>JAVHKZ010000003.1:45000-10045000 GCA_035079395.1 Aspidiotus destructor | reverse complement strand
ATTAAACGGAGCTCAAATTTTTTGTGGGCTAAGAATTTACGTCGATTTTAAGTCAATTCCGAGTAAACTTCCTCAGTTCCGTGATCGACCGAGAATAGACTCCTTATTAACTGTCAATTCTACGTTATTTGACAAAGTTCACATTTTTTGTCGACCAAAAATCGACTTCGATTTTGAGTCGACCTCTCTAGATTTTTTATCGACCAAGAGTCGACTCAATTTCGACGCCAACAATGAGTCTACCTCCAGTCGATTTTTGGTCAACATTAGGGTTGAACTAAATTGACTCACAATCGACTTCAATTCTAAGTCGATTTCGAGTCAACAATAAAAATATTGTAGTCGACCGTAAATCAACTAATTGTTGCCGTCGACATCGGGTGCACAAATTGTTTACATTTTTGGTAGCCTGAGAGTCGACGTCGAAAAACAGTCGACATGATATTGAACAAAATGTTATCTAAGTCGAAGATATTTCCACTCCAAATCGACGTAGTCAAGCAGTCGATTAACCTTCAAAATCAACCGTAATGTTATGGCCTTCAGTAAAGATGTCGATTTGACGTCGAATTACAGTCGATTTGGAGTCGACGACTCGAAATCGACCCTAAATCAACGGTCAACATGGTTCAACGGGATACACTCCTGCCTTTCGCAACTAACGCAACGTGCCCCACGACACAATTCCACTTTACCAATTGATTCTCTTTCTTCACTTTTAACAATACAAGACATTCATTCAACAAACCTTATAAGTCAACGAATCCACGTTATTCTTGAAACTCTTGCTTCCATTAAAACAACAATAACTTTCATCTGGATCCCTGGCCACATCGGTCTTCTTGGACATAACGAGGTTGACCGTGCAGCCAAGGGAGCCATCCACCGACCAAAGATTGCAGACCCATCTTCTTCCCTATCATACGATCTGAAAAACTATTACCTCTCCCTAATTTTGAAAGCCTGGCATCATCTTTGGACTCTTGTATCGCACAACAAGCTCCGATCTACAAAAACCTCACCTACCTCTTGATCCTCCTCAAATAGAAATTCCCCTCACGAAGAAATCACTTTCTCCCTTGGCTACAACCGACTAATTCATTCTCACCTCCTACTAAATCTCTTTCCTCCGTCTTGCAACTACTGTCAAACGGATAACCTAACAAAACCAACGACTAACTTTTAACGTCTCTTCCTCCTTATCCTCCTCCTTGTGCGACAACTTAGAAACAGTTACCAACTCTCTTTAATACTTACGTTCTACCCACTACTTTCCACTCCTCTAACAACCTACAATACGCCTACTTCTTCGCGAGCTGATGACCTAGAGAGTAGTCGAATAGCTCAAAAATAAAAAAAAGAGTTTCATCTTTTGATTGAAGGAAAAACGCTCTTCTACAAGGAAAACTGCTTCGTGAGGAAGAATGGTCCATACTAGATGCGGTAGACGAAGAGCACAGGAAATGTTCATCGGATACCTTCCTAAAAAACTGGTCGCAAATAGAAATTTTTGATACCGGATCAGCCCCAAAGCGCGAGTCAATTTGTGATGGGGTCTCTATGTAAGTATAGGGGCCGAAGTCTCCATATTTTCTTTTTTTCTTTGTTCACTCGTGTGGTAGTGGTATTGTTTCACTAGAGCGAGTGGTCTATTTGGCGAGGGGGTAGGGGATGATGACATCAGACTTTCCTTCCCTCCTTTTACGGCTACAGGCCTCTACTGGATGATGCAGATATTCAGGTTTTGTTATTAAAAGTGTAAAAGAAGGGGACAAAAGAAATATTTTACTTAAATTTAAGGTCTTACAAATTACTCACGTTTTCAAGATCGATAGCGTTTTCTTTCAGGCGTTCCAACTTTTCAATCAGAATATTCTTGTACTTGAACGATTCCTCTTGTTCTTTCTCGATTGAACTAAGAGTAGCGGTAGCTTCATTTATACGTTTATCTTTGTCACGAGAGATTATAAGATGATGAACGAATGCACCCTAGTAATATGAACCAATTCTTATGGAAGTAGGGAAAAAAGAAAGAACTTACCTGTGCTATTGGACTCGTCGCTTTCGTAACTGGGGGAATTCCTCCAATAATAAAGCTTACCACTTTTAGATTGCCAATGACTAATGATGAGATGTTGTTTTTCGGCTTCTGAACTTAAAGAAATCAGGTGATTGTCGATCTCCAGTAATTCTTGTCTGCAAGTGATAGATTCACAGTCAAAATGTCATTACATTCCGTCTGTGTTTCTATTCAGTACAGATGATTTTTTCGTCCAACCTCAATTTAATACGTTCCTCGAAAACAGAAATCATATCATCGCGAAGCTTTTTAGCTTTATTGTAGTTTACGCTGACCAGTCGGCTTTCTTGTCCTTGCTTTTTGATTTTACTTCTCAATCTCGCAACTTCATCGTGAAGCTCACTAATCAAATTCTGGTATCTGGGTACTTGATTTCCTGAATATAGTGAGCTTGGTTTTAACTATAAAAAATAAGAAGATGCAACATAGCCTAGAAACTCGTGAAACAAGAAAAAAAGAGTCTAGTTAATGTCTCTTTATCACAGAAAAACCTTGACTTGAAAACGGATTTCGACCGATTCATCAATACCGATCAGGAGAAAGGTATCTCTAATAAATGTAACTGAGGTACTTTTCCCTTGATCGATTCGATATTTACGGAAGACGGCGGTATCAGGTCATAACGACCAGGAGAAAAGTATCTTTCATATGAGTGTCTGAGGTACTTTTCCCTAGAGCGCACAAAATTCGTATTTCACGCAAAATCGTATCTTCTGCAACACTGAAGATAAGCAATTAAACTCCGTTTTCGCTCTCCTGGGAGATTTGCGTTTTGCTGCTAGTTGCCCTTATCTTGGAGCGGGTAACAAATAATCCCTGATTGTTTTCTGTCGCAAGGGAGGAGTCGCCCCCAATTTCCCAGTCACGAAGATGCATACCCAGAAAAAAATGATGGTGAGTTCCATATTGATAGAGAGAAATACTTTCCTTCATAATCTCCAATTTTTATGGCGAGGGATCTCAAAAACTTTCTTTGAACATTCCAGAAGGACTCTCAAATAAAATTTACGTTACAATTCTTCGTACAATAAACAATATTACCCTTCTCGTTATGCCCATAGCTTTCGAAGCGAAAATTAGTGTGTTTTTGATATCTTCTTTGAATTCAGAAGCTGGATTGACTTGAGCTATCATGATTGTCCGGTAATTTCCGCTAAGCGGCTCCCGAAGTAATCGCGTGAGTTTGCTATCGCGGAAATTTATATGAAATGCTTTCGTGCCGTGACTCAGAGCGCTAATGCAATTCCCTAATGCCAATAAAGATTTATTTATATGACCTCCTTCTTGTAACCGTTTTCCTTTATTCTGAAAATCAAAACAAATTAAATTTTTAATAAAAATTAAACTAATTAGGTCTCACTCAATGAATAGTTTCGATTATTATAACCTTGGTGTATTTTGCTCTTTCTGAACCGGCTAAGTCAACAAACAGGAGCTTGCTCTGCCTCGTCGCGTGTTGGTATTCGACGGTTTGTCGTAGAATGATAATAAGAATGGCGTGACTCCTTGACGAAACGCTGTTAGCTCCAGTGAAACGAACAGATCTTATTTCATTGCCTTTCTTCAGAAGACTTATTGCCTGTGAAAAATTTGAAAATCGGTACAGTTTCCCGACGTACAGAATTTTGGCTATGATGGTATCTCTGAACTGGAATGTTGGCGTCTTAGCCACAAGCTAAATTTTTACGGAAAATTCTGTTCTACGTTTTTTTTTTTTTTTGGTTTTCCTGTTCTGTTGATGAGTATCCTGTGAGTCCAAAATGACCTTGATCTACTTCGGGAACTTGGGATGAATTTAAATCCTCGCGACTTTGGGAATGACCTCACATTCTTGGCCTTCGTTATACTGGGTCCAACCTACAGCATACTACGTTTTACTGCTATAGCCTTCATTATACCAAAGTAATTTTGTAGACATAATCAGTGACCTTGACCGGAACCAACCAGAGTCCAGGTATTTCAAGGTCTTCTTAGCCTAAATTTCTGCACCTTGCAGCGAAAGGTGCGTGGATTAGAATTTTAATCCGTCTTTTCTACTGCCAAACTTAATCCGGCCGACTCGATCCAACGGGTCACACCCTCTAGCGCCTGGTTTACCTTGGTCTTCACCTTGGTAACAGTGTCGGCAGAGCCAACTACCTGGGTATCATCGGCATACTTATAAGCTGCATTGAATAAGCCGTTGAATGCGATATTCCATAATGTAGATCCCAGAACAGAGCCCTGTGGAACACCGCATGTCATCTTTCTTTTCACTGTGCCAGCAGACGTCTCTGCTTGGACCTCTCTGCAGCTTTTCGATATCGATATCGCTGGTTTTTCGTGACTTTGCTTCAGCATCACACGTCGACAACTTGATCTCGTTTAGCGGATTCATTCAAGTACGAGAAGGAAGAATAAAGTAGAAGGCTTCAAGAGGGGCACGGAAAGCAACTGGGAAGCCCCTGGGAAGCAAGTGCCTCACGGTAATTGTAGCGTCCTGATTGGTCGTTGCTGAAAAAAATTTGCGGCTGAGAGGCATCAATTGGGCTTCCCAAATGCTTCATGAGGGACACAAATTGTTCACCGGAAAATGCTAATGAAGTGTAATTGTTTGTTCAATTTCTGGACAGAATGATGTTTGAGTTAAAGATCAGATTATACTCGTGACTCGATAAAATACCGGGTACAGGACATCGGTTACGTTGAATTTTTAGCGAGCTTGTGCAAAATGAAAAATCTATGAAAAGGGAAATCAAGAGTACCTAAATATTCACATTGATTTTTGCCTAAAAATTTGTGCGCCTTAAAAAATAATAGGTCAACAATTAAATGTTTTTAAAATAAATTCATAGGTATTATTTTAGGGTAAATTTTTTCGTGTGTAATTTTTGTTAAAATGATGGTAATTTCTGAACAAATTAACGAGTGGGTTAAAGACAAGTTAATACTACTGATACTCGCCTTCGCCATGTTTCTCTTCTTCTTGTAAGTTTTTCTTTAATCAATGGCGCGGTTAGAGTCGAGCCGCAGACCAATTTCAGCCGAGTTTGGGCCAACCTGTACCCCCAATCTCCAGGGCTATGCTCTTTGAGGCTGCAAAGAATTTTGTTCTTCCTCTAGATTAAAATTCAATTTCTCTGCACCCGAGAGAAGCGTGATCAAAGATTCATGGATTACTTGACGACAATTTTGATTCATAACGATGTTTCATAAATGAAAAATAAGAGATCAAATTTCTTACATTTTTTTTTTTTAATAGATTGTCATAATCATAAATTTCTTTCATTACTAGCACTGTATCTAGAGAAGCATCATTGCACAAATTTGTAAATTAGAATAAATAACTTGTTTATCCCGAAGAGTTGATATTTTCAAAAATCTGTTTTGGACGTCGGCATCTATGAATTTACAGTGGAGAGCTCAATTTTTATTTTTATGAAATGAAGTGGAATTTATATGCACGGAAATCGATAGTAAGACTAAATTAACTGAATTTTTAATGATTGGAAGGTAAGGTACAGGTGTTTTAATGTTTATTCTAACTCTTGATTACTTTGACCATTAAATTTTACAACCGAAACTATATCACTGCGGTGAAAGTAGAAAATAAAAAGTGAATTAACGAAAAAAAAAGTGATAAAAATGAGATATGAAATGTTTCGTATACCTCACTACAATAGAAAAAGAAAATATTGCAAGTATTCTCTTGGTAAGCTCGTGCACGCTTTCAATTTTGTGGTTGACGTAAAGTGAACTGATTCAAACTTGGTAAAATGGAAAAAAACTGATTTTACAACCAGTTGACGGTTATGATATTCTTGGACGAAAGAGACAAATCACGCCCTCCTCCTCCTCTTTCCTCAAAAGAGAAATGTCGAAGGCGCCGGCTTAATTGTATTCAAAGAGAAAAATATGTATAATATTATAGAAGCAGGGGGCAGATTTTTTCATTATTCTGACATGCGTGCTTTTTCGATACAAGTTTTCCGTACCCCCTAATAATACTACTGAAGACTAACCTGATGACAAGACGTGGTGACCAACTCTTTCAAACCAGATACTTGAACATCGCCATTACCCCGTAGTTCCAAATAAGCTCCATCGGTATTGAATAAATCTCTTATTGTTTCATTGTATATTTCCATGTAGGACAAAGTGACCTGAGAAAGTACATTTCTTCAAAATCAATCCTGGTTAATTGAAATTTCAGTGAGTATAAATTTGGTGCCCATGCTTACTATATATCTTCCATGAAATTCTTTGATAGCAGTGAATAAATCTTTGAATGTCTGAATGATGATGCCACTTTTACTATATTCGATTGAATTATTTGTAGAGTAATTGATCGCCATCATGGTATATGTCTTACCCGATCCTGTTGCCCCGTACGCAAAAATCATTCCATTATCCCCAGCTATCATTTCGTCGACAAGACATTTAGCTGTGACGTTGTAAACTTCTTCCTGTAAATATTGGATAATAGTTTGTATGAAGAATCATGAGAAATAGCTATGACTTATCGGAAAAGATTGACCACTGAGATTCACCATCAAATTCAAGCACTGGGCGTACCTATAAAGAGTACGTAGCTAGATATGGTATGGATAAAAAATTTATTGAATTACTTGGGATGCATCTTCATTGAATACAGCATCAAAAGTAAAATGATTGCCTTCGTTACCTTTCCTTTGTTTAAAATCATTGAAAACTTTTTCAGACGGATTTCCTTTTTCTTCTAATAAGACAGTCTGAAAATGCATTCTAAATGAATTCGAGAATACGAATTTTAAAAATGAGTACTTACTTGCCAATAGTGCTAACCTTTTCATCAAGAACAACTATGCTCTTTTTATTTGCCTTGGATGTTACAGGACGCAACCTAACCACCACCTGTTTTAAATTGTACTACAAGCATTAAAAAGCCATAGATGATCGCTGCAGAATGTTTTGATACCTTTATTTTATCTTTTTTCGAATCTTGAGATTGAACGGTGCCCGAGACGGCGGTAAACTCCTCTTCGTCAACGAACTCGGCAGCATCATTTGAGGGCATCTTAGCGAATAACAGAAATTAAAAGTTGCAAACACACGTAATTATTATGTTTTTGCTCGGGATTCAATGAATGAAACAATACTCGCATTGCGCAAAATTTTCACTTACTTACATGAATTTCTTCTTTATTTTGATTCGTAGTTCAACGAAAGGTATATGCGCAAAAAAATGACTATGAAAAAAAAAAAATGGAAAATGAAATCGAAGGTCAAAAATTGACCATAGCGGTCTAGTTCATCGAAAAATAATCGATTGACAAATAGGCGGAGAGGAAACAGACAGAGAAGAATGGACGAGTTCAAGTTTACTTCCGACTACAAGTCAATACGGTTGGTAAATACTGAAGGAAGGAAAAAAAGAGAAAAAAAGTGCGAATTATGTCTATATGACCGAGTGACCTTAACTTGACAAGTGGTAAATTGAAAAAAAGTCGAAGTTTTGATGGCGAGTTTTGATTACACTTCAAAAGTTGGAATTTAAGTGTACGCGGGTAAATTAAAACGTAGAGCATGATATTCGCCCCTCGATTGACCGTTGCTAAGCGGCCACACACGCGGCTAGCCTTGAAGTGTCCACTTCTTTCTTTTTGCGTTTATACCAGGTACCGATCCTGTACTCTATAATGAGAGTAAAAAAAAAAAAAAAAAAAAAAATGATCAGAGGGAGGAAAAAAGAAAACGCTTTATTGCACGGCCATAAATGTCTTGACTCTATAGCAGTTCTACTTGACAGCCCACAATGGAATTGTATCAATAAACTCATGATATGCGAACAGAAATTCATAGTACAGTAACCTATCCGAATCATAAAAAATTATAGTTCGCATTTCATCCTTAAAAATGTAATATCTTGGATCTGATTCCGGTGTATGTACAAAGAGACATCGAGAGAATCATAACGTTTTTATGTGTGCTGGTTAGAAACATCAGAATACTTTTTTAAAAATCACGTTTATGCAAAGTCCTAAAGTAATTTTTTGAGATCTAAAAGACATTGAAGGGCTGAGGAACTTCCCATGGGGGGGGGGGAGGGATTTTCCTAAAATTTTTTCCAATTTACGCAAAAAATAGGCAAAATTACTGCATTGAACGAAAAAAGACACTAAAAAAATTGCAAGTTTCACCGTCGAGAATCGACCGATATCGTACCGAATGCAACAGAGACTGTCATGATGTAGTCATAACCATAAAAGATGCACATAGATTATTATTCACTGAACATTAATTTGTCGATTACCTTCAAGGCTGTTTTAATTATAACGAAGGTGCATTTTTCGTGAGACAGATTGCAGGCTTATTTTTAAACATATTTAACAAAAATTAAGGCAGAACGTTTCCTTTTTCTTCATGTTACGAGAAAGATTGGTAGGTTTGTTTCCAATAACAAGAGGAGACGTCTTATCTCATTTGTTTACATTCAAACAAAAAACGTTCAGAAATTGTGATGTAAAATTACATTGCTTATTTCTTTTCCTCAAATTGGATAGACAGAAGAAAAATGTTAGGGACCTAATTAATAACAAATAGCATTTTTTGTTAGATATTGGTATTGAAACATACTTTTTACATACCTATTGTCATACAAATAAAGAAAAAAGAAAAAAGAACACACATTCAACTCTTGACATAAAATACAAAGTACACAAAAATCACTTTTTACATGTCATATTAGAGCTCTATAATAACGAGTAAGGACATGAGCCGCCATATCTAGTCATTACAACATGAACTTCCCTATTCCAATTGAGGAGGGTTCTGGCAGAAGGGCTTCCGCGAGAAAATATTTAACACAGAAAAATGAATTTGAAAGTTTAGATGAATATAACTTCGCAACAATAAGTTTAATCAAAAAAAGTGTAAGAACGAAAGTTGAAGAGCAACTTTTCTTCTATAAGATACATAATTACATTGTCAATCTGTTGAATATTAAATTCAGAGGGACCGGAAAAAAAAAAGATAGCGGAGGCCCTTTTTGTAGAGTATGGTAAAATCCCATACAAAAAAAAAAAGAAAAAAAAGATGCGCAATGAACTGAAACGTCCAAAAATCATGGTCTTCGCAAAGAGGGCTTCTCCCTGACTCACGCCCTTTTGCCTAAACCCTCCTCAATTACTGATAACAATTTATCACCCTTTGAAAATTGTAAAAGCACAACTTAACTAATGTGCCAAACTAAAAATCAAAACTTTACACCATCGAGGAATGCAAAATCACTATATTAATCGCACAAAATCCTCATCCATATATTATAGGGAACTGTAAGGATTAATAATGACGTACCGACTAAATATGTCCTCACTTATTATAGGGCTCATACAAATAAAGAAAAAATAAAAAAGAACGCGCGTTCAACTCTCAACATGAAATAATTGAGAAGTACTTACGCAAAAATATACTCAAGTCCCCACTCACAAATTAGCATTTAGATTCAATTCTTATTTAATATTTTAGTCATATTTTTCATACCTACTTAAATCAACATTATTGAGATCAGGTTGCTCAAAATTTCCCTTAAATCAGATATTCCACCAGACAAATTCTTCTTGACATCCGGTAATTGCTCGTCAAAATTCCTCTCAATATCGGCCGATATATTTGTTTGCTTACTTTGGATATTTGTTAATCTAATTTGGATCTCTGGTTAAAATTCCTCTCAATATCTGATATTTTCTCCTCTAGTTTGGACATTCGATTAAGTATCTAAAGTCGTATCCAGGGAAGCTGTTATGTTTCGCATTGTCATCTCATTCTCTGCAGCTAAAGATTTTGTATAAGTAATTTAATAATGTTTTTAGTTTTTATGTACTGGTAATTAAGAAAGATAGGTATGCGCGAGTGATAAGACAAGGACCATTGCCATGTTGATAAAGTTGAAGGAGGAGCCGTTTTGAGAGGATTAAGGAATGCTGTGTGAAAAATTGTAACAAAATTGAATTCTGGTTGTTTTAGATAGATTACATATGATTAGAAACAAAAAAATAAGTGAGTTTCACTTTATTTTGGAGTTAGAATTCTTGTATTTTGAGGTTTGATGAATTTAAATTCTCTTAGGATGTAACTGAAATATTGCTCCTCCAACAACTTTATCAGCATGCCGGACAGGTATTGTTCATTTCATATAGCAATAGTCTGTTTTCTTTAATGTTTTTCCCTTTGTAATGCGAGTACCACAGCATTATCATGACCAATATGCAGTATATTTGGCTTTTCCTTCTTCCACTTATTTGGCCGTACATCAACATGGTAAAATTTTCCAGAATCTTGGTCAGAATGGTCGCGGTGGCAAATAGTTGCACGGGATCTTTGATGTGCTTCATCATGAAGTCTGTTGGGTTCAAACTGAGAATATTCAATGTGAGCACAACTCACACCACAATTAAAACGACACCAAGAATTAGTAATAAAATTAACATTAGGTAATATAAATTTTCGTAAAATTTGTTGAAAAAACTTTTTTAGTGAATATCATATTTAATTAGAAATTTTTTTATATTTAAATTTGATTGTATTAATAGAAATAGTTGTTTCTAAAAAATAAATATTGATTTTTTCTATACCACGTATGTAATTCTGCCAAGCATAGCCCATCGTGTTGCTCTACTGCTTTGCTAAAATAAAACAAATAAATAAAAAATTGATTTTTTGTTCACTTTTTATGAAATAAAATAGTACATTAATTGTTTTAATTAAATGGAGAAAAAGTTGTTTACATTTTCATATAGAGATACATGGAATGCGTGTATCACGTTTTGGTTGACGCTCACATGTACCTTGGCTTCTTACTTTGGCTCGTTACTGTGTTAAAGTAATGGGACCGAAATAGTGAGCCAAAGCAAAATAAGGAGCCAAGTACATTACACGCATTCCATGTATCTCTATGTTCAAAGGATTCAACCAGCATGTAAGGCGTGACTTGTGACATCAAAGGTCCATTGTTTTGTTGCTGAATGCTGTTAGTGATGGGCAATAGTTGGTAGCTTCATGCTATCAATTTAGTCCCGATATTTTTTTCAAGATACACGTATTGGGACTATTGATAGTCCCAATAGTTTTTTTTTTTTTTTTTTTTTTTTCTAATAAAACTAACAGTATTACCTATATCGAAAATTGATAGTTTGATTGAGAAATGTTGGTCAGGAGAAAAGTACCTATACGAGTAGGATAGATACCTTTCTCCTGATCGTTATTGTTTTTGGAGGGCTTGTCAAAAATTGTAATTTAGGGCTACCAGTTAATGGACACAACTGTAGGAAATACCGCGGGAATACCATATAAAAACATGACGGCAACGCCACCCCATATTGCACTTGCACAACTGGTATCGCATGACTGACCTTAATTCATATTGAACTGGCGCACATTTTCAATTTTCAATTCCGATTTCCAGAAGCTAAAAACGGCGATACAGTAAATTTTAGGGCTTTGAACTGAAATTCATAATTATTATAATAACAGTTATAACCACTTATGATCAAAATTATTACATGAGCAGCTGACTGTAGTCCGTAACAGACAACCAAAAATATCTAATGTTTGGCCCTTGACTGTATAACCAGTCAACCAAAATTAGAAGCTCATACATATAACCGGAACCAAAATAAATTTCCACCTATTTTGTGATTTTGTTGAGAAAAAGAAAATTTTTTCAATCTATTGACAATACTTTTGCCGTCGTTTCTTACAAAACTATCGTTTTTCCCAAAAATGTTTTCCAAAATCTATCATAGTTAGTATCAATAATAAAATGAATAATTATTTCCAACATTATGTTGCTGACATTGCTTTTATACATTCCCTGTTTGCGTTTGGAATCGACAGACATACGGGACATACACATACACATACGTACAGAGCGCTGCCTAGCGATTCATTTAGTCAGCATTTTTGAACAGTAGTCACGTCACTCACGTCTTACTACACTAGTCTCACGCTGCTTCTCTTTGTGACGTCATTCTTCTAGATTCAACCCCACCTTACCGCTATTTTCAATGAAACAAAAAGTTGAAGACACAATTTGTAGAAACATATCTCTTTCAGAGAACAGAGAGACCAGTCACCACAGAGTAGCTCTTGTCACTCGTTACTCGTCAGCCAAAACACGGCCGTCGCCAAAAGGTGAGTACGAGCAGGAGAAGATGAGTTCTTACAGAGTTCTCAAGACAAAAGAAAGTGAAATGACCCTCATTAGTATTTATAATCTTTCTATTCTTCATTTTGTCCGCCTGTCCTGGAGTTAGTCCGTCTTCAGGTTGTTAACAAATCACGAGAACAACTACACGAGTTATAAATCGTTTAACACACCGAGAGGCGAGAGTGAATTTCTGACTTCGGATTCTTGAATGAAATGTTTCAAAATTTAAGTAGTCGTTGTATAACTGGCTGTAACGTTGAACAAAGGGATATAGCACGAATAATAAAGCGTAGTTGCGTACCGATAATTGCCCAAGCGATCAAAGAAACTAAGGATCAAACTTGAAAAACATGAAAAGTTTTCATTCGTGCAGTTTTGGCGGTAAGTCGGGGTTATTCTGTTATCAACGAAGGGGCATCATGAAAGCTTGGTCCATCTTAATACGAACACAAACTACTATGGATTTAAACTGACTGATTCAATAATGATAGAAATATTGACACAGACACACCAACCTGCGGCGTATTAAGAAATATTTTTTCAGTTTTTATACGTTCTCAAACAAGTATTTTTTCTTTGTAGTTAGATTGGACGAGAGTTGAATTAATCGTAATCCTCAGACGATATCTATGTACCACATATTATTCTCATTTTCGTTCTTATTGAAACAACCATGGAAGGTGAACCGATTGATCTCGATCGCGGTAATTTGCTGCCCGAAACCACCATTCATGTTTTCAACTACCTCGATAATAGTTGGTGAGAATCTTCTGGTTAGCAAACTGCAGTTTTGAAGATGCAACTTTTTATTCACGAATGTAATGAATTTTTTAGGAGAGCGGCTGTCGTTCAAGAAGTCGATACAGCCGAACGTGAAATTCTGGTGAATTATGACGATGAAACTCAAGAATGGATTGGCGTTGATGGGCGTAAGATTTGTTTTCCTCCCGTAGATAAATCCGAGTGCATGTAAGTTATTTATGTTCGATAAACGGTGCTCGAATTTTCTATTTCTCGCTGTGTTTGACGACTCATTTTTTCGTGGATGTGAATAATGTACCGTGATAAATTGTCTTATTTCAGTCCTTCCGATTCAACTGTACATAAACGAGTTAAATCGAGTAGAACGAGGAAGAAGTCGATAGATTTTAAATCACATTCGGTCAAAGGTTAGTAAGTTTTCTGGTGCTCATATTTCTACTTGAGACTTTATAATGGTAATCTGAATGATTTTTTCTTTTGCGAGTAGAAAAACCTCTCACGAATTCAAATTTACTCAAGAAGAAGCATTCTTCCACGACAGTCAAGGTTAGTAAAATTATCAGTTTCTGTTTCATGGATAAACTTGTCAGTCTCGAATTTCTAAGAGAATGATCGTTCGTACAGATTGTTATTCTAAAATATAATTCGTATCATTCCAGAGTGCCAAGCAATCCGATACAGGTAGAAAAATAATGTCCAAGTCATCGCCAGGTTCCGCTTTCCTTCGCTTGAAATTTAAACCGAACAGCAAAAATGGTAAACCGAGTGTGAAATCTGAAGCTTCGAAGAAACGTAAAAGAGAAAAACAACATATCCAAGATTCAGTGGAAAACTCGAGCCAAATTGAATCTGATGAACAAGATATTAAAGTGAGAAAAGTGGTTCCGAAAGTCTCTCAGTCGCGTTTGAAAGAGCCGAGGAAAGATGCTTGTCGATTGAAAATTCGTATCGGCAGAAACGAGGCTGGAATAATTTCTGTGAATAACAGTACGACTGCGACGGCAGAAAACGTCGAACCATTAGCCTTCAACACATCTTCTGAGAAGAAGATAAAAACGCTGTTACCTAAGCGAAGTGTATCAGAAACTGTCAATAAAGCTCCGCTTGAAGTGTTATCACCAGAGTCTTCCGTTTGTTCTTCACCTCTTCTACCATCTACATGCCCTACAAGTGAGTTTTATGAATCCACGAATGGAGGTGAAAAAATATACTTATGTACTGTATTGGTATGCTCTCTGACAGGTACCACGCCTACGTTAAATTTGTTACCGACTTCTTCCGGTTATGTTTGCCCAAAACAAGACTGTAAAAAGCAATTTCGTAATGAAAACTTATTGATGGTGAGTAGGTAGCTTTCATTTCTCTGGAAAACGTATCTTACAAAGACCTACTAATTACATATGTTTGAATCACAGATGCATATCAAACATTATCATCGCGAATATCGGAGTATGCTTCATTCGATGCCCAATGTTGCAGATTTAGCTTACGCACGTACTGTCGGAGAACATATAGAGTCTCCGCAAGCAAATTATCTAGAAAAAATAGTCAAGTTGGAAGAGCATAGACTGAATAAACCAGACGAGTATGAATGACTCAAATTTTAAATCGTCGTAAAAAGTGTATTACTACGCGTTTATTTTTCGCTCTCATTTCATTTTTCTGTTAATAGAATCGAACAATCAAACTTGGGCCAAAAGACATTCGATGAGCAAGTGGACAAGTGAGTGAACCTGATGATTATTTTTATGTCATTATTGGAATCATGGAGTAAATGTACAAAATTTTACGTTCTGTCTCACTGTGACGATTGTACTTATATTTGTTTTCAGCGTTTCGAGAGTGGACGAAACTCTATCTTGGAACTCAAACCGTGAAAAGTAAGTTTGATACACATTTTTACATTAAGATTCTCGCACGTAATAAATTCGTCATCACTGAATATTGTATGTGCAGTGTCGGAGAAACTATGAAATCAACTCCTAAACCCAGCCAAAGAAGAGCTTCTTCGAGTAAACGCTCTGGTGGTTCAGAATCGTCTCCAAAGTTACCTTTATTGATGGCGCAGTTACAAGGACCTCCTCTTGTTCCATCGTCTCTCAATATGGAATCTGGTAATGTATCATTATCAATTAGATTCGTTCAGATTTTGTAACGGATAGGCACGGATTTAGTAGACGGCCGGAACGAACAAGACAGGGTACGCAGGATGAGAAAGCTACTACATACGTTGTGCGAGAGGTAGGCAGTAGCGAACTAAACTGACTTGTGAGATGATAATGATATTACAATGTTGCCGCCGCTACAACTTCATATTTTCTTGTACAGTGTGTGAAGACGTCTTAATAAATGTATATTAATTTGGCTTTCATTATCAATCATAGATTCAGTTGATGTCGGACTGTCTCTTTCCCAAAAGAAACCCTCGTCTGTTTTATCACCGCAACTTTCAGAAAGATCCGATTCTCTCATTGGTAAGTTTTTCTTCTCTTTTTGTTGGTGATGAGATTTGTGATACACATTCGTGTGTATTCGTTGTGCAGATTCAGATGAGAAACCCGATGGCGGTAGAAAAACTCCTAAGAAGAAACGAAGGCTCTCGCAATTGGATAGTACTGATGTGATCAATTGTGGGTGTGGATACGGCTTCGAAGATGGACTCATGATTCAGGTTGTTATTCAATTTTTAGAATATCTGCATTGAAAGTTGAAAATTGAAAATTTATTTTCGCCTCATTCCAGTGTGATCTATGCCAATGTTGGCAACATGGATCATGTGTGGGCTTTGAAAACGAGGCCGATGTACCATCAAATTATACGTGTGAAACGTGTCAATTTTCGAAACGATGTCATTCGTCCAGACGATATTCCTACGTACAGAATTGGTTGAGAGAAGGTACCATGCCGAAGTAAGATTTTTTCCATAATTCCAATGCTTCATTTTCTTAACGACTTCATCCCTAAATAAACTTTTTTGCGCCCAAAATTCAACCTATTATCTCTGAAAGTTGATGACTATTTTCAAATAATTCATTACAGGTTCGAATTCAACAGTCAAAATGAAGAGGTTCAGCAAAAACGCGAAAAAATTTTCAAACTTTCGCATGTATTATTGTGCGAATTGACGGATCTGAGGCTCGCTATTCGAAGTTTACAACTCAAAATTCAAATACTGAGGTAAAACTCATGTGTTTTTATAGTTTTGTGAGATGGTGTAATCCGTTATAAAGATACTTTATTGATATAATTTCTAAGCAAAACACAAGGAGCTGAGATCATTAGATAATAAATTGAGATGAAGAAATATATTAGTGGTTAAAGCTGTTGAATCTGATTATAGAAGGTCCTTAGCATTTCTGATAGCTAAGATGTTTCTAATTATCAGTCAGTTGTCTAATGATCTTCGCTCTATATGTCCTTCTTCTCATCGAAGTCGCGAGCTCGTTAGGCTCAATCGATAAGGTTTCTGCTAATAGTAACGCGCTAGGATGAAGGTCTATTGCGTTGATTAAATGAACGTGTACGAATCGAATCGAACGTGTCTGTCAGTCCTGTGAATTCTGAAAGTAGACTTTGGTTACATATTTTTCGTCCTTTAAAATTTAAAAATCTTCCTCTTTCTGTAACTACAAAAACATCTAGTTCCAGCGTACGACAACCGTGTTTTGAAGAAATTTTAGCGCGTTCATTCAACGCTGAAAGTTTCCAGTGTTCACAACAATAAAAAATTTTGCATCTGTTCCAGGCAAAGCCCCGACCATCCAAAGCTGTATCTGTGGGCACAATCGTGGGACGATCATACTTTTGAAAAAGAAGAAAAGGAGAGAAATCGATTGTTGATGGATTCTGGCCCAGTACCGGAAGTTCCTATAAATATGACGGATTGTCGTAAACATTTGTCCGAACACATAAACACAGAGATCGAGAAGGCAGATAACGTGCTTCGTGATATCGAACATAGAATTGAAAGTAATAAGACACTTCGATATGGACAGATATTCGATAATAATTTTACGCGTGATGGTATTAATCGTTATTATTCGTTTATTGTTTCGCGTTATTAGAATTAGATGAGCTGGAGAATGCAGAAGGAGGAAACGAAGATAATTGGAATAATGGAATGGATAAATACGTCAGTATAGTGAAGCAAACGTTGTTGATGATGTTGCGTGATTTGACTTCATTACAAGCCTTGAAGTATTGTCATCAATAGGGCAACTACTTCAAAATACCGGTGGACAGTTCGTAGTCTCAGATTGATTCCGAAGATTGAGTTGTTGCTGTCGTTGATGCAGCTGAAGTGTGCTCAATGGGCAACTACTACAAAATACTGGTGGACAGTTCGTAGTCTCAGATTGATTCCAAAGATTGAGTTGTTGCTGTCGTTAATGCAGCTGAAGTGTGCTCAATATTCTTATTTTGTAATTGTATTAGAACGATCTCGTACGTTAGTATCGCTCCAGCAACCTGTCCAAACAATTTTGGATGGTTTAAATCGTGTAATTTAATGTACGTCTGTGAATCAGTTTTTAACCCAATGGGTTTGCAAATAGTGTTTCATATTGAAATGAATTAAAATATTTACGTTCAGTATTACCAAGTTCGAACTTACTCCCAGTAAAAAGTTACGAGTGATCGAAAACATATTTAATCCAGTCAGTGCTACGTAATCTGCGGTTACTTCCTGTAAAAATCTTTGCGTCTAAAACAAATATTAATATTGATTTACTGTTTCATTGGTGTCTTTGATTGTGCTATGATGAATTATTGCTCACCGTCCGTAGCATTTTACAGAGGTAAAATTCAAAAATTATTAGCGATCGGGCTTACTTCGAGACAGTAACCTCTAGCCGGACACAGAAACAATTCTGGAACTATACGTTTGCTTTCATCGTGAATTGCTGCTGCTTGCATGACCACAGCGGTCGTTCGAAGTACAAGAAATAGAAACGAATACATGTAGAATAGAGTGCGGAAATAACTGTGGTGGATGGAACTAGAAAAACAAATAAACATGAAATCCTGCAATTAAATTGATGTAGTAACTGTATGGAGCGAATCACAAGAATTTTTATTCGAATCGAATCTCAAGAGTCAAAATGCAATCTCATCGAAGAGTCGGGATGACATTATTTTATCAGATTCCTGCTACTTATGAGCTCGAGAAATTTTTTGAGAAAAGAAAGTTGGTACTGGCTTGTGTACTCGGATACTTGCACTTGGATGGATTCAGTGTGAATGACTGAGTGTTACGTGAGGCCATTCAGATTTAAATATCAAGATTTCGAAGAAAGATTTTATTTAGTGCAACTTGGGACGATGAAAAATTATTCTAATTGCTGGACAAATTCGACTGACGTTGAAATGAATCTCTGAGGTATTTAATTCTGTATTATTCTTGATAATTAAATACGGCCGTACGTTTCGAAAGTTGGAATAATGTAATGACAATGCTATTCTTGTTTTACTATGTCCTCTCTTTTTGTTCGTAAAAATGACTCTTCCAAAAAACTTGGTTCTTTTCACGACTCAAAGAAACTCAAAATGCTCAAAGTAAGTTTCTTACCTTCAAACACAGCATTCAAATTACCGCTACCTAATCTCAAATCATACCTAGCTCAATTTTTTAGACTTCTCACAGCGCTCTGCTCACTCAGATTTGAAACATTATATGATTAATATTATCTAGAGATGGCGCTAGTTGCCCGAAGTTTTTTCCCAAATAAAATACGATCTTACTCAATTTCTGTGATGAGTTGAGCGCAGATGAAGTACACGTTGTTAGCAATTGAAAGCATAATAATGCAATTTATACGATTGTCCACAGTTTTTACTAGATGTGTCAGAAGTGTATAAGTTTCTCGAAATTCTGTCCATTTATCTACAGTAAGGACCTGTAATAGAAAACTGGTATAGATTGACATGGATATTAATTGAAGAGCAATGATGACGCTCGAGTACGCAGGTACCTAGTCTTTACTAGTAATATTGAAATGCACATCAAATAAACTAAACTAAGCTTAAACCATGGATGGCATCCTCTATAGTCTGTTCCATTTCCATATTATGAGACGTCTCTTAACGACATACCCTTGTACTGAGTTCTACGACGGGTTGCAAGGGGTTACCAGCCAATCATAACATACCCTACTATCACGCGTTTTCCTGGTTGGCTGGTAACCCCCTTACTTACGGGTAATTAAGAGCCGGCTCATATGGAACAGACTATAGTATCAGGGCGGAATATTTGAAACTTGACAACATTAGACAGGGCTGAAATTTGTGCAGTTTTTTATGGGAGAACATCAAAAAACACAATTTGACCCAAATATGAGGAAGTTTTTGAAAAAAATGAAGAGAGGGTGATTTAACGAACCAACGATTCTAGATTTTATTTTATCAATCAACAACGTGTTCTTCAAAAAAAATTTCATAATAGCCTATATTATCGGTACACAAAATAGTCCAGGGAAATTAAATTGAACTTTATTCTGGACATAAATCTAATCATAGATTCTTTCTGGAATATCTCTGAAATGGCTTCCTAATAAACATACTAAAAGTCCATAGTGATTCCAGTGGAGCTTCATTCCCCAGGGGACTTCACAGGCCCCAAAATTCAGTTTTTTTGCAAAAATCCCGTACAAAAAAAAACGTTATAGGGAAAAATGCTTCAAACAAAAAATGTTTCTTATTGAATTTTACGTGAAAAAGGTCATTTGTAGAAATTTTGTAGAGTTGAAAATAACGCCGCTAGCGCGCTGAAGTTCTCACATTTTACGCATATTCAAGTTGCGCAGTAAATTAACGAGCGAACATTGCGAGTTAACTCATTATTCTTCAAACAACGTTTCCAAACAACATCAAATAAAAGTATATCATAAAAATAATACCATAGTACCAATCAAGCCCGTAGCCAGCCCGTCATCTGTGACTAGGCAAGTGAAATTTCAGACAAAACGCAGGACATTTTCCCGTCAATAATTCATGTTTATCACACTAAAAAAGGCCAAAATTTCAATTTTTCATTTTTTGTCAGACTAGGCAATGCCTAGTCTGCCTGGGCTCTGGCTACGGGCTTGGTACCAATATTTATACAACGCATTAACACTATAAAATCAGTAAAAAAAAATGAAGATAGAAATGTGTGCAGTAAGACATACCTACTCGGTATTCATATTGGATGGGCATAATTATGATATGAATGTGCTAAACGACCACCCAACGCTAAGAAGTTGCCCACCATCTGAAACAGGAGACACTTGATAAGACCAGTGGATGTAAAGTCCAATACCTCATGAGAGGACCCAGTCTGGGAAAGTCAATATATTCAGTGCTTGCTAGTGAACAGCATGAACTGGGTGCGTTGTGGCATACTCGATAACAGTCCTACACTCACCTAAACACCCTACCACTGGACTGCAAATCAAAACCAGAGAGCAGCAGCACATGATAGGCCAAACAGCTGTGTCCAAAATAGGTCTATGACTCAAGTCCTAAAATAAGCATGTCTAAAATCTTGACACCAGATAGGTAAGATAGTCATTTATTAAAAATTGTGCCGTAACTTGGAGGAAAAAATTAATTCCATAGGTAAGATAGGTTGAAAAAAATTAGAGGTTATTGCAGGTTTTGCAATGGCAGCAGGGAACCCGCAACCACGCCGCGCTCGCGATCACATTGGCGCAAAAATTCCCCCTCAGAAAATGAGTTGGCTGGGCTCTTCTCAGTATACTGCATGCTAGGCCTGATATAATGAAGGATGGAAATTGAAATTTTTCCAAGCCCCCAAAGTTCAAGATCAAGCGTTATTGATGACGTCATAAACGTCGCGGCTGGAAGTTGAAATTGTTTCAAGTCCCTAAAGCAGTGATGACAAGCCGATCGTCATCGGCTTAAACTTTGGCTTCGGCTTGCAGCCGTTGGCCCAACTTCGATCGGCTTGCGAACGGCTTTTTCCAAATCTTCCAGCTGCTTAAAGCGCTTGAAGCCGTTCGTGATCGGCTATCAGCTGCTTAATTTTCGAGTTATATGTCAATTCAGTATATAGAATGAACTGTAGAGTTCTAAAATGAGAACCTTTTGCATCATACCTCATACGTCATTGATCAATTGATTAAACTAAAATTGACTGGATATTTTATGAATTCTCAGTTACTAAAGTCGGAGAAATTCAATAGAATACATTTCATGTTTGTAACCAAAGTAAAGAGGAGTTTGTTGTGTTTGGATTTGGGTTTTGATGTTACGAGCTTACGGCACAATAATTGGAAAACTCTGTAGCCCTCCGCTTCTCGGTTCTCGCATGCTCGCTTCTCTCTTCTCTCCTCACGCCTCAGGCTACACCTTCGCCTTATTTAAACACAAGAGGGAAAAAAATCGTTGGCTATTATGCTTTTGGCTTCTTCTACTTCTTCTGTAAGCCGTTCCTACAATTACGATCGACTAGTGATCGGCTTAATGCCTTATCAGCTGCTGGCTATCGACTGGCTTAAAAGCCGATCAAAATCGGCTTCTTCTTCTGCTAAGCCGTTCATCGGCTTCGGCTTGTCATCACTGCCCTAAAGTAGGTCAAGGTCATTGATGACGTCATAAGACGCCACACGTCACGTCACGTCACGCAGTTCACAGAAACTCCCGGACGCGGACGTTTTCTGAGGATGTAATCCCCCTAACAAAATGGATAGCGGGTTCCTCGCTAATAAAGACTACCCCCCCAACCCTCCATGTTATCACTCTTATACACCCTAATCCTACACAATGGTGAGACCTTCCTGTAGAAACGAAACGCAGCATTCTAGTCCTATTGAAAGAATCATCCCTCCACAAATGACCCATACCCACAGACAAGACAAGAATCCTGTCACGTTAATCAAAGCCTGGACTTGATTGACACTCCTCTCTGACAAACCAATATGTGGTGCTGCAGAAATTGAAGACCAGCCTCAGTACATGAATTAGGAAAGCAGTAGCTTCAACAATGCGAGTGTCACACACAAATCCCTAGGTCGAGGAAACAGATGATTAATACTCAGATTTCCTACAATCTTCCATTAACCCTGTCATGGTGATCTGTTCTAGCGCTTGAGCTGTGCAGAACTATAGAGCGAGTCTTAGAATCATTAAATTGTGTTGGTAAAACACTGTCAGGATCTGCACGAGGAGAATGTCAGCGCAGAACACCACGACAAACAACAGTAGAACAAGACAATAACGTCCCGACGATAGTACCCCAGTATATGAAACAGTAATTGACGGTGGCTGGTAGAGTACTCCACTTCCAATGTACTGGTAGATTGTGTTGGTGCTGCTGAAACCAATGTATCTCTGCACAGTGTGCCAAAAGTACTACGAGTCGCACTAATACTGCACCGAGATGCATTGAAGGCCCCTGTTCAAGAAATGACCACCTTCATTTGTTTGGACAATAGCATGGATCGGTCGTCTGCTTGAACAAGCCCGCGGGCCATCAATAAGGCGACCCTGAAGTGCAACCAACCTCAACCTGAGGTTGAGATGAGGACCGCGACAACAACCATACTTAGGTATCTCCTTGATCCCTCCCATCATTGATTCACTTTGTTCCTCAGAAGAAAAAAGAAGAAGAAATAAGCTCCCACATTGCACAGGTTGCTAGGCAACCGCGCCCCGGATCTGTCTCTTTACATTTGCCGGACTGGTTTCTATGTACTCACGAGAAGCAAAACTCTTCAACTGAATCCATTCTTATACCTGAGATACTAGGCACCCAGATATTAGGGTATTCTACTGTATCCAAACGGATGCTCGCATATACCATACAAATGGAATGCATTATTTGCTTTATGGCGTGAACATGCACACAAAATAACTTATGCGAACTTCAGCGCGCGCTGGCTGCTTTATTTTCAACTCTACGAAAATTTTACAAGAGACTTTTTTTATGTAAAATTTAATAAAAAAATAACTTTTGTCTCAAATATTTTCCGCTCCAACGTTTTTTTATACAAGATTTTTGCAAAAACCTGAATTTTGGGCTTTTAGTATGTTTATTAGGAAGCCATAGGGGGTGTCCTGAATCCATATCCATTAAAGCATTCTCTAACAATTCAATGTAAAAAAGTTATTACTTTTGCTCGAACATTCTTCAATGCTTTCGTCAACATATGGAATTGAGACGCTAGCGCGGAACTAGTCAGCATGATGAATAAATCAGTGAAATTCCACAAGAAAGTTGCTGACAAACTCAGCCACATTATGATGAAACCTTTTAATGGATGATAGTCGGTGGGTTCGTTGAAAAGGTACCAATGTGTTTTCAGAGAAAATCTTTCCAAATATCCACCGAAAGTCAACTAGTGACAAATCCAAATGTTCATAAGTGTCTGTTTATTCTGAAAAAAACGCGTTTCATTCGATTTGCAAAATTCTTCGTCAACTTACTGATTGATCGATTTGGTAAGTGGTATTTTCATTTGTATTACTATTAACCATCGCCTTGATATCGTCTTTCCCTCCAGGTCTTGTGTTTAACCAATTATGAAGACCGTGTTCAGCTTGAAGGTAGTAAGGAGGGAACTATCAATTTCATACAATTGAGCTAGGTACAATGCCAGTAATACTCACCAAAAGCCAACGTGAATAAGATGAACGTCATAAAGAATACTTTCCAACCGATTCTTGGAGTGTCGAATTTGAACATGGCCATTTCCACCATTCTCCAGTCATGTACTAATTTTGGCCATTGACGTGCTAGTTTGATGAATAGAATTAAAGCTATGCAAGCATTACCATAGAAAATACTTCCGGAAGTAGCCATCTTTATTCCACCTGAGAAAAAATTGAAACAGAATAGAATGGGCGCGCATTCTTGTGTCAATGTACACCGGCCAATTTAACCAATTGCTTACTAGGCCACTATCCCGGCCAGCGGCGGATAGGTAAATTTCAGCCCAGGAGGAATTCAAATGATGAAGATTTCGCTCCTCCGGCCCTTTCCACGACCTTTTTGCTTACTTTTTACCGCGGCCCAGGGGGAACTTTCCCCCTATCCCCCTGGGCCTATCCGCCCCTGATCCCGGCGACGTCTCAGTGCTTTATAATTAGCAGACACTTTGTTGATTGAGCCAAGTGGGCTATTGACTCCCATAAGGAAAACACAGAAAGCAAAGATCATTTGGCCACTGGATGATGATAACAATTATCTTAGCTATTGAAAGTTTGTTTGCAAATTCTGAAGACCTTCTACATTAGGAATCTACAACTTGAATCACTAAGAAATTTCTATTTCTCAATTTATAACGTGCTGGTCTCAGCTCCCTGTGTTTTTCTTATGGGAGACAATAGTCCGCTTGACTCATCGACAGGGTTTCTGCGTGGTTTCTGCTAATGAAAGTTACAGAGTGACGTCACGGGATAACGGTCTATTGGTGATTTGATAGCACTGACTTTAAAAAGGACGACGTCATCTGGAGCTTGGAGTAATTTTAAGTAAAGAACCGAGAGGAAAGATGAACCAGCACGCAGTAGCTCAAGCAAAAATTTATGACAATTTTCTTTTCAACTGTACTCATTCAAGCAACAAACTTGTTAACTTGAAAATAAGTGTCATATAGAGCATGAATATATCAATGAACGGGCAAGCCTTACTTACCTTTGGCTTTCAAATTATTTTCGTTCAAGTTACGTATCGTAAAATCGAGAGAGTTGATCTCTATCATAAGGAAACCAGTCAACATGATGAGTGAATAGAAGGTTAAGAAAGATGGCCATTTGAAGAGCAATGTTTTGATATTCATTCGATAAAGATTCTGAACAGGAAATACGCCGCATACCGAAGCGAAGAATAACACCAACCTCAAGTAATAGTGCATGCCACTGTAAGAATGATGACTCGGTTTAAATCTTTTATGAGCGATACACTTTTTGAATGACTCCCCGCCAGTTACCCACATTGTGAATAAGAATAATGGATTTTGTCAAAGGGGTTGTTTCCCATTAAAAGTAAGAATGTCATTAACAGGTCCATAATTACGGCGGGAGCTAATCGAGGCAATCCCCCTCCCCCAAGAAAAATGTAAATTTTTTGATCCTCACCTTCATAGCTCAATACGCACTCTACCCGGTCGGCACTCCCACATATATCATTTCATTCTTGCCCTCATCTTGTCTTCCCCTTGCGGTCCTGATCATTAATCAAGTAATTAGGCTCATTTTAGACTATAATTAGGGACCTCAGAAAAAAAATCAACAGCTTCGCCGAATAGATTTTTAGTTTTTGAGGGATGCTGAACAATAGGGCACTCCCTTGTTTGACATTCCTTAAAAATGTACTCACCATCTATTTCCGTCAGCTGTAATTTTACTCGTGTCCACAGAATTTGCAAATATTTTGTTACACGAGCGTATAGCTTTCTTCATCATTCTTAGTTCGTTCAACGAGGCAGGATTCATATCTAAATACGTTACGGGAGACAAATAGTC
The DNA here is from genome assembly GCA_035079395.1 of Aspidiotus destructor. NCBI lineage: Eukaryota > Metazoa > Arthropoda > Insecta > Hemiptera > Diaspididae > Aspidiotus > Aspidiotus destructor. The sequence goes on along the minus strand of JAVHKZ010000003.1, from coordinate 10,019,531 downwards.
CTTTGCACTAGAATTTTGTCGAAAACATCGTTTAAAATAAACTAGGGCAATCATAACTACAGTGACTGTAATATATTATTAATATTTTTATCAATATTATCGTGAAAATTTGTATTTCATGTCAAGAAAAAAAAATGAAGGTGAATTTAGGATAATTAACACTTGTTTTGAAGGGGGCGTAGAAATAGATGGACGTACATTGAATAACGTGATAAGAACGTTAGTCATTTTTTCCTGTGCAGTCTGTTTTTTTTTTGTACGTTGAATTAGTACCAAGGATACTTTTATTTTACGCAAAAAAATCAAAGTACGAGTAATGAACGTACACAAATGAAACAATAAGTTTGTTTTCGGCAGTTGATGAACGAGTTTTGGCAAAGGTTGTTTGAATTATTTTCTGACTATTCAAGCAGGATGTTTAAAGTTGAAAATTATCGCTCCGTTCCACCAATAAAGTGCTTTTTTAAGAATGCTGCACTAAGTTGACAGCTGAAATTTTTATCACACAAGCTTTCAGTGAAACTTAGACAAAAAGAATGGTGTTGGTAGCACTTCCGGGTGCATGACATGTCATGAATATAAATTTTCTGGCAGAGCCTACTAGATAAAGATTATGTTTCAAACCTATTATACTGTATGTTAGGTCTCCGCTCGCTCGACTCCATTATTAATCCAGTTCTGCAAAAGGTAAATTTTTTTTCTCGCAATTTTCTGATTTGGAAAATTTTAGCGATAGGCCACCAGAATTTTCTTTTTTCAATATTAATTGTTTGAGATTTATTGTTTTTGTTTATTTTACTTTATTTCGGAAATGTGTAGTGATCGACCAGTTGATCGCAAAACCTACTTTACTCTGCCTTCTACTGATCTTGTATAGGTCTAGTACACTCTATATTTGGCTCAGTGACTCACGGCTCCCTAGTTTAGCTAAGTATAAATAAGTATCTTTCAGAAATTCACTCGGTTCTTAGCATAGTTAAGTTTAGTGTACAGTATATCAAGCTGGCTAGCTCCCCGGGGCGAGTTGAACCTTCCTTTACAACATTTGTGAAAATCCAAAGAATTGGTTGGAAAATGGAGTTTTTAGAATAGTTTTTCAAAGTTTTGTCAAATCATCCCTCAAAAGGACTACCCACGCACGCCCGACTAGCGTCGTGTAGTAACCGATAGTATACAGAACCTTGTAGGGTATTTGGGGATGTATATGCAACTTATCGTACACCGTTCCGGAGTTCGTCAACGGGCGAAGCACACCCTTTAGACTGTCACCAAAGCATGCGATGCAGCCATACCCAGGAAAGGTGCACCAAAGAAGCGGAGAGCCGTTCACTGGTAGACCAATTATATTGCCGAGTTAAGGAAGGAATGCAACCGTCAGCGTCCGGCATACCAGCGTAGTATTGCCCGCGAAGGGTGCGGTTGGTTGCACCTGAATACCAGCTGGCTCGTAAAAGGTGAAAAAAGCCATTAAAGACAGCAAGAGTGCTGCTTGAAAAGGGCTGTACGAAATGACTGAGGAAGACTCATTTGGCAAGCCTTACAAGATTGTGCTGAAGAAGTTGAAGAGCCTCTCAGCAATGAGCCGAATGGAGCCGGATGTTGTGGAACAAATCATTGACGGCTTGTTCCCGCAGCACCCACCACCAATGGTGACGCTACCAATAGTAGAAGAGGATGGTATATCCTTCCTAGGTACCGAGGAGGTGGATACAGCAGTCAATAGATTGCAGGGAAAGTATTGGAAGGCTCCGGGCCCGGATGAGATTCCAAATCCAATCTAGAGCGCCATACATTCAGTTGACCCAGCAATGCTTAGTAGAACATTTTCTTCGTAAGTACGAGCCTTGGTATCAGAACTACGCCGGTACAACTACCGAGTCGGATTCTACCCGGTTACTACTTTAGCCTCTCTCGGTGTCTTAAAGGACCCTATAGACAAATATGACAAACCGGGCATCTATAGAATAGAATGCAGTAAATTCCCGGCATTCTACGAAGGCCAAACCGGCAGATCATTGAAAGCCAGGCTAAAAGAACACGTCTCCTCCTTCTACTCAAAGCGTACTACTTCCGCTGTTGGTCTGCATTGCGCTGCATTCGGACATGAACCGCACAAACTTTCCACCTCTCTCCTTCATGTCTGTAACAAGGGCCAACAACTCAATAGGTTGGAAGAAAGTGAAACGCTACGAGCCTAGAGCAGAGATAAACACCATTCCCTTAATGATATGGAAGCCACATACGTAAATCTTATAGTAAGATTGCCAAGCAACAACGTGAATCATCGATAGCAAAATCTAATTACTCGTATTCTATCTAGACTTTCTTCACGTCTTTCAGTATTATACCTGATGATGGTAGGCCCGGTCCTTCCGAAACCGATTGTAATATACTGTTCCCGAGACCAATAACCGAACTGTGCCGAGTATCGACAAAATTTTTCTTTCTTCTTTTTGACATGTTTCATGTCTTTTCTCTACCCTCTGAATCTCGAAAACGCGTCCGGGCGTCCGGGCGTCCGGGCGTCCGGGCGTCCGGGCGTCCGGGCGTCCGGGCGTACGGGCGGTCAGCCATGACCTTGGGACGTGGAAAATTTTTGTAAGACCTAAAAACAGATTTCTACAGATTTTGATTGATCCTCTAATAACAATCAGGAGAAAGGTATCTCTCATAAATGTAGCTGAGGTATTTTTCCCTTGATCGGCTCAAAATTACAAAACATTGCTGTATCAGCCTATAACGAGCAGGAGAAAGGTTTCTCTCGTACTAGCGTTTAAGGTACCTTTCCCTTGATCGCAAGAATCCATATTTTACGTAAAATCTATAAAGGAAGAAACCCCTGTATCTTTTTTGAGATCCGTAGATCTGGCATATATTAGACCAAGGAGGGGGGAGGGGAGAAGGGAGCGCGGGAGCCTAAAAGCTATTCGTTCTCAGTGCTACCTGGTGATAGTGTAGAAATCCGTATCCGCCATTTTTTGTAAGACCTAAAAACAGATTTCTATCAAAGATTTTGATTGATCCTCTAATAATAATCAGGAGAAAGGTATCTCTCGTGCTGGCGTTTAAGGTACCTTTCCCTTGATCGCAAGAAATCCATATTTTACGTAACTTGAACTTGCAGCTAGTTAGACGAAGGACATCTTATTCACGACCCGTCGGAAGTTCAGTCCATCCACCTTTCACCTGCAAAGTGCGGAAATTGAGACCAAGAAGAAGATGAAGTACTTGGGCGTCTGATTTGACTCAACGCTGAACTTCCGGCACCATTTCCTGGTGGCAGCGGAAAAGGCGGGTTGGGTAGTGATCGCCTGATGATGAACCCAGGAAGGCCGAGACGAGTCAGAAGAAGGATAATGATGAACACCGCTATGTCAATCCGCAAATAAGGTGCCCCAGTACGGGCCGACTCAATGAAAATACCCTACCGAAGAAGAGAGATGATTGAGATCCAGCGGAGCACACATTATCTGAGTGCTAGGCGTGGGTGGGACAAGCTTAGTCGGTTTCTTTGAGAGATCAGGGTAAATGAAGCGCTTGTTCCAAGAAGCCTGGTATCTACCATGCTAGGTTCTGGAGAAGCATGGAACCAGATATCTGCATTAGCAGCCACCGTCAGAAGAAGATGGACTAGACAAGGAATAGGCAAACGCAAAACCACGCTATGACCTACTCGAAACCTGTGTACCATATGTGCAAAAGGAAGAGGAAGATCATCCCTGAAGGAGTTGAAGAGAAACCATATCTGAGATAGTGATGTTGTTGTTGTTGTGTGTTCTAGTGTTCTCTGTGTGACAGGGGGCACTGCAACTGGGTGGTTGCCGAGTAGAATAGGGGTTCGCCAAGAAGATTCTACCAAGACTGAAGTAATACCCGAAAGGGTCGATTCTGGTGTGTGAGGAAATAAAGTCAAATGCTTAGGCAACCTGCACCCACCACCATGGAGAAAGGGCGGCGCTGCACAGGCGACAACAGATTCTCTGTGGAAACTATGCCGAGTTTTTTTTCAACGAGTTCGCTCATTAGCTAGTAACAAATTCGAATCCGAGTTTCTGCGACCCGTTGTCCTCCGATTTTATTTCGAAAAAACCCGCGAGAGACTTACAATGAAATTAGCACAACCGAATAGAAAAATAATGATGCTTGTTACAATAAGAAATAACAAATTTTATTAACAATAAATAATTCCTTTATAAAAATGTAAAAATGTTACGGACAAAATAAGCAATCAGCAATGCAGTGAGAGAAAAAGAGAGAAAAAAAAGAGAATAAAAAATATTTGCAACACCTACTGAATATCAAACGTAGATGTTACAGATTAAACCAGACTGAATTCTTCACACAGTACTCGTAAGCAGATACTGTTTAGAATAAGGAATTCTGTACAAATTCGGCCAAAACTTTGAAAATTCAAAGAATTTTTCTCGTTTGTTTGTTGTCGTATCACTTAAGGCTATTTGCGTGTAAATTTTGGTCCTCATTTATTATTGTAGGGTTCTTCTCACAATTGGCCATCATTTACGAGTATTTGTGTACATACTTATTCATGGAAATGATCCAAACAAATAAATAAATAAATAAATGCGAAAAGGATTCAAAATTATCAGGCCTATTTTATTTATAGTCTTCTACTGGCGTTTCGAAGCTCAATCTTTTTGTACCCTACCCCTTCTGGTAACTTGGAATTGGAAGTCGTTGATACTGACACAGTTATATGAGCCGCGCTATTTTCAAATTCTCACTTTAAATATAGTGATACATAACTGTCAGATATACAAATCGAAGGCGTGTGAATATACGTTCAAAAATCTCAAAATAAAATAATTAAATTAATTCAGAAAGGAAGAAAGAAAAAAGGAAGAAGAAAAAAATTGGAAAAAAACAGTCGAGTCGTCTGCATCGCGCATTGGTTATAAAATTGTATTCCTGCTTACTCTTATTCGCGTGGATTTTCTCCGAGTTACCAAGACTGAAAAAAAAAAAAAATTATATTTCATTGTAGGTAGGTACTCATTATTAATCTGTTTTTAATGCATTGTAAAATCAAGAGACATTATTTTGAAGGCAGGACAGAACCACATCCTAATACCATCAGGCAGATTTTTCACTTTGTACAAACCGTTGGTTATATTGTTAGATTGAAACTTTTGTAATGAATTTTGTGAGAAATTCAAAAAAGGCAACTTTCGCCAAAAATTCCTTCAAAATTTCGGTTTTATCTAAACATTTCTAGAAAATTAAATTTTGTCAGTAAAAATTTTGACAAAAGAACTCATTCTAGATGATGTTCCCGAGATCTTGCTACAAAGTTCAGCTTGTAATCTGCAAAATAGAAAGTATTTTCACAAAAAAAGAACTTTCCTTACAAAAAAATAACTTTTCTCCATCATTTCTCTTGTTAACAATCCCTAAAAATGTTTCTGCTAGCGGGCAAGATTACATTTAGACAACGGCTTGTACGGCACATGTTTTTTTGGGTGTCGACAACTTCCGACAGAAGCAACTCAATATCACCGCCGCCTAGCATACCCGCGCTGAATTGAATCTGTAGTACATTTAGAATACAAAACATTGCCTGTACCTAAATCGACAGTCGTTCCTCCATTATGCGGCAACATACGTCTACTGTGAATAGAGTAAACAGGGCAATTCGCCTTTGAATAATTGTTAAATAACGGACTCGCGATTGCGCTCATTTTCGTCCATGCTGCTACCGACACTACTGGTATCTCGACATATCTGCATTTCTATTTCGGCCAGTCGGTGATCCATATCCCACTGTTGTTGGGTTAATTTCTCGTTCAGAAATTTATTCTGTTTTTCAACATCTTTCAACTGCTCTTGAAGACGACTGATTTCTGCTTTCAGTACAACCACTTCATTTAAATCGGAAGACGATTCTATAAAGCAACGAGAATAATAATTAGATCAGACAAGAAGGGGGACGGATATAGGAGGAACTACCCGTTTACGTTTAACAGGATGTAGAGTCTTCAGGGACACAGTAATCCTGCCTTCTTCAAATCAGAACCGGCATCGACTTTTCGAGCCTAGGCTTGAGGAACACTGGTGCTAGCCTCGTTATTTGGTGAGGATCGAGAGGGACTTTGGATAGCTCAATGTCGAAGTTTTGACGAAATTAAGGAGAAATTACCAGCTGTTGACTTTTTTTGAAACCTTTTTGGTAGTAGAAATATCCATTCCTTGAACCGATCAAAAAGGTATGCAAATTCGATTCAAGTAATTGCGGATCAGCAAACATGGTCGCCCAGCCTCTATTGATGATCAGAGGACTGGATACTAGAACGACCATCACTTGCATAAAGGGAAGTCTGTGAAATCTTATATTCTCATTCTCGTGAATCAATCGCAAGATAGACAATTATAATAAATAAAATAATACTTCAATAACCTGATATTTTTTGGCTGATAGTAGATAACGGTTGCGATACGGTGAGCCGATTACGATCAGCGTGTTGCGGATCCGGTTCGGACGAATGGCAGGTAGAGCGAATCGAAATCGGTGAACCCAGATTTGGCGGTATCCTGTTAATCAAAAATATTTTAGAGATGGTCAAGCGCTAACATTCCTAGTGGCATATCCCTTTATAATACCCTCCGTACTTAGGAGCTAGAGTTGATATTAAAACTGGCTGACGGAGTGCATCCACATTTAAATTATGAAGATGCGATTGGTTATCGAAATACGGCGATATCCACATATCCTCTAACGGAATCTTATCGTGACTCTCTATGATACCCGGCGTTGATCTACATCTTCGTCCATATAAACCTGAAAAAACCGAGTATTTAATTTATGAAATGTTTAATCAGATACAATAAAATTGAATGATACACTTTAGAGATAAAGAAAATTCGTGTTCCAAAATTCACTCTATTATTAGCAAATCATCCGTCTCACCAGCCCTCGCGCTTTTGAAAATGTTGGATTCAAAACAATCCTTATATAGTGGATTCAATTTGTGCTGTGTTGTGCTGCCAATACTGCATTTTGTACTCGCTTCCTTTCGAAAGTACTCAGTTTTGATGAGGGGTGTTACTTCAGCTACTTCCCAATTGTAAAGATTGTCAGCAGTAGGTAAGACGGAGGCCATACTATGCACGACCCGTCGGAAGTTCAGTCAACTCACCTTTCGCCTGCAAGGTGTGGAAAGGGAGACCCATTTCCTAATGGTAGCGGAAAAGGCAGGCAGAGTATTTGCATACCCTCGCCCTACTGATGAGGAACCTAGGAGGGCTGAGAGAAGTCAGAGGAAGGATCATGATGAGCACTGTTATGTCGATCCTCCTATATAGTGCCCCAGTATGGGCCGACTTAATGAAAACACCTCACTCAATAGGGGATAAGATCCAGCGAAGACCTGCGCTGAGGTGTGTTAGTGCCTACCGCACTGTCTCGACGGAGGCTCTTCGCGTATTAGCACGTTCACCATCAATCGAGTTCCTTGCTGAGGAGAGAGCGATGCTGTTCAGAGCAAAAAAGACGACAACGACAAACCAAGAGGCTCTATGGGTCAAGGAGGCGACCAGGCACTCCTTGCTTGAGAAACGGAAAGCAAGAATTGCCCTAAGTGAACTGGGCAAATGGACAAGCCATGTGTTAATAAGCGACCTTGATGAGTAGATGAACCGACCCCATGGTCAACTAAACTCTCGCCTGACGCAGGTGTTAAGTGGCCATGGATGCTTCAACAAGTAGGTATCTTTACGAGAAGTTGAGAAAAATTGAGCAGACAACGTTTTCGCACTACGATCAAGAGTGGGATGATGGACCGCAGCACACCTTGTTTGAGTGCGAGGCATGGAGGCGTGAGCGGGACAAGCTTACTCGGTCCCTTCCAGAGATCGAGGTAGATGAAGCGCTTGTTCCGAGTAGCCTGGTTTCCACTATACTAGGTTTCGAGAAGCATGGAATCAGGTGTCCGTATTTGCAGCCACCGTCATGAAGAAGAAGATGGACCAGAGATGGAATAGGCCAATGCAGAACCACGCTATGATGTACTCGAAACCTGTGTACCATCAACATCCAGATGTGAAGGAGGAAGAGGAAGATCATCCCTGAAGAAGTTGAAGAGAAACCATAAGCAATCCAATATATCTGAGATAGTGATGGTGTTGTTGTTGTGTGTTCTAGTGTTTTCTGCGTGACAGGGGGCACTGCAACCACGCTGTGGCCTACTCAACACCTGTGTACCATCAACATCCATCCTTAAGTCTGATGGAGATCCAAAATGTGAACGAGAGAGGCTGTGAGTTCGTCTACTGACTCTCATTGTAGACGGAGAGTGATGGCACAAACTAGCTTATAATGAAGTATTCTAATCAAGCACAATTCATTGAGCCTATTTGAATTCTATTTGGAAAACAAGACTGACCTGTCGTCGCATCAACCCTTCTAAAGTTTTTTTTTGAATACCTTCCGAGAACAAAACGTAATATCGGCTGCTCAATTCTATATAAATCAAGCCCAATTCTTCGAGACTGCGGTTTAGAGCCAACATCTTGGAGAAGAGAGCGGTTGGTGGGATGAACTCGATGTTTTGGCGGAGAAGAATCAAAAACACTTACTTTGAACATCCAACGGATCTGGATCAGTTCGATATTTTTGAAGTCGCTTTGTAGCGATGGCTTCTAGTCTTACTCTAGCAGCAGGGTATTCTTTCAAAACTTCCCACATATCTTTCTTGGACAGTACAAATAAGTCGCTGTATCCAACCGAACGTACAGAAGCTGTCCTCCGGTTACCTAAAAAGAAAATATGAGAGGTGTTTAGCATAGAATGGAGTATAAAAAGTGCTTTCAATCAATTTTACACCAGGATCTTTTGCCAATACAGAAATAAAGTATGTATCGGATAAAACTAAAATTAGTGTAACATTTTTAAAAATTTTTTTACCTGCGGTGCCCATATTCAATATGCTGATTTCGCCAAAGTAAGATCCTGCCCGTAAAGTTGCTAACACAGTCCGTCCGTCGTCAGCTACTACTTGCAAACGTCCACGACTTACGATATACATTTCTTTACCAACTTCACCTACAAACGAAATAAAGAGGGAGTATTCATACCTTACATCTTTCAGAAATCAAACAACAAAGCGTGTTAAAAATCTTACCTTTCCTGCAGATGAAGTCTCCGGGTGAAAAGAGTACCGGACGCAATTTAAGTACCAATTCACACAAAAATCCTGCCTCCGTATTTTGAAATATTTCTACTCGTTTGAGCGTATCGAGGTGGACATTTATGGCTATTTCGGCTTTCAGCTTATCTGATGATATTAAAATGATATGAGAATTTGGAACAGAATTACAGAATTTTTCAAATAGCTCAAATTGCGCAGTACCGGACATAATAAGCGACGGTGTCGAAAAGTGTCTTTTATTGTTCGACAATTCTAACAAATGAAAACTATAAACGTCTTTCTTTTCTTCTCTTTTACTCCCTGTTTCTTTCGCATTTCAACATTTTCAAAGAGAATCAGCGAAAATGGTAGGTATCGATCTACCCGTATTGTACTCAATTTTATGGCTCTCAATTCACGTTCGGTTAAACCTCACTAAATCACTTTTCACAATGAAGGAAAATTAGAAGGCAAGCCATTGTGTGATGAAATTCGTTGTTTCCGAACAGAATTTTCGAAACGAGTCTCACAAGTTTGTGATTGAGTAAGTAGTGCGCATGCCAGTGAATGAAGATAAAAAAGATATCATATCAAATTACTTTCTATTTTCAAAATTACCTGGTAGACAACTGATCGCTTTCTCTTCATCTGAACACTTTTGCGTCAGCCACAAATAATCGAACCAACGAATCACTTTGGTCTGTAAATGAGCCGGAACACGGCGCATACGCATGTAGGTCTTTACACCATCCAATTTCGCTGGAACAAACAATGTACTCGTACTCTGAATCAAACTGGTCGATGCTTGTGGTGAGCGGTTTTTATGGAAACCGCATTCAAATTTAGATACAAGAAGTTTTCCTATCATAAACAGACCGAGTTATCGATAAAATAGAAATGAAGCCCAGGCCCCTATTAACTTGTACCGTAGGCAAAGAGGAAAGTTCTATCCTAAGAAGCGAGCGTTGCGAAGCAATGTGGGTGAGATTCTTGCGAGCTCTTCACATCGGTCTAATGTAGGATTTTCCGTACGTCTGAATCAAAATCTAGTCCAAAAAAGAGAAAACTGAGCTCGGCAATCATTGTGTATGACATATTTTCACGGCGTGCGAACTATGCAACTTTGTCAACGCGTCCAAGTGCAGTGTTTCCTCTCCGTAATACTGTAATTTTCACTTTTTTTTTTTGTTCCTACTTCTTATTTCGTGCGAATTCCTGATTCCTCCTGATTACAAATTGTGACACCTCCCCATGTTCGAGTAATGTAATTTAAGATGAAAAGGAAATTAAAATCTCAGGGTCATACTTGACGACACTAAGTAAATTCATAAAAACTATTCTCCTATAAAACGCGTAATTCCCAAAAACAAATTTGAGAGAATAAATGGGATTTTGAGACGCCTTGCTTCCCCCGAGAACAGCCTAGATTTCAAGGAGGTAAGCTAAAGGATAATGTAAGTAGAATTGTGAAAATAATTTCTTTTCTCGTAAGCCTTTGACTGAGTAAAATTGATCAACCTTTAGTGATGAGAACTTCTTGTACCTAACCGTATATTTCCAAAATTAGAAGCGTCAATTACCTTGAAATTCTTTCTTGGAGGCGCTGACACTGACAACGATGCTGGCAACGTGACCCAATACGGTTGCAAATACTAATAAACCCACTAATAATTGCATTATCACAAAACCGTACTCGAAATTACTTCGAGGTTTGGGCAAATCGCCGATTGTAGTAAGCGCGAGCGTACACCAATAGTAACTTTGTAGATACTGCTTCACCACATCGTTCGACTCGACATCGTTGAATACCCAATTTCGGCTGCCGAAGTTGTTGTTCTTATAGATGATGTGATAAAGGCAGCCGTTCCAGTGAAATGCCACGAGCAAATAGTGCAACAAATTAACCGAGCGAAATAAATTCGGATAGTTGGTATGACGCTCTGTGCGATCCATAAACGTCCAGAATCTGTACACCTTGACCAGTCGGAAGAGGCGCAGAACTGAATTGAAGCCTATCGACAGGTACAGGAAGTCCAATGGTAACAAACATAGGCAGTCGACGTAAAAATTTGTCGAATTCATATAATGATTGCGTAGTTTTGTGGTATCCGTCTGCAGTACTCCGTCATCTTGATAGCCGATACGAAAACTAATGAATATGTCTAACAGGTATATTAAATCGCAAAGATAGTCGAAGCAGAACCAAAATAATAACGTATCGCCTGCAAAGAAAATCCACATATTGTAATTACTACAACGACTTTGCTCCATTAATTAATCTACGCATTACAAAAATTACGACTACGTGGAGGAGATGGCGCAAAATTACCCTCTGCTATCTATCAATATGGCAAACCTGAACAAAATTAAAGCAGTATCGAGGTCACACTTTCTTTCTCCCAGTGGGATAGCTGTAAGAATGGTTACGAAAGATTTTTGAAGAATTTTCCCGCTGCAAAGTTTCCTCAGCCAGAGGGAGGGCCAGAAAATTACCTCGTTCCATTCGTTTATGATTTACTTCTCCATAGCTATCAATTTATTCCCCAGCATCTTCGGAGCAATGACCCCAACTTCTCAGTATACCTCTCACTTCTCATCCGAATCTGCTTTGCCTTTGATAAGACCAAACACTCTATAAAAATATCACATCTATGGCTGAACTGACCCACCTCGATAGAGGCAGGCTAAAGTGTTTTGAACATGAACTGTTTTTATTCGGGAAGTTCTACGAGAAGGAGGAGTGTCGACAAGTTGATCCTTCTTGTTTTCTGCTTCAGGATGATCAGATTTTCTGAACAATAAAAACGTATGATACACTTCTTGGAGATGACCCCTACATCCATTTTTCGTCTATACAGTGGAAAACCCGTCGAAATCTATAGAACTATATTGTACAACTTACGATTAATTTCGTTGAAAGCAAATCTGAATATGATAACCCACAAGTTGTAGAGAAAGGCTATCGACACAACCATATGCCAATAATAGCTCAGGCGTCCTGCTGGATCGAATACGAACGTCCACCGCACGCCTAAGTGACGTGATCGTTGATCAGATTTATGCGAACATTTTTCACTGCAGTCCATACTGCCAGCTGACTGGAAAGTGTTCAAATTATTACCACTGGACGGGAGTTTATTGCTGGTTTTAGTTAAACAGGAGGAGGCCACGGAATTGACTCCTCCACTATTCAAGCCTGCTGTAGCACGAGTTACGGTCGGTCGTCGGTCTTGACTGCGACGCCTCGGCGTACCCTTGTAACTACGATTGATATCAAGCTCGGAATTGGTAACTGTGCGATTCATGCCATAACTCGCCGCCAGTGATTCTCGTGAAAGATGGCTCTACAAAATAATGATGATAATGATGATATTAATGAACAAGTAGTTATTCATAATTGAAATGCAGGAGTATGAGAAGATAAATTCATTGAAATTAAAATAAAACTCTGATCCAGGGGTATTCAATTAATCAAGAGCCACTTTTCATGGTTGGTCAGGCGCGCGGGCCGCAAGAAAAAAGAAGAAAATAAATAACCAAAATTATTACTATTTTAATGCGAAAAGTGACATTTCATATTCTTAATATTATTCATTGATGACTCTCGCGGGCCGCTAATTGAATACCCCCGCTCTAGCTTTTGTCTTCCAGTTTTCAAAATCCATTCACATCAACAGATCAAAATATTAAATAGTGATGGGCAATAGTCGATAGTTTGATGCTATCGATAGTTCCAATATTTTTCCCAAGGTACTATCGGAACTATCGATACTATCGATAGTTTGAATGAAAAACTTCTATCAAGAGAAAAGTACCAACAATATCGATAGGATAGATACCTTTCTCCTGATCGTTCTATTGCCCGAAAAGCCCGTCAAGGAATGTATTTTACTGTTACCAGATGATGGACGCGACTAGGAAAACAGGCGTTTCGCGAGCATATCTTTCTAGCACAGTATGGGAAAGGAACAACTGATTCATGTCATCATGTATGTGGTTCTCTGTGTGCTGTTTGTCGCTGTCACGCGATGTGTGTTTGAGTTTGGTTTTTCCCGTGTCTCAAGCGGAGGATCGGACTTGGAAATATTTTCCAACTACTGGTCTCAGAAATATTTCTACCAATTTTTCAATTGTTGAACTCTGAATATTTTTTAATTCTCGAACTTGGAAATATTTTCCATTTCCATTTCAATAAGCACATTTGTGCCCAAATGTCACCGGTGAACGGTTGACTATTTGATATTCCAGTTCCTTTCTCTTTCTTTCAAATGGGTTAGTGAATTCCCACCAAAAGAAAAAGTTTCAAATTATCGACGTTTTTTTTTTTTTTACAAAATTATCGTTTTCCCCATAAAACTATCGATAGTATCGATAGTCGAGCGATAGTTCCAAACACTAATATTAAAAAAAATTAGAGCGGGGAACCCGCAACCTCCCTGGTCCACCTATCATATTATAGCCTAGTTTCCGAGTCTTGAAAATGATGACGTAATAAGTTGAACGCGCTCGCGATCACGTTGATGAGAAAATGGTCCCTCAGCAAATAAGTTGGCGGGGCTCTTCTCAGTATACTGTTTACTAGGTCTGATATAATGAAGGCTGGAAGTTGAAATTTTGCCAAGTTCCTAAAGTAGGTCAAGGTCATTGATGACGTCATAAAGCGCCACACGTCACGTCACGCAGTTCACAGAAACTCCCAGACGCCGACAGGAACGCGGACGTTTTCTGAGGATGTAATCCCCCCAACAAACTAGATAGCGGGTTCCTCGCTAAAATGTTCTGGAGGAGTCAAATGAATAAAGATCACTTTTAATGTTCTTTCATAGTTTCTCTGTGATGTCATCTTCGTCTGTGCCGTCATCAAATTAGTATTAGCAGTGAACCCGCTATCCATTTTGTTAGGGGGATTACATCCTCAGAAAACGTCCACGTCCGCGTCCGCGTCCTGGAGTTTCTGTGAACTGCGTGCCGTTCCGTGACGTGACGTGACGTGTGGTGCTTTATGACGTCATCAATGACCTTGACCTACTTTAGGGACTAGAAAAAATTTCAACGTCTAGCCGGGATGCTTTATGACGTCATCAATGACCTTGACCTTAACCTACTTCAGGAATTGGGAAAAATTTCAATTTCCAGCCTTCATCAGGCCTAGTATACAGCATACTGAGTAGAGCCCAGCCAACTCATTTTCTGAGGGGGCGCGCCAACGTGTGATTACAAGCGCGGGAGGTTGCGGGTTCCCCGCTGCCATTGCAAACCTGCAATGGCCTCTAAATTTGATCTTTGTCTCTCGGATTCGCAGATTTCTGAATTAGTTTGAGGATCCGAAGTCAATCAACAGGAAGGAAGCAGAAGCCTAGTATAATCTAGTGCATATGTGCATTGTATACTAAGCCTCGTTTAAGCTGAGTAGAGCCTAGTATCAGTATATTGTAACATAGGTACAAGGCCTATTTTAGAACTAAACAGAGTAAATTTCTCCGCTCCATGGATCTGTATCTGTCTTTAGGCGTTTTATCATTGTATCGATATGTCGACTGTTCACCAAGCTTCTCCCACTCGTTCGCTCCCATTTTTAGTCTAGTATATAAGTCTAGTACATTGTAAGTTGAGCTAATTATCTTTTGGTGACTCACTCGATCACTCGGCTCCTTCGCTTCTATTCTCAAAGTCCAGTACACACAATCTAACGCTAATTAAATTCTAGGAACTCACTCGCGCTCCACTCGTTTGCATTCATTCTCGGTCTAGCTGGATCAATCACGGATTCCTCGTAAATTTTCTGGGGAAGGAAGATCGAGTCGGACTTGGGCTCGCAGATTTCCAAAGACATTAAAAAAAGGACCAGGTTTCGAATTTGCAAATTTTCGATGACCAACCAAGGTACAGTAATGACATCAAACAGCTTGTGATGCCATCACCATTCCTCTCTTTTTGTCTTTTGGACTAGCAGATTTTTGTATTAAGTTACATACTACGCTTAGTTTGAGCCTAGTATAGGGCTGGGCTAATATACTCTAGTATACTGCGAGCCTACACACTCACACTTACGAGATTGGTATATTCCTAATTCAATGAGTGTCGCATGATGGGGAATAAACAGAATTTCTACTTGGGAATTGAGAATGGAGTCCACGAGGAGGAAAAATTTCAACTTTTAACTCTGATATTCACGGGAGAAACCAAAAGAACTGAACAATGGAAGAAGAGAGATTCGAATTTTGAAATACAGCCATGAAAATAAGCCAGTAGAAAATAACGTCCAGGCTAGGAGCAAACTAAAGTCTGAGCGTGATGAAGGAAGAAGTCAATGAAATGCGAGTTGTCTGTATAAATTCATTTTAAAAAGCCAAAAAGATGAACTATGATTTTCAGAAGATTGGCTTGAAGGTGCCGTGGCTGAACGCAAAACTCGTTCAGATTTTTCAAATTAGTGGTCGACCTAAGAGGTCCTTGAGCCATACCTGCTTTACGCCCTTTATAACGTTTTAGAGAAGAAACCCCGGACGCGGTAGAATTAGATATCTTCTCCCAGGCCACCAATGAATTTCAATCCGTATACTGGGGTATCCTGTTTCTATAATAAGAAAATTCATACTATCTTGGTAAAGCTTCAGTGGCACTGTAGATCTCCAACGGTGCCGGGTCTTCGAGATGACTAGTTTTGCTCGAGTGTGTGTATGGGTAGGTGTTTTTTTCCATCTTTGTAACTGCAACTATACATAAGTCTCTACTTTCTAATAGTGGTGTCAGCTTTGAGGCTGTTGTTGGTACCCCTCCAAAATAAGTTTTATAAATAAATGAATACGCTTGAGTATTTTAAACGTCAGTATAAAGTGAATAAGACTTGAACTTGGAAAATTCTGATGATTGAGCTCCATAGGATGCGAAGGAGACAAGCCAACCTACCAATCTGACTAAAATAGGATTAATAATTCGTAATCGTATTTTCACTCACTTGAGATGTCTTATTCCTTTGAAGATTGATGCGCGAGCTTACCAAATCTAGTAAGCTCTGTTTCGAAAACGAAGTTAAACTTTTATCTGTTAATTTCAAGGATTCGGTACTGTTCTTAAACGATGTGCCTCCGCTAGGAATGAGACCGCTCGAACTGCCGATATTGGATCTCGGTCCCGATATGCTTCGTCGTTCTCCTCCGCGGCCACCGCTCGTGATTGTACCTATACGATACACGATAGGAAAAAAGTAATAGAATAAATCCCTCTTATTTATGGAGCTGGGTACAGTATTATTACTCAGTAAGTGAACTACAAAAAATCTTTATGACTTGAAAGAAAAAGAGCACTCTGGAAAAAAAGAAAGAAGAAATAAACCCATGTTATACAGTTTGTAGCACGCAGCGCAAATATAAATTACTCTTACCGATATATACGGATGAAGTACAAGTTGGGAGAGAAAAATATTACGATGTTAAATAGGACTTTCTTTTCAGCTCGTTTTTAACTCTCGTAGACAAAATTTCAAAGGTATCGTTTAAATTTACTACGGAATATTCGTCGTAATTCTTCCTGAATTATGCCAAGATGAACTTTCTATATGTTTCATGCGACGCAAGCAATCAACAAAGTGGTTACGGTACGTACAAAAAATGAAAAAAGAGAGGTTTTCAATTATTGATGTTACCGTTGAAGTGAAATTTTCTCGAGAATCTCGACGATTCATAATGAATACTGAAATTTATATTCCACTGTACACACACAAGTATTTGCGATTGAAAAAAAAAAAAAAAAAGTTTATTAGCTAACACTAGAGATACTAAAAAATCCAAGATATCATCGGTATAAATAATATCGATCCTCAAAAAGCTGAAAGGAATTATAAAATATGAGATTTTATTTTGTCCGATTTATGTACGAGGAATTACCATTTCAAGAAGATGATTACTATTTCTAATGGAGAAGTACTTGATAAATTCTCAAATATTAATCAAAATAGTTCACTAATTGGGCCTCATTCCCTAGAAAATGAGGTACTTGAATAATTTCTGAAACATTGTCTTCTCTTGTTGCGACATTTCTGATTCTCCTTGCATTTGTGGATGACTCGTAGGTGTACCCAGACGCTCTAACGTTAGGGACATATGAACGGAAGAAACGGACTTCTTCTGGGCAATGAAAGGAGTTCAGTAGTTATAAATCCATCCTGTACCTACTAGGGAAAATGGCTGCCAATTTTTGGAAGGGGACCTGTCTTACGGGAAAATGTTAGGTGAAAATATCTGCTGTCTGATGAACAATGAATCGCCGCATCGACCACGTCTTCGAGGATTCAAGAATTTTGAGGGCTATCACCCATGAACACCAATTTGGATTCTCAAACAATGTGTATTGGAAAAGTCAGTCAGAATTTAATTACTATTCTAGCTTTTCCCTCCTCCGCCACTATCAGCCATGAAAGAAGAATTCTTTAGTATCATGTGGTGGAACTTTTCACTTTGGCTGGAATAACTCATGATGAGAAAGTGATTAACGTATGAGTCAGTATTTTTTTTTTTTCGAGAGAAAGATCGGTGTCGGAACGAGAGACGCGTGTATTTTCGTTGCGTGAATCCGCATCATGAGGGTCGCGAATATCCTCGCAATAGTTCTCGAAGTTTGCAACGCATCAAATATAAGTATCAGAAATTTCAATATTTTTCTTACTTGGTACAACGCGAGGTCCGTTAGCCATGAGCGGTCCGGTACCGTAAAGGTTTTGCGCCGGAGTAGCGTTCGATGAGACGATAGATATTTCTTCAAGATCTTGATTACTACGAGCGCTGCTAGTTGCCATCATACTGGAACGAGCTCATTCAGTCCAAGTGGATCGAAAGTTTACACAGATCTCGCGAACAGCGCATCTTTCTAGGAAAATCTTGTTCTTTAAGGCGGCCATATTCTGTCGAACTTATTTCTAGAGCGTAGAACTGGACAATCGCTTGTCTTATTTATTTTTTCCTTCTTCCTTGCCCGTATTTTCCTTCACCAGACATTTCCATCGTTACTGTATCCAGTTCCGAGGTTTATCGTAACTTTGGAATCTCGTTCAAAAATACCTAATGATTTCTTCGTATGGTAATGAGCTTGTACGGAGAAAATAACTCATCGGCATTTTAACTCGATCTCCAACATTTTTAGCGGGCATCGCGTGATAGGAACTAAGTGCAACTCTGTCAAAAATAAGAAATTTATTTTCAGTAAAGTAATAATATAATGTAACGAAATTCATTTACTCGTAATGAAACCGTAGCAAGTCAAGGGAAAAGATCGAAAGTCGATTCTCAGCTCCCTACAAGTTCAATAATTTCTTTCAGAAGAGCATTCAAATCACCAAAAGATGAATTTTCACCAAAATCTCCTTCTCCAAAATTTCCTTGCCAGAATTCAGAATAAAATTTTCAAAGAAGCCAGAGAGAAAAAACAAGATGGATGAAACCTGAATCATGTCTCAAAATTTTGAAAAATGGTGGACCGAAAAGTTTTTTAAAATTTGTTTTATATACTTTTCCAGTGAAACGATTGAAAGAAATTCAATTCAAATAACTCAATTACCTATAACTTTAGCTTGGAATGGGTCCAAAAAAGGCTGATCTTGGAAAAAACGTGACGTTATCATGGGGACAAAGAAATTTTGACGGAACCATCAATCAACAATGAAAATTATGTACGTATTGAGAAACACGGTCAGGGTTGAAGCCCGCGCTTATTGAGAGACGAGCGATGCCGAATTGAGTCCCGAACCATCGTTTTTACCCGAATTGAGTCCCGAGTAGTCGGGGGTAGAAAAAGAGAATGTCTTTATGTATCGGCGGTACACAACCGAATTCAGTCCCGAGGTAGCGGGTGTATACAACCGAATTGAGTCCCAAGTTCACGAATGATTCTCATTTTCCTTCTTGCTTTAACAGACTTAGGACTGTCGATATATGCATCCGTGCGGATTAAAAATGAGTTAGCACGTGGCTATGTTTTGAGTACATTAGTACCCATTAAAAGTACTAGGCGTGGAGAGTAATCGGGTGTATATCTGAAGGATACGCGCTTAACAAATTCAATTCTCGACAATTCGCCAAGATCACGCTGCGTCATGAGTTTTGCGACCTCAGCCTCTTTTTTTACTGAGCCTAAACGTTTCTTAAAATTGCGAATGTTAAGGATTTTGGCGTAGGTGTCACATTGGACCTTAAGAAGAGTGTCTAAGCCTACAGCAGAGGATGAAGGAAAATGAACGAATTCACCCATCTTCTCAGACTTAGTACCGCCGACACTTCGGGACTCAATTCGGCTATCGAAAAAAGGTACTCCCCGCTCCCGGGATTCAATCCGGTTACGCTCTGAGAGACTTCTTGTTTTGAAGATGTGTGAGCTGAATGACGGCAGTGTGTTCGGTGAGACGAAGACCATGAGAAAGATATAGACTCTTTCACGCTAATTTATTCTGCGGGACTTGTTTTCGTCCATGGGCAATACACTGGTTCATTGTTTGGAGTTGGATATAATGAGAATTCTGAGATTAATGCACGGTAATCTTGTGACAGCTCTTACGGCTTGGTCAACTTTTTCGCCACCGCTAATTTCGCCGTGACTAGGAACCCAGATTAAGGTTACGGAGTAGGAGTTGGATGCGAGGTTCATAAAGAAAAGGAATGAGTATTTCAGAGGTACGAAAAAAGGTAGGTAGTGAAGGAGGAGGGAGATCCAGGATTGATTTCAGACATTGGAAGATAGTTTGGATCTCGGTTGTTTAGATTGTGACGGAGTTTCGGTGACGATGAGAGAACATTTTGTGGTTAATAGAATATGCAAAACCATCATTGAATTTTGAATCTTCTGCGAAGTGAAGGGTGGAGGTGAAGCCGATATATGCGAACTTTATGTATCAAGTTAGTGGGGAGTGGTGAGCGAAGATTTTTTGGATAATTCACTCAGTTTGAAAACCATTTTTGGCAGGGGGATGGCCCATATGGAAGTGAGGAGGGTAAAATAAGGAGGAGAGAGCAGAACTTGATACTTTTGGGTTAGGAATGATTAAGGATTAGGTGAGTTGACGCCAACTGGCGTTAATGAGGAATTTTTTAAGAGGAATAAAGGGCTCTCACAAGAATTTGGCTCCGGGGCCCACAAAATCTTGAACTGGCTCTATAAAATAGGCCAAGTTGATGAGCCTAATCCTCGTATACACGATGGCATTAAAGAAACTTACGACACAAAACTGTACCTGCGAGTAAACGCTTCAAGCTCCAATAGGGAAAATTACGATTGTGGAGCTACGTATACGAGAGAAAGAGTGCATGGAAAACTTATAACTTTCGAGCTGTAGACATACGGCTACATAGAAGGCAGCTGGAGGGAGGTGTAACGTCATTAGGAGAGACTAACATTTTTAGGTCTGAGATTTAGCGCTGGAGGTCTTAAAATATTTCCTTTTTTCGATTTTTTTGTTTTTGACGTGTTTCATGTCTTTACTGTGCCCTGACCCCTAATTTCAAATTTTACCTGTGGCCCCCCTTCACACTACCTTGCGCGTGCATGGATACCAGATCTACGGATTTTCGATCCTCGAAAAAGATACAAGGTTTTCTTTTTCTATAGATTTCACGCACAATACGGATTTCTTGGAATCAAGGGAAAAGTACCTTAGCAACTAGTACGAGAGATACTTTTCTCCTTTTCGTTGTGGGCTGATACTAGAGATTGAGTTGATCAAGGGAAAAGTACCTCGGTCCGTTTTATGGGAGATACTTTTCTCCTAACTGTTATCAATGGATCAATCAAAGTCCGTGGAAATCTGTTTTTAGGGCTTACAAAAAATGGTGTATACGGATTTTTGAAACTATCATCTCGCAGCACTGTGTGCGTGCCCCCCTTCACTCTCCATACTCCGCGGGTAGAGTTCACCCCGCGAGTTCACCTTACCCATACTAGGATTTTACCCGTCTCAAACTTAATTTTGAACCAAGAAACTCTCTCCCCAGGATATTACTAGTCTTAAACTAGGCTTATAAGCCCAGTTTATAAGCTAGGTTTACACTAGTTTTATGATAGCTTTATACTAGCTTTATGCTAGGATTTTACCAGTCCTAAACTAGACCTATAGAACCCCCCTCTAGGATTCTACTGTCTCAAACTAGGCTTATAATAGGATGTCCGTGCGTAGGCTAATCATGAAAAATACAGTATACTGTAGAAACGGATCTAGTCAGTTTATACTAGTAGGCTTAGGCATCCTCTGTATTGTATTTCTTTTTTGAATTCCCTCTTGAACTGGACCTTAACTAGCCACTATAGTAGGTTTAGCCTTCTTTATATAGGCCTAAATATACAATAAACTAGACGAAGAAGATGGTAGATCTGAGCACTGGCCTTTTTCTAGGTTTGGCTTTGAAGTAGGTGTAAGCTCGCTAGGATTTTAGCAGTCTTAAACTAGACTTTAACTAGATCAAGGAGGGAGTGAGCCCAAACTCAGGCTATTAGCTTCCCCTGCCTAGGATGCCAGATGTACGGATTTTCGGTCCTCGAGAATGATATGGGTTTCTTTTTTTACATAGATTTTACTTACAATACGGATTTCTTGCGATCAAGGGAAAGGTACCTCAGACACTCGTACGAGAGATACCTTTCTCCTGTTTGTAACAGGCTGAAACTGCAGTATTCCATCGTGTCGATCAAGGGAACCCTCGTTCGCCTCCTGAAAGTTATTAGCTTGAAATATTTCGAAGTAGACTTAAACGAAACCAAGGACGAGGGCGAACAAGCGGAGCGCGTAAGCCTCATAAAAGCTATCAGCTGAGAATATTTCAAAGTAGACTTATATGAGACCAAGGAGAGACGCAAAAGAGCTGAGTAAGAGAGCCACCCAACAGCTATTGTTTGAAAATATTCTAAACTATAGGCACACAGTAGATCAAGGAAGAGAGCGAACGAGCGGAACGAGTGAGCACTTTTAAAGCTGCTAGCTTGAAATGAAAGGAAATACTCAAAAGGGAGAGGAAATGGATGGAGAAAACCGCTAAAAAAAACTATGCGACGAGCGCTTCCGGTTGAATAACCATCTTCAGGCAGGAAATGAAAGCGAATTCTTTAAAGTAGGCTTTTATCAATCCATGGGGGAGGCGAACGAGTGGAGTGAGTGAGCTACTCGAAAGCTATTGGCTTAAAATACCCCAACTGGAAGTATACACCAAGCGCTGGTAAAACTGGTCCTCAGACCTAACACGTGAGACGCTCAACCAATTATATAGCAAACCAGGTAAACAATGAAAACGAACGAGTGAAAACCTCACAAAAGACCAGCAGACATGAGACATGATCTTTTTCTATTTGACTCCGCCAGAAGATTTTTTTCTACCTTTTTCAAAATTTTTCAAGTCAATTGTTGTAAAATTATTTTCGAAAAAAAAAAATCATAGAAATTCGAGACATTATTAGGTATTATTGTTATTGTTTCTTATGATTTC
This sequence comes from Aspidiotus destructor, assembly GCA_035079395.1. Lineage (NCBI taxonomy): Eukaryota > Metazoa > Arthropoda > Insecta > Hemiptera > Diaspididae > Aspidiotus > Aspidiotus destructor. The sequence goes on along the minus strand of JAVHKZ010000003.1, from coordinate 9,996,934 downwards.
ATTTGGTCTGAAAAATGTGATAAATGTTACCCCTGCGAGATGCTGCGGGATCGCTCTCGAAATTCTCACTTCCTTCTCTCTACGTTTATAGACTGGGCCTCCAGAAACATGTTCTCAAGTCCCACAGCTTTCAAATATTCGTCTTATTTTATACAGCTTCCTGTTCTTCCATACGCTCAAAATCCTAAATCTGTGAAAAAGACGAACCAATTGTTTACAAAATACGTTTGCTCGTAGACGTATACTGCTGGCAACCAGAGAGGTGTGAATTTAACCGAATTTCAGGATGATCAACGTGGGTCAGACACTATTTCAAAAACGCTCGAAATATCGTTCTTGCACTCCGCTTTATACTTTAAATCGCTATCACGATGAATACCGTGTATCATATAGCCTGTGCACAATCTGAAATTACGATGTACCGGCACGTTTATACTACTCTTCGTTAAAACTTCACCAACACTCCGAATTTGGATATTGATTATCCATGTACTAAACGCGATGGACTGCGTAACGAACCGTTTTCCCAGACTCGAATTTTGAAAGCATAATTCTCACTCTGTCAACTGAATGAAGAGCAGGCCATTCACTTCAAAGTGCTGACAAAACCGTCGATACGTAATTTTAGGCTTAACGCGATTAAAAATTTTCTGTTTTCAGCGAGCTATACACGAGACGATTTTTTTTTCATCATTTTAGCACAGCGCGCTTAAAAAGCGTAGGCGCGATTTGAAAACATTTTCGAGTACCTACGTACTTTTATGTTGCACGTGTGACAATCTGCTGTACTGGCAAGACGAGAAATTTTTTAATGGGGTTCGATGTATTGCAGAGGAAGTATAGAATTTCGTTAGACTTCGTATTCGTATTAATATAAATTCAGTGCTTTAATTCGAAAGGATTTTCTCATACCACGCAGTATCGTCGAGTTTGGAGAAGAACGACCAGAATATTTGTTTTCCCAAAAATATATTCCATGAAATACCTTACAGAACTTATCTGCTTACTTTTTAATAGGTGCCCAGAGAAAACGTCGAATAAAAAATAAACACCAACGGTGAGGATGAACTCACCTCGTTCGAAATTCATCTATTGGGAATTAAAATTTCATTCAATTCGATCGGCGTCTTTGTACGCGAGAGCGCTTCCTATGCCCCATCCTTCCAAGTACTTCTTGAGAATTATTTAGGTGTCAAATTTTGACAAAGATTTGTTTTCAAAAAAAATTCCATTTGATCGTGCAGTCATGAAATGATAACGGGAAAGAGGTTAAAAAACTAGAATATCAATATTGAACATACGTATTATTAAAGAATTGGAACTTGTTGAGAGAATGCGTTTCGTTGATGTCATAATTCCACCCGATTTTCTCGTTTTACGACAAAGATTTCCGCAATCTTCATTCGAACACGAGATGCGACAAATTGGCTGGCGCACGCGACCAATGCACCATAATTGCATTCTAACAAAGAACACGCACACACGTCACATATTACACACATATGCACACTTCTTAGTTTCTTTTTTCGATTAAATGAATCCACTCCTCAGCAGCATCGTATTTCATTTTTATCAAATATGGCACTCTATTGATGCCCTATAATATGGCTCAATATTTATCATTTAAATTACTTATCGCTCTCGTCGTGATGGTGCTGACTAAAAATTTGAAACTAGCAATTCAGGCGAAAGACTAGGCAACTCTTACGACATTTGTAGAACGTACGAGTCCCACAATCCATAAAAAGTATGAAGTTGGAGAATAACAATCCGTTTCTGACAGAATACGAAACGAATTATTGATAACGCAAACTTTCTTTTTGAACGTCGAAAAGAAAGAAATCTCGGGATGCTGGGAATGGCGTCAGCGTCAAATTTTAAAGTACTGTTGTCTAACTTTGGTTAATTTAGGGTGCATCAATCTGATGACGGTCCACATACTCATTAGAAAACACTTGACGAAAGAGTACTCACTTCGTGATGATGTGTTCGGATACAGGCTCCCATCTCGCGTTCGGATACGCGCGAAATTCGCGAACGATTGGCGAAGAACAAACGAAAACGAGACACTGACGAAGGGTTTTCGAGAATTTCAACGCTCATTTACAATACGAATAATAATATGATAAATTTTATTCTGGCGAATGCAAATTTCGAAAAAACGACGCGATGAAGTTTGCGCGAAACTAAGAAGTATACAATATAAACAACCTACATTCAATATCCGATGATAACTATTACATTTAGGTTAGCGCCGGTTAGCTGAGAGTAATGACAGATGAATTTAAAGGCGCCTGCGCTCGCACGAATTTCATCCTTTGAGCACTGTCTTTTGGGTCACGCGTCGACGATTTTCTGTTAGTGTTGCCTAATGCTTAGAAAATATACCAAAGTGTAGATTTTTGTTTCACTTAATGTTCACTCTAACACTGCGGATAGATCTGTAATGAGTTTACGCTTATAGCTATAAAAGGCTCACTCGATTGTGATATCGTAATAACTAAGCTCGTATATCGTACGGTTTTCGGGGGTGAGAATTTGATGAGATTATTTTACGAGAAATTAATGAGAGAATTATGCGATTTTTTGAAAACTGTCCGTTGCAGAGCAATATTCTCCGCTCTATTTTCAACAACTAAGTAAATCTGCAACGTTGATATTTGTAAAATTGATAAAACATAAAAACTTTGTAATGATCATTATATTATTTTTATTTCGAATTCACGAAGTCTATCAAATGAGAATACCCCATCCCTACGACAATTCGAGAGCGTGAATAAAGCGGACATCAATCCCGTTGTGTAAAATTGCGTCACAATAGAGAAAAATAAGTGACAAAGTAGACCAGTGCTTCTCAACCGGTCAGAATTTAAAGTTTTATTTTCTGAATTTCAATTACGTATTTATTAGGTAGGCATTTAGAATTTATTTTTATTCAATTTCTTTGTAAAGCACAAATCTTCACATAAGTATAGATGCACAAAAATAAAATTTTCTCAAAAAAATTTTTTTCGATGGTTCTGTCTTTTTTTGCCCCCCATTTGCATTCGAACGTGCTGCTTACATTGTGGCTACTATGAATCATCCTCAAGGCTAGGCCTAACATAACTTTGAATGAGTCACAAAAAAATTGGTATAACAATATTAGGCCTTCAAATACATTAAACCTTTTATAAATATTCAAAAATATTACCTCGAAGAGATGCAGGTGGTGTCCAATTTTGCTGACTCCCTCCATCCCGTTGAACCACATCGACTCTTAATCGACGTCGATGTGACGTCAAATCGGCTCCATGTCGACCCATTATTTTGATAAGTAATCGACACAAATTCGACGTCGATTTCCAGTCGAAATAGTTATGGGGTATGTCGACCGTAAATCGACCGCAATCGACTGCAAATCGACTTGTTGGTTTCCAATGTATGACTCGAAGTCGACGTCGTTATCAAGTCGATTTTGGGTAGATTGTCTGCTATACTGCTCAAAATCGACATCGTTATTGAGTCGATTTGAGGTGGACGGTGGCCTTCGACCCGAAATTGACTCTCTATCGACGTCGTTATTGAGTCGATTCGAGATGGACGGTGGTTTTCGACCCGCAATCGACTCCCTATCGACGTCGTCATCAAGTCGATTTGAAGTGAGCCTTTTTCTACGACTAAAAATCGACCCGCAATCAACGTCGATGAGAAGTCAATTTTGTTGCTCGACCGTTTTAACCGGTAGCTTGCTTCTCAAAAATATAGTAAGTTGATTCCTCCTTAAGTAACTATGAATGCATAACTTATCTGCGAGTAGTGAAGTTCCAGAAAAAAACAGGTCGATATGGAGTCGAAATCAAGTCGACATCATTAAACGGAGCTTAAATTTCTTGTAGACTAAGAATTTACGTCTATTTTAAGTCAATTCCGAGTAAACTTCCTCAGTTCCGTGATCGACCGAGAATAGACTTATTAAAACTGTCAAGTACAAAGTTCACATTTTTCGTCGACCAAAAATCGACGTCGATTCCAAGTCGACCTTTTCAAATTATTCATTGACCAGGAGTCGACTCAACTTCGACGCCGACAATGACTCTACCTCCAGTCGATTTTTGGTCAACATTAGGGCCAAACTAAATCGACTCAAAATCGACCTCGATTCTAAGTCGATTTCGAGTCAACAATAAAAAAATTGTAGTCGACCGAAAATCGACGAATTGTTGCCGTCGACATCGGGTGCACAAATTGTTCACATTTTTGGTAGCCTGAGAGTCGACGTCGAAATACAGTCGACATGATATTGAACAAAATGTTATCTAAGTCGACGATATCTCCACTCCAAATCGACGTAGTCATGCAGTCGATTTACCTTCAAAATCGACCGTAATGTTAGGGCCTTCAGTAAAGATGTCGATTTGACGTCGAATTACAGTCGATTTGGAGTCGACATTGCCTATGACCCTATGACTCGAAATCGACCCTAAATCGACGGTCGACATGGTTCAACGGGATAGTACAGACATGCGAAAATATATCATCGAGGTAGATGAGAGAGAAGATTATTTGCACCGCCTCTCAAACCAGCTTGACCAACATACAAGTAATCTGGTATGGTATATTATCAAGAAGAGAAGGAGGGAAATTAACTCGGAGGGATATGGTAAGCCACCGGCGAGGTATCCTATGTTTTTCTAGTATTCCACATTGCTTATTTCTCTCTTGCGCGTGTTACCAATCTGGTAGTATGCAACTTTAGGGCTCTTCCACCATGCATATTGCATATTCATTTCCCTGTATTCTTGACAAAGTAGCAGGGAAAAAGTAAACAACGAAAAGTCATGCACTTAAATATCATTGTCGAGATGAAATGTTTCTCGCACACCCTCAGATTTGACAGTTTGTCGTCGCCAATAAATTCACTTTTTAGAGTGACTGCCCAAATTTGCCGATGTCTTTTCATTAAAATCTCATCTTTGAATGTCATACAACTATTAAGTGCAAGAATTTGGAAGAACGAGACACCTTTGCTGAAATGTTCTCGTTCTGAACATCCATAGAGGAGAGAATTGAGAAATTTGTGCATTATTGTAAAAGTGCGAAGAAGTTGAGCACTTCATTTTTTACAGGAAATATTTGGCTGTTCAGCAGTCTCATTTGAAAGAATGATATTGATTGATAAGCGTTTGTTTACCATTTCACTGCTATTTTGTTAGGAACACTGGGAACAGGCCTGTCAAGAGCTCCATCAGTCGGGTCCGGGGCAAGGAATACAGCGGGCCTCAAACAAATTTTTTTGCCCCCTCCTCTCGAAAATATGAACTCTACCGACCTCTAACAGAGCCGGGTCAGGAGAAAAAATCTTCAGTCCCCCCTCCCTCCTCTAGTCAGGCCTGGTCTCCATCTAGACTTTTGAACTATTTCTAGCAATTTATTGTATTTTTTTGACACAATCACGAATTCGTCTTTGTAACTCCAGCTATCGATACTTGGGAACCTGAGAATTGAACTATTTTTGAGTCTTAAGAACAGGAACTCGAGAGTAATTAGTGCTAGCGTCTGAACTTTTGAATTCCCTCTTTCAATTTTGTCTGAAAAGGAAATTATAGAGTTGCTTCCATTTATCCAGGACGAGGTTTGAATACTACAAACCCTCTTCAGATGTGGGAATTTAGTCTACTGAAGCCCACTAGGTCTCGTCTAACATGAGATGTTCCCTAGATCAGAATTTTACTTTCATTACTGGGTCTCAAGTTGTAGATGAAGCAGTACATTGCCAAAGGAATGTGGTCTGAGGGAATGTAATTGATCCTTTGCTGAGTGCCAATGTTTGAATCTTGAAGATCGAGCTACAAATTCTTGAGAACCTGCGTTTCTGGGTTTTAACTTCAAACCCCAAGAGTAAAGCTTGTCTCCGTCTATAGACTTTTGAACTATTTCCAACAATTTTGGCGGACCAGAGAATTTGTATTTTTTTGACCCAATCACGAATTCGTCTTTGGGTCTTCAGCTATCGATACTTGGGAACCTGAGAATTGCAATATTTCTGAGTCTAAAGTTTGAGAACCCGCGGGGAGATCGTGTCTGCATCTTAGCTTTCTCATTTTCTGTAGCAATCTTATATGACAAAGGGATTATTGTATTTTTTTGACCCAATCAGGTTTCGAGCAGTCGATAATTGGGAACCTGAGTATTAGACTGTTTCTGAGTCTGAAGTTCGTGAGCCAGAAGGTATTTTGTGCTTGCATCTAAACTTTTCAATCCTCCCTTTCAATTTTGTCTGAAAAGGAAATTAGTGTCTCTTTCAGTTTTCTAGGACAAGGTTTGAATACGTCAAACCCTCCTCAGATGTAGGAATCTAGTCCACTGAAGCCCACTAGGTTTCGTCAAACATGAGATGTTCTCTAGATCAGAATTTTATATTTAATACTGGGTCTCTAATTGTGGATTTTGAAGTATTTTGCCAAAGGAATGTGGTCTGAAGGAACGTAACTGATTCTTCGCTGAGTGTCGATGGTTGGATCTTGAAGAACCCACCGAGCTATAGATTCTTGAAAACCTAAGACTAGATTTGTTTCTTAGTCTCAACTTCAATTTCCAAGGGAGAAGCCTGTCTCCGCCAGACCAGTCAAGAGCTCCAGTCGGGTCCGGGGCAAGGAACACAGTGGGTCCCCCAAAAAGAAATTTTTGTTCCCTTTCCTTGAAAAAAAGGGACAGAGCTGGGCCCGGGGACAGAATCTCCAGTTGCCCTCCTCTTTCGCCAGGCCGGCATTTGAATGAATATGCAATATGCATTGGTGGAAGAACCCTTTGGGTGAGCCAGCTAGTGGATTCTATTGTTCTCAGATTTCTGTTACCGTAAATGGGAAGCCAACCAGAACGTTCAACTGTGCTAAATTGTGGCTATTATACTTGATGAGCCAGCTAGTGAGTTTTATTGTTCTCAGATTTTATCTACCATACTTCGGAAGTAAGCGTCCAGATTTTGGTTACCATACATGGCGAGCCAGCCAAAATATTCTATTGTGCTCAGATTCTGGCTTCCACCCTTAAAAGAGACTGAGAAAACATAATAGCAAACCCGATGGAATCCATTAACAACATTAAATCTTGGGACAGGTTTTTTTAGCATTCAGGCTCGAGCGTCCCTTAAAATTTCCCAGCAATTCCTGAACCTTAAAAATTCTCTCTCTTAAATAAATTCAACTTTTCTAATATAGATAGATTTTTCTTTATTCAAACTCGTCAGGGCCATGGCGCACTGGCATTGCAACCAATTTTAGCGGAGACTATTTGATAACAATAGCAACACTTGGAATTGTTTTGACGTTAATGAGTTTTCTCATGACGAGTCCGAATTTTGTTTGATGATATTTGGATGAAATTGTAAGTTGCCGCCTCTTCCCCCTCTGACTTACTGTAACGCTGTTTGTTTAGAAGCAAATGGCTACCATAGAGGTGTGGGAGAGGGAAGTGAGAAGGGAATCCATGATAGCACAGGGAGAAAGTATTCCGGATTGTTACCATCCTGGTTACCATACATAGGGAAGTACACAAACAAGGTGATAGAGGCGTTCAATGGCTACGATGTCGTAATCGTGGGTCTTCATAGTAACCCACCCACGGTGAAGAGAATCAGCAAAGACCAGACAGAAGAAAAAGACAAGAAAAGCTTGAGCGGAGTGTACAAGCTCAGTTGTGAGAAGTGCAAGGGTATCTACATTGGCAAAACTGGGAGGAAGTTTGAGATCAGGTAAAAGGAGTACAAAAACTGCAAGCCTGAGGAGCCAGTGATTTCTGGCTCCGGCTCCAGCTCCTGGCACCTCGAAAATCGAAGAGCGGAGTGGAGCCGGAGCTAAAGCTCTCGATCTTGAGAGCGGAGCCAGAAGAAAAAGAAAGAGCTGGCTACAACTCCTGGCTCTAGTTTCTCAAAGAGCGGAGCGGAGCCAAAGAGCTAGATTTTTGCAGCGGAGCCGGAGCTAGCAGAAGCTCTTGATTTTCTGAACGGAGCCTCACGGAGAAAAAAAAAAAAGCAAAGCTAATATTATTAATTTAGAGTCTCTAGTCGGGTTGTCTTCACTCCAAGCTTCAAGCTTTAAGGCTTTGGATTTTGAAATTTGTCGAATTTTTCTTTCATTTTGACTGAAGAGCAGCTCCTGAGCTCCTTGAAAAGGAAAAAGCGGAGCAGCTCCTAAAGAGCTGAGGAGCTGACCAAAAGAGCGGAGTTTTTGGCTCTTTTCAAGATCAATCTCCAGCTCTCATCTCCGGCTTCCCAGGCTTGACAAAAAGTCCTGATGGAAAGAAGATGGCAAGTCACTGTTTGGTGAACACTGGAGGACTTGAGCAAAGTTGACAAATGTTTGAGCTGCAGTACCAGTAGAGGGGTGATGTATGTTCTAGGACAGTTCTGGATTTCTAAGACAGTTCTGGATTTCTCACTTTTTCGCTCACTTCTCATCAATCCTTTAGTTTCCATTTATGAGCTACAAGCTGTCAAATATTTTACTTTTTCACTCATATTTCAGCAATTCTGATCGATTCACAAAACTACTCAAGTTCCATGTTCTAGGACAGTTATGGATTCCTGAACTTTTCATTCAATTTTCTTTACTTTTGAAGGCTCCAAAAATTCTCACTTTTATTTTGCCAAAAAACGTGACCAGATTTTCTTGTTCAATTAATTGTTCTCATCCAACTTTTTTCAAGCAACTTTTCCATTTTAAAATTTATTCAATATAAATGGAGACCTATGAAGGTTCTTTTGTTGGATTAAATGAATTTGATTTCAAAAATATTATACCATATTTTAAAGATCCAGTTGCAAGATTAAGACCAAAATATGAAACATTGATGGATCCCTTATCAGATAAAATTCATCATTTACCTGAAGATAAAAGAAAAAAATATACTAAATTCATGATGAATATTATTGCTCATTTAAGCGCTTTATCAAGAATTATTGAAAAAGAAATAAAAAATCTAAACCTACCTTGTGATGATTTTGAATCTGATGTTGAGATAAATTATATAGAAAATTAATCCTCTCCTGAGTCAATATCTGATTCAAAATCATCTTCTCTTATTGATGATTTATCACAGTTATTAATAGATGTATCTATCTTTTTCTCTTATTCTCTCTCTTGCTCTATCTCTACATTCATTGTAATATTCTTCATATTCTTCTTCATATATATTCATTTTGGGGGAAATTCAATTATTATTTATACAGAAAAATTCCAATAATCATTTTAAAAAAAGGTTGACTAAATTTAGAACTTATTGTCATTTATAAAAAATATCATCAACATGTAAGTATTTTATTTGGAATTATTGAAAAAAGAAATAAAAGATTGTGAAAGTAATACTTCCCATCACAATTTATAGAAAGTGATGTTGAAATAACTTATATTTCTAGTATAAAAAAACAATCACTATTATTCATTTATCCACAAGATTTGCTAGCTGATAGTAGGTTGTCATCTGGCTCATTGATTGTCTCAGTATGAGACCGAGCTACTCTTGCGAGTATCTCTATATCTGATTCATTCCCTGATTCATATCCCAGATCAACTTCAGGTTGTGGATCATAAAATTGAATGTCATCCCAAAGTGGTCTACCACCTAAAAACATGATTTCTGCACTTTTGATTGCTCTTATAACTTCCATGTACTCTTCAGAATTTTGTTCAAAATGAACTTCATAGACATCCATATTTTTTTATGTTCATAAACATCTGTAGACTAGATTTGCTTATATTTTTATACTTTTTCTTCAATAACTCCATTTTTATTGAGATTTTTTAAATGATGAATAAAATTATTTTTTTCTACATTGACCTTATAATGACCCCAAGGTAATGTATCAGTTTGTCCATCAACTAAACATCTTTTATCATCAAATGCACTTAATCCTCTTTTATTCTGCTCAATAGTATAAATGTTATGTTTTATACTCCTTATCATCTTCTGTTTAATAGTCTTGGTTATTTTCTTTTCTAAACACATCTTATAATCATTATGAGTTATCTGATTTCTAACAATATTTTTCTTTACCCCTTTAGCTTTCTTCATTTCATCATCATTTGATGCAAATGCTTTATTAGAATATAATTTTGAAGCTAGTCCTATGAATTCCTCTAAAATTTTCCCATTCATCTCATCTTTAAACTTACCTAATACCTTTTTATTAACTTGTGGTAAGTCATAAATATTATCTTTCTTATAATCTGATGTATCAAATTCATCAATCATACCTTTCATATCCTCATAGAAATCTTTTGTTTTTATAGAAATGATCAATGAATCTGTGTCAGTATATAATAATTTTATTCTATCTCCATATCTGTCTTTTAGTCTATAATAGAAATCATACATCAATGTTTTTGAAATATCTAAAATAGCTACTCCCACATAAATTGGTTGGTTGAATTTAATCATTGTTCTTTTCATTTGTACAGCTGCAAGATTTTTCCCAAAAAATGTTGATTTCTCAAAATTAGGCTTTGAAACATACTTAGTATATTTATTACCTTCTGAAATTAATTTTATATCCACATGCTTCCTAACATTCATCATTGTTCTTCCAAAAACAGAATTATTCATTAGTTTGAAGAAATCTTTCTCAAAATCATTTTTAGCTTTTTTTCTCAATTCTGTATTCTTTTCAATGTATATTTTCATCCAATCGGATTGATCAAATTTTATAACTCTGTGAATTTTCTCCAATTTTAATCCCGCTTCAAGAGCTTGTTTAAGATTTAAATAATGAAGAACATATTTCTTTTTATCATATAATGTAGTGAATAATTTTGGAAGTTGATTATTATCAATTACATTTTCTGGACAATAAGGTAGATCGGAATGTTTATCATGTAATTCCATTGGGTATTTTAAATCTACTTCAAAAAGATATCCAAACTTCTGATCATCTTTCATTTTCATAATTCTTTCTTCATTAAAATATTCTGGATTTCTCCATTCAAATCCACCATATGGTAAGTATTTACTCATAGCCCATCCATATAAATTATTTGCATCTAAATATTGAATGAATACTGAATCCTTATTTTTATCAAATTTCTTTCCTATATATTTATTATTAGCTTTTGCATATCTGTTTGAACATTGAGAAATTCCTCCTCGTTTAGCTCTTTCAAACATTAATAACATATCTACATCAGTTAATAATTCCAATTTTTGTTTAGTTGTTTTCAGCATACAATCCCAAGCAAATCCAGGAGTTGTGTAATACCAAACAGGGTCTAATTTATATATTTTGAGAGATGTTTCCCTAAAATTTTCTATAATATCAGTTAGTAAGAGTACATCTATTGTATTGTATAACATTGTGAATTCTTTCATATTTTTAATATTAAAATATTTCCAAATTTCTTGCGCATAATGATATTCTCCATCATCAACATGCTCATCATTTAATACATTATAAAAGTTTTCTTTTGAGAGTAATTTTGTTTCATTATACTTTTCTAATGAATTCATATAATCATATGGATAAGCTAATTTTTTACTTAATAATTTGAATAAGCACTTTCTCTCTATTTCAGATAGGTTTTTAGGTACTTTTTCATTAAACCATTTCTTCAAATTTTTAAAGTGACACCTCTTCAAATTCTTAGCCAATTCAGATAACGAGCTTGATAGAAATTTATATGAATCTAAAAATCTTAACTCAATATTAAAGTTAACTGTTTCATCTTTTTTATCTGTAAAACCGGAATCATATTTTATAATTTTTGAAAATGATATATATTTTTCTTCATTATTTGGTATTAATTTGATGTTATTATAATCCTCTCCAAATTCTCTAACAAATAAATGAGCATCATATCCAGAAAAATTATGAAAATAAACAGGTATAAATCTAGGAACTTTATAATTAAGATTACAATTACTATGAGCTGCTCCTCTATATTCACCAGTTAAATGATCATGATCTCGAACTTTTATTTTATTTACTAATTCATTATGATATTCAAATTTTACCTTTTCTACCAGTTCTGATAATTTATCATACAGCTCTTTTTTTCTATCTTCATCCGCAGGATAAACCTGCTTTGCTGATGCATCTTCAATCTTTAATCCATAGGATAAATCCTGCTCATGCAGGGTGCATAAAATACTACAAATAATATCAATTCTTTTATTCAATATTCTTATATCTTTCTCAATCATGGGAGGATTATCTTTAAGTTTTCTTTCACAGATATGACATTTTTTAGCATTTTTAAATTCTATTTTTTGTGTCTCAGATAATTCTTTCATTTTTATCTTCTTATCTAAATGTTCCCTAGCAATAGAAATTGCATCTTCTTTTAATTTTTCATACAATTTCTTTGGAGCATCTAATCCAAAATATTCAAATAGATTTTCTTGAATTTCTCCATTAGCATACTTAATATAATACACAAAACTAATTGGAAAATGTTTTTGAAGCTTTATTGTATAGGATTCATATTTTTCAACTTCTTCTTTCGTCTTATTTAATTTTTTACTCAGTTCTTCTATCTTGACATTCAATTTATTTGCTTTCTTGAGCTTTCTTATAAGACTTTCAAAATCAGCATATATGGCAAATGGTACTTTCATTGAATGATTATAATTTTTAAATTCAACAATATTATCTGCTTTATTAGGTAAAATTACTTTAGCAGGTTTATTCAATCCACAATAATTTTTATGATCTGACAATACTTTTTCACAAGGGAAACTATTTAAACACATTTTACAAGGATATTTCTTTTTACAATTTTTTGTAACTTGTCTCCCAACTAATTTCCATAAATCTTTAATTAGACAATAATGAGCATTTCTATTATTATCTTTTAAAAATAATAAATCAACGTGATTTTCTTTTTCATCCTTAGTTATATCTGATAAAGGATAGATTTTATATTGATTATTATGATGATATATGTTAATTGATAATCCTCCTTTGATCAAATTAAGCCTATTAACTCTATTTACAAATTTATTATTATCTTGAACTTTGATTGGAAATTCAATCCCTTTTAAAGCTTTATCAAAAATATATTCATATTGTTTATATTTACTCACTCTTTCTGGATGTTCATCAACTGGAAATAAACCAGCTAAAATAGACCATAAATAACATTTATTATCTCGTTCATTCTTTACATTTACTATAGCTTTTTTACTTGCTAAGATTTTTGGGAGTTGAATGAATGAACTAGCTCTTAATGGATCATATCTATTTATATTGATTCTAAAATTATCAATTGATGCTAAAACCCATTGTGACCCCTCTAAGTTTTCAGATATATTTTCATGTCTTCCCATTATGTAGTTGATAACATTATCATACATATTATCCATATTAGATTCAGGAAGAATTGTATAATTTTCCGTCTGTAAATGCATTGATTCAGTCTGGATGATTTCTGTTTGACCTCTTCTTTCATAGGTTGCAGTAACACAAAAATTAGCTCTAATTCCAACATGTTGTCTCAAATATTTTTTCAAGAGACCAAAAGTAGGTTTTTTCATGACACGTAAAAATTCTGTCAAATCTTGAATTCCCCATTCATTCTGAATTTCAAATTGGGCATGTCTACTTCTAAAATTTTCATCTACAAATCTAGGTCTAATTTTGTAATTATTTTGTGATAATAAAGTTGTATTTGCTTCAAATATATCTTCATTAAAATTGAATGGTGCACCAGTCAGCCAAGAATTAATTTCTTCATTATTTAGTTCAAAGGAAACTTCTAATTTTCTTTCATGAATTCTTGATTCTCCCAATTTTTGAATTAATATTTCATATAACTTGTTTAATTTTTCTATCACCTCCTGTCCTCTAAAAACTACACAAATCCTATATTTTCTTAAATAGTATTCTATTTGCCTTGTAGTTTTATTTACATATATATTGTGCGCTTTAAAAAATGGAATCCAGTGACCAATATTTGTATCTTGTCTTCTTGTTTCATTTCTTATAATGCTTATTGAGATCTGATTTTTAGGATTCATTTTTTAATTGTATATTTAATAAGGAAAAATTTTTAATAAGGTTTTTTTTTTTCAATAAGATTATAGTGATATTTTGATTTTAAATGTGTTTTATAAGATACAGAATATATAACTGTACCACAAGTACACATTATTAGTTGTTTTCTTTTTTCATAATCATTTTTCAAATTTTCTCTCATTTTTTCTTTATTTTTGTTATAGTATTCTTTAAATGATTTATTCTTACATTCTTTACACCAGTTTTGTCCTCTACCAAATTCTTGTATATCCTTCATGTTTTTACATTTAGTACAATATTTGCTGTTTTCAAACAAATTCATTGTAAACATTAATTCTTGTAAGAATTCATCCACATCATATTCTTTAAAAGTTGATCCTTTTGCTGTCATCAGTTCATTGAAAGATGTCATACAAGTATTGTGATCAGTAGTTATATCCATCTTGCTCACTAGTACAAGAAGCTTGTCTCAAGAAAGTATTTATAGAGAAACAAATTTCAATAAGAATTTAATAAGGAAAAAATAGATGTAAAACCTTACAAGACATAAAATAGTCATAAAAACCTTCATAAAATCTTCCCAAATCCTGTCAAAAACCGTCTCAAATCCTGTCCAAATCCTTCTCAAAATACGTTCAATCAATAAATCCCCTTCAGAATAGACCTAAACTTCTTAGTTTAAGTTCTATATAGGTAAGCTATTAATTTCTTGATTTTTTAGGTTTTTGATTTATGACTGATTTTTCAGACTCACTAGTCTTTGCATAAATTCTTTCTATTTTATCTTTAGATGGAATATCTGAATCTTTGACAGCAACTCTTGTGAATTTATTACCAAAATCTATTTTCATTTCATCTACCTTCTTTTGAATTTTCATTAATTCTGAAACTGGTAGTAAATTGAATGATTTTGTTGTTACAGATATATCTAAACCAGAATCATATTTGACAGGTTTAATTTGAGATTTTTCATTATATTTTTTAAGCAATCTATCATTTTCTTCTTTCAATTGTTTTTTCTCTTCCTCCAAATGTTTACTATTATTCAGAAGATTTATTAAATCATTTGATAAATTTTGATAAAGTATATTATTACATCTTGCTTCACAAGCAGGAACAAAAATTGCATTAACAAGCTTTCTGTAATTCTTTTTAGTTTCATCATCAAAATTTTTCTCATCAATTCCTTTATGAAATTCTTTGATCAAGTCCATGTATGATTTAGCAATATCTGATGTTGATTGATTTTCATAATAATGTTTCAAATTTTCTAAATTAAAACTTATCATCTCTTTTACATCTGTGCTGAATGAATTAACTATTGAAGTCAATGTCACTAAAGATTTTTCACTTGCCATTTATATATAGAATTTTTCTATTTTTTTTTTTTTACCATTTACCATTCCACTTTCCATTCCCTTTTCCATTCCATTCCAGTTACCATTTCCCATTCTCAAAAAATTTTATAAATAAATGGATCATGCAACACTAATCAAATTGATGAGAGAATATGATTTTATAAATAATACAAAAAAATCTTTTAGGGAGAAATATAATATAAGCTTGAAAACTATTAATAAATATCTCATAAAATATGATATTCCTCACAGAAGAAATCTGAACATTATAAAAATTAATTGGGATAAAAATGGGAGATTCACTTTTGGTATTTTTGAAAAACCTGTACCTGAAGTTCTATCACATTGCAATGATAATAAAATTGATAAAGATTCTAGAATGGGGAAAGTTTCTATCAATTTGAATAATAATCTAGTTATAAAAGCAGATGGACAAAAAGAAAATCGATGTAAGAAAAAATTTGATTATTTATCATTCATTGACAATTTAGAAGGGTTTAACTGAGTACTCAACTTGTAATCTCAATCTTGTTCTTTTCTTGGAATGATGAGAGAAGTTTGAGTTTATAATTAAAAAATCTAGTACAATTGTCAATTGTACAAACTTCTTGAAAAGTGTTCAACATATTTCCTAAAAGGATATTTTATTAAACAATGATCTTGAGTTGTCACTGAGTTGGATAAGTAGGTAATTTAGATTACTCCAGAATTATTCATAGAAGTATGCACAATTTACACTCTGTGGAAATTGAAAAAAACACAACTAATTTCCTTTGATTGCATTTAATTATAAAAAGACAAATTATGGGATTTAAAGCAAGAACTTTTTTTATTATTAATTTTTATAAATCTGTTGCTTTCTTTTCATTAATATCATTTACAAGGTACGATATAGTTATATTTGAGAGTCCATCTGGTGAATTATCTACACCTATACCAATGAGCATGTAAGGATGACCTTCTTTCACTTTTTTATAATATTCCTTATCTATCATTTTTTCTAATGCTTTTCTGCCAGAACAGATCATTGTTTCTTCTATAATGAAAATTTTCTGATCCATCTGCACAAACAAGTCAAGGACTTTAGCTGTTCTTAAATCATTACCAATTGCGGTTTCTTCTACTTTAATTTGTGGTTGAACTACTGCTGACTGTACAAATATAGTGAAAAGGAAACATTCAAACCACGCCTCATTCATGAAGTTGTGAGGTTCCTTGCTCAAAAGCTCAATTAAGATGCTTTTAAAAGACTTCATACAACTTTTGCAATTTTTCATGCTTGATAAATTCATTCTTCTGAATAATGAAGAACATTGTTCAATTTTCACAGGATCGAATTCAAATGTCTTCAAGTAATATCTGGATAAAACATCTTGAAATGCTTTTTTCACTTCCATATTTGGAATCTTCACTTGGAGTATTCCATTTTCTTCTGTCTTAATGATAGCAAGATAACCCTGTTGTAATAGAAAATTGTACACGAAATTTGCGTCTTCGACTTCAAAACGACGATCTCTTAAGAGCGTAAAATTTTCAGGGCACAATTTTCGCAAAATTATTTTTAAAGATTTATCATCTAATACTGTGTTGTTTAATTCTATTCTTATAGCATCTTGTCGTACAGCTTCGTATAATCCCTCAGCGGTACCTGAATCCTTCCAATATGACTGCACATTTTTTAACTCAATGAAATTTGCAACCGAAAATGTATTTAAAATATTGCAGTTTTTATAAGAATAGCCGTTGTACCACGTCAGTGCACTTTGCTTCTGGTCTTTTACTTCTTGCGGAATCGTTTCTCTGGTTAGTACTTCATCAAATTCCTCTTCAAGCAGCCCGTAAAATTTGTAAAAAGTATCGTGACTCAAAAACTCCACAGAAATCGGATTATTTAAATCAGAATGACTTTGGCAAGTAATGGGTGTAATGCCACTAAAGACAGCGGCTGAGCAGACAGGATCATGCTTTACGACTAGCGCCAACATTTTAGAATAAAAATGTATAATTTCGATCAAATTTTCACTCGATGTTTTGTAAATCGCATTTGCGCAAATGCCGTCGAACTCATCTACCAGAAGGAAAACTGGTCGGTCAGCATACGAACGAATGCATTCTACTAAAAATCTTAGTCCATAAAGAATATCGTTTTCATCTTTGTCTTTGTAGACCTCTTCATGAGTCCAATTTGTGAACGCTTGCCGACATTCAACAGGGAGATGCTCCAGTACGTATTTATATGATACAAAACAAGTATGTAGAATTAAACGGCATGCGTCAATACATTCATCGCGACTTCGTACAATATCCTTACTGCATGCAAAATTAACATAAATTACGGAGAACTTATCGTACCACTTGAATACTGCTCCATCACGACCGATTTTAAATTTGGAAAATGCTTCTCTTGATAGACCTCCTCCGAAAAAACATTCCAGAAGATCGAGGATAGTCGTCTTTCCGAATCGACGCGGTGCAGTTATGAGTAAGGGTCGTCTCACTTGGCTGATTGGTACTTCTTCATGATAAAACAAATCAAAAATTGTTTGTATTATCATTGTTTTGTCCACATGATAATTTTTGTGAGATACATCCAAGAAGGAGTTACCCATTCTTCTGGAAAGCGAAAATTTCCGATTTGTGATGATTGGCACCTACAAAACAAAATAATTAAGTTATTTTTCGCAGAAAAAACATCACTAAACGTTTTGTTTCATGATATCGTAGATCTAAGAACGAGTAAATTTTTTTCACAAAAATCAAACTATGATTTGTCGAGTCACTACTGAATACCCTATAGCTTTCAACACTTCAATTTCCACTCTCACATAACCGTCAGTGTAGAAAATAGACGTTTTTCGAAAAAATTAATCGCATTTCATTTGCTAATTTGAGTGGTTTCTACAAGTCGACTCCTCATCACTCCTCATCATGGAGTCAAATTGTAGTTTCATATTAATTTTTTCTCAAAGTTCTTTTAAGAAAATGAAGGTGTACTTATCAGCTCCAATTTAGATCGCGTTCCCCTGTATCACGAAAATGATGAATTTCAATACTCACACGTATTTCGAAAAAAACAATCTTGTCATTACAGAACCGTTACCCATTTCAAAAACGAAATAATTCACAATTATTACACAGAAAAAACATCACTCAACTTTTTTAAACTTGACGGAAACGAATGTGTATTCCTCAGCTGATTGAATAGACCTACGAAATCCATCGATGTATCGAGTCTGAATACTCTATTTCGGAGCACTCAAAATTTTACTCGTAGTACGAACGCTTTTCTTTTGAATTCAACACGGAATTCGTATCACGTCAAGTTCCTTAATAAGATCAAAAACGAATGTGTTACTCGTCAAATACGAAGACCTATTAATTCCCTTAATAAACTCGAAAATTCTCGCACAATTTCATCAATGACGATCACTCGCTATCAATACTTGCATTCATCGAAAAAAACAAACTCGTCATTACAACCTAACGAGTCTGATTTCCACATAAATCTAATTCACAATCAAAAATTGTTTTAAACAAGGATCAGCAAAAAAAAAACACATTCCCTCCTAAACCTAGACATCAAGTTGGTACGTAGATATGTAAGTACGTAAATTCAAATTGAGATTATCATCACAAACTTTTCTCTCGTTGTCTACATTACGATACCTAAACTCCTTGTACGTTTCGAGGTATTTTCCGTCCGAAAAATTACAGTAATCATTTCCCGAAATTATTGTTTCTCGATAAAATACTTTCGAAGCTGAGACAACAAAATGAAGCTCGACTGCAGCTGTAAACGTGTAACCTCTTTGCAGAGGACGTCCACCGTCGCAGACCGTGCAGAATAAATAAAACAGAACCGAAAGCTGTCACGTCAATATGAAAAGATTTCAACTGAAGACGCTCTGCAAATACCGCTGTACATACACGATTCTTTCTCGAATGGACTGACGATATCGTACTGAGACTTCTTAGCTACATAATAGACGATTCTCGAAAAATTCTAATTTTCGTACCAAAGCACAGAAGGATCACCCAGGACGCAACACACAATTCGTGTCACGTCAAGTTCCTTCACGAAAACAAAGATGTAGGTACTTGTCGGCTGATAAGATACAAAGATCTATCTCGTTATTATGCGTACGTAAGCATTCGTGCGCTCGCCAAATCAGATTTGACGACTCGAGTATCGGACAGTCGTTATCATTACCACGACGACGACAAATAGAAAATACGAGATCGAGAATGTGAATTTTACATTCGTGTGCGTAATTCAAAGCTACAGTCTGCACTGTGCATCCACGAGTACCGTGGACGAAGGTGGAACTCGATGGACCAATTGGATAAGGAAATCTAATGGAAACCTGCGACGGTCTCATGACCGCTTGCCGTCTCGCCGTGAACCTTTCGTCCGTCGATTTTCTCTTTTCCTTTTAACCCTTCTTCTCTCAACGACTTTCGTTTTCCTTCAACCCTCGCGAGCCGAAGCGATCTTCTTTCTTCTGTATTCGTATACTCGATGAATTCGAACGCACATCACATATGTACACTCCGAATATCATAGACAAAAAATTCTAAAAATGATTCACTTACATCTCCTGACGATCCTGCCACCACCGCTGCTGGCTCTCTTTCTTTTTCGATCTGTAAGGTAATTATAATAAAATGAAAAAAGTGGGGGTTGCGAAAGGAAGGAATATGATGTATGAAACGTAGATATTACTTACATATAATAATAGCTTTAAAATATCACCATGTTTCATTTTTGCTACATCGCGAAGAGTTGATATGATCAAATTTCTGTCGCATTTCGAGAGAACATGGTATTCTACATTATCCGAAATAAGTGCGTCTACGTATTCACGGCTTATACCAATATCGTCGAAAACTCGATTCCACTTTTCTAAACATGAATAAACATGAGAAGTTTTCAAAAATAAAAGCAGTAAGAAAAAATCTTATTTACTTACCCCGTTCAACCATTGTTGCAGTAAATTAATAAATGTGATGTTCTGAACGCTGTTCTCAATTAAAATCGGAATTTCTTCTCAATTTTATCACTAACGATAATACGTACGCAGCGTTAATAAAATTCAAAAATTTAAAGAATTAATTAATCACACTTTACACAGCGAATGTCTCTAGTATGTCTCAATCGGGTAACTGTTATTGTCAGAAACAGAAATATGTTTAAAGCGCTTTAATATGAAGACTGATAATGAGATCTTCAATCAGTGTGACCAAACGTTAAAAAAATATTCGAAAGTTCGGGCTGCAGGCTGGAAAATGATCGTTCGTAGTTTGGTCAAATGGAGCGTTAGTGTTCTCGATTACCCAACTGGTTGACCTTCAGGACTTTCGGGACCTTCAGCGATGAGTCGCATTCGTGTTATCATTCTTTCTTACAAATTAATATTGCTTCATTATTGCTAAATTTCTGGTTGCCCTGGTACTAGGTTCGTGAATTCGTTATATTGTCGAAAATAATTAATAAAAATGGAATAACCTTCCTAACATTCGAAAAGAAGTAGAAGAAATGATGATGCTTGTGAATCGAGCTGCACTTAGTGAGAATCTATAATAGTTCACCACTAGGCGCGCTAACTATGGTTATCACTTATCAGGACTAGTAGACTAGTAGTAGACGATCATCGTCTCATCGTCTGACCTCTGTGAGATGGGAAAAATTATTTCATTGTAGGTTCGTTCTTTCGTTCGAATATTCGTGAATTATTATGAAAGTATCTACTATTTTCGATTAAGGAAGACATATTTAACGTAATAATCGAATTCCGAATGTGAAATTATTTCAGGTGAGATGAAATACTTATTGATACCAAGTTCGTGTGTCTAAACGGTTCTCAACGTATTACGTACTTCGAATTTCCGAATCTCAACACATTGGTATTTTTTGTTTCCAAATCTCTTTCATGGAACTCATTTCAATACTGACTTTTATAGAGTATTCCTCATTAAAAGAAAGATTTTGTTCGAATTTGTTTGAACTCATTGCTTTGGTACACCCATCCGTGATAGCCTGATAGGTACGTCATTTCTTTCGTCTCAGTAAGTACTCGAAGTTAACTGAGACATATTTCAAGGTGATGTTCGAAGCCCTGGAATTCCACAGCAAATACAGGTTGAATTTGTGATCAGAATATTTTTTTCTTATTCATTGAGAATCGTCAGACAAATCTGGTATTAATTTAAAGTATTGAGTCCCATTAACACGTAGGTACATAATCAGCTGACAGTAAACTGGTACGAAACTCGATCCTAAGTTCTGGTATCAGTAAACGGACGAATTTGTCCGTTCTGTTATCAGTAAATGGACGAATTTGTCCGTTCTGTTATCAGTAAATGGACGAGTTTGTCCGTTCAGTGATAGTGGTGATGGTACGAGAACGCTTGCTACCTCTCGAGAGTCTAAACTTCTCGAGAGGAATTCGTAAGTAAGTTGGGCTATCAGTAATCGGACAAATTTGTCCGTTCTGTTATCAGTAAATGGACGAGTTTGTCCGTTTAGTGATAGTACTTAGTTCAATTTGAGCACCAAGCATAATCACCCCGAGGAGAAATGAAATAAACGAAAATCTTCACGTGTTTACATTTTTTATCAGTAAGTGGACGAGTTAGACTGTTTCATGATAAGACTGTGGAATGAATTTTCAGGAGCATCGAATCGAAGAAGCATTGAACTATCTTGTTGTTGAGCACTTGATGAAGTGTTGAATAAAATCTGGTTTATCAGAAACTTGAATTTGTGAATCGATTAAAATTGCTGAAATATGAGTGAAATATCTTAGAAATCCAGAACTGTCCTAGAAATCCAGAAATGTCTTAGAAATCCAGAACTGCCCTACAAATGTAGAACTGTCCTAGAAATCCAGAAATGTCTTAGAAATCCAGAACTATCTTAAAAATCCAGAACTGTCCCAGAAATCCAGAAATGTCTTAGAAATCCAGAACTGTACTAGAAATCTAGAACTGTCCTAGAAATCCAGATTTGTCTTAGAAATCCAGAAATGTCTTAGAAATCCAGAACTGTCCCAGAAATCCAGAAATGTCTTAGAAATCCAGAACTGTCCCAGAAATCCAGAAATGTCTTAGAAATTCAGAACTGTCCTAGAACATACATTACCTCTCTACTAGTACCTTCTTTTCACATAAATAAAAATAATAACACAGCTCGTTTACGCCAAATTGGCCAAGGACCAGAGGCGTTCCGATAGGGGGGTAGCGGGTGTGACACCCTCCAGGCCTTTGGGTCAGTCGACAAATGTTGACATTCAAACATCACCAATCCTCTTGAGCGCAGACTGAAGCTCCTAGTCACTCGGCAAAATATTGTTTTCGACCCCCCCCCCCCCTCCCCCCTCAATAATTTCCTCTCGGGACGCCCCTGCCTAGGACTTCGCTACCGTGCAATTGTGAAGATAGTGTTCCGTATACTTATATTGCACGAAGGTTTATTGAAAAGATTTTGTATTCAAAAGCGTAGAACCAGATAAAGACACGTACGCAGATTTTTTCTTAAATGGTCATAGAAAAGAACGGGACGGGATACGAGTGATGAAACTAAACCTGGTTGATAACTAGGCATAATCTATGAAAAATAAAAATCCATTCACTGCCCCAAGCGAGGAATGCAGAAAATAGGTTCTGTTATGTACACGCGAAGAACCCCTCCCTCAAAATTGCACAAGTACGCCTAATGTAGATAAACGTTGATGATTGGTAGTCAAAAACGAAATACCTATATCTTCCAATTGATTTTTCGCACTATTTCTGCTCATCTTGCAGGTAATGCCTTAATCTTCACGAAAACAGTGACTGCAGAGTTGAATCAGTAAACATCACGATGATAAAATCGCAGTCTTGGTTGATTAAAGTTCAGCACATAAAACGATGAATGATACAATGGTCACGATTTAATCGGAACTTGTAAACACGGATAAACACGTACGTTTTCGTCACTCAATTCCATCGATAATCTTCGCTAGTAAACCGCGTATGTACATAGATTATATGATTGAATTGAGACCATTCGTAAAATTTTTCATGTATCTACTTGAAAGCGAATTGCAGAAGAAATGTATCATAACCGTTGAATACAACTTCGAAGAAAAATGAATTACAAAAGAAGAGACAACAAAATAGTGATATATTTTGACAAAAATAAGCAGTCATAGACAAGTACCGCGATAAACAATATTTTCGTATTGAATAAATGAAGAAGTTAGTATCGGTGTTGAACTTCGAATCAGCATGAAACAAAAAGAAGAAAAAAATGCTGGTCGAATTTCAATATTTTTCTATAATTCTTTCGTCACAAAAATGGACCAATAAGTACAAAATGAAGAAATAATGTTCACGAACACATTGCGAAAAAAAAGATTAATTATACTTAATTTTCTTAAAAAATAAGGTTGAAAACAATTCGACGACCCAAAAAAGAACAAGGAAGAGAAAAAAACAAATACAGAGGAAAAGACTAAATAAAAATAGGCACTGAAAAATTATGTCGAAAAATCAACTTCGCCTTGCCAACGTAAAAATTATCGAGCCCACGAACCAATTTACATAGTAAAAATGTAACAATAATCCATTCATAGACACGTATTTCACAAAAAATATACATCTCACATATCGCAAATTCGAAATTATGCGACTCTTGATTTAGAAAATCTATCACATTTATAAAATACAATTCAGAAATAAGGTTCCGTTATTTGTATTTATAACATCATAAGACTCATGAAAAGTGATTGTTATGAAAGTGGTAAAGTTTTCTAGAGAAAAATTAATCGTTCTAGCGAGAGCAGATATTATCTCGATTTCTTATCGGGTCGTAAATTATCAACGAAAATCAATTAATATCGTTGAAAGCATTCTCTTTTTAGGAATGCTCATATTTTAACGCAGCTACCATTAATGTAAAAATTCTTTTTCAAATTATATTAAATGCGTTACAAATCGTAATTTCTTATTTTATGATAGTTGCTGTAAACCAAACAAGAACAAAAAGAAATAGTTTCACGACGGCTGACACATGACGCAATTCCTCGACGAACTTTGCGTAGGTTCGGGTCTTCTGTGTAAATGGCCGAACTGTATACCAGAGGTCGAACGTTCTGGATCAATCTCACCTATTGAAAGTAGACAAAGTAGTGCAACATCAGATAAAATGTAATACGTATATTTTATGAATTACAAATGTAGAAATACTTACCGATTTGAATCTTATTTAATATCTCCTTACAACACCAAAGGAACGCATCTTCCACATTTTCTCCTGATTTAGCACTTGTTTCCATGTATATCAAATCTATAATGAAAGTTTGATTCACCCAAAATCAATCTCATTTCATCAACATAAGTCTAAAGGAGCAATAAGAAAAATCTTCACCATTTTCTTTTGCAAACTGACTCGCCTCCAAAAACGTAACATCTCGGTCATTTTCCAAATCTTTTTTATTACCAACCAATAGGATTACTATGTGAGAACTGGCCAGAGTGCGAGCATCTTTCAACCAGTTATGAAGGGCATTGAATGAATTCCGATTAGTGATATCGAATACAAGTAGGGCACCCACAGCACTACGATAGTAACTTCTCGTAACAGCTCTGAAAAAATTCATCAGAACGCGTGTTCAGTATCGAGGCCAAAATAGAAAGTTATGATATAAATAATAGGTATTCGAAAATTTGTGAAAACAAAGATGAAACATCATTAACAAATAAATGGCACATACTTGAACCGTTCTTGTCCCGCAGTGTCCCATATTTGAAGCTTGATTGATTTACCGAGAGTTTCCACAATTTTAGAGCCGAATTCAACGCCAATCGTATGGCTAGCCTCTCCCTTGACTAAGCACAATCAACAAAGATTTTGAAAATTAACGATAAAACCTATTCGAGTATAACAGTTGGAATTTCTTTCGAGTGAACGACGATAGAAACTCACATTTCTGTTCGATAAATTGTCTTAGTAAACAAGATTTTCCACTTCCAGCGCTTCCTATGATAAGGAATTTCAGCATATAATCTAGAACAAAAGAAATTTGTTCATGTGTTTCACATATTCGAACTAATTTTCTAAGAATAAAATTTTCCACGCACCATACGTTTCAGACATCTTGTTGAATCTCCTGGTAAGATCTCTTGCGAGATCAATTTACGATGTTTGATCTTCCAACTCGCAAAAATAGTAGGCAGGAGTGATGAATTTTGGAAACGATTAGGCCAACGTCTTCGAGGAGAGTTGCTCTGAATAGTTCCAAAATACAGATCAAAAGTTCAATATCTACTGAGAGTATTTATTATTATTGGTTTTTATGACTGCGTGTAAAAAAGAAAAATATACTTGAAGTGATCGAAAATAAACTGATTGAAACATAGATCAAAACATTGACCAGTCACCAAGGAGAAAACAGATCTGATAACTGCTGAAGACTGAAGCTTGTCAGTACTCACAGTAGTCAGTCATGGCCGCGAGTCAGCTGACTTCAAGTCAGTACTACCATTTTCAACAGCGCAAAAATAAAATCAGAGTGGCGGGAATGCGAAAATGACTTGAACCATAGAAGAGGGAAATGAGCGATTAAAGGTTAAAGATATGAGTTCCAAAAGTTTCAAAACGTAAATAAATTGAATAGGCTAGTGTAAACACTATAATTAACTAGATTGGAGGGATCATTGGGATCTTTACCAGTGTTAGATATCAGCAGCGTCAATTGACGTGATTGGTGAATGTAAGGAGGATAATTTTTTGACCACAATAGATCGCTGCTATGAAAGTGGGATGATTTTGATTTACCAATGCACTGTTGCGATGACACGCAGCGCAGTGCTACCAACATCTGAATTTCAGGTAAAGATCACAATGCTCTTGATCGATGTTCATGATTGACATAATTGTTAACAAATTTTAAAGAAATTGAAGAATCAACGCCAGCGGCCCAGCGGCGTAGATACAATATCCTCATGTGGGGATTTTTTCATGGGGGGGGGGGGAATATTTCCTGAAATTTGTCCTAATTTACGCAAAAAGTAGACAAAATCACTGCTTGGAACAGAAAAAAGACACAAACCCCCTTATCAACGCCATTGATTAAGCAAAAGCAAATAATCGAATGTACAAGTAACGAGTACAATTTTTGGACGCCAGAGAAACATAGACAAAAGGGGCCTGAGATTATTTAAGATTTAATGAAGTGGCTAAAGATATTTGAATATTATAAAAGTTCTAGTAGGTTTGTTGTGACGTTTCGATGCTTTGATCTTGATATGAGGTCAAAGTTGTAAATCAGGACCATGATCAATTCATAATGGTATATTTCTCGGCACTCCATCTCCTGAGGGAGGATGACATAGGAGCTTGTCCAAAGCTACACTTAATGGAAAAATCTTGACAGTGATGTGACTCAGCTAACTCGAGAGGGTAAAGTTGATTACAAGTGAGCTCCAATTGGTGGGAGTCTGAGTGCGATTCTAGTCTTTAGGGTGGTTGAGACCAGACCAGAAAGTCACTGACTTCACGACGGCTTTTCCATCACGGTTATCCACCGATTGGGGATGCTGCGCCGTGACCCCATGATTCTTAAAAGGCAAATGGCTCATGTCATTAGGAAGTTTCTCCTTCCTGGTAATGTTTAGCTTTTCCAACATCCTAGCATGGGTTTGGCGACATTTTTCCGACAGCGTTTTTCCGACACCACTTTTTCCCGACAAGCAATTTTCCCGACGCAACATTATTCCGACACGACATTTTCCCGACACAACAATTCGCTTGCGTTGCATTTGTGATAATAATTTCAAACCTGAAGCCCTCTTCGCATTCTTCGTCATTCTTCAATCTGCATGTGGCTGTGTTCCCCGGGATTGCAATCACAGGTTGCTTCTTCCATCTCGGGCAAATCATTTATCGGCAGGTCCAGGCTGCCGGACTGCAAGCGGCATACCGCAATGAGGAAGACCGGACGATCAAACAAAAGACACATATGCTGATCTACTTGGCTTTTGTGCCAATTGATGACGACCCTAGCGCCTACAAAACACTGCGTGGAGTCTGCCTCGCTGAACTGCATCCAGTATTTCATTTCTTTCGGAAGAATTACGTCGTAGGAACACCAATCCCTCGCATGAGTATTTCTAAGTCAACAAGACAGAAAGCTACAAAACCCAAAAGATCAAACATCTGTTGCAGGCAACTTGGGGTCGAATTCTTTTATAGTGTCTGGCTCAGTCGAATGTTTATTAAGGTTCCTGTAAGACATTCCATTGAAGAACTAGAGCAGAAAGAGGCGTGTTTTTACCAAACTGTAAGAAATCACTTTTTATGGTTTTTTGTTCACAAAATACCATCGCGCAATTTCTCGAAAAAAAAAGAAAATAATTTCTTCCATTCATGAAAAATTATTGGATCATGCAGGTCTTTGAGTGCTTCCGGGGCTTTGCCTTGATTAGCCTAGAGTCGGGCTCAAAAAGATGCGTCCGCACTGTATGGCTAGTGGCTACTACATATCAGTAGTATGTAGAGCTAATCATTACTAATGGGCTCCAGCCTTGTAAAAGTTTTGTGTACTGCTTTTAGCCTAGTTTACCACATGTTAGGAGTATGTTAGGTGAGCAAACAAGTGCAGTGGTACACCTAGGGACTCCAGGGTATGAATCCTCCCTTCCTTGACTCTGATTTGTAAAATTTGCTGACAGGTATTGAGGACAGAAGCATTACTCATCTTTTCTCTTCCTCAAATTCCTAATTCCAACTACCTCATCGATCCTTTTACTTTCTTAGTTAGCTTAGTCCGTTATAGGCTAGCCTATGAAGTAGCGAAGATTGAAATTTATTGAAGTTCTTAGAGTAAATTTGGTCAAGGTAAAGCAGAACATTTTGCAAAATAGTAAGACGCTAATTTCTGTCTAATGATCCCCAGTGCGTATCAAAATTACCATTTGTTAGCATTTTACTTATATGTTCTTACAATTGGGACTACTCTCAAAAAAAGCGTCACAAAAAAGCGTCACGGTTTTCTGGCGGGTTCCCAAAAATTTGGCTGGGACTACTCCAATATAAAAATTGTCAAAAAAAGCGTCACAAAAAATAGTCACGGTTTTTGTCACGCTTGATCATGTCGTCAATGACTTTGTCCTACTTATTGAGGACTTAATGGAGAAATTCCGACATCCAGCCTTTCATATACTGAGCCTGAACCGAGTTGTTATAGTAGGCTTAGCCTTTATTATATAAAAACCCAATGACTGCACATATACTAAACTACGGGGGCAAGGGGGTGGGGGGCAAATGATATTTTACCGCACTTGATGACGTCATCAGTGACCTTGACCTACTTTAAAGACTTGGAAAAACTTTGACCCACCCTACTTTAGTACACAAGGCATAGAGAAATACTAGGTCATGCTAGGCCTGTACTAATACTTTCTTGTACAAGCGAGTGTGCCTGTAAACTAGTTAGCCTAACAAACAGAATACTAAGTATACTAAGCTTGAAGGGAAAGCTACTGTGACGTCATCACGAATGAATATATAATTGATATATTGAATCAAAGTGCAAAATGCTGAACTGCGTGTCTCCAAGGGAGACATTTTTTCTTCCTTTTTTATTGTTTCAGCTTCTCGTCTTGAATATTGATAATTCTATTCCTTCCTTATTATTCTAAATAAATATATTTCCTTGAATCTTCTGTCGTCCATCTATGATTCATAAAATTGAGTTAGGTACAGTAATTACCAATTTCAAATGTTTGCCTATAGGGTCTAGTGGTAAATTAAATAATACAATTTAAACAAGTTTGTATAATACTATAATGTACAAATTTACATTCTTTTTTATTTACATTTGATTAAAGTATAAAAATATAGGTAACTTGAATGTCGCAGTCTCTTATGTAATTCATTTTTGTATTTTATATATTTTCTTTTTAGGAATAAATTTTCTTGTTCACAATAATCGCCAAAACGGGTGAGTTACTGAATAAATTTCCTCCATGTAATTTTTTTTTTAAATTCTTCGAAAATTAATTATTGGTTTTGTAGGGAATTTTAACTCATATTATTTACAAATCTACGTCTCCTTGCTAGTCCGGCACTTTTCAACATATGAATAATTTTATCTCGAGGAATTTTCTCAGTTTCGCGGTCGTAAACCAAATTTTCACCAACCACAAACCAGCTTTGTTTCGCCAACTGTTCAGCGATTCTACGATCTTTATAAAAAGGATTTAACAGATACGACGGCAGTTTGGAGTCCTGTTCGGCAGTAAATAATACTGTCGGGTTGACTATGTGCTTCGATTCGGGTACTGACGGTCTCGCAGGCTGAGAGGGTATAATTGTCTCCGGTTGGTCTGGAATGAAAACCGAGAAATCAGTTTTGGGAATTGGTTGGTCTATTGACGGTGGTTGTAAACTGACTGGTAGATCATCCTCGAATAGTGGTTGTATTTGTTGTGACCGAGCAGCGCACATCCACAAGCTGAATATCAGTATAGAACGCATGACTGTGGAAAAAACAAAAAATAAATAATTCAAATTAAATGAGTAGTTTTTTTTATTATGGAATCAGATTCTTAAATATTATTACAAAAGAGCTTAGGCAATCTCACAACCTCGTATACCCAATTAGAAAAATTTTTCGAACTGTAAATCCATTCTACAAATTTAAAAAAAAAAATCAGCTTTATTTAATTTTGCAAATTATTCATGCAATACGAAGTAGAATAAGGTTAGCATACGAATAATATATTTCATTCTTCCTCATTCCATGTAACGTGCGTCTTCGACTGTTGAACTACATCCTCTACAGGCCTACTTTTTGCTCGTTTTAATAAAACTCGTTTTTCGTGTACGTACTCTATCGCCAAGGTATCAGTTTACTTTTCAACGGATGTGATACAGCATCATCAGTACCAGTTTTCGAATCACAGAAGCTCTGCTCCATAAGATTCAGTAGTAGGTAGTAATAGAAAACTAGACGAAGCATTACACTGTGTTATATGTTATAAATTACATAATACTCCTTGTGTTATGTATTACCTACACTCGATGGCGATATACTGAATTAGTGCAAGAAAATCTGGGTATATAGACCAGTTGAGTAATATTAAATCAGATATTTTGGGGAAAATGAATGTCAGAACTTCCCTCCGTGGAAGCACCGCACTTCATTTTTTGAGAAACGTTGAAGGAAAAAATTGTACATTCACAGTGAAAATCAAACTAAGAAAATTGAGATCCCTAACTCGCAAACCAAATGAAGTTTTTGGTAATTGGGTGCGAAATTTTGAATACCATGAGCATTGTAAGGAGGGTGAGCAATCTGTGATATCGCTGAACAGTTTCGAAGTAAAACGAAAGTTCGCGGAGATCCACCACAGATTCGTGCAACATGATATTTTTAATTTTTGAGAGGAAAGCCCACTGGTAAAAAAGCACGATCAGTTGAACAGAGCGTCGCACGCTTCAATCGTACACTTCTCAGTTCTGCGTGACGGTGAGTGGAACATGCTTCCCGGTGGCTGGTGTTCTGAGATCGCGAATTTTTTAAAACGATGTAAAAATTTATCCGCTGAGCAATAAATTCACATAAGCATATTCTCTAGTCCCCCCTGCGGTAAGATTATAGAACCGCTATAAGTACGTAGCATCAAAATCTCAACCGGTGGTCTACAACGTGGTACATGATAAAATCTTTCACCTAATAAAAACCAGGCATGCACCGAAGGGGGGGGGGGGCTCAAGAAATAAATCTATTGTACAGCACTAGAACGTAAGTTAGAAACATCTTTTTAAAATTATATCATTTCTGAGCGTGAAGTGTCTCTTTCATTGAAAAAAGTTAAAAATGGGTATTCGAGATTTTTTCGGGCCAAAAGACCTGGAATAGGTCTTGAGAGTGAACCTGAAACTACGGAACGTTCAGATCAGGAAGACGATTTCTCCACTTCGAATACAAATACATTAGGTAGGTAGGCTTAAATGTTATCATCCAATTACGAAAATTAAAGGACCATCTACTCCAATTTTTATGGACATTCATTGTTCAAGAAGTTGGTAAAGAATACCGAAGAAAAATTGAATGCTCCGAATAATGTGACCTAACCTAACCTAAGAATAGCTCCCCCCAAAGGAAATTTCTGCGTAAATTACTACTATAAAAACATGAGAAAGGGGTCCATAGTGTCCAAATATACGAGTTATAGCATCATCGAGGCTGTTGTCTTTGTGAGGTCATCACATACAGAAGCAAAAGACCTTTTTATCGTTAGAATCTTTGCCATTTGGGCTTCCAGAATACAGTTCGAGTTGGAATTCCTTGAGTGTTGGTGAATGTATAAGAGGTCAAAAGGGAACGCTAGTGTTCCCGATAGCACGTAGAACGTCTCACACTTTTTCAGATGGTTCGTTTATTCACAAAGGTTGAGAACTTCTGTGATAAGTACTGGCGTATCTTGAATAATTTCTCGGGTAGGGATTGAACAAGACATCTTCTAGGGGGTTTTTGGGCGAGACAATCTTTCTGGAAGGAGCTTTGAATGAAACTGTATGATATTTCAGAGTAAATTTTT
Organism: Aspidiotus destructor; assembly: GCA_035079395.1. Classification (NCBI taxonomy): domain Eukaryota; kingdom Metazoa; phylum Arthropoda; class Insecta; order Hemiptera; family Diaspididae; genus Aspidiotus; species Aspidiotus destructor. The sequence goes on along the minus strand of JAVHKZ010000003.1, from coordinate 9,965,002 downwards.
CGGTTTGGAAGGAGGGGGGGGGGGGAGGGTCTCGCCTAAAAATGTCTTTGGTGAAAGAAGGTGAACATTTCATTTGGATAAGAAGTTTTCACACGTCATAGAAACAACTTCACCCAAAAATTTTCCCAAATACTCGCTATGCTGGGTGATTCTGGAGCTCGTGACCAGGTATTTGAGAGAGAATTGGGGAATTCTACATTTATTAAAGGGCAAAAATGAAGGTCAAAAGGCTCCGATTCCTTCCACTATTCAGTAGGCATATCATTTTGCAAAAGATTTGAAAAGTCTCGCAGTATTGTGTAAGATATCTATCAACGACAATATCTAAAATTTCATCATTGAAGAACCATGAAGCTGTATGGAAGACTGAGGCTCTAACACCCACAACGAAAATTCATCTCACATTTGCAGAGAATCGCCGCCTTTATATCTCGCTATCACACCTCCACATTGACAAGCCTTTACTTAGTATTAGAAAGGACTTAATTCAAATGCACGCCACAATATCCAATTCCAGCAATGTCTCAAAACAACTTGTCATTGAAACTGCACAGAACGCCACGTATTATATAAAAATCGCGCTGCTTCTAGAAAATCACACGAGCGTCTCATACCTTTGAGGGAGTTGCTGCCGGGTGTCCGTCTGGAAGCACCCAACTCCTGGATAAAAAGAGGTCACATCTTCTACAAACGTCTTTCAGTTAGTCAATTGCGGTGGCATGGCAAGGGCTTCACGTGGAAAAATGGTCCAGACGTTATGACGCAAATTCCGTTCATGATGTATGCTTTCCCGACGTGGACCTTGGAGAAAAAAACTGTCCTACAAAAAAGCCACTGTTTAAAAGGTTGCACTCAATATCAACCTTGAGGAATACACTTTTGATCATTCTAAGGTACAAAATTACGTTCTCTGTTCAATCTTTGGGAGTCAAAATTTGACTAAAAGTCGTCGCATTTCTTTCGGGAGCAAGAAGTGGGCCCGGTGACAACTCCTCCAGTACATCTAGGAAATCTGCGATGTGAAAAGTGAAGTCGTTACAAACTCGCACAAATAAAAAACTTTATTTATACCCCACAATCGCGGTTTTGAAGCAGACTCTGGTACGCGTTCAGAAACGAACCACAGTCGTGTGGTATAAATAAAGTTCTTAATTCGTGCAAGTTTGTCACGGCTTCTCTTTTCACGGTATGGCTAAATGGCTTGCAACGCAACAAGAACCTTCTTTCTTAATCTACAATCCAGTGGCGTAGGTAAGATTTTGCAATGGGAGGGGGGGAAGGGGCTATTCTCTCAGGTAGAATTATGACTAAAAAAAGGGGGAAAAAATTAATCATGATTATCAAGATTACTTGGTACAAGGGAGTAATGGGGAATTGTTTTTTCTTAGGTAGAACTATCACTCAAAAATTGCTTGGGAGGAGTAAGCCATGGGAGGATATATCCCCATATCCCTCTCCCTCCAAATACGTGAGAGAAGAAAAATAATAATTCAGACTGAAAACAAGACTGAGTCGCTCAGCGCCTCAGTATCCGGGTCTCTTGGATTTTTCTTTTTTCACTCTATTCCCTGACTGTAAGTTACTCTTCTTGTTTCCTAATTATTGGAACACAGGAAATTGTGACTTGAAAGTTCTGGAGTTTCTTTTTTACTGATGAGATTTGGAGTTCTAGATATCCAGAAATCCTAAGACCCAAAGATATTTGTAACTTCTTGTCCTACTCAGACCTGAAACCCGAGATAGAGACTGGTCAAAGAACATACGTAGTATTTTATAATTGTTGAGGTACTAAGATGAGAAACAACCTTTGTACTATACTTTTGCCAGAGACTGTACAAAAATAAAAATGCTATGCAAAAATAAACTTGAGTGACGTCACAACACATTTTTTCGGGTGAGAATCTTTTTTTTTTTTCTTCTTCTTTTTTTTGCGGTTGCATGTGGGCTCTCGCCTTGCCAGAGGTGGCAAAAGCCCCAAAAAGATTCTCACCCAAAAAATTGTGTTGTGACGTCACTCAGAGTACGAGACATTTTCTTATTTTACTTTTGTGCAGTCTCTACAAGTTTTATTTTTGCATAGCATTTTTTTTTTCGGTACAGTCTTCGGCAAAAGTGTAGTACAAAGGTTATTTTTCTTGGTACCTCAACAATCATAAAATACTGCGTACATATTCTTTGAACAGTCTCTCTCGGTTTTCAGGTCTGAGTAAGACAAGAAGTTACAAATATCGTTGGGTCTCAGAACTTCTGGATCTCTCAAACTCCTTATCTCATTAGTAAAGAAGAAACTCCAGAACTTTTGAGTCACAATTTTCTATGTTCCAATAATAATTTGAGAGAAAGAAGAGTAACTTACAGTCAGGGAATAGAAAGAAACAAAAAAAAAAAAACCAAGAGACCCGGATACTGAGGCGCAGAGCGACTCAGTCTTGTTTTATTTTTTTTTTCGCGGTTGCACATGGGCTCTCGCCTTGCCGAAGGTGGCAAGAGCCCCAAAAAGAAATGGCAAAATATTCTAGCGATCAGGGCAATCTTATTTATAAAAGATTCTTTTTGTCATTTCGAAAAATAGTGGGGACTTAAGTTGTGGTGGCAATAGCAATTTTTTTTTCTTTTTCTTTTCTTTTAGAATATTTGTTCTTAGTTTTATTGTCTTTTTATTTTTTTATGGGGTGCCGCGAATAATTGGACAACTCGGCTGCTCGCAGCCCCCTCCCAAATAAGCAGCCAGTGTCGAATTTAACTCATTGGCCGCCTGAAAACGTCCAGCCGCCATGTAATAATGATTTTTTCAGAATTATAAAAAAAATTTTCTTCTTCAAGAATTTTGCCGCTCTAGGCACGTGCCTATGTGCCGAAATCCGGCACTGTAAGCAGCCAAATGAATAAATAAATCGACAAAATAGTCTAGTGAGCAAATGAGCGAAGCGATCAGGAGCCAGATCAATCTCATTTGTTAGAAACCTTCCTCGTCATTTCAACATTTTGATAGTAAGTGACAAAAATGTCACTTCAATGAAAATTTCCAAAAATGTGATGTACCCACAAAAAAAGTGAGGATTTGCCATTGAATGTGCCTCTTGGAAATGAAGACGGTGCAGTAATTCAATTCTCGTGATTTATTCTGTTCCTTAGTAGTAGAAGTCATAGGGATATTACACTGACGGGCAATGATGATGACACGTGTTTACTTCTTTGACTATTATAAAAATGTCATCCGCTCCCAACTCGACTGAAGCTTCCCAATTTACTCCCAGTCCAACAAGTCTACTTTGTTCAACAATAGCTCTCAGATCGACCGTAAGGCCTTCCATGCACCTGTCCAAATCTTGGCCTCTGTACTGAAGCAGCTGAACCTCACCTCCACTTTTGTATACCAACTTCAACTCGGATTTCCTAACTTCACAATCTCAGCTTCTGGAGCTCCATTCTCCCACTGCTTTTTCCTCCCCTCATGTTACCTCACTAAATTTTTTTAAACCTCACCCTCACTTCTCCTCAAATTCAATCGTCTTCTCTCCATTAAATCATTAATTTCTCCGTGGCTATACATTCCTCCGACTATCAGACTGGATCTTATAAATATTGTTAAGTCATGAAACACTGTTCACCGTCAACTAATCACAGATATTATGTTACACTGATGCCTCTAAAACAAGAAATGAGACGGGCTATTTATATTCTGTTCAGAACAAAGTGACGGTCCATCGTTTGAGGAACTTAGCCTCCGTTTTTACTGCCGAGGTGAACTCCAGGACTCGACTATATATCCTACTACTTATCTCACTTTCTTCCCTCATATTCTTCCAAAATCCCTATTCGAATAACCCCATCACCCAACGCATACTCTTCATTCTTTATACCTCAGTCACCTGAATTCCATGAAAACGTTGGTCGCGCGGCCAGTTTCGTTATCTCTTGGTCCTCTTCTAATATAGAAACTACCAAGAAAAAGTCATCTTGGCGACTCTCGGCTCACCCACTATCTCCACGCACCTCCGTCTTTCACATGATCTTACAGTACTCAAGTCCTGTCCTCCAAAAACAACGTTCCACCTACACCATCTCCAATTCTCTAAACTACCCACGTACTGCCTCTCTCTTCCAACTGCTCTAATTATTGTACTGTACCACAAATTAATGCGAGCTGATGACCCATTTCGAGCAGTCGCATAGCTCGTAAAATTATTTCTCAAAAATGAATGAAGAGAGTCAATCTGAATGTTGTGTATCGAGAAGAAAATACCGGTACATAAATTGAAAGTATACCTATTGAATGTGAAGAATTCAAGGTCATCTAGAAGAGATCTATGCCTCAAATTTGCTCTTACTTCTACTGCACTTTCTCTATCTTCGTTTTTCCTTCTATTTTTCTTTTCATTTCTGCTGATGTTTTTTCATTTTGTATTACATCCATGAACTCATTTTCTTGAGGAGTTTATTGGGAAAAAAAAAAAATGCGACTCATAAAGTCTCACTATATGTCAATTATGGCGACCTTTACGAATGGCCATTAAAATATTTTAAATTCTCATATTTTAAAGTATACCTAGTTCAAAGAAATTTATCTAATTTCAAACAGTTCATTGTGAGCCATAAATAAAGTGCAATAAATTTTATAAAGCGTAATTATACTCTTGAATTTTATCGAAAGTTTCGGAGAAGTCTATGTAAAAAAATTGAATTCCTCGTTCGAGTTATATACATCGCTGTATTATCAACAATCTCAAATAAGTAAAACATTGGCGTACCTCTTTCTTATATGATTATTTGTTTCTTTGTATCGACAAGCCTATATCGATTTTATTGTCGGTCAGTTGACGAAGTTGAGTGACGCATTACATTTCACAGAGTACGCACGTGTGCAAATCGCATTACCCGCACTGCTTATAAAATACGATACGTTCCACTCTGCACAAACACCGAACAAAACTGTAAATAAGTCAAACAAATTATTATAAAACAACCCGCTTCTTCGATATCCATTATTATCATTCCTATATTATAGATTCATTCAAAAAATGGTGGGAGTCCTCCGTCGCTCACCTTGATTCTCCTACCACCAAAAGTGCTTACTGGAATCAGATGCCTCTGCGGTAATCAACGTGAGCGAAAGCATTTTAGCCATAACTGATGATGTACGAGTAGGAACTCAGTTGTGGTATAGAAAGTTATGATTTAACCTCTGGCCACAGAGGGACAGAGAAAGAGTATATGAGAGAGGAAAAAGATAGCTTATATTAAGTCATTTGTCCCCCAAACATTTTCTTACGTTGTTGCAGTAGACGAGTTACAGACCACGTTCTAAGTTCCATACTCTTACCAATATACATCGGGGTATGGACATTGAAACTTGTGCAGGAAATTATGTTGGCATTATTACTCTTTCTTTTGTACATGTATGGTGCAGGCATACATGAGAGTATGATTACACTCAATATAGTACCGGTAATGCTTTATTTTCTCGTTATTTTATCACGTTGAATGTAGGTGCTTTTGATTAGTTCATGTGAACCTGCGTACGTTTCTGCCACTCAAAACTTATCTCTTCTAGACGCTCGAAAGAGCTATTCGACTCCCAAAAAATATATTGGAAGTTCCTTGCACCTATGAATGAATTTTGTTCCAATTCCTGATCACTGAATTCATCCATAAATTAGGCATACGTTCGGAGCTTTAAATAAAGCATACGTTATGCGCACGCTGTATCAGTCAGATTAAAACTCGCAATGATCTTGCGGATCTATTCATGAATGATGTCGTGTAGAGTCATTGTTAACAAAATTGAACGCGAACGTAAATAACGGTGCAATGACCACCATGTTCCTGAAATAAAAGAAGATTTGTATTAAGTGAATAACTATTTCCTACCCAATGATATCTATGCTCCTCGTATCTTCTCATTGTCCTCCTACACCTCAACTCCTACATCCAAAATCTTTCAACTCCGATTTTTCAAGAGCACCTAGTCGCAGATATTCTGCGACAACTGGGTCAATGACAATCTGATGGAACTTTGAAAAATTTTCATGTACAAATTGTTGGCCAGTGAATATTTTTTTAAATAAAGTTTTTTGGACTTGGAATTTTTTTCCAAAACGTGAAAAAATTCAATAATTATACAAAAATATTATTGTCGAATTAGGTACGAGAATTTCCCAAACAATATTTCCAGACCTTGAAAATGTTTCATGTGTTTGGAAACATCGCGATCAACATCCGAAGGTCCAAATCCATGAAATTTCCTGATGAAAAATTATTCACAATGTGTATCTGAAAAATATTTTAGTCGTTTTTTAGGGTCGTGAGTCAGGTATAAATTATATTTATCCCTTGATCCCCATTTTTATATATTTTTTCTAAATCTGTTTGTCTCATTTGTCAACTGTCTTTCACTCACTCAATCATCTAAGTACATTAATAAACGAGAATTTATAATTTACGCGCTTGGCACATATACGGTTTTTGTATCTCTTGTGTAATGTAGGTAGCCATAGCAATATTAAACTTCGTGGCATCAAATTTGTACCTATATGAGTACCAATGATATTCTAATATATCACGGTGTTTACCTATACAGTCATCAGCCCGCATCGAACATTATCTCTACATGGGTGAAGTAACACCAATCAGTCTTTAGTATTTGGACATTCGAGTAGGTAGTACTTGCGGTATCATATTTATTATGCTATAAATCTCGTCTTGGTACATTCATAAACAAATTAGATTCCTATAATAATGTATGAAAAATTGGATGAATAATATAAACAGGGCGCGAGTCACACAAAAAAATTCAGGTCCCGCATTATGATAGCAAAATATTCTCTCGTTAGAATGACTCATGATCTTTTGAAAATATCACACTGTCCTGTATACCTGGATTTTGTTGATTGAGCAAGTGAACTAAGAACTAATTACCTCTACTTTTTTTATCCAAAGGTCTACTTAAATACTACTAATGGACTTGCAGGTAAGTCACTGCCCTAGAAAAATCTGTCCCAGCACTTTTTTTGTTCAGATTCACAAAATTGAATGAAAAATGAGAGAAATTGATACCTACCTCCGTTTTACTTAAGTGTATGTTCCATAAAAATAGCAAAAAGGCATTGCATTTAAGTAGACAGTAGGGAAATGTCCCTATTCGCGCTGTCTTACCCCGCTGTCTACATAAATATGTAGCCATTCTGCTAATCTCATATCAAGTGCGCTTTACGCCTCACTGCGCTAGCTCACAAGAGTGTTGTGAGGCCATTTCGATGAAGACAATTCTTCGTATGTGTCGTTTTAAGGGGCATTTGCACAGGGTTCCTTTTATGTTAGTTAGAAGAAATCAAAATTTGAGGGAGGGTCTCTTAACTGTACCATAAAGATCACAACACCCCTGGCTCATACATGACTTTTATACTTTTCTCTAATTTCAATTTTAGAATTCAACAACAGCTTAAATCTCGGATCAATGCAGGCGGTTACTCTTCTTTAGTAATTCATTTCTCCTCCTCCAGGCAAACATTGTTTCCACTTAAAGCCCTCGTCTGGAAAGGGTTTTAGGGATTCAAAAGAAGAAACAGGGCTTCAAAGGGGATATTAATGGATAGTTTTTCTCAAACGAAGCTCGGAGATTCGAAGGGTTTCAACTGCGGGAAAAACCGGGAACTAGAGGATGATCAAAGGGGTAGTTTTCCTAATTTTTTTAGCGGGGAACCCGCTATCCATTTTGTTAGAGGGATTACATCCTCAGAAAACGTCCGCGTGCGTCAGTTTCTGTGAACTGCGTGACGTGACGTGTGGCGCTTTATGACGTCATCAATGACCTTGACCTACTTTACGGACTTGAAAAAATTTAAACCTCCAGCCTTCATTATATCAGGCCTAGCATGCAGTATATGGAGAAGAGCCCAGTCAACTCATTTTTTGAGGAGGAATTTTCGCGCCAACGTGATCGCGAGCGCGGAAGGTTGCGGGTTCCCCGCTGCCGTTGCAAACCTGCAATGGCCTCCAGGGTTGCGATGTTTTAAACAGGCGGTGTTTAAAACATGTTTTAAACACGTTTAAAACACACGAAAAAAACAAAATATTGTTTTAAACAATAGTAAATATGCATTCACAATTCTTCCAGGGTTGATCAAATTGGAAAAAAAAATTTAAGGCTGTTTTAAACCACGTTTTAAACGATGTTGAAAACGTTTAAAATGTGTTTTAAACTGGAGAATAAAAACCATATTTCAAAACATGTTTTAAACGTAAAATCTGTTTTAAACAAAAAAAAAACGTGTTTTTTGTTTCTTTTTAAAAAAACTGTTTTTTTCGCAACCCTGATGGCCTCGCCAATTTTCCTAGGCCTTTAGAGATGGAAGACAAATTTTTTTTACAGCTTACAAAGAGAGCTAATAAACATAACAATCGCATATATCACAAATTTAACATGGGCCACAGCCTACTACAACTACAAGGCCGCGCAGTGAATTCTCATCACTTACGTTTGGGGGTGGTTCTCGTTCATTTGTGTAGTATAACCACAGTGAAACTGTACCGCTTTTTGTCCCCTATCCAATTTTTAATTTTGAAACAATGATAACTTCTTGTGTATATGAGGAGTTATATGTCAAAAGGGCACCTGTAAGCAATAGTTGATTATCAAAATACCTCTTTGAAGATTCATGTTCAGATAACTCATTCCACGTTCATCTTTATCAAAAAATCTATAATGACAGAAAATATTCTTTGTGTCTTCATCTTACAGATAACACTACACAACAAAAAAAAAAAAATTGAAAAATGCAAGAACGAGATAATACGATTCTAGAAGTATTTTCGACGCTGATCACGATGCCGTTGTCCGTTTCTTGAAATTGGCTCCGGTTTTCGAGAAATGATCGAATCAAATTCCCGCGATTCGTTGCGACGCGCAGTGTATGTTACCCAGCTATTGAATTTCGCGAGTACGGGAACTTACGCTGCGCGTCGCAACGAATCGCGGGAATTTGATTCGATCATTTCTCGAAAACCGGAGCCAATTTCAAGAAACGGACAACGGCATCGTGATCAGCGTCGAAAATACTTTTAGAATCGTATTATCTCGTTCTTGCATTTTTCAATTTTTTTTTTTTGTTGTGTAGTGTAATTAATTATTATTTATTTTTCAAATTTATTGACAAATGAATCTGAGAGAATGCCATAAAGAAGTGTACCTCAAGTGCCCTTTTTATAGAGATGGGGTTGAAAGACCATAAGCGTAAATGTAATTTTTCATTTTTTCAAAATTTTGTATGTTGATGGAAAATGACTCAAAGAATTCAAAAATGTGGATATCCGCAAAAAGGGCACCCCTTTGACGGGTGCCCTTTTGACAGATAACTCCTCATATGCTGCACCAATTTTACTAAAGTGGGGCTTAAGAAAATAAAAAATCGTTTGCTCCTCAAGTTATAATATTCTCTCAATTTTTTCCAAAAACACTGTTTTATTTGCGTACAAATCAAAATTTTTGTTTTTTCCCATAAGCCTACGTGTAAACCTGTATCCAATGATAAGAATTGGTCCGTCACTACGACGCTGGTAAATTAAGTCAGAGGAGGAGCAATCTAAGTAGTATCTTGAGAGAAATCAATCATCCAACATCAAAGTCACAAATTTGAACTTCAAAAATGAAGAAAAACTCATTCATTTTCTCGCCTCTGTTGCTGCCGCCTCTGTTGGTACTTGTCATAATCTATCTAATCTATCAATTGATTTGATGTTTGAGATTTAAATTTTTCTCACAGCACTCCTGAAACCTCTTGAAACTGTTCCTCCTTCGACTTTATCAACATGGCGACGGTCCTCTTCTTTATCACCGTCCTGCGCATCTTCCTTACTTCTTTAACATGGAGGGTTTCTGAACGATAGAAAATGGCGTATGTCTTCACTCCCATCGTTTTAGTGCTTTAGACAGGCCGAATGCTGAAACCTGAAAAACTGCTGCTGAGTTCTCAACCCTTTTGTCTTTGTCTGATATAATAATTATACTTCAACGTCAAAACAAACAGTTCAAGTCCGAACCGGCCTGAAAAATGTCAAAGCAAAATTGCTACCGTTGTGTGCTGATATTTTTCAGCTAGACTTGACCAATTTTTTTGACACAATAATGGTTGACCAATAATCACGTAATCAACTACAAACTGCTGTACGCTTTTCGGCTATTGAATACAATATCGCTCTCAAATTATCATGCCTTATCATTCCAACTCACTGCGTTGAAAAACTAGATGTTCATCTTCAAAAAATACCGAAAACTATGTGCTTTTATTTTTGTGAATGTTTTCATTTGTACTCTGGTCATTAATTTGTATTTGTTGAGCAATCTCAGATCCATCAACTACTCGCAGAATACCGTCAACTTTCTTGTAAGTGAACTCAATTAGAAGACAATATAATCATAGATGGATGTTCTCACTGCCTCTGTTCGTTTATTTCTCTTACAGAAAACTGAAAAACTTCATGAGATTAAAAATGAATCTTCCCAGTCTTCGTATGCTCCTGTCAAACGAGCTTGTAAAGTTGGTAACTATTCGATATTTTTATCGGATTTATTACTTCAGTTGAAAGAAGATCTTGAAGATTTCTACTCGTTGGTACCCAATTCAACAATTTTGAATTTGAGATGTAGACAATTTCTGTCGGATGTTACCTCGGTTAGACGAAGAGAGTTGATTCTGGTAATAGTTTCTGATAACTTCTGTTCATTACCTCAATGGTTGCGTGCTGTTGATTCAATTTTCCTAATTTTTCGATACTGTTTTCAGACCGATGAACGAATTGACTTCATTAGTAAAGAACTCGTTGACGTATTGAAACAAACTCCTCCTGTGAAAGTACGAAATGCTAGAAAGGGTACCCAGTTAAAATTGCTTATTCAACTATCGAATAACATTACTGCAATTTTCAAACCTCGATGGTCTGTACAGGTTGAAAGAGATTCTATTTTTTATCTTCAGTACCTATTTTTCTATCATTATTGCCATCCGATTTTCAGGTATTCTTCGAGTGATATTATAACAGGATTAGTATATTCCGGTAAAGACCGTCATTATGGTGAAGTAGTAGCTTTCTATTTGTCGATCTTACTAGATCTACCTAGAGTTCCTCCGGCAGTCATTCGTTCTTTCGATGTTAGAAACGAGGTGATGCCCATATCGGATCATAGATTATTGAATACATTCCGGTTGAAAGGTAATATTGCAGTCGATCTAGTCTCGTGGACAAGTAAAGCTCGCGAAAAGCAAGCTGTTGAAAATATTTTCTCGAAACCTAGGGAATAGTTCAAATCTGTCCAGTGCGCGCCGTGTTAAGGTTTGTTACGATAGAGATGGCACTGCCCCCCGGTTCTGAGATTTACTACAATTTGTAACCTCTTTCATACCTTCATATGAATTCATCATAGGAAGGCCGTTTCACGTCGAAAAAGAGGGTTCCGTTTTTCTTTTGTGGTGGGAAGTAGTTTAATCTTTCTAGCTTGAGATACATTAATGAGCTGTGACTCAAAGGAGCAGAAAAATTTATTTTTTTGAAGTTTGTCTCAGATCATTGTTGAAAAAAGCAAGCTCTCTTTTCGTCAAGCGCGATGTTTTATGACCAATTTTAGGGGCGTTTGTGCGAGATTCTTTTTTCGTATCATTTAAGACAAATGAAAGTTTTCAAATTTACAGAGAATGAAACTTGCTTTTTCGGCGTTTGCCACTATTGTTCTCCACTCGATCTGGTGTGCACCGTTGCAGGGCGATTGGAGGGCTCTTTAATCTATTATTTATCCTCAAAATTCCCGTTGGAAACATTACAACATCCCTGGCACCGGACTTATCGTTGCAGTTCTGTTGCGCGGTAAAATTCTATTCATATATTGTTCATAGGCTAATATTAGTGACTAGTCAGTACCGTTTTCAAAGTATTTCTGTTATTACAGATGGGAAACCGACGCAAATTACTGTACTATCATTCGCCACTCAAAATTCTATTCTAGTGTGAATAATAGAGCTCTATTTTTGGACTTAATGGATGTCGCCATTTTTGACTTCCTCATCGATAACGGAGACCGTCATCGTTTTGAAATTTCAGCTAATTTAAAAGTTCCTCGTCTCCTGATGGTGGATAATGGCAAAAGGTTGGTACTAGAAAAATCGCACGTCGGATTCTTATCATCAAAATTCATCTTTTCTTTCTCTTATTTTCTTTTTTTAGTTTTGGAAACCCGTATACTGATCATATCGATATTCTAGCTCCTCTGTACCAGTGTTGTCAGTATGTATTATTCATTACTTTCCCCGCAAAAACGATTCAAATCATCTACGCTCTTTTATTTGTACTAGACTACGCAAGTCGACATGGTCCAATTTATTGCTTCTCCGAGGTGGAGATCTATCGAAATGGTTGAAATTCCTGTTACAACATTCTGATGGTGATTTTCAAATCAATGACCTTCATTATCATGCTTTGGACAGACGACTCTTGTTGGTATTCACTGCCATGAAGTATTGTTTTGAGAAATCCGGAATGGAGAATGTACTAGTCGTTGAATGATTATCTCATTTTATGTGTACTCAACTGATACAATTTTTTCATGTTCGAATCTTTTGATGCATTTCTTGATACCATTGTTACTGATTTTATAACTTTCGTAATTATTATTAAACAATTCAGAATTCTGATCGCGCGAATAGTGAGCGTTCTCACCATGGTTATTAAGACGAAATCTATTTAATAGTTGACCTTCTTCTGTTGGATCTGTGTGCGATATTTCAGTAATGTACATTTGGAGAAGAGAATTCGTCAGAATGTTTTTAGGAGGATGTAATCCACGAATTTTATTCATGACTTCAATGTTCGGATAAGCCGAATTCATCACCTCGCACCTTGACATACAATTACGAAGATTCCAGTACCCATTCAGCGAGAAGACTTGCAGGTATTTCTGCTCATCAGTTCGTATACTCGAATGAACTGATTTTGCTTCGGGTAGTCCTACAGACTCGAAAATCCGACTAGAAGAAAAACTCGAGATTCTTCTAATACTTCAGCGGGTAGAACAATGAATAGAGTACGGTAATACATCATCAACGACACGAGCAACACAAAAACACTAGGTATTAGCGTGAGAAACGGATTTAATGATGACGGAAGAGGAAATTTTTCATATTACAATTTTTCTATTACATGCTAAAATGGAAACGGTAAACATTAAAATATCAAGTTACAAAATTGGAACGTTCTAGACCTATTGTTTTCTCTAATTTGGTGGAAAGTGAAAGAAATGAGGTCGAAAGATACACTGAAATAAGGATGAGTAAGGAAAAAAATTGAGTAATTCAGCAATACAATGTCTAAAGTATTATTCTCCGGAGTTTTTAAAATCACTTCAAGACGCTGGGAGACTTCTAAATGGATTTTCTATAATGAAGCCAATATTCACAAAAAAGTTGACTATCAAGGCGACTTTTCAGTACAGCAAAATTGGTCGACGCTCTTATGAAAATGGAAATAGATTTTGGGAGTTAAGAAGGTAGACAATTGACCAGTTAGATAATTTGAACCGACCGTCCCCTATTTTAAAAGACTCGGAACCAAATTGAAACAAATGACGACATGGTTGCGTTCTACATGGAGGAACTTGAAAAGTGTAGATAAAAATTTTGCGGTGCTATGATGTAGACGAACATGATTTTCACACTGAAAATGAATCGAAACAACGAAACGAAATATCAAATGAATGATCTTGATAGAAATTAAGGAATTGTAAGATCCCTTCTCTCGGGAATAATCTCAGATTCATTTCGAAATTCTCTCGAGATATCGAAGTAGATGGGTTACTTATACAGAGTATTAAGGAAAGTATTGAAAATGAAACTGGTTTTTGGATTTCGAAGGTATAGAAGTAACGTCGCTTTTGCGACAATAATGATCGTGATAAAAGTTGTTCTTCCGAGTTCATCTTTACTCTACATGATTGACTCGTAACGATTTGAGAATGAATACTTTGTATCATCGTATTTTGGCGGAAGAAAAATAAAAAATAATAGAGTGAGAAAGAAGGAGAAAAAACAAATCAGATGAACCGTGAACAAGAAAAACTTTGGCGATGGATTATCATAATCATAAGGCAGCTTGAGCCTAGCTAAAATGGTCACTCTCGGGGGTCATCTAATTGAATGGCATGGTGAAAGTTCACGCGAAACCCCTAGCGAGAGAATGTTAACGATAGTCATACAGACCGGATTCTGGATCTTGTGAAGTATAGTCTCAGACTGTGAAGAACGTAATAACTAGAACAAAAATCTCACTAATTTCACCCCCCCCCCTCCCACCCTTCCAAGACATATAATTTTGATTTCGCAACTCTTTCCTCGTACTAAAAGAAGAAGTTCGAATGATCAGGAGGATTGTAGAGGAATTGCGCTCGATGAGGACTATCTATCGAAGGAGACAATATAACGATGACGATAGTAATAAAATTTATAAACATAGTGATAAGAATAGTACTACTATTAACTATATCAATAAACGTAATAATGATAATAAAAATAATTTATAACAATTAGGGTGGGAAAATGGAGTAAACAAAAATTTTATCTTCGAGTTTTGACGAAAAAAAAAAAGAAAGAAAAGAAACAGAAAAACTTTTTGAGCCTAATTGTTCAATAGAGAGAATGAGCAGAAAAAACAAAATACTGGAGGAAATAAAGAAGAGAGATAGAGAAGTCATTTAAATTTAGAAACGATACGAAAAAGGCATTTACATTTTTCCACTTCAAATAACTGAATTGAAGAAGAACGTACAACAGTTATTAAAATCACAATTCCAAGGATATTGACTCGTTCCGATAAAAAATGGGGCCGCAAATAGAAATTTTGTGCGTAAGATGCAATCTGCCTTCCTAATATCGTAATATACGTTCAGAAGTATAAAAATAAATTTAATTAAAACTCCATGTATAAAAAAGGAAAAAAAAAAAAGAAACGCGCATCTTTGTTACTTCGTATGTACAAATTGAATTTAAAAGAAAGAAAAAAAAATCTCCCTCCTTTGAAAACGAAACGAGATAATATGTAAAGATAGATATAGATATACAAGTTGATAGATAAAAAAAAAAATTCTGGAGATCTTCAAGAAATAAATTTCGTTCTTTTCCTAATTCCTATGAAAATAAATTTACAGTTTCGGAAATTCGGAATCAACTTCAATTTTCGTGATTGGGATACTAATATTTTAAATTCAACGCAAATGAAAAAAAAAAAAAAAAAATACATCGATGTTGATCGATGAACTCATGAATGAAGACGAACCTAATTATATACGAGGTACTGAGAGAAACGACAGCAAATCGCTTATATACATCAATATACATCATTTACACTATCTTTACACATAAATAACAGTAAGGAAGAAGCAATTCAAAATCTTGCTTTTAGAAGATTGAATTACAGCCACAACAAAAAAAAAAATATATATGTACAAAACGCATTATTTTAGTCATCTTTTCACCTGCTCGTTTACTTAAATCCCGTGTCAACAGGACTATTTTTTCAATGTTTAATATCGATCAAGTCTTCGGCATTGTTATTTTCCTGAATTGATACGGAAGGTACATATAAAGCCGGATCGATAACCTATATCGCAAATATAGAATACAAAATCATTAGAAGAAAATTCATCACGGTCTGAAAAACTAATAAAATTCAATCAACTAGTTTTTTCAAACATTCATGACAGAAATAGGGGGATCTCTCGCTTTCTACGAAGACAAGATACGGCTGAACTTTCGATCACCATCTTGCTTCTAGCGCATTTACAAAGCTCTACACTACACAATATCCAAGAAACCACACAATAGAACCTGACTTCGTATTTCAGAAGAGGGATCAATTTCAAAAACTCGCTCGATTGAAATTTTCCCTACAGTTGATTTGTTTTCGTAATACATACACAAATTTCAAGTGGTAAACTCAATATTGAACACCGCTTACCTTCGGAATTGGCTTGATTTCGGTTCCCAGCTCTTTCTCTATTCTGTGTAGAGCGAAACGATCTTCATACGTAATAAGATTGATCGCAATTCCTAAGTGGCCAAATCGGCCAGATCTACCGATCCTATGGAGGTATGTTTCGGCCATTTTCGGGAAATCAAAATTGATGACTACATTAACAGCTTGCACGTCTATACCTCTGGTAAATAGATCTATTGACACAACAATACACTCGATTAGAACGCAGTGCACTGATACAAAATGACAGGGCAACTTTCTATTTTCTAGAATAATTTTTCTCTGATCGAGATAATTTTTAGAATTTTTCATATTTTTCTCTATTACGCGTCGTTCACACAAGGCCGCGGCGGTAAAGTTGGACCGGTCCGATCCCAGACCAGAAAAAAAATAACGCAGCGTTATTAGTGTAGGCAAATTAGGAAAAAAAAAAAACATTTTTGTCTATAAAAGGTTTAATGACTGAAAATGGTCAAGGATGGCGTCCACGACAACATACTAAAAATCCCACCCTATCCCCGTGGAGCTTCTTTTTTTATAGGGGTTTAACCTACCCCAAAATCAGTTTTTTGCAATTATCTCGCAACATATACATTTGACAACAAAATTACCTCTTATCAAAATTATTCCTCGTAAAATTTCGTATAAGATCATTCACTTTTATTTTGGCATAACATTCACCCTTAGTCCTTTTATGGGGGTTAAAACTACCCCAAAATTAGATTTTTGCAAATACCTCGCTAAATATGCATTTTACAACAAAATTACCTCTGACCAAAATTATTCCTCATTAAATTGCGTATCCGGTAAACATTCACCCTTAGTTTTTTATGAGGGTTAAAACTACCCCGAATCAGTTTTTTGCAAATATCTCGCTAAATATGCATTTTACAACAAAATCACCTCTTACCAAAATTATCCCTCGTTAAATTTCCTGGAGCAAGATCTAATCACATGCTAGTCCAGCATTCATAGTTTACCAACAACAACAAGGAAAATATGTACCCTTCTTCAAAATCCATATAATGCATAACATTTACTATCATCATGGTGCCACATGAGGGCCAATATACTTGAGGTAAGGGAATTAAGAGAATAAAATTGATATAAATACAATAAAAAGGTAAAAAAAAAAAGAGACACGAGATGAGACTCATACATAGCTAGGAAACATTGAAAATGATTGAACTTCATACATAAAACTGTACACTGTAAAGAACAAGAAAATGCAAGCCTCATGAGGGCACATTATATAAGTACAATAAAAGTCGAAAAAGAATACTCCATTCACCAATTGGCCTAGCCCCTTCAATGAGCCAGATATACAACGAAAATTGTAGCATAAAGCTATCATAATTTCGGATCTTCTTCAAATTTTCTACCAGAGCCAGATAAATGAAGTTCATGTTTCATGTACTTAACGTTCATCTCTATTATTTTATTTTATTTGGTTTTGTTCGCTTCTTGGTCTAGGACAAGTCTACTTTAGAATAATATGTTAAGCTAATGGCTTTTGAGAGGCTCACTCTCTCCGCTCGTTCGCTCCACTTCTTGCTTTAGTACCAGTCTACTTTAGAATATGTTGAGCTGATGCCTTTTGGAGGGCTCACTTACGGCCTTCATGGTCTAGTATGAGTGTAATCTACAATTTTTTTGGGTACTGGCTTCCAAGAGCTCACTTTCCTAGGTTTAGTACTGTATATTGTATATGTGATAAAAGCTGAACTTACTATAGTAGCCTGGGGTGGGCCCACTTCTTGGTCTGTTCTCAAGCTTTCATTTTACTGGACCTGATATACTGTATACCAGGTCTAAAGTAGCTAAGCTGTAGCCTAATATGGAGGACGCTTAAGAAAAGATAGAGTATACAGGCTTCTGAGACCTAGTATGAAGCTAGTGCAGTGTTAGCTTACTGCATAGATCAAATAGAGACCTAGTTATTTGCCCCCTTCTCCCTCTAGTATAAGTCTAACTAGTAAAATCCCAGGGAACTTGTCTTATGAGGTATTTTGGAAGAGCGTTGCATATCTGGCTCATTGAAGGGGCGGAGCCAACATACAGTATATTGGACGAACTAGGCTAGGATTCCTAGCTTCATACTAAAAATATAAGTAGGAGGGGCCTTGAATAGTTGATAGGAAGACTTGGAAACTAGCTTTATACTAGCAAGAACTGTCTTACAAGTCAAATAAAGATCGGTCGCTCCCCTTCTAAAGCCACTTCAGGTTTAGTATAATGAAGCTTAGCCTAGTATACTGTATGTTATGGAACCTCGTATACTGTATATCCGAAGGCCTGTATACTGTATATTACGGAACATGGTATACTGTTTATTCAGCCTTGACAGTATAAGGCCTAGTATACTGTATATTAGTATGCAGCAGAAGCCAGATGAGATGGACGCACGGACGCAAATTTTAGAATTAGGGAGTAGGATCAGGCCAGCGCAAAGACATGAAACATGTCGAAAAAAAAAAAAGAGACAGGAGATGAGACTAATACAGAGCTAGGAAAACTTGAAAATGATTGACTTGAACTTAAGACATAAAACTGTACACTGTAAAGAACAATAAGAGTAGATCACAGTTGTTGAAATTTAACGAGGAATAATTTTGGCATGAGATAATTTTGTTGTAAAATGCATATTTTGCAAGATATTTGCAAAAAGCTGATTTTGGGGTAGTTTTAACCCCATGAAAGGACTAAGGGTGAATGTTTTGCAAAATAAAAGTAGATGATCTTACACAAAATTTCACAAGGAATAATTTTGGTAAGAGGTCATTTTGTTGTAAAATGCATATTCAGAGAGATATTTACAAGAAACTGATTCGGGGTAGTTTTAACCCCCATAAAAACTAAGGGGAATGTTTACCTGATACAAAATTTAACGAGGAATAATTTTGGTAAGAGGTAATTTTGTTGTAAAATGCATATCTAGCGAGGTATTTGCAAAAAACTAATTTTGGGGTAGTTTTAACCCCCATAAAAGAACTAAGGGTGAATGTTATGCCAAAATAAAAGTGGATGACCTTATACGAAATTTCACGAGGAATAATTTTGGTAAGAGGTCATTTTGTTGTAAAATGCATATTTAGAGAGATATTTGCAAAAAACTGATTCGGGGGAGTTTCAACCCCCCTAAAAAACTAAGGGTGAAACTTCACCTGATACGAAATTTAACGAGGAATAATTTTGGTAAGAGGTAATTTTGTCGTAAAATGCATATGTTGGGTGATATTTGCAAAAAACTGATTTTGGGGTAGTTTAAACCCCTATAAAAAAAGAAGCTCCAGGGGGATAGGGTGGGATTTTTAGTATGTTGTTGTGGACGCCGTTCTTAACCATTTTCAGTCATTAAACCCAATTGCCTACACTATATCGAAAATAGCGCTAGTGTGAACGACGCTTTATTATAGTATTTGACTTGAAGACTACGGTACTTATTATTTGCTATCAAATTTGATCATTCAATAGCGATAAATAACCTCGGACAAACTAACTTAACCATCGATTACAACCCTTTGAAGAAAATTTCAGACTATACTAGACAAACAGACTCTACACAGTTGTTTGAAAAGCAGTTGAGTAACACTTAAGTGAAAATCAGGAATTTTGTTCAACAATTCTTACCGGAACAGACGAGATTACGACACAGTCCGGCTCGAAAATCGTGGAATACTCGATTTCGGTGCTGCTGGGCCATTTTCGCATGAATATAATAACAACAATAACCTAGTTCGGTAATTTTCTTAGCCAGTAGTTCTACCCTCTGAGTTGAATTACAAAATATAATACTTTGCGTAATTTGCAACTGAAAACAAAGAAATGTTTGAGAACGACGTTGAAGGTATCGCGATGCTGATCCTCACACGGATACGTACTTTCGAAAATAAAGTATTTAAGCAGTGAACTTTTTGTTTTTCTTGCACGAAAGCGTAATACTGAGTCACACCTTTCAGCGTTAGTTCTTCCATTAAATTGATTTCATACGGATCCTTTAAATACTTATCCTGCAAGAATTTTAACTCAAGAATTTTACTGCATTTCATCGAATAAAATGAGTGAATTATTGAAATACCTACCATAAATAATTTAACTGTAAGAGGAAACGTAGCCGAAAACAATAAAATTTGTCTTTCTTTAGGCAACTTCTGAATGATCAAATCCAGCATACCTTTGAAGTCTTGAGATAATAACTTGTCAGCCTGTAAGGAGAGATTTCAAACTTCAGCTTAGTAAAACGGTGCATTTTTTCGCGGAGCTATGAAAGTTTTCGCCACTTACTTCATCTAGCACTAATAATTTACAATTATCCATTTTTGCCACATTCTTGTCTACTAAATCCAAAATACGTCCCGGTGTGGCGATAATCACTTGAACTATAAAAAAATGACGAAAGGAAACATTGTTGAATGAGTTAAATCTTGACCCGAAATGTATCAGATAGTTTAAAAGAAAAGAAAAAAAATTCTCTTTTTGTAGGTATTCACAGAATTAATTTAGATCTTTCAACATTCATGGAAATATTCTCATTGTTGACTCAAGCTCACCATTCTGATAGATCCTCACAATATCATCTTTCAAATTTGTTCCGCCAGTTGTTACCATCACTTTGATAGCCAGATGTTTGGCTAGTTCCATACATATTTGACTAGTTTGTAAAGCTAATTCTCGAGTAGGTACGATTATGAGCGCTGAAACAATGAAAATCAAATTCAAGATGAAGAACAGGGAAAGAATTATTACGGCTGCCTGAGAATCGTTTGGTAACCTACCTTGTATATAACTTTTATCCGGATCAACCTGTTCTAAAATCGGTATAGAATATGCTCCGGTTTTACCCGTTCCATTTTTAGCTCTCGCTAAAACATCTTTTCCGGACAGAGCTACGGGTATACTGGCTTCTTGAATAGGACTCGGTTTTTCCCATCCTTTCTCGAAAATTCCCATGAGTAATTCTCGTTTCAAGCAATATTCTTCGAATTCGTTTCCTTTGGTCAATGTGACATCCTTGAATATAAGAAGGAACACAAATAAATGTTTTAATAGTTGCAAAACATTGTATCTTGGATTAGAACTACCTATCGCTGACTTAATCTAGATTCAAGAATCAAACATGGTTCTAAAATGGTAATTTATAAATCTAGAATGAGATTAACGGATAGAGTAGAGAACAAAGCGAGCGATAGAAGAAAAACTAGATCGACTATACGATAGCACTGTAAATTGACCTACAAAAGGTAAAATGCGTATCATAAGAAAAACACGTTCTTCACATTTCAGCTCCCACTGAGACGTTCGATTATCTTCGAACTTCTCGAACTTTAACGACGAATTGAATAGAATCATTCACTGGTAAGCTTTGTAGACCAAGAATATAATCAATTTTTGAAAATAAATTTCAGACATTATGCGTGATATATCTTCATTCTTCAGCCATAAATGTTCTAGCTTCACAACCATACTATTCTTACATGGAATAGAATTGCACTAATTCCATTTGACCATTTCGTAATTCGATTCATACGAGACAATTTGTTAAACTGTATACGATACACTTATACGACGACAACTTCAAAGTTAGAAGATTTCATCGCGTTCAAGATCGCGTTGATACTATACTAATCATGAAAGTAATGAATGGTAACTAATGTAAGACTCCAAGATAGAATGATTATGTAAATGAGAGAATTTGCCCAACGAGTGAGTAATCGTCGAGTAAATGTTTGGGCAGTTCTAGTCGATTCTTGCAAAGTAAAAATTTCTCGACTCATACACTGCGGCGACATTTTTATTATTGTAGGATAAACAAGAACAGCAAGAATTTAATTTTCAGTCATATTTCAATGTCATTTTCGGTACATGTACTTGTGAGGACCAGAAAAAACGAGCCATTATCGATTTCGTAGTCGAAAGTATTAAAACAAAATAATGTTTTTGACAAACTGTTGAAAATTGAGATTACTTACGCTGGTCTTTATCCGGGTATCGGGGGGAGGAAGGTTCAATTTTGCTTTCCAGTCTCCATCGTCTGAATTGTGATCATTTTTCTTCAAACTGCTGAAGAATATTGAAAGTCGTATAAGAACTTCATATAGAAAACAAAGCAAGGTAAGTTTTCCGACACAACACTTACTCAAACATCTTCGTTTTGGTCACTGTGTGAGGTTTTTTCGAAAGCGAGTGGTTATTGTTCATATGACTAATCATGTCCAAGTCTTTCATTCAGACTACTTAAATTTATCGCGGTGTACAAGATTAATTTATTCTTCCGAGTACGTATACAAACTAGCGAGAAAGACAAATGAAAGATCCAAACGTCAAGACAAAATTATCTCCTGAAATCGCAACGACAAAAAAAAACGATGAAGGAAAAAAAACGAAGAAAGAAGGTAAAAATTATTAATAACGATAACAAGCAGAAGAATTGTCCATATACTGATTACTGATCAGTCGAAGCGAATGAATGGCTGAAAATAATCATTAGATAGGAAAACACGAAATCGTGAATACTGAGATGAAATTGGACGGCAAATTCTCGTACTTTCTTACAATTCACAAATCTAACTTCTCTCAATGAACAACTTGGAATGAAAATGGCGACCCGACTAAAATATCTTTGATGATAGCGGGATATTCTTCACTCTGCGTATCACGTTGAACGAGTACAATAGATACACGAATCCATCTTTTAATACACAAGCGTTTACTTACGTTAACGTATAAATTATTTCAGGAAGAGAAATTGTCAGAAATTTGTGAACTAATTTCACCAACTCAGAATCGTAAAGTTGATGAATACCGAAGCTAAAACCACTTTTAACGATCAACTATATAGGTATGAAACTCAAAATTGGGAACTACTCTTTACAGAATGGACGGCGATGAAATGAAATTTTGTGACGTAGATCCAGTCAACCAAAAGTCAAAAATAATACAATCCGCAAAATAACCACCGAAGAAGTTTTAAATGGTTCTCAAATCTCAACGATGATCTTCTTTGTAAGTTTGTAGATGTTTGTACTACACGAGTAGCGCTACTGTTTGGATATCAAGAGTTCCTATTGGTTGTCTTGTCTTGTTGTACAGTGTTGTTGTAGAAGTGAAAACTGCAATCTAAAACATTGGCTAAAAATGACTGGCATCTAGAGTTGGCTTGTTCAGCCAGGTTGGGCCTCGAGCGAAATAAAAGGACATGGTTGGGCCGGTCACTTTGCTCCGTCATCAATTACGGTTGGCAACACTGCATTGAAGAATCCTTCAGTTCGAACGAAGAATCAAGATAGATAGATTAAAAGGCATAGGCAGAAAATGAATAGAAGGAATACATCAATACATCGTGAAGTTCGTGTGTGTTTTTCAGTATCGACGTTGAAATTTTGCGATTTTATAATACTACAATTGCGTGTATAATGTAGTGAGCTTTTACGGTGTCGATCTGAACGCTTATCTCAGTTGTGATCTCCAAGTCAAAATGACGATGTCATACGAAATTCATGATGCGTATTTCATTCACAAAGAATTACTCAACATTCGAAATGTAATCCAGTTGACGAAGGAAAGTCTTTCGGCTTTGGCCGCGAAGCTGCCTGACTTGCAGGATCCGCCTTCTATGTATGTATTGGAACACGCAGAACTATCTAATAAGTTGCAAGAACTAGAACTAAAGGAATCGCAGCTGAGTCAACAGTTAATGGACTCACGTAGACCAAGCGCAAAACTCATAGATTACAATGATCAAGTGTTCGTCAGTGATGGAAAGAATGAAAAATCGTCAACAAAATTCATTCGAGCTCATCTGCCAAATCAACAGCGAACGAGTGTTCAGGTGAAAACAGGAACGACTTTGCGGGTAGCGTTGTATAAAGCTCTCAAACTCCGACACCTAGAACCTGATATGTGTGTTGTTCACGCTACTGGTTCTCAACGACAAATAGCTTGGGACGAAGATATTTCAGCTTTGAAGGTAGAAGAAATAAAGGTCGATATTATAGAAAGATGTCCTATCCCTACGAAGATATCTCACAATTTCGTTAGAAAAACTTTCTTCTCGTTAGCTTTCTGCGAATGCTGTAGAAGATTATTATTTCAAGGATTTTATTGTCGTACCTGTGGATATAGATTTCACCAACGTTGTGCAAAAGGCGTACCAAAGCTGTGTAAGCAGATCCGAAGATCAGAAACGTATCATCATCGACAGTTGGTACAAAATCATGAGAACTCAGCTGCCGGAGATTTAGTGATACCATCTCATATGACACCGACGAGACAATACCATCCGAAAACATTAGTTCGCGATGAACGTTCTAGTTCAGCACCTAATGTCTCATTCAATGTGATAAATTTGAGTAATAATCAAGAAGTATGCGTAATTGAAGATCCGTCTTTCCTTAGTAGCACTTTAATGCCCGGGATAAACAATCGCCTGACAGAGAGTCAAAGTGCTCAGGCGTCTCCAACAAACAGTTCAAGACCATGGAGGCCACGTGCTAAAAGTGCCGACGAAAGTGCGAATAACAATAATAATAAGAAAGTGCATAAAGAGGCTGGTCCGCAAGAATCCATAGAGGATTGGGAGATACCGACGAGTGACATTCTGATGGGTAATCGTATCGGCAGTGGTTCCTTCGGAACTGTGTATAAAGCTCATTGGCACGGGCCTGTCGCTATTAAAACATTAAATGTTACTGACCCGACTCCCGCCCAGTTGCAGGCATTCAAAAATGAAGTAGCAGTGCTGAGGAAGACTCGACATTCGAACATACTGCTATTCATGGGTGTTATACGTAAGCCGAATTTAGCGATAGTTACACAATGGTGCGAAGGTTCCAGTTTGTATCGTTGCCTTCATGTACATGAGAAGCGGTTCGAGGTGCCACAGATAATCGAAATCGCTCGACAAACGGCTCAGGGTATGGAATACCTTCATGCCAAAAATATTATTCACCGTGATTTGAAAAGCAACAACATTTTTTTTTACGATGATTTGGTGAAGATCGGTGACTTTGGATTGGCAACAGTAAAGACACGATGGTCTGGTGGTCAACAATTCCATCAACCCTCTGGGTCGATTTTATGGATGGCACCCGAAGTTATTCGTATGAAAGATGAAAATCCGTATAGCTTTCAGTCGGACGTTTACGCGTTTGGTATCGTTTTATACGAATTATTATCTGGACAACTTCCGTATACGCACATGAAAGATAGAGATCAAATACTGTTCATGGTAGGACGGGGATACTTGAAACCAGATATTAGTAAAATTTCGCCCGATACTCCGAAGGTCGTGCAACGAATCATGGAGGATTGTGTAAAATATAATAGAGACGAACGTCCGCAGTTCAGGCATATATTAAGTAGTATCGAAGGTTTGCTGTACTCATTGCCGAAACTGAACCGATCAACGTCGGAACCCAACTTGAATCGAACTCATTTTCATTCTGATGATTTCCTGTATCCATGCTCATCGCCTAAATCGCCAGGTAACTTTCAGCTTTTTGTGGACGAGTTTACTTTCGCACCATCGGCTGGTTTCATATGAGAATGTACGAGTTTTCGACGTCTTACAAAAATGTGTTGTGATTTAGTTTCTTAATTTGTCTATTTTCTATTTTATATTCTACAAATCGTGTATTTTGACGTGTAAGTACAATTCTATTTTCCTTATTCCGAGTTTCATGTTGCGGGATGAGAAATGAGGCTTAGAGAACCTCGTATGCGTCGAAATACTTTATTTCGTAAAGTAGCAAAGTTGTGATAGAAATAAGTTCTTCTCGGAGACTGTTCAAAAATTCGTCCAGAATTTCTCTTTCGGCCCTTCGTTTTTGTAGAAGTTCTACTATGTTTAAGCGTTACCATCGTTTTGTAAGTAAGTATTTTGTTCTTACCTCGATTTAGAGGGTCGACGTATCGTGGACGGAGAAAGATC
Organism: Aspidiotus destructor; assembly: GCA_035079395.1. Lineage (NCBI taxonomy): Eukaryota > Metazoa > Arthropoda > Insecta > Hemiptera > Diaspididae > Aspidiotus > Aspidiotus destructor. The sequence goes on along the minus strand of JAVHKZ010000003.1, from coordinate 9,939,063 downwards.
GTCAGGCGAATTCCGGATGTACTTTTACATTAGGGTACTTTGACTCGTGATTTTTCGAAAAATAAAAACGAGGAGAATATTTCATAATTCGATGATTTTAAGTATTTAAAAATACTACGTAGGTTTACTTTCTTTCCTCAAATCTTTTCGCTGTAGGATTCGTATTTTCCCTCTTCTTTGTTTGTCTCCTAGATTTTCAAAACCCAATGATGACTATTTTTTTTTCTTGTAATAGTCATGTCTCCTCAAAATCTTTCCATTTAAATCGCTTGAAATCATTTGTTCTTCTTTATTCTCACCTCCGACGCTATTCCTTGAAAACTTTTCAATATTCTATTTCGATTCGAATATTCGTTCTTGAATTGATTTCGTGCTGTGTGAATCACAAGTAGCAGTGAGCTGAAGTTCTTAATGAATCTTGAAAACTAGGTTGAAATATGCAATCTGGAATTTGAAATAGAAACGTTGAAGTTGAGTATTTATTTCTTTAGGTAGACGCTCTTACATTCTGAATCTTTTCTCGGAATTGTTTTTGTGTTAGCGAGGACTGTCTCTTCCATGTTTCAACTCGCCGAATCCTGCATAAAATTTTGAAGCAGTCGAAGATCACCATTGAAGAAGTTGAAAATTTTGAGTAGTGAAATCTTGCTCACAATATTTTATGCAAAAATCTAACAAAATTTCATTTTTCCTAAAAAATTATCGTACAACTTATTTTTGATCAAGTTTTGAAGAAAAAAAAATTTGGATCGTCGTCTCTGAATTTTTCGTGAGTAGAATGTCAGAAATCTCTTATTGGGTAGGTACTATTCACGTTTGAAAGTTTTGATTTTTCGTAGGATATTCGAAATAACTTCGTAATACGTGAACAATGGAAATCGAAAACAATCGTCGTTTGTCTTCATTTTTAAAATCTGCTTACCTCTAGCTGGAAGAAAATAACGTTTGTTCAATACAATATTGTATTTAGTAGAAATTAATATCGCTTGAAGAAACTTCAGAAATCCCGCGAAGAAATATTTTTATTAGGATAAACCAGAGAAACTTTTTTTTTTTATATTCTATGCGCACGTAAGGAGGCGCCGCTTCCATTTTGTCTGGAAATTAAGAAATCGTGATAATGGCGAGTTTAATACATTCTACTCTCAATACTATTTCTTAGAATTCTAAATAATCTACCATAAGATTTCTACTTCTTGAATATTACTTTTTCACTTTTTGCCTCGTATTCATTATTATTTTTTATTTAGAAAAAAGAAAAAAATTTGAAGTTTGATACGACGATAACAATGAATGAAACTCTTCTCTTATTCAATAATTTCTACGAACGAGTCTGGTTCGTTTGTCTTTCTCGTATTATTATTTGATAATTGATATCTAAGAAAACAAAAACCTTTCTCCGGACTCAGTGAAAGTATTAATTGATTCAACTTGAATAACACTCCTTTTTATTATTTCATCGCACATTTTGATTGGAAAGTTGTTAACCTTTGGAATGCTCAAATAAAAAAGAAGAACGTACGAAAAATTGTTTATCGAGCCGAAAGCTTTTTAGTCGCAAAAAAAAAATCAAATATGTTCGCGAATAAATTCATCTTTGTCTAAATATTCTCGATACTTTTCTCTTATTTTCATACTCCATTCTAATTGGAATAATTCTTATATTTTGCAAGCGCAACATTTGTATCAATGCTAATGTTTTTTGTCAATTCATCTAATCGATGTCTCAGAAATCTCGTCAAAACTTTCTTCATTGCATTGTTACGTGGGTACATCACGAGAACTTTTTTTTCTTTTTCATTTTATTCCTTTCGATATCTGTTGACTTCTATTCATTTGTGGAATTTTTCTGTTTGTACCAGCCTGTTATTCAATCCTTCGATCTTTTCCTGCCAATTTTTTATATTTTATACAACATGTAATTATTATTTGGTATTTGTATTTACATTTAGGAATGATGATCTACCAAAGTATACTATAGGGTGGAAATTCGGATACTTTTTGAGATCTGTCATATTTTTGTACGTCACCGAAAACGGACGCGTGGAGAAATACTGGTGGTCCCTGGTTGTGTATCATGAGACTGCAACGTCGTAGTTTTTTTCCAATTTCAGTTCCTGATATCAAGCTGACACTTCGAGTGTATGTGGGCGAATAGTGTAGATGGAGGAGTGAAGAAACCGAAGTAAGATGGAGAAAAATGTGTACATGAATTCAATTCTTCTGAAACTGTGTCTTGTCATAATATAGTTCTAATTTTTCTTTTTCTCATTTCCTCGAACATATTTTATATTAAATACTTTCCTGCTGTTATCTTTTATTCATCATTGTATAATATTGATATTTCTCTTTGTTTTTATCGCGTTGTAATATTTACTTTGAATTTATGTATCGTATTGTAAATTCATTAAAACGTTGATCACTCAAATCTTAAATAATGAAAAAAAAAAAAAAAAAAAAGTAACAAAATACATTTTTTATCTTGATATATGATGCAGTATTGAAATGAAGTATTCTATAACAATCCAAAAATTTCTCGGCTTGACCTCATGAAACTAGTCGGAACTGAAAATTGATTTTCTTGAAAAATACGTATACGTATTATTCACAAGAGTGAGGCGTTCCCACTGCTTACAATAAGTTACTCAAAACAAGAAGTAAAAGTTTAACTTTTTGAATCAATGTTCAGGTAATACAGAAATGGCTCGCTTCAAATCTATTCAGAAGTTGGAACATAATTAAGTTTACTGAATATGAGAAATGATTTTGAGCATGTCAACTCCTTTATTAGATACCTGTAAATCTTCACAACTTCATCTGGGGATAAGATTATGGAATAATACATGGATGAAAAGTTGGAAAATTCGTGGAATTTAGTAATTTTATAGCTTTCAATCCTCGCGGCAAACGGAATCGGGAATAGTTAGAATTCAAATTTATATGTACCGGTAAGTACACTTTCAGAACATCGTCCAAACAAAACATTGATGAAACACATACAGCATGAATGGACCATACAAAAGACAATTTTTTTAAATATCTTATAATTAAAGTTTAACCCGAATGCGAAACGGTGTATGTGGAAGTTCGTCAAGGTCTTCGACCATCTTGAAACAGGTGATAAAATTCAAAAGTACCTAAGCTAAGTGATGAAGAAAACGATCAATAAAATATTTCAAACTTAATCAATGTTGGCTCAAATGCTCCAAAAATGAAGATCGTAGAACACTTGACGGTATATGTGTAACTCCCTAAAATGTCCCTGATGGAGAGATATTGAAGTCATAATGAAAAATGGTTACATACATAATGCGGAACATAGGAGTAATAATATCGGTACTTCCGCCATGGGGACATCAGATGTTTTTGCAGGTCAGAAATAAAAGTATTATTAGGTACCGTACGATAGGTAGGTAATCAAGTTACATGCAGGTTCTAATTATGATACGGTATCATATTCCTATGTTTTAAATTCTCATCTTGTGTACCATTCACAAGGAAGACTGAGGGAAATTTCTCTGGTTCAGTTCGGAACTGAGGGTAATTCAAAGATGCATTGGAAGAATCTATAAAAATACCAAAAAATGAAGCCATCTGCTTATGTTTTCTCTATCCCTTGACCATGTTTACTTATTCTCTCCCACAATTAACTTTCATCCAGCTACGCGTCCCTTAAGGCCGATGAATCTTCTTATCAATCCTTATCGCTCTTGATTTGACTCATTTCTCCTTCAATTTTACCTTTTTCAAAATTTCGTCTTTCTTTCCTATTAATAATGCACATTCATTTCTATATTAGAGCTGTTCTCTCCAAGTTCCTTTCTCCTCAAGTATTCTTGAGAGCTCTGTCTGGATTTAAAAGGCAGGTACTCGTATTGGAAGATCGAGGGATGCGATTTGTGCAAGTCTCGTTAAAGTAGAATCCATATTACAGACAAATTTTTTGAAGACGATTTCATCGAAATTAAAAGTATTGAAGAAATTTAAATATGAAATTTTCCTGGTTTCGTCGCATCAGAAGTTTATTCTGAATTGCTGAATCGATTTTCTGCTCTTTCCTGCGATAATTTTCGATCGCTCTTAAAATGGTAACACTGATACGCAACGCTAATAACATTGTGCTGCAAAATTGTATTGATTTTGACATCTTCGTGAATATGGCACTAGAAATAATTATTTCATGTCTTTTTCATTTCATTGTACTTCCTTTCCTTATAGTATTACCCTTTTCGTACGATCTGAGCAGCAAGTTCAGATACTATTTTAAATTTTTTGTATTTTACTCGCTAATTTCTATTCTCAGTGTGTTGATCTTACCTTGCGTCGCATGGAAGTACTTTTCGAATTATCGTCGAACGTAAGTTCAACGTTTTTCTTTTGCATTTTCTTTTTTTAAATAATGTGAAATAAAGTTTTATTCGGAAATATACTTTTTGTGGGCTCTCTATCACTTCCTAGACGGAAACTTCGATAGGAGTACGATTTTGAAAATATAAAAATCACGTTTGATAGCCAATTGTATATGTCATTAGCCTATAAGACACCCGACCAAAATAAAATGATATAGTCACTTAATATCTTACGAAAATCAAATTATTAAGTATTATCATAATAATTATGTATTGGGGTACTCAATTAACCTAGGTTAATAAGTTCAGTTTTAGGTCACATACGACCGCGAAAGTCTGAATTCGTTTTAGGCAACATTTACGAGGTGTTTATTAATCGTACGCCTATAAGGATGCTGATTAACGTACAAACACGGTCAAAGAAATTTTCTCTCCTATCTGCAGTTTTTTCGCAATCGTATCAAAAATCTTTGAAAATAAATAGGTATTAGAAGAATATCCCAAGATAAGAGACTCACAAACCCATAAATTGTCGTGTTTACATTTGGAAAATAGGTATTTTCAGGATAAAACGTGTAGCCTATCATGCCGATCTATTCGCTTTGGAAGCAATTAGAGGTGTTCAACGTATTGTAACACCTCCTTCCTCTTCTCTCTTTTTAACGTAGAAATTGTATTTTTTTTTTGAACCTTTCGTTCTTCTGAATGTTTCAGATCGTTGAATAATATTTTGTATTTCATAAGTCGCGTTCTAAATATTAGACGAAAAGTAGTTGGGTTTGAGCATCTCAAAGCGAATGAACCATACGTTATCGTAGCCAACCAACAAAATTCTATCGATATCATCGGTACGTAATACGCATTGTTAATTTGTGACTTTGTCTACAAAAACCCAGTCAGGCGATTTTGGTGGTCTACACTCTACCGATGAAACACCTTTCTTAATCAGAAGAAAAGGTCGACCTGTAAAATCGCTTAAGCGGGTTTCAGTAGACAGGGTCACATTTGAAGACCTTTCTATTTCGCAAGTATGAAAATAAAACCGCGGTGAATCTAATTCTTTCTGAATGTAGGCATTTTAGAGATTTGGCCTCACTTGAAAGATGATTGTGTGATCATTGCCGACGATGGACTGCTATCCAATCCCCTTAATATAATTTGGCGAAATGGTAGATGTGCTCCTAAGAACTTACCAAGTCAACAATTGAAAACTCTAATTCGTCAAAATGTAAGTATTAATGGGCTTGATTGTCGTGTCTGTTACGAGAGCCTGAGTTACTTCCTCTTTCTTTCTAGTCTTTTTTTTTTCTGATTTTTCTTGATATTTTACTTTGCAGGTAAATATTTTGATTTTTTCGAAGAAGTTCCAAGACTTGAACAGTGATATTTTTCGTTTATTAATCAAGGAACATCTTCCTATCGTTCCAGTTATAATCTCGGACTATTATTTTCTTGACACGGAACATAAAATCTTCGATCCAGGTGAAGTATTTTAGCCTAGACATGCTACCTATATGGGAACGTATCTAGCAAAGGGGGTATTTCTTATGGGACGGACGGCCTTCTGCCAGAACCCTCCTCTCATGTTACAGGAAATTTCATGACTTAATTTTCTAATTGTGAAAAGAATTTTTTCCTTGCAATGAAATGGAAATGAGGAGTTATTTATCAAAAAAGCACCCGACCAATGTAATTCTTCTGAATTGGGTGCCCTTTTGACGGACAACTCCTCGAATACTTCATATTTTAATTTTTTCGCGGGAAGCCCGCCATTCGTTTTGTTTGGGGAGAAGCGCATTCTCAGAAAGCGACTCTTATGACGTCATCAACTTGAGTCAAATTAGGCAGTTGGTTAGGTTACGTTATTAGGAGAATTCGTCCAGGCTTGTCTAGGTTATTTTAGGCTAGATTACGAGAAATCATAAGTTTACCAGAAAAATGCGACCTATTTCAGCCCTCGAAAATTTTCTTCGATTCAAGAGAGCTCGAAAAAAGGGACTCCATAAAATGTGAAGTATTTTGGGATTTTCTGCATAATACCTGTTAGTTATTCAATTTCTTTCATTTAATTCTTGAAGTTGATTCCTTCAGTGCATACGTATAAGGATGAATGTTTCCATTGTTGTATGTTTTAGGATACCTCTCGATTGAGATCTTACGCCCAATATCGACGATGAGTCGTTCAGCCGACGACGTACCTTTTTTGATGCAGGAAATAGAATCAACGATGACGTCATCGTTTCTTGACCTTTCCAAGAAAGTGACGCCTCCAACGTTGACTGAGTTACTCGAATGCTACAAGTTTTCTGAATTATAATTCTTCTGTACGTTCCTGACTGCCATGATATTATTTTTTGTACTTTTAAAAATATCTTCTTTGTTTGAATTTATTTTGTTGTGGACGCTCCTTGGAATAAAATTATAAAAATCAATCAATTAGGTCATTGTCCACATGATATTTTATGCTTAGCGATGCATATAGCTGATGTACCAAGTAGCTCAGTAAGTTTTGGTCTTCAAACGCTTACGTTTCAACACAAATTCAAGTACTGAAGAATTACATCGATATTGGGAAGTCGAGCGCCTGCCTAGATTCCAGCTATTGCCATTTCAATGTTTGAAATCCGCGAGTTTGAGTACTCTAAGTTTAACACACAGTATACTAGTCTATACTAATCCTATGCTAGGCTACACTAGGTTTAAACTAGAACTAGTGACTATTCGAGGAACCCTAAACCTGATCCAGAAATACCCGAGTTCGAGTTTCACAGGCCGGTTCTGGTTCCGATTTGGATCGCTCCACGTAGCAGAGTAGAGGGATGGGAAAATCTGAAGAAATAATTTTGTTGATGTGTGGTTTGTACCTAAAGTTAGATGTTTTGGGAATTTTATTAAGATTGAGACAAATAGGGATTAACGAACAGAGAAGGAAGTAAAGGCCCAAGTTTGATAAAAGTGCCTACATGGGGTTGAAGAGACAGAAAGTGTGAATTACGAAGACTTTGAGCATTTGGAAAGATGGGGGCCAGAAAGTTAGCAGTGAAAGAGCCCGGTGAGGGACAGGAGAAACACCCTCCTCAACTTTAGACCGAGGGAAAAGCTGGTGCGCAGTGCGCCTAAGACCGGTCACAACCCGCGAGATTGAATCGAGTCCAGCAATTCTAAGGTCATCCTGTTGGAGTAGTAAGTATGAATTGGATGATCATAATCAAGTTGGGAAGAAATTAGACTTCTAGAATGTTGGATGAGGAGTTTGCGGTCACAGCTGTTACGGAGATGAGAAAGATAGGAAACCTGCTCCAAGGGAGCGTTTTTACAGGAATTTCAGCGCCGTCCGGAAAAAGTTGACTCACCCTAAAAATGGCTCCGCTCCTTTGCCCCGCGTACTAAGCTAAGCTAGAAACTACTGCGGAGGGAGGGGCTCGGGCTTCGGAGAAGTTTGCTCTTAATATTATAAGCGGACCAAGATTGACGACTCTTGATGTCACAAGCCAATAGCTTCACAGGGGCTCTCGGAGTTTTTTTAGCCTATTATAAATCTAGCCTACGCCTTGTATATTATTTCGTAAACTTAGGTAGTGATTTCTTTCGTGCAAGGAAAACTTATAAACAATTAGAGTAAAAAAGGAGGCACTTCCCGCACATAAGAAGAACGTATTTATCGTTCACGTTCCGAACAAGTCAGGTGCTCTTCATCAGAACGAGAACGGAATGATACCCCTTTTTTTACTCGAATTGTATATTATTTCATTATATTAGGATAAGCTAGAAATACTTTAGGGTAATGACTTTAGGCATATTAGGTAAGGCTAAAACTACTGTGGGGGGGGGGTGTTCGGACTCTGGAGAAGTTTGCTCTTAATGTTGTAAGCGGACCAGTATTGACGACTTATGACGTCATTGCCAGATGGTAGTTTCAAAAATATCCCTATCCGCCATTCTTTGTAAGACCTAAAAAAACAGATTTCTACAGACTTTGATGGATTCATTAATAACAATCAGGAGAAAGGTATGTCTTATAGAAGTAGCTGAGGTACTTTTCCCTTGATCGACTCAATATTGTTTTAACACGCAATTCCACGTTGCGGCACATAACTAAATGACAAAGAATTAAGTAATTACTTAATTCTTTGTCATTCGACTCAATATTACAAAACATCAGTGTTGGCTCATAACGAGCAGGAGAAAGGTATCTCTCGTCCTTGCAACTGAGGTACCTTTCCCTTGATCGCGTTTTGTATGTAAAACATACGGAAAAAGAAAAACCCGTATCTATTTTGGAGGACCAAAAATCCGTAGATCTGCCATCCTAGGACGTCACCGACTTATGACGTCACAAGCTAATAGCTTTATAATGGCTCTCGAAGTGTTCTTAGCCTGGTATAAATCTAGCCTACGACTTTTTATTATATTAGGATAATCTAGAAACTACAGAGGAGGGGGGGGGGCTCGGACTCGCAGATTTGAGAAATAAAACATGTCAAAATGTTTTTGGAATAAGAAATTGAGTAATCTCTCATATTTTTTCTCGCATCTGTATCGAATATTCGCGCTGAGTCCCAAAATACATGACTGAAGACGAACGTAACATAAGTAAAAACAAGCAAACGACGATTCGATATTTTGGAAGAAATATACGAGTACGAACTCCTCCACAACTCAGAATATATGAAGCTTAGAGAATTAAGGTGTAATTCGGATTGCGCTCAGAAGAGCAAATTGATGTCTCGTTTGTGAATAATATCAAATAAAGTCTCTCTTGTGAATGTGTTTATACTCTGTTCATGACTGTCGTGGGCATCGTCATACCCATGCAGTGATATTTTCTTCAGGATAGTACATTTTTCATCTTTTTTACTATACAATTAAATATTTTTTCAGCGTTAACCCATAGCCTATGAGGTAGCTCGCAGAAATTTCCCCGTAAGTTAGCAAAACGAGAGTAACCCATGACATAAAATTTTCCTATCGAACAAATTTCTCATCACTCCTTAACATTTACATAGGAGTGAAAAGAAAAACATCATCTGTTCCCCGCGCCAAGGACTAGCATTTGTTTACCGTCCTTATTTGCTCAGTTTCTGAATTTGAACGTTTACTTCGACAAGCACAGGTCTTAGATTTTTCTCAATTTCATTCGCGGCGTTCTTACTATAAGAAAGTTGAAAATCTGATTCATCAAAAAATTATTTTTCGTTGCGAAAATGATCGGCAGTAATTTCTGCAAGTCTTCTTTTCTAGGAGTACTTTTGCTGTCAATGACGATTCACATAATTAAAGCGGAACCAGATCCAGCTCCACCTAATCCGCCGCCACCGCCTCCTCCGCCCCCTGTAGTGTTGCCTCCACATATACCACTGTTTGCACCTGTGCAACTTCCGCCAGAATATTTACTACCGGATGCAGCTCCAGCTGCTTGGTATGAGTAAATCTTTTGTTCCATGTTCTTCTAACTTCGGGATCTTTAAAATTCTCTTGACTAAGTAGCAATTTAAATACCTATATTTCATAACACGATTACGCATAATTAGTAGATCCGGAAAAACTATGAAGACATCGGACGTTGTATTTTTTAAGCGGAATATTACAGAAGGCCTATTTACCTCTATTAAAATAACTTTTATCGAGAATATTGTAGTCTAGGAGGGAAAAAAAAGAAAAAAAAAATTTACAGGTTCTTGCTCAGGGATCAAGAGTTGCGGGAGACCAGCGGCTGATGATGGAAAGCTGAGTGTATAGAAGAATCCGGAATTTTTCCAAGTCACTATACTAGCCAATAGAAATAGAGGGATGTAGAAGACCTCGGAATTCTTCAAGTCCCTATACTAGCCCATAGAAGGTCACGAATTTTTCTTAGACCCAGCGTTACGCGTACGCGAACAGAATTCCTCTGAAGGCTACCAGTAACTAAACGGATGGCGGGTCTCCCGCCAGAAGAAGAGAGAAAAAACACGAATAATTGACCGAGAAATTTGAAGGAAGGTTATGAATAGAGAACGGATTCCTTGGCATTTGCCGAACCATTTCCCAAGGCGCTAGAGAAGTCCTGATAAAAGATGAGTCTGAATCAGGAATAGAGTCAAAAAGTTTCTGAATTCAATATGAAGTAGAATAGAAGCCCGAATGTACGTCGTAAACATGCAAAATTTGTAAAAAACGCTCACAAAAAAAAAAAAAAAAAACTTGAATTTGATACATTTACAGTTCGTTGGACAAAAATCGTGAATTATGTAGCAGGATGACGAGTTTTTCGATAATATCGAGAATCACGTCATCCTGCTAGTCTACATAATTCACGATTTTTGTCTAACAAACCGTAAATGTATCGAATTTTAGTTCTTTTTTTTTGTATTTTTTTGTTCTTTTTTTTTTTTTTTTTTTTTTTTTTTTTCACAAATTTTGCATTCTTTTTTCTGAATTCTTATTGATGTCAAATAATGCCAAATTTTATATTTTTGGAGCCAAATTTTGAAGTTTTTAATGCTAGAGAATTCGTTCTCTTATGAATGAGAAATTTAAAGAAGTCTTCAAGAGAATATGAAACGTTGAGAGAGGGACAATGTATAAACAGGCGCGCAGTATGTCTGGCGTAACAATAGGCAAACAAAAATGATTTGCAAAACGACGATTAGTAGAATCAAGCTCATGACATCATCAACTGGTAGACTGAAAAAAATTTTATTCTACTGATCGCTGTTCACTCCGTAAAAACAGGATAAGTCTATTCACTGACTTTGTTAACAGAAAGAAGAGAATTTTTTTGCATTTTGTGTTGTTCGTGCCTCAAAGGCGCTACATATAGGATTCAAATAAATTTTTCAGCGCTCGACTGATTAATCTATTTAAAGAGAGGGAGAAAAATGAAAAATAAAAAAAAATACCTCAATCCGAATCATTAACGAGTGAATGCCGATAGGCAGTACTTGTATAAATAAATAGAAAAAAAAAAAAAAAATCCGAGTCATTCTTTGTTTTTAGATTCAAAACTTAGATCCACTCAACGGATTGGCGATCGTTGACCATGAGGTAGGTGTGGAAACAAAGTTGAATTTTGGAAATTTCCTGCAGATATTTTCAATCTGTACGTTACGTTACATGGATGAAAAATTCAAGCTTCATCATACGGAAGCTCAGAATTTTTGAATTTGGGCTATTAAATAAATTGCTCAAATCCCTCAAATCTTCCTGTAGTACAGGCAGATTGGGGTTTTGAAAACGAAAAAATTGCTACTTTAGGTTTTATTGCTGAAAGTTGTTGGAGGCGGTGTCCTCAATGTAGGGAAAACCCCAACACCCCACAACCCTCTGCGTCTCGAGTTATGTGGGTTCATACCCCCAAAATTTCATTTTCGCATTTGTCTCGCCAAAAACGCTCTCAGTGAAAAAATGTCATCCGACAAAAAAGAATTGTCTTAAAATTATCTTTCAGAAAGATCATCCTTTGTTTCTCACAACCTTGTGCGTCCCGAGTTATGGGGGTTCAAACCCCCAAAATTTCAGTTTTTCTGGTTTTTCGCATTTTTCTCGCCAAAAATGCTCTCAATGAAAAAATGTCATCCGACAAAAAAGAATCGTCTTAAAATGATCTTTCAGAAAAGTCATCTTCCGTTTTTATGCAATTTCTGTAAGCGGAATTACAATTGGTAGAAGAAAGTACTATCAAGGAGAAAACACAGGTGCTTTCAGTTTCTTGCATTTTTGTTCCAAAAAAGGCATTTATGTTATTGAAAAACATCAAGGGACAAAAACAACTGGTCTTCGATAAATAATAAAAGAAATATTAGTAGCATTATAACTCTTTAAAAAAAAGAGCATTGAAAAATCCCACTTTTTATGTTGATTCTTGGATTTTATTTCAAATTATTCTTTTCGCCTGATTATCAAGTTATAAGACTGTCGTCGGTGAACTTTCTTTATTTATTCCTCAGATTATTGCACTAGTAAAAACGTAGACAATTGAGTCTCATTAGAGTAATTACATATCTAGGTAGAATTGCTACTCTTCAAATTTACGCAAGTAACCCTAGCCCTGTGGCAAAAGCCATGTGTCCTTGTCAAATTTTCTCAGTAGGCAACATGTGGTACTTATGGATATAACAAGCATAGTTCATACATACATAATCGCTTTCAGTGCATGAATTCATCTTCAAGCCGCAAGATGGTAGCGTCTGAGTTCAGCGATTATGACATCATAATGTTGAGAGATATGTATCGCTGGCAGCGCCAGCTTCGGAGTTGTCCAGTTTTTAGAAACGACGGAAACATGACTCCCGTAAGGTTCTTAGAGATATTTAACAAAGTAACTGAAGGTCTCCCAGCCTCATTGCATGCAACAGCTAGTATTATTCAGAGCTTTGTTCGAGTAAAGGATTGTCGGGGAGAGGTGGATGGATCCCTTCGCAGACTTTTTTTTGATCAATGGGCTGAGGATTTCCTCTTCACCTATTGGAATGAATAGGATCAGGAACAAGTTCTCATTGATTTTAAACGAGGTAGGCTCGATTATGTTCATTATTGGGAATGTAAAGTTCAACTAGACATATCTGGTACGACCAATTGACTGCATTGAATTCTCCCAGGCTTTCAAAATTTGAAATTTATGACAAATTAATCAGTAAATTCCGTCGACACCTGAAGTATATACCTACTTTTAAGTCTGAAGCAAGACGACTAAGTTGAGTTTCGTGACACTGTACTTCGCTTGATGCAATTCAAACGTGCCGAAAAGATTCAAGAGGGTAATGATCACGAGAGAGAATTATTGGACAAAGAGCTTGAAGCTGAGAGAAAGGAAATCGCAAAGACATTGAAATACAGACTCATTAACTCGTTAAGAGTGAAAGCTCAGCGTATAATGCTTGGAAAGCCTGAATCAACAATTGATAGTCTTCATCGATCGACACATAAGCGTGAGAGTGCGATTATAGCTCGAATACAGCGAATTCAGATAAAATAGAAGTACCTCTTCACATAGATCAAAATGATGACATTAAGGAAGCGTCACCGAGCATAGTAATAGGTGTTAAAGCATCCCAAAAAAAAACAGTGACTCTTGGAAACTATGGAGAAGTGTATTGAATCAGAGAATGGAAGAGGAACGACGACACCGTATAAAGTGTGAACGCCTCCTCGCAGAGACCAAGGAAAGAGGCAAAATACTTGATGAAAGATTGGGCGCCACTGTAGAGCAGCTTTTTAATGAACTGATTATTTCTGGAGGAAAGAAACCCATGAGCGTTGTTAAGCCACGGTCTGATCAGCAGGTGGAGGAAGAGAGCACATTTTATTTTGAAATCCACGAGCAAACCAATTGCATTAGATCCTGTAGCTCAATTTACTCTTCCTTCAGATAACTCCCCCATAAAAGAAAAAACTCATGAAGGAGTTCAAACCTCGTATCAGGAGATGATTGGCCAGGAAAAGTTGACTCAGGAGAATGCGCATTGTACTCCTGGCCAGACGTTAGTTATAGAAGGTGAAAATCCCTTCCAAGAAGCTTGCCAGAGCAGATGCAACAGCTATCTTGAAAGATCAGTTCTTACCCTAGTGTTTAGATTTTGGCGTATTATATCCGTATACCTGAACCATAAGAGGGTCTTCGGATTTTCAAACAACCTCGTTAACGCGGAAGTAGGTACGTCGCCGGTCGGTACAGCTAACGCGTGATGACGATTCCAGCAGCACATCCGAAGCCAGCCCTGTACGCCTATATTATTATGTTTCATCATTTTTCAATGATTCCGTTTGCTTGTGAGAGTCCCACCGTCATAGTTCCTCATACAGAAACAAGGGATGACTTTTCTGAAAGATAATTTCAAGACGATTCTTTTTTGGTCAGATGACATTTTTGGCGAGAAAATCGCAAGATAATTTCAAGACAATTATTTTTTGTCGGATGACATTTTTTCATTGAGAGCATTTTTGGCGAGAAAAATGCGAAAAACCGCAAAAAACTGAAATTTTTGGGGTTTGAACCCCCATAACTCGGGACGCACAAGGTTTTGGGGTGTTGGGGTTTTCCCTACATTGAGGACACCGCCTACAACAACTTCCAGCAATAAAACCTTATGTAGCAATTTTTTCATTTTCAACCCTGATGTATAACCTAATTTTCCTGTACTACTGTCAGTTTTGCAATTTTCGATTTATTATATAATACATCGTCTTCGCGGGTGATACTTCTATCCTGCATAATATTCAAAGTTGATTTTTTAAAATTAAATTATCACCTACTCTCAGAAACCCATAGGCATCGATCTTCTTTTTCCTGTAAGGAAAATTTTTGAACATGCTTAAACAAGAAAATAATAGGAAGGTAGTCGAATAAATACCTACTTAGTTTTTTCGACAATATACATCCAGAAATCATGTTTCATTTTTATTAATATTTTTCAGTGATCAAGAAACGTCAACCGACACCTACCGTATACGCGATATAGTGATTTATAAAAAAAGTAATGAACTTCAAAAAATTTGACTAGTTGTAATTCGTATCAGTATAGTTCTAACCCTGTAGTTTTAATTTCCAATAAAGTCTAAAATCATATTATTATACTTGATATACGTACATAAATATTCTCGTTAATTATTCATGTACATTCCGTATGCCTATGAAAATAAATAAATTATCTGGAAAACTTGCCACGACCTTTACCTTCAATCACTGGACCACGGAATCCGTTCATTCCAGCACCTTAATATTGCGAGTGTACAATAGAAAACGAGCTTCTGGGTAAATTTTGCCTTACGGCGTGAACCGACGAAAAATTCTCCATGTTTGCCCTCCTTCATCTGAGACCGGGGCCTTTTTCGATCTCTCAACGCGGATGTACAACAGAAAGCGAGCTTCGTAGTATCATTCCCTCTAGCAGCTGTCAAAACGCGAGTTTCTGCACATTTGCTCTCCTTCATCAATGACGGGCCTTCTTCAATCTCTCACCGCGTATGTACAACAGAGTGCATGCTTCTCGGTATCAATCATTCTAGTGGCCGACGTAACGCAATTTCTGCACTTTTGCCCTCTTTGGTCAAGGACGGGGCCTCCTTTCATCTCTCATCATGAGTCTACAACCAATTGCTAGCTCACATCCATTTCGATACTTCATAGGGTCATTTGGGTGATTTTTTTCAAACTCAGCGCAAAATCTCACCAAAGTCTCATACAGAGTTTTCACGCAATTTTTTCATGAGGGAGGATTTTGACCCTTTTTGGGCCATTTGGATGATTTTTTTTGGGCTCAGCGCCAAATTTCATTGGGGAATCAAATAAAATTGGCGATTTGCCGTTTTGGGGAAATTTTCAACCTATTTGGGCCCACCAACCCATTTTAATCCTTCGCAGTATATTTTGACCATTTTTTTCGTTTTCCCAGGAGAATTTTACTCACGGAACATCAATTTGATTCTTGAAATGTTCAAAATTCAGTTCATTGTGCGGTAAATTAATTAATTTTTGAGCCATATTTTGAGAATCCTGACAAATCTTAATTTTTGACACATTTTGGTTCATAACATGGCTCAGAAAAGTCGTCGAAACTTCGGATGTAGCTCAAATTAAAGATAAAATTGAGATACAAATTTCGTACATTTGAATTATACAAACACAAATTCGACCCATAAAACAGGTTCTCTGCGTTCTTCGTTTAACCTCTTTGAGGCAGCTGCCGTTCTCAAGAATGTTCAAGGAATCTCGATGAATCATGTCGACCAAAAGTCGACTAAAATTCGGATTTAGTTCCGCCCAAGTGGACCGCAAATCAACCGTTTTTTTTTTTTTTTTTTTTTCCACTATTGACTCAAATATACAAGTGCTGAATTTCAACTATTTATCGACGTAAGAATTCAGATTACTTACACAAAATTTTTAAGGCATGATTCAAATTCGACCACAGATCGACGTCGATTTAGAGCCGACCAGGGTACATCACCAAAACACTAAAAATCGACGCAAAGACGAGGGCGTCCATAAATTACGTGAAGCAATTTTCGTGATTTTTCGACCCCCCTAAGTGAGACATCGTGAGATTTTCCTTGACACCCTCCCCCTCCCTCTTATCTCACGTGAGATTTTCCGCAAAAGTGTATTTTTGCTTTGAATATGTTTATATGTGCTTAATTGCGTTTTGAGCAATATTTTAGAATGTATTTGTGTAAGAAAAAAATTATGTGATATTTGTCGGTATCCCCCCCCCCTCACGTGAGTTTTGGTGAGACTTGACTGGACCCCCTCCCCCCTTAAAATACCTCACGTAATTTATGGATGCCCCCAGAGCAGTCGATTTGAGGTCGACGTTATAGTACAGGAAAATTGGGTTATATATCAGGGTTGAAAATGAAAAAATTGCTACATAAAGTTTTATTGCTGGAAGTTGTTGTAGGCGGTGTCCTCAATGTAGGGAAAAACCCCAACACCCCACAACCTTGTGCGTCCCGAGTTATGGAGGTTCAAACCCCCAAAATTTCAGTTTTTTGTGGTTCTTCGCATTTTTCTCGCCAAAAATGCTCTCAATGAAAAAATGTCATCTGACAAAAAAGATATCGGAGATTCGATCCTCGATAAAATTACGGATCATTTTCAAGAGGAATGAGTTAATGAAAATTACAGTCACCGTATATTTTATAGAACGCGAGCGCTTTCGGCGTGAGCCATTGACGTGCATTAATAATGCTCGTCAATGGCTCACGCCGATAGCGCTCGCGTTCTATAAAATATACGGTGACTGTAATTTTCATTAACTCATTCCTCTTGACAAAAAAGAATTGTCTCGAAATTATCTTCCAGAAAAGTCATCCCTTGTTTCTGTATGAGGGATTATGACGGTGGCACTCTCACAAGCAAACGGAATCATTGAAAAATGATGAAACATAATAGGCGTACAGGGCTGGCTTCGGATGTGCTGCTGGAATCGTCATCACGCGTTAGCTGTACCGACCGGCGACGTACCTACTTCCGCGTTAACGAGGTTGTTTGAAAATCCGAAGACCCTCTTATGGTTCAGGTATACGGATATAATACGCCAAAATCTAAACACTAGGGTAAGAACTGATCTTTCAAGATAGCTGTTGCATCTGCTCTGGCAAGCTTCTTGGAAGGGATTTTCACCTTCTATAACTAACGTCTGGCCAGGAGTACAATGCGCATTCTCCTGAGTCAACTTTTCCTGGCCAATCATCTCCTGATACGAGGTTTGAACTCCTTCATGAGTTTTTTCTTTTATGGGGGAGTTATCTGAAGGAAGAGTAAATTGAGCTACAGGATCTAATGCAATTGGTTTGCTCGTGGATTTCAAAATAAAATGTGCTCTCTTCCTCCACCTGCTGATCAGACCGTGGCTTAACAACGCTCATGGGTTTCTTTCCTCCAGAAATAATCAGTTCATTAAAAAGCTGCTCTACAGTGGCGCCCAATCTTTCATCAAGTATTTTGCCTCTTTCCTTGGTCTCTGCGAGGAGGCGTTCACACTTTATACGGTGTCGTCGTTCCTCTTCCATTCTCTGATTCAATACACTTCTCCATAGTTTCCAAGAGTCACTGTTTTTTTTTGGGATGCTTTAACACCTATTACTATGCTCGGTGACGCTTCCTTAATGTCATCATTTTGATCTATGTGAAGAGGTACTTCTATTTTATCTGAATTCGCTGTATTCGAGCTATAATCGCACTCTCACGCTTATGTGTCGATCGATGAAGACTATCAATTGTTGATTCAGGCTTTCCAAGCATTATACGCTGAGCTTTCACTCTTAACGAGTTAATGAGTCTGTATTTCAATGTCTTTGCGATTTCCTTTCTCTCAGCTTCAAGCTCTTTGTCCAATAATTCTCTCTCGTGATCATTACCCTCTTGAATCTTTTCGGCACGTTTGAATTGCATCAAGCGAAGTACAGTGTCACGAAACTCAACTTAGTCGTCTTGCTTCAGACTTAAAAGTAGGTATATACTTCAGGTGTCGACGGAATTTACTGATTAATTTGTCATAAATTTCAAATTTTGAAAGCCTGGGAGAATTCAATGCAGTCAATTGGTCGTACCAGATATGTCTAGTTGAACTTTACATTCCCAATAATGAACATAATCGAGCCTACCTCGTTTAAAATCAATGAGAACTTGTTCCTGATCCTATTCATTCCAATAGGTGAAGAGGAAATCCTCAGCCCATTGATCAAAAAAAAGTCTGCGAAGGGATCCATCCACCTCTCCCCGACAATCCTTTACTCGAACAAAGCTCTGAATAATACTAGCTGTTGCATGCAATGAGGCTGGGAGACCTTCAGTTACTTTGTTAAATATCTCTAAGAACCTTACGGGAGTCATGTTTCCGTCGTTTCTAAAAACTGGACAACTCCGAAGCTGGCGCTGCCAGCGATACATATCTCTCAACATTATGATGTCATAATCGCTGAACTCAGACGCTACCATCTTGCGGCTTGAAGATGAATTCATGCACTGAAAGCGATTATGTATGTATGAACTATGCTTGTTATATCCATAAGTACCACATGTTGCCTACTGAGAAAATTTGACAAGGACACATGGCTTTTGCCACAGGGCTAGGGTTACTTGCGTAAATTTGAAGAGTAGCAATTCTACCTAGATATGTAATTACTCTAATTAGACTCAATTGTCTACGTTTTTACTAGTGCAATAATCTGAGGAATAAATAAAGAAAGTTCACCGACGACAGTCTTATAACTTGATAATCAGGCGAAAAGAATAATTTGAAATAAAATCCAAGAATCAACATAAAAAGTGGGATTTTTCAATGCTCTTTTTTTTAAAGAGTTATAATGCTACTAATATTTCTTTTATTATTTATCGAAGACCAGTTGTTTTTGTCCCTTGATGTTTTTCAATAACATAAATGCCTTTTTTGGAACAAAAATGCAAGAAACTGAAAGCACCTGTGTTTTCTCCTTGATAGTACTTTCTTCTACCAATTGTAATTCCGCTTACAGAAATTGCATAAAAACGGAAGATGACTTTTCTGAAAGATCATTTTAAGACGATTCTTTTTTGTCGGATGACATTTTTTCATTGAGAGCATTTTTGGCGAGAAAAATGCGAAAAACCAGAAAAACTGAAATTTTGGGGGTTTGAACCCCCATAACTCGGGACGCACAAGGTTGTGGGGTGTTGGGGTTTTTTTCTACATTGAGGACACCGCCTACAACAACTTCCAGCAATAAAACCTAATGTAGCAATTTTTTCATTTTCAAAACCCGAATCGGCCTGCGCTATTAGGCCTGAACTAATTTGATTCGAAATCGTCGTCGACAAAAATTGACGTCCAATCAACGGTCGACCTATGGGTCTCCAGAAATAGGTACTGGCATTCCCCTCTCAAGATTATGATGTGGGGAGGTCCAGGAAGTCTTGGAGTCAAAGGTGAAACCAAAAAACTCGATAAATTGGATGGTCTGTATAGACGCAGAAAATAAAGGGGCATAGGGCGTGAGTATCTTCTTTTGGAACACTACCATATTTGAAGAACTATAGTATATAGAATAGGTATGCGCAAAAGATACGAAGAGAACCGTTGCTATATTGATAAAAGCAAAGAAGGAGCCGTTTCAGGAGTGTCGTGAGAGAAATTTAGTTATAAAACATTAGTCAGACCGATTATATCAACATAGAAACAAAAAAATGTGAGTTTTCTTCAATTTTTGTAATTTGATAACTGATCTTATTCATGTTTGATGTTCAAAATTCCCTGAGGGTAATATTGAGACTGCTCCTCCTCTGACTTATCGATATGGCGACGCTCCTATTCTTATCTCTTATGCAAACCCATCTCATATATGTAGTTCCTTACGATAACATTACTTCTCACTGTCAATGAAGAAAAGTTATTCTTTCATTATTTTAATGAAACGCAATCATAGAAATCGATACGGAAAAAAATTCGTTAAAACTACTGTCGTAAATGTATCAATCTACATGACATATTCATACAAAATTAAAACAATAAACAATAAAAAAAAAAAAGATATAATTGAAACAAACTCTATAATTTTTGATTTGAAGTTATCAAAAGACGGAAGGAGAGAAATGGATAAATTAAATAAATACACAACTAAGAAAAAAAATATACAAAATACGGAAAAATAAATACTATGCTAAATAAAAAAAAAAGACAAGACAAAATGAGAACTCTACAATTTTAAACATTATTAGAAAAGCTAACATCTCGACTAGCCTCCAACAAATTAATACTACATAATTTCATAAGGCGAAAAAAAAATGGGATTCGACACTTTTTTCTTCATTGAAAAATCCCAGAGAATTATTCCAAACATAGGTTCAAACGTACGTATACGATGAAATCATGTTTGAAAATTCTACCGTCGTTTCAGTTTATATTGTAGAAACAGAATAAATGCTGCAGAAATCGTTGGAAATTCTAGGCGACTATAGGCCTGAAAATGGATTACGTCAACGCGAGCACTGAGCTGAAAAACTATTTCATTAGAAGACCAATCGGATAGTAAACTTGAGGCCTCATTCAGTGATGAATAATTTGCTTCAAAAAGTTTGAAAAATTGTTTATCAAAGGTGTAGGACACACCAAAGAAAAATGATATAAATATTGTCAGCGAACTTTCCCAAAACTCAAAAACCAAACAAGTCAACGAGAATGAACGCTTTCCAAATCGTAAGGTTATGTTAGAACATTTTGATTTTCTCTTCTACAAACATTCTAATGGACAAAAATATCCTAAGTTTTTGGCAATACATGAACAACGACGCATCGATGAAAAATCGATATGTTCACAAATCCTTTACTACCTAACTCTAATTGCATATTAACTAATTCGAACGTACTATCAAATTCATTAATAAAGAGAAATAAAATTAATATTGCGATTTATAAATAATGAGAGAGAGAGAAAAAAAAAAAGAAATAGAACACTACAATTTAAAGAAAAAAAAAAAGAAAAAAAAAAACGTTATCACAATAATATTCTTACGAGCATATTATAACCCCATTTTGGGCACATTTAAGTACAGGTAATTTATTTTCATGTTCTCAAAGTTGAGAGAAGAATTCATGCTGAACACCCGTCTTTTCAATCTTTTTTTCTTTGGAGTCATTTTTTTGATTTTGTGAGTCCAACGACTGAAAAGTTGATAGAAAGGAATATTGTTTGGATTTAAGTAAAATTAATAAAATCAAAAGAATTGACGAAAACTGATATGTTACTCGAAATAAAAATAACTTTCAGAAGCGTCACTTACATGAATGAAAAGAGAGGCGACAACCTACCTCTATTAATAATCATAATAATAAAGTAACACTTTCCTGCATTGATATGTCGTTTCTTAAATTGATATTAATTATCAAATTCTCTTCCTTCAGCTCTGGATATTTGGTAAATTTTATATTCCACATACATACGAATAGGTAAGAAAAAAACTACGAAAATCCTTCGAAGAACTCTCGAAACCTAGTGAGATAAATACCTCCCTATACATTCCTACGTGGTAACTCCACCTGTCGTAAGCCACGATTCGTGATTACTGATTATGTTTCATTATGACACTATTATATAACTAGGGTTTACTAATACAACATAAATACTGGTAATTTAGACTAAAGAGTACATACAAGAAGTTTGTTCGTCAAAAATAAAAGTTGTCTGTATAAAAAAAAAAAACGAATACCTATACAGTACATTGGAGCTCTTATATCTAGAAATTTCATTCGTGAAGAAGTTTATACTATCTGTAATTCTCGTAACCATAGTAGTTAATTCTGTAATAGGAATCCAACTTTTTGAGAAGTACAAAGTCAGTCCTTTATCTGAAAAACGATAAACAAAATAAACGTTAAACAAAGAATTTATTATTTTTTCTCGATGGAAATACGCGGAATACTTCCTTATTGTAAAATAATAAGAAGGAAAAAATTCGAGGGCCCCAATCTGGTTTCCGTTCAATAACGTCCCCTCCATAGCTCATTCAAGTCCTCTTCCTGGCATATGCGACTCAGATCAAAACTCAAAATTTTTCAAGTTCCTCTTCTATAATGCTGCCATTAGTCCATTTGAAGACGTTAAGAACTGCTCACTTTACAACGTCATTGGAGTATATCCCTCGGTCTGAAATTTCTCTGAGCTTCTAGGAAATAGTCTATTGTGAAAGTCTCCAGTTGATGAATCTAATTACCAAGATTTCAAAAAATCAATAATTTTCCAACCATTGGTAGTCTAATCAGCCCAATTCTTTCTTATAGGAATTCACATGTAAAATCCGTTGTTTGCACTTTGCTTGTTCATGCGGCTTGAAGTAAGAGGAGAGGGGAACTGCAGTAACAGCAAGTCGATGGTGTTACGTGACGTCACTGGGAAATTGGTCAATTGTGGGCACGAATTAGGCTAAACAGTACAGGGATTCGGAGAGACATAAAGCAAACATACATATAAAATACCACACTACGTGTATTTTGAGGAGACATATTCGTTCGCTTGCGCCTTAGGTTTTCCCTCTCAAGTTATTTTCGGGGATGATAAACACTATCGGTTCATTATGGATCTATTTATTCACACGACAGTCAAAAATGTGTTAGATTTCGAGAACGAATGACCCACCGGCTTTTCAATAATATGAAATAAGTCACGTCATTAATACTTCAACTAAGGTGAAGTCAAGGTAATCGCCGGTCTGGAACATTACGACGATAGGGTCAAAGTAATCGCGCGATATTACCTTAGAGTAAAACGATTAGAGAGAAAAAGAACCTCGTCTAACCCATCACTAGATCACCACAATCATGATTCATTGGAAACAATATTTTGCGTCGAGATTTCAAGGTAGGTACAATAGAGAACGGCGGGTCGTCACAGAAGTCGCCAACAGACGGAAGAAAAGGCTCTATCGACGCATTTAAAACGAGAAATTTAGTATAAAAGCGTTTAGTCTCCTCGACGACCGAGTCACGTAGACGGAGGAGGAAGAAACTCGAGATCCTGATACGAAGCCAATTCGTCAACCAGTAACCATAGAGTTGTTGGCATGGTCACGTAAATAACTCATTTACTCGTATTAATCAATATGGTTCTTAATGAAAAATACCTACTATAATAAAAGTCTTCGGTCAACGTCAACAAAAAATGTTTGCTACAAGTATTATTTTTCTTTCGAAACAAATTAAAAGAAAGATGTTTTTCAAAGATTATGCGGCTCAATGTACGGAAACCAGACTGATTAAATGGCTATAGTCCCAATTTGGGCTTTCGAATATTTTGTATCCATATATAAGAATTGAATTAATTCACACTTCCAGAATATCGTTTCAGGTTTCAATACGCACAGGCCCAAATTATTTTCACACTTCAACAATTGAATAAGACCGAGTAAAAGTATAATCCTTTCATATTTTGTATAAAATTGTGCCAAAACGCATAAAAGAATTGTAATTCTCTATGTTCTGGCTAGACATGGTTTCAGACATTTAAAATTTCCGATCCAAAATTTTATAGCAAATTGCAATACCACGCAACTTCAACAGTAATGAAAGGAGCACAAAACGTGAGCAATTACTTGATCTCTTAAAAGGTACACTCCATCTCTATCATGATAAACAAATGGGTTAAATAGAAATTAGAGAGGAAGTGTATGTGTATTTTGTCAAAGATCAAGGAATGGCTTACATTGGCTTCTTTTGAGCAACGTTAGCCCGTTGAAAAGCCTAAACATGAACAAGGAACAAAAGAAACTTGTTCTATGAATCAAACTGGGCTCCTATCATATAGACGCTTTTAAGTGAAATCCAAGCAAGCAATATGATATCAATTTGGAATTGGACAAAATGTTCATGCGCTATAAGTGAAGATTCTCCTATTCCCAAGATCGTTGTCATGTTGCTTTGTTGGATTTGCATAAAAGCATCTACATACAGTTTGGTGGTTGAAATTTTTCCAAGTTTCTTTCCCATCATATACTGTATAGCTTGAAAGTCAACATTTTTCCATGTCCCTTCCTATCATACATACCTCGGAGGTGAAAACTTTTCAAAATCCCTTTGCAAGACAGTGCCCTCTTCCAAGTCTCAAATCTGTCAGACACCACATGGGGCACAACAAATGTTTTAAAAAAGCCCCCCCCCCCCCCATAGAACAGGTTCTACTTTGATAACCAAAACATAAGCTGAATGTCAGTTGCACTCCTCCAGATTTGAAACCAGAACTGGGAACCAAAATGAGATCCATAATAATAGATGATAATCAGCTGGAAATGCCATACAAAATGCAGACCGCAAAGATCAGTGATTTCAGTGGGACTGATTTTTACATACAATTTCCTATCAGAGAATTTTGGTTGATTTTTGTTCAAAATCGAAAATCATGCAAGAAGATTGTATTATGGCTCAAAAGAAAGGTTGAAATTTCTATTTTATTATTAATAACACTACACAACAAAAAAAAAAAAAATTGAAAACCACATGAACGAAATTATACGATTCTAAAAGTATTTTTGACGCTGATCACGATGCCGTTGTCCGTTTTCCAAGTTTTGGCCCGGTTTTCGAGAAATGATCAAATCAAATTCCCGCGCTTTGTTGCGACGCGCAGTGTATGTTCCCGTTCTCGCGAAATTTGATAGCTGGGTAACATACGCCGCGCGTCGCAATAAAGCGCGGGAATTTGATTTGATCATTTCTCGAAAACCGGGCCAAAACTTGAAAAACGGACAACGGCATCGTGATCAGCGTCAAAAATACTTTTAGAATCGTATAATTTCGTTCATGTGGTTTTCAATTTTTTTTTCTTTGTTGTGTAGTGTAATGTTTCATTCAAGTGATGGGTAAAAACCGGTACAGTTTGAAACAACCGGTAGACCGGTGCTCGTCAAAGCTTTACTGCTTTACTATTGGTAAACTGGAGGCAGGGCTGAGAACCGGAACCAAATACAACTACAGGAGGCGGTTTTCTTCTTGCATTTCCAGACCTCTGGAATTAGAACCAAAAGGAACCGGATCCCAGATTTGGGTCCTGGAACCGGAAGCGAAAGGAACCGGATCCCGGATTTGGCTTCTAGAACCGGAACCGAAAGGGACCGGATCCCGGATTTGGCTTGTGGAACCAGAACCGAAAGGAACCGGATCCTGGCTGATTTGCCTTCTGGAACCGGAACCAAAAAGAACCAGATCCCAGCTTTGGCTTCTGGAACCGGATCCCGGATTTGACTTTTAGAACCAGAACCGGAAATGAAAGGAACCGGATCTCAGATGTGGGTGCTAAATAGTGCAAGAAGTAGGTAGTGTAAAACTCGGTGCTCTTGTGTAAGAAATAGTATATTTCTATACAAGAGAATTGAAGTGAAAATTTGCTGAACAAGTGCAAAATTTTACAAACCAAGTAAAAGAAAAAGTGAGTAAACGCACAAGTAGCAAAATCCTCACTTTAATTTCTTGTATTAGGAAGATATTTTTCTCAAAAAATGATGGTAAAGGGGCAGGGCTGAGAACCGGAACCCAATACCACTACAGGAAGCGGTTCCACTACCGTATTTCTAGGCCTCTGGAACTGGAACCGAAAGGAACCGGATATCACAATTCAGTCCAAGACCCTTTATAACCAGAACCACTAAAAAAAAATAACTGTTCCCAGCCCTGACTAAAAGGTTACCAGCAAAAATAACAGGTAGTGCCAATAGCACCGGTTGTATTTCAAATTTTGGCGCGGATTTGAAAAACCATCAATAATACCGGTTGTACCTCCGGAGGTGATTAATTAAGCTGCAGAAGTTGAACAGTCATTGATATATACATTGTTCCCTAGTGACTAGTGAATAGTCAGATTTAGTCACTAGTCACATTTGTACAACAAAAGTTAAACTTGGTCAAGATTGAGCATTAACAAAAAGCGTCCAAATAAATTAAGAGCATCAGTTTGGGTGTGCCTGGGCACTACAGCCGATCAATAATTATGAACTATCAAGTGACATAAGCACCAATTCTCCAGATTTTTCTCAAAACTTCAAACTATTGGGTTTTTTTCCAGTTGCTGTCGATAATACCGGTTTTTTCTCCAATAGCCAAACTACCGGTAGTTTGACTATCGGAGGTGAGAAACAACCGGTAGTACCGGTTGTATTTTTTGAAGTGGTCCATCAGTCATAGAGCTGTTTCATTCCTACAATATTCATGGTTTTCAATATATTCAACAACAAAAGTTTCCCGGAACTTTCTTGCGGGGAATTGTGTGTAAACATCAGCCCGACTGAAATCATTGATTCCTGCGGTCCGCATTTCACCGGACGATTGCAATTTCCTTTCATGAATGACGCCACGCTGATTATCATCCATCAGAACCTTTATTTTTGAATCTGAAAATCAAAACCTTTCATTTGCAAGAACCAAACAGAAAAGGTCTGGAGCCCTATCATAAAAATGAAAGCCGGAAAGGCCAGAAACCTCAATCTCAGCACTCACAAAGCCAAGAGCCAGAATGAGATTCTGTTCTTGACCACTATTTTTCTTTCTGATCTGACTCTAAGAACCATAACCAGAAAGATCCATACCTTATTCTCAAAATTGAAATGATCCAGAACCTTATATTTCAAAACTATAACCAAAAATATCCAGAGCTGTTTACACAAATGTGGAACTAGAATCATACAAGGACTTTTTTGGAAATTCTGATGAAAGGTGGTCGGAAACTCAGTGTTCCCACGCCAGTAACTTGCATGAAAATTCTCCTATTTCCAAAGGCTTCTGTAGGTGAGCGGAAAATACTTTCCAGCATATATGACGGTAAGAGCAATCTTCACTCTTTCATCAAAGAGCATTTTAAAGGTTCATTTTTTCGTGGTCATCAAGATCAACAATGATGAAGGACGCTGGTTGTCTGAAACGCGTCGAGTAATGAATAAATATTGTGGTTTTAGCGAAAAATTTGTATTTAATCAAAGAGCATAGAAAAGATGTTGTAACTCCATTTTACAGATTTGCTACAGCAACCCACACCAACTCTATAGAAGACCAAAAAATGCACTCAACTTGGAAAAGAGTCTCTTCTTACAATCAATGTCACCAGCTACTTACCAAAAGAGTCCACAGACATTCCACAGAAGTACTCAAGCCTCAAACTAATATACCTCAAACTACTGAAGAAAATAGAAAATAAAATTGGGACTATTGGGAGTTACAACTTTTCACTTTTGGCCAACAGTAAAGTTGATTTTTTTGTCTTTGTTCACATACGCACTGTTCAGAAAGGAACTTTTGATTTTTATTCCCACTGGAGTAAAACAATGAAAAACTCTCTGTTTGTATTTTTGAGAAGGGCCATTTAGTAACTTTGGTATAAACGTAAAAATAAACTTCTTACAATTTTAGACAAGCAAGTTTTTTGCAACCCTCCCCTGCAGTTTGTCTTGCAAATTACACGCTGTCGAAATTGCTATCTCTACTCCCATACAACAGATTTAGCTTAGCTATTCAAACCGCTTTCATTAAAATACTATATTAATAACAGTTTTTAGCCTTGAGTCTCCAAAATACGTGCCACGCGCATCAATTACGTCATTTGCATTAATTGATTCAACGCTGGATGCTTGATACTGCATTGCTGCATTTGGGCTAACCATCCGCCAGGAGCGTTACCATCTTAGATCATATAGTACAGGTTACAATAGGCAAAATTGAAAACTGGAGAAAAATATTCATTGACGAGTCTTAAACAACTTGAGAACAAAGCAAAATTTGCAGACTAAAATTTTTTATGGTGTTTGTGTCGTTTGATGATAACTTGTCAGTCGAAACGTTGAATTTTTCATTTTATTATTTTATTTTTATTTTCTGTATGATGTCCCACAACATGTTCGAAAAATTAATTCAAATTAATTCACGTTATCTTCCGTCATACAAATCAATTCAGATTGGTTGAAAGAAATCTTCCGCCTATCATCTGCACCATCCATTAAATAATTGCCCTATTTTTCAAAGTTGAGAACCGTTTTTGTAATTTGTTAAAACGTTTGTGGTCCAGTTTTGATTTAATCGGCCTATGGTATAAAAGGTTCCAAATCTTCTTGGTTGTAATTCTCAGACCAACCATTATGTCGGTTTGAAACCGGATTTAATTCTGGTTTTCGGCTCTGTGAGAGTTGAGAATCATTATTCCAACGTTTGAGATTCTTCCTGTTTCTACTCTGATATCAATTCCGGGTCTTTTCGGTTCCGATTCTCAGCCCTGCCATTTTTGTTATGCGCAATACTAGTGCTATCCGACTGAAATACAACCAAATCTACTGAAATCTCAGAAAAAAAATCTCCCCCTCCCCGTGTTTTCTCATCATTCTCATCTAAGTCATCGTCGAGAGATCAAAATTTGCGCTCCGGGGCATATTTTAGAAAATTGACTCAAGTGTTAGAGAGTCTGAATGAAAGAAATTGTGTTGAATTTCAAGTTCTAGCTATCAACTGACGAAATGTACAGGTTTCTCACCTGCGTTTTGAAAATAAATATTATTGGTTTATTATTTTTTCGAAAATTTTAGGCTTTTGCAATATTGCCATTCACCCTTAAGATATGAAATTTTATCTTTCACTACCCAACAATAATCAATTTCAACTTTTGTATTTTGTCTCCGTTGGTTCACAAAAAATGATTATCTCAGTCAAATATTTGCTGCTCATGGTTCTACCAAGTCGACCAAAAAGTGAACATAAGTAGTGAGGGAAAAATTCGTCTCTCATTCTTAATCCAAAAACTCATACGGGTAGAGGTAGGTTCAATATGACTCAGCTTTGGAAATACAGATTTGTAGTATAGAATCTCGCCAAAAATATTACTCACCAGTCTTATTGAATAGGTCAATCTTCATATTTTCTCCTCTAGACTCCGTGTGATATTCATTTTCCAACACGAAAATTCGGATTTGTTTTTGGCGTAAACTAAACAATACATCCTTTCCGCGACCCGTAGAATAATCTTAATTCTGGATAGCTGTAATGTTTGATGATGGATTGAGTTTTACCACTCACTATGGCACGAGCACGATCCGGTTTATATCTTTTGATACCGGGTCTATGGATAAGAAAAGCATTATCCAGTATTTGGAATTCGTAATCCAAGACACACAACGCGTAACCCTGCAATTCACATTAATCATAAGATAGAGACAGTTCATGTAGAAATATGAAATAGACTACACAAATCATAGGCAGGTATTTAAACTAAGAATTGCTTCAAATGTGAGTAAATAAGTTGTATCATAAGATTGGGAAAAATCGCACTCATTGAATTTGGGCAAAAAGAGCTGTATAGACTTATATACGGTTTTTGTGCGGGAATTATTGTTATCGGGAGCTACTAGCGCTTCTTTACCAAATCCCACTTCCACCGAAGTCGGGGTTGGCAAACATGCAAGAGTCATACCATTTCTAGATGGGGCATGATATTACGAGTGGATTGTATGGGCGACATAACGGAATTCAAACAAAATAAAGAATGCGAAATTTCACCTGCGTCATTTTATCGCTGCGTCCTTCCCAGCTCAGTCTTTCGTCGTAATAAGGATCCGAATTGGTACCAATGAATATAGGTTCCCAATGACCTTTCCGTTTGGCAATGTGAAACACATGTAAACCTTGCTGCACTGGAGCTTTCATCCATTCCTTCCCTTTAGGAACGGTATGGCAATCTGGACACACATGTTTATGAAATGGAATCGCTGTTTCATTCGCCAGCATACGAACCTGGAAAATAAAAATTGATCATGAAAAAGTTGAATGGAATAGTTTCAAACTGTATACATGATACTCGTATAAAGTTTGAGTAGATCACTGTGCAGAGTTTGTGGAAGTTAGGATAGGAGATATGGAAGGATCAGAATCTATAGTAGACGATGAGAGGAGGCAAGCGGCAAATAATTAGGAGGGTTCGACCGTTTTTTTTTTACAAAGATCAGATGGAAGAAATGGGAGCACGAGACTGTTGGCAGTTTCGGTAGGAAAGCAAAGAGAATAGACGTAGGAAATATGTGAGTAGGATGTGGCGAGCGACTAAGACCGATTCCGAAGCGGAAGATGATGTTTTCTTCATGACGGGTGGTTGTATTAAAGGTAGTCCAAGAGTTTTTTCGAGGATTGTGCTCACCAAAACTCATGCTACTAGAGTTAATGAGGTTATAAACAAGGAGTGGGTTTGTGGTCAGAAGAATCCTTGGCCGCGAGGCTAACTGTATCACATTTCGATAGGTTGATGTGGCCCTGAGTCCACGAAAATTAGACTGATATTGATGCAGATTATAGTGTTCAAAAAAGTAGATGAATGCACATCAGAACAGCAAGAATTTGAGCTGAGAGATGAGGAGATTTTGTCTTTGGAGCAAGAACGGGAACAGAATGGGAACTTTGAGAATTTGTTGTTCTAATGTTCTTTTCAATACCAATTTCGGCTTTTAGAACAGTGTTGCCAGGTTGGGCTACAAAGCGCCGAATGGGCTTCTCAAAACTTACTGTTATTGTTTTTTAAATAAAAATCTATTAAAATTATTGATAACAAATCTAATATCCAAATTGAAAAATCTAAAAATTGAAATTACAATTCATGATTGAAACTTTCAAACACCATACCAGATGTAGGCATCAACTTTCAACTGGTTCTGCTTAGTTTAAGGAAGAAAGTAAAGCCGACCAACTACACATTAGCGCTTCCAGACATTTTTTTTATTTTCTGGGAGAACGGAACAAGAACGGAAAAGAACGAACGGAAGAAATGTTTGCAACTGTGAACGGAACAAGAACGAGAACGGAACCTTGTGCAAGTGAGAACGGAACAGGAACAGGAACAGGAACAGAAACTGGAAAAAAATAACATTCTTCAAGCCCTGCCTGGAGGGAGAAGTTAGGTACTGATGTTTCGACCTTATTAGGAACAAGAAAGATACCTAGGCTAGTGATGGGCGATAGTCGATAGTCTCATGCTATCGATAGTCCCAATAGTTTTTCCAAGGTACTATCAGGACTATCGATAGTCCCGACAGTTTTTCCTAAAACTATCGATACGATCGATTGTTTGGATGAAAAACGTTGATCAGGAGAAAAGTACCTTTGCTGCTTGTGAAATGGATACTTTTCTCCTGATCCTTAGTTTTTTTTTTTTGGAAAATCCCGTCAAGGAATGTATTCTAGTGTTACCAGATGATGGACGCGACCAAGAAATACCTGAAAAACGTGGCCCCACACCCAAAAAGCACACATGTGACCAAAAACGAACGGTGAACTGTCGACTATTTGACATTCCAGTTCCTTTCTCTTTCTTTCAAATGTGTTATCAGTAAATTCCCACCAATTTTGTGATTTTGATAAGCAGAATAAAAATTTTTGAACTATCGATAGTTTTCCACAAAACTATTGTTTTTCCCGATAGTTTTTTCCACAAAACTAGTTCCCATCACTGATACTTACATGAAATCATTTCCAGATTTCAAAAAATAATGATAAAAAAATTCCTCAAACCAAACACAAAAAAACCTCAGTTGTGCCAAACACTGTAAAATATCAATTTTCCATTCTGGAAAAACTCTCTTCCTAAATAAGATCTCATCTATAAAACCATTTGCAGGATTTGCAAAAACAAAATGATGGAAAAATTTCCCAAGCATCCAGTACTCCCAGAGAGAACCAGAACTGGGGGAGAATGTCAGCATTACTCATAAAAGTAAAGTTTTTAATTATTGTTGGCATCTACTCAGAGGCTGATTCTTTTACTTTACGCCAGAGTATAACTCCTAGAACGACAGTTTGTACCGCTGTGACATGAAGAAGATGAATAAATACTTCAAATTACCGGTATAAGTAAAGAAAAAGAACGTTGGAAGTGTTCATTA
Organism: Aspidiotus destructor; assembly: GCA_035079395.1. Taxonomy (NCBI): domain Eukaryota; kingdom Metazoa; phylum Arthropoda; class Insecta; order Hemiptera; family Diaspididae; genus Aspidiotus; species Aspidiotus destructor. The sequence goes on along the minus strand of JAVHKZ010000003.1, from coordinate 9,906,876 downwards.
TGTAGCCCAAACATAGACAGTTGATTTCCCGCGGTCCATAGCGGTAGCAGTAATAGCTTACCCCGCTATTGATGGAAAAATGACAGAAATTCATCAAATATAAATATGTTCTCAGTGGGAAACCCGCTATCCATTTTGTTGGGGGGATTATTTCATCCTCAGAAAACGTCCGCGTCTAGGAGTTTCTGTGAACTGCGCGACGTCACGTGATCTGACGTTTGACGCTTTATGACGTCATCAATGACCTTGACCTACTTTATGGACTTGGAAAAAGTTTCAATTTCCAGCCGGGATGCTTCATGACATCATCAATGACATTCACCTTGACCTACTTCAGGGACTTGAGAAAATTTAAATTTCGAGCCTTCATTATATCAGGTCTAGCATGCAGTATACTGAGAAAAGCCCAGCCAACTCATTTTCTGAGGGTGTGTTTTTGCGCCAACGTCATCGCGAGCGCGGGAGGTTGCAGGTTCCCCGCTGCCATTGCAAACCTGCAATGGGCTCTTTTTTTTTTTTTTTTTTTTTTCTATATCGTTGCACCTCACCAAGGCCAGCTAAACTTTCACCGGACGCAGGTGTTTAGCGGCCATGGCGAACGTGTTTGCACTGCAACCAAGGGCAGGATGATAAACCAGAGCTCATATTATCTAAAAGCAAGACGCGACGTGGAGGACAAGCTTAGTCGGCCTCTTCAAAGGATCGGGGTATATGAAGCGCTTGTTCTGAGTAGCCTGGTATCCACGCATTAAACCAGGTGTCTGCATTTACAGCCACCGTCATGAAGAAGATGGACTGGGAATGTAATAGACAAATTCAGAACCACACTATGGCCATAAACACCCAGATGTGCAGGAAGAAGAAGAAGATCATCCCTGAAGAAAGAACATCATGAAGAGAAGCCAACAGCAATCCAATGCACATCTAAGATAGTGGTGGTGGTGTTGTTGTTGTGTGTTTTGGTTTTTTTCTGCGTGCCAGGAGGGCACTGCAACTTGGCACTTGCCGGGTAGAAGAGGGGGTTCGCCAAGGAGTTTCTTCCGACACTGAAGTGATACCCGAAAGGGTCGATCGCGGTGCTGAAGTGAACCAAATCAAATGCTTGAGCAACCCGTACCCACTCCACCATGGAGGAAGGGCGGCGCTGCACAAGCAAAAGAATCGAATAACCTCGCACCTCGTCGTGAACTTTGAAGCTGGAGTATGTTTATGTTTTCAATTGCAGTAGGGCGCATCTAATGAAAGAATTTCCTGAACTGCCTCCCCTCTCCCTATATTTTGACATCCTACTTGGCTAGAGCGTTTAATAATACATCAACAAAATTTCTCAGTCAATTTTCAAAAGATTTCTCATCGACCCTGATTACATATTTCAAATCGGAGCGGCGGTTTGGTTGACATGGTCTTCCGGAAGGTTCTTAATTTCTGATTATTTCAGGAGGGAAATGCATTTTACTTTAAATTTTAATTTTGAGATATAATCCAGCGAAATGAATATTCATCTGATCAAAATTTTTACAAGAACATAAAAACTGACTTCTCGGACATAGGTAATTCTCTCGGATTTCCGAAATCAATCCGGGAAAATCCTGCGTTTCTGTCACTCCTAAACATTGAAGAGGAAAAAAAAGAAAGCCAGTCACTTACAAACGGATTAGAATATATCTCGAGTAATTTTGATTAGGGTCAATAAAATTTCTTCGATATGACCAAGCGTATCATCCTGCTTACATGAGGACAGTTCGTTTCGTCAATCGCCAGCACCGACGGTTCCGAAGATGAACGAAAAATGTTCAAACAGGAAAAAATCGATTACTTCTGTAAGGCTTGAAAAATTATGCATAAACTACAAAAAAAGAATTGCACTCTCAATGAAAGCGGAAAACGGAAATGAGTCTCCCGTAAGTTAATTATAAATACCAAACTGTCGAGCGCGATTTTTTTCCCTGAAACGGTATTCGAATTAGGATTTTTTTCGATAAATTGAATTGACAACGACGAAGAGAAACGAGTTTTCATTTTACTCTATCGTAGTACCAAGGGAATTTGTACCAAAAAGCATACTGCGAAATTGAACAGCAAAAGTAAACTTGTGGACCACGGTCTCATATTTCTTTCACATTCAATTAAGTGTAACTCTTCCTTACATTGTAGACAATGTCATACGTTTTTTGATGAGTAATTCGACTCAAAAACTATAAAAGCTATAATCGAAAGTAATGTAGTCTTATCAACACTTACCAATTCTTGTTTCGTAGACGGAGGCTGAGCGTACGATTCTACTTCGAATAAACATAATGGAAAGACTTTCGGCTTCTCGTGCTGTAAAGGCGGATCCTGTCTCCGCACCATTTCCAAAAAGTCCGCAATGATACCAGGACTGGGATATAATTCTATATCCGAGGCGAGTATGTAATAAGTCTGCGCCGAGTCGCGAGCTAAATTTCTGCCAACGTTGACCGGGTACAATAGCTTTTTATGAGATCGGTACAGCGAATTCGACGAAACGTTGTACCAAGGGGGTGACGAGGCGCAATTCAACGCTTCATCTTTCAACATGTCTTGCGGCTTCGGTATAATCTTTGGTAGATGTTTCGCTTCGAAATAGATGTGAAAGGTAACATATTCGGAAATCAATGACGAACTACATTTTCTCAGGTAACGTATACTGGCCAAGGTCGGAATGAAATCCGTACCAGGGGCATACAAGGCCAGCGATATAGGACCTTTCCAGCGCTCCACCAACGGCTTCAGATTATCCAGAAAGGTGAAATCAGCGTGCGTTGTATAGGTTATACTTTCATGACAGGCGAACGAACGGTTAGCTGGCACGTAATTGTATAACACCCAAAAATCGCCTTTCTGCGCTATTCGATAGTCCAGACCTTTATCGTGGCACTGAATTACATCACGTAAAGTACGCGACGAGTCCAAAGTTTGCGGAGTGGACACGCTACTTCCGGCAAAGTCTGGTGCTATCTCTTTGACATCCGTTAGCGAAGAGTCAGTCGACTTGAGAGTAGTACTTGGTCGACGATTTTGTCCGTTCGAAGTTGTACCTGAAAAAGTAAATTTGAAAACATGAGTCTGATTTGATGAATTCCTAGAGCAGACACAGCCTCTAAGAAGAAGGAAAAATAAACCACCACATCCCAGAAAACGCTTTCTAGCTCAACGATCCTGTTCTTTACGATGTGTGTGGTGTACTTTGGAAAATATTGCTATATTACAATGTTTCCGATGAAAATACCTTAAAAGATAAGTGGCAGGAGCTAATTTCTTTCAATTTGAACCATCGTATACTCTCATTACACGTTTAGAATGGACGTTATTCTAGCACTATAGTTTCATAATATTTTCCCGTTATTCTTGTATCCTAATCGCCTCTGTCATAATTCATATAACTATTTTTCCAATGGCTCATCGATGGCTCGTAAAGATAATGGCAGTCAAACAAGGCTGGGACGAAGGATTACGACGGAATGGTAAAGCGATATACGTATTCTTAATAACAAGGTTAGCAAGACTGCTTATTCGTCAGATGAGCGCCCGTTTCTCTTCTAGGTCGCAGTCGAAGCATTCATCGATGCATGCTTTCTCGAACTGGTCGATGATCTCACTGAATGGCTATGTTAAAAACGTCATATCTTCATAATTACGGTCTCATGCGCTTGCAGCTCGAATAAAGTATACGTATAGTTTTCCATCATCATTTTGATTTTAAGGAAACATAATACCGCAATAACATTTATTAATATGAATATCCACGTAAAATATGTAGAACGTCGCGCATTCGTGGAATGAGCAATAGATCATTTATTTTCATTTTTGAAAAACACACATGAAGTTTGAACCGAGTCTCAGATGACGTAAGTGAACTGACGAGTGCATTACATTTAGTCCTCAATACCTTGAAAAATATTATATGTACTCTTTTGAAAACAATTTATTATTACAATTTTTATCATTTATTATTTTTTTAAAAATTCTTCACTCGATTAGCTAATTGAATTTCTGTATGTATTTAATTCTGGGCAGACTCATTGGGTAGCTATCATACCAGTAAACAAATTTCCAGAATACAACGATGACCAAGAAAATGAGAGAAGTACTTCGGCAAGAATTTTTCTCACAGGGAATTCAGGAGACTTTCGAAAAACGAAAGAAAATTGGATAAAATTCCATCACATTCTCAACACGACCAAAAATTGGAGAAAGAACAATGCGCTTCTTACGGGGTCTCTTTCATCTACTACGACAATCAAGACAACGTCTCTGTCCAGATACAAATACTCATAGCTGGATGATATTAGACTTTTCTCAATCCTATTCTCCCGTACAGGATTAGAAGACTTCGGGTCCGTATGCGATCCTAAGTCCAGTCTGGAGTGCAATATAATCGGTTGAGCCGGCATTGTTAATTGATATACTCTCAATGTTGCAGTCGCTGGGAGACTGTTTTCTGTGCGGTGAAAAAAAGCCAGGCTAACATTGATCGAGAAGAAGGATAAATCACTTGGCCTGCAATCCTTTTATTGACCACTTTGCCTGTCGAACAATGCGGCCAAACTTCTAGAGAGAGAGTGTGATAGCTTGTTAGTTCCAGAGCTATCTGAAGGATGGAGACATGATATAAACCAAATTAATACGAGATTCTAAGTTGAGGCTATACATTATGAAAAAAGGTTGATACTCAGAGAGTAACTAAATACTAAAAATCGCAGAAACCGAGAAGTACAACGAAGCGATTTCGACTAAATAGTCATCCTCAGCGAAGACATGAACACAACTGACCTGAAAAAAACGAAACCAACCTCGAGAATGACGAGAACGCTTGGAGTTTCTCACGTATCTTAATGAGCTGTACCCATTTGGAGACTCCTCGATTAACTTCTGGGATCTTACTGTCTCCGAAAAAGACGGGGTCCATGAGTTTGAGATTTATAGAAAAGATACATGGACCGATGTTTTCGTCCACGGGCCGTTATTTTGCTCTGTTGCCCACAAATACGCTGCTTTCAACAGCTTAGTCCATAGAGTAGACTTACCGACATTCCTTTGTGTCAAACTGCCTTCAGAAAGGACTTACTGACCATGAAACACCTGGCCAGAGTGAATTGAGATTCACTTGGACATAGACGCCTTGGTTCGTAGGAAGATTACTAGGAAATGCCTCGACGCTACTACCTCCCTCGCCCGCTCCATTAGCCGTGAGAAACTACGATGAATTAGGCTCCCATTTTTGAGGAAGTTTTTTCTTCAATTACGCTCCTTCGGCTTTCGACCTGCGTTCTACAACCCTGTCACTGTCAAAGGGTTGCTTGTTAGGTTGAAAGATGGAATTCCTTAAGATCAGAAGAGTGGAGTGTATAGGTTAGAATGTAATAATTGTAAGGGTGTTTATATTGGGAAGACCGGTCACTAGCTCAAGATTAGAGTCGATGAGCACAAGGCAGCTTGGCTGAACTGAAGGGTAAAGTGGGAGACTCAGTATTTGCTGACCATTTTATTGCTAATGGGTACAGCTTCCAGGAGGGATCTGAGGTGCTTCTTCACAAAGAGAGCTCGTACTTTAAGCGTACCGCTTTGGAAAACACATCGAAATTATTCGTCACAAGAACTTTGGTGGTCTCATACCGGACAAAGGTCTGATCGAGCTTGTTTATGAGTCAGAACTCGATGATTAGTTTTCTCCTTGTTTTCATCAATCTCGAGGCTGGTTTCGGTTTTTTCAGGTCAGTTCTGTACATGTCTTCGCTGAAGATGACTATTTAGTCGAAAGGGCTTCGTTGTATTTCTCGTTTTCTGCGGTTTTTAGTGTTTAGTTACTCTCTGAGTTATCACCTTTTTTCCACATGATATGAAGTTATGGGACGCTGTACATTAGATTTCAGGCTGAAGGGCGCAGCCACCCGCCTCAACCTACGAAATGTACTCAACTTGGTTACATGGGAAAGGATGTGGAAGGCTCCCATGGACGCAAAAGTGCCTGCATACCGACTTGGAATGTGGTAAGCAGCTATCTTAGCTCAGAAGAAATTCAAGCAGAGACGTCTTCTGGCATAGTAAAACATCCAGTTATTTGTGATGTGCCGGAGGGCTGAATCTTAAGCCGATCATCGCATTCAAGGGGACCTACGAGACAATGCAGTCACTACACGTCAGGCTCATCTTCCTTGCGGATGACACACAATTGGTATGCACTGCTGAAACAATTGCAGAACAGGGTGAACTAGGCTTTAGATGCAGGGACGCATTGGGTCGGGTCGATCAGACCAAAACTTCGAAAAATAAAGACGGAAGTCATATTATTCATTATCCGCAGAAATTTCAGGCTTGTAAGGTGATGATGTAATAAGTGGACTTCTGTTTGACTCAAAGCTGAGCTTCAGTCACCATTTCCTGATGGCAGCGGAAAAGACTAAGCCACCAGACCTAGGAGGGTCGAGAGAAGCAAGAAGGATCATAATGACCACCGCAGTGTCAACCCTCCTGTCTGGTGTCCCAGAATGGGCCGAGTCTATGAAAATGGCAGGTGACAAAAGACAGATGAAAAAGATCCGACGAAGAGGAACGCCAAGATGAGTGAGTACCTATACCACACATTTTCGCCAGCACGTTCACCCCCGATCAAGCTTCTTGCTGAAGGGAGAGTCGTGGTGTTTTGAAGTAAAGAAGAAGAAAATTACTGATCAAGAGGTTTAATAGGTCAATCAAAAGGCCAAGCGCTCCTCGCTCAAGAGCGAGAACTGCTCGGAGTGAGGTAGGGAAATGGACGATCGCAGGAATTTGATGAGTAAATGAGTTCAGCCCATGATCAGCTAAAGATTCATCTAACCTAGGTATTGAGCGGCCATGGTTGTTTCAAGAAATACCTGCATGAATCTCGCATCAATCTGAACAATCTTTTTTATCCTTAATGATGGTTCCACCCTCTAATTCGATACTCACGTCTTCCAACGTTGTGGCTGTTAACCCATTCTCATGAAGAGGCTAGTGAATTTTGGAATCTCCTAAACTTTTGCTGATCCTCCAACACATTGGGCTCCACAGAGAAATTCTATTCCTTTACTGAAAATATCGACTCTCCTATGGGATCTTTCATTGCTGGTGTCTTCATGCATGAATTTAAAAATGACTGGTTACCGTCACTTCTTGACTTCCTCTCCCGGGTCACCTTTTGGCGAGGGTGTGTCGATAATGTCCTCCATCCATCGTCCAGCCCTCCTAACGGGCTTCAGGGTTTTTGCGTTCACGTTAATAGCCTCTACCCTTCCATCACTTCCACGATGGAGGTAGAAGGACAATATTATATTGATTTCTTTGACCTCTAAACCATGAATTTAATAAATAATTCTACGAGAAGCCCGCAACAACAGAAACCATTATTCATGAGTCTTTTTTCTGCCCGCATACCCACAAATGAGCTGCGCTGTGGTACACCGTCAAGATACTCTCCACCAAATGACTCGATTGTGCTACTACTAAGTTACTCGCCTCCTCAAATCATGTCGACATTGGTATCAATCGCGTGGTCAAGAAATGGATTGACAATACTACTTCTCTTCCTCGTGACCCTCTTCTCCTTCCCGTCAAATTGGTAGATTCGAATGGATTTGTTGGACTTCGAACACATTCGTGTTTTACGTCCTTATAATTTTCGACCTGCTACAAACCTATTTCTTGAAGCAGACTCCGGGTCAATTTCAACGACGAGATCCCAGAACTCGAAAGAAAGGGGTGTTAACATGAAATTCCTTTTGGCGAAACCAGTCGACGGCTAACTACGAGCCCTTTCCGGTGGCTGGTCCGGAATCTTGTTGACCTGATCTATCCACCGTTTCGGCCTCTCTGTCTTTCACTCTCTACTTTTCCCTGGACCACCAGTTTCTCCAGGTTACCGGAGAGTCTACGAATGATGTGACCAAAAAATTTCAGTAGTCCCTATGTATTCAATTCAGTTCAACGTACCCCTGGTGTCGATCAAGGTCATCCGGGAACATGAACGTCACAGTGCTGCCAGATCTCCGGATTTTTGGTCCTCAAAAAGATACGGCTTTACAACGGATTTTGCGTAAAATACGGATTTCTCGTACTCAAGAGAAAAGTACCATAGTCACCTCCGGTCGAGGTAAGCACTGCCAAAACAACTTTTGCGGTGGAAAGCATGGTAAACCAGGTCCTAGAGGAAATAACGTATTGGATCGAGTTGGCCAAAATAGAACTTGCAGGAGGCAGGGCCGTCGCCAAGGAATGGCGAGTAGGTGTTACCGCTTCAGGCCTCGAGCTACTGAAGGCCTCGCGCCGGCCAGGAGAAAAGAAATTAAAATGGTCTGAATTGAAAAAAGGGCTCATGTGAAAATTTCGCTTTAGGTCTCCAAAAGTCTGAAAACGACGCTGAGCTCGAGTCTTAGTCTCGAGTCTCGATCCCGTGTGTCTATCTCGAGTAGTCTCAATCTTGGTGACATCCAAACTGGGGCCCAAAAACTGAAAATCGTCCATATTGCGGCCAGAGAGACAACCATATTGCGGCCATTACGAGAACCAAATTGCGGCCAAAAACAATTCACAGCTCACTTCTTTTGTAAGGTTTTCTACAATCAACAGATGACATTTTTGCGTAAGACTCTTCTTGCACTTCCTGAGGAGCATCGATAAGGAGGAAGATATTGAGGTGACCATGATGAAACATCTTATTGAAAATATTTCCTATGCGTTTGTTGTCTGACCAATGTCCGAAGAATATTTTGACCACAATGTGGGAGGGAACAAGCTTGTAGAACAAATATTCGCCGCCTTGTACAGCATGAAATCCTCTACATAGAAATCTTCCATTGCCTCCGGATCGAGAAAAGAAAGACGAAAGAATGAAGGTAGAAAAGATCCTATCTGCGCTTCTGCTTTGGTACACTTTTGAGAGACCAAGATTCTGAATTTTCTTATACCACGCCTGACCCAGGTGAAAACGAGAGCCTAGTAAAGTGACGGAAGGCCACACTTTCAGGACAGCATTGTGAATACTTCAGGGGCTGCAATCTGCTCCATTTTTACAGTAACGTGGGCCGCAAAATGGATGCATATTAATTTTTGTCGGCCGCAATTTGGATGCATATTACTTGTTCTTTGGCCGCAATCTGAATCATGCGTTGGGCCGCAATCTGCTTGTCCCCTCAATCTTGAGTCTCGGTCTCGTTCTCGAGTGTCAAGCTCGAGTGCCAGCCTCGTATCTCGGTCTCAAGTGTCAGTCTCGAGTCTCAATCTTGAACTATGAGAGCACATTGATTCCTAGACCTCCAATACCTAAACAAGTTCCCTCATTACTCAGACAATTGGATAGAATGCGGGTACCGCCACTCGCGAAGATCTGAAGAATTGCTGCACGTTTAAAAAGATTACTGGCGTCAGCTTGCTTTAGAGGAACTGGAAATCACAAGGTACCACTGCAAGAGATTCGAGCTGGCTAGGAGTAGCCTGGTAGCCAGCCACAGTCATGAAGAAGATGGATGCGGAAGGGAAAAGGCAAAAATACAGAGCCATGCTACGGCCTATTCACACGTGTATACCATCCACATAGGGACAACACTCTGCAGGAAGAAGACCAAGCATAAGAAAAAAGACAGAGGAAGAGACTTCTACAGCAATTCAGTTTCAAGTTGGAATAATTTGCGTACTTGGGGTGATGCAACTTAGCAGTTGTTGAGAAGAAGGGGGAGTTCTTCCGATACTGAAGTTATACCCGAAAGGGTCGACACCAGGGTTGGAGGAAATAAGATTAATGCATATGCAACCCGCACCTTTTCCACTATAGAGGGTGGATGGCTGACTCGTACATACAATAGAATGTCTCGTAAATTAGTGGAAACCACAACTCGTATCGTACATACAAGCCACTAGAAGTGGATTTCGAGTCAACTTCTACAAATTTTCTTATCGATTCAAAATCGGCTGCTGAAGTCGAGTTCCAGTATTTTGGGATTGCATACTCGCCGACTTCAAGTAGTCCTTAAACCACCTGGACTCTATCTACAGTCATCCATTATTCACTCCTGCGGTTTCTCTCATCTACTGAGATGGTCTTTTGGCCCCTATTCAAGCAATCGCAGAGTCAGGAAGGTTCATGGCGCATCGCTATTCAATGAGGCGCAAAGATAAAAAGAATGTATAGTTTTTGATGAATTGGGAGGCTTGCTGAGCTTTGTACGGATCCTGTGGAAATACGATCTCGAGTTCGACTTTCAGCATTTTTTAAATACACGTCTTGAACAATATGCACGGACTCACCAGCCGTATTTCTTTTTTCATTGTCAAGACCTCTTTCGGATGCTTTGTACAGTTTTCAAAACACAAGGTCGAGAACACACAAGGTTCATAATTCTTTTCATACGTCGGAAACATATTAATAGTTCTACCTAAGCATAAAGTCATTCAATTTAATCATGAATGGTCGCGTCATTTCATTCAGAAATAAACCTCATCATCACTTTCATAATGTTTCTTCGTCGCTAATGAATTCCCGACTTAATAAGCTCACTCATCGATAAATTTAATATTTTGCAGATTCTATATTTTTTTTCTCGTATCTTGTCACACTTTAGCAGTGCAACATGATACACTAAAAATAGCTCTGGTTTTTACAGAAAGAATATTTGATTTTTTAGAATTGAAGAAATTCCGGTATTCGAAGATCAAGTGCGCGTGAAATCTATCGAGTTCTCAATATCCTTGTAATTAATGATCTGAAATCTAAATTTTTTCCACGCGTAAGACAAAAGAAGAGAAGAGGTTACGACACATGATAAGAGAAATGGAAATTTTTTCCTCGAAATGGTTCAATAGTCCTTTCCGATGCCACCTAATATTTCAATGCATTAAAAGAATTACAATCAGATGCCGCCGCGCGGAATAGGCCAACAGAATATTGTGTATTTATTATTACGACGATCAACGAGAGTATAACAGAAGAAAGAAGCGGAACGGTTCCATTGGCCTCGTTCTCCAGTAGCTAACATATATTTACCATAAAAAGAAAACTATCTACTTTGTTTGTTTTGGATGACTTTTTTTTTCAAAATTGCTACTTCACTCTCGTTCGTCGTATGGCTCCAATAATTTTTGTCATTCATCGTTCGAAAGTAAAAATAAGTGATGAAGCTTCGAAGAATGCTGAATCAAGAAAAAGTATTCCTGAACAATTTTTACGAAGCGGTAGGTAATAAATTTCGAATTGAGAAACAATAATAATATAAAATTTGATTTCTTCGCGGATCACAAAATTTTTTGTAGCTCCTCAATTGTGAATTTAGGTGTCCAGCAGACCTCGGACTTCATCAGAGATAAAAAGATTGAAAACTATCTTTCGCCTCATAACATGCCCCAGCTCATAAAAATTACTCGCACTCGTAAATATTTATCGACAGAAAAGTCTAAAATTCGATGAATGCCAGGACTAGAATGCTTGTTTTTTATTCGAAGCCTTCGTTTCTTCTTCAACAATCAAACTTAAAGCGTAACAACGCATCACAAATCCAGTAATCTTACACAGCAAAAGGGGCTTACACAACACTGACGAGCTTGATGTTCATATTACATACTGTCACCCTACATGATTGTGTAGGTATTTGTTCGTTTTATTGCGTAATAATTTCACGGAATATTAATTACCTTGTACGGCTGGCGGAGACACTGATACATTCCCGATAACCTGAGCCAAATTTTTACCGTTTTCAATAACATCGTACACGTTTCCTGCAAGCTCGTTGCCTACTGGTACATTTTCTCCGGTATGTAGCGCTGCGAATTGTACATCTTCAGCGACATCGAAAGAGCCGTTTCTGCAACATAAGTATTCAAGCAATGAGACAAGTATTCGGGTAATTTGATGAGAAAGTTTTTCCTTGAGCATTATATATGTTTTCAAGGTTGTGATTACTCTTGGAAAATCGTCACAAGAATGGTTACTAAAATCCGTAACGTGACCTTGGGGCGTGGCGAAAAGAGATTTTCTGGCAGAGCCAAATAAATAAAGATCATGCTCCATGTCTACTAGTAAATGACTTCATTTATATTCCAAGGTCACACCTGCTTTGGAATGAAAATATCATGGCCTAGCTCGGGAATCTGTCTTACATAAGCGTACGCCCGTTCTTGGACTAATAAAGGCGCGGTGTACTGCTAGATGAGCCATCTAGCTTGGGGGGGCTCAATCTCTCCTCCCATTCACTACCTGTTTTTCCCGTTGAACATTTGATGTCCCCAATTCAAAAACACCTGTACCCCATTATGTACGTCAAATATCCCCAAAATAATACCCGAAATGCCCCCAACATGTCTCCAACGGGGAAATTTTGGGGACATAATGGGGGAGCTTTTGCCATCAAATGTTCAACGGGTTGGTTTATTTGATTTTGAGCTGTCTTGCTTACAAGAGGTTTACTCGCATCAACATTGGAGACATCATTAGCCCGTGACGTCATAAACATCCATGATGACTGCCTGTGACGTCATCAGCAAGAGCTCTCTCTCTTTCTTACACTGTCCTATTTTTGGGATCACTCGCTCGTTCCTAAGCCTTTCAACAGTCTCCATTGTACCACGCCCAATAGTAATACTGCTCGAGTCTCCTTCACACCAGGCCTCCGGTTCAAGCGGATGACGTCGTACTTGCAAATGTCTGAATTGGTGTACTACTCCTTAGTCTCCATTATACTGGGCTATGCAGTATACTAAACTATACTAGGCCTACTATTAGTCTTTATGAAACCAGACCAAACATAAATTAGTATAAAAGCCGACGCTTATAGATCACAAGAATGAGAGGAGGTAGATTGAAATTGCAAATTTCAGAATCAGGCTGGGGATCATGGTTGATGACGTCACCAGCTGATGTCGTCATAGTTGGAGGGGATCTCGGGGTCACAGCTGTTGACGTCACCAAATGATGACGTCATATCACTACACAACAGCCTAAAAAATGCTGAGTTGAAACTATCACATTATCGGCGATCGCGAAGCAACGTTACGTTCCGCGACAACGCGCGGCGAATAAACGAGAATATTTTACACGATTACGAAAAACTGAGACCTCCTATCAAAAAACGGAGAACGGCATTGAATTCAGCGTTAAAAATTCATTTAAAATTTGATAGTTTCAACTTAGCATTCTTCAAAAAGTTTTAATTTGTTGCGTAGTGTATTGCATTATAAATGAAGAAAAGGGATGCAGTTTAAGGGGGGGGGATGGGGGGGGGGGTGAACTCGCAAAGTTCAGGAGTAGGAGCCGGAGTTCAGGATTTGAGGAACTCACAGATTTTCGGAATCACACCGAAGGTTCTTTTCCAGTGGGTGAGAGAGGAGAACCTGGTAGTCAGCCTACTTTGTATGTTTGGCATCGTTTTAATTCAGTTTCTCTCACTGCTATGGACTATTGAAGGCAAAGGATATCGCTCCTAAAGTAGTGAAGGTCAAAATTTTAGGAGTTCCTCAAGTTGGTCAAGGTCACTGATAACGTCAACCAGCGTAAACCTAGTATACTGGGTGAGGCAAAATGATGTTACCAGTTAAATGGAAGTTTGCGCTAAATCCGCCGTAGCGCGAAAACGCAAAACGTTAAACGTATAGTTCAAATGTACGAAATTTGTATTTTAATTTTATCTTTAATTTGAGCCACATCCGAAGTATCTACGACTTTTCTGAGTCGAGTTATGGACCAAAATGTGCCAAAAATTCACTAATATGCAAAGATTTTTTACATAAAACATTGAAAAATTCATTAATTTTGGCAAATTGATGAATTTTCAGCACATTTTGGTCCATAACTCGACTCAGAAAAGTCGTAGAAACTTCGAAATGTGGCTCAAATTGAAGATGAATTTCTTTTTATTATTATTATATTTACGAGCTATGCGACTGCACCTGTGGGTCATCAGCTCGACGGAATTTAGAGGAAGGTAGAATTAGAGTAATGGGTAAAAATAGGTGGTACGAAGGTAATTGAGGGAGTTGGTTATTGTTTCTGAGTTGTTGGAGAGAGCAGATGAGATGGAGGAGGATACATTATGGAGAGTACGTTGGTTGAGTAGGGAAGGTCATGAAAAGAGATGGTAAGCTGTTAGGTTTTCTGATTGGCAGTAGTTACATGATGGTGGATGAATGTTCAGGAGTAGGTATGAGTGGGTTAGTTTTGTGGAACCAATTCTTAGGCGAGAAAGGACGACTTCTTCGTAGCGAGAGTTTCTGTTGGAGGAGGACCACGGTGAAGGTTGTTTTTTGATAGTTCGAAGTTCGTTTTGAGATAAGTTTGTCCATTGGTTGTGCCAGGCCTTGGAGATCAATGAGCGGTAGTAAGTTTTGAGGTCGTATGATGGAGGAGTGAGGTCGGTGATTTTGGGAGAGCGGGTGGAATGTTTTACCGCTCGGTCGACCTGGTCGTAATCGTGGAGGTCATTGTGACCAAGAATCTAAATAAAGGTTACAGATGATTGGATTGCTGCGAAAGACGGAAGAGTAATATGAATACGTTGAGTGAAGGGGTTGTTAGAATAGGGGTCTTGTAGGGATATGAGAGAGGAAAGCGAGTCTGTCATAAGGAGATATTTGAGTCGTGGAGAACGTTGAGTGAGGTGAGTGAGGCAGGAGTAAATAGCGGCTAATTCAGTGGTGAATAATAAAGCTGAGTTTCTCATTCGTTTGGCAAAAATAACTCGTTTTGGATGATGATTTAGAGCCGTCCGTGTAGTGGTCCCCGGGTAATCGGCGATAATTTCTGAGATGAGGCTTCTATACACGTCTGAGCTTGTTTTTTGGATGTCAGTTACATCAAGTCGGATCGTAGGGGGGATGAGCAACCATGGTGGGGAGGCTGATTTGATTGGGAGAAGTGGGTTGAGTTTAGGATTGAAATACAAATATCTCACATTTAAACTATACGTCTAACGTTTCGCATTTTCGCGCTACGGCGGATTTAGCGCAAACTCCCATTCAACTGGTAACATCATTTTGCCTCACCCGGTATACCAGGCTTACGCTGGTTGACGTTATCAGTGACCTTGACCAACCTGAGGAACTCATAAAATTTTGGCCTTCGCTACTTTAGGAGCGATATCCTTTGCCTTCAATAGTTCATAGCAGTAAAAGAAGCTGAATAAAAACAATGCAAAACATACAAAGTAGACTGACTACCTTATCTTCTCCCTTTACTAGGTTTTCTCCCTAGGAGCCTAACATAGACAAGATATTAGGTTTTGACGGGTACTACCCTTGGAAAAAGTGTCACACGTTTTATCACGTCTAATGACTCCATCAGTGACCTTGACCTAATATAAGAGACAACAAATTTCGGTTCCGGGACCCATGTTTGTTCAAATGTGTATGCAGGTCACGTTTTGTTCGCAATCGAACCAAGTACACCTCGTTTCGAACACCCTAACCTTAACATACAAAACACTACTAGGTTATACTAAGCAAAGGGATACTATTAGGTGAAAGTTTACTATGACAGTCATTATGACCGAGATAAACGGAACCAGAAAAAGATCTCCTCTAGAACTGATTTCCTATAAACAATGTAGGGACACATGATTCTCGACTCCTGGCATTTCCTACAGAAAATATGCCGTGTAATCATGCTGTAGAAATTGCTCAAAAGTTAAACATCGTTTCTTCTCTTTTCTAGAGAGGTAGGAAGAGATTGCGCATTCTAGTATCATGACAAAAAAGAAAAAGTTCTCATCGTGAATTCAGAAATCCAATCTATCTTGAATTGTAGGTTTAATTTGCAAACCTTTGAATCTTTGACTCGAGAACTGGCAAGCAGTCGAGCGGCAAAGAGCAGACGAATAAACGAATTTTGAATAATTTCTACTGAATCAAAAGTTCTGAAAGTGTTTTCAGGAGTGAGGAATGGCGAGCAGAATTGGCAACTTACAATTTTCCCAAAGGATGCTCAAACAGACTTGTTGTTGGGGGGCGGCCCTAGCTTGTATCGTTTGATATAATTGTTTTTTTTTTCTTTAGGGAATGATTCTCAAGGGATGCTCGAGCCCCCGGACAACCCATAATTAGCTGCCCTTGGATTGACGAGACCAACATGATTTTGTTCTACAACTCGGACACAATATAGTGAAAAAGTTGAACTCACCTGATGGTATAATAGGCGGCGGCAAAATAAAACAATACAGCTGCATTTACGAAAATGCTAGCTCTTAGAATCCAATTACGCGATTTGAGCATATTAAGCTCCTAGATGTTTCCAGTTTTTTTTCTCCACGGCCTTCGGTAATTCATAGCATTTTTTAATTAATGCGTAATGGTTAATTCTTCCTGCAACAATACAAGGATAAAAATCGATCGTTGAATATCTAGATGTTGATGAAATAATTCAATTTTAACGGTGAACACATAAATCAGTTTATGAGAATAAAAAGGCTTCAGATTTGACGCTCTAAATAAGAGCGAGATCACAGTTGAAAAAAAAAACACAAAAAGTTGACACGTTCCTGTCGCTTATTAACGCTCGCATGAGAATTCTGGTCAGAAATATTTATCATTGAGCCCTTTGGTAAAAGGGAGGGATCTCCTAGGCCAATGGCTCTCAACCTTTTAGAGATGTCGTACCCCTCCAATGCTCCAGCCTTTTTTTACACACTCCTACGAAAAAATGTTACAGGAATGAAGTAGCACTAATCAGCAGCGTATTTACAGGGGAGGGGGGATTTGGGAACCAACCAACCCCTCCCCCCAGTTGATGAAATTGCCCTAAAATATCTTATTCATAAAATCTTGTTCAAAATGTTTTTCAGAGCAATTTTTCCTCAAACAAGAAATATAAAAATTATTTTCAGACCTTGGAAACCACTGTCCTAGGCTGATTTAATCAATATTATGCTAGAATGGTATCACGTTTAATTATTAGAGGGTCGCTGGATCACAAATCCAGAAAATTAGAGACGAATATAGCGCAGGTTAAAATTTTTCCAAGCCTCAATAGTCGTATGAACGTCCAGAGAACTGCCAGTTTATTCTCCTTCTTTTATGCGCCGAAAACCATACTCGTAGATTTGATAACTACATTTTATTCTATTCTGAATATTAAAGTATGATTCTCTTCAAAAACTAGGTCAGGGTTACCAAATTGGAAGAGAATACAGAACCCACGCAACAAGAGTAATATGAAATAATATCAAGTATTAGAAACGCGATTCAATACGAAAATTCAGAAGTCCAGATTACGCGCATTCACCTACTTCTACACTCTCTCACCGACAGCAAAAAACAAATTAGCTTTAAATGGAATTCCAGTCATGATAGTGTTCAGAGAAACGAATTAGTTGGTCACACAGCTCGCCGAGCTCTAACCCTGCCAACTGTTCAAAAACGTATCCGACCCCTCATTAATCGGAATTGGAACAAATTTCGGGAAGATCAAAAAATTTAGGGCAATAATTAGCACAACCCCAATCCTTTCAGGAAACCGTACATTTCGACATCAAGAAATCATTTTGACCTTACGACGAATCGGACCTATAGATGATAATCAGCGTGACGTCATTCATGGAAGAAAATCGTAATCGCCCTATGAAATGCAGACCGCAGAGATCAGTGATTTCAGCCAGGCTGATTTTTACATGCAATTCCCCATAAGAGAATTCTAGTAGACTTTTGTTGAGGAATATATCGAGAATCATGAATATCTTAGAAATGAAACATTATTAATGATAAAATAGAGATTTCAACCTTTCTTATGAGCCATAATCCAATAATTTTCTTGCATAATTTTTGATATTTATTTGTCAACGAAAGTCAACCGGAATTCTCTTATGGGAAATCGCGTGTAAAAATCAGCCTGGCTGAAATCACTGATCTCTGCGGTCTGCATTTCATAGGGCGATTGCGATTTCCTTCAATGAATGACGTCAGCTGATTATCATAAGCTATTCGCATCACTCGAAGTCACCCACTCATACTTAACTGCTCACAGGCA
This sequence comes from Aspidiotus destructor, assembly GCA_035079395.1. NCBI lineage: Eukaryota > Metazoa > Arthropoda > Insecta > Hemiptera > Diaspididae > Aspidiotus > Aspidiotus destructor. The sequence goes on along the minus strand of JAVHKZ010000003.1, from coordinate 9,888,899 downwards.
ATACTAAATCTCACGCACTCATTCACACTCCGAAACTGTGCAAAATTCCTCATCACATCCAGACAATGTTTTTCAATACTTATTCGATGTAAAACACCTTCCCTCTTCCCGTCGGCGAAGCTAGCTTTTTTTTAGCGTGGGCCAGGTTTGGGCAAATACCGACCAAAACTGCCGCACATGAGCTAAAGAATTTTGTTACCAACTGGTTACAATATCGGCCGCGGCTACTTGTGAGTTTTTTCCTTGACCAATTTTAATTATATTTGCACAACAAAATGGAAGTTGAAGATTTCTTCAATTTCATTCATTGTATAGATCACGGTCCCATTTTTTAGGGTGGGCCATTGCGTGGGCAAAATTTTTTTCAGATGGGCTTGTGCCCCCACCCGTAGCTTCGCCACTACCTCTTTCCTTTAATCTTGGCTTTCAATATACCGATAAGGACTCAGACAATGTCCCTGATCCATACATTTTTCAATCAATATCCCAGTTCCTGATACAGGAATTTTTCAGTTACTATCTGAGATCAGGAATTTCTCAGTCAATATCCCACTTAAGGCATTTCCCGGTCAATATACCGCATGCTGGTTGAGAAGCGATCTTTGAAATCATTTTTCGAGAGAAATATCTTAATGATATACAAGTTATGGACGAAAAAATTTGCTATTTGTTACTTTCACTCCTCTCGCGTTCAATTCGGCTCGTAAAATTTCGCACTCGTTCAGCAAATTTTCATTTTAATTCACGGGTATAGAAGTATACTATTTCTCGTCAATGTCTCGGTCAAGGCATTTTCTAGTCAATATCCCGGTTAGAAAACTTCAAATTTTTATGCGTGGGTAAGATCTAAAATTCCTCAACCGGCATGTAGCATATTGACTGGGAACTGCCTTAAAGATCGCGATGTCCGGGAAATTCCTTAACCAGGATGCGGACGTGGCCTGGAAAAGCTCTTGACCGGTATGCAGCATATTGACCGGAAAGTGCCTCAATTAGGATATTCTTTGGGAAGTTCTTCGACCGGGGCATTGACTGGAACATACCTTAACCGTTATAATGACCGGGAAATCCTTCAACTAGGATATAAATTGAAGAATTCCAGTACCAGGATACTGACCAAAAACGTCCTTCCTTTTTCTCGTTAGCAAGAAGTTATGTCTAGTGATTTACGACTACTTCTCTGACGACCCTTGATATTTAGCCTATTTTGATTTCACACGAGTTTCTATGCTAATCACGTGATAGGTTACACACACTAAGATAACCACAAAAGCTTGTCTATTTTGCGATCCGAGGACTTCAACTCCACGTCTGAGTCAAAATACGAGCCAATGGCCTTTAGTTTTTCATCCTTGATAGAAGAAACGAAAGATGAGTAGAGTAATACTGATGGTCTCTGGAAATAATTTAAAATGACTGGAAACAATATCAATTTCTATTACCGACAACATAATGATGACCGTAATAAAATTTATAAAAAATAGTAATATCATCATCATCTCTATTTCCGTATTGATAGCTTAGCTGGTATCCCCTGGAGATACCGAACTAAGATTAAAAAAATATTGAGAAATAAACCATAAAATTTATGCCAGCAATAAATTATAAATAAAATTCGCATTTCGTAACAGGCATAGTATATTTTTTTTAATAAATGACAACATACTTTCGCTAAATATCTTCTCCAGATTACGTACTGCGTAGTTGTAGATTCCCCACTGGATAGATCATCAAGCCCAAACTATATGTATTTTCTTAACAGCTCGAAATCCGGTAGTTTGAACAAAAAAAATTAGATGATTGCGATATACATTACGTAGAGCGAGACCAGAAATGTAAGATTCCGATGAACTAGTAAACATGAAATAATCTCCTCTCAAACGGTCCGACATCATTAATCTCACAAAATAAAAACACGAAAGAGAGGAGAGCATATCATACAGAAAGGATTGCGAGACTTTGGTACTCGATCGTCCTCTAGAGATGAACTTTTGGAAATCGAGATGGCTGATATTTTTTTAAACGTAGTTCGTATTCATCAATGTGATTGAAAAAAGGCAGCAGGACTCATTATAGGTCAACAATGATATCCTCATTATTTCTTAAATTTGTTTTCTTTTCCTACTTTGCTGCATAGCATCCATTCTTCTTTGAAAAAAAAAACAAAAAAACTTGTAGCTCACTTTGTTCCCCGCTCATGGGGTCTTCTCCATAGACTGCGTTCATTGAGGCGAGCAGGGACCTGTTTTATTGAAGAATTTCAGTTCTAGTATCTCTTTTTAACCGTTGTTGAACTCTAAATAACTTCAACTTGACGGAACTTAGAAGAAGGTAGAATTAAAGTAATGGGTAAAAATAGGTGGTACGAAGGTAATTGAGGGAGTTGGTTGTTGTTTCTGAGCTGTTGGAGAGGGCAGATGAGATGGAGGAGGATACATTATGGAGAGAACGTTGGTTCAGTAGGGAAAGGCATGAAAAGAGATGGTGAGGTGTCATAGGTTTTCTGATTGGCAGTAGTTACATGATGGTGGATGAATGTTCAGGAGTAGGTATGAGTGATTTAGTTTTGTGTGACCACTTCTTCGGCGAGAAAGGACGATTTCTTCGTGGCGGGAGTTTCTGTTGGAGGAGGACCACGGTGAAGGTTCTTTTTTGATAGTTCGAAGTTTGTTTTGAGATAAGTTTGTCCATTGGTTGTGCCAAGCCTTAGAGATTATTGAGCGGTAGTAAGTTTTGAAGTCGTAGGATGGTGAAGGAGTGGGGTCGGTGATTTTGGGATAGAGGGTGGATTGTTTTGCCGCTTGATCGTCCTGGTCGTGATCGTGGAGGTCAATGTGACCAGGGATCCAAATAAAGGTTACAGATGATTGGATTGCTGCGAGTGACGGAAAAGTAATATGAATACGTTGAGTGAGGGGGTTGTTAGAACAGGGATCTCGTAGGGATATCAGGGAGGAAAGCGAGTCTGTCATTAGGAGATATTTGAGTCGTGGAGGACGTTGAGCGAAGTGAGTGAGGCAGGAGTAAATAGCGGCTAATTCATCGGTGCATATTGAAGCTGAGTTTCTCATTCGTTATGCAAACATAACTCCTTGCATTGAATACGCGTAGCCCGTTTTGGATGATGATTATTAGAGCCGTCCGTGTAGCACATTATGTGGTCCAGGTAATCGGCGATAATTTCTGAGATGAGGCTTCTATATACGTTGGAGTTTGTTTTTTGGGTGTTAATTAAATCAAGTCGGAACATGGGGGGGTGAGCAACCAAGGTGGGGGAGGCTGATTTGATTGGGAGAAGTGGGTCGAGTTTAGGGAAATAATGGAGATGAGTTTTGAGAGAGAGAGAAGAAGTGGGTTACGAGGAGAATGTATAGAGGCGTATATGGGGAGATCAGGAAATTGGGCTGAGGAGGCAAGAAAGTTTGCAGTTAACGTAAGGTTACGAAAGAGGGGTGGAGGTTCAGCTGCTTCAGCGTAGAGGCTGATGTGAGGACTTGTACGAAATGCTCCGAGGGCAAGTCTAAGAGATGAGGCTTGACGAACAGTGTCTAGGAGTTTGATTGTTGATTTTCTAGCCTGGTTGTATATTGGGGCTCCATAATCCAGTTGGGAGCGGATGCGGCTTTCATATAGTTGGAGGAGTAGTTTGCGGTTACATCCTATGCGGGGGTGAGATGGGTATTTCAGGACATTAATTGAATTTAGGCATTTAGCTTTAAGCGATTTTATGTGAAGGGTCCAAGTGAATTTATGGTCGAAAATTAGTCCCAAAAATTTGTAATGAGTGAGAATATTTATGGTGAAACCTTGGAGATGTAGTGAAGGGAGGGGAAGCCCATGTCGATATTGGTGTCTAGTGTGTGTATGAAAAAGACGCGCTGCTCTGTGGGGATTTGAAGATGGGAGGGAGATGCTGTAATCATCAGCGAACAGCCGCCAAGTGAGAGGAAAGGGAACACATTTGGAGATGTCGTCGATAGCAATAAGGAAGAGTGGGACACTCCACACTTCTCCTTCAGGAACGCCATTTTCCATGTATTGATGAGAAGAGAGTTGATTTTAAATTCTGACTGTTATTGATCGGTCATACAGGAAATCTTGGAGGAGTTTTGGGAGGTTGCCTGTGAGGCCTATAGATTGTAATTTTTGGCATATTATGTATTGTCGTCACACGCGGGGGAAGGCTTGTTGTCAGTCAAAAAAGATAGTATGAAGGGAGGATTTTCCATGCACTGCATCATTAATTTGTTGTTGAAGATCTGTTAACCCTTGGAGCGTATTGCGGTTTTTGCGAAAGCCGTATTGGGAGTGAGAGAGTATGTTGTTAGAGTCAAGAAACCATGTGAGTATTTTGTTAATGATTTTTTGAAAAAGTTAACCCAAAACACTAGTAAGTGTTATAGGGCGATATGAGTCCGGAAGGGATGGGTCTTTTGTGGGTTTCAAAATGGGAAGGATGATAGCTAGTTTCCAAGGATTGGGGTAAACACCCTGTAGAAGAGTGGCGTTGAAAAGAGAGGAGATATGTGAGAGAGTTGGAGTAGAGGTTTTTGAGCATAGAAGCGTGAATATTGTTCAGTCCCGGGGAAGCATTTTTGAGATTTTTGTGGATGGTTGAGTAGAGTTCCGAGTGTGAGATTGATTTCTTAAACTATACAATATTTATAAATCTTTATTAACGTTCTATAATACCTGGATTTGAGCCTCCGGCGGCTAAGGAACACCATTTTGAATTTCAAAAATTTTTCTCGACCGTTTATTTTACTATGGTCAGCTCTGAAAGTTTTCTCCAGCTGCCATACTAGGCCATACCGCCGCTTGGATACCTAGGTCAGTTTTTTTTTCTTGTTACTCAGTCGAAACTTCCTCCGTGGGGCTAATTTATTTCTTATTGTCCGCTGTAGAATTTACATCGTCAATATTATGCTAGGTCAGCTTTGAACATTTCTCTAGGCCCTGGACATGAGTCAGCGTCTTTACTCAGTGTCGAGCTGGCTCGCATATTACAGGGTTGCGACAACGTTCACCGGGCCCCCCAAAATCTTCATCACCAGCCCCCCTTTTTTTTCGTGTACGCCCAGGCTCTTTACGCGGGGCCGCGGGCCTCGTAGAATTGCGATTGCAATCCTGTAACCGGGGCCAGCTGGACAATGCCCTCACTTTCAATTCACACAATTGAAGAACTGATCGAGTATCCCAGAATTTAAATAACTTTCACGTTTTCTTTCGGACCTGAAATTCGTTATTTTTAGTTCTTACAATTTCACGTCATCTACGAGCAGGGCTTTATTCAGACTTTTTATTTCAACGGATTGTTTGTTGGAGCCGAAACATAAAAACAGATAGAGGATTATATCGACAATTTCGTGTCAGCCCTCATAAATCGCACCGTGTTCATGAGGCCAAAGTCTAGAGTTTTTCTAGGTCTTGTTTAGGAGGTACTAAAATTTTCACTCACTACGGTGACCACATTCGGCCAATTTTTGAAAAATTACGAAGCTACACGAGTCAGTTTTTCTAATGGTGGTATGATTGTACACAAAGTGTACACAGTGAATTAGAAACGAAGTCTAAAACAGCACACTCTTTAGCTGAATAACGTCTTCATTCGCTCACACTATATAAGTAACTTACTAAGCAACTTACGGCAAGTGCTTGAAAATAAATACGAACAAGTTCCATCTTTGGGATAAACTTTATAGATGAAATTTGATTGGAATGAAGGATACTGCGACAGTTCGAAGAATGAGAAAATCATTTTTATATATTTTTTTTGATACTTTTTTTTTTACGTTCACGATATTAACTCAATTAGGGAAAATATAAAAGCGTCCATAAATAAAAACAAGATTGAATGAATGAAGGTTGTTCAGAAAATGACACATCATGTAATTAGGAACTGAAATAAATTATTGTACCTTTACGCGAATGTGTACACACTCTAATGCATCAACCAGTCACATTTGTAATTCTCAAGTGTATTTCACCTCGTTTTTGCTCATTTATTATGGTACACTACAAAGTATATCGTGAAGTAACTGGAACAGCGAATATACGCGCTACGCCATTCATAAATATGAATTTACATATTTTCGCGTCAAAATTTTTTGTTTTAAATTCTTATAAAATCGATTCAGCGAAAAAAAAAACACATACAGAATGAAACAGAAGAGAAAAAATGGAAGACAAGAACCAAGTTACAGGAATAACAAAAAAATGAATGATTGCTCTATTTCATTAAAATATTATGTGGTATTAAGAAACTATTTATGAGGATTTTATGAGTAATTCAGCGATGTATGAAAAATTTTATCCCTTCAATAATAAACGTAAACTGTAATGAAAAATATATGATTTAGTGAACAAAAAAAGTGCTATCGGACCCGGACCTTCATTAATTACAATCTATCGGGCATAAAAATGATTAGAATTCAAAAGTCTATTCGAAATATCATTATTTATAGAGGGCTAAGGAAGAGCCACGAATTTCTCCAAATCCCAGCGAGCTATTTACTTCACAGTTTCCAATGTTTCATGATTTTTCATATCTTCTTGATTCTTCAACCGGGCTGTGATAATAAACAGCCCACCTTCTTAGTTGCTCTGGGTTATCTTCATCAACTGCGTTCCCCGTGAACAGATCTTTAGGGCAGTTATTCTACTTGCGGATCGATTTCTTCTGGAAACGAGGCAATAAATGAGTGCATCAAATCCACAAAGGGAAATAGCAATGAGACCACCAACTATTTGGACTAACACTCATACTGGAGAATAACAAGATGAGATACACCATCATCCCAAACGACTTCTACCACCACCACAGGCACAAATTAGCGTTGATTCAGAACTACTGCTAATGAGCAGTTTCTGTTCCGAAGAACAATGAAGAAAGGAGGAGTGAAAATGAGATAGTGAAGCAGATCGCAGCAGCAGCCAACGGCTACTCTAAAGCCGGGGTTGTCGGAGTCCTTGGGAAAATGAAGCAAAGAAGACCTACGACAGCATCCGGATCAGTACCATACTATATTAGTTCCGGAAAACTCTTATTTTAGCGTAGATGTACCGACGTTTTTTACGGGGATAGATACAAAATAAAACTCCTTCTAGTTCATGACGGTGCACATTTCATTCTTTCTATCAACTCATAGGTATTGCTTTTTTCCGAAGATACTTTTATCCTTCCTACGCTTTGTTTCTTTTGGCCTCCTGTACCGAGCCCGTCTAAATACGAAAATACCCACCCATTTTCATGAAAAATTAGTTTTCAACATTTTGCATTCAAAGCACATCAGACTTTTCACAGAACCGAAAGTCATTTGACAAGTTGCTACAAGTAGCCCAAAGTTGAATTTCAACCGCGGCCTACGTCGTTGATGATACGGATAACCTTGAATCCGTTTCACGATGAAGAGTCTCGCGGTTAGCTTAGTTTTTATTGAAAAATTTCTGTGGCGCCTAACTATATTGTAAGATTTTCTTCCGTGTCTGCGTACATTAGCGAACAACGACTTTAGAATGGTTTGACGGCATACCTTGCGTTTATATACGCTTAGTGGAACTCCTATAAACTCGCAAAGATGCGAACGCACATACGTGGATCTACAACGCGAATAGTAATATAGGTGTATATCATATTAGCGGTTAATCTAATTCAAGAATTTCACTGTTTCTCGTACCGGTACTTATTTACCCTGCGGCTATAGGAATCGCTCGAAACGTCTAACGTCGTAATTATCAACAAGGAATAACGATTATAAGTTGCTAACAAGAATAAATTGCTTCCACAACTCGCGAACGGATGTGGCTGGAGTTCGGAGCGCAGCATAAATAGATTATCGCCTTCGGAATAATGATTTTTGAAAATTCGTGATATGTATTCCATCATTTTAGTGCCGCAGCAACTAATGTTATCAGGCTATCTAGTATAATATTATTCTAAAATTGCAAAGCGACGCGTCCAACATGGCAAGTTCATGTTTAGGCGAGCGCACGATTTGGATGGACTCCATACTGCTCTGAATCCACTCGCAGGCCTACGTTGTTTTTCATTATTTCATTCGTTGAGTTACCTACATTTCATCTAGAATGATACACGAATAGCGCACGCTGGTACATTTGTTCTTATTACTGGGAAATAAGTTTATGACCACCCAGCAAGAGGTACAAGAAGCCTTTCATCGCAAAACTAACGAAAAATTGCCGGTGAGGTAATTTAAAGCTGAGAGAATTATATTCGGACAGCCTCCGCGAAAAGGCCAGAGGGCAGCGAGTAATAAGAAGATTAATTAATTAAAGAAGAACAGATTCATAAGAGAACTTATGACTTGTAGCCGAGGTAATCGCTTGTTCGGTCAGGTATTTGAACTGAACTTACGCGTATATCGTTTTTCTAGGAACATTATGCTAAAGACCAACGAGTCTTCGCGGAGTACAAATGAATATCGCAATGTGAGCATTAGAATTATAGTTGTAGTGTAAGTAAATGGTACCTGTAGACGAACTCAGTTGTTACAGCATGTATTGTACTTTAATGAGATTTAGAGCTTCTTACAGAAATATAGTCGGGCATCACCCTGTCATCAGCACTGTATTGTTATCGGCACCATTTCGTGTCTATGAGGGCGTTTCCAACAGCTAACTAGCGTTTATCTTGTTCAGCTCTCATTAATTGAATAGCTTTTCTCGACAGGAGGCTGATATTCTACGTTCAAAAGTTGCGAAATCATTGGAGAATTACTTACAAATTTTAACAGGTAATCTGTGCTGTGGTATTGGGAAAAATATTGGCCTCCCGTCGTTCATTGTTGGGCGAAAACTAACCCACTCCATTCTAATTAGACTCTAGAAAAAAGTTTTTCCTTTTTTTGCGGGCGCAATGACTCTGCGCAAACAAAGGTGGGACAGGCAGGTAAAAATATGTGATGACTTTGCGCATCACTTTTCCCTTCACACTTACAACTGGCTTAGGAGACTGCCTGTTGGATGCAGGAGGCGTGATTCAAAATGTGTGCACCGAGTCCAAATAAGTCAGATCTTTCTGGGTTGACAATTGTACCCTAGGTACTCCAACCGGTCAACATTACTTTGCGTATACAACGTGCCCAATAACTTTCTGATGCGGGTAGTAACTTTTGACGCTAGGCGCCTTCTCGAGTTATTCATGATGGCGTTAATTAATTTTCAATTCACTTTCCGTTTGGATACCAAGAATAACGTCGATAACTGAATGAATGTCCGGATATGGGAAATAAAATAATCCATCGTAATTACAGTGGAAACTTTCTGCAGCATTGGTGGTTCGTGGGCCTGCAGAAGGTGTAGAAGTCCAAAGAAGTGAGGGAATTTCGTGCATCCGCGTCGACATGATTCTCTAGAATGTAATCGGCTGAAGAATGATTTTGTGTAGGGGCTACAGATATCAAATCAGTGAATTCTTCTTCAACTTCGGCGGGAGGCAGATATGCCAGACCGAAGAAACATCTCAACCCCTTCCTTTCTTCAGAGTTCTCGTTGTTGTACAGGGTGCGCAACTCTCGATCTCCCCGGGTATGTCGGTACCATGCTTGAACAAAGTTGTAAGAAGAATCTGCACGACAATAGGCCTCAGAGGCAATACGTCATTGCATGCACTCAATCGATACACTAGTAGTCGCTTTCTTACAGCCAGTTCCTGCGTGCAAAAGCATTACCTTTTTTTGCGGAAAGTCATTTTCCCCTTTTTCACCATTTTTCCGTTTTTTGATATTGCATGGAGTGAAAAAACACTAGTCTCATTGCAGTCCAAATCAACCGAATCACTTTTGACGTGTTTCATGACTTTTCTGACACCCTATACACTATCAAAAATTCGCGAGCCCACCGCATAACCTCCCAGGTAATTCACAAAAAATTTTCCAAGTCCATTAATAGGAGGAGAGGGGGCGGAGATGGAAGGGGTTGGTACTCCCAAATTTTCAGAAGTGTATAGGGTGTCAATAAAGACATGATGACCTCCCCGGTATTTAATTTAATTTTAATTTTATTTTTATCCAAAGGGCGGTACTCGCAGATTTCTGGATGACCTCCTAGGTGATTCGAGGTTTATTTTATTTAATTTTAATTTTATTTTATTCAATTTAATTTAATTTAATTTCAATTTGATAATTTTATTTTTTTCTATTTTATCATATTTTTACCCAGAGGGTGGTACTCGCAGATTTCTAGATGACCTCCCAGGTGATTCGAGGTTCATTTTATTTTATTTTATTTTATTTTAATTTAATCTAATTCAATTTAATTCAATTTTTATTTTATTTTATTTCATTTTAATTTCATTTAATGTAATTTAATTCAAGTTTTTTATATTTTATTTTATTTCAATTTAATTTTATTATATTTTATTTTATTTTAATTCCATTTAATTTATTCTAATTTAAATTAATTTTATATTATTTTATTTTATTTTATTTTATTTAAATTCAATTTAATGTAATTCAATTTTATTTAATTCAATTTCATTTTATTTTATTTTATTTCAATTTAATTTTATTCTATTCTATTTTTTTTATTTTAATTTAATTTAATTCAATTTAATTTAATTTAATTTTATTTTATTTTATTATTTTATTTTTACACAGAGGGTGGTACTCGCAGATTAATTCAATTTAATTTTATTTAATTTTATCTTTATTTTATTTTTATTTCATTTTTACCTAGAGGGTGGTACTCGCAGATTTCTGGATGACCTCTCAGGTGATTGGAGGTTTATTCTGTTTTATTTTAATTTATTTTATTTTATTTTAATTTCATTTACTTTTATGTTATTTAATTTAATTTAATTTTAATTTAATTTGATTTTATTTTAATTTAATTTAATTTAAATTTAATTTAATTTTTATTCTATTTTTACTCAGGGGGTGGTTTTCGCGAATTTTCGGAAGTGTATAGGGTGTCAGAAAAGACATGAAACATTGTCAATAAAGTAGAAAAAAACATACCAGGGAGGTGATTGAGAAATCTGCAAGTACCACCCTCTTCCAAAAAAAAAAAAAAAAAAAAATGAAAATTAAATAAAAATAAATTAAAAAATAAAATAAAACAAAATAAAATACAAATACAAATAAAATTAAAAATAAAAATATATACCTAGGAGGTCTTTGAGAAATTTGCGAATACCATTCTCTCTCCAAAAAAGAAAAGATGAAAAAAAAGTGAATAAAATAAAATAAAATCAAAATTAATTCTGAAAAAAAAAATAATAATAAATAAAATAAAAAACTAAAAATAAAATTAAGACAACTGGCGAAAGAACATGAAACATGATCTTTATATTTCTGGCAACGCCAAGAAATCCTTCCTTTCTTTTTTTTGTACCCCATTTTAGGTCAGTCTTGACTGACCTCTATGGCAGTTCGAGTCAAACAAACTGAAGAACTGACTAGAAGAAAGAAGTGAACTGGTTGATTTTGACGATTTTTCTTTTCCAAAATTGAAATGGCTTTCTTAAAAAGTTATACAGGGTAGGTAGACATTCAAGCAACATATTTATAATGGGAGGTGAGAAAATTGAAATATCAAGCGGTATATAGGGTGCGCCAAAAGGCTGAATCCAGATTGCAGCCCAAAGTGCAGAAAACGTCCACTTTGCGGCACAAAGATGACCAGATTGCGGCCAATTTTATTTAGAAATCAACCATTGTAGTTTATGAAGATTCTTTCTTAACTAAGAACTTTCGGAACATGTTCTTGGCAAATGCAAATCTATCAGTATGTCTCTCTTTGAAATCGTTTGTTGCCCCACAAATGTACTACTACTGTTTCAGCGCGCTCTTCTTCAAAATTTTTTTGATGTGAACGGATAACATTTCCGAATGAGTTCTCTCTCGTATTTCCAAAAGGGCATCAATGAGTGAGTAAATGTTTGGATGAGAGAGGTGGAACAGTCCATATTTGCTTTATTATTGAAAGACTCGCACGCATTCGTTGCTCTGCCTATGCTAGAAAAATATCTTGCCCGTAGAAATGAGGGGGGGGGGGGGGGGTAAGAAGGCTTCTGGTTGCACATAATTCTCGTACACGTAGCTAGTGAACTCCTAGACTACAAGGTGATTGGGTTCCTTCGTTTGGAGTGCAAGGTCAAACACGAAAATATGCAATCAATCAAACATGATAAGGTCAAATACAAAGACATATGATCAATTATCCTATAAGAAAAGAATGACGTGTATGCCAGAAAAGAAGTGAATTCTACTTTTGCAGAGCTTACAACTCACCATCATTTTCGGCCGCAAAAAAATGTCTCAACTCGACACACGGGCCGCAATCTGCCAACACCGCGAAAATTAAGAGAAATTTCGACTCTCGCGCTATTTTTGATAGGAAGGGACTTGGAAAAATGTTGACTTCCGAGCTATAATATATGATGACAGAGGGACTTGAGAACATTTCAACTATTGAGCGATACATGATAAGAGAGAGATACACAAAAATTTTGACTTTCAACCCATAATATATGTGTATGATAAGAAGGTAAGGGACTTGGAAAAATGCTAACTTCCAGGCTACAAACACCATGATACAAGGAACTCTGGATAACTTGAGAATCTTCAAGATTTCAATTTAATTCACAAATTCAACCCTTAGAACAGGTTCCCAGCGTCCTTCGTTCAATTTCTCCTCTTAAATGTGAAAGCACGCCGTTCTCTATAGTATTTTGGGTAGCGTTACAACGAAACTCGCAGATGAAAACAGGAATTCAAGCGTCATAGCACCGGTGTCCTTTCAGAACCCTATGAATAGGGCTTTTCCAGTACTCCATATTGCATACTCATTTGCCTGCCCTGTTATCAATCTGGTAGTGTTTGATAACGATTTAACATTGCTCTTATGGCAAAACGCTCCGGAATGAAAATGAGTATGCAATCCAGCAACACCCATAAGACCAATGTTGAATCGTTATCAAACACTACCAGATTGCTAACAGGGCAGGCAAATGAGTATGCAATATGGAGTACTGGAAAAGCCCTATACAAGTGAGGACGTACGCCGCCATATTTAGTCGTTAATGATTTTTCATCCTTTTTACAGCTTCTTGTTTAGGTGAGAAATTTGTACAATCAGGGGAGTTATTTCTTGATTGCGCCGAAGTTTGTACTTTGCTTTGGCACTTAGTCTCGTAGTAATACGAGAAGAGAAGCGAAGAAATGAAGGGAGAAAAAGGGAGGCAGCAATAAAATGTCTTTACCCCTTCTATCAACATCCTCACAAAAAGAAACAATATTGAAAAATTTTTTACAATTTTCATTACATTAATTCAGAAGAACTTGATTTCGTACACTTACCCCCTTTCTCTTCAATTAAAATGTTGTTGATACAAATTTTTCAAATATTTTCTCCGGGTTTTCATGCGTAGAAGAGAATATTATTCTGCTAATCGTGATTTACGATCCCAAAGCGAAGTGCTTCCGTTCAAAGGACGGAAAAATTTGATCGCACGAACAAACTACATTCCGCATTAATAAGAATTTATGACGTATTAGTCGATTATCTCATCCAGCATATCAAAAATTGCGCGTCAGCAAATAAAGTGAGTTATCCTCTTAATGTATTCGCTTTTTGATGGTCATTAGGTCAATCTTATTGTAGGGCATCAAATTATGATTTTATATGATCTTTCTACCGCGTCTGCAATTCAAAAGCCGTTATTACTCCAAGTTTTATCACTTCTGTAAGAACAGAGGAAGAGAAAAAGGTCATTTCCCTCGTAATTTATAATTTGGAGACTACTTTGTGTTCTGTTCTTAGAATGAAGACGCTAAATCTTGCTCACGCGAGCATCGAAGTTAATGAGCACACTGACCTCGAGAATAGTAAACGTTAATGAGGGACTGTAAATAAAAAAAATAAAATAAAAAAGTTTTCTAGCTTTAATAATTACGAAAATGTTTTTTTTTTATCGCATTCGTGGTTTTATTTTATTGAAGATAGGTACCAAATTTTTACCATGCACCCTACCGCAATAATATAAACCTACTCGTAAAATAAAATCTCGTTTCTGAATCTTTCATATAAAATATAAACTTTCTTTGTCCGTAAATGAAATAATATCAAATTCTTCGAAAAAATATAAATTTTTTACCATTAGTGTATTTTCCTTTTAGTGAACAGAGCACTACAGAAAATAACTTTTGCAAGTCGAATTGAACGTGATACTATTTGTTTTATTAGAAATATTATAGTGTATTACATATCCACCTGTATTACGCTTGATACATTTTGCTTTCTTCAAAACACTGTTTAAGCGTGTATCTGACATTTTGACGGGGAATACTTAATCACATTAATGGAGCGAAGGGTTTACTCCCTATCGCGTTTTAAATCTCCATAACATACACTTATTCGAAATAGAAAAAAAAAAAAACCCTGTACATACGAGTATTAATCTACAGCAGTACAAAGCACTGGCTGTTCTGCAAAGCATATGTACGCTATTTACACGTATTGTGCCGCATGGTCTACCATATTATTACTCACTCTTTTTGTATAAAAGTTGTTTCCTTTCGATGCCTTTCGAAACCACCTTATTAAACTAGGTAACGCATGGTTGGTAGTTTGCCGGGAGAAAAACGACAGGTAAGTGCCGTAATATTCGAGCATTGCACTTTACACTAATCAATTGTTTTTCCCCAATGAGTGGTAGAAAGCGGAAGAGAGATTAAAGTTATACTCGTATTATTCTGTGCCTTGCTTGCCTTTGTCGAACATTTGTATAGTAGTCGAGTCGCGCAAGTAATATGATAAAAACATCGTCGATGAAAAATGGTTTCTAGGGACATGTAGAACAAATCTGACGACCAGAATCGGTTTAACAGGACATTTGAAAACGGAAGGAACGAGGATTATACTCATAATATAATAAAGAAAATGACATAGCATCTTCTGATAAAAACAAAATTTCAATGATTGAGCACGAATTCCAAAAAAGAAGGAAGCACAAATTGTACAAGTCTAAAAAACCAACCCTCTTAGGAGACTTTCTTTTTCAATGATCTAGTTCTAACAAAAGAATTAAACGAATGGACTTTTCCAGTTTTCAATCCTCAAAACTTAAGGTAGGACATTCAGTGAACATTAAACTGTACCATAAATTTCTCTGGAAATGAGGCTACATACTAGTATGAATCATTAAAGATAAGCTAAACATAAAAATGCCACCCGTAAGCAGAAGGGAAACACATCGAGCCCAATCGGGAAAATATACGGTTTCTTCACCGCACGCCACCGCGGGTAAAGACGTACCTTCTCACGCTAACTTGGGAGGAGAAAGTATGGATCTATTCCCGCGTTTCTTTGTGAGCACAAGCATACTTCACCTACTACTTCGGGAAAGAGAAATTTCCAATGGTAGATGCGAGAACTTGAAAAATTTTCAAGTTCATATTCTGCTAGTATCTACTTTACCATTAAAAATCACTCTTTTCTCAAGGAATGGGTGGAGTATGTTTGGGCTCACAAGGAGACGCGGGAACAGATCTAATACTTACCCTTCTCAAGCCAGCGCGAGACAATACGTACCGCCTTGTATAGAAATATACTATTTCGACTGTAGAAAAACTTTTGGTAACAAGGTGGCGACAGTCCTCATGAACTTGGAAAAAACTTGATAGAGCCTGTCGATTCCCTATACTTTGTTTGCTCTTGTTTGCATCCCTTTCATCAACTGGCCTCCTTTAATATTTACCATTATCCTATCTATTTACTGAAATAATTTGCTTATGGAACGGGCTGGGAATTGGACTGGGGACCGGGTTTGGGGTGGCTAGTGGTGGATTTACTATCATTATCGTTTTGTTTGATTGTTTATTCATTTATTTATTTTTATTTGTTTATTTGTTTATTTTATTTCATTCTATCATTATTTATTATTTTATTTATTTAATTATTTATTTTATTTCATTTTTTATTCATTTTTTCATTTATTTATTTATGTATTCATTATGACATGTTTCATGTCTTTTTTGACACCCTATGCACTTCCGAAAATTTGCCAGTACCCCCCCCCCCCCCACCACCACCATTAATGGACTTGAAAAATTTTTACCACCCCCTGGGTAAAAATAAAATGAAAATAAAATGAAATAAAATTATATTAGATTAAATTGAATTAAAATAAGATAACATAAATTTAAATTAAATTAAAATAAAATAATATTAAATTAAATTGAATTAAAATAAAATTTAAATAAATTGAAATAAAATAAAATAAATTAAAATAAAATAAATTAAAATGAAATAAAATAAAATTTATTTAAATTAAGATTAAATTAAATTAAAATTAAATGAAATGAAATTGAATTAAATTATATTAAAATAAAATAAAAATAGAAGAAAATAAAATGAAATAAAAATTAAATTAAATTAGATTAAATTGAAATTAAATTGAAAAAAAATTAAATAAGCCTTCCCCCCTGCCCCCCTCCGAATCACCTGGGAGGTCATCCAAAAATCTGCAATTACTACCCCTTGAGTAAAAATAAAATAAAATAAAATTGAATTAGATTAAAAGAGCGAGTGAGTCCCAGTAACCTCGTCAGCTTGAAATATACTAAAGTGGACTTGTACTGGACCAAGAAGCGGGACAAACGAGCGGGGCGAGTAAGGCCCAGTCCGCTCGTTCGTCCCAGGAAGCAGTCAGCCTAAAATACTCCAAAGTTGACTTATTATACTAGAACAAGAAGTTGGAAATTTTGGATATTTTTGAATGATGAAGAGCTTAAGAAGACTGGCGAAAAGACATGAAAGATGATCTTTATATTTTTGGCAACGCCAAGAGATCTTTCTCACTTTTTTTTTTTTATTTTTTAGTTTGTTTTACGTTGTAATTTTTTCATTTTTTTAAATGTTTTTATTAGTTATAGTACAGTGCTCGTCTGTAATTGGCCCAATCGGCTGTTGACAAACGTTTTAATATAAATAAAATAAATTAATAAAATAATTAACCTGAATTAAACTACGGTCCAAGTTGAATGGCTAAAATTGGGTACACCTGGTTTAGCAATAAGTTTGCTAGACTAGACTAGGTTTAAGAAGCCCTAAACAGAGAATATAAATCAATTATTTGCAGATAACTCTCTAATAAATGGTGGTAAAAGCAGACACCAAAGAAGATACAGAGAAATTCGTCAACAATTGCATTGAACGAGCAGCCTAAATTACCTAACCCAACTCAAAGTTGAAATTCTCCTACGGAACAGTCGGCCTCAGTAAATAGATTCAGACCGAAAACAACCTGCGCAAAAGCCCTTTCCTTCATTCTGAAATCTCACTGAAGGCTAAAACACAATGTAATACGAAATCTTGGGCTTCTTTATAGTACACAAAACCAATCAATATAAAAGCAACAAGTGGACTACATCACAAAGGAAGCTATGACAATCATTTCTCTCGTAGGTTTTCATTCGTGTAACACGGATAGCCACAAATTTTATGCCAGGAAAACAAAGATAAGAATGTCCACTGGGTGCTTCACTCCACTTTTCATGTACTACAGCTCGGTATTTCATCACCCGAAATGATGGCACGATTAGTAAAATGGCTGATTCAGCCTGAGAGAGAAGTCACATTTCGTGGCCATCTACCGAAAGTCACCACCGAGCCAAATTTCACTTTCTTGTAACCAATTGCACGATTTTTCCCTCCTTACAACCTGTAATGAAAGAACTAATTTCTAAGATAAGTCTCAGTTCATTTTGTCTGAAAAATTTTCTTCTGAAATTCATTCGTCG
Source organism: Aspidiotus destructor (assembly GCA_035079395.1). Taxonomy (NCBI): domain Eukaryota; kingdom Metazoa; phylum Arthropoda; class Insecta; order Hemiptera; family Diaspididae; genus Aspidiotus; species Aspidiotus destructor. The sequence continues at coordinate 9,871,137 of JAVHKZ010000003.1, read as the reverse complement.
ATAAATGTGGAACCTTTGTAAGTCGAATCTGAAGGGAAACACACAGCATTTCGACTTATAGGGTTTTTCGAGTACTGTAGTTTCGAGTTAAAGAGTTGAATTACGATGTATTTTCGAGTTATGCAGTTTTTCAAAATTTCTTCTAAAATAAAAGGAAAGACTCTATAAGTCGTACGTTGTCCCATTTTCGACTGCATAACTCGAAGCACAACCGGATTAAACTCTATACGTCGAACGTGGTTCAACTTTTGATTGTGTATCTCAAAATACAGTATACTGTATTTTGAGATACACAATCAAAAGTTGAACCAAGTTCGATGTAAAGAGTTTAATCCGGTTGTGCTTCGAGTTATGCAGTCAAAAATGGGACAACGTACGACTTATAGAGTCTTTTCTTCTTCAAAACGCAATAAATTCATTTCGAGTTACGACTACAAAATTTTGACATACAAGGTTTAATTTTACATTGAGTGTTATGGGACTTTCAAGGGGAATCAGTTTTATATCGACTTACAGGGTTTTTCGACTTACGTGGGTTCGACTTACAAAGGTTCCACTGTATTTTCTCATATTTTTGAATTTTCAACCTACTTACTGACAAAGGATAAACATACGGGCGCTGTTCTGTAGAAAACGCAGAGGCGACTATGAAAAATTTCAGAATGGTGGTATTGGGTCACATGAGCGATAGGTACTTTACTCTGAAATGTCGTCCTTCGGGCGTTTTCTGCGGAACAGAGTTCATATTATGATGTATCATACGTAGGAAATTTTAGGGTCTACAATAATTTTCTCCAAGAGCCATATTGAAAAGATATTTGCGCGATACTGAATCAGGTATGCAACCCGAAGTACAGGACCACCACACCTTTCCGAGGGGTGGCTACAACTTTAAATAAACTTCGTATGATATCCGCGACAAACTGACTAAACGGGATCACAATTTCTTCCCATTAGCACTCGTAATAGAATGAAAGTAGAAATGTTAACGTCAAGTTGAAGTAATTATGTTCTCTGTATGGTCATCGGAATCACAATTAAACAACTTTTATTTCAAGGTGTCCTATCAAGGCTTCATTCTCGATCTTCATCATTCTAAATCAAAGTGATCGATAACTGTAGGTAGAATTTTTTGCATAAATCAATTAGCTTTTCTGTCTTGAAGACTACTCGACCTTGTGAGAAATCGATGCGAGGACTTTTTCATCGCGTTCAGCTCAAATTTTTCTCAATATTCGAAGTAATGCAATGGTACGCCGGTTTCAATACACTATAGCGCAAAAATTGTTTTTATTTTTGGGCTCATGACCCTAGTCATAACTCATCAGAATGCTGAGAGATTCTTCACTTCTGTTGAGGCATTTTCTCATCGGGAAAAACAGCTCCGTCCTTTTCGCTTATAGTTGAAAGAAATGACGTCTTACAGGTAGGTTTATTATGCTCATGCCAATGCCATTAGGCAGAAAAACCCGGCAAAAAAAAAAGAAGAGAAACGCGCGAAGCAGGATAATTATAAAATGAACAATGCCGGTAGACTGTGTAAACAAATCGTTACAAGAGGTTATGATTTTCTGGAAAAGCTGGTCGTATCTCATCTGTACTTTTTTGAGTCGGAAAACATGCTTTTTAAAATATTCATCTTGTTGCTACATGTTTGAAGTACAAGCAGTGAATTTTAAAAAGAACGACGTTGATCGTCCGAGTGTTTAACGCGTCGCTAGTGCAACTTTTTCATTCATCTATGGGGGACGAAATAGCTTTCTCTACAAAAAGCGAAAATGAGCTGCAGATTTTATACGTATTATTGTAATAATAATATGAAAGAGTAGGGGAATTTCTTTTGTAAGTTACCGCTACCGATTAGAAGCCATAATATGTCGAACATGAAGTACGACGATAAACCTTTATCCGTCAAGGTACATAACATATATACGCGTTTACAGCAGAATTATGACAGAATGTAAATTTAACCTGTCTTATGATAACATGCGACATTGTATCCTCAAACTTGTCACCACAGACTAGGATGAACTTCGATGCGGCCCGTGCTTCGTCCTCAGTCACCGCAGCTTAGTTAGAAAACTCATACGATAATCGCGACCTAGGCTTTTTCTAACGTAATGTGGATTCGAATTGGAATTCTGTTGTAATTTTCATATTCCGAACAGAGTGAAAAAATTACATTGTCTGTCGGAAGTGTAACTTCTACTCGAGTCATTCTAAGAAGGCTTTTGTTTCGCACTTCTTCATTACTCTTCGTCCAGTTATTTTCTCTTTAATACGACAGTAAAACGCTGTAGGCATTTTTTAGAAAAAAGTTTTTGTTCTTTCGATTTATTATGAGGATAAAAAGCACATACCGTATCTGGAAAAAGAAGAAAAAAAAGAGCACTGATTTATGGTACCATTGAAACGTAGGATCTTCGCGGTACAGTACCGCCATAAATGTTAATAATGTTCTCTCATTGCAAAGCACTTGTGCATTAGAAAGAAAAGCAACGTATGTGCCGTGTTGATTAGAATCATGATCCAGTAATTACAACACGCTGTTTGATTAACTTTGCAAGTAAAGCGAATGACCTCAGCCTAATGCGTTCGCGTAACCATGTTGTAAAACATTAGATGTTCAAATAGCTGGAAAAGGTTGGTCGGCGAAAATATTATTGTACTCGTGTAAAGTGGTGCAATGTATGGGCAATATCAAAATTTAGTTTGTAAGTTTTGTTGCATCGTGCGAGACCTCGAATTCATCATGGCTACCGAACGTCGTATCATATTTTCAGGTTAGTCCAATGTCCCTCGAAGGACTTAGAACTTGGAAATTCTCATGAAACTTGATGCAAATTTTTCGAAGACTTGGTTGATACCTTTTGGTGACCAGTTTTATCTAGAGTAAAGGAAGACTGGACAAGAAATGTGCCCTTTTTGGATCGTGAAGTTTCAATTAAGGCCTGTAATGAGGCTCGCCGTAAGTTTTTTTTCTTTCATGATGTCTGACTCTCAGATTCTTTAAATCCCACGTACTTGTAAGGTTTTAGATCAACCATTGAGAACACATCACTTCTGTCGCTTGTGCAGCGCCACCCTTCCTTCATGGCAGAGTGGGCGCGGGTTGTATAAGCACTTGATTTTGTTTTCTCCAGCACCGGGATCGACCCTTTCGGGTGTGACTTCAGTGTTGGAAGAATCTCCTTGGCGAATCCTTTCTTCTACTCGGATATTGCCGAGCTACTTTGGCAACCGCCATGTTGCAGTGCCCCCCTGGCGCGCAGAAAAACATCAGAACACATAACAACAACACCACCACTATCTTAGATAATCTGACATACAAAGTTGAATCGAGGTATTTGCAAATAATGAATGCAAGAAAAAGAGGCTATGATCAAGTATACCCATAACCTCTTTTCCTTGTATTGATCAGTATGATCACTTGCTGTACGCACATATACGTCAATTCAACTTTGTACGGCAGTAATACACTGGATTGCTTATCAAAAAGGGATACTCAAAAGAGAGAGTAAAATATATACGAAACACCGCAGAAAAATTAAACGACGAGCGCTATCGGTTTCTAAAGTATCTTCAGGCACGAAATGAAAGCAACTGACAAGACGGAGGAGAGAATGAGACCATTAAGGTTGGTCGAAAGAGAAGTCGCGATGTGAATCATATACAGGTTCGATCAGGCCGTCTTTCGGAATGTACGGATTCAGTACCGTAATTCCATCAGTATTGAGGTAACAAATTATTTCTATGGGTTCTAGGGCCTTACGCTTACGGTAGGAATTATCCTTATGAAAGAGCCTTTCCGATTCCTCACGGAAACTGTGGCCTGTATTGATCAAATGATCGGCGAAGGCTGATTCCCCCAAGTGTCCCTTTTCCCGAAACTTCACGTGCTCAGCTACTCTCAGCTTCAACTGGCGGCTGGTCTCACCAATATACAAACCTAGCTACAATCCTTACATTCTATCTTATAAACACCGCTCCTCTCATTAACTGGAATAGGATCCTTCAGCCTCACAAACGACCCTTTCACTGTGGTAGGGGTGTGAAATGCTGGTCTGAAACCAAACGGACGAAGGATCCGCCCCAATTTGAGGGAGAACTTCCCCATGACAGGGAGACTGATCCAGAGCATACGACGATCACTGATCGTGTCTCGGAAGAGGGAAAGGGTAGAATCAAGAATTTTCCTAGTGGTTTTCCTCCGAACCATCACGTCGACCACGACATTGACCCTATTCACTCTAGCCAAGTGTTTTACAGTCAACAATTCTTTCTTAAAGGCAGCCTGACTCAACGGAATACGAGTCCGTCTGTGGACTAAGCTATTAAAGGCTACTATCTTATGAGCAACAGGACAGAATGAAGCTTCGTGCACTAGAACATCGGTCGTAGTATCCTTCCTGTATATTCCAAACTCATGGATACCCGATCTTACAGAGATCGATAAATCCAAGAAGTTGATGGAGGTTTCCCCTATTTCCAAGGTAAATTTTATGGAAGGGTAGTAGGAATTGAGATAACTCAGAAACTCACCAAGGAGCGCATTCTAAGCACACCGAATATCATCCATGTACCTGTGCCAGTAGTAAATATCACTCAGTAGCACCTGGTTCGAGGAAAAGAGATCAAGTTCAAACTTCGACATGAAAACTTTGGAGATGAAGGAACCTAGAGGTGATCCAATGGGGGCCCTACCTCATCAGGGAACTCAAAAAACGTCCCTTCAAATTTACAATAGTTGGGGCACCAACAGATATCCAGAAGATCAAAGAATTCTTGAAGCTGATTGGGAGGAATATCAGCCTCAACGAGTAGATCGCCCATACGCTGCATAGTAACAGCTGTAGGAATATTTGGGAACAAACCAACATCAAAAGAACAGATGGTCGTGCCAGGGGGAAGACTTACATCCTTCAAAACATCGACCAAGGAAGCCGAGTTCAAAACTGAATGAGGGGATTTGAAATCAACGCAAGACTTGAACCAACAGTCCAAAAACTTAGCAAGGAAGTAGGTAGGAGAAGAAATGAATGAGATCACAGGTCGCATCAGGGTATTAACCTTATGCACTTTAGGCAACCCGTAAAGGAGGAGGGGGGTGTAGGAACAAAGAGGGCTCTCTTCATCGCTGGGGTTTTGATAATAGCCTCACACTTGTTGATGACTCCAACTTCTTCAACTTGCTTAGGGAAGCAGAGATTCTCGCTCTCCTCAGCATCACATTGCTGGAGCACTTCGCTTCGTGGACCTTAGAAGCATATGCGGTTTCCTCCATAACCACAACAGCATTGCCCTTATCAGCCTTTGCAACGATTAAATCCTCCTCCCTGATCTCCCTCTTTTTTCCTCCCAAATCCTTGCTCATTTCAGAGGGGGGGGGGTATTACGGACTAATTCGACGCATAAGTTTTGGGTATTAACTTCAGATGCAATATGCTCAGGGAGATCCGCATGATTCACATCGCGACTTCTCTTTCGACCAACCTTAATTATCTCATTCTCTCCTCCGTCTTGTCAGTTGCTTTCATTTCGTGCCTGGAGATGGTTTATAAACCGAAAGCGCTCGTCGTTTAATTTTTCTGCGGCGTCTCAAATATTTTACTGTCCCTTTTGAGTATTCCTTTTCGATAATTATGTATACCCGTAACCTAGAAGTCGTTCAACACTGGATTGCTGTTCACTTCTCGTCCTCATCTTCTCTCTCCAAATGTGATCTTCCTCTTCTTCCTGCACCTCTGGATGTTGATGATAAACAGGTGTCAAGTAGGTCATAGCGTGGTTCGCAGACACCCTCATCATACCCATAAAACTTTGACCAATTTTCCCATGGGCTTGTTATAAATTTCATTGAAGGACAATCATTCTTTCGTTTTGATGATGCGAATTATTCTTACAGTGATGTTCGTAAATTCGAATCAAAATGCTGAAAAAACGTCCAAATATTTCGAAAAACTTCTTCAGAACAAGAAAGTGCGCGTTCGACGCCAGGTTTCCGAAAAAGTATAATTCGTCCACGTCGCCAGAATAGTGAAAACAAGTCGCCGAGTCCTCTTTTTCAATTCGATAAATGTAGAAATACCTTTCTTGCTTTCATCCAAACCGCTCTTTCGAGATTTTGTCAATTTTTAGTAAAATCAAACTGGACTCTTTCTACTCCACCTATATACGAAACAAACTTCTGTGTCACTCTCACTTCGCGTATATCCGACAGTAAAAATTCGTGTCTCTTGAATTTTATAATTTAATTAAGTGTCAGATATTAATAACATCTCCGTAAGAAAATTAGATTAAATCTTCAACCGCAAAGAGCAGCTATTTTCTGCGACTTCATTTCGAACTGAACTCAACGCTTTCTATACAATGTATTTATTGGGATTCCGGGCCTTGCGATTGCAATATCTGACGAAATTCGTAATACAAATACCAGATAGTCGTATACTGGACGCTAACCTTCGCTTAAGTGATCCATAATGAGTTAATTGTACCAGGTATAAGACCCTGTGTGAAATATGTCGTAATCTTGGAATCGGAATGATGGTCGATAACGACAAAATGTTGGTATCGGTTTTGAAAAGTGGCGACGCTCTGCAATTTATCGGTTCGGACATGAGACGATTTGAAGAAAAAAAAAAAAAGAGATAGATTTATTTACGAGATAAACTGTGTGAACGTCTCACGATAAATAAGGTAATAAATTTGTCTGGTTCGAATGTACCATTTGCTTAAAATATAGGCCAGTCGTGATGTACTTTTTACTACTCCTTAAATCATTCATAATTACGGTAGAATATGTTTTCTCGTAAGTCGTGTGTTTATACTTGGTCACAAAATGAGCTGTCGATCGACTTTTAGCCGACTCGAGCTCGACAGTTGTGCTAAATACTCTTTCGCTCCAAATCCGTTTGCGGTGATTCAGAAAGTCCAAGTTATTAGGAGTCTGAGGAATGTGATGAAGAGGTGACTTCGTTCGCTGCTTGCAGATAGAAAACCTACTCCAGTCCTTCGTCTTATGTGAAATTTTCAAATGAGGGTTAGGCAAAGACATGAAACATATCAACAGAAAAAGAAGTGAGGAGGACGATCCTGTAGCATACGAGCTCAACAATTCTTAATCATTTAAACCTGTTTGAAGGAAGCAAACGATTTCTGCTCGCAGGGGGAGATTCAAATATTTTGCGCTTGAGATACAAGAGTAGGAAAAAGAGGCAGTCGTTTTACGAACATAAAATATCAAAATAATTCATTTTTTCTTACCGTTGATCCAGTCTGATAGAATTCTTGGCCAAACAAATTACGTAATTGACATTGGACTCGAAAAGGGACACTTCAGAATCTTGTTCGTTCCAAAATTGAATCCTGAAAGAAATTCATCATTTAGTATATCGTACAACTTCAGTATGCACGGATTTTTGTTCTTAACTTTACTTATTCTACGAGGCGCTAAAAACGACAAATTTTAAAGAGTTTGTGTGCAGATTCAGAAGAGAAAACTTTGGTCCAGTGGTGAACTTAATCTCTCCGATTTTGGCAATCACTTGACAGTGAGTATCGGGATGAGGAACGACGAAATGCGTGTATCTCTTTAGTTATACATTCACCAAGACATTCAATAAAGGCACCTGTGGTTTATTGACTGAGCATACTGAGAGACGAGTTCGAGAATTATTAAGATACACCGCAGATTTTATAAGAAGTGTTAATGGTGCGCGTGCAGCTTGTCATGTTGATCGGGTGCCTCGCGCTTTTCTCATTATACCTATTTCAAGCACGTTATGCTCTCACAATTAACGAAATATTCGGTTCAACAAAATCAGAGACGTATCTAGTCTTTGTACTACTGGAATATAGATACTACAGGGTGCCTGGTGAAACTCTGCTAAAGAATTTGAATTCTTACACATATAATTCAGCGTAACAGACGAAAGTTTCTAGATCCTTATCCATACCTAAATGATATAATCGAGACAGTTACTGGTCACGTCGCGACCAAATTACGGATCTGGGAGCGTTTAGTCTCACCTGTAGGGTTGACATGACGAGAGACCAGTTTCAGATTTACTTCTGGAGGTTTTCAAAGAAACTTTTGATCATAACTCGTAGGAAGGTCCCACAAAACACTCGCGTCTAATTCATTCATTAAGTCATTTTCATGTAGGGAAAGAGAAAATTACAGAAATTAGGCTTCGCGAATAAGCCTCGCCAGGAACGTTGAAGAATTAAATGTTTGGGTTAAGCACATAAAAGAGAGCACCCAAATACAAACCTCCAGACAAGGCTTTTGAAAAATTTTGGGTATCGACTTCGAGGGAGCCTGCGACAAATTTTATAATAAGAGTATTCTTTCAGACAGATGGGCTAACATAAACCCCATCATTCTTCTCTGAAAGGATAAGATTTGATTAGAGTTCAGATAGGTACCAAACTCCAAGCTCCACGAAATTATCGAACTCCCGACGAAGTTTGTCTGACAACAATCTTACGATATTATGATGCACGTGTGAGACGAGCAGGATTTCAAGAATATTTCGCGCTCTCAACTCTTACTGCTTTACTTCACAAGCTTCACGAGTATATGGAGGAGAAATTTGAAAATTTTCAGACTCAAATCATCTTCTAGAACTTGTTTCTTGCACAATTTGATTAATGGTTTGCGAAACAGTTCCCGTAAAACCAGTGAGCGAAGCAAACTACGCGTTTTTTTTCTCTCCCGCCTTCTTACATTATTCGGAAGTGATTACATTATTAAAATTGGAAATTCCAATATTATAAACGAGATATGCATTAGATGAAAAAAAAATGAAAAAACTTATTCTGATTCTTTTTTTCAGGACAAAATTGCACAATATTTGGGTTCAAGAATTTATACTCGCACTATGTACAAAGGATCTACTTCTCTATAGATTTTGTCTTCGGTCAGGCGTTATTTTTGTATACTGCAGTAGCAAAACGGTTCTGTCGGAAGTTTTACAATCCGGATATTCGCCGAAGATAACAGCATCCTTCATATGTGTCAATCACGCTGATTCAATGCTATACTGTACATTTTGAAATGTATGTCATAATCAACAAGTTTCATCATTATCGTTGAAAGCAGATTAACAATAATAAAATATATCTTCATCATCGCAACGTTGTTGTAGTTGTTGTCAACAACGAAGTTACAAAGTACATCCATTAACTCAAAAATTTTGCTCAAATAATAAACGACGACATAACTTCAGAAGGCGAGCTTATTCACGTAATTATTTTAATCATTATCATTTCTCAAACGGCGCATACCTAATTAACAATCGTCATTTTTGAGAACAGTCTTCGTATGACTTCCGGAAGGTGACAGGTGGACCAAATATAATAAAAAAAAAAATTAATTATAAACGCTCACGAAAATTGAAGTGGTGCACAATATTCATAGTTACATAGCGTACAGGTGAAAATATAAACTGGAGGGTCCTGTTGTCGCGCGTTCGCTCAACGCAACCCACGGAGACCCCCTTCATTCTCGAAAACAAATAGAGAATATTTACGAAAATATTGAGTAATTAATCGAGTCCGCGTAATGAGAGTTGAACGCACGATTTCCAAGAGCGAAAGTCATCATCGGGATCGATTGAGCTTATAGCTCTCATTACGTACGAACTCGATTTCGTCTTTGACTATCCCGTAAAACGGAGATGAAACAAGTGAAAACGATACACCGAGCAAACGAAATAAGAATTTCTTGAACTCAGCGTGCAGTCCACACACAATACCCATATCATATACCTACTTGTGCGGACTCGTTCCATATGGAGTGTGTGTAAGTCTAATTGTAAAAATTCAGTGAAATTATTTATAGTAACGCTGTGATATTATATGAATCTTCGAAGAAGAAAAAGAAATTCATAGAAGTTGCGGAACGAGATTTACATACGTGAGCATTATTAAATTTCGAGAAACTACGTTCTCATTATGGGCACATCAAATGTGGGTATGAGTTGATCTACTGCACGCTGTAATCGACATCATCATTACGTCAACCAAATGTATCATCATTCGCGCCCTCGACTCTCGCACCTTTTATCGTACGTTTCCACGCGATATTGATATCTCTTCTAAACAGTATATGAATTTCATCATGAACCGTAATGGCAAACATACAGAAATGTGAAAGATATTACTATTTGAAATTGTAAAAGGAGACAATCTAGACTAGATTTCTTTCGGAGGGGAGGATCTACCCCGGGAGGATATGGGAATACAAAAAAATCACGAACCCGTAACGAGACTACGCCTTCTATAATGTACCCTCCTGATCATCTTCTCACTAACCCATTCAAAACAGTGTCCGCTAGGGAATTCCTCTCTTTCCAATTGCTATGGGTGTCCGAAATACAATATCAGTCTTCGCCTAACCCGTTGAATACATGGCAAAAACTCACCCAAAATTTCACCAATGAAAACATTTTGAGGATATTTCACGTACACGAAGGTTTTCGCCATGAGGACATCAAATGAGTGCCACTTTGCGGATGACGTCAGTATCTCCCTACAAACCTCCAACAAGCAACAAGACCACTCCAATTAACCATTGTCAAAATCTCCAATCTAGATGGCTGAGGTGCCGGTAAAGACATTGAAAAGAGGAAACCATGTCCTAAACTTGCGAATTTTCGACAGTGGATGAAGACGCAACAAAGACATCAACTGATTTAAACCTTCTAGAGACGTCATCACCATCCGTAGAATTTGCGTGGGACGTCATCAGTGTTGTAACGTCATCACCATGTGTGACGTAATTAGGCTTGTGACGTCATCAACATTCCTCTTTTATGACAGAAGCCTAAAATAATCTAGTACTAGTATAGCGTAGCATAGGCGTATGCTAGACCTAGGTTAAAGCTAGTATAGCTCAATATGCATGCTAGGGCTAGTAAAACTCGAAATCAAACTCGCAGATATCTCAATTCGGTGAAGAAAAACTCTATCAACAGGCGCAGAGCCTAGTATATTGTATGCTAAGCCGACAGTGGAGTGAAGTATTGGTACAGCCCAGAAGAGACATACGTTCGAGCTCAGTTTGGAGCTACTATAGCCTCATGTACTATACTATGCTAGAACTGGGAAACTCAAACGCGACCTCGAAAATTCCTGGATTAGGTCGAGGGTTCGAGCCATCACCGAGAGGGAGAGGGACTCAGCCTCGCGGATTTCCGAAGAAGAGTTGGGATGCCGGTAAAGATACGAGTATTGAAAATGTTCAGAACAGTCATGGTAGTGCTCCAAAACAGATACTCATGGCCAACGCCTCTCATTTATCTGCGTCTACAGAACTTCAGAATAACCATGGCGCAATCCTCTGCCCAGTTTCCTGGTCTCACCCTCGACTCCAAAATACCCAGATCAAAATCGCTAGAGAAAATTGACTGAATTTTTGGAACGTTCACAAATACCCACCACATTTCGGTACCACCTGCAACTGCAAACTCCTCCTCCAACTTTACTAAAGTTTAATCCCAACCCAACTTGATTATACGGTTCTCCAATTTACACCCACTTCAACAAAACAACCTTGAAATTACTGGACTCCATTCAGTCTTCCGACTTCGACTGTCTGGTGCACTACGCACCTGCCTTTTACTCACCCTATACGCTGCAGCAGGTCTTCCTCTCCATCGTTACAGGACACTGCTACCCGGTTACGTAGCTAGAAAATTTTTTCGGGGGTATAAAGAGAAAATGGAAGGGAAAAAGTTACAAAAATTTGTTGGAAATATTATTGAAATAAAATGTGATACTTCATATGTCTTAGGGAGTTTGACCTCTCTTACCCCCCCCCCCCTCCACCTAGCTACGCCACTGCTGCCAGCTTTTCAGCCTACTCAACCCAATAACAAATGCTTTCAACTTATGTACTTCACTTCTCTATCGCTTCAATCGAATCTAGGCACCGATCTCAAACTTGGGTCCCTACTTCCCAATTTTTCATCCACTCTACTTGGTTGGCTCCTATCCCTGATATCGGTTTTGATCTTACTGAAATTCTTAAAATAGTTAACTTTGGGGATAGCTCGATTGCGGCCCGATGAATTCTTCCCGTAAAATATTGATACCCCGATTGCGTCTTGAAGAATACCTTCAGCCGAATTATTGATGTACTGATTGCATACCGGATATCTGATGGATAATTTTCGCGAATCATCAAGGTTCCGATTACGTCCCAGATATCTGATGATTCGATGGACTCGGCGATATTACTGAGAACAAACTGGTGCATAATCATGAACGTGAGTCAGAACAGAAGATACAGCGTCAGGAAGTCCGAAATGCTGTAAAAAGGAAGGCGCTAGAAGATAATATGAGAGCATCCTCAGAAGTTGATGTTGAAATGTATGAAGGAATTCTCTGTTGGTACAGAACTGCTTGATAAAACTGATGAACTTCATATCCAAGAGGCAATTTCTGGTTAACGGCGAAGTGCAAATGTGGAGGAAGTGTATCACTTCCTTCATCAAATGCCGTAGAAGAGTGCGTTGATCTGTCTTTCCTTTTGGAGAATGACCGTGTTCCTAATATTGTCATACTTTCTTCGACGGCCAATCTGAAAGCACATTCCCAGAAAAGTGCATGGTTCGTAGACGGTACATTCAAATGCTGTACATAACTTTTTCTCCAGCTCTTCTCAATATCATGGCTTTTTGAACAGGCACCACGTCCCTCTCGTTTACTGCCTCCTGACAAAGAATACCGTAGCCTCTTACAAGCAGGTATTTTCAAGTGCTTGAGCTGGAATTGGCTCTTTGAAATTTGACTTGTGCGCGTGCTATCGTCTATGATGACTTCGAGAGAGCTTTTCATCTCGCTGTACGGGCTGTTTGGCCAGGAGCCCATGCCCGTGGTGGCGAGCATTCTTTTGCAAATACTTTTGCCTAGTAATGAAGAAGAATAAGCTGACGAGGGACGCAATCGGACACTACCTTCAGAGGAGGTTTCGATAGGCCGGACGCAATCAGGTTATGTTTTAGCGGGGAACCCGCTATCCATTTTGGTAGGGGGATTACATCCTAAGAAAACGGCTGCGTCCGGGAGTTTCTGTGAACTGCGTGATGTGACGTGTGGTACTTCATGACGTCATCAATGACCTTGACCTACTTTAGGGACTTGGAAAAATTTCAACTTCCAGCCGGATGCTTCATGACGTCATCAATGACCTTGACCTACTTAAAGGGCTTGGAAAAATTTATATTTCCTGCCTTCATTAAATCAGGCCTAGCATGCAGTATACTGAGAAGAGCCCAGCCAACTCATTTTGTGAGGGGGCATTTTCGCGCCAACGTGATTGCGAGGGTAGGAGGTTGCGGGTTCCTTGCTGCCATTGCTAATTTTTTCTTTTGGAACGAAATCGGAACATTGAAAATATGACGCAATTTGGAAATTCGCCTAACTTTATAATACACGAACAATACATTCTCTGCCACACGCACGTGTCCAGATTTGAACCCAGAACCCGTTATGAAGACTCTATTTAAGGTAACATTTCATCCTTCAATTATACAATAGATCCTCAAGAGAGAAAAATACTTATCTTACTTGCTTCAGAAGTATAAATAAAGAGAAAGTATCAGTACACGAAATAACGTCAATTTCCAAATTGAACATTTCAACCTCTTTTAGAGTGTAAGCTAAGTTCCCAATAAATTGTAGGACAGTGACAATTTGAGAATGGGTACACACTTTCAAGATCTCGCAATGCGAAGGGTTTTTTGCAATAAAGACTTCTTATACCTATATATTTTGTCCGAAATGTTGAAGATAGCGGCACGAGGGGTCAAGAAGAAACGAAGGACACACCGTGAAAAAAGTGTTCGTATTAGCGAACTAGCCTACGTAAGTTAGAAAAAACAAATATAAATATTCGCGTAACAAGACTCGTTGACTGTCCCAACTTTATTCCTCTTTCGTACGTAAGTTTTGTCGAACATTCGAACAAATAACTACCATTCGTTTGAAACTTCGAATTCCCTTAGGCATGTTATTCGGAAATGAGGATGTGTGAATGAATGTCGTATACTGAAAAACGTTGAATTAGATACTAGAAATTCATGTTTGAAAGGATTCAAATCAAGAAATTCCTCTAGTGGTATTCCACAGAGTACATCGAGCTTACGCCCCTGTTCATCATACTTTCCTCATTTACTTAAATCATTTCAGTATCGTAGTCCTTTATTTTTTCTTCTCCTCGAATTTTCCCTCTCGCTTTTCTCTTTTCTTTCAAGATTTTGTTTTTTCAGTCGTTCTCCTTCCTCAACTTCAGTTTATTTTCCCACGAACGACGTTTCGAGCGCGAACTATACGACGTCATCTCTCGTTGTTGTCGTCTTGGTAGCTTCTTTTCGTGGAAAGATGGCGTATACGAACATAAAATACCATTATCTTTGGCCCATTAAATTTTAGGAACTACGAGTAATTTTTGCAGCCATAATTTTAGTTAAATGTTTGAGAATCAAGTAGCATCACGATCTTAATTTCTTATGAAATCGGAAATTTCGTTTTCATCATTAGAAAGTCTTGGGCTGAACTTCATACATGGCCGTCCGCAGAGACTCTTTTGTTATCAAGCCAAATATGGAAAGTCGACCCGCAAAATACATCCGAGTAATGCGCTATCTTCTTGGGATACGCAAGTCAGAGCAATGTTTCAAGCTTGTGACGTCATCAATATCAGTGACGTCATTAATTCTTGATGTCCTCAACATTCCTCTTTTTTTGACAAAAGCTTAGTATAATCTAGAACTTTGTAGCTAGTATAGCCTGATGCACGGTGTGCAAGGACAGAGAATTTCAAACTTGCACTCGCAAAATTCTGGATAGAGTCGAGGGTACGAGGATTCCAAATCCATCAACGGGGAAGGAGGATGAAGTCTAGTATAATCCAGTATATGGAAGGATAAGTCTAGTATCGCCTAGTTTTAGTATATAGTGCGTAGCTTCGTTTAACGCAAATATACTGAACTGTATGCTAGGACTGGGAAACTCGAACTCGGCTTCGCAGATTTCTGAGTTAGGTCGAGGGTTTCAGATTCCAAGTTCATCAACGAGGAAAGACGCTTACGGATTCCTTATAGTGCAGGATGGGTGGTCAAGACATTAAAAATGTCACAAAGTTTTGCAAACAATTTAAAACGGTGCTCATTAAGAAGCATATTTTAACAGCTATACAATGTTTCAATGTTTGTTTTCTATACTTTCAATAAAAATCCACACTAAAAATTTTGGGTACCAATGGCAGCGGGGAAACCGCAAGCATTGCAGTTCCGAGGAAAATAGCTAGTCTATTCGTCGAGCACTGTGTGGTGTTCAGCGCAAGGTGACCAGTGGTGAAATTTCCTGACTGATCAAGTTTTTTCCAGATCATAATCTCCAGTAAAAGGCAGAAAAAAAAAGGCCAAAAACAGACAAAAAACTCACGGGTTCTCTAATGGAGTTAAATGAGGGGAGGCAGGAAACCTGTTTTATAAATTATGGTGTTTGAAATGTTGTATATGTGGCTCAATGAAGGGGCTAGGCCAATTGGCGTATGGAGTATTGCATTATAGTTATTTGAAGGAGCTATTTTAATCAGGCTATCAGTGCTACAAGATCATACAAAGGGGACTTGGAATTTATTGAACGGGTGGAGTTTGGAGCATTGCATATCTGGCTCATTGAAGGGGCTAAGAAATTGGTGTACGAGGCATTGCATATCTAGTTACTTGGAGGAGCTGTTTTGATCAGGCTACACTTACCGACTTCCAAGCTATACATATGATAAAAAGGGGACTTGTAATACATTATACTGGACTTTAACTAAGCTAGAACCTCTCCTTGCGTTAATCTAGCTTTACACTAGTATATTACATGATAGGAGAAGGACTTGGATGTAGGTACTGTATATGATAGGAGGGGATTTGGAAAATTTTCGACCTCTGTCGGATATATATATAACAGGGTCGTTCCGGTAGAGGGTAGGGGAATGTGACACCCTCCAGGCTTTTGAGTCAGTCGGCAAATTCATTGCCAGTCGGCAAATATTGACATTCAAACTTCACCAATTCTCTTGAGCGCAGAGAGCTCCTAGTCACTTGGCAAAATAATTGTTTTCACCCTCCTCAATCATTTCCCTTGTACATGGTAGGAAGTCCCAAGGTCATGTAGCCTCCCGGACGACGGATGGCGGACATTTTTTTCCGGGAGACCCCCCGATAGAACAGATTCCCCGTTAAGAGGAGGAAAGACTTAAATTGAATTTTTTTTTGGACGTATCTTGAAAAATTCTCCGACTTCGGGCAGAATTCCCTGACTTTTCCATTAACGCTCAAAGAACCCGACAATTCCCGGTTTTCCAGAAACTGGCCACCCTGTCTTAAAAATCAGAAATGGCAAAAATGGTCCGAGTCCAACATCTATGAATACATTCCTGCGGTTAAAAATAGTAGCCCAAAAAAGGTTGAAATTCTCACAAGTTCCCCTCCTAGCTTCAAGGTTGTAATTTCAAGTCCTCTTCCTATCAAATACAACTCAAAGGTCGAAACGTCACAGGGTCAATTGAAGAAAAATTTTCAAACCCCTAGAATAGGTCAAGGTTATTGATGGCGTCATCATGCGTTGCCACATCTCTTTTTCCGCTCCATGCAGTATAACAATTTTACACTAGGCATATACTGATAATGTCATCAAGCGTTTCTATCCTAATCTTCCACTCTATGCAAGACTAATTTTATACCTTGCTCATACTAGGTCTCGCTCCATGCAGTATCCAAGTCCCTCTTCTATCATCATCATTAGGACATTTTTTCAAAACTGATGACGTCACAAAAGTCAGACACAGACACTCTCTAACAAAACAGAGAGCGGGTTCCCCACTATGGAGCTAATCTTACGTGTAGTATGTAAGTTTTTATGGTACAAAATACGCGATCAGCTATGCGTCTAATTTCCATAAATTGCCACCAGCATGCGTGATCGCTCTTACCAATTTCTCACGACTGTACCGGCGTATTCGCACCTTGCATCTTCATCTGCGAGTTGTAGAGCAACGCTACCCACACAAAAGCAGTAGAGAGTAGGCGTGTGTTCTTACCCGTACGCGAATGGAAAAGAAGGGGGGGGGACTTATCGCGGACATGAGTAAGGTCGGGCATCTACTTTACTCATGAATTTCCCTGATTTTTTGAAAGTACACTTGAACATAAATCCTACCAGAAGGCCCCAAACAAGTAGACGTAATTTTTCCACCTGGTATATTCAACAAATTTTTGGAGGTGGATCTTCTTACTTTTCCGGAATAGGACGCAGGGGGTTCATCTTGCAATAATAGAAGTAACGTGAGCTACTCAGTACGACCAAAATAGATGAACGCAAACAGACGAGTGAATGGAGGACATTTCATCGACACTCACCGGTAGACTGAGAAGAAAGATTCATACTGAGACTTGTTGATAGCCCTCCTCGTTGAATACCAGTCAATAAAACGAGTTACAATTTTCCGTAACTTTCTGAATTGAAGAAAGGTTAAGCGATCGAGATGTGCCTATTTTCGGGCTAAATCGGGCTACTTTGTAACGTACAAAAAATATTTTCAACTGTGCAAAACTCCGAAAAATTATGCTTAAATCATGTGGACGTGACTCGGCGTCCATTCTCTCGCGAGAAGTCTCTAACAAGGTGATATTCTCGGTACGTATACAGCATCAACGTAAATTTAGTATACGTGCAATAAGATGATATCATTCGTATGTACACATTCACCATTGAGGCCACGTTCATGATGTTTTTTCAATGTCATCGCGCGCACAACTCACGAAATAATTCTTCCGTGGCTCTCCGTTCACTCGACGTATTTTTCAGGGAAATACAATGACTTCGATTGAATTAAATTCAATAATACCAGCGGCATAGTAAATGATTACAGTTTACTACACGACTTCGGGAAATTGATAAATAAGGTATACCGAGAACAATTTACTTTACGAGTAGCAAAGTTTGATGTAAGTATGCACACCTTTCATTAGCTACGGACCCGTCGATTAAGTTTAAACAATAGATCGCCATTCTACATCTAGATATACGAAGCAGGGAGATAATAATCCACATCTACGCGTGATTATACGTTCGCTGTAAATAATATTCATTTCATTTCACAAAACTCCACACCATCAGATAGCCATTGAATACATTTATTTTACAGCTTTAAAAATACCTACATATCTGATTCGCATTTTTAGGCAAACAAAGATAAATGTAATTATCCTCTCCTTTCCTCGAGACAGATGGCCAAGCAACCAGGTAATCAAATTCGTTCTTCGCCAATTTCAGAATGATTCATCCGCGATTTGATAGATCGTTCGACTGTGACGAATAGTAAAAAATCGAGAAAAATTCGAATCAAAATTTGATGATCGACACTATTCGTTATCGACGACATGATCCTAATTTATTCCCTCGAGGAAGTCTGTTCAACATCAACCTAGGAAGAAAGAACAGAAAAACCTCAGATTGATAAGAGATTTCGCAAAATTCATCGCTTTGAGAACTTTTTATCATCATTACTGAGCCCACCGTCGCTCGTAATTTGAGAGTACCAACATTTCTTTTTCATCCCGTAATCTGATTGAAGCAAACGAGGAACGTGTTGCAATAACAGGACCTTTTGCCAAACAAGTTTATTGTACAGATTTATGTAACGTTGGTATTACGTTGTCTCATTATATATGTCGTTGCATGAAGAATTCGAATTTTGAACTTTTATGGCAGTGCTTAACGAAATACGTGCTAATTTCGTACACAATACGAACATCGGTAGATGCAGCATGATGGACTTACGAGTATAGAGATTGGGCTCATCGTGAGAGTTTACAAAATAATCTCGAGCTTCGGTCATAATATTCTTTGTTCGAAGCTACATAATTCTATTTCCAACGTTCATCAGAAAAACGACTTCATAAATTTGTAACTCGGCGAAATACACCACGAAAATCTACTGATTACATTGCGTAACGAAAGAATACCTCGATGAAATGGATGCTATACGGAATGCATTTTCCGTGATGAATCGAATTTTTTTGTTTTTTCTTATTATTTTTCGCTCATCATCGAGACCATGCTGATTAGTGTAGCATACAACTCGTTGCCGGGCGCCCTTGCAAAAAAAAAAACGAGTAAGGTGAAACGTTACAGTAGCCTCCGTATCAACTCATAATAACGATCATTGTACGTACAGAGAACGTAAAGTCGTTCAAAAATAACTTGATTGAAGGAAAAAGATGATGTTCACAGAATCACACGAAGGAAAGAAGTCTGGCTCTTCCTGATTCATTCTCCCTCTTTCTTTCTGTCACGTTTTTCAACGTATTACTATTAAATGCTTCCAACATTTTATATGCTTTCAAGATTCTAAAAAACTGTCACGGTTGTTTGACGGTTTTCCAAAGGTTTTTGACAGAGGCTAATCTTGCGAAAATCATCATGAAAAATCGAAACTTGATGACGTTATCAGTAACCTTGACCTACTTTAGGAACTTGGAAAAAATTACGACCTCCCTTACACCTAACAAACAGTATACTCGCAAAGGAAAAGGACGAAAATTTCCTAGCCCCTCAGCCAAGATGTTTTGAAGGTCACAGTAGAAGAGGCTTCAATGTCCGTACGCCTCTCCCAATGAGAATGTATTCAAAATTGATGCAGAAGTCGTAGGTCTTGTTGTGAGAGAACGAGACTTCAATATTGGAAGGCTGGTGTTCTCTATCCTGAAAATGAGGGACCGGAATAAGCTCCTCATCGAGTTTATTGTTCGCAACTGCTTTGAAATCCAGAATGACGGTACTCGCACATCACCATCAAGGCGGCGAGGGGGTCAATGATTCTATATTGACCAAAGGCATTAACACAGACACTTGCTATGTAATCAGGACAAGCCAACTTCCTGACCCCTACTATTCCTGGGCCATTTGCTTTATGAACAACAGACGCGGCGCTCCACTGACATGAACAAGCTCCTCTTTTGCTGCTGGAGAACAATGGAATTCTCAATATCAATGAAAATACCGAGACCATCATAATGTGGCTTGAAGAAGGCGTCAACCAGACCACAACAATAGCTGTCAACAGGAGAATAACCTGCATTTGGAGGAACGATACACTGTGCGACTTCCAGCGGCGTTTGAAGGCGTTTTGACATAAGATACATCAATTTCTTCATGCACAGCTGCTATTTGCTTTGCGTACAGAGATGAAGGATTTCAGGAAAGCTTGAAATCTAAAGAGGAGGCCTAGAGGAAATATAATATTGATAAAAACCGTCCTGGGAGCAAACCTTATGACTCGGTGGTGATCCAACGAGAACGGGTCTATAACATCCCAGTCATTAGGAGAGCAGACGGCAGGCTGACCATGTCACATGAGAAGGCTAGCAAAGAAATGCTAGAGGCCAAATTCCCATCTGCTGTAGGATCAAATGAGCTGCCAACATTATTGTAGAACTAACTGCTGACTTCCCCATCTTGTTCTCACTGCGAAGAGGTAATTTTAACAAGCAGTTGAGGACGAAACGGAGTCGAGCGAAAGGAAAAATATGAGAAATACGTATTAGAGAGTAATATCTTATGACAGCACAATCAGTTTTGATCAATAAAAATCGACAATAATAGCTAATCAAGACCAGTCACAGCAATTTTCCCGTAATGATCTACGATTTATCGATGCAAACTTTCCTGGTTTTTCGTGGCTGGTATAATTTCCGCTCTGGCTTACATGGAGGCAAGCCAGAAAGCACTCATCATGTGGAATGCCCTCACAAATAGTGAGAGATTATTTTCCATTCTTTTTAGATCAATCGATCTGATTTTGGGAGACACAGATAGTGGTTAATTTCTGAAAGACGTCGGCAGCGCCGCGTTGCGGGAGGTCGACATATTCTGGAATCCGGTCATAAGCAACTGACGACTTGATTGAGTGAGAGTGAAGAGGATGAGTAGAGTAAGAGGATGAGTAGAGTAAGAGAGTCAACTGAGTATGGGTAGAAGATGACTGGAGAGATGTCGACAGTAAATAATCGAAACGGAAGCATAAAAGTGTAACACTAAAAGAGCAGAAGAGGATCGCATTATTCCAATTGGATGAAGGATACATACCCAATTCTCAGTCCAAATTTGAAGCCCTTATGCTCACTGTGCTTAGGATTTTTTCCTATCCTCTGCTCACACCTCTTTGCTCTTCCCTAAATGTTCACAGGAACAAATGAATAATTCAGTAACGATAACCTTCTCACTCTGATACATACGCCTCACCCAATTCCATTCTCTCATATGAAAAAAATACATATAATAATCCGCACACTGTTAAAATCACCATTTCTACCTCCAAATTCTTTTTAGTGTTGTACAGAAACCGGTATTTTTGAATAACCGGTATACCGGTATTTGAAAATTGATGTAATCACTATACCGGTTTTCTGAGTTTCAGAAGAGTCGGTTGAACCGGAATTTAACGGGAGCTCAAAAACTTCACATTTTTGCCACCAGGAGCGCTAAGACCATGGGCTTCATTGATGTTCCAAAGCGTAATGAACCGGCTTTGGAGCAAAACTTGTGGCTTGTGGAATCGTGGTCGAGTACTCGACTTTTTCACTTCAAGCATCAAAATTACGAAAACAGAAAAACAGTTAGAACAAAACAACGGTAAAACAAACGCCAAAAGTCGAAACGCGCGAGTTGCAGGCTTGCAGCCT
Organism: Aspidiotus destructor; assembly: GCA_035079395.1. Classification (NCBI taxonomy): domain Eukaryota; kingdom Metazoa; phylum Arthropoda; class Insecta; order Hemiptera; family Diaspididae; genus Aspidiotus; species Aspidiotus destructor. The sequence goes on along the minus strand of JAVHKZ010000003.1, from coordinate 9,849,388 downwards.
TGCACTTTCACCGCTCCGAGTCACTGACCGCTCCTTCCAATCATCGGTATCATCGGTCATTGATTTTCCGACTTTTTCTCATCATCATCTATTGAATCAGCAAAATAGGTGCTTCCTTGAATATAGGAAAGCACCTATTTCGCTGATCGGTTCATCACTGCCCAGGTCTGTTTTCCAGTAACGATTCAGACATTGTTGGGGCACCGATTGACCGGTATTTTATCGGAATACTCGGTTATTCACTCTAGAAAATTTAGTGGTTATCCAGGTTTTTCAGCGAGCAAATAACAACCGGTAACATAACCGGAGCTTCCCAACACTAATTCTTTACTTCGTCTTCTTCAATCAAATTTGTAATAGTTTCAAGATGTAATATTTCACCTATTTCGCAAATTATTTCATTTTTTCAACTTTCAGGTCACTTTTATCCAGCAAATAGCTCTCAACGTCGTTATTGCTTGTAAGAATTGAAACAAAAAAATGGATTATTCATAAAATGTCCAGATATAACGTTCAAAAATCAATCTGAAATCGTATGAAAATAGAGGAAAATTTTTCGTGAAAGTCTATGATATAGAAAAAAAGTATCAAGGCTGTTCACACCGACCTTGAGCCCCTAAAATACCAAGTCCATTACTCACGATGCATCTCATTTTTCTAGCGGGTATCTCTACATCTCTTCCGGAAGCAAAATTGTCTGAACATGGTGAGCATGTATTTACCGTATCTCAGAAATAAAATTGTACGAAGGATTATTCTATAGATAAGAAAACTTCTTCAGGTACACAGAGGGTATACGGACGAAAGATTTTAACACTTGAAGAACTAGTCATTAAAAAAGTAACTTCTGCATCTTTATAACCTCGAAACGCAGATTCAAATCTTTTCGAGGGTTACGAAAGAACGAGGACAAACTGTGTGTCTTTATACAATGTTTTCTATCGAAATAATTTGCCATTCGTCGTCCTTTACCTTACAAAAACATAACTAGAGCTAGGACTTCTTCGTTTTTGTCGCATGACTTGCTGAATGGTAGATCATTAGAAACGACAGAGGAGTACATTTCAGAGTGTCGAAAACCTCCAAAAAAATTCTAAGAGAAAAACGAAAACGGCAATAAATTTTACTCTTTCTGATTAATCTTGGTTGTTTTTTGGTCCGATTCAGGAACTTTTGATCTCGATTTTGGTCGTGGCTACAGAGAGCAGATTCGAAGTTCTCGCGAGCCACAAAAAAATGTTACTTTCACTCCTTATTTATCAAGTTTTCTGCTGTTTTGATTTTTTCATTTCTCATTACTTGCTATACAAGGCTAGGTGAAACCTACTCGCAAGCCGAATTTGGTCCGCGAGCCGTAGCTTGAGCATCGCTCTCTGAAGGAAAAATGAAAGTTTTAAAGGATCAGTCAAAGTTTCGAGCTGAGGAGACTACAGACATTTTGAAAATAAAATTTCCAGATTTCATCAACGAATATCATTTTACGCACTCCAAGATCAAAAAGCAGACTTGAAAAAGGTCTGTGATAGGTTGAGACCAAGATGAGATTTCCATAATTCAGAATCTCTGCATAAAATGAATTTCCCACACTCCAATTTATTTATTTTGTACAGTGAGAACACGTTTTCACCATATTTATCAGGCAGTGTACCGTGCCCCCGTAAATTCCACCCAATTAAGGATTTCGGAAAACGAGCTGAGAGAAATCTAGACGAGTCAAGAGCAAGGAGAGAAAGGATTACGCTGATGTAATCGAAAGACTTCGGAGATTTCGATTCGCAAGCTATATCACGAAAAAATCTCGATTCAAGAGCGTTGGATTGGAAGAAATTTTTGGTAAGAGCAGACAATGCGACCTCCTCGCGCTGCCATTTCACTTGATAAATTGGTTCGTAACTTCAGGATTATTCGCATCCAAAACGCAAGAACTGCTTATATCGGAGAATATTATGGGTACAGTTCAAGAAAATATAATTTTGTAGTTCTATTTTGTGATAAATGTACGTGTACCTCGTGTCAGAGACGTATAGCCTGACAGGTACAGAAGTTGTGACGGGAACATTGACAATTTATTATCAATAAATTACGCCACCTAATAACATTTTTCGTTCGTTCGCCTACGGTCACATATTGGAGCACGGTGATTTGTTCATGAAAAGTGACATGTTTCGAGTATTGGGCAACTTACATCATAATGACTAGTGTTCTTTTAAACGTGCAGCTACGAAAAAATATACGTACCCCACATACACTCGTTGCAACATTCATCGGACTATTTGAACGAGGAAGTCTCTCCTTTCAGACAGAATTCCTCCCTCACGTTTTTTATTCTGAGAAAATTTTAATTTTTACAATGAAATGTGAAATAAGGCAGGGTATTCACGTTCAAGTACAATCATCTTTCAACATGTCAAGTATTCAAATTTCAAAATTCGATGTTCGATCAATTTCACACAGGATGAAAATTTTTTCACTCGGTCAAAACATAACGAAAAGAAAATTCGACTTCTTTTTTTCATTGTTCACAACCTACCGAAAAATATTTTGCGAATTTCTTCGTGGCTCGAGTTGTTGATGGCTCGGAATAATTCTGCAGACGGAATGTGCTGAGCGAATCTTATATGACAAGAAATTATCCAGATACAAATCTGTACAGTAGTGTAATGAGAGCTCGCAAAGTACCTATATATTGGTCGTATACGTAAAATAGAAGGGGAAAAACTTCCAAACGGTGAAAAACGACGCAATGCGCACAGCGTAAGAAACTTTCATAAATCAGGTATAAAAGACGTTTCTGTCGCGAAGTTGGACGAAACCAATTCCGGAGTCACTTTATTAGCCAAAAAAAGATCCGATAGCTATAAGCCACCGCGTATTAATTTGGCAAATGTGCTCCGGTAGATCAACCTGTAGAAGTTATCGGTGTGTTACGATGGTAATCAATTCAAATACGAACGACCATTTCTGCAGAAAATGAGGACGAAGACACGGGATGAGAAATGAGACTTAGTTGGCGTCTCCGAAAGATTTCAGTTTTTTCTTTTTCCTCTTTGTGCGCGAGGTTAAAAAGCGATTCTTCTTACAAGGTACGAGCAAATAAAACTTCAGAGGCATCGCATGGAAACGTTTCATGTCCGAACAAAATTTTCTAGAATTTCGGTCGTACGATGACATCAAGAGTATCGTTTTTGAAATCAGAAGAAACTGAACCGCAGACCGATGTTAATGAACTAATGGTCGGAGAATCTAACGATGAAAATCCGATACGTCCTCGTTTGAACCTGCATAATATTCTGTAACCGCAGTTTAGATGCGAAAACTCCGATTGCCGCTAACGGTCACCAAAACTGACCAATGCGATAAATATTCACGCCGGAAGTTTCATTATTCGAGTAAAATAAATATAATACGAATAACCAATCGGGGGCACATTAGCCAAATTGTACGTGGACTGTTGTGAAGTCATGACTGGAAATGCGTGTCTTGTTGGTAAACGTTTGCTGTTGAACTCGATAACACATATTTACATAATTCGTGCGTGGCCGTCAAGATTACATTGCAGGGTACGTACGTACTCGCAAGTTCGATACCTGTATAATAATTTCTAGTAAGAAAAACTCATGCCATACAAGTTTTCCTCGTACCGGTAAAAGAGGAAATCGCTATTGGATCAACCCCTTGGGAGTCGCCAAAGTTTAAGGAAATATTGAAAATGAACAAGGTAGAAAATATTTACCCACCTAATCACTTAAACAGAAACTCTTAGAGTAATAAAGGTTAGTTCCTGTCACAATCACGACGAAAAATATCAACTACATAGTTTGAAGTATTCTCGGGGTTTTGGGAAAGGAGATTTTTTCGATCAGATTCTAATTCATATATGATTTATTTTTCGCTTCTCCAACCTAAATTATGAAGTACTCAAGGAGTCAACGCATTATACAAAAAGTTCTCCGGGATTCCAAATGGTGGCCTATCTTAAATAGTACACTCATTACTTGACGGGGTGGAACGAGGTGGACAGTGAATAATTTCTGAAGTGTGAAATTCTCGACGAAACGAGAACGAACGACGAGGATAATTGTTCCTTGAAGCCTCGGGAATAGAATATTTTATTATTTATGATTTGTTTTTCCTTGAGTAAATGGAAAAAGTATAGCTTTTTTTGAGAAAAGAACGATCTTAGCGACAATGGAGAGAATCTGTAGCTAGTAGGATGTGTGTCGTAAATAATCCAATTTTTCATCGAATCTCTTCTTTTATACAAGTTGGCGTCAAAGTACTGAAACTGACAATGTAAAGAATGACTGACAATGTCTAGCGAGAGTAAGTATATCTGAAAATTCTGTACTTTAACTGCATAAAATGAGTAATTTCATAAAACTACGAGCAAGCTGTCGACAAAGTGTAGAATGAACCCCAATATTGCCAATCAACTCGAAATCAAGGCATGTCAAGGGTAAACACGCTGTAAAGGTAGGAAGAAACACGTACGCTAACCTGTGCGATAACCGCTGAAAGGTAGAAAGCAGGTGAGCCCAATTTACCATTCAATTGTATATCAGTGTGTCGTGAGTACAATTCAAGTACAGTAGCACGAGTCAAGTATACAGTAGATTTTTGATCATGGAAGATGTAAAAGTTGAGGAGATGAAAGCGAAGCTTACAACTCAATGCGTTACCACCACCCATCCGTCTCGAGGGTTCATTTAGAAACAGGTATTGTGGGCGTAGAGCGCAGGTCATTGCTCAGCCAATAGCACTAAGGCTCTTGCAGCAGTCCTACTGCATACCCTTCTCTCCATTATGCATACCCGTGGGCTCTCCACTTCCTTCCCCTCCTATCTTCCTTCTCACATCCCAACTGGCAAGGATAGGCACCATCGAACCTGTATCATACAGGGACTTCGCTTGGAAGAGAAATCTCGCGCTCCTTTGTAACCAAAGCTGGAAGCAAGCCCCTGTCACTCACACTACTCAACGCAGAGTTGGCAAACTGCACATTAAACCACCTATATCTATGATAGTGCTTCTCAACCGGGGGCCCGCGAAAAGTAATTTTTAATGAAGAGGAATGAACCTATGAAGGAAAAAACGAAAAGTTGTAAGAAATTTGACACATTTTTTTCATGCACCTTATGATTTGTAAAAAAAATAGTTCCAATTAAACATTTTTCAGAAATTTGAGGGTCCGCGAAAATTAGGAATTATTCCTTAGCGGTCCGCGATCTGTGAAAGGTTGGGAAGCACTGATCTATGAAATAGCACTCAACAAACATTTATTCCCCGAAATCCACCGCCTGTGGATTCGACGCCACAAAGTTGGAGCCTGGGTGTTGACACCCAAAAGGACCCGCTGTTGCAGGAGCGAGTAGCTACACGATAGACAGACCCTCCATAAGATTAGCTACAATCATCGCTCTCACCTAGCCCCGTTGACATAAAGTATGATATCAGCCTCACGGGTGGTGAGCAACAAATCAGCAAAACAGCGCGAACAGTTAGCATGCCCATAATCGATTACTGTCCTCTTCAGGAGCGTGCTCGACAAGCCCTTGCCTACAACTTTGAATATGCAATATGTGGAATCACTCCTGCAGACACATACTCTGCTACACAACCAAACGGGTACAACTACCCATACCCGTGGACAGGGCAGTCAAACTACATCTGAAACGACTTGGAGCTTATTCTCGCGACGATGCGCGGGAACTAGACAAGATCATAACAAGAGAACGTGATCTCCTATTAATAAACAAACAACGCAAAAAACACTTCTGGTGGTTACAACTTATCTTACTTCAACAATTTTCGAAAAGAAATTGAATTGTTGTCCAGTGTTATGAATACGTAGTACAAAACACAGAGGGGGTTGGAGCTTGCGCTTATTGGATGACTCTTCTTTTTTTGAGAAGCATGAGGGAGGAATGAAGAGGTCCACGAGAAAAATAATGTTTTCATTTGCGCTAATTTATTCTGCGGGACTTTGTTTTTGCCCATGGGCAATCTACTGGCCCATTTTTCGGAGTTGGATGTAGGAGGGAAGATCGGATATGGTGCGGAAAATTCTCGTGTTAATGCTCGGCAGACAGCGTGAACAGCTTGGTCAACGTTTTCGCCACCACTGATTCTGCTGTGATTGGAGACCCAGATGATGGTTACGGAGTAGGAGATGGACGAGAAGAGTGAACGAAAGGATTGAATGTTGGGAATTGCTGTCAAGGTAGATAGGAGATTGAAAGCACTAAGAAGGAGGCGGGAGTCCTTCTGGTTTTTGGCCCGCTTATTACAACTAGATTTCTCAGAGCAAACTCCTTTTTTTTTTTTTTCCTCCAAGTTTTTATTAGGAACTGTACGAGTACATTTACCTATAATTTTATCATCTTAAATTTAACACGAGTTAGGCAGAGTGGCAGCCCGCTCGGCGACTAATGAGAACAGCATCAATAGTGACAATACAGCAATGATAATGATAATATAGAATAAACACGCAGTTTCATTGAATTTCTGTGAAGTATTTTCGTTTTAACCGACGTGAGGAGGGTTGATTCAGCAGGCTTATGGCTTCGATGTTTGGATGTGTGTGAAGACAGGATTCATAGTTTTCTGTGAGTCCATGTAGGATTTCGGTGACTGGATTTATGTCGAGTTCTTGATGAAGTGTGTCGTTGTGAAAATACCAAGGAGCACCTGTCATTTTCCTCAGTATATTGTTTTGAACTCGCTGTATGATCTCAATATTTGTTTTTGCTGAGCAACCCCAGAGAGGAGCTGCATATGTCCAGAAAGGTCTGAGCACTGTTACGTATAAAATTCTCTTATTTTGAAGGGATAGCTTATTTCCTGCTCGGAACATCCAGTATAGTTGCCGAAACGCTAATTTTGTCGCTTCTCTTTTCTTAAGGATGTGGTCTCGCCAAGTCAACTTTGAGTCTAGGTATACACCTAAGTATTTTGCCGGGTTTGATCTCGGAACAGGAACCCTATTAATGTGTGTTGATATATATCCATGCGGTCTCAAGGCAAAGTCTATTCTGACAGATTTCAGTTCGTTTATATTAATTTTCCATTTACGGGTCCAGTTGTATATGGTGTTTGTTTCATCTTGCAATTGCGCCACAGCAGTGTTATAGTCTGAGTTTTTTGCTAGTATTGCCGTATCGTCAACAAAGGTGGCCAGCATTGCATTTTCCAGTGGAGGAATATCTGCCGTATATGAAAGATACAGGTGCGGTCCCAGGACACTGCCCTAGGGGACCCCGGCAACTGGTCGAAGTGGTTTCACCGTAATGTACCTGAAACGAGCGGTTGCTGAGATAGGATGACAGTATAGCAACATGCTGACTAGAGATAGTTTCGCTAATTTTATGTATCAGTCCCTCATACCACACCCTGTCGAACGCTTGGCTGACATCCAGGAAGTGAGCTGGGCAGTATTGCTTTTCTTCCAGGGCCTGTCTTATGTTTGCTGCCACCCGGTGAACCTGCTCTAACGTGGAGTGGCACGAGCGAAAGCCAAACTGGTGGTCCGGGATTGTGGTGACTTCCTTCAGTCTTGTAAGATACAGTTTTTCAAAGACTTTGGAGAGCAGCGGCAGTAAAGATATTGGTCTGTACGATTTGGGGTCATTTAACGGCTTTCCTGTTTTTGGTACTACGATAATTTTCGCCAGTTTCCATTGATTGGGGAAGTGTCGGAGTCGCATTATGGCATTAAAGATATAAATGAGGATTACTCGTAATTTCTTTGGCGCCTCCTTGAGCACGTTTGCAGCAATCAGATCCATTCCAGGGGCTTTCCTCACACGGAGCTTGGATATTGTTGCGAGAACTTCTTTTGGTGAGAATGGTCGGATCGGTTCTGCTTCCTTGCTTTTATTTTCTGGAATGACGTCAGTGATGATGTCATATGGCCTGAACGTGGTTTCAAAGTAGTTTGCAAACGTTTCAGCTTTGTCTTGGTTGCAAAGGGCTCAGGAGTTGTCAGCTTTTACTAAAGGCGGCTTGTGGGTTGGTGGTTTGTTACGAGAGTTTGCCACTTTCCACAGCGAGTAGTTTGTCACTGGAGTTGGATCAAGAGAGGAGATGAACTGGTTGAAGGATTCTTCATTAGTTTGTCGAATCAGTTCTTTAGCTTTCTTGCTGCTGGCATTAAATTCAGCTTTGTGAGCTGGACTTCTTGTAGTCTGCCATTTGTGGCGTTCTTTGCGCCTTTCACGGATTGCCTGGCGTACCTCTGCTGGGTAGTATACTGTAGTCAGGGCCTGCTTGGTGTTTACTGGCGTAGCAAGTGAAGCTGCAGTTGTTAAGGCTGTATTAAGATCCTCCACTGCTGTTTCTAGTTCAGCTGGGGTCTTCAGTGATACACGTAAGTTGATTAGCTTATGCAGTTCAATTCGATAAACGTCCCAGGTTTTTCAAGATGAACAATGAATATTAGTTGTAAAAAAATATTCCTATGAAATTTTCTCAAAATGGTAATTTTTCCATTAGTTCCTGACTTTTCCAAACTTCCTGACCTACTTTTAAAAATCTTGACTTTTCCTGACTTTTCCGGAATTCCTGACCTGGAAACACCTCGTTAATTCATGAACATATCGGCGCCAATAGTCGGGTCGAGTGACGGGGGTTGAATAGGATTTTCAAGTCGAGTGGCTCCTCATGGTGTTTACAGAGTAAAAAGCGGTCCTAAAATTAAAAGGTCTAAATAATAACGAGATATTTGGGATGAGAGGTGACCGAAGTAAGGGAGACTAATCCATTTGACTTTTCCAAATTTTGTAATTCATGGAATATTGAACAAACTGCGAAGCAAAGGGTGACGATGGTGCCGGTATGTGAACCCAGTATATTTAGGATGTGTGAGAGGTGAGCGTATGGTCGATTGTTTGGATGATTCGCATAGTTAGAAAACTATTTGTGGCTGGGGTATGGCTCATGGAAATAAGGTAGCTAAAATTGAGGGAATGGTTAACGAGTAAGTTGAAGCCAGCTGTAGTACAAAAGCTAGATCCGACCCTGCTGAAGTACATTCTGCATAATATTCACCCATACCATAAGTGATTCTCCACAAAGAATTGATTATTCAGAAGAAAAACGGTGCAAGACAATGTTAGATACCCAGTAGTATTAAAAGATTATCAAGCACAAAATTGGATAGCACGCTATCATAAATACCCCTACTTCCAGATTATTAAACTTTTTAATACCATCGATTGGGACAAATGACGATACAAAATTCAATACAATTTCGAAAATATAATCTTAGTTGATGAAAAATCATACATTGAAGGCATCCGGTACGCTACATTTTGCGGTGAGGTCTCGTGTTTGATAACACCAATGAAAAAAATAGATTCAAAGATACCGGGTACTTTTTCGTTTTAACGAGATAAAAACTTATCCAACATATGTTCGTTTTAAAACTAAAACAAGCGTTACGATAAACACCCAGAAAGTTTTAAAGGCTTCAATTTAAATCGAGAATAAAAGCTCCGGCGCCACTTCGACGCTGTCAAATTCACTTTCAATATTTATTCGCGTTTTTTCTCATTTTCGTTTCTCCGAACGTTCATTCATTTCAACGATTCATTAATTCGTCCTTCCTTATTTCCTTCCCCCTTCGCGAACAGAATGACGACCATAAGCTGAACTACGACTAATAAAGGACTGGAGGTTGGGATATTCTAAAACCAGGAAATCTAAATCAAATATAACTAGGTTAACTAGGGTACAGGCAGTGATCCTCAAATTTTTTTGGCTACTCGAAATCAACTACAGCGAATTTATACGTCATATAACCTCCACAGTTTCCGGTTTTACGAGTATCATTCTATTTTCTTCTTGCTTTTATTCATTTTTCTTTTCATGCTCTAACTCTTGACAAAAAGCGTCGTCTTATATGGTTTACGAGTCGATGGTTACCGAAGTTAACACAAGTATATCCTAAAATAAAACTCGAGGATCTTCATAACCATCGATAAAAGATAAAATCAGATTAATAGTTGCCGATGCCGGTTCCTTTTTAGAACACATTTTTACTGTTATAGGACGCTCAGGATATACGTCGTGAGAAGAGTTTAAATTGGAGTTTTCATAAGAAAGCTGTCCTCTTTTTTTCTCTTTAAATTTCTTCGCTATCCGGCGTTAGGTTCTTGATTTGGACCTAGACTATTTCACCATAAGATAAGATTCAAAGTCTACAATTCGCATATTCTATTCAGGCAATCTGATCTTCACAAAAAAAAAAAAGTGAAAACTAGTCCATTACATCTGCGTGAGATAGGTTGAAACAAAAACAGGTGAGGTATTTCCCAATAAGCTCAAGATAGAGGATCTGTGTGCAGAAAGCAGCAGCCCAACAGAAGCCATTGTATCTTCATGACAAAGAATATGTCAATAATTATGAAGTATCAGCCACAGAAAAACTCAAGAGTACTGTGTTAAGGATTGAAAGGGCTTCAGCCCCAGTATACAAAAATTTCTAAGTATTCTAGTAGCACAACAACCTCAGAAAACGGTAAATAAAGAGGAAATGAAATGACGAATCGAATGGGAATATTATCATTGTTTACAAGTACTTTAATTGCTAATTTTTTATATTTTTATAACGAAAAATTCGTTCATCACACTATAAACATGAGAGATCTTCTTCCTTGAATGAGGTTTCAATCTAGACAGCATAGAAATTATTGCGCCTATGGCCTACCTTTCTTCATGTATACCGTCACAAATTAACAAAGCAATGTTAATGGGAAACGATAATGAAAAAAAAAAAAGTCAAAATCATCGCCGTCGTCGTTGATATTCAACAAGCGGTACGCCAGAAACTCGTGTTCGGCATCGTTGCCTAGGATCATCAACGACGTGCACCTTCTAGCCGTTTCTCTCGCTTACCACATCATCAAATTAACTCATTTGTTTTATTTCATTTTCTAACCTCGTTTTCTGATATATTTCGTAGCAATACGTCAGTATATTGACACTTGTTAAATATCATCTACTCTAAGTTTTGTCTCTTACGTTCGATTAATTACTGTCTAAATAATTTCAAGGGTGTGCATTCTCATTTAGCCTACAGAAAAAAAAAATAAAAGATTAGGTCAATAAATGGACGTTTCACGCGATGTATTCCTGGCAACTGTAAGAGAATGAAAGAGAATAAAATTTTATACCCATGAAACAAACGTGAGATTCGAGTCTACACCATAAATTATCTACAAATATTAGAGTAAATCTGCCAAACAAGCAATTACCGATCGAAAATAGAATAAAAAGAATTGATCGCGAGGAAACAAAAAGAGACAGGTTTATAGTTCCTGTACGTTTGCACAAATTCTATTAATACGTGATGGTCGATCGCTAACTTTTGGTTGAGAAGTGTTAACTCTAAAAATGTTCCGATAATTCGAACATTATAGCTAATGTATAATGGACACTTTTCGAACAATCGCTGTAAACTTTATACAACAACATGTGTATGTTCTGGTTTATTTAGACAAGTACAATTTTCAGATGGCAATATGTTTCTAATTTTTCGAATGTTTTCATCCAGCAATACCCCTAAGTGACTATTCTTGTTTCTGTCCTCAACATTATAACCAAATTTAAATTCTGTAGTCCAAAATTCGGAAAGAGGAGAAAGAGAAAAGAAGAAGTTCTTCATTCTGATTCCTAAGCACACATTTCTACAATAGGTACCAAGAAGTTTCTTTGTGCACCTTTTTATTTATTCAACATTCTTCTTGGATCACAACCAGGCCCACAATGCTTTCGTTCCCTAAAATCAGAGAATCGACACTAAAAGTATTTTGGTCAAAATCTTGAAAGTAACTTCAGAACTATAGACTCTATCAGTGAACATGATACAAATCCGTAGAAAAAAGCCGCGACACAGCACAGAAGCTAGGATTACATAGTGTAGCATTTACAAGCTTGCTTCCAACTTCTCGATTTAATATTGCGATTCTGTCGAGCATATTAAATCAATTCTACCTACTTATGATACGTCACAAAAAAGGACTTTCATAATAGCTGTGGCACGCAGCTCTCCTATTAAAACAGCCGTTAATTGTTTGATAAAGTAAGCAAAGTCCAGGAAAATGAGACAAAAGATTGATGGATTCTGGACATAAATCTAATCATAGATTTTTTCTGGAATCTCTCTGAAATGACTCCCTAATGAACATGCTAAAAGTCCACTGCGATTCCGGTAGAGCTTCGTCCTCTGGGGGGGCTTCAAAGACCCCAAAATTCAGTTTTTTGCAAAAATCGTGCACAACAAAACGTTGTAGGGAAGAATGTTTGAAACAAAACCTATTTCTTATTAAATTTTGCATAAAAAAGGTCTATTGTAAGATTTTTGTAGAGTGGAAAATAACGCCGCCAGCGCGCGCCCAAGTCCTAAACCTATATTGGACAAAGATGTTTGGTCTATCATGTTCTGCTGCTCTCTGGTTTTGATTTGCAGTCTAGTGGTAGGGTGTTTGGGTGAGTGTAGGACTAGTACGCCACAAAACATAGTTCAGGCTGGGCTGCTCACCAGCAAGCAGTGAATGTATCGACTTTCCCAGACTTGGTCAACTCATTAGCGTTGGGTTGTTGTTTAGCACATTCTATCCATGGAGCATAGGAGTTATTATCATTGCCTTTCGGTATATCTAGCCTCACCTTCACTGAAGAGCCTCCACCGCATTACTTCCTACCTTGTACAGTAATTTGATCATATCATAATATGCTCATCCAATAGGAATACCGCGTATGTCTTTACTGCACACATTTCTATCTTCATTTTTGTTGACTGATTTTATAGTGTTAATTTTGTGTAATACTCGGTACTGTAGTATTATTTTTATAATAATACTTTTATTTGATGTTGTTTGGAAACATTTTAAGAAGAATAATGAGTTGAATCGCAATGTTTACACATTAATTCACTGCACAATGTGAATATGCACAAAATGTGCGAACTTCAGCGCGCGCTAGCGGCGTTATTTTCAACTCCACAAAAATTTCACAATAGACCTTCTATATGTAAAATTTGATAAGAAACAACTTTTGTTTCAAACATTTTCCCCTATAACGTTTTTTTGTACGAGATTTTTGCAAAAAGCTGGATTTTGAAGCCTTTGAGGCTCCCTAGGGGACAAAATACCCACAAGATTTATCTCGTCGGTGTTTGGTAAGTCAGAAGATGAGTCCAAGGCTGAGGTGTGCGTGACTGCAAGTTAGGTAGGTCAAATAGTAGTAAATTGCAGGTGTGCTCAAACACGTTCTGAAAATATTTCACAGGAAGTTCATTGGAAAGCCGGAGTTGGCCCAAGAGCAAGATGTGTCAAGATGAAAACAGGGGCCAAAGGCGCTCAAGGTACGGTATACAAGTAGCCAGAAAATGATGGCTCAATTCTGATTGAATGTTCAAAGATGACATAGAGAAAAGGTGTACTTTTTCTAGGTCTCAAAATGATGACTGTATGTAGCGGAGAAATAATGGGTGAACAATGCAACAGTAGGCTTAAGACTTGTCCTGTAGTGATTGTCCTTCTCATAAAATAAAACTGACGGGTTCTTTAACGGAGTTGAATGAGAGGAGGCAGGGAACCTGTCACATGAATCTTCTGATGTTTGAAACGTTGTATATCTGGCTCTTTGAAGGAGCTAGGTCAATCGGTGTATGGAGTATTGCATATCAAATTACTTGAAGAAGCTATTTTAATTAGGCTATCAGTGCTGCCAGATCTACGGATCTTTAATATCTGAAAAAATATATTGGACTTAAACTAGGCTAGGACTCCCCTTGTAGTACACTCGCTTTAAACTAGTATACATGATAGAATTTTGACCTTTGGGCTATAGGTGATAGGAGAGAGACTTGGAAAAATTTCAATCTCCAATCCCTTTAGAAAAATTTCATCTTCCAAGCTAAAGGCGACAGGAGAAAATTGGAAAAATTTTTCAAGTCCCAAGGTCATATTGCCTCCCGGACGGCGAGCGTTTTTCCAGAAAGACCCCCCCCCCTCCCCGCTAAAACAAGTTCCTTGTTGAAAACAGTCGATACAAGATCACCTATTTACTACTCAAGATCCATTCATTTCTTCCCGCTGTTGTAATCCTTATCTATTCTTCCCCTGACGCATTTCTGTTGGCCACCTGACAATAATACTAATGATCATTTTCAAAGTTCGATTAATTCTATCACCAACGACGCGACGTTGGACCAATGACGCAGACATAAGTACTTTAATTCCAATTCAAACCACAGAGAGTGAATTTTGGGATCGAAGAAGAATACTTTGAGCAGATGAAGAAGGATTCGACAGAAGTGAAGAAGAAACTAAGTAAGTGTTTAAATAGGCAAGAGAAAATTTTGATTTACCAAAACAGAAAATGTTTTGACCGCGACACAGTCGAATAAAACTATCTAGAATTCATCTTTCGCTCTGTATTAGTGTTCAACACGCTCATCGTCCGCGCCTAGCCGCCTATTGGACTGAGCGTCTAATTGATGTTTTTGCCCATGGCGCCCTAATGTCCGCGCCCAATTGAGCCTTCGTTGCTGAAGGTATTGCTTGACAGGCCATGGGAGATCACCAATTCACAAATTCGTGATAACCTTGAATCAGTTGTTACGATCGTGCTCATTAAATTTGTCAAATAAATTATTACTTGATGAAATTTGTATTCCCCAGATCGCGATTGAAGCGAGTAAACTGAAAATTTCAACATTATTTACAGTAATCGCATGATCGGGAATTAAAAATGCTCGAGGAACAGTTTGAACCAGTTTTTGCCGATCTACGAAATAGAGAATGTAGGATATTTCATACTAGTAAAGAAATTTTTCGGCATTTTGTCCAAAATGTACCGGATGAGCGATAAATATTGATGGACTAAAAATAGCCAAGTTGGACGAGTAACGTTCTCTCAGAATTACTCATCCATAGAGCGCTTCATTCAATTCTAATGACCAATCACTCAAGCTCAAAACAATTTTTGCTATGCTCGGTGAATGCTATCTACTTCTACTTGAGTGCACTTTGTACACGAAAGACACGGAGTTAGATACTGTTTTCATCGCACATATACAGCACGTGATGGTTTGTCATCTCATAACTAAAAAAAAAAAATAATAAGTAACCTAAACGAGAAGACATTCTAGGATTATAATTATCAAAAAAAAAAAAAGCGGCGTATGAAGAAAGAAGATTCAATAATACAGAAAATATCCAGAAACGGGTGAAGAAACGAGCGAAAAAGAACCTGTTCCCATCGCCAAACTAAATGTGCTCCTTCTAAGAAACCAGTTGCTAGGGCACATCGAATTGCAGTGCTACCAAAAAACATATAGGTAGTCTACAAGCCTCGTATGCGAAGAATTTTCAACCAGCTTACGAGAGAAACTATTTACGACAACATATTATTCCTAACTGATCTGTCTACGTCATTACTAATCCTTTTTCTGTAAGTATCCCACTAGAAACAGGATTCATATACATAGACAACAATATATCACATTATATCTACATCAGGTTGAAGATGAGGTTTCTGTAATTTGAATTAGTTGAGTATAACGTTTCTTCTGAGAACGGATCAAATTGCTCGAAAAAAACGGTCTCTTCAGTTAGTTCTTCAATTGAGATGATCACTGGTAGGATAATTTCCGTTGGCATGGCACTACAATCATTATTATCCTGGTTTCCAAGAATTGTACACAGCTCTAAGCAACAAACATTTTTTTAAGCCGAAGAGTTATGATAGTCTTTTAGCAGTTCGGAGTTGCCAAGGAGAAGAAGGAAAGAGAGTTTCCTCGGAGGAATCATAGATACAGTATGTGCTTTTTGAATTTTTTTTCAACTTGAAAGTCTGTCGCACTCATCCGTTGATTTGTGAAACACTTTTATCGCGACAGGTTTACGAAGGTCCTGATCGTACAATACTAGCACGAGGAAATTTTCTAATCGGTTTTTGAATTGAAAGTTTCTATCGAAGTGGCAAGTGGCCATCGGTCGTAAATTATCGAGACTTACCCGTTAAAGTCGAACGTGAAGAAGAGGAAAACTTCTCTAACGGATGTCGAATGGGCTATCAGTTTCTCGCACCGGTGTCGTGTTCACGAAGCACTTTTTTTTGTCGTCTATTCTCGTTATCTCGTTTTTTTTCTTCTTTAGTACGCACAAAAAATTTACGCGAGCTTTTTAAAAATCAGCATTAATCGGGCCGATCAAATAATTCGTTAAAATTAATATTCTTAATGAATTCGAAACGAGAAACTCGATTAAAATTTCGAATGAACGAAGGCAACAAGGCACACACAGATGAATAAACGAATTGTAGACACATACACAATAACACGTAGAGAATCACGAGACACGTTACGCGACGCGACTTACCACAGTCACATACCGGCGCGTACTGCCTGGTTACTACTCACTTTTTTTCCATCACAAAATCATCGCACTTCGTTCCTCGGTCGTCGTTCTTGACCAGAGATCACTCTTGTCTTCACTGCTATATTCCACGGTTTGCTCAGTTCCCGCTTGTAAATTGGATAACGGTCATCTGAGACGCGGATATACCTAAAATCCTCCAAAAAATTTTACTTTCGACTTTTCGATGTTTCATCTCTGTTCAGTATTTTCTTTGTAATTGATACGAACAATAATATTCTTCACCTATCTTATTCGTTTGTCATTGATTAATATCAGTAAAATTACGGAATTGCGAATTCTGGTTAATTGATCCGATCAGAAGACTTTTAGTGCCGTACAAAAAATAATTGACGTACATCAGAGGGTAACAGTAAATAGGAGAATAGGATCTTTGGCTCAATAAATTTGTCGGTGTGCGCGTGCACGAACGAAATCACGCCTTGTATTAATTTTACAGACGACATATCATGTCAAGATCATTTCAACGTAGGTGTATGCAGTGACTGGGTATATGTCATTCATCTAATTTTCCAAAAAAAACAAACGCTGTTATCCTGGAACATCTCTATTACTGAATCATTCGGGGCTCATCGAAAATAATTACTGAAATTCGTCAATATTCCAAATTTTCTTCCCAATAAATAATATCAAACCCAATGGAAACCCGTAGAATACGCACCGGAAAACTTATCTGGAACTGATTATTGACTATCCTCGGAATACTAAACTTTCATGAATTAATTAAGAGCCTACCGGAGTACTGCCTAAGAACCAATCAGAAACATTCTATCAAAGTGCCCCTCAGTATACCCTCAAAATACCCACATTTTATCAGGGCTGAGAACCCAAAAATGAAAACAATTCGGGAACTTTTCAGCTCCGGATCTAACAGAAAACAAGCACCTCGGGCGATGTGTTAGGAGGGTCGGCTAAATGAATTCTTTTTTGGAAAACTCGATAAATAAAAACTTGAAAAAAACTGAATTTGGCTGCAGGTTGAATCACCTCCTCTCCCCTCCCCACAGAAAACCGGAGAATAAACTTTTCACAATACACTTCAGAAGACCATTTAAGATACATTCCAGAGGAAAATCTTTTGCCCTCACTTTTTTCCTTATCCAGAGCATTGTTACCTAGGCTAAAAGGTATACTAGATTCTTTGAAAAACTGAGATGAGCATAACTTTAAATGGCTTCTGTCAGCTGAACGCAGAATTATACATGTGTTTCACGACTGGAGAGGGACATGAAGAACACTTATTTTTATCATACACTGTTCCCACAAAAAAACCTGAAGGTAAACTTTTCACAATACACTTTAGGGAAAAAAAAGGGCACAGTGACCAACTGTAGCTTTGTGGGAATATAATAATAATAATAATAATAGAAATAACAATAATCTTACCTCCAGATTCTGCCATATGAAGAAAACAAGAAAAAATCAAAATCAAAATCAAAACAAACAAAATGAACTTGAAATAAGAATAATCAAGAAAACAAGAAGAAAAAAAAAACAAATTCAAAACCAAAAAAAAAAAAAATGAACTTGATATAGAAATAATAAAATTACAACCACTAATTTTCTAAATAATCGAAAATAAAACAAAAATAATAAGAAGAACTAATAATAATAAGAATGATAATAATAAGGATGCGAAGAGATAAGG
This sequence comes from Aspidiotus destructor, assembly GCA_035079395.1. Lineage (NCBI taxonomy): Eukaryota > Metazoa > Arthropoda > Insecta > Hemiptera > Diaspididae > Aspidiotus > Aspidiotus destructor. Next base: position 9,831,298 of record JAVHKZ010000003.1, on the reverse strand, counting down.
AAGATACATATGTTCCACACAGATAGTCAAAGAAAATGCGTTTGACAAAAGTAATACATTCTACCAAGAAAGTCAAAAACGCACTGACAAGAATTTTCTCCGCTACCTGAATACTGCAGTTTATAATAGGAAAAGGAAATAAAAAGAAGAAGAAAAAAATAAAAATAATAATAATAATAAAAAGGGTATTCTCCATTGTGTTGTGTATCTAAGGTAAGATAAGAAGATAAGAAAAGGTAACGGAGAAAACGTGAAGGAGACAGAGGAGGAAACGAGGACGACACTGACGACGACGACGACAAAAAGTGATTGTAATACGGTCGGCTAGCGAAAGCGCGCCGACCCTAAAAATAGAGAGTCTTTTTGAATCCGGGTCTTGGAGGAAAAAAATCGGAATCTTTTTGGATCCGGATCTCAAATCTCACTTCCAAAATATAGGGAATCCTACATGGGATCCGAATTCCGGATCTTGTATTGTAATTTGGTTTATTATTTTATACATATAAATATTGTCTTTGAGCCTTTGACACAAAAGAATGATTTTGAAACATTCTACAGAATATAAAATAAAACTCTCGGGTTCTTTAACGCAGTTAAATGAGGAGAGGCAGGGATCCTGTTTTATGCGGTGTTTGAAACGTTGTATATCTGGATCATGGAAGGGGCTAGGCCAAATGGTGAATGGAGTATTGCATATCTAATTATTAGAAGGAGATATTTTAATCAGGCTATCAGTGCTGCCAGATCTACGGATTTTCAATCCCCGAAAAAAATTGGGATTTTCCTACGGATTTTGCGTAAAATGCGGATTTCTTGGGCTCGAGGGAAAAGTACCGCAGTCGCTTGTATGAGAAATACTTTTCTCCGGGTCATTACAGGCTGAAATTCAAACATGTTCAGTGACCAAACTACCGTCACGATACTATTCTACTCGTTTGTGCGGTCCCACCTTGAAAGTTCGTCGATTATATGGAGCAAATCAACAAAAAAGTTTGAACAAAATCTAGAAAGGGTTCAATCCAAATTTATCAAGTTTCTGTACACAAGACTCTTCCGCTATTACCCCAGGGATATTCTCTACTCCGAGTTGTTTCTGGGATTCGAAATGGCGAGCCTCAAGAGTAGGAGGCTGTGTGTCGGTCTAATGTTATCATACGATCTGGTCCGTGGTGTAAAGATAGATTCCGATCTCCTATAGGTATGGTGCTCTTCAGGGTACCGCCGGCAAAAACTCGCTTGAAAAAAATATTCTACGAACAAATCAAAGAGGAGACGCCTATCAACACGGCTTTAAAAACGTACAACTTATTATCTTTCTTACACCCTGAAATAGACATTTTTTACCAGTCGAGAACAAAATTTAAACAGGCAATACTCACAGCGCTAAATAAATCACAAACTTAAAATATTTCTCCTTCTTTTTCTTTTTTTTTCTCTTCTTTCTCACTCCCTTATTGTGCTCTCGCTCTCTTGCCCTCGCGCTCTCCTGCTCGGGATTGGATCCTTAATGTATGTCGCACCTCTCGTTTCGCAGCACCAGCATCGTTTTTTTTTTTTTTCTTTCATTCATTACAAACGATAATGTTCGTTTTTTTTTTTTTTTTTTCGTTTTTTTATTATTGATTATATTAATTGTAAACCGTCCTCCTCCATAAATGGCTACAGCTGTCGAAGGGGACGTAAAATAACTGAAATAAAATAAAATAAATAAAATAAATAAAAAATACTGCTCTTCTGTAACATTGAGTCGTTCAAGGGAAAAGTACCTCAGTTAAAAGCATGAGAGATACCATTCTTATGATCGTTATTGAGAAATCATTCACCAACATACAGTATACTGGACTTGAACTAGGCTTGAACTCCTCTTCCTATATAATACTAGCTCATACTGGTATGTATATATGATATGAGGCCGAGCTATGAGAGAGGGATTTAGAAAAAGGAGGAAGAAGTCGAAAAGAATTTTGACCTTCGAACTATACGTGATAGTCCGAGCTATAGGTGATTAGAGAGGGACTTGGAAAAATTTCAACCTCCAAGCTATAAGCGATAGGACGAAAACGAAAACTTTTTCAAGTCCCATGGTCGTGATTAAGTTAGACCCGTTCAGTGCATAGATCACCTTGATAAGTCTCTGCGGGCGACCCTTGACCATGAAAGCACCTTGTATAAACTACTTATAAGAGGTTAGAACCCCTTGTAACAAGCGATCTTGTTGCAAGAGCTAGTTATAACTTTAACTTATTTTCGCCCATCAACTGAGGACCCTAAATAAAAAAAAGAAAAAAAGTTAGGTTAGGTTGCCTCCCGGACGTTTTTTTCCAGAAAGACCCCCCCCCCCCCCCCGATAAAACAGTTTCCTTGTTAAAAATACGTAGGAATCTCAAAATTTACATTCTAGAATATGCTTCAGGATCTGGTCGATTGTTGGCTGTGTTTTGAATTAATTCTGTCATTTTGACGAATATTGAGCACGCGTGATGTTTTACACTTTTACCAGCCAATTTACCCTGTACAAGCACTCTAAAAAGTAAAAACCGCATCTTCTACCATTCTCCTTGTTAGATACTTAGCTTTCTGGTTTTCCATATCTTCGATCTCTCTCCAAAGAATATATTCCTACAATCCGACTCTTCAAAGTACCCAGCCCCGGATTTACCTAAGGCACAAGAGGCACTGGTTTAGAGCGGATGACTGGATTTTGAGAATATTTGGAGATAGGGGCCAAAAAATTTTGCGCGCTCTATACTAGGTGGGTGTTGGCTATCTGCACATCGTCACCACAGCAATGTTAACTCTCAGTAATGTTCACGTCAAATAGTTCTTGAAATACAATGCCCATAAAATTGCAAAACGTTATAGTTTCTACGATTTAGGCCTGAGGTAATAATGAATCTTTGTGACTTTTAGTAGTGAGTAGCGGGATGTAAAGGCGATGAGGTTACATGGTTGAAATTAAATTGTTTAGGCGCGTAAGTTGAAAATGCGATTAGAAAATTAGTTTGACCTTTAAAAATCTAATGTTACTTCTAGAAGCCTAATATTGCTCTACGATGGAATCTTCCTACCCCTTTATCCAAATATACGACACTACTTGATATTCAGGATAATTTCTTTCCATAAATACCTAAATCTTCCGCTTCCAAGACCTTCGAAGAATGAAATTATCGCATATGATTAACCAAATTTACTGATGAATTATCTATATCTCCCAATAATTACAGCTAGTTTAAATCCGACTTTAATGGGACCTGTGTTCGAACATTGACATCGTATTTGGGAATTATAATTGCGCGTTCTTTCTTTCTTTCGACGTAAATACGTCGAGTTGAGTTTGAATTTTTAGGTATCATAGTACTATAAGATATACCTGAAATCTTTCCCAACATGATTGTACTCGTGATCAGATTATGTTCCGCATTCCGCGGTCATTATAGACTATAGCACCAGTATTTTTTTTTCTCTCTGAACGTAAACGAACACCTACCATTAAACAGATCCGTGCTTGAAACTATAAGATTACAGTACCTACATGTTTGCATCAGTATGATGAAATTTATTGAAGAGCATTAGATCAGTGTGGCTCCCGGTATGGCCGTATTAACGAGGTACCGTTAATCTAAAGGAGAGATGATGAAAAATCCTGCCGGATAGTTTGGTTAGTAGGAAAGTAATAAAAAAAAAATCATATACGTATGAATTTCTACTGTTTCGTATCGACCTAGAAAATTTACACTCAACGGATCTTAAGCTGGAATTCAAAAATTACTCCAAGTTCGTAAACTCGGTATCAATAAATTAAAAAGTTTCATTATATGCGTGACCGAATATTATAGGCAAGCACGAACAGTTGTAGGCCTTCATTGAACACATAATGCTCACCCATTCTACAAATAGATTTCGAACTCTGTTTAAGAATGGTTGACATTTTCCGGATGGACCGATGCGTTGTTCAGTTACTCACGATGAGAAATATCCAATACCTATTTATCTTTAATTCGATGAATAATTTGTACAAGTAACAACTGAAACTTTTTTCACTTGCGCGGTCCATTTCACGTTTCATGAAGGATTTTTCAATTTTGACTTCGATACCTATAATGGATTAAGAATTACGTATGCAGACCGAATGTCGAAATTTGGTCAAATTTTTACCCCTTTTGACAGGCCTGACGAGAGGAGGGGGGAATTAGGGACTTTTGTCCCTTGAGCCCGGCTTTTTTAGAGGCCCGATTTACAAGAGGAGGGGTGAAAAAAATTTTGGGGGGCCCAAAAAGTTCCTTTCCCCGGACCCAACTAGAGCTCTCGACGGGCCTGCGCGAAGTCTACACACCTCAGGAAAGGCTACAATATTCAAACCTTTTCCTTGATAACTGAGAGACAAGAATCTTCTTGTCAGACCAAACTGCTAAAAGAAATTAAACGCAGGCATGAAATACCCTACAGTTCTTGAAGCTGAGTTTCAGAAATAATTCTATTCTCAGGTTCCTAAGGATTCGCAGCTCGAGACCCAAACACGAATGTGTGATTGGGTCAAAACATTATAAAAATGCCCTTGTCAGACGAAATCACGAATTAGAGAGCTCAAAAGTGAAGACGCAGACTGATTTACCCTTATGCTGTAAAGTTGAGTCTCAGAAATAATTCTGTTCTCAGGTTTCTGAGGATTCATAGCTCGAGACCCAAAGAGGTCAAAAAAATACAAAAATGCCTTTGTCAAACAAAATCTCTAGAGAAAGCTGAAAAGTTCAGACGCAGACTCCCTTTACCCTTGAAGTTTGATGTTGAAACTCAGAAATTAATCTATTTCCAGTTTCTCAAGAATTCTTAGCCATAGCTCGAGGTCCGCTGTGTTCCGTGCTTCGTACCCGACTGGAGCTCATTCCGGGCCTACCTTTTGGCTACATACGTTACTCGATGGTCAACATTTCTTCAAGTTCCCTATCCTCTCATACGATGCCGCTGCTATAAGGGCACAAAGGCTTATGTGCCCTTTTTGCGGCCATCATTCAATTTGATAATTTGATCCGTCAACTATAATCTGGGGAAGTTTCAAAGCAATCAAGCTTGTATACTCGCGAAGAAAACGAAGAATGACATTGGATTTTTTGGTTTTTTTTTCATTTTGAGGGTCTTTTGTTGAAGTTTTTCATTTTGTTTCTCATTAAAATGGTGGAATGCCTGAAATTCAAAAAGGTTTTTGACTACCTCTCTCCCATGCTCCTTAACCTAAAAACTTATTTGCGCAACCACGAACCCATATTACTTGAAAGAAAGGAAGACGAAACAGGAAAACGAAAGAAAATAAAAGGTAAACGAACTAAAAACTTTGAACGCACTTTTCTCAAAACTACATTTTTTGCTATGTACCCTTGTTGCGGCGGTACCGTCAATAACTCAAAAATATATCAAAAATTTTTCCAAGTCCTCGTCCTTATAGCAATATCGTATTTCAGACATTCGAATTTCTTCTAGCCTTCCACCCTCATAAATGAAGGTCACTGAATGGAATTTCTTTCTTCCTGATATTTCTCAAGCTCTCTCCTCATGTATGTGAACCCAGGGTCAAGTCCTTTTTTGATACGCAAACACTTGCATAGCTGGAAGGTCTGTGATCTGATCGACTGCTGGGGGTGAATGAAAGACAGGAGCAACGAAAACTTTCACCAAATACTGTCTGTAAGAACAAATTTGCAATTGAAGATCGGCAATAAGTAACATTTTTTGATTACCAGCCTGACCGGAAGTTGTAGCAAAGGACGAAAAATGAAGGTGGTTGATAGTTTTAGAGCAATTTGCTACTGAGCAGACAAGGCCACAGCAGAAAAATGATATTACCATTACCTACTGTTAATATCAGAATCACCATCTTATAATATAGGTATACTCATCATAAATTTTTGATTTAAAAAATCAGTCCGCAGATTCTTTAATTTTTTCGACTCGAATATAGCCTAGTACGTTATGTACGGTATTAATCGAAAAACATTTAAGCAATCTATATCAATAAATACTATAGTATAGCATGTACTCGTAGACTCTAGTACATTATTGGAAAAGGTATGACTGCCCAGCCTCCGCGAATCTGTTATAAAAATTGAATAGCGGAATACGGTACAGTTCTCTAAATTGCATTAGAGGTGATTGTAAATTATATGAGACAAATTCAGCAACAAGCGCAACCGTGCAAATTTTAAAATTGAAATTAAAATGGCCATCCTTGGGGGAAGATATTGGTTGGAGCGACGTTAAATAGTTTCAATTCGATCATTTTATTGTTAGATATGCTGTGATAAGCCATAAAGCGTCAACTAAATTGAGTATCCATATAGCTCTGGTCCGTCATCCAACGTCTTATTTGAAAATGGAATAACTCATTGCCCAGGTATCGTCTCATTGCAACATGTATGCCAAATTATTCCTCAATTATAACCTTAATGTGTAACGAATTACCCCGTATAAGATCTTCAAATGAATTTTATCGCTCATTACATCTCGTATTCGCGTGAGAAAAAATATTAGCCATTAGGTACTACTTTTTGTTTGAAAATAACCCGCCGTGATCATAGTTACAGTAAGTTGGTCTAAGTAGTACAGGCGGGTCTTTGGTACACTTTCCCTATGATAAAAATTCATTAAATTAACAAAAAATACACTCCAAAAAAAAATTAACGCACAAACGTTTCCGAAAACATTCAGACATCATTTTACTCGTTTCTCATACTTTTTCAGAGAAAATCACCAATCTGGTATAAGAAAATAGACTTTTTAAAATTAGACTGCATATTCATTCAAACTTGTATTTCTTCAGAGAAAATCACTGATCTGGTATAAAATTATAAGTTTCTAGACTGCATATCGGTTCTGACCCATATTTCAGAGAAATTCAGCATCTTTTTATACTTTCTTCAAGAAACCTGAAGATGAGTCTTTGGTACACTTTTCCTATCATATTACCGCACAAATGTTTACCCAATGTTCAGGCAGAAATTAATGTGATTTCTGTAGGCTAATCAGTGATATTTGGTCAGAAAAACACAAGTGGAAAAACCGTCCATGTTCCAAACGATACGTCCACACCTCCTGAAGTTTCATCAATTTTCAATCAAAATACATCGATTTTATGAATATACAGGATGGGAAATAATTCCCCCACAATCACGTGGGCACCAAATTCGCCCAAGTCAGAAATTACAAAAAATAAGCACGTTTTTCCTATTCAGTCAGAAAAAATTCATGACAATTGTACGCGGTTTACAGGGTCTGTGATGCCAACTTCTGAGCCTTTCCAGAAAAATTACTTCAACCTTTCTCTCTGTGTTTCTCATGTAGGAGTTGAGACCTACCAATGCCCACATTAAAAGGCTGAGTTTTTAACCTTTTTGAAGAAAAGAAGAAAAATTAAATAATAGAGTCTCGTAGAACAAGCTATCCTGTTTCCCCATAACTAGTATAGGTATCAACTCACAAGGATTCTAACTTGTTCAAAAAAAATTTATGAAAAAATTCATGTACCTAGGTCTACTAACTAGTTTCCATTCCCCCTAGCTCAGGAAGAAATGGATTTGTTGTCGAGTAGGTAAAGTTATTATTATTATTCCTCCATTCACGGGAGTTCCGGGTATTACTTATCTATAGAGGGTCTCAGACCAAGTCTATAGACAGTGTGTAGTCTCTTCGTCGCCATTATTATTATTATCATTATTATTTTTTAGTGTATTAATTTTCCACTCATTAGCCAAGTATAAAAAGATGCTGAATTTCTCTGAAATATGGGTCAGAACCGATATGCAGTCTAGAAACTTATAATTTTATACCAGATCAGTGATTTTCTCTGAAGAAATACAAGTTTGAATGAATATGCAGTCTAATTTTAAAAAGTCTATTTTCTTATACCAGATTGGTGATTTTCTCTGAAAAAGTATGAGAAACGAGTAAAATAATGTCTGAATGTTTTCGGAAACGTTTGTGCGTTAATTTTTTTTTGGAGTGTATTTTTCGTTAGGTAATTTAATGAATTTTTATCATAGGGAAAGTGTACCAAAGACCCGCCTGTACTACTGGTCTATTTTATCACAATGGCATTTGTTTTCCCACTCATCATTGCTATAGATAGGCTACTCTAATGAGTCTAGTTTGATGTACCGTACCGTAAGACAGAAAAAAAATTGTATTTTTTAAGATTGTTGAAATGATAATATTTCTTTCGAAACAGTATTTAATTGAATATGATCAAAAGGTATAGGTAGGTACTCATCATATTGAACATTAATTTCAGTAAGTCTTTAAATAATGCCTCCCTAGTTTTAGATTGAGTCTTGTTATCGAATTTAATAGGCAAAATTTGAACAAATTTTCATTATTACTAATTTATTGTCCCTTGTTGGGCTCTAGCAAATGTACCAGCTCTCGAAATAGGCTACTTTTTTCATATTTAAATTACAAACTAGCATGTTTGACGGGTGTTGATACCCTTGTTCCACCTTTTTCCCACTTGAAGCCCTTCGCATTCCCAAGCTTCAATAGCTTTAACAGGGAAAAATCTGAAGCCTTTCGGATCCCTGGGTTTCATAAATTTCAAAGCCCTGTTCCCCTTTTTAAATACCTGTAGCCCTTTGCATTCGAGGGTTTCGAATGAAGAAAATGTTTACCGAGTACCATGTCCATTGCCCAAGCTCTTCGTAAGATATCGCAGATCCAATTTACCTTCGAAAGTTCACTATTTGCTATTAAGGCTAAAAAGTCTCTTAACCCTCGGAAGGTATTTGACTATGTGATAAATGATGAGGGATAGTATCGCTTCATGTATTTTTTAGACCTTGAATTATTAGATGACTGAAATAAAACAGAATGTAAGAGAGAAAAACAACTTCGTGAGGAAGTCAATCTCGAAATTTTATTTCCTGGCCATTAATTTAATTTATTTTTATTTCAGAAGATATTGAAGTTGAGATTTTCTTCGAGTCTGTTTTGATTGTTTAGTCAGAAGGCCAAAATTTTCGAGGTTCTTCGTATTTTTCGAGACCATTACTATTTTGCAAAATTCGATATTCATTATTAAAAATTTTACTATTACATTTTCCACACTATTTGGAAACGTTTGCGTCTCAATCAACTGATGTTTACTCAGGTTTCACTTCTACATTTTTACCAAACAAAACTGTATACGTAACGAAGAAAAGTAAATAGATTTTCGAAAAACTACAACTATTTTCGTAAGCTGGGTACCGTACTCACGAGTGTAAAAACTGACCAAACAAACTACAACATGATTATTTATAATCACTTGGTACACAGACGTGATAATTTTGTCACGCCGGTCTCTCGAATCGTGACTACGTGTAAAGTGAAAATCATTCCTCATTTCCAGAAGAGAGAGAGAGAAACCGAAGATTTTCCCATTTTTTAATCTGCAAAAGTTAACTTCAATGTGCAAAATAGGATGATGAAAAATTGTAATATTAAAAAATGTAATCACATAAGAGATATGGGGACCCATGCAAGTTCAATTTCTTCCCTGAAATTATGTACGAGTTTGAAAATAAGAAGTGGGCGTATGATACGGACTAATCCTCGTACAACTTGTAAACTTTTATGAAGTATAGTCCCATCTCTTCAAAATCACACAAATAATTACACCTAGAAATACTCCTGAGCCATAAATTGGGTTTATTTTCTCGAATCTCCTTAGTGATCAAAAAAAAAACCGTTCTCTTCCCCTCTGTTTTTTTTCTTTTTTCTTTTTGTTTTTTGTTTTTTGTTTTTTTTTTTCTTTCACATGCACATGTCTTTTCTGAAGAGATTACCGCAAACATTTATTCACATGAAATATGTAACGTATTGATGACGGTTCTTAGGATGAGGACAGGCGATGACAACACAGATCAACGACGTCGCTAAGGTTGGAGGTCAAGGTGTTTGAAAATAGGGGTGATCAGCTCAATGTAAACAACAAGGTGCTCTCCATTTAAAACGATGTAAAAATGGAACGGAGGGACGTCACCTCCATGTATTTTTAAATGTGCATGCGGGTTGCGTTCTGTTTTCAATCGAATTGAGCACACCTCTTTTCAAATACTTTGGCCTCATACACCCTGAGAAGGGTTTTTTTATAGTAATTCATTCACGGCGCTGAACAGTCTGGACACACGTATCGATATTGAAATTTTTCTAAATCCAACACCTTTGATGGTTGGAATTTTTCAAAGTCCAACTCTCCGCCAGACGGTGGACTAAGGAACGCCCAGATTTTCAAAAAGAACCCTGCCTACCGTAGAAGAGATATTAGCGGAGAACCCGCTATACCTTTTGTTGGGGGTACTCCCAGGAAGTTTTTTGCGAGCGCGAGCGCGTCCGCGAAGGTTGATGTCGTCACGGAGAGGCCGGACTTGGAAAAATTTCGACACTCAAGCCATATATGATACAAATGGACTTGAGCGCGAGCGCATCCGCAAAGGTTGATGACGTCACGGAAAGGGACTTGGAAAAATTTCGACACTCTAGCCATATATGATATGAAGTGGACTTGGAAAAATTGCTACCTTCGAGCTATAGATGATAGAAGAAGGACTTCAAAAAATTTCGACTCTCGAGCTATATATGATAGGAGGGGGACTTGGAAAAATTTCGAATCTCAAGTTCTCTCCTTGATAATGGACTTGGAGAAAAATTTTTATACCTTCGTGGTGATTGAGAAATCTGCTGGTCTAATGGACTCGGGACAGCCCCCGCTGCCATTGCATTACTGCAATGGCATCTAATTTTTTTTTTCAATTTCGTCATGATTTTGAGATTTGAAAAAATTTCAACCTTCTAACCCTAATACGATTGAAACTCTTTTTGAGTATAATAAGGTGTAAGTGGAACACCAGTTATTGAAAAGATCTTCAGTGCACAATTTTATTTTAGTAGTTGTAGCCAGGGCCGGCATCTTTTGTTTTTTTCATAGGGTGCAGAGCTGTCTTTTACCCCCACCCCCGTTCACCGTCGCTTTGAAAAGCCGCTTTGTTGTTTGGTGAATTTTGTGCATGGAACCACATTGGTTGCTGGCCATGGTTACAGCTCTGGTGCTACCCTACCAAAAGTTTTGCTGCTGCTGAAGAATAAGCATAGTATAACACCGTACCTTATGAGCTATAATAATTATGCCAACATGCTGCGTTTCTATTGGTCATCAGGTTTGCCGATCGGTTCCGTTCTTCTCTCGTCCGATCATCAAGTCGAACAAGTTTTCTCTATCAAGAGTCATTACATTGTTCAAGAGGCTGGCTTTGCTCCTGTTTGTTTTTGCAATCTCCATTTGTTCTCCGAGTTTTCTTTTCTCGTGCGGTTCTTTATGTGAATGTCTTTACATATTCATTCTCCATTGTGCTTTTCTTCGTTGCATTTGTTTGCCAAACAGCGACTTCTCATCGTCTTTTACCCTCGGTGTTTTATGCTCTTCTTAATGATGTTGACTTTTGTACCAGTCTCGCCAATTATGCCTTCGTACTGTTTGCAACCAAGCTAGTACGACTCGCTCAAGCTTCTTCTGTCCTGTTCTTCCACAAGGTCATTGTTGATCAGGCGCACACCCAAGGGGGTTGGGGAGCCCCCCTTAGGCTCGAAAAATAAATTTATTTTTAAAGCACTAGAACGTGAGTTGAGGACATCTTCTTAAAACTGTCTTATTGCTAAGCGTGAAGTGTCTCTTTCATTGAAAAAAAGTTGAAAATGGATATTTGAAATTTTTTCCGGCTATGAGAGTGCATCTGAAAATACTGAACGTTCTGATCGGGAAGACGATTTTTCCACTTCGATTACAATACATCAAGTAGGCTCAAATTTTATCATCCCAACACGGAAGTTGAAGCTATTGAAGGGAAAGCATCATCTAATTCAATATTTTTGGACGTCTCATTGTTCAAAAAGTTGATGAAGAATACTGAAGGAAAATTGATTGCTCTGAAAAATGTAACCTAACCTAACCTAACCTAACCTAAGAATATCTCCCCCCAAAAAAAATTTCTGTGTGCGCGCCAGTTGCTGATTCTCTACCCTTGGATGGGTTGTAGCCATTAAACGCTTCTATCACCTTGTTGGTGCACTTTCCCATGTACATATGGTACTGATTTGGAGTACTTTTTCGCCTTGCTTTCACGACTTCCCTCTTTTGCTTCCATTTTCCCAAGGACTTCCACAAAAACATTTCTAAAGTAGCCGTCGACTTCTACGATCTGCATTACTACCCCAATTTTTTCCTTTCTCTGCATTGATCTTCAGGATAAAAACTGCTCGATGGCAATGGTTTTGAATCGCCGCTACCGTATGTCTGAAGAGGAGTGGTACGAGTCATTTGGGGTGATGGTGTTCCTCTGCCTTGGTAATTGAGTTTGTAAAGCAAAAGAGGGTTGAACTGACATACCCTCAGATGTGCTACTGCATGGCTCATGGCGGAAGGACATGTCTAACGGAAATAGTCCCATTTATTTGAGTTTCCGGATTTTTTCCTCAATTATTCTTATCACACTAAGTAGTCTGATCGAACAAAAATAAAAATTGAGGTACGGACGAGGCTCGTGAAAGGTTGCGAAGTGTTTATGAGTTCCGTTCTTTGATCTATACCTTCTGGATTGCGGTACAAAAACTTCTTCATGTTTAATCTATTAGCTCCTTGTTCCTTGACCAATACATACCTCCTGGTATGAAAGACTTTTTCAGTCTCTTTCAAAACTATTTTTCCCAATCTTAAGATATTAGCGGTCGCTTTGTTGCTCCCGGGTCGTACAGAATCTAACAAGTTATTGCCTTGTCCTAGTCTGAAACTGAGAAAATTTGTTTGGAAACGAGTTTTAGGCTATTGCTATTATGTTGTCGTTTTGATCTCTCACTACAAAGTCGAAGATAGAAGAAGAAACCTGATTTTAACGACAGTTTAGACCTTTCTGCGGGTACGGTAAACCTTTGCTAAATCTTCGCGCGAGGTCGTCTGCATACACGCGAACACAAACATCGTTATTAAGCGTGAATTTTTAAAGGATTATTTCAATAAATTTTACCAGTACTCAAAATGAAATTTACGACCCTCCGTGTATATGTTCGTACAATATCACGATCGATGATTGAAACGCCTGTTATTTGTTATTTGATACCAATAATACAGAATTAACTCCAGGGCCGGAAAACCGCAGACACAAAGAAACTTATTGCGGAAATATGTAAATCGTGTGTGTATCTTAATTATTTCGCAATGCATTCTCAAAGATATATTTTATAATGAAGTGTTACTTTTTTTTCTTTTTGGAATGGCGCGGATTATAACTAAAAATCTTTACATCACGATTGTAACTATCAAGGCTTTATAAATAAAATTTTTACGACGCAATTGTTGTACGAAAAACGTGTAAGAATTTCGGGTTTATAGAGAAATCCATTATTTTGATGCAAGTTTATCCACGTCTCCCCTTGAATCTGCCAGGACCAGTAATATGGATATGCTCGCGAGCTGGGCGACTTCGGTTTGTTAGGTGTTTCGCACTTCTCGAGAATATGGACGAACAAATTTGGAAATACACGCATCAATATCGATCACTGTTTCAACTCCAGCAGTTTACTCATAAGATGTACCTATTTATTTACCACTATATTAATATCCACATTGCTTATTTCATTCTTCAGAAGGCCGGCTTAAATCTTCCCTCGAGAAAATACAATAATTCATCCATGAAAGTGTCGTACATCGACACGTGCACGAGCGACCAATCAGATATTTCATGCGTTACACGTTCGTCAAAGTAAAGTCGGGTATCTCACCGGCCTCGCATTTCCTCTCTAATTTGCATTCTCCCGTGGAGCAGAGTCTTCGGAATCTCACTCAAGTTTATATGGGCAACAAAATAAAAGAAGATTGCGAGAGAAGGAAGACTTTAGAAGACCGGTGATGGAGGGAAAAGTTTTTCGAGAAAATTGTCCGGCTCAGAAGCTGCTCTTTAAATCGATTAAGAATTCATTCTTACCTTCTACCAATACTAAGGATTTTGACATGTTTCATGTCTTGTACCACCCCCCTGCGAGTACCACCCTCTGACTCTTAAATTATGGACTTGGAAAATTTTTGAGAAAAATCTTTATACCTGTTAGGTGATTCAGGAATCTGCGAGTATCACCCCCCGAATTCATTCGGGCTGGTTTAGCGGAGTTCGATCCCAAAGTAGACTTATGGCAGATTAAGGAGGGGGGCTCACTCGCTCCGCTTGTTCACTATTAGCCTAAAATATTCGAAAGTAGACTTATATGCTAGACCAATGAGCGAGCGAGTGAGCCCCCCTGAAGCTTTAGCCTAAAATATTCTAAAGTAGACTCAAACTAGACCATGATGGGGGGGGGGGTTACGGTCATATAGGCGCCGACAATTAGGCGCAACAATCATTCAGACGCCACATTCATTTGGACGCCGTGACGTATTTTTTGTAACTTGGTTCGCCTAAATCCTGTTCCCTCTGCAATAAAATAATTTATTCATAAAATTTTTAAAATAAATATTAATTTAATAAAGAAAATTTATTTATTTAATTAGAAATATTTTTAAAAAAATTTTTAATTAAATTTTAATTATAATAATTTATTTTAAAAAATTTAAAAAAAAAAAACATTAATGCAATTTTCAAAACTATATCTAAACAAAATATAAGAATGAATACATAATTCTGAAAAATATAAATATTGATATTAAATTTTTATTAATTGAAAAAATATCAAAAATAAAATAATCAAATTGATTTTTTATTATTATTAAACTTGAATTAAATTGATTAATTAATTTTATTATTGATAAAAATATTAATCATCTATCAATTAATTAAAATAATTTTTTTTTTCAAGTAACTTAAATTTAAAGTATCAATTTTTTAAATTAATTATGAATCAATTTCCTTAAAAATTTTATTGATAAATAATATTATCCTAATTAATGAAATGACTGTTAATAATTTATTCAATCTGTATTAATATTGTTTGAGATAAATAAATTAATAATTATTAATAATAATGATGGAAATAAAAATCAGAATCTTAAATTATTTATCCGTGGATAAATGAGATCTATTGATAAATTAATTATTGAAGGAATTAATCAATTTGCTATTCTTCCAATAATAGCAAAGATTATATTAATTTTACTAAAATTTTCAATTTTATTAGTTTCTTCATTTATAATTTGTGATATAATTCCAAATCCTGGTAAAATTAAAATATAAATTTCAGGATGACCAATGAATGTTGGAATATAGGTAATAGAGTTTCCATTACTTCTAGGATTGGAAAATATTGTTTTATACCTAATTAATATCAGTTAGTGTTATTGTGATTCCCCTTGCTAATACTGGTAATGATAAAATAGCTAAATTAATTTTTAAAAATTGTTTCATTTTAATAAAAAAAATCAATTCGCGCCTAAGCGCCCAATTGTTCTTGCGTCTACTTGAATGGGCGCCTACTTGATTTTTCAATTCTTCGCGCCTAATTGTCCGCGCCTACATGATACCAACCCGAAGGGGGGGGGTGTGACATCCCTGCCCTAAGGCTGCAACGATATAACGTGCATAGAACGTAATGCATCACGAGCTATACTTTTCGAAAAGCTTCCGCTCAAGGGTCTTGCCATTTCATCGGTTACATTAGCGAGCATTCGAACCGAAAGCTGTAAATCGCAAAAGCACTGAGGAAAGAAGGCCTGCATTACAGAATGCCTCTTCAGAAGAGCTTCTCGAAAAGTGACCACACGGTAGAGTCGAAAAGCAGTCCCTCCTTGTCGTGCAATAGTCCTGCTCGAGTCTCACAAGCCTCAAAGACCTTTGCGGAAGTGGTCACAAGAGTCGAGAAGAGTAGTACCTCCTTGTCATGCTATGATCTTACTCAAAGGCTGCTTTTTATACCTTGAGAATGGCTGCTCAGCCAAAAACGCTAGGTCGTTAAAAATAGTGCGGTACTTGTAACAGTACTCTTTGAGTATAACTTCAATTATGGATGACTGTAAACTCCAAAAATGTATATCTTCTATGCTCATATGTCTTACGCTCCGTATTCCAGAAGAAGAGACATGTGGCATTCCTGTCACAACGCTGCAACGATACATCGTAAATAATTTATTGCTAGGATCGCATCAAGGGGGCGAGGGGGCTATTGGCCCTAGGCCCCCGCAATTGCAGTTTGAGAACTATCAATGGACAATAAAAAACTATATATGTATTCCGAAATACAGAGAGGGTTAAAGCCCATGCATTAATTGAAAGACTTTTTTTTTTTTTTTTGCGACGTGTGAAGTGAATTTCGTGACAGCGATGTTCGCGGTAATCCGAGGGCCATGAGAAGGATAATGATTTCATGTGCGCTGATTTATTATGCGGCCCATGGGACAACCACTGGCTCAATGAAAGGCTTATAAAAAGTTCATGGGGAGAGTAAATGTTGGAAATTGTTGTTAAGGAGTGTAGGAGATTGGAAGCACTAAGACAGATAGGTGTCGAAGGAGGAAGGAGAGTCAGGATTGATTCCACGCATTGGAAGACAACTTGGTCTTGGTTGTTAGGATCATGCCGGAGTTGAAACTAGATCCGGTCCTGCTTATCGCACTCTGCCGACATAACGCATCCCAAACTATCCCCATCAACAATTACTGACATATGCCATGTGGATAATCTGTCAACACTTTTCTGGCAGGAGCGGGCTAGAGAGGTGAATTCTGTCACATATTGGCTCACTGGCCCACTCCCCCGCATCTATATAATTGACAGATGTGATAATCTTGTCAACATTTGTGTCAACGAGAGGGGTTAGAGAGGTGTTCACAGACAATGGCAGATGATGATTTATTGTAGATCGGATATACTTTTGATAAACGCTTCCAGTTAACGATCGAGCCGCCTAATCCGTTCTTACAAAGACTTATCAGCTCGCAGAACTTGGAATGGGTCATGATTGATGAGTTACAGTAGCGGATGGGAATGAATCCGCCTACTTGCATCGGAAGTCTAATTATAAAAAATTCAAAGGAAATGACCACAGTCCCTCTGGTCATGCTTCGAGCTGGGCTTCGCTCTTCGTATATTTATACCACTAATTACCTCCAGATAACGCTTTATAAGGGATAGTCAGCTCTTTTTTGGTTGTCGACATATCCTAGCAGTTAGCACAGAAATGTAACTTTACGTTCTACATACTACCGGTATGTGATTTTCAAATCTTCATTTTCAGATAAAAACAAAATGCCAAGTAAACATTGAGAAATCTTAATCGTACCAATAAATCATGTTCGGTTTTGGAGAGCAAATTTTCTGATTCTAGCAAGCATATATAAGTTGATGCGTATCTACGTTGCTTTGTCGTCATCATTAATTTGATTGTCAAAAATGAAGTTTGAAAGGTCGGTACAGGCTAATCACGGAGGAATAACTCGCGTGGTATCTACTAAGAATTTTCTCCCCGTAGTCATCAATCGTTACTTTCCGCACAATTTCTTCGGATTGGTTGACTCAATTTCTCTGAAAAAGGTTCTCATTCTTACGTTATCTGCCCCATCATCTTTCGCGTGAAACTCAGAACTGGTTCAACGTGTTCGCTATAAATTCTTGTAGGTAATATTTTTTCTATTTTTTCTTCAATACCTAACATCAAATTGATTTTTCTCTCTTTGTGCAAGCGAATAACAATTAGACAGCATTTTATGCACGAGTTGGTATTTTTATCATTAATTTTTAATTATAATGATCGTCGTCATCGTATTCGGTTCAAATCTGTAAAATGTCTAACATTATTTTGCGTGAAGTGTCGTCAGAGGATGAATTTATGCAGGCTATATTTCATAAAACTGCAAAATAAGCTGAAAAAGCCCTTTTCAACTGTACACTCGGGCATTGAAAGCGTTAGTCGACAAAGAGTTTCATAGCCTATTTTGTAATATAATTTTTCTCTGAGCAGTTGAGATGTAAATTACCAGTTTACGTTTAGAGAGCTCCGGGATATAAGCACAATACGTAGTAATGTCAACGAAGCGGAATATACACGGTAAATCATCATCGTAAGTGGGGAAATATAAACTGAATAGAAAAAAAATTTTAATTATAGATAAATTACAGCAGATAGAAAAGAAGGTAAAACGAAAGGTGAGTGCTCGTGAAGTTTATTTCATACACTCCGCAAGTCCACATAGCTACGTTTAGGGCTACGTACAAAAACTGGGAAACAGTGTTTTTATAGGTACCCAGTTTCATGACGATTATTTCGTTTAGGAGGTGGTTAAAATATTCCGCGAAGAAACACTTCGCGGAGTTGTGATCATTTTTGAGAATTTTCTGCCTGAAAGAAGAATGCTATAAAACGAACATAAATGAGCACCTTGAGTTTAGTTTGCACCCATTTTAAAAAGACAAGAATGCCGAACGCGTGATGTTTCTTATCTGCGTGTCTACGTTTTGGCCATCATTTTCGCCCATCAAGATCAATTAGGCGCTCGAAGATTTTTGCGGCAGGAATACAGTCGAAAAAACTACATAAAAAAACTGCGGCCAAAATAATACGGTACTGGTAATTGATCAGATTCACTGATCAAGAAGAAAATAATGAAACGCTAGAAATTTCCCGGTGAAGGCGGCAATTTGTGATCAGGGCCCACTCCCTATAGCATATTGTATACTTGTTTGCTTGATTCTTATCGAAATGGTGCTTGGTTTACATTGGTCTCACGGCAAGAGAACAGATAGGTATGCTGGTATTGCATATTCAATTCCCGTTTCATAAGACGAATGAAACCGAGTACCCTGACGAGACGGATCAGGCAAACGAAAATAAAATAAGATATAGAGAAAGAGCCCTATCAAACGACGCGGTACAGAAAAGTTTACAGACCGAAAAAGAGTTTAAGGCTTTTGCAGTATCCCATATTGCATACTTCTCCTCACAAAAGTTATCAATCATGGGTGTTGCTTTCTTATTTTCATTCGAGGAATATTAAAAAGCACAGGAGGGGAAAAAAAGGTTGCACGAGAAATGAAGAACAGGAAAATAAAAAAGGAAGGATCTCTTGGCGTTGCCAAAAATATAAAGATCATGTTTCATGTCTTTTTAATAGTTCAAAAATTTCCGAAATTTCCAGCTTATTGTTCTAGTATAAGTCTACTGTAGAGTATTTTAGGCTGACTGCTTTCTGGGACTCATTCGCGGCACTCGCTTGATGTAGTATAAGTCTACTTTGGAATATTTCAGTCTAATGAGCCTTCTTGAGTTCTTGGTCTAGTGTAAGTCTACTTCAGTATATTTTAGGCTGATGAGATTACTGGGCCTCACTCGCTCCGCTCGTTCGTCCCGCTTCTTGGTCCAGTACAAGTCTACTTTAGTATATTTCAGGCTGATGCGTTTTTTCAGAATTATTTTTACCGACTTTTCCTAGCGGAAAAGTGAGGTATTACACCCGCCCGTTCAGGTTTCCTTATATATTTATTTATTATTTATTATTTATTATTTATTATTTATTATTTATTATTATTATAAGATTTTCATTTCCGTCGAACTCCTCCGAAACTACCCGACGGATTTTCTTGAAACTTGGCCATATTGTAGCAGTATATCTGAAGATGTGCACCCGCAATTTTTTTGAGAATCGGACGAGTAGTTCTTGAGAAATTTGCAATTTTTTAATTAATTTCTCACTCATTAGGAGTATAGTCGCTCACATTACCTGAAGCAAACCCCTAGCCTTTTGTTATCAGTGCGTCTATTGTTATGAAAACCTTTTATTCGACAGGTTCATTCTTGACAAAGGGTTCATTAAATCAGTTTAGAGGAATGATTTTACACAGTGAGGGCTTCTTTAGGTTAGGTTAGGTTCAGTTATTTCCTCGACGTTTCTCGAAATATCAATTTTTTTTCGGATTGTCTTTGTAGCTGGATTTTTAGATGAATTATATTGGGATGGAATTCGTGGAAGATGGTGGTGATGAGAGACAAATTATGAGCGAATGAAAAGATGAGCGGCTGGAGCCCTAATATACCGTATACTAGACCAATACTAGGCTAAGAATATCGTGTAGGAAAAAGTAATTGTAAAGCTCTTTTTTGTACCGAATTTTCTAGCTAAAAAAGTGAGATATTAGATCCATGGCAAGGTTCCTCAAAAACGAGAGTGAACGAGGGCCTGCCGAAGCACGGTCTCTACCGTTAGGTCAAAATGGAAAACGGCGGGCGTCCGAAAAACGCCGTACGTGCCTTATTGACTCAATGAATATTCCTGCATGTAGTTTTTTTTTTTTTTTTTTTTTTCTTTTACGAATTTTAGGTAATTAGAACTGGAGTTTTCTTACATTTTAATATTTCACGTCCAACAACTGGGACTTCTAGTTTTTTTTTTTTTTTTCATTCCGCAATTTTTTTTTTTCTCGTTACGGTTTAGATGTTGCTAACGTTGCTCTTATTTCTTTTCTTTGATTATATCATTTGCTTTTTAGTGTTTTCTTGTGTGCCTACAATTTGTTCGAGAATCAAATGAGCTTAATTGATAGTAATTCATCTATGGTTTTCTGATTGAAATGATGGACAATTTGTTCAGTGATTAGATTTTAGAATTTCTGAGCATTTGCCTTCTTTTTTTTGAAAAAAAAGGTGACGCGAGAATAATTAGAAATTATGAGTCCTTACTAGCAGTGATCCTCTCAGTGAATTTTCATTAGTCAAAGGAAAAGTCGTGTACTACTCACGCGACTGCGTGAGTGTTTTTGATTTTATTTATATTTTATTTTATTTCATTTTATTTTTTGATTTTATTATTTTTTTTATCATTTTTCTTGAGAGAGGATGGTACTCGCAAATTTCTCAATGACCTCCCAAACATTTATTTTTATTTTCAATTAATTTTAATTTAATTATATTTAATTTATTTCAATTTAATTTAATTAAATTTAATTAAATTTGATTTAATTTGATTTAATTTATTTTATTTTATTTTATTTCAATTTTAATTTTTATTTTTATTTTTATTTTTATTTTTATTTTTATTTTTATTTTTATTTTTATTTTTATTTTTATTTTTATTTTTATTTTTATTTTTATTTTTATTTTTATTTTTATTTTCATTTTTTTTTTTTATTACATATTTCTTTTTTTTGACCAAAATTCTTCCAAGTCTCAAGGTCACAACCGGACGCCCGGACAATTTTCAAGAATTATGGGGTAGAGAAAAGGCATGAAACAAGTCAATAGATGACCTAGTTTTAAAAATGATTGACAAAGATCGCTCATACACGAGACATTAACAGAATGATTTTCCCGGGAAAAATAATGCAGAATTACTTTGTAACTGTAGCCGGGAAACTGAGATGTTTAATCAAGAATCAGCTGGTTTCTGTCTGTCAAAGGCCGGAACATGCACAGAACGGCAACGCTGTGAGAGTAGGCCGACTTTTACATGTGCTCTTATGGGGGAAAAAGCGGTTTTTTGAGAATCAGTGAGTACATGTTCAATTTGGTGAAAAATTGAAGAGAACAAAACTTGTAGGCCATTAAATTCTCTATCAGAAAATGTATTAAACTCAATTTGCACAATTTTTCATCAATTGATATGTAAACGGTTGGCCTACTTAGCTGTTGCCAGATCTGCATGTTCCGGCCTTCCTTTGAGACGGCCATGGTCTGTCTATGTTGAAGCAACTGTAACTCATGTAAGTTTAGTTGAAGCTGTCAATTTTTCCTGGCCATCAGCGCAATAGTTGATTTAACAATGATTTTATGGTATTAATTTTTTTTTAGAAAATTCAATTTAACAATATAGTAATACTAATATATTATTAATAAATTACCTTGATAAAAATTTTATTTATTTATAAAACAATATACCTATAATAATTTAATTATATTTTTTGGGGGAAATATGAAATAATTTTTTTATTGATTTAAAATTATTGTTGAAGCGACTGTAACTCGTGTAAGTTTTGTTGAAGCTGTCAATTTTTCCTGGCCATCAGTGCAATAGTTGATATTTAATCTTATAATTTAATTCAAAGATTTTATGGTATTATTTTTTTTTTTGGAAAATTAAATTTAACAATATAATACTAATATATTATTAATAAATTACCTTGATAAAAATTTTATTTATTTATAAAAGAATATACCTATAATAATTTAATTATATTTTTTGGGGGAAATATGAAATAATTTTCTTATTGATTTAAAATTACTTTAGTGATAACAGGATGATTGAATAAATAATTTTAGTTCATTACCTCGTTGTTGAATTATAAAATTTAATCGAGATTTTTTTTTTTCAAAATATAAATTTTAAATTATCATCAAAATTTCAATTATTAAAAATAAAATTGATATAAAATGAAATTTTATGAAATTTTAACCAGTGAACAAAAAAATATCTATTAATTAAATTTGTAAAATAAATAAATAACTTTTTTTTTTATATTAAATATTTTTATTATAATAAATAAATTTTCAATTGATCAATAATTATAATTTACAATAATAATTAATATGATTAATAAAGAATTAATTCTGATATTTTCATTTAATGGATCAAATATGTTGAATAAATTGAATGACATTTTAATAAGTTTTTTGAATTTTTTTTTCCTGTGCGTGCACACTCAACTTTTGAGGAATAATATAGTTTCATGGGTATAAATATTATAATGACGCGTGCCAATTAATTTCTCGGGGATTATAATGACCTGTCGTCAAAAATTTTTTAGCGTGTTCTTTTTTAGCGGGAAATCCGCTATCCATTTTGTTAGAGGGGGATTACATCGTCAGAAAACGTCCGCGTCTGGGAGTTTCTGTAAACTGCATGACATGACATGACGTGACGTGTGATGCTTTATGACGTCATCAATGACCTTGACCTACTTTAGGGTCTTGGGGAAAATTTCAACTTCCAGCCTTCATTATATCAAGCCTAGTATACAGTATACTGAGAGGGGGCATTTTCGCGTCAACGTGATCGCGAGTGCGAGAGGTTACGGGTTCCCCGCTGCCTAGGCCTCTAAATTTTTTTTTCTCGTCTTTGATATTTTTCTCCTGCAGAAAATTTATTTTCATGATCATCGTTTTAAAATTCTGCTTGGTCACTTTCATATTATTTTTCTTGGGCCAAAAAATGGGTCCCTTTTCATTCTACAGAGTTCGCCATTAGATCAACGTGAGAGGAGCCTCCCAGATTGACAACATATAGGGTATAAGAATGAGTATGCAACATGGAAAATAGGAAAATGCTCGAGAATTGTTAAACCTATTCTTTATACAACTGATTAAAGATGAGAATCTTACTAACGAGTTCAAAAGTTTACTTGACGAGGTGAGTTATTGCACGAGCAGCAAAATTATCATTTTTACTCACCTGTAAAATACATAATTTTCTTGTAAAGTGTGGTTAAAAATGCGCCGTTAGTAGATCAAAAAGTATTTTAACCACACTGTGTAAAAAAGATGAAATTTTTTCTTGAACTTTTCTCGAGCTCTCTTAACGTAAACAACTATGAAAGTTATACACAAATTCTCTAGCATCGTCACTCAGTGAATTACTGATTGTCAACCTATCCATTTCCAATGAGCATGAATAAAAAATTGAAAGTCTGCACTTCGTTCTAGCTAGAGGGTTTTCACATCCCAGCATTTTCGTTTAAATACAAACTCATTCTTCCAAAGAAAGAAAATTATTGTTGAATACCTACTTCATGATCATGGCTCCGTTCGCTATTCCTAATCCTCATGGAACTACAGGAGTCAATTAGATAATAGGCCCCCTGCCATAATTAATGTGGTGGCATCTACGTACCAAGGATTAGGACAATGAAATTCTCGATTCAATCAAAGTGTCAATGATGTGCTATGTGTGAAGGTATTCACGTTTTGTATTCACGAGAGTCGTTTTGTAAATATTTGCGTTCGCGAAGTTTTTCTTCCTAAGGAACGTTGTTATGTATCTTGAAATTAACTTTCAATATCAAATTATTCGTTGAAAATAATTCTCAAGATAGGTAGGTCATATTCATACCGTCATAGTAATTTTTCAAGGAAATGAGATCGTAACATAGTTTCATCATGATCTTCGATCCTGTATATCCGTCGATTCTACTTTGTACGGCAGCTTGTTAAGTCGAAGGGCGGGCAGGGGCAGCTCTGACAACTGGGTGATCGACTGCGCGACTTTAGAGGAAATTCATCTATCTAATGATGAAGAAAAGCTTAAAACGAGTTTTATGATTCAAAGGTCCTACATCGCACATAGTTTCCGAATTATAGGCCTATTCGGTAAACCAAAATTCAAATTCTTCGAAATAGATCAGAAAGTTGTGGTAAAAAGAATTTTGGGCTAAGAAAATTTTATGGACCAAAAAAGCGCTCTATATCATGAGTATTTTCATCGCTTATTTGTCGCAAAAGTTCATCCGAGAGTACCTAATTAATAACAATTGCCCGAAATGTTTGATCACATCGGTGCACACTATTTTCTTTAGAATTTCTCACGCTAGATAAGGGGAGAAACGACTCGTCCTCAGTTGTTTTGAGCTAGGCTAATAAATAATAGAAAGAATAAATTTTAACAACACGGGGCTTAAAAACTTCGATTTTATTTTACTCAGATAATAGGGCAGTACAGACAATTTTGAAATCAAATCAAGTCGTTCCCTAATTCATAAGAAGTTGAAAAAAGAAAAAAATCGTTTCTATAATTAAATACGTACCTATGTATACAGGCTCATTTGAAACAGCTATTATTCAAACTTTTTTACTCGAACACTTAAAAATATTAGGGGTACCTAATCTTTTGGAGACCTCCGTAGAAGCCAAATTGACAGTCTCACGTTTACATAATTACGACACACACTCGACTACCTTGTACAGTATTTGACGTGTACACACATACATTACCTGAAATATAGGGCTTCATTTATTATAAAACATATTGCTGTCGATCGGTGACAAAGAAAAGTGACGCAAAATTAATAACATTGATAACTTCATTTTCGTTCTAATAGCCTTTATTTTCATTTAACGACAAACGTAGGCATGATATTATGTAATTATTGTTTTGTGGTCAAATAAACATTTTCGAATGACATATTGTGATGATGTATTCGCATCAGTGTCCCAATACCCTGCTTCTTACAGCAATGGATGACGGTGCAACATATTATAACGCATACAGGTATAACGACAATTAGAGGAGAATGCGTATGATTCGCGTGGATTGATATCGATTAAAAAAATTGCGCTATAAAAGTCCTAATTTCGGTCATTCTTGCGATTTCAAACTACGAGAAATAAGTAACATTAGAAAATTAAGAAGTATTAATCGAGAAAGACACAGGAATTCAAAAATTAGACACGTTAAGAAACGATTCTTTACGTACTCGTCCAGTTTTCATCGTTACATTAAAGATTATTAAAAACGTAGGTGTTTTTTGACATCAAGAATTGAGAATTACAATTCTAAGCTGAGTTGTTTTTCAGCACAGCTTATGAGATGAGATAGTTTATCTTTGATCGGCGCCACGTAACATCCAAGCCACTCCTCAATCGTATTGTCATAAAATGCTTCCAACATGTGAGTACGAAGATACATTTCGATTGAGCACAGTTCTTTTAATAATCTTCCAGAATCAAGAACAAATGAAAGATTATATTATTTGAGGTCAGTTTAGTAACTCGTAGAAATCCAAATAATGTGCCACAAAATACCGGGAATATAAATACGAATTTCGAGTTAACGAAACATTATGAAAGACGAGCAGACGATGAAAATAACTTACTCCTTAAAATTTAAAACGATGTGATCAATTTGCATCATACTCGTATTGTTATGTTTTACATGCCATGGATTCAGCCAAGTGGTACATCTATTCAAATCAAACGAATAAAATAATTCGATCATCAATAATGCAAGTCAATACGATAAGGAATATTTTAAATAAAAATTTTGGAGTAAGTACAAGTACATAAGAAAGAAAAGGAGATAGAAAAGTACATTTCGATAAGTGTGAAAGATATTTTTTATGTAAACCCTTTCACGATGGGAGATAATGATACAAAATTGTCCACAAAAATTTAGTAGTTTTTGGGCTTCAAATAAAAAAGTGCAAGTAAAACTCGTTCATTAATCAATATTTTAAAAAATGGCTCTCTGGAAAAAATAAATGAACGGTTGCTTAAAAATTAGATTATAGATCCGAGGTCTTTAAAAATATGAAAACGTTTTACATGCTTCAATTATTACAATAAATCAAAATCAAATGTTTACTTACTGATCGCCACAAGCGACAAATTCATACCTCGACCTCACGTTTACAAACCATTCGATACCTTTATAAATGTTACTGGATGGGAAATTAACATCCTTGGAAATTTGAATTGGTCTACAAAGTAAATACAGTTTTCGAAATAGAAAAAATGAAATCATATCCAAAAATACGTTTTTAATGATTAAAAATTTTACCGGTTCGAAGCGTATAAAAGTAAGGGCGCTTCTTTACTAAAGCCCAAAGATTTAGAAACTTCCTGGTATACTTCTTCATCGTATTTACCCTTCAGCCACATTTTCAAACATAAGGCTAAACTTGGTAAGCCCATGGGCATCAGTTCGCACAGTGCTGCATAATGATCATATCTGTATCCACACAAAATTCCCGAATTAATCGATAGTCAAAATACTATCGCAATCGAAAACACATACGAAGTATGTGACCAGATTCTAAAATGCGATTCTGGGCTCCAGGTTTTCAGAAAACTTGAACCTCCAAATTGCAATTTAGAGCTCATTTTGTTAGAAAAATTTGCTTGACATTTAGGATTTGTTTTAAGTAAAGAGTAGAATTTCAACACGGACCGAGATCGTGAATGTTTTCAGATATTATTCCTACCATGGCCACATTGAGTTTATCCCCAGATCTTCTCACAAAGACAATAGTTTTTGTGGAATATTTCAACCTTTTCGTTTCTGCCAAGAATTACTCTATATTTAAAATTTTAATCGCTGTACGAAAGCTTACACAATAATCGAAACGTAGATTTGATACGGTGAAAAATTATGAACCAAATATAAATTACCTACTCCAACCAGTAAATACGATACCACGAATACACTTAAACTTGTTTGTGTTCTTCCTCATAACGTCCAGCCACTTCTCATGATTGCTAATGTGATTCGCAATAATCGGTAATATTTGACAGCTCCCCGTCGCTCCTTTGAAAGCTGATGCGATCCATATTTTATCGAATATTTTCTCGTACTTTTCCCACAATTCTGCCGAGTAACGATAGAAGAAAATAAACTTAGTGGTCCATCGTAAATACGCGATAATGTGAAATCGATAGAGAACCAAAAATAAAAAATGGTATTATTTTTATTATTGAAATAATTTCAGTAATAATATTATAATAAGGATAATGATAGTAATCCAAAAATACATACCCGTAGTCAATCCAAAGGAATCAAAACGTCGATATTCCCATATCATAGGCTCAATAAATTCGTTTATCTTATATTCTACAGGATTAAAACAAGAGAATAAAGTTATGTTATTCTTAATCCACATAATATTTATTATCATTATTTGGCAAAGCTGAAGTATTAGATAAATGATATGCGTTCAATTATTCAGCATTTGAATGACTATTTCAATTTATAAAAAAGAAAAAGTAAAAAGAATTGCTTTCAAATTGAGAGACTTGATCATAATAGTGTTTTTTACAAATTCATATGAATTTCGAGATTCTAACCTCACAAAAATACATTTAAATTATTTTTCAACGAATTATTTGGATAAAGAATGAAATCAAATAAAATTCACAATTTTTCTTAAATTACAGGCTGATGACGACGCGTACTGCTTTCATAAAAAAAAGAATCAACGGTATTTCTGTTTTTGGTAAACCTAAATACCCATCATTTAAATTCGGTTTCGTGTTGTTGTTCGAAGAATGATGAGTGAAAGTGAAAAAATTTGGATCAAAACTCCATATTCTAACCACACAATTTTCTTTTAATTCAAACCTTGCAACGAACTAGCATCAATTACACGCAACATATCGTCCCATATAATTACGGTTACTTCGGGATAATGCTGTCGGACAAATTTAGAGATCTTTACCACGTGTTTTAAAAAGAGTTGATGCCTATTCTGTGGTTTGCATCTTTCACATAATCCTAAATGCCAAACCTGAAATAAGTCAATTGTTCTATTCAGAATATTCGTACTTCCAGAAAACTCTAATTTCAGGACAAAGAATTTACTTCGTCGCTTCCAAGATGAATAAATTCACTATCGCGGTGAAATTTCATAATTTGTGTGATCATTGCTGTTATGAGATCGTATGAATCGGGATGTGACGGACACATAGAGCTGGGATACTTCGGAACTTCGCGAAGATGACGCCATTTGGATGTTTTTAAAACAAACTACAATAAATTCCACAGTTAAAGAAATAGAGGTTTGTAATCCGTAACTAATCGTACAACGTAAAATTGATCTCACTTCTAGATGACCAAAAGTTTGCACCAAAGGAATAACCGTCAAGTTGGAATGTTTGGCAGCACCTAATATTTCGTAGATTTCATTTGAAGTGTACGCAGTACGTCCACTTGAGCCTATGTCAATTAATTCTTCATCGTAGGGGAAGGTATCTTCCCACTCAATCAGTAATCCTGTCCCTCCCCAACTTTCGAACAGTTTGAATAACTGAAACCACAACGAGTGAGAATATAACTCAATTATTTACCAATGTCCAATGGACAAATGAACTGCATAATAACTAATGTACCTGATGAAGGTAACTTATCTTCAGCGGACATGTTTTCAGGTCTAAATGAATTAGTCTTTTGAACAATAATAATTATACGAGATATAATTAGAGATAAAGATCATACACATTCAAATTTATATGATGGAATATGAAACTAGATTCGTCGTTGAATGATTACCTTAAATTTTTCAATTCCGACATAGTACTGATGAACTTGTGACTAGATTCTCGAAGATCATATCATATTTCGAAGTCCGAGGGGATTTGGGATGTTTGATTCATGGGTATCGTTTACGAAGTTTGAGTAGTAAACTAGAATTTTCCTTCCAATTATAAAATGATTTCATCCAAAGAAACCCGAAATTGAATATTCTCCCTGATGAAAAACACCGAGGAAAATAGACAAGTTATAACGCGACTTCAAAAAAAACTGATAAGATGAAGGGAATAATTGGTGATCTTTTTTTATAGAACGGTGATCTACTGAAGAATATCTACAAACAAGTGAAACGGATACAAAGTTATCCCATGGAATATGTAATAGTGCACACTTCTCTTGATATTTCTTCTACCGAAAGATACTATTCTCCAGTTTTTTATTATAATTCCCGAAGGACTTCAGTATAGGAGCGCTACTCTCCACGCGAGTCGAAGACTCATGACACGACGTAACAAACGAATAAAATCAATGATTTCTTTCCAAAACCTTGATATCGATTTATGAGAAATCTATGAATTTAGATAATCAGGGATTAAGACTATCCTTCATGTTTCCTTTGGAAATTGCATTTTCAAATGGATTGACTTTTCTTTGTATACGCCCGGTATCCACTTCAACATCGTCCTCAGGTGGATTGGACATCACAACCCATGAGGAAGATTTTCTCAAAACTTTCACAGTTTTCTTCATGAGGACGAATGCCAGCTTCTCTACGACCATAATTGTCAAAATAATTATACCTTCTTAAACAAGATGCGATACGAATCTGTACAGAATTTAAAAAAAAAAGTACTGCGATTAAATTCTTGAAAATTTTTCTTGTCTTCCGAGTACGCGAATACCTGCACAATTTCTTGTATAAATTAATAAAAAGAGGTCAATGCGGATATTATATTCTAACAGTACTGAGAAACAAGTACTCCTATAGGTGTTTGAGTATTAATTAAACAATGCTATTGAAATCTGGCACTTCATCAGTAAATATATCGGGAAGAATTTTTTCCTTCGCACCTGCAATAATGCAAAATCGTTACATATCATCAGATAGGAATATATCAAAAAAAAGTTGTCATTGGTCACCTTTTTCAGCTCGATATTGCTCAAAGTTAGTGATTCCCTCAGCTTCAAGAATATCTTCATCAAAAACCAAATTTCCGGTATATACAGCTGGGTCTTTGATCAAGATTGCATAGGCAGCATCCGCCATGATATCTACACTACGACAGTATTTTTTTGCTTTCGTTCCCCGTAATTCTATCATACCAGTAGAATAAACGACTGTGGGAATAGTTAATTTTAAAGTTCAAACTGATGAAAATCTAGAGTAGGTACTGAGGAATTTTTTTTCGTGCATAAAATCCTTAACATGCAGTAATTACCTGCTTTAGGCCATAAAGAATTGGCTGCAATTTTATCATCCTTGAATTCTTCCGCCATACCAAGAGTGTACATGGATACGCTGTATTTGGCTGCTGTGTAAGCCATGTGTCTTTTAAACCATATACGATTCAAATTCAGAGGAGGCGAAATATTAAGAATATGGGCGTGTTCACTTTTCTTGAGATAAGGGTAACATAATTTTGTTCTAGGATATAGAAAATGAATATGTATTGAAGTTCATACTCAGGTATAATAAATTGCATGGATGCGTACTAACATAACGAACGCAGCTCTTGTGATAGTATTAAACATCACATCTAACTTCGTGATATCGGTCTCTGACATGCATGTCAAGTTTAAATTACTGACGTTATTTATGACAATATCTATACCACCAAATTTTCTAACTCCTTTTTCTATAGCTGATTCAAGTTCATGGATATTCTGTACATCAACTTTACAAGGTAAACTCTGACCTCCAGCTCGTTCAACTGGAATGCACGAATAAAATGTATTTTTTCTTGATGCAGAAAAAAAAAAATTTAAAACCTACTTTCTTTTGCAGCCGTAAAAATTGTTTCCTCGACATCGGAAGTTGGTTCAACTGTTCTTGCAGCTATAATAATATTAGCTCCATCGGACGCCAACTTCTTAGCAATAGCTAGTCCTATTCCTTGAGTGGATCCGGTAATCAGCGCTGTTTTTCCTTTCAATTTTCTAACAAATTTTATCAAAGTAATAGAGAAAGATGAGATGTATGAAGAAATTTTTTCAGTACAATGTGAATTGAAATTACCCGGTATTATTCATGATTCTAATGAAACTTTTACCGAAAGTTCACCGTTCTTCGCTCTCTCGAGATTTTGAAAACAATTATATTATTATCTAATCTCGTCGACAATAGAAAATGGTTCAACGAATCTGACTTATACCAAGGTCAAATTACACAATACAAAGTACATACATACAACATCACTTTGTCAGTTTTTTTCAAACGAATCAAAACATACAACTGAAACCTCTTCCCTAAATGTACACGTGACCTGCACCATGCTCAGGTGGCTTATCACTCACGTTCATATCAAATAATTTATTTTGGGGTAACTTCTTCTGAACGGAATCGAAATTAATAGAAGCCGACCGATGATAATGAATAAAAACCAATGAATACGGGAACATTTCAAAATATTCACCCTCCTAAACATGGTTAGTGAGATTGAGAAAAGGGAGAACAAGCTAGATGAGGAGACGTGGGTACAGGCATTCTAATTCCCATGATTAACAAAAGAGGTAAAACACACAAGTTATTGTAAAACAGCATCAATGTATTAAAACGAGGAATAACAAATAAAAACCATTCTTATTTATAAAAAATGAAGTACTAAAAATGTTTGTTTAGAAAATATTATTTATATCAAACCAGTCTTCTCTTTTTTCTTCTAGGACAATCTCCATCACCGAGAGAATTGACAGGGAATCTTGGCACGAGCATGAGAAAAAAATCCAGTAGTAATCACTAAAAATTAAAACAAAATGCAATGGCGATGAATAAATAAATCAAGCATAACGGGAGTATCATTTATGACGTTTTGAAATATTAACCGTCCCATTTATGAAAATTCTGATTCAACTTTGGATGAATAACGATCCCATCAGCAACATCAAGTTGCGTGAATTTTCAAGACTACTGATATTTCATCACAACACTCACCAATATATTTTGATTATAATTTTGATTTGAGAATGAGCATTAATTTCTCCAATTTTATTGCTTTTTGCATACTTCCAGAGATCTTCAGTTTACCAGAAAATACGGCATTAACGGGTTTAATTTTACCTGGAAAATTAGAAAACCATTATCGCTCTCAACACGATAAGCTTCCAATAACATTATAACAATTGGTACATAAGAATCTGTTTTTCTAATCCAAGAGACCGTTTTTGGATCATTATTACGCTGATTTATGTACGTTCAAGTTATCTATGGTGAAAAAATAAGGATCCTCAAATGGTTGAATCTAAAAAAAAATGGAATTTTACGTTTTTGCTTACAATAATTACCTGTCATTATATCGAAAACATCCTTTAAGCTAGCTGTTAGCACAGTGTCAGCAGCGACGGGAGATTTGCCATTGCCAGCAGAACCATTACCATTCTTCAAGTCGACATACCACGAGCTTTGCCCATCTGCAACAGGAATAAAATACGTGAGAAAGTGGAATCCATCCATACAGACTGAGCTCAATACAAAAAATATACACGTCAGTTTTGGGTCGAAACTCACCAGAGGTATGAAACTGATATACGGCTTGCGTGCTTCTCACTAAATCCGATGAAAGATTGTTTTGAATCACATCTATCAAAGCATTCACCTTTTTCGTTAAATCTACGGAGCCTTTCTCGTCTTTTCCCTTGCTGTAATCAAGTGTATTATCGAGGAAGAAATCGGGCAGTAAATTATCTTTGTTTGCTGAAAAAAAAAAAAAATAAATAAATAAGATGAAGAAATAGTTCTAGATCTTTCTGTCATACCAATGAGAAGTCATAATAAAACATACTAGGATCCACTAAATACTGATCAAAATCTGAAACTCCCTCTCTCAACAGAACTTCGTCATCTATAAAAAAGTTTCCTGTACAGGTTCCTGGATCTTTGCACAACACGGCATACGCTGCATCCGCCATAATTTCCGCTTTTCGACATACTTTTCCAGCTTCATCTCCACTCAACATTTCCATAGCCGCAGTCCAAATAGCTATGCGAAAGATTTTGTAACAATTAAAATGGTACGTAAGTTATAATACGTTTCCAAGAGGAATGAACACTAATACCTGTTCTAGGCCACAAACAATTGACTCCAATTTTATCAGCTTTGAATTCTTCAGCCATTCCTAAAGCGCACATAGACATTCCATACTTAGCTATTGTGTAAGCCACATGGCGAGAAAACCAAGCTGGGTTCAAGTTCAGCGGTGGACTAATATTCAAAATATGAGGGTGGCGACTTTTCAATAGATAAGGCAAACAAATTTTCGATCTGAAATACGTATTTATTTTGTCTCCGAATGAATTATTGTTCTCTATTACTCCTTAAACTGATATCCACTATTCCACTAGAACATACTTACGTTAAGAATGTTCCTCGAGCATTTACAGAATTCATAAGATCATATTTTTTCATGTCAGTTTCCAAAGTTCCCGTCAGAGAGATGGCGCTACAATTATTGATTACAATATCGATACCACCGAATTTCTCCACAGCTTGTCGCACAGCGACTGCAACCTGATTTTCATCTCTAACGTCTACTACACAAGGAAGACATTTACCGCCTGCCTCTTCAACTGAAATTGAAGAGTAACGCAATTCATCAACGCACGTATTATTTACGGATCGGTAAGATAGAATGAAAATCAAGACTAACTTTCTTTGGCGGCTGTATATATGGTTCCAGGCAGCTTCGGATGAGGTTCAGCTGTTTTGGCAGCAATAATAATGTTAGCACCATCTTTTGCAGCTTTTTTACCAATCTCTTTTCCAATGCCTCGACTGGCACCAGTTATGAATATGGTTAAGCCAGATAATTTCCTGCGGAATCACGCACAAAGATGAAAATGGATCTCGATGATTGTCCTAAAATAAGACGAAAATTCTGTGAACTCACCCTGTATTTATCATACTTTTAGATAGTTTGTGAAGATAAATTAAGAAACTCTGGTCGAGTTAGGAATGAAGTCAATTCATGAAATTAACGAGTTATAAAACATGAAATACACGAAGGAAAATCGGATCAACTTCATCAATGTTATCACTGACAACACGTTAAGAGAAATACAGTTTACCACGTGACACGTCATTAGTGTTATTGACCTCCTTTCATTATTGTCCGCTACTCTACATCCGAAAGGAGAAGTTTCACGAAGAACATTATAAAATGAGAATAGAAATTAGTTGCACGCAAGTCGATAGTTGAAGAAATAATTTTTCTCTATAATCTCAAGGAAAATGAGCGGTATCTCCCCCCTCTTGTTACACTTACAATTTTTCCATATAATTTTGACCAGATTTTGACAAGGGGATCCCCACAGAAGTAAAAATTTCTCAGGTTAAGAATTGGGAATGAGTCAAGTAGAGGGCTTGAAATGTATCCAGCTTTTTCTTTTCCATATAACTGCATTTCTTTCTAAATTCTTTAGGTATAATTCATATAATTAATAATGTAACTTACATATGTTTCCCCTTCATGCAACCCCCATTCGAAGGCGAAACGAAGCTCAAGCTCGAAGTACACAAAACAGCCATGAATTACGAAACACGCGAATGATTTGAGATTAAAGTAACAAAGTGGACATCAGATTACAGAAGATCATTCTTTGTTTTGTAGTCTTTAATTCTTCACAATAAAAAGAATTTGGACAAGCATAAATCCAAAACTACTTACAAGTTCCTCTCTATAGTCATACAACAACCAAAAATCACCTTTGATTCAGATTTAAATTTCAATTTGAAGTCTGAGTTTTTTTACCAATCAAGTACATCAGTACCTTCTGGATCTAGTCTATATGAAGCATGCATACAAGCGGTGAGTTTTTTTTTCCCACAGCGTCAATTATAAGTTTTTAGTAAGGTAGGTATAGGGTCTGGGTAACTGGGTGAAGCTGTAAGAGGTGAGAACTGATCTTGAAGTTTAGAAGTTCTCTTTCTACATTTTGAAAGAAATAACTTGTTTAGTTTTAGAATTTAGTACACAACAAGATGTACAGTATATTTTTCTCAGACAATCCAATGAGGATCTTATACATGCGGCAAAGATTTGATTTTGAAGTTCGGATTACTGGAAAGAAAATCGTGCGAGAAGAAAAAAGTATTCTTTTCACTTTCTCATCAAAACCTTGAAACCTACAATATTTCCGACGAAAAATATGATTAATAAGAATGGCGCGATTCTTGGAATCTGAATACTTTGCCGTTTGCTGGACATTCCACCACGCCACCTCCCGCTACTCCACTCCTGTGCCAAGTGTAAACAAACAAAGTAAGAACATTATTGATAACGATTCAATCACGTTATCAATATAGTTCACAAGAATATTATTATACGCAAAGAATTTGTTTCAAGATTTCACTTCAGTAAGACTGGGTGATTTTCTGAATAGAAAACGGAGTGAAAGTTTATCTACGCGGTTTGACTACGATTCTAGATGAAATGGAGAATCCCATCGATGCTCAGATAGATTTGTTGTCAGTAACCTGAATCATTTAATCAAACATTATTTGAAATTGCATTGAAAATAACGTTTACAAATTTTGTGCAGGATGAATGATGGCAAGTCGGTTACAGGTGTTCTGATCGCTGATAAACAAGGATTGTGCATTAAAAGTAAGGTTGAACTTGCATTATTCGTCTTAGATATCATGACTGTATCTAATTTATCTGATTAACCTTCTTAGCTTCAGGTAATGCTAAAGAAGAAGCCAGTGGTATCGTAACCGCTATCGTGGATGTTGTTTCCAAACTAGAACCAAACAAACCCGCTCCTGAAGTGATTCTAGAATCCGATTCAAAATGTTGCCTCATTTATTGTGGGAATAAATCTAATGCCGCGATTTTCAAAAATACGTCTCACAGATCTTAGTGTTTCGAAGCCATGTGAATTCTGTCTGTGCCTAGTCAAACGTGAGAAGATATTATTACCGATCTTCAACAGATTTATTTGGTCAGTCATTTCGTTCCGAGGAACAACATTGTGTATGATCAGTTTTCTGCGGCTTTCCTTTATGTGTCTTCTATTTTTATTTATTAATTTTTTTACTTATTCAAGAAATACAGAATGAAATAAAAAACTAAGAAATTTTATTGCTGTTTTATCTTCCAATTTTGCGCACAGAATTGAATAAAGTTTCGTTCTTGGTAGAACCAAGTGGAAAGTGTAATACAAAAACACGCCGCTCCGATAAGGAAATGTAATACGATCGCATCGTCAAAAAGATAAATCTGGAAAGAGAAATGGAATGTAGATACACCATTGAATGTACACAAAAATCATAAGCGCTCTCTCATATTGAATCAATTTACACTCTGTTCCATTATTTTGTAAAAGCTTGATGACGTGTTTTTTGTATTTCCTTAAATCTTTCTCGCAGAGATGATCCGAATAAACAGATCTTGAACTATTGGTCATACGGTGGATGATATCGCAAATTAGAGGTAGAGAATTCTGAACGGGAACGATTTAGATTGCAGATTAAGTACTTTTTTTTGCGATGCGACAAATCAGCCAGGCAAAACAATATGATTTGTGATCCACGACAATGCGCAAAAGTGATAAATTTTTTATTCTTATGATTTTACCTCGAATAAGATTTTTTCTCCGATTTCCTTACTAGGAATGGATTACAATGAAAAAATATTGATTCACAAATTATTCAAAAATGATTCGCATCAAAATTAATTGTACGGCCAAAACTTCGGAAAATTGCACAAAATTCAAAAAATGAAAAACTTAATTTCACCTTTTTTCAAGAACTTCACTGATACGCTGTTTATAAATTTCGATCACTCTTAAAAATTATGAAACATATGTCGGGTAAGACAGAATTGATCGGAAAATCAGGCTGCGAGAACCAACTCAATAATTATCGGACAATCGATAATCGATGTCTTCCTACGAATGACATTTGAAAAGTATGGGAAGAAAGTATTCTTGTGTAAATTGATTCAAGACGAAAAGACAAATAATACGAAATAGTCAATTGACTCACTTCCGATGCTTGGGTAACTATTGAACTGATAACTAAAACTAGTAAAAAATATTTTTTCGGTAACAGCCCTCTGAGAGGTCGATATGTAGTGTTCCTGTACCTCTTTCTAATGAAGCGTGTGCTGAAAATTGATCAAGAAAACATACATTAGATAATTTCTTTATATATATAAAAAAAAAAAAAACGAGAACAAAGTATGTTCACGCAATGATTCTGATCTCTTAATTTCAGATGGACATTCATTGAAAGAAGAGTACAAGGCGAGATGAATGAGATCAACCCGTGAACAGACTACATTCCTTAATTAGAGAGATACCTGTTGAAAATTCGCAAGGCCATGTTGCAACAATTGGCCAAAATAAATCCAACACTACCCAGTGCATACGAGAAAATCCAAGCGACAAATAAGAAAATGGCTGAAAATACAACCATAAGTTTGTTGTGCCTGTAAAATAAGTTATGAGTTGAAAAATTTTACAAAATTTAATACTTTACTCTTCAGCCATCAAAAAAAAAAAAAAACATACTTATTCAACTCGCTCGCATTGATAGTCGATAATAAATAACATTCTGTCGATCCATTCACTGCCATCAATAAGATCGCCAAGCAATGAGTGCGTAAGAGTCTGGGACCGAGACCGATTGCTAATGTTTTACCGCCGTACAAGAACAATACAAGTTGAGCATAACTTTGACCGAAACAGAATACCAATAATCCGAGAGTAGTGACACAACGCAGTAAATTTTCCAAGACGAAGGCAGCTTCATCCATTGATTTCTACGAGTAATAACATGGCTGTAATCGGAGCTAATTTTTCCCTCAAAAAGCTGAATTGACGTACTTTATCTTGTCGATTGATTTCCTCATCACGATGAATAAGCTGCGAGAAATAGAAATAAGAAGATTCTTCAATTGGCCTGAAAAGAAAGCGCGCTGTCAATGATCCGAGATTGTTGACGACGTCAAAAATTCCTTGTTCAGCGAAAGAAAGCACGTTCATTAAGGTCATAACGTAACGTTCACCTTCTGAGAGCACTTGCATCATGACACCTTGTTTTAAGAAGTTATACACCAGAACTAGAAGTTTATAATCTATCTGTTCCTGGAATCAATTGAATATTTTGGAGTTAACATCTTGAAGGAATTAATACCGTCGTTCGACTTGAAACAAAGACGTACTTCATTTTTTAAGTATTTCGGTAATAAGTCTGCAACTGAATGGAACGGTAATTCTGACGTTGAATCTCGTCGATTTTTGTCAGAATTATATTTGCGGATGTAATACAAGAAGTAGCCGTAGAAAATCGATACATAGACGACCAAACATAGTATTTGAGCAATCGAGAAAGCCAATACCGCATTTTCAGGTGACAGTATCAAAACAAACGTAATAGTTCTGATCAATAGAGATATGACATCGGCGAAAACCTACTAAAAATGAGTAAAAAAATATAACTGTACAAAATAATTTTTGAATCAACGAAATAGGGTTCACTTACTCTCAATTTTAGGAAAAGAAATGCTTGAGATATGAGATACAATTGTTCACAGCACATTTCTATAACACAACTAATTAGGATCGCCACAACACCGAAACCGTAGTGCTGTGTTACATCTGGGTTTGGAGGAGTCAACACATAATACCAAATATAACCAAATACTGAACACAATAATATACTCAAAGGAACTCTATAGTTGGAAACACAAATAATAATTCAGTCGTTTTGCTAAATTCATCCAAATTTTGAGTAAAAAATGTACCCACGTTAACCAAACTAGATTTATGACTTTCGGCCAGTTATGATCCGCAGTTTTTGAGAGACAAGCTTTACGAAACCCATCTCGGCTGAGGAAAAGGATTGTCGACTCAAGTAGTAAAAGTCGAACATACATAACACCGATAGCGTCTCGACTGACTACCCGAACCACATAGGCATTTAGAATGAAGGTAATTAATCTGGACGATACCTAAAACAGAAATAAATTAACATCGAATCGCTGGTCAATGAATTCTCATAAATTAGTTACCTGTAGCATAATGTTCAAGCTAGCATTCTGGAGGCTACTCCTGAAGAAGTTTTTCGTCATGATGGTGAAATGATCCGGCGATTTATAAATTTAAAAAAACTGGTCGGAGCCAAATCCGACCAAAAGTTAAACACAAAACTACAGTCGATTAGTTTAAGGAACTGAGAAAATTTTGGAGGGTGAAAGAATCAAATGGTACGCATAAAATTTGCGGATAGATACGGAAAATACAAGCATAGCGGAAGAAAATACTAAATTTGTAACAATGTTTGACGTTCACGAGAGAAACACAATGTACGACTGAGATCAATTCATTCATGAGTTCGATTGCATAGAATATCGCAGGGGGTTCCTCATTTAACGATACCTCACTGTGCCTCAGCGAAAGGAAAAATGATAAATCACAGGCGACAAATTTAGTGGTGGAGCATAAACTCTAAGCAAAATTATGCAAAATGCAATTGCAATCGTTGTTAGCATTAAGATGACGAAATTTGTAGGGTGTAGATCATAAAATTTTAAATTATGATGTCCCTTATCTGCGACGAACATAATCCATTTCTAAATAACAGTGACGTCTTTTGATGTTATTGGCGGGAATTGGGTGGACAGAGGAGTCGAGGAAGAAAACAGGAAAATAAACAAGAGAGGAAACTTCGCGCACGTACTCGTTTGTACTGAGCTGATAACAGCTAGGGTGAAAAACCGAGTAATCCTGCACGCAGGTTCGATCCGGATTTCTTCACTAAAAAATTAATAGAATGTTTCTTCACGTACTGACTTGAATCATGTTCGAGGTTCGAGGCGATTGAATTGATCGCCGTAATGATATATTCGACTAGAATGATTTTCATTCTTCAAGACGTCGACGTCTACAAAATAATCGTCAGTTAAAGGCTTGAACATGTTTTGGATCATTTTGACAGGTTTAACGTGCCTGAAAATACTCCTAATACCATCGTAGTAAGAATATACGAATACTCTTCTTGGAAACCTTCAAGTTCTGTTGGTAAATTACTGATTTTTCAGCGTCTCAACTGATTTCGAAGTTCATCGTAATTGGTTGGCGATTACGTTCAGTCAGCCTTTGAAGAGATGGTACGTCGAAAATACGTCGGAATGGACTCTCGATTATCCCCCGTTTTTCGCGTGGTTCGAGTATCTCCTCTCGCAAGTAGCATACTATTTCGACCCAAAAATGCTGGACGTGAAGAACTTGAACTACAAATCGGAGAACACGTTGTTGTTTCAAAGACTGTCCGTCATTTTTGCTGATTTTCTTTATGCCTACGGAGTAAAAGAGTGCGTCGGTAAATAGATTAATGAATGACGTTTGAGTATCCATTTTAGTCAAAATAATCCGAGTCTCTGATTTCGTCCTCGTAGATGCGGTAAATATTTGAGCGATACTAAATTGAGGAAATCGAGTAAATGGAAGTCGACGTGGAATTCGCCGTCTGCTATTGTCATGATTTTACTTTTGACGAATGCCACTCTAATTATGGTCGACAATATACATTTTCAGTATAATGGCTTTCTCTTTGGTATATGGTTGTTGTCTATTGTCAGAATGCTTCAGGTTAGAAAACGAGAAGTTTTAAACACGTATTATATTCAGAACTAGTACTTCGCTGTTGGAAATCAGTGGTGTACCTATGAAAACAATTTCTACGAGAAATGTCGGAAAAATATTAGTTAATACAATATTCTCAGTTTATCGAAAGCAAGATATTGTTTATCCGAGTCTTCAAACGTTGATAGATCGTCGGCTCAGAGTCAAGATGTCGTGCATCGAAACCTCAGAAGGTAATAATTTCTCAGGAGAGTCACAAAACGATCTTCTTTGTAGGTAAATGGAGTTACATCATGATTAATAATTCGTTAACTGTCGCAAAATTAATGAATTAAACATTATTTCCTTATTCTAGAATGCTATATTATAATAACGAGAACTCGGAACCACTAAATTTGTGAGTCACGACCTCTAGACTCTAGTCGGACGTAAAGTCAAAATTTTCATTCGTACCGTTTCTCCTGTTCTTGAACGTATGAATTTTTCTCAATTTTCACATGGCCGAGACAACTATCTCGAATAATGCAGAACATTTTTCTGGACTTCATGAGAAACAGCTGTCTGATCAACCTTTAATGTTATTGGAATCATTATTTGATTATTTGTTCGTTGAGTGCTAAATTGTTCTTGTTTAATTTTTTTTCCAGGGTCAATTGTTAAAAAGTGCAATACTTTTTTCTGTTTTGCTGAATCTGAAACACATTTTCATTTACGTTGCCCCAGCATACTTCGTTTTCTTGTTAAGGAATTATTGTATGAATAGAAATGGGGCAATTTCAACTACAAGCACTTTTATAGTGAACAGTGCAAAGTTGGGTATTTCGGTTATCGGCGTATTTTTATTATCATTTGGACCATTTATTTATTACGGACAAATATCTCAGGTATTCAATCTCTCTCTTACGTAGCATTTAATGTGTATGAATATCATTTTTCTTATTCATTGTGTGTCCTCATACAGGTTCTGTCGCGTTTGTTTCCATTCAAACGAGGTCTCACCCATGCTTATTGGGCTCCTAACTGGTGGGCGTTGTATAATGCTCTCGACAAACTTCTTCTGTTTCTTGGTAAAGATTTTATATGACCTACAAATAGAAATTTGATGAAATAATTCATTCCTTTTGTCATATTTCTTTTCTCTAGCTCGAAGAGTTGGATTCAATGTGAAAGGAGAAACAGGCTCGATGAGTGGAGGTCTAGTTCAAGAATTCGATCATAGTATTTTACCTTCTATCTCTCCTATCCACACGTTTGTCATTACTTTCCTCGCAATCATGGTATGGGGATTTGTATGCACAAAAAATAATTTATATCCGTTACCTTGTTTATTAACATGGCTCTGATGATAATCTTGACAGCCGGGTTTGTACAAACTGTGGAAAAATCCGAAAAATCCATTGCATTTTGTGCGCTGTTTAATCACTTGTGCCTTTTCCTCGTTCGTTTTTGGTTGGCACGTGCATGAGAAAGCAATTTTGTTACCAGTCATTCCACTAACGTGAGTTTCAATTTTTTTTTTTGGTGAATTTGCGCCTGTTCTTATCGTTCACAATAATTGTGATTTATTCTCGCTTTCAATATGAGTGAAAATGGATACAAAAGTTTTTATTTCTTTTTTTTGAAAATGATTCGATTCATCGCAAGAATTTTTATGCATCATTGTTTGTTTACAGTTTCATGTCGATATTCTGGCGTCAAGAAGCGGTAATTTTCCTAATTTTATCAACTGTTGGTCATTATTCAGTGTTTCCTCTACTTTATCAGCCTTTTGAATTACCGATAAAAATATTATTAGCTTTAATTTATTCAATTTACGCGCTTCATAATTTACCTCAGTTGTACACTGTAAAACGAAGTTCCCTTTCATTTTCATTATTGAACAATATGGAAACATTATACATTCTTTCACTCTTCCCACTTTTCTTATACGAATACTTTCTTCAATATATACTAGGATTACATGTCAAATTCCCTTTTTTACCATTAATG
Source organism: Aspidiotus destructor (assembly GCA_035079395.1). NCBI lineage: Eukaryota > Metazoa > Arthropoda > Insecta > Hemiptera > Diaspididae > Aspidiotus > Aspidiotus destructor. Next base: position 9,788,573 of record JAVHKZ010000003.1, on the reverse strand, counting down.
TTGACATCTGTTCATAATGCTATCGGCGTACTCTACTGTTACGTGAAGTATTATTGGTATTTCTTGAATTTAAAGGACGAAAATCATAAGAGAAAAGCGTATTGATTTTGTTTTCAATAGTAAACTGTAATTTTAAAACGCTCATTTTCTTTGAATTCAAAGAAGACTGTTAATTTTTACATTCACTAATACCGTAAAAAATATTATTGAAGCGCGAATTATTGTTATTGACGAAGTTACCTCGTATAACTGTAAGACCAAAGAAATATAGAAAATGAGATCGAAAAAAGTTTTTTCATTTCAATGAGCTCATTTGATCACATGCGTAGAGTGGAGTTTATACATTTTACCCCATCTTTTTTGTACGATTAATGCCTCCAGTTGCGTAAACCAATCTTATATCCAAACCGAAATAAGCTAGCATCAAAAAGTAAACAAGTCGGAACAATTAGCTTGAGTGAAAAAATTCATTCCCATTCGATCAAATTTTTTCTACGAAGTTGAACGTTTGAAGAAAAATTCAAAGTGGTCTTTTAAAGAAAGTTACTCTAATGTTAATTCTGTAAACACAGACACAACAAGGAACGCAAAATTTCAAGAAAAACGTCACATTTGAACAAGCTCAATTCACAAGAAACAAATTCAAAAGAAATAATGCCTTCGTAATCTAGTTTATTTTGTAGGAACAAGGGATTCAACGTCGTATAATTCCAACATATCTTTGATGAGTGAAACAGCTACTTCACCGATTTTTACTTCAGCTTTTGGTTTGATAATTGTGAATATCGTTGACCAGAAGTCGTTTATTAAAACGTTCTTCACTGCATTTCCTGAATAATAAGAATATTAATCCGATAACATGTCATTTTTGTTCGTAAAATTTCAGAAGTTTGTAGGCCTATATTTCAACGAGGAATGAGTAAATTTTCCAATGTTTTTTTATCCAATTTTCAAAGTTGATACGCAAGGCCGTAATCACCAAAACTAGTTTTACTACTAAAAATTGTAATGTGCGTGAAATGAAAGTTTATGGTACAGTGAATAGAAACCACCGACCAGCGTTGACCCCCAAAATGGAAAACTGTAGTCCGGCAAAGACGATGAAAACCATTACTGTGATTATTTTCATTTTTTTTTCTCTACAGAAGATTTATTTTTACTTTTCGTTGAATATTGGTGGTGAATGCTAGTAGGTTCAATGTGAAAAAAAATAATAATTCGGCGTTGAAATTTTATATTCAAATAGCCTATATGAATCAATACATTTACAGTCCATCTTACCTGTATCCTCTAAAAGAGCGCTAGAAGTTCCAATATCCAAGGAAATTGACTGATCAACCACTTTCATGTGTTGTTTTCCCCCTTTGAAATAAAACTCACCGTAGAGTATGTTATGTGATGAAACATTTGCTGAAAACATGATGAATGAAGCAAAGGATGATCACAATTAAATTCTTCTCTACAGCTGCAGAAATTTTACGTCCAATGTACTTATCAATACTTACTGAAATTGCCTTGAAAAAAACCATCGCTTGATATAGGAAGAAAGAAAGTACTTCCACTTATATTGTAATTGCAATCAACTTTGGTAAACGGGAAATCGATATCGACAGTTAATTTTGGAGTTTCCCAATCGACCCTAAAAATTTACGCTCAATATAATATTATTGATTTGGGCCTTCGGCCGTTTAGAATTGCCACATATTTTACTATGGAAAAGACTTACGAGAGATTTCTGATTAGAAAATTACTACTCCCTATCACGGTTATATTGGTAAAGGTGGCATATTGAACGCTCGCCATCAGATCATATTCTTCACCTAAATCTACGACTTGGAGTTTTAATGGATCGAGTGGACATATTTTCAATTCATCGATCCCATTGGGGAGACGGTCCTTCAAACCCATCAGTAAATCTATGAGGCATGTATCGAGAGATATTTGATTTCGTTTACATGGTTTGATATAAGAAGCTGTAAAGAAAATATAGGGATTAAATTTGAGGCCCTTTTCACAATAATGTGTGTAAAAATACATGCAAATTCGTATTGAAAATAATGATAATGAAGTGAAGAAAAACAACTAGGGAAGGAATTTTCTGGTAGGTGTTCTTTGTTCCTCACTGGCGATGACATTAATAATTTTGAAGAATTGTTCAGAAGATAAATAAGAAATAAGTTTGTTTGCTAGCTGCAATCTGCACCTGGTTCAATCCTACAACATATCCCTTCTCATGTGATTATTAGGTCTCCGTATTCTCCGGTGGTAGGTCCTAGCTTCTCATACCTCCAAAGTACGTCAAGCTAGATCTGGGAAGGTATTTATCCCTAGAGAAGAATTTTTGCAAGTCCTGTTGTCAAGTGGATAAGGACACGGACTAGAAATTCTTTAAAGGTAAGCTAATTGCCACCCTCTTTTTTTGAGTCATGATTTCTTCAAGTCCCTTTCTGGTTAGAGCTTGGGAAATTAACGGTATAATATATCTTTCCCCATCTCTCCCCTAAATTTGAATGGCACAGTTTTAGTCTCCCAACTATGCTGTGATCGATTAAATTTCAAAATTTTTAAAGCAAAATTTGCCTACCCATTACTGAATTCTAATCATAGATATACATCGAAGTATAAAATACTTCTCGGAAAAAAATGTTCAGATACATACGTAGAGAAGTAACAGCAGCGCCAACCAATATTGAAATAAGGAATACTGTGGAGATCGGTCTCAGATCTTGTCGAAACATGATGATGTAAATAAATAAAAATCCTCAATTAATCGTCTAGCTGAGCAATGAACTACGTATTTGAAAAACAATTATTATCGATGTCGCAAAAAATATTTTTTCTATTTTAAATCACATTCAGTCTAGGTATACTGTTCAACTGTACAAAAATTACAACAATAAAAACCAAAAAAATAGATACATTTCGAATGCTCCAAAAATTATTAAAATCTGTCTCAGTTCGACGGAGAGCAATACACCGTTGGCTTAGAAAAACTGACCCTTGATATTTATATTCTGAATATTTGTATTACATTAGACCAGTGAACTTTGACTTTTTTTGTTATGACGTTGGAGAACTTCGAAGAGAAGAATAAATGTCGGTACCTACCTACTATAAATAAGAGAATAATTTTTTCGAAAACATAATTTATTACAAGTCAATCGTCATTGAAAAAATTTCAAGTCTGTCTTGTCTGTCTTTCTCGAATTTCAAAAAAATTCCCCAAATGATATTTTTTGGATTCAGATATTTCCGAGGAAATTCCCCTACATTCTGAAAATAATTCGCCTTAATCATATGAGAAAATACCTGAAGAGCCCTACGTTCATCGTAATAATTATCAGTTTTTTAACAGGATATTAGAAGAAGGGGTGCTTGTATGGGGAAATAAGCCTGATAGAATTGAATTGATCATCAAAAAATCGTCTCGACATTAGCCTTATTAAGCTTATTTTTAAAAAATGGAACTTCTTCCTGATCATCGACTCGGATATAAATTATTATTATTATTGTGTTAATTCAACTTTGTGAGGCAGAGCTAATGACAATTACTGACAACGAGTCAACAACCACAAAGTTTCCCCTCTGAGAGTCTGAACAGCGATTCAGTTTCAAATTCACTCCTTCAATCCTTGGTAATGCAACATGCGTGGCAAAACTGAAAAGCTCGGTCGGTACTCGGTAGTCGGTATTTAGTCGGTATTTGATAAATGATAAGAGTGATATTGTTGATGTGTGGTTCATCTGGTTCATCTTCTTCCAAGCTTAAATTTATTACTCGTTTGGAAGTTCAAATAGTTTATTCTCTTAGTTGAAGCCATTACAACTTTCTTATCGGACGTAACAACTGCTGTGTGCAAATACAAGCATGAATCCTCCGACTCGAACTTTACCGCAAAATAAGGAAGCTCTATTAAAATCATACAACAACTGGTTGAAAGATGATGTTAAATCAATGCTGGAAAACTTTGAAGGTAATGAAAATTATTGATATACTACTAAGCAGAAGTGTTTCCATATTATTCATTGAAGAAGAACGTCTCTATTGGAGTCCTGATTTGAGTATTTTTCGGTGTAAACTGAAGGATCCTGAAATCACGATGTTCTCGTAATAGGAATGGAGTGCGCTTTCAAATTACGATAAGCAAGTCACTTCGTACTTTCATTAATTATGTCCCATTTCGACTTTCTGTACAGAGATTGTTAAGCTGTGTAAAACAGAACAAGACGTGCAGATATCACGTATGACGCAGGGCGAACTGGATGCCTATGAAATGCAGGTACGATCAGCAAATATGGTCCGAGCAGCAGAATCGCTTCTGAAATTGGTTTCCGATATCAAGCAATACCTCATTTTGAATGATTTTCCATCAGTGAACGAAGCAATTGCACATAATTCTAATGTATTCCGATCAATGCAACAAGAATCGGACAAAAAGTTACAAGATTTGAGAGACGACATCATATCAGATTTGTACGAATTAGAAGAAGAATATTATATCTCTATTCATAAACATTGATGTCGTATGAACGAGAATCGAATAATTCCTTTGCTGTGACAATCAAAGTACTGAGTCGATTTATGAGGTTCACAAAAAATCTAGATTGACTAAGCTCTCGTTTAAGGTCAGTTTCGTTCGAAGAATTACTAAATTGATACACAATTTTAATTTCTTGAAATTTTGAGATGAGTGCGATCTCAGAAGTACCTCGATGGTGTCATTCGTGGTGACGCCTTTTACCCTCTCGTATTCAAGTCTTCCCATTTTTTTTTTTTGTTTGATCTATTATACGTTTGTATAGGAATCAGAAGTCGTATAATAAACAAATGATGAAAACCATAGAGTTCGTCTATTTTTTGAGATGTTCCTACTGTTTTTATACCTTACTCTAATAATGGCTAAAGGGAGTTGTTGAGATGTGATCTCGTTAGATTTGTAAAAGCTAATAATTGTAATTATTGATAAATAATAAGTGGTGTTTTACAATTCTTAAAGTAGTTAATCGAGATCATTTTTGCAAAGATGCCCCGATATTTTATGCCTTTCTGGACCAAAACGGTAGGTAGTTAAAGTAAATAATATTTAGCTATCAAATACTGACGTACTCTCCGAACGATAAATTTGAACGCACACTCATAAATTTTTTTTCTTTTTCTTACAATTGATAACTCAATTATTTCATTTTATTTCATTGTAGATTGTTATATCTGTCCAGAAAATATAATTTCTTGCATTTAATCGTTGATGAAACTCAAAAATGTTATCGATGATTTTCGTTACTTTAGAAGAAGTTTCAGAAAAAAACTTCTTGTACCATCAGAGCGGTTATGCGATCATGTACCTCTTGCCGTCGTCGCGAAGTTTGAAGTGAAAGTAAATTTCACCGACTAAAAGAATCGATATTTTCAGTTAGTTTCATTTTAGTGAGGCCAGAAATTCTTTCGAAATTGAAACGAAAGTAAAAATTAATAGCTCGGTGGCGTTAAAATAATTCACGAAGCATCCGCGTTCGTGCGTGCCGATTGCAAATCGCGAAATTTCATACAATTTTAAATTGTTTCCCCATCGGCCATCACTGCCATGAACCCTGGTCATGGACCATGGTATTGTCTTCTCTTTATTAATATAGTATTTGGTCTCTTCTCGTTTTATGGAAGAAAGTCCGGCTGAAGCGATACCTCAGTCGTTACTTTCCCTTCCTTATTCATTTTTGTTTTTTTTTTTTTTTAGACTAACGTAGGTTTTACGAATTGGAGACTATAGCGCACCTAGCGTGAGTTTGCTTTTGACGTTTCGACTAGTTTGTGGTTTCGACCGTGGGAAGCGCGAAAGTACGGACTACGGTGTTTGTTTTTAGTTTGGTGATAATTACGTGATAACAATATTATTTATTTTCAAATTTTTTTTTAAATTTCTGAAAGACGCGAGACGGCGAGAAAAAGATAATTATTATTTTCATTTATTTCAAATTTGGTCATAGTATTACCCACTCACTGCCATTCGGCTCGACTCAAGGTAATGGGACCGACTCGTGCTCAATTATCCTATCTTACAAGGGTTTGCTTAATTGAGTGTATGTCATGGCATTGTGGAATAATTTTTCGGCGGAGTGTTAATTGTTCATAATTAGATGCTGAAATGAGATGGATTATCACTCATTTATATTGCAAATTCTGGAGAGTCTCACGGAAATACCTGTTTGAGTCCCGTGAAAAATGATTCGCGCAATGGCTCTGACCATGGACGAAAGCGAGGTAGGTAAGAATAGATTTTCTCAGATTTGAACGCAGGTATTTGAATGAATCACATCACTGTAATACTAGAAGTATAAATATCGTAAAATCTCATACAACTTTGAATCGTTTATCCGTAATATTGTCTACTATGTAAAATATTGAATCGGGTCTATCGTTTCCTAGAGAAAAATCCGACTCGAGCGGTTATCGGCTGCTGATTCAAGCATTTTTATCATTTCGTTTCTATCATAGTTGGATACCTTGATCGTTATTTTAATTAAAAATAAAATTTCAATTGCAGACCTTGCCAGTGACAAAAAAGAAACCATGGAAGAAGAATTTGTACGAAAATCAAGACTACCCTGATAACTTTACGGACGCGTCATTTCTGGAAGAATTGAAGAAGAATTTACATGTTCGCAAAGTTACTTTCAAAGAGGCTTGTTTTGGAGCCAGCTTGCTCACTCAGCAGTTGTGTATAGTCGTAATATTTGCTTGTTCTTTCATTTATCTCTATAATGAATGGTTAAGCCCAACGTACATGAATGTATGCACCAGTTGTTTTTCTTTCATAGCTTACTGTATTCTATTTTATGGAAACTATCACCTATTGTCGACCTGTGGTAATGTCACCTGTTACATCGGATGCAGTTATTTGTTGTCACCGGTGTTGAAAACGTTAACAGAATCTATCGATACGGATACAATATTTTCAACGTCGGTATGCATGATGGTTATACATTTGATATTTTTCGATTACGGAGTACCAGCACTAATCGTCTCCAGCTCCTTGTCGTTAAACGCAGCTATTTTCGGAGCAGTATGTCTGGCTTCACGCTTGCCCTCCTCAGCATCGGTTGCAGCTTTTATCAATGTGACTGTACAGTTTTTTGCATTAGTACCATTACTCTTGACGAAGATTGGATCGTCTCTATTCGTTTTAATTTTGCTTATCATTGCGGCGACAATGACTCTACATTCGGTGTCGTTTATAATGACGTTATTTTTCTTGATCACCATCAGTTTTATAAACCTAGTCTGCCCCTATTTGTTTGTAAAGTGGCATTCTTATAAAGAGAATATCTATGGTCCGTGGGATGAAGCCGTTATCAATTTGCCTAGTACTTGAAAATGATTCTTCGTGTAGGGAAAACTGTAATACTGCGCTCTAAACCATTTTCATCAATCAATCAATTTAATTTTGTTTACGGAATCAACACTTCGATAATCACGAATATTTTTTTATATTTTTTCGTCTTTTCACATAGTTAATGTTCACCTAATGACTGTTTTTTTAAAGGAAACTGTGATAGTATTAAATAAGAATATTGTTGTGTTCATTATTGATTTATATAGAAATGACTGAACAGGTGCTAATTTGTTAATAACTGCTAAGATTCACGACTTCTTCAGAAGTTCTCAGGCGTAGGACAGTGAAGTTTAGGTAACGAACGTTGAGGCGACTGTTGAAAGTAGCCTGCGAACGATGAATTTTCACTACCTACTTTGAGAGAGAGGAAAAAAAGAGAAAATGCAAAGAAATGGTGTCAAATTTTGGAAATTGTTACAATCTTTTTTTAAATGTGCTGCGTAATATTACGATGTGTAAATGTAAATCGTTACGATGAACTTCAATCACGTAAGTACGTTGTTGAACGTCTGATGTTGAAGTTGAAAAAGAAACGAATGTTTGATCTTTCCTCCCAGGATGCCCTGAACACTCAACACTTAACTTTCTCAATAATCCATGACTTTACCTTCTTGAAATAAATAGAAGAGCGTCCATCCGCTCGGGTAGTTTGAAACTGAAGAGTTCTTTTTAGGCGAGAGCACAAAATAGATCTGGAATCACGGAAATTGGAATAGACATAGTAGCGCACTCTGTCATACTTTTTTACGAACTCAAAAAACAAGCATTCTTTTGCCCCTCTTATTCTATGACTGCCGACTCTATCTCCAGTCTAAGCAGTAATAACAGTCACTTTACAAGAAAATGAGGCACACAATCGCATGAAATTAATAAATCATCAGTTGATAGATATTTCTTGATTTAACCATTACTATTTCTCCAGTTTTTCAAGCTCCAGTCGACTTTTTGTGTCGTAACTTATCGATTATGTATGACAGTTTTCAATTTGCTGTGTTTGAATCTTAAGTGTTAATTATGCTGATAACGTTACTTGAATTGTTATGAATATAGTGACTATATGAATCGTGATTGTAAATATAAATTTTGTCGTCATTCTTTCACGTAGCGTTTCGTGACTATGTCTAACATTGAGCTTTTATTTTGAAAACATGTAAGTCTGGTCTAGAAATTTGTATTAGAACTTTCGTTATTCGCTTGAAAAATCCTTTTTTTGGCTTGTCTGAAGAATTACTCGACGATGTCATTCCATTCTTTCGATCCTAGTTGATCTTCTTGATTAGGATGGTCAAGTGTTAGAAGCATTTATGAAGACCTTTACATTTGGTCTTCAACCAAAACCTTGTTACAGTATTAATTAAAATTTCGTGATCGATTAATTAAACAATGTTCTATTTCGCTTGCTAACAGAGATTAATTCAGGGTTCTTTTACGATGGGTCAAACATTATCGGAACCAGTCACTACGAAGGATACGGCAGCTTGTCAAAATAATTTCTATAAAGTTGGATCTAGTTGCATGCAAGGTTGGCGTATCAATATGGAAGATGCTCACACTCATATTTTATCTCTCCCCGATGATCCTGGTACAGCTTTCTTTGCCGTTTATGATGGCCATGGAGGTTTGTAACGAAGGTTATTCAATGATTAAATGTCTTCCGTCAGCTTATTTATCCGTACCGGTATGTTACAGGTGGTAAAATAGCAGAATATGCCAGCAGACACTTGCACTCGTATATCATCAATCGCCCAGAATATAAAGAAAATAAAATGATTGAAGCTATGAAGAAGGTAAGTCATTTCTTGAAATGAAAGGCTACAGTTAAGGTTGAATTTCATCATCAAATGAATATTTTAGGGTTTCATGGAGCTTGATGCTGCGATGTCTGAGGATATTTTCCTTAAAGAAGAATTAGCTGGAACAACAGCAGTTGTTACCTTGATTAAAAACAATATATTATATTGCGTAAGTTTTTCCTTTTATTTTGCTATTTTGTCGAGCAGTTCTGCCTAACTTGGTTGTTTCTTCTTTTCAACAGGCTAATGCTGGTGATTCGAGAGCCATTGCTGGTATAAATGGCACCTACGAACCTCTATCGTTCGACCACAAACCAACGAACGAAGAAGAAATGAGGAGAATAACAGCAGCAGGCGGATGGGTCGAAAGTAACCGCGTAAATGGTAACTTGGCCTTATCAAGAGCTTTGGGTGATTTCATTTTCAAAAAAAATGAAACTAAACGATCCGAAGAACAAGTTGTTACTGGTAAGTTTCGGAATAGAAATTACTGTCATCAAACTATTGAAGGACGATATATAATCGTTTATAATCCTCATATCTTTCGCTGACAAAACCGTTACATTTTGTCCCGTTCTAGCGTGTCCGGACGTAATCGTAAAAGAGATAAATCCCGATTGGGAGTTCATTGTTATGGCATGTGACGGTATTTGGGACGTTCTTACTTCGGAGGTGAGTAAATATTATTTAGACCTTCAATTGAAATCAACTGTTTGGTTTTCAAACTAGATCAATATCTTCGTAGCTTTTTTTTGTGAACTATTATTTTGTTGATGGATTTCTTGAAATCGCCAAGAAATAGATGAAAGTCAAGTTGACTTATGTTACATTGTTTCTACAACTAATATATTTGTTGAGAATTGAGGATACGTATTTCTTTCCTTTGTTTTCATTCATTCAATCGTTTATTTCTCTTTGCATTATAGGAGGTATCCGATTTTGTAAGAAAGAGAATAGGTGCTGGAATGGAGCCAGAGGAGATTTGCGAGGAATTAATGGATAAGTGTTTAGCACCGGACTGCCAAATGGGAGGTTTAGGCTGTGATAATATGACTGTAGTCATCATATGTTTACTACACGACAAACCGTACGCTGAATTGCAGGCAAGATGTTCGGCGTTTTAATGTTTATAACCGTATTTAAATTGTACGTTTCGTTGTGTACGTCAGTTAGTTTCTGTGCTTATGATATCGTTTTGTATGGGTGTGCTCGTACTTTATATATTCTTACCGACGTGATTGCGCACATGATTCCTGATTATTTAGTATTCATTTACCCTATTATTCAACGTTGATTGTTTTGAACTGAGGGATCATCGAAATGTTCTTGCGTTGAAGTTTGACAATGACATTAGCAAGGTTTAATTGACATCTAATTTTACTTTTCAGTCCATAATACGGCAATTTTATTGAAAGCTTATAGAAAACTTTTTTTTCAGCGATCTAAGTAGGTGATGCGTGTTTTTGCACCTACGTTTGCATATCCGTGTTTGTCACCATTCTCATTCACAGATGGTAAATGTCAACATTTGATTTATACGATTGTATGTCATCATACTTATTTATTTGCGTTCTCGTCACGGGAGATCTTCTGAAATTTTCGATTAGATTTGACGTTAGATTTTGGTTATTTTTTCTGTCACTCTCCCGTCGCCGCGCCGTAATTCGTGGCAATAATTATGGTCTCAGTCCTTTCTCCTGAATGTCACATTCATTTCATTCAAATTGAAAATTACTTCGTTGTTAATTTTTTAGAAGCCTGTTTTTTAGTTCACCTTCCAGTGGGCGACGATGAAAAACGTTATTTTCGAGTTACGTGGGCGATTCAAGGGCGTATTAAAAAGTCGTGGAAAAGGGTTGGCGTGTCACGATACGATTATCGAGCTATTTTTATTCGAGCTTTGAGGACCACTTTTGTGTTTTGTTGTTGTCGAACATTCTTTCATTCTTTCGTCTATTGATAATTTTATGGGGAAAAATCTGGTGGACTTCATTCATTTAACGTGAAATGATGTGTGTGTCCGAGCCGACTCACTTTTATCCTTTTTGGTGGATTTCATTCCCTGTAGTCGGATGATGACTTATTTTCGAAAACAATATTCTGAAGTATCGCGACGATTGAAAGATCTTGAAAGAATTTTCGGACTTTGATATTGATGACTAGGAATTTTCCCTTATAATCTGTATTTCCTACCAGTTCTAAATTATTGTAGTGTTGTTGAAAATGTACCTCGCTGCAGAAAAGTGAAAAAAAGGATAAATGAATCTTCAAGACATGAATTATTGTGTGGATGATTCTTATCGTTCTTGTAGTTGGAACAAAATTTCAAATTCTGACATTTACAATATTTTTTTGTATTAATATTTTCGCAATTCTTGAGGAAGGAAGGCCGAGACTTCCTCAAAACTCACGAGAACATCATCAATTATTGAATTTGCATTTGCCTGTTTTGAGAAAGGAACTACGTGTTTGATAAGAAAGATGTAAACAAACGTGAAATGCATTTTCAAACAACGACAGATGAGATTCGTAGACAAAATCAAAAGTACGGTCTGTTTTGATGACAGCATTGTTGAAACCTCTTCCAGCCAAAGACGTAGGGCCCTCTTTACTATTTGCTGTTATCAAGCCTCACTAGTTTCGACTGAAACACACTTCATTCTTTTATCAATGTTTTGCGAAAGTTCTTGTAATCCCTTGAAAGAAGGAAACTTACGTTGGCCTAAATGTATCCTTGAATAATTTCATTTTAAAATTATACTGTCGTTCTGGTGACCATTCGATTTTTATTTCTTCTTATTTTGAGTTTTCTCAAGAAAGAAAATGGAATTTGCGTATCTATTTTAAAACTATTTTACGATCTTTGACGATCGTTTATTAAATTGTCAACATCTCATCAAGTCATTATCAGCGTACCCCATCGTAAATTTTACTTTTACGGCTTATATGAATTAGTAATGAAAATTTAATGCGTTTATCCTGTAGTATGTTACTTAATCGGGAATCATGTCTGTCATTTGTTCTATATTAGAGGTAATAAAAGTATTGTAATAAGAAAATTAGACGTATCAGGGTGATTAACTTCATAAAAATAGTTTTTGTTATGAATTTTCGAGGAAAATTTTACATTAGTTTTCTAAAGATTTTAAAAGTTGTTGATGGACACGTTTATTTGTGTTTCGATTTTCGTGATGGTTGACTAGGAAAGTAAAAGATAGGTGCACTATTAGTTACCCACTCTCGTTTTGCAGCCTCCTCTCGTCGCTTCTTTATGTTTTCTTTCACTCTAAATTAATCTATTTCTCGTTCAATTTTCATGAATAGCTAGCAGATCTGTTCAGAATGAAAGTTTTACTATCGTGTAAATTGATCCATCTTTTCTCTAATTTTGTTTGAATACTTCCTATACTTCAGGTCTCCCTCTAGATCTAGTTGATTTGGTGTATTATAATCGTAACCAAAGTTTTTCTTCCTTTTTCTCTTTCCTATCAATTTAAAATAGAAGAAAAGGTTATGAAATTTTGATTACCCTTTGTCGGCAGTTCCTTTTCATCCTCATTAGGTTTTTTTCTTTTTTTTTTTTTCATCCGCATGAATCGAGCGTTGTTTATTGATCAGTATTCGACTCGTAAAGTATTATGTAGTGTACTTGATGTACTAGGAATAGATATTGTTAATACGATAAGCTATAAGTTCTGTTTCTAATGCTACGTTGTATGTGAGGATTTTTTTCTTCTCCTTGATTTCACTCCTTTCGTCCTAGTTACCATGTACTTGAAATATTTCTGATAAGTTTCGCGCCTTCAAATTTGAAATTATCTCCTATCGACTTTTTTTCTATTACGTTATGTTTTTGTTCGTACGTTTTATTTTGAGAAATAATTCTACCATGTTCTTAATTTTGTTTTCTCCTCTTCCCTTATTAATTGTTCTCTAGCTCAAAATTTTTCAATCGCACTCGATAAGTCATAGGGAATATATATTAAGTGACTAAATTATTTCCCTCCAAATTTTCTTCTATGTTGAGGTCAAATAATTGAATAAAAACGATTCCTCGGGAAGCGTAATCAATTGGAAACATTAGTATTAATTTATTCGTTATTTTCGTAGTTCTTGTAATAATATAAGTGAAATTGTAACCAGTATTTAAGTTGAGTTAGCAAAGAATTGCGGTGAAAATTGATCGGATGCTCTGTACATTGTTCTCATTTATATGTATGTTGACGAGGATGAGACTCATCTGAATTCGCTAGTACTTGTGCGGTTTGGAAAGTGTCTATTTTTTTCTTTTTTCCTTTTCTAAATGAACCGAGGTGGACGAAAATTTCTACCTTGAAAAATATTCGGGTATCATTTAATTTTTCTGCCTACCGTAACATAGTAAGCCGTGACTGAGGTGAACGCATTTGGTTTATTGAAGCTGGCCTTTTTTTTTTTTTTTTTTTTTTGAATGAGGACATCTTATGTATCCAAATCCATCGGCAGTGTATCGGTCAAGTAATCAGAATCTATTCTTGTTCTTACTCCTCGAGTCTTTCTGATTCCAGTTTTTCAAATGAAGAATGTTAACGGTTGAAAGTACCTTAAATATTAGTTTTAAAGTTTTAAGGTGTAGAATTATGTCGTTATAGCGTTGTACCATTTATCATAAATTTTATTCAAACGCTAGATTTATCTACGCACAACATTATTTATTTTATTATAAATACGACCACCAATTAGTAATTCATTAATTGTATAGGTGTTACTGTAGGGTTAATTATAAGGAAACTGCAGTGTATCTAAATTCTTGCAACTTACCAAAAGATAACATTTTTCAGTCACTTATCTTAGAGTAGTACTTACCTACTCATATCACATTTTTGCGCAAATAATCCACGTAAAATTGAGAAATTCTTCTCCTCGGTCATGTTCTTATGTTGGAAAGAATTTTAATGTTACATTTTTCTGCGGCTAAGGAGTTCTAAGAATATTCGAAGTGCCATAGTGTTTGTTAGTTCTCATTCTCTTCTTTTTTCGAGTTGACGATACTTTTTATTTATACAGTGTATTTCTATTTTTCTATTTACCTAACTTGTCACCTAACAGTATTGGTTAGTTTCTTACAGTGATGGTGTAGTTACTTTTTTAAAATTCAAGTAAGACAAATATTTCCTTTTTTTCTTTCTTTCTTTCTTCTATTGGTAAGATCGAGAAAATTAATAAAAGACTATGTAGGTATTTTTTCTGTGTTTTAGATGTATCAAGAATGTACGGAGACAAATAATTTGAATAAAGAAAAATAAAATCGAGAAGTTTTTGTTTAGTGTTGTGTTTTCCCGAAAATTTCCATCGGAAATTTATTTCTAAAACTCACGGGTTCTTGAGGGTAGGCAGTGAACCTGTTTTATGGCGTACCTCTGAGCTATGTATGATAGGAGGGGGACTTGGAAAAATTTCCAAGCTATACTGTGTATGATGGAAGGACGTTTTGAGCCTTATGGCGTTGAAAGCGTAGCATATCTGGCTCATTGAAGGGGCCAAGCCAATCGGTGTATAAAGCATTACATATCCAATTACTTGAAGAGAATATTTCAACTTCCAGGCTGTATACACCGACCTCCGAGCTATACATGATAGGAGGGAGACTTGAAGAATTTTAGACCTCCGAGTTTTCAGCTTTGACTATATATTATGTGGACTGCGCTAATGTCCGTAAAACAACCAAAAAGAGCGTCCACAGAACTGATAAGCCAGACGGCAGAAACCACGACCATTTAAAATACACACGTCGCACCTTTCCTCCTCACCTCAATAGTGGTTTCTGCCGGTGCTTAGCGCAGTCCACATAATATACAGTCAAACCTCCTGCAACGGACACTCCGAATAACGGTAACCTCTCAATAACGGCCAATTTCCTTGGTCCCTTCGAGTGTTATGGAAAAAATACATTGTAGCCTCTAATAACGGTCCTCCCGAATAGCGGTCAAAAATTTCCAAAAATTACGCCCAAAAGTAGATATTTTTTCATCTTTTCGTTTTCTTTCTTCTCATTTTTAGTGTGGAAGGTAGGCGATACTGTAAATGTACGTCTTTGCAGTAGTCGTACTGTTTCTCGAGTGAAATTTTTCAAGAAAAAACCAGAATATAATAGCCCAATTTTTTAACCCAACGTACATAATCACTACTTTTATTATTTTTATAGCAAACAGTGTAACTTGTTAATTTTTTTCCTAATACACATCTTATAACGGTCATTTTAAAAATTTCAACCTCTTTTAGCGGACACTCTGGTTTGCGGTCACCTCCCAATAATGGTCACTTCGCTCGGTCCCTTAGGTGACCGCTATTCCGAGGTTCGACTGCATAGTCAAAGGTTTTCAGCGGATAACCACCTTGCCCCACAATAAAACAAGTTTCCTATGGTGAAAAACCGATGAAACAGGTTCCCTGATAAAATTGATACTACACCCCTCTACCACCCATTTGCGCCGATTTTCGTTGAATTCAGTTCAGTAGAACTTAAAAAGAAGGCACTTCGTTACATTCCTTAAAAAGTATTACATTCAAATGCAACAACCGTACCTCAATGATGTAGTGTTAATTGTCCTCGCCCATTTTCATCCTTTTCTCCCCCTTTCCATCAATTTTTTAAATTGGCGACGACCACACACTATTGACAGATTTGTTGTACACCCAGTTTCTCTGTGCCTGACATGGCTGGAACAACGACACTATAACAAGATAATAACGGGATTCCATCTTGTATACGATTCCATCAAGTCTCCAAGAGAAGTATAGGCCAAAAGCCAAATTTTCACTTAGAAGAGCGAAGCTGAAAAGCAGCTTAAAAGTCAAAATGAGCCAAATTTCTTATGCAATATGCATATGGAATACTGGAAAAGCATCTAAAAACTAAAGATTGGTTCTAGTTGAGTTCAGCCGTTCAGCAGAGAAGCCTGTGGTGCAGTCATCCATGTAGGTAAATGGTAGTGATGTGCCACCTCCAGAAGTACAACCGGTACTACCGGTTGTTTCTCACCTCCGGTAGTCAAATCATCGGTTGTTTGACCATCTGAGGAAAAACCGGTATTATTGACAACAACTGAAACAAAACCAATAGTTTGAAATTTTGGAAAAATCTGGAGAATTGGTGCTTATGTCACTTGACAGTTCATAATTATTGATTGGGTGTAGTGCCTAGGAACACCCAAACTGATGCTTGTAACTTATTGAAGGCTTTTTGTAAGTGCTCATTCTTGACCTAGTTCAACTTTTGTTGTACAAATGTGACCAGTGGCTAAATCTGACTATTTACTAATCACTACAGAACAAAGAACATCAATGACTGTTTAACTTCTGCAGTTTAATTGGTCACCTCTGGTTGAGATACAACCCGTTACTATTGATAGTTTCTTGAATTCCGCGTTAAAATCTCTAAAATTTGGAATACAACCGGTACTATCATCGGTACTACCGGTTATTTTGGCTGGTAACCTACGGTCTACCGATAGAAAAGCTTTGACGACTATTGGTCTACCGGTTGTTTTAAACTACCAGCTTTTACCCATCACTGAATACACACTGGAGAATAGGTATTCTTCTCAATTACCGCAAAGCCCAATTCTCCTGACCGTTGAATCTGAAATAGTGAAATCACAATCCCTAATAACATTGATCAGCTGAATTGAACTGAATTTTGGCAGGGCTGCAAAGGCAATCATTTCAAGTTTAAACTTTGGCTCTGGCCACGGCCTACTTTATACAAGACCGTAATATATAGAGAAGTCACAACGTCGCACTCTGAAAGAAGTGGATACAGATTTACACATATTATGCTTATGGGAAAAAACAAAAATTTCGGAAAATTTCGATTCATACGCAAATAAAACGATATTTTTGGAAAAAATGAAGAGAATATAACTTGAAGAGCATACGATTCTCTATTTTTCAAGCCCCATTTGACCAAAATTGGTCCCGTACAAGAGAAGTCATTTTCATGTTAAAATTAAAAATCAGATAGGGGACAAAGTGCGGTACAATTTCATTGTGGTTACACTTACGAGTATACATCACACCAATGAACGTGAACCACCCCAAAACGTAACTGATAACAATCCACTGCGCGCTGTTGTCCTTTTTTACTTTACGGTCTTGTATAGAGTGTATAGGCCGTGCTCCGTGCTCTGGCTAGCAAGTTTTTCCTCTTCATTGACTTTTTTCTCCCATTGTTAGCTTCTTGAGCATCAATAACTTATGGAATGAGCTTTGGCGAGTAGAAATGAAAAGAACATGTTGATCTATTCTACATAAAATATTTGTCGAGCTGTTCTGGAGTAATCCTCTTATTTTAAAAATCACAAATTCAACATGGGCTCTTATGCGGAAGTACATTCTTTCTAGGAGTCAAAATGGCGCGTGTCAATACTTGGGTGTTCTAGATGCTCTATTGGTGGTGGGCCACCTCTAGTTTTCAAACTACCGGTAGTTTGACCATTGAAGGAAAAATCGGTATTATTGATAACAACTGAAAAAAAAAAAACGATAGTTTGAAGTTATAGAAAAATCTGGAGAATTGGTGCTTCTGTCACTTGATAGTTCATAATTATTGATTGAGTGTAGTGCCCAGGTACACCCAAACAGCTGGATTTTGCAGCGGAGCCGGAGCTAGCTGAAGCTCTTAATCTTCTGAGCGGAGCCTCAAGGAGGAAAAAAAAACAAGCAGAGCTAATATTATGAATTTCGCCCATATCACACCATTGTCAGTCTTCTTTTATCATTATCAAATTTTGAAATTTGTCAAATTTTTCCTTTTTTTTCTCTCTCTCTCATTTTGACTGAAGAGCAGCTCTTGAGCTCCTTGAAAAGGAAAGAGCGGAGCAGTTCCCAAAGAGCTGAGGAGCTGAGCAAAAAAGCGGAGTTTTTGGCACTTTTCAAGATCAAATTATGGCTCCAGCTCCTAGCTCCGGAAATCAGACTAGTAACTTAATCTGACTATTCACCAATCACTACAGCAGAACAATGGACATGAATGACTGTTCAACTTCTGCAATTTAATTTGTTTACCTCCGTAGGTACAACCGCTACTATTAATAATTTTTCAAATTCCGCGCCAGCCCAAAATTTCCAAAATTGAAAATACAACCGGTACTACCGGTACATATTACCGGTTATTTTTGAGGGTAACCTCTGGTATTCCGTAGTGATGTGCCATGTCCAGAGGTACAACCGGTACTACCAGTCGTTCCTCACTTCAGGTAGTCAAACCATCAATTTTTTGACCATTGGAGGAAAAACCGGTACTATTGACAACAACTAAAAAGAAACCGATAGTTTGAAATTTTGGAAAAATCTGGAGAATTGGTGCTTATGTCACTAGACAGTTCATAATTATTGATTGGGTGTAGTGCCTATAGGAACACCCAAACTGATGCTTGTAACTTATTGAAGGCTTTTTGTAAGTGCTCATTCTTGACCAAGTTCAACTTTTGTTGTACAAATGTGACCAGTGGCTAAATCTGACTATTTACTAATCACTACAGAACAAAGAACATCAATGACTGTTTAACTTCTGCAGTTTAATTGGTCACCTCTGGAGATACAACTGTTACTATCAATAGTTTCTTGAATTCCGCGTTAAAATCTCTAAAATTTGGAATACAACCGGTACTATCGGTACTACCGGTTATTTTTGCTAGTAACCTCCGGTCTACCGGTAGTAAAGCTTTGACGACTATCGGTCTACCGGTTGTTTTAAACTACCGGTTTTTACTCATCACTACAGCTACCGGTAGTAAAGCTTTGATGACTACCGGTCTACCGGTTGTTTTAAACGACCGTTTTTTTCTGATTACTAGAAAATTATTTCAAAAGTTTCAAGTTTGTTCATGTGTGTTACAATGATATCATTGTTGAGTTACAATACCAAAACAAAGAAGGAAATTCTCTAGGAAACTTCAAGTACAAAAATTTGAAAAATGAGGCGAAAATAAACTCTCAAATAACACGGTATACAAATCCCCAGTGAAGTCACAACGTACCTTTTGGGGGGTAAACTTTTTTTCCACGGTTGTAAAAGGCTGTTCTTGGCTTGCCGAAGCAAGAGAAAGGAATTTTTCTATCTTTCTTGACTAAAATATTATTTAAAATTCGAATTTTCAGACGGAGTTGTTGATAGAGAAACCAATAAGTGAAATGAACATGCTCAACAAAACGGTGTTTTATAAATATTATTCATCACTATTACAAATGAAACATTAATGAATAATTCAAATAAATAAATAATTTGTTGGAAAACAATCGGAGAAGTTGCATATTGTTTCACGAGTCAAACAAATTACTGAATTTTGTGAATATTGTCTCCAACTAAAATTGACGATGATCTGTGGCGCTGAATTGAAAGAATACTGACGAAGTTTGGAGGGCTGAAAAACAAATAAGAAAGAGAAAAATATGAAACGAATTATTACATCAATTAAACGCGATGTAACCAAAAAAAATATTGTCGTACGCCCTATCAAGAGGAACATAATCATAATTCCAATATATCGGTACATTGATTTTCAGAGTGTCAAACTCATTGTACAAGAGGTAGGATTTGAAATCATAAGAGAGATAGAAGGCGAGCGTTCCTTAAAGTCTATGCGTCCCGATATCCATAGAAAACAGATAAAGGATGAGGACGAATCTAATGAATGACTAGGAATGAGAAATCGTTGGACGATGGGGCTGGTAGAATGGGGGTCTTGGATAGTAAGAAAGGATGAAGGGGAATCAGATTATGTGAGAAATATGAGGTGAGAAGAGAAGCGAATGTAAAGGGAGAGTCAGATGAGTATAGTTTGGTCAAATTACGTGAGCTGAGAAGATAGGAAGATTTGTGAAAGTTAGCAGTAAGGGAAAGAGTGCGATAACGAGGAGGAGGACCACCTAGCTCAGCTCATAGGCTGAGTGCGGGGCTGGTGCGTTGGGTGCCAAAGGACAGTCGAAGCCCGGAAGATCGAATAGAGTCCAACAATCTTAAAGTTGTTTTGTTGAATTGGGTATAAATTAGAGAACTGTAATCTAGCTGAGTCAAGTTGACGTAGGAGTTTGCGGTTACAACCGCTGTGGGGAACGCGATAGATATTCATGAACGTTGAAAAAGGTCAAACAGACGCTCTTAAGATTTTGACGAGAAGGTCGAGAAAGTTTTGAAGTGGAAGGTGAGACTAAGAAACTTGGTTGTCCTCGATTTAGATTTCTGCTTCGATTACCCCGTGATTCAATCACTAATAAGATTCGGGAGCTTTAACGTTTCTCGCCTGAAATGATTTTGCTCTTCATCTAGTTTTCCATGGTTTACATCGAAATGCTCCGCTTTAAGCTACTATACGTTTTTACAGACTTACAAAACATAATGAATACTTACGAAATTATTATTCTTCTTCTTCCTCTTCCTCCTCTTCCTCTTCTTCCTCCTCCTCTTCTTCTTCCGATTCCTGAAAAAATGTTCATAAATTACTTACGTAAATGTCGAAAAATAAGGGGTTTTTATTATTAGTTATAGTATAATAGATGCCCCAATTTTCCGAAAGGTAGATTCGACTTTAAAACAAAATGATAAGAAATGATCATCGAGGTCGACAGAGGAGCTCGAAGAAAACAAGACGAAGGTACGAAAATTCCAGTGATACAATTTTATAATGAGGCAGTCTCTCTTGATAGCCGTGATGACCATGGACAAACACTTTTTCTTGTTTTGTTTTTTTTTCTTGAGCGAGATGGTGCGAAATTTTCAGAATTGTAACAAACTGTCAACATTATTCAAGAGGTTATTATCCATGACTTTTTGACTAAACTGTCTTGGATTGTTTCCTATCGCACAAAAAGTTCGTAGACTCATTGATGTGAATTAGTCGAAACATGACTATGCAAAGCGGACCGCTAGAAATGTTTTAAAATAGTATAAGCAATTCGCCGTTTCTCGTAGACGCAAGTTTCTCGTATTGAAAAGATTGATACCAGAATGTAAATAAAGACTTTCTTATTTGAGGTGGTACGTGTAATCATGAAAGCATATTATGGTTCTTAGGGCTAGCACCGGGGCTGGAGTTGATCTAAAATGTCTCAGGAAATGGGAGTGTTATTTTCAATTTGAACGAGCTTCTTGAATGAGATTTGAAATTAGACCCGTGAATGAACAAGATAGGACTGTTTTCCTATGACATCACATATCGATACTCATTCGATAGTATCGCGATAGTATCGCGAAATATCGCAAACAGATTAGGTTTCTATCGAATAACTGTAGCAAAACTACCCAACGTTGCTCCAACTGACTTGTTGACTCCCATATGAATAACATTGGGAGCAAAGATCATTACTTAAATAATTCAAAATTAGAAATAAATAAGAAATCAGAGATATATATTTAAAATCTATTATGTTCTCAGCGTCTGTTCATCAACTTGTAGTATCTAAGAAATTCCTTATTTTTAATTAGGAACACGTTGATCTTAGCTCACTGTGTTATTCTTATGAGAGTCAACATGCCAGCTGGAGCAAAGCTCTTAAGCAACTCAAAGCCTGCTAGCGTTTATCCGCTGATTGACGTCACAGAAAACTGGGCTATTGGGGTGGAGTGTATTTGTTTGTTAGTGTATCTATACTTGTAGATATGAATGTTGTGTAGACGTAATATCATTGCGGTAGATCGCAATATTCTTTACAAGTGGACGTAAATTGGCGGGACTCGAGAAGATGGGAGCTACGGTTATGAATTCGCTGGTATCTTCGAAAATCCCGCAAAATTTTTTCAAGTCCTCTTTCAGATGTATGTACTGCTGGGCGATCAAAATTTCTTTAATAGGTTCTTCATATAAAATTTGATGGTCCGAACATTTACAAATCTACCTTCTTCATATTATTGGCTCAGAGGTCGAAATTTTTCAAGGTCATCTGTGGGAAAGTTAAAAAACGGCAAAGAAAGAAAAAAGACTTGGAAGGAGGAGCTACAAGGGAGAAAATTCTGCACGACCGACGAGGCCTCCAGAAAACAGACTGTCTGCGTTGATTTCAACGTTCAGCTTTGTACATCGGGTCTTGGTGAAATTCTCATCATCGAGCTATATGTGAGGGGACAAGGAATTTCTATATACTTCCGAAATAGTTTGGAAAATTCCAAACATTACGTATTGGGAATTTATTACATACTTAGATTTCTTTAAAACATCAATTCACTAATTTTTTATTCTCAATATATCTCACTAAATGTTTACTTATTGAAAGAAACTTGAATCTGCGCCCTAGTTCCAGCGGTTCGCCTGGATGCGTACGTATCCTTGATATGAATAATGTTGATTAAAAAGAGAACAGAACTTGTTTGGAACCGATTGAAAAATAATGGAATTAGGTTATTCAAACGTTACCTCCTCCTCTTCTTCGACTTCTTCTTCCTCAACCTCCTCTTCTTCTTCGTCCTCTTCGACGTAGTTCTTGTAGTTTGGCTCGTCATCGACATCGTCGTCACCTTTCTTTACCTCCTCTTCTTCAGGGGTTTCAGGGTCATCCTTCTTTTTGCCAGGTCGCTCTCCGAACCATTTTGGTAGTTTACCTGCACATAATTTCCACCGAATAGAATCGTGAATGTTTGCAATTCACTATTGATAACCACCTCAGGTACCATTCGCCGGACTTACATGATGGACGATTTTCAAATTGGCCTATTTTATCGGCCCAGGCTTTCTCACTCTGTTCTTTAGTTGATTCTTGATGTCCCTGTCATTTGCAAAATACAGGCGCATGCGGTTAATGAAGAAAAAAAAAACAAGCCAGATGAAAGTGTAGATGAACAGTTCAAAATACGCTGAGCGATGACTGCATGAATAAATACTATATAATCCTATGACGAGGTACAATAAAATACATCAATACTGTTTGAAAGTCTACCATTCGCGGTGTAAAATAACGATACATGGGGTAGGGAAAATAGGATATTACGGCTAGGCATAGACTACTATGGGAAAATTGTCTGCGACACGCGTTCTATACTATTTATACGAGGGAGTAAGGTTGGATTGTTCGGGGTCTATCTTCAAGCAAACACTAGGGTTGCAGCAGATATAGGAATTGGCGAGCCAACTTGGTGACGGGTACTCACGTTTTCTTCTTTTCATAAATTGGGTGCTTCTCTTTTGCCAATAATTTTCCAAATTATCTTTCAACGCATCCTCCCATCCCTAATTGTGCGTATTGTCATGAACAATGACTAGTAAATTTACGATAGATGATGGCGTTTAGTATTTTGATAAGAATGAGATTACTTACGCCTTCGAATAATTTTTTCTTATCGTCATACGATCGGGTATCCACTCGTCTTTCGTATTTCGAGGCTACTTGGATCTTAGGCTGAGAATACAAGAAGAAGTTTAATTAGGCGTAAAATTTGTTTTTATTCAACTTTTACACTTTTGTTAACAACTTACGGGGTATTTTCCAGTCAATGCTCTGAAAAATATGGAAAAAACAAAAAGTCCATTAGGAATATAATGGTTAAAGGAGTGCGAGAAAATGAGAGAAACAAGACTCACTCAGGGTCTAAGCCTTTTTTTAGGGCTTTATGTCTCAGTTGCTGTTTCTGTCTTTCTTTCAATTCTTTCAACTGCGAAAAGTCGAAAAAAGACAAAGTGATTAAGAAACATATCAAGTTTATGAAGGCAAATCCTGTCATACAAGCTCGATAAACATCCTTATTTAATCCCAACCCTTGATCCTTACGAGTAAAAATACACTCATCCAGTCACAAATTAATAACTCTTCTCTACTAAAATCTTCCCTCTACTTCATCTTTTTTGACCTTCGGGAAGCCTTACCCGGGTCTGGCGTTACCTCATCATCTCAAAATTATATAAAATCGGCCTTCGAGGCAACCTTCCCAACATACTCTAAAGCTTTTTTCACGACAAATTATTGATGGTCCGTATCCAAAACACTACCTCCTCTCCTCTCCCAGTTAGAAACGGTGTCCTCCAAGGAGAAGTCTTCAGCGTATGGTTCCCCGATCTACAATCTTGCCAGCAAAACCGTTCTCTCTTTACTTGACTTTGTACTTCCTCCCGCCCTCCGGGTGGCCCTGGGTGCCCACCGCACAAGCCCAAAATTGAGTTTGTGCGCAGAATCTGGTGAACCTCCCCTTTCCTATCGTAGACTTAACCTAACCTCACATTTTTTATCATCCGTATCCCAAACCCCTGACCTACCAATTTTTGACTCTCTCCCATCAATATCCCACCTCTCCATCGGCTTCCAATAAACATATTCTCCTCCAATTCAATAACTTCCTCGGCATCCCTTTCAATGCAAACCTCTTACCCCCCCCCCATAAATATCACCACTCCTCCTTGGATCTTGCCATCACCTAACATACGACTCGATCTCACTGAATTGCCCAAAACCAACAACTCCATCATCATCCAAAATATCAATCTCTTAATCAGGAAATACCCCAATTCTTCTATCTGCTTTTCGGACGGGTCAAAATCCAACAACCGAACGTCTTATGCATTCTCCATAAATGGCTCCGTGACTTCCCACCGTACGCACAACATCGCATCGATATTCACTGCTGAACTCATGGGTATATTTTCTTGTCCATCTCACCTCTCACAACTTCCCCCAAATAATAACTTTCTTCTCCTGACGAACTCTCTTGCTTCACTCCACTCCATCTCCAACTGACATACAACGTATCCAACTCACGATTCTCACCCTCCGCTCCATCAACTCTCACACCACTTTCATCTGGATTCCCGGTCACATCAACTAGCTGCAAAACAAGCCTGTTCCCTTCCAAAAATTGCCGATAAATCCCCTATACTTGCTTTAGATTACAAAATTCACTTTCGCTCCCTGCTTCTTGACAAATGGAAATCTCATTGGAAACTCCAAACTCTAAATAAACTTTTCTCCATAAAACAATCCCCAGTACCCTGGTCCACCTCCAACAGACCCCTTGGACGGGAAAAGTCATCCTCACCCGACTGAGAATTGGTCACACGCGAATCACGGACTCCCATTTTATAAACCCCAACATTCTACAACCTTCATCCTGCCCTTACTGCGACGATCCCTCAACAGTCCAACTTTTTTTTCGTACCCCCAATTTAACATCCCCTCTTCCTATAACCAGACCCTAAAGAACAACCATGGACCCACATCCTTATCTCCTCCATATTTTCGACAAACTCATTTATACTCCATTCACCAAGTCAATCCTTATCTCTAATATCTTGTCGCGTCAAAGAACCAATCAACGGAATAGGCTTGTCTGCACTCCTGCCCACCCATTCCTTTCTTTTTCATAACAGGTCACCTTTCATACATACAATCATCCGATCATTTCTTCTATCTGAAAATTTGGACCAATTCAATGATCCTAGTTAAAATTTCACTCACATCGTAGTCTTGACGTTTTTGCCTTTCTTCTAAATCGTATTTTTCGGTTTCAAGTTTGACAATGGAGTCCCACAGTTCACGGGCTTTGGACTGCAATTTCTGAATGGAAAATCCTTCGATGTTGAGGGGCTTAATTCTAAAGCTTAACGATATTCTTTTTTCTTCTTCGATTTGTTCTTTAGTCTTGTTGCGTTCTAATTGGGCGGATGATAGAGTTACGCCTGGTTCTTTCTTGGTAATGGTGAAGTTCGGACCCTTGGCTTTGTTCTGAGTTTCCTATAAACGCAAAAAAAGATTTATTAATCAAATTTCGTCAATTGTTCGAGTCTTTTTGCAATGAGGATTGAGAGCTGAAATTCCGTAGAGGATCACAATACAGTTTCACTTCGCAATCTGAAATCGCTTCACAAGTTACACACTTACTTTAAGGGCAGCCATCATAGCTTGACGTTTCTTTTCTGCCTCCTCTAGTCGTCTTCTTTTTTCTTCAATCTCACGTTGCTTCTTCTCCTCGGCTTCCCTTTGACGACGTTCTTCTTCTTGTTTCTTACGTTCGGCCATGCGTTTTTCTTCTTCGGCGCGCATAACCTAAAATTGTAACGTTGAAATCAAGTTCGGCTCTCGGAGGACTGAAAGTTTTTTTCACTCTTTCGAGCCGGATACGAACGTACTTTCCGTTTGGCCTGTTTCTCCTTCAGCCTCTTCAAGTCGTCTTCTTCCTTTGTTCTTTGTTTTCTCCATTCTACAATGTAATCCTTCAGTTGTTCATCTAGGGCGGAAGAATTGGCTTGCTGCCTCTATTGAATCCAAAAAATTATTATAATTACTGACGAGCGCCAGATACCCTATCCACTGGTTGAAAGACCGTAATATTTACCTTGACGAATTCGGGGTCTCCATCTCCGCTGAAAAAATAAAAAATTGACATTAGTTCGTTTGCTTCTGTATTCTGCTTCTGCGTGAACAATTTTCATCGTGAACACAAATTGTTATACGTTCAACAATAATATAATTATACGGTAACTTCCTAATTTGTGTTTTAAAGATACAGAATTTTTAGCGTGTGATTATCTACAACAAATTTCTTAGTCAAGAATGCTCTAGAGTCTATCGAGGCCCTTTAGGTCATCAATGCTCCTTGAGCTTTTGAAATTCAAAAAAAGAATCGACTTGTTGGTAGATCTTTTAGTGGGACATCTCTGCATTGCTATAGATTAGATACATATCGCCAAAGCGTGTTTTCTTGAAGAATTGCGATACGATTTTTGACGTTATTCTATGACGTCATTCTACTACTGCCCTCATCTCAGTTATTACATCCAAGTACCCAAAATCATAGACGAAAAAATACCGAAGTTCATCTTCAATTTTAAGTGTTTGAGTCTCCGAGGCCTCTCAGGAGGGTTCGAATAAATTTTTGAGTATTTTTCTAAATTTTAAGCTAAAATCTGCCTCAGAATCCACCAAAACTTTTACCAAAAATGCATTTCTTTTTTACATGATAAGTCCTAGGGTCACGCGTTATTTTAAAATTTGCGTCAGGAAATCGCATCAAGAAAATGACATCTGAATATGATGACGTTGTAGAGATTTTGAAAAATTTTGAGCTTCGCTACTTTAGGACTTGTATCCGTAGCCTTTGTTATACTAGACCTAACAATAGCCTCCATGTGACTAGGTCCGACTAACACCCAACATACAATAACAGTATACTATGATAGCGTCCAATATGTATACTCAATCTCTTCTCATGACTAGCTTATCTAGAGTCTCAAAGGCAGGCATATCCATGATTGTTTTTCCCGGAAAGGAGGAATCATTAATTTTTCGACCCTCGAGGTTTCCTTAGAGAAGTGATTCTCAATCGGTGTGCCGCGACACTCTACTGCCCCGCAAGCGAACCTTAGGTGTGCCGCGAGATTTTCATAAAAAACAAGAATTAGCATGAACTGAAAAAAGAATAGCCAACTCAAAGAAGTAATTATAAGCACTATGAGGAAAAAGTACCCTTGTCATTCATATGAAAGATATTTTTCTCCTGGTCGTTATGAGCTGATGCTGAAGTTTTCTGTTACATTGAGTCGATCAAGGAAAAAGTACCTAAGTTACTTAAATGCGAGATACCTTCCTCCTGATCGTGATTTTGTAAATCGATAAAAGTGTGTAGAAATTCTTTTCAGGTTTACGAAAAAGTGACGGATGCGGATTTTCGATAATATCATCTGGCAGCACTGGCGACTGGGCAAAAAATACAGATCCTATTTCATATTTCCCGACGCAATTCGAATTAAGGAGAGACAACAATTCTTTTTGATGCAGATTCTTTTGCTTAGTCTCGGCAGGAGATCAAAGCTCGTATTTCCCAGAATAAGGATTGAGGCCTCACATAAGCATTTTGTAAGGCCACAAATCCTGAAATTAAGGAGAGGAAATCAGTAGAGACATGAAAATGTCAAAAAGTAGAAAAATTGTTAATACGGTTTGAAGTCTTGGAAATGCTGTACCGCAGGATATTTTTTTCTGTTCGGGATTTTTGTAGATCAATATGCGATAACATTTTCCTGTTACTTCCAGTTGGGTAACCCACAACTGTGAGGCTTGTATGGAGGGTCCGGCAGCGGAGCCACGGCTGAAATTGTTTTTTGCTATTTACGCAAAAAGCAAGTTGATGTGACTACCTTTTGGACTAACTTTAAATAAGGCAATTCTCAGCAAGTGCGTCTAAAAACAATTTTCTAGACCTGTATTGGATTAGACGACTGGCTGTAAGTTTCACTCCCAGTTTTGAAGGAAAAATGGAACAACTCGAGTCTATTACCGATTATAACGTAATAAAATTGTTTTATTTGCTTTAATTAAGTTAGGTACCTGAATGGGCATAGCCATCAATAGTATTTTTCCAAATTGTACCCCTAAAATAGACTTTTCGCATTCCCACTTGGTAGATGAATGTTCCCCCGCAAGCAAATTTATATTTTCAATAACTCATTTTTTTGGATATTTAGCTTTTTCCTAAAAACAATAACATTTTTCTACACAAGTTTCCGTCGTCAAAATCGCGGTCATGGCGAATTCGGCTTCATATTCCTTTCCTAAAATTTTGTTGGGGAATAAGTTTCCCTCGTGTAGGAAAAAGAGTGTGATCAAAGTTGTTCATTGCATATTTTTACTTTCAAAACTAGGAGGTATCGGACTCAGTGCTGCCAGATCTACGGATTTTTGCTCCTCTGCGGACTTCTCGTGAAATGCGAATGTCTCATGTTCAAGGAAAAAGTACTTTAGTCACTGATGCGAGAGATATTTTTCTCCTGGTCATTATGGGCTGATTCCGCGATATCAAGTCGATCAAGCGAAAAGTACCTTCTTTATTAGAGTGAGAGATACCTTCCTCCTGATTGTTATTGACAAATGTGTACAAATCTCTTTTCAGGTGCTATAAAAAATGACGGATACGGATTCTTGAAAATATCATCTGGCAGCGCTGATCGAACTTGGAACGTGTAGATTTCAGATACTGTGCAACGATGTTTCGAGGATCCTTTACAGCTAATAGTGCAAATTTGCTGACGAAGGATGTGAAAAACAACCTTCGATGTCAGGGGCGGATCTAGAAGATGATTCTGAGAGGGGTAATTAACGACTTTTTCGATACTTGGCAAGTAGTAAGAAAAAGAAAAGCTCCCACGCTTTCCCCTGAATTCACTTTTTTGCCTCTCATTTTCTAGGAGGGGCGTGTCCCTGAGTTCCCTTCCGTAAATCCGCCCCTGCGATAAGTGCGGTATTCAAACTCAAACTAAAAAAAACTAAGCATACACGACTCAAACAGTACAGCCCTAGTGAATACCAGCAGAAGATTCTGCTAAACTCACAGGGCCTCAATTCTCGGCTACAAAACGAAACGCTTGCAAACTTCTTTTTATAGCAACGAGAAAAATATAAAATGAAATCGTACACATATAACTACTAGCCAATATTATCTACAGTGTAGGTGAAGGCGTGGATAAGGTATAAATTATGTTAAAAAACGAATATATTCACATGAAAAGTAATTATTATAATACAATCTCTACATCAGCTGTAATAAATAAAGATTTGGCTGTCTTTAACTCAAACATTCTTGTGCCACCGTATGATAAATGTGCTCTTCAAATCGTAGAACATTAAAATTGCATCAAAACCCTGTTTCTACCATTTAAAAAAATTTATTTGCCGGGTCGTGATCAAATATATGTCGCTTAATGGGTATACAGTTTTCTTTCTTTCTTTTTTTTTTTTTCTATTTGAAATATACTCACCAACACGAAAATACTATACGCCTACTAACTACTTGAATACATCGTTTTAATGAAGCAATTGCAAATAATAATTGTAAAAAGTGCTCGCCTTAAGCGTCTACGGTGCTTCTTATACTGTCAAAAACATCAATTTATTCTTAGATATGAAACGTATTTTTAGACTTACTCTACTTTTCTCTTTTCTTCTGGTTGCCTTTAATTTTTAAATGTCAATCAGCCATACAGCCAAAATCGGGTTTTAAAAAAGAAAACAAATACGGTATAAGAACAGGTGTACAGGTAATTGTTAAATATTAACACATTAATTAGGTAGGTACGAGTGATTTGAGGAATGAACGACGGGTTGGAAATTTTCAATCGTTATTGCGAGGGTAAAGGTTTTTGTGCATAACAAAAAATGAAGATGTAGATTTTTTGAATGAATACGAGATAAGCGTTCAGTGAAGCGATTCGACGACGTGTTGAACTAAAAATAAATTCTTCTTGAAGATGAAATTCTACTCCTATGAACGCGGGCGAAGAGAAATAAAATCGTATCTTCTAGCCTAAAAAAGAGCTGGAATATTTGCGTTAAGTTTCCTCCGACATGCCATTGCTCGGAAATCCTTATGGAGAACCGAACAATAAAGGAGAATTGCCTACTTACGTGAACGGATTTTGTGTTGAATTGTTTTTTCTTCATTAAGACACACTAGTTCTTTTTATTTTTCTTCGTCAAGCTCTACCGCATAAATTACCTACAATATGGTCTTGAGTAGTGATGAGGGAAGGAGATCAGAGAAATAAGGCCCTTCTTTTGACACATTCCCTTTCTTATGGTTACTCCCATTTGATGCCTTTGATTCTTCGAACAAAACTACTTATACCTCTAGATGTAGTTGAGGGGGATCTCCCAAAATAAGTAAAACTATAAATTGTGAGTAGAAATTATTATCGAATGAATATCACCTAATTTCGACCACAAACAGATGAAAAATGGGTGGGTTATGACTCAAAAGAGAACGCAAATTTTTCCAAAAATGACTCATCGTTGAGGTCAAAATTGAGTCGATTAATGCTTCATGGTGTTGCATTTTGATATCATTTTCAATAGTACCTATACATCAATTTTGAATCCATTTTGTGCGTAATTTCTATAGAATAGGTACCCGTCAAAATTGCTTAAATTTTATATAAATGCATATTAATTACAAAGGAACTCAAAATTATCCGTGGCGATTCAATCATACTTCAGCTTCATATTGCCGAGTAGTGATCTCGAGGACGATCATATTCCTCAAGGTTTCTTATCATTATTATACCCGATTGCTGGCTGCATATTCTAGCCGCGAGTAGAAAAGTCACAAAGCAGGCAGAATACTATAAGGGGGTGACCATAAATCGACTACATATGGACGAGACAAATCTGTTAAAACCGACTCAAGATCCGCCATTGATGAAGCGTTTAAATTTTGTATTCTGACGTTAATTCGAGATTAGTCGATAACTGCTTGTATATCTAGGTGAGAATGAAGAAAGGTTGACTGGTAATCGACTAGAAAGATTGAGTATCAAATCAGTTATCATTCGGTAAACGAATTCTAATTCGTGTCGACTCGTGACTTCGGAAGAAATCAATTTTCAATCGACTTTAAGTAAACCAAAAGCATTAAACTCCTCAAATCTACGATTCATAAGGAAGACGAGCAAATGCAGAGTTAATCTTCGGTCGACACTGTATAAATCAAAATCGATCGCGAATCGACAGTTGACTTGGTTCATCAGGTTTGTCTAGTTTTGAGTTTCATTTTGCCCGCCTTCTTGGGTCGCTTTCACACAGTGTTGCCGTCTCAGCAAGAAATCTTACTCCGCGTCCTCTTAGACTAAACTTTATTTTTTTATCCGACTCACTTCTCTTCCTCATATCTTCACATGGTTTCTATTCGAATAACCCCATCACCACATGCACTCGTGCCACTCTCTGTACCCTAACCTCTATATCAAGTCATCAAGTCACCGTCATCTGGATCCCAAGATACAATATGTGTAGTCACCCTTAGGCCTTAACATTTTTGAAAACGATGACTGCGCGGCCAAAAACTCCATCCTCGTACACATTCATCAGTATATTAAGGTCTTCAAAACTACAACTGTTCCAAAATACTAGCTTCTAGCCGCACGATCTCTGGAAAAATCAACCTCATAACAAACTGAAATCAATTGGAAGCCTCATTATCCTTAGGTCCTCTTCAAATAGAAACTCTCGTCATGGAATAGTCATCCTCTCCCGTCTTAGGATTGATCATATCCGGTTCACCCACTTTCATGTTCTCCTAGGTCTTCATACTTCTCTCTAGATGATCTTACAGACAGGGTCGTAATCGTTTGATCTTTCCCCACCCCGTTCCTTGTCGCTTTGGAAAGCCGCTTCGTTATGGGGTGTATTTTGTACAAGGAATCACACCAGGCACCGGCCATCAACTCCTTTTCTCATGTCCTGTCGACTACAACGTTTCCTCATCTATAACCTCCGTACTGTCCAGCAACTCTGAAACCATTTCCAACTCTCTCAACTACCCACGTTTTAAATACAAAACACAATAATTATGTGTAAATGTTACAAACCGCACTTTATTAGAAACAAACCAAAATAGACAAAGTAACTGATTCATCATGTCCCGCAATGTCTTCCAGCGATTGAGTCAGATTTACCCACGTTTTATACCTATGTATTCCAATATGTAATGATCAAGTGTGTCACGGGACCACCAAATCAACTCAAGCTGATGACTATAGCTTGTGGGGAGGGGGCGAGGAGGAGCTGATTTGAATGTTCTTTTTTACAAGTTGCAGGGTGCAGTCAGAATTTGAGCTGCGCGACGAGGAACTCTACTCACGATAGACCTTTATCCTGTGACGTCATTCAGCAGGTTACGTTAGCAAAAACCCTGTTGATTAGGCCAAACGTACAATTGACTCTTATAAGAAGGACAGAAGGAGCTGAGATCATTATGTTTTAGATTGAGAATAAGATATTGCTTAGGGATTGAAGTTGTAGATTTCTACGACAGAAGAAACTTCTGAAGATTAAGATTTTTTTAATTGCCAATGAGGAGCCTAATGATCTTTGCTCTCTGTGTCTTTCGAATGGGAGTCAATAGTCTGTTTGGCCCAATTGACAAGGTTTTTGCTAAATGTAACGCACTGTGACGTCACTATGATAAAGGTCTATTTCGAGGATAACCAATCGTGCAATTTGCAGTCGCGCAGTTAGTACTCTGATTTGATTAAGAGCTAACTAGACATCATATTTCCGATGGTGATGAACACACTTTGCCTAGAGGACATGGCAACGATTGTTAGATCTTTCACAATGAAAGAGATCCATTTCCTTGGACCGTGCGAATATCACTTGAGCACATTGTGCGTGTAACCATCGTTATCGACTTGTAGGTATTCACTCTTTTGTCCATATAGCTACAACGGCTCAATTCATAGGCCCTACTCACATTTAATTGGCCATAGTAAACTCAACACACCACAAAATGCGCAGTAGATGGATAAATTTTCTAAGAAAAGACAGGCGTGGATTGGACCGTACATTTTTTTTAGGGGGAGGGGGGAGGAATATTCCATTGTCAAACGATCGGCGTTATTTCAACCTGTTTTTGAAGGTTCGGGGAAGGATATATCCTCCATATCAATCCCCGTAAAACCGCGCCTGTATTTGTACCACAATTACCTATTGTATTAGAAATTTACCGAGTAGACCTACCTATTTGAAAAATAATTGTTCTACAAATCTTCTAACTTAATTGCTTTACTTTTTTTTTTTTTTTTTTTTAATTCATTGGCTTCTAATCAACTTTCTAGTTTTAGCTATTCATCATCGATGCACAAGTCTTCTTACACGGAACGTGAAGACAAGTTTCGAAAATAGATTTTCACTTTAAAGGCAAATATTCAACAAGTTTAGTTTCGATGTCGAAAACCCTCGCGCACACGTTGAAAAATGCAATAAAATTTTGATTTTTATATTTTCCATCAAAGAAGTAGGTGTGCAGCTGTGGGAAAATTTTTACTCGCAATCAATCTTACCATCGCGAGAAGACTGATGAAGCAAAACACAAAATCCGTTCATAGTACGTAGTAAATTATATCATACTCAACGCAAAGCCCAGTCTTTAAAATCATGAAAATGCAATCGATTCCCTCGAGTTTTTCTTGTTGATAGGTGGGTGTTGGGGTACGAGCATACGATATTGAAGAAGATAAGAGTGATTGACAAACTTTACATGGTCGGTCGGAAAGAATGGAAACAAAGTTTGCTACGAAATACTCGATTCCAACCACGATAATAAAATCACTTCTATAGAAAAACGAATTATTTTTAAACAGCCATCAATTGTACGAAGAGCACATAACACTGAATTTTCGCTTTACAATATAATTACGCTCCGCGCAATGAGATCAGCACGTATCCGATTCGCATAAAAATTCCATTCCGATTATTCACACGAAATTTTCTGAAATTATAAAACGACACGACGGCCAAATGTAACGTTCAGACTGTCGGGTTACTTCTTTTTTTTTTCTTCTGTTTTTTTTCTCTCTCATTCCAGACACCTACACGACATTTTTAGGAGCTACGCTCGCGGAGATGAATTTGCCAAAATTTTGGAACGCTCGTACATTATAAGAGGACTGTTTATTTGTGAATATTACGTGAAAAATACGGTATTAGTTTTCTAATTACGTAACATATACGAGTAGTTTGCGTAGCCGTAGGTTTTTTGTTGTCAACTAAAATTAGACTACGCGCGAATATACCGCGTTAAACGCTTGTATTTTTTATGTTACGAAAATATGGGAGAGACGAAAAAAAAAAAATGATAAATAAAACGTATATCGTATAGAATTTCTATCACGAGGGCTTAAATGGAAATGGATCAGATTATTTTATTCAAAGGATTAGGATAAAAAAACAAAACAAAACAAAACTATTACAAGCGTAAAAAGTATGGTTGGAATGATTTTTTGAGAATTTGCTTTTTTTAAGAATAGGTCAATATCATAATAATTGAGGTACAAAACTCCCTGACATGCTTGCTTCATTTGGCGCTTCTACAAGTCAATCAATTTCAAATTTCTATATATGATATGAAAATTTCACTTTCTTCTTTCCAATTTAGGGTGATCAGTTTTTTCAATCAAGCAAAGACTTCTGTCAAATTTGAGACTATAGTATTTTTATTTTTGAATTAACAAAATGCCAACTTAAAAATGAGGTGTAGATTTATGTCGTTGCATTGAGCGCAACTCTAAAAGAGGAGATATCTGTAGGAAGAGCGTCCGTCCCATCGGAATCTCCCCACTTCCTCAAACGAAACTCGAATAAGATACCGACGTAGAGACGGTAGAATATAAGTTTTGAAAATTTCTTGTACTCATTCATATTTGACTTCGCCTTTCAAATTTCGATTGCCCCAAATTGTACACAATTTCAATTTTTCCTCCGTTTGAATCTTTTCCCCCTACCTAAATGATTTCTTAAGATAAGAGTCTTGATCCTAAGATGCCTGTCAACGATTTTTTTTTGCAGCTCTCAGTTTTCTCGTAGTATCTCAACGTTAAGAGATTTTCAGAATTTCATGCTGGTAAGAAGCAAAAGTTCGAGGCAAAAAGTTCATAAAAATTTATATCTTTCAGCATGTAAATATGTTTTCAAGTTAACCAGTGCTAAATCCAACCTTACTTTGAACTAAGATATATTTGTTATCGCGTCATTGAAAAAAATTTACTGAAACAATTGTGTTATTGAGTCATGAACAAATTTCTTGGCATTGCGTTAGCAGCGCTCGAACAAAGGACTACTTTCCGGAAGTAGTGGGTGGATAACGAAAATCGCAGGAAAGCAGGACAGTTATACAGACGTTTCATAATCTATTCTCCATTTCCAATGCCTACTACGACCTAATTTCAAGTCAAGAAAAGAGTCTATAGGCATGGATGCACCTATAGGGAAGAAATACATCTAGTTTTCTCAAACTAGACGGACTGCACGTAATTGAATGGTTGAGGTAATGATTTTTCTCCATTCTACCACCCTTCAGTTCTGAATTCCAAGTTTTTCTATTTCTACATAGAGGTGCTCGCTATTGCCGGAAATCATCTTTATTTTGTTGAAGGACAACCTTCCTAGGAAAAAATACCCTTGGCAGCGATCAATAATTATGATGGACTTTCACCACCGAATAATTGGTCCTCCTGATTGTCGATTTTGTTCACGTCCTACAGTCTGTGTGTCATCTCAAAGCTTGGCTTGAACTGTAGGAGCTTTTGTCTCCTTCAAATAAGTGAAAGTTTGAAGTAAGTTCTGAATTTCGAGTTTCGCAGAATACACGAAACTTGAAAAATTGAACTTTAACAAGGCTGGGTAGGGAAAATTTGATCTCTAAGCTCACTGCTAATCATCCACCTTTGTTTTCCTCTTTTGTACAGTTAAATCTCCATTTTTAAAGTACGAAAAATTGAGTCGCAATTTCCAGTGGCGTGGGAGCGGATGCCTGCTCTCTTTCCGCAATATTTTCAAGCAAGAAATGAGTCAAGAAGTGAACTCGGATTAAGTCTTTCGGGAAACGGAGGCTAGACTTTAGGAGTTGAAAAAAAATCCCAGCTTCTTTTTCCTAACACTGGCAATGTTTTTTAGGTGGAGGAAAACAAAAATATAACAACAAATATGAGGACCCTTCAATTCGGGCCAGCAATAATGATAAAGGTGCTTGAAAAGCTTCTCCTTCTTTAAATCTAATTTCATCCGAAAACTTAAAACCCAACTGACCTCGAGATGTCCAACGTACTCGAATATTTCTTCAACAATCCTGACCTGCTCAAAGACACGCTCAAGTCTCATTATTGCAATTACTTGATCACGAAAAGGTATCATCGACTTCTAGAATTCTCTAAAATTTTAGCGTCATGAGCGACGGTATTAAACTCTCTCGAATAAAGCCACCAAATCACTTTGATTAAACCTATTTAATCTATGATAATTCGAATAAGAGGAGGGGGTAGGATTATAAAACAACGAAAACATGAATTTCCGTCAGATTTAAATCAATGACCTCTCGGTCACCGAAACTATTCCAGCCACTAAGTTGTACAAAATTTCCTCTCCTCTCACTGAGTCACACTGCACTGTAGACGTCCCCACTCCTAATCAAACTAGAATACTTTGTTTTGAATTCGACGATGATGAATGTAATTTTTTGAGTACTTAATGAATTAATTGTTTTGGCAAAGTTCGCAAAATTTGGAACTCTGGCATGTAGCCTAAATCCTTCATTCGGACTGACCGTCCATCTGACTACAGAATTTCGAACTCTCTCCAGTATTTGGCCTTCTTAAATTTCTCAGACGAATAACTGTATTTTTTTTTTGTCTCCACAAAATTCTCTTCGTTTTTGTCTCAGATGACCTCATCGATTTTGTTTCCTGGGCTAGTGAGCTCAAATAGTCCTCTCTAGGATGATCTTCGTTGTGACGTATGAAAATTACTCCTGTGGGCTTTGCGGAGGCCCTACTGGACAATGAATATTCTCTAGGTACCGTTGATAGAGTGAAGATGAATGAAAAAGTGGAACAAGGAAATTTATCTTGGTAGTCTTCACAGGAAGATGGTCATTGGTCATGTGTTTCGGAACGCGCGCGAAGCATATCGAACATTGAACATGGATTTGGTCAGTTCGAAATTTAAGGCTACGAAATCGTAAATTACATGGAATAAATGAGAGCTAGATAGGGTCAACCTAGAGAAAGTTCCCAGCTTCTACGTAGGTCGGCTTAAGTTAACTAGTCATTCACTCAACGGAATTAGATTCTAGAGTGACACCAGCCTACATCAGTACTTTTCTTCGTTACTAAACGGTCAAAAATGAAGACTAATTCGAGGCATAAGGAGAAAAAACTGTCCACATTCATCCTGAGAGTTTAAAGCATGTTAAAAACTTTTGGTTGCTAGTAAGATTATACTGCGAACACACAAAGCGGCTGTCCCTCATTCTAAAAATTCGTATTTTTCCCTGTATCATAAGAAACTTATTCGAAGCGTAAAAGCCTTGAAAGCTTAAGAAAGCGAAACCCATTTTAAAATTCATAACTTACGTCTCTTCTTCAGATTCACTGTAAATATAATCGAGTTTCCCAAATTAATATCTCGCGAATGTACAAATAAAATTCAAAAACTTTACTCTATTGAAGGCGTAATGTATTCAAGGACTTACGTGTAAACGTCTTCTTCGTCCGACATCTTGAGAAACGACAGTTAAATTAACCTAAATCCAATGTTTACAAATGTATAAATGCAGGTAAATGAGTAATTAAATTATAATTATTAAGGCTAGGTATACGAGAACCGAGAGAAAAAATGTTATGAAAACTTATGAGAGCAGTTGAAATTTAACGTCCAAAATGTAATAAATATACTTTTGCCTATCACCCCGCATATTGGACGTTATATAAGCGCACGAAAAGCTAATTTTATTTATAGAATAACTCTCAACGAATACCGCTGATGCTACAAGAAATAAGAACTAGTGCCAGGACCGTAAACCAACGCCATACTTGGTTGGCCGAACTCCGCTCTATAGCTGTTCTCTTTTTATTTAATTGTGTTAATTCGATAACTTCTGACAGACCCTCGGAAAGCTATACCTTTTCTCCTTAATTAATGAACGAATTAATTTCATCCATCAATTACATATGGCAAACACTCGACCCAACAAATAATCCTCAAAAGTATTAAAAAAGATGTTCTCCATAAGCAGAAATGAAAAAAAATTCTCAACCCGCAAAACTTTACCAATTTCCAGAAAAAATATCAGAAAATCCGTTTTCGCACATTCGAAATTTTAAGAAAGAAAAAAAAATAGAAAAACAAAACGCGTGTGACAGCTCGTGGTGTGCTGGGTCCTTCGACGTGATCATGAATCCTCAAATAGGTAATTTTAAATAGTCTCGAAGTCCTTAGGATAAGATTAATTAATTATCAATAGAAGTACTTACGATTAGAAAAGTAGAAAAAGAAAACTATAGCCACAACCGACGCACTGCTCAGTGGATTCCGACCCGCAATTGAAAGTTTCAAATGCATGGCACTCACAAGTCCTACAAGAGATACGATGAACTAAATTAAGAAGAGGGGGTTCGAAATAGGTCAAATAGGATTATCTTCATTCGTTCCCTACCGAATAACTCGAGAGCAAAAAATTTTTGCATTCAAATGTACGGGCAAATTTTAGAAATTGTTTTTTTTTTTTTCTTTCTCAATATTGTAATTTCTTCATTCTATTCTGACAACTCGCACAGTGCGGAGGAAATCACGAGAGATTTCGTCATAAGCCAGTGTGCTGTTAATATCGAAGAGAAAAAATATTTTTTGTCGTCGAACATGAGGAGAAATGAGTGCATAAATGAATTGCAGTTAAAAATCAGTGAAGTTTAAGTTTTTTCCAGTTTTCTTTCAAAGAATATAAAAGATCATTTTTATATTAATTATTTTTGAAAACTCATCGCTCAAACAAAATTTTTAGAAAAAGTGTGACTGACTCTCTGCTACTTTCTTCTCAAAATTTCGTAAAATTCGAAAACAGATATCAATAATTCTGAAAAAATCCGGAAGTTCTGTATAAATTTCACTTCATTTCTCCGAGCTCCAAAATATTTGGTACCCAACCTGGAATCTTTTGAAATACGAGTACTATTAGAGATACTCTTTTGTGTAACCATTGGCAGTTCTCTTTCTCGCATTTATTCCTTTCCCCTCCTTGCTGTGTACATGATGTATACCTGAATCATGTAATTTCCTGATTTGTAAAATTGGTAATTTTTCTGCCGAATTCATGAAATCAGCAACATTATTGCCGGATCTCTAAACTCGAAGCTTTCCTCATTAAATTTCAACTTCTTCCAAGTGTTTTTAAAAGAATTTCGATGGTCATGGAGTATTACTAAGAATATTTGTGACGATCTCTGAGAAAACCGGGCTTAAGGTGAAAGTGATGAAAATCGATTTTTTGGTAAAATCTTATAGAGGACCCTTTGACAAGTCCAATGAGACCAACCGCAACCTTCTAACTTGAAAACTCATCAAGATGTAGACCTTCGAAGTCAAAACTTTGAAGAAACTAGTTCTAGAGAAAACAGCGTTTAAAGAACTTGTACATTGCTGTATCAATCGTTCTGTTGATCGAAAATTGATAAAACCAACATGATGCTACGGTAAAATTTCATGACGAATCCGATGAGACCATTTTTGACTTCTTATTTCCACGCACAAATGAGAAATAAGCGGTGTAGCCAACACACAGCCAGATTTTCCCAATCAAGGTTGCTATCGAAATCCTTCGTTTAGTCAACTCGAAGAACATGATATGGACTAAAATTCGATTGTAACAAGTTCTTTAGGTATTGTAGAAGGTATTTTTATCAAAAACTGAAAATCGATAAAAATCCTATTCATTTCGTTTTTGGACTGTTACAACTTTTTCACCCTAAGCCCGGATTCCTCAGAAGTCGTCACATTTGTTATCAGTAAAAGTTTTCACTCCTTCTCAACTCCTCCTCTGAGTTTGGCACGACGCTCCCACAAATGAAAAAAAATCTCGCTGGCTTTCGGCTTTTCAACCATTGGGAAAATTGGATACGATCAAGAGAAAAGGATCTCTGTTAAGAGTACTTACACATTATAATTTTCCAAAAAGAAAAATATTCATTGATTTTTGAACTATTAAAATAATATTGATTTTTTTGAAACTTTAATGTGTTTCTCTTTCCCAGTTTCTCTCCTCTCTAAACTCAAAAAAAAAAAAAAAAAAAAAGTCGCTAAGTTGCTTATTTACTGCTTTTTTTGAAATGAAAAATTAAACAACGTGGTTTTGTTCAAACTTTTCAAAATTCAGCGGAAGCCAAAAGCTAGTCAAAAAATGTAGAGGCCATTGCAGGTCCGCAATGGCAGCGCGGGGAACCCGCAACCTCCCGCGCTCGCGATCACGTTGGCGCGAAAATGCCCCCTCAGCAATTATGAGTTGGCTGGGCTCTTCTTAGTATGCTGTATACTAGGCCTGATTTAATGAAGGCTGGAAGTTGAAATTTTTCCAAGTCCCTAGAGTAGGTCAAGGTCATTGATGACGTCATAAAGCGTCACGGCTGGAAGGTGAAATTTTTCCAAGTCCAAAAGGTGGGTCAAGGTCATTGATGATGTCATAAACGTCACGGCTGGAAAGTGGAATTTTCCAAGTCCAAGAAGTAGGTCAAGGTCATTGATGACGTCATAAACGTCACGGCTGGAAAGTGGAATTTTTCAAGTCCAAAAAGTAGGTCAAGGTCATTGATGATGTCATAAAGCGTCACGGCTGGAAGTTAAAATTTTTTCAAGTACCCACAGTAGGTCAAGGTCATTGATGAAGTTATAAAGAGTAACACGTCACATCACGTCACGTCACGTAGTTCACAGAAACTCACGGACGCGGACGGGGGACGTGGACGTTTTCTGAGGATGTAATCCCCCTGTCAAAATGTATTGCGGGTTCCCCGCTGAAAAATTTAGCGGAATGAAGCTTTTGGCTTCCAAAGGTGCGCTTGAAGCTACAGCTCTTGGATTTTGTCTTATCAGTAGAAATTTGACTGAATTTGACTTTCAGCTTTCGGCTTCTAGCTGGCTGCAATACACTGGACTCGTCGCACGACCATCGTACAATATCTTTAAAGAGCAGAAAAAATTGCATCATCACCTCAGAATCCGACTGACATAACTGCGACACTTAGAGGGACCGTATGTGACGCACAAGTGCCGTCACATCTGTCACTCGGCTCTCGACAAAGTGTTTGAATCAGTACCCGTATTTTATAAACGGAATCCTCACTTTGGTACGTTTTTGCTGTACATACTAGAGAGGTATTCCATTGGTTCAAAACTCTAAATTTTTCCCCTGTCTTCAAAGTAGGTTAAACGGTCCAAGCGTAGACTCACTTTACCTCTCCGATGTAGTGCTATTTCAGTATTTCTCGTCATGTTTTAATGTATGTTGGACTATAGCTTACGGACGCCTTTTTAGCCTAATTCAGGATTTTAGTATTGGTCCATCAAAGTTAGACGGATGTAAGTATGTTCAGGAATTGGGGAAGGTCGGAATTTTCTCAAGTCTCCAGATTATGGTTTTATCAAATGGACGCTTTTAAGCAAAACTCAACCAAGCGACATGAATCTTTGCTTGTAGTGCATGATAATTTTGCCCGATCTTCAGATTGTTATCATGTCGCTTGCGGTTGCGTTTTGCTAAAAAGCGTCCAAATTATACATTGAACGAACAAAACCCCCCAAAAAATACAGTGAGCGCTGTTGCTGTTCGCTGCTGCCCATTTACCGCAAAGAGAGTATTGTAACAAACTGAAAACCAAACGCTGAATTCAGATGAATTTTTGTTGATAAGAGAGACGCTGAAAGCCAGCTTCATTGAAACTTTTGTGAGCAAGAAGCCAAAATAAGCTAAATTCTCTGATTCTTAGCTTTCCCGATTCTCAAAAGATAGGAAAATGCACTGCTTTACTTCAACGCATAGCTTAGGTCGTGTGCAAACAAAACTCTTAAATTGTCTCGCGTACATCCGCGTCGTTCCAATCACAGCTATTCTCTCTAAAGATACCAGACTGTGATGGATTGATCAACGTAAGAGAATCGTTGAACGCCCGAAATCGTTCTAGGTCTTGGACGTACCTAATTTATTTTTTTAAAGACTTTGGATTGATCCGAAAAGACCGTTGAGTATACCTCATTGGTATGCATTTGAAAGTCGATTCCAAAACATGATCCCCGGAATGAGCGATTGCGCAAATGTCGAATCTGGTGACGACATGAACATTAGGTACTAATCTCGTGTGTTAGCAATCACACAAAAATGACGAATGAAATAAATTTAAAAATAGTCCAAGCGACATAAACTTGCCACCATGGCTAATGATTGTCTACAAACATTATTACTGTTATTATTATCATTAGCATTATTATTATTACTAATAAATAATTACCGAATCACGTCAGTTATATCCCTCTATGTTGAACCACTTGCCTCAACAGGGGGTGAGGATGACGTTGATAAACTTACTAGATAAGAATTTTTCTCTAGAAGTCGTGCATCAATGTATCATGGCCCTTCCTATCTATAGTAGGCTATAACTTATGGAGTAATCTCATCTCAATTGAGAATGAAGACCTATGCAATGAAATTATCTAAAGAACGTTGGAAATGCAGAAATAACGAATATCATGAATATGAACTGTACTATGCAGATAGTTTTGAACCTTGCTCGCCTGCTGATTTATTAAGTGCCTAACCTATGAATAGAGCCCGGAAGTTCATGATATTGCATCTTTTTTTTGGTTGGTGTTAATGTAAATCTGATCAGTAATGTGTATCGATCTTGCATGTAGGACCCCTCTATTCAAATTTTATTTTACACGTTTTAGCATATTCTTCAAAATGTATAGAGGTTTTCATCCATTTTCAAGAAAATAATCAAGAAAATTTGAGTAAAAGCTGTCGTAAAGAACTCAAAACTCACAAAAGAACTGGCTTTTATCAAAACCTACCGTGATCAAAACGCACGCTAGTCACTTACCAGCGACGATGACTGCACTAGAGGGGCGAAATCTGTCTCTAGCGGAGCAACTTGATGCTCTCTTCGCCGTGAAGGAAAAGTTGTGGGCGATGCCGGAGAAAGAGAAAGATATTATCCTCAACGAAAAATTTCCGTCAGTTTTGAATATGAAAATGAGGGCTTAGAATTATTGAAGAAAATTGATCGGGGCAAAATTCCAGAAAATATGACTCCCAAAATTTACAGATGTCTACATTACGTTCCTTTAATGGCAGTTAAGTTGGAGCGCTCTTTCCAAATTAATTCTAACAGATCGACCACACAATTTCATCGATATTATTAATTCAGATTGTACATTCCAATTCGCATGTTTCTTAAGATAAGATTGATTTTTAATTTTTGAACCAATTTTACCTGTATGCTTTGAAAAAATTGACTGATTTTCAATTTTCGTCGTTTTTTGAGTGCACATTTTTGAAATTATACTGCATGTTTTCAATTTTTTCTACACGTTTTTACTGCATCTTTTCCACTTTTATTTGAAAGAACGGAGATTTTATAGTGCACGAACTTCCGGGCTCTACCTATAAATGTATTATCAACTCAATTTCCAGAGACTTCTGTAATGAACAGAATAACTGGTATATGTTGCCATTGTTACAATAGAGAATAATCTCTTTATTTTTTACTACATCAGTTGACGAACACAATGATGCCCGTCTAAACAAACCTCCACATTAACCTGAAAACTTGATAACTGTAGCCATATTCATAACAGACGCACTCTGTATGAGTATCTGGCTTTCTTAAACTTACTCACACTTCGAACGAAAAAACATTTCGAGGTAACAGGCGGGACTTTGTTGAATCATGTAGTATTTGGTGTCAGAAATAAGCCCTCAAAAATCCCACCCCCCAAATGGGACGGTAAATTTTTTGTGGCACGTTCAAGCCCCAAAATTTTACTTTTTTGCTCATAACTTGAAAAATTGATGCTTTAGAGAAAAAAGTTTCAAACAAAAAAGATTCCCCGTAAAATTTGCTACAAAATACATATCTCAAACCTTAGCCTAGGTCTAACCGTCAGCCTAAAAATGTCCACCAAATTTGGACATATTTGAAAAATTTGAAAAAATTGAGAAATTCTGGGCAAATAGCTCGGAAATGGCAGAAAAGATTGCTGTAAAACAATTACTGATTGTTGAAGTAAAAACTGTGATAAAAAACATTTGAGAAAAAGAAAAACAAATCTAATGAATGAAAATTAAAAATTAAAATGAATAAGAAAGTGATGAATCTAATGCAGAGAAATGAAACTATACATTTACAAAAATGAAGAAACATAACATCAGTATTCAAACTTGAATCATAAATGTATATAAGATCGGCATGATCTTATTCAATA
Organism: Aspidiotus destructor; assembly: GCA_035079395.1. Lineage (NCBI taxonomy): Eukaryota > Metazoa > Arthropoda > Insecta > Hemiptera > Diaspididae > Aspidiotus > Aspidiotus destructor. Next base: position 9,743,647 of record JAVHKZ010000003.1, on the reverse strand, counting down.
ACTTGTGCGAGACGAATCAAATGCACGAAATTTATTTCGGAATTTAATTACGAAGTCACACAGGTCGTGAACGATACAGTGAACAATATGAGTTTACGAACAGAAGTAACAGCATAAAAATCATCAGAATGCGAAAGAAGGAAGGAATTACGGAGACGACAGAGACGTGAAGAGACGGGGAAAGCGATTAAATGAAGAATGGGTAAAAGACGAGTCATCGTACGAATATGCGAGAGCGATAAGAGGTGACTCAGTCTTACATGTATAGAATTAAAAGAAATATAATTTACAAAAATTCACATTGTAAATGTAAAATATTCATTTTTTACTCAGAGTTGAACCCATCACTGTCGTCAGACACCGAGTCCTAGGGATTGGTTAGGTGGAGGTGAGTAATTCTTGTGTGGTTAATTTTCAGTCCGGTGAGGATGACTTCTTCTCGTCTCAAGTTTGTATAGGAGGATGACCTGTCAATGTGGTTGGAGTTCATTATATAGTTAGTTTTTTCAGTATATAAACACCATTTTTGTAAAATAAGAGTACGGTAGCAGTTTTTGTAGGCAGAAGCGGGAAGGCGGGAGTTATCAGTTGTTTTTTTGAAGGAAGTAGAAAATTTGGCAGCTTGGTCTATAACGTCGTGTTCTGGGAGGTTGATGTGCCCTAAAATCCATACGGACGTTATTTGGGTATCTAATGAGTTCAGAGTGAGCCATGTCAAGAGTATCCGTTGTGTGAGTGGGTTGGAGGTGTTAAAGTCTGTGAGAGAGTGGAGAGAGGAAAGTGAGTTGGAGAGGAGGAGATATTTATCACGGATGGGAAGTTGAGAAAGATGGGAAAGGCAAGCGTGTATGGCCATGAGTTCAATTATGAATGTGGAGGCTATGTTACTGATGCGATCAGATGATTTAGATCCATTGATGAGGCAAAGAATGTGCTCATGGTATTCTAGGATTAATTCTCTGATTTGTTGGACGTAGGTCGCTTAGTTAGGTTTTGGGATTTCTGCGAGGTCAAAACGGATATTTGCTTGAAAGAGGGTCCAGAGGGGAGAAATTGGGGTTGTGGGGGATTCGCTATGAAGCATTTGTTGACAGAATGGTTGAAGTGAAAGAGGATAATGAGAGCGCATGTGCAATTAGCTTTTATAATTTTGAAGTGAGGGGCCCAAGTACGTTTTTGATCAAAATGTAATCCGAGGATTTACAAGATGGAGTTTGAAAATTTTGTAGGATTAAGGGAGTAGTAGCGGTAGAATTTCTTTTCTTGAAAATTACAGAACAGGTTTCAGAGGGAGAGAATCTGAAGCCCTTTTTAGATGTCCATGTAGTAATTGAATTGGGGGTTTCTTGGAGGAGCCTGTAGGCTTTTTGTAGGTTAGCGGAACAGAAAGAGATATTAAAGTTGTCGGCGAAGAAGCGCTGGGCGAAAGGGGAATGTGATTACGTTGGTAGCAGTCAAGGAAAGTAGACCGCTGAAAGCTTTCCCTTGGGGGACACCGTTTTTGACAGTGAGAGGTGAGGAGATTGTATTTTAGATTCTCACCATAAGGCTTTGAAACTTGTAAGAATTTTCGAACGATCAGTAGCGATACAGAGTCTGTTTCATAGCAAATTATTATACAATAAATATTTTTTGTTTCAAATATTTTTTTCCCCCACTTGCCATTTTCGAGATATTTGCCCAGAATTTCTTGATTTTCTGGAATTTTTGAGCTGTCCAACGTCGGAGTGGGCTAACGGTTAGACTTAGGCTAATGTTTGATGCATGAATTTTGTAGTAAATTCAACGAGGAACCGTTTTTGTTTCAAATATTTTTCTCCACCACTCGCCATTCCCGAACAATTTGCCCAGAATTTCTTAATTTTTTAGAATTTTTAAAGTTGTCCTTCTACGGAGGATATTTTTGGGCTAACGGTTAGACTTAGGCTAATGTCTGAGAAATGTATTTTGTAGTAAATTTTACGAGGAATCTTTTTTGTTTCAAACATTTTTCTCCACCACTCGCCATTTCCGAGATATTTGCCCAGAATTTCTCGATTTTTTCGTTTTTCTCAAAGTTGTCTAAATTTGGAGGACATTTTTAGGCTAACGGTTAGACCTAGGCTAAGGTTTGAGATATGTATTTTGTAGTAAATTTTACGGGGAATCTTTTTTGTTTGAAACTTTTTTCTGTAAAGCTTCAATTTTTCAAGTTATAAGCAAAAAAGTAAAATTTCTGACACCAAATACTATACATGATTCAACAAAGTCCCGCCTGTTACCTCGAAATGTTTTTTTTGTCGCTATATTTGTCTAATTTGCCTATACTAAACATGGAAATGCATCTGCTCACCTTTGAACGGTACCGCAAAAACTAAAAGCATATTATATCATGTATCGTGAATATTCATAACGTCAAAGTGCATGAAAATCTCAAGGAGCAAAAAATTGACACCGAAAGTTTTCGAGTTACGTAACAAAGTACAGATAAAGTTTGCAAATGTCCTTGTTGTGTTTATTGTCTAATACGTACATACATAATCTGCTATAGGAAATAGAAACTCAATTTTGTTTGTCTCCTATACTTCAGTGAAATTATGGAACCTAACTGGTGCATCGTTTAAACTTGACTTGACCCGATTCATGATGTCCTTAGAATATATAATAAACGAAAGAACGCCGCTTTGACGAATTCATAATTATTTAGATCATTGGTATTCTAATTAAAAATCATATAAGTACTTTTCGAGCAAAGCTTTCCACAAACTGTAGATGAAAAGCCGTGGTCGAAAGTTGTGTCGGTAGAACGTTTGAAATATCATATCTTAGATACCGATTGGTCGAAGGAAGAAAAAATAATGATGATGTTCCTAGATCAATACTTTTTGATATTTTCGGTTTGCTTTTTAGCATCCAGTCCATTTCTCAATTGCGTACCCTTAAATAATAATGAACTTAAGGAATCCGAATACGAAGGACTCTTAACACAGGTGAGTGTGTACATATACGTCTCGTACAGATGAAATGAAAGTTTTTAAAAAAAAAAAAATTTATTGGCTCTTGCTCAGGGAGCAAGAGTTGCGGGAGACCCGCGACTCATGATTTAGGGTTGAAGATTCAAAGTTTTTGAGTGTATAGGTTATGATTTTTGATGCCTGGAATGATTGAATATTTTAAAGGAGGTAAATTGAAGAGAATGAAATTTTCCAAGTCTCTATACTAGCTACATAGAGGGGTATAGAAAAGATCGAAATTTTTCCAAGTCCCTAAACCAGCAAATTTTTTTAAGCCTTTATACTAGCTAATAGAAGGGTATAGAAGAGTCCGGAATTTTTCCAAGTCCCAGCGTTATCCCCCCCCACGTTAGGCGTACGCGTACAGAATTCCTCTGCGGATCCTCAGTAACTCAACGGATGGCGGGTCTCCCGCCAAAAGAATCGTTTTAGATGACATAATAATTTTCACGACAGGGGTGAAATCCTCAAGTGGCACCATAAACAATTATTAGTTATTTTACTCGTATGTTCGACTTTCCACTGGTTGATTCATCGAGTTTTTTGAAACCATAAAAAATTCTCTATTTCATTCGGGATCATGAATGTGAGGAAGTTCGAGACAGCTACCCACCCATTCGTACCGGTATCAAGTGCTAAGAAAATGTAAAAATTGGAGAAATTCTAAATGAGTTCGCAAAAAATTAAGACAAGAACCATAAAGCCATGAAAAATTGAAAGATGATAAGAGAAGATTTTGTACAAATTTTTTGTTGAAATTCGGGAAGAAAAAAATTGAATAGAAATATTTCTCTCAATTATTTCCAGTTTCTAGAAAATCACATTGAATTTCATTTTTGACAACGTTACGGATTTTGTTTAACCTTTGTACCAATAAATTCAATTTTTAGATTTTTCTTCAAATTTATCAGGGAGGTAAATCTATTTTCTTTTTTATTTGAGGGAGAGTAGTGATTCAGAGTTGAAAAATTTTAAGCAAGAAAAAACTTTTAAAAAATCACCATTAAGAGTTTCTGTAAACGGAATTTGACCTAAATTTTTCGTTGCTGAAGTTTTTTATCGAGGGAAGAGATGAACAGAGTTTGGAAAGATAAGGAGAGTACCTGATTGAAAGAAGAAAAAAGATTTTATGCAGCTTTGAAAGGAATTCGAATCGACCACCTTTTTGTAGCGTGGGGCAATTGTGTGAGTACTTATTCCACCACATAAATGTGTTGTACAAATTAACAGCATTTTTCATTCATTTCTATCTACGAAAGGCACTGACTAAATCAATGGAGAGAAATAGCGAGTCATAGGAGTACATTATTATCTCTATTGCTGATTCACATACTACCTCGCGTCTTCTTTTCTCGATTCTTAGTTTTCTTAAGTACATGGCAACCAAAGATTTCACACTGTGTTCTCAAACAAAAAGTCATTTCTACAAAACCATACTCCACCTAATCATTCATGAAAAGTTTTATTTGATCTCGATACTTCATTAAAGAAATTTTCTGTTGAAAATTGAAATTACTTTATGAAGCGCCGACTAATCAAAATGACTAGCCTACCTTTTAGGTAAATATCTACTGATTCATTCAACCTTGTTCGTAAAGTCTTAACTTTCTACTGAGCTTATGGTATACAATCGAAGCCCAAAAAATCGTTTTAATGAAGAATAAGATCAAAGGATCGACTTGTGATTAGAGAGATAATCAAGAGAATCTTTTTTTTTTTTCTTTTTTTTTTTTCATTTAAGGAGCTTTAAAATTGCAAATAGGTTATTAGCTCGACGTATACAGTATGTTCATAGTAAAGTTTGTAAAGAAGCGTAGTAGTCATTTAAGTATTGTAATTTAGTACAGTTGTGGCTGTTATATTTGAGAGTAAAAATCAGTTAGTTTGAGGTATTGTAGAGTACAGGATATGGTGTCAGAGTTGTTTTTGAGAGCTTGAATGAGGGAGGAGGGTGTTTTGAAGGGATCGCGGTGACCTTAAAGTTGGGGTCAAGTAAAATAATGTTCGACTGTTAGATTGTCTTGGTGACTGTGGGGAAAAGAGGGAGGAGTCAGGATGTTGGAGTTGATTATGTGAATGTGGGTAATTTTTGTATGACCAATTCTAAGACGTGAAAGAATGACTCCTTCTTGTCTTATGTTCCTAAAGGGGGGGGGGATGTGTGTATGGGTTTGAGAAAATTAGCTAAGAATGATTCATGTATGTGGTGTTTGAAATGATGGCGGATATGATTAGTATTTTGTTGGAAAATGTGGTCGAAGATAGGGAGATCCGGAAATTTTGAGGCAGAAGATGAAAAGCTATAGCGGTTAGTGTGAGTCTGCGAAAGTGGACTAAGAAACAGAGGCTTTGGTCAAACTGTAAGCCAAGAAGTTTGCCATAGTTACGGAATGGAATTTGGAAGTTTGTAAAATTAGGGGAAGGATGGAAGGGTTAGGATTTCTTTTTTTGAAGATGACTGAGGAGGTTTTTGAGGGAGAAAATCGTATTCCGGTTTTTGAAGTCCATGTGGTGATTGAGTTTAGGGTTTCCTAAAGGAGTCTGTGGGCTCTTTGGTGGTTAGCGGAGGGAATAGAGATGTTAAAGTCGTCAGCGAAAAGGCGTTCAATGAGAGGGGATTTGACGTATGTAGTTATATCATTAATTGCTAATAGGAATAGTAAAACACTACTAAAGAGTTCACCTTGAGGAACTCCATTGTGAACTGGTAGAGGGGGGAGGTTAGGTTATGGATTCTTACTAAGAGGGTTTTGTCTTAGGAAGGTATTCAGTATATTTGGGAGGTGATCTCGAAGGCCAATTTCGTGGAAATGAAGTGTCCCCAAACCCGTGGATAGGCCTCCTGGAGGTCGAAAATAATAGAGTATAGGAGAACTTCGTTAAAATTTACATCGTTGATTTGGGATTGATAAGTTCGAATTCCGAAATTAAGGGATCAAGGGGAGAAGACACATGGACGCGGGTGGGGAGTAGAAAATATAAAAAACATGTTGAGTAATTCAACAGGATACATCACCCTTTTCCCAAAGACTCTATCTTTAAGTACTTCGCGTGTATTTCAACCTTCAAGAAAAACATGAGGACTTTATCTACTTTGATTATTTTGTATGAGAAAAAAAATTGGACGACTCGATTTAAAACTAAGATAAGGACATATTGATTGATTATTGCTCGTTTTTAATTTTGTAGGCAATCCCATCAAGTGTGTCGAAACTTTCAATTACTTTACTTCAAAAATTGCAAGAAGAAGTGACAACTGAATCGAATATATTGGGATCACCGGTAAACGCGTACGCCGCTTTATATTTGCTACATCTGGCGGCTGGAGACGAGACACGAAATAAGTTGAACGAAGTGCTTAAATTACGCGAAAGTAAAGTAGAGTAAGTTTATATAATAATTTACAAGAGGAAGGTTTTTCTCAATGAGAGTTCAGAACTCGCATAATTTGAACATTTACCCCGTAGTCCACCTCATACTTCCGAAATGATCTGTCTGTATTTCTGAGTGCAAGGGAAACTTGTCCAGTTTACTTGGATATTGAAACATTTGCAATCTTATTCGTAATACTAGGCTGATATTTTGTTCGCCAATTGGTCAGTTCATGGTTTTGGATGGTAATTCGAGAGTATTTGATAGCTTCTTTTGTGAGTATTTTGAGGACATATTAAGGCAGAAAATTATTCACCAAACCGAACTGGTTGGAAACCTACGCCTAGAATAGTCTGAAACAGGAATAGGCAACCTACGGCCCGCAGCGACAAAATAAGCATTTCATGAAATGTATAAAAAATGAACTCCTACTGAAGCATTTTTTGTATCCGGCCCACGCCTTTTTACCAACTTCGCAATGTGGCCCGCTGAAGGAAAAATGTTGCCCATGCCTGCTCCTAAAATATAAAATAATGGGATAAAAGAGGATCCCCGACTCCTTACATGAACTCGCCTGTTTTGTTCAAGCATCAAAACCAATCGAGAGGACGGTGGGTACATGCTGGATTTCATCCGACTTTCTAAATCGCCACGCTTTCCATTTTTTTCAGCCTATCGAAAATGCACGAAACTTTCAGCGAGTTGTATAAAAAAATGGAGCACACTTCACCCCACCCGGAATTCGCGGATACGGAAACAGTCTTCGCGAATGGATTCTTCGTGCACAAGGATTATCCAATCTTGGATTCTTTTATTCAAGAGCTGAGAAAATATTACAACGCTAATGTGACGAACGTAGATTTTGTTGCTCACGCTGATGAAGCCACCGACGCGATCAACTCGTAAATATTCCTCATTACCCTTTTGAATACCATTCTTTATTTTAGAGAAATATTATCAATTTTCATTTTTATTGTTCTCAGTTTTATTTCCAAGAATACAAGAAAACGAATTGACAAATTTTACAAGGATTCATTGCCATCAAACACCATCGCAGTTATCGCGAACGCTTTGTATTTCAAAGGACAGTGGAAGCACCCCTTCGACGTTGAAGAAACCCAAGTGTGAGTGTAGAAATATTAACCGGGAATTCATTCTCGGCACTGATTTGATTGCCCGTTCGAACTTTTATGTAGCGAACGGAATTTTTTGGTGCGAAAAAATTCGACTCAAAATTTCGTAATATTACAGTTTTCGAAATAGCGAAGGTCCTAAAGTTTAATTCAAGGTCATTGGTGACATGAAATCGGATGAGGATACAAATGTAGACATTCTTCGAGGAAAAATATCAGATGAAAATAGGTCTTAACGCTGGTACACACGATGCTGCAAGCGTGCTACAATACGTTGACCAATCAAAAGATATTAGCATGGTTAACGCAACTGAAGAAGTTGAAAATTTTCAACTTTTTCCATGTGTAAGATGGTCACACCCTACAATGCCTCTACAGAACTTCACAATTACTATCCAATCCTTTACCGTGTCCCTTGGTCTCACCTTTGATTCCAAAACCTCCTGGACCCTCTAAATCAAAATCTCATCCTAACCATGCTAGTATCTTTTGATCGGTCAACGTAGGGTTCACGCATTGTAGCACACTTGCACATTAGCATTGTGTGTACCAGTCTTGATGTGTACCCTAAGAGTCATCTTCTCTCACCATTTTGATACTTTTCTCCTATCCTTTGAGACTAGATGTTAAAATTTTAGCACAATTTGTAATTTCTGAGTAAAAACTACACATTCCATTAACAAGCGTATATTGGATACGGATTGCCGACGGACGGCGATGCGTTGAGAACAGCTCTAAATTCTCATGCGTTATGATGAAAATGGCAAATATTTAGAGGAAATTAACCATAATTTTTTCCGCAGGGAAAAATTCAAAACCGGATCCGGAGAAATTGATGTGCACATGATGCACGGAAGGAACAAAATTCTATACGTGCGCAGCGATCTTCTACAGGTGGACTTCATCGAACTCAAATACAAGGGCAATGAATACGCCATGCTAATTCACTTACCTCATCCTGGTCAGACGTTGAAAAATCTTACCAACCATCTTCACTTGGTCAACGTTCAGGAGATGAGTCAAAATTCCAAAATTGTAAACGTTGATTACAAAATACCGAGAATGAAATTCTCCTGGGAGGGCTCTTTGATCCATCCTCTACAGTTGGATGACACATTCCGGACTGCAGATCTCAGCCGTATGACGACACAGAAAGTTACTATTTCAGACATGAAACAAGTCACCGAAATGGAAGTAGACGAACATGGTACCGTAGCCACTGCTGCGACTGCCATTGGCTTATCGCGTGCATTCCATCCAGTATTACCAGAAGATGACCTTGTGACATTCCACGTTGACCGACCATACCTTCTGAGCATAGTACATACACCCACTCAATTCCTTGTATTCAACGGTTTGGTTTACAAACCGACTGTTTCGAGTAGTTAAATTCATGCTTGTATATTTATCAGATAATTGTCAAGTGATCATAAATCTTGGCGCATAACATTTATTGTTTTTTTTTGGGAAGACTTTCTTAGTTATTTACTTCTCAGCTACAACGAGATGATATTGAATATGCGCAATGGCGCGTACTTCCGTTACTTACCTCTTTTTCGATTATTCATTCCAAGAAGCCTGGTCTTCACGAAAAGAGCTATTGAAGATTCCGGAAGAATGAACAAAACTGGAGTCCGTGAAAAGATGAAACAATGCTTTCTTTCCCCATCATTGTAGAATTTCTCGTCAGACCTCCAAAGTTTTATCGCAGCATTTTAGCAGAGAAATTCTGTGTAGAAACAATGCAACCTTTCTCGCAGATTATCTGTCACGTGCAAACTGGTGCGATGGCATTAGTGCACTCCCAGCCGGCTACAGTTTTACCCAATGATATATTTGCCTCGGATTGTAAGTCATCTCAACTGCCTAATACTAGAGATCTTCATTTATAAGAAAAAGAGAGTAGGTAGATTTGAAAATTGACATTTTGATGGTTCACAAAGCTCTCCACGGCCCCCGAATTTCTCTCCTATCAATAATTTTTCATTCCTTCTACCTTTGAAAATTTCGTCAGCAATCTTTAATTTGTTATGGATTTCCCCGAGCTTTATCAATTTTTTTCCAAATACTTAGCTCTTATTTTCATGATCGGAAGTGTACTCTCTGTTGGAACCATCATTCACATTCAATGAAAACTGAATTGAAGGTTTTTCGGCTGACGTCTCTTGACCTAAATTTTCATAAAGATGCGTGCATCGGCTAAAAATGAGAACCTCAATAAACCAAGTAAAATGAGGTGTAATTACAGTGAGTTTTATTTCTACATAATGAGTACGTACTCATATTACCCAAAATGGAAAGTCAAGGACTGTAGGAATAATGAAATTTCTTAAGATGGACGTGAACAGAACAAAAAATAAGAAAATAAAAATAAAAAGTTCCTCTTTCAAGAACAGGTCACGTCTTCGTCATTCAAATGAAGTTTCCAGTAGGCTAATGAAATGTTTAATGCATTTAAACTATATAGATATGAATCCTAAGGAGCACTCATAAATTTCCTTCAAACCGTTTTTTTCTCTTCGAAAGTCTATAGGCAGCACAGCCTCGAACGAGGTACCTAAATGAAGCATTAGTCAGTGACGCTAATGAGAAAAAACAGAATAAAAAATCTTTATTCGCATTAATCAATACACCACTGAATAAACCCAACAGCTCTTCCGCTGAAGTAAAGTGTTCCCTATGTAAGTTATAAAAGTTGTGTCGTGTTCTAACGTAGTATCAAGTAAATGTACGATCCTCCGTTTGTTGTTGTACTTTCTTTTATACGTAGAACATTTTTTAGAAGAGATAAAAAATTTGAGCGCCGGAATGCAAGGTGCAATAAATCAAATTATAAAGACTACATTGTCACAAAAAGTACCACTCAGAATGCAAGGAGTAATAGACAGCAAAAATCAATCGTTGAAAGCCTCATGTACCTACAATCGCCAACGCAATTTTCCGAAAAAATCCGCAACAAATGTGAGCAATGTATATATTTGGACTTGATGGTCAATATTTTTACGGCATAAGTTATTAGCGAGTTTAACAATTGAGGTAGCAGCTTTAAAGTCTCATCATACAAGCAGATATACAGATGAGAATATTCATTGTATCGAGGCCGAGGTTTGTAAATTTTTTGGGAACCGTTTTTATTTGCATCACTTGTCATCAATCCCCAAGGCCAAACAGAGGAACTTCGCCAATTTCAAGAGGAACTAATCAGGATCTAATCAATGGTGTTTGTTGGTACCACACTGAATACGGGAATCATTCTTGGAAATGTTTTCAGGGACGGAAAACTAGTAAACCAAACTGAGATAACGACAATAATTGTCTTGTGTGAAAATTTTAAAGAGTGCACAGTGATCATCCTTATTGATGGCCTGGAAGAGAGCAAATTAAACCAAGCATAAGACTCAAACCCAAACGAAAAGTAATGTATCTTTAGAAGAAATAGAAATGTATAGGCCAGTCACCTGTCAATTCGGACTCATGTGGATCTGAGCATCGCGGTCTAATATATTGACCATAGGTTTGATTGAAATGGGATTCTATGTGATCAATGAAGACATAATAAAAATCGATGTTTCCGACATCATCGATCCTCGACCATATCGCTTGTAAAAAGTTGAAAACACGTAAACTAGTTTAATGAACGAATCATCGTGAAATGATCAGCCGAGTACACACCTCTTTCTTAATATTTGCCGCAGTTTGGTGAGTCTCCAGCCAAATGTTCTGAACTTTCACGTCACGGTCTTCTAGCAAGGTTCTAAAGTACCGGTACACCTTGCCTCTAGGTATCTGTCAAACGTTGCTCTATGATTACATTTCTAGCAGTGGTGTTCCTAACGAAAATAGAACCATTATTCCAAAATAAAGAACTTTTTCAACTTCCTGAATTCAAGTACATAGGCCTACTTACATATTTCCCATGAAATTAAATACGGTGCTTCTGAAAATACCATTCATAAATTCCCGTAAGTTGGGTTTTGCCTTGTATAACGAATAAAGAGATAGAATGGGAAATGGTCTTGACCTGCAAATTGTGGATGCCCAGTAATGAGGGACTAGTAGTCTAGTACACTCAATCTTTCTGTTATTTTCTTTAGAGCAGTCAGCAGATTGGGACCTTAAAACGGGGAATTTTGAATGTAGGTATTCTACGTATAATATAGAATGAATGTGTTAGTGTGTAGAAATGAGTTCTTTCAGACTAAAGCAAAGCAGGACCAGTTCCTTAGCAGGACTGAAGACTTATTCAGACCACGGTATGTAAGATGAAGAGGTGGTAATGACACAATGCTAAAATCGTGTCCGCAGTGTTGAAGTTGTACTTACCGTGATTCATACCCAGTGCGATTCTAGCGCTACCCGGTCCGGATTGTCTTACTGCTGGCAACAACGATGACGGGTGACTGTGAGAAGCATGAGTGCATGACTTGGAAGCAGCCTCATCGAAATTTTCATGTCTGTGCTCTACGCATTCACGTGTTTTCAAACAGGTGGGTATGTAACGGCCAGAATGTTGAAGTTACTTGATGATTTTCGACTTTTCGAGACTGTAGACTGACTGGAGATACCCACCTACGCTGCTGAAGATTGTACAAGAAAAAGTAAGTGAAACGAGATGATAAATTAATATTTTAAAATATTATTCTTTCAATCAACTTCTGAGTTGGTGAGAAAATTACTGAAACTGCTAGCGCCGTAATCGATGGTTTTTACCCTGTGTCGAATAGTTCGTCGGATATTCGTGTATGTCTATTAAAGTGAAATCCCTCTTCTTAGCTCAGATTCTCCGCAATCATGTCATACACTGAGGATCTCGAGTGCCCAAGTCCTTTGTACGAACCATCCGAACCACCAACTCCGCTAATTCGAAGATTGTTTTCGTGTAATGATCAAGAGTCAAGTGACCGCGACCATGATACTTTTAAGGTTTTTGTACGTATCAAACCGACCGCGAAAACTGGTGCCGAAGTGAGTGAAAATCTTCTTGTAAAAATGATTAATCCTTTCGCTTTTCAAATTCTGGTTGATACCTTGATCTTTTTGTCCGTTAGAACGACTGTATTAAGATTGAAGGTTCTAAATTGATATGCGAACCACCGAGTACATCTAAATTCAAAAAAGTGGAACGGAAAGAGTACGTACTTCAATCCCTGTTCCTTGTTCTTTATCTGGCAATCTGGCATTCGTGCAATCATATTTCAATTTTCCTTCTCTGATGATAGGTTCAAGTTCTCACATATATTCGGACCGGAAACAACGCAAGATGACGTATTTTTGAAGTGCGTCGTTGATAGTGTTCGTGATCTTTTATTGGGACGTAGTGGTGTAATTTTTGCGTACGGTACCACAAATGCCGGAAAAACATTCACCGTTCAAGGTGTGTATAATATTGTGAACAAAACATTTTCGTTCGATTCCTCAGAATCATTCATGCAAGTGTTGATCATTTTACAGGAAATCCCGAAAATCCGGGTATTATTCCTCAAGTTTTCCGGAATATGTTCACCAATATTGAGATCGATAAACAGAACCAATATACACGTAAGCCATTCATGGCGAAAGATATTGAAAACTCAACAAGTCAGAAAGAATTTCGTGCAAAAACTGAAATTTTGAATTCGTTTCGTGTAAGTGATACTTCCTCTTTTGATCATTAAATGTAATCTATTTTTGTTATTTTGACTAATTTTTGCAGTCTGGTAACAAATTTTCGAAATCGGCATCCTCCCATGTTTCTGATCAATTCAATCATATATTCAATGAAAACTTCATGGGTGACAAACCCACGTGCTCTGTTTGGATTTCATTTGTTGAAATATACAACGAAAAGATTTTTGACTTATTGGACACTTCGAGAGAGTCGTTGAAATTGGCCACAGATAAATATGATAATTTTTATGTCAAAGGTAACGTTTTCTCAAATTAAAAGTTTTTGACTCGAACGTAAAAATGACGACGTTCTTATGCTGTAGGATTGAAAAAAATTTGCGTGAGTAGCGCTGAAGAAGCTTTCGCAATTTATCAGTTTGGCAGAACAAACCTGAATATGGCATCTAACAAACTGAACGAAAACTCGAGCCGATCTCATTGTATTCTTACCATTCACTTAATTAATTTAAGTGAAGAGAAAAATCCTTCAACCGTGTCCAAGTTTGTGCAAAAACCGTACATGACACTTCTTGTTAATCGTACATATCAAGTAATGAAAGTTTTTTTTTTGTGTGTAACCTAGGTTATGTATATGTGATCTTGCCGGAACGGAAAGGCTGACTAACACTGAAAATGCTGGGCAGAGAGAATTAGAATCGAAGAACATTAACACTTCGTTATTTCAATTAAATCGTTGTCTTCGTATTATTAGGTAGGTATATGAAATACATTATAATCTGACCTCGGGTAGAATTATGCTGACGGAGAAGTGTTTGTAGAAATAATCAAATAAAGCGCTCAAATGACATGATCCCATACCGGTATTCGAAGCTCACCAGATTATTACAATCCGCTCTGGATAATCGAACTGATGAACAAATAGTTATGATTGTAAACATCAATCCATCGGTCGAACTGTACGACGAGACGCAAGAAGTTTTGAGAGTGTCTGCTATAGCGTCCATGATCAAAAACAAGCCTATAATATGTAAACTTAGACGAAAGAGCCGACTGGCCGCTCTCATTTACGGTGGAGATAGAAATCAAGATAGTAAGTTTCTGATTCACGTTGTAGATTCCTTTCTATCCTTGTTACTAATTCCTTTTTGAAACTTTTCTTAAAGTTGTTGACCATTATTATTATTATTTATTTATTCATCCGTTTGTGCATTTTATTTTAAATAAGATGGGCTGTCTATTTTGGAGGAAGAAAATTTGGAAGAAGATAGCAATGAGGTGAGAATTAGAATGTTGAACTTTTTCACGAGAATGAGTTTTATATCGTATTTGATTATTTATCAACTGATCGCTGAAGAATTTTAAATCATTCATATTCTCAACTTTACCTTGTAAATACAATGAGAGTTTAGCCAAAAAGCTGATACTTTTCAATTTCTTCATTGTTTACGTCATTTAAAAATGTGATTGATTTTGTTTTGTACAATACTTATGCAAATAATTAATGTTGATATGTAGCCTGACCCGCAAGGCATGAAAGCGAAGTTGAGGCGTGCTGAAGAGGAACTCGAACGACTTGAAAATTACGTGAAAATTCGCCAGATAGAACACGAGAAGACAAAGCAAGATTACAAAGAATACTGGTAAATTTGCTGAATTTTTTCGTGAGCATGACGTTGTTTTTCTGGATTATTTGATTTCATAATCGTATGATTGTAGTGATAAAGCCGAGGCCACGTACAAAAACCGAATTAAATGTCTAGAGGAAAGGTTGGAAAAGCAGAAAAAGAAAAATAAGAAGAATTCTTCATTGGAGAGCGCTTGCAGCTGTAACGGAAAAGGAAAAGAAGAGTTGTTGCAAAAAGATGCCATTATAGAAGTAAGTTTTCGACCCTTTTTTACCGTCAATTCGTGTACCATCTGTATAACTTCTGATGCGTGAAAAGAAATTTTTTGACTTCATAAAATTTCATTTTTGGGAGAATAGTAAATTACGAAACTAGTTGGGCAAAACGAGCGCGAAGTTAGTGAAACGAAGCGTTATCGAAGGAAGCCATTCGCAGCAATCGACGTTACCGAACGTGTTGGGTGTGCTGTTTTCTAAAAAGTAGTGCAAAAAATACTATCCACTCTTATTTAGAAAAAACTGATTTCGAGCTACAATTCAAGACATTCTTATTACGAATAAAAAAAACAGTCTTTCTACAAGAAGACAAGCTAAGGATGAACGGTCTAGAAAATGTATCTTTTAATTTTTTTTTTTTTCCTATTGTAACAGAAACTGGAAAGACAACTTCTGGAGTCTACGCAAGTTGATCTCAAGAATTTGTCATTGTCAGGGGAAATGAATCGAAAGGAAATCAGAATAAAGGTAAAATGGTTGTTTTACCTAAACTTGGAGCTTACATATTTCTGAATGATATCAAAATATGAATCGAAAACATTTTATAGGATTTGGAGTTACTCGTGGATGAAGCTAAGAAAGAATATTTATTCTTTGAGAGGACTCACGAAGCCGATAAAGCAAAGTTGGCAAAACTAGAAGATGAATTGAATGACAAAGTAAGAAAAGGAGTCCGAAATCATAATTATTATACGATAGCATCTTTCTTCTAAAAAGTCTGCATTTTGCTTTATAGAATAATACGATTAAAAATTTGGAAAATGAGCTTGATTCGAAGCTCAATTTCATTGATGAGCTCGAACAAATAATCGAGGGCCTGGAAGTAGTAAGTAGTTTTATTTCCGTATCGTCGCAATTGCTTTCCCCTGTAGTTTGTTCGTAAATTTTTCATTACTTTGCTAATAGAGATTGAACGAAAACACGATCGAAAATGACAGAATTTTTAATGATCGAGAGGCAATTACTCAGAAAATCATGCTCACCCAAAAGGAGATGATAGAAAATTTGAATGTGAAACTCGAATTATTAGAACAAAAGGTCAAAGAATCACGTCAAAAAAAGAAATCAAACGTGAAAACCGATTCTAAAAAAGTGAGTGGAAGAAACATTTTGGCTATAAAATCAATACATGTAGGTATGAATATTAAAGCTTTTGCTATACCTATTCTAGGAAAAAACGAAAACTTATAATACAAGACGAAACAATCGAATTGGCGTCGGAAAAGAAAATCGATTGTTGGATGAGGAACCAGAAAAGATAATTCCAAAGAAGGTATGCATCTTGATTGTAAAACAGGATAAACTTCAAAAAATGGACAAATTTATTTGAAAACCATTTGTGAAAAACTTTACAGGGTACGCGAGGAAGGCCGAAGAAGACTCCATTAACTTCTCATGTTCAACTCGCTGTTTAATAGTAAGTTTTGTAAGGATTATTATATTAATGGTATCCAATTTTTTTCAAACAAATGTAGGCTCGCTCCAACTTTGAAAAAGAATGCAACGGTACTAGTAGAAATGACTATCCTACTAAAACTAACAATTTCTTTATCAAAGTTATTCACTATCAACTCTTATCCAAGGCTTATGGCGTTGAAACAATTGATTATTTTCTGGAATTTTTTGTTATTTTCTTCGGCTTTGGTGAAATAGGTGTAGCCTAGTTCTCAATGTTTCTATACTTTTTCTTTATCAATCCTTCAATCAACCTAGCCCTAACAAATATTCCCTACTTTTCTCTTATGAGTCGAAGATATTTTTTTAACATACTACAATTAATTATTTTTTCGGTGGCTTTTCGAATATTCCAGAAAGAAACGATTCAATATCAGTATGAAATTGAGAAGATGCCGTGAAGTACAAAAAATGTCCCTGTCACAAAGATATCCTCTGAAATTTTTGCTTCACAGAAGAATGGAGGGTCATTTCTCGCATTGAGATAAATTTCGTTCCTCTGATTGTCAACGTCGTAATGATGCCTCTTGAGCTGAATCTTCATCGTATTATTTGTTTTTTCGTTAATTCTTCATGGCGAAGATCGTTTGATTAAGGAACGTAATTTAACTTGACTCATATTTTTTATTGCTCCGTGACAATGTATCCTCATGAATGAAGAGACGAATTCAACGAAACTCACCTTCGGGATACTGAATGTGAGTATCGTATTGGTCTCATAATTCTTGATTACGATCAACCGTGGTTTCGAATCCCAGCGTTGACCCTATCTGTGATATTCTTTTCATGGAAGTACCAGTCATACGTCTCATGACTGGACAAATGCATAATATACCTTGGCTATACTTTCGATTGAAGGCCAACGCACCTTTTTAGTTCTTTTCCTCGGCAAAGTGTGTGCCTTCCTCTTATTCTCCTGATAAATACAAGAGGTAATCTGAAGTGGTAGTTGAGAGTTGTGCCATTGTCTTCACTAGCCCGGAAGCCGATCTCCTGACTGTCATTGTCACCGCCAATGACATTGCAAGACTGATATTAAATTTTTAGATTAATGAAGATTTTTTAAATTCAGTAATCGTGTTGTATAAAACGTGAATTTACATTTTAATCGTTTATTGTGCGTATTATCTTTTCCTTGTATTTGTATCTTTTTTTAATAACTTTCAGTGAGTATTATTGAATTTTAAAACTTTGAATAAGCATTTGCATGTTAATTGTGTTCGTATTATTGTTAAAGAATAAAAGTCGTAAGAGTTTAATTTCTGAAGTTTGCGATGAAGTGAATGGGACAAATGTTGGTATTGTCCAAGTTCAATCGTCACCGTAAGCGTATTTCACAAGTTTTTAAGAATGAAGTCTTGAAAATATTATGTAAAATACGTAATTCAGATGCAAACTTGTACAGAAAAATTCCTTTCTGTCATCACAGCCTTATTACAGGGGAGACCACTACAATTATTCTCTTGAATGATAAAACCTGCGGCAAAGTTCATATTAATCATTAAATGGATAGCTCAAGATGAAGGACCTACTGTATTTCACGTTCCTTACTAGATTGAAAATTGAGTCGATAACAAAGAAGGAGAATTTTTTTTGCGCGCAAGGTAAAAAATTTCATTGACGAGGGAAAGAGTGGGAGTTTTACATGTTCCAAGCTTGAATTTCTCCATGAATGAAAGTATTTTCAAATCTGGATCTTCCTGCTTTCATTCATTCATTCATTTTTGAATCACTGAATCATCGCTGGTGAAGTTCGGCAGCGATACTAGCGCTATACCAAATCAACGATCAGGAAGAAAGTGTATCTTCTCAATCATATGGAAAGTACAATTTTCCTGATTGTTGATCCGAACATACCAACCGTCAGTTCATCTCTGTACGACACTACTTCTGCCCTACAAAATAAAATAGACGTATCTGCAAATTCACGACCTGCGAAAAAGAGACCTTCATTCCGGGCACAGATACCTTTTTTTGCTGATCGCTATTGTGCAGATACGTTCATTCTATTTTGTACGGCAGACTTACGAGTTACGACAGTAGTGGATCCTCTGCATGCTTGGTTGCTTGCATGCATTGCCGGTTAAAGAAAGTATAAGGAGGAAGAGTTCAAGTTACTACTATCATTCTTTTGATTCGATTGCGCCTACGCTATTAAAATGATCTTTCTTTGATACTTTCGATCAGGACTTTCGACCAGCCAGTTTCTGTCAAACTAACGTTCAGTAAGTCAATGAGCCTTTGAGCTAGACAGAGGGTTGGTTCTTCGTGAGGACCGGTAACTTTTACTTTCGTTCTGTCTTTCGTCCCTCCGTTCAATAGCAGTTGCATTTTGCATCAATCCTTATTGTGTGCAGAGAATTTTTGGCGTAGAAACAGTATCCAATGGATTTGAAGTATTTGTACTTCTTTCGAGGTCTAATTGCCTTTGTAGCATTCAGTGATTTAGGAACTGCCATCAAAGCTTTTGTGGAAAACAAATGTGTTTTAAATGAAATATCAGCCTCAAGTAAGTAATTTCACTCCTTCTGTAAAAAGTCGGCAACACCTTTCTAAATTTTTCTAAAACTTGACTTCATTTTATCCAGGTTCGGTTACCACTTCTCGTGTTTATGGGATGTATACTATTCTACAGGCACTCATAATGATCCATTGTACTTTATTTATACATCACAAACCGTAAGCGAACAGTAACAATCTCCGTAAAGATTGAGGTATATCTGTAATGTGTCTGTAATCAACTATTTTGTATTCATTTCTGCGTGTAGCTTAATCAGTATGGGCATTTGTTCGCTGATCTTGTCAATTGCAATGCACGTGTCAGTGGTGCTCATTTTTCAATCTTCGGCCTATGATTTTCGAATCGTATTCCCTTGTTCTCTAAATGGTAAGGATTTTATTCGTTAATTTTTTTTTGTTTTATTTTCAAGATATACAAAACGTACTTGTTCTTCGGCTGAAACTGAGTATTCCATTCACTAGTTGTATTCTGCTACTCCTCGATTTCATTTGTCTATTATTTCTGCGACTCCGTAATTATTCACTTTCGATTTTACAAATGAGTATGTCAGTTTTTTACATCCGCGAAGTGTTCTTTTGCTGGTTGTGGAATTCGAGATCAACGTATCTTAATATTCGTATCGTTCATCTCAGAAATCGTCCACCCAAGTTTTCAGAACCCTTTAGAGAGTCCTGGAAACAGATGATTAGGTACTATTCATAAGAAATTCTCCGCTATTACTATCACTTTTATAATTTGCTGCAGATAAAACTTCCGATTATATTTAGCTTTTGCCTCGGTATTAATCGAATGTCTCGGGGAAATCTTCGTGTGTGGAAATAGTGATCGATATTTTAGCTTAAATATCGGCGCTCAAGACGTCATATGCCGTGCAAAATTGTAGGATTCTCTTAACATTGAATGTTTGTGTGATGAGCCATTCAGCTTTCTCAAACTTTTTGAATTTCATTTGTTACAGGTATTACAATTTTGGGGCTACTGTTCACATTATTTCGTCGCTCGGAAGGATCACGAGAGTATGAAGAGGAGAACATGGAATTACTGAAAAAATCCAGATTGCTGAAGAAGAAGGAATTTTTCAATAAAATGCGTTAGTTTGCAAACTAATTTTCGATTTGTTCTATGAGGAGTTATTCCGGCCAAAAGTATGGATTGAAAATGTCTGCGTGAATCGCATTCGTATTTCGATAAACAAGGAGAAGTAATTGTGAAAGCTTGTTGGTTTGCTTGAACCGGTATCAGAAATCTTTGCGGAATAAGTTTTCGTTCCGGATTAGTTCGTAATTGTGTATGCTGTGATCGTTTGACTTTCTTGAGCTCGACATTTCTCATTGGAACTTCTCAAGAGAAAATTTTTGGATTAGGAGAATCGTAATTTTTTTTGTGACTCCGGTCGTAAGTGGAATGCTTGATTTTCGTAAATTATTTCTTAAGCGATGTACTTACGTATGGTTTTTGTTTTACGTCACCCAGAAAAACGTTCGTCCAGTGTATTTCATTAGATGGGAGCACTTTTGCTCACTATTATTCGAAATAAGCCTAAAAGATTGAGTTCTTGCTTCAGTTTCTCAAATAGCTAAAAAGAAATCGATGTCTTTATTTATTTTCTTCTTTTAAATACGAAACTGGATTGTAACTATAGATATCTCTAAAAGAGTTAGCTTTTATATTTTAAATTAATGGCTACAATTTTGTTGAATGTGGAGGAACAAAAAGTCGTAGAGTATGATCTAATACCAACCAAATTCCTTTGTTCAATTCAGGAATTTTGGAAAAAGTTTCCGGAGTATTTAAAAGTAATTTTGGTTCCTCGGAATCTATCTATTTTCCCTGAAAATAATCAATGAATCCCTCAACTTTCGTAATTCTTACATCTAGTCAAATAATTCTTACATCTAGTCAATCCTTTGTTACTAATTCTGTGAAATAAATGAGTGTTCGTTGTATTTTTATCAAATTCTTTAGCACCCTGTACCAATTGTTGATAGTTTCAAGAATAATCATATCTTCGAATTTATTTTTAAAAAACATCAAAGACAGTAATCTTCGATCACAAGTACATAATATCTGCTTCATTCACCCGCCACAGGAGTATTTTAACGTAAAATTACTAACAACATGAGAAACAAAATTGGAAGAGGTAACAATTTCATAGTGATATC
The DNA here is from genome assembly GCA_035079395.1 of Aspidiotus destructor. NCBI lineage: Eukaryota > Metazoa > Arthropoda > Insecta > Hemiptera > Diaspididae > Aspidiotus > Aspidiotus destructor. The sequence continues at coordinate 9,722,504 of JAVHKZ010000003.1, read as the reverse complement.
GAATGTTCACTACTTGAGGTACGATTCGTTGTAGAAATGACAGTAGTTGTTGGTACCTATTCATTAATCTTCATTTTCGGTTCCTGATGAAGTTTTTTCTGGATTCTCTGATTTCTGAAAAAAAATTAATAATGAGAATTGTACAAATTTACGTTTTGTTATGAATCAATAATATATATTTTCTTACTTTTGTCCCAGACGCTCTTTTGCGTTCACCAAACATCGACCAAAATGTGACTGTCGATTTTGTGCTTCGTCCTGTTCTTAGATCGAATACTTTGCACGCCTCGAAGGGAGGACTGTATAAATGCAAGCTTACAGCGCAATCAGAATAACTGAGATTTTCAACTCGATGTAATCCAATTGAATCTGGTCACAAAAAGAATGAGTTACGGTTATTTAGGTGAATTCGTCTGCGGGTATCTAGAAACACGAAGCTCAAATTTATATCGCTTCATCTTTCTTCGGACCTATTTCTTGAAGACGAAACTAGAATAGTACCTAATAACATATGTCCAAGTTGTGATAATCACGTTCGAAGAATGCATTGAAAATACGGAAACATTAGCTTCTTGAAAATTTTATTATAGACATTATCTGGCTATTTATTTTTATAAAATTAGAGCACCTCTTATAGATATAGAGAGCCAATTAAAATCTAAGTTACTTGAAACTCCTCTTTTTCTGTCAATCATTATATACATGAGCTGTACTTGCTGTCCACGGAGAATGACCCTAAACTTTATACCTACAAGGAAGTTGAGAAGATATAAACTTCGAAAAATTGTATGTAAGGGCGAGAGGGAGTAGAATTATAGGTTGAAGAAAATATTTGCTCGATAAAGTAATGTAAAGTGTGAAATTAGGCTCACTTGAAGAACCAAAAATATTCCACGAAATCGTGAACCTCACGCAAATGACGTCACTTCAATTTAACCAGAATTTCGATGACGTCGATCATTGTAGGTACTTTTCACCCGTTTTCATCGAGCTTTGAGCTATTATAGTTTTAGCTCAAATGAAGAAAAAAGAAAACCTTTCAGTACAAGCTCCTACCCCCTAGTGTAATTTTATCCATTTTTGAGTCGTATTCGTATTTATTTATTTAGTTTAAAGTAGATAAGCCTATAAGGCAGGATCAGGTCGTTCATTTTCTTTAGCTGTTGTCTCTGTCTTATAGATCCAATTCTGTAAAATATTATATAATTTTTATTCATTTTCGATTACCGTATTTAAGTAGAGTTTGATCGTTAAAACCGTTTGCCATTAATAAAGATTCTCAAACAATAATCGATAAAAATAGATACCTATGACAGCCAGTTGTTTTTCTTATCAAAAACATAAAACTGAGAAGGTAAAACGAATTAAAATCTGAAGTAGGCCTACTATCAATGTTGTAGGTAGGTACTTTGGGTGAAATTTACTTTTTGTTTCGAACTTTAGACCTGAGTCAGAGTGTTAGGCATAAAGGACGCATAAAACGTTGGCATAAGTATACTTCTTAATATTTTTATGCTCTTACCATTTATATAACAAACCGCGTCCGTATTTAGGCTGGTTCTCGAAATTTCTTCCAATGGTTGGAGAATATTATTGTCATCTGGTTGAGCTTCTGGCCACTTGTATCGAATTTCAGACAAACTTCCTGCCAACATTTTCATGAAACAATGAGCGTCCGCGTGATCGTGGATGCTGGATCCGTGACCTTCTCCCCAACACAATACCATCAAATTAAATTTGCCATTTCCGGCATCGACCAGATTCCTCGTGTATCTGTAAATGTAAACCATTAATACAATTGCCAGCTCGGAGTACGATCCTGGTGTACCGGTACATGCATGTGTAGCAAAATACTCACCTGTATCTGTCAAATTTAGCATATTTTAACCATTCAGCAGGATTGCTTTTGTAGGATGACATTAAAGCGTGCACTTCTTCAATATTCACGCAATCGCTCTCGAATATTTTGTATAATTTATCAATTAGATCTTTCAGTGTCATACACGACGGATTTAGGTTCAGTTCTTTGTAATTACGGGGTGCGCCATTAGTTTTGCTAAAAGTCTCATCAATATTGATTTTGCTTTCCGCGTATGACCACAAGTTCAATTTCTTTTGCGAACCATCGTCAATTTGACTAATTTGATTCGCAGGCGTTTCCACGTCCATATTGTTCTGCAACAAAGAGAAATTTTCTTTAACAGAAGATTCCGTGAAGACAACAAGTTTTCAGTCTCATTCATTCAGGCGTAAAAAAACATTGCAACCTAGGTCGTAAGCTGCTCGGAATCGCCTTCATTAACTGGGTGATCGAGGCAAGCAGGTAATCTATCTTATGGGGGTTTCGTGTCGGATAAAGCTCAATGTTCGAATTTTTTCGAAATCCTTTTCCCATCATATTATATAGAGCTTGCAAGTCGAAATTTTTCCAACTCCCTTCCTATCAACTGAAGCCAGGAGGTTGAATCTTTTTCAAGAGTCATTTTCTGCCTGACAGTGTTTTTTTCCGAGTCCCAAGTCTGCCGGACGGTGCCCGGCACCCGTCATCTTTTTCGATTTATCCCCCCCCCCATGAAAATATGAAAATGCTCAAAAGTAATATTGGCCTATTCATATCTTCGGGCTGACGGCCAGAAGATAACTTTCGTAACAACTTGAAATGATGCCAAAAATGTAACGCTGTTTGCCTCGGGGACTTGAAGGATTACTAGAATCCAAAAATTCTATTATATGGTGGTCAAACATGATTCCAAACAAGTCTGTGTTAGCAGGAAACCCGCTATCCATTTTGTTAGAGGGATTACATCCTCAGAAAACGTCCGTGTCCGCGTCCGGGAGTTTCTGTGGACTGCGTGACGTGACGTGTGGCGCTTTATGACGTCATCAATGACCTTGACCTACTTTAGGGATTTAAGAAATTTCAACTTCCAGCGGGGCTGCTTCATGACGTCATCAATGCCCATGACCTTGACCTACTTTAGGGGCTTGGAAAAATTTCAGTTTCCAGCCTTCATTATATCAGGCCTAGCATGCAGTATACTGAGAAGAGCCCAGCCAACTCATTTTTTGAGGGGGCATTTTCGCGCCAACGTGATCGCGAGCGCGATAGGTTGCGGGTTCCCTGCTGCCATTGCAAACCTGCAATGGCCTCTAATTTTCTGATTTTTTTTCATCGTGAATGAAGTGGATAAATAGGAAGTATTTTCAGGAGGTACAAATATGGAAGTTTTGTGTGGAATTTTGATGAGTTAAAACTCTGAAGAGTTTTTTCGAAAACTTATTTAGGCTAGCATTTCTCGCGCTATCATTATATAAAACTGACGTAACAATGGCAATTCCAGTTATTCTTAACATAAATATTTTCAAGTCTCCAACGATGGTTACATTCATCCATCTTTTGAAAACTTCAGGTACCCATATATTTTTGAAAAAGAAATGAAACATTGAAGGTATCAGAGTTATAAACCGAGTAAATGTGGCTATGTGGATTACCCAGGAAATTGGAATAGATTTCCAGTGACTTACCTATATCTCGTCTAATTACCGAATTCAAAGAATGCTATTGCGAGAGAGGGGGTATGGTGGAGTCTTCAAGAAAAATGAAATTATGGGCCTACTTCTTTGAATAGGGTTTAATCTGAAAGTTAGCGTGAAAATGATCGTTTTCAAATATCATTTCAGGAATTGAATTTTGGTAATTTTTTTTTTTTTTCAAATCAACAAAATCGTTTCTCATGATTTCTTAAACTAAAACAGTGATATTCCGTATCTTTCAAGAGTCTGTTGACCGATGACAATGATAAAATACGCATGTACACGATTTAGTACTTGACACTTCCACTCAATTGGTTTTATTTGAGAATTGGGTAGGTACCTCACCTCTCGAAATATTAAATAACACGAGTAGATTACGGCATATAAATTATGACATAGAGCATTTTCGACGGTTCTTGATTTACGAGTACAACATGAGAGCATTTTAAGTATTCAAGTCTATGTTGAAAACCATTCTTCTTATGAAGGGGAAGGGCTGATTCATTTCTTCTAGATGGAGGTAGGTGCGTGGTCGAAATTTGGAATCATCAAAAACGTGAAAGGTTTTAGTGACAATTAGGGAAGCCAAGCGGCCAAGCCAATTTCCTTCTGGATGGACTCAATCTCTCAAGCTGTGAAACTTTCCTCGTACCTCAACCGTTTCCTCTTTTGCTATTCTTCTACAAACTTCTACCTACGCTTCTAACAGGAAATCTACCGCGTTCCCCTCCTATCATATACAGCTCGGAGGTCGGTGTAGCCCGGACGAGATATACAAAAACAGGTTCCCTGCCTTCCCTCGTTCAACTACCATCGAAACGACGAACAAAGAACAATCTTAACGTTGTCGCAAAAAAAAAAAAAAATCAATTTGAATAATTTTACTCGGTCGTCCAAACTAGTGTTGGGCATCTCCGAATATGTGACCGGTTTAACCGGGCATTTGCTCGCTGAAAACCCGGGATAACCGGTAAATTTCCTGGAGTAAATAGTCGGTCGTGGTGAATAACCGAGTATTTAACCGAGTATTCGGATGAAAACCGCTTAACCGGTGCCCCAAAAATGTCTGACCCGTTACTGGAAAACAGTGATAAACCGATCAACGAAAAAGGTGCTCTCATATATTTAAGAAAGCACCAATTTTGCTGATTTGATAGATGATGAGAAGCAGTCGGAAAACCAATGATCGATGATTCGATATGATTGGAAAGAGCGGTCAGTGACTCGGAGCGTCGAAACTGCAAGGCTGCAAGCCTGCAACTCGCGCGTTTCGACTTTTGGCATTTGTTTTAATCTTGTTTTGTTTTAATCGTTTTTTCGTTTTTCTTTTTTGTACTTTTGTTGCTTGAAGTGAAAAAGTCAAGTTTATTACGCTCCAAAGCCGGTTCATTACGCTTTGAAACCGCTATAAAGTCCCAAACGTTTTGGCCCGCGCTAGGTCACTGTGGCTAGCCAGCCTATAGATAGGCTAGCCTCACCAGAGAAGATGCAATCGCACCGTTTGTGACTGACCGTGTACACTCTTCTCAAGCTTCCATTGTCCTTTTCCTCTGTTTGGTTGTTGCTTATTGCTTTCCTTAGTAAGGTATACTGATATCCGTAGTACTCTCTCACCCTGCTGTCCTTGGTTCTCCTTTTTGCTTCCATTTTCTCAAGAATGCCTTCAATCAGGCACCTAGAGTAGCCATTGGCTGCTACGATCTGCCTAAATTTCTTGATTTCTTTACTCTTCTTTTCATAGTCTTTCAGGACAGAAATTGTTCTATTGCAAATGTTCTGAATCGCCGCTCACTTGTACCTGGGTTGGAGTTGTTTGGGATGCTGGTGTCAATGTGCGTTTGCATCCTGTAGATTTTGTAATCTATCCTGTCGTTCACCAGTGTGAGTGTCATAGTCCAAATAGTTCATGATCTCATGGACCTCTTCCACAAAGAATTCGATACTCTTGTTCCTCAAACTCGTTTCCAGGAAGAATGTGGCCATTATGTCTGACTATACAATTAGGATGTCATCTACGTATCTAGAACAACTTCTGTCAGACTAAAATAGATCTTTCAACGGGGAACTTGTCTTAGGGAGAGGGGGGGGGGAATATTCGGAGAAAATATCCACCGTCGAACTCTATAGTCCCGAGCAGGAGGAGGAGAGGGTTCCCATTTATTCCTATCTTCGAGCTGTAGGCCTATACAGAGTGCGCTAAAAAGATGTTAACAGTTGAACGAAAAACTCCGGGTGGACTCCGCGACAATTTCGTGGAGTTCCCCGGTTGACTGTTAACATCTTTTTGGCGCACCCTGTATATCGGGAGGAGAACTTCGACGCCACGTTCACGCTCATAATCAGAGGGGTCAACTTGTACTTATTTACTACTCAAAAAGTCGGCTTCTGCTTTGCAAAGTTTGTCCAAGCATCATTTACTCATCTCATTGTTCTCCTCTTCCTCCTCTGTTTGACTCTTCAACTTCACCAATTTTCTTTCAAATAACCAGGTTTTTCCATTCTCATCACATGAAGCGCATCCGACGTTGGCTGCCTGTAATTTTCTTGACCTACGCATTACGAATGCGCCAATATCTTTTGATTACATACTTCACGTATCCCATTGTGATGTAATTCTTACCAAACGATGCACATATAAGAGATAAGGATAATTTACGTGATCATAAATGAGCCAGAAAGATTACAATAGGAACTGAAATAAATTGCATAAACGATTAACTGCGGTACCGCACATTATTCGCTTTTTTTCTCCCTTTTTTCAGAGTGACAGAGAGAGAGTAGGAAGGAAATTTGTTGATTAAGCCGCATCAACTGATATTCATTAGCACCGGGTATGGAAACTAAATTCAAAAAAGTAGAGAAGAAAAATGATTACATTATATCTTCACATCTAACGGTGCTTAACAAACGAATATCTGCAAGAAAAATTGGCACACTGATAAAGGTTTTCATTTCTGCACAGGACCTACACGATGAGAACATGAGGGGAATTTTTGCGATCACGAGATGAAAGTTTGATACAGAAAATGATTTGTGCGTTAAAGAAATATAGATAAAGATATATTAAACAAACTAATTTACATTATTTCCACCCTCATTATAGAAGACTATGCGATTTTTAATTTGTAAATAGCTGAAGAGGAACACGTCATCATTTGTGGGTACGTACATAACTTATGATACAAATTGATAGATAAGTTATCAAAACAAAGTTGAAACCATGTACGGAGAATGATTGAGAGGGAAAACCGGCAAGTATTTTGTCGAACTTACCATTGCCGGTGTACTAAAAATAGCATTCAATCTCCTCTTGACCTCTCTTATTTATACCCATTCATAAAATTCAATATCGAAATAGAAAATGAGTGATGATTCATTTTTACGATAATTCCTTCGACATTTTCAGGAGAAGGCAATTGTATGGGAATTTCAGTCCTTGGCACCTCCTATAATGATTGGATCCTTTATTTGAAACTTTGGTTACCCTTCTCCCTAGATCTTCAATGAAAAAATCAATTTTTGAAGGTATATGAGGAACTCTTGAAGAACGCTTTAGATACCAGCATTCACGTATACACTTCGTCCGAAAATTCTCCCCTACTCCCCTACGTTCGCTCTTGTCCTCATATCTTTCCACTCCTTCTGAATATTAGCGTTAAACGGCTTCTTCCTTAAGCTCAAACACCCTGATCAAGATTTGAGAAGACGATGTGACGTCTATAAGATTAGCTGCCATGACTGCTCATCGATGACACTGGTCGCCAGAATAGAATTTGAATTGATAAACATCTTGAAACGTAAGAACATAGCCAGACCACGTACGACCGTGGACAGACTCAAAAGTGTATTTTCGCCTTCCGGCTTCTCAATCGTGGTCATTAATGTCCAAGAAAGAGTGAAGGAATACTCTGTGCGAGGTCCATTTCCCCAGCATCCATTTCGTTTTTTGGTGCAGTACTCGGCTGAATCGTTTGTGCTACGATTTTGCTCGATTATGCCATTGGAAATTTCGTTTGTGCTGGTCTCCTTCCCGTCTAAGCGTTGGGTATGAGGGGGGGGGGGCGAGGATCATGACAGCGATCTTACAACGGAGAATAACGATTGCAGGGCCGAAGTACCAGAACAGACCTAGCACAAACGATCCCAACTATATTTACCGCGAAAATGCACATATTGTCCAAATTGGGTCCTGAATATTTCCAGTCCCCAAATATTCAAAGGAGAGAGGTCCTCAACAACAACAGCATTTCAGAGAATACGTAGCACCCAAAATTCAGTCCATTCTCCCCCCACAAATTGAATGAGGTTCTTAACTGAATGAGAGGACACTTTACTGTTGGGGTAGAAGACCAGTAGAAACGTAAACCTGAACGGCACAATCCAGCACAAACATACCACAAACAATTCTATCCCTATTGGCCCCACAAGTTCACTTATTTTCCAAATTTCCTCTTGCATGTGTGCAGCCCTCCTCACATCAGGAGACCAGCACAAACGAGAAATAAAAATCCAGCCCGTTAATAGTCTAAAAATCGTCATGGGGGCTCGTATGACCACAGCTCCCCTCCAATGGCCAGATGGGAAGGAGACCAGCACAAACAAAAATTCCAACGGCACAAGCCAGCACAAACTATTCTGCCCAGTTCCGGACCAATAATCGGAATGAGGGGCTGGGGACATCAACATCTCTTAGGTCTATGGGCAAGTTATTTCATAAGGTATTAAAATCGCCCGCCACAATGACATGAGTTATGACGAAAAAGCTCTCAAGTTTTTCATTTCCGAGCATGATTTGATATATTAACTGTAATCGTCACTCCATGCTTAAAAAGGGTTATCAGGGGTATGAGGACTAAAAATGTGCATGGTTAGTATTTTCAAGCTTTCAACCCGAAATCAACAACCCTGTCGTGTCATTGACCTACTTTTCAACCTCTGCTTCTTCAGGACTTGTATCCTTAGCTGTCATAGAGTAAGCAAAAAGCGGACTCTGAGCTACTTAGCCTAACACACGGTATACTATCTATATTTTAGGCTAAGAAAACTGTATGTGGTGAAGTGGAATCAAGTAACAAAGTCAACGATTTAACATTAAATTTCAATTTGCTGTAGCATCAGACTAACACGACTGAACCATTTCACCAACTGGAAAACGTTTTCAAACGATTTTGAACCTGTTTTGGACAAATTAGAATTGCCTTACTAAAACCTACCTCTCGTCTCTTTGAACAGTCTTTTCTCCAAGTCAGTTTTTGGTTGCTATAACCTTATTTCTCACGAGAACAGCTAAGAAACTTCTGTAAATACGGAAATTCGGCTGATATCTTACCTAATTCTTATGACGTCATGAAGTAGGCGTGGCCTTGACTTACTTTGAGGATCAGAAAAAAGAAGTTGAACGAGGAATTTAGGGGTCCTATTCTATAAGACAAATTTGATTCCTATATTGAGAATCAAATTTAATTTTTTTTTTTTTGACTCGTGCTATTCAATAATTAAGATTATCATATCGACAAGCGGAAAGGGGTTAAATGAGTTTTGTAAGGAATATTTGACCATGTCTGGCTTCAATAGCTTACATGAACAATCAAACTTTTGGACTAAGGGTGAACACAGTATTTTTTGAAAGTATTTTTGACCCTGAACACAATGCTGTTTGCCGTTTTACCGCGGTCTGATGCAACGCGTAAGGTATTTTATCGAGCTACAAAATTTTAACGCGCGAGAAGGCTCACTCGCCTGTCGCAATGAAGCGCGGAAGCCAAACCCAAGTGTTGCACAATAATGAGAGGAGACATCAAAAAATGGGAAATTGCAATGTACTCAGCGTCGAAGATACTCCGTGAAATATTTGTGATCGTCCATATTCACTTGAAAGTTTGAAATTTGCTCATGTGTGTAGGAGAGGAGAGGAATGTCGTGCGAGGAACAGAGGTTGAGGATAGGAGACGAACTGGTGGACTGCTGGATTTTTTGTCTGACAGTGTGGACAAGAGGAGAGTAAGAGGTGTGAGAGGGTTATTCAAGTATGTCGTTGTCTCAGACAAGAAAGAATCGTTTCTTCTCATCTGAAGTTTTTCACGGAGAATGTCTAAGAAGCAGAAATTTATTTTATGGGTAGTGGTTTGTCAATTTTTCCGAGTCTCCTTCCCGTCAATGTAACTCGATATCCAAGTACAACTTTCTTGATAGCTTACAATTTTTTTCAACTCCTCCTACCAGCTCGAAAATCGAAATTTTTCGAAGTCTCCCATCATTGCCAAAAAATGGAGAGCCGGGCGGTCGACTCGGCGCCGTCCGGAAAAACGTGAGACTTGGAATTTTTCGAGCTATGTATGATGGAGGGGAACTTGAGAAAATTTCGACTTTCCATCGACATGATGATAGGGGAGAACAAAGCTGAATCTTTCTTCAGAGAAGAGGAAGAACGCAGAAAATTTCGTAAAAATTTACAGGCTCTTGTTCAGGGAGCACGAGTTGCGGAAGACCCGCGACTCATGGCGTAGGGTTGAAGATTTTTAGTTTACGTAGAATGTAGGTGTATAATTTTCACGTCTGAAATAATTGAAGAAAATGAAAGAGCCAATATGAAAAAATATGAAAGGAATATGTAGGAAATATGAAGGAAATAGAGATCACAAATTTTTCCAAGTCCCATGGACGGCTATATAGAGGAACCAGGAATTTTTATATGTCCCAGCGTTAAGATTCCCCTGAAGGCCCTCAGTAACGAAAGAGATAACAGGTCTCCCGCCAATAAGGATCAAGAATTTTTCCAAGTCTCATAGAGGGCTATAGAAGAGCCAGGAATTCTTCCAAGTCCCAGAGTTACGCGTGCGCGGACAGAATTCCTCTGAGGACCCCCAGTAACTAAAGGGATGACGGGTCTCCCGCCAAAAATATCCTCGTTTGTCTCGATTAACGCACTTAATGAAAGCAACCGCCAAAAGTTTTTTTTTTTTTTTTTTCTGCATGGAATGTGTTTAAAATAATCTTCCGATAGAGTAAGGTTCCGAGCGGTGAGGAATTGGAAAAATGCGGATCATTGAGTTGCATATGAGAATTGGGAGAATAGCTGGACTTTCATTAAAGAACAATCCGGACAGACGGACTTCGGAGGAAATAAAAAAACTGCTTCGGTAACAACAACAGTTCAGCGAATAAAAATATAATATAGGAAGAAAAGGAGGGAGTAGGATGAAAAAGCAAGCTGTCTTAAATTACACCTTAAGAGGGAAACGACCAATAGGAAGAGCGAGAGGAAGAATATCTTCCGAAGGAACGAACAGATCCTGGCTCAACCTTGCAGGCAGACACAGACTACTAAACCTACCGCGGAACGGATCGAGTCGTCGACGACGAGAAAGAGATGATAAAGTTCGACCATCGAACTGATTATATAAATGAAGGAGGAGAGGCTTGGAAAAATTTCGATCGATTAATCGATCCTAACTGATTATCAAAACCATTATCCGTAAAGACGGCTTCCGTTCCATCAGAAATACATTGAACGGAGGCCTATTTCACAGATACCTACTTTATCAAAATTTCATTCTCGTCGAATGTCAAAAGAGACCTCTCACGTAGTGAAATCAGTGAGCGGCGAGTTTTATTTTATTTTACTTTTTTTTTTTTTGGAAGTCGGGTTTTCAAAATTTTGTTGAATACCCGCTTTCCCCAAAGTGAATTTTCCAGTACGCCAACGTTGTTATCTCTAAGAATCCATCCAGTTACCAGATTCCATTATACAAGATTTCATTTTTAAAGTTTTTTTTTTTTTTTGGGAGGGGGGAGGGGTAGGATGGGGATCGTTAGAACCTCATATAATATTCTCATCGGAAAAATGCAAACTCTTGTATGTAGCTTATTCTTCGTCTCAAAAGACGATCAAGTTATCTAGGCACCAAGCATTATCAATTTCACCAAACTTGAAGCATGTCATTCGATACTTCGTACTCGAGGGGATCATTTTTGCGAAATATTTCAGTACATATAACACGAAAACGTTCCACAAAACTACGGAACATTTTCAATTAGTGAAATATATTTTTCTTTTTCGATTTTAAAGACAAAATATATAATTTGTTACAAACCGTAATTTAAAAAAAATTTGTAACAAATTATATATTTTTTCTTTAAAAATATATATTTCACTAATATTTTAGTATCTTTTGAAGCCTATTTATGTCAATTTCTCTCAATCAAAATTACAGAGGTAGAAACATTAGGCTGTAAATTGCTCTTAAACAAAAGCGCCTAAAATGATGAAAATGAATAAATAAAGAATAATGTATGGTTTCAGAACTTGAATCATTATATTGAGGTATTATGGAAAATTCTAGACTTGAACGGAAATTTATCAGAAAGGTACGTCATACATTATTTTCAACGAGTATTTCCTGCTTATCAAGATTATCTTCGTCCTATGAACTTGGACATTACATAATAATACACAAGGAGAGACTGCGAGAAAATCTAGTTAAATCCATTCATTTAATTTAATTGGACTATCTTCCGACCTATACCCGACAGTGTTTGGGAAAATAAGATTAACCTATCTGGAAAAATTTGTTTTACTCCTGTGCGTATGAAGAATCAGAGGTACGACGATTGAATCGGAATGAGACTTCGTGTTTGTTTTGAGGAATATGCGTTTTTGAGAAGCACCTTAAAATAGACATTCGCCAAGTGTGTGACTTGGTTCAGCGAAAAAGTACGCTTTTGAAACAACGAATGGGGTGAAAGGTCTACAAAAAAGTCGGTAAATAAATAGAAACTTATAATTGTCTAGCCTGATTAAGCAGCGGGGTCTCCTCATTCATGATCTTAATCCAATTGCAATGATTAAAAAGATCCTATTTTATGCGTAATGCAAGTGCCAAAAAAATTTGACTTATAAATTCAATATAAAAAATCATAAAGCTCATTCCGAGCTGAATCATCACTTACCAATCTATAGATACGTACTCAGCAATTAAACGGCCCAATCAACGAACTGGATGCACGCAAAAGTCCAAAACAACGTGCGTAAATTATCGATTTCTTTCTCGAACACCTCTGACAATAACTTCGCGAATGCTAAGGTTCTAAGTGAATAACAACGTCTTATCAACTCTCGCACACTTTATACTTGCGTGTGAGGTACTTGTACAATCTTCTCTCGCAGTAAATCGCTACAGATTTTTCGTAGATAACGAACCCGCAAATGTGCACACACGAGCTCATTTGAAATAATATTATGATTTTTTTCTCTTTATTATGATTCTAAAATCACCTATTATTACCGATCGCTTTCTTTGGTCACTATTCGTCATGCCGTCAAATCATATCACTATAATTGGAGGTGTTGCTCGGAGACAATAATTATTGAATTTAAGGTGTCTACGAGCGTGAAAACTATACCGGTATACGACTTCAACTTACTAAATTTCAATGCGCCGTTATAATCCATCCTCGATTCAAGGTCTTATCCATTCGATCAGGGTGAGGGAAAGCCTTGCTGGAAAAACTTGAGAATGATCCATGAAGATGAGATACCCAGTCACAAGTTTTAGTGATCACGTCGTGCATAAAATGGATACGGACTCAACCACATAACTCTGGTTCAAGTTTCTCTCCAACAGATACTGTTCTATATTCGAATTTTTCCGAGTACCTCTCTCGGCATGTATAAGGTCGAAGTTTTACCAAATCCCACGTTTTGCCGGACGACGCTTGTCATTTTTCTTCCATTTATTCTCCTGTAAAACAGACCAATACAAATAAGAGAAAAAAAAAAGAAATTTGGAGTCATTCCATTTTTTTGAATGACAGTAGAATAAATCGGCTAGCCCTTAACTCGACATTCGAACTGAAGCTGAAACCGTCTCATGTTTCTTTTCCCTAATATGAATAGCCTGAGTCCAATGTCATCTGAACCTCTTGCCTTCTATTGTTTACGAAAAATTAAGACAAGACTTGAGTTCCTACAATGACGTCTCGTTCTTCTCCCGGACCGTCATCTCGTTCTTCACCCCCAAACAGATAAGCCATCTCTCAAGATCACTCAACTCCGCAGTCAACATTTTCCCTAGTTTTCTCTTGGATCGCATACCTAATTTGGAAGTCAGAATTTTTCCAAGTCCGTTTTAAAATTTTCGGACGCAGATACGAATTTCTGAGGTTACTCCTGAGGATGTACCGCCGACGAAAGCGATCGGGGATTCCTAGGGTTTTTACTCTTCCTGATGGCTACTAAATTTTTCGATTTCAAGGGTAGAAAATACTTCATCAGAACGATGTGATGATATGCGTATTTATTTCGTAAAATTTCATTGGTTCAATAATCCTAAAAAAGTGAGTTGTGATCTCTGCTATGGAAGAGGTGAGAGCAAAAAGGTGTGACTTTCCTAATGTTCAAGGCTTTATGAGTACCCGTTTCAATTATGGGTATATGAATAGTTAGATACAATGAGTTTCCAGGATAATCTACCGAGGAAGAAGAACTATCACCGCTTGCGAGTTGCATTTCATCATCGAGAAGTGCGATAAGGGATCTAGAAAGAGTATACTGTATTAGAGGTGGGTATGGTAAGAAAGAAGAGCGAGGGCAGCAACTCACTAATACTCAATGATCTCGGCCTGACATAGTGGTCCTAAAACAGTTGGAACACAACCCGAGTAAGGTAGGAAAAGAAAAAACCCAGAGCTCAGCTTCGATACTAAAAGTCAAGAACCAGTAGAAGATAAATATGATTCTTCTATTTTTTGTGGTTTTGTAGAAAGACGTTATTAATATTAAAACTATGGAATGTGATATAATACTGGTCTGGCCACGAAAACCGTGATTTTTTTCCAGATACGAAGAAATTAAAACAGGAATGTCCATTGTAATTGGTTGTATCTTTTTTATCACAGTTCCTGGAAGCTGAAGGGTCTTTCAGCAAAAAGCCGAATGAAGCCTCCTCCTCAGTTCCGAAGAGATAGACGTAGCAGTTGATAAAACTCTGATATGAGTTTTGGAAGGGTTCGGGTCCGGATCAGATCCCGAATCCAGTCTGGAGCGCAATACATTCAATTGACTCCGTACTGCTCTTTACTTTGAGTATGAATAGTAAGGAACACACAAAAGTCGTAGTTCCGCTAGGGTGTTGATAGAGCGCGTTAAAACGGCGGTTTTGTACAACTAAATTTAGTTAATGTCTTTAAGCTTATACTTTGGCTTACAAATTTTCCTCTTCATGATAAAAACTTCATATTGACTTTTTTCCCCTATGATTGACTTCTTGAGCAGTGACTGTAAGCTTTTCTGATAAGCTTCTCAAAATGGCTTTTCGCTTTTCACGTTCTTATAATCACGTACAAGACATGGCAGATTGGCGGGTAGTGGTACTTGCTAGCCGCCTAGTCGGCTAGTTCACAATTTCAGCAATTAGGATTAGGCAAGGAAAGAAGAGAAAACATTTAGAGGCCATTGCAGGTTTGCAATGGCAGCAGGGAACCCGCAACCTCGCGATCACGTTGGCGCAAAAATGCGATCCAGTCTACAGGAACCCGCCTTAAGCATTATCAGTTACACATGAAAAGCGTGCGTTACTGATAACGCTAAGGTGGGTTCCTGTAGATGGGGACACAAATACCCCCTCAGAAAATGAGTTGGCTGAGCTCTTCTTAGTGTACTGCATGCTAGGCCTGATATAATGAAAGTTAGAAGTTAAAATTTTTTGGAGAATATTAAATGGCACGACAGACAAAACGGTTTACACTACAGGCATTTCGCCTACTAAATATTGATAGGCAACGACAAAATCAGTGACGACTATTTAAATATAATCAACGACACAATTATTTTTAAAAAATTTCTTTCCTCAAGTACAAATAATTATAACTCTCCCGACAATATTGCAATCATACTTTTTGGGAACGCTTACTCGTTGGCCAATTTTTGAAAAAGCTTACCTATGGGCAACTGCTAATAAGAAGATTTCACAATACAAAAATGAACCTTCTGTGTATTACACAGCTTCAAGAAGCAGCAAGTCACCCATAAGTCGTGCGTTTTTGAAATCATGTTTAAAAGTACATCTCAAGTTGAAGACGTTCGATGATTTCCTCAAACATTATTACGATTTATGGATAATATTCATTGATTCCAACAATTTGTTGGATTTGACGTGTACCTGCCCTTACTTTTTAAAACGGCACGTGTGTAAACATGTACTGGGCGTGCGAGTGAGACTAAATCTTGTCACTGTACCAATAGAATCTAAGAACATTCCATTTGGCTGGAAGCGGAAGCGCGGATGACCCTCAAAGGCCAAAAAGGCTCTTATAATTCAATAAAAACGAACGATTCCTCCTGTTGTGATCAAAAGTGATTGTAAAAAGGGCAAAGTTTAAAATGTAGTGTGCTGTATTTTTCGTAGTTTTATTAATTTTTCCTGTCGCCCTAATCTTTATTTTGTCGCTTATCCAATTATTTGTCGTTCATTAAACATGTTGTCGTTGAATCCATGAAGTTGTTGTATTTGTATTGATTCCTGTCGTTCTAATCCATTATTATGAAGGGCTATTAAATCACACCCAAATTTTTTTTCAAGTCACTAAAGTAGGTCAAGGTCATTGATGACGTCATAAGGCGCCACACGTCACCTCACGCAGTTCACAGAAACTCCCGACGCGGACGTTTTCTGAGGATGCAATCCCCTAAACAAAATGGATAGCGGGTTTCCCGCTAAAAAAATATTCGTGCAAAAATATGACTTCATGCCTATGAAATTCAGTTAATCAAGAGCTGCAGCAGAGTGACTGATAGGCTGGCAATCCATCCATTAAAAGCTGAATTAACTGCTCAAGTCGTAAGAAGTTTTGGCCCATTGACTGGCTTTTCGACTTCGTCACGCTCCCATGACTGACTTTGCGACTCGCTTAGAATTTGCAACCCTGCGTAAAAGTGCCTGCACATGCTCAAGAAGATCAGCAGTCATCTTAGTTAAGGAGAAATCTGAGCATAGACGTCTGCTGGTACCGTGAAGCAATCAGTCACGTGTGGGTAATCAGAGGGGTCAGCTCTTGGGCCGCTCTTATGGTGCGTCGTATATTTAACATTTTCAATCTGAAGCCGCCACCAGGCATTAGGCCTACGCCTGTCTGATTTGCAGATGACAAACTGGTGGTCATATTGTTCATGGTTTGTTTTGAAACTGGTGGTACGCATTGTCGAGATGAAGAGCTAGGAAAACCAGGCCCTAGGGATAGTGACGCGTTGGATCGAGTCGGTCGGATTAGAACTTGCAGTAGGAAAGACGGAGGCCATACTATTCACGACCCATCGAGAGTTCCTCGTCGTGAGTTTAGTCTACCCACATTTTGCCTGTAAGATGCGGAAATCACAATCACGAAGCTGTACAATAAAGTATCTGGGCACTTACTAGATTCATGTAAAGATAGGCTTTAGGCCTCTTTTCTTGATGACATTGTAAAATGTGGACAGGTTAGCGACTTATCTAAGCCACCTGATGACAACTTGAGAAGGCGTGGAGGGGGGAGTTAAAAGAAGAATCATGATGATCGAGCACCGCATTACCAATTCTTGGGAGAGATGGAAAAAATCCGACGAAAAGTTACGCTAAGGGGTGTTGGCGTCTACTGCACTGTCCTGATGGAGGCTCTTCGCGTATCATCATCTTCACTACCGCTACCAATCTAGCTCCTTGCTGAGGAGAGAACGACAGTGTTCAGACCAAAAAAGGACAAAACAGGGGCCAGGCGCTCCTTTCTTGAAATGTGGAAAGCGAAAATCACTCAGAGTGAGCTAGGAAAATGAACAAACCGTGTGTGTGTGTGAGATATTGGTCCCCTGAACTTCCACTTGAAGCAGGCTTCAGTTTCTTCAACAAGTACCTCATGAGAAGTTGAGGAAAGTTGAGTAGCGAGGGCGGTATGATGGACCACAGCACACCTCATTTGAATGTGATCCGTGGAGGGTGTAAGCCTAGTCTGAGGTTGGGATTAAAGAAATTCTTGCTCCGAGTTGTCTGTTAGCCACCATGCAAAGTTCCAAAAGAGCATGTAACGAAGTGTCTGCATATGCAGCCACAGACATGAAGAAGAAGAGGATGATAATGCAGGGGCACGCTATGGCCTACCCAATACCTCCACATACAGACGACATTTTGCGAGAAAAAGAGCAAGCATGGAAATAAGAAGAAAGAAGAAGAAGAGACTTCAACAGCAATTTAGCTCCAAGTTGTATCTGGTGTGTGTCAAACAGCGCGCTCTGGGGGCACTGCAAATTTGTGGGTGCCAAAAAGACTTTGTAGGGTAAATTTGAAAGAAGAAGGAGAAAAAAGTATTTTGTGAAAATAATTTTCACTTTGAATTCTATTATCAACCACCCATATCAAAGGGTTTTTTTAATATATTTTCAATACAAAACAGCGGTTCCATGGAAAAACAAAACTTTTCATGCTTATTAAGTACGATCATTTTACGACCTTACATTTAATTCGGACGCAATTTTGTCATTATTGTTGCGGAAAGTTGTTTTAGCCGTATACTTTGTTCAAACTCGAAGATGCGACAATTAATTACGATAACTAGGATGTATAATTATCCCGAGCATCAATTTCCAAATCTTGGTCTAATGCGTGGAACGAAAACGATTTTCGTCTATATAGAAGATGAGTTGGGTATTCTATATCGATTGACTATACGTACATGAAGTCGAGCTGTGTTGGAAGAAGATATTTAGATTTTGTATAATTGCGATTGCTTCCATGAGATAGACTCGGTTTTTGTTCGGAAATATCACCGCATCTAATCAATTTTCCTCGACTTACGCATAATATTTTTGCAATTCGGTGGAGAACATTATTATTTCGTAATGACGTCAAAGATGATAATCTCTCACGTTCATGTAGGACTGTTCTAGGCCGTACTTCAAAACAATCAATGCACTACATACAAACAATAGATATGAAGGTGTAAACCTATAAGTAGGAAGCGAGAAAAAAAGATTCCATTTTCTCTCGAAAATTTGTCGGGGTAAAAAATAGAATTGACTATAGTATGTGAGAAATACAAGCCATCATGATGACCTAATCTCTAATGCTCATCCCACTTCTCGAATGATAAGCAGTCCATCAAAGTGACAAAATAGAGGGCGCAAGGTACTCGAAGATTTCGAAATTGTAAACAGGTGGTTTTGTTTATGTCAGTATTATTTGTTACTAATGATGTAATGAAAAAACGTGATAAAACACAGCTCAAGAGCAAAAACAAAAGTGCTGTGCTTGGATTGTGATTAGAAGGAGATTTAAAAGAAAACTCGCAGCCTACACTTCGATGGTTGCTCGGGATTGTCTTCAATAACTGTGTTAATCGAGGCAAATGAGAAACCTGTTTTTTTTTTTTTATACTTTTTTGTTGTTCCCTTTTGAAAGTTTGAGCTCGAAAGAAATTCCTCCGTTATCAGATACAACATAATATTATAATATTTGAAAATTTTTCAAGTCTCTCCCCTATCGTACATGCATAGTTCGGAGAGGAGAAGAGGGAGGAGGGATCTAATTTAAACACTTTGATGCTCTGGGAATTCTTTATATACACGTATGAAAATGTGGTTGAAAAAGTTGAGGGCGAAATTAAAAATATTCAATTTACTATTTTCGAATTAGATGACAATTGTTTTTTTTTTCTAAATGATCAATAAGGTTTGAGCCCTCAGGCTTGCTCTCGCCATAGCGTACCCACAAAGTTTGCCTGGGAAGGGAGGGGGGTGTCAATAAGAAGTGGGACAATGTAAGCAAAAAAATATCGCACAGAGTATGAGATAAGGTGGGTGCTCTGGAGGGCTTCTCCGTACGCTCTGTCTCTGTCTGCGTTGGAGGTACATTAAGACTCAAATTTTCCAAGTGTGTTAAAAAGATCGAGGTTATTTCACTTTTAAGATTCTTTCTGAGTTAAGCTTCTTCTTTTCCTGGACGAGCTACAAAATCCTGGCTAATTTTCCTTAGCGGCGAGACTCAAGCCATGGAATTTTTCGAGTCTCACCAAATCCCTTATGCCTGCGAGACTCAGGTCAATGACGCTAGATATCACACTTCATCGATTGCCTTTATATGAAAAAATTCCTCCTGGAAAAGTTTTTACCGTTTTTGATAGTGCTTTTTTTTCTTGACCTGTCACGAGATAAGGGACCCATCTCTGAATTGGTAGTAATAACCATCCTCCTTATTGTTCGACCAACCAGTAAGGAGGATGGGTTCGTGACAGGTCACTTATAGACAAACGTTTTCTTGTTTTTTGAATAATGTGCGCTATTTTTTCCAGAATTTGGTCAAAATTTGGCTTTCAAGCTAAAATGAAGAGGTAATTCCGTGAAGCGAAAAAAAAAATCCTCGTATGACGGTGAACAGGACTGAGCATTGACTTCGTTGACTGAAATAAGATCATATGAATATTTTTGCTATCAAAAGAAGGCTCGGAGTATGCAATCAGGACCAGGAGTTCTAGAATCTTCTCAATAACGTTATCGAGATCAAACTTCTGATTCATTTTTGCCTTCAATATTTTGTTGAACTTCACAATTCTAGGTCACCTGCGTTGGGAATCAAGTTCACTCCCGGAACCCATTTTGTGGATGGGGATTCCTGTACTCGACCAAATTTTCAATATTTTCTCGCCCCCTCTCCAATACAAGGTAACATTTGTAAAAATGGCTGAGGAAGAAACATTGACGCAAAAGAAACTAGGTACAGAGAATATTTGAGATAACATCGCTGGATTGAACGTTTTAAGAATTTTCCACATTTTATAAACACTCTTCTGACACATACGTGACAAAATTCAAATTCTACTGCGTAAATAATTTCACGTGAAGAACTTCATTAGAAAAAAAGAAGAAGAAACACTATTACGTGATAAAAAAAAATTTGAAGGAGTTGGTTATCATGCAACACTTGAAAGGTATTACAAATACTTTTTCTGCTAATCTATTCCTGATTGATTGGAAAAACATATCAATCGAAAGTTCGTGAAAGCTTACACACCTAATTATGTACCGCAAAGAAACTCAACGAAGTGTGTAATCCGAGAACGTGATATTCGCGCGCATGTAGGGGAAGCTCGATTCCTCACTTACGTTACTGCAATACCCATAGGGGAAGATTGGTTTCCGTACGAGCTTCAAACAGTAAGTTTCAATGTTTTTTTACCGGCTTCAGGAATTCATCGGCTAGTTTGTGCATCGTTCGTCCTTAATTTCACCACGCGTGCTCAAAAATGTTATCCGACTTTGGAAAAATTTGAACCTCCGAGTGCATTTATTTATTTATTAGAATATTTTTTTCACTTTTGTGCCTAATAAGTTACTTTGAAATTGGTGTTCTTACAGTCAATATTGAGTACGTTAAGAACGGAATGAGCATACGTTGAAGATTGTTGAGACAGACGGAAATATCTGAGCCGCGCAATGGAAGAGCAATTTGGAAAAAGTTTGACAAAGGTTTATGTAGGTATCTATATGAATTTTTAATGTAATTTCTTGAGCCTTATTCCTAGATTGATGTGAAAAGTAGTTCAATTCATAAATTCACCCGGTTACGTTTCCTCATTCTATCAAAATTTTAGGCTAATGACTTTAGGGGGTATTGAATTTCTTGGCGCGGCCAAAAATATAAAGATCATGTTGCATGTCTTTTCCAAATTTTGCCCAACCAGATATGTTGTGGATAATGCGAGACAAAAATATCTGAGAGTTCCCGTTCAAGAGATCATTTATGACATAAGTCTACTTTAGAATATTTTAGGCTAAGGCTTTAGAGCGGCACACTAGCTTGGTCTAGTATAAGTCTACTTTGGAATATTCCAGGCTAATGAGTTTAGGGAGGCTCACTCACTCCGCTTGTTCGCCCCCCTCTCGGTCTAGTGTTTTTTTAGACTAATGAGTTTAGGAGGTTCACTCGCAGCCGTTTCTTGGTCTGGTACAATGCTTTTTTAGTATATTTCAGGCTGATGAGATTAGGGGGCCTCTTTTCCTGGTCTATTATAAGTCTACTGTAGTATATTTCAGATATTGTAAGCGGACCAGGATTGACGACTTATGAGGTCACCGACTTATGACGTCACAAGCTAATCGCTTCATAATGGGTCTCGGAGTTTTCTTAGCCTAGTATAAATCTAGCCAACGCATTTCCATTATATTAGGGTAAGCTAGAAATACAGAAGGGGGGGGGGGGCTCGGACTCGAACCCTTGCTGTGTCTCTTGTTTGCGCTGGACTTTTGCCCGCTCTTTCAGATCGTGATTCTTAACTCTTTTGGGTGTGCTCATTATACTGATTAATGAAATAGCCCGCAGATTTGAGAATCACTGCCACAGGGAAAAATTCCCATAAGGATGAGCCCAGAACAAGAATATGAAACATGTAAAAATTTTTAATTGCATGTACAACTTTTCAATAGTTTAGCGAAGAATGTTATTTCCTTCTGATTATGATTGTGTGGGATCTAAATAAATATTTTCCTTGCTATGTCTCTTGTTTGCGCTGGACATTTGCCCGCTCTTTCAGATCGTGGTTCTTTTAACTCTTCTGGGTGTACTCATTATACTGATTAATGAAATAGCCCTCACCAAATTCCTTCCGTGGCACAGTTCAACATGGCTCTACTTCCCCAAAGGGATTGGCTCAGTTCTTCCATCCAACATATTTCATAGGTGTAGCCATTCTTGGAGATTACGTTTTGAAGATAATTATATGTGTCATATTCAAGCGGTGGAATTATCAACGTATTTTGTGCTCAATAACAATAAAATTCGGACAGAGGAAATTTACAAATTGTATCTCAACACAAATCTTGGATATTCGTATCCTGCATCACAAACCGTAAACAATCTGATTTTTCATTCTTACAAAAAATGTATTTCTTCAACATTTCTCAGACTGCGCTATACATTACAAGTTCAACGTGGATGGATTCAGGGAAAATTTCAGGAGGAGCAAACACTTGATTCACCTGTCGATCTTTATGTGATTTTTCTGGAGGAGAGAGGCCGAAACTGTGCTCAAGTCATTCCTCTATGGATTCACAAACTTAAACGTGAAACGAGTTTTATTAAAATCTTCCAAATTGAACTCTCCAATGTTATACCGACACTCCTATAACTACCTATTATAATTATGCTCTTTTTTTCCTCTCTAGGGATTTTCTTTCTGTTCAAATTGTACAATTTGAGATGCATTTTTATTCCGTAAAAGATCCTCGTACGACGTGACGGTGCTTTGGGAGACCCTGAACACGAATTTTAATGGTCTTAAGTCCGATATCGGCTCATTTAAGCGTTTGATGTCACGCTTCTGACTACACTTTTAATATCACGTATCATGCGCACAATATCGCATCGTACTTCGGATATCTTTATCACCGAAAACTTAAAGAGTAATCGAATTTGATACAGAAGACGAATTTTCATTTCGATATTTTATAGGTAGGCTACGGATGCTTTCATTTTCCTCAATACAAAATTTTTCGATGATGATAGATTATTAAAGCGGTGATATACCAAAATGTTTGTGAGATTATCTGATCCAATTTTACGATAAACGCTGATTACTAAAATTGCTTGAAGTTTCAAGTTGCTAACGCACCAGAGGGTTTATCAGCGCGTACCTATTTATAACTGTTATATGAACTCCTTCAGTAGATACCCGCCGTTTATTATACGTCCTGTAAGTACTATTGCATAAGAGAATTCCCTTTGTGGTATCTCGATTCAACTATAATTCCTCATACAAAATTAATATCGAATATCAGACGCTTAGAAAGCTCCTCAACTCACAAAAATCAAGATCCTTGCGTCCACTCAGTTGCAGTCTTGTGTTCTGTTTTGAGGGATACACGTCCCTCTTGAATGAGTTTGACAAAATTTAGAAGTGGGTTTAGAGTAGGAATAATGTAAGAATTAGTTGTTGAGCTATTATTACTAACCTATTACGTTTTTGGCTACTCGGCTGGTGATCTTCGAGCTATAGAGGGACTTGAAAAAATTCTGACGCTATCAAGTTCTCTTCCGCGTTATTCTCTCCTCTTTAAAATCCGATCTTCAAAACCTCCCTAAACTCTCGCTTCTCCTTCCTATTGAACCATCGTCGCCTCCGAGGCTATTAACCCTCCTCTCCATCTATCAGACTCGACCTCGCAAATACCTCGAAATTGGACAATTAGTCCTATCAAAGACTTATCTCAAAAATTATAGCAGAATACCCAAATCATAAAATCTGCTACACTGATGTCTATAAATCTCAATCCAAAACAGCTTATGCATTCTCTATCCACGGCTCCATTACCGCTGAACGACGCCTTCACTACTACTTAGTGCTATACACTCCTGTCTTTCGCAACAAAAGCAACGTCTCCCACGACACAATTACATCTTACTAACTGATTCTCTTTCTTCACTCTTAACAATACAAGACATCCATTCAACAAACCCTACAACTCAATGCATCCACGTTATTCTTGAAATTCTTGCTTTCATCAAAACAACAATAACTTTCATCTGGATCCCCGGCCACATCGGTCTCCCTGGACATGACGAGGTTGACCATGCAGCCAAGGAAGTCACCCACCTAGTAAAGATTACGGACCCATCTGCTTCCCCCGCATACGATCTAAAAAACTATTACCTTTCCGTAATTTTAAATTCTTGGCTTCATCTAATTGGGACTCACCCACCGCACAACAAGCTCCGATCTATCAAAACCTCACCTACTTCTTGGTCCTCCTCAAACAGAAAATCCCTTCATAATAAAATCATCCTCTCCCGCCTCAGAATTGGCCATCTCCGACTAACTCATTCTCTTTTCCTACTAAATCTCATCCCTCCATCTTCCAACTACTCTCAAACGGATAAACTAACAATTCTCATGTCTAGCCCTACAAAATCAACGACTAACTTTCAACGTCTCTTCCTCCTCATTCTCGTTCTCATGCAACAACACAAAAACAGTTACCAACTCTCTTCTATACTCACGCTCTACCTACTACTTTCCACTCCTCTCACAACCTACAATACTTCTTCGCGAGCTGATGACCCAGAGAGTAGTCGAATAGCTCAAAAATAAAATTTAAAAAAAAAAAAAATTAGGAAGGTTTCTTGTTGGATTCTATTATGAAAAATTTAGAGAATTGATCGATATTCAGCCAAATGTGGCTTGTGCAGAAAATTTAAATTGTATATCATACACAAAGGACCTGGATGAGATTAAAATGATATTATTGTTGAGATAATGGATTTTTGGTTGAAATTTTCATGAAGGAAGAACCTACGAAAATCTGAACTACAAACTCGAGTGCGAGGCTCTTCCCCTACATCATATTGCATACGTGTTGCCTAATTTTTATTGTAAAGATGCTCGCTTTACATTTGCCATTTGGCATGAAAATCGCTTGTGTCGCATGTGTAGATGCCTGTCATCCATAATGGAGTGGGTGCCCGCTGTGTGTAGATTAATTTTGTCTTCAGTGTTTGAGAATCTCCTCGGCGAAGAATCGCCAACTTACAATACCCCCAGGTACGTAAACTTTCATTCACTCACCAGGCAGAACTTATAGCCAAATTTCTGTTGGATTCTCCTCTTCTTCTGTGTTCACATCCCTATACATCTTGAATTTCTACAGACAGTCGTCTGGATGAGGACGATTATTATAGAAGTGTTGAGTAAGTCATAGCGTTGGTCTGTATGTGCCTATTCCATTTTCTTCTTCACAACTGGACACCTGGTTCCATGCTGCTTCGGAACGTAGCACGGTGGGTACTAAGTTACTTGAAGCAAGCCCTCCATCTTGTCCCGCTTACGCATACACACTCAAAGGTACACTGCGGTCCATTATCCCACCCTCGCTGTTGAACTTTCCAAAATTTCTCATGAAGGTATTTGTGAAGTAAGCGAGGTCAACACCTGCGTCAAGTGGTACTTCAGCTGACCAGAGGGACGGTTTATCCACTTAGCACTGTCGCGTATTAACACACTGGTCGTCCATTTCCCTAGCTTATCTTAAGCGATTCTTCCTCTCCATTTCTCAAGCAAGGAACGCCTGGCCTCCTGCTTGACCCGTAAAGCCTCTTGATCGACCACTGTCCTCTTCTTTGCACTAAACTGCACCACCATACTCTCCTCAGTCAGGAGCACGATCGGTGGAGAACGAGGTAGTGTGCAATAGGCACTAACTCACCTCAGCGCAACTTTTATCGGATCTTTTTCATCTTTTTCCTTCTGTAGGCTGTATTCATGGAGTGAGCCCATACTGCAGGAGCACCATATAAGAGGATCGACAATGCGGTGCTGACATGATCCTTCTTTTCGCTTCACTCGCGGTCTCCCAAGTTTGTCATTGGGTGACTTAAATAAGTCGCTATCGTGCCCACCTTTTCCGCTGTCATCAGGAAATGGCGTCAGAAGCTCAGCTTGAAATAATTAAACTAGATGCACAGATACTTTATTACCTCCTCGATCGTGATTTCCCCGCATTTCAGGCTAAGTTTTTGACGAAGAATTTCCGATGAGTAGTGAATAGTATGGCCTCCGTCTTTCCTACAGTGAGTTTTCATCCGACCGACTCGGTCCAACACGTCACTGTCTTTATGACCTGGTTTACCTTACTTTCCATCGCTACAAAATTATTTCGACAATACGTACCACCAGGTTGTCATCCGCATAACAGATAGGCTTAACGCCTGGTAGCGGCATCACATTCAGAGTGTTGTTGAATGCGACGTACTACAAGAGCGACCCAAGGACCGACCCTTGTGATACCCCACATGTGACTAAGTGCTTTACTGTGCCAGCAGACGTTTGTGCTTGGAATTCTCAGAAGCTAAGATAGCTGATGATCACCTTGAGCAAGTAAGCAGGTTCTTCTACGTTTGAATAAGGAATTCCAATAACCTCTCCCATGGAATCGAGTTGAACGTATTTCTTATGTTAAGACTGATGGCAGAACAAAACTGACACGTAGCTATTGCTGACTCGGCCATCCTCTTTAGCTTCAATTCAGTATCTGATGTACAAGTTCCAGTTTGAAAACCGTTCTAGCTACGTGAGATTATGTTTTTTTTCTTCAGATAGCGCTAGAGTCGATTGGCTATCCCTCTTTCTAGAAGTCTTCCCTCGTTATTTAGAGACAAAAGGATGGCAGCCCAGGTGGTTTACATGCCTTCTGTGGCAGAAGAATATGTATGCTATCACTGCAGATTAAATTCTCCTGCCCTAAGACTTCAATATAAAGAAGAATCAGGTGAATGAGGATGTAAGATGAGATAGAGAAAGAGCCCTATAGTTCGTTCGCCGAAGGAGAAAAATGGGAGGCGATGTTCTCCACGAAAGAGAAAAAAGTCGTAACCAAGTGTCATGATTTCGTAGAACAACTCTTCAGTCTAAGTCAAAGTCTAAGCTGTTCACGCGCCCTGGTTCATTTACGCTGGCGTTCAAGTTCTTTCAATAATTTATCGCGTGATTTGATGAATTAGGTACCCACCATAGATTTTTTATTGTTGATGAGTTTTCTTTTCTTTCCATCATCGTCTGTAGCATTTTGAAATGTTTCATATCTTTTCTGACACCCCATACACAATTGGAAAATAGCCAGTACTCCCCCCTCCCCCAAATAATGGAATCAGAAAATTTTTTGAAAAAAATTTTATACCTGACAGGTGATTTAGAAATCTGCGAGTATCCCCCCCCCTCCATACAATCTGTAAAATACTTATAATGAATGGACTTGGAAAATGTTTGGTTAGGAATTAGGTTAAAGGACTTGGAAACAATTTTTATACCTGGTGGGTGATTCAGAAATCTGCGAGCTCCACCCCTCCTATACTATCTGTATGGGTAGTATAATTATATACTAGCCTAAAATATTCTACAGTAGACATATACTAGACCAAGAAGCGGGCTAACGAGCGGAGCGAGTGAGACCCACTAATGTCATTAGCTTGAAATATTCCAAAGTAGACTTATACTAGAGATTTGATTAATTAAAATCGGTACCTATGCAATTTTTATTCTACTTTATTCGTGTAGGCTATTTTTCATTGGAATATTTCTGATTACATGATACGAAACGTAAATGGGAACACCAGTTTGAAGGAGCATGTTCAGTCGTGCATCATCGTTTAACTTGTTCGCGTGATCACGTGAACGCATGAAAACTGATAACGAAACTTGACTCGAATGTACAATCAGTGAGGTTCACAAAATAATTTCCATTTCGGTGACCTAAATAATTGTAATTTGAAAATGTAAGCCTACCTATCTTCTTGGTATGAGAGTGTAGGGAAATCAAAAGTGTTGATGGCCCTACTAAGTGACCAGAAAAATCTCTACTGTTAATGTAAATTGTACTCATTATTGATGGACTGTATTTTTAAAATTTTGACGTTCAGTCAAGGTAATATGAATGTTTGTTCATTAGTCATCACGAAGTCAATGATGAGAACTAAAAGGACACAGAATCTTTTGAAAGATGATGGAAATATAAAAAACTCAGGTTTTTTTTTCCACTTTAAAACATCTGTTGTAAAATGTGTTGAGGTTGAGAAAAAAAAAGGTTATACTTTGTGACAGCCAATAAGGTGATTTTTTTTCTTCTACTTATCGTATCCTCTTATAGCATTTCAGGAAGATCACTCTTCGCTAATATTCCATAGCCTACATTGAGATGGAAAGAGAAAGAGTTCCAAAAAATTATTTCGTTTCCCTCCAAAGGAGGTGCAAACTCTGACGACTACAAAAACTCGGAACATTAGAGAACTTGACCAGGACGAACTCGCTTTTCGGAGTACTACGTCAAAGTCATACGTTTTCTACATCACGGAATAATGGCACATATTGTACCAATGCTCGAATACTACAAGTTATATCCTCATAGATTTTTTCTTCGTAATCTGACGAAAATAGAAAAGTGTTGACTCTTCAGGTAAATCAATTTTAAACGAAATGAAAAGTTGCTTCAGTCTGGTCCAGGTTCTATTTCATGATCAATTTGTTTGAAAAATTAAAGACGATAAATTATTTGTATTGATATCATAACGGATCATAAAACTTGGAACAATAAACTACGATCAACTTCACACAGCGTACAGAAACATAATTATGAAAACTAATCGTCGTACAATGCAATGTTGTCTGAAAAATGGCGTATATCTCATTTTCAAATGTTTTTGTGAACTAAAAAGCAGTTTCAGAACTTAGAAGTTACTCATAATACGATAGTATACTCATTAACTGAGAATAATACAAATAAAAAGTGTAAACGCGTAATAATGAATTGGTAACCAAAAATAGGCGCTCATAATAAAAATCACTCATTCATAGTATTTGGAGAAAAAAGTATTTTCTCAACAATAAATTGACTCTAATTTTAGAATGGGCGTTGAGAGAGGGCTCAATGGAAGCAAAATAAAGTATAATACACGACTCGCAAGTGAAAAAAAAAACATTTGCTATCTCATTCTCTAAGTATGCGAACGTTGATTCACCTTTCTTCCTCTTCTTAAAGATAATCATGAATTTTGAACTGTAATTGTTTTTTTTTCCTTCGATGTCTTCATACCTTTCGTATTATAAAATACAAAGTAGGATAACTGCAACGCGATTTGTTATTGATATTCATAATTTATGCATCATACAGAATTACTTCATCATTTTTGTCTTTTCTACAGCCAGTGTTAAAATAATATTGGAGATTTTTCCGCATTATGATACATTAATCACAGATAAGAAACTGTACAAAATATATCATTTGGAACGGACACTATCAATTATGATAACGTTACTTTTCACCGTACGAAATTATCATAAATTATAGAACTTGTAACGTATTATTTTATTTAAAAAATCGAAGATTTGAAAATTATTTTTATTGCACAATCACGGTATATGATTTCTTCAATATCCTCCGTAACGTTCCTAGAAAGAGAAGAAAAAAAATCAAATCTGTGATGTTAAGACTCGGTAGAAAATAGAGTCTGGAACCAAGTTCAAAATATTTACGAAAATTATTGAGACGAGAGAACATTTCAACAAACCTGAATGGAAGACATAACACCATTAGCCAATGAAGACAATTTCCCCGCCACTTTGGTCACACCTAATCGAACACTTTCTTTAACATCATCAAAATCGGGCGCCTGCAATCCAACATTTTCAACTGTTGGTTTGCCAAATAATTCTGCCGATGAAATACTGGTACTCCCTTCGAACTGGCCTAAATTCAATCTTTCGTCGCCCTGAAATAGTAAGTGGAATGATGATTAATACACTTCAATGTCATCAAAAAACATTGTCCATTAAACTATTTCCCCCCGAATTATTGTAAAAAATCAGACAGATACAAAAGTTGACAATTTTAGAAGAAAATTTTAAACAGGGACAATAGTCATAAATTTGAACGTCTTCCACTATTTTGATGTTTTGGTCAGTTTTTTTTTTTTTTTTTTTTTTTTAGTGGGGAACCCGCTATCCATTTTGCTAGGGGGATTACATCCTTAGAAAACGTCTGCGTCCGGGAGTTTCTATGAACTGGGACGCTTTATGACGTCATCAATGACCTTGACCTTGACCTGGACTTGGAAAATTTCAATTTTCAGCCTTCATTAGATCAGGTCTAGCAGGCAGTATATACTGAGAAGAACCTAGCCAACACCTTTTCGGAGGGAGGGGGGGGGGCATTTTTGCGCTAACGTCATCGCTAGTGCGGGAGGCTGCGGGTTCCCCGCTGCCCTATTTCTTCTTTTTTTGAGGAAGAATTTTGTTACTGAGTATTTTACCAAACCGAACTGCATTAAGAAGTTTGTGAAAGGCTATTTTGGATTCCTTAATAAGACAAATAAGAAACATTACATTTTCTAAAACGTCCCCGCTGGCTTCAAAACGTCGTATGCGGATCAAGAAATCTAAGAAAAAACAACTCACTCTGTCACTGTTATCTCCAAAATATTGCGACGACGAAATAGACTTGGCAGCGCCAAACTTTTTCTGCGCTTCACCCGAGACACCAGTAGCAGTCGATGTAACCTTTGTTTCATTTCTCACGACAGGGGGGTTGGCTGGAGATTTGCAGGAAGTGGGCTCTTCCCAAACAACCTTGGTGCTCTTATCCTTATCACGACTAGAGCGTGTTTCGGAACTGTATAAATCATCTTTCCAACTATTTGATTTTTTCTTAGACGACGATACGAGATATAATGACAAATCTGAAAATTGGTCACCAGTTGATCTGCAACAAGGTAGAGAAAAAGTCATAAGTTGCCAAGACAACGAACATTCTTAGTATCGAGGAAAACGATACTTACGAAACCGACATGTTGGTAAAGCAATCGAAAAAGTCGTCCTCGTCCGTTTTATCAAGTTGAAAACGGCTGGTCTTTGGGGAAGTTACATCAGCGTCCAGAGCAGTCATATCGTTTAGAGCCGAATGACTTATACCGCTTTATTGAGACGCAATAATCGTGTATTAGTAAGTATTAGCACTATTTCAAGGAACAACAGAACTTCAAAGAATACCAACCTTCTGTTATTGAAACCCATACCTAGACGTTCAACTTGTTCCGCTTTTTTTGGATCTATTCGTTTCAGTTTTTCCTCTTCTTTTTTCTGCTTTAGGCTTAAATCTTCGTAGGCAAGGCGTACCGATTTCACCTTTGATCAGAAAAAATACATGTAAAATCTGAAAATACCTCAGCGACGTAGTCCTACTTCCAGATTACCTGTTCTTCAGCATTTTCCTGCGTAATTGGTTCTTCTTCTTTCACCGAAAACTTGATTTGATCAGCTAGAACAGCATCCCTCTCTATATCTGCAAAGTTTGCTTTTGTTTTTTGAGCTCCCAGTCCTTTTTTGCCACCTAACTAAAATATAAAAATCGTCACGGTAATTGCTGAGTACTCGTAGGCAACTTGGAAAACCAATGAAACGTTCAACTAACAGATGTTCTTTTCGGTCCAGAAGTACTACGAGCGCCAAAGATGAGGGATTTTTCAGAATTTGACGTATTACTAGCACTCGAAGCAAATGCATTATCGACGTTTGGGGCAGGTCCAGGTGAAATAATACTCTCTTCTTTTGGAATGGCCTGAAAAAAAAGAAAAAAAAAAAAAGATTCAATTAATAAAACAGCCGAATAAAATTTGTTCAACTTTTGTACGTTCCGACTTTCATATTCTGGGGAAAATCTCATAACCCATGAATAAACCCATATTAGTAAAAATAATACGAACCTTTTTCATGGGCACTATTGGGCTTTGATCAGCCTTACTATTTAAATTATTGGTATTAGCGTGTTCCTCAAAAAAGTCGGGTTCTTCCTTATTTGGAGTCTCTTCATTGTGTTCTTGTGCTACCGATTCTATCATAAGCTAGCACGACAAAATCATAAAATTGCTATGAGCGCCAGGCTAGTTATTAAAAGCTTATGAACTACATTAAAATATTAGAAGAAAAAAACATCATGACAGGATACAGATTAGATAAACGCTGATGAGTTGAGCGTAGGTAGTTTAGTGACGAATTGTTATTGCGAACACGGTTCGCCAAAATTTCAATTCTCATAGCTCGATTCATCCATGTTTTAGAGTGCTTAGGACAAAGCGATGATTATACTGATCCAACTCGACGTGCGAGGAAAAAACTGAGTCTACATTATTGACCAATCACAAGGTTTGATAAATTTCGATCAAATTCTACGTACGAAGTATATTTTCGTTCACACAAACGAAAGTGCGACTGAAGGTAATTCAATGAATAATCAAACCACGACAGCAATGTCCAATGAATTTTTTCTAAATGGCAAAGTCGCCGGAATTCTTCTCACCTGAGTTCCGTAAGTCTTCAATGCTTGATTAGCACTTTGCGCTAGTTTTTCTCTGTATAATTGAGCAGCTCTTGAATTATACTTCTGTTGAGCATCAGTCGATGTGCAATTATGTTGACGGAAGAAAACGTTCTGAGAAAGAAAGTAGCTGTTTCAAGGAACACGAATTACTCCATAACAAAAGGACTATCATAATCATAAAGTAGTTCTTACGGCACTGGCATTGCCTCCCAATTGCATCTGTCTTAACTGTAACCACGTCCAATTCGTGTCTAACTGTGTAGATCGAACAAAAGAAAGGTGTACACCAAGTCCACGATGAACTGCGGAGCAGTCGATGCATATGAAAACTCCATAGGTTACGCTGGCCCATGTGGGATTTTTGGAATTACAATCAAAACACACCTACACGAATGCAGGAAAAGGAGTGGATGTAAAACTTGTAGGCAAACGATTCAGTTTTAAACGGGTAACAATTACCTTGTTTGTGGGTATAGCTCTTAGACGTTTGAACACAAGCTGAATATCAGTTTTATTTGGACCTTCGTTCGCCATGCCGCAATTTCATGAACAAGAATTATTACGAAAACTTTGAATTAATTCATGTAGAGAGTATCAATCACTGAATTCGTAATCAAAACGGGATGACACGCAACGTAAAATTATTATCAAAAATATTCCAACGTTACAAAACAGAACAACACTAGCGCACGACAGCAAGAAGCCAAAATTCTAACAAAAGGCTCTCGTCTCATGAGTCATGCGGTCATGAATCATTACGAAATTAGTTTTGCACACAAGATGGCGGATGCGAGAACCCGAACGATTTAGACCCCCTATCAGGCCTAGCCTTCCTTCCCCGATCGCCATTGCTTGGCGGCGAGGAATAGCATAGTGTGGTGGAAATTTACGTCTTTCCTTAATTTGATAGAGAAACTTCTGTGTTGCATTCGATTACGATCGAATGAAAAACTTTGGACCAAAATAACGAAGTGTTTTGATTTTAGAGACAATTTTTGAATTATATTCTCGACCGAGAAAAAGCTATCATGTGATGACCGTTCTTTTGATTCTCTATCAAATATACCTTATTCGAAGTTCGTTAACTCGACAATTTCAAACGTCTAGTATATGTGCAGTGCGCTGCAGATCGTTGAATTGACGATACGTTGATCAAGATACATCATGTTTCGTAAGTTACTACTATATTACAGGCTGTACAAATATCACTATCGTTCTGTAGATTATTCTCTAATCTTGCTTTTTAATTCGAAACCTGAATCTCTATCGAACAATTCTCGTAAAGAATGTTCATTCAACTTGGTAACTCATTTGAAAATGCTTTGTTCATAGCTTCTTCGGGCGGATTTGGAAGTAGAACTCCTAACGCTTTCAATCAAACTACCTCACCGTTTGGAAAACCGTCGACTAGTTTTACAACTCCAGGTTTTGGAACTGGGAACACTTCATTGTTTGGGCAACAGTCGCAACCTACGACGAGTTTATTTGGCAGTACCACTCCAGCTCCAACGTTTGGACAACAGACTACCACATCCCAGTCGTTTGGTTAGTCTTGTTTACATTCACTCATTTATCTTTGTTATGAAAATTCACCTATATGATGTGTTTTTCCATTCGAAAGGTTTTGGTTCTGGTACCAGTACATCTATTTTTGGATCCCAGCAACCTACCACCGGTACATCTAGCACCATATTTGGAGCTCAAAATGCCAGTGCGAATCCCAGTGGAACAGGATTGTTCGGCTCGAGTGGATCGACCACTTTCGGATCTAATCCTGGTTTTGGGACGTTTGGATCGTCCACTAGTTCGGCAGGATTGTTCGGTCAAACACAACAACCTCAAACCCAATCATCGTCTTTATTTGGACAGAGTACCTCAACTGGAAGTAGTCTGTTTGGTTCTGGCACAAGTAAGATATGAAGAGTTATAATGACTTCAGTTGTATTGGTTATCATTACACACCGATCTACTATAATTTTCTTCACAAATTTTTTTCAGGCGCATTTGGAGTTAGCGGTGCTCAAAGTGGAACGACAATTAAATTTACTCCTGTCATTGGTACAGATACATTCATAAAGAACAGTGTCAGTACTACTATCAATATCAAACACTGCTGTATTACTTGTATGCGGGAGTACGAATCTAAATCATTGGAGGAATTACGTTACGAAGATTATCTCGCCAACAGGAAAGGACCTTCTCAAGTAAGAACTTGATAGATTATCATTTGAAACTGCGAGTTTAAATTCTTGATCAATACCGTGTTTATTTAGGGTACCCAAACTGGCACTGGACTTTTTGGTAGCACCGCTCAACCGTCTCTATTTAGTTCTAGTACAAGTACTCCAAGTGGTACTACTGGAAACTTGTTCGGATCTAGCTGTAAGTTGACTCATAATTAAGTCAGAAATGAGACGAAAGAACTCATTTTCTAATGTATCATATGCTTTTGCAGCAGCGTTTGGGCAATCTGGTGTTTTTGGACAGAGCAGTCTTCAAAATAATACAAGTCTCTTTTCTAAGTCAAGTAGTACTGCGCCTTTCGGATCGACGACTACTACCCAGTCTAGTAGTTTTGGTGGATTTGGTCAGAATCCATCTTTGTTTGGCAGTAGCACCAATCAGCCCAAACCAGCATTTGGAGGTATTCACATTTTCCAATTTTTCTGTAAAAGAATCCGAACGACTGTACTATAATATATACTTTTTGTCTTGCAGTAACACAACCAGCGTCTGGTAGTTTATTTGGTCAAAATATGAATGTGAATAATTCTTTCGGTACCCAACAAAACTCGAGTTTTAATTTCGGTTCTCAACCGCAAACTCAAGTAAGCATTGACTTATATGGCAAATACCGTATCGACATGCCTCTTATACTTTGAAATTTCGTTTTACAGGGAATTGGATTGTTCGGGGCGCAACAAAATAAATTCACTGGTTTTAACGCCCCTGCACAAACTACTTCAAATTTTACTTTCGGCACGAACAGTAATCCGGCTGGCGGTACTTCGTTATTCGGTGCCAAACCCGCTGGTACTGGTTTTGGTGTTACTAGCACTACGCCAAGTTCTTTCGGTACAAATCCGTTCGGTACGAATACGTCGGGTACAAGTGGCAGCTTGTTCAGCAGTGGGTTTAACAAACCCCAAACGAGTGGGTTTTCCTTCGGTCAGAATTCCAATCCTTCTACCTTAGGCAGTACTAACTTAGGTGGTAATTCACTATTTGCTAATCCGGCGGCAAAACAAACTGGTGGTCTCTTTTCAAATCCTGGAACTTCATCAACGGGCTTGTTCAGTGGAAGCGGGTTTGGAACGAGTTCTTTCGGTACATCGGCAAGCACAGGATTCGGGTCCACGTTAGGCTTCGGATCTATGAATACTGGAGGAAGCGCGTTGTCAAATACGGCAGCCGGATCTGTTGTTGATCAAATCCAAATACTATCGGCAATACCTTACGGAAATTCATCTCTGTACAAGCATCTCCGTTCTAGCTCAGGTAAAACGGACGAATTACTTAAACCATCTGTCGTGGTGCAAAAACCGAACAGCGACTCGAACAACTATAAAGTATCG
This sequence comes from Aspidiotus destructor, assembly GCA_035079395.1. NCBI lineage: Eukaryota > Metazoa > Arthropoda > Insecta > Hemiptera > Diaspididae > Aspidiotus > Aspidiotus destructor. The sequence continues at coordinate 9,686,525 of JAVHKZ010000003.1, read as the reverse complement.
ACACAAATAAGTAATATTGTAACGAGGAAAGCGCATATGTTTGTCGAACCGGCGAAAAAATCACTCTTCGACAAAATAGATGATGAAATATTGGATAGTTCATTTAATCAGCAGCGGCAAAATCCGCGTTATTTGAAATTGAAGCCGAAATTTGTGATAAACAAGGCCAAAATTGGTACCAAAGTTGCGGAAAAGTCGTCGGATCTCGCTAACGTAGAGGACGCGAATAAAGAGAACAGAAGATCATTACCGTTATCGTCTCAAGAATCGGAACGTTTACCTGCGCTCGATAGATCTACGTCAAGGTGAGCGCAGTAAATTAAAGTAGCCTTTCTTACTTCAGAACTATTCGATTCTCAGTTATTGCATAAAATCTCACTCATATGTTTCAGTCTTGATGGTAAAAATGACTCACTTTATGAAATCAACACTATGAATGAATTAGCTCCCCCGAAAAGATCGTCGTTGAAGAAAACAGTCTCATTTCCTCTTGATGATTCTGTGAATGAGAGTCGAGATGTGGACAGCACATTTACGAATGGTAACGAACCAAACCTCTTTTCTTCTTATACGAAATTCTGAAATAAATGCTGGGAACAATTTGATTTTACAGACAGTGTAGATGCGGATGAAGAAAGTGAGCAGTTTGTGGATGACGAAAAGAATCATGCGTGCAATATTAAGCTTCAGCGTAGTGATTACTTCACTATTCCAACTTTGGATGATCTGGATGATAAAGTTGATGAGGAAGGACGTTGTATAGTGAAAAATTTCACTATTGGCCGCCGTAATTACGGAAATGTTGTTTTCTACGACGCATTTGACGTTGCTGGCTTGGATTTAGATTCAATCGGTTGGTTTCGTGAACAGACAGGTTTTTGATTGGAAAAACGAATTTTGAATGATGTATTTTGTTTTGCAGTTTTCTTCCGTTATAAGGAGATTGAAATCTACCCAAAAGACGATATTAAACCTCCAGTCGGCACTGGACTCAACCGTCGAGCTCAAGTTACTTTGGATCGCGTTTGGCCGGTCGACAAAACAACTAGAGAGTTGATCAAAGAACCTGAACGTCTAAAACAGTTGAATTTTGAAGCTAAGCTACAACGTGCGTCGGCTAAGATGAATGCGCGATTCATCGAGTACCGACCGTTACCAGCTGGATCTTGGGTTTTCGAAGTGAGTAGACGTGTACTTTCGAAATTCCTCCCACGTTACTTTTCAAACATACTTCTCGGTTGTCCATAGTAGTGCCTATGCTCTCTATTTCGTTCCCGTAGATTTTTTCAATTTTTCAGTGATGGTTTTACTGGAAAAAGGAACGATCATTTTGAGTTACATGGTTTTAATCTCTTTCTTTTGGGGTACCGTAGGTTGAACATTTTTCCAAGTACGGATTGGATGATTCGGACGATGAAGATCAGCCAAAAGGGACTGCAAAAGTTACGGAAAATGTGTCATCGAAACAGCCTATTAAATCTTTACAACACAACTTGAAAAATGTTTTTTTAGATAAAGTAAGAAATCTAGATTATTGACCGGGTTTGAGCGAACTCGATAAAAATTCTAATTAATATATTTTATACAGGGTCCTATATCGGCCAAGAAACGAGGATTAGATGGCAAACTAATAGACAGTGTTGATACCGAAATGATGAGTAGTGAATTTGATTTCTTGGATGAGAACGATGAAATTATGACTATGGGTGAAGAACAGTCATCTTTTTTGCAATCATCGAAAAATTCGACGAACGGTTGGTGAATCACGAAAGCAGATTTTCTCTAAATTGTAAGAAAGTCTGTTATTTAATTTATCTTTCTGTCCTGTGATCCTCGTCTAGGATATGGTGAATTCCTTAGTCCAACAGAAAAGTTGATGAAAAAGCATCATTCCACTTTACACAAAGTTCAATTGATGAAGGCTTCGTTTTACGTGCAAGACGAATTACCCGGTAAGTTATGATTTTATCTCGCCCTAGCTACGCGTCTTTTTCTCGAGGTCCAGTCGAAGTTTGTGCAACTTTTCTGGTGTGAGACGTATTAACATTCTTAAATGCGTGAATAATATGGATTTTGACATGTTTCATATCTTTCTTTTTTGACACCCTATACACTTCCGAAAATTTGCGAGTACACACACACACACACCCCCCCCCCCCCCTATTAATGGACTTGGAAAATTTTTTGTGAATTACCTGGGAGGTTATCCAGAAATCTGCGAGTACCACCCCCTGGGTAAAAATAAAATAAAAATAAAATTATATTAAATTGAATTAAAATTAAATTAAATTAAATAGAATTAAAATAAAATTAAATTAAATTAAAATAAAATGAAATAGAATTAAAATTAAATTAAATAAAATTAAAATTAAATTAAATTAAATTAAATTAAAATAAATTAAAATAATAATTAAAATAAATTAAAATGTAATAAAATTAATTAAAATAGAATAAAATAAAATAAAATAACATAAAATAAAATTAATAAAATTGAATTAAATTAAATAAGATTAAAATAAATTAAATTAAAATAGATTTAAATTAAAATAAATTAAATTAAAATTAAATTGAATAAAATTAAAATGAAATAAAATAAAATTAAATTGAATAAAATTAAAATGAAATAAAATAAAATAAATCTCGAATCACCTGGGAGGTCATCCAGAAATCTGCGAGTACCACCCTCTGGGTAAAAATAAAATAAAAATTAAATTAAATTAAAATAGAATAAAATAACATAATAGAATAAAATAAAATAAAAATAAGATAAAATGAAATTGAATAAAATTGAATTAAAATAAATTAAATTAAAATAAATTAAAATAGAATAAAATAACATAAAATAAAATAAATTAAATTAAATTGAATTAAATAAGATTAAAATGAATTAAATTAAAATAACTTTAAATTAAAATAAATTCAAATTAAAATACATTAAATTGAAATAAAATGAAATTAAATTGAATAAAATTAAAATAAAATAGAATTAAATTAAATTGAATAAAATTAAAATGAAATAAAATAAAATAAATTTCGAATCACCTGGGAGGTCATCCAGAAATCTGCGAGTACCACCCTCTGGGTAAAAATAAAATGAATTAAAATAAATTAAATTGAATAAAATTAAAATAAAATAAAATAAAATAGAATAAATTAAAATAGAATAAAATAAAATAACATGAAATAAAATAAAAATTAAATTGAATTAAAATAAAATAAACCTCGAATTACCTAGGAGGTCATCCAGAAATCTGCAATCACCACCCCTTGAGTAAAAATACAATAAAAGAAAAGCGAGTGAGTCCCAGTAATCTCATCAGCTCGAAATATACTAAAATAGATATGTACTGGACCATGAAGCGGTACAAACGAGTGGGGCGAGTAAGGCCCAGTCCGCTCGTTCGTCCCAGGAAACAGTCAGCCTAAAATACTCCAAAGTTGACTTATACTAGATCAAGAAGTTGGAAATTTTTGATATTTTCGAACGATGAAGAGCTTAAAAAGACTGGCGAAAAGACATGAAACATGATCTTTATATTTTTGGCAACGCCAAGAAATCCTTCTCACTTTTTTCGTATTTTGAATTTGAGTTCAAAGTCTAAAGAATGCTCGCAATTTTGTCGTATGTCTGAAACAGCGACAAGAATTTTCGAGCCGGTAGGGTATAATAATTATATGTGAGACGTTGTGAGAAATTCTTGGGAAAAGTCGACATGAAGGATCAAAGTTTCTAGATGGATAAGACTGTGCGCAATCAAATGAAAAATTTGTGTGTATCCATGCTTGTTTAGAAGCGGAAACCTCGCTCGAAAAGGGTATTCCTGATCTCGATTTATTTGCCACTAAACGTACGGATGCGTATCGATCTACAGATTCACCCAGCAAAAATATTCTACCTTTGCTGAAAACGCAGTTCACGTCCCAGTTTCCGCCTCCCATCGATATACCGATTGCAGGTAAGAGATGGATAGGCCCTATTTGTTTGCAAATATTTCTCAGAATTCAAATCTCTATAACAGTGTTCGTTTCGAATTATCGATTCATTTCGTCGTTTCCTTTCAGATTTTACCGACGAAGAGTACAAGCCACCGGTTTTCTCTCCCGAGTTCAAGACAATAACGACGAAACCACAAGCTGCTTTGAGGCCTCAACGTGTGCCCACGAAATACCGAGGAAGCGTATTTCCGACCGAGAAAAGTGTACTTAAATCGGTGAATGTCGCCCTCTGCGATTCGGGCTTGTATTTCGGTCGACATTTTCGAGTGGGTTGGTCGAAAGGTCTGTCGTTCGTCTGCCTGTCAGCTGCGTCTAATTCTGATTATATAGCTGAGCTGAAATACGATAAAACTGGAAGATTGTTGATGGGGCGATCAGCGAACGACGTCACACCTAACGTGATCAATAAACTTCAGCTGAATACGGATTTCTCATCCAAATTACAAGTATGAAAACCTTGATTCAAATAATGGAATAGATCGAAGTTCAAAACATACGTGATCTACAACTCGACCGTCGATCGTATTTGAATTTCGTTCTATTTATGCCAAATTATTCTTCTATGTTCATTCAATATTCTTCATCACTTTTGTGATCATTTTTAGAAAAATGTGGAAAGTCATTTAGAAATCTGTTTGAACGCGAGTAATTTTGAATTTGAAGAAGGAGTACCGGTCCTCCAACCTATTCGTAGTGTCGCTTCCTTACATGAACATTGCGAGATCGAACAAAAAACTGTGCGTCTTGAGGAAAATTATGATCGGCAGGTTTGGGAGTTGATGGTCGCGTTATGGGGAAACATACCGGGTTTGGACATTGACAGTAAGTTTTCAGTTAATATCTTGAGACGACTCCGGACTTTATTTTATCATCGAACTTTATGATACTAGATGATGCAAGACATCACAAGACCAGGATGGTTCGAAAGTCTGCTCTGTCCGACTGGTTGAAGAGTGTCGTCTCCTCGTCCTGTGAAGAAGATATAAGTGAACTAGATACGGCGAATAAGATTCTTACATTATTAGCGCGCGGAGAAATCCGTGAAGCTTGTCAATTAGCGTTGGATAACAGTAAGTACCCATTTCTGAAATCGTTAAGACGTGTGAATTGAGAACTTCTAACAAATTATTGCAATGTTTTTTTGTCGCAGATGACGTGAATTTAGCATTGCTAATGTCGCAGATCGGAGGAAACGAAGTAACTCGATCTTTGATGGAACAACAATTGAAACAATGGCACGAATCAGAAGCTGACCAATTGATCGAAGTGGCTCGCTTAAAAATAATGACTTTGGTGGCTGGTCACATGCTATTCGTTTCCAGCAAAGGTATAATTAACGCGTGCGATGGTTTAGATTGGAAAAAAGCGTTCGCCACTCACTTATGGTATGTATTGCTTTGTGAATCTCTTCCTCGTCAGCACGGTGTGTTAACGTGAGAGTTGGGCGCGTTTCAGGTATATTACAAGACCTTCAGATTCACTGGTTGAAGCTTTGAAACAATACGAAAGCGCGTATAAACTCGAAGAAAATTTCGCTGCATTTCCTTATCCAACGTACGTGAAAAATAGTTTGGAATTTGAAACTGTCGACGGACGTAAAATTTATGATCTGTGTTTCCACTTGATGAAACTATATTCGAGGCGTTCCTACCCGTTAGAAAGTGTTCTAAACCCGATTGCCTACACACCAAACGTTCTGGATTATAGACTGAGGTAACGATTCGGAATGGATAGAAATACATTTTCTCATTCAACTTCTTTCATCTAATTCGATGGAATTGAATTTTTTCATAGCTGGTTCCTTATGATCACTCTGAAAAATCTCGGATACGAACATTTATCTGCGGAAAGCGAGTATTCGATTCATACGAGCTTCGCTGCCCAACTTGAAATCAATGGGTTGTGGTATTGGGCTGTGTTTGTTCTGCTGCATATTCGAGATCTCACTACGTAAGTGAATACGAGGCCTAGAAAAACCAAATGCTAGAATACTTTTTTAGATATTTTTCTTTTTCTATTTTTAGTCGCGTGGATTACATTCAGAATTTACTAGATAAAAACGTCGAACTTTTACCGAATGGTAAAATCGGTTTGACTGAAGAAGAAAAATTCGTACACGAGAATTTGAAAATTCCAGACGAGTGGATCTTCTATTCAAAAGCTGTGTTAGCTGTATCTTCAAATAGGTGAGAATTTATTGCGTAATCTCATTGATTTAGTGTTTTTCCATCTTCAGAAAGGACTAACTTGTAAAATTTTATTTCACCAATTTCTCAGGATGGTTGAAGCAGCGTGGTATTTTTTAAAAGCTAAACGATGGAACGAAGCTCACGACGTGATCATGAATAATTTGTTAACAAAAGCGATTATCAACGGTGAGTATTTAATTACACTTCTCTGAGTTGAACTGATCCCGCGATAACGAAATTTCGTGCATGTTTTCTTATTTGCAGAAAAATATGAGATGCTTCAAGACATGCTGGACGAAATCGTCGCTAGCGAACGCATTATTCAAGGATGGAATTATCGTGGAGCTGTTGTTCACGAATACTTTACAATAGTTGACAAAGTGAATTTTGCTCTAACACAGCCAGCGGCGGATGTTAGTTTTCTAGATCCCCTGCAACCTCTTCTCAGTTCAGTCTGTTCCAAAATAAAATATTTTCCTACTTCAACTTCTAAAGAAAGGTAATGTATTTTGGAAGATTCTTCGTCGCGTAGAAGTACGATTTACTAATATCCGGTGTTGCTGCCCTAAAGCAAAGACTAACGTTGCGTATTTACGCTTGCAGGTTGTGTCAAGCAGAAATATCAAAACGCATGATCCAGTTAATTCGAGTGATATTGAATTTACAATACGGTAAACGAGGCATGTCGATCAGATTTGTTGTAAATTTAATCGATCAGTTACCATTACCCGAAGATTATAAACAACAAGAATTACAAGAAATTATATCCTGGTGGATTGATAAATGATAACAGTAAAAACACTTATTTTCAATTCATTTTGTATTTGTGGCTAAAGTAGTTGAGTTTATTTTGTACAAGATTTTTGTGGCGTTCATGTTGTAATTTTCCTTTTATATTTAATATCACTTTGAAGAAAGGTTCGCTCATCTTTCTTATTTATAATACAGAAGTGGAACTGATGTTATCGTAATCGTAAAGTATGTCGTATTTTAAATATTATACAATTTTGGAAAAGTATATAAATTTTTTTCAAAGTTCAAACGATATTCCACCTATTCGCTTAAAATTTCCTTCATCGATTGCAACAATATTGTCGGACGTTGAGATCGTCACGTTGTAGGGATCAGTAGGTTGCAGTCGCGACATCATCCAATATTTTGTAAAACTTCCAAAATAGTCGATCCTAGTAGTTCGTCTTGATTGGTCCATGTGACATACACCGATTTTTGTTCGTCATCTCCGCTAATTGTCACCAGGACCGATTCGACTGAAATAGAGGTATCGGTCACTTGCACATTCCAACCTTCTAATCGGTCCTTGAGCACTTTCATTAGTTTTTCTGTCGTTTTAGAACATGGTCCGGGATCTTGAAGTTTGACTGTCGACGTGAATCTGTTTCGAAAAGACGTGGGTAAATGTTTGCTCGAAATTAATACTACATAAAAAGAATGCAAATAAACTTACCTAACAATATGCCTGTTGATTCCAACCTCTTTACATGCCTCGTCTACGTCCATCAGTGTCATCGAGTTTTTATTCATCACCAGCACTCCGTGAATAATTCGCGGTTTCTTAGAGGAAGGCCCCCATGAATTGTATTTGAGGGCTTCATTTTTCAATAAATTCGACATCGCGTCGATGGGAACAGGATGTTTCACTTCGATTATACAAGTTTCTCCATTAGCTGGCATGTAACATTCTAAATTACACTCTTCTTTAATTTTCTTCTTCAGGAACTCCATTTTAGTCGCTTCTCCGTGTACTAATAATACGTTTCTCGGTTCACAATACTGTATGAGTCGCAAAATACCTTTGGCGTCGGCATGAGCAGAAAACGACATATATTCGACGTTGATTTTAATATCGATCACTTGTTTTTCAAATTCAATTTTTTTAGCTCCTTGTAGAACTTTTGAGCCTACCGTTCCTTGCACGCAGTATCCCGGCATTATGAGCATGTTGTTTTCACTGGGAGCCCACTTCTTAAAGATATATAACGATAATCCGCCATGTAGCATTCCAGGACTAGCAAGTACGACCATCGCCCCCGGATTATTCACGTAAGATTTCTCAAAAGGCTTAATATGTCTGAATTCGAACATATTCCGGTGTACGAAGGTTTTTCGAACTTTTTGATTGGTCCACGTAATGAACATCTTATAATAATTGTTTGCTTTTTCCGTTAAGCCGGCTGCGAAAAATATGGGAACCTTCAGGTCCATACGTTCCCAATACGTATCTAGAAGAATACAAATTTCTTGGGCTCTTCCTAAAGCAAACACCGGGATCAAAACCTTTCCTCCGCGTTCGACACACTCGTGTACTTTCTTCAAAAAATCACGCTCTCGACAACGTTTCGAATCACGTATAGTAGTAGCGTACGTTGATTCGGTGATGAGAATATCTGGGTGGCATTTATCAATCCATGCAGCGCCTAAATGTCGATCTGGAGTCATATTGTAATCCCCGGTGTAAACTATCGAGGAAGAGCCGACTCGAACATGAAACATAACAGCTCCGATGACATGTCCAGCGTAATAGGCTTTTATTTCAATATCATTATCTACTTTTACTATCTGATGAAGATTGACTGTGATCACCTTCTTCATACAGTCTTTTATCATTTGCGATGTGAAAAAGTTGAGCTCTCCTTTGCGATCAACAGAATTCTTCCGCATATCCTCCAACAATATAGGAGCAATCGCTTTGGTAGGCTGTGACATATAGATAGGGCCATTGTATCCTACCATTTCGGTGAGATAGGGTAGCGAACCACAATGGTCGAGATGGAAGTGTGAGATCAGAACGCAATTGATATACTTGGTAATGGGCTCATCGGCTGTAATAAAACTAAAATCTGGGAACCGAGTTTCATCTTGAACACCCATATGGATACCGCAATCCAACATGATACGTTTACCTTCCATGGATACGATAATGCAGCTTCTACCCACATCTTGACCGGCACCAAGAGGAGTGACCGTAATCTCAGACATTTTACTGGCTAAACTCCGATAGCCAAAAAATCACCGGTCACAAGACATTGTACTCGTAGATCACTTAACTCAGTCGTGGTTTCGAATATTTCCAGAATATAATTTCTGAAATTCATCCATTTGAATAATGATACATCATTTTTCAATGCAGTAGGAAAACCGATCGAGTATCCTAATCCAGTACTGATAAGAACTACCGCGCTTAACGTATGCGTCAGGCTTGCGTCAGGGTGGAATTTGATAAGAAAATATAGTGACAGAAGACTGAAGAAGAGTGTCGACTGTCAAATCGAATGAACTTTCGTCCTTCAAATTCATTTTTTTTTTCATAAGTAATTGTAAGTTTGTTTTAATAAAATATTAGACCTAGTTTTGGATCGTTAACCAGAAACCAAAAAAATTTGTCTACTTCGGGTCCTCCCGTAAGTCAAATCTCCGGACCTACTGCAACTTCTGAAAATTATCATTTTTTGCTTTTTTCAACTCGACATCTGGTTTCAGGAGGAGGTAGATTATTGCAGACGTTCAACAAAATACGAATCTATAAAGACGCTGCCTATAGGTAGAAATCTTTCTCAAGCGTAACATTTTTTTCCAAATTTTTATTTGAATACTCATTAGATATAAATATTAGGAAGACTAAACTGGTTCGGTTCGCGTTTCAATTCTCTGTTATTCATCTCATTTGTTTCCACAGATATGTGAAATGGAATATCGTAACTCCATCAAGAAGAAAATTTTTCCTCCTTTTTCGTTTTCTTTTATTCAATCAACATTCTTGATATTTTACGTATCCATCTTCTTCAAAATTTGTATTCTTCTGTAAGCGTGTCACGAAAATTCTTCAACCATCTAATTAAGATACGGTTCCAGGAAGTTGAAAAATAATGGATTTGAATGAAACGAAGGCATCACATATAATATACACAATATTATTTTCAACTCAACAACTAATGTACATGTTTTAGACCACTCGCGAACCTAAGAAAATAAAAAATATTTCTTTTTTTGAATCGGCTTTCACGTCATCCATTTGTTTCTACGATCTGCGTAAGCTACTTGACCAGTGCGCTGTTTCAATTCATTCCGCGCCTGCAAATATAATGATTGATTGAAGTTTATTTTATAATCAACGTCGTCTCAAGTGATTTAAGAACGTAATGCACGACATGAATCACAAAAGAGTAGTACACAGAGTCGAGGTTATTCTTAGATGACATTGTACGCCCATCGAGTTTGAGATATTCATGGATACTGTTTGTCGCGGATATTTCAAAACGTTCCACCGACAAACTTCTGTAGTTTATCGAGAACTGGGTTCGAAAGAATTTATCAACAATAATGTTACTTCTGAAAATATTGATAATTTGATTCATTCATAATTTATCAGCTCTGATACTATCATAGAGTACTTACAAAAATTTCTTCACTGATCCAAACAATTACAGTCGGGACCAGAATAAAAAGGAGCAATCCAGAAAAACTCAATTTTGGACCAGGTCTGTAGTACTGCCAAGCTGTTCGTGACATAGACCAGTATCGTTGAATTGCTGGGTCAAACTGTAATGCAAAACAAACTTTGCTCATAATTTGTTACGTTTAAATGTTCATAAAAATGAAGCCGCATTTATTAAGACAATGGAATTGAAATCAATAGGAAAACCTACGTATTTGTTTCAGAAATTTCATAAAATCTAGAAGTTCAACTCACAGGATGACCACCAACACCTGAAGCCCATCGGTAAGGATTATAAACTCGGCGTGTATGCTCGTCTTTCAGTGCCTGTCGCATTTGATTTTTCTTTGCAATTATAGCTGGATCATCAATAATTTTAAAAGGTTTCCTTCCAAGCCTCGGGTAAAGGAAACCTTCATAGTATTCGGGAAGGAATGTGTTTCCTTTAGGACGGAAATCGAAATAAGGACGCATGGTTCAGTGTTTCGCACGTCCGCGAGCACAAATTCAGACGAGTGAAAGTGTAGTCATACAATAAGTTTCGATAATTTTTTCGAAAACTATTAAACTACACCATACAAATTACAATATCGCAGAACGACTACCTAGTCTCAATTCGAAATTTTCTTATCATCAGACATTTCTCTGCTCTGCGTCTCTTTGAGTTCGCAGTACCGGTCATCCGTGAGGAGCGCTAGCAGTCTGATGGAAATGCGTGACGTGGGACGAAAGCACTTTTATTAGGTGACGAGGATGACTGATGACGCTATGACGCCCGTGCTGCTCAGCCAGGCTGCTAGCATTTCGTTGGCAAGGTAAACCCATTTCCCAAATTGTTGATTAAAACACGACAGGCACACGCTGAGTTATTTTGCCTTTCGCCTTTCGGCGTTTTGTTTTTTTCCGAACAGAATTTAAATACATGGTATACATTCTATACTAAGATAGTTCAACTGCAAGAGAAATTGATTTAGTCAGCAAACATGGTAAGTCTCTCTAAACTCCAGTTCTACTACAGTAGTGCGTATATGGACTTTCAGAGTGTTGAGGACAAGCAGAACTTAGTTGTTTTGTGACTCTTCTTCATTTCAGTACACGTATACTTTGCGAGGAAAAGTTTTTTAATATTTCATGTGTTGTCATCAGAAACCATTACTATTGCACGGACATGAAAGAGCTATCACACAAATTAAATACAACCGTGATGGCGACTTATTATTCAGCGCGGCCAAGGATCACCGTCCAAATGTCTGGTATTCTTTAAACGGAGAACGACTTGGATCATTCATTGGACATACTGGTGCGGTATGGTCTATTGATGTCGATTGGCAGACTTCAAGATTTCTGTCCGGCGCCGCCGATAATACGCTGAGACTGTGGGATATTGCTACTGGTAATTTTTCGATCTAAGGATTTTTGCGCTGTTTTCAAAACCCCACGTTTATTTTATTCTCATTTTTAATGCAATAGGTATAGAGATAGGCCAATTACCGGTTAGATCTGCCGTACGTACATGTGTATTCAGTTATTCTGCTAACATGGCTGTTTACTCCACTGATGCTACATACGGATACAGTTGTGAAATTCACGTAATAGATGTCAGGAATGCAGACAACTCATTCAGTAACTATCCTTCGTTAGAAATAAATAATATCTTGGCTTTTAGAATGTCAGAACACACAATGAGATGTTTTTGTGTTTTATCCAGGTAACACGTCATCAATATTGCAAATGCAAGTAAAAGAATCGAAAGTGACTTCAACGATATGGGGTCCTTTGGATCAAACGATAATAACGGGTCACGACGATGGAAGCATTACTCAATGGGACACTACGGTCAGTGGAGTTGTCATTTTAATATCTTATCAAAGTTCATGTTATTGAAAATGATTTGCTCAACAGACGGGAAAAATTATCAACTCAGTTAAAGAACACAAAGGAGCTATTAACGACCTACAGAAAAATGTCGATGGAACTATGTTTATATCTGCGTCCAAAGATTGCACTGCAAAATTATTTGATATTGAAGATTTATCTGTATTGAAAACGTATCAGACGGAACGACCTGTTAATAGTGCATCTATTTCACCGATTTTTGATCACGTAATATGTCCACAACTTATTTCCTGAATTACTGAATCGAATCATACGATACAATGAATTAACGAAGGATGAACTTTGCAGGTTGTATTGGGAGGTGGTCAAGAAGCAATGGAAGTAACAACGACGTCCACCAGAGTTGGCAAATTCGACGCTAGATTTTTCCATTTAGTTTTTGAGGAAGAATTCGCCCGCGTCAAAGGGCACTTCGGTCCTATTCATACTTTAGCGTTCCACCCTGATGGAAGAAGTTTCTCTAGTGGAGCTGAGGACGGTTTTGTCCGAATACAGGTTTTTGATCAATCGTATTTCGATTACAAATTTGATTATTGAATTTGTTCTTTTCCAAAATATTTATAATAAAATTGTTCAACATAATTGTGAAAATTTATTACTCTTCATTGTTCTGTATTGTACGTTACCTTCAGAATGGTTTAGAGCGGAGAGATGAGAAATAGATCATGATTATTTTTCTCGTGAAAATCATAAACTCTCTTAACTCATCAAATCAGAAGTTTTAATTCTTCGTTTTTCATTTGAAAATCAATTAGTAAAATTCTCCATGTTATAATAGAAACGCTCTACGTCTTTTCAAAAATATAGGTTTGGAGTGCAATATTGGACTACCGAACAAAACTGAGGGGATGTTTCAGTTGCCTCGACGGCCGATTTGTTTGATTATAATTTTAAAATCATTGTTCAGTAATCTAATTTGTTGGGACACTAGCCTATGAAAACCACGCATCACATTCCTGAGCTGATTTCATTAATGAAAATGATTTTTTGAATGCTGGCCCTGCCTACACAAAGTTGCAAAACTGACAAAAGACGATCAACGCAGCCTTCATCGAAATTCCAATACACGCTGGAAGTAATTTTCATTTCATGATAAATTTTCGTATGTTCAATGTTCAATAGGCAGGTTGTTCCAGGACTTTCATCCCTACATCTAAAATTATGAAAATGCGCGGAGTCCCTCGAAATTACGACTTTTCCTCCTCCTGGTCGTTTAGAATCTCATCCGTAACTCTTCGGTTGAAACCTCCGCAGTTTTTTCTCGCCATGCACTCAGAAATTGCAGCGTTCATAACCTTCTTACCCGCCGATTTTAATGGTACAATATGTGTTGAAAATATAAAGAAGCTCGAGTGATCCAATGCAACATCTCGACCCAGTAGCGTACTAACAAAATTTGTCCGGGGTGGGGGCCAATGAAAACAATAACGATGTGAGAAAAAAAACGACGACTTTCTCAAGGAAGATGAACGAGGAACGCAGGGAACCTGTCATATGAATAGGAACTTGTTCTATAAATCGGATTAGCCTCCCATCGTAATATACCTTGAAAATCAAAATTTTCCCATGTCCTCTCCTATCATATGACAGCTCGGAGAAGGAATTTTCTTCAAGTCCTTTTACTAGACGGTGTTTTTTTACAACTCTTAAGTCCGCCGGACACCACACGGCGAACGTCAATTTTTTCAAAACAGCCCCCCATGGAGCAGGTTCCCTTAAAAAATGACTTGTAACCCTGCCTCTGTGCCATCCTGAGTAGATCATAGCGACACCTAACCAATGACGTCATCATGGGTTCAAGGTTTCAGGGTTGGAACTTTCGGTTGTATATCTTCTAGGCTTCTTCTTGTTCAGTCCCTGACTCGCAGCTCAACTTGTAGTTTCTCTCAGCCTGGTTAGCCTGAAAATTATTTTATTGCGAGAGCGTTAACCTAGTCTAAGCAGAGCCGAAGCCTGGACTTGCTTGAGCTTACCTAGCTCGTCTCACATAAAGAAAGCTAAGTACAGCTCACAACTCAGAAGTGCAAGTCTCGAACATAGCTCAAAAATGAAAATTTTTTTGCCGCTCAATTAGGTCAAGGTCATGTTTCTTTGTAAGCGAAATTTTCAATCCAATGCTAGTGAAAATGATCGCCAACTCATTCTTCCAAAAAATGAACAAATCATCTATACCTAAATCATTGGACTACTAAAAAAAAAGTACTCTCTTAGGTATAACAAAAAATATTATATTAAATGAAATAACACAGGTAAAGAAACAATTTGAATTTAGAACGGGCTTGCCTATTGTTAAACATAATTACTGTAGTCATCTTGTTTGAATTTATAGAACAATGATAGCCCTAATTTGGAATAATTTGTCAGACGCTATCTTACCAAAAATTATAGGACATTGATGAGTATTGAATTATAATAATTATACAATTCAACAAATCAAAAAAAAAAAAAAAAAAACGATTTGTATAAATGAAAGTAATCTTAGAGACTAGAAAACAAAGAAAGATCATAATTCTAAAATTAAAATGACTAGAAAAAGAGAATCCATTTCGTTTTTTGTTTTTTTTTTACACCAAAACCTTTA
Organism: Aspidiotus destructor; assembly: GCA_035079395.1. Lineage (NCBI taxonomy): Eukaryota > Metazoa > Arthropoda > Insecta > Hemiptera > Diaspididae > Aspidiotus > Aspidiotus destructor. Next base: position 9,671,410 of record JAVHKZ010000003.1, on the reverse strand, counting down.
CAAATATGTACGGCATATTATGGTTACCAGTGTGTAAAATAAAGGCTATGATAGAATAAATTTATGATTATGTGAGATATTCCATAATAATACTTGTAGAAAGCTAGGAATTTCTTTTACCAATTGAATTCCTGTTGACGGATCAAATGACGAGATGAAGAGTGATGGTAAAAAATGATAAATACTTGATCAAATATTGCCCTGCAACAAAGAATATTCAATTTTTTTAATTGCTTAAACACTGCAGTTCAAAAATGAATCATTCGTATCCAGTACTACAACGACGATCACATGGTTTGATAGCCGATCCCGACGAAACAATGATTAAATCGCTGGAAAAAATTTGTTCTCGTCGTCACCTAGACGTCTGTTTCTTAGGGCTCTACGCTGAAAATCGTTATCATATTTTTCTCCGTTGTATTAAACAACTAACTGGATAATTATACTTTATTGATTACTCCAGTTACGTCTACTTGACTTGTAAACATGATCGAGTAATGTTGATACTTTGTACGAAAATAGATTAGTTAACAACTGTGTTTATCTTACAGAGAAATGCTACTGATGAAGTTCTCTTGACAAAGAAAAGTAAGCAATATTCTTGTAGGCTATAGCCAGATGATGGGAAATTAATTTACGGGATATATTGCTGGAAATTGAGCTTATATTATGTTAGGCCTACTGTCATTAGATACTTTCTCAAACGTTATTTGACGATTTAGGCATTCCGTGTTCTGATTATATTTTATTCCGTTTTTATTGAAAACGAAATTAACACGCACCTCCGATGAAATGAGTGCATCTATGCAGAATATTTGTATTGCAAGAGATAAAATCGAGTGATTACATTTTCAACTAATAAAGTAACTTACCCATGATTTGTAAAGAAGTATTACTGTAGAATTTTTCAGTTTAGGGCCGATTAATGGGTTCATCTGTGCCATGTAACAACACAGCCAACTGAGGAAAGAAATGTGTATTAGTGTCGATAGAATGTGAGGTAAACATTATAGGGGTGAAAATTACTCACAATAACCAGCAACAAGCTCCCGTCAACATCAAAATCAATTGTAAAATCCTGGAAAATACAAATTATAGTAGGTAATAAGTCAATTAATTTAGGGTGTAATCAATGAACTAGACTCGCTTCTCCTGGGTAGCGAAGGAGCATTATTTGAAAAATTAAATTCTTGAGTCTACATTTGTTTTCATCATAAAGAAGAAACAACTTACCCTCTATTGTGATTTTTGGGTACGTAAAACGGTAGGACGATCCCGACGACACTCCATAGACCTGTCATCAAGAAAACGGGCATGAATGCAGCACCCATATTGGATATTCTTAGTACGCTGAACAAACAGCACTTGAGGAATAGGAATTTATCGATGAGTATAGGAGGAGAAGGAAAACCTTATGATACGCTATTCATAATTTTAAAAATCTAAAGGAAAAATTGAATGTCACAAGCATAACTCATAGATTTGATCAATATACAATGGGTACCACAAGCGATAAGAAGAATGGTTCATGTTCGTTATTGCGCAAGTCGAGTGACGTCTCCAATGATACAACAATGAATCACCGAACTTGGTATCGTTACCCGAGAGGTATGTTGCCACTTCTCCAGATTGCTTTCAAAGCGCTTGAATCGCTTTTTCAAAAGAGAGGATCTCAGTCGCATATCACACTTCTTCTTATTCTTCTTGTTTACTGAGTTGAAGGCGCTAAACTTGATTCTGTGAATTGATAACGAGTGACGACAAGAGTGAATATTTTCCTTCTTTCCGAATAAATTTCTTGGTAGTCGGTAAGAAATTCTTATTCTCTTCTTCGCTTCATGAAGAATATCGTAATATTATGACATCTATGTGTACGCGATCGCTTTTAATCTTTCTGTAGGATTATACTCAAAGATTCTCCTTATTCGCGGTTGTCTTTATTTCACTTCCTTAAAATACTCATGTCATACATGCATCAACATTTTTTCAGGTGAGTTGTGAGAACAATACTTTTTAATGTTTCTTATGGGAACCCAATAAACCTGTTCTCTTCAATTTTATTTAAAGCGTTGAACAGTCTTCGATTTGTTGTTGAGTGATACGGTATCCATTATGAATTGATGCCGGTATTTTGTCCTAGTATCTTACATTATTTACTTTTCTTCCTTTTCTTCAGATGATCATTGACCATTCGGTGGTATAGACGTAAGTTTCTTGTGATACCGCACCGCTCTCGCAAAATATTTTAGTTTGCCGCAGATTTGCACTTGAAGAGCTCTGTGATTGCAATTTATTGATAATGAACTCAAAAATCGAAGGTGACTCTGCATCCGTTGCGGTAAGTACGGCGACGAACGTTATTGATATCTTTTTAATCCTTCTCGTCTCTTCTATAACGTATTTATTGAGTTCTGAATGTAATAAATGTACTGATTGCGAAGTCCTCTCTTTTCCTTAATTTCATTGATTTAAATTTTACCTCTTCATTGTTAGTTTTCTTTTTATGACCCAAGTACGAAGTAAGAATTCTGGACTTCTTTCTTCTGACGAAATATTCAATCTTGTACTCGTCGGTTCTTCTTTGACCCTATCTTTTTTCTCAAATGTTCTTGATTTTACTAATAATATTATGTTTTATACTTTCTTTTTCATAAATTTCTTCCGCTGCTCTTTATTCGTATAATTTATAATATACTTTCTGTTTTCCTGTAGGAGGATCACGCGGAACATCCTCGCGTTTTGATTCCTGAATTATGCCGATTATTTTACAATTTAGGATGGGTTACTGGGACTGGCGGTGGAATTAGCATTAAGAATGGGTACGTCTTCATTATATCTCATTCATCGGACTAATTTTACGAATTTAATTTGTATCGTACAAGAATACGTTACCGTTTGTCTCATTAATACTCCCGGCGTTTGTGGAGAAGGGTGAAAAATTTATAGAGTGATTTCCTTCGTCCAAAAATAGAATTGAAATAAGATACTCTTGAATTTTGAATGTTTCAATTCAAAACTCTACTCAATTATTTTCTTCTCATAGTCAAAGTATACATTGTCTTCAGAAGACAATCGAGATTATAAAAGATTTACCTCAACTCTTGTTTCGTAGAAATGAAATTTATATCGCTCCATCAGGCGTTCAGAAGGAAAGAATTGTTGCGGACGACTTGTTTGTTCAAGACATGAATGGGAAAGATTTAAAATGTCCAAACGCCGAAAGAAATTTGAAAAAAAGCCAGTGTACTCCATTATTTATGTGCGTGTACAGAGGTAATAAATGAGCGTTTTTCGAAGAAAACACGTCGCTATCAACCGTGATATTTCTCATTGATTGTTGCATCATTCACAGCTCGCAACGCCGGGGCGGTCATCCACACACATTCAAAAGTTGCAGTTCTATTGACTCTTTTTTATGAAAATGAATTCCGTCTGTCCCATTTTGAAATGATAAAGGTAATAGTTAGACTTGTTTGAAGCTCATGAAGTTGAATGATCTCAAAGCGAGAATCAGCAAATCAAAAATGAATTAAAAGAATAACTCGGAAAAAAAAATAGAGGAAGAGAAATTTTTTATTTGACCTTCAATTTTCTTCTAGGGTATCAGAAATCAGCAGCTGAATCGTTACTACAATTACGATGAAGAGATAGTTATTCCAATTATAGACAATACACGGTTTGAGTGCGAGTTGGAAGGCAGTATGTCGGAAGCCTTATCTAAGTATCCCCAAACCACAGCGATTTTAGTCCGTCGTCATGGATTGTATGTATGGGGCGATACCTGGCAACAAGCGAAAACACAGTGAGATATTTATATTATTATTCGTGATGACTCCGTTGCAGTTGAATAATGAGAATGTTCTTCTTACAGATGCGAATGTTACGATTATCTTTTTGATATAGTTGTGAGAATGAAGAGCCTAGGAAAAAATAATGTCGAAGTGAATAAATAGAAAATTTGATTATACTTACCCCATTAACTACTTTATGAAGGGAATGGACTTTTCCTTGAAAATATTCCTAATAATTGTCAATGAAATCTACCCTTGGAGGCCACTTTTTAGAAAAATTAGAGAACTGGGAAAAGTAAACGTTTTAAAAATATCAAGGATGGAACAGAATTTATGTCGCTAATGAAGATTTTTTTATAATGATCTAGAAGAGGAAAATATTTGAAATTAGTCGTCCGAAAATATCATGGAGAAAATGGACACCCTGTTACCGTATTTTTGTAATTATTTTGTAAGAAGATTTCAGTTTAACCTGTATTTATTCTCAATTGCATGTACCAAAAATTTAATTTTTATGAAGAATAAAATTTTTCTCATAAATAACTCAGTAGTTTCAATTCAAAAAAGCGAAACGCACCTGAACCATAAATTTTTATTCATGTCTCGACTGATTTCAGACACTAGTATTACAGGTGCTTCATCGCCAAATTCTTCTCGAATCCATTGTTCCTTTTCGTTTTAAACCTCACTTAAGCCAAAATGTATGGACATGGCTTTATTAAACTTCAGTGGATGGTTCCATTATTCAAATTAATGAAGTTATAATTTGTTCCAAGAGCTTGAATAGTCATTTGACGCAAAAGCAGTCAAGAAGTGCGAAAACGTTGGAACCGTCAATACAGAAGGATGATGAGACAGCAAACAGAAATAGAAAAAATAAAAAAAAATAATACTCTTCATAACAATAATAAATAGTAATGTATTTTTTAAAAATACCATAACAAGACCAGTGAATACAACATTAGCCTATAAATACTTTGGTAACTTAAATTCTGATTGAATTAAGTGCATGCGTACTACAACAGGAATGAGACGCAACGTATTTCCACATTCTTAGGTATCATTTCTTAGAGTTCGTAGTAAGGAACAACACAAGAACAAACTAAAAGAAAAGTAATACAGACCCTCGGACTCAACATCTCTCATTGATCTCCGCGGAAAGGAGTTTCAATATCATGGGTAAAAATACGTAATTACCTTCATTAACAAGAGGGGGAAAAGGCAAAGAGAACGAAAAACTACGAGAACAGGTTCAGAACTTTGTTCGCTGTCTGCTTCATGCAGATATCACCCACCAATTCTTTAACGAATAATTTTCTGAGAACCATCACCAACTATTTCTGAAAGAAATCTCATTATTCTACTCGAATGTAATCGATATCGAGTTGAAAGGCAATATTGGGCTTGTGGTTTCCGTATACAACGCTGTAGCCAGACAATCAGTGGCACTTTGTGCTTCGCCTACTGACTCGAGTACCGTGCCCAAATTGTACCTGGAATTAATTATGAACGTAAATTATTACAAAGAGACCGCGCTTACGATGACAATTGTTGGAAAAATATCGAACCAAGTTTGAGAAGACCACGGATCCAATTTCGCAGCAAATCTTAAAATCTTTTCTGCTATTTTTTTATTTCCCAAATAATGGTACATCAACCCCTGAAAATATACAATCGAGTTTTATGAATAACAGGCAATTAATACACAAGAGAAACATATCTTAAATTCATACTAATGTCATACGAACCAAGTGCTGTAAGCTTTTGATATGACACGGATTTATAGATATAGCATTCTGGTAAGACTGCTTTGCTTCTATAAATTCGTTTTTATATTCTTGGATACGACCTTTCTGCAAGTGTGGAAAAACATCACTCAGAAATTAAGGGAAAAACTAACAAGATACATGTATGTAAGAAATAATTGAGGTCACATCATACCACGAACATAACATGGTGAGAGAATGGAAAGATATTGATTGCTTCTTGTAGACAATTTGTGGCTGCGACCACTTGATCTTGTTCGAGGTAAATTTCCGCCAACAGTAGCCATATTCTATGTTGTATGGCCCATGAATTATCTGTAATAACTGGTCTTCGTAAAGATGAGCTAACTGAGGATGCGGCCACTTCGGACATCGCATGCTCTACTTTCGCAGCTATCAGAGACTGCGGAGCGTGTAATGAATCTATAATAATACAAAAAAAGGTGGAGATTTATTAAACATTCATACCTTCAAAAGGGGACTTCAAAAATGTAAATAGAGGGTTTTCACAAGTGTAAATGATACGTACTAGACTCTTTATCGGAAAATTCTTGTAGGTAAAATAAATGATTGTCCGCAGAATGATCCGAACTGATTTGCGATTTGGAATAGGTTTTCCACACAGACAACATGCGTTTACCAATCATTAAGGCAGTCTGTAAAAGGACAATTATAAAATCACACCGTTTTATCCGATTTTTCCGTACTCTCCCAAGTTTCGCTCACTTCGTTGTTCTGTAAATGCAATTCCAAATGAATTTTCAAGAAATGCAACGATATATTATCGGGGTAATCTTGCAGCGTCGAGTCTAATAGCTCAGAGGCTTCTTTCATTTGTTTCTGAGCCGTTAACAGAAGAATCATCAAATGCAAAGAAGGTAAGTGTTCAGGACAGAGACTGAGTGCTGCCTTTGCGTATGACATAGCAACAGACAGTTGACGTTGAAAAGCCGCTTGCAAACCCAAATAATACTTCGCGAGGTGATCATTGACATCCAAGCGATAAGCCCTATTAAAATGAAATTGTGGACAATTATTAACTTTCAAATTCTGGAATATGATACTCATCGTGACACTTCGTCTTCTCTTCTGTTCATTGTCTGAGCATTCGTAAGCTACTCACTTGAGAAACGATTCATAAGCCAATGTATTGTAATGATCGCGGGAAGACTTCACATGTAAATTGTTCGCTTTACAGTGCGCTCCGATACCAACGTACAAATAACACCTCGATAATAAATGACCGGGATTTTTCATTTCACAGGCTAAAGCTTCTTGACTCCAATACAACCCGTCATCTACCTTCAAATCAAAACAGAAAAAGAACGTTCAACTTTCAAATCCACTGAAGAAGGAAAAAACTTTATCTAAAGGACATCACTTACTTTATTCATACTGTGATAAGCGATACGTGCAGCTATCAATTTCGGCTGCGTTTCATCTTTCATCAATCTTATGACCTCTTTAATCATGGCCAAAGCGCGCGAATGTTGACCTGTCGCTTCTTGACAAAGTGCATGTTGCAGCCAGATATGAGCTTCGTCACTCGAAAATTTCATAGCACGATCGAATGACTGCATTCAGTAAGAAGAATTAACGATAGAAAAAATAGAACGAATGTCACGCGTGAACAGTATGACTAATGACTGATTTTCCGCGTACCCCATTTAGTATTTAATTTACCTCTTGTAATAACGAAAACTGCCTCCATCGACACAGAGAAATAGTCAGTAAATCGTAAACCGCAGTCGCATTCGTAAACGCTCTCACTCGAGCTTCTTTAAACTCAGGAGACTGGCTTAATACAGCGTTTCGAGCCGCCATTGCTTCACTGTAACACAAGTAAAGCAACAATAGTATCCAAGCAAATTTTACAAAACGGATGATGATTTAAGACTGCACCTTATCAACAGTAACAGAATAATTTCTTCGTATTGATTACGGGGACAGAATAAATTAAGACCGTTATACTTCGAAGGTTTCCAAGGACTGGTCACCAACTTTCTGTTATCTAAAAATAATGACCATAATAAATAACTTTATTTCTAAGTAAGTGAGTTAAAATTTCGCGGTAAAAAAAAATCAAATTACCTGGAGGAGGAACGTACGACAATCCGGTTAGTCCTCTGAGCAATAGTTCAGCTAGCTGTCGACATAGAGTTAATCGTATTGCGTACGCGCCACTTGCTTCAACGGCCGACAGCATATTTCTAACGAACAAAAACAACCAAAAGTGTTTACCAACATTACTCAATCCTTTCAAGAAAACAATATTCAAAAATAAACCTGTAAAAGGCAATGGCTTCAGCAAGTCTTCCACGTTCGATCAAGAATATCGGACAACGTAAAATAGCAGTTTCGATGAGTAAACTCAGTTGAGTTTGTTGAAGCGTTGTTGGTTGTGGTGAATAAGAACCTCCTGAAAACATAATTATGTCGTTGTTTATAGTCTGAGTTCCACGATTTCTTGTCCTCTAAAATACCAAAGTACCTCCTAATGTTGAAGTAATAGCGTTCATAGTATGTTGTTTATCCTGTTGCTGAAGGTATAGCAAACCAAGATCACTGGCTGTCTCGTAGCACTGATGTATCTGTTCGATCCAAGCGATGACAGCGAGCTTTGAAGATGATTCTGGTGAAATCTTTTCCAGACATAACCCTGTGGAAGATTCGCAATATGGTAAAATCAGTGACACGATGAAATTTAAACATGATTGCAAACATTCAAAAATGTTACCTTTAATCGCGAATGACTCGGCGATGATACGAATACTTCTGGGGGCTAAATTTTTCTCCGTCAGGCCCTGCAGATCTGCTTCCTTGAAGTGTTTCAATGCGCCTTCGTAGTCGCCGAGAGCATACTGTACTTTTCCCAATAGTAAATGACCATCTAGAGCTACGCCACACTGAGGAAAAAGTTATACATAGTTTTTAGTTGACATCATTTCGATAGACTGTCAACTTTAGAATGAGGTATTGCTCGTCACCTTATCTCCTTCTTCTGTGATCGCTTCCAGCAAGCAGTTCTTAGGCTCTATTAGGCCTATACGAGCTTTCGGAATATTCTTTTCAAACGGAGGATTCTGTTCCAGGTAACTTTCGAGTTTTGCTTCCCCGACTAAGAAGCAGTATAGTGGAGCTGTGAAAGTGGGAGGAGAAACTTGTAATTTTTTTCGTGGATACTTGAACTTTATGAGTAAAACTCGTAGTCGTATTCTTACGTTTAGGCTTTATTAGAAGGTCAGCTAGTTCAGTTATTCGGTTCCAGTTTCCTTCTTCTCTATTCTTCTCGATATCATTCTCAACTAATATTTTATTTTTGGGAGTTTTCCCAGTCATGGCAAAGAACTGGTAAGGTACAAGAAAAGACACATGAAAATAAAACAAACAAGAGACAAGTACAACGGTAAATGAAAAATAGGCTCATGGAACAAGAAGGTACGATACTCACTTAATTCAAATCAAATCGACGTTGAGCGAACAACAAGTAACTCAACGTCTCAAGTCACTCCTCAATCGCATTTCAATTAATTTTCTCTCGGGACGAAGAAAAAAGAAGTGGCGGATTTAAAATTTCTTTGAACTTTGGTTACTGCTATAATGATAAGCATAGATAAGTATTGTATATTACTGTATGATGATAACGGTCGAAGCCTATGATGCGTGCGGTTGCCCTTCTGCAGGTGGTCATAGAGTGGAAAACTGGAAATAGGGCGTCCGAGGATACAAAGTGAATTTGTAGGATATACGGAAACTCGTTGATTGATTTCATACAGAATGAAGGTTCAGGTGGATGCGACTAATCGACTAGATAGACTGGATGTAAAGGTTTTTTTCTGTAGCTTGATGTTGAATTATGATACCTTGCACCAGAAACATGGTGCAATCTAGTTATTGACACGATTAGAAGCCGCAATGACCTGGTGCATAATATTCTCTCGCTTGCTCATGGGTATAGGAATTCCCACTGAATTCCCTACTCCCTAGATTCTCTGTCTTTCTCACAGGTTGAGAGACTAATTTGAGAATGACAACTACTGAAGTTTAGGCCTAAAGTTATATTCTAGGACCATCGGTCCGTCGGAATCCATTGAAAATTCGTGTCGGCATCCCGATCCACTCTATATGAATCTATTTCTCACTCTTCTCATCTTCACTGCAACCTTACACCACCATCCCTGTGGATTTTCCCCCATGAATGGTTTCCGATGGTTTTCGTCTTCATGAACGCCTTCTCTACAGTAGCGCCCCTACGAAGCACGGTAGAAATGCACACTCGTTGCGCGACGTATCTGCAAACCAACGAGCATTGAAATGAGACTTTGTAGAGTTCTCAGTAGACGGAATCATGAGCCTTGTTCTCCGAATCGTAGTTTCGCAGATACACCAAATTCAACTTCGTGTGACAGACTCCACTATCACAGTCTTCTTGTTTACACTCCAGTCGAGTCGACTCGTGAATCTTCGTGAATCGTGATGTGATGTGGATTGGATGTGATAAGAATAAGACGTGTTTTGGCAACAGAAAGATTCCGAATTTGAACTAGGCTATTTTGAAGTGTGCAAAGGTTGTTAGTTTTACATTTCTATTACACTTGAGTAGAATTCTATTCCTCAGCGCTAGAATGGAGACCGGTGAATCTTCTATAGCAGTCTCAGGTTTGTTTGGTATTGTGTTTCTCACTCGCCGTGTAATTTTTCGATTGCATCAGACGCTCCTTCATTGTGTTAAGTGGAAACCAGCCCTGTTTTCTCGTGCGTCTGTAGATTGTAAGTTTTCGTATAATCAGCTTGAGATTAATTTCAGGGAGCATGTATACATCCGAACGCTTCGGCAGCGATGAAAGTGGTGACGGTAGCGAAAGCAAGCCCTTCAAAACGATTCTTCAGGCTATGCGATTTCTGTCGGTCGAACCTTTCGCCCCCATATATGTAGACTCGAAGGTAGAAGGAGAAGTAAGGAATAGTCATTTGTTGATATAAATCTGTGGTACGAAATTGAGCTGACGTATGACCCATTATTTGATCCTCGGAAACTTTCTCGTTTGAGTTCAATCCGATTTAAACTGTTGGAAGTTTCTTAAACCCGACTCTATGATGGATTTATTAATTGAGCTACTGTTTGCCCAGTAAAATGTTCAGTTTAACTATAGTCGACGCGAGTAAATCCTTGTTTGATTACTAATTGCTTAAAGTAAGCGTGAGCGATTGTACAGCTATTGATATGGATACGTCCGCTCAATTTTTGCCGGGAGTATTGTCTTACTTTCGCCATGCTCAGACGAGTTTTTCTTTTCACAGAAGTATGAACTAGCGGCTAAATCACAACTCAAGAAAATTAAAAACATATGGCAGCGGGAAAAGTTCAAAGCTTCCAGTGCTCAAAAGAAAGAGAAGGAAGATGCGGAAAAGCGGTCTAAAAACTTGGAAGATGCTAAACAAATAATCATCGAAGAAGATAGCTCTTTGCCGGTAGCCAAACGTATTAAGATCATGGAATGTAAGAACTTTCAAGATCAGCGTGTTCTCATTTACGGATGGGTTCACAGACTGCGAAAACAGAGTGAGTATTGGTGGTGTGCTGTCTGACAAACATACCTATCGCTATTCTCTGCTTCTCTCTTTGATCGTTCGTGGGGTACCTAAAGAAGACGGTTGAACTAACTTGATCTCACTAAAAGTACTAGAATAATCCTTCTGAACGATGTGGAGTGAATGGTCCGTGACATTTGACTAATATTCAGGAATTGCGGTCTGCGATTTTGGAGGAACCCTTGTGTTTTGAGGATGTGATTTGTCGATTCACCGAATTTTCTTCCCGTTTTATTTACAATGCAATGAAGCAGAAAATGAATTTGAGAACAAAGCAAAAAATATGCTGAATGTGAACCCACCTGTAGAAAAAGAAAAAGAAATGATGATAATTCTATCGTTAAGATCATCGAACATGGAAATCATGCACATAAGATTCATAGATCTTATTCTCAGTAATAATGTTGAGTATCAAATTAAACTAAGGGCCTTTTCAAAAACGAACATTCTGCTCTTCAGCGTAGCTAAATTTGCCCCAAATATTCAGCATGAAAATTATTAAGAAAAATGTGTCAAAAATAATGATTTTCTATGCTCGCAAAATTCTTGGTTTCAAAATTTTAATGTGGTTATTTTCAATCTAGCGTGCAATCTCTAAAATTCGGAAATATTCAGTGCCTTGATGGTAAAAATTCATAAAATTTAATCTCGTGAATATCGACGATTTTCTCATTTTGTAAAAATTCGAAGCTAGTTGAAACCATGATAATTATCTGTAGTCTCGCAAATTAATCGATTATTTCACTTCAATTGTAACAAATTATTCTTCAGCATTATGTGAAGTTTTAAAAATTTTGATTGAAGGACTTTTTTTAGTCATCTACACGTGACAAATTTTCGGCATTGCTTGTTCCAATTCAGTGTTTTATTTTAGTTAAGAGTCGTATCCAGATCAAGAAGGAAATGTTGATCTTTCGCCACCTAAACCGCAATAAATTGTTCGCCTCTCAATTTTTTATCCTCGTAGATTACGGTTCTATCTACAAAGTAATAATTTTTCGCAGAATTAAAACGTATTTTCAAGCACAAAAACAAAAGTGAACCACATAGGAGGAAAATTCTTCTAGAACAATTCATGTTGTATCAAGGTTTATCTCAGTTTGAATGTTTTCGGCGAACAGCGCATCCTTTCCGTGACCGTTCACAATGTATTCTCTTATCAGGGTAGTCGACTAACAGTTATGATCAGTTTAGTAAATGAACCGAAATGATTGCATTTATTATCCCTGATCTAGATATTACTTACAAGAACTTGCATTCCCGATAAAGAATCTACCCAAGCGTGTCGTTTACTAGTGTTTCTGTTTTAGTAATCTTGCTTGTTGTGTGCTCTTGACCCCACAAATTATGAATGTTGCTGGATGGAGAGACATATTTGAGGCAGCTCAACATAAAGACCAAGAAGCAGTAAAATATTATGTCGAAAAGAAGAACGTTCCTGTCAACACGACGAATTCGGAAGGACAGACAGTGGCTCATATAGCCGTAGAAAATAGCCAATTTTTCTTGGTGAAGTATCTGGTTGGTAAGGATCCATCCATTGTCACACTTAGGGATAACTTGATGGGAAACATTTTGATTCGAGCAGTAGAGAAAAATGCCTACAATATTGTTGTATTTTTGATCGAGGATTGTCGAGAGGATATTTTCAAGGAACATAATCGTTTCTACGGCAATACGGTAGTGCATCTCGCGGCTTTGCACGGTCATCTGTCGTTGGTGAAATATTTTATGGAAGATCAAAACATAGATTGTAATCTCAAGAATGATGTTGGTGAAACACCTATTTTTTTCGCTGTAGAAAACGTGCACATGCCCGTCGTCAAATACCTTGTAGAAAAGCAACGCGTTGACGTGTTCGTCACTGATGAAAACAATGACCATATCCTGTTCGTTTCGGCTTGGAAGGGAGATTTAACCGTACCCAAATATTTATTGGACGATCGGAAAAAGGAGATCGATCTGAATTTTAAAAATTTGTTTGGCGAAACACTCTTACATAGATCGGTAAAGTATAGTCATCTGAACTTCATTAAATACCTAGTGGAAGAGAAGTGGGTTCTGATTGACGAAATCGATGCGGACGATAAAACACCGCTACATCTTGCCGTAGAACAAGGTAATTTAACTATTGTGGAATATCTTTGGGACCATGGAGCGAGCGATCGCAATGGAACTATTCTGAAAGCTGCAAAAGACAAGAAGATTGTCGAGTACTTGAAAAAAGCTGCGAAAAAGCGAATCAGTCGAAGTATATCCAGTCCATCTGGTTTTGCGAGTATTACCGATCGACGAACGCCTTTGTGGCCTTACGAATGGGAACGAACCTCTATCGGAGATGCCGGGCAGATCGGTAACGATGAGGTCGTATCTTTTGAAAATCGAGTTTTTTCTCAAACCAGCGGCATTTCAATTTTTGCGGGCCTTTATCTCAATTGTTTGACCAAAATTATCAAATTTAGAGGGCCGCATCAACGATTTCCAACTCCATCAGAAATCTTACGAAGTAGAATAGATTCTCTTGCTATTGATGCAATTGAAAATGAATGAATGTACGAATTACAATACCGTAAATATTTAAGTCGAATGTTTCTTAGAGCACATTCTTTGCGTATTGAAGAAAGAAATCCATCATCTGTTCTGCAACAGGACTAGAGAGTATCAGGATGAAGATTTTACACTTGTGCAAAAAAATCGATGAAAAATGTGAGACAGACGGAGTATGGAAAAAATATATGTTCAGACGAATATCCAGAAAATGAAGAAGATGCAAAGAAAGCGGATGGATGGAGCTGAAAAATGAGTTTCGGGAAATTGAACTGATCCATTTATTTTGGGGGTACCATCTTTCACGTTGGGGTCTGAAGTCTGTTTTTTCAAATATTTTTTCGTTGATGATCGGAATAACGAGGAGTTTTAGATAACAAAATGCGCAATCCGAACGATCGCTAGAACGAAACAGAAAACTCTAAAACAAAGTCTGCTGAGAAATGAAATTGCCAAAAAAAAAATTCAAAATTACTGCTTCGACAGAAGAGCTTGTTGTATGAGATGTGAAGATCATTTTCTTCTGAGAAATATCCATGACAGTGTCGTCCCTTCCAATGCGGTCGAAGCGCATGCATCGAATACAAACTCATACGTAGTTAAGTGAAACTTTCCACTACTTTGACTCTTTTGTTCGGCATCGAAGAAGACCTTCACCATTCAACTTCGAATTTGGAACTACTTACCTACATTGAAGAAATTTTGCAATTAATATAATCCATTCGATTTCATTTTGATCTTCATCCATGTTGTCTTGCCACATTAGTAAAAGTATTTCGTGCAGAATTTATAGCAAGTAATTATGTCAATCAATTAATCTGTTTATAGAATTCAAATCGTACAAATGGATTCTTTGCTGTAGAGATTCCTCATACAAAAGTAACTAAGGCTTCTTACTTCCTCTGTAATGTGAGCAAATATTTAGGAGAAAGAACAAGCTAACTAGTGGAAGGTATTTTGTTTTTGTTTTCTTCCTGGGATTACTGTCTGTTGAACTTCTTTCAGCGCAATTAAAAATTGCGAGAACTGGCGATGATAATTCGGCTGGTTTTAAATATTCAGATCTCTTATTATTCCTTGGATGCATTCAATCATCTATCCACCAGTAGTACTCTGAATCGGTTTTTCATCTTTTTGTTCTTCCCATGTGGTGCAGAGCTGTCTTTCAGTCTACCCCGTACCCCAGGCCGCCATCCCCGTTTTCCCGCGCAAATTTGTCTGTGTGATGCATTTTGGGCACGGAACCACACCGGGTGCCGGCCATGTTTCCTGGCTATAACACGTAAAGAGTATTTTCGCCATAACGGTCGACGTAAGCCATAGTAGCATTTGATTTTTCGGCCAAAACACTTGCAATACATAAATAAATGATCGTTAGCCGTTGTGGTCACAAACGATCCTCCACGTTTGCGTTCACTACCTACTTTTTTTGCTTCGTAAAATATCGAAGAGAAAATCGGCTCTAAATTCGTCGACCAATTATTCGATTACTTCGGCTAAATGGAGCATATCCTTCACTCGAATTATTAAAGAATGTTCGTTCAGTAATAGTTTGACGATTTAGATTACCATTTTTGGCTGCGATATGACCGGCAGTTTGTTCTAACGAGTCTAGTATTGACCAGTATTTCTGTTTTATGAATAAGTCTCTTCACCTCGTGACAGTCATCGTGTGCGGCGGCATTCAAGATATTCCCTCCAAAAATTGTAAAACACGCGCGTCTTATCATAATTATTATTATCTGTGATTTAGAGATCTAAAATAGCTGATATTGTACCTGGAATTTTTTCTTCATTTCACAGAATCATTAATGTTCATCACGTTAAGAGATGGCTCCGGTTTCCTGCAATCAGTATTAGCTGACAAGTTATGCCTCACTTATGATGCGGTCACTCTAGCTACTGAGGCTAGTATTGCGCTATATGGTTTCATTCGTAAACTTCCTGAAGGAAAAACGGTGAGGATATTGTCTTTCAATGGTGAGTGTTTTTACGTCCCATGATAAGAATTTTGAATTTTTTCAAATAGGCCCCCAATGGAGTTGAGTTACAAGTTGACTATTGGCGCCTAATCGGACCATCTCCGCCTGGAGGCGCGGATACAATACTGAATGAAGAAGCTCAACCTGATGTACAACTAGATAATCGACATATCATGATTAGAGGAGAAAACGTAAGTCTATTTATTCTTGGAATGACCCTATTTTGTTAATTTGCTTATAAGAGTACTTTTGGGTTAAGCGATTGCGTTCTTCTAAGTTATGGGTATCCATAATTATCGAAAATGAATACTCAGAAGGGAGAGTAAAACATACAAAACACCTCAGAAAAATTGAACGACGAGCGCTTTCGGTTTATAATCTATCTTCAGGGACGAAATGAAAGCAACTGAAAAGACGGAAGAGAGAATATTTATTGGTGAAGAAACAGCCTTCCTTGAGGAAGGTTTGAAATGTAGTCTGCCTCCTCTCAAGAATGATGAAACCTTGGCAAATGTTGATGCGGATCTCACTGGGCACATTGGCCCTGGAGTTAATATCCAAAAAGTATTTACCGAATTATTCCGTAATACACCCCCGTTCCCTTCCTCAAATGAGTGAGGAATTGGGACGAGTGATCCAAGGTTTGAAGAGGAAGATCTAATCGTTACAAAGGTTGACAAGGGCAATGCTTTTGTGGTTATGAAAAAATCCGCTTATGCTTCCAAGGTCCGCGAAGTGCTCCAGCAATGTGGTGCTAAAGAGAGCGAGAATTTCAGCTTCCCTAAGCAAGTTGAAGAAGTTAGGAGAGTCATCAACAAGTCTGAGGCTATTATCAAAACCGCAGCGATGAAGAAAGCCCTCCTTGTTTCTAACCCCTCCCTCCCCCCACCTCCTTTATGGGTTGCCTAAAGTGCATAAGATTCATACCCCGATGCGACCTGTAATCTCATTCCTTTTTTTTCTTCTACCTACCTCCTTGCTAAGTTTTTGAACCGTTGGTTCAAGTCTTGCGTTGATTTCGAATCTCCTCATTCAGTTTTGAACTCGATCTCCTTGGTGGATGTTTCGAAGGACGTAAGTTCTTCCACTGGCGCGACCGTCTGTTTTTTTGGGTTACGGTCATATAGGCGCGGACGATAAGGCGCAACAATCATTCAGACGCCGCGCCGCATTCATTTGGACGCCGTGACGTATTTTTTGTAACTTGGTTCGCCTATAAATATTTTTAAATTCAATTGATTTAATAAATTTTTAATTAAAATATATGTAATAATTTATTTTAAAGAATTGAAAAAAAAAAAAAAAAAAAAAAAAAAACATTAATAAAATTTTCAAAACTATATCTAAACAAAATATAAAAATAAATAATTCTGAAAAATATGAAATATTAATATTGAATTTTTATTAATTAAAAAAATATCGAAAATAAAATGATTGAATTAATTTTTTATTATTACTAATTTTAGACTAAATTGATTGATTAATTTTATTATTAATAAAAATTGATATTAGTAATCTATCAATTACTTAATTAGAATATTTTTTTTTTTTCAAGTAACTTAAATTTAAAGTATCAATTTTTTAAATTAATTATGAATTATTTTCCTTAAAAATTTTATTAATGAATAATATTATTTTACTCTATTATTATTGCTAATAATTTATTCAACCTGTATTAAAATCAGAATAAATGTTGGATATAATAGGGTTTCCATTACCTCTAGGGGTGAAAAATATTGTTTTAAAATTGATATCAGTTAGAGTTATTGTGATTCCTTTTGCTAATACTGGATCATGTTTCATGTCTTTTCACCTGTCCTCTTAAGCTCTTCATAGTTCAAAAATTTCCGAAATTTCCAGCTTCTTGTTCTAGTATAAGTCTACTTTAGAGTATTTTAGGCTGACTGCTTTCTGCGACTCACTCGCGGCACTCGCTTGATGTAGTATAAGTCTATTTTGGAATATTTCAGGCTAATGAGCCTTCTTGGTCTAGTGTAAGTCTACTTCAGTATATTTCAGGCAGATGAGATTACTGGGCCTCACTCGCTCCGCTCGTTCGTGCCGCTTCTTGGTCCAGTACCAGTCTATATCAGTATATTTCAGGCTGATGAAATTACTGGGCCTCACTCGCTCCGCTTTTTGATCCAGTACAAGTCTACTTTAGTATATTTCAGGCTGATGAATTTTTTCAGAATTATTTTTGATTTTATTTATATTTTATTTTATTTTATTTTATTTTTTGATTTAATATTTTTTCATCATTTTTTTTGAGAGAGGATGGTACTCGCAAATTTCTCAATGACCGCCCAGACATTTATTTTATTTTCAATTTCATTCAATTTTATCCTATTTTATTTTATTTTTATTCCATTTTATTTTATTTTATTTTATTCATTTATTTTATTTTATTTTTTATTCTATTTTTTTTATTCTATTAATTTTTTTATTTTATTCATTTTTCATTTTATTTATTTATTTATTTATTTATTTTATTTATCTTTCATTTTATTTTTTTATTTTATTCATTTTTCATTT
Source organism: Aspidiotus destructor (assembly GCA_035079395.1). Lineage (NCBI taxonomy): Eukaryota > Metazoa > Arthropoda > Insecta > Hemiptera > Diaspididae > Aspidiotus > Aspidiotus destructor. The sequence continues at coordinate 9,653,197 of JAVHKZ010000003.1, read as the reverse complement.
TATTTATTTATTTATTTTTTTATTTTATGTATCTTTCATTTGATTTTATTTTTTAATTCAATTTTTTTTATCATTTTTTTTTGAGAGAGGATGATACTCGCAAATTTCTCAATGACCGCCCAGACATTTATTTTTATTTTCAATTTAATTTAATTTTATCCTATTTTATTTTATTTTTAATTTTATTTTTATTTTTATTCCATTCCATTTTATTTTGTTTTATTCTATTCATTTTTTATTTGTTTATAATTTTTTTTATCTTTTTTATTTCATTTTTTTATTCTATTTTTTTTATTTTATTTATTTTTTATTTTTATTTTATTTTTTATTAATTTATTTTTTTTTCATTTCATCTTATTTATTTTTATTTTATTTTATTTTCCTTTTATTATTATTTTTTTTTTTTTACCAAAATTCTTCCAAGTCCCAAGGTCACAACCGGACGCCCGGACAATTTTCAAGAATCAGGGGGTAGAGAAAAGACATGAAACATGTCATAATAGCTCAAATTTTTAAAAATTGTTTCATTTTAATAAAAAAAAATTAATACGCGCCTAAGCGCCCAATTGTTCTTGCGTCTACTTGAATGGGCGCCTACTTGATTTTTCAGTTCTTCGCGCCTAAATGATACCAACCCATTCTTTTGATGTCGTTGGTTTGTTCCCAAATATGCCCAAAGTTGTTACTATGCAGCGTATGAGCGAGCTACTGTCTTGTTAAGGCCAATGTTCCTCATAATTAGCTTCAAGAATTCTTTGATCTTCTAATTATCTGTTGGTGCCCTAATTATTGTAAGTTCGAAGGGAAGTTTTTTGAGTTCCTTGATGAAGTAGGAATCCCTATTGGATCATCTCTAGACTCCCTCATCTCCGAAGTTTTCATGTCAAAGTTTGAACTTGATCTCTTTTCCTCGAACCAGGTGCTACTGAGTCATATTTACTCTTGGCACAAGTACGTGGATGATGTTTTGTGTGCTTGGACTGGTCCTCCAGATCTCCTGAATGATTTTCTGAGGTATCTCAATTCATATTACCCTTCCATAAAATTTACCTTGGAAATAGAGGAAACCTCCATCAACTTCTTGGAATTATCAACCTCTGTAAGATCGGGTATCCATGAGTTTGGAATATACATGAAGGATACTACGACCGATGTTGTAGTGCACGGAGCTTCATTCTGTCCTGTTGCTCATAAGGTAGCAGCCTTTAATAGCTTAGTCCACAGACTGACTCGTATTCCGTTGAGTCAGGCTGCCTTTAAGAAAGAATTGTTAACCATAAAACACCTGGCTAGAGTTAATAGGGTCAATGTCGACGTCGACGTGTTGGTTCGGAGGAAAACCACTAGGAAAATTCTTGATTCTACCACCTCCCTCTCACGAGACACGATCAGTGACCGTCGTATGCGCTGGATCAGTCTCCCTTTTCTGGGGAAGTTCTCTCTCCAATTGGGTCGGACCCTTCGTCCGTTTGGTTTCAGACCAGCATTTTACAACCCTACCACTGTGGGAGGATTGTTTGTGAGGTTGAAGGATTCTGTACCAGTTGAAGAGAGGAGCGGTGTATATAAGATAGAATGTAAAGATTGTAGAAGTTTTCATATGGGTTAGACCAGCTGCCAGATGAAGCTGAGAGTAGCTGAGCACGCGATGTCTTGGGAAAAGGGACACCTGGGGGAATTAGCCTTTGCCGATCATTTGATCAATGATGGCCACAGTCTCCGTGAGGGATCGGAAAAACTTCTCCATAAGAAGAATTCCTACCGTAAGCGTAAGGCCTTTGAACACACAGGAATAATTCGTCACCTCAATACTGATGAAATTACGGCACTGAACGCGTGCATTCCGGAAGACGGCCTGATCCACACCGCGACTTCTCTTTCGACCAACCATAATGATCTCATTCTCTCCTCCGTCTTGTCACTTGCTTTCATTTCGTCCCTCTTGATGTCCAACAGTAGTTTCCCGATTCTGATTTGGGCTTTCGGTCTCACTTTGTACTCCACGGGTTGGGCCATGTTTTCAAGCTCAACCCTGTGTCAATATTGTACGCTGTGCTACTTACTCAAAGGATTTTCCTATTTATAGACGGCTGCTGTATTAAAAATGCGTTCGGCGCTGGTGAAAGCTTTTCGAGATCATTTCTACGATTCCAACGTTGTTGAAATAAGCCCTCCGACATTAGTTCAAACCCAAGTAGAAGGAGGGTCGACGTTATTTAAGCTAGATTATTTTGGGTGAGTTTGAAAAGGAGTGATGCTATATTGAAAACATTTGCGAAACTGCTATAACAAAATATACATATTTTCAGACAAGAAGCATATTTGACTCAAAGTTCTCAATTGTATCTTGAAACTTGCGTAGCTACCTTCGGCGATGTTTATTGTATGGCTCAGAGTTATCGAGCCGAGCAAAGCAGAACGAGAAGGCATCTAGCCGAGTAGGTGATCTTTCAACTTCCACTTGAGATTGCCTTTGAATATAAAAGATTGAAGTATTTCGTACTTTTCCACAGGTACACCCACATCGAAGGCGAGTACAGTTTCATCACATTTGACGAGCTGCTAGATAAAATTGAATTTATGGTTTGTGATGTCGTCGATCGGGTATTCAAGGATTCCGCTTGTCGTGAATTAATTCTTCAACTAAACCCCGTACGTGAATCAAAATGCTTCGGCTACCCTCGCAAAGGAATTCGTTTCATTTATTTTCCTTTTTTCATTCTTCAGAAATTTGTTCCTCCCAAGAGACCGTTTAAACGAATGGATTACGAAGACGCTATCAAATTTCTCCGAGAGAATAACATTACCAAAGAAGATGGAAGCTTTTACGAGTTCGGAGAAGATATACCGGAAATGCCAGAACGTAAAATGACCGATACGATTAACGAGCCGATCATGCTGTGTAGATTTCCGGCCGAATGTAAGGCTTTCTACATGTCTCGATGTCCAGAAAATAATATAGTTACTGAATCGGTGAATATCTACCTCCTCAAAATGTGTCGTTTGCTTCACCAAAATGTAAATTATATTACCAAATTGATTCAATTTTTTCAGGTTGATGTTCTGCTACCTGGAGTCGGTGAAATTCTCGGCGGCTCGATGCGTATTTGGGATCACGACGAGCTGACAAAAGCGTTCCAAAAAGCCGATATTAATCCGGAACCTTATTATTGGTATTTAGACCAGGTAAGCGTTGGCTGAATGTCAGAAATTTAAAATTGACGCTTAGAGACGTAATCCAGCGGCTATTCATGAGACTAACCATTTCTCATGGAATTACGAAGTCAGCTGATTGCTCGCTCTTTTCCTTAGTTTATATTTGACCACTATTTTTTTTCTCCTCTTTTTTGAAACACATTTTCTGTATTATTTCCTACTTTGATCGATGGTAGGCCTTTACATCACCTTCAGTTTTTTGAGAACAGGTGTAAAAAAAAAAAAATTCCTGTAAAACAAAAAGTATTCGAAATGTAAGACTCAATTCTTAGTTCTCGGAGTAAGTCTAGAAAAAATTTGATGAATGTCTAATTCATTTTGGTTGGTATCGTAGTATCGTACCTTCGAGACTAGTAACCCAAATTATTTTTCAACATGAAGATTCTTTTTTTATCTATGCTAATTTACATATGATCAAGTTTTTAAATTTAGAACTCTTACTCGATTACTTTGAATTTTTATTTTGTATTTTCTGTTCCAGAGGAAATACGGCTCTTGTCCCCATGGCGGATTTGGATTGGGTCTCGAGAGATTTCTGTGTTGGCTATTAGATCGTCATCATATAAGAGATGTTTGTCTGTATCCTAGATTTTTGGAAAGATGTCGACCATAGTATTAAAAAATAAAGTGTTCACGATTCTTAAAAATAAAGCCAAGCCTATTTCATTGTACTAACAGAAAAATACGAAAAAAAATACACGATTTTCTACATTTGACTTCTGTGGATTTTTTTTTACAATATTTTATTCAGAATTAATTGAGATAATTAATGAACTTGATTGGTGAGCTCGCATAATCTGGTAGCTGTAATTACGTTAACTAACGTCTCGGAACGAAAAATAGAAATCCATGTATGTACTCAGGAAATGGGAAAACGAACGATATTTTCCTACTTTGTATCAGAGAAATATATACTTTCAAATTCGATGAAGTGGTAAAATGTTGATACCGGTATTTACCAATATTCAGATGACTACCGTTAAATTCTTGAAATCAGTGCCTTCTATTTTATTTAATTTTAGAAAGCTTTAAGAGAGGCAGGACCGGCATTACGTGTGTAGAGCGCGTTAGTGCTCTACACTCGAGAACGGGAAGGGAATACTTGGAAGAGAGTCTCGTTTTCGTGGTTGCATAGGTACCTACCTACTTTTGACATGTTTCATGTCTTTTCTGACACCCTATACACTATCGAAAATTCCCGAGTACCAACCCCCCTAATAATGGACTTGGAAAAGTTTCGTGAATTACCTGGGACGTCATTGAGAAATCTGCGAGTCCCACCTTCTTTCGAAGAAAAAAGAAAATATTAAATAAAATATTTTCTGGCGTGGCCAAATGAATGAAGATCATGTTTCATGTCTTCTATAAGGAAGCATGCTCCGATCGTTCGCCCCCATCTTGGTCTACTATAAGTCTACTTCAGTATGTTTCGGGCTGATGAGATTACGGAGCCTCACTCGCTCCGCTCGTTCTTCCGCTTCTTGGTCCAGTATAAGTCTACTTTAGAGTATTTTAGGCTGACTAGGACTGCTTTCTGGGACTCTCTCGCTCCGCTTGTTCGTCCCGCTTCTTGGTCCAGTATGAGTCTACTTTAGAGTCTAGTATAATGCTAGTATAAGCTTAGTATACCAGTAGTTTACTGCACTGATCAAAGAAAGACCGAATATGCACGCACGCACGCACGCACATTTCCAACAAAATTAAGGTAGGGCTCGGAGAGAAAAAAATCTCAAGTCCCAAGGTCACCTGCACGCACGCACGCACGCGGACGCACGCAAATTTTCAAATGAGTGCAGGGTCAGAGCAAAGACATGAAACATGTCAAAAATCATAAGTCCCTAGGTCATCTGCGTGCATCTGCACGCACGCGTTACACGTTACGCGCACGCAAATTTTCAAATGAGGGTAGGGTCAGAGCAAAGACATGAAACATGTCAAAAAGTGAGAAGGATTTCTTGGCGTTGCCAAAAATATAAAGATCATGTTTCATGTCTTTTCGCCAGTCGTCTTAAGCTCTTCATTGTTCAAAAATATCCAAAATTTCCAACTTCTTGTTCTAGTATAAGTCAACTTTGAAGTATTTTAGGCTGACTGCTTCCTGGGACGAACGAGCAGACTGGGCCTTACTCGCCCCGCTCGTTTGTCCCGCTCCATGGTCCAGTACATGTCTATTATAGTCTGATGAGATTACTGGGACTCACTCGCGTCGCTCCGCTCGTTCGTCCCGCTTCTTGGTCCAGTACAAGTCCGCTGTAATATATTTCAAGCTGATGACGTTACTGGGACTCACTCGCTCCGCTCCGCTCGTTCACGCTAGGAGGTGAGACGAGGTGGTACTCGCAAATTTCTGAATCAGTCGCGGGTATAAATTTGCACGCGCACGGGAAAGGTATTTTTAATTCAATTTTATTTTCATTTTTAATTTAATTTAATTTTTATTTATTTTTATTTTTATTTTAATTTTATTTCATTTTTTTAATTTCATTTTTACTCAAAAGGTGGTACTCCCAGATTTCTGAATCAGTCGAGGGTATAAATTAGCACGCGCACGCTAGGAAGTGAGACGCGGTGGTACTCGCAAATTTCTGAATCAGTCGCGGGTATAAATTTGCACGCGCACGGGAAAAGTATTTTTAATTTAATTTAATTTTAATTTTAATTTTAATTTAATTTTAATTTAATTTTAATTTTAATTCATTCAATTTTTATTTTATTTTATTTTATATTTAATTTAATTTTTTTTCATTTTATTTTAATTCAATTGAATTTTTTTAAAATTTAATTTGAATTTTATTTTATTTAATTTTGATTAATTTTAATTTATTTTATTTCATTTTATTTCATTTTAATTTTATTTAATTTAATTTTATTTTATTTTATTTAATTTTATTTAATTTTATTTTATTTTTACCCAAAGGGTGGTACTCGCAGATTTCTGGATAACCTCAAATTTTCAGCAGTGCACCAGGTGTCAAAAAAGACATGAAACCTGTCAAAATAAAGTAAAATAAAAACTAAAATAGAAAATAAAATAAAAAATAAAACAAAAATATAATTATATTAAATTAAATTAAAAATGAAAATTATATACCTGCGAGGTCATTGAGAAATCTGCAAGTACCACCCTCTTTCGAAGAAAAAATAAAATATTAAATAAAAATAAAATAGAATAAAAAATGAAATAAAATAAAACTAAAATCACAATTAAATTACAATTAAATTGAAAATAAAAATATATACCTGGGAGGTCATTGAGAAATCTGCGAGTACCACCCTCTTTCGAAAAAAAGAGAAGAAGAAATTAAAAATAAAATAAAATAAAAAATTATTCTGAAAAAAAAAAAAATAAATAATAAATAAATAAATAAAAATGAAAATAAAAATAAAATCAAGAAGCGGCACAAACGAGTGGAGCGAGTGAGTAATCTCATCAGCTTGAAATATACTAAAGTGGACTTGTATTGGACCAAGAAGCGGGACAAACGAGCAGAGGGAGTGAGCAGAGGGAGTGAGGCCCAGTAATCTTATCAGCCTGAAATACACTAAAGTAGACTTACACTAGACCAAGAAGGCTCATTAGCCTGAAATATTCCAAAGTAGACTTATTCTACATCAAGCGAGTGTGCCCTTCTAAAGCCTTAGCCTAGAACTCTCAAATATTTATGTCTAGCATTATCCACAACATATCTGATTGGGCAAACTTTTGAAAACTCTTTTTTCCCTGTTTATATTCTAGGTTTATACTGGCTTTCTGATAGCTATATACTATCTTTCTGAATGCCCCCCTCCCTTTCACCATAGGTAGACTTATAATAGACCAAGAAGCGGGACGAACGAGCGGAGCGAGTGAGTCTCAGAAAGCAGTCAGCCTAAAATACTCTGAAGTTGAGTTATACTAGAACAAGAAGCTGGAAATTTTGGAAATTTTTGAACAATGAAGAGCTTAAGATGACTGGCGAAAAGACACGAAACATGATCATTATATTTTTGGCAACGCCAAGAAATCCTTCCTTTTTTTATTTTTTGCTTGTTGATTTTTGAAAGTTCTACTGCACATAATTTAAAGAGAGCTCACGGTAGACCATTTTAGGAAACAATGAACCAAGATTCATAATTATATAGAATAATTTTTTTGAACTGTAAGAAATTTTTTTATCTCAATTTATGAAATGAACTTATAAAAGCTGATGTATTCACAAATGAGGGAAGATCATGCAATAACTAAAAAAAAAAACGCAAAAATTTTTGTTCCTCTACAATGAGGCTTGAACTTGATACCTCTTGCGTACAGGCACTTGTTCTGGTGACCATCTTTCGACCCTCACTCACGAAATGAAGCAGTAGAATTATTATGTACACAATTCTTTTTCATTATTTGATATTACAAATGGATAGTTATCGTTTTTACACTAGATACTTATCAGTAATGTAGTCACGAATTATTGTTCGGTACTGTAAATATTGAATTCTAGAGAGCAAAAACACGGATTAGACCTAAATTTAAAGGATGCCATTTTTCAGTTACATAATGATGATGAATCTTAAAATAACGAAGTGGTTCACAATCGTTGTTCGTATCACGGAGAATTCTTATAGATTTGAGTCTTTTATTTAATTAGCATTTCGGCAATGTCAATCTTTGGCTCATAGAAAAACGTTTGGAATAAGTGACCAGGATCGTAACTGATGTTGGATCATCTACACAACTTTATACTGTACATAACTGAGTGCTTAAAATAAATAAGGAAGACGACAGTTGACGATAGTAACCCATTGAACGGGTCATGCTCTGTCTTATTACAATCATCAACTTGATCGGAACTTAGGCACATTTGAATTATATTATAATTTGATTTAATTTCTTAAATTTGCGGGTTTCCTCTGTCTATTCTTAACCATATTGTCCATGTCTACAGATTCTCCATTAGCTAGCACAACTTTGTTGTGAGCATAGTCGATATAACCAGCTGATTTGCCTTCTTCCTCCTGTTCAATTTTAGTTTTATCGCAGGGGAGTCCTTGAGAGTAAGAGTACTCCCTCCGATTACCATCGGGGTCGATGTATCCGTATTTACCGCGAGTTATACAATCATTACCGATTGTCTCTTCTTTGTAAGATCCGTCATCGTTTTCGAAGCCCCAGGTAATACTGCCGTCAGGATTGTCTTCGCGGTAACGTCTCAGAATCTGCATCAAACACAAGTTTTAAAGTAAAAACTTTCATCACAAAACCATGTACATCTTAATAGTAAGAAAACAATTATAAAAGATGGATAGATTCGTACCTGTGCAACCGGTTTTTTGCCGCGTTTTTCTGGAACCTCGGGTTTTTCGAATTTTGTTTTCGCGGGAACCTTTTCATACTGCCGTAGAACTTTATTGTCGGTGAATTCCGTCGGTCGAGGTAGTGGTTGTTGTGGTTGTTGTGGCTGCTGCGGTTGGATTCTGGTTGGTTTATTCTGCAGATTATTCACACGATTGACGGGACTCGGTTTTCTATTAAATTGTTGCGCGTTGTTGTCCAAGAATGGTCTTCTAGGTATTGGTGTAGTCTCCTCCGTGCTCGGAACTGGGCTGGCTGAAGTCTGTTTACAAAAAGAAAAAAAGAATGATAAAATCGGAATGAGAATCAAAAAAATTTTAAGCTAGGTACCGTCTTACTTCGCGACTCGTTTTGTCTTCCTCATCTTCACCGAGAATATTTGTATTAGGGCGGAAAAATTGAGGTGGTGGAGAAGAAGGTGAGAATGAGAACGCCGGAGACGGTGGAGGCGATGGCTTCGTTGGACGTGACTGGAAATAGGTCGGCTTGTACGTTTTAAATGGTAGCGTGTTGATAGCCGTCGGTTCGAAGGTAGATTGTGGAGACGAGAATGTTTCCTCGGTCTGATCTTCTAAATTATCGACAACTGTTTCCGCCCGCTGAGCTGTTCCATCTTCGTGGACCAGTGGAACTCTGGGAGTATGATCGGCGAATATTGATTCTTGGTCTAGGGCGAAATTATGTGTCGCAGGTCTGGTACGCACGATGGAAGGTTTGCGAAATCGAGGTAGCGTGTCATCATCAACAGACTGCTGTTGCGGTTGAGGCGGTGGTGGCAGCAGACGTTTATTCTGGGCCTGTTGGTTTTGGTTGGGTACTGTGAAAGCGCCAGGCACAAGGAACCTTGGGGGAACGGGAGCGTTGTTGGAGAAAGTATATTGACAAAGTACGCTGGGCGAGTATTGGATCAGCGCAAATTGGGTCTGAAAAACCACAGAAGAGTGATGTTGAATATGCTATATCTTTTTGTTATACTCTAAAAAAGTAAAAACACAAAGCAAACACGCGAATGAGCTTGAATGTAAAATTTCCCGAGGCTAATATTTGAGGTAGCCTAGCGAAATGGTTTGACCTAAAATAATGAATTTTGCCAGTTCCAGTGGTTTTATTACTCGTGATATGTTATGATATTTTTTTCATGAAAGGTATTATATTCCTATTCGTAAACGGTACATATATATTGCTGTGACCTCATAAAAAGACGCTGCGGACAAGAAGAAGCACGCCAAAAAATCGTACCTTCATATCTCATGTCAATCTGTAACTAACGCTTCAAGATTCATATGTGCAAATTTTTTTCTGAAGCTGGATTTCAATTCTCGGTGACTGCGTTTCAGAATAGGACGATCACCCTTCAACCACTTTAGCTTAAATTAATAAATTTTCTTTTTGATCTAGTTTATTTGTTTTGATAAAATTCACAAATGACCGTATCTGTGGTTTCAACGTCAAGATTCTTTCAACTTAGACTGATTCTTCATTTTTTACGATCGGGATGGTACATTACCTCCAGTCCAGTCAATGTAGACATAAAAGAAAGGCGAAACTGGTACAAATCTCTAGCAAAGCTTTTTTTAGTTCAGAGTTCCTCAAAGTCTTCGAGACGCAATCTAATTTCCAACATCAGACATATTTTGCGATCGACCGAAGTAAAAATTAGTGCAACCCGACGCAAGTGTTTTCAAAGTTTGGCCGTACATTTATAAGATTACGCCATCACGATCAACGATCCTCAAGAATTTTTGAGAGTTCTTCATTTCTAAGTGTGGAGCTTCCTCCCTCAGAGGGTTGAACGTACGACGAAAATAAGTTTTTTTTTTAATTTTTCTCGAAAATCGCTCAATTCGAGATAAAAATACTTCAGTACAGTACAAAAATAATTTGATATAATATGAGAATTTCTTAATGAAGGCACTGCCAAATAATTTTTACAAGAAAACATGTAATTTCCCGATTAGTGCGATAAAAGTCGAGAAAACACGCTTTCAAATTAAAGTCCGTACATCAACAGTTGTGATGAAATGCGGGGACGAGAAGTTCAAGACGATAAAAGCGCTAAAACTGAAGCTTAAGCCCATTTTTGATCGGCTTCCCGGTGCTTCACATAGTCCAGGCCTGGTTCGGACTTGTCAGCGAAAGAGTCGCAGCAGGTGGCAATGTATGGAAGCTTGACCCAAGAAAGTGATTGTGATATTGAATCACAACAATACTTCCTCATGGCGAAAATGAAATTTTCTGACTAGAAAGAAATTCCGGACCGCGATACTAGGGAGCCAAAAGTCAACCACTAGAGAAAAAAAAAATCTCAAGCTTTTCCAGAACTTTTATAACTCAAGTTATTCGCGATTTTTTTTACTTCATTTCTTAAGTCTAATATACGAAGGCAGATCGTTCCTTCACCTTCTTGGCACACAACTACTAACCTGCCAATTCCAACTACTACACACGTTACACGTGGAGCAATTCTTTCTAGAGCTGATTAGGAGTCGGTTTATTATGCTCTTGAGCAAAATTTCACAAATTGATTCTGAGTACAATGTCGAAAAATTAAGCCGATAACCAAATGCTTGAGTATGATGGGAGCAGAAAGTCAAAGTTGAGCGGATAAAATTGAGTGAGAAATTTCTCACCCTCAGCTAAAGTTAAAACGCTTTGCATCCCGCTTTATCCCCGTAGTGTTGAAACGTCGTAAAACACTGAACCACCCTCTGTTTAAAATTTGCAGGGAGGAGGTGTCTCCTGCTCATCAATTTTCCATGAAGGCGATACGAGGTAAAGCCAACAGAAACGGTTTGGACATGCGCGGATTTGGAATACAGTGGGAGCGCTAGTGGTGATATTCAAAATGCAACAGAAGATGAACATGATTGCAATATTTTCGCCATGAGGAAGTAGGTCAAGTGTGGCGCTAACTTACAAGGTCAGCATAAAACAGTGCGCACAAGAACATTAAGACGAAGACATGCTGAACAAATGTCGAGGATGTGCACTAAACACCATGATCAAGGAAGGCGGGGACGGGCTCAAATGGGTGCTGCCATTTGGACGTGGAGTTCATCCGCGCACCGAGTTTATATGGGTGCCACAGGATTTTTGGTACCAAATATTTTCGCCTTCTCTTTATATCATATGCAATATTAAAGACCATTTGGAAGCGGGTGTAGAGCCTCAGGCTAAGGAGTTGAAGTACTAAAAATGTAACGAGCGCCTCTGTTGATGATTGAGTACGACGAAAGGGAGCCTATAGAGTACTAGAGAGTGGTGGCTCACAATTTACCTGGATAGTCGCCTCTGAATGAAGTTGTGTTGTGAATGAATGTGTGTTGTGCATTCATGTGTTTTGTGGATGAATTTTGACGAAGCAAAGCTCTACATTTTGTGGATGGAAGATGTTGTAAGCTGACCTCCACGATGTGTCCTCTGGTTTACGCATTACGCAAACAAGCTTACATTCTTAATCGTTAGTGGTGACAGTGCTTTTTACATTTTGTTTCTGCTTTTTCACTTCAGCGCCCAAATAGCGGGTCCCATATGAACGAGACCCAAGAAGGTGCGGCTAATTATCAAAGGAAAAGAACAGATGCCTTTTAGAATTCTGGAAATGAGAAGAATGGACGAACGATTGGGACTGCAGAAACCAGATTACAACTGGGATGCAGTCAGACGCTGTACCGAACAATCCTAATTGTGCAGGATATTCTTGAAAAATCTAACTTTTTATTATCATTAATATCCGTAAACCGGATCATCATATTGTGATTTGTGCCCACCTCGCTCTGTTTAGCTAGCCCTTTCCAACAATATTGAAGAATTACCTAGCTCAAAGCTCTTCAAACAGTGTTATTTAATTCAGCTGAGCTTTCAGTCTCATTCAACCCCTTCAACATTATTTCTGAACTGATGGTCCGCATACTATGAGCCAGCCTCATTCAGCCCAGCCTCAAACTACTACTAGTGCACTGTATATTAGGCCGTGCGGTACATGTTTTATATGAAAAACTTGGTGACGTCGCCACCTCTAACCTTGAGACATATGAAGGGCTATCTGGAATAAGGGCAATTTCTGTGTACATTTTAAATGGGAGAATTGCCTTTCTTCCGGATAACCCTTCATATACTCTTTTTCTCGTCATTACCCCGTCCCTCACCCTCAACCTTGGTGACGTTATCAACCCATGACATCATTACCTCAACTCTATCGACGTCATTACCTCATAACATCACTATCCCTAACCCTACGATCATACGCTTTTGTGACGTCATCACAAAAAAATTTTGAGGGTACCCTTCTTTAGAGAAGACATTTGCGCAGAAGATGGGGGTTGTGGTTCCTAGCAGTGGCGGGACTAGGAAGTGACAATGTGGCTCTTGCCACACTCACTTCCCTGGACGAGTCACCAAACGACCGAAAAAGAAATAAAAACAGAGAGAAGGAGTAAATTGATGACGTATAATTTTGTTTTACACGATACGTACAATTTGGAAATGAAAGATATGGTATTGGCGCTGTATGATATGGAGAGTGTGCAGATTGGTGGACGTGTGTCTTAAGGATAGGGAAGGGGACACAGGGGCGTAATGAACTGGGGAGTACCACACGCTCAAGAATCCTTCAGGCCGAGGAGGGCATTAGCCCGGATCTCCTTTTTTAGGAGCCCGTGCTATTGCTGTTCAAGAACAATGAAAAATTATATACGTATTACAAAACACAGGAAAGGTTGAACACGCGCATATTGAAGGACGGCGGCTTTCTTGGTGAGGCGAGGGCCGTAAATAGGAGAATAGTTTCATTTACGAACACTTACCCTGTATCTGCGAGACTTGTTTTTGCTCATGGCAATCCACTTGTTCGTTATTCGGAATTGAATATAGTGGGTGAGATCGGATGTAGTGAAGAAAATACAGAAGCTAATGCGCGGTAGTCTCGTAACAGCTTCTACTATTTGGCCGACTTTTTCGCCACCACTGATCCCACAGCGGCTGGGGAGATGATTGTTACGAGGTAGGAGATGGATGAGAGGCTCACAAAAAGAGTGGATGTGTGGAGTAAACTTAGGGAATTGAGGTGGATAAGAGGTCAGAAGCACTAAGAAAGGTAAGTGACGATGGAGGAGGACGGCGCGTTGGGATTGTTCTAAGTATTGGGACATAACTTCAATTTCGGCTGTTAGGATTGTGACGGAATTGCGGTAACGGCGAAAGATAACTTTGTTGATAATGGAATATGCAAAACCATTATTAAATTTTGTACCTTCTGCGAAGTATCGGGTGACAATAGCGCCGGTATGTAAGTATGGTTGAGTGGTGCTGAGCGATCGATGTGTTGGATAGTTCACAATGAATGTCCCATGGATGTAAGTTAGGTAAAAAGAGAAAAAGACAATGGAACTTGATATTTCTGGGTGGGGAGTGGTTAAGGAGTAAGCGAGTTGATACCAGCTACTTATTGTTTTTTGTGATAGAAAGCGCTCACAAGGATTTGGCTCACAAAAGTTAGATCCGGCCTTGTGCTGAAAGGCTGTTTTAGAAATTTTCATCGCCATGTGCTCTTATGGCTATTCCATGACAGTCATTTGTTCGTCCTGCATCCAAATTTTGTCACGCACTGCGCCCACCCTACCTTTCTCGGATGATCTTCAAATCGTATAGACCTAATTTTTAAACCAGCCTGCTCTTCTCAGACCTGATTGAGTCTTAGCTGTGGAGAAAACGGCGTAAATCTGTCTTCACCTTGAAAATTTCATAGATTCTATCCAGATGGGCTGATTGACTTGTGACATGTTGTACAAAGTGGGGAAACATGCAGACTCTTTTGGAGAGGAGTACAATGGCTTAGACAGATGGTCTTTTTCATAGAGTGAGTTAGTATGTTGATGGAGATGTTTCAACCCTGCTTTTCAAACGAGCCTCCCCCGCCCTATAAACAAGCTAACCAAACTTATTTCGTCAAAAGTTTGGATCAGGTCTGCCTCGAGTACTGTACATTGTTGGTTATTAAGATTGTTTTAAGATTTTACAGCTCAAATCTTCATGAGTTCAACGATCGAAAGCAAACCTATAATTCAGTCCGTTCTATTTTCATAATATTTGGCAGATCTTCTCTAATACGCTCGCAGAAAAGCGATTCTTATTGGGAAGTGAATTCATCTTATAATCCTAGAAAATGAGCCTAAAATGGATTTCGACGTGCCCGTGGAGATTTAATCGAGTATCCAGGCTAAAATTTCTATCTCAGAAGCGTTCATAAGACGTAACAGAATCATACGAGCCGTTCTTCTATCGCTCAGGTTATAAATTTGATGTATGTATTTTCGAAATGTTGATAATTTGGCCGTGAATTCAATTGTGACATGTCTCGCACTGGAAATGAAAAAAAAAAAACGAGGTGACGCTGACGTGAAATAAAGTTCTCTATCTCCCAATAGAATAACTTCCCAAGTGTACCCCGGGGTCGCCTAATCTTGACCGACAACCCTAGGTTGTTTACGATTGACGTGACAACAGGATTGTTTTGAAACTTTCGGCTACTAATCAAAAACAACAAACCTGCGACAGAGCTTTTAAGCACAGTGTGATGAAAATTCCGTCCGACGGGAGTTCCTCAAAAGGCGTGTGAAAAACTTTCAATAGGTTTTTGAAAACAAGAGTATCACTTCGGAGGCAAAATTTTTTCCCTATAGAAATTCAGTCAACATTTCTTTCAATTTTTTTCAAAAAGATGAATACTTCCTCATCCGGATTCTAACCCAAGAAGATTTCTTCATTCTACTTCATTATTAAATCTTTTGATTTTGCTCAATTTCTGCAGGAAGGCAGAACAACAAAGAAGGCAAAAAATATAGAAAGAAATGAGGTTATAAAAAAAAAATTATTTGTAGACGTGTACAATGTACTCACCGCTAACAGAGTAATTATTGCGGATCGCATTTTTTCGATAATATAAAACCGGTAATTAGTGCGTTTCCATAAAGACGTAATCGGATCCAGTAGCACAGAACAGATAAGTAACTCGAAACAAAGAGAACAAAAAGCGTCCGAAGAGGAGTAAAGGCGATTTATGTCCAAGCTCGCGAACGTAATAGTCGAGCGAATAAATTGCTCCAATTTTTATCTCAGATACGTGTACGGATTAAATTTGAAAAGCGGGTATGCGAGAACGACGTATCGGTGCGTACGGACACTGGCACAGTGGGCACATTAATGAAAGTTAGTTTACCTTCACCACATTCGTTTACAGCAGATCGGAACGCCACAGACTCTCGTCGTCCCGTACGTATATTTCTGGCATACAAATTATTTCATCAATATCGCCCATTCATTTTGGAGGTAAATTTTCTAAAAAAAAAAAAAATTCTTCATTCTCGTCTAACGACATCGTATTATTTATCCGTATATTCGCGGATCAAAGTAGTCGCTATTTCGGTCTCGAATGAATTTTTTGTTTGCCTCGGGCCCTGTATGCATATCCGCAGTCCACGCGGACATAGAAAACTGGATTTCAAACGCCATCAGAGTCCGGAGGAGACGCGAGAGCGCTTAACCACATTCACAATAGTTTTACGACCGCTCCTATCTGCAACATATTATTTCGATTTCTTCGTCTGTATAGCTTATCGTCATATAACACGGGCAATTTTTTCCTACGTAATGTTTATTTCTCTTTAAAACGCGTATTGTGTACCTCTTGTATACAATTATCTCGTAACTGCGCGACCGTCACTTTTGTCAACGCCATCAGCGTTAAAACATGGATTAGTTTCATTACAAAAAGGCCTTTACGCGTTCCAGTCTGGTGCGCTTCTAAAGCTTTGCATACCATAAGAACAAGAAGCCAAGATCATATAATATATGGTGTAGCCATTAGAGAGTTGTAATACATTGGTACTGTAATCTGATCGGCCACTGAGGATGTTTTACGAATGGAATACTCGAGTATCCAACGACGAAGGCTGGCCAAATACTTTCAATTTCATTGATAGCTTCGTAAACATAATATACACCGAGTGCATGTTGTTCACGAATTTCATGCGAAAAGAAAAGTGAATCATGAAAGCTGAAAGGAAAAGACGCAGCGCATAGTTGAGGCAGTGGGCGAAGACGTACAGGTCAAGGGAGGAAGTACGAAGAACCCAGGAACCGGTTCACTAGCCGCGTTTATTATTATTTGAAGGGGAAAAATTGAAGGTTTTCAATTTACCATTCTTTCTTCTTTCTCCGTCTTGCAAAATCGAGAATGCGATACTTACTTTTTACCTCTTTCTTTATGGACGCCAACATTTACAACGTCCAGACCACCGTCGTGTATTACGATTAAAATAAACGTCATTTAGCCTGAGGGCCATCGTATTACATGCGCTCGTATTACAATCGAATGTTGGAATGATTGACGATACTTTAGGGCACTAGACAATCGTATGGTACGGGGTGTTCAAGTACGCGGCTGTCCATCGTGTCTCTTAAAGGTAAACACGATGCTAAACGATTTTTTTGTACCCGGGAAAACTGTCGCTATAGAGTCAAGATGTGAACAACGAGCGGTGAACATAGCAATATTCTAAAAAAATAATATAACTTATCGATACCACGCCGCTTAATTGATGCGTATTTATGTCTACAGCATTATCTAAGAGAAAAGTGACAGGCAACGAATTCACTTTTTTTCTACGTAGATTGAGAAGACAATTACCGAGATCGGTAGTCGCGAGTCTACATTTTGATGATATTTTTATATTCGAGAAAGAAAAAAACCCACTGTACCGCATACCGGATGGTATTAAATTATGGATTTACAATCAATACTGCTGTCTCTGACCGCGTAAATAACGCTAGAATGTCAGTGAAAATGTAAATATCGCAGCTAATAACCCGATGAAGGACGATCGTCTGATGAAGAGTACGTACGCTACGCGATCGAATAAGAATAATTTGTGGAAAACTTTTGCGAACGAAAAATGATATTTCTGGAATTTCACATTAATTACTTCCGTCAAGTGAAAATACGAAATGCCAATCGAATACGTCATAGAATCGAAATTCTTCTCGTATACGGAGACTACAAACTGAATAGCTTACAGGGTGTGGCCGCAGTACAAAAAAAAAATTCAACAATAACAAAGTAGGATTCTTGGGAGGTTTTTGTTTACTCAATTCAAGACGGATATATAGAAGAAGAAATTTAGCGAATAAACATTTTGGCGCGCAGTTAGCAATTGCTTTGCTTAAATACTCGCAATCCAGAGGAAAAATCTATTTTTGACGTATCTCAAAGCCCAGGCCCGTAACCAAAGGGAAGGGGGGAGACGAAGGTAGCTGCGTTCTCTCTGGTGATTTAATGAGCCCCGCGCCCCTCCCGTTCGTATCTATAAGTGCAATTCTAGTAGAAAATCATCCACATTTATGAAGTCGGTCGAGAAACAAGCTACCAAAAAGCATCTGAAAAAAGTGCAAGCTGGTGTCTGCGTGAATTTCAACTAGATTCTGCGTACATCAGTCAGATGTAGCTGAATTTTATCGTCATTACAAAATGCAGCAGGATCTTTACAGAATAATTTTACGGTAAATTCGACGACAGAGGATGAAAGGCAGCGTTTGATGGTCGTATGTCAGTCAGTGATGAATTACTTCATATAATATGGAGAAATCTGATATCACTTTTCCTGTGCATTCAGAAGCAGATTCGATGTCATGTTGCACATCCTCGTCGATCATTGACAAAAGAGTTCATCGACATAACTAAAGTTTAGGTCTCAAGTTGTTCTATGGATCGAATTGGCCTCGAGGTTGAAATTTTTCCAAATCCGAAATTTTACCAAGTTCTCCTCTATTAGATATGACTGGCAGGTCGAAATTTTTTCAAGTCCCCTCCTATTATATACACCCGGGCCTTAGAGGAAGTGACGCGCTGGATCGAGTCGGCCAGACTAGAACTAGCAGTAGGTAAGACGGAGGCCATACCATTCACGACCCGTCGGAAGTTCAGTTAACCCGCCTTTTGCCTGCAAGATGTGGAAATAGAGACCAAGAAACTAGAGGAAGTACCTGGGTATCTGGTTTGACTCAACGCTGAGCCTTAGGCACAATTTCCTGATAGCGGCGGAAAAGGCGAGCAGGGTTGTTGCATACCTTAGCCGTCTGATGAGAAACCCAGGAGAGCCGAGAGAAGCCAGAAGAAGAATCATTATGAGCACTACTGCTATGTCAATCCTCCTATAAGGTACCCTAGTATGGGCCGACTCTATAAAAATACCTTACCGAAGAATGGAGATCCACAGAGGAGCTGCGCTGAGGTGTATTAGTGTTCAGAGTTGGACTGACGGTACGATAGCATTCGGGAAATATTTGTACCGGCCGGCCTTCGACGTTAACTTTTTAAAATCACAAACATTATCAAAACAGCACTTGCTTTCTACTTTTTTTTTCTCCTTTGACCGACCGGTCCGTCGGCCCAAAATCCTCGCGGCCCACCGGGAAGTTCCCGATTCCCGACCCATCAGTCCAAGCCTGTCCATACTCCGTATTAAGAGTGCAACTCCGTATTAAGGCTAGACTAATACGGAGAGTGGTGCTTAATACGGAAACCTCAAGTTCCCGAGTTCTCGAGCCCGTTTTCCGTATTAAGAATGCAACTCCGTAGTAAAGCTAGGCTAATACGGAGAGTGGCCCTTAATACGGAAACCTCAATTTCCTCAGTTCTCAAGTCTATACTCCGTATTAAGAGTGCAACTCCGTATTAAAGCTAGGCTAATACGGAGAGTGGCGCTTAATACGGAAACCTCAATTTCCTCAGTTCTCGAGTCCGTACTCCGTATTAAGAGTGCAACTCCGTATTAAAGCTAGGCTAATACGGAGAGTGGCGCTTAATACGGAAACCTCAATTTCCTCAGTTCTCGAGTCCGTACTCCGTATTAAGAGTGCAACTCCGTATTAAAGCTAGGCTAATACGGAGAGTGGCGCTTAATACGGAAACCTCAATTTCCTCAGTTCTCGAGTCCGTACTCCGTATTAAGAGTGCAACTCCGTATTAAAGCTACGCTAATACGGAGAGTGGCCCTTAATACGGAAACCTCAATTTCCTCAGTTCTCAAGTCCATACTCAGGGTTGCACTGACGGTGCAATAGCATTCGGGAAATATTTGTACCAGCCGGCCCTCGACGTTAACTTTTTAAAATCACAAACATTATCACAACAGCACTTGCTTTCCACTTTTTTCTTCTCCTTTGACCGACCGGCCTGCCGGCCCAAAATCCTCGCGGCCCACCGGGGAGTTCCCGATTCCAGACCTATCAGTCCAGTGCCTACCGCACCGTCTCGACGGAGTCTCATTGCGTATTAGCACGTTCACCACCAATCGAGCTCCTTGCTGAGGAGAGAGCGGTGGTGTTCAGAGCAAAAAAGAAGACGACGACGAACCTGGAGACTCTACGGGTTAAACAGGAGGCCAGGCGCTCCTTGCTTAAGAAATGGAAAGCAAGAATTGCCCAGAGTGAGCTGGGCACATGGACAACCCGTATGTTAATACGCGATCTTGATGAGTGGATGAACCGACACCATGGTGAGCTAAACTTTCACCTAACGCTGGTGTTTAGTGGCCATGGCTACTTTAACAAGTACCTCTTTGAAAAGCTAAAGAAAGTTGAGCAGGCAACATGTTCGCACTGCGACTAAGGGTGGGATGATGAACCAGAGCACACCTTACTGAGCGGAACAAGCTTAGTCGGTCTCTTCAAGAGATTGGAGTCGATGAAACGCTTGTTCCGAGTAGCCTGGTACTCACCATGGTAGGTTCCGAAGAATCATGGAACCAGGTGGCTGCAACGTCATAAAGAAGAAGATGGACCGGGAATGGAATAGGCAAATGTAGAACCACGCTATGGCCTACTCGACATCTGTGCACCATCTATGTCCAGACATGAAGGAAGAAGAGGACGACGGCCATCCCTGAAGAAGGAAGAAGATGAAGAGAAGCCAACAGCAATCCAGTGTATTATCTAAGATAGTGGTGATGTTGTTGTTGTCTGTTCTAGTGTTTTCATCGTGCCAGGGGGGCATCACAACTAGACGATTGCCAAAGTAACTTGGCAGTTACCGAGAAGAAGCGGAGGTTCACCGACGAGATTCTTCCAACCCTGAAAATATACCCGAAAGGGTCGATTCCGCCACTGGAAGAAACAAAATCAAATGCATAAGCAACCCTAAATTTGCCATATGGCGTATAATGTCAAACCCAAAGAAAAATGGTTCAAGTCCAACATTATTTGCAAAAAAAGTCCTCTCATCATTTATTGTTCAGATTGGACGTGGAAAAATGTTCAACTCCGAGCAATATGTGATGGGAGGGGAACTTGAAGAAAATTTCGACTCTTGAGCCATCATATATAATAAGTAGAAAAAGCACTCTGAGAAATTCTTCATTTTGAGGCTATACCGTATACACCATGATACAAGGAACTCTGGAAAACTTGAAAGAATCTTCAAGATTTCAATTTGAATTCTCCATCCCAAAACCAATTTGATCCATAAAACAGGTTTATCGCGTTCCACGTTGATTTCGTTAAGGGAGCCGTCGGTTTACCAAGTCCCTAAACTATGTCAACGTCACTGATGACGTCATCGACCGTAACAAAAGACCGTGACATTTAAGAGGAGGACCTAATTAGCTTAACATGTAATTTTTGAAGTTCCTAGTATAGTGTACAATGAAAGCAAAGAATACAAGTCTCAGAGTAGCCAACCAAAACTTTTTCAAGTCCCCAAAGAAAATGTCATCAAGCGTGACAAAATACCGTCACAAGTTTTCTTATAATAGTAATTCCAGCCGAGATAGGTTCAGTAGTAGTGAGAGTACCAAAAGTTGAAATTGTAGCCTAGTAGGTTTAGAGTAATCTAGTATACTGTGGTCACCAATGACGTCAGCAAGAACTGCAACGATTTTTCAGGACCTTTTTTCGCGATAATTTTCGCAGGATTAGCCTCAGCCAAATAACCTCTAGAAAATCGTCACCAAACCGTGACGGTTTCTCGTGACGTTTTTTCTGACGGGTTTTCCAAAAGTGGTCTCAATCTTAAAAGCATAATATAAAATACTAAAATGATAAAAATACTTGTTAACGAAAAATAGTTACATTTTTTGCAAAAGTGTTACACTTCACTTCGAAGAGACAGAGAAAGTCTTTAGCACCTGAGAGGTCTTGTACAATAGATGTATACTTCAAACCTTTCATCTTTCATTTGCGCCCCTACCCAACTTTCTACGATTCTTCTGAACCAAGTTGGGAACTAAAATGTGACAAAAATCGACAAATTTGGGACCCCTCTCTCAAGCTTCATATTGTTATTTAGCTTTTTTTTTTTTCAGAATCAGCATTAAATTTCATTTCAAATAAAATAATATTTCGAATGATTTTCAGCTTTTGGGTATTTTGGCTAATTGGTCAATTTTTGGAACCTTTTGGGTCATAACTCGGCAGGCAAATTAAAGATGAATTTGAGATACAGATTTCATAATTTCAACTAATTTTTTGCGTTTTTGCGCTAGAGCGTGTTTAGTTTGAAATCCTATTTAAGGGTAAGTTTAAATTGCCGGCAAATAGAAAGATTTGTTGTTGTTGGATGAAAGGTTGAGTCATAAGTAGGTGGGTGAATTAGGAGACTGAAGACGTGAAGTTGGAAGTGAGGATAAATGTCGAAAATCCGGACTTGATTTCAGAGAAGTATGCTGAACGAACCTTCTAACATTTAATTAATAATCAATGGAAATTAGTTGAAATTTTATCTTTGGTAGGCGAAATATTTATACAACGATAATTCGAAATTTACGCAGAGAAAAATGTTTTGGAATAATGAAAATTTCTAACTAAACAAGTGTAGACGAGTACAAGTAAGCAGAGTACGTGTTTTGTGTTGCCTAATGTGCAGATTAGAGGAACGTCAATAATTCTTTTTTTCTGGTTTTCACTTCTATAGGATAAAACGAAGAGGAAGAATGGAAAAAATATTCCATAATAAGTTTTAATTTAATTAAATAAACTAAATAAATTACTAGATAGCGAGCTTAGAACGTATTTCCAAAATAAGATTTCATCTGTAGAACTTATTTTTGCTTACAAAATGATTTCAAACAAAGAAACACTTTTAAGGTTTGATGGATTAATTTTTGTCGATATAAGCGTCCAAAAACCCAAATGAACCTCGGTAATTTTTATCAAAATAATAAATCGATCGTCATCAGCGGTAATAATTACAAAATCATTTAATACAATCATACAAGTTCTGATATGGAACATTTTATACGTTCGTAATTGGTAACTGAAATATACATGCGACATGAATTACATAAAGAAGAAATTATACCCTTACTTAAGCCTACTAATAAAATTATTATGTTTTATTACAATTAATATTATTTATTTACAAATTAGGATAAACCTACTGTACACAAATCTGACACAAAAATAACGATACTTCCATACTGAATACTGGATTTACACCTAAGAAAACTTAATGCCATTAGCTCAATTGCTAGGAATAAAAGGAAAATAAAAAGAGGAGAAGAAAATTATCATCTGAGTGTAAGAAAAATAAAAAATTAAAATAAAACAAAGTAGATACATCTTACCTCAAGGAAATATTATATCTAATTACTTTCTGCGCCATTTCTTGACCGAACGCTTCTGCAGCTTGGCTCTGTCTCATAAATTTCATTTTTTACATTTTGAAAGACAAGTTTATTCGATTTCTATTTCTACTTCATTGGAAACCTCGACTATGATGATCTCTTGGCGAGCAATGACTTGAAGTTGAACCGTAATTTGTGACCGGTTTTTTCAGTTCACTTTGTCGTGTCGATTTCTTTCTGTTTCTTATGGCTGTAAATAAACATATAGGATTTTTTAGATACTTAGGTACCTATAAAAATTAAAAATTGGGAATATGTCTGTGAATTTAATTCAACCTCGAGGCTAGTAATAATATGACTAAAAGAAAGTTACCGAATTTGCCACTTTTGTCTATTTTAATTTTAAAGATACATTAGGTACAATCTTAGCGTCTTTTTGGTTAAATCTCTTTAGTAAAGTGGATAGTTTGAGAAGTATAGGCCAATATGGATGGGAAAAATACTGTTTTTACGTTTTAAATTTCAGCGTGTATAGATTATGAGTCATTTTATGACTGTAGGGTGAATAGAATCCAATTATTGTTAGGTACTTACAATGTGAATTTTATGAAGATTGAGATTTCTTCAATTTTTACTACCTTTGGAATTGGAGTGAGAGAATTAAAATCTAAAGCCTTTGTTTTTGCCCCTCTAGAGCCACGAATTGTAAGGAGATATTCGATTTAAAGGAAAAATGCTTTGGATTATGTGAGAGATCATTGGTATTTTACTATTTTTATCGAGAAGAAGATGATATTAAAGTTGATTTTTGCTACTAAGCTTCATATTAAGTGGTACTCTTGTCTGCGTTATCATTCCAGCATTTTATTGAATTCGATAAAGGTAAAAAAAAAACCTACCGTACCTCGTTTCGTCCTCGATATCTTTAAGCGTTGCGGCTAATCCTTGATTCGCAGTCTCCGGTAACAATAATACTGAAAATCCGCCAACGACTCCCGTAATACCCAATATCATCATCGGCAAATGATGATTCATGGTTGCCTATTTTACACGTGGATACTAGTTAAAAGGCAAAGCACTTCTTGTTGAAAAAGTGGATTGGTTTACGTACCAAGTTCCATAAATATGGTATAATCATCAAGGCAATACCAGCAGGCACGTTTGAAGAGCCCACTCCCAGATTTCTTATAACTGTGGGAAATAGTTCGGCCGTAAAAACGGGCATAATTACATTCGATGCAGAAATCGAAAATTTTCCCAACATCGCCAAAGTAATAGTAAGCCATTCCCAAGGATTTTCACTTGGGGTAATGGATTCTCCTTCGTGGGCGTTTTCTGAAAAGACGTAAATGATAATAAAGTACAACATAAGTAATACATTCTACGATAATAATATATTTTTTTTATCATCCTTTATTGTTCTTTTCCTCTTTAATGAATTGATGGCCTCCCTTTTACGTTTCTCTAGTTTTTTTGATTTTAAAAAACTTCAACGTACAATCAATCAGTTTTTTTTCCTCTTTTCTGAAGGATAGAAGTTATGAAAGAAGATAAAAATGTTATTGATTGGAGATTTTGGAGAGATTGAGTGGCTGTATCAGAGTTATTTGAGGAGACGAAGGAAAGGTTTGAGGAGACTTCATGGAGGTTACGTAGGTCTTAAGGGAGGGGGGGGGGGAGAGGAGAGATGATGAACAAATGAGGTTTCATGGCTGTAGTATGGACAGAAGGCGGAGGTGAAGAGACCCAAGAAGAGGTAGGAGTGAGTGAGGTGCGTATGTCGTGAGCTTTTTTTTTTCTTCTTTCATCGAGGTAATGTAGACTTTTCCCCAAGAAAACATTCTCACAAACGTAGAGAAACTACCTACGATGATCTTTAGAGTAATAAAACAATCAAAGCACTTCACTACCGTACTCACCCGGCACTATTAGTGTGAGAAAGCACGCGACTCCAGCGCACACCATCGTCAAGCATAATGGAAGTCTTCGTCCCATTTTTAAGAGAATTAAAATACTTAAACCTATGGCAGGAACTTCAACGATACCTAAATAACAGAAAAAATCGATAGAATTATTGATTGATTTATCATTAAAATTATGAGAAAATTAATATTTTTCAACTATAGAGGAATCCGAACAAAATCGAGTTTTTGCTTCGTAACATAGTGGCGAGCCGAGAGTCGAGAAAACAGAGGGATAAATGACAGTTTGTCATAAATTTGACGCCATGAAATTATTTTTCTTTCAACGTAGTAAAGAAAGAAGATTCAACCCTCATGCCACAGAATCTTCGCGGAAAATGTATAATTAGATACCTTTTTAAATCATATAAGAAATAGCTAGATTGGAATAGATGATTAAGAACCCTTGAGAGAGCAGCGAGGAACCCGCAAGGTCTTAACTTGACAGTCGAAATTGTCTAAAGTCCTCCTCATATAATTTACATAATGAGATTTGTTTGGCTCTGCCCGCACTTTTAGCCAAACAAATCTCATATGTTAATTACCTAATTCCTTGCACGAATAAATTTTAAAATTTCATTCCACTCATATAATTTAGCTTCGTAACTTCAAGGGTATCACCAATCGCTCCTCTCTTCATATCCAGTTCGATTACCGCTCTTTTTCTCTTTTACTCCAAGCCATGCTTCTTACGACATCATCTTTTGATAAAGTCACACCCTCTTCCAGTCAAGCTATCTTCTGTGCCTTCGAGTCAACATTTTCTCACGATATCACATTCCACCCTTTAAAAATATTCAAGCCAAATAGTTTTCAGACATCCGAACCATCAAGGAGGCCTCTCCTCTAGTCTATACAACGGACCTCCTCTTCATCTATTTATAATTCCAAGGTCGACAATTTTGAAAGTCCCCTTCGCCTTTAGCTCAATAGTCTTGAAACTCTCAGATTTAAGAAGTCATAACTAGCAAAATTTTGGCTCGATTACTAATTTTCGTGATTTTGCAAGAATTATACAACCGCCGAAGGTATTTTTTCCGCGAGAAGACTTGAGATAACTGAGAATTAGGTGGCGGGGTGTAGACATACCAGAGATAATCGAGTTGACGTATACGTCTCCACCGATATTGGACAAATTCAACACCAGTCCATAATACACTAAATAGACACTGAACCATATAATGTACAGAACTATCGAGATCAGTCTTATTGTCCGAGTTCTGAACAAATCGGAAATTCTTCCTTTCGGCGTGTCGGTCACGTCAACAGCCGATATGCTCTGCAAAAAACAAAATAATATCGAATTTTATTTAAATTATCTTATTCGTAAATCATTTTATTTCATGCTAGGATAATCAATTTATGATAATATTATATTACTATAAACTGGACGCAATAAGTGCTCAACTTCGAACACTGACTAAAAAGGTGATCCTTCTTCGAGTTGAGCATTCACCAGGAGTGCCAGCAACGCAAGAGGCTCGCTCAAAAATGATTGTACTTTTGCCAAATTTGAAAATGGAAACCGAAATAGGAGAGGAAAATGAAAAACTTACGGGTTCTTTGACGGAGTTAAATTAGGGGAGGTAGGGAACCTGTTTTATGAAAACTTTTCAACCTCGGATTATCAATTATTCTCAAGCGCAATTCTCGCAAGCTGAGTCTTACTTGCTGGAAAAGGGTCTGAAATTTGGGCTCCCTCCCCTCCCTAAGAGTGACACTCTCGCTAACGTTGTTGCCGACCTTACTATAAAAATTGGTCCTGGTAGTAATATCCAGTCTGCTTGCGCTGAGCTCGTCGGCAGCACCCCCCTCCCTCGTATAAATAATTACACATGTGAGGTGATTAATAACTTGAGGAGGAGGATCAGGGAGCAGGGGTTAATCCTCACTAAGGCTGATAAGAGTAACGCGATCGTAATCTTGGAGAAATCCTCTTACGTATTCAAGATTCAAGAAGTCCTTACTCAATGTGGGGCTAATGAAAATAGCTCCTTCAACTTCTCTACGTATGTCAAAGAGGTCAGAGAAGTTGTCAATAATTGCGAATTTATTATAAAAAGTTATCCGCTCAAGAAAATTCTGCTCAAACCAAACCCCGTTCCCCCCTCCTCTACAGGCTGCCCAAAGTACACAAGCCTGGAATTCCTATGCGTCCGGTCGTGTCTTACGTCTCCTCCCCAGCTTACTCTACAGCTAAGTATCTGGATCGCTGGTTCAAATCTCGAATCGAGTATGAGTCGCCCTTCTCTGTTAAAAATTCAGTTTCTCCAGCTCACAAGCTCAAACAAGATACCCTTCCTCCGGGCACTATCCTCTGTTCTTTTGACGTGGTGGGCCTTTTTCCTAATATTCCAAAGGTCCCCACTATACAGCACATGGGGGACTTGCTTTTAAAGCTCAATACTCCTCATTGATGAGCTTCAAGAGTTTTTCACCCTCCTTAACATCTGTTGGTCCCCTAACTTCTGTAAGTTTAACGGTAAATTTTATGAATTCTCGGAGGAGGTAGGTATTCCTATCGGCTCGCCTTTGGGCTCTCTCATTTCTGAGATATTCATGTCCAAATTTGAGGGTGACTTGTTTTTCTCAGGCCAAGTGCTACTGAGTCACATCCATTACTGACATCGATATGTGTACGATATATTATGTGCATCGGACCGGTCCTCAAGAACTCCTTGGTGAGTTTCTTGAATATCTGAATAAAACATATCCCTCCATAAAGTTTACTCTAGAAATTGGAGGTTCCTCTATAAATTTTCTGGATCTCAATATCTCTAATAGAGATGGGAACCATGATTTTACAATATTCAGAAAACATACAGCGACCGATACTCTTATCCATGGTTCGTCTTTTTGTCCATTCTCTCATAAGATGGCTGCTTTTAACAGCTACATTCATCGATTGACCAGCATTTCGTTGAGTCAGCCAGCTTTTAATAAGGAACTTGCGACCAGTGAGCACTTGGCCTTTGTGAATGGTGTCAACTTGGACATCGACCGTATGGTCCAGAAAAAGCTTACAAGGAGGAGCTTTGATTCTACCTCCTCTCTCCCTCGCGATGCGAGTAGTTACAACAACAAAAAATTGCGCTGGGTCAGGCTCCCGTATTTGGGCGAAATTTACTCGTATCCTTCGCCCCTTCGGCTTCAGGCCAGCATTTTATAATCTCACTACGGTAAAGGGGTTGTTTGTCAGGCTTAAGGACCCCATACCGCGGAGGGAGAGGAGTGGGGTGTACAGACTGACGTGTAGGGATTGTAACAGCGTTTACATAGGCGAGACGAGTCGCCAGCTCAAAATCCGAGTGGAGGAACACCTCAAACCCTTGGAGAAAGGAAAATTGGGTGAGTCTGCCTTTGCGGACCATCTGATCTCCAATGGTCATAGTTTCAAGGAGGAGTCAGCCATCCCTCCTCCACAGGGAAAACTCTTACTTTAAACGCATTGCATTGGAAAATATCGAAATAGTGCGGCATCTGAACAGTGATGATGTTACTGTCCTCAACAGGTATATTCCTAACGACGGTTTCATTGATTTGATTTACGAGACTGAGTCACCTTCCGAGGGCTAGCTCGTTCTTTCTTGAACTTCGTCTTCGTCGGTATCCTGTTTGCATCTCACCTCTGGGTTAGTGGCTTTCTAACTTTGCCCAATGATGGTTAATTAACCGAATGATCTCGCGTCTTCCTCTGTACATCTGCGGTCTTTGCAACATTTTTGATTTCGTTACTCTTTTGAGTATCTTACAATATCTCTTTATCCTATGAAACAAGACCATAGCAACTTTTCTGAGAGGAAAAAATAGTCAAAATCAACCAGTTTTTTTTTTTTTTTGTCATTTTGACTCACTCTTTCAGTTAATTTGACTGTCTTCTTCAGTTAGTTTGACCGTGAAATCTGGTCAAACTGGCTAAGAAGTCAGTTAAAACTGACTTGAAACAGGACCAATGAACTGGTTGATTTTGATCGTTATTTTTCTTGTCTATACAACTATTATTTTTTATTTCCATGTAGGTATTTCTTATCAATTTTTACTCCTTATAATGAGTAGAATTATGATATTTGGAGTTGTTGAAAACACAATTTTCATGAGATCACTGCCAAGCAGTGACACACGTCTAACCTTGTTTTGAAAATTATTTAGATGACATGATAGAGGATTGGATAAGACTGTGAAAGGTTAAGAGTCTACTGCTCCATCACTCTTACACGTAGTAAAGAACTATCCTTTTAGTCAGAAAATTCATTAAAAAAAATCATTCCACATTACTTGCGGTTGAAAATAACAACATACTGACCTGTTTTAATATTTTATCGATGTTTGGTGGAAGGGTTCTTTTATTAATTCTAGCTGCTTCTTTCAGTATCTTCATAACCTTATCGATTTGTCCCGTTGTTAATAACCAGCGAGGAGATTCCGGTAATATCCTGAAACGACAAGATAAAAGTGTAAACAGCGCTTGTATTTTTTTTTCTTCCTTTATTACCAGTTTACATAAATAAGAAGATTCCTCTTTTCTATTCTATGTTTTCTTCTTTTCATATTGAAAAGTGGAAAAAAATTTTAGACTCGTTACAGTTACGAACCATAATTCTTCAGCCATTTTACTTGTTCGCTATTGGTTGATATCAACAATAGTACAATACTATGAAAATCATAGAATTGCAAATATTCATTGAAATTAATGGAAAGTGGATTTTCTCTTACGAGAACCAATCCGAAGTCGAGTGAATGGAAACAATTGGTATGAATATCGAATTTTGGAATTCAGTCAGTCGCGATTCCATGGGTGGCGGAATAGGGAGGGCAGGGGGGCAAAAGTAGACACAAATGACTGAAAAAAATTAAAAGGTACTTAATTTCGGGATACTATTGCAAAAAGTTCTTCTGAATTGAAAAAAAAAATTTGCTCTCCCCATGAGAAAAACGTACTCCGCCACCCATGGTCGACTCGACAGCAGCAGTCGAATGTAGGATTACCTAGACTAAGACAGTCAGGCAAAGCTGAAATCGAAGCTAGTCAAAGAGTTTCAGTCATGTGTCCATTGGCTTTTAAAACAGCCGCGAGGTCAATCATAGAAGTGTGACTAAGTTGGAAAGCCAGTCAATCAGCTAAAACTTAATGAGAATCCTACATCAAAAATATAAATAAATAAATGAGGAATAATATTGAAGAAAAAAAAAAAGACCGTTTTCGGGAAAGAAAAATAATTTTTCGGGCGGTGACGTATTCAGAGGGGAAGTGCCAAGCTTCAGCGATTTTTTTTTCACATATTCGTGGTCAGAATCAGATATCCTACCAATCTTGATATTTTGGCATAACAGGTACTAGATCTTGTGCCGATCGGCATCCAAAATTCTAAATCTGTCAGCATATTTAACAAATTATCAGCACTCTCGGCCATCTTGGTATTGCTGTTTTTTACCAAAAAAAAAAAAAAACAACAAAACAAAACAAAAACGTTTTTTGGCTTCCAAACTGCGTGGTTAAAATTTTGCATACTTGTAATTCAATACTTGATCTAGCTCATTTTGGAATTCCTGAATGGCAACACTGGACTCTCTAATTATAGTAGAACGATGAAGAAGCCGGCTGATGCCAGTCAAGTTGCTCATGCAGAAGCCAGAACAGACTATTGAAACAAAGAAGGTACCTAATTTTCGACCTCAGCCGGATGTGTACATCATAGGAGGGGACTTGGAAAATCTTCAGCCTTCGAGCTATAGGTGATAAGAAGAGGACGGGGAAAATTTTCGACTTCTGTCGGATATTCATATATGATAGGAGGGAATGTGGAAAATTTTCAAAGTCCTAAGGTCATGTCGCCTCCCAGACGGCGGATGGACATTTTTTCCGGGAGACCCACCGATAAAACAAATTCCTTGTTGAAAATTCAAAAGACCAAAAATTGAAGTTCTTAAGAAAGGAGATATTGAATCAATTTTGAGTTTCGATTCATAAAGAAGAAAATTAGATTGAAAAATTATTCACTGGGAGACGTTGTAGTATAAAATACGGAAAATATTTAGCTCTGTGCTCGTCTAAGGTAAAGGAAAATGGGGGATCCCAATTTCGAAAAAAACTAAAATAATTAGTGAACTTGTTTATGTTCTAATTTCAATTCAATTCTTCCGAAATAAAAACATAAAAATATCGCTTTTATACAAAAATAAACGTGATTCTGAGTGAAATTGATTTATCAGGTGACAGTCATATCATGGCATAACGGAGTTTTCTCAGTTAGAATCATCCCCGAATGATCATAATATGTATTTTCCTTTTTGTTTGAGATAGTTGCTGTTCAACTTACCACCAGAATAATAGAAGTGCAATAGAAGGTAGCGTGATGGCAATTTGTAAGAATCTCCAGCCACGAGATATGTACGCGATGCCGGCCATAATTATGTAACTCAGTGGTACGGGAAACATATATGAAACGCCAGCAATGGTCAACCATTTTCCTCCGACCAGTTCCATACCTGAGGAAGAAATTTCCAATCCATTTTAATAACGATAATTTGAAAGATTTAAAGTACAGCCTCCTGAACGTAATCCATGGGTAAAAACTTCCTCCGACTGTACACAGGATTTTAAAAGGTACACATGACCTTATTTTCTCTACAAATTTTACAATCCACTTGTAAGGGGGGGGGGGGCGTCTATTCAATTTATCCTTGAGTCACTTTGTAAAACTTTGTATGTATTTGTAAGAAAAATTTTCATTTCATAGGCCTTACGTAGTGCCTAGGCTAGGTACCTTACATACCATGGACTGTAAAATTAGTAGCTTAATTCGCACGAGGATGCAAAGCAGGTGCCCCCTACAAAAACTGTGGCGGTCATTTTTGGAAGCTACCTGAAAAGGTAATGTTTGAGAAAATTGTTAAAATCTCAATTTTTTCTTCTTTCATGTTACTCTACGAACGGAAATGATCAGAAAATTATTTTACCAGTTTTCTGTATTTTTCAATATTGACAGAAATGCAGCTCATTGTAGTTTCATACAAGTTTATGGCATTTTTTTCGCATTATCTTTTTGGGCACGACTCTAATGCTACCGACATTTGTATCCTCATGCGAATACTATCAGGAGAAGTTGATACGGTGGGTTCAGTAAGTGAACAAGTTGAAAATATTGCTCCTCTCTTTCAAATAATATTTTACTCAAATGAAAGGATTGTAAAGCTCGAAAGAGTACCTACGATAAAACGCACTTTACGGCTTCGTTCACCGTCGAGATATTGCAAATTTTAATGAAAATGAGAAATTAGTCGCCAAAATTTTCAGTATTTGAGTTTTTAACGAGTACTGAGTAAATAAATTTATTCAATGGCCAGTTCATGTTACCATAATTATATAATTATATGTGCGGTCCGCATTAATGAATGACGAGTGAAACCTATAATTTCAAGTTTTTTTTTCTTTCACCATCTTCAATTTGTTTAATTATGGTAATTTTAAAAATTTCTAAGAAAACTTGAAAGCTAATCCTTGCTGCATACCGACGTAAGTGCTTGCAATTCTCCAGCGAAGACGACAGTTTTCAAAATGTTTGCGTTACGTGTTCAAGTTTAATAATATTTAGGTGGGTACGAAAAGTGAAATTAAGATACTCTCTTTCTAGTACACAGCCTCTATTGATACGAAGAAATTATATACGTATCCGCAAACTTTTCGCAAGTAAACAGAAATCGTGTTCAGGTGATGAAAAGAAATTTTTGTGCATGACAATTTATTTACAATTAAGAATACGTTGCGGTACTTCTCCTTGATAATACTCAAGCTATTTCTCTTTATAGAATTTATTCAAATTCCTTTCTCATCGGGTTCATTTTAACCTCATTACAATGGATTAATGTTGAATAAAGTCACGCCTGGAATTTCTAAATTTCATCTTAAAGTTTGGTCTTTTTGGATGATTATGTGAAAATTAGCTACCAAAATAAGCAAAAAGTGAAGTTATTGAAAGACTTTGGATCACTGGAATTAGTTTGCTTATTAGGGAGTAGAGAGATAGATAGGCAACATACCAGCATACAAGATTATAGGTGGGGGGAATCAGTTTTTTGTACAAGAATCGATTTGTCTATTTCGAGAACATGGCAAGTCCGGGGCCCGGTTAATTTTGTACGAAAAACCGACAAATATATCATAAAGAATTTAGAATCATTTTTAAAAAATCTATTTATATTCGAAAGGTTAGCGACATTGCTGTGAATTGATAATCCGAATGATCCCCTGATTTCCATTATAACGAGTTTGAATTTCGCCTACAAGATTTCGAGTTGAAATTGGGTTTCGCACGGCAAAAAAACGTCAGTGTGAAAGTGTATGCAAACCCACTGTCCCGAAACCCGCTAAATTCTTACAGTGATGAATTTCTACCATATTTACGGTAGTCGATTTTGATGCAAAATAAAGACATCGATCAATTTCTCATGTCTCGAAAATACATAGCGCAACAAAATTCCCCAACTTTTATTGGTTTCGGACTTTGTAGGTTTTAAAAATAAACAAATCAACAGTTCAATTCAACTTTGGCGCCTAAATTTTTTTTTAGTATTGAGTTTTGCGAAAACCAATAAATATTTTACAGACAATAAAAAAGAATAATTCTATTCGAAGTATGAAAAAAGATGACGAGGCCAAAAATTACACTTCGTTATCGCCGTATTTTTAGCCATAAATGACTCCTACTTTGTAACGAATATGAACTAGTACCACGTAAATATCGAATTTATTTACGTAAAATTCCGTCTCCTCTTAATAAATTGCGAAATCCGTCAGTCTCGCCTTGAATGACGAGACATCATTGTTACCTAATTTAATTCACAAAACCGAATCCGTCTTTTCCTATCGTCGAATTAAATAAGAATATAAATAAGATAATAACCGACAATACGTACACAAAATCAATCCACTAAAGACGATACTAACGCAAACAAAACCCAAAATTGCTCTTAAAATTAAGAACACCTCAAACCACGGACATATGGCAACGAGGACGCCGACAACGATTTGCAATAATAAAGACGTCATCAGCGTTTTTTTACGTCCGAATCTGCAACAATATATGAAGAAAAAAAATGTAGGTAGTCATAAATTCAAAAAATACAAAATAGTTTGTAGATCACTAAAAAAAAATTTCAATTGCGCATTTTCGAATCGGAAAAATTTCGTTGTGGATCAACTTCCATGAAAGTTCAAGAACATAATTATACGGATTTTTGAATTTGAGCATAGAAAAAAAATTTGCTTAATTATTTTAATAAAACAAGTGTTCAAAAAGTTACCTGTCAGAAACGAGACCGGAGAAGAATCCTCCTAAGGCTACTCCCAGCAAGAACATCATTTCCGCCACATGACTCAATTGTGCTTTGTCGCAGACCAGCCCCCACTATAAAGAAAGAAAAAACAAATGTCCTCTAGAGAAATATCAGCAAATAAGAAATGAAACTATCATTAAGTATAAAATTTATTTGGCCGTAGGCCTGTCACATTAAAATTATATAGATCTATTATTTTAGAAACAATATTCATTCCATTACGAGGATGACGTATCAGTAAAATACGAAATCGTGCTTAAAATTAGAATAATTTTTCTTCTT
Organism: Aspidiotus destructor; assembly: GCA_035079395.1. NCBI lineage: Eukaryota > Metazoa > Arthropoda > Insecta > Hemiptera > Diaspididae > Aspidiotus > Aspidiotus destructor. Next base: position 9,618,467 of record JAVHKZ010000003.1, on the reverse strand, counting down.
GAGGATTTATTTTTTACGCTGTTTTAGAATGAAGTTCTAAATTGGAAAATGAGTAGAAAATTTGTAAAGTGCCCGCCGCGCCGGTACTCTTGAATCATTCTTTTGCCATTCGAGTAAAGTTGCAGTCGGACGATGTACCTTTGTCAAATTTTGAGAGTTCATGAGAACAGGATACTTTTGATGAGTTTCCTGTGTCAAGTATCCTGAATAGAAATCAAAGGAATTTATTTCTGCTCAAAATTTCATGAATCGGTTTCTTTTGAATGAGGCGGGGCTGTAAGGTTTGCTCAGTCGAAAAACCGAAACCGGCAAGAGTTCAGTCTACCCGCCTCTCGCTAGCAGGGTGTGGAAATAACGATCAAGAAGATGATGAAAATTCGGGCTAGCTGGTGTGATTTGAAGCTGAGTTTCAGGCACCATTTCCTGATGATAGCGGAGAAGACAAGCGGGGTGGTGAATTACCTGAACCGCCGAGTATGGGCCGATTTAATGAAGATAGCCTACAGAAAGAAAGATATGGAAAAGATTCAACGAAGAGTAGTTTCCACCGTACTATATTGATGGAGGCTCTTTACGTATTAGCGCATCCACCACCAATCAAGCTCCTCCCTGAGGAAAGAGAGATGGACAAACCATTGAGTTGACACGTAACATTGATGAATGGATGAACCGAGACCTCGGTCAGCTCAACTTTCTCCTGATGCAGTCGTTCGGCGGCCACGGCTGTTCCAACAAGTATCTTCCCGTTGAACCATGTCGACTCTAAATCGACGTCAAATCGACCCATTATTTTGATAAGTAATCGACACAAATTCGACGTCGATTTACAGTCGAAATAGTTCCGGGGTATGTCGACTGCAAATCGACTTATTGGTTTCAATGTATGACTCGAAGTCGACGTCGTTATCAAGTCGACTTAAGGTAAATGGTTTTCTAGGACTCAAGATTGACGTCGTTATCAAGTCGATTTTGGGTCGACAGTCTGTTATACTGCTCAAAATCGACGTCGCTATTGAGTCGATTCGAGGTGGACGGTGGTTTTCGACCCAAAATCGACTCCCTATCGACGTCGTCATCAAGTCGATTTGAGGTGAGCCTTTTTCTAGGACGAAAAATCGACCCGCAATCGACTTCGATATGAAGTCGATTTCGTTGCTCGACCCTTATAACCGGTAGCTTGCTTCTCAAAAATATAGTAGGTTGATTCCTCCTTAAGTAACTATGAATGCATAACTTATCTGCGAGTAGTGAAGTTCCAGAAAAAAACAGGTCGATATGGAGTCAAAATCAAGTCGACATCATTAAACGGAGCTCAAATTTTTTGTAGACAAAGAATTTACGTCGATTTTAAGTAAATTCCGAGTAAACTACCTCAGTTCCGTGATCGACTGAGAATAGACTCCTTATTAACTGTCAAGTCTACGTTATTTGACAAAGTTCACATTTTTTGTCGACCAAAAATCGACGTCAATTTCGAGTCGACCTTTTCAAATTTTTTATCGACCAGGAGTCGACTCAATTTCGACGCCGACAATGAGTCCACCTTCAGTCGATTTTTGATCAACATTAGGGCCAAACTAAATTGACTCAAAATCGACTTCGATTCTAAGTCGATTTAGAGTCAACAATAAAAAATATTGTAGTCGACCGAAAATCGACCATTTGTTGCCGTCGACAATAGGTGTACAAATTGTTCACATTTTTGTAGCCTGAGAGTCGACGTCGAAATACAGTCAACATGATAATGATATTGAACAAAATGTTACCTAAGTCGACGATATTTCCACTCCACATCGACGTAGTCAAGCAGTCGATTTACCTTCAAAATCGACCGTAATGTTATGGCCTTCAGTAAAGATGTCGATTTGACGTCGAATTACAATCGATTTGGAGTCGATATTGTCTATGACTCGAAATCGACCCTAAATCGACGGTCGACATGGTTCAACGGGTTTGTGCAAAGTTACGGGAAGTTGAGGATGCAACGCGGTTGCTTTGCAATTAAGGGCGGGTTGAAGTTCAATGTGGGGCGTGGAGGCGTGAGCGAGGCAAGCTTATTTGTCTCTTCAAGAGACTGGGGTTGATGAAAGTATTGCTCCAAGTAGCCTGGTATGTAGCCACCATGCTAAGTTTCAAAAAGTATGAAAGCAGGTATCTGCATTCGCAGCTACAATCATAAAAAAAGAAAATGGTCACGGAGTGGGATAGGCAAATGCATGGTCTACTCAACAGCTGTGTACACCATACAATATAGAAGATACTCCACAGCAGTGGCGTAGTTACACCAAAATTTTGGGAGGGGTTTCAAAATTTCAGGGGGGGGGGTTTAAGGTTCATAATTTTATATATTATACGTTTTTTCTTATTTTTCTTCGTTTTTTCTAATTTTTCTTTATATAGAAAAAAATTTCGGGGGGGGGGGGGTTCAACCCCAAGCCCCCCCCTCATAACTACGCCACTGCTCCACAGGTTTAGTAGAGGAAGCATGAAGACTCGAAGAAGGAAGCGAAAGAGGTGCTCCGACAGCGGCTTAGTTCTAAGTTGTGCCTGGTGTGTGCTAAAGTTTGCATGGCTGAAAACATTGCAGCTTGCAGTTGCTAAGCAGAGGGGGTTTCACGGAGGATATACCCGAGAGAAAGGGTATCGTTGTTTGAGGGAACAAAATTAATGCATACGCAATCCGTTCGGCGGGCGGATGGCTGGACATGTGACTGGACATCCTTATTCAGATTGTGTTTTTGATTAATTGATTTCGTTGATGAAATTCATTTGTCGACTGAAAGAAATCTAAAACTATCAGAATATTAGGAACGAGAAAAGGCTTCGAAATCGGTGAAGTTTGATGAGTTTCAACTTTTCATGAAATCGTGAAACTGAGATTACTCTTGAAAAAACGGTCGCAAAAAACTTTACAGTTCTTGGTCGAGGGGCTACTTTCCGGAAAAACCGTTACGAAAAACTATTAAAATTTGATTGAAAAATAGTAGATTGAGCTACTAGTGCAAGAAATTTGCGATTGACTCGTGCGTTTTACTCACAAATTTCTTGCACGAGTTGCATACTACATTTTTTTATTACTGTACCTACTCAAAAAGTAGTTCCCGTTTGATTATAAGACGTATATTTTCGATTCCAATGAAAAAAGCTAATCGATCATTCAGAAGGTTGTCAACACTACACAAAACAAATAAAAAATTCAAGAACGAGATTCCTATGATACTTGCAGTATTCTCGACGCTGATCACGATGCCGTTGTCCGGTTTTCAAAATAGGCTTCGGTTTTCGAGAAATGATCCACGGCCACCTCTACTACAGGCCAAACAACTGAGCATGGCAACGTTGCTGCCGTCCGACGTTTTCTATGTAGAAAAACATCTCTCATGAAAAAATCGAGTTGACCCTTTTAATAAGAAAATTTAACGGCCAACAATTTTTGTTCTGAGCAATTTTTCTTCAAACGTCTTACTTTCTGAGTTACAACTCATTATAGTGGTTCACTCCATAAGCACCTGTGTTAATTTAGGACGGCAAGTCACTGTTGCCGCATATACAGTTGTTCGGCCTGTAGTAGAGGTGGCCGTGAATGATCAGATCAAATTCCCGCAATTTGTGGCAACGCGCAGTGTATGTTCCCGTCCTTGCGAAATTTGATGGCTGGGTAACATATACTGCGCGTCGAAACAAATCGCGGGAATTTGATTTGATCATTTCTCGAAAATCGGACAAGGGTATTGTGATCATCAGTGTCGAAAATACTTCTAGAATCTTGTTCACGTATCAGACCTGTCACTACCACTAAAATCATGAACGCTCACCAATACGGGAACGTTACGATTGGAAGAAAAAGTCGAAGAGTGACGTCACTTTATATGCTCTAGTGTAATAATTTTCATTATTGCACTGGTAAGGGCGCACGTCTGCGTTTTCCAGTTATCATGAAATAATGAACGACTTTTAGCACGCTAAATTGACGAATAATGATATACTTTTTGAGTAGGTAATAAAAAGAAACACGTTATTGACGTCATCTATCAACGTCTTCGACCTAATTGAAGTCCGTTCTACAAGAGTTTGCCGAAGTTTCCTCACATTCCTCAGGTGCTGCCGTTGGTCGGGGTGTTTGCGGAGAAAATGCTCCGTTTCTACCAACTCTGAGCAGTCGACACTCTCACACCCGCGCACGCACGGCCGTCACAGTTGGCAACCTCACGAGGGACGGACTATGGAAAAATTTTATTCAGGGTGTTGTATGACGCAAGAAAACCTGTGATGTTTTTCGACTGTATTTTTATCAATTGAAAAAAAAATGATATCATCAATGAATTTGATTTAATTAAGGGCATTGTAGAAATTTTATCAACGGCGTAGTTTGACATCACTAGTGACCTTGACCTGATGGAGCCCGTATATACAGAGGGGAGAGGACGAGTTAATCAGCCAAACATACTCTAAAGGCTATAAAACTATGAAAGGAAATGTGAGAGCAAACAAGAGGACCTTTATGTAGATAACCTAATATACAAAATACTGAACATATACCAGGATAAGATTTTCTGCCTGAGAAACATTACTATGACGTTATTCCGACCGAGATAAATACATCAAAAGTCGATATGATTGGTGAAGTGAATTTATCGTGATCGTTAAAATTCAACAAATCGATAAATTATATCGATTTATAATACATCAATATCTTCGATTATGTGAGCTAGGAAGCCCGTGAGCAAGTTAGATTCCAACATGGAGCAAGTATTTGGAGGAAACATGTTAGCTTCAGCCTCAAGTTTTTTTTCAAGCGCAGGAATATTCAAAAATTCTTTGAGTTCCGCCTCTACACATATATCATTAATTTTTCTAACCTCTTTTAAATTATTATTTTTCCTTAATAACTTATGCATGTTGATTATTGTCACACCATAATACACAAACACAATAATTTTTGCGGATTTTATTCAAAAATTATGTCTTGTTTGCACTGATTACCATAAATTTCTATTTCAAATAACATACTGTCCCGTCAATACAAGAAACCTATCTGATGAATGAAAATAAATCTATATCTATTTCAAGTCCAATATTTACACATAAATATAACATTCTTGAGTACCGGTATAGGTAACTACCTATACTAAAAGAAATGGAAATTTTTAGTTCTTACCTCCGAGACGATGCTATCTCCCAGACGATCGAATTCCCATGAATTGCATTTACTGGTAGCTTCAACTTCTTTATAAGTATTATTAACATTTAAATTATTATAATCTAAATCCCTAATGATACACGGGTTGTACTGATTTCCTTTCTGAAAAAGAAGAAAAACAAAAAACAAAAAAATCAATTATCGATGAGATATATCATGCATAATGTATTTTCTAAGTACGCAATAAGCATCCTAACTGAAATTCAATATTTGTGCCATAAACGTAATTATCCAGTTTACCTACACGTGTCAGTTCCCATGTCCCACTAATATTCTTCCACTCCCCTGCAGCCATCTCCCTCAGATTTTCAGGTCTTGAACACCAATACGCGCTGCCTCGATCCCCTTGGAATGTTAGAACAAAAATGTGCCACGTGCATGGGAAATTAAACAAGGCCAGAAGCATCGTCAATTGAAGTTGCCATCTTCCGAATTCGCCGACCGCGTACGAAATCGGATCTTGCAAATACGTATTTGGATCGCTTTTTTCTTGTCCATTGATTTGTACACTTTTTTCTGCAACACAAAAATAGATAGAATCATGTAGTGTGTTTGTAGAAGTTCATCCACATCATTCCACTTGTCCTCTTGTCTTTAGAAACTTTCTTCATAGCACAGTTGAAACGAAAGTTGGGGTGGACATCCGTTTGTAATTGTTGAGAACAAGCAGGTCGATATTGCGACAAACGATATGTGAGGATTTGTCGATTTCTTGGCTGGATTATGTTGTTGGAGGGGCTTACATCCTTAGAAAACGTCCGCGTCCGGGAGTTTCCGTGAATTGCGTGACGTGACGTTACGTGTGACGCTTTGTGACATCATCAATGACCTTGACCTACTTTAGGAGCTTGAAAAATTTCAACTTCCAGCCTTCATTACATCAGGCCTGTACAGTATACTGAGAAGAGCCCAGCCAACTCATTTTCTCTGGTGGCATTTTCGCCCCAATGTGATCGCGAGCGCGTTCAACTTAATACGTCATCATTTTCAAGACTCGGAAACTAGGCTATATACGATAGGAGGACTTGGACAAATTTCAGGCTCTAGGCTGTGTATGATAGAAGAAGGACTCTTACAAAAATTTCACTCTCGATCTATATTATATAAGAAGAGAAAAAGAGGGAAGCCTTGAGCTAGGTTTTGACATTGTTTAGATCTAGATTTCACAGGAAGGGGGGGGGGTTGGGAAAAGGTCTGCTTTCGTAACGGAGTTATTTCAAAATTTCTTAATTCAACCTTTTATAAACTTTTTTCAAATCTACATTGTTCAACTGTCATTTTGCAACTTTTTTCTTCAAAATTCTGAACAGTTATTACAACAATATTTCATATTTTCACAAGGTATCATAGAATTTAGTGATTCAAATATACTTATCCTTTGTTTGACAATTACCGTATTTTTCCGCATATAAGCCGCACTCGAATATAGGCCGCACCTGATTTTTGGGACAAGAGTTTCAGATTTTGTTTTATATTACAAATATAGGCCGCACCATTCACAATGGTTGAAAGATACTCTAAATTTACAAAATAATGGCTCTGGGCGAAAATTTTCTTGCAGCTTCGCGGTTATTGTGCTCTTTGGCATGCGAAATTACAATTTTTTGAAACTTAGCAGGATACCGAAACCGTTTTACTCCAGACACTATTGTGCTTTTGACTGTAAAATCAAATTTTCGCAGCACAGTGTACAGTTATCTGTACCTTTTAAATCAAGCTTGTACAGTACAGTAGAGAGTTTCGTATACAGGCCGCACCCCATTTTCAGTAGTAAAAAAATAGAAAAAAAGTGCGGCTTATATGCGGAAAAATACGGTGATAAGGTCCTTTATATTAAAACGGTAACACATGTAAAACTTCCCTCATTAAAAACATAGGTAAATTAGGGAGGTTGCGGATTCCCCGCTGCCATTGCAAACCTGCAATGGCCATCTTTTCTTTGTGTTTGTCTCCTCGGGAGGAAGGGATGGTAGATAATTATGCTGAACCTGATTTGAACGATTAGAGGATTTCTGGACCAAGATGAAATGTTTGTTCTGGTATCCCCGAGCGTTTTCTGTTGTAAGCTCACGGTGAGAGATTGATTTGAGCGGGCAAATTTGCGCAAATTTTCATAACGTGAAATTATGAAATCGTAGCGAAAAATCTGTATAATCCCTAAGACAAATCAGGTTGAGAAATTCTTGTTGCTCTAGGCAAAAGTGTGTAAATTTAGCGAGACGTCGGACAACTTAGCGTAACAGAAGTAGCTTTAACGTTGCTCTCATTATAGGATAAACCGAGGGAGAAGAGATTCCGGGTAAATTTCAATTATCCCGCCTATCACAACCAGCGTGTTTGGGATTTTGTTCTCTTTGACTAGGAGCGGAGTCAGATCACGCCTAGATATTCAAGCTCTTGCGCTCTCTGATCTTATTTATTATTTAATTAATTAACGAGCTACAAGCTGTTCAAAGGACTATTATTATTTACAGACTCGACCGGGGCTTAAGCTGATTTCTTCCCATTCGCGTAGTGTAGAAGACGTGCATCTTAGTAAATTCATATACTCTTGATATCGGAGATTCGATCCTCGATAAAATTACGGATCATTTTCAAGAGGAATGAGTTAACGAAAATTACAGTCACCGTATATTTTATAGAGCGCGAGCGCTTTCGGCGTGAGCCATTGACGAGCATTAATAAACTAAAGCCGACAGAGAGCACGGCAGCGCGATTACCAAAAAGGTAGCATTCAAGATCAGACAGGAACCTCATAAAACGATAAGAAAGGTGACTAACAAATGAACGGTATAAGCAAGGTAAATTAAGTAGATAAAATAATTCAAACAGAGGAAAATTGGAATAAATATCAAAAGAGTAAAAATAATCTAAGAAACGAGACAAAAAGGAATCATAAAATTAGGAGTCAAAAAATTATAAAATAAAGGAAATACAAATTAAAATCAATAAACACGGGCAAAACACAAAAAAAAATCATAAGGGAAACAATAAAAGGTACAAATAGGAAGAAGTCAAGGTAAAAACAAAGGAAAAAACCAACCAAGAAAGGGCAAGAGGAGGAAGGAAAAAATTAAGGTAGAGGAAAGAAGGAAACAGAAAGGAGGATAGAAAAGTATAAGAGGAAAATGAGGAGGAGGAGGAAAGGAGGAAGAAGAAAAAGGAGAAAGCACAAGAGAAGAGGATCAAATAGGATCAGTGGGAAAAAGACAATCAATAATACCCTGACTAGGTTGAGAATAATTAAGGACAGTAAAGCCTGCCTTAGTATATCTGGCAGATTCCAGGGTCTCCAAGGCAAGGCGTTTACGTTTGGAATTTTCTATATGAATAAGACTCTCAGTACCGGCGCGGAAGCAATGCCTATGGGTAGTGAGATGTTTCAAGAAAGGAGAGGTGGACGATTTTTGTTCAAGGTGTTCGTGTAACCTTATAGGCAATTGTCTACCTGTCTCGCCTATATAGACAGAATTGCAATCATGGCACGGAAGGATATATACTCCACTCTTTTCTTGGCGAGGAATTCGATCTTTACGGTTGCATAGAAGGGACAGAGTGAAGTGGATGTTATAAAACGCTGGGCGGAAGCCGTAAGGTTGTAATAATTTGGAAAATTTAAAAGAAAGGCTACCCAAAAAGGGTAGTCGGATCCACCGTTTCTTCTTGCAACTAAGCGATTGGCGGGGGAGAACACTAGTAGAAGCGAGGGCCTTCCTAATGAGCTTCTTCCGAATTAATTTATTGATATCAAGATTGTGTAAGCCATTGGTGGAGGCTAATTGACGGATAATAGAAAGTTCTTTATCGAATTCATCTTTGGTCAAAGGAATAGTAATAAGACGGTGAATAAGAGAATGGAAGGCAGCGTATTTGTGTGAAGGTGGACAAAAAGAGGTTTGGTCAATGAAAATATCAGAGGTTGTAGGTTTCCTGTAGATGCCAAAAGTGTGGGTATTATCCGTGATGGAGGCTTTGATGTCCAAGAAAGGTATTTCTTTTCCACCATACTCCACGGTGAATTTAATGGAAGGATACATATTATTAAGTTTTGTGACTAGATCTTTGAAGGAATCCGCAGGACCGTTCCAGAGGAGCAAAATATCATCTACATAACGTTTCCAATATACAATGTGGTCTATAAATTCAGGGCCATTAGCGAAAAATTCGAGTTCAAATTTGTGCATAAATAACTCAGCGAACGTAGAAGCAAGGGGAGACCCCATGGGTACTCCAATTCCATCCGGAAACTGATAATATTGTCCATTAAATTTACAAAAGTTTGGGTTGAGGCACAACTCAAGTAAATGACGAAGCTCTGTGATGATAAAATCGGGAACATGGTTTTCCAAAAGTTTCTCATGAAGGAACTTGAGAGTGGGTTGATGAGGAACATTTGGATAGAGCGCTGTAACATCGAGAGAAATAAGTGTGGAGCCATTAGGAACTGGAACATCGGCAATAGAATGGATTAGGTGTTGAGTGTTATGGACAGCAAATGGTGACAGATGATTAATGGTGGACTTTATCCAGGAATCTAAGTGTTTCGAGAGTTCGAAGGTTGGAGCAGAAATAAACGACACCACAGGTCTCATGGGGTTCCCTTCTTTATGAATTTTTGCTAAGCCATAAAGGCGCGGAGGAACTGGATTTGAGACGAGAATTTTCTTCCTCTCGGATTCTGTCTGTATTAGGTGAGTACTGTTGTTGATGACTTCGCGGACAGTTTTGATGTGAGCTGCAAAGTTGAGCACAACGAGAATGTCCGCATATTTGCTCGGTTCACTCGTACACGGGGGTCGTCGATCCCTCACCGCGAGCACGCAACAGAAAACGAGCTTTTTGGTCATTCAACACGACAAGCGTTCCCGCACAGTTGTCCGCTTCATTCATGTGCGAGCCTCTCGATGGAACGATCCAGCATAAACGCGACACATACGATTCGATCCCCCCCGGATCAGTTCCGAGGGGGGAGGTCGGGACATGAATCCAACACTCACTCCGCTGTCTAGCAAACTTGGAAAGATTCAGTCTTCCGCTCTCCTTTGTATATAAGTCCTTTCCAACTGAATAACTTTACTAGTTCATAACGCAGGAATTTATAGAGTTGGAAAATGAAACAGTCTCATTGAATATATTAAACTGACTCCCACAATTTTGAAGAAATTCAATGGCAAAATGATGGGTAACGATTTCTACTTTCCTCGCAGCGAGCTGGTAAATTGAAACCATCTGTGTGAGCAGTTTATGAAGCGAACTTCGAGTAGTCAACAAGGTACAGAGGTACAAATACATGCATGGAAATTGTGTAACGCAATTACGATCGCGAGCAAAACAAACCTCGTGTACCTGTTTGGCATTTTCGTTGATCGCGGTCGCTCTATAGGGGTTGTGTTGGCGGATTTCAATGTTATATCGGTTCTTTCCTGGCCGAAATAGAATGACTTGTCATTTTTTTCTTTCATTCTGTTCCGAATTAATATCGTAATAAATTACCTACATTTTATTAAACTGTCGATAACATCTTCACCTGTCCTCCAAACCGGTTAATCTGACCAATATCGTTACAAATTAGGTTTTCACAAGAGTACGCGAATAGAATCTAAACATTGTATATTTTACGAACTTGCTTTACGTAACAATGAATATAAGAGTGACGAAAATTAGAATACGAGTGAGCTCTCGGAAACTTGAAATTGTGTCGAGCCTATTGCAGTAAGAAAATCAGATGTTTCCATAACTCTCGTTCGCTTTTTCAACTATTTTGATCAAAAATTCAGAGTATACCATTTATGTTTTACCCCTCTGCACTGCGGTAATCTTACTGTATGTCGAGCTTATTATATTTCTACTTTGTCAACCTCGAAGACCATCAGAGAAGTTTACAAATAGTTCAATATCGGACTAGCGAATGTAGAAGAAATCTCTACAATCGTGAGAGTGGTGAGTTTAACCTATAACGAGTCGAACACGCAAATGCGATAAGAATCGACATGCGCTTTTATACCTTCTTGTAATTCAGACACGATGCTGGTACAATTTATCATGAAATTGAATCATCGCGATTCGACTAATATACATTTTTGCTTCATTGCAAAAAAGTTCATGTAATACTTTGGTAAAAATCTACCTACCTTAGCCATTACTCACATGCACAATATCGTATCCAATATTAATATGATCGTGTTCATGGAAAATCCTATTATGGTCGCTCTCACTCCCGAAGATGTATATAGGTGCCGAATGAGCACGAATCATAATGACAATGAATTGGACTAATAGTTTTTAATCGAGCCGATAAAAATCTGAAAGTGATATCTCCTACGTTTACAGAGTCGATTATTATGTAAGAGGAAGAGTAGGTATTACCATTTAATATGGGTTGACGAAGCTTATACGCATGACACATGACTAATTTTGAAGATTTATGCGAAGCGGTGGCTCATTGCTCGAAGCTGATTATTCTTCTAAACCATCAATTTATGGGGAAAAATTTACGTAAATCACTTGATACGATGTGCGATCCAAAAGAAATAAATGCTGTCATATAGACCAGTGGTTCCCAACCTGGGGTCCGTAGAAGGTCTGAAAATAATTTCTATAATTTTTGTTGGAGAAAAAATTGTTCTGGAAGGCGTTTTGAGCAAGATTTTATGATATTTAGGACAATTTTTCAACTGTGGAGGGGTTTGGTCCTGAAATACCCTTCTCCTCCGTAAATAGACCACGGATTAGTTCTACTTCATTCCTGTAACATTTCGTCGTAGAGGTCCGCAAAAAAAGGCCAGAGCATTGAAGGGGTTCGCCATCTCCAAAAGGTTGGGAACCACTGATATAAACGAAGCGAATTGTCGTTATACGTATTTCCACTAGAATAGTGAATAAAGTTTAAAGAGTAGTTTTGAATATGAAGACACGACGACGCCTCTGGAGTCGATGAGACTTCAAGAAAGATTTACATAGACTTCAAGTTTTATTAAAAAAATGATAGATTGCGATCCTCAGCCACCGCTTCTTGGAAAAAAAGAGACAAAAATAAGGGAATACGGAAGAAGAAGATAAGGTTGCAAATGTGTCCTTCTTTTTCTAAGTTGAGGAAATTCTAATTCCTCATACCAATATTCTTCTCTGGATCTCAACGAGAAAAAACATTATGAACCAAAGAGAAGAGAGATATTGAAGCTGACGGCGACAATGAAAGAATTCGCTGCTCAAAGTGTCTCGTCCATTAACAACATTAATCAAGAGAGGGAACCTAATATGAGAAGATCTTCTAAATCTAACATCGATTAGAATAAAATCCAAATGTTTTCAATACTTATGCGACTGTTTATATCGCTCTGGAATTTTAGCCATTGCTCTGAACCGGCAGAGGCTCAAACCTCAGAATGTTCTCAAGTACCCTTTCTCTTGTTTATAGCTCGAAAATAATATATGTCTTCTCGAGTTTACCTCTTTTGCCCTCATATACCCTGTTAAATCGTTGATATTTTAAGAGCTAGGAAGGGTGTGTAATGAGAATTGTTTCAAAATTTTCTCGAAGTCCCTTACTTTTCTCCTCCTTCCCTTGTACTTGGTCTAAAATTGGCAAAGCAAAGCACAGAACAACAACCTATGTAGTTCCAATATACCGATGACACGCTCCAACCGCACAAAGGTCGTTGGACACCTCTTGAAGAGTCTACAAGTCACTGGAAATGAAGGGAAACGTACGCAAAACAGAGGAGCTGCGAACCAACAGCATACTGATGAGTCAAGATGGGTATATGAAGAAAGATAGGGGAAGATGAAATCTAGGAGGTCCGGGAATTTGATTACCTATAGAGTATGATCTCGCGGAGCCGCTCAATCAGCGCTTGAGTAAAGCCTCGATAACTATAATTATGTTTTAGCCAAGGGAAAGAGGTTTTCGAAACGCGAACCTAACAATAAGAACGAAGCTGTCAATGTGCCGTGCTGGTCTTCTCACCACCTTGCTGTATGACTCCGAATCTTGCAGCTGAAATTGCTTGGGAAATTGCAGTCTGACTTTAGGTCAATACCTGCGCATGGAGCAGATCCACCGAGTATACCTGCTGACGCGCACCATATTCCCTTGGCAGGGGCATATAATAACTAAGAATGGATTATTCAAGACTTTCTGAACAGCTGCTATACGACGAACTTACAGACTGTGGACAGTGGACATGTTGCAAGTACCTGTGTTACACGGCTCTCAAATTGTCCAGAGCCGGATTCAGGTCTGCTACCGCCGTGTGCAAAAATCATTTTGCCCCCTCCCTCCGATCAAATTATAATTGTCCATAATAATCATGCATGCATAATTGATACGCTACCTTAAAAAATAAATACTTATAGTGAATGGTCATGATATCGACAAAAAAAAAGGAAAAATTTGCCGGCCCAAAAATCTGACGGCCTGTGCAATTGCACACCCGGTAATTCCTCCGTTGAAATTATAAAAAATCAACGGAGTATGGGAGGTATCGGACCAAGGCCCTTCCGCCAATAGTAATGTATTCACCAAGAACGGAGCCCACGATCAAAGCGTACTGACCGATGCACCACCAGTGCGATAAACTACATCAGCCACCGCCAGTGGGTCTACACTCCCAGGTATACCAACTCATTGAAATTCAGTCTGTCCAGCCCGGTAAACAATTTGAAGGGCTCTGAAGCACTCTGAAGCACTTAAGAATTACTACCCCTGTTTTTCCCTTTTGAAGCCTGCTTGAAGCACTGAGAAGCCCAGTAGAAGCCCTCTTGAAGCTCGCTTAAAGCACTGAGAAGCCCTCTACTGGGCTTCAAAAGGGTTTCAACTGGGCCTCTCAGTGCTTCAAGCGAGCTTCAAGAGGGCTTTTACTGGGCTTCTCAGTGCTTCAAGCGAGCTTCAAGAGAGCTTCTACTGGGCTTCTCAGTGCTTCAAAAGGGAAAAACATGGGTAGTAATTCCCAAGTGCTTCAGAGTGCTTCAGAGCCATTCAAATTGTTTACCGGGAAATTGTTATCATTTATTCTGAAAAACAAATAGTGTTTTTAGAGCGCCTAAACGTTTAGGCGTGATTATTTTACCCTTTATTCAGACAGTCTTTAAAGAATCACATTTTAACTACAGTGCGATCGTTAATTGAGTTGAGTCTTAGATTATCGTTTTTAATTAGAAACTGACGAAGATTATCAATCAAGATTGAAAATTTTATCTGTAGACAAACACGAGTATCTGCTTACGTAACACTTCAAACATTTTTCTCTTTCACTTCAAGCTACTACCTACGAAGATTATTCCGCTACTTCACTCAGGTCATCATAACTTCGGTTAGAATGAATTCGTTCGTGATTAATTTACATCACCAAATAGGTAACAATTCGGCACTCAGAAAGTTAAAGAAGTGACGTACACTTTCAATCTTTTTCATCATCGTAAGGATGAGGTAGTTTCATAATTGCTACCGGTACGTCAGCAGCAACAAAGGAAGTGTTCAAGTTCCGGTATCGGCTGATGAATGGCCTCTCTCATAGCATCAATTTCAGGTTCACTGCATTATTCTCCTCCGCATATTTCGCCGCATTTACTTGGTCTTGGAAGAAAGCTCTTTTGACTTCCTGATTTGGAGAGCCAATTTTGAATATGTCATCATTTAACGCTTCCTTAATCTCAAATACCCGGCTTCGAACAATAGCGTTGCTGGGTCGGCGTAATTCACACTTGGCATTCGACGTAAATCACTCGTTCGTTGCTCTGGAGTATTCAACAACCGGTCAATGCTCCAATATAAGTCTGAAGCCAGTCATTACTCAAGAAAATATGGAATTGGCGACCCCTCCAATAATCCAAAAGTACACGTACCTTTGTGGATGAAACTAGATTCGTTCTCAAGTTGTTAGAAGATGATCAAAGTCGTTGAATACTTCTTTTCTCGACCTCGGCGCTTCGGTAAAACGACATTTCTGCGCATCCTCCAAACGCCGTCTTTGATCATCATCGTGGAGGTCAAATAATCCTTCAAGGCACCGAAACAGCCAACGATCCAAATTACAAATGGGAGAAATTCCCGATATAATGTACTTCGACTTGAGCGCGGGTTCATTGGAGTGGGCTTTTAAGGACGCAGAAGGGATAGCAGATATCCCGAAAGAATGCAAGTATCCCCCAGGCTTGAAGAAACGACCATCACTCAACACTTTCGCGAAATTTTGTGCGTGATGGAGGAAAAAAGTCAGATAATTCTTTTAGTCGACGAATACGACCATCGTATTTTGGATGATGTAAACGACTATGTCGCCTACGACAATACTCTGCATTTCCTGAGAACTTTTTACCTGGTAGTGAAGACGAGAGCCAGGCCATTTAAACTTGCCTTTGTGACTGGGATCACGCGATCTTCATTCATGCTGTTCAATTCTCCAGCCAGTGACTTGAAGGACATTTCCGCGAACCTTGACTATTGAGAACTAGCAGGTATCACGAAATCCGAGTTGAAAAAATATTTCCAAGGGTACATTAGTCGTACTGCCACTCGACGAAAAGTATCAACAGAGGAAATTGAACCAGAATTAAAGGAGTAGTACGATCGGTATGCCCTCACAGCTGGGATGGAATCATTCTACAATCCAATGTCCATAGTACGATATTTTGAAGACGCTGAACCGAAAATATATTGGGCTGATGAAGAAAGGACAAGTTTTGTATGGGCCCAGATGAGGAAGAGGAGTTCAGATTTTCTCGGTATAAAAGATGGTACGACGAGTGATTTACTGCAATTCGAATCGTTGAAACATGACTTGACCTTCACGATGGCGATCAAAGATCGCTTGGAGGGTACGTAGAAATGTCGTTTTACCGAAGCGCCGAGGCCGAGAAAAGAAGTAACGATTTTGATCATCTTCCAACAACTTGTGAACGAATCTAGTTTTATCCCCAAACCACAAAGGTGTACTTTTGGATTATTGGAGAGGTTGCCAATTCTAACTTTTCTTGAGTAACGACTGGCTTCAGACTAATATTGGAGCATTGACCGATTGTTGAATACTCCAGAGCCACGAACGAGTGATTTACGTTGAATTCCAAAGTGTGAATTACACCGACCCAGCAACGCTATTGTTTGAAGCCGGGTACCTAACGATCAAGAAAGCGTTAAATGATGGCATATTCAAAATTGGATTTCCAAGTCAGGAAGTCAAAAGAGCTTTAAACCAAGACCAAGTAAATGCGGCGAAATATGCGGAGGAGAATAGCGCAGTGAACCTGAAATTGATGCCCTGAGAGAGGCCATTCATCAGCCGATGTACTGTACTTGAACACTTTCCTAGTTGCTGTTGACGTACTACCTCATGCGTTACTGCAATACAAGTACTAATAGAATACGCAGTGAGGGGAGAAGAAATTGATCTCATAGGTAAAGCATCCAATACCTTGCTGCGGTTTGAAATGAAGCTCAAATCAGAGGGATCGATACGGAATCATACTGAAGAAAGTGTACGCCACTTCTTTCGAAAAAAGAAAAACTTTCTGAGTGGGAGAAATACTCGCTCACGCGTAGACCTGGGACCAAGAAGGAGATGTCTCAAGCTACCACCAAGTGCAAGCTTTCTCAAAGTGTTGAAAACAGCACCACCGCAATCTACTGAATTTCCAGTTCATGATGTCCAAATCATAGGCACTTTTACAATATACTTACGCGATACGTACTTTATTGGCGCAGTACTGTACAAACCTGCCAATATATTTTTTAATCCTTGTATTTTCTTCTTTCTCTTCTCTCTGTCACTAGTGTATACCGCATCATACTTGCATACAATCAAATTATAGGCTCGAATTCAAAAACGTCTCGTAAAGTTATTATTTTTATTAAGTTTAGTTAACGCTCATTCATTTTGCCTATACAGACACTCCAGGCCCCTAATAGAGATTTGATAGAGTAAATTCCTCTGGGTACAGCCTTTCCGCAGTTTTTCTTTTATTGTTCTCTTTGCGACATTATACTCTGAAATGAGAATTTTTTTCCCTATTTTCCCCTAGAAAAGACAAGTGGTAATGTAAACTAAAGAAACAAACTTACTTCCATTTCCTTTTTCTATTTTTAATCACAAATATATTTATCCATTCTTTATTGATCGTTGGTGTATGTATGACCTTAGCTCGTTTATGAAGGACTCATTGGTTGCTCAACTTGGTCATTTTGTTCGTCTTCATCATTTCATCGTTTATTTTCTGTCCCACACTGGTGGGTGTTATAAGTACCGTAAACGAACAATTTTGTTTTACCTTTTACGTGCTCTATTGTAGCTACATTCGAGAAGCGTCTACTTATTCCTCCTTTCTGGCACAGATCGGTATACCCGAGTGAAAAAAGTTTCATTCCTGAAGAAGCCTTCTTCGTGTGAAAGTTCTCTTCGTGAGATAGTTCTCCGTACAAAATAGTATTCTTTTGTGGTTTTACCTAACTGTATCTAGGGGTATTGCTCTATGACGCGAGGTAAAATCGAAAAACTGCAAACAGCATTGTATTCAGCGTCAAAAATATTTCTGGTCAATAGTTTATGTTCATTCCAAGAGTTTAAAATTTGTTCATGCATGAATCATTACTTGTGATAACCACAGCATTTCATACTTGTATTCCTATAAGAATTGTACTACAGTATCTTGGAAAAATCATCACGATTCCTTGATTTTATTATGACGTCATTAATGACATCATCAATTGGAAAGAGGCATCATCAATTGCTTTGAGCTAACCAAGGGACTTGGAAAAATTTTACCCAGGGTAAAGTATGATGTCATGAGTGACCTTGACCTGATGATGAAGCCTGTGTATACATGTAAGACAAAAGGCGTCTTTGCTACTCTTAGCTCATTTTTGTAGAGTGAGTTTGCTTGTCCGACCAATATTTTTACATAAAAGGATGAACTAGTTCGTGTTTGGATGAATTTAAGATTATAAGGAGAGGCGGTTATGCAACTTCTTTCCGTCAATATAGAACTCAGTATACCGCACTAGTTTTTATCTCAGTAATTATAGTATTGTAAACTAGGTTATCAAGGCCGTCGCCATGGAGTGGCGAGTAGGTATCACCGTTTCAGGCCTCGCGCTTTTTGTAGGCCTCGCGTCGGTGAGGGGAAAAAATTAAAATTGTTTAGATTGAAAATAGGCCCCATGTGAAAATTTTGTTTTAGGCCTCAAAAAGTCTGGCGACGGCGCTGAGGTTATACATAAAGTGTGGAATCGGATGCTTTATACTACTGGTTTCAGTACCAAGTGAATACTCACAGTTTTGTCAGTCCAACATTCAGCACTTGAAGTCCTTACTCCTTTACCAGAATAACTTTGCCTCAGGAAGGAAAACATGAAAAAAAACGCCAATCAGGTTTGCCAATCAGATTGTATAAACTCTGTGCCTCGTTGCCAAGTCGCACATACTTTTGTTACTTCAGGTATTTCATACTGGGGTGAATGGCAACAACGCACATTTGTCGAATGCCAGGGTCTGAGAGAAGTCAAATACACTATTTCACTGAATTTTTATCCTTCGCAAATTCGATTAAGGACCCGCTCTCTGGCGGCAAAAAGAATACTGTTTGCTGATTGGTGCAGTTTACACCAAAAGATGAAGATGTGAAAAAATCATACAAAAAGTTCCAAGGGTAAACTTATGAAAGATAATTACATGTGCTACAACTTTCATTCTCTTCATTCTCTCAAATAAAACGATATTTAAAGGGCAGTAGAAACAATTTTGTTGGTATAACCTCTTATCACCAAAAATACATCACACCTTTGGTGTTACTTCCTCGCAGATGTATTGCAGAATGCAGCTAGCCAAAAGCCAAAAGCTGAATACCAAATTCAGTCAAATTTCTGCTGATAAGACAAAAGGCAAAAGCCAGCTTTAGGCGCACCTCTGATGGAAGCCAAAAACTTCATTCAGCTAAATTTTTTTGTCTAGCCCTTGGCTTCCTCTGAATTGTGGGAAGTTTGTATACAAAAACATGTTTTTTATTTTTAAAAAAACAGTAAAGCAACTTTTAGTTTTGTTCCCCCTGAGTTCAGAGAGAAGAGAAACTGAGGAAGAGAAACACAATAGGTACAGTTTCAAAAAAATCAATACTGTACACTTCAACAGTTTGACTTCTTTAATTCTAGTTCTCATATGATGTAGTTGTTATGTACCCTTAACAGAGATCCTTTTCTCCTGATTGTGTATTATTTTCTCTCTAATTGAAAAGCCAAAGGCCCAAAAGCCAGCTGAAAAAAAGCCAAAAGCCAGCCAAATTTCTTACAAACATGCAAAAGCCTGAGCTGAAGCTATATTTTTCGAGGTCAAAAGTTTGAGTCAAAAGCCAAAGCTAATTCTTTCAGTTGCAATACACTACTTCGGACTTCCTGCCAGCTTGATCAAATTTGCAAGTAGCAACGGGGATTATCCCTAATTTGAGGTCACGGCTCACGGTGTTATATAAATCACTAGTGGCGCTCGCGGGTGGGATTGGTATTACTTTTTAACATAGCAGGGAATAAGAAACAACAGCAAGCAACAGCGTTATATGATTGTATTTTCGAGTGATTTTCATGCAGTTTCCGGCAGTGTATTGCAACCAGACAAAAGTTGAAAGCTGAAAGCCAAATTCAGTCAGATTTCTACTGATAAGACAAAAGCCAAAAGCCAGCTTTAAGCGCCCCTCTAATAGCCAAAAGCTTTAATCAGCTGAATTTTTTTAATTAGCATTTGGCTTCCTCGGAATTTTGAAAAGTTTATACGAAACCATGTTTTTTTTATTTTGAAAAAGCAGAGGAGAGAAACCAAGGAAGAAAAACACAATAATAAATACCTGAATAATCCTATGAAGCTTGAAATTAGGGGCATTTTCAATTTCTATTTTCAAAATCTTGGCAAATTGGTCAATTTTTGGCATAATATGGTCCATAATTTGGCTCGAAAATGACGTAGAAACTTCGTACTCGGCGCAAATTCAAAAAAAAAAAATCGGCAAATTCCGTACATTTGAACCATACTCGTACATCGTACGTTTTGCGTCTTCCAGCTGCAACAGATTTGGCCCAAATCCCGATTCAACTGTCAACATCTTTTTGGCGGACCGTGTACACTAAGCTACAAAATACTGATGGTGGAGCCGTGGAGAGACGCTACTATGAGGTCATAATGGTTGAGATGGATCTTCGTATATCGGTATAATCAATCATGTTCTATTGGCTTCCAATGTATAAATATCATTGCGAAAATTCGAGACTGTTTGGGCTAGGCCTAGCAATGACGAACGAGCGGGGCAAGTTAGCTTCTCACTCTCACTCTAGCCTAAGATACAGCTTACAGGGCTCACATTAGGCTAAGCAATACTTTGATGAAGAGCGAAATAGAGCAAGTATAAAGTCTGGATAAGATATCTTAGCTTTTGTCCCAGACTTTTCTTTAAACGTCAAGTTATATAGTTACGTGAAAAATTCGATACGAGAAATTTTCTATCCGTTGCAAAGTAAAAACAGCTTCGAAATCCGGTCATTCTACCACATATAATTCCTTTCTGTTTTTCGAACACAAATCTGCACCGCTCGTCGACTAAAATTGTAGTTCCTTAACGAAACACCATGGGAGCGATTATTCTTTCTAATACAATTAGGTTGGCCGCGTCCTTAAGAATACGTTTCTTCAAAGGAAAACTTTGCGCTGATCGTTCTTTATTTGACTTTTTCGATCATCAAACGTATAATTACCATTCCGATACTACGCGACGTTGAGGCGGAAATTTCGTAATTTAATGAGGAATTCCCACAGAGACCAAAAAGAGTATTATGTTAGTTTTAAGTGCAGACGTATTATTACGATTTTGCGCACTCACTGGTTCATTTCGTCGCGTGCTCCTATATACTAGGATAAGCAAGCATATTCGTATTATTATTTTTTTAAATTAAAATCGTACGTGGTATTCGATTAAGTTGGTCTGCGACTTACGCTCTTGCGAACAAAGACTATCACCCTTTGAGTGATTTTATTCAGCTTTTAGAATAAGGCTGACTGAAAATTGTTAATTTGACGAAAAATTTTGAATCCGAAGTAGAAGGGCTTGGGAAATTTTGAGTCACGCGTTTCTCCTAAACTTCTGACCTGGGACCTCTTACGCACGAGGAGGTCGCTAGGAGTGATTGATGTATTCGAAGGACTTTAGAATAATGAGTTTTGCAGAGAGAAAATCTCAAGAGCTACTGAACGACCTCAGAACGTTAGTCTGAAAAAACTTTTTTATCAGCTTAGACAGAAACTGCTGGTCTAAAACTATTACCCTAGTTCCTGTTATTCTTATAGATAAGCCTATTGTACCAAAAACATCAAGATAGAGAAGGAAAAACGAAGACAATTATTTTTCTTCCAGCATGAGGGGGGGGGCACTGAAAAGCGGAATTCGAATTACGAAAAATAGAATGAAAATATTCGCACCAGACAGAGAGGAGAAAGTCTGCAGAAGCTAGAGAGACGAATTGAATTGTCAACTGTCATGAATAAAACTTGACCTACGGGACAAAATATTGCTCTTAATGAACAAACACAGTGGGTTGTACGGTCACACGCGAGCTATTAGGTTGAGTTCTTAATTATTTCCGCGTAGAAAGTTTTAATTTCCTTGCCATACACAACCCACTCGTAAACATTTTATTGTCCGCTGTAATCGTGCACTTTACAAGATTTCGCTAATCATAACTCGCATAGCGTCAATTTTTGAGAAATTTCCACCTTCGACATTGTTGTCGTACAGCCCTTCTAGAATTTCGACATTCATCCTGTCACGAAAATTATGATACCGAGTTGAATTGTTTTATCAAAAGTTACGACAGAAAGAAAGAAACACTTCGTATCCTCGTATCTTCTCATACACAAGTAGATACTTCTAGGCTGTCTTACATACGTAGAAGTGTAACTTTTTTAGTGGGAATTACTGCGCGTTGTACTTGAAAGGTATTGAAGATGAGAATTTTGTTCTTTTTTTTCTGACCATTCTGAAATAAATCGTGACCCAAGTACAAAAGCTAGCCTATTTGAAGTCCAAAAATACCATTTTTGAGGAATATCGGATTATTATAAGATGGGATATTCGGTTTTGGTTTCTTCGACATTCTGAATCCAAACTTTCAGGAATTTTAGAAGAACTGAAGCTGATCTCATTTTGTTTTAAAAACATGAACTCGCAAGTACGCAGTAAGTGTTTCTGCTCTCACAAAATGGAAAAAATAGTTTCATTCTATGGTCGCAAATTACTCGTATGTATCTTATGTCCAGTGTCTGAACCATTTCTCCAATGAAAATAAAGCCTGACATGGATGTAAAATGGAACTGTTTTCAGCTTTTCAATGTCGAACTATCGTATGTCCAAAAATAATGGGATACTTATATGTAGGGCCCGGATTCCCTGGTTTTTGTCGAATCATTTCCTAAAAGGGCGAATGTCTGAAAATCAAATATGAGTGCGTTTCATGGTATTCTGAACCCAGGAAAAAAATTTTATTTCTCCGAAAAACTCCGAAAATGGGATAAAATCCGAAATTATCCGAAAACCTATAATTTGGAGAAAAAGTAATTTTTTATACGAAATTTTTCAAGTTGAGACACAAAAATTAAAATAATGAGTCGAAAAAAATGTTTGGTAGAACTATGTCTTTATGATAAAAAAAAAAATTTCATGAATATAAAAGCTTTATTATCGGACAGGCGACTATCATTTAAAAAAGAGAATGTTGAAAAACACTTAGTAGTGCAGCACAATGTTAAATTTTTATAATTATTTTTGTTCAGACTATTAAGTTTTTTCTTCCTTTTTCGACATTATATAAAAATTTGCATATTTACGTACTGTAAAAAAATTTTCGAAATTTTTAATGATTATTTAAATAAATCCGAATAACTCCGAAAATCCTCATTTCAGCTCCGAATTTTGCTGTTATAAATTCCGAAAAATCCGGGCTCTACTTATATGATTGGAGTAGGCCCGGGTGGACCAGGAAGATGTGACCAGTTAAATGGGAGTTCGCGCTAAATCTGTCATAGCGCGAAAACGCAAAACGTTAGACGTACAGTTCAAATTTACGAAATTTGTATCTCAATTTCATCTTTAATTGGAGCCATATTCCGAAAAAAGTACCTAAATAACCCTAGGAAGTTTGAAAAAGTGAGCATTTTTAAATCTTGGCAGATTGGTCAATGTTTGGTAAATTTTGGTCCATAACTCGGCTCAAAAAAGTCGTAAGAAGTTGAGTAGGGGCGTAAATTAGAGAGATTTGAAGTACACGTCTAACAGTGGATTGAGCGCAAACTCCCATTCAACTAGTTACATCTTTCTGGTCCACCCGGAACAGGGGGAAAAGGGAGAGTGACCGAGTATCCAAACAAAACGATTTGAAGAAAAAGTTGTTCCTTAATGACACGAATAATCCAATTGTCCAGATCGTTTCGTCTCTCTTCTCATGAGCCCTTCAATTTATAAGGATGAAAATCAGTCTCAAATCTTTTTCTGAGAAAGATTCAATGATTTTTTTCCTCTTCAGAATGTGTTTCAACGAAAAGGCGGCAAAAAAAACGTTTAATCTTTCCTCCTGAAAAAACATTATTTTGTATTCAAAATAAATCTGTTCTAGCATGGTCACGACATACTCATAAAGAAAAATTCTACGACTCCATTTCCTCGGTTATTTAAGCAAGAAAACCAACCTCACGGCTATACTTATCGTTTTTGCAAAGGACCAGAGAAGGAGAGAGGAAATCGTAATTTTTCGAGGCAAGAAGTATAGAATACTTCTATCGAACTGCTTACGCCTCAAACGAGGTTGTAGGTACACTATGATGGATATAAAAGGCTTCAAAACCGAAAATTTCTTCCAAGTCTTTAGGATGAAAAAAAAGAGTTTAGAGCTTTAATTGAATCCAAGTCAATACCGTTCGAAACTCGATTTTCCTACGTAGCTTGAGCCTCATTTCGTCGAGTCCCTCTCGCTGTGTCCAGAACTTAAGCTTAAAAGTTTCAATTAATTTCACACAGGCTCTTGAATATAGGTAGAAAATATTGAAGTATTCAAGTTCTTCGACTTTTTCATATTTTTTAGCCCGGTACTTCATTAAATATAAAATTAAAATGTACACTTATTCCAAGGCTTAATGTTCGTTTACTAGGCTCGAAATTTGAAATTTCATGAAGAAATTCGGAAAAGTCTGAACTTCAGGCAGAGCCGGATTAAGCTTCTCGGCGCCCCCGGGCACTTCCTCGTTAGCGTCCCAGTGGAGAACGGAGAAGTACTTTTTCTCTCTCTCCCCCGCATGCGCTCCGTCCGTCCCTACTCACATTTTGCGCCCGGTGCACGTGCCTCACGTGCTCCTTGGGTAATATGGCCCTGAATTTAGGAAGAGGCTTAGTAAAATGTTGACTATTGCTCTGGGAGGGATTCATATATAAATATCATTTGGAAAATTTTAAATTTTCGAGCTGCGTTACAAAAGAAATGGAACGCTTATTGAGACGATTCTGGTCTATGCGAGCTACACGTGTGAATCATAGGACAAGACAGATTTCAACTTATTAGCTTTGTTATGTACATTCAGATTTCATGCTAGTTATATGAGATTAGACACCCGACGAAAATTCTAACGAACGTGTTGTCTACATAATTATATAAGCTGTACAACACGAAAAATTCTGATTTCCGAGTAAGTAGCTCATATGAAATGGAAAACTATTCGAATTCATACGAATTTCCAAATTACGGCTACTCGTATATCCAAAGGGAGATAGCACTGAAGGAAGTTGCAAAAAACCGCAGAAAAATCTCTCCTCAACCTCCAATCGCAGATAAATAACTCAACACTCCGAAAATCCTGTCTTTACTCCACCTTTTTTCATCTTCGAGAAGCCTTTCCCCGGGTTTGGAGATATTTCATCGTGAGTAAATTACACGAAATTGGCCTTCGAGGTAATCTCCCTAATATTCTCCAGGGTTCCTTTCACGACTTTGAAAGTACGAATTCAAAATACAACCTCTACCCCTCCCTCTGTTGAGAACGGTGTGCCCCAGAAAGAAGTATTCAGTGTCTTTCTCTTACTCATAGTTATCAACGACATTACGAAACTTGTTAGCCCTTCCCCCTCTTTCCCAACGTCTTTTTGTTGTTGACTATAACGTTTCTACCTGTTCTTCCAACCTCTCAAGAGCCCACAGACTTCTCCGGGAATTACTCAACTCAATCACTCCTGTACATCAAAAAATGGTTTTAAATTCTCCACCTCCAAAGCCTACAAATTTATTTTTAAAAAAAGGACGTCTGATCCTCTCCTTTCAACCTCTCTTCCTACGAAATTTTGAAATTCCACCCGAAAATTCTGCTAAACTTCTCGACCTTCACTTTGATCAAAAACTTACTTGGACCCCCTATATCAAATTTCTAAAAGCAACATGCACACGTACCTTCAACATTATCAAATTCATCTCACATCCCTCAAGAGGATGCTCCAGAAAACTACTAATACAACTCTATGGGAGTCCTATTCAATCAAAACTAGATTATGAAGCACCAGTGTAAAATTTAGCCAACAAATCTTTTCTCTCATCACTCGATACTATTCAAACCTTCTCACCGCGAATGGCCCCAGGAACCTATTGCACAAGCCCTAAACTCAGCTTATAAGCAGAAGCTATGAAACTCCACTCTCCTTTCGAGGACTCATCCCAAATTCGAATTTCTTATCCTCTGTTTCTCAATTCCCTGATTTCCCTACGTATACAACACAATCTTTCTTCAAAACACTGAACCCGTTTCAACTCTCAATGAATATTACCTCCAATTTGACTACTCCCTTTATAAGCCCTTCGAAGCAGATCCCTTGCAACCCACCTTTATAACTTCGCCTCCTTGGACTCTCCCTGAACCAAACATACGTCTCGACCTCAAACAACATCACCATCGCCCGAAATATCCAAAACTCGATTCAAGAATACCCTGGTCATACGATTTGCTTTTCAGACGGATCCAAAACATCGAGTAGAACTGCATTTGCATATTCCATAAATGGATGCCTAACTTCCCACCGTATACGTAACATTGTATCTATATTCACAGCTGAATTAATGGCTATATCATCAGGTCTTCCCCATCTCTCCCAATTTCCTCCAAATGGCAGGTTCATTCTTCTTACTTAATTCACTTTCTTCGCTACACTCTGTACTGGACATGTATAGCACTCACCCTCTCATTCAACGCATTCACCTTACTCTACTCACCCTTCACTCCATCAACATACAAATCACATTTATGTGGATCCCTGGTCATGTCAAATTCACTGAACATGATGCAGTCAATAGAGCCGCTATAAAAAGAAAATTAAACGAAGCGTTTTCGACTAAAAAGCCATCCTCAGCGGAGACATATCTTTTCAGTCGGCAGCGCTTTGCATAAGTTACTTGCTAGAGCTTCTCCCTTTGTAATAATGGAAAACTATTATCGAATTCTACCTACATTTTTGAACAACAATAGAGTTGGTCTTATTTTGAATTTCTTGTGGTTTCCAGAAAACGGAAAAAAATGTTGGTGAACGATACAATTTTTAGTGGTCCTTTTCTCCTAAACCTTCCCCCTCTCCTCATTCTACTCAGAAAAATATATTATCAAATTTCTATTCTCGGAAATTCTCCTGTGATACAACTGGTCAAAGTTACAAATTCTATTAAGCTCTTCTAAGACTCGCTCGAACTCAAAAATTTTAGACGACGTCTTCCGTTACAGCTGGAGTTTTTTCTTTCGAAAAATTAAAACATTTGATTTATCATTCCAAGTTTCTCCCCTTTAACTAGGCGCGCCCTTTGTTTTTTTGCAGTTATGAGACCACCTATTAGAAGGATAGAGTTGAGTTTTTTTTTTTATTGTGATTGATCGTTGAGCCGGACATCGGAGGATCATCGGCAGGCACCAGACTACACTGAACCGCTTTGATGGAAAATTTTCCACAAAACTATAGTTTCCCGTAAAAGAACGTTGAGATACACAACTATAAATCATGTTTGTGCATTTCAGCCAGGGTAGGAAGAAGAAAGAGGATACAAGCCATCTTTCTCAATACTCTCAAATGAATTCCGTATCATAAATTTATTTTTATGAATGTAAATATTCTGGTAATTAAGGAAAAAGAATGAAATTAGTTGGTAAGGTTAAATGTGACCGAGTTTTGATACGTCCTCGATGCGAAAGAAGACTTAATTTTCGTCCTACCGAACAGTTGTGTAAAAAAGGAGCCCAAGCAATTACCATTTTATACTTATGTCTGAAACTATAGTATCTTGGGAATAAGAAATAAGAAAGAATTATAGGTCTGCGAAAACCAATAATTAATTGCAAAACTTACCCTCTGCACCCATTGTCATTGAATTTACTCAGGTATCAAACGCAACTTCATCGATAGCTTATGTGTACATTCTTCGAAGACATTTCAAAAATTCTTATCAAAATCATTTTGAAGGCAAAAAATATTCGACGAATCTTGGTAAACACGTCCGATTGAGAAAGTTTTTTTATTTATATTTTGTTTTCTTTATTTCATCGCACGAGCAAAGTGAGAAATGAACTCGAGTAAATACTAGAAATCTGTCGAAAGAATAATTTGAAAATCTAAAAATGAGCGAGAAGATTAACAGTAGCGGTAAACTGCGCGCAAATTGTATTCGGCTAGTATTATTTCTCGAGCGCGAGTTTCGTGAGTGTCAACAATGAAATGAGGAAACTGGTGAAGTCATCAGGTTTCGTCGATGCCGTACGAAAGTGCGAATACACTGTGTACCCAGTAGGTATCTTGTATTATGAACGAAGAATGAAATCGTTGACCTTAGAAATCATTAAATTTGTAACGACGCTGGTGAATAATTCGGGTTGTAATAATTATTATCTTGGAATTAAATATACATTGTTATCATAAATTTTATCGATTTTATCAAATTACGCGTATAGAAGGACAGGCAGATGATATCTTTGCAGGAAGAGCACTCGAACAAATGATATATGAATTTTTTTCTTTTTCTGCAGGTAGGTACCCAAACAATGAATGAAAATTGGTCCTCCTAAAAATAGGACTGTTTCCTTTCAACAAATCTCATGATCGTACCTCAACAAGAATTTAACAGATTTTTCAATTTTATCTGAATTGAATTTCAGTCATAAAAATGGTTAATTATGCTATAAGTAATTCCCATCGCAGCTCACAGATACATCTCATTTTATCATTCTTTGAGTGAAACGGTGAAAAATTGCATAAAATAGAAAATGATAAAAACTAATGAGACGATTTTATCGAATGCACGGAAAATAGTCTTGTGAATGATAGAAAAAGAAAGCTGCCATGGAATTCTTTCAAGTCCTCCTCCTCTCACCCATGGCTTAGAGATCGAAATTTTTCCAAGTCCCCTCCTATCATACGTATACGAGTATAAAGCGAGTGTACTACAAGGAGAGTCCTAGCCTAGTTCAAGTCCAATATACTGTATGTTGGCAGCGCTCCTTCAATGAGCCAGATACGCAAAGCTTCAAACACCAGGAGCCTCACAAAATACGTTTCCAGAATATCTCATAAAACAGGTTCCCTGCCACCCCTCAATTAACTCCGTTAAAGAAGCCGTGAATTTTTGCTCTACAGTCTACATTAACCTCTGACAAACTAAGCTCCATGAGGGTATCATTCAATTGCGGCACTTCATTACCCTCTAAACAGCACATGTTTGAAAACGGTAACAGGTTCATACTGGGAACAGAGAGCGTGTGTAGCGATTAGAAAAACGTCAATAGAAGAGGCGTGGTTGATAGAAAGATAGATGAGATAGAGATGTCCCGTGTCCCCTCGACTCTTCAAAATGTAATTAGGTTTGGCGACATTTTTCCGACACGAAGTTCTTCCGACACTGCATTTTACCGACGTTGAAATATTCCGATACGTCGATTCTTGTATCCTGAAGTTTTTTTGCCAGACAGGAGGCCGCACACGAAAGACAAGGCAACGTCCTTCACTGGTTTCCTGCTGTACCGGTTCTTAAGCGTCTTTGTACGCCCATGACCGTGAAAATTTGTGCGAAAATTGATGGTGCTGTGCGAAATATCCTATCAACAATTTTTCCGGGTTGCAAATACTAACACACCTTTTCTGCAGTGCTGTGGCCTCTTCATCTTCGTCATCATCATCATCTTTATCGTCATCTTCTTCGCTGTGCTGATCATTGTTATCGGAGTCGTAGAATAAGAACTGCTCGCCAACAAGCGTCTCCTGGTAGGCATTTGGAACATGGTGTAGGTCAGTCAACGTGATGGGGGTAACCGGCGTGTTTGCCTTACGGGCACGCTGAATTCAGGGAGCTGGCTCAGGACTTCTGGTTCGACACCCTGTAGCTCACATCTCATCGTGAACGGTTTCGCGACATTTTTCCAACACAAAGTTCTTCCGACATTGCATTTTACCGACGTTGAAATAGTCCGACATTGTGAAATTATCACAAGACACCGTGCCTTCAAAAGTGTAGGATTCAGAATCAACGAGAGAAATATCAATAGCTCGAATTATGCGGTTAAAACGTCACAAAAGTTGCGAAGAATGATCTCCAGGTTAGTATTGGTACGGGAGAAATGTGCTATGTGGATAAAGGTTAATAAAGCTAAAGTTATCCAGATAGCAAAAGAAAAACCGATTAGGACATTGAAAATATTCATGAGAGGAACACATTTTGAATATCGATATTTAGGCAGCATTGTTACAAACGATGGTAGAGACCAGTGCAGTGCTGTCAGATTCACGGATTTCTTGTGCTCAAGGGAAAAGCACCTCAGCCCCCAGAATGATAGATACTGATCTCCTGACCGTTATGGGTCGCAGTCTCCGGTACCGTGATTCGATCAAGGGAAAGGTACCTCCGAGGCCCCTGAGAGATATATATTTTTTTGATCGTTATTGATAAATCAGTCAAAGTCCGTAGAAATCTATTTCCAGAACTTAGAAAAAACGATGGTTAAGGATTTTTGAGCACTGATGCGCAATTTTTTGTAGAATAGATTTCTGCCGACTCTGCCCGATCTAACAACAGCGATTAGAAGGAAGGAATCTCTCATAGAAGTAACTGACGTACTTTTCGCTTGATCAACTCAACGTCACGGGAGACTGCAGAGTCGGCCGATAACGACCTGGAGAGAAGTATCTCTCATATGAGTGTCTAAGGTACTTTTCCCTTGAGTGCAAGAAATTCATATTCTACGCAAAATCCGTTAAGAAACGTATCCTTTTCGAGGACCAAAAATCCGTAGATCCGGCAGCAGTGGTAGAGACGAAGGGGGTATGGCTAGAGGCCCTGAGAGAAAACTGCACAGCTTTTTGTCTTCACTTGCTGGGACTGATACCTTAAGGACAACAACCATATAGCATTTGTATGCTCCGTCGCAGAGAGCTGTTGTCCTATTTGGCTTGATAGCTCGCACGCATCAGAGGTGGGCGTCAACTAAACAGCTTGAGGTGAGTCATCACCGGCACACTAAAATCTTCTACTACAGCATGGCTTCTGGTGCCGATTAAGGAGGGACGAATCTTTGAAACGGGAATGGTTCAAATACGAGGGCTCAAACACAAACGCCGCAGAATACCTACAGAATAAGTCGGCAATACGACTGCGTTCAAGAATACCTGGAAATACTGACGCACGATGGTGCCAATTCGGATAGAGAAGGCACGGGTAAACAACAAGCTGATAGATGACCTAACCGGATTTGACTTGAGCAGAAGGCCCTGGTGCAACCTTAATTGAGTCCGAAGACAATCTCACACTTCGTGGAAGCTTTTCGGACCCTCGTATTCGGCGAGGGTATTAAAGGGTTACACTCCTGAACTGACAGAACCAGCCATTGACTGCAGAGCATAGAATTGTCAGTGACCCACAGTGTATGGTTGATACGACAGAGGGGAGGTGTGTGTTAGATCTCGTATAATAATTGTAACGCATTTAATCGTTGTTTTTGATGCAATTTTAGGAACATTATCAATACACGTATTTCTCTATCTTTCTCTTATTGTTATTCGGTTCCTAAAATTGAGCTATCACTCATACACTTTGAGTATCTTTACTCAGTAGGGAAGAAATTAACAGTCTCTGCAATTGTGCGACGTATTCATCATGATGACTGTCAACACATATAGTCGTCTTCAAGCAAAAAGATTCAACATTCAAATTATCAAGAACAGAGAGACAGATGAGAAATTCGCAGCATACGAGGCTGTGGAGTCTTCCGATCGAATCATCTTCCGGAGTAAACTTGTCTACCACATTTGTTGCTATGTCATTTTCATGTTCTATTAAATTATTTTGGCGTACTCAAGAGTGAGTCTACAGCAATACGAACTTCAATTGTGTAATGATTTAGGCCAGCTTTTCTAAAGTTTGTGACCTGCTCCGGTTGGTGCTCTGCAGAAGTCAAATATTCGGATGGATCATCTTGCGCCTTATGTGCACGTCCATCCTATAGACTAGGGCGTGGCTTGTTTTCCCGATATGAACTAAACTGCACTCCAAGTTTGTGAACTTCACTCCTTTCCACCCAAAGGGCCGGATCCTTTGGGTTTTGTACCGCATTCCTGATGGCGGCAACGTCATAATGTAGAACGCCGACTCAATTCTGTAACCTTTTAGGGTCTTGGCCTGGCCTAATAAAAACTTCACAAACGATGAGAAGCTGATCCACTTTTTTATTTTTTTTGTGGAGTGATATAGAAAGAAAGTACGGTGATAGAGCCCAAGATTTGTGATCCTGTAGGTAGACGCTAAATATAACATGATATTGATCACCTCCAGGATTGCAATAGGAGAGAGAGAAGAACCTGTTGAATGCATGCCGCTGGATCATGAGATTGAGGGCAGTTTATGAATCTTCATGAAAAAGGAAACCCGTAGCGGCCCTTCCTTATAGATGGAAAATTCATGGTGGTGCTCTCCAATACTGAGGATGTAGATTGAGAAATCAACCTTTTTTTCTTCATTTTTCAAAAGTAGGTTGGATGGATGAGCACATGCCGTTAATATGGACCAAGTACTTTTCAAGAAGTGTATTTCAGCCATTCCAGTGGTCTAGAACGTCATTCACGTGCCTGTGCTAGTAGAAAACGCAATTTATTGTAAAATCTCATGACTAGTTTAGAATTGCTCTCCCTCAAATTACACCATGGAGACTTTGGCAAGTGTGGACCTCGACGAAGAGCTGCCATAGAGGTCCCTATGTTGTTACTAAACTGGCATTAGTCTTACCGTAGACATACACCAAGGAAGTCCACAGCTTTCTTCTGAGCAGACCCTCAAATACACCGACTTGACACATCAACATTTATCAGGTAGCCTGTGGTGAAATAATGTTGTCAAACTTTCAACAAAAGCTAAAAAAATCTCTAGCAAAACGTATCGGAAACCCTTCCTTCGATGACGTATGGTTCTACTTTATAGAAAATTTTACTTAGAATAATTTTGAACTGAGTTATTTGCCCAACACTTCGAAAAAAACTGTATTGGAAATTGGCCCTGAGGTGGTTTCAGGAATCAGGGGTCCGCAGATGTATCTCCCAATCAAATTCGCTCATTGATAGTGAAATAAAAAAGAAGCGCGAGATTTGTTTTATTGTTGGCGCTTATCGCCCTGACTCCAAGGTAGAAAAAGACGCTGAGAATGAAGAGGAGGTGACATATTGGCAGAGGAAAAAGAGAAAGAAGAGAACTGCCCTCATGCTAAATTAATCCATTTGTATTATTGTCCTAAAGACAGAGAATATCATCATAATCGCAAAAGTGTTGCGTATGTACGAACACGTATACAATTAATTCGTACACTGGAGGTGCACTTCTTATCACATTAACACTATACTCGGTACGACTCTCACTTATCGTGCATCGGCCGTACTATAAATTGAGTCAAATAAAAAAAATTATTTTTCATTCGATTAACCGGCAGTTCTTTATTCGCTCGCTCCACCGTTCTCGTATTTCCTTTCTTTTTTAAATATAATTTCCTTCATGCGGTGGCCAAGAACCGAGAACCAAAGAACGCTTAGGCTATACGTGTATTGAAAAGCGACAATGAGTCAATTTAGCTCTGTATTTATCAATTGTCTAACATTGTACAGAGTATATACGCCATACGCGAATTTCAGGCTGCACCATTTGACGGCCATATTTGGCCGAACCTGATTTTTACCTGGTAAAACAGACGCGATATCGGACACAACGTACAAGATCGCCAATTGCATTAACAATTCATTGTTAAAATTAAAAAAAAAAAAAAAGTGGGCTACTTTGCTCGTATCTCTTCATCTCACTAGTACACCACACTCCAGAATAAAATAATATTATCAGCTCGCCGATGGGTACTCAAAGCGTGAGTTAGTTATCCGCGAATATTGACATTCTCTGGGATGATCGGTGGCCTTCGACGTACCGCGTTATACAGTTTTTATTCACGTATACGTCCACCATAAAATATGGATCGGTACTTCAGGATATCAACGCTATGACTATAAAGGACAGACGCCATACGAGGAAAGATCGTTCAATAAATATTGGCTATATTCAGATTGTAGCACGATTATAATACTCGTACAAATCACTTCCTTGATTAATTGCCAGGGAAGAAACTTGCACTTACGTATTTTGGTTTCGTGTCTATTGCCTAGGGCTATTGCAGTACGTTCAGATAACAAATAATAAACTAATCGTCGTTTTTTATAGTTCAACGAATAAGTCGGCGCGAGAAACTCATCATAAATCACATTAACCTTTATCGTGAACTCGGGTTGAATTTGTTCGAGAGTGTTGCGTACATACTGACCAGTTCGTAGTCTAATAAGAATTATGTGAATTTGGTAGGTTAAGCTGATGCTTCATAAAAGAACTCCAAGACGTTAAAAAATGATCTCTAATTGGTTAGGAATTGATCATGTTCAAATTTCAAAACATACAAAATTAATCCATAAGCCCTGGCTTCTCCCTTCTGATGTACTTGTTGCCAAAGGTACAACCGTAAATCGAACACTTCTTCTCATATGTATAACTCTTCGCTCTTTCCACGCACTTCACTACATTTCCAATTCTTCCACCTGAATAATATGCATTCATTATTTCACAAGTACTCACCTCTCTCTCTTCAAATACAAGGTATAATGTACATACTTTATTTCAGAAGTTCAACAGATATGTGCTCAGCTGCTCACAGTTGTATCGATTTGAATTTCTCAACAGAGGGCCTATTTTATAGAGAGAATGGAGGGGGGAGGGGGTGTAAATTGAAAAGGAAGGCCTGACCAAAGGCTGTTTGAACAACCGTGGGACTTGGAAAATTTCAATCTCCAAGCTATACATGAATGATATAACTCGATTCTACCAAATTGTTCGTTCTTGGAATGTTGTAGAAGCAATTTGGGATGGCGGCACTAAATTTGGCGATTTTTGACGATTTCGTCTGCGATTTGGTCATCCCATAGAATTATAAAATATAAGAACGAAAGGGGATAAATGAAGACAATGTGGACAAACGAGGTCAGAGGAGGGCAACTGAAGAATAATGAAGACAGATGAGGAGAAATACGAACAAAATAGGATCGATGAAGACAGGAAGGATAGAAGAGTCTTACAGCCCACCCTGCGTAAAAAACCTGCAATAACCAAGTGACACGAATTCATTGCCAAGGTAGTGTGCTGCAATGAAGTCTTAGTGTGTCTGAGCGACTTTGTCACAGCATTCCATAAGTAGACAGAGCGCGACAAACTTCAAGGTTCAAGTTGCTATTGTCGCGCTATTGTCCGTACAGCATTCCACAAGCGTGACAAAGCGGGCCTCACGCTGTTGTCCTTGTAGCATTCCATAAGTGGACAGAGCGCGACAAATTTCGAGTTTCAGGTCCTGCTATTGTCGCGCTATTGTCAGTGCAGCATTCCATAAGCGTGAGATGGCCAAACTTCAGTTTTTATGTCACGCAATTGTTGCGCTCTTGTCAGTACAGCACTCCAGAAGCGTGATATAGCGGGTCAAACTTTAATTTTAGTATCACGCTATTGTCACACGGTGTGACTGGAAGTGTCGCGTGGTGCGACATAGCGTGACATAATGTTTAGTAGTGCGTTGTATGATTGTCACGCTATTTCATGCTCTGTCGCGTAGCGCGACGACCAATATTTTCCCCAACGGGTGAGGACAGGGAAGACAAATGAGATCTAAAGAAGACTGATAAGGACAGGTCCATTTTCAACTTTTTTGGAAGATATATAGGCTACCAGATCGAGTCTGATAACAAGAAATCAAATTCCCGCATTTCACATTGGTCGTTGTAGCAAAGAAATAGAAAGAGGATAGAAGATTGACCTATAAGGTCTGCCTGGACAAACTCAAGGCTGGGTTTCTAAGAATGCCTACTTCATGAGATCGTCAGACAGACTAACGCCCTTCGTCTAGTTTCTAGCTATCACTCCGTTGGAAGCACATTAGACTAACTTGCTGACGGGTGAACCCACTCCGCTCGTTTGCCCTTCTTGTGGTGTTTCTAGGCTTCGGTTTCGCTTTGAGCTTAATTTAGCCTAGCATATGACGTCATCAAACGCGAAGCGAATTTTCAAGAGACCCGATCTTAGACCATAATACCGCCAATAGTGCTAAGAAGTACGTCGGATCACTGGAGACGAAATACGACTTGTGGGTCCCACGGCGTTAAATGTATCAATGGACGTGGTTTGTAATTGTCCTCATCCCGTCGGTAACCGAAACGTCTACTGGACTCAGCAGTCTTATTTTTGTCTCTAGTCTTCCGACAACTGATTCCGTCGTTTACGTACTGTTTTGGCGGTCTATGTTATTATATGGTCTAAGGCCCCAACCCGGGGGCAAATTCATGTCAAACTTGGTATAGGTCTTGTATACTGTATGTATGTTAAGCTGAATAGCTGACGGACTCACTCACTCCGATCGTTCGCACCTCCGTTAATGTTTCTCAACCTGGTACAATGGAGGTATACTGTGCGTTAGGCCAATACAAAATAACGCGCGATACAGCATGTTACATCAGTAGTCATATGATGGAGGCAAGGATAGAAGTCCTTCAGGTCAAGGTCATTGATGACGTCATCCGTCCAACCATATAGGTGTCAAAGGAAAGCACCTCGCAAATTTTTGACCAACACTCAGCTCAAAGATATATCCATGTCAACAAGCTCAGTTTCCCACCGATACGAGTCGTCGTAGAAGTCATATGACCCGGAATAGAGAACAAGATTCCAAATTCTGCACCCGAATCCATGAATTATCGTTCGATAAATTGCGTTCAAAGAATTCTCTTCCAACGGACTGTCTTACTCGCCTTATGACATTACATCTGATCGCATGCTTCTGTATTGTGACGCAATGTCGTCGTCTGAAATCTAAGCAGAAAAGGAGCCATTGCATTTGTTTATACCATGCATCTACATAAGAGGCTCCTCAAAGACTTTCAGAACTGTCGATTTTTGAGCTGTGTATATGTTACGTACCGAGCCCGAAATTGTACAGATCGGGAATGGTACAGGCATTTTTGTACCATTTGCGAAATGAACAACCCAATTTGTACACACTCCAAAATATCGGGCTCGGTACATGAAATACTGTACCATTCGCGATGTGTATAACAGTTTTGTACCAAGCTGAGAAAAAGAATTGACTTTGTACAGAATTTGTGTACCGAGTCCGAAATGAAGATTTACAGGTTATTATTGTTTGTCTCTGGCGTGTTCACTGGTACACGAATCTTCTTCAATTTGTCCGTGATCTCCATCAGTAAACCCAATGATTTGTCCATGATCTGCCGGGCTATTGGTCTCATTTGCAGGTAGAAGAGTGACAGACTTCAACGCTTCATTAATGAAGCAATTTGAATCCTCTTTCGAGCGCAAGAACGCAATAATTTCAGGGGCGGAGTCGCGTTATAGAGTTCTATTTTTGCTTTTCTACCAAAGAGTGCCTCAAAAGTCGATTACTTGATTCCAGATTGGTAACTATTATTTTCTTGGAACTGAAGGAAATGCAATCCCTTAGACCACAAATTCGATTTATTATCCAGCCTACATGAAAGTACTCGCCCATCCGACGCGACGTAACTTTGTATCAGAGAACAATAAATTATATTGTGCTCAAGTATGTAAAAAATGAAAGCTAATTTGTCACTGCTAATACAGTATTTTGGACTTGGTACAAACATTCCGTACCATGTTGTTTTTTTTCATCAAGTCTGTACACCAATCGCGAATAGTACAGTATTTCTTGTACCGAGCCCGATATTTCGGAGTGTGTACAAAGTGAGTGGTTCATTTCGCGATTGGTACAAAAATGCCTGTACCATTCCCGATCTGTACAATTTCGGGCTCGGTACGTAACATATACATAAGCCTCGCGACTATTTGAAGTGAGCTATGGAAGTTGGAAAAACTGAAATTACGTCTTCTTGGATGATCGAAGAGAGTGCGCTCTCCAAAGGAGTAAAGCATTTACTTTCTACAACTCTATACAGATGGCTCATGGCCGAAACAGCTACCACCACTCCTTCAACTTTTCATTGTCTCACAGATATTAACGCATTTCAAATAGTGCGATACCCAATAAAACGATCTTCATCGGTTATTCTCGATGAATATTGCCAATCAAGAACGTGACTTGCATTTCGCAAATCGACGTCAAGCATCCAGAAAGACAACACACTCGCATTCACAAATTTCCATTGATTTTTGAAGCGTGTATCTAACGTCGTACACGTGTGAACTGTTTACCGTTAGATCCCGATTCTGCGTACGCGAGATCATTGCCGCACAAAGCAAAATTAACATAATACATATTTCTTAATTAACATAAAAAGTTTCTCCGTCGTAGACCGATCTTTAGGAATTTTTGATTCGTACTGAGAGCCAAAATTTTTCACGAGATTTCGTCTACTTGATAAATTTATTACGAATTATAATATTTTATGCCAGGTCGATAAAGTTGTAAACAGGTAATGATGCGCAAAAAAAGTGAAGAAATAGACATACCATTCAGTAGTTGCCCAGAGTCATCGCGAAGATTGTAGAAAACAGAAAATGAAATCGTTCAATATCTAGGGGTCATTCGAGACGTTGTGAGCCTACCTCCGTTCGAATTTGGTATATCAGTCCGGCATCGTAAAGGACGATGGCGTTTTCTTTCGAAATGAAAATAACTAAAATGGAAGGCCACGGATTGAGGAAGAGACACACCGAGGCACCTAAAATACCTGATTTTTGTCCACTCAAAACTCACTATACTCGCTTCATGTGGCACGCCTCTTCCCTTATTTTACAAGTATTGAGAGAAGTAGGGATTTTGTCCCATAAAGAGGACTTTTAATTTTGCTAATTGATTTCAATCGTTTTGTGCGATTCGGATCGAATCGATATTTTTGAGGGCAAAAATTCTGTTCATCATTTAAGAGTCGATAATATTATGAATCCATTTCAATGATCCCCCCCCCTATCATCTAGAATTACATTATTTACATACAGTTGAAGTCGACATTTTTTCCTAGTCCCTCATCTTTTGAAGTCTCATTATTCGAATAAGTACTGTATAGCTTGAAAGTCAAAATTTTTCCATAATCTCTCCTAGATCGAAGCCCTTCCCCTCTCAAAATTCGTATTTTAAAAAAATCAGGTCAGAAGCCCTGTCTTTCTTGGAACTACAATTTAGTACTCGCACATTATATAGGTCGAAATTGCCTCCTTCGTAACTAAAATTTTCTCTTGCTCCGAAGCAAAGATTTTTCAAAGTTAGTCGGTTGGAGCTCCTCCCCCTCAAATACCGTCAGTCAAGTCTAAAAATTCTTTCAAGACCTGAACTAGAAGACATTTTTGGCGTGGACATGTTCAAGAGAAATATTAGATGAAGAAAAGTTGAAAATCTAATCATACTTTTTATGTGTACCCTAACGCCTAACTAAAAGCCAGAAGCCGCACATTATTCACGATCCGTCGAAAGTCCAGTCCACCCACCTTCGCTGGCAAGATGTGAAATTACATGAAGAAGATGATGTATGTGGACATCTGATTTAATTTAAAGTTGATGAGCTTGAGGTAGCATTTCCTGATGGCGGCGGGAAGGGGGGGTAGGGTAGCGACCTATACCAAAACCACCTGGTGACAAACTGCGACTAGGTTAAAACCACGCACCTCTGAATCAAAAGTCCGCTACTCAAACGTTCGACTAATGACGCTGCTAAAATTGATGACTATCAAATCCTTCTCTCCTGGCTATTTTGAATATTTTTCAATTGCTTTACTGCGCTTTTGCAACAGCTCATATGGCCTTTGTGCCATTTTTTTCGCAAATCGAAACATTTTTACTTTGGTTGAAACTTTACAATTTTTGCAGTGCCGGTGCCCAAGCGGTGGAATCACGGACTTCCTTTAAAATCATACATATTATATTACTGTTGAATAGGCAAAAAGTGAGACTTGAGATTTTAGTCTATCAATATCAGCGGTGGACTAATACGAGCCTATGTTGAAACTCGTTGACTACTTTTTCTCTAAATTAAACAATGACAAACAAATCTCACAATTTTCCTCTCTCTTCTTGAGCTATACGTATTATGCACTGAGTATTGCCAAACCGACATCAACTAAAAAATTTGAAAAAGAAAACACCCTGCGGTTCTAATATTATCAAGCATGTCTCTGCACAAGTCAGCGCCCTGAAACCAATTTGAATAAATAGAAGCACAACTATTTCAAATCAAAATGTTATACGTATACCGGTAGGTACCTACTCATACTTTTTAAAGACCCTCACCTTTTGAAGAACTTCGCAACACACTCGTGTAACTGACCAGTACTTCCAACGAATATAATTACAGATATTGAAAACAGTGCATTATGTGAGCTCATACTCTTTCCCGAACAATGGAAGGCAACAAAATCGTAGCATAAAATTCGTAACAAAACTATCATTCAATTTCCTGTCCACCTTCGTTGTAACCCGATTATTTTAGTTTTGGTATTATTCACAATATTTGTCTAAGACGCGGGCTTATTATTCTTCTTTTCTGCATTATCCTGAAAATATCGACCAGTTCGTATCCTCTAGTCAAAAAATCCAACTATGAGATGCCGTTACGAATTAATGAAGAAAGACTTTGAGCCTTAAAGCGTCCAATACAAAGAAATTGATAGCGTTATAATAAATGAAAGTAAACAGAGTGTGTGTGTATATCGATTGATCGAAAACGTAATTAATTTAAAAGGAGTAAATAATATCAACGTGCAGTATAATTAACCTTGGAGAGGTAAGTATCTGTAGGGGATCTTGTTAGGTTATAGAAACCGGACACTGACTGACTGTTCATATGAATTGTGATGTCCGTGCGACGAAAATATCAAGGAAACACGAGGAAAAATAGGAAGTTGGGGAAAATTTAGAAGGAAGTTGTCATACGTCAAGGAATGTAAACCATACATTACCCAAATATCTAAAAAATTGAAGAAATAGTTTTATCACGTTCATTTTCCCTGAGCTTTTTTTTTGACCTCATTGCACAAATATTAGGAAAGTGAATTCTCGATTGAATTTCAACTCTCACTCCCTTCTGATCAACTTCCTAAGGCTTAGGTATGATGTGAAAATTTTCCAGTTGGTCTGCGGAAATTTATTCTTATTTACCGATGGAAGAGTTTTGCCGAATTAATTCAGTATGTACAATAATGGAATATTTTGAAATTTGAAAACAAATTATTAAAAAATTGCAAAAACGCATTACTTACATTCATTTGAATTTACAAATACTAGGTAGTATCGATAGTACCTAATTGAAATATTATCGAGGACGTCAAATTTTCGTAGAACGTATCATCGAAACTGGAACTATAGAGAATGTTACAGATATAGGTATACAGTACCTATATGTATTTTTCTTTCGCTTCATCTTGATACTTCTGTTTCAGAATTTCTTAGAACGTTACCTATTAATCTTCGTTTCAGGATTGGCCTCGTCCGGCTCATTCATTCTGATCTCCTCCCTCTCCTCCTACTTGTAATTATACTGTTATTCAAGTACTACCCATCGAGCTACACCTATATATCATGAGAAAGACCATAGCTGGGATTGATTTAGGCCAAACACAGCCCTTGCAACTACTTACACAAACTGTGCTCGTCAAACACTGGAGGGTACAATGCAAGTTCAAAAGTAAACCTTGTTTACCCAAACTTGCAACTTGCAATCTACTTGACCCTCCAGTCACAGCGGACTTCAATTGAGGTAGTGGGTGGAAAAAGAGCGATATCCAAAAAATTTTCTGAAAAAAAGTTAGGTTCAAAAAATACGTCTTGTGATGATATGTCAAGAAATCATGATCTTTAGAAAAAGGGCGATATGGAGATATCGCCCTTTCTTCACCCACTACCTTCATTACAGGTCTCATCAGTAAAAGTGGCAACTGATTTTTAGGTGTCCAATTCAACATGTAAAAGACTTTTCTCGTGAAAACTTCCAAGTCAACCCTTCTAGCTCTAAAATTTGAAGGCCTACAACATTCATTCTTTCCAATTTTGTATGAAACTCTATTTCGAATTAGTTTTTGAGATATCAAAATCTAATGCTCATCTCTATCAGCGCTGCTGCGCTGGTGCCAAGTAAATCATGAGTAAAGCCTGTGATTGGAATCGCCCTGTCCCGCGCCGTACTTCGGTGTTTGCCGAGAAGTGATGGGAACTATCGATCGTCAGACTATCGATACTATCGTTTTGGAAAAAACTATCGGGAAAAACGATAGTTTTGTGAAAAACCATCGACGATACTATCGTCGATAGCAAGCCTGGGGAGCTGGAGCTAGGAGCTGGAGCCATAATTTGCGAGCCGAAAATTCCGCTCTTTTGGTCAGCTCCTCAGCTCTTCGGGAGCTGTTCCACTCTTTCCTTTACAAGAAGCTCAAGAGCTGCTCTTTAGTCAAAATGATAAAAAAAAAGGACAAATTCGACAAATTTCAAAATCCAAAGCCCTGAGACTTAAAGCTTGAAGCAAAGGCAACCCGACTAGAGAGAGAGAGAGAGAAGAACCGGCAAGCGAAGAACCATTGAGGAACCCTATGAAAGCCTACAGCAAGTGGAAAAAAAACTCAATATTATCTCTGCTTGTTTTTTTTCTCCTTGAAGCTCCGCTCAGAAGATCAAAAGCTTCAGCAAGCTCCGCTGCAAAAATCCAGCTCTTTGGCTCCGCTCCGCTCTTTGAGAAACTGGAGTCAGGAGCTGGAGCCGGAGCTGGCTCGGAGCCAGCTCTTTTCTTTGTTCTGGCTCTGCTCTCAAGATCGAGAGCTTCAGCTCCGGCTCCGCTCCGCTCTTCGATTTTCGAGGAGCCAGGAGCCAGGAGCCAGGAGCTGGAGCCAGAAATCACTGGCTCCCCGGGCTTGGTCGATAGTTTCGAGAGACTATCAATTGTTCGAAAATTTTTCTTTTTCTTATAAAAATCACAAAATTGGTGGGAATTTACTGATAACACATTTGAAAGAAAGAGAAAGGAACTGGAATGTCAAGTAGTCGACCGTTCACCGTTCACTTTTGGTCCTATATGTGCTTTTTGGGCGCGGGACCTCGTTTTTATGGTATTTCTCAGTCACCTCTATCATCTGGTAACACTAGAATACATTCCTTGACAGGATTTTCACAAAAAATAACGATCAGGAGAAAAGTATGTATCTTACGAGGAGCGCAGGTACTTTTCTCCTGATCGATGTTTTTCATCCGAACTATCGATTCCAGGAAAAACTATCGGGACTATCGATAGCATGAGACTATCGACATCGCCCATCATTATGCCGAGAATGTAAATGCAGTCGTTGTAAGTGATTAAACCTTATCATAGACTGTTTTCCTCTGACGAAGTCATACTCTTGATAACAACTGGCCAGAGTACCTGCTCTTGTGCTTACAAGCCTCTTAAATCTGTTGACTTGACTCTCATAAGAATAACAAATGGAGCAAAGATCATCAGGTAGAAACAGAGAACTCGCCCTGCTATGAATTTTGTTACAGTATAATCTAAATTGATATTTCATAGACTTCCCAGCCTTTGTTCATAAACTTTGGGTAACTAAGAAATTGTTTATTCACTATTAGTAACACAGTGATCTTTGCTCTCTATGTTTTTCTTATGGGAGTCAGAAAGTCTCTTGGCCACAAAGGTAACACTGTTGACGTCACCAGTAAAACGGTCTATTACGCCCTTAGAACTCCAATTGGTCGCTATTAGTAAATACATCACCTACTGATATTAAAAAAAAATTGAACAGAACTTTACAGAAACGCATTACTTTATTTGAAAAACGAGTAGACCGCTTTCGCAACGCGCGGTAACGCTGCATCATCAGTACTAAACTAAAAAATATCAAGAGATTGTTAGAAAAGCTAGGACAGTGCTGAATCATTATTCACGTACAATCTTGTAATTAGATTAGTAGAATTTGCGAATTGTAGGTCATTCACAAGGTGGAAAGTAATCTTATAATTATGGTTCTTAATTTCAATTTCTTCTAATTTATCTAGCTTATAACTTTTGTTACAACGGTGCAGTAGAGTGACATTTTTCTCACGATTGAAGGTGTGGGAGGTGTTGGCAAGATGTTCCGCAAAAGAGCTCTTCTTGAGTACATCATGAGGAGGGATTGAAGGTGTTTCAGCCATACGATATTTGAGGATGGTTTTTAAGGCGCTTAAATGCTCTTGAATTCTGTAATGCAAAGCTCTACCGGTTTGCCCAATGTACACAGCATTGCAATCATCACAAGACAGACGATACACACCACTCTGACACGATTTTGGAGTGGGGTCTTTTAGACGTGAAAGAGATCTCAAATTATACAATGTGTAGAAGGCGGTGCCATATCCTATTTTTCGAAGTATCCGAGCTATTTTGTACGATTTATTGCCGATAAATGGTTGTTTTATCCAGATTAATTTCTGTATGTTACTCGTACTTTCGTTCAAATTATTGTTATGTTCTGTTAGATTAGAGA
Source organism: Aspidiotus destructor (assembly GCA_035079395.1). Lineage (NCBI taxonomy): Eukaryota > Metazoa > Arthropoda > Insecta > Hemiptera > Diaspididae > Aspidiotus > Aspidiotus destructor. The sequence continues at coordinate 9,574,200 of JAVHKZ010000003.1, read as the reverse complement.
ACCTTTTAAGAGAACGAGCTTGGATTTTTCGTCGAATAATTTGATCAATGTTAATGGATACATTGTTAGAGCGGGCTATGTGTTTGATGAGGTTTACTTCGCGTTTGAAATTTCCGTCACTCATGGGAATGGATAGCGTTCTGTGAATCATATTCAAGTAGGCGGCGTTCTTCTGATTATATGGATGGAAAGAAGAGCCACTAATTGTTGTGATGGTAGCAGTGGGCTTCCTGTATATGTCGAAGTCGAAACAGTTGCCATCTATGTGCACTGCATCGTGAGAGTTGAGGGTGATTTTCAGGTCGAGGAAGTTTAACGTCTTGCCGCCTATTTCCAACGTGAACTTTATGTTTGGATGGTACGAGTTTAGAGAGTTCAAGAGGCCATCAAGTGAGGTCTTAGGTCCGTTATAGACGCAAAGTACATCGTCAACATACCTTCCCCAAAAAAGAACGTCGTACATATACGGAGAGTTATTGCGCATGTGCATCTCTAGAGAGTTTAGAAAGATGTCAGCTAGGAGAGGGCTCAAAGGTCCACCCATGGGTAGGCCATCTTCGAACTTATAGGTGCGATTTCTGAAGGCACACACATTCACAAGTTCTAACCAGTTGGATGAATTCGTCGATCGTAGGTTTTGGTACGTTGGATTTTGCTAGTATACCTTCCATGTGAATGAGGGCCAAGTTGACAGGTACTCTTGTGTACATTTGGACGACATCAAACGAGAGCAAGATGGCAGAAGGAGGAATGTGCTTGATATTCTGAAGTCGTTCAACAAGGTCAGCAGAGTTTTTGAGAGAGAACTTTGGTTCGCAGGTCGTAGCGCTGTCACTGAACCACTTGCATAGGTATTGTGATAGGCGGTATGTGGGGCTGGAGAAAAACGAAACAATTGGTCGGATAGGCTGATCTTCCTTGTGTACCTTGATTTGCCAGAACCGCGCGTTGCGAAACCGGTCTACTCGTTTTTCAAATAAAGTAATGCGTTTCTGTAAAGTTCTGTTCAATTTTTAACATGATGAATCGCAACGTTCACTATTTCAATCTTACCTACTGATATGTGTAATTTTATTTTAAATTCAATCTCGATGATGCTAAAATTGTGTTCTATTCAAAAAATTATTGTCAAACAGCTTTTATGGTCAGAATTTTTCCATTTTAAAAGCATAAACCGTAACTCGTAAGGGTGATAATCGTCAGGGCTACCAACTATTCAAATTTAAGTTCGAAAATAAAACACAGATTATACAAGAAAACTAGCGATTGTTACCAACAACTGGGGGAAATTTTTCTACGCGTGCATTGTGGAATGAAGGATCTATAAAGAAACTAGAAATCAGACGCGAGAAAATATAATCGCAAAATGGTAAACCAATGAGTTCGGCCGAGAAATAAGAAGTTTTCATTTTTTGTTGAATGGCATAATGAGAGTACTTAAAACGATTAACATCATGAACGTAGGCCGGTAGGAACGTGTCGTTGAGTCATACATTTTGATGATTGGAGAGTAAGTACCATTAATAATATTTACATCCGTTTTAAATTTTGTCGCGCTTTCAATTTTCCTCATCTCGATATTCTCACAAACCTTCTTTTTACATATTCATCCAGCTTTTTCGAAACCAGGCTATCTCAGCCCTAAACTCTATTCTCCATCTCAAAATTGTTTTCAGTGGGTTGTGTCGCTCTACAGCAGTACGAGTGAAGTTAATATTTTGAGCTAGAAAACGACTTATAGGAGTTACATAATAGAGGATGGACCAGGAAATGTGTCGCATGGAAAAATGTTCGATATAAATGGCTTGAAAATTATCATTTCCATGGTGACGTCCAAGAGAAGCAGTGGCGTATCTAGGAAATCGTTCTGGAGGGGTTCAAAAGTTAGGTTAGGTTAGGTTTCCTTTATTTTTCTCAGACGATCCTCACTCGGCCTATTAACAATCGACATGGAGCGGTTACTGACAGTCGAAAGAAAGCTTTTGGCATCAGCGGCCGCACTCATATGGTACATTTGAATTTGATGATCATTGAAAACCTGAGCAAAATGGCAGTAAAGTCAGAGAACACATCATATCTCCCTTCAAAAATCTATCTACATTCACCTCTCACTCACCTCTTCCGCATTTTTCCAGTTTTTGACGAGTTTTCCCAGCAGTCGAGAGTTGACCCCTCCAGTAAAAGCTAGAACAACGCAGGAGAGGCAGAACGCACCTTCCTCTTTTTTTGAGTAGCACAGCCATGAAAATTCGGACAACTTCTCGATAGTTTAAATGCATTGAACTTCGTTTTTGGTACAACGGTCACACGAATTAACCAACAGCCAATTTTAAATTGATGGGTTTATTGTAAACTTGGTTTAAACTGAATTCGGGACAACGTGCCCTGGGACCTCTGAAGTCATCAGAGAACATCATTCAGAGCTTTCCTTGAAAAAGTGCCTAATTCCAGGTACCTGAGTAAACTGTAATCTCATTATTGGAATCGTTTCACGAAAGTTGTATTCAAGTAACTCGCATTTGCACCATAATTCTTTACGGCAATACTACGTGTATCGTAGAAGTCGGAAATTTTTCATAAAAATTAAACTATCTTTAGGTGATGGGACTGTTGCATACTGTACCGCCCAAGGAGTTCAAAAAACTTGTTACAAGTCTATACACAATTTATAGAAGACCTTCAACCAGAGTTGAATTCGTTATCAGTACCTCGTGTATTCGTAATTTTACTCAAACATGCGTTGCGTCCTATTTTGAAAGATCTTGTTCCGATGTTCATAGAAAAATTTGTAATTTTTGTACTTTTTGGTTTTGTTCCCATTTTATTCGAAATAGTGAAGCAACCGAGTCGGGTATTTTGAATTGCTGAAAATGTTGTCTAAGAGCCACAAATTTATGTTGAACGGAAAATTCAAAACATTATGATCATACCGTGTACCTATATTGTGTCATTGAACTGCGTACTCGGAAAAATCAGTTATAAAGGAACAATGAATGATGCGAAAGCGTGAATGAGAAGGGAAGGTCAGTTTATAAGATTTTATTGCGTGATAGAGATCCGGAATAAGGTGTTCGTAAACGTGCGAGAGAGATAATTTCTTCCGGATTGTTTAGCAATTACGTGAGGATGCTAAGAATAATAAGTAGGAATACGGGATCTTTTTCCGAGTTCCTATAATCTATGACCTAGCGGGAAGAAATCAACTGTCTATATATCTGAAAGATGGATTTTCGGTTTATCGACAGTTTCAACTAACTAAAGACTTATCGAAAACTGTGACAATTTGAAAATGGTCCTTTCCTAGCAGGTGACGATATGGTTGACCTGTTGGAAGGATCGATAAAAAATCTCAGATCATGAAAAAAAAGGAGAAGCTGGCTGATTATGATGCATAGAGAAAATTTCACGTCACGATAGTAAAAACGAAATTGGCAAAATCTCGACTCAAGAAAAAGAGGAGAATTTAGTGGAGTCGTTGAGCTCAATAAGACTAGACATCGTGAATTCGCTGCTCCCGCGGTATGAAAACGCTGAAAAATGTCAGCCACTATTTTGACATCTTTCCCATGAGACTATACATGATAAAATTTTGACAGAGGTTGCATTTTACTGTCAAGGGAGCTTTTGACTCTATACCTCCCATTTTGAAATACAGGCCGCGGGTTGCAGACAGATGGCAGTGACATTCTTAACACGCTTCTCACAGCGGACTGTCATTGCACTGTTCCTTTTTTTTAACTTGAATTTAAAAACAATGTGAATACAGACATGTTCGTTTATCAATGCAGATTCATCAATCGGTGAGCAAAACGTCATCTTTCGAAAACACCGACGCCTTATAACCCCACTTCAACCGCTAATTCTTGAAGGCTTTCCAATCAACATTCTCTCCTCTTATAAATTCCTGGGTTTAATCTTTGATCAAAAACTCTCCTGGATACCTCGTATAAAGTCCTTCAAAGCTAAATACCTAAATGCCATCAGTATCATCAAGTACCTCTCCTTATTCTCTCCCAACTCGATTACGGTGCTACAATTTACAGCTAATGCAGTAAGTCAAAAATCAAACTCATCGATACTATTCAAGCATCCACCCTACGCATGGCTCTTGGAGCTTTTCGAACTTCCTCCCATGTAAGCCTGTGTACAGAAGCAGCAGAACCACCACTACATTTCCGCACTCTCATACTGACTGCGAACTTCCTCGCTTCGTCTTCTCAAACTCCTGACCGTCCAATCTATACATTTATCCTTTCTCCTAGTAACTTCCTCCTCTCCTCTTTAAAAGCCGATCTTCAATACCTCCCTAAATTCTCGCCTCTCCTTCCTATAAAACCATCGTCGCCTCCTTGGCTATTATCCCCCCCTCCCCATCTATCAGACTCAACCTGGCAAATACCTCGAAATTGGACAATCTTTTCCTATCAAAGACTAATCTCAGAAATTATCGCAGAATACCCAAATCATGAAATCTGCTACACTGATGGCTCTAAATCTCAATCTAAAACAGCTTATGCATTCTCTATCTACGGCTCCATTACCGCTAAACGACTCCGTAACTTAGCTTCAGTATTTACTGCTGAACTTAGTGCTATACACTCCTGTCTTTTGCAACTAACGCAACGTCCCCCGCGACACAATTTCATCTTACTGACTGATTCTCTTTCTTCACCCTTAACAATCCAAGATATCCATTCAACAAACCCTTCAACTCATTGCATCCATTCTTGAAACTCTTTCTTCCAACAAAACAACAATAATTTTCATATGAATCCCTTGCCACATCGGTCTCCCTGGACATTACGAGGTTGACCGTGCAGCCAAGAAAGCCACCATCCTACCAAAGATTACGGATTCATCTTCTTCCCCATCATTAGATCGAAAAAGTTATTACCGTTCCCCAATTTTAAATGCTTGGCATCATCTTTGGACTCACCTATACCGAACAACAAGCCCCGATCTATAAAAACTTGACCTACCTCTTGGTCCTCCTCAAACAGAAATTCCCGTCATGAAGAAATCATTCTCTCCCAACTCAGAATTGGTCACACCCAACTTACTCATTCTAATCTCTTCCCTCCATCTTGCAACTGCTAACGGATAACCCAACTGTAGAACACCTACAAAACCAACGACTAACTTTCCTCATCCTTATACTTTCCACTCTTCTAACAACTTACATTACTTCTTCGCGAGCTGATGACCCGGAAAGTAGTCGAATAGCTCAAAAAAAAAAAAAAGAAGTCATAAGACAACCTATAGGTTAGAAGAAATCCAACTATAGTCTATTTATCCTAGTATCTCAATACTGCACGAAAGGATTCCTTAACTGAAAGGAACGTGTGCGGCTGTTTGACTTATTTTGTGTAAAAAGATATTATTTCATCACCCCCCCAAAAAAAAAAAAAATTGTTCTTGTTGAGATTATTTTTATGAAAATTGTCAACGACGCAATAAATCAAATAAAATTCTATACCCCTATTTCTGTCATTGTTAAAAGTAAAATCAATTATTAAGAAATTGAGAGTTCAACGTAACATTCGATTTTCGGGTGGTTCCTTAACTTAGCCGAGCCGCAACTTACAGTGCATTAATTGAAAATACGAGCGACGACACGAGAACGGTGAGCGTACTTTCGCGAGGTCTCATTTTGGCCCCTTGGGATGTCTCAAATTACTATTGGTTTATCCCTCTTCAAATAAATTTGTATACAATTTTCTTTTCCGTCCTTTCATTGTGCTCTCGCGATTTCTAATTTCCACGATAACGGTGAACAAAAAAAAATCGTGTAACCCTACAGCGATTGTTCGAAAATGAAATTACTTTTTATTTACTTAGGTCGATAATTTATTTCAACATGCTGGCAACCACGAATGAACGAATGACGTAAATTTCCAAAACAGCTGGGAATCTGGGTCTTTGTTAATGCGTCATCAGACGCATAGAAGTTAGCAAGATTACAAACTAAATATCGTTAAACATCACTGTTCAAATTTGGTGCACAGACCTCGTTATATCAATTATAGCAGCTATATATCTGCACGTAAATTACCATGTAACAAAGGTCCTAAAGTTACCAACATATATACTAGTTCAAACTGTGGTAGATCGTCATCATAAATGACATCAATATTGACTAAATACGTTGGTAGTGCCGCAGTCACGATTTGAAGAATATTATTATCTTTCAGTACCGTGATGAATACGAGATAGGATGTGCTCGGGGAAAAAAGTGGTGACAGGATCCTCTTCTATTTTCCCTATACTTCATTGACCGACATAGAATTTCTACCCATCCTACATTTGTAGACTTTAAAGCTTTCTCTGGAAGAAATCTCTTGTCTTATAGGCGAGATAGAAAAAACCTTCTCAATCGACACGAAAAACGAGATAACAGTTTTATTAATGCATTAAAATTCTTTCTATACAATTATACAAAAAGATCTCTCCCAGACAATTTTTCAAATTTATATAAGTTGAAATATACGACATTTATTCAATTTAGCGGAGAGATAATGAATTTTTTTCAATAATAGACTATTTTTTTTTTTACAAAGTATTTTCCTAGATCTATTTTCACAGGCCATGATTCGAAGGAAGAGGGAGTTCGAGTTCTATTGCTAGAGAGTAAAAAATTAATGAATATGAAAACTGATTATGAAATTGAAATAATTGGCGATTTTTTTCCCATATTCTGCTACAGTACGCGGCTCAAAACTCTACGTATCTGCCCTATTACCAGTATAGACTTTATATTCTGCTAGAGTACGCAACTTGATAGAAAGGACGGAAGTATCGTGGATTACAAAGCAGTAGCATTAACACTCACAGATTAAGTTGGTTTCATTTTTTGTTTCCATTATGTTTGAGTAAGTAGACGTATTAGGTCTCTCAGATGTTCAAAACCGATTGAAATTGTTTTATCGAGGAGTCTCCCGGAAAAAATGCCCGCCGTCCATCGTCCGGGAGGCAACTGGAACTTGAAAAATTTTCCAAGTCCCCTCTCATCATATATATCCTACAGAGATCGAAAATTTTCAAGTTCGTTGGGGTTCTCGCCCAGTTCAAATGCATTATACTGTATTTCAAGTCCCCTTCCTGCCATATGTATAGCTGGGAAGTCGGTATTTATAGCCTGATCAAAAAAAGCTCCTTCAAGTAACTAGATATGCAATGCTTCGAATACCAATCTGCTCAGCTACTTCAATGAGCCAGATATGCAATACTTTAAACACCACCTCTTCGATAAATTCCATGTTCCTTTTGTATCATCTAGCAGCACTGATAGCCTGATTAAAATATCTCCTTCAAGTAACTAGATATACAATACTCCATACACCAATTGGCCTCGCCCCTTCAATGAGCCAGATATACAATGTTTCAAACACCATAAGACTCATAAAACAGGTTTCCTACCTCCCCTCACTCAACTCCGCTAAAGATCTCGCGAGTTTTTTAGATAGTCTTTGTGGATGGAAAGCATGAGGCCTCAAGGAAGCGAGTTCATCTTTCGAAAAAGAAAATTACTGTAAGGGAGGTTATAGCGGTGTGTGAGTAAATATTGATACGCTCGTACATACGACAAAATATTTGTCAAGTTGTACGATACATCACCTCGGTCTAGCCTACAAAAATTCCAATAATCTAGCCTAGACAAATTCTTCTCATCTAGGTTGATGACGTCACTCTCCTCATTTAAGTATACTCGTAGTTCAATGGTTGAAAGTCTTCAAGTTTCTGGACGTTTCTCCGAAAATGATGACGTCACAAAAGTCAGATGGCGAAAAAGTTGTAATTTTCCAAGTCCCTTCCCCATCACCCTTTTTTAGCTCGAGATTTAAAATTTTTCCAGTCTTCAGGATCCCCCCTCCAGTCATAAATATCGATGTACGTCAGTCCCCCAAAAAAGAGATAGCAGGTTTCCCGCTAAAAAATCTGAAAGCATTGAGGCGAACAATAATTAAACTTTCTTCTCGGTGCAAGCAGTAGTACGTGAGCAAATTTTGATATTACTTGATTATATTAATTCTGTCTAAGTTCGGGTCGTATAATTCAACGTATGAGATCGCTGCGTTTGGAGAAAATGAAAAAAGTCATTTCATCTTGAGAATTATTTCTCGCGGTGTGGCCAAATTAACATGTTCTGTTTTCATGGGTATATATCTTGTTCGTTGCTCAGTGGAGGGGGAAACTTCAAAGTAGGAAGAATATGAATATGTTGGACTAATGCAATAATGAGTCTTTCTTGGGGCAGGACAAGATGCTATCCAAAATAATTTAGAGAGCTCCCCTCATTCAAAAAAAACAATCACACAAAAAAAGATAGAATTAGAGACATTGTAAAAAAGATATGTCATATTATTTTGTCAAGTAGCGTACTCCTCAATTGAAATCCCCCCCCCCTTTCCTTCCGCGCTTCTTCTGTATTTACGTATATTTGGAGACCCTTGTAGTCAGTTCTCTTGATGATACTGCATAAACCATTTGAACACATAATTTTTAAAAATTATTATTATTTTAGACTTACCAATCGACAGCAATGGCTCAACGGTGATTGGACTGGAAGAGGCAGGACTGCGACTTCCATTCTGTATAATAACCGCACAGTTTGTTCTTCTATTACTCGATCCAACACCATCGATGTAGTTCGTGAGCTCACAACCGTTAGGTAGTAAGGCTTCGGAATCAGTTATTTGGTCTGCATCTTTAGTATCTCTTGCCATGATTTTGATGTTCGCACTAGAAAACCGCACTATTCAACTACACGACACACAACACCGGAAAAATTACTCGAGGAACGCATCATTAGTACGTAATTCATAGAGTGTTCAACACGGAAATGCGCTACACAGAGAGGATAACTCGTAGTCATGCTTGCGGAATCGACAGCAATATACGCACACCAGGTTAGGAGAGAAAAATTTTTGTCTCAATAAAACGGGAACGTGATATTTTTATAAACACAGTCAAGTCTACTGTTTCTAAATTCAACGCTCGGATTCATGCGTGAAATTTTGCACATATCGGATAAATCTTCCTCAAATAGCATTCTGCCGCTCCGAATGAAATTCATCGTCCAATATTCAAATTCTAAATGTTTGATGCAGACCTCTTTTTTCGTCATGGTCGTCGGAAATCCAATCGATCCTGAAAGTATCGTCCTTCGATCGGATTTCTGAACTTCGATCTATACTTTCTCTCCAGGGAAGGCGATGTAACTGTAACACAAAGATTTCAATTATGGGTACGTACATTCGTGAAGGTCTACTTTCAGTTTTCATAATTAATTATGACGAAGATCGTCTCATCGAATCTACACATATTATGATTATATCCTTCATTGATTTACCCATCGCAGGGTAGAAGTCTCCACTCGACCTATCTTTTCATTCAATTAGTCTCACAATTCGACAACAAAGTTCACAATATAGAAAATTCTAAAAATTTCATATCATTATTTCCATGAAAATACTCATATTATTGGCTTCTTGAGTTCTTCGGCGCATATGCTCTCTCCGGGCCACTTCTCAAAAAAGAAGCTTGACATCTTTTGTCCACAGTTCGCTGACAAGGAGAGTCTCCTCGAAAGATTGCAAAAAACATTTTTCTTTTCAGTATTTTATATTATATGTATCTATAGGATTGAAACTACTCTTGGAAGAGCCTTAACTCCGGCAAACTGCGGTTTCTCTACGGGTTTCCGGTGGACTCATCCTGGGAAAACCATCATAATGTTCGTAACACTTAATGACGTCATCAGTAAATACACTTGATTGAGACTACTCGATTTGGAAAAACTGTCACGAAAAATATCACAATTTTTTTATGATTTTTTGAAGGTTTTTGACTTTTGTGACGTCATTAATGTCGAAACAAGAATCTCGATAATGATGTTAGGAGAAGAACTTGGATACTGCTTAGAGCGAGACCCAGTATCAGCCTAGTATAACCATTAGTACACTACATGGAGCGGAGAAAGAGAGTTAGGAACGCTTGATGACGTCATCGGTGCCCTGGACATATTTTAGGGAGACCTAGTATAAAAAAAAGACCTAGACTTGATGTAAGCCTAGTATAAAATTAGTATACGAGTACTGTATGGAGCAGAGGAATCCTGAGGACGTCATCAGTGAGCTTGACCTATTTTAAAGATTAGGAAATTCTGTGGATTGGTCTTGTGACGTCACAATCTGATGACGTCATTGGTCAATTTTTGCTGGATGGCGTCCCACGGAACTGCGAAGCTTGTTATTGGGAGGACCTCAGAAAACGAGCACGTACATGAGTGCGAATGCGTCGGAATTTGTGATATCATGAAAAATATCCTCAATGATTATGATAGAAGAGAATTTTGGAAGAATCTCGATCTTCTGACTATGTATGATAAAGAAAGGACTTAGGATTTCGATCATTCTTGGACTTGGACTATTTTCATTGCTGAAATTTGGGTGGACTTGGACCATGTTTGTATGGCAAATAGACTAGCTATTTCCCACGAAATTGCGAAGCTAAATTTTTTTTGGAGGGGGGCTATGAGCCAAAAAAGTGGATAGAAGATTAATTTTGTTCGTGCCTGCTCAATTTGACGTGGACAATTTGGCGCGCGATTGAATTTTGCGCCGCATTCTTTTTGGCGCGGAAGAAATTTTTTATGAGTTCTTGTGAGTTTGATGAGCTGCAATTTTTATGCTGCGGCGTTCAAAAGAAAAAAAAAGCGTTGCAAAAATGAGTAATGTGCTTGATTGAACTTGATGTTAGGTTTTATAAATTCTTTGTTAATAGACATACAAAGTAATGAGACAGTGTTCGTTCAGTTTTGTTTCATGTTGTTTTACTCGGTAGTTCAAAAAATTTGTTCAAATTTTATTCAACAATATGGAGCTGGTAGTGGTATCGGAAAGAGGTTGTTAGAAATTAGGTCACTGAGGATTTCTGAATTTAGCTTTTGTACACATATTCTGTGCGAAGTATGTACTCTGTGGTGAAAGAATTTATGCTATTGGGAAAGACTACAAAAATAGATTATACATTAAGTACTTGAGAGCCTTAGCTCAAAATTTGTAATTCATTCTATTATTGCACTACAATTTGTAATAATTTGTTTTCTGTTCAATTTTCATCATTTCTAAGCGTCTTTGGCGCCAAATCGTCCACGCCAAATCAATAGGGAACCAATTTTGTTGTCTATATCGCGTTAGACATAGTTACTTGGAATCAACCTATGACAATTATATAACTCTTTGAGCGTTTGGGGGTGAGGACTAAGGCGCCTAGCACTTCCCCCCTCCCCCACGGTTAACCTCTAGTTGTTCTTTACTTGGTGACAAACGGTTTGGTGATGACTAATAATCCGTGTATTTCGCTATACTGTACTAAGATTTCCTAAACACCCCCTCCCTCCCTCCCAAATTTCAAAATTACGTCTGAATTTACAAAAATTTATACATCATGATCAGAGACCATTTCGAATCATTTTATTTTTCTGGAATTAAGTAAACTAATTCGATAAGCCAATGGGGAAACTATTGAGATTATCTACGAACTCGCGTTCTCTTTGCAAAAAATTCTTAACGAGATACCCGATTCTGTTAATTTACTTGTCACCTTTCTTCCAGTTTGTGATGACTCGACCATTTAGAAACTAAATCCTTACATTTCAAAAATTTGTCCATCTCAAACTTACGTTGTCAAGCTTTTCATAATTTTATAAATCAGAAATTATTATGCAATTTATTGAATTGTAATACTTATCAACAACAATACGCAAAAATTAATGGACTTAAAATTCGTCAGTTAATTCCTTATTAAATTGAAATTCAGAATCTACTTTCGACCAGATAAACGACAAAAATAAATTTTGCTGTTTCAATATTGACACGTAAAGACGTGAAGTGTGGCGCCAAGCGCCACATTTGTAAACACTGCGAGTGATATTCGTGATCATGTTCATTGTTGACGACATGGAACTGTACAGCAAACTTTATCAGGGTGAAAGATGACGTCAGTCGAATAGCTGGAAAAGCTGCTGTGTTAACATACTTATAAGTATATTAAATTGTTAATATGTACACTCTCAATCGCTGTATACGTATTTTAGTTTACTAGCGTAAGCACAGTACAATATTTGTTTATCGTTGAAAAACTTGGGTTTTAATGAGACTTTCGCATGGTCCCATCAACAATGTAAGTCGACGTAGGTACATTGAGAAAACATGAGAGCGAAGCAAATCTTATCGAGCAATATTCTTCCTAATCGCATTCGACAACTGTAAGTTGAACTTGGGTAGTTGTGAGCCGCTAATGAAAGAACGTAGGATTTTTTGTAAGACGACTTTATTGAAAAGGTACTCGCTGCATTCTTTCTATTCTACCAAATTATTACGCCGAATAAACCATTCAACATCTCCATGTTTTGGCCTTTGAGGCAATTTACCCAAACTTCTCCAATTCTTCTTACATAATAGATTTCTTACAGTCAGAATTCGAGACTGATACTCATCCAAAACAGTGCCCTAGAGAGAAGTAGGGAGTATTCTTTCCTTCCAAATCGTTATAAATGGCCTCATAAAGAGTGTGTCAGCTTTCCCTCACCGAAAGCCTTTTCGCGATTGACAACACTATTCCAACCGAGCAGCAAGGCTACTCCAATTAACCTTGAAAAAATCTCCGAATGGTCATCTGACCAAGGATCTCTATCTTCAGACCAGAGAGCAGTCATGATAGTGCTCCAAAAAAGATATTCACGCCCTACGCCTCCCTCCTCTCTGCTGCGTCTACAGAACCCCACCGACCCCATGCCAAGTTCCCTGGTCTTATCTTCGACTCCAAAATACCTTGGACGCACATATCAAAATCTTGTGAACAACATGCCTGAATTCCTTAGACGTTCTCAAATGCCTATGACGCACCTTCCTCTCGGTTATCGCACTCTTTCACTCACTGTTGACTTTTTGGCCTCAACTTTACAGCCCAATACCCAAATTTTCTCATCTTACTGCGCATGGCGATAAAGATTAGCTCTTTCTTGTAGCACCAAAAAACTTCGCAGTGGGACGGCTTCTCTTGTCCACCTTTCAAAAAAAAAAAAAAAAATCCTGCTTCATCAGCTTCACCATTCTCTCTCCCTGCATTACGAACTCCCTTTTGAACAATCATAAGAAAATCATTAGCATGAAGAACTTGCTCCAAAGTCATGGATGACGTGAAAAACGAGATATTGAAAGGTAGGAAATCCGATCAAACACTGGACTAGTCACACCAAAATGGAGCCTCCACCACGCACAAAAAAATGATTGAGATGGAGGGAGGGAGGGAGGGAGAGAGAGCGATGGTGCAAAATTTTAGGGTTCCTACCACTATTGGTCCCCCAAGTGAAACCTCCTAATCCGGCCCTGGTCGAGGATACCTCAATTGTGTGGTGAGGAACTTATAGACAGGTGGAACGATTCCTCGGAAGTGAATGCAATGACTGAAAGTATCAAATTCGCAGTGGAAAAGGACGATGAGACTGTTCACCTCTCACGCTGAGGAATCACAGGATAGAATACAAAATTTAAAGGAAGCCAGCGCACACCGTCACCATCATTACTAACAACTTCTACCACCGTTCTAGGAAAAGTTAGCGGCAGATCAGAACTACTGCTACGTATCAATTTCTGTACTAAAGAACAATGAAGAGAAGAGGAACTAAATCAAGATAGGTAGTAAAGCAGATCCCAGCAGCCAACGTCTACTCTAAAAGCTTAATTGGGGGAAAATGGAAGCAAAGGAGAGAGACCCATGGCAGCACAAGGGGCCGTAAACACTTTGGATCAGTCTCATACATAATATGGAAGTACATAAACAGGGTGGTAAAGGTGTTCAATAGTGATGACAGGCCTGACGAGAGGAGAGGGCAACTGGATTTTGTCCTCAGACCCGGTTTACAAGAGGTGGGTGTGACAAAATTTTTTGAGAGAGGGCTCGCTATGTTCCTTGCCCCGGACCCGACTGGAGCTCTCGACGGTCCTGCAGAACGTCTACACACCTTAGGAAAGCATATAGTATTCAAACCTTTTTCTTGATAGCTGAGAGACAAAAAATCTTCTTGTCAGACCAAGGAAATGAAACGCAGGCATGAAATACCCCTGAGTTCTTGAAGTTGAGACTCATAAATAATTCTATTTTCAGGTTCCTAAGGATTCATAGCTCGAGATCTATTCGTCATTGGGTCAAACCAATACAAAAATGCCATTGTCGGACAAAATCTCTAGAGAAAGCTCAGAAGTTCAGACGCAAACTCCATTTATCCATGTGGTTTGAAGTTGAAACTCAGAAATTAATCCATTTCCAGTTTCTCAAGAATTCTTCGTCAGAGCCTCGAGACTCAAAAACGAATTCGTGATTGGGTCAAGAAAATACAAAAATGCCCTTTTCAGCCAAAATCTTTAAAGGAAGCTCAAATGTGCAGACGCAGACTGCCTTTACCCTCGTAAATGGAAGTTGTGCTTCAAAAATAATTCTAATCTTAGGTTCCTAGGGATTCATAGCTCGAGACCAAATGACGAATTCGTCATTGGGTCAAAACAATAGAAAAATGCCCTTGTCAGACAAAATCGCCGAAGAAAGCTCAACAGTGCAGACACAGACTACCTTCACCTTGTGGTTTGAAGTTGAGCCTCGGGAATTGAACTATTTCCAGTTTCTCAAGGATTCACAGCTCGGTAGAATCTTGAGAATTCAAACAACGACCCTCAGCAATGCTTAAGCAATATTTTTGGACATCTGCAAGTTGTGATTCAGCGAGAAATTTCAAATTCTAAACTACAGAGCATCTCATGTCATGCTAATTCTAGTTGTACTCGGTCCACAAAGTCAGACCTGACGAGAGGAGGGGGTAACTGAGGATTCTCAGGGCTGGCTCTTTTGGAGTCCGGTTTACTAGGGATGGGGGTAAAAAAGTTTGGCGGGGAACCCGCTATCCATTTTGTTTAGGGGATTACATCCTCAGGAAACGTCCGCATCCGGGAGTTTCTTTGAACTGCGTGACGTGACGTGTAGCGCTCTATGACATCATCAATGACCTTGACCTACTTTAGGGACTTGGAAAAATTTCAATTCTTAGCCTTCATTATACCAGGCCTAGCATGCAGTAGACTGAGAAGAGCCCAGCCAACTCATTTTCTGAGGGGGCATTTTCGCGCCAACGTCATCGCGAGCGCTGGAGGTTGCGGGTTCCCCCGCTGCCATTGCAAACCTGCAATGGACTCTAATTTTTTTTAGGGAGGGGGAGCTGCTGTGTTTTTTGCCTTGGACCCGACTGGAGCTCTCTATGTGCCTGAGTGGGGATGTGAATGCGGACATTCAAAACGAACCACTCATGGTGAAAAGAATAAGCAATTACTTGACAGAAAAAATGAGGACAAAGGAAGCTTGAGCGAAGTGTACAAGGTGTGTTGCAAACAATGCAAAGGTATCTACATCGGTGAGACTGGAAAAAAGTTTGACATCAGAAGAAAGGAGCATGGGACATCAACGGAAAAAAACGTTGGCCTGTAACTGTATGAAGAACAGTTCAATGGTGAATAAGGGATGTTCAAAATCATACTTTTAGATAACCGCAAGAAGAGAAGAAATCTCTGGAAACATAGATTGCAGATAAGCAAAGAGGATGAGGAAAGCTAGAATCTTGAACAATGTAGTCCCGTTTGACTGTGAAAGATTATTCAGCTTGGTGATAAGACGAAACAGGAAAGACAGAACTGACCGATAGGATGATAGCAATAAGCCGATAGAGACAAAGCATGTAGACAAATAAACCAATCTTGACGCGCACGCAGAACTGCTGTAGCCAATCATATCACAGTATTACTAAAAAAATCAAAGTTTAATACTCCCTTCTTTTGTAGCAATACAACTTGATGAGGTAAGTAAGCTAACTTGGAACTCAAATTTTTTGGCCAAATACAAAAAAAAGGCAAAAAAGGTATGCAAAAATGGTCGTGTTTGCCAAATATTAGTTCAACTATTCATGTTTTTTAAAGAAAGTTGTATAATTTTTAGTGTTGGATGTTCAAACTGAATACCAAATGAAGGCAAATATTGAATTTTTAATGACAAAAATCTTCCTTATTAGAAAAATACCCATAAAAAATGGATTGTGGGATCCTTTCTACGAGTACTGTCACCTCATTACCTATTCGTCAAGTCAAAATATTGAGAATAATTATTTCAAGTCACATTTTGTCAATCAGTCTTATACAGTAGCTGTGGAATTCTGTCGAAGGAGAAATTATTCACAAGGTTCTCAATGGAAACATCTAAGGGTATTGGAGCAAACAAAGATGACTATCAGATCTCCTCCCGATTTTGACTTGATATGCAATATGAATTTTACAAAGTTAGTTGTTTAACTAATGAGCCTTTGAAATTTATGCTAAGAAAATAGGCGAGTGGATTAATAACGTGTAAGAGCGATTCTAGAGGCTACGTGAAATAGATCGAACCCGTCTTTCGTGCGGTATATGTCGGTAAATTGCCTGCAAAATTGCATATTTCTGTTTACCTTTCTATTATACAAGACGAGCGAGTACCATTCTCTTTACCTCGTGTCCGCTGCGAACAACAAGTACCACATGCAATTGACAGGAAAATATATGGATCATATGCAGAATATCAGTATGCAAATGGCGTTTTCTTTGGAATTCCAAGGTACTATTGAAAGAGGAAAAAAAAAAAAAAAGGATTGATTTCATTTTAAATTTACTATTACGAGTACATGAATATTCCAACGTTTTAACCCCACACATAGTGCACATGCGGTACAATTAATGAGTACAACAATATTGTAAGAGGGTGTCAAGTTTTCTAAACCGGGTTTCCTATTTTCAGTCAGAATGAAAGAAAGAGTTTTTGAGGATATTTAATTGATCTACACTTTCAAAATATTAGGCTACTGAATATTTTTTATAAGAATTATTCTATTGGAGATCACACACCAATCCGTTTTTTTTTTTCCAATGCAGAAATGATCGTTCGTTCTGTTTCATGACAATCCTAGAATTGGGCATTCATCGCGAATACATTTCGATACAATATTTTACTTTCAGAAATTTTGGTAATCATTTTCACTTAATTCTATTCATAGTACTTATTCTCCATGGTAGACCGGGATCGAGGCAAATGACAAAATGCACCCGAGTACCTATCAAGTTATAGGTAGTCACGTGCTATGGAAGAATATAATTCGCTTTACACAGAGATACAGCAATGGACCCTAAATACGATAATGCTCAGGTACAAGTATTTTTAATTTTTACGTAAATCGTTTCGATCATAAATTTCTTGGGCAAGGGTCTAGGAGAGCTCGAGAGTATCGCCACGATAGCGTATTCCGTCATAATTAGCATAATGTACTTACTGGTCGACTCGTCTCAATATCTTTTCACCGAATTGATAATTCGGTCATCATGACTTACGTTTTGCCTCAAGGAAAATCAGCGAATAGATAGCAATCTCGCTCTGTAATTTACTCTACGAAGATCGCAGTCATGTTGTGCGTTAGGTAATTGAAATTTATATTCAAAACAAAATAACTCGTGTTGGTGACACGGTGTTCAACGTGCGAAGGAAGAAGTACTTATTTTCAAGCTACTTGTTAATTAGTGTTAGCGTTGAAAGTTATTTTAGTAGAATACCTAATTCAAAGTATTTGAAAATTGAATACGCACGACATGAAGGAATTTTACGGTAGTATATCAGAACAAAGCGTGAACTTGTATGGAAATGGAGCATCACGTGTGAAAGACCTTGTGGAACACTTCAACACGACGTAAATTTAAAATAAAATGTTTCTTGAATAGTCCAAAAATTATTAATTTTCTTTCCGTTTTTCACGCTAAATAAAGGCTTATTATTCGTGAAAGAAAATAAGAGGAAATGAATAACGTGGAAGTAATGCAACAATTTTCTCATCACGTTAATTTAAACATACATCACAACATAGGTCAAGAACAAATAAAGCGTGTTTCTCAAATAACACTCATTTTTTTGTTCCAGAGAATGAGACACATCTTGCCTAGAACTTAAAAAACTTGCAGTGAGATTTTGTTTTTAAATTACTCACTAATTATACTGAGAAAAGTTCGAAGTTTCCTGGTCGAGACTCAGCTCCCTTTGGAAGAACACCTGCTCAAAAGTCCTCTCCTCACATACCAGTCTGAAAGTCGAAATATCCATGATTGTGTTCTTCTTAAATACATTGGTGACTGGTTCGAAGTTCTACCGAGATCGCCTCCAACGTAGCTGGATGAGCAAAAATTTTCCTAGCCTCTTTCCTCTTGAAAACAGTTCAAAACTTGAATTTTTTTGTAAAATCCCCCCCCCCCCTCATATACATGGCTCGGGCGTTCTATTTTCAATACCCCTTATCAATGTACGAGATTTGAAATTCCCTTCAGTCTGCCACTTTTCCATTGAACGGGAAAAAGTAACAATTTTTCAACTCATTCCCTCATAAATTATGCGGATGCGATGACCGAAAGTTTCCCGAGTCTCCTCCACTTCGAGAGTTGACATTTTTTGAAATCTCCAAATAGGTCAAGATCGGAAGAATTTCGAGTAACAGACAAAGGACTATTTTAGAGAAGCAGAAAAAATAACTGTTTAAACAATGTGATGCTGCACATACAATTCTGTTGAGATAGATCTATCATGAGAATTTTTGGGAAAAAGTGAGGTAGGTATTATAGTTGGATTATAAAATAATCATGGAGGGAGGGTAAGAAAAGACGGGCTGAAATAGACAGCGCAGTGCTCTAGAAATTAGTTGAAGTAGGATTGATGTAGGTTTAAATAAATAATAGGAATGAATGCGCTATGAAAATTTTCCATTCGAAGAGATGGAGAAGAGAGAACGGTGATCAGACACGATATGGAGAACTTGCTTTTGTTGTATGTGCAGCGCCCCTTTCCTTCATGGTAGAGTGGGTGCGGGTTACATATGCATTCACTTTTGCTTCCTCCAACACCGGAATTGATCCCTTCGGGTTCAAATTCAGTGTTGGAAGAATCTCCTCGGCAACCTCCCTCCTCCTTTTGGCAAACGTCCAGCTACTATGGTAACCGCCTAGTTGCAGTACCCTCAGGTACGCAAAACATTAGAACACACAAACAACACCACCTTACATATAGTCGGGTCTCTTCTTCCCTTTTTTATTTCAAGGATGTTCCTCCTCGCCTTCCTGCAATTCTGGATGTTTAACAGGTGTCGAGTAGGCCATAGCGTTGTCCTGCATTTGCCTATTCCACTCCAGGTCTATCTTCGTCTTCATGACGTTGGCCGTAAATGCAGACACCCTTCTTCAGAACCTAGCATGGTGGATACCAGGTGCCTCGAAGCAAGCGCTTCATATAGTCCAATCTCTTGAGGAGAACTAAGCTTGCCTCGCTCACGCTTCCATACCTCACACTCCTATAAGATGTGCAGTGGCCCATCATCCCGCCCTTGGTTGTAGTGCGAATACGTTGCCTGCTCAACTCTCTTCAACTTTTCATAGAGATATTCGCTGAAGCAGCCATGGCCCCTTAACGCCTGCTTCAGGTGGAAGTTAAGCTGGTTATGGTGATATGGAAAGCTCCAAAAAAATGAAATTTGAAGCAGGTGAACAGATAAACTGACGTGAAGAGAAATGAAAAGTTTGGGCCGGTAGACAGCTGCCATTACAAACTGAGTAGTGTCCATACATTCAAATTTCGAGGACAGTCGAAGAGGGTTCTGCGAAAATTCATTGCCAGAAAATTGATAGCACGAAAACTGAAAGCAGAAAATCGAGGGCTGGAAAATTGAAAGCGGATGAAAACTGAAAGCAACGAAAATTGATAGCAGCGAAAATTTAAAGCAAAGAAAATTGATACCTAATAAAAAAAGAGTCGATATGAAACTGACGCTGATTTCGCTTTACGCATGCGACATTTGTCTGCCCTCGCCTGTATGCCTGTTGATCGTGTTGTAGACGCTTTCAAAGAATTATGTGACGCTAATATAATCCCGGATGAAGCTACTGGGGTATTGAATTATTTTGAGGATACCTGGATTGGACGGAGTTCTCGAAATAGGCGACGACCCCCGCTATTTGCCCATAAATTATGGAACTGTTTTGAAGCTATCAGGAAAGATATGCCAAAAACTAATAACGCAGTCGAAGGATGGCATACTGCCTTTGAGGCTACGCTTGACGCCGTCCACCCGAACATCTTTAAATGTGATGTGTCATGAGAAACCCAGGCATAAGTCGGAAAATTTTTTTTTCAGTTCTTGTCCAATTATGATTCTCCACTCATTTCGAGTTGTTTGGTTGAAATTTGAAGTCAATCGGCTGAAAATTCGATGCACAGGAGCGTTTTGAAGTTGTGACTCTTCATTCAAATTAATTCAAAATTTTTTCTTTTTATAGCTTTTTCTCAAAATGTTGTTTTCCGACTTATGCCTGGGTTTCCCATGACACATAACAAATTCTTACAAGCTATTAAATGGGAGCAATCAATAATAGAGGCTAAGTATGAGTAGGAAATTGCGGGGGAGGAACCAAGGAGGAAGAAAAAGTAGTAATAGGGACAGTGCTAAGCGGCTTCAGCGTGTGGTATGGCGTTTTCTGGCAGGAGATGAAGCCACCGATGAGGGAAGCATTGGGGAAAGGGATGAGGAGACGCCTGCGTCTACGCCTACAGTCCGCTACTTAAGAGGTGTCGCCCACAACATTTCCTATTAGTTTGCAGAATGTGTAAAACTGTTTTATGTATGCACTTTTAATGTTCAAACTACTACAAATTTTTACTGCATTAAATCCTTCCTTACTATCAATTCCCACTGCTTTCAATTTTCGCTGCTATAAATTTTCATTGCTTTAAATTTTCGCTGCTATCAATTTTCGTTGCTTTCAGTTTTTGTGCTATCAATTTTCTAGCTGTGAATTTTCCGGACACCATCAAAGAGCACCTATGAAACGTAAAATATGTACTTTCAAACCACAAGATGAGACGGCTAGTATTATGCAAGCTAACGTTGACAGTCAGAGGAAAAAGTGATATAAACGTCGTATGAGTGCGCCGACGGGAAGAATGACAAAAAAGATCTCAATGATCCCTCATCTCAATCTAGGGATTCGCGTTTCTTTGGGGTAAGGTATTTTTCCTAAAAGTGTTAATCACTCATTAGTTTTTTTGTCGTTGCATAGACAACCCATCCCATTTTGTTCTGGATTTTAGCTCATATTGGAGTATGCTCAGGTCCAGCGTCAGCCTTTCTAACATGAGCGTATTAATCTTGATCTCCTCTAGAAAATCTGAAAAGTTTTGAATTTTGTCTCGAAGTATCAAAGGAAAAGGATCTTCTCCTCCACTGAGGATACTTTGTTACATTCATCAAAACGATAAACTTAATTAACTGAAAAGATTTTGAAAAATTAGGAGGACCATCACCGAACGATCTTAGAACCCCTCCCCCCCAATGAAAAATATGTACATAAAAAATAATTAATTTACTTTGTGTAAAATTAGCGCATAGATTTGAGGAAAGTATACTTTGAAAACTTAAAATGGTGCAAGCAGCGGCCATACATTATTCCCAATAACTCACAGATATTGACATTGGGTGTCATATCAAGGCAGAATATGTACCCTATAAATATACCTCACGAGAGTTAAAACGGGGTTCTTCGACGTAATTAATTGAGGATAACATGAAACCTGTCTCATGAGATTCTATTTGGGAGTTGACTGACTTGAAAGTGACGTAATAAGGGCGTCGTATCATCATACGATTTTCACTAGAGAGCAGAAGGCTATAATACAGTATATACAGCTCGATGGTTGAAATTTTGACGACTCATATTTCAAGGAACAAAACATGGAGGGGAAAGGGGTGAAGGGACAATTTTGCAAGGACGGCCGACGAGAAAAGTTTCTCGAAAAGCCTTTCTAAAACAGGTTTCCTATTGAAGATGAAGACTTTGGAGATTTTATTCGTACTTTTCTGAACCTTCAAATGATCTGAAGACACAAAAGTTCTGGAGGAGTTATTTCTCCCAGTTTGACCAATTGCAAATGTCAAAAAGAGGCAGAAGACGTAAGTGAAGTTTTTATGTCGATGCCGAGGGTCGGGTGTTGAACATCGAATATTAAAAAGATGTCAAAAAAGTACATCGTATAAGAAGAAAAAACGTTTTCGATGTACAAAATCGTGAGAAATATTGCTGTCATCTATAACTTGTTGCATACTTCTGAAGTGCTGGAAAATTGTCCTTAACTTGTTCTGAGATGAACTATTTTCAAAAATTGGAGAATATCGAAACTATCTTCATTTTTTTTTATCTACAACTGAATTCGTGCGTTTCTTCCAACTGAACCGATGAGAGAATGGGTTTTTATATTGGTCAGATACGGGTATATCAATCGAGAAGAACTTCTGATAGCAGTGGCGTAAATAGGGGAGTGAGCCTAAAGGATATATCCCCCATTGCAAATTCTTTTTTTCGGCTTTTACTGTCTTTGTCGCCGATTTTTTTTTGCTTGGATAAAGAAATAATATCGACTTGGTAAGAAGAAATCTCATTTTTTATTGAAAAATTGTAAAAAAATCTCCCCCATAGGAAAATCGTATCTACGGTTTTGCCCTATAGTTAGCACCTTTAAGATTCTTGACCCGAAGTACTTCTCGAATAGTAGGTAAACATATCTAGTTAATAAAATTGATCCAGGCGTCCGAGTATTTTTCTTCGGATCAGACGCGAAGATCGATAATTACTATAGACTTCTCATTCATTGGTGCAAGAAACTATCGAGCATTTTTCTCAGGGTAAGTATACTAACTTATCATACACCATCCAAAATCAAGTTGATACCCTCGTATTAATTTGTCAAGAGAAGTCACTTTCGTCCCTCATTCTCGTTTACCCCTCGAAATCTCTCTTTCTTCCCAAAAAAGTCTGATCAATCTGAAGAACGATACATAGGTATACAAAAATATGAGAAAGATTGAAATGCGGTAAGAACAAAAATGCAGAGGTGTATTTCGCTCGAGTAATTAGTACGTTGTGATTGCGGCCTTCATCATTCGCCTGCGGAGCGGATTAGAAAATTCTACGCACATTGGAAACGACGATAAGTGAGTTAACTGTCCTACATCTGCGGATTAAGTGCGTCCACACGCGCGAAGAATGACTATTTTTTTGTACTCTCTTAGGTTTTATTTGGAATTTTACTTACCGGCACAATTTTATGAGTTTTTTCGTTCCAATCGAGTGCGAATTTTCACGCCGTTTTTGCGGAAGAAAAACTTCAAAGTTCAATTGAATTCAAGAAAAAGAGACGCACGGCGTGTACGAGTATTTGACCCGCGAAACAAAAAATAAGGAAAAAAAAACAAAAAACCGTTTTCAGGAGATGAACCGCACTGACGAATCGTGTAGCGGCAGATGACTGATGATATTATGGTGTAATGAATGAAGGGAACACGTCAAAACATTTTCTATTGGATACGTTAAAAAAAAAAGGGAGAGAGAGAAGATGCAGACGGGCAAACAGGTGGATACAATGCGACAATATCGTTAATAGGTAAAGCTGCGAAGTTCTCATATAGCGTTCGCGCTATGCGAGACTGTATTTATGTATTCGCTCGCGAAGCTACAGTAGGTTATAAGTTTACTACCCAAAGCTGTGCAACTCTTGTAGTTGCGCCGGGACGCGAGAACACTTACGAAAACAAATTAAATAAGATGAACCATTCGCGTCGAAATATTACCCAACGTTTTAAACACAGCGCGCATATTCGATGTAATTAAAACTATTCAATTTGCCGCAATCAAAACTCATCGATTTGGTAATAAAAAGATTTATGATGTTCTACATTCGAAAAAATGCTTTGACGTCGCCTCGTACCGCGCGTTTCTTACGGAAAGCAAATCGGAAGGCCGCGAACTTTACGCGGCGCGTACCTGCGAGTATTGTACACTTAGACGAGATGCTGGGAATACTAATTCGCGTACAAACGCACATATGCGTAATATACATATATCTACAGATCGTTTTTCATCTCTTTACTCCTAATTACGAACGAGCGAATGTTTCTCACCTCACGTAGACCTGGTGACTGTACACATTTGTAAATTAGCTTTACCACGCTGGTGATTAAGGAAGACGAAAATGAAAATGGACAAGGCTTGAACGATACAAACAAAACAATACTGTGCCCATTGTTGGTATACAGTAACACGTGCGATAAAAACAATTAAGAAAAGAAACGAGAATAAGGTTCAATTCTGGCGAAAGTCGACGACGACCTGAAATACGACTACAATCATGTATACAAATTTGAGTCTTGTTTTCGGGGGGGTACATAGGCTGCGAGTTTCGTGAAATCCAAAAAACTCGTTTTGTTACGACTTCATTCGTAGTGATACATATCTGTAATTAACATTTACTGCGTGAAAAACTTTTGGATAGAACTACTTCGCTGATTAGTCTCGAGTATACAAGCTTACGAGAACGACCTTTCTTCGCCTTTCGCTAAAAGAGGGATGCAAATACACTAGTACCGTATTTTTGATGTCGGATCGCAAAAATTTTCTGTACAACAGAATTTTGTAATCTCCCATTACCCGGGCCTGTAGAGCACTCTTTACAATCTTGTCAACATTTACAATTTTAATTATCGCTTCTCAAAGAAGAATCGACCAACCTGTGACTCTCTTCACCCCGTTACGATTGTTTGTATCGTTCATTTAGGAGGTGGTAGTCGATCAGTGGATCACCATCCTCCGTTTCTTTACGCTATCGGCATAAAATTTTTTTGAAACTACATGAACAACAGCGTTCCAGAGGCTTGTAGAATGCTGGATAACACCTAGGTGCGGTAATGTTTTTCTGTAATCCAATAGATCTTAGCTACTCATGGTCGACAAGGCTTGGTTATAACTCCAAAGTTTGTTTTTACAACTGAGTGAGAAACTCGATCCCCATCTCAAGTGACCCATTCGTTGAATAGCGGTGGCTTTGTGGATGTTTAGGGATAAATAAACCAACCACATCAAAAGAACATGAAGTTGAACCCGGAGGAAGACTTACATCCTTCAACTTACTCGTATCTACCAGAAAGCCCTAGGCAGATTCGAGGTCAACGCGTAATTTAAACCACCGATCTAACCCTTAATATGTTGGCGAAGATACGAACGAAACAACCGGTCAATCTATGGCATCCCTTTCCTTCAGGCAACCCCTTAAAGGAGGACGCGGACGGGATTTGATTCCAAAAGAGCTTTCTTGAGATTCCCAATTTATCTAACAATATTAGGCTATGGATGACTTGCTTGTTAAATCTAGTGACCCTCATGGAATTTTTTGACTTTCTGAATGTTTATTGTCTCCCTAACTTCCAAAAATTTGATGGAAAACTATTTCAGTTCCTTGAGGAAGTGGATTCCTCGTGGATCCTCTTGTTAGTTTAGAGGTGTTCATTACCAAATTTGAGCGTATTGAGTCACGCCCATTATTGGCAGTGGTATGTTGACGAAGTTTATCAAGTGCTGAAAAAGATGACTGAAGAACGTATCAACTGTCATGGTCATTGTGAGTGCAAATAACGAGGAATCATTAGAAAAACCTGCAATAGCAGAGGGGAACCCGCTGTCCCGAGTCCATTAGAGCCTGAATTTTTTCGAAGCCCCACCAAGGTATAAAAATTTTTCTCGAAAATTTTCCAAGTCCATCATCAAGGGAAGAACTCGAGAGTCGAAATTTTTCGAAGTTCCTCTTCTATCATGTATAGCTCGGAGGTAGGAACTTTTCTGAGTCCACTTCCTATCATAAATGGCTACAGGGTCGAAATTTTTCCAAGTCCCTCTCCGTGACATTATCAACCTCGTTCGCGCTCGCGGACGAAAAATTCCTGGGAGTACCCCCAACAAAAGGGATACTCGGTTCTCCGCCAAAAAAATGTTCAGGCGTAACCAAATAAATAAAGATCATGTTTCATGTCTTTCCCTTTCTCAAAAATCTAGCATAAATCTATTTCAGGATATTTAAAGCTAATATATTTCGGGTGTTCCAAGCTAATAGCTTTCGGGTAGCTCACTCGCTCCGCTCGTTCGCCCCCTCCTTGCTCTAGTACTAGGATGCGAGATCTACGGATTTTTAGTTCTCAAAAAAGATAGATTTTACGTACAGTATGGATTTCTTGCGATCAAAGGAAAGGTACCTTAAACACTGGTACGAGAGATACCTTTCTCCTGCTCGTTATAGGCTGATACTGCAACGTTCCGTAATTTTTAGCCGATCAAGGGAAAAGTACTTCAGCTATACCTATGAGAGATACCTTTCTCCTGATTGTTATCAGTGGATCAATCAAAATCCGTAGAAATCTGTTTTTAGGTCTTACAAAGAATGGCGGATAAGGATTTTTGACACGATCACCTGGCAGCACTGCTCTAGTATAAGTCCAGCTTAAAATATTTCAAGTCAATAGCTTTTTGTGAGCAAGTATACAGTTAGTATAAACTGACTAGCTCATTTTATGCAGTATACTACAGTACGAGGGGGTAGGGGGGGATTCTTCAAATGTATAGGATGCCTAAGCCTGCTAGTATAAACTGGCTAGATCCATTTATACAGTATACTGTACCTCGAGGATTAGCCTACGCTCCCCCCCAGACACCCTATCATGAGCCTAGTTTAGGACTAGTGAAATCCTAAAAGGAGGAGGGGGTCTTCTCCGTCGATTATAATTCTAATTTAAGACTGCTAAAATCCTAGTATAAAGCTATCAAAAAGCTAATATAAACCTAGTATATAGAGAGGGCACTACGCCCAGACACCCTATCATGAGTCTAGTTTAAGAGTAGTGAAATCCTAGGGGAGGGGGGAAGGGCCTTCGTTGTCTATTAGAAGTCCAGTTTAAGACTGGTGAAATCCTAGTACAAAGCTAGTATGAAGCCATCATGAAGCTAGTATTTAAAAACTGGGCAAGGTGAACTCGCGGGGTGAACTCGCAAATTTTTGAACCCGCGGAGTAACGAAAGTAGAGGGGGACACGCGCAAAGTAGGATGAAGAGGGAACCACTCGGAAAATTTCAAATTTAGGGGCCAGGACAGAGTAAAGACATGAAACATGTCAAAAAGGTCACCAAGATGGTTGAGCTGATAATTGAATGTTTGCAAAAGCTCAATCTGGAATTCAATTGTGACTTGTTCCAAAATAAGGGCTATTACCGTCCAGTACCTGTTCCAGGAAAAGGGTAGTAATGCTGCCAGATATTTTCAAAAATCCGTATCTGTCATTTTTTTGTGAGACTTAAAAACAAATTTCGACGGACTACATGATTTATCAATACCGATCAGGAGAAAGGTATCTCTCATAGATGTAACTGAGGTACTTTTCCCTTGATCGACTCAATGTTTACGGAAGACTGCAGTATCAGCCTATAACGACCTGGAGAAAAGTATCTCTCATATAACTTGTTTTAGGTACTTTTCCCTCGAGCGCAAGAAATTCGTATTTAACGCAAAATCCTTACTTTTGAGTACCAAAAATCCATAGATCTGGCAAAACTGAAGGGTAGCAATTGAACTCTGTTTTCGCCCTCTTCGGACATTTGCGTTTTGCTACAAGTTGCTCTTATCTTGGAACAGGTCACAATTTGTCAAAAATTGAGATTGTGGCGCTACGCCCAACAATAAGCGCACAAGGATAATTCTCCAAAAATGTGTAATTTTGAAGAAATGAAATAGGGTTTGGTAAAAATACTTACGGTACTTTATTTTTTTTTTGCAAAAACATGTGTATACGTACTCGAGAGAATATAAGCACCTATCTGCTCAAATCATAATGAATTCGAGGAGGGGATTGTATCCTAAATGAAGTCATTATTCCACGACTTGGGAACTTCTAATATTGTGGTTTATTACCAACCACAAGCAAGGAGCCGCACGATTTTTATACCTGTCAAGCTCTGCCAGGGCACGGATGCTTCAGGAACTATCTAAGAAAATAATATAGTAGCAAAGTCGGTAGCAGCAGATGCCCAACTTGGCTAGAGAAGCAGTCATCAGAGAATGCCCCAGATTCAGTGTGAGACGCCTAGAAGCTTTGGACAAAGAGAAAGCTGAAGTTCGAGGCTATCTAAGGAAAACATCGGTTTAAGCTTTGGGGGTCATTGAGCAGCTTGAAGTTCGTGATAAACGTCAGTAATCAAGACAACCTGCGAACCAACACAAGGGTTACATGGAGCCACGACCAAACGACCTTAACCTAGCCCATAGTAAGTTGAGGGTATGACCACAAAAACAACCGCTCCTGAGGCACTTTGATAGGACTATCAGGCAGGGCATGGTGAAGATCATAGGTGAAAACCTGCAGCAACTGCATTCATTCTAAGAAGGAGGAATTTGACTGACCTCCCCTAGATGAAAAATCACCCGGGACATTTTTTTTTTTTTTCGCATTGGGAAAATTTGACTCTCAAGTATATATCGTGTAAGAGGGGGCAATGAATCTGAATATGTATTCCCTCCAGGCAAGTAGTCCACTGCAAAGCTAGAATGCTTTTAAAAAGATGTTCAAATTAATACTAAATGAGCGCCTTGCGCTTTCTGCGCATTTCTTAAAATAGGATAAACCTTAACACCATCTCTTGAAGTTAGAAAAACAGCATGTATCTTATACATTCTGTACTACTGAAATTAAACGAGCCTCTATTCTGTATTCTTGACAAATTCCATGTCACTCAAAACTTGTAGCTTTAAGACGGGAAAGTTTAACAAAAGATATAATGGAAGGAAAAGTTCATCTTTGAACGGAGGTGGATTTTTAAACAAAGTGAGTACATAGGTATATTCTCTCTCGAAGTCAGATTCTCCTCTCGTATTCTATGATATGACACGTTACAAGGATATAGAATAAACTTTTCTGAAAATGTGTCAAAATATTAGAATTGATTAGAGAATTCTTTTAACAGCTTGACATATTTTTATGAAACAATCATTCTCATTTGCTGAACGTTATTAAGTATTTCGAAACGCAGATAGAGCACTCCTTGAATGTAAGCAAAAAATATAATCTCTATCATTCTCTCTGTTTGTATTGATGCTTAAAACTTCTTCGCGAAAACTAAACTATGCTGGAGGGATTACGCTTAACTTTTCCAATTAACTCGTCTACCTACGAAGAAGGATCAGGACATGAATGAAAATTTTAGATCTCGCAGAGAAAAACTTCTGATTGAAAAACTTTGTTCGCGTTGTATATCATCGCGCTGGGCGAAGGGCACAGAAGGAAGAGCTTTTGATGTGTTTGATGAAAGTAAGCAGAGAAAGAGAATTGGTAAACATAAGTATAAAAAATGAGACGAATTTTCTTTCTTTCATTGGTCGAAACGAAGATTTTCGAAAAACGCTACAAGCTATATTTTTATAGAAGGTTTTCTGACGTTTTACATTTTCCTGTACTAGTCTAAATTTATCCGTACAATGACGCGTAGAATTATTGATTTGTTTGCTTTTTGTTTTGCAAAATGGAATTTCGAAGTTTTTTTCCTCCTTTTTTAAAAATACTTGTAGCCCATGTATCAATTTCCAAACGCACGCCTATAAGGAAATAGAGGAGCTTATCTTGAGAAGAGATGTTTTGAATCTACGATGGAATATTGTGGTCCACAAATATGGGGGCTTCGAAGTGCTTCATAGGCTCGAGAGAATTTTGACCTCTGAGCCGTACAGTAGTATAGGGTTAAATAT
Organism: Aspidiotus destructor; assembly: GCA_035079395.1. NCBI lineage: Eukaryota > Metazoa > Arthropoda > Insecta > Hemiptera > Diaspididae > Aspidiotus > Aspidiotus destructor. The sequence goes on along the minus strand of JAVHKZ010000003.1, from coordinate 9,544,440 downwards.
AATTGCACCGTAAAATAAAGTGTTTCAGCGGCAAATCTGTGAGCAAAAAAAAAAAAAGATATGAACGACTAGCAAGAAAATAAAAAGCAAACAGTATCCTCAACAAGAGATGATCAAGTAGGAGAAATGAGTAAAATGAGTCATGTGAACTGCACTTGTTGCACAGTGAACAAAATTATTTCAGTGGTAACGAGAGAGGGTGATATCGAAGAAACTATGAGGCTTTTAATGTTATGCAGGTTGCCAGGCCTGACAAGAGGAGGGAGCAACTGGGGATATTGTCTCTGAGCCGGCTCTTTCAGGGGCCCGGTTCACAAGGGGAGAGATGAAATTTTTTGCGGGGGGGGCACTGTGCTCCTCGCCCTGGACCCGACTGTAGGCCTCGACGGGTCTGCCAAAATCTACACACCTCAGGAAAGACTACAATATTCAAACCTTTTTCTTGATAACTGAGAGACAAGAATCTTCTTGTCAGACCAAACTGCTAATAAAGGAAATTAAACGCAGGCATGAAATACCCTTGAATTCTTGAAGTTGAGACTCAGAAATAATTCTATTTTCAGGTTCCTAAGGATTCATAGTTGAAGACCCAAAAACTAATTGTTCATTGGGTCCAAACAATACAAAAATGCCATTGTCAGACAAAATCTCTAGAGAAAGCTCAAAAGTTCAGACGCAGACTCCCTCTACCCTTGTTGTTGGAAGTTGAGATTCAGAAATTAATCTATTTCCAGTTCCTCAAGAATTCTTAGTCATAGCTCGAGACCCAAAGGCAAATTCGTGATTGGGTCAAAAAAATACAAAATAGCCCTTGTCTGACAAAATCTCCTGAGGAAGCTCACATGTGCAGACGCAGACTACCTTTACCCTTGTGGTTTAAAGTTAAGCCTCAGAAATAATTCTATTCTCAGGTTCTTAAGGATTCATAGCTCGAGACCCAACAAAACCATACAAAAATGCCCTTGTCAGACAAAATCGCTGAAGAGAGCTTGAGAGTGCAGACACAGACTACCTTCACCCTTGTGGTTAGAAGTTGAGCTTCAGAAATTAAACTATTTCCAAATTCTCAAAGATTCTCAGCTCTCTAGAATCTTGAGAATCCAAATACTGAGCCTCAGCAAAATATTAAGACCTTTTTGTGAGAGAAAAATGCTTAAGCAATATTCGTGGACATCCGCAACTTTTGATTCAGCGAGGAATTTGAAATCCTGAACTACAGAGCATCTCATGTCATACTAATTCTAGTTGTACTTGGCTCACAAAGTCAGGCCTGACGAGACGAGGGAGCAACTGGGGGTTTTGTCCCCGGGCCTGGTTTACAAGGGAAGGAGGTGAAAAATTAGAGGCCATTGCAGGTTTGCAATGGTAGCGAGGAACCCGTAACCTCCCGCGCTCACGATGACGTTGGCACGAAATAGTCCCCTCAGAAAAAGAGTTGGCTCAAGTCCCTGAAGTAGGTCAAGGTCAAGGTCATTGATGACGTCATAAAGCGTCAAACGTCACGTCACGTCACGCAGTTCACAGAAATTCCCGTACGCGGACGTTTTCTGAGGATGTAATCCCCTTGACAAAATGGATAGCGGGTTCCCCGCTAAAAAATTGGGGGGCGCTGTGTTCCCTGCCCCAGACCCGACAGGAGCTCTCGACGGGCCTGGCCAAGATTCGCGGAGGAGAGGAATGACTACTCTTTTTCGTAAATATTTGTCACTACTTATAGATCTATTCTTATCTTAAACGTAGTTTTTGAGAGGACAGAGAAGGCAGTTTGCTCTCTAATCCTCCTCAGCTACGCCTCTGTTCAATTCGACTCCTTCATCGCCTCTAAAATAGATTCGTTCACATGTATGTCAGTTGCCGCGTACAAGATTGGACTCTGGAAGAATTTCATTATAATTATTGTAGCGGTAAAGGTAGTCATACAGATGACCTCACTGATTGTGGAAGCGAAAGAAAAATGGGGTATCTTTAATGTAAGATCTTGGGATATTTATATTATACGTATACGTCGCCATTCTTAACGGATAAAAAGAAGAGTGAATTTTCAATTCTTTAAATTAATAGAAGTGGTAAAGCGGCGCATTATCAAGAGTCCAAAATTAAATTGATTGCACGCGCCGTTGAAAGAAAAACATAATTTTAGGTAGTTCTCTATCGTAAAGATCATCAAATATGGTATTTAATTTGTCGATAGAAAAAATGCGAGAGACAGAAATACCATTATCGAATTGAGTCGTACAAATTGCATATCTTGAAAGCCTATTCTGTAAATCATCAATATTAAATTATTTGAGAATTTTAGTTTCGATTGATTTTATTAAGATAAAAGTTCCAAGTGAACTGATGACGTACCCTGAGCCTTGACGGTGTATAAGCCCAGACCATGAGTGTAAATTTATACTTATTACGCGACAAAAACGCGCTATGGCTATGAGCTCGTCTTAGTCATCGATATCTTTGTTTTCCGGAAATGAGACAACAAGCTACCTGGATATAGATACTCGAAAGCTATTCTACATTACTTTCAAAATCTCATCTAGATGTCCTCGTCAAAAATTTCGTTCTGACGATGTGATCGCGGATTTCATCTGACTATCATGACATCATCATAATTTTTCTCGACCTTCGCATGTAGCCAAGTCATTTTCCACACATGTGCATTTTTTTCTAAACTTCATCAAGTCTTGGGTGTATGAAGTAACCTAAATTTTCAAAAAATTATTATTCAGTATTTTACCAGCTTTCTCTCATACTCGTAAACATCAAAAATAGCCTTTTGTAGCTAAGATACTTGAGATTTACCAGTTTATCATTATTACTTGTCAATTTCTCCCTTTAAAGTCGTTTCCTGTCCATAGTCAAACGGAAAAGAGAACCCGTCGACTTTTTCAGAAATATTAAACAAATCTTATTCATTTGTTTTTCCAAACGGAATTCCCACAAGATCACATCAAACACAGAAATCTATCGTGTAAGAAATTAGGTCCAACACTTTTATAAGAGGATAGACATCATTTAAAACTACCTACTCATAAAATAGAGTAAACAAACTTCAAACTGTGAATGATAAACGGTGCCATAAAAGACAATGGTTAGATTTAGATTGATCACTTCCGCACGTAATTATCATCAACTGAGCTGTGCTATTGTTAGCTTTCAGATCCACGATATGATAGAAAAACGTGTCTTGATTTTAAATAGAAATTTTTCTCGCTGTATGTGAATATTAATTTCCGTATATTCAAGAGATACAAAGTTTTAAATTAGGATTCAAGTATACAAAATTTAAAAAAGAAAAGGACACATTATCGAGATCTACCAAATGAACACGGATTTCTCGCGTAGTACTCTCACGCTATATCTTTTCCATTCTTGAGCGTATATCCACAATTCGTTAGCTGACTCTAATGTTGCCATAACTGCGGCTCCTCTCCACGCAGTATTTTCACAATCAATTTCTTTGCTCGACATAATGACTTCGACTCTCTCTGAAAAATGTTATTATGAATTAGAAATGTTTTTAGAGGTAATCTACTTGTTTAAAATTTTATCTTTATTGATGGAGGGAGAAAGGAAGACAGAAATTTAAAGAAGAAAATACGATCGAGATTGCATGGTAATCGTTGTATCATGTGTGACGCGACTGATTCAAAATGAGCGACCAAACTTGTGGCATCATTATCCTCTACCAAAATATACAAATTTTCTAAATACGACATGACTAAACTTACATGGAAATGTACAAGTTATCGATAATTTTATTCATCCATCAATCAGATAAATTGTTGCCATGATTTCATAAAATAAATAGCAGGTAATCGTAAACCAGCGAACAGTTCAAGTCCATCTTTTCAAACTTCTTGAAATAGATACGACGGGAGAAATATTGCGGTAATTTTCTTTCTTTAGAAACCTTAATTTAATAGGATTTATACATAGAAAAAAATCTTGCATTAAAGTTGATCTACCCTTTCTTGAGCGGCGGAGAGTCCATAATTTCAAATTAGGACGGAACTTTTATCAAAGAAGAAACTTTCTTTTTTACAACAAAACGAGAATTACCTGTTTGATGGGGAAGAGATATCAATTTAGAAACTTTACTCTCTAAAAATTCAGCAGCACCTGGAAATTTCAATCCACCACCGATGACTAAAATTGAAGTAAAGAATTTTTTTCGTGTGTCCTCGGAGCCTGAAAACATAGAGTTCGTCAAAGAAAAATAATAGTCAAAGAGCCATTAATACACGAAACAAATTTTTCTTACCATATCTTTCGATACATCTTACAATAGCAGTATCTATTCCTACTGGTAAACCATTATCGGAGACAAAATCAGACGTCGAAGAGACAGTAGTTTCATTTATACCCTCCACGACTAATTCTTCCTCTCCGGTGGTTTGAGATGTTGCCACTCCTTCACCCAAATTGTCACCCGCAATTCCCTCCAACGATTCTTTCGTTCCTCTTCGCTATAAATTATTCACGAAAATATTACCAGTAATTTCTATATCGTTTTGGAAAGCACGAACATCACACTTACACTTGTTTCCCGCAAATATTCGGCATCAAGAGGGTCCTCAGAATGAGACGGCGCTCGATGCTGCGTGAGAACTGGTTTCGAGGAAGTCATACCGAGAAGCTCAGGATGAAAAACAGAAAGCACAGCTATAATACATTCATCTCCAACCTGCCAGTAAAAGTAGTATAAGATTATAACAATAACTATTTTATGCCCCCAAAGTGAATGAATTTTTCACCGACCTGAATGGTAAAACGTTGCACTGGCTTTTTTGGTTGCCGGATAACAAACGTTTTCTCATAGCATCCACATACATCTAAATGTAAATGACAAAATTCATGTTTTAATTTCTGCATTAGGAAGGCATCCAATCTCGAAATTCCCGGGTCGCAAGCCGTGTATGGAAAGGCGCATTTTTGAAGTAACCAGTGAAATGTTTGCGTTATATCAGCGCCACCAAATGCGATTCGTACTCTCGTATTTGTAAGTGAAATTCCATCTTCAATGCAACTTATTGATGTTTTTTCGTGGCCGACATCAACAACACACGCGTAATTTACACCAGCTCCAAAAGTTGCAGCGACGTGATCCTTCAACAAATAATTTCGAATTAAAAACTGACAAAATTTTAGAAATTGGCCACAAAAAATGTAACTGACTTGTACTAGAAAACAGGAATTAAATTTCATGGTATTCAGCAATAAATTCGTCAATTCTTTAACGTGATTTCGGCAGAAAACATCAGGAATTACGAGTACGCAGCGATAATTCTAGAAAAGGAAAGTATACATAATTGCAAGATTCAAAGAAACACAGTTTATTACAAAATTTCAGATGATTACTTTTAAATTACTCGCGGATATATTCAAATGAGATTGGATTATATACGTCCATATGGTTCGAAAATCTTCTAGTACGCTGGTTACACTGCCTGAAACTCCTTTGTGAATATTGAATTCTCCACGACGTAACGGGAAATGAATATTATATGGAGAATCTGGATCTAAATTCAAAATTTCTTCTCCAATAATAATTTCTTCGTCAGGTTGAAACCAGTCTCCACCCGATGCGTGGATAGTCTGTGCTGTTACTCGTCTGAAGAAGAATCGCATTAGCTAGTTACTTGAGCATAGAAATAAGAATAGTTTCGTGCATACCGATTGAAAGCAGCTATCTGTTGTGGAGGTGTGACGTATCTCCTACGCCCAGAAGACTGATTTTGAGATTGCAAATACCTAGAAGCTTGTAATCGAGCATCTTCTATTTCCTTTGTACTTTCCTTGTTCTTGAGAATAAGCAAATATTGATTTTTAGTGAATGGCGATAATTAGATGTATATTTGTACGTAGATACATGAGACCGATGATTTATGGTACCTTATGCAATGTAATCGGAAGTAAGGGATCAACATGAGGCGTTCCATTTGGCAGTCGCTTCCTGGCTATGGCGTGTAGGACGCTAACTGGATTCGAGTCACTGGCACGTCCAATACGGACGTACAAAGAGCCCGGGTGAATAATGATAACATTATTTGCAATAGAATCCTATAAATATTGTGATATTTCAAACAGAAAGTAAGGTATTCGAGGAAAAAATGGTGCATCGATGATGACAAACCTCTCCCGCACTTTCCTGAACAATTGGCATATTTTTTTCTTGGAGCCGGTTTTTGAACAAAATCAACCTGAAGAAATCGAATAAGCATCTGGACTTCCAGTCGATAGAATTATAAACGCCATTTTATCACGTTTTTTCCTCAGTAAGTATTATCCGGGTAAATTTTACGAGAAATGAGCTGAAGCATTTCGTGATATTTTAAAATAATAAATATGTTATTCGTGATACAAGTTTCCAATAATGATTTTTGAGCACAATTTTTGAATGCATTCTCATGATAACAATCATATATTCTCTTATCATTTGTTTATATCTAGCGCCTTAGTTTATATAGCGCCTTAGTTTATAAAGAAAAGCGGAATAGCTGCGAGACTGCATACCTGTCATTCTGTGACGTAGGCAGACTGTTCGATATCATTATTACGCCACTTCGTACTCGCCGCTTTGACTGCCATCGTTTCGTACAAAATAATTGCTTTTAGTTCAATAACAGTTATTTTTCGGTCAACTGTCATTACCTACCGAATTAATCCGAGATTCTAAATTACGGCTAATCATTATGACGAAAAGGGCCTGTGTTCTTGTCTTTCGCTGAGGATGACTGTTTAGTCGATAGCGCTTAGAAGTTTTTAGTATTTTCTGCGGTTTCGTAATTAGTTACTCCTTAAAAAGAGTATCGCCCTTTTTGTCATAACCAAATTGAAAATGTTGGTCGACTGACTGTAACCGTACCTTAATTTTTTCTTCTATACAACTCTTGACCAAAAATTCCAACTCCACGGCTTCTAACAACGCTAGCCGAGAGTTTTAGGGCTTCTAACCAAAACATTTTTCAATATTTAACAGTCATTGGTCAAAACTCAGAATGAAGTTTGATTGATAACAGATGAACGAAAAAATTGGAAAATTATTTTGATCGATAACGGATAACCAAAAAAATTTGGAAGGTCATTTGATCAATAAATATTAAATTATGTAATTTTGAAATCATCCATTAAAAAAAGACAAAAAAAAAATAACTGCAGTAACTATCTTTAGATACAAATTATAGTTGTTTCTCAAGTTCAAATAGATGAAAAATACTGGATTGAAAAGAATTGTTCTCCAACTTCTCCTCTCTCGCTCACAACGTTCGACAAACAGCAATCGGAGCATTTCTTTAATTATGATTGCAATAGAGAGAAGCCTAAGATGGTTTGGAGATTAGACAAATTACAGTCGCAGTCTTTATTTTTTCCTCTCAGTATTGAGTTCAATTTCTTTGAACTTCTCTCTCACGGCTTTTGTCAATGAAATGACTTTATCTTATCTTCAAGAATTTTTCCAGAACTCATAGTTAATCATCAACAAAAATTCGATTGCAAGCCGCGTGCAGTATAGAATGGATGTATCTGAATTCACGATCCACCGAAAAGGATCTACACCTTCGGCAAAAATATTGTTTTTTGCAGATCGTCGATGTGCAGATGAGTTAATTCAATTTTGCAACGCAGACTTGGTATGTATCACAACAGTTTTCAAATGAAGCAGGGAATTTCGGTGGGGCTGGCTCGACTACCAAAGGATGTAGTGACTTTTAATCGTCAAGTGAGGAAAGATATGTTAAACAGCATCAGTAGTCTACAGAAATTTTTCCAAATTGAGGAGGGTTCTGGCAGAACTATCCCACAAGGAATACATTGAGCGGGTGCCCCTTTGCCAGATACGTCCTCAATTATGTATTTTCACACCCATCATCATAAGAAGACCTAAAATTCACTCCAAATATTTTCTCCAGCTTCTCATATTTCAAACCACGTAAACGAGATCAAATATCTCTCGACTCTCGATATACGCCTCAAAGATTTACTGATGGGTTTCAAGTATCGCCTCCCTCATAAAACCGATCAATTAAAAACATATCCCCTGGATCCATTAAAAGTCCAACCAGTAGTTTTCAATAGCAACAAAATTTATTCAGAACGTGCAAGTATTTTTTCAAAGAAGATATAACTTAGTTTTTCTTTTAGACTACATTACCTTGCATAATTTCTATTCTAAATAACGAAGAGTAAGAAGTTGTTCAAAATTCTGATAAAAATGTTTACAAGATTTGTATTAGAATTCTGAATGACATGTAACACAGAAACACATTTCGGCAGGTAAAAACGAGAACTAATTTACCAACAATCACTTAATTCAATATTCGTGTTTTACAAACGTGGGAATGGATAGAACGAATATTTTGAAATTAGAAATTCATTATTTTGTAACACAGTCGGTTGAATTTTTATTTTGTAATACCAATCACTCCACACGCCAATCGAGCACCAGCGTTACCAGTAGTTTTACTCAATTCATGACCACCTTTTCCCAAGTCATCCGGGTCGGCGTGTACCTTGGCAAATCATGAAAATCAAGTCATTAAAAAACACCTCTAATGAATGCGAATAGCTTTTCCGAGAATACTCACCACGAGAGTTCTTCCAACTACATTCAACGGACCTCTCAGCGAAATCATCGAATCGCAGATATCAATTTTCGCGACACCATCACTTCCAGCGATAACATTTCCCAAGTCACCTACATGACGTTCAGTATCGCTTGGACTTCCGTGTTCTTTACTAAAAGGATTGAAATGCGGCCCCGCGCTCGTACAACCTTGAATAAGGTAGAGAAATAGAAATCAATTTGTAAATTCCTGAAGCGACCTTCAGCCATTTATTCAAGGTTACTTCAAAAGCTAGCGAACTTCTACTCGATTTCCTCAATTCCGGATATCTAACAAGTGTTATGAAAACAGTTAATTACGCATTCAAATCTGAATCGTAAGTACCGTTTGCACACGACACTGAAATCGCAGTTTGGAATTGATTCACAGTGGGCAAAGGTTAATCAAAAATACGAATACTATTGCTCGCTGATTGTTATGAATATCGACAAAACTTTCTTTCGCGTACCTGCAGATATGATCATTGACACGATATTGAAATAACACGGAACTCACCATTGGTATTGTCACCGAATTCGTGAACATGGAAACCATGATTTCCTGGTGCTAAACCTTTTATTTCACCAGTTACATGAACAGAATCTTTCTCGCCCTATAAAGAGAAATTCAAACGATAAAACAAAATAATACACGAAAATAAGAATGAAGGAAAAAATTCGGTTTCTGAGAACTTCGATCTCGCTTAATGAAGAAGACTCGATAATAATACGATCACTCTTACGACTTTGCTTTAGCCTTGAAAACTAAAATACCGGTTTGAGAAAACTAAAATTATCATGTTCTAGAATGCTCCATGAATATTTGAGGCACGTTTCAAGACGATTGAATCAAATAGGTTGATTTCACAGAATTCAAGTTCACATGAAATGAAGATTTTTGATGAGAAAAGATAAAAGCACGGATGTCAAACTGGTAAAAATTCTTACGTTTTGTGTGAGGTAGACGGTGCCTTTCACAGTTTCTCCATTCAAAACACACACAGCTTTTACTGGTGCTTCTGGCATCGCGCTGCTTACAGAGGAACCTATCTTGATGGATAACTAATATTTAGAATATCTACGTTTTCACGAAAAATTCTGGAAAATGATACACGAAAAATATAGAAAAATCGACTTGTTTCACCTGATGAAGAGAAATTTCTGTAGCTAGTTACTACCAACTGACCAACACTAGGCTTGCAACGATGAAATTCTACTTCCTTTGGTCGTTCCTGTTGAACTTTGAAGTCGAACTTGTTTTTGGCCTACTACTCGTTATTATTTACCATGGGCTTTGGAAATCGGACAACATTAATTTGCGTAAAGAAACCGTGGGACCAGTGGGACACTGAACACACGACTCTTCGGTGCGGTGGCCACATGGCGCAGTGGTCCACGCTTGCAAGATTACATGAAAAATTTGAAGAAGTCATGTTAACTCAAGCACAAACGTATCTATTACGAAGTGGGCACGTGGGTTTCCGTTACTTCTGTGTGGCTTCGTGGCTCTTCTTGTTCATGGCGTTCTTGGCGGAAAGAAGACATGAAGACATTCGAATTCGGCTTCGAGTTTCGACCTCATTTTCGATCTCTCGTTCACAAACAACGTTCGGAAGTGAAAAAGTGTTGATAACACGAAAATGTGAATCATATTTATATCACGATCACCAGAAGAGTAGTCAAAATGAAGAACACAAAAGTACCACATTGGGACGTTTCTTCCGTTCCTGTCATGACTCATGTTCTTGTTATCATTTTTTTAATCACACGCTCCAACCGGTCAACTGCTGATGGCTGATTGATGTATTTACTCATGGCCGTGATTATCAATCTTTGTGTATTCTTCTTTCAGATTCAGACCTACAATTCTTTTTGCGCCTAACATTAAATTCTCAATAATTGAGAGGAAAAATAAAATAACCAAAGTATTTTTAAATGAAGAGGGCTCTCTGACAGTAGGGTGTGATCGTTCCATAAGGAATACTTTGAGCGAACGCCCTCTCGCCAGTGTTAGGGATGGGGAATTCCCGTCAGGGGTGTCATCCCGAATAAAAAAAAAATATGGGATCTTTTCGGGTCTGGATCTCACAGAAGAAAATACGGGATCTTTTCGGATCCGGATCTTGCCGAGGTAAAAAATGCAGGACCTTTTTCAATCTGGATCTCAGACCCCATAAAATAAAGGATCGGATCCGGATCCCGTTTTGGGTACGGGTTTCGGATCTCAGCCCTGATTCCCGTTCCCAATATTTCCGGGAACATATTCCCGGGAACTGGCATTCCTGTTCCCGGCTCTGAAATATTCCCAATTCCCGATTATGAAAAAAACATGTTTTATATGAGGCAAAAACATGTTTTTGTGAGGGGAAAATTTGTTGTTCTGAAGTGAAAATGTTTGTTTTCAGTTTTCACTGATTTTTTTATCTAATTTGTTTTAAATACTTATGTTCTAAACAATGTTTGAAACTACTGTATTATGTTTACAACATTGTCATCCTACTTCTACCAAATGAACAAGAGTGGGAGTTGGCCCAAAATACTTAATAAGAAAACAACGTAGAATGCAAATCCACTGGGAATTCCCAATGGGATTCCCGTTCCCGCAAAATGGCCGGGAATTCCCAGTCCAAAATTGGATTCCCGGGAAGTCCGAACACTACCTCTCACCAATGAGACTAGTCACGAGATGAGGGACTCATCTCTGAATTGGTAGTAATACCCATCCTCCTTATCGTTTCAGCAAACAATAAGGAGTATGGGTATTACCACCAATTTAGAGATGGGTCCCTTATCTCGCGACAGGTCACATGTCCTCAAATATTTCGTTTTCATACAGCGAGAATCTTATTTGGTCGACGGAGGGGGGCGTTGCCCCCTTGCCCCCTATTCCACCACCCATGACTAAGATCAAGTACATGTCTTTCATCCCTAGAACCAAGATATCCTCACGTCTTCCATCAGTCACCTCACGGCCGTCTCCTTGAGTCTAATGAAGGACTCTAATGTCAGGCTTTTAAACTCAAATCATGTTTATATAGTGGAAAAACAAGGGAGGCTTTTTCGGAAACAGTTATCGAGGAGTCAGGATATCTTATAATTATTTTGATCAGCGTAGCCTGCTGCTTAGTATGAACAATATTCACTCAGGTTGACATTTTTTAAGTCCTATGGTCATCATAGAACGGTTAGCCGCATATGGGACGCGAATCCACAAAATAGGCTAGGAGTACCAAGTTCTTTGTACCCGGGAAAATTTGATCTCATTTTGGCCTGGAGTTTCCGATTTTTGGGAATTTTGAGAATTTCGAGCTTTCTTCATGAATTGATTGCTGGTTGGTTGGATTCTACATACTATAAAGTGATGAAAAATTGAAAGGAAGAAAGAAAGAAAAATCGAGAATTCAATTCTATATTTGAATGTAAGTAAGTACCTACCAACATCACAGTTTCACAGAACAAAGAGAACAGGAATAAGTATGTGGGCATAAAAAAAAATTGAACAAAAGTAACTTTCTGCAGAATTTTTATTATCTCCGGGATATTTATCAACAACAAAACAGTTTGGTAATGGTAAGAAATTAGGTAAGTATGTCGTACGTATTCAACACTTAGAATTCATGATTGCAGGCAATTTCCGGTTGGGATTTTCTGTTCCCGGAAATTTGTTGGAAATTCCCAGTCAAAGTCAAAATTTCATTCCCGGGAACTTATACTCACTCTTCAAGGATCATGTTAATATCTGACAGAAGTTTCATCAGTCTAAAATACCTTTACAAAATCTTTGAAATCACAATGGAAAGGCCTGAATTATAACAGTTTTTTAGTGCAATCACAACCTTCGCAGTCGTAAAGTCAATTCTGAACAATTGCGATTAATATCATTCGTGTGATAGATGCGCTCAAAAGTTCGATATCCAAATCTGCTAAAAGCCTCATAAAACATAATGGTAGGAGCTTTAAATACATAGGTAGTACTCCTTCTAGAGGTAAATTCCTGAAAAAACAGAACTCTATTTCATCATTCTTCAAAATTTGATGGAAGTACTCTATTTTGGAAGATTGGCACCCTTTTCTGGTGAAAATACTCATTCGATACTCTTTCATTTTCTCTTTCAAAGGACCAGAAAGCGAAAAAAGTTTTTATTCTTCTTTTTTGCTGGTCAAAACTCGAAAGAATACACTTTTTTTCTCTTATATTCACTCACTCATTCATTCATTTTTTCTTTTATTTTACGAGCTGTGCAACACCCTTTGGGCCATATCCTCGATAAAATATACAATAATATGTAGTTGGATAATAAAAAGGAAAATAAGCTTATTTTTAATACCGTATCGCCGAAAAAACTTATTCATGTTGATCATGATCGGCATTACGTATCGTTGTAATTGTAAAATTCAGTTGAACGTAAATATGAGAAAATTGTTGCTATAATTATACTGTAAGAGTGGTTACCAGGTTCAGATTGAGTAAAATTTTTCTTTCATTTAATTTCCAAAAAAAAAACAAAAAAAAACGGATAGCATACTGCATGGCTGATGAAAAAGTACTATAAAGACAGAGAATCAGCGATAAAATAACGAAGTTCAAATTTTTTAATGATGTTTCATACTAGTACTTTAAAATGCAACGAACAAAGAATGTTTACAGCTGAATATGAAGGAAAATCTGCATTTATGCATTAAATACCTATGCATTTATTTTGAAATATGCAAAAAATGAGCATTCGATTTTGTACGCAGCGTAGGTGCTATACAAGTATTAAGAAAATGGGTTAGATTTTCAATACATACACTATTTCAAAAATTAATTATAGACATTTTCATATAAGTAATTTGCTCTGCATACGATGTAAATTCAAACCGAGGTAGGAAAATATGCAATAATTTAAATTTCATGCGTGAAAATATATTTCTCTATCTTTGCCAATCCTCTGCCATTCGATAGAAATCGGCATAGGGTGAATGATGGCTGTACTCTCGGGGAAAAAAAAAAAAACTTAACTGAACGAGTTATGCAATTCGTCTCGTCAATCCTTTCTATCACGGAAAAACTTTCTCGAAAAACATATGCAATAAATTATCATTGAATTATTTCTTCAGTGGTACTTTATGAAGTTGTCTGTACTCGGATTCTAATTAACGAACTAAACTGCGACACTGCGATAGGTGATAGATACTCGAATGGGTGGCCTCACAATCACACCCTCTATTACTTTCTTTTACTCTCTGTATTTTACACTCCAGGTACTGATTGTAACGTTTTTTCTCTTTTTTTTTTTTTTGTAACTTTTTGTCACTGGGCGTAATGAGAATTTTAGCGAGTAACTTCTGTTCCAAAACACGTCAAAACTTCTTTGAACTTTCATTTGAGGTAGAACATCTCCGTTGCTATATTTACGTAGGTACTAGAAGAAACGGGATAACTTTCTAGGTCACTTTCTTTCAACATGTATCAACAGGAAGTAATTGATTAGAATTATTTTTATTGCGTCATGATATGGCGAGTAAGTAATGTGCTTGTGAACTTTGATTTTTCGATCCGTCGGGTACTTCTCTTCGTCTCACAGCTTATCCATTAAATAAGTACATTTCATTTCCATTTATCAGCCTTTTCCTCATTTCTCCCGTCCTTCGTTTTGTTTGTTATAGAGTTGCGCGTTCAACAGTTGAATTGTATACTTACGCCGTGCAGAATTACAGATCCAGTCAGTCGGCTCTCGAGGCAGTTTCTTCTCTAGTTGAGTCCGTCCGAGAATACAGATGAGAACGACGGTTAGGCAACCTTATTAACATTGTAGTCAGTTGGTCGGAAAGGTTTCGATGAACACGTCGTGTATTTCTGATGCAAATTTTCACGGCGTGAATGTCATCGTATATCGTGTTTTGTCAGCGTGATGAAATATTTTAGCGGTGCCCAAAACGTGGGTTCGAATGATAATTATGCCATTTAATCAAAAGTCGACCTAATTTCGAAACGTCCTTTGGAGTTTTTCCTTCCTGGTGTAACGCTTTTACGAGGATACGCAAGGTAGGTGCCCATTAATTTAATATCTGCCCGTAAATTTCGAATGAATGTCTGCAGTAGTTTACTTTTTGTTATCCTCTAAATTTATTCGATCAATTTTTTCGAAGGTACGTGAGTTATCCGGCTTAAAGATGGAAAAGAAACCTCCACCGGACGGAGGATGCCGTGCAATCTCTGTTGTTGTCGGAAGCTTCCTGTGCAATGGTTTAATATTTGGTCTAGTCAATTCGTATTCCGTTCTGTATGAAGAATACCTGCGGATCTTTAAAGCTAATGAGGAACATAATGCGGAATCCAAAGCGTGTAAGTTCGTATTTCAGTTGTCGTGCGATCATCGAGAAACCGAAAATAATTATACTGTTTCATGATTTCAGCATTAATCGGCTCACTCACGATAGGAACCACCTTTTTTTTATCCATGATCGCCGGCTTATTGAGTGATTATATCGGTATCCGAATAACCACATTTATCGGAGGATTACTCGCGTCTAGTAGTTTATTACTCTCTTCTTTCTTCACAACATCAGTAAATATCTTGCGTTCTTCATTTTTGTCTCGACGTGTTCGAATATTTTCCTAATTTCATTGTGATTATTTCAGCCTTTCGTACTCATGGGCTTGTACGGAGTACTATTTGGAGTTGGTGCTTCTTTGGCTTACGTACCCTCGCTAGCTATAATCGGTCATTACTACAAAAAATATATCGGAATAGCAAACGGTTTCGTCACGATGGGTAGCTCGCTCTTCAGTATTGCTATGCCATACGTCCTGGGTGAACTTCTCAAACTATTTGGTTTACCAGGATGTCTTAGGTAGGCGTATACCGAACACTTCGAATACTTTACATTTCATTCCTGGAGAAAATATCATAAGATCCCGGGGTCGTGAAAATATTCTCGCATATTAAATATCTGTGGAATTTCCGTAGATAAAAAATAGAAATTGCGCACGTATTACTGATAATATGAAAGCCTGTTCAGCAAATTGTTGATTTCACCTTTGCCACTGTGTAGTAGGAGTTTGAGAGTAATTATTTACAGTATCGAGATTATTGTGTGATGTTTATAATGACCTGACTATGAATACGATTCATACGTGTTCAGATTTAATATGAAAATGAGCCATTCGAATCCATAGACTATTGTTTTGCTATCATGAGAAAAAAAAATAATCTCGTTTAATGACCCTGGTGTTGGACAAAGCAGTCGTCAACAGAGAGGCGTCGCCGCAATTCAGTATCTTCCCCGTATTTTTTCTCTATATATTTTGCAATCAACAAAGAACAAAGTACACCGAGGCATCATCTATTCAACGATGAATGTTTGCATGCTGCGAGCAGCTTTGAGGATGTGACGAAACGAGTGTTCCTCGTATTGCACTCGATCTCGGTAGAAGAGCCATTAATAATGCCCTAGGGTGAAATCACTATGATTTTGAAGTTCTTTGGTGTCTAAACTTTAATGAATATTAATTTTCTAGAAGATAATTTTCGATGAAGAAAACTTTACATCATTAAAATCAAAGAATATCTAATATAAAACCAGTTATTTTTCAAGTTGACTTAAATCTTGAAAATGTTAATTTCTCTGTTGAGAGACATTTCGTTCATATTATGCGTTAGTTTTTACTCTCGCAGTTACGTATGAGTTAATTAAGAACAATCTTGTATTTTGTAGGTTTTTGGCTGTACTATTGAGTACTCTCATGCTTTGTTCATTAATATTTAAACCATATTACACAAAAGTCGAAACTACCAAAACTTTTTTCGGCAATTTCATCAATCTTAGTATCTGGAAAAATCGTCGATACTTAATCTGGGTGATCGCTGTACCAATCGCTCTGTGCGGATACTTTGTACCTTATGTTCACATGGTGAGAATCCATTAATAGAAGCTCAAAATATCTACTTCATTTTGATGTGCATGGATTTTCTGTTAAAGGGTACATTTATTGATAAAAACTTCCACGGAAGAGATCGAAAGTTACCAATAGTATGTATAGCAATCACGAGCGGTATTGGGCGTTTGATTTTTGGACCGCTATCGGATAATAAAAGAGTCGACAGCATATTTTTACAACAGGTGATTCAATAACTTCTTCATCTATCGTAGAATGTATAAGCTGAATTTATTTCTAAATTTTAATAATATTAACGCCATGGACAACTATTTTTATGGTCCTATCCTATTACATTTCTTACTCGAATGTAGTCGGACAAGAAAGAATTGCGTGTAAATTTTATTGAACGAAATCAATAATTATTGTAGTAAAAATTGCCAAGGTTGTTGGTAGGTTTCTTTCAAAAGTTCCTAATCGGTACCACCTTGTGGATTATATTTTTTTATTGATCTAATTTCAATTATGAAGGCAGTTTTTTCGAGATTGTCTGCGATATGGTTCATGTTCAATAATTTGAGCTTTGTAGCTCAACGACGAACATTGACAGTCTCACGATAAAAAAGATGTTATTTTTATTTTTCACCTTGCCCTTCTGCCGACATACTTTTACTGGCAGTAGACTAATTCAAAACTTTTTAAACTTAAACACAAGAACATTGAGAAAAGAGAATCTTATGAAATGAGCGCGTGCTCGAGAGTAGAATATTGGACTTAACATTCTAATCTTTTTTTCCGGAAAATTTACTGGATTGTATCACGTAGACATCTTTAAAATACGTAACGTTGTTTATTACTCCCATCGTAATGATTTATTTCATGAAAACAAACTTATCCAAAATCATGTTTCATGGCCAACTATAAACCTTATGTAATATTCTCATAATCTTATGTTCTTTTTTTTCATTTGTTTTAGTTGTCGTTTTTCATTATCGGCGTTGTTTCCATTTTGGTACCTTTGTGTAAACATTACGAACTTCTTTTAATTCTAAACTTAATATTGGGCATATTTGATGGATGTTTCGTTTCCGTTATTGGGCCGATAGCTTTTCAATTTTGTGGACCACAAGGAGCTTCTCAAGCAATCGGATTTATTTTAGGTTTATCATCAATTCCTCTGATAATTGGACCTCCGATTGCCGGTAAGAATTTTTTTGTCGTATTGTCGTTGGTTGTTGATGTCGCAAGCTTCTAAAAACGCTTTTGTGTTTTGGTTAATTAGGCTGGTTATACGAGCAAAGTGAGTCGTACACATTACCATTTATGTTAGCTGGTGTCCCACCCATACTCGGCGCTGCATTATTGACCATGATTCACTTCGTTAAAGTACCGAATGAATCGAATCCTGAGTGGATCGACGCTGCTAAACTTTCAGAAAGAGTGAGGTTATCTAGTGAAGTAAGTCTGAGTTTTAGTCCTCGATCTGATTCGTCCGTTTTGTACACTTTTGACCTTACTTACACTCTTTACATTTTACAGAATGTTTAATACCAAGGAATGGTGATGGGCATATATCCCGCTGAAATAATCGAATTCAAAGTTCCTTTTATTATGATAATACCAATTGACTCATTGTAATCAATTTTGCTTTTATATTTTCGAGATTGGAGATCTCTCGCTTTCAGATATGATACGACAATAATATTTACCGACAATATATTTTATTATATACATTGTTAACAGTGAATTTTTACTTTCTTGCCATTCAATCGTTGGAGGAAAAAGTTGCAAAACGGTCTGCTATTCAAACAGACGTGATATTGTGATCGATAGAATCCGCTTAGAGTTCTCTGAACTAATGAAATGACGATGACTTCATTTCGCTATCAGAGGGGGATAATAAATTTTCCGTTCATGAGAATTTTGGAAAAAATGAAGAGAGCTCCGCAGAACGTATTATATTGTACATAGAAACAAAGTTCAACGCGGGCTTCTTCGGTTTCTAGAAAATGTGGAGAAGAGTGCAGCGAGTACGTGCGTACAACCGCACACCTTTATAACCGCGCGCGTTTTGGGATTAAATAATGAGTAAATTTATTTTTGTCTGTTCGCTTGCCTTTAGCCTTGCACTCGCTCTAACGTTTGCGTGTGATTCTTTTCAAAATTTACTTGAACTGTTCGTGTGCATTCATCCAGTTTTTGTACGTAAATTTCATTTTCGTTCAAAATTTCACGGTGAATAACTTCTAATATTATAGAAAATTAATTTTTTTAGAAATCCATTGTTGCTGCTGTCTTACTGTAAAATTACATTTTTATAAATTTGAGTGACTATGTGTCTCCAGTGATTGGCGCGTCATGTACGTGTGTAAGCATCAATTCAGGTATTTTTTTTTTTTACTTCTTATTAAACTGTCATACATAGTCAATTCTTAAAAAATACCATGATCACAATTTTGTAATTAAGTTGAGAATGTTACCTGAAAGTTTTTTAACCCGTCAAAATTCCGGGGGATCTATAAAAGAGTGATGATACACATAACATATCTTGCATTGTCGTTGTGAGGTACTCCTAAATTTGCTCATGGACTTCCAAGACTTTTATCTACCGCGGTCGAATGTACAAAATCATCATCCAAATTAGTTCACGATGATCAAATATAATTAATAAAACATGTCTCCTCTCATGTAGGAATACACCATAGCGTATTATGAATGGATTGATGAATTGGTACGGCTACAACGAGCTGGAAGCTAAAGACGAGTCACAAGCTCTTAATTTAGTTTCCCCGCTCTCGAAAGATCCTGCTGTAACAACTCCGCTAAAACGAAATCCCTTGCGGTTGAATCTAAATACTCGTCGAAAAACGAAAACTTCATCTATGCCGACGGTATCCATTGTATCTCCTTGTTCGTCTTCATCGTCTTGCTCGTCTTCATCATCTTTGCTGTCGACTTCTCCGCCCCCCTCCGCTGGATCAACTTTATCAATAAGTCAACCTCAAGCACAAACGATCTCTTTCATGAACAAAAGAATGGCTGATCATGTTCAACGCAATGACAACCATAATGATGCTGGAATAAATGTACCGAATCGAAGTAAGTGAGATAATCTTCATTATTTGATTGATTAGGTCTCTTATCTTTTCTTTTGCCCAGTCGTTCAGCCTTTTTTTTTTTTTTAAATATGAGTATGTACAGCGGGAAGTTTGTGTAGAACAATTCTTCGATTATCCTCTTGTGTTGAATGCGGAAGTTCTCGAAAAATAACGTGGTTCCATGAAATTGTGGTAAAGAGATGATACCGATCAATGGAAATTGAGCGTGATATTTTAAAACCTTGTTATGTAGTGATTTCTCAGTAGAACACGAAAGTAAACGGGATATTGTAAATTGTGAGAATATTCATCACGAAAGGAAAAATATCTGGTTTTGTCAATCAACAATGTTAGGACATAATATGTAGTCTGTTCTAGCTTTAGAAAACATTTTGTAGGGTTTTCCCCTGTATCATATTGCGTACCCCTTCGCCTGATCTTGGAATCCGATAGTTGGGAGCCATTTTGCGTTGATCTAGGTACTAATATACCGGAAGTTTCTTGATACGCCCAGAGGCTCATTAAAGGATACTTCCTGCTACCTCGATTAAGTATCTTCCTTTTTCAAATCCATTTATCTGCTTTAGTACGGGAGAAGAATTTTTGCCGACACGTTACCAAATTTTCTTCTTTTTTCAAAACAAAGTAAAAATGTCCACATTTTTATCGAAATTTTTGATTCGTTTCATTGGTTATTTACTTTTTTCTGTACCCGTCTTTTATGGAGGAATTTTTAATTTTTTGACGTCCAGAATTTTTTGGAAAAATGAGCGAATACTCTTTCTCCAACTATTCATTCCTCTCGGCCAATTTCTTCTCTCTTTGAAGATTGGTTTATCTCTCCGTATCTATAGGAGAAATTTTGGGTAGAAAATGTATATTTCTTGTCGAAGAGTTTCTAAGACATAAAATTGTTAAGGAACTACTTTTTTCCGTATTAGATTGTTTTTTCCTCGAGTAAACGAGACGAATAGAAGCGAGCGAGGGGAAAAGGAGTTCTAGATCGAAAAGTTAAGAAAGAAATTAAAAATTGAAAGTTAAAAATGTAATCGAAATGAAAATGCAGACAGAAACATTATTCTCTGTTTGTTCTATCCGAAATTTGATGATGACTGACGACAAAAAAGAAAGTTCGAGAAATTGAATGAATGCAACTTTTCACGTTTGAATTGCGTCATATCGGAATTGAGTGATCATTTTGTGGTAACTTTTAAATATTGCTGCTATGATTGCGCGTCGGAAATTTGTTTAAAAACATTCATTTCATAAAGGAGAAGAAGAATATTTTCATCGTTTTTATTCTTCAATCAACTGAATTGATGTTAGGAAAATCACGGAAATTGATCATTCCAGCTGAGGATTTGTAGCTCTGTGGATTCACATTTTTTATGTTTTCATTTGCCTGGTGTATGAAGATGAATTCTTCGCATTAAGATTCACGTTATAAACGACCATATACTTGGCATCGTGTCAAGTTGAAAATGAGAGATGATTACATTTACCGAGTACATAGAATACCGTATTTTGCTTCGGTTGCGTACTATAAAATCAATTTTGTCGCGGGTTTCTACTGAATTTTTCACGTTAGTTTATCAATACAAAGTAGGTACCTACATGTATAATTAGTTTTCGTAGGTACCTAATAACTCGAATCTGGGAAATTTCTACTTAACCATTTTAACAATAATTTCTCTTGAAATTGTCAGAGCGAGTCTTCGCTTTGAGATTACATCATTTGAAAAATATCCACGTCTTGTTCTTTACCGTTGTACCGATCTTTCAGATGACTGATGCGTTCGCAACGATAATTCGTGCGAAGACCCTGCTGTTATTTAAGACCGTAAGGTGACACTAGGACGGTATCAATTTCTTGTGAGATGTTTCTATTATTAGGCACTCACTGTTCATAAAAGTATAAAGCGCAGATGAATAATAGCCAGGGGCATGAATTTTGAATGCGGATAGATCAAGTTATTTTTGTTCCTTCTTTCTATTTGTTCAAAGTAATAGACGAGGAGCCTTATCGCTGAAAACATTCTTCTATAGACGTCGTTGAACTCGCATCGAATAATAATACGGTTTCTGATATTGATACGTAGGTAGGCCTATACTGTATAAAATGACTAAGTATAATAATTGGCCTGTTTTATAATCGCAGTCAAAAGTGATAGGATGTATCTAGAAAGAGGAGAAGAACTCCTCTAGTTAGTACACGTAATTTATTTCTCCGCATAAAAATTGAAGTTAGAAGGCGTGAGTAGTGAATTTCATTTTCAAAAAAAATCACATTGTACAACGAAAGGTATAATTTTCTGTCTCTTGAAAACAGGTGATCAAAATTGTTTAGTTGTCTTTCATTCTGAATAATATACATATGCAGTGCACAATATGCAATCAAAATTATCCCGCAAATAGAATTTCTAGACTCAAAAAGGCTTGAAGCTCAGTATGATCCTCTCATTTTGCTCTAAATTGATTTATTTGCTTACGATATTTCTAAGTAATTCTTTTCGTTTGCAGCAACCAAATTGAAAGAAGATAGAAATATTTGCAGTTGGTGTCGAAAGGCAAAATGCGAGTCCGAAAATTATGTCTTCAAGACGACAAAAGGACACGAAGTATTCTGTTCCGAAATTTGTTTCTCAACCTATCGTCGGGCAAATTTTCGACGGAACAAACGATGTGACTGGTGCAGACATGTACGGAACTCCGTGAACTATGTTGATCTTCAAGATGGCGATAATCAGTATCAATTTTGTAGGTAAGTAAGTCATTACAAGGGACCAGTTTTGTGCCCATATTCGCCGTGCGTATCAACTAATGATGTTTTCTTTTCAGTGACAAGTGCTTGAACCAATTCAAACTGGACATATTTTGTCAAGAAACGAAAGAACATTTGGATATACATCCGTATCACCGCGATCAAATACCGAATACGAACGATGCATCTATTTCGCTGATTACTCCAGATATGTGGTTGAAAAATTGTACTTCGCCACAAGATTCTGACAAATCGCGATCCACCTCACCGGCCGTGGAGGCGTCAGATGACATAACCGCTCCTCGTTTCCCTTTGAACATGTACGTCGCAGATTCGAAATCCGAGCTCATCCCTTTCATAACTACTAACTCGTCTCCCCGGAGTAAAGAAATTCGCTCAACAAAGTTCTCCAAGAAACCGTTCAAGAAACGGAAAAAGTTGCAGAAGCTCCGCACATCATCAGCAAGTAACCTAAAGAAAAATGAAGACGGCTTTTTCTCAGCTTCGGTCGAACCTCCCACGCCGAAGATTTCTTTTCAACCGAATTTTTCATCAATGTTACCATCGGATGCGGAAAGTTCTCAAAGATCCGCACATTATCCAACCGACTCCGTAGAACTTAAGCCAACAATAGCTAAGGCTGTTTCGTTGAAAAATTATGCTAACGCTAATCTTCCCATTCCGCCCCTATTACCAATAAGTAAATCATCTGAATTTTCTCCGCGACCAGCTACAACGACAGCAACGGCTGCAACCTCCAGAATCAGTTTCCCAACTACTTTACTGAAAACTTCAAACGATTCGTCCTTACCTCTTCCCACCGTTCTTTTACCGTATCCTATATTGCTACCTATTGTATTACCCGTTCCAATACCTATCCCAGTGCCCATCACAACTAGTGAAACACAGACTTGTGAAGGAAATAGTAGCAGTGGTAAAAAAAATCCGAAAGACGATGATAAAGTCGATAAATGAATGATTACAAATCTCACTCGCAAACAAACGGTGTACCAGTTATCGTGATTGAAAAAATGCGGTCGTCGATTAAACAAGTTACATTTCAAAATTTCTTTATAAAATAGTATTTACATTCTTCTTAATGTACGTTATACGTGTGATAACTGATACAAAGATATGAAGTTCGTAACCTACTGCGGAATAGTAATTTTTGTTGCTTTGCGAGGCGGATCCTCTTTGTCCGACAACGATCCAGAAGGTAAAATGTTATTGAAAGGCTTACAAGTCTGTCTTCAGTTATTACCGCTATGAAAATTATTTTATTTTTAAAATTATTAGAATATCAGCGAAAGAAAAGAAAGGAGGCGATTTAAAGGACTCCTCCTTCTTCGAGTAATCAATCAGAAAAGGGTACGAATTTCTACGCAGGAGGATCTTGACTGTCACTCAATTTCGTTTCCTTAGTAGAGACTTCATTTTTCACTTCTTCGTAAACATTCTCAACAACTACAGCCTTTTTTTCTTTAGCATCTGGTACCCATAATCCAGAATCTACACAGCGTTTCATGTGGTATTTCGCCTCTTCTGGAGGCATTTTGGCGATGGTCTCTTGTAGTAACGGAATATCTTGCAATTCGAAACACTTCTGTAATTCCTGTAAAAAACGATAGACAATTTGAGAACAGTTCAGCCTGTATCACAACTTATTTGTATTCATCCACGCACCGGAGGGAGTGTTCCAAGAACCTCTAGAGGATCCAAACCACCTGGGCCTAATCGCTTTTCTTCTTCAATTTTTTCGTATTCTTTCAACACTGCATCTAATTTATCTTGCGCTCGCCTGATTATTCTTTCTTTGAATGTCTTCAATTCGTTGTCAAAATCTCTTTTGTAAAGTTCGTCGGCTTTATCGATTCTGCAAAGAGGAAATTGTATTTGTCAAGCCTAAGATTTCCAGACAGAACTCGTCCGTGGCAATAACAAAAAACAAGTCATCATGGAAATTGATGATGCACTAACCGAGAGAAGAAAGATCCAATGCATGCCCTCGGGTCAACTTCTAAATGCTTCGAAAGTTCTAGGATGTATTGCATACAGATACATTGGTGAGCTACATGTTCCATCAAGTTGCGTTTCTAATAATGAGAAGAAAGAACCAGAAATATTGGGCAATCTTACTTTCAACCACGATAAAATTAATTTCCTACCTCTTCCATTTCCAAGTTAATACACCAGATTACTAAATAATTCGCAGTTTCCTCGCACGCTAAGTGTGGGTGTTCTTGCAAGAATCGTTTGCTATCGTCGTATTTTCTCAACATACCGTACTGTTTCATCAACGATTCGTTTTCTTTTATGAACGCGTTAAATTTCTTTTCACTTTCTTCCTCTGAGAGTTGTTCGACTTTTCGAGGTGAAGGTTTATTGACGATCGTTTTAGTGAATCCCGGCTGACTAATGGTATCCACATTCCACGGGGTGAGCTAAAAATTAGAATTCAATCACTTGATTTCACCACACACGAAAGAAATATTTGCTACAAGAGAAATGCGTACTTTTTCTTTATGACTGAAATCTTCTTCTTGCTTCTTGATTGCGGCATCTTCTTCTTCCAATGTTTTCAAAGTAGCTTTCAGAGAAGTTACGTCTATCCCTTTGGTTTCCATTTCTTGTACTTTGGCAGAGGTTTCTTTTATCGATTGTTTGAGCCTACCACCGGAAGAATCTTCTCCGTAATTGATTCAATCTTGGGTCAAGTTACATACTCTCATGCATAATCCTAACTTACGCGTCTTTCTTTCGTAACAAAGCTTCTCTCTCCTTCTTCTGCTCTTCCATTCGTTCGACACGAGCTTGATGTCTCCATCGAAAAAGAGAGGGTGTGTCGATATTTGGATGAGTTTCATCTTCATCGTCGGATATCTTCAGAAATAAACAAATTGGAGACTTTAATTGTACGAAGTCCAAGAATAAATTTGAAATATTAGTAAAGCGAAGAAAAACATACCTCGATATCTTTCCATTTACTGTAATCAACCATTTTGACGGCAACACTCTCACTGTCGTCCTAGCTGTTTCTAGAACCCTCGAAAATTCTCACGCTCCACGTTGGACGAAATAATGAAATTTCTTATGAACTGGTTCAATCTTCAAATTGAAGACAGGGTAACAGGAATGAAAAATCGGTAAGCTCTCAGGTGTCGAGTACAAAATTGTAGTGAATGCAGTCACAAGTTCACGAAAATAAAACAAAACAATCTGGGAGTCTGAGAAGCTGAAAGCTTGCCTTAGTTCACCTCTCTTCGACTTTATGTGATGGACGATCAAGAATGATAACAATAGATGAGGACATGAGCCCATGAGTCGATTCCAGCCTCCAGCAAAAAAGCAAAAGACCAAAGCCTATTAAACGTCTGTCAATTAATTCGAAAGGAGCGCGAATGTGCAAACAAGTAAACGAAAACAACTTTTCGTCTTTGTGATAACCAGCGTATGATTTTGATAATAATATTGAGGAAATAATATCAAGCCGGTTAGAAAATTTGAAAGCTTCGAAAGTTTGTGCTACTTTTCCTTGTCGCGTGAGAAGTAATTGGAGAAATCCCAAGAGAGATCGTTGTTTCGATCGAGTGATCCATTCAATTTGAAAGGTACGAATTGTTTGACAAAAATACTTTCCTTTTTAGCTCCTCCTGAATCGGAAGAAGTTAAGGAGTACTACAGTAAAGACATTGAAACTTTCAGTAGAATTTGGTCATCGCGAACAGAGACTAATCCTTTTCGTGATAACGACGACCTTGAACAGAGGGCTCAAGAAGCAGCAGATTCCTGGCAAAGGGTCCATAAAGCTCTCATCTCTCCGAGAACTACTGAGAGGGATTACGAAAAAGAAGAGTGGTTGAAGAAGAAAAGGACTGGTAGCATGGCTTTCTCACAGATACCAGACGTGAATATTGATTCATGTGGAGTTTTCAAATACGTTTTGATTGAAGTAATTATGACTTCTTTTGTACCGTAGAATTTATTTTAATGTAAATTCATGAGCCATTGAGTCCATCATCTTTGATATGATAGTTTTCTTTCCTTACATTCTGAATGATGATACTTACCCGCGAAAGCACTGCTCCGTTTGATGATGGAAAACATAAACTATAAACTTTCTCAGGTGGTTCTAGTTTCATTCTAGGCCTACTTGAGTTTCAGATTTGATCATTATTATCTCGAGTATCGGATGTTCTAAATTACTGAATAAGACATGGAAAGAGAAAGAAAATTGGGGAAGAAAAAAGAAGAAGAAATGGGATGGAAATTATTTCTTTAAGTTACAAAATTTTAAAATTAAGCGATACTACCGTTGATAGCGTTCCAATTAGGTTTTGCACTTTTTGAATTTTGCGATTTCAATGTTATCTGTTTTATATCTTTTCATCCTGTATATTATTTTTTTTTTTTTGCTTTTTATTCCCTCTCATAATTATAATGAAGATGAATTGCATAATTTTTGAACAAACCTAGATTTTTTAATATAGGCTATTTGTATTGGTAAAATCTTAGTCAGGTGTATTTAATTTTTTTTTTTTTTTTTTTCTTACTTTCAGTTGAAGGATAAAGATGGCAAGAAAAGAAAGGTTGTTCGCGGCTACAAACGTTTTGCTTATCATGGTAAGTTTTTTTTCTGTTTATTCAAAAAAAATTATATTTCGAGTAGACGATAGATACCGGTATATTTATTCAATCATCTACAGCTATGTTCGCGCGTTGACAGTTTCAACAGGTTCTGTTCAAAGTTGCTGGTAGTGGTGTGTAATCACGCACTAATACAGACAACTTTTAACAGAATCTGCTGAGACTGTTAACGCGCGAACACACCTTACTTCAAATTGATGGTTTCAAGTTTGCGTTGCTTTTCGTCCCGAGATTGATTGACCTCTCCCTTCTAAAATGTGCGTATACAATTGTAGCAAATTATCTACAATTTTTTTTCTTTCCCTTGGAATTCTGTGAATCGATACACAACCTTGATTTTCGGTCTAAATCCAGTTTTTCAATATTTTCCCTGCGATATTTATCGTTGGAAGTGGTATGCATTCCTTGTGCCGGAGCTTGCAAAGTTTTAATTGATCCGAAAACTACTGGGTCGATCATCGAGACGGTTTTTAGTTTTACTACACATTTCAATCAAGAATAGAGAATGTTACAAATAATGTCGTATATTTCAATACAATTTTTTTGCGCAAACACTTTCGGTTTAATAACCAGCGACAGGCAAGAACAAGAGTACTACCGAAGTAATAAACGGAACAGACAATGAATCACAGTACAAATATTACGTTAATCACCTCAGTCTAAACTTACAATTTTTCGTAAACAGTATTAGCGAGGTGTGATCAAGGAGGTATCTCGTTTAAAATGGGGGAGAAATTGCGAACAGTTTTGATTATTTTGACTGTCTCTAATGCAACGCGCTTATTTCTAGAGCTTTTTTCATGCAAAAGACAGACATTTTCAGATCTTGGAAACGAATATCTTTGTACCTAAAGCGAGAAGTTCTAGCCGCTAGGTTTCACAATCAAACACACAGCTATTTCACTGTTTTTAATATTTGGAAATTTTATTAGAACAAAATTATAATGATAGATCTTGTCATTCAAGGTGCAGTACGTTATTTTGAATAAAAAAAGTGTAGAACTCCATCGTGCCAGAATTCAGAAATGAAGTGAGTTGAAAGTTAACTAGGAAATATAGAAATTTCTGTCTAATGATTTTGAAACAAAAATTGATCGTGCAATATTTGGATTTTCGAGCGAGCAAACCTAGCCTAATCAGAAATTTGAAATTGACATGAATCACGAGAAAGGTTGTAGGAATCGTTTTCTTACTCGTTTATTGTAAACAAATACTTCAATCGCGAGTATAAAAATTTATTTATTGGAAAAAAGAAAAATATATAAAGTTGATGGATATAATAAAATTGACAATCAAATTCGAAATTAGAATAACAAAATGACACAAAAATGTACGTATGAGCTACATCAACTAATTATTACTACACACAGAGAATCCAATAATAAATAATAATACGATTTTATTCACGTAACATCGAAGTAATACTTGATCATCTATTTCATTATCGCTTAAAGTTACATTTACGAGGAACATCAACACATTTAAATATAATACAATAGGACCAGAGTTTGGCTTAAGTAGTAGTTTTTTCATGATCATTGTCCGGAGAAATATTCGTTGGTTGTTCGTCATTTCTCATATCGTCGCTCTCTTTAATAATTGCTATTTGAATTCGTGTTTTTTTTTTTTATCTATCAGGTTATAATTTTGCCTTTTAAAACTTTTCGTTTTTATCATTTATTGCAGCATAATCAAGTGCAACAAAATGTATTCTCGACTCGAACTCTGATTACAGAATTTTCTATTTCATTTGATAAAACCACTTTTCCGAATAGCAGAAAGGTAGAGTATTCTGCGGAAAAAAGAAGAAAAAAAAAATGATAAAGTTTGATGTTTCACTGTCAGAAAATATTTGTTTTCTTGGACGATCATTGAGATTTATTTATAATTCTGTCTACAATGTCATGGTAAAAACTTCTATAAGTGAGCATTCGGAAAAATAGAATGTTTTTACATGTATTTCTGGGAAATTTTTGTTTTCGAAAAATCGGGAAAATATATTCAACCTTTCTTTCCTGGTTGGAGGCAATATTTTCGGAAAAAATTTTCCTTCGAGTTATTATTTTTGGATCAAATCAGCCCACCAATTCGGTACGTCTCGTAACACACATACAAAAACATGATGGACGAAAAACGGATCAATGAATTACGAAAGATACTGACGAAAGAGTTAGAAATCACTAAAAAGCGAATATGTTCAGACAACCTCTACAATTCAGAAACAAAACGTAAGCTTGATGCCTCAGTCGCTATTCTTCTTCCAGTATTGCTTTCATACTGTCGTTCATGAAGACAGTAATAGAGATCGATTTTTTTTTTTCGAAGATGAATAGGAAATTACGGTACCTATTGCTATCGTGTTGAAAACTATGATAGAGTAACTTTATTTCGATTGAATTACCAAAATCTTATTTCTATTGTACGTATGGATCTATAAAATTTTTATTGTTCGAAGCGAAGAAAGATAATATATTATTATAAGGCAGTAACTCGGGTCCGAGTATTTACATCACGATGAGAAAAAATCCGATTGCATCGCGTTTCTTGTAATCAAAATAAAAATGTCATCTTTAGATGAGAAGAAAAAAAATACACTCTCGCTCATGTCAAATTCAATTTATTATTGATTTGGTGAAAATATTTTGTTCGTCGACAGAATTCATTTCACCTTGAAAATAGAAGTTGCTCATAATGTATCTATGAGAGGTCATCTGACGCGGAAGACAGACGCTCATATAATTGAGAATTTCAGCTCGTGTCTTTATGTTGACGACGCATGGTTGTACAGCATAGAACTTTTTGTAAATTGTACCATCGTGAGCTACCGACTTGAATTTGGTTTTTTAGATTATCTCCAACGCTAGCGCTCTTTTTCGTATCCGTCCGAATGGACGTAAGACTGGAAGTGGTATGTACCATCGTAGCCGATAACGTGTTGGTGATAGTACTCGTGCAAGCAGTAGTGCTGATTGGTTTCCCTACGACGGAATCATTTTCAATTTTTAAAAACCCCTCTTCCGGGGTCGAAAGCGTGGGTCAAAGTTCCGTGCGGTCTACATGTAAATCAGACGGCTGATGCCGCGGATGACCTTGGTACTCGTTAAACGTTATCACATCGTAAGTTGATGATGGAATTTCTGTCTTCATCTTTTCGGTTTGAATTTGAGTCGAATCAATATTCACAGATTGAGAGGGTGATCCACTTCTCTCCGTCTGCACATGTTCAGAGAATGGCGTGGGTAGTAGAGTAAAAGGTAATTTTACCGAGATGCTGCCGTGAAATAAGCCGATAAACAGTCTCACTTTGACGTAGTACGAAACGTAAATGGCGAATACATTCCTTTCCTCTGGTGCGTTGCATATGACTGTCGAGGCGAGAGAGGAAGACTCTCTCGAGTACGCATCTTCTAATGCGATCCAATTTTTGGTTACTCCTTTAATTGGTTTCATCACATACGTTTTATTCAATGACGTTCCAGCGTGCAAAGGGCAGTCGTATTTCCCGTCTATTACCGCAACTTCGTTTTTGAATTTACCATTTGAAAACATGCAAACGTCTACGTGTTGGATGACGACCAGCTAAAAGGAAAATAAATTTAAATAAGACAATTGTTTCGGTCAAACGAGTCCATTTTACTTTTACTCACCTTTAAACTTTTGATTAGTTTTCTTGAGTCATTCAAGACAGTAATGGTCACTTTGATGTTGTCACCGTGAGCGTAGGCGGCCTTGTCGAGGCGAGCTTCTAATTTCACTTTTCCCTCACTGAGAAAGAATTGTTTGGACAATATCGCATGAGGCGGATGCTCCATAGAAGGTGGATGCGGGCTCATACTGTTCAATGGTCTGGGTGGCATACAAGCTTTCTGAATAACTCTGATTCCCATCCGTATGGTATTACTTCTGTGTTGTTTATCGTCAACTCGGCATGCTGCAAGATAATGATTTTGTAACGATTATTAGAAATATCGATTTCGGGGTTTTAGTTTTTCTAATTATACTCACCGACGTAGGTTCTAAAATCATAGCTAGTTCCAATTGGCGCTCCATGATATTCCTTTGCCGGAACAAGTTGTACACTAGGAGGCGATAAGTGCGTTATTTCCAGAGTGAATGGATAAGCGTTTGGTCCTAGCCTTGCCATCAGAGAAACCTGTGGTCATTCAGAAATACAGGGATATAATAAATTTTTTCCGAAACTTTGTATAGCTTTTATTATATAGGGCTTTTTCCCGATATCATATTGCATACTCGTTCGCCTGATTCTTATCGTGCTGGTATTGATCTTATGACAAGGGAATAGATTTGCTATTATTGTATGTTCAATTCCCCTTCCATAAGACCCACGCAAATCAAACATTACGATAAGAATCAGGCGAGCGAGTATGTAATATGATATTGGGGAAGAACCCTAAAACCGTCTGGATTCTTTTAAAAATAGGTACAATGTGTCCAGAGCCGTCACCAGGGGGTGGCAAGTAGGTAGTACCGCTTCAGGCCTCGCGTCGGCGAGGTGAAATAATTAAAATTGTCTAAATTCAAAGAAAACCTCATGTGAAAATTTGGCTTTAGGTCTCAGAAAGTCTGTCGACAACGCTGAGCTCGAGTCTCAGCCTCGGGTCTCGGCCTCGAACCGTGTCACAGCCTCGATTCTCCAGCTGAAGTCTCAGTCTCAAGCGACAGTCTTGAGTCTCAGTCTCGAGTGTCCGTCTCGAATCTCATGCTCCAGTCTCAAGTCTCAAGCTCGAGTATCAGTCTAAAATGTCAGTCTCAAGACTCAACCTCGATTTTCAAACTCCATACTTCAGCCCGAGTCTCAGGGTCCAGTGTCAGTCACGTGTCTGAGGCTTGAGTCTCAGTCTTGAGTGTCAGGACCGATTCTCAAAATTGATTCTCAAGTTCGAGCCTCAGTTTCGAATCTTAAGCTCGAGTCACATTCTCGTCTCGAGTGTCATTCTCGAGTCTCAAAACTTCAGTCTCATTCTCAAGTCTCAAGCTTGAGTGTCGGATTCGAGTCTGAGCTCCAGTCACAGTCTCAAGTTTGAGTGTCAGTCTCGAGTCTCCGCTTCAATTCTCAAGGTGGAGTCTCAAGCTTGAGTCCCATCCTCGATTATCAAGCTGGAGTCTTAGTCTCAAGCGATAGTCTTGAGTCTCAGGCTTGAGTTCCAAGCTTGAGCCTCAGTCTCGAATCTCATGCTCCAGTCTCAAGTCTCAAGTCTCGGTCCCAAGTGTGAGCCTCGAGTCTCAGTCTCAAATGTCAGTCTCGAGTATCGGTCCCTAGTGTAAGTCTCAAGTCTCAGCCTCGATTTTCAAACTCGATACTCAAGCTCAAGTCTCAGTCTCCAGAATCAGTCACGTGTCTGAGGATTGAGTCTCAGCATCGATTCTCAAAATTGATTCTCAAGTTCGAGTCTCAGTCTCGAGTCTCAAGCTCGCGTGTCAGTCTCGAATCTAAGCCTCAATTCTCAAGCTTGAGTCTCAATCATGAGTCTTGGTCTCGGTCTCGAGTGTCAGTCTCCTTGAGCCTCAAGCTGGAGTCTGAAGCTCGAGTCTCAATTTCAAGTCTCAGTTTCGAGTCTCAAGCTCGAGTCTCAGGCTCGTCTCGAGTGTCAGTCCCGAGTCTCAAACTCCAGTCTCATTCTCAAGTCTCAAGCTTGAGTGTCAGTTTCGAGTATTGGTCCTGAGTGTTGGTCTTCATTCTGCGTCCCAAGTTTTAGTTTTGAGTGTCAGTCTTGAGTCTCAGCTTCAATTCTCAAGGTGGAGTCTCAAGCTTGAGTTTCAGCCTCGATTCTCAAGCTGGAGTCTCAGTCTTGAGTGTCAGCACCGATTCTCA
The DNA here is from genome assembly GCA_035079395.1 of Aspidiotus destructor. Lineage (NCBI taxonomy): Eukaryota > Metazoa > Arthropoda > Insecta > Hemiptera > Diaspididae > Aspidiotus > Aspidiotus destructor. Next base: position 9,511,641 of record JAVHKZ010000003.1, on the reverse strand, counting down.
AAATTGATTCTCAAGTTCAAGCCTCAGTTCCGAATCTCAAGCTCGAGTCACAGTCTCGTCTCGAGTGTCATTCCCGAGTCCCAAAACATTAGTCTCAAGCTTGAGTGTCAGATTCGAGTCTGAGCTCGAGTCACAGTCTCAAGTTTGAGTGTCAGTCTCGAGTCTCCACTTCAATTCTCAAGGTGGAGTCTCAAGCTTGAGCCTCAGAGTCGGGTGTCAGTCTCGAATCTCATGCTCCAGTCTCAAGTCTCAAGTCTCGGTCCCAAGTGTGAGCCTCGGGTCTCAAGCTCGAGTCTCAGTCTCAAATGTCAGTCTCGAGTCTCGGTCCCTGGTGTCAGTCTCAAGTCTGAACCTCGATTTTAAAACTCCATACTCCAGTCCGAGTCTCAGTCTCCGGTGTCAGTCACGTGTCTGAGGCTTGAGTCTCAGCATCGATTCTCAAAATTGATTCTCAAGTTCGAGTCTCAGTCTCGAGTCTCAAGCTCGCGTGTCAGTCTCGAATCTAAGCCTCAATTCTCAAGCTCGAGTCTCAATCATGAGTCTTGGTCTCGGTCTCGAGTGTCAGTTTCCTTGAGCCTGAAGCTCGAGTCTCAATACATATCAAGTCTCAGTCTCGAATCTCAATCTCGAGTGTCAGTCTCAGTTTCGAGTCTCAAGCTCGAGTCTCAGGCTCGAGTCACAGTCTCGTCTCGAGTGTCAGTCCCGAGTCTCAAACTCCAGTCTCATTCTTAAGTCTCAAGCTTGAGTGTCAGTTTCGAGTCTCGGTCCTGAGTGTCGGTCTCCATTCTGGGTCCCAAATTTCAGTCTTGAGTGTCAGTCTCGAGTCTCAGCTTCAATTCTCTAGGTGGAGTCTCAAGCTTGAGTTTCAGCCTCGATTCTCAAGCTGGAGTCTCCGTCTTGAGTGTCAGTCTCGAGTCTCAAGCTCCAGTCTCAGTCTTGAGTCTCAGCTTCGATTCTCAAAATTGATTCTCAAACTCGAGTCTCAGTCTCAATGTCTCGAGTCTCAGTTTCGAGTCTCGGTCTCGGTCTCGAGTCTCAGTCTCCTTGGACCTCAAGCTCGAGTCTTAAGCTCAAGTCTCAGTTTCTAGTCTCAGTCGCGAGTCATAGTCTCGAGTCACAGTCTCGTCTCGAGTATCATTCCCGAGTCCCAAAACTTTAGTCTCATTCCCAGGTCTCACGCTTGAGTGTCAGATTCGAGTCTGAGCTCCAGTCACAGTCTCAAGTTTGAGTGTCAGTCTCAAGTCTCAGCTTTAATTCTCAATGTGGAATCTCAAGCGTGAGTGGAATCTCAAGCTTGAGTCTCAGTCTCCAGTGTCAGTCTCGAGTCTCAATCTTGAGTCTCGGTCGTACATACCTTCCATTGTATCCGATATTGTGTACGATTTGTCGAATGAACTAACTTCCTGGTCAGCGAGAATTTTATAATGGAATAGAATTCGTTTGACATTCAAATTGCCAATCTAACCAATATCCATAAGCACTACAGGTGGGTTTTTTTTAGTTATGACTTCGAGTACAAGTTGCGATATTTTGCTCAAGTTTAAGCGGTTATATCTTTTACGACAACTTTCTTCTCTCTAATTTACCGAGATTTGTGTGCCAAGACTTTCAAGTGGAGTAATAACACGTACGAGGACAATAGTAATGTAGAATCCTTCTTTTGTTAGAGTACCAAAAGCGAAGACGAGTTTTGCCGACGAGGGTGGATTATAGGTATAGAATTGAAGGATATTAGTTAATATTTCCAACTTATTACTGCCTGTACAACGTACAGACTTGAACGTTTTCATGTAATATACCTTACCTGTAATGGTGTTAACGTCTGCGGTGAAAATCTTTCATGCGGCGGATAAAGTTGCGCTACGCACATAACAGCTTCGTTGCAAAACTTCAATCCCATTACCTCTTCGTCCTCACGTCCATACCGGAAAGTTAATGTTATCTGACAGAACACCTGCGGAGAGACAATTTTGAAGTTGTATTAGAACAGTCAGTCGGCTTATGAAAATTGTCTTCGTAACATCGTCTCATTTTTCCTATTTAGGCATAGTGCATCTTGAGAGCGTGATTTTCTTCCCGTATTCACCAAAATATGTAAGATGAGAAACAAAATTGAGTTGTTGAAACTGACTGACATTTTGGATTGTGTTTGTGATAAATCTCATGGGAGGAGAAAACGCGTAAAGCGAAAAAGGAGTACTTCAAAACACGCCATTATTTTTGCTGGGGGTACATTTTTGGAAAGTTTTGTGTCCATTGACTGTAAAAAGCTTTTTGGTTCTGTAGCCCAGACAAATTTAATGTTCGGGGAGGGGTACTTCGAAAAAATATCGATTCTCGAGCTAGATATTTGAAGAGTGAAATTAGAAAAATTCCGACTTTCCAGCCGTATTCATGAGACGTAGAATTTGGAAAAAATGTGAACCTGCGAGCTATACAGCGAGAGAATTGATCCTATTTAAAACAATAAGCTTCTTTACTGGGAACCGTCCAAAAATTTCCAGCTCTGAACTTCTGTGGAGGAGAGATTCGGAAAAATTTTAAGCTAAAGTAAGACCTGAAAATTTTCGATCTTTATCCCAGAGAACGGTACGGGCTCGAATCCTGACGTCATCGGGAAGCTTTGGAAAAATGCGATTTTGAACTCCTGAAGAGAGGAGAAAAATTGGTCCCTCATACTTCGGCTTGTTTTCATCTCAAATTGGAGAATTGAAGCTGCAAAGCATAGTGCTAAAAGTGATCAAGAAAAATTTTTGACACAATTTTTTTGGTTTTTTGGTTTTTTTTGACACCAAGATCGAAGAAAATATAGAAATGATTTTGAAAAAAACAGAACTGGAATGAAGAGTTTATGAAGAGAGAAATCATGTTCATGACTCAATGCCCTTCTCGACGTGAGGAAACTTTTATCAAAGTCGAAAGTGTGAGAGGCCCATTTGAAAATTTGTGTTAGCGGCACGAGAAATACTGTTCGCTGATTGGTGCAATTTGGTTGGAAAAGTGAAGGTGTGAGAGTTCTGCAAAAAATCTGAAGTTGAACTTGTCTAAAAGATAAATATGAGAGCTACAACTTTCATTTGCAATCAAACAAACTCTTGTACCAGGCAAATACTTGCTCTGTTGAAAAATTGGTCACTTTAATGAATGCGACCACGAGAGTGCGCTGCATGTCAACCATCAGAGGAAATGAGAGAACATCATTTCTCTCTCAGTTAAGGAGCTCGAGAGCAGGTAAAATAGGCATCCATTTTGTTTTTCAATTGAACCTTACACTTCTTTGGTTAACTTTTAGTACATCAGAATGCAAGATGGATGTCTTATTGTACCTGCGCGTAAAACCTGTAAGTCTAGTTTACTTGTAACACAAAATGGATGCCATTTTATCTGCTCTCGAGCTCCCTATTAGTGATGGGAACTATGACTATTGATAGACTATTGATACCAGAACTATTGGGAAAAATGATAGTTTTGTGAAAGACCATCGACAATAGTTTGAGAAACTATTGATAGTTCAAAAATTGTTCTTTTTCTTATCAAAATCACAAAATTGGTGGAATTTACTGATAACACATTTGGGAGAGAGAGAAAGGAAGCGAAATGTCAAATGTTCACCGTTCACTTTTGGACACATATGTGCTTTTTAGGTGGAGGACCACATTTTTGAGGTATTTCTTAGTCGCGTCCATCATCTGGTAACGCTAGAATACATTCCTTGACAGGATTTTCCAAAAAAAAAATAACAATCAGGAGAAATGTATCCAACCCAGAAGTAGCGCAGGTACTTTTCTCCTGATCGACGTTTTTCATTTAAACTATCAATAGTATCAATAGTTTCAGGAAAAACTATCGGGACTATTGATAGCATGAGACTATTGACTATCGCCAGGGCTGAGAACCGGAACCAAATACCGTTACAGGAAGCGGTTCTCCTCCCGTATTTTCAGACCTCTGGAACCAGAACCAAAAGGAACCAGGTCCTGGCTTTGGCTTTTGGAACCGGAACCAAAAAGAACCGGATCCCAGCTTTCGCTTCTGGAACCAGAACCGAAAGGAACTGGATCTCACAATTCAGTCGAAGACCCTTTATAACCGGAACCGCTAAAAAAAAAATAACTTCCCAGCCCTGACTATTGCCCATCACTACATCCCACAGTAGTACATCCACATGCTAAGAATGTTAAGACGCAGCGCACTCTTGTGGTTGTATCCAACAAAGTAACTTATTTTTCAACAAAATGCGAGTAATTGCTGGCTGTCATCTGTGTGGTCAATAGAACAGCATATTTGGACCCAACAGCGCTAGCATCGCTGATAACACATAGACGTTGCGGGTATAGAAAGGAGCGGGCGGTAACCATTTTCATAAAATTTTAAAGAATTTCAAAAGCAATAGTCTCATTTGAAAGGAAATTTTGTGATAAGCAAATTTAGTTCTTTCAATTTTTTCAAAAAATTGTTTCTTTCTGAAGATATTTTCAAGTGAAAGTTACATTACAACAAATGGAATTTTCTCCTTGATCCCGGTTCCATTTTCGCGACTACCGTAACCTGGCGGTTGTAGGGCCCGAATTGACTTCCATATGATCACTATGGGATCATTTTCATCATCATTCATCAGTACTTTGAAAGGAAGAATGATTATGTTAGGAATGAAAAGTTGATAATGAGGGCCAGCATACAAGTTTGCTCCAAATGGCAAAAGTGCTTGAACAAATGAAATGTAAAGCTCATCTATTCCAAATTGTTTGGAAAATTTTCATTCCAAGCTACTCCGTATACAGCAAGAGACTACATCTCAATTGATTTGAGAACAAAAAAGAGTGGTTAGTTGACAGGGAGCTGGAGCTACTCAGAAAGACGAGAGAACCGATAAAAAAGGCAGATCATTGAAAACAGCAGACATTGCGGGCTTGCGTTGTCATTACAAAAGTTTGTAACATTCCCTCCTCTCGTCTTACCAGTTACGAGAGTTCTGTTCAAAGAATACCCCTCCGATTTCTCCTAACGGTCGCTTTTTCTCTGGATAGAAAGAAGGGAAATCACAAAAACCTCGTGTTAGGGCTCGTATTCGACTTGTGGTCATCTTCTGGTTGAAGCAAAGGACAGAGAAAACAATTTTCAAGAACGTATACTAGCATATCAAAATAAAATTTCTTTGAAATCTTCATCGCTTTGTTCTTTTTCGGTAAGGAATGTGTGGAACTATCCGCAAAGCAATGTTTTGGAGTTAAACTTTGTTTACCGTTTCTGTAAATTACTATCAGTCAAGGATAGCGTACTCATATACCAAAATCATGCTGTACGATAAATTTTGAAATTCTTATTCATGAATTGACAGCTCTACCTAGATCAATATTATGATGCCCCAGGTTGAAGGAAAAAGTGTAACACTCACCTTTTTGTCTTCAATGTTCTCCGGATCAACAGATATTACTCCATGCAACTTTCCCGGTGTTTGATCTGATATGATAATATCTCTCGTTCCTAAATAAATCGTTATGTTATGCGCGGATTTCTTGTACACCCTGTAAGAACGACAAGAAAAGTGTGAATGGTAAAATCTCGAGGATAAAGAATTTCTACAATTGACAAATTTCATAACTATGCAAACGGTGAATGCTTTGAAATTTCAAACAAAATATTGAAGAAGTATTTGGAATTCTAAATTGTTTACAAACGCTAGTTCTTGCAAAGAGTGAATTTCTGATGACTCAAATGCTCAAGAGCTTGACCGAACTTTGGTTTTACTTTTAGGATTAGAAAAAATTATTTTATGGATAGGTACTTCGATGCAGTGGAGTGGTCATGGAGGTCAAAATTGGATTTTGTTGTTGGGAGTAATCGTAAAAAAAGGACCAGAAGATACTAGGGCTGAGTTGGTGGGGGTGGGTGAGATGAGGATGGTTTTTTGCAGTTTGTAACCATCAAAAGCGTGGCTGTTCCTAGACTAGTTTACATTGCATTGTATTGTAACACCCTTAACCATCAGTTTTGTGATGAATTGAGCTGTCATTTATGTTTGGGTATCGAGAGTAGCCGCATTCCAAAGTGACCTAAGTCAATATTACAAGTGTATGAGCTAAGAACCCTGTCTGGTGGGGATCGATGGTTCCGATATGATGCATTGCAAATGCTCGATCTGCCACGGTTTTCGATTCTCAGTTAACTGAATCCCGTTCCCATTGAAAATCAATTTTCAAAGTGTCTGAAGTCAAACGATTCCGAACGTTCAAGTCATGATAGTAGTGGTGTGGTCGCCATCATAACACCTTTTTGTTAAGCGGGGAACCCTCTATCCATTTTGTTAGGGGGATCACATACTCAGAACGTGACGTGACGTGACGTTTGACGCTTTATGACGTCATCAATGACCTTGACCTACTTTAGGGACTTGAAAAATTTCAAATTCCAGCCGGGATGCTTTATGACGTCATCAATGATATTGACCTTGACCTACTTCGGGGGTTCGGAAAAATTTCAATTTCCAGCCTTCATTATATCAGGTCTAGCGTGCAGTATACTGAGAAAAGCCCAGCCATCTCATTTTCTGAGGGGGCATTTTCGCGCCAACGTCATCGCGAGCGCAGGAGGTAGCGGGTTCCCCGCTGCCATTGCAAACCGGCAATGGCCTCTAATTTTTTTTTGGTTTCTAATGGATTCCCAACGCCAAAGTGACCTAAGTCACCCTTCGAAAATTTTTGGTATATGCAAATTAACAAATTTTGATTGAGGTCACTTTGGAATGTGGCTACGCGATCTTTGATGAGAAGGGGAGATTTATACAGTCGAAAGAGAGAGAGAGAGTCTAGAGAGAGGAACGCACGTCGATAGGTTAGAAGGAATCTAGAATGCAAGACTGTTCGTGAAATAGAACTAGAGACAAAAAGATTGACGAATCAAAGATTTGAATATGTTAAGGTTTGCAAGACCGAAATCAAAGAATTCGTGGTGAGTAATTGAGTATTACTTAGCAGCAGAGGAGGAGTCGGTCTGCAATTTTTGCTGATTGACCTGCCTGAAAGTTGTGAGAAACAGCCCGGAGCTATATAGTTTGAAGAAAATTTTCGATCGTAACAAGAAGAGGAGAATCTTGCTAAAACACAGGAAAAAATGCAAGTAGTTTATTCTCGTTGTACTAAGGTTGCAAATTTAAAATGAAGGTATAAGTTGAATATTAGGTATTTCACAGTTCATTCTATTCATCTCGATTTTGTTTTTCAAAACGTACGAGATCAATGTATGACGTATTACTGTAAAATATTATTTATTTTTCTCTTCGTGTACTATAGATCGCCGTTTAAATAAAGCGAACGAGAGGTTGCCATCATTCATTCTTCTTAACGCTACTATATTAACAAGAATCGATGTGCAGCTTATTTATAATTCTACTCGTGTGTTAGCTTGAACAAAATTTCTCAGCATGCACGGTGATTTATATTAAAGAGAGGCGAAATAGTGCGAACTATTCATTCTCCGAATTGTAATTCGGTAGCATTATAACTTAAAAGAAAAGCAAAATTCACCTGGTAATTGGCGAATTGTCCAAATTATTTCTGAAACAAAAACAAAAAAAAGTTAACGCGATTAAATTATATCAGAGGGGTGAAAAGAACTCAAAATAAATGAATCGAACTATTTATGTATAAAAAAAAAAAAAAAAAAAAAAACATTTTGTATATCAAGAAATTTCTTGTTTCGTATCAGACAATACAAAAAAAAAAAAATGAAATGTTTCGGGTAACTTAAATATTTTGATTTGTTAAATGAGATTTTTACACTCCGATTCATCCGTAATAAGCTTTTCAAAAGTATGTCCCTTCACGACTTGACTACCTTTACCATTTGTACAATCCTTGCATCGCGTCATCACTTAATTTTGAAACGTTTTATTTCCTTTTTTCTCTCTTTATTTAATTTTTTTTTTTTCTTTTTTTTTGTTTTCAAAAACACACGGAAGTTTTTTCTCTCCCCAATCGCGTTTTCTACTTAATCTTTCGAATTGAAAAATTCTCTTCATCTACAGTAATTTTTTCGAATGAAAGGAGAAAGACAAAAAAAAAAATCCGTAACTGTCCAGTAAACCTTTGAAACTATATTGTTACAAAATGAAATACGAGCGTATCATTCCTACGCGCTTCGAATGAAATTCTCCCTCATGCTGTTTGGTAAAGTTTCCCTTGTTTTTCTCAAACTGTTGCATTTTTTATTTATAAATTGAAATACTACTTCTTGCGTGTACGTACTCGTTTCCCTCGCATTCGAATTATTTCTATTTTATTCTTTGAAGTATAGGTGCCTACACAGCCAACTTTTCAAGGTTCGAAATGAAAAGACGGTTGAAGAGTCGAAGTTTTCGGTTGAAAAGTTGCGGTGCCGGTATTACGTCAATTTCTGGGAGTCAGCTTTGTTGGATTTATGGGCCCGAGGGATTCACTCCTTGGCGTAATTTTTATAAACATGTGGGCAAAAATTTGATATCAGTTTTGACGTAAGCCTCATCGCAGATACCTTCGATGCGATACACGTCGAATTACCCGAACGTTTTGTCGAAACCTTTCGGTTATTTAGGTCGGATCGTGAATTGTATAGTTAAAATAAATTGCGATCTGTCGTCGTGGTATCAATTAATTAAATTAAGAATTTGAGAACCTTGAAGATATACTTTTCTGAGATAGCGATGTTATAAAATTAATTTCAGAAATCACTTTGTAGAAGGCGTCGCAAGTTTGAGGAACTTCGACTTCATCATACGCCTCTTCTGTGGTCGTGAGGTACATAAATAACTGGAATGATTTCACTTCGGGGTAAAATAATAAAAATAACAACGTGGAACATTTTCAAAATATTTTGAGACATGTTCTATAGTACAATCAAGGTGGAGAAAGTGGAGTAATTGTATAGATAAAATGAAATTAAGGGATTAGATTAATGTAGACATGAAGGTACCTGGGCTGAAAAGAAGGAAGAACGAATATCCGCAGCTTCTTGCAAGAGGATGATTACAAGCTAAATGACGTGAACACTCTTCCTTCAACCTTATCAATTCCCTATCTAACGAATATAAAAACAATCCAAGTTGTATGAAGAATGAATAACATATGTCTCCCTCTTCTGTGTGAGAACAAAGTTAGTGAGTTCTCCCTTAATTGAGGAACGTTCTGCTAGGAGGGCATTCGTTCCATAAGAAATACATTGAGTGGACTCCCCTTTGCCAAATACATCCTCAATTGCAGACCTCTATTTTTTGGAAACATTTATCTGGAATATGTACAGTATTACTCTTTTTTTCTAAATACAGTAACGCAGAGTAAAGTTACCGTAATCACATCATCAGAGTAGAGTAGCCTAATTGATACGCGAGGTTGGTAATCTCATCATTTCTCAGCAAAATTTTAGCATCATGAAAGGCTGGAAGCTATTTATAATCGTATATAATACCGCACATATTTTGATTATTAAATATGAGAGCGTATAAAGCAAAGTAACGCGACACACGTTCGCGTAAACTTCTGCGGCATTTATTATGACGTAAACTGATATTTCCGAACATCCTTCGACAATGCTTCCGTACATTTTCCTCGAGGACGAACAAACGAACGATACCATCATTTTTATCAATGGAGAATTGATATTTAATAAATTTTAGAAGTGTGGGAAGGAGTTCAAATGAGTTTACTTGCATATTTTCTCTTGTTATCATTCATTAATTATTTCTAAATTCATTACATTGGTATTTTCAATTGTTTGTAATTCTAGAATACATTTTACAGAACCCCTCAAATCCGTATGGACAGGGAAACAAGTGTTTAAATGTCAAAAACTCTGATTACTAAACAAAAATGAAAAATTTTTGCTTAATAACATTCATGAGTAAAATCTTACAGCAACATCGCCGTATCCTGCAAACTCTTATAGCCTTTCTGATGAGTAGATAGTCATCTAGACTATAATATGAATAAACGGCCTCTAAACTTTTACTATTGCCTTCTAGAAGTGGATACTACGGAGCAGCTGTATGATACAAACATTGTATCCAAAACTTTTTTTTGTTAATAAAAATCTTCACAATGAACTGATTTCCGTTACGTCACAGTATGGATAAATTTCAAAATATTGCTTTAAGCTGCTTGCTGATAGTGATGGGCGATAGTCGATAGTCCCGATAGTTTTTCCAAGGTACTATCGAGACTATCGATAAGCCCGATTGGATGAAAAACATCGATCAGGAGAAAAGTATCTGCGCTACTGATGGGATAAATACTTTTCTCCTGATCGTTATTTTTTTGAAAATCCTGTTGAGGAATGTATGCTAGTGTTGCCAGATGATGGACGCGACTAAGAAATACCATAAAAACGTGGTCTCTCATTCAAAAAGCACGTATGTGACCAAAAAAGAACGGTGAACGGTCAACTATTTGACATTTCAGTTCCTTTCTCTTACTTTCAAATGTGTTATCAGTAAATTCCCATCAATTTTGTGATTTTGATAAGAAAATAGAAAATTTCCCAACTATCGATAGTTTCTCAAACTATCATTTTTCCCGATAGTTTTTTCCAAAAACTATCGATAGTTCCCATCACTATTGCTGAAGTTCCCTCAGTCTTTGTTTACTTCTCAATGGAATTTCCCATCAGCAAAATTATCATTCTAAAAACAGATAAACATTTCAAAAACAGAACGTCAATAAGGTAGAAGAGGTCAATTTCTTAGAAGTATAAAGCTTCTAGATTATGAAAGAAACACTCCCATGCCTTATTTATATTCTGGTTTCAAAATATCCATGAGTTCTTAGAACGTTGCTTTTGCGTATGGAAAATTGCATTGAAAAGAAGAGTAAACAATGACTGAAGAAACTTCAGCAAGCAGTATTTTGCAATATTTTGGGATCTATCAATATTGTGACGTAGTTGGGGAATCAATCCATTGGACTGAAAAAAAGAAAACGCTTAACTGCTTAAGCCGATCAGTAACTGCATTTTTGAACTATAGACCAATTCCCTGTGTTGTCAATATCTTCAATTTGGTTGAATGCTTGTTCTCTGCTGCTGGCTTTGGAGCAGCCATCATTCAACATCTCCTGAGAATACATATTATACGTTTTGATCATTTATTGATACCTCAAAACAAGAAATAAACAAGGAAACAATAATACATTTTCCAATACTCGAAAACTTCTGGAATCTGAATATAAAACTTTGGTTTCTTATTTATTTCTTATTTTGGAATATGAATATAATATGATCATAACGTTCCCAGCAGGGTTGCGAAAAAAACGGTTTTTTTAAAAAGAAACAAAAAACACGTTTTTTTTGGTTTAAAACAGATTTTACGTTTAAAACATGTTTTGAAATATGGTGTTTATTCTCCAGTTTAAAACACGTTTTAAACGTTTTCAACATCGTTTAAAACGTGGTTTAAAACAACCTTAAATTTTTTTTCCAACTTGATCAACCCTGGAAGAATTATGAATGCATATTTGCTATTGTTTAAAACAATGTTTTGTTTTTTTGTGTGTTTTAAACGTGTTTAAAACATGTTTTAAACACCGCCTGTTTAAAACATCGCAACCCTGAAGATTTAGTAACCATATTTTTAGAGATAGGGAAAAAAAAACAAGGTTTTCAATGTTTTAAATGGGATTTAAAAAAAACAGTTTTTAAACAAAAAAAACAGCGTTTTAAACATATTCCCGTTTAAAACAATGTTTTGTTTTTTTCGTGTGTTTTAAACGTGTTTAAAACATGTTTTAAACGCCGCCTGTTTAAAACATCGCAACCCTGGTTCCCAGTGTATTCTCATGGGAATCAATAAGACAACTGAACCAATGATCGTAATATCAGCGTTGGCTAATTCCCGGGAATGAAATTTTAGATCGGGAATTTTTAGTCAAATTGCCTGTAATTTGGATTCTAGACGTACCATACATCATTTTCTAGACCATTGCCAAACTTGTTTGATGATGAATAGATCATGATTCCTAGCAGAAGGAGAAAAAAAAACATACATTTGCTGAAAAGTTGCTGCTGTCCCTCTACTCTAGTCACTTTTATTATGTTTTTTTTTTGTGTTCAGGCACATTATACATAGAAAGTGGGATCTGTAGAAGGTGAGATTTGTACGCATTTAAAATTGGGATGTGGTCAATGTGCCTTCTATTGAATTCAATAGTTTTTTTTTTTTTTTTTTTTTAGTTATTTATTAGATTTTTATCACCACAGAGTACAGACAGTATGCAGAATGCAGCTTGCCAGCGTACCAGAGTTCAATTCATGAAAAAAAAAATTGGAATTCTCAAAATTTCCGAAAACTGGAAAATTCTTGGCCCAAATAAACTGGGAACAAAAATGAAAAATTCCCGGAAATTTTTTCCCAAGACCGAGAATGGCGAGAATTCTCGATGCCAACACTGCTGTTCAACAATTCCTGCGCGTTATTAGCGATCCTAGCGGATGCCTGGTTTGAATCACGGTTTTTAAGAGTAATAATGTTAGGAACTTGTATGAAGTTATTTCTCTCTAGTTTGTTTTTTTCTTATCAAGAACTTGGTCACACTGCATTCAACACCACAGTATGAAGTTCTTCATACCAACAATCTACAGAAAGGCGTATCTCTGAACTCGAGAAAGATCACTTGTTCAAATTATAATTAACTCTACGGTAATTTAAAACAATTTTATTTATTGACATAACTTACTTGCTTTTGTAACGTGATAAAATGAGTATTGGATCAATACAGTTTGCAATTCTGTATGATTGTTCTCACATTATCTTATTTTCCAAAGCACATTTTTTCCATCAAATTCAGAAAATTAATTTGAATCTTTGAGTATGAATAGCAATGGAGGGGCAGAAATTGCAAGAGATAATAGTTTTTTGTATGTAGTTTGCGCGGGGTCTTGATAGAGCTTGGTGCTTTTGGGTTACGGTGTTTTTTTTTTTTCTTTTTTAATAGTATTTCTCATACATCTCATTTTCTACAACTGAGATTGAGATTAAAATGAATGGAACTTGTACTTAGAAAAGTGATTGAATTCACTTCAAAACAATGTAACTATTTTTGTTGTATCAGTTACCATTGTCATACCAACTCTTGTGCTACTAGAAATTTGAAATTTCTATCAAATTCTCAAAAAACACTTGATTTGTTTTAAGAAAACTATAAGATCAGATTGGAATTCAGCGTTGAAAATACCCTTAGAATTGAAAATTCTCATCTTAAGTGATTTTGAAAACTTTGGTTTTGTTACGCAGTGATAACATAGAAATACAAGCGGGGAGGGAGGGAAGTCTTGTGGCAGCAACGCAATACAACGCGCTCTGATATATTATCATTGTATACGGCTAGGCGACTATGCAGACAAATTTGTGTAATTTTTCGACTAAATTTAGGTAATTAAAATTCTATCATCAACCAGCCATAAGTGTTAGTCTATGTTGCAAGACAAATTTTAAAAAAAAATCAAGGCTCTAGGTGATGTGCGAAGCGAGAAACAAGAGTCCTAAATTTTCACATATAGAATGAAAAATGACAAAAGAAAAAAGATCGATGGTCATATACTAGTCGGTAGTGGTGAACACCTGAAAAATGAACAATAAATCTGTATTCGCTACTATGAATGTTGCAGTGAAGTTCTCTGAGGAACTTAGAAGAATGTTACTTACAAGAATGCAAGCTGGGATGGATATTGAAATTTTGGTTAGGTTGCATTCTATTCGTGTGTGTGTGTGTGTTACATTTGAAACCCAAAATTAGTAAATTCTGGAATTCACTCTTAGAATCCATTAATATTAACTCTGGATCCCAACTGGATTTCTGATCGCTTAGGCGCTGGTCAAGTATTTCTCTAATTTAAGTGAGATGAGGAGGTCAGCGAACCCGTAAATTTACTTCAGAAGGCCAAGTGCTATTCTACAATAAACCACAAACTTGCTAGTTGATGTTGCAATGTTGAAGCTTATGTAGTATCATTTGGCACTGCCTTTCACAACTTAAAGGCAGCGCCAAATAAATAATTGAAATATTAAAATCACTTATGTAGTATGGTACGTCGTTGCGCGCTATTCTATCTATTTTTTTGTTTTTCCAAACCTCTTCCCGGCTTCCTTAGGTAACAAAAATCTTGACGCAATCATCATATTCAAATAATGCAGGCCTATATTGTGGGCAAATAAACCCGAAGAAAGGCAATCTCGAGTCGAATAAATTTGAAGTACGATACCCCGTAGGCTGAGGGCTTATGTCGTTACATGAAAAACGTGCGTCAAAAAGCTTAAGTCGACGTGTTCGCAGGGACAAACTTTGTTATTATGTTAGTCGTTGTACGTATGAAACGTCAAGCGAAATTAGTTGTGTTTCGTTACGAAATAGACAGGGACTGCGGCTGTATTGAGCGCGAAAGAACGAGAAAAGTATAAAAAAGCGCTTTATTCTATTGTATCGCCTTTTTTATTAGTTCGTTAATGATTTATTTTGTATGAAAAGAGCGAATAATTTCTAAAGAAAAATATTACTTATTACGTTTATTTTATTACGTATGATTAGACCAATTAAAAATCATTATTTTGTAGAGAAAAAAAAAAAAAAAACTTCAAAATCGACGTTTTCGAAATTTTCTCAAACGTCATTATAATTTGCGTGATTTTATCCTGCTGAGAGTTGTTTGAGAACGAAAAAAAAAAAAAAAAAAATGAAGAAAGAGAGCTAATTTATTGAGCGTATTTAGCTGTTTCGATCTCACACGCCTGTATTGTTGGAGTTGATTTCATTTTTTATCATCAGATTAAAGCGAGCCTTTGCCACCACACTTGAGGTATGGGGCTAATAAGGATGAAGTTGAATTAGATGGTGTTGTAGAAATAGACGCATGCAGGACAAGAAATCATATCAAGAGGAGAGGACGAGGGAACAGTTGTAGGATTTGAGATCGTACAAAAAAGAGGGATCAGTTGCGGAAGGTGAACGCAGTGACCGCTTAATGGCAAGATACACTGAGCTGCGTCATGTTCCTAAAGGTGGATGTATCTCAATATCTATAGAAAAGAGATGGAAGACTATACTTTTCTCCGTCGAAGAAAAAAATTCCAAAGAACTTAAGAATACGTAATGAATTGGCGTCCGGGATAACCCAGAAAAATAAAGTTCTTTACCCAGTATTCGTGGAAATAACCGCGAATAATGCTGTATATACTTACACAACATTATTATTAAAAGTTTTACCATTAATAAATTGCATATACTGTATAATGTCTAAAATATTATCCTATTACGATGTAATAAAATGACAAAATGTCAGAAATGAATATTAGAAAATCGATATTGAGGATACATAATATCGGTATATCCGCTTGTAGTAGGTTAGCAAAGTAGAGCAAAAGCCGAGTATGGGAAAGAAAAATTGAGAACAATATGTGGAAAGTGGGCCAAGAAATACATAATTCTTGTTTCGGTTCTTACTTTATTATTTTTCTTTGTAAAAGTTTCTTCCTTTTTAATCAATATGAAATGATGGTAACAGACGTAACATCTATATTATTATTACCTCTTGTTCTTTGATTTTTCCTATCAATATTATTTTTACGTTTTTTACGCTTGACTAAGTGTAATTTTATTTGTATTCTGAAAGGTTACGTGAGCGAAAAGAATAATATTGCTCGCAGCCGTTCATGACCATAAAAAAATTCACTCATTTTTTACGCTGCTTCTTTACCCATAAACACTTTATTTCGTCATTTGTACTTCATCAATTTTAATATTGATATTATCGCGATGTTGTAATTTCTTTTCCAAAGATAAGTTTTTTTGATTCATCTTTCTTCTATAAAATTCTTATCTTACGAATAAAACACAAAAAAACGTTCTTTCTACTCTCATTCAAATTTGCGATTCGCTGATCAGAATCAAAATAGAATCTTCCACCATAACGGCTACTGCGCTTATCCTGAAATTTCATTAGTAAAGAACAAATATGGGAACTTCTCGATCCATTTGATGAAATTGTCGCGTAAAATTAATGTGTACCATTTGTTTATTCTTTTTTTTTTTTTTAGTATGATGAACTTTTATAGAAGATACGCGGCAGGCACAAATGACGACTCATCCTTCGAAAATTAAATGAAGTTATTATGAAAAAGAAATTAGAAAATTGAACGCCCCAAGTTGGTAAAATATCGTCGTCTCATAGACATTTCGTTACATACCTTTGCATCTCATTAATCATCGTAATGAAACAAAACAAAGTCACGCGACCATATTTTGTTCATGATTCGTTGTCGTAGGTGCCCACGGTTTTAGTACCAAAATCACAACAGTAACTTGAAGTCGCATCGAACTCTACGAATATTTTGGGGGAGTGTTCGTGAAAATATTGAAAATGAACTCGCATCTCATTCATTATACGAATGTCCCGCCGTGAAAAGCGTGTCAAAAATTTCTCATGCCGTCTGTCTCCACCCTTGTCTAGTGCTTTTAAATGAGAGAAGGGGGCCACAAAAGTATCAGAGCAGATTTTGACTGTAAATGCAATTTTAACAGTTATTGGGACTTTTCCAGTACTTCAAATTGCATACCTTATCCTCCTACAAGTTATCAAGTTTGTAGGGTTTCTGATATTGATCTTTCGGGGGTTGCTGAATTGCATATCCATCTCCATTCTTGAGCAGTTTCCCATAGGAGCAATGTTAGAACTACAGCCTACTAAAGAACTGCCCGGTGTTACCATTGCGAGTTTAGTCCAGGCCGTGGTTTTGTGCGAAACCGAATTTAACTGGCCAATTAACTAAAGTGTAAACCCACGTGACTTTTGTAGAGCCGGCCCTACATTGTTGGATCATTCGCGCAAAAACGGAAAACCTTTCAAATAGTTCAGAACAGTCCACCGAGCGCTAATGGAGCGCTTCTCCGTGTTGAAATAGGTGTACCCCCTTTTCATAAGCTCTTATGGAGAGTTTTCTTTCAAATGCAATTATGGGTGTCCGGTAAATTCTACGCAGGTAAATTGTACGCAGGTAAATTGTACGCAGGTAAATTGTACGCAGGTAAATTGTACGCAGGTAAATTGTACGCAGGTAAATTGTACGCAGTAAATTGTACGCATGGAAAATTGTACGCAATGTAAATTATACGCAATGTAAATTATACGCAATGTAAATTATACGTACAGAAAATCATACGCACTGAAAATTGTACGTGGGCAGGTAAAATTGTACGCATAATCTACTCATGAGAATAGTGAAAAAGAAGGGTGGCACACAGGATTCGAGGCTACGCTGGACGCCACTCATCCCAATATTTTTCGATTGGTGGAGGCTCTCCACCGGGAGCAAGTACTTGCTGATGCCAAGTACGAGCAAGTTGTTGCCGGGGAACCTCCGCCAAAAAGAAAAAAAGGTTACCGCGACTCTGCCGCCAGGCTCCAGGTTCTTGTCACCCGGTACGGGACTAACATTAATGACGAGGAGGAGGATGAAAACGTCGATGAGGAAAATAGGAATGTCGTTCTCCTAGAATACATGCGCGGCATCGCACATAACATATCCTATTAATTTGATCAATTTTTTTAGTATTTCAATTTCTGATTTGATTTTTATTGTTTGCCGTGACTATTATCGTTCGTATGAATTGTTTTAAACATCTTTTTCTATATTTTTTTGCTTTGACTTTCCAAAATTCTTTATTTCAATTTTTAGGTACCTTTTTATTAGTTGACCAATTTTTATAGTATCTGAATTTCTGATTTGATTTTTATTGTTTGCCGTGACTATTATCGTTTGTATGGATTTTTTTGAACATCTTTTTCTATATTTTTTTGTGTTGACTTTCCAAAATTCTTTATTTCAATTTCTAAGTACCTTTTTTTTTTAATTCCAATTTTTCGACATTTACAGCCGTATTCCCAAACAAACAACATAATTTTAAGTGCCCTTAAGAGTCCCAGAAGTCCCAAAAAAAACCCTTAAGTAACCTCGCGAGGTTACTTAAGTGTGTTTTCCGGTTTGTTAAGCAAACTTAAAATTTTTCCGTTTGTTTGGGAATACGGCTGTTAATTTTCATTTTGCGTACAATTTCACCTTAGTACGTATAATTTTCAGTGCGTATAATTTTCTCTGAGTACAATTTTCATTGCGTAGAATTTTCATTGCGTAGAATTTTCCATGCGTACAATTTACTGCGTACAATTTACCTGCGTAGAATTTACTTGCGTAGAATTTACACCTAACCGCAATTATGTATCTCAAAAACTATGCATTCTCAAGTAGAAAAGTAAATGGCTGATTTGAGGAAAATTTTGCATACTTTAAATTAGTTAATAATTGAACAGAACTTTACAGAAACGCATTTATTTGAAAAAACGAGTAGACCGGTTTCGCAACGCGCGATAACATGATGGTGCAGCGTTGCCGCGCGTTGCAAAACCGGTCCACTCATTTTTAGGGTCGGCGCGCTTTCGCTAGCCGACCGTATTACAATCACTTTTTGTTGTCGTCGTCGTCTTCATCAGTGTCGTCCTCGTTTCCTCCTTTGTCTCCTTCACCTTTTCTCCCTTACGTTTTCTTATCTTCTTATCTTATCTTAGATACACAATACAATGGAGAATACCCTTTTTATTATTATTTTTTTTTTTTCTTCTTTTTATTTCCTTTTCCTATTATAAACTGCAGTATTCAGGTAGCGGAGAAAATTCTTGTCAGTGCGTTTTTAACTTTCTTGGTAGAATGTATTACTTTTGTCAAACGCATTTTCTTTGACTATCTTTGTGGAACATATCTTCCCTATCTCTTCGCATCCTTATTATTATCATTCTTATTATTATTAGTTCTTATTATTATTTTTGTTTTATTTTCAATTATTTAGAAGATTAGTGGTTGTAATTTTATTATTTCTATTTCGAGTTCATTTTTTAACCTGTTAGAATCTGAAGATAAGATTATTGTTATTACTATTACTACTATTCCTTAGCTATGGAGTTGATAGTTATTGAAGTTATGAACGTGAATTTGCTTGTAGAGGCTTTTTCTTCTAAAAATCGGATTAATAGTTTTTGTGCGGTGAGTTGAATAGTAATAGGTTAACTAGCCCGCAAGGAAAGGAATGTTCGCTATGGAATCTTTTAAAGGTGTTTCATGAAGTGTTTCTTTCTCAGAAGGAGGGAGGGGGCGAGAGTGAATGAAAAAAAAATTGTATATCCAAGAACAAAGTCATTCACCTTCGTTAAGGAATGATTTCATTCTTATGAAAACAATAATTCTCTTTTCTGTTACTACTGAGGATGCGCAAAGCAAAAATATCCGCAAGAATATTCGTTAGTAAGAAGCCAAAAGTCTTTTTTTTTTCTCTCTTTTTTTGAATATGAAAATCAACCTGCCGACCCTCCTAATACCTCGCCCAAGGTGCTTGTTTCAAATAAATGGGTTTCTGTAAAGTTCTGTTCAATTATTAACATGAATCGCAACGTGCACTATTTCAATTTTATTTAAATTAGTTTATTAATCAATTTTCCATAAAAATGCCAATTTCCATGGAAAAACGCCCGTTACTAATTTTCTGCATACCTATTAAGAGACAATTGAATGTGAAAGAAGTCACAGAGTAAACAGAGGTCGTCTAAGAGAGCTTGAGACACTAGCATCATCCAAATTTGTAAATCATGGTTCGCCTTATGCAATTAACCGAGCGGTGAACCAGCTGCAATACTCAACAATTCAGGTAGTGTACAGCTTTTTGCAGAACTTGACGCGCACTTAACGCGTTAGGCTCACCATAATTTAAAATTAATTTGGATGATGCCCGTATTTGTTAACGTTATAATATAAGTATAGCAAAGACGACCTCTGTCTTTACTCTGTGAAAAGAAGTACACCTATTTTGTTTCTATTGCGTCCTGGTGACGAGAAATGAACAATGAGCGTGTGTCTCGCATTTACCATGTAAAACTTAGAGAGTGGTCTGACTATATCCCTCTAGTAGACTGTAGTTAGTAAAACGACTACCTATTTGATAAATTGTAGGAGAATAAGTGTGCAATTTTGCCTACTGGAGAAGTCCTACAACTAAAAAAAAAAACAGTGAAATAGTGACTGGCATTAGTCAATGTGTTGTTTCTGCTGGTCTCTGATAATTTTGAAAATGATGTCGATATGGGTGCTCTTAAGTCTTTTTACTATAATTTGACGGACCTGAATTAGAATTTGTTTTTTGAATTTGTATCCAAGAACTAAATTCCTGTTTAAAGGGTGCGTTTCAATATCGTTCATACCTGTATCAGTTCCTTCGCCGTCGGTGGGTTTTGCTAATTCTCAGTCAAAACGTTCGCGTCGACCATTCACGAGCGTGTGCTGTTGTTGCAAATAAGTCTGTCAAATAAGTTCCCGGACGATTATTTGGCAACACGGGGAAGCAAAGCTAATTAAATCTTGTTTTGTTGTACTATCAACAATCACCATTCAAGTTTTCACGTTGATTCATGGCATAGTTTGTCATAAATTAATTTTTTTGGAAATGTCCTTGAAGACCAGTGCCGAATGCCGATTTTGTCTTGATGCCCTCTGTAGTCCCCGAATGCGACCACCCCATGGTATCTAGCTCCTAATCGGTCAAGTAGGAAGAAGTCCCGAGGAGCCAATTCAGGCAAATACTGGAGGTGGTCAAACAGTGGTGTTTGATTTTGGGCAAAAAAAACCTCAATAACAAAAGCTGTACTGTAGCTGTACACATGAAGAAACCTTTTTCATGATCTTCATGATCAACTCAAGCTTTTAAAATTAGTTGAACACTTTTGTGACTGCCGCATATATTACTAGCGACATCTCTCGACAATTTCTGGCGAGTTTCCGCTTCACTTCGTGAATAAAAGATGGCGCGCGCATAAACCCGTTCATCAGCACATGCAACAGCCATTACCGACTCCTCCTCCTCCTCCTCCTCCTCCTCCCCCCCCCCCCCCCTCCTAAACAACCGAACGCGGCCCACGTTCTGCACGCTTCAGAATACAGTCTCTGAACTTGGCACATAACATATTGTACATTTTGGCGTTTGTTTTTCCTAGTTTCACAAGGAATTTGACGGCAATTTGATGCTCAAAAATTTTCTTACGCGAAAAAATTGGCCTGAAATCGGCACTGGTCCTTCAGGACATTTCCGAAAAAATTAATTTATGACAAACTATGCCATGAATCAACTTGAAAATTTGAATGGTGATCGTTGATAGTACAACAAAAGATTTAATTAGCTTTGCTTCCCAGTGTTGCCAATTGGCACGCACAAATAATCGCCCGGGAACTTATTTGACAGACGCATACTCCAAACCCACGTGCCAACTGCCAACTCATCTCTCACGGACTGCAAATATTCTTTATTGTGCTATTGTCGAGAGAGAAGGCAAAAATCCTTCGAAATAATTTTGTACCTAAGGAGTAAATTGAGTGATACGGGTTCAACTGAAATGCTCTCCGTCGTATATTGCCTGTCGGAAATTAGTTTTCTTCCACGGATACCGCGGGTATCGCGTATTATTCATTTTTTCCCTTTTTTTATTTTTAATATTGCTAACCTTTGCGAGCGTCTTCATGAACAAAGTCGTTTTTAGGGCAGTATTTCCTGCCTTCAAGGTTCGTAGAAATTCTTCAGATTGATTTCGTGTTGCTGTCGTTGTTCGTTCGCGCGATCATTATTTGATAGTTCGCCCCATCGGAAGTGATGCCTCGAAAAAGCTATTTCGCAATTTGTATTA
Organism: Aspidiotus destructor; assembly: GCA_035079395.1. Lineage (NCBI taxonomy): Eukaryota > Metazoa > Arthropoda > Insecta > Hemiptera > Diaspididae > Aspidiotus > Aspidiotus destructor. The sequence goes on along the minus strand of JAVHKZ010000003.1, from coordinate 9,489,915 downwards.
TTGAAAGTTCGTCTTTGATGTTGTATTTTCTAAACTTACTATGTAGAAATTTGATGAAGTGAAGAGAAGGCGGTACGCGAAGGCAGAGAGGAGAGGAGACTCTTGTGTGAATATTCGAAGTAGCACAGTGTACCTATTTAAGGAAAATTATGAAAATACGTGGACAAAACTTCGCTATCCATTTAAAAGGTCAATTTTTATAATGGCTTAGCAGCGCGGAAACGGCGATCATTGCTGCTTCGAATCGTACGCCATGAATTATTTTCCTCCTCTTCTGGAGTTCGTCTCAGCGAACTCTCTCCTTGTAATCAACTTCTTCTATCTCTGTTCTAGAGATGAGGTTCTAAAAGTATCCCTGTTTTGTAGGACATCATTTCTCCAAATCTCTTGCAATAGATTACCATCCCTCCCCTGCTTGTACTTCTGAATCGATATTTAGTCTTCTCCTAACGATACAAATCTTCATCAAGCTTCCAAGTTTTCTCGACGTCATGCCCTGATTTTCTTAGATTCTTCCACCAAAAAGATATAAACTAAAAATCAATGATGTTTTTTGATGGATTCTTCTTCTATTTGATGATTTTCCGATAGTGCTATCAACGACCGACATCCAAGATTTCCAGTATGCTTTTCTCGTCCCTGTTCGTGGTGTCAACGTTCAAGCAAATACAAATGGTGACGTCACACTGATATTTTTTATGTCTACAAAAAGGATCCATGTAGTCTATCTCGTGTGTGTCTTTCTCTTTTATGTGCGCATTGTGCTTCTCGGAGGATGATTCAGATTCAGCTGAGAAGCTAGATTCGTTGATCATTGTCCACGATGATTTGCCCACCCATCACCAACTCGAAGCTTTCTTTCGATACCGTCAGGTCCGGACCGTCGGCACTCTCAAGTGCTGTGTCTTATTTCTACCTTGCTCCTCTTGATAGGGCATTTCGAAAATTTTTTCTAAGTCCTTCTCTTTTCATATATAAATATATTAGTATAAAACTAGGATAATGCAAGGAGGGGTTCTAGCCCAGTCTAAGTCCAGTAAATTGTATTTCAAATCCCCTTCGTACCATCTTGCAGCACTGATAGGGATAAACAAAACTCTGTACATCAATTGGCCTATCCCTTCAAGGAGCCAATATACAATGTTTCAAGGACCATAAGACTCATGAAATAGGTTTCCTAACTCCCCTCATTCAATTCCGCTAATGAACCCTTGAGTTTTTTCCAAGTCCCCCTCCTATCATCTATAGCTCGAAGGTCAAGATTTCTCCAAGTATCCCTCCAATCAACTATAGCTCGGAGGTCGAAATGTTTTTAAGCTTCACTCCTATCACCTATTCTAAGTCCCCTTTATCATACATACTAAAATGAAACTAGTATAATACAAGGCGGAGTCCTAGTCTACTTCAAGTCCTTGTGTGTTGGCTTTGCCTCTTCAGTGAGTCAGATATGCAACACTTTGAACACCATGAGACTCCGAGAAGGCCTCTCCAAAATACCCCACAAAATAGATTCTCTGCCTCCCTTCATTCAACTCCGGTGAAGAACCCGTGAATTTTTTCAAATTCCCTCCTATCACATACAGCTCAGAGGTAGAAAATTTTTCAAGTCCCTTTCCCATCATATACTAGTATAAAGCTAGTACAATACAAGGAGCCCGATTAAAAAAGTTCCTTCGAGTTATTAGATATACAATGCTTCACTTGGCCCCTTCAATGAGCCACATATGCAAAGCTTCGAACACCATGAGACTCGATAAAAAACCCTTCCAAAATACCCCATAAAACAGGTTCCCTGCCTCATCTCATTCAACTCCGTTAAAGAACCCGTAAATTTTTAGATTGAGTCGTTTTGAGGAGGTCATTCTTCGGTGACTCAGGAAGTTCGCGGCTCTCCTAAAGGCTTGTAAAAAATATGAGGGTACAAAGAAGTAGGGCTATTTCTCTACATCCTATTGTGCGGGGGTGTACGCAGTCCGCAAATAATAAAAATGCTCGTAGGTGCGAACGTCGAGTTTGTTTTGAATAAGGACGAACATCGAAGGTCGAGTTGTAGGGTAAACTGAACTAAACTGACTGGAGCGAGTCATGCGACGCAAGGTGATCGTGCACGCGTCGCGGAAAAGAAAAGAAACGATACGTGAGATGACGAAGGGGCGAAAAAGGAGAACGACGAACGGTGAGCAAGAAGAGGACGAGGATAGGTGAACAGGTTGAAGAACGTGCGATCCGTCGCTTATTGCATATACTGTTTGCCTGATTCTTATTGTAATGGTACATACTTGCTTTGCACGGAAAGGGGAATAGATAGGCTATTATGGCAAATTCAATTCTCCTGCCGCAAGAGTGAATACCATTACGATGTAAGAGTATGCAATATAACAAAAAGGTGGAGCCCTGTACCATACAGGGCCCTGTAACCACAAAGAGAAGAGACTTATTCAAAACCAAAATAATAAAACATATTCATCTACTACGAGAAAGATTTTCTACAAAGATTAAAGAACCAAGTGACAAAAACTTGGTAATTTTGTCTTCAATTTACGGCAATATCAAACTGATATAGACACAATAACATTCCACCCCAAGAGAAGACGAGAGCATAATTTTCCTAAATTTAAAATAAAACGTAGCCTACGTTCTAGATTTAACGTTTCTACTACTATATGCGAACAAAAGATTTTTCTTCACTTTTTATTGTCAGTGTAATCAGTTAAATTATTGTCTAATAAATTTGGTAAACATAACGGAGAACAAAAAGGAATTAAGCTTGGCAATAAAGTTTTTATTGAGCGCGAATGCATGAAAAGGAAATGAAAATATCGAATAACGGCTATACAGGGAAGTGAAGGACATTCAACAAAAACGAGGTTATTTGACACAGCAAAAATAGGTTACAAAAATCAGATGAACTTCGGTAAGCGAGGCACTTTATAAACATCAAACGCACGAAAAATCTCTCTCCTAGGAGAGATAATTGCGGGAAAATTTGAATAATTGAACCGATTATAAATAGTCGTATGTAAATACAGAGAACAATGATCACTGCTCGATTACCGGTATCTTCTCGGGTTAGAATACTGCGAAACGATTGTAATCTTGACGACCACTTTAGAATGACAACGAGGCCGCTATTTTCCCTGGAGGAAGATTATGCTGGTGAACTGTTTCAAGACAACAGAGAAACTCTAATCAATAGGTTTGAGAAATAATGCATCGGTACAGGAGAGATGACGACAGCAAATTTGAAAGAGCTATCGAACGTTCATCGTTTCACAACAGGAAATGGTTGAAAATTGCGTATCATACACCTATCGTGTTTCAATAGATATAATTCATTTATTGAGTAATACATCGGGAAATATACTAAAACATGAGACTTTTTGAAACAATAGCAGCGCTCTGAAGTGTTTGGGAGAAGATGGTCAACTTCCAGCCTTCATTATATCAGGCCTAGTACACAGTATACTGGGAAGAGCCACGCCAGCTCATTTGCTGAGGGGACATTTTCGCGCCAACGTGATCATTACGCCATCATTTTCAACTCTCGGAAACTAGGCTATTTATATGATAAGAGGAGGATCAGGGAGGCTGCGGGTTCCCCGCTGCCATTACAAACCTCCAATGGCCTCTAAATTTTCTCTTCTCTGTTCAGTTGCGTCCTGATGATAGTGTGACTCCGTTACTATTCGCGGATAAATAAAAACGCACGAAAACTATTAATCCGATTAAAAAAAAAAAATGGCCTACACACCCCTTGACGTTCACTACTTTCATGGATATCAACCCAATAGATACAGAGAGCATTCAGGTACAAAAAAAAGTACATACATACATTTGAATTTGAACGAATGTTAGAATCATGATCTAAACCCTCTGAAACGCCGAGAAAACATGCCCCTCACCAAAAATTCCACCCTCGCAAGATTGCAATACCTCCTAGAAGTCGGTAAAAAGTGCGCAACCTGATGGGCGCTGGTTACTTGAAGTGTGGTCCACTGATGATAGACCGGGAGCTCACTGCAAATTTTTTAATTGGAGAGATCTAAAATTACCGTACACATATTTTTCGAGTATTTTGTTTGAGAAATGACGTCCTTGAAGTCTGACAGCGCTAAGAGGCCGGAGTCAAAAAAGGCGTGGGCCAAAAATGGCCAAAAATTGTGAGAAATTTAATTGGAAAGATCTATGGCTGAAATTTGGGTCATATTGTAGTGTAAGACGTACGCTTCAAGAATCAATAAGTCTGGCAGACCTTAGTGGCCGGATTCATGGTGCCAGACGAGGTCAAAGTGCGAAATTTAGCCTTGAAATCGCGATTTTGATGATAAATGTCAAGAGAATCTGAGCATCATAAGGTTCCTGACTGAATATTATCGAAAATAAGTTACTAAATACAAGAATATACCAATCCCAATTCATATATCCCTTATTCAACAGCGTAGTTTTACCCACAAGTGGAAAAAAGGCCGTATTGAACTCGCGAATCACGTAGCGGGTGAAGTAGCGTTTCCACTCGTTGCGTGCCCGTCATGAGCGGAACGCGTGTAACGGGAAACGTTTCTTTTTGTATAAACCTCCTATTTTCCCATTTTTATAAGAATTTGTACTATTTCTTTAGGGGCAAGATGGTAGTCTTCTCCATCTCGTAGGTCTCTAACTCGTATTTTGCATTAAAAAAAAAGAGGCAGGGTGAGCGATGATCGTTCTGTTCATTTTCCAGACATTCTTGCCCTCACTTTGCTTGGAAAATATGATAAAATTGTTCTATACCTACACAAGACTGTTTTCGAGTTTTGTGGGTGGAGTGGTTAATAAAACCGATTGCCCTCCCCCCTCAGCCTCGTCTCTCCGTGGGTGATTCGAAAATTTGAGAGTTCTTCCCGTGAGTTCACCTTGCCCAGTTTACATACTAGGTTTATACTAGCTTTATGATAGCTATATGTATACTAGCTTCATCTCTTGAACTAGACATATAAGAGACAGAAAAGACCCTCTTCTCTTTCTCAGTTTATACCTATACTAGGTTTATACCAGCTAGGCTTATACAAAGAGGAGGCTTGTATTAGTCTATACTAGCTAGGCTAGATCTCTCTTTGATGTGTGCAGTGAACTCACCGCGACTGATTCAGAAATTTACGAGTACTACCTCGCTGTATGCAAATGACCTTGGGTCTCTGAAGCTTTCATTATACTAAGCCTGAATCAGTATGCTGTAGTAGGAATAGCATACATGATATACGCCTAATATACCTATTTTAGCTTGAAATATTCTAAACTAGATTTATACTAGAGCGAGAAAAGGGGCCGTCCGTTCTACCTCTTAAATCTCGAAAAACTAGGGCTAATATACGCGAGTGAGACCCCCCCAATCTCATCAGCCCGAAATATGCTAAACTTGTACTAGACCAAGAAGCGGGGTGAGTGAGGCTCCCTAATCTCATCAGCCCGATATATACTAAAGTAGACTTATGCGGGGCGAACGATCCGAGCATGCTACATTATAGAAGACATGAAACATGATCTTCATTAATTTGGCTACGCCAGAGTTTTTTTTTTTTTTCAAGGGCCCATGATGAGCAACATCCCGGTAGTAAATTTACTCTCAGAAAGCCTCTGGTGGTTATACTCATATCCCGTCCCTTCTCTTCCTCTCTGGAAATCCGCATTAATTCAGGTGCCTTCCTGGTACTAGCTCTCCTATAGTAATTCGAAAAATTGCAACATAGCAGTATATTTATTGTGATCTCTCCCGAAGTAGAGAAGAAAAAACTAAAGAAGCAAACAGTTGGAACGTACAACATGCAAACATTAAGGTCTCTGGATAGTGACAAAGGATACCGACCTGACTTACTCATGAAAAGGCGACAGACTGTCGCGATGTTGGACAGCTTCCTGACCAAATACCATAGATTGACACGTCATTCCATCAAGAAATCAAAATTATCACTTGCTTTCATTTTCTATTCGCATATTGTTCTACGCATGTGCATGTTAATCTCCTAATTCAGTTTCCAACGAGGTGTGATTAATGTGAGTTTAATTTTGGTCGTGTTTTGCGAATAAAGTGTCCCATTTTTTATAATAACTATTCATTACTTTTTGTCAATTTTTACTATCAACTATGGTGATTTATTTCGTTTGTGGAAGTGAAACGGGAAAAATTCTCAACTTCACCGAGAAAATGTTTCAAAAGTGTTTGGAAGTTTTGAAACGGAGACGTGACCTTAATTTTAAGAATACAGATTTGACACTTAAATCGGACTCTAATAATGTCAGGGGTTACCATGTTGATTGCTACCGTAAATTCACTGCAGTTTCAACGAAAATTCAAACGAGAAAGAAACCTGTGATTGAGCCAAACAATCGGAGTTGTACCAGATCTCAAACGTCCTCTTCAGGGCTCCCCCCAACCAGTAATACTGGTGTCCTTCCCAAGATATGCATTTTCTGTCGCAAAGTACGGAAACAAGTGAGTAACAAAGAGCAGTCCTTAGTAGCAGCAAGAACGGACAATTTTGAAGATAATGTGAGAAGAGCTGCAGCCACCCTCGAGGATTTTCAACTGTTGGCCGAAATCGATAAACATCTCTTATTAATGGAGAAGCTTCTCCGTTAAAAAAAATTACAATTCTTGAAGGTTTCAACGCTATAGTACAAATGGAGATGATAAAGATATTTGATGGAAAAGATCATCCTCTTTTTTTTAATGCAAAATACGAGTACTACCATCTTGCCCCAAAGAAATAGTACAAATTCTTATAAAAATGGGAAAATAGGAGGTTTATACAAAAAGAAACGTTTCCCGTTACACGCGTTCCGCTCATGACGGGCACGCAACGAGTGGAAACGTTACTTCACCCGCTACGTGATTCGCGAGTTCAATACGGCCTTTTTTCCACTTGTGGGTAAAACTACGCTGTTGAATAAGGGATATATGTATTGGGATTGGTATATTCTTGTATTTAGTAACTTATTTTCGATAATATTCAGTCAGGAACCTTATGATGCTCAGATTCTCTTGACATTTATCATCAAAATCGCGATTTCAAGGCTAAATTTCGCACTTAGACCTCGTCTGGCACCATGAATCCGGCCACTAAGGTCTGCCAGACTTATTGATTCTTGAACCAAATTTCTGCCATAGATCTTTCCAATTAAATTTCTCACAATTTTTGGCCATTTTTGGCCCACGCCGTTTTTGACTCCGGCCTCTTAGCGCAGCCAGACTTCAAGGACGTAATTTCTCAAACAAAATACTCGAAAAATATGTGTACGGTAATTTTAGATCTCTCCAATTAAAAAATTTGCAGTGAGCTCCCGGTCTATGAGTGGATCTTGTCGAGAAAATCACGTACGGCTCAGAAGTGAAGCAAATGTTTTCCAAAAATCCAAACATAAAAAACTCGGAAGAAAATTGTGTACAGCAAACTTTCTTCCCATGGAAAATGATACATAAGGTAGTAACATTCTATTCATCTGCCTGTTCTCATATTCTTAGGCCAAAAATTACCATGATCATCTTTCCGATATGCATAACGCTCCTACAGCGCATTTTATAAGCGAATCACCTTGTTTCTTTCAGTAAACATTTGTGCCGTAGTAATAGGTAAGCGCTGTGATGAAAGGAAATATCGCTATAAGAGCAACTTCATGCACTAATCCCAGTGATCGGTATGAAAGTTAGTTTCGAGAACACGTAAACAGGTATGAACTGCGACTGGCATCCATTCAAGCTGTATCAGAACCCAAGCAATAATTATCTGAAGGAATAATTTTTTTAGAGTATGGAAGTTTGTAACTTTGTACTTACACGACCTGAGACATAAGAACTAAAGAGCTTCATTTAGTGAGTGTTCCTCATGGCTAATCAATTCCGTAGCGCAATGAAAACCCGAGTACATGAAACTTTTGAGTTTCGAGTCAAATGTCCGCAAATGATTTTACCGACTGCAATGACCAAAATAATTACACACGAAACGTAGAATCTATTGAGTCATGAAAGTTACCTACGTCAAAGAAGATGCTTTAACCGGTATCTTAATTTGCTTCATGATACTGAAATTCCTCAACAAATTGATCATCAAAATACGAGGTCAATACTAATTACCTTAACTCAAAGTACTCAACAATATCGCTGAAAAAATTTCTATATTTGAGATGGATTACAAGATCAACCTATACGATGTCGACGTTCTCGAATCGACTGCCCAATTCTCAGGTAGGTAAGTTTCCTTCCTTATTTTGAAATGAGAAACGAAAACTGACGGAACTTGTTGAACTTCCATTAATACATAATACACATAAAGCGAGCGACAAAACAAATTAAGAAATTTAAAGACGTAATTTGCAGATGTGTACGAAAATTTATGCATGGTACGTACAGATAAAATGTCACATTGGGATAGCGTTGAATGATCATTAGTCAGGAATTTGAACGAAATCGAATCACCTATCGTACAACAAGAGGAAACGGGCCATGAAGGAAAATAAATGATAGATGACGCGCATTCACCCTCGATTCGCGATTACATGCGTATAAACCTCGCTTTTCGTACTTTATAATGTGCCCTTCGAGAACGATTGGGAAGTGCTGACGCTCTATCGAAAAACGAAGCAATACAGCGAGGTTGATATCCGTTTCAAATAACACAATTCGATCTCGAAGCTTAAGAGGAGAATGTTTATATTATCCCCAATGCGGGGCCACAGTGTAAGTAAGATGAATTGGCCAATTTCTTCAGCTTGAGTCAGCCTCGATACCAGTCCAAATTCTAGTTTTATGCTTTTCTCAACGATTTTGTGATATAGAAATTTTCAAAAACATTAAAAAGTATACGAGTATGATGAAGTATTCTCTTTTTCTTTTGTGTTGCCGATTGCTTCTCCTCTAATTAAAACTTCGGCCATAGCTTATCTCGACAAATTTTTCAACTTAATATGATTCGACCTCAGCCGGATATGTATGTGATAGAAAAGGACATGGAAAGTTTTCAGCCTTCGAGCTATAGGTGATAAGAGGGGGACTTGGAAGAATTTCGACCTCCGAGCTAGAAAATTTTCGACTTCTATCGGATATATATGATAGAAGGGGACTCCAAGTCACGAGGTCATTTTACTTCCCGAAGAGCCCCCGATAAAACAGGTTCCCTGTTAAAATTCACGGGTTCTTGAACAGAGTTAAATAAAGGAAGGTAAGGAACCTGTTCTATGAGGTATTGACATGTTTCCATTTTAATAATGAAATGCCTCTGTTTGTCTTATACCCCATCGTGTAGATTATGATCTTTTCGTTTATTTTTCCTTTAATTTTGTTTTGTTTTCCATTTGAACTTCTTTTTTTCTCGTCTTATTTTACATTCTTGTTTTGAATCGTTTATTCTAATATTGAGATTACAAGATAAGTCGAGAAAATAGAATAAACAACGCCCTCAAACAGAATTGTTCAGACTAACATTTTATGTAGAAGTAGTATTGATGATTGTCATCGATGAGCCATTAAAAGGAGCCGCATAAAATTGAATCAGTTTATGGAAAAGTAAGAAGACGAAAAAAAATTCAGTTCGTTACCTTGATTTCAAGTAAGGGAATCAAATGCTGTTCTACTGTTGTATTTTTTCATCCGCATGTTTAAATTTATTTGTATAATGCGGAATATGGCGACAGAATAAATTTCTAAAAGAGTTTCCATAGCCGAATATTTTTTCAATATTGCTGACGATACTCAAGATTTATTTGTATTATATTATATTCAGTGGTTTGGGGACTGTTTTTCCGTTTAGAACGATTGGTTGGTATTTTCATATCGGTAGAAACTTCGGGAGATGTGCTGTATGGCTTACTCAAGAATAAATTATAGGTCAAATCTACAACGGTGTAGGAGATATGCAAGGAGTGACTAAAGGGATGAAAACTAAAGTGCAGAAACAATGCCTTCAAGTATTATCAGTGTTATCATGGGCATAGATTTAATTTAGTTATAGAAACTTACATCGAAAATTGTGGTTTGATAAGTTTGATGAATAGCATTAATTTATGGAGGGTGATTGGTTGCATGGGTTGTTTATTGACCTATTAAATAAAGGTTTAAGTAAGACTCGTTAGAAGAATTCTCTTAGTAAAAATGTAACTCAAGCATGTGCTAACAACTAGATGGAAGAGTAAATGTGCCTCTTGTGCTACTTCAGATGCTTCTGTTGACAAAAAGAGTGAAAATATTTGGTACAACTCTCTGCAAAAAAAAGAAAGAACGTTTGAGAGAAGATGACGAACTTGCGCCATCTGTACGTCGTTTTTCACCATCATCATCTAGTACTAGTAACAAATCTATCATTTCTGAAAAGTCAGCTACTATGCTTCCAATTCCAGATGGGCTCCTTTTGACACAATCTGAAGAGTCTGTTCCGACTATTTCTGCAGAAGTATTGCCAACAGATCGTTCTAAAAGGCTTACTTTTGGTTTGGACCCAGCGCACTGACCCTCTTTGTTGAACGACTGAATAAAATTATATTTAGAGGAGCAAGGACCACTTCCACTTGACGAAAATTTCAATTATTTCAAAAGTCCCGATCCAGAATTCCAAAAATTAAAGAATGGTTAATCTGTCGTTAGATCGTGCTTGATTTACTGACAAACAATAAATGCTGTGTTTTGTTTTTGTTCTAAATTATTAGGTCAGATAAATGCGAGTTGTTGTTCCCAAAACTTCACCATCGGCAGTTTTAAAGTATATGTGATGCGCTCTGCGATAAAGTATACAAAGACGTATGGTGAAAGCTCCCCGTATGAAACTGACCGTCAAATTAGGTAACTACTGGTGTACTGATTTCTAATCATCACCAATAAGAAGGCTGAAATATGCAGATTTGACAACAATGAGAAAGGTAGTCATCAGTAGTTTGATTCTGTCGGTAAATGCTGGCAGCACTATGTTTCGCAACGGTGTTCATTTAATCTGTAATTTGTCTTCGGTTTGAATGAGACTGAGATTCTAGTCGTGAACAAAAAAAAATCAATAAGCGATGAATTAGATAACAAAATATTAGCGAACCCTTCTAACGCCAAAGTTGTCCTCGCATATCTCATTCTATCACTAGATCAGACGACTAGAAAGAAGAGTTGTGGTAAGGCTCAATACTGTTCTTTTTTTCCATTCATTCCTCTACGAAGAAGTAAGGTTTTACTCTTCCATGATTCTATTACAGTAATCTCAAAGTTTTTATTCATCTACTTTGTATTCATTCGCGTCTATTTGCAGTTACGTAGTTACCCTTCTCTATCTTGACAAATGTGGAACGGAATTGGTACTCGTATTTGTAGTAGCTCAGAAACGCTTCTGCACAATTACAGCCGTGCCCCATAATTTCGTTTGCGGTCTACCTCACGCGTATTGCCATTGTTGAGATATTTTCATCCCACGCCGACAGACACAATTTTTCAATAAAAGTTCAAATTATCCTTTCGTCTACAGTCCGGCAATAGAGTGAGTAATTGTCGTCTTTTTTGTCGCCCGAATTTTCTCATTCTCGAGTGACAAAATCATCTTACTGCAAACGCTGGTTTTCCAAAAAGATTTATCATGTTGTACATTTCCTAATCTTTGGCCTGTGCGCGCATCACTCCATTTCGATTACGATACCAAGTATAAAAAGTTTTGCGGCGCGGAAAAACGAAAAATAATACGAAATTAAATTTCTTTCAGTCGGAGAAACGCATTATGCTGAACGCGTACTGATAAGTTTCACGTGCGGAAAAACTATCGAAGAACTTTTCCTGTACACCTTGACCAGCCAGTGCGTAACGTCATGTCCTCTTTAATCAAACGCTTTTCTTTCTGAGGAAAAACAGATACTCGATTACACGCAAATCATTTTTCACAATCCCAATAACACTCCCGTACGAAAGTTACTTCTTAGTGGATAGTTTCCTTCAAAAATTCTATTTATCGTTTATTTTTATTGTTCATTTAATCTGCTGTCGAGTAATTCGATAAATTATTATATTTTTAGAATTCTACGACGCTCGTTTGGGAGTATACGATTAAATGCAGGAAAGTCAATCTATGAAGGTGCTACTGTAGTTCAGGATGAGTGAATTTCAACTGATTTACGAGTGTGACGAGTCTGGAAGATTCATTTTTAGGAGCTTTTGAATTGGAAAAAAATAACGGATTATGCTTAAGGAATAAAAATTGGACAAATTTTGCCCCGTTGTAGTTTTAAAAGATGTTTCATGTCTCACTCTCGGACGCCCATTTGAAGAAATGCGGGCGAAGTCGGCTACCGATAAAATGTGAACCCTCTTAGAATCTTTTATTTCTTCCAGACCAAGTTGATCTATTTCCTTCTTCTACTACCTCAATAATACCGATCCTCGTGGTAAAGAAGAGGCAGAGAAAAACGTCATCTAATTAAATTGGACGTTCAAGTCTCAAGGTCATGGTGGCACAGACGTACAAGCGCAAATCGTAGGATAAGGTTTGCGGCGAGAAGGTGGGACCTCCTCTTTGACCGAGGTTCGGTTTGTCTAGCCTATGTTACAATATTAATCTCTACTAACTTTGGCTAAAAACATGTAGAGACACGAGGACGTTCAACCAGGGAGGAAGGAATCGAGGTTTTAGGCTCTTCCCAAAGTATTATTAAGGTTTTTTGGTACCTTTAGGACATTTTACTATAGTTTTTCAGTGCATTTCGGAAGTCCAATTTGGATTCTATAGTGCGTGCCAGGAATTGGACGGGGTGATTTTTATGTTTTTCTGTTGATTCTTAGAAAAATGTAGGGGGGTCTTTTGGTACTTTTCAAAAATTCAACTCGCGTGTATTTTCGAAGACTATAGGACTAGGATGTTTTGGTATTTTTCAGTCGTTAGACGTGGCATGGGCAAACTTTTATGACTGATAGACTACATTCCAGCTACTGACAAGTGTCTTGGGCCCTACATATACGATTACTTCACTCGAGTCTATAACAGTCATCAAAAGAGTGAATGAATTCTTGTCACTTATTTCTTCACCAGATGAAAAATACACTGCGTGCAAACCTGTCTCAGTACCTCAGTACGATTCCCAGAAATTGTAATTTGCGCCAAAATGTGAACAAAATATTTATTCTCCTGAGGTTTTAATTTTCTCTCCGTGGACCACACACGCGCTTGTTGCGGGCCGAGTATGATCCGCGGGCCGCAGGTTGCCCATGCCTGCCGGGTTAAACGGAGGTATTTCGGTACTTTTTGAAAAATTTGACGGTATTTTTAGGTTCGTCCCAAAATTCTGCCCGAATTTTTTGGTACTTTTGGAAAATAAGACTAGCGTTTTCTCTTACTCTTGAGAAGTTGGACTGGGGTATTTTGGTGTTATTGCAACGTGATTGGACGACGTTTTTTCGGTATTTTCCAGAAATCGGACTGGTATTCTTGGGTACTTTTCAAAAATTTAATTGAAGTTTCGAGATACTAGTCAGGAGTCGAACTGTCGTTCTTCCGCATTCTTGAGGAGTTGGACTAGGGTTTTCTCGGTATTTTCCAGACGCCAAATAAAGGTTTTGTGGTACTTTCAAAAATTTCACGCGGTCTTCACAGGGAACCTGTTCTATCAGGGAGTCTTCAGGAAAAAATCTCCGCCATCCGGGAGGGAATATGGCATTTTCTAAGTCCCTTCCTATCACCTATAGCTCAAAGGCTGAAGTGCTTTCTCATCATATACTTATCCGGCTGAGGTCGAAAGTTTTTTCCAAGTCCCTCTCTTATCACATATAAATATACTAGTATAAAGCTAGGATAATGCAAGGAAAGGTTTTAGCCTAGTTTAAGTCCAGAATACTGTATTTTAAGTCCCTTTCCTGTCATATGTATAGCTTGGAAGTCAGTGAGTATAGCCTAATCAAAACAGCTCCTCAAAGTAACTAGATATGTAATGCTTCATACATCAATTGCTTAGCCCCTTCAATGAGCCAGATATGCCATACTTCGAACACCATCCCTCTCAGTCCGCTTTGTATCATCTTGCAGCACTTACCTGATTAAAATAGCTCCTTCAAGAAACCAGGTATGCCATGCACCATACACCAATTTGCCTAGCCCCTTCGATGAGCCAGGAGTGCAATGCTTCAAACATCATCCTTTCAATAAATTCTCACTAATTGTCTGATTTAAATAGCTCCTTTGAGTAACTAGATATGCAATACACCATACACCAATTGGCCTAGCCCATTCAATAAGCCAGGTATGCAATGCGTCAGAGACTATCCTTTCAAAAAATTTTCACTGTCTAGATGTGCAATACACCATACACCAATTTGCCTGGCCCCTTCAAAACGCCATGTATGCAATGCTTCAAACACCATCCCTCTCAGTCCGCTTTGTATCATCTTGCAGCACTTACCTGATTAAAATAGCTCCTTCGAGTAACCAGGTATGCCATACACCATACACCAATTTTCCTAGCCCCTTCAATGAGCCAGGAATGCAAAAACATCATCCTTTCAATTCTGATTGTCTGATTTAAATAGCTCCTGTGAGTAACTAGATATGCAATACACCATACACCAATTTGGCCTAGCGCCTAGCCCCTTCAATAAGCCAGGTATGCAATGCTTCAAAGACTATCCTTTCAATAAATGCTCACTGTCTAGATATGCAATACACCTTACACCAATTTGCCCAGCCCCTTCATAACGCCATGTATGTAATGCTTCAGACACCATCCTTTCAATAAATTCTCGCTGATTGAATAGCTCCTTTGAGTAACTAGATATACAATACACCATACACCGATTGACCTAGCCCCTTCAATAAGCCAGGTATGCAATGCTTGAAACACCATCCTTCAGTATATTCTCACTGATTTTCTGATTAAAATAGCTCCTTCAAGTAACTATATATGCAATACCCTATACACCAATTGGCCTAGTCCCTTCAATGCGCCACATATACAACGTTTCATACACCATAAAACTCATAAAACAGGCTCCCTGCCTCCCCTCATTCAACTCCGTTAAAGAACCCAATTTAACCGTCAAGAATATTTTGGGACAATTAGAAAAAATTCTAATTGTCCAGTTTCTGTGAGTTTTTAGGTTCTTCCCAAAATTTCAGCGGGGATTTTCCATACCTTTGGGAAATAAAACTGTCATTTTCTCGTACATTTGAGGAGTTGCACTGAGGTGTTGAGGTATTTTTGAGACGTTGGACGACGGTCTTTTGGCACTTTTCAGTAATTGAACTGTCATTCATTCGTACGCTTAAAAAGTTGGGACTAGGATTTTGAGGATTTTTGAGAAACTGAGCGAAGGTTCTTTGGTATTTCTAAGTAAGCAAGGGCTTCTATTATCTTTTAATTAGCCGTCTTCAGCTAGTGAAAGAAGTCAGTCGTCAACCCTAAAATATTAGCCCTTGGAGAAAATTCTAGCGAGTTTTCATATCGTGGAATTCGACGACCCCACGGCCGCGTAAATTGGACAGACCGGCAAAAAGCTTAAAGGCACAACTCAATTGGTTCCGAGAATCAGAGACATTGGCCAACAGAATATGGCGCGGGAAAATCTCAGCATCACATTTCAAGACGAATAAAAATACCTTTCTTTTGTTAATCCCACTTTCAAAGTATAACTAGAAAAATTCAGCAACGAACCTAACAGTGAGCTTATATTTTAATTATTTTTAAAGCGCGGTCTACTACTGCGTGAGATGATTTCAAACAGCGAAAATACGCATACTTTAATTATCTTCCGCGTTCATTTCATTTTGCGAGGATCAACCTTACATTACCCAAGTTCCTCGTTTTCCTTCAGTAACCTATCATATTAAAAATATGGATGCATAAAGTTCAAAATTCAATAGCATATTATACAGCTGTCTTCGACCAGCACAATGTACCTTAGACATTCAAAAGACTTTATTTTGGGAATTTCGTTTGCTGATATTTTTCGAGCGAGCGCTCAACTTTATTTTACCGGTACAAGTAATTCCACGAAAGCGTAGAAACTTTGTGTAACATTTCCTTTCATGGCTTTTTGTTCTCCTTTGATGAGCGTTTAGGAATGCAGTAAATTAAAATTTTCTCGTTATTCTATACAACGAAAATGCATCGCTAAAACTTCAACCATTATTACGTATATGTCACAGAGTAAAACTGAAAATGAGAAAAATATACGGATCGTCGAAAAAGTTTTCTTTTTATCTCTCTGAATGTTCGACAATGGAAATAATCCAGCCACAATGCGAGCTCAGTTTCTTCTGTGTGTACAGCGAAACTCGAATCATATTTGTTAGCTTTCATTAAAATTCCTTTTATTAATTGTTACGACCCAAATACTATGCAGAGTACAAAATTTCTTTACAAAATACTTTATCCATATCTATTCTAAGCTACGTCTCTGATATTCGATAAAGTACGTAATACGAAACCATTAAAATTCGCGAGTTTTCGTCTGTATATGATAATTGGAAACTCGTCGGCAGTTAGCGAAACGGCGTTTAAAAATGCACATAAAAGGGATTAGGGATGAAAATCTTTTCATAAACAATACCGCGAGCGTGAGTTATCAAGATAATGAATGAAAAGCCCGTCAGTCTAGCTGTCAATAGCTGCGCAAACTTCATGCATCCTTTATGAGGTCGTTAGATACGCAATAAGAGCACTACCCGGGCCAAACACCTTATTAAAGTTGTCATTCTAGTGACGACCATTCACTTTACGTATATAGAAGTAGCGCGAAGTATAAACTGAAACGATATTGATACGCGATTTATTCACTACATGCGCACATATTTTAAACTTTGTCCCGTAATAGTTTCCGCGCTAGCGATGATTTACATATAAAGTTCTCTGATATGACGCGGGCGTAGCAGCGAGGAAGATTGCCAGGGAACATGTCATGAGAAAAAAATCGTTCGGGAAAAGCTGATCTCGCAGGTGAAAATCTCTTTTTTTATAGCGGGTTTCTGAGAAGGATTCTTCACGAAACAAGCGCGTCCGCGTCTGACTTTTATGACGTCATTATCTTTGGAAAAATATCCTTGGTGATGATGATTGATGATGATAGGAGAGGCACTTGAAAAAATTTCGACCTTTCATGGACTTGGACCATTCTTCCCGATTGAGATTTTTTGCCAGATACCACTTGGCGCACGGCAAATTCTTCAAGAAACGCCCTCATAGAATAGGTTTCCTGCTAACATTTTAACTTCCAAGCTAGTGGTTGTTCTATGATATCATATTGGATCGTGACGTCGCAGGGACTGATCTTTGACTTCATCAGATCCTGATGTCTAGGAGACTGATCTATTCAGTCATTGGATTGTGATGTTACACGGACCAATCGATGATGTCATCAGATTGTGATGTCATGAGGACTTTTCTATGATGCCGTCAGGTCGCAACTTGGAAGAACAAATGGAATACATCGAATTTCCCTGTAGCGAATTATATTCCAACAATTTGGAATTGATGTGAGAGAGAGATCCCATATGTAAGAATACAGTAGGAACATATTTGATATTTCAAATATCTTATTCGTGACGCTACAGTGGTACTCGCAGATGTAGAAGCGTACGCCAACTTCTGTTCGTGAGCGATTAGTAGGCGGTTGGCGCGCAAGATCCGCGTGTACTATTTGCACCAACAACACGTAAGCGTAAATGGCTAACGTGGACAAAAACACATTCCCCTTCATTAGAGATTTGAGATTTAGGGTAAACAACGGTTCATTCAAACAACGAAAAATTGATTAGTGCAACTTTTGGTTTTACTAGAATCAGCGATTGAACATAGATCAATACAGTATAAGCACTTAATCTCCAATTAGTTTCACTGACCAATATACAAGGTGAGACGAAATTATGTAACCAGTTAAATGGGAGTTTGGGCTAAATCTGTCGTGGCGTGAAAACGCGAAATATTAAGACGTATAGTTCGAAGGAACAAAATTATTCAGTCATTTTGGTGCTTGGTCGAGTCATTCCACCATTTTTTTCAAACTCAGCACAAAATTTCACAGAGGTTTTAAGAAAAATGTCTAAAATGAATTTTTAATTGTGGGAAATTTTGACCCTCCTTGGGCTTCATTAGGTAATTCCACAGTTTTTCCAGAATCAGCGCAAAATTATGTCTAGGTTTTGAGAAAAATGTCAAAAACAACCGCATTTTCACTTTCGGGAAAATTTGACCCTCCTTAGGCCCATTCAGTATTTTTGGTGCTTTGTTAAGTTATTCCATCGTCTTTGAGAACATATGGTGTTTGAATAGTGTGATTTCAAGTCTTGGGTAAGTGATGGAATGGATGGGGTTGGTATCCAGATGAAAGTGATATGATGATACGTTCTTTTATGGCATGAGATGAGAAAGGTTTTGTACAATAAGATCTTGAAGAGATGCGAGAGAATTAGTCAACAGAAGATAATTTGTTTGAGGTTGAAGTTGGGCTGTATGAGATACGCATGATAATATGGCGTTTAATTCTGCTGATAAAAACTGAAGCGGAGTTTCTTAGTCGGTGAGCTGTAATTTGTTTGTTTATGGAGTATGCGTTTGTTGATTCCATATTGTGTTTTGATCTATCTCTTAAGCAGAGGACATGGTTCGAAAATTTGTTGAGTAGTTCTGCAATGTATTGTTTCATTATAGCCTTGTTGGTTTCGGGAATTTGGTCAGGTCGAAACGACTGTTAAGTTGAGGAAAAGTTCATAGAGGATTTGTTGAGAGGATAATAGCGAGTTTAGTTTGAGTTTGTAGGTAAGAAAGTTTTCTAGGTATGAACATTTATGTTAGCAGGTTGACTTAAAAATGTCGGGTTAATGTGGGAAATAATGGACTGATGTAGTGGGAGATTAGGAAATTGTGATAAGGGATGCTTTGTTTTCAAACAATCCTCAATTTTCCAGTCGGTAAAACTCGCCTTTGGAAGAATTTTGATTTGAGGCTCGATTTTGAGAATAGTTGAAATTTTCATTGTTTAAATTTTATGTTACCTATCTGTGACAGAACTGAGAGGATGAAGTCTCAAGTGAGAAAATTGATTTTTGGTCGAATACAATATCAAATGGATGTTGGTGACGTCACTCGAATTCATTTACAGAATTAATCAGTACAACTTTTCTCCTCATTCAAAAACAAGACCCTATATTTCAAACTTGGACAACTTTGTTTCACTTCCTAAAAAGAAATATTAAAAATCCCGAATTGAAATTCCTTCGGTTTGCGTCCTTTTGTAACGGTCAGCTCGTTTTGAATTAATTAAGAAAGTCTTACAGCTCTTTCAACTTGTACTGTACTATGTTTTAGCTATCACCCTTACTTTTTCATCTTATTTATTTGGTGAATCTGAAAAGTTAGATGTCGATAAAGTGAAACAAGCAGTATCATGTCCCATCATAATTATACTGCGCTTTAATGAATTGATGCTTATCGGCTCGTAAATAATTCCGAAACGTTATTTTTGCACTCGAAAGTTTCTTTATTCTCTTCCATTCTTCGAGAACTGAACAACTTTTCCAGTTTCACGATGCATCTTTCCACCTTCTTGTATACAAACTAAGATACGAAAGACAGTGGCCAAACGCGCGTTAGATTGTGTAAAAAGTTTTAGTCTTTGGCACGGTTCTTGTATAGAATTTTTGTGAAAGAATATGGGTTTATGATATGCTCATCTTGAAATTTTGAACTGATCAGTGAATGTTTCCTTTAGATTTAGGGGGATTATTATCAATATTACGAGCGCAGATTAACGAACTTTTTTCATTGTTGACACTCATTTTTTGGTAGGAAAAAAGCTTTTTCGTCGAACTTTTCGAGGCGAAAACGCGCGATTCTACGAACTTTTACACTCGGGCTTTTCTTACCTACTATACTCAAAGGAAACAAGCAACTCTCTCATGTATGAATACGAAATCGACTCTGAACTCCGTTCTGTTTTCCCGCCTCGTTTTTGCGTGTCACGAATGTGAAACCCTGTATTATATATCCGCCGAGGTACGAGAAAGTGTCGTCAGTTTAGCATTACGATGTAAATTAATAGAGAGGTTAATGGAAAATTCGTTGTCGTAGCTAAGCTACCAATTAGTTTGCGTAGAAATCGCAAGAATTTTCTATAACATGCGTGAAGTTTTGATCGTATAGAGGCTCATTATGACAAATCTCGCGGAGGCAAAACACTTCCTAATACGTCTCAGAAAATGTGTGAGCGAACAACATTACTCTGTAGTTTTATTTCGGAGAAAATAAGACGAAAGATGATTTTCACTCGAATGTTCGAGTTTTTTTTTTTAGATTCGTTTCTGGCCTTTTTTGGCAGCTGTTACGAAGAAAAATATTTTGCGTATACGAAATGATGAAAGGATAACTTTTTCTTCTCGAGCAAAGTGAAAAAGTTTCACGTAAAGAGAAGAAAAATGAAAATATTCTCACAGGGTATGATATTTTTCTATTGAGGAAATACTGGATGAGTTTGTGTGACCTCAGCTTTGGGGGAAGGAAGAAACCAAAAAAAAAATATTTTCCTTCAACTCCCTTGTGCTGTTTAAAAGGAAGAAAAAATTGAAAATTTCACGCTTCGAATGCTGAAATTTGTGGAAGGGTTCGGTCAACAAAGCAGTGTATTATGAGGAAAACTCAATGTCGAGAAGAACTTCTTGGTTGTGTCTAAAATTCTTGTTTCATGACTGTAAAACTGTAAATCTTTAAGAAAGAGTGCAAAACGTCTCAAGCCGACACTTGCACAGAAAATGAACCAGTCCGATTCGAAACCGCAGTAAAGTGTGTGTAAATAAAGTATTTCAACTATGCAAGTTTGTAACTCTGCCGCACTTAAATCCTTCTCTTATATTTAATACAAATGATGATGTATCTCTGGGTGATGATCAATGTCCAGACAAGCATCACGTGCAGAAGAAGATTTTGTGAACGTGGGTGACTGGGTGCTGATCAGACATGCCAGGCAGATGATGTTGATTTTGATGCTGAGGGTTTGGTGGGAGCTCTCATCCGGACTTCTCAATGAGAAAAAAAAACAGCTAAATCCAAAGTTTCCGCGATCACTCTGCTCCACATTAGAAAGAATCAAGTTAGATGGAGCTGAGGGACTAGAAAGGCTAATGATGAAGACAAATCAGCAAACCTAATTTAAATGCTAGAACAAGCAGCCCCAGTACAACATCATTTACTACATATTGGAAAGTAAAAAAAAGTTTGATCCTACTCCTCAAAAGATGAAAACAAAGCAATAGTTACATTTATTGAATCAATTTAATGAGATATTTTGGTGAACATATGTTACTGATATTTATCATTTGCAGGCACGCCTAAAAGTAATTGCTTGTAGATGGTACAGCAGTCGAACCAACTAACTACGTGTATTCAAACAGGTGAAAAGAATAGCATGAGAAGTTGTTGACAATATCTCCAGGAACATATTATTATGATCACGCACTATCCACAGAGAAACGAATGGACAAGATGAATAGACCGATTCAACAGTGACGTCACAACTGGAAAATCAGTGTTGCCGTTGGCCGACTTGCCACATGACTCCCATAAGAATAATACAGGGAGCAAAGATCATCATGACACTGATAAAGAACAAGAAATTTCTTAACCATCAGAAGTTCATTAACTGATTCTGAGAACCCTTTAGATTATGAATATCTAATTCTTGAGGAAATTTGTGGCACCAATTTTGAGTATTCTTGTAATGATCATGGCTCCCCATGTTATTCTTACGGGAGTCACGTAAAAGTCACGCGACTTTTAAGAGCAAAATTGGGTAGTTTTTCCTACAGTAATTCACTGTTATCACCTGTGTGAAGTCACATCAAATTGGTCTATTGCATGAAGCTCACACTTGACACTCTTGAGATCTTGTCAATTATCTCCCAACGGTTGAATATTTTTACAGCAATTAAAGCAAGAGGTTTCCTATTGCATGAAGGTTTCCACCCCAAAGGTATTCTGCCCTTCTGACAAGAAGAAGATAGATGATGAAAACCCACAGAGCCAAAGAGTAGAAAATGCAAAAAATCTGGTTGTACCGCAAGATTCTATCAAACATCATTTTGTAATGATTGAAAGAAGCAGAAATGATTAAATTTCTGATGGAGGAAGAATACAACCACAACAGCTACTAGGAGGAAATATGGCTCCCGCAAAGTCATAAATCACAAAACAAAAGAACTGTTGGAAGAAGAAGATAGAATTCAAGAAACCAGAATGTGTGCTTTAATTGTATAGCAAATATCTCCAAGTGGTGGATAGTTTGAAGGAAGAAGCCTGATATTCCAAGTGCTACTGGTATGACCATTGGGCTGAAGAATGCAATAAGACCAACCCTGGAATTGCTCGGGCTGAATGTAAGGAGCAACAAATTTTGTTTGAGGACAAACGAGTGTGAGGCTGGCTGAATGTTCTTCACCTATTTTACTCGATTGCTATTAGTCGTTATCAGAAGCATTATGAAAGCACAGAACCTTGAATTCTCATTGGAGATTTCCTCTTGTATAGACCAATCAGAAACCAAATACCGATAAACGATCTTGATTGACAATTGTTAACTAGCCTTGAAAATTATGGGTTACAGTCATATAGGCGCCGACAATTAGGCGCAACAATCCTTCAGACGCCGTGACGTATTCTTTGTAACTTGCTTTGCCTAAATCCTGTTCCCTCTGTAATAAAAAATTTATTTATAAAATTATTTAAATAAATATTAATTTAATAAAGAAAATTTATTTATTTAATTTTATATTCTAAATGAATTTTTAATCAAGTAAATTATTATTTTAAAAAAATTTTAAAAAACAAACAAAATAAAAAAATAAATAATTCTAAAAAATATAAATATTAATATTAAATTTTTATCAACTAAAAAAAAATATCAAAATTAAATGATTAAATTAATTTTTTATTATTAATAAACTTGAATTAAATTGATTAATTTATTTTAATAAACTATGAATTGATTGACATTTTTTTTTCTGGGTAACTTGGATTTAATTAATTTTTTTAATTAATTATGAATTTAATTTCCTTAAAAATTTTATTAATAAATAATATCATTTTAATTAATTAAATTATTGTTAATAATTTACTCAACCTGTATTAATATTGTTTGAGATTAATAAATTAATAATTATTAACAATACCAGTATCTTAAATTATTATTATTTATTTGTGGATAAATTAAATCTATTGATAAAATTATTAAAGGAAATAATCAATTAGCTATTCTTCCAATAATAGCAAAGATTACATCAATTTTACTTAAATTTTTAATTTTATTAGTTTCTTGATTTATAATTTGTGATCCTGGTAAAATTAAAATATAAACTTCAGAGTGACCAAAAAATCAGAATAAATGTTGGAATATAATAGGGTTTCCATTACCTCTAGGGTTGAAAAATATTGTTTTAAAATTAATAGCAGTTAGAGTTATTGTGATTCCCCTTGCTAATACTGGTAATGATAAAATAGCTCAATTAATTTCTAAAAGTTGTTTCATTTTAATTTAAAAAAATTAATTCGCGCCTAAGCGCCCAATTGTTCTTGCGTCTTTGAATTTTCAGTTCTTCGCGCCTAATTGCCCGCGCCTAAATGATACCAACCCGAAATTATTTAGTCAACAGCAGCAGTCGGATGAAGAACCCAGAAAAATGAAACTGAAGATGTTGAAGAAATCAAGGAAGTTGGAAGAACTATTGAACAATGTTGATTTTCCATCGACATATTTTCGACCAATGCGGCCAATGGTCAGCAATAATGATGAGTATAATTTCTGAGGATGAAGTTTATGATCGATGGCCCAGAATTGAACTCATCTTCAATCTCAATGCTGAATGCTAAATCAATATCAGATTGTTCATTTGAAATCAAGGGAATGTAAACTTTGATCCAAATATGAAGTAGATCAAAGATCAACCTTCATTCCCAATTCACGTTGAACTCAATTTTGACACCAATATTGAGTTGATAGAACAAAGTAAACGTTTGATCTTGAGTCAAGACAATTTCCGGCCAATAATTCATTTGACAAAGAACTCATATCGATTTTGAGTCCATCTTTGCTGAAGATAATGAATTGATTCGGGTTGATTTGATGTCAGATTGATGTCAACCTAGGGTTCAATAGGAAATGAAATGAGTATTGAGAAGAAGGAGGAATGGAGAGAACACACCTCAACTATTATTTTTTATTATAAGTGGACCATTGAAAACCCCGAAGTCGTTTGAGTACATTTTCTTGAAATCTTTTTTGAAGAATACCAGCAGTCGTGCTACACATCAAATGTGGAGCTGCTCTCTATCCAAATTAGAAAGTTTCCTGCTGATCATTTAGCAGGAGATACAAAATATCATTTATTTTCCTGTCTAAATGACTTTGTAGAACATTTAACAAGGTAATTTAATTAGTCTCTTAATCTTGTATAATATTCCTCAGGAACCCATTCGCTGACGGAAGGAAATATATCAGTATCATTTTTAGGCTTCGAAAGTAAATTGAATGTGCTCGAGTTTCCCGAGATCTGAAGTGTGCTACTGCGTCTAGTTTTTCAATAAGCCATAATGAAACAATTAATGGATTGAAGCTATTATTTCTAGTATACACACACTAACGTTGATCACTTTTTTTCTCGTTTACTTTGTGTGGCGTTGGTATTTCGTTTGGCTGGATGTTCACTAGGGGACAGATAAATGTCGAAGAATGGAAATGATGCTAGAGAAATAGATTCGTGGGAAAAACCTCCGGGATTTTGTTAATTAAAAAGCAAACAAAAGAGGAAACTTTGAAATTACATGAAAAACGGATGAAGGTTTTTGCTATGTTCTCACAGTTCAATAACCCTTGTAATATTTTCTTCTTTCTCTAGGTACTTTCTTTGTTGACTCTTGACAACTCGTGCGATGCAGATAACTGATATTGAAGATCATTCTCTCGAATTATTCCTTTGACTTCCTAGTCTGACCCAATGCG
The DNA here is from genome assembly GCA_035079395.1 of Aspidiotus destructor. Taxonomy (NCBI): domain Eukaryota; kingdom Metazoa; phylum Arthropoda; class Insecta; order Hemiptera; family Diaspididae; genus Aspidiotus; species Aspidiotus destructor. Next base: position 9,464,960 of record JAVHKZ010000003.1, on the reverse strand, counting down.
TAATAGCTCGAGATCAGGAAAGTTGTGCCTGTTCGGTGATGCTCTTCTGTAGTATCACCATTGCGTGATTGCGCAAACCATCTGCGAGTAGTATCGCAATATCAGATTCCAGATGTATTTTATAAATGGATAATTGGTAATTGTTTATGTGAACCTGTGGCAGCTCTATGGTACCTTCGCCTCGCCACTCAATCAGACAAATTTCTGGTATCTTATTTCCAGCCGTGCTATTTTTAGCTTATAAATACGCAGGCTGGAAAAATTAATGAATTTTGTTTGAGGCGGTCTCGATTATTCATGAATGCAATTTTAAAAATCTTTCAATTCTAATTTTTTTTGTATACAACGTTCATCTTACTTGATCCCCTCACGTACGTACATTTTGCATTAGAGTCTTCACATCGCTAAAATAACTCGGATGATGCTGCAGACGTGACAAAAACTGTATTACGGACGAAGAAGTTGGTGGGAGGAAAGAATGAGATTGAAGGAAATACTTTTCATCAAGCTTATAGTAGAAAAAAAATGAAAATCAAACCATGTTTGAAATTGAAATTAATGTTGTATTTAAACCGTCCTGCGCCGAAGTTTGATTGTAAACAGAAGTGCGCGTCTACGCGAATGAAGGAAATCGTGTACCATGCTGAGTGTAAATCGTAATAAGACGGCGTGAAAGGAAGAATAGTAAGAGAGTCGATCTTTTATTCAGTTTGTTTTTTTGACAGGAATCGTGGAAAAGATCCATACTCTCTGACAGCTCTAATAAATTTCCTAGGAATCAATTTTTATGCGATAAAAACAGAAAAATGAGAAAGAAAAAGCGGAAAGGTAAACAGCGAACGAGTCAATAAGGTGGAGAGAAATAAATAAATTATAGCGTGTTGGATTTGGGTCGAAATTGTTATAATGGCGAAAGGTTTTTATCCTCCGCCTATGTTTCCAATTATACGTGAAGTATTTGAAAGTGCCTTTTGTCGAGTGAAGATAGGTAAATGACCACGATTGAGGGAGCGAAGTGTTGAATGTTATTTGCCAGAATGTTTGCTTCGGAGCGTTGTTGGTTTTCAGTTATTTTTCACTCTCTTATCGTTCGTATCTGATGTTTCCGAATTTTCGATCGAGTAGAATTTTGAAGACTTTATCCATCTGCAAGAATTCTTTTTGCATAAATAAATACAGTGATATCTCATAACTGGTTTATTGGTCTACTCGCACTTCCATTAATTCATTTAAAAATTAGCATCTTTTACTTTTTAGAATGTAGATTACATCAACTTGAGTCGACCATTATACTGGAGACCATTTTTGCAGATAAGTCACATCACGTTTTTGTGCCTTCCTGCTCTTGTATCGGCAAAATTCAGCAACCGATAAGTGGAAGGAGAGGTGTATCTTGGAGCTTCATACTGGGATTATATTAGTTAGACCTATACTAGAGGGAGAGGGGAGACAAACTAACTAGGCCTTTCTTTGTTCTATGTAGCAAACTGACACACTAGCTTCTGACTAGGTCTAGGAATCCTGTTACTACGTATATCCTTACTTAGGCCAGCAACTATAAACCTAGTATTATCAAGTCGAGTAAAATGAAAGCTAAGGAACAGATTAAGAAGTGGGCCTACTCCAGGTTGCTATAGTGAGTTTAGCTTTCATCATATAGATTTGATACACAAAATTCACGGGTTCTTTAACGAAGTTAAATGAGGGGATGCAGGGAACCTGTTTTATGAGTTTCACTGTAGGAAAATAATTTTATTTTATCGATTTATCTGGACCAATCAAATATGATTTTCTGTCTCAAAATCATGTGCAAGGGGTACTGGTCGGTTTGTATTGTGTTTTAGTCCGATGAATCTATGTGCCATTTGATATACTTCCTCTATACTTCTTCCGGAGAAGTGTTGTCTGTAATTTGTAATTTGAAAGTATAGCTGGGACCCCTCTTTAATTACTTTTGTAATGATGGTCTACAGGTAGGATATGGCGAATGTAAGGAGCCCCTCGATGGTTGGGGTCTCCATGACATGAGATGATCAATGCATCTTGGATGGAATGGGCACGGTTTGGGGAGATGGCTCCCAGTGAGAGTTTTTAACACATCATGGCGACACTATTAAAAACTGCGACATTTCACGCGGCACATAGAGTTTGAAACTTCAATGAAAAGAGAATCATTTGCAAAATTAATTATACGGCAAAGGAATGAATTTCATTGCTGCGTTGACAAATGAAAATTCATCACAGTTCTAAGTCACAGCAATCAAGTGCATGCGCACAAGAAAAAAAGGTTGGCATTATTAGGCCAAAGGCCTTAGCCCCAAAAAAGTACAATGCAATTAGCAAGTTATCATAGATTTAAAAAGTTTCAACTAGATGGTAAGAGAGAAGTAAGAGGATTGGATAGCAATAAAAAATAGTTTAGATAGAGATGCAAGAGCAACAAAGGGAAGTCAGACATCTGAAATAGACAAAAAGAGTGAAAGCATCCACTAAAAGGCTTCAGAGAAAAGAGAAGTAATGTTAGGATGGACTGGGACAGCAAAAAATGAACCGGAACAAAGAATATTAGAAAAGTAACTCTTTGCCTAGAAGAAACAAAAAAAATAATAACACACCGATTGCCTAGTGGCGATTGCTGCGTGGCGATTGCTGCGTAGTGGCGACGTTAGTTTAGTTTGAAAAAGACAAAGAGGAAGATGGAGAAATAGAGAAAGAGAGATAAGAATACAAGGGTAGTAAAATAATAAATAGAAAGGACTATGAGCGTATCAAAAAGGTATCAAATGAGTTGTCCGAGTGGGGGTTCAATAAGACAAAAATACTACCTACAAGGAATAGCGCCAAGTTTGCCGCTACGAGATAAAATTTTGTGACACTATTTTGTGACACTACACGTGTTTGTTGATAATGCAATGAAGAGCTACAAAACGAAGGCAACAGTAGAAATAATACCTCCAATGAACGAGTAGAAAGGTGGTGCAAACATCACAACGCGCGCCAAACAATGCAAATAGAGGAATAGGTAAAATTGTCAACAGAGGCTGGTCTACGCACACACACACACTCTCACCAACACACACACTTGACGTCGCCGAGCGAAGTCTCGCTTGTATTTGATGGTAACAGTGCGTACAAGTATATGCCTAGCAATCTGTATTATCTTTGATATAGGTAAGCTAGAAGTTCTCCTTCATTATACTAGCTTCATACTAATATAACTAGAATATGCCTAGCAATTTCTATTATCTTCAGTACCTATAGCTGGGACCCCTCCTTGTAGTATAGTAGCTTTATACAAATATATACCTAGCAATCTGTATTATCTTTAATATATAAGCTAGAAGTTCTCCTTTATTATACTAGCTTCATGCTAGTATAACTGGAATATGCCTAGCAATTTCTATTATCTTCAGTATAACTGGGACCTCTCCTTGTAGTATAGTAGCTTTATACAAGTAAACGCCTAGCAATCTGTATTATTTCTTTAATATAAGCTAAAAGTCCTCCTTTATTATACTAGCTATATACTAGTATAACTGGAATCTTTGAGCTATAGATGATAGGAGGGGGAACTCAGAAATTTTTCAAGTCCCAAGGTCATAGGTAATTTTGATATACCTAGCAATTTGTATTATCTCTAGTATAAGCTAGGACCCCTCCTGAAGCACAGTAGCTTTATAATAGTATATGATTAAATAGGAGGGGTCTTGGGGGGGAGGTAGAGGGGATGAAAAGAGGGGAGGTCAAAAATTTTCCAAGTCCCAAGGTCATTCTCAAGGTCATAGTTAGGTAAGGAAGTTGCCTCCCGGACGCCGGACGCCGGACGCCGGACGCCAGACACTTTTTCTTAAGAGACCCCCTGATAAAACAGGTTCCCTGTTAATATATAAAACTAAGGAGAGGGAGGACAAGCAAAGCGAGTGGAAACTAGTACACTAAAATTTGTAAATTGGACTCGTAATAGACCATGAAGGCAGTAAGTGAGTCCCTAAAAGCTATTGATTTGAATTCTAATGGACACCCATACTAGACCAATAAGAGGGGGGGGGGGGGGTACGATGCCATGCAATCTGTTAATTTGGTGTATAAAACCGTGAGTGAGCTACCCAAAAGCCATTAGCTTGGAATATTCCAAAGTAGGCTTTGTCGACCGTCGATTTAGGGTCAATTTCAAGTCATAGGCAATGTCAACTCCAAATTGACTGTAATTTGACGTCAAATCAACGTCTTTACTAAAGGCCATAATATTACGGTCGATTTTTAAGGTATATTGACTGCTTGACTACGTCGCGTCGATTTGGAGTGGAAATATCGTCCACTTAGATAACATTTTGTTCAATATCATGTTAACTGTATTTCAACGTCGACTATAAGGCTACCAAAAATGTGAACAATTTGTGCACCCAATGTCAATGGCAACAATTAGTCGATTTTTGGTCGACTACAATATTCTCATTGTTTCTCATTGTTGATTAGAAATCGACTGAAAATCGACGTCAACATTGAGTGAAAGTTATACCAGTTTAAGATTATATAATCTTGAAAAATGCAGTCGATTTTAAAGGTAAATCGACTGCATGACGACGTCGATCTGAAGTTGAAATATCGTCAACTCAAAAAACATATTGTTCGATATCATGTTGACTGCATTTTGACGTCGACTCCTAGGCTACTAAAAATGTGATTGATATGAGAAAAATGTGAACAATTTGTACACCTATTGTCAACGGCAACAAATGGTCGATTTTGACTTGAAATCGACTTAGAATTAAAGTTGATTTTGAGTCAATTTAGTTTGGCCCTAATGTTGACCAAAAATCGACTGGAGGTAGACTCATTGTCGGCGTCAAATTGACATCCACCTCGGATGCGTGCGCGCTGTTAAGCCAAACGGGACAACAGTATTCTTCGACGGAGGATGCAAATGCTATATGGTTGTTGTCCTTAAGGTATTTGTCCCGGCTCCCGGCTCCCCGGCCAGTCCTAGCAAGTGAAGACGACAAAAAGCTGTGCTGTTTTCTCTCAGGGCGTCTAGCCATACCCCCTTCACCGTCTCTACCCCTGCTACCGGATCTACGGATTTTTGGTCCTCGAAAGAGATACGTTTTTTTAACGGATTTTGCGTAGAATATGAATTTCTTGCACTCAAGGAAAAAGTACCTTACACACGCATATGAGAGATACTTCTCTCCTGATCGTTATCGGCCGACTCTGCAGTCTCCCGTGACGTTGAGTTGATCAAGCGAAAAGTACCTCAGTTACTTCTATGAAAGATACCTTTCTTCTAATCGTTGTTGTTAGATCGGGCAGAGTCCGCAGAAATCGATTCTACAAAAAATTGCGCATCAGTGCTCAAAAATCCTTAACCGTCACTTTTTCCAAGTTCTGGAAATGGATTTCTACGGACTTTGACTGATTTATCAATAACGATCAAGAGAAATATATCTCTCTCAGGGGCCTCGGAGGTACCTTTCCCTTGATCGAACCACGTTACCGGAGACTGCGACCCATGACGACCCGGAGATCAGTGTCTATCATTCTGGGGGCTGAGGTGCTTTTCTCTTGAACACAAGAAATCCGTAAATCTGGCAGCACTGGCCTCTACCATCGTTTGTAACAATGCTGCCTAAATATCGATATGAGCGGACCTCTTCAGAATGTGTTCCTCTCATGAATATTTTCAATGTCCTAATCGGTTTTTCTTTTGCTATCTGTGTAACTTTAGCTTTACCAACCTTTATCCACATATCACATTTCTCCTTTACCAATACTAACCGGGAGATCAGAAGCAAGCTACCGGTTAAAACGGTCGAGCAACGAAATCGACTTCATATCGACGTCGATTGCGGGTCGATTTTTAGTCGTGAAGAAAGGCTCACCTCAAATCGACTTGATGACGACGTCGATAGTGAGTCGATTTCGGGTCGAGGGCCACCGTCCACCTCAAATCGACTTGATAACGAGGTCGATTTTTAGCAGTATAGCAGACTGTCCACCCAAAATCGACTTGATAACGACGTCAATCTTGAGTCCTAGAAAACCGCTTACCGTAAATCGACTTGATAACGACGTCGATTTGCAGTCGATTGCGGTCGATTTGTGTCGATTACTTATCAAAATAATGGGTCGATTTAAGGTCGATTTGACGTCACATCAACGTCGATTAAGAGTCGACATGGTTCAACGGTTAACCCGCGGAGTAAGCTCTCCGAAAGCTATTAGCTTGGAATATTTCAAAGTAGACTTATACTGGAGCATGGAGGGGGGCGAACGTGCAGAGCGAGTCAACTACCCAACATCTATCAACTGAAAACATTCTAAACTGGACACTTGGTAGAGCAAAAAGAAGAGCAAACGAGCGGTGCGAATGAACTCCTCCAAAGCTATTAGCTTGAATTTCTTCAAAATAGGCGTCTACGCATCCAAGGAGGGGGTAAACGAGCGGAGCGAGTGAGCTTCTCAAAAGCTATTAGCTCAAAATAGCCAAACTGGAACTATACACCAAGAAGAACTTTCTAAAAGCTACTACATAGCTTGAAATAGTTAAAAGTGGACTCATACCAGACTAAGGAGGGGGCGTACGTGCGGAGCAAATGAGTTCCCCAAAAATTATTAGCTTGAAATATTCTTATTTACACGGTCATATTGATACTCAACAACAATGTAATGAGAACGGAAAGACGTGAAACATGATCTTTATTCATTTTTTGACAAGATTCACTTTTTTTCATCAGAAAAATCATCAGATCTGCTCCTCAAAAGTAAAGACGTATTTTATAAATTCCCACAGATGACTACCGCGTAAAATTGTATCAGAACTACATACTTTTCCCCTTCGTAATCCCCCGTAATCTTCGCGCCGTAATTCGCAAGTAAACTTTTCTTTTTTTTTCAACGTTCTATTGAATAGACGAAGTTGAATATGTACGTCGTTATGGAAGTTAATAAAATCGCGCAAGTTTTCCCACGAAGTTCACAATTCATTTTATTCAATCGTTCGCCGATGAACCCCTCAAGTATCCATTCACAGCCTACATTTACAACACCTGAATGAGGGGGAGCAAATACGATACGTATAGACGTGTTATAATTTTAATGACGAAAAAAGTAATAATAAAGTTTGTAAATGCATCTCAGACTCTCAATGCTTTCATAAGAAAAAAATGTTCCGTTCGACGTACAACCTTAATACCACTTTAGTTTGTATTTTCCATTTAAAACGTCTCTCTCTCTCTCGTTTCAGTTTTTTTCTTATGACGCAATATTATTTACGTATACCTAGCTGCGAGAAATTTCAGATGTTGACAACGAATGGATCTATAGCAGAACATTCAGAAGTAGAAACGTCAACGAGGATAAATAATTAAAAATAAAAACATAAAAAAAATTTGATTCTGAACTTCGCTAACGAAATCTACGTTCAACAGAAACCCGAATGACTTCACTTTCCTGTTTTTGGGATGCGCAAAAAATTAATTCGAGCATTTCACATTGAAAAGAATGTTACGTCGAGAAGTATTATAGTAATACCTTCGCTCTCGTAGTCAAGAAAAAAGAAGAATGAAAAAGAAAGAAAAAGAAAAAGGATGTGGGTCATAAACTTATTTCCGAGTCTTCAAAGCTCTCCGTGCACTCTTCATTTTTTTGATTTTCGACTTTCGTGCAAGACTAATTGTTTTTCATTGGGGCGTTATTAAATCTCTCGATCTTAGCCTCGAATTAAAAAACTTTTCTTTTGTCGTTATCTAAACCAATTGCAACGTTCGTAAAATCATTGTAAAGTGATGGACATCTTTAGTAAATCGTTTAATTAAAAACTTTTGTTTTTATCGGTGTAGTTTTACGTTCGGTTTCCGGTTCTTTCTTCGAGCGCGTTTTGAAAAAGTAAGCCGGTACGCATTATGCTGTTCTTCATACGCCTTCAAAAATCACGATATGTGATGCGTACGTACGAAGAAATAGACTCATCTGTATTCTAAAATTATCAAAAAGTAGTTCCATGATTCGAATACAATACAGCGATAGATCAAAAATACTACAAGACAACTTCATCTTTTGGGTAAAAACTAGAAAATGAGCCGTAAAGTTTCAAACTTCATCTCCTCGATATATTTCTAGCTTCTCCATAAGAAGGTCCTTCAAAGCTTCCGACGTAGCCTACATATTAACGAGCACCACCTGATGAATTTCTTAGATCAATCAAAATCTTCCTCCGAGGATATGGAGGAAACCTCAGATAATGAAATTAAAAATGATTTTAAATCAAACGCTTCGTCAACCCCGATTTCAACATAATTACTGAATCATCATTACAAAAACCAACCTTAGAAATTGCAATATTGAAGGTATTAAGCCAGTAAACAGAGGGTACATAATAGCACTTTGTTTTTCTTCTAGTACTGGAATAGATGAAATAAACTTCTGAATTTCTCCGCCCACAACTGACAATTCAGAACTTTGTCGAAAAAGTTTTTCCGAGCACAATTGCTTTATATTAATAAATTGAAATTCATCGAGTTATATACGAATTTTTCAGACGTCACAGAAAAGTAACCCACCGAAATTTCAAAAATGACTGTAGATTTCTTACAGCACATTGAATATTCTCCACCTAAATGATGTCGACGAAGGCAAAGTTGTTGAATTTTTACATTTGATGCATCAAGAAACGACAAACATGAAGATTTCCCAAGTACCTACTGAACCTGTTGAATTCGTACTACATATCCTCTTCATCCATCAACAATTTGCAGCATGGAAATTTTCCACAGTATTTATTACGTTTCTTTCTCTATATCGATCGCAATGTTTTCGCTACCACACTCCACTACTTCCGCGATAAATTAATGGTTTTGTTTCAGCCAGAACAGCAATAAGTGAAATAGCGTTTCATACTCGTTTCGCACTTTTATCATTATTAGGAAACAAAGTCGAAGCCGAACGTGGCTCGGCTTTTTAGAACAACTCGCGTTATAATGAAACGATTTCGCTCTTAATTACTTTCCATTCATAATGAATACTGACGGGATTTATACAACCAGAAGAAGGGGAGGAAAAAACTTTTGATAGTAGTTTTTCGTTTTTATTTAGAGGATACAGAGAGATGTCAGTACGTCCACTTCATGTAAGTGGATAATTGAAAGAGACGGGGCAAAAATTACGAAAAAAATAATAAGAGCGAGCGAAATTCAAACAACATAGCTGCTCGTTCCAAAATTACAATTTTTTTTCAACACGAGATGGTGAAGTGCGATTTAACCCAAGGTTAGATCTTTACCGCCATTACCAAGGCTAAAAAAGAAAATTGGTCTTTCGCTTTCGTTAATTCCTTTATATACGAATGTACCACATTGAAATCAGCAAATCAGCAATTAATGAGTGAATCGCGAATGAAAATCTCTCCAGAAGTCTAGATGAATAATTTATAGGAGGAGGGGGTTCTTTCAATAATATATGAATAATATTAGAGGGAAATGTTTGCCCATAAATCGATGGACCAGCACAATTTTTTCCCAAGTTTTAAGAAAGAGCAACCGCTCACCTGGGTTATCTGATGGCGCAGAGTTATAATATCTAGTGAAGAAGAAGAGGCAATAGAAGCAATGGGATGAAGTAAGCACAGCATAAATAGTTTAGAGAACTAAATACCGGCCGTAAAAAGGTGAGTGATACAAATGTTCAAACGGAATCATATATCTAGATCGTAGATGAGAAAGAAAGAGGAAGTATAACGGAAGAATTTCCTAGCCCAAGTTCTTGATATACCTAGCTTGATTGGAAGCCAGTGAAAGTTGAAAGATAGAATTTCAATGAAAAAATCTGAAAGCTAATTGTGAAAGCCCAAGAATGGACAACATCCAAGCACAAACTGCGACTGCCACAGAACCTTCAAAAACGACAAATTCTGCCTCTCCTTACTATTCATACTCGAAGTCATATTGCCCACAATATTGTGGACCATATTGTGAGTATCATTATTGCAACAATGTCGCCAACATTGTAAGCTAAAATGTTGACATCATTACTGACAACATTGTCAACATCAATGTTGGTAACATTGTCAGCAACATTTTTGGCGACAATAGCAACATCAGGAATAATCCCCATTCTCTGATTACTGTGCTGTGTCAAATTAATCCAAGATCCTAAATTACAGCTATTTATTATGAAGAAGAAGGCGATACTCTTTTCCATTGACTATACACGTACCAGACAAATACTCGCATTGTTGAAAAAGTTGTCACTTTGAAGGATACTGACACCAGAGTGTGCTGCGTGTTAATACGTTGGTGTAAGAGAGAGGGAAATATGTTCTGTCTCTTTCACTCTGCCGGTTAACACGCAGCACACTCTGGTGTCAGTATCCTTCAAGGTGACTTCTTTTTCAACAATGCGAGTATTTGTCTGGTTTGTGTATAGTCAATGTCTTTTCTAAGGAGTAACTAAATACAAAAACTGCAGAAAGTTGGGTTCTTGTCTTTTGCTGAGGATGACTGTTTCTTCAAAAGCGCTTTGAAGTTTTAGTATTTTCTGTGGTTTTTGTATTTAGTTACTCCTTTAAAAAAAAATATTGCCTTTTTCTTCATACTATGCTGTATGTTTGGTTAATTATCCTCCCACTAGCCCAATAGATAGAGGTTTGTGACTTGTAACCACTCTCTGTTACCATTTTGTAGTTTTTGCATAATCTAGGTCGAATATTATTACTCAAAATTGAATAAAAGAAACGCGTTCTTTGGAATTTTCTTGCAAACTGTACTCATAAAATGGAAACAGGCACAGTTTGCTTTGTTTTCTATGGGAAATCCTCCAAATACTAGACCCTCTCAACTCTAAATACAGATTCTATTTCTGAGCTTTTTTCCATTGTCATGCTCAATTTTCTGACGTAAATTAATAAATTTGCATACAGTTTGATCTTTTTCTTAATTTTTTCATTTTGTACATCACATTTTCTCACTACTCAGCATACAGGGGGAAAGTTTGCTTGCTAACGCATTTGTTTGCAAACGTGCGCAAGGAAGGAACAAACAACTGCAAATAACAAATAAAAATTTTTATGGAACAAACGCAAACTGAACAAACAACTAAAATTTGCAAACAAATGAGATGAACAACATGTTTGTTGCTTTTTGTGTTCAACTGTAGATGATGCCACTGAGGCGGAGGAAAATTCCCTTTCTCCTGATTAGTATAGCTCGGGAGCCAGTTTATTTTACTTCAGACCCAATCTTTGTTGTTCTGCACTTCCTCAGTTACATTTCATAGGTTTGCTAAAATTGCAAGAAATGGAACAAACAAATGCAAACAAAGGTTTTTTGTTTGTTTGCAAACGCAAATGGAGGCAATCTCATGAAGAAAGACAAACAAACGCAAACGTTTTTTCAGAAGTGAATGGGAACAAACGCAAACAAAATTTTTGTGAACGCCCCCAAGTTTGCTACTCAAATCTCCTTATTTGGTGTGTTGGGTAGTGATGGGAACTATCGATTGACTATAGTTTTTGGAAAAAACTATTGGGAAAAACAATAGTTTTGTGAAAAACCATCAACAATAGTATTGTCAATAGTTTAAGAAACTATCGATAGTTCAAAAACTTGTTTTTTTTTTTAAACTCACAAAATTTGGAGGGAATTTACTGATAACACATTTGAAAGAAAGAGAAAGGAACTGGAATGTCAAATAGTCAACTGTTCACCGTTCACTTTTGGTCACATATGTGCTTTTTGGGTGTGGGGCCACGTTTTTGAGGTATTTCTTAGTTGCATCCATCATCTGGTAACACTGGAATACATTACTTGACAGGATTTTCCAAAAAAAATAACAATCAGGAAAAAAGTATCTATCTACAATTTAGCACAGGTACTTTTCTCCTGATCAACGTTTTTCATTCAAACTATCAATAGTATTGATAGTTTCAGGAAAAACTATTGGGACTATCAATAGCATGAGACTATCAATTATTGCTCATCACTAGTGTTGGGCAACTCGATGTAATGCTGTGATTTGGGGTGTGCAAATTATAGACAGCGCTAGTGTGCAGGTGCTAAACGTCCATCTTTCCTTATCAATCACCAATTGCAAGACATTTTACAAAGTTTGTTTACACTGCGCACTAGCGCTTTCTATAATTTGCACAATCCAAATCTCAGTAAAACTATGTACAACATTCTTCATGAGTACAACGTTTTTTTTTTTTCCTTTCATCCCCTTGGATATCAGACACCTCTAAAACACGGACCGAGTTTTGGTAGCCGCGAGGGCGAGTGTCTGCTGATCAGAGGTTTTGTTGTTAGATAGCGCTACAGTCAGTCGCAGTAGCTCCCGTGTAATAGTTTATTGTAGGCTCAACTGACTATAAGGTAGACTTAGTTGTTGGCTCACAGTCCCTAGTATTGGTCTTGAAAGCTAGTACAGGCCGACTAGTAGTAGTTTACATAGTCAAGACTTGAAGAACGGAACGGGAACAAAAAATGGGAACAAAACTAATATTTTTGAGTTCTGAGAACTAATAAGAACGACAACATGATCTTTAAAATCAACCGGGAACGGAACAAGAACAGAACCTTGAGCAAGTGAGAATGGAACAGGAACGCTTCCACTTTAGGCCTTGGGAACCGTATCAATACCTACTGGGAACTGGAATGGGGAAAAAACGAAAACTGGAACAAAATGGTAACGTAAAATAAATATTGGTATTCAAGAGTATTTTGATCACGCCTGTAATGTATGAAAGTTGTAAAATTGCGCTCTTTACAGAAGCGAGTTTGTGATAGAAGGTGCTGTTGTAACGTTCTTGAGGAATTTGTTTTATCCTTTTTGCGATCATGCACTGAGAAAAATGTTCAGCACTTTTTGCATGAATTAATTCAGCAAAAAGGGTACAGTTCGGGTTTTCTGCAGAAAATGCTCTCACAGTTATGCAAAAATTACTGGACTGTTCAGCAATATCTATACGAAACTTTACTGAACAGTTATGCAGTTTTAACATAACTGTCACACACATTTTGTTAATCTACTTCATGTACCGCATAATATACAGTTCTATTAGAAAGAACATACATTCAAATTTAACATTTTTTACCAACCTAGTTCAGTAATTTCTACCAAAGTGAATTGTATAAAATACATTTTTGTTCAACAATCTTGTATAGAAATTTGTTGCGTTTTATGCAGAGCTGTTTTGTAATTTATATTGAACTACCCTGTAAATAGTGCACTATTGTATTGCACTCACTCTGTAACCAGTTTTGTAGGTATTGCAATCCTGACCAGTAGCTTGTCTATCCAATTTTATGTAAATATGGGGTCAAAGCTTCACCCCAACCGAGGACCGAGCAGCCACTATACTCGATCCAACCCAAGAGCCGCCCACAACCTGGGACGCCCGCATTACAAGACGGAAGGGAAGCCGTATTGCACCCATACGACTTCCCCTCCGTCCCGTAACGCAAGCGTCCAAGGCCGCGGGCAGCTCCCAAGTTGGATCGAGTGTAGCGCGCTTTGCTCGATCCAACCCGAGATCCACCCACAACCCGGGACGCCCGCATTGCAAGACGGAAGGGAAGCGGTATTGAACCCATACGGCTTCCCCTCCGTCCCGTAACGCAAGCGTCCAAGGTCGCGGACAGCTCCCAAGTTGGAGTGAGTATAGCGCGCTTTGATCGCGTCACTCCCTCAGCCGGTAAACATTACACCACCACTTGCGCACACAAGAAACGACCGGCTTGAGTATGCCCGTGGTGGCGTATTGTTTACTGGTCGAAAGAGCGACACGACCGAAGCATGCCAGAGGCTGCCCAGTTCAAATAGCGCTGCCTCAGCTATACATCGAGTGGTAACTACCTCTTGGGTAGTTACTTCTCAAGAAGCGCCAGCAGAATAACTACAAAATCACTTATATAGAGCCAAGTGCAATGTTTGTCTGCGAGTTTACAAGTTACGTGAGACTGTTTCTCCGACAGTAATGTAGTTTTCACTGAACATTTTCTGCAATATATCTTGCCCAGGTTGTCAACTTTTGATGAACTAGTTACGCCATCTTGAAAAATGTGTTGCAGTTCTGTACATTTTACAGAACAGTTATGCATTATTTGCTTCACTGTAATGGCAGGGCTCTTTCCTGAACACTTATGTAATTTTTACTGAACAGTGAATGTATTCGAAGCAAAACGCATTTCAATACTTTCTTCTAAATGAGGCAACACTTTCAACAAAATTTTTAAGGAGAATGTGTTGATCCAGTTATGCAAAAGGTACATACATTTTGGAATTGCTGAACAGTTCAGCAATTTGTTTCAAACAGTTTTGGAAGTTTTGCTGAAAATTCATCACTTATAACTGAGTTTCAGTACAAAATACAAAACAGATTTTAAAACGTGCAGAAGTTTCAGCATAAAGTATAAAATTTCAGCAAAAAGTGCTGAAACTGTGACGCACTTTATGCACGTCTTTTTTCTCAGTGTGAGATATTTCGAACTCGCACTTATTCGATTAAAATTTTCATTTGGTTTAATTTTTCCGTTGATCTCAGATAACTTCTCAAAATATTCTTACATGCCAAGTGTGTACTTACTCGTCCGGTTGCGTTTGCGAATTTGTGGCTCCCTCTTCGGACATGTTGCTCGAAGTTGTCATCGTGAAGCGATACCGAAATCTCCGGCGGATTCAGACAACCACTCCTTCCCTTTCCTGTAAATAAAGAGAAAAATTTGGTCGCGTTAGAAAAAAAAAAAAGCTCGTCCTTCGTCAAAAGTACAATCTATAAGGTTGCCCGCAGTTACACTTTAACTGTCGGAACGCGAATTGATCGTGACTCTTGCTGATTTGCTTAGTGTTGCCCTCGGTAAGTTATAGAAAAGCGTGTCAGAAGCGTCGTTGGTAATAGAAATTACTAGCTGCTGAGATATTGGTAGCAAGCCTTATTTAGGTTATCAACACCCTTTGAAACATTCGAACGTATTAAAAGCGCCACGATACCGCCATCAACACAATACGAAATAAATGCAGGAAACATGTCGAACTGACTTCTCTTAAATCGTCTATTAAATGACAAGTTTATAGTGTTGAGGTTAAAAGGGTAGAACAATTCCGAGTTGTTCGTCGCGTTGCTAATGAAAGAAGATTATTTTCAAACTTTCTGTATGAAAAAATCGTCAGTAGTTTTGGACAATTATTCTTAGATTATCTGAATGTATTTCAGTACTTTGGATTGGTATTGAAACTTTCTACTTGCAGCAATATTGACGACTAGTTAAACTGACAAAATGATTATATGAACCTTTGTTTTCGTGATATGTTTCCATTCTGATTGATTGTTGACCATTTGAGTCTATTATTAGTACAAATATAGCATTCGCCATTCGATGAAGTAGTGCACTTCATTTTCTAGGGATTAAAATATTTATTGCTCGCCAAGTCCTTGGCTTTAATTATGTGAGAACGAGCTTCTACTCCGGTCCAATACGACTCACGTGAGAATACTTCATCTACTTACTATTTTTGGCAAATTTTTATACAAACCCTTCGGTAAATATCGTCTGATCAAGGGTTGTATAGTACTGTCAAAACGTAACATTTCTGAAAGCTAGACTGCTTAATTTTCTATAAGCCTTCAACTTAGGTGTTTTATCTTCGACGGGAATGCATTACTCGTATCAAATTAGCTGTATTTCAGTTTGCCCAGGGAAGAAATGCAATAAAGAGTGTGAGTGATTTTCCATTCACCTAAATAAGGATGCATAATTAAAGAAGTTGTCATTAAGTGAGGATTAGTCGACAATTTTCTTATCCCTGTATCAGCATAAGGGCCCCTGTTAATAGAATGCCATTTTGTGGCTCACATTCTGGTAGTAAGAAAAAGACTCATTTTTTCCCCTCTTTTACTGAATTGATCTATCTAGACAACCTCGAGAAAATTGAAATAGTATGGAAAAAAGCCGCATGGAAAGTAAAATAAAGAATGCTCTTAGTAGAATGGATAAAAATGTACAGTCGACGTAGCAGAACACTGTAAAGATAATGTGAACTGTCGTAATGGGCACAACGAAACTGTTGACTAAAAGAGGACGTTTCTGTCTACAAAAATTTAATGAAAGTGAAAAAGATGAAACGGTTTCATTTCCGAAACATCTGAAAATTTCTAACCCTCTGAATAGCTTTGGAGGGGGAAAAAAGAAGAAGCGAGAAATAGAGAAAGAAAAAAACGAATGACGAACTTTCAAGGAAGTTGAGAAAGTGCTTGAAGAACTAGACATGTATTATGAAAATGTTCTATACCCTCTGGCTTCAGAAAATCCTTGCTCTGCTCTATATGCTTCTGGACCGGCTCGATTAAAAGTGAAAAAGAGAGAAGGATACGACACCTAAAAAGTTTCAGTTGTAGACAGACTCGTACGTACACAAAAAAACTCGATGTGATCGTGAAGTTGAAATTTATATTTTATTCAAAAATATTTCTGAGTTTTACGTTGATATAAAATGAAATAAAGTGCTCGTTTGCCCACGGTTACTTGATTACGGTCTTCAATTTCTATCACATTTTATCGCCAACCCTTGCACCGAGTTTTAATTTCCGTTTAAGAAAATAAGTGGAAAGTATTTTTTATTTGTTTCGTCTTGTTCTCGTGAAAAAAAAAAAAAACAAAAAACATCGTCATTGGAAACTCACTCTACTCTATGTGTTCAACTTGAGCGTTGCATAAGGAAATTGTCGAAATGTTTAAAGAACATATAATTTTGTAATGTACTTTTTCTATCCCTGTTACGCCAGTGAGTATGTACGTGTAAAAGGAAGATTATTATATTAGTCTTGTCACACAGCGGAGTAATACACTTATGTTTAAAACAATATTATTATTATTATTAATGGAGAAGATGGAAGAAGTATACTTGAATATAAATTTAATGTTTGTAAAACTGTTTTACCTCCTAACAGTTTTGAATATTGTTGGAAACGATTGAGACGTAATCATAGAGAACGGATGAGTCCAACACCCTCTCGCAAAGCTCTCAAAGAGATTCGAAAAATTATATTTATTATGAACGTGCTTCAAAACTTGTACAATTCCTACAAACATTGCGTCTTGAAATCTTGTGTTTAGTCATCAAGCTTTGAGTTCACAATTGGACGCTTTTGAGCAAAACCCAACCAAGCGACATGATAACAATCTGGAGAACAGGAGAATAATGTTTATTTACTACAAGTGGAGATTATCCTATTCCCCAGATCGTTATCATGTCGCTTGGTTGGGTTTTGCTTAAAAGCGTCCAATTGCTCTTTCATTTATGTATACCAATTCTTGCTTTCCTTTTCGGATTCATTTGTGAAAACTTTTCCCAATCTTCATTCCAGTTTCAGTAATATTTTTTGTGATTTTTACTTTTAAATGTTTTAACAGAAATATGTTTTGTTGGATTATATCGGTGAGAATGTCTGTCAGTTTTATTCGATCTATGTTCAATTCCAAAGTGCAGAGTAATTTTCTCTTTACCGCCACACTTCACGCACTATCAATCTTTCGGCTGGGCCGATGCGAACTTGTAATGCTGACTTACAAACACAAAATACTGTACGACCACAAAGAATATGTTTAAATCAGTGTGAGAATGGCCAAACACGAGACTTGTTCAGACTTTTCATAAGAATGGTCGACATGAGGGGCCTTTGATTCATACATTTGTAACGAGGACTTGCACTCTTGTAGCAATTTACAGAAGGAATTCCGGGAACTGAAATTACATATCCCCTCCCGTACCACCAATAAATTTCAATCCGCATCCCAAAACATCACGTTTCTATAATTGGGAGTGTCATACTCTTTTGTTGACGCTTGTGTGACCCTAGATCTCCATCGGCGTGCGTACGGTTTTGTAGATTCGTGGTTTTTGGTGAAGTAAAACAATTCAGTTTTGGAGGATGAAGAAATTTATTGCTCGCCAATCCTCGGCACTAAATAGGTATGTGAAAGCAAGTTTCTTGTGGAAGAATTTCACCATTCGAACTGTGGGATTCTCTTCCATATAACACTGAAGTACATCATCTATTACACTAGTCAACGGCCAAAAAATTGCTGGAACGAGAATAGGTGATTCTTGAAGTATTTTTCACGCTAAATTCAAGGCTGTTTTCCGTTTTTCACTAACAGGTCTAGTGAAAAAATAAAGGGAAATATTAAATTGAACGATCAAAAAAATTAATTAAACGACGAACACGGCCAACGACTAGATAAAAAAAATGAACGACCAGTGTAGTAAAACCGCACGACGAAGGAAGCCAACGACCATTCCTATGAATTGCCCGCCGAACCAAAAAAATGTGTTTTTGAGGTAACTGCGTTTTTTGTACTTCATATGAATAATATACAGTAGAAGAAATGCGAGTGGTACGAAGGTGCCGGTTTTGGTTTTCCATCTACTAATAACGGGATTGAAGGCACGAACCATTGGATTAAAACAGAACACACTTTGCGGAAGCGCCTCCCTGTAAACCAGTTTCTAAATACAGTAATGTAGCCGCCTTGCTCATTAAATGGTCCAAGAACAGAGATCCCGCGAACGTTAATTATGTACCATTTCTTGAGGCTCCCCCATCTCGCTTCCACTATGGACGAAGGCCTATCATTGGGCACTAGAAAATAGGAAGGTTTCAGAGCGCTCCCTGACTGACACTTCCACCGAGTATTTCACGGCATCGAGTACCATGGGAAAGCCAATTGATAAGACCACACTGAAAAAATACATAAAATCGCAAGGAAAATGGTCATCGTTTGATGAGTTCTAGAAGCTGAACTTCGGTGTTTGGAAAGTAACAATTGACGTAAATAATTTTGGCTCTTCAAAGTGTACGTACCCCTACTTCATGAAGAATGAGGAATGTAAGCATACCCTCGGTATGAAAATCAGACAAAAACTGGTTCACGCACCCTCAGAAGCGCGCAGTGTTCCGCTGGGTTGCAAAAGGAAGCGAGGTCGGCCATCAACGGCTAAAAGAGCCTTACTTGTACAGTAAATCCACGTGAAATTTATAAATTACGTGCCTACTTTTGTAGTCCTTTTTATTTTCCGACAATAATTACGCAATGTGCAAAACATTGTCTTTTTGCGTAAATTGAATTTTTTGGTCGCTCTTTTATTTTTCGATCGTTCTCATTATTTTTGGTCGTTAAACCTGACAAATGTGGTCGTGATTTCCCATTTTGTCGTCGTGCACACGTTCGGTCGTGATTTTCCTTTTTTTTGTCGTGCCGATAAATGCATGCCAAAAATAAATAAACATGATATAAATAAAAAAATATATATATAAACAAAAAAAATAAATATAATTAAATTTTTTTTAAAAAAAATCAATGAATAAAATTAAGAAATTTTATTTTATTTTTATTCTTTTTTTAATTTTTTTAAAAAATTTTTTGTCATAATAATATACTTTAAATTATTAATAAATAATGTATAAAAGAAAAATCTAAAAAATGAAAAGGAAAAATTATTTTTTTTTCATATTTTTATTTGTTTCTTTTTACTTATTTCATGTCTTCATTTTTTTTTTTTTTTTTCATTCATATTAATTATTTTCATTTTTTTTAATTTTTGAAAATGAAAAAAATAACAAAAAAGAAATAAAAAATATAAGCAATAAAAAAAGAATACAACAAAAAAAAAGAGAAGAAAAATAAAAAAAAATAAAAAAGAATGAAAAAAAAAATAAAAAAAAATAATAAAACAAATAAAATTAAATAATAAATAATGAACAAATAAAAAATGAAGACAAAAAAAGATAAAAAAATGAAAAATTGAAAAAATAATGAAAAAAAAATTAGAAAATAATGGGAAACAAAAAGTTGTAATTTTTTTCTTTTTCTCTTTTCTTTCTTTTTCTTTTTTTTATTCGTTTTCTTATTTTATTTTATTTTTTTCTTCTTTTGCTCGTTTTCTTCTTCATATATATTTTATTATGCTTTTTTTTTGTTTTTTTTATTCATTTTTTTTTATATTTTATATTTATTTTTAAGTAATAAATTTTTTTTGTATTGTTAGGATTTTATTTTTAATATAATTTTTATATTTTTTCAGTTTTTTTCTTATTTTTGTATTATTTCATTTTTTTTATTTATTTGTTTTTCATTCATTTTTTTTTAATTTCGTTGATTCTTTTCATTTTTCTTTTATTTATTTTTCTATTTTTCATTTTTTTTTATTTTATATATTTTTTGTTTTATTGTTTTTTAGAGAATTGGATTAAAAATTAAAAAAAAATGATGAAAAAAATAAAATTAAAAAAAAATTTAAAGTAACTAAAAAAAGAAAAGAAAATAAAAATAACATAAAAAATAATGAAAAAAATGATAAAATAAAAAAAATTTTAGAAAATTGAAAAAATTATAACCGGCACTGTCGTTTTTTTGGACCTGGTACTGCTGCAATCGCCTGACTTTTCCTTACCCGCAGAAACGCTTGTGAGACTTTCCTTGTAGCAATACTCTTACCTCACGTTTGCAATGATAAATCAAAAAAAAGAAATAAAAATCAATAAATATATAAATACAAAAACAAAAAAAAATATAAATAAAGAAGAAAAAAAATATATTATAATAATAAAAAAATAAAAAAATAAAAAAAAAGGGAAGTCTCACGAGCGTTTCTGCGGGTAAGGAAAAGTCAGGCGATTGCATCAGTACCAGGTCCAAAGAAACGACAGTGCTGGTCTATTCCTCCCTGCCAGTTTTGCGCCTCCGCGATTGAAGAATTCGAAAAAATGTTCACAGCATGCTGCTGCCCCTTGATCCATAGCGAATACTTCCATGAGGTACAGGAGTGTCCATAGTGGGGAGCACCGTGAATTCAGCATAAAATTTGACGGAAGCCTTGAGATGTGTTAAGTTTTTGTGAATTATGACAGAACCCTTCATATGGTAAATGGAAGACAAGTAAGCTAACTTCCACGTGGAATCTCCTGGGTGACGTTAATTGTCTTAAGATCACAAAAAATGCCTTAAGGGCGAATAAAGTACAGTACTGGTATAGCATTTGAATCACCGATACAGTACCGAACGCCATCCAAAATCGCTGTATGAGCAGTCAATTTGACTGTTTTGTTGTGTCCCATAAGTGTACACTGCAGCACCATACAGGTTTGAGCATAGCTTGATATATGAGTCGTTTGTTGGTCAGTTCATCGGCGAGCGATACCCTATCAACCAATACAATTTTCTCATCTTCATGTTGAGTTCATCTCTCTTGTGTTTTTCAGTTTAGACGTTTATATAGGTGCATGCCTAGATATCGAGTGAAGTCTGTCCTAACTTCGAGTTGATAGCCGTCGGTATGTAGTTGTAGGAACGGAGGGTGAAGTCAGTCCGGACCGATTTTCCTTCGTTTACACGAGTTTCCAATTATGGCCCCACTTGAAAACTGCATCATCAGTAGATTGATGGCAAGGGTAGCCACTTCAGTTGCTAGGTTAGTTATAGGAATGTCTGCAAAATATATGAAGTAGGGCAGTGGGCTTAAGATGCTTCCCTGAGACATAAAGGTACACAAAGCTTTGTTGTATTGGACTTAAAATGATTCTATGACGTCACATGAAACATGTCAGAAGCTTTTACAAATTCTTTAAACAGACAAAGCTAGTTGAAGGCCTTCGGTATATTTTTACGACAACGAATCACAGAACATGATGATTGTCCTTCTATTGTTCCTCCCACTCACCGGGGAAAATGATTGGAGCTTGAAGTAAAAAATCAGCAGAATTTTATCATGGTACTCACGCTCGGGAGTTGACATTCAGTTTTCAACAAACAATTGGAACATTGAAAGATGTTGTCGAGGCAAGTTCAGACAACTGTCGTGAATGATAGCAACATCGAAGTAAAAGAGCAAAGGGAGATACAGGCTACCCCTCTCATCCCATATTCATTCATCTTTGAATTCTGATTAGAGCTTGAGAAATTCACACACCGTACGTAAGAAATTATCAGATCGAGTCTACGTTGATCGTTTCACCAACTCGTATTACCGGGTAACTTTAAATGACAAAGAGTTTGAAATCTTCGACATTTTCAGATCCTTTACATATATTTTTCCTATTTCGTCAGTTTTGTCTACCTTTCTATGTAGGTTATGTTATCGAAACGCAAAATGATGGTATATAAAGGTACATTGGTGTAGAAATATTAGTAACACCTGTGAGCCAAACAGCACATCGAAACTACAATACAATACTATAAGAACGTATTTATAAGTCACATCAAGCAAAACGAATTAGTTTCCACGAAGTACAGGAGTACGAAACAACACATAGACGGAGAATAAAGTACTCTCATAAGATATTTTCTTGGTCTCTAATGAAATTTACGTAAGCAGTTCAGATACGACGCCGCGATGGAAGCGAAGTACAACAAATTTTCTCCGAGGCCTATATATTATACTCGCTCGAAAAAGAAGGGAGTATTATACGGAAGTGTAGACAGAGGTAGAATGAAGTTCAATTTTGAAATAGTACGTTTATATACAGCAACATTTCGGCACACGAAAACAATGTGGAGAGAGCAGATGAATACAGCGCTCTACCTATATAAACATATTAATGTTAAAGTACGTTTCATTCCCAGTTTCCGACATTCAGGCGACTCCAAGATGTAGAAAACAACACGAAAGAATATCTTCATATAATAATGACATCAACGCATCGAGTGAATAGAGAAACTTTTCTCTTCGTGGTCGGCAATTTTTTTTCCTAATATCGACCCCACAACCTGCATTAAGTTTGAACGACACTTATACCGGTACACGTTCTACTGTAATATAAGAAGTGTAACCCGTATTGTCGTGTAAATTATTCACACGAATAAATCACTTTTAGAATGATGAATTTGAGAAAGAGAGAAAAAAAATGGAGAAATAAACCGTTGAATAGCGTAGAAAATAGAACAAAATAACGAGAACAAACAATAACAACATAGTGAGGAAGAAGATGAACGCGGGTACTCGAAAACGACATTTACGAAGCGTGTACTCGTAATTTGCTTAAGGATAGACTTTAGGGTCGTGAAAATAAATATAGAACTTAAGTACGATGTCGTTTTTCTACCGTTGAAAAGTTGATGAAAAGTGGCTGTTTGTAATAAATTGCATAAGAATGAGAGATGTAGAAAATTTTTCAATTTCGAAACAAGTGTTACGGGGATTCAGAAATGTCAGATACGAGTGAAATATATACAGCATTTCAATTTTAGCAAAGAATTTTTTTCTTGCTCGTTTTCTTAAGCATAATTGAAGATAGAATTTTTTCGTATTTTAAATGAGAAAATTTTCCACTAAAAACTCTATACCTATCTTGACATCCATATTGGCAATTGGAGAAGAGCAGATAAAATTTATGGTATCCAATAGAATTTCCCAATACCGAATATGCAACCTCAATGAACCACGTCGACCATCGATCGACCGAGAATTTATTTCTTTGGAAGTACTGGTCGAAATAGCAAATCAATTTCACGTCGATGCAGATATCAGGTCGACTTCTCCAAAATTTTTGAGTCAACTTAGGGTGGATTTTCACACATTTCTTTCTATCAATCAGAAATGGACCGTTCTGTCGCGTCAATTTCAAGTCAATTCGTAGTTCTCTGACGACGTAGGCTGGTCGAATTCAAATCGATTTGAAATTGACGTGGATTCGGGGACGGCTTTTCCGAATTTTTCATCAGTTCGAAATTAACTGCTATGTTGCGTCGATTTCGTTGATTCACAGTTTTCTGGAAATGAATGTTGGTCGACCTTAAATCGACTTCTATCTAAAGTCAATGCGCAGGTTGGTAACTTCACTTCTTGCAGAGGAGATATGCAGTCATAATTATGAAACGAGGGATATTGAAAATCTCAATCAAGTTTACCCGGTGATGATGCAACGTCTACATTAGAATCTGGTGCCGAGAGTCAATTCACTTGAGACCTCGATTCTTAAACTCTAATAATTTGTGTATTTAAAATCTACCAAATTTCGACGCTGATGGGAAGTTTTAAGGCTACAGGGCAATGTCACTTTCCAGAAATATGTTGGTGGGGCAGGATGCGATGAGGCCAATTTTTGGGGCAGATCAGGAGAAACAGCCTTTTTTTTCCTCATCCTAGGTCATGGTGAATAAAGTAAGTTCCTTTTGTACCATATATCATGATTCAAGAGTCGAAATTTTTCTCAGTCTCCAAAAAGTCAAAATTTTCTAGTAATCCCTTTCTTTATCATTTATATCAATGTACAGTGGTTCATGTTACGGCACGAAAAATGGAATTTCTTCAAGTTCTAAATCCTCATTAGATTACATCAGTTTTTGCCGGACGCCATACGGTGTACGGCAAAGTTTTCCCCATAGAACAGGTCCCTGTTAATAGCCCTATAGTCCAGGAAAATAAGACAAAAAATTGACGGATTGTGGACATGAATGTAATCAAAGCTTTTTTTTCATAATTATCTCTGTAATGGCTCCCTAATGAACATACTGAAAGTCCACAGCGATTCCGGCGGAGTTTCGTCCCCCAGGGGGCTTCAAAGGTCCCAAAATTCAGTTTTTCGGAAAAATCTCGAACAAAAAGACGTTATAGGGGAAAATGTTTGAAACAAAAGTTGCTCCTTGTAAAATTTCACATAAAAATAGTCTCCTGTAAAATTTTTGTAGAGTTGAAAATAACGCCGCTAGGGCGCGCTGAAGTTCGCACATTTTGTGCATATTCACGCCATATACCAAATAATGCATTCTATTCGTATGGTATATGCAAAAATCCGTTTGGAAACAGTAGTATACCCTAATATGACGGTGCCTAGTATCTCAGGAATAAGAATGGATTCAGTTGAACAGTTTTGCTTCGCAAGTGTACGTAGAAACCAGTCAAGCAAATGTAAAGAGACAGATCCTAGCAACGTATACAATGTGAGAGTTTTTTTTTTTTTTTTTGAGGAATGGAGTGAATGAAGGATGGGAGAGATCAGGGAGATCCCTAAGTTTGGTTGTTGTCGTAGCGGTCCTCATCTCAACCTGAGGTTGAGATGCTGGTTGAGATGTGAATTTTCAACCTTGGTTGCACTTCAGGGTCGCCTTATTGATGCCACGCAGGCTTGTTCAACCAGGAGACCGATCCATGCTATTGTTCAAACTAATGAGGGTGGTCATTTGTTGGACAGGGGCCTTCAATGCATCTCAGTGCAGTGTTAGTGCGTCTTGTAGTATTTTTGGCACCCTGTGTAGAGATGCATTGGTTTCAGCAACACCATCACAATCTACCAGTACATTGGAAGTCAATTACTGTTTCATATACTGGGGTACTGTTGTCGGGATTTGTTCTATACTACTGCTTGTCGTAATGTTCTGCGCTGACGCTCTCCTCATGCAGATCCTGACTGTGTTTTACCAACACAATTTAATGATTCTAAGACTCGCTCTGTAGTTCTGCACAGCTCAAGCGCTAGAACAGATCACCATAACAGGGTTTATGGGAGATTGTAGGAAATCTGAGAATTAATCATCTATTTCCTCGATCTAGGGATTTGTGATGTGACACTGCATTGTTAAAACCACTGCTTTTCAAATTCATGTGTGTCATTCAAGTAAAGGCTTTGATTAACGTGACAGGATTCTTGTCTTGTCTATGGGTATGGGTCATTTGTGGAGAGATTCTTTCAATTGGACTAGAATGTTGCGTTTTGTTCCTACAGAAGCGGCCCACCCTTGTGTAGGATTGGGGTGCCTAAAAATGAAATCGTGGTGGGATGGAGGGGGGATATAACGTTTATTTTTCCCACCTATCTTACCTACTTGGTGACAAGATTTTAGACATGCTTATAATAGGACTCGAGTCCTAGACCTATTTTGGGCAAAGCTGTTTGGCCTATCATGTGCTGCTGCTCTCTGGTTTTGATTTAGGTGAGACTGTCATCGAATGTACCACAACACCCAGTCCAGGCTGTTCACCAGCAAGCAGTGAATGTATCGACTTTCACAGACTGCGTCCTTTTATTAGGTACTGGACTTGGACATCCACTGGTCTTGTCAAGTGTCTTCTGTTCCAGATGTTGAACAACTCCTTGGCGTTGGGTTGTCGTTTAGAACATTTTCACTGAATAGGTTCGCACCGCATTACTTCCTACCTTGTACAGTAATTTGATCATATCATATGCCCATCCAATATGAATACCGCGTATGTCTTTACTGCACACATTTTTTTTTTACTGATTTTAGAGTTTTAATTTTGTGTAATACGTTTCATATTATTATAGTTTTATTTGATGTTTGAAAATAATGTTAGAAGAATGTTAACTCGCAATGTTTGCACGTTAATTCACTGCGCAACGTAAATATGCACAAAATGTGCGAACTTGAGCGCGCCCTAGCGGCGTTATTTTCAACTCTACAAAAATTTTACAGGAGACTATTTTTATGTGAAATTTTACAAGGAGCAACTTTTGTTTCAAACATTTTCCCCTATAACGTCTTTTTGTTCGAGATTTTTCCGAAAAACTGAATTTTGGGACCTTTGAAGCTCCCTGGGGGATGAAACTCCTCCGGAATCGCTGTGGACTTTTAGTATGTTCATTGGGGAGCCATTGCACAGATATTCATGAAAAAAAAGCTTTGATTACATTCATGTCCATAGTAAAATCTAATTTTCCTGGACTACTAATAGTTTAGTATAATGTATTTGATCCGAGCATCCGCCAGGATCGCTAACAACGCGCGCAATTTGTTCAACAGTAGTGGTACATTTGGCAGAATCGTAAGAGGTGTCGAAACTATGATCGTATTTGGGAGAAAAATGAAAAATTTGTATTATCTCTTGGATAAAGCGGAATTGAACGTCTTCTCGTCTCATCTGATTTGTAGAGCGTGCGTTTGTGAGCATATTTTATGGGATGTCAAGAAGCCAAATCTGCTTCATTCTAGTGTTATTTCAATTTTTTCATTTTTCTCCCATATACGGCCATAATCTTGATATCTTTTACCATTTCTCCCCGCTGCAACGTAACGCCAGCGCTGCTCGGTTCGAATGACCCAGTATCATGAAGGCTGAGGAATAGTGCCTCAAATCTGAAATCGGCAAGTATAACGTCATAGGCTTAATATAAAGAAGATGTTTGGAAGGCTTACAAGCGGAGTGAATCATCCCGAGAATAGGAAATAGTAAGGAAGAGAGAAAGCTCAAGTTGTGCTGATGACGTCACAGGTAGCCATCATGGATGGTTATGACGTCACGAGCTAATGACGGCACTAATGAGTAATGTTAGTATTCAAACGTCAGCCAAATAACTTGACTTACAGCTTACCGTACGCAGCGCTTGAATTCGATTGGTGTGAATGACCTTTTGATTCTGCGTAGCTTATCAGGAATTCAGCTATGGTTGATGGCCTTGTATGACTTTACTCTGCTAATCTGGATGTGGGGATCGAATAAAATGCAAGTACATTTGAGTGCCAAGTTCTCATTTTGCAGTCCTTTTTATATCGTGAATTACATACCAGTTGACTTGTGATGTATTCATAATATCTTACTTGCAACCAACAATGACGAAAAGATAATGTTGTCGATGAGATTGTCTGAAAATCAATATTCGTTACAATGATTTGTGGTGTTGTACTGAGGAACTGTGACCTGAAGTGCTAGAAAACTAGACTATCGATGCGATCTTCGATAATATTTGTTAATTTTTTATGCTTTGAGTGTACTGTTTATTCTCTCATCATTGATTTATTATAATATTATGTTCTTACAGCTTTAAATTTATTTCTGTTTTTTGCTCTTCAACTAATCGTTATTTTCTCTTCTTTCTTGTAGGTAAGTCCCATTTTGATGATGGAACTAGAAATATGATCAATTTGCAGAAGTAAGTCTCGATTTTGTTATTTCGGTGGGAGGTGGCTAATTTTTGGAGACAAGTTCGCTCTGAATGGTTACACGCAAAATTTCGTAAAAATTCAATTATGTCGCCTCAGATGATAAGTCCTTTCATTAAGTCTAGAAATTCCATTTCATATTTTCTTTCTGTGAGGATAGAAGAGGAGATTTGATGAAAATAAAATATCTCCTGGCCCCATTCTTTCTATAGTGCTTCTGTTGGAAGTGCGGGAGCGAAATTTTTTCATATGTAAAGATTCGAGGTTGTTTTCGTACCATCGTCTGCTAAAATGACACCGTTTTTCTGAAATCTTGTTCACAAAAATGGAGGAAATGTTAGCGTGCACAAGAAAACCGACCTAGTCATCAAATATAAATTTCCAGATAGTCATCAATTTTCGTTCCTTGGAAGGTTTTTGAAAACTTGATCTGAGTTGAAAGTGTCCTTAAGAACTTTACATGCTCAAATTTTGCGATCAAATGCCAAAAAAAAATATTTACCCCGGCCGGCCCTTGACGTTAACTTTTTAAAATCACACATATTATCAAGACAGCATTGGCTTTCTGCCTTTTTTTTTCCTTCAGCCGACCGGCCCAAAATCCTCGCGGCCCACTGGGAAGTTCCCGATTCCTGACCCATCAATTTCTTGGCCGGTGGGTTCGCACTATCTATAGCTCGTTATCATCAGCCCGGTTTTCTCTCTCAAAATCCCATGTTTTTTTTTTCCAATGCTGTCGCCGTTAATAACCTCAAAATTCCCTGGCCCTACTAAACGAATGCGCAGAGCATCTGTGTGATGCGGGCCGACCCTGAAAACATTCTTCGTTGACCGCCCGTAGAAATATCTCACAAATGATGGTAAATGAGTCTTTATACGTACACTCAAATTATTTTATGTGATTTTACCATCCTGGCAAAATGGTTTCTGCTGTCTTTCTCGTGCACGCTCACAAGTATCGTCAAGATTTACAAGTATGTATTGAAAGATGATTTTCGAAAGGACGATTGATGAAACTGAACTGATCTGTTTTGGCAAGTGAGGTCTAAAATGCTAAATTTGCAGAAAATGCTGAAACAATGGTATTGAAGATCTCAGTTGAGTCTTTCAGGGAACTTGAATCCGTAGTGAAATTTCACGGCAACCTGTGATTTAATGGAACATAATTATTAGTTCTTGATTAGGCCCTTGTGTTATTGTTCTTCGCTGAGGATGACTAGTCGTGAGCGCTTTGTTGTATCTTTTCATTTTCTGCGGTTTTGTAATTGGTTACTCGTCAGAGTATCACCGTCTTTTTTCCTATCAAATGTCAAAATATGACTCATGAAATGTGTCATTCCACTTAGTCGTCTCAGGTCATTATGAAATTATTGTAAAGGAAGGGAAAGGGAGGTGAATGTGTTGATGGTGCAGGACCAAATTTCCCATTATCTGATTAGTCTTGAGATTCATCTAGATGTTGCAAACAATGCCAATTGGTATTGCGCAGAAGCCCTGCACTCGAAATTCGTTTCGTAAATTACATACCAAGTGGACCTATGAAAAATGAAATTTTTTTCGATTTGAATTATGTATACTCTTACCATGTTTACCAATTTATTCCCATCCCACCCACGAATATCACGAGATCAACGCGTCACAAATGATGCGTTCGTGATTAATGAAATTTATGCAATATTAGAGGAAATTTGAAGCCTCGATACCGTTTTCTGGGGTACGAAGAGCGATGCACAGTAAAGACTGTTCTCTCCTTTTTACATAACACGCGCTGGCATATTGCAATATGAGACAATACTATCGTATGAATTTCGTATACAATACGTCTGTCAACCGAGCGCGAACATAGTGAATATTTTATTAAGGCCTTCCTCCAGATTCTCGTCGACAATATTTCGAAGGAAACTTTTTCTTCGGCTATATACGTGTATAAATATTCTGCGAATATAAATGAAAAATAAAAGAGCGAGAAAACCTGAATAGGCGTTCGGCGATGCACGCGTATTATTCGGATTTTGAATGTTTAATTTAGTGTCGGAGCTCTCGCTAAAGACGACTACGCCACAATAATCGTTCAAGGTTCGGAATAACGCCCACGTGAAATTCGGTCGCGATATTAAACGGAAGAAATTGTGCCGTCCCATAAAAATTGTACAAACTTCGTCGAAGAAAAGTTTAAATTCGCGTAAGGCCCGTCGAAAATTAATTTTGGCCACGGTAGGTGTGCATCGGTGGAAAAAGAGAAATTTGTTCGCGAGTTTGAGTGAATTTTCGTATTGCGAAAGACCCGAGGAGCGAGCTCGCGTCTCTCAATTCTTCCTCCGTCGCTAATTGGTTTCGGTTTGTTGCCGCAAGTTAAAAGAAAACGACCCACTTGCGAAAATATGAAAGGGAGAGAAGCATATCGCGATAGAGAGGTATCGGAGAATCGGAGACTTCTTATATCGGCGAGCGGCGTGAACGTGAATTTCTCGATTAACGGAGCGCGATCAGATTACGGTCGTTTTTACAAAGGAGTTTTTGTTTGTCTTTTATTTATATAATAGGATCGGTAAATGTGAAACGCTATAAAGAGTTTGAAGTATCTTTCCTCTTTTCCTGTACGAAATATGTATAGCTATCGCGAAGTTTATTATATTGCTTCCTGTATCGCTGTCGTAATTTTGACGAATCTCGTCGCGTTCAAAATTTTCCAACTTACGCGAATATACGTCGCACTCTTAGATCGTGTATGTATACATTTTTCAAGTATATATTTCTTGAAATTCTAGATTCAAGAAGTAATCCGTCGTTCCATAATTGTCCCCGCGATGAAGTATCATCCAAAAACGTTTCGATATGTAGCCCTCAAAAGCTGTCAAGTACATTTTGAGTGGTGACCTTTAGATACCTTTGGGTGTGTAAAGAGAAAATTGATATTTTGTAGCTGATAATAATTTTACAGAGAAACCAAGAAGCAGAAACTACGACGATACCGTAACTTTGAAATAGGGGCAGAATCGAGGAAATATCTGCGTAAGCGTTTTAGATTGAACACAATTATAGTTGAATAACTTCTTGCTGATCTGTTGTTGGACTGAAATCAACTTTTGGACTGTTTTTTAGAATTCAGGGCGTACTTTGAATTCTCATAGACTCGTGTAAGAGAGAGAGAGCAAACCTACGCGAGAGATTATCATGATGTGATAATCAACTCTTATTTCAATCAATATTGATTTTTAGTTTTTACAAGAAAACTATTGAAGATGAAAATTGTAGGCCATGTAATTTTCTTTCAAACTAATCTAGTTCGCTCAACTTTTGAAAAAGTTTTCCGAATAGACAACTCTACTTTATTAGTTGCTTTTACGAGAATACTTTCGGGTGTCATCCCATCATTAGTTGTGTCGCAACTGAAGACCTTAAACGTGAGTCTTCATAGTATAACACGGCACTGTAATCTTTTTGGCTATAACAATGATGTGTTACCTACAATATTAAGACATCGTGTTCTTATTGGATATAACGTGCAGTGGTTGGTTCACTCTTTTGACCTAAATGCTACGTTTCTATCGTTAGCAGTGCAAGGGCATCTACATTGGCAAGCCTGGGAGGAAGTTCGAGACCAGGGAAAAGGAGCACTAAAAGTCAAGGGAGAATGAAGATGACAAGTCACTGTTTACTGTAACAAAGAACACCACAAAGAGAAGGGAATATTTGACTTATATAGAGAAACGCACAAAAAGAAGAAAACTCTAAGAAAAAATGGAGATTTCAAGAGCAAAGAGGAACTTGAACGCAATGTAATCACATTTGACAGGAAGAAAATATTCGGACTGGTGATTGGACAAGAGAAAAAGAACAGAACTGACCAAAAATATGGCAGGAAACCAGGTAGCCAATAAAAACGCAGCATTTAGTTCAAAACAGTGAACCAATCTCTAAGCGATACATTATAGCCAATAAGAACGTAGTGTCATATTATTGCAAAAATAAAAAACTAACAAAAAACTAATCACAATACAGCATTGTTATAGTCAATAAGATCGCAGTGTTATGCTATGAAAACTCAGATTTAAGGTCTTGTTTCCCGTTTCCGAAATGCGACACAACTGATAATGGGGTGTCATCCAGAAGTACTTTTGTAAAAGCAACTAATGAAGTGGAAATCTACACTTGGAAAAACTTTTTCAAATAGTACTCCACTCACCCTGTATGAATTCCAATCTCGAATTTTCTTCATCATTATCACTCTTGAGCAATGAACCCACCAGCAGTGGATGAAATTAATATTGGCGAATGATGTATTTTTCAAAAGTTCACTTCAACGGTTCCTCTATATGTCAATAGAGAACCTGTTTCATTGTGGGGTCGTCCGGCCGACAAACCTCAAAGGTCAAAATTTTTCCAAGTCCTCTCATATATAGCTCGGAGATCGAAAATTTTCCAAGTCCCCTTTCTGTCATTGGTACTAGTATGAAGCTATTTTATAATACAAGGGGGAGTCCTAGCCTAGTCCAAGTCCAGTATACTGTATGTTCAGCTTTAGTTTGTAATACTCTAATTTTTGATAGAATTATGCTTTTTTAAGTCACCCTCCTATCATGTATACAGCTTGGAGGTTGATGTTTATGGCCTAATTAAAGTAGCTCCTTCAAGTAATTGGATATGCAATGTTCAAAAATCGCCCCTTCCATTAGCCAGTTGTGCAACGCTTCAAACGCCATGAGACTCAGAAAAACGGCGCTTTCAGAATACCTCGTGAAACAGGTTCCCTGCCTCCCCTCACTCAACTCCGTTAAAGAACTCGTGAATTTTTGGTTTTAGAAACTTGAAAAACTTTGAGTTATTTATTCAAGGAAGGTGATTCGGAAAAATCTCGATCCCTAGCTATTCAGCGAGGAATACTAAGAAAAGAAAATAGCGTCCAGGGCAGTGAGGAAGCCGCAACTTTTGCTGTTTCCAATTATATGTCATAAATTATTAGTAATCCTCCTTTCTTTCAACTTCATTAAAATTTTTGGTATTTGTGACAGTTTTTTCCTTCGATGTCTGTACGAGTATATTGTGATTCCTCAAGATCATACTCTGATTTTTGTAAGCCCCTTCCCCGTGAAAATTAGAACCACGATCTTCCACTTTGTTTTAAGTGATGTCCGGCTCTGATGATATCACGTCCCGGCGCTTGTAATTTCCTCTATCTTCTTTTACCCACATAAGTACGCTGATGTCGTCACGTCACGCTCTTGTACAACATGTGATGAAACTTGAGAGGAAGAAATCGTGAGTCTTAGTTTAAAATCCTCCTCTGAGTTTTACTTATGCTAGTTGTGGACTATTCTTACATAGAGAAGAAATTTAGCTCAAGACTCCTCAGTTATGACCTAGCTTATAAGTTCAGTGCTCAACCATCGAGTCTCACCTGCGCAGAGATTCAAAACTCCAAGTTTACCAACAAGAAACCTCGTTCTGTTAAGGGTCATTTAAAAATTTTGGTTCGGACGCCGTCCGTCGTCCACTGACTAGCTTTTTTCTAACAATAGTCCATTTTTGACCATCGATCGCTGTGTATGTTTAAGATGTAAACTTCATGAAATTTCGACCATCATTTTAGCGGGGAACTCGCTGTCCATTTTGTTACCGGAATTACACCCTCAGAAAAGGTCCGCATCCGAGAGTTTCTGTGAACTGCATGACGTGACGTGTGATGCTCTTGACCTTCTTTAGGGACTTGAAAAATTTGAACTTCTAGCCGGGATGCTTTATGACGTCATTAATGACCCTGACCTTGACCTACTTTAGTGACTTCGAAAAATTTCAATTTCCAGCCGGGATTCTTTATGACGTCATCAATGTCACTGACCTTGACCTACGTTAGGGACTTGGGAAAATTTCAATTTTCAGCCTTCATTATATCAGGCCTAGCATGCAGTATACTGAGAAGAGCCCAGCCAATTCATTTTCTGAGGGAGCATTTTTGCGCCAACATGATCGCGAGCGCGCGAGGTTGCGGGTTCCCCGCTACCATTGCAAACCTGCAATGGCCTCTAATTTTGTTTTCATCCTATCGCTCATAGCTCGGAGGATGAAATTTTTCCAAGTCGCCCTCTTATCACCTAGAGCTCGGATTACCACGTATAGTCCGAAGGTCAAAATTCTTCGAAGTCGCCCACCTATTATCCGAGTTCGAAGGTCAAAATTCTTTTCGACTTCTCTTCTAAATCCCTCTTCAATAGCTCGGCCTTCTATCATATATTACGCTTTATGACGTCATCAATGACCTTGACCTACTTTAGGGACTTGTAAAAATTTCAACTTTTTAAATTGATTTTCGATGAATTTATAGGCTTGAAACGCTGTTCTATGAGAGAAAATTGGTTTTGACATTGAGAATTGAATTGAGAATTAGAATAACCTCCTATCATTCATAATATATGTATGTAGCTCCAGAGTCGAGATTCCCCTTCAATGGTTGAATTTTTATCAGTCGCTCTCTGATGATGTGCAGCGCAAAGCTGAAATTTTTATTGGTCCCATTGTGTTTCTCTTCAAGTTCTTCTCCTATCATAAGAGTAAAAAATTTTGTAAGTTTTTCACCTCATATAAAATCTAGCTTGGTGATCGTAACCTCTCATTGATGTAGCTTGATCCAGTCCTCCCCCCTCCCCTCGACGTCATAGTAGTGTCCCTCTTTGCTTAGTACGACCCAGTAATTTTTATAATGGGTTAATTACTTTTGAGTTTACTTTCAGTCTGGTACGGATATGGGTAGAGTAACTCACACGCTCTCTCGCTCCGTTCGTTGTTTGTATCAATTAGTTGCCGTGGATCGTACAAGATTTGAAAACATGACCTATTAGGGAAATCACAACAAGTTCTGAGAGAGTTTGAGAAAGAAAATAGGATTTGGGTGAAGAAAATATTGATTTGATTTGAATAGACACTAATTACAAGTTTATTCCTGTACAATGAATGAATTTTTGGAATTTGGATAAAGGTAGACCTTAATATCTTGAAGTTCCTAACGGGCGGACAGCATGAAAGCAAAGATTACAGGTTGCACAATAGGGAAGGCTGGAATATTTTCTAGTCCCTGGAGTAGGTCAAGGTCACTGATGATGTCATCAGGTGTAACAAAAATTGTGACGTATTTCCAGAAACGGTCCCGATCAAAGAATGAAACGCAGGTTTTCAGTGACAGTTATTAGCGGGGAACCCGCTATCCATTTTGTCAGGGGGATTACATTCTCAGAAAACGTTCGCGCCCGGGAGTTTCTGTGAACTGCGTGACGTGACGTGACGTGTGTTGCTTTATGACGTCATCAATGACCTTGACCTACTTTGCGGACTTGAAAAAATGTGAACATCCAGCCGTGACGTTTTATGACGTCATCAATGACCTTGACCTACTTTGCGGACTTGGAAAAATGTGAACATCCAGCCGTGACGCTTTATGACGTCATCAATGACCTTGACCTACTTTAGGAACTTGAAAGAATTTGAACTTCCAACCGGAATGCTTTATGACGTCATTAATGACCTTGACCTACTTTAGGGACTTGGGAAACGTATACAGTATACTGAGAAGGGCCCAGCCAACTCATTTTCTGAGGGGGCATTTTCGCGCCAACGTGATTGCGGGTTCCCCCGCTGCCATTGCAAACCTACAATTGCCTCTATTTTTTTTGTAAGTTTTTCAAGAGTAGTCCGAGTCTTATGAGTTATGACTATATAAAATGCCAAAAGGGTATAAAGTAGAACTTCGGTTTTATGTGTTCACAAAATTATATCTGAGGACCAAGAAATTCTCTGAACAAAATTCATATTTGGAAAGATGGAATGGCACCGAATATTATCAAAATGTCGTACATAAATAGCTTGAGAGAGTAAATTTTTTCTAGCCCCCCTCCAAATGGCTCGATGATCAAAACTTTTCCACCCACGATTCAAAAGATTTCTCGCCTAATAAACCCTGCTCTGGATCATGAAAAATCCTTCAAGTCCTCGTTTCGATGTACGTAGCTTGATAATCGTATTGTTGTAAGTTTCCTTTCGCTGCCCATCAACAACAAAAGCGAATACTCTCAAGCAAAGCTGAGCTTTCATCATCGAGAAGATTAATGTCCGCAACAGAGGTTAGATTCAACTTTTATGACATTGAAATCCTGCAGATAAATACGTATTATCATGTTCATAGCCCGCCGCTCAAAATATGTCCGACTCAAAGTCGAAGAAACGGTGAGAAAGAAAAAAAAATGAAAGCGAAGGGAAATGAGCAGCGGGTGACGGAAATTTTTTAATGACCCCTCATGAAGCAAGAGTTTCT
Source organism: Aspidiotus destructor (assembly GCA_035079395.1). Classification (NCBI taxonomy): domain Eukaryota; kingdom Metazoa; phylum Arthropoda; class Insecta; order Hemiptera; family Diaspididae; genus Aspidiotus; species Aspidiotus destructor. The sequence continues at coordinate 9,428,780 of JAVHKZ010000003.1, read as the reverse complement.
TGTTGAAATTTTGACTTTTTAGTGAGACTTGAGAACATTTGTCAAGCTCGAATCTTGACATCAGCGGGAGAGCTGGAAAAATGAACTTCAATTCTTGAAGAGAAACTTAGTATTACCTTCGAGCTCTACATCGGGAGAGGAACGTTGTCGTTCTCGTATGGCGCTATCGTTCTCAGGAAATCTGTAACGAGCTTTGAACTTTATAGAAGGAAGGGGATCGGAAGAAATAACGATGAGCTGCGAGTTTCATAAACGAGACGATACCTCAGACATTGGGAACTCAGTTTAGTAATTTTATTGACGAGAATAGCACAGATTTTGAGTACAATTGATCATACCAATTTGCGACTTACTTAAAGGATAGAATCTAATTTGTTTTTTCTCTCTCTCTTGCGGGTGTTTTCTTGTCAGTTGATGAAGAAAATGGCTAAAAGATATCGTATTTAACGAGATTCCCTCGCACAGTACGCGGTATTAAGACAGGTTTGTTTATTCCTATAATGCGTTCATAATACTCAACCGTTTATCCATTTCTATTGTTCTCTCACCAATGCGAATACACGCGTAGTGTACAACGTCATACCTGTGACTTATAGTGACTTAATAGCATTCTAAAACTGTAATTTGACGATACATCTTTCAACGCTACCGTGCACATATCTTTTTTTTTTTTTTTATAGCGAGATGAAAAATAAAATCACGGTCCTGAGATTCTGTCGTACTGCGTTTATTACCGATTCGCGTGCTGAACGTGTGTATGGCAAACTTGTCTAACGCAGTTTTATTTTTTTTACCGATTTTTATTTTTTCATAAACCAAGAAAATCCGCATTCCTTTCTTTACTCTCTTGTCATTGCCTCGCCAGAGAAAGGAAAAAAAAAAGTATAATCTCCAAAACGTGGCGTCGTGATAATATTTTTGGTACAAATTCGACGCGATGCGAGATGGTGCGCACATTTTGCTAAAGAACGTAAAAATGATTGGATGTCACTATTAAATAGCGAGAAAATTAGAATTGTTCCTCTTTTTTTTTTCTTTTTCTTTTGTAAAACTTACGCGCTCAGAAGCGTTGATTTAGAAAAAAATGTCACTCCTGCCATTAACCTTTTTTTCTCGTTAAAATTAGATCGTTTATCAAGCACTCATTCTAGTAATGCTTCATTTTAAGCTGTCGTTTTATATTTATGATACCGCAGCAGGGCCGCCTTTTAATTTTCGAGGAATTACTTTCATTGTTTGTAAATGTACAAAGAAGCTCATTTATTTTCAATCGAAGCTTCGCATTTTTCATTCGTGTAGCCTAAAGAGAATGTTAGGTGGACAGGAAGATATTATTTTATGTAATATGTACGATTGGAGTGAAAGTATAAAGGGACAAGCGTGCGGTGTTTTTTTTTCTCGTTTCTGACAATACTTTGTTGCAAAAATGAACGTCTGTTTTTTCCTCTGGAAAATGGTGATTCTCAAGAAGGCAGGGGTTGTGACCTACTGTAGGAACTCTGAAAATTTTCAAAGATTGACTTGAAGGAGGGGCATGGCTTGGAAAAACTAATGGTCGATTTTGAGGATATGTAGGTTGGATAGTAGAAAAGCTTGTGCTTGGTGGAGGGTTTTGGTAAGGTTTTACTGTGGACGAAGGCTTGGATATATTTTGGGAATTTTTGAAGGTTCGCTAAAAACTCAGGATGGGTGGGACAAAGGTGTAATTGCACCTGGAACTAGTATCAAATAGTATATAGTATATAAAATAGTCTGGTATTAGTGTAATGAACCTGCCTCCCCTCATTCACCTTCGTTAAAGAACCCATGAATTTTTCGTGATCTTGTATAGGTCCAGTTTAGAATATTTCAAGACTAGTCTAATTCTAGCATAAAGCTAGTATGAGACCTAGTATAATGAAGACTTCTAGTAGAAGATGTCAATCCCCCCCCCCCTTCTAAAGGCTTAGCCTAGTGTACTGTATATTACGGAACATCGTACGGTATACCGTCGTTTCAGCCTTCTCAGTATAAGCTTAGTATACAGAAGAGGTCAGATGGACGTTTGGACGCTCGGACGCAAATTTCGGAATTAGGGTACGAAGTCAGGGAGGAAGGTCTGGAGCAGAAATTCTTCTAAGTGTCTGGGTCATGGTTGTGCAGATGTACGGACGCAAATTTTGGAATTAGGGAGTGAGGTCAGGCCAGAGCAAAGATATGAAACATGTCAAAAAATACTTTTTTATTTTTTCAACGTTTCGACCGACCTAGCGGCCTTCTTCAGGCGGATCTATATTAAGCCGAACCATGCCGCTACCGTGTGTTACTCTTGAATCACGTTCTTAAGTTCTAACAGAAAAAATGTAGCGTTTAAGGTTGAGAATAACTTTTCGAGTTCATGATAATGTGAAATGATATTACTGTCCAAATTTTGATAAGGCGGTAAAATTTAGTCGTATTTTAGAAAAGTTACGATGTATCAAAAGCCTGAAAACTTTCCAGGTTTTCTCGCATTCGCTTTTCGGACTGTGCTTGTACTCACTTATAACAATTCCTGTTTTTGTTGTTTGCAACTACACGTACGTTTATTTACTAACTTCTTTTATCTCGACTGGACACTTGAGTGGTTGTCATCCGGGAGACAACGAAGTAACCCTCAGGTCAGAGAAAACATTGAATATTTATAATGGTACATATTTTAACCAGCGAAATCATGAATTCTCTTCTCTTTCGTACTTTTTTTTAATTGACCTTCCGACAAAGAAATAGTCATCTTGCTACCACATTCTCTTTTCCCCTATCTTACCAAGCAGGGGTCCAGACGAGAATTTTTATATTTCTTGAGTTTGGAGAAGGCATCCCCCCTCCCTCCTCTTTGAATCCAGTGTAAAGCAGAGCTATTGAACTAGTTTTTACCGCAGGCCAGTGTTTCTCAGTTCTTCACTCTTTGTTTCATGTTATTTCATCGCTCATCAATGAATCTCGCGTGCCATTCTCGGGTGACCACGCGAGCCGCTAGTTCAGTAGTCCTGATTGAGAGCAAACGGACAAATGGGTGTGCAATTGACGTAAGTAATCATATCTCGTACAATAAGAGTTGCGATCAACCAATTCACATTCGTTCATTATACATAGGAGGCGCTTCCCTAATCTTTCACACAGTGAGTGCGGCGCGGCGTAGAGCCCTATATTGGAATAAAACATTGCCGTAGAAGAAATTGCCTACCGGACTCCCCGTTTATAAATCCGATCCATCCGATTTGTTTGCTTCGGGATATTAAAAAATACTCTCCACGAGAGATTTATTGTGTGGTTGAGATTTAAAGCTCGTGTAATCACCAACTCAGAGAGCGAATTGGTTTCTTAAAATTAATTTTTTTTTTATCGCCATCCGTTTTCACGTGCCTACTTCGGATGATGAAATTGGAGCGGGTATCTTGATTCTTCGCACGTGTACGCAGGAGAAAATCAATTCAGAGTTTCTTAAAGTTACGTTGCCTTTGAGACACAATGATAACTTATGAGAAAATTCATATTAAACAATTGTCAACTGTGACATTTTAAATATGTATTACTGGTTGACAGTCGGTCTTGCCTCATCCGTCAAGGTTATGGAATTCTCTTACGTATAAGAACAAGATGATGTGTTCTGTATGTTAAAACGTTTTTAAGTTCATAAAACAACATCTGTTACGATGTCACCTCGAGACGTCTCACCGCCTTCGAAGTTATAAGCTCTTCTTAAGCTGGTTAGTTTGCGAAAAAAAACGTCAATGAAAGTAGCGCTTGGTTCTTTAAGTAAGACGTTAAATGGAGGATCGAATATTGCAAGAAAGCGAAATTTGAAAATAATCAACCGAAATCTGTCCGACCCACAAAAAGAGGGATGAAATGAAAACGTGGAGATTGAAAAGAAAACCGTGCTTCGAAAGTTACGTAATTGAAGCAGGATTGCCGTATATTCAAATTCAAATGCCACTGATAGATCTTACATACGGTGTAGTCTGAAATCATTATGTTAGTTGTTATTTAGGTTTAGTCCGAGATCTTCAACTATTTTCGTAAGATTGAATTCATTGTATCTTTTCATTTTTAATTTTACTAGAACCTTGACGAAACTCGCCGACTAGGAAATGAAGGAACGTACCCGTAAAATGTACGACAGAACGATTATAGATTTGATGCTAATATAACTTTTCCGTATAAGTTAAGCGACGTATGAATGAATCGCGGTAAGTCGATGAATGGAAAGTTGCGAAGAAATAACGAAAGGGTGTAAGATTCAATCTTTTTTCTTTTACTCTTCCTCTCTGTTTATCCAACGTGGTTGATAAACAGGAAATTCATTTTATACCCGGCCTAAACTCGTATCTACATCAATGATGAAATATTTCAATTTTAGCAGCAAAAGCTTTTGAAAAGATTAATATTTGTACGAAATAGTATCAGTTTGGAAGAATATTTTACCATAAAATTTTGTAATTCTATGCTTTTTCAAACGTAAAAAATCTTACATTTTGGTGTCTAATCATTGGATAGAAAAAAATGATATTGATTCTGTATTTTGGGAACAATCAGCGGTTTGGAGCGTCTGGTTCTTTTTCGTATTTTCAATAAGGAAGACCGACAAAAGTTTCATAAGCTTAGTTCTCGGTCATCACATCAGAACTGGACGAAATTGAAGGAAGAATACAGTAGAATTAGAGAGCGTTTCCATTTCAAGTCATGAATAAGCCTTTCTTTAAATTTTTGTTCCAGATTAACTTCAGCTTTAGTAGTACTGTAGGATTTTTAGTTTTCATCTGTCTCTTTGATCGCCTAACAAAGACACAAGCTTAAGCGTGTACGAATCAATAAACGATTTAAAATTTTTATTTTCGCATTTTACTTGTTTTATAAAAGATTTTTTTTTCATGAACCTCAGTCGATTTTTTGAAAATTGTCTCTTTACGATTGATTGCGCTTTTAAATTAGGAAAATAAATTACAATTATGAATTACTAGACATCTTTTTTTTTTCTCAATTTCGGATCGAAGATTTCATTTTTTCTCAGTAATTTCAAAAATTTAAAAATGAATTACCTTCAGTTGGTCCTTTATGCAATGAATATCCAAGTGATTTTGATGCAATTTGGAGAAATAGTTCTCTCGAAGTGAATCGGAAGATCTGTTTATTCAGATCGGTCGGACACATGCTGCATAAAGCAGTTCAGTTGAAACTTTTTTTTCTTTCAACGGTGTGAAAGAAATTAGATAATTAGGCTCACGATGAGATAAATTCTCACCTCTTGTCGGACTGAGAAATAGTTGGCGGTAATTTTAATAAATAGGCGGTAGAAATTAAAAACTATGATAATGAGTGTTCCCTTAAACATACACACAAAACTTTTCAATCTGTGCACGTGGATTATCGTCGCTCATATTCTAAGACTTCGTAGGAATGAAAGTGTTCCCAGTTATGGCGCAAATTATTTCGTTCGTACACTTATTTGCGTGACTTTCTCATGCAAATGGTCTCGTTTTCATCACGCGTCATTTGTTCGTCAACTATAGCTTCGTTTCACATAAAAAAACGTCTCATGCTGTGCCTTTTTGCCTTTAAAGTTTCATTTTATCGCTCTTGATGGGCTGCGCTCAACACTACGTCTTCAAAACTCGACGCTCTCAATTTTCTAATCTCGTTCTATTACCGTCGTTTAATTCGAAGGCTCTTCATAATCGGTAAGGCGAACGAGTGTATCGCGAGAACGGAAGGGTGTAGAATTTACCTCTAAGATTTCGGACAAGTCATTCTTCGAAGTAATCAGTATCGACCCTTTTGAAAATTGTTGAATCAGTCGAGAAAAAATATTGTTTAGATTACGTGGACGATATTTGCGACTTACCAATTTTCTCGTTTTATTTTCAACGACTGATTGAAGTAACGCAGGTATTCCTAGAGATGGAAAGTAAAAGCCGATGATGGCTGAAGCAGAAGACATGATTGAAAAGCTAGCTTTTGGAATCTCATTGCGGCAATGGCTCAACCAATAGCCGAAAATTCTATTCCAAGACCCTCAACCGTCATATGATTTGGCACGAAAGTTGAGAAATTCTTTCAAATCCCCTCCGATCATACATTATGGTTTAATTCAATCTTACCGTGACGTCACGATCTGATGACGTCATCATATGTTGAGCTATAGGTCAGTGTACGGCGGGACACCGAAATTTTCAAAAAGTCCAATCAAGCTAAGCGACTGCAGGAAGATAATTGGTGAGGGGGAGGAGAAGAAAGGTTTCCAGCAGACGAAAGTGTTCACTGTAAATTGATACTGGTATCTATCTTCTGGAAATGAGGAGTGGATCTCAGACCGGGCACACACCATGAAATTGAATGTTTTTTACTCTAAGGGAGGAGACGAAAGGATGAGCACATCGTTTAGATGGCGTGCAGGTTTTTGAAACATTTTTATTGATTCTCCCTGTTAGACTAGTTTGATGGTATTTTGATGCTGACGCTCAATTCATTATTTCTCTCGTACGTTTCTTTGAGCTCGCGGACAATGCATTGATGTTCAAGAAAGAATATAAATGTATGATTGTATCGTCAACTACAATTTATGATCATGCAATATCGCGTACAAAATAGAAAACATTAACCAAGTTTTATAAGGTCATTCATCATAGGGTAAGTGAACTTCGTCCACGATTCCGTTACAGGATGGACAAAATACGTGTTTACGTCGAAAAAAGTGGAGCTTATGTTTCTACGCCAGCATTATGCGTTCATCCTGGCGTACGTACGTCACATACACGCTATACAAAATGCTCAACTTTATCGCTGTTGTGAGGTGGCGTTGAATTGCTTAGTACCATGCATTTGCTACGGTCCTTCGAATCCGTTCTCTAAAATAAACTTGTCTGAAGCATGTAATACGTCAATCCACAATATTTACAGCTTAATTGCTTGAATTTTTGTTGGAGTAGGTTCGAATTCTGTCTTATGATGAGAGAAACATAATATTATATAGAATTGCTCTATTCTTCATTGGAGAACTTTGCCGTATAGCACGTTCTGTCACAATATGTGGTCTAGAAATGTTTTACTCGCGGAAGATGTTCGTTGTGAATTACAAAATATCGTACGGAAATTTGTAGTTTGGAATCGAATAACTGATTTGAATGGACGGAAAAAGAAGCGAGGGAATGAAGGAAACGTTCTAGATAATCACGGAAGAAATGAAAATTCAGTGTATCAAAAATTATTTCACGGAGGAAGAGAAAGAAGAGTGATAGTCAGCAAGCTAGAAAATTTTCTGGCGTAGCCAAATGAATAAAGATCATGTTTCATGTCTTATAAGGGCTAGGATGCCAGATCTACGGATTTTCCTCTTTTTAGATGTCTTACGATCAAGAGAAAGGTACCTTAGACACTAGTACGAGAGATACGTTTCTCCTGTTCGTGTTGGGCTTAATTGAGTCGATCAAGGGAAAAGTACCTCAGTTACTCTTATGAAAGATACCTTTCTCCTGATTGTTCTTAATGGATCAATTGAAGTCCGTAGAAGTTTGTTTTTAGGGCGGATACGGATTTTTGAAACTATCATCTGGCAGCATTATATAAGGGGGATTGGTCATGCCATTGGGGGTGGCTTCGAAAAATTCGAAAATTGTTTTGAATGGGGTTGAAGGGGGTGGTGTAGCCATGAGGGGATTCATCATGGGGTCTAGTATGATTCTAGTTTAGAATATTTGAGGCTAATAGCTTTTGGGGGCTCACTCGCTCCGCTCGTTGGCCCTTCTTCTCGCTCTAGTATAAGTCTAGTTCAAGCTAATAGCTTACACGTGACGCGCACGCGCACACTAACGCAAATTTTCAAATGAGGGTAGGGTCAGAGAGAAAAAATTACAAGTCCAAAGGTCATGTAAGCATGCACGCGCACGCTCACGTAAATTTTCAAATGAGAGTAGGGTCAGAGCGAGGATGGTAAAGTAAGAAAAATACAATCACGTAACAATTTTATTTTAACACGACCGGTTACGTGTTGACGCAGCGACACATCATCAGGTTGTAAACATACGGACAGACGAAACATGTGCGGTCGAGATCGAAAGAGAGAAAGGAGACGCAAGAAGATGATGAGATAGCTATGCTCCATTATAAAACTTGTAGATGGTAGGATTCGTGATAGTGAAGCGGGTGTCGTTCAAAAGAGATTCGCCTGAAGTGGATGAAGCAGCAACAATTTCGACTTCCTCTAGGTGGTTGAGAAGGCGTCCCTTGGTGGCTTTATGAATCAGTTCAAACTTGATGGAGGTGTAAGGATGACCACTTTCGAGACAGTGCTTGGCAATAGCGGATTTGTTGGGCTCCTTGCGTCTCCTTTCTCTCTTTCGATCTCGACCGCACATGTTTCGTCTGTCCGTATGTTTACAACCTGATGATGTGTTGCTGCGTCGACACGAAACCGGTCGTGTTAAAATAAAATTGTTACGTGATTGTATTTTTCTTACTTTGCCATTGAAATGTCTCGTAGTTATGAGGAATCCCTCCAACTCTCAGAGCGAAGACATGAAACATGTCAAAAACCTACAGAATGAAGGAAGCCTTGATCTAGTTCTGATTGACATGTATAGTACATAAAGAGCCTTAGTGCAAAGGAGCCCAGTATAGCTTTGGACTGAATACAGTATACAGGATTCCTAAAGCTAGTATAAGCCTAGTTTACCAGTAGTTGATCAAGGTAGGGTCAGAACGCACGCGCACACGCACGCAAATTTTCAAATAAAGGTAGGGCTCAGAGAGTAACCAATAGAAAAAACTCATAAGTTCCAAGGTCATCTGCCCGCACGCGCTTCGCGCACGCAGATTTTCAAATGAGGGTAGGGTCAGAGCAAAGACATGAAACATGTCAAAATTCATACAGCAGAAAAAAATACGCATACCTGTGATTATGTTTCGGAAGGACCCAGCAGATCAAGCTCAAAATTCAATGATTATGAAAATAGGTATACGTTTCAGAAGAGATGATCTAATATGAGATATCTACACTAATTTCAACCATCGAGAATTAATATTTCATGAGCACCCTTCATTTCCAGAGCTTTTGTATTCCAGTTTACGTCAATAAATTGGAATCAATCAAACTTTTGGACGAATATACGTATACATTTGACCGTTCACTTAGTTCATTTTCCTTTCTTCGCATCGCTCCCGTTTGTTCACTTTGTACGAGACGACAGTCATTTATACTACAAATTTTGCATTAAACTAGACGTGAATTCATTAGCTTTGATATACGCTTCGCAATGAAATTTTATACGTACAAAACATAGGAAGTACAACGAATAGATTAATAACGAGTTTTACGTTCAACGTAATTATAAAGCGGAGGAAGACTTTGGCGTAAATTTCCAAAAGCGCTTTCATCTAGTTTCATAATACAACATGGGCACGTGGAAGGTTGCGACAAGGGTCAGAAAACAAGAAGTAAATTGGAAATAAATGAAACGCCCAACTTTTCGGATTCCCTGGAAAATCGCTTGAAATTAAGGAGTCTCTATTGCGTTGATAACTCGGCAAGGTAAATATTATACAAATAAAAACTATCTAAAAACTGCTCGCAGCGATTTTTTTTTTTTCTTCTTTCCAATAAGTAGGAAGAGAAAATACGAAAGCTCGAAGAAAGGAATAGTAATACCTTTGTACACTGATGACTCCAATTAAAAATATTCCCATGTTCCGATATTGTATCTGAAAGAAGGGGGCGAATTAATCACTAAAATGAAAAGAAAATTAATAAGTTTTTCCATTCGAAACGAATTAAAATATCAAACAAAAATAAATGAATCAAAGAAACTCGAGAGGGAAGAAAATACGCAAAATCGATTCCAAAGACTAGAATAAATAAACTGTATCGTCATTCTTTTTTTTTTTTCGGCTTCGCTTTAAGACTGACGTGACCTTTTGTCGGATTATTTACACAATGGGGAGAAAAACAATTATGAGAAACGACATACCGAACAGATATTGGATTTACCTACGCTCAAAACAAACGAAGATGTCGAAGAGGTGGCCACGAGATGAACTTTCATAATTTAGAAGGGGGACTTAATTCAGCGGAGTCTTGAAAATCTCAACACCTGGACCGTAGATGACATTCTGAAGCACAGTGAGAAAATTCCAAGTTTTCTGATGAATGCTGAGAGAGTGATGAAGAAAATGGAGAAAATTGCTCTCCTAGTAGGAGTTGTAACACGTTTTGGATCACTATAAAAATACATGTCTATAGAGAAGCATCATTAGACTAAGTATTTTTTGAGTATCTGCTAATTTACTTAAGGAAATTTTGGTAGAGGTGCCCTGTATCCAAACTCTATTGTCCGGATTTTTAGATCAATTATTCCTTATTCCAAGAATTTAACAAATCTATCAAGATTTTTGTAATAATAATTACCGATGATTTCATCGAAGTATAACTTTATCAAATGAATCAAAATAATCGTAATTCGTACAAGGCTGCCGTCCGCTATTTTTATAAACCGACATTAGCTGAACAAGAGTGTCAGAAAGCCGATCTTTTGGGCATGTTTAAGCTGATTTTTGAACGAAACTCTCGTCCTCTGAACTCGATCTTTCGATAGCTTAGTATAATGACAATTGAAAAAATCAAGCATCCACGAGGTGTTAGAAGGGCCGGATCTCATTTCAATACGTTTTGAAGAAGAAATGAAGACGCGCCATCATGGCGACGATCATGGACTTGAGGAACAACAAAAATTTACCATTTCGTCTGTTCGAAGTCTGTGCTCTTCTTAGATCAGTTCGTATAGATCAGACAATTCAGGTACACTCGTGAGTTCTTGCCGCCTTCCTCGGTATTCATCCTCAAAACGGCCAGAGATTAGTCCATTGTCAAGTCACCAATGTATATTGCTCTGATAACAACAGTGGAATCAGCTAAGTTATCAATATTAGGTTTCGAACAGATATAATTAAAAAATTAGATGCCTTTGCAACTAGAAACGCGCTGTCACCTAATCAATTCGCTGTTGCAACTGATCACAAATGATGACGCCATCAAATTCAAAAGCACCCAATTCAAATCCCTCAATCTTTCCTCGAAAATGATGACTTCCACAGACTTTTCCTGAGAATGACCGTCAAGATAGTAACCGTACAGTCGGTTGTAGCGCGCACACACACTTCGTTGTTGCTAATAGTATACGCGGACCCTGTGCGCCAATCACCCACTAATCTCTCCCGGACTATGAAAAACATTTGTCCAAAACGGAACATCAAACCAACAAGACTTGAAGTATGACTGTATTTTTTCCTGTATAATTTGTTCCGCAATCTTCAGCTTGTATCAAAACAAAGGAGCGTATAATGTGGCAACACTGCTTCTACAATAGGTTTGTGTTATGCGTTCGGATAGCTTTTGATTATTATAAAGATTGATTGCGAATATATTTCTCTAGAACTGAAGATCAACTTATTTTGAAGACGTAACAGTGCCAATGAGCAATGTTCGTACTAGAGGAATAATTATATCCTCATAAGTTGTACAACTTCCATAACGCAGGACAAGGACGAATTGATTACAAATAAGAACAACGTATCTACAATTTTCATATTTCTGTGTTGTGAAGATAAGAAAATTCCTCTCATAGAAATGCTGAAGTACGTCATACTATTGAAGCGAGGGAAACCGCGTTTACTTGACAATAATACTTTATTTCACATCGAATCAGTGGATTTGAATACATCTCGCGTTAGAAATGTTCGTATTAACAAAAGAGAATGTGCCACGCCAGGATGGCGGTCTACCGAAACAATGAAATAAGTTTCCGCAAAGGTGAGCATAACCATCTATAGCGGATACCGTGGAAATACGTAGAAGCAGAAGAAATTTTGCCGGAAATTCGTACGCGAGCGGTAACTGCCAATGACAAGCCTAGGTAAGTTTCTCAATTATACTGACTCCAATTTCCTTAGCGTAAAAATAAATATTCGCTCTTGTCTTCGCACTTCTACGTTATTGATTTGGGCCTGAACACGTGCAGTGAAAGTGCCTTCGGGAAATTACCACGTGGAAGGATTGAAACAAGTTGTTGACGCGAAGAACAGGACCGTTCTGTTTCTGTGTAGCGTAGGTGCTCAATCCTCAAATCCCAATTCACAATCTACTTTTCAACTCTGAACTTGTCAATTTTGTATGCTGTACAACACTTAGTTTGGCCATGTTATCTTGTTAAGAGTAAAGACACTTCAAAAACGTGTCCAATCAGTTGCACGCGATCCAAGCGCTAGACAGTGGCTAAGCATCACCTGCGTGATTTGTGCCTTGCTCTCAAATAATATAAAAAAGAAATTCTGACTCGCTTTCGTGCAACAAGACTCTGTTTGTACTGCGGTGTCTTATTGACGTGGAACACGTCCTTTTTTTAATCAGTTTATCTTGAAGAAGATCACGAAGTGGTCTAAACGTCTACAAATAATTCATGTTTTCAGGATACATGACTGTAAAAACGATCTTTACTCTTTTGTCAAAGAGCGTAAAAAGTTGGGCTATGTCTTCGTCCTGTTGAGAGGGAATTTTTGTTTATGGGGTGTTTGAAGTGCCTTCTGTCATCTGGTGTTTGAAACGTTGCATATCCGGCCCATTGAAGGGGTAATGTTTGAAGCATTGCATATCTAGTTACTTGAAGGAGCTAATACCTGACATAAAGTATACTGGACCTGAACGAGGCTAGGATCCCTCCTTGTTTTACATTAGTTTTATATTAGTACATAAAAAGAGGGGGACCCAAAAAATATTCGATCTCCGAGCTATAAAGGATAGGAGGGGACTTGGAAAAATTTTGATGTCTGATGTTTGCCGGCCGGTCGGTTCTTCTTGTAAAAAATATTGCAACATTTTCCAATTCCAGTTTCAACTTCAGAGTTCCTCAAATCTTGAGAAGATGGGTAAAGCGCAGAACAGTGATGGATGAACATTTTCATCGAACTCATTCTTGTATCAAACTAATTCTACTTTGAAAATTGAAAATGAAACTCAAAGACTCGAAACGGGGAATCTATGGTTCCACGACATTCAACGTTGACTAATGAAAGGAGGTTTTAAAACGTATTCTCTTTGATATTTTAATGAGCCATCTATTTATTACTATTTTTATGGGGGGGGGGGGGGGAATGACCACCAGCCACAATCCATCCGACAAATATCGCGATTCTAAGAAGCAGTGTTGCCAGATGATTTTTTCGAAAATCCGTGTCCGCCATTTTTCCTACACCTAAAAACAGATTTCTCCTGATCTATCGATGACGATTAGGAGAAAGGTATCTTTCACAGTACGAACTTAGGTACTTTTCCCTTGATCAACTCAATGTTGCAGAGGATCGTGGTATCAGCCTAAAACGAGCAGGAGAAAAGTATCTCTAGGACGAGCGACATAAGGTACTTTTTCCTTGAGCACAAGAAATCCGCATTTCACGCAAAATCCGAAGAATAATTTCGAGGAAGAAAAATTCGTAGATCTGGCAGCACTGCTAAGGAGAGCAGAGGCGAGCTCTATTACATATTTCAGGGACTCGAAAAAATTTCAACCATCGAGCTGTACATAGCAAGATAGGGATTTGGAAGAATTTCGACCTTTGAGTGATACATGTAGAGAAAAAGGACTTGGAAATATTCCATCTATTGAGTTACGAGGAGGAAAACTGGGAAGCCATTTCCATGAAGGAAGCTGTTCGCTAGCTAATAAAATCAACTTAGTTTTTAGTCAAGCTTTTAGTCAATGAAATAGGCACTGCTATGGCTGATTGTTCTCTTTCAATCTATTCCTCACACAGGTACACCATACTGCTTGTGCAATAAGGACTGCTGAGCTATGCCGAAACTTTCAGCCATCAACCGTTAGCCGAGCGATTTTTGGCCAAAATAAGCTGGTTGTTAGCTGGCCACAGAGACTGGGTTTGCCGTTAAGTGATAGACGAAACCAATCAATTTGACGGGTTAGTTTTTAGTCACGTCTTCACTCAATGCGATTGGCTAAGCAGCCTTTTACGCGGATTCTTATGGTACAATTTGCAGCCACGCGCTTTCCGTTGTAAGGATACTTCTTGATTTGAAGTGCTGATCTCGGCATCAGGATCTCATATTTCCAGAGATTTTATACTAACCCGGTTTACAATCGTAAAAGGAAACAAAGTGAACTGCACTACTTGTAAATAATTCCTCCCGCGGTAGTACAGTACCTCCGCATAATGATAGCGATGATTATTTTAGAAATGAGACATAATCCAAGACTCGGTTAGATTAAGGCTACTCTTTTCATTTTGACGGATTCAGAAAAACATCCATCAGGTGTGAATTAGGCCGATTCTATTTGGGTTGCCGCATCTTCAATAAGTAAATTAATAATATAGATTCCCGTGTTCCTGCGTACGATCACATGATACACGAATAAGTTTGTAAATGGTACGGATGTTGAAAGGTGTGGTCATGACACCGATCGAGTCGACGTGTTTGTTACTCCGATCTACCCTTCGCACGACAAAAAATTCCTGGCGAAGAGGACACTTTGTAGATGATACTCGTAGCGGCACTTTGTTCGTCACTATAAAATCGTGGGACGAGTGCAAATATCGCGGAGCTGTTTGCTGAAACCTAGTATCATTGAGACTGCCACCATCCTGGTAAGATTTTTTTCTTTTCTTTGAAAGACGCTACTTGAAAATATCTCAGCCAATTTTCTCGAAAATGCAAACATGTCTCCGACAAGATACCGCAAGGATGACTAAATTTATATTGAAGGACATCGGCGATGACGATAGCCAGAAAAATTTATATTGTGTAGACGAAAATAGTATCCGAGATTTTTAAGTATGTATTCGAGTAACATTACAAAAAAAAGAATAAGAACTATTTTTCATAACGTTTTCTGCTGACATTTTCTTTTCGATTAAGAATCTGTCATATTAAAAACGCGTAGGAGATGGCTTCAGCACAATAGCTCTCGCGCGTGCAAATCATTGAGTTTTTTATTTTAGAACGTCTTTATTGCATTTTATTGAATATCATTTTGTAATATCAATTCATTCAATTAAGTATTACGGTTGCCATTGTCTCGTATTGCGTCATGTCGTACATCTGTTTTTACTTTCCTCAATGTTTTCGATCGTAGCATATATTTTTTATGGCGTTTTGAACACTCTTTTACGAACAAAAGATTTGGCTTCGTGCTTTAGTGGTTAGTTTTCTTCAACATCGGTCAGAAACCAATGTCTACATTAATAGAATTTATATTGAGTTCTTGGGTATGTATTAGCTCTCGGAAACATATTAAAGAAATTATTTTACCGCAACCCGAGATAGTTACCAGGCTATTCAAACTTCCGTAAAGATTTTAAGTACGCATTTCGACTCGAATAAACATAATTGCCTTGTATATAAATATATCCCTGTTCTCAAGCTTTCTCTCATCACGTAGGTAAATATTTTCTTGAGCATTAAAATCCCGAAAGAAAACGCATCAATTTTATTACATCATGTGATCCACAATATACTCGCGGTATGTAGCGTCCGCCAAAAAGATGTGAACAATTAAAATGGGGATTTGAACTAAATTTGTTGTAGCTCAAAAACGCAAAATTTTAGATATATTGTTTGAATGTATCTTAATTTGATCTTTGATTCGCGCCAACCACGTGTACTCTGAGTCGATACTCGATTTATAAACTAAGATGTGGCAAAAATTGACCAATTTGCCAAAATTCTCAGAAATTTAAAATTGTTCAAAATTTTATATTTTACTCGATTTGAAAGGGAAGTTTAACGCTGATTCCAAATACCAGATAGAATAACCCTACAAAGTCTGAAAATGGAAGAATTTTCAAACTTTTATTCTGGAAATTTTGACAAATTGGTCAAATTTTGGCACATTTTGGCCCATGGCTCAGAGGAGACGTCGAAAGTTTGCATTTGGCGCATATTGAAGATAAAATTGAGATACAAATTTCATACATTCAAACAATACATCTAACAATTCGCGTTTTTGGGCTACATCAAATTTAGTCCAAATCATCATTCAACTGTTAACATCTTTTTGGCAGACCCTGAATACTCTTCAACAGCTGTTCTGAAAACAGTCGAAACAAATTTTAGGAAATGCCTACAACTTGGTCGCCAGATGGAGGCTAATTGAAGAGAATCGGAAGCCTCCAGACTGTTATAATCCTTTTTAATTATTGGTTTGATTTTCATAAACAATTAGTTCAACAAACCAACCATCACCCAGCAGGATGAGAACGAATACCTGAACGCGCAATATCCATCAAAGATTTTACTGCTGAAAACTGATGAGGTAAAACCCGTCGAACTCCGCTAATGGAAGTCCTATTTGGAGAATTTTCGTGTTTTTTTTTTCAATTTTCCTCAGAAATTATGGGCTTATTGGTTTGTGAATCGGTAATAGTGCGTTTTAAACAATCCGAATTGTCGATCATGGCTGAAGTACAAATTCTCAAGAGAGAAGAGTATAATATTGCGATGTCTAGAAAGGCGGCAAGACAAAACCTCAAAATAATGGTTCAATAACGATAGGTGCAGTGAATGAGATCCTACTATTATTCTCGGATGATTCGTGAACGCTGAGATTCAATTCACTTTGGTGCTAGTTTATACAATTAACTCAAACTAGTTTCGAGATGAAGAATCAATAAACATCAATTTTCTAGTCAAATTTGTTTTGAAAAAAAAAAAAAAGAAGGTAATTATAATTATTTGTAGGAAAGTTCTCAATGGAATGAAAATGATCGGTGAATTATTGAAATCAGTTGTAGTGAATAAAGAAATGAATTAAAATAGAGTATATTGGACTGAAGTTTCCATCTCTACCTCCACTAAGGCGTCTTTGTGTACAAGGAAAAGAGGAAGAGTTGTGACTACATGGCCGACCCTCTTCCAACCTTGGGTAGCGAGGTAGCTAAGGTAAAGAACTAAAACGATACGAGTGAAGACATACGCCAATTTCTATCGTAGAAAAACCCTCCAAGGTACAACGCGACACGCGTAACATCTCGGAACAGCAAAAACACCCAAAAGCTGCTGCTCTGCGATGCTACGCGTGTCGCGTTGTACCTTGGAGGGTTTTTCAACGATAGAAAATGGCGTATGTCTTCACTTGAATCATGGCCGTCTCTAGTTTCAGGCCGGAATATTCGAAACTCGACAACATTGCACGGGGCTGACATTTGTACAGTCTCTTATGGGAGAACATCAAAAAACACTCTTTGACACGAATATGGTGAAGTTTTTGAAAAAGATGAAGAGAATGTGATTTGAAGAACCAACAATTCTCGATTTTTTGAGCCACGTTTCGTTAAGATTGATCAACTACGAAGCGAGTTATTCGCGTTAAAAAAAAAAAAGTCAGACAGAGGGCGAAGCGCGGTACATGTACTGCACTTCGCCCTCTGTCTGACTTTTTTTTTAAAAACGCGAATAACTCGCTTTGTAGTTGATCAATCTTAACGAAATGTGGCTCAAAAAATCGAGAATCGTTTACTCTTTCGATGTATGTATCAACTTTTTCCCTTTGGAATCGAATACTATTCGCAAATCAACAATTAACGTGTTTTTTGAAAATTTTGCATAAGAGCGTGTATAAAACTCGGCCCCGTATTTTTCGTCACCGCGACGTTGCCAGCTTTAATATTCCGACCTGAAACTAAAGACGGCCATGCTTGAATCGTTCTAGTGCTCTAGCTAAGGTAGCTTGTTTCTCCTTTTTAGGGTCGGCCCGCGGCGTGAAGGCCGATTGTATTGTATTTGTAGCCTAATCACTTTCTCCTTCTTTCGTCTCAGTTAAGACGTTCACGGTTTTTTTATACGCTCACGTGTACGCGGTCATTCTTTTTATTAGATTGTTAAACGCTCATGTGAAAAACTGCTAACGTTTTGGTAGGTAGGTACCTGTCCTATAGAAGAAAAGTGATGAGAGATGAATTCTTGAAATTGGTCCTAACAATTTGAATGAAAGTAGAGCTGGTATAGCAGAATAAATAAATGATCGTTGAGAATGGGTGATTGAAACATGAAATCAAGCTACAATGATTTTATTTAGCATTATGTACCGTGGTATTTAGTGTGTAGCGCAGTTAGTGTTTTCACAGTCGTATTCCCAAACAAACGGAATAATTTTAAGTGCACTTAAGAGTCCCAGAAAGTCCCAAAAAAAACCCTTAAGTAACCTCGCGAGGTTACTTAAGTGTTTTTCCGGTTTGGTAAGCAAACTTAAAACTATTCCATTTGTTTGGGAATACGGCTGTTATTCTAGTTTCCTTAATCTGAGTTTGCCGTTCTCCTATTTGACGGAACAAATGATTACAGTACTGGACTAGGCGAATAATCAAGGAGATTATATTATTATTTGAACTTGCAGTGTACATCTATAGGTAGTTATCAGTTTGGGAGGCAGTCAAACTTCAGTAAATAGCTATTTGTATTTTCGTTATAAGAGAGTAAAGTGAGCGATATTCACGCAAAACAAACCGCAGGTGAGGGTAGCAAAACACTTAGGAAAAAGTGACAAACATAGCTTTTCAGGATACATTACTGTGAAAGCTTGTTTAAAAGGGTAGAAATCTTGTATCTATGATTGTACTACGTTCAAAGAAACAAAGAGTTTTTTGTTTTCAACGGAGAACCTGTTTGACTCTAATTTGAGTCGAGGAGAAGGGCTAGTGCTGGCAGATTTACGGATTTTTGTTCCTCAAAAACGATACGGAGTTTTTAGTGGGGAACCCGCAATTCATTTTGTTAAGGGGATTACATCCTCAGAAAGCGTCCAGGAGTTTCTGTGAACTCCGTAACTTGACGTGACGTGACGTGTGGTGCTTTATGACGTCATCAATAACCTTGACTTATTTTAGGGACTTGAAAAAATTTCAACTTTCAGTCGGGATGCTTCATGACGTCATCAATGACCTTGACCTACTTTAGAGACTTGCAAAAATTTCAACTTCCAGCCTTCATTATATCAGGCCTAGTATTGTTAGGGGAATTAAATCCTCAGAAAACGTCCACGTCCGCGTCCAGGAGTTTCTGTGAACTGCGTGACGTGAAGTGTAGCGCTTTATGACGTCATCAATGACCTTGACCTAATTTAGGGATGTTATTGAACTTTGTATTGAACTTTTACTTTAGGGACTTGGAACAATAATTTCAACTTTCCATTTTGTTAGGAGGATTACATCCTCAGAAAACATCCGCATCCGGGAGTTTCTGTGAACTGCGACACGTGACGTGGGGCGCTGTATGACGTCATCAAATGACCTTGACCTACTTTAGGAACTTGGAAAAATTTTAACTTCCAGCCGGGATGCTTTATGACCTCGTCAATGACCTTGACCTTGACCTACTTCAGGGACGGGAAATTTTCAACTTCCAGCCTTCATTACATCAGGCGTAGTATACAGTATACTGAGGAGAGCCCAGCCAACTCATTTTCTGAGGGGGCACTTTCGCGCCAACGTGATTGCAAGCGCGGGAGGTTGCTGGTTCCCCGCTGCCATTGTTCTATGTATTTCTTGTGCCCAAGGGAAAAGTAGGAAAAGTACCTTAATCCAGGGTTGCAAAGAAACGGTTTCTTTAAAAAAAAAAGAAAAAAAAAAAATGTTTTTTCAAGTTGAAAACAGATTTTATATTTAAAACAGGTTTCAAATGCGTTTTTTTTTTTGCTCCCTTTTAAAACATGTTTTAAACATCGTTTTCCACTTAGGAGAGTCGAAAACGTGTTTTTTTTCTAGTTCAAAACAGATTTTATGTTTAAAATAGGTCTTAAATGCGGGTCTTCTTGTCCTGTTTATTTAAAAATTGTTTAAATGAACGTTTTTTCTCCACTTGGAAGATATTCACAATTATCTTATTTATGAATTTCTTGATTGTTGATTACCATGATTTCAAATATTTAGCTGGTAAAAAAGGAAAAAATCACATTTTTGATTGTTCTAAAAAGATAGGAAAAAAAAAAAAAGTTTGAAAAAAAAATACGTTTTAAACATATTTTTGTTTGAAACAGAATTTGTTTTTTTGTGTGTTTAAAACACGTTTTAAACGTCCTTTGTTCAAAACATCGCAACCCTGCGATAATCTTTCAAATGAGAGATACTTTTTACTTAGCCGATATGTGCAGTAACCGCAGTTTTCCGTAACATTGAGTGGATTAAGGAAAAAGTACCTCAATCACACGTATGAGAAATGCCGTTCTCTTGATCATTATCGGTAAAATCAATGAAAGTCTTTGGATTTGTTTTCAAGTCTTGGAAAAAATGGCGAGTACGGATTTTTGATACTATCATCTGACAGCCCTGGGGAGTCGCAAAAAACGTCCACCGTCCGGCCGGCAAATATCAGAGATCGAAATTTTTCCAAGTCCCGTCCTATTCTTCATAGCTCGGAGGTTGAATATTTTTCGAGTCCTCTCCTCTTGTATTTATGCTAATACAAAGCTAGTGTAAAACAAGGAGGGATCCTAGAATTATTTCGATAAGAATGAGTTTGATGAAAGTGTCCACCCTTCACTGTTCTGTGCATACCCTATCTGTTCAAAATTTGAGGATTTTGATGTTGAAACTGGAGAAAATGGTCAAGCATTAAAACCTATTTCAAACTTTATGAGAAGGGCTAATCAAAAGTCAAAAAAAGAAGGAAGGACGAGAAACATTTTGGTTTTGAGAGTAAAAGTTGAACAAAGAGACGCGTTTGTCCGGAAAATTCTTAGCTGCGAGTCTTATCAAGTTCCCATCTTGAAGCCTATATAGGAAGTTATCACTCACTAAATTGCGAATATATTGTCATCGACGGTAGACAGGAGAGATTTTAAAGCCTATCATCCTATAAAATCATAACTAATAATGAAGTCTACGAAATAAGATTCTTCGACAATACCGTCGAGATCGAGCGAGCCAATTAAAAACTTTTTTCATCATTATTATTGAATTTCATTCAAAGCGATTCCGAACGTCAACTCGAAATTTCAAGCGATGCCAGTTTCCGGCTCCATACTCGATATTTTGTTCACAGCAATTTAAAAATACATGAGATCACTATTCTATGTCTATACGCGCCCATAATCCCCGTCGATGGCCCATTGCTTTCTAGACTAAAAAATTAAACGAATAATAACTAAACGACAAAAAAAAAAAGCTAATGAGGAAACGAAACGCAGGCCAGACGATGCAATTCGGAAATAAAATTCTACTCTCGGGATTTTAAAGGCGATTGCTATACTACGATTTTCAATTTATGAGCCATAAAATAGTTTCACTTCGACGTACAGGACGGGACGCCAAAAACAAATGCTATTCCGCAACGCAAAATTGATACAAAATCGACTACATGTGTTGTTTCGCTAACGCGAGCCGACACGACCGTGAAGTTATTCAAAATTTTATTGTGACGGCTGGCTATTATCAGTTTTTTTTTTTAGACTTACTCTGCTCCAATACTGCATAAGTTCGACGACGTTGAAAGTCTATTTTGTTTATTTATTCGCGTCGCATGACTGAAAAGTACATACTTACTTACCTATCGATGCAAAAGAGAACAATTTGATTTGTCTGGAGAATCGAAAACTAAGTTCTATTGTGCTACATGGGAGTATTTTATTTATCAATACCCGCGAGAAATATTTCATCGAACGCGAGGTAACTTTCTGCTTTTATTATATGGTTGGAAGTCGAACGTGCGAGATAAACTACGGTGACGTATAGAGAGTCTTTCATGCAAAAAAGAATTGAAAGAAGTATTCAGGCTTTGGATTTACTGAAATAATGAACCGAAATCCCGTTTCAACGTATCGTTGCAGGTTTCGGTGATTATATCTGCGCACCTACACTGTATTCTTGACAATTACCAAAATTAAATTCATTGTGAAGCCTTCGTTCGTATGTGAGATGTTGAGTACCTTACAATTGTGGAAAATCCCTTCTCAATATTTTTGCTAAAAATATAGGTATCGCGTTATTTAGCACTCTTGGTCAAATCACTTGCGAGCTGTAATCTTCCTCCCCGTTACAGAATCCAACGAAGAGAACGGGTTTGAGTTGAGGAGAAGGTTGCTCTAGTACGTATCCTAGACAATGGACGGAGAGTTCATCAATTATATCGAGTCTGATTATTCCTTCAGAACAGCCACAACTAACAATTAGCGTGGATTTAAATATAAATGCTTTCAACTTTTCAATAGTCTCCATCAGCATTTTCTATCCACTTTTCTTCTAATTGAAAAATGCAATCAATTATTCATAGATGAAATCGTATAATCGTCATCAATTTTCATTTCCAACTCTGTGTACCATTGATGGGTCTAGTGACGTTATGACGTCTCATATTTCGGTTTTCCTCTCCCGAACAGAAAGGTTTTAAAGTTTGGATCTCCTAGAAAATCAACGAAATCTCATTTTCCATCGAGGTTTTCTGCTTTTATCCTTACAACATTTTATGGTATTAAATAATTTTCCTTCATAGATGCGCGTTAAAATTGGCACTTTAATGACGTTTTCGTGTTTCTCGCACGGGGGCCTCGGTGGCTTAAATCTATACGAGTACAAAAATAAGCTACATGTGGAGAAGGAAAATAGAGAAAAACGCAGGTGTCGAAAGCAAAATACTGTACTTTTTCGAAAGTTAGACGAACTTTAACGACTAAATTCTTCGAGTGATATTTTGGATGATATTTTGCAGATATTGTGTATCGTGTATAGGCTAATGTACTTTCGGTGACAAGGACTGCATTGCGGACGATATCCTCATGCTGAAAACCTCTTTCTCCGTAAATATTCGAAAAGAAAACTCTATTATGTACGTGCGATAATTGGTTTTCTTTTTCGTGAGAGCGCTTGTCGAAAAAAGTTGGCGAAGGATTAACTGATATGACGCCAGCAAAATTTGCTTAATCTGCAGCATTTCGTGCGACGTCAATGTGTATACGATAGGATGTCGTTTAGGAAGATCCAATCCTCTTATGACTATCATTATTTATGGCGTCATTGACACTTCATGTACAACAGTTACAGTTCGTAGCTCTCCTTATTTTAGGCAATACTAACATATGCTACGGTATACTTTCAGGAGTAAGTGGGATCTTTAATATAGACCTAGCGTAATTGAAGTGATGGTGGCGCATCATTATGTCACAGTTTCTTACGTCTTCCCCCGATCAGCAATTCTCCTCTCGTGCGAAAACTCATCGACACTGTGTATGATAGATACCTCGACTCGAAGGACAAGATGAATGAACGAAGAATAATGAGAGAAATAATGGAAAAACGTACAAATTTCTATTCTTCTCAAGTTATGGTTTTAACCTGCTCCCGCGTTCGAGGTGAATCTTGCCATGGAGAAAGTAGAATTTTGGAAGTTGTTTCATGATTTCTCGTGTGTGCGTATTAGTTTGCTCTGTATTACGCCGACGAGAGATGGCTCTGATGAAAATGCGACCTTACCCTCTCCCTGCACATAGATAGCCCAAAGGGCAAAATTTTCAAATCCCTCTCCTCTTCTAGATTCGAAGTTGAAATTTTTTGACTATTATATATTTAAATGTAATTGTTTTCTGTAAAAAGGACTCAAATTGAAGAAACTGGAGAAGGCTCAGCCTTTTTAAGAGTCCAAAGAGAAAATGTCTACTAGATTAAGATTTCCGTTTCAACCTCCCACTTGATCCTAATTTACGTTGGGGGTTCGGACTTTCGAGTTTGGTGCTAGGTTTTGCTTCAATATATAATCAATCCTCATTGTAGTAGCATGCAGAAAAAATTAGCCTGGTGGAAAAATACTATAGTTTATAAAGCCTTCCTAACTACATGAACTGCGGTCTGAGATCCTGGAGGCTTGGCCTGTACACAAGTTGTGTCTTGGCTAAGACTCTGCAGACTGAAACCATACGTAGGTAGATTAGATTCGTTAACTCAGTTTTACTCTGGTTTTTGTACATACTGAGGTATTATGCTAAGATTTAGAAATGACCGTGACACACCCGGTAAACCATTCGAAGCACTTGGTAAAAACTATCCATGTTTTTCTTTTTTGGAGACCCAGTTTCTCAGACCGTTGTTTTGGATATACGTCAATTTAACTTTGTACTGCAGCGATGCGTCCATCATGATTACAATGACGTCATAATGACGTCTTCGCCCACCAGTATCCTGTATGTTAGGTTGAATAGTTTACGGGCTCGTTCTCAGCCTTGCACAGGTGTAGTATGTTCTATGTTGGCCATGAGTGGCTCACGGACTAACTCGTCCCTAGTCTTCTGCTGTACAAAGATGAATTGACGTATATCCAAATTAACGAGGCAAACTGTATCTTTTGCATATGGAAGAAGATAGAGTTTCTTCCTGATTGTTGATTTGGATTTACGTCAATTCAACTTCGTGCGGTAGTCTTGTTCTAGTGTATCCAAGCCTGAGTAGCTCACTCGTTCCACTCGTTTGTTGTCCTAGTTCAAAACGGTGTATGTGACTTCATACTACGCTCCGTCCCCCCTTTCTCTAATCCCAATTCATTACATACTTGGAGAATGTTGGACTAAGTCCCTAACCCTCCTTGCATATTAAAGGGAGTATCAAAGGTCGACATTTTGTCAAATCCCAAAAGTGAAGTCTAGTACAAATATACTGTGCTCTAGTATGGAGAAAGCTCGGTATTGGGGCAAATGAGCTGGTTAACTTGACATAAAGTTTGTGACCTCTGGTATATTGCATGTCGAGCCCAGTATGATGACATTAGCGAAGGTCGATATTTTTTCAAGTCGATCAAGGTCGCCGATGACGTCATCAGGCGTTTTTCGTGACGATGTGATGATGAGTATAATCCGTCAAACACCTAAGCAGCAGAAGCCAGCATTTGATTGGCTGTTAAGCGAATCCCAAGCAGACTAATCAATGCTCTAACTAAGCCAATAGCCAATCAGAAAAAGTTGTTCTTGTTCTGACTTTTCTTTCAGTATTTCCGATTTTTTCAATTTTTTTAATATTCTCCTAATATTTTTCGATATTTTTCGGACATTAGACTCTACCCTAACTCCAAAACTCACGGATTCTTCAACGGAGTTGAACGAGGATAGGCAAGGAACCTGTTTCATAATTGACGGAAAGGCGTTCCGAGTTGTATGGTGTTTGAAGAGCTTTATATCTGGATCATTGAAGAGGCCAAGCCAAAAGATGTACAAAGCATTGCACATTTTGCTACTTGAAGGGGCTATTCTAATTTTCAGGCCATATGCACCGACATCCGAGCTATTGAGAAGGACTTGAAAAATTTTCGACCTCCGAGCTCTGCTGGCCGGCTGGACAGCGGATAGCGGACGTCAATTCTGACAACCCTCCCTTCCGCTCCGATAAAACAAGATCCGGTGAAAATCTGCGAGGTCCCCCCCCTATGACGGACTCGTAAAAATTCCTACTTCAAGACCTTTACCTTAGTTCTGAAATTTGTGACTGCACTCCCCCCCTCCTCAGTACGCTCAATATATGGCATATTAGGGCTAGTATAATAAAAGCTTACGATATTCAATATAACGGTGAATTTAGTTATTCGATGTATCGATATAATTGATTAGATTCGATTAAACCACCATACCAGTATGCCAAATCTCTTTTACTATAGTGAGATTGGTCCAAGAACGGGCGCGAACGGGAGCCAGTCGGCTTAACAAGCGAAGTGTCGTACAAAGATGTAAGTATGACCTTTGTTCATTTGGTCACACCATAGAAATTTCCCAAAATTTTTCAATATTTTCCGATATATATTTTTTTTTTACAGCAGAAGCTAATAATGTTGAGCTTAAGCCAAGATGCTTAAGTGGGAATTGGAAATTGGAAAAGAACTAGCGCAAGCCTAAGCTATTGGCTGGGATGAATAGTCAAGGTTAAGCCAAGGACGATTTGCTTACCATCAAATTTCTCGCAGGATTTAGTCCGCTTAAGAACCTTTAAAAAACTGTGACGATTTTCGTGATGGTTTTCCCAAAAGTAGTCCCAATCTTAAAAAGTAGGTCAAGGTCACGCGGGATGAAAATACGTGACGGTTTTTCTCCACGATTTAATCCCAGTCAGGAAACCCTGACGATGTTTTAGAGCAGTCTCACTCTCAGAAAGTAGGTCAAGGTCGCTGATAACGTCATCAAGCATACCAGAATTCGATGGTTTTTTGTGACAATTTTCCTAGGCGGTCAGAAACCGTCCAATTGCGACTTATAACTTCTTAGTCAGAAATAATTAGTGCAGAATTCATTCAATTTCCTACTTCCATACTTTCAACTTCTGTCTGTAATTATTGAAAAATGAAGTCGCTCTCAAATTCCAACACTAAATTTTAGTTCATACTTCTAGGCTTCTACACTCCGGCTTCTTATTCAAGCTTCCAACCTTCGTCCCAGCTTTGGAATTGAAGTCTATTTGATGGTGTAATGGGATCGGCAGTTTGTGACGTCATCGGAGGTATTTCCGGCTACGTCTTGACCTAAAACTTTTCTAGGGATGTGAAACAATTTTGAGCTCTGACCCAAGCTTCATATATGAGAGGTTATGCCTACGTAAACAAGACATATGAGGCTTCACAATAGACAATAGTTGAAGGAGAATGTGATATCATCGAGGGAAATGGACATTTCCGTGATTACCGATTTAGGGCTGGAAGTTCAAGACTCTTTTGTTTTCAACGTCTCGTTTGTTGCCTTTATGGTAATTTTTGGATAAAAATCGTCTATAAATTTTTTTTGGCTTCCTCGTTCAGTTATACTTTTGTGGTCTCGCTTGTGAGTGGCACTGAATCTCCATTGTGGAGTAGGGTCTTCGAGACGACTGGCTGGTTGCTTTTTTTGTTATATATTTCTGTATTTTTAATTACTCCCTCCATACGGGCGGGACAGCGGTAATTAGTCATTAGGCTATTGTCGGAAGCGCCCCAAAAATTAAAATTTCTTGAACAAATTAACGAATGAATAAAACTTTAAAATTGGTACCGAGCTTCTTGAACAACCTCACACATGTAGATTTTGAAGAGATTTAAAATAAACTCTGTACATGTTTGAACCTTGCGGCCGACAACTCTCTGTCTCTCACTCTCCTGCCAAATGCTGTAGAGGTCTTCATACACACCACAGGCTCTATGCATGTAATAACGCTGAATGTCACTGCGGACGAGTAATTGAAGTATAATAGCTTCGATCGTCGTACCTTCATTTCTACTCATGAACACGCGTGAAGAATACAAGAGTGACATGAATAGGACCAGCTATCGTTTTATATTCAATAGACTCAAGTTTGACCTCTCTTTTGCCCCGTACGAGGTTTCGTTTTGTTTTCTCTACGCTACTGTCATTAAATTGTAATCCGAGTGTATAGCTACCTTTTTTTCCAACTGAGACGATTTACATGATTATTATGCTGTAAACCAATTATTTAATCACCTATGACTTTGCATCATGTATATCGCTACAAAATTAATCACTTAATCTCGAAAACAATGAATTTAAACAAAATTAACGAAAATGTTTGACGTTGTACGAGTACAGCACATGTAGAACAATGTCGACAGAGTAATCAGTTAATATAATTCCAGTTGTAGAAATATAACGCGTCTATCTATCATTTTGTTTTAAGGTGTTGAGATAACTTTCGTCGCTGGACAAAAATGATAGTTATGACGATGATCAGTTTTCATTAATTTTCCAGAGCATACCGAACGGTTACGTACGGCGGATTAAAAATAAAATCTATGGAAAGCTTACGTTTAATAGTTGGGATAAAATTTGAAGTGACATAATGGTGCACGGTTGTCCAGTTATTAACGTTAAGATTTTAAGACCGAAATGAAGCTCAGGTGGCTTGATGGATTACCTCAATATTTTGCGGATCAACGTGAGACAGAATCCCTTGACTGGTGTTTTCTTTCAACTGACCAATTCGTTTTCGTTCGTACACCCAATCCCCTTTCGGTATAGTGTTCTTGTGTAATATGTCAATCTCTTCATTTTTTCCGCTCAAATCTTCATGCCTGTACAAAAATTCTGTTGATAATTTTCATTACGTACTTCGTTATAATTGTTGTGGAATCAGAGCCTTTTTTTTCCTCCGTAGAAACGCACTTTTATTGAATGTTGCTTTTTACCGCTATAAGCGATGTTTTACGACGATAAATATTATAAAAAATATTAGAAGTTTGTTACCAATACTATCGGGTTTCCTTTCACTGTATAAAATCATATTACAGAGGGTACGAGCGAGAATGATACCAAATTAACGTGAAATATTTTATTTCATTTTCTCGTTTCATTTTTCCTTATCCATTTCAACCTTCTGTTTCATGGCAGTCGATGGTATCATCTATTTGGAGCACAGACTAGCGGAAGTACCCGTAGTCGATTCGTGAAAGATTTTTTTTATCACGTTGATATAGTAACGACTTTTTTTTATTCCATATTCTTTTTTATATTACGACGGTATACTTGCGTACCTAAATGTCGGAGGCGTAATATCAAGAATCAGAAAATTTTCTTTTCTTGCGGTTTTTCTTTTGTTGAGTGATTAAGGATTTCTTTCGTGTTCATCAATTTATCTTCCTTATCCTAATTTCAGACTGATTGCTTCTAGAGAACGTCTTACGGACTACGAAAATATAATTCCGCAAAAACCGGTGACAGAGGACTCACAGATGAGAAAGGAAGATGTAATTCCTAAAATTTTACAGTTGACTTAGAAAGGTTTATTGTAATGCGTGTTTACAAAATCCTAAGCTATATTCATCCTTTAGATCTCCGCCACAAAGAAAAAGAGAAAGAGAGAGAGAGGGGGGGGATTGAAGTGAGATTTAGAAAATTTTCAAGTTCTAAGAGTATACCTCACTAGTTTAAAACAGAACACAAAATTCATTGTGTTGAAGCTGCTGCCTGCGCAAGTAAAATTTGAATTGTTTCAGAAATTGACGTTTGAGACGGCTTCCAGGCAGCAAGTCTTACAGTCCATCATAGTATTGATCAAAGAAGGAGTAGTCTTCCAAGATGAGTGTGTAGATCAGCGAACTGTGTGATCTTCTCAAATGTCTTAGCGTCTGCCCTTGGACTGCTGGCCCTAGATGCATGCTGTTGCCTGCTCTCTGTACTTCCTCTGCACGTTTGGCCGCACAAAATGCTCGCCGCATTTCTCCAGCTGCTTGTGAGGGAACTCAGTGTGGCTCACGCGCGGTTACCTATCCTCATTCTAAAAGCCGTTAAATTTTAGTGTTGGACAAAAACCGGTATTTTAAATAACCGGTATACCGGTATTTAAGAATTGATGTAACCGGTATAAGGGTTTTTTGAGTTTTGAAAGAACCGGTTAAACCGGATTTTATTTTAACTGGAGCTCAAAAAATTTTCATTTTTGACACCAGGAGCGCTGAAAGCATGGGTTCATAGCAATTGCGGATAGTGATGGGTAAAACCTGGTAGTTTAAAACAACCGGTAGACGTCAAAGCTCTACTACCGGTAGACCAGAGGTTACCAGCAGAAATAGCCGGTAGTACCGATAGTACCGGTTGTATTCCAATTTTGGAAATTTTGGCGCGGAATTTTAAAAACTGTTGATAGTGCCGGTTGTACCTCCGGAGGTGACCAATTAAACTGCAGAAATTGAACAGTCATTGTTTTGTAGGGACAACAAAAGTTTATTTATTTATTCATTTGATATTGCTTATTTTCAAGTGGTACAATCCAATGACCAATTAATTACAGCCGGCCCCACTTCTTCAAGGCCGTGCCTACCATATGGCGACATAAGCAAGTTGCCGGGGCGCCAGAAACGTAACGAAAAATGGGAATTAGGTTTATATTTCTAACTTAATTGACTTGATTGATGGTTCACAGCAACTAAATTTCAAACGATATGCATAAATTAAGGTTCAGTAGGTCCTTTTGAAAATTTCTGTCTTCAGAGGCTCTCATCTTAAATTTTGTACAGGGCGCCAGAATTGCTTGGCACGGCCCTGCACTTCTTATAGTTAATAAACATAATACAAAACAAAACTCTAAGTTCCAAAATAAAAAAAAAAAAAAAAAAAACAATTCAAATTTATGAAACGGTTGGGCAAAATTGAGCACTTACGAAAAGCGACCAATAAGTTACAAGCTTCAGTTTGGGTGTGTCTGGGCCCTACATCCGATCAATAATTATGAAAAATCAAGTGACGTAAGCACCAATTCTCCATATTTTTTTTCTAAAACTTTAAA
This sequence comes from Aspidiotus destructor, assembly GCA_035079395.1. Lineage (NCBI taxonomy): Eukaryota > Metazoa > Arthropoda > Insecta > Hemiptera > Diaspididae > Aspidiotus > Aspidiotus destructor. The sequence continues at coordinate 9,398,543 of JAVHKZ010000003.1, read as the reverse complement.
CTATCAATTTTTGTTTCAATTGTTTTCAATGATACCGGTTTTCCCTCCAATGGTCAAACTACCGGTAGTACTGGTTGTACCTCCGGAGGTGGCCCATCACTACTTCTGGAGCGTAATGAACCGGCTTTGAAGCGTAATAAACTTGTGTCTCGTGGACACGTGGTCGTGCACTTGACTTTTCACTCCAAGCAACGAAAATCGAAATTACGAAAAAAAAAAACAAAAACAAAAACAATTAAAACAAACGGTAAAAGTCAAAACGCGCGAGTTGCAGGCTTGCAGCCTTGCAGTTCCGACGCTCCGAGTCACTGACCACTCTTTCCAATCGTCAAAACATCGATCATTGATTTTCCGACTTTTTCTCATCATCTATCAAATCAGCAAAATAGGTGCTTTCTTAGATAGGAGAAAGCACCTATTTTGCTGATCGGTTTATTACTGACCAGGCCTGTTTTCCAGTAACGGGTCAGATATTGTTGAGGCACCAGTTGACCGGTACTTCATTTGAATACTCGGTTATTCATTCCAGAAAATTTACCGGTTATCCAGGTTTTTCAGCGAGTAAATAACCGGTTAAACTATTAACATAATCGAAGGCTGCCCAACTCTATCGGATTCTCCGCACTACTTATTGCGGAAAATGAATCCTCCTCCAAAATGGAAAAAAAAAAAAGTCCATTAGAATGATTACTTTCTATGTAATAAAAAAATAGAACTTTTTGAAAGCTTGCAAGTGGAGACTGCAAAATAAACGAAAATGAGAAAGGGAAAATATCTGAGAAAAAACGACTGTCAAAAAAGAAGGGATCTCAAGTTCTGAGTTCGAAAAGTTTCAACAGGCAGGTGAAAAGTCTGCTAGTTGATACTGCTAGAAACGCAAAAAAATAGAAAAGAGGAGGGTTAAACAGAGGACCATGAAATAAAAGTTCATCTTTCTTAGGTATCATAAAAGAGTAAATGAGAGATTTACTCAAATCAAATAATTATAGTTGCTTTACGTCCTATTACATTTTATTCTTCTGAAGAAAGCAGAAGTCTTTGCGTACCTATTGAAAATATATAAGTTAGTTTCAGTAAATGCATGACTCATTTTATCCAGCAACGAGTGAAGCTCGCGGTCATGAAGGGGTTGAGCCACAGAAAGACCAAGAGCGAAGCTCCAAGTTTATAATGCATCTCGAGTCGAGGTACAAAAAATACATTAAACTTGGAAGAATTCCACTCTTGAGTCAAACTTAGATGTGAAACTTCCACATATTTCAAGTTATGAATAAGATGAAGAATTACGAAAACTCCATCCTTTCATGAAGAGCTCAGAGAGTCATTGACTTATGAATCCCACTCACGATAAGGTATACCATGTACTGAAACGCGTGAAGGAACCCACCAATAAAAAATATTCCAACGCAATTTGGTGCAATCTTTATCATACAGCTTTTGAGAACAGACAATTCCAGTAATACTCGTACACTCATTTTTGTCGAGCAACTGCGACGTAACTGCGATGAAACATATTTATACACGTAACTAAATCCAATTAAACTGATTCTCAGATATGTACCCTCGTATCAGAAAGAAATGGAAAAATTCTACAAAGAATGACTTTTTCGAAAAATAAGTCGTAGGATGACGTAACCTTTTTTTCGAACGTTCTTTCAAAATGATATCTTCGCTAATTACGCAGGCGAATTCAATAAAATCGCTAGGAGATATTTACGCGAAACATCTTCTCGTGGTACCTTTTTCGTCTGCCTACCCTCAAGTAATCAAATTGCTTCTTTGTTGTCATGTTCTCAAGACACGATATTAAATTCACTTAACTTCATTCTTTGTCCGCTTCTGAACTTTCTTCACCGATAGGCGCATAACAGAAATAGATTAAATTCTCACCTGTGAAGATTTAAAAGCAGTACAAAGCTCTCGAGTAATGATCGGTCAAAAAGCCTTTGAGGAAATTCTAATTGAAATAGATTGACTCATTTTCATTCATATAACTTATATTGAGACAACAATCAAACGCCGAACACGAATTAAAACTCGAAAGCTGTTTACTCCATTCGAAGTAAAGGTTAAGTAAACACGTAATTAGATTTTATTTTATTTTCTTATTCATTCGTTGACCCTCCCTTATGGCGTCCATTAAGTATCACTCTTATTTCCTCGTATAAGTAATAGTTCAAATGTAAAATTTTTCCTAGCGCGCCAGTCATCAAAATTATGATAAATGAAACGCAAATTTCGAACCGAATGAACAAAACTCTTCATCCAATCTAGCGGTATTACAGCATACGCCTTTTTAACTATTACGAAAACACTAAGTTTATATTATAGCGAACACAAAGCCTATGTTTGACAAAGAACAACGACGGCAACTACGAAGTTAGACACGAAGTAAGGGGGAAAAGAAGAAAAAAGGTCATTTTAAATGGTAGGCACGGGATCGAAAAGAACATAGTTACCCAGTTTACATCTTTTTAACCGACTAGCCTAATTAGTCAGACTAATGAGTTCGTCAAAAGTTTTTCTTTTTTTCGGGAGAATTGTGGATTAAATTTACCGCAAATTTTTCCTTTCTCCACGAACGGCTTACGAAGAAGATTTTTCAACTGGAAAAAAATAAAAACTGAAAAAGAAAACTGTCGGTCCTCCTTGAGGCTCCGTATACAATATGCATACTGTGGACTCTAAACTCTCTTTTGATAACGGGTTTATTATATTAAACGAGTTGAGAGATTGGATTACTCGCGAAGAGGTTACTCGAGCGGATAGAGCTCCAAAAATTTCTACGAAGCAGAAATTGATTGCAGAAAGACCGTGAGAGTAGTAGGATATTGATTCTCGGATGCGTTAACGCAATGTTTAATAGCGCGGAGAGGATGACATCTAAAGTAGAAAGAGAGTGAACAAGAGACATAAGATGGCAAGAAAGCTAGATGACACTCGTGTACAGAAAACTCAACTTACATTAATTCTTGGTTTAGAATCCAGAAGTCATACCACGAGCTAGTGGTTTGTAACTGATAATCATCGATTTATGTCGGGTCCACGTCGAGGCGAGGAATTTCCGCCTACAATATCCGTTCGTAAAGAATCAACAGAAGTGTAGACGTAATAAGCAGTTCGGTTCCCAACAAAATTCTGAGGTTTGAAAAAAATGCCCGATTTAGAACTTACTGGAAATCTACGAGGATCTCTTGCATCGTTACCTCTATCCACAGGTGTGGCTGCTAAAGTTTCCACTACCGTGTCAACTGTATCAGGGCCAAGAAACAGCGTTCCATTCCGGAGGCACGGAAGCGTATAGGATCAGAAATTAAAATATAGTAGTAATGATGTATACTAATAATATGAATGGCACATAAAAATAATAATCGATTTTATTTTCGAGCGTCCTTACCCTCAAGTCAGCCAAAACCAAAATTCGGTCATTTGCTGCTTCATACGATGTGAACGATCGTTTGTACGCATAGCGACATTTAGTAATATGAATGAACTTTTAATATCAAGTAAACGGTGCCAAATACTCGTAATATGCGCGTATAACCTATAATTTCCATCTTAAAATTTGAAAGGAAACTTCGACATTTTACAACTCTACGTCGGGGTTATTTACGGTACTGAAAATATAGCGACCACACACGTGATAGTAATCTTTATAGCGATATTCTCGACAAAAGTTTTGGGAAAAGTTAGCCATCTTTTTACATGATATTTATATTGATTGTAAGATTAAATTTGGGTAAATAGTGCAAAAACTTTGAACTTCTCTTCTGCCCCTATCACGAAATGATATGAACTAATTTTAAAAATAATCCTACTAGTCCAGGAATAGTAGACATGAATATCACAGTCATATTAAAGGAATAATTGAGGCTGAGATAAAAATTTGTACAATCGATGGTGAGTATTCTTTAATAAACATACTAAAACTCCCCACCCCTGGTGTACGCTTTGCCTCCTATAGCTAACCTCCCCCCCCCAAAAAAAAAAAAAAAAAAAACGAAAAAAAAAAACACAAGAGCCTATCAAGCATAACCTTTACAGAAGAAGAAGACGGATTTCTTGGCGTTGCCAAAAATATGAAGATCATGTTTCATGTCTTTTCGTCAGTCGTCTTAAGCTCTTTATAGTTCAAAAATTTCCGAAATTTCCAGCTTCTTGTTCTAGTATAAGTCTACTTTAGAGTATTTTAGGCTGACTGCTTTCTGCGACTCACTCGCTCCGCTTGTTTATAGACACCTAGTATAAAGAGAAAGAGTAAAGGGGTAGTACTCAGATTTTTCAATCACCCCCCAGGTATAAAAATTTTTCAGAAGTCCTTAAACCTAACCCAACCTAACCTCACCCAAAATTTTTCCAAGTCCACTATAAATATACTACAGATAGTATAAGAAGGATGGTACTCGCAAATTTTTCAATCACCTCCCAGGTATTTTTCATTTTTATTTCATTTTTATTTTATTCTATTTTATTTATTATTATTATTATTAACAGGGAACCTGTTTTATCAGGGGGTCTTTCAAGAAAAAGTGTCCGGCGTCTGGGAGGCAACTTTCTCACCTAACTATGACCTTGAGAATGACCTTGGGACTTTGAAAATTTTTGACCTCCCCCTCTTTTCATCCCGTCTACCTCCCCCCCCAAGTCCCCTCCTATTTAATCATATACTAGTATAAAGCTACTGTGCTACAAGGAGGGGTCCTAGTTTATACTAGAGATAATACAAATTGCTAGGCATATCAATATTTTCCAGTTATACAGCCATAATCACCTCTGACCTTGGGACTTGGAAAATTTTTGAGCTCCCCCTCCTATCATCTATAGCTCAAAGATTCCAGTTATACTAGTATATAGCCAGTATAATGAAGGAGGACTTCTAGCTTATATCAAAGATAATACAGATTGCTAGGCATATACTTGTATAAAGCTACTATACAACAAAGAGGGGTCCCAGCTATACTGAAGATAATAGAAATTGCTAGGCATATTCTAGTTATAATAGTATGAAGGTAGTATAATAAAGGAGAACTTCTAGCTTATATCAAAGATAATAAAACGAAAACGAAAAAGAAAATATAAATATTAAGATAAATGGAATAAAAATCGAAGCAACCACAGAGATGATATACCTAGGTCAACAAATATCATTCAAAAATAGAACAAGTGAAGAAGTAAATAGAAGGATCACATTAGCGTGGAAAAAGTACTGGTCACTGAAACATATTCTGAAGGGCCCCTTTTTGATTAAGAATAAAGTAAAAATTATGAATAGTTGTGTTATCCCCACTCTTACTTATGGCTCACAGACCTGGGCAACTACAAAAAAAGATGAAGGAAAAATAAGAGTTACCCAGAATACAATGGAAAGATCTATACTAGGCATAAAAAGGGTGGACAAAGTTAGGATACGGACAGTTAAAAATAGGCTAAAGAATGGAAGGGATTTTGTTCAGGAAATCAAGAGGTTAAAATGGGATTGGGCGGGTCACGTGGCCAGATTAAACACAAATCGTTGGGCATATAAAGTTAAAAATTGGTTTAATAGGGAAGGAAGAAAGAAGGGTAAACAAGTGACTAGGTGGGATGATGATATTGTACAACTTCTAAAAAACAAATTATATCATAGAGTAGCATATGACCGGCTTGAATGGACGAGGCTGAGGGAGGCCTATGCCCATTCACGGGCTTTTAGTTTTTAGTTTATAGTGTATAAGACGTAAGATACCTAAATACGTAAGCTGTTCAAATTCTACAAATAAAGGCTTATTATTATTATTATTATTAATACAGATTGCTAGGCATATACTTGCACCGGTATAAAGCTACTATACTACAAAGAGGGGTCCCAGCTATACTGAAGATAATAGAAATTGCTATACATATAAATTTTCCAGTCATACAGATATAATGATACCAACAAAACCTAGTACCAAACGACCAAAACCTAGTACCAAAGGACCGAACGTCCTCGTACCGCGTTTACAGAGAAGGTGAGGAACAGGGTACCTTGTATCTCTTTTGTATTCTCTTTCTTATTCAAACCGGCAGCAAGAGGGAGGATAATAATGTTAAAAGTGGGTAAAAACCACTGTAGCCACATTGTGGAACGTCAAAATGATTTTATTTTACATTCATATTGCGGTAAGGACGCACAAACCAAGCATAAACGTGTTAAGTATTGACAAAAACATGCTGCACAGGGTTGTCTAACTTTAAACGTGTTTTTCTCAAAACTAGTATTTACTGTACGACAACTGTCAAATGCTGTATCTTGGCAAATTTTCAACGTATTGAGCTCATCTGGGGCTCATTTTAAAGGGAATTTTATCAGCTATCACGTAGTAAGCATAACTCCATATCGACAAGGTGGGACCTTTTGTTTAATTTCCACACATTCATCACTTATTACCAAAAATAGATAATTTTTTCACATTTGCAAAAAAGGATAACATTATAGGAACATCTACAATGGAATTGGAAAAGACTTTTCCCAAACTTTGCGATCTACTTATGGACCAAAAACGATTAATCGCAAATACAGTATATTTCATAAAAAAAAATTCAAGCGATAACGCACCACTAATTGAGCAAAATTTATTAGGACGTTCTGATTTGACCAGCGTATCATCTTCAGCCGATACTTGAATTAAACTAAGAGTATTTTAGATCGTGAAAACGATACACTGGTTGTATCAAAACGTCCTAATAAATTTTGCTCAATTAGTGGTGCGTTATCGCTTGATTTTTTTTTTATCATACTTTCAGTGCAACAAATAAATTTTTTGTATTTAGTATCTTTCATACCAAGGAGCAAAAGCGACGGTTTGAATGACAAATTTGGTGCGTTGCGAAACAAGGCAAAGCCGAGCAAAGCAAGCCGAACGAGTCATTCAAGTCACTTACTCCTGGTCTTGGAAGATATTTTCTTAAACAAACATCGCAAAAGCAAGTTTGCGTGCTGTTTTCTAGGAGTGAAAGCATTCATTTTGCAGATTGTACAAACACTGCGAGCAAACCATTGATAATTCATGAACGGCTGGAAAATGTTTCTACAGAACAGAACAATAAATTTGGAGGACAGAAAAGTAAATCGTGACGTCACAGTACAGAAACGGTTATGTGATTTGGTGACAGAAAATCATAATTAATTGGTCCAGATGAATCGATAAACTAAAATTATTTTCCTACCGTGAAACTCATAAAACAGGTTCTATGCATCCCCTCATTTAACTTCGTTAAAGAACCCGTGAATTTTATTATTTTTTTCAAATAAAGAGGGAGGGTGGTACTCGCAGATTTCTCAATCACCTCCCAGTTATTTTTCATTTTTATTTTTATATTTATTATCATTTTTTTCAGAATTATTTTTGGTTTTATATATATTTTATTTCATTTTATTTTATTTATTTATTTTATTTATTTATTTATTTAATTTTATTTAATTTTATTTTTTATTTATTATTATTATTATTATTATTTTTTTAGAATTATTTTTGATCTTATATTTTATATTTTATTTTATTTTATGTTATTTTTTATTTTATTTTTATTTATTTATTTATTTATTTATTTTGAAAGAGGGTGGTACTTGCAGATCTTTCCCAGGTAATTCACGAAATTTTTTCAAGTCCATTATTAAGGGGGAGGGGGGGTGGTACCCGCGAATTTTCGATAGTGTATAGGGTGTCAGAAAAACATGAAACATGTCAAAAAAGACCGCTGGACAAAGGCATGAAGACGTGCAGCCAGAAAGGCAAAACCAGTGTCAGCTTGAAAGTATATGGCCATTAGCTGCAAACAATTAATCTGAACCATGAAATACGACGTGAAACCAGAAGCCCGAACCAAAATTGGGAAAGTACTGTTGGACAGGAAGGAGAATCTGTGCCAAACCAATGACTAAACGCTAGTGATGCAGAGGAAGGTCACGGATCTCCAAAACAAGATCAGACGGAACAACTTGACTTCGACAAAGGTGGACAAAGGCAACGCGGTAGTGGTAATGGATTAGGAGGACTACACCCAAAAAGTGGAGTCGTAGATCGCAGAGAATGGATACCACGAGCTGACAAAGGACCCAACACAGAAATATTAAGAAGACCTGAAAGTTGTGTTGAAATGGAACAATGTACCCGCGGCGATGGAAGGACGCTTGAGATGAACCCAGTAGCACCAAAGCTCAAGGGTCTTGTAAAACTCCACGAAGCAGGGTTGTCCGATGAGACCCCTGGTCAACAGCATCCAATCACCATGCTACAAGATGGCAAAGATTGTAGCCACATTCTTGAAAGAAAACTACTAGTTCGCACCGAGAAAAAGCATTAGAAACAACGGTGAGCTCATAGAGCAACTGGACAAGTTGAAAATCAAGAGCAACGACGAGCTCAAATCCTTTGATAAGACAAACATGTTTGGTACCATACCGAAGGGGAAACTTCTCACTCTGCTCAAAAAGAATAGATATCATGGGAAGCCTGATGGGCTGAAGGACGCCAACACAGTGGAAGATATTTTGAGTCATAACTACGGCCGCTTCAATAACAAGTTCTGTTGCCAGGGAAGGTGACTCGCGATGGGATCACCGTTGTCACGCAGAGATATTCATGAATGATATGGAAAACAAGATATTGAAGGGCAGCAAGTTTGGAAACTCGATCAAGCACTGAGCCAGATCTGGAGATGATATCCTAATTGTGTGGACAGGTACAAATAGACAGGTGGACCTATTGCTTTTGGAAATGAATGCGATGAATGAAAGTATCAAATTTACAGTGGAAAAAAGCAATGAGACGATCAACTATTTGGACGTTACACTCACTCTGGATAGCAACAGAATAGATTACAAAATCCACAGGAAGCCGACGCACATAGACGCCATCATCCCAAATGACTCCTACCACCACCCCAGGCACAAGTTAGCGGCAATTCAGAACTACTGTTATCGAGCTATTTCTGTACTCAATAAACAATGAAGAGAAGAGGAAAGAAATCGAGATAGTAAAGCAGATATCGCAGAAGTCAATGACTCGTATCATAGAGGTGTGGTGGAGGAAGTCTTTGGGAAAATGGAAACTAAGAAGGGAACCCATGGTAGCACAGTGAGAAGGTACTCCGGATCGATGCCATACATAGAGAAGACACAAAGTGATAAAGGCGTTTAATGGCTATGATGTCGATGTGGGTATCCAGAATAACCTATCCTTGTTGAAAAGAATCAGCAATGACCAGACGGAAACAAAGGAGATGGAAAGCTTGAGCGGAGTGTACAAGCTCAGTTGTGAGCAGTGCGAGGGCATCTTTGTCGGTGAAACTGGGAGAAAGTTCGAGATCAGGAAAAAGGACTACGAAAAGTCAAAGGAGAAAGAATAGAAACGCAGCATTTAGCCCAAAAGAGTGAACCAATTACTAAGCAGCACGTTACTCTATTGGCACAAAGCTTCCAAACTATAACAATATTTTGGATGAAACTTGTTTGAAGTCGTTTACATCTTGAAGACTGTGTACACACTAGAGTACATCTTAGAAGACTAATTTTTTCTATTATTTAATTATCTTTCCGTTGAGATGAAGTAACGATTGGACTTCATTGAATGATTTGAAAAAGAAAAAAGAAAGGATTTGGGTAGCTCCATCATTCAAACCGCTAATTATCGATCGTCTATAGAAGTCTCGAAAAATGTGTAATGCGTGGAATAAAAATTGACAATTTTTCATTTCTGAACTACGCATTTCAAACCCAATACATGACTCAACGTTTGTCACTTCCTGCTAAAGACGTGCAACGTATTTGCAATTGTTTTACGAGGTTTAACCACACGATTACGCTCGTCTATAACAACGAATGTTTTCACGTGTTCGTAAACCTTCTGTAAATGATAGAAAGTTAAATTAATATAGTTTATTCTCGCGTGTACTGGAGTCATGGAAAAAATTTCTGAATTTCTACTCCACTTTTGCTTTTCCAAAATCTTCTATTTTCTCATGTTTAGTTGATCGTTTTTTTACTTTTTTGTATGAATACGCATAGATCACGTGACGAATTCCGGTACATCTTGGACTTATTAAAGGATGATATCTTCCAGAAAGTCTTTCCCTATTCAATTCCCAAAGCCATTAAAAACGAAGGGTATTTGGAGAAATTTTTTCGGAACGGAAAAGATTCCGATTCTTGTAAGGACTGACATAATTTCAACATACTGAAAGAATTTTCAGAGATTAACGTAAATATGGATGGGGCCGGTTTCTATTTTTTCATTCCAGGAAGAAATGGTTGATATCCTCAGTTCACGGAGGAGGAGCAGTTCGAAAAAATTTTCTAGCATAACCAAATAAATAAAGGCCATTTTTCATATCTTTCTCAGTACTTAGATAGTGGCTTTTGCGGAGCTCACTCGCGGATCTAGTATGGGTCCAGTTTAGAATATTTCAAGCTTCGGAAAGCTCACTCTCTCCCCTCGTTCGTTTCAGCTAACAGGTTTTGAGGTTCGCTGGTGGCTTTTCATTTCGGAGGGGGAGGGGGAGGGGTCCAACTCGCTCCGCTCGTTCGCCCCTTTTCGTGATCTAGTATGGGTCCAGTTAAGGATATTTATGATCCTAGTATGAAGCTAGTATAAATATCTCACGAGTTCTTCAACGGAGTTGAATGAGGGGAGGCAGGGAATCTGTTTTATGAATCTTATGGTGTTTGAAACATTGTATATCTGGCTCGTTGAAGGGGCTGAGCCCATTGGTGTGAGGAGTATTGCATATCTAGTTACTTGAAGGGGCTATTTTAATCAGGCTAGTATAAATCCAGTATATAAACTGGGCAAGGTGAACTCGCAAATTTTTGAACTACCCACGGAGTAACGAGGGTAAAGAGGGGGAACGCGCGGAGTAGGGTGAAGAGGGGCGAGAGGTCAGAGCAGAGTAAAGACATGAAACATATAAAAATCCTTCAGAACTGAGCAGTAGGGAGATGAGCCTGAGGGTTATGAATATGTTGACAGCCAATTTGAGGGAGAGTTGGCACATTCAAAATTATACTCAAAGAGTAGAGTCACAATTACAATTACCGCAATATTTTTTAACTACCGAGCGCCTTCGGCTAAACAGCCATTCCCAAAGTATAGAAAGAAGAGTCACTTTCTATACTTTGGGAATGGCTGTTCAGCCGAAGGCGCTCGGTAGATAAAAAAAACGGAAGGAATTCTTGGCGTTGCCATGTTTCAGGTCTTTTCGCCAGTCGTCTTAAGCTCTTCATAGTTCAAAAATTTCCGAAATTTCCAGCTTCTTGTTCTAGTATAAGTCTACTTTAGTATATTTCAGGCTGATGAGATTACTAAGCCTCACTCGCACCGCTCGTTCGTAGACACCTGGTATAAAGAGAAAGAGTAAAGGGGTAGTACTCAGATTTTTCAATCACCCACCAGGTATATATTTTTATTTTTAATTTAATTTAAATTTAATTTAATTTTCATTTAATTTTAATTTTTATTCAATTTTTTCTTCTTTTTTTCGAAAGAGAGTGGTACTCGCAGATTTCTCAATCACCTCTCAGGTATATATTTTTCTTTTATTTTTCTTTTATTTTTATTCTATTTTATTTTATTTTTATTTAATTTTATTTAATTTTTATTTAATTTTTTCTTTTTTTTTTTCGAAAGAGGGTGGTACTCGCAGATTTCTCAATCACCTCTCAGGTATATATTTTTCTTTTATTTTTATTCTATTTAATTTTATTTTTATTTAATTTTATTTAATTTTTATTTAATTTTTGATTTTTTTTTCGAAAGAGGGTGGTACTCGCAGATTTCTCAATGACATCCCAGGTAATTCACGAAAATTTTCCAAGTCCATTATTGGGGGGGGGGGGTTGGTACTCGCGAATTTTCGATAGTGTATAGGGTGTCAGAAAAGACATGGAACATGTCAAAATATTGCGGTAATTGTAATTGTGGCCTTACTCTTTGAGTATAATTTTGAATCATGGATGCCCGTAAAATACAAAAACGTATATCTTCTAGTAGTTGGCACATTGATAGTAACTCTAATAAATATCGGTTTCTAGAGATGCTGAAGAATTAGGAGCAAGGTTACCTTGTACGCCGTGGATGCGGATGAGAGGTCGAAGAGCCTGCCTAGTGGCATAACTTTGCTATCCGGTATGAGTAGTTGATAGCCGAGAGAAAGCTGCGAATAAATGAGCGTTTGGAGCCGAGAGAAGGACGAGGTTACCTATGGGCAAAGCATCTTTAAACAACCGTGCAAATGTATTGAGCGAGACGCCCACGGATCAGCTTGCGGAGACTATCTTCAATATCTGGTTACTAATCAGGACTCGTACTCTTGAAGACTCCTACCCTCATTTTAGAAAATGTCTAACTAAACAGGAATTTCAAAATTTTTTGAAAGCTTGATTCCTTACTCTCGGATTAAGCGAGTGCTGATAAGAAACAAAGGACTCGAACACTAGATAAGTACTACACTCACGTATGGTTGCAGCTAATTGAAACAAACAGAACTTTTTGTTTTTAATACAAAGTATAGTTTTGAAAAAAATCTTTCGAATACATGTGAAACCATACGTTAAAATTAGAATAATAATGGTACAATCCAAAAGTTTCGTAAAAATCCAAATTGACCCGGTTCCCTCCTCGTGCACAGTTTCTAAATTGAACACTCGCACGAGGTTCTTCATAAAAAAGTCGTTACATAATGAAAAGAAGAATGAAAGTTGGGGCTCATTCTTCGCATTTCTCACCACAGATGTGAGTTGTAGTTACTCGTACTACCATTATCTTTTTGCTCAATCACGTAAGTTCAGCCATTCAGGGTTCTTTTGGTCTCTGGAGAAGAAGAAAATTTCTCAACGGTAGCGCCTAATTTGTGAAATGAAAACTGAATTTCGAATTTTATTCCATACAAAAACTTACTCTCGCAAATGAGGACTTTCAAATATTCCAAGCCCGACACAATTTGCGCTGGTATTTTTTTTTACGATTTTCATTTTCCTGCCCATTCCAAAATACCTATTAGACAATTAAAATTTCAACCCGCCATGATGGGCAGGATAAAAGAAAAACTTTTGAAATGAATAATACGTATCATTGAGAGTCTATAGATAAAGCAGCGATGAAAGATTGAAGAACATCTTCACGAGACAACGTACCTGATAAATTTTTGAAAATAGACCTACGCAACTTTTCTCCACCAAATCTCGACAAATACATTCAATGACTGACAGGTTGTTCTTATCTACCGCTTCTAACGTAATTTGCTCCAAAAATTTCTCAGTCGAGTCGGCGGCGCAAAGTTCAAATTTTCAAAGCTGTCAGCCTTCTTCACTGATTACCCGACTCTGACTGCAAAATCTGGTGATTTTTGTCACCGCGTTTCCTTCTTTTATTATTATTATTTTTTTAGACGCCCATCTAGCGAATTTTAATTTTCTTTCTTACGAGTTCAAATTATTCTGTCAACCTTTTCAGAGAATGAGCAGGCCTCAGATTAGATACGTTCGAACCATCAACGCAACAATATCCAACTGATGGGTTTATGGAAAGAAGTACCTATTTTTAATGAATGAATGAATAAATAAATAAAATAGAATGAAAAAATGGCTTCTAGGGCGGAAAATGTTTGTCAATGTCTTGATTTACGTCACTTTTATTTTACATTACACCGAGCCTCTCATTCGTAAATAGACCCATATCTTTTTTTCATCACCGAAAAAGGTCGCGGATGAGCATTCGATTTTTCACTCTTCGCGTAAACCCTCCGCTTGCACTCAATTCGGATGGAAAAGAATGAGGAGGAAAGGAATAATAAAACAGTCGTCGCGAAAAATTACGTTTCTACATTTGAAACCTTCTCGAGGAATTTCGTGTGTGGAAAATTTCCGCGATATAGCGAAACTTGAGCCTACGTTCATACGGGAAGCGGTAAAAAAAAAAAACGTATTTTCCTGTTATTTTTCAAAAAAACCAAGCTCGATAAATAATGTGTCGATATATCGACACACATCTGGAAGCGTTTTTATCCGTCTTTTTAAATTTAATTGTTTCGCGTCATACTTCGCAGAATTCTTTGATTTCATAAAAGTACACGCTAAAGGGGATGATATTTTCTTTTTACCGACGAATGGTCGCAAACGAATTCAAAACAAGAAGAAATTGACGTTACAGCCTTTCCTCGAGTGTAAAAATCAATATTAATACGTATTATGAATTTTTTCGATGTCGTTATTTGCGAGAGAACGAGACAGAATATACAGTAAATACAGCGCTATACGCTATCAAAATGGATGGAGCGCAAGGTAAAACAAAAGGTAAAAAAAATTAATTTGGCTAATTGAAAAGCATTTTTATGGAAGTTGAGAACGTAGATAAGCCGAGGCAGGCATTTCAATTTCGAAATAAGTGACATTCATGAAACCGAAGGCCGATGGAAACCGAAGACAATTACGAGGCCCGTTTTTGAAATCGCGACAACTTAGGTGACAGAAAACGAGCGATACTCTCCTTATTTTCCTGTATGATATTTGTTTATTTGTAGTAAGCAATTTACAAAAATGATTCGGTGATGTTCATTAATGAAGACTAGTTCGAAGAAAATGAAACTCTATCTCAACCAGAACCAATATAATATGTAATAATTTCGAGATAGGTACGAAATGAGCTGTAAAATACTAAAAAGTTCTTCCTTCACTTCTTTCTCCCTTTCCTCCTAGTGGTTGCAAATAACTCGACTCTTTTCGGGCATAGGAAACTCTTGAGAATGATTCAAAAGTTTAGTTTTAGCAATTTTAATCGGGCTTCCTTTCAGTATCGTATAAGGTGCGAGGGGACAATCTCCCAAAGGAGTAATATATACCAGTACACGATTGGATTTCTATACCAGCTGATGGAGTTTTTTTTTCTTTTAGCAGGGTAACGAGGCATCCTTAAAAAAAACTTTCGGGACGTCATCATTTTTGGAGAAATATCAAGGAAGTTCCGATTTTGATGACGGGAATCCTCGAAAAATACCTACGTCCGACTTTGATGACGTACACAAGCTGTCAAGGTTAGATTAGATGATAGAAATTTTTCTAGGCTAAATGAAGTTCAGAGAAAGGCTTCAAAAGATTTATTGGTTTGCACGGTGATGAATGAATATCGTATGCGTACTGAGAACTAAAGATTGCTAAGCATATCGATATTCACTTTTACACGGCTGAAGCATTGTTTAAGCTATAGGAGGTTTCTCTTACGTAGGATAAAGTCCAGTGTTACCCACTGTGGCTCTCATTTTGAGGTTGATGCGTTGTGGCTCAATGTGGGCAAAATTGAAGATTTTCAACCAGTGTGGAAATAATAGGATGAAAAACCCCCCAAAAAACCGCTTGAAGAGCTCCCTGTAGAATGCCAGAAAGAATCAGGGAGAAAGGTACTTCTTGCTATGATCAAAAAGTACCATTTCCCTGATCGGTTTGTGTAGCAATGCACATTCCGTCGTTCCAGAGTTTTCCAAAGCCGCTTTGGAGTCTTTTTTTTTTTTTTTTAGCGGCAGGAGTTTTGACTGTGCTCCGGAGGTACCTAATCAACTTTCAGGCGACTTCCAGGTGGTGGCTCAAATATGGCTTATTCATTGTTCTTGAAATGATTCATTTTCGAGATATCCATCTGGCAACACTGATCAAGTCGCTTTCTTTAGGCCACCAATTTCACTGCGTAACAATTTAGAACTTTTTGAAAATTACGTGAATGAGAATAGATGATTATTGAAGTATTTTTCATGCCTAATTCAATGCCGTTTGCTGTTTTCCAATAGCAGGTCTAGATTTCTTGTAATTCTTATCTTTGCAATAAATCGCGGTGCGTCGTGGCGAAACGTAACACAGGTTCCCGCGCTTTGATCAACGATAGCAGTATCACAGCACGAGAACCAGCGTTACGTGTCGCGACGACGCACGGCGATTTATTGCAAGTAAAGATGAGAATTACGAGAAATCTAGACGTGCTGTTGAAAAACGGCAAACGGCATTGAATTAGGTATGAAAAATACTTCAAGAATCAACTATTCTTATTCAAGTAATTTTTTATGTGTTACGCAGTCTTCTCTCTTCAGCAAGACTTTGAAAAACAATTTCAGTCGTATTTGCACTTTCAAGCACAAGGTGTGATCCAAGCGTTCCTTTTCAAACCTCATAGGTCCTCTCATCTGAGCATAAAGTAAACAAAAATAAGACCAGCTGTTTTCGACGGGGTCTTCAAGCTTGCGGGTTCTCGCCCATCATTACAAAGACCTCTCCCAAAAATTTATTAACATGTTTCATTTATTTGCTCCAAGCCCACTCCGATTTTGAAATTTGCGTGCGTCCGTGCAATTGGTCTTGGGACTTTGAAAATTTTCGAAACCCTGATCTATATCCTGATTTCAAAATTTGCGTGCATCCGTGAGTCTGTTTGGCCAAAGACTTCATATCCTAGACCAATACTAGGCAAAGCCTCCATTATACCATTCTTGAATCAGGCTGCAGCCTTCAATCTGTAGGCCTAATATAAATACACCACCAGATGGATACATACTCAAACTAGTAACACAAAGGAGTACCTTGAAAGGTAGCCACAGAAACGAAAAATTTTTTTTTTGCCGGAGCGCTTTCGATTAAAAAACCATTGTCAACGACGACATGAAAGCAACTAAACAATCTAACGGCTAGAAACAATGAACCACCGAGGAAATCATGATTGAACTAGCGAGTCATCACGATGTGAATCACTCTCATAAACTAGCTCAATCAAACCCTCATCAGGTATGTACCTGTTGAGCACCTTAAGGTTATCGTTATTCAAATGGCGAATAATTTCAATATGTTCGAGAGCTTTTCGTTTGAATTCTGAGGACTCTCTATGGAGGAGGGTTTCAGATCCCGCTTTATAACCGTGGCCAGTAGCCAAAAGGTGGTCCGCAAATGCCGACGGACCTATTTTCTTTAACTCCCACTTCTTAATATGCTCATCTACACGAATTTTGAGCTGGCGGCTAGTCTCACCTATGTAAACTCCATTACAATCATTACACTCCAATTTATAAACCCCACATTTTTCGTTCAAAGGAATGGGATCCTTCAGCTTGATAAAAAGACTCCTTACAGTGTTAAGATTGTAGTACACTGGGCGGAAACCGAAGGGGTGGAGGATACGACTTAATTGGGAAGAAAACTTACCCAAAAACGGGAGCCTGATCCACCGCTTCCGGACAACAGCCGTCGGATTACGGGGGAGGGAGGTAGTAGAGTCAAGGCATTTCCTAGCTAGCTTCCTGCGAACCATAAGATCAATATCTAAGCGGACCTCGTTCACTCTGGCCAAGTGCTTTATAGTCAGAAGCTCATTATGGAAGGCGAGCTGACCCAATGGAATGCTGGTCAATCGATGAATGTGACTATTGAAACCAGCGTATTTGTGAGCAACAGGGCAGAAAGAATTGCCGTGGACCATAATATCGGTCGAAGTATCTTTTCTATGTATGGCAAATTCATGGACACCGTCTCTATTAGAGATAGTAAGGTCCAAAAAATTAATGGATGAACCGCCTACTTCCAAAGTAAATTTAATGGAAGGATATTGAATATTTAGATACTTGAGGAACTCCAAGAGAAGATCCTGAGGACCGGTCCACGTACACAACACATCGTCGACGTACCTGTGCCAGTAATAAATGTAATCTAAGAACACCTGACCAGAGGAAAAGAGGTCGAACTCAAATTTAGACATGAAAACCTCCGAGATGAGGGAGCCCAGAGGAGAACCAATCGGGATGCCTACCTCATCAGGAAACTCAAAAAATTTACCATCAAATTTGCAGAAATTAGGGCACCAACAAATATTAAGTAAAGTAAAAAATTCAGCAACTTCTTCATGGCAGATATTAGATTGGATGAGGAGGTCACCTATATGTTTCATGGCCGTAACTTTTGGAATACTAGGAAATAAACCCACCACATCAAAGGAGCATAGGATGGAACCTGGCGGTAGAATATCATCCTTAAGCTTATCGGCCAAGGAAACAGAATTCTTTACAGAGTAGGAAGATTCAAATTCTACTCTGGATTTAAACCAGCGACCCAAGAACTTCGCCAGGAAATAAGTAGGGGAAGATACAAAAGAAACGACTGGTCGCATTGGGATGTCCCTTTTATGAACTTTCGGCAACCCGTATAGGAGGGGTCCCCTCCCTTCATCCGTCTCATTAACAAGTTCTCCAACGCTCGAAAAACATCTCTAACGTGCACCCTATTTCTTATGCCATAGCCAAGCTATTCCAAAATCACGGGTACCTCTTTGAGCCTACTGCACTCTCCTCACAGTTGACCGTTTCTCTTGACTCAAAGACCTTATTGAACCTCTTGGTCCAAGTGGTATCTACGAAATCAACAATGGGGATGGTAATTGGAAGCACCTCGCAGAAGAGCTACTAATTTGTGTAGGCTAACATTTACGTCATATTTTCATAAACGATGCAATATTTTTCTCACTTTCTGTGTATCATTTTGATTTTAATCGTAGAGAAGTCTGTCATTGTCTCCCAGTCTGTCATTGACTCTTGGATCGTGCCGAACGTTTACGACTTTGGCATTTGGGAGCGATTCCGCCCTTTATGAACTGAATTTTTATCGTAGAAGAAAAGTTGAAATCGCGAAAATTACTTGGTGTATGAAACAACGTCGCATAATTCGTCAATTATTAGAAAAACTGATCACAAAAAAAGAAAATGCTCAATACTCACCAGGGTGTAATCAGTCACGTTCTTGAAGAAAAAAAAAAGAAGAAAAAGACATCGTGTCTAAAGAAATGCAAACGAAAGAAAATGCGAATAAATTATAAAATCCCGTCGTTGAAAATTCCTTTCACGTAACTCGCTTGCCGTTTTGTTCGTCTCGGAAAAATTAATTAATTATAAAATACACGTATATTATTGACACCGATAAGTCATTTTCTTTATGCGGTATACTGCACTGCAATGCTTTCAAATTTGAATTCGGCAGCGCGGGTTGCAAAAGCCGCAGCCGAAAAAGCCTACCTTCAAAAGTCACTCTCGACTATCGCTTTATCGACATTACCGACGAGGCAAAAGCTATTCAAATCAGCTCTTTTAACACGTCGAATGAAAATGTACTCGCGTTGAATACTGACTACCTACCTAGTATAACATTATTTTCTATAATCCTGCAGTACTTCCAATGTTAATCGACTCTTCCCTCCGACTGCGCGTCGCGCGACCCGGTGCGAGTCCTAATTTATGTACAATCATTGTTATAAAACTCTTTCCTTCTTCATTCGATACTCTATTAAACGGACTGTCAAAAACGTTTGCAAAAAAAAAAAAACGAATAAATGACCTCG
This sequence comes from Aspidiotus destructor, assembly GCA_035079395.1. Taxonomy (NCBI): domain Eukaryota; kingdom Metazoa; phylum Arthropoda; class Insecta; order Hemiptera; family Diaspididae; genus Aspidiotus; species Aspidiotus destructor. The sequence continues at coordinate 9,379,173 of JAVHKZ010000003.1, read as the reverse complement.
ATCATAGACTTTAGTTGTTTCATTATCGACTGGCAAAATTCAATGAACTCGAATATCGTCAGTATTCTTGAGTACTGGTAGAACAAAAAATTGTAATTATAGAATAATGCTGTACTAAATTGTTGAAGATTTACGGCAGTCGATGAGTGGGTATTCGATATTATAAGATGATGCTTCTCCTTTGTAATCCCGTTTTTCTTCTCGTTCTCCAATGTTTTCATGAATGAGATGAAATATGGTCGTGTCGAGCGCATTTAAAGCATCGAATTCATCGAGAATAATGTGAATGAATGACGCTTTCAGGAGAAACTGTGTTTCGTAGATTCCACTTTAATTCAGATATAACGCGAAGGCGTGAAAATTCACTATTTTCAGATTCTTCTCCGCGAAAGTATGATTTTGTCAATTTTTTCGAGTATTTGAATGATCTCTTGAGAATTTTTTTGCCCGAATCTAATTCACGAGGTTATTTTTACTCTCGTTGCAAGACTCGTATTTTTCGACAGCAGAAGAAACAAAACAAAATTAGAAGCCATGGCAGGTTTGCAATGGCAGCGGGGAACCCGCAACCTCCTACGCTTGCGATGACGTTGGCGCGAAAATACCTCCTCAGAAAATGAGTTGGCTGGGCTCGTCTCAGTTTACTGCATGCTAGACCTGGTATAATGAAGGCTGGAAATTGAAATTTTCTTAAGTCCCTAAAGCAGGTCAAGGTCATTGATGACGTCATAAAGCATCCCTGCTGGAAGTTGAAATTTTTTCAAGTCCCTAAAGTAGGTCAAGGTCATTGATGACGTCATCAAGCGACACACGTGACGTCACGGAGCTCACAGAAACTCCCTGATGCGGACGTTTTCTGAAGATGTAATCCCCCTAACAAAATGGATAGCGGGTTCCCCGCTAAAAATTGCTGAATGGGTTGGAGGTTTTCAGTTGATCAGTAAAATAGTGGAATATATAGGATTTGATATCTCCTCTTCTAACGTCCTAAAAATGCAAAAATCATGCCTTTTACAAATTAGCTTAAAAATTGCATTTAATGTTCAACTACTTTTTAATTAAGGAAAAAAGACAAAGGAGGTTATCGATTCCAGTTGATACCTACTGATACTGTAGCGTTCTGTGGCAAAGCCGCAAGCAGCAAGCTTGCACGTGCCACAAAACTTTCTAGTTACAACGAACGCTACTAGGAAGCGCACTCATAACTGCCTGCGAAATTCGGAGCACAAGCGATTGATTTGCAAGAACTTTTGCTTGACCCATTTGCCGTTGTAGAAGGAATTCTAAAGAATCCGGAATTAGGAGACTCCTTGAAAGAAACATTATCTTTTGCTTTAAAGGTGGAAGCTGCCAAAAAAGCATCACGTAGACAAGGCTCCACGAAGTCGAGGAATACAAAGGCTGGACCAATTGGAGATGAACGTCAATGCTACCACTGTCATGAAGAAGGTCATATCAAGCCCAACTGCCCAAAATGGAAATCTCTACAAAAGAAGGAGGGGAACTTGAAATTTGCCGGGAGCCAATTAACTCCAGGGCCAAACAGACAGGCCCAAGAAATAAGAATTTCAAAAATGCATACTTCAAGTGAGAAAGTTTATGTATTAGGATAGAATGATAGCATTGGACGCTTTGTGGACATATGTCTGAACTGCGCAGCTACTGGCTCAGTTATCCGGACAAGATTGATCAAAGACGCCCCAGGTTTATCCATCAATTGGAGAGAAATGTTCCTCTTAAGAACAGCTTTTGGTGAACGAGCCTGGATCAGAGGCATTGTTCAGTTTTCTGTCAAGCTGTCTGCAATGATAATATTCATTCTTAATTGCTGATATTGAGGATGACTGCATCTTGGGCCTAAATTTAATGCGAAAGTATAGATTGATTGTTGATCTGAAGCACGACCTTCTCAGAGGTCCTCACAAGAATATGCCTCTTTATGAGTATTGTTCAGCACCGCATAAACACTGGTGACGCAGCTCCAATCAGGCAACAACCCAGAAGGATGCCGTTTGCCAAGGAAGCAGTGATGAAGCGCCAACTGGAAGAGATGCTAAAACTAGGAATTATAGAACCTCCCTCCAGTCCATGGGCCTTGCCAGTAACATTAGCGCCAAAGGAATATGGATCTCCAAGATTCTGCGTTGACTTCCAAAAGCTTAAAGACGTTACTGTCAAGGTAGGATGCCAGATCTACGGATTTTCACGGGTTTTTCTTCTTCTATAAATTTTACGTGCAATACGGTTTTCTTGCAATCAAGGGAAAGGTACCCTAGACACTAGTACAAGAGATACTTTTCTCCTGTTCGTTATAGGCTGATACTGCAGTGTTCCATATTATAGAGTCGATCAAGGGAAAAAGTACCTCAGCCACCCCTATGAGAGATACCTTTCTCCTGATTGTTATGAATGGATAAATCAAAGTTTGTAGAACTCTGTTTTTAGATCATACAAAAAATGGCTGATACGGATTTTTGGAACTATCATCTGGCAGCACTGCTGTCAAGAACAGTTATCCCCTGCCAAGGATAGATGATCTTTTTAATGTTTCAAGAGAAGCTGGGTTGGTTCTTAGTGATTGATATGGAAAAAGGTTTTTGGCAAGTGGAAATGCATCCGGATGATACAGACAAAACCGCGTTCTGTACCAGTAGAGGATTAAAGGCAGTTCAATGTCATCAGGAAGACAGGAAATACAGAGACAGTATTGAACAGTTCAATGTCATGCCATTTGGACTATGTAATGCGCCAGCCACTTTTGAACGACTTATGGAAAAGGTCTTGAGAGACCTTCTTGAAAAAATCTGTCTGGTTTCATGGACAATGTTATTGTTTTTAGTAAGACACCTCTAGAACACATAGAACACCTGAGGCTTGTTTTCCAAAAATTACAAGATGCCAGTCTCAAACTCTCCTTAAAGAAATGCTCACTATTTAAGAAGGAAGTCAGATACCTGGTCCACATTGTAACAGATAGTGGTTTGAAGACCGATCCGAAGAAAGAGGAAACTATAACTCAATGGCGAAGCCCAAAAACCTTACTGACATCAAAAGTTTCTCACTACAGGAAATTTATAAAAGACTTTGCGAATATTGCAAAACGACTGAACCGCTTATTAGAGAAGGAACATTCATTTGAATGGACTGAGAAATCTCAAGAGGCCTTCAATGAACTCAAGAAGAGAATGTGCTCATCACCAGTACTAGCATACCCTTATCTTAATAAGAGGTTTATCTTGACGGTAGTTCACGCCGGCGCCAACTCCTAGTACCTGAAGCGCCAGTACCAGATGTCTTGAAGAGTGCCCACAATGACGTATCTGGCAGTCATCTTGGAGTAACAAAAATATTGGCCAAGGTACAAGAATGCTTTCACTGGCTGGCCTGTAGAGGTGATATAGAAGACTAGATTCAGCGTTGCGGACCATGTAATACCAGTAAGAGGCCTACTACCAGGGACCGAGCTAAGACGCAAATCTACAATGTGGGATACCCTTTGAACGAATATTGCAGTAGATATCTTAGGACCATTTCCAGAAACTGATCGAGGAAATCATTTTATCCTAGTAGTAAGTGATTATTTCAGTAAATGGATAGATGCTTATCCGCCTTACCAAATCATGAAGCCGTCACTGCCGCAACAGAAGGCAGGAGAAGTTACACACATTTTCATACACAACTTGAGCATACACACCGGGGGTCCCTGTCTCACTTTATATGCCTAGGGAAGTCAAAACATTAACCGGTGATTCTGAAATCATTCTCCGGGTTCTTCAACGGGTAGAAGTTGTTCTTCAGCCTCTAAGCAAAATGAGGATATCGAAGATGACCTCCCTTCGACTGATCTTCAACATGTTTGTGACTCCCCGGGTATGCTTCATATATAATTATGTGGTAATCTCTTCCTCATCATTGTTTGCTTACAACATGTAGTTGAAACATATTCATGTGCTTCTCGTGTACACAAACGCTTCTTATTTCTTACTCATATAATTTCAAACCTACCGGTATCCGAAGTTTCATAGATGGACTCTGTAGGACATGCGCCTAATTTCAAGTGTGTTGATCTCATATAAAATTTTACGGAAAAATTTCTTCCTCTGTTTTATTTCAATAAGCACGGAAGTCGAAGTAGGTGAAATTTGCGCTGAAACACTGTAATTATGGACGCAGTATCACCATAAAATCACGGGGAAATTACAATAATCACAGAAAATTTCAAAATAGGTGAACTTCAAGGGAAATTTTCAGATTAACTTGTAGAGCTAGGCTAAAAAGCAGGTAGTCTATTTGAAACTAAATTTGACGAAGAATTCTTTCTTCTGAAGCCTATATCTCTCAAGTTACTTTGTATATCCAAAAAACAAAATTTGATGGACTAAAATGTGGCGCAAAACAACTTTCCAGAGAAGGGGGGGGGGGAATTTTTTATTTGTAGTTTCCAGGACCCAACCTCTCATTTTTCAGCAAAGTCCTCCCGTTACCCCCAAAATGTCTAGACGAGAGATTTTATTGTCTTTGTCGCCTGTACTAATGCTATGCGTTAGAAAAGTGGCGATACAAATATATTTTGAAATTTTGTCATCATTCGATCTTCGAAATCGTATGTGTACCGAATATTGATAGTCATTTTTCAAATTTTCCACCCCTATAATATTAATAACAAAACGAACTCAATAAAAGTCGATGAAATTTGAAGACATAATCAACACGAAGAAGGTTACGTCCAAAAGAAGGGTATACTAGAAAACTTTCTGTAACAGATGAGTCGTCTTCTACATCATTCGGAGTAGGTTAGTAAACGTATTTCTATTCTTCCATAGTTTGCTTCAAAATGTACGAGTACCTACTTTTTTCCTCGGATATTCTGTTCTCGTTTCACACTCCATAAATTGAATCGTTATTGCACAATAGGTATATCGAAACGAAGGAAACGTTTATAGAATTCGTCGACAGCAATATCAAATAGTTGAGGATGATCGTATATTGAGCAGACACTCATAAGTATGACAGTCTCGTTGGTACAAACTTTCTACCTGCTGCAGCGTTATTTCTATATTACTTGATCATTTACAGAACTCGGTATAATGTGAATGAGAGAATTCGTATCGCGAAGAAGTTGTCGAGAATTTGTTCTATTCACTCGCGACGTAAATTACTATAAGAAAAGGTCGTTAATTGACTACGATAAAATGGTTTAATAAACCAATAGTGTAATAGCCCTATAATCCGTTCAGTTGCCAAACGCACTTTTTTCTCTATTATACGATCGCATTCGTGCTATAAAAAGTTCCCAAGTTTTCCTTATTACAGTCACGGAATCGTACTATCGCGCGTATAGAAAGTAAGTCGCCAAAAAGAGTTTTGTTTCCATTTTCGCGAAAGCTCTTCGAAACCGATAAGCTGCAATATAAAGGATTAAATTTAAAATATTCCGAATGAGCGCAAATGGTTAGGTTCGTCAATGGTTTCGGTGTCTACATATACGTAAAGAAATCATAATGAAAGCGCGAAAGGACGAGTAGGACGCGCAGCGCGTAATGCTTCGTACATTTAATGCATTTCACGGTTGACGACTTCATTCTGTATCCAATTCTCGCGCGAAACGAGACAATATAACGGTCGACGACAATATCATTTTTTTGATGCGACACGGTCAGTTTCGTTGTCGCAAAATGGTTGGTTAAGGGTCGTCACGGTACAATGCATCGTGAATTCGAAAATACGCCTTTCAAATTTTCTCTAGCGACAATGTAAATCATTATTATATCGTTGTAGAAATAAACGATACTATTGTCCTGCAGATATGACCCGAGATTACCGAATTTTATGAGGTTATGACCAATACTATCCAAACCACTATCAGTAATGCAACGCAGAAACGGCGCACTCGTATCGGAATACTAATATTCAGTTCGCAAAGGCAAACTACGGAAAATAAATACATTCAACTCGATCGCTCTGAAAGAACCTCTGACTTTTTTTTTCCAACTTTTATAATGGATGTAACGATTTATTATGAAAGTTTTTATTACAATGTTGCTATTGAAAATCACAGTCAATGCTGCCAGATGATTTTTCCGAAAATCCGTATCCGTTATTTTTCCTAACACCTAAAACCCGATTTCTACGATTCATCAATAACGATCCGGAGAAAGGTATCTCTGGTAGCAATAACTTGGGTACTTTTTCCTTGATCGACTCACTGTGACGAGGATTGCGGTATCAGCCTATAAAGATCAGGAGAAAGGTATCTCTCATATGAGTGACTAAGGTACTCTTCCCTTGAGCACAAGAAATCCACATTTTACGCAAAATCTGTATCTTTTTTGAGGGGAAAAATCTGTAGATCTGGCAGCACTGATCACAGTGTGTATAAGATCAAATCTTTGACTTGTACTTTGATGACGTCATCCTCGCCAAAAACGCAAAACTTGAATGCAATAATTGCAGCCGGAGTTATCAAAATGACCATGTGACGTAACGTGACTGTAGTTCAAAAGGGGGAATATTAAAAAGCACAGAAAAAAGAAAAAAAAAGGTTGCACGACTTGAATAAGAGGAAAACAAAATAAATTACCTAGTTTTAAGAGTGATTGACAAGGATCGCTCATACACAAGACGTTAACAGATTTCCCCGGGAAAAGTAGAATGCAGAACTACTTTGTAACTGTGATAGGGACAGTGCTGCCAGATGATATTATCAAAAATCCGTATCCACCACTTTTTCCAAGACTTGAAAACAAAATTTACACTGACTTCGATCGATCTATCAGTAGTGATCGGGAGAAAGGTATCTCTCATACAGATGATTGAAGTACTTCTCTGTTGATCGATCCAATGTCGTAATAGGTTGCGGTATCAGCCTTTAATGACCAGGAGAAGAGTATCTCTCATATGTTAACTAAGATACCTTTCTCTTGAGCACAAGAAATCCATATTTTATGCAAAATCCGTGGAAAAATCTGTATCTTTCTCAAGGAACAAATATCTGTAGATCTGGCAGCACTGAATAGGAAAACTAAGTGAGTAGGAAGGTGGTGATCAGGATTTGGCTGGTTTCTGTCTGTCTATTGTTGAAGCGACTGTAAGTCTCTAGTAAGTTTTGTTGAAGCAGTCAATGTTTTCCTGGCCATCAGTGGGGTAGTTGATTTAATCTTATAAATTAAATAAAATGAAAGAACCATTGATATTAAATTTTTTCAAAGAAAATTAAATTAAACGATATAATACTATTTATATTAATCAATCACCTTGACACAAATTTTATTTATAAAATAATATATTTACAAAAAGAAATAAAGTTCTTATTTTATTAAATTTTTGAAATTTACAAAATTTTTCACTTTAAATTCAGAAATTTAGAAAAAATTAAATTATTAAATTATTAATTATATAAATTTTAAAAAATAAAATAAAATAATTGAATTTAATATAATTATTAAATGAAATTAAGAAATTTAGAAAAAATTTAATTCAATCAATTTTTCTATTGGGGTGATAATTTTTTTTTTTTTTATTTTAATTAAATTTAAAATTACTTTTAAGATAATAGGATAGTGAAATAAATGATTTTAGTTTATTAACTCGACGTTGAATTATAAAACTGAATGGGGATCTTTATTAATTTTTCCAAAATAATATTATTTATAACTTTTTAAATTATTATTAAAATTTCATTAATAAAAATAAAATTAATATAAAATACAAAAAAAAAAATATTATTTTATTGAATAAATTAATGAGATATATAATTGGAATCACTTTTTATTAAAAAAAAAACTGAATAATTTTTGTTACAATAAAAAATTTTTTACTGATCAATAATTGTAGTATTATAATAATAATTATTATGATTAATTTTCAATTTCAATTTCAAAGCGCTTTATTATCATATTTTTTGGACAGACAATTATATTTATATACCCTGCGCACAAATACTGCCCCCTGTGACCTTAGTAGGGCGAGCGGTCAATAAGTAATTACTTCTAATATTTTTATTTAATGGAATAAATATATTAAATAAATTAAATGATATTTCAGAAAGTTTTTTTGAATTTTTTTCCTGTGCACGCTCATTTTGATGTGTGCCAATCAATTTCTTGTAGATTATAATGATATGTTGTGAAAAATTTTTTCCCTCTCGTCTTCGGTATTTTTTCTTGTGGAAAATTTATTTTCATGGTCATCATTTTAGAATTCTGTTATGTCTTTCTCATTATCTCGAGCTTCCTATTACTTTTTTTGGGCCGATAAATGGGTCATGTTTGAAAGAGTGAACCGATCACAACGTAGCATGTTATAGCAGCCAAAAAAGACACAGTTTCATATTGTAAGAATTAATAATATGTTTCGAGAGTGAACCAATCACAAAACAGCATTGTTATAGCCAATTGGATTATAGCGTTATATTATTAGATTTTCCAGTTTAAGGCCCTCTTCTTCAGTAGCGATACAACTGATGAAACTAATCGAGAACCGCTCGTGATTTAAGGGAATCACGATTTACAGTTGCTGCGAATTTTATAAATTTTCGAATTATGAAGAAGGGATGGAAATGGAATTAGAGAAACAGTAATCTGCGGGTTTTTTTCATATACGATAAACGTGTACGAGTAATAAGTATTATGTTTATTCTCGTGAGCTAGTACTCATTTTTTAAAAAAAAATACGCGCTGCATTTTCAACAAATCGTGTCGATGCGGACTCGCTCGAATTTATTTACCTAATTCGCAAATTGGGTGTTTTAGGGAACGTACATGTGTAGTTCAGCTTCTCTTGGCTGATGCTTTTCCGAACGTGATAAAACAAATATTTGCGGCGTTCCTTTTTTTGGACAGAAGTAATAACAGTAATAAATGAATACGTGTAGTTTCTCATTGTACCAACATGGAGAAATGTTGCGCTCTTTTAATAATGGAGACGTGTAAAGGTATTTTTAGTAGAGGCAAGCAAAAAGGACATTTTCGATGGTGTAAATAAGCGTGCTCTATTTTTTATCGTCGTCTGCTCGAATTTTTGAATAGAAGTTTGCGTAAAAAATTTCCAAACTGTTTGCACGTTTATCCCGGGTGAGGCAGAATGATACACAAGTGTATTACCACTTTTCCTCTTTAGCTCTTACAAAATATTGGTATCATCTTTTCGCCTCCTCCTAATGGATATGTGCGCGAAATTTGTGAGAACAATATTTCTCTAACCTGTTGACTATGCCTCTTGAAAGGTAAAAAGTCCGAAACGAAATTGTGTTGAAACGAAACGTATACCGAATGAACATATTTTTTCCACGTCTTATGTGTTTTGAAAATTATTATAGAACAGTATTAAATTAACGAATTCACCAACATGAGTTCTTGAACGAATCCGTTCTTCTAGGTTACGGGTATACATAATTATCGAAAAGGAATACTCAAAAGGGAGAGTAAAATATACAAAACACTGCAGAAAAATTAAACGACGAGCGCTTTCGGTTTGTAAACCATCTTCAGGGACGAAATGAAAGCAATTACTGACGAGACGGAGGAGAGAATGAGATCATTAAGGTTGGTCGAGAGAAAAGTCGCTTCCGGAATGTACGTGTTCTGTACCGTGAATCCATCGGTATTGAGGTGACGCATTATTTCTATGTGTTCAAGGGCCTTACTCTTACGGCAGGAATCCTCCTTATAGAGGAGCCTTTCCGATCCTCAAGGAAACTGTGGCCATTATTGATCAAATGATCGGCGAAGGATGATTCCCCCAGGTGTCATTTTTCCCAAGACTTCACAAGAACTTCTACAATCCTTTCATTCTATCTTGTGAACACCGCTACTGGTATAGGATCCTTCAACCTCACAAATAACCTTTTCACTGTGGTAGGGTTGAAAAATGCTGGTTTAAGACCAAACGGACGAAGGGCCCGACCCAATTGGAGGGAGAACTTCTACAGGAAAGGGAGACTAATCCAGCGCATACGACGGTCACTGACCGTGTCTCGGGGTAAGGAGGTGGTAGAATCGAGAATTTTTCTCGTGGTTTTCCTCCGAACCATCACGTTGACATCGACATTGACCCTATTCACTCTAGCCAGGTGTTTTATAGTCAACAATTCTTTCTTGAAGGTAACCTAACTCAACGGAATACGAGTCAGTCTGTGGACTAAGCTATTAAAGGCTGCTATCTTATGAGCAACAGGACAGAATGAAGCTCCGTGCACAAGAACATCGGTCCTAGTATCCTTCTTGTATATTCCAAACTCATTGATACCCGATCTTACAGAGATCGACGAATCCAAGAAGTTGATGGAGGTTTCCCCTATTTCCAAGGTAAATTTTATGGAAGGGTAGCAGGAATTAAGATTCCTCAGAAATTCACCAAGGAGATCTGGAGGACCAGTCCGAGTACACAGAACATCATCCACGAACCTATGCTAATAGTAAATATGACTCAGTAGCACCTGGTTCGAGGAAAAGAGATCAAGTTCAAACTTCGACGTAAAAACTTCGGAGATGAGGAAGCCTGGAGATGATCCAATGGGGATCTCCCTACTCCATGAAGGAACTCAAAAACCTTCCTTTGAACTTACAATAGTTGGGGCACCAACAGGGGATCTATTTTTGACTGATCAGGGATATCAAGCATAGCACACTGAGTGTTTCAACAATATTTGGTTAAATCAAAGAGAAATCGTGTCAACAAACATGTTCAACAATGTTGAAACACTCAGGGTACATGCACTGTCAGTAGTCAACCTCTTTAGATGCTTGAGCTTGAGTTCGATTGTTAAATTGATGTAGATATCTAGTACTCTGGAAATGCAAGTTTATCGACCTTCAATCGACCTCAAATTGATGTGGAAATCTTCAATTCGAACTCGGAATTACGCCGACGCTGATTCTGATTCGAGACCTATTAACTCTATTTTGATTCATTTGTGACTTGATTTTCAGTCGACATCCAGTCGCCCTCATTGTAATATTCTGTTTGTTTGGTGACTTTGCTACTTGCAGACGAAATGTGTAGTGTAGTAATTTTTACGTAATATCGAAGATCGCAGACCAATGCGGAAATTATCGAATAATGATGATGGTGCGCTCGATTTTGGAAAATGAAGTATGACCAATGGAGCCTCGACTGAAATAGAAATTATTTTCTATGTCAATCCGTGACACTAGCAAAGAACTATTCAAAGTCCAAAATATGATTAAAAGTCTTACAGTGGTGCTTTGAGGGCGTCTATAAATAACACGAGGCGATTTTTGTGATTTTTCGACCTCTCCACCCCTTGGTGAGGTATCGTAAGATTTGCCTTGACCCCCTCCCACTTCTTCTTATTTCGCGTGAGATTTTCCGAAATGTGTGTTTTTGCTTTCAATACGTTGCAGCTTTGGTGAGACTTGACTGGACCCTTCCTATCCCCAAAATATGTCACGTAATTTATGGACGCCTCCTCTTTTGATAGAAGAGGTTTCTCTACATTTTCCGATAGTTTGAACTCAAATTCACCAAAATAACCGACTTTGATACTGCAAGTATATGTACAGTTTGTTCAAAAGGTTCACTGCAAATGTTTGTACACGTTGTCTGGTCACATTGGCCCCTTAGGTGAAACACGTATTTCGCAGTCCAGGTATGATGCTGTAACTAATTTCCATATTATATTAATTTTTTCCAAGTATCGCAATTCCTTGAAAGCTTCTTTTTGTGGCGTGCAGTTTTCCGCGTTGCAACATGAGTAATCAGCTGACTTTCAATAGTTTGATTGTTTGCAAGGAGGGAAACAATTAACGATGAGAATCGATACAAGTTGGGTCTTGCCCTGTGAAAAAAAGTGAGCGGTTCTTTTTTCAGGAGTGGAAGAGCCTACGACAACGATGATGGTGAGGGAAGGCTGTGTACCGCGACCAGTATTGTCAGGGTGGGGGAAACCGGAGTTCTAGTCGCAGAAACTTGTCATTACACGATCAGTACTGACCCTTAGTGCAATTTTCGCGTGAGGTTTGGTCGGACTCGAAGAATCAAGAATCTTTTTCGTTGGGAGGGAATCAATTTTCTGGTATCACTTTTGCCCCCTGTTCACCAAATCTTGAATCTCAGAAGGAAAACTAACCTCTTGAAGTGAACATCTAATCAAGAGTCGGAGGTCTTGAACGAAAATCAACAGAGATACTTGAGAGCTTTCCTCCCGATGACTTTGTAAGATGTTTTGGAGACTAAAAAGTACGGCTCAAAAAATGTTCGTCTTGGGAAAGGATCTTACGGGGGAGGAAATCGTGATCTTCTTCAAGTTTCGATAAATCTTATTTTCAAAGGTAGGTCGTGAACTTTTTGGACGAACTGTTTAAGAATCCTATAGAACCCAAAAATAGACTTGAAGATACGGGTGTGGGTAGTTCTGTTTCAATATTACGAATTATAATATGTATCTCTCCCTAATCGTCGACGCAATTCTGTAGTCGATTGTGTCATGAAATGGATTCAAAACTTATATCAATTTTTTGACGAATTTGTATCGCTGAAATTGGCCGGAACTCATTCGACGAAAGATCCAGGTTGATTTATTCTAGGTTCAAATGATCACTCGATTTGACATCAGTTTTACGTAGACCTAGAGCAGTGCTTTTCAACCTTTCAAAGGTCGCGGACCCCTCAGAAATAATTCCAATTTTTCACGTACCCTTAATTTTTTGGAAAAATTTTTAATCGCACTCATTTCCTTACGATCATACGGTGCATGAGAAAAATTTGGCTAGTTCGATTTAAAGTTAAAATTACCGGTTATGAAAATTTAAAATACAATATAAATTCATATTTTAAAACAAATTTCAAAAACCGCCACCTTTCGCCTACCTCATACAACGGTTTCGCGGACCCCCGGTTGAAAAGCACTGACCTAGAGTCGACTTGTCTCATCGGGTATAGTGTCCCATGGATGAAGCTAGCAAGACTTATAGCAAGAATAGCCGTTCAACAACTGGTGTTCGACTAAGTTTGCAGAGTCGAGGAAGCCATAGAGAGGATATTATTCGGGTGATGAACCCTCGGCAGCGAGGGGCCAATAAGCGCTTCCCAATGGAGAATTCACTTTAAAAATATAGTCTATGGAATTTCCCAACCTCGGAGAAATTTTTCAATAAATCGTGAGAATTTGACATCCGATCTGGGGACAAGTGGAACTTGAAATCATTTTTTGATTATTTATTTTGATTGCTTGGCGCATTCATCCATCTGTACATGACTTCTCTCGAAATATTTCGCTCGGCAGGGAGGCAGTTTACTTATGAAGACTGCTTAAAAATCATCGTTGATACTCAGGTGGCATCCATCAAATTGCGACGATTCGTTTCAAAATACTACACGTTAAGTGCATAAAATGTTGGGTGCAAGTAAATGAATGGGTTAAGTAGATGTGTAATTTTACATTTTTATTCTTAGAACGGGTCTCATGCGTTCCTGTAGTTTTTCCCTGTGTCAAATACTGTCGACTTCCTTAGTACAGTATCTCATTAGAAACCATCAAGAACTAGTATATATTAAGTGAAGATGGTCTAATTCGTGAATCAGGTTGTGTCGTAAGAAAATGATACGTCTATGGATAAGAAAATTTAATTATTATAAATTCTTCTTACCTAGAGTCTATCTTATTCTTCGATTCTAGAAGAGCTTCGTTCGATAAAATTCTAAGATCATCACTCGAAGTATGTAGTCCGTTTTACGAATTGTCTCAAGCTAGACGTTCGCACATTTGCGAGGTTATAAACACGAAAAACCGAACAGTATACGACGTGACAATCTACAGCGTAGAAATGTGTGCATCCACAGGACTAGAAAGCATTCGCGTCAAAAATTCATTATTTTGCGAGCTAACGCGTAGCACAAAATGATACATGTTCGCGTGAAAAATGGAAAATCAAATTTCTTAACACACCCGAGATGTGGCTACGGGGACTGACAATGAGAAAACGATAGTCTCGAATAATGAATATCTGATAAAAAATTGAGAAACTAGGAAAAAAAAAATGGTTGTTTACGATCGAGGAAAAAACCGTCTCGATTTGCGTTTTTTTTTTTTTTATCTCGTGGGGAAAATAGGTGTACGCAAATTGCTCGTATTCAACTGGTGTGTGCGAATTATTTCGATACGACGACGACGAAAGAGATAGCAACGGCGGCGACGGTTAAATTGTATGTGGCACTAGTCACGATCTGAGGGAAACGTGTTATGCAGGTTCGGAATGTTATCGTGGACGAGGCACAGATGGCGGGGGCTACGATATGCCGAAACGACGCTCGTCGCACTCGCGAAGAGACGCGACGCTTGCGTACTTTACGGGCTGCCGTTTAGCCGTGGCGATGATACCTGCCTTTGGAAGTCCGTTTTTCACCTGAGGAAAAAAGGAGGTACACGTTTTCTCCTTTTCTCCGCGATGTTTATCAATTTCGTCGAACGTGCGAGAATGTAAACTGTACGTAATACTACATACTATATACGCTTCGTATCGCTATGTATGTACGATCTCGAGGAAAACTAAATGTTGTATATCATTTCCCAATCAATATACGCGCTTAATTCGCTTCCAAGGAAATTGTTGATGTTTTCCTCGTAAAAAAATTGATTCCGTTTCGCAAACATTGCCCCTCGGTCCTTCAACTGTTTTCTCTCCTTCCTCGTGAATCACCGTCGTTTCCATCATCTTCGTAAGGGGTATTCGCGAGCGCCGGAATACGTTGTGTGCTGACCACTCGCGCACGTTGATGGCATTTGAGAGATTGAAACAAATATTTGAGACAATTTTGAGGCCGAAATAAATGCTCACGATGTGACGTAATGGGAACCGCTTCTCGAGGCCGATTTGAAACATTTATTTTTGACGCTCGCTTGACCCGTTCTCGGCAAACTCTCGACTTCAGGGCTACAGGTTCAACATTTACCAGATTGCCATTCTCTGATACAAAAGCTCATGCGAAATCAGATGAACAAAGCATCAATTTTTGCTTATCTTTAATTTTCAAGTATGATACGTCTCGTACCACCATTTGGCAGTAAGAGACGTTGAAGGCTTATACGGTATCAAGCTCGTTAGAGCAAAATAGTTTTGTCGGTCTCATTGAATACTGAGTTGACAAATAGAAGATGAAGATGATTCGTATTATCTTTATAATTAACTATGTAATACAAATCTGCGAGAGTTCGTGCAACTTTTCTTTTACATTTACTATATCAAACGAGGCTAAAATATTCCAAAATAATTAGTGGAAAATGGGCGAATTCAGTCTGGCGTGATTCTTTTATTGAACTTGAATATTCTCAGGAAAGATTCGTTGTGGCCCAATTCCTTAATTAGACTTGAATACTGTAGAAGATTTGATTCGGCCTAATCGATCTGATTTCTCCTAGGAACGTTAACATTCTCTTCCTTTGAATATTCTTGGCTCGACTCAGCTATTGAACAATATTCTTGCTTGATGCGCTGCTAAAATGTGGTCCAGCCGATTCCTTCGAGAAACTTGGAACTTCTATTGGAGGATTTGGCTGGCTCAATGTCCTATTGATGGCAATGGAAACTGGGTGGATTCGGTCTTGATGCCTGAGACCTCCATTGAATTTGAACATTCTAGGTGAGGATTTGATTCGGCCCAATCCCTACAGTAATTTTTTCAGATTCTATTGGAGGATTCGGTCTGGTTCAATTCAGCTATTGAATATTCTCGACGAAGATCTGATCTCGCCCCGCACCTCTATTGAACTTGAATACATATTTCAGATCCGGCCGATTTCTTCAAGAAACTCATTTGAGGATTCAGTATGTTTCAGTTTTTCTGTTTTAAGCAATAGAAACAGGAAAAACTCGGTCTTTCTTAATTCATATACGCTGGACTTGATTATTTTTTTTAAGGGGAGGGGGGGGGAGGTCCAACTGTTATCATCCAAGGGACTTGTACCTTCTATAAAGGATTCGGTGTGGACCGATCTGCGAATGTTCTGGAGGAAGATTGGGTCCGGTCCAATCGATCTGATTTGTCCTAGGGGCTAGTACGTTCTCTTCACCTAAATATTCTACGGGAGGATTCTGTCGGGCCTCATTTAGCAATTGAGAATATTCTGAGAGAAAATTTGCTTTGGTCCAATTTCTCTCTTAAACTTGAACATTCTGTCGGAGAAATAGATCTGTCGCTATTCTCCTAGTAAACTTAAATATTCTAGGATAGTGATTAGGTTAAACCAAATGCTCCAATAGATATACGAGTTCTTGGGACATAATGTCAGTGTCAGACCAAATTCTTCGATAGAATTTACAAGCTCCTTCAAGGATTTCTGTTGGCCCGAATTCTTTAATATAATGCACAAATTCCTGGGAGAAATTGAAATCTTTGCCTGAAATATTTAAGCCGAATGAATTGAAACGGAATGCTCCCCTAGAATGTTCAAGTCTAATGGAGAGATTAGGCCAGACCAAGTTTTCGTTCCATTGACTCCAACTGAGGAGTCAGGCAAGGTCAAATCCTTTCCCAGTATGTTCAAGTTTAATGGAGGAACTAGACAACCCCGAAAAATATTTTCTCATGATTTTTGTAGTATTTTTGAAGAATTTTTCCTAGTGGACTTGATAATAATGAATGAAGACGTTCACATGAAACAATTTATTTTTAAAAATGCAAAACTGTTTCCTCATATTTAGATCTTTAAGATCAGCCCTTTTTGTTGATACGAGAGTTTTGTTAATTTTTTCCCAGTGGTTTTGCATTCTTTCGTTGAATTAATCAAGTTTCATTTGGACTAACAGCGCTCTCTCTCAAAAAAAAAAAAAAAAAAAAAAATGAAGCAAGAAAACAGATTCATCTTATCAAAATGCGAGTGTTAGGCTGTTATTTGCATCGCTGAATCCTAACTTGACAGCAGTTTTACTCTCAAACTTACGCGATTATATTTTTCCACCAAAAAAACATATTTTTCCAATAAAAAACTTGTCTTTTCGGTGGAAAAACATGTTTATTGCAGTCCGCAAACAAAACTGCAGTTAAATTTGGAATCTGTAACCTTCAACACAGGCATAGAAACATGTTTTTGACCCAAGATTTTTAACTCGAGAAACATGTTTTTTTGACAAGAAGAATGTTTTTTTTTGACAAAAAAAACGTTTTTTTTTACAGCAAAAATGTTTTTTTGACAAAAAACATGTTTTTTTTGACGAGAAAAATGTTTTTTTGACTGGAAGAATGTTTTTTTTTTTGACAAAAAAATGTTTTTTCGTTCAAAATTATGTTTGTCAAAATTGTTGGGCAAAATTGACGCCAAATTTTGATTTTGTGACCCCTAAAGTGAGTGAGCACTTGTGATGGAAGTTTTGACCGCAAGAAAGTGTTTTTGGACCAATGTGCTATGTAACTTTAATTCTAATAAATAAATTTTCAATTTTTGTTTATTTTTATAGAATAAATGATTTAGGTATTATTAAAGTAGTAATAATAAAAATAATTCTTGAAATCTATATTATTAAAAAAATTTGTAAAATCTTTTCCGAGTTCGTTTGGGCGTTCTATTCAACCGATTTGCTTCTTTTTTTTTTTAATGAAAGGGATTGATGCCTAGATGACGCAAGGACCATTCAATTTCATCAATTTTTTGTATTTCTCAAGTCATATTCAAAAACGCTGTTTTGCGTGTCTTTCAGTGAGTGTCTGCATACACTCTTTTCCTCATAAGTCCGGTTCTAATTGAGTTAGAGAATTGATTTTGGTCTTAGAACACTCAGGTGATCAAGACCTTTCAATTGAGCTATTACACTTTTGAATTGGATGCAATATAGCGGAGCTAGGCGCGGACATCCAACTTCAGTTTTCATTACAATTATCACTCCCTGCATTTCTATTGGTTCTTGCCCTTTCAACCAATCACAAACAAACATATAAATTTAGGTACCTATGAACAGAGAACAGCATGTTAGAATAATAAACCTATCGCTATCCATCTATCTTTAAAAAAATGATGAAATGTCTTCAATGTAGCTCAATGCGAAAGGTCGTCGGGGGTTGGGAGCCGTACCCCCTTCAAAAAATATGTTGCAACTTCATCAAACGATCATAAACCATCAATTAGTACCAAGGCCAAACAGGTGTGGTTAGGTTAGGTGAGGTTTTTGATTATTTCTCATAGATTTTACTAAAAATAACTAATCCTATATTTGAATATTAGTCTTTGTGAAAAACAAAACCCAATATCGTCTAATATGATCAAACACAGCTGACGTTTTATTATTGCTGCGGAGCAGCCCTGGTCTTCTAGTATGAATTAATAATTGAATTTTTGGAATCAAGCTAGACCTAATCCTTCCCTGAGCTACTGTTGCAATACTTTATTAAACACTGTCATGTATAAGAATCCATTCTCAAAGTTGATTTGATTCATCTTCAAATGAGCTATTTAGGAGGAATATAGGTAATATTATTTTGCTAAATAATAATACTCAAACCAGTTATCACAATAACTTGGCATTTGGCAAACATCAGAGAAAACGCCGCCAAGTCAATTGGATTACATAAGTTCTATCACTAGTTGACAGTTTGCTACGCAGTAAGCTCATAATTTTCTATTTCTGTTGACTGATTAAGTATAATTGAGAAATAAAAATCACCTACATATCTCACTCCAGACTTCTTCTGCAAAAGATGGCTTAGTAACACAATAGACAATCATAGGAACACAGCTTGTTCTATCTTTGTTGCTGCGTGGGTACCTTCACTGCAGAAATGGGCAATGAGAACTTTTTTCAAGTGATCAAATGTATTGGTAGACAAATGATTTAGAAAGTGAAATAATTTTATCTCTTGAAAAATCAGTTTTCATGCAATGTACAGGAATAAAAATGTCAATTCAAAATTTGAATCTATTGATTGCTCTTGGATTGTAACTTCTTTGTTTACATATTATACGACAGCGTTTGTTTCTTTCTCTGCAAGTATTTTGATATTGAACAAATACATCATAACACATGTAAGAACGCATGCCCTTCCCCCGGCCATTTTGTGTAGGTAGAGTTGCGCAAAAACTCGCAGATAATAGTAGAAGTTACCGTTTTGGTTCTCTGAAGACAAATGACAGTCGTTTGAGGTTTATGACGCAAATGTAAGATGGTTTATCTGGTTGACGAGTTTCAAGTACCCTTTGCTTTGTCAGTTTTTGCTCATCCAGTGTCATCTCTGTATCCCTAGAAGGATTGATTTATGAGCTGAATGATAGTCTAGTCTATAAATCAACAGAAACAGTTCTGAGATTGATAATCGGGTAAAAATCTCGTATTAATGGTCAATGGTGATTTTTTTACAAGAGGAAAACAAATTGGAATCTTTCGCAATTCAAATTCTCAGGTGTTAACAAAAGGGAAGGATGTAAGATTCTACCCTACCTGACTTTATGTTGCGATCGATTCCCGCGTACTATACCGTTTTTCATCTCTCGTTCTTGTCTTTCTCGTCTCATTCTTTTTGCATCTTGATCTTTACTTTTCCATCTCAAATTTTTTTTAGGTTGACCGCAAGCATAATGACGTCATGTCGAAGTCTTAACTCAGTATTACATGAAAATATTGTATGTTAATACTGTTCGCAGAGGTTTCCATTACTACACGATTTTTGAATTCAATAAGAAACCTCTTCAAGCTCTACTCCCAGTAGCTTGACCTGACCGACAAATTCTGTCAGGTCATTTTCCGGAATAGAGATGAACCACCAAAGAAAATAATCAAAACTTGAAACAATACAGAGATAACAAGTGTATAGAGCATGAGACGAAAATTACCCTCTTGATGATTTTCCTTATTTTCCTTCTACCGGAAAGAGAAAAATTAAAGGAACGCAAATTCAAGTATAGAATACACAAACAGTTAGACCGGACTACCCTTAACGATTAATAGCGACTATCACAAAAATAAAGTCGTAAGGCTGAAATTTGAGAATTCTTTTCACGTGCAAAAATATATACAAGATTAATTGATTAGACATAGCAGACAAATTCAATTGACAGCCAGCGAATGAGTCGCAAGTCGTTGGAAATAAAGGTCTGACAGCTTTCCAGCGACGATTTTAATTAAAATTAGATAATCGTCTTTCTCTTCCGCAACAACGGAACTTCTGCTTCTTCTATTTTTGAATAACAAAAAACGGCAAACTATATACGAGTGTCTCTCGAAAATATTTAATTTTTCATTTCCATATCGGTTTTTATCATTTCCATTTCGTTATTCGCATTTGCTACTTCACTTCAACTCCAATGAAAATAGAATTTATAGAAGAAGAGAGGGCGAATGGGGAAAAAATGTATATAAGTATCTAGCGAATTGAAGGTAAAATAAAAATAATATTTAAACGAGACTGGCGTCGATGTCAAAACAACAAGAAAAAAAAAAGGTAACGTTGAAATGTGAAATTTCGATCGCTACAGTTGACTTTGCCGGTTTGCTCGTTGAGGGCCTTTTTTTCCCCTTCCAATGTGAGGAATTTTTTTCTTTTTTTAATCTTTCGGTTTGTCATATGGTAACCGTAAGGCATACCTCGTCAGACCGCGAAAAAAGTAAAGCGAAGAGAAAAAATGTACGAAGAATGTTCGTTTATAAATATGCTAGTGGAAATTGTTTGCAATCCGCGATATAATGTGGCATTTTTGAGCATTTGTTCACGAGAAAATTATACAGACGAATATACCTCTCGTTTGCCAAAGGGGATGGAACCGAGTATTACAGTATGATCTCGAAATAAGTTGCGTCAAATTGAATCGTAAAATGAAGATTTTCTTTTGATGTTTTTAGATCGAAAACCGAGTTTACGAGTATTGACTGGTGGTTTTAATAAATCCGCAATTTCCAGGCTTTGTCCCTGATCGTGTTTGATTCTCCCAATGATTGAAAAGCCAAAAGCCAGCTGAAAAAAATCCATTTTTTTGAATAGCCATAAGCCTAAGCCAAAGCTATATTTTTCAAGGTTAAAAGTTTAAGCCGAAAGCCGAAGCTGAATCTTTCAGCTGCAATACACTGTCTCAAACCATAATTAAATGATTTAAAGCGATTTTGAAGAAGGATTAAGAAATTACTATTCTAAACAAGTTTTAAAAATAAAATCTGTGCCAAACTAGAATAATTTTTTTTTGTAACCCTGGTTTCAACACTGAATAAAATATTGCATTTCTGTAAATCGGTGATTTTTTCATGTACCTCTACTTTGCAAAAAATTAGAAAAGCTAAAAAAAGAAGCTGAAAAAATTTGGCTTAGGAATGTTTGAATATGAAGTTGCTTTTCAGCTTTGCTCTCCTGTCAGTAGAAATTTGGCATTTGGTTTTTAGCAGACTGCAATACTCTGATGTATATTCTATTGACATCGAGTAAAAGTCGAAGAAGAATTTTTATTCTTGTGATGCGGGGAGATGTTCACAGGGAGGTTTACAGCAGGCAACATTTGGTTTTCCTGCAATAATTTGCCTAGACCTGTATTCAAAGGTCAAATACAATTTCTTCTGAAAAGATGCTGACATTTCTCATTATAACACATTGGTAGACCGCTAGAGCGCGCTAAAGTTCGCCACATTTGTGAATACAATGCCATAGTGTAGTGATGTACATATGAATCTTGTACGTTGAAGTTTCCTGATTTATGTCACGTAAAGATTCTAACCTTCCGTTCAAGGTATAAAGTACAGAAGTTATCAATGGAGCCTAATATTTGATGCTAAAAATGTGAACTATTGATATTTAAATGTTGTATTATCCATAATATTTGGCATTGGAAGAAACCGAAGTTTCTTGGTATTCTCACTAATTTTTGATCAAAATTATTCCATTTATGACAGAATTTATTTGATTTTTCATGAACCCCAACTTACTGTATTATTTAATGCAGCTGAAGGATTTAGCTTCGGCTTAAACTTTTGACCTTGAAAAATATGGCTTCAGCATAGGCTTTTGGCTGTTCAAAAAAAAAAAAGTGAGAAGGATTTCTTGGCGTTGCCAAAAATAAAAAGATCATGTTTCATGTCTTTTCGCCAGTCTTCTTAAGCTCTTCATCGTTCAGAAATATCCAAAATTTCCAACTTCTTGTTCTAGTATAAGTCAACTTTGCAGTATTTTAGGCTGACTGCTTCCTGGGACGAACGAGCAGACTGGGCCTTAATCGTTCCCGCTCGTTTGTCCCGTTTCATGGTCCACTACATGTCTATTTTAGTATATTTCAAGCTGATGAGATTACCCGCTTTTTCGTCCCGCTTCTTGGTCCAGTAGAAGTCCACTTCAATATATTTCAAGCTGATGAGCTTACTGGGACTCACTCGCTCCGCTCGTTCGTCCCGCTTCTTGGTCCGGTAGAAGTCCACTTTAGTATATTTCAAGCTGATGAGCTCACTGGGACTCACTCGCTCCGCTCGTTATTTTCTTTTCTTTTCTTTTATTTTTACTCGAGGGGTGGTACTCGCAGATTTCTGGATGACCTCCCACGTGATTCGAGGTTTATTTTATTTTTATTTTATTTTATTTCTATTTTATTTTATTTTAATTTAATTTCATTCTATTTTATTTTATTTTCTTTTCTTTTTTTCAAATTTAATTTAATTTTTATTTTTACTCAGGGGGTGGTACTCGCAGATTTCTGGATAACCTCCCAGGTGATTCGAGGTTTATTTTATTTCTATTTTATTTATTATTTTATTTTAATTTAATTTTATTTCTATTTTATTTTAATTTAATTTTATTTCTATTTTATTTCTATTTTATTTTATTTTATTTTAATTTAATTTAATTTTTTTTTCATTTTTATTTTATTTTGACTCAAGAGGTGGTACTCGCAGATTTCTGGATAACCTCCCAGGTGATTCGAGGTTTATTTTATTTCTATTTTATTTTATTTTAATTTTATTTTATTTCTATTTTATTTTATTTTAATTTAATTTAATTTTCTTTTTTTTAATTCAATTTAATTTTAATTTAATTTGATTTTTTTTTCATTTTTATTTTATTTTGACTTAAGAGGTGGTACTCGCAGATTTCTGGATGACCTCCCAGGTGATTCGAGGTTTATTTTATTTTATTTTCATTTTATTTTTATTTTATTTCATTTCTATTTTATTCTATTTTAATTTAATTTAATTTTAATTTTTACTCCGGGGGTGGTACTCGCAGATTTCTGGATAACCTCCCAGGTGATTCGAGGTTTATTTTATTTCATTTTCATTTTATTCTATTCTAATTTAATTTAATTTAATTTTTATTTTATTTTATTTTATTCTATTTTAATTAATTTAATTTTTATTCTATTTTATTTTAATTTAATTTAATTTTTATTTCATTTTCATTTGATTTAATTTAATTTAATTTAAATTCAATTCATTTTTTTTTCTTTTTGATTTTATTTTTATCGAGGGGTGGTACTCGCAGATTTCTGGATGACCTCCCAGGTGATTCGAGGTTTATTTTATTTTATTTTATTTTTATTTAATTTAATTTAATTTTAATTTAATCTTCTCTTTTTTTTATTCAATTTAATTTTAATTCAATTTAATTTTTTTTTTTTTTTTTTTTTTTTTTTTTATTTTTTTTTTATTTTATTTCATTTCTATTTTATTCTATTTTAATTTAATTTAATTTTTATTTTATTTTATTTTTATTTAATTTAAAAAAGTTACTTCACTGCTTTTTTCAAAATAAAAAAGAAAAAACATGGTTTTGTACAAACTTCTTCAAATTCACAGGAAGCCAAAAGCTAGTCAAAAAAATTCAGTTGTATAAAGCGTTTGGCTTCCAGAGGTGCCCAAAGCTGGATTTTTGCTTTTGTCTTATTGGTAAAAATTTGACTGAATTCAGCTTTCAGCTTTTGGCTTTCGGCTGGCGGCGATACAGTGTTTCAGAGGAATCAGAATGGTCTGAGTTATCGTGACGTCATTTGTTTGGCAAGAGGTACTCCCTCTACAGAAAATCAGTCCGACGAGCAATTTGGCTCCTTTAAAGACTCCGATCGAAAACTAATTCAATAATTTGTTTCAGGATTGCGAGCATTTTCATAGGACCTCCGCCAGCATAGCATAGTCAGCAGGGGGGGCATTCACATTACCAAAATCTTACCGCCTACCAGAACATGTAGTATAAAACTTACCAAGAATGCACGTTCTGAAAACATGAACGACCCCACCCGTATTTGTGAAGCACCACTTAACCCAGTTTACCCTATTTGTTCAAAACAAAGTATCGATTCCCATGAGAAATGCATGGGAACGTTTCGATCATGTGATCGAAACGTCCTGTGTATTTCTTACGGGGTTAATTTTTGTTTTGAACGCGAACAGTAAACTGAAATAAGACTGTGTTAAGGTGGGGCTTCAAAAAAATACGGTCCATATGATTAAGTATTACTTTCTCATTAGAAGAAAGGGTTAATTGAATAATTCAAATTTGTTCATCCTGCTTTCTTCCAACTATGGCTACATTCATTTGATAAGGTGTTCATTCTGTAGTAAGGCACCGCGTGTGTGCGCGTTGAAAACAATTTAGGCCTTAAATCTGTATGTATAAACGATGAATTTAGCAGTCAATGCTGTCAGATAGCGCGATGGTACAACGTTTCACGGTTTATCGTGTCAGAGGAATCTTTCAGTTCTATACGCTTTCATGAATTATTAACTTATAAGGTGTGATGTACTCTCTTGTTGTTTTCCCTTTCTCTCTCTATCACCTCGTCACTTTGTTTTGTGAAGTTACGCGGAATAAACGATCGCTTTCTCTTGCCCTAATACTCGACTCATAAAAAGTTGCCCTGGAGTTCTTCTGTCGTCAAGTAATCTGATGAGATCACGCTTATTTCTGGCAAATCTAATTTTAAATTTTAAAAAGTAGGCGCATACGAACAGACATTGTCTTTGATGAGAGCGATTTCAAGCTCAGAGAAGTACTGAAGCAGATTTTCAGATCCTGAGTGAAGCAGCAACAACGAAATTCTTGTTCCCGAGTTAGAAGAGCTCATTTTGTGGCGAATTCCTGTTGGCCTCGCATGATGAATAAGGTGATTTCAGTCAGGTATCGAACCAAATTCTTGCTGATACCAGTGTGAACTCCAGTGGTCACCAATGCAAATCCATTCAGGGCCCAGTCTAAATTCCTGTTGGCTTCAGTACAAACGACAGTGAGCGCCAGTACAAATTTCAGTTGACCTCACCACTGCAAAGTGCATTCAGACCCCAGTGCAAGTTTTAAGGAGTACCAGTGTAGATTCCAGTTGGTCCATGTATTATTGTCTTGTGAAATTGATGTTGATTGATATGTATTTTGGGTGCCTCAATTTTAGGTAATGAAAGATCTATGTGTGAAATTTTGTAGTAAAAGCGATGAGAGAGGAAGGTGAAAATTTTGTTCCAAGTGACAACTGTGTTTGAAAAGAAAGAGAGTGGAAGTATGAAAGTGAATTGGAAAAGTTTAAGCACATGATGTTGAAGAAAAGGGAACAAAAGAAAGAGTGAAGTAAGAGGTAAAAGAAATGAAACTGTATAGCCATGATATCCGATCAGTTTTTACCGTAGTCGGTTAACCGCACAGGCCATTAATAGATACAGTAAAATAAAAAGCGTATAATGATTAGTGGGCGACTATTTTAGAATAATTCTCGCGGGCCACACTTGGCGAATACACAGGCTGCGAGTGGCCCGACGAACAGATCAGCAGTAAGTCTGCGTCTAACTTTTATTGGTTTCCTTTCATTCATACCGTTCTCGTATTTTTACGCAACCTATCGCAAATACAACAATACCCGTCAAGAATTTTAACGCGTTTCAAGATAAGGTTCCATAGGTGGTGGAAGCGTGTTAGCAGCAAAATGATGTGCACACAATATGAATCTGTCTTCTTGGTCACATTCTCTTATTGATACATTGTTTCTTGCATAACATATTCATCATGTCATAAATATTTGTTTACGTTCATAGACAAATACTACACGTCCTTCTCAAGTGTGTGTTACTGGTTGCGTCAACCAAGACCCTCAAGTCTTCACTACACCTGTGGCATTATAATTTGAACGATCGTCTAGTTGTCTCCTCATCGAAGTATTCTAAAATTCAACGCAAATGTTGAATCATCGCATTGTACTTGCTTTAAACACAGGTCGTTTGGATCCTACCATTATTATTACCAAGTTTTCTGAAGTTTTGTTTTTCAATTTTTGCAATATTATTTCTTATCTACTTTACGTACTCGTACTCACTCCAATGAAAAAATTTGACGTAAGTCAACCATTTGATGCTGGCGTTGGCAACCTCCAGCCCACGGAGCCCTCCTAATTATCAGAAATATTAATTTAGCGCAAAAATTGGTCTCATTACCTATTCAGGTTGAATGAATGAATAAAACATAAAACAGGCCAAACTAAGAAAAGATTTGTAATACAATACTTAGTTTGCCAGTTCCGAGAACGCCGAATAACCATAATATAGGCCTAATATAATTTTTTTTATTTCTTTTCCTTTCAGATGATATACTTCAAGATTTGCAGAAAGATGTCGGTCCTCGTTTTGGCGTAAAATGTGAATGTCTTGGTGGTGGAAGAATAGAACATGATCCGGACAAGAAATTTATAAAAGTTTATGGATATTCCGAGGTTAGTATGTATCAGGATAGTAATTATAGCCTAGTGTACTGTATATTAGGCCTAGCATAGTGAAGACGAAAGATGATAGGTAGTTCCTAGAGTAGCTGAGGCCAAAATTCAACCAAGTCTGCCGGGTAAGGTTACTGATGACGACGTCAAGCGTGACAAAAAACCGAGACAGTTTCTCCAAGAGTGGTTCCAGTGTAAATCAGGTTCTCCCTCCTCATTGTTCCTTATGCTAACTAGTTGAAGGGTTTTTAGTCTATACTCTATAGTATGGCTCAATATAGAATAGCTGCGTGATCAGATAGGCTTAGTATATCCTATTAGACTGTATGTCAAGGGATACAAAATGATATCTGAATATATAGTTTAATGTACCGTATATTAGGCCTAGTATAGTGGAAATATTAAAGGTCGGGATTTTTCCTAGTAGCTAGAGTAGATCAAGGTCACTATGACAATGATATCAAGCGTGACGAAGAACCGTGACATTTTTACAGTTTTTCCAAGTGTAGTCCCAATCTTATAGGCATGGTACAATATAGCTTAGAAGCATAGAAAACGCGAAAATGTTCCTCTCAAAATTCTCTAGAAAATGGTCTATTTGAACTTAAGGGATCGTCCAATTATCATCTTCAAAAGTTTATCGAAGGTTTAGAACTTTTGAAAGTAAAATCAAGTCAATTTCTCCACTTCATGGAAGAAACATTGAATCTTGAATATGTCTTTAGGCGTTTGCAAAGAAATACAGTCTAAAGCTAAATCGATTTACACAATTCGATTCTATCCATACAGCGATCTCGATTGTGTCAAAGTATCGATTCTATACCCGTCTGCTATAGTGAGTTTCGTAAGAAATTCAGAGGTACGGACACGTAACAGATTTCTACGTGCCCGTACCTCTAAATTTCTTATTACAATGGCTCGTACACAAGAAGAACTTTCACTCATTGCTAACTCCCCGCCATCGAGCCTGAGACTTAAGTTTAAGACTCGAGTTTGAGACTGAATCTCAAGATTGAGACTCAAGGCTGACAATCGAGCTTGAGAATCGAGGCTGTAAATCGAGACTGACACTTGAGCTTGATACTCGAGACTGAGACTGCAACTTGAGACTTGAGACTGACACTCGAGACTGAGGCTCGAGCTTGAGAATTGAGGCTGCGACTCGAGGCTAACCCTTGAGCTTTAGACTCGAGACTGAGAGTTAAGGCTGAGACTGGAGACTAACACTTGGGCCAAGACTCGCAACTGACACTCGAGCTTGAGACTTAAGACTGAGACTCGAGACTGAGGCTCGAGCATGAGACTTGAGCTTGAGACTCTCGCTTAAAACTCGAGTCTGACGCTCAAGACTGAGACTCGAGCTTGAGGCTGGAAAAGACTGAAGCTCGAGCTTGAGAATTGAGGCTGCGACTCGAGACTAACACTTGAGCTTAAGACTCGAGACTGACACTTGGGACCAAGACACGCGACCGACACTCGAGACTTGAGACTTGAGACTGAGACTCGAGCTTGAGGCTGGAAAAGATTGAAGCTCGAGCTTGAGAATTGAGGCTGCGACTCGAGACTAACACTTGAGCTTAAGACTCGAGACTGACACTTGGGACCAAGACACGCGACCGACACTCGAGACTGAGACTCGAGCTTGAGAATTGAGGCTGCGCCTCGAGACTGACACTTAAGACTGAGACTCGAGCTTGAGGCTTGTAAAGACTGAGACTCGAGACTGTCACTTGAGCTTGAGAATCAAGGCTGCAACTTGAGACTGACACCCAGGAATGAGACTTGAGACCAACACTCGAGACTGACGCTCAGGACTGAGACTCAAGACTGAGACTCAAGACTGAGACTCGAGACTAAGACTTGAGCTTGAGGTTTGAAAAGACTGAGATTCGAGCTTGAGAATTGAGGCTGAGACTAGGATACCAGGTTTGGTCCTCGAAAAAGATACGAGCCTTTCTTTCTCTATGGATTTTACTTACAATATGGATTTATTGCGATCAAGGGAAAGGTACTTTGGACTTCGGTACAAGAGATACTTTTCTCTGGCTCGTTATAGGCTATACTTCAGTGTTCCGTAATATTGAGTCGATTAAGGGAAAAGTAGCTCAGTCACTTCTACAAGAGATGCCTCTCTCCTGATTGTTATAATGAAACAATCACATTCCGTAGAACTGTGTTTTTTAGGTCTTACAAAAAAATGGCGGATACGGATTTTTGAAACTATCATCTAGCATCACTGGGCTGAGAGCTTGAGACTTGAGACTGAAACTGACACTCGAGACTGAGAATTGAGGCTGAGACTCAAGACTGACACTTGAGCTTGAGACTGACACTCGAGACTGATGCTCAAGACTGAGACTCGAGCTTGAGACTCAAGACTAAGACTTGAACTTGAGGCTCGAAAAGATTGAAACTCGAGCTTGAGACTCGAAACTGACCCTCGGGACCAAGACTCACGACTGACACTCGGGCTTGGGACTTGAGACTGAGACCCGAGTTTGAGGCTTGAGCTTGAGGCTTGTAAAGACTGAGACTCGAGACTGTCCCTTGAGCTTGAGAATCAAGGCTGCAACTTGAGACTGACACCTGGGACCAAGACTCGAGACTGACACTCAGGACTCAGACTTGAAACCAGAAATCGAGACTGACGCTCAAGACTGAGACTTGAGCTTGAGACTCCAAACTGAGATTCGAGACCGAGACTCGAGTTTGAGACTCGAAACTAAGACTCGAGCTTAAGATTTGAGACTGAGACTGCCGCTCAAGGCTGAGACTCACTAAGACTTGAGCTTGAGGCTCGGAAAGACTGAGACTCGAGCTTGAGAATTGAGGCTGCGACTCGAGACTGACACTTCAGCTTGAGAATCGAGACTGAGACTCGAGGCTGAGAATCGAGACTGAGAATCGAGACTGACACTCGAGACTGACACTCGACACTGACGCTCAAGACTGAGACTCGAGCTTGAGACTCAAGATGAGAT
Organism: Aspidiotus destructor; assembly: GCA_035079395.1. NCBI lineage: Eukaryota > Metazoa > Arthropoda > Insecta > Hemiptera > Diaspididae > Aspidiotus > Aspidiotus destructor. The sequence goes on along the minus strand of JAVHKZ010000003.1, from coordinate 9,349,596 downwards.
TCGAGACTGAGACTCGAGTTTGAGACTCGAGACTTTTACTTGAGCTCGAGAATCAAGGCTGCAACGCGAGACTGACACCTGGGACCGAGACTCGAGACTGACACTTGAGCTCAGACTCAAGACTGAGATATGAGACTGAGACTTCAGGAGACTGAGACTCGAGACCGAGATCGAGACTCAAGAGTGAGACTCAAGGTGAAGACTCGAGCTTGAGAATTGAGGCTGAGACGCGAGACTGACACTTGGGACCGAGACTCGAGGCTGACACTCGAGCATACTTCAAAACATCGATCTTGTATGATCCAGAAAATCTATATTTATTGATATTTGTAGCAAAATGTACGGAGCCAGTATTTAAATTGCTACACTACGTGTTCTTGAAAAGGATGTGCTAGCTTCTGTGCTTTGTCACTTTTTTTTTTTCAATCAAAGTTTCAGACAAAAAATATTGCTCATGAAATTTTTTACATTATGGACTGCTTCGATTGTATTTCGAGTCTAATTATGAGCTTATGGAAATAATAATTCAAAAATAAGTTTTCCTCGAAAAATGTTGATTTTGAAATTTTCTGTACCAAGCACTCTACCCTACTAACACCCTTGTTTACGATTTGGTTGGTTCTATCTTCTCAAGTATCACTCTCCTATCGTTGAAATGGTTCTTCATTATCTCAATAAGATACCCTGGAATTGAGTATCTTTGGAGCTTCTTTATAATCCAAAGTTCAATATAGGTGATCAAAAGCACCTCATGTACTCTTCGATTATGACAAGCTTACCCCTTCAGTGATCACCAGATGGATACATACTCAAACTTGTAACACAAAGGAGTACCTTGAAAGGTAGCCACAGAAACGAAAAAATTTTTGCCGGAGCGCTTTCGATTAAAAAACCATTGTCAACGACGACATGAAAGCAACTAAACAATCTAACGGCTAGAAACAATGAACCACCGAGGAAATCATGATTGAACTAGCGAGTCATCACGATGTGAATCACTCTCATAAACTAGCTCAATCAAACCCTCATCAGGTATGTACCTGTTGAGCACGTTAAGGTTATCGTTATTCAAATGGCGAATAATTTCAATATGTTCGAGAGCTTTTCGTTTGAATTCCAAGGACTCTCTATGGAGGAGGGTTTCAGATCCCGCTTTATAACCGTGGCCACTAACCAAAAGGTGGTCCGCAAATGCAGACGGACCTATTTTATTTAACTCCCACTTCTTAATATGCTCATCTACACGAATTTTGAGCTGGCGGCTAGTCTCACCTATGTAAACTCCATTGCAATCATTACACTCCAATTTATAAACCCCACATTTTTCGTTCAAAGGGATGGGATCCTTCAGCTTGATAAAAAGACTCCTTACAGTGTTAAGATTGTAGTACACTGGGCGGAAACCGAAGGGGTGGAGGATACGACTTAATTGGGAAGAAAACTTACCCAAAAACGGGAGCCTGATCCACCGCTTCCGGACAACAGCCGTCGGATTACGGTGGAGGGAGGTAGTAGAGTCAAGGCATTTCCTAGCTAGCTTCCTACGAACCATAAGATCAATATCTAAACGGACCTCGTTCACTCTGGCCAAGTGCTTTATAGTCAGAAGCTCATTATGGAAGGCGAGCTGACCCAATGGAATGCTGGTCAATCGATGAATGTGACTATTGAAACCAGCGTATTTGTGAGCAACAGGGCAGAAAGAATTGCCGTGGACCATAATATCGGTCGAAGTATCTTTTCTATGTATGGCAAATTCATGGACACCATCTCTATTAGAGATAGTAAGGTCCAAAAAGTTAATGGATGAACCGCCTACCTCCAATGTAAATTTAATGGAAGGAAATTGAATATTTAGATACTTGAGGAACTCCAAGAGAAGATCCTGAGGACCGGTCCACGTACACAACACATCGTCGACGTACCTGTGCCAGTAATAAATGTAATCTAAGAACACCTGACCAGAGGAAAAGAGGTCGAACTCAAATTTAGACATGAAAACCTCCGAGATGAGGGAGCCCAGAGGAGAACCAATCGGGATGCCTACCTCATCAGGAAACTCAAAATATTCACCATCAAATTTGCAGAAATTAGGGCACCAACAAATATTAAGTAAAGTAAAAAATTCAGCAACTTCTTCATGGCAGATATTAGATTGGATGAGGAGGTCACCTATGTGTTTCATGGCCGTAACTTTTGGAATACTAGGAAATAAACCCACCACATCAAAGGAGCATAGGATGGAACCTGGCGGTAGAATATCATCCTTAAGCTTATCGGCCAAGGAAACAGAATTCTTTACAGAGTAGGAAGATTCAAATTCTACTCTAGATTTAAACCAGCGATCCAAGAACTTCGCCAGGAAATAAGTAGGGGAAGATACAAAAGAAACGACTGGCCGCATTGGGATGTCCCTTTTATGAACTTTCGGCAACCCGTATAGGAGGGGGGGCGCAGGATTAGGCTCAAGAAGCCGCTTTTTAAGCCTGTCGGTTTTAATAATAAATTCACAATTACCGACTACCTCTCTGACCTCAGCAACATGGCTAGAGAAATTAAAATCGGCATTTTCCTTGGCGCCACACTGGTTAAGAACGTCGTAGACCTTGGATACGTAGGAGGACTTCTCCATTACAACAATGGCATTACCTTTGTCAGCCTTAGTAATGGTTAAGCCCTCCTCTCTAACCTTCCTCTTAATCCCTTTGATCACCCTGGATGCATGATCATTTATTCGGGGTATTTCTTAGCATAGCATAAGTTCAGTATACTGTGTGTATGGGCTTCGGTCAAACAATGCAACTTCCTCTTCTCGTCCTTTCTCGATTTATCATCCGTCAAACTTTATCTAGTCTCGCTGTTGTGATGCTCAACATGAAGCACCGGTGCGATAGGAATCAAAAAGTGAACGACTTCGGAATAGGTATTCTATTGGGGAAAAGACCTCCACTAGGTTTATTGTTCGATGGTAGAATTTTTCTCAAGGCCCATGTCTGGGTATTACCATCAATAACGGGGGCAGAGGAGGTCAGTAAAAATTTCGTGAGCATGTAATCAAAAGATATGTTCTCGTAACTCACTTATTCAATGCTTCATCATTCTGTTCCAGGGTTATGGGCGCGCCAATCACAAAGAAGCGGTGGAAATATTGAAAACAGAATACAAAGATTATGAGATAGTCTGGACGAACGATGGCTACTAACACAATTGCATCAATCATACAGTACATGAAATTATAAATATATGGTATGTTTTCGTGTCCAATATAAGTCAAGTACTTATAAAAAATAAACCGAAAGGTGAAACTGCTTTGGATTTTTCAAATTTTAAAGAAGTGGGTGACCTATGCATACCTAAACTGACATTAGGAATGTAAGTTAACCGATTTTCTTTGTCAAAGTAAAATAAGTTCACAGAATGTATTTTCTACTCCTTGGATTTTTTATATGAACAATATTATACTAATGAGAAACAACGAATCCTGCGTACTTGAATTCTAAAATGCTTGAATCCTTATTGAAGTTTCCAGCACGCCAAACAAATCAATTACTATGTGTCGTTTACATTGTGATGATCTTTGCTTCTGTCGCGACGTAGATAAGTATCAAAGTATGCATCGCGAGCCTCTTTATTCGGAAAATCGAGATCACACCACTCTTTTTCAGGGTGGCATTTTCGGACTGTGATGTAACCATTGTAGAACATCAGCGGGCGTACGTCAATGTACCGTAAACGAGTGATATTAAAATCATCCTGTCGTAATCGTAAACCTACTGTCGTATCCTTCAAACCTAGAGGCATATTATCGCGGGCAGCTTGGTCTATCAGTAGCGAACGATTACGTCGAATATACCAATAATTATTCGCTTTTTTTGCCTTCAAATAACGTAGAGTCGATTCTGGATTGTAGACAGTAATTTCTTTCTCCGTAAATCGGTATCCGCCGTACCACAGACGCATCTCTTTCAAAATGTCTTCCTCCGTAAAGTTTTTCCGCTGATGGCTTCGTTCATTGGCAATATTTCTGATAAAATCGCCGAAACAAGTAATCACTTCCGCTTCCGTAAATCCCATCATAGTAGCATAAACTGGATCCATTTCAATGTTCTCCATGTGAGCTACATCTCCGCCAACCCATAAGATCTTGTTTAAGCCGAAGGCGAAAGCAAATTTTACCTTCGGATTGTCGATGCTCCGAGTTATGGATCTGAGGAAAAAAGCGATCGTCTGTCGATGATCCTCTGCTACTCCCAGCGCTACAAGATTGCCAGGGTTTTGAATGTTATTTGTCATTGGGGTGTCGTATTCGTCGACCAAAACGACGATCTCTTTTCCAGTTGTCTTCCACACTTGGTACATTAGGTCTATGAGCTCACCTAGAGCCATAGATTCGTTTGCGGACACTCCATGTGACTGAACAAAATTTTTCAGTTCTACTTTCAGGTCGTATTCAAATGCTATAAAACTGCTGATGTCCAACCGCGAGAAATCTATTCGAAAAACCAAATATTCGGGCCAATCGTAATTGGACTCATAGATCTCAGTGCCTCGAAATAGCTCCTTGTTGCCTTTGAATATTTGTTCTAAGGTGCTGATAAATAACGTCTTTCCAAATCCTCGAGGTCGCGATATAAAGCAACTTCGACCTTGTTCAATTAAATGCAACGCAAAACTAGTTTTATCTACATAGATATAATTTTCCTGAAGAATTTTTACTATATCTTGTACTCCTAAAGGTAACTTTTTCAAAACATGTTGTTGGGGTACCTGCAGGTTTGCATAAGCTGAAACAAGATGAAAAACGTCGAATATTTCAAACTAACGAAACAAAAATTGTTCAAATTATTAAATAAATCACGACTGAATATTGTCTCGTAAGGTGGAATTATAATTTTTCGTGACTTTAATCGTTTATATCGACTGGTAGGCCCATTGATCAACTCTATCCAGATAATACATACGCTGAAGTGATATTGCAAATTTTTCATTCAACTTAGCGAAGGCGGTCCTCGACAAAAATTTTTTTTTTTTTTTCGGAGGAAGCGATACAAACCTTTGAGATCGTTTCATTCTTTCTGTTGTTTAGGGATGAAAAAATTGGGGACAAAAATCGAACATTTTTTTTTTTGCATTGACAGTTGATATTTTTATAGCTATTTTTATTGAGTTTGAGGTAAAATTCCCCTTTTCACTTGGTTTTTTGAATTTTTCAAATTTTTGAACAATTTTTGAAATGTGTTTAACTCCTGGATAATTTTTAAATATTGTCTCAGGTGTAAGAAATTGTTCAAATTTATTCAATTTTTAGACAATTTTTGAATATTCCAAAAATGTAAGCAATTGTCTAGACATCAAACAATTTTTTAAATTTGTTGATTTTTCAGAAAATTTATCAAATTTATCGACCATTTTGACAAATTTTTAAATTCATTCAACTTTTAGACAATTTCTAAATAATGTCTTAAATGTAAGCAATTGTCTAGATTTGTACAACTTTTAGACGGAACATTACCAAACTACAAACGATGAACAAATAATTGATACGGCTTTTGGTTCAAAATGTCTTGGTTGGGTGTAGGCCTCTCCTTTCTCCAGCTCCTTACAGGGGTTATTAATTTTAGGCGGGGAAATTTACGTACAAAGGGGGAAACAAAGATATTCAGATCCATAGAAACGTTCTACAAACAATGTATGAGATCATCCCTCGAGTTCACCTTACCCAGTACCAGGTTTATACTACCTTTATTATATCTATATACTAGCTTCATCTCTTGAACTAGACATTCAATTTTTTCCTGATTGTCTTCGTAGCTGGATTTTTAGATGAAGAATATTGAGACGGAGTTTGCGGAAGATGGTGGTGATGAGAGACAAATTATGAGTGAATGAAAAGTAGAGCGACTGGAGCCGTAATATACAATATGTACTAGACCAATATCCATAAGAACTTCCCCTAATGATTCAATATACTAGATCAATGATGTTCTATTCATATGAGCTAACAATTTTTCAAATCATAGGTCGCATACTCTAGAAAGTACTTTTTACTTACCAGTATCCGTTTCTCTTTTATCGTGACTGTATGTATCTTTATTCTGGATAGAAGAAAAGGAGAAAGAATGATATTTTTGTTTGTAAATGAATTATATCTATTGAACATTCCCGATAATAAGACCTTTGATGCGTCATTACAAATTGTATATTGGGTGGGGCTAAATGACGTGAGTAAGTGTTTACATATTCCCTCATACTGAAACGTTGTAGGTTCATTAAAGTAGTTCTTTTGAGACTAGCGCTTACCAATTGAGAAGAAATTGGCTCTCCAAAAGCTATCATCGTGAATTATTTTACTCTGGAACTATACTAGATCCGCGTCTAAGCTCCCCAAAAGCCGCTGGCTACTGAGAAAGATCTTCATTTATTTGACTATGCCAGAGAATTTTCTTATTCATCTTTGGGAACATTGGCAAATTTGACACATTTTGGTCCTCAACTCGGCCCCAAAAAGTTGTTGAAAGTTTGGTATAAGCTCCAATGATAGACGAAATCGTAATACAAATTTTGTACACTAAGGCCCAATTGTACCAAATATTTGAACTCAGTTCAAATTTTAAAACTCAGATTTATTCTACCGGCCAAAATCGCGCAGTAAAATTTTAAACTCGGTTTCAGCCAGCAAATTTCCCAGTTTAATCCAAGTTTAACCAGGTCGGTACAACTAATAAAAATATTGGTTGGATAAAACTGCGTTTAAACCAAGTTTAAATATTTTGGTACAACAGGCCCTTAAAATGTATATTCAAATGAATTGAGAGCGCGTTTGCGTTGGACAGTTTTTTTATAGGCCTCCTGAATCATAAACCACTTTCACGCAGTAAACTACCTTTATCTGGAAATGTTCATTGAGAACTTTGTCATGGTGAGTTATTAATGATATTCAAAATTAACTTATTTCAAAAACTTACTATCTCATATTCAGCCCGTCTTTTCTCACTGATTTTTATCCTTTTGACTGTGGCTTCAGCGTCTTTTATCCAGTCATCGTACTAAAAAATGAATGTGAAAAATGAACAGTAATATTTTAGAGTGGACACGTTCACAGAGAATAATAGTAAGCAAAAAATCAGAATGCACCATGGGAGGCGGAATAGGAGGGCAGAGGGCAACTTGTCTCCCTGACAAAAAGTAGAAGAGGCCACGCCCCCCCCCGTCATAAACGACTGGAAAAAATTGAAAGTTATTTCATTCAACAATACTATTGCAAAAATTTCTTCTGAATTTTTCTGCCTCACTTTCCTCCTGAGTTGAAACACTTATTGACCTTACTGCCTAAACTCTATATATTTAGGTATTTACCTTGCTGTTCAAGCTCCAAAAGCATATGGACCCAAATAACAAATGAAACCATCAGCACATCAGCGTTTACAGATAGGCCTCAGATCGAGGGTATGGGTGGGTTGGCTCTGCCCTCCCAAAAGGCATCCAGCAGTCGGAGGGGAACAGAAGGGAGGTGGCGATAAATATTGAGGGCACACCCGAAAACTGAAAACCAGTCTCAGGCCTGGAAGTTAATATTCCAATTTCACAATAATTGGCTGTCGTCAAGCTATTACGATAGATTTTCACAGTAAGGTTTGAACTTGGGATAATTTAGATTTTATGGTTTCACTATCAGCATTGTTGCTGATTACCGAAGATTTTGTTCATTTTTTAGATAAATTCTACTCACCTCAGATCCATAAAACAGGTTCTTCATTAAACCACAACTTAAATTAGGTAGGTAGCTGAAATGATTACCTGAGCTAGAATTGATTTTAAAAATACTTACCTTTAATATATCGGGATTGAGTTCAGAAGTTTCTGAAACCAAGAGTAAAAACTATTAATGGTACAGATTATTATGAAATGATATTTACACGCATAGTCGCAATGATAGGACTTCTCCTTATGGAGGAGAGGCGCTGACCCTTGCTTGAAACCATGCCACTAGAGATAAGGTGGTCGGCAGAGGCCAAGTTACCCAATTTCCCTTTGCTCCAGGTCTTAAGTTCATCCACTCAAATTACAAGCTGGCAATCCGTCGCGCGTATACTCTATATACGCCGTTATAATACCTACACTCCAATCTTCTCGACCCGCGGGACGAGGTCCTTCAGCCTGGCAAACAAACTCTTCACCGCAGTAAGGTTACAAAATGCAGCCCGGAAGCAAAAAGGGGTGGAGGACACGATTCAATTTGGACGAAAATTCCCCAAAAAATGGGAGCTTGATCCAACGCAATTTCCTACTATCGTAACTTGGATCGCAGGGGACGGAGGTAGTAGAGTCGAGGGCCTTCTTCGTAAACGTTTTGCGGACCGTACGGTCAATGTCCAAATTGATAAGAAACACTGAGGTTACAAGTATCTGTGTTCTCCTCAGAGTTTCTTGCCGAACTACGACACGTCTCAACATAGAAGAAACCATTCATATGGTCCAAATTGATCTCATTCCTTACGGCCAAGTGCTTAATGGTTGCATGTTCTTTTTTGAAAGCGGGCTGACTCAATGGAATTTCGGGTTCATATCATCCGATGAACGAGATGGAGCAAAGAACATTTTTTGTAGGAAAAGATACACAAAATGTATACTTACCCTGAACAACCACGATCATAAGTACTAAATATAAGCACTGCATGACGACGACAAATAGAGCGGAAATATACACCAATCTAGAAGATCAATGTTTTCACTTTTTTTCGAGGTATAAAACGGTACAGTAATACTTAGTTGCACATAGCCGCATCTGTTAACCGCTTTAACTATGCACATAGTAAACACGGCTTCTACTTCGTTCAAAGTAGTTCAGACGACGGGTCGACGTTGGCCCGGGTCAAGAGTTCGTCTGTCAAAAGTTCCTATAGACGACGTCCGGCCGGTGCCAAAAAGTGAGGGAAAGCGTTCGTATACTGTGCGTAAAGTAAGTCTGTTTTCATCAGTCCGATGTTAAGCCGATACAAATTGTACACTAAGATAAGTGCTTATTCCAAAATTCTTGCAAGTGACGATTTTTATTACGAGTACATTCAAAAAACATTTTTCTATTTTATTTTCCCTGCAGATGTGCCTTTCTTGACTGAATTTCTCGTAGCCCAGTTAGTTTTTCAAATCTTGATTTCTTCTCCAGAGTTGGGAATTCCTTCAAGAAAGGGTAATATATTACTAGAAATACTTTTATCTCATGCTTAATATTTTCTTGTTTCTTTTTCAAAATTGTAAAAATTGGTCATTCAGATTTTTCTAAGCAGTGAGCATTACTATAATATAGAAGTAAGGTTAGCGTTATTTGAAGGTACCGTACACCGCCGAATAAAACGTTATTCGTACCTAGGTACTGGGGATGAAACTGGAAATGTTGAATCATGATGAGATGATGACAATGAAGAGTATTACCCCGCCAAATTAGACGAGTACGTTTCTGCAAAAATAACGATAACCCAGAAATAAAGATGAAGAGAATATTAGAAGTAGGCCAAGCTGTTGTGTTACTATCAGGACATCCTGTTGAGTTGAAGTTTAGAATCGTGTTCACTTTCGTGCATAGCAAAGAGTGTTAAACAGTTACAGTTGCGATGAATAGTTTTTGCTGTGTAGGGAAAAAATTTTTTACACATGAATTATTTTTCCAGGAATTTCGTAAGTTTTGTGACGAGAACCACCAACCATTCATTATCACCACAAATAACAAGAAGCAAATCACACTTCACTGCCGACATGGGATTCAACGACCTTCTCCTGACGTTGTATGGTAAAAAGGCCTGACCTATTTTAAGAATTCGGATAAATTTCGAGTTTTGAGCCCATTATTTTAGGATCAGAATAGCCTAATGTGTCATACACACTATCAGACTAAGGATGGGCGAAGAAGCAGATTCGAGAATAGGAGCGGAGAGGAAAGTTCAAAAACCAAGTTCCTACATAAGTTCATGTTGAGCGCAATGAGGATAGCTTAGTATACGAGTGTTGATTCTAAATTTTTCAGAACATATGAAAAAACCGCTGGACGACTTTGTTGCCTCGAATTTACCATGAAAAGTGCGAATTTCTCTCATACCTCAAATCGGATTAATGACGGTTAGATTAATCGGTGCTCGTAATGCAACTGGAGAAGTTCTTGTGTTCCTGGATTCCAACCTGGAAGTGAACATTAAATGGCTTCCTCCTTTACTTATATTTCGTGGAAAATAGTAAATAGTCCAAAGAAGAAAATTCTGTTTTGCGTATACCAAATGAAAAATCGTGAGAGTTGGGCAAAATTTTTCCTCTTTAAATTACTGGTTGAAAAAATGTTATGGTACAGAAATATTGAGCAGCGTCCATTTGGCTCACCATTTTATTATAAATTATTAATAAAGGATTTTCTGTTCTAACGACTATGAACAGATTTGATTGTGGAGAATGAAAAAATATGTGCTTGCCCAATAATCGATGTTGTAGTCGCTGAAACTTTTATGGTTGGAAAAGTATAGTAGAAGGCTTTAGAAGAGCTTTTGATTGGGAACTGAATTATAGGTATTTTCCAGTGTTACCAGAAGATCAAAAATGTCCCACCAAACCTTTCAAGTACGTACTCGACCTTCTAGATCATAAATTAAAGAGGAGTTGAAGGTACAGTGATTCACCGTTTCCGAAACACCATATTTAATCATTCACGGTAGACAAATCGTCAAGCTCCAACACGGCAAGACCACTAATGACGTCATACTAAGCCGCGGGTAAAATTCTCCCCTTGATTAGGTCAAAGTAAATGACGATGTCATAGTGAAAGATTCTTAACGGTACTTTTTGAGAGCAGTTCAATCTTACAATCGGATAAAAAACAGATGCATTCAATCTTTCTTGCTGTATGTCTTTCGAGGTACGCCTTGTATTCCATGAGCTTTGTTGTACTTTCATTTCCGCAACACAACTGTTACTAGCATACCACCCACGCTGTCAAAAGAAAATGATGAAAAACTGAATTTGAGAATAAGATATATTATTGAAAACAGTGAAATATTCAATTGGTCTACAGATTACTGAAATCCCAATCCCACTTTTTCCCATTCAAACTTATTCACCCTGCGTTTCTAAGGTGTAAAGAACATTTGTACCTTGGTAGTGTACCTTCAATTTCGAGATCGCACCATTCGCGCGAATGAGCTCGAAAGTCTTTGACAGAGTTTGAGGCAGAATTATCAGTTCCAATTAATATCGACGCCATGCTCTAGTACGACACCACGAGAAAAGATCCCACTTATCCCGACATATAAATTGCTATCTACATTCTCAAAGCACAATCTTTCGAAATTCCTATGATATACACCCACGGTTATCTTTTCAAACCCGAGATTCTTGATACAGTATCGAATATTGACAGCGCTTATTTGATGATACCCCAATTATTCATTCTGAGGCCCAATATTGTAGGCCAGCTCAAATTGAGAAGCACAGATACTTTAGCACCTCCTGATATGAACATAAATTATCTTCCCAATCCTGCCTTGAAACAAAGAATAATGGAAACGATACTTACTCAAAAGGATAGAATTTCTCGAGCAACTGAATTAAACAGCTGAGAGCTTTACAAGCTACAACGTCAGATTACAAAAATTGGCGATTCGTGGTTGCAACGATTCGTGGGATCGAGTGTATCGCGAAACATACGACATCGTCTCCGTTTCATTACGTGGCCACTTGTAAAATGGGGCCCGAAAACGATCCGGAGGCTATCGTGAATAACAAGTCTTTGAAAGTGTATGGAATGAAAAGACTATGTGTAATAGATGCTTCCATAATGCCCGAAGTTCCAGCGGGCAATACGAACGTACCTTCGATAATGATTGACGAGAAAAGAGCCGACATTATTAAAAGTGATTGGGGGGACAATACCGAATCACCAAGACTAGAATGACACGAGTTTGTAAGCTACAAAGTGAAATATAAAATAGAGAGCTTTTGAGTTTCTTGTTTGGCGGTAGACCACAGCGAATCCTGCCTACTTGAATTCTGACTTGTTTGAATCCTTATTGAAGTTTCCAGCACGCCAAACAAATCAATTACTATGTGTCGTTTACATTGTGATGATCTTTGCTTCTGTCGCGACGTAGATAAGTATCAAAGTATGCATCGCGAGCCTCTTTATTCGGAAAATCGAGATCATACCACTCTTTTTCAGGGTGGCATTTTCGGACTGTGATGTAACCGTTGTAGAACATCAGCGGGCGTACGTCAATATACCGTAAACGAGTGATGTTAAAATCGTCCTGTCGTAATCGTAAACCTACTGTCGTATCCTTCAAACCTAGAGGCATATTATCGCGGGCAGCTTGGTCTATCAGTAGCGAACGATTACGTCGAATATACCAATAATTATTCGCTTTTTTCGCCTTCAAATAACGTAGAGTCGATTCTGGATTGTAGACAGTAATTTCTTTCTCCGTAAATCGGTATCCACCGTACCACAGACGCATCTCTTTCAAAATGTCTTCCTCCGTAAAGTTTTTCCGCTGATGGCTTCGTTCATTGGCAATATTTCTGATAAAATCGCCGAAACAAGTAATCACTTCCGCTTCCGTAAATCCCATCATAGTAGCATAAACTGGATCCATTTCAATGTTCTCCATGTGAGCTACATCTCCGCCAACCCATAAGATCTTGTTTAAGCCGAAGGCGAAGGCAAATTTCACCTTCGGATTGTCGATGCTCCGAGTTATGGATCTGAGGAAAAAAGCGATCGTCTGTCGATGATCCTCTGCTACTCCCAGCGCTACAAGATTGCCAGGGTTTTGAATGTTATTTGTCATTGGGGTGTCGTATTCGTCGACCAAAACGACGATCTCTTTTCCAGTTGTCTTCCACACTTGGTACATTAGGTCTATGAGCTCACCTAGAGCCATAGATTCGTTTGCGGACACTCCATGTGACTGAACAAAATTTTTCAGTTCTACTTTCAGGTCGTATTCGAATGCTATAAAACTGCTGATGTCCAACCGCGAAAAATCTATTCGAAAAACCAAATATTCGGGCCAATCGTAGTTGGACTCATAGATCTCAGTGCCTCGAAATAGCTCCTTGTTGCCTTTGAATATTTGTTCTAAGGTGCTGATAAATAACGTCTTTCCAAATCCTCGAGGTCGCGATATAAAGCAACTTCGACCTTGTTCAATTAAATGCAACGCAAAACTAGTTTTATCTACATAGATATAATTTTCCTGAAGAATTTTCACTATATCTTGTACTCCTAAAGGTAACTTTTTCAAAACATGTTGTTGGGGTACCTGCAGGTTTGCGTAAGCTGAAACAAGATGAAAAACGTCGAATATTTCAAACTAACGAAACAAAAATTGTTCAAATTATTAAATAAATCACGACTGAATATTGTCTCGTAAGGTGAAACTATAATTTTTCGTGACTTTAATCGTTTATATCAACTGGTAGGCCCATTGATCAACTTTATCCAGATGAAACATACGCTGAAGTGATATTGCAAATTTTTTATTCAACTTAGCGAAGGCGGTCCTCGACAAACATTTTTTGTTTGTCGGAGGAAGCGATACACACCTTTGGGATCGTTTCGTTCTTTTGAGCATCAAACTCTGCAATAATTTTCCGTTGTTTGGGGAGGAAAAAATTGGGGACAAAATTGGACTATCAAACTGGAACAAGGAGAGTAGAATGGGAATAGCTGTTTCATCACAAAAGGTGTATGGAGCGTTGCCTACTCTGCCCCCTGAAGGGGCTATGCTATAGGTGTATGATACATTGCATAGCTATATAGTTGTAAGGGGCTATTTCACATACGTGGTACGGTTCATTAAGCACCATATACATAGGCCTACTTTCATTTTTTTTTTTTGATAATTTGTTTAAACAAATCAATTGTAAACTCAGAGAATTCATTATCTAGCAGTAACCTAAGAGAATAGATACTTTTTGTATGAGAGAGAGAAAAAAAAGGAGTACATACTAAATGTCAAGCGAGTAATTTATTCACATGTTTTAATGCACATGTTTTGACGCACTTGTGGTTGTAGTGCGAGGTAGAATACGGATGGACAAATCTGGACAAATTGTCGTAAATACAAAAATATAAGTATACAAGTACAATACGGTACAATACAAATGAATGCGCCGGAATATGCTTATACCTGCGAGCGATACAGCGTGCAATACAAATACTTTGTATACAAAGTGGCGAACTTTGTATACAAAGTGGCGAGACCACAAATTTTTTTTTTGTACCACCTATATTATTAAATATTAATTTTCATCTCTTTTTTTTTTCCTATGTGAAATAGCCCCTTACAACTATATAGCTATGCAATGTATCATGCACCTATAGCATAGTCCCTTCAGGGGGCAGAGTAGGCAACGCTCCATACACCTTTTGTGATGAAACAGCTATTCCCACTCTACTAAGGAGTACTGAAACCAGCTGTTTTAAGCATAATATAGTACAGGCGATAAAGGAAATTTTAAAACATTTTGGGGGACAGAAGCTTGTTTTTGGTGGAAAGTGCTTATTGAGGTCCCCAAAACAACATATCAAAAGTCACACCCCCTAGGTGCGTCAGCTCCACCTTTTTTGGGATGTTAAAGCCCCCTAAAATCGGTTTTTTGAAAATAACTGGAGAAATATTGGTCCTAGGAAAAAGTTTTTCAAACAAAAAATATTCTTCATAAAATTTCCTATAAAATAGTGTACTCACATTTGAGTGCAGGTCAAATACTCACCTCATAACGGCCACTCAAAGTTACGCTCATTTCAAATTTTCAAAAATGTTGTATTTCTTTATATACACGTAACACGTCCTACAATACCCAAAGGACAGTGTATGATAAAAATAAATCCCCTCTAGTCTCCCAGAATATCAGATACCTGTATGATTTGGTGCGCAGCTGATAGAAGCCACTTAAAGTTATGCTCAGCTCAATTTTTCAAAGAAACCAGTATACTGAACGAAGCCATACTTCAGAGAGTAAGGCGAGCAGTAAATTTGATATTCATTTCTGTGGCCATATCAAACATACTCCTCGCTTTATTCTCTTGAGTATGCTTTTGTTGGACGTGTCTGACCATAACTTGGCAAATGGTATTAATTCTATTCAATCCACTATAACTTTTAGACCAGGAATAGCTCTGAATAAGGGAAAAATTCAGGGCAAATTGGAGGATGACTGTCCTGTGCAGCTCTTGCATGCTGACGAACATTTCAAACCCAACACACAGTAATACAGGTATCTATTCGTGAAAACTGTTCATCTAATTAGATGATACTCGTATATTACCTCGTATTAATATAATTACAATTTCTACAACAAGTGCACTGTGAGGTAACACAGCCTTTTTTAGAATTGAACGTAGCGGAACTCATTCAGCTTGGTGTAGGTCGGATTGGTGTACAGAGTCGTGAATATCTCCATTCCTGCGAGCTCCAAGTGCTCTTGCGATCTATTCCTCTGCAGGAAAACTTCGGCTGAGTTTTGTAGCGCTCTACTCTGCAGCATTTATGCACGGACGATTTCCTCTTATTGTACCCACTAGAGGTACAGTCGCACCCGACGAAGGCGTGTGCCCCTAAACAAAAGTAGCTGCAGGGAATACTGCAGCTGTTGCTGGAGCGATTGACTAGAGTAGAACGCATCTTTTTGTGCACATGTACTCTTCCGGAATTACGTTCATTTCAAAGACGGACTTAAGATCACTCTGCCTTACCATTGGAGCGTCCGTCTAACACATCCAAAGAGTGTATACCCAAATCCAGATGTGGGAACAGAGAACGAAAAGCGCTATATTGGGAACGGAACACACAACACAATGTGTACCCGGTTCTGAGCGCAGAGCCTCTCATACCCGGAGTACTCCATAAGATTATTTTGCGGATGCGAGAAAGGCTCAGTGCAGTGCACTTGTTGTAGAAATTGAGGTGATTATTCGGAGGTACAGTACCGCCGCAAAAGAAATTATTCGGAGGTACCGTTTTACGTGATCCAAGTGAATACATAATGGTTGTAAGTTAGAGTATTCTGTACTACAAAAGTCCAAAGGCGCGGCAACTAGGACGAGATAAGCTGACCATTGACGATGATGGTTACTTGAAAAATTAGGTGAAAATGAGAAGGAGATCTACTTCTCCACCTCTACAAAGTGTGACTGTACTTTCCATTGCCAGAACCAATGTCCTCGTCGTCAGAGAGAATGATCACTATCCTAGTCTTGACTCGTCTCTTTTCCACTCTCGCTACCATAAAAATAGGGATCACTAATCACTACTCCTCCCAGTTCCTCGGGCAAATTTGCCTCCTGAAGAGCACACAGCCAGAGTTCAAACAATAGACAGCCGACAAAAATATAACATCATATTTCCTGTGTGTCTCAGAATTGTTACCCTTGTTTCGAGCCATGGCGCAGACCAATTCCACGGATATTTGGACGCAATGAAAACAGTCGGAGAGATGGTGAGATTGAGGACCAGTTGAAGTTTGTATCCCTACAAGAAAACATAGGTCAAAACGAGCAGGACACAGAGCAAGAGCCTGAAGAAGTAAATGATGAAACAAAGGACCACTCTGTTCCACCTCCCCACGATGATGATGCCAAAGATAGCAGATTTGTGAATCTCAAATCCCACCCCCCCCCCCAAAAAAAAAAAAAAAAAACTTACAGCTCACGGAAGGCCGACACGGAGCAAGCGTCAATTGTGTCCAGGCAGACATAGACCCATCAGTTGGATGTAAAAATACGCGAAAATGGAAAAATGTTAATGAATGATGAAGGCAATGATACATCAAAGAAGAAGAGGAAACAAGTTTCCCTTACTGGTGCCCTCTTTGCGATGTATAAGTAATCAAAAGCGACTCATGTGTCACCTCAACAACTTGTCTAGGCCTAATTGTTGAACACTGGTACTACCTACTTCAACATGATACGTGTCTGGAGGGCACCTGACGTATTTATTGTTCCAATGATACTCGTATTACTGTGTGTTAGGTTTGAAATGTTGGGTAGATACCATCCAATATTTTTGGAGAAGGATTTTGTTCGGTTGAAATTTCTCTGTATGAGGCTTATTTTCCGAGAAAACTCAGAAAAAACTGAATTTGGCTGACGCTCGAGTCACCCCCCTTCCAAAAAAAAAAAAAAAAAGGTCAGGAGGGATAGGAGGGCAAACTTTTCACGACGCACTTCAGGAGACCCTGTACTGTATAGGACATACTTCAGAAGAGAAACCTTTGCGCCGAATTTTTCCCTCATTCAGAGCTACGTTGCCTGGGTATACACATACCGGATTCTTTAAAAAATTGAGATGAGCATAACTTTAAGCGGCTTCTGTTAGCTGCGCGCCATATCATACTGGTATTTGATATTCTGGGAGACTAGAGGGGATATGAGGAACATTTATTTTTATCATACACTGTCCTTTGAGTATCGTAGGACGTGTTACGTGTATAAAGAAATACAAAATTTTCGAAAATTTGAAATGAGCGTAACTTTGAGTGGCCGTTATGAGGTGAGTATTTGACCTACACTCAAATGTGAGTACATCATTTTATAGGAAATTTTATGAAGAATATTTTTTGTTTGGAAAACTTTTTCCTAGGACTAATATTTCCAGAGTTATTTTCAAAAAACCGATTTTAGGGGTTTCTTTCTTCTCCTGTAGCTCGGAAATCGAAATTTTTCCTAGTCACCAGAATCTCGAGTCAGGTTAGTTGCCAGGTGACGGATACCAACCGCATAAAACAGATTCCCTGCTGAAAAGGTGGTGGGAAATTCTATCCCGATCTCCAAAGCTGGGGTAAGTCATTTTTTCAGACGGCGAATTTCAAAACTACTGCCGCCTCCTTTTCCTCATAGAACAGCTTATCTGTCAATAACCCTAATCAATATAATTCACCTGATAATCACTTAGGGTTAGGAAAATCTTCAAATTGTCCGCATGTACAAATTGTCAAACTTCACCTTACTTGTTACGATTTAATTTTTCAAACATGATACCTATGAAAGAAGATGTTAAGCGCGGATGTTCACGAGGAATCATTTAGTTCAACTACCTACAGTATGAAATTAAGAGAATTAATAACACTAGTACTTACCAGCCAAAATGACAATTACGATTATCTGCGAGTGAAAATACATTTTCTTTTGGAAATAATCGAAACGGAATGTGAACTTTTCAATATTTTTGCGATCTTTAGAAAGACTCAAAAGTATCCGTGGAAAAGAATTTATCTCTGAAATCCGTTCTCGGTCAATTAAGTTTGATTAGAATTCAATTTCAACTTCACAGAAGCGTTAGTTTGTATATTTGAGCACGGAAATCGTACTTCGAATATCAGTATAGAAATTTTTCCGATTTCAAAATCGAGAGGTCTTTCCTAAACGTATTCAATCCAATTTGAATGAAATAAATGTCCGATCATGGAGGAGTTTATTCCTTATATTGCTCGTGATATTTCATAATAAAAAGTGAAGCTAAGTCATCAAAAAACTAGTCAATCTAGGCGGACAAAATATTTGGAAAAAAATATGCCTCATTCAATCAGAGGAGTATAATTTTTTGGTCTCGACTCAATGGACCCAACGAACCTATCACACTTGCACTTCTTTCTCGAATTAAAATCAAATTTCCGCACATCTTCTATTCTGCGGCATCCTACAACAGATGACTCGAGTTGAATAATCGGTTTTCATCCTTCTCAACTTATCGGAGTGTAATAAGATTGAAACAGACAACACTCGTTCCGGGAATAATTAATTCTATTTAAGATAAAAATCACATCTTTTCATACGTCCATTATCACCGTAACGACAAATTAAAAAATAATACTAATACAAATGAAGAACGGAATTTACTGAAAACTAAAGAAACACGATTTTTAAAGATTATGGTTCAAAAATAAAACCATAGAAACCTTGGACGAACTTAATTTATTACGTTTCTCGCAGACTAACTGACCGCTGTTCGTGAAATTTTTCGACACCGCGGTCGCCGCCACACAAAGTTTTTGTTTCATAATTTCGAATAGTCTCGGGTAAATGAACTTTCGCTCATTCCACCAAACCAAAGGATCGGCGGTACGACTGATAAGCGTTTCTTGCATGTAGTTTATAATTTCTGAGGCTGCCGCTGTTTCCGGATTCTGCGAATCGCTCTGATGTACCACTCTGGAGTCGAATTCTTCCCAAATATTACTGTCGTTATTTGCAACGCTACTCGGACTATCAGCGCTTTCGACTTTCACAGAGGACACGCCATTCGGTTTTTCGTTTTCGCTTTTCTCATCTTTCAAGTTGACGGCGCACGCCTCCTGCAAGATCGAGTGGTAAGTATTCGTGTAGGACTGATCGTTAGTGAAAGCTTGATTCTTGAAACGCGGATCTAAAAACGTAGCTTGAGCGAGCGGTAAATTGTCTTCGATATCGTTGAATTTCTCAGTTACTTCTTGTAACATTCTATTGACGAAGAGAACTAATTCTTTGGCGAGGCTTTCATCTTGCAACGTTTTCTTCAGATAATTAGATATACACCGGCTCAATGGAATCACTTTCGAAACAGTGACGTTTTTTTCACACACCTCATTGGTGATGTCTAGCAATGGCTTCAGGATAGAGCACGTTTTCTCAAGCAAACTCCACTCGTATTCACTCGGCGATTGAACGTTTTCAACGAACGTATCCAATATTTCGACTACCGCACTCTTGCAGGAAATTAACTTGCAAAATAAATCATAAACGCTGGTCCACTTCGATGGGTCGCAGGGTTTCAATTTTATCTCGGATGAATCCGTATCTTTCAAAGTGGAAGAAAGTTTTTTCGACGCTAGTTGATTATTTTTGAAGAACTCTCCAATGACTATAACTTTTTGCTGAAGTTCGTTTATCTCAACCAAACTCGATAGAATCACGGAATTTATCAGGCTAGCGAAACATGAAATATGCAGCAACGAAAGTAATCCTACAGCAGCTGTGATATTGGTTGTACTATCGCTGACGACGGCGTTCACCTTCTCCAACAAGTTCCAATTAGATAAAATATTTTTCATAGTTGAACTGAGATCCTCTGCAGTATGGTATTCTTCATACTTGAAACAATCCAATAAGTAAGACTGCAACGAGCATTCCTCATCGATGAAGTGAGCTGTGATAGATATGAAGCATTCATTATTGACAAGCATCCAACCATTCGTCGTGATCGTTACGTATTTAACATTACGTAAGCGCTCTGCTACTTCTTCTACACACTTTTCGTACAACTCCGGTATCAGTCTTGACGAGATGGTTTTCCTGCTTGGTAGACTATAACCTGGGTTGACCGTTTGCACGAACTTTCTAAATTCGTCGCTTTCGACAATTGTAAATGGGCAATACTGTTTCACGATCATCTTCGCCAACTGTTCATCGTATTGCTTACTTTTGGTAACGGAAACGGGTCGATTCAAGAATTTATCGAAATGCTTACGGAATATCACTTCGGATCGACGGTATATGGCGTTGACTTTATCCGAAGATGAAGATACAGTGCCCGGTGAGCTGGCTGACGCGTCTTCTTCAGCGGCGCTACTTGTTGAGGCTGATTTGGACAGCTGAATAGGCGGTGACGAAGCAGTACTTTTTTCTCGCGGATACATTAAACGTTTATTAAAAGGTTTTTCTTTCAGAAGGTCAATTTCGGAGTGTTTCTTCTTCATATGGCGTAACAGATTTGTAGTCGAACCTTTGAGATAAACGACTACCACATTACATAGACTGCATTTTGCTTTGTCTGGTTGCGTTGGCTTGAAGTAGTTCCACACTCGACCACGTTTACGTAACACTTTCTTCGGAGATTTCGCGCTGTCTCCCTGTAACGCAAACATCAATGTTTCAACAAATTTATTGGAAGAAGAGAGAAAGAAACAACAATAAATAGCGTTAAGGAGTATGTATGCACGAAGCAGTGACTGACGGTACGCGAAGATTTCAAGTTTTCATCTTCATCAGATCTAATCAACTATTTTCCTTCAACTGATGCACGCGCTCAAACTTCACCAACCACAAAGGGAACAGACAAAGAGTACGAGATACAGAAGAGTCGAACAGAGAAAAACGAAGCGAGGGTGAAGTGAATTTTTCGTTGTCTCTCAATGAATAAATAAATACGAATGTTGTTTTACAAAATAAACATTATATTGTTTTTAAGTGATAGGGAGAATTTCACAACTAACCAAAGCATAATCATCATCGTCATTATCTTCGTCACTGGGCTCCTCGGCCAATTCAGTCCTGAGAGAATCTTCGTCGTACACATCAATTTCCGGATGTTTCTTTTTCATATGTCGCAGTAAATTGGACGTTGATCCTCTTTTGTATGATATCACAGCAGGGCAAACAATGCATTTGGCTTTTTCATCCTCGAGAGGAGCAAAATGATTCCACACCAATCCTCTTTTACGCATCTTTCTCGTCGATTTCTCCTACGAACATCAAGATATTACTTACACATAGAAAAAGGCGATAGTTTTGCAGCTATTTCTGAGCATCATCTATCAAGTGTACCTACTTTGTTTGAACTTTCATTGTCGGATGAAATGTGAACAGGAATATTCTCAATATCTTCGACGTTCACGAAATGATTACTTGAGGCGACTTCTTCATTCGTACCATTCGTTGAGGACAATGCTGCGTCTGTTTCCGGATGTCTCGCTATCAAATGCCTCAAAAGTGGAGCTTTTGATCCATTTTTCAAAGACACCGACACACCACACAACTGACACGAGCCCGATTCTTCACTCGGTTTGATATCGAAGTAAGCGAAAGCAGAGCCTCGCTTTCTCAAACGTTTGGGCAAGTCTCTCTGTAATAACAGTCAGGTTTGTATACTCCTAATTTCGTACATCGAATATTCCAAAATGAAACTTACATCAATGAGTCGAGGCACACTAGTGCCTTGCAATTTATACGTTGGATTCAGCAATTGAACGAATTTCGCGAATTCTTTATTTTCTATAGCTTCGAAGGCTAATTGTTCCTCCTCCGGGTTGGGTTCGGGTTCTTCGGGCTTAGCTGGTGGCGTTAAATCGATTTCCGAGTGCTTCGTTTTCAAATGGCGAAGTAAATTGCCTGTAGAGCCACCTTTGAACGAAATGACTGCGTTGCACGTACCACACTTCGCTCGCTCGTCATTCTCCATAGTGAAGTATTTCCAAGCTAATGCCGATTTTCGCCGTTCTTTACAAGGCTCGCTGTATTCAGTAGATTCTAAATATTTCTAAAAATAGGACAAAAAATACAATGGTATTATCGGATAACTAATCCCTTTAGAATGAAAGAATTGACAAAAACTCACCGTTTCGACATCATGGGCAAAATGAGGATCCATAGAGGACAGTATTGTTATATTTTCCACACTAGTTTTACCGTCTTTTATTTCGTCGTACTGAATGCCGTTGATTGAATGGAATTCATTTTCGTCGTCACTCTTCATACATTCGTTAACGATTTCCGCAAAGGTGTGTTGTATCGAAGGATTTTCACTGATCAGGGACACTTTGAAATCTTCAACTGATTTGGCGAGTTTTTGTTGCGAGCGAATGGTAGGATGTTTTGATTTCATGTGACGTAAAAGGTTCGTCGTCGAACCTCCTTTGTAGGATATGATTGTATTGCAAAATTTACATTTTGCACGCTGTTTCGAATCAGTGAGAAAATATTTCCAAACACCGCCGCGTCTTTTAATATTTTTCGATGGATCGTCCTAGAGAGAGCCAAATGAGATTATTTTAAAGAAAAATTATGTAATAGTTGAATGAAATATACGAGCATATCTCACGTCGGCAAGAAATGAAGAATTCGAATTAGCAGGAGAAGCGGGCGCATTGATGGGGGCAGACAATACATAATACGTCGATCCATCTTCTGCAACGCAGCTTTCAATTTTACGTTCAATAATCTCTGTGGTATCTCCACCCACGGCGTTCATATCGGAATGTTTCGTCCGGAGATGTCGAAGCAAATTATTCGTCGATTTGCCTTTATACGAGATTTCAGTCGAGCAGAAAGAACACTGGGCTCGATCCGGAACCGTAGGTACAAAATAATTCCAAACAACTCCTCGTTTACGCGACTTTTTTTCCTTGGGTTCGCTAACATCTTCTTCCTGCACAAAGTGAATCATATTTTAATTTAACGGGAGTGTAAAACTGATTTCACACCATTAAGTAGACTATTTAGGACTTATTCACATTCTTTAAATAAGAATCGGACTGAGGGAACAGACTGAATATTAATTCTAAAAAAAAAAATAATACGGCTATCATCACAGTCTCGACGAGTCTTCTACAATCTCAATTATTCTCTCTAGGATTTCTCAAAAACATTATGTTAACGATGAAAAGATTCCTTTGAGCGATATTTTGACAAATCGATTATAAGCACTGTGAAAGTGATGTTTATGTAAAGATGTCCATTGGATTTTAATTTCCACGAAAAATTGTGGACTTGGAGGCACTGACCGTCAAGTAGTACTGTTCTTCCTTATTTTCGGTAAACTGCACAGGCTCAACGGTTTCTTGGACCAAATTTTCATCTTGATAGAGCGTTACTGGAATAGCTCCTTCAACAGGTGTCGAAGACACGGCTGTCGGTGAACATAGATCGGAAGTTACCCACAAGATAACTTCTTCTTCAGCCAACACGGAGCTATCGCCTGTGAAAGAAAAGTAACAGATCAGAGATGCGAATCATACGGTACTATCTGAAATATCAGTTTTTATGAAACGTTTCGAACAACAGATGGAGAGGAAAGGGCAACTAACGATGTTCACTAAGAATTTTCAACTTTTTCACTTACCGACATCCATTCTCGAGTTTTATGCCAAAATATGAGGTAGGTTACTCGTTCATGATGAATAACACGAAGAAGTATCACAACAATTTTTCCTCGCAAATCACCACGAAAACACCATCTAGATGATAACAATCGAAGAAATATTAGCTCAAATGATATAGGAAAATGAATAGACATATTGAAAGAGATGCCTTCGGTCCGAATTGAGATGAACTACAAGACGTTTTGGTCCATCAATATTTTCTATCATTCAAAAGTTCGGAACCGAAGTGCAGTAGAGCTGAAGACAGAGAAAAAGCTAACTCTAAAATTTGCTTCGAGTTCTGCATCGTTCCCCGTTTATATTTCAAATATATATCGAAACAGATCACTAACGCTCAAACGTCATCAACACTGCTGTCATTTTCGCATTCATAATCATGTGATTCTTTCATCTTCTTCTCCAAATTTCATATTCCGCCAAGTTCTTGAAGTTCCCCTCATCATTACGAACGGACAAGTATAAAGTGATAAAGTGAATCACTTTTCGATAAGATATTATGAACGACTTACTTGAAAAACTTTGAATTGATTCGTTTCACCAAAATACGATTGACCGAATCCAATAATGGTATAAATCGTTCAACTTGAGTCACTTTCAATCGAGGTCAAACAGTATTCGACAACGCTTTGAAAGTTTATCTCTCTCAGAATTCGATGTCTAGAGTCAAAGAAAGAACGGAATAACCAGAAAAGAGGAGCTTTTCTTCCAACAATGACTCCTTTCAACGTGCGAGAAAGAACCACTCCGCCATTTTTCTGTGTGATCTTCATCTTCCCATATTTTCCATGCGCGATGTTGTCTGATAGCCTGCTGAGTGGATTGTTTTCTGTGACGTCACATTAGGTACTAGTGACTGCTGCCTGCTTCCTGGCTTCAAGCCACATTATTCGTGAATGGAATGCTAGCGCCTCTCGTGGATGATCGGTTCGGATAAGAACCTTTATCATTCTCGATATTGAATCGTGTTTTCCAAATCTCCACATGGGTGAAATTTTCTGTATATCAGCGGTGTTTTAAATGTTTTAATAGTTCAATAACCACTTGCTAAATAATTTCGAAAGCAGTCGAAGCTGAATTTTCTTAAAAATGGGGGTAATATCGGATATAAAGTAAGTATATTTCAATCTTTTTTGTTACTTCTCATTTCTTGATGTAAACCTGTCGAACTCTTGATGATTGTCGCAGAAAGCCGAGAACTCAACGGATAAAACGAGTCATAAAAAATAAGGAGCCAAAAATTATTGAAAATGTGAAGCAAACTTTGTTTATCAGAGGCCGTAAAGCACACATGGACGTACTGAACTTCATGAAACAGATTGTAAGTGCCATGCTAGACGCCGAGTAACCATAAGTTCTAAAGTTCGCAGCTCTGAATAAACTAAGTATCTCTGACGATACGTTGTGTTATAGGCTCTACTCAAAAAACCGTATGCTCTCACGTTGACGAAAAAACACGATTTATTACCGTTCGAAGATTTCGATAAGGTTGAAAAACTATGCAGGAAACATGATGCTTCTATGTTCGCACTCGTATCGCATAGTAAGAAGAGACCAAATAACCTAGTCATCGGTGAGTGAAGATTATTCAAATCTTTTATGTTGGTATCTAATTTTCAACTTTCAAATAAGAATTTTATTTTAATGGTAGGACGTACTTTCGACCATCAGAAGTTGGATGTATTCGAATTGGGAGTTGATTCGTTCGTGAGTTTGACCGATATCAGTGACTTTACCCCATCAATAGGAATAAAACCTGCCTTAGTGTTTATCGGCGATGAATTCGAAACCAATTTTATGCTAAAACGACTGAAAAGCATGTTCATTGATTTATTTCATCAAAAAGAAACGGATGTTGTGCATCTTAGTAACCTCGAATACGTAATCACGTTTGTTCATGTTGAAAACAAAATATTGATGCGCACTCAGAAGTAAGTTCAATGCTGTCCTTTTGTATGAATTAATTACGAAACGCAATCGAGATTCGAATCCCTGGTTTCTAGAATTACGCTGAAAAATGTTGGTGAAAAGGCGCCGCGTGTCGATTTATCTCAAATGGGACCGATGGCTAACTTCAGCATTCGTAGACATATGTTAGCTTCGGATGACTTGTTCAGAAAGGCGATGAAGAAACCGAGAACTCAGGTACGCTCTCTAAAACTTTTCACTGATTCGCGACCTTGCGGATAACGTGATGATAATTCGTGATTTGGTCATTTTAGGGCAAGAAAATCAAGAATATCCGAAGAGACGCATTTGGTTCGAAATTAGGCCGAGTGCATATGACTTCGCAAGATGTCAATAAATTGCAAACTCGTAAGATGAAGGGATTGAAAAAATCGACAAAGGAGAAGAAAACACAGAAACTAAATGTAAATACTTAATTGTATTTGTATGATGTCAAAGATTGTGATTATATTGTATTTTTTTATTCTCTTATTCGTTTTTCGTTCGCGTGAGTACCATAAGGTTGGTAAAAGTACACACTACCCACGTAAAAGATGACTCGTAATAAAATTTTTCTCGATGTTGAATGGGTGTTTCATAGGTGATGAACTTTCAATATTTCATGGTTGCTTTAGTTGTTGATATCGTTTTTTGATCGATCCTGACTGTTCCTGGAGTGACGAATGAGATTTTTCCATCTCCCTTTCTAAATAAAAACGACTCTGACCGTCCTGAACCTATCTTGAATTCATCTTCATCTCTCTTCAAAACACTGACGGATAGGGTCGAACTGAATTTTCTTTCAATTAGGTCGTAGAACGATTTCTGCTGTTAAGATTTTGTTCAATTTTGTGTCGCAGAATGAAGACCAAACTAATACCCGAGGTTGTCGAAGTAAGACATCTAGGGTTTTATTAAAGGATTGATACTTCTCATCATACTTGGAGGAATGACATTGAGAAGGATTTTCTAAAAACCTTGACCAAGTAGAACTTCTGCTCAAGATAAATACAACGAATACAAGAAAGGTCGAAGAATATTTTAGTACAACGTTGAATTTCCATCATGACGAATTCCCAGTGGGTGTCTTATGGATTGAGGTTTCTGCGCAAGGTACCGCTAGGAACTTTCGTGCTCTACCTCCGGTCATTTACATAGGAGAAGAACTTGTTACAAAGCGCAAGTCTCTTGAAGTTACGGTCCAAAAGAAGAAGAGCAATCTAAACTTTAGATTGGTCTTCAGATTCTAAAGAATATGGTGAGTAATCAATACTGGACTTTTAGCGGATGAAAATTCAAGGAACATCCAGTAACATTAACCCTTTTTTCTGAAGGTATATTTTAGCGGGAAACTTGCCAACTGTTTCATTCGAGGAGGGCATATTTTCAACGTTGGCGTTCGACTTCGATGATGTCATCAAGTTAGGTTAGATGTATAGAAGGAGGGCATCCTCACGAAACGTGTTCGTCCAAATTTGATGACGTCATCGATCTAAAATTAGGTTGGGTTTTGATTCATAGGAAACGTCCAATTTTGATGACATCATCAACTTGAGTTTGGTTTAGTTACATATCTGAGACTTGTCACAAGAACCCCCCTTAGGTGTCCAACAAACCAATCATGAAAAAGAGTATCTTTCAATCCATTGAAACGCCATAAAACCATCTTTTTTGGGCTCCTGTGGGTTTTCTTGTGACAGATCGTTGTGAGTTATGACTAAAGTCGTATAGAAAAACCAAGTTAGTCAACTCGCTACGTTCACCCGTTTTCCGCTGTCCAACGGCGTTGTGTGTAAAGACTCCCTACTTGACTACAGGCTCTTATGGGCGGATATCCAATTTTTCTCTATATTTTGAAAACGATCAACTTTTATGAAAAATTGAAGAGAACAAAAATTATTCCTCTTGTAATTTCCTATTGGATGAAGGTGGTTTCAGATTTTTAGGTGACAAATTTTTTTCTATACGTTAATCAATAGGAAATTACAAGGGCAATAAATTCATCTCTCTTCAATTTTGCGTAAAAATCAATATTTTTCGAGTAAATCAATAAATTTGTGAATTGTCCATATGCGCTGTGTGAAAACGAGGGAGTCATTGCACCATGCGCGCCTACCGGGATAAATTAGCTCTACATTCAACGAACAAGGTTGTGTAAAGCGCAGTTGACTAACTTGGTTTTTCTATACGACTTTAGTTATGACAAGAAAACCTCCTCAAGAGTATTCAAAATATTTCAAGATATTTTTTATGATTTTAAGAAGATTTTAAGAACTAGCCATTCTGTCGATCATTCTTGTGACAAACCACACATTACTTGAAGAGAATAGTTTAGGTTTCTGCGACGTCACACACGATTCATGAGCGACACTATCTGACTTCGTCACACGATCTAGAAAAAAGTGTTTTCCTAATACGTGCTACGAAAGCGCGCTCTTTCTCAAGTGAAAAGCGTTGGGAAAACTGGTGATTGCCCTACCGTGCGTTACGCTATAAACGTGCTACGGAACAGTGGGGAAAATCGCTCATTTCTTCACTGTTTCATCTCATTTCTTCACTACTTCTATTTTCATTTCTTCACTGTTTGTATATTAAAAGCCGTTCTAATTCGCAATAATCTTTTCGGAAAATGCGCTTTCTCGCACTTATTAGAAAAAATAGCGTTCTATACACATTGGAAAAGTAAGCGCTTGCGACTTGTTGCGATTACATCACTCGCCAAGGCTCGTGTTGCAACAGTCGCAACTCGTCGGCAATCGCTTACTTTTCCAACTTGTATAGAAATCTACTATTTCATGATCACTAAGATCCAGAGAACTGCAACCAGCTGCGAAAGCTAACAGCCAAATTTTTACTAATTAGCGAGCAGTCACTTGCCCGCGAAATCGCGGGCAAAAGACAGCCTTGCTATAATAAGAGAGAAGCTGAAAGCCAGCTCCATTTACACCCTTTGTAAGCCAAAATGAGTCAATTTTTTTTAGCAGCTTTCCTTATTCCCTGTTTGAGTGTTCATGTTCATACTTCACTCAACTGGGCAAATTGGCTTTGCCAAAGAATTGAAACATCCTATAGAAATGAACACAAACTGCAGTAACTTTCTCAAGTATGACAAAGCCCCAATTCTCTTGATTGTTTCATCCAGACTCACATTCCTCCAGAAATTGACCTATCAAAAATCAGCTGAATTGAGTCATGGCCGCCTCGAAGGAAAGCCGGAACATGCACATGACGGCAACGCTGTGAGAGTAGGCCGACTTTTACATTGTGCTCTTATGGGGAGAAAGTGGTTTTTTGAGAATTAGTAAGTACCCGTTGAATTTGGTGAAAAATTGAAGAGAACAAAAATTGTAGGCCATTAAATTCTCTATCAGAAAATGTATTAAACTCAATTTGCAAAATTTTGCATTAATTTACCTGTAACGGTCGGCCTACTTAGCTCTTGCCAGATCTGCATATTCCGGCCTTTCCTTCGAGGCGGCCATGATTGAGCCAAACACATTGCATTGTAAGTCTAAGCCAGAAACTGAAAATGACATTTTCGGCTCTGCAATACTGAGCCAAATACACGTTGAAGTAAGAAATTACTTGAGAGGACGGAATTTTAAAAATTTATTTAGTTGAATTTCACGGCACTGCCGTCCACCGAAAACAAAAAAAAAAACCGAAAATGTGATTGCCTTCACACACGCGCACATTGGCGCTTCAACGGAGTCAAGATCTCATTCTCCAGATCGTTAATAAGCAAATAATTATGTCGACTCAATATTGTGCGGCAGATTACTATAAAGTTGATGATATTTTGACAAGAAATGTAATCAAATCAATCTGGATCCGCCATCCTAATAACAACAAAATGGACGTTGGAGAAACCAGAGCCAGGATCATAGGAGTTTTTTTTTAGGCTAGATCTTGGACAGAACAAGAAAGAGACCGAGCTTTGTAGCGAATTATTCTTTGAACGGAGGACATGATGAGAAAACACATAAGAAAATAAGGGGCATTGGAGTCCGGTGGCGTGTGTACGATTTTCTCATGGGGTGGGGGATTTTTTCCTTGAAGGGGCTATTTCCTAAAATTTTTCCTAATTTATGCAAAGAGTAGACAAAATTACTCCATTGAACAGAAAGAATTAGAAACCATTGCAGGTTTGCAATGGCAGCGAGGAACCTGCATCCTCCTGTGCTCGCGATCCCGTTGGCGCGAAAATGCTGAGTTGGCCGGGCTCTTCTCAGTATACTGTATGCTAGGCCTGATATAATGAAGGCTGGAAATTGAAATTTTCCAAGCCCCTAAAGTAGGTCAAGGTCAAGGTCATTGATGACGTCATAAGGCGCCATACGTGACGTCACGTCACACAGTTTACTGAAACTCCCTGACGCGGACGTTTTCTGAGAATGTAATTCCCCTGACAAAATGGATAGCGGGTTTCCCGTTAAGAAGACACTAAAAAAATTGCGATCAGGGCACATATTCCCCAATCCCCCTTATCTGCATCACTGCTCTGTACAATGCGCTGGACCTTATAAGTCTTATGGGTGGCGTGGGTGTATGGTGTGTTTTACTGTTCCGCGCCTTCACCTGCGTTGCCTTCATTGAGGTCCAGCGCCCCTCATTTTCTTATCATGTCTTCTGTTCAACGCGTTGCATACGCTTATATGGTCGATGCTTAATCTGCCTCTAGTATGGCGTAGTCTAAGGGCTAGTTTATACGAAAATCTAGCTTTGCCTAAAAATGTAATCTGTTTTATCTCTTCGAATAGACTCAGCATACGTTTCATTTTCAAAGGAGGAAAACTAAAGAAAGATTAAGTAGTTCAAGAGCCAGAAGAAAGAGTGTTTCTTTCATCTGAAAAAAAAAAGTGTTACCATACCTGTGTACCTTCGAGGGCCTGGTACCTTCATGAAGTGTGGTGTATTTTAGGAATTTAAAAGCGTTCATTAATTTGGATTAGCTATTTTTCATAAGGCAGCGGAGCCTAAATTTTCGAAAAAAAAAAATATACCTCGTTATAATTTTCTGGAAGGAGCGTACGTTAGTGGCCTACAAGTAATTTAAAAAATGATAAATTACTTTTTTTTTTTGAAAAATACGATAGATCTTCACCTACCTATCTATTTTAGGTGAGGTACCGGAATTTAATTGAGGTGGCAGCCTATGCACATAATCTTTTCCGGCTGAGTGTAAAACTGATTCGAAGTTGACTTTATAAAAACATACTACATTTTTTACTCTTCGTCGAACGATTTATTTTATGTACCTGACCTTCATCGAATATTTTGCAATTGCACATATTATGAAGAATATAATGAGGGGAGAAAATTAAATAAGGAGGCGAGCGTAAAAGTGGATCGATGGATATTACGATGAATTCGTCAACATTCCCTTTCACTCGTTGTCGATGTAATCAGCAAAATCATATACGTATTGCGGTAATTATTCGGCAGACGATTTTCACTCGCTTTTTATATATTTGAGTCAGAATACAATATTGTTTCCAACAGTGTAAATCTGACATCTCGTGTTCTTCAAATTTGTTCGACGGATTTACTCGTGAAGTTGTGTCACAGCGCTTTTCAGATGACAACAAAAGTTTCCACGCCGCGTTTTTTTTTTCTCTTACAGAAGTGAATACTTTTGTCATTCGTTGGAGGTTCTCTTTGGCGCGTAGTGTTGTGACTATTCCGTAACCGACCTTTCGGTGACGATGATAACACCTACGATCTACCGTCGTCACGTACAGAAGTGAGGAGTTTAGATTCTTCAAGGTCGATCATCCGTCAAGGGGAGAGTGGCCACTGGTCATCTGACGCTAACGAGAAAGAAAAAAAATCTCAAACCGCGGCAAAATTTCAGGAAAAGTGTTCGTAAGCGATCGCGGCTCAGGTTCGGCTCTTTACCTATGTGCAGCGGAGAAAGTAGAAGGAAGCGGACATCGAAGGGTGATTAAAATCTGTGTTTGTAGTGGGGTCTCGCGCCGTAGATGACAGTGGCATATCCGCGTATATTCATGCTACCACCAGCGGCCGCAGCGATTCCCGAAGAGACCACAACGAGGCGTACGCAAGGTCTATGGCAAGTTCTTGGAGTAGGTTATTGGGTTAGTTTGTTTAGTTTCGCTAGTCGATTCCATAGTTCGATGGCTTTGGACGACGATGACGAAGACAGTAGTTGTGTATACGTTACAGTGTTGATCGTTTCGTACACGTGTTGCGCTTCTTGAAAAAGTCCGATAATATATCAGCGGTCGGTTTGCTTCTTTTCTATTTCAAAGGCCGTTTTTCACGTTTAATTAATTCCGCGAACTTCCTCTACGACGCGTTTGTGCTTTATTGTGCGTGTAAGTGAATCGTATATCGTGTGTGATCATCAAAAATTCATATTCTTCTTTATTACCGTCTATTATTCGATTATTTGTCCGATTTCGATTTCACTCTCAGTTCCGCAAGAAATAATATGAAGTGGCAGCTGGTTTTCTTGTTACTGATG
This sequence comes from Aspidiotus destructor, assembly GCA_035079395.1. NCBI lineage: Eukaryota > Metazoa > Arthropoda > Insecta > Hemiptera > Diaspididae > Aspidiotus > Aspidiotus destructor. The sequence goes on along the minus strand of JAVHKZ010000003.1, from coordinate 9,317,273 downwards.
GGTAAGAAAAATTGCATGAATTATTTAGCTCGATGAAAATGTGAAGAAAACTTCGCGATCGCTGTCTTTCATTTACGGTTTATCTTTCTTCGAGCTTTAATTTTTTCATAATAACTTACGCGATACTTCAATTGTCGGTATCCACTTCTCTATACTTGAACCTGCCAAACCCTTATATTACCTTGTAAATATTATAATATACAGTTATAATTGATAATTATGAGGGATGTTGCTTCCAAAAAGTAAAGCGTTGTGCGAGAAAGACGTACGTTTATACGTTACCTATTCGAAACATAGTCGGGAGCGTACCCGAAAGAAAGTTGTTTTACGGGTCACCGATGACAGAAAAAGTTCCAAAAAATGATTCTTATTGTGGCAGAATCGTCTCGCGCTACATTTGAAAGTTGATCGGAAGTCACGTAGGTAACACTTTCAAATTTTTTATTTACCTTTATGATGTCGTGAAAACAACGACATAGTAATTTAATATTCTGGTTATTACCTGAGACGGATGAGCGACAACTTTCTTTGTCTATTTTTATTTCTTCTTTCTTTCTTCCACGAGTAGTAAAGGTGATCCAAATTTTCAACAATTAAGTGAGGATTGATAGATAAGTATGGATAACTAAGTACATACTCTACTGGATATCAACCATCTGGAGTATAATTATAGGCTATTTCTTGGAGCTTCGATTAATGTAGTTAGAGAATGTCACTGAATACGTATGTGACGATATTCTAGATGTAGACCTGAGTTGTCGAAGTGCTTTCCTTTTCATCAGGAACTATCGAAATCGCGGGGCTCAGTCGATAGGAGGAAGGGTTGGATTTAGCTTTTGTGGGCCTCGAGACTACTCTAGCTATCCCAAAACCAAAAATAAGGCTTTGGCATTAAGATTCATACCCCAGCCAAAAATATTTTTCAAACTACGTGAATTATCCAAAAAATCGACCGATAATACTGCTCCCCTCTCCCACTTCTTGTAGATACTAAGCTCACGCACCAAATCGGCTGGGCGCCATTGTAACCCTTTGCTTCGCAGACAATTTGAATCAATGATGGTTTTGTAGGTTCTAAATTTTTTTCACCATCACCGCAACTTTGTCCCAATCCTAACAGCCGAAACACAAGCTGTCTTTCAATGCCTAGAATTAATCCTTACTTTCGCTCCTCCTTCATCGCCTATATTTCTTAGGACTTCTAATCTTCTATCAACCTTAACAACAAATTCGAACGTATACTCCCCTCCTCCATCCTTATGAACCTCTCATCCATCTCCTACTTTGTAACCATCATTTGGGTCTCCAATTAGTAGTGGCGAAAAAGTCGATTCAGCTTGAAAAACTGTATCGAGACTACCGCGCATCAGCTTCCCATAAACAAGTCCTGCAGACCAAATTAGTGCAAATGGAACCATTATCGTTCTCATGGCCCCAGTCTTACTAAGAACACCGCAATCGCGAAATTTATATCACAGTCTCTAGAAAAGAGAATACAATTTTCGATTGTTCATGAATGGTTCACAAACGTGCCAACGGCCCCTTCGGTACTCTCTCGTTAATCCGGTCCTGGCAAAGAAACGCACGTCATCTGGAGCATCTCGTTTTGAAATGAGGCTGTGCTTAGTTACTGCTTTATTTAGAGCCAGTCACCATATTTCTCCAAGTGGCTCAAAATTGCAAAGTCTTCCTAAAGCCTTACGATGGTGGATAGATTTGCATGAGAAAGGTCCTAGAAGATGTTCAGCAACGCAGATTGTATTTTTTGTGGTTTTGGCTCAAACGCAACTTTGTGTTTATTCAGGTGGATAAGGAAGGATTTTTCAGTCAGAAAGGAGATAAAACCTTTTGGAGTGTCCATATAAGTGCACCCAAAGTGCGGACTTCAAAGCAAGCAGGGACAAAATAGTAACTTTTGAGAATTTAAGCTAAACATATCGACAATTTTCCCAATCAGGGTAGAAAAAGGTCAGGCCCTCTTCAGGGTCTTGGATACAATTCTAGTGTTGACTAATCTATTGGATATTTTATAGTATTGGGTTATACTTATTGCCCGCCCGCAAAAAAATCTTCTGGTAGAGCCAAATAGAAAAAGATCATGTTTCATATCTGCTGTCCTTTTGTGAGCTTTTCACTCGTTCGTTTTCATTGTTAACCTGGCTTGCTTTATAATTGGTTGAGCGGCTCACGTGTTAGGACTGAGGGCCAGTTTTACCAGCGTTTGGTGTAGCTCACTCACTCCGCTCCTTCGCCTCCCCCTTGGGTTGGTAGAAGCCTACTTCAAAGAATTTCAAACGAGTAGCTTTAGAAGAGCTCACTCACTTCGCTCGTTTGCTCTCTTCCTTGCTCTACTATGTGTCTAGTCAAGAATATTTTGTTGGGTGGCTCACTCACTCCGCCCTTTCGCCCTCCTCATTGGTTTAGTATAAGTCTACTTTGAAATATTCCAAGTTGATAGCATTTAGGGAGCTCACTCGTCCTTGGTCTGGTATAAGTCTACTTTGAAAAAATACTGTATTCCAAGCTAATAGCTTTTAGTGAGCGAACGAGCGGAAGCTATAATAGCTTTTCGGCTCACTCACTCCGCTCTTCCGCCCCCCCCCTCTCCTTGATCTTGTATATAAGTCTAGTTTAAGAGTAGTAAATAGTAAAATCAAAGGGGGTCTTCTACATCTATTATAGGTAATTCTAGTATTTGACTGCTAAAATCCTGGTAAGCTTACACCTAGTTCAAAGCCAAATCTAGTGCTCAGACCTACAACCTTCTTCGTCTAGTGTACCGCATGTTTAGGCGTATAAAGAAGGCTAAAGCTACTAGAGTAGCTAGTTAAAGTCCACTTCAATCGGATATTCAAAAAAGAAATACAATACATAGGATGCCTAAGCATACTAGTATAAACTGAATAGATCCGTTTTTACAGTATACTGTATTTTTGATAAGATTAGCCTACGCCCGGACATCCTATTATGAGCCTAGCTCAGTGCTGCCAGATGATAGTTTCAAAAATCCGTATCCGCCCTAAAACAAATTGTTACAGACTTTGATTGATTCATTAGTAACAATCAGGAGGAAGGTATCTTTCATAAGAGTAGCTGAGGTAGTTTTCCCTTGATCGACTCAACATTATGGAATGATGCACTGTTAGCCCATAACGAACAGGAGAGAAGTATCTTTCGTATCAGTGTCAAAGGTACCTTTCCCTCGATCGCAAGAAATCCGTATTGTACGTAAAATCTACAAAAAAAATTAAAGGCCATTGCAGGTTTGCGATGGCAACGGGGAACCCGCAACCTTCCGCGCTCGCGATCACGTTGGCGCGAGAATGCCCCCTCAGAAAATGAGTTGGCTGGGCTCTTCTCAGTATACTGCATGCTAGACCTGTTATAATGAAGACTGGAAATTGAAATTTTTTCAAGTCCCTGAAGTAGGTCAAGGTCATTGATGACGTCATAAAGCATTCCGGCTGGAAGTTGAAATTTTCTTGAGTCCCTTAAGCAGGTCAAGGCCATTGATGACGTCATAAAGCGTCACTCGACACGTCACGCAATTCACAGAAACTCCCGGACGCGGACGTTTTCTAAAGATGTAATGTTCCCCGCTAAAACTCGTTCCTTTTTCGAGGACCAAAAATCCGTAAATCTGGCATCCTAGGCCTAGTTTAAGACAGTAAAATTCTTGGGGGGGGGGGGGTTCTCTCTTCTCTTGTAGTATAAAGCTATCATAAAACTAGTATAAACCTAGTATATAAACTGCAGATAAGAACTCGTTCGCTTTCTTATCACGCACGTCTCACTGCGTCAAGATAACTGTATTACTTTCGTCCGCCTCGACCACTAGCGCCTTGTTGTCTATCTGTCTCTTTTTCTTCGGTCCTTCAGGCTGAATGTTGTCCTTTGGTGACACTTTCAATCAGTTTGCTCTTCCCGTACTCTACATAATCATTGAGAAGTCTTGCATGTTGTGATACAACGCGAATGGCTAGGTCAGCAATAATATTACATAGCTTTGGGGGGGGGAGATACTTCGTGTTTCTGACTTTTCTCCAGCTATGATATCTCATTACTGAAAAAAACAATGGCAACTTCACTCACGAATCTTGGATGGTAAACGTATAAACTATTCAGAGGAGTGGATTAGAAACGAGAAGTCAGTAGGGTTGGTATACAACTTTAAATGAGGCATTTTTTCAGCTGTAAGTGCATGGATTTTCTTCTTAGGTTGAGAGATTGGAATTTCAATTGTGCGGTTGAGTGAAGTAATTTTTCTTCCAAGTTTTTATTTGCAAGTACTCTGTACTGCCGAATAACCTTTGTCGAAAATAGTACCTTCTAAGCGTTTGACCCCGCCCCTCACCATGACCTGTGCAACAGATTTATACTAGGCTGTTCAGACAAATGAGAGGAGCGAGCCAGCCAGTGATCTGTAGTTATAGCCTCCCAAGAAACAAATATTCTCCAAGATAGAATTCGAATTAGTCCTTCGATAACTTGGCTGTACCTTTAGAAAATTTCGAATGTATAGATGCATCGAAAGGTAGTTAATTTAAATAATATGTCACGCTGCACCCAATTATTCAAACGCGTGAATATGAGAATCGTCTGCCATAACATACAATGTGATAATTTCACTCATCGGTCATCCGCGATGAGGTTTTCATTCAATGTGCCAAGTTGTACCTACATAAATTAATCGCGCCATTCGTTTGTACGTGCACGATTTCGAATAATGACAATTCTAGCATTTAAATGTATGACAGATTAATCGGTCGAGTGCTCGACAAATGACGGTTTGATGAAGACTCGCGAGATAACGCTGGATAATCGAAAGTTTCACGCTCAAATTTAAACAAAAAAAAAAAAAGAAGAAAGGGAACAATCGTCTCGTGAGCGTGAACGTGTTTATTTCGAATAATAAAAAGCGAGCACTTGTATAGGTAGCGAACGGTATTCGGTCAGTAATTCAACGATGGTGAAATAACAAGTCCTCTTTCTGAAGCCTGCGATCTTGTCACCGTAAAGTCGCGTACCTACTTGTTTTGAATGTCATCATATTATAGAAAATTCCATTTGTAGGTATCCATCATTAGTACGATGTGTACTCACACTATCAGTTTGCGCTGTTTGCTTGGTTTCTCTTCTCGATGCATTATAAATTTATACCAAGTAGTTATAGTGGGGTTTTGACTCAATGTATTTACCAACCCCTCTTTATTATGAAAAAATTATCTACCCATGCGCATAACCGTTCAGTCAATATATAGGCAAAAATTTTTAACCTCTCTTATCTCTCTGACCAAACATAAGTACCCTTCATTTTGCACCCTAATCAGTCCAGAATAAATATTACACTTCAAAAATCTACTGGATCTGCTTAGAGGTTGAGGACATCGAAACAAGCATGGGACCTTTGAACTTCCTCTACCGTCTGTCAAGTGCTCACAATTGAATATAATTTTCTTCAAGCTCTCCCCCCCCCCCTTCGCAAGTTGAAAATTGAAGTCCTGAGCCATATTTTTTCACCTTCTTCTTTCTTTTCTTCCTCTTCTCCAAGTCGTTAGGCACCAATGGCCGTCCTTTAAAAATTTTTCTAGGTCACAGCCTCCGCCGTCTTGGACTCACAGTTTTCCGGAGCGAAGCGGACGGCGGACATAGAAAAAGAAAAAGTTTTTGTTTGAGATAAATACGCTTGTAGGTACCGCAGTAATTAGGCCAATAGATGATTCATCTCAACCTTATTCATCTACCAAACTGTAAAATTTCAAAACTCCGCCACATTCGCGAGTATAAACGAACGTTTATCCGGGAACTTGAAGATCGTCACTAAGGCATGGTTTCTCGTTTTATCGACGTACCGTACCTATATTAATAAATTGAAATACTGCAACAGTACACTTGCATCATTACGTAATACGATCGAGCATTAAAAGTCTTGATAGTTTTATTTTTGTTTTTACCTTGGATTTGAATTATTCCATGAAACAAAGTCGACCGCTTTCTTTTTGTTGAATCATTTATTCCGTGATTTCCAGTGTGGACTGCCCTGCGTACACTTGAAATTCGATTCCAAGCAGGTACAATTAGGCCTAGTACACGTGTCTAAGAATGATACAATTAATGGGTGTAGTGTATGACGTATTTTATTCAATAATGCGTCAAACTGCAAATTGATTTACACACTTTCTTCCCTGTCGAGGAGCTTGGCAGTGAATTGTAACAATATTTGATGATTCAATGTGAGTTAAAGGTATTAAATTGACAGTTTCATTCTAGGTACATAGAAGATTTATACCTCCGATACATCTAATATTGGTAATTTAATGTTTCTACATCAAGAATGTCAGCATACGTCAAAAATCAGTCATAAGAATACTGTCCATAGCGCTGATTGCAAAGGTAAAGGCCAAAGGGAACCCGCGATGTTCGAAACAAAAAATGCTCTCGACACCTTTTCAATACTGTCTTTCTTTTGATGCATACAAAACTTGGGGCTTTGAGTAGATGTGTTTCCAAGTTCTCTTCTCACGACTCAGAATATTTCGACTTACTTCGAATAGATCTGCAAACTCCCAGACACTCTTCTGAATATTTGTTGCACGCCATCTATCGTTTTATTGGCCTGAAAACTTGAAGTTTACTGGCTCACAGACTTAATTTTGAGGAGTGCAGAAAAAGTCTTCTATGTGGGTGGTATTCAAAATTGCGATTAGGCTATATATGAACTGTTCAGTTTGCGTCGCAGAATCAACTCAGAAATCAAAAAATTTTTCAATTTCGATAGTCAATTATTACTCTGTAGTAATATTTCGTAGGTCCCTCTCCTCTCTGTAGACTTCAGAGCTCAAAATTTAGTTTCTTATTTTTGCGCTCGATTTCAGGGTATGATTTTACTGAAACGTACATTATGTTCCTTTGACCTTCTCAAACCCCCGGATTCCTCAAAGAAAATACTCGGCTTGATACACAATATAGGGCTATTCCCTCTTGTCAGACGTACAAGTTCTACTGGTGTACAATTCTCGTATAAGTAAAGATTTTCTGCATCATAAGATGGCATAAGCGAATTATGAGTTGCTGATGTAAGCACCATTTTTGTCAGCTTATCTTCACGAAGAAAAACTCAAGTTCGATGTTCTGGAAAGAATTCACCATGTATGGTTCACTTTTACGATAGCTGAGAGACACAGTAAAATTGCTTCGATCTGTGTGAATGAGCAACGAACGGTCTATTCCTGTTCCACGTTAGCGGATTTCTTTGATGTTGGGATTTCGCAGAAAAAATTCTGATCTATCTCATCACTATTGGCGCGATCTGCTGGTAACGGAACTATAAAACGTTCTACAGAAATCTCGATCGCTGAATTTAGATGGATTTTATATGATAGGTATAGGTACAGTTTGTATTTTACTGAGTACGTTTGACAAGCGGCTACCGCGAGATGTTCGCAGCATAGTGCGATATAAAATATGTTAATTATATCGGGAAAGGATTTCTCTCGGCCGTTGAGGTGCCCGCTTCGTGCGTGTATCGGTGCACCTTCGAGTCGCGCGAAATGCTACAAATTCGTGGAATTAGAAAGGTATTTGAATCTCACTCAACTGTCCGCGGATAACATAATCATAGTCATAAAATTACTTTCGGACGCATATTTTTTAATAAAGTACTCGCTTATTTGAAATTGTAATTCTAATTTGAGCGTACGCTGCGGCGCATGCTCGAATTATTTTTTTTACATTTTTCAAAAATTGCGAGCTATTTCAATGGTACTCCGCGTGAGTACGTATTTTCTTAACGAAAAATAGTCCATTTTTTAAAATCATTTTTCTCTCGAATAACCTTGTTCCATGAGATGTTAAATAATTTTGCAATCTTTATGACTGAGTCATGAGAAAATATACGATTATATTCTACAATTTCCTTGAAATTTCTTTTGAAAAATTTCGACTCTCGGGCTATAATATATCATAGAAGAGAGAAGACTATAAGAGAAATTTCGACTCTCGGGTCATAATATAAAATAGAAGGAGGACTCGAAAGAATTTTGACTCTCGAGCCATAATATGTAATGGGAAACGGAACTTGGAAGAATTTGGACTTCCAAAAAATTCGCAGCTTTCTTAACGGAGTTGAACGAGGGGAGGTATAGGAAACCTGTTTTATGCGGTACCTTAGGCGTTCTGGTCTTCGAAGCGTTGCATATCTGGCTCATTAAAGGGTTGGACTTTTCAATATGTAAAGCATTGCATCTATTTTACTTAAACTCATCATGATTGAAGGGACTCAAAAAATTTTAAAACTCTTCAAGATTTCAGTTTGAATTCGTAATTCCGAAACGAGTTTATCGTTAAGGAAGCTGTCGTCCTTCCAAGTCCCACTCTTATCACCTATAATTTTGAAATAGAAACTTTCCAAGTGTCCCGCACTCCCGTTTTGCAGACGGTTCTCATCATTTTCCTTGAATTTACCCCTCAATAAGACAGGTTCCCAGATAAATTATACCACTTTACTATGACGTCATAATGATTAAGATGGGTCGCCTTTGAGGAGAAACGGGAGCGTGCACGCACCGAAAAAACCGCCGGCGCCGGTATCCACCTTTTTGGGCATTGCGTCGGTAGTCCAGAGGGGTCGATGACGTCATTAAGCGCCACACGTCACGTTACGGCCCAGAAAATGAGTTGGCTGGGCTCTTCTTGGCATACTGCATGCTAGGCTTGATATAATGAAGGCTGGAAATTGAAATTTTTTTCAAGTCCTTAAACTAGGTCAGCGTGAAGGTCATTGATGACGTCATAAAGCATTCCAAATGGAAGTTGAAATTTTTTCAAGTCCCTAAAATAGGTCAAGGTCAAGGTCATTGATGACGTCATAAAGCATCCCGATTGGAAGTTGAAATTTTTTTCAAGTCCCAAAAGTAGGTCAAGGTCTTTGATGACGTCATAAAGCGCCATACGTCACGTGACGCAATTCACAGAAACTCCCGGGATGTAATCTCACTAACAAAATGGATATCGGGTTCCCCGCTAAAAACCACACCTCCGGTACCGGTATCCACCTTTTTGGGCATTGTGTCGGTAGTCCAGAGGGGTCGAATTGAGAGTGGCATGGCTCCATTTTCTCCATGAGTTCCGCTCGCTGTGCAATGTCCGTCAATGAGGCCACAACAGGGTTCTACCCTACTGACCGAGGGAGTGCTCGGCACTCGATGTGGAATTAAGGCAGCCCTGTACCATGGACACACGCGTATCCACTCCTCTACCAGAGTGCTCAGCCGCCAATGGGAGCCCACTAGGGGCTCACCAGCACCACATCGCGACCCTGGCTTCTCAGGCGAGGGATTTTTCTCTTCTTTTTGTTAGATTTTTTTTTCCTGTTTCTTTTTTTTACCCCGGGCACTCCCTCCTGAGCGTCATATTTTTGGTGGTGGTGCTGAAGGTGGTAACAGCAGCAGCAGCAGCAGCAGCAGCAGCAGCAGCAGCATGTAGATGTGAGAGGCCACAATGTGACTACATCTGCCGCTCCCATTCCGCGTTCATTATTTTCTTCATTACCTTAGCGGCAAATGTAGATATGTATGTGGTTCCATGCCTCCGTTGAGCATAGCATGCATGGAACTAAGGTGGTAGGGGTGAGTTCTTCATCTTTCCCGTTCTCCTGTAGGGACCGTTTCAGCTCACCCCGCTCACGCCTCCACGCCTCACACTCGAAGATGGTGTGTTATGGTCCATCATCCCACTCCTGACAGTGTGAACACGACGGTTGCTCCACTTTCCCCATTTTGTATAGGTACTTGTTGAAGCACCCATGGCCACTCATCATCCGTGTGAGATGAAAATTCAACTGGCCATGGTCTTGGCCCATCCACTGGTCAAGATCACGTATTAGCACGCGGGTCCACTCACTCTTTCCTGTCTAAGCGAGCCGCTCTTTCCTTTTGGCAAGCGAGGAGTGCCTGGCCTCCTGCTTGACCCGCAAGGCTTGTCGGATGGTTCTTGTCTTCTTCTTTGCCTTGAACACTTGTGCTCGCTCTTCTGCAAGCAAGTCAATCGGAGGTGTCCGTGCTAATACGCAAAGAGCGTAGGCACTGAAACACCTATACGCAGCTCTTCGTTGGATTTTTTCAATTTCTCTTCTTCTGTACTCAATCTTTGTGGAGTCGGCCCACACTGGGGCTCCATAAAGGTGGACTGACAACGCTACGCTTATGTAGAGTCTTCTTATGGCTTCTCTTGGTCTTCCTTGGTTCGACATGAGGTGGGACAAACGTCCCACCACCCAGGAAGGTTTCTCCGCCACCATCTTGAAGTGGTGACGGAAGCTGAGCTTGCTGTCGAACCAGAGCCCCAGGTATTTCAAGGTCTTCTTAGCCTCAATTTCCGCACCTTGCAGGCGAAAGATGGGTGGATTAAACTTCCGACGGGTCGTGAATATAATGGCCTCCGTGATCAAGATGGGTACATCAAAAATCAATACTGTCGATAGGTCCGATAGAATTAATAAAATCGATATAATCGATAAATTGATCGATTTATTATAACCTTTTTTTGACCTAGCAAGGAGCTTATCAGCGTAATCTGAGACACCAAATACTAAGCTTAGGAATACTGAGGAGCAAGCGTATAAACTGGAGGTGACATGTTAGCTTCTGCCTTAGGTTTTTTCAAAGTCCCTAAAGTAGGTCAAGGTCATTGATTACGTCGTAGAGCGTCTCGTTTCCCAAATTTCCGACTAATTTTCAGCCTCAAGATACATGTACAGGTCAAATTTTTCCAGTTACAAAGTCAGGGACGCAAATCTCGGAATTAGGGGCGTGGGTAAGAGCAAAATCACATCAAAACGCAACTCCTACTATAATGAAAAAAATACTTAGAAGTTTTTTGAGATGTCAGATGTTCATTAATGATTGGATTCACCCTTGAACAGATCTCTCATTCACCTGAATTAACGTAAGTTAAGATGCGAATCAAATGCATACCAATAGGCAGAACTTCCTTCTTGGAATACTCTATAATTAAGATATTGATAATTTTCATTTAACGCAGAAGTATAATATTTGTTGAAAAAAAAGAAGAAAATAATAAAAATACGGAACGATGAAAGAAAGACGACGACATTTCATACCTTAAGTACGAAGCGTTATTAATTATAGCGTTTTTCTATCTGTTTTTTATGATAGTGCAACAAGACAAAAGAAATTACGAAATTAATTGACGGGCAATAAGAGTACCATAACCCATTGAAAAATAATGGTATTAGTAATGAAGTAAAGACAACGCTGTAAGATCATTTGTTTCGTTTCAACTAATCAACTGTTTTTTTTCAACCACACAGAGATTCGAAAGCGATATATTGCCCAAAATTGAGATGGGATGAATTCAGGTTCTGGCTTTTTCAGGTCCTTCTAAAGTTGCGATCTACTGCTTCGCAACAGGGTGTGGTGAATTGAGTGAGCAACAGCTCACTAAGCTTCAGTGTTGCCAGATGGGAACTTTGATTAATAATAAACGTTGCCGAAAATTAGTTTAGATTTACGAAATTCCTTTTCCGGATGCTTTTTCCGGTAATAACGAATAAAAAAATTTAAGGCCAAATTTGGCATCAATTACGCTAGAAAGGTAACACTGCCAAGGGAAGAAAGTGGGTTAATCAACCTTTATTAGTTGCTGGTCAGACTTTGCCAATAGAATCAAACGGTCATTAGTTGAGTGAAGTCTACTAAGTTAGCAATTTCACGATTGAGCAAGGCCATCCGGACGGGAGAGAGGTACTGAGGACCCCGGACCTCGTGCTCATATACCAATAACTCATTGCGAGCTAGAATCAAATACGTTTCATAGTGCAATATAGATGTAATCAAAATTTTGGACCGTTTTCTTATTTCATAGAAAATTAAGAGTTTTTTTTTTCTCTTTGTTCTGCGGGTTTTAGACAGCTCGAAGCAAAGCCTGAAGGGACTTTTATTTTTCAAAAGTCTTCAAAAACTGTGCCTCCCTCCGCCTAATGCATGCAGCTTGCAAGAATACGTACCAAACAATTTTACTTCCAGTGAGTTTTTCATAATCTTGATACTCCTAAAGCTGTTGTTGAATAGACAACTCGGCTGTGGGGCTCCATTATTAGTTTTCGCTAGACGCCGCAGGTAGCATGAGCACGACAATCAGATAGCTCGGTAGCCGCAGTTTTTTCGTCTTTTACATGCAAAGCACGCGTTCGCATGTCTCAGCATTGACTATAGAGAGCTTCTCTTCGATGACGTGGGTTTATTTATCGGATTAATAACAATAAAATCGTCAGGATGGTAGTTCTAACGAGATAATATAATTGGTACGTTTAAATAAAGATTACCTACAACAATTGGGTAGTTAATCGATGGACGAATATGCATAAATTATCACAATAAACGCAAGCTGAAGTTATAATCAAATTTCCAATAATTATTACACTCGATAATCACTGGTGAAAGTAGTCACGAAGGTGATCTTGTGTGTATGGTTGGTCGGTAGCGTCACACTTTTACGTACTGCGGAGACTATGCGTCAGGTATTCGATCATCTGCTCAACACGATATAAGTACGTCTGTAGCTGCTTCGGTTATATTTACAACAGGGATGTAGGAATTTTCCCATTACAGTCATTTCTGTACCGAGTCAACTCCGTTATATCGCGTAATAATTAGAAACAACGACAATTTAAATAATGTGTTTTCTCATTGAGTCACATAATACCGGGCACGCAATTACAATCCTGATGGGCGCAAATTAATATAGGTAGTTAAGAGCTATCTGTACAAGGAGTTAGGGAACCTGCTCTGCTGGTAGGAATTTGAAAAAATGCTGATGTCTTTGGCGGGTTGATCATAATAAGGACATAATGTAGGCTATTGGAAGAAAAATGCAAAATGGCAATAATTCAATGTATCCTACATGAATTTTATGTTATGAAATTCGGCGCAATCCTGTTTTGCCGGGTTGATTGTAGGCCTATCTAGGATTATTTTTCAATGGATTGTTCAATTACCTTCACCTTCTACCGGTACCAACCGGAAGAGAAGAAACATTGAAAAATATTGCAAGAAATGACAAAGCAATTATAGTCTGTGATGAAGAAAGGAAACTCAAATTGTGCCAGAAATGTGCCAGAAATAAAACAACCGTAACACAGTATATAGAAGCTAACGTGTCTCCTCTAGCTTAAGAAAAATAGATTTGCTTCTCGAGTAAGTACGTCAGATCACATCTTTCAAGAATCAAAATGCATAAAGATGCATGAATCTCCTGTTCGAGGTCTGATGGTTCAATTGAAAACTGGTGAACTTTGACATATTTCATGTTTTGTCTAAACCTTATCCCAACTTTTCAATTTGTGCAATTAATACGGAGTACCTTGAAAGGTAGCCACAGAAACGCATTCTGTGGCTACCTTTCAAGGTACTCCTTTGTGTTACAAGTTTGAGTATGTATCCATCTGGTTTTCAATTTGTGTCTGGAGTCCAAGCGTCCATACAAGTACAGTCTTGGGACATGGATCCCTACTGAATCCCCATCTCAGAAATTTTTATGTCCAAATTCGAGCTTGACCTCCTCTCTTCGGGCCAGGTGGTTTTGAGTCACGTCTATTATTGGCATAGGTACGTTGACGACATTCTGTACGCGTGGACCGGTCCTGCGGAACTCCTTAGTGAGTCTCTCGCTTATTTGAACAGCCAATACCCGCCCATAAAATTTACACTGGAAGTTGGTGGCTCCTCTATAAAATGTTTGGACTTGACCACCGGTATACTTCTACCGATATTGCTATCCACGGGTTGTCCTTCGCGCCTGTTGCCAACAAAACAGCTACTTTTAATATTCTAATACATCGCCTCTTTCACATCTCTCTGAGTGAGGTCGCTTTCCAGAAAGAACTGAAGACAATCTTGCCGGAGTGAATTAGGTCAGGGTGTACATTGACCTCATGTAGAACGGCTACAGTCAGCAATATTCCTTCAAATAAAATATAGTAGTACTAGAGAGCTGGGAGTGAAAACACAAAATTTTCGTATCCCAAGAATATATTTCATATTTGTTTTGCATTCGGTTACCCAATTTAAAGAATATATGAAATAAAATTAAGGCTCTCTTGTAACAGTGGTAACTTTTACAAACCTAATATAATACATAAAATAGTTTACGAGGGTTTTTTACAGCCGCGAATAAAATGATAAATTCCCATTCCAACAATACTTCTGGTAGATTTTTTTCTTCACTAAAATTTATGAAATCACGGGCTAATCCCGGCCTACTGTGATATCTACCATACACAATTCATCAATGGAGTTCTGAAAATCATTCTATTATTTGGAGAGAGTGAAGACATTAACAAACACATGTATTTCCACTGTCTTCCCCAAGATAAAACCAGAATGCCTTATATTGCGAGTGGCGGAAACGTGATAAGAAAATCGGTAAATGTACCCCTCTATTAACGTTATTAAAAAGTGTGGAATTTCTCGTTTATCAGGAAGGTGAGGCTTACGTACTATCGACACCTTGAAAAATTCTGAAGTGTATCATTAAGCGATGAAGATTTCTACGAAGACGAATCGAAATAATGAAGTTTTGCTACGTCTGTTGAAATTCAAATCATCAGTTATGTTATCGACTATAATCAGACCGTGAAGGAACAAAATTTTAATCATAGGTTCGAATTCCAAAAAAAAAAAAGTTTATTTTTAATTTGAAGTCGAACTGAAGATTATAATGTAGGTGCTCCGCAATGTATTTCTTCGCCGCATGAAAGAGGTGCCGAGAAAGCTTTCGTCAGAGCCCAATGTTATGCTCATCACTATACCTATACACGTAATTATAAGCTCATGAGTTCGAGAGCACTGAATCCATAGACGCAACAAAGTCTATTAAAAATACAATCAATGCACGTTCGTATAAAGCCTAGGTACGATGAAATGCTTGGATAAGACAACGTACAACTCAAATAGAGCGGATAAATCCTAACGTATTATCATCATGTTAATATTCAGTGTAATTATTATAGTTGAATCATTTATCTATTCTTATTATTTACAAATAATACTACAGGCTGCGTACTAATGATGTATATTTGACGTGGTAATTGAAATCTTCACGAAGACAATACTCAGGCCTATACTGCAATTTCATAACCAAAAGTGAAGTATTAAATTCTGATAGTACCATAATATTTGGTCTATTTTCAGTCGTTAGACCATAGACCAACCAACACTGACCATATGAGGAGTTATCTGTCAAAAGGGCACCCGTTTGCGATAGTTGATCTTCAAAATACGTCTTTTAAGTTTCATCTTCAGATTACTCATTCCACATTCATTTTATCGAAAAATCTATAGTGACAAAAAAATGTTGCATGTTTTCATCTTTTCAGATCACTGATTATTTTTCAAATTGATCGACATATGAATCAGGGAGAATTCTATAAAAATGTGTACCTCGGGTGTCCTTTTTATGGAGATGGGGTTGAAAGATCATAAGCGTACATGTAATTTTTCATTTTTTCAAAATTTTGTATGTTGATCGGAAATGGTTCAGAGAATTCAAAAATGTAGATATCCGCAAAAAGGGCACCCCTTTGACGGGTGCCCTTTTGACAGATAACTCCTCATATAGTGTCAGCTGATTTGGTGTATCGGGAATACAATATTTGTAAAATTCCGAGGCTCGACGTTCCTACATTCACTGAAATTTGGTAGTCATGCAACAATGGGTCCGACAAAATGATGTTACCTGTTGAATGGGAGTTTGCGCTAGATCTGTTCTAGCACAAAAACGTGAAACGTTAGGTGTGTACTTCAAATGTACGAAATTTGTATCTCATTTTTATCTACGATTTGTGTCCATAACCAGCTCTCAACGACATCTCTGAGCCGAGTTATGGACCAAAATGTGCCAAAAATTCATCAATTTGCAAAAATTCTCAATAATTATCGAAAATTGTTTCGACTCTCATGTTTCATTTTGAAGTGAAATTCAACGCTGATTCCGAAAAAGCTTATGGAGCTTGAAAGAAAGAGATTTTTTAATATCTTGTTTTGAAAATCTTCGCAAATTAGTGAATTTTTGGCACATTTTGGTCCATAACTCGGCTCAGAAAAGTCGTAGAAACTTCAGATGTGGCTCAAATTAAAGATAAAATTGAAATACAAATTTCTCACATTTAAACTATACGTATAACGTTTCGCATTTTCGCGCTGCAGCGGATTTAGCTCCATTTAACTGGTAACATCATTTTGCCTCACCCTGTAAACTAGACTGATACTAGGCCCAGGTGTGATTAACCCCCCTCCTCCCTTCTTACCCTCCCTCAAATTCTCCTTTCCCTCTCCGTTTTCTAAAATAGACTTATACTAGACCAAGAAGTGAGCACCCCAAAAGCAATTGACCCAAAAATTTCAGAGTAGACTCATACTAGACCATAAAGGGGGCCGACCAAAAGCAATTAGCCTAGAACAGAGTTATATACAGTGAGCCCTCCAAAAGCCATTAGCCAAAAATATTTTAAAGTTGAATTATACTAGACCAAGGAGGGGGGCAAACGAGCGGAGCAAGCTACCTTATAGAAGAAATGAAACATGATCTTTATTTATTTGGCTGCGCCAGAATTTTTTCTTCTTATATTTTCGTTGTTTTCTCCTTTCAGAAGGCGCCTGAAAGCTTGCTTTTAACTCAAGATTCACGTAGCTTTGAAAAGTTTTCACCTATTCTTTTCTTTTTAATGCGCCATTTGTCGCAAACACGATGATATTAATGACGGACACTGACCTGTTCTCTAAAAGAGGAGAAAAATTATAATCCACGTTATTCACGACCACATAATGAGTCACCTTCAGCCCGCATATTCGCGGTACATTACGATTAAACTCTATACAATAAAACGGTTAGTTATCGTGCTCGGAAATTTTGGCTCCAGAGACCTTTCACTTCTCGTTCGAATGGCTGTCGCGAGCGTTTTCCAAAGTTTCAGGAAAAAATTTTGATTACACAAATTTACGAGTTACTGGCACAGATTATGCACGATAAACGCGATGTTACGTATTGCGCGTTCTTTCGACCCTTATTCTTTTATCAAACAGAATTCAACGACTTAAAAACAATGACCAAGAATAGAGTACGAAGACCTATACTGAAACCAGATATCAAAACCCGTTTCGATGAAGGAGGAAACATGTAAAAAGATACAACGATCACCTTTTGATTCGGGATACGTCCCCTCGCCACGATGTGGAACGGAGGTGTCATTAAACGGTGCGCCGGTATTGTTGATTTTTGAACGTTATTAACGATGATATTGGTCAATATTTACGATTATTGTACGTAGTCGGCGCGTCTCATTAACGACGTGTACTCCTTTTAAATAAGATAATCGATCATATCTAATGGTCGAGAATACAATGCAATTTCCAGAGACTGCTTCTTCGGATGATAGACAATACGGAGCTATTATCATAAAATGTTGTCTGGTCTCGTACGATGACCAAGCTAGCGAAAGGAAAGTGCAATATGATGATGGTGTTGTTAAAATATACGATTTCTTAATACCGCTGTATGTTCGCCGTAAATTTATAATACGCGATGCATAAGACTTAACCTGTTTAAACCGCGAACACTAAAAACGTTTTTGGGTCAACGTTATAAGTAATTCACTCTTATTTTTTCGGAATGCCCTCTTTAGGCCCACGTAAAATTAGGTGTGCAGTCGATATATTTTTCTTTCGATAGCTGTTCATTTAATCAAGAAAATTCGTGAATGCTACACGGCGATCTATATAGTCATAATTAATATCGTAGGTAGGTAGAATTTTCTGTTGACAATTTCTCCAACTTTCATTCGACATGGATATAATGCATTTCCGGACCCGGCACAGTTTAAAAATACTTTGGATTGACTCCCAGCGTGAATCGGTCAAATTTCTTGAGCAGCGAGTAATCGTTTTAGTAGTTCTGTTCAAGGTTTGGAACTTTCCAAGAGCGTTGTGAAATAATTCATAGACGTTTTGATTCTTAGTTTTATAATGGAAAGGAATGAAAGAAAAAACACTAGCTGTATCGTGTATGGTCTTCGCCATTATTTTACCAAAATGTTCTGCATAAAATTTCAGCTCTATTAGCTTAATTAATATAATCTACCATCAAAAGAGTTCGATAGTTCGAATTTCAATTGTGTGTACTAGGCAGAAAGGGGCTCTTACCTACTTTATGGAAACTCAAAAAAACGCACGCTTTCCTAGGCGACGATGAACAAGGAATGCTTGACACCTCTACGGGTCGATGGCCAAACTTGTAGCCCAAATTTTTAAGTTTTTTCAAGTCCTCGACTGACGAATAGATTGACGGTCAAAAATATTCGAAGTCTCAGGAGGAATTAAAAGGTGACTAATTTTCTGAAACCTTAAATAGGTCAAGGTCAAGTCAAGGTCAGAGAAATCCTAAACAATGGACAAATTAAAAAAAAAACCATGCGGATCTCTCTGTTTCTTTTTTTCTCACTGACTGTTGCGTAACAGAAATTCATTTTTCAAATTTTTCAAGAAAGTCTGAACCTTTTTTTTCGACCAAGATGTAGAGCTCAAGCAATTTAGATTTGTCCATATCAAGATCTGGAAACCAAGAGCTTCGTATCTCTGTCCCACTTAGATCTGAAACCTGAGAGATTTGTCTTTTTTAACATGTTTCATATCTGTGCTTCAACCCTACCCTCATTTGAAAATTTGCGTGCGCGTGCGTGCGCGCAGATGACCTTGGGACTTATGATTTTTCTCTTCTCAGAGCCGTACCTTAATTTCGTTGGAAATGTTGGTTCCCGTTCAGTTCAGCTGTTCAGCCGTTGAGCGTAAAAACCTGTGGTGCGGTTGTCCATTGGAGATGAGCACAAACTGGAGAATAGATATCTCCTAGAAGTGTAACAAAAGCCCCAATTTTGCTAATAGTATCATCCTGACTCACATTTCTTCATAACATCAATCAGCTGAAAATCAGCCTAACTGAACCAAAAGCCAACTAAATTTTTTGGCTGCAATGCTCAGTATGTGGATGACGTCATAAGCTTGATGACATCGCAGGCCAAATCAAGCTGATGACATCATAAACTCACGAGCAAATTCACAGGATGGTGATGACATTGCAAAGAGGTTTAAAAGTTCGAACTTGTAGATGTCTTCACTTTGCCTTATTATCCCCTTGCAAAAATTCGCAAGTTTGGTGCCAAGTTCCCTCTTTTTAATGTCTTTTCCGGCACTCCAGCCATCTATTGGAAATCTGCGAAACCAATTCCAAGTTGATTTTCCTCCCCTCTCTCTCTCTCTCTCAGGAAATTTACGAAGAATTCTTGACTGGATCAAGTTAGTTCATCATACTAGAAAAGAGATTTGAGCTAGTCAATGTTTTTACTGTAAAATTAATTTTTCCTCACTGGTAGCTACTTCAAGGAACTATAATAAGACATTAAAAATGACCTTTATTGATTTGGCTCCGCCAAAAATATTTTAAGGATTTTCTATTATGTTCTTAAGATTAGAACTACTCTTGGAGAAACTGCCGCCCACAACTGTCGCGAAAAAACGTTACAAAAAAAAAAATCAGATGGAATGCCAGTGGTAACCCCGCAAGCTTCGCAGTTCCGTGGGAAACGGCTAGTCCTATGTGAAGTCGTGTTGAACGTTTACAACTTTACATACTTCCAAGTTACAAAATTTGTATCTCAATTTCATCTTTAATTTGCGCTCAGTGAGCGGAGTCATGAACCAACATGTGCCAAAAATTGGGTTACGGTCATATAGGCGCCGACGATTAGGCGCAACAATCATTCAGACGCCGCATTCATTTGGACGCCGTGACGTATTTTTTGTAACTTGGTTCACCTAAATCCTCTTCCCTCTGCAGTAAAAAATTTATTTATAAAATTATTTAAATAAATATTAATTTAATAAAGAAAATTTATTTATCTAATTATAAATATTTTTGAATTAGATGAATTTTTAATTAAATTATAATAATTAAAAAAAAAAAAAATTAATAAAATTTTCAAAACTCTATCTAAATAAAATATAAAAATAAATAATTCTAAAAAATATGAATGGTAATATTAAATTTTTATTGATTGAAAAAAATATCATAAATGAAATAATTAAATTAATTTTTTATTATTATTAAACGTCTTGAATTAAATTGATTAATTAATTTTATTATTAATAATCTATCAATTGATTATTTAAAAAAAATTTTTTTTTTAAAGTAACCTAAATTTGAAGTATTAATTTTTTTTGAATTAATTATGAATTAAATTCCTTAAAAATTTTATTAACAAATAATATCATTTTAATTAATTAAATTATTGTTAATAATTTTATTCAACCTGTATTAAAATCAGAATAAATGTTGAAATATAATAGAGTTTCCATTACCTCTAGGATTGAAAAATATTGTTTTAAATAAAATTAATATCAGTTAGAGTTATTGTGATTCCCCTTGCTAATACTGGTAATGATAAAATAGCTCAATTAATTTTTAAAAATTGTTTTATTTGAATAAAAAAAATTAATTCGCGCCTAAGCGCCCAATTGTTCTTGCGTCTACTTGAAAGGGCGCCTACTTGATTTTTCAGTTCTTTGCGCCTAATTGTCGACGCCTTAATGATACCAACCCCAAAAATTAACCAATCCGTCCAAATTTTCCAAAAATGAAAATTGTTCAAACTTTCGTATTTTAAGAATATCTTCCAAAGTGCTATCTGATGACGTCATAGATCAGTCCCTGTGACATCACGATCCGATGACGTCACGATCTAATGACATCGAGAAACGATCACTAGCTTGAAAGTCAAAATTTTGACAGGAAACGTATTCTATGGGGATATTTTGAAAAATTTGCCTCGCACCTCGTGATTTTCGGTAAGAAGTCCAAATCGGCAAAAATGGGACAATTCCAACACCTCTCGAGTTTCAGCGGTAAAAATAGTTCATCGCAAGTCCATAAAAGGTTAAAATTTTGCCCTATATTAAGAAGCTCAAAGGTTGACATTTTCTCAAGTCCCTCTCCAATCATCATCGTCATCAAGAACATTTTTTTGAAAATGATGGCGTCACAAAAGTTGGATATGGATGCGCTCGTACCCGTTTCCTGAGGATGCCCTCCTTCTAATAAAACAGATAGTGGGTTCCCCGCTAAAAAACCTGATGACAGTTTTTCGAAAAGTTTTTGACTGCGGCTACTCCTGCAAGAATCGCTACAAAAAATTGTCTTGGTTTTTTCTCACGCTTAATGACTTCATATCAGTGACCTTGACCTACTTTGAGACTTGAAAAAATCTAGGCTAAGAGTGAACTTGAAAGCCACTTAGCCTAACATAAGAAATACTGGTGGAGGAGGACCTTACTCTGATGTCATCATGACCAAGATGAGCGCACCAATAGTCGATATAATAGATACGAGAATCGATTTATTATGATCGAAAAATTAGATCAAAACGTGGGAAGCAAGCCTATAATGTTACACTGGATCTCTGAAGGAGACTTGTGCTGTGTCACTTTTTTTTTTTTTTTTCTTATAGTCCGAAAAGCTTGTTTAATTTAATTATTTTTCGAAGCGATTCTGAGTTGAAATTTTTTGCTGTTCGTAAAACGATGACGATCCTGGTGAAACTCAAATTGTACAATATGTTACGTGCTGTGTTCAAAGAGTCTACTATGAAGCGTTTAGCATTGTGGAACATGTTCAATCGTTTCAGGAGGGAGGAGGGAGGGGCAAGAGTCGGTAACAGCTGTTGCATGTGCTGATAACCCGGTTTATCCACAAACAAGTAAAGCGGAAATTCGCCAGAAATTGTCGAGAGATGTCGCTAGTAATATCAGCGGCAGACACATGTGATGTATACTACCAAGTACTATACGCCATCATAGACGGAGGTACGTTTTTTTTCTTCTCGAAAGAAGACTCCCATCATACCGACATACCTGAGGAGAACTCCACTCCACTTGGGGGAGGAGAATTCAGAATTACAACCAATAAAAACGCTGCTTTTACCGAGGATCGAACGCTTCTATCCTATCAAGAACGAGACTCAGCTCAACGAATCAATGATCAACTCAGGTGTGTCCTCTGAACATAGCTAGCTCTAGGGTGGAACAAGGAGTATCTCAATAGATGGGCGTGGAAACGGGTTCTCTCGGTATGGTGCATACTGTCACCAGATTATAGACTATTGTGGACTTACGATGGAACTTAAATGACTGAATGGACACCATGACTCTTCGAAGGGGAGGTAGAAACATTTCTTGTCTACTCACCTACGGTCACCTATGGGAAACAGTTTCGACTATCAAAAAGATGGGTGGTCAAACCAATAAACAAAAAGACAAGAACAACGACCAACTAAAAAGAAGATTTATAGCCGAAACAAAACTAACTATTGTAGACAAGATTTAGACCCTAGATTGGTTACTACGAAGTAATTATAGACCAATCGATACTTGTGGTACAAGGTACGGAAATCTCTAACAAGTAAGACACACCCTCCCCATCCTAGAGGACAGAATCACGACACTAGAAATCAGCCAAAATACACATAAGCATAGGGAGATAGAAGAAAGATTTGAAACTAAAAAGCCATGTGCACCATGCCACTACTCATTACGTTATATGGGGGTGTTTCCTAAGTAAAATCATCTGAAATGAATGATCTTATTCACAGTCGTATCGGAATTTAATAATATTAATGTCATAAGACAATAAATTATACTGTACATTACCAGATGACCCATATACTTTCTAATCGTAGAGCTTTTTGTAGTGTATCTTCCGCCGCATCGCCGTTCAGATTCTTTCCTCTGTGTAATGCCTTCTGGCGGGTGGGTTGACCGTGGGTATCTTCAACAAAACCATAGCTCAGAGCCCGTTTGGTTTCCACTCCTCGAACAATAGGATCCCTCCCGGAAGCAGAAAAAATAGTTTGAACTTTTATCCTCGAACTTCAGTCGAACAGATGGATAGGCTGTCGAAAGTAGCAGAGTCTTGTTGTGATCACGTGTCGGATTAAATGTTACATTTCTGATCGCGAAACAGGAGAGGTAAGCACCACACGCACAACAAATTTTAAGGTGGTCGAAATTGACTCGAAAATGGCCCAGACGCGATACTTACGACCATTCCGTATGTACAAAAGAAAAATTGTAGGTAACTGAGATCAACTTCAACACGTGTGGGGGGGTAGATCATCTCTACACCCGTACGTCGTACAACGCACCTGGACGCACACTGAAATTCGTGGCGCGAACTCGTAAGCTCGAGTACCGAATTAGCAGCCTAAAAATGCATGTAAGTTGCCCCTCCACTACAGGATGATAAGGAAACAGACAGACAAGGAAATATTCACCACCTAGAATACAATGTAATCTAATCGTGAATATTGGGAGAACAAAGGATGGTCAAATACAGCAAGCCATATTCTTCCGTCAGGAAATTTCAGGAATTTTCACAGTTGAGGAAGATAAGAAAGAGTAGGGGAGGAAAAATAGAAAAAGAACAAAATACACACATTATTGTCCGGTGCGTACCTCAACACACACACACCTACCAGAAAAAAAAAAAAAAAAAAACAAGGGAATTGAACAACATGGCGAAAGCGACGTATACACCACACACATAAGCCTTCAACTGATTTTAAAGCCTGAGTTGATCATGAAGACCATGAAGAAGGTTTCTTCACAACAGCTACAGTAAAGCCTTCGTTATTAAGAGTTTTTTTGCCCAAAATCAAACACCAGCATTTGACCACCTCTGGTATTTGACTGATTTGGCTCCTAGGGACTTCCTCCTATTTGACCGACTAAGAGATGCCACGGGGTGGGAGCATTAGGGGACCATAGAGGGCATCATAACAAGATCGTCATTGGTTCTCAAGGATATTACCCAAAAATAATTGATTTATGACGAACCATGCCATGAATTAACTTGAAATTTTGAATAGTACACCGAAACAAGATTTAATTAGCTTTGCTTCCCAGTGTTGCTAATTAACGTGCACAAATAATCGACCGGGAACTTTTAAACAGGGAACCTGTTTATCGGAGGGGGGAGGGGGGGGGGTCTTTCTGGAAAAAAGTCCGCGGTCCGGGAGGCAACCTTACCTAACCTAACTTGAACATTACCATGGGACTTGAAAAATTTTTGTTTTCGTCCTATGGTTTATTGCTTGGAGGATGAAATTTTTCTAAGGGGCTTGGAGGTTGGAAATTTTCCAAGTCCCTCTCTTCTTAGCTCAGACTATCACATATAGTTCGAATGTCAAAATCCTTTTCGACTTCCCCCTCCTTTTTCCAAGTCCCTCTCCAATAGCTCGACCTTCTGTCATAATTATATACTCGTATAAAGCTAGTATAATACAAGGAGGAGTCCAAGCCTTGTTCAAGTCCAGTATACTGTATGTTGGTGAATGATTTCTCAATAACGATCATAAGAATGGCATCTCTCATACTTTTAACTGAGGTACTTTTCCTTTGAACGACTCTATGTAACAGAAGAGCAGTATTAGCCTGTAATGACCCGGAGAAAAGTATTTCTCATACAAGCGATTGCGGTACATTTCAAAAATCCGTAGAAAACGCCCAATTTTTTCGGGGATTGAATATCCGTAGATCTGGCAGCACTGATAGCCCGATTAAAATAGCTCCTTCAAGTAACTAGATATGCAATACCCCATTCACCAATTGGCCTAGCCCCTTCAATGAGCCAGATATACAACGTTTCAAACACCATAAGACTAATAAAACAGGTTCCCTGCCTCCCCTCATTTAACTCCGTTAAAGAACCCGTGAGTTTTTGACAAACCTCGTATTTATTTCAGTTGATTCTTAGTCAGATATTATTTCTACTCAATTTTGACCATAATTTCTGGTTGATTTTTGATGCAGAGTATACATTTTGATCCATTTTTGGTCGTTAATCTGTCGATACAGACAGGAATTTTTTCTCGTTTTTAGCGGAGAACCCGCTATCCCTTTTGTTGGGGGTACTCCCAGGAATTTTTCTGCGAGTGCGAGCGCGTCCGCGAAGGTTGATGACGTCACGGAGAGAGACATTGCCGTTTTGACTCTAAATTTCATTTATTTATTTTTGTTTCATGTTTTTAGTTTGAAATTTTGTATTTTTCGTGACTCGAAATTACATTTGCATTCTCTACTTCACGTTGTGAACTTTGTTACGTGACAGTGTTGATCTCAGACTATAATATATGATATGAAGTGGACTTACGCGAGCGCGAAAGCGTCCGCGAAGGTTGATGACGTCACGGAGAGGAACTTGAAAAATTTCAACACTCTAGCCATATAATTATGATGAAAGAGAACTTGAAGTTATATATGGTAGAAGGTGGTTTAGAAGAATATTTCGAATATCGAGACGGTCTTAGAAAATCTTCAAGAAGAATTTTCATACTTTGGTTGTGATTAACAAATCTGCTGGTGCCCCCAGGGAAAAGAGGAGACGACAGGGCTCGGGGCCCGCTGCCATTGCATTTCTGCAATGGCATTTAAGTTTTTGTTCTATAATTAATATGGTATTTATTACTCAATTTTGACTAACATCTTTAGTCGATTACTGGCAGATATTTAGAAAAATACCTTGGTCTATCTTCAGTCGATTTTTCCTATTTTTACTCGAGTATCATCGGCGGGTGAGCCACACAGTCACTCAATTTTGACCAAAATTTCCGGTCGATTTCTGGGCAGACACAAAGTCTGGGACATATTTTGGTTCATTTTAAATTGCTTTGTTCTCAACATCTGGCAATGTTTTTACTTTCTTCTTTGGTCTATTCTCCTGCAAACCACACAGTCACTTTTAGTTGATTTCTAGGCAGATATTTATGAATCAACTGTCATGTTGCTTATGTACAATGCAGATGAAAGTTGCATTCGTCTCAGTATAACCCAGCTAACAAGATTGTCATCTTCTTCTCTTATCACACTTGAGGAAGGCTAGCATATAGACTGCATTTTCCTGACAAAAATGGTCTGAATACAATGCTAACTAGAGACCATTTTATAGCGTCTCTATTGCTCAGAAATTGACATATCTTTTTTATCAAAAGTGGTCCATTTGTAGTGGTCTGTTGACACGGATTGAATATTGATTATGAGAGACCATGTTATGTCGTCAAGATTCCCCAGTAATCGACTGTTTTTTGGGTCAAAAATGATCGAAATATAGTCTTTTGCTGAGGAAATATGACCAATGAATGAGGATACACTTTTTCATTGTACACCTACATCACCCAAAGATTGACTATTTTTTTAAGTCAAAATTTCATCTAAGTTTGTCTAAATTTGGACGAGGAGAGCGGAGGTGAATCGACCATAAAAATTGGTCTGTAATTACCAATTTTTTCTTGCGATCTCTTCGATTGGTCGATATTCACTCGAAATTGATTGAGATCTTTGGTCGATTTGGTTTATCGGGTTCGTTTGAGCAGTGCAACGGACATGAATCACCCGATAAATTGGTACAGTACGTAGGTAAAAAAAATCGTCGAGTAGAAAACCATATCTGAGTCGACATGTTTTGATGCACATTAATCGATTTAGGACGTATCCGTACGTACGCATCGTCGATGAAAGTCATAATGTTCAAGTGCAGACGAAAGAGAAATTTAGAGCTCTATGTAAGAAAAATATTTCAATGTTGGGTAGTCGACGCAGTCGGTTTTATTTTTTTTTTGATTTCTTCTCCAAACAATGAGACTACGCAGTAACATAATATGCAACATCTTCCAACGTTCACTTTCTGTGTTATAAAACCGACAGAGTTTCCCTTTCTTACGTCGCGTCGTTTGAAATCCGCACGTACATCCTTTATGATCATTGATTGTGGAGGAGCTTCCGATTGCTTCTCGCATAATGACGTGGGTAATGAATCTAACTCGAACAAGAAATGTAGCAACGGTCTGGCATGGTACGTCGATGCGCATTTAGCGAAATTATAATTATTTAAATCTTAAAAGGTGTGCAGTTTCTTTTTAATTATTTATTTTTGCTACTGCCGCACAATGTTGTCTTCCACAGTTCAACGTATGAGGAGAAGATCCCGTTGAACCATTTCGACCGTCGATTTAGGATCGATTTAGAATCATCGGCAATGTTAACTTAAAGTCGACTGAAATTCTACTTTGAATCGACATCTTGCTAACGTCCATAAAAATACAGGTAAATCGACAGCATGATGACGTCGATTTGAGGTCAAAATATCGTCGACTCAGTAAACACTTTATCTGATGTCATGCCGACTGCATTTCGACTCTTAACTACCAAAAATGTGATCAATATGAGTGAAATGTGAACAATTTGTGCACCCGATTTCGACGGTAACAAATGGTCGATTTTTGGTCGACTACAATATTTTCACTGTTGACTTGGAATCGACTTAAAATTGAAGAATTGAAGTCGATATTGAGTCGACTTAGCTGAACCGTAATGTTGACCAAAGATCAGTTGGACCGCTTTTAATCAAATCAAACCGAACAACACTTTTTTAGTTTCGAGATATTCAAGTTTGAAAAAAAATTAGCTCTGTAAGGACTGATTTTCAAATTATTATAATTCTCTGAACTTGGCACTTCGCGTTTCGGTTTTTTTCCTCCAGGTTCTACTCATTAAACACTACCCATTGAAAACAGGGAACCTGTTTTATCGGGAGGGGGCGGGGGAACTCTCGCCGGAAAATACGCCCACCGTCTGGGAGGCAACTTGACCTAACCTAACTTAAGCATGACCATGGGACTTGAAAAAAAATTTTTCGTTTTTGTCCTATATATCGCTTATAGCTTGGAGAATGAAATTTTCCTAAGGGGCTTGGAGGTTGAAATTTTTTCAAGTCCCTCTCTTATCACCCATAGCTCGGACTATCACGTATAGTTCGAAGGTCAAAATTCTATGTGACTTCCCCCTCCTTTTTCTAAATCCCTCTGGAATAGCTCGGCCTCCTATCATATATAAAGGTAGTATAATACAAGAAGGAGTCTAGTTCAAGTCCAGTATACTGTATTCTGGTGAATGATTTCTCAATAACGATTATGAGAATGGTATCTCTCATACTCTTAACTAAAGTCCTTTTCCCTTGAATGACTCAATGTATCAGAAGAGCAGAAATAGCCTATAATGGCCCGGAGAAAAGTATTTCTCAAACGAGCAACTGCGGTACTTTTCCCTCGAGCCCAAGAAATCCGCATTTTACGCAAAATCCGTAGGAAAATCCCAATTTTTTTCGGAGATTGAAAATCCGTAGATCTGGCAGCACTGATAGTTCGATTAAAATAGCTCCTTCAAATAACTAGATATGCAATACTCCATTCCTCAATTGGCCTAGCCCCTTACAACGTTTCAAACACCATAAGACTCATAAAGCAGGTTCACTGCCTCTGTTCATTCAACTTCGTTAAAGAATCCGTGAGTTGTTGTACGTCTTTGAGATAAACTGTAGAGTCCAAGAGGGTAAGAGGTTCAACGTGTAAAACTCGTCGAATATCTTATAATGGGAGAAACACTGCGAAAAACAAAAATTTTACCTTTCCTTCGACTCGATAACGTTTCCATTGGTGTGTGTGTACGAGTACGACATTTTAAATAAGTGTCTTCGCTTCTCAAGACAATTTGACGGAATTCAATAACCTACGCACATACTTTCGACTGCTTCAAAAATGGGCTCTGAGTCAAGTTACCTGACAGCTTTTAGTTCAGTGTACCTTATTTATTCTTCGTTTTCTTGCAACATATTGTTATTGAAGAGTTGAAGAAGAAAAAAATCCGCCTTTAAATTTCGCCTACGCTGCTAATCGACTTTGGTAAAAGTTTGTTAATGTTTATTGGGCCTACTCCCTTGTAACTTCGTGAATTATGCGAGAATTAAAATCTGTGTCACTCTCGTACAGTTTGTTCATTTAGCTGTCATCTTATTTTGTGGTCGTTCAGTATTTTTTGTGAAGGATGAACATTTTCTTTGTACATATCATTAGCTTTTTTCTTCATATTATTCTTTTAGCAAATAATATATATAATTTCCAAAATATTGATGCTCATTAATTACCAACCGATTTACATTGTATCTTGCATCAGCTTGATGAAACAACTCTCGTATTTGTGAACCTCTTCTATCCTTGTCTATGCCACTAGCCTATAGGTCTTGTGTAGTCTAATATACCGTATGCTGAGCCTGTAGTATGATAAAAGTATCAAGGTCGATTATTATAGCTTTGTACGAGTATAACCCTAGTATACTGACGGAGGGAAATAGTAAAATTTTCAAAGTTCCTAAAGTAAGCCAGGGTTACCAATGACGTCATCAAGCGTTTGCAGAAGTAGCCCCAGCCAAAAAAACTTTCAGAAAATCGTCATCAGACCGCGACGGTTTTCTGTGACGGTTTTTCTGGGAGTAATTCCAATCTTGAAAGCATATTTTAATGCTAAAAACGACGACTTTCTTGAAGAAGTCGAACAAGAAACGCAGGGAACCTTCTCTAGAGGGGTAGAATATTGTTAAGATTGAAATCTTGAAGAATCTGAAATTTTCAATTGTATATGATAGGAGGCGTACTTGAAAAAAAGTCTCCCTCGTATCATAAACGGTATAGCTTGAAAGTCGAAATTTTTCCAAGTTTTCGGGTAGACAGCGGATGGCGTTTTTTCCGACCCCCCTCCCCATCAAACAGGATCCCCGTTGAAAAGAAACAAAATAATTGGTGATTCTTTTTTTCGGGTAAAAACCTCCAGCATTTCCTAGCCTGGTATAATGAAGGATATGGCAGTAAAGGTATATTAGGCCTAGTATACTGTATGCCAGGCTCAGTATAAGGTCTAAATTTTTCGTTCCTAAATAGGCTATTTCAACGTGACCTATTTTTGGTGACACAAATTCCAGAATGACTCCAGCTTTAACTCAAATCCACGTCGACAAAAAAATTTACGATACGGTAAAACCCGTGAAGTTACAATCCACTTCGACGATTCGAAAAAATAGTTTTCTCAATTGAGTTTTCAATCAGTGACTTCACTAGGTAAGAATGATTGTCTCGAATCTCTCCGTTTTTCAGTTAATTTTATTTCAGTTCCATACTTCTACGACGCTACTGCACTTCGATACCTCTCATTTTGAAACTATGTTTTAAATTAAAAACTTTCAAAAAAAGAAAGGATCATTACAGAACAACACGCATTCAGCCTTTTCTGTCTTTACTATCGGAATCATTCTCTTCTAAGTACCTAATGGAAATCAAAGTTATAATTTTCGTTCGAAAGCATTCGAAACCCATTTGAGATTTACCTACATAAAAAGCATGCAAAACCATCTGTACGATTGAAAGGTTCATTTTTGAGTTAATTTGGAACATCTTACGATATTTTTGAATTGCGGTTACGTGTCCAAGGTTACAACTCGTCTAAATATCAACAGCGAGAGTGATTTATCGAATCCGAAGTCAGTCATTAATTTCCTTCGCTTAAAAACTGTAGCACACTCTTAAAATGCATCGAGTACAGAGGTTTCATTCTTTTCGCGACATTCTGAAAGAAGGGCAAATAATTATGGTTTTTTCACGAACTCATTGTAAGTATTATGAGAAGAAAGAGAGAAAGAAAAAAAAATGAACATACAGGTACTATGTGTTTGAAGAATTTTTAACGATATATATCATATTCATGCCACATAATTAAAAAAAGGTCGTCTAATTTACAAATTTTCGCCTTCAATACCGTGAGGATATGAGAAGCCACTAAATTTATTATTTCGTAAGTAAAACTAGAGTACGGTATCGAGCTTACGATCTTGTCTCGAGAAACTTTGAAAGAGAATAAATAACCATTCTGGTTGGTTAGAAGTCATTCTTCAGAATGGACCATTGTAAATGTGCATATTAAATGTATTTTATATTCGACAAAAAAAATATTATGCAGTAATCATTCTGATCTTGAATAGCGGTTTTGAAACCGTACGTGTTCATTTTGGCCCGCAGGCGTTTTTATTTTGCAATTAGTTTACATTCTGTACAGATATACGACTCCTAGGCCGTAACTCTAGAGAAGTAACACCGTGTCGCAAATTTACCCTTTTATTTATTCAATACGGCTGTGCAAAAAATAATATCTTCGAGTTGAAAGATTTTCTTATTGACTGAACATCGAATCTTGAAAAGGTGAATTTCATCGACGTGGGTGAAAAAATTCTGAATTTTTTTCCATGTTTTTGTTGCTACTGTGAAATGTCATGCAAATGATATTGCCTTGAAAATGTCCTGTGTAGAGATTGTCTTCAAGCCATCATAGATTCACTCAAACAGTAAATAAACTTATACTAGGCTACATCGATCTTCTGTGGCATATGGTCGATTACATCCACCCTAACTTTGAGATTTGGAAAAATTTGAGCTATATTCATCTCACTGATGGGTCGAAGAGGAGCAGAGAGAATCTTGAGCGAGACTCCAGCCTTCAAGTGATCTTATTCACCTTGAGTCACGGGAGATTTACGTCACGTCTTTGATTCAAAATGATATGAGGGTCTTTCCCAGAAGGTAAGAGGAGAACCTACTTTGAAGAATTTCAAGCTGGTAGCTTTAGAAGAGCTCACTCGCTCCGCTCGTTCGCTCTCTTCCTTGCTCTACTACGTGTCTGGTTTAGAATATTTTCAAACAATTGCTGTTGGGTGGCTGACTCGCTCCGCTCTTTCGCCCCCATCCTTGGTTTGGTATAAGTCCACTTTGAAATATTCCAAGCTAATAACTTTTAGGGGGAAAACGAGAGGAAGCTAATAGCCTTTAGGCTCACTCGCTCTACTCTTTCGCCCCCCCCCTACTTGGTCTACTATAAGTCTAATTTAAGACTAGTAAAATTCTAGGAGGTCTTTTACATCTATTATAATTCTAGTTTGAAACTGCTAAAGTCCTAGTAAATTGAGAGAGGAAACCGTTACGTGCCTTGTGCCTTCTCCTCTCTCAATTCAATATGGCTCGTAGTTTCGAGGATTCAATTATTCTTATTCTTAAAGTCCTAGTGAGCCTATACCTAGTTCAAAGCCAGGTCTAGAGACAGCCTAGTGCTCAGACCTACCATCTTCTTGGAGCAGCTCAAGGCCTATATAAAAAAGGCTAAACCTACTAGTGCGGGAAAAGCCTTTGTTTTCCAATGTGTACTACAGTAGCTAGTTGAGGTCCAGTTTAATTGGGTATTCAAAAAGGAAATATAATACATAAGATGCCTGAGCCGGCTAGTATAAATTGACTAGATCCTCTTCTACAGTATACTGTATTTTTTGTTAGCCTAAGCCCGGACACATTATTATAACTAAGCTTAGTTTAAGACTAGAAAAATCCCAAACTAGTACATAAACTGGGCACTACCTAATATAAGTGTGCTTTGAAATATTTTAAGGTGATAGATTTTAGGTAGCTCACTTGCTCCGCTTCCCCCCCCCCCACCATTGGTCTGAACCCGCTATACTTTTTGTTGGGGGTACTCCCAGGAATTTTTTTGCAAGCGCGAGCGCGTCTGCAAAGGTTGGTGACGTCACAGAGAAGTTTATGACGTCACAGAGAGGGACTTGAAAAAATTTCATCACTCTAGATGGATATATGAAGTGGACTTACGCGAGCGCGAGCGCGTCCGCAAAGGTTGATGACGTCACAGAGAAGTTGATGACGTCACGGAGAGGTTGATGACGTCACGGAGAGGGACTTGGAAAAATTTTGACACTCTAGCCATATATGATATGAAGTGGACTTAGAAAAATTCCTACCCTTGAGCTATATGAATATGATAGAAAGGGGACATAGAAGAATTTCAAATCTCGAGTTTCCCCCCCCCCCTCGATCTTGCGCTCGCGCAAATGGGCTCGGGGCAGCGGACATTGCATTTCTGCAATGGCATCTAATTTTTTCTGAAGATTTTACATACAATACGGATTTCTTGCAATCAAGGGAAGGTACCTTAGACAATATTGAAAAAATTTTATTTGTGCAAGGATAATGTCAATTTTAAATCTTAGAAAAACCAGACTCTGCAACGAGAGATACCTTTTTCCTGCTCGTTATGGATTGATACCGCGGTGTTTCGTAATATTGAGTCGATCGAGGGGAAAGTACCTCAGCTTCCTCTATAAGACATACCTTTCTCCTGATTGTTATTAATGGATGAAAGTCCGTAGAAATCTGTTTGTAGGTCTTACAATAAATGACGGATACGGATTTTCGAAACTACCACCTGGCAGCACTGCTCGCTTCGCTCTTGCATTCACCCCCTCCTTGGTCTAGTATAAGTCTACTTTGAAATAATATTCCAGGCAAGTGTACTTTGAAATATTCCAAGCTAATAGCTTTCAGAGTGCGAACAAGCAGAAGCTAATATCTTTAAAGGCTAAACTTACTATAGTAGCTGGTTGAGGTCCAGTTTAATAGGGAATTCAAAAAAGAAATACAATACATAAGTAGCCTAAGCCTGCTTGTATAAACTGACTAGATCCGTTCATACAGTAAATGATTGGCCTACGCCCATAAGTCTAGTTTAAGACTGGTAAAATCCTCGGTGGGGGGACGTTCTTCTCCGTTCCAGTGCTGCCAGATCCACGGATTTTTGTTCCTCGAAATTATTCTGTGGATTTTGCGTAAAATGTGGATTTCTTGTGCTTAAGGAAACAGTAGATGAGTCAGTAATACGAGAGATACTTTTCTCCTGGTCGTTATCTAATGATATAGCAATATCTTGCAACGTTGAGTCGATCAAGGGAAAAGTACCTGAGTAATAAATGTGAGAGATACCTTTCTCCTGATCGTTATTGGTAATTCGAGAGAAATCTCTTTCTAGCTGTAAAGATGGCGGATACGGATTTTTGAAAAGATTATCTGGCAACACTGCCCCGTTCTATTATAGGTCTAGTTCAGGACTGGTAAAATCCTAGCATAGAGCTAGTCCAAAGACACCATAAAGCTAGTATAAAGCCATCATAACGCTAGTATAAACCTAGTACCTATATAAACTGGGCAAGGTGGACTCGCAAATTTTTGAATGACCCACAGAGTATCGAGGGTGAAGGGGGAGGGGACGCACTCGGAAAGTTTCAAATTAGGGGTCAGGGCAGAGTAACATGTCAAAAAGTTTTGGCCGTCGTTGCTTTGAGACCTGTATCCTTGGCCTTGATAAGGTCAGGCCTAACATACAGTATATTAGGTTATACTAGGCCAGACATACAACATACCAAGGGATTCATACGCCGTCTAACGTCTATGTTCGACTAGATAATTCATCCTGGTCTCTGTACCAGGCTTTCAATGCTTGAATTAACAAACAGTATACTAGGCTTTATTCATGGGATTTCAAAGAATTTCGACCGCTGCTACTCTATAATTGGGCTAAACTAGGTCCGGCCATTTAGTTCAACATACTTCTAATAATATGCGGTGGACTAGGATTAGAGTATAACGTCATACAGGTGAACGAGGGGAGCAAATGAGCTAATCTACAAGATACTATCCCTGTACATGGTTTCAAGAATGAGTCCGTCAACTGGTTAGCCTAACATAAAACAATACTAGGTTTATACCAACCTGAGAAATACTGTCGGAGGAAGACCTCACTTCGATGCCATCATGACCACGATGGACGAATGAAGAGTCGATCTAATACGTGGATTTGATTCACTATCATCGATAAAATTGATACATCGATATAATAGATGTGCATAGTGGAAGTGTAGGAAGTAAATGAACAAGAAGCTACACTACGTGTCTCTGGAGGAGACTTGTTATAGCTTCTGCGCTATGTCACGTCGCTTCGACTCTATTCTCAATATTTAAACCGACCCATCGCCTTCGGGGTATTTAGGAAGTCTCCACCTAGGAACTTACCGCGATACTATGGTGAAAAGAAAGGCAGCTCTAGCCTGCAGAGTCGTATTCTTCCTCTCGGCCTAACTTGGGTACATTCAACTTCCCAATTCCTTCCTTCTACTGTCTCTTCGCCAAATTTTTTCGCATGACCTCTTCTAAGAATAATGATGGTGAGAGGACATAAGTAGGGGAATTAATCCGATACAATTAGCGCATGCTCTCGGAACTGGCCGGGGTGTTTTATCATCGTATACTGGATACCGACAATTTTGTTCATATATCGCTTCTCATGTTATGTACTATGTGATGTGAAAATTTTTTGTTTTCATTAGGGATGAAATGGCGGTCCGTGTATTCAACTTGTGTTTTTGACTCCGATTTCGGGTTCACATTGAATTGCGGGTTCAAGAAATCGAGTATATTACGAGTTCGAAACTTAGGAGGGGTCAAAAGTTATTTTGGGCTCGGTAAGTCGGATTTTGTATTTACGGTTGTGTATAGATAGATAAAGTAAAACGAGGCGATGATTATTGTAGGGGGACGGACCTCCATTGATTCCTCGGAATAAATTTTCAATTTAAATTCGTTTTTCTCTTTATACGAGTATATATAGAAGTTTATTATTATTCTTATATTCGATAGGCTATTGTATGAATTCTTCTTTCTTGTGTAATGTGTAAATTTGTGGAGAGAATGCGAGATTAAAATTCCTCGATGTAAATACGTCCGCTTTAAAAACATATTCAACGATAACGATTTTAAAAAAACGACTGTACAGAAGCAGACGTGTTCGGAAAATCAGCTATGTAAATATATTGTTCAAAAAATGGTGATTAAAACTTGATATTTTTAGTGAAAATATTCTAGAAATATATTTGGAATCTAAGGAAGGACAGAAAAAGCACAAATAATCATGATTCGTAATATGGACGAGACCGTTATGATAGTTTTAGAAATTCATGTTACCGTCCCATCAGTAAAATTTTTTTCCATATTTCTATCCAATTGACAGTTTTGATGTACATTTCATTTTAAAGAGTCGTAAATGAGGTAGAAATAGAAAGACGGAGTAGGTACATATTCTAAATAACTTTTCAGCTACACTCTATGGGTATAAAATTTAATCATAAAGTCATGATGACAATTTTTGGATTACTAAATCATTTTCCTTTATTTCAGGATTTAGCTTGGGTGACGAGCTCGGCTTCAAAGAGTCTCTTTCGAATACGGAAACGGCAAATCGCAGATCCGCTACTTCAGCTCGTAGCGCTGCTGGCTATTTCGCGCCTCTTTTAACGACCACTGCAAAACCCGATACGCAGGTAATTTCTGTGAGAAAATCTAAGCCTAACGGAAATGCACGAAAGAAGTTGTAAAACCTCATATCTACATTTTATTATAAATCGTTAACTAAATGTTTCAGAGGAGTGATGTATCATTGGCGTTAGCGTTGCCAGTGAATAATAGATCGAGTCACGCGATCAATTTGAGATCACCGTCGGCGAGACATACGATGCCAATAACTGTACCACCATTTAGACCGATCCACCCGGGTGAGAACAAGTTGAATAGACCGACTAGAGTCACTAAGCATCGGGACGACGACCCAGTTACATTGGTAGCGGTACCTGCCTTCGCCGCTCTACCTCAGTCAATTGCTAAAGTTCCTACCCATATAAGCAGACCAATTGATTCTCAAAATTCACAAAATTTACAGAGCAACCGACGAGTTTCGGTAAGTAGAATAATAATATTCAGTCGTGTCAATGAAGAAGCAAAAATAAATCTAAATGAATGGTGAAAATTTTGGCCCGTCGACCGTCTCCATCTATTAGATAAGATCTTCGTCGTCAACAAACCACCTGAACAGCCTATGATATTTAGCCTAATGCGTCCTCTGATGGAGGTCTGAACCATGACCTAGTTTCAAGAGCTGAAAAAATTCCAATCAACTTGTTACCTTTCTTCAGAGAAGCGTTCAAGTTGTATATATAGCTACAAAAAGAAAGAACTTGTGAATTTTGATTGGGATAGACATATTTCTTATTCGTACCCCTATAGAGAGTTTTTCCTACGTACGGGTGATCTCCTGCAGTATAATTTGTTATATCATAGGAAAAATCGTAATCTGAGAAAATTTTTAGCTTTCAGCCCTCTAGAAATACTTGGAAGGATTTGTAGAACTCTAAACTACATTTGCAAGGCGGAAACCGGAATCTCGACATGGGCGTAAGTACGGAGAGGTTGGGGGTTGAAACCTCCCCCCCGCGCCCAAATCTTGCCATACCTACGCCTATAAATCTTGATATCCAAATCTTGAGGGCCATTTATATAAGCGGGAACTTTCTTTCGAATAAATATCCCCAAGTTACTAATACTACTCTTTGAATACGTATAATACTGATCTAATTTTCTTCTTTTTCAGTTGAATGCTATGCTGGGACAAAAAGATGCGGACGTATCTAATTCTATAACACAGTTACGCGTTATAGACTCGCCATTGGCGGCTGTACCACCACCTAGCGACCCTCTGCTCCCCGAAGCTGTCGGCAATGCTTTGAAAAGCGTTGCTCAAAATACAAATATTAGTACAGACGCCCTACTCGCTTCAATTCAGCTACGTCAACAGCAAGTACTGTACCAGCAGCAGAAACAGTTGGCAGCCTTAGCTGCGGCCGCTACCTCAACTACAACTAGCACAACATCAACTACGACCACCATTAAAAATACCCCGCCGTCATCTACAACGCCCTCAACTACGTCTACTCCTTCTTCGCTCTTGTTCAAACTGACCTCTCAAGCTACCAACTCTCTAGCCGATGTTAGTATGGATTCTGATCCGGAGTTCCCGGCTCCAAGCAAACCTGTTACCAAATCACCACCGACGAAAGTAAAATACCAATTATCAGGCGCGCATAAGGTGATGAACGCACCCAAGGAGTATTACCCGGTTAATTACGACAAGAATTTCGATGACAATTTCACTAGTAGGGTGGAGTTACCGGACACGTCTTTCAGTTGTGGGGATCAGAAGCATTTTCCTGGTCTATACGCGGACGAAGATCTCAATTGTATGGTTAGTATATTCTAGTGAAGACGTTCATACGAGTATTAAAATTTACCTCATTAAAACTCATCTTCAGTTTGATAAGGTGTAGGTAGAGAGCACTAGATATTTGAAAGATACCAAATGTACGATTCCATTATATTAGTTAGCTTTAAGGTACCTACAAAAGTAGGCCTACTTTTAGGTGTTACTTGAACCTTAAACCTCAGTTCTAAAGAACGTTTTTATTGGCCTTCAGGTTCGCTACCATCTTATCATTTCTCCCGTCCAATCACCAAGCTGAATGATTTTTGCTGTCAAGCATGATTAAATTGTCCAAGAGGCTGTGGCCCTATTCCTCTTTGCCATGGCAATTTTGTCCCTAGAGTTTTCTTCTTGACTTCAAATATCCCTTCTCTGTTGAGCTGTGTTGCAGTGTTTACCAAACAGTGACCTCATACCTTTTTACCCCCTCGATATTTAATGCTGTTTTTTCCTGATGTATATGCCTACACACTACTCGCAACGGAGCTTGTACACTCTGCTCAAACTCCCCTTTTCCTCTTCTTCCGTCTCTTCATTACTGGTTCTCCTCACCATGAGTGGGTTCTTATGGATACCCACCTACATTCACATTTTAAACGCTTTTATCACTTTCTTTGTGTTCTATTCTATTCTACGTGCGGATGGCGTCCATCTAGGGCGTCTGTAAGGAATACATTGACGATAACACAGAAGCCCTGGACGGACGCCCTGTATACAGATGGGTCCTCATGTATGGGACTGATTTGAAGTACTTACCTTCTTATCTCACTATCACTAGTTCCATTCCTTTCTTCCATTTTCCCTAGTTCTCCCTCAATCACGTCTGTGGGATAGCCGCTGGGTTTTGCGATTTGCTTCACTATCTCAATTACTTCCATCTTCTCTCTTGTGTTCTTCAGGACCAAAATTTCTCATAAGGAGTAGTTTTGAATCGCTGCTCATTCGTGCTCGGAGTGGTAGTACGAGTGTTTGGGATGATGTTATCAATGTGCATTGTCTGTCTGTAGATCTTGTATGTATTCTATCCTGTTGTTCAGCAGTGTGAGTGGTAGTTCAAGTGAATGGGATCATTGAACTTCTCTAATGTGAATCTTGATGTTTTCAATCATGGTAACCGTTTCAAGCAGTGTATTGCAGCTGAAAGATTCAGCATTGGCTTGAACTTTTGACCTTGAAAAATATAGCTTCGGCTTAGGCTTTTGGCTGTTCAAAAAAAAAAAATTGGTCAACTTTTGGCTCATCCTTAGCTGACTTTTGGCTTTTCAATTATTGAAAAAATTGGGACACAATCAGGAGAAAAGGATCTCTGTCAGGGGGTACACAATTATAATAATTTACGAAGAAAAAGAAAAAATTGTGGACATTTTTTTTGGATTACTAAATATTGAATTTTTTGAAACTGTATTGTGTTCCTCTTTCTCAGTTTCTCTTTCTGAATTCTAAAAAAAAAATCAAAAAAATTGCTTGACTATAATATAATTTTTTTTTTGTTTTCAAAATAAAAAAAAAGTATGGTTTTGTACTAACTTTTTAAAATTGAGAGGAAGCCAAAAGCTAGTCAAAAAAATTTAGTAGTGATGGGAACTATCGATAGACTATTGATACTATCGATAGTTTTTGGCAAACGATAGTTTTCCGAAAAACCATCGACAATAAAATATCGTCGATAGTTCGAGAAACTATCGATAGTTCAAAAATGTTTCTATTTCTTATCAAAATCACAAAATTCGGTGGGAATTTATTGATAACACATTTGAAAGAAAGAGAAAGGAACTGGAATGTCCAATAGTCAACTGTTCACCGTTCACTATTGGTCACATATGTGCTTTTTGGGTGTGGGGCCAAGTTTTTGAGGTATTTCTTAGTTGCGTCAATCATCTAGTAACACTAGAATACACTCCTTGACAGGATTTTCCACAAAAAAAATAACGATCAGGAGAAAAGTATCTATCCGACAATTAGCACAGGTACTTTTCTCCTGATCGACGTTTTTCATTCAAACTATCGATAGTATCGATAGTTTCAGGAAAAACTATTGGGACTATCGATAGCATAGGACTATCAACTATCGCCCATCACTAAAATTTTAGTACGGGAAAATAAGAAACAAAAAATGTAAGAAAAAAAAAAAAAAGATGCCAAGCTGGTTTTTGCTGGAGATGTTTGTTTTGGTGTACTGATGAACATATCAAAAGTCCCCACCCCTCCGATTGCCGCGTCGAGATCCACAGGGGGCTGAACGTCATTATTTTTGATTTTCTGCCAATAACTCGTTTTCTATGCGTTATTTCGAAAAATGTTATAGTATAAAAAATGCTCCCCGTCAAATTTTCCATAAGAAAGGTCTCTTGTGAAATTTTCATTTGAAGCGCTGGAGAGTCGCTACAGATCAATGAAGTGAAATTGTGAATTCTCCATTCATCCGGGTCGATACGCGCTACTATACCGCGTAGAGCCTGGCATAAAACGGGCTACTTGCACCTGTAATAATCCATTACTGTCAAATTTTACAGGAAAATAGTTGAAACAAAAGTTGTTCGCCATACAATTCTCTTTAAAATGGTGTATAAATATAATGACCTAGGTCTAATATTCCGCCTGAAATGAATAAGAAGTAGAAGCTCTTCGACAAAAAAAAAAAAAAAAAAAAAAAAAAAAACTGGTTACATAAACTTTTTTTTCCTTTCTCTTTTTCTTTCTTCTCTTTTTTTTTCTTTCTGTAATACCCTTGCAAATAAATGAGTCAATTTCATCAATTCATTAAAAAATCTCGTTTTTTTATGAATACATTAAAAATCTAGCTCTATATTTATAATTTCTTCCTCGCAATCAATTTCATCGAGATCCATCTCTACAAAATCGTGTGATGAAGAAGCGTTGCAACACGTTTCACCTATAGAATCAGAGTATATAAAGGGAGTATAGGTATATGATTTATGAAACTTGGAATGATCAAGTCAAGTATAGGTACAATCTTTACCTGCACAAGGACTGCAGATACGAGAGCACTTTAAGCCATATTTAGCACAACCACACCCTTTCTTGCAGCCCATCTTGCACTTGCAGGATATCAATTCCAACAGATTATCGGGTGCAGGAGCGCGGGGGGTCATAACTGGCTCGAGGAAACTACCAACTTCTGTCCAACCAAATCCAACTGGACCACAAGACACTCCCTTCCAGCTGCAGATCTGTTGGTATACGCGAAGACAGTGCTGTTCATTTGCTGACATAGTTGGTGGAAGTGCTTCCAAGCGAACTTGTTTTTTGCTCTTAGCCACCAACTTCTCAAACAAATGAAAACGATATTCATTGAGCGACATATTAGGAACAGTGCCTTTGTTGTACAGGGCAGCCGTTAACTTGTTGCCCATGGCGGAAATATCGCTGTGATCTAGATATCCACTCTGGAAATCAATTGCCAATTGCTGAAAATTGACACTCTTCCTCAGTATGTTGAAGACAGTACTTTTTCCTTTCTGATAAAAGGCGGACGTCGTGTCACATCCTGTGAGGGTAATACAATTCAATTAGATGACTCTAATGAAGTAACCATATAATCATTCAAATGAAGAATATATTAGGTGCAGACCTGAGAAAGCATGCAAAAATAAAATGTAGCGCTCTATATTTGGATTCGACTTCTTTATTTCATGAGGACAGTACAACTGGTTCTCCAATTTTTTCCCTCTGCCTGGTTTGAACAATTTTACCAGGTGGGAGGATGAATGGTAAATGAGAAGAACCAAGAGGTCAATGTCCTCTCCAACAATGAAAACTTCGCCAGCACCGCTCTGCTGTGTACTTTCCTTCAATGCAGTTTGGACAATCAGGAAGTCAGCATCTTCCTCGGCTTGGAGGGTATCTATCCCGCATTCCGTAAATCTCTTTCTCAGAGCATCAATCAGTCTACTTTTGTTGCTGTTATTTGACAGGAATTGTTCTCGCCCAACGAGCACAACTGTCGATTGGTTAAATACAACTTCTTTGCTTTCTGTTGTCCCATACCGTCTTCTTCTCTCAACCCCTTTTGTACTTCCTTCCACTGGCGAATATCCATCAAAAACAACAACTGCATTTCTATAATTCCTTCTAACATATGACACGTATGCTTCGATGACCTCACCATATGTACTAGCAGAAGGCCATGTCACACGATGAAGGAGAAAGCCGCCATCGATGACATGACATTTGCAATTTTCGGATGAAATTTCTGTAGAACATTTCAGTTGTTGGTACAGTGAAGACTTCACTGTTTTTCAGCAAAACAGCTATAACTTCTTATTCATTTCAGGCGGAATATTAGACCTAGGTCATTATATTTATACACCATTTTAAAGAGAATTGTATGGCGAACAACTTTTGTTTCAACTATTTTCCTGTAAAATTTGACAGTAATGGATTATTACAGGTGCAAGTAGCCCGTTTTATGCCAGGCTCTACGCGGTATAGTAGCGCGTATCGACCCGGATGAATGGAGAATTCACAATTTCACTTCATTGATCTGTAGCGACTCTCCAGCGCTTCAAATGAAAATTTCACAAGAGACCTTTCTTATGGAAAATTTGACGGGGAGCATTTTTTATACTATAACATTTTTCGAAATAACGCATAGAAAACGAGTTATTGGCAGAAAATCAAAAATAATGACGTTCAGCCCCCTGTGGATCTCGACGCGGCAATCGGAGGGGTGGGGACTTTTGATATGTTCATCAGTACACCAAAACAAACATCTCCAGCAAAAACCAGCTTGGCATCTTTTTTTTTTTTTTAATATGCTTATTTTCCCGTACTATTTAGCTGTATTAAGCTTTTGGTTTCCAGAGGTGCGCTTGAAGCTGGCTTTTGGCTTTTGTCTCATCAGTACAAATTTGGCTTTCAGCTTTTGGCTTTCGGCTAGCTGCAATACACTGGTTTCAAGAAAGAATTATTCCATCCATCCATCGGTGCCTGATTTTTACAATAAGGATACTATCTACTCATCTGGCCCAGTGTTTGATCAAGTTTTCAAATGTGCTGCCCTTCAATATCTCATTTTCTATGTCTGCCATGATTATCTCGGCCAGTATTGACATCGACAGCGGTAGTCCCATTGCTAGTTCCTCTTCCTGGCTATAGAACTTGTTATTGAAGCGACAGTAAATATATCTGAAATCTCTTACATTATACTTTGGCGTCATTCAGCTTTTCAAGATATGCCTATTTCTTTTGGAGCCGAGTGAAAAGTTCCTATTTTGGTATGGTACCAAACATATTTGTTACATCCAAGGATGCCATTTTGTAGTATACTCTTGATAGTTGATTTCCATCTTGTCCAGTTTCTCTGTAAGCTCCCTTTTCTTTCTGACGCTTTGTCTGGATGTAATTAAACTAGTTCTTCTAAAAATTTGGCCGCAATAAATATACATAC
This sequence comes from Aspidiotus destructor, assembly GCA_035079395.1. Taxonomy (NCBI): domain Eukaryota; kingdom Metazoa; phylum Arthropoda; class Insecta; order Hemiptera; family Diaspididae; genus Aspidiotus; species Aspidiotus destructor. The sequence goes on along the minus strand of JAVHKZ010000003.1, from coordinate 9,273,893 downwards.
TCTCATAATGCTACCTATGAAGTGGTGTTGAACACTTGAGATCTTTTCAATAGAAAAATTTTCCAGTCCCCGATCTAGTATAGGTCTATTATAACTGTGATAAAAATCATGGGGAAGCCGGTCGGACAGAATTAGCATTTTTAATCTGACGCAGAGCTGCGCTAGAGAACCGACAACCCCCTGCGTTTGTGGTGATTGTCAGCAAAATTGACCGCACCGCCTCCTCGAATACAGGGGTTATATGGATTCAAATTTCTAGTCCGACAAAAATGCGTTCTTTTTCGTCGTCTCAGAATGTGGGGCTCTTCTTTTATATCATAATGCATATCCATTTGCCTGACTTTTAGTCAGGGGATATCAAGTTTAAGCCATCAATTGCTTGTGCCAAAGCGTAAGCTGATTTTTGAACAGCTTATAGGCCACTCAAGTCTGGGTTGTTGGCAATTTCATCCAGCCAAAAGCCGGTCATTAAGCAAAACCTTATTGGCTTAACTCCGGAGCCCCGTAAGTCAGTCTTTCAATTTCGTTTAACAACTTATAAGCTCAAGTCGAAGCCTAAGCTGTTGAGAAACCGCTTGACATCCCTGTGCCAAATTAGTCTTATGACGGGGAACTGAATACAGGCCTATCTATTCCTCTGCCATAAAACCAATGGGAAGCAAAGCAGGGAAAGTATTGTAGCCGATAATTTCACCTTTGGCTTTCGGCTTTTGTTAGGATTCAGCTGACTTTTGGCTTAATTTAACTGACCTAATTCAGCTTATTTTCGGCTGATTAATGTTATGAAGAAATGTGAGCTCAGATGAAACGATCAAAAGATTCGGAGCTTTGTCATTTGGTGGAAGATATCTATTCTCCAGTTTATGTACATCTTCATTGGATGACCGAGCTACAGACTTTCGTGCTAAAAAGCCAGTGTATTTCAGCCAGCTGAGAGCGAAAAGCTGAAATCTAAATTCAGTCAAATTTCTACCAATAAGACACAACCCAAAATCCAGCTTTAGGCACACCACTGGAAGCCAAAAGCTTTATCCAGCTAATTATTTTTTACTAGCTTTTGGCTTTCTCTGAATTTTGAAAAGTTTACAAACAACAGAGGGGAGACTGAGAAATAAAAACTCAATACAGTTTCAAAAAAATTGATATTTATTAGTTCAAAAATCAACAAATAATTTTTTTTGATAAATTATAATTGTAATTCAATAGTTTGACTTCTTTCTTGTAGTTTTTGTAAGTTGTAGTTCTATTGTACACCTAACAGAGATCCTTTTCTCCTGATTGTGTCCGATTTTTCCAGTAATTGAAAAGCCAAAATCCAGCTGAAAAGAAGCCAAATACCAGTCAAGTTTTTTTTTGGAACAGCTGAAAGCCTAAGCTAAAGCCATACTTTTTAAGGTCAAAAGTTTAAGCCAGAGGCCAAAGCTAAATCCTTCAGCTGCAATACACTGTGAAAAGCTGAACAGTCAACTTGAAACGGTACCACACTTTCCTATCTCTGTCCTTTTGTTCAATACGAAAAAAGGCGGTACTTCTAAAAAAGAAAAGAAGTTTTTTTTTTTTTGTTTTTTTTCTGCGGTTTTTGTATTGAGTTACTTCTTTTCTTTTTTAGAAGTATCGCCTTTTTTCGTATTATGGATAGCCGTACCTTGCAATCTCGCATCAATTCACTTTGTTCAAGTTTGAACGTGGTTTTAAAACCTAGAAAAAACCTGAAAGTTTGGCTTATTTCTCTTGAGAAGTTTGAAATAATTATAGAAGCTGCCTCCCAATTTCACTATCAGTAGAACTTTGACTGAATTCGGATTTCGGCTTTTGGCTGACTATAATGTTCCAAAAGCAAGTACGACAGCGAAGCAAGATTGCGAGAATCAGCCAAACAAGTAATATGATGTAGGAGAAGAACCTATTCTTTTTTCAAAAGTCATCCTTCTCGTATATTATCGGAAGTTCTGTCATTGTAATAATCAAATACACGCTATTTTCTTAAGATGAATTTTCCTCTCTCATATTTATGATTCCTGGATCAAGGCGGATAATTTTCTTTTCAAGTTTTGAATTTAATTAGACCATTCCGCGTACATCTTCCTAAACGACGCTTCTCCACATTGCCCCCGCCCTTTCGAGAAAATAATTTGCGGGAAGGACGGTGGAGGAAATGTATTGTTAGAGGAAAACAATCAGGTTACTTCTTATTAATATTTTTAAAATGTTTTCAGGTATTTCACGTTTGTGCGTTAACCGATGATGGTCTGGTGATGAAGAGCTTTCTATGTCCGGAATCGACCTTATTCGATCAAACCATCTTGAAATGTAACTGGTGGTTTTACGTTGATTGTAAAGCCTCGAAGCGACTTTACGACAGTAACATTCCTATTTCAAAAAGCTACCAGCTAATGAAAGCTCTAACATTCTTTTCATCGTATAATAAGAATGACAAACTTGCCAGATAGTATAATGGCCCGAATCGGACCACGAACTAGTTCTCAAGCCAGCATTGATGTGCAGGAAAGGAGGCGATAGCCAACTTTTTTTAATGGATGGGACATTAAGCAGCAGAATACATGTAGAATAAATCAACGATTTCTTCTTTTTTTTTTTCTTTCAATACGTTCACATGTTTTCCCTGTTAATTCCCTCCGTTAGTTTGACTGGCTCAATGTATTGGAGTTTGTGAACCACGTACCTAGTCATTTTCGATATATAGGTACTCCGTAACATCGAACTTTATTTGGATACTGCCATAATTTATGAAAGAATGCAAAAAAAAAAAAAAAAAAGAGAAATTAGCCTAAATGTATCATACAAACACATTTTAAGTAATTCTAATAAAGAGATTATTCTCAACTCTATATTAATAAGTACTACTTTTTTTCTTGGTTCCTGATCATGCGCACTGGTTAATAATTTTTGTGAATAAAAATAAATCACCGATTTCTTGGTATCGCGCGTCTTGTCAAATGCATTTCACTGTAATTAATAAAATGAATACGGACCATTTAAGTATTTGATAGGTTGAGAATGTAATACGAGATGCCTAGGTACCGATGAGAATGAACTCAAACATAATTGACTTGTAGTAGAATTTAGAATGACTTTTTTTAGGAAGTTTAGATACCTATTTAGGGTTACCTAGATGAGAAAGATTTTATGGTTACGTTCAGTAGTGAACGGATATGTACAATACATGAATCGTCTTTTCGCGTCAATTCTGTTTACTGTAACCCAATAGCATAGACTATTGCCGGCGAGCTCATCAAATCAAGATGATTATATCATCTGTCATTGGCCCATCGGCTTTTGAGGGACACTTCAATAATTATAAATAAAATAAATAAATCAAAGATCCGGTCATTTTTATGCAGTATAATTAAGCGTTCACCGTTCATCAAGACTGTTTATTATTCGTAAGCGCGATATTTTATTTTTGTAACTGTCTTGTACCAATACCTGTATATTTACGATTTTTAAAAATAATTTAACCATATTATTCTAATATTGATTTATAATGATTGCGATGTTTCGCTCCATTTTAGTCGTAGAGATTGTATTTTTATTCCTAATTAGTACTTATTAATTTTTGTAGCTAAAAATCAAAATTTAGAAATTATTTTGCTCCAGTACTGATGTAGGTTCACGGAAATCTTTACCTACAACCTTATGAATCTATTTTTATAGGTACTTATTTTTACTTATTAATTTTTTTTTTTTTTCGTGAGTAAAATCCAGTTTTTGTCCTGTTTTGAAATAACTTATAGGTACCCATCTCATTCGACAAACATGAGTAAACTTTGCTCAATCAGAGTACAATTGTGCTCAAGGAGGTGTTCAACACCAGATAAGCCTCATTGAGCTGTACAATTTTTTCTTCGCCATTATGATATCATTTTTCTTCTTATTTTGTGACTTTTTCCGATTATTGATTTAATGAAAAACTTGAAGCTGAGAATAAATATTTTTCAGAGTGGAATTAGAAAATAACTGAAGAGAAACTAGAAAATACTTAAAACCTTAAACCTCATCACTCCACCTTTTCATATAGGCTACAAGCTGAAAGAATTCGAGTGAAATTGAAAAGAGAGCAAATAAGTATCGGTTCAGAAGGAAATGAACAATACTGAAGATCGGAAACGCAATTTGCAAAAAAAAAGCTATGCGTGATGATAAATAATGAAGATGGGTTTATCAAGAACCATTATATATCGTGGAATCAATGCTCCCACTTCAACTAAATCGAGAGAAATGATTACCTAAGATGTTCCTTAAGCAAAAAAACATGATAATGACTTCACAAATTGTTAAAAATCATAATCTTTGTTCAAAGTAAGCAATTGTAGATATTTTTTCGAATGTTTTTGTTTTTTTGATACCTAGTTTAGACCATGAAAAAGTAAAAGTTTCTATCCATTGAAAGTAAAATTTATACAGCGGTGTTCTGATAATTTTAATACAATACTATCTCACAACTGACTCATCCGATGAGCGATCACCAGATTTTGCTAATTACGTTCTTGTCAATTGTGAATTCGCTCATTCGACATTGTTTTTCATTATAAATAAAGCCTAGGCTAATTATATCGATGTTTTTCGAAGGACGTAAACTGGATGTTATTTTGGGATACAATTTTAATTTGATACCTTTTTTTGAACGAATAATTTTAAGCTTTCTAAAAATTAGTCAAATTTTCTCCTTCTTCTTTTTTTTTTTTTTTTTTTTTAACGAAATCTTAAATATTAATTGCATTACGATATTTTAATTTATTGTCTGTTGCTAAGTAGGTAAATATAATGAGCGTTTTTTATACGTCGTTGAATGATTTAATGGGAATAAGATCAGAATGAGACGATGAGAAATTCTCAAGTTTGAAACTTCCAGACAGATGAGTGCGTGGCAGTCCGACAAAGATGAAAACTCATTTGGGCCACATATCTGTCAGAGCGCCTTGGCATGGAATAAATTTTGATCGCCTAAACACATAATAAAAAGCCCCTTTCTCAATAAAACATAAACTCCAAGTAATGAATAGGCTACGTGTGTGCTGCCCACCCTAATATATGCCTACCAAACCTGGGCAAACAAAAGTAGAGGAAAAAAAAATTGGGGTCACGCAAAATAATATGGGAAGAAACATACTTAAGAAGAAAAAAATAGAATAAAATAAAAAATAAAGATAGAAACAATAAAAGCCAAAATGAAGAAAGGAATCGATTTCCTGAAAGCAGCAAAAAGAGCAAAATGGGACTGGACAGGGCACGTAGCAAGGCAAGATGGGAACAAATGTGCATATGAATTGAAAAAATGGTTTCTAAAAAAGGGTAGGAAGAGGGGAGAGAAAACAAGGTTGGAAGACGAAATAATGAAATATTTGGGACACAACAGATTATACCACAGAGTGACGTACCACCGACAAGAGTGGTCAAGGTTGAGGGAGGCTTTTACCCAAAGTAGGGCTATGTAAACATAAATATATTAATGTAAGTACACATTATATCTTCAATATTAATAAAGGTAAGCGTTATTTGTAGGTACGGGACCTACGAATAAAACGTTATTTGTAGGTACGGTACCTACGGATAAAACGTTATATGTAGGTACGGTATATGTTCTTGTCTTAAATATCTACTTCAGCCGTCTCCAAAGTCATCACAGCGAGGGCAGCCGTCTCCTTGTAGGCATGCAGTGTGAACTTTCATAGAACAGCACTTGGTAAAAGTAAAGGTCGAGCCATTCCTTCCTGCAATCCTCGCGTAACAGACAAGGCAAGTGGCCTTTCCATCACTATCATCATCATCGTCCTTACTGTCATCTGCAGGTACAGATTTCCTCCTTCTGGTTCTGTTAAATGACAACTGCTTTGATGAAAGTTTTGAGCGACGTCTGGCCTTCACTCTTTTCTTGGAAACCAACTGGCGTGCAGGCCCGGATTTAGGAGTAGGCAACGTAGGCACGTGCCTACGGCGGCAAATTTTGAGGAGGGGCAAATTTTTCAGAGAGAAAAAAAAATTATACGAGATTTTAGAAAATTAGAAAATTGAAAAATTTTTGCCGCGGCTGAACATTTCTTGCCTACGGCGGCGAATAGGTTAAATCCGGGCCTGCTGGCGTGGTTCCTAAGTTGCACCCTCGCTGTGGTTTCAGGGAAGAAATAATGTTCCATCGTTGGTGTCTCTGCTTTGTGAGGTAGCCTGCGCACTTGGCAGGCCTTCATTGGGCGGTACACATGAGCTAGCTCTTGCATTCAAAAAGGTACCATCATATACACTAGTTTCAACATTATTAGACGTGAAACATTCAACCCTGCCCCATTTGTATCTTCCTGTATGAAAGAACGCTATTTTGTTCATGAATCATCAACGCATCAGCATTTCCTCCTTGAACATCCTTCATTCAGTTAATCCGACCTCTGTCTTGTCAGAGTACTCTCGTCGACTACCAAATACTTTTGAAACATACCTTACCTACAAATAACGTTTTATCCGTAGGTACCGTACCTACAAATAACCACTTCGATAAATAAAAGTTGATAGTAATAATAATATTAGTCAGCGATCGCTGTAACCATACAGAATGCTGAAACGGGCAATAATAGAGATTGTACTTTATTATTCGTCTCTATTACCCAATGTTCGAACGAAGATAATTATCTCAAAAAATAAGATATTTAATAACACTTATAGAGCTATGAAATTCTGTATCGGTTGCGACAATTTTTGTTCCTAAATTCCAAAATTTTATTCCACGTATCAAATTGTTCAATCATACATTTGTAAAAAGATTGCTTTTGTTCATCTACTACAATACGTTTTCAAAAATACAAATCATCATAACCAAGTAATTTAGGAGAAATCTAAGAGGGTGTTCGAAAAACCATAACTGTTTTTGTTTTCCTGAGGTCAAAAGTTACAACGCGCTAAAAAATTCTGGAAAAAATTTCTCTCTTCACTTTTTCTTCTAGAACCCTACAGTTCTTGTCAAGGAATGCATGTTACTATGATAGACAGAAGAATTTGGCTCTTCCCGCACACTTGCCACAAAAAAAAAAAAAAAATTTGAGCTAGAGAACAATTAAATAAGGGAAGAGGAGAAAACAAAATTAAGAACATGGTAGAATTATTTCTCAAAATAAAACGTACGAACAAAAACATAACATAATAGAAAAAAAAAATTTTCTGGCGGAGCCAAATAGAAAAAGATCATGTTTCATGTCTTCTACAAGGCAGCATGCTCCGATCGTTCGCCCCGCTTGTTGGACTAGTATAAGTCTACTTCAGTATTTCAGGCTGATGAGATTAGGGGGCCTCACTCGCTCCGCTCGTTCGTCCCGCTTCTTGGTCTAGTATAAGTCCACTTCAATATCTCAGGCTGATGAGATTAGAGGGCCTCACTCGCTCCGCTCGTTCGTCCTGCTTCTTGGTCCAGTATAAGACTACTTCAGTATTTCAGGCTGATGAGATTAGGGGGCCTCTCTCGCTCCGCTCGTTTGCCCCGCTTCTTGGTCTAGTATAAGTCTACTTCAGTATTTCAGGCTGATGAGATTAGGGGGCCTCACTCGCAATTTGTGAAATTCCGCTTGTACGCCGATTGCGAACACACCACCAAAAAACTAGAGGAATCGATCACCAACAAGTGGATTCGTTCCGAGCTGAGGAGGTGGTACGGCAGGTTGAATATCACCACTCGCCTCAACCTCCTGGTCCACTCCAGACTCTCTAATCTGCTCCCGCCGGGTGAGTTTGATCTTTTTATTCAGGACGTTAATGAAGATTTTCAGGATTTTGAGGCTGAGCTTAGAGCAAAAAAAGATAAGAAAATCTCATCCCTCCTTAACTTAAAGGCCATTGCCCATAAAAAACTTTGTACTGACAATGCTGATGTTCAAACTTTTCAACCTCGGATTATCAATTATTCTCAAGCGCAATTTTCGCAAGCTGAGTCGTACTTGCTGGAAAAGGGTCTAAAATTTGGGCTCCCTCCCCTCCCTAAGAGTGACACTCTCGCTAACGTTGTTGCCGACCTTACCATAAAAATTGTTCCAGGTAGTAATATCCAGTCTGCTTGTGCCGAACTCGTCCGCAGCACCCCCCCTCCCTCGCATAAATAATTACACTTGTGAGGTGATTAATAACTTGAAGAGGAGGATCAGGGAGCAGGGATTAATCCTTACTAAGGCAGATAAGAGTAACGCGATTGTAATCTTGGAGAAATCATCTTACTTATCCGAGGTTCAGGAAGTCCTTACTCAATTGGGGCTATTGAAAATAGCTCCTTCAACATCTCTACGTATGTTAAAGAGGTCAGAGAAGTTGTCAATGATTGCAAATTTATTATAAAAAGTAATCCACTCAAGAAAATTCTGCTCGAACCAAATCCCGTTCCCCCCCTCCTCTACGGACTGCCCAAAGTACACAAGCCTGGAATTCCTATGCGTCCGGTCGTGTCTTACGTCTCCTCCCCAGCTTACTCTATAGCTAAGTATTTGGATCGCTGGTTTAAATATCGAATCGAGTATGAGTCGCCCTTTTCTGTTAAAAATTCAGTTTCTCTAGCTAATAAGCTTAAACAAGATACCCTTCCTCCGGGCACCATCCTCTGTTCTTTTGATGTAGTGGGCCTTTTTCCTAATATTCCAAAGGTCCCCACTATACAGCACATGGGGGACTTGCTTTTAAAGTTCAATACTCCTCATGATGAGCTTCAAGAGTTTTTCACCCTCCTTAACATCTGTTGGTCCCCTAACTTCTGTAAGTTTAACGGCAAATTTTATGAATTCTCGGAGGAGGTAGGTATTCCTATCGGCTCGCCTTTGGGCTCTCTCGTTTCTGAAATATTCATGTCCAAATTTGAGGGTGATTTGTTTTCCTCAGGCCAAGTGCTACTGAGTCACATCCATTACTGGCATCGATATGTGGACGACATATTATGTGCATGGACCGGTCCTCAAAAACTCCTTGGTGAGTTTCTTGAATATCTGAATAAAATATATCCCTCCATAAAGTTTACTCTAGAAATTGGAGGTTCCTCTATAAATTTTCTGGATCTCAATATCTCTAATAGAGATGGGAACCATGATTTTACTATATTCAGAAAACATACAGCGACCGATACTCTTATCCATGGTTCGTCCTTTTGTCCATTCTCTCATAAGATGGCTGCTTTTAACAGCTACATTCATCGATTGACCAGCATTCCGCTGAGTCAGCCAGGTTTTAATAAGGAACTTGCGACCATTTAGCACTTGGCCTTTGTGAATGGTGTCAACTTGGACATTGACCGTATGGTCCAGAAAAAGCTTACAAGGAGGAGCCTTGATTCTACCTCCTCTCTCCCTCGCGATGCGAGTATTTACAACAATAAAAAATTGCGCTGGATCAGGCTCCCGTATTTGGGTGAATTTTCATCTAAGCTGACTCGGATCCTTCGCCCCTTATCAAGCCTGCGTTTTATAATCTCACTACCGTAAGGGGGTTGTTTGTCAGGCTTAAGGACCCTATACCACGGAGGGAGAGGAGTGGAGTGTACAGTCTGACGTGTGGGGATTGCAACAGCGTTTACATAGGCGAGACGAGTCGCCAGCTCAAAATTCGAGTGGAGGAGCACCTCAAGCCCTTGGAGAAAGGAAAATTGGGTGAGTCTGCCTTTGCGGACCATCTCATCTCCAATGGTCATAGTTTTAATGAGGAGTCAGCCACCCTCCTCCATAGAGAAAACTCTTACCGAAAACGCCTTGCATTGGAGAATATCGAGATAGTACGACATCTGAACAGTGATGATGTTACTGTCCTCAACAGGTATATTCCTGACGAAGGTTTCATTGATTTGATTTATGAGACTGAGTCACCTTCCGAGGGCTAGCTCGTTCTTTCTTGAACTTCGTCTTCGTCGATATCCTGTTTACATCTCACATTCTGGGTCAGTGGCTTTCTATCTATGCCCGATGATGGTTCATTAACCGAAAGATCTCGCGTCTTCCTTTGTTTATCTGCGGTATCTGTAAATTTTTATTTCGTTACTCTTTTGAGTATCTTACAACAAGTGTATATTAGGTCTAGTATAATAAGGCTTTCGCTAAAAGTCAAACAACTTGAGAAATCTTAGTATAAAGCTAGTATAAAGCCAACATAAAGCTAGTATAATGAGGCGAACTATGAAGCTTCTCTAGGAGTCAGAAGACTTACGCCTTCATAAAGTGTATATTAGGTCTAGTATAATGAGGCTTTCGCTAAAAGTCAAACGACTTGAGAAATCTTAGTATAAAGCTAGTATAAAGGCACCATAAAGCTAGTATAATGCTCGAATATAAAGTAAGCAATCGCGGGGTGAACTCGCGTTAAAAAACTCGCAAATTTTCGAATCACCCACGAGATCATGGGTGATTCAAAGTTTTTCTAAGTCCCTCAATAGAGAATTCCATATATGACCCCCAACGCGCATTCTCCCAGCAAAATGCATATATGACGCCCAAGGTGAACTCGCGTTAAAAAAACTCGCAAAATTTCAATAGTGGTCGAGGGGATCAGGTCAGCGTAAAGACATGAAACATGTCAAAAATTATGGTCGAGAGTTTATTTTCCACGACGTTTCGATCTGCTAGAGACCATCTTCAGGTGACGATGAGTACAAACTATAAATGTATGAGAGGAAATTACAATCACGTACCTCTCGACCACAATTAACTTCTTTTTTTTTTTGGTGGCAAATGTGCGGGAAGATCCTTGTACTTCCCTGACATCACAGCGAGGGTGCAACTTAGGAACCACGCCAGTTGGTTTCCGAAAAGAGAGTGAAGGCCAGAGGTCGCTCAAAACTTTCATCAAAGCAGTGGTCATTTAACAGAACCAGAAGGAGGAAATCTGTACCTGCAGATGACAGTAAGGACGATGATGATGATAGTGATGGAAAGGCCACTTGCCTTGTCTGTTACGCGAGGATTGCAGGAAGGAATGGCTCGACCTTTACTTTTACCAAGTGCTGTTCTATGAAAGTTCACACTGCATGCCTACAAGGAGACGGCTTCCCTCGCTGTGATGACTTTGGAGACGGCTGAAGTAGATATTTAAGACAAGAACATACCGTACCTACATATAACGTTTTATTTGTGGGTACCGTACTTACTACCTTATTTATTTGGCGCCGAGGGAACATTATAACAGGGAACCTGTTTTACCGGGGGGAGGGGGGGGGTTTCGGCAGCAAGGCTCAAAACTCGGTGAAGGCCCTTCAGTTGTCTAGAGATGCAATGCTTCATACACCAATTGGCTTGGTTCCTTAAATGAGTCAGATATGCAACATTTCAAACACCACAGGAATCAGAACGCTTTTCCATGATACTCCATGAAACAGGCTGTCTCTCCTCGTTTTTTGTATTTTTTTTTTCTTCCTTTTGAGCCCTCTTACAGTTTACTTATTTAACTTGACGTATCATGAGGCAAATGTAAAATAAGTGCGATTACGATAAGAATTCGGATAACGAAATGAGTATGCAATATGATGAAGGAGGAAAGCTCTATTAGGCTCAAAGATCAAAAGTCCTCATAAAGATTCCTCTCATTTTCCATTAACTGATATGACTCGAAAGCCTCTCTCAAGGACTTCTCTCGCCGGAGGCGCGGAGTTTCATCTCCTCCTTCTCCTCCCCCCCCCCTATTGAACAAATTTCTAAACGAAGGGAGAATTTACTCTCAAAACAAATAGCTTGTCCTCAGCTTTTTGATAAATATCTCACGATGACATGCGATATTCTGAAGTCAAGCTCTCTCCTAGATCAGTCATCTTCCCAAAAATGGAACTGAAACGAACTTCCCTTAATTATGTGTCATAAGTACGAAATAACCCACGACATTGCCTAAACAACCTGAGTAGCTTGAAAAACTTATGCTTCAATGAGAGACAAAGCAGACAGCGATCGCGAGTTTCTTTTTAAACATTTTTGATCCAGCGAAGGCCTATCAGACTATGACTTTGGAATTTTATGAACCGCTAGCTTATACATTCTATTACATCTGTAACTCCGATTCAAATCAATAACCTTTAATGTAGGTGAGTAGAATTTTATTATAATACGAAGACGATCGTAAGCGAGCTCTTCGAAGAAGAAGAAAAAAAAAAAAGGAATAAAACAAACACGAATTCAATAACGTGTGTTTGAGAATTACGCAACTTGTTAAGTTAAACTATAATAAATACGGTGGCCAACGAAGAGTGAGGAAAAAAGATGTACACGAGACCATCATATCGGAGAGGCTCGAAATAGTATTTCTTAGAAGGAGCCGAGGTGACGAGGCGCTATCGGCATGAAAAATTGCGTAGTGCCATCTTGAATAAAAATCGTTTGATTCGAGCGTGGGTGTTCGAATTTCTTTTTATTAGTTGAATTGAAACAATTTGCATCATCGGCCTATACCGTTCGTCACGTATACACGTTTTTCGATTCCGATACGCCTTATGTATAAAACACTTCAGCTCCTTTCATCTTGTAACATATTTGCACTTGTCCATTGAATACACTTCGAAGCCTATGCGTAAGGATTTCAGTAATGTTCCATACAATTTGAGGACGATTGTTCTTTTTGCAATTACACTTATCTTAAGCATCCCTCCGTCTATAACCTATCTAATTCGCACGGGCTTCGTGTTTTCTCCGGTGCTGATGAAACTGTGTAATAAGCTTTCCTAAACTGTATAAATCATTACGTATTATACGAATACGGGGAAAGAATTTTTTACGATACTGTCACGAGACAATACATTTATTGTAATTAATTATCGTCAAATGTACATAATAGGGATATCAATGATGTTTGTACACCACAAAATTATAAAATATCAGGTATGAAAAATGTCGTTACATTTTCTCTGTTTCTCATTTTTTAATTCAATGCAGATTACTTGCGAGTATATTAGGTAATAGATGGGTGTACATACTTAATTTCAGTTACGAGTAATACCGCACAAAAGAACAATAATTAGGCTAGGCCCACACCTAGATGGTAATCGTAGAGATGAGCTACGCAAGATTTTTACTGACGGTACATTTGTGAAAAAATTTGATTTCGTGAGTCTTAGATAAAGATTGTCATGCCGAATAAAAATTTTGGATCTCCAATTAATTAGTGATTTATAATGGTACTTGCTCTACAATGGTCTTATGGCAAGGGAATTAGATATACTACAACAGCCAATTTAAAGAAAGTACTATACGACGATAGGAATCGGTCAAACGAGTACATGCAACATGATAATTTTGACCTTCTAACTGGGTAAAATCGGTAAATTAAAAAAAAATTAATTTCAAAAGTAGTCGATACACGATTTCTAAAATATCTATTTTTCTTTCATTTTTTCAACAAAATAAGAATACCTAATTCATTGCGAAGAAAAAAGAAGAAGAATTTATCAGGATTACAGAGGTTGTTGTTCACTAAAGGATTTCCTTAGATAAGACTTTGAAAACTATTCAGCTCCATTTCAAGAACATTTAGAAACTAAAGCATTAAAAAAGTGTTACTTTTTTATACCCTTATCAAGAATACTTTTCCGAAAAAAACATACAGGTTCTTGCTTACGGAGCAAGAGTTGCCGGAGACCCGCGATTCATGGTTCAGGGTTGAAGATTGTAAGAGTAAATTTGGAAACATGTGAAAGGGATATTTATTCAATTTGAAATAAATAGAGATAAAAAATTTTTCCAAATTCTATAAAAAAGCTGAAAATTTTTCTAAGTCACTATACTAGCCGATATTTGTTCTTCCATTTGGTTGGGGGGTTGTACCTTTAGGACTTGTGAAAAAATTATAAGCTGTTTTTTTGTCATCTGTGGAATTCGGAAGGCTATCTGAATTTACTTCAAATTGAATAAATATGCCTTTCACATTTTTCCAAATTTTCCCTATACTGGCCAATAAAGGGTATAGAAGAGCTCTATAATGATGTATAAAAAAGCTCAAAAATTTTCTAAGTCCCTATATGATCCTCAACGCTTTTCGACGTTTTGTCCCAAAAGCGGACCAAACTTCTCTGATGACCCCCAGTAACTAAACGGATGACGGGCCTCCCACCAAAAAAAAAAAAAAAAATAGAAAAACCTTATTTTATTTACTAGGTAGGTACTTCAGTACCCAATTACTTTTTCAAAAGTTGTCGATCATTCCATGATAATTGACGAATAGTGGATATAACTCGTTTAATGCCTCCTCAAAAACCTACGTCAAATTTTCATTCTTTTTGTCGAAAAAAAAAAGTGAGAAGGATTTCTTGGCGTTGCGAAAAATATAAAGATCATGTTTCATGTCTTTTCGCCAGTCTTCTTAAGCTCTTCATCGTTCAAAAATTTCCAAAATTTCAAACTTCTTGCTCTAGTATAAGCCAACTTTGGAGTATTTTAGGCTGACTGCTTCCTGGGACGAACGAGCGGACCGGGCCTTACTCGCCGCGCTCGTTTGTCCCGCTTCCTGGTCCAGTACATGTCTATTTTAGCATATTCTCAACTGATGAGAATACTTGTACTCGCAGATTTCTAGATGACCTCCCAGGTAATTCGAGGGGGGCAGGGGGGAAGGTTTATTTTATTTTATTTTATTTTATTTTATTTTATTTTATTTTATTTTATTTTATTTTATTTTATTTTATTTTATTTTATTTTATTTTATTTTATTTTATTTTATTTTATTTTATTTTATTTTATTTTATTTTATTTTATTTTATTTTATTTTAATTTAATTTTATTTAATTTTATTTTATTTTACTCGAGGCGTGGTAATCGCAGATTTCTGGATGACCTCCCAGGTGATTCGAAGAAGGGCAGGGGAAGGTTTATTTAATTTTAATTTAATTTTAATTTAATTTTAATTTAATTTTAATTTAATTTTAATTTAATTTTAATTTAATTTTAATTTAATTTTAATTTAATTTTAATTTAATTTAATTTAATTTAATTCAATTTAATTCAATTCAATTCAATCTCATTTAATTTAATTTTGATTTAATTTTGATTTAATTTTGATTTAATTTAATTTTATTTTATTTTCATTTTATTTTTACTCGGGGGGTGGTACACGCAGATTTCTGGATGACCTCCTAGGTAATTTGAAGAGTGGCAGGGGGAAGGTTTATTTTATTTCATTTTCATTTAATTTAATTTTATTTTATTTAATTTAATTTAATTTTATTCTATTCTATTTTTATTCTATTTTTACTCAGGTTCATTTTATTTTATTTTGATTTAATTTTGATTCAATTTAATTTTAATTCAATTTAATTTAATTTAATTTAATTTAATTTAATTTAATTTAATTTAATTTAATTTAATTTTGATTTAATTTTGATTTAATTTTGATTTAATTTTGATTTAATTTTGATTTAATTTTGATTTAATTTGATTTGATTTAATTTAATTTAATTTAATTTAATTTAATCTAATTTAATTTAATTTAATCTAATTTAATTTAATTTAATCCAATTTAATTTAATTTAATCCAATTTAATTTAATTTAATTTTGATTTAATTTTGATTTAATTTTGAATTAATTTTGATTTAATTTAATTTTATTTTATTTTCATTTTATTTTTACTCAGGGGGTGGTACACGCAGATTTCTGGATGACCTCCTAGGTAATTTGAAGAGAGGCAGGGGGGAAGGTTTATTTTATTTTATTTTAATTTTATTTTATTCTATTCTATTTTTATTTTATTTTTACTCAGGTTCATTTTATCTTATTTTAATTTAATTTTGATTTAATTTAATTTAATTTAATTTATTTTTATTTTATTTTTACTCAGGGGGTGGTACTCGCAAATTTCCGGAAGTGTATAAGGTGTCATAAAAGACATGAAACATGTAAAAAAAAACCAATTTTTCAATTTATCAACCCGAGCAATGAAAAATCCGAATTGCGGTATGGATGGCCAACCTCTAAGAAGAGAAGGCGTCAAGAAAAAAATGAAAGAATACGAATTTCCCCTGTTCTTTAGTAATTACATAACATTCAAGTTTTGAAACTAGGGCAACAAATACAGTCTCAATTTTATTGTTATCGGATCACAATAATGTTTGTGACAAATATAACATTCAAGTGAGATTTAAGTTGATCCTAAATCTTTACAAAGCGTTGGTCCTCTTCGTCAATAAGATTAAACAGCGATATTTAGAGCCAATTTGTTCCTCTTTTTATTCAATTGATAATCTCACGTATAAATTTCACTTTTTTGTTTTGTTCTACGTCACTTTTAGCCAGAGCTGCTCAGCTAAGCCAAAGCCATTAGCCGTTAGCAGTTAGCCAAGCAGTTTTTATCCAAAAATAAACTAACTGCGCGTTAGCTAGCCAATGAAATCACGTTAGCCACTAACTATTCAAATTGGAACTCCTAACTGCTAATTCTTTCTCTCCCCCACCCCACATCCTTTTACTTTGGAGTGACCCCCTCCTCTACTTTCAGCCCCTTTTAACCGTTAGCAAGCCTGGGGCTCTGGCTCCGGCTTGCTCCCTAAATTTTGAGGAGCTGGAGTCATAATTTGATCTTGAAAAGAGCCAAAAACTCCGCTCTTTTAGTCAGCTCCTCAGCTCATTGAGAGTTGCTCCACTCTTTCCTTTTCAAGGAACTTGCTCAGAAGCTGCTCTTCAGTCAATCAAAATGACACAAAAAAAAATAGGGCTTGGAATATAACAGTTATATAAGCGTTTTACACAACCGTGACCGAATCAAAAATATCAATTTCAACCGTTTAACCGATAACCCTTTCTTGGAAATGATCCATATTTCCATAACTGTTATAACCGTTTTGCAAAACGGTCATAGTATTCCGAGATGGAAATATAATAGACGGAAAGGATTGAACACGGATGTTCTGTATACGATATATTTTACACGAATATACAGTAAACGGTTAAAGGCATAATTATTTATGGAAGATGGCGAGTATAATTGAACGGTAAAGGTGTACGGTTAACAATATTAGCTGTTTTACACGAGAGCGGATTTTGGTACACGCGGATGCTGGAATTCGCTCGATTCTGAAGATGTTTTTGGTAACTCTTGACTTGCACTTTTATTTGTCTTGGCCCAGTCTACGACGCGTACCCAAGCTTGAGATTTACCCAGAACCAGTCAATCTAACCGTTACGCTAAGCCTAGTTTAAGCCTAGTATAGTCTAGTATTATAGAGTAGCCTAGGGGTATGCTAGTCCATGTCTCATGTACTCTATGCTGGGGCAGGAAAACTAAAACTTGAACTCGCATATTTTTGAATAAGATCGAGGGTTCGATGATTCTTTGCCCATCAACCGGAGAGGCTGTAACTCGGATTCGCCAACTGGGGAGCCGGCAAAAACATTAAAAAATGTTCCCTAAAAAAGAAAGATTGTATAATTTTCGACCTGAAAATTCATCAGTAGTAATAGACCTGTCCTACAGAAAATTATAACTTCCCAAAATGATAGATCCTAATGAATCAGCCGAACTATCTCCATAGAATAGGTTTCCTGATGTCCGCTTACGGTTGAAAGCGGAACCCGCGGGTATCGAACCAAGTAAGAAGCGAATTTTTCCCTAAAATAATGACTTCTACATGTTGACTAATACTTTCTGCCACCAATTGCACATAATATCCTGTGCGTTAGTTTCCGGGTAATTTCCTCTATCTCTCACTTCATCTAATACATATTTCAGCAACATCCCCCCCTCTCCCCCTCCACTGAAATTAAAGTTTTTTACTCGATTTTTAGATGATAACGTAGTGTATAGGCTACGACTTTCGGACAATTCGTCTCAGAACATGTTTCTTGAACAGGTTCAATGAGTTTCCTTGGGTTATAGGTATAGTAATTTCTCCTTGAACTTCACTGAATCATTCAAGAGACTTTATCAATGACACCGAATCACACTCCGACGTATGATGAGTTTTGAAACGACACCGTATAGCATGGACAAAGTATTGAGATGGTAATCTCGTCGTCAAATAAAATCCTTCAGAGTTTACTAGCATAGGTACATTCATTAGCGGCTGCTCAGCGTGTTCGCATCGGTGAAAGTAAAGGCAAATAATCTTACAAGTCTGAAACGTGATATAGAATGCTTGCAATACATGATGCTGACATGAAGACAGACGCTCGCGTGAGGTATTATTTGTTGTAGTGCTGGGCAGATAACAACGAAGGAGATGAATGTGCCACGTAGCTGCTTTTCGTTACGCACGACAATTGAAAATTCTCAGAGCGGATGTCGCGAAGTCGCGCTGCGCCGCATCGGCATCGTATCGCACCTCTAACCGCACAAACGAACTGAACGGTTTCCCATCGAGTGGTCGCGAGCAACTCATTAGAGTATCAACGACAACGAACTAAAAATTTGTGTACCCAACTATGGGCCTACTTCGTATTTTACATAATTCGCATCCCATCGATTCACTCGTGTCGCTTTATTGATTTCAGTCTAAGTCTCACCATTTGTAACAATTCAAATTATTGTACAGGTTAGGTATTGTAGTATACACAGTAGCCCACAATAATAGCTCTTGGATGACTGCAACTACGTACAATAAATGCGGTATTTTCGTATAATTGAGAGCGTTACTCGTTTGTTGAGTCTTTTATGTGTGGGGGTCTGTCTATTCCTCTTATTCATCGTTGGTAATTGCACGCATTTAGTCGGAGTCGGTGCGAATACCATCTCTTGTTTGCCATTGCGTGTTCCTTCTCCGTCTAGATAGGCCCATTTGATGGACGGTATCGCACAACTAGAGAATGATGTGTAACATTATTATCCGCAAACTTGCCGATCAAAGAGGTTTGTTCAGCGAATGTCGCGCGCCGCGTTCGGTCGAAACCGGTCCGTCCGATCGTACTCATTTGTAAATTTATAGTTGTATCCGTAACAATAAAACCGGTGTTTGGAAAATTTTTCTCTCCCTCATTGTTACTTCGTTTCCAGAATCGAGTACTTTTTTTTCGAATGTCTCTTTACGTGAAAAAAGTGCTGTATAAATGTGCGAAAAATTGATTCTCGTATATAAACATTCATGTTCGAATTATTTTTTTCGCGGCAAATTTATTCAACGCATTCAAAGGTGACGAAAGAGGAGTAAACGACGGTGCGCCATTTCCGCCAAATTGATTCAATTCGCGTTTGGGGCGCGTATTTTGAAAATTTTTCACCGGTTTCAAATTCGCTCGCGATATTAACGCGTATTCGCCTTGTGTGCCATTCAGTGCTTTTGCATCTTCATCTTTTATTTGTTTTTCTTCCTTTTTTTCAGCCTTTAGAGCTTTTCTCTGTTTTATTATTCTTTTTCTCTTCTCGTTTTTCGTTACTTCATAAATGCCTTACAAATATGAACGAAAAAATTTTCATCGTTAGCCTGATATTGCTTCTTGAATGTTACGCCCATAAGAATTTCAAAGGGGAAACGAAGACGTCACCGAAGGTAAGATCTTGGTAGATCATAATCGTTTTCGTCGTCCTTATTTTGATTCATAAGCATTCAATGAGAAGAGTTTAATAGGTTCAACAGATTGCTAAGGTAGTATGTGGATAAGAGTGATCGTTAGAGTGAATAGAAAATTAGTCAAATCTTACCAATACTTCTGAAAATACGAATATTGTCAGGAGTCATCGTGCTTTGGTTGAATTTCAAGATCGAAAACAACAAAAACTCTGTTGTGTCTGCTCATGCTCATTACATATGAAAAGTTGATCAAGAAGAAATGAGAGTTGAAGAAAATATTAGAATGGTCGACGAGTACCACTGATATCCGCACTGCTCTGATAATGCAAGCTTGTTAACTTTGAATCAATCACGAATTCACGTCAAAATTTTCAATTCAACATTTTTCGATTTCATTTTAATTCATTTTTTACGTCAAGCTATTGTTACTCCCCTTTCCTTCAGCCATACAATTCTCTGATTCGCGCTCGATTGGACGTTACCGGTCCCTTGTGAGCGAATAGGCTAATGAATCTTTTCTACACAAGATGGAATACAATCTGCGAGCCTACGTTTTGATCCACAATTGCGCTCATTATCGCTTACTGCCAACTTTCTTCCATCTATGACCCAGTTGTCCCTACTATTTGTCTTTCTTCCTTCTCTCAGTTCCCCAAAACCCACTACTTCTTTCATTAGAATCTTATCACCTCGTTCTCCATGGTGGAGTGGGTCCGGGTTGCTTATGCATTAGATTTTGTTTCTTCCAGTACCGGAATCGACCCCTTCGGTATAACTTCAGTCTTGGAAGAATCTCCTCGGCGGACCCCCTCTTCTACTCAGCAACTGCCAAAGCTACTTTGGCAACCGCCAAGTTGCAGTGCCTCCCTGGCACGCACAAAAAACTAGAACACACAACAACAACAATACTACCACCACAATCTTGGATAACAAACTGGATTGCTGTTGGCTTCTCTTCATCTTCTTCCTGCAAATCTGGATGTTGATGGTGCACAGGTGTCGAGTAGACCATAGCGTGGTTCTGCGTTTGCCTATTCCATTCCCAATCCATCTTCTTCTTCAAGACGGTGGCTGCAAATGTAGACCCCTGGTTCCATGCTTCTTTGGAACCTAGCACGGTCGGTACCAGGCTACTCGGAATAAGCCCTTCATCTATCCCATTTTCTTGAAGAGACCGACTAAGCTTGTCCCGCTCACGCCTCCACGCCTCGCACTCAAATAAGGTGTGCTCTGGTACATCATGCCGCCCTTGGTTGCAGTGCGAACACGTTGCCTGCTCAACTTTCTCTATCTTCTCGCAAAGGTACTTGTTGACGCAGCCAGAGCCGTTAAACCTCAGTTGGCCGTAGTTTCGGTTCATCCACTCATCAAGGTCGCGTTTCAACACACGGGTTGTCCACTTGCCCAGCTCACTCTGGGCAATTCTTACTTTCCATTCGTCAAGTAAGGAGCACCTGGCCTCCTCCTCAACCCGTAGAGTCTCACGGTTGGTCGTTGTCGTCTTTTTTGCTCTGAGCACCACCGCTCTCTCCTCAGCAAGAAGCTCGATTGGTGGTGAACGTGCTAATACACAAAGAGCCTTCGTCGAGACAGTGCGGTAGGCACCAACACACCTCAGCGCAGCTCTTCGTTGGATCTTTACCATCTCTTTTTTTCTGTATGGTATCTTCATGGAGTCGGCCCATGCTGGTGCACCATGTAGGAGGATCGACAAGCCGGTGCTCATCATGATCCTTCTCCTTGCTTCTCTCGGTCCTTAGGTTCCTCATCAGGCGGCTTAGGTATCCAACTACCCGGCCTGCCTTTTCCGTTGCCATCAAGAAATGGTACCTGAAGCTCGAGGTCGAGTCAAACCAGATGCCCAGGTACTTTATTTGCTTCTTGGTTGCTATTTCCACTCCTTGCAGGCAAAATATGGGTGGATTGAACTTCCGACGGGTCGTGAATAAAATGGCCTCCGCCTTACTAGCTGCAAGTTCGAGTCCAGCCGACTCGATTCAATGTGTCACTACATCTGGAGCCCGGTTTACCCTGCTTTCCACCGCTATAATCGTCTCAGCAGCGCATACCACCAGTGTGTCATCCGCATAGTACATAAGTTTAACTCCCAGCGGCAGCTTCAACTTATATATCCCGTTAAGTGCGACGCACCACAACAGTCTTTCAAGGACCGACCCCTGCGGCACTCCACAAGTGACTGGGTGCTTCATTGTTCCACTGAGTGTATGGTGCTCCAGATTGGGTTTGAAATCTCACCCGGGCCCGGAGCCTTCCAATACTTACCCCGCAGTCTCCTGCCCGCCACATCCACCTCCTCCATTAGAATCTTATGTAGACAATCATCTCAAAGTTGAGCCTTTCCTTTCTATCTAGTATCCACTCATCTACCTCTTCCTGAACATCCACGACGCCTCATATTTGCTTTAACCTTCCTGATGTTGAGAGGTAGTCGAATTTTTGAACGGGTGAGGCCTTTTTGTTTGTTGCATTTATCTTCTCTAATTTCAGTCGCCTAGCTTCCTCTGGACTCTTTGTTACATCGGCCTAGCTGCCAAGCCAGCCATACTCTCCTCCTTAATCACTGACTTTTTCTCTTCTCCGACTTATTGAAGTCTCATCATCTTTTTCTAATCATTATCGATCCTTGGGTCCTCTTCAATTCGTTCCTCACTCCATGAGGGAACAGTTATAGATTGACTAAGAATTGAAGACAACTGCTAAAGCCACTCCTCCCTTCTTCTCGAACTCTCCACTCTCCCCTCCCCTCCCACACACCAATACCGTCATTTTGAAGAATTATCCGTCAACCTTTTACTCGTATCTCCTGTTTATACTTCCTTAGCCTCAGAAAATCATTTTCTCGCCCTTCCCAAAAACTCGGAATCCATTATTAACATTCTAAACTTTCTCAAGTCCACATCCCATAACATATCCTTTAAATCATTTGCTTCTTTTTAAGTTGATAACCCCATGTATAGAAAAAAAAAGAAGAAAATATCGATTTTCAAACGCGATTTTGAATTTCTGAATTCTTTCCAGATTGTTCAAGGCCATGCGATTTTGAAGGGGAAAATAGATCCAAAATCGATGAAGATTCAAAGTTGACTGTCAATCTAGCACCAGAAATTGACTTCAATTTCGACATCAATGATGATTCGTTGAGAAAAAATTAGTGGTCAACTTTGAGTTTTATTTTCCATCGATTTGCAGTCGAAGTTTCACAGAATTCAATCGACGACATACCAACGTACATTTTGAGTTCATTTTTGGTAGAAAAAATGAGTCGTATTTGGGTCAATTCGACTGTTGTGTCAAAAGGTTCTGCAGGTGAATTCCATTTTTTGTGATGTTATTAACCTCTTAGGGAGCCCTCTAAATCATAAGAATAATAGGTGGAGGTGAGGAGCCGGTCATTCCTTGGTTTCGGAGCCAGGTCCCGAAAAGCAGGGAGCTAAAAGAGCCGGAGCTACAATGGTTTTGAAAAAATAGGAGAAGAGCCACTCTTTTGACTCTTCGGAGAGACGGTTTTTCCCTCTACTCACAATTTATTGGGTGAAGAAGGGAAGCCAAATATTTTGGCTCTGAAACTGGGAGCCGGAGCTTTTTTTTTCGGTTGGTTTGGGGGCCTACTCCCTATCCCCAGTTACCAAAAAACTCCCCTGCCGGTTTTCCACATATTGATGGGGTTCGTTGATGTAATAAGGTGTCTATATTTTGAGTGCATGTGTGTGTGTGTGTGTGTAAGAGAAAAAGAGGACAGTTTAGAAAAATTTTTTCTCCAACGCTTCTGTCGTTCTTTGTCATGAAGTTTTGTTACGAGTACTTCCGCAATTTTATCGTATGAAGCGCACTCATGACTCCATGACCATTGCCAAGTGGCACCTTTGCGGAACGCCAGTAGAAATTTTCGAAGATGTTCTTTTTATTTTTCGACTCAGATAATTTCATATTATATGAGTATTTTGAAGACATAATCCATTTTTCGAATGACATGAATAATTTTCCATTGCTAATCAATTCTCCCGATATCTTGATTTTTTTCAAACAAAGTGATTCGGCTCAAACTATCATTGGCGGATGAAGTCAGTCATATCGCTATCATGAAAAAATTTCTCGTTTTAAAGTAAAGGAAATTTTCAATTCAAGATAAGAAATTAAATCAATGAACCAAATAGTTGAAAAACATAAGAAGAAAAGTTGGAAACGTTGAGTGTTTCCTGGAACGACGACGTAGACGATTAAAAAATTTTTTTTAACCCTTCGAGAATACAAATCTTACTTTTGTAAAATTTTATTTTACAGACAAAACGACAACTCTATCGCGAACAATTGCTCCCTCAAAAAGGTGGAAAAATACCAGATAGCGCATTTCAGGTTGACAGGTTGGCTGCTAATCGTCTAAGTAAAGTGGGTATTTCCGTGCCGGACGGGGTTTTACTGGAACAAAGGCACCAAGAATCGCACTACAACGAGCATAGATTCGATTTGGATATTCAAAGAAGTATCGTAAGATTGAAACAAACACCCGATGGTCGATTCACGCCCACGGAAGGTCGATATCCGACCTTTGATAACGAAATCGAATCCACGTACGTCATTCGTTCGCCGGTCGTCGAAAATAGCTACGTGCTACCAGTTTTCCGTCCCAACTTTGCCGGCTCACCAGCTATACAGATACCCAGTAAACTAACGAACAACAAGATTTTCCGTGAAAAGAACACACCGATACAGAGACCGAATAATCAACAACAACTGGCTGCTGCGATCCCCTTTGGACTACAAGCTCCGCAATCTGTGAGTTGGAAGAACCGCTAAAATTACTCGATTTCATTTCATCCGGCGAAAATGGTATTCATTTTTTTGTGTTTATGAACAGAATTATCATCACCAGGCGATTGGGTATGAAAGCGTTCACGATAAAGGCTATATTCCGAATTTTCCGTCGCTCACCGAAATTCCATTCACTTCATTCATTTGTGATAGATCGGGTAGAATGTATCCGGACCCGGAGGCGAAGTGCCAAGTACGTGATTAAAAATATATCATTCTAATTGGATATTGTAGATTTGATCCTCGCTAAATTAGTATCATAAGTGGTGTCAGAATCGCAGATGAATAATAGTTGGCTGGAGGATAGGAAAAAGGAGAATTAGGCTTCAGATGGAAGAATTTTAGGAATGACTTTTGATTTTTGAAGGTGATATGTAGAAGTTCTACAATTTTTCTAAATTCCATAATCTTTGTACAAAATTCGGAATTTGAAATTTGTGAAAATCATGACGTAGGCACCAATTCAAGTTGACGTGGGTATTTGGGTTGGCATCATTCGGAGAAAAATATGAAGTAGGCAGGCCGGGGCAAGGAACACAGCGGGAGCCTCCAAAAATCATGTTCACCCCCTCCCCTTGTAAACCAAGCCCGGGGGCAAAATCCCCAATTGCCCTCTTCTCTCGTCAGGTCTGACTTTGTGGACCGAGTACCTACAACTAGAATTAGCATGACATGAAATGTTCTGTAGTTCAGAATTTGAAATTCCTCACTGAATCACAAGTTGCAGATGTCCAGGGATTCTTTCACAGAAAGTTCTTAATATTTTGCTGAGGATCAGTGTTTTGATTCTCAAGATTCTACCGAGCTGAGAATCATAGTTTAATTTATTGAGGCTCCACTTTAAACCACAAAGGTAAAGGTGGTCTGTGTCTGCACTCTCAAGCTCTCTCCAGCGATTTTGTCTGACAAGGGAATTTTTCTGTTGTTTTGACCCAATGACGAATTCGTCTTTTGGTCTCGAGCTATGATTCCCTAGGAACCTGAAAATAGAATTATTTCTGAGGCTCAACTTTAAAGCATAAGAGTAAAGGCAGTTTGTGTGTGCACTTTTGACCTTTCTTCAGCGATTTCGTCTGACAAGGGCATTTTTGTATTATTTTGATCGAATCACGAATTCGTCTTTGGGTCTCGAGCTATGACTAAGAATTCTGGAAAAACTGGAAATGGATCAATTTCTGAGGCTCAACTTCAAACCGGAAGGGTAAAGGGAGTCTGCGTCTGCACCTTTGAGCTTTCTCTAGAGATTTTGTCTGACAATGGCATTTTTGTATTGTTTTGACCCGATGACAAATTTCTCGAGTTGTAAATCCTTAGGAACCTGAAAATAGAATTATTTCTGAGTCTCAACTTTACGAACTTAAGGGTATTTCATACCTGCGTTTAATTTTCTATAGCAGTATTGGTCTGACAAGAAAATTTTCGTCTCTCAGTTATCAAGGAAAAAGTATGAATACTGTAGGCTTTCCTGAGGTGCGTAGACTTTGTGCAGGCCCGTCGAGAGCTTCAGTCGGGTCCGGGCAAGGAACACAGCGCCCTTCAAAAAAAAAGTTTCACCCTTTCTTCCTAAGCCGGGCCTCTAAAAGAGTCGGGGACAAAATCCCCAGTTACTCCCTCCTCTCGTCAGGCCTGGAAGTTGGCGCTAATTCGCAAGCAGACGTGAGAACAGTTAGGTGCTTATTCATGTAAACGGAACGCGCAGGAAACCTGTTTTCTATGGAGCGAATTGGTTGTGACATTCAGAATTGAACTCAAAATTGGAGTTCCGATGTCAACTATCGATTTAATGTCGATTTTCGGTCGACAACGTAAATCGACTCGAACGTGACGTCTCTTTAAAAGAATTTAATTCCGTTCTAATGTCGATATCGACTGCTAGTCGACTCATTGTAGAAGAGGAAATTGAGTTGACTCCTCCAAAATTTTTGTCGACCTACAATTGGCTGCTCTGTTGTGTCGATTTCAGCTCGATTTGTAGTTTTCTGGTCATATAGACTCGTCGACTTTAAATCGAACCTAAAATCGAGTTCAATCTTCAGTCGATTTAGAGTCTTGCCTCTCAAAATTTTGAATAATCTCAATCCTTACGTCAATGAATAGTTGATATACAGTGCTCGTATAATACAAGGTCCTTGACTTTGAATCGACCTGACATCGACGTCGATTTTGGGTCGACTTTAATCTATAATACCGGAAGTTGTCTTAATTCTAACGTCGAAGATGAGTTGATAATAAAAAGAACGGTCGATTTTGAGCCGACTTCTAGTCGATTTGCGGTCGACTTTGGCCAAACTAAATCCGATTTTGAGTCAACTTTTAGTCAACATTACGTGTAGATTTGGAGTGGACATAGTCCATCGGGGTTTCTTCTTTGTCTTCATTTTCCCGAGGACTCCCTCAACCATGTCTCTGAGGTGGTCGTTAGCTGCTTTGACCTGCTTTTCTATCTCAATTTCTTTCTTCCTCTAGTCCATCTGATGGGAAGTGATATTTCTGTTGTAACCAGACCTTCGAACGTGATAAATGGGTATCAACAAAATCAAAAGTTGTCCCCCTTTCTTTTCAAAAAGAAAAAACTCTCCAACCACGGGAATATCCGTTTTCTTGGGGGGCAAAACATTCACAGAAAAAGGGGCACAAACGGTCTCTGTACGGCTTTTTTAACGTCATCATGTTTGAGGGACTTGAAAAATAATGATAGGGAGCAATTTATGATAAGAGAAGGACTCGGAGAAATTTCAACTTTCGACCTAAGTGAACTAAGAAAAATTTGAACTTTCGAGCTATATAATACTTTGTCTACAATTGCTGTTTCCCACGGAACTGTGTAACTTGCGGGTTACCTGCAGCCATTGCAGAGTTTAAAATGGTATCTAATTTTAACAGGGAACCTGTTTTATCGGGGGGGGGTCTCTTTCTGGAAAAAACGTCCGCCGTCCGCAGTCTGATGTCCGGGAGACAGCCTAACCTAACTTCACCATGACCATGGGACCCAAAAAAATTCTTGTTTTCGTCCTATCGCTCATAGCTTGGATGATGAAATTTCTCTAAGGGGCTTGGGGGTAGAAATTCTTCCAAGACCCTCTCCTCTCACCCATAGCTCCGACTATCACTTATAGTTCAAAGTTCAGAATTCTTTTCAACTTCTCCATCCTTTTTCTAAATCCCTCTCCAATAACTCGGCCTCCTATCATAAATACCAGTATACATAAAGCTAGTATAATGCAAGGAGGCGTCCGAGCCTAGTTCAAGTCCAGTATACTGTATGTTGGTTAATGATTTCTCGAGAACGGTCATAAGAATGGTATCTCTCACACCTTCAACTGAGGTACTTTTCCCTTGAATGACTAAATGTTACAGAAGAGCATTATTAGCCTGTAATGACCCGGAGAAAAGCATTTCTCATCCAAGCGACTGCGGTAGTTTTCTCTCGAGCCCAAGAAATCCGCATTTTACGCAAAATCCGTAGAAAAATACCAATTTTTTGGGGGGATTGAAAATCCGTAGATCCGGCAGGACTGATAGCTCCTTCAAGTAACTAGATAAGCAATACTCCATTCATCAATTGGCCTAGCCCCTTCAATCATAAGACTCATAAAACAGGTTCCCTGCCTCCCCTCATTTAACTCTGTTAAAGAACCTGTGAGTGTTTTCTTTATCTCAGTTTGACCGGAAACTTTCACGACTGCATGGGTAATTTACCAGAGATTTATTATATTTTTTTGAAGAAGAAACAAGAAAACCCAAACCAAGCTCAAAAATCTTCATTTTTACTCTTCCAAGTCTCCATACAATAGTCTCAATCTTCTGTTTTTCGGTTTAAGAGAAACCTGGACCCTTGAAACTGTAATATGTCGACCTTTTAAAGCAGGACAAAATATCCTAGTTCAAAGATCAAAATTGTTGGAAATCACAAAAAATAATTTCTCTACTTCATGAAAAAAATTGGACCATGCATATATCTTCGAGCGTTTCCAGGGGCTGTGCTAGCGGTCGGGCTCTTGAAGATACCCACCTTATGACGTCATCAGATGGATTATATTTCTTTGTTTAGTCTCTAGTATAATTACTAGGTACATAATAGAACTATGCTAGGCGGCCTTACCATCGGTATGTCCAAGCATAAGCCCCGCGGTGGCGTATTTACGGGGGGGGGGGGTCAGGTCCAGACTCCCTCCCACCCTCCAGAGGGATACATTTGGACATACATTAGTCAAGTCTGAAATTAATCAATTACAGTCAACTTTTTTCTTAGTGGTACTTCGTATTTGAAAATTTTCCGACCCCCCTCCCAGAAAAATTTTTAAGTACGCGACTGAAACCCCGTATACTGTTTATTGGACTTCAATTTTTGTCTAGTTCAGTCCAGTATATTACAGGCCAGCTTATACACTATATACTAAGCTACACTATTAACCCAAGTTAACCTGTAGTGATAGCTGGTCAAGGTCACCGATGACGTCCTACTCCCCCTTGAGTAAAATTTTTTCAAGCCCTTGATCATCGTCAAGGTCATTGATGACGTCATGCGTCTGACATAGCAAATCACCGACTCAACCCGGTCCTAAAAACGTATAAATGTCAAAAAGCGTGAAAGTCCCTCGTTTGGAACTAGGTGTAAACTCTTTACAGAGATCAATCCCAAGTCTCCAAGTATGGCGAGTGAAAATCTTCCATTATTACGTCTTTTCCACAAGAATCAACTCCTGGCCCCGTATTAAGATTTGTTCAAATTCTTGCTTTCGTCTCTTCTTGCCTTCATTATCAAAGACTGTCTCAAGTTCTCAAAGTGAATGGGAACTTTCTGCAAATTTTTCCAAGGTGTTCCTCTTCATCTGCTTACAAATTGCAAGAGTAAGATCATCATAGATATTTTTTCTGCTTCTGATAGTTTCTTAGTCTGCCTTTCTTTCGCGAGTATCAGAATTTATTAGGAAGATTCCTTTAACCAACTATTATTCGATCTTGTGATTTTAGTCTTTTAAAGTAGCTTCATTAAAGCCTTATACACACGTGAAGCGTTGATAGTTTAAGTAAGAACATTGTATAAATCTGAAGAGCTGATGTTATTGAGCAGTCAGTCATAATAATCACTCTTTAGTTTTGTACAAACGTGTTCTTGAAGGTGGGTTATTTCTAAGTTCGAAAAAAAAAAATTATGTAAAAACATCTCTTATTTAGGTTGTGTACGCGTATTCCTGCCTTCTTCCAGACGTCAAAATCGACTATTGTTATTACGACTTCGATCCGATTTCTTACTTCTTCTAGTTGACGTGCGTATGTACAGATGACTGCTTCGCTTTTCACAATTTTCAACGCACTACCTACATTGTAACATACTCTAATATTATGTAGGCTACTATTGATAGCTATAGCAAAGGTGTGTAAAATAAAATGAAAAATGTATTCATCTGATTATATTTCGAAAATCATTGTACGATGCTTACGTATCATTCATTGGTGCTGTATTGATAGAAAATTGAATACACTTTAGTACATTTTGTATATATTATGCTTTGTACAGTACTGGTAGGTACCTACGTAAAATGCTTGTTCTTGTATAATTTAGAGTAAACTGTACAAAAGACGCCTATTTTTCTACAGCTTATATCCTAGTTGGTAATGACCGCTGAAGACAATTTAAAACTACTTCTATACATACAAATAATTTCTTCTGAATTGAACTAAACTTGATCGTAAATCGTAACTGTACTTCAGATTTTTAGAAGGTGGCTTTGTGATCCATAATATAGTATTGCTATTTTATGAACTCAAACAGATCTACGCGAGTGTTGAGACTAATGTACGAAGAGGAGGGATGCCTTTGTATCTACGATAATATGAATTAATGGGACGCTATATCGCAAACTGCCCATCATTAAAGCAAGATCTAATTAAATTTATTAAATATTCTACATTGAAAGAGAGATCGGCTACTTCCAAATGAAGAAGTTCCTGGTCTAGAAAATTTCTAAACACGAAAGACCCAGGTATCTCTATTCATTCTCTATCACCGTAACCGAAGTCATACGATTCTTCGTCTGACGGTATATGCATCTCGTAGTACTTTTGGAAAATTTTGTCACGTCACTGTTTTATTGAATGAGCCAAAGAAACCAAGAGTATTCCTAATGGATGAATGCTTGTGTTGAAGTTTACAAATGAAAGTATTTGCTCAGACACTTAAAACAGCTTCAGCAAATAGCAAAGTATTATCTGTATCGTAAATTGAAGGACACAGCTGATTTTGACATCGGGATTGGATGGGTATTCTATCATTTTTTGTCGCGTCATTTGGATGATTTCTAGATTTATATTTGATCGATGTTGAAGTAAAAGGCCTGAAGTAAAAGGCCTGTCAAAAATATGGTCAGAAAATGACGTGCTTGAATCAATGCCCAGAGGCGTTCCGACAGGAAATTATTGAGGAGGGTGAAAACAATATTTTGCCAAGTGACTAGGAGCTTCAGTCTGCGCTCAAGAGAATTGGTGAAGTTTGAATGTCAACATTTTTGCCGACTGGTAATAAATTTGCCAACTGACCCAGAAGCTTGGAGGGGTGTCACATCCCCTACCCCCCCCCCTCATCAGCGCCCCTGTCAGTGCCTTCTTCAATTTTATGATTGTATAGATATTAAAAGAGGATATCGAACTCCAAGGAGTAACGGATTACAAAAATTAGAGGCCATTGTAGGTTTGCAATAGCAGCGGGGCATCCGCAACCTCCCGCGTTCGCGATCACGTTGGCGCGAAAATACCCCCTCAGAAAATGAGTTGGTTGGGTTCTTCTCAGTATACTGCATGCTAGGCCTGATATAATGAATGCTGGAAATTGAAATTTTTCCAAGCCCCTAAAGTAGGTCAAGGGCAAAGTCATTGATGACGTCATAAAGCATCCCGGCGGGAACTCGAAATTTTTTCAAATACCTAAAGTAAGTCAAGGTCAAAGTCATTGATGATGTCATAAAGCATCCTGGCGGGAAGTTGAAATTTTTTCAAGTCCCTAAAGTAGGTCAAGGGCATTGATGACGACATGAAGCGACACGAAGCGTTGCATATCTGGGGCACCAAGATGACCAAGTCAATTAGTGTATAAAATATTGCATATCTTACTTGATTCTGCAGAGAAATTTAGCGTGGAGTTTGAAAGAAGTGGTCAAAAAGTTCAGAAGTTTTGTACGTTTACCCGCCTCAATTGCGTGGCGGGGCTCTAGTCGATGTTTCACCGCGATCTCTTACGGAAGGCGACCCTCTCGCTCATCGGATAACATAACGAGTAGTCTTGTACTTTTACCCGTCTCGATTGCGTCGCGGGGCTCTATTTTGATCTTCTATCGCGATCTTCTGCAGAAAGTGACTGTCTACCCATGATTTCCTCTGTCGGCTAACACAATGAGAAGTCTCGTAACCCGTTCCAAAAACACGAAGGCGAGTACGTAAACGTATAGACTTGTTAGCCGATGAAGGGAATGATAGCGACAAGGCCTCCTTCCGTTGTGTGCTCGCCGTGAGGGATCGGCTAGAGGCCCGCGACGCCATTGAGGCGGGTAAAAGTACAAGACTACCCATTGCATTAGACGATGAAGGGAATAACGTCGAGAGGGTCGCCTTTCACAAGAGATCGCGGTGAAAGGACGAGTAGAGCCCCGCAACGCAATTGCGGCGGTTAAACGTACAAGACTTCTGCGCCTTCTGACCACTTCTTTCAAACTCCACGCTAAATTTCTCTCAAGTAAAATTTCAAAGGTGAAGCGATTCATCAAATTGGGGGAATCTTGACCTTTTTTGGGGAGATTAACCCATCTTGGTTCTTCACAGAGCTTTTGACATGTTTGATGTCTTTTCTCTACCCCCTAATTCTTGAAAATTGTCCGGGCGTCCGGCAATGACCTTGGGACTTCGAAGAATTTTGGTAAAAAAAAAGAAATAATAGAAGAAAAATAAAATAAAATAAAAATAAAAATAAAAATAAAAATAAGAAATAAATAAAATAAA
Organism: Aspidiotus destructor; assembly: GCA_035079395.1. Taxonomy (NCBI): domain Eukaryota; kingdom Metazoa; phylum Arthropoda; class Insecta; order Hemiptera; family Diaspididae; genus Aspidiotus; species Aspidiotus destructor. The sequence goes on along the minus strand of JAVHKZ010000003.1, from coordinate 9,241,638 downwards.
TAAAAAATAAATAAAAAATAAATAAAAAATAAATAAAAAATGAATAAAAAATGAATAAAAAATAAATAAATAATGAATAAAAAATAAATAAAAAATAAATAAATAATGAATAAAAAATAAATAAAAAATAAATAAAAAGTAAATAAAAAATGAATAAAAAATAAATAAAATGAAATGAAATAAAATGGAATAAAAATAAAATTAAAAATTAAATAAAATTAAATAAAATAAAATTAAATTAAATTGAAAATAAAAATAAATGTCTAGGCGGTCATTGAGAAATTTGCGAGTATCATCCTCTCTCTCACACAAATAAAAAAAAATAAAAAATAAAAAAATAAAATAAAATCAAAAATAATTCTGAAAAAACTCATCACTCAGCCTGAAATATACTAAAGTAGACTTGTACTGGATCAAGAAGCGAGGCCCAGTAATCTCATCAGCCTGAAATATACTGATATAGACTTACACTAGATCAAGAAGGCTCATTAGCCTGAAATATCCCAAAGTAGACTTATACTATATCAAGCGAGTGTTTTTTAGCCGGAAATATTCCAAAGTAGACTTATACAACATCAAGCGAGTGCCGCGAGTGAGTCCCAGAAAACCGTCAGCCTAAAATACTCTAAAGTAGACTTATACTAGAACAAGAAGCTGGAAATTTCGAAAATTTTCGAACTATGAAGAGCTTAAGACGAGTGGCGAAAAGACATGTAACATAATCTTTATATTTTTGGCAACGCCAAGAAATCTTTTATCGTTTTAAATATTTTTTTCGAACTCAGCGCTAAATTTCACTGGATGATCAAGTACAATATCAAACTTTGAACAATTCTTCATTTTGAGGAAAATTTGACCCTTTTCAGGCCCATTTACTGAAGCTTCGTACACTCATTTTGACCTTTTTTTCGGAATCAGCGCTAAATTTTAATCAAGTTAAAAGTAAGAAATAACTCAATTCTTCAAGTCAGACACATTTTTTTTAGATAATTCACAATTTTGGAACCCCTGCCGCAAAAATTTGGCACATTTTAGTCCATAACTCGGCTTAGAAAAGTCGTAGAAACTTTGGATATGGCTTAAATTTTAGATAAAAATGAGATACAAATTTCGTACATCTTAAGTATACATGTGACGTTTCGCGTTTGTGCGCTAAAACAAATTTAGTCCAAATTCCCATTTAACTGTTAACATCTTTTCGGCGCACCCTGCATAGGTGATAGGAAGGGACTCGAAAAATTTTCCGAGAAAATACACGAATTGTTTGATCCTACCTGTCTCCAGCTTCGAAAAATTAAAGGGTGAGGAGGGTGGTCCCAAAAGTTCACTTACTCTCCGAATTCACTCTTGCCTGTCGACGGACCCCCCCTGACGATGCAAGGTGGAGGAGACTAGTACGTAAACGAAAAACCCGACGGCACAAACCAGCACAAACGTGGCTCAAACGATTCAGCCTACAGTACGGCGTCTGCACGTTCACAGCTACCGAACGGTTGAATGGGTAGGAGACCAGCACAAATGATTTGGCCCTTTTCAATACCAGCTGCGGGGATAGATCTTTCAGAAGCTTATAAATGAAGTGCTGAAGCTAACAGAAGTTGGTAGAGAGGCACATACTTCAACTCATCAGCAAGGGAATCGGGAACAAGCAAATCGCAAAGAAATATTCAACGGTGGGTTCAGAGGTAAGGACTTAGTATAAATCGAGACAAAGAGGGGGACTTCCAAATGGGTGGTGAAAGCTCTCAAACAACACACCACTGAACAGATGTCTATTAAAATTCTGATTATCGACCTATGTCCATGAAGCAGAGGGAGGGACGGAGAAATTTTGAGTAAGAATCTATGCGTATATAAACCTTAAAGACAGAGAGGTTTTAGCGATCGCTTTGTACACATGAAATCTCAGGCTCGTTTGTTCATCACTGATAAATTATAAATAGTTTCGAACCAATTTGAAAGTCGACTTCTCGGACCAGTTTGACAGATTTTTCAAAGCGGCAATTTCATTTAAATTATTAACGAGATATTCACAATACTTTTTATTCGTGTAAACCCTTTGTGAACATGGAAAAATGAAATAAATCGAAACAGCTCATTAAATCACGAAGAAAAGAAATCATCTTTGAGAAAGACACGTTAGTAAAGTCATAGACGCCTGTGTAACCAATACACAAAGATGTATGTCATAATAACTAATGTAGCTAAATTTTAGCTATGTAAATTACGTTTATTATTTCACATCAAATAATTTAGTTTCTGTATAAAATTCGATATTCGAAAAAATCTCCTATTATTTGTTTATAAAATGTTTGTCAACGTACCTATTTTGTACATATATTTGTATAAATCGTAAATGTGTGACATTTATTTCGAAAGAATAAACCTGCCCTAACTCTCTACGTACTCCAGTATACTCGTGATCATTTTGCTGTGTATTGAAATTGAATCGGATTATAAATTTATACCTGGACTAGAATTCTATGCATATTATAGTCGCGCTACACTCAAGAACGTAGTTAGATAAAATCAATTATGGTAAGCCTCATTATCCAATAATTCAACACTTTGCAGCTAGGTTTAGCTATGACTGATATTTAAATTGAATAAATGAATGTGATTGAAAAAAAAAAATATGTTCAGTACTTTTAGTTTGGGACAAAACAATTTATTGAATTTCCAATATATTTGAAGCCCCAGAAATGAGTTGTCGTCATCCAGAAGATGTCACATAAAATTTTTTGGTCGCAACATAAAATCTCTGTGTATTTGACAAAATATCCGCAAGAGTCTAGGCCTATGCAGTATTAGCTCGTAAAGCAAAGATCGAAACGATGGTTAAATTGTTCATGACCGTAAAAATGAGATAGATAGACAGATCGTGATGTAGTGAATAACTAGGAACCCGGTGTTTTCTTTTTATCTATTTATAATCACGATGACAAACAGCGTCTCCTCATACACAGACGCTGCAAACATAAACAAATTTTCCGAGTGTTATGACAGTTGACAAGCGACCGGCTTCATGCTTAATTGTTCTAATGTGAAAGCGAAAAAATTAAACGAAGATTTAGTAGGTATATTGCGTAGAGAAAAACATTATGAATGCATTAAGAGACTGTATTTTTACATCGTTATTAGAGCCTTTATATTTAAATTAAGGGTTATGTTATACTGCTTTACGAACGGACTGAAGTATTCATATAGCAAAACGCAAGTTATCACTCGCGTCGCTCACAAAGCAATTTAATGTGCGTAAATGATCAAAGAAAAATTAGCGAACCGGATGAAATCTCACCGAGTAAAAGAAGCAAAAATAGTATCAACGGCTATATTGCCCAATATGTGGGCATCAGGCAATGTCCAAAGCTTCAATCGTCTGTCATGAATTGGTACCTATCTCTCACCTCACTGCGTAACTTACGCTCCAGTCAACTTTTTCCTCCCCTTCTGGTATGTTACTCCGGACAAAATGTCCTCAAGCCATAATCTATATTTTTCTAAATTCTACTGACGATTTCACTCCCCAAGGATCTCAAGCACGTTAATTTTACGTCCTGATTTTTTCTTGTATGGGCGTCTGGACCGAAAATCACACTCGGATGACGTCCTTTCCTAATGTCATGCTCTCTTATGAGGATTATATTTATTTGGCTCTGGCTGCGTTTTTGTATGTGCGAGCAGCGCCAAATAAATATAATCTTAAGGGTGTGCTTTACTCGTTGGCGAATTCCGCCTATCAATTCCACAATACCCTACAACGTTCACTCTATCACCAGTCACTACGCGACGCTTGTCGGGTGTGTGTTGATACACGTACGTAGTCCCTGTGAGGAATGACTTTCAAAAATTAATTCTCAAAGCTCGAATTTCCGATTAACATTCATCATTTTGTACAATGTTGTGCATGAAGGCCTAATTAGGAACGCTATAGAAGCAGAATTTGAAACTTTGGCTCTGAAAAGATTTTATGGCATTGGAAAGAAAGTCAAATTTCCCCAACTTCAACAGCCTATAGAAAAAGTGCGGGAGAAAAAATCCAAATTCTGTTTCTATAGTGCTTTTAATCAAACCTTTCCGAAGAACATTCCAAAAAATCAGAAAAATGAGTTTGAAATTGAAGTCGTGAGAATTAATTTTTGGGACCATGCTTTACGCACACCCTTAATACCTAGTATTTCTTGAACGAATGCGTTCTTCTAGGTTACGGGTATACATAATTATCGAAAAGAAATACTCAGAAGGTCAGGAACGAAATGAAAGCAACTGACAAAACGGAGGAGAGAATGAGACCATTAAGGTTGGTCGAAATAGAAGTCGCGGTGTGAATCGTATACGCAAGTTCGATCAGGCCGTCTTCCGGAATGTACGTGTTCAGTACCGTAACTCCATCAGTATTGAGGTGACGAATTATTTTTCGATGTTCAAAAGCCTTACGCTTACGGTACGAATTCTTTTTATGGAGGAGACTTTCCGATCCCTCCCGGAAACTGTGGCCATTATTGATCAAATGATCGGCGAAGGTTGATTTCCCAAGGTGTCCCTTTTCCCAAGACTTCATGTGCTCAGCTACTCTCAGCTTCATCTGGCGGGTGATCTCAATCCTTACATTCTATCTTATAAACACCGCTTCTCTCATGAACTAGGATCCTTCAACCTCACAAGCAACACTTTCACAAAGGTAGAGTTGTAAAATGCTAGTCTGAAACCAAACGGACGAGGGCAACGACCCATTTGGAGGGAGAACTTCCACAGGAAAGGGAGACCGATCCATCGCATACAACGGTCACTGATCGTGTCTCGGGGGAGGGAGGGGGTAGAATCAAGAATTTCACTAGTGGTTTTCCTTCGAATCATCATGTCGACGTCGACATTGACCCTATTCAGTCTAGCCAGGTGTTTTATAATTAACAATTCTTTTTTAAAGGCAGCCTGACTCAACGGAATGCGAGTCAGTCAGTGGACTAAGCTATTAAAGGCTGCTATCTTATGATCAACAGGACAAAATGAGGCTCCGTGCACTAGAACATCGGTCGTTGTATCCTTCCTCTATACTCCAAACTCATGGATATCCGATCTTACAGAGATCGATAAATCCAAGAAGTTGATGGAGGTTTCCCCTATTTCCAAGGTAAATTTTATGGAAGGGTAGCAGGAATTGAGATACCTCAGAAACTCACTAAGGTGATCTGAAGGACCAGTCCAAGCACACAGAACATCATCCTGTGCCAATGGTAAATATGACTCAGTAGCATTTGGTTCGAAGAAAAGAGATCAAATTCAAACTTCGACATGAAAACTTCGGAGATGAGGGAGCCTAGATGTGATCCAGTGGGGATCTCTACTTCATCAGGGAACGCAAAAAACTTCCTTTCGAACTTACAATAGTTAGGCCACGAACAGATATTTAGAAGATCAAAGAATTCTTGAAGCCGATAGTGAGGAACATTGGCCTTGGATCACTCCACCCAATTCCTTAGGCTTAGTTACTCATTCAAGGGACGGGGGGGGGGGGGGGTATCAGTAGTACGGACTAATTCGGCACATCCTTTCTGGGTATTGACTCCAGGGCCAATTTGCACAGTGAGATCCGCAACAACATTTGCCAAGGTGTCAGCATTCTTAAGAGGAGGCTGACTAAATTTCAAACCTCTCTCAAGGAGGACTGCTTCTTACATGCTAAATACTACCTGACTATCATACATGAGGGGGGATGGAATTCCTGAATGATAACACCTTCACTATTCCCGTCCTTGGCCACATGAGCCTGAGGATAACTTCCTTCAAAATCCTCTCAAACTTGCGACTTTCAGAAACTGGTCGAACTCGCTGAGGGGGGGGGGAGCAAAGGGGAGAGTCTCGAGTCGACCAAAAGTGCTCGTCGTTTACCTTTTATGTTTCACTCTCCCTTTTGAGTATTTCTTTTCGATAATACTTGGTGTTCCCTTGCTTGAAAAAATTGATCTTAGTCATGCCCTCTTACAGGTTCAAATTATCGTAAGTTCCTCCAATTCAGGTCAAGGTCATAAATGCTGCCATGCTTTGATGACGTCATATTCTTTTGTTTGTGCATAAGTTTTTTCAAAGACCCTCATCTATAGAGGAATTGAATTTGAAAATCCTCTGCTGGTAACATTAAATATTTTCCTCTTTGAGCAGTTTTTCACATGTATGCTATCAAATATTATTTTGCCACTGTTCTGAGTGTTTGCCAAACAATAACTTTCCATCTTTTCTTTCCTCAACATTTGATGCTCCTTTTTCCTAATGTTGAACTGTCTCTCAATCTCAGAATTGTAGATACTATTGCACTGCTAAGCTTGTACACTCTGCTTAAGCTCCTTTTGTTCTATTCTTCTGGCTGGTCATTGCTGATTCTCTTCACCATAGGTGGCTTTTTATGGATACTCACCCACATTCGCACAACCCCTTAATAACCTAGTTTATATACCGTACTTTCCTAGTTTCTTATGTGAATACTTTTTCACCTAGCTATCAGAAGTTCCCTTCTTTGCTTCCATTTTTCCAAGGACTCCCCTCGACTACGCTTCTAGGCATAACCATTGGCTTTCGCAAACTGCTTTACTATCTTGATTTCTTCCCCCCTCTTTAAATCGTTTTACAGATTGCAAAGGCCAAAAAGAGAAACCCTAGCCTCTTAAACTATGTAATCACTTTTGATTTTAAAAAAAAAATCATTCAGCTTGGTGATTGGACAACAGAACCGACCAATAGGCTGACAGTAAATCCGCTTGCAATTAAAAACGCTGCACATAAATCCAAAGAGTGACTCAAACGCAGAATGTTTTACTGGTAGCCAATAAGATTACAGTGTTATACTATAAGAACTAATACGTAAGGCCTTGTTCTCCTGTACCAACCCAACAACACAACTGATTCAAAGATGAAGGCGTAACACCCAAAAGTACTCTTGTAAAGCTAACCAATAATGCAGGGATGTCAAGCGGTGAGTCAACAGCTTAGACTTTGACTTAAGTTTATCAGTTCTTCCATGAATCTAAACAACTTAGCTTCCGGCATTCTGCTCGCAACAACAGCTTAGAGCTTATTGAGCGATTTGACAAGCAAAAAAAAAAGAAGAAAAAAAAGCTTTTTGGTGGTGCTAAAAGAGTACCTATTTCTTGGATGTAAGAATTCAAGAATCAAGACTCAGTAAAAATCTAGAGAAATAGGCGTTTTGCATCGCAATTCCCCCAAGAGAAAGACCGTTTTCTCCAAATGTGAAAAAAAATCCGTCAAGTTTATTAAGCTGTTGCTCAACGACAGGCTTTTGGCTTAATGAAATTGGCAACAATACCTTAGGCTAAAGCGGCTTATATGCTTTTCGAAAAGCAGTCTGAACTTCGGCTTAAGCGATTGACGGCTTAAAATTTGGCATCCCTGCAATAATGTAGAATTGTACAAATAAGGTCTTCTCAATAGATCCATATGCGGTCTACTTATACTTCATCATACTCAAAATGATTTTTTATGAAATTCAATTACTTTTTCTTTTCACGAAAAACTAAATAATAATTCTCTTTCAATATCTTGATTAATTTTGAAATATTGAAAGCCAAACATCATACGTATTATAATGGACCATTGAGATATCTACCAATGCTCACATCTGAAACAAAGTTTCTACCTATAAAAAATATTTATTTCTCGCTGTATCAAAGTTTTGTCAGGGAAAAGCTCTTGAAAAATTTTCTCGACAAAGATAAATTTTATTTAAAAAATAGCACAGATTTGTATGATACTTCAGGAGAGCTGGTAGGCTCTGGATTGGAGGACTAGAGACAAGTAGAGCAACAAGCTGCTTGTAGTGTGCGATTTTGAAGGGGCGGCAGGTTGATTCATACTAATGAATAAAAGCTTATTAATGTAATAAGAAAAGAATTCAAAAATAATGACGTACAAATTTTAGAGAAAGATTAGTTTGTTGAATGGGTGTCTATAAAGTTCGATATTTTCTAAAATTTAAATCTTGGGCTTCTTAGTCAAATTCTTATGACGATATGGAATTCCTTCCCTTAGAACTTAGGCCTATATTTTATTTTTTCGTCTGATGATACTAATGGTATTATTCTAGGTTAGCTTGGGAAGGGAATCTAAAACTAGGACTATTCCTAATGATTTTATAAGTTTTTCCTCAAGGTAAAATTCTCTAATTCTCTGTTTATCCGTCACCTCATCTTCGATTAGGCCTATTCATTTTCATATTTCAAATCGGTATTTTCTAAATTGTACAAAAAGTAATTTGTTCCATTCCTATAGGCATTTGCTGATACCGTTATTTCTTAACAGATTTTGTAAATACAAATTGAGAATATTTCCTTTGAACTGACCTTCAGAGATATCCTAAAACCATTCCATTACGTTTTTTTTTTTTTTTTTTTCCTTCCCAAATCAGGTAATATAGGAACAAAATCTTCTTTAATTCAGTACATTATTCTCATATTTAATCAGTAATACAGCAATAATTTCTTTTTTATAAAAAATTATTTTTATTCGACTGCAGACCTAGCGGGTAAACAATTAAACATCAAAATTCAACCAACCGGATGCACCTGTGCAAACAATTCTAATTAAATAATTCATTGTAGAAGTTTTATCTCTTGAAATTTCATTCATAAAAGGTTATATAAATACTGATATCTTAGAATCTTCATGAGGTCTGATAGGTTCCCCTAGCTAGTCTTTCATTTTTGAGAAATTTGTTCCCTAAGACAGCCAGTCTTTTAATGTGAGCGTTGGTAGGTCTCAACTCCTACATGAGAAACACAGAGAGAAAGACTCATTTGTGAAATAAACAGACAAAAATATCATTTTGAAATTATTTACACTTGCGGGTTGCAAATATGAAGACGAAAGCCTATTTATGAGAAAACAAAAAACCTTCATAGTATGTACGTATATGTTAATCGAGGAATGCAGGGAACTTATTTTATGCGTAGTTAGTACCTACTTCAAAGATGAGTTCAAATTTTGCCTCGGTTCAACAATTTTTTTTATACCTCGCATATTGGCTATTGAGATTGCAAGGAGAGGCGCAGAAAAATGATGAGAAAAAGTTATACAAATTACACTTTAGAAGTATACAGCATATCAGAGGAAAGAATCACAATAAAATATGAATTTTACGTAAGGATTATCTTGAATGATGAAAACATAAACCGGTGACAACCCACTGAACATCATGAAACATTTTTTCACTTTCTTTGAAATCTGAAACTCCGTCTCAAATTCTTTTGCATTATGATATTTATGCGTTGCGGAAGTTTGATGAATAGATCACTTTCTTGATAATAACAGTTCATCTACAACTTTCGATGCCGAAATGGTTGCATAATTTGTATTCTTGTAGGGACAAAATTCTAAGCTTTCACAAGAATATACTTACCTCTTTCAGTCTATACTGATATCAATATGAATACTAAATATATCCTCTTTAGTCTCAACACACTGCATACAATTCTGTCGAAATTGCAGACTTTCAAGTTATTTACTATTTAGCATCTAAGTCAACAACAATTGCATTCCCCAACGTGAACACACTAAGTATGACTCTACATGCTCATTTTTTAAGGAACAGTTTTTTCTGTAATTCTCAACTGTCATTATTGAGAATTTACGCTGGCTTCATGAGTTATTAAAAAGTTGATGGTCGGTACGACTAGCAGATTACGAATTCAGAACTGTCGTTCCTTTGAGAATACAATTGTGTATTTTCGAGCGCGAGCTTGTACATATTATTATCTATAACGCTTACGTATCTTGAGACGGTCATTAAATACGTCGCAATATATAATATAAATTCATCCACACTTACGCACGTTTTCACGCTTCAAAAAACTTTAATTACTAATTTTTCTGTATAAATATGTTCTTCTCTTTCTCTTTTTTTTTGGCTGAATTTTAAAAATATTGAGAAATAACTAGATTACTGAAGAATTTCTGGTTATTCTTCTTTCTTTTGACGGTACGATCTCTATGTCTTTTAAGATGATAGGGATCAAGAATAACTGAAGAAAATCACAACAAATTAACCGATAAAATAACATGTATTTCAACGCAAAAATATAGTAAAAATATTCATATGATTGTTACAGGCTTTCCATTTGTGCCATTTTGACGGAAGAAAGGAAACATTTTTGTGTCCACCGGGAACTAGATTTGATATGGTAACACACGAATGTGGTCCTTGGTACAAAACACAATGCATAGGAATATAATCGACAGTCAATACTCGTTCTTAGGAATTCCAATCATATCAACGATATAACAAATATATGATTTTTACTTTCAAATTATTTTCTTTTTTTCCCTTTTGATATTGTAGTTCAAGTTTCATTTTTCAGTAGAAGCTACAGACTTATTTCATGATGCATTAATTGGCGAAGTGTCTGCTGATGTACGAATCCGGCGCATACTTTCGCACGGATCCATCGCGACAAGCCGTGTAAACGTACCTAGAATCTCGACAAATGTCATATATTGGATCGTCGTTAGAGCCGGTTAAACAGAGGCGAGTAGGACACGTTAGCGGGTCGATAGTACGATAAACGCACGTACCGTCGCTATGACCAATAAAGAATCCCTTATTCTCGTAATTCAGGGCACATAAAGCCGGACTATTTGTTTCCTTCCAAGTAACGCGAATAGGGTTTTCGTGTAGCTCGGGTGCCGTCTCGATGAGACTTACACTACCGTCTTGGCATCCAATCGCAAACAATCCAGGTTTGATGGTACAACAGCAATTTATTCCGGAGTTGACTTTGACGTCGAATAACAATTTTCGACTTTTTACCGCCACGCAATAAAGGCTACCATCTTCGCAGCCAAGTAGGATAATTTTATTTTCTGTGCCGATTTCACTTTCTTCTGTACAACATTAAATGGAAAATATGGAGTAATACATAGTAAAATGAAATATATTCACTGAATTTCATTATCAAGATACCTTCGATATTATTTACCTGTATTCGTTTCAAAATCTACTTCAGATTCGAACTGCGCTAAAGATAAAGAACAACAATTGATGGATGACGGTGAGGAGAATATATCATCAATACAGTGAGCTTCACCACAGTTCCAAAGTTTACAGAGACCATCTCTAAAAATTTTAATAATATGAATTTACCACGAGAAATAAATAAAGAAATTGAAGAAAAAGAGCCCAAGTTAGCTTACTTAGAAACGGATATGATATTGCGACCTCTATCAACTATTGCTAGATCAGTAACTGGTTGCGAATGACCGCGTAGAGTAACTGGACATCGACAAGTTTCTGAGCACCAAATTTTTATACTCATATCGGCCGCACACGACAGAATAACTTGACCACTCGGAAACCATCTACATTTATAAATGGAACCAGCGTGCTCGCGAAAGATTTTCTAGAAAATAAGCGATGTTATTTACAATACACAACATCAGATGAGAGCATGAGGGTGGCACTAAATTTACCAGTCTGTCTTCATTTTTCATTAACCACGTAACTGCTTCGCAATCGTTCTCATCAGATACAGAAACACATATTCCATCCTTAGAGACATCGAAAGTGGTTATCTGAAGAAAAACGACTGTATTATAGTATAATCATAGTGAAAAGAATTGTACCCTTAAAGATGGTCCTCTCAAAAGAGAGAAACTCCAGAATCTGAACTTGCGTAAAAATTCTCAAAAAGATATTTTCTAAAATTGAGAAGATAAAAAACTGAACACTTGATCGAGGATTTACAAATTGGGGACAAGAGAAACTTACGGCTGAAAAACAACGTAGAGTAACAGTAGATTTATGATCCAAACTCTTGACTAAATTTACAATCGAAATAACAACTAACTTTTTTTTTATGGATACCACTGTAAATGCCACGAGGAGCGACAAATATGGTGGCAAACGGCGAGTCGGTTCGACCAATTTCAACAGCATTGTGAGTCAATAAATTAGCACGAAAGCCTTCAGATGCGACCAAGGACGAATTAGTTGAATCGCTAACGATATTTGCGCGGATGATACTGCCATGCGAGCCATTTTCATCTGAAATTACCAATATACTATGAATACCACGAGTTCACAATGACGAAAATTTGTAATTTTAGATGCTAACTTCGATTCTTGCACGTAACCCATACACTACCAGACACTTTGCTACAACAAATATGAATATGGATTAATTTTCCACAATCTCTCAAAGATACTGTATAAATCATATATTTCATTCTCGTACTTCAGCACTTCGTCCCAGTCATATTGAATGAAATAAGATGGCCCATTAATAACGTTCATCCTTATACTTCGAAGTTCTATAGGATCTTCTAGGTTCAATTTTTGTTTCCAGTGTTCCAACTAGACGCAACCTCTTCAAAAATTAATTCGATATCACGTCAACATTCCTATTCAACGGCAAAAATAATGTCATAGCCAACATGCGGCTCGAAGGAAGTAGACGGGACCACGGGTTATTCTATGAGTAGTCACTATTCCAAGTTTCTCATAGGAACTTTATGTATATAAAATTTTCAATGGACAGAAAAATAAGGAAAAATATTATCAGTCTGTTCACAAGTCGAGGAATGGGTCCTACAACGGATAGAGGGTCCTGCTGAAAAATTCATATCAATAGAAAAACAGCTGATTATATCCGATCATAGTTCTTGTTACGTTTTTCGTTTAGAGGTTCCTCTTCCTCAAAGATGTCAGAATTGAATTAGCTAGCTACACCTTGATTGAGTTGCCAAAAATTTGAAAAAGTTTCTTATTAGTTCAAAAATTTGTCCATTGTTATCAGCACATCAAAACTGTGATTGATAAAAATAATATCAAAACATGCGCAGGGCGCAGTGCGCATTGCGCAACTCACCGCACAATATCATCAAAAACAACAATCAGGGGATTTTAGTCTGCAGTAAACTATGTTATGGGCCTTATTCTCCTAATCGTTGTTTTGCAATTCGTGCCAGCGTGCGTCGTAGCTAGAGACACTGAAAGTCAACAAAGTTGTTTTGTTTATTTATTATCGAAAAATAAAAAACCGGGAAAAGTTGGGTTTTGGGGTCTATCCGTCTATCAATGTTATAATGTGAAAAGTCGTGATGGTGATAGGTTTATGTAGATTAATCCAGTACAAGCAAGATTTTGCTGGCACAGTAAAATAGTAAAAATGAAGGTATGTGAAATTTGTTGAATAATTTCTTCAGTAATAATGCTCGTATTTTGAAAAATCTTGAACGATTTTGTTTCAGACTATCAAATTTAAAGATATGAATACTGGCGTGTCTACTACGAAAGAGATCAAAAAACATGTTCCGGCAATCACGACGGAAGCTTTTGGTGACAAGGAGAATGTCGTCGAGAAGAGTCACGCTACCGTCAACGTCAGGTAAGATATTATCTTGCGAATTTTTCCTTGATGTTCGCGCGGAACTTATTTGATTTCATAACTTGCCGTAGTGAATCAACCAAACCTTCTGAAGTCATTAAAGACAAGGTGAAGCGCGTTACCACTCTTGAAAATATTCCCGAAAAGAAGAAAATTCAAGATAAAGTTTCTTGTGAAGGAAAGAGTCAAATCACCGCTGATGATTTAACAAATCCAAGTATGTTACCCTCGGGATATTATTCATACTTTCTTTTCGTCGCGGACTGTGATTGATATTCAAATGTTCTCATAAGAGACGAAAAACAATAAACTGGTGTACCGCAGGTTACGATATTATCTCATTTCATTGCAGGTGGACCTAGTGAGAATTACTGGAAACTCATGGCTGAACAACGAGGAAAAGCTTTAAAGGAAGTGTTAGACGAAAATAAAATGCTACAACGTAAATGCGAGTTGCTGGAAGCTGAAACTGAAACTTTGAAGCAGGCTCTTCAGGAAGCAACAGAAGTCATCGACGTTCTAAACGTGAGTGTTCCAATATATACTTCGAAACACCTTTTCTTGTGTCATTATTCTACTTCGTTTTCTTGAAATTCGTAGCAAATAGTTGCCGAGGCAGATGGGGAAAATGAAGCGGAGTCAGAGACGAATGTAACGAACGAAGCAGATCCCGTAACGGAAAATCCAAAATGGACAGATACGACTACCAGTTCAGTCTTCGATGATTCAGATGATTCTGGTCCGGATTGAAAAGGAAAAACTTTCATTTCATGTTTTTTCAATGTTTCTAATTGAGTTTGATTTTTTGGTTATCCAATGTTCGTAGTATTTGTAAGATTAATTCAGTTTATTAGTGTTCTAATTCAGGTTTGATTTCATTTGTCAATACTGAACAAATTATGGAATAATTATTTTACGCACTCAACATTATTTGCATACATGTTTTTTTTTTTTTTTTTTTTCACGAAAAAATGAATGATACTATACGTTTGTATTCTATTTGAAGAAGAGCAGAATCATGAGTTCTACGTTATGAAATAAAAACCGTTTAGAGGCGAAGATTGTAAGTGGATTTTTCATATTTCGATCCCATAGTTGATCAATTCATGCTTGCGATTCATATTTGATCCTCAACTTTTATTCCAAGAAGGCCTGAATAAAAGTTGGCAGCTTCACGAGATTCAAGTTCTCGATGGACAATTTAATCCGTTGCTTCTCTTTTCGTTCCATTCCACTAAGAGAATCAGTCAGTAATCGAAGAAAACAACAATTCAACAATATAATGTAACTGTATCAAATTTGATATAAAATTTGAAAATATGAATTATTGAACAATTTTTCTTACAATAGAATTAATGATAAACTGTACGAAATTTACAGTAGGCGAATTCCGAATTGATTTAAATTATTTTAATAATGATCACAATATGCACGATTCAGATTATGATGTCAAACTGTTCGACAATTTACAGTCGCCGAATTTATTTGAATTATTTTGATAATGACAAAATACACGATTCAGACAATGAATTCATTCACGATCTTACTGAACGACAATTTTCATCGCAAGTATACCTAATTATTATTTCTATAGAATGAACAAAACAGGAAATCAATTAAGGAACGTTTCGGTGGGTAAAGTCATAAGTAGGATTTACAAATACGTAGTACAAGTAAATCACGAACAGAATGTGTACGTTCCCAATGAGACTACAAATTAGAAAACGAGCAATTGGCGTTTCAATCGCAAACAATAAAATTAATAAGACGCGCACACAACTTAGACCACTGAATAAGATTAAACAAAAGTAAAACAATGAATCGCTTTCAGTGGTTCTCAACGCAAACGGTATTGACAGAGTAATGATAAAACCGTAAAAACTGTAACCGATTAATGTTAAGATATCAAGCAGTTTCAACTTAACGCGAACAATTCTTGATGCCAGATAAATAGAAAACGATAATATAAAATAATACGACAGAACTATGCTAACGACGTTAATTGAAGACAAATTGTAAGAATGGATTTTCTTCTGACTAAAGCTGTACTGTAATAGTGATACTAACACTAGAGTCGATAATGATGGTCCAACGAGGTCCGTAAATAAATATTGCTTATTGAAACTCAGAGGTGGTGTGAAGGAAAACATGATTCGTTTAGGCAATTTCAGCATAGGGTTGGTGATATTTTCCAGAACCGCATCACAACTGTTTCTTTTCCGGATAGAAAATTCAATTTGACTTGAAGATATTTTAGCAATAGCCAACGAGCTATTCATTTTGGGTAGAAATCCAATGCGAACAAAAAATGAAGAGAATTAGACGTTTACTACTAGAAAACTACAACAGGCAAATAGGATAATCTATAAACGCTACATGGATACTATTTTTTCAATTCATTTTCGAGTTTCTCTTTCAATTTCTTCAGACTGTCTTCGATACTGTTCTTATTGAAGTTACGTTTCTCCGCTATAGCTTTACTTTTTGAAAACAGATATATAACCCACTGAGCAGCTCTTCGCATCGGATACGAATCAGCTAATTTATCTACGAGCTGCTGATTATTCGCCAAGTATCGCAGAATGAATCGAAAGATCATTTTACGCTGTACGGGACCCGATTCCAAATTCTTGACTGAATTAACTCAATCGATGGTCATTATTATACTCTGCGAAAAGAATCAAAATGAAATAAAATAATCTTTGACACGTAACTACCGTGCACGTTACGTCCTGATTCTGACGATAACGATATTCAAAAAATTTTAGAAGTAATCGAATTTTAGAGAAGTTATGCATGTAGATTCGAGAAGAATTACCTCGAGACTGCTATTTGCTTCAGCGCAATCGATCTTTTTACTCCACAGGAATGAAATGATGAAACGACACAAAGAATTTACTGAAACATCTTCACATAGTCAAATTTGAGGTTATCATTATGATATCAAAATATTATTATTTTTTATTTCAGGATTTCGTCATTGGTGACTGGACGGTTAACCTATATTTTTTGTTTTTAAGTCGTCCGATATTCTCAAGGTGCGCTATTGTCCACACAGCCGAGCATCGAGCAAATTTTTAATGAATCTTGAGTCTTGACCAGACTTGAGGTTCGAATACTACCGAGGGGCTCAGTATGGACTCAGGCCGTCAGACCAGGTGAAGTTGAGCAAAGACCGAAGGGCTACTACAGCCGTTTCTGACCTCGACTCTCCTGAGTTATGGAGCTGGGAAGCTCTCACACCTGGTTTATCATCGACTCACGATTGGTCGGAACTAGGAACTCACAACTACGCAGTTCAGCAGCATACGATAGGCCTACACGGTCGTTTACCTTCTCTTCCTCCATCAACCTGAGCATTGACTATATATTACGAAGTAAGACGAAGTAATATATAGTCAATGACCTGAGTATACTTGCCGAATATTTTGGACTTTGGTCGATTCACTGATAGGCTTAAATGACCCTAAATGTATCCTTGTTCATTGATAATTACATCATGATTGTTGAGATGTTCGAATTGTTCGAAATAGCAGACCAACTTTCGTAATTCTTGTTCTGATTAATGACTGAAAATATCAATAGCTATTAGTGAAATTCTTTGACGTTGATGTTCTCCAGTCTTGATCATTCAACAGCGGCGATGGACACCGATGTTAAAAGTAGCGCATGGTTCGACTACCCACAACCGGGCTACTACAGTAATCCTGCCTTATCTTACTTTCCTGCCTTTCGTAAGTTTCTTTGCTGTTATATTGATGACAAATAAAACTACTCCTTTATTTTCGAATAAGTAAATTATTTGTTGCAGAAGGAACCCCGTTTGTGCTGAAAAAAACCGAAGCTTTCCCAGGCTTATTGACATCCAATGTTCAAAAAGTGAATGATATTACCACAAATGATGTCGATCATCGTACCCCTTCCAGTACCCCTTCACCAAATCGCGTTGCATCGACACCTCTCTACAAACTGTACCTGAGAGAACTAATGAATGAAGCGATCCGTTGGAAAGGTGACGTTTGCTGTTCTACGTACATAATAGTAATGTTGACTTCTTACTCTACATTTGATGTATTTTAGGTAGTATGAAAGCAAAATTTCGGCTTGAGGTCACAAGTGATTACGTTAAAAGACAAGGGAATCTGGTATCCGTCCCTGTCATTATACAAAATACAAGTGCAATGAACGAATACGCGAATCAATCGTTTGAAGAAATACGTTTTGAAGATTATGTCGCTTTTTCGATGCAGGTAGGTTGTTTTCTCAGTTTTGCTAATAGAATATTTGAAACTGTTGTCCTGAAGAAGAAAAGAAAATTATTATTTTATATTGTTACAGAATTGTGGAGAAGATACTGTTAAGAGTTTAATGGATCCTAATATCGCAAAAAAACCAGAACGAGAATCGTCTCCTCCCTTGAAACAAATTGAGATTTTGTCTCAACCGCCACTTCTGAACCCATTACTTCTCAATACCACGCAAAAACAGAATCCTCCTTCGCAAGAAACCGTGAGTGTTAGTACTTGTATTCTCATACATGGGGAAGAATATCCCTCTCAATTAATGATCTCATCGTATCGTTATTCTGTCTGATGACTTGAAAATTTGATTATTTTTAGGAATCAACAGGAGCACCAATATTTGATGATTCGACAACTAGTCTCTTACAAGCGTTAATGAATAACGTGAAGCAATCTGTCGACGTAAATTACTTATCGGAAGAAGCGAAACGTAATTGCGCCACTCTATTACACGCTCTTGCTGATTTCACCGAAAAGACGCTCGAAAATTTGACGGTAATCGTTTTGGAAGATATGTTGCGTAATATTAAGCAACGAAAAATCGTCAACTCTCCAGCGAAAGCAGATAAGGGCACAACTACAAATGCTTGTGCAGAACCGAATTCAACTCAGGCAGAGAATGATGTAGAAAAGACGCATGAACCGATAACTACCTATGCAAAGAAACAGCAGTCTCGCAAAAGCACTACTAACGAGTACGAGTACGATTGTAGTTCGGATTGTCAGGATCTACCAGTGGAAAAAGATGAGCGATCTGTCGGCAATCAACCTGAATCCGTACGCGAACTGATAGATGGTAAGTATACCAACACTAATCGGAGAAGAAACACCCCCAGTGTCTCAGCGATTTTCGCCAAAGCGACGTCTTCGATCCCCCGATCTTCGCGTCATTCTCATAATGGTTCAGGACGGTCAACTGAGAAAGTAAATCGACACAAAGGTCTGCATCGCAAGTATTCGGACGAGAAATATAGCAACTTCCGGGAGAAGACGGCATACGACGATAGTGAACATGAAGAGTTTTCAAAATGCAATGACGATTTGAAACGTACCGGAAAACGGGACGATACTCGAGCCAAACATAACAGAGAAAGTTTTCGCCGAAGAAAGAAAAATTCAAAGAAAGTGCAATTTGTTATTACCGATGAATGTCGCATCTGCGAAGGTTTAGGACGAGTGTCCATCAACGACTGCGAGCGAAAAGAGGCGATTGCAGTGAAGGATTTAACTCCATATTGCGAAGAACATGTTTACGAGACATCGGAAGTACTTACGGAGAAAGAAAATGAACGTCGAAGACCTGATAGAATTCTTGGAACAACCGCTGTAAACTCAACAGAATCTACCGTCACCAAGGACGAATACGAATCACAGTCCTACAGTGATTCTTCTTCAATCTAAAATTTGTTAAGTTTGTTTTCATTCGTGTTCATTTCATCGACTCATTTTTGTTACTGTGCAAAGCATGGAAATCGTTTATTTATCTAAATTTCATTAGAACTTATATTCTAAGTTATCATATGGGACCTTTGTGTAGACATTTTTTTGTAGTGTTATCGTATTCTGATTCAAATGAAAAGCTTCATTATAATTTTTTCATTTGAGACATGTTTCTTTTTTTTTCTTGGTGAAGAATTGTGTTAGATAGAAACCTCACCTCCTGGAAAAGCTGTGACTGGGACTGTTCTCATTTTCAAATTGGGGGTGGAAAAAGAGTTAATGTTGAAGGTTCATTTCAATTTGGAAATGATATTGGAATTCAATTGCGCATAAACTTGAAACACGATCGAACTTCGATCTAATCTTGAAATCGGAAGTGCTAACTCAGGGTAACTGGACTTCAATGTTGATCGGTTGTAAGCAGAAATAAGTAAAGCCTAGATACAGTTCCCTTGTTTGTAATGTTAAACATTCGCAGTAACATCGCCAAGTACTCGTATCACACTTAATCACAGTGTAAGAATGCAGTGCGATCATAATTTCTGGAAAATAATCAGTTTCACTCGATTTAATTGTTATCCTGAAAGGCGCGTCGAAACGTCACCCACTACTATCAATCATAATATTATCAGTAAGCACAAATACAGCTGAAAAGCTTGATGTCTTATCATGAAATTTACTAGGCTATTGCAATAATGCATTAATCTAGCTCAAGAATGAGATTCTTCAAATAGAATCCAATTGGACATAAATATACACAACTAGGTACCTAAGTATTCTCTTGATAAGAATCGCCTTTCGCGCTGCTCCTCAAACAATATAGGTACCTATCAATCATCCTCGAGTTGATTCTCACAATCTCATCAATGACCGAAGTTCCTGTGTATAGGGCACGTGATCAACCAATCTGTAGGCTTACAATTTCTCATCATCTTGAAATCTGTTAACTCTGTCTGACTCACGAAACATTTCGCCTAGATGACAGTGTTCTCGCCTATCGGTAGATTCAAAACTTTGCCGCGCGGCATGTTTGAGAAAGCATTCAGTTGTAGCTAGTTATTATACTTGATGATATTCCATGCACTTCTCTACTTCATTGTGATTCTCGCCCACAGCTTCCTATAGAGGGATGTTTTTCAGGGTTAGGTATAATAATGATGAATAACTTGGATTTCGAATAAAAGAAAATTCATCGACGAATTTGAACTTCCTTTTCCTCTGAATATGATTTCTCTGTATGATTAGGTAGATAAGTACAATTGAACGCAGAACTAAGATATGATCGCAAAACTTTAGATAATGATCCAATACATGTCCAATATGAAGTTTCTGAGAATCAAATCACGAGTAATAACACCAGCTAGATCAAATCTTATTAGCCTAGATGACCGAGATTCTCGAAATTCAAATTATACCGGCCTAACTAAGTTAGTTAGCTTTCTCCTATCCGATCGATGAATAACGACCGGTACTTATATCCATCGTAAAAGGTAGATGATTTCAGAATACTCGTAAATATGCCCACACTCAGAATGAATCAAGTCTAAAGATTAATTTTGTTCCTATGGATTAATGAAAGAGAATTTTGGTTATCAGTAAGTTTCATCTAGTCTGCGTTGTACGAAAAAAAAAAAAAAAAAAAAAAAAAAAAAAAAAAAAACTACTATGAGAGCTAAAACGTTTACGCCAGGACATAGGTATAGGTACTCAACAAGTTTTATTTTCATGTTAAGTGAATTTTGGTGGTCCTTAATTATGTAGATCAGAGAAAATTTTCGGCCACTTCAAAAGAAAAAATTTTACAGAAATAAAATGACAAAGAACTGTTGAAAACTTAGTACCATCATTTTTAATAAATAAGTAAATGAAATGAGTATAAGTATTTGTACTACAATTGAGATACACATCATCAGATTTTATCAATCAAATATGCTACATTCAGAAAACAATCCATTGTCAAGTTACTTAATGCTGGAAGTATAAAATGAATACATGGAGAAGGAAGAAGAAATGTTGGGCAACAATAATAATCTCGAATATTTTTGAAAATGAATGCATATAGAATATTTCGGAGATTCCCGCCATTTAATTGCTGTAAAATATCTATGTACTTTCATTTTTTCTTACATCAACAATTAAATTTTCAAATCCAAGTAGTGTTGATTGTTTTTTTTTTTCCAACACTACTTATCAAAGCGTTATTGCTTTATTTCATGAAATATCGTAATGAACTAATATTTTTAGCAAGAACTTATAACGTACGCTATCTTGGAAATACCGCGTCTAGGAGGACAGAATTTGTAAGTAATTAAAAATATTTTTCGTTGAGGAGAAAAAAAATTACCTCATAATAATATTAAAATGTTATAGTAAAACATACATTCAGGTCTTATTCTGTAATTAAGTATGGCGTAACTTATTTAGATTCTTAAAGATTCATCCTTTGAATCAATAACTTTGGCTTTTTCAGCTGTACTTTTTTCCTTAAATAAATAAATAAAGTCTACAATCTAAACAATTTAGTCACAAATAAAGAATATAGAAGGAAGCGATCTGAGGCAACATTGCCGGCGTATAGGAATTTTTGCGAAAAATCCGTCTAATATTATATTCGCACGTTTTCGCGTTCAAAACAGCTGATCATCGATAAATAAAATTTGAAAAATATGATTGAATGGTAAAAAGAAGAATAAATTAGGCCAGTTTTACTTTCAAAATGTAGTTTCATTAAAATATCGCTGGTTTTTGTAATAAGAAATTTTGGTATAGATCGGGTGAATTTAAAATTCAATATCGTAATTCAAAATTAGCCTTTTTCTATTTTTGGGCTCAAGTAGGTACAGTTTACTAAGAATTTTGAAACTAATATCATCAAAGATTAATGGAATCTTGAGAATATGGTCATATTCGCGTGGGCTATCGATAGAATTTAATTCTAGTTTATTCTTCAAAAACTCTGAAAGTCTTATTGCTAGTCTAGCATAATTATAATTGCGGGGGAATTACTTCAAGTATGATGATCGCTCATCGGAATTATCAAGTTATTGCAATTGAGAAGAGAAAAAGAAAAATAAAAAAACGAAAAAAGAGAAGAAGAAATTACGTTTATCATCATTAATGAAGTAGGTATCAAAAATTACGTCCTGCAAATACAAGAAAGAAGAAAGAATAAATCTAGATGCGCTTCGCATATGGAGAGAAAAAAGAAGAGAGACATCCTTGTCGACAATGTTTTTGTTCGCCACTCTTTGAAAATACTCAAAACAAGGGGAGTCAGATTAGTATAAATAAAGAAGTAAGAAGTCTATAAAATAGTTTCAAAAGCTCGATAAAATAATTCACGTAAATGAACCACGTTAGGTAGGCCTCAACAGAAAAACGATTTGAGAGCTCTATTTTTTCGAAGTTTGTTTAGGTTTCATTTTACTCGAGTATAGGTATGAGGTATAGGTACATAATTATTAAGAAATAGGTGTAAGAATTAATTCTAAAAGATGTCTACTGTATGGTAACTCAGGCACCGCGAATTCAGATGAACTTAAAAGTCACTACTTCTAGATCTATAAAGGTACTTAATTATACTTAGAATAAATTATACGTGAGAATCTTCTCGAATATATTGCCACGAACCCAGCTGAGATTTATACTTATTTAATTTTAAATACGACGAGTACGCTTAGAATCAATTAATATCAGGGACTTCTTGTTCTCTAATCATTTTTTTCGTCACAACAATAACCCAAGACGTGAAAGTCCTCTACACTAGCCGTGATACATGAACGATTCGTATCGACTACGATTCCAAAAAAACTTTCGGCGCATCGACTGAAAGCGTCCAGATCAAATTCGATACTACTGTCAAAAGTTAGCACACATTTACTGCCGTGAAATCGTTGTAAGCGCGGCTCCTCACGAAGGATAGTGGAGCAAACGATACGGGTCATCACAAAATTACTCATCGTTCTAATGAGATCGCTGAAATAGCTACCGATCGGGATTCCGCGGGCTTTCTCCACTTGGATCGGACAACCGCAAGCATTGCGCACCTTTATCGGTAGGTGAAGAAAATACTCAATCAACTTTCTGAATCTGCGTTCATTTTCAAGAGCCGAGACAATTTTCTTACGACCATCTACCTGCGTCTCGTGAATGAGGTCCAATTTCTGCATTAGCACGTCGAAACATAGGCGGGTAATCCAATTAGGCACGACCGAATCGAAAACGCGATAATTTATGAGAATAATTTGGTGATCGCTGGGATATTTGTATC
This sequence comes from Aspidiotus destructor, assembly GCA_035079395.1. Lineage (NCBI taxonomy): Eukaryota > Metazoa > Arthropoda > Insecta > Hemiptera > Diaspididae > Aspidiotus > Aspidiotus destructor. The sequence goes on along the minus strand of JAVHKZ010000003.1, from coordinate 9,218,239 downwards.
TGAGATTATTAAAACTTTCCTCGTCCATATCGAGCATACAGGTTCTACCTTCTGGAAGAGCGTAGGCGGTACAACAACCGCATTCGCCGCGTTTGAGACAATCGATCAAGGAAAGAGCGTAACGGGCTTCCTCAACAATAACCAGCAATGGAAGAGCCCACAAGGGACGCATTTCGCCGAGGTTGTCTTTTTTACCTTCTATAATCACCGAATAGTGAATTTTATCGTCGATTTCAATTTCACTACCCTTAGCTACACACGACCAATACCAATACGATAGGCGAATGTCTTCCGGTTCGAAATGTTCTCTAGGATTGTTATCCAATATTTTATAGAATACGGAACTCGCCTTGCTCAACAGTGCGCGGCTAGTCACTTCTTCGCTTAGAATTGGTATTTTTATATCGGCTCTGAATTCTAGCATCAACTTACTTTTGAGGACATTGACGTCGATCCACAAAGGTCGAGGTACTTCCTGTTTACCGTACATGAGAATTTCTTGTCGAATCCATCTAAACAAGTTCGTCTGCGCCTGTTGTTCGTCGTATTCACTTCTCAGGACCGCGGAATATTTTCTACCTTTTTTAATCCCATCATTGTCGGTCCACAATGTGCACTTTAGGTTAAAATTCATAGAATTCATACTGGAAAATTTTTCCGAAGACGCGAGAATAGCATTGACAAGATTACGCAATGGCGGGGTGATCATTCGAGAAGCACGTATAAATGAGTGATAAACGGTCTGAAAAAAAGGCTATTTTGGCGGGGTTGGTAGAACGGATGACCTGCATGATCGAACAGGAAAACAGGTAGGAGTGGTGCAGATAGAAACATGAATGAAATAATGTTCGGCGGCGCTCGGCTATTTTCGATCCCACTCCTAACGACTACTTGTCTTCTGTGCCGTAAAGACCGGCGAGCTGCAGTTTACTCGTGCGATTCCATCTACATACCCGTGTTTGCTTCAGATCATACTGTGCTCTCTCGAGGTACGTAAATTTTACGTAAATTTTTTCGTTGCAGTGAAATGAGATAATGCATATTCGTGTCTGAGGCCATTTACAAATTCTTTCCCCAAATTTATTGACCACAGTGTAAGTAGAAAAAAAAATATACTCTACCTAATAAATTGTATTGAAAAGTTTATCGAACTGGACACGGTTTCGACGGCCCTATTTCAATACTTGTAATTTTATTCTATTATGATGAACACGTGTACTGGAATTATTATCGTTTACACTTAGATAAAAGCCGCCAAAAGTGCTCCGCGGGGTTTCGAAGGTGACAAAAGAGGGCAAAAAAAGTCTAAAAATAGAGGAAACAATGGTGAGAAATTTGATTTTCATGCCTAATAAAATTAACCATTATAAAATCGACGAAACTGAACGAAACTTTTCGAGGACACAAATTGGAATGAATGAGGAGGGAGAAAAGTACGAGCATTATAAAGAGAGACAAAGTTGAAAAACTATCCTCGAGTGACTTTTATAGTATCTAATTTCATTGTAAGATTTTTTAATACGTCGAAAGCATACATCGCCTCAATAATTTGCCAGGAATTCAAAGTTGTAGGCGATAGATGTACAGAAATGATGAAGTACAAACCGCAAGTTTCTTTCAATTTACACGAAAGAGCCAAAAAAAATGAAAACTGTCGTAAAAGTGTAGTAGAAACTGTTCATCATAGGCCTACATAATATCAACGAGTATCTAAAAAGATCACTTTTACTACTCATAGGACTGTATGATGAGTTTTGCCACCCTGTTATTAAATGTACAAGCCTTTGGGGAATTAAATATCCTACAAATTAAGAACGTGAACACAACTTGTTGTCTTCTAAGAGGAAAAATTTTATTGTTGTCTTCAATAAGAGTTGTTTAGAAGTCGATTCATTCTATTTAGATTCGCCTCATCCTCGCATTTCTAGGTCCCTTGCACACATTTTTGACTCTACGGGGGAGGGGGGGGGGTCTGATCGAATCATGCGAGTTGAAGAATCGACATGATTATTGAATCGTGACGTCTTTCTCCAAATCTTAGGCTTCAATAATTTTTGGAAATAAGCTTTTGTTATTAGTCTAGCTTTGACTTTTTCGAAAAGAATTATTCTCCTCAATTGTTGAGCCCTGGATTTTTCCAAAGCATTTTTGTCATCAGTTATAATGAAATCATAAAACCTCATAATGTTCTTCAGTTGTTGAAAAGGTGTTCGCTACGATGTGTCCTGTCGTATCTTGTGAAGATCTCTAAAAGATATTGAGACTATGAGTTTGAGATCTACAGAAAAGATACTTCGATCGATCTTCTAGTCCATGGGTCGTCATCTTGTCCCCTTGACAGACTGACCGCTCTCCACAAAAAATACCTGTGAGATCAATTTGGACATCGATCTCATGGTTCGTGGGAAAGTTAAGAAGAAATGTCTCAATTCCACCACCTCTCTCCCTCGTGGATTGGACCACAAGAGTAGAAAGCGTTGGATTAAGCTTCGTTCTTGAAGAGGTTTTTACTTCAGCTGTCCCGCGTCCATCGCCCTTCTAGCTTTCCTTCGGCGTTTGACAATCCGGTTACTGTAAAAAGATTGTTTCTTAAATTAAAGTACCCTATCGAAGTAGCGTTTATACATGGGAGACCAGTCGCCAACTTGAGATTAGATTGGCCAAACTGATGTTAAATCTACCAAAGCTGCGGGGAAAAAAATGGCTTCGTAGATCTACTATTAGGAGTATTTTCCAGTATGTCTAGCCTTTTAACTCGGTGGATTGAATCTATTCGATCAGCAAAGGAACTTGAAAAGAATTTCAGCTTTTAGACATTATGATAGAAAAGAAACTCGAAAAATTTCGACTTTCGAGCCGTATTATACGACAGCAGAGGAACTTACGAGTTCTTCATACCAAAATCAATTCGACCAATATATAACAGGTTCTGTACGATTCTCGTTCATCCTCGTTGAGGAAGCCGTCGTTTTTCCAAGTCTTGTAACCTAAACTCACTGCGGTTGCTGACGTCATCAAAGTCGAATGGTCTCTGAGAATGTATCCCAACAAAAGAAACAGCGGCTTCCCTCGAAAAAAAAAATGTATGAGCGTCAATTTCATGGTTCTGCAAATTCGTGGTGCCTCGGACGGAAAAATTGTAAATCCGGTGCTGTGATGAGGCTTTGATCCTTCAGAGCTACCACGGAAAGTGGAAACAGGCAAGCACAAATTATGTAGGCAATTTTCTACTTAAAATCCTTATACGTAAGTAGATACAAATAAAAGACTCTTTTACGGATGCTCAAAACTATACACAATCTATAAGTTACGATTGAGTAAGTAGATCGTAAGATCGCTGGAATGCGGAAAATTTCACGTATTTCAACAAGTTATCGTATTAGTTTTCAAAGAAAGCTGAACCTTTTTAATAGGGTACGTCCTTTTAATTTTGTGTGCTTATTGATTCTTCGGAATACGTTGCGGTCTATAAGTTACAGTTTCTCGCTTATAAAAAAGTTTATAATGTGTTCTATAATATATCTTCCATCTGATCCCAATAACTCGAGTAAATTTGTACTGCATTAGAGAGAAACTGCGATGCACTTCTTGCGAAAATGGAAAAAAATCGTTCATAATTCATGAATGCGGCACAGTAACACGAATCGAATTGTACGATCAAAGTTTGAATTGTGAAGTATATTTTCTCGAGGTACCTACAGTTTTCTTTTAATTATAATGAGATTACTCCAGTACTGAAAGACAAAGAAGACAGTGAAAAAGTAATGAAATCTGACAAACTTCGGTCTCTCATTCCCTCGGGAAATATTATTAGAAGATGTACATGAGCCCTCAGTTTCCACATTGATAATAAACTCCAAAATTTTGATTATAATTGTTGGCAAACAATTAGGTGTATGTTGAACATGATGACCTATAGAAGAATTAAAAACAAACGTTGAGATTTCATATATACGTGTACAATCCTATTCGTTGTCAACATTTTTTTGTTATTATATTTACGAGCTATGCGACTGCACCTGTGGGTCATCAGCTCGACGGAACTTAGAGGAAGGTAGAAGTGAAGTAATGGGTAAAAATAGTTGGTACGGAGGTAATTGACGGAGTTGATTATTGTTTCTGAGTTGTTGGAGAGGGCAGATGAGATGGAGGAGGATAAATTATGGAGAGTACGTTGGTTGAGTAGGGAAGGGCATGAAAAGAGATGGTGAGCTGTTAGGTTTTCTGATTGGCAGTAGTTACATGATGGTGGATGAATGTTCAAGAGTAGGTATGAGTGGGTTAGTTTTGTGTGACCAATTCTTAGGCGAGAAAGGACGACTTCTTCGTGGTGAGAGTTTCTGTTGGAGGAGGACCACGGTGAAGGTTTTAGTTCGAAGTTTGTTTTGAGATAAGTTTGTCCATTGGTTGTGCCGCAGGCCTTAGAGATTAATGAGCGGTAGTAAGTTTTGAGGTCGTATGATGGTGAAGGAGTCGAGTCGGTGATTTTGGGAGAGAGGGTGGATTGTTTTGTCGCTTGATCGACATGGTCGTGATCGTGGAGGTCAATGTGACCAGGGATCCAAATAAAGGTTACAGATGATTGGATTGCTACAAGCGATTTAAATTAATAAAAATTCATTTATAAAACTATTTAGATTAATATTAATTTAATAAAGAAAATTTATCTATTTAATTATAAATGAGGAGCGTTTTTCCAAAACTCGTTAAGTCCATTTAGCAAATTTTTCAGGAAAAATAAAAAACTACCTCTATTCGTCACAGTGAGAAATAATGGCAATGTGTGAATGGTTATAGTAGGAGTAGATGGTCATACATGAGGACAAAAATTGGCATCCACGTGCATTGGTTCATTAGCTTGTGAGGCTGCGTCAAAGAGGTACAAATTTTGGACTTAACGAGTTTTGGAAAACTAATCTATCTTATGTACATGTATTGATGTCCAAAGAATCTTGAAAAAGGATGCTAAAATAACACGGCTCATATATCTTGGACGCATAGATAGTGGTGTCAAAAATTATTTGACATTTTTATATGATGTATTACTTGTATAAAACGCTAAAAACGCTAATATCTCAATTTTGAATAAAATGGACTTGACGAGTTTCGGAAAAACGGTCCTCAAATATTTTTAAATTAAATAAATTAAAATTATTTTAATAAATTTTATAGTTAATTTATAATTTAATAACTTATTTAAAAAAATTATTTTTTATCAATTTAATTTATATTAATTTTTTAATTGAATTAAAATTTATTTTTAATTATTTTTTAATAATTTTTTTATCAATTAATTTTTAGAAATTTTTAAAATTTAAATAGTAAAAAATCTTCTTATATAATTTTTATTAAAAAATTTTTTTCAAAAATATTTTTAAAAAAATTTATTTTAATATTAATTTATTTTTATTAAATTTAATATCATAATAATCAATTTAAATTTAAATTATAAATCAACAAATTTAAATATAAATTATTAAAAATGGATGTACATATTTTTACTACATAAATAATTATTCATCCTAATTAAATAATAGATTAAAATTTTTCATAAATCATTTTTAAATATTAATATTAATCTAAAATAATATAAAATTATTAGAAAAATTTTTATTTATATCTTAATTTTAATTATAATTTCAATTTCTTTAATTGGTTCCAATATTTTAATTAATATTATTTTTATTTTAATATTAATAATAATTAAATTTATTTTAAAAAATGAATTTAATAATAACTTAATTTTACAAAACCAACTAAAGAGTAATATGAATACGGTGAGTGAGGGGGTGGTTAGAATAGGGATCTTGTAGGGATGTGAGGGAGGAAAGCGAGTCTGTCATAAGGAGATATTTGAGTCGTGGAGGACGTTGAGAGAGGTGAATGAGGCAGGAGTATAGCGGCTAATTCAGCGGTGAATATTGAAGCTGAGTTTCACATTTGCTTTGCAAAGATAACTCCTTGGATTGAATACGCGTAACCCGTGATTTAGAGCCGTCCGTGTAGCACATTATGTGGTCCGGGTAATCGGCGATGATTTCTGAGATGATGCCTCTATACACGTTGGAGTTTGTTTTTTGGATGTCAGTTAAATCAAGTCGGATTGTAGGGGGGATGAGCAACCATGGTGGGGAGGCTGATTTGATTGGGAGAAGTGGGTTGAGTTTAGGGAGATGATGGAGATGAGTTTTGAGAGAGAGAAGAAGTGGGTTACGAGGAGAATGTATAGAGGTGTATATGGGGAGATCAGGAAATTGGGCTGAGAAGGCAAGAAAATTTGCAGTTAATGTAAGGTTACGAAAGAGGGGAGGAGGTTCAGCTGCTTCAGCGCAGAGGCTGATGTGAGTACTTGTACGAAATGCTCCAAGGGCAAGTCTAAGGGATGAGGCTTGAACAATGTCTAGGAGTTTGATTGTTGATTTTCTAGCCTGGTCGTATATTGGGGCTCCATAATCCAGTTTGGAGTGGATGAGGCTTTTATATAGTTTGGAGGAGTAGTTTGCGGTTACATCCTATGTGGAGGTGAGACAGGTATTTTAGGACATTAATTGAATGTAGGCATTTAGCTTTAAGAGATTTTATGTGTAGGGTCCAAGTGAGTTTATGGTCGAAAATCAGTCCCGGAAACTTGTGATGAGTAAGAATATTTCGACGGCCTCGTGCACAATTGAGCTAACTAACAATTTTATCAATAATGAGTTTGATACATATTCTTGTAGATTTTTATGCCCTCTATCCGTCTACACTGATACAAATTGCAAAAACCAATTTTTAAGCTCAATAAAGAGTAAAAACTGATTGAGCCAAGTGACCAAGCAGCTTTTTCTAATGCATAAATGGTCTAAGTGAAGCCCGTATCAATCAACTTCACACTTAGCCCATTTTGCGCCACACAAATCAGCAGCTAGATACCACTTAGCTCAATTACATAGGATTTAAATGAACCAAGTGACAAACTTCACATGCAAAATGAGCTAAGTGCCATCTTTCTGTCTGCACAATTGACCCAAGTACAATAATTGCAGACGTCAAATGGGCTAAGTGCATACCCAGTCACAGTTACAGCCTCTGTGAACCGCGCCGGTTACTTTTTGGAATTTTTTTTTGCGACATACTATTCCTGATACTTGTCAAATTTCAACCCCCCGCTTATTTATGCCTCAAACATAATTGTTGACGTCTCAGAGGGGCTGAAAAATTGAAAAATTTTCAAAACTCTCTCCTGAAAAAAATGGTTTTTTACAGATAGTTCAATTGTGCACGAGGCCGGTGATTTATGGTGAAACCTTGGAGATGTAGTGAAGGGAGGGGAACTATTGAACGGCGCGGTGTTTACGGAATATTACTAGTCCCGTTTTACCTGGAGAGAAACGGAAGCCACGTTCAGAAGACCATGTCGATAAATGGTGTCCAGTGTTTGTTGAAGTAGACGCGCTGCTCTGTGGGGATTTGAAGATGGGAGGGAGATGCTGTAATCATCAGCTGACAGTCGCTAAGTAAGAGGAAAGGAAACACATTTGGTGATGTCGTCGATAGCAATAAAGAAGAGTGGCACACTCCACACTTCTTCTTGAGGGACGTCATTTTCTATGTATCGATGAGACGAAGAGAGTTGATTTTCAATTCTGACTGTTATTGATCGGTCATAAAGGAAATCTTGAAGGAGTTTTGGCAGGTTGCCTCTGAAGCCTATAGATTGTAATTTTTGGCTTATGTAATGTCACTACACGCGGGGGAAGGGTCAACATTTTTAAAAGTCAAGTCAAGGTAATAAGGCTTGTTGGTCCTCTCCTCCCATTATATTGGCTGAGTTTTGAGGTTGTGATAATTTGAAGCCCCAATAATTGGTCAAGGTCATTCGAGATCGAGGGTCCATTTGGTTCCGTTTTCTGTTGAAATTTTCTCTAGTTCCTAATGTAAGTCGAACTCCCTCAAAACGAGGAGATTACGCTTTTTCTCTTGCCACCAATTAATATGGTGAACATTTTGACATGTTTCATGTCTTCTGTCATACCACACCTCAATTCGGAAATCTGTGAGTACACATCCGCCCCCCCCCCCCAAAGTAATGGATTTAGAAAATTTTTCGGGAAATTTTTATATCTGGCAGGTTATTGAGTAATCTGCGAGTACCACACTCTCCTACTATCTATGCAGGCCTGTCCAACCTTTTACGATTCACGGACCGCATCCGTTTCTCCTGAAATTTCCGCGGGCCACAAATCGTGTACCTATATTAACAATTTCATAGTAGAACTTTGATTATGAAATCATGAGTTTTCTATTACTTTTTGGGTTTTCTGAAATTCTTTCGCGGGCCGCACGACAGAGCTTCACGGGCCGCAGGTTGATCAGGCCTGATCTATAGTATACTTAGGATGGACTCCCAAAATTTTTGGTTACAGTAACCGGTGAATTTGTGATTACTTCTGTTCGGAAGGGGAAGGTACAGCGTTTGCATTCGGGTCGCCCTGATCTGATCTATAGTGACTCGGAAACATTAGAGCTTGAATCTGTAAGAAAGATTGGAATAACTTGGAAAAGTCTTGGGGATTTGTAAAATTTCCTGCGAGTAAAAAAGTCAGAAGGCTGATTGGTATTCCTCATCCCATTATACTGCATTAGTTCAGTGATGTCGAGGAAAACTTTTGATATTGCGCAGGAAAATCAGACACCGTTTAATAATACCATGAAAAGTAGATAACGTGTCGTCAACAAATGAAGCACAGCAATTACAGAATATCTACGAGTTTCATTTCAAGAGACTAGGATACTAGAGACGAGGTCTGCTCTGCAAATTATCTATGAGCCAGCTTTTGTACGAGATTGAAACAACGAAAAATGCAAGAGGTGAGATAGGCTAGTGATGTGCAAGGCTGATTATGATACCAAGGATTTAAATTAAGCAGTCGGTTTTAAAAACGTTAAAAATATTATCTAGTTGATTTTCACAATGACAATATCATTTCAGCAGTATAGGTACCTACTCCACTTTAGGTTAATTTCATCTGTTCAAAACATACATGTATGTTTATAACTGATGCCCCCCCTTTCTCACCAGTCGGAGAATAATGCTCGGCAATTAAAGTAAAATACTCTGCTCGTTTTTATTGGAGCGAAAATATTTAATTATTGTCACGATACGAGTAGAAGAATTGCGGGGTAAAAAAAAATAGAGCATATTTTAAAGAAGAAAGGGTGAAAATGACGAGTGCTCCACGACAGTGAAAGAAAAAAGTGAATTGTTTTTGTAATCAACAAAATTAAAATCGCGAGTACACTTCTTGTTGGTTTTCTTTTTCTTTTTTAATGTTTTAATGGCTCGTAATTAAGTTATATTTGGTAGGTATGTGAAACTTTTTCACTGTTAAATTTTCGTTCATTTTCCTAATTCGAAAGAAGAAACTTTCGATTTTGACTTGAAAAAGAAAGTGTATAGCAATCATTTTGACATTTTGTGTCGAATTTTGTAAATTTGAGACATACCGAGAATCCCCTACCTAAGTGTGCGGTTCCATTTCGAGCAGTTGCGGAAGTCGTGAAAAAGAAGTTTACGCGATGTACCGTATAGGCTTGTTCAGATTCTTCAAACTCCGCAGGTTGACTTCTGAGCGCTCTAGCTCTGATCAGTTTGCAAAGAAAGCCGTTGAGGTAAATCTGTGTTGGTTGGAGCTAGCGAGACAAAATAAATAAGAGCCAGTTCTGCCTGATTCATATAACGTATTATAATATAGGCCGACAAAAACGAGCGAAAGTTGATCCTGCGGGGGCTTTCAGAACGATCATACGCGCGCCCCTAATAATAGACATTACTATCTAAATTATTACAGATGCTTTACAACCCAATGTCGAACTCAACGAATCCATCAATACTCGCGTTTACTTAATCGATCAGCTGTTTAGGTGAATTAAGAGTGCTCTCACGTTTTTCGTATAACTTATATTAAGATCGTAGGAGTAATGTTCAAAATGACAAAACGCAATCATTCATTGAAGAAGCGTCTTCAATCTGCTAAAATGACATAATCTACTCATTTGTTCTATTTCCCAATATTTTAACGCTCGCTTTAGTATCAAGTGTAAATAAGGACAATAGAAACTTTCGGAATCAAATTTTGTTCGCAATACGCGCTTCGAATATTCAACATTTTATACAGTCAACGAGCAAGTTCTCATCTTTGTTTAGTCGCTTCCTCAGATTGATACCTGCGATATTTTATTTTTAACTTATCTTTCTTGGGCGAATTATTCTCCTTTTTCGCCTGGTCGCTATGCAAAGATTCTCGAAACTCTTTTTTTTTTTTTCGTTTATTGACGCTCGGCTACGTGTAGAAATTTCCAATCGGTATATGACTCGTTGTGCTTGACTACGGTAAGTCACCTTTAATCGACTTACAAATAGGTATGGAAGTCATTTCAGTACATGAAATATTTTTGTCGACGCGTGGCGAGTGTTTTTATTTCTTTACTAATAGTTTGTTTTGGTTTTCTAGTTCATAAACCTTCGCATGCAAATGCAATTACTGCGGCAAGTCCCTCACCTAAGATATTGAGAAAAAAAACTGGCAGCTCATTTCGTTCAATGCTGGCAGCGTCCAACACATGATACCACAAATTGTTATGAGGGACCTCAAAAAAAAAAAGATTTTCTAGCGTAGACAAAGAAATAAAAATCATGTTTCATGTCTTTTCTGACACCCTATACATTATCGAAAATTTGCGAGGACAACCCCCCCCCCCTCCCCCTACCCCAAATAATGAACTTAGAAAATTTTTGTGAATTACCTAGGAGGTCATTGAGAAATCTGTGATTACCATCATCATTCGCGTAGTGATGGAGTTGTCAAGCAATGCGATCGCTTCGATGTTCGGGTGGTTGTGTATATTTGATAGCTTTTTTATTGATCGCAGTATTAACGGAGTCGATATTTAAATCAGTGCGGAGTTGGTCGTTGGTAATGAACCACGGGGCGGAAGTAATGGTTCTCATGAACTTATTCTGAAATCTGTCAATTATTTGACGGTTCGAGTCGCATCGCCGAAGACACCCGTTGGACCTCATTAATTAACTACTACCTACTTGTATTAATTAATTTAGTCCCCCTCTGTGTATGAATCGTTTTCTATAATATACTGTAAAATTCCGCGAAGCACCCCCCCCCCTCTAGAATTTGGTAGATATTGTGTAATTACGATAGTTCCAAATAAACTATATCAAAAAAAAAAAAAAAAAAACCATTATCATCATTCTAAAGAAAAAAAAAATAGAAAAAATAAATAAAAAATAAAATAAAATAAATAAAAGAAGAAAAAAGAAATAAAATAAAATAGATAAAATAAAATAAAATAACATAACATAGAATAAAATAAAATTGAAAGAAAATTAAAAATAAAAATAGAAAAAAAGTGAGAAGGATTTCTTGGCGTTGCCAAAAATATACAGATCATGTTTCATGTCTTTTCGCCAGTCGTCTTAAGCTCTTCATCGTTCAAAAATATCCAAAATTTCCAACTTCTTGTTCTAGTATAAGTCAACTTTGGATGGGATTACTGGGACTCACTCGCGCTTGGTCCAGTACAAGTCCACTTCAATATATTTCAAGCTGATGAGGATACTGGGACTCACTCACGGCGCAAATTTCTGAATCAGTCGCGGGTATAAATTTGCACGCGCACGGGAAAAGTATTTTTAATTGAATTTTATTTTTATTTTATTTTTATTTTTATTTTCATCTTAATTTTATTTTTTTTTTCATTTTATTTTAATTTAATTTAATTTAATTTAATTTTTATTCAATTTTTTTTCATTTCTACTCATAAAGTGGTACTCGCAGATTTCTGAATCAGTCCAGGGTATAAATTTGCACGCGCACGGGAAAAGTATTTTAATTTAATTTTAATTTAATTTAATTTAATTTTTATTTTATTTTATTTTATTTTATTTTATTTTATTTTAATTTAATTTAATTTTAATTTAATTTGAATTTAATTTGAATTTAATTTGAATTTAATTTGAATTTAATTTGAATTTAATTTTAATTTAATTTTAATTTAATTTTTTAAATTTTTTTTTAAATATTTTTTTTATTTAATTTAAATTTAATTTAATTTGATTTAATTTTTATTTAATTTTTTTTGATTACTGGATAACCTCCCAGGTAATTCTCAAAAATTTTCCAGGTTCATTATAGGGGGGGGGGGGGGGGGTGGTACTTGCAAATTTTCAATCGTGCACCAGGTGTCAAAAAAGACATGAAAAATCCTAACTTCAGAACTCCAACCTATTCTACAAATTGTTCCCTTGATGAGACTCATATATTCCCCCTAATTCATTCTTGATCATTACCGATTCTCTAGCATCATTTGATGTTATCATCAGCCGCCCTTCTCTTCAACCACGCATAAGCTGTTGAATTCACGCTCTAATCGCTTTCTTCTATTTCAACTCCATTTTAATATTCTTCAACTGCATACCTGGCTACAAGAGCATCCCAGAGAACAAATAGATTAGAAAAACAGCAAAACAGACAACCAACCACTCATCAGCCAGCTTTCCAAACCACATTCACAATTACATCATCAACAGAGCCGGATTTAGGTCTGCTGCCGCCCTGTACAAAATTCTTTCTGCCGACCCTCAAACAAAAAAATTTTTGCTCGCTTTGCTCGCGATTTACCGTTTGAGATGCTAGGAGAAGGGGGGGGGGCGGCAAAAAACCCTGTATTTTCAAATAATTGGAATGATTGATAAAACCGATACCTATACCAGTTTTTTGAGCTTTGAAAGAACCGGTTAAACCGGATTTTAACGGAGCTCAAAAATTTTACATTCTTGCCACCAGGAGCGCTAAAAGCGTGGCTTCATAGCGGTTCTGGAGCGTAATGACCCGGCTTTGGAGCGTAGTAAACTTGTGTCTTGTGGACTTGTGGTCGTGCTCTCGACTTTTTCACTTCAAGCAACAAGATTACAGAAAAGAAAATTAGAGGCCATTGCAGGTTTGCAATGGCAGCGGGGAACCCTCAACCTCCCGCGCTTGCAATCGCGTTGGCGCAAAAATTCCCCCTCAGAAAAAGAGTTGGCTGGGCTCTTCTCAGTATACTGCATGCTAGGCCTGATGAAGGCTCGATATTGAAATTTCTTCAAGTCCCTAAAGTAGGTCAAGGTCAAGGTCATAGATGACGTCATAAAGCATCCTGGCTGGAAGTTGAAAATTTTTCGTCCCTATAGTAGGTCAAGGTCTCTGATGACGTCATAAAGCGCCATACGTCACGTCACGTCACATCACGAAGTTCACAGAAATTTGCGGGCGCGGACACGGATGATTTCTGAGGATATAATCCCCCTAAAGGACAAAGAATTGAATAATTACTTTTTAACCGCACAATTCTTTATTTTCCTAACGTTTTCGGTTAAACAACCTTGACAAAATGAATAGCGAGTTTCCCGCTAAAAGACAAAAAACGATTAAAACAGAAGAACGTTAAAAACAAACGCCAAAAGTCAAAACGCGCAAGTTGCAGGCTGGCAGCCTTGCAGTTTCGACGCTCCGAGTCACTGACCACCGCTCTCTATCAAATCAGCAAAATATGTTCTTAGTTATAGGAAAGCACCTATTTTGCTGATCGGTACACAACGGACGAGGTCTCTTTTATTGTTGGGGCACCGGTTAACCGGTATTTCATCCGAGTACTCGGTTAAATACTGCACTTGGTTATTCAGCCTAGGAAATTTACCGGTTATTCAGGTTTTCCAGCGAGCAAATGACTGGTGAAACCGGTAACATGACTGGAGCTGCCCAACATTAGGGAGAGGGAGGTGGCAAGCACATTGAAGAATATGAATTTTTCACAGTGATGAACTTTTTCTTCTTGACAATTAAATTTTTGTATTTAGTAATTTTTTTTTTTTTTTATTGGCTAATCGATTTTCTCCGCCACACCCTTCCTTTTCATTCTTAATAATGCAAAAAAATCATGCAAGCTTAGTTGGTACGCTATCTCAAAAAAATAAATAATTATAGTCAGTGCGGTCATATAAAAAATGAATAATTTGCCGCCCCAAAAATCTGCTGCAACTGCACACCCGGTTAACCACTTCGGTGATCATCGATGCCTAGTTCAATCATTGGTCTAACCTCAAATCACCTCCAAACTAGCTATTCAAAATTCACAATATTCCAATCTCTTGAGACTCCTTGAATCAACTCACTCGCAGATGAGAAATAATCATTACTAGCCTCAGAATCAGTCATTCTAAACTCACATTCACCCTTCTCATCACGTATCCTATGTCTCTTTGATACTCTCATTGCGATTCTGGTACCCCCTCCCCCATTCATTCAACATAATTATCTTTTCTTGCCGCAAATTTGCATCACTCTGCAATTCCTTACAAACAATCACATAGAAGCACCATCAGACAACTCTCCGTCTGTCCTCAACATATTTTAATTCCTCTGACGATCGAATTCCCTCTTCCGCATCTAAACCCAATAACACTGCCGTGTGTGTAGCCCTGATGGCAGGCTTTTAGGAGTTCATTAATTAAAAAAGGGGAAAAAAGAAGAAATTTGAAAGTCGAAATTTTCCAAGTCCCTCTCCATGATACACAATTTCGAAATTATTTCAGGTTCATCCATTGCGTATTAAGTAGATAGAGCTCGAGAGTTAAAATTTCTCCCGAGTTCTTCTGTTTCCCATAAAACAAATTTCCTGCAACCCTCATCGGACTTTGTTTAAGAAACCCTGAGTTTTTCAAAAATAGACCAATAAGTGGGGTCCTTCTTTCATCTCGCCCTTCCTCCAGCAAATTTCATATGATGAAGGAAATTATGATAGAGAGAATAGAAATTCCATAGTGAGCAGTTCTGTCGTCATCAAAGAGACTTTTGATTGATCGTAGAGTAGACGTTTTCTTCTCCCAATCTGGAGCCTTGGAAAAATTTCGAGTTCTGACCCAAGAACAACACAATAAATATATATGAGGCTGTGTATGACCTCATCGAGGAGGGCAGTCGTTTCTATAAATGTTGAAATTTTTCCTGTACCATTTACGATAATAATAGCCTAAAGTTCGGCACTTCATGCCCAGGGAGACAGCTTTGATAGAAAAAATAAAACTAGATCTGAAGGTTGATTTGACTGACGTGGTCAACTTTCTCGACTCTATAGCTACCAAAAATCAGCGTAGGTTAGATTTATACTAGGCTAAGAAAACGCTGAGAGCCATTACGAAGCTATTAGTTTATGACGTCATAAGTTCGGTGACGTCATAGGTTTGGTGACGTCATAAGTCGGTGACGTCAAAAGTCGTTAATCCTGGTCCGCTTACAACATCTGAAACATACTGAGGCCCAGTAATCTCATCAGTATGAAATATACTACAAAGTAGACTTATACTGGACCAAGAAGCGGGATGAACGAGCGGAGTGAGTGAGACCCAGTAATCTCATCAGCCTGAAATATTATACTAAAGTAGACTTGTACTGGACCAAGAAGCGAGACAGATCAAGCGAGTGTGCCGCCCTAAAGCCTCAGCCTGGAATTCTAAAATATTGACATGTTTCATGTCTGTCCTCTACCCCTTAATTCTTGGAAATTGTCCGGGCGTCTGGCAGTGACCTTGGGACTTGGAAAATTTTCGACGTCGAATCTCAGCCCTACCCTCTAATTCATGAAAATTGTCCGGGCGTCCGGGCGTCCGGTCGTGACCTTGGGACTTGGAAGAATTTTGGTCAAAAAAATAAATAATAAAAAAAAATAAAATGAATAAATAAAAATGGAAAAAAATAAAAATAAATAAAAATAAATAAAATAAAATGAAAATAAATGAAATAAAATAAAATGAGATAAAATAAAATAAAATGGAAATAAATGTCTGGGAGGTCATTCAGAAATTTGAGAGTACCATCCTCTCTCTCAAAAAAATAAAATAAAATAAAATAAAATAAAAAAATAAAATAAAAAAAACAAAAATAATTCTGAAAAAACTCATTAGCCTGAAATATACTTAAGTAGACTTGTACTGGACCAAGAAGCAGGACAAACGAGCGGAGCGAGTGAGGCCCAGTAATCTCATCAGCCTGAAATATATTGAAGTAGACTTATACTACATCAAGCGAGTGCCGCGAGTGAATCCCAGAAAGCAGTCAGCCTAAAATACTCTAAAGTAGACTTATACTAGAAGAAGAAGCTGGAAATTTCGGAAATTTTTGAACTATGAAGAGTCTATGACGACTGGCAAAAAGACATGAAACATGGTCTTTATATTTTTGGCACCGCCAAGAAATCCTTCCTTTTTTTTTTTTTTGTCTCGCATTATCCACAACATATCTGCTTGGGCAAAATTTTGAAAAGACATGAAACATGATCTTTATCTTTTTGGCTGCGCCAAGAAATCCAATACCCGTTAATCATTTGATGAGTGGAGCAGACGCCGCCGGAAATTGAGGTTCCTCAAAATGTTGCTTCGTCAGAATTAGTCCATTTTTTTTTCTTAATTTTCTTAGGAAGCTTTTCACTTTCGATCGAAAATTAATGTACGGGTTTTATTTTTCGTCATTAAACTTTTCCAAGTTTGAAAAAGGTGTCTGGAAAGTACGAAAAACTTCGCCGCGATTCATTAAATGCATCAACATAATTCGGTATCGGCTACGAGCAGAATATCTATGCGAGATTTAAAAATAAAATAACCATTTAGCGTATAGGTATATACGACCATCAAAACTTGGTAAAACTTTCCTGCCCTACTCGAACAACAATATACGAAACAAAATTGAAAAATAAGTAGGTACTACGACCGTATAAGAGCTACGTTCGCGTCAACTTGATTGTCTTTTGAATGAATGATGTCTATACTGTATTACATTGAATCACACCCCAGACACGAATGCGTTTTCCACAAGTGGAAAGCGCAATTTTACGACTCTAAGTTGGATTTTTTTATTACCTCGTTTCCCTATACTATGGGCTCTGCAAAAGTAGTTGAAAAGTTACAATCGCATATTCAATCCCCCGATTTCCAAGAAATTAAATTCGATAGTTATATGATAACAAGAAATATAGCCCATTATTATTTCATTATTTCATACCAGTATCTGGTTGCTTCGGTTATTTAAGAACGGTCTGATTCGACATCTCGATTATTCCACTCGCTGTACAATTTATTTACCGCTTTTAAAGGCGCATTTATGTTCATATTTTTGAATTGAACAAAAAAAAAAAAAAAAATATGGAAAACAGATTTTAAAAATGAATATATATGTGACGCGTTCCGAGAAAACCCGCCACATGTCGGCAAATCAAATTTCACAGGAGAGCGAAAAAACAAAGAAAAGGAAGAAATTGTCATTTTCTTGATCATGCTACGAACTCATTGTAGATACGTTCGGCAACATATCTACAAAGTTTTAGCGTCGTTCAACCACTATAACGCGATCTATAGGCAGTTAACTGTAGCGCGCTCACGAATTTTTGATTTTCATTTTGCCGACAAGTGGCGGGTTTTCTCGGAACGCGTCACATATCATCAGTATTGACGATAGGAAGAGAGAAAATGAAACAGGCCTATATGTAACTTAGAAGACTTATCAATTTCTTGGCACAAGACACGTATAGAATTGAGAAATATTGAAAGAATAAAGAACTGTATCCAACTTTAAAATTATTCCTTGCGAAAAAAAAGTTATTGTATAGCTAATAATTCTGAAGTTTTAGACACATGGAAGTAGTTGGAAGTCGTAAAAAAATGAACTAAGCGTAATACATAAAGAAGAAGAAAGTAAAAGCTGATAATAGAGGAAAAAGTATTCGATTTTCACTTTTCTTCACTTACTTTTTTCATCGAAATTTTAATGCCCCACTTTCTGACAATCAGATTTTCAAGTCAAAATTGTTCAGATTGAGTAAATTATGGTAATGGTTAACGTCGTCAAGTAGATAGAATCTTATCTCTACTCGATTGAATTAATTCACTCATGTGCATCAGGCTCATCCACGCAAAGCCGACGTCTCGACGTATAGTTGAGAGTTACAGAGATACCTTTCTTAGCAACAGGTACTCGTACACCTGCACGTATAGTGCCATATTGTATAATGCGACGTCAAATTCCTTTTATTCCTCCAGAAATTTTCGTAAATTATTACCGTTGTCCAATCTTTTTGACCCAGTCATTTCACCATTTTAATTTGGATTAATATATTCTAAGAGGTATAATTTCTTTTTTCGGAAATAAGTTGGTGGACGTCGTCGTCATTATAATCTTCCCATAAGTCTCGTGTACGCCTTTTCGCTGTCAGTTTTGTGTACAGTTCGGAAAGTTGTACATTCTAGAACGAGTTTTGGTATTCATTCCGCAGAACGCTGTGACGGTACAAAATTATTTCGTTTCCAATTTATGTATACTAAAAAGTTTTAGTAATTGGACTGAAAATTTTACCTCTAAGATTATCTTCACGTGAGATGCTGAAAAAAGGGGTTTTACCTTTTAAAATAATTGTCAGTAGATTTGAGTGTTAACCACCTGTCCTGACTGTACTACACAGTAAGTAGATGCGGAGTTGTCAATGATCGATCGCTTCTCTTTGAGACTATGATTTCTGAGAGCAGGCGACACCACAAATTAGGCTAAATTGGAGCTCAGCCTAACCAAGAAAATCATTTTCCCAATTTCTGTGCTTGCCGTGTCTGAATTTTCTTCCAAATCGTTCCTTTGTTGATCGTTGGCTTCGGCTTGCAAATTTTGTTGACTGCAGAGAATGGTATGGGCGCAATGCACGCTTGACGACGACGGTATTATTGACGGCATCTTGCGATCTTTTCCCGGGTGCGCCCAAACTGGTGAGCAGAATTGTACCCCAATCTCTGCGTGTGGTAGGAACATCTGTTTGAGATACCCTCTGTCTGGCAGGATTTACGGTATCCCTGCCCTAAGCCTACTGAGTTCACACATACGAGGAGAGATTTGAAGTATAACCTGCAAAGTAATTTTTCATTTATGAACTCGTGACATTCTTTACTCGGAGATGGTCATTGAAAGCGATAAAATAGGAAACATAAGAAAGGAAGAGGTCTACATTTAAATGCAATATATTTGTTTCCTCGTTTTTCTAAATCAGCAACTATTTGTGGATTTCATAAACTGGGTAAAAATTTCTGCTTGTTCTATAGAGTCGGCAAAATTTCTCCCAAGTTTCTTAAATCGGCAACTTAACGAACTCGGCTTAACCTAATACAACGTTCCCAACAGTTTCCTTGTCTTGAATTACTTGTAAATGAATAAATCCATCTAGAATTCCCTCAAAGTCTTCACACGTTTCCAAAGTGGGAACACTGAATATGACGGAGAATCTTTGGATTGGTTGGAGGGAAGTGAGGGAGGACCAAGAGAAGAAAAAGATTGGCTCGTTAAGCCCTACTTTTCCAGAACTATGCATCATGATTAGTAAAGGTTGCTTTTGGAACCTATCGTTAAGACTATTTCACAAGTAAAGAATAAGAAATTTGTAGTTCATACCATTCTCATTAGCTTACATGCATGTCGTTCACATAGAGCATAAAACCTATTATAACTACTCGTATATTGACCTAGTTTTATTACCCTTAAATTCAGAGGATATCGTGGGAAAATATTGGTTATCGAGTGATCTCAGGCTGCAAAAGAAGTCTCTTTAGCACATAAAATATTTTTTGACATAATTTTTATATATTGAACTTCATTCGAGTTTTGGGTCGGAAAAACGCACAATGGCTTTTAGGTGTACACATAAAGAATATTGATGATTTCGGGAATACAAGAGGTCACCATTAGAGAAAGTCTCAATCGCATCTAAGTTACCAACTATCTATCAAGAAAAGGAAATTAAAATGTCTGGGGCGCTTTGTGAAAAGAAATCGTGACGAAATTTCACCCATTTAATATTCTCATCCAGATCGGCCTGTCGACACTCATAAATTTTCAAGATCATTCATACGTGGCCTTGCGATATATGCTCTTCGGACTCTCCGAATATAGGTACGAGTATCGTAGAAGTAAAGCAGCGTCTCCGCGTAAATTTTGACCTGAGAAATCGACGACAATAACTTTATTATGTTTCGAAAGTAACATCGTTACACATTTCCACGTTTTTAATGGTCCTGCGTAGGACTCGCGTCGAGCCTCGAGTTTTAAGCTTTCAACTTTGAGACCAAACATAAATCGTCTCAACAACGAGTATATAGTCCGGTGAAAACAGAAAGAAAATGCTTTTTCAAAGTGTTAAAGAACTTACTCGTTGGCTGAATGACAGTCGTGCCACAGTCCAAATTCTCGATTTTTATAAATCGCGTTTAAGCTTCGGTCAACTGATTTCGAGCGCAGGTCGTGCAAGCTCGTATAGCGATTGTATTGTACGTTAGGTTATTGACAATAACGATATAATAGTAGACCTACAATCGTCAGATCGTACCGTTATAAATTTGTCCGATTCGGAAACGAATAAAAATTGCAGCGATAAAAAGTATGGCGGAGAAAAATGTACTCGATTACCGGATGCGAGTAATTTGAAAACTTTGTTATATCCGTCAATAGTGCGAAAGGCTGGCAGCACACTTTCTGGATATAACATGCAGTATGTTAAACGATATTCAGGCAAGATAAAAAAACGAACTCGCTTCCTCGCTTCGTTGAAAGTAACTTATTTTTTTATTTTAATACATAATTTTTGAAAAAAAAAAAAAAATTCTTACACGCCATCTACTCGACGTTATGTTTTTTTGCGCGCGAAAATCTGCTCTTTTACGCGAGAAGAAAATAATTCGCCCAAGATTTTGTTTTTTTCTTTTCCTCTCAGGAACCGGAAACAAAGCTCGCTTTTTCGACCATAAAAAGTTTTCCGACATTTCGTCCATTGAATTACGCGGCGTGTATACAATTTCATTCTCTACCCCGCGTATGCATCGGGATGAAATATCCGCAATAAGAAATATTCGTTACGACAAAATGGTTAGTTGGTATGGCTTACATTCAACCACTCGTTACACGATTGTGCTACAAATCCGGGAATAAGTAAATGATGTATTCCAACTTTTTACATGCAATGCGCTCTTCATCGCGATTATTTAATTTTCAACTTTTTATTTAAATCCATAATAACGAAGATATAACTTCCATACTTCCATAATTACATTTGGTACAGTATTTTCTAGGCTTTTGAACTAAATTTCGTAGGCCTAATGAAAATACCCTCTGTAGATGCAATAGATAAGCCTGCGATGTTAATTATTGAGTACGAGAACATCGCGATCCATCTTACAGGGTCACTTGAGCCTCGCGAGTCAATCCTATGCTAACATTATCGTAGTGAACTTGTGAAAATTGGTGGAAGCAATACACGAGCGTGATGAAAGTCAAAAACTACGTACATTGCGTCTGAAAAGTCCTCAAACTCCAAACTCCAAATTAACTTTTTATAGAACTTACGCGAGTAAGACACACATTCAAAAAGAAGGTCGAAAAGTTAGAATAACTCGCATACAGTAAAGTGTGTACATATGGAAATGAATTGATTAATTTTCATACATTGCTTGGGTACAACAAACAGCTGTTTGAAATTTTGTACGAGTACAATAATATACTTAGTCAAAAGTTCTAACAATGTAGTTTGCATCCACGTGAACGAAACACCAAAGTTTTAGATGTGAAAAAATTCTGTAGGAAGATTCTGACAAATATTAATTCTTTCAAATCAATGGTACAGAAGCCTCAGATCAGTGAGTGACTCTCTCGAAAATACCGACATTTGTCACCGGAATATCTTCGGTGAGAGCGAAGGATTGAATAATTTTTAAAACAATCTAAGCAAAAGTTATTAAAAATTCGTAAAGACGTAAGTTGAATAGCATACAGCGAACCCAACAAAAAAATGTTTACGCCCCCTCCACTTCAAAATAGGGGTCCTGCGGGCTTCTGACGGAGCTGGGTCAGATCACCAAATCCCCATGTTGCCCCCCATCTCGTCAGGTCTGGTCTCCCTCTAGATTTTTGAGCTATTTCCAGCAATTTTGGCAGGCCAGGGAACTATTGTATTTTTTTGACCCAATCACGAATTTGTTTTTGGGTCTCGAGCTATCGATACTTGGGAAATTGTTTTTGAGTCTCAAATTCAGGAACCCGAGGGTAATTTGTGCTAGCGTCTAAACTTTTGAATTTTCCCTTTTAATTTTGTCTGAAAAGGAAAACTGGAGTCTCTTTCAGTTAGGAAGAGGTTTAAATACTTCAACCCCTCCTCAGATGTGGGAATTTAGTCTACTGAAGCTCACTAGGTCTCTTCTACCATGAGATGTTCTCTAGATCCGAATTTTACATTTATTATTGGGTCTCAAGTTGTAGATTTTGCAGTATTTTGCCAAAAGAATGTGGTCTAAGGGAATGTAATTGATTCTTTGCTGAGTGTCGATGTTTGGATCTTGAAGAACCCACCGAGCTATAAATTCTTGAGAACCTAAAACTAGATTTGTTTCTGAGTCTCAACTTCAAACCCCAAGGGTAAAGCTTGTCTCCGTCAGGCCTGTCGAGAGCTCCAGTCGGGACCTGGGCAAAGAACACAGTGGGCCCTCAAAGAATTTCTCACCCCTTCCCCCTGAAAATAGGGGCCCCGGGACAAAATCCTCAGTTGTCCCTCTTTTTCGTCAAGCCTGCGTTTACTTGATTCTAGGAGTCATAATGAATCATTGATTGAGAAATTCTGCCTTTATTTTCACTATCAAACAATACGCGACATACTTTTATTTTTCTCATCTTCATCCCCTCCTCCCAAATTGAAAATTCTACAGATAACCGACTCACTTTTATCTCTCCTGGTTAAACAGGACTCCTAGCCAACTAATACCCTAGATCAGCGCATTCATCAGCTCCTGCAATCATCACTTCTACATCTGTCTCCTTTCTGTGGATTCCGGGTCACATCAACTTCCCGGCATATGACGTGATTCACTCTCCGGTCGGAACCCGATGAAAGTGAAAAAAATGGTTCTCTTTCCAAGAACCTATTCTCACGCTCTTAATGTTTAAGAATGAGACAGAACACGACTAGGATCAACAATATTGTCACCGGAGTCCTCAAACAAGACAATAGAAATGACAGTTCGAGTTTTCTTCCAAGTAGAAAGCTCGGTACTAGAAATTGAAGAAGAATATGAGGCTTGGATTTCAAAAATATTTTCTAAATTTTACACCTCGTACGCTGCACTATGTACTTTTCGGAGTTCAGAATTGGTTCAAGGTTTTTACCGCTATTGAGCTCAAAACTCTAAACTTTATGCTCCACCTCAACCGAATAATTGATATCGAATTTATTATTTGAAAGCTAGAGGAGGAGTGAATGCCCATCTCATCAAGACCTTTATATACTTTAGACAATATGTAATCGCTTTTGTCGCATATGCAATTCCGCCCCAAACCTCCATGTTGGAGTGGGTACGGGTTGCTTATGCATTTTTATTTGGTTTCTTCCACTACCGGAATCGACCCTTTCGGGTATAACTTTAGTGTTGGAAGAATCTCCTTGGCGAACCCCCTCTTCTGTTTGGCAACCGCCAAATTACTTTAGCAACCGCCAAGCTGCAGTGCCCCCCTGGCACGCAGAAAAACACAAGAACACACACCAACAACATCACCTTAAGATATAGAAAATTGCTGTTGGGGTTTCTTCATCTTCATCTATCTTCAGGGAAGATCGTCGTCCTCTTTTTCCTGCAAATCTAGGTGTTGATGGTACACAGGTGTCGAGTAGGCCACAGCGTGGTTCTGTATTTGCCTATTCCATTCCTGATCCATCTTCCTCTTCATGACGGTGGCCGCAAATGCAGACACCTGGTTCCATGCTTCTTCGGAACCTAGCATGGTAGGTACTAGGCTACTCGGGTCAAGCGCTTCATCTACCCCGATCTCTTGGAGAGACCGACTAAGCTTGTCCGGCTCACGCTTCCACGCCTCGCACTCAAATAAGGTGTCCTGCGGTCCATCATCCCGCCCTTGATCGCAGTGCGAACACGTTGCCTGCTCAATTTTCCTCATCTTCTCGCAGTTCAGAATTGGTTCAAGTTTTATACCGCTATTGAGCTCAAAACTTTAAATTTTATGCTCCACCTCAACCGAACAATTGATATCGAAATTGAAAAAGTCTTTTCAAATGTACAATTCTACTTTAATGTAGTTGCTTTTACAAAAGTACTTTCGGGTGTTATCCCATCATAGTGGAAGAGATCTTGAGCCAGAACTACTGCCGCTTCAATAACAAATTCTACAACCAGGAGAGGGGACTTGCGATGGGATCACCGTTGTCACCAATCCTGGCAGAGATATTCATGAACGACATGGAAAACAAGATATTGAAAAGCAGCAAGTTCAGAAACTCAATCAAGCACTGGGCCAGATATGTAGATGATATCCTGATTGTGTGGACAGGCACTAACAGACAGGTAGACTTGTTGCTTTTGGAAATGAATGCGATGAATGACAGCATCAAATTCACAGTGGAAAAAGGCAATAAGACCATCAACTATTTGGACCTTACACTCACACTGGATAGTAATAGGATAGTGTACAAAATCTACAGGAAGCCAACGCACACGGACACCATCATCCCAAATGACTCCTACCACCACCCTAAGCACAAGCTAGCGGCAATTCAGAACTACTGCCATCGAGCTACTTCTGTACTAAAGAACAATGAAGAGAAGAGGAAAGAAATAGAGGTAGTAAAGCAGATCGCAAAAACCAATGGCTACCATAGTGGTGTGGTGGAGGCAATCTTTAGGAAAATGGAAAATAAAAAAG
Organism: Aspidiotus destructor; assembly: GCA_035079395.1. Classification (NCBI taxonomy): domain Eukaryota; kingdom Metazoa; phylum Arthropoda; class Insecta; order Hemiptera; family Diaspididae; genus Aspidiotus; species Aspidiotus destructor. Next base: position 9,193,424 of record JAVHKZ010000003.1, on the reverse strand, counting down.
GGAACCCATGAGAGCACGGTGAGAAAGTACTCCGGATCAATACCATACATAGGAAAGTATACAAATAAAGTGACAAAGGCGTTCAATGGCCATGAAGTAAATGTGGGTATCCAGAATAACTTACCCATGGTGAAAAGAATTAGCAACGACCAGACGGAAGCCAAGGACGAGGGGAGCTTGAGTGGAGTTTACAAGCTCAGTTGTGACCAGTGCGAGGGCATATACATTGGTGAGACTGGGAGAAAGTTTGAGATCAGGAAGAAGGAGCAAGAAAAGTCAAAGGAGAAAGAAGATGGCAAATCACTGTTTGGCAAACACTGTAATGAGGAACACCACAATGGAGATGGGATATTTGAAATCATACGTGTAGAGAATCGCTTGAAAAGAAGAAAACTCTGGGAGCAAATGGAGATTGCAAAAGCCAAGAGGAAGAAAGCCTTCCTCTTGAACAATGTAGTCACATTCGACAGCGAAAAATTATTCGGCCTGGTGATTGGACGAGAGAAGAAGAACAGAGTTGACCAATAAGATGGCAGGAAACCAGTTAGCCATTAGGAACACCGTATTTAGCTTTAGAATGAGAACCAATCACTAAGCACTAAGCAGTATGTTTTAGCCAATAAGAACGCATTGTCTAAATAGTGTAAGAACAAGTCTCTGAGTGAACCAATCACAGCACAGCATTGTTACAGCCAATAAGATCACAGTGTTATACTATAAAAACTCTTGTTTAAGGCCTTTTCTTCAGTTGCGACACAACTGATGATGGGATAACACCCGAAAGTACTTTTGTAAAAGCAACTATTAAAGTAGAATTGTACATTTGAAAAGACTTTTTCAATTTTAAACGCTCTACTTACACCTTTTTCCACTCAATATGAGTTTCAATAATTGATATCGAATTTATTATTTAAAAGCTAGAGGAGGAGTAAGTGCCATGCCCAGCTCATCAAGAGCTTTATATACTTTAGACAATATTACCATTAGTCTAAAATTTTTTTGAGCCACTCAACTAAGAAACTCATCTTAAACTCATTTGAATTATCATAATTTTCTCCCAATTTTATACGACATTTACCGAATTCGTCTGTGGGAAAGAAAAACGAAAGAATGAAAATTCGTTTCGGTTGTATATCATCTTCGACTCTTGATTTTTTTCTTTCGGTTTATAAAAATGTCCTTTTATTTTATTCCCACGTCAAACTGATGAATACGTTCCAGGCCTGTGCGATTCTTCAAAATTGTTGCTCACCATTTTTTCATCTCACTAGATTCTCGCGAGACGTTTTGATTCGAATATTACGCAGTTGACTTTTTTTTGAAAGAGAGAAATTTAGATTTGAACTTTTCTCCAACTATTTCCTCGCTGTCAACGTTATTGTCAACAGTTCAATCCTTTTAGTGTGTTTAGCAGCCGGAAACGAAAATCGTTCATGGAAGACGGAGTTTCTATACTGTATGGTGAGTTGGTAATTTAAAATAGGGCGTCATCAAAAGTTTCTCTGGAGGAATAATAATAATAAAAAGAAAAAAAAAAACAAAACACCAACCCCGGGCGAGATGAGCGCGATGCAAATGCAAATGTATAAATATTTCTGGAATTCCTAATTGGCCCGCAGTTATATTCGTGTTATTTTATGAGGAAGGGAAAAAGGAGAATGATCGGTCGGTTCTTTAAGTTGCTTATCGCACCTTTCAAACCGCGTTTTACTTTGATAATATTTTCTTTTACTTGAAATAATTGGATCAGTATCTGAAAATTGATTTAGTAGCTTTGCATTTAGATTTGTTTGACTTGAAAATATATCGTGTGTCGCGACTTAGCGATGACCGATTTGTTCTCTGTCTGACTCACAATCGTGGTCGAAGAAAAAGGAAAAGACAAGCGCGTAGATACGCGAGGGGGGGTCAGCGTGAAACCCCCAGAGCAAAAAAAAGTGCAAAAAAAAGTCGTTGACTTTGAGCGCCGCTCAAAACCCCTCCCAGAATCTTCTATCTACGCGCCTGGGAAAAGACAAGGCTATTGTCTTAGGTGATTATATTGGCAGCAGAAGAAGACAATTGATCAAACTAGCCTTGGTAGTGGGTCCACGCATTCCTTACCCCAACTCTTTTGACTGGGAGCCTTATTTCTGCGATTGAACATGATTTAGGAACTTGAAGCTCATACAAAACTGAAAGAGCACCTACCTGAATGAGAGTGTCTAAGATTTTAAACATTTATTGAAATAAGCTGGGTAAAAAAGGGAGAGTATGAGTTGAGAAATTGAATGATAAGTTGGTCAATGATCTGCTGATTCTACTGAATTTTTCTCTTTTCTAGGTTGCAAGGCTCAAAAAAATGATATGAATCGTCGAAAAATTAAGCTGCCTTTAACGCTGAGTATTTATTAAAGCTCAAAAAATAACCTATAATTTAGGGTACATACCCTCTGAACGACGAATGTTGGAAGACGATTCATCATAGAGTATCCTTATTCTTTTTTCAAACAAGACAAGACAATAAACACTTCTCAACGTCGTTGGGATTATTTCCGACTCCTCTACTTTCCTCTTTATCATACCTTATATCAGAGACACTTAGTATTATAAGTTCACAATAACGTGTTAATTATATTTTTCACTTCTTTTTCATTTGGCGTTTCTTATTTCTGCTGGACATTCAACCAAAAACTCAATAATTCAGAGCTACGTGTTCAGCATAACAAGAGATAAAGCTCTTTCTGCGAGTACCTACCTCGGAGAAAGTGTACAACACAAAAATGTTCAAATCCTCTAATTTACTACAGAAAGGTACATACAAGTAAACGAAGAATTTTACGAGAAGAGATTTCATTATAATTCACGAAGAATCGAAAAAATATCAGAATACAAATTTTATTTTCTGTCGTCGCTATATACTGCGGAGAATTCAATTAAAATCTTCTTTTCATTTTTGAACCGTATCTTGTAACTGGAATATTGTACCCATAAAAGATAGAATTTTTCGCAATTATTTTGTAAAGACATAATAACGTTGGAATATCATTTTTTGCTGTCATTATCTGAAAATAAAAATACTGTTTGAAGATTTTAAAGTGAGCTGAGGTTAGAAAAGGAATATAAATAGGTGTACAATGACAAACGAGCAGAAAAGGGTAATAATCTAGAACGTTGAGATACTGCGAAGAATTATTATTATCATCAGTCGTTTACGTCGCAAAAATGTGAGAAGAGTCCTCACTTCTTCGCTAATTCCGGTCATGTAGATAAGGGCTAATAGCTGACACTCTAACGCTAATTGGCTGGATGCACCCGACTGTTGAATTAATTTCAGATATGCTAAAGAGGGATGATGGGTGACACTTCGAAGGCTAATTAGTTGAGTAATTCTTGAAATTCGTTACAGCTCGCGTTCACTATCCCTTCGACTGTATAGTTGGACCAGCTAACTTCTTTGAAAAGATCGTCAGTCAATATTAACTATAAGTAGCTTTTGAAGTTTTTCGCCGTTTCAACGTTACTCGATTCATTCAATAGCGATAATAAAATTGATTTAGGAGAGACGAATGGTCATCGGAAGAATATCAATGTTGTTGAGCGAACTTCATTAGAAATATGAGACGACTGAGTGGAATATCTAATGAGGAGGTGTAGAGGGTTTTGATAGAAGTCTGAAAGGCTCTAGCCGAGTAAGAGAGGAAAATGACCTTGGTCACAAAATATTCCAAATGTGTATTGAAAAGTTGTCTCCCGTGAGAAAACTTGATATGAGCTTACAACAGGAAAAATCTTCTCGTCATTATTCCCTTCCATCTGTATGAGACAACGAGAATTTTCGCGTGTATCCCGATTCAATCGAATACAGGACGATTGTCGTTTTCTCCCCGCAAGCTTACGACAGAAGACGATCTTCTCGTTGCATTGCCTTGCTCATAAATCCAATTTTCGAAGTATCGTTCCCTTATCATGGGAGGGAGAAGCATATGGCTGCTAGTATCGTTGCAACTTGAGGAAAGAGAAAAACTATCATTTTATAGTAAAGAAAGTCAATAAAATATTGATCATTGACAGGGCCATGCCTACCATATGGCGACATGAGCAAGTTGCCGCGGCGCCAAGTCTCCGGGGGCGCCAGAAACGTACCAAGAAATGGAAATTTTCACTATAATTACATAGAATTTTGAAAAGTTTATGAGCAGAGACCGGATTTCGTGGCATTTGGCACTTTTTTTCCAGGGAGGGCGGGAAGGTGTTTTCCTAATATGAGCGCGAATCATGGTGAGAGGGGACGGGGAAAAAAATTTTATTTTGCCGAAAAGTGCCGAAAATGGGAAAAATGCCGAAAACAGGCTTAAAAGCCGAACAATGCCGAAAATGAGCAATTTGTAGAATATTGTCTAATATCACGGAATGTTGAGCGAAAAATTGGTGAATTTTGCCTAAAATTGGGCAATTTTGGTGGAAAAATAATGGAGCTTAATTTAGAACAGATCAGAAAAATCAAAAATTTTGATTGAAAAATTGTTATAGGATTTCTGTATTGATGAGTTTTATCCCTAGAATTCGTTTATTTTGATCAAAAATCACACAATTTTGGTCAGAAATTGAATAATTCTGGTCGTGAGTTTGTAATAGCTCTAAAACGCGCGTTTTTTGAAATTTTTTTTAAATGCCAAAAAATGCCGAAAATGCAACATTAAAGTGCCGAAATTTTCATTTTTAATGCCAAAAAATCCGGTCTCTGTTTATGAGATTTTTTTTTATTCGGGTCAAGAGAGTGAAGTGAAAAAAGTGAATCTGCGAGGAGGAGAAATTGGCCACAAGAAGAGAGTTCAGAATGCAATGGGAAACAATGGATCCGTGTATGGAATATGCGTCAGCCGTTTTGATTTCAGTTTTTGAGCCATCCTTGAGACAGAGAGCGTGATCTGAATATTCTTGAATCAGGTTTCTTACGTGGATGGTGAAAATGCTATAGATGTTGGAATGAGTTGGCGAAAGTGAAGAGGAGGTTCGGCAGCTTCGGCGAGTAAACTAAGTTTAGGACTTGTTTGGAAGGCTCCCAAGACCATCCTCAGGGTAGAGGTTTGAATGGTGTCTAGCAAGGAGAGGACCTATTTATTGGCCAAGTTATAAACCGGTGCTCTATAATCTAGTCGCGAGCGAATAAGACTTTTGTAGAGATGAAAAAGGAGTTTCTTGTTGCAGCCTTTGGAAGGGTGAGAGATAAATTTCAATATATTTTTAGCTTTGAGAATTTTGATGTGATGAGTCCAGGTGAGTTTTTGATCAAAATGTAAACCAAGAATTTTGGCGGCGTTGCGGGAGAGACTTTTGAAAATTTTGTAAAGAAAGAGGTGGAAGGGTAGGAATAGGATTTCTTTTTTTGAAGATAAAGAAGTAAGTTTGAGCCGATGAAAAACGGAAACTGTTTGTGCTTGTCAAAGTGGTAATGGCGTCAAGAGTTTCTTGGAGGAGTCTGTGGGCTCGAAGAGGATTAGTTGAGCGGATGGAAATGTTGTAGTCATCCGCGAAGAGACGTTGCGTGAGGGTAAAATGAACGGAATTTAGTGATATCGTTGATTAAATAGAAGGGAGATGACCTCGAAGATCGTAATCATAACATTCTTATTGCGATGTATTACCTCCATACTCGAGAAAAGGCTTTCTCGAGGTCGAAAAATACTGAGTACAGTGATGATTCAGTAGGTGAAGATCCGTTTATTTTGGATTGGAAGTAAAAAAGGGCCTGAGTACAGCTGAGTCCCTTTCTGGAGCCATATTGGAAAGGAGAGAGGGGGTTCTTTGATTTCAAGAACCAGTAGAGGAGTCTTTTATTCAGGACTTTCTGAAATAATTTACCAAGTACACTGGATAGGGTGGTTTTGTCTTTAGGGGCGCTCATCCTGAATTTTGCACAGGGCGCCAGAATAGCTTGGCACGGCCCTGATTACACGCGTTCGATCGCGGTAGCAGTCACAGCTTACCCCGCTACTGATGAAAAAATTATAGAAATTGAACAATATCGATTTTTTGGGAAATGTCCCACCTTACCGAAGATTGCAGTGGGCCTAAAATATGTTATACTTGAGGGCATGAGGCATGAAATGAGAGAATGTCCCCAAATGCCACCTGATAGTTTTTTTCAAATAAATTTGAAGTTTTATTATTGGTAGAAACTGGGTAGAATATGGATGCTCAAAGCCGATCCAAGTGTCATCGCTGTGCGGTCGTTATTGCTTGAGATACAGCTTTTTGAATTTGGGACTTAAAAATGGCTCTGCAGCCCATATGGCAGAGTGGGTGGGTCCAATTTTTTGGGCAACACTTCAACGCACATTTAGAATATTTTGCGAGCAAGGCAGTTTTCCCCTTTTACCCGGCTAGCCTTTGATTTTTCCAACAAATAATTCCCACTATTGAAGGAAGCCCCGAGAAGTAACTTCATAGACTGAAGCACAATTCATTAGTATTATCTAAGAGAGTTCTTATACTATGTTTTGTATTGTTCCCTCTCTCAGATAGGAACAGTCTCCAGACAGACTTCATTTGTAGTCTTGCGAGTTAGGTTAGGTTTGACGATAGTGACCATCTTTAGATGCCTAGGGCAGAAGTCTTATGAATTCAGCACTGCTACTTATACAAGATAGAATTACTGTGGACACTTACTGAGAATAAAATAAAGAGCAATTCAAAATTTCTCTCTCTACTATTTAATATTGGTGATGCTTACCAACTCCTAGGTATTGCTATATCGCCTAAGTGGACGTCCACGGTGAAATTTTTGACGCAATACAAATTCAACTATTTATTTTCGTGGAGACGAATCGCTGGTACTCAAGGCTGCAGATAGAACAATTTTCCTGCGTACGTATCGACATCAAAGATATACGTTTCCCGGATAAGAAGGAGAACTATGCACGAGGCTATATTTTCAGGAAAGAAGATATATCGTTTACGATTTCTGCCGAAACGTAGTTTGTCTCTGGCGAAGTATGAACAGTAACAGAGCACCGCATTATACTAATGATTCAACTTCAATATGATCCCATTTCGATTTCCCGAATTATAATTTATTAATAGAAAACCTATACGTCGTCAACATCATGCGTACTTTCAATTACCGCGCGTGGGTTGGAGGCCATCAAACCAGACCGTTTAGTGATACAGCGCTGATGTTAGAAGACAATAACAAAGAAGAGAAGATCGGACAAAGGACAAAGAAAATACACATAATTTAGGATAGGAAAAAAAGAAGTAAGTGGTTGAGAAGTCAATGGACTCGGGGAGAAATTAAAAGGACAAAATAAAACCTAGCCTATAAACGAATACTCGACCTAATTTAGTTTGTTATACTTTGAAACAGTTTTTCAGAGCCTAGGATGCTGCGACTATTTAGTATTTCAAGTTGAAAATATCACTGCGAAATTCGCACGAAAATGAAATCCGACCCGGCTAAAATTCTCGTATATCAGGATAACATGCGATTTTTTCAAAGCCTGTTGTGTATCTGAAGACGAAACTCGATATCACTGAATAGATCCTACACGAACTGTATAATATTCCTAAAATACGCTTTAATGTTTGGAGTATCCAAAGACGCATAAGCTGTAGGAAATTCTGTGAATTCAAATAGCTTCTTTCGGAGGATAAAATTTTTTCGTAAATTTACCCCTTTAGTTCACGCTGTTTACGTCGTCTTGCGGTATAACTTCACTCTGACAACGCATTAAAGTATTCAATAACTTGGGAGTATTCGCTTTCTCTTTTTATTTCTTTTACTCACTCGTTGTATATTTCTTCCTTCCTCTTCTCCCATCAGATATTTCTTTACTGCGAATGAGTGAAAAAAAAATTCTGAACAAATTTAATCAAAGGCGGAATTTTTAACCCAGTTCCGTAGAAAGCACTGTCGACACCCTCGGTAATATTTTTGATGACTGACCCATATTACACTGTTTTTCGTTAATAGGCGACTTCTTATAATAAATACGAGTAATACAATCCACGAAGGAACAAAAGAAGAAGGAAAAAATGAAAGAAAAAAGAGTTTTAATGAGTTGTCTATAAACTCGATATTAAATTTGACAAACGATGAAAAACACTCTGCGTATTTAAAACATGCCCCGATTCGCTCGATTTATCCCCTGTTTTCATCGTGGCGTAAAGAAAATGTTTCAATGGAAATACCGAGTGTTTAAAAAATTGTAATTCCAGTTAAAAATAATTGACCAAAAGATATATTTTTTTTTCTGTGCGTTAAGGGGAAAATCGTTTCATACAGTAACTCCGAATGGACAGGCTAAATTAAGCCAGAGTGAATATTAAATGTGTAAGAATGCAGAAATACGAAATCGATGATGGCAAGACATTTTAGAAGACTATCGAGTTTATTAGAATAGAGGATCCTACCACTCATTTTCTTAATATAAGGCATGCTTAGGTCTGGAGACGAAGAAGATCCCTCGTATCCCTTATCAATCTTGAGAACTGTTTTAGGATAAATCCTGGTTAGTCATACCGACTCCACATCAAATCGGCTCCAAATCGACTCATCATTTTGACCAAAAATAAACTCATAATTGACGTGGGTTCTTCGTCTTCGAATAAGTTTTGCTTAATTCATCTTCGCGATAGGTACCGCAAAATACTTTTTACAAATGTTTGAAAAATGAGGAAATGATTTGCATTCAAATTACTCTCACAAATGTACGGCTCTTCATTTTTCAATTGTTCGAATTAAAAAGGAAAACTAAGCAACTCATACGCGAGGAATCACGTGGGCAAATAAATAACAGTGGTAGGATAGAAATGGTCGTACAAATTTATTATTGTTCCTAGCTAGCATCTCAAATTGTTACGTAATTTTTTGTGTCGTCTTGAACGTATTCAATTAATCTCCTTGATTTCACTTATGTCTATCGGATTTTGCGCGAGCTTCTGAAGAATGCGCTCATTCTTTGGCGAAGCAAATATAAAAACTTTTCTCTATACCTATTACAGAGTTTTTTCTCTCTCATTTTGTCAGACATATTATTAGCTAATACGGCCGTGACAAATAGAATTTTGTATCGTACTGCACTCAGAAGCGGGATATGAAACTTTTCTTCTGAAAGTTTTCGAAGAAGAATGTTTTATACGAGTGGAGGAACGATATTAATTTTAAGGAGAAAATGATAGAGTGTCGTACGCAAGTTTATCTGAGTTGTAAAATTGGTTAAACAAAGAGTTCTTGCGCCTAAAGATATAATTGACATTGTATCGATTGACGAATGTAAAGTTCGAATATTATAAACCCTAGCCGATTCGCGGTTTCGCGAGTGAACCAGCCAACAGGAATTCTTGAGGTCTTTATGGGAAGAAGAGGGAAACAAGAACGAGTTTAGCTCGAAATCTGTTGCAGATTTGTTGAATTTACAAATACTTTTTTCTAAATTTTAAGATTGCGAAAATCTTCACTTAAAAAAAAAATAATGATTTTACGCATTATAAAAAATATTTCAACCCTTTTTCTTAAAAACATTTTATGTGCTTACCGTATATGACTGGGACTACTCTCGAAAAAACCGTCGCTGTTTGTTACTAGGACGTCATCAATGACTTTGATCTGATTAAAAAACTTCGAAAAATTTTACTCAGGACAAATTGTGACGTCATCAGCGACTTTGATGTGACGGAACCTGTATATTATATAGAGGAGATAGTGATTAATTGAAAATTTCAACAGAAGCAGATCCTCAGAATGCTTGAGTACCGCTGGGACGATTTCGTATCCAACGCCAGATATTGGAGAGAACTGGACTGGCTCCAAACGAGACCTTCATCGAGAAGTGCCCACTAAGGTGACTTGCCCTCGTCCACAGAATGGATGAAAATGAAACCCCAAAAATTGTTTTGGATGGAGAACTATCAGAAGGGAGCAGCCGCAACGCCGGTGGACAGTAAAAGAGGTATAAATGGATCCGTCCCGAGTTACGGGGGGGACTGGGGAAGTTGGATGTAACCACAAGGCTAAACTTGTTGAGTTGTTGGTCCATTCTAGACTTTCTAATTTCCTCCCGGCGGAAAAGTTTGATCCGTTTATTAAGTCTGTTAATCTTGAATGCTAATCTTTTGAGGCTGAGTTGAAACGTAGGAAAAATAAGAAACTTTGTTCCCTCCAAAATTTGAATGCCTCCGCTGTCCAGGAAGTGAGTACTGACGTCAGCGTTATCCAAAAGTTTCAACCGCGGATTGTAAATTGTGGTAATGTTTTGAGTTTGAGAGTGATCAGTTGAATCTCCTGGAGAAGGGTTAAAAATTTGGGTTACCCTCTTTTAATGATGCGGACACGGACCTCGAAATAAAAATTGGGCCTAGGGTTGACACTCAGAAAGATTGTGCTGCTTTTGTCCCTAACACCCCCTACGAGCTCGTATAAATGATCTTGCTTTTGGGATGATCAAGAGGATTGAGAGGAAGGTCAGAAAAGAGGGCTTAACCATTACTAAGGCTGATAAAGAAAATGCCATTGGTGTTATGGAGAAGTCCTCTCACGTCTCTAAGGTCTACGACGTTCTCGACCAGTGTGGCGCTAAGGAAAATGCCGCTTCCAACTTTCCTTATCCCGTGAAAGAAATTAGAAGTGTTATTAATAACTGCAAAGTTGTTATCACAATCCCTTCGCTTGAAAAACTGCTCCTTGAGCCTAACCCTGTGCTTCCCCTCTTGTATGGGCTACCTAAGGTTCATAAGAAGGATACCCCAATGCGACCGGTCGTTTCCTTTGTGTTTTCCGCCAAGTACTTTTTGGCGAAATGTTCAAATCTGGAGTAGAATTTGAGTCCCTCTACATTGCACTGTGAAGAATTCGGTCTCCCTGGCTGATAGGTTTAAGGAACCCTATGCTGTCGGCTTATTTCCAAATATCCCTAGAGCTACTGTCATGCAACATATGGGTGACCTCTTGATCCTTTCAAATATCTGTCACGAAGAATTGGCAGAATTTTTCAATTTACACCTCATCTGTTGGTCACCCAATTTTTGCAAATTTGAAGGCAAATTTTTCGAATTCCCAGAGGAGGTAGCTGTATCCCAATTGGCTCTTCTCTGGGTTCCCTCATCTCGGAGGTTTTCATGTCTAAATTTGAGCTCGATCTTTTTTCCTCTGGTCAGGTGTTTTTGGGTCGTACATATTATTGGCACTGGTACGTCGACGATGTGTTGTGCACGTGGACCGGTCCCCGAGATCTCCTTTTGGAATTTCTCAAGTATCTAAACAGTTGGTATCCTTCCATTAAACTCACGTTGGAAGTATAGGCGCTTCATCTATCAACTTTTTGGACCTTACAATCTCTGATAGAGACGGTGTCCATGAATCCGCCATCTATAGGAAACATTCTTCGACCGATATTATTGTCCACGGAAGATTTTTCTGTCCTGTTGCTCACAAATATGCCGGCGGTTTCTACAGTTATATCCATTGGTTGAGTATTTTGCTGGGTCAGCTTGCTTTCCAACGGGAGCTTTCGACTATAAAGCACTTGGCCAGAGTGAATGAAGTCAGCTGAGATAATATTGACCTTATGGTTCATAGGAAGTTGACTCGGAAAAGCCTTGATTCCACTACTTCCTTCCCCCGCCGTCCGACCTCAAATAGTAGAAAACGTGGGATTAGGCTCCCGCTTTTGGGAAAATTTTCGGAAAGAGAACTCGATTTCCAACACAGACTAGGACCCAGTACCTATTGGGCATATAATCAGGTGCAAGCTGTCGGTCTGCTGTCGATCTAAAAATCTGAATTTAGAGAATTATAGTACAAAGAGAAAGGATAGAACTGAAATAAACTTCAAAGTACTATGTACAGATATTATAGAGGTATCTACCGTGGCTGACAATAATGTTAATACAAAGAACTACGTGGTTGAAGTCATTTCATAAATAGTGAATCATTAAGAAATTTGTGAGATTTGAGGGTCGAAATCGTGAGGGCATTTCGTGCGTCACGGAGAGCAAAATGAACTTCATAAATTTCATGACAGCTCTATGAGTTTCGAGCCGATGTCGATAAATTGCGAGGAAAACAGTCTTTGTGATCCTATTCTAGTTTTTTGAAAATTTTTATTCACTATTTATCGCGATAAGAAACGCGTCTTACGATAATGGAAAAATGAGGTATTATAGTTTTTATTGTAGCAGTAATCGTGTTGCTGAAAAATAGTTAGTTTGTTCAAGCGTATCATGCACACGAGTATATACTTCAGACTAATGTACTCAAAAAGTAGGGCCATCTTTTCGATTTTAACGAAAGAAATTTGAATTAGAAAGATGAATACATACTGTTTTTAATGCCGCTACCATATTCACTCTACAATTTGTTACCATTTTAACTCGACCAAAAATTGGTTCAGTTTTCACATCTTTCTCCTTCGTTATATCACTTTTTATTATCTTTTTATCTCATTGGTCTGTCGGTCTGTTCAACTCTTCTCCCCAAGGATGGTTCTGCGAGAGGATATTTACCCGATGGAAATGTCAATAATGGAGGATTAAAAGATGTTGAGCTTCGTGTAGGCCTTGGATCAATTCCGACTTGAAACCACAATTCAAATAAATAAAGGCAAAAGAAAAGTAAAGGACAGAGAAAGTGATTTATTGTATTTACGCAATACTCATAATTACTGGTACCACAAGTCAGAAATGATACGAACTTTTTCCTACTAACATATTACTCCTACTTTTTTAGACTTCTTCAAAAATTGAAACAGTTCAAAAATGTTTGAAATTACTCGAATTGATTTTAGGTACACCCAATAGAAAATTTTCAATAATTTGGAGAAATTGTTGGAAAGGCACTTCTGTGAACTCAAAAACATGAATAAGGAGCTTGTAAATGAATGATTTATTTCAGTAAAATGGGATCGTCATGAAAATAAATTCTAGATCCGGAGAGAGACTAACAAAGAAGAATGAAAAGCCACAGAAATCTCGCAAATACGTAGTCAGGGGATAATAACGTATAGACTACACGACGGTATTACGGTATAGGTACGTAGAAAAGGTGACAAAATGATGATTAATATCAGTGGGGCAACTTCTTGCCTTAGAAGACAGAGTGTATTAAAACTGTCTTGCTGAAAGGATACCGGGCATAATCCTTATACGTTTGTGTAATGGATAGAGCTTGAAGCAATAATTTCGTTCGCCATAATACGGACCAGAAAGAAAAGACCCATCGTATTCCATTATTATGTTAAGAATTTGAAATATCGGTCAAATCCACGATCAAGATTGAAATAACAATATTATTTTATTCGAGACGTGCTTTGGCAAATAGTTATGCGGCAACTTTATTATTAATGAATTTCTAAAGTTGAGCTGTGAAGTACCGGTACGCTAATATGCGCTACCCGTTTGCGCACAGATTTGTGTAAGAAAGGCTTGAGCCAACGTGTATAGTAAAATGAAACAGTTTTAATAAAAATGAACGAACACGAAAAGTGGAAAAAAACAAACCATTTATTACAGTAACCGCGTATATACATCAGTGTGCTGAATTTCAGTTCACAGTTTGCACATTTAAATGCGAACTTTTGAAAAGTTATATAATATCACATATGCTACTCGCCGGAGTATTGTATTAATTGCACACGAACAGAATGCTATTTCGTTGACAACCGTCACGTTATTTGTCGTGTACAATTTATTCGACCATGTGGTGCTTCATTTTAAATAGTCCTTTAATTTTTCGACCCTTCTCATTGATAAGTAAGTACAAAGAATGTAATGACATTTACAAGTTGCGTAACATCATGTCCCAAAATCTCAAGGATATTTCTGAAGAGAAATCCTCCCCTCTTACTGATGAATGCAACAAACTAGGTAAGCAGATTAAAACTTTTTACGAGAATGTCTCTATATGTTTCTCCAGCTGGCTGATTTCTTTTGTTCCCTTCACCCCTCACCTTCATGATAGCGTGGATAGCCAAAAACCCCATTTAGCCGTATTTTTGGACCAATAAACCGTAGCCAAAAGCCAGCCTTATCTGTAAAAAATTGAAGCAGCCAAAAGCCAAAGCCGCTTTCAAGATAACGGGCAGCTTTTTGGGCTGACTCCGTGCCCTGCCCACTAGCTTATTTTGAAATGACGCGCTGCCTGTTATGTTTGTTATGAATTTTGTGCAGACTGGCATAACTGGCAAACCACCCATTCATCAAAACAGAAAGGGCAAAAAGTATATGGGATAAAAATGAATTTTTTCAGGTTCTTGTTTTTACCAAGTTAGTTTATGATTGTAGTGTGATGTTCAGTAAAAAAAAAGACAAGCAGAGGAAGAAAAAAAGAAATGTGAAAATATGTAAAATGAAAAATGTAACTATTATAAGAAAAGAAAAAGAATTGAAAATATTTCTGCATAACTCGTTGTTACAGGTTTGTGGCCCCTTATGCCCGTTATGCCCGCTATTTTTTTGAAAATAAGTAATATCTGTCAGAACGAGCATAGCGGACTGCCCAGGCAGCCAGTTATGCCCGTCTGAGTATTGCACCGTTGCCAGTAATGCCTGCTGCCTGTTGAAAATTATTTTGGTCAAAAGCTTCAGTATTTTTCAAGGTCATCAGCCTAAGCAAAAAGCCTAAGCCGTACCATTTGGCTGCAACTAGTGTTGGGAACTATTGATAGACTATCGATAGCCCCGATAGTTTTGTAAAAAAATGACGGTGATAGGATCGTCAATAGTTTGAAAATTTTTCTTTTTCCTATCAAAATCATAATATTGGTGAGAATTTACTGATAACACACTTGAAAGAAAGAGAAACTGCGCCAGTTTAATAAGTTTAAGATCAGACAGGCAGTACCAGTTGTGCAGTGGGTGTAGCACCACGTTTTTATGGAATTTCCTAGTCGCGTCCATCATCTGGTAACACTGAAATACATTCCTTGACAGACTCTCTGGAAAAAACAACGATCATAAAAAAGGTATTTATCCTAGGAGTAATACAGGTACATTTCTCTTGATCGACGTTTATCATCCAAACCATTGATAGTATCGATAGTTTCAGGAAAAACTATTGAGACTATCGATAGTCCGAATAGTACCTCAGTGGCGTACCCAGGATTCAAACAAAAGGGGGGATATATGTGCTAATTCTTAATTTTTTTTTCAGTCAAGAAATATGTAAAAAAATTTTCTCAAATTGCCGAGCAAAAGAAAATCCTGCAGGGGGATCTATCCCCCAATCCCCCCCCCCGGGTACGCTACTGCAGTACCTTGGAAAAAATATTGGTATTATTGATAGCATGAAACAATCGACCATCGCCCATCACTAGCTGCAACACTCTGAATTTCCTATACAGAGCATCCCATCCGCTGGCGCTATAGGACTGCTAACCATGCGTACAATTTGTTCACCAATAATGGTATTTTTGCCATAAGCAAATAAACCTGAATTAAACTTACTGATAAGGCACTTGAATACATTTGACTTTCAATACTGTCGGCAATAAAACTACAAAACTGCCGTCATACAGATTTGTTCAATAATTTAAAAGCCTGAACTTGAGTTAAATGCAGCATTGCGCTGGCGCTGTCTGACCTCACTGGCCCAAATTTGGACTCGACAGCAGAGCGGCTGACATCTCTGCCTTACAAAGTTAGATGGACGTAAATGCAAATAATGAATACGAGGAAAAGAGGTTATGAGAATACTTGAGCATGGCTTCTTTTTCTTGTATTCATTATTTGCATATACGTTCATTCAACTTTGTACGGTAGATCTAGCAACCGGTGTCTCACAGCATTATTATTGGTTGTTCTTATCAATGCGATGTTAGGATACAAGGTGAAAAATTCTGTGCATGCTATTCCATGGCTGCGGCTATTGGTTGTTTTTGTCGGTGTTAGATAAAAGGAATATGCGTAAGATAGGTCTGCGCAAAAGATAAGAATGGTCCGGCACAATGCTGATAAACTCAAAGGAGGAGCAATCTAAGTACTGTAGTACCCTGAGAGAATTGGGGTTTAAACCTGCACTAGATGGCGCTGCAAAATTACCTGCGCGGGTGAAACTGAGTGAGTGATTGCGGATAGTTTTAAACGGAAATACTGTCAACTTCAGGAGGATAAAAAATAATGGAAAATTGTTTTGCGTAGTTAAATTGATTATGATTCAATTTTTTAACGACAGTGCAATAAAATGTAGGATAAGTTTTCCTTTAAAATGAAGTTTCAATTTGTAGAAAAATGTTTAAATTTTGCCGTAGTCCAACGGTGAAATCCTTAGACCATATAGTACATAGACCGCCAATAGCCTATGTAATTGACATTATCAGTCGTCGGAACATAGGAGGTTGGCTGTAAGTCGGAAAGGTTTGGTATGCATGGTTCGGTGCATGCGACGTAAGGGGATGTGAATGATGCCACGCCCACTCCCATTAATGCCGTGAGACCTTACCGACTTACAGAGTCTCCTATGTTCCGACAAGCTTCTTATCATTATTAGCAGTCTATGTACTATATGGTCTAAGGTGAAATCATCATGATCCCTCACTCAGTAATCGATAACACGCAGGGTGCCAACCTTTGAAACTCTAAGTTTAAATCCCAATTTGAATAATGAAACATCAAATATCTACAAGAATTCTAACTCCAAAAATAAAAAATGAAACTATGTGGCTCATTTCTTTGCCTCTATAGGTATTGATATTTAATCATAATCAAGAACAAGAATACATGGGGAACGTTTTGATCATTCATTGATACATCAAAACAAGAAATAAACAAGGAAACAACGATACATTTTTGATTTTGAATGCTCTCAAACCACGGCCTACTTCATACAAGGCCGTAATGTAGAAAATGACAACAGCGCGCATGTGGATTGTTATCAGTTGCGTTTTGGGGCGGTTCACGTTCATTGGTGCGGTGTAACGTACCGCACTTCGGCCCCTATCCGATTTTTAATCTTGAAACGATGATAACTTCTCTTGTACTGCACCAATTTTACTAAAGTAGGGCTTAAAAATAGAAAATCGTTTGCTCTTCAAATTATATTCTCTTCATTTTTTCCAAAAACACCGTTTTATTTGCGTATGAATCAAAATTCTTGTTTTCTCCCATAAGCCTACGTGTAAATCTGTATCCACATCTTTTTGAGTGCGACGTTGTGACATCGCTGCATTACGGCCTTGTATAAAGTAGGCCGTGCTCAAACTCCTATAATATTCTGAAAATGAAACTTTGCGGTTCCTTATTTATTTCTTATTCTGGGATAGGTATCAACGTACGGAATTGAAAGTTGAAACGTTCCCTGTGTATTCTTATGGGGATTGATATCAAATGATATTGAGCACAACAATTATGCGGGCATTCTTCTGCCCTATAAAGTTGAATTGACGTCTATCCAAATCAACGATCAGGTAGAAACTCTATCTTCCCCTATTTCCAAAAGATACAGTTTGCCTGGTTGTTGATTTGAATGTTAGTGTCGTGACGTCACCAGAGAATTGGTCTATGACTAGTAGCGATAGCCGACCTAAATTTTTTAAATTACTTTGATAAGAAAATTCACTTCAGTGAGGTGATGATTGATGAAGACGTATTTAACGCATCTATCAAAGAGTGAATTTCTATTCTGTATTACTACCGTGGTATTACTAATTTATAATGTAAATTCTAAAGATGTTGAGATTAGATAAAGTTGTTAAGACGTGGAGTGACTGGAGTGACAGTATTGTAGTGTCGATGATGAACCCAATTCAATTTTGGATACCGTGGAAAGATCAATCTCAAGAAATATCTGATTGTGATAGCGCATCTGATTCTACGGATGAATCTAGTGAAGAATCATCAGGTAAAGGTTTATCTATGACTTCTTACCTCGAAAATTTGACTTGAATACTTAGGATCTGGAGCTTCAAGAAGTTTGTTGCTGATGGCGTGTCTGAAGCATAAGTATTTCATCTACTCTGTGTCTAAATTGCTTTTGGTATTTCAAAATTAGCCTTGCTTCATCTGAGTAGGTGATGTTTTTGCCACAAAATATACTTGACGTTTATGTATTAACAGGCCAAGTACGTTTTTGAGACACAAAATCTTCAGAACTTGGGATCCTATTATTCAGTCAAATTTTACTCCTCAAAACGTTCCATCTCTCGGCATCATCAGAAGATTATTTTATTGCTCAGTATAGGCTACTCCGAGGATAAAGTAAAAAAAGCAAGGTATTACAGTGTGGAAGTTCCCTCGTAGATATGCCCAGATGAATTTTCACATGAATATCAATCACTATTTTGACTTGAGATGGGTGCACTCTCTTGTGCACTATGCCAATACACTTATGTCAAATATACTCACCCTCTGTGTGAACTTTTGCAAACTCTTTGTTGTAGCCCAACCCCACGCTTTGAAATTTTGATGGACCATCAAAAATTCTCTAGTTCAGGTATTGTCTTTGATTTGACCTGATCTGATTTTATTGGACAATCAATCATAACTAATTTGTACCTGAAAAGAATTATTCTGATTGTTTTTTGATTTTCTTCTTTTCTAGTAATTTCATATTTTACAACTTTCTTTGGGTTTGATACAAATTTGTTCTCTATTGAACTTAGACTCTTTGATTATCACGGTAGACTCATTACTCGATTTGTATGATTTACTGTTCTTAAAATGGATATCTGTTTCAACTTCTCACTCTTGCCAATCGTTTCTGACGTTCTTCTATCGCAACTTATACAAAACATACGTCAGAAAATCTTCGAAGAAAAATCTTGATTTCATCCCTCTTTATTTGAAAAACTGCGTAATATTCAAATAGTTTTTTCAAAACTTTTCTTTTTCTTCACTGAAACATTAATTTTTAATTTGATAGGCCTACGGGAAAACTTTTTTTGGTCGTATACCGGTAACCAAATTTCTCGACGTGCATAAATTACGTTTCATTCTCTATATTTTCACAAGCTTTTTTTCGAGCTCTAATTAATAAATTAAATATTTTATTTACTTATAGAACTTGGTCAATTCAATTTTATAAAATTATTCGTAGGCCTCTCGAAGAAGAGGAAAGAAAATGAAGATTGTTGTAAAACTACCGTATCGGTAAGAAAGTTATTTTTCCAATCAGCAGTTATTCTTTCTTTTCTTTATTTTCAAAGGATTCAAAGATTTCTTGAATAAATCTATATTTTTGCTAATAGGATAAATAAGTATAATAAGAAATAGAATTTGAAGAAATTGTGAAGTTGCTTAAAAAATTTTAGACTTTAGTGGTAGGAGTCTATCAAGTTCCCAATTTATTGTACAAAATCAGTTGATGCATAATAATATTATAATGTATTAACAAAATCATAATCAATCCATAGTCGTTCATCTTCCTCTTTATCAACACAGGTCATATTCTTGCTACTACCTACCATTTTTTGAGATAATCTCTGTCTTTTTCGGTTAATACTTGAGCGATTTATTGGGGAACATTAATACAACATAGCCTACATAGAAATTTTCTTCTCGCTACAAAATTCCTTGGCATAGTATTATTTTTACCTGATATGGTAAACCTGTTGTCGGGTCTACTGAATTGCAACTCTGCATTCCTCCGAGCCGTTTAAAATGACAGTTTTTTTTGACGGAAGAAATCAGAGATGGTTCAACGTGGTGGACAGAATTCACGTTTATAGGATCTAGTCGGAGGTAAGTCGAAGCTAGCTCCTGGAAATCATGAACTTCAATATTTGATCTTGGGCCGTCAGTTCACGATGAGTCTTACCACCGTCGCAGTCATGAGATACGGAATTGGCATTCTTTTAAAAGAGTCACTTGTTGCATCATTTAGAGCTGCCCATGGTCTACTGAATTGCCGCGCTGAATTTTTGTAGGCTGCCATTGGGTATGACAAATTTTTTCTTGGAATAAATCAGAGATGACTCAATGTGATGGATAGGATTGACGCTTAGGGTCAAATTCGTTGGATGATTTAGCCGAAGCTAGGTCGTGGAAATATCGTGAGCTTTAGTTTTTACTGATCAGTGCAGACTTATGATAGTTAGTTCCCATTGAATTCCCTTGCCGTCGCGGCCATGAGGTACGACATTGACATTCTCTCAACCATCGTTTGTTGCATAATTCGCAGCTTTTCACCCTCCTTTGTGGATTAGTTATGGACTCCGTGCTTCAATTTCGGTTATCTTTCAACGCCGGAAAGGACTCTTTCAATGATGCCATCAATGAGAAATTGAGCGAATCAGCTTCAACCTTGCTGCGGACCTCTACATCTATCGTCTGCATCCACGTACGTTTCAGCACATACTTCGATCTTTCGTCCTGTAATTCAGGAAATACCTTTTATTCAGAACATCAATAATACATAATCTATTCTCGTTCGCGTATTTTGAGGCGATTACAACTGCGTGATTTAACGTTTCTGACAAAATAATCGAGCACTTATTCGTTATTGCGAACGCCAGGTGACGCGTGAAGTCGTCGATTAATCGGAGCGCGCTTAATACCCGTCAACAGCTTTTTACTTCAAATGCAAAATTGTCGTTCTATTACACGCGAAAAAACTATAATTTAAAATAATTTTTGCGTTACCGTCATTCTTTAAGTTTTGCAGCGTAAATGACGCATTTAGGCTACAATTATTGATCGAATTAAAATTAAGGTAATAATTTCGAAAAATGTCGACTTTCAAAATGAACATGAGGAACGAGTTACGCCCCAGTAATACTCTTTACGCTGCATCATTAGTCTTCAGATTTTATTTTGGTATAGCTCTGACATGGTTAGGTATTTAATTAAGGTGCACAAAAGTAAAAGACGAACGCGAAAAATTCCGACCGTATAGCGACCGGTCAGAAAATTATGATAAGTGACGACAAAAACTATAAACGGGTCGTTTCTCTCTCAAATTTTCACTTTCCTCGAAAACCTGAACTTTAATTATGATCATCTCCTCTTTCCGTTCTGCAGCTCGAATAAATTAATTCAATTTCAGCGTTTTCATTTCTTTCAACCGAGCCATTTCGTTGGTCCAAAATGTTAATTGGCCGTCTTCACAGTGCCGAAATCCGAAAAGCAAAGATTTCCTTTAGGCTTTTATTGACGAAAGAGTATCATATTTCCCGCCAATTTATTACGCCATTGTTTACCATAGATTAATGCTGACGATAATAAAGCTCCTAAAAACGAAGCACTGTTACTTAATTGTGCTCTCTAACAGATCGAGTTATCTTAAGATACTTTTTTCAAGACGCGCTCGGAAATTTGACAAGTTTATCTGAGGTTGTCAAGCCGGAGAGGTTTTATCTTGAAATGTCGTATATTCGTGAATTTAGGTTCAAGTTCGAGAGAAAAAATTTATTGAGCTTCGATCTTTCATATGGGATCTACATAGGTAGATTAATGACATTTTCGAGAAAAGATTTTGATCGAGGTTGATGTAGAGCTGAGGTTTACTTTGGTAAGACCTTACCGAAGAAGACTACTGACATACGAACGTCGTCGACATTATGTGATGCATAATGCAGGGAAGTTGAGAGAAGGTCAAGAAGAAGACGTCGATTCTCAGCCACGACTTCTAATTTGTGTAATTTAGAATCGATAAAAATCTTGCTACCTTAGAAAGTTTCGAAAATTGGTTTTGCTCTCGTTTCTGCGAAAGGTTTTTTCTGTCTTTCTTCTTCTTGAAAGGGTCTTATAGTCTTTAATATAGGTAGGTTCTGCTGAGCTATTTAAGAAGTTGAAAGTATGTTGTTCTACGAGCTGTCTAGAGATGGGGGTTCTAAAAGAATCTCGACTGAAGAGGTAAAATTTTCATCTGAGGAAAATTTCCGGGAAAAATACTCAGGGCGTTAGTGGAAAAGAAGGAAAAAGATGTTAGTGGTTTTCCATACATTAAATCATGGATATGTCTTTGAAAAAAGCTCTATAAGTTAGTCGGGAAAATGGGTTCAGTATAGTGGAAGCTATTCTAGTATACTGGATGCTGAACCTAAGTCAGTTCTGGTTGAATGGAGACTATTGTTAGGCGTAGCATAGCCTAGTTTACTGTATGTGAAGGCTAGTGTTATAAAGGTCCCAAAGTAGCAAAGATCGAAATTTTTCAAAGTTCCTATGATGTCGTCAGCCTGTGACGTCATACTCGTCACGTGCTTTCGTGACGCCCGCCCGTTTTCGAATGCTTTTATCCATATAGGAAAGAAAGTTGTGACATAGCCTCCTAACGTCATCGATAACGCCATACCCACGGCAATCGTTGTCAGAAATTTCGCTTCACGTGACATTCTTCTTCTAAAAAACATGATTCTGATGACGTTGCTCTGTAAGCTTATATTTTGTTGAACGATCACTGAGGCGACATAACACTTTGTATCGAGTAAGAAAAACCCCAATATTTTTCAACTTATAGATGATACTAAATTCCAACTCGAAGAAAACGTGTCAGGACGTCATTCTTCAACTCGAGTATGAACCTGCAATATAATTTTCTATCTTCGAAACAACAGACTCTGTCGTTTCCTTTATCCTTGTTCTCTACGAAGTTTTCGAGCACGACACCGAGTATCTCGGTCCCGGTTCCAACTTACTCGTGGAAAACGGTTTATTTATTACCTTCGTACGTTCTCCTAACGACGCGATGAATATTTTACCCCAAAAATTGCACCTCATCGTGCAGTAAGGCATTTCGTCTGACTCATTTGTATTTCGCAGGAGAGTAGCCAAAATGTGTTTGTTAAAAGAAACACGAGTCTCGCCACGTTCACGAGATCGATTCCATTTTGAATAGTCGGAAAACTCGCGAATTTTTCGTATTATTTTTCCAAACAAAAAAGGAAATGAGCGGAAAGAGATCGAGAAGAGAAATGCTACCTTTAGACTCGACTTCCTAATGCTGTATAGCCTCAGGAATTTCAGATAAGTCTAATAATAGAGGTTTTTGTTGAAATATATCGCACTCGTGTTTCCATCATGTTGTCATGCAGTATGTAATCGATGGGCCTAATACTCTAGAATGAGTCCTCGAAAACTAGTCTGCGTTACCAAAAGTAAACTAGATTTATGTAGACTAAAAATGATGGGAATGAATGAGCGGAAGCAGCCTATAGCATAGAATCGATATATTATCAATACAATAAACATCGATATATCATTATTAGAACACTTAAAGACAATACATGATTCAATGTTTTTCCATGGAGTGGAAAAATTCACTGTGTGCTAAATTATACTGCAGGCCTCTGCTTTCTTCCCGTTGGTGGACTGAGAATCTTTGACCTAATCTAGAAATCTCTGAGAAAGAAAGAGAGAGAAAGAAAAAGTAGTAAAAATTACTCAATTGATGACGTCAAAGGCAGGTTTAAGCTGATGACGTCACGGATGTTGATGACGCCTTTTCATGTCTTTACTATGCCTTAGCAATTATAAAAAAACATTGAAAATGATCTTCATTTTTTGAGCTCTGCCAAAAAATTCTTCTTATTCGGGTAGGCGGTGCTCTAGAAATTTTTTACTTGAATTCGGTAGTCCCACGAGGGGGGGGGAGAGGTTCGTCTCACCCTTTAATAAATAAGCACAGTAGGTAAAATATAGAGCAGGTGGAAAATGTTGAAGGTTGGTGAAATAAAATTACTAGTCGGGTTTTCCATACATTCATCCCTTTCCTCCGCTTCATTCAAATAGTCTTCAAAATCTCCCAGTTCCCGCAAATAGTTTGTATCTAAAAATTTTTCCAAGATTCTCTTTGTTTCAGGTCCTCAGTCTCACCAAAATTCCTTTAAATTTCAAAATTTTCCAAGGATCATCAGTCTTTATTTTTCCAGAGAAATGGTCAACATGAAAAGTATAAAATTATGGAGATACGAGACTGTGCATTATGCTTTGATTCACTTTTCCAGAAATCAATACGAGAGATACTTTTTTCCTGGTTGTTATAGGCTGATACCACAATTCCTCACGATCAAGAGAAAAGTACCTTGGACACTTCTACGAGAGATACTTTTCTCCAGCGCCTTACAGGCTGATACCACAGTCTCCCGTAATATTGAGTCGATCGAGGGAAAAGTACCTCAGCTACTTCTATGAGAGATACCTTTCTCCTGATTGTTACTGATAAATCAATCAAAGTCTGTAGAAGTTTGTTTTCAGGTCTTACAAAAATTGGCGGATACGGATTTTTGAAACTATCATCTGGCAGCACTGCACTTTTCTGGATAGTGATTCAATTTTGATATTTTTAAAATGTACCCCACAATATCTTCAACCCATTTCACCTTGCGTATATTTTTTCAAATATGCCATCATTCACATATTCACCTTTAAAGAATCTCCAACTTTCCAAAGTCCTACGTCAACTGCAGAAAAGTCCCTTAATTCCCTCGGTAATTCTCCGATATGGAAACTAAGTCGAGAGATCTCAGAGCCACCTGCCAACAGTTGAATCTCAAAAACACTCCAGCCAGTGAATATTTTAAGGCACAATCTAAACACTGTACTGTGAAGAGATCCGAACTAGAAAATCAACTCTAAATTTAGAATTAATAATAAATCTAAACCCATGAAAATTTCATACAAGTTTTTTTTTGTAGCATTTGCTTGTAAGACTGTCATTTCTCTTGAAAAAATTGTCACGGTTTTCTATATAATTTTTCTTATAAGATTGGGACTACTCTTGAAGGAACTAACACGGTTTTGTTATTATGACGTCATCAATGACTTTGAGCTAATTAAAAGACTTTCACAATTTTAGCCGAGGCGTGGTAGTTTGTATATTTTGTATGGGAGGGGGGGGGGGGGGTGAGCTAATTAGCCTCACTTGGTACAAGAAGCCCCTACTTTACTACAATATGTGAGAATTATGTCAGGATTCTATTATCTACCTTTTTTTCTTTTGCTCATTGCTCCTCCTTATTTAAAAGAGTCATACCCAGGTCGAGTCACAGTCAATAGTCCTTTTGGCAAGAAAAGGATGTGACCTCACAACCTAAATTTGACTTTTTGGTACCTCGCAGAGTAGTCGCCTTGTGAATACTGGAGCGTGTAATTTAGGTTGTGACGTTTTTGGAAAATGAATTATAAGCAGAGGTTGAGAGTTTTTTGAAAGCCGAATCTGGAAGCTAAAAGCAAAATCCAAAAGCTAAAGTGAAGCTGAAAAGCCAAAAGCAAGAATTTTATTTTAGTACAGCTCTTTATTCAGCTTTTCCAGTTGTGGCATATAGCACTTCACAATAAAGACAATTGATTAAAAGTCGAAAGCTGAAAGCTAAGAGTCAAAAGTCAAATGATTTCTGGAAGTTGAAAGCAAAATCTGAAAGCCAACTTAAGCCATACAAGTCAAAAGCAAAAAGCGCAAGTTTTCTTTTGAAATTAAAAACGAAAAGCGAAAGTTTTATTGTTTGGCTTTCAAACCCTGATTATAAGTCAAGTAAGGTCAGAATGTAGAAAATGGCAACAGCGCAATGCCCTCATGAGTTTCATCCTTAGTTTCATAAGTGATGTTTTGGTGCGGTTTTGGTGTTCAGCGGTGCGGTGTTGTCTTCTATAAGATTCACAATAAGGGCAATTAAGAAAAAAATAATAAAAAGTTGAAAGCTGAAAGCTAAAAGTCAAAAACCAAATGATTTCTGTCTGGAAGTTAGAAGCATAATCTGAAAGCTAAATTAAGCCAAAAAAGTCAAAAGCAAAAAGCGCAAGTTTTATCGTTTGGCTTTTAAACTCTGATTTTAAGTCAAGTAAGGCCTGAATGTAGAAAATGGCAACAGCGCAATGCTCTAATGGGTTTCATCATGGTTACATCAAGGTTTCATCCTTAGTTTCATAAGCAATGTTTTGGTACGTGCGGTTTTGGTGTTCAGCGCATTGGTGTTGTCTTCTATAAGTAAGTTTCAATTTTCAAATATTTTATCGTTTTTAGGGTCGGCCCGGTTCTTGAGGCCGACTGTATTGTAATCACTATTTTCTTCTTCTTTCTTCTTCGGATCAGTTAAGACGCTCACGTCTTCTCACGGACGTCACCTACAGTAGTCCACAGCGCAGAAAGCTGTGGGTATTTTTGTATTAAGATCACCTGTTTGAAAATTAGTGTTATCGGCGTCGTCCCGTTATTTGGAGATTTCTTATCATAACAAAATTATTTTGATTTTGTTTTGTTCTAATTTCGTTCCTTTTTTTTGCTAAAAAAGTTTCGCTTCTTTATTTTTGTTTTTGTTTCCGCTATGCATGAATAATTTAGTGATTTTGGGGTGACTGCGCAAAATTTTTGACTTTCGTTTTTTGTTCTAGAATTTTCTGGAATAACAAATTTATTTTACTTTCGAATTTATTTTACTTTTGTTTTGGTATGAGAGGCGCGCCTCGCGGCTATTACGCGAGTATTAATAAATTTGATTGAATGCTCTAATTTTTTCTTTGTGGGTATATTTCCGTGTGAGTTATGCTGAATAGCCTCGTGTATTTGGCTCTTTCCTTGTTATCATAGCATTTTGAGGTTCAAGCAAATGCGGTTCACTTGTGAGTTATTATTTTGTACTTGGATCGCGCAAGTGCGGTTCAATTGTGAGTTATTATTTTGTACTAGGATCGCGTGTTTGAAAACTAGTGTTATCAGCGTCGGCGTGTTTTTACCTAAATGTGTGTTTTTACGTGAATGCAAATGAAAGGAATGAGGTGGGAACGCCACAATGTAAAAAGTGTGTGTCATCATGAGTAACGTTTGCCTATTAATAAATTTGATCAAATGTTCAAACTATAAAATTTTTTTGCGGATGAATAACTGTTCATAAAGTTTCGGTATCTTCCTAGGTAGTTTGTTTTTACAGAATAGAAGAAGAGTGATGAGAGATGAATTCTTGAAATTGATCCAAACAATTTGGATGAAAGTTGTGTTGAAGCGGTTCAGCAGAATGAATAAAAATGATGGTTGTGCATCCTGATTGAAGCATATAACCGGTATTGAGCTACAGTCAACCAATTTTGACCAAACTCAATATATATCCTCCATAAGGATGCCCAAAGAACATTCATAGGTTAAAGCCCCCCTCCCCTCTCCAAGTGGAGGAGCGTGCATTTGGAGCCCTAAATATGAATCAATTTTGACCAAACTTGATATATATCCTCTATGCAGGTGCCTAAACAACATTCATAGCTTAGAGGCCCCAGAGCTCTATTCCTCACCCCTAGGGGGGATCGTACATTTGAAGCTCTAAATAAGAACCAATTTCATTGATCAGCAGAAAGGTATCTATGCTACAAATATACTTCATCCCCACGGGTAAACGTTGTTGTAGCTCAGTCTAAGTATGGAAGTCACTGAAAGTGTGATCAGAAGGAACTTCAGCATTTCAGCAAGCAGCATTCTGCAATAATTTGCAATTTGATATTGTGATGTTATGGAAAATCAATCCATCAAAATTCAAGAGAAAAGATTTGCCGACCCTCTTCCAGCCTGGTACTGGCTGCTTGTTTTTAATTTTGATTTTGGCTACAACGTTGTAACTTTGTTACATCTTGGCGTTATTATGAAGTAGGCTGTGATTAGGCTTGCAAAAAAATTACTTCAAAAAGTGGAGTCGGGTGCACGTATTTTTCACCAAGTCATGAAAAGGGAAAATAATACAGGGTAAGTTCTAATTGGAAGCGGTCAAAATTTATGTATGTAGTGTGAATCAAGCTTTGAAATATTTAAAATTACATTCTTTATTCTCTATAATCATGTATTACTGAAAGAAAAATCAGAACATTATCTATCCATTATGCACTAAAGGTTGTGTAATAATAATTTTTCAGCTTGGTTGTCCTCGAAAAAATTCTAATCCTTGATATAAAATACGGAATATCGTAATTTTTAGTGGAAGAACGTATTCAATCTTACAAAATTTTCTCCCTCCCTAGAATTTCTCGAGGAAAAAAGCCAATAAATGTTCGAAGACCGTATAACTTCAGAGAATAAACCATACAGAGTGAAATTTTGTCGGGTCATACGTTACTAGACACTGTGCAAACAACGGCCATTTAAATACTACTAAAATATTAGTCCCATAAATTCATAAAAGCAATCCCTAATAGATGTATATGTGGTATGTACTATATGTAAAATTGAATGATAATCTGTCAATAAAATAGCGCCCGTAATGTTGGTTCTTCCGATCGTAATATTTTTCCCTGTCGTCAAAATGTATTACTGCTTTAAAAGTGTAATAATTTCGTAAATATCCAGAGCTAATAATGCATTAATAATTTTTTACTACGTTACGGCTTTACAAGACGTGTCGAATATCAGCTCTTACATGATTGCGCTTTTTCATTCTTCGAGGATTCATCATTGAGATACAACTGCGGGTGGAATATATACGTATTTTAAAAATTCAAATTCGCAGTCGTAAAATTTTATGTTTTATTTTTTTGTTTTTCATCGTTGTCAAAATGACAGTTTAGTCGACCCTCGCACCCGCGTTGATAATGACCGCGTACGTCGCAACGTTCGTTTTTGGCGTTCGCGTAAATTTCACCCAGATTGCGCGGACCGGTTCAGAGATAAACGATAAATTATCTTTGCAACGCGAGTTATAAATAATTATACGTATACTGTATTCCGAAAACTTTTATATCACAGACAAGAGTAACTCGAGCGCTAAGAGTATTTCATTACCGTGCCGCGAGAAGCGATAATTTATAAAATAGCGTTAACGGAAGCTCTCTCGCGTTAAAAAGTTGAATGTTTTACACAAACAGAACTGGCGAAAGGAAGTAAATTAGCATTTTTTTTTCTCCCCCTCCATCAAATAAGTTTTGATGATGCGTTTAACTATGGAATGGCGGAAATTTTAATTTTCATGGTCGTCTTCGGAAAAGTTACATCAAGCGAATATCGTACAACTTATCACTTTCTCCTTTCAGACAAAACAAAAAAAAGAAAGAAGAAAAAAATTAAATTAAACAAAAATTAAAATACTTGTAACAGCACGTACTATACCTGACTCGAATATCGCATTCTTGAGGGTCGAAGTCGAGTACTAACGGAGGTTCGCGAACTCCTAATTAATCGAGTAATTCTTTCCTCCAGCAATTTTTGCCGTCAGAAAACTGTCGGGAAGATTACACGCACGCAGAATATTTTCACAGGCGGTATAGGCGCTATCTTATGACGATCGACGTGCAGTCTCATGTCTTCCGGGAAAGAATTTCTTTATATGGTGCTGTGCTAAAGTGTGTATCGTGCTTGAGCATTTTGAATGTATAAAATTTTAACAAAAGATTCAACATTTTGATGCTCTCTGATACCCTTCCTAATGAAAATTGTTTTTTAATGAAATCTCAAGGAGTCAGAAATGGGGTATGTTTTTTCGCGCTTTGTACTGTTTTTTATGTAGTTATCAAAGTTAGAAGCGCTAAATGTAAGGAAATCAAATACGGTACCTTGTGAGATATCTTACCGAATAGGTTTTCTGGCCATTGTGGGAAAGAGCGTATTTTTTACAAGCACCATTTCTCATAACAGTATATCATTATCTTACCATATAAACACGATCGGAAAAAAATTCTCTTAAATGAGGCTGAAAGATCTTTTCATTTAATTTTTGGACGTACAGCGGTGAGATAGGGGTAAGCTGTTATCAAGGCAGCAGTAGTGAAGAAGTACTGTCCAGTGACCAGAGTCAAAATAAGTTTAAGGAGCTCATAGTGATCTAATCCTACAATCCGCTTGATCCAAAGTTGTTCTTTGTCCTCATTGATTAGTTTTGAGTTCATGCCTTTTCCAATCACAAGAATCCGCAGTCTCCATTAGAAGAAATGTTTATGGACAGTATAACAAATTAATGATCCAAAACTGACGAAAAAATGGGTAGACTAAAGATATAGGAGCAACCAGTGATGTCACCAGATTTTTTCAACAGGGAACGTGTTGAGGGGGGGGGATAAATTGAAGAGAAATGACGGATGCCGGGCGCCGTCCGGCAGACTTGGGACTCGGAAAAGACACTGTCTGTCCGAAAGTGGGACTTGAAACAGAATACGCACCAGGCTATTTTCTGGCGGAGTCAAATGAATGAAGATCATGTTTCATGTCTTTTTTAGTAGCTAGTAACTTTTGGGGGCGTGTTGGCTTTTGGAGTGCTCACTTGCTCCGCCTCCCTCCTGGTCTAGTATAAGTCTAGTTGAAGACTAGTATAATCCTAGTATAATGCTAGAATAAATGAGTCTTTAGAATATTTTAGGCTAAGGCTTTAGGGCGGCACACTCGCTTGGTCTGGAAAAAGTTTACTTTGGAATACAATTAATACGGTTCTCTAAATTATGACCAAAGACACCAGATGGATACATACTCAAACTTGTAACACAAAGGAGTACCTTGAAAGGTAGCCACAGAAACGAAAAAATTTTTGCCGGAGCGCTTTCGATTAAAAAACCATTGTCAACGACGACATGAAAGCAACTAAACAATCTAACGGCTAGAAACAATGAACCACCGAGGAAATCATGATTGAACTAGCGAGTCATCACGATGTGAATCACTCTCATAAACTAGCTCAATCAAACCCTCATCAGGTATGTACCTGTTGAGCACGTTAAGGTTATCGTTATTCAAATGGCGAATAATTTCAATATGTTCGAGAGCTTTTCGTTTGAATTCCAAGGACTCTCTATGGAGGAGGGTTTCAGATCCCGCTTTATAACCGTGGCCACTAACCAAAAGGTGGTCCGCAAATGCAGACGGACCTATTTTATTTAACTCCCACTTCTTAATATGCTCATCTACACGAATTTTGAGCTGGCGGCTAGTCTCACCTATGTAAACTCCATTGCAATCATTACACTCCAATTTATAAACCCCACATTTTTCGTTCAAAGGGATGGGATCCTTCAGCTTGATAAAAAGACTCCTTACAGTGTTAAGATTGTAGTACACTGGGCGGAAACCGAAGGGGTGGAGGATACGACTTAATTGGGAAGAAAACTTACCCAAAAACGGGAGCCTGATCCACCGCTTCCGGACAACAGCCGTCGGATTACGGTGGAGGGAGGTAGTAGAGTCAAGGCATTTCCTAGCTAGCTTCCTACGAACCATAAGATCAATATCTAAACGGACCTCGTTCACTCTGGCCAAGTGCTTTATAGTCAGAAGCTCATTATGGAAGGCGAGCTGACCCAATGGAATGCTGGTCAATCGATGAATGTGACTATTGAAACCAGCGTATTTGTGAGCAACAGGGCAGAAAGAATTGCCGTGGACCATAATATCGGTCGAAGTATCTTTTCTATGTATGGCAAATTCATGGACACCATCTCTATTAGAGATAGTAAGGTCCAAAAAGTTAATGGATGAACCGCCTACCTCCAATGTAAATTTAATGGAAGGAAATTGAATATTTAGATACTTGAGGAACTCCAAGAGAAGATCCTGAGGACCGGTCCACGTACACAACACATCGTCGACGTACCTGTGCCAGTAATAAATGTAATCTAAGAACACCTGACCAGAGGAAAAGAGGTCGAACTCAAATTTAGACATGAAAACCTCCGAGATGAGGGAGCCCAGAGGAGAACCAATCGGGATGCCTACCTCATCAGGAAACTCAAAATATTTACCATCAAATTTGCAGAAATTAGGGCACCAACAAATATTAAGTAAAGTAAAAAATTCAGCAACTTCTTCATGGCAGATATTAGATTGGATGAGGAGGTCACCTATGTGTTTCATGGCCGTAACTTTTGGAATACTAGGAAATAAACCCACCACATCAAAGGAGCATAGGATGGAACCTGGCGGTAGAATATCATCCTTAAGCTTATCGGCCAAGGAAACAGAATTCTTTACAGAGTAGGAAGATTCAAATTCTACTCTAGATTTAAACCAGCGATCCAAGAACTTCGCCAGGAAATAAGTAGGGGAAGATACAAAAGAAACGACTGGCCGCATTGGGATGTCCCTTTTATGAACTTTCGGCAACCCGTATAGGAGGGGGGGCGCAGGATTAGGCTCAAGAAGCCGCTTTTTAAGCCTGTCGGTTTTAATAATAAATTCACAATTACCGACTACCTCTCTGACCTCAGCAACATGGCTAGAGAAATTAAAATCGGCATTTTCCTTGGCGCCACACTGGTTAAGAACGTCGTAGACCTTGGATACGTAGGAGGACTTCTCCATTACAACAATGGCATTACCTTTGTCAGCCTTAGTAATGGTTAAGCCCTCCTCTCTAACCTTCCTCTTAATCCCTTTGATCACCCTGGATGCATGATCATTTATTCGGGGGAGGGGGGTGTTGCGGATAAAATCGGCACAAACCCTCTGGGTATTTACCCCAGGCCCAATTTTTATTTCCAGGTCCGCAACCACATTAGCTAGTGTATCAGCATTATTAAGAGGTGGTAACCCAAATTTTAACCCCTTCTCCAAAAGATTTAACTCATCGCTCTCGAACTCAACATTAGTATAATTTATAATACGGGGGTGAAACTTTTGGATATCGCTGGCGTCAGTTCTCACTTCCTGGACAGCGGAGGCATTCACATTTTGAAGGGAAGAAATTTTCTTATTTTTCTTCCGTTTCAATTTAGCCTCAAAAGAACGGCATTTAAGATTAACAGAATTAATGAATGAATCCAACTCACCCGGGTGGAGTAGACCAGAGAGCCTAGAATGGACCAGCAAGTTAAGTCTTGTAGTGACGTTCAGCTTGCCGTGCCATCTCCTCAACTCAGTACGGATCCACTTACCGGTTAGAAATTTCTCCAATTTTGAGATGGTCTCATTACAGTCAGAGAACAGCCGAAATTTAACGAACTTGGGTTTTAAACGAAATTTTAAACACTTGTTAAGAAACCAGATGTGAGACGAAAACGATAACCTTTGTTTACGAAACTTCACGAAAAGGAACCGTAAAAACGCCTCATCAGCGTTATTAATGCAATTAATACGGTTCTCTAAATTATGACCAAAGACACCAGATGGATACATACTCAAACTTGTAACACAAAGGAGTACCTTGAAAGGTAGCCACAGAAACGAAAAAATTTGCCGGAGCGCTTTCGATTAAAAAACCATTGTCAACGACGACATGAAAGCAACTAAACAATCTAACGGCTAGAAACAATGAACCACCGAGGAAATCATGATTGAACTAGCGAGTCATCACGATGTGAATCACTCTCATAAACTAGCTCAATCAAACCCTCATCAGGTATGTACCTGTTGAGCACGTTAAGGTTATCGTTATTCAAATGGCGAATAATTTCAATATGTTCGAGAGCTTTTCGTTTGAATTCCAAGGACTCTCTATGGAGGAGGGTTTCAGATCCCGCTTTATAACCGTGGCCACTAACCAAAAGGTGGTCCGCAAATGCAGACGGACCTATTTTATTTAACTCCCACTTCTTAATATGCTCATCTACACGAATTTTGAGCTGGCGGCTAGTCTCACCTATGTAAACTCCATTGCAATCATTACACTCCAATTTATAAACCCCACATTTTTCGTTCAAAGGGATGGGATCCTTCAGCTTGATAAAAAGACTCCTTACAGTGTTAAGATTGTAGTACACTGGGCGGAAACCGAAGGGGTGGAGGATACGACTTAATTGGGAAGAAAACTTACCCAAAAACGGGAGCCTGATCCACCGCTTCCGGACAACAGCCGTCGGATTACGGTGGAGGGAGGTAGTAGAGTCAAGGCATTTCCTAGCTAGCTTCCTACGAACCATAAGATCAATATCTAAACGGACCTCGTTCACTCTGGCCAAGTGCTTTATAGTCAGAAGCTCATTATGGAAGGCGAGCTGACCCAATGGAATGCTGGTCAATCGATGAATGTGACTATTGAAACCAGCGTATTTGTGAGCAACAGGGCAGAAAGAATTGCCGTGGACCATAATATCGGTCGAAGTATCTTTTCTATGTATGGCAAATTCATGGACACCATCTCTATTAGAGATAGTAAGGTCCAAAAAGTTAATGGATGAACCGCCTACCTCCAATGTAAATTTAATGGAAGGAAATTGAATATTTAGATACTTGAGGAACTCCAAGAGAAGATCCTGAGGACCGGTCCACGTACACAACACATCGTCGACGTACCTGTGCCAGTAATAAATGTAATCTAAGAACACCTGACCAGAGGAAAAGAGGTCGAACTCAAATTTAGACATGAAAACCTCCGAGATGAGGGAGCCCAGAGGAGAACCAATCGGGATGCCTACCTCATCAGGAAACTCAAAATATTTACCATCAAATTTGCAGAAATTAGGGCACCAACAAATATTAAGTAAAGTAAAAAATTCAGCAACTTCTTCATGGCAGATATTAGATTGGATGAGGAGGTCACCTATGTGTTTCATGGCCGTAACTTTTGGAATACTAGGAAATAAACCCACCACATCAAAGGAGCATAGGATGGAACCTGGCGGTAGAATATCATCCTTAAGCTTATCGGCCAAGGAAACAGAATTCTTTACAGAGTAGGAAGATTCAAATTCTACTCTAGATTTAAACCAGCGATCCAAGAACTTCGCCAGGAAATAAGTAGGGGAAGATACAAAAGAAACGACTGGCCGCATTGGGATGTCCCTTTTATGAACTTTCGGCAACCCGTATAGGAGGGGGGGCGCAGGATTAGGCTCAAGAAGCCGCTTTTTAAGCCTGTCGGTTTTAATAATAAATTCACAATTACCGACTACCTCTCTGACCTCAGCAACATGGCTAGAGAAATTAAAATCGGCATTTTCCTTGGCGCCACACTGGTTAAGAACGTCGTAGACCTTGGATACGTAGGAGGACTTCTCCATTACAACAATGGCATTACCTTTGTCAGCCTTAGTAATGGTTAAGCCCTCCTCTCTAACCTTCCTCTTAATCCCTTTGATCACCCTGGATGCATGATCATTTATTCGGGGGAGGGGGGTGTTGCGGATAAAATCGGCACAAACCCTCTGGGTATTTACCCCAGGCCCAATTTTTATTTCCAGGTCCGCAACCACATTAGCTAGTGTATCAGCATTATTAAGAGGTGGTAACCCAAATTTTAACCCCTTCTCCAAAAGATTTAACTCATCGCTCTCGAACTCAACATTAGTATAATTTATAATACGGGGGTGAAACTTTTGGATATCGCTGGCGTCAGTTCTCACTTCCTGGACAGCGGAGGCATTCACATTTTGAAGGGAAGAAATTTTCTTATTTTTCTTCCGTTTCAATTTAGCCTCAAAAGAACGGCATTTAAGATTAACAGAATTAATGAATGAATCCAACTCACCCGGGTGGAGTAGACCAGAGAGCCTAGAATGGACCAGCAAGTTAAGTCTTGTAGTGACGTTCAGCTTGCCGTACATTCATCGATTGACCAGCATTCCATTGGGTCAGCTCGCCTTCCATAATGAGCTTCTGACTATAAAGCACTTGGCCAGAGTGAACGAGGTCCGTTTAGATATTGATCTTATGGTTCGTAGGAAGCTAGCTAGGAAATGCCTTGACTCTACTACCTCCCTCCACCGTAATCCGACGGCTGTTGTCCGGAAGCGGTGGATCAGGCTCCCGTTTTTGGGTAAGTTTTCTTCCCAATTAAGTCGTATCCTCCACCCCTTCGGTTTCCGCCCAGTGTACTACAATCTTAACACTGTAAGGAGTCTTTTTATCAAGCTGAAGGATCCCATCCCTTTGAACGAAAAATGTGGGGTTTATAAATTGGAGTGTAATGATTGCAATGGAGTTTACATAGGTGAGACTAGCCGCCAGCTCAAAATTCGTGTAGATGAGCATATTAAGAAGTGGGAGTTAAATAAAATAGGTCCGTCTGCATTTGCGGACCACCTTTTGGTTAGTGGCCACGGTTATAAAGCGGGATCTGAAACCCTCCTCCATAGAGAGTCCTTGGAATTCAAACGAAAAGCTCTCGAACATATTGAAATTATTCGCCATTTGAATAACGATAACCTTAACGTGCTCAACAGGTACATACCTGATGAGGGTTTGATTGAGCTAGTTTATGAGAGTGATTCACATCGTGATGACTCGCTAGTTCAATCATGATTTCCTCGGTGGTTCATTGTTTCTAGCCGTTAGATTGTTTAGTTGCTTTCATGTCGTCGTTGACAATGGTTTTTTAATCGAAAGCGCTCCGGCAAATTTTTTCGTTTCTGTGGCTACCTTTCAAGGTACTCCTTTGTGTTACAAGTTTGAGTATGTATCCATCTGGTGTCTTTGGTCATAATTTAGAGAACCGTATTAATTGCATTAATAACGCTGATGAGGCGTTTTTACGGTTCCTTTTCGTGAAGTTTCGTAAACAAAGGTTATCGTTTTCGTCTCACATCTGGTTTCTTAACAAGTGTTTAAAATTTCGTTTAAAACCCAAGTTCGTTAAATTTCGGCTGTTCTCTGACTGTAATGAGACCATCTCAAAATTGGAGAAATTTCTAACCGGTAAGTGGATCCGTACTGAGTTGAGGAGATGGCACGGCAAGCTGAACGTCACTACAAGACTTAACTTGCTGGTCCATTCTAGGCTCTCTGGTCTACTCCACCCGGGTGAGTTGGATTCATTCATTAATTCTGTTAATCTTAAATGCCGTTCTTTTGAGGCTAAATTGAAACGGAAGAAAAATAAGAAAATTTCTTCCCTTCAAAATGTGAATGCCTCCGCTGTCCAGGAAGTGAGAACTGACGCCAGCGATATCCAAAAGTTTCACCCCCGTATTATAAATTATACTAATGTTGAGTTCGAGAGCGATGAGTTAAATCTTTTGGAGAAGGGGTTAAAATTTGGGTTACCACCTCTTAATAATGCTGATACACTAGCTAATGTGGTTGCGGACCTGGAAATAAAAATTGGGCCTGGGGTAAATACCCAGAGGGTTTGTGCCGATTTTATCCGCAACACCCCCCTCCCCCGAATAAATGATCATGCATCCAGGGTGATCAAAGGGATTAAGAGGAAGGTTAGAGAGGAGGGCTTAACCATTACTAAGGCTGACAAAGGTAATGCCATTGTTGTAATGGAGAAGTCCTCCTACGTATCCAAGGTCTACGACGTTCTTAACCAGTGTGGCGCCAAGGAAAATGCCGATTTTAATTTCTCTAGCCATGTTGCTGAGGTCAGAGAGGTAGTCGGTAATTGTGAATTTATTATTAAAACCGACAGGCTTAAAAAGCGGCTTCTTGAGCCTAATCCTGCGCCCCCCCTCCTATACGGGTTGCCGAAAGTTCATAAAAGGGACATCCCAATGCGGCCAGTCGTTTCTTTTGTATCTTCCCCTACTTATTTCCTGGCGAAGTTCTTGGATCGCTGGTTTAAATCTAGAGTAGAATTTGAATCTTCCTACTCTGTAAAGAATTCTGTTTCCTTGGCCGATAAGCTTAAGGATGATATTCTACCGCCAGGTTCCATCCTATGCTCCTTTGATGTGGTGGGTTTATTTCCTAGTATTCCAAAAGTTACGGCCATGAAACACATAGGTGACCTCCTCATCCAATCTAATATCTGCCATGAAGAAGTTGCTGAATTTTTTACTTTACTTAATATTTGTTGGTGCCCTAATTTCTGCAAATTTGATGGTAAATATTTTGAGTTTCCTGATGAGGTAGGCATCCCGATTGGTTCTCCTCTGGGCTCCCTCATCTCGGAGGTTTTCATGTCTAAATTTGAGTTCGACCTCTTTTCCTCTGGTCAGGTGTTCTTAGATTACATTTATTACTGGCACAGGTACGTCGACGATGTGTTGTGTACGTGGACCGGTCCTCAGGATCTTCTCTTGGAGTTCCTCAAGTATCTAAATATTCAATTTCCTTCCATTAAATTTACATTGGAGGTAGGCGGTTCATCCATTAACTTTTTGGACCTTACTATCTCTAATAGAGATGGTGTCCATGAATTTGCCATACATAGAAAAGATACTTCGACCGATATTATGGTCCACGGCAATTCTTTCTGCCCTGTTGCTCACAAATACGCTGGTTTCAATAGTCACATTCATCGATTGACCAGCATTCCATTGGGTCAGCTCGCCTTCCATAATGAGCTTCTGACTATAAAGCACTTGGCCAGAGTGAACGAGGTCCGTTTAGATATTGATCTTATGGTTCGTAGGAAGCTAGCTAGGAAATGCCTTGACTCTACTACCTCCCTCCACCGTAATCCGACGGCTGTTGTCCGGAAGCGGTGGATCAGGCTCCCGTTTTTGGGTAAGTTTTCTTCCCAATTAAGTCGTATCCTCCACCCCTTCGGTTTCCGCCCAGTGTACTACAATCTTAACACTGTAAGGAGTCTTTTTATCAAGCTGAAGGATCCCATCCCTT
Organism: Aspidiotus destructor; assembly: GCA_035079395.1. NCBI lineage: Eukaryota > Metazoa > Arthropoda > Insecta > Hemiptera > Diaspididae > Aspidiotus > Aspidiotus destructor. The sequence continues at coordinate 9,155,185 of JAVHKZ010000003.1, read as the reverse complement.
TGAACGAAAAATGTGGGGTTTATAAATTGGAGTGTAATGATTGCAATGGAGTTTACATAGGTGAGACTAGCCGCCAGCTCAAAATTCGTGTAGATGAGCATATTAAGAAGTGGGAGTTAAATAAAATAGGTCCGTCTGCATTTGCGGACCACCTTTTGGTTAGTGGCCACGGTTATAAAGCGGGATCTGAAACCCTCCTCCATAGAGAGTCCTTGGAATTCAAACGAAAAGCTCTCGAACATATTGAAATTATTCGCCATTTGAATAACGATAACCTTAACGTGCTCAACAGGTACATACCTGATGAGGGTTTGATTGAGCTAGTTTATGAGAGTGATTCACATCGTGATGACTCGCTAGTTCAATCATGATTTCCTCGGTGGTTCATTGTTTCTAGCCGTTAGATTGTTTAGTTGCTTTCATGTCGTCGTTGACAATGGTTTTTTAATCGAAAGCGCTCCGGCAAATTTTTTCGTTTCTGTGGCTACCTTTCAAGGTACTCCTTTGTGTTACAAGTTTGAGTATGTATCCATCTGGTGTCTTTGGTCATAATTTAGAGAACCGTATTAATTGCATTAATAACGCTGATGAGGCGTTTTTACGGTTCCTTTTCGTGAAGTTTCGTAAACAAAGGTTATCGTTTTCGTCTCACATCTGGTTTCTTAACAAGTGTTTAAAATTTCGTTTAAAACCCAAGTTCGTTAAATTTCGGCTGTTCTCTGACTGTAATGAGACCATCTCAAAATTGGAGAAATTTCTAACCGGTAAGTGGATCCGTACTGAGTTGAGGAGATGGCACGGCAAGCTGAACGTCACTACAAGACTTAACTTGCTGGTCCATTCTAGGCTCTCTGGTCTACTCCACCCGGGTGAGTTGGATTCATTCATTAATTCTGTTAATCTTAAATGCCGTTCTTTTGAGGCTAAATTGAAACGGAAGAAAAATAAGAAAATTTCTTCCCTTCAAAATGTGAATGCCTCCGCTGTCCAGGAAGTGAGAACTGACGCCAGCGATATCCAAAAGTTTCACCCCCGTATTATAAATTATACTAATGTTGAGTTCGAGAGCGATGAGTTAAATCTTTTGGAGAAGGGGTTAAAATTTGGGTTACCACCTCTTAATAATGCTGATACACTAGCTAATGTGGTTGCGGACCTGGAAATAAAAATTGGGCCTGGGGTAAATACCCAGAGGGTTTGTGCCGATTTTATCCGCAACACCCCCCTCCCCCGAATAAATGATCATGCATCCAGGGTGATCAAAGGGATTAAGAGGAAGGTTAGAGAGGAGGGCTTAACCATTACTAAGGCTGACAAAGGTAATGCCATTGTTGTAATGGAGAAGTCCTCCTACGTATCCAAGGTCTACGACGTTCTTAACCAGTGTGGCGCCAAGGAAAATGCCGATTTTAATTTCTCTAGCCATGTTGCTGAGGTCAGAGAGGTAGTCGGTAATTGTGAATTTATTATTAAAACCGACAGGCTTAAAAAGCGGCTTCTTGAGCCTAATCCTGCGCCCCCCCTCCTATACGGGTTGCCGAAAGTTCATAAAAGGGACATCCCAATGCGGCCAGTCGTTTCTTTTGTATCTTCCCCTACTTATTTCCTGGCGAAGTTCTTGGATCGCTGGTTTAAATCTAGAGTAGAATTTGAATCTTCCTACTCTGTAAAGAATTCTGTTTCCTTGGCCGATAAGCTTAAGGATGATATTCTACCGCCAGGTTCCATCCTATGCTCCTTTGATGTGGTGGGTTTATTTCCTAGTATTCCAAAAGTTACGGCCATGAAACACATAGGTGACCTCCTCATCCAATCTAATATCTGCCATGAAGAAGTTGCTGAATTTTTTACTTTACTTAATATTTGTTGGTGCCCTAATTTCTGCAAATTTGATGGTAAATATTTTGAGTTTCCTGATGAGGTAGGCATCCCGATTGGTTCTCCTCTGGGCTCCCTCATCTCGGAGGTTTTCATGTCTAAATTTGAGTTCGACCTCTTTTCCTCTGGTCAGGTGTTCTTAGATTACATTTATTACTGGCACAGGTACGTCGACGATGTGTTGTGTACGTGGACCGGTCCTCAGGATCTTCTCTTGGAGTTCCTCAAGTATCTAAATATTCAATTTCCTTCCATTAAATTTACATTGGAGGTAGGCGGTTCATCCATTAACTTTTTGGACCTTACTATCTCTAATAGAGATGGTGTCCATGAATTTGCCATACATAGAAAAGATACTTCGACCGATATTATGGTCCACGGCAATTCTTTCTGCCCTGTTGCTCACAAATACGCTGGTTTCAATAGTCACATTCATCGATTGACCAGCATTCCATTGGGTCAGCTCGCCTTCCATAATGAGCTTCTGACTATAAAGCACTTGGCCAGAGTGAACGAGGTCCGTTTAGATATTGATCTTATGGTTCGTAGGAAGCTAGCTAGGAAATGCCTTGACTCTACTACCTCCCTCCACCGTAATCCGACGGCTGTTGTCCGGAAGCGGTGGATCAGGCTCCCGTTTTTGGGTAAGTTTTCTTCCCAATTAAGTCGTATCCTCCACCCCCTCGGTTTCCGCCCAGTGTACTACAATCTTAACACTGTAAGGAGTCTTTTTATCAAGCTGAAGGATCCCATCCCTTTGAACGAAAAATGTGGGGTTTATAAATTGGAGTGTAATGATTGCAATGGAGTTTACATAGGTGAGACTAGCCGCCAGCTCAAAATTCGTGTAGATGAGCATATTAAGAAGTGGGAGTTAAATAAAATAGGTCCGTCTGCATTTGCGGACCACCTTTTGGTTAGTGGCCACGGTTATAAAGCGGGATCTGAAACCCTCCTCCATAGAGAGTCCTTGGAATTCAAACGAAAAGCTCTCGAACATATTGAAATTATTCGCCATTTGAATAACGATAACCTTAACGTGCTCAACAGGTACATACCTGATGAGGGTTTGATTGAGCTAGTTTATGAGAGTGATTCACATCGTGATGACTCGCTAGTTCAATCATGATTTCCTCGGTGGTTCATTGTTTCTAGCCGTTAGATTGTTTAGTTGCTTTCATGTCGTCGTTGACAATGGTTTTTTAATCGAAAGCGCTCCGGCAAAATTTTTTCGTTTCTGTGGCTACCTTTCAAGGTACTCCTTTGTGTTACAAGTTTGAGTATGTATCCATCTGGTACTTTGGAATATTTTAGGCTAGGCTCATGACTTTAGAGGGGGGCTCACACGCGGTTTCTTGGTCTAGTATAAGTCTACTTTAGAATATTTCAGGCTAATGACTCTAAGGGGGCTCTTTTGCAGGCTTAGTATAATGAAAGCTTCAGAGATCTAAGGTCAAAATATGTATATTAGGCCTATATAAGTATAATGGAGGCTATACCTACTACAGCATACTGATTTAGGCCTAGTATAATGAAAGCCTCAGGAGCCAAGGTCAATTGTACGGACGGACAGACGTACATATCACACAATAAGCTAAAAAGTACCCTCTCTTGCTAAAAACTTCATAGTAGCTCTCGGAGTTTTCTTAGCCTAGTATAAATTCAGCCTACGCCTTTCTTTTATTATATTATATTAGACTAAGCTAGAAACTACTGCGGAGGGAGGGAGAGGGTGCTCTCGGACTCTGGAGAAGTTTGCTCTTAATGTTGTAAGCGGACCAGGATTGACGACTTATGATGTCACTAGCTAATAGCTTCATAATGGCTCTCGGAGTTTCCTTAGCCTAATATAAATCTAGCCTAACCCTTGTATATTATTCAATTATGGTGGGATAAGCTTTAACGGAGTTGAATGAGGGGATGCAGGGAACCTGTTTTATAAGTTTTGCGGTTGGAAAATTCTTTGTCTGTTCAATGAAAAAAAAACTCGCAGCCCACATACTTAGCTGCTCGGAATTGCCTTCATTAACACTGTGTTAATTGCGAGGCAAGCAGGGAACCTGTTTTACAAGGGATTTTTCATCAGATACAGGTCAATTTTTGAATTTTTTACAAGTCCTTTTCCCATCATATATAGCTTAGAAGTGCCATCACTATCTGATGACGTCACAGAGCTAGTAAAACCACTAATACAGTAGTATAAAGGAAGCCTAAGACCTAGTACAGAGCTAGGGCAAACTGCTACTATAAGCTATTATAAAGATCTTGTAAGCTTATGGTATGAAGGATGCCTAAACCTAGTACAAAGGAGGATTGGACCTAGTATATGCCTAGTATAATACGTAGTATAAACCTAGTATAATATACTGCATGAAGCAGAGAGACCTAGTATAAAGAGGCTTGGACCTAGTATACGCCTAGTATAATTTACGTAGTATAAACCTAGTATAATAAAGGAAGCCTAAGACCTAGTACAGAGCTAGGACAAACTGCTACTATAAGCTATTATAAAGATCTTGTAAGCTTATGGTATGATGGATGCCTAAACCTAGTATAAAGGAGGATTGGACCTAGTATACGCCTAGTATAATATGTAGTATAAACCTAGTATAATATACTGCATGATACAGAGAGGATAAGTCCCCCTCCTATCACTTCATCAAAATTTTTTTGAGTCCCTTTTTCTTGCCGGACGGCGCCCGGCGGCCGTCATTTTCCTTCAGTTTACCCCCCGATAAAACAGGTTCCCTGTTAAAATGCGCTAGAAAAACAATGTGTATTTTTCAGTTTTGAAGTATATAATATACTTACCTTTATACTAATATAGCTGGATTATCAATATGCTTAGCAATCTGTAATATCTTTGATATACCTCCATCTGTTTGATGCAATAGTGTGATTGTGGCTATGTAACTGGAATATTGATTTGCCTAGCTATTTTTATTATCGAATATCAATATGCCTAGCAATCTGTATTATCTTTAATATAAGCTAGAAGTCCTCCTTTATCATACTAGCTTCATACCAGTATGACTGGAATCTTTGAGCTATAGATGATAGGGGGGGGGGAGCTCAAAAATTTTCCAAGTCCCAAGGTTATAGGTGATTATGGCTGTATAACTGGAATATTGATATGCCTAGCAATTTGTATTATCTTTAGTGTAAGCTAGGACCCTTCCTTGTAGTATAATAGCTTTATACTAGTATATAATTAAATAGGAGGGGACTTGGGGGGAAAAAATGACCTTAAGGTAGAGGGAATAGGAAAGAGGGGGAGTTATTGAAACTCATATTGAGTGGAAAAAGGTGTAAGTAGAGCGTTTAAAATTGAAAAAGTCTTCAAATGTACAATTCTACTTCAATAGTTCCTTTTACAAAAGTACTTTCAGGTGTTATCCCATCATCAGTTGTGTTGCAACTGAAGAAAAGGCCTTAAACAAGAGTTTTTATAGTATAACACTGTGATCTTATTGGCTGTAACAATGCTGTGCTGTGATTGGTTCACTCAGAGACTTGTTCTTACACTATTTAGACAATGCGTTCTTATTGGCTAAAACATGCTGCTTAGTGCTTAGTGATTGGTTCTCATTCTAAAGCTAAATACGGTGTTCCTAATGGCTAACTGGTTTCCTGCCATCTTATTGGTCAACTCTGTTCTTCTTCTCTCGTCCAATCACCAGGCCAAATAATTTTTTGCTGTCGAATGTGACTACATTGTTCAAGAGGAAGGCTTTCTTCCTCTTGGCTTTTGCAATCTCCATTTGCTCCCAGAGTTTTCTTCTTTTCAAGCAATTCTCTACACGTATGATTTCAAATATCCCATCTCCATTGTGGTGTTCCTCATTACAGTGTTTGCCAAACAGTGATTTGCCATCTTCTTTCTCCTTTGACTTTTTGTGCTCCTTCTTCCTGATCTCAAACTTTCTCCCAGTCTCACCAATGTATATGCCCTCGCACTGGTCACAACTGAGCTTGTAAACTCCACTCAAGCTCCCCTTGTCCTTGGCTTCCGTCTGGTCGTTGCTAATTCTTTTCACCATGGGTAAGTTATTCTGGATACCCACATTCACTTCATAGCCATTGAACGCCTTTATCACTTCATTTGTGAACTTTCCTATGTATGGTATTGATCCGGAGTACTTTCTCACCGTGCTCTCATGGGTTCCCTTTTTATTTTCCATTTTCCTAAAGATTGCCTCCACCACACCACTACGGCAGCCATTGGTTTTTGCGATCTGTTTTACTACCTCTATTTCTTTCCTCTTCTCTTCATTGTTCTTTAGTACAGAAATAGTTCGATGGCAGTAGTTCTGAATTGCCGCTAGCTTGTGCTTAGGGTGGTGGTAGGAGTCATTTGGGATGATGGTGTCCGTGTGCGTTGGCTTCCTGTAGATTTTGTACTCTATCCTATTACTATCCAGTGTGAGTGTAAGGTCCAAATAGTTGATGGTCTCATTGCCTTTTTCCACTGTGAATTTGATGCTGTCATTCATCGCATTCATTTCCAAAAGCAACAAGTCCACCTGTCTGTTAGTGCCTGTCCACACAATGAGGATATCATCTACATATCTGGCCCAGTGCTTGATTGAGTTTCTGAACTTGCTGCCCTTCAATATCTTGTTTTCCATGTCGTTCATGAATATCTCTGCCAGGATTGGTGACAACGGTGATCCCATCGCAAGTCCCCTCTCCTGGTTGTAGAATTTGTTATTGAAGCGGCAGTAGTTCTGGCTCACGATCTCTTCCACTATATTGGCGTACTTTAGTCCATCAGGATTCCCATGATATTTATTTGTTTTGAGCAAAATAAGAAGTTCCTCCTTCGGTATGGTTCCAAACATGTGAGTCACATCAAAGGATATTAGCTTGTCGTTACTCTTGATTTCATGTCTTTGCTCTGGCCTGACCCTACCCCTTAATTCCGAAATTTGCGTCCGTACGTCTATACAACCATGATCTTGACACTTGGAAGAATTTCTGCTCTAGACCTGCCCCCCTGACCCCGTACCCTGATTCCAAAATTTGCGTTTGTACGTCCATCTGGCCTCTGCTGTATACTAATATACAGTATACTAGGATTATACTACTAAGGCTGAATAAACGGTATAAAATGTTCCGTAATATATAGGATACAGGGTTACAGGCCTTCATTATACTAGGGCTAATATACAGTATACGAGGATCCATATCTTTCTTTGACTTGTAAAACAGTTCTTGCTAGTATAAAACTAGCTTCCAAGTTCCCCTCCTATTAACCATTCTACTAGACTAAGCTTCATTATACTAAACCTGAAGTGGCTCTAGCAGGGGAGCGACCGATCTTTCTTTGGCTCGTGAGACAGTTATGAAGCTACTTTCCAAGTCTCCCTGCTATCAACTATTCAAGGCCCTTAGTATAAAGCTAGAATTCCCAGCCTAGTTTGTCAAATATACTGTATGTTGGCTCCGTTCCTTCAATGGACCAGATATGCAACGCTTCAAAAACCATAAAACTCAGAAAATGTACTTCCATAATATCTCATAGGAAAGGTTCCCTGGGATTTCACTAGTTGGACTTATATTATAGAGGGAGAAGGGGGACAAACTAACTAGGTCTCCCTTCAATTTATGCAGGGAACTAACACACAAGCTTCATACTAGGTCTAGGAATCCTGTATACTGTATCCTTTCTAAAGCGTCATTTTATACTAGGTTACAGCTTAGCTACTATAAACCTAAGATACAGTATATAAGGTCCAGTAAAATGAAAGAACGGAGCAAATGAGTCCTCCAAAAACCATTAGCCTAGAATATTCTAAAGTAGACTTATACTTGACCAAGAAGCAGGACGAACGTGCGGTGCGAGTGAGGACCCTAATCTCATCAGCTTGAAATATACTAAAGTAGACTTATACTTGACCAAGAAGCAGAACGAACGTGCGGTGCGAGTGAGGCCCCGTAATCCCATCAGCCTGAAATATACTAAAGTAAGACTTGTACCAGACCAAGGAGCGGGACAAACGAGCGGAGCGAGTGAGGCCCCGTTATCTCATCAGCCTGGAATACTAAAGTAGACTTATACCAGACAAAGGAGCGGGACGAAAGAGCGGAGATTCTACAAACTAGACCAAGATGCGTACAAAACAAAATAAATTAAAATAAAACAAAATTGCTCTAAAGTGCGTCCGCAGAGATAAACGTTGAGTACATGGAAAATGATGGGTGTGAATTTGGAGCACATTAAAAAAGGGGTACTTCGCACAAAATAATCGTGCAGTCACATGAATTAATTACGTTGAACATGATTTAATGCAACACACATTTCAAAAATTACTTGTATGTACAACAAAAATGAATTTATTGTTGGTAAACATCAAAATATTATCTTGCGCATTAAAAAACAAGACTGAGTCGCTCTGCGCCTCAGTATCCGGGTCTCTTGGTTTTTTTTTTTTTTTTTTTTTTCTTTCTATTCCCTGACTGTAAGTTACACTTCTTTCTCTGAAATTATTATTGGAACATAGAAAATTGTGACTCAAACGTTCTGGAGTTTCTTCTTTACTAATGAGATAAGGAGTTTGAGAGATCCAGAAGTTCTGAGACCCAAAGATATTTGTAACTTCTTGTCTTACTCAGACCTGAAAACCGAGAGAGACTGTTCGAAGAATATACGCAGTATTTTATGATTGTTGAGGTACCAAGAAAAATAACCTTTGTACTACACTTTTGCCGAAGACTGTACCGAAAAAAAAAATGCTATGCAAAAATAAAACTTGTAGAGACTGCGCAGATTGACGTACGTCTACGATAATGAAAAACTTCCGAAATTTGTAAATTGCTATGCAAAAGTAAAATAAGAAAATGTCTCGTACTCTCGTATATAACTTGAGTGACGTCACAACACATTTTTTCGGGTGAGAATCTTTTTTTCTTTTTTTTTCTTTTTTTTTGCGGTTGCATATGGGCTCTTGCCTTGCCGAAGGTGGCAAGAGCCCCAAAAATCATCACATAAAAATGAGCATGACGAACATGATGAAATAAATGATGATATCTACTCAACACACGGCTGGCGGTCAGGTGCGCCGGAGGCGCGCCGCCAACCGCTAGTATCTTTATAATATTATAATAGGTACCATTTACGGAATGTATAATACTATTTATTATGCTAGAGAATTATACAGACGCCTGGACGCAAATTCCGGAATCAGGGGTAGGGCTGAGATTTGACGTTGAAAATTTTCCAAGTCCCAAGGTCACGGCCGGACGCCCGGACGCATTTTCTAGATTTAGGGGGTAGAGAAAAGACATGAAACATGTTAAAAAAGCCTAATATAGCGTAGTATGCCGTATATTAGGTCTAGTTTGATGAAAGTAGCGGGTCAAGGTCACTGATAACGTTATCAAGTGTGATAGAATCGTCATTTTCCTATGGGCAAATACCAGTAGTTTACCCAATACCGGTATATTGGTATCAAATCTGAATATATCAAGCAAGAAGTTTGTTCGTTTGTTTGTATGTTTCACCCTTAACTGAACCCTACTTCAATTTGGAAATTTCTGAATTGGCTCACCCCCAACCCTTCCTAACGATGGACTTGGATGAAAAAGTTTTACAAAATAAAACAAAACAAATTTATTTTCTTGTACCATGCAGTCTTATAATTCTGATAAGCTTTTTTTTTTTGTCATAGTTCTACCTGAGAAAAAAAAAATCCCGATTGCAAAAAGGTATCTTCGCCTTTGGTTTCAAAAACTTTTGACTTAGTTTAGGGACTTTGAAAATTTTCGAAGATGCCTGCAGGGTTTTGAATTTCGATGGATATTTTAAAGACTTGGAAAAATGTTGACCTTTGAGCTTTCTTGTCTGACGTTTTAATGGAACCATTCACGTGATATTTTTCATGAAGCGACTATCGTATCATCATTTTCTCCTGCAAACTCGTTTACATTCTAATTCTTCACTTATTTCCTTTGAATATGTGAAATTCTATTCATCGTGGGTTCGCGCGGGTTGTAATGTATCGAAATTGGATTTTGTTGATTCTCGTCGAATCCGTTTCGTGTAACACTAACGATTAACTTTAGAAAAAATAATGTAAGCCGATTCGTGAGAGGATTACTATCGAATATCGAGGTTCATAATTCATATTTTTGACAGAAGATTTCACTATAATTGATGATGTAAAAAATTTTGCGGAAACACAATATTTTTCCTCGGAAATAGCTTTAGGAAATACAAATAGTAAAAACAGCCTTTGTTCTAATCCCGTAGATCCGATTTTTATTGAAAATTACTTTTTCTTTTTTTACAATGTTCTTCAAATTTTCTAACGAGTGAAAGCGTTTTCAAATTTATAGAATACGAAGATAGCGAGTGGCTCGATGAATTCAAAGGCAGAGGTAATTTACTCGTGACATGAAGTGCCTTGAAGTAACTAAGAAAACACTTTCTGCGGGACAAAGAAAAGAAGAGTTTCGTTTTCATTAATTTTTCATATTTTTTTAATTTCCTGTCTAAATGAATTCGACTGCGCTACTTTTTTGTCTATTGAAAATTAAAACATAATCATTATCTAGACAGGTTAAAAGAAAAAACAAAATTCATTACACTCGCGGAAAAAACTTATAAGAGTGGTTATCTCGTTTCAAATTTCCTCAGGTTCAAATTCATTCTGTTTAGCGAATCAACAGTTCTCTCTCGTTTCTCCATTCGAATCTTCTTCCCTCTTTCTGAATCCCTTCCCATCTGAAACCCAGTACCGTAAATTTTAATTATTCTTCAACTCATTTATGATTCTTTTTTTCAACTTGTTTTTATATCGCGTTAAATCATCTTCTCTTTTATTTTTCAGATGCTTCGGTTCTCACCTGTAAAATTTGCAGTGTAAAATTTTGGTTTTCGGTACCTACAAATACAGCTTACTTTCGTACTTTCCGTCACGAATCCTTATTTGGGATATTTTCGAGAGAGTGCACAATTTTCCAGTATACGAAGAAAAACCTAGACCTGAAGGATATGAAAATCGTAAGTGATATATTATTACTGAATTGATCTGCATTCTTCTGAACTACGAGCAAGAGCTTGAAGAATGTAAATTTTAAGTTTTGAATTTTCTAGAGAATTTTTTTATTTTCTTAAATCAGCGAGTCTTCTAATTACTTTTTGGCTTAAAATGCCCGGAGTGGGCCAATGAGGACGATAAGTCGTCGTCGTAGTCGCTTTTCTTGTTCAAGAGGTTGCGTGCACCCGTTAGATTCTTATGAATGTGGATTGGTGTTACAGGAGTATGTGGATCGATATTCTCAAGATGCTAAATGGTGCAACCGGATGTTCTGGGCAAGGGAAGAGGTGTTGAAAGGGGAGGCAGTGCAGTGTGGAGACGAGTTGTGTGGAGACGAGTTGTGTGAGTAGCGTAAAGAGAAAACAGAAAGGATGAGGTGGATTAGAATGACCTCTCATCAGAAAAGGCTGCTCGATGCTTTGAACATAGAGATTCAAGAAATGCGTGTAACTTATCAGTGAAATATTGAAGTCATGATCAACGAGGTGGGCCGAGTCATTCCAAGAAAATGCGGGTAACGAGAAAGGCGACAACCGTTTCAGAATAACGAGCCAAAATGAGGAGCCAAGTTACATGTTGGCGTCAACCAAAATGTGATACACGCAATGCTCGAAGTAGATCAAATAGATAAGAGTTTATTGAAGGATGAGTGGAACCAGAACTCGTGCCAGGAGGACAAGATGGGAGAACAGACATAGGATTTATTGATCATACGCGGGAAGTTATGGGAGGGTGAACGTAGGGACTGCTCAGCGGTAAGGTCCACTGCTCATGCCCTTTGAAGTCGATGGGTCCAGTATCCAGAAAGAAAAATAGAGGACAAGGGAGAAGGAACAAAGACCGTCCACGGATTTGGAAAAATTTTATACTGAGGGTACCTTTTTCGTGTAATTTCGAGCTCAAACTCTTGTAGAAGAAAGAGGACTTGGGTCTAAGCCTTATAAAAGTCTTATTCGGATTGCCTCATCATCAGAGAACTTTCATCGTTAACTCAAGTTCTTTTGAGGAAGGAACTTGATAAATCTCCGAATTTGTAACTTCGAAACCAACTGTTTTATGATTGGATGTTCCCTCTCATTCACTTCCGATTTTTTTATCCATTTTCGATGCCAGACTCGGGGAACTTAATTCCAAAATTTGACTCCAAAGACCGATCACCTGCCATCGAAATTGGGTCCAATTGAGGACACTGCAAACATTTATACTGCGCACGTATTCAAATAGCATACCATCTTCATTCAGTAAAACTTCCGACCTTCTGGAATGGTTTAAGTTTGTCTGTCATTCTCACCCGCTCTATTTATTAAGATGATACTAAAATTTAGAATGAAAATTTTATGATCGTGGATCGCCCGTATATATACAAGACGACGGTCTGAAATAGCTTCGCGAGCTTATCGTACATCGCGCATTAGTCGTAAGCAATCAATCTGAGGGATTTGTAATTAAACTTCGCAAAAATACGTACTCGTGATATACGTATACTTTCTCACATTCATCAACGCTGGAATTAAGGTCATTCGAAATGAAATTAGAGGATGTTTTCTGGCATTACAAATCTACCTTATTGCGGAAGGTCGGCTAAATCTATTCGACCTTTTCCTGTCAGTGAGGATGAGACGAACGAATTATAGTTTCCCAATAGGAATAACGATGTTTTATAGGTTAGTAATAGTGTTCTGATTTCTAGACGACATTACGAATGTTTATCGTTAAGAAAATTACATGAAGTACGTTCTGAAACAAATTCTTTCGGTACTCGTATAGGAATGTCAAAGTTCGCCAGGCCTGAGAAAATAATGTGTGTAGATAAATTTCTTAGCCTGATTCTGTCGTTTTTTCTAAAAAAAAAGACGAAGTTTCTCACCGGAAATCTGCATCTTAACACGGAAACATTTCTTCTGGAATTTTCACGAAGTTCGAGCACAAAAAGTTGAGTCTAGTTGACAAATTTTCTTCATAATTTCCCTCTTTGTGGAAACATTTTTTATTTCTGTTCACATTTCGGAAGCAGCAGCGTTTCGAAAGAGAATTGTATTAATAATTGTTATACAAGAAAATATTTCACATTCTCTTTGATGAGGTCTCACGATATCACATCGGTGTCTCATAGCTTACCAAATTTAGAGCTCAAATCTTCTGTCTCCACTCCTCCTAGTTCTAAATGTTCCATAGTACAGTCCTCTTTCTCTGCAGAAAGCTAAAATTTGAAATACCAGGACTATCAAAACTTTTGCAAGCTTTTCTTGCGTCCCTGAACTCAGTTCAGAAAGAGCCCAATAAGTCTTGATATCAACGAATGGAAGATGATTATTTTAGTCGAGGCAAACATTCAGCACTGATTGTGAGTAAAGAACTGAAGACTTGGTTGACCAAAGAGAAAAAAGAAATAGCATAATTAAAGTTTAAGGGGGAAAGAAAGACTATCAATATTAACTGATATCTCCGGCCAACAGCCGAGCCGCTCTGACCATAGAAACATATTCTGTAGTGCAAAAAGCTGATTCTCCATAGTCGCTTGAGAAAGGTGAAGTCAGGAACTTGACCAGTCTAAATTAGGTTTTTATTATTTTACTTGGGGATCCAAGATTACGTTTTCATTATTTTACTTTCAACGGCTGCCTTCTTCAGGATCTCTGTAAGTTTCACCACTGCTGCGTCTATTCCAGATTTTTGAAGAGTACGTCCAGGTAACTTTATTTCGGCTTCAATGATGATTTGATATGCCTCCCAATTGGTCATCTTGTTGTGTAAGAAGCTTCTTCTTGGTTTTAACAGTGGTCTTGATCCGAGGGTGAGTAAGACAGGAATGTGATCCGATGATAGATCAATGAGGTTGATTACTTTGGTATTTAGCGTTGATATACCTCTAATATTGAAGAAGTCAAGCAGGTCTGGTAGCTTGTTGGGGTCGCTAGGCCAGTATGTAGGCTCTCCGGATAAAGCAACTGATGCCCCTACATTTTCTATTGCAGAAGATAGTGCTTTGCCTTTTGGAGTGTCCAGTCAGGAGCCGAAGACAGAATTTTTGCGTTAAAATTTTCACCAAGGACGAGACTGCCTTTGTGGAAATTTAATATTTCCGTGTAATCTTCTTCTCTGAGCGTAGATCTAGGAGGTGAATAGATTGCGGAAAAAGTGATGTTTTTACAGCCAAACTGGACCTGTACAGATGTGATTTGGGCACTCTTTGTTTGGTAGTTTTGGAGGACGTGATGCTCGATTCGGCTGTCGATGAAGATGGCTGATCCACCGCGAGCTTGTCCACAGGGATGAGGGCAGTGGTACATATCAAAGTTTTGGACTTTCAGCTGTGCAATACTAGTGAGATGTGTCTCCAATATCAGGGCGATGTTGATTTTTTTGTTATGTAAGAAATTCTCAAGCTCCCAAAACTCAACAAGCTAGCCCAGTGGTGTGGTATCTAAAAGAAATCAGAGTAGCTGTGAACGAAAAAAGGCGATCGCGTCGCCTCTGGCATCATACACGATCCTCAGAAGACAAGGAAGTTCTAAGTTCCCTATGCAGAAAAGTGACCGCCATGATTCGCAAATTCAAAAACTCATCTTTCAAAACCTTCATCAAAGAACTGGATCCTACTGTGGAAAGCCACCAAAACCTGCAAGCGCCCAGTAAAGCAAATTCCTCCTATTCGACAACCAGACCAAAAATGGGCAAGAAGCGACGCGGAAAAAGCAGCCACATTTTTGCAACACACCTGCTCACTCAATTCCAAGAAAACAAGATCCAATCGGACATTGTACCCACGCTAATACCAACAAAGCCAAACTGGCACACGGACCTCGTCTCTCCTCTAGACGTCGCAGAAGAGATTGATGATATCAATTGTAAAAAGTCTCCAGGCCCAGATGGAATTATAAGGGAGTTGCATAAAAAGGGTATTGTTTACCTCACACTGATATTCAACGCTACCCTTACCCCCAAATATTTCCCAGTATCCTGGAAGATTGCCAAAACCATCATGATACCAAAAACAGGAAAACCAGCCGAAAAACCATCATCATACAGGTCTATTTTGCTGCTGTCAACTACGAGCAAACTGTTTGAAAAAATGGTAATCAAACAACTGTTGCCGATCATTGAGGAAGAAAACCTGATTCCTGACCTCCGGTTTGGTTTCAGACGTAAACATGCCACCACAGAGCAAGTTCATCGGGTCGCAGAGATTGCAAGCAAGGCACTGGAGAATAAAGAGTGTTGCCCAGCAGCCTTCCTTAACGCGGCTCAAGCATTCAACTGTGTTTGGCATGATGGCCTGCTACACAAGCTGAATGGTATGCTTCCGCTCCACATGGTGCAAACAATTTGTTCATACCTCGTCAATAGAAAGCTCTATGTTACAACGAGGCCAACTCGGTCTGCCTCTCGATGGGAGCAGACGTTCCGCAAAGCAGCGTGCTAAGGCCTATCCTTTACCTCCTGTACACAGCTGACCTGCCTACTACCAAGAACGTCGTCAACACTGTTTTTGCTGACGATACCGGCCTTCTCTTTCGACACAACGTTGCCACCGAGCGCCTACAAACTCATCTATACAAAGTGGCCTACTGGACCAGGAACTGGAAAATCACACTCAACGTAGATAAATCCGTTCATATGATCTTCAAGCGTTGCAAAGATCCACCAATTCCTATCGTGCTGAACGACGCAATAGTTCCGTATCAATCCACAGTTAAATACCTGGGGGTCCATCTAGACCCAGCTCTTACTTGGAAGATCCATCTTAAGACCAAAGCAAAATTGAGGACCCAAAATTACGTTTTTATTATTTTACTTGGGAGTCCAAGATTACGTTTTCATTATTTTACTTAGGGGTCCGAGATTACATTTTTAGGAGTCTAAATTACGTTTTTATTATTTTACTTGGGGATCAAAGATTACATTTTTTTTCATCTTTTTGGGGAAGCCGGCCTAGTGTAAAAAGGATAGGCTAGGTTGAAGTCCGATGATGTCCTGAGGTGGAAAGTTTGATACTCGGGGGACTTCTTGGTGTGGCCTTGATTTACCACAAGTGCTTGAAGTCAAATGAGAAACTCAGGGAAGATCTATGAGACAAATTTGGTTCAGACATAGAGGATTGAATTAAAAATTGTATTCCAAAAAATTAAAATTTTCCATAGTCCTCCTTTGTCATCATATTTATATCCCAACTTTCCCAAGTCCAACTCCGTTGATCGTTGAAATCTTGTGAAATCCCTTTTCTAGCATAGATCAAAAGTAGAAATGTCTCCATGTCCACCCCCTCCCTTATTCAATGTTCAAGATTTTTCCGAACCCCACTTCCGATACCAAAAAAGTGGGTGAGAAAATGTGGAACAAACGGAAAACTCTTCCACATTGCCTAATTAGATTGAGATAGGTCAATTTTCAGCAGTCAGCGTATAGCGCACGTGAAATTTTTCAAGGGACACACCGAAGAATTCAGATTTCTTGCTCAAATTTCAATTTCTGCCTGAATTTACGCTGCATGAGAGACATAGAAAAACTGCCGGTATAAGGCTTTGCTAGTATACCGGAGGCGGGAGGAGGAAGGCCATCAAGAAGAACAGACTTTTTTATGATCTTCGATATCGGTCTGGAGGCCTTAAAATTCTATTCAATGTTGCGGGATTCTCTCATGAGGCAAATGTTCAAAATCCGCTAGCTCATGTATGTAAACGTGCAGCCCGAAAAGCAAAGGTTTGCCCCAGGTTGTATACCTCCTTACAAAACAGATTCCATGTTGAAAATTGTTGAGGTCTGAAGCGTCCAAGTCAAATCGAATGAAATTCGAGTACTCTTGACAGCAAAAACTCGATTTCCTCTAGGTTGATTCATATAGTAAATTGACAATTTATGTACTCATTAGGCGATTTTGTAACTTTGTTCACGTATGCTATATCCTCTACCGCATTTCAAGCATGATTCTCGTCTTCTTTCGCATCTCACTAATTTCTAAATACGATCACAAATCAACAAGTTGTGTGCGCAAGAGCCTAAAAAATTTCAATAATAAAAAAAAAGTATTCCAAAAAAGTAAAATTCGAACTACCTATACAGGCGAAAATACAAAACACTCTTGCAACGAATTACTGATGTTACATTTTCGACTGGAGGAATTGGAATTTTCTCTCCTCTCCGACCGTTGTTCAAGTTGACTATAAAAAGTGAAACAAGTTGATTTATCCGATCTTCAATCAAACATATTACTCACGTATCATTTACTTGTTTGGATTCGACTCGCGGGAGAGGAAAGAACTATCAATTACTATACGTACCCATAAATGAAAATGTCTTACAAATACTTGTTGGTAATTTAATTTTCGGAGTTTTAAAAAAATTTAGTCAGGCGAGGTATACTGTTTATCTGTAATGTAAATTACACGTGCGTAAATCTTACAATACTTTCAGTTTTATTACACATTTTATCGACAATTTTACGGTTATAAACTGACTTGTCTATCGTCCTACTTGTCTACCGTCTTTCTTTCTCAAATTTTCCTTCTTTCTTCGTTTTTATAATATGCACTCTCTTTCTCATCGTTTTCCTCGACTCTTTTCCCATGCGATACTTTATCTTCATAACGTCGAAATGATGATGGCCGCGAAATAAAAATTTGTCCTCAGTTCATCTCCTTGCAGAAGCTTTTTCGTTTTTCAGACGCGTCTCTCATCGGAAAGACACAGCGAGAACCGAAAATTTATCTTCGCTACCTTATACTAGAAGGGAAATTTCCTGGTGCTGCAATATACATGGAGAATGTCTTCACGCTGACCTGATCCCCCTGACCCCTATTGAAATTTTGCGAGTTTTTTTAACGCGAGTGGCCCCCCCCCCCCTCATTATCCCGTGGGTGATTCGAAAATTTGCGAGTTTTTTAACGCGAGTTCACCTTGCTTAGTTTATATTCGAGCATTATACTAGCTTTATGGTGGCTTTATCCTAGCTTTATACAAAGATTTCTCAAGTCGTTTGACTTTTAGCGAAACCCTCATTATACTAGACCTAATATGTGACTTGTCGCGAGAAAAAACCCTTAGTCATCAAAGAACGAATCAGCAGTTTAGCGTTTGTATTCGTGCAAGCCTGCAACTACGTTTAACTGTTCCTGCTGATCCGTTCCTTAACGACTAAGGGTTTTTTCTCGCGACAAGTCACATATACACTTTATGAAGGCTTAAATCTTCTGACTCCTAGAGAAGCTTCATAGTTCGCCTTGCCTAGTTTACATGCTAGTTTAAACTAGCTTTATACTAGGAATACCACCGGCTCATTCCAAACTAAGCTCCTTTATACCATAGGCTCATACAAAGGGGAAGTTTGTATTAGTCTCTACTAGCTAGGCTGATCTCTCTTTGATGTGTGCAGTGAACTCACCGTGTTTGCGAGTACCACCTCGCCGTTTGCAAATGACCTTGGGTCTCTGAAGCTTTCATTATGCTAAGCCTGAATCAGTATACTGTAGTAAGAATAGCCTACATCATAAAGGTCTAATATACATTATTTTAGCTTGAAAAGTAAACTAGATTTATACTAGATCAAGCCAGATTCCTACCCTGAATTTGAAATTTGCTTGCGTACATCCGTGCGTCGGAAGCTTTCATTATACTGAGCCTGAAGTAGAAGGAATACCTTTTATTGAAATACTAAAGTAGACTTATACTAGATCAAGAAGCAGTATGAACGAGCGGAGCGAGTGAGGCCCCCTAATCTCATTGGCCTGAAATACTGAAGTAGACTTATACTAGACCAAGAAGCGGGACAAACGAGCGGAACGAGTGAGGTCCCAATCTCATCAGCTTGAAATACTGAGGTAGACTTATACTAGACCAAGAAGCAGGGCGAACGAGCGGAGTGAGTGACGCCCCCTAATCTCATCAGCCTGGAATATACTTAGGTAGAATTGGCAAACGATCAGAGCATGCTACCTTATAGAAGACATGAAACATGATCTTTTAACAGGGAACCTGTTTTATCAGGGGGTCTTTCAAGAAAAAGTGTCCGGCGTCTGGTGTCCCGCATCCAGTGTCCGGCGTCTGGCGTCTGATAGGCAACTTCCTTACCTAACTATGACCTTGAGAATGACCTTAGGACTTGGAAAATTTTTGATCTCCCTCTTTTCATCCCCTCTACCTCCCCCCCCCCAAGACCCCTCCTATTTAATCATATACTAGTATAAAGCTACTGTGCTTCAAGGAGGGGTCCTAGCTTATACTAGAGATAATACAAAATGCTAGATATATCAATATTTTCCAGTTATACAGCCATAATTACCTATGACCTTGGGACTTGGAAAATTTTTGAGTTCCCCCTCTTATCATCTATAGCTCAAAGATTCCAGTTATACTAGTATATAGCTAGTATAATAAAGGAGGACTTTTAGCTTATATTAAAGACAAGCTGAAAAACCCGCGACTTCGTCGCTCATTCAATATTCTATGACATCGAGGACAAAAAATCAATCTTTATTTCAATAATCACACATTGAACATACTTATAACTACCCACTTTTTAAACTTTGAATTTCGAGAATCAGTCGGTATTTCTTTTCTTCTAATTTCCCAATCTCCTCATCTATATCCAACAACTCCTTCTCGATGTGTTGGTGAATGTTCGGATATTTTCTTTTCATGTAAGAGGGGAGATATGGCAAGCGTTTCTTTGAAGTCTGTCATTCTAGCTTCCCACGTCCTTGCAAAATTATTTGATTTTCCTTCTCACTCATCACTGACCTTGAAAAATTCTAATATTTATATGAATGATACCCAAAGTAAAATAATACGCCCCATGATCGATAAACTTGAACCCCTCCTCCTAACTATTTCTTCTCTGAATTTGTCACCTGCAATTCTTAACGCCACAGACCATCACCCTAATTTGTATAGAGCTCGGTTTTAACCGCCTAACTCACTCTCCTGATTGTACTCTATGACCTTTGTACTCTCATTACCCGCATCGAAACATCCGTCGACCCAAATTCATATCTATGAAAACTTCAAATTTCTCCAAAAACGCCAGATATGGTAATACTCAACTCAGAAGAAATTTTGTTTCCTAATTTTATTTCTTCATGAGTGGTCATCTTCCAATCACGATTGACACTGTGAAGAACAAATCTAACCCTTATAGTGCTTAGCCCGAGCCTGTAATTTCCAAAAGTTTCACGATGCCCCTCTACTTTTACAACTACTCTTTCTCAATTATTATCCCATCTATTCTCTGATCTCTGGGCTCCTTCCTCTCCAGCACGTCAAAACTTTCTTCCATCCTCAATGATTAGTCTGTATGTTTTCTGATTGATACCACGTCATGAAAAACTTTCTCACTCACTGGATCTACAAAAATCAAGCACTTCCACAGGGCGATGCCGAATTGAGTCCCGAATAATCGTTTTTAGCCGAGTTGAGTCCCGAGTTGTCGGGGGTAGAAGAAGGGAATGTCTTCATGTATCGGCGGTACACAACCGAATTGAGTCCCGAGGTAGCGGGGGTATACAACCGAATTGAGTCCCGAGTTCACGAATGATTCTCATTTCCCTTCTCGCTTTAACAGACTTCGAACTGTCGATGTATGGCATCGGTGCGGATTAAAAATGAGTTGGCGCGTGGCTATGTTTTGAGCACATTAGTACCCATGGAAGGTACTGAACGTAGAAAGTAATCGGGTGTAATCATTTTTTATTAGGCGGAGGCAGAAATTTGAAGTATACGCGCTTAACGAATTCAATTCTCAACGATTCGCCAAGATCACGCCTCGTCATGAGTTTTGGACTTCAAGAAGAGGACGAAGGAAAATGAACGAATTCACCCATCTTTTCAGACTTAGTACCGCCGACACTTTGGGACTCAATCCGGACTTTGCCTCTTTCTACCCCCGACACTATGGGACTCAATTCGAATATTATTTTACCGTCCCCTCTCCCTTCGAGACTCAATTCGGTTATATACCCCGACACTTTGGGACTCAATTAGGCTATCAAAAAAAGGTACTCCCCGCTCCCGGGACTCAATTCGGTTACGCCCCTTCCACACTCACCCACATATACCGTCGCTCACTTGTGACCTTACTGCCCGTATTGTAACACGGAACAATATTGAGCAAAGGAATTGTTCACTGTAAACTTATTCACAATCGTCATCGTCCGACTTGCCCTTGTAACACCTCACTCACCAAGGAAGGAAACTACCCGCAGAAGATTACAATGCCGTTATTGATCATATTCCTACTCGATATTAAGCCTTAACGACCCACTCAATACTCTTGTACCCATGACTCTTCTCGCTAACATCCACTATTCATAATACAAATCAAAAGTTCAACAAATTTATCATCTGTTCTTCTTTAATAATAAAGCAGACAACTCGTTTTTGCTGGTCAATAAATCAAGGCCTCGGCTACAACGATCTAGACCCACTCTCAGCCTCTGCGCTGGAATTGAAACCTTCCTCCCTCAAACGCCGCTTCCTAACTCTTACTATTGATTTTTTTGCATCCATGCAGCTCAATTCACGCATCTTTCAATCTACGCACCCGCAATTTGCTGACTCAATTCTCTCCTCCTCCCTATTGAATCTGAACTATTTAAACACCTCGAATTGAACCATCTACCCCTTATCTTATCATCCACTTCTCCATAGCCTCCGTCCGACTTGATCTAGCTAATAATCTCCAGGTCACAACACTGTATACCGACAACTCATTATAAACATTGTCTCTATGCCAATTTTATGACCCACCAGCCCTTACCGGAGGGATCTAGTCTGGACTCGAAACAGGCAACGCTTACTCGATTCAAGAAATGATAATCAGTCATTGATTGAAAAAATTGTAAGATAGGCCTTACACTCTTGTCTTTCTTATCTCCATCTCTTTACCTTTAGCTCAAATTTCGGCACGACTTTTATTCAACTAATTTCCCAAATCAACGCATTCATTTATTCGTGCAATCTCTATCATCCGTTAATTATACATCTGTCTACGTCCTGTGGATCCGGATCATTCCCTGAACATAGAGCCCGAAAAAATAAACATTCAAACAAACTAAGAGGAATCGTAAGTGAAGCAGTCCCTTCGACTTGTGTAAGCGTCATAAAGAAATCATTCTCTCCCACCACACTGGTCATACGCGCTCCACCCATTCCAACCTTTACAAAAATTCTATCTATTGTCCATCTCTTCACCTGCCCAACTAATTATCCTCAACCCCCGCTATAAATACACTCTGATCATCCCTCAATCAACCACCAACAACGATTGACTTGTCTTCATATTCAAGAATAATTCATATTTGTGGAACTTCATAATCCTTCCAGCACTTACTCACCTTTTTTTTGTACACACGACTCTCTTCCCTTCACTTTGCAGTATAAAATAACAAAAACTTCTCAAGTCGTCATCTGCTAAGTCGTAAGTACTCTGAAATTGTAATAGCGCGTCTCACAAAAAGCCTGAACTATTTCACCAAACCAAAACTTTTCTGAATCTCTGACCCACAATTCCACGAACCATCACTTCAATTTGAATGAATATTGATGTTAACCGAATAATTCACTCGTACATACTCTTGGCATTAAGGCACACCGATTTCATCCAGCAACTCGCTCGGCACTCGTAGAAATACTCAATGCCAGCTAGTCTATACTCTAGAAATAAAATAACATATCTCACAGTAAGCTTGAACTACTTTGCCAAACCCAATCTTTTCCATATCTCTCACCCTTAACTCTCAACTTTGTAACTCTACCCACATTACAACACGAAAATTTACTCCGTAGACCCTCTCATCTCTTCACCTATAAGTTTGTTTTTGGCTCGGTCAAAAAATTGTAAAAGTAGCTCCGTACAAAAGTCGTGATATTTTTCCACGGAAATTAGTGAACACAACGCAACGTGTTCCCTGTCAGAATTACTCGGCCGGTTTTTAAAATTTCTCCTCTTGCTTAGCATTGTGAACGTTGAAATAAAACTTTATGTTCGCATCAATAAACATATGTACAGGAATAGGGATGAGATAGCAGCCAATATACGCTTAACTTTAAAGCTTTATTACAACTTTCCCAACAATGATTTTCTAAATTTTTTTCAAAAAGGTTGATTTCGGGGGTCATACAATGTTACATACGAAATTTCAACGAAATCGATACATTAGGGGAGGAGGTTACTTGGACGAAAATTTTGCAGATGTGCTTTATAATATAGGATAATACAGATTGCTAGGCATTTACTTGTATAAAGCTACTATACTACAAGGAGGGGTCCCAGTTATACTGAAGATAATAGAAATTGCTAGGCATATTCCAGTTATACTAGCATGAAGCTAGTATAATTAAGGAGAACTTCTAGCTTATATTAAAGATAATACAGATTGCTAGGCATATATTTGTATAAAGCTACTATACTTCAAGGAGGGGTCCCAGCTATACTGAAGATAATAGAAATTGCTAGGCATATTCTAGTTATACTAGTATGAAGCTAGTATAATAAAGGAGAACTTCTAGCTTACCTATATCAAAGATAATACAGATTGCTAGGCATATACTTGTACGCACTGTTACCATCAAATACAAGCGAGACTTTGCTTGTCGACGTCGAGTGTGTGTATGTGTGTGTGTGTGTGTGCGTAGACCAGCCCCTGTTGACGATTTTACCTATTCCTCTATTTGCATTGTTTGGCGCGCGTTGTGATGTTTTCACCACCTTTCTACTCGTTCATTGGAGGTATTATTTCTACTGTTGCCTTCGTTTTGTAGCTCTTTATTGCATTATCAACAAACACGTGTAGTGTCACAAAATTTTATCTCCTGGCGGCAAACTTGGCGAGGAGCTATTCCTTGTAGGCAGTATTTTTGTCTTATTGAACCCGCACTTGGACAACTCATTTGCACTCGGACAACTCATTCCCGACAACTCATTCAATACCTTTTTGATAGGCTCATTGTCCTTTCTATTTACTATTTTACTACCCTCGTATTCTTGTCTCTCTTTCTCTATTTCTCCATCTTCCTCTTTGTCTTTTTCAAACTAAACTAACGTCGCAATTGTTGTGTTTTTATTTTTTTTGTTTCTTCTAGGTTGGAAGAGTTACTTTTCTAATATTCTTTGTTCCGGTTCATTTTTTGCTGTCCCAGTCTGTCCTAACATTACTTCTCTTTTCTCCAAAGCCTTTTAGCGGACTTTGGCCTAATAATGCCAACCTTTTTCTCTTGTGCGCATGCTGCGTGAAATGTCGCAGTTTTTAATAGTGTCGCCATGATGTGTTAAAAACTCTTGCTGGGAGCCATCTCCCTAACCGTGCCCATTCCCTCCAAGATGCATTGATCATCTCATGTCATGGAGACCCCAACCATCAAGGGGCTCCTTACATTCGCCATATCCTGCCTGTAGACCATCATTGCAAAAGTGATTAAAGAGGGGTCCCAGCTATACTTTCAAATTACAAATTACAGACAACACTTCTCTGGAAGAAGTATAGAGGAAGTATATCAAATGGCACATAGATTCATCGGACTAAAACACAATACAAACCGACCAGTACCCCTCGCACATGATTCTGAGACAGAAAATCATATTTGATTGGTCCAGATAAATTGATAAAATAAAATTATTTTCCTACAGTGAAACTCATAAAACAGGTTCCCTGCATCCCCTCATTTAACTTTGTTAAAGAACCCGTGAATTTTTCTATTTGGCTCCGCCAGAAGATTTTTTTTTCTCCCTTGGCCGACCGGTTTGCTTGTCCAAAATCCTCGCGGCCCACCGGGAAGTTCCCGATTCCCGACCCATCAATCCAAGCCTGGGCTAAAGAGCTATTTGTAGGTGCAGTGTAGGAATGTAAGCTTGTTTGCGTGGACCAGAAGACACCACGTGGAGGTCAGCTGACAACGTCTTCCATCCACAAAACTTGGAGCTTTATTTCGTCGAAATTCATCTATAAAACTTAAGAGCTTGGTTTCGTCATACCGAAACCTGCTGAACGACAGCTATGCTTTTTCAACAAATTAAAGGCAGGTCAAAGTAAGCCAGTGAAACGGAAGAACGAACTAAGTCTCTTAAACGCACAGGAGAAAATGCAAAACGGAAGTGAGTTGGAGTCGTTAGACCTACTTTGTACCCCGTTCATGCCACCAGTATCAATTCCAACAAAGAATTTGTAGTTTCCACGCCATGTTGCTCGAACTTTGTTCATCCCCAGTTGCTATGATGAATTTGACAAGAGCCCAGAATGCTTGTGATTACCATTTCTTCAATTTACATTGTCAGCTGACCTCCACGTGGTGTCTTCTGGTTCACGCTAACAAGCTTACATTTCTTCACTGTACCTACAGATTGCGTTTTAGCCGTAGGTACTGTACTTAGGGTTAGCGCCAACCTATTAATTGGGGTAACCGCCTCGTTCGCGGGGGTCTGGAGATGTATAGGCAATCCTATCCTCCCTTTTAGATGACTGCTTGGCTTAGTGATAAGATACCTCTAGACCAGAGATTCGGAGTAGTGGGTCACGTGACACCTGGGATATTGTCTCATAACAGCCATTGAGCTACTTCCAAAGCGGAAGCTGGAACGTCATCAGTAACTGAGTTCAGAAGTAGAGAGTACAAATACAGTCACGTAACTAATTTTGACATGTTTCATGTCTTTTTTGACACCTGGTGCACTATTGAAAATTTGCGAATACCCACCACCACCCCCCCCCCTCCCTATAATGGACTTGAAAAATTTTTGAGAATTACCTGGGAGGTTATCCAGTAATCAAAAAAAATTGAATTAAATTAAATTAAATCAAAATTGAATTAAATTTAATTTAAATTGAATTAAATTAAATTAAAAGTGCCGTGCGCGTGCGCGTCCAAATTTATACCCTGGACTGATTCAGAAATCTGCGAGTACCACTTTTTGAGTCAAAATAAAATAAAAATAAAATAAAAATAAATAAAAATTAAATTAAATTAAAAATGCCGTGCGCGTGCAAATTTATACCCTGGACTGATTCAGAAATCTGCGAGTACCACTTTTTGAGTCAAAATAAAATAAAAAAAATAATTAATAAAAAAAATTAAATTAAATAAAATTAAAATAAAATTAAATAAAATTAAAACAAAATTAAATAAAATTAAAATTAAATTAAATTAAATTAAATTTAAATTAAATTTAAATTAAATTTAAATTAAAATTAAATTTAAATTAAATTTAAATTAAATTAAATTAGATTAAATTAAATTAAAAACGCCGTGCGCGTACAAATTTATACCCTGGACTGATTCAGAAATCTGCGAGTACCACTTTTTGAGTAAAAATAAAAAAAAATAAAAATTAAATAAAAATCAAATTAAAATAAAATAAAATTGAATTAAAATAAAATAAAATTAAATTAAAATTAAATTAAATTAAATTAAAATACTTCTCCCGTGCGCGAAATTAAATCAAATTAAAATGAAAATAAAAATAAAAATAAAAATAAAAATAAAATGAAATGAAAATAAAATTAAATTAAAAATACTTTTCCCGTGCGCGTGCAAATTTATAACCGCGACTGATACAGAAATTTGCGCCGTGAGTGAGTCCCAGTATCCTCATCAGCTTGAAATATGAAGTGGACTTGTACTGGACCAAGCGCGAGTGGGTCCCAGTAATCTCATCCAAAGTTGACTTATACTAGAACAAGAAGTTGGAAATTTTGGATATTTTTGAACGATGAAGAGCTTAAGACGACTGGCGAAAAGACATGAAACATGATCTTTATATTTTTGGCAACGCCAAGAAATCCTTCTCACTTTTTTTATTTCTCATACGTTTAGTTATAATTGAGGTTGGGTGATAAGGGAAAGAATATTCGACTAATGAGTGTTTTATTGGAGAAACACGAAAACGTTGACGCTGTTAACTGGTTGATTGAAAATTCAGAGATTTCCTGACAGAGCCAAATGAATAAAAACTATCCACCTCATTCATATACTGAAGCCACGCCTGCTTTGTCATCATTTATGAAATTATGACTGAGCTTGTGAATTTAAAAGAGAATTTGTTTCATCAGGAGCTTTTTCGGAAAAATGTCCGCCGTACGGCCGGCCGGTAAAGCTCAGAGGTCGGTGCAGGCCCTTCAGTTCACTCGATATGCAATGCTTCTTATACTAATTGACTTAGTCCCCTCAATAAGCCAGATATGCAACGTTTCAAACTTTTACCAAGCTGTTAAACGCAGTATATTTGTGGGCAGCAGAGCAGAATGACGACCCGTGGACTAAAACATCCGTCTACGTATCTTTTCTATAAATCTCAAATGGACTGATTTATTGTTACGTCACAACTATCGATATCATGAATGAGAAAAATCGATTATGTCCATTTAGCATTTTGCTACATGTGGAGCGGAGATCACTACGGTACCAAGTATGAAGAAAAAATAGAGGCCATTACAGGTTTGCAATGGCAGCGGGGAACCCGCCACCTCCCGCGCTTGCGATGACGTTGGCGCGAAAATGCCCCCTCAGAAAATGAGTCAATGGCTGGGCTCTTCTCAGTATACTGCATGCTAGACCTGATGTATAGAAGGCTGGAGATTGAAATTTTCTCAAGTCCCTAAGGTAGGTCAAGGTCGATGATATTGATGACGCCTTAAAGCATCCCGGCTGGAAATTGAAATTTTTCAAGTACCTAGGGACCTAGAGTACGTCAAGGTCAAGGTCATTGATGACGTCATAAAGCATCCCGGCTGGACGTTGAAATTTTCCCTAGTCCCTGAAGTAGGCGAAGAGTTTTTTTGCTTCGATATCGAACTAGCAAGATTTCACCAAATCGTGTTCCAGTAGAGGGTGGAATAAACAACTATAATAAATAGTGCTTCGAATTGATTTGAACAATGAAAATGGAGAGGATAA
The DNA here is from genome assembly GCA_035079395.1 of Aspidiotus destructor. NCBI lineage: Eukaryota > Metazoa > Arthropoda > Insecta > Hemiptera > Diaspididae > Aspidiotus > Aspidiotus destructor. The sequence goes on along the minus strand of JAVHKZ010000003.1, from coordinate 9,127,391 downwards.
CGTCCGAAAATAAATCGACCGCTATGCCTTGACTATTTTCTTTGAAAAAAACAAACAAAATAAAACAAAACGATTCTAAAATGATAGCACCAACAGATGCTTCCTTCATTTCCTGAATGCGAAGTGGAAGTATTATACGGAAAGTACATTAGGATAATTATAGAAGGAAGAATGTAAGTAAACTATTTTCGAGATGAACTTTTTTTTTCTGTTTGTAAGATTGAGAAAAATTTTCAACGAGAAGAGTAAATTATTGAGAAATTGGAACTTCTATACGAAAATTTTTTTTCCACTTTTATTTATTCTCGTTCGGTCCTTCCGGAATTTTTTCTATGTGGTAAACTTTGTAAAACTGTCTCCTCCCTCGTCGTTTTTTCAAACACTCTTAGAAAATTTTCGAACACTTTTCCTTCTACTACTTCTTGAAACTGTAAATTCTTTCCCCAGCTCTTTTTTTTCTGACGGAAATTAAATTTTATTTTCCAACGATTTCGTCTTTGACGCAACGAGCCTCGATAACGTTTTGAAATTCTCGTCAAGAACCATTGATTCTCATTTTTTTCTTCTCTCTACTGTATGATATCGACGAACTTTATTATTATCGTACTCAAAGCTGGTGTAGTTTATGCGATTTCTTACGAAACATTTGATGCATTCAAAAATCGCCTATTTTCTGGAAATTCGTGGGAAAGAGCTCAAACTATAAATTAAACACTTTAGGATTTGGCATGAAAATGTGCCGTATTCAGCAATTTTACGAAGTTATACGAAATAATATTTTACATTCGAATATTTATCATTTTTTATGTATACTCATGCGCTAAATATCTTTCTGGTGACAGAAATGTACTTCTAAAATTTTGACCACGATAAACAAATGGATGAAAAATTGTAGCGATTCGTTCTTAGACGAGTGAAATATTCGACGTTTTTCCATCAAATTAATAGTGTCTTGACCTGTGCATAGTTCGCAACTCACAATTTATTGAATCATTATTCTTCAGCATATTGTATTTTCGTGTTCGGAATGAAAAAGTAGCGTTTAGTATTCGTACTCGAGCAAGATGAGCGTGACGCCTCGAACGCCGAGCCGCTTTGTTCGCAATTCTTCGCACATGTCACTCCTATGACCCAACCATCATAAGGAAATCAATTCAGTGTCCAAGTTGACTATCATCTGTTATTTTAGAACTTGGATTATTCATTAGACGCTGCTTTCCTGCACAATTTTAAAAACAAAATCCAGTCAAATATGTGCTACAGTCGTGAACTAGGGGCAATCCTTGGTCCATGAGTTTTTAAATTTTCTGAAACTCTTCAGATAGAAGAGTTCCAGCATCGTTTTTGCGAGGATTGTTGAAGAAGCGAGGCTTTCTTGTGAATCTTTTCGACGAACTACCCGGAAGAGTGAATTTTCATTTCTAGAGGCTTCACTAGTATGCCTATGAAAATATACGTAAAATACATTATCTTTAGCTCTCAATTAATCAGTCATGTAATAGTCCTTACACTATCTGGAATAATATTAATTTTTTGTGGTTTCTTCGAGGAACTTGAAAAACCTCGGAGATGAAAATTTAAGTGGCAAACTTTTCCTCTTTTTTTTCTCTCTCTCTCTTTCTTTTGCACGATAACATTCATCTCGCAAGTTTTTAACGTTTTCATAGCAAACAAATTTTTATGATACAGCTTGTAAAGAAAGAAAAAAAAAAAAAAAAAAACTGGAACAAATAGTGAAAACAAAGCTCATTATGAGTTACCCTTATAGTATTTCCTCCGTAATAGCTAACCTTCAATGATATCAAGTGCAGTGGGAAATTGTGTGAAGAGGACGAGTGTATTACGAACGTGGTCACGCATTAGACCGCAATAATTGTTGATTTCTGGAGAAAGTTCAGACATCATTAAACTCTTTTATTTTTTCCGCTTATTTTTTGAACGGTATACCGAAATATCGAGGCTCGGAGATGCGGCGTATAAAAGCCATAAAAAGAAATCGTAATTCCAATTGTATACGAAACAAGTTTCAAGTTTGATTATAGACCATTTCTATCAAATTCTCACTTGAAAGATACAGCAAACTAGCCGAACTATTTCGCGCTAAATACGTACTTCAGTTGTTCCTTTTTCCATTTTGTTTTCTATACCCAATCAAAAACAAAAAGATGCTGAACACATTGTAGTTTTTACTCTGCGAGTGACTAAAGACACGCTGGTTGTGATAAAACTTGTTTCGAAGTAAATTATTTTTATTTAAAAATGTATCGTTAAATTTTTTGGGTGTGCATTGATTCTATTCAAGACAATCAGTGATTCTTATCCGCGAATACTTATAATTTTCTTGCAAAAAAAAAATGAAATAAATAAATGAAGAGAAATAAAGAGCGTGGAGCGGAGTCAATATGTATTGAACAACATTAAGTATCCTCGAAACACACAGCTATAGGACTAAAGGAGATTATCCGAGCTCCGCTTTATAGACTTTGATGCCTTGTCAAGTATGTTGGGCTTATGTTAGATCTGGTTTCATGAAGGCTAATACTCGTAGTAGGCCTAGGCGACGGCCATGGCCTAGGGCAGTTGAATTTCGATATTCATATGGGCTAGACTTCTTTGTACCCTTCTCTTACAAATAATATGACCGCCGAAACCTGTGTAGAGATGCTAACTTCAACCTTCCTCTCTGCGTTTCTCATGTCTCCTGGTGTATTATTTGCGATTACATTAGAGTTTTGAGACCTCAAATCATGGTTGTACGGACGCACGGACGTAAATTTCGGAATTAGGGGGTAGGATCAGGCCAACGCAAAGACATGAAACATGTCAAAAAAAAAAAAAGCAGAGAGACAGGAAATGAGGCTAGTACATAGCTAAGAAAACTTGAAAATGATTGACTTGAACTTAAGACATAAAACTGCATCATGACATCATCAATGCTATGACCTTGACCTACTTTGAGACTCAAGACTGGACCTCGAAACTGAGATCGAGGTTGAGACTCGAAACTGACACTCGGGACCGTGACTTAAGACTGACACTCGATACTGTGACTGGAGAATGACACTCAAGATTGAGACTCGAGACCAAAACCAAGACTTAAGATTGAGACTCGATACTGAAACTCAAGACTGTGGTTGGAGCTTGAGACTCGAGACTGGACCTCGAGACTGAGACTTGGGATTGAGACTCAAGACTGGACATCGAAATTGAGACTCAAGATTGAGACTCGAAGTTGAGACCAAAGACTCGAGATTAAGACTCACGCTTGAGAATCGAGATGAAGAATCGAGGCTGACACTCAAGCTTGAGACTTAAGACTGGAGCTTGAGACTCAAGACTGAGACTCGAGACCAAGACCAAGACTTAAGATTGAGACTCAAGCTTGAGAATTGGCTGAGATTCAAGACTGACCCTCGAGCTCATTGAGACTCGAGATGGAGACTAGAGACTGAGACTTCAGATTGAAACGCGAAATTGAGACTCGAGACTGAAACTCTAGACCAAGACTCGAGCTTGAGGCCCGAGGGGACTGAGACTCGAGACTGAGACCAAGACTCAAGATTGAGACTCGAGCTTGATGCCTGAGGGGACTGAGACTGAGACTAAGACTCAAGATTGAGACTAATACTTAAGATTGAGACTCAGGACTGCTCCTCGAGCTTGAGACTCCAAACTGAGACTCCAGACAGAGACTCAAAACTAAAACTCGAGACTAAGACTCGAGCTTGAGCCCTGAGGAGACTGAAACTCAAGACTGAGACTCAAGACCGAGACTCAAGATTGAGACTCAAGGCTGAGTGGGGCCGTATCAAGGCACAAGCACAACAAGCAAGTGCTTAGAGCGGCAGATTTTAAGGGCGGCAAATTTTGAGCAAATATAATGTAAAGGCAATAGAAAAATTGATCATTTTTGAATATTGCGTGCTAAAGGCGCGTCATCTCCTATAGTGCTTAGGGCGCCAATATCCTTGATCCGGCGCCTGAGACTCGAGCTTGACAATTGAGGCTGAGATTCAAGAACGACCCTCGAGCTTGAGACTCGAGACTGTGACAGGAGCTTGACACTCAAGACTGAGACTCGAGCTTGAGAATCGAGTTTGAGAATTGAAGCTGAGACTCGAGACTGACACTCTAGCTGGAGACTTAAGACTGCATGGAACTTGAGACTCGAACTTGAGACTCGAGACTGAACTTTGAGACTGAGACTCGAGACTAAGACTCGAGCTTGAGGCTCGAGGAGGCTGAAACTCGAGACCGAGACTTAAGATTGAGACTCAAGCTTGAGACTGAGATTTGAGCTTGAGAATCGAGACTGAGACTCGAGCTTGAGACTCGAGATTGAGACTGGAGTCTCACACTCAAGACTGACACGAGCTGAGACTCCAACGCTCGCCGCCAGATTTTTCGAGAACTAAAGCAAAATTTTCACAAGTGCCCTTTTTTCAATCTAGGCAATTTTAATTTTCTTTTCTCCTCGCCGGCGCGAGGCCTACAGTAGCTCGAAGCCTGAAGCGGTAGTACCTATTCGCCACCCCCTGTCGACGGCCCTAAGCATTGAGCAAAGGAAAGGAGAAAAGAAAACATTCATGCAAAATGACTTTGTGCCCATGAAATTCCGTTAATCAAGAGCTGCAGCTAAGTGGCTGATAGGCTGGCAATTCACCGATCAGAAACTTGACTAACTGCTCGAGTCATAAGAGGGGGTGGTCTATTGACTGGCTTTTCGACTTCGTCACACTCTCATGACTGACTTCGCGATTGACCTAAAAGCCAGTGAAAATATGACTTGAACTTTGACTTCAGTTTCGACTGGCTTAGCCTTTACAACCCTGCTCGCAAGGCGCAGTGACGTCATTGTTCTGATTGTATTAGATCTTACGGTAGATCGTGACGTAACAGCTTTCCATGGATGTGATACAGGTTGCTTTCTGTGTGGGCAAAGCCCTCTTCAAAAAAAAATTTGGTACAAGCATGGTATACCTTATGATAGCCTACTTGATCGACGGATTCACTTGCTCCATTCATTCGCCTTTGCCCTATGGGCTCATTCCCCGCCCCCTTCGTGTCCAGTAAGTTTTTATTTCGCCAAAAACTCTTGAGTGTAAAGTATCATTGAAGTACCTTGTGACCTACCTTAAGAAAAACGCTGTAAACCGAATAGAACGTTGGAGAATTTAGCTGCGCGAAATTACGGATTTTGAACTAAGCATAAGTCGCGGTAATGCGTAAGCTTTTTTCCTCCAAAACTTCAAGGTAGAAACCAAACGTAACAAAAGAACGTTTCTCATTTTCGAAAATGCTTCCAAAAAAAATCATCATTATTTATCCACGTTACGGAAACATTTTTTTTTTTTTAATTTCCATCTTCGAAGTCGTTACATTTATATAAATGAATTATTCCATAAAATTTGGCGGAAGAGAGTGGTTCCCGATACTGAAAAATGCCAGATCATACACCATATTCTACGATTATATCGAACTTACAATGACGACGCGATTACTTCTGCGAGAATTTTTTCCCAGAGGCTTTTTCTCAACAAGGGCAGAATATTTTATTTTCTGTTCCATTCTTCGATTTTAATGTAAGTACCGAAAATACGATGTAATAAAGAAGCTCAAACCCAACTCAGCAAAAATTTTTCTTCTTCGTACTCCTTTTTTTTTTTACTCACGCTTTCTTACTCTGGCCGGACAGTTATACAATGGAAAGAAGCGGGAAGGTTTAGTATTGCGACTGGAGCGAATTTACATTTGACGATAAATTCAGAGGTGTAGGAACGGGAGTGAAATAAAGGGATTCGAGAAAACGATTTTTATTTCCTCATTTATAACAGGGCGCGATGGTAAAGCCGATTACATTCTTATTTTTGACTACTTTTGAGAAGACATTTGTAGTCGGGTCAATGTACCTGCGAATGCCTTTCTCCGCGTTTAAAAAACCATCCGCCTCCGAATAGGTATTCTGTGTTCGTAGTGTAATTGATAGAGATATTTCAGCCACATTGATTTCTGAAAAGGGGTGTAAATGACACGGTAAATAATTTTGAACGAGTTACGCGTTTAGGAAATAAACGAGAACGGGTTGTATAAACGAAAATGTTTACGCGAAGGCCAAGGTCGTGAATACGCCACCTACATCTCGAATTCGATGTAGAAAAGGCCGATGCGCCGAGAAATTTTCTCATTTCGTATTTCTCCTTTCTTCAATACATTAGGCGGAATAAAATAGTTTACGTGGACGAAATAAACTTATTTCGAGAATCATAAATATTCCTATCGTCACGTATACCGTTTTATTTATTTAATTTTTAGAGAATTAAGCTTTGCGTCTTAAGAGTCGTTCATAATAGAGACTACACAAAAGAGAGCTTCGTACTATCTACAAGACGGAATTCACAGAACAAAACAAAAAAAAGCAACGTAAGCGATATTGCTTGAAATATAATGCAAAATCTACACCGCGAAAGTAAATTCAAAACTCGTGGAAAAGTAATTTTGCTTTATGAAATAGAAATTCTTCTCCTGCGCTCGCAGAAAGAGCGTATCGCATGTAGGCTATAAGTATAAGAAGTATTGAATTTTACTCAGACAGATGTGACGAAAGAAAAGGAAAAAATGAGAAAGTAAAGCTGCGGAGTTGAGAGAATAATTTATAGACGTCACAGGCACGTATTCTGAGGTCTCGTCTCCCTATTTTTCTATATAATGAAAGAAGAGAAAAAAAAAATTAAGAGACGGAAAACGGAACATGACCTTCAGCAATTGTGCGGCTTTGGAATCTATTTAGTCGAACGTATACATACGTATGTAAAACAGAAAATGAATGGAATTTCATTCTCACTGAGTTAAATAAGTGACGGCTTCCTCACTATTGGAAAAATTATTTATGAATCCGTACACGATAAAAGATTTGCCTACGAGTGCCTGGTATACCGGATCTCTGAAAGAAATCAAATTATATCATGCAGAATGAAATTGAATCGCTTACTTTGGAACACAATGCCGCGGGTTTTTGAAGTCATTAACTGGAGCGACAAAATACATACTGAACGGATGAGGTCTGTAGTAGAACAGACTCTCTTAATTGGTTTGGGACAACAGATTTGATGACCCTTCAAAGTCTTCATGGCGAAAGTTTTTTTCAATGATTTGGACGTTTCGAGCTTTCGAAAAGAAATCATCACGAGTATGATACGAACAAAAATACTTCACCTTATGGGAGAGAGCCTCAATTAGGTGCTTTGCGAAAGTGGACTTAGTAGTCTTAGGTTTGGGTCAAACGCCTACGGAGAAATTTCGCTCAATCTCCCGTTCGCAGAACAGTCAGGGCAGGATAATTTATAAACTCGACACTCCCCAAAGGGGAGAGAGGTTCTTTGAGCGAACCTAAGGAGCACCCAAAGTGCAGAGCTCAGCTCATGATAACCGGGTTTAAGACGATGAGACTTGAAGATTTCGGGGCCAAACTTCAAAAAATTGTCCAAGTAGGGAAGGCGAAACCATTTGAAGTTTTTTAGGCGGAGGGAGGATTGCCTCAACTGTGACGTCAACTGGCTAAGGATCTTTGCAACAACAAGCCACCTCCTGACCATGAGGTCGAGATCTAGGGCGATGCCAGTTTGCCGGGTCAAGATCTTTATCAGGCATCATTCGGTATGGAACGAGTCGAGGTTGAGAAAGAGGGACACGAGGTGGTGAATCCTAGAAAAGGGGACTATTTAGGTTTGGGGTGACAATAAGAACTCGAGTCGATGTGTAGGTGCCCATGTCCATCAGGAGTGAGAAAGATGCGGACGTCCACAAAACTAATTGATTGACTTCCTGATTTCTGAAGTGAATTTGATGCTGGGATATAGGGTATTGACGTATGAAAGGAACTCATACAATGCGTCCTCAGGACTATCTCAAAGGCAGAACACACGTCATAACGATACCACCTGCCTTCCAGGTGAAAACTTACCTATTGTGAACCGATAAAGTATGATTCGACTGCGCTGGGAGGTCGAACTTCTCACATTTTCTCCTTGTACAAGAGAGTTGGCCATTTAATTTTTTCTCTGAACGAATTTCCGATGACTATAATATTACTGCTAACAATTTTTTTCTTATGTAGCAATTTTATTCGGACTTCTCAAAGTTTCAATAGGTACTGAAATCACCTTCGTGGAGTGTCGGTTTGTCTGGAAACAATACCACCAATTCATCGAATGAACCCGCTAGGAGACAGCATTGCAATAAGTTCTGAAAGTCAAATATAGACGAATGCAGGCACGATGAATATTAATAAACTATCTAATCACTCGCTCATCCGTTGTCTAGTGCTCGGCAATTTTGCGGACGGACTTGGAGAAGATAACAGACTATCCTAGAACCAGAAAAAGTGTGTCAACTCTATTGACTGTTATACTCGTATTATTGTAATTTATCGTGATTCATCGTTTTCTTATCGCTTGTGCGCTTCAAAAACAGAAGGAGGGAACTCACTCTAAATCGAAAATTGTCGCATTGCCCAGAACAACAAAACTATTTGTACGACTGCGATGTACACGTTCCGGAGTCAATCGTAAGCGGTACGAAAAATACAATGCAAACGAGGACTGAATTAGCGCATAAATTAACAAATACCATGCTGGTTTGTTAATTTTGTGATAAAATAAATACGAAACAGCAGTGGAAAAAGCTGACGGTCACTCACCCTCTATTTTGATTTTCTTTTTCAAGACGGGGCGCATGCGACTGACAGCGACAACTCTACTTCGCTAATATCTCATTGAAACTGAAATATTGCCAAGCTCGTTTGTCAACTACGACACTTACACCACACGACGAAAGTTGTCGAAATATTCTAAAATTAAAATTTGATTAAATATCAGCGATAATACAATTCCTTATTTTTTTGAAGAAATTCGTGCTCTCTGGTATAGCTGTTTATGGGTATCATTTAAACTCCGTCGTCGCGCTCATCTGTCGGGTAATGGTCGTTTTACCGAAAAATTCGTAGACTACGTCTCTTCCGAGAACGAATTACGCTACTTCTGCTTTAGAGTTATACTTATCTTGGAGAAGGATTGAAGGTCAGATAACACGAAAACATACTAATCCTGTTCAAATCGATTGACACGTGTTTTTTCCAACATGTTTCAATGAATGATGTAAGACTTGGGAAAAGTTAACGGACACTAATCGCGAGCGATGAAATCCCGTTCAATTATAGCTGGGAAAGATGGAGGAAATTTCTAAATTGGATATCGTACTAAGGAGTGGTCTTTTTGCATACACAGACTGAAAGCAATAGATTGAAGTATCAACTATAGATGAATAGAATAGAACAAGCCAAGAATATACGTACTGTATACTGTCCCTTTAAAACCGTCTTCATCGCTCGAATATTTATGAGTAATTACGCCAAGTCGATAAAGTTGTAAACGACTTTTTAATCTCTTTTTCCCCTTAGTTTTCAAAGTACAACAAATTAAAGTTATTGAATGGAATTAACGGTATGATCGCGAGTACCTTTGATGTACCCGGACGTGACAGGAAATAAGAGCTTTACTGAACTAAAATTAATGAATCTCGGAAAAGTCCAGAAAATTACCCACGACTTCACGCACAAAAGTTTACCTGCAAGCAGAGAGAGAGAGAGGAGATGTGAGCTTTCAATCTACCTTTCGAGCGAAAAAAAGACGAACTTTTTCCTCACGTTCAAAAATTGTTTTAGGAATTACGGTTTAAGAATGTCGTATAATTTGAAGGATTGCTTTCCGATACTAGTGTACCCCAGAAAGTCGCTGACATGTTTCATGTCTTTTCTGACACCCTATACACTATCGAAAATTCGTGAGTACCACCCCCTTCCCTCCCCCCTCCCCCTAATAATGGACTTGAAAAATTTTCGTGAATTTCCTGGGAGGGGAATAAGAAATCTGCAAGTACCACCCTCTTTCGAAAAAAAATAAAAAATAAAATAAAAATAAAATAAAATAAAATGAAATTAATAAAATAACAAGAAAATTAAAAATTAAATTGAATTAAAAATAAAAATAAAAATGTCTGGGAAGTCATTGAGAAATTTTAAAATGAAATAAAAAAATAATAAATAAAAAAATAAAAATAAAAATAAAAATAAAAATAAAATGGAAATAAAAAATACCTGGGAGGTGATTGAGAAATCTGCGAGTACCACCCTCTTTCGAAAAAAAAGAAGGAAAAATTGATTAAAAATAAAATAAAAAATTAAATTAAAATAAAAATATATACCTGGGAGGTCTTTGAGAAATTGGCGAGTACCATCCTCTCTCCAAAAAAAGAAATGAAAAAAATAAATAAATAAAATGAAATGAAATAAAAATAAAATTAGATTAAAAAATAAAAATAAAATGTCTGGGAGGTCATTGAGAAATTTTCGAGTACCATCCTCTCTCAAAAAAGAGGAAGAAAAAATAAAAATAAAATAAAATAAAATGAAATAAAATACAAATAAAATGGAAAATAATTCTGAAAAAATAAATAATAAATGAAAAAATAAAAATAAAGATAAAAATGAAATGAAAATGAAAAATACCTGCAAGGTGATTGAGAAATCTGCGAGTACCGCCCTCTTTCGAAAAAAAGGAAAAAATTGAATATAAATGAAAATAAAAACGAAAAAATATACCTGGGAGGTCTGTGAGAAATTTGCGAGTACCATCCTCTATACAAAAAAAGAAATAAAAAAAAAATAAAAAGATGAAAAATAAATAGAATAAAATAAAAATAAAATTTAAAATGAAATAAAATAAAATGATGTTAAAATAAAAATCAATGTCTGGGAGGTCATTGAGAAATTTGCAAGTACCATCCTGTCTAAAAAAAAAAAATTTAAATTAAAATGAAATAAAATGAAATAAAATGATGTAAAAATAAAAATTAATGTCTGGGAGGTCATTGAGAAACATCCTCCCTCAAAAAAAAATTATAAAAAAAATAAAAATAAAAATAAAATAAAATAAAATAAAATAAGATAAAATATAAATAAAATCAAAAATAATTCTGAAAAAAAAATAATAATAAATAAAAAGAATAAAAATAGAATTAAGAATAAAATGAAAATAAAAAATACGTGGGAGGGGATTGAGAAATCTGCGAGTACCACCTTCCCTATCTGTTTGAAAATAAATAATAATAATACGAAAAAAAGGCGATACTTCTAAAAAGAAAAGAAGTAGCTCAATACAAAAAACCGCAGAAAATACTAAAACCTTCGAAGATCTCTCGCATTAATTCGATTAAATAATAATAATAATAATAAACCATCTTAGTAAAAAGTAACAAACATGTACAATTGGAGGCAACAATATCATTCAGTTGAAACTTTCAAACGACTTCATTTTCCACAAACTTTCGCCAAATAAAAATTGCTACAAACCGATTTTTTAATTAAAAAGAAAGGGGACAATTATTACTCGTATTTCTTGGTTGTAGGTATTAGAATGGGAACGCATTTGAAATTTCAAATTCGAGTTCTTAGGTCTCAACCCTATATACAGAAACGTGCAGTTTTTGCAATCATTCCTCCGAATCATATTCGGTTTCTATGAAAACGATGAGAAGAAATTCAGCGACGTGAGCGAACCTTCGTCGCAAATATTACGTAGGAAATTTTTACGAGATATTTTTCGATCAAACCCGTCTTTACAAGTGAAAAATCTCGTTGAAGTCGTAAGATTAGAATTTCGTTCGTAATTTTCTTTAGCAGTTACATTTTGTAGTAAATGCGAAAAAATAGATAAAACTTGTGAATTTTTACGCGCAAAATATTTTCGAAATTTCCGAAGGTAGGGCGGCCGCGCCGCCTGCATTTGAAGCAATGGGTAAATATGACTTTTTTGTCTGACCTTGACAACACAAAATTTACTGGGCATTCAACTTGCCCTCCGTACTCGCGTCGATAATTTTTTCCGGAGTTCATAGAACGTGATTGCCATAGGTTGAACGTAGAAATGCGGACAGATGGCGCGGTGAGTGATTTTTCGACGCACGTGAGAGTTTTCCGAATGTGTACATTGTACCGATATTTAAACCTAAAATCTATAGATTATGAGAATGAATTGTGTGAAAAGAGGAAAAAAGTAAGTAACCATCAGAATATAAGGTTTCACACGAGAACAACAGAAAGTACCTACACCAAGTTGTTGTTACATTTATATTTTTTATCATTGAAGCGTAACAATTCCGAATCTAAGCTTCTGAGATATGTTACAGTTTTGAATATTAGCGTACGAAACATCAATGAAGTTGTACCAGACGGTGGTGATAGTTGAGAACGAAAGTATGATTTAAATACACGTAAATGTACAATTTTCTAGTATGACTATACTTGTGTGCATACGGAAATCGCCTCGTATATTCCTACACAGTGCATAAGAACGAATCTGGTATACATATACTGCTGTAGCATTAAAAATTAGCATAAGGAGTAACCTCCGTACTCGTTGATTATGTTGCCGAGGATGGTTGCTGCAGCAGTCGTATGCATTTTGTAAAGATGAAAATTCGCAACTCGTGCAACAGACTGTATTGACTGTGGAGGATCTTCCAAACGAGCTTCGGGATTCCATTTTAGTACCCTCACACGGAGGAGAGTCTCCATTTAGTCCGGGCAATAAAGATATTTAAAAAAACATCGTCTGAAAACAAAAGGATTTTTGGTGGAGATTTCAAGTATCCCTCCTATGAACAACATAAACAAAATCCTACCCTCCCAGAGTGGGCGCTTGCCCCTTTTCTTTAGGAGGTACATATTTTTATTCTAGCGCGCGGTGGAATTTTTGGTGGGGTGCATGTATTCTCGGCGAAAATTACTTCAAGGCTTCCTCTACGAGAGAACTATTACCACCTTCAACATAGAAGACCATTTCTCTGTTCACCAAACAACACGAGAGCGGAAAGCTGTTATAGAGGAATAGATATCATTGACTCTACGAACAAGATCTAACAAACTCTAGACAAAATGAGGAGGCTGGTACCCGTAAAGCCTTCTCGTCAATCGTTGTCCTCCTCTTTGCTTTGAACATCACCACTCTGTCCTAAGCTAGGAGCTCAATTGGTGCCTTGGGTGAACTTGCATTGAATCAGTGTGGTAGGCACGAGAAAAAAAAAACACTTTCGACTAAAAAGCCATCATAAAAAACGTAACTAACCTAACAATGAAACGTAAAAGCTGTCACCAACCTCGAGAATGATAAAACAAGAAAGAAAAACTAATCATCGAGTTGTGCCTCATAAGTAAGTTCAATGCCTGTTCAGTATAATGATACCATGATGTATTCTTATGACAAATTATTAACAGGGAACCTGTTTTATCGGGGGGTAAACTGAAGGAAAATGACGGGCGCCGTCCAGCAAGAAAAAGGGACTTAGAAAAATTTTGATGAAGTGATAGGAGGGGGACTTATCCTCTCTGCTTCATGCAGTATATTATACTAGGTTTATACTAGGTATTATACTAGGCGTATACTAGGTCCAATCCTCCTTTATACTAGGTTTAGGCATCCTTCACACCATAAGCTTACAAGATCTTTATAATAGCTTATAGTAGCAGTTTGTCCTAGCTCTGTACTAGGTCTTAGGCTTCCTTTATACTACTGTATTAGTGATTTTACTAGCTCTGTGACGTCATCAGATAGTGATGGCACTTCTAAGCTATATATGATGGGAAAAGGACTTGTAAAAAATTCGAAAATTGACCTGTATCTGATGAAAAATTCCTTGTAAAACAGGTTCCCTGCTTGCCTCAATTAACACAGTTAATGAAGGCAATTCCGAGCAGCTAAGTATGTGGGCTGCGAGTTTTTTTCGATATTCTCCTGGGCGGTACCTTTAAAGTACGAATTCTCTTGGCGCAGAAATACTTTTCAACCCTCCTGGGTACTGTGCCCACTAGTGATTAGATATAGTCGGCAAATACCAAATCTCTTACCCATTCTCCCAGACTGTCTCATGTTCATCGATTCCAATGGTCAGCTGGCGACCGGTCTATCCGATGTAAACACCCTTACAATCTCCACTTCATAACCTGCATACCCCACTCCGCTCGTCTTCAGGAATTCGACCTTTCATCATAACAAACAATTCTTTGACTGTAACAAGGTTGTAGAACGCAAGCTGAAAGGCGAAGGGCCCGACCTAGTTGATGAGAGAACTTCCCGAGTCCATCGCAAATTCTTGCGGCTGATAATATAGTGTAGGCGAATTAGAAGGAAATGAGGAAAAAAAACATTTTTGTCTATAAAAGGTTTAATGACTGAAAATGGTCAAGGACGGCGTCCACAACAACATACTAAGAATCCCACCCTATCCCCCTGGAGCTTCTTCTTTTATAGGGGTTTAAATTACCCCAAAATCAGTTTTTTGCAAATATCTCGCAACATATGCATTTTACAACAAAATTACCTCTTACCAAAATTATTCCTCGTAAAATTTCGTATAAGGTCATTTGCTTTTATTTTGGCATAACATTCACCCTTAGTCCTTTTATGGGGGTTAAAACTACCCCAAAATTGATTTTTTGCAAATACCTCGCTAAATATGAATTTTACAACAAAATTACCTCCTACCAAAATTATTCCTCGTTAAATTTCGTATCAGGTAAACATTCACCCTTAGTTTTTTATGGGGGTTAAAACTACCCCGGATCAGTTTTTTACAAATATCTCGCTAAATATGCATTTTACAACAAAATTACCTCTTGCCAAAATTATTCCTCGTAAAATTTCATGAACGGTGATCTACTCTTATTGTTCTTCACAGTGTGCGTCACACTTCACGTCACATCACGTCACGTCACGCAGTTCACAGAAACTACTGGACACGGACGTTTTCTGATGATATCATCCCCCTAATAAAATGGATAGCGGGTTCCCCGCTAAAAAAAGGAATGGATTTTCTGGCATAGTCAAAAATATAAAGATCATGTTTCATGTCTTCTATGTCATGCTCCGCTCGTTCAGCCCCCCCCTCATGGTCTAGTATAAGTCTACTTTTAAAATATTTTAGGCTAAGGTTTAAAGGCGGCACACTTGCTAGATCAAAGTCTACTTTAGGATATTTTGGCCTGATGACTTTAGGGGGCTCACTCGTTCCGCCCGTTCGCCCCGCTTCTTGGGCTAGTATAAGTCTACTTTAGAATATTTTAGGCTAATTTTCGAAGTCCAATATAAGTATACTGATAATCGCAGATTTCTGAATCACCTGCCAGGTACAGAATTTTTTTTTTAAATTTTCCAAGTCTATTATTTGTGGGAGGGGGAGGGGGTGTACTCGCGATTTTCCAATAGTGTATGGGGTGTCAGAAAAGACATGAAAAATTTCAAAAGACTTGAAAAACTGTTGTGCCTTTGCATGAATGCGACAATTTGTGGAACAACTCTGGCTAAAGAATGCATCAAAGTACCGAGAGTATCTATGGCCCTGTAACCGTGAAATGAGTATATTCCCCCTATATCTCCAGTTTCCTTGACTTGATAGCACGAAGTTCGATTACCTTCTATACGATTCATATGAGTGACAGATGGATGTGCAATAAAAAACCAAACAACTCCAGTTTTCAGTGCTCGTGCAAAACTTCCCTCTGTTTGATTAGGTCCCAAGAGGGCGACTGACACTTCAGAACACAAATGGTATTTTGTTGCACCAACCTATGATTCCACAGTAATAGTTCGTCTTTTCAGCTCACTTTTACTTCGAGTGTTCACTAGTTTTCAGTTTTTTCTAAAGAGCGTAAATCGTTATTGATTATCAATGAGTCCATACTGTGATACTAATCTGTTTTCTTTCTTTTTTTTTTTTTTCAGGCCTATCAATTGACATTCCAGCAAAGTACAGGTAAGAACTCTGGTACAATATATTACATCTTATCTCGATTTGTTATCACTTCTTTTCATTTCTATATTGCAAGTGTGTCGCACGTTCTCTTTTTGAAATTTGTTCTACCGAAGTAAAATGAAATCGCACTGGGGAGATTTGTGAAGTAGGTACCGTTTATTTATCGCGACTTTATCGTTTCTTATTTCAAGCAAGGATCTGCTTGAGAAAAATTTTCGACCATAGGGACCTATGCGCTTTGTAGTTTCTTCTGTTTTCGCTCCTACACGATTTCGATATACCCAAGAGCCACACAATTCAATGATCCTTGACTAATTTTCTACTATCGGAAAAGTGGACGCGCCTACTTTAGCATCGGTTACGTGATTCTTAGAGAGTACAATTAAAATGGAGAGAAAAAAAAAAACGATTTCCAAGGTCGTGTCTCTTACTACGTCGTCCGTGAAAGGGTTTTTGTATATAATAATATGACAAAAAATAAATTCAATACTTTTTTATAACTTTTATACAGGCGTATCGAATTACGAGGTTTAAATTCGCTGTTTAGAATTTGTCCGCGAATTTTCTCGTAGGATGTATAGAATATGTGCAGTATCGGAGTATGTTAGCTTCTTGCGAGCTTTGCGCTACATTAATTTTACGATTCTTCACTCGTGATACGCCGTCAAAAGAAATGCTTATTGGCGCGCGATCAATTTCGTCGATAATAATTTGTATCCACGAGTTTACGAAGTATTTTGTAGGTACTAATGCAGTTTGATAAAGTGAGGAGCGTCAGCCTCAGGTGTCGCGAAGACACGCGCGTATAAGTATGCCTAAAATTGCGAGTTCATTATCAGCAAATATAGGAGTAAGTGTAGACCCGAAAGGGAAAAATTCTTCGGAATATTGTTCTTCGAAATTATTGAGAACTCGAAACCCGACATTTATTATATCTTTGTATCGCGTTAATTAATCCGACTGCTGTCTCTTTATAATGCGCGCAGTCCCTCTCGTGCATTCGTATTCGATGGCGTGATAAACAATACACCATTAATTATTCAAACCGCGCGTACTGGTTAATTGTTTAATCCTCGTAATTGCGGAAGAGAAGATGTATGACGTGATGTATGCAGTTACGATTCGTCTTCTTTGCGAACGTGATACTCAACATATTCGCCAAAACTAGACTTCTCAATTATTGGATTCGGTCAACATCTTCCTATACACTTCGTACTGCAATATTAATACGGTACTCGAACGGTACCCAACCAGCTGACTTGTAATTACAGAGTAATCGTTCATAATTCCAACGGAATTAAATTTCATTTCTCTACTATGCACACGCTTTAATTACATCAGGCGCGATGAGGACGAATCCCGTATTAACAGTAAAAATTCAAATCTCGAAACTACGCTAGTTTGACTGACTACTATTGATAATACAGTAGAGACGCTCCAAGTCTAATCAGCTCGAAGAGGGTCAAATAAATAGTATCGTAAGAATTGAGATAATGTTCTATTGATCTAAATATTTACGGATTCTTTTGAATGAGTTGAAAATATTCTCGATGTAGGGAACTTATTTTATGGAGAATAATCCAAAAATATGGGAAAAAATGAATTGACCGCCATCAAAAAGGGGAATGAACGACATATTTTCACTGACAAGAAAGTTTGACGTAACGCCATTTTGTTATCAAAGTGACGACAACATGAACACGTCATCAGATGATGTTAGAATAGCAACAATAACAGACACGCAGAAAATGAGAATGCAAATATAAATAGGTGACTTGTCGCGAGAGAAAACCCTTAGTCGTCGAGGAACGGATCAGCAGGAACAGTTCAACGTACTTGCAGGTTTGCACGTATACAAACGCTAAACTGCTGATCCGTTCTTTGACGACTATAAGGGTTTTTCTCGTCACAAGTCACTGATATTAAATTGTATCCAGTTTTCTGTATTTCTTTCATAGCGGTGGAGGTCCGGGTGATGTTTCCTCACGACCACATGAAACCGATTATACCATGCTTCACTTGAATTATTTATACGGTATTCTTTTCTGACTCCCCTCTCATGGTGGTTCCAAATGGTCGTAGGGCGTGTACGTGCTCGTACTCGACTTCCACGTTCCAGTTTGTCTCCCGCAGCATCTTCTACCAAATCATCTTTGGAATCTGCGCTATCCACGCAGTGTTCATCTTCTCCAACACAAGAATCATATATGAGAAACAGAAGAAGGTTGGAATCGCCGTGGTACATCCTGTAATTCTTCTGGAAACCTCGGGTTTTCAAGAAGGTCTCTTCGACGCTCCCTCTGGCTCGTCTTCGCCAACGCCCCGCGTTTCCTCAAAATCTGAGATTTACATTTTCTTTGCGGTTGAGCGTCTGCTTCAATTTCTCCGTGGGTACTTCCTCACGATTGGGTACATCAGTATGCATTGGTTCTTCCAGCTATTTAAAAAACGACTACTTCTCCGGACTCCGGATCATTGGTTATCGCTCGAATTATGGTTTAAATAAGAGGAAGGGAATGGTGTCATAAGGGAAATATTTTGATTGATGACCGACGCAAAAGAGAGCGTGACGTCATCAGGTAATGTCCCGATCGGACGGCGCTTGAAAAGAGGCAGACCGTCGAAAGTGAAAAAAGCTTTACTTATTTAATGAGTTCTGCAAAACTGACTAGATCCGACTGTATTTTTGATGATTAACCTACGCCCGGATACCCTATTATAAGCCTAGTTTAAGCCTAGTAAAATCTGCGTTCTATTATAGGTCTAGTTTAGGTCTGGTAAAATCCTAGCATAAAGCTAGTATAAAGCTATCATAAAGCCAGTATATAAACTGGACTAGGTAAACTCGCGGGATGAACTCGCAAATTTTCGAATCACCCACAGAGTAACGAGGGTGAAGGGGGCCACTCAATTAGGGTGCCGGGAAGAATAAAGACATGAAACATGTCAAAAAATGTTCTTATGTAGTTTAGATCTGTGGATCTAATATAGCGAGCGTTATTTTCTCACATCAACATAGTACTGTATCACCTACTGATACTGGAGCCCTACTGAAACTATTCCATTGTTATTCAAACAAAGATAACTTGTTCTGAAAATAGGGTTAACAACCAACAAGGTGGAGGGGCTAACTACAAACCCGTTGGACTATGTCGACGGTAAGTTAACTCGAAATCGGCGTCGATCTTGAGTCCATTTAGTTAGCCCATATTTGATTCGAAATCGACCACTTCCTCTCTCCAAAATTGAGTTGTCTCAATGTTGACTCCAGATCGATATTGATTTGAGGTCAATGCAATGTAAGGTCAACCAGTGTGAATAACCAGAAAACTACAAATTGACTCAAAATTGACCCAACAGTGCAGTCAATTTTAGGTCGACAAAAAACTTGGGGATGTTGACTCAAGATCGATCTGAAATTGACGTCAATTTTGAGTCAATTTAGTTACGCCCATTTCAACCCAAAATCAACCGCATATCAACCAGAAGTTGTATCAAAATCGACCGCTTCTTCTCTCCAAAATTGAGTCGTCTCGAAGTCGACTCCAGGTCGACATTGGTTTGTGGTCCAAGTCAGGTCAACCAGCATGAACAACCAGGAAACTACAAATTGACTCGAAATTGACCCTACAGAGCAGTCGATTTTAGGTCGACGAACAATTTGTGGTGTCAACTGAAAATCAACTTGATGACCAGAAGTCAACTCAAAATTGACCGCTTCTTCTCACCAAAATTGAGTCAACTCGAGATTAACGTCGATTTGAGGTCAATATAAGGTCAACCAGCGTGAATAACCAGAAAACTATAAATTGACTCGAAATTGACCCAACAGAGCAGTCAATTTTAGGTTGACAAAAAATTTGGGAATGTCGACACAAAATCAACCTGAAATTGACGTCGATTTTGAGTCAGTTTAGTTACGCCCATTTTGACCAAAAATTGAGCGCACATTGACCAGAAGTTGACTCAAAATCGACCGATTTTTCTCTCCAAAATTGAGTTGTCTGAAAGTCAACTCCAGATCGACATTGATTTGAAGTCAATGTAAGATCAGCCAGCGTGAATGACCAGAGAACTACAAATTGACTCAAAATTGACCGAACAGAGCAGTCGATTTTAGGTTGACGAAAAATTTGGGGTGTCAACTCAAAATCGACCTGAATTTGACGTGGTAAATGAGTCGACATAGAGTGAAAAAATAATATATCGACGTGGTAT
This sequence comes from Aspidiotus destructor, assembly GCA_035079395.1. NCBI lineage: Eukaryota > Metazoa > Arthropoda > Insecta > Hemiptera > Diaspididae > Aspidiotus > Aspidiotus destructor. The sequence goes on along the minus strand of JAVHKZ010000003.1, from coordinate 9,107,312 downwards.
TCCATTTAATCCTAAAAAATGTTGAGGGAAGAATGTTAAATTTGTTGAAGTAATAATAATAATAATAATAATAAAATAAATTCAGCATATAATTGCGGGCTGTGAAAAAATGGCACCGACGGAATATTTACAAAGACACAATGATGCTGCAAAGGTGTTGCATATAGCTCTGGTAAAGAAATATGGCTTTAATAAACAGGAAGAAAAATACTACAACTACGAACCCAAGAAGATCCATGAAAATGAAAGAATAAAGTTATATTGGGATCGAACAATTATGACTGATGAAACAGTGCTAGCAAATAGACCTGATATAACGGTCATCGACAAGAGCAATAAAGAGGTGCACTTAATCGATGTTGCTATACCTAATACAAATAACTGCATGAAAACAGTAACAACCAAAAACGAAAAATATAGGGATCTAGCCACGGAAATGCAACGAGTAGGAATCGCCAAGAAGGTATTAGTGAATCCGATAGTAATACCTGCAACCGGAGTGACACCCACAAAAACAATGCGGAACGTGGAGAAGCTACTCGGAAAAACTGAGGCGGTGCGGATATTCGAGCTGATGCAGAAGGCGGCAATATTGGCAACCACAAGAATAATTCGGAGAGTTCTAGGAGAGTCGTACATATAGACCATGGCCATGGTAAAAACCCGCCCTAGTTTACAATACCGCTCAAGGCGTGCGATGAGGAAATAAATTATTATTCAATTATTAAAATTAAAATTTGTTAATAAAGATTATCAAAAAATTAATCTTTGAAATAATTGAAAATACAACTCCTATTGATAATACATGGTGAAGATGAGCAACAACGTACTATGAACCACAAAATTGACCGGATATCGAAGTGAGGTTGATTTCAGCAACATATCGACGCGATTTCGACCAAGACTTTGAAATAAATAAATTCTTGGTCGATTTTTGGTCAATTTCTGGTCGACACTGGCACTGATTGTTGACCGGAGATCGACGTGAAATCGACGGTCGAGGACCCAGTAGGCGTCTACCAGTTATAGTCCGTTGGATAAATAAGGCTTTTCCCTCTGGTTTGCCGTGATTTTGCCTACAGAATTGATAAGATTTACACACAGTGTTATGCAAAAAAAAAAAAAAATCGTGTTATAGGTGCCATCTGATAGGAAATTACACGGGCTACAACTTTGTTTCTCTACATTTTTTTCCAAAACACAATATTTTTTCCAGAAAATAATTTTTTTTTTGTATTTCCTTCATAAGAGCCAACGTTAAATCCGCCTACAAAGTTGATAAGAACTCAGGCGGGCAAGTAGGCAACCGCTTCAGAGGGAAAAGCCTTATAGTGATAGTCATATCACTTGGAAAATAATTCAAAATGTGAAGATGGAAATTGCCCAGATATCGATGCGCAACGAATATTGCTCAAAGGAGATGAAAATATAGTCCAATATTGCAGGATTAGGCGGAAAAAGGGCGATTCTCCCATTTAAAATGAACACAGACATTGCCCTTATTCCGGATAGCCCCTCAATTCTGTGCTTATACCTTCTATTCTACTCAGCTTGAGTAAGTATATTATCTACAATATTATCTACAGTATTAATTCACGAGCAGCAAGGGGTCGCTAGTACAAGGTATAATCATCGTCATTGGAGAATAATTTCAGGAATGAATTTAAGTAGTAGGTACTTATGATACTAACTTTGATAATCAATCATGAGTAATGCGATGTATTTACATCAAAATCCAAATCTTGATGAGTCTTTTAAATTATTCTTCTCGGATACGATTGATATGATCGACAAGCGCTCTGTCAATACACCCAAATGCACTTATTAGGAACAGGTCGATGAACGAAAACTGGACGCACTTATTTTAAAATACGAATACGTTTGTTGTGTCTCCTGGCTGTCTATTCATCGCTACCTCTACGTCATAACGTCTGTAGTAGGTCAGATTCAACAAATACACACTTCTCTACACGACCAACGATCATTAGGTATCAAACTTAATTTTGCGTCCGATTGTACTTCAAACTTTATGAGAAATTAACACTCCAACGGTGTACTTCTGTTTTTTCAAGAAGTAGTTGCAGTATACAGATTCACATATCGTATGGAAGATGTATGGTCTGTTCGCATTTTTACTCGTATAATTCCTATTGTTTTCCCACAATTACGCTACTAAGACAGTCTTTGTTGCTTAGTTCGAGACCTCTTGACGAAAGTAGCTTGTAGAACCATTGTACAAAGTGTGAGAAGAAACAGGTAAAACGGCCCCGATTTTGTGTCGAAAATACATATTTATAACTTGATTTCTCTCAGGTAGAAATGAACATTATTAATTAGGTGATACAACTTGGTCAATAGTCAGACTTGCTTGAGCGAAAATGAGATTGAGAGGATGAGTAAAATTTTTTCGTAATTAATTTCTCCCGAATTTATTTATCGAGCATAATAATGTTCTCTGCACGTATGTCATTAGGATACCGGATTGCTCGATTCAATAATGAACTGTTCGCTCTACTACTTATAACGAAGATTTTGAAAAACATATATTTAGGAGAGATCCCAAGGGCGGCGTGCGTTCTCCAACTGTTGCTGACCGGTGCATCCAGAAAATCGGTTTCAAATATAAGAAATCTACTTGAAAAAAACGAGGAAATGATATTCGTTGGTACAAATATTAACTTAAAGGATTTCTTGGCGTTGCCAAAAATATAAAGATCATGTTTCATGTCTTTTCGCCAGTCGTCTTAAGCTCTTCATAGTTCAAAAATTTCCGAAATTTTTAGCTTCTTGTTCTAGTATAAGTCTACTTTAGAGTATTTAAGGCTGACTGCTTTCTGGGACTCACTCGCGCTTCTTGGTCTAGTATAAATCTACCTAGGGTGAAGGGGGAGGGACACTCGGAAAGATAGTATATAGCTATCATAAAGCCAGTATAAACCTAGTATATAAACAGGGAAAAAAATAGTTTTTAAAATTTTGCCCAATCAGATATGTTGTGGATAATGCGAGACATAAATATTTGAGAGTTCTAGGCTAATGCTTTAGAGCGGCACACTCTTTTGATGTAGTATAATATTTCAGGCTAATGAGCCTTCTTGGTCTAGTGTAAGTCTACTTTAGTATATTTCAGGTTGATGAGATTACTAAGCCTCACTCGCTCCGCTCGTTCATAGACACCTAGTATGAAGAAAAAGAGTAAAGGGGTAGTACTCAGATTTTTCAATCACCCACCAGGTCTAAAAAAATTTTTTATAAGTCCTTGAACCTAACCCAACCTAACATCACCCAAAATTTTTACAAGTTCATTATAAATATACTACAGATAGTATAAGAAGGATGGTACTCGCAAATTTCTCAACCACCTCCCAGGTATTTTTTATTTTTATTTTTATTTTTTTATTTTATTTATTATTATCATTTTTTTCAGAATTATTTTTGATTTTATTTATTTTTTTATTTCATTTTATTTTTATTTATTTATTATTATTATTATTATTTTTCAGAATTATTTTTGATTTTACTTATATTTCATTTTATTTTATTTTATTTATTTATTCATTTTTTTATTCATTTTTTTTATTATTTATTTTTTTGGATAGAGGATGGTACTCACAAATTTCTCAAAGACCTCCCAGGTGTATATTTTTATTTTATTCTATTTTATTTTTTATTTTATTTTTATTCATGTTTTTTGAAAGAGGCTGGTACTCGCAGATTTCTCAATCACCTCCCAGGTATTTTTTATTTTTATTTTATTTTGTATTTTATTATTATTATTTTTTTTTTCAGAATATTATTTTTGATTTTATTTATATTTGATTTTATTTCATTTTTTATTTTATTTTTATTCATTTTTTTTTTGAAAGAGGCTGGTACTCGCAGATTTCTCAATCACCTCCCAGGTATTTTTCATTTTTATTTTATTTTGTATTTTTTTATTATTATTTTTTTTCAGAATTATTTTTGATTTTATTTATAATTGTTTTATTTTATTTTTCTATTCAATTTTTTCTTTTTTTTTTTCGAAAGAGGGTGGTACTTGCAAAATTCTCAACCAGCTCCCAGGTATTTTTTATTATTATATTTTACTTTTACTTTTATTTTTTATTATTATTTTTGTTTTTCAGAATTATTTTTGATTTTATTTATATTTTATTTTATTTTTAATTTTTATTCAATTTTTTCTTTTTTTTTGAAAGAGGGTGGTACTCGCAGATTTCACAATGACCCAGGTAACTCACAAAAATTTTCGAAGTCCATTATTGAGGAGGGGGGGAATTTGCGAATTTTCGATAGTGTGTAGGGTGTCAGAAAAGACATGAAACATGTCAATACTGAGAAAGCTACTCATATTGCCTGGATACATTACTGAGCCAATCATAATCATAATTTTTTTCTTTCAACGCCAAGAAACAAATTTTCACCGACCGCGTCATTCCAATCACCGAAGTAATCATTGGTCAAAAAAACAACTTTGATGTATTTCAACAGTTTGTGAAGTCGCCACCCTTCCGTGCACTTGAATGTGTGTTTGCGCTGTGCAAGTGTGAGTGAGCGTATGGTGATAGTGTGTGTGAGAGAAAGATAGGTGGTCATTATTTCGCTGCAGTCAAATCGTTCCTAGTATCCTTCCTCTAATTATTTCTTTTTCTAGTCTTTTCCTGTACGACGAATAATTCGTATTCATCGTACGTAAGTTATCCTATCTTTCTTCATTGTGCGATACGTCTTCCTATTCGTCAATTGTCTAAGGTTTGATTGCGGTAGGGGTAGTGATCATTGTATGTATCATCGTTGAGTTTTCGGTCGACGTGAATTTGTTCGCGCCGAACGAAAGATCAGTACGTGGAGAGTAATCTTGTAGGCATTGTGTGTGTCTGAGCGCCGTGCTTTATACCGCCGGGACTCCAAGATGGACCGCGTGTGCCTCGTGCGAGTATCTAGTGTCCAAATTTGTTCCTAAACGAATAGAATCTTCGACCGTGTCCTCGGGACTTGATTTGCTTACGCGAGTAAAAAGTTCAGTGTATTCGTGATTGTGGAAGTACACGTTTACATCACAAGTTCATGAAAAATTATTGAAAAAATTTCAACCGACCTCACAAATTAAGTTTCTCGCGTTTCGGAATGAACCATTTTCACACATTTTTCAAAGTAAAATTATGCGCATTATTGAGCACTTAGCAAGAAGAATATATACCATTTATTTTTTCGTATTTCGTGAATATTCAACGCGTATACATTTAATGCGAGGGAAATAATACATTATTCTTTTCGGTTTTGATTATTAATCGATCTCGAAGTGCCCATTGAAATGATATCCGTAGAAATTGTTATCTATGTGTACTTTACTATACTCGGTAGCTATTGGTAGGTAGCTCAAGTACACGGCGATTTGTTTATACTACCCGAATGACAATGCGAGCGCGGTTGAAGAATTATTAGTTACGTATACTTCGAGCGCGAACTAATTGCTTATACGTATACGTACAAGCTACGTTTAGATTTTGTATTTGAATACTGGTCGTGAATTATATCTGTGTTTTTTGCAATAGTGCGGTTTTATCACAAGTGAGCTTCTTTGCGAATTCTTAAAAAGATACGGAACGAGCGCAGAAAGAAACACGAAGTACATATAAAATAGCGATCATCGACTCTCCGCGTCTAAAATACCTATAGAACAAGAAGGAAGAGGAGTGTACGAACAAGGACCATAAAGTGACCTATAAGTGATAACGGGGGACAATAGAGAACGTTTTGAAAAGACTTGATTTTTTGCAATCAAAGTTAGACTTAGTCATCTCAACGAGGCAGTAAATGCGTGTTAGCGTAACGTAGAAAAAGACTACGCTCTTCTTTTCCTGGGATCTCTATCCTGGTAGTAGAGGACGATAAATATTCATAATAATGTGGGAATGCATTTTCATAATATTATGAAAAGAATTGGCGGTAATATTTTTCTTTGATGTTCGAATCACGTGTAGATAAGAATATCGTGTACTCAAAATGAATGCTCGTGAATAATTTTAAGTATGAGATTATCTGTACAAATATGTAAGCTTATATTCTATATACCTTTTGGTGAATGACTTTATCAGTTTACTTAATTCTGGAGAATATGCTCTCCTCTTTTGTCTTTGGAAAGTTGAAATTCCGACTTGTTTTTAGGTTTTACATCTGAATTCCTACCCTATTCCTTAAATTTGCGTCCAAGCGTCCATGCAATTTAGTACAGGAAAATAGAAAAATCCCTAACCTCGACTTCCGGCCCATCAATGGTTCGGTATGATTCACTCATCACGAGAAAAAAACCCGTCGGCCCCACTCCTTGTGCTTCTTGAGATATGAGGGTTGAAAGGACCCTAAGAAGTTTTTTTTTTTTTCTCTCAGTTTTTTCAATTTTATTCAAAAACTATTAACTTTTTCGTGATAATTTATGGAAAACAAAATTTTCAGCATCAAATTTACTACAAAAAGTGTCTCTTGTTCATAAGCGCTTAGACTAACAGGAACGTTGCTATGAAGCGATAAATTTTAACAATACTTCTTAGCATGCAGTGCTCGCGTACCCAGGATTTTGACAAGGGGATGGATATGAGCAGGAATCTTGCTTGTAAGTTCAAAAAAAATCCAATCGCGTCTCACCTCTTTCCTTCAACCACCAAAAAGAAAAAATCGCTGGAGCCTCAATCCTCCACTGGATACGCCACTGGCATGCAATATGAACCTAAGGAAAAATGAAAAAAAATCCATCGTTGACCTCTGGTCTATCTTTTGCTTAGCATGATCTCATAGTCTCCTCGTTAAGAGGAAAAACATTTTCTACCTCATCAGAGTTGCCTCCCGACACATGAGGCTTCAAATTCTCAAAAGCTGTTTGGTGACTTTGGTGCCAGTTGAACTGAATTTTCTTCTTAGTCAAGTTGGTGAGGACAGCGGCCAATATACTTGAATCTTCGATGAACTTGCGGAAATAACCGGCTAAGCCTATAAATTGTCCAACTTTTTTGGCGTTCTTAGCACGAGAAAAAGATTCTATGGCCTCGATCTTTTCTATATCGAGCCGTATTTGACCGTTTTCAATTTCATGCCCCAAATACAGTACTTTATCATGCAAAAACCGATACTTATCTAAGCGTATTGTTAGACCAACGTTTCTCAAGGCCTCGAATATTTTTCTTAGCTTTCTTAAATTTTCCTGACAGCCGTTTGATGTGATCACTATATCGTCCTAAGTAGGCCACAATTCCCATTCCTGTTAATGATGCTAAAATGGTATTGATTACCATTGAAATACTGCTCCTCCATTGGACAAACCAAATGGTCAGCGAAGCCTCTCATAATATTGTCCATCGGGAGTCCCAAAAATTGGTCTCATCAGTTGAGTTTTAGATCTCTGGTCACAATGCCGGGCCAAATGCCCAATTTTATAACAGATTTAACATTTCTTCTTGGGCGTACAACTTTCCTGTGGTATACCTTCCTGCGAGAATGCGATTATACGATGTTGGTAGAACGCCTCTGGAGTCTCATAACAACCAGCTCTATCACTAGCTTTGACAATCTTATCAGTAATGCTATGATCCAACTGTTGCCAAGGGGTCAATTGGCAAGGCCACAAGAAAGCCATCTTGGCAAAATAAATACTTCTCATAACTCTCTCCCTGTTGTTTAACCCACATCTTCATACGGTCCATGTCAACTGTGTGATTTCTAGGTTTTGGAAAGGTTCTTAGTAACCATTCTTCCCCCTCTTTTCATGAGTATTGGTAGTTGATAAGGTTATCACACCAGTCACCACTCACGTCCAGTACCTTTGGGACGTGCCTGCATATGGTAGATAGTAGTTGTTTCTGTCCATTTGAACATCTCGCGAAACTGCTCCAACGTATGAATCCATTGTTTTGTTGTCCATTTTCGCTGGTTCGGATCGTACTCGGAAATAATATCTATATTCATTGTCTGATGTACTGGTATGGATACAGCTTTTTGCTCTGATAAGAACAGATCTATCAATGCCTCTTGACTTTTCATCCCTGCCTGTAAATTTTCAATCGAGCTTATTCCAGCTCCTCCAACTACATTCTCTTGAAACCGCTGTCCTTGTTCAGCAGCATCATCTTCTTATTTACCTTATTGGAAAGCTGAGAGGCTCATATTGCATGCTAAGAAATATTGTTAGGATTTATCGCTTCATTGCAACGTTTCTGTTCGTCTTAGCGCTTATAAACAAGAGATACTTTTTGTAGTAAATTTGATGCCAAACATCTTGTTTTCTATAAATTATCAGGAAAAATTTGATAGTTTTGAAATAAAATTGAAAGAAACTGAAAAGAAAAAAAACTTTCGTAAGGACCTTTCAACCCTCATATTTCGAGAAGGACAAGAGGTGAGGGCGATGGGTTTTTCTCGTGATGAGGGAATCATACCGAACCAATGATGAGGGTAGGAATTTGTCTGTTTTCCATCCGCATTTTCTATATAATTTTCCTGTACCTTATAACTTGGAAACCTATACTAGAGAAGGAGTCTAGATATACCGTCCGCTCTTGGCTTTTACTGGGTATGTGTCCTCCTCTCCAAACTTCACTAACGCTTGGCCATCCGGAGTTTTGATTGTGGCGAAGAATTCCTGAGTTATGCCCTAAATCAACTAGAGTTCGTGGGGCTTTTATCTTGTGTTAAGTACTTCCAACTGCAAATAAAAAAGCGTTTAGGAGAAGCTGGTTATTTGTCACCAAGCCGAAAAGAAAAAAATAGTATTCTCACCCACGAGAAAATTTTTTGTGCATTTTCACGAAATTCCTGCGTACAGTTTCGACGTCTTTTTCCGTTGAAATACATCTCGGCAATTTATTAAAACTGTACAACTCAATGCGATCTTCTCTTCTAGTTATTGTCTGTTTCCTCTAGATTTTATCATTCTTATGAATACATAATAAATAAATAATACATAGTTGATCAAGATTCAGATGGAACTTACTATATCAAAGAGATGATTTTCATCCAATTCGGTTACATAACGGACTGTAGAAAGATAAACTCCGCTCTTTGAGTTTAACGAATTGATGTCCTCCTCTCCCAACATTACAAACGGTTGCCCATTTCTAGTTTTGATGGTCGCGAAGAAGCCTTGTGTCAAGACCTGCATCATTGTTTTCGGTTCACGATTGGTTGCGAGAATTTGATCGAGCATTAAAGGTACATGATTTCCTGAAGAAAAAAACAAGTTTATTACCGCGTCTGTTGAAAATTAATATCACAAGCCGAAGAACATTGATATATTTATGATACTTAAATCATCTTCAACTGTCGACATTTTTCCTTTCAGTTCTAGATTTCCGATTGCTTTTGCGATAATGTAAAGGTGCAGTTGTGTCGATCTAAGCGTGCTTCCTTTCTCTCGCAACGCGGCAATTGTTCTATCGTGATAATTTGAATCCACGCTTTGCATTATTTTTCGTGATTTTTTCTTTAAGCTATATAGTATGCAGTCCGTAGCGTATAACTATTTTGTACAAAGCCGTCTACAAATACATGATAAATAAATAAACTAATTATTCAAGATTCAGATGGAACTGACTATCACACCGATATAATTTTTATTTAATTCGGATACGTAACGAACGGTAAATAGACACACTCCGCTCTTGGCTTTTACTGAGTCTCCAGACTTCACTAACGCTTGGCCATCCGGAGTTTTGATTGTGGCAAAGAATTCCTGAGTTATGACCTGAATCATTGTTTTCGGTTCACGACTCGAGACTGACACTGGAGACTTAGACTCCAGCTTGGGACTGAGACTCGAGCTTGAGCATCGAGTTTGAGACTCAGGACTGAGACTAGACTTGAGACTTGAGACTGACACTCGAGACTGATACTTAAGCTTGACACTCAAGACTGACACTCGAGACTGAGACTTGAGCTTGAGACTTGAGCTTGAGAATCAAGGCGGAAACTTACTGAGACTCGAGACTGAGACTCGAGCTCAGCGTCGTCGCCAGACTTTTTGAGACCTAAAGCAAAATTTTCATATGAGCCCTTTTTTCAATTTAGACAATTTTAATTTTTTTCCCTCCTCGCCGGCGCGAGGCCTATAGAAGCTCGAGGCCTGAAGCGGTAATACCTACTCGCCATCCCTAGCGACGGCCCTGTGTATTCGCAAATCACCTGCCAGATGTATTATAGGCCTAGTATTTGAAAGAGCTGAATCTTAGTATACGTAGGCCTAGTTTGGTACCTACGGAAATGGTGAACTCGCAAATGTTTCAATCATCGTGCAAATATAAAAATTTTTCTCATAAAATTTTCCAAGTTCTTTATCTTGGGAGGGAACTGTGTACTCGCGGGTTCCCAAATTGGGGTGCGATGAGACAAAAGACATGAAACTTGTCAAAATAATGATATCATGTTATGAAAGACAAGTTGTAGGTCAACAGTCCAACAGTATGGTGAATATCCAGATTGTACTGAATTTGTTCATCGCTAATGTATCACATTCACACTTTCCGTAACATTTTTTCCTTCGTCTTTATTTAGTCGTACAGGAGGACCACTCAATTTGTATCAGACGAGTTCTGCAATGGCAATGTAATGTTCATTACAATCTAACTATAAGCGTTTTGATAAGATACAGAGTATTCTGTAGTCGTCCTAATAACAAATTTTACAAGTTGTATTAATATTGTGCAAATGATCATGCAAACCAGTTATGTCCCACGTGAACACTAATCACAAGTCGAATGTTCGATCTGGGCCTAACCTTATAACTAACCGTTTAATGCGCTGCCTTTACTTTGTGTTGGTTCATTAGCTCTAGGATTGATCACACGTATATACGTATGTATAACTGAGTGCAAAATTGTACAGTAGATCTATAAATCAATCAATTATGTTGCTGTTGTTCTCCCTTCTCCTCGATGCGCCTAGACTACGCGGACAGATTTAATGATAAGCTGAAATATCTACGGAAAATTGTTTAAAATACGGTTTCTATTCGATAATACGACATGCGTGTGATTTACAATGAAACGAAGAAAATCAATAATTCAAATGAATGGCTATTATTTCGTTAATACTCGTATACAGCTGCAGCGGGAAAAAAGCCTGAGCAATGAAAAAAAAAGAGAAGGAAGAAGTAAGAATGGGTTTGAGATGGTTATCATTTATATAGCGAAAGCACGATTTTTTTTTGCAACATTAGACTCAGCAGTCGTAAAGAGGAGAGAACCTATAGTACTGATGTTGGAAGCTGCACGCTATTCATTCGATTTCTGATTTTTGAAATTCAAAAACTTAACACCATGAGAGCATATGTGTACCGTACCACGAAGAAGAGTTACTGTGAAATTTCTCATCATTCTGTGGTATACCTACTGATTGACATATCGTGCCAAAACTCGCGGTATTTTCTTAAGTAACCGCCGTTTTCACGCTAATTATAAGTTGGATGTAAGTTAAGTAACTGTCGTCTATCTTGATTTAATCGTAAAATACGCCTCGCTTATGAGGAAATACATAATTTTAATGAATCGTGCTCGGACTAATCTCTATATGCGAGGCTTTTGCGATTCACCCACCTGGTTATGACTGCTCGACGTAATTATAATAAAAACTCGCCGCGGTGAATTTATTAATTTCACGTTTTCATAAAAGTAAGAACTATCTTCATAAAAACTGGCTACGATTATAATGCAGAATTGTACGTCTATGTATTTGAGTGCGATTATAGGACGAGTACCTAGGCTATTTCTCAATTAACATATGATGGAATGTCAAACGTGAGCGAAAATAATTTGATTTATTTCGTACCCGTGAACTAACTCTTAGCCGATCAAAGAAATTGCAACCGTTTTATGTTGAGTGAAATTTTGCGAGTGAAATGTTTCACTGAAGGTAGGAGGAACAAATTTCTGTGAAAAATCCAACGTTCAAAAGGCCTGTCATTTCGAGTTTGAAGAAAGGAAGTCTAGCTGTTGGCAAAATTTCTACCTTTAACGGAGCAAGACGCACATTTTTTCGGTGCGGTATATCGTTAGAAATCATCTTGCTTCTTCAATGCAGTAACTCACAGAGAAGCTTTCATTTATGATACTAGTTCGCAACTTCGGATATTGAAAATGACAGCGACAAATCGGGAAGATTCTTTATTCCTCAGGTTCGTTCAACATATTCACTGTGGGTATAGGGCAATTTCATATCCTTCTTACCCTCTTTTATTCTAACCAGATACCCTAGTACTTGATATTCTTCTTGGTCTCAATTTCCACACCTGGCAGGTGAAAGGTGGCTGGACTGAACTTCCGACGGGTTGTGAATAAGATGGCCTCCGTCTTCCTAGTTGCAAGTTCAAGTCCAGCCGACTCGATCTAACGCCTCACTAGCCCGGGCCAGCTCACTCTGGACAATTCTTAGTTTCTATTTCTGAACGCCTGGCCTCCTGCTTAACCCGTAGAGCAGTGATTCCCAAACTCAATTCTACGTCAAAAAATGTGCCACAAGATTAACATGGGAAAAAATCTCAAAAAAGAAAGAAAAAAAAAGAGGGAAATTTAGAGACCATTGCAGGTTTGCAATGGCAGCGGGGAACCCGCAATATCCCCCGCTCGCGATCACGTTGGCGCGAAAATGCGCCCTCAGAAAATGAGTTGACTGGGCTCTTCTCAGTATACTGCATCTTAGGCCTGATATAATGAAGGCTGAAAATTGAAGTTTTTCAAGCTCCTAAAGTAGGTCAAGGTCATTGATGACGTCATAAAGTGCCCCACGCCACGTTACGTTACGCAGTTCATAGAGACTCATGAACGCGGACGCTTTCTGAGGATGTAATCCCCCTAACAAAATGGATAGCGGGTTCCCCGCTAAAAAAGAAAGGAATTGGTGAGAAATATGCAGGTTTGAGAGTAGGTAATATTTGTGGATACCAAATAGAGAAGATTTTATTCGTGCAAAGGATAACTACGACACGAGAGAAACAAAATGGCTTTTCATGCACAGAATTGTAAAAAAATGTATTTTAGAAACATTTTTTCAGTGTACCGCAAAATTTATTTTGTGCATTTTATGTGCCGTCAGCCTGAAAAGTTTGAGAAACACTGCCGTAGAGTCTCACGGTCGGTCGTTGTCATCTTTTTTGCTCTGAACATCACCGCCTTCTCCTCAGCAAAGAGCTCAATGGTGGTGAACATGCTAATACGCAAAGAGCCTCTGTCGAGACAAAGCGGTAGGCACTAACACACTCCAGCGCAGCTCTTCGTCGTATCTTTACCATCTTTCTTCTTCTGTATGGTATCCTCATTGAGTCGGCCCATACTGGTGCACCATGTAGGAGGATCGACAAGGTGGTGCTCATCATAATCCTTCTCCGTGCTTATCTCGGTTCTCCAAGGTTCCTCATCAGGCGACTTAGGTATCCAACTACCTACCCTGCTTTTTCCGCTGCCATCACGAAATGGTGCCTGAAGCTCAGAGACCCAGGTACTTTATCTTCTTCTTAGTCTCGATTTCCACACCTTGCAGGCAAAAGTTGGGAGGACTGAACTTCCGATGTGTCGTGAATAAAATGGCCTCCGTCTTACTAGCTGCAAGTTTGAGTCCAGCCGACTCGATCCAATGCGTCTTTACCTGTAGAGCCCGGTTGACCCTGCCCTCCACCACTACAATAGTCTCGGCAGCGCATACCTTCAGTATGTAGCAGATAAGTTTAACACCCGGTAACAGCTTCACCTTAAATATCTTGTTTTATGCGACGCACCACAACAGTGGCCCAAGGACCTACCCCTGCGGGACTCTACAAGTAACTGGGTGCTTCATTGTACCAACAGACGTCTCTGTCTGGATTTTTCGGCAGCTAAGATAGCTGCTGATCACCCTGAGCAGGTATGCGGGCACTTCTGCGTCCTTGAGGGCTTCCAAGATCCTTTCCCAAGGTATCGAATTGAGCGCATTTTTTAGGTCGAGACTGACGGCTGCGCAAAATTGACGCGTAGCAATCGCTGACTCGGCTTTCCTCTTCAGCCGGATCCCAGCATCTGATGTGCATCGTCCAATTTGGAAACCGTACTGGCTACTAGAGATTATATCTTTTTCCTTCAGATAGCTTTCCAGTCGATTGGCCATCACTCTTTCTAAGAGTTTCCCAACATTGTCCAGCAGACGGAGTAACCTTCTCCTAGTACTCTTTGTTACAGCTCCCCGCCCGCACCCCAACAGCAGCCCTACCACGCGCCAGCCAAATGCAGACAGAAAGTGAAACAGCCGCAGCCTGCACCTCACTATCCTCGCTTTCAACTCTCAGGTCCGGTACTCTGGCATTCACGGGCGTGCAAGACAGCTCATCTCAGTCAAGCACCATGAAAAGCACTCACCAGAGCAGACCCAGCGTGCACCCCCCTCCCCCCGGCACAAGAAGAAGTATCATGGAGGGCACCCACCAGAGCAACCGCAATATGCACCCACCCGGCACAAGACGCCATCCTAGTTTGAAGGTCCAGCAGCGTATCCCAGGGCATCAGCCCAGTCAGCACATCCAGACCGCAACTCTTCGCGCGAGACAGGGTCCAGGTGCAGCGTCCAGTTTGAGATTATATCTCTTTCCTTCAGATAGCTTTTCAGTCGATTGGCTATCACTCTTTCCAGGAGTTTCCCAACATTGTCCAGCAGACAAAGTGGACGATAAGAGGATGGCAGACCAGGTTGTTTATCCTTCTTATCGATCAGCGCTTTCCTCCGTCGCACAGGGAACAATCCCTTAACAACTGCCGCAGTGAATGTATCAACAAGCAATACGGGCCAACTGAGTATTTGGCGCTCCAGACTGGATTTGGACTCTCATCCGGGCCTGGAGCCTTCCAATACTCACCCTGCAGTCTGGACTATTGACTGCTGCATCAACCTCCTCGGTACCTAGGAGGGATATACTATCCTCTTCTACTATTGTTAGCGTCACCAGTGGTGGTGAGTGCTGTGGGAACAAATCGTCAATGGTTTGTCGCACAATATCCGGGTCCATTCGGCTCATTGCTGAGAGGCTCTTCAGCTTCTTCAGCACAGTCTTGTAAGGCTTGCCAAATGGGTCTTCCCCTGCCATTTCGCACAGCTCCTTCCGAGCAGCACTCTTGCTGTCTTTAATGGCTTTTTTCGGCCTAATACGAGCCAGCTGGTGTTCAGGTGCAACCGCGTGCGCCTCTTTGCGGCCACTACGTTGGTTTCCAATGTATGACTCGAAGTCGACGTCGTTATCAAGTCGATTTAGGGTAAGCGGTTTTCTAGGACTCGAGATTAACGTCGTTATCAAGTCGATTTTGGGTGGACAGTCTGCTATACTGTTGAAAATCGACGTCGTAATCAGTCGATTTGAGGTGGACGGTGGCCTTCGACCCGACAGCGACTCACTATCGACGTCGTCATCAAGTCGATTTGAGGTGAGCCTTTTTCTACGACGAAAAATCGACCGTAATGTTATAGCCTTCAGTAAAGATGTCGATTTGACGTCGAATTTCAGTTGATTTGGAGTCGACATTGCCTATGACTCGAAATCGACCCTAAATCGACGGTCGACATGGTTCAACGGGCGGGAAATATTTGCACCCGCCGGACCTCGACGTTAACTTTTTAAAATCACAAACATTATCAAAACAGCTTGAGCTTTCTACTTTTTAGCGGGGAACCCTCTATCCATTTTGTTAGGGGATAACATTCTCAGAAAACGTCCGCGTCCGGGAGTTTCTGTGAACTGCGTAACGTGACGTGACATATGGCGCTTCATGACGTCATCAATGACCTTGACGTACTTTAAGGACAACAAAATTTCAATTTCCAGCCATTATTATATCGGGCCTAGCATGCAGTATACTGAGAAGGGCTCAGCCAACTCTTTTTCTGCGAGGGCATTTTCGCGCCAACGTGATTGCGGGCGCGGGAGGTTGTGGGTTCCCCGCTGCCATTGCAAACCTGCAATGACCTCTAATTACCGGCCCACTGGGAAGTTCCCGATTCCCGACCCATATATCCAAGCCTGGGCATAACAATTATAATTACACGGATTAAAATATCTACACTACAATGTTTATAAATTGCTAGGTAAATTTTTGGAGATGATAACTGTCGCACCGTTGGTTTGTTAACAGATATCAATCCAACTTTGTATGGCAAAGTAGTGCACTCGCGACTTTACCCCCACACCCCATAATAAAGACGAGGGAATTTTGAAAAAAGTTGAAATCTGGTAACCCAATAGCCAAAGACCAAACGTTTTGTAATGCAGAATGAGAGCTAAATGCCAAAAGCTGACGCAAATAAAGAAAGAATGGATTGTTTTCTTTCCATCCAAGACTAATTAATAGAAAATTATATCTTCACCAGTCACGTGTTTAAGAAAAGAAAAAACTTTTCTAAGAATTATGAAACTGAAAGGCCTATAAAAACAATTGTCTTTGTATTTGTATCCTGTGTTAGTAGATAAAATACTAATTATCAATTTTGTTCTCGAACACCATAACTTTTTTCGATTTTTAGTGCTCATTATCATCTTCCTTCGCAGTTTTTCAGAATTTACGATTTCAGTTTAGTGAGAGAAAACAACGAAAAAAAAATTATTTTCCAATTATTTATGTCGAGTATGAATCGCGATTGTCAGCTGTAAATTGAAATTAAGTACCTATGAATTCCAAGGACCTCCTGCTTAATTTGACAATCCCTCAACTGAAATATACACAGTCGTACTGAAGAAACGAGGTTAGAAAACTTTTTATTAAAATACCAACATTTCTCCTGGCAGCGAATGTCTCAAATTCTTCAGGTAGTACAGTTCCTCAAGGGTTTAAAAATTCGTTTCTAAGCAAGCCAGAGTTAGTTTTTTTTTCTCTCTTCAAAGGAAGAAAATAAGAGGCTGTAACGATCAAATCGCTCGACCGTGTATCGCTACCGCACCGTTGTACCGGTAAAAAAAGGGTAGACCTACCAACTACCGTAATTTTATCTTAATTATCAATGTCCCATTGAAATATTTTTCGATGTTTCATTGTTATCTCGACTGTACACTCACTCCTTTTGCACGCTGTCATCATTTTTTACACAGCTCAGCTGATACAAGTATAGTAAGTTTTGCATCTGGATATGAGTGACGTGAGATATTTCTAGGTATGAGATATTATTCTTTCTTTCTTTTTTCCCTTTCGTATAACTAGAAAAAGACCTGATTCGCGAATATCGCACGATGTCATTTTTTCTGCGACGGAAAAAAATGGGTAATTCGTAAAAATAATTCATCTTAGCTTCAGTTCATATTTCCTATAGGTACTGTTCGTTTTTACTTTTTTTTTGGTTTCTCGGTATAATTTAAGAGTGGGATATAATATGCATGACCTTGAAGCAAACAGAAAGTAGAAATTCAATTTTTTTTCTCTTATCAATAAATCTGAAGCGAGAAAACTTTCAGTTTCATTTTATTCAAACTTCTCGATTGATAACAACAATTGAATGTCGGAATGGATTACTCGTTTCGTTAGTTTTACGCGCAATCTACTATCTCTCCGGAATGAAAAAGGATTAGAGTAAATTGAAAGAGTAGGAAATACGAAAAATATGATAAAACTTTGCAATGGTAATTGTCAACGGTGTTTGAAAAATCTATTAAACTTTCAGAAGCGGATGAAAAATTGTTTCGTAGATATTTTACAAAAGGTGTTCTATATTTACTATACCTTTATATTTTTTGATTCGTCGCGAGAAACAATTTCGAAATGAACTGTGTGTACTCTATACCAGGAGCACGTTCAGATGACTTAACTTAGAAACTTTTCGCGGAAAATCTCGGATTAGACTTGATAAGATAGAGTTTCCTAATACGTCAACTTAGCCGCATGTTCGAGAGTACGGTCGAGCGCTAAAATGCCTTCTGATCTTCGATAAATTCGATGAAGATGGTGCCGTATTAATTTTCTCTCCCTCTCTTACAACATTTTAATTATACTGTTCAAATATTTTATTTTCTTAATTGTAACTCATTTTAATCCTTACTAAGCATCATTCCTACTATGCACGCGATAATCTGGCTCATATGAGTGAAAAAACTGTTCTCTTTTTCTTTTTCTGGCTCTTGTCTCGGCAAACCAAGCGGAAAAAATTTCCTACCGAATGTTGGTTTGTGACGTCACTGAAGATTTGCATACTCTGTTACTCGAGATTTAATTTTCGCGTAGCTTGTTTCGAATTTCTGTGCAGTCTTGGCGGGTTTTATGTTTGCATAGTATTTTTCATATTGCCGAACCACTCTTTTCTTCTCAAAACTTCGCAATAATAGCTAGGCGATGAAACTTATACGAGAGAGCGCTGCACAATCAGTTGTGCGGTGGCATGAAAAGGTTATCATGTGCATTTTTAATGTGAAAGTCCGTGAAAAAATGGTGAGCAATAAGTTTTTTGTCTTTTAACACGCAATTCTACGTTGCGGCACATGACTAAAGGTAAATAAAAAATTGTGCGGTTAAAAAGTAATTATTTAATTCTTTACCTTTGAGTTTTTTTGGTCTGAATTGATAATTGATTGAGGTCCATGTTTTAGAGCTATTTATTGAAGTAAGTTTGGGATGACCTTTCTTATTTATTAAAATTGAATTGAATTTTGCTGCAGTGTAATGGCAAATGGTACGTGATCACCTTTTCATTATGCAGGACTACCAATATTTGGAACTCCAAAGTCTCATCGTCTGTGACAAAAAGTGATGGATATCTTGGCGTGATCAAAAATATAGAGATCATGTTTATGTCTTTTCCAAATTTTGCCCAATTAGATATGTTGTGGATTATGCGAGACAAAAATATCTGAGAGTTCCCGTTAAGGAGATTTATTAAAATATTGGGACACAAATCACGAAATTTGCAAATCCTTTTTGGTGCTTTAAGGAACACTTTCTTCTTTTCGGAAATTAACAAGTCGACTTCTGGAAACTCTTCGCGTATAGTTTCACACAAGTTGAGGCAGATCATGCATTAGTCTAGGGAAACTTAGCAGTAGAGCTTTACCAGCTTTCCGCATGTATGGAGCGCCGTCTGTAATAAATGCAACCACCTACGCACAGAAGAAGGAAATGCAATTGCAATAGAAATAAAAACGTTCAAATAAAACAAGTACTTCAGCTCATTCTGTGGAACATGATGCCGTTGGGGTACAGTATTGCTAAGCTCGCATTAACCAGCTTTACTACAGCCCGAGCTTCGCATTTCCATTTCAACGCAGCCAGCTTTCCGTTGGTTCGCCATTCAAAACACCAACCACAACATTTCCTGTACCGAAATTTTAGCGCTTGATATTTACTTGGCGAATTTTGCATGCACGTACAATTCACAAGTATTCATACACACCTATACTACGACCTTCAGAATCAGTAGTCTCGTCAGTACTCAGCCAAATCAAGTTATCCCCAATCTTCTTGCGTAGACGCTCAACGGCATCAGTGTAAATTTCGTCAACCTCGTATTTTCGCCAGTGTGTAATACTAGGAAATGAACGTCCAGTCCACTTTTCTGAGGAATCTCAATTGTTTCAAGCATTTAGTATCACTACATAATGTAGAATGAGTAAGGTGTACTGTACATACCAAGAAAGGGTTTCAGACCTGCACCTTCTAACTTGTTCAAAGGAATGTCCGCGATCATGAGCGCAGAAATTAGGTCTCTATTGAATACATTCACATCTGGTGAGACAAATCGATCTAATGGAGCCTGTCTCGTTGTAAAAGCTGAACTTTGTTCCAATCGAAGTCGGTTCGCCCTATGTTGTTCAGTACTGAAATGTTGGGTTACTAAAGATTTCCTTGACTCGCCTATTAATTTCTTTGAAACAATATCGGCACATGAGTATTCGTCCTGCATTGAAAGAGGTAGACTCTAGTTTACTCAATATCATCCACATTATTACAAAACGAAACTGATTTTCAATTTAATCTTACTATTATGTCCCACTTGCGCACCTTCCGACCCGAATTCATTGGCAAACTTTGCTGCTAGATTACTTGATTTTATCTTCTGCTTCGGCATTTTCAGTCAAAATCACAAAAAATTTCAAAATCACGAGTAAAAAGTATTACAATTGAAGATATGGGTATGAACGCTAGCAGATCAAAAGTTGTTTGAGTGATAAGCACAATCAGCTAACTGTCAAGAACCACCCTGTGTATAGAGAGCGCGCGTGGAGTGCGTACATTGTATTGTGAAAGATTGCTTGCATGCTGCGCTCGCCTCGATGTTTCAAAGTATATTTTTTCGTTGTTATTTTTTCTCCGTCATTTCTGTCCTTTCTTGGGTGCATTTCAAAAAGTTGTGGTAATTTAGCATTACTTAGGGTCAAAATTGTGTAAATATGCAGAAATATGCATTTATTCTCAAATATGCAAAAATATGCATTTCCAAATTTTGGGGGGTACCCCAAAAGCCATAAAACATGAAAGAAATTGATCAGATTTCAGCTTACAAGTAGGCAAAAAAATATGCAAATGCATATTTATCCCTTCCCTAATTATAACATAGTTGATCGACGTTTCAAACGTACGAAAGTTCTTCCCTAGGATCATCGGGATGATCTTATTTTCCGCTTAATTAAGAACCTGCAAGTGGCTGCAAATGCTGACACCTAGTTCCATGCTTCTTCGGAACCTAGTATGGTGGGTACGAGGCTACTGGGAACTCAAGCGCTTCATCTACCCCAATCTCTTGTAGAGACCGACTAGGCTTGTCCCACTCACGCCTCGCACTCAAATGAGGTGTGCTCTCGTCCATCATTCTGCCCTTGGTCGCAATGCAAACACATTGCCTGCTCAACTTTCTTTTACTTCTCACAAAGATACTCGTTGAAGCAGCCATAGCCGCTAAACACCTGCGTCAGGTAAAAGTTTAGTTGGCCATGGTGTCGGCTCATCCACTCATTAAGGTCGCGTTTCAACACACGGGTTTTCCATCTCTTGAGCAAGGAGCGCCTGGCCTCCAGCTCAACACGTAGAGTCTCACGCTTGGTCGTAGTCGTCTTTTTTGTTCTTAACATCACCGCTCTCTCGAGCTCAATTGGTGGTGGACGAGCTAATGCGCAAAGGGCCCCCGTCGAGACAGTGCGGTAGGCGCTAACACACCTCAGCGCAGCTCTTCGTTCGATCTTTACCTCTCCCTTCTTTGGTGAGGTATTTTCATTGAGTCGACTCATACTGTGGCACAATGTAGGAGGATCGAAAAGGCGGTGCTCATCATGATCCTTCTCCTTGCTTCTTTCGGTTCTCCTGGGTTCCTCAACAGGCGACTTAGGTATCCAACTACCCAGCCTGCCTTGTCCGCTGCCATCACGAAATGGTGCCTGAAGCTCAGATACCCAGGTACTTTATCTTCTTCTTAGTCTCGATTTCCACACCTTGCAGGCAAAAGGTGGGTGGACTGAACTTCCGACGGGTCGTGAATAAGATGGCCCCCGTCTTACTAGCTGCAAGTTTGAGTCCAGTCGACTCAATCCAACGCGTTTCTACCTCTAGAGCCCGGACTGCTCTCCACCGCTACAATCGTCTCGGTAGTGCGTACCACTAGTAAGTCATCCGCATAGCAGAAAAGTTTAACACCCGGTGGCAGCTTCACCTTAAATATCTCGTTTTATGCGACGCACCACAACAGCGGCCCAACGACCTATCCCTGCGGTATCCTACAAGTAACTGGGCGCTTCATTGTACCAGCAGACGTCTCTGTCTGGATTTCTCGGCAGCTAAGAGCAGGTATGCGGGCACTTCGGCGTCCTTGAGGGCTTCCAAGATCCTCTCCCAAGGAGTCTAATTGAACGCATTTCTAATTTCAAGGCTGACAGCAGCGCAAAACTGGCGCGTAGCAATCGATGACTCGGCTATCCTCTTCAGCCGCAGCGTTCAGTTCGAGACCCCTACTGGCTACTAGAGATTACATCTCTTTCCTTCAAATAGCTCTCCAGTCGATTGGCTATCACTCTTTCTAGGAGTTTCCCAACATTGTCCAGCAGACGGAGTAACCTTCTCCTAGTACTCTTTGTTACAGCGCCCCGCCCGCATTCCAACAGCAGCCCATCACCAAACCAAAACCCTACCACGAGCCGGCCAAATGTAGACAGAAAGTGAAACAGCCGCAGCCAGCCTCTCACTATCCTCGCATTCAACTCTCAGGTACGGTACCCCAGCATTCACGAGGGTACAAGACAGCTCATCTCAGTCAAGCACCATGAAGAGCACTCACCAGAGCAGACCCAGCGTGTACCCCGCCGGCACAAGACGCAGCACCATAGAGGACACCCACCAAAGAAATCCTAATATGCATCCACCCGGCACAAAACGCCATCCTAGTTTGTAGGTCCAGCAGCACATCCCAGGGTATTAGCCCAGTCAGCACACCCAGACCGCAACTACTCGCGCGAGACAGGGTCCAGATGACAGCCCAGGTGTTCAGACTGGTCAGTCAATCCGAACCCCTCGGAACGGGTCGCACTTAGCCCAGGGGATTAGCCTAGTCTACGGTCCCAGGATCGGGTTTCTTCATTCATACATCGTCCCACCCTTCCATTCAATCGGTGCCGCACACTCGCCTACCCCATCCACAGACCCGCCAACGCCCAGCAAGGCCACAGCTCAGGGCAGGCAACTGCCCAAGAGCGGCCGAGGCACTGCGTAGGCCCCCCACCGCGTCCAGGTGGTACCTTACAGGGGAGACATTGGGCCTAAGAACATGAATGCTAAACTTACTGTAGCAGCCTAGTGAGTTCAGGCCTAGAATACTGTATATGCGGCTTAGTAAAATGAAGGCTAAACTCATTGTAGCAAGCTGGTGAGTATACGCCTAATATACGATGCTGTATATAAGGCATAGCCTAATAATGGCTAGAGGTCGAAATTTTTCTAGAACTTGAAGTAGGTCAAGGTCATCGATGACGTCATGAAGCGTCGCATCTCGCAGATTTCCAATTCATACCCAGCCCAAAGACATACTTATGCAAGTGGTTGATGAAAATTTAGAGGCGATCATATATCAGAATTAATTTTTTTCTCTAATTTACGGCACATGTATCTGCGGTTTTTGTAAAAATATTTGCAATAAAGAACTATCGATTTTCAATTCTATGCTATTGTATTGACTTTTGATACGTCGTCATGGAACATTATTTCTCAGCTTACTGTAGACCTATAGTATTCTGTATGTCGGGCAAACTAACCGACGGGCTCACTCACTTCGCTTGTTCGCTGTCATTCTTAGCCTGGTATACTGTATGATAAGGCTTAGCTTCAACATTCTTAGCGCTTTGAAGATGTTGGGGTGATGCTGTGAGACCATTTTCATGAGGACAATTCTTCATATTTTCTTTTTAGGGAGGGGGGGGGGGGCAAACGTGTCGATTTTCCTTTTAATTTGCTCTATTTTTATGGAATCACATTGCAATCATTACGGCACGCATGACTTACTGTCGTAGGTACTCGACAGCAAGTATAATCTTAATATTGAATACTCTTCTGTCGTATTGAAGATGAAGGTCTAAGACAATAGCATTCGAAATAGATCAGTCGTGCAAACCTGTTAATGCGTATATTACGTATTCTATGTAAGATCAAAAAAAAAAATCTACACCATCGATGAACTCTTTGGTAAAACAAGCAGCAACGTTTCAAGGATCTTTGACAGCATTCCACGTTTTCTATTGCGTTTAAAATGGTACATCATTCGAAAACCGGATGAAGTTACGAAGTTCCTGCGCTTGCTGAAAAAATGAGAAGGAAAAAAAATGGTACAAGGTCGCAGGTTCATGGGTTTTTGAACGACATATAATCGAGAATAAATTAAAGGGTCAATATTATCTTGATACTCACACGTTCGTTCTATATAAGGTTTAGTATTAAGGCTTTCATACTGCCTTACGTTAGGTTTATGTTAAGCCTGTGGTATGGTTTAGTGTACATACTGTATAGCCCAGTATAATGAAGACCAAGAAGTAATACTCCAATTCTGAAGTCTGCTAGTATGACGTGGCCTAGTATGAGGAAAACTTGAGCAGTATTACTATTGGGCCTAGTAGGAGATGGAGACTGTTGGGAGCTTACGAGCGGAGTAAATGATCCCTAGAATAGAAAAGAGTAAGGAAGAGAGAGAAACGTAGATGACGTTATGAAGGCTGGTGACCTTTCAGGCAGCAGTCACGGGCACTCACTGATGATGACGTCATGATGGCTGATTATGACTTCACGAATATTGATATCCATATGGGGGCTGATTCGCTCCGCTCGTTCGCCCCCCTTGTGCGAGATAGCCTAATTTACAGTCCACCAAGCTTATACGAGTGAGCCCCTCTGAGTTAGATAGCTCATCTTACGAGTAGAGTATGTACCACTCCTATATTAGTCCAGGAACGGGGGCGCACGCAAAGTAGGCTCGGCATCTAAAAATTACTGAGTTTATTTACTAGTGGACACGATACATACTCTGCCAGAAAATCTCTTTAAGAGTAGTAAATAAGATAAAACTAGAGCATATTAAGTGATACTTCATGTATGGTATCGAATGATACATTTTCTCTCTTTGCCACATCCTCACCGATTACCGATATCCAGCGAGAAAATACTATTTTTTGAAAATTGACAACATTCGGTATTTAAAGGTTCTTATATAGGGCACGGAATTTGTGGGAGAAAACAGAAAAAAAAACTTGTAACTGTGTCGCATTGCAAGAAAGGAAAGATTTGCTGTAATGGTGAACGCACAATGTAAACTGAATATAGGCAATAAACAACGCGCCATCATTGCCTCTACCAAACGTGAAGGAACAGAATCCGATGTATCGTAATCGTTGTTCGACAATAAAAGCGAAGCGGGAAAAAAAAAGGAACGGTCGTCTTGCAACAAATGTGGCCATTGTGCTGTCGATATTCCGGGTTGACTTATCAATAATATTATTTCGAATATAATGTCATGTGTAGTTCGACGTCGACGTTCTTTTCGAGCCTCTTCGTTCATTCATTTGTTTTCATCTCCCATATGAGCATTTCAACTTTTCGTTACTCGTTTTCGATTTAATTAATGCCGAAACGGTGCTCAGTATCTGGTCGAGCACCATAAATAAATTAACGCACGTACGCAATGGGCAAGATTTTCACGCACCGGTATGAAGACCACAAAAGTTGTCCGATGTGCGGATGAAGCTTAAAATATGCGTTTATTTCGGCATATATCATTTATGAGCTGTCCGGATGATATTCGTGCGACAGAAAATGTAATACACGAGTAAAAATGGCGAGTAAAGCTGTAGTAAATCTTTGATGTACGAGTGATTATAAACATTTCACTATTCCGTACATTTGAGCTCGTGGCGTGGGTGTAGTGCGCGGAGATATGCTCGGCATATGAGACGCACCTCATCGTGACAAATCGAGCGTATTTCTCCGATTTTTATAACATAAATGGGGCAAAGTACAATTTTGCACGTTGTTTCGAAGATGCGAACTGAATCGTACTGCAAGATTTGTTATATTGTCGGCCTTGAACATATACTGGCTCTCCTTTTTCTTCATTTTGGCATTCACATTCCGACTGTAAGGATGTTTCAAAGGTTACAAAACTTGCTCAAAATTAGCAGTCACAATTTTTCTGAATATATGGAGGAGAGTTCAGCGACTTTAGATAGCGTCAAAGAAGAGTCGAAGGGAAATGATCAGGTTGATGTTTGGTACACTGAGGATGGGTTTTTCTATCAATCCTTGTCCTTGAGACCTGGGATTGAATCAGCTGTCTTCTACTTGCAGAATGCGGACGTGAAAATTCGCTCATTGAAATTGATTCCTCCCATTTCACGCGTACTATCGACTTTTGATGCGTCAGTCATTATAGGGTCATAGTAACGTGCTCCTCTACTAGTATTTCTTAGCTTATTAAAAAACGATAGTAATTAGCTGACGGGTTCATTTGTCCCAATCGTTGGTCCTCATTCTTAGCCTCGTACAGGACTAGCTCACTCGCTTCGTTTGCTCGCCTAAATAGCCTAGCACAGGCCTATGTCGTCGTATTACGCTCCATTGTCTCCCTTTATGGCCTTAATTTACTACTTATTAGGAGGCAAAATAGTTGAGACATGTTTAGCCGAGTATATCAAAGGCTAACTCCTAAAGTAGCAGAGGTCAAAATTTTTCCAAACCCCGGGAGTATAGATTGTGCATTAGGGACAGAGAACTCAATTCTCCTGCACGATACTGGTTGAAAAGCGCTCCGAAAGAAAGATACAATAAGAGAGAAAAGTATAATAGGTCTAGGACCAAAATTTAGATTTTAGTTACTAGCAGATTGAGACTACTCTTGGAAAAACCGTCACGTAAAATAGACACAAGGAAATATCACGTTGGCGCAAAAATGCCCTCTCAGCAATTGAGTTGGCGGGGCTCTTCTCAGTATAATGTATACTATGCCTGATATAATGAAGGCTGGAAATTGAAAATTCTCAAACCCCTAAAGTAGGTCAAGGTCATTGATGATGTCATAAAGCGTCACACGTCACGTCACGTCACGCCATGTAAGTCGCAGAAACTCGTGGACGCGGACGTTTTCTGAGGATGTGATCCCCCCCTAACAAAAATTAGAGGCCATTGCAGGTTTGCAATGGCAGCGGGGAACCCGCAACCTCCCGCGTTCGCGATGACGTCGACGCGAAAATACCTCCTCAGAAAATGAGTTGGCTAGGCTAATGAAGGCTGGAAATTGAAATTTTCCCAAGTCCCTAAAGCAAGTCAAGGTCATTGATGACATCATAAAGCATCCCAGCTGGAAGTTGAAATTTTTCCAAGTCCCTAAAACAGGTCAAGGTCATTGCGTCACACGTGACGTCACGCAGTTCACAGAAACTCTCGGACGCGAACGTTTCTTGAGGATGTTATCCCCCTAACAAAATGGATAGCGTGTTCCCCGCTAAAACCTCACTTTTTTGTTGGGCTTGGTGACGTCATCAGTAACCTTGGCCTACATTAGCGATTAGCATTTTATGGGCCTGTGAGACTACTCTCAGAAAAATTGTCACGGTTTGGCGACAGTTTTTCAAAAGCTTTTTGGCTGGGGACAATCGTCACAAGAAACCTCACAGTTTTTTGTCGCGCTTGATGACGACCTTGACCTCCTTTGAGGTTGGTTTGCTACTCTGTGATTTTACCCTTTGCCTTCATTAGACTATGTCAAACGTTCAGCATACTAGATTGTACTCGGCCTGACCTAGAATATTCTAGGGGCGGTATACACTGTATGTTTGGCTAACGAGGTCGTCTGCGTCCTGTCCCCTTAACTGAGTTTACTCTATACTGCTATTCTGATAACTCAGAATAACTCAACTGCAATTTTTTCCAAAATGAAAGTATTGGTAACATTGGAAAGACAGATTTGTCAGCACACTAGTCTACACCATGCTTGACGTGCGGAATTTTGAAATATTTTGACCTACGTTACTTTATACGTACTTTATAGGTTAGCTTCCAACAAACTATGCTCAAGCCTGTAGAGCAGTGCTTCTGAACCTATGGTCCGTGGACCATTTGTGGTCCGCGAGACACCCAAAAAGGGTCCGCGAGAATTTGATAAGAATCAGCCTTTGCCCCCACTCCTCCTCGAAAATGAGGGTTTCTCTTCTCCACACTTCGCCGAAAGGCAGGATTTTTAACAGACTAGAGGAGATTGAGATTATCAAGCATAAAAAGAATACGGCCTGTGAATTACTGAACATGTTTACATGTTTTGTTTAGCAGTTTCGTCATGTACATTTTCGAGTTGGTACCGGAACGATGATCTATCTTTTATATTTCCTTTTCTCGTTCTCTTCCTTATGGTTTAGCTACGATCTGATGATGCTGTGGTTCACATCGAAACCGGACGTCGCTGTACCCTTGTACAAATTTTTGCGTGCCTGTATTTAGTTTGCATTTTGTTAATTTTCAAGTTAAGAACCACTGCTGTAGAGGCTTTTGAGAATCGAGTTGATAACGAAGTTGATTGCCGGGATTGGAAACTGATATCAGCTGTAGTTGAATGCTGTCAACCGGGAAACTCTTTTATCGAGTGCTTTTTCGGGGAAAACGCCATCCGCCTTCCGGCCGGCAAAACTCGGAGGTCGAAAATTTTCCAAATCCTCTTCCTATCATACATAGCTTGTGTGTTGCATGAAAGTTATAACACCCTTACGAGTGACTAGATGTGCAATGCTTCATTGACCAATTGACTTAGCCCCTTCAATGAGCCAGATATGCAGCACTTCAAACACTATGAGACTCAGAACGTCAACGTCCCTCCATGATCTATAGTTTGAAAATTTTTCCCATCCCCTTTCCATCATATATAGCTTGGACACCCCATAAAACGGGTTTCATGCCTCCCCTCGTTCAACTCTGTTGAAGAGCCCGTGATTTTTTGTGAAAGTTCATGATTTAAATCGATGAAGAATTCATTTTTAACAAAGGCTCCTAATAAAATCATGGGGCCGAGCAAGTAATGATTTTTTGTTTTATTATGATTATACTGGCTAGGTTGGGAACCAATGACTCTTACATAGGGGCTGAGCCCACTCTTGCTCCGCCTGCTGAGAACCATTTCCACCTTCAATATTTCAACGTGTTAATTGTATGGGTAAAAAAAATGATGAAGAGAACACATTAGAGCGCTCGTAAGTGCATGTCACTATAAATTTTCAAAAAATTTTTATCGTTGTACAGAAATACGTCATCTCGTTCCATGCGGTAGTGTTACGAAATTCGAAGAATGACAAATACTCTTCAAAAAAAGCTCAGTTTTCAAATCTACTTACTTGATACAAAATAATGGTGTAATAATAAAATAGATTTTTTCGTATACAATTCATGGTAAAATTAATTTTAAACCTATATTTATTCTCGTGAATTATTTTATACCTTGAAATCGTAAAAGCAATCTTATAAAATTGCTTTCAACCCATCAATATAGTTTCCCTAGTGAACCATAAAATAATGTTTGTAATTTTTGTATTATGATGCCGTAAATTTGAGTACCGGGGACATATTTAATTCATCGTTGGCATAATGATCGTGTTGATGAGATACTTTAATTTTTTTTCTTCATGTTACTAAAGACCAATCTTAGTCTGGGAATCGAATTTAGTCGGCAGACATGAAAAAGTTCAATGCGATGCAACGAAGGTGAATATGTAAGACATGACGCGTTCGAAGAATGAGCTGCAGAAAATTGAAATACGTCAAGACAATAATTCTAGCTCACCTCTTTGATATGACGTCAACCCTCTTAGTTTGTTTTCTACTTATGACGAGATTCTTGCAAGAATTACCATTTACTCTCGACATAACTACAGAATTTTTCCAGTTTTTTTTTTTTTTCTATCTCGAATATTTTGGTGATTAGCGAGAACTTTTTCTTAAGTACCTATTATTCCACTTTGTGTATATTCCAATGTTATTTGAGGAAAAGAAAAGAAGCATCGAGGTTTTAAAAAGAGAGAGAACAACAAACCCATTTGCATGAGCCTACATCACGTAGTATAAGAGAAAAAATTATCATCGTTATTACTTTTGTAATTATTGATATTAAAATTTAAAAAGTTTGTCACCATATAAAAGAAGAGGATAAAATCAAAAGATGGGACTATATTCTTACAACGGAAAATTTTCGTTCGTTGGTCCACGTCTAAGCCAGCTTTGGCTATTTTCGTATTCACCCAAATGAATGCCTATAACATTAGAAACAATACGTATCTACGGTGATGATTTTTTGTGTCGGATGAACGCCGGTGAAAACCACCATGCGCCAAAAAATCTGAAGTTTATCACACAAATTGCTCTCAGGTTTCACTACCTAGATTCTGGCTATTTTAATTAATGATATTTGACTCTTTACCCTCTTGGGATTATAAATTTATGCAATTTTATGATAAACTAGAGTCAATTTGGTTAATCAAAACTATTCGTAGGTCTCGCTGTTTCCAAGTTTCTAACCCTTGTTAGTTTAGGATGCTACACGACCATGTACTGTACTTAATGTATTCCGTTTGATAATTTATACATAACACAAAGTGATCCTTGTGTGCTTGATTGATTTTCAAGCATTAATGTGGATTGAAATGCTATCAGAAGTATACTTTTTCATGTAGGTATCGCGTGAATATGACGGACGATACCTAAAAGCCTGAAGATTATGCAAACAAGGATGCATCGATATGATGAGGAAAATGGTGTCCTCAAGTTGTAGACGTATATGTTGTACCAATAATATGTTTTCCATGCTGTCCTCCAAATTTTTTCCTTTCTGTTTTCTTTTTTGATTATTCTTATTATGCAAGGAGAAACTTGAATGGCGTGGAAATTTTCGTCCGCTTATCAAGCTATGTATAAGAAATGAGAACTCTCCTACTTGCAGACAACTTCGTGGTAACAGCGTTTCCAAATAAATGTGATGTGTCACGGGAAACCCAGGCATAAGTCGGCACGGTAAAAGCTCCCTGTGTAAAGTTCTCCATCAAATAAAGTCTGTCACCCACTAGAATATGACTTCATACGTTCGAGATTTTCATCATTGACTTCTATGATCCTTTAATCAAACATTATGAACAACTTTTTCCGTGTAAAACAATCCTAACATAAGAGCCAGTTTTACATGGGGGAGCTTTTACCATCCCATGACACATCACAAATGCTGACATTTTCATAATTTTTTTATCGCCTTTGAAAAGAAACGGGGGCATATGAGCGTGCACGCACGCCCAAAGTGGTCTAAAAACCGCACCTCCGGCACCGATATTCACACTTTGGGGCATTAAAATTACTTTTTTTTTTAAATTTATTTATTTACAAGCAGTTAATATCCACTCTCGCTCTTGGTGGCGGAAGTTTTTATGGGCAATCTGGAACCCAAACTTATTCCAACGCAGTCCCCAAGTCTCACAGATCCTTTAATAAACCAGATACCAATAACGTGTTTAAGGTGTGGGGAGATTTCTTCCCCGATCTCCGTATCCTCTTCTCAGAGCTCAACATGTTTCCACCAATCAAATTCATATTGAAACTATACCACCAGATTCTCAATTTCCCAGACCTCACCATCTTCCGTGATCACTACTCTCCTGCATTCAGTGTGCACTACAAGTCCTCTTTCTCCGGTGTTTATATCCACAGTCGCTCACTCTGCTTCTTCAATCATGAAATTGCGACCTTCAACGCTGTGGTACATTGCTTCTGCTCAATCCCTAGCGAGAAAGAAGACGTTGAGAAGGAAAGTCAGAAACATCGTGAAAATCGACTCCAGCGTCAATAAGGACGACGCGCCACCTTTGCCTGACCTACCTTCCGTTGAGCAATAATGTTGAAGAAAGTGGAAGACACACCTGCTTTCAGGGTGTCCAGTTTTTCCCAAAAAGAAAGGGACGATCTGAAGAATCCCTTGCGGTTCATGTGACGCCGTATACTATGACCATACTGGTAGAAGCATCAAATCCCTTAAAGAACACACACGAGCATTCAGGAAAAACGACTTTTCTTCCTCAGCTGTTGCAGAACACATACTTCAAACATAATGTTGATCTCCTGACCATCAGGCCTATTCATGAAGCTACCAAAACAAGGCTTTTGAAGAAACATGAAAAGTTGGACTTTGCAGCAGCAAATCATCGAGAACACGTCATGCGTCATCCGCCTCAACCTTCCTCTTTTTACTTTCCATAACACTCTTATACCTTACATTTACAAACCTTCCCCCTCCTTTCACTTTCTTTTTTTCTATTCTTGCTGACTGTCTTCGCAGTCTGACAATCGCTCCTGTGTTTGTGTAAAAATCCAAAATTGCAAGACCAACATGACTTATACTGTGACGTAGCCTAGTTTAACCTCTTTTCTAACAGGGTCCACTGAATCCAACTTGAGTACTGCCCGCGCCGTCGACGTTTATTGTATTGCAAGAGGACAGGAAAGTTGTATTGAGTAAGTACGACTTCCCTTTCTTCTTGTAATGCAAGCGCCCATTAGTGCGGATCGAGTACAAAAAATTGTTCATTAGGCTGAGTAACTCCCTTAGGGTAAGAAACATTATGACGTCATCATTAT
The DNA here is from genome assembly GCA_035079395.1 of Aspidiotus destructor. Taxonomy (NCBI): domain Eukaryota; kingdom Metazoa; phylum Arthropoda; class Insecta; order Hemiptera; family Diaspididae; genus Aspidiotus; species Aspidiotus destructor. The sequence continues at coordinate 9,075,228 of JAVHKZ010000003.1, read as the reverse complement.
TTTGTGGTTAATTATGGTCGCTCTTTGCTTGATTTTTGTAATTCATGTATGTTTTTTGGTTATTGTGTACTGCACCATTTACCATTTTCAGTGTTTCTACTGCAGGTCTGACTAATTTTTACTGCACAGAAATCCTAACTCTAGTAATAGGCAATATTGCTAAAGAATGTTATTTGATGTACCTTATTCAAGAGAAGACCAATCGAGACAACATACAAAATCATGGTGTCATCCAAAAACTACAATCAATTAAAGAATAAATAATGACTAATGATGAAGTGATAAGAAAGCTCTCCGAAAAGAAATTGTTTATTAATGCAGAAAGCATGACCTTATGTCAATTTTTCTTTTTGTTTCAATAAGAATACAATATTCTTATGTTAGAATATTTTTGACAGTATTTATCGACGTCTCATATGACGATAGCCTCAGATGATGATCACCAATCATGTTTTTGAGAACGGGCGTACGAGGGCATAAGTTACGATGAAATTACAGAACAATGTGAATGGTACAAAATAAACGAAAAAATATCACATCAATCAGCAAACCTCCTATATTGACTTTATGATTGTTTATTCATTCGATTTTTTAAAAAATATTTTGAAAAAATAAATAATAATTTAATGACGTCTAAGAAATACAGAGTACAATATGATAATGTTTAGGCCTACACGTGATTCATATTCATGCTGAAGTAGGCTAATATAGCTAAGTGCACGAAATATGCACCCATGTGTATATATCGTACATCTTTATAATGCAAAAATCATGCATAGACGCCGAAAGACAGCACACAACTACTCAATTTACGTAGGTACTATGAAGAATTCATTATCCACGATATACCCCGAGGCTGTGTAAGTGAAGAATTAATAATCACATTTATGACTTTTTCATAACTGTGATTTATAGTAGCAAAGAATATGAACTACCGTAAGAATATCTGCTAGAGGAGTACCTATACATATAATTAGCATTATGATCTTTCATTCTGACCCATCTTTAGATTTTTTCTTTCAACAAACATCATACAATGATTCGTAAAAGATTACATTTTTTGTCCTCTATAATATTCTTAGGACGGAACAAATATTTATATTTTACTGTCGTAAAATGGTGATGCGGTTTCAATCAATTTCTTTATTGGGTTTACTTTTTTCACGATCTCTATTTTCTTCGAGCTATAAACGCCTACATTTCAAATAATTAGCATTTTTTATTACTATACTTGATTGATCGTACTTTTTTATACGTATGCATATTTATTGATATTTTTTATTTCAGTCCAAACTCGTCACGTATTCTTGAATAATAATATCGTGGATTTAAGCTCTGTCTTCGATCTCAAATCGCAAATTTCTGATTCCACCCTCCCGAAAGCATGCTTCAACTCCGGCTGCTTTGATTTCCAAGAAGCTTTTCCCCGGGTTATCGCAAGTGAACTATACCAAATTGACCTTCCGGAGCTATCTTTTTTCATGAGAGAACATATTGAAATTACAACCTCTCCCCCTCTTCCTATCCAAAACGGTGTACTTCAGGCAGAAGTTTCAGTGTCTTGCTTTTCTTCATAACTATTGATGATTTCACAAAACTTGCAAACCCTCTCCTCACCAAAGACTACCTCATTTCCATTTGTTCTTTCAACCTCCATCAACTCAATCACCACAGGGACAGCAGAGAATGGCTTTAAATTTTCTGCTTCCAAAACCTGTACTCGGTAACGTAAGATACGAAAAATAAAGTTGTCCGATTAAGAAAGGGAAAAGAATTTGCATCAATTTCAAAGATTCAAAATCAAATTAATGACAACCTTGAGCTATAAAAGAAAAGACCAGAAATTATTTATGGAGGATTTCGAACGATAAATAATATTGTTCTATTGAAAAAAATAACACTAATAATCATGGATAAAACTATGTTCAAAATCTAAGTAAATTTGTAAGGTATTTAACAGTTGCGTCTGATTAATACTTGAAGTGAACGCTTCTGTTTGTATGAGACAGAATAAGTGAGTGAAGATAATACATCAAGAATCAGCTGGCTTGCATTTCTACGTAACTCTCAATTGCATGTATTAAAAAGTTTTGACTATACAATCCAGGGGATTGTTTTTTTTTGGGATTGAAGCAAAAGTTTTTAGAAGGTGCAAGATTGTAAACTGGAAGGTGACAAATTGTTAATTGAAAAAAAAAAATTAGACGCCAGAGCGGGGAACCCGCAACTGATTTACCTATGTTTTTAATGAGGAAAGTTTCATAATTATGTGTAACTGTTTTGATATGAAGGACCTTATTAATTGCCAAACAAAGGATAGGTATATTTGAAACACAATTCTATGATATCTTGTGAAAATATGCAGCGGTGGATTAAGGCACAATCATCACATGCAACTGCGGACTGGGCCTTACTCGCCCCGCTCGTTTGTCCCGCTTCATGGTCCAGTACATGTCTATTTTAGTATATTTCAAGCTGGTGAGATTACTGGGACTCACTCCGCTCGTTCGTCCCGCTTCTTGGTCCAGTAGAAGTCCACTTTAATATATTTCAAGCTGATGAGATTACTGGTACTCACTCACTCTTTTAATTTAATTTAATTTAATTTTTACTCAAGGGGTGGTAATTGCAGATTTCTGGATGACCTCCCAGGTGATTTGAAGGGGGCAGGGGTGAAGGTTTATTTTATTTTATTTTATTTTAATTTAATTTAATTTTAATTTAATTATATTTTATTTTTAATTTATTTTTACTCAAGGAGTGGTACAGGCAGATGTGTGGATGACCTCCCAGGTGATTCAGAGGCGAGCAGGGGGGAAGGTCTGTTTTATTTTATTTTAATTCAATTTAATTTAATTTAAATTTAATTTAATTTAATTTAATTTTATTTTATTCTATTTTATTTTATTTTTATTTTAATTCAATTCAATTCAATTTTATTTTATTTTATTTTTATATTTTTATTTTTACCCAGGGGGTGGTACTCGCAGATTTCTGGATAATAATAATAATCTTTATTTCTCATTTTTACAGAGACATTAACAAAAGTTGAAAATTTTAACCCACCCCAAAACCTCCCAGGTAATTCACAAAAAATTTTCCTAGTCCATTAATAGGGGGAGGGGTGATGGGGGGTTGGTACTCCCAAATTTTCAGAAGTGTATAGGGTGTCAAGAACAACATGATGACCTCCCAGGTATTTAATTTAATTTTATTCTATTTTAATTTAATTTAATTTAATTTAATCTTATTAAATTAAATTAAATTTTATTTTATTTCATTTTATTTTAATTTAATTTAATCTTATTTATTTCAATTTAATTTTATTTCATTCTATTTTAATTTAATTTAATCTTATTTAATTCAATTTAATTTAATATAATTTAAATTTATTTTAATTTTATTTTATTTCAATTTTATTTCATTTCATTTTATTTTATTTTAATTTGATTCAATTCAATTTAATTAATTTTAATTTAATTTAATTTAATTTTATTTTATTTTATTTCAATTTAATTTAATTTAATTCAATTTAAATTTAATTCAATTTTATTTTATTTTATTTTTATATTTTTATTTTTACCCAGGGGGTGGTACTTGCAGATTTCTGGATAACCTCCCAGGTATTTAATTTAATTTTATTCTATTTTAATTTGGTTTAATTTTATTTAATTTAATTTTAATTCAATTCAATTTAATTTAATTTAATTTTAATTTAATTTAATTTTAATTTAATTTAATCTTATTTAATTCAATTTAATTTTATTTCATTTTATTTTAATTTAATTTAATCTTATCTAATTCAATTTAATTTATTATAATTTAAATTTATTTTTATTTTATTTTATTCAATTCAATTTAATTTTATTTCAATTTTATTTCATTTTATTTTTATATTTTTATTTTTACCCAGGGGGTGGTACTCGCAGATTTCTGGATAACCTCCCAGGTAATTCACAAAAAATTTTCCTAGTGCATTAATAGGGGGAGGAGTGAGGGGGGGGGGGTTGGTACTCGCAAATTTTCAGAAGTGTATGGGGTGTCAAGAACAACATGATGACCTCCCAGGTATTTAATTTAATTTTATTCTCTGTTAATTTTATTTAATTTTATTTTATTTAATTTTATTTTATTTTAATTCAATTTTATTTTAATTCAATTTTATTTTATTTCATTTTATTTTAATTTAATTCAATCTTATTAAATTCAATTTAATTTTATTTCATTTTATTTTAATTTAATTTAATCTTATTTAATTCAATTTAATTTAATATAATTTAAATTTATTTTAATTTTATTTTATTTCAATTTTATTTTATTTCATTTTATTTTATTTTATTTTATTTTAATTTAATTCAATTCAATTTAAATAATTTTAATTTAATTTATTTTTATTTTAATTGAATTCAATTTTATCTTGTTTTATTTTTATATTTTTATTTTTACCCAGCGGGTGGTACTCGCAGATTTCTGGATAACCTCCCAGGTAATTCACAAAAAAATTTCCATGTCCATTAATAGGAGGGGGAGGGGGGGGGGGGGGTACTCGCAAATTTTCGGAAGTGTATAGGGTCTCAAAAAAGACATGAAACATGTCAAAATGGAGGCCATTGCAGGTTTGCGATGGCAGCGGGGAACCCGTAACTTCCCGCGCTCGCGATGACAGAAACTCCCGGACGCGGACGTTTTCCGAGGATGTAATCCCCATAACAAAATGGATGTGCCTGAAGTAGGTCAAGGTCAAGGTCATTGATGACGTCATAAAGCATCCCGGCTGGAAGTTGAATTTTTTCCAAACCCCCAAAGTAGGTCAAGGTCATTGATGACGTCATAAAGCGTCACACGTCACGTCACGCAGTTCACAGAAACTCCCGGACGTGGACGTTTTCTGAGGATATAATCCCTCTAACAAAATAGATAGCGGGTTCCCCGCTAAAAAAGGTCAGCGCGTGAGTGTGCTTGTGTCCGCGCAGAAGCTAAGTCCGTCGCTGAAAGCCAATAAAATGCATTCGCGGTTAGTCTAAACCTAGTTTAGGCCTAGTTTGCAGTTATTGTGGCCTAATAAACCGCATGGGATGGTTGAAACCTAGTTTAGGCTCAGTTTACAGCTAGTATAGCCTAATATATTATAATATTGGAACAAAAAATCTTAAAACTCGAACTCGGACACACAAACTTCTGGATTGGGTCTAAGGTCTATCGACGAGGGGGTAGAGCAATTCGAGGTTGCGGATTTTCATTAGTGGAATGCGGGTGGGGTGCCGGTCAAGACATCAAAAATGTGAAAAAAAGAAATGTAGTAAGCACAACCTCTTCACTCTCTTTCGCCTCATCATTTTCTAATTTTTCTGAAAAAATATTTCTGTTAAATATTCCAGGGTTTCAGCATCAAGAGTAGAAAATAGGAAGAACAATTTTACGCATTAGATAGCGTTTCGTTCGTACCACTTTGCATTTTCAAGACGTAGATGAAAAATGTAAGCACTTTTTCCAGACATTTTACCCTCATAAACGAAGGAAGACGTGATACAATGCAAAGTTGATGAATTTTTTGGTCGTGTTTTGTTGACCACAACAATACTGTCAAAATTTTCAAGAATAAACTTTTATTAAATTTTTCCCCGTTCGCGAATGTAAGACGTTTATAATAATTTTACTACGGTGTTCTACCGGGCTCTGATTGCGATTGTCACATTTGTCATTCTTGCGTTTCGATTGCACTGTACTGCATTCAGTGCGCTATTCATGCATTCGTATCGTAATTTGCTGCTCCGTTAGATTTACAGTCGGGCGTGTGTGCCAAATACTCATTCGCTATCCTGTATAATTTGTGAATGCGGGGAATGCTCGTTATCTTCGACAGGATAGAGGAAAGATTATTTTGTTATAGTGATTATTTTCTTATGAGCTGCTTAATGCGGTTAATATTCCAAAAATGTGTCTCTCTGGTTGTTTTATTACTCCGACTCTTATCACCTTGTTGAATTACAAGAAATACAATCACTACTCGATCACGAGTCTCATCCTCGAAGACGCTAACCCAAAACATAAATTTAATTCGTTGACGTCTGTCGTATATGTTTCAAACACAACATAGTCTTTCACTCCTCGCAGATTTTGAAGCTTTTTAATGTGTCTACAAGTTTCTAACGTGGGCCCTCGTAATAAATGAATTATCGTTTGCGTACGTTCGCTGTTTCATGGTCTATATTATGTTCTGGTCATTAACTCTTTCAATCGCGCCGTTTTTAATTGGGCCATCATACGAGTACGATATCGTGGGTGAAAACGTTCTAAAATTGTCTTCCTTATACTGAATGACGTTTAGAAAACTGAATTCATTTAGATGATGAATGAATGAAACAAGATTCAGAACCAACTATCGAAATCTCATGAAAAAATGAAAATTGAACAAATTTGAAACTGAAGAAAATTGTTATAAATGAAAAAATATGTATGATTCGAGCGAGTAAGATCCTTTTTATTGAAGGAGATGGACAATTTTTTTGAAGATCTTTCAGTATTTTTTACGAAGCTCAAGCTCTCTATCCGATTTTCATGAGTGATACTCGAGTTCCATCGCGTAGCCAGAAAATTTAAAGGGTGGTTTTGACCGAGAAAAAATAAAAATGCAGGAGAATATAGCGCGGGACTTGAACTAAGCTAGGACCCATCCTGTACTAACTTTATACCAGTACATATGATAGGAGAGGAGCTTATGAGTTTCTGGAGGAGACATGCTTGTTTTGGTGTCACTTTTTCTTTTTCTTTTTTTTTAAAGGGGAGAAGCTCTGATCACCTGTAGGGACCAGGTTGACAGAAGAAGACTTAAGGAGAAGTCTCCGTAGAACTTCAGGCTCGTTTTCATTAACGAAAATAAACGAGGAACACAGGGAACATGTTCTATGGATCGAATTGGTTCAAGTAGTGAGAATTAAAATTCAAATCGTGAAGAATCTGAAATTTTTGTGACTCTGTTGTATATGACAGAAGGGGGACTTGAAAAAATTTCAACCTCCGAGATATATATTGTTTGATGGGAGAGGCACCTACTTAGAGAAATTTCGACCTCCGACAATGTGACGTTGCGATCTGATGACGTCGTTCAATCTTGACCCTGAAATGTCACGACCTTATGACGTCATCCAGCCCTGAGACGTCATTGTAGCCGGACGACGGACAACAAATTGCTCGATAGACCCCTTCATAGAACGTGTTCCCTTTCAATTTTTTTTTTTACCGTCACCGCAACTTCCTAACGATTTCAACAGCCGGTATACACGCTATCTTTCAATTCCTAGAATCAATCCTCTTTCTTTCTCTTCCTTGATCCGCTATCTCTTTGTAGTGTTTCTAATCTCCTATCCACCTTCACAGCAATTTCCATCATTTACTCCACTCATCCACTCTCTTTATAGCTCTTCTCATTCATTTCTTTTTCTGTAACCATCATCTGGATCCCCAGTCACAGCGGAATCAGTGGTGGTGAAAAAGTTGAACAAGTTGTAAAAACTGTTACAAGTTTACTGCGTCCCAAATTCTCTTCACCACATCCAATCTCACCCACTACATTCAATTCCAAATAACAAACCGGTGGATTGCCTGTGGGCAAAAACAAGTCCCGCAGAATGAGTTAGCGCAAATGAAACTGTAATCCTTTTCATAGCCCTCGTGTCACCAAGAACACCACTGGCGCAAAATTCATCTTATTTGTCTGCGAAAAAAAATTGCCTTTTACTATGCATGGACCCCTACCCTTTCTGTATTTTACAATTTGTCCATAATTTTTCATTGTTCATTGATGGTTCTTGAACTACAAATCCGGGAGAATGGCCCCCTTGCCAACCCTGTGTTTTATGAGGTACCTCAGAAGACCGTTTTGAGTCTATAGTGTTTCGAGCGTTCCATACCTGGCTCATTGAACAGGCTAAGCTAATTGGTGTATGAAGCATTGCACACCTAATAAACTGGAGGGGCAACACCAGCGCACTCTGCCCTACCAATTCTATTCAACACTACCTACGCAGTCTCCCACTGCCTAGTCAATTGAGATACTTCGGTTGCAGGGTGCGCACTAACCATGCTCACTCTCAAATGATGATAATATTGCAACCTTTGACAAGAGCCTCTCTTAACATTAACCTCCAACATGGTAGCAGAGCGTGGTTGAGAATTTTATAAGTGTACAAAAAAGTTACAACATTGGGGCAAGATTCTGCAACCAAGTAGTAAAATCTTTGTGCTGCATAGGATTCATTGATTGAAATTCTTCTTATGATACATTCCTGCACATTCTTTTCGAAAAGGTTGATGAAAGCCATGGGCTTCATTTTGTCTCCAAGAAATTTGAGATTTGTGAGTGCCTTCAAAGCAGCGTCAGTACGGGCAAAGAAGGGAGGTTTTTTTAATTCAGTGAGATCACAAATCAATAGTGGCTCAGTAATATGAGCGACCTTATTTTGATCAGGTGGCGGAAGTCAATTGCCTACTATCTTGCAAAAACAAGCGTTGTGAAAACAAATTGTAGGATCAGGGGAAGTCCTGGGGTCTACTAAGTAGAGAAGCCCAGTAGATTGAAGAGCAAGTTTCAAATAATGTCGCCATGTATTGTACTGTATTTTATGTGAGAGAACAACTGTAGCGGCAGGTTTATTGGTGTATGCTAAAGCAGGATGCTCACTTTGTTCCAAAGGTTGACCGGTATTTAGTGGTGGTTCTGACAAAATATTTTGGTGGGCAGGTTCATTATGTACATCCGCCGTTACCGTTATAGTCAGACCAGTTTGAGGATGCAACTGATTGTTGGAAAAGGTTTCAATTTGCTGTGGAGTAGAGCCAACAGGCAAAGAATTATTAGTTCGCAGTGTTAATTGATGACCAGCACCTGCTGAAGAGAAAATGGGTACTGAATCGGGAAATAAAGGACTAGTGATGTAACAAGGGGGGCAGTAGAGTCTCCTCCTGTTACCAACATAAACTAGGTCATTTCATCAAAAGTGTGAAACCTATTGAGAAGGCAGGCTAGATCAAATGATCTTGCTCATTCCGGAGCAGCTTACGCATAGATGTAAATAACAAGATCAGAAGGAAGGCTTCAACAGACGTTTACTGTTCTGTACCATACAACATAATGACAATATCGTACCGTGCGTACTGAGGTATCTTAGATATAATACAGATTGCTAGGCATATCAATATTTCGGTTACACGGCCATACTGACATTCAACGGCGTCTCGACGTTGCTTTCTAAAATTTCCTTCTAACTTGAAAACTAGGAAGATCAACATTTGTGCGGCATTATTGGATTATTCAAATCGAGTAGAACTTTTCGGTATATTCAGTCGATTCTATTATCCTTTATCCGGTCATCTTGACTTACAATGACGTCCTCGTCGTGGAAAAAGACCATTCGGTCATTCTGACTACAAATTCACCTTCTTATCTGATTCTGTTGAAATATTTGCTAGTAATTTTCCAATTTCTATGGAAGGGTTGTCACCATTTCCAGCATTTGTCAATCCTGAATCAGTAGTGGTAGTCGACGTAGATGAACCATCTCGATTTTCATTATTGTTTTCATCACCATTCGTGCGCAATATGCTCACCTCAGATATGGATCTTGATGTAATCCTTGGTACGTTCAGCAACACTGGGATATGTTTATACAATTCATCGGCGTTGAAGTAGAGATGGGCTCGATTCAATATAGAACTTCCCATTGAATTCTTTTCCAGTTGAATTAAGCTCGTTGATTCCAGAATTTACCAACATTGTGATCACGTTTGGCCGCAGGCCTAGGCTGCGGACATTCTTCGCATGCAAGCTGAAAAGGGAGAAGAACCCCGTTGTATCATAACTAGACTCTGACGTTTCCTGAAACTAACACTTGATCGTAGTAACCTACTGAAAAATTCAAGTACCTATTTCTCGCTCCTATTCCGTATAGTGAGTTCCCAGTCACATAGACTTATTACTCAAATCAATTCCAGAACATTTCCCTTTGTGGACTCAGTCTCATATACTTGTCCAATGTATTTGACTCAGTTTCACGTTACTTGTCGAAATACATTCCATTTTGGACTCAGTCTCATATACTTGTCCTCCGTTTGACATAGCCACTTGTCAAATTAAACACCGGTACTGCACTCGTGGACTCAGTCTCATATACTTGTCCAGTGTGAATGACTCAGTGTACACAATTACTTGTCAGACACACTTCCCATTAACGACTTCGTCTCTTTCACTTTTCCACAATAACTTGTCAGGCACACTCTCACAATTCATCACGTGACTTAAAATAATACAATTTTCATCGAAACGCGGGGATAAAAATCAACTGTAGAGGCTGCAATATCGATACTCCTTGAAATAAATTGGTCGTGGAGCCGCCATTAAGGCTTCCAATTGTTGCGGATACTGTAATCAGACTCCCTTAGAACGATAGTGCGCCAAGCGCTGCCCGTAAGAATTTGTCAAATACCATAGCTGTATCTTCGGTGCTCTCAACAATTGTAGGTTTCAATCAGCACTTGGTAACCTTCTCAGACACAATTGCGACAGATATAGGTTGACCTTTAGGTGACGTTGTCTGATTCTTCTTGGTTTCTTGTTTGACATTGCACCGGTGATAGATACTCTCGTTTCAGCCATAGATTTGCGCTGATCTTTTGTTTGCGTAGGTATTACGCCGGTGGTATTGTTGATAACACTAATGAGTCCAACTTGAATTTGAGTCTCTGCGACAATGGGCGGCGCTGCGGACTTGTTATATCTTGGCTAGCATTTGGAAGTATTGCGTTAGCTCCGGTACGGTCTTGATGGGGACTTAAATAGCCGTCACAGATCATTTCGACGGATGGACTATCCGTGAAATTGATTCAACGGACCATGAGCGTTGCAAGTTTACTTGTACACGTTGAATCGTAATGAGGACTGACTTATTTTCAAACGTTGCCTCAAGTAGGTTCGAGCATTCGGCCCAGGTATCTCGTACATCGGTTAGGTTATGGTACCAGTTTCTTGCCTCGCCTGAAAGCCGACTCAGTGTAAAATGACAGCTTGTTCGGCGTCTATGAGCAGATGATGACCCTCCAAATCCATTCCTTGACTTTTGACCTTTCTGGATTAAACTGCGAAGTTTGTTCACAAACCAACGAAATTCGGTAGGTTTTACAGGAACGACGGTTTGCAACGTAGATGAAATCGGTGCAATGATCGCCAGACAAAGTAAGGATAACAAATCGTGCGTTCTGGTTGCATTGACGCAATTGGTATCTCCTGTGACGTCTCTTGTCTTCCTGCCGTACTTATTTGATTACGTCGCGTTGGTGGTTCTTCATCATCCCACTTCTGATGTAAATAACAAGATCAGAAGGAAGGCTTTAACAGACGTTTACTGTTCTGTACCATACAACATAATGACAATATCGTACCGTGCGTACTGAGGTATCTTAGATATAACTAGCAAGACGGCGCGCCTACGGCGCGCCTTTCTCGTTATCACGTGTTGTTATTTTTAAATATTTCTCCTTTCTCAGAATTTGAATTTTTTTTTTTTTTTTTTTCATTCAATCTTGTGCATTTTTTTGATACTTGTGTCATTTAAATTTTTCAATATTTGTTCATATTGCCTATCGCTCATTACAAAACAGCAATAAATTATTTGTGAATCAATTTTTTATCATTTTTTTTTTGAGAACATGTGAACAGGAATAGTAGTTGTTAATAACCTCAGTAAATTATCTAGATAATTCTATCATTGGATATTAAAAAAAATAAAAATCCTCCGGATAACTTTTTGCAGAACTATTTTTTAAATTTTTATGCGAGCACAAAATTTTCAGAGCTACTTTTATTTTGTGATTTACAGATTTGAGAAGACAGTAATAACTTTAGGGTTTAATGTTATTCAGATGTAGTTAGAAAGGCACACCTTCTTTTAAATATCTTTTTATCTTATTGTTCGATCTCCTTCTTTTTCAAGTTTTTCTTCTTTCTCAATTCCCTTCTATTTTACACTCTTTCTCTCTTATTTCTCCATACAATCTTATTTTTACTTTTCTTTGTCCTTTTCTGAGTCTTCCGAGTTGTTCCCTTCAGTGGTTCTCCTCGTCAGTATCATGCTCTTCCATTTCTCCCTCTCATCCTCTCCTTCTTCTTCAGTTTTCTGCATCTATCTCCTCTAATTATTCATGACGGTATGGTAATTAATTCTAGATATCGTCTTTCTCTAATCTGCGAATTAAGAGAAGAAAATTGTTTCTATTCTAAGATTTCTTGATTCATTCCTCTCCTGTCATATTATAGCTCGATGCCTTGATATTTGAAATGAACTTTTTCAATCTATCTTTTTCGTGGTTTAAAATTTTCCTCGCCTCCCTACTGTCATATATACCTCGGAAATCTAAATTTTCCAAGTCTCTCCGGCAATAGTTGGCTCAATTTTTAAAATTTTATTAAATCCGACTCCTTTGATGGTTGAACCTTTTGGAACTCCAATCAAAACTAATCCGTCCCATAGAAGAGGATCTGTGAATTCCATTTTTAACTTTCTTAAGGAAGCCTTTGTTTACTACAATTTTCAATTCAACTTTTTTTGGTTGATTGGTTGAATAATAGAAATCTGTCTGAAGGCTTCATTACAATCTTCATTTAGTAGAATCGCACCCCTTATTTTTTTCCTGAATACATCTCTTGATCACTCCCAACTCATCCATTCTCATCTTTTCCCGAGTCTCACTGTTGTGTAAATCTTATTAGGCTGATAATCTGATGACAAACTATCACCTCTTTTCATATCCTTCTCTCCAAAATTAACAACCTTCCTACAATGTGACCCAAGTCATATACCCTGCCCTATGTAATTACTCCAAAACAGTTTCTAACCCTTTCAATCTACTTGCATTACTCAATTACTTCAACACATCCAGTCTTTTTCTCCTGACTGAAAATTGAAGCCTCTCCACCTGGCTTGACTCCTCCTTTCAATTATCTTCCTTACCCTCATATTCTCGTTTTTTACTTCTCACTCCATTTTAGTTATTCTTATTTTTAACGCACGCAAGTAGCATTTTTCCTCAACCGTATTCCTGTTAAGGGCAAACTTACAAATAATACTCAGTTCTTTGCGTGCTGATGCCTGCTTCAATTCCTGCATTGGCCTTTTCACATTTTTTCTCTCACTTCATGTGTTTGCTTCAGAACTTTTGCGCTGTCTCTTTCATCTCTCCTAGTTTCTTACTTTTGCGTTGGATTATTTTAATCATCAAATTCCCCAGCAACTATCTGTTTATTTTTTCAAGATTAGGAAGATAATTCGCTTCACAAACCTAAAATTTTCTCTCAATACAATTATCCACTTCCCTTCCGTCTTGTAATGCAAGCATCCCACGTCGTGGGCAGCTCTAAAGTTGGATCGAGTAAAGCTACTTTTTATTGAGAATGCGGACATCTAGCCTGAGGTGCGGTCGTCAAAAGAGGCAAGGTAATCAATACAGGATCCAATTTTTTTCTTTCTTCTAATTTGCTTACAGTAATAATATTCAATTTTAGCTACTTTTTGACTGAATTGTATCGGGTAAATTAGGTATGAGGTACAAAGAGAAATTGAAAGCTTTATTACAATCTTCATTCAGTCTAGGTCCCTGCAGAATCGCACCCCCTATTCTTTTTGAATACATCTGTTGATCCCTCCCGACTCAGCCATTCTCATCTTTTCCTGAGTCTCACCGTTGTGTAAATCTTCTTAGTTATTAGGCAGATAATCTGACAACCGATCACCTCTTTTCATATCCTTCTCTCCAAAATTAACAACCTTCCTACAATGTGACCCAAGTCATATACCCTGCCCTATGTAATTACTCCAAAACAGTTTCTAACCCTTTCAATCTACTTGCATTACTCAATTACTTCAACACATCCAGTCTTTTTCTCCTGACTGAAAATTGAAGCCTCTCCACCTGGCTTGACTCCTCCTTTCAATTATCTTCCTTACCCTCATATTCTCATTATTTGCTTCTCACTCCATTTCAGTTATTTTTATTTTTAACGCACGCAGGTAGCCTATTTTTAGTAACGGTTTGTATTATCATTATTTTTTGTCTTTCCATTTTGATTTTACGTAGGTATCTCTTATTAAATCCTCCAGTAACTATCTCTGGATATAAATTCTATAATTGTTTCTCAGGCTCCAATAGATAGAAATACTTGATAGAGAAGAATTTTTCTTCAACTATTTCCTTTTAGTGGCAAAAATACAATTAATACTCAGTTCTTTGCGTGCTAATGCCTGCTTCAATTTCTGCATTGGCCTATTCTAATTTTTTCCCTCACTCCATGTGTTTGCTTCAGAACTTTTGCGCTGTATCTTTCATTTCTCCTCGAATTTTTTAGCTTGAATTGTATCGGGTAAATTGGGCATGGAGTCCTGTGTACAAACGGGTACCATGCAAAATGTCGCAGCTTCAACACTTTCTTCAATCTTTGTAAAATTAACAATTTTATTAATGAAAAATGTCGCAGCTTCAACACTTTCTTCAATCTTTGTATTAAAATTATCAAACAAAAAAAGGATAGGCCTATGACTGTGAAAGTGAATAATATGACTTTCGTCTTCTTCGCGATTTAAATTATTAATAATATTTAGAAATAAATGGCTGGAGAACACTCATTTAAAAGAAACAAAAACAATTGAGCCAATGATCAGAGGATCTTGTTTTTCTGACGTCACTTGCAAGTTGACAGCAGGTGCTTTGAATACAGTTGCGTTCTAGGGAACATCAATCAATATACCTAACTTTAGCCTAAATTTCACATTTCTTGAACAACAAAAAAAAATCATTTGCCAGGCATTTGAAGATTGCGGTAGCGATTTTTTATTGAATACGAAAGAAAAACGCATTCTTAAAACTGATAAGACGTTAGCTATTTTTCAGCTATTTTTTCGGAAGATGGGTATCGAGGTTGAAGAGCGGCGAAGAAAACGTTACAACTTGCGTATTTTACCTAGCAAAATTAAATAGTTTTTTAGCTATTTTTTAGCTAATTGTTTACAAAATCAGGCAACGGGCATGAGTCGCAAGGGAGTGCACATGTAGGCGAAGAGACAGGGACGAAGTAATACGGTTTTTAGTATAATAGATACAGATTGCTAGGCATATCAATATTTCGGTTACATAGACATAGCCAGAGGCTACCACCGACCACTCCAGGGAATACTCAAGACTCTGATCCTCAACCTATCCGACCAGGATAGGACCGCAGAACCATCTCAGTCGGAAAGCCGGAGTACTCATCTGAAGGGTTAACCCAAGGCTAGACCACTGGTCCAGTTTCGGTGTCACTTTCAGAAATCACTCAGGCTATGAGAATCTTTTCTACAAGAGGAGGTTAATGTCGTACGCGGGTGAAAGCTCTACTTCTTTCCAGACTCAAGGAATAGTCTGTCGTTAATCTCTTCGGTAGCGTAATCTAAGTAAGAAAAAATAACTTGACTCCGTACACGTACAGCAGGCCGTACCTGTGCAACAAAAATTAAACTTATGATGATTGGAAGTCAAATCGAACAGAACCAGAAGGGTCGAGAAAATGGGACTGCTAAAAAATTTAGAAAAAACAAAGGCCGCGAAAAAAGGATACGTACATCTTGTTTAGAGATTGCTTGACGACGTTCAAAGACAAACGATTCTTTAGTGGGTACTGACAGGTATACGAGACATACACATAAGAAAAACTTAATATATTAACCACCACAAATTTGACAAGAAACCTACAGTCATGTATCTGAAAAAGAAATAGACTACCTAATTTGTAATCTGAACTGGCACCCGTTAGGTTCATGTATTCCTTCTCAAGAAGATGATTCTAAATAGGTATCGCATGAAAGTAAACATCAGTGGACGGTGCCTCAGCGTGCGGACAGTTCTATCTTCGTAAATTTCATCGCCTCTACACACTACTATATTTAGCTTCCTTTTATATAAGAAAAAAAAAGTCGTACGTACGGACTCAAGTTTCTAATTGCCTAATATTCTACCATGTTATTAAAACGATCGCTCTAGCATGTATAGATATCAAAAGATACCGAAATTATAGACGGATGATTGATGTTATTAGGTCGTTTCGTGAGATTATTTTTATTTACGAACTAGCGAAAATTGCAGCTTCCGTGCCATACAAACTAGAGTCGAAAATAGCCTATTCGATAATTTTATTCAGTTCCAATAACATATGGCCTATTAGCTTTTATGTTGGCCAAGTGATGTTATACTGAGTTAAACTGTGAGTATATGTTATTATAATGAGCCATTAGACCCGATGTCCATGATTGAAAATACCTAACATTATACTTTTACTTGTAAGGCGAGTTTATATACCGTATAATAACAGACTGAGGGAAAAAGCGATGACGTTCGATGTGAACTTTTCCGTTTATTCTTTCTGTTGGAGAGAGAAAAAAAATACAGCTTCTTGTCTTCACCATTTGATAGCAACACAAAACGAACTAATATAGCAAACGAAAGAATCTTTTAATAAAAATTCGCTTCCAACTAATAAGTGAACCTTGTTTCTGTCCCAATTAGAAATCACGAAACCAGCTTATCGAAGATAGTTATTTTAGTTAGAAAAATTATTCAACTTTCAGAATAAGACGATGGATGGAGATGAAAATGAAATATTAACTCGATTCTTTTAGATGGTATTTATCCAAATTGTAATTGAAATAGAGGACTTCTATGCAGTGCATAGCGCGCTTCTCAACTTTTCATACTCTCGACTAGATTTTTGGAAAGTAGATATGTACTATTTATACTGTGTTTGTATGGATTTCAAATTAGAATAACCTTTATTTCTAGTACAAGAAAGAGTATAATTCTAAGGTATAGGGGCTAATATAGTGATTGTTAACGAAGGAACGAGAGCAGAGAGAGTACGTGTAACGTGCATGCTTTATTATACAGAACTACAAAAAACGATTGTACAGTATGGACACGAGATAAGCTTATCTTGATATACGCACACACATCCTACTCGCTCAGCACACACACACCTGTAATAATTACTCTCACATTAACACTCCCCCTTAATTATTACATACAAAAAAAAAGCAACGATAGTTGATTGACAAAAAAAACAACGAAAAGAAAATACAAATTATACGAGTTTCAGATTATTACAAGATTCAAATTATACGAAATTCAAATTATACGAGTTTTAAATTTCTGCAGCTTAGATGTAAATTTTCAGCAGACATATTTTTAGTCAGCATATCAGCCTTTTGATTCTTCGATTCGATGAATTTCACATCAATAATTTCGCGTTCAATGAGATCACGAACGTGATGAACTCGCACATCGATATGTTTTGTACGTTTGTTGTTATCGGCTCCATAACTGATATAAATGGCGCTTTGGTTGTCCTCAAATAAAGTAAATTGACTGACACGAATAGTGATTTCATTCAACAACGACCTTATCCACATTCCCTCACAAGCAGCCAGGGATAGTGATACGTATTCAGCATCAGCGGTTGACAGGGCCACTGACCTTTGTTTCCGGACGGTCCAAGAGACTACATTACCAAATACCTCGAATAAAAAACCGGAGAAAGATTTTCGATCTGAAGGATCGGATCCGAAGTCCGCGTCAGCATAGCCCACTAACGTCTTTGAGCTATTTTCATTCGTATAATCCAAACGATAATTCTTTGTAGACTTGAGATATCTGAGGATTCTTTTTGCCGCTTTCCAACACGAAACATTCGGGTCCTGTACTCGTCTACTTAAATAATTAACAGGATACGCAATATCAAAACGGGTTAGATTCGCAAGGTACAACAAACTTCCTACTAATTGCCGATACGGTTTATTAACTAACGGTCGCTGATCATCATTGATCGCTTTCAAAAAAGATGATTCTGCCGGAGTACTAACTCCATTGCAGTTAGCCAAATTATATTTTATCAATAGTTTTTCAATGTACGGTATTTGATCCAAGAAAAGATGATCTTTATTTCTACTAATTGATAATCCAATAAAATGCTGAGGTTCGCCGAGATTCGACGTTTTAAATCTTTGATTCAAAATATTACTAATTACGTTAATCGTTTTGCTCTCTTTAGCAGCTATTAAAATATCATCGACGTACAGTAGCATATACGTTTGACTACCATTCTTCTCAATACGGGTGTAAAGACAATAATCGGACTTTGCCCTCGAAAAATTCAAATTAGTAACGAAATTGTGAAAAACCAGGTTCCAGCATTTGGGCGATGACTTTAATCCATAGAGAGAACTTTTCAGTTTCAAAATTTGATTATCGTTAACTTTAATACCTTGAGGAGGTTTCATGAAAATCGGCACTGCTGTTAATTTTCCGTACAAAAAAGCAGTTTTAACATCAAATTGAGAACACTTTAGATTTAAGGTTTGAATAACAGAGAATAATATGCGAACCGTCGACATCCTCGCGACTGGAGCGTACACCTCCTCTCTCAGGCTCTCTCCTCTCTGTATGTATCCTAACGCAACCAGACGAGCCTTATACTTTTCATTTACTTTGCCTTCGTTCTTTATCGTAAACACCCATTTACTCCCGACAGTTTCATATCCTCGACTCTCCTTCACATCTACTACTGACCAAGCGTCATTCTCATTCAGCGACGACATCTCATCCTTCATCGCCTCTTCCCACTGACGAGACTTGGGCGACCTTATGACATCCTCGTACGTCATGACACTCACTTCTTCATTCACTGTATCACACGAATTCTCGTAAGCGAAGACATTCAAGGCACTAACTTCATAGTCATTCAAGTACGCAGGCCTCTTCCTTTCACGCTCTGATCTTCTTACATTCTCTTCACTTTCAGCTTCCTCAAAACTGACCTTTACTGACTGCTCTTTCCTTTCCTTTCGATCTTCATCCACCTCTTCCTGCAGCTCCACTCTTTCCTTTTCCTTCTTCTCGGTCTTGAACGTTCTACTTTCATCGAACTCCACATTCCTTTCATCCGAAACTTTTTCTCCGTCGTACAGTAAATAGCTCCCTCCTGACACTCCTACGAAATACTTAATCGTGCTCACAGGACACGCCTTATTCTCCTGTTCTTTCTTATGAGCAAATGCTACACAACCAAACAACCGCATTCTCTTGATCGAACTTTTTCCATAGGCAATCTTAGCCGGCGTCACCCCATGAGACAACGAAACGGTCCTATTCAATACATAAGCTGCATAGCGGACTGCATAACTCCACAAAATCTCTGACATTCCTGCCTCAAGCAACATAGCTCGCGCCTTCTCGCAAAAAGTTTGATTTACACGTTCTGCAACACCATTCAGCTCCTTTTCCTTTCTAGGGGTGTAACGCAAATTTATTCCCTTACTCTTGCAATAGTTCACAAACGAATTCCCTCTGTACTCACCGCCCCTATCACAGCGTATAGTACAAATTTCATATTTCCTATCAAACAAAGTTGTTACAAATTTTTCGTATTCTAAAAATTTTTCAAATACAGACGACTTATGAGCTATCGGGTACACCGCTTTAAACGAACTGTAATCATCAATGAACGTTACAAAATATTTACAATTATCAACGGATTCAATTCCCATTTCACAAACATCAGTGTGTATTAAGGCTAGTGGTCTTCTACTTCGCGGGGTAAGCGACACCTTGTAAGGTTCCCTATGCTGTTTCGATAACACGCAAACTTCACATTTATTGTGAGCTTCTAAATTTACGTTAGACAAGTCAACTTCTTTCGACTCTTCCTCTTTGGAAATAATCCCGTTTCTAATCATTGATTTTAATGTACGATAATTTAGATGTCCAAATCTACGATGTAAATATTCTAAAGCTTTATCATTTGATTCATGCGGATAATGACCACTATGCAATGCATTTACGTTACCCTCTAGCTTAAACGTGATAAAGTATAATCTCTTTATAGGGTACGAATGCCTTTAACGTACAGCTTTTCATTCTTATTTACAAATACATGCCCCTCTTTGTACGTTACTACATAACTCTTCGATTCTGACTCAAACACCGATAGTAAATTATGACGAAGGTTTGGTACGAACAATACTTTTGTTATGTCCACGAATTTACCTGCACACTGAACTGAGATAACGCCTTCGCCGTGAGCCTTGAGCATAGAATTTTCCCGATCAGCGTCCTGAATGGTAATTGGGTTCTCGAACATTCGAATGCTTGTGAATGCTGCTCTCTCTTTTACCATATGATGAGTGGCTCCACCATCTACGACAAATACGATTTCCCCATTCGACGAATTTTCTGAACTCGTTACCAACGACAAAGGGGTGGTTGATTCGGTCTCATTTTCAGTGGTTACCAACATGACCTCACGATCTTCACTTCTCTCGAATGAATTACGATTTCTATCCGAGTCATTGTACCGATTTCGACGACCAGCTCGATAATTATTGTTGCCTCGATGAAAATTGTATCCACGCCGATTGTTACCTCGAAAGTTTCCATAACGATTCCCATTATTTTCGTTACTCGAATGGTTTCCATTCCAACGACCAGACGAACCAAATTGTGACGAACCAAATTGTCCCCGACGATTGAACCGATTACCGTGGTATTGGCCCCCTCGGCCACGTTTTCTATCTACTTGGAACGCAGACACAGTTTCACCCTCGGTTTCTTTTTCTTTCCGAGCGATTTGTTTCCTCACGTAATGGTCGACAATTTTTCCTTTCACCATTTCATAGTCATCACTATTCGATCCAGCCTCTATGGCTGTTTTGAAACTCTCGTACGAATCCGGAAGTGCTAGGAGGATACGCAATGCCGCATCTACGTCACTAAAATTTGGATCGATTTCTTTTATCTGATCAACGATTGTATCGAATTCCATCACAAACTTTTCCGCATCTTCACCATCTTTTAGTTTCATCGTATCTAATTTTAATCTTAGAGTGGCACGTGTCGCGGCGTCTTTTTTCTCGTACTTTTCGCAGATTGCCTTCCACATACCGAACGCTGTTTTTTTCGTTCTTATTATCGACATATGGCTCTCCGCTATTGATACCGCCAGCACCATTTGCGCCTTGGCTTCAGCGTCTTCATCAACTCCAGAATCTCTTTGAATTGCGACCTCGCATTTCTTATGTCGCATGATTCTTTCAATCGTGAATTTCCAGGATTGGAAATTTTTTCCATCGAACTGTTTTACGGTTAGTTTTTCCAATAACGACATTTGTGCACCGAAAAAGCACGCCGGAAAAACAAGACTTTTTCCTTTTAAAAAAACGAAATCATTTTTTTCACGTAGACCTATACAACAACCAGGCGCATGCTACCATGTTAACGAAGGAACGAGAGCAGAGAGAGTACGTGTAACGTGCATGCTTTATTATACAGAACTACAAAAAACGATTGTACAGTATGGACACGAGATAAGCTTATCTTGATATACGCACACACATCCTACTCGCTCAGCACACACACACCTGTAATAATTACTCTCACATTAACAGTGATAATACTGAAGATAGAAATTAAAAATTGGGAAGATGAAGAACCGTTCGTGTAATTAACGAGAAATGTAATATAGAAATAAGACAACAACCGGCATCGAGGAGTATACTGAAGAGTGCTCGATACATTTTTTCTTTATTCAATTGCAAAAGTTGGATTTCTGCAGTCGAATGCAAATAGTGTAATGTAAACAGGTACCAATACTATTTCGCAGATTAGATGAGAATAGGACAGTTGATCATAATTGGTGTACGAGCAATCACTCGCAATCGTTCGTTTTCTGGATAATTCTGTAGTAGGCTTCATTAATAAAATGAAATATTGACACAGCCCTGAATCAATGAAAAGAGTGGCTTCAAAACTTTTCCCATGGTGCAAATAATAGAGAACTTGCTCCGTAACAAAAGTTTTTTTTCGTATCCATCAAAATATTCGCCGTTCAATTTTTTCGTGGCTCACTTTTCTTTGGTGATAGTTCCTGGAAGAGAGAAGTGGTAAGACCAGGTATTTTTTGATAGTTTTCCCGAAAGATCATTTTATTAAAGTCTAAAAAGCCACGCGTACTTTAAGAAGTTATCATCAGAAGTTTGAAAATTATTGCATTTTCCAAAAATTGTATCCCTTCATTTCTATTAAAGTTCACGAAAACAGAAATTCTAATATAAACTACGTGTACTTCCGTCTGTTTGTTTTATTGGAGGCATACCTTTGTTGAAATGGAATGGGCTCATGTTGTAGGCCTATGTAGGGGAGCATTTCACTTTCAACAGCAGCACATTGATAAATCCTTCGAAAAATTGATTCCTATCATTCTGAAGCCGCCGCGTATTCGGAATCATGAGGGAGCTGAAATATGTATTTCAGTCGATGAGGCGGTTGAAAGAACAAGAAGTGATTGGCAAGTTTTTGCCCCTTCAGAGGCTCTAAAAATATAAGAAGCATGACCATATATAAGCCGAATTGCTCATCGCAAACAGAAAGCAAACGACCATATCCTTCGCTAGCCAGAAAGTTCGGAGTGAAATTCGAGAGAAAACGATGATATTATTAAGGAGAAAAAAATTGGGCTAGTTGAGTTCTCCAGTCACTTCTCGCAGAAATTCGGTATCAGCTCGTTCCATCAAAAAAGTCTTCAGTACCGACATATGTGTAGCCTGGAGGTATTACAATAATAACAAGTTACCAACGAGCTAATAAAACGGTATGTCGGCTAATCTTGCTGAATTTAATGATGTTATTATTGGTTTAAAATTTAGCAAGTAAAACGTGTCGAAAAAGGCAGCGCTCGCGTGCATTAATTTAATCGTAAATCATTCTAAAATTGTTTTCCATTCATTTTCTGGTGGTTATTAGCGGTACACAGGAAAGCATCGATATTCTTTGTACCTGAGGTTCGCATGTTATAGTTTCCATTCTATACAATTTTAATAGCAGAATTGAGTCATCCGAAGATTTTAATTGACGTATGTGAGTCAGGAAAAAAATGTAGTGAACGTGTAATAACTATATTGAATACGAATATTATAATTCGGCAAAAAGTTGAGAGCGGCGTAATAAAAAATTCAGGCATAAAAGTAAGATATTGTACCAACAAATGGCCGGAAATGGAGTAGTTAAACTCTTCTGCATAAACTTTTCGCAGAAAATAGTGGAAAAAGTAGGATTCATGAGAGGTGGATATACAAAATATTGTATCTGGCGGAGAGTTTTTTTTTTGTAATAAAATCTCTGTACCGACTTGTCATTGTTTCACTTCGTCTCCATGTTGTGGCTTGGAGTTTTTGGAATTCATCAAAAGTGTATGATGAAAACCCAGGCGCGTGGGCTTTTATATAAGTTGATGTCAAGGATGCAAGATACCATTTTTATATGATTTGAATAGGTATACTAAAACTGAAGAAGACTACTTTCTGCGCGCAAAAAACTTGTAACTCATGAGGTAGATTTCGGTATGCTATTTCATGAGTATGTAGAATGTTCATCGATGAAGCAAAATATGTATCGTATTTTCATTTAAAAATGTAATCAGGAACTGAATCATTTGTATTTTGTAAACGTCTTTCAGTATCGTTGTGATAGAATATAAAGAACTCCGAAAAGAAAACGCAGCTCATTTCACCTGCTGCTTTTAAGGTCTTTGAACAAACAGGGAACCTGTTTTGGAGATTTTCAATTTCGATGAGCCAAAAGTTATTCGCCAGCATTTCCTATGGACAACAAATATTTCCTGTCAAATGGAAAATGGCTCACGACGTCATTTTAATTTGTAAAAGAAATTACAATCACGTAAAAAATTCGAGACCATTGCAGGTTTGCAATGGCAACGGGGAACCCGAAACCCTCCCGCGCTCGCAATGACGTTGGCGCGAAATGGCCCTCTCAGAAAATGAGTTGGCTGGGCTCTTTTCAGTACACTGCATGCTAGACTTGATATAATGAAGGATGGAAATTGAAATTTTCTCGAGTCCCTAAAGTTGGTCAAGGTCATTGATGACGTCATAGAGCGCCATAGTCACGTCATGTCTCGCAGTTCACAGAAACTCCCGGACACGGACTTTTCTGATGATGTAACCCCTCTAACAAAATGGAAAGTTGAAATTGTTCCAAATCCCTAGAGTAGGTCAAGGTCATTGATGACGTCATAAAGTGTTACACGTGACGTCACGCAGTTCCCAAAAACTCCCAGACGCGGACGTTTTCTGAGGATGTAATCCCCCTAACAAAATGGATAGCGGGTTCCCCGCTAAAATTTTAAACACGACCAGTTTCGTGTCGTCGCAGTGACACATCATCAGGTAGTAATCATAAGGACAAACGGAATATGTGCGGTCGAGATAGGAGGAGAATTAAGAGAATGACGATTTAGCTATTCATTATAAAACTTGTAGATTATAGGATTAGTGAAAGTGAAGCGAGTGTCGTTCAAGAGAGACTTGCCTGAAGTGGATGAGGCAGCAACAATTTCGACTTCCTCTAAGCGGTTGAGAAAACGTCCCGTGGTAGCTTTATGGAGCAGTTCAAACTTAATGGGAGTATAAAGATTATCACTTTCGATGCTTGGCAAGAGCGGATTTACCGAGCTCCCGGCGACAAAAAGCCGTACTGTGATCCGAACATTGCTCACTCAGAGATCGACCGGTCTGCCCTATGTAAAAAACGGAGCAACCAGGGGTGGTGCAATTGGCTCGATAAACACCGCAACATTCGTCGGGGGAGAGTTTATCCTTAAGAACGGATAAGTGGCCTAAAGTAAGAATATAGGTTTTGAGAGCTTTGGCTATTTTATAATAGTACTGACCTAGGAAAGGTAGGCAGATCCAACGCTTGCGCCGAGAGGGATCAGCTCGCAAAGAAGAGTGATGAGAAGAAATGACTCGTTGAAGAGATTTACGAGATATAAGAGTGTCGATGTTGTGAGGGAGGTTATTGAGACGAGCAAGATGAATGATGTGCGTTTTTTCGATAAGGAAGTTACGAGGAGAAAGAGGAATAGTGAGGAGGCGGTGAATAAAGCCTAGCAGAGCAGTGGATTTGTGAAAGGATAATGAAGAGATGAGCCATTAATGAGGACGCCGGTATTGGAAGGCTTCCGGTAGATTGCAAAGTGAGGAACGAGGGATTCAGCTTTGAGTTGGAGAGAGATAGTGAGATCGAGAAAATTCATAGAAGAGCCTCCTATTTCGGGAGTGAAGTTGATAGTAGAATGAAGAGAGTTGAGGAAGGTGAGGAGAGATTCTAGCTCAGTTACGGAACCATTCCAAATACAAAGGATGTCGTCTACATATCTTAGCCAGTTGAGAATGTGAGGTTGAGGAAGAAGAGAGTTAGACAGAAGTTTAGATTCGAGCTGATCAATGAAGACGTCGGCCACAAGCGAGGAGAGAAGAACGCCCATAGGTAGGCCTTCAGGAAGTTTGTAAATAGTGCCCTGATAGAGACAAATTTCGTGGGTTAAACACTCGGTGACGAGATCTCGAAATTCGGAGCCGATATCGGGGTGAATATTATAAAAGGAAAGGACGAGATCGAGCATTTAATTAATACTTATAGAAAGCGGGATGCAGGTTTACATATTAACCACATCGAAGGAAACCAGTAAAGAGTCAGGAGGAAACTCAGACTTGAACAATTTCGCGGCGAGATCCGAGGAATGGCGGATCGTGTGAAGGGGGGAGAAATCGGCGCTAACGCAAAACCATTGGCCAAGAAGAAGCTGAGCTACTATAAACCTAGTATACAGTATATCAGGTCCAGTAAAATGAAAGCTTAACAACAGGGAAGTGGGTCCATTCCAGGCTGCTATAGTAGGTTTAGCTTTCATCATGTAGACTTAATATACAGTATACTCAACCAAGGAATGAGCTCTTGGAAGCTAATAGCCTTAAAACAACCGACGGGTTCTTTAACAGAATTAGATGAGAGGAGGCAGGGAACCTGTTTCATAAATGTTATAATGTTTGAAACGTTGTATGGCTCATTAAAGAGGCTAGGCCAATTGGTGTATGGTGTATTGCATATCTAGTTACTTGAAGGAATCCCATGAGGGTAAAAGGTGCGGAGTTAATGAGCTCTTCAAAAGTTATTAGCTTGAAATATTCTCATTTACACGGTCATACTGACATTCAACAACCATATACTAAGAAAGGAAAGACTTGAAACATGATCTTTATTCATTTGGCTCCGCCAAAAAATTTTTTGTTATTCAATCTTTACTAAGAACTCAAGTTTTAATAACTTACTTGATGGCGTGTTGTTTGCGACCGGTTACAGTCATTGTAACTTGACAAGAATATTCAATGTTGGAGTTCGGGCTCACCTAACATCAGGTCGCAATGGATTTTGATATGTTTCATGTATTTGCTCTGACCTCTATCCTCATTCCAAAATACTCGGCTCTTTGTACGAGGGCTTATGCTAGGTTTAAGCCTCCGTTATACTAGATTTCTGCTAGGTCTTTGTTTTTCACTTCCTATATAACTAACCACGACGTCATGAGCTGGTGACGTCATCAACCGTGACCCTCAAGCCTCTTTCAACTGTGTCGATATTAGCTGGTGATTCTGAAATTTACGAATTCAATCCTCCCCCTTCATCCGTGTGACCTATAAGTTGTTTAGTATAGGCTTCTATACTGCTGTATGTTAGGCTTACATTAGGTTTAGTGTCATAAGGGTTGACCATAGGTCTAGTATAGTTTAATTTTGATCCGTACGTTCGCCTTCGTGGACTGGATAACTTGACTTACGGTACACTACGCCTTATTCTAAAAACGGGGACACACTCAGCTAGCCTCCGAGTGAGCCCCCCGGGGCGTATGCCTCTGTGAGATGACTCAGCAGACTTGGACCATACACATAGGTTAATGTTACTTCAGTTTGAGTATAATTTAGGATACTAGGCTAAGGGTTTGGTGATGTCACAAAGAAGGCATGGTCTCGACTTACTCTGACCCCAGCCGAAAGGCTTGATTAGGCTGAACCATTTCTTCTTCCAACCACTTTTCCATTAAAATGTGCACCATCTTTATAAAAAAGTCGATAAAAGTAATTACTTAACAATTTATTCCCGACAGATCTAACGACACGGTGCATCAGCTTTGCTTCAAGAAAAGTCAACTTTGCCTTAAAAAGACGAATTTTTCGCTCTGGGAAAATCAATGAAGCATTGAAGTCTGATGGACGCGTTGATTGCCAAGGCCATCGAGCTCATCTTTGCGAATCAGTGTTCCAAAATAAACTATCGCAAAAACCGATCAGGAACCTGTCTATCCGCGAGGGAGAGTTTTCCTCGAGCGTATAAAGTTTGAAGCCTATAATCTAGTATTTACGATCGCAAGAATCTACGCTCGTGAAATCGAAAGGGCATTACACTACGTATAGAGACCATTAAGTAAGCCTCATTGAAGTGAATTTTTCTGCTCCGCATTTCGTTTCGCTCATTGTTCGCTATCGCAGTTTTATGTCGCAAGAAAAATTTACTGCTTTCACTTTTCGCGTTCCGATTTTTAGGTTACGTGAATTGCGAGAAAAATTCTTCATAAACATATCATAAGATATCGCAGACAGCTTACCAACTTGTAGAGAAATGGAAATGAGCGAAAATATTACGAACGTCGCGTGGAGTATACGGAAACTGAATTTAAATACGCACCCGGCAAGTCTGCCGGCGTATATTTTTTCCAACTAAAGAGGAAAAAATTTCAAGTGTACTGCACCGTGGTTGGTAATTTAACAGCGAGGGTGATCTGTAGAACGGGGGTTTGAACCATAAGAGTACAATGGGAAAAGAGGAGGAGAAAAATTGTATTTATTAATATTGTACTTCGAGAGTTATTTTCCATTTTTCACGTTCATATTTCGATGAGAAGGGCAAAATTAGGAGTTTGTTCGTTGCTGAATATTGTAACATGTGGAAATTTTCTCATTGTAAATGGTCGAATATGGTCTCTAATTGAATCTACTTCGGAATACGTGGCGTTGATTAGAACACGCCCTGAAGAATTATTCATTATTTCGTGAAACATGAAAACACGGGAATCAACAGCAGCGCTTCTGGAAACGAACATTACCTTCCACATCTATCGTTTTTGACGTATGTTGTGTTTTTAATGTTTTTCAGTTTTACTCGAATTATCAAAACTTGTCTTGTTGGTCGGAATCCATATTGAGTGTGATGAGGTGTAAGTTGAGTACAAGATTGAAAAAGATTGTAAGTATACTATTCTACTGTTTTGGTTAGCTTACGAGGGTACTTTCGGGCGTTTCTTCATTATCAAGTGCCTCGCTAGAAAACTTTGAGTACAGATGAAGATTGGTTCACGTTGCATAGCGGAAGATTCATCACCTTGGTGATTGGACGAGGTAGCAGAACGGAACCGACCAACAGGATGACAACAAATCTGGGAGCTTAAAGAAACGTAGTGCATACGCGGATGAACCAATGACGATGCCGTGTTGCTGCAGCCAATTAGATCACAGCGTTCTACCACACATATTGTGGCCTTGTTCTTCAATATAGCGATACAACTGATGACACAGTGACGCCCGAAAGTACCCTAGTAACCTACCTACTAAACTAGAATAAAACACATGAGATCTTTCTCTGTCTTTTCCTGCTCAGTTTCAAGAGCTCAGGGAACAGGAAAGAAGCCGTCGGAAATTTCATCTCTCGTCTCATTTTCTTTCTTGCTTGAACACTGTTCAATTGTACCTCGTTAATGCTGGATCGCCGCAGCGATTCACTTGTGCAATATATTTTTCTGCTCGAAAAAATTATAATAAAGTATTAGCAAAAATACGAAATTACCGCGTACGTCGTCGAGTAAAAATGTATGTTATTCGTATACCCCACTTCGACAGACCGGTGCCGAGATACAAAATGAGTCAAAGCACGGTAAAAAACTAAACCCCGCGAGTGTTTTTTTTTTTTTTCGTCTTCTTTTATTTATATTCAAATTTTTAAAGATCATGCTTTACGACCGAATAAAGAAGTGCATTCGTGTTCAAGTTGGATGAATAAAAACATTATACAGAAAATATTAACACGCGAGCTTCAGATGCACGGAAGTAGTACGAAGAGTAAATTTAAGAGTCCAGTCTTGATCCTCCCTATTGCTATTCTTTCTTTTCGGCTATTATTGTATAGTTCATTTGATAAATAACACGCCTCCCTCCTAAATACGCATTTGTCTAATGTCCTCGTAGTATGAAGAAAGCGAAAGAACGAGAGAGGAAGGGAAAAAAAGTACCGCGAAAACTGACGTTCATGCGCTTGAAAATAAACTCCTATTTAGTAGGATGGATGTAGTGTTCGAGGCGATCGGGTATGCAATTTCTTTAACACGGCACATACACGGCACCCGCATGGTGATGACGAGCGTAAAAAGTGACTTTTTATCACCCTTTTAACGACTGCAAATGCATAACAAACCGATGAAACGTAAAATGGAATGAAACGATGAACAGTTTTTTTTTTTTTTTTCTGGAGTGGCTATATTATACGTATAATATACAGCTAGTGGCACTTATACTTACGTAAGGACTAGCAGAAAAATATAATTTGGCATTCGCAAAATTTCGCATTCGTTTTAGGAATCGTAATATCGATGCAACATTGATAGCCGTTTGTGATGCGGCTGCTTTCGTCATTCACGTCACGCCGACTCGGGGTATTTTGTGCTTATTGTATACGTATCTCGGGTGCAGAATTCAAAATGGAAATAAAAGTGGAAATAAAAATGGAAATATTTCATTAAAGTGTTGTAAATTTTCATTCTACGACTGTTGAACGTGGTTGAATATTTGGGGCGCGCGTGTTTTCAAAAAATTACGGAAAAAGAAAAACCAGCTTTTTGTCGTATTTAAAAATGATGTGCATATCTCAACGATAATAGTACGTGTAAGATAAAGTTGTGGAAGTACATTATTTAATTGGGTGCTACTGAACGTCAGTATAGGTATACTTACACCTAACAAGAAGAAAAAATCTTGAATAGAGTAAAAAAAATTGTTCGTCCATTCTAGGGAAAAGCTGCTCCTCCTACAATGGTAGCGGGGAATTCGCAATCTCTACTGTATTCAATAATTTTTCATGGCTTACCTTTCTTTTCTTTTTACATAGAGGTATTTGAAATTTTTGAAAATCTTAAAATATATTCCCTCCTTGATATCTTCTTCTTATCCCGCCGTCTCCGTTCTACGAAGATTGGCGATCAACATAGCCAAAGTTACTCTCGATACCCCTGCTCTGAATATTCTTGCTGACGATGTTTCCAGCCATCGTCGTAGATCACTCACCCGAAAGTTTTGACGCCTGCCTGGTGACCTTTTCCCGCGTAGTTTTCCTTCTAGCACAAGCTTCAGCAATGCGTCGCCTAGATATCCTAATTTTCGTTCCTTCATCATGGCTAATACGACATAACTATCGTAATTTTTCTCGACACCACAATGTGATTTTCATTTACGGTAAGTCTTTTTTCTTGAAGGAATCAAACAAAATTATTCCCAGATGACGTCACATTCTCCTGTTTGTATTTTTTTCCTCTTCAGTGATGCCCATTCCTGATGATGCCATGGTCTCGTACTTGAGATCTCTTCAGTCTCTCCACCCTTTGAGTACATCGATGACTCCAAACCAGGCATGGGCGACCTTTTTCCTTCCCTTGGCCTTATTGCAAAGTTGGTTGGAAGGCGCGGGCAGATACAAAGTTCGTTTTTCATCATTTCATGAAATATTTGTAATGTCATTGTGAGCCGGATCCGGCCCGCGGTGGGTAGGTTGCCCATGGCTGCCCTGAACTGCCCCTCAACTTGTACTTTTTCTGGATGATCGAATGAATTACCCGAACCTACGCAGTTCTTAGTAAGAAAGAAAGTCTTTACTTGATGAGTCTCAGTCTGAAATCCTCCTCCGTGCTTAGCTGAAGTATAGGTTGAAGCCTAGTTTTTATGGGCATGGGAGAAATTCAGCTTGAGTCCCCATACTTATGACCTAGCTTAAAGGTTCAAAGGACAACTTTTCTCAATGAACCATATCAAATAGAGCGTAAATTGACGGCTTTCAAAATCCTAGTCGATATTACGCCAATGTGTGTACCGATATGAGACTTGTTAGGGTCGTCGATTTCGTGTTGATTTCTTCAACTGTTTCATCAACCTAAAATCGACTGGCCCTGGTGCTTCGATTTGGAGTTGATTTGTAATTGTCTGATAATCAACGCTCATCGACTTCAAATCAAACTCAAATCGAAGTCAAACTCTGGAATCGATTCGAGTCTATTTTTCAAAAATTTCTATATCGATCTAAAATTTACTGCTCTGTTGGGTCGATTAAGAGGTTGGTGTTTTAGTTTTCTGGGAACCTTGGTCAACTTTTGATCCACCCCAAATCGACGTGGATCTGTACAGTCGCCCTCTGAGGTGCGTTCGTTTGGTGATTTTGATCCTTGGGAACAAAATACGTAGTCCTATGATAAGGATCATCAAGAATCTTAATTATGCTCAACCAGTGCAATAAACGATGCAATGTCGACGTTGATTTTCAGTCGACATGAAAATCCGATATCAAAGCGTCGACTCATTTTCGACATTTGTTCTGAAACCCTATTAAATTTTGCGTTTAAAAGCTACGAAATTTTGACGTCGAAAATATCATCAGAACTTGACTCAATTTCAAAGTTGACGATAATGCGATGCTAAAATAGAGCGATAGAGTCATTTAGGATCAATTCACAATCAATATCAGGCGCATTCAAATTGTCTCAAAATCAACGTCAATATTAAGTCGACGTCTGTGGTCAAAATACCGAGTAGATTTATACTTGATTTGGAGTCGACATGGTTCATAGCTACATTCAATATTCTCCGCCCACCCCTGAAAAAATTATCCTGCCGGAACCAAATAGATGAAGATCATTTTTGATGTCTTTCTATAGTTGCTATGTTCAGCTACTAGTCAAGACAAAATAGAGGCCGTTGCAGGTTTGCAATGGAATGGCAGCGGGGAATCCGCAACCTCACTGGTCCGATCCTCCTATCATTTATAGCCTAGTTTCCAAGTCTTGAAAATGATGACGTAATAAGCTCGCGATCGCGTTGGCGCAAAAATGCCCTCTCAGCAAATGAGTTGGCGGGGCTCTTCTCAGTATACTGTATACTAGGCCTGATATAATGAAGGCTGGATGTTGAAATTTTTCCAAATTCCCAAAGTAGGTCAAGGTCATTGATGATGTCATATAGCGTCACACGTCACGTCACGTCATGTCACTTCACGTCATGTCACGTCACGCGTTTCACGGAAACTCGCGGACGCGGACGTTTTCTGAGGATGTAATCCCCCTGACAAAATGGATAGCGGGTTCCCCACTAATAATCTTTGAGGCACATTGAAGACATTGCCCTCTTTAAATTCTTTGTGACGTCATCAAATTAGTAATTTACTATTGATCTTCTTCCTCTACCAGTCTTTCTCGGATTTACTGATTTCTGAATCAGGTTGAGGATTCCAAGTCCGTCAACGGGGAGGAAGTACAATCTATGCTAAGACTAGTTTTTAAGTCAGTATTTGTACCGCTTACCATAGGCATATCACAGACCTAGTTTAAACCTATCGCAGCTCTAATGAGCCTATTTTAAAACTCAGGAAAGTAAATGCCTCTGGTCCATGGAAATTTTTTGAATCATGTATTATCTTTTGACCGTTTTATCACTACAGCAATTTTCATTGTATCGTTGTATCAGTTGTATATTAGGCTCCTTCCGTTCCTCTGTCTACATTCTTAGTCAAGTATAAGTGGACTCTCAGATTTCCAGTGGACAATTGGGGTGCCGGTAAAGGCATTAAACGGAAGAAACCCAGTTTCAAACTCACACAATTTTGGTAGTGAATAAAGACATAGAGAAACATCAACCAGTTGAAACCTCTCTGGACGTCAAGTCATCATCATCCGACAAATCTGCTTATGACGTAATTAGCTTGATTTTGCTTTTTTTTTTATCAATTTTTTGACCTCATCAACATCCGTGATGTCATTAGTTTGTAACGTCATCAGCTTGATTTTTCCTAAGACTGTATGAAATTTGTGACGTCATCAGCTTGAATTCGCCTATGACTTTATCAAGCTTGTGACGTCATCACCATCTAAGCCGTCATTAGTTTGTGACGTCATCAAGTTTGAATGTCATCAACATCCGCAAGTTCATCAACCTTGTGACGTCATCAGTTTGTAATGTCATCAGCTTGGGTTTGCATGTGACTTTATTAATCTTGTGGCGACAATAAAAGTGTCAAAATTGAAATTCTTCTTTAAAGTCCTAAATTGGTTGATGATGTCACAAAGGTCTGACGTAGCGTTCTTCGAAGACCTAATCCCCTCCCCCCCCAGCTCAGAATTATCCTGAGCATAATAAGTCTTCCCTTATGTTGTGCCTGGAATTCTATCTTAGCCTAAGACAGAGTCTAGCTTATAAGCTTACCTATATCCTTTGAAAATTTTCCTAGTCCTTCGTTTTAGAGAAGATTTGTCTTATACCGAGTCTGAATGGCACAAGGCTTATACTTGGTCGAACTCAAATTAGACTCAGACCTCAGACCGGTTCTGTCCCAGACTGTGCTTACACCGGGCCGGACTGGGATAAAGGTAATACCAAATCTGGCTGGGATAAGGTTTCTACCTGGTCTGTCCCAGATTTTGCTTGTACCGCGGATCTGTCTAATTTTAGGATTATGCCTGGTTGGACTCGGATAGGGTCCAACTAATATCAATAAAGACAATACACATCCAGTAATTCCTTTTTTTAATCTATTGTATTTTATTGATTTGTATGATTGCAGACAACGTCATAGAGTTGTATCGATGATGTTCTCTTCGACAAAAACCATTTAAGAATTTATACTCATGATCAAGACTGACCAATCGGTCGGTGATATTCCACACAATGGGTGATAACGGAGCAACTTTAAATGGTTCGACCAGTCACAATGATGGTGTCGAGTACGGAGTTTCTACCTCACCGATCACGCCCAGTTCTGGAGTCATGGATGATAACGGAACAACCTTCGATTTTAATCTCTACTGGAATTTCAACGATAGTACGAATTATAGAGATTTCATCTCATCAAACACAAACAATTCTGAAATCAATTCGTTTTATTTTTTTGCGGTTAGTAAGTCCATTTTTGTATTATACAGTGCAGATGTCTTATTTCCTCTCCAGCTACTTCTACATGAAGACTAGTTGTTTTGCTCAGAAAAATGTCAACAAACTCACGATCTAATTTACTTTTTTCTTTCTTCGTTACAGCCCGTTCAGTTCACCGTCCTTTGGATTTTGTTTTTCAGTATTGTCATTGGGAATGGCGCAGTGTTGACTGCTCTATTTTTCAACAATAACAGAAGAACGAGAACAAAATATTTTATAATGCATTTAGCTCTAGCAGGTAGGTAACGTATATAATATTAAGATACTTTGCAGACTTGTCATACTGGCATCGTTCGCCGAAAGGAAATATTAAATGTCGTTGAGAGAGACCGACACCGAAACGCCCTACAATACCTTTTCTTCATTGTCACACTATAAATGCGCAAAAACAAGAACAAACCATAGTTCAGCGTACGTTCGTGTAAAAGAGTCTTAATTCACTAAGAACCATCTCTTGCAGACTCTCGTTTCTTTAATTTACCCTTTAAAACTGAGGTGGCTCTTTTGCAAAAGAGTTTTCTCTGAAAAATGACAATATAGGTAAAAGTGATGAACAGAATTCCTGACGTTCTCCAATTAAAAATGATTTGTGAGAGGGCCCTGGGCTTATATTTGGTGGTCCCCAGACAAGAGTAATGGAAGGAGGATCAACAATTCTGTGTCTAGAGAGTGTGCGTCGCTCAGACTATTTGGCCCATTACATAGCCTTGAGGATCTGGGTGATAGAAGAGAGGTTATTAAGAACATCGTTATTATCACTTCCATTGCTGGCTACATACATTTCCTGGAAAGCGTCTTCTAGTTCTTTTTCATCACACAATTGAGGGCACAAGTCAGAAAGTGATCTAGTTTGTTCAAGTTTGACATTTAGGTGGGCATGCCATCAATGTCTTCATACAGACTCCTCTTGATACCCTTGGGTAGAGCTCTATTCTTCAAGAATTGTGGACTCGACCTTGTGCTTCTGTTGTCACTCTACCATGTGGCCAGTGTACTCAGAACTTCGCCGTTTCCGCGCTTAACATGCTGTGGTTTCCCATACCCTGTATTAAGCTCTGGCCATATCATCTGCAAACTTTTTTATAGACGGTTCTTGAATTCCCGGCCGTTATATGCATGGCGCTCTGGACTTCAGGAAGACATCCCTGAGTGAAACCTGCGCTACTTAGTGGTGTACTCTTCATCAAGATTTGTCTACATGTCAATCAAAGACTGTTTGCGACTATTTATAATAAGGATTTTCCAGTTTTTCAAATGGCATACACATTCTCCTAAGTGTTATCAAGTTGGTAGTCTTTTTAACATTGCTCTTATGGCGAACTGCTCCAGGATGAAAATGAGTATGCAATCCA
This sequence comes from Aspidiotus destructor, assembly GCA_035079395.1. Classification (NCBI taxonomy): domain Eukaryota; kingdom Metazoa; phylum Arthropoda; class Insecta; order Hemiptera; family Diaspididae; genus Aspidiotus; species Aspidiotus destructor. Next base: position 9,039,668 of record JAVHKZ010000003.1, on the reverse strand, counting down.
GCAACACCCATTGCTTATGTCGCATATGCAGCACCATCCCGTCCTCCATGGTGGAGCTGGTACGGGTTGCTTAAGCATTTGATTTTGTTTTTTCCAGTACCGGAATCGACCCTTGTGGGTATAACTTCAGTGTTGGAAGAATCTCCCCGGCGAACCCTCTCTTCTACTCGGCAGCTGAGAAGCTACTTCTTATGTCGAGGCTGTCGGCTGCGCAAAACGGACGCGTAGCTATCGCTGACTCGGCTATTCTCTTCAGCCGGATTCTAGCATCTGGCATACAGCGTGCAGTTTGAAACATACTGGCTACTTGAGATTGTATCTCTTTCCTTCAAATAGCTCTCAGAGCGATCGGCTATCTCTCTCTCCAAGAGTTGGCCCATATTATCCAGCAGGCAAAGAGGACGATGAGAAGATGGCTGGCCAGGTGGTTTATCCTTCTTATCGATCAGCGCTAGCTTGGCTGTTTTCAATCGCAAAGGGAACAGTCCCTCAATAACTACCGCATTAAATGTATCAACCAGCAGTGCCGGGTCGACTGAGTGTATGGCGCTCCAGACTGGATTTGGAATCTCATCCGGGCCCGGAGTCTTCCAATTCGTTCCTCACAGTCTATTGACTGCTGCATCCACCTCCTCGGTACCTAGGAGGGATATACCATCCTCTTCTTCTTTTGGTAGCGTCACCATTGGTGGTGGGTGCGGCAAGAACAAGCCGTCAATGATTTGTCCTTCAACATCTGGCTCCATTTGGCTAATGCTGAGAGGCTCTTCAGCTTCTTCCGCACTAACCTGTAAGGCTTGCCAAATGGGTCTCCTTCCACCATTTTGCATAGCTCTTTCCAAGCAGCACTCTTACTGTCTTTTATAGCTCTCCTCAGCCTCCTACGAGCCAGCTGGTGTGCAGGTGCGACCACGCGCGCCTCTTAGTTGCCTCTTCTACGCTGGTATATCTGGCGTTGACTGTTACACTTTTTTCTTAGCTCGGCAATCTTGTTGAAGCGTCAGTAAACACCTCTCCTCTTCTTCGGTGGACCTTACATGGGAATGGCTTCGTCGCATGCTCTCGTGACAGTCTTAATCATCCTCTCTGCTGCCACCTCAGCATTACTTTCTTGCTCTTGTCCTCGATCCCATCTGAGAGCGAGGTAAGTAGCTTTTAGGTGGTCGCTATTCAGCTTCCTGACTGCCCATTTTCTTACCAGCTTTTGTGGAGCAGCGACTTCAACTTCTCAGTGGATGGAAAAGTTGATATACCAATAGTCGCTCCGAGTAAGCACCGTAACCAGTACCGCCCAGCCTTCTATTCTTCGGGCTAGACTTTCTGAAGCAAAGGTGACATCAATGATGGACCCGTATCCTTGATGCACTCGCGGGTAGGAGTGTTGCCCACGTTGACCGTTTCCAATTGATTGTAGCCAATCCACTCCCCCAAAGCATGCCCACGGATGTCAGTTCGGCCGAGACGCCATTCCTCTGACCAGGCATCTAAATCGCCTGTCACAATGAACTTATCACCTCGCCGTCTAGACGAGCTTTCTTCCAGCTTGCTCAAGAAGTCCTCAAACTCCGGGAAGGGGCGGTTTGGAGAGAAGTAGCAACTGTAGACAACCATATCGGTTATCCTCACAGCAAGATACCCTTACCCTCTTTCGACCTCTCCCGGAGCAATTGGACACTCTGGGTAAACACCAATGGCCGCAGAGCCAGTACGGTTTGTGCACCATTTTTGTACTCCTGCTACCAGCAAGATCAATGTTAAAAGCACTACCGACTTGTTAACACGTAGAAGAATAAAGTAAGCAATTTGGAATACTGGAAAAGCCCTAATGGTTTGACATACCCTTCTTCTCTTCACACTGTTCATCTCCAGGAGGCAACTACAGTAAGTGGTTAATAGTGCACTTTGCGTTGCATGCGGTCTCGTCCACTTTCTGATGTTCTTGCTCTAGTTTATCATGCATTACACTAGTCAACAGCCAAAAAATTGCTGGAACGAGAATGGGTGATTCTTGAAGTATTTTTCACGCTAAATTCAACGCCGTTTTCCGTTTGATTCTTGAAGTATTTTTCACGCTAAATTCAACGCCGTTTTCCGTTTTTCGCTAGCAGGTCTAGATTTCCTGTAATCGTTGCAACAACGTGCCGATTTTTGCAACAAACTGCCGCGCATCGTTGCGAACGTAACGCAGGTTCGCAGAGTAGGATACTGCTATCCTCGATGCGTTCCGCGACGATGCGCGGCAGTTTGTTGCAAAAATCGGCACGTTGTTGCAACGATTACAGGAAATCTAGACCTGCTAGCGAAAAACGGAAAACGGCGTTGAATTTAGCGTGAAAAATACTTCAAGAATCACCTATTCTCGTTCCAGCAATTTTTTGGCTGTTGACTAGTGTTATTCATGTCCAATGGAAAAATTAGTTTTTGCACGTACAACAGGAAAAGAAAGTGTTAGCAAGAAGAGAGCAATGAACGATGCTTCGATATAGTTTAATAATGTGGAACCGTTTATATATGGCCAGAAATATTTGAGTTTACTTCCTGTTCACCTTTGCTTTGAGAACGGCCGTCATTAATGTAGAGATATCATATTTCAATATTTTGTCAACACGAAGCACACTGCACTCTTCTCCAATATTTTATCGTCAAAAGTTTCTCGTTTCTCGTCACGTAGCCATTGTTCCTCTTACATCCTTTGATTTACTTCATTCACAATGCTGCTATTCTCATGAGAAGCAAGCAACAGGAAATTGTCTGACTATAGGTCTACACTATCTATTTATTTGCGTCATAAATCTTTTTTTGTTTGATCACCGGTCAATGAACCCGTTCTTCCTGTTGCTAATTCACTCAATTTGTTTATTCCTCGTCACTTTGTTTTTCTATTACCTTTTATTCTTACCTTAATAATATATGATCTGCCTATGGACAATATGTCAATCCATTTCATAGGATGCCAAACAATAGATTCTCATGTTAGTCATTCAGTAGCCTAAACCCAGAATTTCACTAACATGTACTTTATGAATTTTAGCAATTTCATTGTTTGTTCATCTTTCTATCTCGCGACAATTAGAGCACAGACAAAACCAAATTGGCGCCCTCTAGATGGAACATAATACACTAATTATATTGTGTCAGCAGAGTAGTGAGACGGATTCTTCAATTTCGGAAGCTACGGAAATGATTGTGTGGGACTACTTGAAGAAATTCTTTCCAGGATTTGACTAGTCAACCAATTACGTTCTTATTTTTGATAAAGAAAGAGACTACACAGACTTTACTCTCATTGAAGTAATAGCAGACTAGTTTTCTCCCAAATCTAGCATAGAATGCCATCTCTGAGAAAAAAAAAAGAAAGATGAGAAATTGAAAAGTCAACTTCGGTGACTTCTATTTGATCGAAAAGAAGATGTAGAAAGATGTTCGCTCTGGATACAATGTTGAAAAGATATTATAAATCGTTTTTTTTCCCCACCACTTACCTGAAAATATGCTCTACCGTTATACCGAGGGTGGTAAATGGCGTGAAAATGACTACCAAATGATGTTGCGAAAAAAAAAACAAGGAAAAGGAAGAGAAAGAAAAATTTTTATACGTGGTGTCATTTGAAAAATGATGAAAAACCAGCGTTACATAGTGGCCGAACAGTAGAAATAAACTCGGAGTGTAAGCGTAACGAGAATGAAAAATGATAGATAATCAAGTACACGTTTTGCCATTACGCAAATTCTCGATGGGTTCAAATTAGAAAGATGCGACGAATTTTTAATGCAAAATTTTTTTCTTCCGCGAAAATAATATTTTCACGATTATTAATGAGCGTTGAAATAATCATTTCATTTTGCTGCAATTTATTTTTCAGACCTTCTAGTCGGTTTGATAGTCGTATTAAGTGATATCGTATCGAGATTCATTATTGTATGGCGGGCAGGATTGGTCGCGTGTAAAGTACTGACATTTTCAAAGGTTGGTGATCCATCTTTTACAAAAAGTATTGCGGTACAGTAAAACCTTCGCTAAGAAACGTTGTCCTAGAGTAAACTATTTTCTCTATCTCGATGAGTCAAATGGTATGATGACATTACCATTCAGAGAGCACAAAACTAGCTATGCTTAGTAGCGTACCAAGAAATTTCCTCTGTGATATTCAAAAATTTTTGAGAACAATATTTTCTCTTAATGGGTGGTTGAAAATTATTGATTTTTTAGGTTCTCAAGGGGGGTATTGAAACCCTAACCCCCTTCCTCCCCATAGGTTCGCCACTGGTCCTATGCTGCACCAGGGATGCTTACCTAGGCCGTAGCTTCTATCCATTAGCCATTTGCTGAAGAATTTTTGGTCAAAATTAGCTAGCCAATGAAATCGAGTCAACTTTCAGCCTAGCCTACGAAATTGCTCTGCGAAGGGCTAATTTTTTCACTCAATTCTTTTCCGTACTCCTCATCCAGTTATACGCTTTAATGATCCCAAATGAACAAAGGAATTGCTTCATGCAATGTGTGTTCAGACGACGAAGAAATAATCTAGGGAAGTCAAGCCATCAGCTGACAGCCGAAGCCTATTAATTTGAAGGTTGACTTTTTAGCCAAGTTTTAGGCAATACAATTGGCTAAGTATCCCTGTGCTGCACCATGAAAGCAACAGATGTCTGCCTTATGCGTAGAAGCAGTGAGAAAACCTGCTTCGCGATTTGACTTTCATGAAGAAGTTTTTAAATACACCACTCCTGATAAACCACGTTGATTTCAAATTGACATCAACGATTTGACTCAATTCCACCCAATACTGACTGCGAATCCATCCGAAATTTCCTGATTAGGTCTACACTATTTATATTAATTTTCATTTGCGTCATAAATCTGTATTTGTAACCACTTGTCATACTTTTTGTTGCTGATCCACTCAATGTGTTCATAGTCCAGCGCTCCCTCTCTCTAAACAAAGTCAATTCTCAGAATCATAGATTGATGTCAATTGAGAATTAGGATCTAATTTTGGGCCGATTATCTGTTGCTCACGAGCGAAATACTTGCAATCGATGTCAAAATTTTGTAATTGGTCAAGCATGATTGGAATTCTCAAGGGTGTGATTTACACGTGAAAACGTGTGCGTAAAACATGGTCCCAAAAATCAATTCTCACGACTTCAATTTTGATTCAATTTTTCTGATTTTTTGGAATGTTCTTCAGAAAGGTTTGATTAGAAGCGCTATAGAAATAGAATTTGGATTTTTTCTTCCGCATTTTTTTAATAGGCTGTTGAAGTTGGCAAAATTTGGCTTTTTTTCCAATGCCATAAAATCTTTTCTGAGCCAAATTTTCTAATTCTGCTTCTATAGCGCTCCTAATTAAGCCTTCATGAACAATATTCTACAAAATGATGAATTTTAATCGGAAATTCGAGCTTTGAGAATTAATTTTTGAAAGTCATTCCTATCTATGGTCATTCCTGACAGGGACAACGCACGCATACCAACACACACCCGACGAGCGTCGCGTAGTGACCGGTGGTTGATTGAACGTTGTAGGGTATTAGGGAATTGATAGGCAACCTATTCTACACGAATTCGGAGTTCGCCAACAAGTAAAGCACACCCTTAGTTGACTACACATTCTGTCTGCTAGTAGTACGGTCACCAACCGTACAGAACGTTTTGAGGGGAGGGGGGGGGGGCTTGTGCATAAGTTTAATCTAGATCAATGTCAATCTAAAGTTGACCAGCATACATCCTCACAAAACTATGAACTAATTGGCCAGTTAACAAAATTTGGAAAACTGAAATCAAAATTTCCACCAAACTAACGTTGGTTTAAGGTCGATTGAAATTCAAGCAGCATAGATTTTTAGAAAACTAAACATTGACTATATTAATCGACAAAACTGTCCATTTTAGATCAATGAAAAAAATTGGAGAAGAGAACTCAAAATTGACCCCAGATTGACATTTGTTGAAGGTCGATTGGAAGTCAACTAGCGTAACATTTTCAGAAAACTAGAAATCGTCTGTTAATTGACGCTACAGAGCGATCAATTTTAGGAATCAACTTAATATTGCACTTCAGATGAAATGTCAATTAGTATACAGTTCTAGTAAGGCATTGGAGCAGGCAGTTTCAGGTCAATAGAATTTTTGACGTTCAGGAAGCCTTCCCACGGGTCTGGCATCACCTCATCATCTCTAGATTACATGAAATTGACCCTCGAGGCACCCTTCCCAACATACTCCAAAGCTTTCTTCTCGACAGATCATTAACGGTCCTCATCCAAAACACTACCTCCCTCTCCTCTCCCAGTCCAAAACGGTGTCCTTTAAGGAGAAGCTACTCTTCATTTTAGCTATTAACGACATAACTGAACTAGTCGAATTCCCCTTAACTCAACGCCTTTTCGCTGATGACTTCAACATCTCCATCTGTTCCTCCAACCCCCGACGAGCTCCCAGAATTCTTCAAAAAATTTTAAACTCAATGACTTCTTGAACCTCGAAAACCTGCTTCAAATTTTCTCAAAGAAGAAACCCCATACCATCAATCCAACCCCTATATCTCCAAACTCTCGAAATTCCCTCTCGCAATTCCGGCAAACTTCTCGGTGTCCACTTCGATCAAAAACTTACAAGGACTCGCCATATGGAAATTTTAAAAGCAAAATGCACTCAAGCCCTAAACATAATGAAATTTCTATCCCGTCCTTCTAAAGGCTGCAACAGAAAACTCCTATTACTCATCTACAGAAGTCTTATCCGTTCAAAATCAGATTATGGTTCTCCAATCTACAATCTTGCCAGCAAAACCGTCTACACAAACTTCCGCCCTCAGGATGACCCTGAGTGCCTACCGCAAAAGCCCAAAATTGAGTTTGTGCGCAGAATCCGGTGAACCTCCTCTTTCCTATCGTAGACTCATCTTAACCTCCAATTTTTTATCATCCGTATCCCAAGACCCTGACCTATTAATTTTTGACTCTATTTCCCATCAATATCCCACATCTCCATCGGCTTCCAATAAACATATCCTCCTTCAATTCAATAACTTCCTCGGCAACCTTTTCAATGCAACCCCCTTACCCTCCATAAACATCACTACTCCTCCTCGGACCTTGCCACCACCAAACATACGACTCGATCTCACTGAATCGCCCAAAACCAACAACTCTATCATCATCATCTAAAATGTCAATCTCTTCATCAGGGAATACCCCAATTCTTCTTTTCGGACGGGTCTAAATCTAACCACCGAGCATCTTATGCATTCTCCGTAAATGGTCCCTTGATTTCTCTCCGTATTCACAACATCGCAGCGATATTCACTGCTGAACTCATGGGTATATTTTCTTGTCTTTCCCCAAATAACAACTTTCTTTTCCTGACAGATTCCCTTGCTTCACTCCACTTCATCTCCGACCTTCACAACTCTTACCCTCACGTACACGCATCCAACTCACGCTTTTCACCCTCCGCTCCATCAACTCTCACACCACTTTCATCTGGATTCCCAGTCTCATCAGATAAAGTTGACCTAGTTGCAAAACAAGCCTATTCCCTTCCAAGAATTACCAATAAATCCCATATACCTACTTTAGATTACAAAATTCCCTTTCGCTCCCTGATTCTTGACAAATGGAAATCTCACTGGAAACTCCAAACTCTAAATAAACTTTTCTCCATAAAAGAATCCCCAGTACCCTGGTCCACCTTCAACAGACCCTCTCAGACGGGAGAAAGTCATTCTCACCCGACTAAGAATTGTTCCCACGCGAATCACCCACTCCCACCTTATAAACCCCAACAATCTACTACCTCCATCCTGTCCTTACTGCGACGATCTCTTAACAGTCCAACATTTTTTTCCCATGCTCCCAACCTTCACCTCATCATCGCTATCTGCCTTCCCTGTTGCAGTCTTTATAATTACTAGCATTCATTGCATAATTAGGACTACGTATTCTGTCTGCGAGTTGCGAAGTCACTAAACAGACAAAATATTTCAAGACCATCAAACACTAGTTCGGGTGTAGTACATCGACCCAATAAACGTTGATCTAGAGTCTGAACTAAAAGTTGCCTCATTGATGTGAGGTCGACCAAAGTACATTTCAGCAGTATAAATAATTGACATCAATTCCACGTTGATCAGCGATTCATTGAAAATTCATTAGGCTCTTGATGAAAAAATATCTCACATCTGGTCTTAGATTTGCGTGATTGGGACCTCGTGTGATTTCGGTATCGACGTCAGCGTATTCCCGTTGAACCATGTCAACTCTTAATCGACGTCGATGTGACGTCAAATCGACGTCATATCGACCCATGATTTTGATAAGTAATCGACACAAATTCGACGTCGATTTCCAGTCGAAATAGTTCCGGGGTATGTCGACCGTAAATCGACTGCAAATCGAAGTCAAATCGACTTGTTGGTTTCCAGTGTATGACTCGAAGTCGACGTTGTTATCAAGTCGATTTAAGGTGAGCGGTTTTCTAGGACTCAAGATCGACGTCGTTATCAAATCGATTTTGAGTGGACAGTCTGTTTCACTGCTCAAAATCGACTTCGTTATAGAGTCAATTTGAGGTGGACGGTGGCCTTTGACCCAAAATTGAATCACTAACGACGTTGTTGTGAAGTCGATTCTGGGTGAATGGTCTACTATACTGCTCATATTCGACGTCGTTATTGTGTCGATTCGAGGTGGACGGTGGTTTTCGACCCAAAATCGACTCCCTATCGACGTCGTCATCAAGTCGATTTGAGGTGAGCCTTTTTCTACGACTAAAAATCGACCCGCAATCGACGTCGATAAGAAGTCGATTTCGTTGCTCGACGGTTCTAACCGGTAGCTTGCTTCTCAAAACTATAGTAGGTTGATTCCTCCTTGAGTAACTATGAATGCATAACTTATCTGCGAGTAGTGAAGTTCCAGAAAAAAACAGGTCGATATGGAGTCGAAATCAAGTCGACATCATTGAACGGTGCGCAAATTTTTTGTAGACTAAGAATTTACGTCGATTTTAAGTCAATTCCGAGTAAACTTCCTCAGTTCCGCGATCTACTGAGAATAGACTCCTTATCAACAGTCAAGTCTACGTTATTTGACAGAGTTCACATTTTTTGTCGACCAAAAATCGACGTCGATTTCAAGTCGACCTTTTCAAATTTTTTATCGACCAGGAGTCGACTTAATTTCGACGCCGACGATGAGTCTACCTTCAGTCGATTTTTGGTCAACATTAGGGCCAAACTAAATTGACTCAAAATCGACTTCGATTCTAAGTCGATTTCGAGTCAACAATGAGAATATTGTAGTCGATCGAAAATCGACTAATTGTTGTCGTCGACATCGGGCGCACGAATTGTTCACATTTTTGGTAGCCCGAGACTCGACGTCGAAATACAGTCGACATGATATTGAACAAAATGTTATCTAAGTTGACGATATTTCCACTCCAAATCGACGTAGTCAAGCAGTCGATTTACCTTCAAAATCGACCGTCATGTTATAGCCTACAGTAAAGATGTTGAATTACAGTCGATTTGGAGTCGAATTCACCTAAGACTCGAAATCGACCCTAAATCGACGGTCGACATGGTTCAACGGGTTGTCAATTCAAAGTAAGAATTGAGGAGTTTGACATCAGAGGTGAATTCAAAGACGACCGTTATATTGGTTGAAACTAAATAAATTAATTACACTTTCCGTATAGAGTTTTTATTAGCTGCGAACGTTTTCGGCTTGCGCCATCATCACCGGCAGACAAGTATAAACTGATTGAAACAAAATGCGTTCTCAAAAGGTAACCGCTACAGACTGGTAGTAAACGCTCACCTCCGCCTAGCGTCCGTTTTGAGCTCCGAAGAGTTTGATCAATTCCTCCTGAAGTTTAATTGGGCCTCGGAAGACCTTCATGAGGAACTGAAAATCAAAAAGGAAGGAAAGTTACAATGTCTGAGGTCCCAAAAAGAGCATACCTCAAGGAATTCCGCTCAACGAGAAACCTCTATTCCGCATAACTTCTTCGCTCGCCTGGTGAACTCTTCTAGTGCCATCCTCTCAAACGATGAAATCGCTATGTTGGAAAAAGGACCCAAATTTTCTATACCTCCTGTCTCCGAACCACCGGCGAAGGATTTGATTGTAGCCGAGCTCGTCCCACTTCCACAACATAGGGGGTCGGAATTGGCGTCGGACTTAGCTGAGAAGATTCACTCGAATTCCGTCCCTCTACTCAAAAAAGCTGACCGAAACACCCTTCTTTCTCTCCGAAAGAAGATAAAAGCCCAAGATCTAGTAGTGACTAAAGCTGACAAAGGCAGTACCGTGGTGATTCTCGACCGAACGAACTACAACCAAAGAATGATTGAATGCCTCAACTCTATCAACGCCGTACGTGATCCGGACTTCAACTTCGACACCTACAACCGCAAGATCCGAAAAGGCATTAATGAAGGTAGGCACCTAATTGATAAGGAACCCCTCAGAAAGTCCCTCTTAGTACCAAATCCGTCTCTCCCTCGGATTTATGGTTTTCTAAAACTCCATAAAGAGGGCAGCCCCATGCGCCAAGTAGTCTCGAGTCTATCGTCCCCAACCTACCCGTTATCCAGGTACTTGGATAAGTGGTTCAAATATAATACCGGCTTCCAACCCCCTCTTTCTATTAAAAATTCGGCCGAACTTGTTCAAGTTTTAGCCCAGAACCCATCTCCGCCAGGAAGCACTTTTGTTTCTTTCGATGTTAAAGGCCTCTTTCCACATGTTCCGCATGAGCCTACATTGGAGCGCATCCAAGAAATTCTGAAGGAGTCTAATGTTCCTGACGCATTCGTCAAAGAATACTTGACTCTTTTGATAAGCTGTCTACGTCCGAACATTTGCCAGTTCAAGGACGCAATTTATCGCCTCCCGAAGGGTATTGGCATCCCCATTGGATCACCGTTAGGATCCCTATTTTCCGAAGTCTTTACGGAGAGACTTGAATCTGAAATTTTCCGTTCCGACAATCCCCTCATTTCCCACGTAGCCCTTTGGCGTCGATACGAGGACGATGTTTTAGGTATAAGGCAAGGCCCCACCGATCTCATCGATGAGTTTCGAACCTTCCTCAATAGCCTCTACCCTACCATCGAATTTACTGTGGAGATCGGCGGGAATCAGATCAATTTCCTTGACCTTCATATCGAACACGCCGGTAGTGTGTGCTCTTACGAGATTTACCGGAAACCCACCCCCACCGACATCACAGTTCATGGCACATCATTTTGTATCCTCTTGGCCGCTTATCATTACTTCATCAATAGACTGGTTTCAATTCCCCTGACGCCCCAAGCCTTTAAAAATGAGGTTGAAGTCATAAAATTCTTAGCGGAAAAGAACTGCATTAAAGTCGACATCGGTCGAATGATAAGGAAGAAGTTGATCAGGAGTATCCTTGGTCGCGTTTCGACATTAAGTGACCCCGCTTCTAGTAGCAAAAAGACTAGACTGGTCCCTCTTCCTTACCTCCCTCCCCTTACCGATGTTTTGGCTAATCTCCTCAGGGCCAACAAACTGAAACCAGTCTTCTACCCTTACCTCCAAATCGGTAAGTTGTTGTCTAATGGCAAAGACAGTCTCCCCCCCCCCCTTATCAAAGTGTGGTGTCTACCTTTTGGAATGCAGAGATTGCCCGGCTGTCTACATTGGGGAATGCAAGAGGTCCTTCCAAACCCGCATCACTGACCATGTCAAAGCCTTCGAAAACGAGAATCCTTTGAAATCGGCGTTCGCACGGCATCTCCTGGAGGAGAAACACTTGGCCAAAAGAGAAACCCTACTGCATGTCGAGCAGAAGTATAAGCGTAGATTAGCCCTCGAATCAATTGAATAGCGAAGTACGATGTAAGCCACCGTTATGTAGTGCTAAATCGGATTAAGAATGAAGAATTAATCATTAGTCTGGTCTATATGAGGTCACCAATGTACAAACTTCTAACGTGTAATTTTCCGTTTACGAACAGTCTGTAGCGGTTACCTTTTGAGAACGCATTTTGTTTCAGTCAGTTTATACTTGTCTGCCGGTGATAATGGCGCAAGCCGAAAACGTTCGCAGCTAATAAAAACTGTATACGGAAAGTGTAATTAATTTATTTAGTTTCTACTACAATGTACCGTAATCTACAAGAACAATTAAATAAGACCGTTATATTATCAGCAAGTCTCCGCCTCTCTACGAGAGCCATGTCTGAAAATCTTTCCAAGCCCCTCATTTTTCCATCAAGTCCTTTTTCATTCTAAAAGGATAAGGACAGTCTCTATTCGCTACAAAGCTTGAAAACGAGTTCAGGATTTCGGCAGGTTACCCATAGGTCGAATCTTGGAAAATACGTTTCAAAGGTTTTACTGTACCTACTTATCTCTGGAATTTGTTCCTATAAATCTGTACCATCTATTCTTTTAATTTAGTCGGCCGTCACTTATTACTCCACATACGTATTGGTTGCTCTCAGTATTGACAGATTCGATGCAATCACGAGACCGATGAATTTTCGAGGATCGTGTAAGTATACGTCTAAATAGTGTTTCCATTACTGTAGACTTACGCCCAAAACACAGTTAATTCGGGATACAACTCAAATACACGGCAAAGTGAGCGAATAAATTGCGAGATGCAAGACGGGTACGAATGAGTGGAATTAAATTTAATTACTTGTATCTCGTGTGGTATCTCGAATATACTGTGTTTTCGACGTTATTATGAATAAATTTACCGGGTAAGGATGATTGTGTACATGACGTCGAATTCATCATAAACACACACAAAGGTGTACCCATGCAGTAAATTCCTCCACCCGTGAAGAGGTCAAGTTCAAAATTAAAACTTTCGAATTACCTTCCGCGCCAGTGCTTTTAATCCATTTCTTATCTTTCACTTACAGTTTGTTTATTTAGGTTTTTTTGTTATTATTTATTTTTTTTTTTAGAAAATTAAATCGTTTCTTTGACCAACGCGCTTGAGAAAAGATTTACAACAGATGTTATTTTAAACGATTTTTTGCTCCCTTGTGCAGTTGAAAACCCATCTCATGTAAGCCTTTACAGTTCTATGCCTCGTAACCTCTCGTTCTGAGGTTGTTGCAATGGAGGGAACATTTCGAAGTCATCGAACAGCTTAATCGTCAGATGACACTCGTTACTCTTTTCACATTTTCAAATACCTATGGTACTGCTGGTAAACGACTAAAAAACGCCGAAATAATTGTTAGAAAACTTTGATTATATTCGTATTTCTTTGGCAAAAACTTTTTTCCCGGCCCCGAAAAAGGCGTAGCATCTTTAAGTCGCTAAGTAAGTTCAACCGTAGAAAATGTGATTTCGGGGTCATTATGTAACGATTGTATAGATTGTAAGAACACAGGAAATAAATGACTATGAAACTGTCAGCCGGATAAAAAACAAAAGAAGAAAGAAACGAGGAAAAAAAAAAAAGAATAATAACAACGACAACAACAAGCTAATAATATTAAAAGCGATGTTCGAAGATAACTCCATAAATGTTACTGTTTCCTCATTTTCAGCATCCTATATCCATCGAGATATATTATACTTCTATTTGGAAAATCGCGTAAATAGTATCTAGAAACGAGAATGCGAGAATGGAAAGCCGCGCGTGAATGAGGGATTATTTCTATAAAATTAAGTACATACATTTAAATCGGGCCAACCTATATCTATTCTACTAAGGACGTGTGATGGAAGCTTAATTTATTTCTGCGCAAATTCTAAATTACGACGGAGCTGAAAAAAAGCAAACAAATTTCTTCAAAAGTTTTTTTTTTACAACCTCTCATGTGATACAATGAATGAAGGATAGTTTTCAGATTAAGAACGTTTTTTGATTTTTTTCTCTATCTTGGTCAAATCAAAAAGTTCCACATTTATTCTGTTTCATTTTTCAAAATGTGGCGCGCTCAGACAAACCATACCCCAAGTTGCTTTGGTAAAAGCTCCACGTGTAAAACTGGCCATCATAAATGAGAATTATTTCACATTCTAATGTATGTATGCGCTTTAATTCGTCATCATTGACTTCTAAGATCCTTAATTTCAAATATTATAATTAATATCCCCCGTGTAAACTAGGCCGTATATCAAGGGCCAGTTTTACACTTGAAGCTCTTACCAAAGCGACTTAGGGTATGGTTCACAAATGTCCATATTTCCTCAAAATTCCTTCTCAGAAAAGCAGAGTTCATTTATCAAGAACATCCCTGAACGGGGAGGTCCTATTGGTATCGGCTTAGAACTCAACATTTTTTTCAAAAATAGATCAAGACTCTTTGACGGCATCATAGGATTTACTTCTCGTCTCTGTCCTACCGCCATTGAAGTCATCAGATGGTAGAAATTTTCGTGTCGACGATAATCGTTCATTCTGTGATGTAGTTGCCAATTTCGAAAATTGATCAGAAATAAGTATTTTTGAAAAACTAAAAAGATATTAGAATGCTTCGCAAATCATGGGGAAAGATAGTACGTCTAGCCTCTGAAGTTCCGTGTACCATTTTATAGTTACAAGTGTTAAAGAACGCATTTTTTTCAATATGTATTCCCTCACTTCGGAAATGTTGTAGAAATTGTTCACGCGGGCGAAATGAAACGGTCAGCGATGGCTTTACTCGCTGAATACGATGTTTAGATTAAATTTGGACGACAAATTTTATAAGAACAGAATACCACGATAAAAAGACTGAAAGACGAGAAAGGCGAAAAGAAAAAAGTTCATAAACAAAATTTTTAACGACGAGAGCACGCGTTAGATACAAAAGTATAGGACGAAAATGACGATAAGTAAACGGCTGCTTTTCGCATTTAGCTATAGTGTAACACGAGTATCAAGTACATACCATTCATACAGATTTTTATAAACAATACAATGACGCAAAGCAGCAACGACGCCAATATTGATAAAATTGTGAAACGACCTAAACATTCCTTGGAAATTACGGTGTATCAAATTCTATATAGTTGACGAAAACTGTGAAACCCCATTCTCCCATTCTATTCAAATTGGACGGATTTCTATGGCTTTCATAAAAGCCACTTCTTTTTTCGGGCGCGCTGTAGTGACGATTTTCGACGTAACTCACTCTATACACAACTTTCTTTTTATTCTGTTCTTTCATTTTTTCCTTTCTTCTCTCTCCTTGCTCTGTAGGCTTTTTCTGTGTATGATAGTATTTTCATTATTCTCAAATAAGTTTAACATTCCTACAAGGTCGAAGCGTTTTCACGATTCACACTGTACCCCAACCCAGTTCTTTCTTACATCTGTACTCCGAGACTAAAGATTTCGTATTCCAATTTAACGTGACATAAGCCCACGTCATTAGTTCTGGGTAAGATATTCGATATTCCCGAATTCAAATCTTTCATATTTTTATCTAATGCGTGTTTGTGTGCGCACGTGCACAACGTGGACTTTGATAAAGACAGAGAAAAAGCAGCAACAACGAAGGGAAGGAATCATTGAACGAGATGATATATAGCTATGGTATACTGTATAGGGGCTACGAGACGGACAATATATTATAGGCCACTCACTTGTTTGATCTCGAATATAACGTAACATTTCAATTTTCGCTCGATGTTTGCAAAAGTTTTAAATCGTTATTAGATGGTAATCCAGAGAAAGCAAAAGCAGTGCACATAGGATGGATGCAGTTTCAATAATTATGAGACTCTTTTCAGCAGAAGGTAGAGTGGATGAGAGTTTGATTCGCCAGAAGAGCATGAAATAATTTTTAGGTCAGATAGAGAAGGAGAGGAGACGCTAGCTTATCTTTGCTGAAATGGGATTTTTGGTAAAAATACCTGACATAAGAATGTACCTAAAAAATGATGTCTTTCATGTTCGGGTTAAGACCAACACTTTTTCAGGAAATCGCGTAGGAAGTACACCAAAATTATAATTACGTAGCGTGAAACAGGTGATAAATGACAAATAGACATATTATTTTTGGTGCCAAAGACCGATAATCATGAAAAATGTCAGGCTAGGTATCCTAAACAACACATTGAACATCACCGCCCCTAGAAGCTGTACTAGCCTTTCTCAGGCACGGTCTAGCCCCCCCCCCCCCCGCCTCCCACCCAAATCAATTTTTTGAGAAAATATCTCTAAAAGTTGGAGGCCGAGGAGGAATCGGTTTAAACAGAAAAATAGGTGCCTTGTAAAATTTCAGTTCAAATAATGTACTTGAAGTTGGGTACAGGCCAGATATTTGGCCTAAATGCTCCTTGAAAGTGGCCCAATAACTAGAATCGAATAAATTACAAACAGAGCTTTGCAACTATTATGAACATTTGAACTAGATTTTTTATGCCATGTTTCGTAGTGTGGAATGATTTCAACCCTCAAAACAAAAGCGGACCCACAAAGAGCAGGGCCGTCGCTTCAGGCCTCGCACTACTGTAGGCCTCCCGCCATCAAGGAAAAAATGAAAATTGTCTGAATTGAAAGAAGGCATCATGTGAAAATTTTGATTTAGGTCTCGAAAAGTCGGGCGACGACACTGAGCTCGGGTCACAAGTCTCGAGTCTCAAGCTGAAGTCTCAAGCTTGAATCTCAAGCTCCAGTATCAGTCTCGAGTTTCAGTCTCGAGTGCGATTCTCCAGTGTGAGTCTCAAGTGTGAGTTTCGATTCTTGGTCTCGACTGTCAGTCTCGAGTCTGAGTCTTGAGTATTAATCTTGAGTCTCGGTCTCAAGTCTCAGATTCCTCGAGCCTAAAGCTTGAGTCTTAGTCTTGAGTCTCAAGCCCAAGTCTCCAGCTCGAGTCTCAGTCTTGAGCCTCAGTTCCATGTGTCAGTCTTGACAATCAGCCTTGAGTTTCAATCTTGAGTCTCGGTCTCGGTCTCTTCAAGCCTCAAGCTCAAGTCTTAGTCTCGAGTCTCAAGTCCCAAGTCTCAAGCTCAAGTCTCAGTCTCTCGTCTCAGTCGTGAGCCTCAATTTTGAGCCTCAAGCTCCAATTACAGTCTTGAGTCTCAAGCTCGAGTCTCAGTCTTCTCGAGCCTCAGGCTGAAGTATTAATCTCGGGTTTCAAACACGAGTCTCAATCTCGAGTCCCAAGCTTCAGTCTCAGTCTCAATCAAGTCTCAAGCTCGACTGTCAGTCTCAAGTCTCAGCCTCGAGTCTCAATCTGGAGTTTCGGTCTCTAGTCTCAAGCTTGACTTACTAGGGCTGTCACCAGGGGTTGGCGAGTAGGTATCACCGCTTAAGGCCTCGCGCTACTGTAGGTCTCGCGACAGCGAGGAGAAAAATTAAAATTACATAAATTGAAAAAAATAGGCTTCATGTGAAAATTTTGCTTCAGGCCTCAAAAAGTCGCTGACAAGGAGTTTACCCCTCATGTAAAAAATCACAATTGAAAAATCTAAAATCTTCTGGCGGAGCCTAATAGAAGAAGATCATGTTTCATGTCTGCTGTTCTTTCGTGAGGTTTTCACTCGTTCGTTTTCATTGTTAACCTGGTTTGCTTTATAATTGGTTGAGCGGTTGACGTGTTAGGTCTGAAGACCAGTTTTACCAGCGTTTGGTGTGTCAGTTAGGGTATTTCAAGTCAATAGCTGTTAGGTAGCTCAATCGCTCCGCACGTTCACCCCTCCTTGGGTTGGGAGAAACCTGCTTTAAAGAATTTCAAGCTAGTGGTTTTCCGCTCCTTCGCTCCCTCCCTTGCTCTAATACGTGTCTAATTTAAAATATTTTCAAACAATAGCTTTTGGGGGACTCACACGCTCCGCTCTTTCGCCCCCGTTCTTTGTCTGGTATAAGTCTGCTTTGAAATATTCCAAGCTAATAGCTTTTAAGGGCCTTATTCGGCTCGTTCGCCCCGCTTCTTGGTTTGGTATAAGTCTACTTTAGAATAATATTCCAAGCAACTGTACTTTGAAATATTCAAAGCTAATAGCTTTTAGGCTCACTTGCTCCGTTCTTTCGCGCCCTCCTCTCTTGGTCTAGTATAAATCTAGTTTAGGACTAGTAAAATCCTAGAGTGGGGAGGGGTCTTCTGCATCTATTATAATTCTAGTTTAAGACTACTAAAATCCGAGTAAGCCTAGACCTAGTTTAAAGCCAGGTCTAGAAAAAGCCCGGTGCTCAGATTTACCTAGTGCTGCCTAAAGAAGAAACCGAAAAGATTCCAACACGAGAAATAGTGTATATTATTTGTAACTAGGGTTTCTTGGCCTACCGCAGACAAAGTTCAGTATATAAAACGAGGATCCCGAACATTGTCTGCGAGTAGGCCTATAACATGATAAACGCGCTTCGCGACACTGCCAGATCTACGGATTTTTGCTCCTCGAAAAAAATGAACACTTTTTTACAAATTTTACGTGAAACACGGATTTCTTGTGTTCAAGGGAAAACTACCTTTACTTTTCTCCTGGTCGTTATGAGGTGACACTAGGGTCTTCTATATCATTGAGTCGATCAAGGGAAAAGTACCTCAGTCACTCGTATGAGAGCTACCCTTCTCCTGATCGTTATTTATAAAACAGTCAAGTGTGTAGAGATTCTTCTTATGTTTAGGTTTTTGAAAAAAAAAAAAAAGGATACGGATTTTTGATAGTATCATCTGACAGCACTGGACCTATCACCTTCTTGGTCTAGTTTATTGTACATTTAGGCCTGAAGAAGGCTAAATCTACTACAGTAGCTAGTTGAGGTCTAGTTCAATAGGGAATTCAAAAAAGAAATACAATACATAGGATGCCTGAGCCTGCTCGTATAAAGTGACTAGATCCGTTTATACAGTGCACTGTATTTTTGATGGTTAGCCTACGCCCATAAACCTAGTTTAAGACTAGTAAAATTCTAGGAGGGGGGGGGGGTTCTTCTCCATTCTATTACAGGTCTAGTTTAGGACTGGTAAAATCCTAGCATAAAGCTAGTATATAAGCTGGGCAAGGTGAACTGACAAGAAGAGTCTTAGTTTGAAGCGTCTTGGATTACCTCGCCTATGTTAGTTGTAGCATGTAGCTTTTAGATTCGAGGCAGGAATTCAGCCTAATTGTCCATGATTGTGATTTAGTTTGAACGTTCAGAGTTCAACCTTCGTCTGGTGACACCTCTACAAAGGTACATAACTTGGAAGTTTCTCAAACCTCCTTTGTATGAAGGATCCGAACTTAAAATTTTTCCCAGTCCTTTAATTAAGTGAAGGCCATCGATGACGTCAAACAGACCAGACATAGACGTTTCCGTCGCTCGAAATTAGTGCCAATGTAAGAAGTCTTCTCCTAAAATGCTCTTCTGGACCTGGCTTACATTCAGTCTAAGACTTCGTAGCTGTGGCCCAGTTTATAATAGGCTTGGAGCCTGAAATTTTTTAACCTGTATGAAGGTTCAGAGATTACACTCCTCTCAAATCCTCTCTATAGTGGACCGCGCAGCTCGAATTTTTTTCAAGTCTCTAAATAAGGTTAGAGGCCATTAATGATACTATGAACGTGGGACGCGGAAGTTTTCCGAGGACCCCCCTCCATCGCTCTCTGACAAAATAGATAGCAGAGAACCAACCTTCGCAGGCGCACAAGTTTTAAAACATTGCAACAGTGAAGAATTCAAAATGAATGAGAATAGCGGGAAAGGAAAGTTCAAGCAGAAGAAGCGGGAGAAAAATATGTACATCGGAATGAAAACAAGATTTTTTTTTTACAAGTTCCTATCTGGAGTTCTTCCGTCCTTGATATCAAATGATTTATCCATCGCAGTTTTCTCTTTCCGGCAATTTTCTTATCATCTGATTGTCTCCAAAGAATAGCGCCCTCTTCTGGGCTGCTATCCTCATTCTCTAACTTCTCATCATCAAATTTTTTTTTTGAAAATACCCATCAAACGTACTTACTTGTCCGAAAGTGTCCCTATGGTTACCCTTGTTGGGCAGTTGTATCGTTTGGGGATCTAATAACGCCCTCCAGCGCGTTCAGCAAGCAGCTCCCAACTTTTGGGATCTTCCTGATTATCCCAAGTTTAGAAATTTTGATATTCTTTGTCGAATATTTTCCTGATCATTAAATGTTCCGAAATGTCATAACCTTTTCCCAGCACTCTCCTAATGATGAAATGCTCTAAAAGATATCACTCTCTGTTTGGAATTGACCCGGTCAGAAGATGTTTCAAGTTTGCTCTGGCATTTGCCTGATCAATGAATGCTCTGAAAAAAGAGCTTTTTTGAGGTACGTCCGACTAATGGCACTTTTTTGTTCACTTAATTCCAAAAGTTGCGATGCCCTCCTCTCTTCAGGTCCTGAGTTATGATTCCGGTTTTTCTCTCATCACATCATCATGCTACTGGTACTCTTTTTTCCATTATTGCACATTGATGAGACAATTAAGAGCATCAAATCCGCCAGTCAACCAACTGAACTTGAGAAATTCCAAAACAGCGAAAATTTTCGGCTGTGAGACATGATCTGAACTTGTTTCATTTTAAATTGGTTTATTGACCTAATTCATTATTCCTGACCAGATGAAACTTTTGTCTGTAAAATTACGGCTCTTGATGCGTCCAGTTTACTTTCATTATAAGAAATGTTGGTAGATATTTTTTAAACTTGTAACGTGACGCATCGCTCTATTAATTCGTAGTCGAAGCTACCGAGGGTCCGAGTGTGTTTCGAGCTCAAAGTAATCCTCAATTCGGTGAAAAATACTTTGTTCAACTGTACGCTTTTCACTCCCACATTAATTAGCGAAATAATATTTTCAACGGTGAATACGAATCAGCCATCCGGTTACGAAACAATGTAAAGAAGAGCGAGACAAGGGTCGCTCTGAACTTTCTCATAATTGAACAGCTTTTCAAAAGTCGAACAAAACAAAGTAAGCTTATTAGGGCTTCGATGTGATCATTTTGTTCGAATTTATTGTTTGGAATTTTATTTTTTGCCTCTCGGGGAATAAGTAAAGAGAACCGATTTATAATTCAAAAAGATAAGAAATGGAGATGGAAATTAAATTACTCGTCATCGCCGTTGAAATTGTTTACGAATTTTCTCGACGGGCAGCAGAGTAGTACGTCTATGAAATATCTGAATTGAATTTTTATTGAAAATTTCTAAGAAAGATGTAAATTGGGGCATTCAGAGTCTCAACCCATATCTCCGTCATATTCACCGAGTCTCATTGTACACAACCATACCTTTCTCCTAGTAATACGAAGTAAATGTTTTCAAATTGAACTTGAAGATTTTCTTTTCTTTTTTTCTGCCCTCGAAAATCATACAGGGAGAAAAGCTCATTTATTAATAGGTTGTGCGTGGTTCATAAGTGCACTACTTTCTCTACCCGTATCATATTTTTACCATCTTCGAGCCATTCAAGGTAAGTGTAACATGATATTTTCTATCTGTTAAATTTCTTTTATTTCTTATCGCAAACGCTTGAACGTATTATGAACATATTACAATGACTATGAGTGGCTTCATTGTTATGGATGTATTTGATAGATGAAACTACCAGATTCCTCTTACGTTGTATTCTATCAGAATTGAATGATGCTGATTTTGCGTATGACAGTTTCTTTATCACAAAATTTCCACCTCCTACCTTCTTACCATCACAGAGAATTTATGACCCTTAAAATTATTTCAGCTCAGACGCTTTCCAAAAATTTATAATTATCTAAGGCACTAATGGATAATATTTCTGTCAAACAGGAAAACTTCAATGTTGGATCCAGATGGATCCGTGGTTATGGAAATTGTACATGTCACACGTGGCAATAACAATTTTTCTCATACCAGCCATAGTAATAACATATTGTTACGCCGTTATCGTCTGCACAATATGGTCGAAGAGTCAAATTTTATCTCCTGCTCGACAACTGGATAATAAAGGTAAGAAAAAATTCATCAGAATATGAAAAAAAAGTTCTTGAAATGAAAAAATTGATGCTCATGGATGACGATAGATCGAGATTTCAATTTTGAAACACGAAAAATTAAAATTGAATTCTTTCTGTACAAGAATTTTCTCCTGTTGATTGATGAAAATCGATTGTTTATATGATGAGAAATTTTAAGAAAACTCGCTACTTACCTGTCCCGTTTGATTGACGACATTAATCTGAGCATGCTTGAAATTGTACTGTGGGTATTTTAAAATCAGTGACCAAATTCTTATTCTCAATAATTTGTGTTAGCGGAACGTCTCAGAAGAAATGACGGCGCAGTAGAGAAAAGAATCATGATTAGATATGGTTGAAAAGACGGGCCAACAAACGACGTGTTTCAGATAATGCTGAAGACCGCCCCTGGAAGGGAATTGAAGTGAAAAATATGAAACAAATTTTGGTCCTAAGAAGAAATATTCCAAATCCCATCAAAATCGCTGCCATTGCAAACCTACAATAGCCTCTGATTTTTTTTTTTTTTTTTTTTTGTTCCCCATTCCCAAGTGGGTGAGGCAAGTTTATTGCCTTTTAACCCTTCACTGAGTCAATAGTGACAGTGCTCAGTGAGGAGCAAGAGAAATGTAATCTATTGTATCTAGCCACAACTCCCCTACGTACCTATAATGATGTCTCGAATTAAGGAAGGGTGGGCTTTTCTTATGCTGAAGGGTAACTTTTTTACTTGGCTATTCTTTGGAAGGAGTTAAAGACTATTGTATGATAAGGATATTCTATTGCAAGAAAAACTCCTACTAAAGGCTAGAGGAAAAAATATTGTACTGAAAGCTAATATGGGCTGTGATACTGCCAACACAGATTGTATCTCTTGCATCTGAGCGCCAGTTTTCTTTGCGTGGCATTGATCATAACTTGTAATATCTACTGTTTATAAGGCTGTCGTCTCATATCTTCTTCTAGGTGTTTGGGAGTTATTGGCTCAGGACTGTAGAGGAGAGCTTTACTCAAGTACCTATGTTCTGAGATGTAGTTCAGAACAGGGGAGCAATCATCTTTGTATCTGAATTTTAGGAACAAGTTTGTTTTGTTTTCCAGCATGGTCCAATCTTTGTAGCCAATTATCCTTTCTGATATTGTCTTCCTTAGAAGGTCGAGAATCTATTTTACTGATTTTCCTATGGTTTGAGTTAACAACACTTCACGAGTAGATCTAGTGTTGCAGCTGTCTGATATGATTATATATACATAGTGTAAACATCTTGACTGCCTTTCCGTATCCTCCTCAGTGTCGGACCTGCCAGATTGTAGGTTCCATCTTCTTCACTGACTACAAAACTGCAGTCACAGTGAATGCTTTGTTCACTGTAGTCCTCCCTGTCTGCTATTGAATTGTTCCTATCGCTGTGATTTCCACTTTCAATTACTGGTGATGAATTGTCCGTTGGCTGTTATATATCCTCAATCAGGCTGATTTCAATTTCCTTCAAGTTTTCGTTTTTGTCTTCTTTCTGGGGAGTATCCACAAATTTCTCAACTTCTGCTTTCCTCAGTATGTCCTCTCCTACAGCATGGTCACTGTCATTTAGGTGCCTTTGACGCCATTTAGCTTGTAATTCTGATGAAGTACGGCATGTCTCCCTTCTTGTGTTATGGTGTGCCATCCTCCGCATCATCTTATTTTTGGTGCGTCTGTTGTAGCTCACATAATTGTAGCAATCTTCTTCTGGGAGCTCTTCATTCCTCACTGCTTCATTGCAGCAATATTTACTCGTATGCCCTAAAAAAAGACATTTTTCACAGCTTAGGATGTACATTGCAGTATCAATTGGTTAGGATTTCCTACCAACTGATGTACAGCGTACCTGCTTCAGCTTGGAATATAGACTTGATGTGACTTTGAGAGCGCAGAACCATTGATTTGTTTTCTTCTTGTAATCTACCTTGGTATGAAAGATAGGGTCTTCACCAAAGTGCTTCTTCTCTGCTTCTAAGATAGTTTCTATCTTGATTGAACTTGGGATGTTGTGTATTTTGGCATCCCAGGGCATGCCACCCTTCTTCTCCTTCACTTTTAAGTCAGTCTCCGATGCTTTGGCTTTGAGAGAGGTTGTTGACTCTGTGTCCTTGCAATAAAACGGGGCAGCTCTGCTTGGGAAGACAGCATATCTTCAAATACCTGTTGCCTCAGGGTTCGGAATCACTGCTTCAATTATCTCCAAAGGAGGTAGCGCAGCTGTCCTCCTGCTCTGGGATGACAAGTATCGCATTCCTTCGCTACGACGACGGGGACGTTTCTTCTTCTTCTTTGCTTCACACCAACTTCATTACTTATTGGGGATGCAGACCCTAGTGACCCACAGTTTGGGTGCTGGATCGTCTTTCTCTATTTGGTTTTTCTTTCACCTCATTGAGTCGAACCTTTTTGCGGGTGGCCCTACTGTTTGATGAAGAATTTTCTTGGGTAGTAGAGGCAGTAGAAAGCAGATGGAGAGAAGTCTGTATATCAGTTTTACCTACTGGAGAAATGTTGCTAGTTCCTCTGCTTGAGGAGTTTTTGAGCATCATTTCGAACTCTTGATTTGCTTGCTCCATTTGGAGAATGTGTTGGTCTCTTCTTAATTTCCTGCATTGCTTTTGCAATTTCAGCAGCTAGTCTTGAGGTTTTATCTGTAAGCTATTTGATTTCAGATTTGGCTACGACCAGTTCTTGGGCAAGTTTGTTTTCATTCTGTGCAGAGGGAGTCTGTCTCGCAACAGTTGGTTCTCGTGTAGCAGAGATTTAATTTGAAGTTGCAGATCTTCCAGAGAGGAAACTGCAAATTTAACAGCTTGGGTGGGAGACTGCTTAGAGGACTTTTTCGCTAACCATTTCCATCCACGTGTGAGAGGTGGTAGATTGAAATTGCCTTGATCGATGTCCGGTTAATCCTCCTTTGCTTGTTTCCGAGTTCAGGGGATTTTTCTTCTTAGGCTTAATCATCGCATATTCGCTCTGACTCATTTTCCGTACTTGTCAGAGGACTACTCGGGAAAATGGGGGGTGGGAAGGGTTCGGCTTCCGGCTTTGATCGCAGAAGGACGCAAGATTTCCGTTCCCAAGCGAGAACCCTGAGTATGGAGGTGGTGGTGACTTCTCCACTTCAGCAGGTGTGACAAGGGAAGAGGAATAGGGAGAAGAAGGGAGAAGGGGATGGGGTCATATGCAGTGGGGCTGTCACTAGAGCCCTGCTGCTTTGGGTTAGACTTTAACCTGCGCCTCACGCCCAGCACCACTGTTTTCAGATGGGCCTGTAGACTAGAGGGTGGTCATGACCACTGGATTGTAGGCCACAATTAGCCCCAGAGTCAACTCAGCATATGAGGTAGAACCAGCAAAGTTGTAAGCCTAGCAGCTGGGCTTGACGTACGTAACACACACTGGTGGTGTGTCTCCCACTGTTGACCATGCCCCTGGGGAGGAACCTAACGTAGGTTGATGACGTCACAACTTATTGACGTCATTAAATTGGACGCGGGCGTTTTTTGAGGATGAGCCTTTTCCATGCAACATAACCTCTCCTAACTTGGGTTAATGACGTCATAAGTTGGTGAAGTCATCAAAATTGGAGGTGGATGTTTTCTGAGAATGACTTACTTCTTCTCTTTTTCGTAGGCTAAGGATACAGGTCCCAAGGTAACGGAGATCAAAAATTTTCCAAGGTCATATGACGTCATCACCTTGTGAGTCATTTTCCTTATCCAAATTTCAAAATGAACCTCAGCCTTGAGACGTATCCTTATCAACAAATTTTGCGTCTGGAACTATTTCCATGAGAATCTTTACCACTGATTCCCGTAAACAGGATCTCTGCTTTTCTCATTTGAGGCAGGAGTCTCCGCCTTTTTCAAGATCACAATTTCCAGAGAAGACAGCAAGCAGTGAAAATTCTTCTTATACCGAGAGAGGCCAAATGATGTTACTACTTTTCCATAAGAGCTGATGTAAGAGGTTAATTGTCGACAATTTAAGTTTTGTATTCAATCAGGTAGAGGGGGCTCTCTAGTTGTCGCTCTGAGCTGTTTTTTTTTTCTTCCAAAGATTACTGCCCAGAATAGCACAGTGGTAACTTTGAAATTAGTTTTTTTCGAGAAAATGAATGTCGCAGACATTATACGCCCTTTTTCATTGATGCCCAGCGTTTATGGAGTATGTCGCTGGAAAAATTTAACCTCGAGCTTTCTTTTGAAAAAAAAAAAAAATGAAATAACACCAATTTTGAACTTTCAATAAAGGGAAATCTCCGATGAGACGATGGATGAAACATCCCATTCTTATTCGACATGACGTCATTGAATGAGATTTCCTCGACTTCGTCTGTAATTGTACTTCTGAAAATTTTACCCACGGAACAAGTACTCCCGCATTCTTCGATTAACTTAGTTAATAAAACGTACACTCAGCATGTTGTGAGTTTTTTAACGTTATATCAAGCTTAGTTTAATTAATTGAAAGTTGATGAGTTTCAGCTTTCTGCGGAATACTTTCTCATCGTATTCATAACTTGTATTCGAATCACAAAACTATGTGTACGTAATAGGTTATGAAAAAAGTTCTTCGTTTCAATGATTGTGTAGCGATATAACGGTATTGGGGGCTATACATTGAAATTGTTCGAATCTATAACAATCTGTACAGTGACATTAGCCTGCGGTAACGCATGTACGCGTAAAATAATTATTTGATGTCACAAATGTTAACGTGGTATGCGGAAATATGTTCTCAGGACACGAAGATCACGACATTAGACGGTCGAGTTCAAGAGGAATTATTCCCCGAGCGAAAATCAAAACCGTTAAAATGACTTTCGTTATCGTTATCGGTACGTTTCACAAAATGTATTCTTTGATGCTTCTGTACGTGTGCAAATTTCAAAAACCATCAAAACACGTGTATATTCTTTCGAACACACAACTATCTTACCAATTTAAATGTTTTTCCAAATTCATTATTATTGTCACTGCCGTTTATTGTTTCTATAGGTATCAATTATTTTTTGTTTTTGATTTCAGTATTCATATTGTGTTGGAGTCCGTACATTGTATTCGATCTACTGCAGGTGTACGAATTCATTCCAGACACCCAAACAAATGTGGCTATTGCTTCACTTATCCAGAGTCTGGCATCTTTAAATTCAGCGGCCAATCCGATAATTTACTGTTTGTTTTCCACACGCTTATGTAATTCTCTTTGGTAAGTATCTCTGTGTCATTTGCCCTCTTAATGAGAAGATGGAAATCACAAAGATTTGAAATTCATTTTTCTTTAGAAATGAAATTTAGCGCCGAGTCCAAAGAATAAAAACACTGAAATGACCCTTCAAAGCTTTAAAATGGATTTATGTAATCGAAGAGGTTCAAGATTGCCCCAAAATGAAATATTCGTTTAATCTTCAAAGTTTTTCTTGATTTTGAATAAACAGTTATAGCTCTGAGCCCGATTAAAATACCAAAACGATCCTACAAAGCAACAAGAGCGAAGTACTTTCCAAAGAGGGTCAAAGTTTTCTCAATCTTCGAAGTTTTTCTTGGTTCTGGTGTAAAAATTAGCCCTCAAAGAAAAAAAAAAAGATTACCCTAAAGCATGTACGGACCCGAAGAAGGTCAAAATTCCCTCAAAAGAAGAAATTCCCCCAATATTCGATATTTATCTCAATTCTGGGGCAAAATTTTGAACAAACGGGTTTAGGAAGAGTTGAAATCCCTTAACGTGGAAAGCGCTGAGTAAGGAAAAATGGTTGAAATGATCTCACAAAGCTCTTAATGTGGAACTTCTGCGCTTCGTTTCCGCTGATATTTAAAGCTGAGTACAAAAAAAAAATGCGTAAATAACACTACACAGTTCCAAAATTCTGCAATGGGTCAAGGCTCAAAATTGTCCCAAGAGCTACAGTTGTTTGTCTGATGAAGGCAGGCTACTGTAGAGAAATTCTCATTCTGCTACGTCTTGGAAGCAATATTACTAAGGGTCTTACCTTCTGTTCTGACCTCAAGTTGAGGTATCCGCTTATGTAGTTCTTGTTCCAACCAAGCGGATACATACAAGTAGGAGAATTGCGGTTGTGTCAGCCAAGAGAAAAGAGATATTTTACAAAACTTATCCTTGGTAGTGACTTTGAATCGGCTATAGCCCCGGTTCCAATCAAAGTAGAGATGTGTAGAATAATTATCGTTGTGGAGATTTTCCTGAAAACCCTATCTTTGCTGTGAGCTCCTGTGGAAGGAATCGGCTAGAGCTCCGCGTCTCATCATGGCAGGCAAATGTGCAGAAATTCATATTAAGGGACGCAGTAGAGAGCGAGAAGTTTCTCTTCTGATGCTTGTGATGAGCGATCCGCTACGACCCTGCGCCCAATTCAAGCGGGTGAATATGCAGAAATTCCTGTTACAGCACAATTAGTCGATGAGGCAATTGCAACCGGGAAGCTTGTCTTATGTCGTGTGTTTGTGGTGAGAGATCGGCTTCAGCCGCAGGTGTGGTTCAAGCGGCAGATGTTGTTTCAGGCAGTGAATGAAATATCGCCGAGACTATTGTCCTGTGTTTTTCGTCCGCGGTTAGAGATCGACTCAGCCCTGCGTAAGATTGCAGGGGGAATATGCACATGATACGATCGTTGACCAAAAAGATTATCCTCTGTTGTCAGCCCGCGCATAGAGACCGTCTGGAACCCCGCTTACGATTGAAGAGGGCGAGGGCACGAGAGCGTTTCGTTGTTCCTAGTGGTGAATGAAATATGACAGAGAAGATCGTCCTGCATATGCGCTACATCCCCGGGTATTATTGAAGCATTCGAATCCACGTGAGAAGATTGTTGTTTCAGACAGTGTATAGAATATGAAGAGACGACCTGGAAAAGCAAGCTACTCACGTGCATTTGCCCGCATCCATGATTTGTCTTGATCAAACGCGGAAACGTGGTCAATCTCCCACCACATGCTCACAATGGGAGACCATCTTGGTGGTCAGTCGCGTTTGTGTCGCATTTGCAAACACCGCGAAGTAGGTGCGGGTTGCGTATGCATTTGATTTTGTTTCTTCCAATACCGGAATCGACCCTTTCGGGTATAACTTCAGTGTTGGAAGAATCTCCTTGGCGAACCCCCTCTTCTGCTTGGCAACCGCCAAGCTGCAGTGCCCCTCTGGCACGCAGAAAATACAAGAATACAAAACAACAACATCACCTTGAGTTGCTGTCAGAGTTTCTTCATCTTCTACTTTCATCAAGAAAGATCGTCGTCCTCTTCTTCCCGCAAATCTGGGTGTTGATGGTACACAGGTGTCGAATAGGCCATAGAGTGGCTCTGCATCTACCTATTCCATTCCTGGTCCATCTTCCTCTTCATGACGGTGGCCGCAAATGCAGACACCTGGTTCCATGCTTCTTTGGAACCTAGCATGGTGGATACCAGGCTACTCGGGTCATGCGCTTCATGTACCCCGATCTCATGAAGCGACCGACTAAGCTCGTCTCGCTTGCGCCTCCACGCCTCGCACTCAAATAAGGTGTGCTGCGGTCCATCATCCCGCCCTTGATCGCAGTGCGAACACGTTGCCTGCTCAACTTTCCTTAGCTTCTTGCAAAGATACTTGTTGAAGCAGCCATGGCCGCTTAACACCTGCGTCAGATGAAAGTTCAGTTGGCCATAGTGTCGGTCCATACACCCATCAAGGTCGCGTATTAGCACATGGGTTGTCCACTTTTCCAGCTCGCTCTGGACAATTCTTGCTTCCCACTTTACAAGCGAGAAGCGCCTCCCGTAAAGCTTCATGGTTGGTCGTTATCGTCTTCTTTGCTTTGAACACCACCGCTCTCTCCTCAGCAAGAACCTCGATTGGTGGTGAACGTGGACCTCCGTTGGGACAGTGCGGTAGGCACTAACACACCTCAGCGCAGCTCTTCATTGGATCTTTACCATCTCTCTTCTTCTGTATGGTATCTTCATGGAGTCGGCCCATGCTGGCGGACCATATAGGAGGATTGACAAGGCGGTGCTCATCATGATCCTTCTTCTTGCTTCCTTCGGTCCTCCTCTTTTCCGCTGCCATCAGGAAATGGTGCCTGGTGCTCAGCGTCGAGTTAAACCAGATGCCCAGGTACTTCATCTTCTTCTTAGTCTCGATTTCCACACCTTGCAGGCAAAAGGTGGGTGGACTGAACTTCCGAAGGGTTGTGAATAAAATGGCCTCCGTCTTATTAGCTGCAAGTTCGAGTCTAGCCGACTCGATCCAACGCGTCACCACCTTTAACGCCCGGTTCACCCTGCTACCCACCACTACAGTTGTATCAGAAGTACATATCACCAGGGTGTCATCCACATAGCAAATAAGCTTGACCCCCGGTGGCAGCTTCACCTTGGATATCTAGTTAAATGTAATGCACCACAAAAGCGGCCCAAGGACCGACCCCTGCGGTGCCCCACAAGTAACCGGGCGCTTCATTGTACCAGCAGACGTCTCTGCTTAGATTTCACAACAGCTGCGAGAGCTGCTGATCATCCCGAGCATGTATGCGGGTATTTCTGCGTCCTTAAGGACTTCCAAGGTCCACTCCCAAGGAATCAAATTGAACGCATTTCTAATGTCGAGACTGACGGCTGCGCAAAGCTGACACGTAGCAATCGCTGATTCAGCTATCCTTGTGAGCCGGATGCCAACATCTGATGTGCAGCGTTCAGTTTGAAAACCGTACTGGCTACCAAAGATTATATCTTTTTCCTTCAGATAGCTCTCCAATCGATTGACTATCTTTCTTTCCAGGAGTTTCCCAGCATTGTCCAGCAGACAAAGTTCACGAGAAGAGGATAGCAAGCCAGGTGGTTTATCCTTCTTATCAATCAGCGCTAGCCTGGCTTTCCTCCAACGCACGGGCAACAGTCCCTCAACAACTGCCGCGTTGAATGTACCAACAAGCAGTGCCGCGGGTCAACAGTGTATGGCACTCCAGACTGGATTTGGAATCTTATCCAGCCCGGAGCCTTCCAATACTTATCCCGCAGTCTATTGACTGCTGCATCTACCTCCTTGGTACCTGGGAGGAATACACCGCCCTCTTGTACTATTAGTAGCGTTACCATCGGTGGTGACTGCTGTGGGGACAAGCTATCAATGATTTGACCCACAACATCCGGCTTCATTTGGCTCGTTGCTGAGAGGCCCTTTAGCTTCTTCAACATTATTGTAGACAGTAAATGTCTAATTCGAATGGAAAGCTTCGAGAAACCACATTGTCAGAAGGCTCAACCATTTGGAATGTCTGGTCGATTATCCAACCTGCTGTTCGAGGCAGTCTCGGAGGATGAGTTGGGGTGTAGTGCTGAGAAGTGCCGCTAGGAGCGCTACTTCCAACAATGATCTTATAAGGCTTTCTAAAAGGGTCGTCCTCCGCCAGCTCACACTGCTCTTGCCATGCAGCACTCTTGTTGTCTTTGATGGCCTTCTTCACCTTTTTGCGAGCCATCTGGTAATCAGGTGCGACCGCCCGCGCCCCTTCGCGGCCTTCACATCTTGGTGGTCATACCTAACTTTCTATTCTCTTCCTGAAACAACAAGCTACTCTCGTGCACTCACCCTCCTTGATCGTAAGCGAGTTTTTAGACGATCTCCATCCTCGGACTGACAACAGAAGGCAATCTTTTTGATTTGAAAGGGAAATTTAATGCTGATTACCAGAAAAACCACACAAATAGAATGTTGTCCTCATATTTACGAGCCATATTATTGAAGTAGGGAGGCTCCCTACTTCAAACCACACAAAGTCTGAAAGTGGGAGAATCGTGGAACTTTAATATTCTGGAAATTTTGGCAAATTGGTCATATTTTTACACATTTTGGCCCATGACTCAGCTCAGAGAAGACGTAGAAACTTTGCATTTGGTGCAAATTAAAGATAAACCCCCAAACATGTTCCGCTTTTGAGCTGAAATAAATTTAGTCTAAATCCCCATTTAACTGTTCACATCTTTTTGGCGGGCCCTACATACATGAACCAAATGTATACACAAATCAGCATATTGGGCCTATTTAATGAAGGCAAAAAAATTGAAACTCTCTTTGACTTACACAGTAATCAGATAGTAATCCGATAATGAGCCTTGAGCACTTTTTGAATGTTTCAAACAACGGTTTTTAATGTTGCTCAAAATAACATTCTAATTTTTTTTTCACTCAAAGCATAATACTGCAATGAAAATATGGAAGAAAATTGTTTTCTTATGTATTAAACAAAAAAACATATAAAAAAACATTTCCAAGCATATTTCTGTTTGAAACACAATCTTGACTTTTTTACATGTTTTAAACATCGTTTGTTTAAAATATCGCAACCCTGCAACCTCTTATCATTCTGTGGTGTTATCTTGCGTGCAACGCGTTGCAGATTTATTACTTAACAAGGGACCAGTGCCCAAGTCAGCTGCTCCGCGCGCCTGCGCTCGTTCCTGGTCGATTCATTTCATTTAACCTTGTTCCATTTGTTTGAAATCGTGGAAAAAATATTTGACATGATGTACGTTCCTGATGATATACTTCGTATTCTAATTTCAAGATTGTCGTCCTCTAAGAATAGCTCTCTCATTGGTATCTTAGAAATTTGATATGTGCGTTTTTCAACAGATTCTCTCGAAGTTTTATATTATGTTGCCCATGACTGATCCTAAACGTATAATATGCCAAGTTTCTATGGAATTTCTTTCAACTGAATCGATGACTTTTTTTTTCCAACATTTCACCTAATTTTGGCTATCTTGGTGGGTAGAAGACTGAGCTCTCGGAATTTCATTTTTAAAATAGGAAAGAACTTCAAACCACCAGAATTGAATTTTGGCTCCTGCAAGGCCGATTCACCCTCAAATTCGGCTGTACCTTTTTAACTTTTGTATGTAAAATGAGAAAGCTTTAGCGTTAAAATTGGATACTCGCTTTGAGATCTATACATATTGTATCAGTGACGAATATCACGAGAGGCCCACGTGCGCGTTTGTAAACGCTACAGAATATAATATAGCTTCGCATAGCTGAAATCTGAAAACAATCTTTGTTCCGATGTGTAGGTATATGGAATACTATCGTAGCTGGCTTCTGAATATATTATGACGACCTTTGAAATTCGTATCAACGCGTCGTCGTCGTCGCTATAAACTCGTAAAATAATTTTATTGGCGGCGCATCGAATAAATTATTGTACAGTAACTTACTTTCAGAAATCATTGGCATCGTAAAAACAAACCACTTACCTACTCAGTGCAGTGCTCTTATAAGCTGCGGTAGATTCGCGGTATTTTTCCTATACGTACGTACACGTTTAGATTGAAATTTCCTAACGCCGTTTTGAAAAATGATTTACTTCTTGTACTCGTCATATCGTACACTTTTTGTATATTTGCATAAGGGGGAAAGGAACTCGGCACATCGTAACCTTACGGCGGAGTGAAAATCAAATTGCGCTCCAACGAATACCGCGCCGGGCATCGTTTCTCACGACCATTATAAAATTATTCAGTGCATTTAAACGAATTTATCGTTAAAGTAATTTTTCAACCGAATTGGCCACAAGAAAGTAATAAAAAATTGATGGGCGTTCGTTTTTTTCTTCTCTTTCTCTTTCTTTCCTGAATTCATAATGAAAAAGCCGTACGATTTTTTTCTTTCTTTCTTTCTTTCGCTTAGCAAACGCGCGCGGCTTTTGTGATTTATTTAATTCGCGATCGGTAAAATGTTCGTATACATAACTGTTTTTCTCCGAGGCGTTTTCAATATTTTTCTTTTCTTCAGAATCAATCACTAGCCGCTGTTGTCGTTGTAAACTGAAGATGAACGTGCGGTTGAGCAAAGAAGTATAGTACGCGAGAAAATATTGATAGATAAGGGATATCATAATGCGAAATGTAAATTCTACTTACGCTCGAGTAAGCTTTCACGCATAGTGTATACTTCATACTTTCTGATTTTGCACTCGACATCGCATCAATACCGTCGTTTTTGGTCCCGCGGTATCTCCGTACTTTTATTTACAAGACTATTCACCAGTTGCTGTTTATAAGAAACGCTGAAATAGTTTACCAATGTCACAAACCGAATTTGGATGCCATAAAATGAGGAATACATTTGCAAATTCAATTTAGCGCTGATTTTTACTTCCTTTAAGAATTCTTTCAGACCATTTTCACAAGATTTGTGGCACGTGCATTCTATCTTCGTCCATCGAGTAAGTTATAAGGAATGTAAGTACGCCTTTACCAGAAACCATTCATTACTAGCTCTCGTTTTGCAGCGAAGAATTTTGGTTATAGAAGACTGTTCATTAATATAATTGTTAAACAAGAGCGAAACACCTGCGACAATCCGTTGAACCTCACACTCTTTACATAATATCCAGGAGTCGAGATGATATGCTGCTACCGTGACGCTCCATAAAGGAGTCGTATCAGCGAGACGAGGTGCTGAACAGCTATGTTCTTCAACTGTGACACTTCTGCACCAGTCATATGAAAACATCACATCAGGAAAACTGTCACCAATTCACTCTACATGATGTTCAGATGCGGAGATGATGATTGCTGTCACCGTGACGCTCCACAAATGAGTCGTATGAGCGGAACAAGCTTGCCACAGACAATGGTATGGAGAAGAGAAATTCCACAAAATCATTTGTGCAACATCATCCGTCACATCTTTGTCATAAGATGGTTTCTGTGGTGTCCTTCAGCGTCATACTGTCGTCAGACCACCATTAGAGAATGTGGAGGCTTCACAATGCCTTTGAGGAGCAGAAAAAATTGCGTCGACCGTCACAACTGTCGCTCTCCAATGTGAATATGCCAATGTTTTGCAAATGTTCTTGTGATTGGCCAATCAGGGGCACACTTCAGCCGCGAATTACCTCAAGTAGGATGAAGCTCCGTCCATGTCGGAACCAGAATTTGCACAAATGAATACCCATGAAACAAGTTCCTTGTTGACGGCCTCCTGATGTAGCCTGATAGTCGGTCGAGCTCTCGCCTCTATTGGAATTACAATCTCTTTCCTCCTCTCTCACTCAAAGATCATAGTCAAAACACTTTCCGATCTCCTTTATTGTCATATACGAGAACTAGATAGGTAGACGGTCCCTGTAGGTCAGAATTCCCCTTCCCTGTAGAGCACTGGTTTGTGCGGCCGATTCTTCCTCTCCGGGGTTAGATGGAAAAGTCAATATTTTTCTTTGAAAAGTATAAAACTCAGATATCCCATCTTCCGCTTCCTTTTATTGGTGAGCAGTTGTCTCTCAACACTAGCCTCTTACGAAACTTCTGCGTCCTTCAGCTGCAACCACAACACCCTCCACATTTTACAAATAACCCGCATTTCATGATTATGCTTCAAGGTGGTTTGCTGATTGCATGTTTAGTTTCCACGCTTCTGCACCAAGTGGCAGGACTGACCTCTCATAACATGTGACCATTTTCTATTATCTTGGGTAGGTTGGGTGCTAGTGGCAGAGCATCCGTTTTTATTTGAGAAACGCCTTCCTTACCTGCTTGAATTTTGGACTTCATTTCCTACTTTGGATCCCATTTTCAAGATATTGAAACTGCAGCACTTTCTCTATGATCTTGCCGTCAATCTGCAATATGGTTGGTTTGAATTCCCCTGCGCAAACGACCATCAGCTTCGTTCTAATTTACATTCATTTATAATTCAACATTCTTTTCCTTGATATTGACCGTGTCTAAAATGGTCTGTAGGTAGAATTAACACAATTTGTTAAATTATAGCCGGAAACACCAAAGGAAAGATGATGAAAAAAAATTTAGAGGCCATTGCAGGTTTGCGATGACAACGGGGAACCCACCACCCTACCGCGTGCCCCCTAAGAAACTGAGTAGGCTGGGCTCTTCTCAGTATAAGCTACTGTATACTAGGCCTGATATAATGAAGGCTGGAAGTTGAAATTTTTCCGTCCCTGAAGTAGGTCAAGGTCAAGGTCATTGACGACGTCAGAAATCATCCCGACTAGAAGTGAGACTTTTTTCAAGTTCTTACAGTAGGTCAAGGTCATCGATGACGTCATAAAGCGCCCCACGTCACGTCACATCACGTCACGCAGTTCACAGAAACTCCCGGACGCGGACGTTTTCTGAGGATGTAATCCCCCCAACAAAATGGAAAGTTGAAATTGTTCCAAATCTCCAGAGTAGGTCAAGGTCATTGATGACGCCATAAAGCGCCATACGTCACGTCACGTCACGAAGTTCACAGAAACTACCGGGTGCGGAAGCTTTCTTGTTCCAAACCCCTGAAATAGGTCAAGGTCATTGATGACGTCATAAAGTGCCCCACATCACGTCACATCACGTCACGCAGTTCACACAAACTCCCGGACGCGGACGTTTTCTGAGGATGTAATTCCCCCCCCCCCCCCCCCATCAAAATGAAGACTTGAAATTGTTCCAAATCCCTAGATTAGGTCAAGGTCATTGGTGACGTCATAAAGCGCCATAGTCACGTCGTCACGTCATGTCACGCAGTTCACAGAAACTCCCGGACACAGACGCTTTCTGAGGATGTAATCCTCCCAACCAAACGGAAAGTTCAAATTGATCCAAATCCCTAAAGTAGGTCAAGGTCATTGATGACGTCATAAAGCACCATATGTCACGTCATGCAGCTTACAGAAACTCTCGGACGCGGACGTTCTGATGTAATCCCCCCAACAAAACGGAAAGTTGAAATTGATCCAAATCCCTAAAGTAGGTCAAGATCATTGATGACGTCATAAAGCGTCACACGTCACGTCACGCAGTTCTCAAAAACTCCCAGACGCGCACGATTTCTGAGGGTGTAATCCCCCTAACAATACTAGGCCTGATATAATGAAGGATGGGAGTTAGAATTTTTTCAAATCCCTAAAGTAGGTCAAGGTCATTGATGCCGTCATGGAGCGCCACACGTCACGTCACGCAGTTCACAGAAACTCCCGGACGTGGACGCTTTCTGAGGATGTAATCCTCCTAACAAAATGGAAAGTTGAAATTGTTCCAAATCTCTAAAGTAGGTCAAGGTCATTGATGACGTCATAAAGCGCCAGACGTCACGTCACGCAGTTCACAGAAACTGCCGGACGCTTTCTGAGGATGTAATCTTCCTAACAATACTAGGCCTGATATAATGAAGGCAGGAAGTTGGAATTGTTCCAAATCCCTAAAGTAGGTCAAGGTCATTGATGACATCATAAAGCGCCATACATGACGTCACGTCACGTCACGCAGTTCACAGAAACTCCCGGACGCGGACGTTTTCTGAGGATGTAATCCCCCTGACAAAATAGATAGCGGGTTCCCCACTAAAAATCGCTGCTGTAGCAAACTTTGCAGTTAAGTGGTCTCTAAATTTTTTTGTCATTCTAGAA
Organism: Aspidiotus destructor; assembly: GCA_035079395.1. Taxonomy (NCBI): domain Eukaryota; kingdom Metazoa; phylum Arthropoda; class Insecta; order Hemiptera; family Diaspididae; genus Aspidiotus; species Aspidiotus destructor. The sequence goes on along the minus strand of JAVHKZ010000003.1, from coordinate 9,002,353 downwards.
TATCTTTTCTATTGCTAGTCTTTTTTCCTGGTTGGAAAACTTGTTATAGACTGATTCAGGCTGACGTCACAGTGCAGTAGTTACAGCTTGCAGCGCTCATAATATCAGGTGAAAGTACCGGCATTCTACTTGATCGGATCCATAATTAACATGGGAACATTCCGATCATTTGTTCACACTCGAAAATACAAATGAATTTATGAATGCCAAATGCATTTTTATGTACAGGAAACTTCCAAGATTGTAAATTTAAAGTTCATATCTTTAACTTTTGGTTCATTTTGAAGTACTGATGAATGATCGAAACGTTCCTGTAGAATTCTTATGGGAATTGATATGCCAATGGCAACAATATTCATGTGATCGATTGTTTTTCACAGATTTGACGTCACGTCTGAATCAGTCTATTGAATTAGCAGTAGTTCTGAGCCGGTCAGGGTTCCCATGATATCTGTCGTTTTGCAGCAGGGTGCAAAGTTCCGTCGTTGGTGTCACGTCCAAGAATATTACTAGTTTATCGTTGCTCTTAATTATCACCTTGCCCTATCTCTCTACCAGCTCCTTGTTGTTTCCAACGCCTTGTTTAGGTAATTTTCTTTCGAAAATCTTGCAGCGATCTTTGTTATCTTGTACCATGGTATTAAGCTGTGGTCTCTGTGACAATTTGCTTTGTGGAGTTTACAAGCCCTTGAATATTGGTACTATCGGATCCTTCTTGAGCATCGTTTCCACCGCTGAATACAAAGTATATTTTTCTCTTTTAATACAGTTTTAAACATGTTCTTGTATTTCTGAGTCGGCTCCTTCTTCAGCTCTCTCTCTACATTACTAGTACTATGTCGCCTTGGTCCGCCTTTGTCAAGATTAGGTCGTTCTGTTGAATTTTTTTTTGTACATTTGTGACTCTCCTCTGCATTACTTGCGCTTTGTGATTGGTTTGGCACCAACAGTATACTTTCCCAATGCTGTTTGATGGTTTTGTCGAAGGTCATATTCTAGAATTTGGATTATTTGTTTGAGACTGATGGCCATATTTTTGAGTCTACACTATATCAATTTCTCTGGCTAGTCACTATCTTTCTTCTTTTTCCGTAAAAGGGATGCTTGATAGGTTCTTGGTTATGGGAACAAGTTGTGCTTTGGTGTCGCTGTTCTTTCTTCCCTTCCTCTCCTTTCTTTCTTGTTTTGGGGCAGTTGGGCGAGTGATATAGTAGAATTGCACACCTGCAATTTCTTTAATTGAGTGCTCTAGTTACACTCTCTCACACTTGATATGAGTTTCGGTAATACCATGTCGTCTGTATATCAATATTATTCACTGTTTGCCCCTTGCCAATCTCAAGGTCGATCCGAAAAAGCCTCCGAAAATACCCAGGGACAATGAATGAATAACGTCATCCCTCTACAAGACATGGAACTGACTTTTATTTTTCATATTGTTGAAGTTTTTTACGAATCAAAATTGGCAATCCTTTATCAGATTTTCTGCCCCCCCTGAATAGAAAACATTATCCGTACAATAGTACCGAAATAGAGAATACCGATGACTGTGCATCGCCATCATCGACCTTCAAACAAAGTTCACATAGTACGATTTTTTTAATAAGATTTTGATTTCTGACACCAAAAACTGATTACGTCACCGATTCAAATGAATTGTTTTTATCATGAAATAGAAGCAGAAAAAGAAATGAAATTTGATTGGTTCTAAGTATATTGTACGAAAGAAAAGTTTCATTTTACTACATGTTTGTTAAGGTTGGCGAATAATACGTACACCTGCTTGGTCTTTTCGCCCTCCGAAAGCACATCACCGTGTTACGCGCGAGCATTCACTACGCCTTCATTTATTGTATGTGTACGAGTAAGTTAACTCGTTGACGAAACATTCTCATTTCCTTTTAACGGCATAATCTCTACCTTTAATGAGAACATTACAACAATGTAAACGTGACACGATGAAAACTGTGAGTAAGGCATTACCATAATAGATAAACCAGCAATCAACCTCACTCGATAGTGCAAAAATATTGCCTCTACCGTCGCCTTTCTCGACTACATAACGGGTGGTTGTCGGATATAAAATGACGGTTTTGTTTGCGCTTCGAGGCCTAAATCGTCCGCGAATCACTTCCACAGTTTCCTGAGCAATAATTTTTTATTTTCTCCTTCGTCATTGCGCGACAAATAGAAACGCGTGTCGAAGTCTTTTGTGCGGTACGTATTTCGTTATACAACTTTTGACGAAGAAAAAGAGAATATAAAGCGAAAATTAGAAATCAAAAACCTTCGATAAAATTTACTATTCACGCTAGTACTTCTTGAAACTAAATTACGCTATTTCGTTACTTTTCGTAGTACTTTTACGCTAAAAATTAAAAGTTCATATTTCTCGTGTGTAAAAGGAAACCCTGTAAATTAAATTAATTTTTTTTTTCTTTTTTCTTTCGTTCACTATATCGAAAGAATTTTCTCGAGCGAAGGATATAAATAAATAATTCCGTTCGTGAGAAGAAAAAAAAAAAGAAAAAAGAGCAGACGAAAACGACTTAGAAGTTTTTTCTCTCATTTTGCAGACGAATGAATAATACTTGTAATTTCTATTATGTTATTCGCCCCGAAAAACACGTCGACAAATTTTTTACGTACATCGGATCCTAGAGTATAACTCCTATTTGCGTGCCATGAATCCTTTTTAGAATACGCTCGTCTCGACGTGTCATCCACCTTTTTTTTTTTTCTTACTACATTAATATGATACTCAGTATTACGCTCACGCTTGCATGAGCACCACTTACGATAAACTTTTATCGTCTTCCGTCAATGGAGAATTTTGTCCGAGAAAAAATTTCCCCATTCATCTAATCCCTTACGACGATTCGGTGTTTCGATTCGCTCGCCGCGTATATAAAACGGATACGACAAGTTTTAGTGTCTTTTTGTCTTACGCCGCCTACGGGCATTATCCAGAGTATCGTCGAATTACTCGTGCCAGCTGATAATAATAATAATATTGATAAAGTTGAAAATTTTATATTGTTGCAATAGTTATATTTCGTTTCGCGATCCGCACTTGACCTAATTTCTCTTTCTTTGAATACTGCATTAGCGACACTTGTACGATTTATACGAAAAGTCATCGGTTTTATTCCATGATTATGTAATTTTTCATTTGAAGAAATTGGCTTTTATGCTGCATGAAAACGAACCTGTGTGCGAGGACTAATCCATCAAATAGGATGTGATGTAACAAGGACAGGAGTAGAGAGGGGTCGTCCATGACAGCACACAAACCATACAGGAACTTCAGGGTTCAAAACCTATCGAAACAGCAACCGAATCAAATGATCGAGTTTACGTCTGAAAAGCTCTCACATAGCCATAAGCACAGACTAGATCGACGCTTCAGGGAGTACACACGACTCTGACTCGGTCCTACCCGCCACGATAGGACCATGCTAGCTCAGCCAGTAGAACATGGATACTTCCCATCAGGGTTGAGGGCTAATCTGGGGGTATGGTACTAGTTCACTAAAAATTCACTTTTTGAGATCACCCAGGCTATGGGATACGTTGAAACGAGAGGAGGCTAGCGTCGTCGCTAGATGTAAGCTCTACAATCTTACCAGACTCAAAGGAAGGAGCCTGTCATATCAATATTCGTCCGGAGCCGGAACTCAGAAAAGCTGAAAAGGCTCAAAGAAAAATAAGTAAACGAGGATCGAATCGAATTCGATCAGAAAGAGGGGAGGGAAGAGACGAAAACAAAAATTTCGAAAGTAAGCTGAAATAAAATTCAGAAAATAGGTCGAAAGAAATCTTCGTAGGAGGGCGAAGGTAGAAACTATTTGACGTACGTAAAATCTTCTTCAATGTCGGCATCAAATTTAGAGTCTTGATTGCTATCAACATCTAACTTCGGAAAAGAGCTATTCGGTAGAAAGGAGCGAACCCGACAAAAGTTCATATTTACATACACATTTTAATGTCGAAACTTGAATCTAACAACAGTCTAGTCAGGGTAAATATGAGTCCTGCTAGGTTGGTGAAGTTGATATAGTCTCCAATAATTAAAATAGTATAAGATAGCAAACTTGAATAGTGATGGTACGGCTATCGTCGAATCAGATTATTTCGTTTTCGATGCTCCTTTTTATCGAAGATGGTAAAGCTCGTTGACTGGTACTCGAAATGTTAACGTCCATAATCAATTAATACACATTACCTCTCAGGTAAAAACAACCACAGAAAAACTGAGAGGGTTGGGGCTCGCGATGTGGGTCTCACGAAATTTAGAGTTTTGATCCGTGCCACTCGAATCGGTTTATACTGCGCGAAGACCACGCGTCGACACACAGTTTTTGACGAAACTTCCCAAGAGGGCTTAAACATAAGCAATTCGGAAAAATTTCCCACCGTTGGGACTTTTGAAAGATTATATTTTTCATTGTCGAAACTCAATCTCCACGATGTAATTAATAAAAAAGTTGGGAACAATTTTATCTGGAGGTTTTCGAAACTACTTGATAAAATTCCAAAGAACGAGCACATTGTTAAGAAATTACGAGTTCCCAGGCTCATAATCACGATGATCCGTATACTCGACCGTTCGTGATATTTTCAAAAAACGCACTCTCGAGCCAGCGCCGGGCGAAGCCCGCGAAAGCATCGAGAAGTTCCATTTCTTTTCCCCGTACCTGATCGTCTTCGTTGCATAATCGATGTAGAGGGAGAAGGTACAGAACATTAAGGATAACGAACGGAAAACCCGTATATTGAAGTAGGAATAGATAGCAGGATACGTGTAAAATACGTGGAACATTTTAAGAGAAAGATGAACGGAAATTTTCTACTCGGTACAGCAACGAAGATTACCGGTTCGGTATCGCGAGCGCGCGCACACACACACACACAAACACCAACACCAACAAAATTCGTTCGGTCAATTGCTGTTATTTCACAAGGATGAGACGCGAATCAAGAGTAATGAAGGACAGGTATAAAATTTATGATAAGTATGTCTTTTGGCATCCTACTCTACGTTCTTGTTATGATGTGAGGGCACAGCAGTCGAAAATTGAAGAGAGACAAACTTGTGAAGCCATCAATTGAATACATTTTTTTTCGGTTACGTCTTCTTAACAGAGAAGCTTTTTAATGTGGGGTCATTTTGATGAATTTGCCGTGTGCTGTGTGGTGTCCGGCAAAAAACTGACCTACCCTAATGAAGGATTTAAACTAAGATAGAAGAATTTCAACTTTTGAGTCACAAGATGTCATAGAAGGGAGACTTGGTTGAAAGGCAGAATCAAATATTGAAAATTACCTAACTGGGAATAAATAAAATCACATGTTGAAAAGTATTAAATCATTATTAAAACAGAGAATCTATATTATTGTGTACGGTTTCGTTTAAAATTCCCAAAAAAAATGACTCGACATTTTTTTTTCCGACAAATTTGTTTCCCGACATTCAATTTCCCGACACTACAAGACCCGACAATCCGAAATGATTTCAGTTTATTAGTAGCAATTATTATTGCTTTTGATGTCACATGTGCACAATATTTCAACATTTTTACGAGTACCAAATACGATCACTCTTCCTTCATTAGCGTCTCGTGTCTCTACGTTGTCATGGAGGACAAATTGCTCATCCATGGATGTCTTCGCATATTCGTCTGGAACACGGTACATTATAGAGGTATTGACACGAACGTATAGTAGTAGGGCGGTATAGTTTCACACGGGTAAACCGGACCGCCATTTTGGACCTTAGAATGACTAGCGGAAGGTTTGAACAACGCCACAACATTGCGCGGAACGACGTGCACGATGGAAGATGCTCGTTGCTCCGCGCATTATCGTGGTGTCGTTCAGACTCTCCGCTAGTCACTCTTAGGTCAAATATGGCGGTCCGGTATACCCGTGTGAAACTATACTGCCCTAATAGTAGCCGTGTTTGTTACCATTGACTATATATTACTTTGTAACTGTCGCCTGAGTTGTGTCAGTTGATACAATCTACGCTAGGATCGTTGCAAGGTAAAACTAAACAGAAAAACTACACAAATGCTACGTAGTGTAAATTCACCAATTTTCAGAAATTTGTACAAGAGTCAGGTATTGACCTAAAAATCTGAAACTTGGTACAAATGGACTATCTACTATGCTCTTCATATTTAAGAAAAAAAAATCTTCCTATCTGAATTTCTTCACCTTCTACAACCCTCGGAAATTTTGGCAACATTAGGGTACCTCCGGTAAGCTTCCGTCACAGGTGGAGTGTGGAAGGTATTTGAACGATTGCCGCAAGCGTAGCGGAATTCTGTATGAATTAACACAACTCGGGCGACAGAAATTTTGCCTTGTGTCAATACCTCTATAATGTACTGTAGTCTGGAACAGCCGCAAGTTCTTCAAGAGACTTTGGGTTGAGGGGTAGGTTAACCCGGCGCTGTCGGCAAATAGTCTGTCGCAAGTTTTCCCTTTCCGGTAGTTGACTCAGTACCCGCTGCGACACACCGGTCATAGCATCGCGTATTATTGCTGAGGGTGGTAGCGTTTGCTGCGATTTCGCTAATTTCTTCACATCTCAAACTACAACCTGCGCCTTGACGCCTCAGTTTCTGGCAGTCCCAGTATAAACGCTTGCCACGCTGTCTTGACTTCAGGTATTTAGTTCCGACTAGTTTCGCCATTTTGATGTAGTACGTCTCAGGTCTCAGGCAGAAATTGAACACCTTCGATGAAGAAGCTACCTACGAACGTACTTTGATGAAAATCCTAGGCAATTGCGTCGGGAAATTATAGGTAATACGTGTCGTGATGAATGTATGTCGTGTAAAAAGCTGTCGGGCAAAAAAATGTCGGGATTATTTTTTTGGGTTTTTTCAACACAATCATTGTGTACGTAAATACGAGATGACAGGACATGTTTAAATCCTAGTATAAAGCTAGTATATAAACCAGGCAAGGTGAACTTGCGGGGTGAACTCGCGGGACAATCTCGCATAAATCACCCACGGAGTAACCAGAGTGGGGGGAGGGGGGAGGGGGGGTTGGGCGTTCGCAAAATTTTGAATTAGGGGTCAGGTCGGGTCAGGTCAGAGTAAAGACATGAAACATGTCAACAAAAAAAAAACAAGCAGCCAGTACCAGGCTGGAAGAGAGTCGGCAAATCTTTTCTCTTGAATTTTGATGAATTGATTTTCCATTAGTCACAATATCAAACTGCAAAATATTGCAGAATGCTGCTTGCTGAAATGCTGAAGTTTCTTCTCATCACACTGTCAGTGACTACCATACTTGGACTGAGCTACAACACGATTTACCCGTGGGGATCAAGTATATATGTAGCAAAGATACCTTTCTGCTGATCAATTAAATTTGTTCATATTTAGAGCTCCAAATGCACGCCCCCCCCTAGGGGTGAGGGATTGAGCTCTGGGGGCTCTAACCTATGAATGTTGTTTAGGCATCTGCAAAGAGGATATATTATAATTATTGAGTTTGGTCAAAATTGGTTCATATTGAGGGCTCCAAATGCACACTCTCCACTTCGAGAGGAGGGAGGGGGGAACCTGTAACCTATGAATGTTGTTTAGGCATCTGCATAGAGGATAAATATTGAGTTGCATCAAAATTGATTCATATTCAGAGCCCCGAATGCATGCTCCCTTACTTTGGGAGGGGAGGGGGTTCTAACTCATGAATGTTGTTTAGGCATCTGCATAGAAGATATATTATATTGAGTTTGGTCGAAATTGGTTCATATTTAGGGCACCAAATGCACGCTCCTCCACTTTGGAGGGGAGGGGGGGGGGCTCTAACCTATGAATGTTCTTTTGGCATCCTTATGGAGGATATATATTGAGTGGTTCACTGTAGCTCAATACCGATTATATGCTTCAATCACCGCCAACACTAATTTTCAAACACGCGATCCTAATACAAAATAATAACTCACAATTGAACCGCATCTGCTTGAACCTCAAAATGCAATGATAACAGGGAAAGAGCCAAAGACACAAGGCTATTCAGCATAGCTCACACGGAAATACCCACACAGAAGAAATTAGAGCATTCAATCAAATTTATCAATACTCGCGTAATAGCCGCGAGGCGCGCCTCTCATACCAAAACAAAAGTAAAATAAATTCGAAAGTAAAATAAATTTGTTATTCCAGAAAATTCTAGAACAAAAAACGAAAGTCAAAAATTTTGCGCAGTCACCCCAAAATCACAAAATTATTCATGCATAGCGAAAACAAAAACGAAAATAAAGAAGCGAAACTTTTTTAGCAAAAAAAAAAAAGGAACGAAATTAGAACAAAACAAAATCAAAATAAATTTGTTATGATAAGAAATCTTCAAATAACGGGACGACGCCGATATTACTAATGTAAAAATACGCATTCACGTAAAAACACAAAACACGCCGACGCCGATAACACTAATTTTTGAACAGGTGATCTTAATACAACAATACCCACAGCTTTCTGCGCTGTGGACTTTTGTAGGTGACGTCCGTGACATGACGTGAGCGTTTTAACTGATCCAAAGAAGAAGAAAGGAAGAAAGAAAGAAAGAAAGAAAGAAAGTGATTGCAATACAGTCGGCCTTGTAGAACGGACCGACCCTAAGAAAACAAAATCAACGCACTAATGGATAACAAAAGTTGAATTGGTCATCATATTTCTTGAAGAATTGAATTGGTCACCATATTATTAGCGGGGAACCCGCTATCCATTTTGTTGGGGGGATTATGTCCTCAGAAAACGTCCGCGTCCGGGAGTTTCGGTGAACTTCGTGACGTGACGTGATATGACGTGACGTGACATGACGTGATGTGACGTGTAGTGCCTTATGACGTCATCAATAACCTTGACCTATTTTAGGGACTTGGAACATTTTCAACTTCCAGCCGAGTAGCTTTCTGACGTCATCAATGACCTTGCTCTTGATCAACTTCAGTAGCTTGGAAAAATTTCTATTTCCAGCCTTCATTATAGGCCTAGCATGCAGTATACTGAGAAGAGCCCATACAGTCAACTCATCTTCTGAGAGGGTATTTTCGCGCCAACGTGATCGCAAGCGCGGTAGGTTGCGGGTTCCCCCTTGCCATTGCAAACCTGTAATGGCATCAATTTTTTTTTCAGAACCAATCAGAATTAAATTTTTTCCTTTTTTTTTTTTTTTTTTTTTTTCAATTACGTAAAAATGATACAAATTTTAAAAAAATTTAGAGGCCATCCCAGGTTTACAATGGCAGCAGGAAATCCGCAACCTCCCGCGCTCGCGATCACCTTGGCACACAAATACCCCTTTGGAAAATGAGTAGGCTGGGCTCTTCTGAGTATGCCTGATGTAATGAAGGATGGAAGTTGAAATTTTTCCGTCCCTGAAGTAGGTCAAGGTCAAGGTCATCGATGACGTCATAAAGTGCCCCGCGTCACGTCACATCACGTCACACAGTTCACCAAAACTCGCGGACGCGGACGTTTTCTGAGGATGTAATCCCCCTAACCAAATGGAAAGTTGAAATTGTTCCAAATCCCTAGAGTACGTCAAGGTCATTGATGACGTCATAAAGTGCCATGCGTCACGTCACATCACGCAGTTCACAGAAACTCCGGACGCAGACGCTTTCTGAGGATATAATCCCCCCCCCCCCAACAAAATAGAAAGTTGAAATTGTTCCAAATCCCTAAAGTAGGTCATTGATGACGTCATAAAGCGCCACACGTCACGTCACGTCATGTCACGTCACGCAGTTTACAGGAACTGGATGCGGACACGGACGTTTTCTGAGGATGTTATCCCCCTCACAAAATGGATAGCGGGTTGGGTGGCGTACCCAAGTTCATATTTTTCAACATTTTCAAAATGTTAAGATGTTTCTGGACCAATGTTTGTAGGTATTTGAGATGTGGGATCCATGATAGTCGGCTGTCAAATTTGACTACAAGGAATGATTTTGACATGTTTCATGTCCTTGCTCTGGTCTCATCCTTATGGGAATTTTCACTCTGGCAGTGATTCTCAAATCTTCGAGTCCGAGTCCGGAAGTCCGAGGGTCCCCCTTCGGTAGTTTAGCTTGACCTGATATAATAATAATATATATATAAGATAATATACAAGGCGTATGCCAGATTTATACTAGGCTTTCTCAGGAGTGATTCTGAAATCTGTGAGTCCGGGTCCCAGTCCCCCCCCCTCCGCAGTTTCTAGCTTATCCTAATATATTGAAAAGGCGTAGGCTAGATTTATGCTAGGCTAAGAAAACGCTGAGAGCCATTATGAAGCTATTAGCCTATGACGTCATTGGTTTGGTGACGTCATAGGTTGGTGACGTCATAAGTCGGTGTCGTCATAAGTCGTTAATCCTGGTCCGCTTACAACATCTGAAACATACTAAAGTAGACTTATACTAGACCAAGAAGCGGGACGAACGAGCGGAGCGAGTGAGGCCTCCTAATCTCATCAGCCTGAAATATACTAAAGTAGACTTATACTAGATCAAGCTGGTGTGCCGCTCTAAAGCCTTAGCCTAGAACTCTCAAACATTTTTGTCTCGCATTATCCACAACGTATCTGATTGGGCAAAATTTTGAAAATACATGAAACTTGATCTTTATCTTTTTGGCTGCGCCAAGAATCCAATACCCCTAAAGTTTGGAACTTTTCTTTATGCTCTTTAAGGTAAGATTGATGGAATTTGTTCTTTTCTCCCTGGTGAAGTTCACGCCGACTGTTTTTCCGGAAGAGAATTGATAGCCAGTTTGTTCGCTTCAGTCATTTCTACAAGTTTTAAAGCCCGCACTTTCAGTGAAATATTAAGTCGTCGGCGAATAGTCGGTGTTTGATTAGTTGAGGTATGAATTTTTGGTGCAACTTTGGTATGCGGTCTACCGCGAAAATCCGGTCAGATTTCATTTTAGTGTGCGGTCTACCTGAAAATTGTAAAGAGGTATGCGGCCTACCGTAATTGAGAAAGACGAACAGTACCATGTTCACATGAATTTGGAATTATATTCATGTATACATAAGTAGCAACCACAAGGATGTTGTCACACATGCGAATAAAAATTTTACAAGCTATCACGAGGATATTGTCAGACATGTAAATTGAACGTTGATCATCGGTAGACAGTCCGAATACCGCACAGAAATGCTAAGAAGAGGTCGTCGTCGTGTTTACTCATCGCGTGCCAACACACATGGTCAAGATGTGATTGTAAGTGTTGTTCCGGTACTCCCCGCATTTTCTTCAGTATTTTAATTTTGGCATCAAGCCAAGATCGCTCGATACTCTGTGTGTGAGCACCAGAGTCAGGGAGGCACCTATAAGCCGGCCATTCATCAGAGTGAATCACTGACCCTGTTGCACATTCACGTTGAATGATGGGAACGAGGGTGGCTTTGTCGCGGCGTTTCACCCAAAAGTGATGGTTTATGTCTCCTCATTTTGCCTACACACATTCTGAACTATTACTCATAGGTGACTGGCAGGAAATTCCCTGCACGATATTTCAACCTGAGAAGTAATGCAGTTATCAAAATAATCTGTTCACCTTATTTTACCACATACGATAACACGTTCTGTACGGTAGACCGCATATTATATACTGGTAGACTACATTTTACACGAAAATCGGGTAGACCGCATACTAAAGTTGCACCGAATTTTTTGATATTGTTCATGGAGATGAAGAAACACAGGACGCTGAGGACCTCGTCTTGGGGTACACCGTTCTCAACAATTTCCTTATCGGACAGTTGGTTACCAATTCTGACTTTAATTTTGCGGTTCGAGAGGAAAAGAAGCGTGTTTCCTGATAGGTTAGCGTTTTTGAAGCACTGAAGGACATACTGTCTCCATGTTCTGTCGTAAGCTTTCTCGATGTCGAAAAAGATTGCAACCAGGTGTTGTTTTTGCGCTAATGATTCCTCAATATCATCTGGAGGTTGAATATGTAGTCTTGAGTTGAGCGGTGATGTCGGAAACCACATTGTTGGTCGGTGAGGATGTTGTTATCTTCTAGGTATTGTGTTAGTCTGATTATTGGTACTTTCCTTTTATTGGGTGGTCATGCGTGCGTTCGTTCATTCGTGACGTCATCATGTTTGGAGAATTGTCTATATACAGTCTAGAATTTTTGTGTTCTGCCTACGACCTTGATTGTTATAGAAAAAATTGTCCAGGCTGGATAAAGCAAGTGACAGCAGGTTCCCCGCTGCCATTGTACTTTTGGAATTATTTCTTGTTTTTTTTTTTTTTTACCTCATCATTGTTTTGAAAAATGTTACCTGTCATGACAGCATTGACAGTACGGTAACGTTATGTGATACCTCAAGCTGCAATCGTTAGATATTTCACAATATTAAGAGCTGTTCATCCCATTCTTCTTTCACTCAATTTATGGCGTTGGAGCGGATGTAATGTTTTTTTCATTTTTCAAATAGGTATAATCGGTATAAAAAATTATGTAGTTACTTTGACAAACACAGTTTTTCTATCATTATTTTATTTTTGAATCATTTTAATGCGTCGATACATTGTTCCACACAGTCGATATTCGACAGTAAAAGGCTTCCTAAAACCACCAAACAAAAAATGAAGGAATAATCTTCATTGAACTGGAAATACAATAGTCGGAAATAATGTTTTCAAAAGTAAGTTATTTTGTTGGGAGTGGGAAAAAGAAAACTGAATTGTTATATGCGACGAGAAACAGGCGAAGGTATTAATTTTATACACGCCTGCAAAACGTAGCTAGGTTTGCGTCAAATTTAAAAAAGATTTCAAATCTCGCGAGCATCCTATTATGCATCAGTAATTTTGCCATAAATGACGGAGCGGATGTTGAGATAAAATCAAATAAAAGTTGGCCCATATCCGGAAAGCTAAGTATTTCGTTCGAGGATTTGAATTGTCATTATCTGTATCACAGTTCGCTTTCGTAACGTAGGAACAAAGAAATTGGGGGAAAAATTCGACTATCTTTAACCACATATACAGAACTGTAATTCCTTTCTCAGCAGTCATTTAGTATATATAGACGATGCGTTTTCTTTTTATGTATGTATTTTTTTTTTATCTGACGAAGAAACTGATTTTTAAGAAATCGTTATTTTTTGTATTGTGTGCTTACAGTAAAATAGCGCCCTTTTCGTGGTTAAATTGCTGCGGACAAGAGAACCAGGAACCGTCAAGCTGTACCGAGACTTTAACATCGTCCAGCAACAGACAACGAAGTATGACTAATTTGAGAGGAAACAGTACCCGTCCTCCTCGCGTACGACTGAATAATCATTGCTACGAATCGAATCATCACGATGCATTGTTGTAATGAAGAAATTTTCCTTTCCGAGTTCTCTTCCTTCTCTTTTTTTTTACATTATTATTATTATTTCTGTCTTTATTTTATTTTTTTGTTGTTTCTCGAATACTCGTACCTTCATCGCATTTTTAAATTTGTTGAAAATGTAACTCGATGGAGTATCGATTTAAGGTCCGAACGAACTGATATTAATTGCGAAATAAAAAACTGATGGTCATTTATCAAATGAATTAAAATCAAAAGAATGAATTGAGAAAATTATTCTCACCTGGGAATCCAATGACCCATATAGAAGTTGGGAAACAGTTTGTATATAGCATCGCATACTTATTATTGACCCTATAATTTTCGTGTCAACTGTTGTAAAAATTTGGTACATATTAGTGGTGCTGAGGGCCAGAAAACCTGCCAAGAGGAGAGGACGAAGGAGCAGTAATACGTTGCGAGGTTGGCCAATGGAAAACTAAATAGAAAGTACAGTTTCGTTAAAAAATCTTTTTTGAGCTGCAAGTACACTACAATTGAATATTTTTTGAAAATGGATGAAATAAGCATGTCTTCTAGTATTAATTGTACTTGTATCCTCTCAATACAAACAACAACGCGCTGCATCACCTGATCTTGTTTTGAAATTAAAACAACGTAAAAACGGAACCGGGTGACGTGCCAGAGTTGGAAAGCTAGCTGAAAGCTGAAAGTTTAAAGCCGAAAGCCGAAGAATTTCGAGCCCAAAAAGCCGAAAGCCGAAAAAATTTTTCGAGTCGAAAGCCAAAAGCGAAAAGCTTTTTTTATTCAGTTTTTTTACGTTTTCACGGTCCCTTGACTCTTGTTTAGGACCTGCCCATAAAAAGACGGAAAAAGTTGGAAGCTGAAAGCTAAAAGCTGAAAGCCGGAGGTGTTTTGATTGACCCAAAAAGTTTGAAGACAAAAGCCAAAAAAAAAATAAGGTGAAAGCCAAAAGCCAAAAGTTTTATGTTCGAAGGTTAACAGCTAAAGCTGAAAGCAAAAGTTTTATCTTTTGGCTTCCCAACTCTGCTGAAAATCAGACTGAGAGGGGGAAGACGTCACCCGGTTCTGCGTGGCGCGTTGCGTTTTGTTTACCATCCAGCTGAGCACACTTCTTTTTTCAAACACCTTGGTATCTTCCCCCTCTCAGTCTGATTTTCAGACCAATTAACGAAATTCTCGTGAGTATTTGATTTCTACCGTTGAATACTTCTTACAAATTAAGATATCCATCTTGTTACTTGTTTGAGTATCATTTTCAGTGATACCGGCTGATTGCTACCCCTTGTTTGTATGGATCGGCGTCACGTAATTTAGTTCGTTCGGACTCCAGTGTAATATCAATACAGTATACAATTCTTCTTAGTAAAATGGAAAAGACAGAATTAACTTCATTAATACGGAGCGTTTGAGAATTCTTTAAGCCAAAAAAGTCAAACCAAACTGATGTGACAATTTCTGCATGAGGACAATATCTCTACTTAAAAATTTTCAAAAATAGTTGATAGGTAAGTATTTTTTCAATTAAGTTTCATGAATCTCTCACCTACAGCAATTTGGTGTGATAAAAATCAACTTTCCTCTTTATTTTTCTTCATTTTCTTTTCTATTCACATTTAAATGTGCGTGTACCAGAGTTCCTTGATGTTTTTTATCTATTGAGTATAATGTTATTGTATTATATAATACTTTTAACTTCAGTTATTAAATGTGTTTGAAAATTATTGTGTAGCAAAATTAATCAATGTTATCCATCTTATTACCTACTTTGTTTCTATATGCGTACACTTGATTGCGGAGTACCTAACCTTTGGAATGAATATTGAATACCTTGAATGGATTACCTATCTTATTCTATAATACCTATAGTGATATTGTTTTATTGTAGACGTCATATGCGTCAAATTTCTGTTTGCCCGTGTACGTGTGTGTTTTCTTATTTTTAAGCGTGTAAGTATCATTCTAAAATAAAAGTTTTTCTCTCTTTGCGTTTTTAAATTTAGATTTAAATAAGAAACAATGCGTTATAATACCAACCCCTGGCAACAAGCCTTGAGATGAACTAGGCGAGCACCTCCCCTTGTATTGTACTACTTTTATACTAGCTTTATCCTGGAATTATACTAGAGGAAAAAGGGGTCTCTCTTTGATCTATGCAGTAAACTAACTGTGCGGGCAAAGCCTAATGTGTTTGTGTTTTTACTATTTAATTTGATCCTTGCATGAACAAAATACCAATTTTTCAGTGTTAAGATGGCGAATTTTCAAAACTACTAGCTTCATCCTAGGTCTAGGAATCCTGTATTCTCTATCCTCTCTTTAGCCTCCTTTAAAATAGGCCTCAGCCTAGCTACCATGAACCTTTGCCGTACAAAGTTGAATTGACGTATATCCAAATCAACAATCGGACAGAAGTTTCATTTTCTTAAAATAAGATAAATACAGCTAATTCAGATGTAAATATGCGTTACTGAGACAATTTTTTGATGAGAAATCCAATTATCACCTTAGGTTTCCGATACAACCATCCCTTGTACCAATATTGGCGTTTTTGAGTCGTGGTCTGGATATACCGTATATCCAACACAATTCAGAAAAGAGTGTTCATCATAATGAGAAATGGAACTCCAATTTCTTAGATCTAAATTTTCCCCTGTTATTTCATCAATGAAATAGTTGTAGTGTGTTATCACAATTCACACATTTGCGCCAATTGTCCAACAGATACAGTTTGCCTGATTGTTGATTTGGATATACGTCAATTTAACTTTGTATAGCAGACCTAATATACCATATATCAGGTCCAGTAAAATGAAAGCTCAAGATCAGGGAAGTAGGCCGACCCCAGGCTGCTGTAGTGGGTTTAGCTTTCATCATATTGACTTAATATACAGTATACTAAACCAAGGAGGGGGGGGGGGCGAGCGGAGCTGGAGAGCTACCCAAAAGCTATTAGTTCAAAATACCCTGACTTGAACTACACACCAAGGAGAGCTCTGTAAAAGCTATTAGCTTGAAACAGCTCAAAGTGGACTCATATCAGACTAAGATAGGGGGGCGCAAATGTGCGGACTGCGGAGCAAAAGAGCTTCTCAGAAGTTATTAGCCTAAAATATTCCCATTCACACGGTCATACTGACACTCAGCAATAATATAATGAGAAAAAAAGGCATAAAACATGATCTTTATTCATTTGGCTCCGCCAGAAAATTTTTTCCTCGAGTCAAGTATTCTCGAATTGCCTTCTTTATTGGCATAAGTATGTATATAACGTATTATGTGCGTGGACCCGTCCCCAAGATCTTTTTTGTAAGTTTCTCAAGTATCTAAATGTACAATATCCCTTGGTAAGTTGAAAATACTTTTCTTACACTAACACTAAATAATCAGATTGAGCCTTTCAGATGCAACTGCAAAATGTCAGTATGAGATAGCTGTAGACCCTGACAAAGACAATAATAACAACAATGATGACAACAACAACTACTATAATTACAACTACAACTACCCAAAACTACAACAACTCCCCAAAATCTTGGCAATATTTGTTATGTTGCTGGTTTTGGGTATCTTGCCATAATTGCTGAAATTGCCAAAAGAAAAAAAAAACGGGTTAAAACGTCAGATATGCCCAGGACAAGTACACCATAACTTAGATTCTCCAATCATCCACAATAAGAAAACTTTTCCAAATTTGGGTTCAACTGCTCCACCTACTACTGACAACGCCCAAGAAAGTTGAATGCAAGTATTATGAAGGGATCCTTCTTAGAGATGCTTTCAATATACTGTGAATGGATCAGATGTAGCACTAAATGATATTTCCCATTTATGTATAGAACAAGATTTAGTAATTGAACTAAGTTTTTGCTCTCCTGGGAGATTGGTGGGTTAGAAGTAGAGAGTACAAATACGGTCACGTAACTTATTTATTCTCCAAATTAGAACAAAAAAGGACAAAACTGCTAGTTGCCCTTATCTTAGAACAGGTCACATTTAACAAAGTATTTGGATGCGGTGCCCCAACAATGTCTGACCCATTACTGGAAAACAGACCTCATCCATGATGAACCGATCAGCAAAATAGGTGCTTTCCTATATCTAAGAACCTATTTTGCT
The DNA here is from genome assembly GCA_035079395.1 of Aspidiotus destructor. Classification (NCBI taxonomy): domain Eukaryota; kingdom Metazoa; phylum Arthropoda; class Insecta; order Hemiptera; family Diaspididae; genus Aspidiotus; species Aspidiotus destructor. The sequence goes on along the minus strand of JAVHKZ010000003.1, from coordinate 8,984,882 downwards.
CATTTGATAGAGAGCAGTGGTCAGTGACTCAGAAAGTCAAAACTGCAAGGCTGCTAGCCTGCAACTTGCGCGTTTTGACTTTTGGCGTTTGTTTTTAATGTTCTCTTATTTTAATTGTTTTTTGTCTTTTAGTGGCTTACATCCTCAGACAACGTCCGCATCCGCGGTGACGTGACGTGGCGTATGACGCTTTATGACGTCATCAATGAACTTGACCTACTGTAGGGACAACAAAATTTCAACTTCCAGCCGGGATGCTTTATGACGTCATCAATGACCTTGATCTTGACCTAATTTAGGGACTTGGAAAAATTTCAATTTCCAGCCATAAAACAGGCCTAGAGCCCAGCCAACTCTTTTTCTGAGGGGGCATTTTTGTGCCAAGGTGATTGCGAGCGCGGGAGGTTGCAGGTTGCCCGCTGCAATTGCAAACCTGCAACAGCCTCTAATTTTCTTTTTTGTAATCTTGTTGCTTGAAGCGAAAAAGTCGAGAGCACGACCACAAGTCGACAAGACACAAGTTTATTACGCTCTGGAACCGCTATGAAGCCACGCTTTTAGCGCTCCTGGTGGCAAAAAATGTAAAATTTTCAAGCTCCCGTTAAAATCCGGTTCAACCGGTTCTTTCAAAGCTCAAAAAAAAACGGTATACCGGTTTTATTAATTATTCCAATTATTTGAAAATACCGTTTTTTGTTTTTGCCAACAACCCCCCCCCCCCCCTCCATCACATTGAACGGTAAATCGCGAGCTTAGCGAGCAAAAATGTTTTTGTTTGAGGGGCGGCAGAAAGAATTTTGAACAGGGCGGCAGCAGACCTAAATCCGTCTCTGTTTGCGGCTGCTCTGCACTACTCGTTTCTTGTGAATCACGTTCTTTATTGGCCCAAGTATGTAGATGATGACGTATTATGTACGTGGGCCGGTCCTTAAGATCTCCTTTGGGAGTTTCTCAAGTATCTAAATTGAACTCACCTTGGAAGTTCGAGGCCTTACCATCAATTTCTTAGACCTTACTGCCTCTGAAAAGTATGGGGACTCTTGATTTCGCTTTACATAGGGAAGATACCTTGACCGATATTATTGTCCTCGGCTCGTCGTTTTGCCCTGTTTCCCACGAAATAGCTGCGTTCAACAGCTTCATTCGTCGACTGACCCACATTCCATTAAATCAGTCGGCAATTCAAAAAGAGCTTCTGATTATAAAATGCTTGGCCAGAGTGAATGAGGTCAACTTCGATATTGACCTTATGGTCACGCGGCAACGCCTTGATTATACTAAACCCTCCCCCGATTCAAGCCGTGATAGTAGGAAGCGTTGGATCAGACTTCCCTTTCGGAGGATGTTTTCTTCAAAGTGGGTATGTGCACGTGCTGCCAGATTATAGTTTCGAAAATCCGTACTCGCCCTAAAAACAGATTTCTACGGACTTTGATTGATCCATTGATAACAATCAGGAGAAAGGTATCTCTTATAGAAGTAGCTGAGGTACTTTTCCCTTGATCGACTCGACTGAATACCGCACTTTCAGCCTGTAACAAACAGGAGAAGGGTATCTCTCGTACGAGTGTCTAAGGTACCTTTCCCTTGATCGCAAGAAATCCATATTGTACGTAAAATCTATATAAAAAGAGATACCCGTATCTTTCTTGAGGATCGAAGATCCGTACATCTGGCATCCTATGTATGTGCTTGCGGCTTGCATTCAACAACCCTACGACAGTGAAAAGGCTTTTCGTCCGGTTGAAAGACTCCATTACGCCTGCGTGGGAAAGGAAGGGGCTTTACAGTACAGTTTGAGTTTTAATTGTGTTTATGTAGGTGAGACCGGTGGCCAGCTTAAAAATCAGAGTGGCTGAACACGTCTGTGAAAAAAAGAATTTGGGTGAATTGAATTTTGCAGACCATTAATCACACAGTCAATAGAGGGGTCCGAACCCTCCTTCACAGAGAAAAATCTCACTTCAAGCGACTTGCTTTGAAAAATTATTCACCATCTGAACAACGATAGCGCAACTTTACTCAACATCCGAAAGCGCTCGCGATTCATATAGGCCTAACTTTTCTGCTGCATTTGTAGATGCCTCTTCAGATCACTCTTTAAAGTATTGTGAAATATTTTCCAGTATGTATAGCCGTAGTTTGGTGGACCGAATGTGTTCGACTACTTGGTACACCTAGTATAGGCCAGATCTATACCTGAAATAATTAAAGTAGTAAAGGTCGCTATTTTCTCAAGTTACTTTGAGCTTAGTGTAGCTTGTATGGCCTAGTATACAATATATTGAACCTCGAAGCCCTCATATAAAATACGAGTATTCTGGGCTCATACTACACGGTGAGTGAGCCTGTGAGTTTATTAGTCTGACACACAGTGTACTAAGCCGTGACCTACTGTAAGGACTAGATAAAATTTCTAATTTTCAGTTAACATAAGACCTAGTATACCTGTAAAATGGAAATTTTTGTAAATCCACAAAGTAGTCTAAGATTTTGATGCTATAAGGTAGTCGTGGCCTTGACAGACGTGCAGACATGAGATGATTATGATCTTTATTTATTTGGCTTTGCCAGAGCATTATTTTCTTTCTTTATCCAACTTCTAATTTCCATACAGTTTCCTTCACTCTTCTTGAAACTTTTGTATAGGATTCAGTTATTCTTCTGTCGTTTCAACCACATCATAATATTATCTGCTTTCCTATTTTATTCTTCCTATTTGAACTAATTCTCTTCTGCGAAATTGTTCCTAATGAAAAGATGGGGATTATTTTTCCGCAACGTGTAATGACTCATGAAACGGTGATATATACCTTCTAATAATTGTAGATCTGGCGTACGTCGTCGTATTTTTCTCCTCGAAATCCATCTTCGAGTTTAATTTTTCCGTTACTCTGAATACTGCGGTAGCACGTTTTTCTTAAAACTCCTCAACAACTCGCGTAGCGTTTCATTTAGATAGGAAACAAACTGACGGTCAAACACGTATAAAACGTCTTTTTCGAAGTTATTCTGTTATTTCAAAAAATATAGCGGATGATCATACAGCTTTTATGGCAGGCTCGTTAATCCTAATTTAATTACGCGTTAGAATAGTCATCTTCTTTTCGCGTCATTTCGAGCTTGATAATTTTATTTATAGTCGTACGTCTTCGATAAAGGCGACGCGTTTACCGATTCAACATAATCGCTTTCGCTTTCGCATCTGTCGAGAAGCCGCGGCTATATTCTGCCAGGAAACGTAACAAGCGTAATGAATCTTGTATCTCGTTCATTGTTTTCCAAAATTGACAACGATGATTTTTGATTCGATTAAATGAGTACCTAGGCCTGTAGGCCCAACAAAATCAGATGTCCTGTAAGAAATCATTAATTCCATTAGCACGTTCACGTGCGGTCGTAATAAAACCTCCTTAAAGCTAATGGGTTGCTAATAAACAATACGAGAGTATTCGAGGAGGAAAAGTAGGTTAATAAAGCTTAAAAATCGCTTTCAATGTTTAAATCTAATCAATTCGACATAATTCAGCTATTCGTTGAAAGGATCCAAATTCTCATACAGCTACGATAGCTATTTACGTTTTCTAGAGCTTTATGGATTAATCTTATATGAGCTAAGTTCGAATTCGAATTTGATCATTGAAAATACGCCGTAGTTTTAGGTTTAGTTCCTAATTAAACTCTCGTTCTTACAGTCCTCTAGGGAGCAATGTTCACAAATACATGTATAGGTTAGGTATTCGAGGAAAATTGACGTAAGCGTTCACATACGTAGCTTCCGTGAAATCGAATATCAAGCTCGACCAGCTCGCGTCATAAAGCAGACGAACCTCTGAAAAAGCTGGAGCCGACTACCTACTTTTGTCCAGTTTCACAGGCCCATGATTCATAATTATCATTTAGTACATTACGTACTTTGCGACTTATTATTGGGAGGACATTAATCGCGAGCAGCGGAACAAAACAAAATACATACTCGACTTTACAATGATGACCGAATTCTTGAAAAGAAAATCAGATTTTATGAATTCATAATTTATTGGTATAAAATTGAAATTGAAAGAGCAAGAGATAAAAGAAAGTAATTTTACAGCTACGATTCAATCAACATAAATCATAACCGCGATACAAGTATTTTTTAGGTAAAATCATCAAGTTTTACTGCCGATATAGCAATTTAAACATGGCTGTAAGTATAATTCAGAACTCGAAGATCATTTTATGACTCGAATGCAGAACCGATACTTTTCAGTATACCTAGGACATTATAAAAAGAAATCACAACTCGCAAAAAATTATAACAAGAAGTAAATAAAGTAGATTCCTATAGCGGTACTCTTTTCACTTTTCGCAACAGGTCGTGTTCTTCATTTTTCATCGAATGATGCGACCAGCGCGTACATCCGTAATCACACCCCATAATTCGATTATAAAATCGTCGGTGAAGCCGAGTTCTTCTAGATCCGAATTATCGATGGCCTCAGCGAATTCCATACTGTTTAGTTTACCGTCCGCGATTTCCCAAATTTGATTAGCTATAAAGGAAAAAAAATCAAAAATGCGAGAAAAAAGATATTTCTAAAATATTAGACCAAAAATATTAACAAGTACAAGTCTCAATCATTGATCGTAGTCGGACATGCACGAAGAACTCTTTCCCGGGCTTTAGTCAGCAAAATGTTGAATTTTCTACAGGGAACTTGATTCGTGTAGAGGAAGCAGGGAGGACGAGAGAGAAAAAGGCCGAGCGCCGCACGGAAAAACGTGGGACTAGGAAAAATTTCGACTTCTGAGCCACAATTTGATATTATAGGAGGAGACTTCAAAAAATTTTTGCGATAGAAAAAGGAATTCAAAAAATTCCGATTTTGATGGACTTGAAAAATTTCGACTTTCGGGCTATGGTAGAGCGAATACTTGCAGCCTACCAAACGAGCTGCTCGGGGTCGCCTTCATTAACGTTGTTAATTGAGGCAAAGAAAAAACCTGTTTTATGGGAGTCACGAGCGTGCAGGGTTGACCTTGTAGATTTTATTCAATAAAGCTTGAACTTTATTCCTCATCACCCTTCAAAATTTTTCCCCCTTCTATCACCTATAGCTTAGAGGTAGGAATTTTTCCAAGTCCCTCTTTCTGCCAGACAATGCTAAGTCTGCCTTATGACACCCGTAATTGTTCTTCGATGCCCCCCCCCTCCTTAAAACAGGTTTCCTGTTAAGAATTCGAAAATAGAGCTATGATGAGAACGGAACTCGAGATTTTGAATATCTAGCTGTATATCTGGTAGGGGTGAACTTGAAGAAAATCAAATTTTCGAGACGAAGAACAAAATTCAACCTGAGCAGCACCACGGGCTGCATTGAGCTATTGCCTTTTACGATTATTTACCAGGGCTTACTATGCTACGATAGAGGAGAGAAGGGGGAAGGTTGAAGGGAGGTATTAGAAGAAATAGAGTAGAGAAGTGGTGAGGACTTATATAGAGCTGCAGAGCATGAATGGGAAACATGATGCACGAAGGATAGTGGAAGTTGTGACAAGTGAACATGAGAAAATAATTTCAACAGAGGATAGTGAAGAGGGATAAGGCGAAAGGCAGGTGGCTGCGGGCAATGCAAGTATGCCCATATCGTTCCAGCGTCTCGTTTCCCTCACTCTTTCCTTTTTCTATTTTTCATGGCTCAACTGCGGAATACCATTGGTATTCAAGCACCAGAAAAACTGATTCCCTTTCGTCTACTTTTCGTACTAGCATCTGGTCAATCTTACCTAATTCGTCATCGCTTATTCCGAGAAAATTTTCCAATAATTGATTGATACTGTCTAATCCTAACTGAACGACGTCATTTGGCTGCAAAATGAAGGATTTTTCATTAAAATTAGTACCATAAAATTCAAATATTAGATAAATTATAATAAAATTGTCACAAAAATATATTTGGTACGCCTAAATTTAGGAACAGAGCAAAAAATCTGTGGCACAGCAGATGTTCGCTTTCTACACTTCGATGTAATATCACTTACATCGATGAGATCTATTATATCAACTCTTGATAAGTCCACCTTGGTCATGATAACTTCATAGTAAGGCCTCTCTTCATGAGTATTGCTTAGCTTCGCATAAAACTTGTGTATGTTAGGCTGACTACCTAGTTGACGGGCCCATTATTTGCCTTATACTTACATTACTATACAAGTATGTTAGACTGATTGGCTCCCGGGTTCTCTCGCTCCACTTGTTCGTCCCTATTCTTGACCTAGCATATGTTTAGTATACTTTATATTAGGCTGCGTAGCTTACGAACTCCCTCGCTCCACTCGTTTGACCCCATTCTCAGCCTATAGATCATTGCAATGTATTAGAAAATTACAATCAGCTAAAGAAAAAAAAAATTCTATTTTATTAATACAACACGACCAGGTTTTACGTCGACTAAACAGTGCATCTTCAGGTCTACTGATTGAAATACATACTGTGTAAGACGACAAAAAATCATGCGCCGAGAGATGAAAGAAGAAAAGAAGTTGTGAGCAGAAAGAAGAAGCCTTTCTACAGCCCCAACTGTTCTGCCGCTTAAATTGGCCAGACGGGCCATTCCCTTAAGGATCGCTCCGATGAGCACCGCTCAGCTTTCCGTAACCTCCATCCGGGAAAATCCGCCCTAGCGAAGCACTGTATCGAGAAAAATCAATCCATGAAGTGACTAAAGGCCGACTCCTTGATAGGTTAGAAGAGGTTGAAATAATTGCCGAGCTCTCTCGTTCAGGCGATTCTCTTCTCAATGATATCCGTTTTAGCCTCATCAATTCTTTCATCATGCTCATTCTGATGACTTCACTTCTACCTGATCTTTCTTCTTCTTTCTTCTCACAACTTCTCTTCCTCTTTCATCTCTCGTCACACAATTTTCAGCCATCGTACGTATGCGCCGCTTAGTCAACGTAAAACCTGGTCGTATTGTATTAATAAAATAAAATTTTTTTCTCTTTACTTGATTTTAATTTTTTGATTCATGGTGATGTCTCGTAATTGCAAAGAGACCCTCTTACTTAGATCATGGCAAGTCTCTGAAGTAGGTCAAGGTTACTGATGACGTCACCGACTTTTTTCCTGCCGGGTAGATTGTTTTTAGGGGAACTGAATGTCGGGTAGAAGACTTAGCGAACGAATCGATTCGGGTGTTTGACCCAGAACCCTGTGCAAGAGCTTTAATGAAGGCAAAGGATACAGGTCATGCCCCACCAAACTTTCTCCAAAAACCTAAAGGAAATCAAAATCACTGATGACGTCATTATGCGTGACAAAATACGGAGACAGTTTTCTGTGACGATTTTCCTAGTTGTAATTCCAGCCAAAATGGCACTAGTATAAGCGTAGCATAAGATCAGCTAGAAGATTACAAATTTAATTTAGGTCTAGTATTTCTATAAGATAAGTTTGAAAGGTCAAGGAGAAAGAGGGAGAGAGAATGATTAAGGGGTATTGGATTTCTTGGCGCAACCAAAAAAATAAAGATCATGTTTCATGTCTTTTCAAAATTTTGCGCGATCAGATATGTTGGGGATAATGCGAGACAAAAATATTTTAGAATTCTAGGCTAAGGCTATAAAGCGGCACACTCCCTTGATCTGTCTCGCTTCTTGGTCTAGTATAAGTCTACTCTAGTATATTTCAGGCTGATGAGATTAGGGGCCTCACTCACTCTGCTTTTATGCCCCGTTCCTTGGCCTAGTGTAAGGCTACTTTGGAGTAGTATGAATTTAGTAGGATACCAGACCAGATTTTTTCCACATCGTTTTTCATTGTATTTCATAATCTATTCGATCATTTCCATCAATATTCCATACAAAAAACAACCAAAACATCACACACAAATTCTCTAAATTTTTCTCATTTTTTCACTAATATTTCGTCAATTTTCAATCAAAATGATTGATTTTCCAGGGTTCGTGATGCCGGCCTCTGAAAGAGTAAATCTCTTCTTTTCAATCATTTTCATTGTTTTTCAATCTGTGATACCAGACCAGATTATTTCCACATCATTTTTCATCGTATATCGTTATCTATTCGATCATTTCCATCAATATTCCATACAAAAAACAACCAAAACATCACACACAAATTCTCTAAATTTTTCTCATTTTTTCACTAATATTTCGTCAATTTTCAATCAAAATGATCAATTTTCCAGGGTCCGTGATGCCGGCCTCTATTCAAATCACATATGTGATAGACTCCAAAATAGATTCAAAACATGTCGTTCTCATCAACAAATAAAATTACAACAACTCATATACGTTTATTTCTGTTAAAGAGACAAACTAGTCCGTTTAGTGATAAGAAAAGAGACAACTTTGTCCGTTTTCTATTCAAGTTGAACAGCAGCTGACTACTCGAATGATATGAAAAGAGACAAACTAGTCCGTTTAGTGATAAGAAAAGCGACAAACTTGTCTCTTTCCTGATAATACTGTTCCCCTCTGTGTTTCTCATGTACGAGTTGGGACGTACCAAAGCTCACATTAGAAAAGTTCAACGCAAGAGCAGTGAAACTTTAAAAAAAGAAAAGAAAAGAAAAGAAAAGAATATTATTAGATCTCAACTTATTTCGACCAATAACGTGCAATAGTAGCGTCATTTTTCATCATTAATTCTATCTCTTCAAGCCGCTGATAAAATTCATGAAAGGATATAGCAAGACGCTCCAATCCTTTATATCTGAACCAAATTTGACCAACCGTTCTCAATCGCAATGCATGCCGAGAAGAATAATCCAAATTCTTCTTGATGAAAACATTGAACGGTTCTGTGATTTCTTTCTTACGCCATTTTTCTCTATGCAGATGGAAGACGCACTCCAATACATACCCATATCGACAATAAGTTGAGAACAATTTTTTTGTATTAACTTCAACAATACGCACTCCACCGTTTTTGAGGAAAGACATTAATTCGTTTAAATTTCTATTTGAATAATGTGGATAAATAATATTTTTATCATCATGAAATACTTCCAAGCTCCGTAAATAATCATGAAGTTCATTACCGTATAACTGGGGCGTGGTCTTACGTGAAGAACTTATCCCAAGAATACTATAGACAAAAGATTTCAACAAAGCTGGAATTTGTATTTCATTATGTCTAATTTTACGTATCACATTATTCCTTGAATCAGGATTATTAATTATTACGTTAAGTATTTCATTATTAACAAAATTTAACATATTTTGGCCGAGAACTAAATCTTTCGTGTTCACTGCTGTCATGTTGAACTTACTTTTAATGGGCACATAGGAAAGAAAGAAACACGTACTCATTCCGCGAGGTCAACTGGTTTGCATGACGGAATTTATACAGTGTGACCAATTTTAAATTGTAAAAATTTTATATGAGTACCGGTTGGATGGTGCATCAATTTTTTTTTTCAAAAACATGGGAGGATTTTCCTCGGTGCTTTTCATGTTACTAATTTCATTCCCAGTTGATTGATGCATCCGAGTGGTTAAAAGGTTTGTTAGTGTATTTCCTTAGAAAATTATCTAATGTTTGAGTAACTGTCAAATTTGTATAAATCTCATTTTTAGGACTTGAACATCTGTATATATTACTATCATTCAATTTTAAATTATTAATAACAAGAATACCGCTTTGAAGACTCATCCTATACGTATTTATATCAATTAATTCATTTTTATTATTATACCAATTTTTATTCTCATCATTGATGCAACGAATGAAAGCTGGACTACCCTCAGTTTCTCTTATACTTTTTATCCAATAATTTATTTTATAATCATTTCCTGATTGGTGAAAATCTTCTTGGTACAAATTTATTTCAGATGATTCATATCTTATCTCATCACCTCCTACACTTACAAAAACTTCACAGTGATAATTACCCACATAATTTTCATATCTACTTACATTCATAAAAGAAGAAATTTCTAATTTTTTCCTAGATTCTGAGTACAAATATTGAAAATTATTTAACCCCAGAATTTCTTGTTCTTTATACCATTCAATCCTATAAACAAATTCCCACGTAGTAGAAGTCACATTACAAAATAGGAGAATATTATCTTTATTGATTTTCTTCCCAACATCGAGTGTAAATTCATTCCTAAATTGTTGATGAGAGAGACCAACAAGGAACAAGACAAGCAAATTTATTTTCCACATTTATAGGGAAAAAAAATTTATAGTAAGAAATATTAAAGTGAGTCTTCCTGTAAATTCTAATTTTAATGAACAATCACAGTATTTTTCAATGGATTATATCTAGCTTTATCTGAAGTAATTATTACACAATGAATAACTGAATCAACAGCAAAAGAATCCCACCATTGAAAATTAATTTTAATATTTATTGTAGATCCTTTAATCACCTCAGATTGTTTAGAGCAGTCAATAACAATTAGTGGATATTTATTCACAAAATCATTATAATCAATTAAAGGCTTACCCTCCTTTCCATAGTAGGAAGATTTGAAATTTTTGAACATATTATAAATTTGAGAGCACTTATTTTCACTCAAATTTACATTCAATCTATTTGTAGGATAGCAGATATTATTATTAAGATATAATTGAATATTTTCAAGATTACATAAGTCAAAAAGACCGTTATCGGTATTAATCTTATCAGCTCTATTTTTTTGAAATCCAATAATTACATATCTTGGTTTGAAATAACTGGTAGGGATATCCCAAGTAAAATTTTTCCCAGTAATTGAGGATTTTTCCAAATACATCCAATGTCTATAGAACATATCATATTCAGTTGAGGCAGCTATTTCTTTATTAATAGCCGTTTCATGGGCTAATGAAAATTTATACAATGGCATTCGCCAATAAATGTCTGAGAGGGTTATGTTAATATTATGAGCAGTAGCAACAGTTTCATCTACTACAAGGACATTATTGAAATTGGCATTTGTCTTGACCAAAATCAATTCTTGATGGATTCTGTATAGGTATTCTTTAAAATCTTCATGAAATCCCAAGACTAATTTTAAGGGGATGGAGACTGAAAAATAGCCTTCTTTATTTATTAGATTATAAGCAGATTTTACTTTCCAAGTTGCATCATTATAGGTAATATCATCATCTAGAGAACAAATTCCTTTCATAGCTACTGCAACACCTGGATTCTCAATCCAATCAATCTCATTTCCACCAACATAATAACAAATTCTACTGAATAAGTGCAAAATTCCATTATTCACAAATTGTACTTTTTTTGTATCAATAGTATTCAAAATTGTACCATCTGATACTTTTTTTAATGTTATTTTACCAGAAATTACCAATAAACTCCTATGTGGACAAGTCTTAATATCTTCATTGAATAAGGGTATTGAAATTCTATTTCCAAATTGATTTAGATCATGAGTAATAGGTGGCCTATAGTCAACATAATCTTCACTCTCAATTATATCTTGCTCCATTGTATTTAATAAAGAAAAAAAAATTAAAAAGATTTTATATAAAATTCCATTGTAATAATTTCCCCCTCAAAATTAATTGGTCTATTTTCCTGATCTACAACTTGAACATGTACTTGTTTTATATAATTAGTATTCAAAGGATAATAACGAACTTGACTAGGAATTTGAACTATTTTTGTACCTGGTTTTGCATTTAAAGGAAATGAGTAGATAATATTTCCTCTCCCCTTTCCATTCTCATAATTTGAATCAATAAGATTACATCTAATTCTAATTGCATTTACAGGGTAAATATCTACTAATAAATCTGAATGAGATATTTCTCCTTGTCTTATAATTCTCTTACTGAATCCTAGAATACGTCCAATTGATTTTGGTGATGAAAAATCTATCTTTTTTTTGTGACAAATTACAGCTACTTTACGAGTCACATAATCAACACTTGCTGTTAGTTCATTTTCTTTGGCCAAATTATTATTGTTAATAGCATTTACAATATCTTCTACTTCATATGTTCCAGGTGGAATTCTGAATTTATTATTGGAAATAAAATTTGATTCTATTTCTTCATCATTAATGACAAACTCAAATAAATTATTATCTTCTGTCACATTATTTATGGAATTATAAACAACAAAACTAGTCAAACAAATTTCCCATTCCTTATTTTTATCCAAATTTATAGGCTCATCCAAAGAATATCCCAAAATGGAAGTTTTCCCATTCAATTCAATACTGAAACCCATAGCTATTTAATTACTAGAAAAATTCTTTAAAAATTTCAAACACAAATGACCACAAATGACTTGATCAAAACTTTGATTCTGATCAATATTATAAAATGTTTGCCTTTGTCCAAAATATTTAATCAATTCAATTGGAGGCTCAACCCCAAAAGAATCATAGTAATTTATTACATTATCTTTTTTTATAAAACAAACCCAATGAGTCCCTGGTCCAGTAGAATTATCCAAATTTATAATCATAGTTTCATTCTTCCACAACTTACTGGGAAGTTGATCTTTCATAAAAACTCCTCTGAAATATGGAATTTTCAATTCTTTTACATATTTTATCAATTCTATATCTGATAGAGGTTTAATGGGAATTATTTTTTTTTTTATCCGCAGGATTAAACCTGCTTATGCTGGGTGCATCTGGGTCAATATAGAAACCTTTACCAGCTTTATCTGGGTCAATAAAAAATCCATTACCAAGTTTCTTTTCTGCAGCTTGAATATTTTTATGATGGTTTATAAATTCATCAACTAACCCGTATTTCTCTTCAATACTCTTATTCTCTTTAATTCTCTCTTCAACTAATTTATTATTAGCTTTTTTATTCTGATAAGCATTTATAAGATTTGAAACTATAGCTGGTAAAAAACCACCTGTCTTATTATTATCATTAATATATTGTAATTGAGGATTCTTTAATTCTAATTTTACTGGTTTTCCATGCTTAATTCCTTTCTTAATTTGTTTGATTTGGTATTTTGATAAAGGTAAATATGTTTCATTCATAATACTATCTTTTGTTCTAACAAACTGTTTATGATCCAAATTAAGAGTAACAGGTTTCTTTAATTGAATACCTTCTAGAATTAATTTCTGATCTTTTTCATCCAAATTTATTGGGAATTTTATTCCAGATCCAAGCCATCTTTTAACTTTCATTGCATTTGTTGTTAAATATGCAGCAGCTTTCTCACCCAAATCAGAGTCATCAGCTATAACTCGTTTCCAAGCATCTTCTTGTAATTTATAATCAGCTTCATGTCTCTTATCAATATTACTAGATTTAGCATAAGCCACATCATGCAGTTGAGCGGCTTCATCTAATTTGTTCAATGGTTTCACATTTTGAGATAATTTTAAATCCAAATTAGTACCTGGACCTAGATACTCATATCCTGGATAGTGAAGTTCAAAAGGCAAATTATCTATTATAGAATTTACTATTCCAGCACCCTTTGGAAAAGGTTTTGAAGCTCTATCTCTTATTTTTTTACGGTAATCCATTTATTTATTTAAAAAAAATTTAAAACTTTGTTTTTAAAAGTTCTCTATCATAAAATTTACCAAGAATCTCCTCACCATCTAATGCTTTAATTGAATAAGTAATTGGATTTGTATAAAAAATCTTATCAACTACAAAAATCTCTCTTGTCCAATTCTTTTTATATTTATTTTCAAAAGTTTTTTTATATGCATAAATTCTGACTCTATCTCCTATTTTGAATTTTGGTTTCTTTTGAGCACATTTACTATCAAGTTTATTAAATCTTATTAGAATTTGTTCCTCATTATCTTTGTTCACTTCAATAGGTCTCATTCCAGTAGTTCTATGAATGTCTTTAGTATTGTATTCTTTTATAATTTTGGGTAAAACATCGTACCATTTGAAATTATTTCTAGCTTCAAAATAGATCTTCAATTTTTGATTCAATGTTCTATTGAAGCGTTCAACTATAGCTGATTTTTCTTCATTAAAAGTGTGATACATTTTAATATCATATTTTTTCAACATTTTTTCAAAAATTTTATTTACAAATTCACCTCCCATATCCACATGCAGGAGATTAGGTTTACGGTTGGATTTTATGATTATTTCTTCAAAAGCATTAGTTACAGTTTTTCCTGTTTTATTTTGTAAAGGTTGACTCCAAACATACTTTGAGAATGTATCAATAATATTTAACAGATATTTAAAATCATTATTCTCTTCAGAATATTTCTCCATAATTAATAAATCTGCAGCCCATAAATCATCTATACCTTTTGTTTTAATCCTTCTTTTACAGAATTTCTTGATGATTGGGGCATGCAATTCTTTAGCAATATTCATTTTATTTTATTTATTTACGAGATTTTTTCTTACGTTTGAACATTTTTCTACAAGACCAAACAAATTTAAAGAATATTATAAGAGCACATATTTTTTTTTCTGCTTCTTCTGAATCTGAGTCCATTTATAACAGGGAAAATTTATATAAATTTGATGGATGTAGATTTTTCATTTTTATTCAAAACATATATATCAAGATTAGTTTTCAAAATTTGTTTATACGGATGATGAGATACAAGTTCTTTCATTTTATTTCTAAATGATTTATCTGTGGAAATTACAAAAATCAAATCATAAAGAGTTATTGCAGTTGTTACCTCATATTTCTGATCTATGAAATATAAGTCTTTTTCTTTATCCCCGTAATAAGATTCTTTTGTTAATTTGAATCCATTTCCAATTTTTTCATCCAAGAATTTAGCTTTTGACGAAACAACAATTGTTGTATTTTCATTCAATTTATAACCTTCAATGTTCTTGACTCCTTGATAAATTCTTATTAATACTGAATCATCTTTTGAGTCATAATTAGATATGGTTGTTAGGATTTTGTCTTCAATGAGAATATTTAATTGGGGTCTATATTCTTCATTATTTAGCTTTAGTGGTGGTAAATTCAATTTTTTAGAAGAAGTTATATCAAATGTGAAATTTTTAAAATCTTTTTTAGCATATATTCCAATATTTCTTTCAGCCAGATTAATAAGATTAATAAATTTATTAGTATCATAAGTAGTAATTTTTTGATTATTCATAATTATTGTCAAAACCCCTTTTGAGTCTAACAAAGTACCTTCATCATTTTGATATTGAAAACAGATAAGTTCCTCTATTTTATTATAAATGTAAATATATTGACTTGTTTTTTCAATATCTACTTTTGTATTTTCAGAAAATCTTCTTCCCAGAGTGTAGATTAGGATAGTAAAATATGAAAATGCTAATTCAATAATAGTTACATTTTGACCAAGAGTATTCTCGCTAGCAGTTCTATTTGAAGTATTTTTTGGAATTTTCTGATTATGCAAATGAATGCGTATGAAAATGTATAATCTGTTTGATCCTATATCATTTATATTATAATTTGAAAGAGAATTTAGATTCAAACTATTAGTAAACTCAGTAAATAGATCTGGTTCCATAAATAAATGCATAGGTTTTTCATTGAATGAATTATTTTCATCATATGGAGCTGGTTTGATTTGGGGTTTCATACCCAGACTCTCTTCAACTGCTCTAACTCTTAATTCAAGATCATTGAATTCTCTGATTTTTAAAAATTGTCGAGACATTTATTATGGAAAAATTTCTTTAATTTCTTGTAAAATTCTTATAACCTCATTTTTCAATGCTGGATTATCATTTCCACTCTCTATTTCTCCATATAAAACTGTCAATTTTTGAAGTAGTTCATCCAAATTATCCCAGTAAATATATTTATCTCCACTCAAATTTGTGAATAAATTTAAATTTTTTATTTCTTTCAATGGATCAATTATCTTCTCAGGATCTAAATTACCATTTTTAATATTTACATAGGTAGAAACTAAATTCTTTATTGGCAATGCGCCACCAGTTTTAATTTTCAAGAAGCCTTTTTTGAGTAATAATGGCTTTACAATATGGTTGTATTTGTATCCAGTACTTGCTTTAACTTTGTTTGAAGTTGGATCATTATTATGTTTATAACTATTAGTTATTACTAGAATTTTTGTATAATTTTCTTCATCCACATCATCAAAATGTTTAGGTTCCTCCAAAATTATTAATTCCCATAAACCTGGAGTTCCTTTAAATTCAGTACCATCAGAGAATGTAATATTATTGTCTTTAACCCAAATTGGTTGATTACCAATAAATAGGTCATTTCCATTTTCAACTCTGACTCCAAATGTCTTATCTGTCTTTATATCTTTTGAGGCATGATATGATAAGTATTTTTGAGCAATTTCTCCTATAACCTTAATAACATCTTCTTTTGTCTCTAGTTCTGGTAAGGTTTTATGTTCAATTTGGGAAGGTTCTGACAAGGTTTTGGACATAATTTGGACAGGTTCTGGTAAGGTTTTATGTCGAATTTCATTAGTCAACTTTTCCAATGGTTGAGTAATTGGTTGGTATAATTCTTTCAGTTGTTCTTGTTTATAAATTCTCCCTGTTTTGATACTATCATATTTTTGTTTTAAATCATTTTTTGATTCAATAAATTCTCTAACAAGATTTTCCATTTAAATAAGGAAAAATTAAATAAAAATGGAAACCAAAAAACTTGAGAAACCCATTAAAGTTGAAAACTATGATTATGAAAAACCAAAACCTAGATATAATGAAATATTTCCAAATATTATACGAGCTGGTATATTTGGTCCATCTGGTTGTGGAAAAACAAATGTCCTAATTCAAATACTAATAGAGATAAATACTTATAAGAATATATATTTATGTACAAAAACTCCAGATCAAGAAAAATATAAAAGATTAAAAGAGATTATTGATATTTTCAATAAAAAGTCTAAAGAACCTATAGGATTTACAACACTACTCCCTAATGAATTACAAGAACCAGAAGAGATTGACTCTCATTCAGTCATTATTTTTGATGATATCTTGACAGATCCTCAAGAAAATATTGCTAAATATTATTTAAGAGGTCGACATAATAATATTTCTTGTTTTTATTTGGCTCAATCTTATTCAAAAGTTCCAAAACAATGCGTGAGGGATAATTTCAATTATTTAATTCTTTTTAAACAAGACATTAGAAATTTAAAACATATTTATGAAAATCATGTTACAGATTTAAAATTTGAAAAGTTCAAACATATGTGTAATTCTTGTTGGGAGAAAGAATATGGATTCCTTGTCATTGATAAAGAATGTAGAAATAAAAATGAAATTTATAAAAAGAATTTTGACAAAGGATTCAAATTGTGAGTTGAAATCCATATGGGAGAGTATTTATATTATCAACTAAATATCTTTTATCGTCATATGGTGATAATGCTACTTTATCACATTCTATTGTATATAATTTATGTTGTTTAGAGGCTATTGAATAGACTTTCTCTCTTGTCTGTTGACTTTTGACTAAGCAATTCTTGTACATTTCAAATTTCATTTTCTCTATATTTCTTTTTCTTATTCCTTTACACACCTTTTTTTCTTTAATATCATTCCTAAATGCATACATTTTTGATCTTAATCCAACCCATTCTCTAATAGGAATTCCTAAATATTCATCTTTAAATAATCCTGGGACTTTCTTATTAACTTGAGGCATCCAATCAATTTTATAATCCGAAGTATCACAATTTGACAAAATATCACCTTTTATATCTTTATAAACATCATCTGTTTCAACATATATAATCAAGGAATCTGTGTCAGTTCCTAATAATCTAATTTTTTCCCCATATTTTTCCCTTAATACATTGTAATAGAATTGGTACATCAATAATTTAGATATTTCTAAAACAACAAATCCTCCATATATTGGTTTATTTAGTTTCACTGTTTTCTTTTTCCTACCCAATAGGATTGTTTCTTCATCTAAAATTGTTCTAGTTTCATATTCTGATTGTTTTAGAAATGAATCTGGAGATGTTAAAATTTTAACGTCGCATCTATTTCTCACATTCTCCATTTGTTTTCCATAAACTGAATTATTCATTAATTTGTAGAAATCTTTTTCAAAATCATTTTTAGCTTGTTGTCTTAATTTTGTATTCATATCAATATATGATTTTAACCAGGCTTTTTGTCTAAATCTCATATAATTTTTAACACTTTTCAAATTTATTCCTTGTTTAAGACATTCTTTCAACATTCTAAAATCAATAATATAATCTGTTTTTGAGTGCAAATTAGTTATTAATTTTGTATTGCTAGGTTTTGTTCCTATTTCATCCTTTATCAATTTTTTCTGATATTCTGATAATTCACTTTCATTAGGTTTGTAGTGTTCTGGTAGCATGGGATAGTCTTTGAATTTTTCATGTAATTCTATGGGGATTTCTAAATCTACTATAAAAGTATATCCATATTCACCATTATCATCTAAGTTAAGGATTACATCTTTGGTAAAGTCTGATGGTTTATATTGTAATGTTTTGAAAATATCACTCTCTGGATTTTTTATCAACAATTCTTGAATTTGTTTTTCAGAATTTTGTGATTTCAACAAATCTATTTTCTTTTTCCTCAATAGATTATAATTTAGAAATTCTCCAATTGGTAAAGGCTGACTTAATGCCCATCCATATAGATTATTACAATCCAAATATAAAATATAACTAGTATGTTTTTTGCTATTCCAAAGTCCTTTCTTCTCAGCATCTTCTCTACTCAATTTTATTGTTTTATCCAACTTCTCATCATAAAAGTAACAATTATTTGCTAGAGCGTGTCTATGTGGAATATTAGAAATACCCCCTCTAATACCTTTTTCATATAATTCATAATTTTCTTGATCTTTGAGTAATTCAAGCTTTGACCTGTAAATTTTAATGAAGATGCGTCCGATAATTGTGGAGCTGAAATATAATAAACTGGATCTAGTTTATAATTTTTATAACAAGTTTCCCGGAAACTATCAAATACATCTTTAGTGAGAATTGTATCCAATTTCAAGTATAATTTATGATAATCTCCAAAGTTTTGACAATTAAAATGATGATAAACTTCTTTTGCAAATGCTAAATCATGATCTGATATTTTAGAGTCATTTAGTGTAGAATACCAATCTTCTTTATTCAGAGGTAATTGTTCTTTGAATTTTTTATAATCATCAACCCATTCATATGGATATATACCTTTTTGCAATACTAAGTGTAAATCCTCATTTCTGAATTCTCTCAAAATACTTTTAAATTTAGTAAAATCAACTGGTTTTGTTACTGAATTTTCACAATGTTTACATCTTGCTTTATATTTTAGAATTCCATTTTCATCTATTGGAAGAAATTTTCCTTTATATATTTCTTGAACTCTATTACATTTTGAGCAGAAACAAATATTCACCTCGGCTAAATTTTTTACTGCTTTATCTAAACTTGTACCAAGAAAAGCCAAAGTATCAATAAATCTGAATTCCATTGTTTTTGGAAATTTTTGACCTTTTCTCTTGATTTCTAGATGAGGTTCATCACATTTTGGACATTTTTCCAATATTTTATTCATATATTTTTTGTTACACTTGAGACATTTTGTCAAATTATATAATTGTTCATATTGATCAATAACCACTTTTCTTGAAAATGTATTGTAATTCTCATTATTTTTTGGAATAATATTCAAATCTGATTTTTGTTCATATTCATCACATAATTTTAATAACCAACTTAGAAATATCTTTGAATCATATTTTAAATTATGAATTAGTATTGGAATGAATTTAGGCATGTTCAAATTTAAATTACATTTATTACAAGCTGCCCCTCTAAATTTACCTGTAAAATGATCATGATCTCTTATCTTTTCATTTTCATTATTAAATTTATTACTACAAATATGACAACAAGTAGCTTTTCCAAATTCATCAGCTTCTCCTTCTCCCCAGATCATTTCTTTATTTTTCTGTCTCAATGTATGATATATCTTCCCATGTTCTTGTAGCAATTTATTGAAAGTTTCCATTAATTTTTTTAAATTACCGCTCCTTACTAATTGTGCTTTCATTTGATCAGAATAGAAACAGAAACTATTTGGAATGTGTTTATGAATGTATTTTGTTGTTTCAGTAATTTGTTTCTGAATTTTTTTCAATGAGCATTCAAAATCTAATGTTATAGTATATGGATGATATTGTTCAGCTCCAAAAGAATAGTATTGTCTGATATTATTTTTTGGCATTTGAATATTTTGTTTACCATCAACACAATTTTCAATATGAGAATTATATTCAGATTCTATTTGAAATTTTCTACGACATTTCATACAGATATTCACATGATTTTTGTATTTATGAATTTGTCCTCTCAATAAAGCACTCAAATTTTTTATTCCAACTATATGATCTTTATATAATAACAAATTCATATGCCCCTCTTTATTTTTGTAATCTTGACTTTGATAAATTAAATTAATGTTTTCATCGTTACATTCATAAATATTTATGGATCTATTTAAAAAATTCTCATATATTTGAATATTCTCCGGAATTAATGTGACTGGGTATTCCATATTCAATTCTTCATATTTTGTTATATTATAATTGGAAGGTCTATCAGTATGACTTTCAACTGGATTTATGATACTTTCTAAAGCATATTCAAAACATCTAAGATCTTCTTGTTTGAGACATTTAAATTTATTGTTTTTTATATTTTTTACATTGATACAACATTTTTTTGAAGTAATAAAACTTGGTAATTGTATGTAAGTTCCACCTCGTAGTGGATTATTTTGATCAGAATGAATATCTACTCTAACAACTCTATCAAATCTAAATCTAGTATTTCTAGCATTATAGCGATCAAAATTTCTCAAGACTTCATTTTTTGCCGAGATTAAAGCACTTTTAATTGCATTTGGATGGACTATAATATTTCTTGTTGATCGAAAATGTGTTGTCTGATTATTAATTGTTTCTCCAGATAAATTCACTTCAGTATAATTTACAACTGCTACCAATTGAAAGCTAATACTATTTTTTTGTTCCATTTCTCTTTTGGCAATTTCATTTAGTTCATCATTAACTTTGAATAAAAATCTTACTAAATCATGCTTTGCAGATTCACAATGTATCTCATAATCATGAACCATATTTTTCCAATTTCTTTCAGTACCTACTCTGACTCCAATATCTCTATGTCTTTTAGGAGGATTTTGAGGTTTATCAGTACTGAAAATACTTTCATCAAATTTAAATTGATTATATTTTTGATCTGGTTTATCATTACTGAAAATACTTTCATCAAATTTGAAAGTCTGATTTGTTCTCTTTTCTGATAAATGTTGGGCTATAATTTTTGCTAATTCATATTTTTGTAATTTTGAACACTTTTGAATTTTCTCATTTTTGCAATAGTTGTATAATTGATTTCTTGTATAAGAGTTATTGAGCTTGGTTATTAGGTCCATAATAACTTCTGTATTTATAGGGGAAAAAAATTTAATAATAAATTTTAAAAGTGGTTGGGCTAGACCAGTTTTTGTTTTTAATAATGTTACTATATTTTTTTTCTTATAAATAATACTTCAATTGTGAAAATGGAAAATCAAAATAATGATGTTCAGAATCATGATAATGTGCCAGAGGAGGATTATCCTGTGTATGATCCAGATAATGATTCATCAGATGATGATTCTGGAAATGAATCTGATGTAGAAAATTATTTTTATAATATGAATCCACATGCGTATGATTCTGATGATTTGATGTCAGATCCTGATTCAGAAGCTGAACCTGATGAGGGTGTAGAAGAAAATTAATGTTTTGTATACCTAATTAATTTCAATATCTGATTTCAAATCATATTTAAATCTTTAAGATCTTTTTCTATCATTCTAGATAAAGCACTCATATGAGCAATAAGATTCATCATGAATTTGGTATACTTTTCTCTTTTATTTTGAGGTAAATATTGAATTTTATCAGACAGTGAATCCATTAATGCCTCATATTTTGACCTTGTTCTATCAAACGGATTTTTGAAATATGGTATAATATTTTTCAAATCAAATTCATCATCATCAATTGAAGAACCTTCATAAGCATTGGTTATGAATTTTTTAATAAGGAATTCATCATTATCTATTGAAGAATATTTCATTTGAAATTTAGTGCTATCTATATGTCCTTCCATTTATAAAGACATTTTTTTTCTATATATAAATAAATATGGACACTGCTAATGCAACAACAAAGGCAAATTCAACACTGAAGTGGGATAACTCCAACTCTGAGGATACAATCAGCATGCGTCAGCATAAGCTGACTAATGTCAGCGATATGAGCAGGTCTGATTCTAATTCTGCAGATGAATATTATAAAGAGAAAGAGGCTAATGATCTATTTTACACGTATTTGAATGGTCTACTGAGAACAATAGAAAAAAAGTCTAATGATTTTTTAGAAGTCAAGAAAAATGAAGGTTTAAGGTATGATACCACCATAAAGATTGAATATATAGAAAAAAAATTGAAGAAATTGAGTTTGAAACTAATAAAATTACTAAGGAAGTATTGACCAAACATGTGTGTTTTTTGCACACGCCTTTTAGCACATATTTAATATATATTTGACTTGGTGTTTCTTTCATTGAATATTGATGGAAATAATCGAATAGTTTTGCCGTTTTTGCAACTCTAATGGTGACTAATGGCAGTAGACTGCTGGTAATAGAGATTGAAAAACGATGTAATCTGATGTGTCCGCAATTTACGGACGCGTCAAATTATAGAATTTATTGATTTTTTAGGTGCCAGAGGCCGGCATCACGGACCCTGGAAAATTGATCATTTTGATTGAAAATTGACGAAATATTAGTGAAAAAATGAGAAAAATTTAGAGAATTTGTGTGTGATGTTTTGGTTGTTTTTTGTATGGAATATTGATGGAAATGATCGAATAGATAACGATATACGATGAAAAATGATGTGGAAATAATCTGGTCTGGTATCACAGATTGAAAAACAATGAAAATGATTGAAAAGAAGAGATTTACTCTTTCAGAGGCCGGCATCACGAACCCTGGAAAATCAATCATTTTGATTGAAAATTGACGAAATATTAGTGAAAAAATGAGAAAAATTTAGAGAATTTGTGTGTGATGTTTTGGTTGTTTTTTGTATGGAATATTGATGGAAATGATCGAATAGATTATGAAATACAATGAAAAACGATGTGGAAAAAATCTGGTCTGGTATCCTACTAAATTCATACTACTCTTTGGTACATTTCAGATGTTGTAAGCGGACCAGGATTAACGACTTATGACGTCACCGACCTACGACGACACCGAACTTATGACGTCATCAACCTATGACGTCACTGACCTATGACGTCACGGACTTATTACATCACCGACTTATGACAACACCGAACTTATGACTTGACCAACTTATGACGTCACCGACTTGGGACATTAACAACTTATGACGTCACCGACTTACACATATGACGTCACCGACTTTAGACATTAACAACTTATGACGTCACCAACTTGAGACATTAACAACTTATGACGTCACCGACCTATTACATCACCGACTCATGACAACACCAAACTTATGACTTAACCGACTTATGACTTAACCGACTTATGACGTCACCGACTTGGGACATTAACAACTTATGACGTCACCGATCTATCCCGACTTGGGACATTACCAACTCATGACGTCACCAACCTATGACATTACCAACTTATGATGTCATCGACTTATGATGTCACCAACTTATGACGTCACTGACCTATGACGTCACAAACTTATGACATTAACAACTTATGACGTCACCGACCTATGACATTACCAACTTATGGCGTCATCGACTTACGGCGTCACCGACCTGTGACGTCACAAGCTAATAGCTTCATAATGGTTCTCAGCGTTTTCTTAGCCTGCCTTGTATAAATATAGCCTACGCCTTCTCATTATATTAGGATAAGTCAGAAACTACAGAGTGGTGGGGGGATCGGACTCGCGAACTCGGACTCGCAGATTTCAGAATCACTGCCACAGTGAAAATTCTCATAAGGATGAGACCAGAGCAAAGACATGAAACATGTCATAAACGGGGACAAGACAATTTTCGCAGAAGTAGACCGAGCCAAAAAACCTTCGGAAACCCGTCACCAAACCGTGACGGCCAGTTTTTCCAGGAGTAGTTCCAATCTTAGAATAGTATAGGAAATGCTATGAACTAATGTATCGAACATTGAAACATCAACTCATCAATAACAGTGTCTTCCAGAAAGAAGGTGGAACTTGAAGATTCTATAAGAATGAGGACTCGTCGCAAGATAGGATTGGCAGGATGTGGGTCTTGGATAGCAAGTGAGGGAGAATCAGATAGTGAACTAAAGTTGCAGGAAGGAGAGGAGCGGATGAGGAGAGAGAGATAAGTGACCGGTGGTGAATATGGCAGCGGAGTTTCCCATGTGGAAAGATAATTTGTTATCCTGAATGGAGACTGCATATCCGGTTCTGGGTTCCGATTTGGATCTGTCTATGTAGCTGGGCGGGGAGGAAGGAAATTCTGAATAAATTTCTTGGAATGAAGATGAGTATGCAACTCAGCAACTCACAGAAGATCAATGTTCAGAAACACTACCCGACTTATAACACGTAAAGAATAAGTATACAATATGCCCTATAGGCAATATTCATCGCACGGGCGCATTCATTATTTTCTCTTCTTACGTCTCTTATCCCCTTCATAGCCATACTGCAATGCTGATGGTTCATCGGTTCAACACTTTTTTTCTTGCCCAGCTGTTGAAGACATCCGGCTTTACCATTCTGTCCCTGCTTGCATCACAACTTTCCTCTCAAACAATCAAGAAAGAATGACTAACACGATAAACTCCAGTAGAAACTAAATGAATTAATTACACTTCCGTATAGAGTTTTATTAGCTGCGAACGTTTTCGGCTTGCGTCATCATCCCTCCCAATGCGCTTATTTCTACAACACCACCTGATTCATATTCATCCTTATCGTTCCCATCTGCCTACTTCGAGCCAATAACCCCGTTTCTTCAAAACAAATGATTTGAAAGTTTTTTAACTCAAGCTTTGAACGTTTTCTTCACAAAACTTGCGACTAATCGATTTCCATTCCTTCGTCGATCACTCTGCTTACATAAATAGCACTTAAACTACGTACAACCTCATCCTCGAAATGAACTCCCCGCATACAGTATTTAGTAATCGATCATTGGTTTATGTCTTCGTCTATCCGCTAAGAGAAAAGAAGCTTTATGACTCAAATGAAAAGAAAAGTAAGTTATGAATCGAAACCCGCAAGTATGAACTCACCCTATGGTTACGTCTAACAAACCAATAAAAGGCGATACATAATACAAAAAGTTGCTCCGATAAGTCAAGATTCGACGCAATACGCTTTTGAAATACAATCCGACGTAAATGAAATTTTCTGTATTATCGAATATAAACGTGCCAAACGTGACTTACCACTTTTTCGATTTGTACGCTACCATTAGCTTTAAATCTCAGCGTTTCTTTACCACTACCGTAATTTGATTTCGTCCCTCTTCTTGCGTTATTTCTCGGCTCTATATTACCTAAAACGGAGAAAAAAATTGAAAAATTATAGAACCTACCCATATTTGATAAGCGTCGAATTATAAAATCGAACGCCATATTGCGCGTATTACTTCTGCTTAAACTATTTTACTTACAAAAACCCGCCTTCAGTGGTTCGATAAGTCTTAAAGTAAATAACGAATTTTTAGGTATATCTTTCAGTAGTTTAGCCACCTCGAAATGTCGTCTGCCGATCATGCTTTCGTTATTTATTTTTTCTATGTGATCACCCACCTGTGAAATACGTAAGAACAAAATAAAAGCAAATCTTATTTCGATACGAGCTTCCTGAAAGAAGAAATTGTTTGATTGTTGGTTATAATAAGCTCAAGCCATTCTTTTAGTAAAAATAATGGGGAAAAAACGCTATTATTTTCCACTAAAAAACTTTTTACAAAAAACACTCGAGACACGAACAAAAAGGTAATAAGACTGATTTTCTATAGTTTGACCATGGAAAAGTCCGAGAGAACAATCTGAAAGCATATAATGTGATCTTCTCTTTTGAGAGCCCGAGTTATGCTCTCTGATGCGCAATTACGATATAAAGGAAAAGGAAGATGAAGAGACTTTCCCCTGTCTGATGAAAATAGGATTAGTTTCAATCAAGAAGAAAAACACATGAAAAAGAATTACAGCGCTCTTTGAAGTAACTCTCTTATGCGTTGATTGAGGCGAGTAGAGAATCTGTTTTATAGCAGGATTTTTTGTTTACGATTTCGATAGTCAATTTTCATGATAGATCATCATTTCACAAAAAATTATTTGGAGAAATGAAAATTATTTCAAGTATCCCTTTTGTGCGTACAGCTCCGAAGTCGGAAATTTATCCAGTCCAAAATTTAGAAGCCAGGAGCCCGCGAACTCCGCTAGCTTCTCTAACAGCCTCGACTCAATTTTTCTGGAACTGAATGACAAAAATTGCCTTCAGTTTTCGTAGTCTACTTCCAGAGCCCCAGAATTCGACTCCCGGGTATCTAGGGAGCCAAATCCCAACCATTATCATTTTTCTAGTTTCATTGAACCTGACCTTTCATCCCATAACAACTTTGTACGAAGACACTTTATAACGCCTACTTTCGGATAAAGAAATCACTCTTTCCCCGAGCTTAAGATTTACAACTTCATCTTCCTTCCGATTCCCCGTTTGAAAACGCATGCTGAACTTACAAACATGTCTCAAAAGGTAAGATAGGTCACATTTTTGACATGCCTCAGTTTCCTTATACTCTAGCCCAGAAAAATGTGTATGATCTAGCGGACGTTCTTTATATGAAACTTATAGCCTAAGCTAACTTTAATTTATGCGACGTCGTCGAAGTCAGACATGAACGTTTTTCGAAGATCTCCCTCCACCCCCCCCCCCCTTTCTTGGCGTCATATTTATAACCTAAGTAATTTAACTTAAATTGATGACAACATCGGAGCTGGACGCGTTTTTCGAAGATGTACTCTCTTCAAACAGAACAGATGAAAGGAAATGAAAACTCGGCTCACTGAAATCACAACGGAACTTTTCAATAAAGAATTGGACTATCGTCTTTTACTCCACCTCGTGAATATTATTTTACTTTTCCTTCTGTTGAAATACAGTCGAATTTTTTCTGAGCCCCCTTCCCTCTTCATATGCCTGATATTTTTAAAGTTGGAATTCCTCGAGTCCTTTTTCACCACATCTTGTTCGTCCCCTTGAACACTAATAATCAGCTATTGGAAATTCTCCTACGTATTTGAAATAGGTCTAAGCCCTAGCCCCCATGAAAATGATCGATTAGCTCAAGTCTCAGGCTCGAGTCTCCGGTGTCAGTCTTAAGTGTCAGTCTCGAGTGTCAAGTCTCTAGTCTCAGTCTTAAGTCTCAAGCTCGAGTGTCAGTCTCGAGTCTCAGCCTCAATTCTCAAACTCGATTCTCAAGTATGAGGTGTCAGTCTCAAGTCTCAAGCTCAAGTGTCAGTCTCCAGCCTCAGTCCCGAGTGTCAGTCCGAAGGCTCGGTCCCAAGGATCAGTCTCAATTCTCAAGTCTCAATCTCAAAAGTCGAGTGTCAGTCCTGAGTGTCAGTCTTGAGTCTCAGGCTCGAGTGTCAGTATCGAGTGTCAAGCTCAATTATCAGTCTCGAGCCTCAAACTTGAGTCTCAGTCTCAAGTCTCAAACTCCAGCATCGGACTCGAGTGTCGATCTCCAGTGTCAGTCTCCAGTATCAGCCTTGAGTGTCAGTTTCGAATGCAGTCTCAGTCTTAAGTCTCAAGCTCGAGAGTCAGTCTCAGCCTCGATTCTCAAGTTCGCTTCTCAGTCTTAGTCTTGAGTCTCGGTCCCAAGTGACAGTCTCGACTCTCGAGTCTCAATCCAAATACTCGAGTCTCAGTCTCAAGTCTCAAGCTTGAGTGTCAGTCTCGAGTCTCAGCCTCAATTCTCAAACTCGATTCTCAAGCTCGGGTCTCAGTCTCAAGTTTCAGTCTCGAATCTCAGTCTCAAATCTCAGTTTCGAATCTCAATCTCGAGTCTCAGTCTCGAATCTCGGTCCCGAATTTCATTCTCGAGTCACCAGTCTCAATCTCAAGTCTCAAGCTCCAGTCACAGTCTCGAGTCTTGGTCCCGCGTGTCAGTCTCGAGTGCAGTGTCAACCATATGTCTTAAGCTCGAGTGTCAATCTTGAGTCTCACCCTCGATTCTCAAACTTGATTCTCAAGCTCGAGTATCAATCTCAATCTCAGTCTCAGTCTCGAGTCTCGATTTGCAATCTTGAGTCTCAAGTATCAGTCTCGAGTGTTCGTCTCGAGTGTCCGGCTCCAGTCACAGTCTCAAGTCTCGGTCCCAAATGTCAGTCTCGAGTCTCGCCTCGATTCTTAAGCTCGAGTCTCAGTCTCAAGTCTCAGTCTCAAGTCTCAGGCTCGAGTCTCCGGTGTCAGTCTTGAGTGTCAATCTTGAGTATCAGTCTAGAGTGTCAAGCCTCTAGTCCCAGTCGTAAGTCTCCAGCTGGAGTGTCAGTCTCGAGTCTCAGCCTCAATTCTCATACTCGATTCTCAAGTTAGGGGTCTCAGTCTCAAGTGTCAGTCCCGAGACTCAGTTCCGAGTGTCAGTCCCAAGGCTCGGTCTCAAGTGTCAATCTCGAGTCTCGAGTCTCAATCTCAAGTCTCGAGTGTTTGTCCCGAGTGTCAGTCTTGAGTATCAGTCTCAAATCTCAAGCTCCAGTCACACTCTCAAGTCTCTGTCCGGACTGTCAGTCTCGAGTCTCAGCCTCAATTTTTAAGCTCGAGTCTCAAACTCGAATCTTAGTCTTGCGTCTCAAACTTGAGGCTCAGTCTCGAGTGTCAGTCTCGAGTATCTGCCCTGAGCCTGAGCCTCGAGTCTCGAGTTTCAATCTCAAGGTTCAAGTATCAGTATCGAGTGTTCTTCTCAAGTGTCAGTCTTGAGTGTCAGTCTCGAGTGTCGGTCTCGAGTCTCAATCTCTAGTTTTGAGTCTCAGTCTCGAATGTTAGTCTCGAATGTTAGTCTCGAGTGTCAGTCTTGAGAGTTAGTCTTGAGTGTCAGCCTCGAATCTCAAGCTCCAGTCACAAACCACAACTCGAATCTCGAGTCTCTGTCCGGACTGTCAGTCTCTAGTTTCAGCCTCAATTCTTAAGCTCGAGACTCAAGCTCGAATCTTAGTCTTGCGTCTCAAACTCGAGTCTCAGCAGCGAATCTCAAACTCCAGGGTTGGTCTCGAGTGTCAGTCTTCAGTTTCAGTCTTCAGTATCAGTCTTGAGGATCAGTCTCGAAAGTCAAGCCGAAGTGTCAATCTCGAGTCTCAATCTCAAATATCGAGGGTCAAGCTCAAGTGTCAGTCTCGAGCTTCAAACTCGAGTCTCAAACTCCAGGGTTGGTCTCGAGTGTCGATCTTGAGTGTCAGTCTGCAGTATCAGTCTTGAATGTCAGTCTCGAATCTCAAGCTCCAGTCACACTCTCGAGTCTCTGTCCCAAGTGTCAGTCTCGAGTCTCAGCCTCAATTCTTATGCTCAAGTCTCAAGCTCGATTCTTAAACTCCAGTGTTGGTCTCGAGTGTCAGTCTCTAGCATCATTCTTAAGTGTCAGTCTCGAGTGTCAAGCTCCAGTCTCAGTCTTAAGTCTCAAGTTCGAGTGTCAGTCTTGAGTCCCAGCCTCGATTCTGAAACTTGATTCTCAAGCTCGAGTCTCAGTCTCAGGTTCGAGTGTCATTATCGTGTTTTTCAACGACAGAACCTCTTCTGAATAATTGACAGATTTTTCTTTAAAAAGCGTCCAACTGGATTTATCCCCTCATCTTCTTTTGGCTACAAGCTTAGAGCTGAACAAAAATTTTCTGCTATTGTGATAAGGGCGAAAGTGGTTTTCACACTCGAATTCAAGTTCTCTACAAAGAATTGCTGCTGAACTTACTTCAACATATTGTACTCGGTCAACAATACTTCCTTCTTTGATTCTTTTGATAAACGAATATCCAGTGCCATTGTCTGTAATCGTGAGTCCCAACGCGTCTTCACTTTTCAAAATTTCTATTTCTTTCGGCCGTCCTACGGTCAAGAAAATACAAGATTTAAATGACGTAAGAAAATTAAAAGTTGCCAACATCATTGATACTTTGATAATATATGCGACGATTGATTAAAATAAGGCTCTCAACCTCTACATAGAGGAAAAACTATAAAAGTCTCAAATTTTGACTCCAATATAGGGAAGGAGGATAGAACAGAATTATACATATCGAGCTATTGATGTTGTATTCGTAGTCGGTTCACAGAGTATATGCGGTAGTAGAGATGCTGTTCCTTCTGAGAGACATTGTGAGGAAACTGAGCCCCGCGGGGACCCTAGGAGCTCGTTGCCACGCGGTATCCTGAGGGGTTCGTTATTGCAGTCATACTGTAAAGAAGTATTGAGTGGTCAGATAATTATCTAACGGATTTGGGCGTTTGGTTCTGAGGGTTGACGATACCCAGTTTGGAGTTGCAGTCTGACATTTGGTGTTCGCGATGAGAGTCTACGCCCTCGAGATATGTGGGCGAAGTAGTTGGTGATATAAGGCGTAGGTTGCTGAAACAAGATTTTAAAATAGTTCGTCCATATATAGTTTGAGACATGATCAAACTGCGATTACCCAATAGAAAATGATACTTCGTTGCTTCCAGACAAGGTATTAATCATCGACAACTTATGGTTGTTAGGATAAGGCATCCTGACAAGACACCAGTGTAACTTGGGTTGTGTCTATGAGCACGTAGGCGCCCGAGAGACATTAAGGGTATAAGTTACTATTTCAACAGCAGCTATCGCTGACGTGTATTCAGATGGGACTCTTGATTTTCTCACTGAAATTGGTTGGATTTATTATGAATTGTGTTATAAAATTTTCTTTCGATGAATACATCAGTGATCTAGCGTTGTATCTCAAAATCCAAAATTTGTTGAGAATGAAAAACTTTTAAGGCAAAAATACGAAAATTTTCGATATCGAAAATAAATACAGAACCCGGGACTACTCATTGCGATTTATCGTTAAATAGGTTTTGTTATTTTGAACATATTTCAAATAACGCCAGCGAAATATTGAGAACGAATATAGGTTCATGGAAATTTAAAATTTCTGTTTTTCAACAACGACACACACTAAAGAAGGAATCTCAATAAGAAGAAACAGTAGATTGTATAAGGAAAAGTATCAATCTAAGTCTCTAACACAAGGGAATCTCTTGCAGTTGAGAAAATATTGTCGTCGGTTGCTTCACAATTAAGGAAATGAAAAATTTATAATACTGCTGGGTAAGTCGAGCGCGCAGTGTTGCCGATAATTCTTCACAAAACCGGAGTAAATTGTTCATAAAGACAATGCAATGGCTGAATGATGAGAAATAAATTACATTCTTAAAGCGTTCGACCCATTTTCCCACGATGCACATATTTTAAGCAAAGCCCACCTACTATATACAAAGCTGATTCAATTTGTTTCTATTTTTTCGTAAGCGATTATTAAAAAGTACGAGACATAAAATGGTCGTTAAAAAGAGATGCTCTCCTTTGATTACTATACGTTAATCGGAATTCTCGAAAGATTTTGTTTTCCTCTCGTCTTAACTTAATTTGAGGCCGGCGTATTGACACATTTTGATTATCTTACTCGAAAATTGCATAGTGCACACCAAAGATGAGTTAAGTCTGTCTGCTGATACGTTGCATTTTGATTACTGAGTCATGAAGAGCAGATGCAATTTTGACATATAAACCATTATAGTATATGAAAAATAAATTAAATGCTAGGTATCTACTTACCTTTTCTGTGTACAAAAATGAAATCATCCAAACCAATTTGTCCACCCAACAATTTGGACATATCCAATTTGTGTGTGTTCAACGTACAAAACAAAATCTGTCGAAAAAAGGAAATGCCAAATTAAAATCGTTTTTCACAAACATATTAACTTGCATAAATTTTGTTCAATTTATCCCTCTCTTCGATATTTGTGAAATTTCTTGATCATGAGGAAGAGGACTAGAAAGAGAGATCTTAGAATTGTTATCTTCTAAGTAGTCCTCGAAAATACGAGCCATTGAATGAGGAAGAACACGTGCCTCTGTATATCTCGTTCTTCCTCATCTTAGAATTGTGTCAGTACAAAAGAAGATGACTGACCTATATGAGGCAGTACGCAAAGACTGATTTTTCATAGGGCATCCATATTTGTTCTGTTACCTCATCAATAACCTTGACCTTACTTAGGAGCTAGAAACAGTTTAGAGCTCCGATCTTCTGAAGAGAAGATTTGAGAATAGTTCAGTCCACAAAACTTTGTGACGGCGGAAAGTCTAAAGCTTTAAATCTATAAGCCAGGCTTCAACCATAAAGTCTTGTGCTGAACATAAGCTAGGTCTAGAGAAGCATTTCAAGGTAAGACTCTTTATGTTCAAATTCATTCGCAAGGAACTATTGAGTCCACTTTATATCATTGTGACGTCATCAATGACCTTGATCATAATTAGATACTTGTTGAAGAAGGGCATTACTTCATCAATGTTCTGAAGGGGTCAACGGGTGGTGAAAGGGTGTTGTAAAAATTATAAATACGAGAGCACAAAATCATCAAAGCCAGACATCACTGGAAATCCCTAAAGACGGGGAAAATTAAAACAAATTAAAGGAGATTTCCGGTTCAAATTCCCATAAGGGAAGGGCGTACAGAAATCAGAGTATCAGGTGATGAAAAATAGAAATTTTCAAGTTTCAAGACTTTCAGAAGATACGAGGAGCAATTTATGACAGATGACTAAAACAGTGGATTTCAAATTGTTTCACTTCTTCCTTTTTAGAAGTTTATAGCTTGGGCTGCTCTCCAGGCTTCTATAGAGAATTGAAGTTTAAAATTCTTTTTAGTCTCTCAATAAAGTCAAGGTCATTGATGACGTCACAAAGGTCAGACGCAAACGATTTTTGAAGGTATCCCCCGCCCTTCGCATTCAAAAAACGAAGATGGTTTTTGGTAAAGAAATCACAGTCATTGTACACTATTTTGCAATTATTCGAGTAGATGAGTCATCTTCTCCCAAATTGATCCAATTTTAAGACCTCCCATTTTCCAAATCTCCATCTTCTTAAGACATTTTTCCCATTCTCCCTCCTCCTCCTCAAAATTAAAGCCAAAGAGTCAACAATTTTTAATCCTTCTCTTCGAGGATAATTATAGCTCAAGAGTTGTACCTTCATAGCCAGAAAGTCGCAGAAGGTGCTGTGGACGGGCGGGGAACCTCCTATCCGTTTTGTTAGTGGGATTACATCCTCAGAAAATGTCCGCACCCGGGAGTTTCTGTAATCAGCGTGACGTGACGTGACATGACGTTATAAGACGTGGTGTGACGTGACGTGTGTCGCTCCATGACATCATCAATGACCTTGACCTACTTCAGGGACTTACAAAATTTCCAACTTCCAGCCTTCATTAAGTATATCAGGCCTAGTATACAGTATACTGAGAAGAGCTCCGCCAACTCATTTGCTGAGAGGGCATTTTTACATCAACGTGATCGCGAGCGCATTGAACTTATTACGTCATCATTTTCAAGACTTGGAAACTATAGGCTACATATGATAGGAGGACTTGAACAAATTTCAGGCTCTGAGCTATATATGATATGATAGCAGAAGGACTTACTCTAAGAAGAGAAAAAGAAGGAAACTTAGAGCTAGGTTTTGACATTGAGGTTGCGGGTTCCCCGCTGCCATCGCTGCCATTGCAAATCTGCAATGGCTTCTAAATTTTTCATTTCTATTTGGATAAGCGATCATATTCAATTTTCATCAGGCTGAGTGTGACAAGACCTTGGCTGTGTAATTCAGAGGTCCTTGTTTCGCTTCCCGTAATATTCTCTGCAACAGTTTTACGCAGGAAAGCTCACTGATAAGGGTTGAAACTTCACCAAGGGGACCGACTGTCCAACATCGAGAGTCGTGTCAATCTAAGAAGGTATGAAGTGTAGTTTTTCACGGGAACACCGGGTCGCCGCATTGGACCTACGAGCAACAAGCAAAAGTTTTGGACGAAGCCGCAACATTGCACAAGACAACGTGCGCAAAGGGTCATGCAAGTTGCTCCGCGCAATGTTGCGGCTTCGTTCGGACCTTCCGCTTGATGTTGCCCCGTCTGATTCTATACCGCCCTAATAGAGACGGTAAGCCGTGAACCTAATTCAACGGCAAGATCAGGTTTTTCTCAGGGATCGCTAAAACGAGAGCTGTACCTCCATCAGCGCTCAGTACCTTATTGCTCAGTTTCTATGAGTGCACATTCTAGGAGTCTAAAGTACCGGTAAAGAAAACTGTCTAACCATGAGAAAGCGTCCTGTATACATAAGTATCAAAATCAACCCATCAAAAGATTACAGGATTCTAATAGGTACACTGGTTTCTATTAAATCGCTCTGAACGGGCATTACCATTTTTTCCCCGTCTCCCTAATAATAAGTGACACACTCTCATCGACTTAGCAGGTAATTTATCGCGCACAGTGTCACTCAAGACACCTGAAGTTTCTTTTCTAATCTCTCTGGTATATTTGCCTCATTAGCCACGAGTCAACAGCTACCTATCGTCCGCTCAATCTGCTTCTCTCAACTGAAGCAAATAATGAATTCTCCTGCCGCGTTTTAACAATATCTCACAGCTTATAAACAAATCAATTTTTAAAACGCAAAACATTCTGATGAGATGTCGCTAATGCTCGTGACGAAGATCAAGCTCGGTAGCGAAAATATAACAGCTACACAAGTTCTCAGGCGAAATATTCATCCGCGGCAGGAAATAGAATTTCTACGCACAATCTACATTCGTTCTTTCGATCTTTATTTTGATTGTTATTCTAATAAATCAAAACAATGGATCGAAACGTACTCGATATCATTTTCGAAAGTAAATATTTTGGCTTGTTTCGATGTTCAACACTTTTTTATAGACGTCAAAAAGTATAGTACGCATTTCCTGACTCGCGTAATTCACTTCGAATACGCGAAAAAAAAAAAAAATTCCTTCGTCCGATTTATTTTATTACGAACGATTTCAGGGTGCATGCATTTATCGTGTGCGTCACGAGGAAACGTAGCACGCCCACCAATATGCGCGTAAAACGTCATAAAATTCCCCCAATAAAGATATTATGCGTACAGAATTAGACTTTAGCGCAATAAAAAGACTTTCTTTTACATTTTTGTCGACGAGTCTCGCAAAGCGTTATTAAAACACGCAGACAAAATAGTTGCAACGTTAATTATGCGCTGGTGTTTCATCATTTTTTTTTTCTCTCACCTAGAGGAAACAGAATTACTCAATATTTTGTATTATTATTTAGTATCGGTACACGCTATTATTCACTCTCGACGCAAATATACATTACGTTCATTCGCCAGCACTCCTTATGATTCTTTTTCTTCGGTTTACTTAATTTTTCTAAATCAAATTTCTACCCCTATATTTAGTGGGAGGATTAGTTCGGAATAGCAATCATATAAGATCTGTTTGCCCTGGCAAAAGGTAAAGAAAGTATTCATTCGATTTTTATTAGGATACTGAACCTAAACAAAGACATTAGTAGACTGCCGGCCTGTGGTCCAGAGCAGTCCAAGCGTTACGTGACGCTAATTTCACTCACATTCTACGGTCATTCTGAAAACTATGCGTCAATAACTTAATTATTTGTACCAGGCTCATATAGTTTGAATATGCTACACATACTTCTATTAATCCAGAGGATACGAAAATTCTTTCATAAGAGAAAGAATTATTATTACTTATCTTAGTTATACATCAGTAAGGTACCTATACCAAAAGAAATTTTAGAATGTGCTTCAATTCCTTAAATAGCGATGATCAAAAATACCAACAAGAAGAGGCGAAGTCTAGAAATGAAAAATCTTCAGGGGAATTGAGATGTACACGCAATTGTGAATTTATGATGAAATCGTCGTCGTCTGTTTCGTGATATGCGTTGATTTTCGCAATTATACATAGGTGGCCTACCGCATTAAACATGCGTATGGCTTACAGGAATTAAGAGTCTATCAAAAATACAAGGAGGGTGACACTTCATCAGAAACGTCGAAAAAAAGGAGGTGTTTTGGAAGAAACTCGCAGCTCACTTCATTCGCCCTTCGAGAAGTTGGTTTTAAAGTTCAAACAAGACATTCGTCACAACTCCTCCTCTTTCAGTTCAAAGCTAAAAATTGAAATCAAGTTTTCTATCGAAGACACCTCGCTACAGCTCGACAATTGAAATTTTTTCAATCCCTCGCCCATCTTCCTTCACCTATGAACTATGTCGACAGAGAATCGACGTCAAATCGACCAATAATTTATCTTAGTCCGAATTCCGTGAATATAAATTGTTGAAATCAAGCATATATGGGTCAAGAAATGTCGACTTCTTTTCAACTCAGATTGACTTCGAGTCAACTCCTCCAAATTTTTCATCGTCGTGCGTCGATTTCACGTAGATTTCTAGCTGTCTAAGAGAACGCTCTTGTCGACTTAGAATAGATTTTTAATCGCGACGTCTATCAAGAGTTCAGACGTACAGTCACCCTCTTGCAACATTCTAGCGTATTGTAGCTGAAAGATTTGGCTTCAGCTTTCGGCTTAAACTTTTGATCTTAAAAAATATAGCTTTTGCTTTTCAATAATTGGGAAAAGCGGACACGATCAGGAGAAAAGGATCTCTGTTAAGGGTACAATACAACTACAACTTACAAGAACTAGAAGAAAGAAGTCAAACTACTAAACTACAATCAGAGGGCTATTTGGAATAAGGAAAATTTCTGTGTACATCTTAAATGCAAGAAATCCCCTTTCTTGAATTATAGTTTTACAAAAAAAGAAATAATAGTTGATTTTTGGACTGTTAAATATTGGTTTTTTGAAACTTAATTGTGTTTCTCTTTCTCAGTTTTTCTCCTCTTTGAGCTCTAGAAGAAAAGAAACTTTTAAAAAGCTGCTTACTGGCTTTTTTTTTTAAATAAGAAAACATGGTTTTGTATAAACTTTTCAGGAAGCCAAAAGCTAGTCAAAAAAATTTGGCTGAATAAATTTCAAAAATTTATAAAACTCAATCAATGAAAAAATTATTTAAAAATAATTGAATAAACGTGACCTATTCCAAGATAAGGGCAACTAGTCGCAGAACGCAAATCTCCTAGAAGAGCGAAAACGGAGTTCAATTGCTACCATCGACTATACATACTTACAAAGTATGTACAGTCAATGATTGCTACCCTTTAGAGCTGCCAGATCTGATTTTTTGGTCCTCAAAAACAGGGATTTTGCGTAAAATACGAATTTCTTGCGCTCAAGTGAAAAGTACCTTAGACAGTCATATGAGAGATACTTTTCTCCTGGTCGTTATAGTGTGATGCTGCAGTCTTCCGTAAACATTGAGTCGATCAAGGGAAAAGTACCTCAGCTACTATTATGAGGGATATCTTTCTCCTGATCGGTATTGATGAATGGGGTCGAAGTTTGTCGAAATCTGTTTTTAGGTCTTACAAAAAATTATGGATACCTGTCTGTTTGGTGACTTCAACCACGTGCTTCAACACTCGCAGGGAGAATGTGAATGTAGTTATAATTATACAATGCGGGCAATTGAGAAACGCAATTATGCTTGATCAGGGCAGCAATGGTCGAATCGACGAAATTTTAATGCAGTCAATTTTCAGAATTTGACTCAATGTCAAACCTAGATTACAAAACCCCACCAGATTGTGGACATGAAATTGACGTCAATGTCCACGTGATTTCAAGTCTTGATGGCGTCGATCTTGGGTGTCCATCAATCTGTAATACTGGGAGTCAATGGAATTTGGACGTCGACAGTGAGTCGATGGTAGAAAGGAAAAGTTGATTTCAAGTCACCTTTCAGTCATTTTGAGTCGATCTGCAGTCGACATTGGAGGGAACTAAATCGACTCAAGAATCGAAGTTAGGTAATTCACAGTCGATTGATGCTTGCAATTTTCCGTAAGAGCTACTGGAAAGTGGTGACATCATTTTGTTGAACCCTATATAGCCTGTACGTCCAAGTTTTCCCAAGTCCTCCTCCAATCATATACAAATATGGCTCGAAAGTCAAAATTTCAACAGGGAAATTTTTCTACGGGAAGTTGTTTCCGTTGGAAGAAAATTTTTACTCTCAAGCCTTAATATCTGATAAAAGAGGGGCTAAATGATAGGAAAGGGACTTGTAATAATGTATTAACAAGGAAGCGGTTCTATGGGAGGGGGGCTAAATGGTCAAAGTTCCCCTACATAGCTCAGAGATTGAACTAGGAAAAATATCGACTTTAAGCCGGAGAATATATGACAGGAAAGGGACTTGAAAAATTTGGACTTTCAGGCTATATAGGGTTTGACAAAATGATGTCACCACTTTTCCACAAGCTCTTACGGAAAAGTGCAAGCACCATTTGGCTTCTCTCAAACACCATGGCACGAATGACTCAGAAAACTTGAAACTCTTTCAAGATTTCTAATCCAATTTTCAATTCCAAAATCAATTTGATCCCTCGAACAGGTTTCCTCGTTCAACTTCGTTATTTTCAAAGTCGCTCGAGTGTTTTAGAGCCTTCACCATCCATGAGATTTTCGAAATTGCCCTCGTCTAGCTTCCTTTCTCAAGGTCATCATTTAAATACCAGTGTGGAATACTAGGAAGAGAAGAAGACAAATTGAACAAAGCTACCGAAAACCTTTCGCGCTTGATGACATCACCTAGGACCTTGACCTACTTTGGCAACTTGAAAAAATTTCGGTTTTCACTACTTTAAAACCTGTATCCCCTCCCCCAATGTACTAGACGTCACATACAGTATACTAGGCTATATTAAGCCTGATATTCAATTACTGGGAGCTTCATAATATACTGTGAGCCCGTAGCCACTCAGTTAACGTATAGAGTATTACACGAGTTCAAAGTTAAGGATAAGGCCGTCGACTACGGTTCGCCCAATATATTACATATTAGATATGTACTACATCAAGGATAAAAGCAAATGAGGCTGCGAGCAACTCAGCCCAACCTATGGTATACTAGGTTTGTACTAAAATGACGTCATCATGACCAAGATAGACTCATCAAAAGTCAATATGGCAATTCTGCCAGATGATATCTGTATCCGCCATTTTTTCCAACTCTTCGGAGCAGATTTCTACTGATCCATCAATAACGATCAGGAGAAAGGTATCTCTCACACTAGCAACTTGGGTACATTTCCCTTGATCAACTCAATATTACAAAGGGCTGCGCTATTAGCTTAAAACGATCAGGAGAAAAGTACCTCTCTTTTGAATGTCTGAGGTACTCTTTTTTTGAGCGCAAGAAATCCGCATTTTACGCAAAATCTATAGAAAAATCTGTATCTTTTTCGAGGAACAAAAATCCATAGATCTGGCAGCACTGATATAGGGCCTAATGGTAGAATCGATTCAACACTGCTATTCTGTAACATTCAGTCGTTCAAGGGAAAAGAACCTCAGTTAAAAGTATGAGAGATACCATTCTTATGATCGTTATTGAGAAATCATTCACCAACACACAGTATAATGGACTTGAACTAGCTTTATACTAACTGGTATATACGATAAGAGGCCGAGCTATTGGAGAAGGATTCAGAAAAAAGAAGTCGAAAAGAATTTTGACCTTCGAACTTAGGTAGTAGGATGGGCGACTTAGAAGAATTTTCACCTCTGCAAATGGTACAACACTTCAGACTAGTTCCTTACCAACTCACATAATTTCACAACAAATCGATATACCGGAAGCCTTTCTCGCATTGTCTAGCTTTGTTTGATCTACAAATTTGTTGCCTCAAGAGCATTGTTTGTCGAGGGGAATCCTTGTGCAGCACCCTCATACCAGCAAGGGTACTAAATCAACCACTGTTCCACAAAATAATGAATTGTGAATAGTGAATACTAATTCTGCACAAAGGTGCAAGCCACTTGTGCAACAGTCATTCTTGAATCCTCACAATAAATGCAGCAAAATTGGGTCGTATGCCAGTCCTGGCATGCATTTATGGCGTTCGTCATCATTTCAACGGCGTGTCAGTTTTTTTCCACGGTGGGAGGGGAACTGGCGGTCAATATAATTTTATGAGGCGTGCACTTACAAATTTCCCTAGGACTAACACACCTCTACTTGAAAAATAAATTACCTTCGCTGACAAATCTCAAGATCTAATTACCTTGCTTTGAAAACATGTTATTGTACACGGCACCGGCTCATTGGATCCCCCCCCCCATCGATCTGCACCAACCCATATTGCTTCAGACCAGTGGCGTTGATACGATTTTCTCATGAGGTGGGATTTCTTATTTCCTAATATTTTTCCTAATTCCCCCCCCCCCCCCCAAAGAAAAAGGACAAAACTTTGACCTTCGAACTTAGGTAGTAGGAGGGTGACTTGAAAGAATTTATACCTTCGAACTATACGTGATAGTCCCAGCTATAGGTGATAAGAGAGGGACTTGAAAAATTCCAACCTCTAAGCCCCTCAGAAAAATTTCATCCTCCAAGCTATGAGTGATAAGACGAAATAAAAATTTTCTTAAGTCTTATGGTCATGGTTAGCTTAGGTGAGGTTGCCTCCCAGACAGCGAACGGCGGACGAGACCCCCCTCCGATAAAACAGGTTCCCTTTTAAAATAGTCACAGTCACGGATTTACCGGGGGTGAATAAAGAAGATATACGGTACCCCCTTCCAAAGGTTCAAAAGAACGCTGAAATTACGCAGATTAATCGCGATGAAGAAAAATTTTTGAACACCCTTCCTAAAGTGTGTAAATCTAGACAAAAATTTGCGAAATTTACACCGAATTGAATCATTAATTACATGGCTATAGTTGACTTCTGCACATCTAGCTTGCAATAATTTTCTGCCACTACTCTCGCACCGCATTGAGTGCGAATGAATTCAAAGGAAATTTTTCAATTATCGATTTTTCGAGTATAATTTTCCGGTAAAGATGCCTACGCACCGCTAATAACTCATTGGTCATACATAAATGTGCACGGAACCATAGACGAAATTAAACTATTTTAGTGTAAAGCAACACAAAGGAAGAGTATGGAGATATTCACGGTGCACTGCGCCCCAACAGACGGCATAGATGCGGTTGTTTTGTTGGTAATTTTCGATGTATTACGAATACATTTTGTGCATCTCATTATGGATCACTGAATTCAAACCGTTTTACACTATCTAATATTTAGACAAAAAAAAAAAAAAAAATGACAGCACTGTGTAATGTCATCAAGGCTTTTCCTCTTATTTTAATGATAAACACCGTGATTTTCGTAATAATATGAACCTTGAATCGTTGTTTTTGAGTCGGTGGACAAAGAATGACTGTGTTTATGGTTACTATAGACACCGTACAAGCTAGACAGACAATAAAATTTGTACACACTATTCCTGCTTGTATATCTTTTGGTTCAATTTGATATCTAAGAAGAGCGACGATCAATTCATTGATAAATCTATCGCTAATAAAGGCACACCTGCATTTTGACGATCTGTTCGCTCAGGTCCGTCTCTACTAATCAACGATCGATAGATTGTCGAGTGAATAGCCTAGAGATTGGTATTCCCAGACGGGTGCGAAATTTACAACGTACGATCTACTAAAGTTGGCCAATGAAAGCTTTGTCACGTTTTCTAGGAAAGCTGAGCCTAAGTGCACATACATTACAATCCCTTCAAACATACTAAAAATTGTACACTGAGGGGCAGCCTGTCACTCCAGGACAGTGAAGCTAAAATTTGACATTTTAAGAACCCCCCGGAGACCATCAAGACAAACACATGAGGTTGTTTAGCACTGCGCGAGTTTGATGTATACATAAACAAGGTCCACGAGACCTACCCTTACAGATGAGTGAAAAACACAAGCTTACCTCGTCCGGAGGAAAATCGTAACATTCTGCGATCTTTTCGTACAACTCTTTAACGTTGGAAAATCCGCTTATGAGTCCGGTTGGACTACCCTGCGCCTGCTGGCAATGGAACACCAACTTAGGTTTCTCCGTTTCGGTCATGATGATTCTGCGTACTGACACATCTTCGTATAGACGAGACGATGATGAACTGAGCGCCGCGTAACTAGTTGCGGACCCTCGACCGCCGTAGTTACAATCGTTTTTCCCTCGTACGTCGCCTATGCGTCCGTTTTTCACTGAGCCCCCCTCTCTTATCGAATTTGTTTTCCGACCAAACAATGGCATAATACGATATACGAAACCAAGTGTAACGACCGTATATCAGCTCGACTCGCGCGTTCAATTTAATTCTCTTTTTACGCCAGCAGCCACCGTCGCTGCCCCCGCCTCTACAATGTCGTCGTTGCGCTACTACGCGCCTTCGGTATTTCGCCACCTGAATTCACTGGACCACGGAGAGCGAACCTCTATTTTCGGTAACGTTCATAACCAGAGTACGCACAATTATTATATTACTTATTCTACCTTCGACATTTGATGGGAATGGTGCCGGGGGAACTCTGTACTAGCCGTGTCTGGACACGTACGTTGCAGTCCGTTTCTGCGAAAGACAAATGTAGAGTGGTCTGATAATTATAGACAAAATGGATAATTCGTTGGAAGTGCGATCTTAAAGCTGATAGCTTCGATACCCAGGATATGCGCGGGTGCTTACGAAGCGACAATGGGGGCTATGATACAATAACCCGCAGGACCTTCGTCAAAGATGAATTATCTATTGCAAGAGAAGATTCCAACAATGTCCGCAATTCAACAACTGGAATCTCGTGTCCTTGATATTCAGTGAAGGTTACACACTAACAGATTAATGGCGGGAGTGAATGTAAACAACATTAGGACTGTAGTCGACTAATTTCTACGCATATTCTCCATAATTTTCGTTTTTTCTTACAACATCATGAAAAATGAGTCAACCACAACAATGGGGGCGCAAGTATGCAAACTACGAATCTAGATAATTAATTCATTTTCATTCTTGAAAGAATCAGTCGTAGACCTAATTATAATTGAGGGCAGGATTCGCACTTGATACGTTGATGACCCTTTCTTGAGAACAGTTATGACGTTGAGTACAGTTTTCCAATGTACTCCGAGCTGCGGGGACAGCCTTCAAATGTTAAGGCCAGCAAAACGATAGCAAAAGTAGACTGTGCGATACCTGATTCGAGATTAAAGACTTCGCAAAATTCGGTCAAATTAGATCAGGTTAAATTAGGTCAACATAATTTCTACCCTCGTGACAGTAATTTTGTCGAAGAAGGTGATGATCCGCTTGTAATTTCAGTAATAGAATAGTTTTTCCCGTAGAAACGTGGTCAGTATTTCTTGATGGACAGACTGTAAAAGACTAGAATCCTCGATTCTCCATATTTAATTTTTTCTTTTAATCGTAATACTTTTGTTGGGGTACATCCTCAACAATACGTGCGTTCGGCTCAACTATAAACTAAAAAGAATTCTAGGTTCGGACCCAGAAAAATTACAAGCCTAACATGGAGTGACAACGTCATTTTTGCCTGAAGAACTGAGGAGGAGACGACTGATTTATTTGCATTTTTGAGGCAGAAGGAGCGATTTTATGCCCCAGGCTATATCTAGAAAGAGAACTTCAAAAAATTATTCCGTATACATTCCAATTCTCTACTTTTTTTTTTTTTTAGTTTCCCATTAGTCGTCCTTTTTTCATTCTTATTGTTCAGATTGTGATTCTATTTCGTAAATGATTGCCACGTAATTTCTCTTTTCAGATTTTCGAATTATTATTACTATATTACGACATCCTTATTTTCATGTTGATTTGTGGGTCACGAGTTTTATCAAGTTTTAAAACTTCCAGAATGATTACTTTTGAGAAATTTCCACCTTAGAGACTGTAGTTCAGAAATTTGAGTAAGGTCTTTTCGTCTGAATCAATGATGAAAACTTTAAAAATTTCATCATTCTCGTCACATACGATGAGCCCACGAAAAATATTCTAGAAAAATTAGGCATCAAGTTTGGCTAATCTCTGCAATTCAGTTTCTTTAGATCACACCTCCAGCAAAATAAACTAAAAATCATCATAATAATCATTCTCAACGTTGAAGAACTAAGATAACTTTGCAATTACCTACTTGCATAAACCGAAAAAAAACAAAGATTCTTTCGTTTTTTTCACAGAATGAATTGAGTCTCGAAGCACACCGTCAGGAATAGAATTCACCCGTACATTTTGACGCTCAAAAAATATTCAGCGTTATTCGTAAACGATTATCGTACTACATGTTGCAATAATAAATTCCAAAAAACGCACAACTTTCCCGCTTTTGAATCAGCGCGTGATGCAAATTACTGTTCAAGAATACCGAACACTCAAAATATGTACGATTGACTTCAAAATTCAAATATTCCAAAAAACGATGAATCGACCGATGGTACGTCGAATTGCAAAAAAAAATTGAGCCCATTCGGCAATCGACTTCAATTCCAATTTACGTTATGAATAAACGAGCCGAAGACGAACAACCTGCATGCTTTTTAATCAAAATATTGTGGCACTCTCAACCTTGCCTCTGTTC
Organism: Aspidiotus destructor; assembly: GCA_035079395.1. NCBI lineage: Eukaryota > Metazoa > Arthropoda > Insecta > Hemiptera > Diaspididae > Aspidiotus > Aspidiotus destructor. The sequence continues at coordinate 8,940,217 of JAVHKZ010000003.1, read as the reverse complement.
GTCCGATGCACGTAGAAACGCACGAACAGGATGTAGGAGTGCTGATCCATGTAAATATATGAATCAATACGAGTACTCAACGCTACCATTATCCAATGACATGAACACCGACGTGTTATTATAATACGCAATGAAGTATCCGGTGAACGATATCCTTGTTACGTTGTTTCAACCACTCTCAACTTCCAGCTTATGGAACCAGAACTTTGAAAGCAATTTTGTGGGTTAGGAGATACGATAAAATTTTCGATGAAGATTTAAGAGAGGACACGAAAATAGTGAGATGAAATCCAAATTGTTATCAGAAAATTTGTTCAATCCAGAATTCTTTGATCGCTCTTGATCGAGGTAGTAATTTTACAGAATGCAAAAAACGTAACGGACTCACTAAAAATTCAAAGTACTCAAATTCATTTTGAGTTAAAGCTGAAAATCTGAAGGAAACAGAAATTCCTTACGACGTAGGTTTTATCATTCTCCTGCCTTATTGTTATCAAGATATAAGATCTTACGACTGTTTTAATGAAGACGATTCAAAAGTAACATTGCATGCCAGGCGAATAGCATTCGTATGAAAAGCTCAGTTTGTCATATTCTTGATACATCAATTTTAACCCGTGAATCTAGAAATTATGCCTCGACAGAATATTCCGTAACCCGTTCTTTCAAAATCATTTCCGACAGCGGTACTCGAATACTTCGTAATGAAGAACAAAGCTCAGCATTAGAAACGCGCAGTAAAATCCATATATTTCTCTTAAAAAGCTAGACAATACTTAACACGTAACAATATTCGTCGCGATCAGCCTTGGGCTTTTCTGGGCTTAGCTTGTCCGCCTTCTCTGAAACCGTTTCTGAAATTGTAAACAATTCACGTGTTAATCTGAGAATTATACAGATAGGAGTTTTCAATAATGGAAGGTTTCGTACCTGAATCTCCTACGCACGACTTTCAAGTGTCTCAAACGGCCAGTGCCAGTTGTCTTCCTGCGTTGCGCTTTGATACTCCAATTGTCTGAAGGATAAAATAATGACGTTATAGATAATTGATACAAGATGTTGGCGAACAAATCGGGTGAAATAACACTTACAGTGTCTCATTTTTTTACTGGGATAACCACATTGAGCGCATCGGGATTTTTGGATGTGATACGATGAGCGACCACATCTTCTACACAAAGTGTGGGTCTTGTTACGCCGTTTACCAAAGCTCGACGTACCTTTCGTCTATAAGTAAAGAATACAAGATTAAAAAAGTACCGAAGCAGAAAGCGCCGATGGGTCGATAGTAAGCCTGCTTCCTCGACATTATCGAGAAAATGGATTATGCCAATCCGGCAAGCAGAACATAAAATGAATAAGTTTCTCACCATTTTGTGTTGGTATCAAGAAGATGATTTCTAGATTTTAACTATTCGTACGCCGAATTCAATCGTCCATCGAACTGCATCCACATGTAAAGAATCTTGGACTTGACGTTTGTGTTACTCGTAAACGAAATGGAAAATCTGAATTTTATTCTGCCATTGTGGCTTTCAAGAAAGAGAAGAATGATGAAGAACAGTGTTACCAAACTAGTAGAAGGCAAAATAGAGAAGCGCTAGTGTCGCGTCCATTATTTTTCAAAATTATCCAAAAACATGAAGGGAAAATAGAATAGTATTACTATACAACGGAAAAACCCCTTAAAACTTTCTTGATCATTATTATTTTCAAATTCCAATTTCATTTTTTTTTTTATTTTCCACAATAATTATATCAAAAAAATAGTCATGCTCACGATCGAAAAAGTTATGTTTATGAAGTTACAACACTGATGAGCTGAATTTTGTGTTTCCCGATTTCCAATTCGTATCCGTTCGTTTCTTGGTTTCTGAATGAAGTTTGTGGAAAAGTTTGAAAATTCAATTTCTTGTTTCTTTTTCCTGTATAATTTCAGAAATGAAAGGAACTTATCAGCTTTAACCAACTTTGATCTACTGTCAATAAAGTAAGGAATGAAAAGTGCTTCAAGTTTGATACATGTGTAGGTCGCGGTCGTAAGTACTACTCATGGATAGACGTACTAAAAACTTGAGAAATTTTGAAAGCAATATTCATCGAGATTCGGATGTCGATCGTCCGTGGCATACATTTTAATGGGATACGTCAGTGATATCTTTTGAGATGTCTTTCATCCGATACTTACAATGTGTTTGTGTTGTTTTCCAGACTAAAACTTGGGAAAAAATTGTTACCCCGCCTAAACCATTATGGTGCGGTCCAAGTCGGAGATATGGGATCATTTCATAATTGATGGGAAGAAATCCATTTGCAAATTTTGTAGAAAAGAAGCGTTCAAGAATCCATCTCGGATGCCGGTTCATCTTCTAAAATGTGACAACTGTCCAAGCAGCATTAAAGCAAGACTCAGCTCTACGATATCGAAATCTTGTCTTCAGTTATGCAAAAAAGTACCTTGTATGGAAGACAAACTACCTCAATCTTTCGGCTCGGTAAATATTCCACGTAATTTATTCCCAGATCATCAATTTTTCTTCAAAAGAAGATTTTATTCTTAAGTTTGAAGTTGAAATTTGTTTTGAATGCCTTTTATTATTCTGAGGAAAGAGTTGTTGCTATCTGAACTGGGCGTAGTAAAATCCTTTAATTTATTTTTCTCTTCTCCTAGGATAACCAAGACTTCGATCGCATAGCAGATATAGAAATAGTGAACGAAGAAATTGTGGATGCCTGCAGTGAAGTTTACGTGCCAGTTGATGGTAAAATGAAGATGTATACAACAGGTTTGAGTGAAACGGCATGGACAGAAAGAAGCAAAGCAGAAAATAATCTCAACAGAAAAGTTGAAGAAGAAAGAATTCTAGATGAATTTTCCTTGTTTGGAGACTGCGTTGCTAATAAGTTACGCAATATAGATAGTCCTCAAGCTCGTTCCATTGCGCAGTATTATATCAATACTATTTTATTTCGAGCTGAGATGACGAATTTTAAAGATGATAATTTTGTCGTGCCTTCCCCTCAAGAATTCGGTCTGTTCGATAACTTACGAAAAACTTCAAATACTAAGAATGTTATGAAAACGGAAGATGACAAAGTATCTTCAGATGAATCGACATGACTCGTGAAATATTCAATTTTGTACTCGAACTTTATGAATCTGGGGAATGAAAAGTTGATTGGATCACAGATGTTGTGTACTTTGCTTCGTGTCGTCTCAATTTTACTATTTTCATGACCTTATTTTCAATTCAGACCATTGATGTATCCTGGCGCCAGAGTTATTCGCCCCTCCTCTGCTGTGAAACCTCGTCGTGTGTCGAATATTCATAAGCTATGGCAAAATTTACTGTGAGCCTACGTGAATTTTATGAAATAAAAGTTAAAAAATAGTTTTAGTGGTGAATTCTCTCAACAATATCTCAATTAATTATTTTTAAAAACAATAAAAGGAATTGAGAAATACGAAGACGAACTTACGTTTCAGTAATGAAGACTAGACGTTACAGATGAATACCATATACTATATTTCCAATTGAACTAAGTTGACAAAAAAGTCATATAAAAACAAAATAATGATAGGTATCACAAAAATTTTTCCTAAAAAATTGTTGACTTGAAGGTCTGAAAGAAGGAAATACAAAATATGACACACTTAAGGTACATTTAGCACTTAGAATAAAACAATCATGAACAAGAATAGATCTAAAATATAAAATACAAATATCGTAGAAATGACCAAATAAAAATAGTAACAATAGGTAATTGAAAAGATCTACTATCTAATAAATATTGCATTTTACCTACGAATTTTGAAAAATGGACAGGAAATTAAAGATCTGGTTGAATGCAAATTCTCGATGATAAATAAAATATCCGTTTTAAAACAGCGCATTTCGACCCAATAGCACTTCGAATGTAGTAAAATTGAAGAATGTATAAAATTGAATACTTAAAAACTAACTTCAATAATGAGATTACAATTCCATCACGATTCGAGGCAGTGAGCGTTTCGTTCACGTCTTTGTAGGAGTCGAAGCGATGATGACATTAGTCTTATCTTTCAGTTTATTCATCCATGAATTGAAAGTTACCAATCTGAGATCAGAATCATTTTTCGTGCTCAACTTTTCAAAATTGACCTTAGACGACGATATAGAGCCAAAAGTGACCTTAGATGACGATATAGACCCGTAGCCCGTATCTTGAGAGTCAGCCGAATTTTCACTATAATTATCGACACTCATTCTCGTTTCTTCATCGCAAACGCAAAATTTCGGTCCTGACGGTCTTCTTGGATTGGATTCCTCAAAGGAGTTGGGATATGAGGTAGAAACATCCATAAGGCGTGATGAAGATCGTCGACGTTTGCGGGTTCGACGAATACCACTACTGATTTTTGGCGAATCAAAGACTTTGAAACACGCTTCATAAGTTTGATAATCTCGATTAACGTTCGTTGGGTCAATATTTTCTTTTACAGATACCAAATTGTTTTCCTCATTAGAACCTGAAATATCCACGATTCTTTGAATTCAACTTCTAACCGTAAAATACGACTCTCTAGATACTAAATTATACCTTGCAGTCTGTCCGTTTGAACATCAGAGCGAATACTATTGCACGCTGCTTTCACACCGACGCCTTTCCCACCAACACGATCAATCGGAGAAATATCCAAAGGCGAAAAATTTTCTAGTGGTGAACCATCAGTTCGTAATCCGATGGCAGGAGTTGAAGGAAAACTCTAAAATGAAGAAATATAATGAATGAACATGTTTTCGACAGCTATGAAACAATCAGGTAAAATACTGTAAATACATACGTTCACCGAAGGACTGACATCTTTCATGCGAAAAAAACTGAAATATTGAAAGAATAAAGTAAAATTTTGTAAAATCAACACTTTTAATGATTGAACTACAAATAAACTTTCACTCACTTCATAGGCGACAATGACTCATCTTCTTTTTGGAAAAACAATTTTCTACGAAGTGAATTATTCATACTGAGATTTATATCATCCGAACTAATCTGAAAACAAATTGCAAATTTCTAACGTTTAGTGGAGAAATTAGAATATCTTTGACCATATTTTTCGACACTCACTTCTGAAAAATACGGTCTCAAAAGAGATGTTATATTTTCTGGGAGATCCGGAGGCAAACTCAACGAAGTTTGAGTCGAGGCTAGCAAACAAAAATGAAAACCAAGTTTTTTCAATGATAAAAGGCTAGACCAACTTTTCGATAATGAAACTTTCTCACCATTTTGACTGGGTGTTCTTGAAACAAAATCTACGCGGGAAACCGAACATGGATAAGGTGAAGAGGAAACGGTCGGATTGACCTGCTCGTTCGACAGAATATTCGGATTTTCTTTCCTAAATACCTCGGTAAAACTATTCCAACTAGTTGGTAACTTGCAATCCCATGGACTAGGAACCTTATGAGTTTTCGTAAAATACCTGCAAAACATAGATCATGTTAATTTTGAAAGAATAAATTTGACGTACGAGGACATCGCGCAAAAAATTCGAAAGTACTCTTGACTAGTGTCTATTTGAGTCTACGTCTAGAATATCAAGGAGAAACAATGAATGAAATTTTGGAAGTCATAAATTTGACTTTGCAGGGCTGCACGAGAAATATCGGTACTTCAACTCCCGAATGCTTCTTTTTTACCAAAAAAATTCAACTACAAGAAATAAAGTGATGAAGGCTAAAATATGTTTTTTTCTTCTCCCCGTCATACAACTTGATCAAATCAATATTGACGGTCAACCCCTGCCCTATTTTCACACTTGCAAGGATTTTGCACTACGCCCCTCATGTGACAAAACTGGCTTTCTAAATTCACCGGTCTATGGTTTTCTGCATTTCCGTTTCCGTCTGTTCGTCGACTTGTTCTTCAAAGTGAAACTCCTCTTCAATGCTCGCGGGATTTATTTTCGATAAGTCGTCAATAGTCCACTTGAATTCATTCGAATCCTGAAAATAAAAATGATTAATTCATTTTCAAATAAGAAAAATACGTAATAGTTCGATAATCACCTGACTCGGACTGATAACGGTTGAAAATACGTTAGGACTAAAAATTGGATTCTCTAAACGTTCCCTCAAATTTTGATTGAAAGGATTGAACGGACTTCGACCCTTAATGAACGGCGACGTGATCCTATTCATCGTTGCTTTCTTCTCAGGCGTAAGAACAGCAGATAGATGTTCAGAACGTTGACAAGACGATATTAATTTGGAGTATAGACTTTTGATGGACGTTGCGATAGGAGATGAACTTTCAACGCATTGCATGCTCGTCGAAGGTGATGCGCTGATATCCACACTCATGCGGCTAACTCGGCCGTCGATCTCGAAACGAGACATCTGAAAGAATAATTTTGAGAACATATCATACAGATATTACCGGCGTCTCAAGTGCTCCTAGAAAATTTTCTTCAGCTCACCATGATACGGCTTTGAAGTTCGAAGTTTTTTCAAAGATCAGCAGTTCGAAAACGAAGTATACTTATAGGGACACATGAAGTAATACTGGTAACGACAGAACACGTTAGAAATTACAAATTTTGAAAGACGATACTGCAAATAAAATGCATAATAATTACACTGATCGCAAAAATTAGGATCATTAAAATCTCATAGGTAACCGAAAACTCCAAATCCAAAACCGATAGGAAAATAAACGAAAAACGGATTCAATTTCAATTCATATTCAACATTCCACAGGATGTTGTTGATTCGTTATTATTTTTTCAACAGTGACGTCACTATTAACCAATCGGCTTTGATTTTTCGGCTTTTGACGTGACCACGAAGGACGTTACCATATCCCGTTATTATTGATAATAAAATCGTTATCACGTCAGGGAATAACAGGAAAAATTGGTGAAGAGTAATCCAATATTTTTGAGGAAATAAATGAAAGAATTAGAAATGTAGTTGAAAATTTCTTGAAAATCCCTTCATCCATTTTGCTCTTTTCGGCGTTCTGAGGAAAGTCGCTGATGGAAGATTACTGTGCGGTTGATGTATGATCAAGACGTTTTGGGGAATGTAGTACGATCTTCATAAATTTTACGATAGATATGACGAAGTTAAAAAAAACGACCTTGATTTTCGTACAGTCGTAATAGAATTCAGATTCACCGTCAGTCTGTAATGAATGCCTATCCAAGATCCTAACAGGTACTCGAAATCTACTGTCCAGTAAAATTCTCAGGCGGAAATCTGAATCCTCAAAACTTGATTTTGCCCCATTATTTTCTCGTTTGGTGTAGTAAGTACGCAGATGTTCTTATTCTCATTCATACGCAGACGGTATCGAAATAATATGTTGTACTTCATTTTGTGGATTCGATGTAAATTAATTGCCTTCTTTCTTCATCTTGAATGCAGATAGGGGATAGAATTTCTTTCCACTGTGGATTGCTCCTTATTGAAGATCAACATGGAACAGACCCGTTGTCGATATATCTAGAAGTAGACTATTCCTTCAGGTAGGTAGGTCGACGACGTCTCAATTGAGTTTGGATTCCGCTTTCGATATCAAATTCATTGCTTGTGATTCGCTTTCTAGTCTTGAAAATGAAGATAAGTAATAAAAAGTATAATAATTCGAATTTCATTGCTGTACTCTGAATGAAACGTCGGCTTCAGAAATCTTCAAGGTAGGTCACGAAGTAGGCCTACCTTTAAAATAACTTGTTTTGACTCAAAATTCATTTCAAGGATCAACAAAGTGCCTGTGAGCTAAGGTTTCTCGTATTTGATCTAAGAAAAAAAATCGAAATATGAGAATAATTTGAAAAGCAAGTTTGATCCGGTTCTACACGCTCTGATTTGAATTTGACCTAAGATTTCTTCGTCCGTCGATTATGGGTACAAATGAAGTATGTACCTCTAGAATCGAGGATTAAAAGCAGCGAACCGCTGGATTTGAGCTCAGTTTCGATCCATAAAACAAGTAATTGAAAAATCAAAATATAAGTCTCGGGAGTATGAATCGTGTTGAACGCTATAATTCGCCAACAAGCCTGCTACGTCAATTACACAGTACGTTGATAGGTGATCATGCAAAGTTTGGTGTGTTATGGTGGGATTACAAAACAATGAACTCTTTATAAACTGTGTTTCAACCACCGCAACTCATTAAAGTCATATTGTCTTTCAATATTTGGTTGATGTACGTAGTTGGAACCACGGTGATTGGAACATTCAGGTTTTCTAATTCGACGCGCACTCCCAACATTGATTAGCAAAACGTGTAGGCGGTGCCACGAAGATGAACTTCGTGTTTAGGAATAACAACTTTTACACTTTGTCAATTTTTAAGTCATTATCACCTCGATTATTTTGATTTTTATTGATACCACCATTTTTATTATTATATCAATTTTTTTCTTCCTTCTTTCATCGCGAAGAAGTAGACGCTATATTCATATTTGTTATAATTCAAAATTCAATTTGCTTTGCACCATACGCAGTATTTTTGTCCAATTGTTTTAAGCATTTTCAATAAGTAAACAAACTTTTTTTTGAAGGTCATCTGCGCGTTATATGAACTTCTGCGGTGTATGGTGTCTGCCTCAAAGTAAGTTATACAGCCTATCTACGTGTAAGTATCGTCATTGACTTCATACTTACTTGATTTCTATGATTGAGGAAATTGGAAATAACTCATATTTTTTCTTGGCTAACCAGTTATTCATTTGAAAATAATGTTAAGTGCGGAATCATCGACCCGCGATTCAGGAAATATTGATTCATACAAGCACCAATTAATGTGTAATTAGGTACTTGTTTGATTTAAATTCAGTCCGATCTCTTAATGGATTATTTTGAGAGGCAATTTCAATTAAAACTCATATTTCTTTTCTCTACATTTTCTTCCCTCGAACATCAAATATGTTCAGAACCTATCTCGGTAATAAAATTAGACGTTCCATTGTTTATTTTCCTTATATGACCAGAGTATGTCGTAGGGTAAGTCGTTGAAAGATTTATCACGTTTTTTTGTCAGCTAATTGTATCGTATAATTAGTAACTACGAGTTTTCTTTAGAGACCCATTATTGAAAAAGTAGTATGACCACAGTCAAAGCTGAATATTCAGTTATTTTGCTATGCTAATCCTCTCTACTTTTCATATTTCATCTGTTTCTGAGTTTGCTTCGAATATAGGTATATTTTTTTACGAAATCAAGTAAAACTTTTCAAAAACTTCTTGAAGAAAATATTTCCATTATCATTACATGATGAAGTGGAAATGATTTGATTTTCTAGTGAATAACTATTTTTTGAGAAGTAAGTGACGCACAATAACACGAGACGAAAATTTTACCTACCGTATATAAATAGTACTTCATATTTTCGGCACATAATAAGCTTCTAAAAAAAAAAAAAACACTCGTTTTGACAAACTGGCTACGTGAGGTGACAAAATCATAACAACAGTACATTTAATTTTTTCATGAGTGACAAATTTCAACTATTCAATTGTAGCAGGTTGACTCCTTACGTTGTGATACTTTGCAAGAAGAGTGGACGGGAGGTCATTGACAGGCGTAACTTAGAAGCGAGAACTCTTGGTCTTTCTTAGTAACTTTGGAGATTAGAGACGATCAAATTGTCAAAAACAAATTCTCTTTAAAGCAAAATATTACAAATTAGAATTATTTTTTGGTTGAAGAAACATTTTCAACGGTGAAATTCTCTTTTCGAAGCCAAGGAGGGATTAGAGAGATATATCCCTCTCATCGAAATTTTTTCAATGTCTTTTCCGTTCATTGCAGTGGTTTTAACTGGGAACCTGTTTTATCGGGGTGGGGGAGGGGGTCTTTCCGGAAAAAATATCCGCCGTCCGGGAGGCAACCTAACCTAATCCAACTTAACCATGACCATGGGACTTGGAAAAATTTTTGTTTTTGTCCTATTGCTCATAGCTTGGAGGTTGAAAATTTTCCAAGTCCCTCTCTTATCACCTATAGCTCGGACTATCACGTATAGTTTGAAGGTCAAAATTCTTTTCGACTTCCCCCTCCTTTTTCTAAATCGGCCTCCTATCATATACACTAGAAAGCTAGTATAATACAAGGAGGAGACCAAGCCTAGTTCAAGTCCAGTTTACTGTATGTTGGTGAATGATTTCTCAATAACGATCATAAGAATGGTATCTCTCATACTTATAACTGAGGTACTTTTCCCTTGAACGACTCAATGTGGCAGAAAAGCAGTATTAGCCTGTAATGACCCTGAGAAAAGTATTTCTCATAGAAGCGACTGCGGTACTTTTCCCTCGAGCCCTAGAAATCCGCATTTTACGCTAAATTTCTAAAAGAATTCCAATTTTTGGGGGGATTGAAAATCAGTGGATCTGGCAGCAGTTTCAAAATTCCGTATCCGCCATTTTTTGTAAGACCTAAAATCAGATTTCGACGGACTTTCATGGATCCATTAATAACAATCAGGAGAAAGGTATGTATTATAAAGGTAGCTCAGGTACTTTCCCCTTGATCGACTCAATATCACGAAACTCTGCAGTATTAGCCCATAACTAGCAGGAAAAATGTATCTCTCGTTGAAGTGTCTCAGGTATATTTCCCTTGATCGCAGGAAAACCCTTATACAGGGTGGGGCAAAAAGATGTTACCAATTAAATGGGAGTTTGCGATAAATCTATCGTAGCGCGAAAATGCGAAACGGTATAGATGTATACTTTAGATCTACGAAATATGTAGCTCAATTTTATCTTTAATTTGAGCCAAATACGAAGTTTCTACAACTTTTCTAAGCCGACTTGTGAACCAAAATGTGCCGAAAATTCACCTATTTACCAGGGTTCCCAAAATAGGGCTTCAAAATTAATTAATTTGCAGTAATGAAGTGAATTTCGAACTTTTTAATATTTAAATATTATTGTTCCTGAAGTGGAATTTGACGAGAAAGACGAAACAAAGGTCGGTAAAAATGATCACAAAATACGACGAATGGGTCAATGCGCTCAAAAAAGGTCAAAATTTTCCCAAGTTGGAAAATTACAAATTTTATTCTATTCTCTAGTGAAATTTCGCGCTGAGTTCGAAAAAATTATCCAAATTACACTACGAAGCTTCAAAATGGATGTAAGGGCCCAAAAGAAGGTCAAAATTCTCCCAAATGAAAAAATTACGTCATCTTCGAATTTGATGAACGAGGGTAAACGTGCAGAATTTTCAGTTACTTCACGCAATGAGGCAAAGGTTACGGACAAGCTTGTTTTCCGTTGTGAACTCGCGGTGAGAGATTGAAGGAGGCCCCGTCTTTGATGAAGCAGGGTAAACAGAGAATTTTTGGTTCGTTCACTGTTCACACTGTGAAGCAAATGTCACAGAAAAGCTCGCTCTCTGTTGTAAACTCGCGGTGAGAGATTGAAGGAGGCCCCGTCTTCAAGCAAGGCGGGCAAACGTACATAGATTTGTCATGATTCGGCCACCAAAGGGAACCCAAACTAGGAAGCTCGCTTTCTATCGTGAACTCGCGGTGAGAGATTGAAGGAGGCCCTGTCTTCAATCAAGAGGGGAAAACGTACAGAAATTTCCGTCGTGTCGGCCGCTAGAGGGAACCGAGGTTAAGAAGCTGGCTTTCTGTTGTACATCCGCCGTAGGAGGTTGAACAAAGAGTAATAATATGTATTGAAGTCCCACCTGACAATTTCATATGCTTTTTGGATCTCTGGTGGGGAAATCCATCTCAAAAAAGACAAAAACTGATTGGGGAGATGAGGGTGCCATACACCTACTGAAGGTATGCGATGCCTAACGCTATGATACGCTCGCTGCCGCGACCAATTGCGATGTGAAATAGCGAATAATTTTTAGTTTTTGAAGTTTTCCACGCTTTTCGGTACTCCAAGAATTTTTTGATCATTTTTTTTAAAACTCTGGAGACAATTTAATATGGGGGTCCAAAAGGATGGCCAAAGTACTTCAAAAATTCATGGAGTGACTTCCCTCAACTGTCTCAAAGAGCGAATGACCTCCAGTTTTGGGACTACTCAAGGCTTCTCATTGCTCACGTAGTTTTTTGATTATTTTTCCCGAGGTCTGTCAATGATTTCATGTAGGAATCCCCTCTGAGGGACTTGGAAAAATTCATTGTTTTTTAACAGGGAACCTGTTTTATCGGGGGGTAAACTGAAGGAAAATGACGGGCGCCGGGCGCCGTCCGGCAAGAAAAAGGGACTTAGAAAATTTTTGATGAAGTGATAGGAGGGGGACTTATCCTCTCTGCTTCATGCAGTATATTATACTAGGTTTATACTACGTATTATACTAGGCGTATACTAGGTCCAAGCCTCCTTTATACTAGGTTTAGGCATCCTTCATGCCATAAGCTTACAAGATCTTTATAATAGCTTATAGTAGCAGTTTGTCCCTAGCTCTGTACTAGGTCTTAGGCTTCCTTTATTATACTAGGTTTATACTACGTATTATACTAGGCGTATACTAGGTCCAAGCCTCCTTTATACTAGGTCTCTCTGCTTCATGCAGTATATTATACTAGGTTTATACTACGTATTATACTAGGCGTATACTAGGTCCAATCCTCCTTTATACTAGGTTTAGGCATCCTTCATACCATAAGCTTACAAGATCCTTATAATAGCTTATAGTAGCAGTTTGTCCTAGCTCTGAACTAGGTCTTAGGCTTCCTTTATCATACTAGGTTTATACTACGTAAATTATACTAGGCGTATACTAGGTCCAAGCCTCTTTATACTAGGTCTCTCTGCTTCATGCAGTATATTATACTAGGTTTATACTACGTATTATACTAGGCGTATACTAGGTCCAATCCTCCTTTATACTAGGTTTAGGCATCCTTCATACCATAAGCTTACAAGATCTTTATAATAGCTTATAGTAGCAGTTTGTCCTAGCTCTGTACTAGGTCTTAGGCTTCCTTTATACTACTGTATTAGTGGTTTTACTAGCTCTGTGACGTCATCAGATAGTGATGGCACTTCTAAGCTATATATGATGGGAAAAGGACTTGTAAAAAATTCGAAAATTGACCTGTATCTGATGAAAAATTCCTTGTAAAACAGGTTCCCTGCTTGCCTCAATTAACACAGTTAATGAAGGCAATTCCGAGCAGCTAAGTATGTGGGCTGCGAGTTTTTTTTTAAGCCTTCCTACAGTTTAAGAAAGTGAATTTCTTCAAGTTTCTACCCTGCTCCAATTGTATCAATGCTCGAGGAATTTTTGATCATTTTGTCTGAACTCTGCTTACCCATACAATAACTTATCAGTCTGAAAGGAAATTATGAGAGAATCGAGGTGTTATTATTGATTGCATCATTTTACAATTTAAGTCGTTCTTGAACTTTTTTCCAACTTACCTCAATTGGAGAGCTGTTGATACTAAATTCAAGAATCACCCCATTTTTCATGTTGAGGAAATTTTTACCCTCCTTTGGCTGAGACTGAATGCCTCTCTCAGTCAATTATTCTCATTGGGCAAATTCAATCATTTCAGTGCTTCATTGAATCACCTCACTATTTTTTTTTGACTCAGCGCAAAATTTCATCAGGGATACGTACTTGAGTGATTTCACCATGTTTTTTGGACTCGACGCAAAATTTTATTGAGGATTTGAACTTGATGTCAAAAATGACCGCATTTTTAACTTTGGGAAATTTCGACCCTCCTTGGGGCCCATTCAGTCATTTTGGTGCTTAGGTAAGTAATCCCACAATTTTTTTCGGACTCAGCGCAAAACTTCTTTGGGGATTTGAGAAACATGTCAAAAATGACCGCATTTTCAATTTTGGAAAATTTTAACCCTCCTTGGGCCCACTCAGTCATTTTGGTGCTTCTTCAAGTGACTCCACCTTCTTTTTTGGACTCTTCGCAAAATTTCATTGAGGTATTGGGAAGAATGTCGAAAAGAACCGCATTTTCAATGTTGGAAAATTTTGACCCTACATGGGCCCATTCAGTCATTTTGGTGTTTTGTCGAGTCATTCTACCTTTTTTTTCTTCAGACTCAGCGCGAAATTTCGTTGCAGGTGCGAGGAAAAATGTGAGAAAGCCCACTATTTCTCATTCCAAAAACATTTTTACTTGATAATTAACAACTTCGGGAACCCCTGCAGCAAAATTTCGGCTCATTTCGGTCCATAACTCGGCTCAGAAAAGTCGTAGAATCTTCGTATTTGGCGCAAATTAAAGATAAAATTGAGCTACACATTTTGTAGATTCGAAGTATACATCTAACGTTTTGCGTTTTCGCGTTATAACAGATTTAGCGCAAACTCCCATTTAATTAGTAACATCTTTCTGCCCCCACCCTGTATACAGAAAAAGAGAAACCCGTATCATCCGTAGATCTGGCATCCTAGTCTGGCAGCACTGATAGCTCGATTGAAATAGCTCCTCCAAGTAACTAGATATGCAATACTCCATTCACCAATTGGCCCTAGCCCCTTCAATGAGCCAGATATACAACGTTTCAAACACCATAAGACTCATGAAACATGTTCCCTGCCTCCCCTCAATAACCCCGTTAAAGAACCCGTAAGTTTTGTCCTTTTTTTATGCGGAAATTAAGAAAAATCTTGGTAAGGAATACCCTCATGAGAAAATCGTATCGACACCTTTGTTCTGAAGCAATATTGGTTGGTGCAAGCCCGCATAGGAAGGGGGGTCCAAAAAGACGGTGACGTGTACAACGACATGCTTTCAAGGCAAGTTAATTAGATCTTGAGAGTTGTCGGTAGAGGTAATTGTTTCTCAAGAGTAGGTGTTGTTGGTCGAATATTCCACCTCTCAAAACAACAGTATTAGGAAAGGAGGGCTACGCGGAATGGCACCGATAAGGATCCTCCAGCGACGATATCACTCCTCGATGTGCAAAAGATTACAAGTCAGAAGGTAAAACCTGTGAGATGCTACCAGTCGGAATAAAAGGTCACCTTGTTGATATCGGAGATTCTATCCTCAATAAAATTACGGATCATTTTCAAGAGGAATTTTAGTTTATTAATGCTCGTCAATGGCTCACGCCGAAAGCGCTCGCGTTCTATAAAATATACGGTGAATGTAATTTTCGTAAACTCATTCCTCTTGAGGTCACCTTGTGCTTTCTGCAGTATAAAGAGCAGCTCTTCCGAGTCCCTTCAATATTGATCGATTTCAGTTTCTTAAATTGAATATTAGAAATTCTCACAATTGAGTAAGTCTTAAATTATCTCTAAAACCTTCACCCAAACTATTCTTGAGAGAACTTGGAAAAAATAGGATATCGGTAGATATTTGATAAGACTCATACTAAATTATTAGAAGTGGAACAATATCAAAGATGGTATAGGTACAAATGTTTCATATTTGTTTATTCTAACACAAACAATTCTGTCGATTCCAAAATTTAAAAAGAGTGTTTTTTTTTTTCTTATTCAGTCAATGATTAACGTGTCTTGAAAACGTTTGAATGCCGAACCATACTTTTGAAATAATTGCAAACGACGAGCGAACCGTAAAAGAAATTTCAAACCACCTCGAGTTGAACGATGAATCGGTCGTGCGCGAAACAAATACGTCAATAATATCCTTTCTCCGAAAAGTAGGTAATTCAATAGTAGCTAAGCTGTAGCCTTGTATAAAGGAGGCTTGAGAAAGGATACAGTATACAGGATTCCTAGACCTAATATGAAGCTAGTGTGTTAGTTAACTGCATCCCTCTAGTATAAGTCTAATTAGTAAACAGGGTCCGGCAAAATGATGTGAGCAGTTGAACGAAAAACTCCGGGAGGACTCCGCGACAATTTCGTGGAGTTCCCCGGTTGACTGTGCCGGACCCTGTAATCTCAGTATAAAGCTAGTATGAAAGTAGTACCATTCAAGGGAAGGTCCTCGCCTGTTTCATCTCTAGTATATTGTATACATATTTATGATAGTATGATACCATTTCCTATACTAGAGAACTGTATAGACGCCCGGACGCAAATTTCGGAATCAGGGGTAGGGCTGAGATTCGACGTTAAAAATTTTACAATTCCCGAGGTCATCCGTACGGACGCCCGGACGTATTTTCAAGATTTAGGGGGTAGAGAAAAGACATGAAACATGCCCAAAAAGCGTAAGTTAATAGCTTTCCGGGGTCGCCAGTAGCTTTTGGAGGGCTCACTCGCTTCGCTCATTTGCCCCTTTTCGTGATCCAGTATGAATATATCAAGACTAGTACGGTAATCCTACTAGAAAGCTAGTATAAAACCTAATATAATGAAGGTTTTAGCCTCGTATAAGTCTAGTATGTACGGTCATTTGGCCGCACGGACGCACGCGCACAAATTGCTAAATCAAAGATCAGAGCAAAGACATGAAACGAGTCCAAAATTTTGAGTTTCGAGTCATTGTGTAGTCTCATCAATATTTCAATTTGAATTCAATCCATACCACAGGTTCTCTGCGTTGTTCGTTTAACTTGGTTATTGTTAACAGGGAACCTGTATTATCGAAAAAAACGCCGTTCACCATGTGCCTTCTATTCAAAAAAAAATCGACTTTCAAGCTCTTTTTATAGGACAGGAGAAGGACTTGGAAGAATTTCAACTTTCGAGCTATGTATAATATGATAGAAGATGCCTTGAAAAAAAATTCAACTTTCGAGGTATATAAAATAGGACGGGGTTGGACTGGCAACAATTTCGACTTTCCCAAGTTCCCCGTAGATCGGTGTCACCCCTCCAGTTAACTAGATATGCAATGCTTAATACATCAATTGGATTAGCCCTGTCAATGAGCTAGATATGCCGCGGCTCAAACACCATGAGAAACAGAACGCGTTTCTAAGGTACCCCGCAAAATAGGTTCCCTCCCTCTCCTCGTTTTTCTCCGTTGAAGAATTTTCATTAGTTTTCAATGTCATGTTTACCTGATGTGTTTCGTCTACGTATAAATGTTTCAGGAATGCCGTAAAATGAAACGTGCCCCTAAATACGTGATATATTCTGTAGCTATTGTAATCGTGATATGTGTAATATATTTTGGGTACAAAATGGCCTTCGATGATAATGGTTATAGAAGGTGGAGGAATTGTGAAGACAGCGATTCTTGCAAGTATGCTTAATATTCAAACTAATGGTTTCCAATCCGTTTCGCGTTCACGCATCAGGTTTTCATAACTTTGCGATGAATGTTTATAGACGACTGCGACATTACAAACCGGCCAAGAATCCTTTTTCCGGATACATTATCAGTTCCATTGATGTAGATTCTGTTGATGCGCTCGAAGGTAGATTAGTCAACAATATAACCCAAGAAAAATATGTCTTCAAAATATATTTTTTGGAGCATTCGACCATCCGTGTGACAATATGCGAAGAACAGGTTTTCCGACAACGTTTCCAGCCAAATGTAGCTTTACCGCGGGAACCAACTTTACGCAAGTGAGTCTTATGGCAATTCAATTTTCCGCTCGTCGTTTTGTCACCCAAGGCGAGGCCCGTAGTTGAAATCATAATTTGTGGTGGAGGCTCGGTGGAAGTTTGAGGGCAAACTGTCCTCTTTTTTCAGCAGTAGTGATTTTTCAAACTATAGAGTTGTATTCTTGTCGAGGGATGTAACTTGCCTAGCCTGCAAATGGATTCTGTTTCCATGGATACTCTCTTAAATATCAAAATTATCATTGAATGTTTTTATAAAATTAAGATTCAGGATCTCCAAAAGCGTAGAAGAATACGTCCTTGTGGAATCAGATGAAATACGAATTAAACTCATCGCGGAGCCAGCTAAATTAGAATTGTACCAAAATCAAGGTGGAAATAAGCCAGCCATAGTCGTCAATGATTTGGGAAAGTTGGTGGTAGAATACAATCAACGAGAAAAGGGACTTCGGTAAGAAAGATCGAATATAATGACTATCGGATCGCGGCGCGATGGAAACAGACTTTCAAGTCGTGTAAATTACAGAGAGTATGTGGAACATTTCGACGGATTTGAAGATGCGCGACCTTACGGACCCATGTCAGTAGCTCTCGATTTTGCCTTTCCAAGAGCCAGAAATGTTTACGGATTATCGCAACATCTAGAAAGGCTCCCGTTGCAGTCGACGGAGTGAGTAAAATTACATTAGTATGTTTTCTCGCTATTGATTTCGTGGATATGGCTCGAAAATGTGAGACGAATGTTATTTCAGCGATGGCGAGCCTTACAGATCATTCAATATTGATTACGCCTCGCAAAAATCACGAAGAAGATCGATGTACGGTGCCGTCCCATTCATCATCGCTCACGGGTAATGATCGTTAATTTTTATCAGAAACTTGGTTCACAAGCGGAAATTTAGGGATACGCTTTGGGGAAGGGGGGATACTCTAAGTCCTCAATAATTTCTTCCTTGTCACTTTCAAAACTGCGTATGGAGGTTGAAGGAAAAAGAATTTTTATACCGCACTTTGAGGATGTCTAAGTCGAGCCTGAGACTAGAGTCC
Source organism: Aspidiotus destructor (assembly GCA_035079395.1). Taxonomy (NCBI): domain Eukaryota; kingdom Metazoa; phylum Arthropoda; class Insecta; order Hemiptera; family Diaspididae; genus Aspidiotus; species Aspidiotus destructor. The sequence goes on along the minus strand of JAVHKZ010000003.1, from coordinate 8,921,731 downwards.
GAGACTCGAGATTAAGACTCGAGGCCGAGACTCGAGACTGACACCCGAACTTGTGACTAAAGACTATGATTGGAGCTTAAGACTCGAGACTGACCCTCAAGACTGAGACTCAAGACTGAAAATCGAGTTTAAAACTTGAGACTGAGACTTAAGACCGAGACCGGAACTCAAGATTGAGACTCGAGGCCGAGACTCGAGACTGACCTCAAACTTGAGACTCACGACTGTGATTGGGGCTTGAGACTCGAGACTGAGACTCAAGACTGACACTCAAGACCAAGACTCAAGACTGAGACTCGAGTTAGAAGCTTGAGGAGGCTGAGACTCGGGACCAAGACCGGGACTCAGGATTGAGACCCGAGACTCGAGACTGACACTCGAGCTTGATACTGAAGACTGATACTCGAGACTGAGACTCAAAACTGATACTTGAGATTAAAGACTGACACTCGAGACCAAGACTCAAACTTGACAAGACTGAGATCCGAGACCAAGCCCAGGACCCAAGGTTTAGACTCGAGACTGACACTCGGGCCCGAGACTCAAGACCGATACTTAAGACTGACACTTGAGCTTGAGACTCGAGACTAAGACTCGAGCTTGAGGCTTGAAGAGACTGAGAATCGAGCCCAAGCCCGGGACTCAAGGTTGAGACTCGTGACTGATCCTCGGGACCGAGACTCGAGACTGATACTCGAGACCGTCACTCGAGCTTGAGACTCAAGACTGTGATTGGAACTTGAGACTCGAGACTGACACTCAAGACTGATACTCGAGACTAAGACTTAAGCTTGAGGCTTGAGGAGACTGACCCTCAAGACCAAGACTGAGACTTGAGCTTGAGACTCAAGACTGAGACTCGAGTTAGAAGCTTGATGAGACTGTAACTCGAGACCAAGACCAGGACTCGAGATCGAGACTCGAGACTGAGACTCGAGCTCGATACTCAAAACTGACACTCGAGACCAAGACTCGAACTTGACAAGATTGAGATTCTTGACCAAGCCCAGGACTCAAGGTTTAGACTCGAGACTGACACTCGGGCCCGAGACTCAAGACCGATACTTAAGACTGACACTTGAGCTTGAGACTCGAGACTAAGACTCGAGCTTGAGGCTTGAAAAGACTGAGAATCGAGCCCAAGCCCGGGACTCAAGGTTGAGACTCGTGACTGATCCCCGGGACCGAGACTCGAGACTGATACTTGAGACCGTCACTCGAGCTTGAGACTCAAGACTGTGATTGGAACTTGAGACTCGAGACTGAGACTCAAGACTATAACTCAAGACTGAGACTCAAGTTAGAAGCTTGAGGAGACTGAGACTCGACTTCAAGACAGGGGCTCAAGATTGAGACTCGAGGCCGAGACTTGAGACTACGACTCGGGACTCAGACTCAAGACTGTGATTGGAGCTTGAGACTTGAGACCAAGCCCAGGACTCAAGAATGAGACTCGAGACTGGCACTCGGGACCGAGACTCAAGACTGATACTTAAGACCGACACTCGAGATTGAGACTTTAGCTTGAGACTCGAGTTTGAGGTTTGAAGAGACTGAGAATCGAGACCAAGCCCGTGGCTCAAGGTTGAGACTCGAGACTGACACTCCAGATTGAGACTCGAGTTTGAGGCTTGAAGATACTGAGAATTGAGACCAATTCCGGGACTCAAAGTTGAGACTCGAGATTGAGACTCACGCGTGAGGGGACTGAGACTTGAGACCAAGACCAGGACTCAAAATTGAAACTCGAGGCCGAGAGTTGTGACTGAGTGATACTCGAGCATGAGATACGAGACTGAGGCTAGAAACTGACACTCAAGACTGACACTTCAGCAGACTGCGACTTGAGATTTTAGACTGAGACTCGAGACTGACAATCGAGCTTGAGAATTGAGTTTGAGCATTGAGGTTCAGACTAGAGCTTAGACTAGGGACTGATTTTTAAGACTTATACTCAATACTGAAATTTCAGTTCCGAGACTTGGACTCGAGCTTGAGGCTTGAAGAAACTGAAACTCAAGACCGAGACCGGGACTCAAGATTGAAACTCAAGGCTAATACTCAAGACTGACTCATGGGACTGAGGCTCGAGACTGAGAATTGAGCTTGAGGCTCGAGTTGGAGAATTGAGGCTCAGACTCGAGACTGACACTCGGGACTGAGACTCGAAATTGACGCTTGAGAATCGCACTCGAGACTGAAACCGGAGCCCGAGACTCAAGTTTGAGATTTGAGACTGAGACTGAGACTGAGATTCGAGCTTAGTGTCGTCCTCAAACTTTTCGAGACCTGAAGCAAAATTTTCACATGAGGTCTTTTTTCAATTTGGACAATTTTAATTTGTTCCCCCTCGCCGGTGCGAGGCCTACAGTAGTGCGAGGCCTGAAGCGCTAATACCTACTTGCCACTCCCTTGCGACGCCCCTGAGGATGTGTATTTGTTCCGTTCACGTGCTCGTGTATTCCACGGAGAAGGTCGCTGAAATTCGAACCCCTGAAATCGTTTGTACTACATTTGTATCGTCTGTTCAACATTTTTTTCCAATTGCTTCATGATCCTCCTTTCATATTTCGAGGGAAAAGTAAAGTCCACCTCCTCCTTCCCTCCCTAATTGATTTCAGATAGAATATCGCTTTTTGTTCTACTTCTATATCGGTCTGTTCCTTTCTTAATTTTATGTATAATTATAAGCTTGATAAAATTTTCTGCGCAGTGTTAATAGTACGGTCGGAGTTTTCTGGTTTAATTCGGCGGATACATGGATTGATATTAATAAACCGAACGGGTCACCCAGCGATGGTATTAGTACGTACTTCATTTCTGAAACTGGACTTTTGGATGTATTCCTGATGGCAGGACCAACCTTTTATGATGTTACTCGGCAATATACGTTTTTGACTGGGACCGCGCCGCTTCCACCCGTGAGTATTTGAGAAATAGTTGAAACCAGATGCATTTTCGATGCTTACTCAACTCAGTTTACACTTGGAATAACAGTCGCAGTTTTGTTACTCTGACGTCATCAATGACTCTGACCTAATTAAAAGAATTGAAAAAAAGTTGCAAGGGCCTAGCAAGACGCTATCAGCAACCTTGACCTGATGGAGTTTGTATTTAAAGAGGAGGCGGAATGAGCTAGTTGAGGAGTGCTGAGCCTTTCTAGACATTGGGCCAAATTAATTTGGCACACGTTGAAAGTTTTTGTGGGCCACAAAAAAATAGATCAGTTGTTGACTCATTGATTTTTTTAGTGCTTAGCTTCTGCCTTCTCAAGTCCTTACCTTAACAGTCGCAACCGGGGAACTCCACGAAATTGTCGCGGAGTCCTCCCGGAGTTTTTCGTTCAACTGTTAACATCTTTTTGGCGCACCCTGTCAAGATGTAGAGAATCCTCAAAACTTAACAACGATGTAAAATTGTAAACAGCAAACACACAACTCCAAAAAAATGAAAAAAAAAAAACTAGCAGAGAGAGAAAGAATAATCACCACAAATATGAGCACAAGCTGGAGAATAGGTATCTTTCACAAGTGCAGCAAAGTGCCGATTCTCCTGATCGTTTTCTATGTACACCAAATCCTGCAGCACATTGATCAGCCAAAAATCAGTTAATTTAAGCCTAAGGCAAGCTCAATTTTTGGAATTTTGAAAGCTAAATTAAGCCGAAAAAGTCGAAAGCGAAAAGTGCAAGCTCTATTTTGAAATCAAAAGCGAAAAGCAAAAGTTTTGTTGTCCGGCTTTCAAACTCTGGTTACATGATCTTTAATTATACGGCTCCGCCAGAGAATCTCTTCTATTTTACATTCAAATTTTCCGTTCCTTTGTTCACAGTATTTCTCTCTCGGCTATCATCAAAGCAGATGGAACTATTACAGTCAGCAAGAAGTGCTGGACGTTGCCGAAAATTTTGATAAATATAACTTACCATTGGACGCTGTATGGCTAGATATTGAATACACGGACGAGAAAAGGTTTACTTAGTGTATAATGGCTTCAAAGAAAATATGTAGCTATTGTTATTTTAGAACGGAGTATAACCTGTTACAACTTTTGCGTAGATATTTCACTTGGAATTCAGACAATTTTCCAAATCCCAAAGAAATGGTTAATAGTTTAGCGGCTAAAGGCAGAAAACTGGTCGTCATCATCGACCCGCATATAAAAGTAGATTCCAATTACAAAATTTACCAGGGTGGAATAGAAAAAGGACTTTTTGTTAAATCAGAATCTGGAAGCACGTTCGTGGGTAAGTCAGCTCAAGTCCATGTTCTGGAAAGACTTTTCAACGTTATTGTTTTAGTGGTCATAATGAAGCTCTAGTGTCGCTACTGTATTTCAATAAATCTTCTTCTAGGCTTTCACGATTTCCAAGTTTCTTAGTTTCTTCCCTGGTTTCTGTCAGAACGTATTCAGATCCTGTGGGAAATCTGGGAAGACCCTGGAGTATGTGCCCTCTTCCTTTACTAATTTTTTTTCTTCATTCTAGAGGATGCATTACGTACTTGTTACAGGCTGAAAGGTAGAACGCATCTTTAAAGCGCGTTCGTAGCCGAGGTATAGCAATAAATCTTTGCACCCCTGCCAACAAAGCATTTTCCATTATTGTATGGTTCGTTTTCCATCTTTCAATCCTCAAATTGATCTTTGTTTAGCTTCTCCAGACTGTCCTTGGAAAAAGGTGTTGAACATTTTATTTAATCTCCTTGAGCCCTCAAATTTTTGTCTACTTTTTCATAGTCTTTCCATGCATCCATTCAAGAAAATGTTTTTCAAGTTGTATACTTGGTAATCTTCCGAAACTTGTTGACCTTATCCCTAATAAAAATGATAGCAGGAAATCTTAAATTGGTAAAAAAAAAAAAAAAAAGTCTCCCAGAAGCGAGAGTTGTAATGTTAATTTCGTTACATCCGTAATAATTACTTGATTGCAGGTAAATGTTGGCCAAAAAAATCCGTTTTCTTCGACTTTCTCAATCCAGAAGCTCGTGATTATTGGGCATCTCAATATTTGCTAGAGAACTTTGAAGGAACAACCAAGGATGTCTTTATTTGGAACGACATGAACGAGCCTTCATTGTTCAACGGACCTGAAAGAACGTTGCCAAGAGATATTGTGCATTACGGTGGTTGGGAGCACCGCGATATTCACAATATCTACAGCTTCCTTCAGGTAAGGCACGTGGGAGTCAAATGAATTCTGAAGCAATAAGGAGAGCTTATTCATAAATGAACAAAATCTTTATTCTTGTAAGGTGAAAGCCACTTACGAAGGACTACTGAAACGATCTGAAGGCAAGATCCGGCCATTCATTTTGACGAGGTCGCATTTCGCAGGCAGTCAACGTTACGCAGCCATCTGGACGGGTGATAATTATGCCACTTGGACTACGTTAGAACTTTCTTTACCAATGTGCCTCTCAGCAGCGTTGTGCGGATTCAGTTTTTGTGGAGCCGATATTGGCGGCTTTTTTGATCAGCCTGATCCCGAGTTACTTTTAAGGTGGTTTCAAGTGAGTTGCGAACTTTTGAGCGGTACAAACTTGCATGTTTCGGTATTGTGAAATCATTGTTCTTTGTTTGTTACAAGTTTGGAGTGTATATATCATTTTTCCGGGAGCATTCTGATTTGGATTCGCCGAAACGAGAACCTTATGTGTACTTGCAAAATGATTCATTTGTGGGACCTCTTATAAAGGAGGCGCTTCAAGATCGTCAAATATTGTTACCGTTCTGGTATACGCTCTTCTATCAGCATTCAATCGGCGGTCAACCAGTGATACGACCGTTGGTCATGGAGTTTCCAAATGAAGAGAAAACTTTTGACATCGACTACGAGTTTTTGATGGGTAAAATATTTTAGTGAATCTGCGTCTTTTACTTTTCAACTTTGAAATGTGTAATAATTCTGCAAAATAATGTCTAAAGGTAACTCTATATTAATCCGACCGGTGACCGAACCCCAACTTTCAAAAATCGATGTCTATTTTCCCGGCGAAAATGAGATATGGTATCTTTATCATCGAACAAAATTCATGTCTGTTACGATTCAAGGATTTCAGTCAATCTCTCTTACCTACGATGCAGTAAGAAGAATTCTCATTAGCCTGTGAGGGTTTTCCACCTTTCCTTAATGCATGCCTATATTTGTTTGCTTGGGTCGATACGCTCGGCTTCCTATCAACGTATGAGTATGCAATTCAGCAATACTCAAAAGATCAGTGTTAGGAATACCATGGTAATGGTAAGAACCAGGCAAATAAGAATATGCAATGTGAAATTGTGAGAAAGCCTTCTCTTCCTTCCCTAGAATTTCAAATAACTTATATACATATGAATATTTTTAGATACCAGTATTCATTCGTGGAGGTCATATCATCTCTAGAAGTGCTGAAGCTGAGCATGCACCTCTACCTTGTGCTAAACGGGTGCTCGAATCTAATATCACGTTGTACATCGCCCCGGACAAGATGGTAAAAAATTTGATTCTAAATTTTGTAAAATTTTAGAGGAATATCTGCGCAGCGTAAATCTTCGACATATGTGTTAGTAATTGGTTGTAGTCTTGAACATATTTGTGCTTCATCTTTCAAGACCATGACTTGAAAGTTGAAGATTGTAAGTTAGGTATGTCAATTAGGCCTGTGTGGTCTGGAGGTGTTGGAAGACAATAGTGAATTAGCCTCGGAGCCAGATTCCATATTTAGCTGTGGGAGAATTTTCCGCACGATAAAAGAATATTCTTCAAAAAATTTCACATTTTTACCTCTCGTCCTATCCTTACTGACGACTGGAAAGGAGATTTTCTTTCGGAAATTCATTCGTCGATTTTCTAGTTGAAATGGCGTTTCTAATCGCTTTCAACGAAAACTGTTTGAGAATAGGCAAAATTTCTAAAGCGAGACCATTTTTTGTGGTCACATATATCCAGGATGTAAGAGGAATAAAAGACTGTTTCAAATTTTTCCATTTGTTTTCTCACGATTGTTGGTAAGTGAAAAACTCGAGCGAATTACCAACCACCCCTCCTCTAATATTACCCTCGCACGTAAGTATTGAGTTGTTTCCTTATGGTTATAGTTGCGATTCGGAGACCCATTGATTTTCTAAATCTTGTGATCTCTTTAGACCCAGTGGACTGTCTTGTTCAAACCGCAGCAAAAAGGTTGAGCAAAACGTTCAAAATTCGAGTTCAAACTGCAAATTTTCATAACGAACTCAACGAAATGTATTATATCTTCTATTTTGTCCTAGGATAAAGCAGAGGGATTCTTGTACATCGATGACGGAGAGACATTTGAGTATCAGAAAAAACAATTCACTTACGTAAAATTCGAATATGATACAAATGAAATACGAATGCGGTATGTATCTCGGTAATAATATTGGATTAAAAACTTGGACAAATTAATCAAAGTCCGCATATGACCTCTCTGAACAACTGAATTCGGCATTATAGGACTCTTTTCCGGAAATGGTTTGCCGACAAACAAATTTTCCGACAAAAAAAGTTTTCCGACATTTTAGCTATATCACAGAGTTACATTGTGCCCTATTCTTGATAAACAGTCCATAATGGAAATGTTGTCGAAGTTCGGGCCAATGTCTTCCATTCTCTTCATGAAGTCCCTCCGTTTTTCAGCCGGTGTATACTTCACCTTTTTTCCTAGACTCAATTCCGTTACACATGTCTTGTTGTTCCCCTGTTCCACTTGGAACGAAATCCTTAATTGCTGTGCATGAAAAAAAAAGAGAATTGTTCGGAAAAAATGCTCGTCGGCACATTCACCTGCCGGAAAAAATGTGTGTCGGAGAAGTTTTCTTGGCGGAAAATTTGTCTGTCAAAAAAAAATGTTGGAAAAATGTCCCCGAACCGAAATTGAAGAGTTGTTTTTCTCTTAACTGTGATTCAAGCGACTGAAATCAGAAGTTTTTGTTCGAAGACCCAAGTTTAGAGGAAAATATCCGACATAAGTTGTCTGTCATCTCTTTGGATGTGTCGTCCTGTATCGTTTGATATGCGAATATCATTGAACAAAAAATAGAATAAAAAAGAATAAAAAAAATGTATAGAAATATGCTGGCGTATCCAAATCGAGTCTTAGTCTCAAGTGTTAGTCTCAAGTGTTAGTCTTGAGTGGTCAGTTTCGAGTCTCAGCCTCGATTCTCCAGCTTGAGTCTCAAGGTCGAGTCTCGGTCCCAATTTTCAGTCTCGAGTCTCAAACTCAAGTCTCAGTCTCCTCAAGCTTGAGTCTTAGTCTCAAGTTTTAGTCTTGAGTCACAGTCTTGAGTAACAGTCTTGAGTATCAGTATCGAGTCTCAGCCTCGATTCTCCAGCTTGAGTCTCAAGGTCGAGTCTCGGTCCCAATTTTCAGTCTCGAGTCTCAAACTCAAGTCTCAGTCTCCTCAAGCTTGAGTCTTAGTCTCAAGTTTTAGTCTTGAGTCACAGTCTTGAGTAACAGTCTTGAGTATCAGTATCGAATCTCAGCCTCGAGTCTCAATCTCGAGTCTCGGTCCTAAATGTCAGTCTTGGGTCTCAGTCTCCTCAAGACTCAAGCTCGAGTCTTAGTTTCGAGTGAAAGTCTCGAGTGGTAGTCTTGAGTATCAGTCTTGAGTGTCATTCTCAAGCTCCAGCCACAGTCTTGAGTCTTAAGCTCGAGTCTCAGTCTCAGGTGTTGTTCTTGAATGTCAGTCTTATGTGTCAGTCTCGAGTTTCAGCTTCCATTCTCCAGCTTGAGTCTCAAGCTAGAGTCTCAGCCTCCAGTCCCAATCTTGAGTCTCGGTCTCAGTTTCAGTTTCGAGTGTCAGTCTCAATTCTTCAGCCCAAGTCTCGAGTCTTAGTCGCGAGTTTTAGTCTTGAGTGTCAGTCTTGATTCTCCAGTTGAAGTCTCAACATCGAGTCTCGGTCCCGAGTGTCGATCTCGACTCTCCAGCTCAAGTCTCAGTCTCAAGTCTCACCCTCGAGTCTCAATCTTGAGTGTCAGTCTCGAGTGTCGGTCCTAAGTGTCAGTCTTGAGTATCTGCCTAAATTCTCAAACTCGATTCTCCAGCTCGAGTCTCAGTCTCAAGTCTCAAGCTCAAGTGTCAGTCTCGAGTCTCATTTCCGAGTGTCATTCTTGAGTCTCAGCCTCGATTCACATGCTCGAGTCTCAAGTGCGAGTCTCATGTGCGAGTCTCAGTCTGGAGTCTCGGTCTCAAGTCTCAGTCTCCTCAAGCCTCAATCTCGAGTCTTAGTTTCGAGTCTCAATCTTGAGTCTCGGCCACACTCTCAAGTCTCAGTCTCGAGTCCCACGCTCCAGTCACAGTCTTCAGTCTCAAGCTCTAGTCACAGTCTTGAGTCTTAATCTTGAGTCTCAGTCTCGAATGTTGGTCTTGAGTGTCAGTTTTATGTGTCAGTCTCGAGTTTCAAGCTCAAATCTCAATCTCGAGTCTCAGTCTCGAGTCTCAGTCTCGAGTTTTAGTCTTGAGTGTCAGTGTCGAGTCTCATCCTCGAGTCTCGATCCTCAGTGTCAGTCTCGAGTCTCCGCCTCGATTCTCAAACTCGATTCTTCAGCTCGAGTCTCAGTCTCGAGTGTCAGTCTCAAGTCTCAAGCTCAAATGTCAGTCTCGAGTCTCAGCCTCGATTCACATGCTCGAGTCTCAAGCTTGAGTCTTAGTCTCGAGTCTCAGTCCCAAGTGTCAGTCCCGAGTGTCAGTCTTGAGTCTCAGCCTCGATTCACATGCTCGAGTATCAAGCTTGTGTCTTAGTCTCGAGTGTCAGTCTTGAGTGTCAGTCTCGAGTCTCAACCTCGAGTATCAGTCTCGCGTCTCAGTCTCGAGTCTCAGTATAAGATGTACGGACTGCGCCATTGACTTATTTCATAGCGCCAGAGATGTTTTTCATCACTTTCCATATATGCGCCACTGTAGGGCCGCCCTGGTTCCCGAGAATGGATTGTATGCTCTTCGTTTCTTAAATTTGAGCCTGTGGAAGGAGAACACTTGAGACACAGCAGGCGTGTAGGAGAGAACTCCGGACGAGTGGCAGTGTGACCACCATTATTTGAGCGTCGGGTTGTAGGTGTCGAAAGTTGACGGTAGTTTCAATGTAGATCAAATTTTCTTCATGAAAAAGTCAGTTCTTATTTGCGTAATTAATTCTGAGTCGTAAATTTCTCTTATTGCCTACAGGTACATGGAAGATAACAAATTTCAGACCAACCAATGCATCACTGAAATACTGATCGCAGGAGGGAAAAGAATTAAGAGTGCATCCGCCGTTATTAGTAAGTAAACTTATTATTTTCTAACAAATCAATAAAAAATGACCATTTAAAATGTACCTATCTTTGATTCGTTTAGATGGAGCGGAAATATCGTTAGACGTAGAATTCCGTAAAAATGCATCATATTTGCGGCCAGAAAAAGATCGTCTCACTTTAAACAGCGAATGGAGGATTAAGTTTGAATGAAATTAAGAAAAAAGAATACGAATCAATCCATAGAAACATTGCATTGCTGCGACACTTCAAGCCTGGCCTAATTTCAGAACTAGCATTTCGATCATTGAGCGAGCCTACACATGGATCATGTTTCATATCTGCTGTCCTCTCGTGAGGTTTTCACTCGTTTGTTTTCATTGTTAACCTGGTTCGCTTTATAATTGGTTGAGCGGCTCACGTGTTAGGTCTGAGGGCCAGTTTTACCAGCGTTTGGTGAACAGTTTTAGTCAGGGTATTCACGTATGTCTAGATAAGAAAGGTAGATTTTCAAATTTCCGATCGTCCATGTTATCGAAGGGCTAGGAAGAAGTTTGATTTCTGTGCCGTATGTAAGAGAAAGGGGCTTTGGAAAATTCTAACCATTGTGAAGATTGTAGTTTCGACCTACCTAGCTCATGAACTTCGAAAATTGCTGATCTCAGAGCGCTATAGGAACAGTTAATAGTTTCTATTCTTGGAAAATTTTGAACATTCCAAATGATTCAACCCAATGGATTATTGAAACCGAAAATCTTCATAAAATATGTTTTTTGCTCGCCTGAATCGATTTAATTGAAGAAGCGAGTAATGAACAAATTGAGCTGTGAGTTTTTCTTTTAATTTTATTTTCTTCAATCGAACCTGTTCCTACAATTTGGAGTTTTTTAACGTTTCAATTTTTTTATCCTTCATTTTTGAGAAGGGTAGTACCTACCTGGTCATTAATCTTACGTGCAATAATGCTTCAATCATTTCTTGAAAATAAAGTACAAATTAAGTTAAGGGAGAGAGAAAAAAAGAAAAATGAAAAAGAAAATAGAATACCTAATTTTGTACATGATGTTGAATTGTTTTAAATGTGCCATATACGTGATGTATTTTAGTTACCGATTTATATAATATATAAGTATTTAAAAACGTGTGTGTTAGCTCATTTGAAAAGGCAAATATACCAGTCTCTTTAAATCTTTTCAGTATGTGTCGATAGGTCAAGCTGTTACCATGAAACGGGTCCGTTTCACCGGAAATTTTTCCATATGAAATTATTCACCGATTCTACTTCTTCGAAGAACTGATTCACCGAAAAAAATTCACTTATTAAAACCTACACTTCCCGGAAAAAAATTCACCTTGACTCTCACCGACAGTTTCACCGATTTGAAAAAAAAAAAAAAAAAAAAAAACGCTCATGTTTAGCCAGCAAACAATTGGATTTATTTGCGACCTAAGTTGCAAAAACTGGACTCATGATCGAAAAAATCAATTTCTTTTTTGAGAAACAAACATTGAACCCCTCCTCCCCCCTCTCTTTTTCTCTCTCTAAAGGTAACATTGAATTTACAATGATGAGTCCAGTTTTTGTAGCGTGGATCACATTTATCGATCAATTGCTCTTACTTGACTTTACTTCAATCAAAACTCTGAAAAATTAAAATTTCTCTTTGGACCAAGCCTTTTTAAAAAACTTATTTGTTACGAGCGCTTCAAGCAAATGAACGGTTCAAGTTAGAGATGGGCAAAACCGGTAATACCGTTTTTTAAGAAAAAAAAAAACACAAAAAAATACCGTTTTAAAACCGAGTATTTTGTGAAATACCGGTATTTTTTGGTACTAACAATTTTCAATATTTTTCTTAATTTTCTATCATTTTTCCAGTCAGCGAATCTCAATTAGCTCTTAGGATGCCAGGTCTACGGATTTTTGATCCTCTAAAAAAAATACGGGTTTTTCTTTTTTCTTGCGATCAAGGGAAAGGTACCTTAAACACCATAACGAGAGATACCTTTCTCCTGATTGTCATTAATAGATTAATCAAAGTCCGTAGTAATCTGTTTTTAGGTCTTACAAAAAATGGCGGATACAGATTTTTGAAACTTGGCATCTGGCATTTAGCTCATCAAAATTGATCAGATTCTTCGTTGAAAATTACCCAAAGGTTTTACAGTCCACTTTTTGCATCCCCTTTCTTATCTTGGGAGTCATTCTCGGGGAAAAATCAAAACCGGTTAAAAACCGGTGTCTCTCTTTAACTAAGTACACCGGGAGTCGGGACTCAACTGAAATTTTTAAAGTACCGGTTCACCGGTATTTTTAAAGTACCGGTTTTTGCCCATTTCTAGTTTAATTCAAGTTTGCCTTGTAATCATAGAAATCTTGCATTTACCTAGCAATTTTTCCTTCTTTTGTTCATCTAAAATTACGTTTCTTGTTTTTAATCATATATTTTGGCAACAAAACCATTGATAGAGAAATTCAGCCATTTTTCAAGCTTTTGCCTCTGAGCAAGCTAAGAGCATAATATAAGCATCCGCATACCACCCTCCCTAAAAAAAATGACGTCACAACTTGAGGTTCATATTCTGTTTCACCTACGACTTTATTTTTGCATACAGCATTTTTCAAATTCCTAAATAGTAGTCTAGGCAAGTTTTATTTTTGTTTTGCATTTTTCAAATTTTTGCACCTAAGATACTGTCTTTGGAAGAGTTTCTTCTTCTCGATACCTCAATAATGGTAATATACCTGTCGCAAGTATTCTATATAAGAATAAAGAATATATTTTATATACCTATGATCTTTTTCTAGTTTCATTTCTTGCAAGTTGAAGATTTTAAATTTCTGTTTTACAAATCGCATTTTGAAATAAGACTGAGTCGCTGTGCGCCTCAGTATCCGGGTCTCTTGCAATGATTCAAGTGCAGTATCATCATCACTATTGATTGACGTAGGTCTACCAAAATGAAAAACTTCCAAAATTTGCAAATGGCTAAACAAAAATAAAATAAGAAAATTTAAATACAACTTGAGTAAAATGTCACAACCCATTTTTCCGGTGAGAACTAATTTTTTTTTTTTTTCGTGGTTGCATGGCTTTTGCCTTGCCGAAGGAGGCAAGAACCCCAAAAAGAACGCATTAGACTGCCCAAAAAGATACTAGGTATATCTTTTTCCAGATTGACTATGTGAGTCCGGCAATATGTTAGTACAGTAAATATATTTATACAACATTTTACATGTATAAATTACACGCTCACAAGCTGATACGTCCTTAATGAGTATAAAATACAACATAGGTAGCAAAATATTATATATGGTAAGTTTCTTTATTTTGCCATTCTGAATTATTGACTAATTCAAACTCATCAAACTTGCACGCACATAATATACCTACTGGCCGATTTCAAATCATTGTCATTTCTACATTTCGAATACACGCAGATAATCTATAAATAGGTATGAAATCACATTGAAAATTAACTAAGAATCTAGGTATTTCTGTTTTTATTATTCATATTAACAAGAATCTAGTTACAAATTGTTATTATATTTTCGGGATTAAACGAGTGTGGTATTATAGGTAGCCTACTTTATGTTTATAAAAACGCGAACATGAAAGTACAGAAGTATAATCTTACAAAACATAGAAGACACGATAACAATAATAACTGAAAATCATATAAGTAGCGTAACAAATTCATTATAGATAAAGTACGAATAAGAAATAGACTTTTGTAATCAAGATTCACCAAAACCAGTAAATTAACCACGTTTACGAATAATTCTGTAATATTGTAAGCGATTTTTTTATTTACCTATTTTGGGCAACATTCAAATATGCATACAGAATTGATTATGACTTCTTTTTTTTTTTCTTATTATTCAACTTTATTCATTAATTCACTTTAGTATATAAGTAAGAGGAAGTTGGATAGGAACATGGAATAAAAAATTACTTGGTATTAATTGAATGGTCTACCTATAGAATTATTTAAATCGAAAAATAATTTGAAGCCTATTTTAGTTCAATTCAATCGAAAGTCGTTTCAATGAATAACGAGAGATGTACAATAAGACTAATTAGGTAGGTAATTAATGAAAAACAAATGCAATAATAAAGAGAGAAAATATTTTGTATACAAAATACACGTAGGTATAAGGGAATAATGAGATAAAATAATTTTATGAACGAAGAAAAATTCAGAAGAAAAAGACAATTATGAGAAAAAGATGAGAGTATCATAAGAAAATAAAATCGATATAAATGTAGTAACTTGTGAAGTACAAAATGCTCGCATGTATTACCCTGAGCTATATTATGAAATAAAATCGACTCGCAGCTTTACGTGGCCAATTTATTTCAAGTCATCATTTTATGAAGGCTAATACAGATTAGAAAATAGAAGTCGATTTCATCAAGATTACTATATTTTGGAAATAAAAAGTCAATTTCTATATAAACTTTCATTGTGTATGGTACAAGTAGATAATCCTTCAATTAATCAATTTAGACGCAGACGAAGTAATAATTATCTTGTAATTCTTGAACGGAATTCATGCCTATGTAAAATATTATGTCAATCAATTAACTCCGATTTCATTCCAATATTAATGATACATGACTCAGGTAGGTATTGTTACTCATTACATATAAAAAATAATTCTCTTCATTCTATCGACAAATATTAGTTTCAGATGCAGTTTTGAGTCCTGTTGCAGAATTTGTGCAAGCTGAGATAACATAAAATTCAGTAATTCGGACGTTTGAAAACCTTACCGCGTGACGTCGACCTTTGAATTTTCGTTATTCTTCTGTAGGAAAATGTTGACCTACTTTTTTGCAAAATTGTTCAAAATTTTTATCGTTGAATAACAAGAGTACGAATCAATTACATAGACATGAATAAGATATAATCATTTATATTTTACTCAGTTCAATATATCCTTCCTGGTTGCAATTCACGTATATAGCCTAGGTATAATTTTAATTTGAAATAAAAGTAGGAATTCCAAGAAGAAATCAACGTTCAATCTTCATACGAGTAGGCACCTATAATTTTGTTCGCAAAAAATTCCCTTACTAAATTAATTTTTCGATTTGATATGTACGGTATCAATTATAATAAGAAAAAAAAAATACTATAATGGTGATGTTTTTCAGTCAATTATCATGCGTCATGGTCCTCAAGTCTTTCTAAATAAATAGTAATCATACTTCGATCTTTAGAATTCCAAAAGAAATTTTTTAATTCATCAGCTATTATCCATATACGCTTGAGAGTTTGGTTGATTCAAAAGTTTCATTCCTTGAAAAATTACTATTAAAATGATATGTAATTTATTTGGCCAACAATATAAATTTCAAGATTGATATGATGTACTTTGCTGGGGACATTCAAAATTAAATTACAACAAAAAGGCAGGAGGTTTTGAATTCATATTTTCCATTCACACGAGAATAAGGTAACACCTAGATCATTTTCATCAATAACTGGTGGTAAACGACAAGAAAATTTGAAAGAAGGTCAAACATTCACATTCTTTTTAATTTAGAAATTTTTCAACTGAGCTATGCTACTCATTGATATCCAATCATAAATTCCTCACAAACTAAAAGAAATTTCAATTAGGCCTGAAAGTCCTCGAAAGAATTTGACGAAATCGAGATTTCCTTCAATAATAAAAGGTAATATTTTCCTCAATTCGATATGTTGAATAAAATTACATCTTCCACTATAATCCTGGTGAGTATCACGCTCTACCAATGCCAATTATAATCATATTATATACATACCTACTAATTAAGAGAAAGTGTTATGATTTCCTGAACAACGAAATTTCTCTCACACACATCATAACACCACCGGTATCATTGCGCGCGCATCAAAATGTATCCGTAATAAAGGATCAAGGTAGGATATAAAATTAAAAAGCACGTATACCGGTAAACAAAATGAAATATCAAAACAAAAAATACTTATAAGATTTAATAACAACATTTTTACCCAGCATAAATATTCATGACTAGAATCGATTTTTAATGCCTACGTTGAAGAATAAATAGATTTAGAAATTTCTTTTCAAATCCCCAAACAACTAAAATCATTGAATCAAATTAAAAAAATTGAAAATCAAAAAAGAATCATATCGTGAAAATTTGTCCAAAACATATACAAAAAAATGTAGATAGTCCAAAAATGAAATGAAATACATTAGAACACGTGACGTTGTATTTTTTTAGTTTTATTAAGTTTTTAATTTAAAATATTTGAACATTCAACAACCATTAAGTTCTTAAGAAGGAGAACTTTTTTGTATCATCGGATTCTAATCTATCATCATAGCCTGCTTACCTAGACTATCATCTCAACAGTTTTAACGAAGAAAAAAGAATAAATAAATTGACTTGTTGTCCGTTTTAGTTTGTTCAAAGGAACGGATAGTAACTTAACACAATAACTCGCAGGTGATCATAAAAAAAAATTGAGACTATTAAACTCTATCAATATCATTTCCTATAAGTCAACAAATTTGATGAACAATTCTACCAAAGTTTCCAGTCAAACGAAAACGCTGTTGGAGGAGTATAAGTATTAGTTTAAGGCTACCTTAAAAATATCTTGAAGGTTTTTTTTTGTCTAGTTTCTGAGTAGGGAGAGCTTTGCGATCCCCGTTACAATTCCTCCCTTTTTCTAAATACATAAAACACTGAAAAACTACCTATAGTATTGAGATCGGAAATAATCTTCGAAGGATTTATTGTAATAGTTTTGTAGGCAGTGCTCAAATAATGTATCTCCTCTCGTCATCATCACTTCAGACCATTGTTGTTGGAGCTGCTCATGGCCTCATCTCCACTTCCGAAGCTTTTCTCCATCACTGTAACCGTACTGCTAGCAGTGGAATTCGTGGTTGAACCATTTCCATTCCCATTACTACTCGAGGTCGTATAAGACGACGAATCGACACAGAACGAGAAACTGTTTGAAAGTGTCTTGTACCCCATTGAACTAGAATCTATAGATCGAGTGGTTCTAGTACTTTCATTGCCGCACTTCAAATCTGCTAGAAAAGGATTTTTGTGCGAACGTTTGAAGGATTCGGTCAATGCTGACGCGACAACATCGTCTTCCAAAACATCATTATCCGTCTCCTTACTCCATGAATCCACGATACTGTCCCACGGACTAACATCTTTACCTGTTCTATCGACAGAATTGTGCGTACTGCCTGCAACATCTATTCTAGAATGACCAAAGTTAGTAGGCGGGGCAGATTTTGCAGAATTGGAAATCTCTCTTAGAGCTTCTTCTATCTTGGCTGAATCCGATTTTATCGAGGATGTCATTGATACCGATGAACCATCGTTTCGATGACTTATTGCTTGAATACTGTAACCTCCTCCACTAGTCTCTCTCGTTGTAGGCTTCAATGCCCGGTGAGTGAGTCCATAACCATTCCCATTCATGTTTGCCGCGCTTTGATCGGTCTCGAGTTTTAATCGACCATCAACGGAGCTCGCACCAAATGAACAAGATCTGAATGGCACCTGTGGCGGACTTGCTTGTGCTTTCGCTTCAAACATACGACTTTTCATGGCCACGTTCGATCTAGGATCTCGACGTGGAGATGACATGGCACCTACTGAATCTACTACCGTGCCTGCGCCGTCCGAAGAGGACGTCGACGAGGAACTCTCAGTGATCGGGGATACGACTGCTGCTGGAGTATAGCGAGCGGGAACGGCGGGCGGCGGTTTTCGAATCCCTTTCGAGGGTATGGGTAGAGGACCCCCAACGTGAGCGGATACGGCGTTCGGTTTCTTCGGCAATGGAGGCGGATGAGCCGTAAGGGCTGGAGAAATCTTTCCTGGCCCAATAATCATCTCCCGGACTGTCTGGAAAAAATGACAGGCCTGATCAATCTGAAAACGACGAGTACGCCCAGTAGGAATGAATCTCGTTATAATCGAATTTTCTAACCTGATTTTGACGGCCACACTTCCAGCAAATAACGCAGTATGTTAATCGGTTGATTGAAATCGATTTCTTTATCTTCGGTTTCGCTTCTTATCATTAATAATGGCGCGAAAATTATGGATAGATTTTGCGGCGTCATTTTATTGTTCACAGATTGTGAGGTTACCAAAGACAAATGGTCCATGACAAATATTAAGGTTGCCTACGAGTAAAGGTTGTTGAATAGTTAAACAGAGACGGATTAATTGAATACTAAAGTGATTTACTCTAGCGCTTACCCTATTGACTCTCGATAGGCAATCCAATAGAGAGAATATTAATTTAGCATTGCCTTGAGGATCATCGGACATACAAACGCTCAGAGCATCCACGATCATTTGATACAAATGTTTCGTGAATAAAGGTTCTGGTAACTCTCGTAAATAATCTTTGAATACACCTGTAAATAAGGAAAATTAAATAAACGTTGTACGAAGAGAGATTAATATTTTCAATATATTTGCTAGGAAATACTAACCCCCCCCCCCTCCATCCTTCCGAAATTAAGGTAAGAATTTAGGCATCATTTGAGCCAAATAATTGTACTCCAAAAACACTTCGTTGTACCCCTCTTCTCACTAATTTGAACGTCATAGGGGATACATAAGATAGGAGGAAAAGGATTGACCAAACATTCTGTCATTCTAAAACGCAGTAGCGCAAAAGGTTATTTTTTGCTCAGTAACTGAATTTGCTGGATATTTTCGAGAGCTTACAAATGATAAGGAGTGGACACATTTACAGCATTGCAGTATAAGTATGAAGGTGAGGCGTAAGAAAAGGTGGGTGGGACGAGTATGGCCTATTTTGAAACGGAATGAAAAAACTTCATCGCGTCAGGAAGGTGGTAAGTAGGCCGAGTGATACAAGCTTCCTTGATAGCTTGGAGCTTGCTGGAAGATAGTGAGGACCGGCAATCAGGCCAGGAAGGAAGGATGCGGGAGTAATGATAGGATTCAAGATCACAAGGGGGTGGCGTACCTATCATTTCAACGCGAACGTTTCGCCGCCGACGTTTCTCAATCTTGAGTCTCGGTCTTGAATCTCGGTCTCCTCGAGCCTCAAGCTCGAGTCTTAGAATGAGTCTCAAAGTCGAGTCTCAATCCTGAGTCCCAGTTTCAAGTCTCAACTCTCGGTCCCGAGTATCAGTCTTAAGTCTCAGCCTTGATTATCAAACTCGAGTCAAAAGCTCGACTCTCAAACTCAAGTCTCAGCCTCAAGTCTCAATCTGGAGTCTCGATCCCAACAGTCAGTCTTGAGTGTCAGTCTTGAGTCTTAGGCTCGAGTAATCTTAAACGAGTCTCAAGCTCCAGTCACAGTCTCGAGTCTCAAAATCGACTCTCAAACTCAAGTCTCAGCCTTGAGTCTCAATCTTGAGTCTCGGTCTCCTTGAGCCTCAAGATTGAGTCTTAGTCTTGAGTCTCAAACTCGAGTCTCGGTCCCAACAGTGAATCTTAAGTCTCGGCTTTGATTCTCAAACTCGAGTCTCAAGCTCGAGTCTTAGTCTCAAATTACAGTCTCGAATCTCAAGTCTCAGTCTCAAGCTCGATTCTCCGTCTCGAGGGTCAGTCTTGACTCTTAGGCTCGAGTGATCTCGAGTTCAAGTGCCTCAAGCTCGATTCTTAGTCTTGAGTCTCAAACTCGAGTCTCAATTTAAAGTCTCAAGCTTGAGTCTCGTTCTCAAAAGTCAGTATTGAGTGTCAGTCTTAAGTCTTCGGCTCGAGTAATCTCAAGTTCAAGTCTCAAGCTCCAGTCACAGTCTCGAGTCTCAAAATCGACTCTCAAACTCAAGTCTCAGCCTCGAGTCTCAATCTTGAGTCTCGGTCTCGTTGAGCCTCAAGATTGAGTCTTAGTCTTGAGTTTCAAACTCAAGTCTCGGTCCCAAAAGTGAGTCTCAAGTCTCAGCTTTGATTCTCAAACTCGAGTCTCAAGCTTGAGTCTTAGTCTCAAATTACAGTCTCGAATCTCAAGTTACAGTCTCGAATCTCAAGTCTCAATCTCAAGCTCGCGTCTCCGTCTCGAGTGTCAGTCTTGACTCTTAGGCTCAAGTAATCTCGAGTCTCAATTTGAAGTCTCAAGCTTGAGTCTCGTTCTCCAAAGTCAGTCTTGAGTGTCAGTCTTGAGTATTAGGCTTAAGTAATCTCAAGTTTGAGTCTCAAGCTTCAGTCACTGTCTGGAGTCTCAAACTTGACTCTCAAACTCAAGTCTCAGCCTCGAGTTTTAATCTTGAGTCTCGGTCTCCTCGAGCCTCAAGCTTGAGTCTTAGTATTGAGTCTCAAACTTGAGTCTCAGTTTAAAGTCTCAAGCTTTAGTCTCGACCCTCAAAATAAGTCTTGAGTCTCAGCTTTGATTCTCAAACTCGAGTCTCAAGCTCAAGTCTCAGTATCAAGTTCCAGTCTCGAATCTCAAGTCTCAGTCTCCAGCATGAGTCTCCATCTTGAGTGTCAGTCTTGAGTCTTAGGCTCGAGTAATCTCAAATTCGAGTCTCAAGCTCCAGTCACAGTCTCGAGTCTCAAACTCGACTCTCAAACTCAAGTCTCAGCCTCGAGTTTCAATCTTGAGTCTCGGTCTCCTCGAGCCTCAAGCTTGAGTCTTAGTATAGAGTCTCAATTTCAAGTCTCAAGCTTAGTCTCAGTCCCAAAAGCCAATCTTGAGTCTCAGCCTTGATCCTCAAACTCGAGTCACAAGCTCGAGTCTCAAGCTCCAGTCACAGTCTTGAGTCTCACGCTCGACTCTCAAACTCATGTCTTAGCCTCAAGTCTCGAGCTTGAGTCTCGGTCCTGAAAGTAAGTCTTGAGTCTCAGCTTTGATTCTCAAGCTCGAGTCTTAGTCTTGAATTACAGCCTCAAATCTCAAGTCTCAGTCTCAAGCTTGAGTCTCCGTCTCGAGTGTCAGTCTTGACTCTTATAGGCTCGAGTAATCTCAAGTTCGAGTCTCAAGCGTGACTCTCAAACCCAAGTCTCAACCTCGAGTCTAGATCTTGAGTCTCGGTTTCCCCGAGCCTCAAGTTCGAGTCTTAGTCTTGAATGTCAAACTCGAGTCTCAATTTCAAGTCTCAAGCTTGAGTCTCTGTCCCGAAAGTCAGTCTTGAGTCTCAGCCTTGATTCTGAAACTCGAGTCTCAGTCTCAAGCTGGAGTCTCGGTCTCAAGTGTCAGTCTCAGGTCATAGGCTCGAGCAGGACCGTCGCCGGGGGGT
This sequence comes from Aspidiotus destructor, assembly GCA_035079395.1. Taxonomy (NCBI): domain Eukaryota; kingdom Metazoa; phylum Arthropoda; class Insecta; order Hemiptera; family Diaspididae; genus Aspidiotus; species Aspidiotus destructor. The sequence continues at coordinate 8,900,281 of JAVHKZ010000003.1, read as the reverse complement.
GGCAAGTAGGTATTACCACTTCAGGCCTCGCGCCAACTGTAGGCTTCGCGTTGGCGAGGGGAAAAAAATTCTAAGTGTCTAAATTAAAAAAAGGCCTCATGTGAAGATTTTGCTTTAAACTTCAAAAAGTCTGACGACGGGGCTGTTCTTACTTCGTTTAGCTGAAAGGATGACGGACGTACTCGCTAGTCTAAAATGAAGCTTCTACAGTGGGACTGGTATAAAAGAAAAATAGAACTATAGCTATAAGATCAAATACCTTGTATAGACCGAGTGTAGCCTAGTGTAGTAAAATTGAATTGCCGAAGGTCAAAATTATAGTCTATTGAAGACCCAGCCTGGTATGAATGTAGCGAAGGTCAAGAAGTAGGTCAAGGTCATTGATGACGTCCAGAAGGGTGGAGAAAACGAGTTCTTCGTGACGTTTTTCTCGAGATTATTCCGCGTCAAAACCCCTCGAAAACCCGTCAAATAACCGTGAAGGTTTTTCCAATAGTGGTCTCAATCTTTTAAGCATATAAAATACGAAATTGCACGACGATCTTCTAGGCTAAATTATGAGATCAAAAAGGCAGGAAGTGCGATGTCGAAATTATAGCAGTATACTGTATTTTAGGCCTAGTAAGAAAAGAGCGAGGAAAGAAATTCATCCAAGTCTCTGAAGAAGGTCAAGGTCATTGATGACGTGTGACAAAGTATCGGAACGGTTTTTTGCGACAAATATCCCAGGATTAGTTTCTATCAAAAACAATTGAAAACGTTTAAAAAACCGTGACGGTTCTTCGTGATGGTTTTTCTAAAAGTAGTCCCAGTCTCAAAAACGTATAAAATGCTAAAAGATGAAGGATGAGGAAGAACTTCGATAGGAATAGTGGAATGGGGTCTCGAATAACCGGTAAGGATGAGAGCGAATCAGATACTGTTGGGAATTTGCAAGCTTATGAGGCCATAATCAGTTATTTTCTCTTACCTGTAATTACGTTTATGTCAGGAACATTATCCGGCGATAGGTCGATAGAACGTGGATTTCTTTCGAATGCTTCTCGAAGAATTCTCTTCTTTGTTGCGGACCCGCACAGGCGGTACAAACCTAAGCAATAAAACGATTTACCTATAATGGATATGTTTTCAAAAATATCGGACAAATTGGCGCCAGTCTCTTACCAATAATATCTAGTCCGCGTTTTTCAATCTCCTCAATGCATCTTCGTATGATGATAGGTACTGATACGACCAAAGGTGACTGAGGAATTTGCTGCATGGACACAGATATCGATTCACACTCACGATTAACGACTGTCTCTATATCCACTCCGAATAAGTGATCTGTTTTGTTGGATGAGAAAAAATATATAGAACTTATTCTTTACCGAGCTTGAGCACTGTAGGTTTACTAACTTGCTGTTAACAAGCTTCGAGCGGGTAATAACGGCCGCGAAGGTTTACGTAGGAAGGTATGGTGAGCGTTCGTGTGTCGGATTCTCAGATAAAGAGTCCCTCGTGGTTCTACTTTGAGTGCTAGCTGATGTATTGGACTTTTATACAGTAAGGAACTTAAATGGATAGAGCCCTAAGGTAAATTTTCACATAATTATTTTTTTTACTCACTTCATCTTGACATTCAATTGAAGAAGTAAAACTAAAACTCACCTTATAACATAATTTATGTCTGTATTGAGGATCCCATGAATACACCAAAAAGTCTAATTCACGGTTGTTGAATAAATCTAATTCGAAAGTTTCGTCCCAATCGAATACCAGGTCTCCGTTACGGACGACTGTTCGAGCTTTATGAATACGGTCGCATTCGAGCACGCAATACAAATCTCTCGTGCCAGCGTGAGGTCCGGCTAGTGCAGAAGCGGTGGTAATAGCTCGAAGGCCTCGGCCAGCCAGTAGATGGATCCAGAGCAGCCCGCTCACGCTTGGGTAGTCGTCGGGCAAATGCGATTTCTCCATTTTGTATTTATTGAATTCTGTAGATCAAATAAATATTGTATCGGATTGCCAGCTTAGATTAATCTAGAGAACATAATTATTTCCTCAACAGAAAAATGCAGCGATTCTCGCTTTCACACCCGATCGATACCGACATTGACAAGAGATCGAGCGGCCGTTGCTCGATATTCGGAAATATAAATTATGCGAATAAACCGTAGACCCATTCAGGGATCGCCTTACCTGAAGTATTAATTTCCAGAACTCGACTTCGATCTACCTGCACGTCTGGCGTGATAGAACGATTGCCTAAGTGTTTCGCCTCCAATTCTTGTAAATGTTTGAGTCGACGTAAAGACGAAGTGCGCGTATGTCGGTCCAAAGTTGTGATCGTTGCTGAGGGTAGAGGGGTGGTATTGACCGGACCCATTGACGCTAATTGACCAGGACGATACTTGGAGTAGCTCAAGAGCTCCGACTGTAAAGACATTTATATGAACAGAAATTAACACCACGTAAAAAACCATCGAAAGCAAAAGATACAAATTCAAGTTTACCTGTCTCGTTCTCTCGGGTAAGTTTTCAGCGCTAAAGGTAAATCGTCCTCGCTGACGCAAAAGAGTCGAGTCTCGGTTACTCTTCAGTCTATCGTATATTGCACTAGTTGAAGGCGTGCGAGATAACCAAGCACGATATTCGTCCGAAGTAAATACGCTGGTCGTCGGTGCAAAATGACCTGCGTCGTAAAAATAGCATAACATTCAACTAAAAGTTTGACTTTGTAGTGTATTATAAAGTTTGCCACTTGTCGTATTTTCATTGTTCTTTCAATGGGTTTGCATAATTAAACTTCCTCACCTCTACGTAGCTTCTCGGATGGAGGTAACTCTGGTGCACTAAATGTACCGTCATCATCTTGATCTAGAAGGCTGTTGATGCCTCTTGAATCTTTTGTGTACCTCATACTCGATGGTAACGCATTTGATAAACCACTAAAGTGGAGAGAAAAATTTCATGTCACATTTCTTCAATACTTTGAAATTTCCTTCTGTAATATTATCGTACATACCTGGAAGAAGGCAAGACCGATAATTGATTTCTCGTCAACCTGGTATCTCTGGGTAGAGAATTCGAACGTAAAGAAGATGCTCTAGAAAGCGCTCCACTTCTTGTTAAACGAGATAGCGTGGAGGACGATATGCCTGTGAATTTAAAAAAGTTTTGAAAGTAATATTGGCACTCGGTACTGCGTTTTCTTCTTACACAAAAGAATTTACCAGAGATTGTTGGTGGTGCACTTGGTTTACAATAATAGTACGAAGATTTAGACACCGACGGGTAAGAAGCTTCCGTATCAGAGGCGTAATCGACGTTATGCCTTTTTGACAACGTAGACGTGTATGAGGGTAAAGCATTACCAGTGCTATATTGTCTCCCGTAATTAGAAGCGGCACCACCACTTCTAAAACTGGAACGCAGTAGCGTTTGCGAATGTTTCGAAGGTAAAGTACGACCTGGATAAATTTGCAAGGTTTTGAAAACATCTGGTTTCTTTTTATTGAATGTCTTTGGTTTCGTAGACACTTACTGAAGTCGTCGTACTCGGTGCGCGGTAAATGTTGGTCAGAACCAGATCTCGTAATGCCTATTCTTCGGTTCGATTGCGAGTATCTGGTGGAAAGAGCCGTCTCGGACGTTCTTCGACCCAAGGTAGAACCACTTGGGCAGAATGGATGTACCTGAATAGGTTACAGAAGTATGAGTCTATGATTGAGAAGAGAAAAATTACCGTAAAAGCTTTTGTTGGACGGGTGCCAAGGGAGGCATTTTTCGTTGCATATCATTCGAGGTCAGAGGTGTCACGTATGGGTCATTGAGCTAACTAGGAGAGCTGCAGCCATCTACAGGTCTGATTCCATGATAGAAATTTATTGAAGCCCTCTAAGTAGGTCAGTGGGGGGGGGGGAATCAGATGCGTGACATGGGGGTTTTTGGTCATCGTCATGAGGCTGATTAGGGAGAGGAGATCACCGTGCTGCCAGGTGATAGCATCAAAAATCCGTATTCGCCATTTTTTGTAAGACCTAAGAAAAGATTTCTACGAATTTTAATAACAATCAGGAGAAAGGTATCTCTAATAAATGTAGCTGAGGTACTTTTCTCTTGATCGGCTCAATATTGCAAAACATTGCAGTATCAGCCCACAACGAGCAGGAGAAAAGTATCTCTCGTGCCGTTGTTTAAGGTACCTTTCCCTTGATCGCATGAAATAAATATTGTACGTAAAATCTATAAAAAAAAAGAAGAAAAACTTGTATCTTTTATGCGGACCAAAACTCCGAAGATCTGGCATCCTAGGGAGGTTGATAGTGGCTCATATTTCCAAAAACCCAGTATACAGGGTGCGCCAAAAAGATGTTAACAGTTAAATGGGAATTCGGACTAAATTTGTTGTAGCGCAAAAACGCGAAACGTTACATGTATACTTCAAATGTACGAAATGTGTGGCTTAATTTCATCTTTAATTTGCGCCAAATACGAAGTTTCTACGATTTATCTGAGCCGAGTTATGGACCAAAATGTGCCGAATTTTTGCAGCAGGGGTTCCAAAATTGTGAATTATCTCAGAAAGAATGTTTCTGACTTGAAGAATTGAGTTATTTCTTATTCTAGACTTCATTCTTAAGTAAAATTTAGCGCTGATTCCAAAAAAGAGGTCAAAATGAGAGTACGAAGCTTCAAAGTGGGTAAATGGGCCCAAAAAGGTTCAAATTTCCCCCAAAATGAAGAATTGATTAACGTTTTAAATTTTACTTGATCTGCAAGTGAAATTTCGCGCTGAGTTCAGAAAAAATGGTTAAAAAACTCGGCCAAGCACCCAACTGAGTCAATGGGCCCAAAAAGGGTCAAATTCCCCCACTATGAAGAATTGTTCAAAGTTTGAAACTTTACTTGATCATCCAGAGAAATTTAGGACTGAGTTCAAAAAAAAATAGTTGAAAACCTATGTGAAGAACCAAAATGGGTTAATCTGCCCAAAGAAGGTCCAGATTCTCCCCATTTGATAAATCGCTCCACAGTTGAAATCTTACTTGATTCTCCAGAGAAATTTACCGTGGAGTTTGAAAGAAATGGTCAAAAAGTTCAGAAGTCTAGTACGTTTACCCGCCTCAATTGCGTCGCAGGGCTCTACTCATCCTTTCACCGCAATCTGTCACGGAGGGCGACACCCTCGACATCATTCCCTTTAGTGGCTAACATAACAAGAACTCGCTTTCTGTCGTGAACTCGCGGTGAGAGATTGAAGAGGGCCCCGTCTTCCATCCAGAAGGGAAACGTACAGAAATTTGCGTTGTGTCGTCCGCTAAAACGAACCGAGATTATGAAACTCGCTTTCTGTTGTGAACTCGCGGTGAGAAATTGACGAGGGCCCCGTCTTCCATCAAGAAGGGAAAACGTGCAGAAATTTGCGTTGTGTTGGCCGCTGAAAGGAAGCGAGACTAGGAAACTCGTTTTTAGTTGTGAACTCGCGGTGAGACATTGAGAAGGCCATCGTCTTCCCTCAATTGCGTCGCGGGGCTCTAGTCAATCTTTCACCGCGATCTCTTACAGAGGGCGACTTTTCCGACATTATTCTCTTTATCGGTTAACACAACGAGAAGTCCTGTACGTTTACCCGCCCCAATTGCGTAGCGGGGCTCTAGTCGATCTTTCACCGCGATCTCGTACAGAAGGGTACCCTTGGAACATTATCCTCTTCATCGGCTAACACAACGAGAAGTCTTGTATGTTTACCCGCCTCAATTGCGTCGCGGGGCTCGACTCGTCCTGTCATCGCGATCTGTCACGCAGGGCGACACCCTCCACATTATTCCCTTTAGTGGCTAACACAACGAGAAGTCTTGTACGTTTACCCGCCTCAATGGCGTCGCGGGGCTCTAGTCGATCTTTCACCGCAATCTCTTACAGAAGGCTGTCCATGCGACCGACATTATTCTCTTCTTTGGCTAACACAACGAGAAGTCTTGTACGTTTACTCACCTCAATTGCGTCGCGGGGCCCTAGTCAATCTTCCACCGCGATCTCTTGGGAAAGGCGACCTTCTCGACAGAGTGATTCCCTGTAGCTCGCCGTGAGAGAACCATCAGACCCCCCCCAATTCCCACAAACGGCCAAATTAAGAAAAATCCTCCCGGGCTCACGCGAAGCACAGAGTAATACCTTGAGGCTCAGCTGCCGTCACAAGCTTGTGGTGAGGGAATCATCATACCCCTGCATCTTGTACAGGCGGCCAAAATAAGAAAAGACGAGCTGCAGGGAATCACTCTCTGCTTCGCATGTGCCCGGGAGGAATTTTCTTATTTTGGCCGCCTGTAGGAATTACGGGGGTCTGATAGTTCTCTCACGGCAAGCTGACCACGGCAGACAAGCTACAGGGAATCACTCTCTGTTTCGCGTGAACCCGGGAGGAATTTTCTTATTTTGGCCGCCTGTAGGAATTACAGGGGTCTGATGGTTCTCTTATGGCAAGCTGACAACGGCAGACAAGCTACAGGGAATCACTCTCTGCGAGCCCGGGAGGACTTCTTATTTTTGCCGCTTGTAGGAAATAATGGGGTATGATGGTTCTGTCACTGCGAGATGACAACGGCAGAAGAAATTAACAATATCACACTCCAATCTGCGCGGGACCGAGAGAATTTTCCAGAATCCTTTTCTTGTTTCCTTTGTACGCTACTTTTTGCTCAAGAAGCAAGTAAAGATTGAAAACTTGAGCAAATTTATGCTTTGGGGAAGTTCTGACTCTTTCTGGACACATGGAGCCGTTTTGGTACTTCCAATAATTTTTTTAATTATTTTTTTTCGGACTCTACGCTAATTTTTGGTCAAGAACCAAAAGTTGGGTAATTTTTTGCTTCAGGGATGTTTTGACCCCTTTTAGGCCCATGAACTCATTTTGGTGCTTCAAAGAATTTTGTAAGCATGTCTTTTGGACTCTGTGCTGAGAATTTGAGTTTGACCCATTTTCCAACCCGGGGAAATTTTGACCCTTTGTGGGCCCATGAACTCATTTTGGTGCTTTGAACAATTTCGTGAGAATTTCTTTCGGACTCGGCGCGAAATTTCAGTCACAAATCAAATTATAATTTGAAAGTTTGACCAATTTCCCAACCCAGGGAAATTTTGACCCTTCTGTGGGCCCATGAACTCATTTTGGTACTTCGAAGAATTTTGTGGGAATTTTTTTTGGATTCGGCGCAAAATTTTACTTACAAATCAAATTATATTTGAAGGTTGACCAATTTTCCAACCCGGGGAAATTTGGACCCTTTGTGGGCCCATGAACTCATTTTGGTGCTTTGAACAATTTTGTAAGCATTTTTCCCGGACTTGGCGCGAAATTTCACTCACAAATCAAATTATAATTTGAAAGTTTGACAAATTTCCAAACCCGGGGAAATTTTGACTCTTTTGTGGGCTCATGAACTCATTTTGATGCTTCAAAGAATTTTGTGAGAATTTTTTTTGGACTCGATGCAAAATTTTGCTTACAAATCAAATTATAATTTGAAAGTTTGACCAATTTCCCAGCCCGCGGAAATTTTGACCCTTTTTGGGCTCATTCACCCATTTTGGTGCTTCGAAGAATTTTGTAAGCATTTTTTTCGGACTTGGCGCAAAATATCACTTACATATCAAATTAGTATTCAAAAAATTGAACAATTTTCTAATCTGGGGAAATTTTGACCCTTTTTGGGCTCATTTGCCCATTTTGGTGCTCCAAAGAATTTTGTTACAATTTTTTTCGGTTTCTCCGTCCAAATTCACATAGGAAAAAATAAACTTATCATCAAAATTTTCAAAGTTCAGGTCAATAGCGTAAATTAATTAATTTTCAAGCCCTGTTTTGGGAACCCTGGCAAATTGATGAATTTTTGGCACATTTTGGTCCATAACTCGGCTCAGAAAAGTCGTAGAAACTTCAGATATGGCTCAAATTGTAGATAAAAATGAGATACAAATTTCGTACATTTGAAGTATACATGTAACGTTTCGCATTTTTGCGCTACAACAAATTTAGTCCAAATTCCCATTTAACTGTTAACATCTTTTTGGCGCACCCTGTATGTGTGAGGTATCAAGTACATGATAGGGATAAAGTAGACTAAGCTAATTAAACGAAAAGAAATTCTTACAAGGGAGAGTAAAACATACAAAACACCGCAGAAAAATTAAACGACGAGCGCTTTCGCTTCAGGGACGAAATGAAAGCAACTGACAAATCGGAGGAGAGAAGATTTATCGTTAAGGTTGGTCGAAAGAAAAGTCGCGTTGTGAATCGTATACAAGTTCGATCAAGTCGTCTTCCGGAATGTAAGTGTTCAGTACCTACCGTAATTCTATCAGTAGTGAGGTGACAAATTATTCCTATGTGTTCAAGGGCCTTACGCTTTCGGTAGAGCCTTTCCGATCCCTAGTTTCTCGACTACTCTCCAATTGCCGTCCTTGACTACAGGAATTGATTCGAAAATCAGGAAAAAGATCAGGAAATTTTTCCAAGTTCGGATGTATGAAACGCGACCTTCTTCAGCAGAAAACCTGACCGTTATTTTCAGCTATCCTTTACAAAAATCTTTTTCTTGTTCCCAGTTTCAATCTACTTCATGTGACTCGAAAATTGTGGCTTGTGACGGCAAAATAAGGCTATACTTTGGTTTGTTCGAGGGTTCACCCACACTGACATATCGTAAATAGTGATAGCTCTTCTTCAATCAAAATATCGTTCAACACTTAATCCAAATTACATTAGGTACCTTTTCGGCCAGAGATTCCAATGTTTTCGGGTAACTTTTATCGTAGGCAGACTGAAGACCATCTGTTGTTCTACGAGCATGATCGAGAATTCCTCCCTGAGGTGTGTAAGTCCAACCTTGTATCCTTCTATCCAGCTGTAATTATATTCGCGTTTACAATTATTATCAAATTTACAACCATCGTAAAAGTTTTATAAGAAAATTGTCAAACTTACAGTGCTCGTTTGATGGTGCCGAGGTTCCGGTCTTGAATTATAATACAACTCCGTGCCTATATCACCGTTTGAATCAAGTGCGAATTGAGATCTCGATTTTTCTTTATAAACCGGTGGTTCTCGGCTTGTATGATTTCTACAATAATGAATAAATCTCGGTAATGAAACGAACTAAACAAATTCTTGAGCCTAACTAGGGGATTTTACAAACCTGGTATGCAATAAATGCTTCTCTTCATCATCGTCGTCGAGCTCATCTTCCCTGGATAAATCCTTCTTCAATATAACTACTGGTGGAGGCTTCGGCTCCGGTGGTCGTGCGTGAGAAAGCGTCGCGTAAGTTCCCATACCTAAATTAGCTAAAAAATTACAAAATAGACGATATTGAAAGAAATTTCGAGGAAAGTGAAGCAGACTGGATAGAAAAGCGTCCTGAGCCTAGATTCCATGGAGTCTTCAAGATACAACCTCACTGTAGTAGTGTCTGATAAATTTTACCTGAACCTTAGCCCTAAGTATATATCTACGTCAAGGACTATAGTCCGTACCTTGCGTTGCCAGAAATCCTTTCGCGTGTCTGGTAGCAAGAACCAAGCGTTGCGGAATTGACATTATTATCACCACATCGTCGATACTCATACGCGTTACATCGACTAAATTCACAGCTAAGATTTCGTCACCGACCTGTATAAAACACCACGAGTATTTTCAATTACTTGCCCTCCTCTTTTATTCTTCTCTAGCACGGTAAACATGAGCCAGTTGCTCGTGTGTGTTGACCTTTACATGCAGTAGGCCACACGTGTATTGAAACTTACTTGAAGACAGCCGCTATTGTATACGGCCGACTCTAAAGCTATTCGAGATATAAAAACACCGTCCGATCTGTCTAGGCCGTTACCTTCACGAATGTACAGCCCTAGAGTTTGTCCGGGTCTTTTTATAATTTCGACTAATTGAACAGTGTGCTTAGCATCCTGTAAGAGCAGAATTGGAAGTAAACTCATTGTGATTTGTGTGCAACGAAATGAAAGACGAAGAAAATATACCTGTAATGTGAAGAATCTCTTAGAAGCTTCCGCTACTGCTTTTCCAAGACGTTTAGGATCTAGAATTCTGACAATCATCTCTCCACGCCTTTCGACAGCCTCCAGGGCGGCTGCCGTCGAAGCATCGTATTCGTTTTCAATAGTCTCGATCTGACGGAAAATTTCATTGGAAATTCCGCTGACCTAGAAAAAAAGAATTGTTTGTTAAAATGGAGACAAATAATTTGGTAATTCAAAAAAAGAAATTCCTTCTTCTTTTATTCCCAGGGCCCTCAAGTTTTTCAATTGTTCCTCAATCAGAACGATTCTGCTAAAGATCTACAAAATCTTTTTTTTTTTTAATTTTTAGTTTTTTTAAAGAGAATCATAGTTTCCTAATTTTAATCCAGCAAAAGAAAAAGAAACAACAGTCATACTTTTCTGAAATCTCCTTGAATAACCATCGACGGAGTCTCTTTAGGGCGGAATGGAGCATTATTCGTACAATGTTGAATCTGTTGACGCCGTGGACTTGTAGCTATATCCGGAACTGTTTCTCGACCCTGAAACATTCAATGATAATGATTCCTAAATTAAAATGGAAAAAATACACGTCAGCTATCATTTTTCCAATGAATAGATCTCAGTTTTGATCTAGAAAGTAGATTACTATTGTTTTTTATGGGTTATAGTTTGAATTTTTGCGCTGTAATATAGATAACACAAAAACGTTTTCCGAAAATACATCTCTATTTTTAAAAATTTGTCATATAAAGAAATTTTCCTCAAAAATCTCCTATGCAAGAAATTCCTCAGCCTCTATCATTACCGAAATCTTTATTAAAAAGAAAAATTTTACTTCTGAGAAAAACATGAAATCGTGGATTTTGTTTTCGCTCCGTTTCGCTCCCCTTTCTGCATTTTTCACGTTAATATTATGCGTATCTTCCAGATTTCATCATTCATACTGAACTTAACCTCTTGAGACCACACGTGAATGAGCTTCGGTAATACGAACGTGGACCAACTATGGACGCAAGGACCTAAGAAGGAAAAGAGCACCATTGGCAAAGAAAAAAACGATTTGGTGGACAACCGGATGAAGCAGCCAGCGGTGCACTCTCTCCCTCTCCACAACCTTCCACATTTCATTTCTCCCACCCACCTCTCATTGTGCTCATTTCTTATCTCCTGATACATTTACACTAACCTCAGTCCATGGTGTGTGTGGTCTGATTTAATCTTAAGACATAAACAATTTTCTGACGTCATCAACCCGTGACATCATCGCTCATAACCTTGAACCGTATCTCTTTTGTTGGTATGGACGTGCAATTCTAAAAAAGAATAGTAACTCAAACAATCCATTGGCATTTCTTGGCCCGATATTAGGCTACCCATTTAGCCTCGTTTAACCGGCCTTAATGTATAATCCACATCTCTAGTATTCGGCTATTCGCCTCAACCTATCTCTTTCCAACAGTTTTACAGGACAAGCCTAGTATGACGCTCTACATTTCTAGGCTGCGATTTTAGCCTACTCTCGCCTCCTCAACAATATTTTTATTCTGATTTAATGTGGGCCAGCTTAGTTTAATACTCTCAAGCCATTTTAACTTTCCCTCTTCAATATTCCAGCCTAGTTGGGCTTCTCTTCCAACAGTATCTAAACTGTATATTAGGCTAAGGGCTGGGTTACTATCGTCGCATTAACAATAATCTAGTGACGTAATCACTCCAGTCATAGTGATGTCATCGTCTTCTTAGATCATCACCCTAAACCCTGAGACCAACACTTGTGAGACGTCACCGAGCCGTGACGCTCATACTGCGTTCTATATTACATGTGAAAAATGTTGGCAGGTATCCCTGGGTGATGATGGCAAAATTGAGGAGGGGAATCTTCTATTCCAGTCACGTGCCTTGGAGTCTTGGTAAACAGATTTGTGGTCGATATCAAACATGACTACTGCCAGGGACTTTACACTTCAGAAACATTTGAAGTCGATTACAGTCCTTAGACTCTCTATATGGGGCTCGGGTGTTGAGTTCTAGGGTCAATACTTCCCGGGTCGCTAAAATAGGTCAAGGTTATTAGATATCAGGGGCATAGTGACGTCAAGATTTTTAGACAGCCACACTAGAGAACTGGTTTAGTTTCTCTCCTTCCTCCAAAAAGTAAAATACCACAGGTCCAGTTTCAACCCGATGAATCATGTCGACCCTAAATCTTTATCCACTTGACGTTGAATCAACTCTAAATTGACGCGCAAAATCGATTCAATTTTCGGTTAATTTAGTTCCCCCGGATGTCGACTGCAAATTGACCCAAAATGATTGGAATCAACCGCTCTTTCATACCATCGCATCAACTACAAATGATATCGACTAAAAATCGACGACGGTTTTTGGACAATTATACGTCACTCATTGGCAAAAGACTTGTAGTCAACGTCCGAATTTCAAAAATTTTGAGGACGCACTTTGTCAAAGTTTCAAAATTGAATTTAAAAATAAGTCGACCCTTGATAATAATATTAAATTCAATGTTGGCGGAAAAGCGAAGTAAATATTGCGTTCATTCTACCATTATTGCACCGGTCAAGCTTAATTAGGATTCTTAGTGGTCCTCGTTATATTAATTACTCACGACTACGCATTCCGTCTGCAAGTAGCCAAATCTTGAAACACACAGGATGCTTCGACGAGGTGTGTCGAAAATATTTTTGACTTTCACCTTTCGCTCAAATAAAACGACCTCTATATTCTTTTTATTGAACTTCATTACCAGAGATCCGAATCAGCTTATTAGTGATGGGCGATAGTCGATAGTCACGATAGTTTTTCCTAAAACTATCGATACTATCGATAGTTTGAATGAAAAACGTCGATCAGGAGAAAAGTACTTGTGCCACTTGTGGGATAGATACTTTTCTCCTGATCGTTATTTTTCCGGAAAATTCTGTCAAAGAATGTATTTTAGTGTTACCAGATGATGGACGCGACTAAGAAATACCTCAAAAACGTGGCCCCACACCTAAAAAGCACGTTTGTGCCCAAAAGTGAACGGTGAACGATCGACTATTTGACATTCCACTATTCCAGTTCCTATCTCTTTCTTTCAAGTGTGTTATCAGTAAATTCTCACCAATTTTGTGATTTTGATAAGATAAAGAAAAATTTTTCAACTATCGAAAGTTTCTCAAACTATCGACGATATTATTGTCGATGGTTTTTCACAAAACTATTGTTTTTCCCAATAGTTTTTTTCCAAAAACTTTCGATAGTATCGATAGTCTATCGATAGTTCCCATCACTACAGCTTATAGCTTTAACTCTTCAAACTGAGGAATCGCGGAGTATAGGCGGCGTAACTTGGAGTTTGCAATGTTGGTAGCCCTGCGTACAAAGGTGATCATGGTTCAATTAGTATATCTCCAAACAGTTTTTCAATTCAGTTTTCCATTTCAAGTATGAGTTTTAGAAAAAATTGTTTACTACAAAAAATGTTTGTTTCAGAATTCTCTACAACTTTGATTCTTACTTTGTTCTTGATTAAAAGTCAAATAACTTCAGAAAATGCGTTTGAACTAACGCATGTATTTGATCCCTAAGAAATTAGATGCCATTGCAGAATGCAATGGCAGCGGGGAACCCGCTGTCCCGAGCCCATTAGACCAGTCCCCTAACCTAACCTCAAGATTCGAAATTCTTCTAAGTCCCCCTTCTATCATATATAGCTCAGTAGTAAGAATTTTTCCAAGTCCCCTGACCTAACCTAACCTAACCTAACTTCTCTGTGACGTCATCTGTCAGATTACAAAACAGAGGTTGAGAAACTAAGTTTTCTCAACCGTGATTATGCTCGTACTAAAGATCTTAATCAGTAGCTTGAACAAGGTTGATCCGTACTTAGTTAGGACGGCACTTAGGAACCAGTAATATGTGAGCGTGTAGAAGGAAAAGGGTGGTTTCACCAACCAACCTCAACAGATTACAAAACAGAGGTTGAGAAACTAAGTTTTCTCAACCGTGGTTGAGAAACTAAGTTTTCTCAACCGTGATTATGCTTGTACTAAAGATCTTAATCAGTAGCTTGAACAAGGTTGATCCGTACTTAGTTAGGACGGCACTTAGGAACCAGTAAAAATACAAAAACGGTATGAAATAACTATTCTTGGTTTCCCTGAAAGTTTCTTAAATATAAATATCAAAAAATGTCTGTCAGGGAAATTATTCTTGAATCAGAAAAAGTACATCGAGTCGTTGTTGGGTAAACTAAATATACAAGAGTGTACAAAGGTAAAAACACCCATACCACCTGTGTCTAGTCAGAATTCTACACCGATAGATGACGAAAAACTAAGTTTGTCGTATAGACAGGTAATTGGAGCGTTGCTCTTTGTCGCAAATATTACTCGTCCTGATATTGCGTTCGCAGTTAACTACCTGGCAAGACATCAAGTAAGTCCTTCTAAACTTGATTGGACGCTACTCAAACGAATACTGTTGTACTTGTCAGGAACGAAACAATTTGGAATTTTATTAGAATGTACTGGTGAGGGCTTAGAGATGTTTGTTGATGCTGATTTTGGCGGTGATTCTCAAACGAGAAGGTCTACCACTGGATACATTATTCGATTGTTCGGTTGTCTTGTGACGTGGGGTTCACGAATACAATCTTGCATTGCTGAGAGTTCGGCTGAGGCAGAAAACAATGCGATTTGTGATGCGAGCCATCACGCACTGTTTCTGGCAAGATTAAGCGAGGAAACTCTGAAAGAATTGGTGTTTCCAATAACGTTATACGAAGATAATAATGCTGCCATCAGTATAAACACAACAGCAACTAAGAAAAGTCGGGTCAAACATGTAGAATTAAAATATTTGAAAGTACGAGAATACGTTAAAAATAAATTAATAAAGATGGTAAAGATAGCGAGTAAAGATCAACTCGCTGATATACTCACGAAAGGGTTACCTAATGATGTTTTTCAGAAAATGAGGAACTCATTACTAACCAATGCTGAGACTATTCCATTCGAGAATCGTCAATAAGCGTAATAAGAGATGCAGTACTGCAAGTAACTGGTTCGATTGTGTATTTTGTATGTTGTAGGAAAACTGTACAAGCAAAATTAAAAAGTTGCAACAAGCTAAACGTGCGTTGGATACGAAGTGTTCGATGTATTCGATGCGATGATAAATCCTTAGTTTTTAATGCGAAATACCTTAATCAAAATTACGTCGATATTTTTCTAGTGTTATCGTTATTATTTTTCTTTTCTTTTCCTCCCAATCCTCTCAATACATTTACATTTATATTATTAATTAGCAATTATTCACTTGGATTACGAAATTATTATACAACTTATTCATATGATTAAAGATTCCTTGATAATGATAATTTTGGTGTTCGTGATAAGGAATGTTTACGCGAAATTCGTTTCGGTGTAAACGTGTCACAGCACGCGTGAAGTACGTGGTGTAGTGTGGGTCGACATACAAAAATTTCGATTTTCTGTTTGTCCAAACACTTCAATAATGTTCGCGTGGGAGGGGGTGTTGAGGTTGGTTGGTGAAACCACCCTTTTCCTTCTACACGCTCACATATTACTGGTTCCTAAGTGCCGTCCTAACTAAGTACGGATCAACCTTGTTCAAGCTACTGATTAAGATCTTTAGTACGAGCATAATCACGGTTGAGAAAACTTAGTTTCTCAACCTCTGTTTTGTGCGCCAGGGTTTCTTTTACACCAACATTATCACTACCTGAGATGATGATATCGTCAACATAGGCTAAAAGTATCGTAATTAGACCATTATTATTTTTTGTGTAGAGACACGATTCCCTCTGACATCTACTGAAACCAATCGATAGCATGTACGAGTTGAATTCTCTATTCCAACACATTGGTGAGATTTTCAAACCATACAACGCTTTGTTCAACTTACATACGAACTTACGATTATCATACTCTATACCCTGCGGTACGCTAACATATTTTAAACGATCTATTTCAGCATTTAGGAACGCGTATTTCACGTCAATTTGTATCATATCCCACTGATATTTTACAGAGTGAATAAATAACCACAGTATCGTTGCTACCGACGGTGTTGGAGATGCTTTATCTTCAGGAGAGTAAATTTCTTTATCTCTGCAACCAACTGCAACTATTCGAGCCTTGTACGTGCCGTTGGTTTTAATTGTAAATATCCACTTAAGAGGGACCACTGACATATTTTTTGTACGATTAACAATATCCCACACCTTGTGAGTAGCTATACCTTCGAGTTCTTTTTCAACAGCTACTTTCCATTTATCTTTTTCAGGACTTTTCATTGCTTCTTCATACGTCATGGGAACATTGTTGTCAAGGACATGCATATTTTCAAATGACTCAAAATATCCTCCGCCTGTTTCCACAGAGCACAGATTTATACAAATATTTTCACCTTCATCCCAGTCATCATCAATATCATATTCGAAAACAGATACTTTGTCATCAGACTGATCTAAAGGAGTGCTTTCACTTACTAAATTTTCAGCGGATACATCTTGCAGAACAAGTGTATCGGCAACTTTATCATTGTTATCTTCCCCCTCCTCTAGAGGTGACAGGACAGCTTGTGAATATTCATTGCATGAGTTATTATTCTCATGAACAATAAATGTATCATATTTCTGAGATTGAAACTCATGTTTGTACAGTTCTGACTCATAAATTGTGACATTGCATGTGTCCAGAACTTCTTTGGAAACTGGATTATAAACACGATAACCTGTATTGGTATAGCCAATCAGGTACCATAAACTAGATGATCTAGGATCAAATTTTTTACCTTTTGGAATATTTTCATGAAGCACACTTACACGTGAACCAAAGATACGAATATTAGTCAAGTTGGGTATCTTCTGGTACAATTTTTCAAACGGAGTTATAAAATCCAAACTTGAGTGAGGTGTTCTATTGTAAATATAACAAGCCGCTTCAACGGCAAAATCCCACAACCCTGTAGGAAAACCGCTGTCACATAAAAGCAATCCCACAACCCTGTAGGAAAACCGCTGTCACATAAAAGCGCTCTTGCCCTATCCTGAATTGTGCGGTTAAGACGTTCCACTGTCCCATTGTGTTCATGACAAAATGGCTCAGACTCATCACGAACAATATCATATTTTTCAAGTACAGCAGTCATTTTCTCTCCAGTAAATTCCATACCTCGGTCACATCTAAGGGTTTTAAATTGACCAGGGCCAGGAAATTGACTCTGAAGAAATCTAAGAGCCTCGAGCATACACCGGGCAGTCTCTAGCCCACTTTTAGATTTTAACATAAAAACTTGGAGAAACCGAGTAAAATCATCTACAACACACATGACATAAACATACTTGGTTTGAAATGTTGATGGAGTTATTGGACCCATTAGATCAGAGTGTATTATTTCACAAGGTCTTGAGGCTCCTTCTCTGTCCTTATCAAATGTTTTACGAGTTTGCTTTGCACTTGCACAAATTAAACAGTTTTCAATAGTTAAATTACATAACATTTCACCAACTCCCTCACTTACATATTTTAATTTATGCACTACGCTTGGGGAGATATGACCCATTCTTCTGTGCCACAACTCTCCCTTCTGTTTAAGTAAATCTATCAGTTCTGGAGAAAGTTTCTTTACCAACTTCCTTCTACAATTCTTGTTACTCTTACGTCCTACTTTAAAATGGGATATTCTATTTTCAGAACCCTTATTAATTGAGTTCTCCTTAGATGAGTTTAGCTTGGAACTACCAGCTTCATATACATTTGACGTTATTTTTCTCACATTACTAATTATATCATTCATTTTAAGATTCTTAGATCCACTATCACTTATTACTCGAACCCGTAAATAGTATAAATTTCCATACATTTCAATGGGAGCAATTTTCCTTCTCAATTTCTTGCAGAATACAAACCCACTTAATGCCTCTAATGTGAGTGATGTTTTAAATTGCTGATTCATGCTAGCTACACTTATTATAGGTTCATCAATTTCTGGTATAACTTGCACATTTTTAAGTTGAATTATCACTTTACTCTTCCCAGAAATTAATAATATCAATAAAGTACCTTCTCCAATCGATAATGCACTATTTTCTATGCCTATAGTTTTAATAGCACGTGGTACTTCAAACTCATTATATTCAAAGAGATGATGTTCATCTCCAACTGCATGGTGCGTTGCAGCACTATCAACCAAACAGACTAGAGACGTATCAAAAGCGTCACATATTGTAGACAGAACAGAATACTCACTTTCTTTTTGAGGACAATTTCAAGATTCGTGTGAGGGACTTCCGCACTGGAAGCACACTCGTCCCTCATTTGGACAATTATCCTTATTGTGGAAATACAACCCACACTTCCCGCACATCAACAATTTCTTTTCTTCAAAAATCATACCATCCAATGTTTTTAGTTGAGTTGGTGAGTACAATGGATGAGTTTTTGGTTGAGCCGTATTAACTGTATTCCTTGCCTTGAACTGAGTTGCTTTACCATTATTTGTAGATTTGCCCTGAAAACTGGATTTCTGAGTATTAAATGGTTTAAAAGTCGAAATTGAAGCATTATCCATCTTAGGATTTTTGTACGGAATATTATTTTCTTGGAAATGAGCACTTTTACCATTTGAGTTTGAATTAAAGTTCACATAACTTCGTTTGCTTGCAGAAGCATACTTTTCATGATCAAAGGCTAGAAACCTATCTTTTACATAATTGAAAGTTATGGTTTCCCTGGATAACGAATTCAGCGTTGAATTAAAGGTGCACATTGGGGAGCGATGATCATAGATACCATCAATTTTTTGCACAAATATTGTTGCCGAGTACTCATCAGAGAACGTGGTCCCCAGTTCTCTGTACTCCGACATAAGAGCCTCAAACTCTGTTACAAACCTCACTGGATCAAATCCAGGCCGAAAACGTAAGTTTATGAACCGATTATGCAACTGGACAAGGTCCTGGATCCGCCCCCCTCCAAATGTTTCCTTCAGATGTTGCATCGCTTGGTATGCCGTAAAGATGTTTCTTCCGCTCAATTGAGTTTGTATATTTTTTGAAACCGTTGCCTTCAAGTATTGGAACGTTTGCGCATCCATTGTGACCCTTCTCGTTGGCGATACATTTACCTTGGACCCCGTTTCTGTTTCTTTTCCATTACACATTTTTCGATGTACTCATTAATGTCTATAGATTCATTCGTCAGACGTGTCGGATTATTCCCCGCGTTGTTCACCAAATTGCTTCCCGCGTCATTTATTAAATTGTTTCCCGCATCGGTGTCGTCATTCATTTCAGTCTCTAGGCCGTTATCATCAGCGAGCAACGCATCTTCATTTAGCATTATTGAATCGGAATTAGGATCACAGGAAAAACAGGATCAAAGACAGAGGAAAAAAAATAATTGTAAGATAATTAGTGACACTAATCACGGTTGATGTCAGATTACAAAACAGAGGTTGAGAAACTAAGTTTTCTCAACCGTGATTATGCTCGTACTAAAGATCTTAATCAGTAGCTTGAACAAGGTTGATCCGTACTTAGTTAGGACGGCACTTAGGAACCAGTAATATGTGAGCGTGTAGAAGGAAAAGGGTGGTTTCACCAACCAACCTCAACATCATCAACCTTCGCGGACGCGCTTGGAAAAAATTCCTGGGAGTACCCCCAACAAATAGGGGTAGGGTATCGAAATTTCTCTAAGTCCCTCTCCATGACGTCATCAACCTATCCATAACGTCAACGACCTCTCCGTGACGTCATCAATCTTTCCGTGACGTCATCAAATTTTTCGTGACGTCATCGAATTTTCCGTGACGCGGACGCGCTCGCGCTCGCAAAAAATTCCGGGAAGTACCCCCAACAAAAGGGATAGCGGGTTCCCCGCTAAAAAAAATCCATGATCATCTTCGTCGAGTCGATATTTCACGCCTCATTGGGAGGAAAATTGATTCTAGCGGTGTTCGGGGTTTTTCAACACAAGTACAAACTTTCGTTTTGAGAAGTCGGTTTTATTGCAAGTTACGTGAAATTTTTTCAAAGGACGTCGTATTATGGATTTGTGTTTTTCTTTCCACATATTCCTCAGTGCCTATGCCGTTTATTCATACTATCACGTATATTGCGCTTTTTAATAATATTAATAGGGTGTGATTTAATTGTCAGATAAAATAGAGCGTCAGAACGATAGTTAAATAATTGGAAAGATGGGAAAATAAGATGTGCTTTATAATAATGTAATGAACTTCAAAATAATAAATGCACGTTATGAAAATAGGTACAACATTTTAAAAATTGTTGTCGCGATGAACAGCGCGCGTACAAAAATGAGTTTATGACGATTAATTTAAAAAAAAAAAAAAAAAAGCGAAATACATGGAAAATTAATTTTATTGAATAATCAGAGCTTTGCGCGCCCTTGTAGGTCGCCCTCGTTTTCTTTTCTGACCTAAAGGTACGGATTTTGCTTCTGCTGGAGCGTTAAGAAGCTTCAACCGTATCTTTAGGCCAATGATATGCTTGCACTGATATCGTTTAAGAAAACAAGGGCAGGTACATGTAGACTCGCCGTCCGTTATACAAATTTTGTAGATATTGCAACTTTTGTAGTCGTCAAACGTCCGCCAATCCTCCTTCTTATAAGCGGCTAAAAGCTTCTTTGTGATCGGTTCGGTAGAAGATGAGGAACGCACGTAGAAATAACGAAGCGAGTCATCAATTTTTTCTTCGAGTGCTTTCACGTTCATGGCAGCCCATTGATACGCATCAGTCCAAATGGGTAATGACATGGGTGGGGTTGTGTGAAATGGTACAAAATTCACCGAATCTGGGTTCCTATTTTCTGACCACTGACTAACCATGTTTACAAGATTATTTAAAAATTGACCGACAGGTAATCTTTCCCGGAGCGTGTGTTCGGACTTGATGACAGCATTGGTACCTTCGATACCGTTGTTTGTTGTCGGATAATCCACGGCAAACCCTTCATACCAAGTGCAGTTCTTTGTTAACCAGTGTTCTCGGAAGTATGCAATGCAATCTATAACGCGAGAATCCTTTTCTTTGGCCCATTTCTTCAAGAACAAAGATGATGCCTTCTTGAACACATCAGCATTCCAGCACACCTGCAGAGTTCCTATATCTGATTTTAAATGTAGTCGAAGAATTTGCGGTAATGGTTTTAGATAAGTCTCCAGGTTCTTCAAAATGTGGAAGTAACATACTATTCGTGATTTTGGATCACCGAAAACCTGAGTATAACCTGCCGTTATTGCTTTGCTCGCATCAGCAAGAAGTACGTCCGGATGCCAATCTAAATCGTAGGTTTGTAGGGCGTTGAAAATGAATGCGAAGTCACTACCTGATTCAGTACTACAAACAGCCACAGCGAATGGATGAAACGTTCGAGATTTATCAGAGGTACCTACTAGCAACACAGGGTAGCCTTGCCAGATCACCTTGTAGGTAGCGTCTGTTTGAATCATGCACGATCTTTTCATATTTTCCAGCAAACGCCGAGTGGAGACAATAATTTTCAGCTCTTGCTCGTCTGGGTTTGAGTTTTCAGCGCGGATGAAATAATTCATTACAAAAGGTTCGTCGACTGTTGAAGGAAGGCTTGTTCTTTCACTGCACCACGTATTAACTTCATTACTTGAAACTGTTGGAGGACCATATTTCTCCTATCGTACCTGCTGTAAAAAGCTGACGAGTTTTTCTTTTGGAGGTTCTGTTAGATTGGGATGACATCTAATTGCATTTAAAACGGCGTTGGGTTTACGTATTCCCTCATCAAATTTCTCCCTCACGAATACTTTCACATCGGTTGACAAACCTTGGTCCGGATGACTGTCATGATTATCGTGCTCCGCAGTAGTCTTGAATAACGAAACCTTTTCACTATCACAATGATACAATAAGTAGACACCGGCTGGACATTCGGCTGTTCTGTATCTTCCACCAGAACAACGAAACAGAACTTTTTCCCCTTCGGATGTACTCTGCGCTGACGTTTTACTCCATATTTTCTGCGAAGATACAACTTCTTCCGCGGCTTCTCTTCCTTCAAATTCTTGTTGCTTCACCCAT
This sequence comes from Aspidiotus destructor, assembly GCA_035079395.1. Lineage (NCBI taxonomy): Eukaryota > Metazoa > Arthropoda > Insecta > Hemiptera > Diaspididae > Aspidiotus > Aspidiotus destructor. The sequence goes on along the minus strand of JAVHKZ010000003.1, from coordinate 8,878,146 downwards.
ACGCGGGTTATTCGTCTTCGTTTCGATTTCGGCTGCTGTACGTCGTCTTCTTCAGATTCATTTTCAGAAAAATCGGGAACGTAAGAAACAGCCATCACACAGTATATAGGTGCACGAATATAAGTGAACAGAATTGTAGAACACATGCAACAATGACGCGTGAAAACTGTCGACTGACAGCTGGGTACACGAATAGGAGATATCATCACTTAGGAAAGCAGATTGCAAGTAATTTCAGGACGATGTAATTCGTATTATTTCCAACAAAAAAAAATTATATTGCAAACATTTTCCTGAAGTTCTTTCACTTTCTCTTAAAGTGAAGGGTGAAACGGGAATAAATGTAATTTATTATATAGTTAATACGTAAAAATTACGGCTTTATTTTCCACATTTCGTTCCTGATGATGATACGCGATGTATCGAAACGTCGAACTCAATTTAATGTAAAAATGTGGAAAATAAAGCCGTAATTTTTATTAACTAACTTATATAATTATCTTCTTTCCACGGATAAATTTCATTTATCAGTAATTTATTATCTTGCTCACCCTTCGTATTATCGCGCAGAATATAACGTGAATCATTGCTTTCACTATCGTTATGACTCTCTATTTTATAGTTTTTGCTCTATCTTTCCTACAATTGATTTTAAAGTGCAATTAAAGTTTTCCCATATTAATATTGATGTTCGAAAAATTGTGCGCAGAAGGAGGCTAGCTATCGCTTTGCTGAGGGCCCCCTCCTTACTCGATCTTCAGAGTGAAAAACACGCTGGATTCGTGTCCCTTATTTGGTTCACCTTTCCCACAAAATACAAAATACAAAAATTACTGAAACATCTTGGGTACAAGGCTCAGGCTGCCTTCTACAGTCCTCATACCCTGCGGTTCCTTCCCAACCCTGAGGACCCTACTCTCCTCTAGCAAAAAACTGGAACTTATAAGGTCACTTGCGGCGATTGCAATGCTGCGTCTGTTGGTCAGACGGGTAGGGCTCTTACAGATCGTATGCTATTCGTAATAATCAATCGCAAAAATCAGCCTTCGTCCGGCACATTCTCGATACAGTCCATTCATCCTCCAAAATTAAGGTTTTTCTTCTCCACACATCGCCGAAGGGCAAGATTCTAACCAGGTTAGAGGAGATTGAGATAATAGAAAGAATACGGCTTGCGAATTACTCAAAGACACGGAGCATGTTTTGTTCGGCAGTTTCGTGATGTTCATTTTCGGGTTGGTACCGGAATGATGATCTACTTTTCATATTTCCTTATTTCGTTTCTCTTCACCTTATGGTTTAGTTGCGATCTGATCATGGTCACATCGAAACCGGTCGTCGCTGTAGCTTAATAAAATTTCTACGTGCCCGTAACTATTTCCTTTTTGTTCCTTTTCATATTGTGGCTCGTAATGTCTTCTACATTTTTGGAGGAAAATTTCTTAGATGCCCAAAATTAGACGTTGAGATGAATAGAAATATTTGAAAATACAATCGCAATTCCATCATATCGAAACCGATGAAAATCGACGCTTTCTACTTCATGCTGCGGTATGGTACGATTTATAATTAATTTAAATTCTCAACGGAGTACAACTAATAGTGTCCGTTTTCCCTCCAGTGCCCTATCGAATAGTTCTTCTGACGAATAAAAAAAGGTAGGAAAAATACAAAAAGCGAACATTTTTCCGCGACTTTCCATCTCGTAGATTTCTCGTATTTTCCTCAGTTCGCCACGAAAATTGGAAACACGCCCAAATATCTTCTCAATCCTTTCATTTTCGCGTCTGCTCCGCGTATTTCGCCTGCCCTTTTCTTATTATTTAAAGAAACCGTGTTCGTACATTTTGAATTGCTTTCGTCTGTTATTGTTACATTTTTTAGTTAATGACTCAAGAGAGAATACGCGACGCGAATTTACTTCAAAATTCATTACTCGTATAAAGCACTTCTTCGTTTTTTTTCTCCGGTTCTCTCTTATATAATGTAAATGGGCAGATAACGAATGAAATTTTCGCAGCGACGCTAACTAGGTCGGTGCGTTGCGATTCTGTAGTTATTGTTCAAAGGGTGCACTGTAGACTTTTAGCAGTCGTGGTACTGGAGAAACGCGTATATACATGTATACATTTATATATACGGTACAGAAGCGTAGTATAAAGTACTGTCTTGCTCGCGTTTTCTCTCGTGCCATGAAAACGGTGCGGAATCGGTGACAGGACCGAGGCAAAAAGCAGAGGGTTTACAATGATTACTAAAAATGATAATATGAGGTAAGTAGGGTGAATTCGGAGAATATGAGGACGTATTTTCGTTCCTAGTGCCGCGTCGTTTGTCGGCTTCGTAACGTAACAAGCTTTGCGGCGCGGCATTTTCAAAGGCAACAAAATGAGGTCGCGCTGTCTCTGATTTCGCCGCATCCCCTGATCGGTTTTAGCTTGTCTTTTCGCCTCTTTCCGCGCAATCCTTTCGTACTGAACGAAATAAGGAATAGTAGACGTTTGGGAAACAGTTCCAACATATAATTCATGTGAAAGTTGGGTAGAGTTGTAGCCTTGCTCGTGCTTTATTTGCCCTGTGCGACAACACAACGTTACTGTGCATAACCCATTGAGTGTAGTTGACATTATCTTCGGGCACTCTGAGATTATTGACCTGAGGATGACGCGTACTCAACTTTCGAGAAACGAACGATTTTGTTTTTGTTTTCTCATGTCGGAAAAGTAACCCGCTATATTTTCTATCGTCACGTATAACATTTTGGCGGGGAAGGAGTGAGTGTTTTGCATTCTAGGTGGTGTACTTTCGTTTTTCCTAGTTTTCCAATTTTATTTCCAGTGAAGTAAGGAAAATATCGACATCTTGATGTCTCGACGGATGAAAATAGATAGAAAGTGCTACCTCAGGCAATCCGCGATAGAAACAGATATTTTGCTTGAGAAAAAACACACTGTATAGAATTTTTGCAAAAATAGAGAAATAAAAGAGACAAGTTGTTAACCCTTATAGAGAAAATAAAATGAGGGTAGGAAAAACTTACTTATACAATTGAGACAGTAAAATTAAATTTGAAGTCAGAAAAGTAATTTTTAAAGTAAAGAAAGAGGTGGAAAAAAATAAGCATCTTCAAAAACCTATTAAAATACGTTTCAATGATGTTGTGTATTGAAAAACAAAAACTCTATTGTTGACATTTTCCATATTATTATTTAGGCTGGGTTATAACTTTATAGAATTTCCCTTCAGCTTTATCCCCTATCTATTTTGTGGATTTTGTATGGGCACTAAGAGCTTGGATACTTGGATAATTTCAACGCCAATACTTATTTCCCACTCCATTTATTGGATTTGCATCCATTCGCTCAATAATACCAATTTATATGCCTGCTACTTGCATAAAACCAAACATTTGCTCACTTTTGCTATTTTCAGATAGTGGTGTGGGTCTTTATAGCACAAAAGTTGTTGGCAGCATTGGAAGAAGATGGAACCTTATCTGGGACAATTAATCTAGGATTGAATTTTAGGCTGCTTAGGCAATGTTGACAGTTAGTGTTTTATATTTGTATGTAGTTTGACACTCAAACACTTGCAATTAAGCATTTCAGAAATTTGTTTTCTGTGTTTCCCATATTTTCTGCATTTCCTATATTTTTTGCTTTTCTTGCATTTTCATGTATCTGTCGCATGTCCCCATTTGTTGAACAAATGAAAGAAAGCACTGATTTACAAGATTAGGCAGGAAGTTTTATATTAAGAAAAAAACTGACCGGCTCTTGCTTACAGAGCAAGAGTTGCGGGAGACCCGCAACTCATGGTTCAGGGTTGAAGATGGTAAGAGTAAATTTGGAAACATGTGAAAGGGATATTTATTCAATTTGAAATAAATAATCAGATAAAAGAACGGATTGTATGACCTCCTTGCACGTAAAAATCGTATGCTTTTTGAAATAAATAGAGATAGCAATGGAGGAACAAAAAATTTTTCCAAATTCTATAAAAAAAACTCAAAATTTTTCCAAGTCACTATACACATACTGGCCAATAGAAGGATATAGAAGAGCCCGGAATTCTGCAAGTCCCTCTATACTAGCTCATAGAGGGGTGTAAGATGGGTATAGAAGAGCTCAAAATTTTTTCAAGTCACTATACTAGCCAATAGAGGAATATAGAAAAGCCTGGAATTCTCCAAGTCCTCTATATTAGCTCATAGAGGGGTATAAGATGGGTATAGATAAGCTCAACATTTTGCAAGTTCCTGTACTGGCCAATAAAGGGGTATAGAAGAGCTCTATACTGATGTATAAAGGAGCTCGAAATTTTATTAAGTCCCCATACTAGCACATAGAAGACCTTGTAATTTTCTCAAGTCCCTATAATAGCCCATAGAAAATTTTCTAAGTCACTATAATAGCCAATAGAGGGGTATAGAAGAATTCTATACTGATGTATAAAAGAACTCAAAATTTTTCAGAGTCCCTATATTACTAATAGAGTATATAGAAGACCTTAAAATTTCTCCAAGTCTCTATACTAGCCCACAGAAGGTCACAAATTTTTTCCCAAGTCCAGCATTACACTTTCTGACGTTTTGGCCCTAAAGGGTTAGGCCCCCAGCATTACGCGTTGACGGACCAAATTTCTCTGATGACTCCCAGTAACTAAACAGATGGCGGGTCTTTTGGTCTTTCAGTCTTTTGGTCTTTCAGTCTTTTGGTCTTTTGGTCTTTACATCTTTCCGTCTTTCCATCTTTCTGTCTTTTGGTCTTTCAGTCTTTTGTCTTTTGTCTTTTGTCTTTTGTCTTTTGTCTTTTGTCTTTTGTCTTTTGTCTTTTGTCTTTCAGTTTTTGGTCTTTTGATCTTTTGGTTGGTCTTTTGGTCTTTTGGTCTTTCCGTCTTTCCGTCTTTCCATCTTTCCATCTTTCCGTCTTTCCGTCTTTCCGTCTTTCCGTCTTTCCGTCTTTCCGTCTTTCCGTCTTTCCGTCTTTCCGTCTTTCCGTCTTTCCGTCTTTTGGTCTTTTGTCTTTTGTCTTTTGTCTTTTGTCTTTTGTCTTTTGCCTTTTGTCTTTTGTCTTTTGTCTTTTGTCTTTTGTCTTTTGTCTTTTGTCTTTTGTCTTTTGTCTTTTGTCTTTTGTCTTTTGGTCTTTTGGTCTTTTGGTCTTTTGGTCTTTTGGTTTTTTGGTCTTTTGGTCTTTTGGTCTTTTGGTCTTTTGGTCCTTCAGTCTTTTGGTCTTTTGGTCTTTTGGTCTTTCAGTCTTTTGGTCATTTGGTTGGTCTTTCAGTCTTTTGTCTTTTGTCTTTTGCCTTTTGTCTTTTGTCTTTTGCCTTTTGTCTTTTGTCTTTTGTCTTTCATTCTTTTGGTCTTTTGATCTTATGGTTTTTCGGTCTTTTGGTCTTCTGTCTTTTGTCTTCTGTCTTTCAGTCTTTTGGTCTTTTGGTTTTTTGGTCTTTTGGTCTTTTGGTCCTTCAGTCTTTTGGTCTTTTGGTTTTTCCGTCTTTCCGTCTTTCCGTCTTTTGTCTTTTGTCTTTTGTCTTTTGTCTTTTGTCTTTTGTCTTTTGTCTTTTGTCTTTTGTCTTTTGTCTTTTGTCTTTTGTCTTTCAGTCTTTTGGTATTTTGATCTTTTGGTTGGTCTTTTGGTCTTTTGGTCTTTTGGTCTTTTGGTCTTTTGGTCCTTCAGTCTTTTGGTCTTTTGGTCTTTCAGTCTTTTGGTCATTTGGTTGGTCTTCCAGTCTTTTGTCTTTTGCCTTTAGTCTTTTGTCTTTTGTCTTTTGGTCTTTTGGTCTTTTGGTCTTTTGGTCTTTTGGTCTTTTGGTCCTTCAGTCTTTTGGTCTTTTGGTCTTTTGGTCTTTCAGTCTTTTGGTCATTTGGTTGGTCTTTCAGTCTTTTGTCTTTTGCCTTTTGTCTTTTGTCTTTTGTCTTTTGTCTTTTGTCTTTTGTCTTTTGTCTTTCAGTCTTTTGGTCATTTGGTTGGTCTTTCAGTCTTTTGTCTTTTGCCTTTTGTCTTTTGTCTTTTGTCTTTTGTCTTTTGTCTTTTGTCTTTTGTCTTTTGTCTTTCAGTCTTTTGGTCTTTTGATCTTATGGTTTTTCGGTCTTTTGGTCTTTTGGTCTTTTGGTCTTTTGGTCTTTTGTCTTTTGTCTTTCAGTCTTGTGGTTTTTTGGTTTTTTGGTCTTTTGGTCTTTTGGTCTTTTGGTTTTTTGATCTTTTGGTCTTTTGATCTTTTGGTCTTGTAGTCTTTCAGTCTTTTGGTCTTTTGGTTTTTTGGTCTTTTGGTCCTTCAGTCTTTTGGTATTTTGGTTTTTCCGTCTTTCCATCTTTTGGTCTTTCAGTCTTTTGTCTTTTGGTCTTTTGGTCTTTTTTTTTGAAAATTTATTCTTGAATCAACAATGAAATTTGGTCAATAATAATTGCTTCTTAAGAATTTGCTAGAAATTCAACATTATATTTTGTTGATTATTCCTTCAATTCAAGAATTCACTTGGAATTGGACGTTGAAATTCAGTCAATTATTCTTTCAGTTTCATAATTTATTAAAAATTTGACATCTTATTAGACAATTCAATTATTTGCATATTATTTAAGTATGTAAAAATTGAACTTTGTTATACCTCAGTACTAAGTCTCTAATGATCTGCAGACCTTTGTTATATGCTGATACCAAGTCTCTAATCAATGGTCTCTAATGAACAATCTCAATGCACATATGAAATGTGAAATCAATTGACAACTATCTATTGCTATTCTCTATCTCATAAGATATATCTGATTGCCTAATCTTTTAAAAAGTATCAATAAGCCAACACAAAAATTTGTGAGAACAACATGAAATTATAAGTCAGTCATATTCTAACATCAAGTTCAAGTCAAAAAGTAATATTGTTGGTCTTTTAATTTGACTTAATATCAATGTCAAAATGAAGCCAATTTTGCATAAAAATCAATGGGGTTTGGAAGACTTACATTTCAACCTAATATTGACATTGGAGATAGGTCAAAATCTGATTGAAGTTCTCAAATAATTTAAAATTGACATCAGGTCCAATGTTGATCTATTTATGGATCAACCTGGATTCACACCATTTTGACGGGCAATCTGGTTTGCTCGGATAGGTATAACAATAAACTACAAACTAGGTATAAACCAACTGAAAATTACAAATTAATCATTTGCAAAGATTTCCAGAAAATTATATCTTAGATAAATATTGCTCTAGACAAGGCAACCCACTTACTACTAATGTTTCCAGAAACTTTCTGTGTATGGTACCTAGGAATAAATGATAGTGATTCAGGCGCGGATCCATGGGGAGGGAATTCCCCCAATGCCTAAATTATACAAAAAAAGAGGTCTCTCAAGGGTGAGAGGGTCAAGAAAAATTTTTGCCTAGAATTTCCGGCGTGAGTTCCTCCCCCCTCCCCCCATAATGACGCTCTGGATCCGCGCCTGATAATTCAGCATATATGATAAAAAAGTTTGATGCAAATGCAATTCAAGTCTGATAAATTAAGTGAAATAAATTGGGCTCAAATATGTGCAAAGAAACAATTGTGCGGGCAGAGGCCAATTCTTTAAATTTATAAGCCATCCTAGCAGCAAAACATCAAATTTTTCTAGATGTTTTCAGACATTCATTGTTTTTTTGCTTTTGTTTCCTCGGTATGAGAAAGAGCATTAAGTGCCACATCTGATGACTGCTAACATCTTGAACTTAATGTAACAACCCAGAAATTTTGTTTGAGGACAAGCAAGCGCTAAATGTTACAAACATATCAGTAATTCTTGACCCATTTTACTTCTTTGCTCTTAGTCATTGTCAACAGTAATAAAAAGCATTGAACTGCTAGGTCTAAATGAAATTGTCATTGATATCCTGTTATGTGAACTAATCAAAAGCCTAGTACAGATAAACAAATTGTGATTGATAATTAATTGTTATCTGCCAATCTTGGCCAAAATATAGGAATATTGAGCCAGGTCGGAAATCATCCAGTCGACACTCAGTAGGAGCAGTCAGCCAAAGAATCCAGAGGAGAGAAAATGTTCTAGTATAGGTATACATGAAGCATAAGTAGGCAAAATCAGAGAAGTTGGAAGAACTATCAAAATTGTCAGAATCAAAACTGCATGGATTTGGAGAGCAATTGTTTAAAATTTGATATTAGTCTGAATTGAATTGGAATTGTGTGAAACCTTTTGAAAATAATATTAATCAGATACCTATTCAATATCTTTACACCAGATCATACATTAAGATGATGTTTTCGCTCATGCACAGGTTGTGGTTAACTGAAAAAAATTTAAGATGCAACCACCCACCCTTGAGAATCAATAGAGGTGAATTTGTAGACAGTATTTTCCCCAGTTTCTTCAATGAGTCGTATTCATTGAGATCTACGCTTTTCCACGCATCAGCATGTACAAAAATAGAACCCAGTACAGCTTTGATTGAGCAAAGGAAGGCTCAATCAGCCGACAAGAGAGCCAAGTGAGGCTATACAAAAGATGATGGGGCAATGTCAAAATCATTATTGCTAGTACTTGCGATGAAAACTGTGAAACTTCAACGTTCTTCTTGTAAGTGTACTTGATTGAAACAGAGCCTCTACCAACCACTGTCAGCTTTCAAAAATGTAGCTGTACTTGGATGGCGATCTGAAGATGATGAAAAAAAGAATACGGGGCAATCACCAACTTGAGCCGCGAATTTTTCTCGATTTTATTAATGTAAATTGTATTGTTTTCTCACTAGCGTTTACCCCTCTTTGATAGGAAATAAAAATAAATAAAAGTTTACTTATCTCATCCCAAGTTATAATGTCGAAAAGAACCAATGGAACAAAAGATGAATTTCCTAAGGATGTATACAATGTAAGCAAATGTAATTTCACAGTGCAATTTTATTACAAATTCGATCACTTTTAAGTTGACAATGCTTCAGGCTTCAAAGATCACCAAGGTATAATTCATTCATTGCACAAAAATTATAGTTCTTCTACATGGAGGGAATTCAGGTAGAGTTTACAAACTTCTACCCTATCTATCCTGGATGTGAGCTTATAAAATGTTCGAAAAAGAAGTTTTTGCTATTCTATGATTATTTCACAAACTACTGACTCTAATGTATGCATACAACTGTCCGAAGTCGAAGTCTCTGCAAAAATGAATCGAAAAAGAAGGTGACCTACTTATTAAAAGCATTGAAGAGAATGGAATACACAGTTCGGACAGCATCAATCCTAATTCCTCCAAAAATTTCAAGTCAAAAATATAAAAAATGAAATAGGGTTTGAACTCGAGTTTGGCGACATTCCTCAATCCTTCATTTCGAGAACGCTCCCGATCAATCGTTGGCACGTGTCTTTCACTACCAGGAAAAGGATGAATCAACTTCAACAACGTTCGCGGGTGTGTACTACAGTATACTAGAGGTTACTTCGATGTATAACCGTGACCGCATGTACCGGCCGGTTATCGGCGACCATCGTAGCGAACGCGTTATCTCGATGAACTACTTGCTATGTAGGTACTCGAGCAGGTCATATATAGGCTGATAATTTACTTTACCTTTTTGCTGGTGAAAAAACAACCCGAACTGGTGCCACGATCACACATCTCATCGGAAACTATACACCGGCATTATCTCCTCTCCTCGTTTAGCGCGAGAGCATTTTTATAGAAAACGCGAATTTGTTCAGGTGCTAAATTTTATTAAATTAGAAAATTTTCGAGGAGCCTTTTCAAAACCACTCGAGTAGTCGTCGTCGTTGTCGCTAACGAACACAAACAAATGGGACAGGGAGCGAGCGCGTAGCATGATATCGCGTGCACTACGTTACATATCGCCGCGAACAGGGTGGAGGCACTGTTTCGCTGCTGTCCGAAAAAGTTTACTTTATTGTCGGAAAAAGAGTTCAACCACCAGAATGGAGTTTGCGCTTTGCAACATGCTTTCTACAACGCCGCACAATCGTTCGTCAGCCCTTCGACTTTTTCGGTACCGTACGTGTGTAAACGCACGCTCCCCAATAAATTCGAATCCACAATTTCGGAAAGTCGAGCAGACATCGCCGTAAATATCGTTCTGTCAAATGGTCGCCCACAGACAATTCTCCTCATCAATCGTCGTAAATTTGTCAAAATTTCTTCTTCACTTCCTCTCAATCTTGTTAGGCATTCAATCGGCACGAATACGTTTACAGTACTTCGTTTAGTTATAATCACGTTCATGATGGGGACGATATGCAAGCACGGGTGACCGTGTGCCGCAGATAAATGGAATTACTCCTGATTTCATTATTTACGTATAGATGGTAAATCACGATGCATACAACTAGTTTACCACCGCCTCGAATAAAATACGCACCGCGGACGCCGAGCACGTAATTAACGACAAAATATAGTTGGCCGAATTTCTGCTCAAAATGACTATTGAAAGGGTTTTAGGGTTACAAGGGCACTCATTTAACTATGAATCGGGGTATCAAATAGCGATAGAATTTTCGTTTTGTGTCGGTACTTCGCGCACACTATTGATCGAATTACGCTCTGTCTCGTCTGCACTCATTCACTCTCTCGGTAGAAGTGTGAACTGGGAAATTGCTTTCCTAATTTCGAACAGATTTCACACATCGTTGCCCCGGCGCTCTATTTCGTGCTAAAATAGTTATACTTATAATAATATTATAGCGCGAAGCCTATAAGTATGTATACCCTACTCGGCCGCTTTTCGGGCTCTATTATTACCACTTATTTTCAACGAAGATACATCGATCTTCGACGGGCAGAAAATGTGAGACATCGAAACAGGCATTTTGCCAGGACGCACGGTTATAGATATCTCGATTTAATCTTCAAAAATGGCCACCCTGTTCAATTCCCTCGTTTCTTTAGTTCGAGCATAGGGGAAAATTTGGCACGTGGAAAAAAAGAAATTATTTGCGGCCATTGAAGTAGCCTACCTTGTGATTTGCAAACACGCGACCGAACACCTGTATCTTGAGTATATTTTAAGCGGGCAAATTTAAATTTAACGGGGTAAAGAAAAAGCCTAAGATGGGTTATTGAAAAATGATCGAATGATAAGTTCGCCAATATGCAAGTGAAGCGTCTCTGTTGAGTCGGCTCTTTTCTCATAATCGGTATCTTCAATGTACGAGAGGTATTTTCATCGTTTATCTTACGATTAATAAATGTGAAAAGAAGGTTTTTGAAGCTTGTCAGGCAAAAACAAAATTACGAGTCGTTGCGTCAAGTGCAAGGATAGCGAGGAGCCTGCGATATCAACTCATCATAGTTCTATAGCTCAGCCAACTCTCTTCTAATCCCTGGGTCGAGTTTTTTTGAGTCCCTTGAGTCCCTCTCCTAATAGATGTAGAAAACCCCCGGCCTAGGATTTCACTAGTTCTAAACTACGAGTGGACTTATACGAGACCGAGGAGCAGTGCTGCCAGATATATGGATTTTGGGACCTTGAAATCAAAAAGTCCAAAAAGATACGGATTTCTTGTGTTCAAGGGAAAAGTACCTTAAGCAGGAATATAAGAGATACTTTTCTCCTGGCCGTTATAGGGTGATACCGCTGCCTCCCGTAACATTGAGTCGATCAAGAGGAAAAGTATCTCAGTAGATTGGTTGAGAGGCACCTTTCACCTGATCGTTATAGATAAATATTAGTTAACGTATATTGAAAATATCATCTGGCAGCACTGCCAAGAGAAAGGTATCTCTCATACAGGTGACTGAGGTACTTTTCCCTTAAACATAAGAAATCCGTATTTCACGCAAAATCTGTAGAAAAATCCGTACTATTTTCAAGGACTGAAAATCCGTACATCTGGCAGCAGCCGAGGAGGGGGGCGTAAGAGCGGAGCGAGTGAGCCTAAAAGCTGATCAGCTTGGAATATTTCAAAGTACACTTGCTTGGAATATTATTTTAAAGTAGACCTACCCCTCCCCCCTTGGGATTTCACCAGTCTTGAGCTAAGCTTATGATAGGGTGCCCGGGCATAGGCTAATCAAAAAATTAGAGGCCATCGCAGGTTTGTAATACCTCCCGCACTTGCGATGACGTTGGCGCGAAAATTCCCCTTTCAAACAAAGAGTTGGCTGGGCTCTTCTCAGTATACTGCATGCTAGGCCTGATATAATGAAGGCTGGAAATTGAAATTTTTTCAAGTCCTTAAAGTAGGTCAAGGTCAAGGTCATTGATGGCGTCATAAGGCGTCATATGTCACGTCACGCAGTTCACAGAAACTTGTGGACGCGGACGTTTTCTGAGGATGTAATCCCCCTAACAAAATGGATAGCGGGTTTTCCGCTAATACTGTAAAAACGTAACTAGTCAGTTCATACTAGCAGGCTCAGGTATCTTATGTATTGTATTTCTTTTTCGAATTCCCTATTAAACTGGACCTTGACTAACTACTATAGTAGGTTAGCCTTCTTTATATAGGACTTGAACTAGAACAAAAAGGTGGTAGGTCTGAGCACTGGGCTTCTTCTAGACCTGGCTTTGAACTAAGTGTACGCTTACTAGGATTTTAGCAGTCTCAAACTAGAATTATAATAGATGTAAAAGACCCTCCTAGGATTTTACTAGTCTTAAATTAAACTATACTAGACACAGTAAGGGGGGGGGGTGAAAGCGTCAAGCGAGTAAGCCTAAAAGCTTTTAGCTTCCGTTCGTTTGTTTCCTAAAAGTTATTAGCTTGGAATATTTCAAAGTACACTTCCTTGAGATATTTTTCAAAGTAGACCTATATTAGACCAAGGAAAGGGCTAAAGAGCGGAGCGAGTGAGCCACCCAACAGCTATTGATTAAGAATTGAGGGTTCCGTATTAAGCACCGCTCTCCGTATCAGGCGCTGCTCTAATACGGAGTACGGGCTTGAGGGATGGGAAAATTGAGGGTTCCATATTAAGCGCCGCTCTCCGTATTAGGCGCTGCTGTAATACGGAGTTGCTTTGTTAATACGGAGTGAGGGCTTGAGGGATGAGAAAATTGAGGGTTCCATATTAAGCACCACTCTCCGTATGAAGCGCTGCTGTAATACGGAGTTGCTTTGTTAATACGGAGTGAGGGCTTGATGGATGAGAAAATTGAGGGTTCCGTTACGGAGTACGGGCTTGAAAAATGAGAAAAATTATAAGACAACAGAGGCATGGAGCCTTGTATCTACATTTGCCGCTTAAGGTAATGAAGAAGATAGAGAGAGGGAGAGGGAGAGAGAATGATTAAGGAGTATTGTATTTCTCGGCGCAGCCAAAAAGATAAAGATCATGTTTCATGTCTTTTCAAAATTTTGCCCAATCAGATGTGTTGTGGATAATGCGAGACAAAAATATTTTTGAGTTCTAGGCTAAGGTATAGAGCGGCACACTCGCTTGATCTGTCCCGCCTCTTGGTCTAGTACAAGTCTACTTGAGTATATTTCAGGCTGATGAGATTAATGGGCCTCACTTACTCCGCTCGTTCGTCCCGCTCCTCGGCCTAGTGTAAGTCTACTTTACAGTAAAACCTCCGATTATTAGTGGACACTCGCGGTCGCCTAAAATTTGTCCGGTATTTAGAGGTGTCCGGTATTCAGAGGAGACAAAAAAAAAGAAAAAAAAAAATGCAAAGAAATCGTTGTACATTACGTATGTACTGAAGAATGTTGCAGTATAAATTTATGATTCGCGGCGGAAATAGTCAGTCAAAGTTTTTTAACGGCCGCTCTGATGGCATTTTATACCCAACTCCTGGAATAGATCTGTTTCCAGCTGTACAGGCAAAGAAAATAGCATTCAAATTTGAAGTACAGTACATATTATTGACGATAGAAGCAACATCTTTCTGCTGACACATTGTTCAAAAATGAATTGCATTGTATACACCGGAATTTAATGACAATTTATTCATTTGAGTCGGAAAATTGAGCATAAAAAAAGAGGAAAAATTCCCAAAAAATGTCAAAAGTTCAAAAAAGGTGTCCAAAATTGAATAAAAAAATGGAAAAAGTTCAAAAAAAGTGTCCGGTATTTAGAGGGTTTCCCATATAAAACAGGTTAAAATGTTCCCGTTCCCGAAAAAGTGTCCGGTATTTAGAGGTGTCCGGTATTTAGAGGTGCCACTAAGGGAGGTTTCACTGTAGTATGTTTAAGATGTTGTAAGTGGGCCAAGATTAACGACTCATGACATCACTGACTTATGCGGTCACCGACTTATGACGTCACCAAACTTATGACATCACAAGCTAATAGCTTCATAATGGCTCTCAGCGTTTTTTTAGCCTAGTATAACTTTAGCCTACGCATTTTTCATTATATTAGGATAAGCTAGAAACTACAGGGAGGGAGGCCTCGGCCTCGGACTCAGACTCGCAGATTTCAGAATCACTCCTGAGAAAGTCTCGAAATTTTTGTAAGTCCCTTTAGAGAGGGGGGAAGGGCTCGGGCTCGCAGATTTGAGAATCACTGCCACAGTGAAAAATCCCATAAGGATGAGACCAGAGCAAAGACATAAAACATATCAAAATATTCTAAACTAGACACGTATTAGAGCAAGGGAGGGAGGGAGCGAACGAGCGGCCTAGCTTGAAATTATTTAAAGTAGGTTTCTACCAACCCAAGGAGGAGGCGAAGGAGCGGAGCGCGAGTGAGCTACCTAAAAGCTATTGGCATGAAATACCCTAACTGGAACTATACACGGGACGGGTAAAACTGGTCCTCAGACCTAACACGAAACTTCAGCCGCTCAACCAATTATAAAACAAACCAGGTTTACAATGAAAACGAACAAGTGAAAACCTCACGAAAGGCAGACATGAAACATGATCTTTTTCTATTTGGCTCCGCCAGAAGATTTTTTTACTTTTTGACAAGTTTCAAGTCTTTACTCTGACCTGACCCGACCTGACCCCTAATTTGAAATTTTGCGAGTTTAACCCAATTTTGCGAGTGCCCTTCACCCTGGTTACTCCGTGGGTGATTCAAAAATTTGCGAGTTTGTCCTGCGAGTTCACCTTTCCCGGTTCATATACTAGCTTTATAGTGGCTTTATAGTAGCTTTATACTAGGATTTAACCAGTTGTAAACCAGCGCTCCTTCCCCACCTTTTAGGACTTTAGCAGTCTTAAACTGGGCTTGTAATGAGGTGTCCGGGCGTAGTGCTGATATAGTAGCTTTATACTAGCTTTATACTAGGATTTAACTAAAGGAGGACCCTTGTATTGTACTAGTTTTATACTAGCCTTATACTGGGGTTATACTAGTGTTGAACTAGACTCACACTAGACCAAGAAGGGGGAAAACGAGTGGAGCGAGTGAGCCCCCCAAAAGCAATTAGACTAAAGGAGCATGCTACCTTAAGAAGACATGAAACATGATCTTTTTCTATTTGGCTCCGCCAGAAGATTTCTTTTATTTTTTTTTTTCTCCTTCCATATGTGACCTGTTCCAAAATAAGGGCCACTAGCATCAAGTACCTATTCCAGGGGAAGGGTGGCAGTGCTGCCACATATTTTCAAAAATTCGTCTCCGTCATTTTTTGTGTGGCCTAAAAACAGATTTCGACGGACTTCGACCGATTTTTCAATACCGATCAGGAGAAAGGTATCTATCATAGCAGCGTTTGAGGTACTTTTCCCTCGATCGACTCTTTATAACGAGAGACTGCAGTATCAGCCATGACGACCAGTAGAGAAGTATTTCTCCTGTAAATATCTAAGGTACTTTTCCCTTGAGCGCAAGGAATTTACTTTTGAGGACCAAAAATCCATAGATCTGGCGGCACTGAAGGGTAGCAAATAAACTCTGTTTCCGCTCTCCTGGGAGATTTGCGTTTTGCTGCTTGTTGCTCTTATCTTGGAACAGGTCACATATATAATTATTTCCAAAATAAAAATTTTTTCAAGTCAACTCCTATCATATAAAATTTTTGCACGTTTTTGCCGGACGGCGGATGGTGTACGTTGGAACGCCAGGTGAAGAAATTGACGGCAGTTTGTGCAGGTAAAAACGAAGGAAGGTTGTTATAAGAGTCGACTGTCAACGTAAAACCCTGATTTAACTATGCCAACTTTGACAAGGAACGTGTTACCTATTCTCAAATTTGCCTGGAGGAGGCTTATTCTTCATGAATTTATGGGCTGATTATCACGTGTAGGTTAGAAATAAAATACATGGTCCAATAAGAAATTTCATGAGCGAGTTTGCGAAACGAGCTGGTGAGGCGAGTGAAGCAAAAGCTGTACAGAATCTTGCTGACCAGGCTGCAACGAAAGAGATTTTTTTGGATAGTTGTACAGAGGAAATCAGCCTTCAGCCAATGTGGCAGAGTTCGTTTTATTTCATTTTTCTCATTTCTGTTCACTTTTTTCTCTTACTGGACGTCACTCACTATTCAGAACAGAAAACGCTCACTTTCTCAAGCAAAAATAGAGACGAAATGGCAGCTTCTTGAGCTTCTATCCCGAAAATTTAATTTTCCTATTTCCAGCGACGGTAGGTAACGGTAAATAGGCCTAACTTCGGCATTTTAGCGTTAGTAAAATTCATAATACTATTTTCCGAGAAATATTTCTAATAATAAAAAAGTTGGTTCAGATTTTCTCGACCATATTATTGAACGAATTTTTTATTCCACATTTTATGCGCCTGCCTATATTTCCTCCAATTCATTTCAGAAAACTTAACCTACGAAGTGTTATATGATTTACGATGATAGATATCAGACACAAGCAAAACGTATTAATTATAGTTTCGCATGTGAAATTCGTACCACTAACCAAAGGAGTGTGTAGAAAATCGATCCAACCGCCAGACTTATTTTGTAATAAATACGGCTAGTATCAAAGTAGGCTCACTTTTTTTTTTTTAATGAAAAGTAGAGCGAGCAAAGCAATATGATACGTTTGCAAAGTGATACGTTCTATCGAGTATCTCCAATAAAACATCGACTTTACGTTGATTTCTTTTTTAAACATATAAGTGTTACTTGGCAACATTACCTTTTTTCCATCAGTGTTTTTTTTTTTTCTTTTTTTTCTTTTCGATAAAAAATAATTTGGAAATGAAATAGGAAGTATGCTCGTAAGTTAAATCGCTTCGGCGATTTTCAATAAACGGAAAAAGATGACTGAGGCAAGTACGAGCAATGTTTATTTCTCACATCCGCGTTTCTTCTCTACCTCCGGAAAATAATAGAGCCTACCTATATTTCTTCTTCGTGAGAAGAATTCATAGGCTCCGACATTTTTGTTATTTCACAATGTACCTAGGGACTGAAATTTTATAATTTTTATCGAAGTCATCACCGTTGTCCTCGAGTCTTTCCTACGAACTTCTCTGCCAATTTCGAGTTTCTTCAGCATTTAATCTGCTGTTTCTTGTATGAACGATGAATGCGACGCGATTATTTATCCTACCAAAACTATAGATATTCTCCGATACCGTTCACAATATTGCAAACTTGTGCAAGAGCTCATTACGTTGGAAAGTTTTCCGGAAGGTGAATTTACGAAGAAAATGGCAAAATTTATGAAAACTATTTTTCCTTACACGATGAAGTCAGTCTTAACTCGTATAGTGCGACTACAATAATATTTCGGTAGAACGATGGTCAATTGGTAATTCAACTATCAAACGCATTCTTAATCACCACTTCAGCATGAAGTTTCCATGGGAAATATAAAGTACCTCTTGTTCCTCTGCTTACAATTTCAGAACTGCTTCAGAGGTGGTTTCCAGTGTCTCATATCCTGTTGCTCGATGACAATCGCAATCAAGAAGGCCTATATATAAGTCATACTGAAGAAACTCTGCGTTTACCGGAAAAATAGAAAAAAATCAAGAAAAGAGACTATTCATCACAGGTATGCCATACCCATAATGTAGGTTCACATTTTGTAATTCACAACTTTATGTCGTAGTAGCTTGAAGGCCTTAGAAAAAGAGTGGGCAGCCGAACGTGATGGATGCTTGAAATTACTGATCACCAGAAACAAAATATTTCTGTTATCAAAATCATTGCCCACCTGAATTAGTGAGAGAAAGGAGACTCAATCACAAATATTATGCCGAAAATGGAAAATTAAGGCTAAAATAGCGTCACATAGTTTGGAACCTTGATAAAGTCTGCTAAACTGACAAGCTGAGACCCATTCAGCCCCAGCGCTGGGCACAAGCGAGGTAAGCAACTGCTTGGGGCGCGAAATTCAGCGAGGGGCGCCATTCGGAAATTATTGGGCCTATTGTTCTTGAGAAAGGGGCGGCAAAATTTGGGTTCTGCTTGTTGCGCCAAAACACCTCGCGAGTCGCGCCGCGCCATCCCTTTAGTTACCCGGGGCTCTCAGAAGAATTCTGTCCGCGTACGCGTAACGCTGGGACTTGGAAAAAGTCCTGACTCTTTTATAGCCTTCTAAGGGACTTGGAGAATATCGTCACCCTCTTGACTCTTAATGCTGGGACTTGGAGAAATTCCTGTTCCTGGCTTTGCTATAGCCCTCTATGGGACTTGGAAAAATTCTTGACTCTTATTGGCGGGAGACCTGTTATCTCTTTAGTTACTGTGGGTCCTCAGAGGAATCTTAACGCTGAGACATTCCTGGTTCTTCCATAGCCGTCTTTGAGACTTGGAAAAATTCGTGACCCTTTCAACTCTTAACGTGAAAAATTCATCCTCTCTATTTCCTTCATATTTTCTACGTATTCCTTTCATATTTGCTCTTTTATATTCTGTAATGATTCCAGGCATAAAAATTATACGCCTACATTCTACATAATAATCTAAAACTCTTTAACCCTACGCCATGAGTCGCGGGTCTCCCACAACTTTTGCTCCCTGAGCAAGAGCCAGTAAATTTTTCTCTTGAATTATTCTCCTCCTCTCCTCTCAATAGATCCGGTCTCATAAGTTCATACAGTAATACTTCTTCCAAGAAGTTAATTGAAGTCAATGAAAACTTTATGATGAGTCTTTCTATATTCTCTCTATCTCATGATTAGAGGTTCATTTGGTTCTTAATATTCTGAATAACTATATATTCTTTATTTCATATTATTTTTCCCCTCTGATCTTTCCTGTAACTTCTTGAGAACTTGTGAAATTGTAAGGTATCTCAAGCGGCCAAGGTCATCTATCATTGTTGAATATTTTTCTTGTGCTCGAAAAAAATCAACCAAGAAAGATACTAACAACTACGAACCTCACTCAATTCTTAAAAACAAGCGACTTAATTATGCTATCTTTATCAGTACTTTTTTTCTCGCGTGGTTCACCAAAAAAAAACCGCAAAGAATTTGCAAAGCTTTGTTCTTTCACTCATATTGTGTAGACAAGCTGTCCTTTATGAAAAACTCCATCACATTGGTTGGCGAAACGAGTGACAGAAATAAAATGTGAAGATCATATCAATTTGTAACTTAGTCTCTCTTGGGAAACGGATGACTCTTCTTTATCGCATTACAAGGAACGAACTAATACAAAAGTCGCGACTGTTAGATGAATTCGTCCCTATGTTCCATTGTATCGATAATAATTTTTCATGATTTTTTGTCAAGAAACTGAAAAAATATCAACCTTCATCTTTAAGCCATTCATAAGTTTAATTTTTATGTAGGTAATCATATTATAAAGCTCACCTTCTTGCGGCCGCAACAAAGCATGACGAACTTCAATTTTCTACAAATTCGACGCCAGCGCTTTCTATCTTTCAACATTGATTGAATGTTCTTCATTTAACCCAATCATTTTAACAAACGCGTATCAATATCTCATATCCGTCTTCAGCGTCCATAATTTCTGTAACAGAAGTAGGTAATCATAAAAAAAAACGTTCTGAAAGTACTTAATGTGAAAAAAGGAAATTATCATATTTAAGGTAGAGAAAATTTTCGGCACTGCCGTCAAATTTTCACAATTTTTATTTAAAAAATATACCCGACGTTTCGGACGGAACCTCCGCCTTTTTCAAGGGTAAAACAAGACTGAAGACAAATATAAGTACAAGTAGGTCGAAGAACGAAAAAACAAATCAAGTATGACTAAGCTTTAAGTACAGGGTGAAACATGCTGTTTATGTTATAGGAGTCAGCTTTAAAATTAATAGAGTAATCACAAGTTTTGATCTTGATGGCTTCCAGTATGGTTACCGTCAAGAAAAAAATTTCCAGACAATTAGAACATTCTAATTGTCTACAAAGTTTTTGGAAATTATCATGTTCTTACAGTAAAACAAAACAATAGGTCGATCGATTTTCCTGCGATTAAAGTAAACCCTAGTAAAGGAAGTATGAATACCTTCGAGAAACTCAAATTATTTTGAAAATGGCACATTTTGTTGGAATAAAAAGTTGATTTTTGTAAACCCTATAGAATCTTGGCATCATTTCACATCATAGGCTATCTTTATGATTCTTAGTGAATGCATTTTGTCACATAGGTAAATGAGCAATATGAGTAAAATGAAATAGAACTGAGAATTTCACCTTCACAAAAATCAACTTTTCATTCTAAAAAATTTCTTCACTTTTGAAATAATAATAATTTGATTTTCTCAAAGGTCTTCATGTTCTTCTTATGAGGTTTACTGGTGCTCTGGAAGCTGCAGTCTGCTATGTAACGTCATTGAGAAGTGATCTATGATGGGCGGTTATAGGCTATTTCAATATACCGATCAAACGGTTTATTGAAGATCATCATAACTGGTTAATTGGTTAAAATCGCTCAATTGGTTAATTGGCGGTCATTTGGATCGCTTTTAGTTCTCAAAAAATTCCGTCAGGAGCGCTAAGGTCTTCCAAGTTTTTCGCCCTCAAAATTGCAGAAATTGAAAAAAAAAGAAGAGGAGAGGTCTCTTAGACTCTGAGGTGCCGTGACAAAGACTGAATTTGTCAAATTATCACTAAGGCTAGTAGCGAATCTAGCGATAATTTAAAATATATTAAAAAAGAATAATTTATGATTTTGGGCTTTTGGCAATTAATCGGTTATTGCGCTCTATTAACCGGTTTCTTGTTCATCACAAATAAACTGGCTTTTCGGTTAAATTTTAGCAGAATAAACCGATTAATCGGTTTTATAACCAATAACCGCCCATCACTAATTCACAACGGACATAATTGTTTGTGATTTCAAATTTTCCTCTCCATACTCTGAAATATACTTGCATGAGGATGCAAAGTGAGCAAGGCGAGCGGCGATATTTGGCAAAATAGAATAGACTTGAGAGCGCGCGGTAAGTACGGTTAATACAAATTTTTCTACATCCTTAAGGTTTTCCATTTACAACATACATGTGTACAGAGAAATTTATACGTTTAGAGTATTGAAAATCAACAAGTTTTTCAATGAATTTCCTAGTAGTGAATAAGTAGAATTACCTGGAAAAGAACAATTATTAGCGCTCCTGGTAGAACAATCTCTAATGCGAATAAAAGATTTTGAAAAAAGTTACAAATGTCATAACAAATATTGACACAGAATTATCATCAGAAGATGTAACAATCTGAGCATAGTGTAAGGGATTCAGCAGTCCACTGACAACCATACAGTGCAGTACTCTCTGATTGCTGCACCCTAGCATATAGGGAGATCGGAGATCAGCGGAGGGTTTACCGGGTGTGCAGAGTGTGCAATTGCACAGGGCAGCAGATTTTCCTTATTTTTGGGCGGCAAATTTTTCTCTTTTTTTTTGTCGACGTCATGACCACTGACTATGATTATTTATTTTTTTTAAGGTCGCGTACCAACTATGGATGCATGAATTTTTGCTATTTACTTGAATGTTCTTTCATTATCATTATTGAGAATGGAAAGGAAGAGTGGGGCAAGAAATCAACTTGCCAAAAAAAAAAAAAAATACTTGGTAGGAGCCCTAAAAATACAAAAATTTGATTGTCAAGAAAAAAAAAAGTTCATCACTGTGAGAAATTCATATTTTTCAATGAGTTTTCCACCCCCCTAATGTTGGGCAGCTCCGGTCATGTTACTGGTTTGACAGTTTGACCAGTTATTTGCTCGCTGAAAAAAACCCTGGATAACCGGTAAAATTCCTAAACTGAATAACCAAGTACAGTATTAAATCGAGTATTTGGATAAAATACCGGTTAACCGGTGCCCCAACAATGTCTACCAGTTAGTGGAAAACAGACCTGGTCCGTGATGAACCGATCAGCGAAATAGGTGCTTTCCTATATCTGAGAAGCTATTTTGCTGATTTGTTAGAGAGCGGTGGTCAGTGACTCGGAGCGTTGAAACTCCAAGGCTACTAGCCTGCAACTGGCGCGTTTTGACTTTTGGCGTTTGTTTTTAACGTTGTTTTGTTTAAATTGTTTTTTGTCTTTCTGTTTGGTAATCTTGTTGCTTGCCGTATTAATAAGCTAGCCTGCAACCAAAAAATGCCTGCTCGAACCGAATCCTTTGCCTCCCCTCCTCTATGGGCTGCCTCAGATGCATAAAAAAGATACTCCGATGCGTCCTGTCGTGTCTTATGTCTCCTCCTCCGCTTACTCTCTCGCTAAATACTTGGGTAGATGGTTTAAATCTCGCGTTGAGTATGAGTCGACTTACTCGATTAGGATTAAAAATTCTGTTTCCTTAGCTGATAAACGTAAGGACCGGTTGCTTCCTCCAGGCACCACTCGGAGCTCCTTTGACGTGGTCGGTCTGTTTCCCAACATACCGAGAGCCGTTGCTATGCAGCATATGGGGGAATTCTTTAAATTACTCAATGTACGCTGATCCCCTAACTTTTGTAAGTTTAATGGAAAATTTTTCGTGTTCCCAGAGGAGGTTGGCATTCCTACTGGGTCTCCATTAGGTTCCCTTGTGTCGGAGATCTTCATAAAATAGAATAGAACTTGTCCAGACGAGATTTTTAATTGAAACAGAATGAATTTCACTGCACTTTCGTCTTTTATTATTTTTTCAAGTACAAATAGGATCGACGTTTTGAACGTACGACGTTCTTCATCAGGATCGAATCTTCATGTCTGAATTTGAGGCTGACCTCTTCTCCTCGGGCCAAGTATTCCTGGATTACATCCACTATTGGCACAAATATGTGAATGACGTCTTATGCGCGTAGACCGGTCCCTAAGATCTCCTTATTGAGTTTCTCAAGTATCTTAATGTTCAATATCCCTCCATCAAAATCACTTTAGAAATTGGAGGCTCTGACATTAAATTCTTGGTTCTCACTTTTTTAGTTAGAGATGGAGTCCATGAGTTTTCAATACATAGAAAAGGTACTTCGACCGATATTGTCGTCCACGGCTCGTCATTCTGCCCTGTTGGCCACAAGTTCGCAGCGTTCGATAGTTTTATTCATCGGCTAACCCGCATCCCGCTGAACCAGGCAGCTTTCCAAAAAGAACTTCAAATTATAAAAAACTTGGCCAGAGTGAACGAGGTCAACGTGGACATTGACCTCATGGCCCGTAAGAAGATCACGCGGAATATCCTTGACTTAACTACTTCCCTCCCCGCAATTCTTGCGGAGATATTTATAGGACTCCCCTTCTTGGGAGAATTTTCCTCAAAATTAAGTCGTACTCTTCGCGGGCCGGTCTTCTACAACCCTACGACTGTGAAAAGGTTACTTGTCAAGCAAAAGGACCCCATACCGCCTTCTGAGAAGAGCGGAGTTTATAGCGTAGCTTGTAAGAACTGTAATGGTATCTATGTAGGTGAGACCAGTCGTCAAGTTAAAATCACCACCAATTATAGCCGAATCATGTTGGCAGTGAATGCGGGGCTCCAACTGGACTCGCATATATGGACAACAACACGTGACAAAAAAGTACCAAAATACAGACCAAAAAACGGAAAGAAAGCAAAGTGAGCAGTTAGCTGCTTTCTTGTTCAGATAAGGCCTGAATAGGAAAATAATAGAGCTAGATCGGCAACTGGGTCATTCAACTGCAGTGAGTTCGGAACTACCAACACGGTGGTCCACAAAAGAGGAGAATAATGTTTCTCACAGTCTTAGGTTGAATAATAGAACTGTTCGTCCTCAATTTTGGATGACACCCTTTGCCCGAATTTGATTCCCGTCCATTTGATTTCAGGATTG
The DNA here is from genome assembly GCA_035079395.1 of Aspidiotus destructor. Taxonomy (NCBI): domain Eukaryota; kingdom Metazoa; phylum Arthropoda; class Insecta; order Hemiptera; family Diaspididae; genus Aspidiotus; species Aspidiotus destructor. The sequence goes on along the minus strand of JAVHKZ010000003.1, from coordinate 8,854,093 downwards.
ACCCCCCCCCCCCCCCAGTGCACCGGTCATGATACCATTACAACTTCTTCGGTCACGACACAAATTAAAATTTTAATGATTCGTTCGAATACGTACGTTGCCGACGTTGTCGCGTCGTCGTCGTACTCGAGAGTTTCATAGTAATTAAGAGAAAATTCATTAGAAAATACGACGAGAGGGTAACTTTATTTTTGCGTTGCACAAAGATTGAATTACGATTCGCGCTGTTAGCGATAATGATAATAATAGACGGCATTGAAGTACGCTCGCGAATTAGAATCGTAGTACTCTACTCTGGTACTCAATGTGCCTGCGTACGGAGCGAGTATACCACCATCCATACATAACCATAAAGTCTGGAGTACGAGCGGCGTCGTATACAAAGCTATTCTTAATGGCGGTACGTTGTTGAGGAAGGCAATGGGAAAGAGGGATGAGCGCATGTGTAGATACATGTCTGTGAAGGAAAGTTAGCTTCCGCGGTTCAATGAACGTTATAAACGTACTTCATGTTTGCAACCACAGCGCACGTTCTCTCGAGTTTTCGTTCACAATTTTTACAATCGTGCGTATACAAATGAGATCCGCACGTTAATAATGACCTATGGAACTTATGGTGTAGGTTAGCGTTTTCCTCGACTTGAAATTGATGAGAATGAAACAAAAAGTCATTACAAAAGACAGCCAACTAATTACATTTCAAAAGACCGAGGCTCATCAGAATACAAATTGATTAAATTACTATGCGTGCATGCGAACGGATTTTTTTGGTAAAATTGAAGATAAATAACTTTGGAGGACGGATTTTATAAGCTGACGAACTGAATTAAGTGGAAAAAAGAAAAATTAGCGTCTCCACCAAGAGTTACTTGTTTTCCGGATTCGCCTGAATCAAGGACCAAGAAAGTCAAGAGATGGTAGGTACATATAAGTAATGAGGGTGTTCAAAACAATTCGAGGAAGGAAAAGGTGACTTATAAGAATGGGAAATCCTGGGCTCGATTCTTGTCCGAGCTGTAAGATTTTTTCGTCATACCTTTTTATCCTTCCTGGTCTGATGAAGTGTATCTAAGAGCTCTCTTTAATGTAATTAGGACAGGCAGTTTAAAACGTTCTGCTACTCTTCCCTTCACAAACTCACGAATATTTCAAGATTTGCAAAGTACGCGAAGGCTTGGCATAGGAATCTCTTCGATAGGTGGCAATCCGTTCACTTGGACAATGAGTGAATGTGGATATCTAAATTAAAACTTTCATGAAGTATTAAGTCAAAATTCGAGGAGCTTTTTTTTAAATCATATAAACCAGCTTCAAAACTGCAAGGTGATCAGCTCGACGGTATGAAAAAACAGATTTTGACAGACTTGGACCAATCCATCAATCTCGATCAGGCGAAAAATATCTCTCATAAAAATAACTGAGGTACTTTTCCCTTGATCGACTCGATGTCATGGAGGACTGCAGTTTCAGCCCATAACGACCAGGACAAAAGTATCTCTCATGATCGGTGTGCAAAGTACTCTTCCCTTGAGCGCAAGAAATCCGTATTTCACGCAAAATTTTAAACCTGTTTTTCTTCTCCAAGGACAAAAAACCGGAGATCTGGCGACACTGCGTGGAGTAACAAACGTGAGGGGGGATGTCCTCTTCAGCTATTGTAAAATCCTAATATAAAGCTATCATAAAGCTAGTATAAACCTAGTATGTAAACTGGGCAAAGTGAACTCGCGGCGTGAACTCTCAAATTTTTGAATAGAGTAACGAGGGTGAAGGGAGGGGCCACCCGGAAATTCTAACAGAGAACCTGTTTTATCGGGGGAGGGGTCTTTCGGGAAGAAACGTCCGGTGTCCGCCGTCCGGGAGGCAACCTAATCTAACCTAACTATGACCATGGGACTTGCAAAAATTTTTGTTTTCGTCCTATCGCTTATAGCTTGGAGGATGAAATTTTTCCAATGTTTCTTCAGATATTGACAATCCGTAGATCTGACAGCACTGATAGCGTGATTAAAATAGCTCCTTCAAGTAACTAGATATGCAATATTCCAAACACCAATTGACCTAGCCCCTTCAATGAGCCAGATAACTTTTCAAACACCATAAGATTCATGAAGCAGGTTCCCTGCCTCCTCTCATTCAACTTCGTTAAAGAACTCTTGAGTTTGTAGCTAACCATTTTGTTAGGGGGATTACATCCTCAGAAAACGTCCGGGTCCGGGAGTTTTTGTGAACTGCGTGACATGACGTGACGTGTGGCGCCTTATCACGTCATGAATGACCTTGACCTACTTTAGGGACTTGGAAAAATTTCAAATACCAGCCGGGATGCTTTATGACGTGATCAATGACATTGACCTTGACCTACTTTAGGGACTTTGTAAAATTTCAATTTCTAGCCTTCATTATATCAGGCTTAGCATGCAGTAAACTGAGAAAAGCCCAGCCAACTCATTTTCTGAGGGGGCATTTTTGCGCCAACGTGATAGCGAGCGCGGGAGGTTGCGGGTTCCCCGCTGCCATTGCAAAGCTACAATGGCCTCTAATTTTTTCTTATTCAAATTAGGGGTCAGGGCAGAGTAGAGACATGAAAAATGTCAAAAGCAAAGGAAAAACGATAGTTTCCTTAAAAAAGTTGAACGAGGAATGCAAGGAGCTTGTTCTATGAGAACAATTAATTTTGGTATTGAGAATTAAAAGTCTCCTCGCTGTCAAAAATTAGGGCTTAAGAGTCGAAATTTTCTCAAGTCCCTTTGCTGTCATATAATATTATGACTCAAAATCAAAATTTTTTCAAGTTCCTTTCTCATCATATAATATGACTCAAAAGTCGCATGTTTCCAAGTCCCTTGCACATATAAATTATGGTTCAAAAGTGAAAATTCTTTCAAGTCGCACAGGAAAGGAATTTGAGAAAAAGTTAAAATTTTTTCCAGGTCAATCTTGGCCGGACGGTGCACAGCAAACCTTTTGATTTTCTCAGAGCGTAAGTACATCAGGGTAGCTTAGTTTTTGCTGAAAAGGAACCGAGGCCAACTTTTTCCAAAAAAAAAAAGATATAAAAAATATCTGTAACTTGAACTGATTTATAAAGTTTGTTCCAAACCATTAACCTTGAAACGTATACACTTCTGTGACATCATCAACCCGTGAAATCATCTCAATCATTCCGAATGACGTTATCACCCCTAACCTTCAGATATATCTACTTTTGTGACGTCATCAACCCGGCATGTTTTCAATCCCTACCTTGGTGACGTCATCAATGCATGACATCGTCTCAATCACACTCAATGACGTCGTGACTCCAACCTTAAAGCACGGACTTGTTTGTGATGTCATCAACCCGTGACATCGTCTTAACCACCTCCCAATGACGTCATCATCCAAACCTTGAGACATAATTACTTTTGTGACGTCATCTTTATCATTTAGAAATATCTCTATTGGTGGGAAGCTGCATTTCTGAAGTAAATTAGCCATTCGAACAACCGAACGGCCAAAAACACCAACAATATTTCTTAGCCTCGGGTCGCACTACGTATTTAGAGCCTAGTTCAGTTTAATATATAACCCACTTCTCCAGTATCGGGTTATTTACCCATCCTCCCTCGCTTAACTCAATTCTCTCCAACAGTATTACAGTACCAACCTTGTTTAACGCTCTTCAAAAAGTTACTTAGGCTGCACTCTCAACCTAGTTTAGCCTCTCCAACAGCACTTCTTCACTGATATTATGTATGTAGCCTGCAATACGGTGTGTTAGTCCTAGCATAGAAAGCGCCTGGTGTGTTTGCTCTTTCGCCCTCATTCTTGACCTTGCGACAGGAGTAGTGTACAGCATGTTGGGTTGAGTGACTGACCAACTCGTCTCAAGTACTTAATTATTTGAGCTTCATCTAGTCATACTTCGACGTTGAGTGTTCTTAACACCAAAATTATTACATATAAACATCGAAAGTTTGAAAAAATAAGCCGATATTATTTAACAATCCGATATTTACCCCTGGAAACTTTCCACTGTTCCCTTTTTTTCTTTCTTTCTCTAGAACGCGGTAAAATCTAAGCACGATCCTATAATTTTTTGCAATAAAAATATCTCACAAAGTGCCTACAGCCTGTATGTGGCCTCATCGAAAACCAAAGCAGGAGGAAAAGTACGAGCGCGAACGAGTTAGAAATTTCGAATGAGTATACGTAGACGATTTAATTTAATGGCCAAAACATCTCCCGCGTAGCTGCGGCTTATAATTCATTCGCGTTTTATGTTGTTCTTCAAAATTTACCACTTCTCTCCGTGTTCGTGCGAGTATATCGCAATTTATGATGAGGAATAGCCCTAAATCCCGCTTACAAAACGTCTTCGATATCGATTCGAGAATTGCGAATGGAAAAGATGAAAGCTCGAAAGAAAGAAGAAAAACTTAATTTTAGCAGCCTCTCGTTTTTCTAAGTTTTACTTATGTAAATACGCGTGCAACGTTCGTTTCTATTAAAGACTAGAAAACGAACGAAAAAGAAAGAAAGGAGTAAAAAGAAAAAAAGAATACGACGAAGAAGATGAAGAAAAGTACAGGAGAAATAAAAAATAAAAAATTCTACTTCGCCGACGTGTACAGAAAAATATTACCGAGAATGTTGCATAAAAGATAGAAAACGAGTATGAACTTACAATATCGAGTAAGCTCTCGAGAAGCGGAATTTCACATTCGTAGTCGGAATGCGTTTCTCAATATAAATATAATGCTCCATGCTACAGTTCTACTCTCAGTAAACGAGGAAAGAAAAAAAAAAAAAGAATGTAAACTTTTCTCCCGTCGTGGAATATTATGTGTTTAGTTTTCCAACTTGGTAGCTTTGATTTTGAAATATTATTGCAACCGCAAAGGAGCTAATTTATAGTGTGTTTTTTCCAAAGTGTATCGCAAATTTTACTTTATACTTCTATAAGAATTTACGATAGTTCGGATTAGATTTCCCTACCGGCGTTTTAATTAAAGAAGTTGAATTAATATAATGTGTTGAAAGTCATTCATTCAACAAATTTCCTACTTAAACCAGAGGTCTTTTTGAGCGCATAACTCCTCAGTCAAACTCGAAAGTGACATTTCTATTCGTTGAGCTCATCAATTATGTATCTATACTTACCCTCGATTCCGGATTGAATACGACCCTCGGGAAAAATACTTCCTCAATATTTTTATAAAACAAATGATGCCAGGAAAAGTTGAAGCTGAGTATATAGCATCATTCTAGCAGCTACTTAAATTCTTGACATACCGTTTTGTCGTTTGAGATACTAAAAGGGTATTGAGACATAGAGTATTTGAGATGGCGTGAAGGATGCAAAATTGATGTAGTAGTTGCGTACGCTCATCTTGACTCAGTAATGTCTCACCTCTCGGGGGAGCGTTTTGAAACAGAAATTTGTATTTCCTTTTTACCTGCTTTTCTCTTCTATGTAAAGTCGCATGTGAACCTAATAAACACGTCACAGTTGTAGAGAAGTAAATGAAGAGCACTTTTTAGAGTGTGGATGCTGGTATGATACATTGATATCATACCGTTAAATTCTAATTCGGTTTCTTTCAGTGGTACCCGATTTATGAGACTGTTTCTTACTGACAGTACTTAGCTGGTACTCAGAATCTGAATGTTTCACAAAAAAGGGATATAAATTCTTGAATAAACGGAAATAATTAACTTCTTGACGGAACCGTGAATAAATAAAGTTCATTTTTAATGAATTTTTATGTGTTTGAATCGGGTCAACTCGAACTCGTGGATTTCCAATAAAAGGAGGGGGTCCCTATTGAAAGTTTGACCAAAAGAGCTTTCGGGGGCCCAACGAGATGATTACCCGGCCTCTGATGTAACAAAGGTGAGTCAGGATGACACTGCCCGTACTCCACTTTACACCCGTTCCGACAACAACTACACAAAAACGTGACACCTAATAGAAGCTAACACGTCTCCTATGGAAACACGTAGTGTCTTGCTTCCTACAATTTGATTTGGTCAGAGAGAGTGTCAGGCTTCAGTGTCAGTTTCAAGTCTCAGTATCGAGTCTCAGTATCAAGTCTCAGTATCAAGTCTCAGTATCAAGTCTCAGTATCAAGTCTCAGTATCGAGTCTCAGTATCAAGTCTCAGTCCCAAGTCTCATTCTTGAGGGTCATTCTTGAATGTCAGAATTGAGTGTCGGTCTCGAGTCTCAGGCTTGAGTTTCAGGCTTGACTGTCAGTGTTGAGTCTCAACCTCGAGTGTCAGTTTGGAGTGTCAGTCCTGAATGTCAGTCCTGAATCTCAGCCTAGATTCTCAAACTCAATTCTCAAGCTCGAATGTCAGGCTCGAGTACCAGTCTTGAGTATCAATCTTGAGTGTTAGTCTTGAGTGGTCAGTCTTGAATCTCATTCTTGAGTCTCAGTCTCGAGTCTCAAGCTTCAGTCTTAGTTTTGAATCTCAGTCTCGAGTCTCATTATTCTTAAGAGTCATTCTTGAATGTCAGTATTGAGTGTCGAACTCGGGTGTCAGTCTTGAATCTCAGGCTTGACTGTCAGTGTCGAGTCTCAAGCTCCAGTCTGAGTCTCAATCCTCAAGCTCAGATGTCGGTCTGCAGTCTCAGTCCCGATTGTCGGTCCTTTTACACAGTCTTGATTCTCTACTCAAACTGAATTCTCAAGCTCGAGTGTCAGTCTTGAGTCTTAGTCTCAAGGGTCAGTCTCAGTCTCGAGTCTCGAGTCTCATTCTTGAGTGTCATTTGTGTGCGTCAGGCTTGAGTGTCAGGCTTGAGTGTCAGAGTGTCAGTATTGAAAGTTAGTCTTGAGTCTCAGGCTCCACTGTCAGTGTCGAGTCTCAATCTCCGGTTTCAGTCTCAAGTCTCAAACACAAGTGTCAGTCTGGAGTCTCAGCCTCGATTCTCAAGCTCGAGTTTCAAACTTGCGTCTCATTCCTGAATGTCAGTATTGAATGTCAGTATAGAGCGTCAGGCTTCAATGTCAGTCTCATGTCTCAATATTGAGTCTCAGTATCAAGTCTCAGTCCCGAGTCTCATTCTTGAGGGTCATTCTTGAATGTCAGTATTGAGTGTCGGTTTCGAGTCTCAGGCTTGAGTTTCGGGCTTGAGTTTCAGGCTTGACTGTCAGTGTCGAGTCTCACTCTCGAGTCTCGAACTCAAGTGTCAGTTTGGAGTGTCAGTCCTGAATGTCAGTTTCAAATCTCAGCCTAGATTCTTAAATTCACTTCTCAAGCTCGAGTGTCAGTCTCGGTCTCAGTCTTGAGTCTCAAGCTCGGGTGGCAGTCTCTGGTGTCAGTCTTGAGTCTCAAGCTCGAGTCTCGGTCCCAAGTGTCAATCTCAAGTCTCAGTCTCGATTCTCAAACTATAGTCTTGGACTCTAGTCTTAGTCTCAAGTGTCAGTCTCGATTCTCATTCTTGAGTGTCATTCTTGTGTGTCAGTATTGAGTGTCAGTCTTGAATGTCAGTCTTGAGTGTCAGTCTTGAGTGTCAGTCTTGAGTGTCAGACTTGAGTGTCAGGCTTGAGTTTCAGGCTTTACTGTCAGTGTCGAGTCTCAAGCTCCAGTCTCAGTCTCGATACTCAAGCTCAAGTGTCAGTCTGCAGTGTCAGTCCCGATTGCCCGTCTTTTTTTACAATCTTTATTCTCAAACTGAATTCTCAAGCTCAAGTCTCAGTCTCGAGTCTCAAACACAAGTGTCAGTCTGGAGTCGCAGTTCTGAGTGACAGTCTCGAGTCTCAGCCTCGATTCACAAGCTCGAGTTTTGAACTTGAGTCTCATTCCTGAATGTCAGTATAGAGTGTCAGGCTTCAGTGTCAGTCTCATGTCTAAGTATCGAGTCTCATTCTTGAGGGTCATTCTTGAATGTCAAAATTGAGTGTCGGTCTCGAGTCTCAGGCTTGAGTTTCAGGCTTGAGTTTCAGGCTTGACTGTCAGTGTCGAGTCTCAACTTCAAGTGTTAGTTTGGAGTGTCAGTCCTGAATGTCAGTCTCGAATCTCAGCCTAGATTCTTAAACTCAATTCTCAAGCTCGAGTGTCAGTCTCGGGTGTCAGGCTCGAGTGTTAGTCTTGAGTGTCAGTCTTGAGTGTTAGTTTTGAGTGTCAGTCTCGAGTCTCATTCTTAAGTGTGATTCTTGAATGTCAGTCTCCAGTCCCAATCTGAAGAGTCAGTCTCGAGTCTCAAGCCGAAAAGTCAGTCTCGAGTCTCAAGCTTCAGTCTTAGTTTTGAGTCTCAGTCTCGAGTCTCATTATTCTTAAGAGTCATTCTTGAATGTCAGTATTGAGTGTCAAACTCGGGTGTCAGTCTTGAGTGTCAGTCTTGAATCTCAGGCTTGACTGTCAGTGTCGAGTCTCAAGCTCCAGTCTGAGTCTCAATCCTCAAGCTCAAGTGTCGGTCTGCAGTCTCAGTCCCGATTGTCGGTCCTTTTACTCGGTCGTCTTGATTCTCAATCTGAATTCTCAAGCTCGAGTGTCAGTCTCGAGTCTTAGTCTCAAGTGTCAGTCTCGAGTCTCATTCTTGAGGGTTATTCTTGAATGTCAGTATTGAGTGTCAGTCTTGAGTGTCAGTCTTCAATCACAGGCTTGAAAGTCAGGCTTGACTGTCAGTGTCGAGTCTCAAGCTCCAGTCTCAGTCTCAATCTTCAAGCTCAAGTGTCAGTGTACAGTCTCAGTCTCGTTTGTCGGTCTCTTTTCACAGTCTAGATTCTCAAACTGAATTCTCAAGGTCGAGTCTCAGTCTCAAGCTCCAGTCTCAGACTCAGTTTCGAGTCTCAAACTCAAAAGTCAGTCGAGAGTCTCGGTCCTGAATGTCAGTCTCGAGTTTATGGTCAGCTGAACTTTCTTCCCACGGATGTAAGGCGACCATGGCTACTTCAACAACCACCTCCATGAGACTTTAAGGAAAGTTGACCACGCATCGTATTTGCACTGCAATCAAGGGTTCGATGATAGACCGCAAGACACTTTGTTCGAGTGTGAGGCGTGAGCAAGACAAGGTTAGTCGGTCTTTTCAAAAGATTTGGGTTGATAGACTGCTCTCACTTTGAGTAGCCTGGCACCGCACAAAAAAGCATAGAACTAGGTGTCTAAATTTGCAGCCACAGTCATGAAGAAGATGAACATCGAATGGAATAGGCTGATGCAGCACTACGTTATGGCCTACTGAGCACCTGTGTGCCATGAAGATCCAGAGACGACACTCCGCAAAAAGAACAAGAAGCATAAAATTTTGAAGAAAGAAAAAGAAGAGAGACTCCGAGCGACTTAGTTTCAAGTTTGTTTTTGGTGTGTGCGCTAAAATTTGCATGCCTGGAGTCACTGTAGCCTGACGGCTGACGGCTGCGAAGAAGAGGAGGTTTTGCCGCTGAAGTTTCTCCAACATTGAAGTTATACCTAAAAGGGTTGATTGTGGTGTTTGAGGAAACAACATTGATGCATATGCACCTCGCATATCTTTCAATGTTAAGGATAGGCGTCTTTGCAAATGCGTCACAAGCGATACTGATACCTTACACACCTGATCCTGAGTGGCTTTGACCTACATTAAGGTTTCTACTCCATTTGCTCCAGGAGTTACTTTTGTAGGTCGAAAATGATGGGCGGACTTTATTCCATTTGCTCCAAGGATAGCTATCGTTTGTGAAAAGTGAAGAGTGAGAAGAAATATTCATTCGTCACAAATCTTTTTGCTCCTCCCCTTCAGTCGGTCAAAGCTGTTTTCGAAGTGAATGCATGAGACTTTTTACGAAGTTTCTGCTTTAACAGAATTTTTGCAAACTATACAAAACCATTCTCAGCGGGCACTTTCGCCAAAAGTTTCGAGCGGATTGAATATAAATACGAAGTGGGAAAAGTTAAATTATAAATAAGTGATACGGATCTGAGAAAATTGAAATTGAAGGTTCTTATCAAATGAAATATCAAAAACGTTAAATCATCCTATCTTGAAGTTATTGCACGATGTTCGTGAAAAGGTGTGTACTCGTATCTATGCAACGAAAAACAGACCCTATATATTCAACATGATAACTGTTCGCATCATTTCTTCGCGAAACCGAGTGTACTGTAGGTAACGTATAGAAATCATTATACCGACTTTGGAAAGTCTCCTAGTTCAAAGTAAAATTTCTTTATTTTGGTATTCATTATTCTCCAAAATAGTACTCATGATTGTGTGCAATATGAATGGGTTAATTTATTATACCTGAATTCAAGTGAAAAAATATCTCTCGCAATTTAATTTAATCATCTTCGTCAATATATTCCGTACAATAAGACATTCGCATTCACATTCTTTTCTAAATCGTAAAAATCAAAAACGAAGGGTGAGAAAAACGTGCGGAGAAATTTATCGATTTTCTGTCAATGTACGTACATTTCGGAAGTCATTAATTTCATTTGCGCAATTTAACTTTCAAATCCACTCTCAAGTTGTTGCCTATGAGGAAACGACGAAAACGTGCCATTACTATTATTTTTTTGTCATAATTTTAATTGACGTATGCTTTGGTCCTTATTTAAAGACAGTCTATCCGATGAAGGCTTCAGGAAGATTTTCTCTTCCAAGATGTTTACGAAATCATATTATACAGTTGAGCTAGAGGACAAAGCGATAAACTTGACAAGCAAACGAATGCCTGCGCGTTAGTTCAGTTTTTATTCGCTTTCAATTATAATATATAGGTAATTGTCAGTGATTTGTTCCCTGCCAGTGATTTTAATTCAGCTAGATGATAAATAGATTGGAATTGAAGGCAAGATCACAAACTTTCTCCAACTCTTAAGTCACAGCTGAAGTGCTTGCTCTCACTTCTCTTCTGTTTTAACTGACGTCAATTACAAAGACCTCTTTTTCACTTTCAAACACCAATGCGGAAATCCTATCTTTTAGATTCTGCCACCCTATCGTTACTTATAACCTCTCAATCTCTTCCTATGAACTCCACAAAAACTCGCCAGAAGAGTTTACTCTTATTCTCGATCAACGCTAGTCTACTTTTGTTCCACCACACAGAAAACAGTCCTCCAACAACTGCCACATTGAATGTATCAAAGAAACAGTGCAAGGCTCCAGACTGGAACCTCATCAGGCCAGGGGGTCTCTGGGGTCCACGAAAAGAATGCCTTCACATTTTTTCGAGGAGAGAAGCAAGTTCTCAGGAGAGGAGCGAACAAATTTTTTCGCACTTGACCAAAAAAAGTACGGCCTCTACAAGATTGAAACCCGTTCCTTACGTCTTCTTAGTCCGGGCCTGGACCTCATCCAGGCAATACACAGTATACAATAATACTCGTCATCCATTGATCTGGGAGGTTGAGCTGAAGGGCGGACAAATGGTCAAAATTCGTAAATAAAGAGAAGGTAAAGGCAAAATCTTTCTCATGTTTGATCATGAACGGACGGCACAGAAGGACAAATCCCGTAGGTACTTGGAGTGATGAGGGTTAAAAAAGACTTGTCAAAATAACTGACTAGATAAATCGAATGCGAGATTTTCAAGTATAGCCCGAAGAGATGTTTCCGTTATCTGTAGAATTCAAATTGCTCTTGACAAGTTTTAAGCCAACAAACCGATTGTAAACCTCCTTCACTGGTAAATTCACGAGAAAGACGTTTGTACCTTATAATTCTCTACGTGAAAGTACATCGAAAGTTTGAGAAACTTTTCTTTCGATGTTATGCTCCTGTCATTTGCAACTTGACGGAAAGTTTTCGTTTGATAAACCGTTCGCGTTCGTTTCAATCGTATAGGAAGCAGCGCAGTATTACGTTCACCATTTTATACTTTAATACTGTACTTATAATTCGGAGATACCTATCTCTCATTTTCACCAGAAAAAAATGGGTATAACAACATAGGGTGTAACTGTGGTAAACCTTTATATTTTATCATCGCGAACGAGAATGGCCCTATAATAATGAAATGACTTTGAAGTATCAGCCTCGGATGGTTTTGGTTTTTTTTTTTTTTGTGCGAGAGAAGGTATAGATAAAACACTCGAAAGAATAACTATAAAATTTTATGAGTCATTCAAAAACTTGAAAAAATAGCAGGGAAGAGCCAGAACAATGAAATAGTAATAAAATATCAAATTTTCATCGATCTTTACACAAAATTTAGCACAAAGTACAGATTGTACAAAATCTTCGCTCTCTCTCTCAAAAAATGAAAGAAGTTGTGGAAGATGAGAAGATCAGAAGTCACTCCATTTTCACATATTACGTACGGTATGTATTTTTTGGGAATAACATTGATTGTCCTGTATAAGAAATGAGAATAAACTTCTGAAAGATAAAAATGTATACAGAAGAAAAATATGCAGCATTTTTACATCTGATTATTCAAGGCCTCACAATCAACTTTCTACTTCTCATTCCTCGGTCTCATTCTTTATCAAGAACTTTCTCGGATCTCTCATGTAAAATCACTGTTAAATGTTTGAATACCATCAAAACCATCAAGTATCCCCTCGAGGGAATGTAACTCCAAACTTCTCCTTTTGCTCTCAACTGGACTATGATGCTCCTATATAAGCAATAGAGTAAATCCAATATCAAACTCAGCTTTACGAATGACTCTCGGAGCATTTCGAACTTCGCCTATCCTTCCTTGTGCAGAAAGTACAGAACCACCACTTCTTTTTTGCAGGTACTACCACTGCATTTTCCTCACGACTCCTCGAGATCTCTGCTCTCATCTTGTAACTCCATCCTTCCGCCTTCAATGTTCCCCTAAACTCTATTCTCTCCTCTCAATTGACTCATCACCTCCCGCGTGGGTATATATTCCTCCTACTGTCAAATTTGACCTCGCTATTATACCTGGGACAGATCACATTACTTATCCCAGATTAATCCGAGAAATTCTAGCGTAATACCCCAACAACGGATTCTGGTACACCAAATGGTTCTACATAATTGCAACCTACTTGCCACCCCGAGCGAGGGTCCTGCTTGAGCCTGAGACTTGGGTTTGAGTTTCAAGTTTGAGACTCGCGACTAAGACTCGTGACTGACACTCGAGCTTGAGACTCGAAACTGGGACTCAAGCTTGAGACTAGAGACCGAGACTCGAGATTGAGACTCGCGCTTGAGATTCCAATTTGAGAATCGAGGCTGAGACTTGAGACTGACACTCGAGACTAAGACTCGAGCTTGAGAATCCAGTTTGAGAATTGAGACTGACACTCGAGTTCGAGACTTGGGGCTGAGACTCGAGACTAACATTCGAGACTGAAACTCAAGACTGATACTTACAACTGAGACTCAAGACTGAGACTCGAGCCTGAGACTTGAGAATCCAGTTTGAGAATCGAGACTGAGACTCGAGACTAACCTTCAAGACTGACACTTGAGACTGACACTCAAAACTGAGACTCGAGCTTGAGACTGAGACTTAGGAATGAAACTCAAAAATGAGACTCGAAAATGAGACTCAAGCTTGAGAGTTGAGTTTGGGAATTGAGAGACTCAAGACTGAGACTCGGGAATGAGACTCGAGTTTGAGAATTGAGTTTGTGAATCGAGACTGAGACTCCGGACAGAGACCGGAGCTTGAGAATCCAGTTTGAGAATTGAGGCTGAGACTCGAGATTGACAATCGAGACTGAGACTCAGCAAGAATGACACTTGAAACTGACGCTTGAAACTGACACTTGAAACTGACACTTGAAACTGAGGCTTAAGCTTGAGACCATAGACCTGACACTTGAGCCTGAAACTTAAGAATCCAGTTTGAGAATCAAGACTGAAACTCGAGACTGACACTCAGGACCAAGACATGAGACTGACACAAAAGACTGATACTCAAAACTGATACTCAAAACTGACACTCAAAACTGAGACTTGAGCTAAGACTGAGACTCAACACTGAAACTCGAGAATGATACTCGAGCTTGAGAATTGAGTTTGAGAATCGAGGCTGAGACTCGAGACTGACATTTTTGGGACTGAGACTCGAGCCTGAGACTAAGCACCGAGACTTGAGATTGAGACTCGCGCTTGAGATTCGATCTTGAGAATCGAGGCTGAGACTTGGGACTGAGACTCGAAACTGACCCTCAAAATTGACACTCAAAACTGAGCTTGAATCTGAGACTCAAGAATAAGACTCGAGCTTGAGACTCGAATTTGAGGATCGTGGCTGAGAATCGAGGCTCAAACTCGAGACTGACAATTGAGACTGATACTCAAAAGTGACATTCAAAACTGAGACTCGAGCTTGAGACTTGAGACTCAAGATTGAGACTCGAGACTGACATCCAAGACTTACACTCCGAGACTGAGACTCGAGCTTGAGACCCAAGACTGACACTCGAGCCTGAGACTCGGGAGTCGAGAATCGAGAATGTGACTGAGACTGAGACCCGAGTTCAGCGTCGCCGCCAGATTTTTTGAGACCTAAAGCAAAATTCCCACATAAGCCCTTTTTTCAATTTAGACAACCAATTACTTTTTCTCCTCGCCGGCGCAAGGCCAACAGTAGCCCGAGGCCTGAAGCTGTAATACCTATTCGCTACCCCCTGGCGACGGTCCTACGTTCAACTATACTCGGTTGGTACAAAACTTACCTATCCATTGACCCTTTTCAAATAGAAACTCTCGCCATGAGGAAGTCGTCCTTTCCTGTCTCAGGATTGGCCATACTCGACTAACTCTTTCATGCCTCCTTCTGGTTCTCCTACTCCCAGCTTGTCTCTATTGCTGAACAGACAACCCCACTATACCCAATTTTTCCCATGTTCAGTCCTGCACAACTAACGAATTTCTCACAATGTTTCTGCCTCTTTGTCCTCCGTTTTATGTTACAATTCAAAAACAGTGACTAACTCCCTTCGTAACTTACGGTCCATCTACTTTTTCCCCCTTCTCTATATGGTACTCTTCAGAACAGTTTCGTGAGCTGATGACCCAGGGAGTGGTCGCATAGCTCATTAATTAAAAAAGTATACACTCTTTTTCCTGTTTTAAAATTTTTCTCACAATTATTTCTATCAAAATATTAAAGAGTACATACTGGAAAATTTTGAACGATATAAATTTTTGTAAAATTATTTGATTTCTGCGATACAAAACAAAATTGATAGAGATTAAGGAAGATCTGAGTTCGCAGTCTTTTCTTTTTAAAATTACACACTGTAGAAATTCCCGTCAATTCTCGAAAAATCCAGAGAAATGGTTTCCTATATGGTCTCTGCATGCTGTACAATTCGAGATTCGCTAAACACGTGTTCAATCACATTGTATTCTTCAGTGTCACAAGTGAAGGGTGGTGATAATATTGAACTTGGTTCTTCCCTCCCTCTTGAGAAAAATCGATCAAATTTGTTTTCCTATTTCCAATCAATGGTGAAGAATGAGGGGAGGCGGTAAGGAAATTTGACAATTTACCTCAATGAATTCTGGATACTCGTCTCTCTTCTAATCTTCATAATCTCTAAAACGTGTCTCGAGAGGCTGCTGAAGTTGAAAAAAATTTCCCCGGCTTCCTGGTAAATTTTAGGTAGATGTACTTGTTGTTCTTATATGTCGTTTTTGAAAGTCCATATCATTTTTCTCAATAAGATGTGTACTCTGAACTTGAAAAATTGACCGAGTAGGCATTCAAAATTACGTCCACGCATTCGAATAGATTGGCTAAATATATTTTTAAATTTCCATTCTCAGGACGAATAATCCGGCTACAAAGAGTTTGCTCCGCTTTGAAAAATTTTCAACTGGACGGTCTTACATCCGCAGTATAAACAATGAATAAAACTTAATTCCTCAGAGAAACGCGTCCCTCTATAATAATTCGATAACTCGAACAAGTAGACAAAACAGAACTACGAAAAAAATTTGTCAATTCTTACCGCAAATGAAACTTTCGAGGTATAGTCGCAACAACTTTGGGTGGAATACGACACGCTTAGAGGATTAATTTTTCTACTAGCGCAAATTCGGATTCGATTTCGTTTTATCGCGTTACATGTTTTCGACTCACGTAATAAAACTATCGTATAATAACAAAATAATCACAGAAAATTTGGTCACTAAATTTTACGTAACGTCGATCTAGGACGAAGACATGTTCGAACGCGATTATTCCGGATTTCCTACCTCCATATATATCATTAAAAATTATTCACTTGTACTTTTGGAATCTCCGATGCAATAAATGCAGCACTGTTTCGGTTCCGAAAACACTGGCAAACTGATCAATATTTTTCGTTCTTTTATCCCTCGCACATTCACCCTAAACCACCGAGCACGCCGCACACTCGAAGCGTCTTCAACACCCTACACACAAATCTCTTATCTGCCATTGGTTGACGCGCGCACCGCTCCAAGTTGCTGTCGGTGCAAATACAAGTGCGTACGTGCAACGTATTACAATGGGGTGAGTTTTCCATAATCGCTCACTACCGAATATCCGCAAAAAAGCCTACATCATTCAAATAAATCGTTGAGCAATCATAGGATGAATCAGTATAATACATAGGACTGTAGCCTATTGGATCGAATTTATTTTTTTTTTTGAATTGGGATAATTTCCTCGAACGAGAATCATAACAATTTTATTATAATCGTACGAATAATTCTTTTTGGGACAAAATTTTCTTCATGATGAATTCAAATGGAAGTCAACCAATAAAAATCTTCAACCAATAATATTGTGAGTACCTAGGCAGTCTAGATTCTTTTCACACGCAGAAAACGAAATCTTGCAGTATTTGCTTAGTTTGCAATGGAAAAAATTGAGCATTTTTTTTTCAGGAGACATCTTTATCAAGATTAAATTTATTCTTGATTTCTAAGTATAATTTGATATTATAATACAGACTCAGAAACTATCAATAATACAGTTTATTTTTGGTTTCCTACCTAAAAAATAAACAAAATGAATTTAATTGATATAGGCTAATTTACAAGTAATAATAGGTATCAATATAAAATTATAAAATGAAAGACACAGCTGAACCTATTTTTGGACTAAGATCCTGTTCAAACGAAATGAAATGGTATTATATACAAATAGGTATGTATGTACAGAATTAGGAAATTAATTTTTTTTTTCTCTCTTTCCTTAATCTAAACTTCAATATAGAAAAATTAAAAAAATAACAACAATAACAGAAAAAGAAAGAAAAATAAAACAATGATCAATAATACACAAGTTCATAAATTCAGTTTGTCGTCATTTTCAATTCAATAGTGACAGCTTCTACATTAGTTCCATTAACATTACCCAATGCGGTATTTGGTTTGAAGTATCGCCATCTGCAGAGAGAGAAAAAAAAAAAAGATATTTTGAAATACCTACTGAAACTCTACAATGATAAAGCGTGATAAATCTAAGCTTAGACGTATGCCAATCGAAATTTAATTCCATTCCCTTATGTATTCAACAAAGATCCAAATTAATTGAGTGTTTTTGACTGAATACTAACAAAGTACCTCTAGGTGTATGAAACAACTAGTATAGATTATATTATATTCCTGGAGATTCAAACTGTATACGTCGATAAAGATGATACTGGTTTTCACCATTCATGAAATTCCCGATTAGTTTTGAATACCTAACTGTATAATAATTATTCTAATTAATTTATTTGTCAAGTTTATAAATGAAGTTGGAATAATTACCTCCATAGGTAGGTACCGTAAAGATTTACTAAAAATTTACAATCATCCTTGATACCACACAGTGAATTGAGAAGTTTCATTTCATATGACTGAAATTTCTCAAATTTACTGGTAATGGAGTCATCATGCAATAATCGCTGATTAGGCTACTTATTATAGTGAACTTCATCACTTTCACTAAATTTTTTGGAATAGTTTTGAAGACATCGCGCACCAAAAAAAAATTAGTTCAAGTATAAAATATTAATCATTTACTTAAACTTGGAGTACTTATTTTTCAAGATTTTGTTCGGAAAAATAACCAAGTTTCAAGAAATGGTGAAGAATACCTTCAGAGAACAATGTTTGAATACTTAATTTTCAAAAATATCTTTTGACCTGTTGGCTTTTCGGTAGCTCACTCGCTCCGCTCCTTCACCCCCTTCTTGGGTTGGTCGAAACCTACTGTAAAGAATTGCGAGCTAGTGCCTTAAAAGAGCGAACGGGCGGAGCAAGTTCGCTCCCTCCCTTGTTCTAATACGTGTCTAGTTTAAAATATTTTCAAACAATAGCTGTTGAGTGGCTCACTCGCTCCGCTCATTCGCCTCCGTCCTTGCTCTGGTATAAGTCTACTTTGAAATATTCCAAGCTAATAGCTTTCAGGCTCACTCGCTCCGCCCTTACGCCCTTCTCCTTGGCTGCGCTGCCAAATCTACGAATTTTCAGTCCTTGAAAAAGTGCGGATTTTTCTACAGATTTTGCGTGACATACGGACTTCTTATGTTCAAGGAAAAAGTACCTTAGTCACTAGTATGAGAGATACCTTTCTCTTGGCAGTGCTGCCAGATGATATTTTCAATAATCCGTTGACGAATATTCATCTCTAACGATTAGGAGAAAGGTGCCTCTCAAACTATTGACACTCAATGTTACAGGAGACAGCGGTATCACCCTATAACGGCCAAGAGAGAAGTATCTCTTATATTCCTACTTAAGGTACTTTTCCCTCGAACACAAGGATCGGTATCTTTTTCGACTTTTTGATTTCAAGGTCCCAAAATCCATATATCTGGCAGCACTGCTTCTTGGTCTAGTATAAGTCCCCACTAGTTTAGAACTAGTGATATCCTAGGCCGGGGGTCTCCTACATCTATTATTATTCTAGTTTAAGATTGCTAAAATCTAGTAAGCCTAGACCTAGTTTAAAGCCAGGTCTAGAGGAAGCTCAGTGCTCAGACCTACCACCTTCTTGGTCTAGTTTTACTGTTCATTCAGGCCTATATAAAGAACGAAGTGGTTATTTGTAGGTACGGTACCTACGGATAAAACGTTATTTGTAGGTACGGTATGTTTCAAAAGTATTTGGTGGTCGACGAGAGTACTCTGACAAGACAGAGGTCGGATTAACTGAATGAAGGATGTTCAAGGAGGAAATGCTGATGCGGTGATGATTCATGAACAAAATAGCGTTCTTTCATATAGGAAGGTACAAATGGTGCAGGGTTGAATGTTTCACGTCTAATAATGTTGAAACTAGTGTATATGATGGTACCTTTTTGAATTCAAGAGCTAGCTCATGTGTACCGCCCAATGAAGGCCTGCCAAGTGCGCAGGCTACCTCACAAAGCAGAGACACCAACGATGGAACATTATTTCTTCCCTGAAATCACAGCGAGGATGCAACTGAGGAACCACGCCAGTTGGTTTCCAAGAAGAGAGTGAAGGCTAGAGGTTGTTCAAAACTTTCATCAAAGCAGTTGTCATTTAACAAAACCAGAAGAAGAAAATCTGTACCTGCAGATGCCAGTAAGGACAATGATGATAATAGTGATGGAAAGGCCACCACTTGCCTTCTCTGTTACGCGAGGATTGCAGGAAGGAATGGGTCAACTTTGACTTTTATCAAGTGCTGTTCTATGAAAGTTCACATTGCATCGCATGCCTACAAGAAGACGCTGCCCTCGCTGTGATGACTTTGGAGACGGCTGAAGTAGATATTTAAGACAAGAACATACCGTACCTACAAATAACGTTTTATCCGTAGGTACCGTACCTACAAATAACGTTTACCTATAAAGAATGAGGAAACTGTAAAACTGCGAGGGCAGTAGGTAACTATTTTTATAAAACTTTAATTACCTAATTTCAAAAATAAGAATCTCCTTGAAAAGGAAATTTCATCATCTCAAAATTTTGTCCTTAAAATT
The DNA here is from genome assembly GCA_035079395.1 of Aspidiotus destructor. Classification (NCBI taxonomy): domain Eukaryota; kingdom Metazoa; phylum Arthropoda; class Insecta; order Hemiptera; family Diaspididae; genus Aspidiotus; species Aspidiotus destructor. The sequence continues at coordinate 8,834,274 of JAVHKZ010000003.1, read as the reverse complement.
GCCCAGCTTTGATGATATCTCAGAAGATAAAATTATAAACTAAATTTTCTTCTTCACCCCGACTTAATTTTCGCGACTACGGTAAACCTATTGGATACGAGGGCCAATAATATTCCAATTAGATTGGCCTAATTAAAATTTCTGAAGGAGAATAGCATAGTCCATTAGTCCCCCGTTTAGACGACTCCACACACAAATAATAATTTACACAAGTTCGAAAAAAACGATTTGTTCAACGCTAATTAGGACCATTTAGAATTACTTACGAGTGTCCTCGAAGATCTTTGATGACGACTTCGTCCACAGCAATGACATGCATCGCATTTCGTTTCACTTTGGTTTTATGATTTATAATTAGACAGCTTACATGTACCATCATGGTAGGCGTTTTTTCAGGACTCACTTGCCCAAATGGAGCTGCGCCGATGCCGTTTAGTACACTGCCTCCTTGAAGCTCATCCCTGGACCTTGACGGGATAAAATAGAAATTATTATTCAAGGTATAACGCATTGATCATGATTTTATAAATCCAGTAAATGAAATGAAAATAATCTTTAAAATTCTTTGTTGATAAACTGAACTCCAAAAAACTCTTGATTGGACAAGTCAAAGGTTTTTTTTTTTATTTATTGAAGAGGAGATTCCCATTGCTCATACATGTGGTCAAAAGTTCACGGCTTTCTCTAATAAAGCCACGATTTAATTCTCCGTTCACGCAAAACGTCTTCTTTCCAAACGCTGCTCATCAACTTCTAATGAACCTGTTTTCCTTATTTCGAACCTTTGCTCGCCTAAAACTAGAGGGGAGTCGGCTATTGTATGAAAGAATGTTACAAACATCATTGAGAAAACAATCGAAATCTTTGCAGTCCTTTACATGAGCAGTTTTTATGATTCTCCAATTGTGTCTAGATTTAACCGCTCTTAAATTAATGTTGTTCCCTTACTCTGAATATAATTGAAAATGGGTGGCCTCCGTTTCAGTCAATAATGAAAGACGCATATCGCCTCTTATATTGGGCATAATACTGGATAGCACCACAGTCACATGTAGTTGTTCTCCTAAAAAACCATTAATAATGTATTACATAAAATTTGAAGATTTGAAAACTTATCGCACCTCAAGAGGAAAAATAATACCTACCACAAAATGGTGCAGTGTCTCTAGTTACAAGAAATAATGGTCCTAAATATCTGGACTCACTGGCTGAATAACCCATTTTACTACAGGTCAAGTCTGAAAAAATTCATCGTAAAATATTAACAATCTTTGATCTCATGTTTCGATGAATTTATGAACAGCAGCCTAGAAAATTCTGTATCTCTAATTTTCTCTTAGATCAGCCGTTCTCAAACTTTTTTGGTTCACGGCACCCTAAATTGAGAATGATAAGAGCTAGCCGCACATTTTATATGTACAGCGTGTATTACATAATCTTTAACTTGATTATTTCTTACAATTTTTGCATTTTATCAAAAATCTCGCGACACCCTGGGCATTTTTGCTATCTACGTAGGTGCCGCGAAATCGAGTTTGAGAATGGCTGTCTCAGATAAGGATTGAAAACTTTATTAATAGCTGAATGTGAAAATTAAAAATGTTGTGTAGGTCTGTCTCAAATCAATCAAGCCTAAAAATTTTCGCTCTCAAATTCATGTCCTCAATATTTTTTGTCTGCAGCTTTTTGCAATTCTAATTCATTCACTCTTTCAACATTACGTGTTCCATAGCGTAGCTCCAGCGACAGTCAGTCTCTGAAAGCTTTTTCAAGGCTCAGATGAACACGAGGCGAAGTTATGCAGAGTACTACAAGGTTTCTTGTCGAAAAGAATTCGTGACCTTGGAACGCAAGTACGAAATGAAGGTGGACGAGTTCGGCTTTACGAATTATTACCGCAAATTAAAAATTCTCATACTCTTCATTACGTCATCTAATATACTTCAACATGTGCGTTGCAATAGGTAATATTCTTCATCTATTATATTATGTTGCAAAACCTCAGGGTCTTCTCAAGGACGTATAAGTAATTTTAGAGGTAGAGGAAGGTAATTCTACAGAGAAAGAAAAATGTGCGCACTTTTTATCTCAGGTTTGGAATTGGAACAACATTTTGAGTCTCTTGCCTTCCGGACCTGACCAGTTTCTTGAATTTGGCAATTTTGTTCATTGCAGAGCAATTTAATCAGAGGTAGTGGTAGTGGTCAAACAACTTTAATACATTATGACATTTATTAGGAATACCGACGATTTTATTGACATCGTCAGAAAACTCCATCGTTTGTAACATGTTTTGGAGATGCGGCTGCGGTCTCACCAATATAAAAACCTCTACACTCCTTACATTTCTATCTTATAAACACCGCTCCTGTCAACAACTGGTATGGGATCCTCCAACCTCACAAACAGCCCTTTCACAGTGGTAGGGTTGTAAAGTGCTGGCCTTCACATGCTGCTTCAGTACACGATAAATCAGGGCCACTTCTCTCTTAGTAAGCGATCTACCTTGATACAAAGAAATCCACTTCCACAAGTGAGTCATGCATAAGTACTTCTCATGTTCAGGAACGGAAGAAAAAGACCCTCTTCAACAGTAGGTACGTGTCAATACATGCGATTTAAACAATTTGAAGGAAATAGCCCTCATCCTTTTGAGGAGCCTAATTTTGGCTTCTCGCCACGACCTCTCTCTGTGCCTTTAGTTTGTACACCAGTTGGAAAGTAATTAAATTTTTTCGTAGCCTTTGTTTCTCCAACACCTACACATGCAGAATAATTAATTGGTACTACTACTAAGAATGTGCTTCGCTCACGAAATGCTCGAGTTTTCGATGGACTTTTCTAGTTCCTTGATATGTCTTCAAGGAAGGTTTAGCTTGAGGCGGTATCGAATATTTCTGCGGCTTTTGTATTCTTATTTGTCTACTCTTTGAAGTATTCTTCCCGCTTCATCTTCAGAAAACGATGATGGGACTAGGAAAAATCTTAACCTTTGGGCAAGAGATATAGAGGATTGACCCTAAGATAACCTTGGGACTTGAATGAATAAAAGATGAAGTGTATTCTACGTTGCAAGTTATAATTTTCATGTCCCTTTGACTTGAACGGATTCTATACTTCGAGCTATAAAATATGAGGGGGCTTTGGTCCACGGATGAAATACCAGTGAATCTGGTTGACTCGAAGCTAAGCTTTGAATACCCTTGCCCTGTGGCAGCGGGACAAAGTAGTCACATACATAAGCCGTCTGATGACAAACAAAGGGCCGAGGAAAGCAAGAAGAAAGATCGTGATGAGCACCGACTTGTCAATCCTCCTATATGGTACCCCAATATGGTGCGACTTCATGAAGATAGCCTACAGAAGGAAAGAGAGGAAAACGATCTAAGGAAGAGTTGGGTCAATCAAGAGGCCTGGCTCTCGGAAAGCAAGAATTGCTGAGTGGGCTAGGTATCTAAGATAAGGGTGTTAATACACGACCTTACTGAGTGAATGAATTCATGATCAGCTGAACTTTCGCAGGTGTTAAGTGGTCACGGCTGCTTCCATATTTACCTCCATGAGACCTTGAGGGAATTTGTGCAGGTAACGTGTTCGCACTTCAATCAAGGGCAGGATCATAAACCACAGCATAACTTGTTCAAGTGTGACGCGTGAAGGCATGAGCAAGACAAGGTTAGTCAGTCTCTTCAAGAGATCGGGGTCGATGGAATGATTGCTCCAAGTAGCCTGGTGGCCACGAAAAAGCCTAGAACCAGGTGTCTGAATTTCCACTTCGGTGTTCCAAGAAACAAAATTAGTGCATACACAACCCGCATCCACCACACTAAGGAGGACGGGTGGCTCTTCGTATGCGCCACAAGTGATGAAAGAGGCGTTCAAAGAAGAACTAGTAGTTTTTTTTAAACGAAGTTGATTTAATTTAGTCAAACGATGATACATGCTATGCTCAACGGAGGCATGGCATCACGTATCCACATTTGCCGCTAAGGTAATGAAGAAGAAAATGAACGCGGGATGGGAGCGGCAGATGTAGAGTCACGTTGTGGCCTCCTACATCAACGTGTACCATCCCCCATGCTGCTGCTCTTGCTCCTGTCACATCTCTTCTCGTCAGTACCAGCACCACCAGGTACAGGGCGCTCAGGAGGGAGCAACAACAGAAGAAAAAGAGGGCAAGCACATGATAAAAGCCAACAAAAGAGGTGAAGAAGAGAAAGAGGAAGAAGAATCCCTCGTCTGAGAAGTCGGGGTCGCGATGCGGTGGTAGATAAGCGTGTGTCCATGGAACAGGACTGCCTGAATTCCAGGTTGAGTGCCGAGCATTGCCTCGGTCAGTAGGGTAGAACCTCTGACGGACATTGCACAGCGCGCGGAACTCGTGAAGAAAATGTAGCCACTCTCAATTCGAGCCCTCTGCACTACCGACGCAATGCCCTAAAGGGTGGATACCGTTGCCGGAGGTGCGGTTTTTCGGTGACCAGTTTGGGCGTGCGTGCACGCTCATACGACCCCGTTTCTTTTTAAAGGCGATAGGGTTTGTAAGTCAACAAATTTTCAAAACTCACACATCACGAAGCCTTCAGTCAAAATTTTCTTGTTCAGACTTTTACCTGATGTGTACACATCGCTTAGGGGACTCACAGGCTAAGCCTACAATTCATTTCTCTTATCACAAAATGTTTCTGTGTTTATCACACGATAGATTACGGCGCTAGAGGTATTCCCAAGAATGTAAACAAACGCGTAAAGTGGAGGTAAATTTTAGGGAAGCGCGGTACAACTATGATGTACAGTCGCATTAGGTCGCGCCACTTGCCATGAAATTCACCACCACTTCACGCGTTTATTCACATTCTTGAGAATACCTCTAGCGCAGGGATGGGCAACCTTTTCCGAGTGACGGGCCACATTAACACCTGAAACATTTTTGAGGGCCACAAAAATTTTTTTGACTGTCAATTTTTGAGAAGTTTACCTATGTATAGAGATAGAAAGAAACAGAGAGAAAGAGCGCACCAAACAACTGCGGTGGGTTGAGTGAGTAAGTCGCGTGTGAACTTGCAACTTTGCAAGCTGAAAACCCTTTTGAAACGAACGAAAATGATGTGGCCGAGTACCTGCAAATGGAGCTAATTGACTTGAAGGCGAGCACCTTTCTCCGAGACGAGCACACAAAGAATCGCCAGAATTTGCTGAATTTTTACCGTCTTTTACCCGCTGATGACTTTCCCGAGCTAAGAGCACACGCCCTACGTATTTTTTGTATGTTCGGGTCAACCTATACTTGCGAGCAAACCTTTTCAGAGATGAAGTTCATTAAGAATGCTCAAAGGTCAAGGCTGACTGACGAGCACCTTCACGTTTTATTACGATCGGCCTCTAGTAATTTTACCCCAGACCTCATGAAATTGGTGCGAAATGTACACTCAGGTCTCTCATTAGTTTTTTTTTTTTTTTTTTATTTTTTTTTATGATTTTAAAATTTTGTATTGTCCGAAAAATTTATAATTTTGATGAACTATCTCGTTTTCTGGAATTTTTTCGGGGGCCACATTTCACTCCTTTGGGGGCCACAAATGGCCCGCGGGACACTGGTTGCCCCACGCTGTTCTAGCGCCTTACTTAGAAGCCATCGAGGTTCACCAATTTTCAATCTACCAATCAACAACGAGGATAAGTTGGACAATTTCAGATCCACTGATAAGGACGATAGTAAGAATCTGATTTTACCCATCCTTTAAACAATTTCCTTATTGGGCTAGATTCGATGTACTAGCCTTACGTGAATTCTTTGGAAATTAGTCAAACGGCCGAACAAATAAATTTCCAATAATTTTTTATGTAAAATTTAAAACACTACCTGCAACTACTTCTACTCCAGTTTTTCGACAAAAGCAAAATTTACAAACTTCTTAAAAATAATCAAAAAATTTTTCAGAAGTTTCATTCATACCGGTACACTGCGACGAAAAACAATTCCCTTTTTCAAAACTGTTCCCGCCTCCGGCACAAGGATACGATAAAAACTCACAACCAGTTTTCCAAGTTTTCAAGCTTTCAAGAAATAGTTGCCAAGCTCGTAAATGATTGCAGACGATGCTCGTATCCAACGCTCCTCCTGAAAATTTTCAAAAAATTACGATCACATTTTTCATTCACGAATATACCTCCATATAATTTTAAACTCGAAAACTTCCCAACTTCTGCACGCAAACTGGCCGGAATAATACTTCCAAAATCTTACCGTGATTGGACACGTACCGATATGACTAGCTATGACGGCTCCTCTGACGTGGTTGCAGCCGGGCTGATCGAAGCCTCCGTTCGGGAAGTAATCGACGTGCCCGATAGGTCGGAATATACCTAAACCTTCGTTCAAGAACCGAGCACCATCCGTATGAATGATGTCCACAAATTTGGCGTCGTTTTTATGCAACGGCGACAACGAGGTTGAAAGTAATTCTCGAAATAGTGGATTAGCCGGATCCAAACCTATACATTCAGGCGGTATAAATTAACTCGTCAACATTGAAATTGATTTGAAGAAAGTTGCTCTTTCTGTCGTCCTCGTCTTAGGTGTATACCGTGGCGTACGTGTAAATATTTTATTACCCGTTATTCTACCAACTTTCAGTTTCTTCTTTTGAATGGCGCGTCCCGCATAGCCGGCGATGTGAGCGCCTAAACTGAAGCCAATAATGTGTAAATTGTTCGTATCTAACCCCACTTGAACCATATCCATCAACAGCAGAGCGACCTGTCTACCGACTAATTGTGTATTGGCAGCCGCCGAGATGTACGAAGGACCAGCTGCACCTTTCTGCCAATCCACCATTACAATATTGGCGTCCTCCTATGATATAATAATTGTGTCAATTAGATTTAGACGAGTGATCGTGCGAAGAAATTATAACTATATGGTCTTACCAGCTCGAGAAACGCGGAAGCTATATCCTGAGCTCCTCTGTCTTGTCCGCTGCCCTTGAACCCGTGAATGATCAATTTTGTTGGCAATGTACCATCAAAGTTCGCTAAGAGTAAAGATTTTTGATTGTCACCGTATTTGAGTATGTGACTCGAATTACTCAAGAGCGTAGAGCGTGTCAGCAGAATAAATTTTGTATCAACTGTTTCGGGGGGCTGCGGTGGTTTCTTTAGAGGAGAAATTTGAGTCCGCGGCATCGGAAAACATCCGACCATGTCTGAAAGATTAAATTTAACGGATGTATCATCTACTGAATGTAAGCTTTTATTTTTATAAACTGTAGCTTAGTTCATGTAAATGACCTAGTGTTGGGAATTCAGGATGTCATGCATGATCGAGCGAAAAGATCCGCAGATAATGTCAAGATACCTCGTCCGAAAATGTACGTGCACGACTTTCGACATCGTAGATCATCACGCAGCAGATAATGATTTAATGACAAGTTGAGACAACCCTTCATCTTCAGAACAGATAATTAAATACGGATAATTATCTCGGACAAGCGGTCCACATAATGATACGAGTACAGGAGGAACGGTCGCAACGAAGAGCATTATGTACGTTAAAAATTAAATTTTAGTATACCATTAGTGCGAGATAATATATGATCGAATGTTTCAAAAAGTTACATAACCTGAACGCGACCTTCCTACGTAGATAGATATTACGTTAAGCGAGCATACCTAGTGCAAGTGCGAGTATATTGTATACATACGTACACTCACACAAATAATATATACAACAACGTACGAATTCGAAAACGTAACAATTACTGGAGTGTATTTGTCTTTCGAACGCATACTATTTGGACAAGCATGTTTGAGCTCATCAAATTTATGAAAACTTTGCAATGATGGGTCGCATCGACTAAAAAAAAGTCCTACTCATGAAGAACGAAAAAAAGTTTCAGAGTCCCCGGGGTATTTAACGCGATGAATATTTTTATTTTCATTCATTTTCTGAAAAATGCTATTAATTATTATATGCAATGACTAGTTACTGTAAACATTAGTACTTACAAGAGGTGAATGTACAGTAAAAATTGTGTAAAAAACGGCAAATGAAAGTGAAAAAAAAACTCGCCGCTCACTTTGATTCTAGGAACATTAAGGCAAAAAAGGAACCTATATTAACGGGGATTTTTATGAATTTCTATGTCGGGAATCGATTGGGATCGATTATTCAGTTCCCATCCATATACTTAATTCGGTATTGTGTAACGGTTGAAACTCGAAATCAGCAAATTGTAGAACTTATTAGTCAAAACTCGTAATCCATAAAAATGATTTCAGTCATAGATGGATTTTACTAGTACTTCTAGACCTAATTGAAATAAAAACGTAATTGTTGACGTTCAAACTGTTATACTATTTTGAGATTTGAAAGTCTCTACGATTGACAATTGAAGGAAAGCTTGCAATCAACGCTCTCCATATATTTGTTTGAGTTTCTGAGCTCTTATAGAATATCTGGTCCAGATTCTAGACCAGCGCCATCGCTAGACATTTTGAAACCTATAGCAAAATTTTCACACGAGGCCTTTCTTTAATTTGGACAATTTTAATTTTTCCCCCTCGCCGGCGCGAGGCCTACAGTAGCGTGAGGTCTGAAGCGGTAATATCTACTTGACAACGCCCTGGCGACGGCTCTGCTCCAGTCCGAGACTCGAGACTGAGACAAGTGACTGAGACAAGTGACTGAGACAAGGGACTGAGACAAGTGATTGAGACTCGAGATTGAGACTCGACACTGACATTCGGAACTGACACTCGCGCTTGAGACTCGAACTTGAGAATCAAAGCTCAGACTCGAGACTGATAATCGGCACTGAGACTCGAGACTGTGACTGGAGCTTGAGACTCAAGACTCGAGTCTGAGTTTCCTCGGGCCGCAAGCTCGAATCTCTGGCTCGAGTCTCAGTCTCGCGTGTCAGTCTTGAGTGTCGGCCCTAAATCTTAGTTTCAAGCCTCCAGCTCCAGTCACATTCTCGAATCTCAAGTTCGAGTGTCAGTTTTGAGTCTCGAGCTTGAGGGTCGATTTCAAGTCTCGGTCCCAAGTGTCAGTTTGGAGTGTCAGCCTCGATTCTCAATTTTTAGTCTCCGTCTTGGTCTTGAGTCTCAGTTCCCTCGAGCACAGAAATTCGAGTCTCAGCCTCAGTCTTGAGTCTCAGACTCAAATCTCAGTCTCTAGTGTCAGTCTTGAACCTCAGGCTCAAGTCTTAGTCTCGAGTCTCAGTCTCAAGTCCCAGTCTCAAGTCTCAGTCTCGAGTGTCAGGCTCGAATCTCATTCTCGAATCTCAAGTCTTAAGCTCAAGCCTCAAGCTCAAATCTCGGTCTCAAGTGTCAGTCTTGAATCTCAGGCTCGAGTCTTAGTCTCGAGTGTCAGTCTTGAATCCAGGGGCAAGGAGCCATACCTTCCCTCCCCCCCCCTCCCAAAGGAAAAGGAAAAAAGAAGGAGGAGAAGGGGGAAAAACGGAAAAAAGAGAAACGAGAGGAAAAACAAAATTTGGAACCCTCCCCATTCTGTTTTTCTAGATTCGCCACTACTTGAACCTCTGGCTCGAGTCTCAGGCTTGAGTGTCAGTCTTGAGTTTCAGTCCCGCAAGTCTCAGTCTCAAGTATCTAGCTCCAATCATATTCTCGAATCTCAAGTTCGAGTGTCAGTCTCGAGTCTCTAGTTCGAGGATCAGTAGTCTCGGTCCCAAGTGTGAATCTGGAGTGTATGCCTCGAGTCTCAATTTTGAGTCTCCGTCTTGGTCTCGAGTCTCCAGTTCGAGTCTCGAGCCTCAGTCTCGAGTGTCATTCTTGAGTCTCAGTCTCGAGTGTCAGCCTCGAGTCTCAGTGTTGAGTTTAAGTCTCGAGTTTCAATCTTGAGTCTTCGTCTCGGTCTCGAGTCTCAGTTTCCTCGAGTCTCAGGCTCAAGGGTCAGGCCTGAGTTTCAGATTCGAGCCTCAATATCGAGTGTCAGTCTTGAGTCTCAGGCTTGAACCTCAGTCTCGAATGTCAGCCTCGAGTCTCGAGCCTCAGTCTCGAGTGTCATTCTTGAGTCTCAGTCTCAAGTGTCATTCTTGAGTCTCAGTCTCGAGTGTCAGCCTCGAGTCTCAGTTTTGAGTTTAAGTCTCGAGTTTCAATCTTGAGTCTTCGTCTCGGTCTCGAGTCTCAGGCTCAAGGGTCAGGCCTGAGTTTCAGATTCGAGCCTCAATATCGAGTGTCAGTCTTGAGTCTCAGTCTTGAGTCTCAGTCTTGAGTCTCAGGCTTGAGTCTCAGTCTTGAGTTTCAGCCTCGAGTCTCAATCTTGAGTCTTCGTCTCGGTCTCGAGTCTCATTTTCCTCGAGTCTTAGCCTCGAGTCTCAGGCTCAAGTGTCAAGCTCGAGTGTCAGCCCCAAGTCTCAGTCTCAATTCGCCAGCTCCAGTCACAATCTCGAATCTCAAGCTCGAGTGTCAGTCTCGAGTCTCAAGCTGGACGGTCAAGCTGGAGGGTCAGTCTCAGGTCGTCAGTCTTGAGTCTCAGGCTTGAGTCTCAGTCTCGAGTCTCAGTCTTGAGTTTCAGCCTCGAGTTTCAATCTTGAGTCTTCGTCTCGGTCTCGAGCCTCAGTTTCCCCGAGTCTCAGCCTCGAGTCTCAGGCTCAAGTGTCAAGCTCGAGTGTCAGTCCCAAGTCTCAGTCTCAATTCGCCAGCTCCAGTCACAATCTCGAATCTCAAGCTCGAGTGTCAGTCTCGAGTGTCAGTCTTGAGTGTCAGTCCTGAGTCTCAGTCTCAATTCTCCAGATCCTGTCACAATCTCGAATCTCAAGCTCGAGTGTCAGTCTCGAGTCTCAAGCTGGAGGGTCAAGCTGGAGGGTCAGTCTCAGGTCTCGGTCCCGAGTGTCAGTTTTGAGTGTCACTTTGAAGTGTCAGTCCCGAGTGTCAGCCTCGGGTCTCAATCTTCAGTCTCCGTCTCAAGTTTGAAAAGGCTTTCGAAAGAGAGAAATGCCCAAGCGCATCAAAGTGAATTGCCCCCCCTCTGTCTCTATATTAATATCATATACCATCCTTCTAAGCTTACATTCGTGTACAACAAATTCTTTGATGGACATACCGTTCATCATACTCCGTATATGGAATCTTATTTAGCACGTGCATCAAGTACACGGAGTCAAGGTCGAGTTTATATGAGTGCCGGGATACGCCGGGGATAATGGATTGTGAAAAGGCCAACCAAATGACCTAGACTACGCTATCAACAGCATCGATTAAATTCAATATATGACTACCCGAATCAATTGGAATTGAAGGTTGTCTGAGTGGTAACTCGAACGTGAAATTTTTCCAAATTTTATGACGACACTATTTTCGATTTCTTAATACTCCTCGCCTATACTGTACAGGAGCAACACGAGTAAGAGACTGTTGAGAAAGTATCGAAAATTTTTATATTCACCTACCTATATATTCCAAGGAAAGAAGGAAAACTACGAACGAATTACGTGTGGGGGAGGAAAATAATAACAGTTTGAATATTCAAAGTTGGAATAATATTATGACAGTCCTTCGGTATTGCAGAAAATTCATGAAAATTTAGAATTACGCACGAAATTCGCCACTGATTTTTATGGGTCATCTACCATTCGTTTTTTGCGTACCTATTCCGGTGGTCTTGTATGTAACGGGGCCAAGATCTCTAGGTAAAAATAATAGCGAAAAATATTGAAGAAGATAAATTGGATTCCAAAGATGGTTCTACAAGAATGCGTTTTGAATAACTTGAACAGGGATTGAAGTTGAATTATGACGTGGTAGTTAATACACAGTTGTAAACACGCAGACTATTCGGATGAAGTCATCTTTCGAATATTAATTTTAAAAAAATGTACAGAAAGTACTTAGTATGCATACGTACATGTTCGATAACAATTTTAGTCATATTAAAGATTAAAATTATCCGGCTGAATAAAAATAAACATCTTACCATAACATATTTCACGCGACCGTGATTGGACTCTTTCTTGTCTTCGTAGTAGACGATTCTTGATTAGAAGCGCTGCTCTTTGACCGAGTAAAGAAACTGGTAGAGGTTCAGAATCTGCGATTAAGAAAATTTGTACAGAGTATGAAAAGTAGAGTAATCCACTCGTGACAATCTCTATCTTAATTAAGAGGAATAATTAAAGTTAATCCACGAAGAATAAATCGGCAAGTACCTACCTATAGTTTATTTGAGGGTTGCCATGCCTAAGTTGTGATTGTCATGAAACCAAAATTATTATCTTAATTAAGAGAAATTTGAAATGAAGGTGCGTGTCAATCAACTTATCTTATTTTCTATTTTGTAGAAAATGACTAATTCTTATTTTTATATTTTATAGGTACTAATTTACGAGACACGAGTTTTTTTCCATTCTTCTGTAACAGTGTCAATGCCGACATGATTGAAATTACTGTACTCAACCATTATTGTGATGATAAAAAATAAAAGTAATTTCCATAAGGCATAGCCTACGCGAGCGAGGCTTCGTATTACCTTAACTTATAGGTTTATGAGCTTACCCTTGGGAATTTGGAATTCACTGTCGCTTCAGAAAGTTCTTAAAAGAATTCGTCGACGAAGATATTTTTTCCAACTAATCGAAGAACTACGCGCCACCTTGGAGAGAAAAAAGTTCTTTAGAAATGATGAATTGGAAGAAAGAGAAGAAAAACATGACGTAACATTCTCAACTATCCTCATATTGAAATCCTAAATCCAGTATTTCTGAATCACCTGCCAGGTATAAATTTTTTTCAACAAATTTTCCAAGTCCATTATTTGGGAGAGGGATGGAGAGAGGGAGTAACTCGCGATTTTCCAATAGTGTATGGTGTGTCAGAAGAGGCATGAAACAAGTAAAAACTGATATTTGTATATCATGAAGAGAGGAGGATTGGGTAAGAGCTCGATGGCAAGGGAATCAAAAGCCTCTGAATTTTTTTGTTCTATCGTAATTACAAAATTATATTATGTAAAAATAGTCAATTGGACCATGTCTCATAGAGTATGAATACTCTCAGCAGAGCTGTGTAATTCTTTTTATCACTTTTTCTGAAAGTCTCCAATATCCACTTCTAACGGGCTGGAAACTTAAGTATGACTTTTCCAAAGATATGTGTAGTATCCGGTACACAATTTTTTCATATGTAAATATGTGTAACCCAGATGATGACGTTATGGCTTGATGGCGTCACAAAAGTTTGAGAGAATGTATTTGCACATAGAATATGTAACGCTGGTGGTGCGTGCCCGTTCAACTCGCCGCGCACGATTCGCCGCCGACGATTCGCCGCGACAGGAGACCCCGATATTCGCCGCGGAGCCAACTTGCCGCGGGTAACAATTAGCCGCAAAGTGAATTTCCACAAGTACAGAAATTTTAATGGCGAAGTTACAAATTGTACTTAGGAGGGAGACCAGTCTCTCCTTGGGTGTACTCCACGTCTCTCGTCTTTTGGTATTTCTTTAAAGTGTTGATAAACGCCCATATCAACGGATGAGCGCAGTTGAACTCCCCTCGTATCTTATGGTGACTCGCTTCAGCGCACAATTATTGGTCCATGCGTCACCATCGATCGTTCTTTGAAAGATGTTCCACCTCTCTTGTTTAAAACGCGGCTCTTTCCTGAATCTTTGAGTCCATCAACCTACGTAATAATCTTCAAGGTAGTCGAGGAGTCCCTCCAAACGTGGGTCGAGGTACTCTTGCAGCTCTTTGAATGCAGTGGGTGCGTCATGGACTGGCACAAAAGCGAGGGCTACAATCATTCTAACATGCAAATTGATTCTTGCATCGTTTTTGTACGGCGTTTGCAGGTGGAATTTGCGGACGTGCTTGTGCACGTTTTGGGAAAAATGGAACAGAAAGCCGGCGAATTGCCTACACTTTTTCCAGCGGCGTATTCCGGCGGCGTATTGCTACAGTGGCGAGTTGTAGCCGGCGGCGAATCGTCCGCAGCGAGTTGTATGGGCACCCTGGTGGTGACGTCACAAAAGTATACGTCTCAAGTCACAAAGGCAGAGGTTGAGGATGAGAGCATAAAGGGTTGATGACGTATCAAAAGTGTATTATCTCAAGGTTAGGGATGATGACGTCATCGGTGGTGATTGAGAAAAATCGCACGGATTGATGGGGTTACAAAAGTGTTCACATTTAAGGTTGAAGGTGATGTCATGGGTTGATAACATGACAAAAGAGTATGTACTCATGTTTCAACTGTTGAACGTCATCCGGGCGGGGGGAGAAGGGGTGTGATAGATATGATGTCATAGGTTAATGACGTCACAAAAATGTACATCACTTAAGATTACGGCTGATGACGTCATCAGAGGAGCCGAAGATGACAGAGTATTGCAGTCAGCTGAAAGCCGAAAGCCGAATTCAGCCAAATTTTTTCGGCTAATTTTTGGCTTATTTCTCACATTATATTATACACGCAAAATGACGTGTGACACGCTTCTCGTAGCAGCAGTCTGGCTTTTGGCACGTTTTCGGCTTTCTGCCTCGTTTGTCAGTTTGTCACTCAATCCACAGAACTTAGATTCGGATTTTCGTCACGTTTTTCATTCCCTGGCTGCAACAAAACGACAAAAAAATCATCAGCCAGCCAAAAGTCAGCCAAAAATCAGCTGAAATCTTGCCTATAAATCAGCAATAAGCCAGCCATAAGTCAGCGGAAAGCCAGCCGAATTTTTCTGATCAGTCATAAGCCATAAGCCGAAACCGAATTTTTCGGCTGCAATACTCTGGAAGATGATGTCTCGGTTTGATGATGTAATAAAAGTGTCTCAAAGTTAGGGATGATGACGTCATCCGAGATGACACATAGATGATGTCATGGGTTGATAACATGTCAAAAAAAGTACCTAGTCATGTTTCAAGGTTACGGCTGTTGAACGTCATCGGACTGGGAAGTGGGGTGTAATAGGTATGATGTCACAGGTTAATGACGTCACAAGAATGTACATCTTTCAAAATTATGGCTGGTGACGTCATTAGGGGAGATGAAGATGATATCAAGGTTTGATGACGTGGAAGTGTATATATCTCAAGGTTAGGTATGATGATGTCATCCGAGATGATGGAGATAATGTCACTGGTTGATGACGTTACAAAAAAGTACATGTTTTAAGGTTTGGGATGATGTCATAGGTTTGTTCCCAGTAATAGGGTTGAGGACAACACAGTGGTGGTGAAGCAACAAAAGTGTATAAGTATCAAGGTTAGGGGATGATGACTTCATTGTGGTCATTGAGCCGATATCACCGGCACAAAGGTAGCGGTTAATGACGTCACAAAGAGGTATGTCTCTAGATTAGGGGTGATGACGTCATGAATTGATGAGTCATAATAATGTCTTCTTCTTGAATGAATGAAAGCTTAGCGCAAGATGGAGGCAAGACATGTACCTGATGATCTTATGCATTTTTTTCAAAGAAAGAATATTGAGGCAAGCTTCATTCATAAAAGTTTTTGTTTTTTTTTTCTAATAATATAGGTATCAGAGTTTAAAAAGTCTTCCAAACTTTCTTCTCTCATGAAAGCATCGAAGTCTCAAATTCCCCTACCTTAGAACTAAACAAGGCTAGGCGGACGCCGAAGCTCAATAACGTTACTCTGTATGATCGTTTAAATTAGATTTTATGGAAATACTATGACGTCATCGTAGAGCTGATAGCATCGCATTTTATAGAATGTCATGTGGGTGGTTTTTCCCTCCGACTAATCTTCTCAAATCCTGATGACCTGATTCAAACAGATATCCATGCTCGATATCCTTCAAGGTTTCTCTAATCATATTTATTTTAGTTTTGTAAGGGTCAATAAGGGTCACAGTTGAAATTTCTGTCTAGTTATTTTCTTCTATAGTTCAGGCTTGAAAAATTTCCAAGTCTTTCCAGTGCTATAGGCACTTGACTTGATGTTTCCTCTGCAATGGCCGTTCAATTATCCTTCAGGGTCTTCCTTGGGGACAAAAAAGGGGGTCACGTCCCTCCTGTTTAGTTAGACTAGAAGATAGCGTTCAAACTAAGACGCTAAAAAACCTATTTTTAAACTTTTCGTTTTTTATAAATTTATATTGCTCATGAGGTTCATTTATGATGAACTCTTTGATAACAGAACGTCCCGCGTAGATACGTTCCGATAGGGGGTAGAGGGTGTGACACCCACCAGGCTTTTGGGTCAGTCGGCAAATGTTGACATTCAAACTTCCCCAATTCTCTTGTGCGCCGACTGAAGCTCCTAGTCACTTGGCAAAATATTTCTTTTACCCCCCCCCCCCAAGAATTTCCCCTCGGAACGCGATGTGTTTCGATCATAAGAAGCCTATCATCGTGCACTTAGCATTTAAACGATTTTTTAACTCTCGAATTGCCCTAGTGTTCGTTTCATTTACATCGCTCACAACATCACTCGTAAACTTTCCTCATACTCGGTTCGTTCTTTGATTTTCGCGAAGATGAAGTGAAGCAGCCCCGTTTCTCGCAGTGGATGGTGAAATGATTATGTACTCGTAGAAGGTTTCACCCGCTGAATCACGAGAAAAAGCCTAGGGTTGGAACTGAAAAATGTTTGTATGACCATTTAACTCGCGACGAGCTCCTTCAAAATGTATCAAGAATATTCCCATTAAAAAGCTGAGCGAGGCAATCCTAAAATTCGAGAAAGAACAAGATGAACTTGAACTTTTGGAGTGGACTATACTCTATTTTCACTTTGTTTGTATAGAAATCTTAATTTCAAGAAATTTGTGATCTTAAAATCATCGACCAATAAATTTTTTATATGTTGAGAACGAGGGCTAACCGGCTAATTTTTATAAAGAGTGACAGCAACAGAGAACAGTTCATATTGTCGTCTATTGTGTCAAAATTTGCCAATATTTCGTACAGCAGCGAATACGTATAGATATAAATTTGATAACAATGTAGCTAGATAATTCTCAGCAAGTCATCGCTCTCTATTCAGTATAGTGACGGACTTACGTAATTACGAATACCTACCAGAAAAGTCTACCCTATTTTTCTCGATCGAACTCTTTGTCCTCATTAAATACCTTACTAACCTAGCAACCGATAAAAAATCGTCACTTGCGTAATCTTTTATTAAATATTTCCGCAAAGCAGGTACACGGCGGCGGCGGTGGCATCTAACCTGAAGCTGCTGGGCTACTCGATTTCATCTAGCGTATTTTCGACAACTACATTTTTTTGTGTAATATAAAATTTAGTCATCTTATTTATTTGTATACTGACCATTCGTAGCCGCCTCCGAGATAGCGGCCAGGTAGATAAACAAACTGGTAACAGTCGCACGCAGCAAAACAGGCATCGGCGACGAAAAGTTCACCATTTTTTTCACACGGGTGAATTTCCTTGGTTTTTTGTTTTCCCGCACTAAATGTGGATTTCACGTACAAACGAGGATACGCGAATTCGCATCACGGACGTCGCACTCGACGCGATCACGAAAAACTGTTTCGGATTATTCGTCGGTTTGGCCGGAAGTCTTTCTTCTGTAGTGTCTGGTCCCCGTTCGCGCACCAACCTATCAGTGTCTTTTTCTGTACAGGAAGTACGAGGATTTGTATTTCATACACGGTTGGATACATAAACAACGGCGACAGGTTCACTACGTGATATATAACAAACACGAGCACGATGCGGTCGTTGCGACCTGCTGCAGGAATGACAACAAATACGCGTTATCGTCCTCCTCTACTCCGTACATGCCGGACCGTGAATGAGTAAAAGCATGCAGTTTGCCTTACGTAAGTGCACGTAAATCCGAATGAGCTGATTACCTGCAGCAGCGTACACTGAATATTGTACGAGACTAATATAGTCTACGAGTACTGCTGCAATAGCTACTTGAGCATCTTTATACGTCTAGTTTTGCGAATGACGCGAGGCAGACCACCGCGTATAATACGTCCTCGATTGCTTTCACTGTGTATGGAAATTTTTCGCCTACATCTAATCCTAACACATGATTAATTTTCTCCCCCAATGACTCGACTCGCTGACTATCTACCGGAGAAGCTGCCGTCATGAATTGATCGACCAACACTTGTTACTGAACAGTCACTCTACAATAAATAGCAAAATACCATCTCAGCATCGACGAAGCAGAATAGAAAACTTTCTGACAGAGCCAAATAAATAAAGATCATTTTCAATGTCTTTTTATATGTTTGAATCAGGCCAAGTCGAACCGGCAGTTCTTCAACTCGAGGGTGGGTTGCCGGTGAGGACGGGGCTTCCTTAGAAATTTCACAAATCTTTATGACGTCATCAGATCGTGACGTCACCCGAGAATTTAGATCAAAACCGTATCTAATTGCTAACCCTCATAGTTACTTTATGTTGAGCTAAGATACATCTATATAATATTGATATATCAATTTAATTGATTTATCAAATATAATCGATTTTCCACATCGACTGTATCGATATATTGAATTTAATCGAACTACTATGATGAAGGCCATTGTTAGGCCTACAGCACTGCATTGTATGTTGGACTTATTATAATGAAGGTTGCCGATATAGGTCCCAAAGTAGCAATGATCCAAATTTTCCCACGTCCCTATGACTTGACTTCAACATCGAATATAAGCTCGATTTAATATAATTCTCTTATCAACTCCCATTTTATTGGTGAATTGACAAGCTCACTCGCTCCGCTCCTTCGTTCCCATTCACAACTTAGTGGAGCTCTAGTATTCGCTAATAAAGATGGAGTATACACGGCATTTCCTCAAAGCTGCTCTCAAAGATGATAAGTGACTATTGAAGTAACATTACATATTTTCTTTTCTCTCTTTTTCCTCGTGAAATTCAAATGAAAAGCCTCCTAGAAGAGTTCGAAAACCGCTAGAGTCGACTCTGCTCTAACTTTTGTACATAGTCTCTTTTTTAGGGTCGGCCCGTCCTACAGGGCCGAGCATATATTGCAATCACTCTTCAACCCTCGGCCTGCGAGGGTCTTGTTTAAAGATTGATTGGTCAATGAAAAAATGAGAAATTTTCAAAAATCACTCCTGCGTTATTCATGTGGGACTATTATACAGGTCACCTTCAAGTGTAGCGTAGAAAGTGGCACTTTTAGCGAAGCTCTTACAGGCGAAAAGTTCATTGGACTGAGTGGCTCACGGACTCACAATCTTAGCTCAAGTTTGATGTTTATTAAGCGCTCGGATAGTATAAAACAAACAATATAGTTTTAACGGGGAACCTGTTCAATGGGGGGCTTTTTTGAAAAATTTGTCTTGTGCCGTTCACCGTGAAGTGTCCGGCGGCCTTGGGACTCGGGAAAGGGTATCGGTTGGCAAAGGGACTTGGGAAAATTTCCATCACCGAGCTGCATGATAGAAAGGGGAAATTTTTCAAGTCTTTCTCTGATCATATTTATTATGCGAATTGGAATTTTTTGCCGTCCCCTTCTATCGTATTCGTATACAGTATAGGATGGGGCAGAAAGATGTTACCAGTTAAATGGGAGTTTGCGATAAATCTGTCGTAGCGCAAAAACGCAAAACGTTAGATGTATAGTTTAAATGTACGAATTTTGTATCTTATTTTTATCTACAATTTGACAATTTGGGCCCTTACCCAGCTTTCTACGACGTCTCTGAGCCGAGTTGGGGACCAAAATGTGCCAAAATTTGATCAATTTGCCAAAATTCTCTCTAATCAAAAATTGTTTCAACTTTCATATTTCATTAACGCTGATCCCGAAAAAAATGCTTAAATAACCCTATGAAGCTTGTGAGTGGGGGATTTTTCAATGTCTTATTTTAAAATTCTTTGCAACTTGGTCAGTTTTTGACACGTTTTGGTCCATAACTCGTCTCAGAAAAGTCGTAGAAACTTTGGGTATGGCTCAATTGAAGATAAAATTGAAATACAAAGTTTGTACATTTAAGCTATTTGCGAGTGGACGTTCCGCAAGGTGTTGCACTAGAAGGTGATCAAATAAAAATTCACATAAGAGCGTATGTTATTTCTATTCCCTGTATCTTTGTTAATACTGAAAAAAAAAAGTATCACTTGTAATGACCTTTTCTGTCTCTCTTGACTGGTAGAATAATTTGAAACTCAAAAAAATGGAAATTTCATCAATTATTTGGAACATTACGTTCTAGTGCAGCTTCCACAAATGGCCGCTATAGTAAATGTAGAGGGCGACTCTTTAGCGTCCACTCGCGAATATGTCTAACGTTTCGCGTTTTTGCGATACGACCAATTTAGCACAAACTCCCATTTAAATGGTAATATCTTTCTGCCCCATCCTACTGTAACTCTCATAAGTTTTGTTGAATGATTTTCCTGGCCATCAGTGGGGTAAGATTAATTATTTATTATAATAATTATTATAATCATAAAAATAAGAGTTTTAGTTATATTATTTAATCGATTGGGTGATAATTATTCTAATTTTAATCGTTATTTTTTATTATTTTTCTTTTTCAAAAAATAATTTATTAATTAATTTTAATTTATGTACAGTATTAATTATTTATTTATATTTTGTTTATTTATAAAAAGTGATTTAATCTTATAAATTAATTAGATAAATGAATTTAATTATTATATAGTACTAAATTTTTCAAAAGAAGATTAAACTAAACAATATAATAATATTATATCAATAAATCATTTTGATAAAAATTTTATTTATTCATAGAATAATATATATTAATTTTATTAAATTTTATTAAATTCTATTGGGGTACTATAAAATAATTTTTTTATTTCAATTAAATTTAAAACTATGTACTTTAAAGATGACAGGATAATTAAATAAATGATTTCAATTTATTACCTTGATGTTGAATCATAAAATTGAATTAGAATCTTTATTAATCTTCTCAAAATAATATTGATTATAACGTTTTAAATTATCAATAAAATTTAATTAATAAAAATAAAATGGATAAAAAAAATATATTTATTACCTAATTGAATTAAGACAATTTACATACATTGCTGCCATCACTTGTCAATTCTGCGATCCAATCACGGCACGGCTGGGCATGGAATGTTGTATGGAGAATATTAAAAAGCACAGGGTAAAAAAAAAGGTTACACAAGAAATAAAGAGCGGGAAAACAAAATAAATGAACTAAGTAGTTTCAAAAGTGATCGACAATTAAGGGTCGCTCATACACCAGACATTAACAGATTTCCCCGGGAAAAGTATATTGCAGGCTACTTTGAAACAGTATATGGGAAACTAAGTGAGTAGGTATAGGTGATGTGTGATCAGGAATTGGCTACTTTCTGTCTGTCTATTGTTGAAGCGACTGTAATCCTCCTGTAACTCTTGTCAGTTTTGTTGTATCTTTTTCCTGGCAATCAGTGGGGTAGTTAATTTAATCTTATAAATTAATTAGATAAATGAATTTAATTACTATAGAGTACTAAATTTCTTAAAAGAAGATCAAATTAAACAATATAATACTATTATATTAATAAATCATTTTGATAAAAATTTCATTTATTTATAAAAAAAAATATGTATGTATTTAATTAAATTTTATTGGGGTAATATCAATAACTTTTTTTAATGTTAATTAAATTAACTACCTTTAAAGATAACAGGATAATTAATGAATGACTTCAGTTTATTACCTTGCTGTTGAATTATAAAATTGAATTAGGATCTTTATTGATTGATAAAAACAAAATTGATATGAAATACAATTTTATGAAATTAAAATTGGTGAAAAAATATGTTTATTAGTTAAATTAATAAGATATATAACTTGAATTATTTTTCATATTAAATTTAATAATTTTTGTTATAATTGATCAATAATTATTATGACTAATAAGTAATTAATTATTTTTATTTAATATAATTATTATATATGTAGTACTAAATTTTTTAAAAGAAGATCAAACTGAACAATACAATACTGTTGGGTAGTTAATTTAATCTTATAAATTAATTAGATAAATGAATTTAATTATCATATAGTACTAAATTTTTTAAAAGAAGATTAAACTAAACAATATAATACTATTACCTATATTAATAAATCATTTTATTAAAAATTTCATTCATTTATAAAAAAAATATGTATGTATTTAATTAAATTTTATTGGGGTAATACAAAATAACTTTTTTTTATTTTAATTAGGTGAATTTAAAACTACTTCAAAGATAACAGAATATTTAGATAAATGACTCCAATTTATTACCTTGATGTTAAATTATAAAATGGAATTATGATCTACATTAATTAATAAAAATAAAATTGATATAAGTTAGAATACAATTTTATAAAAAATATATTTATTAGTTAAATTAATAAGATATATAACTTGAATTATTTTTCATATTAAATTTTATCATATTAAGAAGGGTACACGGGAAGAAGGGGCTTTGTCCAAACGTAACGAGATGAAGAAATGGTTTCTTTGGAGAGGTGCAAACGATCCAATTGTCCTGCTTGTTACGTTTGGACAAAGCCCCTTCTTCCCGTGTACCCTTCTTTATTTTTTTGTTATAATTGATCAATAATTTTTATGACTAATGATTAATTCTAATATTTTTATTTAATGGATCGAATATATCAAATGAATTGAATTATATTTTAATAAGTTTTTTGAATTTTTTTCCGAGGATGAGAAAAGGGGTCTCAGTGGGCAAACATTTGATTTTGCTGTTCATAATTGTTCTTTGCTTAATTTTCACACTCCTTTATGTGGTGCAGTCAAAAAAAGCAATTTTTTCGCCAACTGAGAATCCTTTTCTCATCCTTGGTCCCGATTGTAATATGGTTGACTAGCTGAACGGCGCCGACCCTGAAAACGTTTTTCGATTTCAATCATCGATTAGTTTCGTGTATTTGGTCGAAACTTTAGAAGTTCCTCTTCTGACATATTCAGCAAGAGGGTTGGAATATTTTCAAGTCCTCTATCCCTCTCCAATACATAGGCTATGGCTCTAGTTTCTCCTCCTGATGTAGGTATGTAAGACACAGTTCAATGGTCAATATTTTTGTGAGTCTCCAACCGATGTGTCCGTACAACTTGGTTCCAAGTCACCCTTTCAAAGACGAACGGAAACTTTCGTAACCCCCTTCCTAATCTACGTAGCTCACTTGTCTAGAATTCTTCTAAGTACATCTTCTTCTGCCCTCATATTTATAAGTTGAATATCGACATTTTTGTAAATCCTTCTACTGATTTCTTCGAGCTCACAACTTTTCCAAATCCACCTCCATCCTTGCATACGAAGGCTAGGATACGGAGCGATAATTCGAGAAACAGGGAGAATGGGTCAATTTCCAGCAAAAAAGCTCCATTCCACAAATATTGTTGAGCTACCTTTTCTGCAGCAGGTTGTAATCCGTCTTCCATGATTTTTTGACTACACCTCGAGGAGTTGAAGGCTTCGTCCTCGTAGCGTACAAATCGTAAATTCCAGCCATACTTGTAACGACAGACTTGTAAGATAATAAAAAGACGTACGGACAGCAAAACCAGTTTGAGTAGCATAACACGTTGAATACAATACTCTTATTACTGTACAACAATACGATGTTTCACGACTGAAACATCGTCTCATTCATCCTCTTTCGCTGATCACGTGTCATATCGATTGTAAATGAGATACCGGTATTTTCAGGAAATTTAATATGTTGTTTTTTATATCAAATTGACGTACGGTACGTTATGTGAATTTTGCTAAATGGTATTCTGCCACACAAGTTTCGCTCTCGATGTCAAGCGGAAAAGGAACTGTCTTTTTTTTTGCGAAAAAAAAAAGTTTTGGTTACTTAACAGGCTACCAAAACAAAATACACTTTTATTACCTATTTGTGTATTCGTAAGACTTGTTTGTTGTTCCGGACTAATTAATTATATGACCCAACGGTGAGGAACATAAGTCAAGTACTCGTCATTTTACCTATCAGTGACAGGAAGGAATTCGGAAGAAATTTATGGCTCCGAGCCCTGTAAAGCTGAAGATCTTGCAAGTAACGCGACTTGAAAAATTTAGAGCTGTAGGACCAATAGTAAGAGGAGATAGAAAACCAAATTAAGAATAGAACGTTCAGCACGAACGAAATTCATACGACGACCGGTTTTGAGATGCTAAAATCTCATCATCAGGTACAAATCGTAACTGGCTTGAGGATGCATTCCTAAAGTTGACAGCGCATTGGCAGTCACCACTATCCAGGCCCGTAGAGGGGGGGGGGTTTCCCCACAAAAAACATGGAAAAACCCTCAGCTAAGCAAAACAATTAAAATTTGGGAGGCCGCAGCTTCATTTCTCCCGGGCCCGAAAATCCCCTCGCCCTGCCACTATCAAATTTCCCTCCTATACACAAAGAAGATCATGAAATTACGGAAGGAGTCTTTAACTCCTATGATGAAAACTTCCGCAGTTTCATTAATGAATCTGACCAATTATTGCCCAGCAGAGCCAAAAAAATAAAAGATTGTCAATGTTATGGATCCGCAGGCCCACGAGCTCTACGGGTTAATTAAGACCCACAAAGAGAACTGTCTGATCAGGCCGGTGGTTATGTTTGTGGCTAGCCCGCGTATCTCCTCTGGAATACGGATCATTCTCGCATGAGTTCACTGTGAAAAATTCTTGCGATCAACAGTACGCAGTCCCCTCTACCGCTCTCTTCTCAGGTGACCTCGTTCGATATCCCTTGTATGTTCACCAAAATACCGGTATAGGAATCTGATGGCTTTTGTATAATGTGTTAGATGAGGTTGGTCTGCCTCCTGCCTCTGTCAAAGAGTTCAGAGGTCTGGTCTCCGTTTGTCTACTGGCTAATGTATGTCAATTCCGAGGCGTTACTTCTCGATGGTCTCCCTATGGGTGGCCTCTTGTCAAAGTCTCCATTCACATGGTGGAGGAATATCTCTTTAATGCGGTCTCCAATCTCTTTTCCGGGTTTACCGCAGACAGATCTACCGATAGTACAGACATGTGAATGATATTTTCTGCAAGTGGGTGAGCGATGATGTTCCCTCTGGAAGTTTAACAAAGCCCTCAATAATGACCACAACAAACCGAAATTTACTATAAAGGTGGCCCACAGTCCGTAAAAACTCAACATCTCACGAAAATTTGAAGACGAGAAATTCCTTTGCAAACTTCTTCCTCTGGTCGCAAAGTGCGACGGTTTTAAAACTCTCAAAATAAAAATTTCATTCCGATCATTTTTGCTCATCAAAAACGTTCCACCATGAGGAGTCAACCACATATTATGAACAACTTTAACTAATATGTTTAGCGGGCTCCAATTTATTCACGAACAAGAATCTCGCCACCCGCTAACACTTTCTAACAATGGATATGGGCATTTGGTTAGTGCCTCCGTGTGCGAAGTCAAGCCTTCATTGAATATTGATAGACAAACGTAAATAATTGAAAACAATGGTAGGTGCACGAAATCATTCGGGTTACATCACTGATAACCACATTCGTGACCGATGAAACCACAACGCTGTAAGGTTTATTTGTATCGAATCGTATATTGATAAGAAAATTTAATTTTTAATTAGTAAATACAATAATAATGCAACGAAATTAATGTATACGAATACTTTTGAATTTACGAGAACAAATTTTTGGTACGTTCATAAATAGTTCTATATCCGATTTGAGGTTCAGTTACGAGTTGTCTATTTTCTCGAATACTCTCATTCGAAATGATATGTGGATTATGAACTGAATTTTTCTGGGTCGACATACGTACGTACTATAGAATAGAAAGACTTCAAAGATCGTATCGTAACTCGAAGCTCTTTGATTTCGCTCCAGGCAGTAAAAGATGATTTTTCTACTAGTATTAACATGAACACAAAATTCTAAAAAAAAAATCACATTTATAAACATCTTTAGCCTTACTTTAATTTTTTTTTTTCTTTATGTAGTTTGGAATGTTAAAAAAATGATGAGAAAAGGGGAAGAAAAAAGCGGCGAAAATATGTAAGTAAAAACCACAAGCCGGTAAATGAGAAATATTGTAGATAACGGCGAGATGGGAATAAATGGAATATACATTAAAAAGTTTAATAAGAATGAAAAATCATCATCGTCAGTTAAAATAATTCTTTAAAAAAAATATATAAAAAATGAATTATATATCGAGGTAACAGTGAGACTAAGTACTATAAAACAGGTAACATAGTTTTTCTTTCCTTTTTGATTTCATGTTCGGCGATGTGTTCATCAACGAAATTAGTCGTTTTTCAATGGAACGTTGATTTTTTTCAAACTCTCCTCCCAAATACTAAGGCTCTGCGGAAATTAAAAAGGATTAGAAACAGATAACAACTTTGGTTAATGATTTCATGAACTTTTGCATGAGAAAGTCCGAGGCCAGTGAGAAAAAGGAACTCAGCTGAAAACAATTGTTTGAAATTTTAGGACAATATGGAAGCGAAACTGGTTGACAGACCATATTTTTTCATAAGAGTATAACGAGTTGCGTTATATTCGCAATCGAGTTGAGAAAACCTCTTTTAGGATTTTAAACGAAAATTTTTACTAGAAAAACGGACCATGTATTGTACCTTTTGATAATATTGGATGTAGTAATCACTTAGTGCTAACAATACTCGTTTCATGTCGTGTTTCTTCTCCGCGGACCACCTCTCGAGATCGGACTTGAGGTCTTCATTCGCTATTTGTAATTTATCGTGATTAATCTGTACACAGAGAAGAAGAACCAAAAATATTATACGGAAAGTACTATTCAAAATTCCTTTTCACTCAAATGAAACCCTTCTACATTCTTACTACCACGGCCGTCGCCAAGGGATGGAAAGTAGGTATTACAGCATCCGCGCCGGCGGGGGGCGGGGATTGAAATAGTATGAATTGAAAAAAAGTATCTTGTGAAAATTTTGCTTCAGGCGTCAAAAAGTCTGGCGACGACGCTGAGCTCGAGTCTCAGTCTTGAGGCTAAAGTCTCAGGCTCCAGTCTCGGTCTCAAGTCTTACGCTCAAGTGTCAGTCTCGAGTCTCAGTTCCATATGTCAGTCTCGAGTCACCGCCTCCATTCTCAAAATCAATTCTCAAGCCGAGTCTCAGTCATGAGTCTCGAGTCTCAAGCTCAAGTCTCCAGGTCAGGCTCACTCTCGATTGTCAGTCTTGAGCACCAGTCTCAGTCTCGAGTCTCAGCCTCGATTTTCAAACGTCAGTCTTGAGTCTCAGTCTCGACTCTCGAAAGTCAGTCTCAAGTCTCAAGCTCCAGTCTTAAGTCTCAAGTTTCAGTCCCATGTGTCAGTTTTGAGTATCAGACTTGAATTCCAGTCTCGAGTGTCAATCCCACATGTCAGTCTTCATTCTTTGCCACCTTTCTCAAGCTCGAGTGCCAGTCTCGAGTCTCGAGTCACAAGATGAAGTCTCCAGCTTCAGTCTCAGTTTCAAGTGTCAGTCTCGAGTGTCAGTCTTGAGCGTCAGAATTCAGTCTCGAATCGCAAGCTCAAGTTTCAGTTTGATTCTCAAGCTTGATTCTCATGCTTGAGTGTCAGTCTCAAGTCGCAAGCTGCAGTCTCAGTCACAAGTCTCAATCCAATATGTCAGTCTTGTATATCAGTCTCGAGTCTCAGTCTCATGGGTCAGTCTTGAGTCTTGAGCTTGAGTTTCAGTCTTGAGTGTCAGTGTTGAGTCCCAAGCTTGAGTGCCAGTCTCAAAACTTGAGCTCCAGCCTCCTTCTCGAGTCTCAAGCTTGAGTGTCAGTCTTGAGTCTCGAGCTACAGTCTAAGTTTCGAGTCTCAGTCCCATGTGTCAGTCTCGAGTCTCAGCCTCGATTCTCAAACTCAATCCTCAAGCTCGAGTCTCAGTCTCGAGTCTTGGTCTTCTCGAGCCTCAAGCTTGAGTCCTAGTCTCGAGTCTCAAGCGCGAGTCTTAGTCTCGAGTGTCAGTATTGAGTCTCAAGCTCAAGTGTCAACCTCGAGTCTCTGTTCCATGTGTCAGTCTTGAGTCTCTGGCTCGAGTGTCAGTCTCAAGACTTGGACTCCAGTCTCCTTATCGAGTCTCAAACTCAAATGTCTTTCTTCAGTCTCAGCCTTGATTCTCAAACTCAATTCTAAAGCTTGAGTCTCCTTCTAAAGTTTCAGTCTTGAGTGTCAGTCTTGAGTCGCGAGTCCCAAGCTCAGGTCTTCAGCTTGAGTCTCAGTCGCGAGTGTCAGTCTTGAGTCTCAGACTTGAAAATCAGTGTCAAGTCTTAAGCTCCAGTCACAAGCTCGAATGTCAGTCTCGGAGTGTCAGTCTCAATTCTCAAGCCTTGGCCCAGTCTCGAGTGTCAGTCTCAAGTCTCAAGCTCCAGTCTCAGTCCAATGTGTCAGTCTTGAGTATCAGCCTTAAGTGAGTCCTGAGTGTCAGTCTCGAGTCTCAAGTTCAAGTCTTCAGCTCGAGTCACAGTCTCGAGTTTCCAGCTTGAGTCTCAGGCTCGAGTGTCAGTCTTGTGTCAGTTTATAGTATCAGCCTTGAGTTTCAGTCACGAGTCGGAATCCCACATGTCAGTCTCAAGTCTCTGCCTCGTTTCTCAAACTCAATTCTCAAGCTCGAGTGTCAGTCGCGAGTCTCAAGTCTCAAGATCATGTCTCCAGCTTCAGTCTCAGTCTCGAGTGTCAGTCTCTGTCACAAATCTCAATCCAATGTGTCAGTCTTGTATATCAGTCTCGAGTCTCCAGCTTGAGTCTCAAGCGCAAGTCTTAGTCTCAAGTGTCAGTCTTGAGTCTTAAGCTCAAGTGTCAATGTCGAGTCTCTGTCCCATGTGTCAGTCTCGAGTCTCAGCCTCGATTCTCAAACTCAATTCTCAAGCTCGACTCTCAGTCTCGAGTGTCAGTCTTGAGTCTCTGGCTTGAGTGTCAGTCTCAAGACTTGAGCTCTAGTTTCCTTATCGAGTCTCAAGCTCAAGTGTCAGTCTCGAGTCTCAGTCTCGGGTTTCAAGCTTGAGTCCCAAGCTTAGGTCTCAGGCTCGAGCAGGGCCATCGCCAGGGGGAGGCAAGTAGGTATTACCGCTTCAGGCCTTGAGCTACTGTAGGCCTCGCGCCGTCAAGGAGGGAAAAAATTTAAAATGATTGTCGAAATTGGAAAAAGGTCTTATGTGAAAATTTTGCTCGAGGCCTCAAAATGTCTGGTGACGCCCTGTTTACTAACTATATTTTGTTGTTACATTCAACGAAATCCTCCATTCAAAAAAGTAAAAATACAGCAAATTCCCCCCCCCCCATTTTCTCTTTTTTACAAAAAAGTTGAACATAAGCCTTCAAAGCCTTCAGATATTGATATTTCTTGTATCTTAGATGGATTTGAGGAGTAGTACAGACCAACAAGATCATTGTGTAATATCGAGATGTTATTTTCTCCCATTTTTCAACTGATAATGAAGATGACCAAGTTACACGTATATCATCCATGCGTAAAGCGAAGCCCGTAAGATTCCTCAAAGAATAAATATTGAATATGTACACGAGTACTGCAGTACGTAGATAGTGTAAACTAAAGCTAATTTATACATAGTCTGCGAGATTTTTACGCACCAGTACTACACAGCATTCAATTATAATGCAGAATGAACGTAAAGCAACGTTACATGTTAATGAGGAAACGTACGTACACACATCAACCATTAGCTCTTCTCGCTGGCGCGACAAAAAACGAAGGAGTAACTGTAATTATCACCTTCCGCAGATACGGTTTCACTTATGTAAACAACGACAGATAATTCACTTTCTTTCACTCGAAGGTA
Source organism: Aspidiotus destructor (assembly GCA_035079395.1). Lineage (NCBI taxonomy): Eukaryota > Metazoa > Arthropoda > Insecta > Hemiptera > Diaspididae > Aspidiotus > Aspidiotus destructor. The sequence continues at coordinate 8,804,533 of JAVHKZ010000003.1, read as the reverse complement.
GTTTGCCAAGAAATATTACAAGGCTGGGACGAACTTCCACGCCTTTCGGAGGGAAAGGAAGAAAAATTAACGAGGAAAAGAGCAAGATAAAAGGAGAAAACTTTTTTCATCTCTCTAGATCGGACCCTTTTGATTAAATTCTTTGAGAAAAGTAAAGAGTATGTCCTATGGGCAACTCGTATTTCTGCGGCTAGACATTCATACGTGCGACGATTTAAAATCTCAAAATTTTCAACCTCTCCTCAATCTCACCGAGCATCGATTTTCTCATCTTACTTCTAAACCTGTTTTGATGACTCTCTCCTCAAAAATTTTCCGTCTAGAATTCTTTCAAACCCCCATTCCTCTTTCTAATTTCTACTTTGAATTGCAATTCGTTTATTGCTTTCATCAACCATGTGTTATTCTGTACTTTTCATAATTTCATCATTCGAGACGTCCATTGTCCCGTAGACATTCCAGAACGTTATTATCCGCCTCTATTTCGAATATTTCAAGCTCTTTTTCCGTGACCGTGGCCACAACCTCAAAATTTTAACGTGTACTAGAGTTGGATCTAGAACCCAAAAAATTTACCGCGAAGATTCATTTGCCCCTCTTAATATCTCTATCATGGAAAACGCTTCCAAGTTTCAAATTTGAGGGTACCTATCAACGGTTTCATTGGTTTCCAGAAATACTCCACATAACAAATCCTTTTTCATAATGTCACCGATACCCTCACAGAAGCATGAAGAGACCAACGAACACGTTGATTCAAATTACCATCCACCGAATAGTTTGCGAGAGTTATTTGCAACCAGTGGAATGGCTTCCGTATTGTTCGATATTTCTACGTCAGCGTAAGCAGATTTAATGATAAGAAAAATAAAATTTGCAAACATACTTCAGCGGCAGAAACAAATTTTGGATACGAATTCACAATTCCATCATATTTTTCTTCTTTGTCGAAAGAATTTTTCCAATTCGAATATTTTTTTTCTGGTTCAGAAGATCCTGATAACTGGAAATGACGAAAAATTCATTACTTTTAGTGCGTTATACAACAAAATTTAATTTTTCAAAATGAAGACGGAGAATTTTGATGGTGACGTCTCCGAGTGATTGATTAAAAAATCCTCAAGTGTTTTTTGAAATAATGAAACGATGTTAGTCTGATGACCGATTGAAAACGCACAGGAATTTCATGGGTAACTGACTTGAGATATTTCATACTTACTTGAGCTAATTTCTTTTTATGAAGTTCTTCGACCGATGATTCGTATTGCATTTGAACGGAATCTCGTCTCGATAATGCCTCTTTGATACTTTCTGTATACAATAGATACTCGCGAATTGGCTGAAATTGATTGAAAAAGTGAAAAAAAAATCAAATATTCAAAGAGGTTGCCTTCAAATTCACTTACCTGTAGCACAACGTATTCTAATGGATTAGCCAACAGCGTATCGTGAATAGAACTCATATTACTTATAGCGTGAGCGACTGTTAAGAGAAGAGGCGAAAGTACTCGTTCGGAGCCGGCCCATTTCTCAAAATCCAGACTAAACTGATTCATTGATTTCGTGAGTTCTGAAATGAGCACTTAGTTGTGTACAAAGAAAAGTGAAGGATGATATCATCGGAATAGTTTTGTCAAACAAAACGTCAAGCATACACAGAAATGAAGAAAGAGATATAAAAAGATTATGTGACCCAGAACTATGATAACCCTTGAATTCTAACGACTGTTTTCAGGTTCATAACAGTCATGCACTTTCTCTGAGTATCTCTAGAAAAGAAAATACGTGTGATAATTCTGGGTTAGATATGGCTGTCCCTCAACCAAACCATCTTTTCGTGGACCCATTCTTATTTTCTTTTTCAATTTATGACCTCAATGATGATTACAACAATTTAATACACCATTCACCTCGTCTCTCTTTATACATGCGACACATTATTTTCTCTAGCGACGACAATTTCTCGTTCAGAGCGGCGATATATTTTTTAATTTCTTCAAATTCGGCGCACTTTTCTTTCGTCGTACAAATCATAGTTATACTGTAAATACCGCCGGAAACTTTGGTGAGAAGTCCAGCAGCATTATGTTTTTGATAAGACGTTAATTCCTGCAAAAAAAAAAACTTCCGCTTGATTTTCGAACAGTATTGAGTTGATCATTCTCGATTAGTATTCTCTTACCGTTGAATTGGCGGTCAAGAAAACTTTCAAATCTTCGCTATAACTAAGAATAGGGTGCTTAGCCACTCTATTCAGAAATCGATGTAACATTGTCATTCGGAACATAATGAAGTCCTTCGCATAACGATCCAAGTGGCCCCATAGCGTATGCTTACTCGGTAACGGCTGAAATGCACATTCATCTTCAGTTTCATTTAGATATTATCAAGAATCGTGTGAATTTTCACAACATTTACAGGTATTATGCGCGTAGGATAGGATTCAACCAATTTATTTCTGAGCCACAAAAAGTCATTATATCTTCTACGAACTACGTATTCTGATTCGGGGTACTCTGATCTCGTTGACTACAACAATGCAATACAATTAGGAGTAAGTAATCAATACAATATGGATCCGCACATAATCTGTCTCGTTCCTAAATACCTTGACAGTTATTTTGTACGAAACGTAAGTCTCGAAGGTCTCAACATGTCGTTGAGGTCCGTCAACAATCACACTGATATCACATTCGTCTGTTTCAGCATATAGATGAAAATTCTCAGTCGATACGATACACTGCAAACAGAATACAGATGTTTAGATCGAAATTACAGAAACTTGACGAAATATTTCCATCACCAAACCTGATTTGAAGGCGTATATGTGATTAGTTCTTCAACTTCATTCCGGCTGGAGGATGAGGGTTGGTTATCAACCTCCAGAACAGCGGCAGACATTCTAATTCAAGCGATATACGCGAATATTATAAAATAAAAGGCAGAACTGAATGTGTATTCTAATCTTCAAAACTCATTCAATCATGCTAAACGAAAAACCGAAAATTATGATAAACGTCTCTTCAAATATTCGATTCGAATAATTCGATTCGATATTTCTCTCGATCGTTGTTTCGTCACTATGAGTATATGGAACCAGAATCGATCCTCTTTCGAGCTGCCATCGATATCAATCGATACCGAGGCTTCGTGATAAGAAAAAGCGTTTACCGTGTTTCTTGCTTGTTTTTGAAAATAGATCTGAATTAAAAATGACCATAATTCGGTGTTTCTTGTTGTTTATCGGTACCTAGTAACTCTTTTTTCTTCTCAATGGAATCAGAATCGAAAAACCATCATTCAAATCGTGGCAGAGGCCGCGGACGCGGACGTGGTAGGAAAAAGGTAATGCCTAATCGAATGATTATATCTAATAAGTTCTATCTTGATGGTTTCGATCAGATAAAGAATTTACTTAATCAAGTAAAATACGATTCACATTGCCGTAACTTGTTTTTAGGCAGCAGAGAATGAGAGCAGAGTTGTGCAAGCATGCGTTCCCGACCCCGATGAACGACCCGTGGAATCGGAAGCACTAACCTGTTAGTATTCACTCGTGAGAGCACAAATTCTAGTTGTTGAAGGCATTTATTTGATAATGCACCACTTCCGTTTCTTATTTTAGTGGATCTGGACGCAGATATCACTCAGTTGGAAGCACCAACTTTCTCAACGATTAACAAAGGGCCACCGGAGCCTATGCTACGATTAAATTGGGACCACAAAACACATTTAATCGGTGAAAAAGTTATTAACCCGTTTATTCATTGCTGTGATAAATGTGAAGCTCCAATCTTAATCTACGGTCGTATGGTGAGCTCGCGTAGATTTCAATTATTCTATTAAAATCCACTACTTTAATAAAATTTCTGGGTTACAGATCCCATGTAAACATGTATTCTGCTTTACTTGCGCCGAACGCGAGAGCAAATGCTGTCCTCGTTGCCAAGAGAAAGTTCTAAGAGTAGAAAAGACAGGATTAGGGACGGTGTTCATGTGTACATTCGGAGGTACCCGATACGGTAGCACAGGATGCAGGAGGACGTATTTATCCCAACGGGATCTTCAGGTATGTCATCCGAGATGTTCACAAAAATGAACGGATCGTGTGATTCAAATGAAAAGAAAGATCCTTGTCATGAGAACTCCTATTAACTTCGATTTATCAAATGTGCAATCAGTTCTTGCCTTGAACAAAATGAATCAGAATTTCGTATTCTTTTTTCTAATAAGTGAATGAATTTCAACGTTACCAAAAACTACAAATTCCTATCAATTGTGATAAAACGCTTATCTAAAATTCTGTGCTTGAGTTTTCCTCTCTCCAGCGAATTGCACATGAAAATACTAGTTGTCATCATTGTTCACTTGAGGATAGGTTTGCTTCTAAAGCTCGTAATCTTTCGTTTTTCCTAACTATCATTAATTCCGCATTTCAGGCTCATATCAATCATCGTCACGTATCTGGAGGAAATGTCAGTAAAGATACTCCAAACGCGTCTCAAACTTCTCTGAATATGAAACCCATCTCTTCATCGTCCATACGAACAAAACCAACGGTACCTTATCATGCGTCAGCTGTAGCTGGTGATCCTCGAGTGCACAGTAGTAACAGTAATGACTTCTTTCACAAAATGCATCAGTCTCCGTCGTCGCATACTCCCTCCCCGTCTCAACAATCAAGACAATCACATCATCATGGTAATATATCTCATCATTCGGAGCAGCCATCAACTCCGTTGAGCGGTTTACAACATCAACGTTTCAGCCCTATACAGGCGAATCCTTCACCGCGCCATTTACCGATTACAAATCCATCTCAGTTGCTACAAACATCATCTGACTTTGTAAACCATATGATGGTTTCTAATTACATGCAGCCAAATCCGTCAAATTTAACGCCGCCAGGAAATGTAAATGCTAATATAATAAACATACAGACGCTGTCTGATCCGAATTCCGCATCCGGTTTCCATCAAGCGTTTTCCCCGCAATTTTCGCAAACATCGTCTCCTGGTTTACCTCCCTTTCCTGTTCCTCCGCCTGGTCAGCCACCAATGAGCACCTTACCGCAGACTGCTTTCTTTTCTGGGCCTCTAACTGCTTACCCCAATGGCCCCTCGCCACAGTGTGCTACCGTGCCTTCGTTTAGTCCAAATTCTACTGCTCAGTCATTGATGAGTCAACCACCTCCAATGATACCCACGAATACTTCTACACCGAGAAGACAATTTTCTGTCGAACCTGTGATGCCTCCGTTTCCAGTTCCACCTCCTCACAGATGGCCCTCTCAACCTGCTCCGTCGAATCCAACGCATTTCTACTAAGATTAGTCACATTCGAAAACTCAAGATAAAAATTACTTTGCCGAACTATTTTTGTGTCTTAATTTGATTTTTTTTTTCGAGTGTCGATTTTTATTTTGTTGCGTCTGTATCAAGATAATGTATCTTTTTTACTTTACCGACATTTAGTATTATTATTTTCCAATTTTGTTTTTCTTCGTGATAGACACTAGAACAAATCGTATCTACCGTTGTTCATTATTTTTATCAACATCTACGTAGAGCGCGTAATCCGCTGGACTGATGTATTTTCGGGGTAGATATGAAATATTACTATCGTTACTTATACAAAAGTTTTATTATTAATGTTATCTATTTCTAAAAACGGAGTCCCGATGTATTTTCTGTAAAATATATCGAGAAATGACCTATTTTTTGTATAGTCAGTGAATAGGAAATGCAATTATAATTTTTTCTACGATGGAGTATTTTATTTATTATCCAGGATTCGAATCTAGATTGATGAGTTTGGTTAAATCTAATTATCCCTGGCGATTTTTGTACCTGCGGCGGAAGTCAGTGAAAACAAAACTTTATTCAGTTATTGAACAGGTGGTTTACAAACGTACCTACCTACATGAAACGATTGAAAAAATTAAACCATAAAAGCAAAAAATTTCGCGATGCTACGACGATGATGAAACGCTTACATAATAATTCTTCGCAGAACACAGTTGTCGAATTCATATCGCCTGTACTTATAATAACGAATATCGCCTAGCTCAGCAACGTTGAAGAGTTTCATTAGATTTTACCAAAAATAAATTAAATGCCCACGAGTTTTTCAAAAATGAAATGCATGAGCTTACAAATTGAACAACCAAAATATTTTCCGTCAATTCAAACATTGAGTACCTACTGGAATAAGTTGAACGAATAAAAGTTAGACTTTTCTGAGTAAAGTAATAAGTTAGTTCACTCGTTCAAAAATGGGTGCTCAAAATAATATACATCGAACAATTACTTAGTCAAAATTACGATTGTGTTTCCATTTGTTTTGAATCTTCGAAAGAATTTATACAATCAGTATCAATCGAAATAATTGAAATATTCTTTGATAGCAGATGACAATATTCTTAGATAAAAATGAATTGAGAAAAAATTAAGTAATGTCTACCGATCTCACGCGAATGATGTGGTTGAATAAATAAATTAAGAAAAATTATACCTATTTATCTTACACGCGAATAATATTTTTCATTGCGGGTGTATAACAATTAATGATGACTAGTCATTTCAAGAAAGAAACAAATAGGTATGCAATGATGACCGATTCACAATAATCACAAAATTACGAAAATAAAAATTAAGGAGTTTTCCTATCAATACACTTACACGTATAGCATTAGATGGAAACATGAACTTTACAAATGTCTAACAATAAGGCGTAACACATGCACTCATCATGAAAAATTCATCAGCCCTATAAAAAACAGGGGTCGTTTCAAAATTCTTGACTGTTCTTCGTCATTATTTTTTCGTTACTTTCGAAGCCCCTTTACGAACTTTCGTCGCTGTAATAGAAATTCTCTTTTTCTTCCCTTTCTGATCAGGAACAGGCTTCCGCGCTTTAGCCACCGGTTTCTGAGACTTCTTACTATTCTCCGATAGTTGTTCGGCTTTCTTTGTTTTTTTTGTCACTGACTTGGTTTCCTTTTGATCGACTGTTGCTTCCAAAGGTTTTTTCTCCTTTTTCGAAGATGTCTTATTCACAGGAGCCAATCTGAACGACGCCGCCATTCCAACACCTTTGGTACGAATAATTTGACCCTCCGAAATGGCATTTACCAAGTACTTTTTTATGAACGGAACGGAACGAACAGGATCAACATCAGCGTACATCGAAAAAACGTATTGTTTTATTGCATGATACGAAACTCCGCGACGATTGTGCAACACTTCCAATGCCTTGTGCACCATAACTGAAGTTGAAGGATGGCTTTTTAGTTCTTTGCTCATGGTGGAGAACAAAATTGACTAGGTGAAGAGGATGAAAAGCGCAGGTTTCAGTCGCGATGATGAAATAACCGAGCGAGAGTAAAAAACTTTGGGTTGAATTACGTAGATTAAGCTAGTTATGTGCTGTTGTAACTTCGTAATAGAATGATATTCAATCTAATTTATTTGATACTCACGTTTACATTCTAATTATTACTTATATCAGTGAGGAATTCAAAAAACGACGGAGAATTTTCACGAAGTAGGTAACATAAGATCGATCTCATCGATACTCTAATCCATTTCCAAAATGCTCCTGCTGTAAACTGAACACTCATAAAAAGAAACTAATGATCACATGGACAGGTAGTTGACGAACCTACTGCGATTCAACATATCAGTAAACAAGAAAAATCTTGCTCGAAATTCTTTTTTCACGAGAAATAAAGGTAGGCTGAGTGCTGTTTGCTCGATAAGATTACAGGTTGGAAAAATAAAATAATTTGCAAGATATTATTTTAAAATGAATAAAAAAGTTTGGAAATTGGGTTGTAGAAGATATTGATAAACGTACTAATTTTGAAATTAGTTTTTTCTTCTTTTTGATTTAGGTACTAATCGGGCTTTTAAACAACATCTATACTGAGTAATTACTAGCATATTTAAAAAAAAAATAAATAAATAAATAATCGAAGTAAAGAAAAAAACGAAAGTGAATTGATTATTAGGTTTACAATGAAGATGTGGAAGTAGGTGATATAAATTATTTTATGTAAGCCTACTTGTTCGTGAAATTTAGTCGAATGTTAGTATGGAAAAATCAAAAATGGTCATGTTTTTGGAGTTGTCACTGGGTGCTCATTCAATCATAGATGACGGAATTTAGAGAACAGATTTGATGGATTTTAGTTCGGGGAGATGAAAAAATGTTCCATTGATGAACGTTTCTGCGGGGCAGCGACGGACTTAGCTCCCGCGCGGACACAAGCACACTCAAGCGCTGACCTTTTTTTAGCGGGGAACCCGCTATCCATTTTGTTAGGGAGATTACATCCTCAGAAAACGTCCGCGTCCGGGAGTTTCTGTAAACTGCGTGACGTGACGGGAGGCGCTTTATGACGTCAGTAATGACCTTGACTTATTTTAGGGACTTGGAAAAATTTCAACCTCCAGCCGCGCGGGATGCTTTATGACGTCATCAATGACCTTGACCTACTTTTAGGGACTTGGAAAAATTTGAACTTTCAGCCTTCATTATTTAACAAAGAGTTCAAATTTAAACGTGAATAAGGAAATACAGTATAAACACAGCGTTGGCACTACTATTCACAAATTTTATTAAAACAATCACGACGTTTCGACGGCGTAGCCGTCTTCCTCAGGTGAACAAGTGATCGAAACTGATAACGAAACAATTACAAAGAAAATAAACTAGTCAAAGTAAAACCAATGTAAACAAAAAGAGGTAGGGAAGAAGATGAGTCAGCTATGAGATGACGCTCTTGTACGCACTGGAAAGGCCATCCGTATCGCTTTTAAAGTTGATTACGCTGCTTCTGTTTTTTAAAATGTTGATAACCTCGGAAATTTTTCTTTTCTTGGTATTCTCCTCCCTACTTACAATTTTAGTATTCTTAAAGTCAAAAACATGGCCCTCCTCAAGGGCATGGTTGGCTAAAGCAGTGTGATTAGAGCGGTTAATAACTTTATTCTCATGTTGGGTGAGGCGTGCCTCAAGTTTTTGGCACGTCTCCCCAATATAAGAGATGGGGCAATTCGAACAGGGGATACTATACACAACACCTGATTTTTCTTCCTTAGGGACTTTATCTTTAATAAACGTAAAAAATTTTTTCTCTACAGGTGTTGTGACTGCCGAAAGTGATTTTAAAATTTTGGTTGAGAGTAAGAAGATGTTTCCTTATAATCACCCTAGTGTTATTAGTGGGATTACATCCTTAGAAAACGTCCTCGTCCTGGAGTTTCTTTGAACTGCGTGACGTGACGTGGGGTGCTTTATGACGTCATCAATGACCTTGACCTACTGTAGGGACTTGAAAAAAAGTCAACTTCCAGCCGGGATGCTTTTTTTTGTTAGGAGGATTACATCCCCAGAAAACGTCTGCGTCCGCATCCGGGAGTTTCTGTGAACTGCGTGACGTGACGTGTTGCGGCCTATGACGTCATCAATGGCCTTGACCTGCTTGAGGGGTTTGGAAAAATTTTTAATCTTTAGCTTTTATTATATCAGGCCTAGCATGCAGTACACTGAAAAGAGCCCAGTCAACTCATTTTCTGAAAGGGCATTTTCGCGCCGACGTGACTGCGAGCGAGGGACGTTGCGGGTTCCCCGATGCTATTGCGAACCTGCAATGGCAAACCTGCAATGGCAAACCTGCAATGGCCTCAATTTTTTTCTTTTTTTTTTTTTTTCCTTTTCTTTTTATTTATACAAAAAAGTTTTCGCGCGCGGACACAAGCAGTTGTATGTGATGATTGTGCCTTAATCCACCGCTGCTGCGGGGCAGAGAGGACGTGAAAAGTATAGCAAGAGATAGGAGCGAGTGAGACGGATGTGATCTATTCTTGAACATGAGAGGATTACTCCTTCCCGTCAGGAATCTCTGTAAGATAAAGACTACGGTACAGTTTCTTTTTGATTTCTCATAAGTATCGAGCACTTTGAGATTATTGTAACCTCCTTTCCCAGCATGGGAATGATCAGTGAGCTCTAAAGAACAATGCCCATTGCATTAATCTTCTTCGATCCAAGCAACCAAAAAAAAAAAAAAAAAAACGTGAGATTTTGAAATTAGCAGCTCGTAAGATGTAGTTTAGAACCAAGATTATATTTAAACATTTCAAGCAAGAACTAGGACCCGATGTTTAATTTGTTGTTATTCGGAAGAAATACCTGCCATACTCCGCGTTTTACGCCCAGTGAATTCGGACAGAGCTATCCGAAGGTAAAATGCATGGGACCTCTTCGGGGACTTGAAATAATCTGAATTTTTGAACTTTGTACGTAAAGAGAGAGAAATTTGGAAATGTTTGACTAGGAGAAGAATTTGCAAAAATGTTCATTTTTCAACTATACATATTCAATATAATTATATCGTGAAACGGGAGAACTCGGAGAAATTTTGACTTCCAAGACGTGAGTGAAGGGTAAAATTATACTTTGGTATCATCGAACTGTGTATGTATTTGAGGCTGCAGATATTTTGACATTCGGACTGTAAATATCGGGCGGAAGACTCTACGTTCAATATTATTCTTCGCAGCTCGCATGTATCCGTAAACATTAAAAAAAAATTCCCAATTTTCTGTAATATGCTCAACTCCTTTCTCTCAAGTTTCCTCGTCATCAAATCGGTAAGCAGTACGAGTAACGAATAGCAGTCAAACTATAACTTAAACCCCGTAAAAATTATTATAATTCTTCAATTTTTTTTTTCAGTTTGTTCCATTCTTCGATTCAGAGGAACAATTTGCTTTTTTTGTTGACTCATCATTTCAAGACCGTATTTTGGCACTCCATTAAAAAGACATTCATACTAATAAGATACGAAAAAATCAGCGATCTAATATCTCGGCAATACAAAATTCTAAATCATAGTTCAAGAATACTTTTACGGTAAATTTATTCCAAATCATATTCATCTATCTAAAAGTGTATTATTTTTCATAATGAATGCATGCCTACGTTTGTCTTATTTACGTTACTATATACCTTGAATAAAACGTGCAGAGGTTCTCGATTGCATGAAATTAAATTTTTGCGAATAACGTGTATAAAATTTACTTCGAGGTCTCTCCAGAAGCGTAGAAAAGTGTAGCTTTAAATCTGACTTCTCGAATACAGTAAGTGAAATTTTTGGTGTTAGTGTATAATTTTTTAGGTTAACAATTCTTGAGTGAACATTCAAGATTTTGCTCTGGCAATTTACGGAGTAGAAAATTTCAATAGGATAGACCGATGAATTGAAAAGGAACATGAAAAGTGGACTGTACAAATCTATCAAAGAGGATATCGGTGAAACGAATTCGTTCACAAAAACGTAAAATTGTTCATTCAAGCTCTACCCACATCGTCTTCAATTTTATAAGTCATTACAATGTTATCCTGGTTTACTTGCTGCGAAATATTTAAAGCGTTGATTGTACTCGCGTACAGACTCGTGTTCGCCTACATTAGAACAATCACTATGACTTTGCTGGTACTTCTACTTCTATTCAAATATAACGTCAAATTCCGTAAAACAGTTTGGTTTTTCTTCCAACAATTGGTCGCCATTGGTGTCGGTTTAGTGTGGTGCGTCATCATCTTACCTTTGCTCATACTTCGAGAGCCCAACTATGCAAACGTTATGTAAGGCATATTAAGAATATTATTATAATTCGATCAAAGTCTCTGAATTTATTAACTCCGCTCGCACAGTTTTTTCTCGCAGTTTGCACAACCATTAGGACGCATGATTGGTATCAGTTTTGAAGTACGTAACAAAGAGAATATGGTGCCAGGAAATGTAAGCGCGGTTCTCATTTCAAATCATCAGAGTAAATGGGATTTCTTGAGTATGTATCATTATACGTAGTACGGTACTGCAAATATACGTTACTTCCGGTAATACTTCAGTTTCCCTTAATTTAACAGGTATGATGTACCTAATTGACCACATGAAACTGATCACTACGGGGGTCGTTGCTTATAATTTATCCTGGCTTGGACCCTTTGCTTGGGTTTTACAAAGATGCAAATTTGCTTTCATTAGGAGGACTTCAGGACTGCCAAGCACTTATAAAGAAGTCAACAGTCTTGCAGATTCTATTTGTAAAGAAAAGGTAATGTAATTAATAGATACCATCCAGAGACGACCTCATAAATTGATATTGTCTGTTGCGAAAATAAAATAATGTAAAAATTATCCTCCTATGGCATTCCATTTGAAACCTAATCATCAATTTTTTCAAGCTCTCGGAGCTCAATACTCGCTGTTATTCCATGTTTCTTCGTCTTACATCTAAATTTGAAAAATGTTTCTTCATTCAGGCATGACCTTTGAGAAAGTATAAAAAGATTTGAAATTTTCTAGGTGAAGATATGGTTTTTTCCTGAAGGACTCACTTCTAAAACACTCCTTCCTTTTAAAAAAGGCGCTTTCCGAATAGCGATCGATAAAAAAATACCAATTATTCCTATCGTTTTTTCGCCTCACAATTTCATCGATTGGGATGATTTCAAAGCAGAAGAAGGTAGGTATAGATTTATGGCCATTATTTGGCTCTCCGAATTTAAATTATGAGAGAAATTGTTTCCCAAAATTATGAGGCCTATCAATGCAGAATTAAAATTCAAATTTGGAGAATTTGAAATAAATGCTACCATAAATATGAAAAGGAGAATCGATCAAATAAATTTTTCTGTTTAGGTAAAATAATAATTGATATTTTGCCTCCAATATCGACTGCGGAACTTACTCTCGAAAATCTGGACGCGTTGATACAGGAAACACACGATACGGTTAATCTTAAGTACAAAGAACTTGGAGAAGAAATCGAACGAGAAAGTCATGAAAAATTGGAGTAACGAAACAAGAGACTGCGAACGAATTAGAGACGCTAGTTTATTAATGCCGGGATGAAACAAGAATTCCCACATCCAACAATTCAAATTTTTGATTCATTCATTAAGTTTGTTGTATAATGTACAAGAGTTCAACATCATTAATTCTATCCGGGTACACCGTTACCCCGAGACAACGTAAGAAAAGAAAAGTTTTGAAGAATTATTGAGCTTAAAGGAAAAAGTAATCACGAAGTTGATGATGACTGAGCTCATTTAAAAGCTTCACCCTTCCTTTCAACGGGTGAAATAATTTTCATACTTATTGTAAACTAGGAATGAATAAAGCCTGGTTTATCTACAAGATGTGTTTCATTTCGTGACAGTAAAATGACGAACTATCAGAACGTTACCTACAGGAATAACTAGAACTCGGGTTACAAATAAGGATATATTTGTTTCTTAAAATACCACACAAAATTACGAATCAGCGATGGTCACTTCGATTTCGACGCCAGGCTCCATACTGATCGAAGTGATCTGCTTGACAGCATCTGCGTGACTGTGTAGATCAATAACCCGTTTGTGGATACGCATTTGGAAACGATCCCACGTTTTCGAACCTTCACCACAAGGCGTCTTACGAGTAGTTATCCTCAACACTTTCGTTGGGATGCGTACTGGGCCTTTGATGCGTAATTTTTCACGTCGAGCTCCGTCTATCAGATCTGAGCAGACTGAAAACCAAAATGGTAAAAATCACGAACGATGAAATTAGTAACTGAGAAATTGACCAAAAGAGGCGAAATTACGAGGTAAGGATTCATTGTTAGCGCAGGGGAGGAGGGGGCAGATGAATCGAGGGAAATTCAATGGTCAAAATTACGAAGACTAAAACGTGCCTCGTAGATAACTTGAATAATCACCGTCAGTCGAACTGATCGAGTCTACTAGCTCGCAGCGCACAATATCCATGCACAGCTTAGGATGTATTATTTAATACATAATTATGTACATACCTTTCTCGACGCTCTTTTTGGATTTGGAAGTGAGAGTGATCCTTATCTTGTGATTTTCGCTCGGAATCACTGGTTTCTCTTCTTTGAACGCCTTGAAAAGTAGAAAGACGAATTAACCAATGAACTTCTTAAGAGATAAATCACAAACCACGCTAGAACTGTAGGGTCTGATCAAGCACCGCATTAACACGCATTGGCTTTCTCATTACATATCCCGTCTATCACGCACACCGGTAAAGAGTAGACGATACTTACCATCGTATTAAGACAATTATAGTCGCTTTAGATACTGCAACGATGAAATTATTGACTAAATACAATATATTCCAAGCACGAAGCTTCTCAGGAAAACATAGAGTAGAAATTAGGAACGTAAACGAAATTGAAAAGAGCAAAAATGGAGTGATTATGATAACACGTGTGTCTCTACGAGTCAAGGTGCTGGTTGGACATGGTCGTTCAACCGTGACGTCATCGTGATAATGGAATGTCCTGCGTCCGAATCATGAATCTGCAAAAATGGATTCTTTGTAGTCATTTCTTAGAACCATCCCCGTTTGGACGAAGCAAGACTGTCGCTGAATGCTGAGGCTCTGATGAAATGAACTTCGTATTCATGAATCATGAGTTCATGACAGTTCATGACTCATTTTCGAATCATTCCTTTTTCACCTCCGCTTCTCGAAGTCAGCGCGTATTTGCAATTCTGCATTTCTGCTTGTTCAGTTGTATTCATATCAGATCGGCTTCTTCACCTTGATTGTGTGTGTTTGTAGGTTTATCAAATATCAATAGAGATTTATTCGACTATTATTGGAGTATTTGATATTAATTAATGATACGAATCATTGATCAAAGTCTGGATCACATAACACAGTGTGTCATCTTCAATTTTCTACATCTTTCTTCTTTAACATTGGAGTTAGATCATTTTTGAACAGAATGGAAAGGAGAACTACTGTTGTCAACGAGAAGGAAATTTGCCTTGAAAACGAATAGAAGTCGTACTTCGAAAAGAAAAGGTGAGGTCTGTTTACATTGAATGTTTAATATTAACGTTATTGCGCAAACTTGGATGTATCGCTCTGCTCAGGGAATTTCAGACAATGTATGAATGACGGTTGTTTCCAATACATATTTAGATGAGAACTCGCCCACACCTTCTTAGTACGACAGAAAAGAAAGTAGAAGTTGGAAGTTTTTCCTTCTAGTCCTCAAAATATAGAAGAGAAAAATATTCGAAAAGCAATACCACCCCCGAAATAATAGCTGAAAAACATTTCATCCTACGTGGTCTGTCGTGCATGTTGATAGCGTAATCATCGAAGTTTTATCAGCTAGAAAACTACTATTTCGTCAGCTTATCGATTCGATACGTGATCTTCGTACTTCGGTTCAAGCTATTTATCATTATTGTGTGTTTTTAGGTGTATAAAACCTAGTGCGCATAGAACTTCGCAAAGCAGTATGTCGGTGTACCAAAAAAATATGAGGAAGCTTCGGCTTCTGATGTGGAAGCAGTTTCATCTGCGAAAAAATCGTTGGATCCTCTCTCTAATTGAACTTCTTCTTCCAATTCTTATCGTTCTGCTTATTTCAAAATCAGCGGAGGATATTATGACTTCGAAAGGAATGGAACGCATGAATGCTACCGTCTATCCAGATCACCATGCCTCAGCTATTCTTCTAACTAATTCATTTTACAACATGGTATATACTCCGAAATCGCCTGCTCTTTTGGATCTGATGGAAATATACCGCAGCCAATTTCGTAAGACCAATTTTCGTTCTTTTATTTTTAACTGAATAAATCAGTTCTACTTCAGAAGTTTTTATCAATCAGGTGAAAGTGGTCGAACAATGAATTTGCACAGCGTCGAAAATGAAACTGCTTTGGTACATTTACTTGGTAATTCTTCGTATAGTTCCATGGGTATCGTCTTCAAGGAATTTTCAGCACTGAATGATGTCAACGGCGTTCTCTCGTATGTACTCCGAAGCAGTCAGGATATAACTACTGACGAATTGTATGTTAAAAGTGACGGAATGAGAATTCCCTTTGACGGACCTATTTCTGAAGGTATTAAATACGATGATTAAGTTTTAGCCCAAAGATGATCCTTATTAGAAACCCTTGTTTTCTTTTTTTCCAGATCCTTATATGCTTCGGGGTTTTGCTTGTGTCCAGCTCGAGTTGAATGAAGCATTTGCTAAGTACAAAAATAAATCTCCAATCTATGATAAGGTTTGTAGTATGTGCTATTCTCATATCAGGATTAAGTAAATTGTTCTCATTGATTTTGTTTTCCTTCAGATTCTTTTGCAACCCTTCCCGTACCCTGAATACTTGAAAGAAAATCCATTCAGATCCAGCATTCCGACAATAGTATGCGTCATTGTTTTGATAACGGCTGTGATATTGGCGATTCCTCTTATTACGGCAATTATCGAAGAAAAAACTAGTGGAGTCAAGGTGAAGTATCGTGTTCGTCATTTAATTTATTGACTTTGATCAATTTTGAACTTTCAACTTCCTTGTGCACAGGAATTGATGAAAATCGTAGGAATGGAAGAATGGTTAATATGGTTTGGATGGCTTCTCCATGCTTTGATTTTCAGTTTAATTACATATACGATTGTCACGTATCTCTTGCAACATGAATTCAGTGGCCCTCATTCCGCTGCCATTCGCAGTGTCAACCCTACTGTGTTGTGGTCGTACATCCTGTTGTATTGCGTGGCTAATATTGCGTTTTGTTTCATGTTTGCTGCCATATTTCATCAGAGTAAGCTACTTAAGTGACCTAAAGCTGATGTTAGACTGTAAAGTGGTGTAATCAAACTATTCCTCTTATGTTCAGCCACGGTCGCTTCCTCTATGTACGTTCTAACTCTTGCGGTCATCATATATGGGTGCACGAGTCTAAGCGAAATGAAATGGAAGTACTTGTGGAAAGTGGGTTGCCTTGCACCCGGTTCAGCATTTTGGTTCGGGTTCAATAGGATCAAATATACAGAAGTTCACGGTAAGTGGATGTCAATATAAGTGCTTTCTAAACCAGTACTCGAGAATTAATCTTTGAAACTCTCTTCACAGATATGTATTTGGGTTGGCATAATTTATTTTCCTCCAGCCCGTCAACGTTATCCCTCGGCTTCGTTTTTCTCATGATGATATTCGATACATTCTTGTACATGTTCTTGGCTTTCTACATAAGTGCCATTAATCCGGGAAAATTTGGAGCTCGAAAGTCGCCGTTTTTCCTTTTTGACGTGAGTACTAGATAGATACAAATAGGAACATGTAAATTTGGGCACTTTTTCGAAGAGGAATCATCACTGAATCTATTAGCGCATATTGCAACTCTATTCGCTTCTTAATATCCATTTTAGGCATTACCGTTTCCCATTCTCTTTAGACGGAAGGTGTGTACTGGTTTCACGACAGAAGGAAATCAATTTTCGAATACTTTTCCTTACTTCAAATTGGAAATTCTACGTTTCTAGATGCTGAGATCTGCTTTGAATAAGAACCACAGTCACGAGTTGGTGAATCTGGATGATCCCGCTGTCGACAAATTTATTGAGAAGCCTCCTTCTAATCTAGAAGCGACGATCAAAATAAAAGATTTACACAAAAATTTCGGTTCTGTGTATGCAGTGAAAGGAGTTAATCTGAATGTGTATAAAGGCGAAATCACAGCGCTATTAGGTCACAACGGAGCGGGCAAAACGACCACGCTGGCTATTTTGACAGGTATGGAAAGAGTTTTTGGACTGCTTTTGTCCTACATTGATCATTTGTGATTATTTCGATTTCTTGGTTGTAGGGCTAATCAAACCCACAGAGGGCTCCATTACTTACAAGGACAAATTGGATGTTCTGAAGAAAATGGACGATTTCCGAGATCACTTGGGAATGTGTCCCCAAGAAGATCGACTGTTTCCTTATTTGACTGTGTTAGATCATTTATTATTTTTCGGACAGGTAAACTACTAAAAACATTCTAGAGGTCGAAATTGACATTTTTATTTTAGTAATCATTCCGTTATATTTATTTTAGTTGAAAGGAGCCTCTAAAATGGAAGCATTGAAAGAAGCAAAAGAATACATGAAATTAATGGAGATTGACGAGAAAGCTTCTTCGTTGGTGGCCACTTTATCTGGGGGCATGAAACGTAAATTATGTTTGTCCATTGCATTAATGGGAAAAGCTGAAGTAAGAAAAATCGCAATCTTAGAAATATGGACCTAAAAAGTACAAAAACTCTTTATTTAACGACTAAATATACGAGTAATTTATTTCGAGACAAGATTTTAATAGCTTAAAACTATCATTCTAAAATTGCTCTATATTCTCGCCGTAATGTGTTATTGCCGGTGACCTTGGTTATCGGTAAAATACGTATGAGTAGGGAAAGTGAATCACGTGTTTAAATGTTTTTGATGGTCTAATGTCGCAATATTTATTGATAATTTTTATCTCGATGTTTTGTTCAACAGACTTTAATTCTGGACGAGCCGACTTCCGGTTTGGATGTGGAATCAAGACGTAAATTGTGGGATTTGTTGTTGGTATGTGTAGCACCTTAGAATCATTCGTTATTGGGATGAAATATTGGAATTTTTCATTCTTCTTCATTTTCCCTTTTCCAAAATTTCAGATGCATTTTTTGACATGTTTCATGTCTGTTCTGACACCCCATACACTATGGGAAAATCGTGAGTACCCACCTCCTCCCCCTCCCCAAATAGTGGACTGGGAAAATGTTTTGAAGAAAATGTTTATACCTTGCAGGTGACTCAGAAATGTGCGAGTACCATCTTTATTGGACTTGGCGAATTTGCCTCAAATATTCTAAAGTAGACCTATACTAGACCATGAAGGTTGAGTGAGCCCCCTTAAACTCATTAGCCTGAAATGTTCTGAAGTAGACTTATACTGGACCAAGAAGCGGGGCTAACGAGCAGAGCGAGTGAGACCCCCTAAAGCAATTAGCCTAAAATATTCTAAAGTAGACCTATACTAGACCATAAAAATGGGGCTAATGAGCCGAGCGAGTGAGACCCCCCGAGGTCATTAGCCTAAAATATTCCGAAGTAGACTTACACTAGACCAAGAACAAACAAATGAACAAAGAGAACATGAACATCAGTACGATTGAAAATAAGCAAAATGAATAGATGGTCAGCACTCTTCCAAAAGAACTCAAAAAGTACGATTATGTGCAGACCAACTTACAAAAACGATGGTCAATCTTAAGGAAACCATTCGCGTCATTCGCTCTATGTCTATCATGGTCATAAAATATGTATTCAAATCGATTGTGTAGAAAGCCAACAGGATAAACCACAAGACGACTAATCCAATCATTTCTCTTTCGTTCTCGTGATTGTTTTCCTGCGAAACAATTCATTCTTTTATTTCCCAGCAATACAATCTATAAGAATAAAAAGAAAATGACTCACTGTTTCCACCTCCAGAGGGTGGGAAGTCATCACAATTTCAGTCAGACTTTGGTCACGATAGCGCGTCACATGGTTGGCGAACAAGCCAAGTCCAAGGTGCACGGAATGAATAGCAAATCTATTATGCAACAATTTAATATCTCTCTCATCCTCTCCATCCCACTGCATAGCCAAAATTATGTCATGTTTGTAAGAGCCCAGATCTTGACGACCGTACTTCAACAATCCTTAATAACAAAGAATGGAGCGAATTAGATCGATTTCATTACGTTATCAAAAAGTTATTTCGGAAAACTTATCACCTTCTACGATATCTTTCTCTTCAGAATAAATTAATTCAACGTCATAGGGTTCAAGTTGGGATTTGAAACTTTCCCAAATTGGCCCAGAACCGTTCGTGTTTTGCACCATCACTTTTGTCTTTCGGTATAAGTTGAAGTCTATTTGTGAAGACTTTTCCGAAGGCTCGTTTATTCTCGCACCTTGTAAGAGAAAAATCATCATGAGAGTGGGAAAAACAACCTCAAAAGTAGGAAACATACATTCAAAATAATTCTGTATCTCCTCGAGATTCTTTCAATAAATTTCCATCGAGTATGTTTACCCTGAAGAATAAGTTTAACCGATTACTCGGCATGAACAGTATGAGGAGATATAGAATCTATTTCGAATATAGGGTTCCTACTTTTTAGGTTTGTTTTTCCCACTCTTATAATGATTCTTCTCTTACAAGTTGCGAAAATAAACGACCCTTTGGAAAAGTCTTTACAAATAGACTACAACTTATACCGAGACACAAAAGTGATGGTGCAAAACACGAGCGGTTCTGAGCCAATTTGGGAAAGTTTCAAATCCCAACTTCAACCCTATGACGTTGGATTAATTTATTCTGAAGAGAAAGATATTGTAGAAGGTAATAAGTTTTCCGAAATAACTTTTTGATAACGTAATGAAATCGATCTAATTCGCTCTATTCTTTGTTATGAAGGATTGCTGAAGTACGGTCGTCAAGATCTGGGCTCTTACAAACATGATATAATTTTGGCTATGGAGTGGAATGGAGGGTATGAGAGAGATATTAAATTATTGTATAATAGATTTGCTATTCATTCCGCACCCCTTGGACTCGGCTTGTTCGCCAACCATGTGACGCGCTATCGCGACAAAAGTCTGACTGAAATTGTGATGACTTCCCACCCTCTGAAGGTGGAAACAGTGAGTCATTTTCTTTTTATTCTTATAGATTATATTGCTGGAAAATAAAAGAATGAATTGTCTCGTAGGAAAACAATCACGAGAACGAAAGAGAAATGATTGGATTAGTCGTCTTGTGGTTTATCCTGTTGGCTTTCTACACAATCGATTTGAATACATATTTTATGACCATGATAAACTAAGAGCGTTTTGACAGGTTCAAACATATTCAACTCGCGTAATGCGCCAATGTCAGTCAAAGTTAAAAAAATTGAATTGAATACAGCAGTTTAACCATTTTAGTCCAGGAAAATTAGACAAAGAATTGACGGATTGTGGACATGAATCTAATCAAAGCTTTTTTTTTTTCATGAATATCTCTGAAATGGTTTCCTATTAAATATACTAAAAGTCCACAGCGATTCCGACAGAGCTTCGTTCCCAGGGGGGCTTTAAAGGTCCCAAAATTCAGTTTTTTGTAAAAATCTCGTACAAAAAAACGTTATAGGGGAAAATGTTTGAAACAAAAGTTGCTCCTTATCAAATTTTACATAAAAAAGGTCTCTTGTAAAATTTTTGTAAAGTTGAAAATAATGCCGCTAGGGAGCGTGACAACCCAACGCCAAGGAGTTGTTTAACATCTGGAACAGAAGGTACTTGACAAGTCCAGTACCTGATAAAAGGACCCAGTCTGGGAAAGTCGATACATTCACTGCTTGCTGGTGAACAGCCTGGACTGGGTGTTGTGGTATACTCGATGACAGTCTCACCTGAACACCCTACCACTGGACCGTAAATCAAAACCAGAGAGCAGCAGCACATGATAGGCCAAACAGCTTTGTTCAAAATAGGTCTGGGGCTCGAGTCCTATAATAAGCATGTCTAAAATCTTGTCACCAAGTAGGTAAGATAGGTGGATAAAATTAAGACTATATACCCCCTCCAGCCCACCACAATCTCACTTGTATGCACCCCAATCCTACACAAGGGTGGGCCGCTTCTGTAGGAACGAAACGCATTACGCAACATTCTAGTCCAATTAAAAGAATCCCTCCACAAATGACCCATACCCACAGACAAGACAAGAATCCTGTCACGTTAATCAAAGTCTGGACTTGAAGACACACTTCCCTGACAAACTGGAGTGTGGTGCTGCAGAAATTAAAGACCAGCCTCAGTACATGAATTTGGAAAGCAATGGCTTCAACAATGCAGTATCACACACAAATCCCTACATTGAGGAAACAGATGAATGATACTCAGATTTCCTACAATCTCCCATAAAACTTGTCGTGGTGATCTGTTCTAGCGCTTGAATTGTGCAGAACGGTATCAAGAGAATTTGCCGCAAATAATTGGCCGCGAATAATTGGCCGCAAGGAAATTCACCGCTGCTGAAGTTCACCGCGGGAAAATTTGCCGCAGAGACAGCGTTAAATTCACCGCGGTGAAGAATAATTTACTACGCTGAAAAAAAAAGTTGAGCTTATAAAACACACTAACTTTGTACTATAATTTCAACTTATTCTTTTTGGTACCTACATATTTCAGCGCCATTTCATATATAATTAAACAAAAGAAACAAGCAGCCTCACAAGAGGCAGCAAGAGGTTGTGCCGTTAGGGTTCTATAGTGCCTTAGTGCCGTGATGTAATACAGTTTATTTGCAATTCCATTAATAAAACAAGTTCCAGCTTGTTTCCCAAAATTATCAGGCTTGGGCTTCTGACATTCAGCTTTCAGCTAGCTTTTCAATTCTGCATAATATTATTCTCCCTTCTCCTGACAGAAGTTTGTTCCCAAATTATTTTGATAGTACTCATTTTCCTTCTCAGAAAGTTTACTCAAAGTCTTAATAGAGAAGAAGAAACCATCAACAATAAAAAGAAGAAGAAACTTTTTTAACTCAACAATAAACTTTGAGAATTCTCATTCTTGATGCGTGTACTGATCACTGCCTACTGCTAAGTAGGTCTAATCAATAAAAGGAAACTAGCATCCAACGCTCAAGATGAGGGGAAGAAAAATTAAAATTTGGCGAATTTTCTTGCGGTCAATTTCATCTGCAGTGAATTACTTGCGGCAAATTTTCTTGCGGCAAATTGTCATGGAATTGTGCAGAACTACAGAGCGAGTCTTAAAATCATTAAATTGTGTTGGTAAAACACAGTCAGGATCTGCATGAGGAGAGCGTCAGCGCAGAACACCACGACAAACAGCAGTAGAACAAGACAATGACGTCTCAAAAACAGTACCCCAGTATTATGAAACAGTAATTGACGGTGGCTGGTAGAGTACTCCACTTCCAATGTACTAGTAGATTGTGCTGGTGCTGCTGAAACCAATGCATCTCTACACAGTGTGCCAAAAGTACTACAAGACGCACCAACACTGCACTGAGATGTATTGAAGGCCCGTGTCCAACAAATAACCACCTTCATTTGTTTGAACTATAGCATGGATCGGTCTTCTGGTTGAACAAGCCTGCGGGACATCAATAAGGCGACCCCAAAGTGCAACCAAGGTTGAAAATCGGAGTCCACACCTGAACCTGAGGTTGAGATGAGGACCACGACAACAACCAAACTTAGGGATCTCCCTGATCTCTCCCATCCTTCATCAATCCATTCCTCAAGAAAAAAAAAAAAAAAAACAAAAAAAAGCTCTCACATTGTATAGGTTGCTGGGATCTGTCTCTTTACATTTGCTGGACTGTACGCGAAGCAAAACTGTTCAACTGAATCCATTCTTATCTCTGAGATACTAGGCATCGTGATATTGGGGTATACTAATGTTTCAAACGGATTCTAGAATGCCAGTGCTGCCAGATCTACGGATTTTTGGTCCTTGAAGAAAATACGGATTTCTTATGATCAAGCGAAAAGTGCCTCAGTCCCCCTTATGAGAGATACTTTTTTCTTGGTCGTTGTAAGCTGATATAGCGGTTCTCCGTAACACTGAGTCGATCAAGAGAAAAGTAGCTCAGGTACGGATATGAGAGATACGTTTTTCCTGATCGTTATTCTTAGATCAGTAAAAGTTTGTAGAAATCCGTTTTCGGGTCCTAAAAAAAAAAATGGCGGATACGGATTTTTGAAGATATCATCTGGCAGCAATGGAATGCATTATTTGGTATGGCGTAAATATGCACAAAATGTGCGAACTTCAGCGCGCCTTAGCGGCGTTATTTTCAACTCTACACAAATTTTACAGGAGACCTTTTTTATGTAAAATTTGATAATGAGAAACTTTTGTTCTAAACATTTTCCCCTACGACGTTTTTTTGTTCGAGATTTTTGCAAAAAACTGACTGAATTTCGGGACCTTTGAAGCCCTCTGAGGGACGAAGCTCCACCGGAATCGCTGTGGACTTTTAGTATGTTTAATAGGGAACCCTTTCAGAGATATTTATGAAAAAAAGCTTTGATTAGATTTATGTCCAGAAAAAAGTCTAATTTTCCTGGACTATTTTTGTAAAATTCAATAAAAATTCTTGAATTTAAAAATTTTAATGACTATGTGTTTTTTTTTTTTACAGGAAATGCGAGGAAGCCGTACTATCATTCTGACTACCCATTACATGGAAGAAGCCGACGCTCTAGGAGATCGTATAGCTATTATGCATCACGGAACCATTGTCTGTCATGGAACTAGTTTATTCTTGAAAAAATCTTACAGTTAGTAATCTTATTTGCTGGTCCACAAATGCATTTACATGTCTTGTAGAAAGGATGCTTGTATAAATATTTCTAAAAAAAGAAATTGGCATTCGCTTACACGCTATAAAGTTTCACACTAATAATGATGCTGTAGCTTACGTACCCGATGCCAATTTTATTCCTCGTTCATCTTATCCGTCTCCACTAATTTTTTGCTCTGTGCAATTTTTTCCCCGATTTCCGTTTCTTCACAATTGTTGAGAATAACTACGAGCATCATCTTTCTATAGCTTTCATCTCTAAGAATCACTAGTACATACTTCAAGAATAGCGAGAGTCTTAATCCAAACTTGTTGCAGATACTGGATATCAAGTAACAATAACTAAAAACGAATCCGCCTCCGAGCCTCAGATCACGGACATTATTCAAAACTCTGGAGTCAAAGATGTATCGTTGGAGGGCACATCAAGTACAGAAGTCGTATACAAATTACCGTTGACCGAAACATCAAAATTTTCTGATTTATTCAGAAATTTGGAGAATTCAAGAGATCAGCTCGGCGTTGAATCGATCGGAGTTTCATGCACAACCATGGAGCAGGTGTTTTTGAAGTGAGTTCTCACGAACACCGCTCGATCTTGAAAGGTTCAAATATTTGTACGAGAATACATTTGCCTTGCAGAGTTGGTGGAGCGTCAATGTATGATCCAAAGTCATCGAGAAGAGGTAGCACAGTAACGGATGGAGGCACAGCCAGCAGTACGTAATCATTATTTTTGATATACTCGATAAAGTAACTGTCCGAGCAGTCATGATGATGAATTTTATTTCTAGAACTCATGCTCTCGAAGACTTCTGGAATCACTCTCATGCTGCAACAAATATATGCGTTGGTGTATAAGAAATTCCTGTTCACGACGAGAAATTGGTTGAACTTATTCTTCAGGGTAAACATACTCGATGAAAATTGATTGAAAAATCTTGAGGAGTTTTAGAATTTATTTCGAATGTACGTTTCCTACTTTTCAGGTTGTCTTTCCCACTCTTATGATGATTCTTCTCTTACAAGGTGCGAGAATAAACGAGCCTTCGGAAAAGTCTTTACAAATAGACTTCAACTTATACCGAGAAACAAAAGTGATGGTGCAAAACACGAGCGGTTCTGAGCCAATTTGGGAAAGTTTCAAATCCCAACTTCAACCGTATGACGTTGAATTAATTTATTCTGAAGAGAAAGATATCGTACAAGGTAGAAAGTTTTCTGAAATTACTTTTTGATTATATAATGAAATCGATCTAATTCGCTCTATTCTTTGTTATGAAGGATTGTTGAAATACGGTCGTCAAGATCTGGGCTCCTACAAGCATGATATAATTTTGGCTATGGAGTGGAATGGCGGGGATGAGAGGGATATCAAATTATTGTATAATAGATTTGCTATTCATTCCGTACCCCTTGGACTTGGTTTGTTCGCCAACCATGTGACGCGCTATCGTGACCAGAGTCGGACTGAAATCGTGATGACTTCCCACCCTCTGAAGATGGAAACAGTGAGTCATTTTCTTTTTATTCTTATAGATTGCATTGCTGGAAAATGAAAGAATGAATTGTCTTGCAGGATAACAATCACGGGAACGAAGGAGAAATGATCGGATTAGTCGTCTTGTGGTTTATTCTGTTGGCTTTCTACACGATCGATTTGAATACCTATTTTATGACCATGATAAACGTAGAGCGTTTGGACGGCTTCAAACATATTCAACTCATGTCCAAAGTATCTCCTATTGTGTACTGGTTGAGTAACATCATTTTCGATTACGGATTTTTCTTCTTGATCCTTATCGTTCGTGTAATGCTATTCAAATTTACGGACGACGCTAATGGTTTCCTGACAATTGATCATCATTTTCGTAAGTTTGTCTGCACGTAATCGTAATTTTTGAGTTCTTTTGGGAGGAGTGCTGACCATGTATTCATTTCGCTTAATTTTCAGTCGTACTGATGTTTATTTTCTCTTTGTTCATCGTGAGTTGTTTGTTGTTCACGTACGTTTTAAGCTACTTGAGTAATTCAAAAGACGGATCCTATTTTCTAGCCTTCCTTTTGAACATTCTGAGTATGTATTACCAAAGATTGTACGATACAAATAAAGTAATTATTGTTAAGTATGACTATGAGAGATTTTTTTTGCAGGTGCAATTGTCGTCGTCGTATTGTTCCTTTTCAATCAGTTTTTTGAAAGTGGTAATCTCGGTTATGGCTTCTGGGCGATCTTGTATCGAGTTGGCAATTACATTGTCTTGTTGATTCCGCCTATGAATTACAGTTTGATTTTCCTCAAATTCTTTTTCAATTGGTACAATTACAAGAGTTGTTTGGAAAAAGAGCACAATTCAGTACCGTGTAAAGGTTAGTACGTGATTTTGAGTACTATTAGCGTAGATCGAGGTGTTGTGCTCTATACCAGACCGAGTGTGATCTACCATTCTACTGGCGTACGCGTTCTACCGATATGTCGCTAATAGTGGTAGGAATAAAACCGGCTAAAAGAAGTACAGAATTAATCGGAAGAACTAAGACAACGGTCATTCTCTGGTTTGTGCTTACTGATGGCAGAAGGCACTGACGACAATCCGACGCACTCTGGGTCATTGTTCTCCGCCAGTGCGAAGAAGGCTAATTTATTCTTTCCGGCGAGTGGCTAGCATCCTTTTGGTATCTTTAAGCTCAGGAATCACACTTTTTCTACTTGTGGTAGAGCGCGCACGCTACTCGAACTTTTATATTGATTGCAATTTCATTCTTTGCTTATCATTAATATTCAATGTTCGTTTTGACATGTTTCGTGTCTTTTTTAACACCCTATACACTTCCGAAAATTTGCGAGTACCACCACCACCACCACCACCACCACCACCCCCCCCCTTTCAATGGACTTGAAAAATTTTTTGAGAATTACCTGGGAGATTATACAGTAATCTGCGAGTACCACCCCCTGAGTAAAAATAAAATAAAAATGAAATTTAAATGAAATTAAATTAAAATAAATTAAATAAAATAAAACAAAATAAAATAAACCTCGAATCACCTGGGAGGTTATCCAGAAATCTGAGAGTACCACCCCCCGAGTAAAAATAAAATGAAACCAAAATCAAATCAAATTAAATTGAAATAAAATAAAATTAAAATAAAATAAAATTGAATTAAAATTGAATTATATTAAAATTAAATTAAATTAAATTAAATTAAATTGAATTTAAATAAATTTAAATTAAATTAAAATTAGGACTTGAAAATTTTTTTGTGAATTACCTAAAAGGTTATCCAGAAATCTGCGAGTACCACCCCCTGGGTAAAAATAAAATAAAATTAAATTAAATCAAATTGAAATAAAATAAAATTAAATTGAATTAAAATTAAATTATATTAAAATTAAATTAAATTAAATTAAATTGAATCAAAATAAAATAAAATGAAATAAACCTCGAATCACCTGGGAGGTCATCCAAAAATCTGCGAGTACCACCCTCTGGGTAAAAATAAAATAAAAATTAAATTAAATTAAATTAAATGAAAATAAAATTAAATTAAATTAAATACCTGGGAGGTCACTATGTCTTTTTTGACACTCTATACACTTCTGAAAATTTGCGAGTACCACCCCCTGGGTAAAAATAAAATAAAATTAAATTAAATTAAAATAAATTAAATTATATTAAAATTCAATTAAATTAAATCAAAATAAATTAAAATTAAATTAAAATTAAATTAAAATAAAATGAAATAAAATTAAAATAAATTAAAATTAAATTAAATAATATAAAATTAAATAAAATTAAATTAAATTGAATCAAAATAAAATAAAATAAAATAAACCTCGAATCACCTGGGAGGTCAGCCAAAAATCTGCGAGTACCATCCTCTGGGTAAAAATAAAATAAAAATTAAATTAAATTAAATTAAATGAAAATAAAATTAAATTAAATTAAATACCTGGGAGGTCACTATGTCTTTTTTGACACTCTATACACTTCTGAAAATTTGCGAGTACCACCCCCTGGGTAAAAATAAAATAAAATTAAATTAAATTAAAATAAATTAAATTATATTAAAATTCAATTAAATTAAATCAAAATAAATTAAAATTAAATTAAAATTAAATTAAAATAAAATGAAATAAAATTAAAATAAATTAAAATTAAATTAAATAATATAAAATTAAATAAAATTAAATTAAATTGAATCAAAATAAAATAAAATAAAATAAACCTCGAATCACCTGGGAGGTCAGCCAAAAATCTGCGAGTACCATCCTCTGGGTAAAAATAAAATAAAAATTAAATTAAATTAAATTAAATGAAAATAAAATTAAATTAAATTAAATACCTGGGAGGTCACTATGTCTTTTTTGACACTCTATACACTTCTGAAAATTTGCGAGTACCACCCCCTGGGTAAAAATAAAATAAAATGAAATAAAATTAAAATAAATTAAATTATATTAAAATTCAATTAAATTAAATCAAAATAAATTTAAATTAAATTTAAATTAAATTGAATTAAAATAAAATGAAATAAAATTAAATTAAAATTAAATTAAAATTAAATCAAATTAAATTAAATTAAATAATATAAAATTAAATTAAATTAAATTAAATTGAATCAAAATAAAATGAAATGAAATGACCCTCGAATCACCTGGGAGGTCAGCCAAAAATCTGCGAGTACCATCCTCTGGGTAAAAATAAAATAAAAATTAAATTAAATTAAATTAAATACCTGGGAGGTCACTATGTCGTTTTTGACACTCTATACACTTCTGAAAATTTGCGAGTACCACCCCCTGGGTAAAAATAAAATAAAATTGAATTAAATTAAAATAAATTAAATTATATTAAAATTCAATTGAATTAAATTAAAATAAATTAAAATTAAATTAAAATTAAATTAAATTAAATCAAAATAAAATTAAATTAAATTAAAATAAATTAAAATTAAATTAAAATTAAATTAAATTAAATAATATAAAATTAAATTAAATTAAATTAAATTAAATTAAATTGAATCAAAATAAAATAAAATGAAATAAACCTCGAATCACCTGGGAGGTCAGCCAAAAATCTGCGAGTACCACCCTCTGGGTAAAAATAAAATAAAAATTAAATTAAATTAAATGAAAATAAATCTAAATTAAATTAAATACCTGGGAGGTCATTATGTCTTTTTTGACACCCTATACACTTCTGAAAATTTGCGAGTACCAACCCCCTCCTCCCCCCTCCCCCTATTATTGGATTTGAAAAATTTTTTGTGAATTACCTAAAAGGTTATCCAGAAATCTGCGAGTACCACCCCTGGGTAAAAATAAAATAAAATAAAATAAAATAACGAGCGGAGCGAGTGAGTCCCAGTAACCTCATCAGCTTGAAATACACTAAAATGGACATGTACTGGACCATGAAGCGGGACAAACGAGCGGGGCGAGTAAGGCCCAGTCTGCTCGTTTCTCCCAGGAAGCAGTCAGCCTAAAATACTCCAAAGTTGACTTATACTAGAACAAGAAGTTGAAAATTTTGGATATTTTTGAACGATGAAGAGCTTAAGACGACTGGCGAAAAGACATGAAACATGATCTTTTTTATTTTTGGCAACGCCAAGAAATCATTCTCACTTTTTCTTTTGATTGTAGAGCCTTCGTACCTCGCCTTTTCATCGCCTGAAAACTCCGATGGTGTACAGAAAGAAGTTTGGTTCTTGGTATTCGATACATTTCTGTACGCCGGTTTGCTGAGTATCATTCAGCTCGGCTATTTCGAAAAATTAGTCAATAAGGCTTTGATAAAAATTTACGGCAGTTCACTTAGCCGTGGACAGAATGTATCGGAGGTGGGTGACGACGACGTCCAAGCGGAAAAGGCCGAAGTTAATCGCATTGTGACTAAAGGTAAGCTCCTAACAAATTCGTATCACGTTCACCAAAAAATTATGGAAATCGAATTTTTTCGGAACAAGTTTGCTACCATTTTAATTTTGTTGTACGTTCAAAACATTGGGGGTAGAAATTTGTTAGAATATATTACTAAGTTACTAAAATTATTCCATCTAGACGAATTAACAAAATATCGAGTTTTAAGAAAACGGAATTCGAACAAATTGCAAAATATCGAACTGATCGATGCGGAACCAAGTGAAAAAGAATCGTTTTTGAGAGGTATCCTTGGTTTCTCTTTCTATTGGGGTCATTTTTCAATGTATTTCGCTTACGGTTATTTTGTAGTGTTGCATTTACAAACATCGTTTCGAGGTGTTTTAATACTTACTTGGAATTATCTTGCAGGAAATTCCATGACTTCGGGAAATGTGTTGATCGCTCATAGTTTGCGCAAGAATTTCATCAAATTATTCCGACCTTTTACGGCGGTCGCCGATGTGAATTTCTCTGTAAAAGCGGGCGAGTGTTTTGGACTGTTGGGTGTAAATGGTGCTGGTAAATCGACCACGTTCCGAATGTTGACCGGAGATCTGTTGCCGACGAAAGGGTCTTCTTCAATTTTAGGAAAAACTTTAACTTCAAATCGAACTGAGGTAAATTATCGTATAACTTTTGATAAAGTTTCCCCATCTTCAAGTTTCTAATAATCAATTTTCCGTTGTAGTATCTATCTAAAGCTGGCTACTGTGCTCAAAGCAATTGTTTCCTTGAAGATCTGAGTGGTCGAGAGATGTTATCTTTAGTCGCCTCACTGCGGGGAATTCGTTCGAACGAGTTGAAAGACACTGTAGATAAATGGCTCAATATACTTGGTATGCGTTTCTTATAATATGAGATTTCATACAACTTATCTGTTGAGTGAGGTGAATTATGAAACAAGAAAAAACATTGCTTCAGGTCTTGAAGAGTATCAAAATCAGCGTTCCGGAGGTTATAGCGGTGGAAACAAGCGGAAATTGTGCACAGCAATGTCGCTTATAGGGGATCCAGCTGTTGTATTTCTGGACGAGCCGACGAGTGGAGTAGATCCAGTTGCGAGACGCCGATTATACTCCGTTATGGAACAAAGTCGAGAATGTGGTCAAGCAGTAGTGCTTACATCTCATAGGTGAGCTTTTTCGCTCTATCCTGACAGAAGACGCGAGTGAACGTTCTCAAAAAAAAATATTCTACTTTCGTTTCTGTATTTCAGTATGGAAGAATGTGAAAACTTATGTGATCGTCTGACCATTCTAGTCAAGGGTAGGATGCAGTGCATCGGTACTGCGCAGCATTTGAAACAAACGTACGCGCAAGGTTTTTCGATTCTTGTTAAAATTTCGGATACGGCGACCAGCGAGGCATTATCCACGCTGAAGCTAAACATCGAAAATGAATTTAATCAACAATGCGTACTGAAGGACGCTCATAAGGTGAGTAGCCTTTGTCTTTTCAGAAAGAGTGGAGATTTACTCGATAACAATGTGTAATTGATTTTAGACTCAACTATACTATCAAATAACGAACGTCGATTTGTTATGGTCAACGTTGTTTGAAAAAATGGAGAAATTGAAAGAGTCGAACAAGGTTATCATGGATGACTATTCCCTTTCTGATACTTCTTTGGAGGAGGTATTCATCTCCTTCGCCAAGAACTGAAGTCTTGAAGAACGGAAAACTTACCAATAGGCCTTATTAACGGATAAATTTCTTAGCTTGAGGATGTACTTCGTGCCACGTGTTACCTATAAAGTTTGTGATGATATATATATTTTTTGGTAAGCGTGAATAATTTAACTTGTCTACGCTTTCGTTTCGTTGAATTTCGTATGATTTTATGAAATCGGATTCAGCGGAAGATCAAAGCATTTTTTTTTTTTATCCTAAAATTCGCATCCAAAGAATGAGGGGTGGTTATTCTGATTAATGTAATCTATTATCAAGTCATGTCTACCAGTCTTGAAATCTCGACAATGTACCCATTTTCCATCATTTACCTCGTTAGAATTCATTGGACTAGCGTCCACCTGTGACCTGCACTCATTGAAGTTCATGCTTTTTTTTGATATGTTCCGGACTTCTGTGCAAATATTATTTTGTTTCGATTCTTCTCATGCTTTCTTTCTGTCCTCCCAGCCAGCACTTATTTGTACAATAATTGCCTGTGACTGTTTCTGTATCTTTGCATTAGTGATCCACCATTTGTACCAACTAGGGCGTTTACAAAAGGGGAGAAAAAAACTGTTGGGTTTTAGTTCCTTTTTTCGTTCAGAAGGTCCGATTCGTCTTGACTATCGGAATGTTCCAAAATGATATTTATTTTCAAAATTTTCGAGGTTGATAGACATTCTGGTGATACATTTACACAATTTGTGTATCAATCGAAACGAACGAGTTCAGTACTCGTAAGGATCTTATTTCTTATCAATTATTATTTTTATTGTATTGTTTTTATCGAAACTCAGACTTTCAAATGTCAGTCATTTTATTAATTTTTTTCAATATTGTATAAGTACATTTTTTTGTATATCTAATTTTATGATTTTTATTTTTCACTAATTTTTTCACTCATACTCGTTCTATGTAATCTTTAATCTGTGAAGTCTAACTGACATTCCTATCATAGTACAAATCTTGTGAAATTTTTCTCTGAAAGATTTGAAGTTCTGTGAACACTTTTTAATTACACGAATTGTTGTGTCTTTGTGCAAAGTTCGTCCTATTTGTGTTGATCAACTGTGGGGCAAGCGTGGCGTCGCCTCTCACGGGCGAGAAGAGAATGGGTCAAGTTAAAAGCATACTAAAGGCGCAAATTGATCATAAAATTGAAATACAAGTTTTGCAGATTCGGAGTATAGATCTATAGTTCAGCATTTTTGTGCGAGAACTGATTTATTTCAAACTCTAATTCAACCGGTCTCGGAAATTTTTCGATCTTCTTTGGACTTGAGCTCTTTTTATCTCTGGAACTTGGGGGTCGGCATGTTGGACTTAGGACCTGCGGAATCTTGGGTTCCACACGAATGCGTTTCGAAAAGAAAGATACTGTGTATAGGCGATAAAACTGACACTAGAGAGCGCTACAGACTCAGCTTTGCGGACACAATAGGGAAGAACTGAAAGGGTGATCACGTACACTTTTGATGGGAAAACCTGTACTTTTCTGTACGAGAAAAATGATCAGTACATAAGTTCTTTCGGTTGAAATTAATTGATATCAATTTTCTAGAGCCATTCAAAAAAATTTTAGGACAAACTTTCTTTCAACTCAACGTTTTAATTAATTGAAACAAAATTGAATTTTGCTGTTGTGCTATGGTAAATTGTACATGATCACCTTTTCATTACGCAAGGCTGCCAACGCTTGGAACTACAAGTTTTATCGCCTATTTCAAATGTTGTATTAAATGTGACTCGTATAACATCAGCATTGTACTTTATAAAATTATCCCCCATTCGTCGCACGAGGAAAGAGAATGACCGGTTGCCTAGCGTACGAGCGTGACGGAGAACCTACGACGATCGGAATCGTCACCTCAGACCTTTTTAGACGGACATCACACAGCGCACAACAAATCGAACTTACGAGCTGGGGCTTGTTCTATGACGCCAGTAGATTGCAATGTCACAGGGAGTGGTCCATGACGTCTTCGGATCATTAAGTTACAAGAATTGTTTTATGATGTTACTAGATATCGTGACGTCACAGGGGCTGATTTATAACGTCACAGGGAGTGATCCATGACGTCACAAAGATTGTTTGAAAATGGTATTAGATTATGACGTCACATCAGAGACTGATTTATGACGGCCTTAGATCATGACGTCATCAGGATAGTTCTATGACGTTGTTAGATTGTGACGTCATAGGGACTGATTTATGACGTCGCCAAATCATGATGTCACAGCCAGCACCGTCGCCAGACTTTTTGAGGTCTGAACCAAAATTTTCACATGAGGCCTTTTTTTCAATAATGATGGAGATTTAATCGTGGATGTTTTAAATAGTTTTACACCTGAAGATGACGACTATGGACTATGTCGTTGAAACGTCGTGTATTTAAATATAAAAAAATGTTTCAATAAAGTGGATGGCAGTGCCAATTTATTTCTCGTCTTTCCTTTTACCGAATTTTCCAATTGGAAAAGTGAGGTATTACACCCGTAGCAAGGTGAACAGGGGGAGGGGGCAATGAATTTTCTCGACGTTTTAGAGGTCTTAGATCACAATTCGCATTAAAAAAAATTCCAGGTTTCTTTATGTATATAATTATATAGCCATATAGCCATGTGAGAGTGAAGAAAGTGCACCAAAAGAAACTCCCAAGTGATAAGGACGTGCGCGTGAAAGAAGCCACCTCTGCTCGATAGAAGTTGAGCGTCCACAAGGCCCTACGATCTCACGCCATGTTCCCCTTGCCCCTATGTTCTTTATTCTCTCTCTCTTTATTTCTCTCTATGGAAGCATTCAAGGCTGAAGGTTGTTGCATGTCATGATGTTGCATTCTGATTATTTTTGTTCTTTATTGCGATTTCTGTCTTTGTCGTTAAAGATTATTAGAAATAAACTTGATGAGTCGCAAATTTATCTGCTTACGTATTACGTAATTCTGTAATGATATTGACAACCAGTTTGCCTGCAATTTGAACTATTAATCAGTACTGTTGAGTCGAACACAATTCAATGAAAATAAATTGACACGTTACATGTTCACCATCGAGAATGATTATGAGCAGATGATGGTAGCCTTCTGCTGTAGTACCAAGGTGCACAATATCAGTATGCAGGTGTTCAAATCTATCAGCGTTTGGAAATTGCCCAACTTCTGTTTGTGTACGTCGAATCACTTTTGCTTACTGGCAGGGTATACAACATTTTACATAATTTCTAATATCTCGCGTCATTTTTGGCCAGTGTAATACGACCTAGATCGGAGCATTTCTAATGAAGCTTTCATACCTGAATGTGCTAGACCATGTACTTGATTGAATATTTGCATTCTCACGGCCGCTGGTACAATTGGTCTGTCAACGTTATTGAATCGACTGCACAGCATTGTAGTGTTATTTCCAACATGTATCAATTTGAGCTCGTGGTTTTCAAGACCATCTTTCTCTATGCGTTGTATTTCGCTGTCTGTTTTCTGCAATCCTGCTATATCTTTGTAAGTTATGGTGACATTTATAGTAGCGACTTCAGGTCTGCTGAGCATATATCCGCTACAATATTTGTTGAGCCTGAAATATGACAAATATTGTTAGTGAATTGGCCAATGTACTGAATTTGACGATTTCTTCTTTCAAGTTTTTCACGTTTTTTCATTGTAAACATGAAGGTCAGCGGTTTGTGATCTGTTAAAATTGTCAGATCACGTCCATGTAGAAAGTGTTTAAATTTTTCCACAGCTGTGTAGATGGCGTAAAGTTCTTTGTCATAGGTTGGCCATTTGTTTTGTTTAGGCGTTAGTTTCTTTGAAAAGAAACCAAGCGGCTCTTTCTTGTTTTGGTTAACTTATTGTTCTAAAACAACGCCAACAGCAGTTCCTGAAGCGTCGCACGTTAATATCAATTTTGCATCAGTTTTATAATAATTCAATAACGTAAAATCAGAAAATACATTCTTTAGTTTTTCAAAAGAGTTTACCAGTTCTTCTATCCACATCACCTTTGATCTGTCGTTCTTTTTCGGATGTCCCTTTAGCAGTTCATTAAAGGGGGCTAGATGCTCGGCTGCTTTGTTCACAAACTGGCGATAAAATCCAAACGTTCCAATTACGCGCCTGAGAGCTGCAATCGTTTGCGGTCGCTGCATTGTCTTGAAAAATTTTATTCGGTCATCTGTCGGACGATATCCGTCTTCCGATATGTGATGGCCTAGAAAATCAATTCCATTTGGGAAAAATTTAGATTTATCAATATTCACAGCAAGACCATATTTATGCAAAATTTGAAAAATTGTTTTCAAATGATCGTAATGCTCGGTTTCATTCGAGGAGAATACCAAAATGTCGTCTATGTAGATAAAAATGAACGGAAGATGGCCTAAGGCTTGATTCATGAAACGTTGATATAGGATGATGGAGCGTTCCGTAATCCAAATGGTAGCCGTAAATATTCGAATAGTCCCGATGGCGTTACGACAGCAGTTTTTTCTATATCATCTGGAAAAATACTAATATTATGAAAAGCTCGGATAAGATCTATACATGAAAACACTTTTTTACCGTGAAGTTGATAAATACTATCGTATAAGTTTGGGATGGGATACCTATCAGGTTTTGTGAAGACTGAGACTCGAGATTGAGACTCGAGACTGACACTTGAAACTTACACTCAAGACTGAGACTAGGGTTTGAGAATCGAGGCTGAGACTCGAGACTCAAGACTGACATTTGGAGCTGAGATTTGATACTGAGACTCAAGCTTGAGACTTGAGTTTGCGACTCAAGCATGAGACTGAGACTCGAGACTCAAGACTGAGACTCAAGATTGAGACTAGAGCTTAAGAATTGCGGCTGAGACTCGAGACAGACACGTTTGGGATTGAAACTCGAGCTTGAGACGCGAGATCGACACTCGAGACTGAGACTCGAGCATGACAAGAGCTTGAAACTTGAAAATGAGACTCGATACTGACACTCAAGCTTGAGACTCGAGCTTAAGAATTGATGCTGAAACTCAAGACTGACACTCGAGACTGAGACTCAAGCATGAGATTGAGACTCGAGACTAAAGACTGAGACTCAAGACTGAGACTTGAGACTGACATTTGGAGCTGAGACTTGATACTGAGACTCAAGCATGAGACTGAAACTCGAGCTTCAGACTCGAGCTTCAGACATGAGCTCAAGAATTGAGGCTGAGACTCAAGACTGACACTCGAGACTAAGACTCAAGCATGACCCTGAGACTTGAGACTGAGACTCAAGATTGAGACTAGATTGAGGCTGAGACTCGAGACTGACACTTGAGCTCGAGACGCGAGACTGACACTCGAGACTGAGACTCGAGCATGACTTTTAGTCTCGAGACTCAAGATTGAGACTAGAGCTTGAGAATCGAGGCTGAGACTCGAGACTGACACTTGAGCTTGAGACGCGAGATTGAGACTCGACCTTAGCGTCGTCGCCAGACTTTTTGAGACTTGAAGCAAAATTTTTACATTAGCCCTTTCTTCAATTTTAACATTTCCAATTTTTTTTTCTTTTCTCCGGCGCGAGACCTACAGTAGCTAGAGATCTAAAGCGGTAATACCTACTCGTCACCCCCTGGCGACGGCCCTGATTACATCGAGTGCGACCTTATAACTTATTAGATCAGGATGTCATAGGAACCGATTTATGACATCATCGGATTGTAACTTGAAAGAATAAATAGATGTACGTCAAATTACTTTGTCGCGATTTGTATTTCTATGATTTGGGATTGAAGGAATTACATAGGGACTACTCCCCCCTTCCAATCTTGGCATCCCCATTGGATCGCCGTTAAGATCCCTCATTTCTGAGGTATTTATGTCTAAATTTGAATTGGATTTGTTTGATTCTGGGCTCCCTTCCCTTAATAACGTGTCACTTTGGCGTAGGTAGGTCGATGACATCTTCTGCGTTTGAACTGCCCCCCCTCCCCCAACAGCTTCGTAAACTCCATGAACAATTCTTACCCCTCTATTCAGTTTACCACTGAAATTAAAGGTTTTACTTTGATATTACTATCTCCCTCTCTATTCAAACGTGAGTAGCTATAAAACCAGGGTTTTAGGTCATTGGCCCTTCTGCGCAGACTTGATTTGTGGAGATTTTGTGGTTTCTAATGGCGAGAGCTTGAACCCAGCGTGCTCTATTGCGCAGGTCCGCCTATCATTTTGACATTGCGGGTCAAGAGTTTGGTAAGAGGAAAGTGCGTACCCGAGGATAAACACAAAAAGTATGAAAATCATGTATATGTATTATACGGGGGGAGGATGG
The DNA here is from genome assembly GCA_035079395.1 of Aspidiotus destructor. Classification (NCBI taxonomy): domain Eukaryota; kingdom Metazoa; phylum Arthropoda; class Insecta; order Hemiptera; family Diaspididae; genus Aspidiotus; species Aspidiotus destructor. The sequence continues at coordinate 8,766,402 of JAVHKZ010000003.1, read as the reverse complement.
GGGAGGTAAAAGGAAAATGGAGTAAAATCATTGACTAATTGTGAAGGAAAAAGCTCCCATTAAGTTAGATATGAAGTAGCTTTGGCCGGAGGGGAAGCGGAGCTTAGCTACCCGAAGGCTGGTCATAATCTTAATTCTACATCAATAATAGTGATACAGTCATTCTAAGACCTCTTCTTAGCTAAAAAGAACACAGCTTTGTCTCCGGCTCCCCGGGCGGCTGTACGTGAGAAAGACATTAGTAATGTTGTTTATTGTCAGAAGTGATAAACAGCGTCGCGTCGTAGCCATAAATTTATAAAGTGCGAGATCAAAAGCAATGGTCCCGGGGAATGGGTTGAAATATTTTGTAGGACAGTGATGTGACCCTCAATGGGGATGAGAGTGTTCATAATCCCAAACCAACCCCCTGGCTACAACACCAGTCAAAAATTCGTCACTGACTTGTTTTAGTCAACATTATTTAAATTGGAGAAAGCTGATTTCTTTCTCCTCTCAAGCTACTTTGGAGTACACTCGCATCCATCCTACAATTCGGATAAAAAAGTTCATTGCACTGTATTATTTTTTACATACTTGAACGCATATTCAATATGCATGTATAAGTATACGAATATATCTACTCAAAATTAATAAATTATAAAACCAGTTGTATAAATTAAAAAGATTTAGTAAAAAAGTATAGAATTCCCCCAATTTTAAAATACATCTTTCAAAATATGTTCGTAATAATTTTCGGGTATATTCAACAAGTTTTGGACGAGGGCAAATTTCTTCTTTTTCTCGTTGTACGGATCATTACGCTGAAAATTCTCCAACAGAATGGGAGCGAACACTTTGGCCATGGTGCTGATGGATACCTTGCAATCTGGAGATTCGCAAACTTTCTTCAAGTGTATAAACAGAAAACACAACGTAGCCCTTTCCGCTTCGGAAGCTTGTATGAGAACGTCGTACAGTTTAGGAATATCCTCCTGGGAATTTTTTTTCGTAATAGTAAAATTTTCAAGCGCTCTGTACAACTTATCGCCGATTAGATGCGTCTTCACCGAAACGCTGAGAAAATGCTTTAGAAGCTCGCAGACGACGCTCGTTTTAAGTTTGATGAAATTCGGGACGAAATTTTCGAACTCGAGTTGTTGCTTTAGTGTTGTAAGCTCGTGACTGTATTCTGGAAGCACGTAGAGTCCCCGTTGGTTGAGACCGTTCTGTTCTATGACGAGAATACTGTGAACGACGAAAGCCGGAATTTGTGGTCGAAAGTCTGAAGAGCAGAAGTCGGCTACTGTGCAGGAAACCATTTTACGCAGATTCAATTTTCTCGTCGGAATACACGGCAAGGCGAGACGATCCTGACATCGTCCGTGAACGCACGCTTGACAATCCCCGCAAAACAGTTCCATCCTACCGCAATTGAATTTCTTCTCGCATACGACGCACTTATTTCCCATAAGGAAACAACGATCTCTGAACGTGTGCTGTCGTTTCTTGAGTGCTTCCAGCATGTTGGGGAGTAATAAGAGACTACTTCTTTCTGATTCCGTCGAACTGGAAATACGTTTACAGAAAGCTTGCTCCATATCGCTACTGTCTTCAGTTTGCACGGACGTGTGAGAAGAAGCTTCGCTAATCCCCGTAGACAACGAAGAGTCCGTCGTCACGTCCACTTCGATGTTGCTATCGGACGCCGCCGAACCCATGGTCAGTTCCGTATGCATTGCGAGCTTGGCTAAGGTTTCCTTTTTATAATTCATCGGCATCTGATTCAACAGCAATTCTAGATCGTCTCTCATTCTCTTATTCTTTCGCTGCAACAACTTATCCTGCATTCTTTCTTTCTGCATCATACGCTTCACATCGTGCCATTGTTGATTCTTTAGTTCTAGTTGGATTTCGGCTTTTCGGACTGCGTTTTCGAGATTTCGTTTCTCTTCGAGCTTATCGTGCAGGCTTTTGTGGATGATCGCGTTACAACGCATCAGATGGGCATGGCACAGAGAATGCACGTTCTCATCGTCCATCAACAAGACCAACATTGATTCTGATATATCATCGAAGTCGTCCGTGAGTGACTGAAAGATACAAAGAAAGTTGAGAGTAATGCCATGACTGTAAATTTACAGCTCTCTAACTAAGCTTTCTAAATATATTAAATGCCTCTCCAAACTTACTGTGTGTTAGGCTAACTAAGTCATTCTGTCCCCTGCACTAAGCTTTCTCGATACTTACTAGGCCTACCATATAGTAGCTTGGAAGTCGAAATTTTTACTTTTTCGAATCACTTGCCACGTCAATTTCAGGTCGATTTCGAGTCAAATTTTTTATTGACGTGAAATCGACTGTTCTGTTGGGTCGATTTCGAGTCGATTTGTAGTTCTCCGATAATGTGCGCTGGTCAATTTGGAATCAAAGCCAATTTAAAGTCGATTTACTGTCCCTTTCTGTGTGTTTGGGGACTTCAATTATGTACGTAGGGCCATCGAGACCTCGATTTTGAAACTCTATCAGATTGTGCACTTGAAATCAACTCTATGTTGACGTCGATTGCAAATCTATTACCATTAAATGACGTATAATCGACTCAAAATCAACGTCGATTTCGAGTCGACATTAACCTATAATACCGGCAGTCGAATAAATTTCAACGTCAATGGAGCGGTCGATTATGCGTTGTCTACCAGTCACAGGTCGATTTGCGGTATCTGGCAGAACTTAATCGACAGTTATTGGGGGCCCTCAGAGGAACTCTGTCCGCGTACGCGTAACGCTGGGACTTGAAAAAATACCTGGCTCTTCAATAGTTCTCTATGGGACTTGGAAAAATTCTCGCGAACGTGCAACGCTGGGACTCAGGAAAATCCCTGGCTCCTCTGTACATCAGCCGCCTATGGGACTCAGAAAAATTCGTGACCTTCTTGACTCTTAACGCTGGGACATTCTTGCTCCTTATTGGCGGGAGACCTGTTATCTTTTTAGTTACTGGGGGCCCTCTCAGAAATCTTAACGCTGGAGCTTGGAAAAACTCCTGGCTCTTGTATAGCCCTTATATGCTTACATTCTACGTAAACGAAAAATCTTGAACCCTCGACTATAAGTCGCGAGTCTCCCGCAACGCTTGCTCTCCGAGCAAGAACCTGTAAATTCGGTTTATCGATCTCACTCATCTCACTCCAGAAGTCAAAAGCCTCATCATAAAATATTTCGAAATTAGTTCAAGGGCCCCGCCTCCTTCGGAAACCTGCTTTGCTTGATGATTGAGATCTATTCAAGTCCCGCTCCTTGGCAAAATTTTCCTTCCTTCCTCATTACATATTGTTAAGAAATTTCAGTGCCCCCCCTCCCATCCTCAATACCTGCAACCACAATCGGGAATTTTCAATCCTATTCTATGAAAGGGTTTTTTAGAAATTTGGCGTCGGCCATTCACTGTCCCGTGAAGACTGACCTATCCTAATATAATGACGCGTGAAGCAGCGGAGGGTTTACCGGGTGTGCAGAGTGTGCAGTTGCACAGGGCGGAAGATTTTTGGGGCGGCAAATTTTTCTTTTTTTTTTTTTTGTCGACGCATAACCACTGACTATGATTATTTATTTTCTTAAAGTAGTGTACCAACTATGCACACATAATTTTTTTGCTATTTATGTTCTTTCATTATCATTATTGAGAATGAAAAGGAAGGATGAGGCAAAGAAAGTCAACTTGCAAAAAAAAAAAATTACTTGGTAGGAACCCTAAAAATACAAAAATTCAATTGTCAAGAAAAAAAAAGTTCATCACCGTGAGAAATTAATATTTTTTAATGTGTTTGCCACCCCCCCCCCCTAATGTTGGCTTCTCGCTGAAAAACCTGGTTGACCGGTAAATTTCTTAGACTGAATAACCAAGTACAGTATTTGTGACCTGTTCCAAGATAAGGGCTCTTAGCATCAAGTACCCGTTCCAGGGAAAGGGTATCAGTGCCGCCAGATCTTTTCAGAAATCCGAATCCGTCAGTTTTCAATCTAAAAACAGATTTCAACGGACTTCGACCAATTTATCAATACCGATCAAGAGAAAGGTATCTCTCATACAGGTAACTGAGGTAATTTTTCCTTGATCGACTCAATGTTCATGGAAGATTGCAAAATCAGTCTATAACGACCAGGACAAAAGTATCTCTCATTATAAGTGTCTGAGGTACTTTTCTCTTGAGAGCAAGAAATTCGTATTTTACAAAATCCTTACTTTCGAGAACTAAAAATCCATAGTTTTGGCAGCATTGAAGGGTAGTAATTGAACTAAGTTTTCGCTCTCCTGGAGATTTGCGGTTTGCTGCTAGTTGCCCTTATTTTAGAACAGGTCCCATTTAACCGAGTATTTGGATAAAATACCAGTTAACCGGTGCCCCAACAATGTCTGACCCGTTACTGAAAATAAGGAACTATAAAGATAGGTATGCGCAAGTGATAAGACAAGGACCGTCGCCATGTTGATAAAGTCGAAGGAGGAGCCGTTTCAAGAGGATTAAGGAATGCCGTGAGAAAAATTTAAATCACAAAATCAAATTTTGGTTGATTTTAGATAGATTACATGATTAGAAACAAAACAATAAGCAAAAAGCGAGTATCACTTCATTTTGGAGTTAGAATTCTTGTATTTTTTGAGGTTTGATGATTTAAATTCTCTTAGGATGTAACTGAAATTGCTCCTCCTGCGACTTTATCAGCATGGTGACGGACGCGTTCTTATCACTTGCGCATACCTATCTTTATAGTTCCTTACTGAAAACAGACCTCATCCGTGATGAACCGATCAGCAAAATAGGTGCTTTCCTATATCTAAGAACCTATTTCGCCGTTTTGATAGAGAGCGGCGGTCAGTGACTCGGAACGTCGAAACTGCAAGGCTGCTAGCCTGCAACTTGCGCGTTTTGACTTTAGGCGTTTGTTTTTAACGTTCTTTTGTTTTAATCGTTTTTTGTCTTTTAGTGGGAAACCCGTTATCCATTTTGTTAGGGGGCTTACATCCTCAGACAACGACCGCGTCTGCGGTGATGTGATGTGACGTATGACGCTGTATGACTTCATAAGTGACCTTGACCTACTGTCAGGAGGGACGACAAAATTTCAACTTCCAGCCGGGATGCTTTATGAAGTCATTAATGACCTTGATTTTGACCTACTTTAGGGACTTGGAAAAATTTCAATTTCCAGCCTTCATTAAATCAGGCCTAACATGCAGTATACTGAGAAGAGCCCAGCCAACTCTTTTTCTGAGGGGGCATTTTCGCACCAACAAGATTGCGAGCGCGGGAGGTTGCAGGTTCCCCGCTGCCATTGCAAACCTGCAATAGCCTCTAATTTTCTTTTTTTGTAATCTTGTTACTTGAAGTGAAAAAGTCGAGAGCACGAACACAAGTCGACAAGACACAAGTTCATTACACTCCGGAACCGCTATGAAGCCACGCTTTTAGCGCTCCTGGTGGCAAAAATGTGAAATTTTTAAACTCCCGTCAAAATTCGGTATAACCGGTTCTTTCAAAGTTCAAAAAACGGTATACCGGTTTTATTAAGTATTCCAATTATTTGAAAATACAGTTTTTTTTCCAACACCCTCCCCCCCCCCATCACCTTGAACCGTAAATCGCGAGCTTAGCGAGCAAAAATGTTTTTGTTTGAGGGGCGGCAAAAATAATTTTGAACAGGGCGGCAGCAGACCTAATTCCCTTCACGCCGTGAAGGGAAAATTGCCGGTTCTTTTACGAAGTTACGAGGGAGGGAACCTGTTTTATGGTGTATTTCAGAAAGGCCCTCAAAGTCTTATGGTGCTTGGAGCGTTGCATATCAAGTTACTTGAATGGGCTATTTTAATCAGGCTATACATACACAGCGACTTCCAAGAAATACATGTATGATAGAAGGGGGACGTACAAAAGAATAATATAATCAAAAACTATAGTATTATGATAAGCTAATACCTAACATACAGTATACTGGACTTGAACTGGGCTAGGACCTTTCCTTGTACCATACTAGCTTTATACTGGTAAATATCTATGATAGGAGGGGACTAGAAAAATTTTCGACCTCTGAAGTTTGCCAGATGGCGGGCGTTTTTAGCGGGGAACCCGCTATCCATTTTGTTAGGGGGATTACATCCTCAGAAAACGTCCGCGTCCGGGAGTTTCTGTTAACTGCGTGACGTCACCGGACGTTACGTGACGTTTTATGACGTCATAAATGACCTTGACCTACTTTAGAGACTTCGAAAAATTTCAACTTCTAGCCGGGATGCTTTATCACGTCATCAATGACCTTGACCTTGACCTACTTTAGGGACTTGGGAAAAGCCTTCATTATAACAGGTTGCAGTATACTGAGAAGGGCCCAGCCAACAACGTCATCGCGAACGCGAGAGGTTGCGGGTTCCCAGCTGCCATTGCAAACCTGCAATCACCTCTAATTTTTTTAAGAAGACCTCCCGAAAAAACAGGTTCCGTGTTAAAAATTTTACTTTTTCCCCTTTTTTTATCCCTTCTTCCTTTTTTTTTTTTTTTCTTACTGGAAGTGGGACTTGAAATAATTTCGACTTTTGAGCTATATATGATAGAAGGGAGACTTTGAATTTTCAAAACAGAAACCAAATTCGCCCCACCTAAGTGGTTCTCTAAATTCTTAGTCTGATTTTGTTAAAAAGGCAGTCTAATTTCCAAGTCCCTTCTCACATCGTATTGGTTTAAGCTACCAGCAGGTCCTGTAGAAGACTTTTAACTAGATTGGACGTCATTAAATTTTATACTCAGAAGAGTAAAGTAGAAACGTCCTCCAATCATCACGTTCTCCTTTAGTACGATTGAAAATTTTCAAAATTAGGTCAAAGCCCCCCTCCCCTATCACAACAACCCTTGGCTCGATAATTGAAATCTTTTCAAGTCTTTCTTCTCATCCCACTCAGACCATCGGCAAAATTCACCCCTTCCCCCTCACCCGCCACTCATTTTCTTTCAATCACCAATTCGAAAACTCTGAACTAGTCAAAGCAACTCTTGAGTACCTGTGGTTACTGTAGAGAATTTTCGATATCAAAAGCCCCGGCTTTTTAGGAGCATGCTTCTCTCGATGACTGGAATTTTTTTCATGCTCCAATTCTTCTCTTATAAACAGCTCAAAAGTCGACATTTTTCGGAGTTTTTTCTTTTTCAGGAACTTTTCAAAACCAAAATAGAACGCTTCGAATAACCACTCGCAGCTGTTCAAAGGTTGCAACTTTTCTTCATTGCCAAGATTTTTTGGTGACAACTAAATTGTAGATGAAAACTACAATATGGGCCTTGTGATTCGGAGACTCTGCTGCCCATTAAATTTTGGAATTAGAGCTTGCATTTTTCCCGAGTTTCTTTTCTGGAAGAATGTAGATGAATTGAAACTCGTAAATTCACGTATCTTTCCTCTCACCCCTAATGATGTCAAGATTCACATACCAACAGAAGCACGAGCAGGGTGGCGTTGTTACGTCAAAACATTTTCTGGAGGATTCGTCTCATCTTTTTATGTCAATGATGAATCGATCTCATAGGTTACGCTACGGTCATTCAAGTAGCGTATTCAATACAGAGCCAAGGGGGCCTCGCGAATTAAAATTCATACTAAGTACAAACCTAATCGGACAAAATTTTTCACCCCCCCAAAAAAAACTTTGCCCCGGGGCCCACAGAAGCTAAATCCGGGACTGGGCCTTCTCATAAAAAAGGATTGACAAAAATAATTGAGTCTAATAATTGTACACTTGGTCTGAAAAAGTTTAGGGTGAAAGATCTCTGTTTCACTTCTCAGTCGAATTGAAGGCCTGAGAATATTTTTTGTCGAAGATAAGGAGCAGAAACTGCGATCTTATAAGAATTCGGAAATATTATTGAGACTCTTGAGTTCTTCAAGTCCATCTGATTTTTTTTCAACGGCCCGACAAGAATAAAGCGTCACTCAGAAAAACCATTCCATGTGATACAAACAAGATCGAATTTCTCGGAAAAACATACCTACAGGAAAAGTCACCTATATACGCAATTTTGTACCACTCGAGGAATATGATGTATTCTGTAGTAGAGCTCAAGTCATTCTCAAGTCATCTTCGTTCAATTATTTTGCACTAAGTTACAAAAACTAACTTGTTCAAAGAGAAGTCTATCGCAAAAAAATAAAGATATTATGAGAATGACTTGAGTTTTACAGAACATATCTTATTCCTTCCAATGGGTGAGTGATACAAATTTCGTGTAGGTGACTCGATGTTCTCAAGCACATCTCAGCCGATAGGCCAAACTGCAAAAATCAATAGTCAAATTGTCTCTAAATCAGATCACCATTTTTCGTTCAAATCCATTTTTCGGGCAGCCCATGAATAATCACACCATCAATAATTCATGAACCATAAAAGAATAAGAGAATAACTACTCTTTGCTGCAAACGTTTTTATCGAGTAGAAAATATTGATAATTTTTCAAGTTTTGTCAATCTTAATGTCAAAAAAAAAAAAAGCAGGAACTTCCTTATCTTCGACTCAATGACACGCTAATTGATTTAGACTTGAGATTAGTATTGAACTTATCTAAATATTTCGGTACTGTTCTCTTTCGATGGAGCTACCCACGCAAATTTATTAAATGATTTACTTACTCTACTGGCCATCATCTTATATTCTCAAATAAATATCACCGAATTCAATTTTTGAACCTACTTTTACAAAATTAACTTTCGCCCGAGAACGACGACACATCCGACACACTACACTGATCAAACCTCATATTTATTATAGGTACTACCTTTTAACAAAAGACAAGAAATGTTCAAATCCATGCTTGTCAACACTTAAGGATGATTCAATTCAGCTGATCCTCAAAGTACCATCTGAGTAGGCCCTACCGGTATTTGTATGTTAGTGAAAACTTGTACGACGTGCACACAAAAGAACAGATAAACCGGTTCGGCCGGTAAGTACCTCAGAAACGATCTGGACAATCAGGTCTTTTGCTACCGAGAAAGAGAGCCATTTCTCTAGATTGTTTCAAACTTGCTTAAACACTAATTGCACACTCAAAATAAAAGGATGGACAATCTACGTTTCAATACGTACCGTCCTAGTCTTATCTCGTTTTTCCATAATTATGCAGCAATGGTTTGGTAATTTGCAATGTTGCCATGTTTTTCTCGTGACGATCTTTTTCGGCCTAATTAAAGTTTCTAGTTCTCGTTCACTGTTTACTAAAGCTTCGACACAGAGACGAAGCATCTTTCTCACACCAATAAAATAAGCCCGGACGCATGTTTTAGATTGGGGTAGGGGTAGAGAAAAGATATGGAACGTGTCAAGAAGAAACTTCTGATTAATCCGTATTACCAGCCGAAGAAAAGGAGCTAATTCTATTTCTGTTGTATCTGCTCTATTCTCATAAGTTTTATTGATGAACTTATGCAAATAGTAGATTGAAAATAAAGAACCGATTTTTTTCTAACTTCTTATTACTTCACCGAATAGTTTATAAGGTAATACGTATAAAATATACTAATAAGTTTCACAATTTACGACTGATGACATATATGAAACGAATTGATTTCTTCATCGGCTAGAAACAATCTGATCAAAAATTCATTTTTTTTCTTCTAAAGTTGACTTACCTTGAGGGATGGTCTATAAACTACAGTTTTAGGGAAATTTACATTGTTGGATAATTAATTCAGGAGCTGCTAAATATTGTCAGGAAGGGTGTATTACATTTCTATATAACTGGTGTTTGCGGATTATGACGAGTTATAGATTGTACATTGACTCGGCTTTGCGGACTTGTGTTATTATACTGTATAAGTATGAGTGTTAAGTTAAATTAAATTATTTACAAAGACCGCATATAATTTTAATTTTCAAGTAAAATAATATAAACACGAACGCGCACGTTTTCAACCTAAAGTCATTATCAGGCAATAATTTAATGCAACTTGATTTATTTCGCCGTAACAATCATGAAGAACAGAATAGCAACTAAGTATGAGTGCACCGGTGAATTTCTATAAGTGAGTTACCATTGTAGTGACATGTTTCATATCTTTAGTCTTACCCCCTACACCATTGGAAAATCGCGAGTATACCCCCCTCCCTATCCTCCAAACGGATTGGTATCATTTAGGCGCGGACAATTAGGAGCGAAGAACTGAAAAATCAAGTAGGCGCCCATTCAAGTAGACGCAAGAACAGTCGGGCGCTTAGGCGCGAATTAATTTTTTTTATTAAAATGAAGCAATTTTTAAAAATTATTTGAGCTATTTTATCATTACCAGTATTAGCAAGGGAAATCATCACAGTAACTCTATCTGATATTAATTTTAGAAAAATATTTTTCAACCTTAGTGGTAATGGAAACCCTATTATATTCCAACATTTATTCTGATTTTAATACAGATTGAATAAATTACTAACGATAATTTAAAAAATTAAAATAATACCATTTATTATTGAAACTCATATTGAGTGGAAAAAGGTGTAAGTAGAGCGTTTAAAATTGAAAAATTGAAAAAGTCTTTTCAAATGTACAATTCTACTTTAATAGTTGCTTTTACAAAAGTACTTTCGGGTGTTATCCCATCATCAGTTGTGTCACAACTGAAGAAAAGGCCTTAAACAAGAGTTTTTATAGTATAACACTGTGATCTTATTGGCTGTAACAATGTTGTGCTGTGATTGGTTCACTCAGAGACTTGTTCTTACACTATTTAGACAATGCGTTCTTATTGGCTAAAACATACTGCTTAGTGCTTAGTGATTGGTTCTCATTCTAAAGCTAAATACGGTGTTCCTAATGGCTAACTGGTTTCCTGCCATCTTATTGGTCAACTCTGTTCTTTTTCTCTCGTCCAATCACCAGGCCGAATAATTTTTCGCTGTCGAATGTGACTACATTGTTCAAGAGGAAGGCTTTCCAGATTTTGTACTCTATCCTATTACTTTCCGAGTGTAAGTGTAAGGTCCAAATAGTTGATGGTCTCATTGCCTTTTTCCATTGTGAATTTGATGCTGTCATTCATCGCATTCATTTCCAAAAGCAACAAGTCCACCTGTCTGTTAGTGCCTGTCCACACAATCAGGATATCATCTACATATCTGGCCCAGTGCTTGATTGAGTTTCTGAACGTGCTGCCCTTCAATATCTTGTTTTCCATGTCATTCATGAATATCTCTGCCAGGGTTGGTGACAACGGTGATCCCATCGCAAGTTCCCTCTCCTGGTTGTAGAATTTGTTATTGAAGCGGCAGTAGTTCTGGCTCAAGATCTCTTCCACTATATTGGCGTACTTTAGTCCATCAGGATTCCCATGATATTTATTCTTTTTGAGCAAAGTGAGAAGTTCCTCCTTCGGTATGGTTCCAAACATGTTAGTCACATCAAAGGATATCAGCTTGTCGTTACTCTTGATTTCCAACTTGTCCAGTTGCTCCATCAGTTCTCCGTTGTTTCTGATGCTCTTTCTCGTAGCAAACTGGTAGTTTTCTTTCAAGAATGTGGCTACAATCTTTGCCATCTTGTAGCAGGGTGATTGGATGCTGTTGACCAGGGGTCTCATTGGACGGTTTGCTTTGTGGAGTTTCACAAGCCCCTTGAGTCTTGGTGCTACCGGGTTCATTTCAAGCGTTCTGCCATTATCAGATACATTGTTCCGTTTCAACACAGCTTTCAGGTCCTCTTGGTATTTCTGTGTTGGGTCCTTTGTCAGCTCTTTGTATCCATTGGCTGCAATGTACGACTCCACTTTTTGGGTGTAGTCATCCTTATCAGAGGTAGTAAAGCAGATCGCAAAAACCAATGGCTACCATAGTGGTGTGGTGGAGGCAATCTTTAGGAAAATGGAAAATAAAAAGGGAACCCATGAGAGCACGGTGAGAAAGTACTCCGGATCAATACCATACATAGGAAAGTATACAAATAAAGTGATAAAGGCGTTCAATGGCTATGAAGTAAATGTGGGTATCTAGAATAACTTACCCATGGTGAAAAGAATTAGCAACGACCAGACGGAAGCCAAGGACGAGGGGAGCTTGAGTGGAGTTTACAAGCTCAGTTGTGACCAGTGCGAGGGCATATACATTGGTGAGACTGGGAGAAAGTTTGAGATCAGGAAGAAGGAGCACGAAAAGTCAAAGGAGAAAGAAGATGGCAAATCACTGTTTGGCAAACACTGTAATGAGGAACACCACAATGGAGATGGGATATTTGAAATCATACGTGTAGAAAATCGCTTGAAAAGAAGAAAACTCTGGGAGCAAATGGAGATTGCAAAAGCCAAGAGGAAGAAAGCCTTCCTCTTGAACAATGTAGTCACATTCGACAGCGAAAAATTATTCGGCCTGGTGATTGGACGAGAGAAGAAGAACAGAGTTGACCAATAAGATGGCAGGAAACCAGTTAGCCATTAGAAACACCGTATTTAGCTTTAGAATGAGAACCAATCACTAAGCACTAAGCAGTATGTTTTAGCCAATAAGAACGCATGTCTAAATAGTGTAAGAATAAGTCTCTGAGTGAACCAATCACAGCACAGCATTGTTACAACCAATAAGATCACAGTGTTATACTATTAAAAACTCTTGTTTAAGGCCTTTTCTTCAGTTGCGACACAACTGATGATGGGATAACACCCGAAAGTACTTTTGTAAGAGCAACTATTGAAGTAGAATTGTACATTTGAAAAGACTTTTTCAATTTTTCAATATCATTTATTATTAAAATTTTTAAGGAAATGAATTCATAATTAATTTTAAAAATTAATACTTTAAATTTAAGTTACTTAAAAAATATATATATATTTTAATTAATTGATAGATTATTAATATTTCTATTAATAATAAAATTAATTAATCAATTTAATTCAAGTTATATAATAATGAAAAATCGATTTAATTTTATTCTTGATATTTTTTTAATTAATAAAAATTTAATATTAATATTTATATTTTTTAGAGTTATTTATTTTTATATTTTCTTTAGATATAGTATTAAAAATTTTATTAATGTTTTTTTTTAAATTTTTTTAAAATAAATAATTATAATTATAATTTAATTTAAAATATTCGTAATTAAATAAATAAATTTTCTTTATTAAATTAATATTTATTTAAATAATTTTATAAATAAATTCTTTATTGCTGAGGGAACAGGATTTAGGCGAACAAAGTTACAAAAAATACGTCACGGCGTCCAAATGAATGCGGCGCGGCGTCTGAATGATTGTTGCACCTAATTGTCGGTGCCTATATGACCGTAACCCCCTCAACACCCCCAAAATAATGTACTAAGAATATTTTTTCGAGAAAAATTTTCTCAGCAGGCAGTAACCTATACCTGCCAGGTAATTGAGAAGTTTGCAAGTACTCCCTCCTCCCCTTACATATTATACTAGGCTTATACTAGGATTTAGCCTTTTATATACTAGGCTTATACAAGGTCTAGGTATAGGCTTCATTTTAGTATTTAGCCCTGGTAGGTGATTGAGAAATCTTCGAGTACACTCCCGCCTCTCCTGTAGGTATAAAATGTACCATGCTTATACTAGGTTTAGGTGTAAGCTTCATTTCAGTATTTAGCCTTGGCAGGTGAATGAGAAATCAGCGAGTACACCCCTCCCCCCTTTATGTGTTATACTGAGAAAAAAAGGGGTGATACTCTGACGCGTAACTAATTACAAAGCAGCCAAAAACGAAAACAATACAACGGAGCGCTTTCGACTAAATAGTCATCCTCAGCAACGACAAGAACACAACTGACCCAACGAAAAACCGAAACATCATCCCCAACCTCGAGAATGACGGTCAAGAAAGGAAACTAATCAACGAGTTATGACTCACAAATAAGCTCGATCAGACCTTCGTCCGGTATATGGCTGTTCAGCTTAATGACACTACCAATATTCTTATGACAAATCATTTCGATATGCTCCAAAGCGGCACGCCTAAAATACAAATTCTTTTTTGGAGAAGCACCACAGAATCTTCCCGGAAAATGTGGCCATTAGCAGTTTATTACATGGTTAGCGAATGCCCAATCTTCCACTTTATCCTTCTGCCAGGCTGTCTTGTACTCATCGACTCTAATCTTCAGTTAGCAACCTGTATCCCCAGCATAAACACCCTTATAATATTTGCATTCTCACCTATACACTCCACAATTCTCATCCTCAGGATTTCAATCTTTCAATCAAACAGAGAACCTTTTGACGGTGACACGGTTATAGAACACTGGCTGAAAGCCGAAGAGCCCAGCCTAATTGAAGGGAGAACTTCCTCAAAAAGGGGGGTCTAATCCAACGCAGTTTCTCGCGGCTGATAGTATGGGGGAGGGAAGTCGTAACGTCGAGGAATTTCCTGGTTATCTTCCCACGCGTCATCGTCCAAGTGAATCTCATTCACTCTGGCCCGATGTTTTATGGTCAGTAACTCCTTTCTGAAGGCAGTTCGACTCAAAAGAATGTCAGCAAGTCTTTGGGCAGAGCTGTTGAATGTAGCACATTTGTGGGCCGCGGTTTCTGTGAGACCAACTTTCTCCAGCAATACTCCTCAACCTCGACAACTTTAGACCCATTGAAAACTTTCGAACTCTGATCTACAGAGCAGCTCAAGTCATACTAAGCCTAGTAGCGCTCACATTACAAAATCTACATTCTTAGGGAGGTTGAAAGTATTCAAACTATTTCCTGCATATCTGAGAGACTGTAATTTCCTTTCAAGACTAAATTACTGAAAACAGTTCAAAAGTTGAGAAGCAAGCACGAAATACTCTTAAGTTCTTCAAAATGAGACTCAGAAACTCAGACCGCCAAGATTCAACAGCTCGAGACCCAACGAGACTCAGAAACGGAGATTTCACAGTTTCAGACCCAAAGACGAATTCGTGATTGGGTCAACAAAATAGTAACTTTTCCTTGACCGGCCAAATTCCTTGGGCAACTTTAAAAATGCTTTGGTTCTCGAAAGTGAGACTCAAAAATAGATTTATTTTCAGGCTGCCGAGATTTCACAGCTCGAGATTCAAAGATGAATTCGTGATTCGGTCAAAAAAATACTAAAATTTTCTCGACAGGCCACATTACTTGAGCAACTTCAATAATTCAGACGAGGGCATGGAATACCCTTACCTTATCGAGGCTGAGACTCAGAGACAAACCTATCGTCAGGTTCTCAAGTGTTCACAGATTGGTAGGTGCTTGGGTAAGCAAAGAATATAGCGGTTTCTGTGAGACCAAATTCCTCTTGCAATACTCCTCAACCTCGACAACTTTAGACCCAGTGACAACTTTCAAATTCTGATCTACAGAGCAGCTCATATCATGCTACAAAATCTGCAGCAACGCGCTGCATCGCTACTCATGTATCAACCCTGTCGCGTTCTATTCCTATTCACATCTAATTAACGAGCGTATTTTTGATGAGCGCTCCCGGTTACCAGTCGAGCCAGCCTTTATTCCCTGCAAATCCACATCCCTTAGTGAGATTGGTATGACTATCTCTCTGGACAGAAGCACTTCCTACTCGTTAGCTCTCTAAAAGCTATTAGCTTGAAATATTCTCATTCACACTCGGATACTGAGAAAGAGAAAGACGTAAACATGGCCTTTATTTAAGTATTTACTTATAGTTAACATTGAGTGAAATTCATGGGCATACATTGACTGTAGTATTAGCAGGATGTATTTCAGGCATGAAGCAAAATTGAAATATAATATTGTGACTTGACGATATGAATTATTGGTAAAAAGATAGGTATCATATGAAGTGTGTAATTGTGATAGATGCAAATGAAATATGCGTATGTTAGCGTTTTGGTCATGAACATTCTGAGAAAGGTGAGAAATTGCTTTACCAACAGAAAAGAATTTGATGACTTTGCTCAGAGCGTCCTCGTGGATTTTATTTCTCGTCACTTCGTGCGAAAACTTTTTCGTTGAAAGACTAGTATGTGAGCGTATGCGTGTTCTCGAGCCAGACGTTTTTAATTGTTTTGAAAAGAAAATGATTTATTCGAATCGCGAGTGAAGTGACCGGTGCAAGTGCCGAAATGAGATTCGGATGAAGGTGTCATTTTGTGGATGAAATTTCATATGGCCTTCTTACCCCGATTTGCGTCGCGGGTGGGTGATTGGGAATTCCAGACGCGATTTGGGATAAACGATGTTCAAGAGCCATAGTATGTGCGTAATTTATCTGGTAGGCTAAACGATTGAAAGTATAATTTGGTGCATCCGGGTTAGCATTTACGAATACATATTATACAGGTATACGTGAAATCAGCAGATTTTGCCGTGAAACGTGTAAATGATATAACAATGTGTGCTGTTATACTGAAACTCGCGTTTCGTCTAAATAAATTTTCTTTCATTTTCAATTAGAATCGTTCGGCTCGAAAATATTTACGTTCATAAAAAACGAAAAAAATACAATGAAAAAAAAAAAATAGTCTGATTTTTCGTGAGATTTCTAGGGGAAAAATGCACTGCATTGGTCGCCAGAAATAAGGGTCCCGGTATCACAGGCAAGGTATGAATGAGAATTGAGTGTAATGGATACTTGAATACCCGCACATTAGGCTACAGAGCAGTAAATATTACTAACATACTAGCAACTAATACTGACACATCCTCACAGATTCTTGTCAAAATTTTTAGTCCTTTCCCTCCTTTTGAACGCAGCTTGGATGTAGAAATTTACCCTATACCTCGTCTCCCTTGATTCATCACGTTTTTCTCCATTCGGCCAGTTTTTCAACCGTCCAGTAAAAACGGACTGATTGCCCTCTCTAAAGTTCTCTCGTTCTACCCCGCCCGTTCTAATCTTTTCAACTTCTTCTCCGTGATAACACTGTTGATAACTCACGATTAGACGTGAAATTTGCGCATTTGCAACTCTTGTTCTTGTAAGAGTTCGGCTTCCTTGCTGTGTTCTGTGTCATAGTTTTCAGGTTTATCAATAGAGAGTTATTTGACTATTTGGAATAAATATTATCGACACGAATTGTTTAGATGACGTGACACAAAATGGCGTCGTCTGCAATATTCGTCTCTCTTCTCTTTAACATTGGAGTTCGATAATTTTGGAGCCGGAATCCTGATTGCGCTCAAGAAGAAAATTTGTCCTGAAAAAGAATATACGTCGTGTTCCAGAAAAAGAAAAGGTAAGGTTTGTTAATATTAAAGAAATATTCTCGTCGAGCCAAATGAAATCAAAAGTGAGTCGCCATGCGCCTCATTAGCCGGGTCCCATGTGTTTTTTTTTTGTCTCATTGACTGTTACATGACGGGCATTCCCTTTTTCCTTTTTTTTTGAAAAGATCTGCAACTTTTTTTCTGACCCAAGATATACACATAGAGCTTCGAAAATCCAGATTTTTTCCGTGTCACGATTTGAAAAGCGAGTGATCCGCATGTTTGTTGCACTCGGATCTGGAACGTGAGAGATTTAGGGTTCCTTTTGTGTTTCAAGTCTCAGAATGCAAAAATAATCTCGCAAATGTAATCATAGTATTGGGAAGAAATTTAGATACATTTGATAGAAAGTATAATGGGAGTCTTTACGGTTGATGAGTACATGCAGTAATGATATTCCCATTGTTGCAGTAGGAATCAAGAAGAAGAAAGATTGAACAAAAATTTGAAAAATACCATGCAAAGTGCTCTTGTGTCGTACTTGTCGTGTCTTCTCGATGCTAAAAGTATGTGGGTTTTTGTAATATTGAAGCTCAGCTACCCTAAAAATTTCATATCTATTTTTTTGATCATCCAATTTATTCTCAAAAAGTCTTGAGCACTACTTACGCCACATAATTATGAGGAGTACACCATCCGCTTAATATGCGAATTTTATTATGAATGTTACCTATATTAGTTAACATCACTCATTTCAACATTAAAGAGCAACGGTCCTAGGACTGATCCTTGCGGGACCTCAGTCATGAATGTTATTTTAACCATTTTATAATTATTCTCGTAGTGGTTTTTCTCGACGTCTTCATCCTGTTGGAAGTCTATTCCAGAGCCTTCCACGATAATCCTTCCATGGCCGACATTCTTTTGACATGTTTTCGCCAGTCCTACCGATACTTTTAATAGGGAATCTGTTGTAGCGAGGGGCCTCCCGGAAAAAACGTCCGCCGTCCGGGAGGCAATCTAACCTAACCTAACGTAACCATGACCATGGGACTTCGAAAAATTTTTAATTTCGTCCTCTCGCCTATAGTTTGGAAAATGACATTTTTCTAAGGGGCTTGGAGGTTGAAATTTTTTCAATGTCCTCTCTTATCAGTTATCACCTAGAACTTGGACTATCACGTATAGGCCTAGTTCGAAGGTCAAAATTCTTCTTAGTCACCCATCTATCACCCAAGTTCGAAGGTCAAAATTCTTTTCTACTTCCCCCTCCTTTTTCAAAATCCCTCTCCAATAGCTCGGCCTCCAATCATATATACTAGTATAAAGCTAGTATAATACAAGGAGGATTTCAAGCCTAGTTCAAGTCCATTTTTCAATAACAATCATAAGAATGGTATCTCTCATACTTCTAACCGAGGTACTTTTCCCTCGAACGACTCAATGTTACAGAAGAGCAGTATTAGCATGTAATGACCCGGAGAAAAGTAGGTACAGTATTTCTCTTACAAGCGACTGCGGTACTTTTCCCTCGAGCCCGCGAAATCCGCATTTTACACAAAATCCGTAGAAAAATCCCAATTTTTTTCGGGGATCGAAAATCCGTAGATCTGGCAGCACTGATAGCCCGATTGAAATAGCTCCTTCAAGTAACTAGATATGCAATACTCCATTCACCAATTGGCCTAGCCCCTAGTGAGCCAGATATACCACAAGACTCATGAAACAGGATTCCTTCCTCCCCTCATTTAAGTCCGTTAAAGAACCCTTGAGTTTTTTAATCCGATCCAGAATTGGTTAGAATTTGAACATGAAGCTAGTATAAAAACTCTTGAATGGGCCTAGCATAGAGCCACCAGAATAACCAGTAGGGCTTCTGAGAAGAAATGTTATTTTTTAGATCATTGCCTGTGACCAGAAAAAATACTGACGTTGACAGTTTTCCAAAATGCCTGTTTCTTCCAAATAATTAATTGAGGGAAACCCGTTATAATCTTTTCAAATTTATTGCGGGCTAAGCAGGCCTAATGTTATTTTGACCATCACTTCGATGCTCGTTATTTGACCAAAATATATGACGATCGACACTGGCCAGTAATTGTCTAAGTTGAAAAAAGGGCTCATATGAAAATTTTGCTTTAGTTTCAGTCTCAAGTTTCAAGTCTCGGTCCCGAGTGTCAATCTCGAGTCTCAATCTTGAGTCTCAATTGTCAACTCTCAGCCTCGAGTCTAAATCTTGACTCTCAAACTCGAGTCTCAGTCTCGAATCTTGAGTCTCCAGCTTGAGTGTCAGTTGAAGATATCCGTTTTTGTATGTTACGGTTTTCCATAATTAAATTTTATACTCAAAAGAGTAAGGTAAAAAACGATTACTAAAGCCGCAATGTATTTAAAAATTCACGAGCGCTTTCGGCTAATAAGCCATTCTCGAGTGTAGAAAGCGACTATATTTCTACACTCGAGAATGGCTTATTAGCCGAAAGCGCTCGTGAATTTTTAAATACATTGCGGCTTTAGTAATCGTTTTTTACCTTACTCTTTTGAGTATAAAATTTAATTTAAATTGAGTGTCAGTCTCAATCTTGAGTCTCAGTCTTGTGTCTCAGGCTCAAGTGTCAATATTGAGTCTCAAACTCGACTCCCAGTCTCGGATGTCAGTCTCGAGTGTCAGTCTCGAGTCTCAAACTTGAGTGTCAGCCTCGAGTTTCAATTTTGAGTCTCGAGTATCAGTCTCAAGTTTCGAGTCTCGGTCCGGAGTCTCAGTCTTGTGTCTCAGACTCGAGTCTCAATCTTGAGTCTCAAGTTTCAATTCTCAGCCTCGAGTCTAAATCTTGAGTCTCAAACTCGAGTCGCAGTCTCAAATCTCGAGTCCCATGCTTGAGTCTCAATTTCGAGTGTCAGTCTCGGGTCTCAGTCTCGAGTCTCAATTTCGAGTCCTAGCCTCCAGTCTCAATCTTGAATGTCAAGCTTGAGTCTCGGGCTCGAGTCTCAGGCTTGTTTCTCAGGCTCAAGTGTCAGTCTCGAATGTCAGTCGCGAGTGTCAGTCCCAAGTCTCAGCCTCGAGTCTCAATCTTGAGTCTCAAATTCGAGTTCCAGTCTCAAGTGTCAATTACGAGTCTCAACTTGAGTGTCAGTCTCGAGTGTCAGTCCCAAGTCTCAGTTTCGAATCTCAATTTTGAGTCTCGAGTATCAGTCTCAAGTTTCGAACCGCGGTCCCGAGGGTCAATCTCGAGACACAAGTTTGAATCTCAATCTTGAGTCTCAAGTGTCAAGTCTCAGCCTCGAGTCTAAATCTTGATTCTCAAACTCGAGTTTCAGTCTCGAATCTCGAGTCTCCAGCTTGAGTGTCAGTCTCAATCTCAAGTCTCGTGTCTCAATCTCGAGTCTCGGTCCCAAGTGTCAATCTTGAGTCTCAATTTCGAGTGTCGGGCTCGGGTCTCAGTCTGGAGTCTCAATTTTGAGTCCCAGCCTCCAGTCTCAATCTTGAGAATCAAGCTTGAGTCACGGGCTCGAGTCTCAGTCTTGTGTCTCAAGCTCAAGTGTCAGTCTCGAGTCTCAATTTCGAGGGTTAGGCTCGGATCTCAATTTTGAGTGTCAGTCTCAAGTCTCGAGTGTCTGCCTCGAGTCTCGGTCTTTATTGTCAGTTTCGAGTCTCAGCCTTGAGCTCAATCTTGTGTCTCAGTTACGAAAAAAGGCGATACTTCTAAAGAAAGAAGTAATTAAATGCAAGTCTCGAGTAAGCAGGGGTGTTGCGAAACCACTTTGATGAAGACGATTCTTTGTATTTGTCGTTTTAGAGGAGGCCATTTGCACATGGGTTTTTTGTTTCTTCTTCTTTAGTTACAAGGAATTTAAATTTTAGGGGGGTTTCTTCATCTAATCAAGGGGATCACAACACACCCGCCGAATGTCAGCGTCAAGTCTCAATCTTGAGTCTCAGTCTCCAGTCTCGGTCCTGAGTGTCAGTCTCGAGTCTCAAGCCTCAGTCTCAAACTCAAGTCTCAGGCTCGAGCAGGGCCGTCGCCACGGGGTGGCAAGTAGGTAGGTATTACTGCTTCAGGCCTGGCGCTACTGCAAGCCTCGCGCTGGCAAGGGGAAAATATTAAAATTGTGTAAATTGAAAAAAGACCTTATGTGAAAATTTTACTTAAGGCCTCAAGAAGTCTGGCGACGGCGCTGCCAATACATTACGGACAGTTGTTGTGTTATTTACTTTCACCAATTTTACTGTCGATTGTTTTCTTTCTTTTTATTATTGATAATAATGGCCACTGCAGCAAAATATACTATTTTATAATATTATGTTGAGTAACTATTTCCCTTTCACCGTTTCAAGCTACCTACTCATCTTTAATGTTTGTTTTTAGGAATTATAAAAACTTATACCGCAACGAGCATCAGGAATTGCAATATGACGGAATTACGGAGAAATATGAGAAAGCTTCGTCTCCTGTTGTGGAAGCAGCTTCAGATGCTGAAAAATCGTTGGATTCTTTCTCTGATTGAACTCTCTCTTCCAATTTTTATCGTTTTTCTCATCGCAAAATTAGCGGGACATGTTATGGGAGGAATGAAACCCGAGAATGCCACCAAACACGATGCCATAGATATCCTTAGAAATAATTCTTTTATAAATATTATATTCACTCCGCAATCGCCTCCTCTTCTGGATCTGATGAAAATATACGTCGACAAAATTCGTAACGTCAATTTTTCTATTTTCATTTTCTCAATGAATAAAATATTGATTTATTTTACTTCGGGAATTTTTACAGCTGAAGGTGGTCAAAAGTTGAAGTTGTTCGGCGTTGAAAACGAAACCGCTTTGAAAAATTTACTTTGTAACTTGTGCTCACGTTCCATTGGTATCGTCTTCAATGAATTTTCTGCACTCAATGATGTCAACGGCAATTTCTCATTTGTACTCCAAAGCACTAGGGACGTATTCACTGACGATTTATATATTACAAAGGATAGACTTTGGATTCGCTCCTATGGGCCTATTGATGAAGGTATTAAATACGATGATTCAGTTTTAGCCCGCTGGTGATCTAAATTAGGAACCATTGTTTTATTTCTTTCCAGATCCTTATACGCATAGGGGCTTAGCTGCAGTTCAGATAGCATTGAATGAAGCATTTGCTGCGTACACAAATAGATCTCCAATTTATGATGAGGTTCGAAGTATAAGTGCAGTTCTAATGTCAGGATCAGGCAAATTTTCCTCATCGATTCTATCTCTTTTCAGATTCTTCCCCTACGTTCCAACAGTAGTATGCATCATTATTTTGATGACCGCATCAATATTGGCAATTCCTCTCATGGTGGCAATTATGGAAGAAAAAACTAGCGGAGTTAAGGTGGAGTATCGTGCACTGGTGTAATTTAATTTATTGGCATTCATTAAACCTTGAACTTGTAATTTCTTTTTGCACAGGAATTGATGAAAATTGTAGGAATGAAAGAATGGTTAACATGGCTCGGATGGCTCATTTATGCTTTGATTTCTAGCTTAATTACGTATACAATTGTGACATATCTGCTGCAGTACGAATTCTGTAAACTAACACCCGCTGCTATCCATCGCAAAGTCAACCCTACGGTATTGTGGTCGTGTATTGTGTTGTATTGCGCTGCTAATACTGCTTTCTCTTTCATGTTTGTTGCTATATTTCATCAAAGTAAGCCACCGGTACTTGAGTACAGTCTAGTGATGATGTTGAACAGTAGAATAAAGTGATGCTTTATTATGTTTAGCCACCGTCGCCTCACCTATGTACGTGGTGACTCTCATAAAGGTCATTAAATTGTGCTCGAATATAAGCGGAATGAAATGGAAGAGAGTGTGCTGTCTTCTACCTGGTGCTGCATTTTGGTTTGGGTTTGAAACAATCAAATATGCAGAAACTAACGGTAAATGTGCATCAACTAGAGTGGTTTAATTCAATGCCAATGTTTGGAAATTAACCATGAAAAACTACGTATTTTCCCAGATAAACATTTGGGTTGGGGTGATTTATTCCCCTCTGAACCAAGTCCGTCAACGCTACCCCTTGGTTTCACTTTTGTCATGATGATATTGGATACATTTTTGTACATGTTCTTGACGTATTATATCAGTGCCATCAATCCGGGAAAATTTGGAGTTCGGAAATCACCGTTTTTTCTTTTTTGTGTGAGTATGAAATGGATCCAACTAAAAACTTGTAACTGCACTTGCTCAATGACGTATTCCTTCACGGGATGAACTCAACGCAGACTCTATTGGCACATGTTGCAACTGTATTCGCTTTTTAACCCTCATTTTAGACATTACCGTTTCCCATTCCCTTCAGGCTGAAGGCATGTACTGCAGGTTTCACAAAGGTATGTACTGGTTTCACTGCAAAAGAAAGTCAATATTCAAATACATTTCCTGCCTTCAGATTAGTCTTTTTACATTTCTAGATACTAAGATCTTTATTGAATAACAGCCAGAGTCCAGAATTTGTGAACCTGGATGATCCACCTGTTGAAAAATTTATTGAAAAGCCTAAGAGTCCTAATTTAGAAGTAACAATCGAAATAAAAGATTTACACAAAAATTTTGGTTCTGTGCACGCATTGAAAGGAGTTAATCTGAATTTGTATAAAGGCGAAATAACAGCACTATTGGGCAACAACGGAGCAGGCAAAACAACCTTGCTGACCATTTTGACTGGTAGAGAAAGAGTTTCATGAAGATTTTATCCTAAAATGATTGTCCTTGATGATTAATCAGACTTATTGTTTATAGGTTTGGTCAAACCCACAAAAGGCTCTATCACTTACAAAGATGAAATGGATGTTCTGAAAAAAATGGACAAATTCAGAGACCATTTGGGGTTGTGTCCTCAAGAAAATCGACTTATTCCTTATTTGACTGTGTTAGACCACTTATTATTTTTCGGACAGGTAAAATACTCAGAAAATTCTTGAGGTCAAGTTTGACTTTTTTTTTAGTGACTTTTGTTTATTTATTTTAGTTAAAAGGATCCTCCAAAATGGATGCGTTGAAAGAAGCGGAAGAATACATGAAACTGATGGAGATTGAAGAGAAAGCTTCCTCGTTGGTGGCCACTTTATCTGGGGGTATGAGGCGTAAATTGTGTTTGTCCATTGCATTAATGGGAAAAGCTGAAGTAAGAAAAATCTCAGACAAAAATTCAAAAACTCCTGATTTAATCCAACAAGTCCTTGCCTCTGTATCAAAAGGAATCCTCACATTGCGTAAAAAATCCATCTCAGTCTCCTCGATGT
The DNA here is from genome assembly GCA_035079395.1 of Aspidiotus destructor. NCBI lineage: Eukaryota > Metazoa > Arthropoda > Insecta > Hemiptera > Diaspididae > Aspidiotus > Aspidiotus destructor. Next base: position 8,741,967 of record JAVHKZ010000003.1, on the reverse strand, counting down.
ACACATCTCCATAAATGAACTAACTACTCGAATACACTCACTCCCCCTCCCCCCCAGTGTAATAGTTGGCAACTTCGATGCACACCGCACCGCCTCACTTGGGATAGCAAGGAACAAGAAAATTGTGGAAACGTCATTGAACCGCTCCTCTTGAACGAATCCGATCTAATCCTACTTAATAACCACTAATCACCTACCCAGTTCCGCGTTTCTACTGGCTCATTCTCCACAATGGATCTCTCTCTCTCTCTCTCTCTCTCGCACACACACTTACAAAGCATTATCTAAAAAACTCACAACAACTTTCGCGATAGTGACCACTTCCAGCTCTACCAATCATATCACGGAACTACGAAATCCTTTTTACTTCAGCTCTAAAATGGTTACTTGACAAAACAGATTGGAACTTCTTTTTACTATCAACTTACAGCAGAAATATACTCTATTCCCACTTTTTACTTGATTAATCAAAATGTGTTCACAGATTTCATCTTCCAAGCAGCAAATCAAACCGTTTCAAAATCCTTTCATAAAAAACGTTTCCTGCGGTGGTTTTTTGATAATAATTAGAAATGTTTTACTAAGGGCTAGTTTTATGATACCGGCTTATTTCTTAACCCTGGGTTATTCAGGGATTATTGGTTAACCCGAGAGTTTATTCCGTTACGTGACGTTTAACCCTGTATTGTAAAAACCCTAAGAAACAGAGTTGGAATAGCAATTTGTAACTTTCAACCAGCCTCCAGCTACGTAAATAGAGCCCAATAAGAAAATTCACAAGTGGCAAGCAAAATCTTTCTTTTCAACCTCTAGTAATTCAAAATCATCTTTATCAAACACAACTAGAAATTAGCTAAATTCATGTCTCAAATTATTCCTCAATCCTCGAATGACAATTTATTACAGTTCTGTTTTCTTTCCCACAAACTAATAGACGAGCTATCACTTATAGACTTCACTCGCAATTCTGATTCTTCTCCACACGACTACCTTCCCTCTTCAACTCATCCATATTCTCAGCTATTTTGAAACTAGCAATAGCAATTCCCATCCTCAAATCAAACAAAGACCCCGACCCTTCTTCTTTCCTACCGACCAATCTGCCAAAATTTTCAAAAAGTTCTTCGACTCATTCGATTTTTAAAATTCAATTATTTCATAAACGATTCACGAAATGCCTACAACCATAACATTAGCCGAACTTGATACCCTTATCTATTCAGCGAACTCCAATAAACGCTTTCCCGAGAGCCTGGCGACACCACGTCCTCCTCATCTTTCACAAATATGGTTTTCGCGGTCTGCTCTCAAAATTTTTAGAAAATTATCTACTAAACCGTTCTTTTTAAGTCAGGGTAAGTCCCACAAGAGTCTTTTCTCATCGGAACACTTCTCATGATCGCAGAGCTCATGACATCTTTGGTAATAAGGTTTTCCCTGTTGAACCAATTTCATAAGCCGATGACCTGAGCATCCATACAAATAATCAACTTCGCCCACCCTCCCACGTTATTTCACTTATCATCAGCCTTCCTGTCTTTATGTGCTTTATATTTATTCTTTACTCTTAATATTCTCATACAATCCCATCATTTGCTACTGTAATCAATCAGTGAAAAAACTTCGAGCATACTTTGTCCTTTATTTTTCCCTTTTTTATGTACAGTATATCTTAGTATAGTGGAAAAGCCAATTGTAAAATTTTGATGAATAACTTCTGTCTCATGTTTTTCTTCAAAAGATTTTGATCCTGGACGAGCCAACATCTGGTTTGGATGTAAAATCGAGACGTAAATTTTGGGATTTCTTATTGGTATGTAAAGCACCTTCGAATCACTCTTCATCAACATTAATCATTGGATTTGTTTATTCTTTTTTCCCTTTTTTAAACTAGACAGTATTTGATAGAACAGTGAGAGGTTCCCTAACGAAAATTTGCCTTGTGAAAATTCACCGGAAAAAACTTGCCTCACAAAACTTCGTTTCAAAAAAAGTTGATGTGAACCAGTTCACCCAGAAGACCACGAGGAAGTCGGCTTCACATACTTCAAAAAAATTTGTATGCTTGTACAGAAGCATCATCATTGTAGGTCTCTGCCCCAAATAAACTTCAGCATCAAACCGTCGTTCAGAAGATATAGAAGCGTTATCATTTTAAGAAATGTGAGCCATACATCGCCGACGATAACATCGGTTTCTTTTTTGTATACCAACACGTGTCTGTAGTCACAAGGCGAAGTCCTTGTACTTCCATCGGGATTTGCTGGTGGTTCGCCCGCCAACAGCTGCTCGTGTCGTGCTATTCTCCTTTGATGGTTTTGTAGTGCTAGAATACGTTCTCAACGATGGTACCATGAGTTGTCTCAAATGCACGATGCCACCCTAAGACCGCGTTATCCGTTTTTGAAAGATTCTAGATTGCAGCGTTGAGATAGTTCCCCAACTCTCACGGAAATTGAGGAGCCCGCCGAATTTGCCACCCTTGTTTTCGTCGTTAAAACTACGGGTATCTTCAAAGTACTCAAAGACAGGTTCGAGGCCTAGTGAAAAAATGAAAACCTTTTCTTCAGTTATGATCGACGTAGACGTTAGGCTGCAGACAAACTACTAGAATTCTTTCGTCTCGCCAATTGGCTCACATTTGAAAAAAATTGACTCAGCCGAATTTTTGTAAATAATATAATTTGCTCCGGAAACTTTTCTTGTATGGCAAATTATCGTATCTGGTTAATTTTCTCTGGCAAACTTTCGCAAGGCAATCTCTCTCAGGTAAATCCAACTTTACTTAAATTAATGGGACTTGCAACTACTTTTACGATTTTGGGCTCGGGAAGGGTAGATGGAGATGAGGGTGTTGTAAAAATTGGTCGATTTGAGGTACTTTATTGTGCCGATGATTTTCTCACGACTGCGTGAGAAAAAGTTTGTGATGCAATGGGACCAGATAAAGAAAGTTGTACCCGAGAAGAAAAGTTGAAAGGATAAATTGTCAGAAGGAAAGAAAGTTGGTGAGGTGGGTATGACCTATTTTTAGATGAGTTAGGATGACTTTTTCGCGGAAGATTTTTCAATAGATGATAACGTATTGGGGGATGAAGAGAACCAGAAATTATATGTCAGAAAAAGAGAATGAGGGAGCAGTAATAATATTTTAAGTTGAGCGGGAGTATCTTTTTTGACGTATCACCATCGTTGTTCTCTTATCTGAAAATTTAAATCCATAGTTAGCTGACCATTTTGAAAGAATGACGAGGGGTAATCGAAATAGTCTTGCCGCTCTTGTGTGGTTGGAGATTAGTGAGGAGACCTTGAAGTCAACCTCAAAGAGGCGTTTGGCATGAGGAAAGCTGATATTGACTCTTAGGTTCTTTACAGAGATTGAGAACAGGGAAACCCTTTGTACTTCCATCTGTGGGACACCGTTTTGGATATGTTTGTAGGAAGAGTATTGGTATTGAAATCCAATCGTCAGAGATCTGTCATGAAAGAAGGATCGAAGGAGTTAAGATATATTGCCCTTGAGGTCAATTTCTCATAATTTTGAGGGAATTTGGTGGTGCCAGGCTTGGAAAAACGCTTCCTGAAGGTCAAAGAAGATGGAGTACAATTTTGAGTTTGAGCGGAGGAATTCCTCAATTTGGATGATGTGGAGAGTATTACGGCCATTGCAAAAGCCGTATTGATATGGGGAAAGGGTGTTATTTAAGTCGATGAACCAGGAAAGTCTTTTGTTCAATAGTTTTCGGGCCAGTTTGCCAAGGACGGTAGTAAGCGGAGAGAAAGGGATCTTCAGTAGTGTTGGGAGGATGACAGCCAATTTCCAGGTGAAAGGGTAGAAGCCGTGTTGAAGAATTGCGTAGAACAGGAACAGAGAGAATTGAAAGAGTATACGCAGGGTCCCGTGGTCGAACGAATCTGTTGATGGGGAGAGCTTTTGCGTACTTTTTGCTTGATACAACAAGAGTGGGCTTTGTAATCGGCGTCAGCCGAAATTAATGGAAAGCGGGAGGCAAACAGTTCAGCTATGGCTCGGGAAATGATATTCAAAAAACGCAACTTCCTACAAATTTTAGTAGCTTTGTTTTTTTCGGATAGGAATTGCGAGGAAGCCGTACTATCATTCTGACTACCCAAGCCATGGAAGAAGCTGACGCTCTAGGAGATCGTATTGCAATTATGCATCATGGGACCATTGTCTGTCACGGAACTAGTTCTTTTTTGAAAAAGTCATACAGTAAGTAACGTTATCGATATTCACATGTTTCATCGAAAGGATACTTGTATAAAGATTTATAGGAGTAAAAGTAGTACATTCTGCATTAATACTCCCTGAAAAAGTTGTACTGATTCGCTCCTTACGATATCATTCAGAAATGTTAATTTTTGGCTGCGTGCAATTTTTTTACGATTTTAGAAAATGACTGCAAGTATTATTTTTTCTATAGCTTTCATCTCTAAGTACTAGTAAAAACTTTAAGAATGGCAGAAGCGTTAATTCAAAATTGTTGCAGATACTGGATATGAGATGACAATAACTAAAAACGAATCCGCCTCTGAACCTCACATCACGGAGGTTATTCAAAAATCTGGAGTTAACGGTGTATCGTTAGCGGGCTCATCAAGTGAAGAAGTTGTATACAAGTTACCGTTGAGCGAAACATCAAAATTTTCGTACTTATTCAGAGAATTGGAGAATTCGAAAGATCAGCTCGGCGTCAAATCGATCGGAGTTTCATGTACAGCCATGGAGCAGGTGTTTTTGAAGTGAGTTCCCACAAAAACACTCTAGTCTAGTGATAGTTCTAAATAATGTTCGAGAGTACATCCCCTTTGCAGAGTTTGTGGAGTGTCGTCGAGAAGAAGTAGTACCGGTACACTATCGGATGAAGGCACAGCCAGCCGTAGTACGTCACCATTATTTTTGATGTACTTCATTGTCTAATTGTCGAGGAAATGAAAAATGATAAATTTTATTTTTTAGAATCTGCTCGCTCAAAAATCTCTGGAATTACTCTCATGCTGCAACAAATATATGCCTTGCTCGGAAAAAAATTTCTGTTCACGACGAGAAACTGGATAAACTTATTTTTCAGAGTAAATATCCCGGTTGAAAATTTATTGAAGAAATCTCAAAGAGATAAATAGAATTCATTTCACGTAAACGTTTTCTCATTTTTAGGTTATTTTTCCTACTCTGATGATGATTCTTTGCGTACGTGGTGCGAAAAAATACGACTATTCCAATGAGACTTTCCAAATAATTAACTACACGTTATACCAGGACACAAAAGTGATGGTGCAGAATGCGAGCGGTTCTTGGCCCAGTTGGAAAAATTTCGAATCCCAACTTCAACCTTTTGGGGTTGAATTAATTTTTTCAGAAAAGGAGAATATTGTTAATGGTATGAGTTTTCCGAAATTTCTTTTTACTTGCATAATGAATCGATCTAATTCGCACTATTCTTTGTTACGAAGGATTGTTGAACTATGGCATTCAAAATTTAACTTCTTACAAACGTGATGTGATTTTGGCTATGGAGTGGCGTGGTGGAAATGAGAGAAATATTACATTGTTGTACAGCAAGTCAGCTATTCATTCCCTGCCACTTGGACTTGGCGTGTTCGCCAATTATGTGTCACGTTACCGGGACAAAATTTCGACTGAGTTTCAAATGAGTGTACCAAGAGTGAGTCTTGTTTCTTTTTCTATATTAGGTTGCATTGCCGGAAAGTATAAGAATTGATTGTCTTGCAGGAAGAAGGTCACTACGATGAAGAAAGGATAGAATTACTCGTCGTGTGGTTCATCGTTTTGGGTTTTTACACGATTGTTTTGAACGCATATTTTATGACCATAATAAACGTGGAGCGCCTGGACGGGTTCAAACACATTCAACTCATTTCCAAAGTATCTCCTATTGTGTACTGGTTGAGTAACTTCATTTTCGATTACTCGTTTTTCTTCTTGATTATTTTGGTTCGTTTGATGCTATTCAAATTTGCGGATGACAACAGTGGTTTCCTCACATTTGATCATCATATTTGTAAGTTTGTGTACAGGTCATGTTAATTTTAGGGGAGAACCCTTTATATTTTTTTTTTGTTGGGGGCCATTCTTAGTGCGACCGTATCCGACTTTGACGACGTCATCTTTTTTGGGAAGACGTCGAGAGACTTGGAATATTTTCGACCATCGATCTGCATGGGGAGGACCTTCAGAGCAGGACTTAAGGATGACGTCATCAACTTTTAACATCATGAATTTGAGTTAGAGGAGAACTAGTCCAGGGTAGATGAAATAGATTTATTTTAGGTTAGAATGTTAGATCATATTTAGCGAGAGCCTACAAGAGACACTTACTGTTCCATATTTTAAAACATGATAAAATTGTTAAGCATATCAATATTCACTTTCATGCGGCTAAAGCTCCCCTAACATCGACTTTCTTTATCGAGGGATAAACTCGCTTACTTCAAGCCCCTCAAGTCTTTACAAAACAATTTCAATCGGTTTTGTACATCTCAGAGACCTAATACTAAGTCTACTCGCTTGAAGTTTCCCCCAGGGCTGCGAAGCTTACGGGTTTCCCGCTGCCATTGCAAAATTTGCAATTGCCTCTAATTTTTTTCAGTTTTTTTCAATTTTGATCATCTTTTAATTTTGCTTATTTTCAGTCCTACTTATTTCCATCATCTCTTTGTTCATTGTGAGTTGTTTGTTATTCACCTACGTTTTAAGCTATTTGAGTAATTCAAAACACGGATCTTATTTGCTGGCCATCCTTCTAAATATTTTGAGTACGTACCCATGACTACAGTTAATATGATGTGAATAAACCAGAATCTCTTATAATTATATCTTATTATGATGGATTTTTTTTTGTAGGTGTAATGCTCGCCGTCGTTTTATTTTATTACAATCAGTTTTTTGAAAGTGATAGACTCAGTTATAGCGGTTGGACGACCTTGTATCGAGTTGGAAATTGCATTGTCTTGTTGATTCCACCTGTGAATTACAGCTTAATTTTCCTCAAATTCTTTTTCAATTGGTACGATTATAAGCGTCGTGTGGAAAGAAATCACGGATCAATTCCGTGTCAAGGTCAGTGCTTAAATTTGGCTGCTACAAGCGTACATCAAGGTATCGTGCTTCATGCTTGACAAAGTGTAATTTCCCATTCAATCAGCGTAAGCGATCTACCCATATTTCAGAATCAGTTATAGAAATACCGGCTACAAACTTGTAGGGCAAGGGATGCACTCTGGGTCGTTGGTCTCCGTAGGGGCACAGATTGCGCAATGAAAGCTCACTTTTTTTTTCCAACGAGCTATACATACTCGCTTATATTACATGTGCAGCACCGCCCCGTCCTTCACGGTGGAGTAGGTGCGGGTTGCTTATGCATTTGATTTTGTTTCTCCCAGTACCGGAATCGACCCTTTCGGGTATAACTTCAGTATTAGAAGAATTTCCTCGGCGAAACCTCCTCTTCTACTGGGCAACTGCCAAGCTAATTTGGCAACCGCAAAGTTGCAATGCTCGCAGAAAACACTAGAACACACAACAACAACACCACCACCACTATCTTAGATATACTGGATTACTGTTGGCTTCTCTTCAACTTCTTCAGTAATGATCTTCCTCTTCTTCCTGGACATCTGGATGTTGATGGTACTCGCTTGTCCCGCTCACGCCTCCCACTCAAATGAGGTGTCTCTGGTCTATCATACCGCCCATGGTCACTGTGAGAACACGTTGCCAGCTAAACTTTCCTTCTTCTAGCAAAGGTACTTGTTGAAGCTGCCATGGCCGCTAAACACCTGCGTCAGGTGAACATTTAGCTGACCATGATGTCGGTTCATCCACTCATCGAGGTCGCGTATTAACACACGGGTTGTTCACTTACCCAACTCACTCTGGGCAATTTTTACTTTCCATTTCTCAAGCAAGGAGCGCCGGGCCTTTTGCTTAACCCGTAGAGTCTCACGGTTGATCGTCGTCGTCTTTTTTGCTCTGAACACCACCGTTCTCTCCTCAGCAAGGAGCTCAACAGGGCCGTCGCCAGGGGACCGCTTCAAGCCTCGAACTACTGTAGATTTCGCGCCGGCGAGAGGGAAAAATTAAAATGGTCTAAATTGAAAAAAGGCCTCATGTGAAAATTTTGCTTTAGGTCTCGAAAAGTCCGGCGACGACACTGAGCTCGAGTCTCAAGCTTGAGTCTCAGGCTCGGGTCTCAGTCTCAAGTGTGGGTCCCAACGTCCCGAGTGTCAGTCTCGAGTCTTAGCCTTGAGTCTTAATCTTGAGTCCTGGTCTCGAATCTCAGTTTCCTCGAGCCTCAAGCTTAACTCTTAGTCTCGGGTCTCAACCTTGAGTCCCGGGCTTGGTGTCCAGTCTCAGTTTCGAGTATCAGTCTTGAGTGTTGGTCTCAAGCCTCAGTCTCGAGTCTCAAGCTTGGGTCTCAGGCTCGGGTCTCAGTCTCAAGTGTGGGTCCCAACGTCCCGAGTGTCAGTCTCGAGTCTCAGCCTTGAGTCTTAATCTTGAGTCTCGGTCTCGAATCTCAGTTTCCTCGAGCCTCAAGCTTAACTCTTAGTCTCGGGTCTCAACCTTGAGTCCCGGGCTTGGTGTCCAGTCTCAGTTTCGAGTATCAGTCTTGAGTGTTGGTCTCAAGCCTCAGTCTCGAGTCTCAAGCTCCAGTCACAGTCTTGAGTCTCAAGCTCGAGTGTCAGTCTCAAGTCTTGGTCCCGAGTCCCAGTCTCGAGTCTCAGCCTCGAGTCTCAATCTTGAGTCCAGGTCTTGGTCTCGAGTTTCAGTCTTGAGTGTCAGTCTTGAGTGTCAGTCTTGAGTATCAGTTTTGAGTCTCCAGCTCGAGTGTCATCCTCGAGTTTTAGTCTCCTCGAGTCTCAGCCTCGATTCACAAACTCGATTCTGAAGCTCGAGTCTCGGTCTCGAGTGTCAGTCTTGAGTCACAGGCTCGAGTCTCAGCCTCAATTCTCAAGCTCGTGTCTGAAGCGCTAGCCTCAATCCCGAGTCTCGGGTTTCAAGCTCGAGTCATAAGCTCAAGTCTCAGGCTCGACTTACTGGGGCCGGCAGCAGACGAGAGCAAGTAGGTATTACCGCTTCAGGCCTCACGCTTTTGTAGGCCTCGAGCCAACGAGGAGAAAAAAAATTAAAATTACCTAAATTGAAAAAATAGGCCTCATAAGAAAATTTTGCTTCAGGCCTCAAAAAGTCTGGCAACGGCGCTGGTTGTAAACGTGCTAATACGATACGCAAAGAGCCTCGTAGAGACAGTTCGGTAGGCACTAACCTACCTCAGCGCAGCTCTTCGCTGGATCTTTACCATCTCTCTTCTTTGGTAAAGTCTTTTCATTGAGTCGGGCCATACTGGTGCACCATAATATAGGAGGATCGACATAGCAGCGCTCATCATGATCCTTCTTCTGGCTTCTCTCGGCCCTCCTAGGTTCCTCATCGGGCGGCCAAGGTATGTAACTACCCTGCCCGCCTTTTCCGCTGTCATCAGGAAATGGTGCCTAAAGCTCAGCGTTGAGTCAAACCAGATGTTCAGGTACTTCATATTCTTCTTGGTCTCAATTTCCACACCTTGCAGACGGAAGGTGGGTTGACTGAACTTCCGACGGATCAGTATGCCTCCGTCTTACCAACTGCAATTCTAGTCTGGCCGACTCGATCCAGCGCGTCACTATCCTGCGCTCCACCACTACGGTCGTGTGCATACCACCAGTGTGTCATCCGCATAGTAGATAAGCTTAACACATGGTGGCAATTTCACCTTGAAAAATCCGTTCAATGCGACGCACTACAGCAGCGGCCCAAGGACCGACCTCTGCGCACCCCACAAGTAACAGGGTGCTTCACTGTACCAGCAAACGTCTCTGCTTGGATTTCTCAACAGTTAAGATAGCTGCTAATCATCCTGAGCATGTATGCGGGCACCTCTATGTCATTGAGGGCTTCCAAGATCCTTCACCAAGGTATAATGAAAGCTCACTTATTCATTTTGGCAACTGGACAGCATGCAGACGACACCTTTTTTTAGGTGGAAGGGAAAACCACCCCTTGGGAAACGCCGATAGGAGGGCTTTCACGCTTGTAGCCCCTAATTTTGATATTGACAGCATTAATTTATATTCTTCAATATTCGTATTTTGTTTTGTTATATAGAGCCTCCGTATCTTGCTTTTTCATCGCCTGATAATCCCTTCGGTGTACTGAAAGAAGTTTTGTTCTTGGTTTTTGATATCTTCCTGTACGCCATTTTACTGAGTATCATTGAGCTTGGTTATTTAGAGAAATTAGTCAATATGGTTTCGATCAAAATTTATGGCAATTCAGTTCGGAATACATCAGAGGTGAGCGATACCGACGTACAAGTAGAAAAAGCCAAAATTCACCACATTATAACTGAAGGTAAGCTTTACTAATCCGTATTTCATAAAAAAAATAATGAAAATCAAATTTGACATGTTTTCATGTTTTTGCTCTGACCCTACCCTAATTTCAAAATTGGCGTGCGTGCGTGCAGCTGACCTAGGGTAATTTTTTCCCCTCTGAGCGTTACCTTAATTTTGAAAATGTGCGTGCATCCTAGGTCTCTCTTCGATCTATGCAGTAAAGTACTGGTATACTAGGCTTATATTGGCTTTATACTAGCTTTAGAAATCTTGTATACTGCATCCCTTCTCTTCCTTAGTAACGCATTCTCCATTGAACTGGGCCTAAATTAGGATGACTATAATCTATTCAGCCTTTATTACATAGGCCTAATATACGGTATATTAGACCAAGAAGGGAGAAGCGTTCAACTTAACTAAGCAACAGCTTAGCTAGTATGAACCTGGTACACGGTATATCGGGTCCAGTAAAATGATGGCTTAAGAGCAGACCAAGATGTGGGGCGAACGCTCGTAGGTCGGTGTATACGGTATAGCCTGAGAGTTTAAATAGCTCTTCAAGTAACTAAATATGCGATGCCTTAACACCAATTGGCTTAGCCCATTCAATGAGCCAGATATGCAACACTTCAAAGACCATAAGACTCAGAACGCCCCCCATTATTATGTATATCCATAGCTTAGAAATTTTTCCGAGTTCCCCTCCTATCGTATATAGCTTGGAGGTACCTCATGAAGAAGTTCCTTTCCCCATCTCCCTACCCGTTTAGCTCCATTGAAGAACCCGTTAGACTTTTACTCGTTCTATGCTTTCCCTCGATATGTCTGGCTATAATTTAAAAACTCGTGTCCATTGTATTGAAAAAGAGTCTTTTTGAAAAATGTCCTCGGGTTCGTTTTGAGGTTTCCTCATGCTTGAATTATCTTACAGGAAATACCAAGGCTTCAGGAAATGTATTAATCGCTCACGGATTGCACAAAACTTTTATCAATCAATACCGACCTTTTGTGGCGGTCGCCGACGTAAATTTTAAAGTAAAAGAGGGCGAGTGTTTCGGATTATTAGGGGTCAATGGTTCTGGCAAATCGACCACGTTCCGAATGTTGACCGGAGATCTGTATCCAACCGAAGGAAGTTCTTCAATTCTCAAAAAATCTTTAACTTTGAATCGAACTCAGGTAAATTGTGATAATCTTTCATCGGGGTCATGAAGTACCAGTATGTAGGGACCATAAATATTGGCTGGTGATTGATAAAAGGATGGAAGAATTTTTTCCGCACCCTCAAGTTTTTGATCATTAATTTTCCGATGTAGTATCTATCCAAAGCTGGCTACTGCGCTCAGAACAATTATTTCCTGGAAGAGCTGAGTGGTCGAGAAATGTTATCCTTAGTTGCTACTTTGCGGGGAATTCGTTCGAAAGAGTTGAAACAAACCGTGGACAAATGGCTCAATATACTTGGTAGGTACCTTTGCGTTCCCGGTAAACAATTTGTGTCCCTTCTATTTTCCCCATATGAAGCCCAATTTGATTTCCTTGAATCCCATCTGAATACCTCGTTCTTCCCCCCCCCCCCCCGGAAGCCCAGGGATTCATCCAAGGCATTGTTGATTCCTTAGGACTGAAGGGTGAAGCCCTGGATGATTTTCCGAAGATGGGCTTCAAATCGGGCTTCAAACGAAGAAAATGTGAATAGTTATTCCCAGGGCTTCAACTGAGAACAATGTTTACCGGGTTCGTCATATTATCAAACATGAGATTTTATACCACATCCGTTGCAAGAGAGATGTAGGCTAATTGTGGAAAAAAATCATACTAGGTCTTGAGGAGTATCAAAATCAACGTTCCGGAGATTATAGCGGCGGAAAAAAACGTAAGTTGTGCAAAGCGATGTCGCTTATAGGTGATCCAGCTGTTGTATTCTTGGATGAACCGACAAGTGGAGTAGATCCAGTTGCGAGACGTAGATTAGATTTTGCTATAGAACAAGGTAGAGAAAGGGGCCAAGCAGTAGTGCTCACATCTCACAGGTGAGCATTTCACTCAAATCCAGTTGCAAAGATGTAACTGAACGTTGTCGAACAAATTTCAAGTTTCGTTTTTGTATTTCAGCATGGAAGAGTGCGAAAACGTATGTGATCGTCTGACCATTCTAGTCGAAGGCAGAATGCGGTGTATCGGTACTGTGCAACATTTAAAGCAAATATACGCGCAAGGTTTTTCGATTGTTGTTAAAATTTCGGACACGGCGACCAGCGAGGCATTATCCACGCTGAAACTAAATATCGAAAACGAATTTAATGAACAATGCGTTTTGAAAGACACCCTTAAAGTGAGTATAGCCTTTGATTGGGAGTGAGTGGAGATTTACTTGATAATGTTGTTGAGTCCTGTAATTGATTATAGACTCGACTATACTACCAAGTAACCAATGTCAATTTATTATGGTCAACGTTATTTGAAAAAATGGAGAAATTGAAAGAGTCGGAAAAGGTTGTTATGGAAGATTACTCCCTCTATGATACTTCTTTGGAGGAAGTTTTCATCTACTTTGCCAAGAAGTGAAGTTGGAAGAACGAAATACTTCCAGTTTCAACCAAATACCAATACGCCTAATTAACCGATAAATTTCTTAGCCTAAGGATACTTTGTGTCTCGACGTCTTACCTAAAAACTTTGCTATGATATTTTGTTTGATGTGCTCCAAATATGTTAACTGGCGCACGATTTCTTATTATATTGAATTCTGTGTAATTTTATGTACTCACAGTGCGTGGATGGTGGAAAATCAAAGCATTTATTCCTATCCTAAAATTTGCATTCAAAGATTGAAGGATGGTTATTCTGATTAATTTTGTACCTATCACAGAATGTCCACCAGTCTTGAAATTGGGGCAATATACCGACTTTCCATAATTGACCTCGGGACTCACCACACTAGCACTTGCCAATCTAAGTTCAGACTCTCTTATTTATGCTTAGGACTTTTTTATTATTTTGTTTCAATTTTTCTCATTATTTCTCTTATGTGTACAATGATTACCTGTTACTCTTTTTGTATTTTCGCAATACTGATCCATAATTTGTGTGATCTAAGGCATTTAAAAAAAAAAGAAACTCGACGGGTTTTAGTTCCTTTCTCCTCTCTCAGAAGATCCCATTTGTCTTGAAAATCGTATTGTTACAAAATTTTATTTCAGAATTTCAAGGTTAATGGACATATTCTGGTAGTACAATCATAGTTTTTGTATCAGTCGAAATAAGGCGAGTACAGTGTTGTTTACTCGTAAGGATTTTATATCGTCTTGTATTATTTATTATTGTTTTCATTGAAACTCGGCCTTTCAAAAGTCAAGTCATTTTTTTCTTCAATTGTATATATTTTTTGTATCAGTTCATCTCATTTTATTATGGTACCTATGTTTTTTTTTCGCATTTCTTTTTTCACTCGTAAGTACTCGCTCTCTGTAATCTGTATCCGTACAGTTCAACTACCTATAACATTCCTATCATAACTTGGTACGAATCTTTTAGAATAATATTTTTCTCGATGAGAGATTCAAAGTTTTGTGAACACTTGTTAATTACACAGATTGTTGTGTAGTTGTGCAGACTTTGTGCTATTTTTGTTAATCATCTCTCATAGTCTACGGTCGGGTGAACGTCGCGTCGGCCTTTGTGGAGTCGTGGGCGAGAAGAAGAACGTGGCACGTGAAAAGCATAATAAGACAGCTTCGCATATTCGAAGAATTTTGATACGTTTTAGGTTGATAAGCATGAAGTGGAAGCCTATATCAGCTCGAGGAAACATACAGTGTACTAGACTTATAGTGATAATGTCACGCAAATCACAAGCTTGATGACGTCAGAAGCAGAGATGAGACTATGAGAGTGAATGAGTCAAGACGAGAGAAGATGACCTCTTTGTAGCGGGAATTTCAATATGGGGAAGACCAAGGAATAATGAGGCCTTTGAACTTAGTTAGTAGTGATGTTGTTCTTTCCAAAGGTTATACCAAAAAGTTAGGATTTTGGAATGGTAATATTTTTGAAGGTCGTACACTGGTGAATGAACTGGGCAAGTAATTTTTGGTAAGAGGGTGAACGTTTTCCTGTTGCGGGTGACCGATGTGACCTGAAATCCATATAAAAGTGACTGATGATTCCAAATGATAATCATAAGGAGGTCGTTTACTATCAGCTTAAGGAAAATAGGATGCGTTTAGATTGAAAGAATTTACAAAATGCATCTCATTTAATAAAATTTCTTGAGTTAATAGAATGAACGATGATTTTCATTTCCAGAGTTGCATTTGATTTTCATGTACTCGCGTCGCTATGATGTCGGCTGCTATACCCAATCAAACTTCAAATATCTCGGATTAATGGTGGACTTGAAATGCTCTGAGCGCCACACCAAACGCAAGTTCTGTCCGTCCATACAATTGACCTTGGATCTCTGAAACTTTCATTATACGAGGCCTCACTTTTTATATACTATTCTTCCATATACAACAAACTTGGCTTATACTAGGCCCTTTACCGAACGACTTTATCAGAAGCGTCCATTATTCTAGGTCTGAATTAGGTAGGTCACTATATAGGCCTAATATACATACACCAGACTTACTAGGAATGGGGTGACTATTTTTACACTTACAAAGCTCAAGGCTAAGCCATCATTATACTAGAATGGAGACTAAGGAGAATACTTATCCTAGACCAAGAAGCGGGGTGAACAGGTGGAACAAAAGAGCCCTCCTCAAAGTCATTACCCTAAAATACTCCAAAGTGGACTTATACTGGACCAAGAAGCTGTGAGTGAGCCCCCCCCCCCTAAAGTCATTAGCCTAAAATATTCTAAAGTAGACTTACACTAGACCAAGAAGCGGGGCAAACGAGAAGAGCGAGAGAGTCCCCCTAATCTCATCAGCCTGAAATATACTAAAGTAGACTTATACTGGACAAAGAAGCCACAGGTGAGCCCCACCCCCCTCCCCTCTCAAAGTCATTAGCCTAAGATTCCAAAGTAGACTTATTTATTCTAGCTTTATACTAGGATTATATTAGTCTTCAACCAGACTTATACTACAAATGAGCCCCCTAAAAGCAAACTTGTCCCCAAAATTCACTAGCCTCTATGAAAGACATGAAACATGATCTTTATTCATTTGGCTCTGCCAGAAAATTCCTTCTCACTGTAACTGCAACAGCATCAGTAACAGTAACAGTAACTGTAACTGAAACTGTAACAGCATCAATAACTGTAACGGTAACGGTACAGGTACCAGTACCAGTAACAGTAATGATAACAATAACAGTAAAGATAATGGTATCAGTACCCGTAAAAGTAACAGAAAGGTAACAATAACAGTAACAGAAACAGTAACAGAAACAGAGTAACAGTAACAGTAACAGTAACAGTAACAGTAACAGTAACAGTAACAGTAACAGTAACAGTAACAGTAACAGTAACAGTAACAGTAACAGTAACAGTAACAGTAACAGTAACAGTAACAGTAACAGTAACAGTAACAGTAACAGTAACAGTAACAGTAACAGTAACAGTAACAGTAACAGTAACAGTAACAGAAAGGTAACAATAACAGTAACAGAAACAGTAACAGAAACAGAGTAACAGTAACAGTAACAGTAACAGTAACAGTAACAGTAACAGTAACAGTAACAGTAACAGTAACAGTAACAGTAACAGTAACAGTAACAGTAACAGTAACAGTAACAGTAACAGTAACAGTAACAGTAACAGTAACAGTAACAGTAACAGTAACAGTAACAGTAACAGTAACAGTAACAGTAACAGTAACAGTAACAGTAACAGTAACAGTAACAGTAACAGTAACAGTAACAGTAACAGTAACAGTAACAGTAACAGTAACAGTAACAGTAACAGTAACAGTAACAGTAACAGTAACAGTAACAGTAACAGTAACAGTAACAGTAACAGTAACAGTAACAGTAACAGTAACAGTAACAGTAACAGTAACAGTAACAGTAACAGTAACAGTAACAGTAACAGTAACAGTAACAGTAACAGTAACAGTAACAGTAACAGTAACAGTAACAGTAACAGTAACAGTAACAGTAACAGTAACAGTAACAGTAACAGTAACAGTAACAGTAACAGTAACAGTAACAGTAACAGTAACAGTAACAGTAACAGTAACAGTAACAGTAACAGTAACAGTAACAGTAACAGTAACAGTAACAGTAACAGTAACAGTAACGGTAACAGTAACAAACAGTTACAATAGCCCACAAAAAGCTATTAGCTTGAAATATTTTGGAGTACACTTATACTAGACTATGCCCACAGAAAGCTATTGGCTTAAAATATCCTGAAATAGACTTATACTAGACTCATGAGAATGAGAAAGACATGAAACATGATCTTTATTTTCGCTCCGCTAGAACATTTTTCATTTTTTTCTACTCCTTTTGGTACAATTTGAAATTTTCATCTAGCAACACTGTATTGTAGGCTTATGCAACAATAGTCCTAGTATACCCTAGTAAACTATAGGTTAGATTGAGGGTAATGGAAGTATCAAAGCAGGTCGAAATTTTTCCAAGCCTCTGAAGAAGATCAAAGTCCTTTGGCACTCTCTTGACCCTGGTACGCTAATTTTTTTAAAAGGAAACATTTTTCCCAGCTCCATAACGGCAACAGAGTTGTTCTTTAGATCCAAAACTACCGCGGAGCGATGCTGGAGCTGGCCTATGGTTGTTGTGGCACATTATTTTTTGCCCCATCGCCACAATTGAAAATTTTTATCTGGCAACACTGTGTCACAGATTAAGAACGTCTCCATATTATAAGGTGCTGCTGAACGTTTTGAAACGTTGTATAAAATGAACTCTTTTGCTCAAAAAGGCTTTACTCGTTTCCAAATTTAAATAAAAAATACTTACAACATCTTGAGGACCACAGAAAGTCAGACATCTTTTTTTCAATCGTAAAGAAAATCTTTAACCGCTTTAAATCTTGTTTAATACCTAAGTATCTCACGCGGGCGGTAATAGTATATTATACAACTAGATGCATAAAGTGCGTGATTATCGACGAGTGCGAAGGTTTGCAAAACGAGCAAAAGCGAGTGAAGCAAACGCACGAGTTGATGTAGCGCACTTGAATGCATCTAGTTTTATAATGTACTTTTTATTTTAAGTGAACGAAGACATAAATCAAAACTTTGAACTTTGCGATTTACAGCTAGCGAACTCTATCAAAATTACTGGTAACTTCCATTATTACCCTGTTCTTCACGCAGCGGGTAATAATGAAATACTTTTTATCCCGCTTCTTCTCTTATCACAGAGTATCACTACTCATCTTGAAAGCGACACCTTTTCACCCGCCTCACTCAGCCATAATAATGTACTTAATTTGAGTTCACGTATGATAAAAAAGCTAATTATGCCCCACCTTTATTCTAGATTTACTGATGGAAATAAAAAAGATAGCCTCCCGAGTAATAATTGGTTAGATATCAATTTCTCTCTAACATTGACCTTCAATTTTATTCTTGATAACTTTTTGTGTTTTTTCGTGATAATCAGTCATTGCTCGAAATCATTATAATACATTAATTGCTGTATTTGTCATGAACGGTATTCGATTGATCCTGTGGAAGAATGCTCGTCTCCGACTTTATCATCCTATGTTGACATGTTTGGAAATATGCTTTCCTGTTTTTGTTTTCTATCAAGGAATTATTTTTTACAACGCGTTTCAAGAAAGTCGTGGTAATGGGACTCTTTATCCTCTTCTTGAAGAACAAGACTTATATCATATGTTCCAAACTTTATTCCTCATAATTGCATACGTACCTGAAAATAAATTCACCTCGTCTTTGATGAACAAAACTATGGGTATATTTGGTATGTTGAGTGAAGCAATTTTCCAGAGAACACTTACTTACGGCCTCTCTTATAAATTATCGTGTTATTCTCTCATACTTTTTTTCCCCCTTCTGTAGGCTCATATGATATTCCATCTCACTTATTGTTAATATTACCCGTTGAGAATGAAACTCAATTGGAAATCTTATTCACCAATAAAGATTATCTTCGAAATCATACCAAAGGAAAAGGATGGTTAGCGTTCGCCGTGATTTTCGAATCGATCTCTCCTACGACCAACGAGTTACGCTATAGAATAAGAACATCGAAAGAACAATTGAGAAATAAAGATACTCGATTTTTATATCCTAGAGAATACGTCATACCTGATGTCACTACTGAAGGTACGTAATTGTATGCTTGCCCGACTTCATGAAAGTCAAGCGATAGCAAATAGAATTACCTAGACGTAGATATATACTTAGGTACCTGATAAATTATATCCTCATTTTTTCTATTTTCTCAGCGTTACCTAATTTGTAGAATAGGTGGATTATTATTTTTTTTGTTTATCAAAAATGAGAAAAATTGACAAATTTTGCAGACCTACGACTCGCCCTCAGCTGACTGATCCAAATTTTTTCTATTTTCAGACGATTACATAAAGAGTGGATTCGTGGGGCTAGAGTATGCGTTGAATCGAGCATTTATGACCACGAAATTTGGTTCTGTGAAGTTTCCAAAGGTATGAGTTCGTTTTATTTCCATATTTCTTGATTAGAATAGACTGCTTAATAAGTCGGGCAACTTTTGCAAGTACATTTATGATCAATACCACATCGTTCTCAAACAGTTTCACAACCTTATCTGCTTATTTCCCGTCAAAAAAAAATTTTGTTCACTAAGAAATGGTTCTACAAACAAGAGTTTGATTGTTTATCCAAGCGCCTTCTTACCCAGTAAACATTGTTCGCTCAATTGAGACCTTCGAATGCGAAGTGCTTCAGGTAAAAAGAGGGATGGTTTTTCCAAGTTTTTCAGGGCTTCAGAGCGGAGACAATATTTGTATACTGAAGACAGGGCCGTCGCCAGGGGGTGGCGAGTAGGTATTATCGCTTCAGGCCACGAGCTACTGTAGGCCTCGTGCCGGCGAGGGGAAAAAATAATTAAAATTGTCTAAATTGAAGAAAAGGCCCGTGTGAAAATTCTGCTTTAGGTCTCAAACAATCTGGTAGCGACGCTGAACTCGACTCCCAGTCTCAAGTCTCAGCCTCAATTCACGAACTCGAGTCTCAGTTTTGAGTCTCAGTCTTGAAGGTCAGTCTCGATTTTCAGCCTCGAGTGTCAGCCTTGAAGGTCAGTCTCAAACTCCAGTCTCAGTCTCTAGTCTCAGTCTTCAGTGTCAGTCTTGTCTCAAGTCTCAGTGAAATAGCGATTTCTCGTAGGTACGTGGTTTAGACATATTAAGAGAAGCCGGATACACTCACGTAAAATTAGTTTATTATATTAAGTCGGAACAATCGAAACAAATAAATAAAAATGAAATAAAATAAAAGGAAAGGAAAATTTTGATCGACTAAATGTAAGACACGCGACTTATAATAAACTAATTTTACGTGAGTGTATCCGGCTTCTCTTAATAAATCAAGTCTCAGTCTTGAGTGTCAGTCTTGAGGGTCAGTTCCAAGTGTCAGTCTTGAATCACAGCCTTGCCTTGATTCTCAAGCGCGAGTCTCACTCTCGAGTCTCAGCCTCGAGTCCTAATTTCGAGTGTCAGTCTTGAAGGTCAGTCTCGAGTCCTTGTTCCTAGCGTCAGTCTCGAATCTCAGCCTCGATTCCCAAGCGCGAGTCTCACTCTTGAGTCTCAGCCTCGAGTCCTAATTTTGAGTGTCCAAGTGTCAGTCTCGAGTCTCAAACTAGAGTCTTAAACTGGAGTCTCAGTCTCAAGTGTTAGTCTTGTGTGTCAGTCTCGGCCCCGAGTGTCAGTCTTGAGTCTGAGCCTCGATTCTCATGCTTGAGTCTCAAGCGCGAGTCTCAAGCGCGAGTCTCAATCACGAGTCTCAATCACGAGTCTCAGTCTTGAAACTCAAGCTGGAGTCTCGGTCTCTATTCTCAAGTTTGAGTCTGAGTCTTGAGTATCAGTCTCGAGTCTTGGTCTTCAGTCTCAGTCTCAAGTCTCAAGCTCGAGTGTCAGTCTCGAGTCTTGGTCCCAGTCTCAAGTCCCTCCGATAGAATTATATACTTTTTTCAAGTTTTTTTTTTCGAAGATTGAAAATTTGTAGATTTGGCAGCACT
This sequence comes from Aspidiotus destructor, assembly GCA_035079395.1. Classification (NCBI taxonomy): domain Eukaryota; kingdom Metazoa; phylum Arthropoda; class Insecta; order Hemiptera; family Diaspididae; genus Aspidiotus; species Aspidiotus destructor. The sequence continues at coordinate 8,721,393 of JAVHKZ010000003.1, read as the reverse complement.
GATAGCCTGATTAGAGTAACTCCTTCAAGTAACTAGATATGCAATACTCCACACACCAATTGGCCTAGCTCCTTCAATGAGCGAGATATACAACGTTTCAAACACTATAAAACTCAGGTTCCCTGCTTCCCCTCATTTTACTCCGTTAAAGAACCCGTGAGTTTGTTGAACTTCGATGCCATTCAATACTTGGTAAAGGATTTTTAATAGAGAGAAAAATATTTTATAATTTCTTTCTATATTGCACTACCCCAGATTTTCTATCCTAGATTGTATCAAACTCACCCAAACAGTGTGTTATAGATGAACATACAACAGTTCCCCTATCCAGGATTGAATGGAGACCAATTCCCAGAAGAAATCATTTACTTTCTGTCGTTAATCGGATTTATATTTCTAGCGATGAGTGTACCTCATTATATTGCCTCAGAGAGACAGAGTGGTATGAAGGTACGTATGTGTATGTATATCTGTTTGAAGATAGCACCTTTGTAGCATATTATTGTACCCCTATTAGTGGAGTTCGATTACATACTCGTATTTCCCAGGAACTGATGAAAGTGGCTGGAATACCTGAATGGCTTGTTTGGTTCGGTTGGATCACCTACTCCCTCATGATCTATCCTATCAGTATCAGTGTTATAACGGTGATATTAACAACAGAACTAACTACGAAGCCTTTCTATGAGAATATTAGTCCAGTTTTAGTCTGGATTATTTTCATGCTGTATTGTATTGCTGTACTAATTTTCTTGTTCGCTGTTGGAACTCTATTCACTAAACGTAAGTATTCATTTCATCGTCTTTCTTCAGTACCTACCTAAATTTATGGTACCTACCTAAGTATGCATGAAAAATTTACAGTAGAAATTTGTACATTTTAGACTGGGTTGCTGTAACAGTTAGTGTCATAATGTGGTTTTTATCGTCATCGAAGTGGATAATTTCCATAGTGGGTGATATCGACGACTTCAGAGAAAAATTCATCGCTATTCCCCTTCTATGCCTTTTACCTAATTTGGTTTTATTTAATGCGTTCAGGACTCTGGAGTACTTCGAGTTCAAAGGTACCTTTTCAAACATTTTTCCGAAGTCTAGAATGAATAAAATTTTGTATGTACTTATTCTTCAATTAATTATTTTCAGGCGTGCCTACCTCTATATCGGCATTCTTAGTGGACATTGTTGATCCGCACATTCTACATTTGAGATACATTCTATTCTTATTCATGATCAATATGATCATAAATGGATGTATAATATTTTATATTAGCGCAATCCATCCTGGCCGTTACGGTAGAAAAAAGCACATATTATTCATGTTTTCCGTAAGCAAAATTGATCCTTATTTCACTTTCTAAAAGAAAAATCTATCTTCTCATAGATTAGTATTTTATCCCCAATCGTACAGAAAATTATACCATATTGCGAGAGAAAAATCAGAACGCCTGCTATCGAGGATTCACCAAATATAGATAACGAATTTTTTGAGAAAAGAAACGATAACATGACAGTCTCCTTCCGGATCCACCATCTTCAAAAGAAATACGGTTTCTTCCACCATTCATCCGCGCTTAAAGATCTGAATCTGGAAATTTGTGAAGACGACATTACCGTGTTGATCGGGCATAATGGTGCCGGTAAAACAACCCTGTTGAACATACTTTCAGGTTGGTATGTTGTGACTTATGACTTTGTTTGTCCTTCAGAACTTTGTTTCACTTTATAGGCCTCTGCCAACAAAACTGTCTAGTTTGGGCTTATATTTGTCAATTTTCTCCTCGTTCATCAGGTCCATAGTAGGTAGTTTTTAGAACAGATGCAAACTCTTAAAGGAGGAGGACATTCCTATCAGAAAAAACAAAAATTATATTTTATGTCTTTCTCAGTATAGTGCCGTTTAAAGTCATGTTAAGCTATTAGCTTTCATAGGGCTCACACACTCCGCTCGTTTGTCCCTCTTCTCGGTCTAGTATAAGTTGAGTACCCAGTACCTTTCAGCAGCGAACGAGCGGAGGAGGATGAGTCCTAGTATTGGTCTAGGCTAAAAAGAAAAAGTGTATGGACTATACGGATGAGCGGAGGTGGACTGAACTTGCAAATTTCAGAATCAGGCTCCAGTTTGGTGACGCCACCAGCTTATGACGTCATAATTGTTGAAGAGCTTAGGATCACGGCTGATGACGTCATAAACTTTACTATAAAAGAAGAGACGGGATACAGTATACCGGGTTATTAAGATCTAGACAAATCAGCACAGATAGGGGTTTGTCTTGAAGTCATCTGACGAAGGTACAGCCTTCTCCTCCAACCACCTCATTTACAAGGAACAAGTTTAAAAAGAATTTCAACTTCCCTCCCAAATCTCTCTTTTGGATCCGCGGGAGCTTTGAAAGTTTTCTATTGATTATTAAATAATTTTTCCTTATGTAGGCTGAAATTGGTTTATATACCGTGCGTGAAAAATCATATCAGCCTAGATCTGTGGACCAAAATGAGAGATTTTACACTCAAATAAACTACGTCATATATGTGATAAGAATGAAAACGATGACTTCCTTGACGAAGTTGAACGAGGAACGCAGGGAACTTGTTCTATGAATAAACGAGGAACGAAGGGAAGTTGTTTTATGAATCGAATTGGCCTTGAGGTCGAAATTTTTCCACGTCTCTTCCCCACCATGTATAGCTTGAAAGTCGAAATTTCTCCACGTTCCCTCTTGTCATATATAGCTGGGAGGTCGAAACTTCTCCAAGTTCCTTTCCTATCATAGATGGCTTGAAAGTCGAAATTTGTCTACCGGACACCACACGGCGGACAGCGTATGGAAAATTATTCAAAAAAGCCTGCCATAGAACAGGTTTTCTGTTAAAATTCGAAGGCACCAAATTCTCCATGATATATTAAATATTTTTCTTTTTCTGTAGGAATGATCTCTGAAACCAGTGGAAATGTGCTATTCAACAATGAAGATATTACAGTCAATCGATCTGTGATACGCCAACAGATAGGCTACTGTCCTCAGCAAAATGTACATTTCTCGTATTTGACCGTACTACAGCATTTATTATTTTTTGCCATGGTAAGTTTTCTGTTGGTGAGCATTTACAGTTTGAAGTCTCAAATTTACCACAATTGTGACTTCTGGAAAACCATAATTTGTAGACTGTATATACGTTGAGGAACACATGGCAAATATTATCGTCAAAATCTTTTTCACAGAAACAATTGACGACACTCTCTACAAACTGTGATAAGTCACATCACGTTTTTTGGCCTTCCTGCACTCGTATAGGCAAAATTTCTACCATCACTGTTCCCCTTGTTTGGACTTCCACTCAGTTTTGACATCTTTCATGTCTTTGCTCTGACCCTACCCTCATTTAAAAATTTGCGTGCGCGTGCGTACCCTCTACTGGTATACTAGGCTTATAGTAGGTCTAGGAATCTGTATACTGTATCCAGTCCAAAGCTATACTAAGCTCCTTTATACAATAGGCTCATTCCAAGAGGAGGCTTGTATTAGTTTATACTAGTTCTGCTTGGCTTATCCTGGGAGGCTGATTATACCAATACAGTATAATTATGCTATAGCTCTACCTCATCCGTAAGCGTGGTCCCCCTGCTCCACCCTCGTTACTCCGTGGGTGATTCAAAAATTTGTGACTCCACCTCGAGAGATCATCTTGCCCAGTTTATATACTGGCTTTATACTAGCTTTATACTAGGATTTTACCAATCTCAAACTAAACTTCCCTTTCCCCTTACCGTTTTCTAAAGTAGACTTATACTGGACCAAAAGCGGGCGAACCAGCGGAGCAAGTGAGCCCCCAGAAGCCATTAGCCAAACATATTTCAAAGTAGACCAAGAAGAACGAGGGGAGCGTGCTACCTTATAGAAGACATGAAACATGATCTTTATTTATTTGGCTACGCCAGAAAATTTTCCTTATTTTTTACGTAATCCGCTCCTCTGTTGAATAACATTTCTGCGGATTCTCCGTGGTCCAACAACTTGTTCAGATGAAAATATTGGTCATACAGTAAACTATCCAGCTTGCTAATCTTACACAGTTCTATTCCGTTCTTTACTCTCGCAATTTTACTGCTGCACTTCTTCCTGGGAGCCTGATTGCCTTCTATTGGGAGATAATGCCTCGTCTCGTGCATTAGCTGTTGGATCAAAACTTCACATGGGTGACTCTAAATTTGACTTTGGTCTTCAAGAATTTAAAAACTTCTCTGGCCAAGTCTACTAAAACTGATTTTTAAGGCTTTGTTCTTCAGTAGCGATACAAATACAACTGATGATGGGATAGCATTCAAAAGCTTTCTTGTAAGCTAAAATAGATTTGTGCACTCTTGAAATATTTTTAATCATGAGTTCCGGTGAAGATTTATTTATATTAAGATACTTCTCTCTGTACTTCTCATAATTATAGATAAAAGGCCAAAACGAGTACGAAGCTCTTATGGTTGCTCAAGAAATTTTGAGAACTTTCCGACTGGAAAACGATCATGGGAGGTATGTTCGGGAACTGTCTGCGGGTGCTAAACGAAAATTAAGTCTTGCGATGGCGTTAATCAAACTTCCAAAAGTTCGTATGATTTTGATGATATTAGGCGCGGCGCGGGTGCGTGTCCTAATCTAGACATTTTTAACGGTGGTTCGTAGACTGTGAAAATTTCACCCAAAATTGTAGAGGCTGATTGCCCCACGGTCGAGAAATAAAGATCATGTTTGACATTCTAAGCAGATGCGAAAGATGTCCTGTTTAGCTCATGCTAATGAAAACTCTCTTCAGTGTGGATGTCTATTTACAATCGGGGAAGAAGTTGAATCTAGCGCCCTTCAAACCACCGAAATTCTTCACGATTTTTTGTTTGATGCCATTTTTTCGTGCCAGTAATTTTCAAAACTCGAATCTCGTAAGTCATTGTACAATTTTGTTTTATTATACGTTTCAGATCTTGATCTTGGATGAGCCTACTCTCGGTATGGATTTGATTAGTCGTCGTAGAATATGGGCCTTATTGAAGGTAAGATGGAGTTGGACTTTGTCGAAGATATATTTCACGCTTCAAGGAAAGTCTGCGCGAGAAGAAACATTCTACATAAGTGCATCATAATTAAATGGAAAAATTGTTCCGTTGAAGACCGTTTTTTTATCATCCTTTCCTCTTTTCGATCAGCCCTCTTTTCTTTTTAGCGGGAAACCCTCTATCCATTTTGTTAGGGGGATTACATCCTCAGAAGACGTCCGCGTCCGGGAGTTTCTGTAAACTGCGTGAGTTCACGTCACGTGACGTGACGTGACGTGTGACGCTTTATGACGTAATCAATGACACTGACCTACTTTAGAGACTTGAAAACATTTCAACTTCCAGCTGGGATGCTTTATGACATCATCAATAACATTGACCTTGACCTACTTTAGGGACTTGGAAAAATTTCAACTTCCACCCGGGATGCGTTATGACGTCATCAATGACCTTGACCTACTTTAAAATTTCAACTTCCAGCCGGGATGCATTATGACATCATCAATGACATTGACCTTGACCTACATTAGGGACATAAGAATTTCAACTTCTAGCCGGGATGCTTCATGATGTCATCAATGATTTTGACCTACTTTAGAGACTTGGAAAAATTTCAACTTACAGCCGGCTGCTGGGATGCTATTTCAACTTCCAGCCGGGATGCTTTATGACGGCATTAATGACCTTGACCTTGACCTTGACCTACTTCAGAGACTTATAAAAATTTCAACTTCCAGCCGGGATGCTTTATGACATCATCAATGACATTGACCTTGACCTACATTAGGGACTTATAACTTCTAGCCGGGATGCTTCATGACATCATCAATGACCTTGACCTTCAATGACCTTGACCTACTTTAGAGACTTGTAAAAATTTCAACTTCCAGCCGGCTGCCGGGATGCTATTTCAACTTCCAGCCGGGATGCTTTATGACGGCATTAATGACCTTGACCTTGACCTTGACCTACTTCAGAGACTTATAAAAATTTCACACTCTAGCCAGGATGCTTCATGACGTCATTGATGACCTTGACCTACTTTAGAGACTTGTAAAAATTTCAACTTCCAGCTGGGATGCTTTATGATGTCATCAATGACCTTGACCTACTTTAGGGACTTGAAAAAATTTCAACTTCCACCCGGGATGCCTTATGACATCATCAATGACATTGACCTTGACCTACATTAGGGACTTATAACTTCCAGCCGGGATGCTTTATGACGGCATCAGTGACCTTGACCTTGACCTACTTCAGGGATTTGAGAAATTTTCAATTTCCAGCCTTCATTGTATCAGGTCTAGCATGCAGTATACTGAGAAGAGCCCAGTCAACTCATTTTGTGAGGGGGCATTTTTGCGCCAACGTCATCGTAAGCGCGGGAGGTTGCGGGTTTGCTGCTGCTGCAATGGCCTCTAATTTTTTTATATTGAGATAGGACATAGAACTTACCTTGTTTAAAAGTTCGTTACACCTTAGTGGCGGTCAACGAGATACTTTTGTACACGAGAAGTTGCGAGTTCGAAAAAATTTGGCGTTCTCCACTATCCCCCTCCCCTTACTCTTTCTGATAGAAATGTTGAGGTCCTCTTTTTCGGAAATCCATTGGTGGTTGGGAGATTAGCCAATGTGGTTACAATTTAAAATTTTTAAATTTTTTCATTAAATTATGACCTGCAATTATAGTGGTACAAAGATAACGATCGCTCTCACGTCGGCTTTATTTTTCCAATTTTTTGTAGAAGATAAAGGAAAAACGTGTTATCCTGGTAACGACGCAGGATATGGAAGAAGCTGATCTACTAGGAGATCGAATCGCAGTTATGCACGATGGGCAGGTGTTTTGTTACGGCAGTGGTTTATTTTTGAAGACTACATTCGGTTTGTAAAAAATCTTCAATAGCGATTATGTCATACAGACTAGAATATGTATTGGTATCTATTAAACGAATTGCTACCGAAATCTCAATTACCCGTTTTGCAAGGCTGCACTTCTGTGATTCAGTGGGACGGCGCACATTCACATCACAAGCCACCGTCACTATTGTCACAAGTCTCATGAGTCTTGAGATGCTCAACTGAGACGCAACCTTGCACAACGGGCATTGCCCAGCATATATTTCGGTATTTAATTACACTAGGTTCTCAGAGTCATTTCTAATGGGTAAATGGTGCCTATTTTCTGAAAATATAGTAGGGTTATGATTGCGGTGCAGGAACTGGTTACAGTATGGTCTTATCCAAAGATCCTGGATTTGTGACGGCGGCGACCACCGCGGTAGTTGTATCGGCTCTTCCGAAAGCCACCCTTCAGAAGGATTCAGATAACTATGTTTCATATAAACTACCTATACAAGAGAAGAAACAGTTTCCCAGCCTATTCAAAGCCTTGGAATCGCGAAAAGGGGAACTAAAAATTTCTAATATTGATGTTGAATACTCCACCATGGAGCAACTGTTTTTAAAGTAAGGTATTGAAGAAAGAAGAAAATTACCATCGAACAATTTTTGGGCTAAAATGGTGCATTTGAAAAACTTTTTAGCGTACATAATTTGGCGACTAGAAAAGATGGCGACAAGAAACAGCCAGTCACTCCATCTCGCGGCAGCGAAGGTAGAAACAGAATATGGGGTTATGTAATTCGTCTGGAATATTAATTTTGTATAAAGCCAATGAATTATATTTTTAGAACTAATCACTACAAGACGAACCGGTTTTTCTCTTATTCTCCACCAAATGATTGCATTATTGGGTGCTCGAATAAAGATAAATAACCGTCGGTACAACCGTATACTAGTCTGTGTTAGTATGTTCTTCAGAATTTTACAAGATCGCTGGTATTTGGTTTCTTTGATGAAATCATTACCTAAAAATTTCAGATGTCATCGGCCATAATTTTAGGATTTCTCAGCATCAAAGTGATCAATTGGAGTTACGTATTTTTGTTCGATCCAAGTAATCCACCCTTGAAACTTTTGTTGAGGGCGTATACTAACGCTGAAGTGATAGGATGTTTCAACGCTGTCGATGGCACCGATAAAACTCCCTTCGTCGAGGAACTGAAAGACGCTTACCAACAATACGTCTCATCCCAACAGGGTATAAGCATTCTAACATCCAAAGAAGATTGCCAAATTCAACAAAGTTAGTTTGACTCAATTCACGTTTGATATGTCCTAATGAGTTTGACGTTTTGTTTTGTATTTTTACAAATTTAATTCTTAGTATTACTGGAATTCAATTCTCACAGCCCCTACGAATACAAGGATAATGTGGTGACAGCCATTCTCGTTCATAACTCTTCGGCAGTGACAGTTCTTTATAATGGGTTGATATTGCATAGTGCGCCCATCGCTGTTAATACCTATACTAATGCTTTGATGCGCACAGTCGACAAGAAGAAAGAGTCTTTTACAACCGTTACTTCTCATCCTCTTGTTTCTAGTAATGTAAGTATACTAACCAAATACTATCTCGAGTGGCGGTTCATAAGCGAGTACTGATAAGGTCATCCCTGCCCAAGACGATACCAATGTCTTGTTTTACCCGAGTGAATGGCGTGTTGCTAGAGCACCAAACAAGGGTGTGAAATTTCGCAGTTGGGTCACTCCAGAAGTGCGCTCCTCAATTGTTACAGTCTGAATGGTAAGAAAGAAGAAGACGATTGTCCCCTGAAGTCATTAGCCTAAAATAGTAGACTCATACTAGACTTTGAATGGGGGGGGGGGGTGAACGAGCGGACCATGCTATAAAAAACATGACTTTTTTTTCAAGTCCCAAGGTCATTTGCACGGACGGACGGACGCAAATTTTAAAATCAGGGTAGAGTTCAAAGCAAAGAAATTAGGAGGCCTCCCTGGTCCTCCTTCTATCAGCCAAGTTTCCGAGTCTTAAAAATGATGACGTAATAAGTTGATCGCGCTCGCGATCACGTTGGCGCGAAAATGCTCTCTCAGCAAATGAAATGGTCGGGAAGTCCTAAGGTCTTCAAAAGGGAAGATTACCGGTGCCTAGACTTTCCAATATGCAAAAGGTTCACGGTTCCTCTTTTATTGAGGATAAACCTCATTCTCTGGGTCTGGTATTTGTGACGTCCTCCAAAAACTGAAAAAACTTGATAATGTATGAAAATTGCCAGCTTCGAATCATTTAGAGTGATAAACATTTCAAAACACTGTGAGCCTGAGCCGTACAAGCGGAGAGCTCCTAGTTTTTGTCGCAATCAGTACTTTCCAAATCAAAATCAAGGGTACTACTATAGTTTTGATTTTTTACGTCCATTTACAGTCGCACACCTTCTGCAGCGTAGATTTAAAAACTACGTATTTAACGGCCGTAACTTGGTGGATCTTCATATTTTACTCGGCTGTAATTTGCTTCCTGGCGTCTTTCGTGGCTTTCATAATTGTGGAGCGAATACACGGAATTCATCATTTACAGACGATGTCGAGTCTGTCTGGACTGACCTACTGGATAGGTAATTTCCTTTTCGATTATTCGTATTTTTCGCTCATCGTCTTCCTTCTGATCATCACTATGAAATCCGCGGATAATTACGATATCTTCAGCAATGAAGACGCAGGTATGACCCGTGAATAAGTAATAATGGCGAAAATAAGCCAAAAAAATTGAAAAAAATGTCAATTATGGATATTTTGTTACAGGAGCATGGCTTATGATTCTACTCCTCTTCGGTGTCAGTGGCATTATGTACAGTTATTTATTCGGTCTATTCTTCGATTCGGTTTCAGTATTCTTGTTGGTCAACATCCCACTAAGTAAATCTCGTAATTTGACCGAAAAAATTGTGGAATACCTGAATTTTTTTCTCTATCGATACGCTTAATATTTTTGTATTATTTATTTTACAGATATTTGCGTCGCTATATGCTCCATCGTTTTTCAGATTCAAGAAAGTTCGAATATTTTTAGCAAACTTGAACCGTTTTTTGCTCTTCTACCAACGTATACTTTTTTCAATCTCATGATTCGGTTTCTGTTTGTGCTGATTAATAATAATCATTGTAAATACTGCTTGGCGTGGGAGCTGGGCACATGTGAAAGTAAGATTTACATTTTTTTCTTTCGCTTTGCGAACAATCCGCCTTCCTGAGAGTGGGTACATTCTGAAGGCGGAATGCAGAATCCGGTTTTCTAAGAAACTGCCTAAGGCTATATGTTAAGATCAGGCAGAATGTAAATTGATGAATTACATCGTTCAATCAGCCTAGTGGAAACACGCAGACTCGCTTTTGTCGCTTGTGGAGCGTCGCCATTCCTCCATGGTGGAGTGGGTGCGGGTTGCGTAAGCATCTGATTTTGTTTTCTCCAGCACCGGGATCGACCCTTTCGGGTATTACTTCAGGGTTGGAAGAATCTTCTTAGCGAACTCCCTCTTCTACTCGGCAACTGCCAAGCTACTTTGGCAACCGCTAAGTTGCAGTGCCCCCCCGCACGAAAAAAAAACACTAGAACACACAACAACAACAACACCATCACTATCTTAGATATACTGGATTGCTGTTGGCTTTTCTTCAGGGATGATCTTCCTCTTCTTCCTGCACGAGTAGGCCATAACATGGTTCTGTATTTGCCTATTCCATCCCCAGTCCACTTTTTTCTTCATGACGGTGGCCGCAAATGCAGACACCTGGTTCCATCCTTCTTCGGAACCCAAGGCATAGTGGATACCAGGCTACTCGGAACAAACGCTTCATCTACCCTGATCTCTAGAAGAGACCGACAAAGCTTGTCCCGCTCACGCCTCCACGCGTCGCACTCAAATAAGGTGTGCTCTGGTCCATCATCCCACCCTTGGTCACAGTGCGAACACGTTGCCTGCTCAACTTTCCTGAACTACACGTAAAGGTACTGGTTTAAGCAGCCATAGCCGCGAAACACCTGCGTCAGGTGAAAGTTTCGCTGACCATGGTGTCGGTTCATCCACTCATGAAGATCACGTATTAACTCGCGGGTTGTCCATGTGCCCAGCTCACTCTGGGCAATTCTTGCTTTCCATTTCTTAAGCAAGGAGCGCCTGGTCTCCTGGCATCACCCGAAGAGTCTCACAATAATGGTCGTCGTCGTCTTTTTTGCTCTGAACACCACCGCTCTCTCCTCAGCAAGGAGCTCAATTGGTGATGAACGTGCTAATACGTAAAGAGCCTCCGTCAATACAGCGCGGTAGGCACTAATACACCTCAGCGTAGCTCTTCGTTGGATCGTTACCATTTCTCTCCTTCGACAAGGTATTATTATTGAGTCGGCCCATACTGGCGCACCATATAGGAGGATTGACTAGGTGGTGCTCATCGTGACCCTTCTTTTTGCTTCTCTCGGTCCTCCTAGGTTCCTCATGAGGCGGCTTAGGTATCCAACTACCCGGCCTGCTTTTTTCGCTGCCATCAATAAATGGTGTCTGAAGCTCAGCGTCGAGTCAAACCAGATGCCCATCAGGTACTTCATCTTCTTCTTGGTCTTCATTTCCACACCTTGCAGGCGAAAGGTGGGTGGACTGAACTTCCGACGGGTCGTGAATAAAATTACCTCCGTCTTACTAGCTGCACGTTCGAGTTCAGCCGACTCGATCCAACGCGTCACTTCTTCTAGGGCCCGGTTTACCCCGGTCTCCACCGCTACAATTCTCTCGGCAGTGCATACCACCAGTGTGTCATCTGCATAGCAGATAAGTTTAACACCCGGCGGCAACTTCACCTTAAATATACCGTTGAATGCGACGCACCACAACAGCGGCCCAAGGACTGACCCCTGCGGCACCCCACAAGTAACTGAACGCTTCATTGTACCAGCAACCGTCTGCTTGGATTTCTCGGCAGCTAAGATAGCTGCTGATCATCCTGAGCAGGTATGTGGGCACTTCTGCGTCCATGAGGGCTTTCAGTATCCTCTCCCATGGGATTGAGTTGAACGCATTTCTTATTTCGATGCTGACGGCTGCGCAAAACTGACGCGTAGCTATCGTTGACTCGGCTATCCTCTTCAGCCGGATCCCAACATATGACGTACAGCGTCCAATTTGAAGACCGTACTGGCTACTTGAGATTATATCTCTTTCCTTTAGGTAACTCTCTAGGCGATTGGCTATCACTCTCTCAAGAGTTTGCCTACATTATCATGCAGGCAAAGTGGACGATAAAAGGATGCCGGGCCAGGTGGTTCATCCTTCTTATCGATCTGCGCTAGCCTGGCTTTTTTCCATCGCACAGGGAACAGTCCTCCAACAACTGCCGCAATGAATGTATCAACAAGCAGTGCCGGGTCAACTAAGTGAATGGCGCTCCAGACTGGATTTGAAATCTTATCCGGGCCCGGAGTCTTCCAATAATTACCTCGCAGTCTATTGACTGCTGCATCAGGAAACAGGTAGACTGTAAAGAGCCGTACCCATATTAGGCATACCTAATGAAAAATACGAGAAAATTTTGGCCTGAGTAGCGAGATTAAGAAAGTACAGGATTTGTACAAACTCTGACCTAGCTCCACTAGAGTACATAATTATATGACTTCGTCAGGAAACTTGACAAAACGAGCATTTCAGTTATTTATTACCACATGATGTGCTGTCGTGACATCGCATAACGGTCCTTACAAGCACATCTTTTTGTTGAATATTGCGAACTCGAAATTCTACACAAGCAGCTGTTATTGCCTAGTCCGCCAAATTTTGATCCAGCAGCCACAGCCTCCAGAAGTGAGAGGTACTTCATTGGAATGTCTTCTTAGAACGATACTGTAGAGATTTGCAAGGTATTGTTGGTGAACCAGATCTTGATTATTCCACATTTAGTGCCAACTCGGTAAACGTCATTCCTCATTTCCAGGATCAATTTTTGGTTATCCTAAGGTCCACAGTCTACCTTCAGTACACCTACTACAAACTGCCTGATTGTGTTACGACACTTAATAGTCTGCCTAGGCTTATTATGCAAAGCACCCGTCATTGTAGTCTTTGTCGACTCTTTGCTAATAGCCTTAGGTTGTTTGTAAGAAGACGGATTCTGCATTCTGCCTCCATTGCAATGTTTGCCATTTTCGCTTGCAATTTTTCTAATCTGGCGTTCGGCCGTCCAGCGAAGGCTGATCTACCCTCATCTAATTAGGGATTGAAAAAAAATAATGGTTGCAATTTACGTTTTTCTTCAGTAGGGGTCGGAGACTTGAGAAAATTTCGATTATTGATCAATATATTTATGATGAGGAGGGAGGGGGGGGGGGAAGCTTCGAAAAATTTTGCATTCAAGGGACACCAATTTTGAATTCAATTCTCAATTTTCACGATTATCCTTTTTAAAAAAAAAGTCCTCATTCCAAGTCCTTAAATTAGGTCAAGGTCAAGGATGACGTCATGTGTGTCTCGCAAATTGACGACGAATCCTCAGTCCAATGAGGTATCATACATGTCAAAAAGAAGGAAGAAAGTAAAGAAAAGAAGATAAGAAAAAATCTTCTGGCGAAGCCAAATAGAAAAATTTGAGGCCAATGCAGGTTTGCAATGGCAGCAGGGAACCCGCAACCTCCCGCGCTCGCGATCACGTTTGCGCAAAAATGACCCCTCAGAAAATGAGTTGGCTGAGCTCCTCTCAGTATTCTGCATGGGCCTGTTATCTGGAAATAGAAATTTTTCACGGGCCCTAAAGTAGGTCAAGGTCATTGATGACGTCATAAAGCCCCACACTTCACGTCAGGCAGTTCACAGAAACTCACGGACGCGGACGTTTTCTGAGAATGTAATCCCCCCAACAAAATGGATAGTGGGTTCCCGTTAAAAGATCATGTTACATGTCTGCTGTCCTTTCGTGAGGTTTCTGGTTTGCTCAGTGGAGGATTAAGCACGCGCGCGGCCATATGCATACCAATAATTTTTTTTTTTTTTTCATTTTCCCAAAAATTTTGAAATCCGCGCGCGCGCGGACATAGGCGCGTGCCTACTTTGCCTAATGGTTTATCCGCCGCTGGACGTTTGCTTCATAATAATTGGTTGTGCGGCTCACGGGTTAGGTCTGTTCCCAGGGCTTGGTGTATAGTTCCAGTCAGGGAATTTCAAGCCAATAACTTTTGGGTAGCTCACTCACTTCATTCGTTCGCCTCCTCCTCTGGTTGGTAGAAACCTACTTTGAAGAGTTTCAAGCTAGGAGCGTTAGAGGAGCTCACTGGCTCCGCTTGTTCACTCTCTTCCTTGCTCTGCTATGTGTCTAGTTTAAAATATTTTCAAGCAATAGCTGTTAGGTGGCTCACTCGCTTTACTCTTTTGCCTCCATCCTTGGTCTGGTATAAGCCTACTTTAAAATATTTCATGCTAATAGCTTTTAGAGGGCTCACTTGCTCCGCTCTTTGGCACCCCTCCTTGGTCTAGTATAAGTCTACTTTGAAATAATATTCCAAGCAAGTGTAATTTGAAATATTCCAAGCTAATAGTTTTTGGGCTCACTCGCTCCGCTCTTTAGGCCCTCCTTTTCGGTCCCGTATAAGTCTAGTTTAGGACTAGTAAAATCCTAGGGGGGAGAGGGTTCTTCTCTGTTCTATTATAAGTATAGTTTGGGACTGGTATAGACCTAGCATAAAACTAGAAGTGTAAAGCTATTATATAAACTGGGCAAGGTGAACTCGCAAATTTCTCAATCACCCACGGTGTACCGAGAGTGGTGGGGGGCACTCAAAAATTCGGGAGAGTAAAGACATGAAACATGTCAAAAAATGTGAAGACTAATGTTACCATTATTTGTATTTCTCGCTCCGATTGTAATTTATCACTTTTTAAAATTATTAGGCCTATTCATATTCTTTTTTTTTTTCTGTCTCAACTAGGTAACATTATAAAGATCAAGTATTTCAAAGAAAATGATTACACGCAGTACTCACAATCTTATACCGATTTCAGTGTGAGCAAGATAATGCAGACGCAGATATATAGGCTGGTCTATTATTCTTTTGCTCACATCGTCATTTGTACCGCTTTCCTTACTTTGGTGAATTCTCCATTTGGTAAACGACTCTGGAGTTTAATGATCACTCATCTTCTTAGAAAAGAATTTGAGCCCAGAATGAGTGATTCTATAGACCGCGGAACAACCGTTGAATCAGAGATACGACATGTCAAAGAACTCAATCGTAAACAACTTCGTGAGTATGGATAAGTAGTTTCTACCTAAAGTCTAATAATATCTTGAATGATTCAGTTGTAAGGTTTAATTTATTCCGACTTGGGTCATCATGTTTTCTTCTTGCTGGTAGACTTAATCCAGTACCTGTAAATGAAGTTGATAAGGCAATGAGACCACCAGCAACTTGGTAGAACTGTGCTAAATTTTATACGCTGCGTGAAACATGGTGTTTTCTCACACAAGTATGGATGTACGTTCAATAGACAAGAATTGAAGAGGAAAGAGCGAGGATTTACTTAGTAGATAAAATTTCAAGTTTGCGAAATTAGGCGGATGTTAAGGTCTAGGTTACTAGGTGAAGAGAAGTAACTCATCGGCTATCTATATTTTCTTTCTGTGTTATTCATTTGTTACAGGCCCTGAAAATGTCCTCATCGTAGACGGTATCAAAACAAATATATTGTACCGATTCACCAAATTTTCGCCGGTAAAAGATCTCAGCTTTATCGTTTCAATACAACAATGTTTCGGTCTCGTAGGAGGTAATGGCGCGGGTAAATCGACAGCTTTCAAAATTTTGACTGCTAATTTGTTTTCCACTGCTGGAGACGTCATTCTTCACGGTGTCAGCATGGTAGAAGATTTGAAAAAAGTACGAATGGACGATCTTAGTGGTATTTATTCTTCCTCCGAGGCAGTTGACCGATGATCGTTTATGGTTTTACATTCTCAGTATTTATCGTTCATCGGATACTGTCCGCAAACAAATGCGATTTATGACGAGTTGACGGCTCGCGAAATGTTGGCTCTCTTCGCCACGTTACGCGGATTGCAAAATCCGCAGGTACACGTTGATAAGTGGATCTCAATTTTGGGTAAGAATACAGGAAAAAGTTTCCATAACACTGTAAAGCCATAAAATTCCAAACTATGCCATTTGAAAAGATTGACGACTCTATTTAATTTTCGTGATCAGGTATCGAACACTATCAAAATAGGTATATCGATACGTACAGCAGCGGTAACAAGCGGAAATTGTGCATAGGTTTATCGATGATCGGTTACCCTTTGGCAGTATATCTGGATGAGCCGTCAGCTGGTATAGATCCGTCGAGCCGTAGGAAAATTTATCGCGCCATCAGGCGAGCAAAACGTTCCAATCAAATTGTAGTAATTGCCTCGCATAAGTACGTTCTAATCAGTGACTCACTTTTCCACCATTGAAAGCGTGCAAGCAAAATTGGATGCTTTTTCAGCTTTAGAGAATGTGAAGACTTATGTGATCGGGTATCAATTATTCAATCCGGTACGCTAAAACGGATCGGTACGGTATCCGAATTGAAACAGACTTACGCAGTCGGGTTCACCATTATAGTGAAACTTCATCCCATCAGTGATTACGATAAACTAACTGATCTCTTGACCGCCGAAATAATCGCTACTTTTGGAAAATCTTGCAATCTGAAAGACAGACGATTGGTTGGCCTAAATTTTTCTTCTCTATTAATGACAAAAATAATTCACGAAAGCGTATTTACCTATGTTTAAATTTTTCAGGGTTTATTCCACTTTGTTGTGACCGATTCGAAAATTAAGTGGTCTTATCTGTTTTCTGGTATGGAACAAATAAAAATGAAACATGTAATCGTTGACGACTTCATTATTTCTAATTCAACCATTGACGACTTTTTTGTAGCCTCATCTATCAAGCCATATACAGCATGATGGCCCAAATTTTAATATGTAAAACGATTCGATAACGAGCAATAATTTACAAGCTTTTAATAAGTACATAAAATTCAAAAAAAAAAAAAAAAATAGGAAACGAAAGTTATTTTATCATTTCAAATAGCAAACTTTGTGATATTCGTGATATATTAAATAATATCCCGTCGTAGTTACAATTTTCTTCGCCGTATATTTAATAAACATAAACTCGTTTCAAGAAATTTCAACATTATTTTAAATTACACTATACTATACAATACGAAAACAATATAGAAATAGATGTAATCACAGTCAAACAAATTCTAAAGTGAAATACCGCCAGAGAAGAGAAACAAGAAAGAGAGACGAATTAAGATAGAAACACCGAAGCTTACTGTTTCTTAGAAATTCGCGAACACTATCAGCTTGAGAACTGAATAGGAATTAATTGTTAAATCAATTTCAAAACACTGATCTTACGAACATAGTACGAACCGACAATGCTTTTCAGCAAAAGAAAAAATCAAGCATCAATTACGTTAGAATTAATATTTTGTTCTAAAGGTAACAATGGCTCTTTATCTGTAGCTACGAAAGCAGAGTTTGGAGATGCGATAATATCCACTTTCTTCTGCGGCGATTGGATTTTAGGTTTCTGTGGTATAATGTTACCAACCACTCGCGGACGTTCTTTATTCAAACGTTCAGTCAACTCTTTCAATGCTTTTTGTCTACAAGAATAGAAGAAAAATATTATAGTAAACCAGCGCGACAATATCAACCATTTAGCCTTTTCTACCGATATTTAGAGACTTTTAATGAAAATGAGCCTAGTGAACTAAGATTGATTTGCACAATAAATTCATTCGTTGAGCAGAGCCTTTATTCACACCCACGAGCAATCTTCAGAAAACTATCATTTTTACGATTTTTAAAAGAACGGCGGAAAAAATTGTTAGTTTTCTATATACAATCATCCGAGGAGAGAGTTGATGAAATTTATGAACAGTAAACAGGCTAACAAGCTGAAGGACGATTTATATGATTTGGGATAGTAATACATAGATGTAACTCGAGACACTATACAAAAAGCGTACAAATTCGTACGTTGAAAATTTTGCCCAGCAGCACCTCTCAATCGTCGTAATATTCTTCACTTACTTTCTTCGTTTTTCATCTTGAGAACTAGCCGTTCCAATGGTAACACTTGAAAGTTCGGAATTAGGTTCATTTACAGTGACTCTTTTTCGACAAATTTTCAATTTTATCAACGCACTGTAGAAGGTATTTGATAGGACAGCGATAGGAGGTTGTGCAACAGTAGGAAAGAAGCTGAAACAATCATCAGACGTCTAATTAAAATGCATTCACAATCATGGGCATATCAGTCGATACCTTACTCACCTTGCGAAGTTGAATGACTCGGACATATCTCCTACATTTCCTCCTGGGTGTCTTTGATAGAATCTCAAATAAATCCAGCTAACGTACACCCCACATATAACCATTACAACAGTAGAACTAGGAGAGAGGCTAAGTAGCCAGAAAACGATCGCTATGACAATTGTCAGAAGGGGCATATTCTTGTTCGTTAAACGACCTATCACCGTTTTCATAATTAAAATATCCGGCATTATCTGCTTAATTGCTACAGTAACACCAGCGATATATCCAGATAATCCATGAATGTGCACGTCAAACAGCCAATACGTTTTGAGTGTACACATAAAAATGAACAGGTAGATTGCTGCGCTCAAAATTGCAACTCCTGTGTTGACTATGACAAAAAAACTTATAATTTCGGTCGGACCCCATAGCGGCTCGATCACTTTGCCACAAACTCCAATCATGACGACATCAATACAAACATTCCAGAAGTGTGTTTCCAAGAAGCAGAAGGTGAATGCTGACCAAATTCGAAAAGTTGGCGGCAAAAAGTATCCCGGAGTGACGCTCATTATATCAACAGCTTCTTCGAAGAAAGAGAATGAATAGCTGATAAAAACTATCAGCCATATACATTTTACTGTATTACTTGTACCTTTTAACAAGGTAGTCAACTGTTGTTGAATGAGATGGAAATTCTTCACTGCTTTTAAAGCCGCCATGGTCGCACGAATAACTATAACTTGAACGCGTGGTCACATCATTGATTCATTTTCTTGCTTTCATTTGAAAGCGATACTCCACGGGACAAAACTGGATGTTTTGAAAGAAAATGAAAATATGATACGAAAGCTTTTTATCATTATCACTATTTTTCTGATTACGTGCTCTGAATGTATAACAGTTACTGTAGACAGAGAATAATGATTCCCATGATTCCGACAGCAAGAATGGTTCATGCTCTAATATCCCAATCGATAGAAGCGCTATTGTCGTGGAGAATTGTTGACCTCGCTACCGTGCAAAAAAAATGACGAACGTGCACAATAGCGAATGGGAGAAACGGGCGCTCTCCTCACGGGAGGGAGATATTTTTCTCCTAACTGCTATTGTGCACGTTCGTCAACCTTTTTTTTGCACGACAGCCCAGACTGCTGAAAAATCATCTATCAGCCATCCAGCCAACAGCATATTTTTTTTGAAATTCGCGCGATTTTAAAAATACTGATAAGGACTCGAAGAGAGAAAGAGTTTTAGAATACCGGGAACTATTATTACGACTGGTCGACTGCCTTCAAACGTATCGTATTAATCAATTAAGATTATTTTTTGTGACTTCTCCATCACAAAGAGTTCCTTATTCATGAATTAGATCAATTAATGACCTGTTTAATTATAGAGAAGGACGCCTTTGTGATCTCATCAAGAACATCGCGCTTACGGCAGAAGTTGAAAAGATATACCGAGTTTCTGGTTCTGTCATCTTTTTTTCTTATTCAAAAGAAGGTAATCTATTCAATTCAAATATTCGTACTTACCTAGAGGCTATATTTCGTGTTCAGTTATAATTGATACTCATTCACGGCGTGATCAGGCTCATCAAATTCACGATTCTAACTCCGAATTCCTGGCAAACCTGAAACACTCGAGGAAAAAGTAAATTTAAGTTACTCGCATTCTTCAATAATTTCCCACGAAAAATCATGGACAATGACGTTGATGTTCCGAGCTGTCCAAAATCAGATGATACCAATGACATTGTAAGTACTTCAACATTTTTTAATCCAAAAAGTAGTACCACTACGGAAGGTAGAAGGATTTGAACGTGGATTCATCTTTGAAAAACCTTGCGAGATCGAGGAAGACGTCGGTATCGTTCTGAATAAAATCCTTCACTTTCTGAAAATATTTCCCAAGAATTTTTCCTAAAAATATACAATTATTATCATAATTTTCCAGGTCCGAGAACGGTCGGAATCAATAAATTATAGAACAAATCCTAGAAGATCATCTCGCTTGGTAAGTATCAGAGCCTACCTTTGATCTGTCATCGTCATTCTTTGAATTAAATTCCCGTGTTTTGTGAGTGAGACCCTGAGGCGTGTTGTATGCTTACTGTATCGCTATGTGTGTTTTTGATATTTTCAGACTCTCGAGAATCATGGTGAACCTAATCTAAGACGCTTGAGAGGTAGAAGCCAAGTATTTGAGCAAAGAATGGAGTTACAAGATGAAGGTATGTTATTTTCTCTTCACCTGAGAACTTGTGTCGCGGTATAAAATACGACCACAATTTAGTGAAATAGGTCTCTGTGAAATGAGTTCCTTGCCTCGAGTCATTGAATTTACCGTACACAAAAACCTTTCTCAAGCTCCTAATTAGTGACGTACATACGTCAATTACTTTTTGTAAGCCAGAGTTATAGCATCACTGCTGATTGTATTGAAAATTCTGAGGCGGATTTTGGTAGACTGCGAAATAAAAATATAAAAACTTCCCAAAGAGTATCTTTCGCTAACATCTAATCGAAGTAGCAGTGTTCTGGCGACCACTCAGAAACTAATGAATTAAGCGTATCAATGATGAGGATAAAATTTACAGCCCTTGAAATGGCCTTTGAGATGAGTCTTAATTGTTTTACGGTTTGAAAGTTTTTGAATTCTGTTGAGTAATCACTAATCACACTTCTTGGTACAAGAGTATCGTCAGCGCATAGTGGGGCATTGCCTAGTGTATCTCAAGTCTCGTTTTAAGAGCAGCTTTATCTATGAAAGATTTGAGAAATTTTTTGTTTCAATTTTAAAGATGAGGCCGATATTTTTCGTCCTGAATCTGTGCGAACAGCTCGATCGAGAAAAACTAGTGTGGGAATTCAAATGGATACGTCAAAATCAAGCCGTCGTTCTAAAGAAGTCACAAAGGAGTTTTCTATAGAAATTATCCGAACTCGTTCTGCCAGAAAATTGTCAAAATGCGCTGTTGAAAACACTACTCCTGAAAAAGTTGGTTTTCTTCTACTAAGGACTCGTTCAGTTCGTCTGAAATAGAAGTTTTGTCTAATTTATTTGAAATTTCAGCGAAAAAAACAAATGGAAAACGTGAAAAAATCGCGTGACATTAGTCCCGAACTAGTGAAACAATCACGAGCAAGATCCAGAGATTCAAAAATTCCAAATGGGGATCTTAGTTCTAAACCTGTGTTACGATCGAGAACAAGATCTGGAAACTTGAAAACACGAGATCTAAATATAACACTCGAGAGAATAGACGGGGGATGGACAAACAAGACACCTGTGAAATCTGATGATGGCAGTTCTATTTCTGAAAAGAGAGCAATTTACAACACACCTAAGAGTTCTTCAAAAAAGAAATCATTGAGAAAATCTCTTCTACCGTTACTAGTTCGTAGTAAAACATCAATCTAAAATTATTTCGTCTCACTATTTTATTTTGCGTTGATTCATTAAATTTTTGTGTTTCTTTAGGATAAAGAGAACAAGATTTCGTCAGAGAAAGTACGCACTGATGAACTGAATCCTAACCAAACACCTCTTCGACGTTCTACGCGTGTAAGTCATCCGCGAATATCTACGCTTACGAACTTTCCCGATTCAGAAGATGAATGTGATTCTACTAGTGAGTCAACCTCTGCTGGTGAATCAGATTCTTCTAGTGAATCAGATTCAGCCTTTTCGGAGGATTCTGACGATGGAATAGCCCGTTGGAACAGAAAGACGCCGCAGAAGAAACAATCTCGAGGATTTCTTTTGGCTCAGGAAACTCCGAAGAAATCTTATACTCCTAAAACCGTATGTTATCATATTTTTAAAATCAACTCTATAGATAGACAATTTCTCTATACGAATTCTATTCATACCATTCCATAGAATGTGAAGACTCTTACTCCAAACCTTCCGAGAAGATCGAACGCGTTATCCACCCCAACGACGCCAAAAGATAGAGCGATGGTTGCATTACATATATCAAAAGTTCCTGAAAGTCTGCCCTGTCGACATAAAGAATACGAAACGATCTACAATTTTCTGTCCAAAAAAATAAAAACTGTGGATGGAGGGTATGCACTCTGGTTTTTGACGAACTTGAATGGAATTTATGGGTGTAATGAGCGTAAATGTATTCTATTTCATAGATTTATGTATATATACGGCATTCCTGGTGCAGGTAAAACAGCTACCGTAGAAAGGATAATCAAGCGATTACAATTAGAATCAAATACGAAGAAAATGAAAAAATTCACGGTAAGTACTCGTCATGGTTTTCTCTTGTAGACTTGCGTCAATGCTCAAAAGATAAAATGTGTATTTTTTAGTTCGTAGAAATTAATGGTATGCACATGACACGACCCAAAGATGCTTACTGTCACATTTGGAAGAAATTGGAAAATAATGTAGTATCAGCAACTATGGCTAAACGTTTACTAGAAGAGAAATTCAGCTCGGGCTTTTTGAATAAACCTCTCGTTCTGTTAATTGATGAGGTAATTAATAAAAATTATTAATGACAATTTACACTTGGAAGCATTGAGTGGAAAAGAAAGTTTTAAAACTTGTTTCTTGTCTCCTTCTTGCCTATTTTCTTCTTCCTCTTACCATCGAAATGGAAAATTCATTCTCATTTTCAATTTTCTAGTTTGATATGTTATTCGACCGAACCTTAAGCGTGGTCGATACAATATTGGATTGGATTGATCAGTCAAAACTGATTGTTATAGCTATAGCTAATTCTAAAGACCTGATAGAGGAAATAAGTAAGAGCAGTACAAAAAGTCGTATGGTGAGTACGTAAGGAATTACTCATCAAGTTAATTTTGAAACATTTTCTTCAATTTGATATTGTTTTATCGTTTGTAGTTTCGTGAAAGACTGTGTGATGTCCAGTTCAAAACTTACACATTTGATCAGTTACAAGAAATCATTCATGATAGACTGAAAGGAAATGATGTATTCAAAGACGACGCTGTACAGTTATTAGCCAGGTAAGAAATGAATATAATATTGCGCCGCGATCGTCACATTAATATTGCAAAAAAATTTTCAAAGTCGCAGTGGAAAAGTATCCTATTCGTATTTTGATGTTAGAACAAGATACTCGAAAAGTAGGCCATTGCAAAAGTTCTAATGCTGTATAACAGCGGTATGTTGAAACTGTATAGACTCAGTCTCAATTTTTCTTTTCTTTATTGATTATGTATAAATATGTTTCTTCTTCTCCCCATTTTTTTTTCTTATTCAGATGATAAAAAATATTTTTGTTCATGTTTATTAGAAAAAGTGCAATATCTGGAGATGTTCGCCTGGCGTTAAATTTGTGTAGACGTGTTCTTGCCGAAGCCGGCGATAAAGTTTCTGTAAAAGCTCTTGGTGCACTCGAAGTAAACGATTTGCTGACCAAAATTTATTCGGATCCTAGAATCGACTTCATTACGTGAGTTTCGAGAGGCATTCTGTTACAAATTTCTTGAATTCTCACCAAGTTCTTGCTTATACATGTGCATCTTGCTATTTGTTCTTGTGCAGATCATTGAGCCGACAAGAACAGACCTTATTGAGGGCCATTCGAGATGTAATCCTGAACACCGGTCTCCTAAAATGTTCCTTAGCTCAGAATGTATACGATCAGTACAAAACAATATGTATTTTTGATAGTAAGTTTTTTGTTTCAAATTTTCAACTTTTTCTCCCACATCGTGTACCACTGATGAAATAAACATCATGGTGATGAATGTTACAGATTTGGATGTTAAAGACGAATTCTCGCTCCTTGGAATGTTACGGCTTTTCGAAAATTATGCATTCCTCTCCCTATCCGATACTCCCTGCACTATTCATACCGCTATAAGTTTAGGAAACAATTTAGATCTAATTCAAATGGCTTTCACACGTAAAGTTAAAGAATGATCTCTGTTGAAAATGGAATCGCTTTGCTGTATTTTTTTTATTACAATAAAATTTTTCAATAGACTTGAGGTCAAGAAATTTTTAACGGATTAAAACAAAACGAGTTTTATTACAAATTCCGAATTTTACTTCGAAATGTGATTGAATTTTTCAATTTTTTATGATGGGTTGTGTCTGTATTTATTGTTAATTTGTGAAACAGATTTGTTGTTTAGAAATTTTTAATAGACTTGATGTTTAGAATGAGTTTTGACAAAAATTCGTGATATTATACCTTCATTGAAAAGCGTAAATTAAATTTTTTGATAGACAAAACGTCAAGAAATTCTCATGGATTTAAAACAAGAAAGTTTTATTATGAATTCCTAATTGTACTTCGAAATGTGATTAGATTTGTCAATTTTTTATAATGGGTTGTGTGTATCTCTGTGTTGATTGTTAAAATTGTGAAACAGATTTGATATTCAGAAATTTTTAGTAGACTTGTTGTTCAGAAAAAGTTTTTACAAAAATTCGTGATATTATACCTACTTTGAAGTGTATTTAATTTTTTTTTTCAAGTGTATGAGCTGGCATTCATTTTAATTGTGAAATTATCTGAAACGAGGGCACTCCCCAACGTCATGGGAAAAATCCTGCTATTACTAATTTTTTGAATGCGTCATTTCCTTATTCAATTTTGTATGGGCTTTGTTGACATTTTTAAATTTATGCTCAAAGCATTTAGGTACTTCAAGTCCTTCCCGAAAAAGTTTTAAGCTTGTCAGAAACCTAGGCCATACAGTGGTACTTTGAGCAGATATCTTGGTAAACTTTTTTCAAAATGTATCACAACCTTTTGGTGAAGACCATCATGAAGGATTAACGCTCAACTCTTCGAGAGCGAGATGTTTTAAAATTTCGTCAGAACTCCACAATAGCCCTTAGAACACACGCCCTTGCCGAGCTTTTGGAAATTGAATGGTGTCTGTAGATTGTAATCAAGACATGCGATGAAAGATGTGTACATTAATTCATAAATTTTTGGTATTTATATTCCACAATGGAAGTAGAAGGGCACTTGGAGAAAGTTACGACAACCTAAACATTTCGGGTATAGGGACCTAGTTCTTCTGTGAACGTTTTGATCGTATAATCATCAGACTCCATATTTCGCGGGTGAAAATATTTGAGGTCAATTTCTACCTGTTTTATTTACAGCACAAACGTATTCAAGAAACCTCTGCAAAAGTATTTACAAAGTGTTATTACAAGTGTCTTAGAGTTTTATGTATGAAACTATCAAGTATATTTGAGCATCATCTTTCTCCCTTCTGTGCCATTACAGATTTCAAATATTTCCCTTTTTTCAGTGCATACTCAATACATGGTTGACTGTTGAGATTCTATTTTAATTTTTCCAAGACCCTTTTCAATGAGAGTGAAACGTCATTGAGAACAGTGTCATTCACTAGAACAGAAATAAGTCTTGCTCCAAATTCAATCAATACATTATATTGTTTTGAAGCGCTCCAAAATTATATTATTATTTCACTTCAGAGTCAGTTCATATAATGAGGACGTATCTGGTGAAAAGGCGTCCGCACAATGTATTTCTTATGGGACAGACACCCTTCTGCCAGAACCCTCCTCATGTGTTCCCAAACTATGTATAAAATTTTGAATTCTGATGATACTGATTGGCCTAGCCCCTTCAATGAGCCAGATATACAACGTTTCAAACACCATGAGATTCATGAAACAGGTTCCCTGCCTCCTCTCAGTTTTTGTAATGTGTAGTCACCACGTTCAACGTGTATTTTAAAGAAGTTTCCTTCCTTCTCTCGAAATTTTCACCTACAAATCCTTTATTAGGGTAGGTCAGTTTTCACCGGACGACGCATGGAAAATTTTTCGAAAACCCCTTCAATGGAACAGGTTCTCTCTTGAAAATTTGAACCGGCTACTTTCAAGTTCATCCATTTCCAAATGCAGTACTGTATAAGAGGAGCTAGTCAGTTTTTACCTAATCTTGTAACACGATCCCATCCGGATGTTATTATTTTTATTCGCGCTATTACTCTTTGAGGAGCCTTGGCCGTCAACAAATTCATTGTTGCCGTTGCCCAGGACGCACCACGTGGAGGTGGCTCCTATGCGTCCCAAGACACTAAAGATCCTAGCCTACACTAAAGACAAAAAAAAAAAGGAATCCCTATACATATAGAAGACTGTGCACAACCACAACGGTTCACCGCGTCTTAGAGGTCTGCGAAGCTACCCGAATGTGGTGCGCTGTACCTACGTCTAATTAAATTATAATAAAAGAGAGAGAAGGCGCAGACACCCACGTCAGTCAACCACGGATTATCAAGACTGTTTACGACCACACGCCTCAGTTACAACCGCCGATGGTTGCCTCTTCATTGGCGGAGTCAGTAAACTAATACTGCGCCCCAACGCGGCATATCCGACGCGGGTGCACTGAAATCGTAAAGCACAATATCACCGCGCGCGCGGCTAATCCGCATTATGCACTCAATGCACTTCCTGAATAAGACCTAACCATCAAGTAAAGTATATAAGAGTAATAGCGCGAACTAAAAATAAACACCACCTTTAGTCAAAATTTGGAGTTGTCGTGCCACCCGTATTTCAGAATAGAACGGCCGCTACAAACTGACGATGGTTCAATTTTAATTTTCTAATAAGAATTGGTATGATTGATGGTAGCACAATATCATCGCACGCGGGGAAATTCGCATTATGCGCTCAATGTACTTCCTGCAATCCACCAACAATAGCGCGAACAAAAATACTCAACACCGTTTATCAAATTTTGGAGTTGTCGTGCCACCCATGTTTCAGAATGGAACGGCCGCTACAAAATGACGATTCCGTCTAATTTTAATTTGAAATTTAAAAAAATCGCCTCGAAATAAAATTAATTGATCCAAAAGGAGAGAGAGGCGATAATTCACCAATACCAATTGTCTCTCCGGAGTCGTCGACTTAAACACACATATTTCAGAGTGCAACGGCTACTCGGGAATGACGGCGGTATAATCAAGCCCTAAAAATAATTTCGCTTGAAAAAGAGGGTATGATTGATGGTAGCACAATATCATCACGCGCGAGTGTATTCGCGTTCTGCGCTCAATGTACTTCCTGCAATCTACCTGTGATAGCGCGAACCATAATGTACAACACTTTTGGTCAAAATTTGGAGTGGTCGTGCCATCCGTATTTCAGAATAGAACGGCCACTACAAGATGACGAGTGTTCCAATATTGATTTTGATCTGAAAGAGGAAATATTAAGACATAATATCTGTTAGTATCCCAGCATCATTAGTTCAAGCGACACAGATAACACCTAAGAAACATGCAAATAATGTTAATTTTAAAAAACCTCATCATGCACCCAAGAGCAAAACGAAAACACGAACGAAGAAAGAGACGCGCCTACTTTCCACATCTGCGATAAACATACTGCACTGGTTCGAAGGAAATGACGAAATACGCGCTTGCTTGAAAACAAAACTTTACTGGTCCTTTCATGCTCGGAGGTAAGAGGTTGATTCACGAGAGAATGACTCAAAGGGATACGAGCCGCTATTGTTACCTGTCACACCTACATGGTTTGTTTACTCGATAACAGAGGCCTAGATACGATTTCGCAAAGGGAGGAGGATATTTTTTTTTCAGGTAAGACCTACTACTAAAAAAAAAAGAATCCATGTATAAATCACAAAAGTGTTTGCAAGAGATGGAAGAGAGAAAAAAACAAACGGGGGTATTCTAGCAAGGATACTCACACACACGCGCAATGAACAGCAATAGCATTGATTATCGTATTGAAACCAAACCTCGTTACTTTGTATACAGATGATTCGCCCTCTCACTCTTCACACGACTCAAATTTTCTCCAAATCAAACTTGTTTTTTTTTTCTCATCATCTAATTGTATTTTGAAACACTCAAGTGTATGTTACAAAATTGGGTTTTTTTGTGATGAAGAATGAAAATCTAGAGAGTGAAATTTGTCTGAAGCCCATCAAGATTGAAGCCGACTTCATGATTGACCTCGAATTAAATATTCTCCATTTCTGGGCCACGAACTTTCTCAATGAGAAGAATACACGCGTATAGCCATGCTTTTTTGGTATGAACGTTTGAGAGTACCGTGGTTTGAGACTTCAGTAAACGTAAGTGCAATTTTATCCTCGTAAAAAAAGCATGTGTTTCAAATCTGAAACTCCGCGCTCCTGTTTCAAGGTGTCGTTGCAAATTCTTTTTCACATTGGTTCCGGACTTCCGGTTCGAGGACCCGAATCTGGAATCCGGTTCCTTTCGGTTCCGGTTCCAGAAGCTTGGAGATACGGGAGTAGAACCGCTTCCTGTAGCGGTATTTGGTTCTGGTTTTCAGCCCCGGTCTCTGGTAAAAATCAGTCTGCGTAATAACGATCAGCTGAGGCCTGAGGCTGACTAAGAGTCTTTTGCGCTTGATCAACAGAAGAAAGCACAAATAACAGAAAATGTTTATTGCTGCTCGTTTTAAAAACGTAATTTTCAAATGCATTTAAAGGTCATGAACATGGAATGAAAAATGATTACGCACAAGATGATATTTGGTTCTAACTTCTAATCAGAGAGCCAACACTGGTAAAATTTTCCGAGATATTGCATATTGTTTTCCTCGTTGAGAATCAGTCGAGAATGTACATTATTCAACTTTCCTGAACATATTTTAAAGAGAAAACGATTTTTTCTCGTGATCGTCAATTTGTAGATAGGTACGTCCACTCTATTTTGAAGGACAGAGGTGTAGATGTATAGTTGTATAGTTCCTTGGTTTGGTTGTAGCTAGTTGTAGCACAAGTGTAGTATACTGTATAACTAGTAAAGTGATTCACTAGCGTTCCTAATGGGTACAAAGTGCAAACTTCTTTGCTGCACACTACAGCCATGTGCAAACCCAAACAGTGTGCAATATTGCGAACTACAAACCATGCAAAAAACTAAAAAAAGACGTCCTGTTTTCAATTTCACGCCTGACGCCAGTGCAGTGGCCAGTCTAGTCTCGTGGTAATTGTGTTGTCTTCAGTCTTCACATCGCGTTGCGTTGCTTCAGGTTTATCAAATTTAATTTTGCTGTATTGTGTTCAGAATGGAGAAGAAAACAGTGATTGAAGATGAAAAAGACATCAGTTCTAAACTGATGTTGAAACATACAAGAGCAAAATCCAGACAAAGTTCGAGAATTCAAAATGAGGAACTTGATCCTCAACAGGCTGAACCTGTGAAACAATTGAGAACTGATGAGCAAATACCTCTCAAATGTTCTTTGCGTCCTCGTGGTCATTGTAAAATCAATACACTCACATCTTCTACGCGATATCAACCTAAGAAGAACACAAAACGATTGAGAGATATCTCCAGCAATTTGAAAACAAAAGATGAGCAAACACCCCTCAAACGTTCTTTGCGCATTATTAATTATTCTAAAATCAATACACTCACATCTTCTTCACAATGTCTACCTATTAATCCTTCTGACGTATCAACTTTGTCGTCCCGTCGGCCTAAATCAACACGACTGAAGAAACAACCTCAGAGATTTCTTTCATCAACTGTCAAAACTCCGAAGAAATTGAGGAAATCGTGCACTTTTGTCGCATCAAAATTGTCTTCCTGTCGGCCTAGAACAACACAACGAAAGAAACAACCTCAAAAATTTCTTTCAACCGGCGAAACTCCGAAGAAATCGAGGAAATCATGCATTCCCCAACTGGTTTGTTGAATTTTAAATCCGATACTGCTTGCAAAAAATATTGGTTCATGTTGAAAGATCATTCTTCCATTTTCAATTGTTTTCACGGTAAATTTTACTAATAGGCCTACATGAAATGACGTAGGTACCTCGACATTAGCAATGTAAGGATTGTGAATTGTGCAAAAACCCCCTACCGGTATATTTCTTTGTAAACATTCTTCTTCTCTCCTTTGTTTTTCTCATCCCAATCATCAATTGAAAAGTAGGCCTAGGTAAACGTATAGGGCTTTTGAGGAGAGGTTTATCCTACCCTAATCTGAAGTTGAAAAATGTAGTCGTATCTTGTCAATTGGAACACCCATCTGAGTGTGTCCAAATTTTGTAACCAACAACATATTTGTATTTTACATTTCACCAAGAATACAGTATAAAAATAATTCTAGAACGTAAAGACTCCAACTCCAAGACTGTCGAAAAGATCGGGTGTGTTATCTACTCCAACAACGTCGAAAGATAGAGCAATGGTCGCGTTACACACATCGAAGGTCCCCGAAAGTCTACCTTGTCGACAGAAAGAATACAACATGATCTATAATTTTTTGTCCAGAAAAATAAAAAGCAAGGATGGCGGGTACGCAATTTTGTTTTTGATGAACTCTTATATGATACGTGTGGATATAATGAAGGTAAATTTGTTTAATTTCGCAGATTTATGTACATATACGGTATTCCTGGGGCAGGTAAAACCGCTACCGTGAGTAGAGTGATGGAGCGATTACAATCGGAATTGAATAAGAAAAAAGTGAAAAAGTTTACAGTAAGTGTACCTCTAGGGGGGAAAAGTTATTGATTTTGATTATAACCGATACCTATTTTATTGGCTTGAGCTAAACCACCTCGCAGAAGCATAATCGAGTCTCAGCTTTATGCATCCCTTGATGCTGCTTGTCCTTGAAAATAATATGTCGCTTTATGTTATTTTTTAGTTCGTAGAAATTAATGGTATGCATATGACACGTCCTAACGATGCTTATCGTCACATTTGGAAGAAATTGGAAAACAATGTAGTATCAGCAACTATGGCTAAACGTTTACTAGAAGAGAAATTCAGCTCGGGCT
Organism: Aspidiotus destructor; assembly: GCA_035079395.1. Lineage (NCBI taxonomy): Eukaryota > Metazoa > Arthropoda > Insecta > Hemiptera > Diaspididae > Aspidiotus > Aspidiotus destructor. Next base: position 8,690,339 of record JAVHKZ010000003.1, on the reverse strand, counting down.
TTTTGAATAAACCTCTCGTTCTGTTAATTGATGAGGTAATCAATGACGATTTGTACTTGGAAGCATTGAGTGGAAAAGAAAATTTTTGTTTCTTGTCTCTTTCTTGCTTATTTTCTTCTTCCTCTTACCATAAAAATAGAAAAATCATCCTCATTTTCACTTTTCTAGTTTGATATGTTATTCGACCGAACCTTAAGCGTGGTTGATACAATACTGGATTGGATTGATCAGTCAAAACTGATTGTTGTAGCTATAGCTAATTCCAAAGACCTGATTGAGGAAATAAGTAAAGGTAGTACAAAAAGTCGTATGGTGAGTACATAAGGAATTAGGTATTTATGTATAGTGTACAATTTGGAAACATTTTCTCCAATTCGACATTGTTTCATCGTTTGTAGTTTCGTGAAAGGCTGTGTGATGTCCAGTTCAAGACTTATACGTTTGATCAGTTACAAGAAATCATTCAAGATAGACTGAAAGATAGTGACGTATTCAAAAAAGACGCTATAGAACTATTAGCCAGGTAAGAAATGGGTCATCATGTGGAAAAAGTTGAAGTCATAAGGGAAAGTTATCCGGTTCTAATTTCAAGTTCAGAACTAGAGACTTCAAATTTTGACTCCTGCATAGGTATTAACATGTTGTAACTTTGGAGACTCAGTGTTCGTCCTTCCTTCTCCATATTCATTTATTTTTTTACTCTTTATTTTCAGTAATAAATAACTAAAGACTTCTCTTGAAATAATAATGAAGAGTGCTTCAAGAACTTCACGTTTTATTGAAAAAATATTCCACTAAGTGTACCTAGTGGAATCAGTTAGCAAATTTTGAAGAAACCAAAGACCCCTCGACTTTATTGTACTTTCCAGATTCGATTTTTCTTGTGTAACCACCACCCGGATACCACCCCTAAATGATATTTTTGAACTTTCTTTGGATATCGGACGCTCTCAACCTGAGCCACCGCAGATAATCTGCAATAATATATTTTCCGATTTTTCTTCTTAGGAAAAGTGCAATATCTGGAGATGTTCGCCTGGCGTTAAATTTGTGTAGACGTGTTCTTGCCGAAGCTGGCGATAAAGTTTTGGAGAATAAAGCACTTGATGCCCCCGATGTTAGCGAATTACTCTCCAAAATCTATGCGGATCCTAGAATCGTCTTCATCACGTGAGTTTTGAAAGGCATTCACAAATTTTTCAAATTCATGCTTTTCTCACTCATAGGTAATGAATGCAGCTTGCTATATTCTTTCATTCTTTCACAGATCATTGAGCCGACAAGAACAGACACTATTGCGAGCCATTCGAGATACCCTTCTTATTACCAACTCGTCGAAGTGTTCCTTGAATGGAAATTTGTACAAACAGTACAAAACAATATGCATTCTCGATGGTGGGTTCTTTGTTTCAATTTTTCAAACATCTGTTTCCCTCTCTTCTTTTGGTTATGTTCTACCACCCATGAAATAGGTAGATAGAAAAAAAATATTAAGGCTATTTGATCACCATTATTATTGTAATTTATTACAAAAGGACGTTTTGATGCCGCTGGGTATGGATTTATAAACGTTACAGAAACCATTAGGCCAAGTATCAGTTCCAAAATTTATACCTGTTGTTCTTATTCTTCAAAATTTTGATGACTTCCATGATGTTTCTTTTCTTAGCATCATTTTATTTGCTTGAATTCTTAACATCATCAAAAAGTGTGAAGGAGAAGCAGCGTGATGATGCAACATCCTAACAACGTAAAGAATAAGGATGATAACCATCTGCTTTTTCCTCACACTCAGATCTGGAGGAAGGACACAAATTTGATTTCCATGATGTTAAGCTTTCAATTAAAGAAAATAATGCTAAGAAAAGGAAAATCATGGAAGTCATCAAAATTTTGAATAATATAAACAATAGGTACTTATAAATTTTACAAAACTGATTCTGGGCCTAATGGTTTCTGTAAGGTTTATAAATCCATGATTCATGGGGATAGTAAGAACATGTAATATATGTCTTGTCTTCAACATCTTTATAGCTGTTTACTAACTTCAGTAAAGTGCCCGTAGATGATACTCGACAGTACCGAATACTTCGTATCGTAATAAATTTCGATGAGAGTGGTGTTTAAAGCCTCAATATATTCTTTCTATTTAAAATTGTCATCACGAAGAAGAAAGTCTGTTTGTATTTAGATGTTGGATGCTTAAAAATTGTGATAAATGTTGCAGGTTTGGATGTGAAAGACGAATTCACGCTACTTGGTATGTTACGGCTTCTTGAAAGTTATTGGTTCCTTAACTTATCAGAATCTCCGTGTACTATTCATACCTCCATAGATCTAGGTCATAATTTAGATCTAATCCAGTTGGCTTTTACTCGTCATAAGTTATTAATCAAAAATGACTCTATTTCAAAAATATAAATGCTTAGCATTCTTTCTTATCGATATAAATGAGTGTTAAAAGTACGGTACTGATGTAGATGTTGAGAAGAAAATTTTTATGTGAATTAATGAGTTAACAGTATGAGTACATTTTTAGTTTTTTTTTTTATCATTGATTGTATATTCGAGAAGAAATATAATAAAGACCATAATTTTTTTGTTCCCGAACGAAACGGTTTAGAACAGTTTATTCAAGAACAATTCGTAGGCACGAAAATTTGTTGCGTATGTATTCACATCTAAAGCCTGTTTCCCGCCTAAAACCCACTCCGAGTTGTCTAGATTATATCGCAACAAGGTTGGTTGGGTAACTAAAAAAGAAACTCAAGAAAAGCCTAGATTGACTGAAGAAGTCAAGAAAGATTCCATGGTGGTATTTGGCCAAAAGAGAGCCATAACCGGGCCTGGAGTCTACAGATGTAAAAAGTTTTATTGGTTCGCTAGTCTGTCACGAATTTACACATTTTTGATGATTTTTCCGCGCTTCTAAGCCCAAATCCCTCTCGTCAGTCCTGGTGAATATCCACTGGAATCACATTATCGTGATTATCATGATCTATCATATTTTCGAGCGGTCATACTTTCTTTTGAATGGAGTTCTCCGCTGTCCTTTCATCATTTTTTGATCCGGAGTTTATTCCCTGATAACTACCCCCCTTACAAAAAAAAGTACCTGTGTTCTTTCTTATTGAAATCAATCAGGTCCATCAAAGAAGAGGAGAGCCGTTTACCTGGTGGACCAATAATATTCCCGAGTTAAGAAAGGAGCGGAACCGTCAGCGCCGAATATACTAGAGTAGAAGTGGCCGCGAAGGGGCGCGGGTGGTTGCACCTGAATACCAGCTGGCTCGTAAAAGGCTGAATAAAGCCATTGAAGACAGCAAGAGTGCTGCTTGGAAAGAGCTGCGCGAAATGGCACAGGAAGTCCCATTTGGCAAGCATTACAAGATTGTGCTGAAGAAGCTGAAGAGCCTTTCAGCAATGAGCCGAAAGGAGCCGGGTGTTGTGGGACAAATCATTGACGGCTTGTTCCCGTAGCACTCACCACCAATGGTGACGCTACCAATAGTAGAAGTGGATGGTGTATCTCTCCTAGGCATCGAGGAGGTTCATGCAACAGTCAATAGACTGCGGGATAAGTATTGGAAGGCTCCGGACCCGCATGAGATTCCAAATCCAGTATGGAGCGCCATATACTCAGTTTACCTGGCACTGCTTGTTGATACATTCAGTGGGGCAGTTGTTGGGGGACTGTTCCCTGTGCGATGGAAAAAAGCCATGCTGGAGCTGATCGATAACAAGGATAAACCACTTCGCCTGCCATTCTCTTATCGTCCACTTTGCATGCTTGATAATGTGGGCAAACTCTTGGAGAGAGTGATAGCCAATCGCCTTGAGAGCTATCTGAAAGAAAGAGATATAGCACGGTTTCCAAACTGGACGCTGTACGTCAGATGCTGGGATCAGGGTGAAGAGGATAACCGAGTCAGCGATAGCAACGCGTCACTTTTGCGCAGCCGTCAGTCTTGACATAAGAAATGCGTTCAATTCGGTACCTTGGGGGAGGATCTTGGAAGTCCTCGAAGACGCAAAAGTGACCGCACACCTGCTCAGGATGATCAGCAGCTATTCTTAGCTGTCGAGAAATCCAAGCAGAGACTTCTGCTGGTACAGTGAAGCGCCCTGTTACTTGTGGGAGTGCCGCAGGGGTCGGTCCTTGGGCCGCTGCTATGGTGCGTCACATTTAACGGTTTCAAGGTGGAATTGCCATCAGGTGCTGACGTATCTGCTATGCGGATGACACATTGGTGGTATGCGCTGCCGAAACGTCTGTAGCGGTGGAGAGCAGGGTAAACCGGACCCTAGACGTAGTGACGCACTGGATCGAATCGGGTAGTCTAGAACTTGCAGTAGGTAAGACGGAGGCCATACTATTCACAGCCCTTCGGAAGTTCAGTCAATCCACCTTTTGCCTGCAAGGTGTGGAAATTGAGACCAAGAAGAAGATGAAGTACTTGACTCAACGCTGAGCTTCAGGCACCATTTCTTGATGACAGCGGAAAGGTGGGCAGGGTAGTTGCATACCTTAGCCGGTAGACGAGGAACCTAGGAGGGCCGAGAGAAGCCAGAAGAAGGATCATGATGAGCACTGCCACGTCGATCCTCCTATATGGTGCGCCAGTATGGGCCGACTCAATGAAAATACATTACCAAAGAAGGGAGATGGTAATGATCCAGCAAAGAGCTTCACTGAGATGTGTTAGATGGAGGCTCTTTGCTGAGGAGAGAGCGGTGGTTGGTGTTCAAAGCAAAAAAGACGACAACGACAAACCGTGAGACTCTACGGGTTAAGCAGGAGGCCAGGCGCTCCTTGCTTGTGAAATGGAAGGTAAGAATTGCCCAAAGCGAGCTGGACAAGTGGACAACCCGTGTGTAGATACGCGACCTTGATGAGTGGATGAACCGACATCTTGGTCAGCTAAACTTTCATCTGACGCAGGTGTTTAGTGGCTATGGCGAGAAGCTAAGGAAAGTTGAGCAGGCAAAGTGTTTACACTGTGACCAAGGGCAGGATGATGGACCAGAGCACACTTTATTTGAGTGCGAGGCGTGAGGGGGACTAGCTTAATCAGTCTCTTCAAGAGATTGGAGTAGGTGATGCACTTGTTCCGAGTAGCCTGGTATCCACCATGCTAGCTCCTGAAGAAGCCTGGTACCAGGTGTCTGCATTTGCAGCTACTGTCATAAAGAAGAAGATGGACCGGGAATGGAATAGGCAAATGCAGAACCACGCTTTGGCTTACTCGACACCTGTGTACTACCAACATCCAGTTATACAGGAAGAAGAGGAAGATCATCCCTGAAGAAGTTGAAGAGAGGCCAACAGCAATCCTACAAATCTAAGATAGTGGTGGTGTTGTTGTTGTTTGTTCTAGTGCTTTCTGCGTGCCCGGGGGGCATTGCAACTTTGTGGTTGCCAAAGTATCTTGGTAGTTGTCGAGTAGAAGAGGGGGTTTTGCCGAGGAGATTCTTCCAACACTGAAGTTATACCCGAAAGGGTCGACTCCGGTACTGGAAGAAACAAAATCAAATGCATAAGAAACCCACACCCACTCCACCACGGAGGACAGGGCGGTGCTGCACATGCGACATAAGCAAATTGAAACCAATCAATCAGTATTTTTTTTTATTTTCAAGGTCTAGAATTTGGATTCAGTAAAATTATTAATCGATATCAAGTCTCCAAAGAATTTGTGGCCATGTAATGAAAATTAAATCTTGCCGAGACGGCACAAGCTGTGGCGTACATACAAGGGTGGGGACCCCCCTCCTTCCAAAACCTTCAAAAGTTTTATTTTCACTTATGAAATACCAAAATTTCCGGAACAACTTGTTCTGAAAATTCTCATTGGATTAAATCCCCCCTGCTGTAACGCGCTAAATGCGTTGAGAGTTTATTCGTAGTCTTATCTATTTTTAGGCACGGCAGTATGTTATCGGAGTCAGTCGAATATACTTGTCGGCCACGACACCCCCCCCCCTTTCAAAAAAAAGTTTCACTGGGCACAAGAGCCTTTTTCGCAATGGACAACAATATTGTGAATATTCCAATATGAATTCCTGGAAGACTAACTAACTGGTGGTAGTAGGGCGACTTGTATTGCCGGTTTCTATGGTAATATTAATATTATGAGGCGGGCCAGTTTTACAGTACAGAGTTATTCTATAACCCCAGGTTATTCTCTCGAATCTCGAGGGATTATTGGTTAACCCGAGAGTTTATTCCGTCACGTGACGTTGACTCTGTATTGTAAAACTGGCCTAAGTATTTCCAGTAGATTTATCCTTGAAAACTCTTCTACTTCTTCACCATCCACTGAGAATAAAAAAAAGGATTTGAATTGACTTATTCACTACTGTTCACGTCAAGAAATAGCTACTCCAAAAAGGGTATAAGTTTGTACCGTTTTGCACTAATTTTTTGAGTAACATGGTACAAACTACTCGAGAAGTTGGTACGAACTTCTCAAGTAACATAACTTTCTACCTTCTTTTGACCCTTTCGTAACGTGAACCGACTATAAAGACATAAATTCAAATATAACTACACATATGTAAAAAATGTGGAGGCTTTTCGTACAAAAGATTTAATTTTTGAAATTCCACCTAAAAAAAATTAGAATCAACATACAGTCTTCTAACATAGTGATTTCAGACTATTTCGGACAACTAAATTAGAAAGGATTCTCAATTACACCAAAACTGCGAGGAAAATTTGATTAATAAAACTTAATAATTTATGCTCCAAATCAACAGCTTAAATTATATCAGTATAGTATAGTGGCACTGTATGTCCGAAATAGGAATGTATCACACGTACACGTTTTGTTAATAACTTAATGTTGAAAGTTACGCACCTTATTAACAATAGAAAGGAAAAATTAGGAAGACTTAGAATTATGTTAACATTTTTGTGAATGTATACGAGTTAGTTCTATAAAATTAATCCCCAATGAAACAGAAAGACTAGCTTAAAAATACTCCCGCATTGTGCTTTCTCTCTCTCGTCTAAAATTTCACCTTCTTCGTAGTCACACTTATTTGAACAACATACAACGAAAAATTTCAAATTTTTACAAAATATAAAAAATTAACAATTAGACACTTAACATTAGCTTACAGTACTATACGGTTAGTGGCTCGCTCAATGACACAATTTGCAAGAATTTAGGATCTGTGTTGCAATTCGATTGGGGGTGGAATAGAGCATGACTTGAACTTTCTGTATGATATGGTAGCTAATACTGTAGTTTTCCAATGACCATCAGTGCCATTAATTTGATAATCTTGACATATACATAGGAACAAGGTATCAATGACCATCTGTTGACAAATACGAATGAAAAGAAAAGTTACTAAAAAAGCAACTACAGCTTGAAAATTTTTAGAAATAAAATAAATCACTGTAAAATGGTAACCCCCCGTTACGATGATCCTCTTAGGTACATTGTAACGTTTACTTTGATCCAAACTAAATTTGTAGACCGTAGTTTTAGCTCTTACTGAAAGTTAAACCCACCACAGCAAATTCGGTGGAGGATTTTGGTATGTACGTACTTCGTAAAGCGAAATGACGGAATGAGCGACGAAATAAGCAAAAATACAAATGATTAATGAGGAAGCGGCAAACAAATGTAAAGTTGAATCATATTTGAACACTATAACAGCAATCCCGGTTGTTATAACGGTGACGAGACATTTTGCGAGAAAGAGAATAAAATCTCCAACGCCATTCACCGTCGCTAATTTTAATGCATTGGAAACAAGAATTTTCCACGCCTAAGACAAGAAAAAACGCAAGATTAATTTTCGAGCATTCTCAAAAACGATTACCTAATACGTATTACAAAAACCTACTCGAAACGCTCCGGTACAAAAACTGGTACCTTGAAGAGCGATCATCGTGTAAGCGTTATGGTCAACATAACGCACGAATTTCTCAAGACAATAGAAACAACTCGAGCAGCAACTACGCGCGTATTTGGCGCAATTCGAATTTCTATTCTTGTGTAGTCTAAGAAACAAAAATAGTACAAAAGTAGAGATACAAAATTGATAGGCGATGAGGTGTATTCGAAAAACGAAACATAATCTGTTTTGAAGTTAATGATAACAAGACTTACTTTTTATGAAGGAACATTAAAACAATTCGAGGCAATTTCAGCAAAGTTATCAAGAGAGAACCCAATGCTAAGGAACCAACATGGTAACAAACCAAGTTACCTATTGAAGTGCATACAACGGAAGTTGTATGTTTCGTATCTCTGTAACATTAAATTCATCATTAAAATAGTTTTCATACATAGTGGAGAATAACTCGTGATACGAACCTTTTAAAATACCATTTGGCCACAGAACCAGCGACGATCATATGTTGACAAGACAAAATGAATTCTGACACCCAAATGAGACCGACGGCGTAGAAAAATAACATGTATTTCAACCAAGGAATATTTATGTACTCAACTTCAGTGTAACCTTTTGAAATTAGTAAGTAGTTATTAGGGTCCGAATGTTTAATGAAAGTGAGAGTAACTTGGTACACTAAATACAATGGCGAAAACTAACTAAGCTCCTGAGAGCAATCAGCGAATTTGAAATCCAAGACTGGTTTCATACTGGAAAAGAGTGCAACCTCCGAATAGCAAGTATGGCCCATAGATAAGTGACGAACAGAATAGAGGGAGAACAAAAAATTAAAAAATAGTTCTTCAACTTACTCAATAACTCTTGTACTTTATAATCGACGGGTACCACTAAAGAGGAATTCTTAACATCAAACCGATGCTTTTCTTTGGACGCGAGGTAACCTACAAAAGAGACCAAATTTTACAATCAATTTCAACAAACTGAGGACATCTGACCAGCTTAGAATTTGAAAAGTTAAACTGTACAAAAAATATTACAAATTGACCCTTGAAACAATCCGATTAAGATGTTAATATAGATTCTTTCCTCATTCGTGTTAGATTAATTTGTTGCTTAAAATTAGGTAAGTTTGAAATTAATAAAGAATGATCTGGTAACGTAAGCCCCGTCAACCGGAAAACGTAAGTACGAAAAATACCGACACGAGCATTGTTTGAAGCTAGGGAAGAGTAACCAGACAACAAAACACCACGCCGATGCAGAAGGAGAAAAAAGGCACTTATTTACGAATAAGATGGAATACGAACTCGCAGTGGACAGGCAGATGACGACGCTAATCCAAAATATATAAAATGCTAATAGCAATACAAATGATAAAATGGGTTGAAAATACAGAATAGGCAGTTCGGAGAGACAGTTCGACGACTCTTGGAACAGAGCAACTAAAAGTGACACGTGCTTTCTCATGGAAAACATCAATAGTAAGACTATGAGCTGAAAATTGTACAAGATCATGAAATACAAAATAATGAAGGACAGTACATCATACTGATACAGCTTTTTTTTTTTCAAAAAAAGTTCACTTGGCAATAAGGTGGTGCGCATAATCGAAAGAGAATTCCAAAAATTTACAACTAAAACTAAATTTCGAATAAATAAAGCTTTATTTTATGCAATCTTTTTTTGTGTACAACTATCAACGTGATAAAGCTTGCATTTTACTCATATTATTTTGTAGAGTTCAAAATAACTATTGACTTTCAACAATCGAATATTACCTTTCAACTATTTTAGTCGTACGTACTCTTAAATCAATCAAAAGTATAATTACCGTGAAGATGGTAGCGATCACTGAATACCAAATAAATGCTTCTTCGTTATTTATTTCTTCATCCAGTAAAATGTCTCCAGCTGCATCCAGCTTACACTTGATTTCAAAATATGTCCACCATAATACGACGGTGACGCCTACAAATAATACAATTCGTTAGACTTTTTTAAATATTACTTATACAATTTTCCAGAAGCACCTTACCTACAGAAACGATCCCGATGCTCATCATAATAATGTAAGATATACTGCTCGCAAAAACATAGATCAACGATATCAATATGACAGATAGAGCTACAGGAAATGAAAGAATTTGGTCAATACTTATATTTACTTCTAAAAATTATGAAATCAATATAGATATTTTTACGAGAAAATCAACTCACAAAATGATAAAACGGTAAATGCGAATATCCAATGCCAATTTCTGTAAAAATCTCGCAATATTTCCTCGATTACATCCCAATTATACGAGGCTAAGTGATTCAGAAGATGTGTTTCCGGGACACATCGGTTTACAATTGGAACACTGAGTAAAATTTTGTAAAATTATTCGAGAAGTCGAACAAGATTGAGAATCACGAACGATGAACACTATACGCAAGTAATTACCTTTTAGAAATCGGAAGGACAGGACAAGGCCCAATTGGCGAGAACATCGATGTATTCGTCTCGCTCAAATATTCCAAGTCCAAGTCGTACCTGCAAGGATTCTCTCTTAGTAAAACGATATTCTTCCTTCAGTACTCGAAGTAATTTTGTTTGATACGCACCTACAAAGAGAAGATCCTGTCCGTTGATAGAATTCTTTGAGATCAGCCAAAGTTTCAACGTTTTTATCTGGACATTCTTCCACGCAAATTTTCAATGTATCACCCAAATCCGTATCCATAGAGAACAAATACCTGCCAAGCAGTCGAATGAAGGAAAATATTCGCAAAAAATAGGACGATAAGAACAGTAAGTACCTTTTTTCAAACATTTTAATGCCGGAGAGATTAAAGTCGCTCAATTTTTCATTGTATCTTGAACCACAAATATTTCCAAAAGTATCCGCGCCACTGATTAGTTGTAAGGGATTTCCGTACACATATGCAAAAACTGCCACAAAAACCTACAAATAAAACGCATAATGTCGGAAAATCTGTGCTATCGGTCAATTTTTATGAATTTTTCACTGAAGTTGTCGAATCCATTACCATCAAAATCCAAAAGAGAATGAAAATGCATAACCATAAAACGTCGGTGCATTCCCGATATTCAGATCTCGGTTCGTCATCCGAATCGGAACTATCGGGACAACAGCTCATAATTAAATACAAATATTTCAGTCAAATAAGGTTCAGGAAAATTCATTAGATATGAGGTGAGTAATTGTGTTGCTTATTATTTTGCCGGCCATTTTTATTATCATTATTTACATAATAAATATAAATAAGAACCACTTGTTCGATGCTCAATCAGCCATTTCCAGGTCGTAACTCGTAAGTTGAACTGGGATCTTTGAAAGTTGGCCAAAAAACACTTGGACGATCCATAGAATAAGGCCTTTTGAATGAACAGAAGAGATCCTTTCCTCCGAAATTTTAGCATGTCGCTTGACCACTATTCCCACAGAACTGTATTCAGTTGAACTGTTGATGAAGTGAAGCCAAAAGCCGAAGTTGAATCTTAGACCAGCTACAGCCTACAGCTGCTTTGCTGCAATGCTCTGCTCTGGTCCGTAGGGGAGTGGTCAAAGTTGGGGAAGTACACAAGTTTCGACTTCGAGAGTGTCAGTGCCTGCAGTTCGAGAGCATGTTTCACTCATAACTCAACTCATAAGTCAAAACTCAAAAGTCATAAGCCGTATAAAACACGGAAGATAACCAACACAGTATTTTATGTGTTTAGATCTGAAAGGGAAAAGATTTATTTCTCGGGAAGCACATTGTATTTCTATTTTTGAGTTTTAAGTGCTTTCTTCATCACAATATTCACCAATGTGTAGTTCATCATTATCTATCATCTTCGCCTTCATCATTTCCTAGAATCTTGTGTCCTTCTCCTATATTATGGATAAACTTTTCAATAATTTTGACGAATCGTTTCTTCGCTGGAGAATTAGTGTTGAAGAAGAAAATAGTATGATTGAGGAGGAAGAGTGTGACGGAGAACCACTCTTGCGGACTGTGGTATGTTGAACTCAGTTGAAATTTAATTTTAGATTTCATGCTCAATGACTATTTTCAGCCAAGAGAATCGATATTACACTGAAACTATCTCTATCCCCTCGAATTAATTTGTGTATCGATCTGTGTGTAGGTTCGTACGAACTACTTGTACCACTTGCGGCAGAGTTTACGAAAGAATTTGGAAGCAATGAAGGAGACAAGTGACGGTATAGAAGAAAATAGTATCAACAAAGTCATCAAAGGTTGCAGTGCACTGCTGGAGGAGAAAGCCCTCAGAAATTGCATGATAGCTAGATTATATCAAAGAATGATGTCTCAAATTGTAAGTTCCTTTCCTGGTACGAAACTGAAAGGTCCATATAAAACGATTACATTATTATTATCTATTATTTCTTTCTTTTTTTACATGGAACGCCAGATAAAAGATGTGAAGAAAGCAACTAGTGATGGATCTATTTATTCACCACTTAAAGAGTTTGCTGAACATCAAGGTAAAATTTCGGCTTCACCGGCTCATTCGAATAAAGAGACTCAAACCGATATCTGTCTAAATATCTTCGATAATGTTCTTGACGCCCTTCATAATCAAACGCATACTTTATTTGGACCTAGAAATTCTGTATCTAGTGATTTCAGTGTAGATACAACTAGGAATGATGCAAAAGTCGTCAATGGAACCCAAAAGACTTGGTGTGTCAAATGCAGTAGAGAAACGCTTGGGCCGTGTTCACATTCTTCAAAGTCAGATAATTCTTCAAAAATCCTAATAAAAAGCATTGACGCTAATGGTACGGATGAGGAATATTCTAATAATTTTCATGACTTTGAATCAGATAATAGGACTGAATCTGAAGATGATAAGACGGCGGTAAATAACATCAAAACTAGTCAAGCCTGGTCCGCTGATAAAAATGATGAATTTCAAGTGAAATTGAGGAGTCCTAATTTCGTTGAAGCGGTGGCATATTGGTATTATATCGAAAGCGAGATCAATGAATTACCGCATAAAAAACGCCAGAAGCTGGATGAATATTTCACGAGAATATTCGGAAAGGATCATAATATTGATTACTATTTTTTGACCGACGAACAGAAATCTTTGACGTGTAGGAAAAGAATTGCGAAGTACGTTGTCTCTGAACTCACGAATTATTATAACAAGAAGAGAATTGAGTCAAAAGACCTATTCAAGACATTGGCCAAACATATTACATCATTGTTACTGGGTAAAAATTTATATCCAGGTATGTATGAATTCTTCCTCAGAAAATTTATCAATCTATTAGCTTTTCTGATTTGGTATATTTTTTTGTTGACTCATTTATTCAGCTCCCGAAGACATCAAGAATAGTGTAGAAGAATTCTTTAGTGGTGGGCGGATCATTAAAACCGAGGACGATTTCTATCTTTAATGCCGTAACCTTCACTTTTCACCAATCACGGAACGCGTGTAATTGTACATATTTGGCTAGTGTCTCATGGAAGTTGAGACCAGCTACTCATTAAAATGAAACATATAGATCACCTACCTGTGATTCCTTAAGAAAGAATAATCTTACCGTTAATTTCCAAATTATTTTCGATGGAGCATTATTATTTCTTCGATTCTTTACCTCACAATTACTATGTAGAAGTTTTATTCTGATTCATGTAACGAGATGGAATACTTCTTAAATAGTTATATCAGAATGTAGTTACTCGAATAATATTTTCAGGACTCGGTTATCGAGTCTTGTTAAATGTGATATCTTTTATTTTTTTCCCCCTTCGATATCAACGGGTTGATGTTATTTTTTAAAATATCGCGTTAAAAGAAATAGTTTTTATTTGTTCACTTATTTAAGATCGAATTCCTTCTCCGTGCATCGTATTGCTTTTCTGTTGTTTTTTATATGTATTTATTTGAATCGATGACAAAAATATAATTGTTTTTTTTCCCCTTCTGTTTTCTTTCAGTAAAGCTATAGGTACGTATAGGCAATTTGCTGTAATCGCAGACTATGCGTCGTGTCTCATTGCGATCGAAGTACTTGAAATCTGATCGATCTTCCATCAGTTGAAAACAATGAATATCTTGATCCTACATTTCAATTATGACTGCTGAACGCGTTATGATATTGAAACCTTGAAAAATTATTACCAATTTTTCGAGAGAGAACGTGAACAAGAAACGTTATTTCGATCTTCACGTCAGAAGGGAATGTGAAATTTTTCTGTAGTTTAAGTGTGATATTCATTCAACTGAGGTCTACGAAGATGGTGACGTTTCATATGAGCTTTGGGAGTATGTGAGACGGTAACTTCCTTAATAGTTTTTACATCTTTGTTGTCCACGAGATTGATTAGGATGCACGTGGTGATTGTGCACGAACTTTGAAAGGTCAGGAACATCCACCCTTTTCTTTCTCGAACTCCACTCTAAGGAGTAAAACACATAACTTACTTCGTTGATCACTTATTCCTTTATCGTACCTCATAATTGTTGCAATAAAAGGAGTTCAGAGCATAACTAAGCAATGGTCAAGAAGCATTCTTTCATCAAGCTTCTACCTACTCGATGACTGGCGGATGAAATCTTACGTCACTCATGTTGCTGAAACAAAGGTTACCGAGCGGTTTTTCGTAAACTGAAATTATACGCGATGTTATAGGCCTTGACTTCAATAATGAGTGGGTGTTATACTTATCGTGCATTAATCCAAGTGTGCACTGAATGGTACATGAAAAATGGGTGTATTTAAAAACGTGAAACGGGTATTTTATTTACTATTTATTTGATTATTATTCATCTATTTTTCAATATTTATTTTTCCGTTTTTACTCGAACCTATTCCATTTTTGTTTTTAAATCATTTTATTCGCGTATAACAGATTTCTTTTTTGAATCTTCATTCCCTTCAGTGTTCTCGAGCGATGCACCACTGTTATATTCATATCCTCTCTCTTCTTCATGCTAAAAATGAGGAGAAAAAACTTCATTAATAATATTGATATCTAAGTCTTTTCATACTTTTATTTGCTGCTAAAATATTCCGATTTCTCCATCATTTATAAATAAAGAGTTCGCAAATTCTGGGAAAAAAATAAAAGTAGGCTCGTCACGCTTTTGCAAGATCCTATATTTTCTCCTTCATCCTACAGCAATTATATAATGATTTTCACGTTACCATATCTTTTGCCGATTGCCGATTTATTTTACTCTCTTTTTACCGACTTTTTTTTGGAGTCACCTGACATCAGACTAATTAATTTTTTCCAAGTTTCATCTTTCACTTTCTTATTGTAAGCCTGATATAAGTTACTTCCTCTTTTTAGTGTATTTTTTTTAAAAATTTTCCTTGTGAAGGGAAAGTTCAATTTATTTATTCGACTGTGTACGTGTTATACTTGTTAGAAATTTCGGATTTCGACATTTTCAATAGCATGGACGTTAATTTTACCGCGAGTCTACTAAGTTATTCCGGCTCAAAATAATTTGACGGTTATACTCTCTGGAATCGGTGTAGAAAATCAAAATCATGTATCTGCAATTTGAAGAAACCTCAGTACATTCTAATATTGTAGAAGAAAATCGTCAAATTTGTTATTGATCATACAAGTATTTACCTGTACTGTATTTCAGCTGAAAGATGATAACAAATTCGGTATAACTCGAGCTGCTACGCGAGTACTTATTTTTGTAACATGCGGAAGTACCGGTTTAAATTTTGACCGAGAGAACAATTTCAGGTGTATCATGTCGTTGCTGAGTATTTAAAAACACATAACGCAATCAGACTATTGTAAATAGAGGAAAAATTCGCATTAAATTGGTGCACTATAATGAATGTTTTTACTGTTTTTGTATATTTTTATGAATAAATCAATGGAGCGTGGGCCGCCTATTATCTTGTATCGTTGGGAATTGTTATAAATTTCGTAAATGAACGAAAACGTGCAGAAAGTTTATTCGCATGTATGCATTATGAACTATAGGTATAATTGCATTTGAAGGTAAGTGAAAATTTGATTGATGCTTTCAAAGATTGCGTGTTCAAGAAATGCTCTTAATTTTGTGGATTCCACTCCTAAAGAAAATGAAGTAATACTGTGCAATGTAATTAAAACGGTACAGTTGATGATGATTTAGGCCAGGAGAGTCAATTAGAAAATCTCAACAAAATTGTGACAAAAAAAAAAACACAATTTAATTTGATACTTTCACACACTTTCTTTTGTTACTATTTCGTTTCCACTTTCAAATTTAGTAATCATGCTACTATAGCTGTGTCACGCTGAGAAATTTATTTTACCTAGAGAAAATAAAAATAGAAGTTGAGGCTTTTCCTCCTGATCGAACAATTGAGCTGGATGTATACCAATAATTATTTTTCTAGTGATAGTGTACCCAACTCGCAATTTTAATCTCAGTCGTGACCCGAGCGATATTCTTGTTGATGTCTTTTAATGGCTACATTATTATTAGCGTTTAATAAAACGATTTCGTTCCTTTGTTACAGGATTGAATTTATTTTTCGTCGTTATGGAATTGTTTCATGAAAAATTGTTTTTGCATATTTTTATTTTTACTACTTTGTTCAAAGTAAGTAGATTACAATAAGTAGGTAAAAAGTTGCTAACACGAAAATATCATTTTATTTTTGCTTTTGTCACAAAATTCTGAGGTTATTACATTAGATACCTATTGATGTGGACGACGTGTAAGCTCCAAACTATGGGGTAGGAGCGATTTTATGCGGAACCTGGGTAGGAGACAGATAAAAAGAAGGAATCTGGCTCTTCCCGCACAACCTCCATGGAGAAAAAAAAAAAAACATATCACAACTGAGAAAAATTATTAATACTTTCATGACGTTAGTTCATTCATTATCGTCGCATGAAGAAGGACTCTAGGCAGTCCGAAAAATCGTGAAAGTATTAATAAATTTTCTAGATAGTAATTTTTTTTTTTTTTTTTTTGGTGATTGTCCGGGAACTCTTCTTTTGATCTGTATTGACCTTGCACGGAAAAATTGTTTCAATATTGTCAAAATATATTGAACCCATTTACATATGAATCAGCTATCTAAGACATAGGATCTACTGTGATTTTTCCCAAATAAAATTTTTTGTATTCTAATCGATGATATACATTTTACAGACAATATATTGTATTACGCTCAGAGATCAATCATCATTACGATCCCTTGTTCCTATCACTAATCCACTCGAATTGGGGGAAGCTCCACATTGGGATGCGGAGAGACAGAAGCTTTTCTTCGTGGATATGCTCGCTGGCGAAGTTCATTCTTACGACCCAATAACGAGAGAGCACTACAAAGGCAAAGTTGGTAAGCGGATGAGTAAAGAGTTTAGCTTTAAAAAAGGAAGGATTTCTTGGCGTCGCCAAAAATATAAAGATCATGTTTCATGTCTTTTCGCCAATCGTCTTAAGCTCTTCATAGTTCAGAAATTTCCGAAATTTCTAGCTTCTTGTTCTAGTATAAGTCTACTTAAGAGTATTTTAGGCTGACTGCTACTCGCGGCACTCGCTTGATGTAGTGTAAGTCTACTTTGGAATATTTCAGGCTAATGAGCCTTCTTGGTCTAGTGTAAGTCTACTTCAGTATATTTCAGGCTAATGAGATTACTGGGCCTCACTCGCTCCGCTCGTTCGTCCCGCTTCTTGGTCCAGTACAAATCTACTTTCGTATATTTCAGGCTGATGAGATTACTAAGCCTCACTCGCTTCGCTCGTTCGTCCCGCTTCTGAGTTTTTTCAGAATTATTTTTGATTTTATTTATATTTCATTTTATTTTTTTTTATTTTTTTTTTTGGGAGAGAATGGTACTCGCAAATTTCTCAATGACCTCCGAAACATTTATTTTTATTTTCAATTTAATTTAATTTTATTTTTAATTTTTTTTTTAATTTTATGGTTTTTATTTTTATTTTATTTTTATTTTTATTTTATTTATATGATCATCCATTTTTTTATTTTCGATTTCTTAAAAATTTTTTAAATTTTATTTTTATTTTATTTTATTTATTCATTCATTCATTTTTTTTATTTTTAAATTTTTAAATTTTTTTTATTATTTTTATTTCATTTTTTTTATTCTATTTTTTTTATTCTATTTTTTTTATTCCATTTTTTTTATTCTATTTTTTTTATTCTATTTATTTTTATTTTATTTTTATTTTATTATTTCTTTTTTTTTTTTTTTGACCATAATTCTTATAAGTCTCAAGGTCACAACCGGACGCCCAAATAGTTTTCAAGAATTAGGGGGTAGGGCTGAGATTTGACGTTGAAAATTTTCCATGTCCCAAGGTCACTGCCGGACGCCCGGACTGTTTTCAAGAATTAGGGGGTAGAGAAAAGACATGAAACATGTCAATAGCTCTTGTTGTTAGATGACAACTGACATGTATATGCATGAATGTATCTTCGAGCTCGTTGTCAGTTGAAATTTTACTTGGCCTTTCAATCTCTTGCAATCTCTCTACAATTCAATGGGTGGTACTAGGCCAAATCAGAAATGTCATTAAGGGGAGCGGTAAGCTCATCCTCCTAAGGCAATGTTAATCGATTGACTTCTTTTTCTACTGCTGCTAGCTAGCATACTAGCCCCTCCCACCCCTGAGGCTAGTTTGATTAATGCTCGGTTTTACATACCTACATTAGTAGAGAAAGAAAAAATCTACTTTGAGAATTGAATCTTTCTTTTGGCAAAAACTCAAATACACGATTCAATGTTTTTCTGTAAAGAAGAAGAATTTAGCTAGGTTGAATAATAAGTATAAAAAAATTCCAACTAGCCTCTACCGTGATCACGGTCGTTATCTTTTTTTTTTTTTTTTCATCCAGGACAGAAACACGTGACAGTAATATTGCCTGTTGAAGGTGAATTGAATAAATTCGTCATCGGACATGATGGAGATTTGGACATAGTCACGTGGGACGGCCAAAGTGATGCAGTAACGAAAATAGAAAAATTTGTCGTATTGGAACCGGAAGAAGATGTCAGAATGAATGATGGCAAGACTAGCCCGAGTGGAGTTATTGTCGTTGGTATGAAGCGTCAATCAATAATAATACAGCACGATAAGTCAATTCATAGAAGAAATAACAAAGATTATCGATCAAATTAAGTATCCCACTAAGAGTAGGGAGGATTTTCAGCGAGAATATGTCAAGAGGAGAAAAGAAGAACGAGCCCCGGGCGCGGTCTGGGAAAACGTGAGACTTGAAAAAAATTTACTTCGGAGCTATTCAGGATACTTGAAAGAAGAGTTAAGGCCGTCGCCAGGGGATGGCAAGTGGGTATTACCGCTTCAGGCCTCACGCCGGCGAGGGAAACAAAATTAAAATCGTCTAAATTGAAAAAAGGCCTTATGTGAAAATTTGCTTTAGGTCTCAAAAAGTCTGGCGACGACGCTGAGCTCGAGTATCAGTCTTGAGTCTCAGTCTCAGTCTCGGTCTCAGTCTCGGTCTCGGTCTCAGTCTCGGTCTCGAATCTTTGTCTTGAGTGTCATTCTCGAGTCTCAACCTCCAGTCTCAGTCTCAAATGTCAGTCTTGTGTCTCAAGCTCGAGTCTAAAACTCGGGTCTCAGGCTCGAGCAGAGTCGTCGCCAAGGGCTGGCAAGTAGGTACTACCGCTTCAGGCTTCGCTCTGCTGTTGGCCTTGCGTCGGCGAGGGGAAGAAAAGTTAAAACTGTCTACATTGAAAAAAGGCCTCAGGTGAAAATTTTGTTTTAGACCTCAAAAAGTCTGGAGACGGCACAGCAGGAGAGGAATTGAGAGGAAATTCTAATTTTCGAGTCCGGAAGAGGTGGTATGTTCGTATTACTGAGATGCACAATAGAAGCTCCATATGGCAAGAAATAATATCAATATATACCTACTGTTTATATTTGAATATCGATAAAATCGATTATACCTATACATCGATGTCTCGATTATCGTTTGCAGTATAAGAAATTAAAAATCTACGCAAGAAGCTCCCATAAAACAAATGACATAGGTAGTTAACATTGAAAATTACGCGACTGTGGATAAAAATTGACATACCTATTTTGATTGAAGAAAATAATCGTTAATGGACTAGTCGTGAAAGAATGACAACCAAAAAAGTTCAATGATTCACGGGATTCATCTACACTTGTTATTCAACTGTTTCAGTCCAACCCAGAAGAACTATCTCTATTTGACTCAAATGACGATTCTAATACTTGTTCTCATCTTAGGCTCTATGGCTAAAAAATTACCCGATAAGACGGTACCTCCGGGTAGAGGGAATGTATTTGTCATTGATCAAGGAGAAACATCGAGAGCAACGCCTAGAAAATGGTTAGAAAATATCGATTTATCTAACGGACTAGTTTGGAACCAGGAAGAAACTGATTTCTACTGGGCTGACACGCTTAGAAGAAAAGTTTATAAATATGATTACGATAGAGAGACGCTATCGATCAGTGAGTGTATTTTCTTTTACAAGAGCTTCTAATAAAACAAATAGGAAGAAACGTCAAGTCCCTCTGTACACTATTTTACTAGTCTGCGGAATAGATATGCTATCATTGCATGCAATATGTTATCGGGGAAGAGCCATGCTGTCTAATCTTCACTCCTTAAGAATATTATGGTTTTTAAAGTACGACTTTCCAAAATTTTACCAATTTTTTCTCAAGTTCTTGAAGAGGGTTAAGGTCACAGATGATGTCATCAAGCATCATAAAACCAGAGACGGTTTCCTGCAACAGTTTCTCCAAGAGTGATCCCAGTCAAAATCCTGATCTCCTCCTACTGTTTGTCATACTGACTAGCTGAAGGACTGACGGACGCACTTTCTGCTTTTAGTCTAGCATAACTCAGCGTATTGTTTGCTCGGCTATGAAAGGCATCGTAGTATGGAACTAGTCCTGAGACCAGACTTCCAGCTTAGTACTAGCAAAGGCCTAGTATAGCCTTATTGTATACAGAAGAGCAGCCTAGTGTTGGACTAACATAATATTATGTCAACTAGGGAAATTTTTTCAAATCCCCAAAATAGGTCAAGGTCACTGATGACGTCATCAAGCATGACCGAAACCCGTGTTGGTTTTCCAAGAGCAGCCCTATTTTTATGAGCATGATGTGAAATGCCAAAATTATTATTCAAATATTTTCCGACAGGTAATGAACGAGTGCTCTTGGATTATGCGAAAGAAAACTTGAAAGGAAAACCGGATGGCATGACGTTAGATAAAATGGGAACATTATTCATTGCTAGCGTTGACGGTGGTGGAGAGGTAAGTTTTTCTTGGAATTAAAAATCGAATTTTTGTTTCAGTATGTAAGGATGAGGACTTCAGGTAAACACTATG
This sequence comes from Aspidiotus destructor, assembly GCA_035079395.1. Lineage (NCBI taxonomy): Eukaryota > Metazoa > Arthropoda > Insecta > Hemiptera > Diaspididae > Aspidiotus > Aspidiotus destructor. The sequence goes on along the minus strand of JAVHKZ010000003.1, from coordinate 8,669,113 downwards.
TTCAGCTCAATGAATGTGTTGATCGATGTTCAAGAAGGTTATTCAACTCCTGAAAAGAATAAGTCACTTGTATGATACGATAGAGGTGATAGAAGATGCTTAGGCATGGATCCAGATTAGTATTTCAGGCGGAGGAGTACGGTACAAACAACTAAAACCGTTCATTTTATGTTTACAAGCACTTTTTCTCCACAATTTGGAGGAAGCCTTACAACTTTGCTTCGCTCTTGCATTTGACATTTCTCTTCACCATTCCCGAGTCTCTCCTCCCTCCTAAATCGACTCCTCAAGAAGGGTACCGGTGCATCATATTTTCAAACAAAGATAGAATGTGTATTCAGAATCAGTACTGATGAAGAAGCAAATAAAGCATTGAGTTCAGTACGAATATTCTAACGAGACAAATTTAGACCTCGTACCACCTCCACTGTAGGTATGGAATCCAACGTTTCATTGCCCAAACACCGTATTACCCTGAAAAATGACCCGAACACAGACTTCCTACGGTTTTTACCCCCCACCACACGTATGAAATTCAGCGTTTTATGGCCATAAGATGGTGTCTCCCAGAAGAAGGACCCAAATATACGATTCGATTCGTCTCAACGAAAACATACGAGTCGTGCCCACGTCCGACCTCCACTATAGGTAGGAAATTCAGCGTTTCGTGGCCCAACAAACTCCAAATTTCATACAGTAATGGTCGCACGTAGGTGGGATTCGTCTCGTGGAAACGTTTTCAACGATGTATATAGAGAGTCCATGTTTGGGTCATTTACCAAAGGAATACAGTTTTTGGGCTCATCGGCTCAGCTTCTTGCCCCTTTCTTCCATGTCTAGCATAAGCGTACTGTTCCTCCACAGTATCTCGTAGCATATCTCGAGGGTGAAACTGACTTACTTTTCGGACTCACGTGTGGACTTCGGAATTCACTTCACTCTTATAAAACGTAAATCAAATGTATGGTCTGTAGGTAACTTATATGCTAATACCAAAGAAAGGAAAATGAGAGAATTCATGCTTCTGACCTCGACAAGTTAAACATTAATCGTACTCATCCACCACAAATCACCATCATTTTATCATGCTTACTTGTTATAACATTCAGGTCATACGTGTGGACTCGAACGATGGGACGGTTTTGGAGCACATTAGATTTCCTAACGTTTCGGACGTTTCATCTGTTGCTTTTGGCGGCCAGAACTTAGAAGATTTGTACATAACCACGATTCGAAAAGAAGGGGAACCGCTTTCCGGATGCCTTTTTGTACTAAAAGGTCTCGGCACTCAAGGGTTTCCTGGAGTGTCAGCGAAGATTTAGATAGGTAGCATTCAAATCAGACTCTCCATGATGAAACCAGAGATTGACTATACACTTTTATGACTACAGTATTATGAATAGAATTCATTTAAAATTCGTTCGGTTGTATCCAAGTATACACAGTCGTGATTAAATTTTAGTTGTACGTAACATGAATAAAATGCATGATCGTTCTTTGAATATTTTGATTAAAAAAAATAAATAAATAAGGAGTTCGATCTCCGATCACGAATAATTTCGCGATTGAAATGAGGATATCTGCACACAAAGAAGTAACATAGCTTTGAAGACAAATGTGCACAGTCGAAGATTGGAAGCTGTAAATAGAAAAAACTAGCACCGTTCATACTTGGGAAAAGGGTGCTAGGATGCTCCAGGAATTTCAAAGAGTGAAACATTAGGAGTATAAGAGATACACGAAAAATCTTCTGGCGGAGCCAAATAGAAAAAAGATCATGTTTCATGTCTGCTGTCCTTTTGTGAGGTTTTCACTCGTTCGTTTTCATTGTCAACCTGGTTTGCTTTATAATTGGTTGCGAGTGGCTCACGTGTTAGGTCTGAGGGCCAGTTTTACCAGCGCTTGGTGTATAGTTCCAGTTAGGGTATTTCAAGCCAATAGCTTTTGGGTAACTCACTCACTCCGCTCGCTCCCTCCCTCCTTGGGTTGGTAGAAGCCTACTTTCAAAAATTTAGCTTTAAAAGCTCACTTCCTTGCTCTACCATGAGTCTAGTTTGAAATATTTTCAAACAATAGCTGTTGGGTGTCTCACTCGCTCCGCTCTTTCATCCTCGTCCTTGGTCTAGTATAAGTCTACTTTGAAATAATATTCCAAGCAAGTGTAGTGTGAAATATCCCGAGCTTATAGCTTTTAGGGCAGTGGTTCTTAACCTGTGGTCCACGAGATACCCAGAAGTGGTCCGCAAGACTTTTCAAAAAATCGAATTTTTAAAGATTTCTAATTGATGATAAAGCACTAATACATGTCACTGATTGTTTTCGAAATCACGTGGTCCGTGAAAAGTTTTGGTTCGTCTTAGTGGTCCGTCACTGCAAAAAGGTTAAGAACCACTGTTTGAGGGGGTGAACGAGCAGAAGCTAATACCTTTTAGGCTCACTCGCTCCGCTCTTCCACTGCCCTCCTTGGTCTAGTATAAGTCTAGTTTAAGACTAGTAAAATCCCGAGGGGGGCCATCTACATCTATTATAATTGAGGCACCACATTCCAAAAAGGCTTTAGTCCATTTTAAACATTTTGAGTAATTTAAAAAAAACTCGCAGCCCACATACTTAGCTGCTCGGAATTGCCTTCATTAACTGTGTTAATTGAGGCAAGCAGGGAACCTGTTTTACAAGGAATTTTTCATCAGATACAGGTCAATTTTCGAATTTTTTACAAGTCCTTTTCCCATCATATATAGCTTAGAAGTGCCATCACTATCTGATGACGTCACAGAGCTAGTAAAACCACTAATACAGTAGTATAAAGGAAGCCTAAGACCTAGTACAGAGCTAGGACAAACTGCTACTATAAGCTATTATAAAGATCTTGTAAGCTTATGGTATGAAGGATGCCTAAACCTAGTATAAAGGAGGATTGGACCTAGTATACGCCTAGTATAATACGTAGTATAAACCTAGTATAATATACTGCATGAAGCAGAGAGACCTAGTATAAAGAGGCTTGGACCTAGTATACGCCTAGTATAATTTACGTAGTATAAACCTAGTATGATAAAGGAAGCCTAAGACCTAGTTCAGAGCTAGGACAAACTGCTACTATAAGCTATTATAAGGATCTTGTAAGCTTATGGTATGAAGGATGCCTAAACCTAGTATAAAGGAGGATTGGACCTAGTATACGCCTAGTATAATACGTAGTATAAACCTAGTATAATATACTGCATGAAGCAGAGAGACCTAGTATAAAGGAGGCTTGGACCTAGTATACGCCTAGTATAATACGTAGTATAAACCTAGTATAATATACTGCATGAAGCAGAGAGGATAAGCCCCCTCCTATCACTTCATCAAAATTTTTCTAAGTCCCTTTTTCTTGCCGGACGGCGCCCGGCGCCCGTCATTTTCCTTCAGTTTACCCCCCGATAAAACAGGTTCCCTGTTAAAAAGCTGTTATGCTCACACTGGGGAGGGAAAAGGAGCGCAAAAAATGGGACTAAAGTCTTTTTGGAATGGTAAAATCGATTTCAATATAGAGTAAAGACCTTCTTCCAGTAATTATTTTTTGGTTCTTTTTGATATTCATCCTCTTAGAACATCACAACCGTGATAGATAGAGCATTTCCTTTTGATGCATCATATCGAGGAAAATTTTTACCATTACATTGCGCTAGTAACTCAATATTGAAAAAAATGGACTGAAGCCTTTTTGGAATGTGGTGCCTCAATTCTAATTTAAGATTGCTAAAATCCTGGTAAGCCTACACCTAGCTCAAAGCGAGGTCCAGAAAAAGCCCAGTGCTCAGACCTACCACCTTCTTCGAGTAGTTTCTGTACAGTGGGAAATTCAAAAAAGAAATACAGAAGGAAGGATTTCGTGGCGTTGCCAAAAATATAAAGATCATGTTTCTTACTTTCATGTCTTTTCGCCAGCCGTCTTAAACTCTTCTTAGTTCAAAAATTTCCGAAATTTCCAGCTTCTTGTTCTAGTATAAGTCTACTTTAGAGTATTTTAGGCTGACTGCTTTCTGGGACTCACTCGCGGCACTCGCTTGATGCAGCATAAGTCTACTTTGGAATATTTCAGGCTAATGAGCCTTCTTGGTGTAGTGCAGGCCTATTCAAGTAATTTTCATGTCGGGCCGCTTTCGCGGGGAAGAATTTTTAACGGGCCAGAAAAATCTTTAATGAGGGTGAAAAAAACGTATAAGTATACAATTAAGATATTAGTTTATCCGTGCAAAGAAAACAATTACGGTTTGATTGGTAGAGGCTCTGCTCGCACAAAAATTGTAGAACTTTTTTTTAAAAAAAGTTTTTATTTACATTTCGACGCTTCTGAGGCGTCTTCTTCAGAATGGTACGAATAAGATAGTGATCGAAACGTAAATAAAAACTTTTTTTTTTTTAAAAAAGTTCTATAATTTTTGTGCGAGCAGAGCCTCTACCAATCAAACCGTATAAGTATACATCATGTACTTATCGCGGGCCGTTTTGACATCTTCGGCGGGCCGGATTTGGCCCGCGGGCCGCCATGCCAGTTGAATGGGGCTGGTCTAGTGTAAGTCTACTTCAGTATATTTCAGGCTGATGAGATTATACTAAGCCTCACTTGCTCCGCTCGTTCGTCCCGCTTCTGAGTTTTTTTCATTTTTTTTATTATTTTTTTTTTAGAGAGGATAGTACTCGCAAATTTTTCAATGACCTCCCAGACATTTATTTTTATTTTCAATTTTATTTTATTTTATTTTATTTTTCATTTTATTCATTTTCATATTATTTTATTTTTATTCTATTTTTAATTTATTTTGAATTTTATTTATTTTCATTTATCTCCATTTTATTTATTTTTATTCTATTTTTTCATATCATTTTTTTCATGCTATTTATTGTATTGTATTTTATTTTATTTTATTGTATTGTATTTTATTTTATTTTAAATTTATTTTGAATTTGATTTATTTTTATTTTGTTTTATTTCTTTTATTTTCTTTTATTTTGTTTTATTTCATTTATTTTATTATTTTATTTTATTTTTATTTTATTTTTATTTTATTTTTATTTTATTTTTATTTCATTTTTATTTTATTTTTTTTTACTTTTATTTTTTTATTTTTATTTTATTTTTCTTCTATTATTTCTTCGTTTCTTTTACCAAAATTCTTCTAAGTCTCAAGGTCACAACCGGACGCCCATACGCGGACCCCCGGACGCCCGGACAATTTTCAAGAATTAGGGGGTAAAGAAAAGACATGAAACATGTCAAAATACATAGGATGCCTAAGCCAGCTAATATAAAGTGACTAGATCCGTTTGTACAGTATACTGTACGCTCAGACAGAGTTGAAGACTAGGGAAATCCTGGCAAGGGTCTTCTTCGTTTATCATAGGTTCAGTTTGAGACTGGTAAAATCCTAGTATAAAGCTAGTATAAAGCTAGTAATATAAAGTGGGCAAGGTGAATTCGGAAATTTTTGAATCACTTTCAAATCAGGGGTCAGAGCAGGATAAAGACATGAAACGTGTCAAAAAAACTATCTTCAAATCTAATCAACCCTATTCAAGTTCAGTACCATCTGGTGTACCCAATCATTATAACATTGTTTCAGAAGACATGGAAAGAATAGAGGCATATAGTACTGTACGTACGTTGATGCCGTAGACTTAATGACTTTGACAAACAGGGCCGTCGTCAGGCGGTGGCGAGTAAGTATTACCGCTTCAGGCCTCGAGCTACTGTAGGACTCACATCGGCGAGAAGAAAAAAAATTGAAATTATCTAAAATTGAAAATAGGGTTCATATGAAAATTTTGCTTTAGGTCTCGAGTTTCAAGCGCGAATCTCAATCTCGAGTCTCGGTCTCGAGTCTCAATCTCAAATCTCGAATCCCAAGCTCGAGTCCCAGTTTCGCTTGTCAGTCTTGAGTTTACAGCTCGAGTCTCAAGCTCAAGTGTCAGTCTCGAGTCTCAGCCTTGATTTTCAATCTGGAGTCTCAGTCTCGAGTCTCAGTCTCGAGTCTCAGTCTCGATTCTCAGTCTTGAGTTTTCGGCTTGAGTCTCAGTCTCAAGTGTCAGTCTCAGTCCCATGTCTCAGCCTTAATTCCCAAACTCGAGTCTTAAGCTCGAGTCTCAGTGTCGGGTGTCAGTCGCATGTCTCAAGCTCCAGTGTCAGTCTCGAGTCTCAGTCTTGAGTTTCAAGCGCAAATCTCAATCTCGAGTGTCAGTCTTGAGTCTCAACCTTAGTCCCGAGTCTCAGCCTCGATTCTCAAGCTCGAGTCTCGGTCTTGCATGTCAGTCTTGAGTTTCCGGCTCGAGTCTCAGTCTCGAGTCTCAGCCTTGATTCTCAATCTGGAGTCTCAGTCTCGAGTCTCAATCCCGAGTCTTAGTCTCGATTCTTAGTCTCGAGTCTCGGTCTCAAGCTGAAGTGTCTGTCTCGAATCTCAAGCTCGAGTAATGACAAATCTCAATTTTTTCTGTACAATTCTCCCATTGAACAGCCTCGAAATTATTGTAGGTCAGTTCCTCTTTTTTCTACAGAGCTCAAATCTTAAATTTCTGCCTCAGTAAATTTTTCTCGCGTAGGTACCAGTGTAAGTCAGGAACTATTTAAGATAGGTATTGGCAAGTTTTAAGAGGACCGTTGCCATGTTGGTGATGAAGTTAGAGAAGGAGTAGCTTCAGAGGGTTTTAAGAGTAACGTGAGGAAAATTTAACCATCAAATATCGCGCGCGAATTTAGGTTAATTCCGTCTACTAAACTCAGAATTTTTGAAAATTTGAAAAATTTTGTTTTCCTCTGAAGAATATTTGTTGGTAATGACTAATGATTACCTACACACGATAATAACTCATGCATTTATATACTCCGCACCTAAATGTAAGAGAAAAAAGGTATTTTCTCAAGAGATTTATTTTAAATAGGCTCAACTTTTGAGGAGAGTATGATAATATTACTACATTGAATCGTCATATGATACCTACAATATCAGTGCGATCAAAATAGTTTTACAGGTCCTCCTCTTGATAACTATCAAATATCAAAGCAGTGAAACACTTATATAATACACAAAAATATCAAAGATCAGAGAAAACAATCGGATACCTATACCTACATAGGTACCTATCATAAAAATATTTCAAATTGACGATTGGAGACAAAATATTGCTCAGCAGTGAATGTTGTTCATGTAAGTATAAAAAAATAAGATACCTAACAATTTTTTTTTACACTTGAAAACATTAAATTTTTGCCCGATTTCCTGGTAATCCGCTGACTTGAAGTCTGGAGACTTTGAACACGCAACCAGCGTTGGGATCTTTACTCGTGTCAATATCCACTGAAGCTGAAGTAACATACAGTTCGTTTAAAGCAGGACCGCCGAAAGCAACCGAAGTGATTAGGGGAGTTGGCAACTGAATTGTATTCAGAAGTTTAGAGCAAACGGGATCAATCTGGACAACCTAAAATGCAAAAATAAAATCAAATGATTAGTACCGGTACTAAATACCATTGTAAAAATCCGGTAGATGATACAAAAGATTCATTCCTTGTGGATTGATCTTGAAACTGAACAAAATGATGTAGGTAAGCAATCATTTTAAATAAGGGAAGAAAAAAAATTGTTCAACTTTTACCTATATATGGAACAAACTACATTATCAAACTGATACCTATACTAATCTTCTACCAAAAATTTCAATTAAAGAACTTTTCTATAAGTATACGTACGCGACTGCCGTCATAAATGGCTACCCAGAGATTCCCATCTCTATCAATTGTCATACCATCCGGGAATCCAGGTATTTGATTAGCTTTGAAATCGAATACGGGCTGTCTATTGCCTGCGAAAGAGCAGTCAAATATATAGTGTAGAATAAATTATACGATGGTGGCTCGAGCTGATTTTTTCTCAAAATAATTGGTTTGTGGTCAATTAGTAGAATAAGGTATCTTACTCAATTCAATTTTTTCTGCGTCATAATCAAAACTGTCTATACGAAAAGTGAGGGAATCGATATAATACAGTTTTTTCTCGTCCGCTGACCAGGCTAAGCCATTCGATATTTTCACTTCGTCAAAAAGTTTTTCCATCGCATTGTTTTTGAAGGCGTAGAAAGAGCTTTTACCAGGAGCCGGACTGTGGAGATCTAGATTGGTTTCCATACAACCTTCGAATCATCACGTTTGAATGAAAAAATAAATTAGGCGTTGATAAAAAAGAAATCTTGAAAATAACATTGTAAGTAGGTATCTTTCATCTCGTAATACTAGCCAAAAATTCTTCTCCCCAGAAACCCAACGCAGCTGGGCGAACAATAGGGAAACTCCATTGAATTCATGAATCAATTATAATGCAGCTAGATATGGAAGAAATTCTGAATTTTGAACAGAATTTCAACCACTCAAGCACTACTTCTAGTTCGTTGAGTACTTTGAGTACATATAAAACACAAGGTTGAGAATTACTATGGTCTTTTTTCCGTTTCCTTTAGCTGCGCCATTGTTATTCAATCACTAAATCTCTTGATGAACTGACTATAGGAATGATTTTTTTTTCACTTTACCACTCCGATCAGAGGGTAAGTTGCAACCTAATTTGCTCACCGTGAGAGATTATGCTTGCATTTTTCCCCATCTTGCGTACTTATAACATTGTTTTGGAATAGAAATTTATGAGAATGGGATTCGTTGATGTACTTTTCAGAGATTAAACGAACAAAAGCTTTTAGGCCTATCTTGTTTATCTCAAAAAATATCTATGTTTCTTACCTGCCAATAAGACTCCACTCGGACTACATTTTCCATCGTTGAACCTGAGCTCTGAAAGAGGATTAGGCGTTGAGGCGAGAACTTCGAAATCTTCCACCGAATCACTTATTCCATCCCAACATACAGTGGCGACGTCTGTTCCATGAGTAATTAGAAATTTATTGACTTCATTTTCCACCGGTATTATTAGAGACACGAATTTCTTTCCTGCAGAACTTTCTATAAAAACATGCATAAGACGAAATAAAATCTTAAAGAAGGTGTGATTCATAAGAGATTAGTAATATACCTTGGAAAATTATTTCGTTGTGAGTAAGAATTGTTCCTGATTTATCTATTGACTTCGAAAAATGGATCATAAGACTTTATGAGAAGATTACCTAGTAAACTGTTGTAGTCTAGGCACATCCATAAACAATCTTTCCTTCGGTCAATTTACCAACAATACCCTCTTTTTTGACTCAACTCTTATCAGTAAAGCGTGGATCACCAGGATCAGTTACCAATTAGTCGAAGTATTCTTTCTGAATAGTTCAACAATAATTTTCCATTTCATTATTTTTTTTCTTCTCAAATGCTCTCTTCATTAGTGATGTAAACAACCTCTTGACAGAACTTATTCATCAGGCTTGGGCTGTTGGGACACTCATTTAGAAGACACCAACACTTTGAAACCTATAGGTACGGCTGATTCTCGAAATTAAAAAAATACCCAGAAAATTTCCAGGTCAGTAATTCATATTATTTTACGGTAGGAATTGAATGAGATAGAATAAAAATTCTATGTCTCCATGACAATATTTAGAAAACCTCTTCGAAATATTCCTTGAGATTAATTCTTTACTTCGATAAATTTCCTTTTAAAAAAAATGATCGAATGGTATTATATAGGCCAACAAAAAATTTTTTTTTTTTTTGATACGTCGTACCTTTATAGAAAGGAGAAAGAAAAATATTTATTTCAAATATGAGTATGAAAGTAATTCTACGTGCACTAAAAAGCACCTCATGAATTTGAGCTTATTTCCCCTTGAGCTTACATAGGTTACAACTATTTTGTTTTCTAGCAATCATTCTGAATGTGATATTTATTGCTGTCGTACATGAAATCCATTTATTTTATCTCAGTCCTTGTTGAATAACACTTGAAATAAAAACGACTATTTTATGACGCAAACAAAATGATAAAATTGAATGATAAGAAGAAGGAACTCACATGCCATAGCAGCATTGATATCCTAAATAAAATATACAAGGATTGTTTAGCTCAAGTATTTCGTGTAGAAGATTTCTTTTATCGTCGATAATTCCGTCACAAAATCAATCAATATTAACATATTGTTGATGGATTGATTTAAAATATTAATTTATTTTCAATTGAAGGAATTCAGTACCTAATGTAATTATAGGGATTCACTATTCTTGCTCAAGCTACGATCATATCTCATGTAGAATCGAAAAAAAAATGTCTTCAATTAGAGTACCTAATTGATATTTTTTTTAATTTCTTGTTATTATTACATTGATCATGTAAAATATGAAACTAGGTTTAAGTTATTTATGATGAAAATGTGGGAATTCGTAAGTTTTGGCTGCTAGCGATCGTGTCGATTGTTTAAAATATATCTAGGCTACGAATTACAAAAAAGACTTTTTCGATAAGCTTTACGTGTGTGGTACTGAATGGTACGTCGATTATGATAAACTTCTTCTTAGTAATTCATGGCAATATTACCACAGCGCTAACGCACCTTAGAAAATATTTCTAGAAATATAATTTGAACGTTGTTCAAGATAAAAAGAAATATAAATTACCCTATGAGTACTGAGAGTTTAAATAGGTAGGTACAGGTAGGTATGTCCTTTCACTTACCATCATGAACAACCGCTTTTGATACGGTTTTGGTTTGTGGATCGTAACTAAAAATAGCGCTTTCTAGAATATCGACGTAGAACAATTTTCCAGTTTCACTGTCCCAATGTGGTCCTTCTCCCAACTTGAGTGCTGGTTGGTCGATTTGTTCGATCACGTACGACATACCTGCGCAATTTTCACAAGTTTTAGAACGGGCAGTGTATTTTAATCTCACCATTTTGAAATGGCAACGTGCACCAAGTTGACTAAGGATTATCCTTTAATAAAAACATTCTACGAGTATCAATATTATCTCTCTACTATAGTTTGAAGTATAAGATATCTTACTTCTTTGAAATAGACTAGCATTAGTTAAGCCGAATCATATACCTAGGCTACATATTATACTTTCAAATCAGTTGGTAGTGTTGATATTGACTATTGAAGATAACTTGGAGTATATGTTATCAGCTCTGGGGTTATCTACCTACACGTTTTATTGGAATCGTACTCTGATCATGATGATTATCGAAGAAACTACTGCTGTCTCGTATTGAAATCACGTTGATAGAGAATAATGAAGAAAAAAAAAATGAGGAAGTAGGAAGAAAAAATAACGACTTTTGGCGCCTATTTTACAATAAAGCTTTATAGCAGACTATCATCTATTCAAATGTAGGTATATTAATTTACAAATCAATCCTTGATGTGAGTGGTTACTTCAAAAAAAAAAAAAGTGTAACGCGAGACAAAATTTGTGTAGGCTTTCAAAATTTTTATATGATTTCCTAATTCCAATGGTGAAATGTGGGTATAAGTACATAATATAAAAACCAGCAAACGAAAAGTTTTCTGTGCTCATGAAACTCACAAAACGTTTGAATTTTGAGTGATAAATTTGAAAAAATGAGTTTTTCTCTTTCCTATCAATTCTCACTCACAGCTGTAATATTTTGATCATTATAGAGTTGATGGATGAAGATCGATTGCCATAAAAACTGTATTATTTGTTCAATGCAGCATTTTACTCGGAAAGAATTGTATAATAATGCATAAAAATACCCATCCTAGATTATTTGCTTATTACTCCACACGTGTTACAACTTCGGTCTTGTTTATGAGTTGAAACTGGTGCGAGAGAGAGGGGATAACAGAATTGTCACGGTGGGGGGGGGGGGGATAAGGAAATTAGTTGATGGCTTAATGACTTGGGTGACTACTTAATAATCCTTAAAATGTTTTTCGATCTGCATAATTTTCTCATTTTTAACAGAAAACGAGACACCGTCCGACGATGTTTACGAGATGTCATTGGTTTTTCATTTGTAATTTTACGAATAAAGATAGTTGTAAAAATAATGAGAATTTCAAGTCTGTACTCACTCAAATGATTGCAGACCACAAGTAATAATTTAGAAATGAGAGCGTATTCCTTCCGATTCCGAATTAATGATTCTGTAAGTTTGCCGCGTCAAGAGCTCTACGAAGTACTGAGAACAAAACGTATCCGTTGAAAAATAATCTCATTTATTATAGGTACCTACTGATTAGAGACGATGTTACTTGTACTAGTGCACAACATTACCGACTCGAGTTATCTCAGTTTATACAAATTGTTGGTTGATTCATCAAATTTTATTAAATTTAAACTCGTGCACTATAGGAGGCTATAGATACTTTCCGGTCTTGAAGGTTAAAATTGAATTGAACGGAAAATATACTTGTATTTACACAAACTTGTAAATTCAGAAATAAATATTATTAACGTACAACTTGAACATCTGCGTCCAATATGTACTTTGTACTAATAGTTATGTCTGAGTATACGATTTCTTGACGGAAAAGTCCTCCTCATTAAAGATTGCCATCCTCGATGGCTGACTGCCAATAGCCAAATGGACGACGCTGCGAACAAATTAGATGCCCAGCAGAAAACATACCGGTTTTTATATAATTTGCTGTGGTAATAATACAGTGAAGGTAATTTTTCTTTAATATTCTGGACCCATGTTGGACAATAGTACTTACCTTGAAATCATTTTTTTTTTTTCTCGTAAAGTACGGTCAAGACACGAATACAATATTTTTATATTTAGTTTGAATATCAAGTTTAGAGAGATTCAATCTACACCTGTGCGTTCTTACAGATGTGCCTGTACAGAAATAGGCTAGGGACCTCGAATATGACAGCTAGGCGTTTTGTAAAAGAATGGATTCTCCTCCCTTGTTTCAATAGGCACACCTTCACTAACAATTTTTATTTTCAGAATACTCTTCTCGTCAATTATGAAATTTAGATAGATGTATCATGAATTCATGATACTTAGAAAGCGTAGGATGCGAACTTTTCATGTATCGTACTCGTACACTCACCTGTGTCTGTCTTTTTCTTATTCCTGACTTGTTTCACTTATCAAAACTATTTCTAACCGACGCCTACTTATTGAATATTCTTTCCCCCCTTACCTACGTCCCCAAAATATTTTTAATTGAGGGCATTTTTGGACATTTGAAATATCTCTTTCATGCTTAAAGAATGGCGACATATGTACGAGTATTTTTCCCATGGGAACATCAATGTTCAACAGGCGCCTTAGTTGAAGAGCAGGGATAAAGGAATTCAAATTTCTAAGAAATATGCGGAGGTTGGTACAACTAGGAAACCTAGCGAAAGAATAAGGTGGGATTTTTAAAATTAATCTATATTATGGCAAAAGTTGAGCCGATTTTAGCACGTAAGCTCGTAAGAGTGCGGAAAGCTGCTGACTAATTATTGAAAATCAACCAGCTTTGGACCTGATCGTTCACGAAGTGCTAAGCTCCAACCCTTTATTTTGATTGATACATCAATATTTTTCAAACAAGATCGATCATATATCAATGACTCGATTTCCATTTTTCAAAATAAAATTATGATTCGAAAGTAATCAACTATTCAACCATCCCGGCTTGTCGTTTGAAAAATATCGATATATATATCAATAAGTATCGATATTCTGCCCCGGTGTCGATATTAACTGATAGTATCTCTGACGTTTGATATACTGATAAGAATTCTCCAACTTGTCTAATTTCGAGGAAGCAAGTCCGCAAAAATAATCCTGATTTCCTGAATCCTGAATGACAATCATTTTGTTCTGCCGGTATTATTGGTAAATTATTAATATTGGTGTTCGGTAATCAATCTATGGTCACTGTAAATCATAGACCTGAAGGACTATAGTCTGTGCCATAAATACAATCATTCAGAGGAGTAAAGAATAGAAACTTGTGTTCAACATGGATTTAAAATCCAACAATCTCTGTTTTAACGAGCAATTATTTCACAAGGTATGCGCCAACACGTACAACTATTTTTGATGGTGAACGTGAATTGAACATATTTTTTTGGGGAATATTTTCAGGAAGACTTTTCGGTGGACGAATTTCTCACCGAGCATAGAAGGATTGCAAACTTGGAAACGTTACGCGATGACCTCGGAATTTTTCTAAAAAATCTACGTTCTTCAACTATCGAACTCATAAACAAGGATTACGCTGATTTTGTCGACTTGGCGGCCAATTTATCGACGTTGAACGAGAAAATCCTCGCAGTTGACGAACCCTTGAGGAAGATTAGCGACGAAGTCTCAGTAATTATTTTATTGAAGAATAAAGTTTTGTAATCACCGACGAATTTTATAAAACAGTTTTAAATCTTCCTAAGAACCTGAATTGTATTCGTACGCCAGAACTCGTCCTCAAAAGTGTCGGTAAATTTGATACTATATCTATTTTTGTTTTCAGAGCACGAAAAGTCAATTAGAGGAAAAGATCAATAAGATTGACGATTTACTAAAACAACGTCTACAGACTAGAAGGAAAATGCAGAGCATACGGAGCACAATCAGGATTCAGACTTGTCTTGAAAAGTTGAATAATTCTGTTAAAACCACCTATAAGGATGAGCTAAATTGTTCTACAAAGCAACTGAAACTAGCGCGAGCGCTTAGCGAAATAAATCAGTATTATTACCATTCGAAACTTGTTCAGGACTTGAACCCACTTTACGTAAAAGTACGACTCTTTTGCCTTTAATTCAATGAAGTTTGTGTTGTTTCTTGAGAAATACTTCTCTGTTTCAGGAATTTGAAATGTTATTTGCTCTATTTCTAAGTCATCTAAAAGATTTATTCCTTCACGCAATCAAAATAGAAAAGAGTTTCCTCGCAGATTGTTTGAGGCTGTACGTGTTCATAAACAAGATTTCTTTAGCCCATGATATCGTCAGGCAAGAGATCATAACGCCTATTTTTGTTCAACTTGTGAACGAAGATGCCTTACACAACGAGCCGGCTGGCCTGGAAGGATTATACTCGAAAATAATATCCTTCATTGATCGTGACTTGAAATATTTGTTGGATTTGACACAAAGTTCAAAGTAAGAAATGCATCTCCATGTTAAGAACGATTTTCTTGTTGATGTATTTACTTACAATATTGTGTTTTACGTAGAAATGGCCATATAGAAGGATTCGATTTCTTAATATACAGCGTTTGGCCAGAATTGGAAGCCCGACTAGAGTTCAATTTGAAGTCGATTTATTCTCCTGGAAACACAGATGTATTTTTCAAAGTAATCGAAACCTAATTATCGATTTCGTAAGAGGAAAAGTGCATTGCAAAAGTTCTTCCAATCCTTCAGAAAAATTCACCAATGTTGTAATTTTTTTTCTCTTTTCATAAGCTCCAAGGAAATGCACGTCTTTCGAAAATATTACTATGCAATACCCGTTATGATTTCTAATCTGAAGTCTAAAATGTAGTCCTAAATTTCTAGTGTTACAATCAAACGTTGTCATTTCTTGACAATTTCGAAGAACGTTGTGGATCATTAGAGTCAGTCGCTAATCTTCGAAAGTTGAAGTCCTATCATAATTTCTTACATTGTTGGAATCTCCCTGTATATTACACGTTGAGGTCAGATTCGACTGTAGTCCTCGTAATTCTCATTACCATCAAACGGAGTGTTTAATTTCTTCATTGTTATTAGGTTTCAGGAGCTTGGCGGTCGGTTGGAAGAAGTTATGAGTAGCCGTCAATTCACATTAAACGAGGATACAAACGAGTGGAAATTGATCGTGAGTCAAGAAGTGTGGTCCTGCATTATGCGATGTTGGGACGACAAAATCTTCATTCGCCAATTAGCCCACAGGTACAAGCAGCATGCAAGGTCCTAATTTTATTTCTGAACTATAAATCGGTATCTGAAATATTCAATGGTTAGATTACATAAAACAGATTTTTGTGGTTACTAAATGGGCCATTTTTTATGTCTGTAAATTATTTGCTGGTAAATATTGCGAATTTTTATTTGTAGGTTTTGGAAATTGAATCTTCAAATAATAGCTCGGTATAAAGTCTGGATCCAGAGTATGCTCAATACGGTACCCTATAGTGCTCTCTGATTAATCCAACATTTTTTGGAAAGCGAAATGCTAATTATAAACTCATGTTTCAGAAAATTTTGAACCAGTTACCGACACCAAAATTAGGTTTTTTAGTCTTTCTGTACACTGACGGTTGTCACCTCGCTGAAAAGTTTTCAATCGTATACGAAACAGCGGAGAATCGTATCGCTGGACAAATTTTGGAGACAAATTTGCAGAATATGCAGGGTAATTAAGATTGTTCTTAGCTACATTACGATTGCCAGTATTTGCAACCCAAGTTTATTGTTTAAGCTTGCCTGAAGGAGAGTGAAGAAAAATTACGCGATGTGTTGAACAAAGTTGAATTCAAGGTGATTGATATAATAGTGGAAAAAAATGTTCCTGTTCTTCGTCAAGTAGCAGATATACCGCGTCTGTATCGACGCACTAATCGTGATACACCAACGCAGCCATGTTCTTATGTTGAATCTTTACTGGCTCCTGTAGATGAACTTACAAAAATACATTCCCCTTACACCTCAAGGTGGATTCCTTCCATATTATCGTCCATTACTTCTAAGTAAGTGTATTTTATCACCGCTGGGGTGACCATTAAGAGCATACACCTGAAGTATTTATCCTACTTCTTTTCTTTTTCATTGTTTTCAAGGTATTATGAACAAGTTTCTGAGGTTTTAACCTCTGTTCAGCGAACGGAAGAAAGTCTTCGCAAGTTCAAAAAAATTAGAGATCCATCCAACCCAGACTTAAGAAATAACACAGATGACGATAAAATACGATTACAATTACGAATAGATGTACAAAATTTCATCAACAAGGTAAATATCCTAGTTTATATTTTGTAATAAAAAGTCAAATTTAGTAAAAGAAAAGTACTTATTTTTATAAAACCGTTTATTCTTTCGATCTTATTGAAACAGGTGAAATTGTTGACCGATTCTGCCGATATCAGTAAGTTGAGCGAACTTAATGATATTCTTCATACAATAAAAGGAAATTGAGATATTGAATCATTGAGAAGGTTTATCCGCTTTTCGTTTTCACGGGTGAAACCGTTGAAAGTGTTGTAACTGGTAACCATTTTGTACATTCGAGAGCGTCCCATAAGTAACGGTCTCGTTCTATCATTTCCTTATTCATATCATCCGCATTCCTATTGACATTGTAATCTAGAAGATGGAGAGATGCTTATGAAATTGTGGATTGTCATACTAGCAAACAAATAATTCAAGAATATCGGAGCCTACCAACGAGCCGTAGGTCTTGTGTTTCACTTTCTCCTTTCCCAGAACTGGGTTTTAATTTCGTGGCAACGAAATAAAATTCGGGTGCAGCTTCAAAATTATTCCAGTCATTGTAAATCAGCCACGGATCGTCTCGAACTACTTTCTTTTCCACGTTCTGACGATCATTACCATTAGTTGGTTCACCACCATTGGATCTAATCAATAAATACGATATCACATTGAATGTTCAATTTTACATGTTATTTATTTTAAAATAAAGTTTACTATCCGTACCCGTGGTTAGATGTATGACCTTTGACTACAGGACCAACTTTGATCGGTCGGCACCCCAAACCAAGTGAACCGCCCATATTTTTGAGACAGTGTTTTTGTTCTTCTTCGTCCGAAAACCTCAAGAAACCGTAACCTTTACTGACAACATTACCACTTCTACCGTCGAAGATTACTGAAAAACATCACAGATGAAATGGAATCCAGGCTCACTCGAACTATACGAGCTTGATTGTCTTACCTTTGGCATTACATAAAGACTTATATTTACTGGAGAAAAATTTGAAAAAGTGGTAATCATCGACATCAACAGTTAGATCACCCACCCAAACATTATATTCAGGAATTCGGTTACCAATGCATTGACTTAGTTTGAATTTGGCTGAAGTTTGCTGTAATCAAGTTTCGATCTCAAGTAAGCATATGATTGCCGGAGATAAGATAATTGCGAACTGGTCAAATGAATATTTCTTTTAATTACCGCATAGTTGCTGCTCGGAATCGGTTTACCATTAAGTTTGAATACGGCTTGCTTCGCGGCATCTTCGTTGGCAAACTGTACGATACAAATATCTCTATCGTCTCCTTTTCGTTTTTTAGTTATGGTAGCGCTTATAGGATGGTGTCCGAGTTTTTGAAATGCGTTTAATATAAATTGCGGCGTCATGAATGAGTGTAACTGCAGAACCAAATTAGAGTAACATTTTACTAGAAGATCATCCAAGTTTATGACGAAGACGAGCCGGGCACCTGGCCGAGTTTCCTTACCTCAGTCATGCTAACTTGCGAAGGATACGACATCTTGGGGATCGAAGTAATCAATGTTAGTATTGAAAAACTGGAGTTTCGATTTCACGACGGTAATTCGAAATTGAGCATCAAATTCGCAGCTGATTTTCTTTCAAGTTTCGTTTAGTTTGGACAGAATTTTCGGCAATTTTCGTTGATAATGTTGATAACAGTCCTGAAGGCTAATAACAAGGACGGATATCGATATTGGGATGTCACTAAGGAAGGTCGATAGCAATATCGAATGATCGATACAGTCGATGCGTCAACTTCATCGTACTCAACTACCGTCGAGGCGTCGAAGTGCTTCAGCTGCAGGAGATCTGTACTACGGAAACGGAGAAGAATATTGTAATTTTATTCTGATGGTCAAAACTGAAAATTGAGGAAAAACATTAGAACCTAATTTGACAATTCACTTCAAACAATACAATATTCATTCAAAGTATTTTTCGTCGCACAGGCGCTCTTCTGACTTTTGATGCGGATCATTGCTTCCTCCGATGGATGGGTTGGGGGATAGTTTCAAATTTCAATACAAAGCGTGGAATTGGGTTGATGAAAAAAAGCAGCATAATATTTTTATTTTTTCCCCTGCGTAGACGACGTAAACTAATAAGCCTTATGTCGAGTTGCGCTGTAAAGTATAATGGTGGTAGTACGCAAGGTACGCGGCCCAGGGTAGGCGCAGAAGAAACTGATTGAGATAGTAGTTGTTTTTCGACTAGCTGGAATAGTAATTTTTTCCAAAAAGTATCTTCATACATATCTTCATCCACAAAAACGTCCAGATATGATGAAGTATCTCGATGTAAAGCGCAACGTACTTTCGGAATAAGGCAATGTGATCTAAAGAACGTCCTCTTGTTGAATGTACCGATAGAGGAAAATAAGAGAATTTCTATTGGATGCCATATTATCAACGAAGAGTTATGAAAGAGTATCCATTAATTACATACTAGGGTATACTGGAATCAGATTTGGATACGGAGAAATTCCATTTCTTCCCCTCCTATACTTACAATTTTTCAACACGTTCCTTCCTTATCTCAGTAGCAGTCACAAAGCAGAAGAAAATTTAGGGAAGAGGTTGGAGAGGGACTCAAGTTTGAATGATTGTACTCCAGTTTCAAAGAAAGGAAATTAATTGATTTAAAATTGAGAGTTGAAGGATGGATTCCTTGGCTCAGCAATTCAAAAATATTAAAATGTTTTTCAGCTCCTTTCCCAAATGAGGGCATCTTAAAACGCAGATTTTCTTGGCCAAGTTATTGAACACTTCAAATATTTCGACTTGTAGAGAAGTAAGAGAAAAATTTATAATCATTATCTGAGATGACAATTATTTTCAAATTAAGTGGGGCCTTCGTTACTAGACAATCCAGCTTTTTTATTTAAATTTTATAGACCATTACCAATGTCAAATTACATATTGATTCATTTCAAACTTGCTGACTATTACTGGAATGATGGTCTTTGAGGGAAACTATTGTTCAACTTTAACCATTAATGGGAGATTATTATTACAAAACCTATAAATAATCTTAACTTATTAATATTTTCTACCAGCAAAACTTTACGTGTCCCGATAAGAATCTCGGCTTGAAGGACGCCAAGAGCAGAGAAAGATTCAGTTAAGTATGTAATTTAAGGATGTAAGCTTGAGAAATTTTAAATTATAAACACAAAACGAGTTAGTTACTAATTCAAAACAAAATGAAGTAAGGACTATTTGTGCACAGAAGGTCCTGTCCTAATCGATTAAGATGTTAGAATTGAACGCCGCCAGCATACAGAATGAGCCAAATATTAACACCTTCTCTTTCTACATCTTCCTTTCCTTTCCATTGAACAATATCAAATAATCCCGGAAAATTCCCCGGAAATGTTGTACACGATTTCAGAAGGCAAATTACTTTCATCACCATTAAACCTATTATGTGCACGCGGTTCTAAGAGCGCGCAAAACTTGTTACCGGTATGCGTTTAACTCACATACAAAACCTAATCTTCAAGTTACTCAATTTATACTCGCAGATAGCGCACATCTTGAGTTTCTTCACCGCTCAAAATATTAGAAGCGAGATCGAATGAAATCCGACAACCTCTTGAAACATTTTAAATTGAAATTGACTTTGGTAGGGGAACAAACGTGGCAACAGATAATCAATCCGATAGAGGTACGTTTTCGAACAAAAATCACGATATTTTTATGCAGCATCTGTATCTATTTAACAAGAAGATATTTTTCAATATAATTTTTGCGAAGCGACGGGATACATTATAGCCGCAAATGAAGAGATATCTCAATTTCGTCAAGTGAGTATCTCAAAAAATTTGATAATGATATTTCGAAACAAATAATTACAGCTTCGCAAGAGAATAAGAAAGAACAACAGGGAATAAAAAAAGGGGGAATAACGATTAGGTAAGTCATTAATCTTATAACTAAACAAAAACAAATCACGAATCTATAACGAGATGATATTTTTGAATAAAATTTTTGCGAAGCGACGGAATCTATAATGGCCAAATGAAGACGATTCATCAATTTCGTCTAGTGAGTTTCTAAATAAATTTGATGATGATAATTCGAAATAAATAGTTACAGCTTCGCAAGAAAATCAGAAAGAACAACGGAAAAACTAAAAAAATAAGGGGTATAACGAATAGGTAAATCTAGATTATTTTATAACTAAGCAAAAACAAACCACTCGTCTTTAATGAAAAGATATTTTTGAATATAATTTTTGCGAAGCGATGGAATCCATAATAGCCAAATAAAGACGATTACTCAATTTCGTCTTACAGCTTCGCAAGAGAATAAGAAAGAACAACAGAGAAAATGAAAAAAGAGGAATAACGATTAGGTAAGTCATGAATCTTAGAACTAAACAAAAACATCACGAGTCTATAGCGAGAAGATATTTTTGAATATAATTTTTGCGAAACGACGGAATCTATATAATGGCCAAATGAAGACGATTCATCAATTTCGTCTAGTGAGTTTCTAAATAAATTCGATCATGATAATTCGAAATAAATAGTTACAGCTTCGCAAAAAAATCAGAGAGAAGAACGGAAAAACTAAAAAAAGGGGGACTAACGAATAGGTAAATCTTGATTATCTTATAACTAAGCAAAAACAAATCACTATCGTCGGTAATGAAAAGTTATTTACGAATATAATTTCTGCGAAGCGATGGAATCCATTATAGCCAAATGAAGAGGATTGCTCAATTTTGTCCAAAGAATTTCTCGAAAAATTCGATGATGATATTTCGAAACAAATAGTTTCAGCTTCGCAAGAAAATGAAATAAAAGAACAACGGAAGAAAGAAAAAAAAAAAAGGGTATAACAAATAGGTAAATCTTGATTATCTTATAACCAACTAAGCTAAAACAAATCACGTCTGTAAGGAGAAGAAATTTTTGAAAATAATTTTAGTAGAGCGATCGAAAACATTACAGCCAAATGAAGGCAATTTCTCAATTTCGTCCAAAGAGTTTTTCAAAGAAACTCATGATGATATTTCAAAACAATTAATTACAGTTTCGCAAGAAAATAAGAGAGAACAAGGGAAGAAATGAAAAAAAAAAAAAAAAAAGGAATAATAAATAGGTAAGTCTTGAATCTTATAACTAAACAAAAAAGAATCACACGTCCATAACGAGAAGATATTTCTAAATATTTGACCGAATACTTAATAGTTAAATAACAATCCACTGAGTTTCTCCAAAAATTCGATTATGAAATTATTTCGAAACAAATGGGGTGACATTTTTGCAAAAAAATCACATGAAATAATGAAAGAAATGCAGAACGAAAATAACGAGTACATTTAAAATGATATAACTATAAATAGAAAAGAAAATTCATACGTCTTCAACGAACACACCATTGAGGTATATCTCATTTTCTCCATACATTTCAGTACTGAATACATGAAAGTAAGCACGGTCGCATACTTTCTCTTCCTGAGATAAACAAAATCATGATAATTACGAATAGATTAACCAAGTGTGAAAATTAATATAGCCTATGATAGAAATGAAGGTTATACTTTTTCAAAAAACGTGCTGCTAGAATTGAAACCCTTTCTTGAGACAATCCTGTTGACACAGTCCATTTCAGGAGCGTAATAAGCTTGATCATTTTTCTCAATTTGTTCTCTGGTCTAAATTGAAAAATAACGTACTTTAGAGGAAAATCAAGGATATAGATTAATATGGCCGAATTCAAAGTGATATGTACCTCTTTAAGAACGCGGAAGACTTCATCTCCAACTCGAATGATGGGCTCGCCTCCCTTCAACTCTCCAGGTTTCATGTATGGAACACGAACAGATACTGATGCATTATATTTAATGGGAGATCCGAAATTCTCCTCATCCTGAAAGTCATGAGATTTATTTGGTTCCTCAGTACTGATTTCGACAAAGCTCATCTATATCGAAGAAACACGTGAGTTGAAACAAAACACAAAAATATTTCTAGCAATTTAGCATGGAGTATGTATTTTACTTGTCCCGACTCGACTGAGAGATCATTTGGTGAATATACATCGTTCGATGAGAGTGAATGATACTCTTCATTCTCTCGACGATGAGATGATGAAGAATGACAATAAGATGATGCAGAATTCTCGTACTTTTTTCTCCGACGGGTTCTAAGCCTCTTGATCAATACTTTTCCACGATAAGATTTAAAAAAGGTCTTATCCTTTGAAACAAAATTTCAAGAAATTGATAATCCTATTCATCAAACGTCCTGATTACACGATTCACCATCTCTTGTACTTACAGAATTATTGATCCGAAAGTTCTCTCCTCCTATGGTAAGAACACTCGATTGAAGCACGACACGGGTTTCCAGAAGAGGAATCCTCACCTTACAGTTCAAGAAGCTACAGGTCATTTTTACGTAGCTTAATTTTGCCTGCGATCGTGATATTTGGGAAACTCAAAACTCAACAGGTGTGCGTATATCTGGGGATTCTTTCAATGGATTACTAAAAAAGAGTCGATTATTACTCTGAACAAATGTATTTCTTAAAGGTAAATATAGAATGAGCGACTACAATTTGTCATTCCGAGACAATTTTCACAAACAAAGCGTAGATAATTTCAAAAACGTTCAAGATTTACTTTACAATCCACAAATTATGTACTTTTCTTTCGAAAGTAAAGAAAAAAAAAAAACATCTTTTTCGTCATCGTACTAGTTACTACACGTGCTCGGCAGTTCTCACCAGTTTTCGCGCTTTTTCGTTCCCGACGAATGGCAACGGCGAATGGTGATGTAACACCCATGTTGCTCCTCTTTAGAATAGTTATTTTCGTGATCGTGATTCGTGAATTGAAAACAAATTCCTGGAAAACAACGCGTAATTATTTTTTTTTCAATTATCTCTACATGGGCTACTTTTTATTGACACGAGGATGGACCCATCGAGCCAGTTGATAGCTTCTTCAGTGAACTTTTTTCATTAACAGTAACCATTCTCATTTCATGTTGGGTCAACACTGATTTTTTCAAAACACGGAGCTGCCGCCCTGCCGGTGAGGCGAGAGCTGTACATATGATAAGGATTTCGCATTTTCGCATTCGCCGAAATTTTCTTTTTTCCGTCATTAATTGAGCAATTCCAGAGCTCATTCCTTGTTTTGAGTAAAGAAGTATCATTGCGAGAACTCAGCCATGAAAGATGGTGCCTTGGTGTCAACAACGGAGAAGGCTTTCCTTCTGCAGGCAGTTAACGAGGGTTCGGTAAGAACACGCTCCACTCCCCAAGTTATTCGGTAATTTTTCTACTCAATCGATTCTCAATGGTCTGCATACTGGTTCCTGTTTCAGAGGTTGGATGACCGTCTATTAAATGAACATCGAACAGAATCCATATATTTTGGCAAGGAATGGGGTAACTGTCTGGTCGTTCTAGGAGAAACTAGGTAGATAATATTTCATCCTGCGTCAATTTTCAAGAAAAAATCTCAGTCGTTACTATTTCACAACTATTTGCCTGTTTAGAGTTCTGGCGCAAGTATCTTGCGACATACAACAACCCAAAGCCTCAAAACCGAATGAGGGATTGCTATTCGTTCACGTGGAAATGAGTCCAATGGCAGCGTTACAGTTCGACTCTAAAGGACAGTCTGATATTAGCGTTCAAGTGAATCGTCTACTCGAAAAATGTTTAAGAGAGTCGAAATGCGTTGATTTGGAAGCTTTATGTATCGTAGCTGAGGAGAAGGTACGTCGCCGATTATAAAATACATTTTTATAACGAGCTAACTTCGGCAATGATTTTGTGTATCGTATCTTCAGGTGTGGAATATTAGAATCGACCTGAACGTCATGAATTACGACGGTAATCTTGCTGGTTGTTGTTCCATCGCTGCGTTAGCTGCATTAGCTCATTTCAAACATCCTGATGTTACTTCTACCGGCGATCAAATTATCATCCATTCTCATTCCGAAAAAGAACCGATTTCGATCACTTTACATCATTATCCAGTCATTATCTCATACGCTCTATTCAACTCGGGGTAAGTACAGCTCCTGCTGATCATGGTGGTATCGTGGTGTACTGAAACGTTCGCTTCATAATTTTTCAAAATGGATTAGCCTAAGTTTCACAGCGTTTCCTACGTTTAAATTTTTCGTCAAAATTAATTCTGCCTGAATGAGATCAAAAGAATTTTCAGAACGTTTTTTGCTAGAGCTAAGCGGACTAAATTTTTTTAGAAATCTCAACAAGCGTACTTCAAATTATTCCGAGGTTGGAGATTACATTCTTTCATGAACAGATTTAATGATTTAGATTTAGAAATCTTGAACCATTTAATGAGAAGCGTGATACATTTTACTTATTGTGATGTTACCCAAATCTCACGTTTTCATCATTTGTACCAAAATTTCTTTAGAAAACAGATTCTCACCGATCCTACGGCATTAGAAGAACGTGTAGCCGATTCTTTGCTAATGCTGAGTGTGAATAGCTATCATGAAATTTGCGGAATGCACCTCGAAGGTGCTCCATTACCGTCCGCCGACTTCGTCATCAACTGTACTAAAAGTGCAGTGCAGATAGCAGTACATCTAGTAAAACAGATTAAACGAGCTCTGGTAGAGGATGAGCAAAAGAGGTACGTATTTGCTTATTGTGAATGTACTATCGGGTAGACGTTTATAAAACAGAGAAGAGTCTTTTACAGATCACATAAGGATTTCGGTGGCCTCGCAGAATCCCTCAACCTGGACCATATATTAGCTAAAGTGCTGAATACTATGAAAATCGATCTCATCCCAGAAAAACCTAAGAAAGCAGAAATTACAGATTCTACTACTGATATTGGTGAGTAGAAATAGAGATGAGAGGTCGTAAATTAAATTTTCTGGCTTAAAATGAAAAATAAGAACCAAAGAAATGATCAGTATTTTTACGAGGAAAGAGGAGGTTGCTTTTCATTTTCTTCTTGTAGTTTTATAACCCTCATTTAGAATTATTGAAGACTATCCAATTAATTTCTATTCTTGCTTTATAGATAGTACAATTGTCGAGAATATGGAAACTGATAGTACAAACGTTATGCAAGATATGGATACGAGCAATAGCAAATACTCTATAAAAAGTATAGCTAAAGGAACTGCAGAATTAGAAGATGTAGGTGTTGGATTGAATGCGCTCTTTTTGCAAAATGTGCTCGTATGACGAATTTATTGATTGAAATCTTGCAATACCTTAATTAGGAAAATGATTCGGAGTCGGCGGTATCATATGACAGTGAAAGTAGTGACGAAATACAAGTTTTAGCTCAGGAATCCGATAAAAATGTGGAAGAAATACGTAAGTAAATGATTTCTATCTACATTTTTGTGATGGTCAATTCAAAAGAAATATTGTTCATGTGTGGAAAATGAAAGTACTCTAGCAAATATTGATCGATAAAATTGAAGAATAAAATCTTCGTATTTCTTAAGCGGAAAATAAGAAATTTTGGTAGAATTAAATCGAAATGAATTTTTTCAGATTATGTCACAATGCTAGAATTTTCAATTTTTTCCCTTATAATGTCGCAAAAAGGATATTCTAATGTCATGTTTCTCTTTAAATTTGTAGAACTCAGTGGTGATAGCGAAAACAGTGGTGATGAAGAAATTGTGGTTCTCCGCTCATCATTCAAGTGAAAAAAATGAATTATGGTTTTTAAACAACCTATATAATGCATTTTTGAGAACATACGAGTGTGCATTTCTCTTCTTGTTTTCGATGTTCGAAATAAATCTTTTGTTACATTTTCCCGAGTCATACTTCATCAGCTATTCAAACGAGGTTTTTTCAGTTAATAGTGTAATGAATACATAAAATGTAAAAAGTGGTACAGCAATTAAAAATTGAGAATTTTAGAAATAAATATACTTAATTTTAGCATTTTTGGAATAGCAAAAGCCACGAATGTGAATTTTAAATGACGTATTTAAATAATAATTTGAGAGAATCACAAAGTTTTTCTGCAGGCAGGAATATTAGTCATCATCTAAATCTGATTCGTTGTCGCGCGAATTATGCGAATTTTTGTAGTGAATACTGTTTTGGGACTTATTCGAAGACGAAGCTTTCTTCGTATCCGGCGGAGTCATTAAATCACCATCGTACTCTATTGCACCGCTTTGAGCGATCCGCCATTCTAGCATTTCGGTCGAAAAGTCGTCGCAATTTCCTAGATCAGTGAAACCTACGATGTAATCTTTCGCGTTGCTATCTTTTATCAGCGCTATTGTCGGAATCACACGTATTTTAAGTCGTTCTAGAACAAACAGAAAATTATTGAATTTCAATGAGAGCTCACAATTACCAGAACACCAATAGCTATTGCCTCAAGTGCCTGTTCCAGCAAGGAACTCGGGAATTCAATTGGTTTTCGAATAAGCGGATTGGAAATGAAGAAATTTTCCCCCTCAAATAAGTTTGGGTTATGAGAAAATGGATCTGTATACAATGGTCGTATTGAGAAACCAATTTTTCAAATCTGAAGTGCTTCAAAAACGATGAATGACTAGATCAGAGCCTATTCTTCTACCGATTCTCACTTCTATTCCTGTTCATGGTGATACTCGGCCTAAAATCATGACGTGATTTTGAAAGTCCAAAACTGGAAATTAGTACTTATTCACGATATTAACAGAAGGCCACATTGTAACGTCAGTGAAAATGGTTAATAAATTACAGACCAAGTTGGTCTTTTTCCAAGAACAACCCAACAAATACGCCTTAGTCTGAGAATATCTCCGACTCTGCAAAATTTTAACCGGGGTCATAATAGACAAAGATTTCAAGCAAATATCTAGTTATCTGATTAGTGGTTACATCACTGAATTTTACCTGCGAGAAACAAACATCGATCTGCCAGTATTTTACAGAATCTCGTTTCCACATGACGTTTCGCCAGCACTTTTAAATGATAATCCACTATCTTACAGCGAGGAGTGCTATCCCGGTAAAAATGAATCACGACATTTGGTGATTTCTTAACAACTTCAAAAAATTGTTTTTCCTCGCCAAGCTCATCGTAACTACCGTGCCCCTGCAAAACGTACATGAGTTATTAAAGATGAGTCCGAAAAAAAAAAATCGATGAAGAGAATGGCGGGTACCCTGGCCAAATATTCTTGTTTTCGTTTCGCTTGCAGTTTCAGCTGTTGAAGTCTTCTTTCTCGTAAACTTTCTATATCATCCGATTTCAATTCATCCAAATGTCGTATTTCTTCGTCGATTCTCTCCTCAATTATTTCAGCTGCTTTAAGTACTTGCTGTTGTATAATATTTTGCACAACCTTCTCTGAGGCCATTCTGGGCCTGATGGGTAAATTCGCCTGGACAAATAATCGGGGTCTACGAGTTAGAAATTGACATAACAACAACAGCAAAAGCTTGAGTAACGATATTAATTTACCTGACTGTAGAGTACAAAGACACGGCGGAAAAACTCCTGTTAATTTCGGTAATCGAAAAGTAAAACGGAAAAGAATGGCAGAAAAAATTGTTCGCTAGGTATTACTTCCAGATAAGGAAATGAAGAGTGTGAACCGGATTATTATTCTTTCCCACTTCGAAACTTGAAGGGCCTTCTTTGCCGAATGCCAAGTAATAAACAAAAGTTGAGTTGACTCTTGACCAATCGCGAAAGAAGTTGCCACCATTGTCCTGCCATAGTGCCATACAAAATTGAACTGACGTATATGCAAGACAACGATCAGGCAAGCTGTATTTTTCGAATGGCTAGGAAATACAGTTTTTACCCGATCGTAAATTTAGACATATTCCACTCATTTCATATCATCTTTTGTACGGCAGTGTTGCCAATTCTAAAGCTTTATCGCCAGATGTCAGGTATTTTCATTAATTTTTTATGCCAATTTTTTTTTGTTTTGAAACTCAACTTATCATTTAACATCCTATCATTTTTCATGATTATTTTCAAGTATCAAGTAATGTAGAGAGTTTTGCGATTCATTATGCGCGGATAAGTCGTTGTGCTCGAGTCTTTATACCATTGTGATATCCTGCTCATTTTCAAATTTCGTTTCTTTGCTCACATACTTAAAACCTATCTCCTACGACGTATTATCGCTCTACGACGTAGGTTCAAACTTCTGCTTATGAAACGCCAATTTCCTTTTTTTGAGATGGTAACGTAATTTAATTTTCTAAACGAATCGTTAAACTTTGTAAAAATGGTTGAACCATATTTCGACTATCAATTTCGTCTCATTCTCATCGGAGACAGTACCGTTGGTAAAAGCTCTCTACTGAAATACTTCACCGACGGAAAATTTGAAGAAGTAAGTTCTTTGTCATTCATCACGATCCATCTTGTCAAAAGCATTAATGTTTTGTAGATTACAAATATTAGAGAAATCGATATTCGGATTTTCTTATTCTCCAAGTGGAATATTTTTCGATCTTTTGTGTTATTAAAATGCCTAGGCCTACCCTTATCTGTTTTCCTAACTCACTCTTCATATTTGATAAAGGTTTCAGATCCTACTGTTGGAGTTGATTTTTTCGCGCGATTTATCGAACTCAAAGGGGGCAAACGTGTGAAATTACAACTATGGGATACTGCTGGACAAGAAAGATTTCGGTAAATTTTTGTTCCTGTAGAATTATCTTCTGTTTATACCAACCAGACTACGGTTTATTTCTCGTACTTCTTAATGAAGATTATTTTTTCACCTTTTTTTCATTGTTTCCGTCTTAATTCTAGGTCCATTACTAAATCTTACTATCGTAATTCAGTCGGAGCTCTTCTTGTTTACGACATCTGTAATCGAGATAGTTTTGAAAATATACCCCGGTGGATGATGGAGGCTCGACGGCATATAGAACCGCATCAGCCTGTATTTGTCCTCGCTGGTTGTAAATTGGATCTGGCTCAGAAAGGCAGGCGAGAGATTAGCACCAAAGAAGCAAAAGCTTTTGCTGAACTACACGATATGTTGACCTTCGAAACGTCTGCTAAAACTGGTCTCCACGTGTTAGAAGCGTTCACCGCAATCACTCAAGAGGTATTTAAAAATCTTTATCTGTTATAACGTTTGTGAAATAATGAATTTTACTAGTATGTTGTCGTATTTTCAGATTTATAATCGAATAAAAACAGGAGAATACAAGGTCGAAGAAGGTTGGGATGGAATTAAAGCTGGTTTTCCCCGTCCTGGTGGTGAATTCAATTACAATTTAGCGGAAGCGGAACCAGCGAAATCTGCTTGCTGTTGAGCGGGTTAAGCACCCAAGTTCCGTGAATTTTTCTTAGTGCATGTCAAAGCAACTCTTTATCATTAATTTAGTAAACTTGGTACTTCTGTGCTAACGTATTCTTACGATGAGGATTCTTAGGCTTTGTCAATTTCTAAGTAATAAGTTCATTTTTGTAGTAGTCTTGATTGTCTTTCGAGATGGATATCTCCTTACCAAGGTATGTTTTTGGCTTGATGAATTTTTTATTTATGTTACTGTACATCGACCTGTATCTTCCCCCTTTCTCTTAATCTTGTAATACGTTCGTGTTCGTTGTGATTTTTAATAATTTATGTACCATAATATTGTAAATAAACCTACTACGTCCGAACAAGAGTGATTCTTGAAGCTTAGTATATGAAAGTTATGAAGTTATTCGCATGTGTACGCATCATGTACCCTGAACAGCGATTGTAAAATTAAATTACTAGAAACTTATGTACTCAGAAATTTTTATTTTTATTACGGATAGGTCAAGTATAGGCTTTTCTTATATTTTACGAATAATATTTGATACAAATAATTTTCAGACACTATTTTATTCGCGAAAACAATTTTGTGATTCAAAGTATCATGATCGTTCTTACTATTATAATACTTGAATGTGATTATATTAATTGTGAAAAGTAAACTGGTATGAATCTACTTTTGAGTATTTATTTTCTATTTTTATAAACTTACTTGGTTTTTAAATCCGTTAATTTTTTACGGTTCGCAGAAGGTATGACAAATATTTTATGTAGACTTTGTCAATGAATTTAGAAACAATACTTTCATTATGCTAAACATACTTCTCAGTTCCAGGAAACGTTGGCATTATTTACGATGGAAATTCTCAAAGCGATAGGGCGTTTATTGAAATCGGTGAAACCATTTTCATTCTTCATCTGGTCATTTTTGTATAAATGCGAGATATTTCAATCGGACACCTCGAAATTTGACGCTGAGTCTTGAACGCTTCCTCTGAAATTGTCTGTGCATGCACATCATCCTTGAATGTTTATTATGAAAAATGTTTCTGCTCTCTACTTTAAGATTTCGTTGAATGAAAGGAGAGTAAAATAAGGTAGCTTACAATCATTCGCTACTCGTCGGGTCTCTTTTTCAATTGCGTTATTTAAGACTCAAGTGAGACGAGCAAGAAATATTTTTGTGAGGAGGGATTTCGATAATTATTTTTCAGAATTCTATTGATGTACGTAGCTCGATGATGTCCTCTACTTTTCCTACATAATTATATTGATCAAAAGTTGAAATTTCTACATGTCCTTTCCTCCCCAATAGCTCAGATTTGAAAACTTTTCCCCGTCCGCGGAATATAGGTCAGGGCATCCGAACTTCCCATAATTCAGGTTCCCTGTTAAGCACATCTTGTCTTTATTGTTCATAAATCATTCTTAGTTTCACCAGACATTGATAGGTATTAGTTAAAGACTTTATTATTTATTTCTTGAAATTACAATTTAATGAGGTTTCCGAACTATCCTGTCTGTATAATTTGATTATCAGTGACCTGAGGGAATTTGAGAAGATCTATTTTGTTTTGTCAAGAGAAACTGTTTGGCTGTTTCATCCAAGGATCTAAGTTTTATACGGTTCATTGAATCAAGATTTCGATTTAGCGGTACTACCATAATCGGTTCTGATCTGACTCAAGGATTTACCTTTAGTATCTCTCACAAAAAAGTAAGCGCACGGGAGTCCTACTAGATAAAAACTACTGTAAATAAGTAACAAGTAATCAATGCCGAGCGCATTGGACAACCAAAAGTAAGACTTGGTGACCAGGAAGGATAGAAGGTCACTTTTGAACCCCAGTAAACTCGAATAAAATTCTTTCAGCCTATGAGGAAGTACTTCGTTGCGGAGGACAGTAAACGCTGACGATATGGTAGTTGCAAACACAAGTTCGCGCAAATATAATGAAAATTCTATCATTTTTGCTGCCGACTGTAATTCGTAATTGAATTTTCGTTCTAAATAGAAACAGAAACAACAACCGAGTTCAATCAACGCAACGCTCATCATACCGTATATGATTAGAACACGTCTTCTGAACTTTTTGACCGTTATAATTCCGAGCACAGTGCATAATGTTCTAATCGCGCTGTAAATATCCATGAACGTTTCGCCGTCAACGTATGTTTCTAAATTTTGAAAGATGATGGGGCCGTATGAGTAGATAACCGCGCCACAATTTATAGAAAGCGGGATGCCTATCAAAATGAGCGCCCCCAGAAGTTTTAAATTTTCTGCAATAAACATGGCTTTGAAATCGCTAACAGCAATACCGCGCTGCTCTTCCACATAATTTTTGATCTCATCAAATCCAACAGTCACATCTTCGTCGTCATCCTTATTGTGTAGCCAACGCAGATTCTTTACCGCTAGATCCTTTTCACCCTTCGAGACAAGATAGTACGGAGATTCTATCATACATAGCGATAATACTATTGTAATGATGCTAATTGAGAGCGGAAATGCAGCGAGAAGTTTATAGTTATTGTATCTAGCTAATAGATTTTCGGTCAGTATCCCGACGGCAGATGTTACAGGGTAGCATAAGAGGAGAAATTCTCGACTTCTTGGAGTCGCAATCTCAGCGAAATAAATATTCGCCGTAGCGTTCAATACATTACTCGCGACTCCGTACAAGAACATACATACAATGATGGTTTCCATGGATGAAGTTGTTAGTATACACAGCCAGGATATGGCAAAGGTAGTCGTAATACCTAGAATAAAGGTTCGACAGCTGATTTTGTTTGTCAATGTATAACACAATACGATGCCGAGTAAACTTCCTACGTGCGATATTGACGCCATCCAGGATATGTCGTTACGAGTCGCGTTAATTGGGGGTGTTGGCGACATCAGCATGGGTGTTGTTGACTCGATAAATCCTACTTTACACCCGTAGACAAAGCTGGCCATAAGAGCTGAGGGGAAGTAGGAAAAGATATAAGTTTAGTTAGGTATACATTTGGAATCATTCCCGTTGGAAGATTATTTTCAGGGGTTATAATAAGGGTTTCTGTAGGGCTCTGTGGTCTTTTGGGAGCCGGTCAATTCGCAACTTCAGCTGAGCACGAAGGAAGACTCCCCGCCGCAGGGTCATTGACCGCCAAATCTTTCAAACAAAATATTTTGAGCTTGGATCGAATTATAATCAGCGGGGATATTTATAAATTTCTAATTGACCCGCTATAAAGGAGGGACTAGCAAAATTGCTAGCTCTGAGCTCCTGTAGAACGGTGCAAACATGTGGATCGTGATCTCGTTGGAAAAATTTTTGCTTAGATCTCTATGAATAGGGCACAAGAAAGTAAGCATATTTCGCTCATTTTATTCTTGAATACTATGGCTATATATGCGACACAAGATCTCCGGAATCCTTTATTTTTCTTCCGCTCAATCAATTCAATTGTGTCCCTCCCAATTGAATGAGTTTTTGATTTTCGTTTCCGAAGATATCGTGATATATTAGTGAAATCGTGAAAATTAAGACGTTTACTCACCCATGCTCGAAGAAATCACCTGTCGATAAGTTGCTCGAGATAGCATCTTAATAAAACTCAATTTCTCATAAAATTGAAACTCATCCGCAGCGGTTCATTCACAAAAATTTTAGAAATCTAGTTCGAACATTTTTTTGGAACGTTGAAAATCTATGGCAGTGGTTTTCAACCGGTGTGCCGCGAACCCCTTCGAGGTGTGCCGCAAGATTTCAAAAGAAAACTAAATTTTTGTTTTTGTATACATATTTGTCATACATTCAACAATTTTTAAATACATATTTTTAATTGATATGCTGCGAAAAATTGTTGTCATGAAAAGTGCCGCCATCACCTCAAAAAGGTTGACAACCACTGATCTACGGACTACAAGGTTAAAGTAATAGAAAAATTTCGATTTTGAATGACGATGCGATGACGAGACCCGACAAATTTTTCATGACCCATTAACAGGGGCCGCTGCTGATAAGATGTTCAGATTAGAGTATTGAGTATTTTCCAACTCAGTGTGTCTTGATTATTAAGAAATGTTCCCCACTATATTCTTCAATCAATCTTCTGGAAAAAAGGATTGTCAAAATTTCAACCTTGAAGAAAAAAATCTTCAAATATTCATTAAACGTTCATTAATTTTTGTTTCATAGTAAGTACATTCGTACTCTTTTCGTCAATAACTCTCCCTCCCAAAAAATGTCTCGCCACGAGAAGAATCTTATCATTACTATTCCTCGTGGTATCCATTTCGTACGTAATAGAAAGCTCGGATACATGAGGGATTCAACATTTTGAGCTTCAATGAAGAATTCGAAATGACTGGCTCGAAAAATCGTGATGGTATATTGAAAACGAACATCAACAGGACTTCTGCGTAATAAAAATAAGAAACAAAACGATTAAATGGACGACAAAAATATAATGCGAGTAATTTTCAAAAATAATTACAATTTACAAAAAAATCATCTACGGTTTCTGGAAGTCTTAGAACTACTACTACTACTCGATACAGTTTCTTTCGGTAAATAAACCGCGTGACCGGTACTGTTGAGGTGTTTGAACAACTTATTTTTCGAAACGAAAGACTGATTACAATATCCGCACCTATGATCGAGGCCGGTAAAATCTATCAAATCATTCATATATTTAGGTTCAGGTGGAGTTGGTTTCATTCCTTCCATCATTTGCTTCAACTTTCTAATGGTACGAGGACTAAGCTTTTTTTCTGTGTTAGTTAGAATCTTCTCTCTTTCTAATTTTTTTTTCTGCTTTTTGCTACCAGCGACTTCGTGTAAATCAATCTCCTCCCCTTCAGACTCGGGCGAAGCTACTGGTTGAATATTCTTCTTCTTCTTCTTCGACGTTTTTTGTTTCTTCTTTGATCGTGAATTCACATTTTCGACTAGATCCGTATCTTCCTCTAACACTGAACCTACATCAGCATTTGATTTATCACAGTTCTCCTCACTTAAAACTAAGTCATCAGCTAATCGATCGGCCAATTTAGTATCATCATCGCTGACATCATTCGTATCGTTCAACTTCTCAATTTCCTGCAAATGCCTCTTCGATGTTTGATGATTAGCGAAAGCTTTTTCAGTTTTAAAACTTTTATTACATGCAACGCAGAAGGAACTGTCGATTACGCTTTCTTCACTCTCTGGATCACTATTTTTATCACCATTGAACAAAGTCTCTTCAGTGGTCATTGTTTCTTTCAGCAGAAGGACGTTTTCTTTATGTTTCTTCGACTTTTCGTGGTTTGCAAACGTTTTCTCCGTTCTGAAACTCTTGTTACAAGCGACGCAGAATAATTCATCAATTTCAGACTCATCCGAATCGTCATGATCGTTAAATTCAGATGCAACGACGCTCTCAATTTCCTTGAGTTGGTTCTCAAAATTTGAAAATTTACTCCATTCAGCCTCTTTGCACGACTCGATATCTTTACGATGTTTTGCTATCTGTTTTCTGCGATGCTCCTCCGTTTTCCGGCTATTCTCTTCCGTTTTCTTCTTCAAGTATTCAGAATAGGCTTGAACTCGTTTATCTCGTTTTCGCACGATGGCGACGAGTTCTCTAATTAGTTCGTTACGTTCCTTTTTTGCCTTATCGCGCAGTCTTTTATTATCTTGCTGCATAAGACGGGAAATTTGATGATTTTCCGCTTCGGATAAGTCCCACGTATCCAGCCATGAAAACGATTTTTTTGTGCAAAAACTAAGCCAGTAACCGTAAAACTTGTTCACGTCGTCGTAAGGACTCTTCGAATTACCAAACTCGGGCGGTGATGGGTCGTCGTCATCGAGATATTCAGATTCTTCGAAAGCCAGTTTATTAAAAATTTCGCGGTACACTGAGTAAAAACCCTTCTCGTCATCTTCAAAACCGCTGTAACACGAGGAAGTGAAATATTCGAATACGTCCACACTCTCGTCTTTGAAGCCGCTCTTAGCACCTCTGAGGATTGATTCTCGATGTCTATCGTAGAATGCTCGTTCTTGGGGATCGCTTAGAACTTCGAAAGCTTGTTGAATTAAAATGAACTCACGTTTTGCCTCGTCTAAATTATCGGGATTCTTATCTGGATGCCATTTCAGGGCTAGCTTACGATACGATTTCTTCAGATCTTCGTCGTTTGCTTCCTTGGAAATATTCAGCACTTCGTAGTAACAACGTTTCGCCGTCATGGTCAATGGATGAGTTGGAAACTAAGAATGAAAGAGGGTAAAATGCACCGTGAAATACTAAATTACTTCGAAAATATTCATCTAAATAGAGACAATAATATTATGGCACATACTCAGAGTCACATTACACGCATTGTCGGATACTCGGATGAGATAGCGGACCACCTCGCACCTCCAGAACCAGACAGCATTGCCAGTACAGCTGTTTATTCAATATCTCTTGGAACTGCTGAAACCACGCTGGAATTAGAAGCCCGTGATTTGTCACGAGAAAATCTTCCTATGCATCGGAAAAATCGATCAGGAGAAAAAGCACTGTTAGATTCATTGAAACGTAATGTTTCTCTTGATCATTTCTTAGGACGCCAGCGTGTTTTTTGTTCTGGACATTGAGTACAGCTCACAGATTCACGTAGTCACGATCTCGATCTCACGAGCTTTCGTTCGCGAAGCTCAATCTGTGTGGCGGCCCCCCTGTCCTTGTCGATTGTATTTACTAGTGTTGACTTTGATTACGAGAACGAGCTTTTTTCTTTTTCGCCAAAATCATATGAACCCCCCTCTACAGTCTACAGACTTTATACAGCACACAGTAGGTTGAGAGGTTCTGAAAATTCAACACATCGATTAAAACAAAAATTGAGATGGAGATATCCCAAACTCTACAGTCTACACCACTACACTTATGAATATTTTTCAATTGAATTTTCTGTTTTTAGCAAATTATTGAACAGTTTATCCGCGTATTTTATTTCGCAATATTTGTTTCCCATTGGTCGTACGCTTAGATTTTTCTTTTCCTGAACATGATAATCGTCCGTTAAAGTATTATTTCGAATAAGTATCGTTTTGTTTATATTGAATAAGTAAGCTCGAATTTTGTGTTATCACTCCGTCGAAAATTGGAAAACTTCTTATGAATTCGGAAAGAAGTCGTTTGAGAACATTCCTAAATTGGCCTGCGAATGCGCCAGTTGATTATGAAAGGATCGCCAAAGCTGGATTTTATTATATGGGACAAAATCTTGAAGTTCAGTGCTTTTCTTGTGGGGGGCGAATTTCAGAGTGGCAGTATGGAGATATGGTTATGGCAAAGCATAGACTACTCGATCCTCGGTGTCCTTTCGTCGTAAATCCTACCGAGTCTGGTAATGTCCCTATTACAGACACTGCAAGTAATTCCGACGGAGGAGGTACCATTCGCATTCTCAATGTTACGCTAGCTGACACTGATGTTGATGATAGGTCTAAATACAAATCAGAGGCCGTACGTTTGGAAACTTTCAGAACGTGGCCGATTCAATCAAAAATTGACGGGTACAGACTTGCCAAAGCTGGATTTTACTACCTTCAAGAACTTGACAAGGTATTATTCGATTGAAATCATATTGATGTGAGATCTACTGGGAAGTTTTTGATTGAATTAATGGAAAATAATTTTAGGTCCGCTGCGCATACTGCAGAATAGATGCGTATAACTGGGAAGCTGGTGATGATCCAATCGTTGAACATCGTCGACATTCTCCCATGTGTCCATTCCTTAGTAATTTATCGGTAGGTTGTAGCACTCGAAGTTCGGATGATGTAATTACTTTACGAGGAGAATATTGCAATTTTGAGCCTGAATATGGTTGGTATCATTCGTTTACCAAGATATCATCTAATGAACATTGTTTAATTCGACAAGTACTTTCAGGCCTTGACGCAGAACGTATGAAAGATTTTGGAATACTAAATCATCGCATCCCGAAACACTCGAAATATATGACGGAAGAATCGCGAATTTTATCATTTGATAAGTGGCCCAAAACAGACATTAATGATCCTTTAGAATTAGCCAGAGCTGGCTTCTATTATACAGGTTAGGTGTTTTTTTCTTTCGTTTTTTTTTCTCATATCTACGTTTTGGATTGCTGGAATTTGAACTGTTCCAGGGGTTGAAGATAAAGTAAGATGCTATCATTGCGGAGGAGGATTACAAAAGTGGAAAGTCAATGACGATCCATGGGTCGAGCATGCGAAATGGTTTTCTAATTGCGATTTCATTTTTCTGGTCAAAGGAGAAGATTTTGTCAATGAAATAAAGAAAAAA
This sequence comes from Aspidiotus destructor, assembly GCA_035079395.1. Classification (NCBI taxonomy): domain Eukaryota; kingdom Metazoa; phylum Arthropoda; class Insecta; order Hemiptera; family Diaspididae; genus Aspidiotus; species Aspidiotus destructor. The sequence goes on along the minus strand of JAVHKZ010000003.1, from coordinate 8,630,656 downwards.
TCATGGTCTACAGAGGAAGTACGGTGTATTAAAGAAGAATTTTAATAACGATGACAATGAAGATCGTATTAAGTTTTGATGCAATATTTTATAGAGTCGTGAAGGATCCAGTGACAATTTCAGTCAATCACCCATCTCCCAAACTATTGATGATAATATAATACAGATGTTGATGACCTCGGCGCCAGTGCTGGTAAAAGACACCTTCAAAATTAGATACCAGAAAGATAGATATATTTCGATCTGACCGTGTTGATTGGTTTTCAGTCCACGCTCGATCTTGGGCTGGACGTCTCGCGAATAAAACAAGTCCTACGTGAATTCCTGATGCACCAAAGGAAGGAGTTCCCGTCAAGAGATGAATTGATAGCTGCCGTTCTAGACGCTCAGTTCAACGAACCAGTGGCCGATCTAACTGAAGAATCGTGGTATGGGTTATTATAAGTTTTTTTTTTTTGAATCGCAATTTGCTTCAACGAAAAAATATATAAGTCATGGTAAACTAAGCCAAACAATCATTTGGGCCAGCCTACCCTAACCTCTTGCGTAGGTATACTTTTTTAGGCTTAGTATTCGTATCTTTGATAGTTTCGCTTACAATGGTGTTCGGAAAGTATCTACAGAACTCTCCTAGCCATTTATTTGAGTATAGTAGTCTAACATATGACATAGTTTAACATAGGTACGGAATATATAACTTGGATCTCCACTCTCATAAACCTAATCCTAAGAACCTATGAAATGTTAAAATCTCATTTTTATTATTCACAAATTTTTTACTTTTCTTACCTCAATAACTTTGAGATTCTGAGTTTATATTTTCTTCTGTAGTGAAATAGTTGTACAGAAGAATAATAAGGAACAGATTTCTTTTTGAAGTAATATTTTCGTTAATTATCGGCTTACAGCGTTACTAACAAAAACGTTGGTTTTCTCTGACGGCATTGATTTCGGGTTCTTCTTAGGTATAAATTTATCAATTTTTTCCTCTTCAGGATCGGAGACACAGTTAGCGATATTCGTGAACTGAGGAGGCAATCTTTGGAAGCGAGCCGATCTCCATTGGGTCAAAATTTTCAATCTAGAGACAACGATGTAATGCAGTTAATCACTGAAGAAGATGAATCATTGATTGAAATACGGGATTTTCTGGACAATACGCCTAAGTATGATTGTATAATTAAACCATATTTATGAAATTCGTCGAGCTCAGTCCGAAAACAAGTTCCGTGTACTTCTCTTGCTGAGTTTTTCTTCTTGATTTTTAGCCCACCGGAAGAGTTTGCTGAAACCGACATCCAATCAGAAGCAGAAGAGGTACTCAATTTGATCGAAGACCAAGGAAACGTGCCAGGTTTGACCGAACACGGAATAGTAACTTTTTCAAATGGAGAAGTCGATGAAGAGGAATCTAATAAAAGTATCTGCCGATCTATTTGTTATTCAGTTTAATGTAGTGCAATATTTTATTTATTCGTTCTTCTCGTAGGTTCACTAGCTCTGGAAGAGGAAAATCGACGCTTGAAAGAGGCGAAATTGTGTAAAATTTGTATGGATCAAGACGTAAATATTGTATTCTTACCTTGCGGTCACTTGGTTACGTGTTCTAGTTGTGCCGCAAATATTCCCGATTGTCCTGTTTGTAGACAGCTGATCAAAGGAACAGTTCGTACATTTTTGGCTTAATACGTACCCGATCTACTACACGTAGTATGATCACGTTTATGAAGTAAACGATGAATGTGATTTAGATAATTTATCTTTTTCCTTTTGCTTGTCATTCTCTCTACGAGAATATAGAGCGTTTGTTACCGATATCGAATCACGCTAATTATCTTCTAAAGTCACCTTTATAGAATTGAGCCAAAATGAATACATAAAAGTCGTATGTAATACTTTTTAATTTTATAAACTTGTTGGCGTAAATTTTAATAAAATTCTTAGATTGTTAAAGTAGTAAAATTTATTCATTCATGTACCTACTCATAATACTGAATTTTGAAATCGGAAATTCAGTTTAGATACCGTAAAAGCGCGGCCTACATGTGGACCAAAAAGATCAATATAATGTGGCTCAGCTGATTCTCGCGTTACTATGACAACGTCGCTACTCCAGAATCCTTCAGCCTCATCTTGTTTTTCGGATGCGAAATTTATTTTTACCCGTACCCTTCATACATTTTATACAATTTTATTCTGTGATTTATCGAGAAAAATTGTTATGTAACGAGGAATATATATATTTTTTTGAAATTAATTTTTGTAGCTCAGAATGATCCGCATTCAATCAATTTTAGGTTTATTTCATTTTATTAAAAGTTTTAATGAGATTAGCTCTCGTGAATAGAGAGGAAGAAAAACTGAGTAGAAGTTTTTGTAATGTATTGAAAAAGTTCCTAAAATTGTTCCAAGATGAAGTTTTCTCTGGCAATACTCTTATTGTACGTAGTACATTATGAGTGTAGAACCAGCAGCGGACGAAATCCCGATGTATTCAATATTGGCGGTGTACTCAGCAATAATGAAAGTCAATTTCATTTCGAGAGAATAATTCAGGTAACGCTCATCTGCCGGTGTTGTCCTTCCATCTTTATTGTCGATGACGGTAATGCTAATTTTTTCATCTTTGTTCTACTTCAGAATATCAATTTCGTCGATAACTTCGTCTCTCGACATAATACGTATTATGCTCATTCAATTATCATGGACCCAAATCCTATAAGAACAGCTTGGGGTGTTTGCAATAAATTAGTTTCGAAAAGAGTAAATTTTCTCTAATAATCTTGTAATGTGTTCTATCACGCTATAATGTTCATACGAACGTCGAATTTTTCCTTTAGGTATACGCTGTTGTCGTTTCTCATCCAGTTATTGGAGATCTCTCACCAGCTGCTGTCTCGTATACCAGCGGTTTTTATCATATTCCTGTCATAGGGATATCTTCTAGAGATTCCGCATTTTCTGACAAAGTAATTCAATTAAAACTAACAAAACTCGATGTAGTGATTTTAGTGACATTTTGAAACTTTTTCCTCTTGTAGAATATTCATGTTTCTTTTTTGAGAACGGTGCCTCCGTATTCTCATCAAGCCGATGTTTGGGTAGAATTGCTCAAACAGTTCAACTATCGGAAGGTAAGATTTAACATTGGAATATCGAATATTTTAGAGAGTGGAGTTTTGACCATATTATAAAAAATAATCTGTTCTGCTTGAGCCCTATTATTCCCATCATCAACTGTCATCGAAACTGATGAAGACATGATGGATTATTTTCAATCTCTTCAAGCTCCTTTCTTGAAAGAGGACAGAGAAAACTGATATAGGCCTAAGTTATTCATATTTTCAACTTATAGGTACAGTTTTTGGAGGATACATATTTAGAAAATACTAATGACTGCATTTGGGCTTTAAAAAAACAAATATACCTATGCAAATGGACGAAGTAGGACCTAATGAAGTTTCACTTCATATTTATAGGTTATCTTCATACATAGCTCAGACACGGATGGACGAGCTCTTGTTGGACGTTTTCAAACTACATCCCAAAATCAACAAGACGACGTCGAGATAAAAATACAGGTAACATGCATCAGACAATAGTAAAAATCAGTTCTCTTCTTGAATCTATTGTACATTCCTCCTTTTGTCAAAGAAAAATTACACTGATTTTCCGTAGTGCCGACTTCCGAAAAAAGCATGGCTGTTTTTGCTCCCTCCCAATAAAATTACCGTCAAGTTTTTCATACATTGAGTACTATTTCAATTTTTAAGAAACGACCTCTTGATGACTTTTTGAAGTTAGAGCCACCGTGATTTTTAGACGATGGGTCAAACCATCAATCTTTCTAGTGAGTCCTTTCATTGAGTTTCAATTTTCTAGGTTGAGTCTGTCATCGAGTTTGAACCTGGGCTGGAAACATTTAACGATCATTTGATGGAGATGAAAAGTGCCCAAGCTCGAGTTTACATTTTGTACGCTGGGTACGTCAAATTATGTGTGTTTTTTTTCTTTTCAAAATTAGGTATTTCATAATCAAGAATTTTGAAGGGAATAATATCAAGCGGGAGGAAATTTGAATTTTTCAAGGACAACTAGTTGATTTTTCAAGAGTTTGAATGTCCGTTTATCCCGCGTATATTTTTGATTGAAATTTAGAAAAAACGATGCTGAAGTCATATTTCGCGATGCAAAAGAACTACAAATGACTGGCGAAGGTTATGTATGGATTGTAACCGAACAAGCTTTAGATGCTGCAAACGTGCCAGATGGTACCATTGGTTTGCGATTGGTTAATTACACAAACGAAGTTGCGCACATTCGTGACAGCATGTAAGTTACGCAGAGCATACCGTACAGCAGATCGGGGAACACTATCCAAATTCGTATCGTTTTTTCAGATATATTTTGGCGAAAGCTCTCCGTGATATGAACGAGACTGAAGAAATAACAGAAGCTCCTAAGGATTGTAACGACCCGGGTAATCTATGGGAAAGCGGCAAACTTTTATTCGAGTACACAATTACATTCAGATCGAAATTCCGATTTTCTGTATATTTTTTAACGCTGACTCATGCACAAAATTTGTTCCTTTAGATACATTCGTAAACAAGTATTGTTGAATGGCGCTACGGGTAAAGTTGCATTCGATGACAATGGTGATAGAATTTACGCCGAGTATAATATTATAAACGTGAAGGAAATCAACCCAAATTCAACAGTCGGCCAGTATTATTTCAATCATGTAAGAAATGCTCCCTTCGTATTGGAAAAGTTTTCAAGGGACTAGGATCATAAAGAAATTCATGTTCATATCTTTTAATTCTGCTGTGATACTAATAACGCCCCTGAACCACAAATAAAATGTGTCGGCCGTACAAAGTTGAATTGATGTATCTGCAGAACGACGATCAGCAGAATAAGACTTCCTTTAGGTTTCAGTAGGCGATGGTTGAAGGCCTTATTCTCCTAGATGTGGTTCTGCACGTACGTCGAGTCAACTTGCCGCCAAAATATTGACGATCTAGCAAACTGAAATGAAATTTTCAATCGATTGGCACGGTGGGGGTGTGAATTGTGATAACCTGATAACAAATACTGCAACTTCAATACTAACCACGATCTAGAGAATTGGTACTTGATGCATCGTATGAAAAATACTATTCTCTGAATTGTGTTGAGATAAGAATTAGACGTGCGGTTAAGCATTCCAATATTATTGCACCAAAGAAACAGGGAAATAGTATGATTGAATTGTTTATTAAAAATTTTCGTAAAAATGACTGTCCATATCATAATTGAGGCAGTGGGTGGAAAAAGGGCGATATTCGAAAAACTGAGTTTGGTTGACCGTTTGACCAATAACCGTTTCAAAATTATGGAGCCTTCTGACCGATAACCGTTAACCCTTTGAAATCATTTTGGTTGCAAACCCTAATTTTACCCTTTGTACGTTCAGATTACCCACTTTGCATCACATTTTACATCGGAATGCTTTCAAAATTTCGTGAGAGATACCTGAGGTTATGAAGTATCAAAACACAAAATAAAAATAATCTGAAAAAGGGCGTCCTTTTTCCACCCTCTGCCTCAATTGCCGTACAACTAGACAATGGATTCTTTTCCAGATCGTCGTCTTGGATGTACGGCATGGCTCGGCCCTCCCTGAATCCCTTCCTTCTAGAATCCTAAGCTGTGAATTTTCGCTTGGGTACAAATTGTTTTAAATTGTATTTTTGAAGATTTATTTCCATTGACCCTGTGGTACGCATTTCATAATTAACTTATCAATTTACTGTGGTTAAAAACTACAGAATCAGAATAAGATGAAGCTCCGATTAGACGAGTCGAAAATAGTGTGGCCGGGACGGAAGAAAGACAAACCAGTTGGCGAACGAATACCGACACATTTGCAAGTTTTGACGATTGAAGAGAAACCTTTTGTCTATGTCAGATCGATTCGAAAATCGGAGGGTGAAGCGTGTCAAAAAGACGAGTTACCCTGCCCCCTTTTGAAGCGCGATACGACAAGTGAGTCCATTTCGAGTGCCCATATTTGCCCCGTACTTTCTCAGAGTGTATTGATTTACGTGTTTATTCTATCATCAGATGGAACAGATTATTGTTGTCGCGGTTACTGTATGGATCTGCTGAAAGAAATAGCTCAAAAAATAAATGTTACCTATAACCTAACGTTATCTCCTGACGGTCAGTTTGGCAGTTATGTTACCAGAAATAATAGTGGTAAGTTTTCCCGGCAAAAAATCTCCCAATACATGACTTAAGATTCTTCTTTCGATTGAGAAATTCTTTCTTATTTCCAGCTACGGGTAAGCGAGAATGGACCGGACTAATCGGTGAATTAGTAAACGAACGAGCCGACATGATCGTTGCCCCGTTGACCATAAACCCCGAACGAGCCGAATTTATCGAATTTAGTAAACCGTACAAATACCAGGGTATCACAATTCTGGAAAAGAAGGTAAATATCTTTTAATGGAAATTGATTTCACGAAAGAAATGCCTAATTAAAATTATAATTTTCAGCCCTCTCGCTCATCGACGCTGGTATCATTTTTGCAACCTTTTAGTAATACGCTTTGGATCCTGGTAATGGTATCGGTCCATGTTGTTGCACTCGTTCTCTATTTGCTGGACCGATTTTCACCCTTCGGTCGATATAAACTTTCAAATACTGAAGGAACCGAAGAAGACGCTTTAAATTTGTCTAGCGCTATATGGTTTGCTTGGGGTGTTCTCTTGAACAGTGGCATTGGTGAAGGTACATACACAGCAATATTATTATTTTTTTAATCTTGACTTTGAGGTTGAAAGTGAAATACAGTACATTGTTTTTAGGTACTCCGCGTAGTTTTTCAGCTCGAGTACTAGGAATGGTGTGGGCAGGTTTTGCTATGATCATTGTAGCATCGTATACTGCTAACTTGGCCGCCTTCCTCGTGTTAGAGAGACCAAAAACCAAGCTCACCGGTATTAATGACGCACGTGTACGTATATTTATCGTAAAATTTAAATTACGCAGCCCATCTATTAATAATGGCTTTCATCGTTAGTTGCGTAATACAATGGAAAATCTTACTTGCGCCACGGTTAAAGGCTCAGCTGTTGATATGTATTTTCGGAGACAAGTTGAACTTTCCAATATGTATCGAACCATGGAAGCCAATAATTACGATACGGCGGAAGACGCGATTCGGGATGTGAAAGAAGGGTGATTTGAAATATTTAAAGTTCTCGGAATACCTATTGTAGTAAAAGGATGAAGAGGTGATGAAAGAAGTAAAATATTTTTTGAATTTTAGAAAACTGATGGCTTTCATCTGGGACAGTAGTCGACTCGATTTCGAAGCCGCTCAAGACTGCGAATTGGTGACCGCAGGTGAACTCTTTGGAAGATCAGGATATGGAGTGGGACTGCAGAAAGGTTCCCCGTGGGCCGATGCTGTGACTTTGGCGATTTTAGATTTTCATGAAAGTGAGTACTCGCAAAAATAAATCATTTATCAAAAATTTAAGTGATGGAAATTCCACTTTCTCATCAAAATACCAATCTTTTCAAGGTGGATTTATGGAGAAGCTCGATAACAAATGGATTCTACAAGGTAACGTGCAAAATTGCGAATTCTATGAGAAAACACCCAACACGTTGGGTTTGAAGAATATGGCCGGTGTATTTATCCTGGTGGCTGCGGGAATAGTCGGCGGGATCGGTTTGATCATAATAGAAATGGTTTATAAGAAACATCAGATACGAAAACAGAAGAAACTAGAATTAGCTCGACATGCGATTGATAAATGGAGAGGAGCGATACAAGTAAGTCTGAAAAAGACTCGTATGTTTTTACACCCTGCGAACGAGATCGTGAAAAATTTATGATATCTCCACACGAATTGTTCAGTCATCTAATCTCCTCTATTTTTCAGAAACGTAAGGCACTCAGATCGACAATTGCCCAACAAAGAAGATTTAAAACGAATGGAATCAATGAACCAGTTTTACCATTGAGTCTATCTGTAGAAGCTCTTCCTAAATTATATTAGTAATTTATATTTTTGGAAATATTTTCGGTATCAGTTGGCGATTTTGATTCCCCTATCTTTGATGATAAATTTAACGAAAGCTTTATGTTCGTTACGAACCTTATAGATCGTCAGTCTCAAATTGAAATTTTTTGGCCATAAGTTTATTTACTTCATTGCTGTCAAGATGAAATTCTGATTTTACTGTCGTAACCGCTCACGAAATTCTTGCTGCAAAACTGAGTCGCGTAAGGAAAATTTTTGCAGTCGAGCTTAAAATTCTCTGATTTATATAACTTAAGGGAGGAAATAGAATATTTGAAAATTTTTGTATTTTTCAACCCAATATTAGATAATGATTTTAGCCTGAAACTAAAGCATACCCATTAGGATCGCGTGGGATTATTAAGCTGTCCGCATTCCAATCTGCGCTACTCTCCGTATATTGTATACTACTGAACTATGAATCAATAAAAATTTGCTAGGTACACGAATGTTTTTTTCGAATTTTTCCGAAATTTTAATGTAAATTCGTCCATGAAAATGGCTACTTTTGAAAAAGTAATGTACGCGCTGACATCACCATGTCGAAGGTAGAGAATATTCTTAGCTGAAATGCGAAATTTTTTGAGTTGAACCTAACCGAATTTTACCTATAGAGCATTGGTGTTCTGTAGATTTTTTACTAGAGTAGATACATGTTTTATTATGTGTTACGTAATACCTAATGTTTGTTTGTTACGTTGATGCAATATATTTTATATACAGCCTATTACAACTCGATCTTTTATTTTGTAAACCGAGTTTCAGATGAATTTGAATTCCTATTCTTTTCTATTCAGGATTTGTGTTCCCGTCATCATCATTATCGCTTTAATATGTGCGTGATAATGAACTGTATTTTCATTTCAATATCGATGAAAGATCAACAAAATGGCTTCGATTGTTATAAAATTTTTTATACCATTATTTTCTAGTAATACCCACTCAAGAGAGGACGCGACATTCGAAATGTTAAAATATAGGTTACCTGAATTGCACTCATTTCTGTTTTAAATATACCTGTCGAAATCTAACCTATCACCTCCAACGATTATCTCAATTTTTCAACTTGCAAAACTTCCTTCGAATTATCATTCAACTCAAATATACAAAAATGAGCAACAAATATTTTTTTTCGGACGAATAATGAACAATACTGTACAAACTAATGCTCTATGGTACACAGAAATGATTTCACGTTATTTACAATCGACTACAAAAATGGTGAGAATACGCGGTACAAAAATAGACTGGTAAGTACCAGTATAATAAGGGAAAATTACTTCATTTGAAGACGTTATTATCATCATCATTATTTCGTATAGTTCTGACGATTATGTTCGAGATCAGACATAGGTTTAGAAACTGACTGTCAGAATTTTAGTTCTTTGATAGCTTGCGGTAAATCGGGTAATTTCATATCTTTCAACTGTTGAGGAATGTTCATACTCTTGACTGCGGACACAGCTCTAGATGAAGCACCAGAAATACCGGACTGAAAACGATATTTACATTAGTACGCATGAAACGATGAGTAATCGCAGAAAAAGAAATATTTGATAACATACTTCTTGTTTTTCAAGCTTATTCTGCTCTTCTATCCTAGTGAGAATCTCGTTCATATTCGTTTCCAAAACCATACCACCCATCACTAATTCGTTCAGTATGTAATGCACCTGTAGAGTTACATTATATCAAACAGATGGCAGGTGATACAAAATGTTTGCAACAAAAGTTAATGTTTTGTATAGAAATTCAGTTTACTTTGTCCACATGGAATATAAGATCTAGTTCGCAAACATTCTCAAAGCACTTGTCCAGGGTTTCAACGAACACTTGGATTAGATCCAATATGCCGAGTTCGGATTCTGAAGAATCGACACAAAAAACGAAGTACAAGGTGGCGTAGTGACGATAAATTAATTTATAATCCGATCCACCGATGAGGCTGTAAAAAGAACAAATCGTCTTACAAAATTTCGATACCAAGGTAAATCATTAACGAGATAACGTAAGCTACAAGTTTTACCTTCCTCCTTCAAGAAAATTGCATACATTATCGTCTCTTTTGGATACAAGTTGGAATGTTTCTTTGATTATTTGTTGTTGCATATCTTCGGTCTACGCGAGGATAACAGAAATTAGAGAAAGAATGAAAAATAGCTCGAGCTGAGATAATTTACCTTCAGTTTTCAGAAATTTGATCTTCCTGAAGACCTGAAGAGTCTAACATCAATAGATTAATACTCACAAAATAATGATAAAATTTGGATAAACGTGGTTTACCGTGGTTGTTAAATACAAGAATTGCCTTAATCATTATGAGAGTTAGATTGAAGTACGAGAATATTATATATTTGAAAGTAAAACGAAAAGAATTGACTAAACGAAGTTGAAAATAATTATTGTTAGTTCCTTAGTAGTGCCATGCCATCACCGTATTATCACTGTTATCACGAAGGTCCTACATACTTTTAGATTAGGCAAGCAGCGCAGCACCGGCGGCTATAGCCGAATTGTGGACTAGTCTCTACCGTACGTCCGGACAAAGTTGAATCGACGTATAGTCAATGATAATAATTACATCCGAATGATCCGAATCAACGATTGAGAAGACAATGGTGTATTTTCTCAAATAACCGAAAGATACACTTTATCTGATGATGATGTTGATCAATTCAACTTTGTACGGCTGGAAAAATATGCTAAGTAAGATTACTTAACAGAACTTCCAAAGTTCAAAGTTGAACCGCATTGCTGATAAAATATAGCTTGTTTTAGGGTAAGAAAGACTTCGTCTAATTTATTTGTGTTTCTAAGATATTTTTTATGTAGAAATATGTTTCCTACGTTTTTTGTTTCTGCGTAAAAATGTTTAAAACGAAAAATTGATGAGACAAACTCTTGATCTTGATATCGCCTATTGCAATATTCCTCCTCAATGTGGAGTTTGTGGCCCAACTATGGAAGGTACTGTTACCAACACTGTCAGTCTGTCAGTCTCTCCTCAACAATGTAAAATAATCGTAATCAAAAAAATAGAAAAATATTCTGATCTTTTTTAATAGGTCTAATGTCTCTTTACGTATCCTACGTACTCGTATTTTAAATGCTATTTCAATTTTGTTGCCTTTTTAGGTGAATGCCATACCTGTCCCTAATTGATGTATGTTAGGCTACGATCCAAAGTTGAACGAGGGGAGCAGAGAATCTGTTCTATGGGGTATTTTAAAAGAATCTTCAGCGTTATGGTGTTTGAAGCATTGCATCTCGTGCTCTTTGAAGGGGCGGTGTTTGAAGAATTGATTTTTTCCTCCGTCCAATTTATTATGATTCAAACTTTAGTTTGATCGCCCTTCAGGAAAAAAAGTGACGGATGCCGAGGAATCCGGTCTCTACTTATGAACCTCTGAAGTAAAATTCTCCAGATCACCCAGTCTTGATCAGGTTATTTTGCCCTCCCTCCGACATTTTCCATAAAACAACTTTCCTGATGAAATCTTCACTTCCAAGCTAATACAGTGCACATCAGAAGGATGGAAGAGGGATCAAAGAAAAATGACCTCCTAGCTATGTATGATAGGCGAAGAAATTAGAAGAATTTCAGCTCCACAGCTATATATAGTAGAAGGAATACTTGAAAAAATTTAGACTTCTAACGTGTAATGATATGGAAACATTCAGACTCTCTAGCTATAAATGATAGGAGCGAGACTCTGAAATATCGATTCTCGAGCTATGCATTAAACTCTTCAATTCCTACCTCTTTGGAAGCGCATACAGCTCAAAAATTAGTTGGAATCTTTTCAAGTCCCTCTCCTATTGTACATAGCTTATAGGTCAAAATCTTACTACTAGTTCCTCGATTATCAAGTTAGATTAGACTGCCGGTTGGTGGACACTGCGGGGGTGGACAGAGGACACCGGACATTTTTGCCGAAGATAAAACAGGCTCCCCGTTAGCTTCGTTTCGTGCTTTATACAAAAGAAGGGGAACTCAGAAAAAATTTCAATGACTGAGACTCGTAATCATAACAAGTCCCTCTATCATCATATACAGCACAGGAGTTGAATCTTTCCAAGTCCCCTTCAGAAATCTGAATTTCTTCAAATCCGCCTGCTTCCCATAAAACAAGCTCCCAGCGCCTCTCGTTTCACTCCGTGTTAAGGAATGCGTGAGTTTTCGAAGTGTCCGAAGTCCATGTAACTTCTTTCTGTCCTTCTTTCTAGTATTGCTGTGAATAAGAAGAATTGAGACCTACCCATATATGAACCTAAAATCTCTATCAAGTGTGACAAACTGAACCTCATTTTGACGTTGTTATTTATGATACATTAAAAGCTGTTTATATTACAATAGTTTTCCCTCTCACTTTAGCTTGAAGCCGGAAAAAAATTCTCGCGAATAATTAATGTCATATAGTTGCGACGATAGGTACTAAAGATTAGGATTCCGAAGAAAATTCAATGTCTAAAAAATTGTCGTTTCTATTTGGTTATTTCAAATGAATACGAGTGTTTCCGACATCATCTTTGAATTAAATAAACGTTATTGTAAATTGTTACGTATTTCCTAATTTAAATACAAAATTTCAGCGGTACTTTGCTAAGAACATCGCACATATCGTTTCTAGAAACGAGAAAAAACGGCGTCTCAACATTTTTTTCTTTTTTTTTTTTCTTAGTTTCGGGTGTGGTGCAAAGACGGCATATAGATCGCTTTTGTCGTTCACCGGTATGCAAATCTCTTTTTTAAAAATATTATTTGTTTCCATTATCGTTTCTCTCAGGGTTCATCTACATTAGCCTAATTAGAAATTCTTTTCCTCATCAAGTCTACCAGCACGAGAAATGAACATATTAATGTAACTTCGCAATGGCGCAGTATTATTAAATTGTGTTTCTTTTACTTTCGATAATTTGATTCACAATATGCAGAGTTTATGAGATGACCCCTGTAGACGCTTTTAAGTGTCAGTTTCAAGTGTCAGTCTCGAGTGCCAATCTCAAATGTCAACCTTCATTCTCAGTCTCGAGTCTCAGGTTCAAGTCTCAGTCTCAAGTTTCCGTCCTGAGTGTCAATCTTGAGTCTCAAGTCTCAGTCTCAAGTCTCAGTCTCGAGTCTCGAGTCTCGAGTCTCGGTTTTGAGTGTCAGTCACAAGTCACAAGCTCAGTCTCAAATCTCAGTCTCAAGGGCAGTCTCCAGTCACAGTTTCAAGTGTCAAATCAAGTCTCAGTCTCGAGTATGAGTCTTGAGTGTGACTCACGAGTCTCAGTCTCGAGTCTTATGCTCAAGTGTCAGTCTCGAGTTTCACTCTTGAGTCTCAAACTCGAGTCTTAATCTCCAGTCTCTAGCCCCAGTCTCGAGTTTCAGTTATGAGTGCCAGTTTCGAATGTCAGTCTGGAGTCTCAATTTAAAGTCTCAGTCTCGAGTGTCAGTCCCAAGTCTCAAGCTCCAGTCTCAGTCTTGAGACTTGAGTCTTATGCTCAAGTTTCAGTCTCGAGTGTCACTCCTGAGTGTCAGTTTTGAGTCTCAAACTGGAGTCTTAATCTCCTGTCCCTAGTCTCAGTCTCGCGTCTCAGTTATAAGTGTCAACTTTGGGTGTCAGTTTAGAGTGTCAGTTACGAGTGTCGGTTCCGAGTGTCAGTCTCGAGCGTCAGTCTCAAAGCTCAGGTTCAAGTCTCAAGTGTCAAGCTCCAGTCTTGTCAGTTCCGAGTGTCAGTTTTGAGTGTCAGTTTTGAGTGTCATTTTCGAGTGTCAGCCTTGATTCTCAGTCTTGAGTCTCAGGTTCAAGTCTCAATCTCAAGTGCCAGTCCCAAGTTTCCATCTCGAGTCTCAATCTTGAGTCTCAAACTCGAGTCTCAGTCTCAAGTCTCAGTCTCGAGTCTCAGTTTTGAGGGTGAGTTCTGAGCGTCAGTCTTGAGTCTCTGGTTCAAGTCTTAAGTCTCAAGCTCCAGTCTTGTCAGTTTTGAGTGTCAGTCTCAAGTCTCAGGTTCAAGTCTCAAGTCTCAAGCTCCAGCCTCAGTCTCAAGTGTCAGTCTCAAGTGTCACACTTGAGTCTGAAACTCGAGTCTTAGTCTCCAGTCTCTAGTCTCAGTCTCGAGTGTTGGGCTTGAGAGTCAGTCTCGAGTGTCAGTCTCAAAAGTCAGTTTCAAGTTTCAGTCTCCGGTGTCAGTTTCAAGTGTCAGTTTTGAGTGTCAGTTTTGAGTGTCACTTCCGAGTGTCGGTTCCGTGTGTCAGTCTCAAGTGTCAGTCTCAAAGCTCAGGTTCAAGTCTCAAGTATCAAGCTCCAGGCCTGTCCGTTTTGAGTGTCAGTTTTGAGTGTCAGTCTCGAGTGTCAGCGTTGATTCTCAGTCTTGAGCCAGTCCCAAGTTTCCATCTCGAGTCTCAATCTTGAGTCTCAAACTCGAGTCTCAGTCTCGAGTCTCAGTTTCAAGTGTCAGTTCCAAGTGTCAGTTTTGATCATAAGTTTCAAGTGTCAGTCTCGAGTGTCAGCCTTGATTCTCAGTCTCTAGTCTCAGGTTCAAGTCTCAATTCACAAGCTCCAGTCTCAGTCTCAAGTCTCAAACAAAAGTGTCAGTCTTGAGCCTCTGTTTCAAGTGTCAGTTTCAAGTGTCACTTTCAAATGTCAGTTTCAAATGTCAGTTTCAAGTGTCAGTTTAGAGTGTCAGTCTCAAGTCTCAGGTTCAAGTCTCAAGTCTCAAGCTCCAGCCTCAGTCTCTAAGTGTCAGTCTTGAGTCTCTGTTTCAAGTGTCACTTTCAAGTGTCACTTTCAAGTGTCAGTTTCAAGTGTCAGTTTTGAGTCTCAGTCTCGAGTCTCAGTTTCAAACGTCAGTCTCGAGTGTCAGTCTCAAGTCTCAAGCTCCAGCTTCAGCCTAAGTCTCAGGTTCAAGTCTCAAACTTGAGTCTTAGTTTCTAGTCTCAAGTGTCAGCCTTGAGTGTCAGTCTTGAAAGTCAGTTTCAAGTGTCAGTCTCAAGTGTCAGTCTCAAAGCTCAGGTTCAAGTCTCAAGTATCAAGCTCCAGGCCTGTCAGTTTTGAGTGTCCGTTCCAAGTGTCAGTCTTGAGTGTCAGCCTTGATTCTCAGTCTTGAGTCTCAGGTTCAAGTCTCAATCTCAAGTGCCAGTCCCAAGTTTTCATCTCGAGTATCAGTCTCGAGTCTCAGTTTCAAGTGTCAGTTTTGATTGTAAGTTTCAAGTGTCAGTCTCAAGTGTCAGCGTTGATTCTCAGTCTCGAGTCTCAGGTTCAAGTCTCAGTCTCAATTTTCAAGCTCCAGTCTCAGTCTCAAGTCTCAAACAAAATTGTCAGTCTCAAGTGTCATTTTCAAGTGTCAGTTTTGAGTCTCTGTTTCGAGTGCCAGTCTTGAGTCTCTGTTTCAAGTGTCAGTTTTGGGTGTCAGTTTCAAATGTCAGTTTCAAGTGTCAGTTTAGAGTGTCAGTCTCAAGTCTCAGGTTCAAGTCTCAAGTCTCAAGCTCCTGCCTCAGTCTCTAAGTGTCAGTCTTGAGTGTCAGACTTGAGTCTCAAACTCGAGTCTTAGTCTCCAGTCTCTAGTCTCAGTCTCAAGTGTCAGTTACGAGTGTCAGTTATGAGTGTCAGTTTTGGGTGTCAGTTTCAAGTGTCAGTTTTGAGTGTCAATTCTGATTGTCAGTCTCCAGCGTCAGTCTCAAAGCTCAGGTTCAAGTCTCAAGTATCAAGCTCCAGTCTTGTCAGTTTTGAGTGTCCGTTCCGAGTGTCAGTCTTGAGTGTCAGCCTTGATTCTTTGTCTTGAGTCTCAGGTTCAAGTCTCAATCTCAAGTGCCAGTCCCAAGTTTCCATCTCGAGTCTCAATCTTGAGTCTCGGTCTCGAGTCTCAGTTTTGGATGTCAGTTTTGAGTCTCAGTCTCGAGTGTCAGCCTTGATTCTCAGTCTCAAGTCTCAAACAGAAGTGTCAGTCTCAAGTGTCAGTTTTGAGTGTCAGTCTCGAGTCTCAGTTTCAAGTGTCAGTCTCGAGTGTCAGTCTCAAGTCTCAAGCTCCAGCCTCAGTCTCAAACTCGAGTCTTAGTGTCCACTCTCTAGTCCTAGTCTCTAAACCCAGTCTCCAGTGTCAGTTTTGAGTGTTGGGCTCGAAAGTCGAGTGTTAGTCTCAAAAGTCAGTCTCGAGTGTCAGGCTTGAGTGTTAGTTTTGAGTGTTAGTTTTGAGTGTCAGTCCCCAGTCTTCAGACTCCAGTTTCCAGTCTCAGTCTCGAGTATCAGTCTCAAGTCTGTGTCTCAAGTCTGGAGTCTCCGTCTTGAGTTTCAAGCTCAAGTCTTGGTCTTGTGTCTGAAGCTCGAGTCTCAAGCGCATGTTTCATTCTCGAGTCTCGATCTCTAGTCTCAAGCTAGATTCTCAAGCTCGACGCAAGGCCTTAGCCAGAGTGTGGCAAATAGGTATTACCGCTTCAGGCCCTGCGCTACTTCAGGCCCCGTGCCGGCAAGGGGAAAAAATTTAAATGAAAGGAAGCGACATTTGTTTTTTCTTTTCTCTCTTGTTTTCTAAGTTATGTACATCAATGGAAAGTGTTTAGTGAGAAAAATCTGAAAAAAGAAAACAGAAAATGCAGAATGCAAAATTCCGGAAGTTAAAATAATTTGAGAGTAAGCAATTTCATGGTGCCTTTAGGGGCCGATTTTCTTCAAACTTGAATACCTCGAAACTGAAAAAGTGTTGCTTGGTTTGATTTGGCCAAAAGCGGTTCATTTTTATGATATAAGAAAAACAACTCGAAGGGAAAAATCAAATATTCAAAAAATGTATTTTTTTAAACGATAGGGCCTATAGGCCTCCACTGTGTAAGTATTTCTAATAATTAGAAAAATGAGGATACCTATTCGAGATCGAATGTTTCGCGTGAGAAGCCCAGCGACGAATATAACAAGAGAAGTAGAGGAACGTTGCTATTCGCTGATCGAAGTTTGAAGTTGCTCATGCTGAGTGGGTGTAGTTTTCTTCAGTACGTGTGCAGACGAAATAGAAAACTAATCCTACATCATTTTATTTTGTCTTTTAGTACGTTTCCAACGTGCAACACATTTATGGAGTGATTCAAGATTTTCAACGATCATAACGTGATGCGTGTTAACACATGTAAAATTTATCTTTTTATCGTTTATCCGGAATTTTTTTCGTATACAATTTTTCCGACCAGCTTTTTTAAAAAGACCATTCATCCTTGAACGAATATGATATTAAGCTAAATACGTAAGTTTCCTGCGAATTATAATTTCAATTTATTAGAACTTTGTTTCCGCTAAAATTCAGAAAAAAAGAAGAGTTTTTAAATTGTGACATCTCAATTTCATCCATGAACGCTAATCCTAGAAAATGATGAGAAGAAAAATTCTTACTGTATAAGAAGGTCAATGGAAATAACGTACAGTACTTTTAAAAAATCATTCTTAAAGTACGTTGCTTGTCAGTCTTAAAAGATGTTGAACCCATCTTTTGTTTTGGTTCAGGCCTCGGTGTATTGTTACCTTCAAACCGGGCGTTGACATGTTTATAAAATGTAAATTAGATTTTGATGACCCTTATGAGAAATCGTCATAAATGAAAGTCGGTTATCCTTCTTCTTTTAGCAATTCACGAAAATTGATAGGAATTTGAGAAGCAGAAACAATAGCGTAGGCAAGTGGGAACAAGATCTCCTTCGTCCTTCTGTGAATTATAAAATCGTTTTGTAAAATTTGTATAGTTTTGAGTCCATCTTTTCTATTACTTGCACGCCAAAAAATTCACTATCCTTTTCAAATTCAGAGCGTGAACGTTTCTGTAAACACGTTTCCGGATTGCGGATTTCAGAATTATTGGGGATTTGAGGGTGAACTTCCCTTCAGAATTTTACGAATCGCCGATCAAGCTTTATTTGTCAACAGATTTTTGCGTGATTGGGTCACAGGCAAATTTAATTGAGGCAGATCATCAAAGATTAGACAGACCATCTTAATTTGATAATTCTATTTTCAATCAATATTGACTCCTACTGTTGATATTATTTGCACTCGTTCAACTGTCTTTCTATTACTTCTGGCCGCTTTACCTGGTCTTTTCAACTTTCTTAATCATTCATATGTACTGTTTTGATGAACTATCATTACGGACCCTTGAAATAAGTTCCAATACAGTTCGACCCTCTAGGTCCTTTCGCGAACGAGTAAGTCGCCAAAATCATTCCACTATTGAAAGATTTGAATTCCACTGGAAAGGACAAAAACTTACGCCTTTTTTGTTATTTCATGATGCTCTCCCTCTCTTTAGTCTCTTTCTTTGTTGAAGTCGATAAGTCACTGTACGACTTCCTTCCCGTCCACTAGGGGGACAATTTTTCCAACTATGCCGCTGGGACTTTTTCTTTATAAAATCAAAAATTTTCTCATCACAATTTTCTTTCGTATGTGTGAATTGAAATTGAAAGTGCTTAAGAAAATGAAAGTACCCGCATTTGTGGAAGCTAAATTTCATTTCGTAGTTCAATTTTTTTACCTCCCCATCCTCTTGTTTTCATTTATCTGTCGCTTTCTCTCGCATTCAAATACGGTGTAAACGCTCAAAATATTACAGTTTCTGAGGAAACACACGCTGTTTTATTCATCAATGTCAAGGATAAAGAAAATCACGTTGACACTGATACCGAAAATTATGCTGATGATATTCCGCTATTAATGGGAATCGATGTTTCAAGAAATTGGTCGTTAATTGATGCAAATGAGGCTATAGAAAGTTTAGAAACATTTCTTTCGGTTCAATCCATTCTGTGCCTTCTGGTCAACATTTTTTTTTTTGTAAATTGAGATAAGTTGCTTTTAATACTCGAAAAATTTCAACTGGAAAAGTAAATATCTCGAATGGTCCAGTCAAAATACTCGTGTGGTACGAGTTAATTAAGATAAATATGTACATGGGAGTAGAATGGCCTATGTGAGTAGCTTTCACTCGATTGTAACGATACACTAGAAAATTTGCATATCTTTTTTTCGCGAGACTGCTAAATTACAAATTCTAGCGAGAAGAGGGGTAAGAGAAGAACTAGAAGGGGACTCGATTTCAGCGAAATTTGATGCATCCTCTGAAACTGTTGATATTAGGCTAGAAAAAGTTTTTCTATTCTTTTGCTTAGAAAAATGTGGACACTTCTAAGGGGAATTGTAAGAATTTGACTCTCGAGCGTTATATGGGTGGAGGGGGACTCTCGTGCTGTATCCAGTACTTGAGGAGGAAAAATGTCGAGTCCTCTGTCGGCTAGAAAAATGATCTTAAATCTAGCCCTGGGTACAATCCAAACTTGCGATGTTGATTTAAATAAGTGCAATAATTCAAACTATACACATGAACAGTATGAAGGAGTTAAATTTCTTAATTTTAGAACTGTGTACAATAAGAAGAGAGGAATTTGGCGGGAGAGGCTAACGTAGCTATCATACAATAATTATATCATCTTTCACTTCAAAACGGTGGCTGCAAATGCATCAAGCACATGGTTTTATGCTTCCTCGGAAATAATCTCTTGAAGATACCGTCTAAGCTTGTCTCGCTCACGCTCCCAAACCTCACACATGGTGTGTAGTTGTGGTCCATCATTCCGGCCTTGATCGTTATGCGAATGCACGTTGCCTGCTCAACTTTCCTTGATTGCTCAAAAAAGGTACTTGTTTAAGCAGCCACGGTCGCTCAACACCTGCGTCAGGTGAAAGTTCATTTCATCCCTTGGTCGCGTATTAACACATAAGTCGACCATTTCTTGTTTGAGTGCCTGGTGACCCGGGAAGCCTCTTGATCAGACATTGTCCTCTTTTTTGCTTTTAATATCACTGCAGTTCGATAGATGGTGGACGCGCTAGTTCGCAAAGACCCTTCATTAAGACACTGTGGTAGGCACCAACACACCTTAGCGCGATCTCCTATAGTTTTTCCCCATCTTACCTTCTTTAGGTTATTTTCATGGAGTCGAACCTGGGGTATCTTGTATAGGAGGATTAACAAGGAGGTGCTCGTCATGATTTTTCTTCTTGCTTCTCTCGGCCCTCCCAGGTTTCCATCCTAAGTTTAACGAAAAAAAATAAATAAAATAAACTTTACGGATTTCACCCTGACAAATATCCTCCTATAGGTTTGTCATCAGGTGGCTTAGGTATGCACTTAGCCTGCCCGCCTTTTCCACTGTGGTCAGGAAATACTTCCCGAGGCTCAGCCCTTTCTTCCCAATAAAAGAATTTTCTAGCCACGATTAATTCAGATCGTACGAATTCGAGATTTAAAATTTATAGCCCGAAAACATTCTCGTTTTGAGGTACCCAGGTAAGGACTTCATTGAATTGTCCCCTCTCAATACTGGCTATTAATGAGTAACATAATCTACCTACTCAGTGGGTACATAATTATGGGATCGTATTTAGTATCTAGTGTCCTCAGGACTTTCAAGATCATTAACCAATAAATTAGAGAGTCTGTAGTACTCAAAAAAATTCACACTCATTTTATTTTTGAACAAAGGTATTACATCTTGAAATTGAAAATTTTCTCATAGTATCTTTCAGTCTAAGAAATTCCATCGGATAAATTTGTCAAGATCTTTACTTCAATCACCTATACAGAAAAATAGCAACTTATAACCAGCAAATATAATATCTATACAATGCGTTGTCACGCTTTAAACGTAATCGAAGACAATTTATTCATTCTTCGCAATACGTAAATAAAAATATTGTTTTTCGTTAGTTGTACAATTATGTAAATAACGTGAATATCTCTCTTTCCGTCAATCGTTTCATACGAGTGACTTTCCTAATCTGTCGCGTACTCTGGTAATTTTTTTTCTCGGTTTCTTTTCGCTCGTTTCTGTACTCACAAAATAGATAAATTATGTCATTCATTGAAAGTGATTATTGAGAAGGGACAATTCGAGAAGTTCTTACCTGGGTGTCGAGCCTGAGACTCGAAACTGAGACTCAAGACTGAGACTCAAGCTTCAGACTGGAAACGGAAACTCGAGATTGAGACTCCCGCTTGAGACTCGAGCTTGAGAATCGAGGCTGAGACTCGAGACTGACATTCGAGCTTGAGACTTGAGACTGAGAATCGAGACTTACACTTGACATCGAGACTCGAGACTGAAACTCGAGGCTGAGATTCGAGACTCAAGACTGGGACTCAAGTTTGAGACTCGAGATTGAGACTCGAGACTGAGAATCAAGACTGAGACTTGAGCTTGAGAATCGGGGCTGAGACTGGAGACAGACACTTGACACCAAGACTCGAGACTGACACTCGAGCTCAGCGTCGTCGCCAGACTCTTGAGACCTAAAACAAAATTTTTACATGAACCCTTTTCTTTCAATTTTGACAATTGTAATTTTTTACCTCCTCGCCGGCGCAAGGCCTACAGCAGCTCGAGTCCTGAAGCGGCGATTCCTACTCGCCACTCCCTGGTGACGGCCCTGCCTTGGTACCTTGCGGGCTACAAATTTTAAATCTCGAATTCGTACGGTCGAAGACAATCATGGCTAGAAGGAATGAGCTCCAGGCAACTTTTTCTGATCACAGCGAGGAAGGCGAGCAGCAGGGTAGATATACAATATATCCAAGCCGCCTGTTGACAAACCAAGGAAGATATTTGTGATGGTGAAATTCGTAAATTCTTTTTTTAATTTCAGTTGAGACGCATTCCCACTTCAATTCTAGGAACCAGAGGAAACTTTTGTTGGGGTATTTTTGAGAGGATTTGCCTAGAATACTGAATGGAGTTGTGTGGTGGTATGAGATAGAAATTTTAATTGGTTAAGAAGAAAAAAGTTCTAATTGAAGAAGCGAAAATATAAGAGAATGATAGGGAGGGTGAATAAGTGGCCTAAAGAGAATATGTTTCTCCTCTCTGGTTACTTCTCTATACCTCATCGAAAGAAAACTGATTTTTTGCAGGCAATATTCTTATTTTCTAGTCCTAGTAATGCTTCCAATTTGCAGTTGTACCATTTCTCGTTAGCGTGACATTATAAACTTATCTCCGTTTTGTATATTTTTCAACTCCTGTAGGTAATCCAAAACTCGTACATTCTCCATTTTCCTAATTTGAATCATGTTACCATTTAGGATTGTAGCTGAAAAACGTCATCATGATTACTGTATGGTTATTGTATTCTGTGCTGTTCCTGGCTCTTTTTCGATACGCAATGTACAAGGCACGAAGAAGAAGATTAGAAGAACTCATAGAAAAATTCCCCGGTCCATGGTCCATGCCGGTGTTCGGAAACGCATATCTATGCTTAGGAAAATCTAAAGGTAATCCATAGTATACGAATACCATCCTCAATAATTATGAATATTAATATACTCTGTTATTAATTGAAGATTGAAGACCCATTTACGTACAATCTCTCCTCTTCGGGCTCTCCTCTAAGCAAATATTCGGTTCGACCTCACAGAAACCTAGCAAAGCGACCTACGTCCAACAAATCAGAAAATTAGTTCAAGAATACCTTGACTACATTCTTCACCTCTCCGATGGATCTAAATCATCTAATAAATCCGTTGCGCGTACTTCATAAACGGGCAAATAACATCTCATCGCATCCGTAACATAGCCTTCATATTCACGGGCATACATGCCTGCCTTTTCCACTTTTCTCATCGCCCCCCCCCCCCCCGTATGGCAAATATCTCCTCTCCTCTCCGACTCACTTTCCTCTCTCCCCTCTGCCACAGACTCAAACACCTCTAACTCACTCACACAACGCATACTCTTGATATTGCTAACTCTCTTATTACACAAAAATGGTATACAGTATATTCACTATGGAAAAATCAGTAACTTGATTAACTCCTCTCTATCAAAAAAATACCCGTTGCCTGGTCATCCTCCTACAGGAACTTGAGTCGAGAAGAAGTCATCCTCACCCGATTAGGAATTGGCCACACAAGAATTGCTCACCTAACCAATCCCCACATGCTTACACCTCCATCTTGCCCTCACTGCCAAATGGATAATTTAACAGTCGAACATTTTTTCTCCTGTCCGAAGCTCCTACACTTTCGCTCTGCTACTAATACCTTGTCTTTTTCCATCAAAGCACTTAAAAATAATTCCGATACCATTTCCTACACCTTACAATACCTACAACCAACAACTAACAAATTTTTATTCTTATATCTAACAACAAGACACAACTGCCAATGTTCTTCATCTGAACCTTGACTGACTGTTCCATCTGCCAGCACTCTTCCGCTCCAGTCTTGAATACTGTCTTTATCTGAACACATTACAATATTATTATTATTCATTTGGTAATTTTGATTCATTAATTAATTGATTTATTTTTATTATCATTTTTTTTATTTTTTTTTTATTTTTCTCATTCCTTTCAATTTTTTTGATTTTTTAAAATGTTTTCTCGATTTTTTTTTTAATTTTTAAAATTTTTTTTATTTATTTATCATTTTTTATTTCATTTTTTCTTTTTATTTATTCATCATTATTATTGTTTTTTCTCTTCTATATAAATACTGAAACACTATATTCGTTTCCGCCGAGGTAATATGAATCCTGGCAATTATACAACTCGTTAATGTAAAAAAAAAAAAAAAAAACAAAACAAAAAGACGAGAAAGTTTTGATAGACAGCAAAAGTTTGTTGCAATATCCCAAATTCAATTTTTGAGTTATTTTTCAAAAACTGAGCGTTTTACAAAAAAAGTTTCAAAAAAAAAATGTTTTTTTCTGAAATTATGACTTGGAAGTCCAGTTTAGGCGGAGTAGTCCGCTCAAAAATTCCCTGGCGATGATAATTCAACTTGAAGAATTCAAAAGAGTGAATTGGGCTGTGGTAGACGAAAAACTTGAACAAAAAATTTGATCATCTCATCGTTCGAGGTATCAGCAAAAATTTCAAGTGAATTCTAAAGGTGTATGAGGTTCTTGAAGGAATTTTTGAGCCGACTTTTTGGCATAAACTGAATTTCCAATACATTAACGTATTCAGAATTTCAAGAGGAACATTTTTTTGTTTGAAATATTCTATTGTAAAACGCTTAGTTTTTGAGAAATAACTTGAAAACTGAATTTGGGGGACCAAAACGTGCTTCATAAAATTTTCCAGCTCTTGAGGGAGTTTTTTTTTTGTGTGTTTTCTGATACACCTGCCTTTACCTATTCCAGTAATTTCTAACTTTCTACCAAAAAATTATTTTTTACCGTCTAGTTTGCCTGACTATAATGTTGAATATATTATAAGGATTTGTCAAACAATGGTTAAAGTTGAACTCATTGAAATCTACTCTTAATTTTAGGTTGGAAAGTGATTTTCACCTGCAATGATCGTCCCAAAGTTTCTTACCTTCACGGCCCAAACCAGTCCATATTGACTAGAAATTCATTTCTTTTCTTATTGGGAGGGAGTGTTCTCAAATCTGTACCCCCTCCTTCCTCGAACCGCACCTACAAATTATTATAAGGCGTTTTAATTTGCTGAAGTGTGTCTGTACAATGTAAATGATTCACCCTAAAGCTTATTTGTCGGATAAAAATACGTAATTTTTTTTTATAGTCATTTTCAAGAGGGCTTACGACTTACTTTATCATACTAGGAGTCCCACGAGAGTATGGGTCGGCCCGATTCCAGTGGTTCTAATATACGATCCAAAAAATTTTCAGGTAAGATCGGTTAAATTTTGAGCAAATTTTTAACAAAAGAAGTTTTTTAAATAATCCAAATTACCGTAATATAAAATCTATACCTATCGATATCAATATATTTTGAAACGCATTCTGTTGTGGGTTACTGGGTACTCGTACAACCAAAATTTTTCTCAAACAGGTTGTATTGCAAAAATTCATCTTCCCTAAATAGTTATTCATTGTCATTATTACAGATTGTGGCCAATGAGACTCTTGTGAAATCTAAAGAATACAAGTTTCTGAAAAATTTTCTTGGAGAAGGCCTCATCACTGTGAACGGTAAGAACTTATAGAAGAGAATTAATAATTTCTAGTAAGTTCAATGCTCTAGATATAAATAACTTATGGACACGGATATGTAAAGTTTTGAAGGTGTCGAAACAGAGGCGTAGCAGCTATGTCACAACGAATCGATCCAAATCCCATACTATTACTCTGTTAATTTTCTTTATTAGGTGAGAAGTGGAAACAGAAAAGGCGAAGTTTGAATCCGTCTTTTAACATAAATTTGATGAACGCCTATTTCCTCGGCATATTCAACGAATTCAATGCGAAATTAATCCAGTCATTAGATCAAGTAGCTGATACAGGCAGTGAGATAGACCTCTGGGATTACGTTTTCAAGTGCACACGCGATACTATTTGTGGTAGGTATAAAGCAGTTGGTCAGGGGGGGCGATACAATTTTGGTGACCGTAAGCAAAACGGAAGGAAGCGCCTCCTCAAAATGTGCGGTGCATGGCGATGGCACCCCTCTTCAAACGAGCGCCACCGCTTACTCTGCTCACGCCTATCGCCGCCACTGCAGTTGGTTCACAATTGTAATGAGTATTGCTTTTAATTATTTCAAATTATTATAAATTCAGTACTCGCGTTTTGTTTTAGTTACTGCCATGGGATACCGCGATGAAGGAATTGTCGATGGAAATGAAGGAAGATCGGATGTTCTACAGTACGGTTTATTGCTCGAAAAGTATGTATACCTTGGAAAAAACCGCGATACAGTGCAATAGCGAAAATATCACCTCCAGAGACACGTAGTCTAGCATTTTATTTACTTGCTTTCTATATGCACTTTCTATATATGCGATCTGTCAGAAAGAAAACCCCCATAGCGTCCAACAAATCGGTCGTGAAAATCAGGACTTGAAAAGATTTTAAAAATTTGAAAAATTGCCGTTCTCCTGATCGATTTTCGGGACGCTTAGGGGGGTTATGTAATATATCGATTATATCGGATCGATTCTATCTACTCGCGTATGGACCGCAAAAGAGTCACTCTCTATCTTTACTATGGCGGCTCGGCCGTTCATAGAACTGACCAAAACCAGGATGGTTTCAGAAAATCTGTTTTTATGTGGTTTTGATCATCGTATCTTATAGTACTGGTCAAAAATGTTTGAATAAGCTATTACAACCAATACTCTTAATTCAATACACCTTGATGAAGTGGGAATAACATCTACATCATGTTTCCGAGAACGATGCATTGGCGCCACTTAAGGCCGGTCCATTCGAGTTATATTGACTCTTGATACGGATCATGATGACACCATAGTAAGGTTTCCCTTCACCAGTATTTCCATTCCCAGATCTTGATGAATACGTCCACCATTCTTTGGGTCTCCTCGCAGATGTATTATTATTTTAATCGTTTGAAAATTTTTTCAGGGCTTCTACTTTCGTAACTGAAAGAATGATGAAACCGTGGTTGCATCCCAATCTACTTTTTAACCTGTACAATTATATGACAGGCCACGATAAAATACTTGAAGAAATCTTCAAATTTCCATTGCAGGTAAATATTCTCTCAAGTTTCTGGAGTTAGGTTTTCTCAGCGTTCAGAAGTAGAGAGTACACATACGGTCACGTAACTTATTTATTCTCAAAATTAGAACAAAAAAGGACGAAAAGTTTTAATTAAGAAAAATACAACCATCAAGGTTTCATGTAGACTCGGCTACACATCATCAGGTATACTGAACGATATAGAATGAAACAAGCGAGTGCAAGAGAAGAAATAGGAGAAAAATAAGAATGGAAGTTAGGTTGCAACGTGCTCAGATGAATCACCATGAAAGAAGTAATAGATGAACGGATTGTTGAGATCAAACTTCGTTTCGTTCATAAGATTATCCCTCGAAAAATAGGAAGCGGCTACGATTTCGAATTCCTCCAGCCGATTAAGGAGTCGGCCTTTAGTGGCTCTATGGAGCAGTTTGAAACTAATCTGATCAAAGTTATGGCTCTTCTCTATATACAGTGTTTGGCAATGGCGGATTTTTTAGAAAGATTATTGTTAAGAGCTGAAAGATGCTCGGCAGATCGCTCAGAGAGAGTGCGACCAGTCTGACCTATATAGAAGTCAGAGCAGCCAGGGGCATTACAAGAAGCTTTGTAGACGCCACAGCACTCATCAGGAGGTTTGTTTATCTTTGAGAGCCGAAAGATGGCCAGTAGTGAGGAGAGAATAAAAGCCACATTTGTAGCCGTACGATTCAAGAATACGGGCGATTTTATAGGTGTGATGACCCAGGAACGGAAGACGAATCCAACGAGTGCGAGAAGGTTGATTGACACGAAGAGGAGGTGAGGTAGAACGAAGAGTGAGTTGAAAAGATTTGCGAGAGATAAGTTTCTCGATGTCGTGAGGAAGATTGTTGATACGGGCAAGATGAATGATGTGAGATTTTTCAGTTTCGAAATCAAGATGAGAGAGGGGAATGGTAAGGAGGCGGTGAATGAAAGCGAGAAGAGCAGAAGATTTTTGCGTGTGATGGTGGAAAGAAAAACCATTAATGAGGATGCCCGTATTAGAGGACTTGCGAAAAATAGAGAAACGAGGAACGAGATGGTTATCCTCTCGGTGAAGAGATATAGTGAGGTCGAGGAAGTTGATAGATTTTCCCCCTATTTAAAGGGTGAAATTGAAATTGTGATGGATGGAGTTGAGATGAGAGAGAAGAGAATTGAGGTCGGACGAGGGGCCATTCCACACACATAGAATGTCGTCAACGTATCTCAGCCAAGTGATAATATGAGGATGCAGAAGATGAGAACTGTCGAGGAGGTTGGATTCGAATCTATCCATGAATACATCAGCGACCAAAGAAGAAAGAGGAGCGCCCATGGGAAGGCCATCTGGAAATTGATATAGGACGCCCTGGTACAAACAGATGTTATAGTCCACACATACGGATACAAGAATCTTGAATTCAGCAATAATGTCAGGGTGGACATTACAATCGGAGAGAAGGTCCATCATATACGTAATAGTAAGAGAACCAGGAATGTGAGTATACATACTAACTACATCAAAAGAGGCCAACGAAGAGTCAGGCGGGAACTTAGAATCTTTTAACTTCGAGGCTAAATCGGAAGAATTTCGAACAGTATGGCGCGGAGAAAAATTGGCACAGAAACGGAACCAATGACCAAGGAAACGGGCTAACTTGTAAGAGGCATCGGTATAATACGCTACAACGGGACGGATGGGAAGGTCAGGTTTATGCGTTTTCAATTGCCCGTAGAGGCGCGGAGGAGCCGGATTCATCACTAAGACAGCGTCCCGATCGGATCTATCAGGAAGGATAAATCGGGACGAGAGGATAGCCTGTCTTACTTTCTGATTGTAGGAGTTGTAGTGAGGAGTCCGTA
Source organism: Aspidiotus destructor (assembly GCA_035079395.1). NCBI lineage: Eukaryota > Metazoa > Arthropoda > Insecta > Hemiptera > Diaspididae > Aspidiotus > Aspidiotus destructor. The sequence goes on along the minus strand of JAVHKZ010000003.1, from coordinate 8,602,236 downwards.
CATCTCTTTCTTAGCGTTTACGCACTCATATCACTATGACTTTTCACCCTGCTTGCACCTGTCGCGAAATTGAATTTTTTTAATTAGAAAATTTTCTTTCCAGGTTAAAAATGACTCACAAATATTAAAAACACTTCATAAAATTATTTGTGTAAAAAGATGTAAATTTTCTTCTTCAATTTTAATGAATTCAAAAATCTGAAAAATATAGCTTGAAATAGTTTGTTTTTCTCCCCTAAGAAACGATCTAGTTTGAGAAGATACCCAGTTACTTTTTATTTCATCTAAACATGTATTTGTCTACTGCTTCTAAGTTTTCTGCTAGTATTAATTTCAATTTCGACACGTTTGTTGATTTTTCTTGATTGTTATTACTTCTAGATCATTCGGCAAAAGAAGAAAGAAATGTTGGAATTGAATAATAATTCTGAAATTGAGTGCTCATCCGCTGATGTTGAAGGTAATTACATACTTGTCGTAAGGTTTCGATTTAAGGTTCCAAATTTTAAGGTTTTAAAAACGGCTTTCGGGAAGAAGAGTTGTTTAGCGGAAATGTCTTACGTCCCTTGTTTGCCATTTTGGATGATCAAAAAGAAAAAGTTGAATCGTTTCCGTCTGGTCGACTCAGAAATTTACGGAAATTTCAGAATTTATATTGGAAAACGATGATACTTGGGGCTACATTGATCTTGATTAGGCTATTCATATTCCAATTAGAAATCTAGTCAATCAAAATTGAGATCGATAAATGACCCAGGATAGAATCTGCTTCGCTTTTCTAGTTGAAAATGTACTCTTATTATACGCATTCTTCTTTTAGTCCATAATTTATAGGTTCGCATTCATACAAAAAAATTTCTACGCCAACATTTCGGGTTTCTGGTTCAGACCCTCTTCTTAATTTGTCCACCATAGTGGCAAATATTTTATTTATTTATTTTTTTAAGAGTTGGATCTAAAGTGCCGTCTAACAGCGGGAAACCAAATAATAGGACGACATATTTGAATACCTGAGTATGAAGAAGTCATGCAGAATTACTCAGGAAATGGGACAGACAACATGAAGGCTAAAGTTCAAAATTTTTCTGAATCCCAAGTAGGTCAAGGTCATTGATGACATCTTGAAGCGTCTCGCCACACAGATTTTTGACTGACCCCCAGCCCAAAGACAAACACATGTCAATAATGACAATTTTGCGTCGCGCAATCTGTACTGTCATCTTTTCGAAAAAACTTCACTTCTTGTTTTCATAGATTCCCCCGAAATTTAAAATGCGTGTTTGGGAAATACTTACCATTTCCTGCCTTTTCTCGTACAGCTTTTGTTTCGCACTGAAAAAAAGTGTACAATGTTGCAGGAGATAAAAGAAGTCGAAATTTCATTGAGGTATTGTTGAAATCAGAAATTTTTCACGGACTTCCGGAGAAGGAGCTTGCTGAAGAAGTTGTAACATTTATATTGACGGTATGACCACGTGAATGCGTTTCGATTTTTTCGATTGCTATTCGATTTGTCTAATTTACAAAACTTTTTCGCGTGTCAATTTGTCATTAGGGCAGCGAAACGTCGGCTATAACAGTAAGCTTTACATTATTGATGCTGGCCAGATATCCGGAATGTCAAGTGAGTAAAACTACATCAACGAATAGACGTACACGAATAATATTTTTTCAAATAATGAAGAAAAACATTCATGAGAGTCCTCTACAAAGTGGGGAAAAGACGGGGAGGAACAAAGTGGGTGCGTTAGGATTATACACATGTGTATAGATATTTTGTTTCAGTTCATTTCTTTTTTTTCTGTGTGAAGAGTTGAAGAGGCTCCAGGAGAAGAAAAATAAAGTATTCAAAAGAACAGAAAGGTTTTGAAAAGCTGAAAAGGAGAAACAAATAATGATAATACTACCCAATAATGAGTAAAATTTTAGTCCTCCGCCTCTTTCTAAGTTGAGGCTGATACAGGTGCGTAGATAGAAGGAGATTCTGGGAGGGGTCTTAAGCGGCGCTCAAAGTGAACGACCTTTTTTTTTCTTCTTTTTTTCTATTACTTTTTTTTGCTCTTGGGAGGGAGTTGACAATGACCCTCCCCCCTCCCCGTATCTACGCGCCTGGGCTGACAGCTGCACAAAACTGATGCGTAGATATTGCTGCCTCGGCTATCTTCTTTAGCCTCATTCCAACATCCAATGTCTTTTCTTTGCAGACCGTCCTCAAGCCGATTGGCTATCAGTATCTCTAGAAATTTGCCCATGTTGTCTGGCGGGTAAAAGGGCCAAAAAAGAGAGTAGCAGGTCAGCTGATTTATCCTTCTTCTTGGTCAATGTTAGCCTGGCTTTATTCCACTGTACAGGACAGCCCCACAATGCAGCCTGTGATGATGAAGCTTCAATAAAATGCACATCATGATAAAATATTTGAAATTTATTCATTTTTTCAGCCACCTATACTTAGTTTTAGAAGATGAAATTAAAAAAGAAAAAGAGTTGACAACCTGAACCTGCTGCTAAGCTACAATAATTTTTTCTAATTTAATTCTGTATTGAGTGTACTTCCGGTTTTCTCCAATTTTAAAATTTTCATTTTGATCTTCATTTTACCATTTTTTTTCGGTTCGCTTGACTAATAATCGCTTGTGTCGCATGAACATCCACCCGTCCTCCATTGTCAAGCGGGCGCGGCTTGCGAATGTATTAATTTTTGTTTCCTCCAACACGTGTAACAACCCTTGAAGATAGATAACTTCTTCTCCTCGGCAAAACCTCTTCACACAGGTCTTGAGTGAGCCGGAGCGTAGCCCTGCATTTGTCCGTCTTCTTCTTCTTCTTCTCCATGACTGCGGCTGCAAAAGCAAACACAAGATTCCAAGCTTCATTGGAACTTAGCATGACGGCTACTAGGCTATTTGGAATAGGCGCTTCATTAACCCAGATCTCTTGCAACGACTGACTAAGTTTCCTCCACGCTTCGCCTTCAAATAAAGTATGCCATAATCCATTATCATACGGATTTATGATGCCTGCTCAACTTTCCTCGAACGTACTTGTTGGAACAGTCATGGCCGTCTAAGACCTGTGTGTAGAAGTTCAGCTGAGCATAGTCTCGGTTCATCCATTTAGCAAGGTCGCATATAAACATACGGGTTGTCCATTTACCTAGCTCACTCTTAACAATTCTTGCTTGCCCGTTTGGTTCCCTGCTTGACCTGTAAAGCTTCTTGATCGGTCTTCGTCCTCATCTTTGCTTCAAATACCATCGTCTTCTCCTGAGCAAAGAGCGCGATTGGTGGAGGGCTTCTGTCGAGACAGTGCGGTAGGCACTAACTCACCTTATTAGCGACTCTTCGTTAGATTTTTTTCCATCTCCTCGCCTTCTGTAAATCTGTATGCCATTTTCATAGAGTCGGCTCATACTGGAGTACCTCATATAGGAGGATTGACAGGGTGGTGCTCATCATGATCTTTCTTCTTCCTTCTCTCGGCCTAGGATGCCAGATCCTCGAAAAAAATACGGATTTTTCTTTCTCTATAGATTTTGAGCACAATATGGATTTCTTGCAATCAAGGGAACGGTACCTTGAACACGAATACGAGAGATACTTTCCTCCTGCTTGTAGGCTGATGGTGTTCCGTGATATCGAGTCAATCAAGGGAAAAGTACCTCAGCTCATCTTACGAAAGATATCTTTCTCCTGATTGTTAATTATAGATCAATCACCCTGTTCTTAGGTCTTACAAAAAATGGCGGTTACGGAGTTTTGAAACTAACATCTGGCAGCACTGCTCTTGGCCCTCCTAAGTTTGTCATTGGGCAGCTTAGGTATGTGCCCATCTTCTCGTCTTTTCCGCTGCCATCAAAAAATAGTACCTAAAGCTCAGCTTCAAGTCAAACCAGGTGGCCGGATACTTCATCTTCTTTTCAATAGTGACTTCCACTCCTCGCAGACAAAAGGTGGGTCGACTGAATTTTCAAGGGGTCGTGAATGATATGGCCTTCGTCTTTCCTACTGCAAGTTTTAGTCTGGCTGACTCGATCCAACGCATCACCACCTCTAAAACCTGGTTTATCTGCTCTCCCGAGCTACAATTGTTTTAGCAGTGAATACCACCAGTGTGTCATACACATAGCAGATGATCTTGACACCTGGTGGTAGCGTCACCTTGAAGATCCCGTTGAATAGTGATCAAAAGACCGACACTTGCGTTACACCTTAAGTAGGTAGGCAATTCACTGTGCCTGCAGACGGCACCTGCTTGGATTTCTTGGCAGCTGAGGGAGCTACTGATCACCCTTAGCAAATTCTGTGTCCAAAAGAGCTTTCAATATTTTCTCCCATGTTATTTAGTAAAACGCATTTCCTATGTTCAGGCTGACAGCTGCGCAAAACTGATGCGTAGATATTGCTGACTCAGGTATCCTAGCCTCACTCCAATATCCGATGTACAGCGTCATCTTGAGATTGTCTTTTCTTTGTAGGTTTTGGCTATCCCTACCTCTAGAAGTTTGGCCATGTTGTCTAGCGGGCAAAGTGGTCGATAAGAGACTAAGCAGGCTAGGTGGTTTATTCTTCTTTGTTGGGCTGGCTTTATTTAACAGTACAATGACAGTCCCCCAGTGACTACACCGAATGTATTGCACTCCAGCCTGGATTCGGTATCTCATCCGGAACGGGCGCCTTCCAATATTTACTTCGTAGTTTGTTGACAGCTGTGCCCGTCCCCTCGGTGTTTCAGGGGGATGTACCATCATCTTTTTCTATTGGTAGCTTTACTACTGCTGAGAGAACAGGCCATCAATGACTTGTTCTACAATATTCGGCTCCATTCAGCTCATTGCTGAGAGACCTTCAGGATTTTATTGGGCTTGCCAAAAAGATACTCCTCCACCATTTCCCACTGAGCTCTTTCCATGCACCAATCTTGCTGTCTTTTATGGCTTTCTTAAGCCTCTTACAAGCCAGCTAGTATTCAGGTGCATCAGCTTACGTCTCTTTGAGGTCTCTCTACGCTGATACTTTGTATATTCGGCGCTGACGGTTGCTTTTTTCCGTCGGGTATACTTTTCTCTCTGCTGCCAATTGTCTACTAACACTACATAGTAATAGGCCTAATAATATCTTTTCTCTTGTGTATTTAGTACATATTAATGAAACACAACCCAAGAATTATAAAATCATTTTTTATAATAATTATTTTCCACAGAATGCAGAAAGGTTTCCTTCAAGTTTGAAAATGCAAGGCTTCGCGAGAAAGACAGGTACTCATGTCAATCAAATGCTTCATGGAAAATGAAATTTCTTTTGTAGGACCGAGTTTACAAGGAACTTATGTCAGTGTTTGACGAAGACTGTGATAGACCAGTTCAATTTGATGATTTGGCCAAACTCTCGTATTTAGAACAATGTGTGAAAGAAACTTTAAGACGGTTTCCACCAGCTCCTATGGCCTTACGACAAGTCGAGAAAGATATTATATTAGCTGGTTAGTTAACGTATGATTTTTGATAAACGTGTTAGCGACCTTGTTACCTTCATTATTTTTTGTTTCAACTTTTGATCATCTTATTTTATAGATGGAAAAATATTACCAGCAGGGGCGAGAGCATTACTGGGCATCATTGGAATACATTTAAGTGAGAGCATTTACGAAAAACCTTTCTCTTGGAATCCGGAGAGATTTTCTCCTGAAGAAATACAAAACAGGCATCCTTGCAGTTTTGTACCGTTCAGTTTCGGTCCACGATCCTGCATAGGTAAACCGTCCAATAAAATTTTCTTAAAGAACTTTTACGTGGGCTTAATTTTCTTTACCTGTTTCTTGCCAGCAAACGCCTAAGACAGGTCATCGCATTACATACTTTGATTTGGGTCGAGTTTTAGGCTCATCGTGGGCTGTTGGTGCAAGTGTCTGCTCGTTGTGATGAGTTTCAAAATTCAAATTGTTGCTCGACGTATTGGTGATTGGGTCTCAAGACAGTAGCGTTTCATAACTGGGTAGTACTCCATTCCTCATTGGGAAGGGGAGGGGGCACAAATTAATTGCTATTAAAAGGATTGATCCTTCTCGAAGTTCATGAGTGATCATCTATCTTGAAAGATAGCCGAACGTTCATTCCAGGCGCACAAACGCGTCGCTCATAGAAAAAGAAAATATAGTCGCAGTAGAAATCTAATATTCAATTGTACTTTCAGGAGCAAAGTATGCAATGATTACCATTAAAACTCAATTAGCAACAATCTTACGAAAATTCCAGTTCTCAACGAATATGAGATTACGAGATATAAGACTCGGTTTTGATATTGTTCTGAGAAACAAGACCGGTTACAACGTGTTCGTCACTAGGAGGTCTACAATCAAAAAATAGATCTATCGCGCTTCACACTTGACGATAAATTTTGAGAATTTCTACTTGTAATGATAATTTTATTCTCTTTTTTCCATAATGATATATATTATACTGTAGGCTACAAGTTGTGAACGGTATAATATTCCTACATTTTTTTGTTAGCATTTACAATCATCTTCTCCAATGTACAGATACTTACGTAACATTTAATTGTATTGATGTACAGAAATAAATTGTTTTTGCGAGTACTGCAGTTCTTTTGCGATTCGATCGTGATACTTATTTACCTAGAAGGACAGCGACATTTCCGCACTAGCCTATTCTTTCTTCATTTTGAAAAATACCAAAACTTTGTCAACTACCTTTTGAGACCAATTACGCTCTCGCTGCTCGCTCCACTTCGAAATTATTTTCCCCGAGCAACCATCGTTATATGTTTACACGATTGACGGATTGAGGATCCAGCTTTTTTGCGATTTGATTCTCCAGAACGGGAGCAAATTTTCGCCTCCCTTCACAAAAACAAAAGAAGATTCTAAAAAATAGAGAAAAATGTCCAATACAAAGGCAAATTTGTATCTTCATAATTCTATCCTTTCCTCCCTTCTTCCCGTTACCGTACTTCGAATTTTCAAAAAGGTTGAACGGTCACTACTTTCAATATCTTCCGCCGGCAAACTATCACAAGTCAAAATATTTCGTCAAAAACTAGCGATTCTTTCTTCCTCAATGAAGTCGCAAATTATTGACAAAAAATAAATATTAAACAAACTAGTGACTAGTATAATATATTTACGTATATCAAATTAAAATTCGTTTCGAACATTAAAAATATCCTATACGGTAACTTTAGTCATGAGGACAGGCTTCCGGTTCATTAGCACTGTAAAATTTTGCGAATTTCGTGCACCAAACTTTCTGGGTTTGGTTTCTTACAAACGGCAGAAACTTTCAAATTATGTTCTTCCATTGCTTTACTGGTCGTCGGGCCCAGAGCTAAAAACTAAAATCACTTGATTGATTATCATTGATAACATTTACTGTTTCGATAATGTTATTCGAGTAAATTACCAGATTTTTAGTTTTGGAAATATTTTGAATGTGCGGCAAAGCGTAATCGACTCCTGATGGACTAAAGAAAACTATTAACGATAATACTTCTTCATCTCTCAGTAACTCTTTGAAACGAGCTCCCAATTGAGAATGAGGGCGTGTTTCGTAGACGACTACCTTCTCAATATTGTAATATTTTTCTTCAGGTATTGCTTTATTTAAATTTCCACATGGCATCAGAAGAGGTTTATCAACAGAACCTATAAAATGAAGAAAAACAGAATTTAAATTCAACTGTACAGCGTACGAACAGATTTGTATACTAGTTCGAAACATTTCATTTTCAAAATAAAATTCTCCTCCAACACTCAGCGCACCGAAGTATTAAAATTGATAACATTGACTTACGAGGATCGATCGTTTGAAGTAAATTTTTCATATTTCCCGAACTACTTCCCGAGAATGTTAATGGCAGGTTCTTTCGGGCTAAACGAGCGGTAGTTTCACCGATCACAAAAGTAGGAAGACGTATCCATTCTTCTTTTCTACCAACATCAGTTTCTTTGCAGAAACATTTGATCACAGATTGAACACATCTAGGACTGACAAGTAGAAGTCCTGTTGAAGAAGAAAAAAATGTTTCAGTTTATAGATACTTATTTGAGAGGAGATATTGTACTGAGAAATTCATCAATCAACTGAGAATATCTACCCTAAATGTTTTTTAGAGAATTTTCAAAGTCTTTCTTAGGTAATACATACATCTGTAATAGTCAAATCAACATCCTCATCCTTTCTATCTGGCAATTCTTCAATCAAAGTTTGGTGCGTCTTCTCATTCACGAACGAATTAAGCGTGGATGAGAGGTGCATAAAGCGATTAAATTTATGATATAATTCGCTTGACCGACTCGCAAACCACTGCTTCATTTCCTAACCAGGAAGGAGCACTGTCAATTTCCCGAATACCTTGATTGCAACATCGTTTTTGACCCCACCTTCAAGAAAAGATTCTCGAGCCTCCTGTATCGTTTTAGATGCCCGATCTTTCTCTTCAATAAATTGAAATATGTGTTCACAATTATCCACTTCTAGGGGGTAGTTTAATAGTAAAAATGGTTTGGGTAGTGGTGAACGATTTACATTTCTAATGTAATGAACCTAATACTAATTTTCAAAAATATCTATTAGATTGCCTAAATCGTACTTCGGGATAAACAAAGAAATTATCAGAACAGAGTGAGCGTGTCTTGAAGGGTTTCTAATTTCTAAACATCGTGATTTTGTTCACAATTAGACAAATTGACCTCAATTTGATGGCAGTGCGGACAAAATATTGGATAGTAATATTTCAATACCTAACCCGAATACTTTTCAGGAACATTCAGACAAGCATCTAGATGATCGAGGTTAACAAATTGAAATTCCAGAGTAGGAATAAGCGCAGCTGGTATCTTCAATTCGGCAAGGGCAGTGATGTACGGATCTTCATCTTCATCTTCAGACGGACTTTTCAAAATAAGAATTTGATACTTGACACTATCCATTCGGATATTCACTGAAGAAAAAAAAGAAAGAAATAGACTAGAATATTTGGGTACAATTGTAAAACTTTGTACATTATTCATGAAAGTAACTCGTGCAACTGTTATAATCATAATAGAGTGTTCCAATTATTACATCGCTTTCAAAGTGTCTCTTTGCATAGTGAGTTTAGAAAATCTTTTAAAAATTATCAATTCATCAAAAACTGCTATCTCTATCATTATTCTTCCTTTCCGTTTTTTTTTTCTTTTTTCTTCTGAATGATTGAATTCCGTGAAGAGGATGAAGGAAATACAACTACTCTAAGGTAAATACATGGCGGCTTTGAAAGTGAACAACTAGATTCTGGAATTACTCACCATTCTTATGGTTGGCACAATAAATGTAATGATTTCAAACACTTGTGACCCATTAGATCGGATTCTGAGAGAATGAACATCTCGGGCAGATCGATATGTGAGCTATGAACAACAACTGGTTGGTCAAATACTATTAGTAATTCGAATGCGATAAACATAATATAGGTACCTAGAACTTTATATTACCTTCGTGAATAAGTCAACTTTTCTCAGAAGTAATCAAATTAATCAATCGTGAGAAAGCGAATGGAATGACGAACGAGTTTTCTCAACAGTTGAGCCAGGAATATGTTAGGGACGTAGGTCCTCAACTCAATTCACAGAGACAAGAGTCATTTTTCACTCATTGACTGATAACTCATAAAATGATAAGAAACTGATTGAAATCTGACGTCAAGCTGGAAGCTAGAGAGGCTGGTAGATCTTGCAGCTTGAAAATTATTGTTGTATTTTTCAGCAAGAACGCATAATTAGGATCTCTAGTGCTATTTTTTTCAAAATCTAAGCCATTTAGGCCTTGCTTTTTTTTTCTAGAAAAAACAGGGGAATCAAAATAGCTCATATCCATTCCTTTTCTTGTCGGAAATTCGTTTTCTAGATCCAGATGACTAGCTATTTTTTTCCCTAGCCATTACGGTGTTGGAAAAATACTTTGAGAAACGCAAAATCTTCATTGCTTCTGTAGAATTAATCGCTATCGCGATAGATATTCGATCGACCGCGGTTGAACGCAGTCTGCATACAAAGTACTAAGTATTACAATAATAATACCCCCAGCGAATCGAGACGTAATCGGGAAAAACCTATTTGTTTCAAAAGTAATCGTATTATGGTATCAGCTTTTTCTTTTGATTTATGACACTTTTATCCAAAAACCGAGAAGCTATGATCGGTATCGGTAGTGTTTTTGCCAGTGATTTACAAAGCAGTGATGAAAAATTTAAATATTTAAATCTCGAAATCGATTTTTATTTTTTCGGTAATAAGAGAGTATAAGATTTATCAAAATGAATAGAAAAAAAAAACGATTTACTTCAACAATGTTCACTCATTCATTGAAGTCATCAACTTACAGTCGGTATCAATAAACGTAGAGGGTACGTAAGAGGAAGAGTGTTGTTCTCCAAACTGAAAAATGAGGTATAAATTTAGTAAGAACAAAAATTATCGAACTACAAAACGAAAATATAAAACCGAATTTTCCAGTATGCTTACGCTTCATGAACAAACATGAAAAAGAAAGAAGAAAAAAACACAAGGAACAATAGAAATAGGCCTAACTGTACACAAATTCCAAGACGAAGAAAAAAATAGAAGAATAATCTAAATGCTACATTCTTTATGAAAATATAAGAAAGTGTAATTAGTAGCGATTTTTATTCGACTTAAATCATAAACATCATCGATCGGGAGCACCGCAGCTAAAAGACCCAGATCGTTGTTATGAAGTTCACTATCATCAGAAATCATACTTATTCAATTTACTCGTAGACGTTTAAGCTGAAAAACTTGTTGACGTTCAAATTACAGAACTTTTACTATTCCGACGCTGATGAGATCGTGGTTAAACTCTCATAGAAGAGTCAGGACTGATCAGCCGCGAAGTCAGAATTGGCAAATACATGGTTAAACTTTCATTTCTAAATTTGTTCTGAAGGCTCCTTTTGATTTACCAAATAACGTTGCCGCTGTTCGTCTAAAAGAATGACCGGTATATGACTTCGGATTTTCTAGTTCCAAGTACTCCGCAATACGACGTGGAAATGTCGAAATGGTATTTTTCCCGATGTTTTGATTCTTGCACTTTCCGTTCCGATAAGCTACAAAAAATTTTTGGGAATCACACTTCTTCGGTCGTAATGCTCTGTATTTTTCGAGAATGGCAAACTGTTCTTTACAAATGCCAAAAGATCTGTTTACATGGGTTTTTGTATCTTTTATTTCAAAGAGAAGTATGTTACCTTCTCGTTGAACATCTTTTAGGGTTAGGTTTACCAATTCACACGACCGACAAGCTCCGACGATACCTACAATAAGAACAGCTTTCATCGCGAGCCACTGATGATCAGGAGCTCCTTTTAGGAACTGTTCTACCTGCTCCGAAGTAAACGCGCTCGCTTTCTTCTTCTGGTATCCTATATTCTTCTTCCTGATGAATTCACGAAGTTTCTCAAAATTTTCCATTCGTACATTCTGGTAGGAATTCATAGTTGCGCGTAACATCGAATAAGTAGCCCATAAGGTAGGAGGAGACGCTTTATTTGATAACTGCCAAAAATAGGCTAAGAATACATCTTCAGTCAAACCTGGTAGATTCTTTTGCTCCCTCCAAGTTTGAAAGGCATTATATACCGCGTCGTATTTATCCTTTGATGCATCAGAAAGTACCTCACACATTGTAGCAGCAGCTGTGTCTTGAATTTCTTCGGGTTCCATTTTAACTTCGATCGAATCGGAGTCATCGTCACTCATCTTGACGGACGAAAATTACGAATAGGTTGAAAGATGAAACACGCCAAACTAGAATCGGACAGAACGAAAATCGGTTGGTACACAAAATCTGTGCGATGAACACTTTAAAGCTTCAGCTGATCACAGGAACTTCAGGAAGTACTTCGTATTCTTCGTATTCAGAACGTTCCGCGTACTACAAACATAATAATGCAAGCTCGACTGATAACAGCGACTCAGACCGCGAGGCATCCACAGGAATTATTCACAGCTGTTGAGTGAAAGTAAGTTGATCTCTCGCAGTCGCCTTCCAGGTACCAATTCGGACCGGGTAGCGCTAGAATCGCACGTCTAAATCACAGATATGTAATACATATTAATATCTGTTTTGTGATGCCGTATAAATATGAAAAATTTACATTTGCACGCTGCTGCTCTGTTGTACATGGGATTTTGCAGACTTTAATGAATATTGGAGAACCCTTTCAAATTAATGTTGAGCTCTTGAGCTAATTCCTAATTTTCAACAAAAGTAGAATTAACAATGAACATTTTTTGTATGAAACACATCTGGATTAGATGAACAGCAGTCAGCAGGGCATGTACAATCAAATTCATTCAAATAGTATCTGCAGTCATATCTAAAATATAGACACCTTTTTCCTAAACAAGATGGAAATTATGACGTCATACAAAAATGGTCTGTAAGTCCATTTCCATTAGTCTGAAGGAAGTAATTTCTACACACTAACACATTGATTCTACAAAGAATACATTAAAAATTCTCCGTTTTCCTTTTCAAAGTCCCCAGTTTCCTTGTCAAACAATGCTCAACACTACAATTTACCCGGTCCCTACCCCATAAGTAATTCATCTTTGCCCGCACTGGTCTTAACCAAAGGTCTCAACCTGCTGACTGCTCTGAAGAAAATAGCCAGAAAGACTGAGTGTACTAGTGCCTCATTAGTCATTAACTGTGCATCCATCTGCAGCACGGTACATTATACAGGTATTGACACAAACGTATAGTAGCCGTGTTTGTTACTGTCGCCTGAGTTGTGTCAGTTGATACAATCTACGCTAGGATCGTTGCAAGGTAAAACTAAACAGGAGAACAACACAAATACTATGTAGTGTAAATTCACCAATTTTCAAAAATTTGTACAAGAGTCAGGTATTGACCTAAAAATCTGTAACTTGGTACGAATGGACTATTTACTATGCTCTTCATATTTAAGAAAAAAAAATCTTCCTATCTGAATTTCTTCATCTTCTACAACCCTCGGAAATTTTGGCAACAATAGGGTACCTCCGGTAAGCTTCCGTCACAGGTGGGGTGTGGAAGGTATTTGAACGATCGCCGCGAGCGTAGCGGAATTCTGTATGAATTAGCACAACTCCGGCGACAGAAATTTTGCCTTGTGTCAATACCTCTATAATGTACCATGATCTGCAGGTTAAGAGTTAAGACCATTCCCTATTTCTCCTCTTAATTTGTTATACAAGACTAAACCCCACTTACAAGAATTTATGAATGGCAAGGCTTCGGAGCCGGAGCCAATTTTCGGCTCCGGAGCGGCTCCGCTCCGACTTTTGGCCGGAGCCGGAGCTGGAGTCGGAGCCAATTTTTTTTTGGTCGGAGCTGAGCGGAGCCAGCTCCGACATCGAGCTCCGCGGCTCCGGAGCTCACAAAAGACAACAAAATGACAATGTTATCTAGCGTTTGCTTATTTTGCTTCTTGATTTAATTCAAATTTACTAAACGTTCTTGGTTCTCGGTCTTTTTTTCATTTAATTTTTTCATTTTCCTTCTTGAATATTAATATTATTAATTCGCTATACAACCAATGGCGTTGTCGTGGTCACGGTTGATAAGAAGAAAGCTGAAAGCCTCCATTAAACTAATAAGGCTGAGAAACAAAAACCAAAAAGTAAAAAGTCTTGATCTCCGTTGAACAAAACCGCAAAACGTGGTGATGAGAAAAACCGGAAAAACGCTTGAGAACGGACTAAGGACGTAAACGAACGGCGTGGTTTGCAGTTGAAAAAATTTAAAAAATTGAATTTGAAATGGACCAAGAGCAGGTGATACTAAGTCCGGAAAATTACGACATAATACCATTGGTAGACGAAAAGCAACGAAGGTGAGTTACAATTTTCAATTGGTCTATTCCGGAGTGAGTATAACAAACCTTTTGGTAAGATAATAAATAATAATCCATAATCGGATAATGGATACTGATAAAAACGACGCCACAAAATAGCACGAATCAAATACACACACAGTCAAAAACAAAAACTAAACTATTAAAATAGGCAGCACTGAATTATCAGTGTGGCCCTATTGCGCGGCTGCATCCATGATGGTTTGGGGTGTACTTAAGAGTTAAGAAACACACACGTTCAAGGCAGTTCGAAGTTCGGAGCTCGGCTCCGGGGCTCCGGGGCTCCGGAGCCCCGGAGCGGAGCCCGGAGCCTATTTTTTTTTTCGTCGGAGCTGAACGGAGCCAGCTCCGACTTTTTACCGGAGCCGGAGCCGGAGCCCGGAGCTGAATTTGGCTGGCTCCGAAGCCTTGATGAATGGTATTGTCAGAAGTACCGAATTTAATTTCATGGGAATAGGTAGGTAGGTACATACTATACATATACTTGAATTCAGAAAGTTAAAAAAGTTCTTCATTTTGGAATACTTAATACCTATAATTGTATTTTTGTTAGGAACACCACTATACTGCTAGAAATGTATATTCATAGAGCAACGTTTAGCTTTGGCAGATAGAGGCAAGGTGTACTTTGAACCGACCTGAAAGTACAGAACATTTATCTGGAGGCTCACCTAACCCTGGCAAATATTTAGAAAGTAGTGCGGTGTGTATACTTGGCTGATCATTTCACAAGGATTCGTTTATAAAATTGGGGTGTTTTCAACTTTTTACAGGCGATATGGTCGAGGATCGATGATGTCGGAAACATTAAATTTTATGTCTTCATTGATCACATAGAATCCCATTTCGATAAAACCTATGGTCAATTAGGCCGCGATGCTCAGATCCACATGAGTCCGAATTGACAGGTGACTATACGTTTCTATTACTTCTAAAGATACATTACTTTTCGTTTGGGTTTGAGTCTTACTTGGTTTAATTTTCTTTCTTCCCGGCTACCAATAAGGATGATCACTGTGCACTCTTTTAAATTTTCACACAAGGCAATTATTGCCGCTATCTCAGTTTGGTTTACTAGTTTTCCGGCGTCGCTTTGCTGCATCCCTGAAAACATTTCCAAGAATAATTCCCAAATTCAGTGTGGTACCAACAAACACCATTGATTAGATCTTGATTAGTTCCTCTTGAAATTGGCAAAGTTCCTCTATTTGGCCTTGGGGATTGATGACAAGTGCATAAACGGTTCTCAAGATGACTTCCAATCCGAGGCAAATATAATATCATTGGGTAAAACTGTAGCCGGCCGGGAGTGCACTAATGCCACGAGTTTGTACGTGACAGAGAATCGGCGAGAGAGGTTGCATTGTTTCTATACAGAATTTCTTTGCGGTAACGGGACAAAAACCCGAATCCAATCGCCCGACTAATTTTTCCCCGACAAACTTTTCCCCGAATTTTTTTTCCCCGAAGCTTAAAACCCGACACGTGATCACCCGACGTCACATACCCGACACACAACTAACCCGACACGTATTTTGCCCGACATGATTTACTTTTGTTTTGCTCCGCACGTCCATCCCGATTTCAAAAATGTGTTTGCTTAGTAATTTTTTCTGAAACAGTATACCTCCGAGGAACACTTTGCATCGTAGTCATAAGTTCGTGTACAGTTGAACAGAGAAGATAAAATGGCGAAAATAATAGGAAGAAAATTAGTAATCGACGGCTTCATGTACGTTAAGTCGCGGCAACGAGGAAATCAAATTTATTGGGATTGTCAGCGTTGTCGGGCGGGTCAATGTAACGCCCATGCTGTAACAATCGCAACAGCACGGCCGCTCGACCCTATCACCGTTATAAGAGGTCCTGCAACGTCTGAGCATTCCCACGCGCCGAATCAGGCGGCTGCCAAGGCCGAAATGGTGATGCACACGATACGGAAGAAAGCTGCAGACAATCCTGCGCAGCCACCGGCACAGTTGCTGCGCGATGAATTGCTAACAGTACCGCCCAGTGTCTTGAGCCAATTGCCAGAGAGAGAGAGGAGATAGATGATTACATGAGTGAGGATGATGAATTAGGCTATTTAAGAAACCTGGGTCATACTATTGTTATAGATTAAGGATCGATACATTAAAAATAATAACATAAAATTGTAGGGTTTTGCCTTTTCGGGGAGGTAGGTGTCGGGTTTTCGACTTCGGGGAAATAAAATTCGGGGAAAAGTTTGTCGGGGAAAATTTCAGTCGGGCGATTGGATTCGGGTTTTTGACCCACAACCTTCTTTGCTAAAATGCTGCGATAAAACTTTGGAGATATGACGAGAAATTCTTCAATGATAAGAAAAGAAAAAATTGTTTCTTTCTTTCACGGACTCCAATTTCGTTCATTCTTCCGGAATCTTCAATTGCTCATCTTTTCGTGAAGATCAGGCTTCTTGGAATGAATAATCGAAAGAGAGGTGAGCAACGGGTGTACGCGCCATCGCGCATGTTCAAAATTGTCTCTTTGTAGCTGAAAGATAAATAATAAAGTCATCCCAAAAAAACAATAAATGCTATGTGCCAAGATTTATGATCGTTTGACACTTATTTGATAAATTTACAAACATGAATTTAAGTACTCGAAACAGTCGGTTTGTAAACCAAACCGTTAAATACAAGGAATTGAGTGGGTGCATGTACTATGCTCACAAGATATGGCCGGTCAACGTGGAATGTCACGAGGTCATCTTCTGGTAATACTGGATGGAATGCACGCGATAAGCTAATGGCAGTCGCAGCAGTGGCTACGGTACCATGTTCGTCTACTTCCATTTCGGTGACTTGTTTCATGTCTGAAATAGTAACTTTCTGTGTCGTCATACGGCTGAGATCTGCAGTCCGGAATGTGTCCTCCAATTGTAATGGTTGGATCAGAGAGCCCTCCCAGGAGAATTTCATTCTCGGTATTTTGTAATCAACTCTTACAATTTTGGAATTTTGACTCATCTCCTGAACGTTGACCAAGTGAAGATGGTTGGTGAGATTTTTCAACGTCTGACCAGGACGAGGTAAGTGAATTAGCATGGCGTATTCATTGCCCTTGTATTTGAGTTCGATGGTGTCCATCTGTAGAAGATCGCTGTGCGTGTGTAGAATTTTGTTCCTTCCGTGCATCATGTGCACATCAATTTCTCCGGAACCGGTTTTGAATTTTTCCCTGCAGAAAAAATTATGGTTAATTTCCTCTATTTGTTTTGCCTTTTCCATCATAACGAATGAGAATTTAGAGCTATTCTCAACGCATCGCCGTCCGTCGGCAATCCGTATCCAATGTATGCTTGGTGTCCAATGCTTTTTAATGGCACGTGTAGTTTTTACTCAGAAATTACAAATTGTGCAAAAATTTTAACATTTAGTCTCAAAGGATAGGAGAAAAGTATCAAAATGGTGAGAGAAGATGACTCTTAGGGGACACATGGAGACTGGTACACACAATGCTTATGTGTAAGTGTGCTACAATGCGTGAACCCTACGTTGACCGATCAAAAGATACTACTAGCATGGTTAACATGAGATTTTGATTTAGAGGGTCCAGGAGGTTTTGGAATCAAAGGTGAGACCAAAGGACACGGCAAAGGATTGGATAGTAATTGTGAAGTTCTATAGAGGCGTCGTAGGATGTGAGCATCTTACCCATGGGAAAAGTTGACAGTTTTCAACTTCTTCTTCAGTTGCGTTAACCATGCTAATAGTATCTTTTAATTGGTCAACGTATTGTAGCACGCTTGCATATTAGTAACGTGTGTACCAGCGTTATTTTCATCTGATATTCTTCCTCAAAGAATGTACCTACATTCGTATCCACGTCCGACCTCATGTCATCAATGACCTTGACTTACTTTAGGGCCTTTGCTACTTCGGAACCTGTATCACTAATCCTCATTGTACGAAGTCTAATGTACAGTGTACTACGCTATGGTAAGTCTTACCTACAGTATACCGAACGTACTGACGTCATAAGTGACCTTGACCAATTTTGGGGCCTGAATTTCGATATTTGTTACGATGGAACCTGTGTCCTTAACGTTCACTTTACTACGTCTTACATATACAGTATACTAGACTCAAGTTTTTAGGTTTCATAAAAGATGATTGTGAACAGTTGAACGGAAAACTCCGGGAGGACTCCGCGACAATTTCGTGGAGTTCGCCGGTTGACTGTTAACATCTTTTTGGCGCACCCGATTTACTCATATGAGTACCAGCAGGAGAGTGTAACGTTATCAAAGAATGATTTTTGGTTTCAATTCTACTTACGAAAATTAGACAGTAATTTCAAGAAAAACTACAATAAACGTAGATGAAGGGGATATCTAAGACTTTTTTGCGAGATTTCCGCTGCCATTGCAGAGGTGCAATATAGTCGCTAATTTTTAACAGAGAACATGTGTAATGAAAGGGGGGGGGGGTAAATCAAAGAAAATGATGGGTGCCGTCCGGCAAACTTGGGGCTTGGAGAAATTTCGACCTCCGAGCTATAGGCGATAGGAGGGAGACTTGGAAAAATTTCGAAGGGATGTTCCTTTTTCTTTTTATTCGAATATTACAAAATTTCGGGCATTTGCGGTCGAATTTTTTCGCACTAAAGAATTACATGAGAGTTTGATTGGGCAATCAAATCGGTGCCAGGAGTGAATTCCCTGTTGATATTTCTATACTCACACTTGGGTTTCTTCAACGTCGAAGGGGTGCTCCCACTGTCCTTTGAAATACAAAGCGTTTGCGATAACTGCGATGGTGTTTGATGGCAATGAATCCTTGTAAAATTTCTCAATTCGTTTTCTTGTATTCTCGGAAATAAAACTGAGAACAATAAAAATGAAAATTGATAATATTTCTCTAAAATAAAGAATGGTATTCAAAAGGGTGATGAGGAATATTTACGAGTTGATCGCGTCGGTGGCTTCATCAGCGTGAGCAACAAAATCTACGTTCGTCACATTAGCGTTGTAATATTTTCTCAGCTCCTGAATAAAAGAATCCAAGATTGGATAATC
The DNA here is from genome assembly GCA_035079395.1 of Aspidiotus destructor. Lineage (NCBI taxonomy): Eukaryota > Metazoa > Arthropoda > Insecta > Hemiptera > Diaspididae > Aspidiotus > Aspidiotus destructor. The sequence goes on along the minus strand of JAVHKZ010000003.1, from coordinate 8,583,279 downwards.
CTTGTGCACGAAGAATCCATTTGCGAAGACTGTTTCCGTATCCGCGAATTCCGGGTGGGGTGAAGTGTGCTCCATTTTTTTATACAACTCGCTGAAAGTTTCGTGCATTTTCGATGGACTGAAAAAAATGGAAAGTGTGGCGATTTAGAAAGTCGGATGAAATCCAGTATGTACCCACCGTCCGCTCGATTGGTTTTAATGCTTGAACAGGACAGGCGAGATCATGTAAGGAGTCGGGGGTCCTTGTTTATCCCATTATTTTATATTTTAGGAGCAAAGGCATGGGCAACATTTTTCCTTCAGCGGGCCACATTGCGAAGTTGGTAAAAAGGCGTGGGCCGGATACAAAAAATGCTTCAGTAGGAGTTCATTTTTTATACATTTCATGAAATGCTTATTTTGTCACTGCGGGCTGTAGGTTGCCTATTCCTGTTTCAGACTATTCTTGGCGTAGGTTTCCAACCAGTTCGGTTTGGTGAATAATTTTTTCCCCTAATATGATCTCTAAGTACTCACAAAAGAAGCTATCAAATACTCTCGAATTACCATCCAAAACCATGAACTGACCAATTGGCGAACAAAATATCAGCCTAGTATTACGAATAAGATTGCAGATGTTTCAATATCCAAGTAAACTGGACAAGTTTCCCTTGCAATCAGAAATACAGACAGATCATTTTGGAAGTATGAGGTGGACTACGGTGTAAATAGTCAAATTATGCGAGTTCTGAACTCTCTTTGAGAAAAACCTTCCTCTTGAAAATTATTATATAAACTTACTCTACTTTACTTTCGCGTAATTTAAGCACTTCGTTCAACTTATTTCGTGTCTCGTCTCCAGCCGCCAAATGTAGCAAATATAAAGCGGCGTACGCGTTTACCGGTGATCCCAATATATTCGATTCAGTTGTCACTTCTTCTTGCAATTTTTGAAGTAAAGTGATTGAAAGTTTCGTCACACTTGATGGGATTGCCTACAAAATTAAAAATGAGCAATAATTAATAAATGTGTCCTTATCTTAGTTTTAAATCGAGTCGTCCAATTTTTTTCTCATACAAAAAAATCAAAGTAGAGAAAGTCCTCATGTTTTTCTTGAAGATTGAAATATACGCGAATTCTAAGTGAGATTTCAATTGAGTACTTAAAGATAGAGTTCTTGAGAAAAGGGTGATGTATCCTGTTGAATTTCTCAACATGTTTTATATATTTTCTACTCCCACCCGCATCCATGTGTCTTCTCCCCTTGATCCCTTAATTTCGGGATTCGAACTTATCAATCCCAAATCAACGATGCAAATTTAAACGAAGTCCTCCTGTACTCTATTTTTGTCGACCTCCAGGAGGCCTATCCACGGGTTTGGAGACACTTCATTTCCACGAAATTGGCCTGCGAGGTCACCTCCCAAATATACTGAATACCTTCCTAAGACAGAACCCTCTCAGTAAGAATCCATAAGCTAACCTCCCCCCTCTCCCAGTTCACAATGGAGTCCCTCAAAGTGAAGTCTTTAGTGTTTTACTATTCCTATTAGCAATTAATGATATAACTACATAAGTCAAATCCTTTCTCATTGAACGCCTTTTCGCTGACGACTTTAACATCTCTATTCCCTCCGCTAACCACCAAAGAGCCCACAGACTCCTTTAGGAAACCCTAAACTCAATCACCAGATGGACTTCGAAAACCAGAATTCGATTTTCTCCCTCAAAAACCTCTTCAGTTATCTTTAAAAAAAGAAATCCTAAGCCTTCCATCTTTCCCCTAATTTTACAAACTTCCAAATTCCATCCCGTAACTATGGCAAACTTCTTGGCTTATAGTTTGACCAAAGCCTCTATCCTTAGTCCTCTTTCGCAGACTCACACTAACCGCTAAGTTTTTATCTTCTGTCTCAAAATTTCCGGATCTCCTTATCTTCGACCACATTTTCCAACAAAATACTAATCATCTCCCAAATAAACATATCCGCCTTCAGTTCAAACGCCACATCTTTTCAAATCCATACACACCCCCCCCCCCCTTGGACTCACCCTCAACCTAAAATAGGTCTCGATCTCACAGAAATCTCCAAAAGCGATAAATCTACTTACATCCATTGAACCGAATATCTACTTCAGGACTACCCTCACCCCACTCTTTGCCACTGTGACGGATCTAAAACAATCAAAAAAACAGCCATCGATGGAAAAACCACTATCCGCAACATAGCCTCCATATTTACAGCCGAACTCATGGCCATTCATTTTAGCCTCCCCCATCTCGCTCAACTTCCCCCTTATGAAAAGTTCTTTCTCCTCACCGACTCACTCTTTTCACTCCACTCACTTACCGATCCATACGTTTCTAACCCTTTCGCCCAACGCATTTTCGTTACACTCCTCACACTTGACTCAATTAACTTCGAAATAATATTCATATGGATGCTGAGTCACATTAATTTTCAAGAACACGATGCAGTTGATCAAGCCGCCAGAATTGCCACCTCCCTCAACAAAATATCTGACAACTCCCTCCTACCAGCCCTTGATTATGAGAACCACTATCGTTCCCTCAGAACTCAATCCTGGTACACCTTCTGGAAAAATCAAGTTAACAACAAACTCCTCAGCATCAAAAAATTCCTGTTCCCTGGTCCTCCTCCACTAGGAACTCAAGACGAGAAGAAGTCATTCTTTCCCGTCTCAGAATTGGGCATACAAAAATTACCCACACTCACCTAATCAACTCTAACATCCTCACGCCACCCTCTTACCCCCACTGTCACCAAGACAATCTAACAATCGAACACTTTTTTACTTGCCTCCAACTTTTAGCTCACCGCGATTCCACTAAAACACCCTCCTCTTTCATTCAAGCACTCAAAAACAACATTTCTCTCCTTCAATTTAGTCAGTGTCTTTCATAGATAGACATGAATGAAAAATGCTATAAATTTGTACGACACATGTATGTGGTGGAATAAGTACTCACTTAATTGCCCCACGCTACAAAGTGGTAGTCGATTTGAATTCCTTTTGAAGCTGTATGAAATCTTTTTTTTTTTCTTCTTTCAATCAGGTACTCTTCTTATCTTTCCAGACTCAGTTCGTCTCTTCTCTCGATAGAAAACTTCAGCAACGGAAAATTTAAGTCAAATTTTGTTTACAGAACCTTTTAATGGTAATTTTTAAAAAGTTGTTTCTTTCTTAAAATTTTTCAACTCTGAATCACTACTCTCTTTCCCTCGAATAAAAAAGAAAATAGATTGATATCCCTGATAAATTTGAAGAAAAATCTAAAAAAATTGTATTTATTGGTTTAAAGGTCAAACAAAATCCGTATAAAGTTGTCAAAAATTAAATTTAATGTGATTTTTTAGAAACTGAAAATAATTGAGAGAAATATTTCGGTTCAATTTTTTTCTTCCCGAATTTCAACGAGAAACTTGTACAAAATCTTCTCTCATCATCTTTCAATTTTTCTCACCAATACATATGAGTGACATTATAATAGGCTAATTTTCTCAATTTTTTGCGAACTCATCTAGAATTTCTCCCATGTTCACATTTTCTTAGCACTTGATGTCGGTACGAATCAGTAGGTAGGCTGTCTTGCACTTTTTCACATTTATGATCCCGAATGAAATAGAGAAATTGTTTATGATTCCAAAACACTTGATAAATCAAACAAGAAAGTATCTATAAAAATGGTAGGAAGTCGAAAATACGAGTAAATAAATAACTAATACCTAATTCTTTATGGTGCCACATGAAGATTTCACCTCTGTCAGGAAAATTATTCGTCATCCAAAACGATTTTTTTTTTCAATTTTTCAAAAAAAAAAACTTCCATTTCATCTGTACAAAACGTATATGTACTCACTCACCTGTGTTAAGAGTCCTTCGTATTCGGTTTCCTTAAGTTCATTATTATTTAAGGGTACGCAATTGAGAAATGGACTGGATGCTAAAAAGCAAACCGAAAATATCAAAAAGTATTGATCTAGGAAGATCATCATTATTTTTTTTCTCCTTGGACCAATCTATCAAAGATACGATATTTCAAACGTTCTACCGACAAAACTTTCGACCACTGCTTTTCATCTATAGTTTATGGAAAGCTTTGCTCGAAAAGACGTTACGCGGTAGGTACCGTACTTATATGATTTTTAATTAGAATACCAATGATCTGAATAATTATGAATTCGTCAACAGCGATGTTCTTTCGTTTATCATATATTCTAAGGACATTATAAATCGGGTCAAGTCAAGTTTAAACGATGCGCCAGCTAGGTTCCATAATTCCACTGAAGTATAGGAGACAAACAAAATCGACTTTCTATTTTCTATAGCAGATTATGTATGTGTCAGTTCGTATTAGACGATAAACACAACAAGGTCATTTGCAAACTTTATCTGTACTTTGTTACTTAACTCGAAAACTTTCGGTGTCAATTTTTTGCTCTTTGAGATTTTCATGCACTTTGACGTTATGAATATTCACGATACATGATATAATATGCTTTTAGTTTTTGCGGTACCGTTCAAAGGTGAGCAGATGCATTTTCACGTTGGGGTACGCGAGGTGTGGTTTAGAGGAGGAAATGTTCTAGAGTTTCTTGTGAGAATTTCTGAAGAGAAAAGTACAGAAATTATGGTAGATTGAATTGAAAGAAATAAAAAGGTAGCAGGTCACGTCCTAATAGTAAGTATTTGGTCAAAGAAACGTTATTGTGAGACGGAATATTCCACTCGAGAATAAGGGCCACTATATTCAGTCGCTCCGACATTATCCATTCTTGTCCCTAGTCTAATTTTTGATGAGAGTTTATCACGATTGTATAAATTCTTTGGAATCGTGTCTCAAAAATTTTACCACCGAAAACCCTGTGGAATGAGAGGCTCCCATCGCAAGAATTTTCATTGTACCAACTCTCACATTTTTTTCTTTTGTGAAAACTTTACTGTTTGCCACTGTATTAGTATTTCTTTCGCTTCTGATGTCGAAGTTTTGAGTTAAGAAATATTACTATACTTTTTAAATAGCAGGCTGGTCATCATTTTGCCAAATATGAAACTTGGCGTTATTAAAGGGTGCAAAATAGCTTCTCTTCTCCTGAATAGGAAGCCACGAGGATAAAATCATAACGTAACGATTAAATCTGGCAGCCAATGTTCTCAGGCACATTCATTGGACTCTAATTTCACCAGACACAGTGGAGGTGAATGTAGATAAGTCATAGTAAGCCGGAGAAAACTAATTTGATATTTACATCGAAAGAATAAACAGATTCAGTAGCTTTTATCACGAACAAAAAGTATTCCGTTTTCACTATTGCAAACAAATGGAGTCGAATCTATGACTCTATAGTGTACTATACTCACATGGACTAATTAAAAAGAAAAATCGTAAAATTCAACCGGTCCACTTTTTTAAATGCGGATGCCCCCTGACGGCACTAGTTGAACGCGCTGAAATTTTTCCAAGTTCCCTCCCTATCATACGTGTCGCACAAGATGAAATCTAGGTCCCTTTTCCATCATATAAAACTTGGAGGCTAAAATTTTTTCAAGTCCGGAAATGATGACGTCGCAAGTTGAATGCGTTCCGAGTCCCCATCTCATCATAGATCCAACTTGACCAACCAGTCACTCTGTGTTTGCAACATTGCAAACTGTGGACGTCAGACCTGCATTTCCTGGGACTACACCCAGAGCATCTGGTCGGAGGAGCGCTGTATGTAAAACGCACAGCATTTGCCAGTGCAATCAATATAGCTTTGTAGTGTCCCTAGTATGGCGTATTGCTGATATGAAGGTGTGATATGCATCTGCTGTACGGAGAGTACGCTGTATGCGCTGTACCCTGTGGCTGTACTGTACCTTACGCAGTTAAAATTAATAACGTTTTCGAAATCGATAATTAAGACGAAATTCGATTTTAATGTAGTTATACATGATTTGGATCAGTCTGGCTAATTCTGACGTAAATTGTCATCAATCGCTTATAAGGATTATGTCAATAATGAAAGGAACTTCAAATTTTGACCTAACAATAATAGTAGTATACAATATGCCGATTTCAAAACAGTTTTCCGGGTTGAGTATAGATTGTAATGTATTAGGCTAATTACCAAGCTAATTACCCTCGATGTGAAAATGAGAATGACATCATAGATCCGGGAATTCGAGTTGCGGATTGTGAATACCTAATTACCAAAGGTTTACTTTCACTTTTGACGCAAACACAACCTCGGGACACTCTCCAATCTGTGATCTGTGCTCCGCGAGATCCGATCTGTGCTGGTCGCGATCCTGGTATACAACGACTGAACTACGCATTAAGATTGAAAATTATTAAATTTATATCATAGGTTGCTCTTTTTTTCTTCTTTTTTTTTTTTGAGAAGAAAGTTGAAACTTGTTTGCCTTCACTGTTTTCAGTGTCAGCATTGCAGTGGCGTATTTACGTGAGGGAGTTCACTCCCACCCCCCTCGAGGACTTCAAACTTTAACAAACCAGTCAAGTCATCAATTTTCAACTAATTATTAGAGTTTATTTTTCTCTCTCTCTTTTGTTACGTTATCTGTTTTATCGGGAGGTTTTCCGGGAAAAAACGCCATCCACCGTGCTCCATGCGCTGTCCAACCCAAAACTTGGAAAAAATTTGATTCTCAAGCAAATTTAGAAAATTTTCAACTTTCGAGCTATGTATAATATGATAGGAGGGGGAATAGAAAAATTTTCGACTCACGAGCTATTTACAAAAAACAGGTTTCCTACATTCCTCGATTAACTCCGTCGAGGAAACCGTTTTCTTACCTTATTGAAATTTCCCTAGGGAGAATTTCTAGTCACGCAACTGAAGGGTTATTACGTCTGTAAATAAATTTTAGGGGGTTGGTATCATTTAGGCGCGGACCATTAGGTGCAGAGGATTGGGCGTGGACAGTTAGGCGCAAAGAACTGAAAAATCAAGTAGGCTCCCATTCAAGTAGACGCAAGAACAATTGGGCGCTTAGGCGCGAATCAATTTTTTTTATTAAAATGAAACAATTTTTAAAAATTAATTGAGCTATTTCATTATTATCAGTATTAGCAAGGGGAATCACAATAACTCAAACTGATATTAATTTTAAAACAATATTTTTCAATCCTAGAGGTAATGGAAACCCCATTATATTCGAACATTTATTCTGATTTTTTGGTCATACTGAAGTTTATATTTTGATTTTACCAGGATCAAAAATGTAATTAATTAAAATAACATTATTTATTAATAAAATTTTTGAGGAAATCAATTCATAATTAATTTTAAGAATTAATACTTTAAATTTAAGTTACTTGGGGGAAAAATTAATTATATTGATAAATTATTACCTAATATTTTTATTAATAATAAAATCAATTAATCAATTCAATTCAAGTTTAATAATATATTAATTTAATCATTTTATTTTTGATATTTTTTATTAATAAAAATTTAATATTAATATTTGTATTTTTTAGAATTATTTATTTTTATATTTTGTTTAGATATAGCTTTGAAAATTTTTATTAATGTTTTTTTTTTTTTTTTAATTTTTTTAAATAAATTATTATAATTATAATTCAATTAAAAATATTATTATTTAATTAATCTAATTTTAAAAAATTTACAATTAAACAAATCAATTCTCTTCATTATATTAATATTTTATTTAAATAATTTTATAAATAAATTTTTTATTGCAGAGGGAACAGGATTTAGGCGAACCAAGTTACAAAAAATACGTCACGGCGTCCATATGAATGCGGCGTCTGAATGATTGTTGCGTCTAATCGTCCGCGCCTTTATGACCATAGCCCATTTTAGGGCAGTCGTCGGTTGTAACTGTAATGTAGACTGTAGTGATGCTTGACTTGCCTGTTACCAATTTATCATGATCAAACTCAAGCCGACCCTGATATTATGTTGCCTGCCATACAGCTTGTTCCTGATTTTCCGGCTTGCGTTGAAGTTTTCATGTTGGGGAGCCTGTATATTTATTGTCAACTTTCAAAGTTTTGTTAGGTACATACGCCTTTATCGTGAAAACAGATTATTTAGGTCAAGTCAAAAATAAAATTGTAATAAAACAAATTGGAAAAATTGATCCTAAAAGATGGCAATATTGTGAGCAAATTCTTTTATTAATAACTGATATTTTTTTTGTTTGAATTCAAACTAGGACTTCTATAAAATTTGGTTGCGTGACCAAATTTCTGGCGTAGCCAAATTAATAAAGATCATGTTTCATGTCTTCTATACGGAAGGATGCTCCGATCGTTCGCCCCCATCTTGGTGTACTATAAGTCAACTTTAGTATATTTCGGGTTGATGAGATTAGGGGGTCTACTTAAGGGTATTTTGGGCTGACTGCTTTCTGGGACTCACTCGCTTCGCTCGTTCGTCCCGCTTCTTGGTCTAGTATAAGTCTACTTTTTTAGGCTGACTGCTTTTTTGCTCGTTTGTCCCGCTTCTCGGTCTATTATAAGTCTACTTTAGAGTATTTTAGGCTGACTGCTTCTTGGTCCAGTAGAAGTCTACTTTAGAATATTTCAGGCTGACTACTTTTTGGGACTCACTCGCTCCGCTCGTTCGTCCCGCCTCTTGGTCTAAAATAAGTCTACTTTTTTAGGCTGACTGCTTTTTTGCTCGTTTGTCCCGCTTCTCGGTCCAGTATAAGTCTACTTTAGAGTATTTTAGGCTGACTGCTTCTTGGTCCAGTAGAAGTCTACTTTAGAATATTTCAGGCTGACTACTTTTTGGGACCCACTCGCTCCGCTCGTTCGTCCCGCCTCTTGGTCTAGTATAAGTCTACTTTTTTAGGCTGACTGCTTTCTGGGACTCACTCGCTTCGCTCGTTCGTCCCGCTTATTCTTGGTCCAGTAGAAGTCTACTTTAGAATATTTCAGGCTGACTACTTTTTGGGACTCACTCGCTCCGCTCGTTCGTCCCGCTTCTTAGTCTAGTATAAGTCTACTTTTTTAGGCTGACTGCTTTTTTGCTCGTTCGTCTCGCTTCTCGGTCCAGTTTAAGTCTATTTTAGAGTATTTTAGGCTGACTGCTTCTTGGTCCAGTAGAAGTCTACTTTAGAATATTTCAGGCTGACTACTTTTTGGGACTCACTCGCTTCGCTCGTTCGTCCCGCTTATTCTTGGTCCAGTAGAAGTCTACTTTAGAATATTTCAGGCTGACTACTTTTTGGGACTCACTCGCTCCGCTCGTTCGTCCCGCCTCTTGGTCTAGTATAAGTCTACTTTTTTAGGCTGACTGCTTTCTGGGACTCACTTGCTTCGCTCGTTCGTGCCGCTTCTCGGTCCAGTATAAGTCTACTTTAGAGTATTTTAAGCTGACTTTCTTCTTGGGACTCACTCGCTCCGCTCGTTCGTCCCGCTTATGCTAGTATAAGCCTAGTATACCAGTAGTTTACTACACGATCAAAGAAAGATCGCACGCACATTTCCAACAAAATTAAGGTAGGGCTCGGAGAGAAATACATCTTGGTAAGCCTACTTTAGTATATTTCGGGCTGTAAGATTAGGGGGCTTCAGTTGTTCCGCTTCTTGGTTCCAGTATAGCTTTGGACTGTATGTATACAGGACTCTTAGACCTAGTATAATGCTAGTATAGGTCTAGTATATGAGTAGTTTACATAGTCTAATATGAGCCCTCTCTTGGATAATGCCCATAGTATAAAAGAGCCTAGTATAGTTTTGGACTAAATACAGTATACAGGATTCTCCTAGTATAAACCTAGTATGAGCAATTTGCCCAGTATGACAGTAGTTTACTGCACATATCAAAGAAAGATCTAGCATAATTAGCATGAACAGGATCTAGTATAAACCTAGTACAAGAGCATAAGTCTAGTATACGAGTGGTTTGGTGTCTAGCGGAGCTAATACAAGCCACCTCTTGGGATAAGTTTATGGTAATTTGAGGAGCGGACTGGATACAGTATACAGTTTTCCTAGACCTAGTATAATGCTAGTATTAGCCTAGTATACCAGTAGTTTGCACTAATTAAAGATATGCACGCACGCACGCACATTTCCAACAAAATTAAGGTAGGGCTCGGAGAGAAAAAAATTGTAAGTCCCAAGGTCACCTGCACGCACGCACGCACGCAAATTTCAAAATGAGTGCAGGGTCAGAGCAAAGACATGAAACATGTCAAAATATGCACGCACGCACGCACGCACGCACATTTCCAACAAAATTAAGGTAGGGCTCGGAGAGAAAAAAATGTAAGTCCCAAGGTCACCTGCACGCACGCACGCACGCGCACGCAAATTTCCAAATGAGTGCAGGGTCAGAGCAAAGACATGAAACATGTCAAAAATTGTAAGTCCCAAGGTCACCTGCACGCACGCACGCATGCACGCACGCACATTTCCAACAAAATTAAGGTAGGGCTCGGAGAGAAAAAAATGTAAGTCCCAAGGTCACCTGCACGCACGCGCACGCACGCAAATTTCCAAATGAGTGCAGGGTCAGAGCAAAGACATGAAACATGTCAAAAAACAATTCTATTGCACTTGCAAACCTAGTTTGAGAAAATCTCATAGCACACCTATTATGTCAACATGGAAACTAAATGAACAAATTTTTCCTTTGAAATGCAACCCGTTCTGTAATGCTTGACTGAACAACAACCGTTGATTCACCTGAGAGAGCCCTATATAAGGTGCCCAATGGGGGGCACAGGATCATTATGTCTTATGTACTAGCCTTTAACAATTAAAGACTACTGAACTTCTTTATTTCAACCTTTCTATCTTTTTGAGCGTCTGGGAACCATCAAGGATAATTGCGCATAGTACAGTGTTGCGCATCTTTATTGCGCAACTGGTGATCTGCGTAACTTCTTGCGCATCCACGTAATTGCTTGTAACATCGCGCATACTTGCGCAACTGTGACATCTTTACATTTTCATACTCTGCGCACCTGCGCAGCTTGTTTATGTCTATTGATATTTATACAATTATTAATTCCTTTTAAATTTGCTTCAATTCTGTGTTGTGTTTTTCTGACATGTTTTCTGTCTTTGCTCTGACCCTACCATCGTTTCAAAATTTGCGTGCGCGTGCGTGCGTTTACATGACCTTGGGACTTGATATTTTGCTCTCTGAGCCTTGTCTTAATTTTGAAAATGTGCGTGCGTCCTAGATCTCTCTTTCATCTATGCAGTAAACTACTGGTATATACTAGGCTTACACTAGCTTCATACTAAGTGTAGTTATCCTGAATGGTGTACCTCTCCCTTATGAATAGAATATTCCCCTCATACTAGGTTTGAACAAGTGTAGGCCTCTTTTTGCTAGGCTACAGCTTAGCTACTATAAACGAAGTATACAGTTTATAAGGTGTAGTAAAATGAAGGCTCAAGAGCAGACAAGAGGTGGGGTGTAAAAGCGGAGATAGGTTCATACCTTTACTCTGACCCTACCCTCTTTTCAAAATTTGCGTGCGAGCCGATGACTTTTGGACTTGAAATGATTGATATGTTATATTTTGCTGAACCTTACCCCCTATTCAATCCCCCCCCCCCTTGATGGACTTGGAAAACTTTTAACTGGTACCCGGATTCTGATTCAAAATTTTTAGAGTTCCCTACTTCGAGCAGTATATTATGCTAGACTTATACTAAGAGGCTTATAATACGGTAGGTCCAAGCCTCCTTTATACTGGCTCTATACTAGATAGATACTACCGCCTCATCAACCAGCCTATTATATACTAAATAGCTCTGTTCGATTATCCACACTCTGTTCGGTCGAGGTATTTTTGGTGTAATTTTAGTGTAACACAAAAATTACGTCATCATTACACCGAGCATAAACAAATACGTTGGGTTTTCAATGAACAAATCGAACGTTTTCTCAACCTTCCGAGGAAAAACAACGTGGTCAGCAAGCGAACTCCGGTGTCAACCCTACTCTGGAGGAAGGTTGAAATTTTTAACACCGGCGTTAACCTCAGTGTAACCTCACTGGCAAATCAAACATCCGACACCAAACTTTGGAGTAGTTTCGAGAACAAATCAAACAGCCAACCTGACTAAGTGTTACTCGGTGTCAAAAAGTGTTAACACTTGGTGGATAATTGAACAGAGCTGTCAACAGAACCAGGCTTTGTTTGAACTGTATAGGCTTTTGAGAAAATTTACGGGTTCTTTAACGGAGTTAGATGAGGGGAGGCAGAGAAGACATGATGATACCATGATATCAGATCTGTAAGGTTTGTTCACAGGATGCACAATTGAACAATCGGAATGAAGGCTATAATCTCGCGGCAGACCACACTTCTCATATTTTGACAGCAGTACACATGATGAACGCGAATGATAATCAGAAATTCACGGATAAGCTAGGAGGTGACGGCAATGTATTGGAATACGATTGACTCCCAGAGACCATTGGTTCATTGGTAAGATGTTTATTGATTCTTAGAATTGGATGATCCATTTCCAATGATCAAGCCGAAGTGAACTTAAAAACTTGCCCGGGTTGGGTTCATGTGAACTTACTTCAAAGCAGGTTCTAACAGTTCTAACCTTTTTGAGCCAAACAGGAGAGAACTACGTTTGGCGAAGAAAAACGAATATCTCGCATTTTCTTTGATGACGTCACTAATAAACCTCGAATTGGGTGATAAAAGAACCTAGGGAATTTTCCTCTCCAAGTTCAATAGTTTTGGTAAAACGAATAGACCGAGGGTGACTTTATGATATTCTTGAAATAATTGTGCAAAACAGAAAATTTCTTCGAAAAATAATCATTTAATTTCGAATTAAAATGATTTCATCATTAATAAAAACATTACAACCATTACAAAAACACAATTATGTTTTTTTTTTTTTTTTTTGTTATAGTAACAATAATTATAGTGTTTGTTTTCACGCGTATATTAAATCAAGCGACGTTTATTTTATTTAAAATACAATTTGGTAACGTTAAGATTTTACGTAATACGAGTATTATCTACAAGAAAAACAAAGTATCATTATTATACATTCACAGAGAGATAAATAGCCATTGCACTAAAAGTACAGAAGAGAGGGAAGAAAAACTAGGATTTCAATGAGAATCCTCGCGAAGGAGTAAGTAATATTTGTAATGATAACACGTCGGCAACTGTAGAGAAGTTTAATTTGAACGAAAGAAATCGTTCAGCTTAGAGTTGTTGTCATTCCAGTACACAGAGACAAAAAATACACTCATTAGTTTGTATAGAAAAAAAAATCTTGAGGTTTGAAACCGAAACGATTAGGGAATATATGAAAAAAATTAACGATACGTAATATGGAACAATGAATAAAAAGATTATTCTTAATTTAGAATTTCACTACTTTAATTTTGTACACTGCCTTTTAATACGTACAGCAGATAAACGATTTCACGGTTTTGATACACGCATATGTAACATTAGCCGCATTTTCCACGGAGATAAAAATAATCTTTTTTTAAACAAATACAATAATTACAAACAAAAATTCTTTACACGAGTATTCAAAACGAAAAAAATCCTTTGCACCAGTTATGCACGAAAGACATACATTGAAACTTTCGTTCTCGTGAAAGAATTGAAATACATATTGAGAAATCGTAAAGTATGCAGCTAATTCTTGGCTGGCATTGATTTCAAACATACATATTACGAGAATCGTCGTACATTCACAATTTAAAAAAGATCGCAGAAACGAAAAAAAAAAAAGCGCCCAAGATTCAACTAGCGACCCTTCTGAAAACATTTCGTTTAGTATTTCTACATTAACCTGAAAAATTATAAGTTAATATTTGAAAATACGTACTTAAAATAGAGTATTATGACTTTTCAAAATTATCACAAAAGTACAAGAAAAAAAAATTACGATATGAAAGTGTATTCTCCGTAAGATAGATTAAAAATAAAATCGCTGAAATCCATTAGAAAAAATGTTTCTTGACGTTTCTTTTCTTAAAAAATAGAGATTCATTTTGTGCAAAACAATTATAGTTTAAAGAGACCCATAGTCTAACTGAAATAAATGCAAAAGGAGAAAAAAAAGAGGGTAGAAATTGAAGAATGAAATGGTTCACATCGATTATTCCGCAGAAAATTATATCGTGCGAAGACCTCACAACCAGTACAAACAGGAACACGCAATTTCACTGCAACTTCTCATTCCTAAATCAAATACAGTATAAAAATGAAATAACATTCCGAGTCAATCAAATTTAGCCCTCCATGTGAAAATTATTAAGAACTTGTACAGGTTCCATTTGATAAAGTAAAATCCGTGTAAGGAGCCAAATAAATATTGAGGTCTTAATCTTACTGAATTACGAAATTATTAGCGTTATAAAAGACTTTCTTGGTTCTCATGTAATCAAGAACTGAAGAAGAAAATCAGTTATTTTCTTGAAAGACAATTGGTCACGAGCACATAATATTGCGCCATCGTTATCGGGACAGCTTCATTTCATTTTTTTAAGCGTTTCAATCTTTTCAAGTTTACCACAGCGAGAGAGGCAAAATATCTCCGGAGAAATTTCATGATATGAACCACTTTTCGACACAATGTTCTAATGATATGATTCATTTCATCGTCTAAAAACGATAAAAACAAAAATCTAACTCTACCACCAGGGTCTCAAATAATAAAATAAAAATAATACCTAATGATAATATGCCGTCTCATTTTTGATTGTTTCCTCTTAAAACGAATACTATTTTAAATTTGCTGTTCGCTTTACCAAGGTAGTTCATCCCGATTACAAACCTGATTATAGGTTTCGGAAGGAAGAACAAAATACCCGGTTCGGAATTGGGCGAATTGAATTGAAAATGAGAAAAAAAAACCTTAAAAATGTGTACTAATTAAAAAATAAGAAAAATGCAATACCAAAAGAACCCTAAAGTGCAATGAGACGATACCCAAATATTAATGACTAGATAAACCGGGCAATGGAATTCATGAATTGTGAAATCGACTGTTTCTAAAGGAGTTGTAAATCTAGGCTAATCTAAGTAATATTATGTTCACAATGTTGGTTGAAAGATTATTGAGAAATTGTTTCATAAATGAAGATGACGAAAACAATAGATGAATTCATAAGAAGAAGAAAAAAGAGGAATTATAAAATATTCTCTTTTTTTTTTCGATAAAAATTGGAAAACACGTATGCTGAAATATTGAAATATATACTGAAAATGGAATGTTTACCAAATGAAATGAAGAGGAAAGAAAGTCAAGGGAGAGAGGGAGAAAAAAATACTAATCGACCTACTTACTATTAACACAAAATTCACGATTACACTACATCAACTATCTCGTAGATTTTAATTTCATTCAACGTTATTAACTAAGTAGGTATTTTAAGAATAGAAATTTATCAGAATCCACTTTCGAAAATATATTCACCTAGTTACGAAAGCTCGATTCGGCCGCTCTAAAACTTTCAGGGCGATCGTACTTTATCTTGTATATCCAGATTTTTTATTAATCGTCAATATTCTAATCTGAAACCTTCTATAGTGTTTTGATCGGATAAAATAATCGCCCTGCATCTTGCATCAATTCGTACGATATTACAATGAACGATCGCAAATGAGAAAAAAATAATGAAAGAAAAACATAACTATGAGAAAGAGAGAGAGAGAGAGACATAGAGGAATACGTCAAATAAGCTCCAATTGACTTAAAAAAATCAACGATAAATCACAATCGATGATGAAACGTGATTATATCAGCTCATTGTCAAAACGTGCTTAAAATTGTAAGCTAGTATGAAACTCGTGCTCAAGAGGAGAGAGTTCAGAGTCAGTCGATTAGCAAATCCAGCTTTATTGCCGTTCTGATTCTCGGTATCCACCGGCACCACAGTCACACTTTTCGATCCTACATTATTATCATCATGGGTTGAGTCTTCTGCAACAGAAACAAATAAGAAATTTATAACGTTTGCAATGATGACAGAAGAAAGTAACTAGCTTAGTAATTACACTTAGTGCTCGGAGTGGGCAGATAGAGACAATGAGGAGGAATGATTTAAATTATAGTTTTGGGCGGTGTATTGAAACTACTCGTAGCTGCAGGATCTGAGGTAGTTCATAATACTCGTGATTTTTTCATGATTGTTTGAGAGGGAATTTGTGATGCTGGGCGAGATACGATAAAATGTGGATACTGGATATTCTCTAAAGCTGGCCATGAGGAGAAAAGTTGAAGGGATTTTGGAGTCGAATTGAGACCAAGGAACTTGACAAAAGATTGGACGGTAATGGTGGAGTTTTGTACGAGCAAAGAAGGAAGTGACATAGACATGAGTATCGCTCTCCTTCACGGTCAGGAGGATCAATTGAAGTAGTTTTGCTACTTGGGAGCTACTTCACTAATTCCTCCCGGTTCTCAAAAAATTGAATGAATAAATAAACACAATAGTAGGGTGACGGGTTACTCATCGGAAGTTCACCAACATCTCTTGAGAAAAGCGAAATGGATACTCACCGGGTACATTAGCAGTGGGCACATTTCCATCTCCAGATCCAGAATAATTGTCCCAGTCTCCGTCATTATCTTCGTCGTCAGTCCACTGGCCCGACGACCCTGGATTTAGACCACTTCCAGAACCGTACTCGTTTATCTGATACAATGAATCTGACTCTGGTGTTATCGTAACTTGACTAAGGACTAGCTGAAATTGAAAACAATGGATGTCCGTTGAATATGAACAAAATTTATTGAATTGTATTTTCAATAATTAAGATGATCGGTTTCGATCGCATAATGATCATCGTCAGACGATGAGAAAACGAGGTCTAGCAAATTTAACGGACCTTTTTCATCTCAGATCTAATACGGTAAGTTTGATGAACATATCTTCAAGAGATGACGCAAGAAAAAGTTACCAAACAGACAAACATCAGACGAACTTGTCAAGATTCAAAAGAACGATCTTCAGAAATGAAATGCCTCATTTAAAGCAAAGTACAACTGAATTTAACTCTGAAAATTGATTTGTGACACAAAATCAACAAAATATAAACATTTACCTGTTTCATAGAGCGAAGCTTCTCAATCAAATCTATCAGATTTGAATCGACAGATGTCTGAGGAACCCACGAAACTTCAGGATTGTATTTTTGTGACATTAAAGCTATCGGAAGTACTGTAGTTGTGTACCTGAAATGAACAAATAAAGTTATGAAGACAATTTGTTACACATTGGAACATAGTAAGATTAATTTTTTTTTTTTCCTTAAAATTATTACAGTCATAAAATAAAGTTTCAGCATTAAATTATCAATATCTAATAAAATTGCTCTCTTTTCGACGATCTAAATAGTGGCATATCATACGTGATTAGATAAGCCGCAAACGCTCGATTCAGCTACACTGTTCTTTTCCCACGCCTTCCTATGTTCAGCGATTCTAATTTTCAACTGACGGCCAGTCTCGCTGATATAAACGCCCTCACAATCATTACACTTTACCTCATGAACACCACTCCTCTCGACCAGTCGGACAGGGTTTTTAAGCTTGACGAATAAACTTTAAACCGTACTAATACACAGGGCGAAAACCAAAAGGGCGGAGTGCACGATCAAATCAAGATGAAAACTTCCCTAAGAACGGGAGCCTAATTTGTCGCGTCCTTCGTCAAATCCAAGTAATTATTACATGAACTGACAACTTTCGAGGTAAATTTTGTGGGAAAATACTTAAGAAACTTTGAAAGACCAATCCAAGTACATAACACATCGTCGACGTACTTGTGCCCATAATATGAACGACTCAAAAACGCCCGGCCAGGAGAAAAAAGATCGAAGTACAAAATACATAAAGATCTCCAAGTTGAGAGAACCCAAAAGAGAACCGATGGGGATATTAACTTCCTCAGGACAAACAAACTTCTCTCCCTCGTCATCCAACCTCAAAAAGTAGAAAACGTTGGATTAGGCTCCCGTTTTTGACATGTTTCATGTCTTTACACTGACCTGACCCTATTTTGATATTTTCCGAGTTGCCTCCCCCCCCCCCTCCTTCACCCTCGTCTCTCCGTGGGTGATTCGAAAATTTGCGAGTTCACCTTGCCCAGTTTATACACTAGGTTTATACTAGCTTTATGATCGCTAGTTTTGAGCCTTCGTTATACTAGACCTAATATACAGTATACTAGTTGTTGAAACCGAATAGAATCGATATTTAGATACGATCGAGATCAGTAACCAATATTATTGAAATCGATAAATCGGTATTATCAAAATCGATATTGTCGAAATCGATATATCGATATTATTGAAATCAATATAATCGATATCGATATTATCAAAATCAATATAATCGAAATCGATATATCGATATTATCGAAATCGATATGTCGATGTTATCGAAATTGACAAATTGATATTATAAAAATCAATATGTCGAAATCGATAAATCGATATTATCAAAATCGATATATCGATATTATCGAAATCAATATAATCGAAATCGATATAATCGAAATCGATATAATCGAAATCGATATGTCGATGTTATCAAAAATTGATGAATTGATATTATAAAAATCAATATATCGAAATCGATAAATCGATATTATCAAAATTGATATATCGATATTATTGAAATCGATATCATCAAGATCAATATAATTATCGATATCATCAAGATCAATATAATTATCAATATTATCAAGATCAATATAAGGCGCTAGAGGTATTCTCGCTCAATGTAAACAAACATCGCGGGATGTTCCCATCCGAGAAACGAAAAAATGAAGTGGACTTTTTACGTGTAAATTCCACTTCATTTTTCGGATTTTGGGATGGGAACATCCCGCGCACTAACCCGCACACTCCACTGCGATGTTTGTTTACATTGAGCGAGAATACCTCTAGCGCCTTATCAATATATCGATATTATCGAGATTAATATAGATCTTTGGTCATATTTTAGTAAATCGCTAATTCTATAGGTAGAGAGCCATTGCGTCGGAAACGGCCCATTTGCGGCTGTATGGACAAGAGGAAGACGCCTCGGTAAGGGTATCTGCAGTCGTGGCTTTCCTGAAGATACCAAATTTCAGTCGCCAAATTTGTGATTCCTATTCGCATTGAAGATGACGCGGTCGAAGAAACCAATACACTCTTGTCGTCTACTTCCATAAGTGAAACTGATGAAAGGTTAGAGGCTATCAAGGAAACTGTGGCCTTTATTATTGATCAAATGATCGGCGAAGGCTGATTCTCCCAGGTGTCCCTTTTCCAAAGACTTCACGTGCTCAGCTACTCTCAGCTTCATCTGACGGCTGGTCTCACCAGTATAAAAACCACTAATCCTTACATTCTATCTTGTGACCACCGCTCGTCTCATCAACCGGTGTCGAATCCTTCAACCTCACAAATAACCCTTTCACAGTGGCAGGGTTGTAAAATGCTGGTCTGAAACCAAACGGACGAAGGGCCCGACCCAATTGAAGGGAAAACTTCCCAAGGAAAGGGAGACTTATCTAGCGCATACGACGGTCACTGATTGTGTCTCGGGGGAGGGAGGTGGTAGAATCCTAAATTTTCCTCTTGGTTTTTTCTCCAAACCATCACGTCGACGTCGACATTGACCCTATTCACTCTAGCCAGATGTTTTATAGTTAAGAATTCTTTCTTCAAGGCAGCCTGACTCAACGGAATACGAGTCAGTCTGTGGACTAAGCTATTAAAGGCTGCTATCTTATGAGCAACAGGACAGAATGAAGCTCCGCGCACTAGAACATCGGTCGTAGTGTCCTTCCTTTATATTCCAAACTCATGAATATCCGATCTTACAGAGATCGATAAATCCAAGAAGTTGATGGAGGGTTCCCCTATTTCCAAGGTAAATTTTATGGAAGGGTAACAGGAATTAAGATACCTCAGAAACTCACCAAGGAGATCTGGAGGACCAGTCAAAGCGCATAGGAAATCATTCACGTACCTGTGCCAATAGTAAATATGACTCAAGAGCACCTGGTTCGAGGAAAAGAGATCAAGTTCGGACTTCGACATGAAAACTTCGGAGATGAGGGAACCTGGAGGTAATCCAATATGGATCTGTTCTTCATCACGGAATTCAAAAATCTCCCCTTCGAACTTACAGTAGTTAGGACACGAAAAGATTTTTAGAAGATCAAAGAATTCTTGAAGCTGATTGTGAGGAGCATTAGCCTTAGCGAATAGATCACCCATACGCTGCATAGTAACAGCTTTGGGAATATTTGGGATCAAACCAACGACATCAAAAGAACAGAGGGTCGTGCCAGGGGGAGGACTCACATCCTTCAAAACATCCGCCAAGGAGGCCGAGTTCGAAACTGAATGAGGAGATTCGAAATCAACGCAAGACTTGAACCAACGGCGAGTCCGAAAAATTAGCAAGGAGGCAGGTAGGGGAAGAAATGAATGAGTTCACAGGTCACATCGGGGTATTAATCGTATGCACTTTAGGCAACCTGTAAGGGGGGGGGGGTGAAAATTGAGATCTCTAATTTCGAGGTACATTTAGTCGACACGCAAAAGCGTGAATTATCGCCCTCATTTTACGGTTTTTATTTCTTGCCTGCACTTCATTAATTATTCCGAGAATGCCCCCTTCCAATTCTCCGATTTTCAAACTGAGAGTTTAAAACAAAAAATTTTTGTATTTTTTTCTTTTAATAATATTTTGATCTAAAAATGGCGTTTCGGATGACACTCGAGCGACATTCAACTGAAACGTAATATAACTCTTGTTTGTTGACCGTCTTTTCTTTTCTTTCCGCGTTGACAAACATCCGCTCGGGAGCACATCTACTCATGAGTTCAGAAGATTAATTATTATAATCATAAAAATACAGTCCACTGTATTTAAAGCGTACGCCTTTCAAAATCCTACCATTATCATATCCTGAAAACGCACTCTTGTGACATCTAAAGACGCTTTATACACGTTCATCATTCACCTTCGTTAATACGAAAAAATTTGAACGTAGAAAGAATTACACATGAATCTAAAGACAGTCGACACCTCTCTAGTGAAATAAGCATCGTAATTCAAGAGTCCATTTATGAAAAGAAAGTCACGTTCAAAATTGTTTTTCTACACAACCTGAATCAAAAGATTTTTTCGTCGGCTCCTCTAAATCGAAACCCTTTAAAGACAAGGTCTATGATAATTTGAAACTACGGTCATTAATTGAAAATGAATGAAGGGTACACATCTGTTTGTGTAACTCGTAACAGCTCCAACTCCCCATTTATTTTGATCGCGTCGTCTTTTACCTCCGCATTCCAGCAATTTTGCGAACGAATAAACGAAATAAATGCGACTTATCTAACGTCTCGCGCTTACAACTTTTTCGAATAGTTTTCATTGTATTATTATTTTCGTTTGACACATTTATAGCTTCCATTAAGGAATTGAGAAAGACTGCTGTGACGTTATATATCGCGTTTCCGTCTGGAATTTTTACATCGAAATTTTGTAGCATGAAAGTTCTCTTTCGGTCGTTAACGAAGTTCCCGTTCGCGAACGTGACGAACAACTTTGTGTAATCCTAGACGCAAGTTGAACTTTTATAAGCGAAGCGCGAAGAATGGGGTTCTGAATCAACCCTATCACATCAGTTTATAGAAGAGCTAAAGGTATACAAAAAAGAGAAGGAAATTTTGACTTCTGAGTTACAAATTTGAAACAGGTGGACTTGGACAAATTTTGTTTTCGAGCTGCGTATATACCTAGGTCACATTCTGTTATTTTTGAGGAGCTGACTCCGAAGAAGAAATTGAGTAATTTTTGCGTAACTAAAAGTTTGTGTTTTCCATACGTCCACAAATCGCGTCACAAGCCAGAAGTGTCAAAATTGAGACTTTTCCACTCCCACAGGGAGCTCTGAAAGGGTTTCCTTAATATGAGAGAAGAAGGGGAGAAGAGGGAGACTAAGAAACTTAGCATTTCATATGCTTATAATATGTCAACCCGTCATCTTATCAATAGCGAAGAAGGGGACGTAACAATACTAAAACTACTTTCGAATCACGCAATTTAAAAACTTACTCGGCAACTCGTTGGCCGTTCCAACAGGATGCATTCTCACGTTTCTCAGCAAAGGATTCATCCGCGCAAAACGAGTCCGCTAAATTAGCGTAGAAGCCTTTCGCTTTGGAGACACCTTCTTTGAACACATGTATCTTCTTCGTGAGCAGAGAGGATCTGAAGTTGGAATCTTCTTCGTTAAGATGCCAATCGGGATGATTTCCTGGTAACTTAGTCGACACGACGACACCGGGTACGACACCGTATGTATCCTTCTGATCCGCGTTCGAGGCAGCGGCGTCTCTCTCGGAGCCATTCGTCTCACTAGGACCGCAAACTGCTTTAGCCTAAAAAAGAAAAAAAAATCATAAGGCTAGCGTACGAGAACGTAATAAACCTACCCACAAACAAAAGCTTCATAAAAAGACAAGAAAAATGTTCTAGCGTAGCCACTTGTTTCATGTCTGTTTACATGATCCCTGCAAGCCCTGTCTCTCTTTTAATGTAGAATGATGGCCTACTTTTGCCGAGTATATTAACCAGGGCTCTATTGGCGGGCTCACCTTTCTAAGCCTCGTATGGTCTAGTATAACTCTGTAACTTGGGCCTACTTTAGTCGAGTTTATTAAAGGCATTGACGAGCTCAGTCCTCCTGTTTAGCCCAATATAACTCTGAACGTTAGATGCCTACTTCAGCCTCGTATATCAAACACATATTTCTCGCGAGATAGACTCCGAGATTTTAAAAATGATCCTGCGCAAAAATAAGCTAGCGAATGTTGACCTCCTGTACTGAAATTGTCGGCAACTTCCACAAAAATAGAAATTTGTACTAACGATCAATCAAAACGATTAAATCGGCGGTAGTTTCGAAGTACATACATATTTGTGATAGCTGCAGTCTTTCGAGTAAATTTTCCACTTACGACGTAAGTAAAAAATTTGCTAATGCAGTTGGAAGTCGTTAGCATTTTACATCGAAAATCCGATGCAACGCGATTTCGGTACAAAAAGTAGTCTGTCAAAATATTCTGATTTAGGAGTTTTTTCTCCGACGAATTCATTATCGGGCTTTCATCGCGCATTTGAGGAATTTCATGCGACGGAGTTGAGATAAAAAGAAAACATATTTTAGATAATATTCTCGCAAAATAGTCGCCAGACCGTGAGATTTAAGGTTTGCATTTTTTTCAAAACCAACATCATCGAACTCACGTCGTCGTCGTCGTCTAGAATTTCACTTCACGCCTACGTAAATAGTAGCCTTCTGCACTACTTAGATACTTATAAATATTTATTCAGCGAGAATATATGGATACGACAAGGTTTAAAGTAAAAAATGGCTTTAGTCCAAAACATTAGGTGAGAGATTTAAAAAAATTGCGATCATTTACGTAGATTTGAAATTATTGAAGAAAAAAAAAAAAATTTACGAATCGAGTTTCGAACACGATATTTAATCTGCATTTACATATACATTCGTTATTCTACGTTTTACTGACTTACAGTATATTTAGAAGCTGAAATACTTTTGAAATCGTGATACATGACTTTAATCTTCTGAATCTTATTCGAACAATTTGTGCAATATGAGACTCAGAGTCTTTGTAGAATGTATAAAATGTTACATCAGCCATGGCCAAGAGCGATGTTGGTTTCGTGCTTCATTTCTCATCTCCGTTCAAGACTCTCCTGTCCGAGTTGAGATTTTTCCGACGAACTTCCTCTCTTCATTCTTCCGCTAGATATATTTTCTTATGCATCGCAATCTACTCGCGGCGCTTCCTTCAGGCTTTAATGAGCATTTATGTAGTAATCTTTGCATCCTTTCATTCGCGATGTTGATCTCACGCTATGACAATTTACCTGGGAAATATTTTCGTCATACTTCCCTTCCAAACAAAATCCAGACCCACAGATTTGAATTTCTATCTATTTTTAATCGTCTGACTGGCGGTGAAAAGTTTTCGAGTGAACATGTTGAATAATATTCGAATTCCCAGACAATAAGGACCTGAAAAATGCGGTTTTGAGATGATCACAAATAGCGAGTATAGGTTTTAGAACGAGTTGATTAATAAGATTTTATACTTATTGCAGCATAAAAACTCTGATGCCCTCATGACAAATGGTGTTGAATGCTTTTAAAGACAAATTATGGAACCTGATCACTGACGGTGAAACACCTCTAAATGTCAATCGTGAATAAATAAGAATTTTCAGCGAATTTCGCCATTTTTCAGAATATATAGTTGACTAAAAACGTCGCGTCGATCCGAGCATATTTTGTTCAATTTTCACCAGCCCACTCGAATTTAGGTTTTTTATGATGTAGTCTCGCGGATTTTCGGTGTTGAACCATAATAATGATACAAAAGCAAAATAATGCTCTCAAGAATCAATAAGATCGATAAAACTACAACATCTAGTTCGACTTCGAGTATTTGCACAAAGGCGGTTTGCACGTAATAAAAAAGCGAGACTTTGATCGATTCTCTAAGGTTTGAGTAATAATAATCCAGTCATATATAATCCTTACGGGACCACGCAATAGAAAATTTTTGACCGGATTGTGTCGAAAAGAGGTGTGAAGACAAAAATGAAAATAAATAAATTGATTCATAATGGTATTCTTGAGAAAGGGAGAGGAAACAAGATGGCACAAAAGTGTTCACTTTTTTCGCTGTAATTTTTTCAGAGAATTTGTTCAAAATGACGATACTCATCACGTTCTTTTATTTTCTCACGCATACATCGCAAGAACAAATCTTTTAAAACCACTAAAGTAAAATAGTCGACAATAAATTGATTTTTTATGGAAAGTCTTACAAAATAAACCCTAAGTGCATAATGACTGCTAGGTGCTTACTCGTATTACTTCATGGTATCGTATATAAAACATTCAGAATGCTCCTTTGAAGGGTTTCACAAATCGTTCGAACGAGCAACTCAAACTATAGAAGACCGTTTAAAAAAGTCACATACCAACTCATTCATATGTTTGAGAGGTAGAAATAGTCAGAATACAACTGAATATCATTTTTTATTCTTTCGAGGCTGCAAAATGAATAATTATGTGAGAAACATTACACTGCACTGTCGATGACAACTGAACAGGGGTAGTGTGGATCTTGTCATCTACGTGACATCGTACGCAAAAAACTAAAGAGCAACCGTTCATGCAAGCCGGAAGAGTGATGAAGTAAACGGACTGTACAAGAAGATTACTAAGCTGAATGGTTTAGGTACTGTATGACTAATATTTCCATCTGAACCAGTAACTGGACTGTCGAGAATTTGAAGAAAGGGTACTCAACACAGGAAAGGCAAGTGGAAGCTCAAAGAATAAACGGATAGAGAAGAAACACATCCAAACGACCCAAAACAAAGGAGAAAGAAAAGAAGAGACAGCAACATCAAAGCACAACACTTTGAACCCAGAATCCAGGGCATACCAAGCGTCACTGTCCCCGATAGATTGCTAGAAGAAGGCATCAAGTACAACCAGCGAAAGAAATTGACACACTGGAAGCTTGAAAACATGGCCATTAACTGCGAACAAGTAAGCCAAACAATGGAATATGACGCGAGACCAAAAGCCCGAACCAGAATTGCGTAAGTACTGATGGACATCAAGGACAGACCATTCCATCAACTGAAGAATTTTTCGATCATATTTTTCGAACTCGGCGGACGTGTTTACATAAGAATTGGCCTAATCGATGAACGAAATATCAATAATCATTGTTGTACTCCAGTTTGAAAAGGTGGATTCTCTGGATTCTTTACCATTTCCAGAGCCCTTCAATTTTTTTTTTCGAGGTCGGCGGACGAGTTCACTTAAGAATTAGGAATGATTGATTGAAAATCACTGTTCTCCAGGCTGAAAAAGTGGATTTCCTGGATTCTGACATGTTTCATGTCTTTGCTCTGTGCTCATCCTTATGGGAATTTTACTGTAGCTGTGATTTTCAAATATGCGAGTCCGAGCTCCCCCCCCCCCCTCTGTAGTTTCTAGCTTATCCTATTATAATAAAAAGGCGTAGGCTAGATTTATACTACGCTAAGAAAACTCCGAGAGCCATTATGAAGCTATTAGCTTATGACGTCATTAGTTGGTGACGTCATAGATTAATGACATAAGTTGATGACGTCGTCATAGATCAATGACGTTATAAGTTGGTGACGTCAGAAGTCAGTTACGTCATAGATTGATGACGTTATAAGTTGGTGACGTCAGAAGTCAGTGACGTCATAGATTGATGACGTTATAAGTTGGTGACGTCTTAGATCAATGACGTTATAAGTTGGTGGCGTCACAAGTTGGTGACGTCATAGATTGATAACGTTAGAAGTTGATGACGTCATTACTTGGTGACGTCAAAAGTTGGTGACGTCATAGATCGATGACGTTATAAGTTGGTGACGTCATTAGTTGGTAACGTCACAAGTTGGTGACGTCACACATCAATGACAAAAGATAAGTTGGTGACGTCACAAGTCAGTGACGTCATAGATTGATGACGTTATAAGTTGGTGACGTCATAGATCAATGACATAAGTTGATGACGTCGTCATAGATCAATGACGTTATAAGTTGGTGACGTCAGAAGTCAGTGACGTCATAGATTGATGACGTTATAAGTTGGTGACGTCATAGATTGATGACGTTATAAGTTGGTGACGTCATAGATCAATGACGTTATAAGTTGGTGGCGTCACAAGTTGGTGGCGTCACAAGTTGGTGACGTCATAGATTGATAACGTTATAAGTTGATGACGTCATTACTTGGTGACGTCAAAAGTTGGTGACGTCATAGATCGATGACGTCATTGGTTGGTAACGTCACAAGTTGGTGACGTCACACATCAATGACGTTATAAGTTGGTGACGTTACAAGTCAGTGACGTCATAAATTGATGACGTTATAAGTTGGTGACGTCACAAGTTGGTGACGTCATAGATTGATGACGTCATTACTTGGTGACGTCACAAGTTGGTGACGTCATAGATCGATGACGTTATAAGTTGGTAACGTCACACATCAATGACGTTATAAGTTGGTGACGTCACAAGTCAGTGACGTCATAGATTGATGACGTTATAAGTTGGTGACGTCATAGATCAATGACGTTATAAGTTGGTGACGTCAGAAGTCAGTGACGTCATAAGTTGGTGACGTCATTACTTGGTGACGTTACAAGTTGGTGACGTCATAGATCGATGACGTTATAAGTTGGTGACGTCACAAGTCAGCAACGTCATAGATTGATGACATTATAAGTTGGTGACGTCATAGATTGATGACGTTATAAGTTGGTGATGTGATAGATCAATGACGTTATAAGTCGGTGACGTCATAGATTGATGAAGTTATGAGTTGGTGATGTCATAAGTTGGTGACGTCATAGGTCATAGATGTCATTAGTCGGTGACGTCATAAGTCGTCAATCCTGGTTCGCTTACAATATCTGAAATGTACTAAAGTAGACTTACACTTGGCCCTCTAATCCCATCAGCGTGGAATATACTAAAGTTGACTTACACTAGACCAAGAAGGCTCATTAGCCTGAAATATTCCAAAAAAGACTTATACTAGACCAAGTGAGTGTGCCGCTCTAAAGCCTTAGCCTAAAATACTCTAAAGTAGGCTAATGTCATACAAGACACTTTGATGATCTCTTGAACGGGAACTCACAAATATTTTTGTTTCGCATTATCCACAACATGTCTGATTGGGCAAAATTTTGAAAAGATATGAAACATGATCTTTATCTTTTTGGCTGCGCCAAGTAATCCAACACCCCCTAAATTCACTGTCTTTCTTTTTTACTATTCCCAGACTGTTCCAGCCTCTGAAGAATTTGTCGACAGCTTTCTAAGGAAAGCCTGTTTCATCAGGGGGGGCTTTCTTGAAAAAACATCCGCCGTTCGCGCCGTCCGGGAGGCAACATGACCTCGGGACTTGGAAAATTTTCCAAGTCCTTTCCTATCACACATATCCAACAGAGGTCCAAAATCTTCCAAGTCACCTCCTCATGTACATTTCCGACTGAGGTCGAGAATTTTCTCCAGTCCCGCTCCTATCATAGATATGTACTAGTATAAAGCTAGGATAATGCAAGGAGGGGTTCGTTCAAGTTCAGTATTCTGTATTTCAAGTCATCTTCCTAACATATGTATAGCTTGGAAGTCTGTGAGTATAGCCTGATCAGAATAGCTCCTCCAAGTAACTAGATATGCAATGCTTCATACACTAATTTGCTCAGCCCCTTCCGGTGGTGAAAATTTTTGGAAATATATCCTCCCCATATCTACGCCACTGGCCCCTTCAATGAGCCAGATATGCAATGCTTCAAACACCTCCCCTCCAACAAATTTCGAGACCTTGTTGTATCATCTTGCAGCACTGGTAGCCTGATTGAAATAGCTCCTTCAAATAACTAGGTATGCAATACTCCATACACCAATTGGCCTAACCCCTTCAATGAGCCAGATATATAACGTTTCAAACACCGTAACACTCATCGTAACTCCGTTAAAGACCCTGTGAGTTTTTTCAAACAGATGTGTTTATACAAGAATTGATCTGATGAATAAATAAAATACAGAAAATAGATTTTTTCCGGCTAGATTTTTGTTTCATCCCACAGAGTGTAGCGCGTATTTTTAAAGCTGAACCCATAATAGCAGCCTAGTATGAATTCATAGTATACTGGTACACTATTATACTAGATTTCACTGCTACAGCCTCCCGTATCCCTAGGCTAGGAAATTCTGGTGGAGTGTTATCACCCAGCTATAAGATTATAAAGTATACTGGGACGCACATTCTTAGCTCTTCTTCAAAAATAATGATATTACCGGGGCCTAGGACGATATATCGATACACATTTTTCATTTTGCTTCTCTTACGCGACCAATAACGTGTAGAATCACCGAACAAATTTCATTCTGTTTCTTCAAATGATGTCCTATATTTTCTAAAAGTCTTGAGATCAGAGAATAAAAAGTAAGTGCACACCTAATTATAAAATGATATCGCATATGCACTTGCAGCGACTTTATTCATTCGTTACCCATATTTTTATTCCACTGAAGGAAGGGGAAAAAAAAAAACAGAAACACTACAGAATATAGATTCGAGAATGAAAGAAATGAGAAGATGAAGAGAAAAAAAAAAAATACTGCAGACTGTACTTAAGTACAAAATAATATTCACAAACACTCCTAACAATTTTCTCTTCCACATTTACTAGTAAATCGATTTTCAACAACAACAGTCTATCCTCATTACGTTCATCATTTTGGCGATACAAACGCTTATATTTCGACGCGAAAAAATTGCGATATATTTTCATGAATAATTCAATATACGAGTATCCTTATTGTTTTTGCATTCAAAATTTCGAGATTTTAAATCCTGAAAACATAAGATTTAATCAATTTTTTCTTTTTGTCATCTTATTTAGGAACTTATTTATAAATACGGTACATATTACATACATTCGTATAACATTAGTTCTTCTCTTTCTTTCTCCCTCTACAGTCAATCGTAACAATCCAAAATCCTGTACAAGGTAGAAACCGGACGAAGCTATAAAAAATTGCAATATTTCAACGTCATTGACTCCGCGCAAAAAGAAAAAGAGAGAGAGAGAGGGGGGGGGGGGGAGAAAAAGAACGGTAGAATAGTTTGCAAGAATTTCGACTACTGGTGTAAATTAGATTAACATCTCGGCCGGATAAAAACTCCATAAGCGCGTCAAACGACCAGACGCTTGGGACGCCCGCTGTTATTGGGCTTACTTGACCCGAGCTGGCTCAAAAGAATTACGTTTGCTTCAATTATACAGTGCAGACGGCTCGATAACCTTGTCATCGCCATACGATTGAAGCTGATTTAATAAATGATAGAACAATTACGTATACGAGTAAACGATGCTATGCATTTCTTTCATATTGTTGGGAACGTTGAAACACGTTTGTGACGCTAAATTGTGAATGGAAAGAACAGTATAGATGCAGATTAAGTAAGATGCTCCATACACAAAAACTAAGGAGTCAATTAGCAATGGGAGACTGAAATACGAACACCCTTAGGAAGATGAACTATCATTAAGACAATTCAAAAATAGTCCAAATCCAAGAGCTTACGATTTTCAGCAAAGACTTTTCTTCTTTTTTTTTCAAAAATGTTTGAAATCCGATATGAATTATTAAATTTTAATTTCTCCTCGACGTTACAAATGACTTATGTTTCGAAAAACAATGGTGAGATATTACACCTTGGCGCCTTTTTCGATTGCAGAATAATATTCTCACGCCATGCCGCTGTCTGTTTTTGAGAATTATTCTGCGTCCAAATTTCACTTCCTTCGCCGTTAATCTTCAGGTTTCATTTCGAGTGATCCGAATAAGATTTAGAGAGCCACGAACACGTTCCAAAAGAAATTAAAGAAAAATATGGTCAATTTTACACCTTCCAAAGCACTTTCAATAAAATAAGAATTTATCCTAATGTACATAAGAATTCAGTGGGAATATTGATGGTGATTACCTCTACGAGCATACAGAGGTTCAAGTTTTACTTCTTCTTTTACTTGCAGCCGATTTGTAAAATTTCTTCAAGTCCAGGCTCTACGGACATTCCGACTACAAAATTTCCATGAAATCCTCCCCACGTACCATTTTACAGCTTGAAATTTTTTGAACGTTTGGGTAAGATGGGAAAATGGCCACCGCCTTATTCAGTGTACACAAAGCTGTGATATCATCTAAGGCGGGGCACTAGTCTACCTTAAAGACTCGGGAAAATGTCTACATTTAGCTATAAATATGGGACGAGAGGAAGGGGGTCGGGAAATAACTTTCCGTTGGTGCGAGTAAAAATAAAGATCATCAGAGCGTTTTTGAACTTGGTGTACGTGGTCACATAAGAATTGGCCTAATTGATGAACGGAATACCAGAATTTGTAGCTTCACGAATAGGTATCTTTGAATTGTGTTGAAATAAATATTGGCTATACGTCAAAATTTCGACGTAAAATCAGAATACGACCCAAAAACGACGTTATTGGAAGAAGGAATATGCTTGTATAGAAAAACTAGTACGCTAATTCGTTCGTTTCTGTTTATTTAATACTATCAACCTCTGAATTGGCCGTAATAAGCTTTTTTTAAAAGCAGAATTTCTTGAAGAAGTCTTTTCAAATGTACAATTCTACTTTAATAGTTGCTTTTACAAAAGTACTTTCGGGTGTTATCCCATCATCAGTTGTGTCGCAACTGAAGAAAAGGCCTTAAACAAGAGTTTTTATAGTATAACACTGTGATCTTATTGGCTGTAACAATGCTGTGCTGTGATTGGTTCACTCAGAGACTTATTCTTACACTATTTAGACAATGCGTTCTTATTGGCTAAAACATGCTGCTTAGTGCTTAGTGATTGGTTCTCATTCTAAAGCTAAATACGGTGTTCCTAATGGCTAACTGGTTTCCTGCCATCTTATTGGTCAACTCTGTTCTTCTTCTCTCGTCCAATCACCAGGCCACATATTTTTTCGCTGTCAAATGTGACTACATTGAAGGCTTTCTTCCTCTTGGCTTTTGCAATCTCCATTTGCTCCCAGAGTTTTCTTCTTTTCAAGCGATTCTCTACACGTTTGATTTCAAATATCCCATCTCCATTGTGGTGTTCCTCATTACAGTGTTTGCCAAACAGTGATTTGCCATCTTCTTTCTCCTTTGACTTTTCGTGCTCCTTCTTCCTGGTTTCAAACTTTCTCCCAGTCTCACCAATGTATATGCCCTCGCACTGGTCACAACTGAGCTTGTAAACTCCACTCAAGCTCCCCTCGTCCTTGGCTTCCGTCTGGTCGTTGCTAATTCTTTTCACCATGGGTAAGTTATTCTGAATAGGTACCCACATTTACTTCATAGCCATTGAACGCCTTTATCACTTTATTTGTATACTTTCCTATGTATGGTATTGATCCGGAGTACTTTCTCACCGTGCTCTCATGGGTTCCTTTTTTAGTTTCCATTTTCCTAAAGATTGCCTCCACCACACCACTACGGTAGCCATTGGTTTTTGCGATCTGCTTTACTACCTCTATTTCTTTCCTCTTCTCTTCATTGTTCTTTAGTACAGAAATGGCTCGATGGCAGTAGTTCTGAATTGCCGCTAGCTTGTGCTTAGGGTGGTGGTAGGAGTCATTTGGGATGATGGTGTCTGTGTGCGTTGGCTTCCTGTAGATTTTGTACTCTATCCTATTACTATACAGTGTGAGTGTAAGGTCCAAATAGTTGATGGTCTCATTGCCTTTTTCCACTGTGAATTTGATGCTGTCATTCATCGCATTCATTTCCAAAAGCAACAAGTCCACCTGTCTGTTAGTGCCTGTCCACATAAGCAGAATATCATCTACATACCTGGCCCAGTGCTTGATTGAGTTTCTGAACTTGCTGCCCTTCAATATCTTGTTTTCCATGTCGTTCATGAATATCTCTGCCAGGATTGGTGACAACGGTGATCCCATCGCAAGTCCCCTCTCCTGGTCGTAGAATTTGTTATTGAAGCGGCAGTAGTTCTAGCTCAAGATCTCTTCCACTATATTGGCGTACTTTAGTCCATCAGGATTCCCATGATATTTATTCTTTTTGAGCAAAGTGAGAAGTTCTTCCTTCGGTATGGTTCCAAACATGTTAGTCACATCAAAGGATATCAGCTTGTCGTTACTCTTGATTTCCAACTTGTCCAGTTGCTCCATCAGTTCTCCGTTGTTTCTGATGCTCTTTCTCGTAGCAAACTGGTAGTTTTCTTTCAAGAATGTGGCTACAATCTTTGCTATCTTGTAGCAGGGTGATTGGATGCTGTTGACCAGGGGTCTCATTGGATGGTTCGCTTTGTGGAGTTTTACAAGCCTCTTAAGTCTTGGTGCTACCGGGTTCATTTCAAGCGTCCTGCCATTACCAGATACATTGCATTGTTCCGTTTCAACACAGCTTTCAGGTCCTCTTGGTATTTCTGTGTTGAGTCCTTTGTCAGCTCTTTGTATCCATTGGCTGCACTGTACGACTCCACTTTTTGGGTGTAGTCATCCTTATCCATTAACACTACCGTGCTGCCTTTGTCCGCCTTCGTCAAAATCAGGTTGTTCTGTCGGATCTTCTTTCGGAGATCTGTGACCTTCCTCTGCATTACTTGCGTTCTGACATCGGTTCGGCACAGATTCTCTTTAATGTCCAACAGTACTTTCCCAATTCTGGTTCGAGCTTCTTGCCTCACACCGTATTTCATGGTTTGGATTACTTGTTCGCAGCTAATGGCCATACTTTCAAGCTGGCGCTGGTTCAGCCTTTTTGGTTTCACGTATTTAATGCCTTTGTCCAGCAGTCTTTTTTCTTCCACCGTAAAAGTAACGCTTGAAAGGTTCTCGGTTCTGGGAGCAAATTTGTGCGTAGCTGTTTCGGTCTCTCTTTCTTTTCCTTCTTTCCTCCGCGTCAATTCAGCAAGCTTCTTCTTAATCTGTTTTGTTTGGGCATCCACTCGTTTATCCACGTAGCCTTCTCCTTTTTTGTCATCTCCTCTTCTAGCAACAAGTCTTCCTGGTCGTTGATTTGGATGTACATCAATTCAACTTTTTGCGGCAGTATTATACTGTCTTCCTCGAGCGTTGCTCTTTCCCTTTCGCCTTACGCGATAAGACGCCAAGTGTACCGCTTGTAAGGCTGACTAACTAACGGTCATTCCTCTTCTCAGAATAGTTTAGCAGCCCAGCCCCTCCCCCCTCCAAGTTTCAGCTCTTTAGCAGCTAGAACTATGTATGGGTGTTAGGCCAGACAGAAACCCAACTTTTAATATATTAAGCTAAGAAATACTTATGAGAGGGGGCGGGCAAGCGAAACGAGTTTGATGATCAGTTAGTCCAACCTATTGTTTGAGGTCTTCGTTGGTCCAACTATCCTAACGTACAAAGCGCTAAAAATACTAATGGAGAGAAACAAACAATAAGAAGACATAGAACGTGATCTCCAAGGTTGAGGCTGTGCTAGAAGAGAGAGGTTTCAAGATCTAAACGTTGATAAAAGGCAATGCAGTAGATCGAGGCGTACTAGTAATTTCCGAAATTCTTTCGAAACTATCATCATCACTGAAATCCAAAAGATAGAACAGCCCTGTCTATAATTCCAGGGCCGATCCTTCCGTTTTTCCACGGTTGTGAACAATTCTTTCTATTATTTCCTTGCGTTAACAAATATGCAAGAAGTTGGAGAAGCTCCATCTCTCGCGTGTATTTCCTATTTGTCGATAAGTATTGAAATGAATACAATCCCCGACCATTGTCATATCACTCTGAAAAATGTACACAAAGAATCTACGATATGAATGGGTAAATATTAGAATCAACATGCGATCCGTCTAATAATTTATCCGAGCACATTCGGCTGAGTTTTGGAGGAACCATCATTTACCTCTATTGTAACATATTTTCTCTCTATTCTTCTCTCGCTTATTACGGTTCCTCGTCTTCTCGGCACCCTTTCCAATAATGTGGTAAAAATTCGATGATGGGTTTCTATATAATAAATTTGTTTCTAAAGTATAGTACCAGTAACATTGTTGGAATAAACAGAGAGATCACACAAACAAAGGAGCACGAATGCGAGTGTCGCGTACGAGTGTCGTCGAAAGAATGAGAAGTTGACATACGAGCCCTCTAAAAGATGATGACATCATGACTGGTGGATGCGAGTTCGATATAGATCGCATTTTATTCCTTCAGTTCTGTATTTTCACTTATTTTCTTTCCTTTCGTTTTTAGACGTGACATAGTTAGCCACTGAGCCATATTTACTTAGTTCTCTCCCTTTGTTCGAATGCTCTTCTTCCATAGAATAGGGAATTCTGCGTTTACAGTAATTCATTTGCCTCCAGCCATTTCCATTAATTTTGTCATGATTCAGTGATGGAACCTTTTTTTTGGGTACAATAATTGTAATGTAGGTGAAAATGCGATCTTCATAATAAGGCGATGGTATGCGCTCTAGCTTCATTTCAGTTTCCAACAAATAATTCCGAATAAACCTTTTTATTCGTATATCATTAACGTGCCACCCTTTCGGTTCTCATTTACACTGATCTCTATTTATTGTTGTGTAGCATCAGGTTGATAAGTTTATTTACAACCAGTTTTAGTGATTATTTTCTTCTTTTTATACATATAATTCATACTTTTACCCGAACCCGATGCCTAGTATACTCTTTTTATGAGAATTTTTTATTTCATAATAATGGATTGTCGTATCGCGGAGTCGGATGAGTCAGATATCAAGAATGCGTCAGTTAAATAGGTATATTATGAAAAATAGTTCCAAAATTCTCAGTAGGGGGCAGATATGCCGCGGAAAGCAGCGTACACAGCATGACAGAGGCGGCATTGTACAGATAGAAAATTAATGCTATCTTTTGTTGTCCTATACAATTTGAGGTTGAAAATACGATCGCTCTTAAAAGTGATAATCTCACAATAGTGAAAGAGACTGGTTTACTAAAAGAAATTCCGAGGTTGTTGATGTAGGTGTGTGGCAACTGAGAAGCTGGTAATTTTAAGGCGAGTGTCTATACGTGCACCGTCCGCAGCCTAATGTTCATTCAGAATTACCCGAATGATTAATTGGCGTGGAAAATGAAGAAGCAAAAAGTGTAATTTGAATGTTTTAATTTTCATCATTTTCTCTTTTAGGTAGGTGTTCGAAGCTGATTGCTTGATTAAATATATTTATGGCGCAAAATAAAAAAAAAATAAGAACAAGTTTCTGAAGTCAAGTTGGCTTAAAGTCGAATTGACCGTATGTATGAAAGTCACCGCAAATTCTTGCGGTACCTGTTTTTTTTTTTTTCTGTAGTAGCGTTGAAATGTGCCCCTCTACACTCTTCTCTTTTTTCCGAATAACCCAGGTAATTTTTCTAGTGATACGGAATACCACGTCATTGCGTGATGATACAAGTTGAAACCTGCACAATCTATTCAATATTCTTCTTACAATGGCGATGTACATCGATCGTTAGCCGCCCTGGCCCACCCACACTATCAATTCTGTTATTCTCTCATCGGCTCTCGTTTGATAGCCCTTCTTTCCGATTCATCGTATTCGTGTTATTACTCTTGTTCTCGCACTTTTTTTCTTTCCGTGGGGTTTTTCTTAATCAGAGAAATTCTCTCCGCTTTTTAGAGAGAGAGAGAGATTAGCTGTGAAAAACGTATTAATTCTCAAATTCGAAATTGGGCGAGTCGAAAATGATGATATGTAAATGACTTCGGTAATTTTGTGGAATTTATTCGCTGCCCAAACAACAATCTGGTTTCAAGAAGATATTATTATTTCACAACGTGAAATAGTACAGATGTTACTTCTTTCCTTCTCGTAATGTTCGTTTCTCCTTTTACCATAATGTGCTGTACAGGAAGAAAAGTAACTTCAGTTGAAACTGTAACATCGAAGAGTGTTTCAGTTCATGTACGGGGCCTTCTCGATATCGTTGTAATGGTTGTCAAAATATATTAACCCAGAATAATTTACGAATTGAGCTAAATTCCGGTATGATTAATCGTTAAGATAAAAATAGTTGCTGTCCGAGTTGCTCCAATGATGAAAACACTTAGGCATTATCGTAACTCGTCTTGGTGTAGTATTTGTTAATAATAGTTTTGTTTCGAAAAATTGTGAGTCACCGAGTAAGTGATGAAAATTTTCAACACGAGCTTTATAATTAGTGGAGAAGAGTAGAGAGGAATAGCGAAATAAAACACCTCACTGCTCTTTGGGCTTTCATAAATAGGTTTTCGGCATTTTTAATGTCTTTACCAACACCCCACTTAGTATTGCCAATCCACAAGGCCGAGTTGCCTCTCGCAGTTGTTGGATTTAGAATCTCGAACCTCCAAAATAATCCAGAAACCTTCAAGTCCGAGTTTGATCTGAACTCCTGTACAGCCAGTACATCCAAACTGGGAGAATAGCGCTACTGGGCTACAATATTCACTTTCCAAAACACCAAAGAAAACAACTATCCTGAATAATCTGAACGGACCGACATAACTCTTTGGACAGAATGTTCCCGGAGCCAGTGCTAGCAGCAATGGAAAGGAATTAGCGCTGCAGGACTAGAATGCACACCTCTTATGTATACCACCTAGCATTTCACAAGGACCGACGTATCTCTCTACTGAAACTTCTAATCACATCCTTAAATCCAAAATCCTGTACAGCCAAAGCACCCAGAGGTGGCGAAGGAATAGCGCTGCAAGACTAGGATACTCTAATCCTCTTCCATACATGGAAGGCCCATCATTTCCCAACTGAGAGAGTGTAAGTATCGTCACTCTCCTCGCTGCCTGTGGAATACAAATAGTGTATTTGCAGGTATTGAGTATTTCTCACAAGCAGACGGTTGAAATCCATGTCTTGGGGCAAATCCTGACCCACTCTTTTCGTTTGCACCAGGGGGAAATCTTTGAGCTTAAAGGCGACAATGGACAACGATCTCGCAGCGCATGAAACGCATCCAGCAGCAGACGCATTGAAAGGTTGTGACCGGGAAAACCCTGCGGCCGGGTAGAATTGTCCGGCCAGCCAGAGTCGCGTTTAATATGAGTTCGTGCTGCAGGAATCAGATGTTGAGAGAGAAATCTTATGACTAGCATGACGACGGCAAGTCCGGGTGCGAACTCTTCTGTGAACTGCCTAAACTGGAATGGTCACAGTTCTAGTAAAATGGTGTCGGTGCTTCTCATGGATGACCGTTTGGCGGTGGTGGCAGGGCCCCGGCTCATGTGGGGGGGGGGGGGGTGATACAACATGCTCCGAACAAGGATTGAAGTGGTCTTATTATACTAGCTTGACACTAGACCTAGCATGTGCCTTTGCTATGTTATACTAAAACTAGCCCATGCTAGACCTGAATTAGACCTGATATACTAGACTACATTGGCCCCATACTAGGCCAACTATGGCCTAGACTAATACTAGTCCTGTAATCAGCCTAAGCTTC
Organism: Aspidiotus destructor; assembly: GCA_035079395.1. Classification (NCBI taxonomy): domain Eukaryota; kingdom Metazoa; phylum Arthropoda; class Insecta; order Hemiptera; family Diaspididae; genus Aspidiotus; species Aspidiotus destructor. The sequence goes on along the minus strand of JAVHKZ010000003.1, from coordinate 8,545,181 downwards.
GCTTCACCTAAGTTAGGTGGACTTTGAGTTTCCTAAACCTAACCTAAGGTATATTAGGCTATACAAGGCTTGGCATACAATATTATACTAAATTATGCTCACCCCCCCCCCTTCCCGATTGATGGATTTGGAATCTACAAACCCTCAAACCGACCTAAAAATATGCGACCCTGAGTTTGAGTTCCTCTGTTCTCACATTCATACAGTAAGTATATTGAGTACCAGTGATACTAGCTTCCACTTTAGGTCTAACATACGCCTATTCGCAAATACAGAGCGGGTGCGCTGCAGGTGGCGATTTACAGAAGCTGGATGAGAAGGAGCCATCAGAAGATATACTCATAAAATCAGCTTTATTTCTTTTCAAATGAATTTCTATCAAAAAGGACAGAGAATAAGTTATAGCTTTCGAAATCTTCTTTCCACCTAAGCCAATTCGGAATTTTCAGCGGGTCAGAAACGCCCGCGTCCGGGAGTTTCTGTGAGCTGCGTGACGTGACGTCACGTGACGTGTGGCGCTTCATGACGACATCAATGACCTTGACCTACTTCAGGGACTTGGAAAATTCCAACTTCCAGCCGGGATGTTTCATGACGTCATCAATGACCTTGACCTACTTTAGGGACTTGAAAAAATTTCAATTTCCTGCCTTCATTATATCAGGCCTAGCATGCAGTATACAGAGAAGAGCCCAGCCACCTCATTTTCTGAGGGGGCATTTTCGTGCCAACGTGATCTCGAGCGCGGGAGGTTGCGGGTTCCCCGCTGCCAATGGCCACTAATTTTTTTCAGAACTTTTTTCAGAACCATCACTTTCTTGTCTCGATTTACCAATCAGAGACACGGCCGGCAGATAGCTTATCACTCGATGTACTTTGCAAATGCTACGCCAACTAGAGCCCTATAATAACGAGTGAGGACATGGGCCGCCATATTTAGTCATTACAGCATGAACTTCCCTAATCATGTTACTGATAACAATTTATCAGTAAGGCAGGAATAGGGAAGTTCATGCTGTGACGACTAAATATAGCGGCTCATGTCCTCACTCGTTATTATAGAGCTCTAGCTATACTAGTACTAGACTGTGTAGAGAGGAATTTTGATGCCGGCACAAACTAATGATGTCACAGCTGATATTAATGAAATCATAGAAAAATTTAAGATGATGACCTCACCATCTAATGACTTCACGGATGGTGATGACGTCACATGCTTGTCGACGTTCCATTTTTAGAGCTTGACGAGGTTACAAGATTGATGACGTCACAGGAAAATTCAAGCTAATGACGTCACAAACTAATGACGTCAAGTATGGTGATGATGTCAAGCAGATTTGACGGGTGATGAAGTCGTTACCAGTAGGTTTGAACCCGAGTATTACAGCTAGTTGAAACCGAAAAACCAGAAACCAGATTCAGGCGAATTTTCCTGAAAGCCAAGACCTTTCTTAGCCGAAAGTTGGAATAAACCACATTTTGTCAGTTTTTCCTTAGCTTCCCTCATTCCGGCAAAATTGAAAAATGCACTGCTTGAGTGTTCAAATTTCAAGTTCAATAGCTCCACTCCCTAGGCCAGATGGACTTTGCCAAAGAATTGACAAAGATGAAAAAGATTGGTTCTGGTTCAGATCAGCTGTTCAGCTTAGAAGCCTGTAGTGCAGTCATCCAACAATTCAAATGGTGGTTTCTTCTGAGCTCGCGTACTAATCAGCCAAAAATCAGCTGATTGCCAGTCGAATCAAGCCGGCATCGACAGTCAGCTGAACTGAAACTTCTGAGGTTGTAAGTTCAAGCTGTAATTTTTGGCAGCAAGTGTTCAACTGCACAACCATTGAAATCATAAAAGTATCAAACAAAGATTAATATCGTACGAAGTGTACTAAACGAACTTTATCCCTCAGAATGAACAAAAAAATAAGAATTTAATATTCGTTACTGCCCTACGATGCGCTCAGTTTTACCTAATTCAAATGTTCCATTAAATTAAATTTCTGACGTCACACAGTACATACATAATACATTCATTCGATTACTGGTGAGTTTAAGAACACGAAATTCACGCTTCATTCATTCTCGATCCGTGAAATTGACTCTTCCAAGAACGTGATGACATTTTTTACGAGATTCATTAATAAACGATTTTCGAATCTGGGAACCATTGTCGAATTTCAACGGTCATCTACCTAGTTTGCGCTGGATATTCTTTCATCTATTATTTTTATATGATTTTACGCGCATTAATATACCGGTACTTCTCAGGCCGATTAAAGACGTAGATGTTGAACACAGATATATACAGACAATGAACCGCCGCGCCGTCAAGAGGAAATTTACCCTATTTTAAAATAATAAAATACTTAAACCAAAGCTGACTTGGAGTATGTACATGTACATCGTGAACACCAAATTGACCCTCATGATTGCATTGCATAATATAAGATGGTGTAGAATGATCGAACATTCATCAATAAGAGAGCTCACGGCCGAGATAGGGAATAGACGAAAGAAAGGGTAAGATCATCATCGTGATTGCAAAGATGACTTCCGTATTGTATTTTACTTCGTACGGTAGGTAGAAATTTTGGCTGTTCCGATTCGGACAGACATGAAAATCTGACAGACAAAATGGAGCCGCATTCTACTCACAATGGTCAAGCGGGAAAGATGTGCCACATAGACCTCCAAGTCCAGGATCTTCAATCGCAGCAGTCCTGTTTTCGATGAGTTCTCAATCAAGTACTCGACCGTTTTTTCAACTCTGTGTACATAAATTTCATGAGCTACGTTTACTCAAAAAATTCAAATACTATCACGAACTTATTACAAAGCTTGGATTTTACTTTAGCCAATTTTAAAAAGAAGGATAATAACAATGTAAATCCATATTATATGACTCAATTACAGATGTCAATTTTCTATGCTCGAATGACCATCTCTTTAAATTCCATCGGATTTGCTCTACAGTGTAGAAATTTGAGTTATAGTGGACCTGTGGGTGCGCGTATATGTGTACGTTAACAAAGTTATTACACGGCATTAGTAAGCAGTTAGAGTGCATCCTCGATTCGATGTGATCATGGATTAACGAATTGACGCGTTGAAGTTCGCTATTCCAAATTGAAAAACGTGGTACTTGTGACCTGCCCACATCCTCGGCGTACGATGTCTGCTCGGAATATTCACATTCGTATGATTTGAAATAATTGGATATCAACCATTTTATAATTTCATACACACCTGGTCTTTATTACTCTCCACTCACTTATATTTCTCCAAAAATTTAAATCAATATCAGATAGAAAATGCACCAAGAGTGATAATGAATAAGAAAATTAAGATTTGTTTGCTTTTATACCATCAATATTTCCGTGGGGGATGACCATTCCCAGCTGGATTTACAGAAAATTTTCAAGTTTTTTCTTTTTTCAAAGACGGTTGTTCACCCACTCGCTGATTGATCATCCGAAAAATTTTCAACACTTCTTCGTGACGGGAACATTTAAGACGTGACTGTAAGGAACGGCCATCCTTACTGACAGAAAGAAGAAGAGGTGGTTGCTATATCTTTAGAATACTTTCTTTTCATTTATTTTATTTTAACCAGCTTTGAAACTACAACTAGGTTATTAGCTCGACGTACTAGAGGAGTTCGTTGTTAGTTTGATTCTTTTAGAAGGCGGTGTACCAGGACTGAGTTATGAGGGAACGGTAGTGGTTTTTATAATCAAGGGCTGGTAGGAGGGAGTTGTCAGACATTCTGTTGAGAAGGTGGCAATTTTGGCGGCTTGATCGACTGCATCGTGTTCCTCAAAGTCAATTTGACCCGATATCCATATGAATATTATTTGGGAGTTAATTGAGTTGAGTGTGAGCAGTGCAAGGAGAATGCGTTGGGTGAGAAGGTTCGAGTGTATGTATCGGTAAGTGAGTGGAGTGAAGAGGATGATTCGGTGAGAAGAAGAAAGTCGAGCCCGAGATTTGAGTTTGAGACTCGAGATAGGGGCTTGAGGCTGAGGCTCGAGATTGAGACTAAAGACTGACAATCAAGACTGACCCTCGAGACTGAGACTCGAGTTTGAGAATCGGGGTCGAGACTCGAGACTGAAAATCAGGACTGAGACTGACACTCGGGACCGAGAATCGAGACTGACACTGGAGCTTGAGACTCAAGACGGAAACTCGAGCCTGAGACTCAAGACTGACACTCGAGCATGAGACTTGAAGCTGAGACTGAGAATCGAGGCTAAGACTCGAGACTTGGACTCGAGCTCGAGAATTGAGTTTAAGAATCGAGGTTGAGACTAGAGACTGACACTTGAGCTTGAGAATCGAGACCAAGACTCGAGACTGACACTTGTCACCGAGACTCAAGACTGACACTTGAGCTTGAGAATCGAGGCTGGGACTCAAGACTGACACCCGAGACTGAGACTCGAGCTTGAGAATTGAGTTTGAGAATCGAGGCTGAGACTCGGGACCGAGACTCGAACTTGAGACTTGAGACTAACACACAAGACTGAGACTCGAGCTTTGGATTTGAGACCGACACTCAAGACTGACACTCGAGAGTAAGAGTCGAGTTTGAGAATCGAAACTGTGAATCGAGACTGAGACAAAAAACTGATACTTGAGACTCGAGCTTGAGAATCGAGTTTGAGAATCGCAGCTGAGACACGTGACTGACACTTGAGCTTGAAACTCAAGACTGAGACTTGAGCTTGAGAATCCACGCCAAGACTCGAGACTGACACTCGGGACTGAGACTCATGACGGACACTCGAGCTTGTGATTTGGGACTGAAACTGGAGCTTGAGACTTGAGACTGACACTCGAGACTGTGACTGGAGCTTGAGACTCGAGCCTGAGACTCAAGACTGACACTCGAGCATGAGACTTGAGGCTGAGACTGAGAATCAAGGCTAAGACCCGAGACTTGGACTCGAGCTCGAGAATTGAGTTTAAGAATCGAGGCTGGGGCTAGAGACTGACACTCGAGACTGACACTTGAGTTTGAGACTTGAGACTGAGACTAGCACTTGAGCTTGAGAATCGATTTTGAGAATCGAGGCCATGACTCGAGACTAACACTTGTGACCGACACTCAAGACCGACACTCGAACTTGAGAATTGAGACTAACACACAAGACTGAAACTCGAGCTCGGGATTTGAGACTGACACTCAAGACTGACACTCGAGACTGACACTCAAGACTGACACTCGAGACTGAGACTCGAGACTGAGACACAAAACTGATACTTGAAACTCGATACTGAGACTCGAGCTTGAGAATCGAGTTTGAGAATCGAGGCTGAGACTCGAACTTGAGACTTGAGACTAATACACAAGACTGAGACTCGAGCTTTGGATTTGAGACCAACACTCAAGACTGACACGCGAGAGTAAGAGTCGAGTTTGAGAATCGAGACTGTGAATCGAGACTGAGACAAAAAACTGATACTTGAGACTCGAGCTTGAGAATCGAGTTTGAGAATCGCAGCTGAGACTCGTGACTGACACTTGAGCTTGAAACTCAAGACTGAGACTTGAGCTTGAGAATCCACGCCAAGACTCGAGACTGACACTCGGGACTGAGACTCATGACGGACACTCGAGCTTGTGATTTGGGACTGAAACTGGAGCTTGAGACTTGAGACTGACACTCGAGACTTTGACTGGAGCTTGAGACTCGACCCTGAGACTCGACCCTGAGACTCAAGACTGATACTCGAGCATGAGACTGGAGGCTGAGACTGAGAATCAAGACTCAGACTCGAGACTTGGACTCGAGCTCGAGAATTGAGTTTAAGAATCGAGGCTGGGGCTAGAGACTGACACTTGCGCTTGAGACTTGAGACTGAGACTGGCACTTGAGCTTGAGAATCGATTTTGAGAATCGAGGCCATGACTCGAGACTAACACTTGTGACCGAGACTCAAGACCGACACTCGAACTTGAGAATTGAGACTAACACACAAGACTGAGACTCGAGCTTGGGATTTGAGACTGACACTCAAGACTGGCACTCGAGACTGAGTCACAAAACTGATACTTGAGACTCGAGGCTGAGACTCGAACTTGAGACTTGAGACTAACACACAAGACTGAGACTCGAGCTTTGGATTTGAGACCGACACTCAAGACTGACACGCAAGAGTAAGAGTCGAGTTTGAGAATCGAGACTGTGAATCGAGATTGAGACAAAAAACTGATACTTGAGACTCGAGCTTGAGAATCGAGTTTGAGAATCGAAGCTGAGACTCGTGACTGACACTTGAGCTTGAAACTCAAGACTGAGAGTGGCACTCGAGACTGACACTTGAGCTTGAGACTTGGGACTGAGACTGGCACTTGAGCTTGAGAATCGATTTTGAGAATCGAGGCCATGACTCGAGACTAACACTTGTGATCGAGACTCAAGACCGTCACTCGAACTTGAGAATTGAGACTAACACACAAGACTGAGACTTGAGCTTGGGATTCGAGACTGGCACTCAAGACTCACACTCGAGACTAAGACACTCAAACTTGAGACTTGAGACTAACACTGAGACTCGAGACTGAGACACAAAACTGATACTTGAGACTCGATACTGAGACTCGAGCTTGAGGATCGAGTTTGAGTATCGAGGCTGAAACTCGAGACTGACACTCGGGACCGAGACTCGAGACTGAGCCTCGAGACTGACACTGGAGCTTGAGACTCAAGACGGACACTGGTGACTGAGACTCGAGGCTGAGACTCGTGACTGACACTTGAGCTTTAGACTCAAGACTGAGACTGGCACTCGAGACTGACACTTGAGCTTGAGAATCAAGGCTAAGACTCGAGACTGACACTCGGGACCGATACTCATGACGGACACTCGAGCTTGTGATTTGACACTGAAACTGGAGCTTCAGACTTGAGACTGACACTCGAGACTGAGACTCAAGACTGAAACTGCTACTCTAATTTTCATTTGTATGGCTTATTTGTATGGAATTTGGCAGTTTTTCTTAAATATAGTTAAAACGTTAAGCTTTTGCCACATTTTTAACGAAAATACAACTGACGACAAACATCTGTGTTATGACAGGAGGGCATGTACACTCAAATTGTGTAAATAGTATCGACAGATACATCTGACATAGATCCGTTTTTGCTGAAACCGTGAACCCATTTTTGTATGTATAGAAATAATATTTTCATTTTTTCCCCACCATCTCTTCAAAAAACAATAACAGAAAATATTCCCCATGTTTTCTGCGTGCACATTTTCAGACACTAAATTAGTAATTAATCACTTTCCAGAATCCATAAAAGGTATTATTCTATAGGTTAGATTTTTGGAAATACAAATTATATCAATTTTTGGACATATTGGGGTACAAATTAAAGGAGTAATAGTCATACTGGGTTGAAGACCCGGTGCGACTACATCTTACGATTCTTTCAATGGTTTTATAAATGCACTCTTGTAATTCGATTCTAGCAAACCGCTCGAAGGTTCTTCAATGCACCGAGTTATTCGGTTCATTTAAAAATATATATACATGCATGTAATTTATGAACAACGAAGAGAAAGAGAGAAAGAAAGAAAAAAGAAATGAGAGAGGGAAGGTAAAAATCTCTTAAAGACAGAAGTTCACATAGCGAAGCAAAACGGCAGAAATTAGTTTAGATGCCAAATACTGCGACTACTGGCCGGCGTGCGGTGACCGCCAGTGCAACGTAGGATGGAAAGGAATGCATGCAAAATATTTCAAGGGGCTTTATAAAGCAAGCGACGATCAAACAGGATTTGGGGTGGTACGGTACTTCTTGCCGAAGTGAATTCATTCTTTAGTGCGTATCTGAAAGCACGTCGTGTAACTGCTTGAATTAAATGCAACGTCGATGACCTTGGCTTGTAAAGAGATGCAGACGATGAGATGATGATAACGTACATACCATCAGTTAGTCTTTTTATCAGTTTAGGCTTGTACCGTACGATGAGATGTGGTGTACCCTCTTTCATTGAGATTTGAAAGAAAGAAGGAACATCGCATAGCGAAAAAATGAATGAGTTGATCGATATCTGTTAGAATAAAATTAATAGATCTTCAACAGTATTTATTTATTCATTTTTCCAACAAGGACTGATTCTGCAAAACCGAACGGATCTTCTTTTCGCGGAAAAATGAAAAAGTATGAGATAACGAATTAATAGGAAACAAAATTAGATCGTTTTAATCATTAGATTGTGACACGATGGCGTCATCAAAATAACAGGGCGTCCACCAAATTCAAAAATTAAAAAGGGCTCCTAAAGAGTACAAGACCATGATAGCAGGAGGGGACGGTGTAAGGGGGTCTACAGTTTCTGTATTATATAAAAATCCGTCATGAAAACCCATCAAAATTACAGAAAAAAATCACACTCAACCCAGGAATTTAAATTTAAATTTTTTTTACTGGGTCAGAAATGAAATTAATGGACTTTTATTAAACCATTTTTACACGTGTAATGTTCCAAGCGAAACCCCGGGCATATGTTGAAGTGGAGTAAACTTCGTGTGTAAAACATGCTTTCAAATGAGGCCCTTTCTATGCAAAAATATTCATATTATTTGTGCAGTAGATTTTGGGATTCAGGATCCGCTTGTTTGAAGTAACAAAGTAACCCGGGTTTCGCTTGGAACATCACAAATATCGGACATTTACAGAATTTATAGGGACGGTACACACCCCACATACATAATAAAGTTGTACGATATTTCCTCTAATATGACACCAACTCGCGCACTTCAGGCAGAAGTACCTTCGATGGGAGACTTGCCCACTACAAAACGAGACACGCAATGTTATGAAGTTCACCATCAGGGCCGAATCTCCATCCGAATTGGACGTAAGACTAGCCCAGAGGGAAACATGGGAGGATACCGATTCAGTGACGTGCATACTGATCTGTACTGACGCACAGGAGAGAGGCTGTCTCACAGGGTGGAGGTTAAGACTATGACAGCACCGACGAAGGGTAACAACTCAAAAGACTCAAATTCTACAAAAGAAGATTCATACACATACAGGGAGACTCAACTCAACCATCTCCCAAGCATTTAGGGAAGAAATGGAGATGCATTCGCGTTCAATAATGAATTTCGTCTCTTTAAGGCAAGAATACGAAAGATGAATGTTCCAATCTTGATAAAGCTGTTGTGCAAAATGATATTTACAGTCGAATGATCGGAAATTGTACCACATTCTACCGTACATACCGAAGACGTCGCAAAGACAGTACAAATACGTAACTTTGATGAAGAATGTAATGCCATCGTTTCGGCAAAAATATTTTCAGAAGTTTAAACCGATGGTTGGAGGTCAACTAGCCCACGTTTCAGTTGTTTTACAGCTGATACCTAAAAGGTCAACAAGTTCCATTCTTCCGAACGATTGTGTACTATTTCACTTTTAAGCCTTACAGATTGCGGAATTCATACTCCAACAAGAAAAGAAGAATAAAAAAAAAGAAAAAAGTAAAACGACTCGTAATTGGAATGCAACGGACATCACAAGAATTCATAGAGACGGCGTTTTTTTGGTGCCGGTATCCATAAAACTTGAAACAGTTCTACAAAAAAAAAAAAAATAGGAACGTACACAAAATAACTCTTTAAACGTTATCCCGACGTATAGTTTTCATTTTTTGATATACTTACTGTATAATCATTTTTTATTCGCCGAGGAGGCAACGGTAAAAATAAAATTCTTTTTATGCTCATAAAGATAATTTGGCTATCGTCTTAATTTAGCACAGGTTGGTAAGACATTGGAATCGAGAATCTAAATCAGCTGTGAGCCTGCGATGTGCATCCACGAAAAAAAAGGCGTCAGTACTGCCCAAGAAGACGTCTTAATTATCATTATTACGAGAATATTTATAATATGTTACGGGTACATCGTGAGATGAGGCTAAATGCGGAATTCTACGGATATTTGCATACTTTTCACAACCATAATAGCCTCGCTTCTGACGTTTTACGAATATTAGTCGACTTGAAATTTCGGCAATCTTAAATTTTGTTCATCTATCTACATCACATTTCATTGCAGTTTGAGTCCGGTTGATTCTTCACAAGGTCGAATTCATGTAACCTTAGTGAAAGGTTTCTCATTTTTTCAGCCTTCGGTACCAGATCGAAATGTTGTATGTATGGTAAACAGAAAAAAGTATATAAGATTCACACAATCTTGCGTCGATAGGGGCAAATACAGGAAAATTCATGTAATCTCATAGAAAATTTGGGGGCGAGAACAGTGTCAAGAGAACCCTTGCGGCTAAGCAAATGTTTCTTGATGTGCTGATCACTCGTGTCGCATATGCTGTCACCCGTCCTCCACAAAGAATGGATGGCGATTGCATTTACATAAGTCATGTTTACTCCAACAAGTTTCATGTCTTTACTCTGCTCTGACCCCTAATTTGAAGCCCCCTTCACGATACCCTGCGCGTAGCCCAACCCTCTTCACCCTCGATACTCCGAGGGTGATTCACATATTTGCGAGTTCACCCCGCGAGTTCACCTTGCCCAGTTTATATACAAGCGTAATACTATAGCTTTATGCTGGGATTTTACCAGTCCTAAACTAGACCAATAATAGAACGGAGAACCCCCCGGACTTTACTTAGTCTTGAACTAGGCTTATAGGCGTAGGCTAATCATCAAAAACACAGTATACTTCATAAACGGATCTAGTTAGTTTCAGGGTTGCCAGGTGATTTTTTCAAAAATCCGTATCCGCCATTTTTTCTACACCCACAAAAAAATTCTCACAATCTATCAATAACCATCAAGAGGAAGGTATCTCTCATACCCGTAACTCAGGTACTTTTTCCTCGATCGAATCAAAGTTGCCGAACACTACGGTATCAGCCTATACCGATCAGGAGAAAAGTATCTCCTGTACGAGCGACTGAGGTACTTTTCCCTTGAGCACACGAAATCCGCATCTTGCGCCTATCAATAACGATCAAGAGAAAGGTATCTCTCATACTCGTAACTCAGGTACTTTTCCCTCGATCGAATCAAAGTTGCCGAACACTACGGTATCAGCCTATACCGATCAGGAGAAAAGTATCTCTCGTACAAGCAACTGAGGTACATTTCCCTTGAGCACAAGAAATCCGCATTTTGCGCGAAGTCCAAAGGATAATTTCGAGGAACAAAAATACGTAGGTTTGGCAGCATGGGTCAATTTATACTAGAAGGCTTAGGCATCCTATGTATTGTATTTCTTTTTTGAATCCCTTATTAAACTGGAACTAGCTACTGTAGTAGGTTTAGCCTTCATAGGCCTAAATGTACAGTAAACTAGACCAAGACAGAGCTTTCATGAGCTGACAATCTTGATAAGAATTTGAGCCCAAGCGAAGGTCGTCATTGTTTTGATATAGTAAACCCCATCCTAAAGCATTGATAAGAATAACAAGGCAACATGTCGCGATCCATCCCGACAGTTTGGCAAAAGTAAGTCCATAATGAAAGCGTAAATAAAGTATACTGAAATTATAGACTCACCTTATTGTGTATCATTAGACGATATTTGTTGAAATGAAGTAACGGTTCGGCGATGCGAGATGGAAGTGATCGAAGTAAGTCTTCCAAACATACCAGAGATTGACCTCGATTGACCAACGATATCAGCTTGTCCACAGCTTCGTAGTATCCATTCCAAGATGCATCCATTTCGGCAGCCGGCTGAGCCAGACAACCTCGCATCACATTCGTACAGTATCCACTACACGGTTTAATACTACGAGATTGACCGCTACAGTGATTGCAGTAAGTCATTTTTAGCAAGGCGTCGTAACAAACTTGACCATTGAAGGTGGATAAGTAAAGTTGATTCGATTGGTAAAGTAATTGGGAACCGAAATTAAGCGATGAAATCAATACTTTAGTCGCTTCGAAGGTTTTCGATATATCCTTCTCCAGCATCTTCGTTTGATCTGCGAACGGCCTAATATCGGCGATTTTATTCTGCAAACACGTCCTGAATTCGGGATTCAGTTCGGATTGTTTCTGAAATGAACCCGTCGAGTAAATCAACGGAAAGATGCGTACGAATAGGGAATTGGTGATTTGAGCGAGTCGATTTCCCGAGGCTTTCTCTTCCTTAAAATTCTCCACCTCGGTACTGTAATTCAAATACTGATTCAAGTCCTCGAAGAAGGTTTTTACAGTATTATCCGTACTCGCTGTAGCACTGTTGAATGCGGTATTCATTATCTTCAACGTTATCTTTTCAGCTTTTAATAACATTTGGTGAACGTAATCTGTAACAAATAAGAAGAGCGACGAAATTCGTAAGATAATAATCGAAAGAAACAACTGGGACAAATTTTACCCAGGTCACATTTTATGATGATCGTATGAATTTAGGACAGACTCACAAAATTGGAGGCTAAAACGGTAAGAGGATCTCACTTTCTTTCAGGATGAGAGTACTCTTGAAACTTTTTCCATTTTTTTAGCCCTAGCAAATGATACGATACTCGAGACGTCGCTATTTTTATCCGAATAACGTATCAGGATGATGAAGTAAGACAAGAAAACAAAAATATGCGTCATACGAAAGCGTGATAATTTTAAAGAAACTTTTCACGAGTTTTTTGGAGATCGCAACAGGAAACTGTTGGAAATGCGCGAGACATATTTTTACGAAAACAGCAGAAAGGGTCTTCGTTTTATAACTCGGACATTCACAAGATTATCTCTTCTCACTCACGCTCTCCGCGAAGTTCAGCTATCCATCTTTCTCACAGCTAATTTTGATCCAACGCCCGCGGCACACGAATTAGGTGGCAGACGGTTTGTCGCTCGCAGAACAATACGAGTGCCCCCTTTGTTTGCGAACAAAACAATGAAGTAATGAAGGTATAGACGTTGGTCTCCACTCATCAATGCATTTTTATGAAGTAGGAAATGGTACTAAAATTTATGTTTTCTTATGATTGGCAGTTTGACAATATTATATACTGAACCACACCGCCGCTCTTCCGACGAAACAGCAGTTTAAATATTTTTGGTTTATATTATGCAGGCCTGACTTTTGCTCGATTCCATCCATACAATTTCCAACAGGTGTTCCGACAATTCAATAGACTGTAAATTCTTACCGAGTCCGCACACATACCAATAAATTATAATCGGTATAATTAATTATACATTGCGTACCCTGACATGAACACGTTACTCCTTAGATTACGGAAGTGACCAAAATTTGAAAATGATCGTTTCAGAGCAAAACCGATAATTTTGAAAAGATCGAGTACAGAAATACGTACGTAACTCTTCAAAATAATCGGGAAGCACTTGAACACTACGTAGTTCGATTTCGATAATGTTCTTAATTACGCAGGAAAATGTAGAAAAAGAAAAAATTCCTCACGTGAGCGGCTCACGTCAAGCTGTACGTAATAGACAAAACGAGTAGAGAGCATTTTTCTTCTCGAATCCATAGGTATACGCGTAAGAACATCGCGTATTCTGTACACAGTATACCTACATACCTAACAAGAATATTCCTGACCGCTTCTGCAGCTCAGAACATGTTCAACAATAATGTGAAGAAACAAGACAAACGAACGCCTTAAGATAACATTAGTGGACAATTCTCTTTGACGGTAGCAAAAGAAGAGCGTGGGAATTTCTCTAATGAGATATGGTCAGACATTCACCACGCAAAGCGCGCTCTGTCTGCATTGTTGTTAGTTTTTCCTTCTTGTCATTCTTTCCGCCCACTCCCCTCCGTCCTTCTTCCGGACATCATTTTTTTTTTCATCCTTATTCTCTTTTTTTTCTCTCTCTCTCTCTTTTTAATCGTTGCGAAATACAGAATTTAAAAGTCGAAACTAAGCTAACCAGTTTATAAAATTCAGACTACCCAGTTCTCACATACCGGCGCATCAAGTCGATTTTAAAAGTTACAGCATAATATTTAACCTTCAACGAGATCGGAAGCCTGTAAAGAGTTGGAAATTTATAACGGAGATTTCTGAATGGAGTGTCATCGCGAGGAAACACAGAAAATCTCACAGTTCGCGTGAAAAAGTACAGGGAATAGCTTCTATGAATATTTTACTTTCTTCTTAGGGTGGTCCAAATTTATATTTTTTCTGCAATTCAAAAGATATTTACGGAGACTACATTGATACACTAATCTATAACAGAAAATAGAATGAAAAACTTGAGAGGAGAAATTGGTGCCTAAAGAATAACTGAAATACGAGTTCATGACCTCAAAATTTTTTTGATCTAAAATTTATGAATTGTGACTTGTTCCAGAATAAGGGCTATTAGCATCGAGTACCTGTTCCGGGGAAAAGGTAGCACTGCTGCCAAAGATTTTCAGAAATTCGTATCCGTCATTTTTCGTAAGACCTAAAACCAGATTTCAACGGACTTACTAATTTATCAATACCAATCAGGAGAAAGGTATCTTTTGTAAGAGTAACTGAGATACTTTTTCCTTGATCGACTCGATGTCACAGGGACTGCACCAGGAGAAAAGTATCTCTTAGATAGCAGCCCAAGGTACTTTTCCCTTGAGCGCAAGAAGTCCGTATGCCCATCTTTCTCGAGGATCAAGAATCCCCAGACCTGGCAGTACTGATATGAGTGCATAATTGTGATCAAACCAACATCATATGCAGAGTTGGAAAGCCGAAAGATAAAACTTTCGCTTTTGGCTTTAGCTGTTAACCTTCGAACATGAAACTTTTGGCTTTCACCTTATTTTTTTTCGGCTTTTGTCTTTCAACTTTTTGGGTCAAAACTCCTCCGGCTTTCAGCTTTTAGCTTTCAGCTTTCAACTTTTTCCGTCTTTTTATGGGCAGGTCCTAAACAAGAGTCAAGGGACCGTGAAAACGTAAAAAAATTGAATAAAAAAAGCTTTTGGCTTTCGACTCGAAAAATTTTTTCGGCTTTTGGCTTTTTGGGCTCAAAATTCTTCGGCTTTCGGCTTCAAACTTTCAGCTAGCTTTCCAACTCTGATCATATGTGACCTGCTCCAAGATAAGGGCAGCTAGCAGCAAAACGCAAATCTCCCGGGAGAGCGAAAACCACGGTGGCGAAAACGGAGTTTTATTGCTACCCTTCAGTGCTGCCACGCCTATGGATTTTTGGTCATCAAAAGTAGGGATTTTGCGTAAAATACAAATTCCTTGCGCTCAAGGGAAAAGTACCTTAGACACTTATATGAGAGATACTTTTCTCCTAGTCGTCGTTATAAGCTGATGCTGCAGTCTTCCGTAAAAATCGAACCGATCAAGGGAAAAGTACCTCAGTTACCTCTATGAGAGATACCTTTCTCTTGATCGGTATTGATAAATTAGTCGAAATCGGTTTTCAGGTCTTACAGAAAATGATGAATACGGATTTTTGAAAATATCTGGAAGTATCCCTGGAACAGGTACTTGATGCTAATAGCTCTCATCTTAGAACAGGTCACAATTTTCCAGAATTACAAAATTCCACGGATTGGTTCTTCTTGACTTTTGATTTTCAGAAATGAGAACCCGTTTCCTAGAGAAAATGCATGACTTTGCGGGTTCTGAGTGACCGGTAGACACCCTGAAATAGCACCGCAAATAATCCCAATTAGAAAAGGGTCGTTAGCTGTATCAATTGCAGTGGAGGCGTTACAGCACACCTTATTTGAATGAGAAGCGTGGAGGCGTGAGCAGGGCAAGCTTAGTGGGTCTCTTCAAGAGATTGGAGTGAATGAAGCGCTTCCTCCGAGTAGTCTGGTAACTACCATGCGAATAGAAGCATGCGTCTGCATTTTCAGCCACCGTCATGAGAAAGGAGGTGGACCAGGAAAGGAATAAGCAAACGCAGAACCACGCTATGGCCTACTCAACACCTGTGTACAGTGCACATACAGTCGAGACTCCACAGAAAGAAGAGAAAATACAAGAGGAGGAAGAGAAACTTCAACAGGGACTCAGTTCCCAGTTTTGTCTGGTGTGTTGCCAAACAGTAACTTCCCATCTTCCTTCTCCCTCGACGTTTTGTGGCCTACACGACATCTGCGCACTATCCACACTCGCACTCCGGTAGGACGGCGAGGAAGCCCATCCTTCAAGAATGAGGAAGAAGAGACTCCAACAGCGATCTGCTATATGTAATGGGGTGTTGTTATTGTTGTGCGCTCCGATGTTTTGCATGTCTGGGGGCACGGAAACTTGGCGGTTGCCCAGTAAAAAAGGAGGGTCGCTGAGGAGATTCTTCCAACACTGAAGTTCTACCCGACAGCGTCGATTCCGGTGATGAAGAAAACAAAATTAAAAGCATACGCAACTCGTACCAACTCCACCATTCAGAAAGGGCATCGCAGGACATGCGACAAAAAGTATGTGTACGTTACCCTGTTATCTCCAGTTGCTTTTCATATTGCTGAGTATGAATCCAACATAACAGAATCATTCAATTTTGAAAATCAGAACGATGCATCTTCTATTTTTCTTTATCAAGTCACAGTTTGTTGTCGCACTGTTCTCTCTTAACTCATAAGTGGTACTATCGAAGCTCAAATTACGTTTTCGCGTTCTGAAGCGAACAGATGAAAAATTTAAAACACTTCAAGCAGAGGTAACAGGAAGCAAAGTTGGAAAAACGTCCAGGGACGGAAGAAAAATGTGAGGGTTCTCGCCTAACCCGGTATTCGGACATAAAAATCTGAAGCTGAACCATGGCAGGCACGCAAAAAAGAGATTCACAATCAAACGAAAAATGATGAGAAGACGAGTAATATGAAATTTACTCTTGACCGACTGGGGCAAAAAAGTAGCACATAATCGTACAATCAAATACAATAACGCTAGTACTGAACTAATGCAAAACCTCGAGCAATTTCCTACCCTCGACATCGCCTCATGAATAAAAACTCAAACCATCTCAATTCAATTGATCAACATTTTTAATAGGCTGAATCACCACCTATACTAGTGAATTTAAAAGGCGCATCGATTGACTCCCCTCACTGATCGATTTCCCAAGCTGCAGTCGATATTAATTCACTGCCTGAAGCCAATCACCAACTTGTTCGCGTGTAAAATTCACTTCCAATCTCTCGTCTTGAAACACAATATTTTACCGAGCGGGAAACACGACACGATGCGCTTGATTTTCCTTGCGAAGGGCAATGTTCGCTTCGATTATTTCGGTGAACTTTTTTTTTTTTTTTCTCCTGCGTTTCCTCTTACAGACGTGTGTTGAACTGTATCTTCCTCTTCTCATCGCAGGCATACGCCGCCGTATCTTTGCTTTATTCGTACCGAGATAAAGAATAAAGATGGTATACATGACCTACAACCACTATATACGATTCGTTCTAATACTGTTACACATTATGCAAGTATGCAGCAGCAGCTATGCACACCGTGCACACGGTTTAAATTTGTAGACAACGTGTCGCATTGATGTAGATTTTACTCTCGAATCTGCCTCGTCCGAGCATAGCCGATTTTGTGAAAAAGAATAAAAAAATCCACAAATTTCACACGCGTTCGATTGTTCCGCCGCGATCGCGAATCTCGACTGAATAGCGGGATATGAATACATTCTTCTGCATTATTCGCGGAAAAATTCAAAACTTGGCGATTCGCAAATTCTTGATAATAATGCACAAGTGTACCCCGTAAATATCGATTAGACATTCTTGGAAAAGAAATTTAAAAATTTTTTCGCTATAAAGAATTCTATGGCGTCGAATAATATTACTTATAAGCTTTTAAGAAGTCACGTAGTGCATTCAATTAGTTCCTACAACGTGTTGCTGGAGAAAGCCTACACAATAAATGTAGCACGATGTAACGTAATAATTTTCGTAGTCATAAACTTATCCGGGGCTTATCTTTTTAGCGGTCTTCGTTATTATTGCTGGTACATCAAAAAAGATTCTCAAAATGCTGTCTGTATGGTAGAGGAGAGAAACGAAATTAGAGATGTCATTTTTCTGGTATAAACGTAAAGATGGGGCACATGCAAATTCTGATTCTCCATTTGATATGCACGAAAAATAGAAACCATTGGGCCGATGCCAATAGAGAAATGGGTTCATCATTCGAAAAACAGTGGGTGTATATTAGTATTAATGGTATACGCTAATAAATTTTCGGCAAGAGATGAATAAAAAATTTCAAAAATATCGAATTTACATACGCTTATAGGCAAACGCACACACTACCATTTCTTATGGTTATAATTATGCCTAATAATACATAAACGTAGGCTGCATGTTCAATATCGTTATTTTCACTACAAAAATCGTATACAGCAATAGCACTTTTTTTTTCTTCGACTGACGATGCGTATGTACGAATCCTTTGAAGTGAATTTTTAAATCAGTTTCAATACACTCTATCAATCACGCTGAGCTTACACTTCTTTCGTCGCTCGCTCGAGAACATGAGAGAATTTGGGAAGCCAGAAATAAATCAAAATGATGCCAGCAACAAACGAAAAAAATTAGCGAGTTCAATAGTTCCGGAATCGCTTTAAAAATCTTAAAAGTATGTCACTTTGAAGAGTAAATTCGGATGTTTTCGTATCGATATTGAAGAACAACCTACGGTAATTCTAATAAGCTGAAATACACCCGGAAGAGAGATTCCCGGTCATTTGCCCGAATACGTTGTCCCGAATGACTAAAATCCCGAATGTGTTTTTCGGGTCAATGTCCATTCGAGTAAATTGTTTTCGGGCTCTATGTTCTTTGGGATTTTAGTCATTCGGGACAACGTATTCGGGCAAATGACCGGATACGGGAAGAGATCGTAAGCCGGAACTACTGACGATTAAATAACAAGTCTTACATACAGGAAAAAGGACTACTGGTGGGATCTATGCCATTACCGCTGTCGCCGATATTAGCGTAGACATTCATGAATGTTGAAAAACAAAATATCAACGCCGGGCAGCATATTTTAGTTGTGTGGTGCGGTACTTCGGGAAACGAATGCGATGAATTCGATCTCATTGTGGAAAAGGGCAATGATACAAAGTCTACAAAAAGTTTACGCACAGCACCGACACCATCATGACAAACGACTCCTACCACCACCCCGGGCACAAGTTAGGGGCGATTCCAAACTACTACTACTCAGCAACTTATCTGCTTTCATTTTGGTAAGGACTCCCTCAGCCATGCAGCTAGACTAGTGGAGTGGCCGGTGGCTGTTGCGATCCACTTTACTGTCCTAATTTCTTACCTCTTCCCTTCATCGTTTTTCAGGAAAGAGATGGCTTGGTTGCAGTAGTTCTGAATCACCATTAAGTTGTACCTGCGGTGGTTGGAATTTATCGGATCGCATTGGCTTTCTGTACATTTTGACATATTTCATGTCTTTTTTCGGACACCCTGTACACTATGGAAAATCGCGAGTGCAACCTCCCCCCCCCCCCCAAAAAATGGACTTAAAAATAGTTTAAGAAAATTTTTTATAAGTGGTAATTTTTTGTTTTCATTTTGTTTTATTCTCTATTATTTTGTTATTTGTTCATTTATTTATCATTTATTCATTCTTTATTTATTTATTCACTTTTATCTATTTTGATCTTTTATTTATTTATAAATCATTACTTATCCTGTTTTCATTCTTATTCTATTTTAGAATTCATTATTTCATTTTTAGAATTCATTTTTTTTTCAATTTTTCATTTTTTTTTTATTCTGTATTTTTTTTTGTTTTCATTTTTCATTTTTCTATTTTTTTATTTTTTTATTTTATTTTTTCATTTTTTCATTCTTTAATTTTTTTTATTCTTTTATTCATTTCATTTTTTATTTTTTTATATTTTTTATTCTTTTATTTCTTCATTTTTTTCAATTTTCAATTTTTTTTTATTTTTTCATTTTTTTCATTCTTTTACTTTTTCATCTTTTCTATTTTTTTATTATTTTAATTTTTTTATTTTATTCATTTTTTTTCAATTTTTTTAATTTTTCTTTTCATTTTTCTAATTTTTTTAAATTTTTTTATTTTTTCATTTTTCTATTCTTTTTTTCTTTTTATTTTTCAATTTTTTCCATTGCTTAATTTTTTCCATTCTTTTATTCATTTCATTCTTTCATTTTTTGATTCTTTTTTTTTTTATATTTTTCATTCTTTCATTTCTTCATTTTTTTTAATTTTTAATTTTTTTTATCTTTTCATTTTTTTTATTTTTTCACTTTTTCATCTTTTCTATTTTTCATTATTTCCATTTTTTTATTTTATTCATTTTTTTTTTCAACTTTTACAATTTTTTTTCATTTTTTTCATTTTTTAATTTTTTTTATTCTTTTATTCTTTTTTTTTTTTCAGTTTTTTTCAATTTTGTTTTTATCTTTATTTATTTATACTCATTTCTCTTTTTGAGAAGCAGGCCAATGGGCCTACTTCTCCCACCCGTTAGGTACCCACCTAATAATTAAGAAGAGTGATTTTTAAACTAACGCGGTCAAAATGGCACTGTAAATAAAAAAATAGAAGAAAAAAGAAAATTCACGACGATCTCCGCGGTGACAGTGGTGATCCTATTGC
The DNA here is from genome assembly GCA_035079395.1 of Aspidiotus destructor. Lineage (NCBI taxonomy): Eukaryota > Metazoa > Arthropoda > Insecta > Hemiptera > Diaspididae > Aspidiotus > Aspidiotus destructor. The sequence goes on along the minus strand of JAVHKZ010000003.1, from coordinate 8,524,628 downwards.
TAGTCCGGTTCTCCGGGTTGTTGAACTTGTTATTGTATTGACAGTAGTTTTGATCCACGATTTCCCTCTCTATTTTTGTGTACTCCATCCCCTCAAAATTTCCATGGATTTTGTTGTTCCTCAGAAACGTGAGAAGTTCCTCCTCCGGCATGGGACCAAACATACTAGCCTAGTCATCACCCATGGACACCAATTTATTATTTCGTCATTGGCAAACTAGGCGGCCCGGGATTCCAAAATAGAAAAAATTTGAAAAAGAGAAGAACAAAATCAATTTAACGAGACAACGCCTTGCCCAAGAAGTTAGAATGATCGCAAAAATATGAGCTCTGTGCTGACTAGTTGACATGTCCAACATAAAATCGTTCGCCTAGGGCGGCAAATTAGGTAAAGACGGCCCTGATCAGCTCCTTGTTGTTTGTTTGTCTGCTTTGTCGATTTGGAAACTCCCTGGGATGCCATTTTTGGTCCATAATATTGGAATGGAGTTGACGTAGAAAGTAGAGATGAGAGAGTGAATACGATCTATGAAAGGGTGAGAAGAAGAAGGATTCGAGATAGCATGAAGTGTTTGTGTTTCTAGAGAATTGGAGATAATCAAGAATGGATGAACGAGAGGAAAGGGGATGGTGAGGATTTAGGGTTTGAAGTTGAGACTCAGAAACCAATTTATTCTTACATTCTCAAGAATTTATAGCCTGGTGGGTCTTCAAGATCCACACACTAGCGCTCCTACATGTTTTCTAATGTATTGATGGGTGTCTGCGCGCAATATGCTCGCGGGTAATTTGGGTATTGATTTTGGGCGATGGGCAGTACTTTTTGTCCGCCTGAGGGCGCGGATATGAGAGTCTGCAACATCAAGACTTTTAGTTCATTGGGAAGGCAGCCACAAGCCGTCAAACTCACACCTCCAATTGCAGTGAGTGAGACTTTCAGTTTCTGTTTCTCTCAATGTGGACCGGATCATCAGGCTGGCAAGCAAACCACAGCAGTATGAGAGTACAGGCATACACGCAAGCCTGCGTGCACATTGCCTGTTTGAATAAAATTTCTTTTGCAAGAGCGGGTGCCTGCACTCGCCAGACCTTTTACAGGAAGTTGAGTGCGGGCGCCAGCATCTGCGAAGGATTTTTTTCTCGTAAGCGCATGCATCCGCGGCCCCCGCGGGCAATCACCATCCTTGCCTGGTAGGTAGAATTGTAAAAATGTAAAACGGCGGTGATCGTGTTTTTTTCTTTCAAAAACAGAAAACTTGGTCACTAACAAGCTGAAAGATATTAGCTTTTTGAAGTTCACATGAGGTTATTTATTAATGTAGCCTGTGTCATGTTGGCAGCCACTTTATACTCAAAAATACCCATTACTGCTGCAGCGAAATCCTTGCTAATACGGGTTTTGTACTTAAATTTATTATATCATTCTTGTCCAGATCCAAACGCACAAAAAAGTCGATAATTGCAAGAAGGGCTCTAAAATCACAACTATAACGCGCTCTTGCGGTAGTTGAGAAGCATTCTAGCGTTCTTCTCCTGCCTTAGTGATTTTGCAGATTGGACATCCTTCTACAATCCTACCAGTTTTTATGACATCTGAGACTTTCCTCTTGGCAATTCCGTGAGACAAAATTTTCAAATGCCATTTTCTCAAAAACTACTTTTTGTGCTAGAGCCAGGCCTGAGTACCTGACGAAAGGGGGGTGGGGGGGACTGGCGATTTTGTCCCCGGACCTGTCTCTCTTCAAGGGGAAAGGACAATTTTTTTTGGGTGGAGCTCTCGACAGGCCTGACGGAGACAGGCTTTACCCTTGGGGTTTGAAGTTAAGACTCAGAAACAGATATAGTTTTAGATTCTGAAGAATTTATAGCTTGGTGGGTTCTTCAAGATCCAAACATCCGACACTCAGCAAAGAATCAATTACATTCCCGCAGACCACATTCCTTTGGCAAAATACTCCAAAATCCACAACTGGAGGCCCAGTAATGAATCCATCCTGGTTAACTGAAAGAGACCCTGATTTCCTTTCCGGACAAAATTGAATGGGAGAATTCAAAAGTTTAGACGCAAGCACAAAATACCTCCTGGTTCTTGAACTTGAGACTCAACAATTTAATTCTTACCCCTCGGGTTATCAAACTTTGGACTCAGAAATGTTCCCAAGTATCGATTGCTTGAGACCCAAAGACGAATTCGTGATTGGCTTAAAAAAATACAAGAATTCCCTGGTCGGCTAAAATTGCTGGAAATAGTTCAAAAGTATAGACGGGGACCTGGCCTGACGAGAGAGGAGGGTGCAACTGGGGATTTTGTTCCGGACCCGCAGGGTCCTCATTTTCAAGGGGAGGGGGCGAAAAAGTTTTTTGGAGGAGCCCGCCGTGTTCCTTGCCCCTCGACAGGCCGGCATTTAAGAAAAAGAAGCGTGTTTGCAAAACAGTTTGTATATGTAGATAGGAAATAGAGATCGCAAGAGTTGACATCGATAGCTGGTCCTGGACCGTTTGCAATCCTTTGAAACTGTCAGCTGAGTAGATCGTTTGGTAATTGAGAAGTTGAATGCTCAATGATGACTCTACTGACTCCACAGTAAAACGATTTACCCTGACGTCACAGTGTAGTAGTTACAGCTCGCAGCACTCATAACATCAGGTGAAAGTACCCATTCTGCTCAATCAGGTCCATGATTAACATGAGAACATTTCGATCATTCGTTCCCACTTGAAAATATGAATAAATTTATAAATAATCAATGAATTTTTGTGTACAAGAAATTTGCAAGATTGTAAATTAAAAGTTTCTATCCCAACTTTTCGTTCGTTTCAAAGTACTAATGAATGGTCGAAACGTTCCTGTAGAATTCTTATGAGAATCGATATGCTTGTGATCAATTGTTTTTCACAGATTTGACGTCACGCGTAAATCGCTTCATTAAATGTTCTTCAATACATCCGAAGGACCGAGACCATTTTTTTCTTTTGTTTCTTTGCTCTGGAAGTTTGTGCCTTGTGTTGCATAGTCGAAAAAACTGCCGACTTTCTGCGGTTTATCTGTGGAAATGTACCGTACAAAAACGCCGATTTAGGAGACTATACTCCTAGGTACAGTTATTCACCTCTCGAAGAAGATCAGCAGAGACCAGAGACGTCGTTGCTGTTCGATGGTAAACGGTACTAGTGTGTTTTGGATGGTCGCAAAACTCATGGTCTTAATCCGGATTCATTTTACCATGTACGGATATAAACGTGGGATGTTGAGTAGCATCTTATGCCAGTACGCAGTATCGGTGTACATTTTTCGAAACCTACGATTTTATTACAGTTATTAATATTTATTTTCTTACGGGAGAATTAATTTTTGAACATATCTTCTCAAATTTTGTAAACTTTTAATGTGCGTTTCTCCACCTATATTTAATTGAATTATCTCTAATTGTGTTGAATGTTGACTCTGTAGTTTGGTATCAGATAGAAATCGGACAAAAAGTAAGAAGGTATCGAAAATCAGTCACCCGGTAAATACCTGGCAGATAGTGTTTTTTTTTTTGTTTGTCTGACCTCGCGCTCGGAATGATTTCGTCGAAGAATCGCGATCGACTAATTTTTTCGTTGGAATATCCCAAGTTTTCCGATTGCTGTGAATTATTTATTTTAAAATAGGTGTATGTTCACTATCACCGTTGAAAGATCATATCTCGCTTATAAAGAATGTGTCGTCCGTTTCTAGAGGAGAAGATAAATCCTGTTCTACGTTAGCCAAATGGGGTGGTTTAATAACGAGTTAGAAATAATTGCGACGGAATCGTATGAAGATAACAAACGTGTTTCGTATATGTAGTTCTATTTCTGCGAATGTGTTGCATTTAATTGAAATTGGACTGCACAAAAACCATCAAATTATTAGTAAAATTAATCGTTACCAAGAAGTGTCTTGGAAAGGTCGTATTTTTTTCGAGAAAAATTGAAGAAAGGTTATGCAAGAACATTTCATACATTGATGGAAAAATAAGCGATTTTTTACTACGAAAATAAACGCGAGTAACGAAAAAAAAATGATACATTTTTAGCAATCAAGTTTCCCAATCGTCGATGACCTTGACAAAATCTAGTAAGTCTGTCAAATATTTGGTTCCTATATTTGGAAGGTGATGATTCTCATAGATGAAGTTGTCGGTGCTTGTATCATTGATCAGGATGGGACTCATCGACCAATAGTGCCGACCACTCATGACTCGCAACACTCTACCTACTTACACAATCTGTCTCCCAGTAAAAGTCGTGCACCTTCTCCTAAACAGTTTTACAGTTCAAATTCATTTTTCATCTCCTGTTTTATGATTTTCGTCTAAAAAATCATTTTTCTCCCCTCCGTGTGGTCAGATCACTTCACTCTCTATCGCATAATACGTCTTTGTATCCAATTACAAATAACGAGAATAATTTTTGGGGGCTCTGAAAATTTTGTCGCGCGAAGAAAGAATAGAGCGTTACTAACGAACGGGAATCGCGATCAATTCCTTTAGCGAAGTTTTTATAGACTCACAATTAAAAGAATTATCTAACGCTTCGCCGTGTTTTTATTGGTGATTAAAGTTTTTTTCAGAAGACGACGTTCGAAATTTAAACTATCGTGGCGTTATAATAAATCACGAGCGAATTGGCTTCTGTACTGACAACACTGGAATACTCTAAGAATTGAGTGTTTTATTGAGGTCAAAGTGATCAATGAATTTGTGAGCTCCCTAGACTCTTTTATTGTGTACAAAATTGGACAGCGCGTAAAGAGGCAAAAAGAGAACGTCGATACTATACTGGAAACTGATGTAAGATGGATTCTGTCACGGATGATTTTCTCCGGAAACTATCTGTAATAATATCGATGTCGAAAATGAGCCATTTTAATTTTTGTGTACGGATGTATTTCTTCTTCCTGTTCATAGTTTTACGATCTAGTACCCTATCAAACAATTTTTTTTTTCTAGTTTTTGTTTGTTGTCACAGTAAAATTGATCACACCTATGGTATTTTCTCACGGAATGTTGAGGCTAATCGGAGATGGTTCCTCTGTTCATGAGGTACATTATTCATCTGTCTTGAGCATATGCACAATATTCAATAAAAGTTATTTAGAAAGAACATGTTATTGAAAAAAAAAGTAATTTGTGCAGTCGATTTCCACCTCTCTTTTCCCGTGAATTTTCGAAATATTTCCTACAAACTCGTCATCATCAAAATTGCATCAAGCAACTGTAAAGTTTCCTGAATTCAAACGACGAGGAAACCTTCTTTTTTTTTTCCATGGAAGCAAACATTTTCATTTATATATGGCTTAGAAGTTATCCTTGAAGAACACAAATAAACCTTGAAAGTTTAAAAGCCATTGGTGGGACGGTCCAACAAACAAACAAACAAACATTTGGACAAACTTTCTGCGTCTTATATTTCGATAACACATTTGTTCACAATTTCTGCGTCATGTTTTGTGATTTTCATTTGTTCCTTCTCTAACTTCTTATCCTGCGTCTAAAAGGAACCCATAACAGCACCGTAAAAAAGTACTCTGGATCGATAAACCATACACAGGAACGCACAAGAAAAGGGGGTAGAGGCGTTCAGTGGTTATGATGTGAATCAGCGTATCTATATCCTAAAAAGAACAAGCAACAACCAGACGGAGGAAAGTGATATAGATAGTATTGACTCAGTTGCAAACAAGGCGAAGGCATCTACATTGGTGTGACTTGAAGAAAGTTCTACATCAGGAGAAAGGAACACAAAACATCAAGGGGAAAACACTGTATGACAAACACTGCAATGAAGAGGAGCACTATGGTCGAGGAATATTTGAAATCAAGCACCTAGAACCTTGGGAACAGGTGGAAATTACAAAGGTAGTGAGGCGAAAAGCTAGCTACAGCCTTTTTAACAATGTAACCACGTCTGACAGCGAAAGAACTCAGTTTGGTGATTGGATGAGACATAAAGAACAGAACCGACAAAGAGAATGACAGCAAACCTGCTAGCCAATAGAAACACAGCAAGTAGGCAAATGTAACAAGCACGAAGTAGTATTGTTATAGCCAACCAGATCCTAATAACTGTGAGAAGGAATTTTCAAGGCCTTGTTTTTCCAGTAGCGATACGACTGATGATGGGATAACATCGAAAGTATACTCTTGTAAGCTGACTAATCAATGAGGCGAAATTGAGATCTTTTCAATATTGTCACATTTGCGAAGATTACTTCACCATATCAGATTTAAACTGGGCTCACTAGCACTTTCGCCCGTACAGGTTCATTGACTTCAATGGTACTTTACAAGTCTATCCTGGGCCCCTTTACTAGACTTTCCCTGTACTAGAGCTAACATGCAGCAAGCTAGGCTTCGGAAAAAATGTCGAGCTCTCTTACTTCGTAGGTTAGTTTTTAAGACACCAGGCGAAACCAGGCTCCGCTACTCAGTCTAATATCCTAAGATTATGTAAGAAACTATAGTACGTCTCAGCTAAGAGTGTCGAAAAGTTGTAGACGATGCGGTATCTCATGGATAGAGGGAGGAGCGATATTCACACTGAACCTGCAAGCGAGCTTGTCTGTTATTGGTTGTAAAACGATGCGTCAAAACGCAATGATCCACTTTACGTTGTGGTATTCTTTACCTTTTTCGACACTCTTAACTGAGATTTACTGTAGAGTCAGCCAGAGAATGTGAAGCTTATTATATGACGTCAAAGACCAATGTATTTGATGGATACGAAAATGAAGAGAAGTACGTGAAGTTTGCAGAGAGAGCTCGGCGAGCGAAAATGGGGCAATCAGTTTCTGTGATATTTGAGGAGTTGACGGATGTATCCACAAAACAAGACGTATTTCTTGGTAACTCTGCGAATATGTCTCGCCTCATCCGACTCATGCACAAATATTTTACAAAAAAATTCGTGATAACGATGCAGATGTTGATATCATTAACACAGCAATCAGTAAGTGCAGTCATGAGGGGAAAAAAGAAGTAGTAGTTGTTGGAGAAGACGTCGACCTATTAGTCCTAATTGCTGCTCTCACGCCACCGAATGAATGTCTTTATTTCTTGAAAAACCATCACACGGTAACGCAGAGGCCCGTCTGTACTGCTCTAATGGATTATTGAAGTGGAGGGAGAACATTTTGTTCATTCAAGCATTTTCTGGTTGCGACACTACATCTTCCTTCTACCGTAAAGGTAGTATATTGTGGAACTTTCTGTTAGTCAAAACATCTGAGTAAATAAATTTATATTTTGATTAGTTTTTTCTAGGCAAACTGAAACTAGCCGCAATATTAGAGGAAAATAAGATTTTGTCGGATGTCGCATCTACCTTCTACGACAGTGAATCTAAAGCGTGTGAAGTAGCTGCCGCTGGTGAAGAGGTTATAAGAACATTGAACGGTGCTCCACGTTTGGAAACGGATTTGAACACCTACCGATATCAGTGTTTTCTGAAATGCGTCACGGGAAACAGAAGTCAGTTATCTGCACTTCCGCATTCTCAAGCTGCAGCTCGCGAGCATTCGCTTCGATCTTATTTTCAAACTCAATTGCGGTTGGGAAACTCCCTAGACCCGCCACAATGGGGATGGCGTCAAAGCGTTGATGGGCTACAACCTATAGAAACCAACTTGGAGCCAGCACCACCAGAGATTTTACAACTAATTTCATGCAGTTGTAAAAAATTATGTGGACCAGCTTGTGGTTGTCGTCGAGCTGGGCTTGTATGCTCCTCAGTGTTATTGAAACTCATATTGAGTGAAAAAAGGTGTAAGTAGAGCGTTTAAAATTGAAAAAGTCTTTTCAAATGTACAATTCTACTTTAATAGTTGCTTTTACAAAAGTACTTTCGGGTGTTATCCCATCATCAGTTGCGTCGCAACTGAAGAAAAGGCCTTAAACAAGAGTATTTATAGTATAACACTGTGATCTTATTGGCTGTAACAATGCTGTGCTGTGATTGGTTCACTCAGAGACTTATTCTTACACTATTGAGACAATGCGTTCTTATTGGCTAAAACATGCTGCTTAGTGCTTAGTGATTGGTTCTCATTCTAAAGCTAAATACGGTGTTCCTAACGGCTAACTGGTTTCCTGCCATCTTATTGGTCAACTCTGTTCTTCTTCTCTCGTCCAATCACCAGGCCGAATAATTTTTCGCTGTCGAATGTGACTACATTGTTCATGAGGAAGGCTTTCTTCCTCTTGGCTTTTGCAATCTCCATTTGCTCCCAGAGTTTTCTTCTTTTCAAGCGATTCTCTACACGTATGATTTCAAATATCCCATCTCCATTGTGGTGTTCCTCATTACAGTGTTTGCCATCTTCTTTCTCCTTTGACTTTTCGTGCTCCTTCTTCCTGATCTCAAACTTTCTCCCAGTCTCACCAATGTATATGCCTTGCACTGGTCACAACTGAGCCTGTAAACTGCACTCAAGCTCCCCTCGTCCTTGGCTTCCGTCTGGTCGTTGCTAATTCTTTTCACCATGGGTAAGTTATTCTGGATACCCACATTTACTTCATAGCCATTGAACGCCTTTATCACTTTATTTGTATACTTTCCTATGTATGGTATTGATCCGGAGTACTTTCTCACCGTGCTCTCATGGGTTCCCTTTTTATTTTCCATTTTCCTAAAGATTGCCTCCACCACACCACTACGGTAGCCATTGGTTTTTGCGATCTGCTTTACTACCTCTATTTCTTTCCTCTTCTCTTCATTGTTCTTTAGTACAGAAATAGCTCGATGGCAGTAGTTCTGAATTGCCGCTAGCTTGTGCTTAGGGTGGTGGTAGGAGTCATTTGGGATGACGGTGTCTGTGTGCGTTGGCTTCCTGTAGATTTTGTACTCTATCCTATTACTATCCAGTGTGAGTGTAAGGTCCAAATAGTTGATGGTCTTATTGCCTTTTTCCACTGTGAATTTGATGCTGTCATTCATCGCATTCATTTCCAAAAGCAACAAGTCCACCTGTCTGTTAGTGCCTGTCCACACAATCAGGATATCATCTACATATCTGGCCCAGTGCTTGATTGAGTTTCTGAACTTGCTGCCCTTCAATATCTTGTTTTCCATGTCGTTCATGAATATCTCTGCCAGGATTGGTGACAACGGTGATCCCATCGCAAGTCCCCTCTCCTGGTTGTAGAATTTGTTATTGAAGCGGCAGTAGTTCTGGCTCAAGATCTCTTCCACTATATTGGCGTACTTTAGTCCATCAGGATTCCCATGATATTTATTCTTTTTGAGCAAAGTGAGAAGTTCCTCCTTCGGTATGGTTCCAAACATGTTAGTCACATCAAAGGATATCAGCTTGTCGTTACTCTTGATTTCCAACTTGTCCAGTTGCTCCATCAGTTCTCCGTTGTTTCTGATGCTCTTTCTCGTAGCAAACTGGTAGTTTTCTTTCAAGAATGTGGCTACAATCTTTGCTATCTTGTAGCAGGGTGATTGGATGCTGTTGACCAGAGGTCTCATTGGATGGTTCGCTTTGTGGAGTTTTACAAGTCTCTTAAGTCTTGGTGCTACCGGGTTCATCAGATACATTGTTCCGTTCCAACACAGCTTTCAAGTCCTCGTGGTATTTCTGTGTTGGGTCCTTTCTCAGCTCTTTGTATCCATTGGCTGCAATGTACAACTCCACTTTTTGGGAGTAGTCATCCTTATCCATCAACACTACCGTGCTGCCTTTGTCCGCCTTCGTCAAAATCAGGTTGTTCTGTCGGATCTTCTTTTGGAGATCTGTGACCTTCCTCTGCATTACTTGCGTTCTGACATCGGTTCGGCACAGATTCTCTTTAATGTCCAACAGTACTTTCCCAATTCTGGTTCGAGCTTCTTGCCTCACATCGTATTTCATGGTTTGGATTACTTGTTCGCAGCTAATGGCCATACTTTCAAGCTGGCGCTGGTTCAGTTTTTTTGGTTTCACGTATTTAATGCCTTTGTCCAGCAGTCTTTTTTCTTCCACCGTAAAAGTAACGCTTGAAAGGTTCTCGGTTCTGGGAGCAAATTTGTGCGTAGCTTTTTCGGTCTCTCTTTCTTTTCCTTCTTTCTTCCGGGTCAATGCAGCAAGCTTCTTCTTAATCTGTTTGGTTTGGGCATCCACTCGTTTATCCACGTAGCCTTCTCCTTTTTTGTCATCTCCTCTTCTAGCAACAAGTTCTTCAAATTCCAGAGGGTGGAGTGAGTTGACCAAATGGAAATGTTGATCATACAATAAACCATTCAAAGTGGTGATTTTCCTGTAGAGTTCATTTATTTCGTTCTTTACCCTCAGTTTTTCGGCTTGTATGTTAGTGCGTTTTGCTGCTGCGCTGTTCCCTGGTAGCTTGGGAAGGGTTCTGAACCTTCATACCAAGTTTCATCTATGTACTATTTTTTGCAAGCTCAAATGGCTTATTCCACCGTATTACGAGTAGAGTAAACCAATCAGCCTAACAAACTCAACTTACAATGGGCTAAGAATAAGCACATCAGCTAGTTTGCCTAACTTACAGAATACTGGAGAAACACTGGTACAGCGGGACGTTACTAGGACGCACGTCACCGTGACCAACACTCGATACATCACATTCACATGAAAGGCAGAGAGCAAGTACATAAAACGCTGTCAGCTTCCGTGCTGTGTCACGTCTCTTGACCGGTAGAGGTGCCTTGAGAAGAAAAATTACGTGAAACTTGGAGAAATTTCGACCTCCAAGCTATATATGAATTGAGGGGGGTGGACTATCAATCTTCATTTCGAAAAATGATTAACAAAGAAACACCCATAAAACAGATTGCCTGTTTGCTTCGATCAACACAGTTATTGAACGCAATCCCGAGCAGCTAACGACGTAGGCTACGAGTTTTTTGTTAGGCTGGAAATGGCCCACATTGCCTTTTCCTTCTACTCGCCCTGCGACGGGCATAATACTCCATTTCTCCAACGGTAAGTCGGTGGCAATAATGAAACTGCGATAATACTAATTATAATAGCGAATTGATAAGAAAACGTAAGAAGAGAATCTCACGAATATCGAATAGCAAAACGATTGTCGAGGAACGTGGAAAAATTTCTGAGCCTATGAAATGAGAACGCAGAGCTAGAACTGCGTGGGACCAGAGGTTGAATTATCAACATCGGCTTCTTATGGCCTACTAGTATGCGGTCAGATTCATCCATCGGTATATACGAAGTAGAAGTAATAAGAATAGCCAAGTTGACCAGGATAATATTACATAAAATTTTATGACCGCGAAGCCTGTTTTCTTCTTTCTTCCATTTCTTACATACTACTATCCGAAGAAGTGATAGAGAGTTTGAAAGAGCACAAGTATTTTTCCTATACATCACAAAATAATGCTCGCTTGCAGGGCAAATGAAGGCCAATCGTGACATAAAAATTTCCATAATTTTAAACCTCGAAACATATAGTGTACTTAAAACACTATACATTGGAAAATAATTCCCAAGACACATTCGTACCTTTACTGGCTATTGTGTACGGATTTTCAGCATTTCTTACTTCGACTCCAAGAACTAAAGAACGCACGCGATTACCTCTGAGAGTGTTGAATGTTGATACTTGAAATTGTCCAAATACACGAACAGCATCGACTCGACGGGCATCGAGCTTGATTAAATAACTTTACAATCATTCCTGACGTGAGGATATTATTTCATCTTACCGTTGTTAGGTGGTTCACGTCCGTTTTTAAATATCACATGAGTTGGCAAGAATCCTCTGTTTTCATTCACAGTGTACTAAATTTCATTCAGTTTAGACAGCGCGAGTTCCGAAATAGATAGACTACACTTATACGTCACACACACTTCCATTGACCTGTCGTTTCTGTAGTCAGTCTTCACAAAATATGAGCTAGCCTAAGTACCATATATACATATACAAATATACGTCTGGTTTATATAAATGTTTGGTTTTGTTATTGCGCTAATGATCTTCGCTAAAGTGGTTTGTGTCGATATATGCCCATCAAGAGAATACGAGGGATAGAGTTCTCCCACAAATCGTGATATTATGATAGGCGGACATCGAACAAAAGAGAAGGAAAAAGAGGCATTCTCAAGACACCAAAGTGACAATCACGTAGGTACTCGAATCTCAACAATATTTGTTTTCGGTACTATCTACTTCTAAAAGGTTAGTTGATACTGCAGGAAGATGAATTACCAATATTTCTTGATTGAAGGAGCACCTCTTGACCTTCATGTATACTCGTGAAATACTTTGTGCTAAATATTCGGACACCATTGCACGAAAGACTTGAAACTTTGAAATATAGAAAAATTTTTTTCACTCTAATTGAACGATACTCAATTAGAACAGCCACAAAGTTGATTGACCGCAAGGGTTTTCAAGTATTTAGACTAGTTTAGGTCAAATATCTTCAATAATTTAGAGCAAATTTTTCGAGCCCTTATTGTTTACACATAGATTTTTCAAGAATATTCAAGACTGAAAAGAATTGAATGAACAATTGGAAATCATCAGCCTGTATCTGAATTATGAAGTTTGATTTAAATATGAACAAAACTTACCCTGAAAATATATTGCCGTTGATGCCAGAGTTCCTTGTATGGATTGAACGTGCCGTTGTAAAAGGGATTGATATTCTTTCTTGACTAAAACTCTCAAATTTGATTCCATATCAGGTGTGCAACAACTGTACTCCGTTTTGCATACAGCCAATGAGTTACCTAAACAAAAAAAAATCAAATGAACATATTAGTGATCGCTGTGCCAAAGTATACTTATGATAAGTTCCATACAAGAAGTTTATTTTTATAAGGCGATTGTCAAGACAAAAATTAATATTCATTTTTAAAAAAATTCACTACAACGAAACTAAATGTCCACAGACGTTCGGAACAGCCCGACATAAATAGTTTATATTTTGGCCTGAAGTGCAAGAAACTGGTGCTGATATTATTGAAAAGCTCGAGCACGCATTCTTAACGTGGATATGTCTTCACTGAGGCGGATTATCTAGCAAACGTTTTTTCCATATAAAATATGTATGCTGATGACGACCTTACGGGTTGACGTCACAAAAATATAAAATCCCAAGATTGAAGGTGATACTAGCATGAAAGTGAATTTGTCCCAAAGGGAGAATTGATGGCAACACTAAAATTATGAGTGGATGATGTCACGTGTTGATGACATCATCCAAGGTTTAGGTTAAGGCCGTCACGGATTGATGACGTCAGAGAAATGTTCAAGACTTGAGGTGACTAGCAGAGTTGGAAAGCTAGCTGAAATCTGAAAGTTTAAAGCCGAAAGCCGAAGAATTTCGAGCCCAAAAAGCCAAAAGCCGAAAAAATTTTTTGAGTCGAAAGCCAAAAGCTTTTTTTATTCAGCTTTTTTACGTTTTCACGGTCCCTTGACTCTTGTTTAGGACCTGCCCCATAAAAAGACGGAAAAAGCTGGAAGCTAAAAGCTGAAAGCTAAAAGCTAAAAGCCGGAGAAGTTTTGACCCAAAAAGTTGAAAGACAAAAGCCGAAAAAAAAAAGGTGAAAGCCAAAAGCCAAAAGTCTTATGTTCGAAGGTTAACAGCTAAAGCCAAAAGCAAAAGTTTTATCTTTCGGCTTTCCAACTCTGGTGACTAGTGATGATGACGCCATCAAGTTTGGAATGATGATGTTATCAAGTTTTAGTCAAGAACGCCACAGGTTGATGACGTTACAGAGATGTACATGTCCTAACGTGAGGACAGATAGCGGCACCAAGCTTGGAAATGATGATGTCACGGGTCGAAGACGTAATCAAGGTGCAGGTTGATGACGTCACCTAAACCTTGACATCATTATTCCTCACCTCAGGACATGGGCCCTTTTGTGACGCCATTAATTCAGAGCGTTCTCAGCTCCAACCGCATGATGACCATGGTGACGTTATCAATTATCATCGCAATCACTCACACTGACGTCATTACTTTTAACCGTAAGACAAATACTCTTGCGACGTTATCAACTTCGGGCGTTTACGTTTTTGTGACATAATCGATCTGTAACTTTCTTAACCTTAACCTTGATGACGTCATAAATCTGTGATATCACTTTCAGTGGTTAATGACGTCGCACAAAGGTAAATATCTCAAGGTCACGTGTAATGACGGGTCCCGTAGGAGTTGGAGAAATTCCAAATTGATGACATCACAGGAAAGTACAATACATCTTGAGTGACGGCTGATGACGTCCGTGTACCTGTCTTGAGTGAGTAAAATTTTCGTATGAGTATTACTTGCAATTTTTTCTAAATAATGATAAGAGCATACATGAAGTTTAGGTTCAGTGCGGTCAACGATACCAAAGCCAAAAAAATTGATACAATATTTTAGTATTACTTGTTGCTCTGAAGTCACGATGTATAAGAGACCTATTTTTGGATACATACGCGCATTATTCTGTTTTCCCGACAACGGACTATTTTCTTCAGAACGCTTACTGCGATGAAGTTCTTATCGTAATTTCAAAATTATTGGTACAGTACTTAGTTTGTCACTTCACATAGACTTCATTTTATCCTATTTAAATACGTAAGAAAGTGGCCGAAAGTCAGAAAAAAACCAATACAATACGCTTGCGTTTTGCGGGTGCTAGTGGTTAGATTGATAATACGTAATTTTAAATGTTACAGCCAAAACTTCTACTCCGACATCCTGAAATGAGTGCCAAATAGTATGAATCTCGACGTACAACTGCCGTTCCCGTAATCAAATCGCATTACATTAAAACATACGTAAAATTTGAATCATAATATCCTCGGAATCAGAATTCCAGCAATAATAGTTATTTATAAGTGGTGAGCAATAAATGCCTCAGGCGTGTCAACAGAGAAGGAGAGGAGGGCGGAAAACATCATGAGGTTTTTTCAGCGAAAAATAGTAAATGATGATTCAAGAGAAATGAGACTTCAGTGAGTGAAGCTCGTTTGCGGAATCGCGACAGTAGAAAAAATTGAGCAATCTATTATCATAATTTGAAAAACGTCAAGTGAGATTATCGAGATGGGAAGGAGGAGGTGAAGTCGAAGGCTCGAGGAGACTGGGAATCGAGACTCGAGACTGAGACTCGGGACCGAGACTCAAGGCTGAAACTTGAGACTGACACTCAGGACCGACACTCGAGACTATGACTGGAGCTTGAGACTCGAGACTGACACTTGAGACTTAGACTCAAGTTTGAGACTGGGACTCGAGAGTAATATTGGAGTTTGAGGCTCGAGGAAACTGAGACTTCAGTTTGAAGCGGTAATACCCACTTGCCACCCCCTGGCGAGCTCGAGCCTGAGACTTGAATTTGAGACTCGAGCTTGAGACTCGAAACTGACACTCGGGATTGAGACTCTAGACTGAGACGCAAACTTGAGGCTAAAAACCAAGACTCAAGTTTGAGACTCGCGCTTGAGACTCGAACTTGAGAATCGACGCTGAAACTCGAGACTGACACTCGAGACTTAGACTCAAGTTTGAGACTGGGATTCGAGAGTAATATTGGAGTTGGAGGCTCGAGGAAACTGAGACTCGAGTTTAAAGCGGTAATACCCACTTGCCACGCCACCCCGTGGCGAGCTCCAGCCTAAGACTTGAATTTGAGACTCGCGCTTGAGACTCGAACTTGAGAATCGACGCTGAGACTCGAGACTGACACTTGAGACTTAGACTCAAGTTCGAGACTGGGACTCAAGTTTGAGACTGGGATTCGAGAGTAATATTGAGTTTGAGGTTCGAGGAAACTGAGACTCGAGTTTAAAGCGGTAATACCCACTTGCCACGCCACCCCCTGGCGAGCTCGAGCCTAAGAATTGAATTTGAGACTCGAGCTTGAGACTCGAGACTGAGACGCAAACTTGAGGCTAAAAACCAAGACTCAAGTTTGAGACTCGCGCTTGAGACTCGAACTTGAGAATCGACGCTGAGACGCGAGACTGACACTTGAGCTTGAGACTCGAGCCTGAGACTCAAGACTGACACTCGAAACTGAGACTCGGGCTTGAAGCACGAGGAGACTGAGACTTGAGACTGACAATCAGGACCGAGACTCGAGGCTGAGACTCGAGATTAAGACTTGGAACTCACACTCAAGACTGACACTTGAGACTGAGACTCAAGCTTGATATTGGGACTCGAGACTAATATTGAAGTTCTTGAGACTCGAGACCAAGACTCAAGATTGAGAATCGAGACTGAGACTCGAGCTTGAGACTTGCGCAGGAGAATCGAGACTGAGATTTGAGTTTAAGACTCAAGATCCAGACTCGAGATTGAGACTTGGAACTCAAACTCGAGACTGAAAAACGACCGCTCGTCAGTATGTAAGCTCAAACTACCCGCACTATCACACGTCCTAACGGCGTCCCACTTACATTATTTACCCTCGCACGTGTTCTCATACATTAATCGCCACCTTTGAAAAAGTCCTATTCGAATACCTTCATGAATCCATTACCGAGTTAATCTTTTTATATTTCAAGAAAGAAAAAACAAGAGGATCTCAGGACGAATGGGAGGGGGAAGTTGAAACGGCTTTTAATCATTTCAAAAGTTCACAGCAATACAGTTACGTGAATTGCTTCAGTAATGCGCATATACAATTCGTAAAACGGATTTCGCATGATCATCCTTGTTTCTTCGATATTAATTGGAAAATGAAAAATAAGACTTTCGATGAACGCCGAATTCATCGCATTATTTATTACGAAAAAGGGGGAAAAAGAAGTGCAGCGATCGGCCGTCTTTTTCGGCGAGATCATTCGTATGAAGAAATTCCTCGGAGGTTCGAGACTCGATCGAGCACGCCCCATTTTTACGGAGGACATCAAACATCGAAGACCACCCCACGCTGTTCTTTATGAATCATTTGAACAAACGTTTACGACTCGTACAGCCAGCTAGAGCGTTCAACTCAACCGCGAAACGCAGACGAAAGGCTCGAATAGAAACGTACATCAATTATTTCGAATTCTAATCAACATGAAGACGGGGCATACGTGCACTGATGAATCATTTCCTTAATCGGACGATGTAATTATTGAATATGAAATAGTAAGATGGATTGTTAATAGACCATCAACGAAGATACAAAGAGTAAAAAGGTTTTCCCTCTATCTTGCATTTCAGTAATCCCGGACAAGAGCGAACTTGTACATAACAATTATTATTCTGTAATAATATGTCTAGAACGCTATTGTTCGTTGTGGTCCGAGCATATGGGCGCTGTAACACAGATATTTTCAGTCAATATTCATTTCTTTTTTTTTTTTTATTAAATTATTCAAAAAGAATAAACTCTTCAACACACGTTTGTAGAGTAAACTTGAGCCGTCAACGAAAAAAAACAGCGAGTAGCGAACTTACGAAAATTTCGCACGTGAGATGAAGAATGCGATGAATTTTTTTTTTTCTCACACAACCATCCTCGAGAATTAGAAATATAAAAGAAAAGATATGAGTTATCAACATTCCTCTTTGAATGATATACAATAATACGCGGTGTACGAGCCGATAAACAATTAATTAAAGTAATTTAAATAAAACGCCGATAAGCGGTCGCACATTTACGGAGTACTCCAAAAACTTGCTTCACGGAATTCTGTGGTCGCACAGCGTTTGTATGTAACTGCGGCGGTGCAATTATACACTCTTCATTAAAGCACAAAATTAACGTGAAATGATTTTAAAACGCTCCAGGAATCTTGAGAATCTTCGAAAAAAAAAATTAAATTATTAGGAAGAGAAACGAAAGAATAAATAGACGCAGCAAGACTCACCATACTTTGAAAAATGTATTATGGTGTGAGCAGACCAAAGGCGGATACATCCAGGTGGTCATAGAAGCACGCGACGTTCGAGCAATTTATTTTACCGTGATCACCGACTCATTACCATTAGAACTCGACAACACGAGTATAACAATCGTCGAAACCGACAGTTCTCATAAATCCATCATAACAGCGGAGAATTTCGAAAATGACGACGCGAAAAGAATACATCTGGTTAAGATTGAAATTAAGCTCTACGTTTGATGACAGATTTGATAAGGTGACGTTGGACACCTGCAGTAGGATTGGAACCTCAATAATGAGTGCACCGCGGCTCCTTTTCAAAATACCGTAGACCGCAGGGTACTTTCCTAGGAAAATGATGGCTGGTAAGTCTTCATTAATTGAAACCTACGCTACTAGAATTTCCAAACCAGTTTCCAAATTTTCGGAGAGTCGCGAATAAAAATTAGGGACACATTGTATCATCTATTCGCTCATTTCGAATACGGTCATTCTGAATAAATCATGAATACCGCGCCACATTAGGAACATGATCAGTAATACATATTTAAAAATAATTTACGACGATTATAATTAATTTCACAAGCGGATATCACGTTTCCGTTCAACATTAGGACAGGACAAAAAAAAATGAGGAACTTATTCAACTAACTTCTGGTGAAACGTTTCAGCGTATATTATTATTAATTAGAATTTTGTTTTGAAAAGAACTTGATTAACATCTTTCATGAAAAAAAAAAAACTATTTGCAAAAATTGCAATCAGCGTTGTACGAAGTTTCTTTTCTTCGTGTATGCATCGACAAGTGGGAGAGAATTTTAATAAACTTGACAGAAAATTTACTCGCGACTCTACAGACTCTTTTCGGTATCTTTTCCACCGGGGGCACCGTGCACGCTATTAAAATGTCTAGGAACCTCATTCGTTCGTCTCTGAGATGAGTTATAAATTTCAATTTATTTTCTCGTTAATGAGGACGTCTTCATAGAATATGGCTCTATAGAAAACTGAAGCGAACTGATGACAGCGAACGCTGACGCAGAGGAAAGTATAACAAAATCTCGCTGGCACATTAGTACGCTTACGAGACGTTCACTTCCGGCGTTGCTACTCGGTAAAACTGCGACGAAAATTAAAGACAGCATGCGTAAATACATATACAAAAAGAGGAACAGAACTTCGAACTAGCGAAAATTTTATTCGCAGCGCCGCCGAGTTTTCGTATCAGAAACGAACGGAAATTTAGCTTCTACAAACCATTTTCGCTTTTTCACGAACTTTTATAGTGCTATCATAGGTTCTGACTGCGTAGGAGGAAGAGACATACGTCAATCAAATTTCGAGAGAAAGGGATCCTGTTTGCGACTCAAAAATTTGCGATACCGAATACTATTCTCATGATCGCTCTCAAAGTAAGAAAGGTGACAAAGAAAATGCGCTCTAATACTTCCTCTTTGATTTTCACACCACTACAATCATTGGCTAATGTTTTCGAACACAATTACACAACATGTGATACAAACACCCTGTATTCAAAACAAAATTTTCTACGAGCACAAAATAAAGATCATTCTTCATGTCTTTTTGTATGCTTCACGTACTAGGAATGATTCAATTTTTGGCTCTGACGTAGTCAAAAACGGATGGACTGTATGTCAAGCAACAAGCTCACAAAGAGCTTAGCTTACTACACCGTATATCAGGCTAACTACCTCACAGAGGGCTAGAGGGCTCAGCTCACTATACCACAAATTCAGCTGGCTAGCTCACAAAAGGCTCAGCGTAGAAAATATACTTTATTTCAGATTGAATAGCTGACGAAGGGCTCAGCTAAGTATACTTTATGTTAGAAGTAGCCTACGGAGAGCTCACCTTAAAATACTATAGATTACAGAAGGTTAGGCCTAGTCTACTGTATGTCAGACTAACAAGCTCACATAGAGCTCAACTTGACATACAGTATGCCCGGCTAATTAGCTTACAGAGGGCTAAGCTTAGTTTACTGCAAGTCAGGTTAACCTGCTCACAGAGAACTCAGCTCGATATACAGTAGGTCGGGCTAGTTAGCTCACAGGGGCTCAACGGTTCAGTTCAGTATACTACATGCCCGGCTAACTAGCTCGCAGAGGGCTCAGTTTGAAATACAGCAGGTCGGGTTCATCAGCTCTCAGGGGCTCAGTTACGTATAGTGTATGTTGGGTTTACCAGCTTACGGCAGGCTCAGCTCAGTATACTGCATGTCTAGCCAACTAGCTTGCAGATGATTTGGCTTAGTTTACCTGACTGACTCGCGGAGAGCTTAGCTTATAATACATGTCCGGCTAAATATCTCACAGAGAGCTCATCCATTCATCCAAGTATATTGGGTCTGTACGGGTAGCATACTACAGTCAAGATCAGTGGGTTCGGTCAAAACGCTGTAAAAATCAAAAACCATTCATGCGGCAAAAGCCTTCAGTTTTTTTCATCATAGGCTCAGGCCACAACACATTTGGTTACTGAACTTACACCAGAAAAGTGATGTTAGATGTAACAATTGCTGCAACATGCAACAGTCAGGCACTGACAAAGAAGTCAAAAAGAGAAAAATGTCCTGGCGGAGCCAAATAAATAGAATTCATGTTTCATGTCTTTCTCTTTTTCAATATAGAAGAGTATGTATTTTGCTGTTGAGTGTCAGTATGGCTGTAGAATGAATACTGATACGCTTAGCAATCTATATTACCATTTGCACTTATAAGTCTAGTTCAGAATGTTTCAAGCTAATAGTTTTCAGGTGGTATAATCTAAAATGAGAATCTACTTTGAAATATTTCAATCTAATATTTTCAAGGTATTTCGAGCTAATAGCTCTTGGGTAGCTCACTCACTCCGCTCGTTCGCCCACTCTTTGGTCCGGTAGTCTGACTGAAGTCTAGTTTAGAAGAGGATTGCTCAGCCAAGCTGAAGCCAGCCGTTAGCCAAACCACCTTAATCCAAAATAGTAGTATAGCCATTTAGCTACTTGAATTGGAATCAACTGCTAACGGCTAATTTTCTCTCTCCCCCACCCTTCACCTCATCACATGGGAGTGACCCCTCCAGTGCTGCCAGATCTACGGATTTTTGTTCCTCGAAATTATTCTTCGAATTACGCATAAAATGCGGATTTCTTGGGCTCAAGGGAAAAGTAGCTTAGTCACTCTTATTAGAGATACAAATCTCCTGATCGTTATAGGGTGATTCTGTAGTCCTCCGTAACATTGAGTCGATCAAGAGAAAAGTACCTCAGTTCCGCATGTGAGAAATACCTTTCTCCAAGTCGTTATTGATAGATTGGTAGAAATTTGTCTGCAAGTGTAGAAAAAATGGCAAGCCGTTAGCCATTCCAATTTGCACAAAATTAGCTAGCTGTTAGCTAGTTTAGTTGATAAAACCGAAGTAGCCATTAGCTGATAGCCAAAGCCAATTAATTTAAAGTTGGCTTTCAGCTGGATTTTCAGCCAATACAATTGGCTACGCAGCCCTGGTTTAGAATATTTCAAGCTAATAGCTGTCGTGTGTTTCCAGCTAATAGCCTTTGTGTAGGTCACTCGCTCCGCTCGCTCACCCCATCTTTGATCCAGTATAAGTCTCTGCAGACTGTTTCAAGCTAATAGTTTTTGGGTAGCACACTCGCTCCGCTCGTTTGCTCCTCTCATTGGTCCAATATGAGTCCAGTTTGGAATATTTCGAGCTGAAAAAGCTATTAGCTTTCGAGTGTTTTAAGCTAGTAACAAGGGTGAAAAGGGTCTTTCTTCGTCTATTATAAGTCTACTTCCTGACTAGTAAAATCCTAGTATGAAGCTGGTATAAACTTATCATAAGAGTAATATAAACCTGGACTGTCAGTCCAACACTCCTGTTAATGACTCAGCAACAAGGATGGTGATGATCATACTTCCTTGAGGATTATTCTACAACAAGAATCAAGTAAGAAGCAAACACTGAGCTCGTAAACTTGCCCCATCACATATGTTCATACACATCTTCAAAATATGAAAGGTTTTCCAAGTCACTTTACTACACTAAAGAGAAATTCGAGCGAGAATTTGAATGAAATGATCTGAATTTTTCAAAATAAAAGCAGAAGTATTGCGCGACAAAACACTCAATTCGTTTCATTCATCGGTTGTAATTGTATAAATCAGGTTCATTATTAAGCCAACCATACGCCTTGGTTAGTATCAAAAGAAGAAACAACTCGAAACGCTGAAATATTAATGAGAATTCTCTTTTCAAGCCTACATGATCTTGAACTTCTCTTCATTTCATACCGAGGTAAATGTCGCATAAACAAAAGACTATTAAACACACCACAGTTTACAGTGCATACTACGCGATACGATATCGGCACTATATGGATGAGGAAAAGCTCCAAGCTAGAAAAGCTGCACTGGCTCGGTCGGTTTGAACACTTGATGGATAAAAACAAACGGCGTGAAATGAGTGGGTTGTTTTCAACAATTCATGAATAATAAATTATTCATTAATATTTTGCCAAGAACTTGTGCGCTGATACCGAAGCAGATTTTTTTATTCTTTTCAAAGGGTTTTAGAATTGAACACGCGAGCTATGGTATTTTCCAACGAATACAGTATACATGTGCAAAAACTCGTGAAACTAGGATCATGCAAATCGTGTAGCAGAACTTGAATGTCAAAAAATTCTTCATATTTGGTTACTAAACGGATAATACCAAAATGTACAACATTGAAGGTCTGCGGCCCGGTCACGTTTGCATACAGGAGGAATTGAACTGAACACCTTCAGATCACCTTTTCAAAAATTTCAAAATAATTTTTCAACTCAATTCAATTCTTCGGTGGCTGCATCCAAAAAATGATTTATTTTTTCGACCGATCAAATTTTTTCGGAAAAATTTGAATACGCGATTTCCAGTCAGTAAATCAAGTAAGTAAACGCTTGACAACGTTCTTTAAAATTTACATTAAATCCGCGGCATGGTCTACACAGCTCCTCAACAACCTCAAAACGGCGCCGTCCGTTTATCTCATTTTGTTAGCGTCATAAATTTTCGCAACAAGAGTTATGTATCGTTAAATTATAAGAGAATATAGCAGTCATCTTATTTATTCGCTCTCTTACGATCGCAAAGACATTTACATACTAAACACTACACGATATGGCCACATTATCAGACGACCCCACAGTATTCTACGTCACCTGACTTCAGCGATTAGGAGATACAGTATTTATTCCGCAAGAATGACCAGTAGAGTATACGACAATCAAATTGAAAATATTGTATGGGAAAAGGCTCCAATCACACGGTTATGCGGTTCGAAGGATTTTTACACGAAATTTTTGGTGATGAGGCTCTCCCGGTGAAACATATTGACAGAAAAAGGACATAACTTTCTCTGCTATTTTAGATATCGTCCATGAGAAAAGACGGTTTCCTGAACGAAGTTGAAGGAAGAATGTAGAGAACCTGTTCCAGAGGGTCGAATTGGAAAGTATTGAGAATTGAAATCGAAATCTTTCCGAGTCTGTTGTACCATGGTGTATACCTACAGCCTTCAAAATATAACTTTTTCTGACTTCCTTTCCTATAATATTTTTAGAGATACGTGAGTACTCTTATCATATACTGGTGGCTGCCGGCCGCCGACAGCGCTTCCGACAGATGCAAGGAGAGAGAAAAAGATTGATGAAAAACTATTTTTCTGATATTTTATTAATCAATCTGATGCATGGAAAATCAGCGATATCCAAAAACAGATGAAATCCATATTCTCCAGAAGAAAAGAATTGAAGAGAAAGTGAAACGAAAGAAGGACCAAAAGATGAATGTTCGACGACGAAGTTGTCTGTCTCGGGTATCGCACAATGTGGCAGGACAAAATTAGTACTTCGTTCTGGTGGCGTCATCGCGACGTATACCCTCTTCAAAAACCTTTTCTTCTCTTTCTTTCTTCATATTTTTTTGCTGGTTAAATCCTCATTGAATACAGTTCTTTATTTCTTCTCTCCTTCAAGGAGCCACGTACCTCGGATCGATAAAAAAAAATGCATAAAAACTGTGGCAAAGAAGGGTGGTATACGTTACTTCAACAATAGTAACCATCATCTCTACGTTCTATTTCTCATTGTGTACGCATTCTTGATCAAGAAACCAATGATAGAGGACAGTGTTACACATAAATCAATAATAGTAGCTGTACGTTCCATTTCAAACCATTGTATTTACAATGTTGATCGAAATTCAAGAAGTTATCGGGTTGTCGCCGTCTAGCGCCTCCCCAAATAGACCAAAATCGATATTTAGAAGTTCATGTGATTAAGAAATCTCTACTGAGTGTTCTGCGCGTTTGATAATTTCTGTATCTTAATTTATAGCTGAAGATAATTCAATATTCCTAAAAGTGGTATGGGTCGTCTCACGATTTTATAATATGTATAGGGTAGATTATGACACGAGACTCGGAAAAATTTTGATCGTGACGTCACATAGTCAAAGGTCGAACTTTTTTCAAGTCCCACTTCCCAGCTACAGGATAGGAGGAGGACTTGGACCATTTTGACGTGAAAGGCTCAGGAAAGCCATAACTTCATGTAAATTTTTGGGTTACTGAGGCATGTAACAGACCAAACATCTACATAATATTATGACTTGTAATAATTATGAGGATTCCATTCACCTTATAAAGCCATAATTCTTCTAAGTCCAACCTTACAGCTATTTATGATAGAAGGGGAACTTGAACCATCTCAGAACAGGTTTCCTGTTTCATTTTCATTAATTTTATAAGGGAATAATCATAGTAATTAATGTGCTGATTGTCTCCGTGAGCCCTCATCCACCCCTTCACACTTCCTAAGAGTGAACACCTTCATCAAGAGGTTGATGTGCCTTACTGAGGGAGCGCACAAAGAAAATGTTATTCTGCCCGGTTGTCAATCTTTTCTTGCACGGCAGATTCAATGTGTAGATTGTCTTACATAACTATCATTTACCGATAATACTTTTGACATGTTTCATGTCTTTACGCTGACCTGACCCCTGACCCCTAATTTGAAATTTTGTGAGTTTGCGAGTGCCCCCCCCCCGCTCTTCACCCTCCCCCCTGAATTGATCACTCTGTGGGTGATTTCTTTAACAAAGTTAAATGAGGGGATGCAGGGAACCTGTCTTGCAACCTGGAAGGAACAAAAAATAGTAAAAACACAATGATTGCTTAGTGGCAATGTTAGTTTAGTTTGAAAAAGACAAAGAGGGAGATGGAGAAAGAGAGAAAGAGAGAAAGAGAGACAAGAATACGAGGGTAGTAAAATAATAAACAGAAAGGACTATGTGCCTATCAAAAGCGTATCGAATGAGTCGTCCAAGTGCAGGTTCAATGAGACAAAAATACTGCCTACTAGGAATAGCGCCTAGTTAGCCGTCAGGAGACACAAGACAAAATTTTGTGACACTACATGTGTTTGTTGATAATGCAATAAAGAGCTACAAAGCAAAGGCAATAGTAGAAAAAAATACTAATACAAGCACACACTCTAATACCTCCAATGAACAAGTAGAACGTGGTGAAAACATGGCGCCCCAAAAAATGCAAATAGAGGAATAGGTAAAATCGTCAACACAGGGTGGTCTACACACACACACACACACTCGTATATGTTGATAGCAACGTATTTGATGTTAACAGTGCGGACAAGTATATGCCTAGCAATCTGTATTACCTTTGATATAGGTAAGCTAGAAGTTCTCCTTTAATATACTAGCTTCATACTAGTATAACTAGAATATGCCTAGCAATTTCTATTAGTTTCAGTATAGCTGGACCCCTCCTTGTAGTATAGTAGCTTTATACCAGTATATGCCTAGCAATCTGCATTATCTTTGATATAAGCTAGAAGTTCTCTTTTATTGTACTAGCTTCATACTAGTATAACTGGAATATGCCTAGCAATTTCTATTATCTTCAGTATAACTGGGACCCCTCCTTGTAGTATAGTAGCTTCATACAAAAGTATATGCCTAGCAATCTGTATTATCTTTGATATAAGCTAGAAGTCCTCCTTTATTATACTAGCTATATACTAGTATAACTCGAATCTTGGAGCTATAGATGATAGGAGGGGGAACTTGAAAATTTTCCAAGTCCCAAGGTCATAGGTGATTGTGGCTGTATAACTGGAAAATATTGATATGCCTAGCGATTTGTATTATCTCTAGTATAAGCTAGGACCCCTCCTTGTAGTACAGTAGCTTTATACTAGTATATAATTAGATAGGAGGGGACTTGGGGGGAGGTAGAGGGGATAGGAAAGAGGGGGAGGTCAAAAATTTTCCAAGTCCTAAGGTCATTTTCAAGGTCATAGTTAGGTAAGGAAGTTGCCTCCCGGACGCCAGATGCCAGACGCCAGACACTTTTTCTTGAAAGACCCCCTGATAAAACAGGTTCTCTGTTAAAATTTGCGAGTTCATCGGGCAAGTTTGCCCCCCCCTTCACCCTCCCCCCCTGGTTACTCTGTGCAATGTTGCCAGATAATAGTTTCAAAAATCTGTATCCACCCTACAACCAGATTTCTACAGACTTAGATTGATCCATTGATAACAATCAGGAGAAAAGTATCTTTTATAAGAGTAGCTGAGGTACTTTTCCCTTGATTGACTCGATAGAATACTGCATTTTCAGCCTGTAACAAACAGGAGAAAGGTATCTCTCAAAGAAATGTCTGAGGCACCTTTCCCTTGATTGCAAAAAATCCGTATTGTACGTAAAATCAATATAAAAAGAGAAACCCGCATCTTTCTCAAGGACTGAAAATCTGTACATCTGGCGTCCTAGACTCTGTGGGTGATTCAAACATCTGCGAGTTCACCCCGCAAGTTCACCTTGCTTAGTTTATATTTGAGCATTATACTAGCTTTATGGTGCCTTTATACTAGCTTTATGGTGGCTTTATACTAGCTTTATACTAAGATTTCTTAAGTTGTTTGACTTTTAGCAAAACCCTCATTATACTAAACCTAATATACACTTCATGAAGGCTTAAATCTTCTGACTCCTAGAGAAGCTTCATAGTTCACCTTGCCTAGTTTACATGCCAGTTTGAACTAGCTTTATACTACAAATACCACAGGCTCATTCCAAACTAAGCTCCTTTATACCATAGGCTCATACAAAGGGGAAGTTTGTATTAGTCTCTACTAGCTAGGCTAGATCTCTCTTTGATGTGTGCAGTAAACTGACCGCGTTTGCAAGTACCACCTCGCCGTATGCAAATGACCTTAGGTCTCTGAAGCTTTCATTATACTAAGCCTGAATCAGTATGCTGTAGTAGGAATAGCCTACATTATAAAGGCCTGATATACATATTTTAGCTTGAAATGTAAACTAGATCAAGCCAGATTCCTACCCTGAATTTGAAATTTGCAGCTTGCGTACATCCGTGCGTTGGAAGCTTTCATTATACTGAGCCTGAAGTAGAAGGAATACCCTTCATTGAAAATAGACTTATACTAGACCAAGAAGCGGGGCGAACGAGCGGAGCGAGTGAGGTCCCTTAATCTCATCAGCCTGAAATACTGAAGTAGGTTTATACTAGACCAAGAAGCGGGACGAACGAGCGGAGCGAGTGGCCCCCTAATCTCATCAGCTTGAAATACTGAAGTAGACTTATGCTAGACCAAGAAGCAGGATGAACGAGCGGAGTGAGTGAGGCCCCCTAATCTCATCAGCCTGGAATATACTTAGGTAGACTTGTGCTAGATCAAGATGGGGGCGAACGATCGAAGCATGCTACCTTATAGAAGACATGAAACATGATCTTTTTCTATTTGGCTCCGCCAGAAGATTTTTTCTGACTAGGGAGAACAGTCTCATTTATGAATTCTAGCCAATTCCTAACCAATAGGAAAACTTCAAGAAGATTACACGAAGAACGACAGAAATAAACTCCGAATCAAAAATATCGCTTCATTTTCATAATCAAGTTCGAGATTAGGAGAATTGAAAACGTAAAGCTCTTGTAACCATTTTGAACTCTAAGTAGAATCCGGAAGAAGAACTTGAACGCTCGAATCGATCTTTCGTAGAATTGGCACGAGAAATCTGAGCAAACGAGTCAAAAGAGATGATAAAATCACGATACTAAATTACGGTGCTCTACGGAAAACGCCTCTTTCGAACAATAAAATTCGAAATTCTGTAATTTCGTGGCTAGCCGAAGTGACGCCAAACGCAATAATAATTCATTAGAAGCGTTTCGACAAATAAAAGGAGGATCACGACCCTCCAGACGTTGCCGCACGTGTTATTAGTGACTTTTTGAAAATTTGATTCATCACTATAGGTGTCATGTTGTTAAACATAAACAAACTGGAACAAATGTCGCGCACTATTGGGCAAGTATTTCACCACATGTAAAAACTTTCGTTCGTAGGTCAACATAGTCATACAGAAAATTGAAATTTTTGTTATCGGAAAAATAAAGAGAACATTATTCCAACGAGAGAATTTATAATGAATATTAAAGAGTTAAATAGTTCGTTTTAACGTTCAATTTTAGCAAAAATTGATGTATAGATGGTCCCTTCCAAGACAATCAATCACCTACAAAATTGAATTCACTATAAAACGAAAAATAAGTACATATATTTTAACGACGGTTCCAACAATCCTTCCCTCTGTCATAACATCTAAGATTCCGAAGTTCATTGCACTCGTAGAACTCAACCATTCGACTGCCTCAACTTCAACATTCCAGGAAAATAAAAACATTAAGCGGTAAAGCGTAAGTTCAACTTCGCCATTTTCACGATTCAAATTAATGCAAATTGTTTCCTACGACACGGAGAAAAGTGAGAAGTAAAAATTACCCTAACTATTGAGCAAAAAGCAGACAGAAATTGACGCGAAGTAAAAAATGTTGTCCGTACCGAGTACTCGAAATTATCCCAACTAGTCAGAGTGATTTTCAATACTCGGTGCGGACGACATCTACTTTGCGTCAATTTCTGTCCACTTTTTACTCAATCGTTGAGGTAATTTTTACTCCACACTTTCCTCCGAGGGTGGCAAGAGATAGATCGTTGTCATAGAAAACTTTTACTCGTCACAGAAATTCATTCGAATTTCGAATAGACGTGAAAAACTTCAAAAATAAGTCCAAACCTCGTTGTTTTTGTAGGGAATACCCAGAGTCATGAAAAACAGGAACCAAGTCCGCAAAATACGTAAAAAGTAATACACAAAATTCCACAAAATTTATAAAAGCCTCGACTTGACTTGATCGGATCCCAATGAGCGACTTTGAAGCCCATTGGGAGTCTACAAGAATCGGAAAATAAAAATTCGGTACTTTCCGGAATTTTCCGGAGACTCGACCAAAATTTTTTGGAGACCTTCAAAGACTTTTTCCTAAAATCGAAACAATTTTGTAAATTATTGCCGGACGTATTGAAAGAAGGTATACACAAATGAGTGAAATGTACCTTCCTTCGACAATTTTTTCATCTTAAGGGTGCATTGGAACCCATGGCAATTTTCCATAGACCATCTTTTTTCAATCAATTTTCCCATAAGTCTTGGAGAGAAAATGTTTGTGGGTTGACAACCCAGCTGAATTCCGGGGCAATCTCGGTTTTCGGGTTCTCCACATAGGGTCCAAAACTTGATCAAGGTTTCCAGGGACCGGTAGATACCCAGGTATCTAGCTTTCCAACAGCACAGAACGAAGTCATATTTGGGAACTGGATCTAAAAAGGAGCAGCGCGGAATGGCTCCAGAAAACAACGGGAGACTTTTTTGATTTTTTGGCATTCTAGAAGTGCTTGGGAGCACTCAGAGCTATGAGAAATAGGGAATAAATCAAGTTTTACTGGTTACAATGAATCTCTGAAGACAAGGGAGGGAAGCTGACTCCCAAAAGGGTCAGCAGATTCAGCTTTGCGGATGAAGCTTAGCTCTAGAGCTAAACCCAAACACCCGCAGCCGATTTTGGTCCTCCTGCTCCAGGAAAATCTCGTTTTTTTTGAACCGGCTCACCACCCCACCCCTACCAAAAATTGACCAATGATGATCCCTACACAGAAAATGAATGTCTCATAAAGCAATATTAAAAGTACGAACTAAAATTTGTCAACATAAAAAACTCGGGCATATTCGGCGACCACCAGCAACTGAGTTTTCTACACTTCAATGTACAACATCTAATAAAAGGATCTCGCTTTCCCAACTCCTCCAATTTGGAGAGGTTTTCTTTCACTCTATCGCCAATTTTAAACGGTTCATACATTGAGACTTCAGCAACTATCGCAGCAACAGTTAAGCCTCATCGCCAAAATGTTAACCGAGCTCGAAAAACCTACACTCACTCTCAGATTTTATAGCCACACACAACACGCAATAACTCCCATCTAAACGTATTTTTGTCAACACGTTATTCAACCAGACGTCCAACAGTCTAACTATGGTAACCTTTCCGACATATTCCACTGATCCACACACAGGACGAGATCTTCGAACTCTTCCAGAAACCATTTCTATCAATATCTCGTGCCGCGCTCAATTGGCGTTTCAAATCACAGCGCACTTTCCAAACAACTCCTTAAAATTCGTCGAAGGCCAACTTCATATAATTTATTGGAGACATCACGAAGGCATTACCTTCCATACCTTCTCCTACAGTTGAAAGCAACGAGCATTTCGCACACCGCATTCCAATCGGGAGCCTATAAGCTTTGTCAAAATACCGCGGCTCGTTAACCCGCCTGAGGTCTGAATGTACAACCACGTGCACATCCTGAATGTACAGCTGAGAATCATACAAATATGTGATAAAAATAAAAATACACAGACCCACCGCAATTCACAAATAGCCGACACTCGAAATTCGATAACTCTATTTTTCGGTCAAAGCGTTCCGATCATGATAGGCAGAATCTGTACGAAATCGAACGCGAGATCAAGAGCGAGAGAAAAATATATTATCGAGCACCTAATAATACATAATACATTATAATGATACAAGAACACCCTACAAAAACCTCTTTAAATCCTTCGGAGAGTGGCGTTTCCACCTTTGAATACATAAGGACAAGGAGCAGTGATTAGCGCGCTGTGATTGTGAGAATCAAAAGAATGCATGCACCGCAGCGTACCTGCTACCATTCCATATACATACGTTGTATTTAAGGTGAATGGGCAGGACAGGTAGGAGGCCATAACACGGGACAACCGATAGGTAGAATTCTCAATGGAATGGAATGCAATAAGACAGAACGATTTGAGAGTACCGTTCAGAAGAATGCTAGCAGACATGAAATCAGTAATTTTGTTTTTACACGAACAAAAGACAACGTGTATTGTCGGATCGGTTCACACGAAAATCGACTACTACGATTCTTATATGTAGTAGTAATAGTATGTAGACACACATACACACAGCGCGCCGATTCATATTCGGAAAAATGCGGTTGGTAGCCATATACGATGATAAATATTTATACCTAGTATATCCTTTATAAATTTTTATCATTTATTCTTCTCTCTCGCTGTCTCTCTTTCAAGTCTAACTACTTCTTCATTATAGTTATTATCTGAACAGAAACAATAAGCCAAGAATGTCTGAAATTCATTGTGATTATTTTGTATCCCCCATCAAACGATTAGGAAAGATCTAAATAGAATATTCAACAGCTTCGAAAGTGAGAACGTAGACCCGAGAACCTTTGAAGAATATCATCTACTACCCCGTGCAACCATTTCTTTCATCGGAGATTTTTCGAGTGTTCGGAACATGCGGATAGGTTAAGGTATTTCATGTACACACATATATTATAATAACACATCCCTCGCAGGTCGAATTACGTTTTCGATTCGATAGCTTCGGGCTTCGAAGTGCAGATCTTGCAGCTCACGAAAAATCAGCAGTCAGCCGTGACGATGAGTCATCCGACTTGTGTAGTCTCATTGCCAGAACTACTAAAAACTGGTCACATCGGCGCACGGTGCTGATAGTCTATACAAGCGGTGTCGGCATACTTGTATCTGGTTCTCTCGACGGGAGTTTATTACACGAATTTAAAACTCAATAAATTAAATGCAACGCAATTAGGTGGAGCAGATATGATCTGAGAGAAATTAATGACCGATTTACTTGCGTCCAGCATGGCTGGTGTGCATTTACCATACTCGAGTCTCGATGAAAATTTTAAAAACCAGTAAAATTTCGTGCCCTTTTTGCCTGGACATGCTGAACAGAATCCAACCTTTCTAATCTCCTTCTATCAATATGAAGCTGAAATTTTGTCCCGATGTGAAAAACTGACGATATATACGAATTCTGACTCGCTAACGAGTCAATCTACATCTCCAAATTTTTTAGCTCTGTTCTCTCTTTCCAGTGAGCAGAAAAATTACTGTCTGCTACATTGGGAGCAATGGCATGCATTAAGTAAGGGATACTGAAAGAATGTAGATTTGTAGACCGGAGTTTTTCCAAGTCCAATGGTTCACACGAAATGGAGCTTTCAATTTGAGCCCTAATACAACTTATGATTCAAAATTTTTCAACTTCGTCAAATAGGTAAGTGAACTTCCTCTCTATATGGAGTAAGTGTTTCCCAAGAAGAACAGAGGGACAGTTTTTTCAAGTCTTTGAATTAGGTTGTCATCTGTGCGTGGATGTCTTTCGAGAATGTGACGTCAAAACGATGGCTTCTCAAACAAGGAGAGCAGGGAACCCGTTCTAAGGGACGAATTGGTTTTAAAATTCATATGATAAGGGGACTTCCGCCTTTTGAGCTATACATGATAGGAGGTGACTTAGAAAAATTTCGATTTTCATCGAATTATTATATCGAATGGCTTAGAAGTCCAAATTCGACATTTCTCAAGTCCCCTTTTGATCTTATATAGCTCGGAACCAATCTACTCCATTAAAGGAGTTGGACTTGGGAAAATGTCGACTTTCGAGCTACAGGAAACATTCATACTTCTTTCAAGTTCAACCTTCATCATATACAGCTCGGAAATCGAAATTTTCTCAAGTTCAACTCCTTCATAACAATAGGTCAGTTTTTTCAAAAAGACTCTTCATAGAACAGCTACATTGGAGAGTACGGGTCCGACCTTTGAGACAACCTCGATTACCTTGACCCCATTTGGTGCTTGAAAAATATTTCGAGCTCCGATCCTCTATGGAGGGAACTTATGAGCTGTGAACCTCTAAAAAGGAGGCACTTAGCCAGATTCTGCCAACACTGAACCTTCGTAGGGGTGAAAACATTTTAAAATAAAAACCCGTAAGTCAGTCTAGAGACTACGAAATTTTTGGGCAGACCCAAAAGAGCATTGTAGGCTGTACAGACTAATTCCAAGTTATCGGGGTCACATTCCTAGAAAACGTTCGCGTCCGACCTTTGTGACGTGATCAACAAATTTGATTTGACTTACGGACTTGAAAAAATTTGAATTTTGATCCTTCTTTTATAGAAAGGCGACTGGACAAAATTTGGCGCTATAAACCCCTGTAGAGGGGGGTGCGGAGGAAGGTTGAGATCTAAACTCTTACGCCAGACCATAACTATGGAGTCTGAAGCTAAATTTTCCTTCTGGACAAAAAAGCTAAGTTACAATTAACATAAGCTAGCAGTGGCGTAGATACGATTTTCTCGTGGGGGGGGGAGAGGTGGTGATATTTGCTAATTTACGCGAAAAGTAGGCAAAATTATTGCATTGAACGGAAAAAAGACAATAAACAAGTCCCTAAAGTAGGTCAAGGTCATTGCTGATGTCATACAGCATCACACGTCACGTCACGTCACGCAGTTCACAGAAACGCCCGGACGTTTTCTGAGGGTGTAATCCTCCAAACAAAATGAATAGCGGGTTCCCAACTAAAAATTGCAATGGGGCGAATATATCCCTCTTATCCCTCCCTCCCCTTATCTACGCCACTGTAAGCTAGGTACAGAGGAGAAGCTAAGACTTGATTCTTTAGGTTAATATACTTTCTGACTCACCATGAGCAAGGTTTGAGCTTGGTTAATTCTTTTCAACAGGAAACCTGTTCCATGGGGATATTTTGGAAATTTTGGCGTTCCACTGTCAAGCGAAAATTGACCTACCCTAATGAAGTTTCAAAGAGAGACTGGGAAAAATTTCATCTACTGAAGGGGTTGCACTTGGATAAAGTTCAACTTTCTCTGATGGGAGGAGACTGAAGTTTTTCCAAGTTGTCAAAATTATCAAAATTCACAAATCACGCGTTACCAATTTAAAAACCCAGAGAAAAGGCTTCTTTAGAAAATCTCATCCGTCCTTCCATGGAGCAGAGGATGTCAAAAACAAAGCAAAATTGTTTTTACGTAATGGCAGAAGGGTCCCTTATATTCTAGGCGTCATTCTACCATTCACCAAAGTTGTCCATATTTCAAATAGTCCAAGGGTTTTCAAGAAATACAGGTTGAACAAGGGCGTGACGTCATCAGAAAAGTAGCAAGCAAGAGATACAGGAGGGACTCGAAATTATTACAAGTATGAGGGTATGACACCATCGGGACCGGACATCGATTCTAAGAATGAAGAGGCAAGAGAGTGAGACGTCATCAGGAAATAACTTTCAATTTGAATATCCTCAAATAGAGGAGTACAGCATTATGTGAATTAGGAAACAAATTTTAAAATAAAGTACCTCCCTTTTTTTCAAGCTTTTGCCTCGGCAAGCCAAGAGCTTCATACGATTGTGAAAAAAAGTTTCGTACCTTACGGTACGTTGTGACGTCACGAATTGAGATACATAATGAGACTTATCCGTCAAAAGGGCACCCAATCAATTCATGTCCTGTCTCATGAAATAGGTGCCCTTTTGACAGATGGCTCATGTTATGGGTCACCTCGGATTTTATTTTTGCTTAGCATTTTAAAATTTTTGTACAGTCTGTGTATCATTAGTCATTACTATTCGCGAGTGGACACTAAAGAGTCGCCCTCCACATTCACTATAGTGGCCATTTGTGGAAGCTGCGCTAGAAGGTGATGTTCCGAATAATTGATGGAATTTTTATTTTTATATGAGTTTCATATTATTTTACTAGTCAAGAGAGACAGAAAAGGTCATTACAAGTGGTATTTTTTTTCCAGTATTAACAGAGATGCAGCGAGTTGAAATAACATACGCTCTTATGTAAATTTTCATGTGATCACCTTCTAGTGCAACACCTCTAGCGCTCCTTGCGGAACGTTCACTCGCGAATGGCTGGAAACACTTAATATTTTGGCATGTTGGAGCTTGACTAGCAAAAAGAAATCAAATCGTTTCCAGATCTGAGTGGAACAGAGATGCGGATCTCTTGCTTTCCGATTTTTACATACAAAAAATCTAGATTGCTCGTGAGCTCTTCATCTCGGTAGGAAAAAAAGTTTCCGATCTTTTAAAAAAATTTGAAAATGAATTTTCTTCACTTACAATGAGGAAGAAAGAGAAACCAAGAGACGCAGATACTGAGGCACATACCAACTTTTTCAATACAATTTTCATAATTATTCGAGAACACATTAAGAAGAGCTAGAGATTTTCACCTTTTCAGAACTGCAGCATCAACTTTGCGAATTGAATTTAAATCATGGATATTTTGTGGCTCCGAATTTTATCGTTCAAGATGGAATTCGACTTTCAACCACCAGTTGATTTAAAATTGTAATCCTCGGATTCCAATTTCAATTTCACAAAAGGTAACCTTCTGAAACTTCGATCTTCCCAATCACATACTTTACGTATCTGGATCACATCTACTTACACACGCTCACAATACGATTATAAGAGCGAGAATTTTTGCAAGGCGTACAAAATAAAGAGACAACTGCACATAGTATCAAGAGACGAGGAATGTTGCCAATAGAAAAACTTCACATAGGCTATGGAGAGCCCATCATGGAAGCAGAAAGAAAAGATGAATACATGCGCATAATATGCAGTTACTGCAACGAAAATCGCGTTTTTTCGCAACTGGCGCTATATCCGGCCTTGCTAAACGAGTTCACTGATCTAGCATCATAGAGGCGCGTCATCTCGCAGAGTGCGCTTCTCGGTAGCAAAAGATTCAATCCTCTCTCGTGCATTCTTTCGCTCTTCATCTTTACGCTCGATAATGCATTTATTTATTCTCACGAGTTCCAGCTTTTCTAGCATAAGAAGCTGACGTATCATATGCCGCCGTCCGGAACGGTCTAAAATCAGCAGAGTAGCATTCAAGAAAAAATACTATCGAATCATTCATATGTTCGGTGGGAAAATTAGTTGGTTACTGGATTTCTTCCTAGAGAAAACGTCTACTACAGCATGTGCTGCAACTCTTTCATCAAAAATACGCTAAGTGGCGAATTCCAACATCACTGTTACCAGAAAGTATACATATCAGGGCGTCATTCATATCTACGGATCTCCTTACATTTTCACACGATTTTTCTTCCTACAAGGCAGAAAATTTAAAAAAGAAAGAAGTGTACGAGTACATAAAATGATACTTGCTAATCTCCGAAAAATAATACTATAATCCTATATTTTTGATCCCCATCCGAGCTCAACCCTCGCGTGAGGAGCGCTACCACCGTCAATTATCTTTTTCAAAAACAACATCATCACCCCCGAGTGAAGAGAGGATACTTCTCACCGATAAGGCCGCAAACCCCTGCAAATCAAGTTCAAGTTCTTGAACAAAAAATAAACTTCACGGTCAACCGAGTATTTTAAATCAGGAGTACCTACAATGCAAAGAACTTGTTTGTACAGATTTTCGGATGAATCCACGATGGTCATCAAATCACGATCACTTCTAGGTTTTAGAAGATACGAGCTTTTATTCACAGGAAATAAACTTTTCGCATGAGCTTTATGAATTTAGGCTCGCGTCGCTTTCTCAGACGAATGATGATCAGACAGGCGATAAATAAACATTTGGAAGAAAATGCCATCCACTCCTAGTCATACGAATTAAAAATCTATCTTCCAATAACTCAACAGAAAACGGGTAATTAATTCCAGTCAAGGTTATTCACGAAATTTGCACACCTTGAATTCACGTTCATTCATAAGTTCGTGCCGATGTTGCTGAAATAGTGTTTTTTTTTAAATATCGACATTGAAACCAACTCACGTTATTTACTTAACGGAAGCACGTGCTCCAATGAGATGCACGTTATTCGATCCGTACCCTAGGCAATCAATTCTGAGCACTCAGCAAAAACAAAATTAAGTTTTATATTATATTTCTTTCCTTCGAGAAATATATATAGTAAAAGTAATAGCGTTACGATTGAGCACGGAATTTCGTGATAAGTAAAATTCCGTCCACTCTATTCCCTCGTGGTCAGCATAAACGTGCCCGGAAATTAGAATATTATGAAGATTTTGTCATCTCATCCAAACTGAAAATCATTTTTTTAGTACTTTGTAGGCAGCTTAAAAATGAGCAGAGCATCTACTATTATTGTTGAGTGTTTTTCTTTGATTTTATCTAAATCAAAAATAGGATAGCGTCGCAAGGACATACAAATTTTCCTCTTCGTAAATACTTCTCAAGAGATACTCTTGGCAAAATTTTCCAAGAAAGAAAATCACTGAAGAAGATAACTTATCATTGTAGTTTTTGTTGAAAATAAGATCCTCGAACCAAAAGCTTTTGCATGAGTTTCTCTCGTGCCTCAAAGCCCTTCATCCCAATATCAACGTCAATTTTCTCTATCTCGGTATTTTCTCACTCCTCGCGGACACAAGCATACCATTTACGGAAAGCCCACGTCCACAGTTCTTCACATTGATTCTAGCTCCTGTTGGCACCCGAGACATGAAAAATTTCCTCATATTTCTGTCATACACCGCCTCGAATCCGTCCGTCTCGCAGTTCCTCCTCCCAACCGAAAACTTTATATGGATTCGCTTTCTTTATTAAGGGAATTTTTTCAAAGGCTCAGTCGACATCTCCAAATCTCATGCGAGCTCGAGACTTGAGTTTGAGACTTGAGACTGACGCCAGTGCTGCTAGGAAATAGTATCAAAAATCCGTATCCGCCATTTTTTGTCAGACCTAAAAACTGATTTCTACGGTTTTTGATTGATCCAATAATAACGATCAGGAGAAAGGTACCTCTCATAAATGTAGCTGAGGTACTTTTCCCTTGATCGGCTCAATACCACGTAACATCACAGTATCAGCTTATAACGAGCAGGAGAAAAGTATCTCTTGTACTGGTGTTAAAAGTACCTTTTCCTTGATCGCAAGAGATCCATATTGTACGTAAAATCTATAAAAAGAGAAAAACCCGTATCTTTTTTGAGGACCAAAAATCCGTAAATCTAGCATCCTGGACTGACACTCGAGACTGAGACTCGAGCTTCAGGTTCGAGGAGACTGAGACTCGCGACCGAGACCGAGACTCAAGATTCAGACTCGAGATTGAGACTCAAGACTGACACTCGGGACCGAGACTTGAGACTAAAACTCGAGCTTGAGAATCGAGTTTGAGAATTGAGGCTCAGACTCGAAACTGAGACGGGAGCTTGAGACCCCAGACTCAAGACTGAGACTGAGAATTGAGGCTGAGACTCGAGCTTGAGACTTGAGATTGACACTCGGGACTGAGACTCCAGACTGACACTTGAGCTTGAGACTCAAGACTGGAGCTTGAAACTTGAGACCGAGACTCAAGAATTAGACTCGAGCTTGAGAATCGACGCTGAGACTCAAGACTGAAACTCGGGACCGAGACTTGAGACTGAAACTCGAGCTTCAGAATCGAGTTTTTAGAATTGAGGCTCAGACTCGAGACCGAGACTGGAGCTTGAGACTCAAGACTGAGATTTGAGACTGAGACACGAACTCAGCGTCTTCGCCAGACTTTTTGAAACCTAAAGCAAAATTTTTACATGAAGTCTTTTTTAAATTTAGACAATTTTAATTTTTTCCCCCTCGCTTGCGCAAGACCTCCGGTAATACTTATTCGCCCCCCCCTCCTGGCGACGGCCCCGCTCATGGACTTGAACCCGGCTATCAAAAACTCTGTACTTTGGTGCTCATTTGGGTTTGACCTCCCCCTTCTCCCTCTTTCGAAAAGGAAAGTGGAATTTATGGATATTGTGCCCTGATTACCCAGTGCTCTACATAGAGGAGACTGAGCGAACCTTCTCCGTCCGCTTAAATGAGGATAAGAAGGCGTTTGATAGGAACCTAAAAATCGGGAAGTCCACCTTTGCTGAGCATCTATTGTGGGCGGTCATCAGTTCGACCACAAAATTCGGTTGGAGCAAAGATTCCGTCGTCGGACGTTGGAAACGAGTAGAGGATTTTGAGATTTGCTACCATTGCGAACACCCTCAACAAAGTTCTCAGTATTGGCTCATCTCCACTTATTTTAGGCTGCAACCTACTCAGTGGCAAGAGGAAAGGGTTCAACTTCGAAAGGAAAAGTTTTGGAGCTGTAAAACACTCTTGATTACCTCCTCCTCCCTCCAGATATTGATGAAGACTGCGAGGATAAAGAAATAACTTGAAAATGTCGCAGATGATCTGGTTTTGTTGGAAAGCATTGATCAGATGATTCATCGGCGTCTCTTGTCTAATCCCGCTAGAGTAGCATCATTATTTCACTTTCATTAATATTGCTGTCAGTTGGGTTCTTTTTTCATTACAATTGGCCACTGTACCGAGAGTTCTCAGAAATATACCCTTCGTGATAAATTTTACAGTCGAGTAACTTTTTTTGAATCACAGTTCTTCTCTCGTGATCTGAAGTGTTTAAAGGTTATCACTTGTCGAGGGCACATCATCAGCAAATCTCAAATTATTTTGAAATTCTCCATTTATTTCCATTCCTTTATTTTCCTTATTCATCTTTCTAAAGATTTTCTCCAGTACACGGTAGAACAAATTCGGTGAAAGCGGATTTCCTCGTCTGACTCCTCCTTCTATTTCAACATTTTAGCCTTTTTTTCACTGTTCTAAGGCGTGCTATCGCATTCTCAAACAAGTCCTCTAACGTTTCTTATTTTGCCTCAGAAATATACCATCATGGTTTGCTATTGATCTCCATATCATTAGAGTCAAATGCTTTGGATAACGGATGTAATTTTATAATATAGAGTAGATTCGTTCGACTTTTCAATTAGCTGGTCTATTGTAACTTCCTGAAACCTGCTCACCTCTTCCCCTGATTTTCATACAGTCTCCTACATATGCGGTTTTCAAGAAGCAGAAGTTTGACTCAAGGCTGATCGGTCAGTAATTTTTTCTCTAGCTCTTGTCTCCATTTCCTGTTGACATAGGACATCAGTTCTCACTAGTGTTCCGTGCTTCCTCATGCAAAAAAGCGTCACGCAAAGAAGTTACGTAGAAAACAAATTACCGCTAAAATAGATTTCGATAGGTCGAAAATTTTCGTGGGTTCAAATTGAATATTCTCGTTCGAGAAAATACGATCACAATTAGCATTGAACACTATCCAGGGCGACTGCCGCACGTGAACACCCATTTTGCCTCTCGTTTAACAATTTTGATGACCGCGATTTGAAAATTGACTCACTCATACTTCTTACGGCCTGAAGAGCATTTTTTTTTTTCAACAAGACGCGAAGAGACTGACGTACATCCACTCATCTAAGCGGAACCTTGGGGCAAATTAATCGATTTTTCTGAGTGCACCACGTGAAAGACCGTGAAAAATTGTGCGTAGATTGATCGGTAACAAGAAAATCTGAGTTTCACCCACTGGGGTGCCTTCTATCATCCTTGATCACAAATCATGCACACACTCGCTCGGTTTCCACGGATATGTAATTCGAGCATGAATGGTAACGTAGCTTTCACAATTCGCGTAAGTGATAGATTCGGTATGGTTCGGTCAATTTTGTAGAGATTCGCCGGGGACAAAAACAGTTTCTCGGTCCAGTGAATATTATTTCACTACAATATCCTCCTACGAAATAAGTTCATCCTATGGCTCACTAATTCAAGAAATTTCTTCTACAATTCAATAGAAAGTTTCACGCCGATTTTTCGCATCTATCGTATAATAGATGAAATCACACGCCTACGTTGAAGTCTTCTCAAGTGAATCCACTCACCATCTGCTCCGCTAGAAACAAGTTTTTCAATTCATTCGGAAATCGACTCACACGTAAACCTGGTGATAAATCACTCACTCACGGGTCTTCGGAAGATGATTATCGTTTCACTTCTTGCTGCGCGTATACGAGGACGAATAAAATGATAGAAATTTAATGTTTGGGTCAATTTTCGATGCGGACTATCTTTACTAGAAAACGTACAAATTGAATAAATTGCGCGATAAAAAACTCACCGAGTACAGCAGTTTCCGGTATCTTGGTTGACAGATTCTTCGACTCGA
This sequence comes from Aspidiotus destructor, assembly GCA_035079395.1. NCBI lineage: Eukaryota > Metazoa > Arthropoda > Insecta > Hemiptera > Diaspididae > Aspidiotus > Aspidiotus destructor. The sequence continues at coordinate 8,483,419 of JAVHKZ010000003.1, read as the reverse complement.
ATATTGACCGTACATTGCCACAAAGTGGAATATCGGTGGGTAAGGCACGCACACAACACACGTACACACCGAAAATTATGATTAATCTCGAATAAGATGACTCGATCATAGTGCTGAAATTCTAACCTATAATTACAGGTCTCGGTACGAAATTACAGGGTGTCGCCGACTCGCTAATTATATACCTAATTTTTTTTCTTTTTTTACTTTAAACACAGAACATTATCACTACTTCGGCAATATTCGATTGGCGAGAACAATACGTAGCGCAGAAAATACGAATTCATGCCAAAAATTCGATTTCCACAAATTCACAGCGATATTTAACGAATGAAATTATTTTCAACCGCGACTACTCAAGACGAATTCGCGACTCGCGGGTGTAATTTAAAAGCTTCGTCAACGCACCTTGAAACGTTTTCACACGAGTCACATGGCGATAGAATGAATTGAATTAAACTATTACTGTTCCTTATTCCACGACCACGAGACTATGACTGCGACTCTTCCTACGTACTGTGAAATACGAACGCAACATCCACTGCACCACAAGAACGCGTTTATTCGCTCTCTCTCTTTTTCAGTTCGGTACGTGTACGAATCTCGCGATGACTCGCCTGTTGGTTGTAGTGTAGTGGTCTACGAGTTTCGTTCGGTTAATGTACCTACCTACCGTGTAGTCTGACGAAGTCCGTTCCTAGTCTGGGATGCGTTTCTCACACCACACACGAACACCCGTAATAAAAGACAGAAATGAAGAATAAATTCTCTCTTCTATATAGGTTCAGAAATAGAAGATACGTTCTGCAGAGACGCTCCGAGACAAAAGTGCGACAAAACAGCTGACCGCACGTATCAGTGTTACCAATAGCATTAATATCATGATCTTCCCGAGGGCTAGTTTATGACAGCAAAATTGAGTAAAAACGACAATAATATTTATGAAAATGACTTATAGTCTGGTGGACAATTATTATTTTTTTCATGTCAACTGTATTCCTTGAAACATTACGCCAACAGACATTTTCTGGGGTAATATTCATCGCTGAATCCGAATTTCGATGTTGGCAAGCTGAATTTTGCCCCCTAAGGGCGTAAATTCAAGATGGCGCCTGATAAAAGCAGAAAATCTATGATGATTCTTGTAAAAACAAAGTACCGTTATGCCAACAGACGTTTTTCGAGGTAAAATTTACCGTTGATTCCAAATTTTGATGTTGGCAAGCCAAATTTCGCCCCCTAGGGACATAAATTTAAGATGGCGCCCGACAAAAGCAGAAAATCTATAATTATTCTCCCATAAACGAAGTGCCTTATGTTATTGTAAACGTTTTGAAGGGTTCAAAACGTGATAAGATTATCAGTATTCACTAAGACGAAATGTAACTGTTGAAAACGACTGAAAAAACAGAATGGCGGCCAAATTTTTGTCAATTTTGCGGTCAAAATTGATGAATTTGGACAATCGCGCAATAGAAGGTTGTGAGATATCGTTTCGATGGTTTTTTAGGTCGAGAAGTTCAAAAATTGATGTCTGGGAAGCATTAGGGTAATTGGAAGTCATCATTTTGGAATTAAGGGGAGGGAAACTTCTCAGGAAGTACTAGTTTCAAATAAAATTTTGGCATTACTACCACACTGAAAAACTATATTTAATAAAAGCTCGACGTTTTGCAGTGCCCAGTTTCTCAGTGTGGTAGTAATGCCAAAATTTTATTTCAATAGTTCTGCCTACCACAGAAAAAATCTTTTCCTCGTACTAGTTTCAATTTTTCCACCTCTGCTGATCCTGTAAAAAAAGTTATAAGCATTTTATGAAACATCGAATTGGAAGGATTTTCAAGTTCCTCTCCTGTTCAGGATTTCTTTTCTCCTTCTTTCTGTCAATAAAGTTCAACATCTAAAATAAGGATCATAAATACTGTAAGTACAAAATGCAAATATAGCATCTTTTACAAGTTTCTCTCCAATATCAATTGTGTATGAGTCTATAATTAAGTCCTCCATTCTAGTCTCGACGTTTCTGTAGAAAATACTGTGGCAACTGCCACGTACAGTTCACGCATTATGATAGGTTAGTGAATCATCAACACATTTCCCGTATACCGTTCAAAATTATACGCGGCCATTAATCAACACTTGATCCGGATTTCCAAGCAATTTCGTCAATTCCGTGAAAGTAAAAAACTTTGATTTACAGACACCAATAAAGTGCTGCCAAGGCTTTTAAAAAGGGTTCTTTTGTTTTTTAAACCCTTTTATGACAATTTGAGAACTCATACAAAGCTGCATTCCAAGTCCCATCAAAATTGGGTCAATAGTTGCCGAGCCTATTTGACACAAAAAAATATCAATTCCCCCAATTTTGATCGGACTTAGAATGCAGCTTTGTATGAGTGCTCAAATTCTCATAGGGGGGTTTAAAAAACGAAACAACCCCTTTTGAAGCCTTGGCGAGGGATGAAAGTTAGATGTCATTGGCTGTATTTCTTCATTATGCAGTCTATTGGTGTAAATCAAGTTTCTTACTTTGTGGAATTGACAAAATTGCTTGGAAATCCGGATCGAGTCTTGATTGATGGCCGCGTATACACTGCCCCATCATCAGCATACAGAATGACCCTCAAAACATTCCGCACTAGCTCTCATCTTAGCCTCTGGGAACCTTCTTTTCACGTCCGTTCACTTCCCAACACTTGTTGATGACATCAGCACAATTCCTGGAACTACCTACTCAAACCGCTTTCCTTTCTTGCCCTCACCACCCCTCCCCCCCCCCTTCTTGAGGAATAGAATTCTGGCGGATACTGTTTTCCCATTTTTTTTTTTTTTTTTTTTCAAAAATTTTATAATATCCAATTAATATAACACGTATACGTCCGTAAACTGATGAAAATTATACGCGGCCATCAATTAACACTCAATGTTAATTTTCTTGTTTATCAATCAACACTCAATCCGGATTTCCAAGCAATGTAATGATGACTTCCAATTACCTTAATGCTTCCCAGACATCAATTTTTGAACTTCTCGACCTAAAAAACCATGGAAACGATATCTCACAACCTTCTATTACGCGATTGTCCAAATTCATCAATTTTGACTGCAAAATTGACAAAAATTTGGCTGCCATTTTGTTTTTTCAGTCGTTTTCAACAGTTACATTTCGTCTCAGTGAATACTGATAATCTTATCACGTTTTGAACCCTTCAAAACGTTTACAATAATATAGGGCACTTTGTTTATGGGAGATGAATTATAGATTTTCTGCTTTTATTGGGCGCTATCTTGAATTTACGCCCCTAGGGAGCAAAATTTGGCTTGCCAACATCAAAATTCGGATTCAGTGGTAAATTTTACCCCTAAAAACGTCTGTTGGCATAACAGTACTTTGTTTGTACAAGGATTATCATGGATTTTCTGTTTTTATCAGGCGCCATCTTGAATTTACGCCTCCAGGGGGCAAAATTCAGCTTGCCAACATTGAAATTCGGATTCAGCGATGAATTTTACCCCAGAAAACGTCTGTTGGCGTAATGTCTCAAGAAATGCAGTTGACATGCAAAAAACGCAACATTTTTCTTCTTTGTCCACTAGACTATTAGTTTTACGGCTTTGCCCGTCCAAAAAAAAAAGTAACGACCTAGAGCAGCGGTTCTCAAACTTTCTCAGTCTGCCTACCTCTTCTGTCAGCTGAAAATGTTCGGGTCAGAGTTGGAAAGCTAGCTGAAAGCTGAAAGTTTAAAGCCGAAGGTCGAAGAATTTTGAGCCCAAAAAGCCAAAAGCCAAAAGCCGAAAAAAATTTTTAAGTCAAAAGCCAAAAGCCAAAAGCCAAAAGCTTTTTTCATTCAGCTTTTTTACGTTTTCACGGTCCCTTGACTCTTGTTTAGGACCTGCTCATAAAGAGACGGAAAAAGTTGAAAGCTGAAAGCTAAAAGCTGAAAGCTGGAGGAGTTTTGACCCAAAAAGTTGAAAGACAAAAGCCGAAAAAAAATGATAAGGTGAAAGACAAAAGCCAGAAGTTTTATGTTCGAAGGTTAACAGCTAAAGCCGAAAGCAAAAGTTTTATCTTTCGGCTTTCCAACTCTGGTTCGGGTACCCTTTGGAAAAAAATTTTTTCCGAAAATGAAAAAAATGAATTGCATATATTTGTACAATTGAATCATAATGATAATTACACGTCGATACTTAGTTACAGTATTTTAATGGGATGGATGTTGTTGTTTATTACGAACAAGTGCGTCAATATGGGGGGGGGGGAGCCTTAATTCACTCTCTACGTCCAATCTACTCCTAGCGCTTGTGTCGACAGCGTCGGTTACTCTTCTCGTACGTCCAACCAAAATTTCGCAGGCCCTTTCTCCCTGTAAGCAGTCTTCAGGACAGAATCGCTAGTCAAGTCAATGAACGCTTCTGCTGCTGTTACAGTTGCTGGTATGTCGGTCTCATAGCTCGCGTCAAAGGGATTGTTTATCCATTTCATTGCAACATAATCATCGGGGAAATAGCGAAGAAGGTTGTTCTTCAGTTGCTTTGCTACATCAGATGCTCCAAAATATTGGCGATCACATTGGTTTTCGGTGTAATTTCATCATCTTGCCAGAATTCGGAAACTGTTGCAAATGATGATAAGTAAGTTCTGGTTCGAGACTTGAGAGATGAACAGGTCTATTTTCTTTTGAATGCATTGATCTTGTCGCTGGCATCGAATATGGTTAAATTTCGACCTTGCAGACTTATATTGAGGCTATTCAAACGAGTAAATATGTCAGCAAGATAGGCCAATCTTGAGAGCCAGTCTTTGTCAAGAAAGAATGAACTCTTTTCACTGGCAACATCGTTGAGTTTGTTGCACTCATTAGGAACCAAGGAAAAGTTCTTTTCTTCCTTTTAAGACAAGAAATTCAGAGGGATTCCCACAAATAACCATATGGTTGTTAATCCTGCACTACTGCAACAATGAGACATAATAAAAATAGTACCATGATGACAACACCAATAACAACGAAGATACACGACTGAAGAAATTGAGATTCATGATACAATAAAAACAAGAGAAGTTTTCAAAAAGATGAAAGTGTTGGAAAGTTGTACTGTTCCGATTCTCACCAATGTTAAGCCCAGGCTTGGGCATTGAGGGAACAACTAAGGGTGCTGGTATGAGGAATGGAAAAATTAGTATAATTTTTATATTATTATCTTGTAGGTGACGTACATAATTACAATAAAATGATAGGTAATGAGTTACTATCCACATCGTATACAGTATACTTCCGAGTGAAAAATTTTATGGAAAGACAAAATCAAAGGTAGTCTGAGGGGCATGTTTCAAAATAGGAATAGGATTTTGAGGGCCACCAAATGTGAGGAGAGGGAAAAGAAGAAAGGGCAATCAAACTATTTTGAGTTTTTAGAGGTGCAGTTTTCTTTTAGTATCAATTCTTTTCTATCTTTTTTATTATAAGTAATATTTGGACTACTGTTCACAGTTTTTCTCCAAGATACCTGGTATTTCTTCCCCAATAGCAGTGAGAAGCTTTAGTTCTATTCTTACACGCATATTGTTAAATTGCTGCCCACCGGGCAGCCGGGCAGGGAACAAAATCCCCAGTTGCACTCCTCCATCTCTAGGCAGGCCTGGTCTCCGTCTACACTTTTGAACTATTTCCAGCAATTTTGGCAGACCAGGGAATTATTGTATATTTTTGACCCGATCACGAATTCTTCTTTGGGTCTCGAACTATCGATAGGTACTTGGGAACCTGAGAATTGAAATGTTTCTGAGTCTAAAGTTTGAGAGCTCTAGGGTAGATTGTGTCTGCATATCAGCTTTATCATTTTCTGTAGCAATCTGGCATGACAAGGGGATGATTGTGTTTTTTGGCGGGGGACCTGCCATCCGTTTAGTTACTGGGGGCCCTTAGAGGAATTCTGTCCGTGTACGCATAACGCTGGGGGGCGTAACGCTGAGGCTTGGAAAAATTCGTGACACTACCGAGAAGGGATAAATTGTAACGTACTTTGAAAATACATAAATTATAGGCTTAAATTCTACGTAATAATCTTGAACCCTTCGCCATAAGTCGCGGGTGTCCCGCAACTCTTGTTCCCTGAGCAAGAGCCTGTAAATTTTTTGACCCAATCGGGAATTTGTCTTTGGGTTTCAAGCAGTCGATACTTGGGAACCTGAATATTAACTGGATTGTTTCTGAGTCTCAAGTTCGAGAACCAGAAGGCATTTTGTGCTTGCGTCTGAATTTTTGAATTCTCCCTTTCAATTTAGTCTGAAAAGGAAATTAGAGTCTCTTTCAGTTATCCAGAAAGAGGTTTGAATACTCCAAACCCTCTTCAGATGTGGGAATTTAGTCTACTGAAGCCCACTAGGTCTCGTCTAACATGAGATGTTCTCTAGATCAGAGTTTTACATTCATTACTGGCGCTCAAGTTGTGGATTTTGCACCTACCTAGATAATCGGAGGAAACGACGGATCCGGACAGCGACTCCCAGTCTTCCATCGTGACCAATACTCAAATACCATTTTCGAACATAATACGACTGAATAAGGTACAATGAATATGAATGGGACGTTTTCACACATGACAAAATTGTATAGGTCGCAGAAAATTTTCGATAGACTGCAGTATTTTGCCAAAGGAATGTGGTCTGAGGAAATGTAACTGATTCTTGGCTGAGTGTCGATGTGTGAATCTTGAAGAACCCACCAACCTATAAATTCTTAAGAATCTAAAACTAGATATGTTTCTGAGTCTTAACTTCAAACCCCAAGGGTTAAGCCTGTCTCCATCAGGCCTGTCGAGAGCTCCATTCAAGTTCAAGGCGAGGAATACAGCACCCCCCCCCCCAAAAAAAAATTGTCCTCTCCCCTTGAAGAGAGATAGGTCCGGGAACAGAATCGCCAGTTGCCTCCCCCCCCCCTTTCGTCAGACACTCAGGCCTGGTTCTAGCACAAAAAGTAGTTTTTGAGAAAAGGGCATTTGAAAATTTTGTCTCACGGAATTGCCATGAGGAAAGACTCAGATATCATAAAAAATGGTATGATTGTAGAAGGATGTCCAATCTGCAAAATCACTAAGGCAGAAGAAGAACGCTAGAATGTTTCTCAATTACCGCAAGAGCGCGTTGTAGTCTGTGATTATAGGGTCCTTCTTGCAATTATAGACTTTTTATGCGTTTTGGAGTTTGTTTTGGATCTGGACAGAAATGATAATAATGAATTTAAATACAAAACCCTCATTAGCAAGGGTTTTGCTGCAGTAATAATGGGTATTTTTGAGTATAAAGTGGCTACATGTATATTTTAGTACCAACCTGACACAGGCTTCATTAATAACCTCATGTGAACTTTAAAAAGCTAATATCTTTCAGTCTGTTAGTGACCAAGTTTTCTATTTTTGAAAAAAAAAAACACGATCACCGCTGTTATATACATTAACAATTCTACCTACCAGGCAAGGATGGTGATTTACGAGAAAAAAATCCTTTGCAGATGCTGGTGCCCGTACTCAACTCTCTGTAAAAGGTCTGGCGAGCGCAAGTACCCGCTCTTGCAAAAGAAATTTCATTTGAACAGGCAATGTGCACGCGGGTTTGCGTGTACGCCCGTACCCACGTGCTGCTACTGTTTGCGTGCCAGCCTGATGACCCGGTCCACATTGAGAGAAACAGAAACTGAAAGTCTCGATCTAGAAACTTAGCAACATTTACTCACTGCAATTGAAGTTATGGGCTTGAAGGCTTGTGGCTGCCTTCCCTATGAACTTGAAGTCTTAATGTTGCAGACTCCCATACCCGCGCCCTCAGGCGTACAAAAAGTACTGACCATCGCCCACAATCAGTACTCAAATTGCCCGCGAGCATATTGCCCGCAGGCACCCATCATTACATCAGAAAACGTCTAGGAACGCTAGTGTGTATTCGTATTTGGACGTAATAATGGATTCTGCCCACCCGCCAACCATCCGCGGGCTCGGACTTGGGCGCTTGCAAAAAAATTTTCTCGCGTGCGCGGGTACAGAGCGTTCAATCCTATAAACGTATACTTCAACTTGTGAGTTGTGACTTAAGCACACTTTTCTCATTTTCGGCTTTCTATAGTCACCCGGGTCACAACAACCAACAACAAAAAATGTTTATCACCTATCACTCTGTATCATCCCTGTCGACACCCTCCGACCACTCGTTAAGCGTGATAAAGAGGTGACAAAAAAACAGAACGTTGGTCGTAATTGAGGCCCTGAATGATTTAAAATTCTAACCAGGGGAAGGGGAAAAGGTACTGAACTCACCCCACCAAAAATTGAAAAAGGGCCCTAAATCAAGGTAGGGTCCTTTTCCTATCCGACCATTCAATTGATATTTCTGTTATCACATATAACTCTAAGGCACTAGAGGAGTCCCGCTTGATGTAAACAAACATGGCGCAGGATGTAGCAATCCAACTTGGTATAAAAATCAAGGTGGAGTTGTTACTTGTTAGCGTTTTACAACTCCACTTGATTTTTACACCAAGGCAGTCTATATAGGACTGTATAGTCAAAGTAAGGACTGTCAATGGTGAAACTCAACGTCCAAACAATGGAGAGAAAAATAATTATTATTACTTAGTTACTGCTATAATATAATCATTGAATGACCAGCAACGGCTGACCGCAGATGCGATACTATCGCTGGTTATAGTTTTCAAACTACACACTAGCGATACCCTTTGTAGGACTACAGTACTACACTGTCTGGGTTAGTCAATGCTCTTGCGTTGCGTTTCTACTTCTATGTCTATGTAGTAGTTCTGTGCTCACATCATTACTGCGTGCTGCAGTGCAAATAAAATAAGAGTGGATGACAATTTAGCGGAGTACGGTTTTTCCTCGAAACTTCGATGTGCGATGCAGTTGTACACGTTGATCGGTTGTACTGATCTCAGGTGCATCCGTAGCGAAGTTCCATACTTCACATAATAAATGCATTAGCGGATAGCGTAAACCCGAAAAGTTGTTGATTAATGTATAAGTATTCCATCGTAGTCATGTGCATCTCTCGTTAAATTCCAAACCAGTTGAAGCGGATATTTTTGTTCCATCCATTCTAATACTGAGGAATGTCCTGGTAACGCATTACGAAGATTTAAGAATGTCATCTCCCGGAGCTCCAGTGCTAGCCGGTAATTACCTCGAACTTTTACGAGAGAGTTCATCAATAAAAACCGTGAAAGATTTGCGAGTGCTATATTTCTATATCTGACTATTTACAATCAATCTTTGAGTAACAACATAGTTTCGAATTTCAATATCAACAATTGTATTCTTGTGCCTACTCAAATTTTATCATCCAGTTCATTACTCATGATTATTGTTCTGCTAAATGATGATGCAATCTTCAATTATGCCTGTGTTTTCAGTTCGCGGCTCTACAGGTATTCAAATTTATCAAGGCCCACCAAGTTACGATCCTGTTACATCGTTTCCTATCCGCAAAAGATGTAAGGCTATGGTTTTCAGCCCGAACGGTCAATATTTTGCCTGGTTCGACGGATTAAAGTAATATTTATTTTTGACTAACTTGCATTTCATTTGTTCAACTATAACGTAAAAGTTGACGTATATATTTCAGAATTGTAGCGGTAGACGTCTCTTCTTGGAAAATAGTTTCAGAAATCGAGAAGCCTAAGACTGTTTGTATATCATTTTCTCCAAAAGGCACCTACTTGAATTCCTGGGAGCCATTCTACGGTCAGTGGTTGTACGAATAATGAGAAACTTGCTTTCGCAGCGATTTGTTTCACAGTTCTAATTGTTATTTCAGTTAGCCCTGAAAACCCGGGTGGTACTCCAAACTTGAGTGTTTGGAAAACCGCGGATGGAACTTTGGTTCATTCTTTTTTTCAGAAAAAACAAATGAGCTGGCAAGTATACGTTTTGAAAATGAAATGGCTTTCTGTCGTCTAGCTCTTTATTTAGAGAATTTTCCCTCTTTCCAGGGAGCCTCAATACACGAAAGATGAGAATGTTTGCGCTCGATGCTTAGATGGGCAGGTGGTATTTTATGAAAAAGGAAATTTTGAAACTCCGGCTCATAAAATTAACCGTCCAAAGGTTGAAGGGTTTAGTCTGAGCCCAGCTGTTGGACCAGTTCATCATGTCTTATGTTATATGCCAGGTAATATTGGAGTAATTTTACTATGTTTTTCAGGGCATACACGAACCATGAAAATACAAGCGATGGTCTCGTCAAGATTGCCCTTAGAAACGATAATGTACGGGGTTTAGAACATCCAGGTTGATAAATAACGTCATTAAATAGAATGAACTCGAAAGATAAATTAATATTTCTAGGTAGTTCGGGTCCTTCATTTGGAAAATTATTTCAATATCCAAACTTTGATAATTGCATCGCCAATAAAACTTTCTTCAAAGTGGGTACCAGAACATCTAATAAGTATACAGTTTCTTCTGATGGTAGTATGATTGTTACTGTGCTTTTCTCTCCTAATTTAGGCTGATAAAGTGGATATGTATTGGAACAACAAAGGCAACAATGTTCTCTTAATGACTAGCACAGAAACTGATAAAACCGGCGCTTCTTATTATGGAAAACAATCTTTACATTTTTTGAGTACCAAAGGTGATACTGCTATCGTATTATTGAGTAAGTTTCAAAAAATAGTAGATATCAGTATTTTATTTTTTTTATAATGGATTGAACCTCATTTTGTTTATCATTTCATCTTTTTCAGATAAAGAAGGTCCGATTCATAGCGTATGTTGGAGTCCGGTTGAAGATGAATTTTGTGTCGTTTATGGTTTTATGCCTGCGAAAGCTGCACTCTTCAATAGCAAATGTGAAGTTGTTTACGATTTCGGAAGTGGACCGAGAAACTCAATTTATTTCAACCCTCATGGAAATAATATCCTTTAAAATACTTGTTCTCTGTTTTTAAAATTTTAATTACTTTTTATTCTTCGTTCAATTTACGTACATATTTCGAACGTAATTTCCTTAATTCTTTAATACTGTTATTATTGGGAGGTTTTGGTAATATAAGCGGTCACGTAGAAATATGGGATGCCGTTCAGAAACGAATAGTCAAAAAAATGAGCGCACCTGATACCACTCAACTACAATGGTCCCCGGATGGAATGCATTTTGTTACTGCAACAACTGCTCCTCGTTTGCGAGTTGACAATGGGTAACGATATTATTCGTTTTTGTTATTTCTTGCTAAATCGGTTCAGTTTATCTCGTATTTAGTAGATATTTGCCATTTCTAGTGGAGCTAGTCTAATTAAAAAGTACTGAAAATATGAAACCTTTTATTTTACAGGTTCAAAATTTACCATTATAGCGGTGCTCTAATGTATGAAAGACCGTGGAATAAAATGGAGGAACTGTGGGAAGTTTTGTGGCAGACTTATCCGGAGAATAAATTCAAGAAACCGACAATTAGTTTTAAACACGTCGAAGGAATACAGTCCACTGAACCTGCTGGTATGCAATTTTAGTTTTTTCCAAATTATTCACACGGTCGAGTTTTGTTATTAAGATCTGTATTTCAATCGATTGCGTAGCATCAAAAGAAGTGTACAGACCACCAGCTGCAAGAGGAAAACCAAGTAGTGTAAAGATGAGCGTTCACGAAGAAGCTGAAAGTGCAGAATCTAGTGAGTTTCCTTGCAGCTTTATATGAAAAAATACGATCGCGTTCACAATTATGTACTTTTTGAGTTTCTCTACTATCTATCCCTGATTTTATCTTCAAAACTGAGTACAACAAGCGTAAGCAACATTTTTTCAACCCACGGGGCGCATTCATGAAAAACAGTACCTTTTTGTGATTCTACGGGTAGCCCGCACAAAATGATACGTAATTTTGCTCGTATCAGAATTCCGTACTTTCAATTTTTTTACGTTTTAATATCCTTATCGCCGCTTGTAGGTCGCCCATACCTGGAGTACAACGATACGCGGAAAGCGCATAATTGTTACTCATTGAACGGTCTAGTCTCATATTTCATTTTTTTAATCAAATTCACGAATGAGGTATAACTATCTTCAATTTACACTACATCTATCAAAAAGACTGACTACTCTTTGGTATACTACTATGTGTTTTTGTATTTTCATTTTTCTTAGTTGGAATTCGAATATCTTTAGTTATGCCTCTTGATATGTATCTTTCAATGCTTATTTTCAAATCAGAATTCTGTTCGAAATTACGATGTACATTTTTTTACAGAACACCTTTCGAAGGCAGCTTTGAAAATGAAGAAGAAACGCGAATCGAAAAGACAGGCCAAATTATTGCAACAACCTTCGGATGCTCTTGTTGAAGGTGCACCTATCAAAAATGGGAACTCAGCCGTTGGTGATAGTATTGTATTGGGTAACACCTCTACGATGATGGATAAAGCGGCAAAAATTAAAAAAATCAAAACTGTACGTAGAAAGTGAATACCAACCTGAATCTCATTTTTCACTCTACTTATCTATCGATTGTCGATATTTTTACAGAATCTTAAAGGTATTGAGAAGTTGAAGGAATTGAAAACGAGTGGTAAAGAACTAGACCACAATCAGCTCAAGAAAATCGAAAGAGAATCAGAATTATTGAAAGAATTGGAAACTTTACAGTTATGACTTTGACTAACATTGATTGCAACTTTTGTGTTGACCACTGAGATAAGAGCCGATGATTAGGTTTTGCTCTTTTCATGTCTATCAAATTTTCTAATTTCACGTTACGGAACTTTTTCTGTATTTTTTTTTCACTCTTCTTGATTATCAGCAAAAAATTGTATTCAAAATCAACATCTCAAAAGAAAAATAAATCATCTCACGATTGAACACTGTTCTGTTGAAATTGCAATTTTATTTATAAATGAATATTTTCGGTAACAATCAATGAAAATTGAGAAAACTATCGTTTAATTGAAAAAAAGTTGTATATCAGTCTTTTATATAGGGATAAAACTTGATGCTTCGATACTTGTCGCCGATAAGATATTCTTCCTTGCCCTTGGAGCTGGCACAGGTACGGTGAATCCGCTTCGTTTGACGTCAACGACTGCGGATATTTTTGCAGAATGCAAGGTCTTCGGAAGAACAAACTGCGGACCACATTAGCATTACTATAAAGTTTTTGAAAGACTTTCTCATGTATCTCGGTTTTACCTTGGAAAAAGTTTCATCTGAATCGTTGAAATCCTTCTCCTTTCTTGGCAATTCCTCTATAAACGTGACTTTTTTCACCAAGTTTCCGGTTGATTTTGATTTCCTCAAAGCGCTCACCAGTTGAGGTTCAGAGGTAGGGTTCGTAATAGCGGGTGAAGTACGACGTTGTGAATCTCCTAGAAATGATTCTAAGTCCAACTGCTTTTCCGCTGAAACAGGAAGAAAATATTAATCCCAATGATGCTAAAAAATGCAAATATTTCATATTTTCTACTCACTCTCTTTCTCGTGAAACGTATCACTTTGATGGCAGGTTTCTCCAATCGATCGTTCTTCTATATCTAACGGATCACGGGATTTCGAAGAAAAACGACTCATAATCTTGCCCTCAATAGCATCGACGCACTTCTTGCGAGATTTTGTATAGTTTTTCATAAGCTAGGCCCAATAAATCGGGTTCAATGTTGTGCGTTTATTCAGTTAAATTATCAAAAAATAACACAATTTACCTTAGAGGGAATATTCCTTAAAAATGGAAAAACTTTGGTTTTTGGTTTTTCGGAAGAATAATGTACGGATCCGTCGTAACTAGAAGATGTTTCGGTATGAATATCAATTTGCCTCCTATAGAATAATTATGACACAACTTGAAAATTGGAGAGTGAGAGGGGAAAAAAGTGTCCAAATAAATAGACATCAAAAAACTTACATTAAATTGATCTTCTACAAAGTGCAAATATGAAACTACCACACGTGATGTATACTTCGACTTTTTAATATTTTATGAAAAACATACGCGTTGGATTCTTTCATTGACTCATCCATTTCTACAGCTGTACGTGAAGTTTTTTGAATTACGTCTTGCGCAGCAATATCTGACGCGGACGGAGCTTGTGTCACGACATGAAACGATTCTGATACCCGCGAATCATTGCCTTTCAAAGGTAGAGACGTTTGCTTTTCATAAATGCCAACTAGTTTATTCACCAAATCTTCCGAAGTGAAACACTTGGCAATAACTTTTCGATCCTCTTCTCTACATCTCATATCATTCAATGTAGAATATTTTTCTTCTCTATTCTTTTCTTTATGGCTGTAGCGTGCCAAAAATGAATTCACCTGTTCAACAATATCGTTTTCTTTCAACATAGAAGATGGGTATTGAGAATGAGAGTCCCAGGACCAACGACGGAAAGTGAATGGCTCGGGTGTTGAATCGGATTGGCGAATAGAATCAACAGAGAAATCGCTCAGGCTAGCAGAGAGGAACAAGGATTTATGATCGGCTTTCATTATATCGGACGATGAACACAGGGGGCTAATTGTTCTCGAACGAAAATTTTCGGGATTGACTATAGAATCGTAAGATTCAGTCTGTATTTCTACAGATTTTGTTTTGCGACTTTTAGTGATGTTGGTAATTTCTTTATTCAGAACAGCATCTAAAAATCATTAAATGAAGGTTTCCGTTAGAAAACGAATTTTCACAGAACTACGAACAATTAAAATCAAATTATAAGAACAGACTAATATTCCCTTACTTTCAATTTTCAATTCATTGAGAGTACTTTTCATCTCTTCCTCTGTTCTTCCATGACTATCGCACAATTCTTTCAGTTTTCCTTTCCAATACTTTTCTTGAGTTTCTAAACAAGCCGCTTGAGGGACGAGCTTCATAACAGGAGAACATTCACTTTTTAAAAACATTACCAAACTTTGTATCTAATGGCTATTACCTTACCTTCATCTTCATAATTTTTGAGGATGTTAGGCGTGTGAAGTCGTGATTGTACTTCGGAACCTTATCAAACCTTTGTTCATTCGGGCTTTGCAATTCGTCGTGTGAAGGTATTTTAATTCTGTTCGAATGGAATGCTTCATCCCCATGTCTTCGTTTATGATGCGCATACAGATACGAATCGTTGACAAATATTTTATTGCACCGCAAACACTAAAAACATATTCGAAGTAATTATTAGTACCTTGCACGAAAAAGAACTACCTCAGATATTTTAATACAACCTCGGAAACGAATGGTTTGTTGGATTGTAAACGCAATCCCAACTGTTTTCGCAAGTCTCGTACTTCCAATTTCTTCTTGAGGTAGTCTTGATGTACTTTCTGCAGTTCCTGAAATGCATTCGTTCTGATTTCAATATGAATCCATTCGAAGATTTACCTGGAGACGTTTTCTCACTTACTCGAGCCTGACTTCTGAGTTCGACATTCTCTTCGAATAGTTTCGTCTTCCAGAACAATAAAAACTGAATAATAAATCGACCGATTTGGAAGAGTGCAACGAACGAAGGATCAAGCATTTTTCTACGACTGTAATTGGTCAATGAACTGAGGTCGTAATTCAACACATTCTCGATACATTTCGCAAAGTCTTCTATACTTCCTTTCTTCATAATCGTTTGAATATCTTGTAAGTCTAGAAGGTGAACGTAAAATTAAATAGGATTCACAAAGAATAAGAAATCGGACCGAGGTTCCAGAAATCATACCGGTATGGTTGGAAGATGAATGATCCAACGAGATGTTGAATGCTTTCATAATATTTTTCAACTTCGTGGTATCTTCTTCATCAGGAGAATCAATCAATGACACCAAGTTCATCTTGATATTTGAACATATTAGAAGGATAACAAATTTTAAAATAAACTGTACCTACGGATATAGGTATACAAATACTTCATTTGTATATTTCCATTTTCCCTCCGCATTGGAATGAAAATATAAACGAAGTAAAACGTAAACAAACAACAATCCGAAGGGTAGTAAGTGGGGTGAGCATTTTCCGTCTAATTCACACAGGCACGGCCGTGATACAGGTCAATGACGTCATATATTCGTGGGCACTGTTGGTATAACAACACCCTTCCACCTTTGCCTTCCACGTCATGGTTTTCATGCTTTCCTCAGGTTTTTCGATCTGTTCCGTGTGTTGTTCCTTGAAGAAGAGAAAAAAAAATAAAGAACAGCATTTTCAATAGGTAGGGCTTTGACAATGTTTGCATTTTTCATCAGTTTGCAGGACGAATACTACTAGAGCAAGAGAGATTGAGCCACTCTCACTATCTTTTTAGCTCTCAGGGTATTCGTTTTGCGAATCGATGAAAATGTTAACATTGTAAAAGCCCTACAAGGATTTGATCCGATATAAAAAGTAGGAGAGATTTGTCAGGGTTTTCCTCGCGATGAGGCCACCAGGATTAAGTCCTCCAATAGTTATTCAACATTTAATTCTATCGGAGGGAGGATTTCTTCGAACTCCATGATATTCGGAAAGTTGGATTTTTCCCTGTATCATGCAATCTTGGATGTTGACGATTCTGTAAACTCTCACTTCCAAGTATTGCTCAAAAGCCAAAATTCATCCAAGTCTTTATTTTGAGAATCGACTATCGGTTGGATGCTCAATTGATTTAATCATGGTTTCAAAACATTAATTTGCGAACGAAAATTCAATGATGGAATTTGACTCCAGGATATGAGTAAATTTGTTTGAGAAGTTACCCGTGATATCTCATTTGCTATCTCATGGTTTTGTTTCTGTGCAGATGTATCTATTGTCATAGGATACGCTCGTTTCGATCTCAGAAAAGGGAATGTATACCGACGCTTCATAAATAAAAACCTTCTTCTTCGTAACGATATAATTTTTTTCAATCATTATATAACACGAGTACTAAGCCTAATTAATATTCGTCTTGTTCTGTTCGACGTTCATCATTAACGAAACTAAAACTTCCGTTAAAATATAAACAAAATGGATACACATTTAAAATATTGCGATAAACGACGAAGAACAATCATTACGTCTCTTACTCTCTTTATTACTATAGAAGAGCTGATTTCCTAATTTCATCCGCGGAAACGTTTCTTTCACAACAACTAAACGAAACCGAAACTTTTGGTCTTAATTGCTAGCAATAGTTTTTGTTTCAAAATGTTTCTAGAACTATAAATAGGTATGTATAATCTGGAAATGCAAGTATTAGCCGTCGGTAAATGCGAGTCGTCTGGAGGTCGAATAGTGACGCTCGGCATAGGTTGAAATCCATCTTCGGAAGCGGGCAAGGCTGGCGAACCAGTCCAGAAATACACCTGTATTGACACAATGAAGGAAATAGATCAATTCTTCGTATTCTGTTTAACTTCCGCCCATTCACTGCTCACAACAATATCATTTTTGTAGAGGAACGGTTCACAACGTACAGGAGATAAGGTGAAAATTTTGTCACAAATGCGTTCACTCATTTCGCCTTCGGTATGGTTCATTATTATTCACAAGATAAATGTTTTTTTTTTACGAATAACTGTTTCAATGCCAGTTTTAGACATTTGCACTCACGCAGTCATCGGCAAAATCCTCACCGTACCTCGCCATTCCTCTCGCCAAATCCATTTTTGATACTCACCAGATCCATTCGTTCCATCTGAGTCATTTTTTCCACAATCGACCACAACCAGCGTTTTATTTTCGTCACTTTATCACCATTTCCGGGGCCCGATTCATCACTAAAACTTGTATACGATATCAACAAGTTAACGTTTATGTCGCCAACACCATTCAAAAGTAACCTCAGATCTTCGGGCGTAAGACCGTCCATAGCAGTTTCTGGTAACACGTCGAACACTCCAATTCGTATACACTGTAATGGAAAATAACAAGAAATAACTCGATATCCTTCATTCTCTTCGCTCCACTTCATCACCACCTTACTTCTAATGCTTTTCTTTGACACTTGAACATTCTACATTCGGCGTATTTCCGCACATAATCGTATACGTTGGCCGCTGTTACATCCACATCTCGACCATTTGGAATAAGCTCGACGCTACAGCCTCCTTCTTCTTGACACAAATCGATGCTATATCAAATCAAAAACTGTAGGTGTCAGAAAATTTTCTACGAAATCGGCGTGAAGTTACGAGAAAGATTTTCTGTCCTCAATTTACCTGAAGTTGAGATCAAGCGCGGAAAACAAGGCTTGTCCATCTTTAGATTCAGCATCGCAGATCAACTGACGCAAACTTTCGTACATGACCGGATCGAAGAATGCAAGATCGTGGAATCGGATTGGCCGGCCTAATATCACTTTCAATACGTGTCTATTTAAAAATATTGGGCACAATTCATTCTGCAGTAAACACAGGCCAATGATTCTGAAAATAATGAACAGACGTGAATTGATTCATATTTCATGATGGAAAAGATTTTCGTTTCATCAGCAGACCAACCTTCCAACGTTACGGAAAGCATTCAGTCTTTCAAAAGTCGCTTTTCCTTGTCGCGGCGAGTAGAATCCAGCTTTACCAGGGCAGTAAAACAGCGAAGCGCTGTCGTCAGTAGTATCGTCTAATATAGAATCGTCCGCTTCTTTCAGATGGCTCGACGGTTTTGATGGTGCTGTTGTGGAACGATCTGGAGTAGACGAACACTTAGTCAAATGCCTCACATGAATAAGATTATTACATCGGTTTTTTCGCATACCTAAGGGCTCTTCATTAGTTTCCATATCGTTAGAACTACTGATCAAACTTATTGCTTCGTCGACCCGTTGTCGCAGAGCTTCTTCGGAGGCTAGTAGCATCAATAATTGGGCGGCGGACAATTCCAACAACATACCCGTGATTTTTCCGGCAAGATTCGGTTTCAAATTATAGACCTGGAACACCGATAATGTCGAGTGAGTTCATTCTACAGATAGATGAGGGCTGGTAACAGAGAGAAAAGAAGTTAGAAGCTCACTTTTGGATACAATCTTTCACCAAGTTGTTGCTGATGTGGATTCAAATGTTCGTTCGGATTGGCGGAACCGTCGGAATTAATAGCTGTCACAAATGTGCGCGCGTCCGCAGAAAGTAATCTTCGATGATCCCGCGTTCGACCACCAGTACTCATTCGAGCAGTCTGAAAAACGAGATGAAAGGTAAGTTGATAATAGAAAATTCGAGGCCCGTTTTCCGAAACACAAGTTAGCGATGAACTCACGCTGGTAAACTGGCCCTCAGACGTAAAACGAAAATTTTTTTCATCTACCTGTCGTAACCTAGTGACATCATTTCGGTCTCTAGTTTGTATTTTTCTGAAACAACTGTACGGCGCGTATCGATAACCTCCGACTTGAACTGATTCGAGATTTGGTAATTTTTCGTTCACTAGAAGAGCCTGGGAAAATGAATTCGGTAGTGTAAGAACTGATGGCACATAGTTTCATCACAAGACGGTGAAATGCAACAAGAAGAGTATAAAGAAAAGCGTCAAAGAAGCGTACACGGCTAATGAACTTCAAGACTTCCAGAAAAACTATAGATATACGTTTTCCAAGTCGAAATTCTAAAGAATGTCATCCATAAATGAAGCACATCCTGTGATTATGTTAGCAGTGAACAGATGAGAGTTTCTAATTTCCTAGTATGTTGAAGTACGATTACGAGAAGATCGTTACAAACTGCAGAATTTGGAAAATATTTCGATCAGTTACTTTAAGAAAGATTTAGCTTTGATCAGTAAATTAATACTAAAATTTGTGCCTTGAACATCCAAGTGTGCCGGAATCAGTAGTCAAAATAGAATATTTTTACAGTTTTCAAATTACGACTCGCCCCACGTTCGATATTGACGAGTAATTAGTAGCAAAGTTTTCTGAGTAAGTATGCACAAGCTTTTACGGATTTTCTGTCAGAGAAAACTATTTTGAGCTCACCGACACCAAATACAAAACCGAGTTCCACCTACCTCAGCGATAGCAGTATAGAACGACCTGGCCACTCCGGAGCCTTCACCTGGCTCATCTTTAAATGTAACTTTAACACGATTGACGGCCAACGGAGGTTGTGAGGAAGCTCGTTTGCAATACGTATTATACTGTGTATTCAATTCTTTAATGGTTTGCAGAATCAGTTGAACTCGATCTCTTTCCAACTATTCAGAAAAGAGGAAATTAGTGGTTTCGTCCAACAAAGCAGAGTAACAACTACAGGAATCGAATAAACGCAGTTTCAACATACTTTAGTAAAAGAGAGATCCCGATTTTGCTGGTTCCTCAATTTTTCCATTTCGCGACGAAATTTTGCCTCTTTTACCGGGAATCCTCCTAATTCGGAAACAACCGAGCCTGGCTCCAAACCAACATCTTCCATGAAAACACGACCAAACAGATCTAGCGATAGTCTCCAACGACCCAACAACAATTCATGCGATATCTCTTGTCCGATGATTGATAGAGGCCTACGAAAGGGTAAACGTAAATTAGAACACATCACTAATAGATGACCACTTCTTCGAAAGCGAATATATTCGGTCAAATCGACTCGAGACGCCATAAAAGGCAATTAGCGAAAACCCAGCAGCCAAACAACGGTCAATATATTCAAAAAGCATTGTTCGGGTTATAAATGTACAATAAAATTGATTCTCTCTAATTGATGGTAGCCACTCGGTCTAGTTTACAAAGTTACCTTTGCAGAGGCGGTTTTGTTGTCTCGATCGTAACGTTGGCGGACACTTCATCATTCAAAGCCATCAATGCATCATCGACATTTGATCTTGTTAAAGTTGACTGAGTTCTACCTCCACTGGATGTCGTCTAGAATAGATACGATCATTTGGATGTAGAATGTTTTCAAGAGAAAGGAGATAATTTGGCAGAGTAATCATACCTGCTGTGATACAAGATTGGAGCATGTAGGAGTCGATGCTGCCCTCACGATAACACTCTTTGCTATGCTACCAGTTTCCGTCGTCACGTTTCCAGGTGATACAATTATTGGAGCCCTTCTCGTTTGTTGTCCTTCTACCATTAATTCAGAGAACACTCATATTATACTTCATACAGTTGAAGCAAAAACCAATTACTGAATACACACATACCTTGATTGGTGCTTTCAGAACTGATGTTCACCTCTTGCATCTCAACATCTACCTGAACTTCAGCCCTGGGTTTTCCAACAGACATATCTCGTGGGGTATCCGCAGTTTTAGCCGCGACAGCCGAAATCGATTCTTCGGTCTCCATCTGAGTGAATGCGTCTTTTCTGTTGTTCAAGTCTTCGATATCTTGTTCACGCCGAGTAGAGAGTCCCAAACGAGTAGGTAAACTAGGTAACGACGTCTCACCTTGAGAAAACGAGAAAAAAGAATGATAGAGAATAAGACATTAACACAATTATTGAGATTCTGAATCTTAAAATTGACTACAAATATATGCATGGGAATAATGTAGAAACAAGAAAAATTAGGTGCGCTGAATGTCCGCAATATTCGCGGTCAATTAGGAGTCAAGTTTTTACTAGTTTCGAAGTGTACGTTCAAAAAATTAAGAAGGAAAAGCTGCTAAATACCAAGATCTTAGAACGACTAAAAATTTTAGAAAGTAGTGTCGAAGACAAATTTACCGGTTATAGAATTATGTTTCGGGAATCCAAAAAGGTCTTCCTTCCTCGAATTTGGCTGCAGTAAATGAGGTTGATCAGCCAGGGGTAGAGCTTGAATCATAGGCGTTTCGAATGGGTCTGGAGGACTGCACCCGAGGCACAACGTCGAGTCCGAACGTTGGAAGAAAATATTTTTACGACCTTTTCCACTATTCGCGGCTGTTGCTATGCCGCTTGAGCAGAAAATGGTGTCCTGTTCCATTACCGAATCGTTATCAATCGCGGACTGACTCATTTCCTCGTCGTTTTCATCATTTTCGTTTTCATCCTACAAAAAAGATTTAAAATACAATGTGTTCGCAACAAGAAATTCCGACTGAAAGCAAACGAATAATTACCTGATCAGCAACCCACGGCTCGCTATCCAGATCGTTGAACGCATTAACAGTGCTCGTTTGTAGAGGAGTGTTTATAGTATCCGACCTCATGTAATAGATCAACGCATCTAGTACGTACGCTATATGCTTTAGAGCCGATATATCTAGCACGGGAAGAGAGTCCGAATGCTCATTATTGTGCGACCTCATCAACGATAGACAATACGAAAGAAATTCTCGTCGTGGTTCATTCGCTACAGAATAACATAAATCGTCAATAAAAGACATAATGAATTAATATTACAAAAAAAAAAAAAACGATACTCAGTACCTGCTGCGGGTGTATGGAGCGGATGATTCGGATGTTGAGGATCTGTCGAATGAGTTAACGATGCTCCAAATCGAAGTTGAGCTTCAGTCGAATCCATAACTTTAATTAACCATTTCCACGTTCTAGAAAGATGCGATTCTAAGTACGTCTGAAATTAAAAATTCAGGTGATAATGAATTCAAACCAATATTGTGAAGAAAAGCTAACCATATAATTCCAAAAACAAGAATTTTTCCAGACATTTTTCTCTCCTCTTTAGACTCTTTTAACTTTCTGAATATCTAAACCCATCAGAAGAAGAGTTGAAACAGAGGAAAAGCTCACACATAATCCCTTCTTACAACAGAATCTACCGCAACGGAATACCCACTTACCTGTAGATTATTCACATCTTGTTGGGTGACATTTAACACAGTTGCCAATGGCGGCGCCATCGTATTATAATCTTGAAGAGTACGGAATAAATCCGCAATTTGTCTAATGATAATTGCGAAAGCTCGGGCTAAGCACGCTGCGGTAGTGGACATAGTGACGGGAGGTTCTACGGTTGCAGCTACAGTAGTCGTTGTGCCAGTTCCAGACCCACTAGCACCAGTTCTACGAAGCGAGGACGGATCAATGAACACCAAAGAATTTCCTCCGGACGTAAATCTGAATCCTAAAGAAGTAAGTGAATAACGTGTAGAAACAGGATGGAAAAATGAAACGAGAACACTTTTTCTATCATTTGCGTTCAGAAAGCCACTTACCGCTTGAGGATCGAGAAATATTATCACGACTACGTATCGCCCATTGCATGGACTGGGGCGCTAAATTCGTTCTATGGCCACTATAACCCCACGAATTTGTACTGAAACCAAAAAATATTAATCGTTTCTGGACTTCTCACGAGTGAAGAGGTAGAAATTAAAATCGTTCGACTCACGGTCGTCTTTCCAGCTGGTCGTCATTGAGAATCACTTCTTCGGCCTCCAGATCGTCTGTTTCAGCCGTTTCCGATTCTTCGTCTTCTTGTTGCGTAGATTCACCCGATTCATCATCTGCGTGAAATTCATATCGTTACACAAATCACCGATAGCGATTAAACAATTTGTGACGAATACACACCCGAATCAGATCCGGCTGTAGCTCCAGTTTGGACACTACGTTGGCCTCCATCCTGGTTGCTTTGATCAGAATCAGATTCAGACTCAACGATCAAGTCTTCAGCGTCCGACTCTGCTTCGGCACCACTTCGAACGGATTCTAGAATTCAAGCATGAATGAAGTAAATCGCTCCACTTTTGAGGAATGTGGAAACTATTGAAAGTGAGGCTTACGAGATGTACGGGCGTCGATCAGTGCATCCGATTCAGCTCCATTTCTCACATCTAAAGCAACTCCGCTAGAAGCGTCCTGTTCTTCATTATCACTGCCTTCAACGTCGTTCGTCAGCGCAACTAAATCTAGTTTCGATAAGAAGGTAACATTATTTCACGAACTCAAATATATCAAGTATTGAAATGAAAACAAAAAAAATTCTATTTCATTGAATATCTAAGGGTTGAATTTGAAATGTCGGCGTTTATACCTAATTCTGGTGAAATAGCTCCACCTTCTGGACCTGTTCTTTCTTCTGGAACTATCATTGATTCGCGCTGCCGAGCGGATGATGCAGATGACATAGGTTCGACGCAGAATAAATCTTCGCAGCCCTATACAAAAACACAAATTTAAATCAATTGTACGGAGTTGAAGGAGGATAATTTTCAAAGAAACTTCTACTTACAGATACAACGTCAATGGTACTGCTTGAAAGTGAAAAATTCGCGGTTGGTCTAGCCACACCCAGGCGAACAGGCGCAATGAGACTGTCGGCAGCCTCGCATAATTCTTCAATTCCCAACTTTATCAAAGCTTGGAATACGCGTTTCGCTTTGGTGACCGAAGCTATCGTCATAACACTGTAATCGCGATCTCATCATGAGCATCATCAACGTAATTACTTGAAATAAAAACAGGTGTCTATTTACTAGTCGGGACTTACCCTCTCCTCTTTCTCGTTTGTGGGGTCATAATACTAAAGACGACAAAGATTCTAGCCACAGATCGAACAAAACGTCGAGCAACCATAGTAGCCTCCTCAGAACGTCCTGGAGTAGTTGTATCTTGTATTTCTCTCATTAAGGTCGTTAGTAAAGTGTCTAGCATCTAAAAAGTACAAAAAACTTGAGACCATGCAGTTCTTTCTTCAACTAATTTTGCGAACTTTTTCTCGATACATACTTCGGAATTACATTTTACCAACAAACAATGAGTAAATTTATCGAGAAGTGCAGTTCCGGTTTGACTCTTCAAGTAGGCTTGATCTTCATACAATGTATTTGCATTCGAAGTCACCAATTTCTCTTCTTCAGGTTTTACTCCTAGAATAATCATTTTATGAGTTACAAAATTTGAAGATACAAGACGAACTACATTGGATCCACTTGAAAAACAAACATCACTCACCCGACATGATCATAGCTTTTACTGCTTGCCAATCGTTCAGAAGTCGTTCTAAAGCGCGTCTAGCAAATCTGGGCGGTTCGAGGTCGTGATCGGGCATATCTGGCTCAGAAGAAACACCGGCTGAGACAGAAACAAATGAGAATTACTCAAACTGTACGTGTCTAACGCACAAAACTTGTTTCATTACTGAAAAACTCACCCATATCAGACGATGGAGTCTTTCTAGTCGCCGACCGCGGTCGAGTAGCTCTGTACTGTCGTTGTTCAATGGACTGGCGCCCAACCGTTTGCACCAAAAATAATAATATACTTTCATCTCTGTAACAATGCAGGAATAAATTACGATCCTCGTAATACATTTTCAGAATGGAAGACTTCTCGCAATGTACTCACCGACTGTTGAATTTTGTAACCAAATTTGTTTCTTTCACCAAACATCCCAATAATTCGATTCTTGCTTGCTGATTTCCTTGTATGAGGGCTTTGCACTTACATTTTTCCCAACAGTCACAGTACGCAGTGGGCGATGTTCGCTTCAATTTACAATCATGACCACGATGACAAACTCGAGCACACTCCGTGCAACAACACAAAGTTCCAGTCAGACCGCAGGTTCTACATTCGAAAATATCCTATCGATCGAAAAAACTTTAATAACAATTCGACCGTCAACTGAAATTTTGAGTAATCAGTAGTATTCCAAACCTGATTGATATGTTCGGCTCCAGTCCACGTAAAACTGCACGTGTCGTTGCAGCAGACTACGTAAAGAGGAGAATTATCCGGATTAGAACCATCGGGAAATATCATCGAATACAAGGAATCCCATCGCTTTTTCACGCATTCAGGAGGACTGCTGCATTTTTTCGGAGACGATCCCGAAACAGTGGTTGGAATCTGAGACGCTGTGTGAGGAAGAGGTGGCGGAGGCGGAGGTGGAAGCGGCGGGGCACCTGTCGAAAATGATATTTCAATATCTGTTTCCAAGGGATAACATCTTCTATTCCTCCTGCATAAGGAGACACTTACTCTTGCTTGAATCAAAAGACTGTTGAGACACAGGATTAAAACCAGACGTTGGTTGTTGAGAATACGAGTACAACCAATCAACATCGGAACTACGTTTTGGAAAAGAGGTCGGCGTTTGAGAATGCAATGGTGTAATAACTGGCGCCGAACCCGTAGTCGGGGTTTGCATTGTCGTAGCAGTTGTCGTCGCGGTTGTAGACGAGCAATCTTTCGAAAACCAAGCATTCATAACTCTGGTTAGTTTTTCTTCGGTGTTTGACACATTTGGATCGGGTACACTGGTAGAGGCATTCGTGGACGAGTTTGATTCGACATTATCATAGAATGGAACCGTCGTATGAGCAGGTGGTGCACTCGGCTGATACGAGAAATTAACACAATCGCGGTTTGCGATTCGTTTAATCGTATCAAATAAGATCAACGCGGCTTGATACGCTCGACAATTGACAGCCAGCATGAATGGGGTTTGACCTTCGGCATCCCTGATGAAAGAAACAAAAATAATGTAAATATGATTGATGATGAGTATATTTTGTATTGAAGATTACTCACTTTCCAGTCAGTAGTTCTTTTAGATGTGGTTGTAAAACGGGACTTTCGCACAGTAATTTCAAAATTAACAGAGCGTTATTCCTTCTCTCAGCTGGATCGGTTATATACGGTCCGCCGGTGGTCGTGTTCGTGGTTGGTGTGGATGAGGACGTAGACGTAGATAGATTAGGCATTGACTTGGCAGTAGCTCCTGATCCTGGCATTGGTATCAATCCGATACTATCTTCATCTCCTGAAGCCGAATCGAAGGCTTCATTGGGCCAGCCATAATTATGTGCTATAGGTTCTTCTGTTTGGCTGGTCTCCATTTGAGACGAGGACTGATCGAATTCCATTTCACGGACGGCTGTAAAAATTCATGATATAATCACACAATTGACAAAAACAATTTAAGACTCAAATTGGACTCTTTCTTACCTGCTTCGTTGTCTTTATTTGAGACAGGCGCGCACATGGATACGCACGCGTGAAGCAAGTTACGATTGCCATCACATCGTTCACGAAGAATAGTCATAATTAAATCATTATCTAAAGAGGAGAAAGAATAATGAGAAATAAAAATCGAAAACAGAGAAACTGAAAATTTGATAATAACTCACTCGTCTCATTTTGTAGTTGGTTTAATAATATCTTTATAGACTCCAGGTGACCGCGCAGGACACGATTCATCAAAACCTGATTTTCGACATCGAAAATAATAATAGCAACGGTATTTTTCAAGTGATTAAGATGTACGGATGTCAGTGTATGAGAGCCAAGACCGAGACAACGGATAGGACCGAGATCCAACCACTGAGGTTCTCTGATGGAATCACAACTATCCTTTGCCAACGGATAAATAGTACGATTTCCATCGCGCAAGATCACGATACCATCGCTACACTATATAAAAGAGAAGAAGAAAACGAAGGTATTAGTACAATGGGTACGATCTTATTGGTATCATGGACGACTTTATCTACAGCTGAACCCGTCAGCACTTGACAGAAAATGTTGAAAGTAATCGAGGGCAAATATTTAATTAGGCACTAGGTGTGAAGCTATGAACTTACGTCTCCAGTGCTTGACAGCAGAACATTTTGAGCGCTCGTTCCTAAAAATGCGTTTATGTCAATCGGAAATTGACTGTCTTGTTCGTAACGACCACTAGTGACGTTATGAACAACGTAACTCAATCTTGATCCAGATTTAACGATGGCATGAATACCTACAAATAGAATATTCATTTAAATTTTTTCTTCGGATAATCAAGTGCATTTTCGTTGAATTTTCACTCACCTTGTCCATCCACGGCCAGCGATAATATCTGAGATCCATTTTCAGGAATATTAACTCGTCTAGGCGATTTCTGGAAACAATCAGGCACTCGAGACGTAGCGTTAGCCTTCATGACCTATAGAAACGAATGCAAAAAGAAATGGGTAGAAAACGCATGAATCTGCGGCATACTTTCATCGTGACACTCGATTTCCTACACACCTGTAAATCGTCTTTTCTCATTAATCGGCAATCCTGCAATAATGTGATGATGTCTTCACTAGTGTTTGCCGCCGTCGAATTATCTTTCTCTTTAAAGCCATCCTTGTTGGGAAATCGAACTGCTGCAAATCCACCGTCGACCTTCAGGACTCGACCTGAAAGACAAAGTAAGAATAGGTTTACTTTAATCAAACAATTAATGTAAGAAGTGAAATCAGGACCAGAATACTCACCAACTGGAAAGTTTTTCACATCTTCAACAAAAATTACATCTTTCAACGGCCAATCTTCCTCGTCTTTCTTCTCCGGTTCGTCGCCTTTCATTGTCACACGTTTACTACGTTCTAAAAATTTCAATCAACTCAATTTTAGTTACGCTGTCATAATTGACTAATCTAACGTCAATGTCCATCTTCTTACTGTGAGAAGTACTGCCAGTATCACTGCATGTGCTGGACGCTGGCGAAGGAGGCGGTGGCATGTCTAGTCTATCAGTATTTTCCTTACTCTTTGCGGAGGATGTCGCGCCTGGTAAAACGGTAGTTACGGTCGAACTGGAGTTACTATTTTGCGGTAAAGTAGTCGTAAGAATTTTAAAACGACAAATATCCGTCAGATTCCACGCCGAGTTCTGAAGCATTCCTATTCTGGGAGTCACGCCGGATATATTGAATCCTATGTTCCAAAATAATGTGATTAGTATAATAGTAGCGAATAGTGACGCAATACTCAAGCAATATTGAACATTTACCGATAGCTCCGGCTTGATACATCGGGCTGTTCTTCATGCATACTTGGCATCCAGTGACTATTTCAGTATTACTAGAAGGAGGTCTTTGCTTACGTGACTTTGCTCGATATTTTTCCCACACTTTTTTCCTCTGAGCGAATGGTAAAACTCCCCTACACAAAGGATAATTACGATAGAATGATTCAGTAATACAGATAACCTTAAAGCACCCTCTACTCACCACCAATACAGAGCTCCACTCTCCAATCGGGCGACAGTGTATAACGGGCATGTATACAATGAAACAATATGATCTAACGTAAATTCAGAGAACAGTTGAGCAGGATGTTCGAGTTTAGACGAAGTCGAACTATGATATAACGTTTCATCTAAAAATGTAGCCACTTTTCCGCTCTCGGTAAACAACGAACACCGAACACCAGAGGCTGAGAGCATTATTACCTTTTCATTAAGCAAACCCATCGGAATAGTCTTCGGATGATGAACTGTAGGCTGAAGAAAAGTACAAGAAATGGAATAAGTACGGAAGGAAAACAGAACTGACGCATCGATTTTTCTCGCATCTCTTTCATACCTCGACCGGATGTTTGTATGGTTCTGTTTCAGTCCACTTCCATTGATATATCTGTCCAGTCGAAGATAAAGCTATCAATTCGCTGTACATTTGAGCAATGTGTACGAATTTTGCATGTGGATCTGGCCAGAATTCGACATCATCCGACATCCATAACGGTGTTTGCTGTGATAAGATCTCTTTCTTCTTACTCTCTGAAAAAGACAATAGGATGTATGATGGAAGAAAGTACACGAAACAAAAATGAGAGTATTTGAAACATTGAATAAGCAATAAATACCTGGATCTTTATCCCATCCAGAATCCCGCAATGCTGTTTCCAACCAACGTTTTGGACCATAATACTGTCTTTCTCGCCATCTCGAGAAGCTCTCGCGATGATCTCTGGGATCACGTTCCCTATCACTCGGTGCTTCATTTCCAGTAGAAGTACTCCCACGATCACGTTCAGTCAATGACCTTCTTGCAGCCGTCGTACTACCACTAGCTCCTCCACTACGACTACATGAATAATAAAGACTTGAAGATTGAGAAGAAACTTTATGAAATTTCTAATACAAATCTCGAACTTTACTCACTTTCTTAGGGCGGAGGAATATCCGAACATATCTTCCGTAAAGATTGTATCCGTATCTATGATCACGCTATGATCCGGGTGAAAGCCACTGTCTAACAACGATATAAGATCGTCAGGACCGTAAGAATCGCCTCCATCGTCGCCATCATCGCCATCTTCATCATCCCGGGATAGTAAATTGTTAACAGCCAAATTCACGTCCAGATTCGTACGCTAGTAATAACGACGGCCATCAACTTTCCATTTCACAATAATTTTCTCATTCAATGAAAATATCTTACCTGCAATTCACGGACGATCATACTCCGGCTTTTTCCTTGCAGCACAACTTGAGCTTGTGATATTAACTCTTCAGGAACGTAAGAGGCAGGAACGACAGGCCGAGAATTAGGGTGACCTCCAGTCGCGGAACCCATGATGACACGAGTGGATCCAGACCCGCCTCGAAAAGATGTACCACTTGATCTCATGATACGTGCACGAGTTCGCGTTACCTGACGGGTGGCATTTGAACTGCCTCCGGTAGCACCACTTTCTTGACCACCCGCACCACCGCCACTCCCACCTCCATTTCCTCCACCAGTACCGCTACTTTTGACACTAAGCAGCAATTCGAAATGACATTGGAGCAGATATCAACAACTGTTAAGGATCTACATCGTATTAAACCTACTTTTTATTAGGATCCGGCTTCGTCAAATCTAGACGATCAACTATGACAGAATACGCCACTCGGCATACGTGACCGTCTTCAAGAAGAAATGCAAAATGATTTTGAGCGATAACGATCTGCTTCACCAACGCCTTCAAGCTGTTCAAAGCTGATGGCGCATGTGAAGACTGTCCGAAACGGTTCAAGCGATCTGATATGTCTTTAAGCCTGTTTGACAATATAAAATAGGATGCATGAAAAAATTTCTCTCGAACTGGACGAACATCTTTTATAAGATAGAACAGCGAATAGAAAAGGAAAGTGGTTGAAAAAAGAGGGGAACGAAAAACAAATAACGAACATTAATCGAATTAAAGATGTTTAAAAGAAGGTAGAATTGGTAAGTCACAAGATACCGGGTAAGGTTCTCTAACACTTCCTTTATATTTGTAACACTGACAAGAATGTCAATACTCATGCATGATAATATCTGTACGAAGTATGTGAGGTGAATCTATTTCATGATTACAGCTGAAGAGAATCTTCTCCGATAGTCCTCATAAAATCCTAAAAATCATATTTCGACTTAGAATCATCAGATATTGGAATTATCAAAAAACCTTACCTATCATTTAATTGATCATCAGTGCCAGGAGTCGGATGAACAACGAATTGAAGCGATGACATTTCAGCAATAATACCGAGATATAGATGAAAATTTACAAAAGTTGATTACGTTTCATTTTATCATGACTAAGAGATAGCCCACCATTCATTCGCCATTTTGTAATGCTGAGTAATATACCGAAAGGAATGATGTTGAATTGAGCGATAGAATGAAAAATGAAGATTACTCAAGAAGCAGAGACGCACGCGGAGAGAATCACGGAGATAATTTACTGAAATTTATTTCTGTAAGGTGGAAAATTTGAAAAAAGTGCATGCCTCCATGAGAATATTTTCGAGAAACGAATGCACTCGCAATCACATGAAAAGTGGAATCACGATAATCTAAGGGAACTGCTACACGAACTACTTACATAGGATCTCGAAGAACAGTGAGGTGGAGAGGAGAATATCGATTTCACTATCAATCTGAGAAACATCAATGAAAAATATCGATTATCAATAGTTTTAGATTTGACGTATAGATGTCGTGCTTAAGGAAATACCGGGCTCGGATTGGTCTTTCATAGAAATCCGATTTTTTATTGGTCTTCAACTTGAGAGTGACCTGAGTGATTCGATTCCAAGTTAATTTACCCTGTGTGTGCCCTGTGCTTTCCCTGTGTCGACTTCGACTCTGGAATTTTCATTTCGAATCTGATAAGGAATTATACCATCCTTTTGATAGGTAGCTTGAATTGCCGCAAATTTATATGGGATCTGTAAAAGTTTCCTGGTTTTTTGTGTCAATAGGTAATTTACGAAATCAAATTGGTTTTCGTTTGCTAATTCTTGTTTTTTATATTTTTAAGTTATCACCCGGGTACCAATTTTTGTTCCACTGTTTCAGGATCCTACTTCAGTTGAAAACGGGGTAATGTCATTTTCAGAGTGAGATTTTAACCCTACTAAAAAGACTGTCTGATGGATTCGAGTCTTATTGAAATTGATGACAGCGATAACCCAGAAAAAAAGGTAATAATTTTACGTTTCTTACCGCAAATGTGATCGAATGAAAACATGATATGAAAATTTATTTGGCGCTACCTTAATAAAATACTATACACTCATGATCAACGTTTCGAATGCGTTGCATTCATCCTCAGGGTCGAACATCGCATTCGAAACATCGGTCAAAAATGTATTTCATTATTGTGTAAGGTAGTGCCAAAAAAATTCTCGTATCCTATTACGTTTCGCTTTCACGTAATGATTCTTTGATTGAAAATATGTTTCAAAAATAATTACAAACTCCTCACCTAGGTTTACCACCTCTTCGGACACGATATCAGAAGAATACCATGTTTACGTTCTGCTGGCATGACAACTCTTTCTTTGGGACTGGGAGCTACTCTAGTCCAGTTTTTATTCACAAGTGACGGCATGAAAGCCTCACGAGTTGGATTATTCACCATGACAGCATTATTGACGCCTTTATGGTAAGGTTGAGTAAGGCGTAAAATTTTAAATCCATTCGTGTTTTTGAAAGTTGAAGTCATTTGCCCATTAGCGCCTACTTCCAGATCTATACTTTCTATTATTTCGTAGGTTACATTGTGCGTGGAAGGACTACAATGACGCTGAGGCGATCCGGGCTACCCAAATGCGATTAAAAGAACGGGCAAATGAACAATTTACATTACTAGACTCTTTAGAAAGTCATGGTTCGGATTCATATGGATAAATACCTTTACCTACAAAACCAACTGTTTAGTTTACTGTTAAATGTTATTATTTGAATTATGGCGGATTAAATCGAAAACAACCATCTGTTTCTCTGTTAGAACCGTTCAAATTTTTGAAGTTTGACACAAATTTCGTGACAGAAGCTGTCCATAACTTTTGGGAATGGAGAGCACT
Source organism: Aspidiotus destructor (assembly GCA_035079395.1). Lineage (NCBI taxonomy): Eukaryota > Metazoa > Arthropoda > Insecta > Hemiptera > Diaspididae > Aspidiotus > Aspidiotus destructor. Next base: position 8,450,510 of record JAVHKZ010000003.1, on the reverse strand, counting down.
ACGTGTGACTGTTCGACTGAGAACACGAATGAATGTACTTTTTTTTGAGAAGTCAATTTCAGCTAGTCAAGCTTTTGCTACTCGACTTGAACCTCTGTGCTTTAAGGTAGGTTATTTCTAAATAAGTGGGGCGATTAGCTGTCTACGGACTTGTTACAGCTCATCGCTTGTAGCCATGATCGCATGCTTGAAAATATGCACACTTCGTTTACCAGTCTACGCATGCAATGGCCTTCGTTATTGCAGATCCGATAAATAAAATCTTGAGTAAAAATACTCCAAATTTATGTGCACTTGATTCAGCCTGAGAATTGTTCGCGCCGATGGACGCTTGCAATACAAGACGGAAGGAAAGTTATATTGGATACGTACGATTTCCATTTCATCTTGCATACAAGCGTCTCAAGATGCGAGCACTTCTTAAGTTGGATCGAGTACAGGTAGACCGTTCTAATGAGTAATGATCTACAGGCCACAGCATTTCATCGAAAATGTGAAAAGTAATGGTGAAATAGTGTTATTGATTCCTTCGTGCATTTCTCACGGTAGAAGTGTGCAGCGAAGTAACGCCGGCAAATTGACTCTTTTAGTTGCTTCTGATTGATCATCTTTTCCACTTCTTACTTTCCCCGGGTTGCAGACAGGAATCTCTTACATTACAATGTAAATTTTGTGCTCGACTTCGTAGGTGTTGGCCTGTACCAACTTGATATACAAGAGAAACAATCTTTTTATTCCAAGGATGGTGTAGAAAAATACTTGTGAATATCCGGTCATGACGATTTTAAACGTGAATCATCGACATCTGTTTTTAACAGGAAATTGAAGGAGAACACTAGAACGTACCTATGAAATTTTATTTGGGCGCAAGATCAAAACTTTACAGCAATAAAAACGTAAATATAAAAAGTTTCGAGCTATACATTTTTGTGCCTTCAGTCAATTAAAGTTATTCGAAACTTAGAAAACTTACATCTCTTCTGTCATGTGAACTTGGTTGATCAAATGAAAATATTGGATTACTATTATTTTGCACGACATAATACAGTATTTCTGGGATATTTTTCACGCTGCTCATTGTCATAACGTGTTTTGTAAAATTGGGTAGCAAATAAGCCCAGATTCGTCGTTCCACCGCTTCCTTATTTTGCATTATTTCATTTTTAATATGATTTATAAGTTCATTTACTTCTTGAAGTTCAACACCAGCGGGGTTTTGAATTATAGAAATCTGAAAATTTTGAAACAATAATGTTTGAGAAAGAGGGAGACGAAAATTATGACAAGTAACATCTCTGTTCAAGTCTCATCTTCGTGAAATAAATATTAGTCGTATAACTAACCTCAATATTTTTCAAGTTGTATTTTACAGTAAATTCTGGTACTCGGTGTGTGTATCTGCCTGAAAATACGTCTTCGGAGCGTGAACAGCGGAAATTCTCATCGATTTCTTTTATTTGAAGAAAAATCTTCACTGTTAAATCCATAAGTGTGATCCTATAACATTAGTGATGATAATTGTATCAAATGTAGAAATTATTTCTGCAGTTTTTTGAGCTAAATAATCTTCTTTTCCTCTTTTATTGATTTTTGAAAACCATGCTACTCGTAACGTACAAAATCTCATCTATTTTTCTAGGTTAGGTACCGCCGATGACTGCCGTTCAGGAAATTACACAGTATCTAATTGTTGTCCATGCATGATCTCAAATAAGTTTTTATTAATAATTTATTTCAGATTACTATACTTCACTCGAATGATGAAGTCATTTTTTTTTTTCCCCCGAAAAATTGTTTTTTTTGTAATATTAGAGAAAGATTTTCGAAGTTTTTCGAAGATGATAGGAGAAAACATCAAAACTCGCGTTGGAGTTTTCAGAATTGTTTTTTTTTTTTTTTTTTTCTTGTACTTTCTGTCTCTACCCCAAGTCTCACTTTCATTTTAGGGTACATGAGGGCTGTTTCGGAGCAGTCAATATAGATAATAAAAATAAGATATTTACGCCAATTTCCCGTCTATAGGTGATTCTTTAATCCCGAATTCTGAATGCAGTTGAAGAGAATCATACGTGAAACCCATTGAAATGTAGTAAATTACATCATTTCTTTCTGCTATATCTCCGTTGCACGTTAGCTCTTCCGCTACACTTGTTTGCTTCCGCGCTTTAATATCGAATTCTGGATTTTTAAATTTATCAAAACCGTCGGAATATATATTTTTGAGCGTAATTTCGCTCCTGGAAATTAAAATATAAAAAAGTTGCCGTAAATTTTATTGTTCAGCAGCAGCGCAGCGGTTTGAAAGTTATCAGATTCAAAAATCAGTCCATTATTTTTGAACGTCTTTCGAGTTTCCTTTTTAATTTTTTATGCATAAAATATTGAAAAGTTGGTCACCGAAATTTCTGTGCGCTCGGTATTTAGGAAGAAATCGCGTTCTATTGAAGAGCTCAAGCTGGGATGTCAATGAATTCACGATATTTTGTTCCGGGCCTAATTGACCTTTGATTAGGGAAGAAAAGCTAGTACCTATCTGCTAAATTGAAATCACATACAAGCGGTCTCTTGTCTCGATGAAAGCAATAAAGGGATCGGAAAATTACTAACAAATATTTTCGGAAAGTTGAAGTTTTTCCCAACACTATCAGCCACTTTCGGAATACGTAGTATGATCTAGGAAAACGGTACAAAAGCTACAATTAACTCAAAAATACTTCAAGATAACGTTTTCAATATGAACTGAAAAGTGGTCTAATATGAGGATATTTTGGTGAAAACGTTGGTAAGCGGCGAATTCTCTTGGATGTATAATATTGTAATTTGCACTGAAACACTAACCTATCATAATCATTATTGTACGACACGATTGGACCAAGATGAAAAATTTTGTATTGCGGTTGATTCCTTTCAGATTGTCGACGGAAATGTGTTTCCAGAGCAACTTTAGCTCTCTTCACTGCTGATTGATTCCAACCATAGAGATCGAGCTTCGTTAAAATTGAAACACTGTTGAACACTGTATCTCCTACATGAAAAATAAGTTGTGTCAATGGTTCAGAAGACAAGATAAGTGACTAAGCGGGTCTCCAAACAATATGGGTTGCAGAAAAAGTTGAAACAAATGAAATGATGATTTGTGATTTGAATTTAAGAATACTTTTTTGTGAGAGTCACGGAGAAACCAGAGGTCATTGAGTTGGTGTGAGTTCTCTCCAAAGTTTGAAAACCCTTTATTGGTGAATATTAAATTTTTTGTCACCTGCAAAATCCGGATAAGTATTTGATTGTAAGATACCTGTAAACCAGACACGAACAATTATTGAAGATGAATTATACCGCTGTCATTGACAAATACACCAAATGAAAAAATAAATTTTAAAACGACCCCCTTACTTGAAATTGAAAATTCTGCATATCAGATGTGAATGACAGAATTTTACGATGTACTTTATTTGTGACGCAGAGGACGGAATTAGGATCAGTGTACATTGGTTTGGTCAGAGGAAACGGTTTACCTTCAATACAATTTGAACATTTTATGTGCTCATGAGATTGGAAATATTAAATATCTTGAAAAAACTGTCATGGAAAACGAATACAAAAAACCGTCAGGGTTTTCGGATGGCTTCTGAATGGTTTTCTGGATAGGACTATAGGCAGACCTGACAAAAAGGGCGGGTAACTAGAGACTTTGTCCCCGGACGCGGCTTCGTTAAGGGCCCACAGGACCCCTATTTTCAAGGGAAGGGGGCGAAAGAAATTTTTGGAAGGCCCGCCTTGCCCCGGACCCAACTGGAGCTCTCGATAGGCTTGACGAAGACAGGCTTTATCCTTGGGGTTGGGTTTGAAGTCGAGACTCAGAAACAAATCTATTTTTAGGTTCTCAAGAATTTATAGCTCGGTGGGCTCTTCAAAATCCAAACATCGACACTCAGCAGAGAATCAATTAGATTCCCTCAGACCACGTTCCTTTGGCAAAATACTGCAAAACCCACAAATTGAGACTCAGTAATAAATGTGAAATCTGTTTTGTCCAGATACCCAGCTCGTGTCTCAGTCTCAAGTCTCAGTCTCCTCAAGCCTCAAGCTCGAATTTTAGTCTCGAGTCTTTAATTCGAGTCTCAGTCTTTAGTCTCAGTCTCGAGACTCAAGCTCGAGTCTCGAGTGTCACTCTTGAGTGTCAGGCTCGAGTTGCAGTCTCGAGTCTCGGTCTCCTCAAGCCTCGAGCTCGAGTCTTACTCTTGAGTGTCAGTCTTGAGTCTTATGCTTGAGTATCAGTCTCGAATCTGGGTCCTAAGTGTCTGTCTCGAGTCTCAATCTCAAGACTCAGTCTCGAGTCTCAGCCGCGAGTCTCAATCTTGAGTATCGGTCTCAAGTCTCAGTCTCCTTCAGACTCAAGCTCGAATCTTAGTCTCGAGTCTCAGTCTCGTGTCTCGATCCCAAGTGTCAGTTCCGAGTCTCAGTCTCAATTCTCAAACTCAATTCTCAAGCTCAAGTCTTATTCTCGAGTGTCAATCTTGAGTCTCAGGCTCGAGTCTCACTCTCGAGTATCAGTCTCGAGTCTCAGGTCGAGTCTCAGTCTCTAGTCTCAGTCTCAAGTCTCAAACTCAAGTCTGAGGCTCGAGGAGGGTCGTCCGGCCGTCGCTAGGAGGTGGCAAGTAGGTATTACTGCTTCAGGCCTCGCGCCGGCGAGGGAGAAAAAAATTGAAATTTTCTAAATTGAAAAATGGCCTCATGTGAAAATTTTGCTTTAGGGCTCGAAAAGTCTGGCGACGGCGCTGCCAGATATAGTGACCTGCTAGAAAGCGACTCTTTTGCGACGCAAATTTCCTAAATCCTATACGTGGACGAAAAACTACCAAATCAATTCTTCATTGAAGGCAAAACTTTATGAAATTTCCTACTCTATTTTGTTTACGCTAGGTCGATCTTGTAAGCCTTTGCGTTCATTAATCATGCAAACTATGATGAGAGTAAGTTTGAGTCGACCGTATGGCTGTTCAATACAACAATATATCATTACTGAAGAATAAACAGACCCCATAGGTATCTTTTGTATACCTATTAGCTGTAGAATTGATGAAAATTGGAAAATTAATAGAATAATGTGAGGTATTATAATTTACGAGTGAAATATGTGTCGAGATTCTCAATGCTGTAAACATTTGGTGTTCATTAAGAATAAACGCTTAATCTCAGAGAATGTTTTTGAGAAAATGGAGGTAATGAAAATTCGTTATACTTTGCGAACACTTACTTTCTAAAAGTTTATCGAATTTTATCTCTACCGGATGCAGAATGTCTCCTTTAATTAGGGAATCTTGAAACAGGAATAAACTTTCATTCAATTTAAAGGTATAAACTAATACTAAATGTATACCTATATAGATTTATCAGACGTTACAATATTATAATGAACTGATGAAACCGAACAACTTCGATTTTGTAATACAAAATTTTTAGAAAGAAAAATGTTTCTTAATGACCGAGCTACAATTGGTTACATACCACGGAAATTTAAAATTATCAAAATATACTGATAGATGAACATTTAAACGTAAAAGAATGAACAGGAAATTAATTAATCAAATTTAATTATCTACAGTGCAAGGTAGGTGAAACATAATGAAATAGAGCGGTAGGAGACGCACTCACAAATATTCTACCGTACTTCATATAGATTTCAACATGATTAAAAAGAAGATCTGTCTTCGTATCACTTGAGCAAATAATATATAGCTTCAGAAGTGAGTAATATTTTATAACAATGTTTACCTGTATTCAGGCGCAGAAAGAGACCTCATAAACGTGAGGAATAGGGTGAAAAAACTTCGTTCAAAATTAAATAATTCTTGAGCTACCTGTTTTGAAAAATCTCATAAAATTTGACATGACATAAACGCGTCAAAAACACCGGACTTTTGACATGTCAACCTGGTGTTTTTGACGCGCCAGTACAGAGTCACATGACGAGGCATATTTCATAACCGTGCAGTAACGAGTTACTGACCCGTTTTTCATGGCACACTCATGACGCGTCATTGGTATGTCATGGATATATGCTTACCACGTTTTAAATGCCACAGACTTGTCAAAAACACGTCATAATGACGCGACACGTTCCTGCCGTGTATATGGCGACAATATGGATACATTTTTTCTCTTGACACGCCCCTGCAATGCTTATGACACGTTAGATGTGATGGTATGTGACACGTTGTGGCATGTCAGTGGCACGTATATATGGCACTGATAAATATGAAGCGATAATGAATACTGCCCCCTCCCCCACTTCCCATTCCCTTTCCATTCCAGAACCAGCCTTTCAATAAAGCAAACAATGAAGAGTTACACATAATAGGAGGAGAGGACCAGGAAAACTTGAAAAATTTCGACCTGAGCTATTTGTATATGAAAGAATTTATTTATTTAATTAATTAATTAACGAGCTACAAGCTGCTCAGAGGGCTATTAGCTCGGATTAGTTACAGACTTATTATTAAATTACAGTGAGTTGATTAGTTTGGTAGACCAGGTAGAAATATTTTTTAACAAACTTATATATCAACGTATGTTGTGTTGAGTTGTAAGAGTTTGTTGAGGTAGAACAGTTAGATGAGAGAGTAGAATTCAGTGAGACGTAAGTATTGTAGTGACAGTGTAACACAATCATTTTTAAGAGCTTGTAAGATGGAGGAAGGGACCTGTAGTGAAGAGCGAAGTGATTGGAGATGAGAGCATGAGAACATATGGTCAGTTGTGAGATATTCTTCTTTACAGTAAGGGCAAGATGGAGGAGATAATATGTAAGGGTTGGTTAAGTGAGAGTGTGTTATGCGAGTGTGACCTATTCTTAATCTGGTGAGGATGACTTCTTCTCTTCGTGAATTTCTATTGGAGCTTGCCCAAGGTATGGGGTCCTTTTTCATGCGAAGAAGTTTATTGAGAGATTGAGTTTTCCAAGATGAATTCCATCGTTGGGTAATGAGAAAGCGGAAGTGATTTTTGTAATCTGAAGCTGGTATGGGAGATTTATCCGTGATTTTTCTGAGGGTGATGGCTTTTTTGGCGGCTCAGGCTTCATCGACGAGGTCATGTAGGTGAGAGTCAATGTGTCCCAGTATCCATATGAATGTAATGTTGCAATTAATTGAGTTAAGTGTAGTTTGTAGTAGATGAATTCTTTGAATGAGTGGATGTGAGTTGTCAGGGTCTAGTAGTGAATGAAGTGAGGATAATGAGTCAGTGAGAAGTAAAAAGTTGGTATTCGGTGGAAATTGAGTGAGCTGAGAAAGACATGCGAGGATGGCCATGAGTTCAGTAGTATAAACCGATGCTATGTTGTGGACTCGATGAGAGACAAGAAGACCATCCACAGAATAAGCGTACGCAGCTCTATTCCCAGATTTGGATCCGTCTGTAAAACAGATTGTATGGTCGGGATATTTCTGAATCATATGGTTGATGTGGGTGACGTAGGTAGATTTTGTTTTGACTAGGGATTTGTGTAATATCAAGTCGAATGGAAGGTTCGTTGTAGGTCCAAGGAGGGGAGAATGTAAATATAGGCTGCAAGGGGTGAACTAAAAAAAAGATTTGCTGAGAAATTGTTCGAGACGGAAACGGATTTGTTTGGTGATAGGCGATGGGAGATGGTTAGTTTTTGCGGGAAAAATTGTGTTGTAGATTGGTAGGTGCGGGAATTGAGAAATTGAGATCAAGAGGTTAGAAGTCAGGATGAGTCTGCGATATGCCTTGGGCTGGTACGGAAGGCACCCAGTGCCATTCTGAGAGAATGGGTTTGAATAGTATCTAAAATTTTGAGAATTTATTCGAAAGCTAGATTATAGACTGGTGCTCCGTAATCTAAACGAGATCGGATGAGGCTCTTGTAAAGTTGAATAAAGAGTTTCCTGTTACATCCTTTAGAAGAGTGGGAGAAGTATTTTATAATGTTTAAGGCTCGAATACATGAGGTTTTCAAAATTTTGATGTGTGAGGACCAGTTGAGTTTATAGTCGAAGTGTAAACCTAGTATAGCGGACTGGCGTTCTGTGATTTCGAAGTTCTGTAAGAATAATGGTTGTAAAGAGGGTATGGGTTTTCGAGATTTGAATATGACTAAGTAAGTTTTAAGAGATGAAAATCGGAAGTCATTTAGGGAAGTCCAGGAAGTGTTAGAGTTGAGTTTATCTTGTAGTAATCTGTGAGCTCTTTTGGGATTGGAGGATTGGACAGAAATATTGTAATCATCGGCGACCAGGCGTTGTGTTAGGGGTGAAAGAATTTAAACTTCCAACTACAACAAGAAAAGAACTGCGGAGAAATTTTGCATGCTATGTAAAATGCGCGGCCGCTCTTAGGAGCAAGCAGATGTTCGATTCAAGACGTATTTTGACAAAAAAAAAAAGGCCTACCGAAATCCATAAACATAACCGCATGTAGTGGAGAATGGCTAAGCCAAAGGAAAGAGAAAATCTTTGGAATTGTAAGATAACTCGTCAGTGTGATGCCGAAATCGGAGGATAATTCGTCAGCTTCCGATAAGAAATTACAGCTGGAGAAAAAGGCGTCATCTTTGAAAATAAGGCCCGAATTTTGAAATTTTTCTCATTTTGTACAAAATTTTTGACACCTGCAATACGTAGCACAGTCGTGGATTTTATGAAATAAAATTCCTCAGGAATGAAGGTTGAATGATCGACGTCACCCAAATTTGACACAATCTACTACCCTACCAAAGATATTTATCTGCACAAAGTCTAACAAATCTCGAAAATTGATGGGTACGCTTCGAAAAAATTCTAAAAAATCTACAAAGTTCGAATGCAAATGACGAGGTCATAAAACGTCGGAGAGCGAGAAAATCCTTGAAAATTACTGAACGTTAACATATATGTAATTATATTTTCGACTGAACAGTCATCGTCTGACAAACAACAAATTAGAATATTTGGTGCGGTAGTAGTGGCCGTTTCTATAAAAAGGGGTATCTTTGTCGGTCTGGTCAATTTCAAGTTTTATACATTGGTGGAAAGAAGATAAAATTTGCAATGAAATTAGCTTTTAAAAAGTGTTCTATGAGCAGTATTTCCTGAGGTACCATCTGCTGAAGTTAGATTTTCAAAAAAGTGTGTTCAAAGAAAATTACGTATACAATCTAGTGCTTCAAAAGGTTACGTAACTTTGTAAAATTATTTGACTTCAAAATAAAAATTGATTTTATAATAGATAAAAGGTTCTTAGAGGTTGTAGACAGATGGATATCAAGCACTCAAGTTTTATACATCAGCTGAAAAAAAAAACGAAGAAAAAACATTGAACCAATGTTGAGAAATAGCTCTTCAAAGTTATTGTCACAGATAAAAAGTTGAAGTACGTCACAGACAAACAACTACAAATGAATTCAATTTTATAAGTTCTAGAGGCCCCATTCAATCTTGAAAACATCACCATGTGAAAGCTCATCCTTTTTTACATATAGACCCATTATAACCTCATTATTGATGATTTTGACCTTACTTTCTATTATTGCAATTTCTGAAAAATCAGGTTAGCGACAAAGATACCCCTTTTTATAGAAACTGCCACTGATTGTTTTAAATTTGGGTGACTTCCATCATTTAATGAGCCGCGATGTAGCTTCCCGCCGTACTCTACAGAATAATTACTCATTTTGAAAGTAAAAATTCCTGGCGCACTTCACTTTTCTTTCCAACGGCAATGCCGACCTATTTTTTCAAAATTTCTCGATCCCTCCCTCCCCCCCTCCGAAAAAATTTTAACAGGGAACCTGTTCAATAGGAGGGGGGGGGGAGGTAAATTGAAGAAGAATGCCGGGTGTCGTCAGGCGGACTCGAGACTCAGAAAAAGGTACTGTCTGGCAGAAAGTGGGACTTATAAGAATTGCGACCATCGATCCATATAAACGCTGAGAGGGGGAATTTGAAAAATTTCGACGTTCAAGCTATATATTATGATGGGAAAGAAATTTGGAAAAATTTCGACTTCCGAGCTACATATAATAGTAGGGGTATTTGAAACAATTTCGACCTCCGAGCTGTAGGTGATGGAAGGGAATTGAAAAAAAAAAAAACCTATTAGTCTAAGCAGCATTTGCACTTCTTGTATGAGGCAACTTCATGTTCTCGAAGAAAATTGACGTTATAGCTTTCATAACATCAATTCTTAATGTACCTCGTTTACGAACTGATGCCAAAAACTTCTTATCATCTTTCTCCGTAAATTCACACGTATCCTCTCACCCCTATGTATTATCTTTTTCCAAGCAAAATAGTATCATCTCCTCTAAAACTGGCGTTTCTTGAGTGAATCTTTTAAAACCGCTTTTTTCGATCCAGTATCCTCTCAACCGATTGAGTATCGACCTGTTTCTTCAGTTCGAACGTGAAGAGTTAATTCACATTTTTAGGACAAGTCGGTATGAATCTTTGATAGATTACTTTTTCATGAACAATGTAGTCGACAACTTCAATTTAATGGCCGCTTCTCCAAGTCTATACTCTTTTTTCTTCAAAAAGTTGAGATCGAGTCATTGTTTCAATGACTTGCTCGTATTCTGGTGACAATTTCACATATCGTGATGAATCCTTCTGTTTGAAGGTATCAGCCTATTTTTTCAGTACGGCTCCATCTGTTTTGGGTTTTGTCGGCACTACGAGTATTGTTTGAAGACACACACGGAACCGATTTAGGTGGTTGGCCTTCTTCAAGCCGTATGTCTCATCCTCTGTTCTCTGCAGTGGCGGATAAGGCTCCTTGCCGCCCACACGCACTCTTTATCAAACCGCCCTTGCAGGCTGAAAATTTGCTTTTTGCGCCTTTCTTGCCACCCCAACCTCCAGGTTGCTCAGCCTGTTCATATACCCACCGCTGGTTCTCTAAAGGGTATCACCTTGTTAAAATGTGAAGGTACGTATTTCTAGTGCTTTTAATTTCTTTCAATCAATACTCAAATCAAATTTTTCACCTTAGGTTCTAATGCCACCCTCGCTCGCCAGCGCTCTAACAATCTTGGTGAGAGTGTCAATTACTCTCTTCATCTATCCTTCAAGAGCACTCACTCTTTATTACACATACGTCTCTGGATTTTCAAACAGTACCTCCGCCAATGAAACAAATTCTCATGAACAGTGAACATTAGTCTGAAAAATTTTAAAAGGGGGCAAAATATTTGTTTACGCGCAGACTAATTAAGAATGGAGGAAGGCTAGATGCCGGCCGACCGTGATATACGAGTAAATTTACAGGAAGTCGACACCCACCATAAAGAACAAAAAAGTCGAGAAATTCAAGAGAAATCCTACATTCCGCATCAAATATGCTACCTTTGCATTCCACAGTGACGTTACTTTTATTTAATCTTAAGCCCTATCAACTACCTACTTAATTCTCAAAAACTACTGCAGGTCGGATAGTACCGAAGATTTTTAGAAATCGCTTCTCTTATTTTTAATTACGGTTTTCTCGCGCCAAACACGCCCGTTGTCACCACCGCTTCTGTATCGTGTTACCCCAGTGCACATATTCAGAATCCCAATTTTTCGGCAAAGGTCGGATACTCTCGCGGAATATTTTTCGAAAACGTGAAAAGCCGGCAGTGCATTTCTTGCAAGTTTCGCCAGTATTTCACCGCTTCGTAAGGGTGTTTCTTCGTCGAATTCGCTCCAAATACGCGCGCGATTTCGTATCCTGAGATGTGACGTGTGTTCGAGTGTAAATTCCTTTACGCCACGTAATTTCGATTTTCAAAAAATCGACGATTATATTCTGCGCTCGTGTATGGAATCCTGGTTTTATTATTTTTTCAATTCGTATTCGCCGAAATGCACAATAAGGTGGTATTAATCGAATTTGGATGAATTGCGCGTACTCTCTAGTATGGATTGGTTTATCTGTCTCGAATTTTTTTTGATGATGAATATCATCGAAAATGAGGCTTACATCGAAGAACTCGGTACGTAAATGATAGGGTTTTAAAATATGTTTACGATTATATTGTATAATAGCTATATTATTCCTGTGAATCTGACGCACCTACGTCCTTACAAACTACCATCCCTTGCTTTATTCCGAAATTTTTCAATTTATAGATTTAGTCATGAACCAAATCTGTTTAACCACCTCCTTCATTCTCCTATGCAGCAGAAACTCCGCCGGGCCTATTTCAACGTCCACCTGCTCTTCGTTTTTTTTTTTTTTTATTAACAGGGAACCTGTTTTATCGGGGGGTAAACTGAAGGAAAATGACGGGCGCCGTCCGGCAAGAAAAAGGGACTTAGAAAAATTTTGATGAAGTGATAGGAGGGGGACTTATCCTCTTTGCTTCATGCAGTATATTATACTAGGTTTATACTACGTATTATACTAGGCGTATACTAGGTCCAATCCTCCTTTATACTAGGTTTAGGCATCCTTCATACCATAAGCTTACAAGATCTTTATAATAGCTTATAGTAGCAGTTTGTCCTAGCTCTGTACTAGGTCTTAGGCTTCCTTTATTATACTAGGTTTATACTACGTATTATACTAGGCGTATACTAGGTCCAAGCCTCCTTTATACTAGGTCTCTCTGCTTCATGCAGTATATTATACTAGGTTTATACTACGTATTATACTAGGCGTATACTAGGTCCAATCCTCCTTTATACTAGGTTTAGGCTTCCTTCATACCATAAGCTTACAAGATCTTTATAATAGCTTATAGTAGCAGTTTGTCCTAGCTCTGTACTAGGTCTTAGGCTTCCTTTATACTACTGTATTAGTGGTTTTACTAGCTCTGTGACGTCATCAGATAGTGATGGCACTTCTAAGCTATATATGATGGGAAAAGGACTTGTAAAAAATTCGAAAATTGACCTGTATCTGATGAAACATCCCTTGTAAAACAGGTTCCCTGCTTGCCTCAATTAACACAGTTAATGAAGGCAATTCCGAGCAGCTAAGTATGTGGGCTGCGAGTTTTTTTTTAGGAACCCAGGCGTGGGAAGGGATACTTCTGATCCCCGAAAATAGTCCTCCAAAGAATACCCCTAACCCCTAAATCCACGCCTCGAACTATAATGAATATTTAAATGGTATTTTTAAGATAGCGAAATGAACTATCTTTTGTGTGGGGAAAGATAATGACAAATTATCTCCGGCTATCCAACGACCCCTCGCCGACCGCCCAATAATGTTATATCCAATACAGTAGGCCCAAGTAGCCTTCTCGTAATACGAGGCAGAGGAATCATATAACTGAAATTAGAAGAAAAAAGAGAATGTGTGCCGTGAAGATTTGATTTTTCAGCGGGGAACCCACTATCTCTTTTGTTCAGGGAAATTTTCAATGAATTTTCGCAAGCGTTAACACATCCAACTTTGATGACGTCATCAGCTTAAGTTAGGTTGGGTAACAGGATTTGGGAAATTCTACTTCTTGAGTTATATATGAGTCGCAGTCAGACAAATCCAACCCCAAGTCGGATTGAAGTACATTGAAAAATCTAGAACAACCCCAAGCTAAGCTCCAAAAAGTAACGCAAATTTAAGAAATGGATTCAAGTGCTCCTGAAGGTATAGCTGGCTGGAATTGTCTCATTTGAAATTGAATTCGTACCTAGTACATGATGTCTCCATTTTGGTGGGTCCACGTGTCGTCCCAACCGTGTCTGAAGTTGCGAGAAGGCAAAAAATCTATGCTGAATGTTTCCTGCTTTTGGTGGCGGAAGACCTGACAGCTGCAAGGGATTGCCAGTGATGTATTTAAAAAAAATAGATGGCAAAATTTATTGATGTCTTCATCATCCGACTTTTGCTTTGTATAATGCGGGAGTGGTTTTCTTCCCTGGTTCTTCAATGGCCTTCCTCATGAACCTTTCATCATGGAATACGTAGGCAGCTTCCGCCATATCCTGTGTATCATCCTCTTCCCTTGATATGGGTGATATGATGACGCCGTGTCACCAGTACGGAAGCTGTCGAAGAAGCCAGGTTGTACCTGCGCGACTTCTTACACCTTCAAAGGTGACAAGCTTAGGTTTTAAACCGTTAATAAGCTCAAAAAAGACAATTTTTCTGTTGTTTTAAAGAAGCAAAATATAAGCTAAACGCTTGCCGAACTTCAAGTTCGTTCTTCTCTCAAATTCTTCAAAGTATACAGCACGCTTATCAGTCACGTCATTCAAGTTAATTAACCTATTGCTGGATGCTGCTGCAAATAAGGAAAAATCTTTCAGAATCTGAAAAAAAATATTATTCCCGGGTGTAATCTCGTCATTCTTTTTTGATTTTGCCTCGAGAGCTCGACGTTGACATTCCGGGATGAAGTTATATAACTTTATTATTTTAAGTCTGAATCCAATAGAAAAGTGCACTCTCAAAGCCTAAAACTTCGCTAAATAAAAACAATACCATTGAAATTTGATATTGAGCTATGAGTTCGAAAATCCTTCAGCCTGGCACACTTGTGCAGCTTAGCATATGGTTGTTGCAAAGTAGGTCTTCATTGCTTCATCAAAGGCTATGTAAGGGTAAAATCATACTACAAAGATGATGAGAGCGAAGAAAACAACTTCAAAATTTATAATTGTGTATTTTTGGCACCGTTTATCGTTACGGCAAAGTAAATGTAAAGTACGGTAAGTGAAACTGGATTTACGACAGAATAAATAACCACAGACAAAGAATAATCGACAAAAAAACCCTCTTTGCAAGAACTGGACGGCCTTTTTTCCTCTTCTGGCTGAGCGGGACAGGACAGACTTAGCAGTACGAGGTGCGGCCACAAGTTTCAGACGAATTTATAACCTCAATATATCATGTGCTTACCCTGATGGAATTTCAGGAAGGATGGACGAGTGTATGGCAAGCTCTGGAGATTTGTGGGATCTACGTGAATAAACCAAGTGCCATAATTTAAATGTTTGAATTCATCAAAGCTTCTCCCCCTTCTTCACTAATGAATAGGCAGGGGGAGCTCCGCGACAAGACGCTCCTTCCTAAGTTTTGAAACAACATACACATAAGATTTCTTCGGGCATCACTATTCTGACCAATGAATTATTCAATGTTTTACGAAATGTGACGAACTTGAGCGCGCTCTAACGGTCTTACAATGCATTATAATATAATATGAAGAAGCTACCGAACCTTTCTAATAGAAAATTGAACTTGAAACATTTTATTTTAAGGGAAGACACGCGGGAGAGTACTGAACGACTACCCAAGAGAAAAATTTTCCAGCTATCAGCCCCATCTGAATATTTTCATTGCTTAGTCTACTAAGTCATCTATCTTCTTCTAACGGTGAAACAAATATTAGAGGTGGGGAGTCGGTTCTTAGAAAGCAGGGAGTTGGAACTGGAAGCCAAAAAAAAAAAAACAAATGTAGCGGCTTCCAAAGAAGAGCTGCTGATGGCCTTTTGTGAGCGAACTGGCTCCAGGAATTTTAGCTATTGTCTGCGCGGATTCTCGGCAATTTGCTTACCTATTCATCCGCTAGTGCTCTTCCAATTTCTATTTGAAAACAAATTTTCCGCTACAACCACAATATTTTATTTAACTCGACGCGTTTCGAACGACCAGCGTTCTTCATCAGGAGTTCTAAACTAAAGATCTAAACATCCAGTGCGACTATAAAAGAAAGCAACAAAAACAGACGACATGAAAAAACAAGCAGATTACTCATCAAGAAGATGAAAATAAAAGGTTCGTAATTCACCGCTATCACTCTTGAAGTTTATAGATTTTCTCTCTTTCATGATCTCGATCACCTCACGTATCTTTCTCCTCTTTTTGTTTTCCTCTCTCGCTATGATAGAAACATTCTCAAAATTTATATTGTGATCATTATTCTTAGCATGACAGGCCAGAGCAGTATTTTCATTTCTATGCCTTACATCAAACTTATGTGAGTTCATTCTGTTCGACAAATATTGTTCAGTTTCACCCACATAAATTCCCGTGCAATCGGAGCAAGAAACACTATAAATAACACCTGAGTTTTTTAGGAGGGGGGTAAGGTCTTTGGCCTTAGAAAATATTTTATAATCTCTCAGGGTGTTATAGTTACCAAAAGCAATCTTAATTTTGGGGTCTAGATTTTCTAGAAGTCTTTTTAAGAAAATACTGCTCTCGCTCACATAAGGAAGTCTAAAATAGTTTAAAATTTGACCTCTACCCATGTTATCATTATTACTATTGTTACTATTATTATTATTATTAGTATTATTGAAATTATTATTATTATTGAAATTATTATTATTATTATTATTATTATTGTCATTATCATCATTACTGTTATTAATACTATTGTAATCATTCATATTATTATCACTTAAACTGTTACATTTTTTTTTTTTTTTTTTCCAATAGTTGCTGAATTGGTTCTTGACTATTTTTTCAAAGAATTAGATGAGTTTGCTGGTGATGATATTAAGTTCAGAACTAAATTTGTGGATGACAGTTTTTTTGTTTTGAGAGACAGTAGATTTAATGATATTTTCAACTTTTTGAATGACCTCCACCCTAGAATTAAGTTTACATTTGAAAAAAGTATGACTGTTATTAATTTTTTGGACATTTCTATTTTTCGAGACAATCAAAATACTTTAAAATTTCGACATTATAAAAAAGATACCTATACAGGTAGAATTATTAATTTCTATTCCAATACACCAATGCATTTTAAGCGCAACACTGCAGTTAATATTTTAAGAAAATGGTTGAATGTTTCAGATTTTTGTTTTCACAGTGATTTAATTTTAGAATTTCGACACTTGATGTATAAGAATTGTTATGACAAATTGTTTGTGAATTCAGTAATTGACCATGTAAAAAATTGTAACAGTTTAAGTGATAATAATATGAATGATTACAATAGTATTAATAACAGTAATGATGATAATGACAATAATAATAATAATAATAATAATAATTTCAATAATAATAATAATTTCAATAATACTAATAATAATAATAATAGTAACAATAGTAATAATGATAACATGGGTAGAGGTCAAATTTTAAACTATTTTAGACTTCCTTATGTGAGCGAGAGCAGTATTTTCTTAAAAAGACTTCTAGAAAATCTAGACCCCAAAATTAAGATTGCTTTTGGTAACTATAACACCCTGAGAGATTATAAAATATCTTCTAAGGCCAAAGACCTTACCCCCCTCCTAAAAAACTCAGGTGTTATTTATAGTGTTTCTTGCTCCGATTGCACGGGAATTTATGTGGGTGAAACTGAACAATATTTGTCGAACAGAATGAACTCACATAAGTTTGATGTAAGGCATAGAAATGAAAATACTGCTCTGGCCTGTCATGCTAAGAATAATGATCACAATATAAATTTTGAGAATGTTTCTATCATAGCGAGAGAGGAAAACAAAAAGAGGAGAAAGATACGTGAGGTGATCGAGATCATGAAAGAGAGAAAATCTATAAACTTCAAGAGTGATAGCGGTGAATTACGAACCTTTTATTTTCATCTTCTTGATGAGTAATCTGCTTGTTTTTTCATGTCGTCTGTTTTTGTTGCTTTCTTTTATAGTCGCACTGGATGTTTAGATCTTTAGTTTAGAACTCCTGATGAAGAACGCTGGTCGTTCGAAACGCGTCGAGTTAAATAAAATATTGTGGTTGTAGCGGAAAATTTGTTTTCATTGTTGATCTTGACCACGAAAAAATGAACCTTTAAATTTCTATTTGCAGATTAAGCGTTTCAAATTAACTTAATCTTCTCCTCTTAGCCAGCAACTTAAGCTTGCGCTAGTGCTTATTTTTCAATTCCCATTCCCTACTTATACATTTTAAATTAGCTTGCTACCATAAAAATTGGAAAAAACAGTTTTTCTTGATTGTCTATTAGCTGGCTATCGGCTTAGAGCATGGATTAACTGCTTGGGATTAGCTTAAAAGCCAATCAAATGCTGATTTCTTCTGCTGCTTAAGCGTCGGCATTTCTCTAGCTTTTGGAATTTATGCCAGTTTTGGCATTTTTTGCCCGAGTCTCTTTCACTTTGATTTGTGTCTATTATTCAAAGTCTATCTCCCGCTATTCATGAAAAAAAAAGGGCCAAATGCCATCAAGTGTGGTCTCTGATCATGACCAAAGTCCGAACCCAAAATGAGAAGGAGCGTCGGAGCCGTCCCTTGGAGCCAAAGCTTGGCTTCAGAGCTGGATCTTGGGAGCCTGAAAACACAGGAGCGAAGCCATTCTTTTGTGTCTTTAAATCCCTTCAGGCTTATTAGTCCTGATAGCCGTGTCACAACCATTGTCACCTCCTCTGCCCTATTACCAAGCTGATAATGGTAGCTTATTCTGTTAACGTACCAGAGCACTTCGTGTTTCAGCCCAGTAATAGGAGGGGGGGGGGTGACAAAAACTCTTGACGAAGAGTCGTATACGAGTATAATATGGTGGCCCTTGAATTTTTATGCAACCAAGCTTGGTTCAATGCAATGCGACGCAGCCTTCAGAACCTAATTGATGAAAATCGATAAATGACTGTTGTCAAGGGTTTCCTCTGAAATAAAATACCGATGTGAGTAGTACAATAGAAATAAATGTTCTCTATTACAGCCGCTTATGGAAAAACTTGCTTCTCAATTAGTTTGTAGTTCGCAGCTCCTGCCGGGGTAGACTACTTCGATTAAATTTTCTAAACAAATCAGTTCGGTATATAACTACCAAGATCCATATCCCTTATGATTTTGAAGTTTTGTATCAGATTTATGGAGAAGAATATAGGTTTCGTCCATCATGCATAGCATGTCGTATATGTTGACGATAATTTTGCTATTCTCTGCGGCTAGAAATAAATAAATCTAATTCTGTTGCAATATTATGAGAAAGAAGAACGTATTATTCTATTTATTCCGCCGTCTTTTTGAACTGTACTGTGAACCATAATGCGTACGCATTAATTATAGTAAGAGCTTCGGTATTGTTTCTGTAGATCGTGGCTGATTGAAAATAAAGCTATAGTAATAAAAATTCTGCGGGATGAAATAAAAGAAATTGGAAAGTGTTTCTTTCTATGCGGCTAGAATATTAATCATCGTCGTATGCGGAAATCCACCAGGCGAGGGTAAGACGTATGAAAACCATTATATGCGCCATAGACTCGTGGTATACTTATTCTTTTTTTCGTTTCATTAATTGGTAATTATGAGAGCGACTTCTGTACTCCCCTTTTTCTCGTAATAAGACTGATCAATATTTCTACCCAGAATGCATTTTCAGACATCTAGAGGGTAGAGATTTTTTCGATATTCCACGGGTAATTATATAGAACACTACAAAGCCTAAAAATGTCTACTTATCCGAGCCTCTCTTTCTCTCCTCTCGTAGTTTTATTGGAACGTGCTGTTGTTTGTTTATTTTTTCGCGCTTCTCACTCGTCCTGAAGTTACGAACTCTGTTTCAGCACTCTTCTGTACTTGTACAGAGTACTTGAAAAGTTGGAAATCATCCCATTACCGGTATTTTAAAATGTTTCTTCGTTCCCCTTATTTTTCCGCTTTCACTGTAATTTGAAATACGCGCGTTAAAATCTGCGTTCAAATTCTATTTGAATAATCCTCGAAAGAAACGGAGCTTCTTCGTTAAAATGTCCGTTATGAAGTTGTCGTATTTGATATTCGCCGAGTTAACAAAAACCGGAAATGCCTTCATTTACAAGAAGTTTACTCGTGAAAACGCAGGATTGGTTTTAAAAGTAGATATGACTCGGAATGTCGCGCCGTAGATTCAAAAAAAAAAATGTTTTGTCGTTTATATACCTTTGCAAATTTTTTATTCAGCTTTCGCGTGAACGAGAATTCCGGCTGCATTGAAGTAGTTCACAGCACATATTCTTTGGAATCTTTTCTCCGGTAAATTGACGAGATTACCGCAAAAAAATCTTCTGTTCTCCCACTCGTATGCTCTCTTGATTTCTGGTATGTAACGTAATTGATTACTTCTGGTGGTGAAGTCCTCTCCGGGATACATGCACAATGAGTAGGGACATTTTCGGGGTCAAAAACGGATCCCGTTAAAAAATGTCACTCTATTATGCGTCAAAAAATATAGCCCCTGAAACGTGTACCAACTTTACTCTGATACATTATAATAGCCCTCCAAAATTGGTTTTCTGCAAATAACGAGCTATACCACTACTTCCTTGTCATCAGCTCGCACTGAAGTGTACTAGAGGCAGGGGAAAAAGTAAGGAGAACATAATGGAATGAAGGGAGTTGGTTACAATTTCCGAATTGCTGCACCGGGCGAAGGACAAGGACGTAATTACATTGGGAGAAAATCGTTAATTGTGCAAATTCAGGTGACCGGAATGTATATACATCTCGGTATAAAGTTGAGGTGACCGGAATGTATATACATGTCGGTGTAAAGTTGAGGTGACCGGAATGTATATACATGTCGGTATAAAGTTGAGGTGACCGGAATGTATATACATCTCGGTATAAAGCTGAGGTGACCGGAATGTATATACATCTCGGTATAAAGCTGAGGTGACCGGAATGTATATTGTCGTAGTCAAATAGGGTAATTTGACATTACACGAAAAGACTGGTCATTACGTGAAGTGAAACCAGATACTGTAATCAGATTTTTTCTACATTATATGACCAAAATTTTAAGTAATTACATGAAGAGCCAACCGACGTTGGTCAGATACTGGAATGCTACATCTTATTCACTATCTGACTGACGCATACGAGTCATTTCATGTACTGACCGCACTCTCGGGCGGTTGCTGTATAAACGATCAGCTGATTCAGTTACCTTATATTGAAAAGTTTGAAAAGATAAACCTAGCCTCGCAGAACTCGTTGAACAAGTTGAACGTGTGTGCTGTTTAGGAATTTATCAGAAGATTGTGAGATTCGAGGGTGAATGGCGAGCCATTCTACCCATAGATGGTCCATTGGTCTGCCATTTGTTCAATGGCAGAAAAATAGCTCGCACCACCGGATCATTAATCGTTCACCATACCAGGCTTTATTTGGATTTGCACCAAAGTTGGGGTTAGCGAGTACAGCCAGTCCCATTGCTGTTGCAAAAACGTTGAGAAAAGAAGCTGATTTGGAAGCAGTTCTCACGGGCCGTGATCCCATGTTGAATAATGGAGATAAAAATCGAAAAAGGAAACAGCCAGATGAGGACATCGCAGAATCCATTCCAGATTGTAAACAACCAGCTGAAGGCAACCAAACACTCCGGTGCTTCATTTGCGGAAATTGTATGTTGTCTGTTGAAGAAGAATGTCGGGAATGCCCCAATATTTTCCACTCTGCTTGCATGTTGTCATCAAGAAATGGAGATGGTGAAGAAGGCGTGGTTTGTCCTCTCTGTCATCAAGAAAAGCGCTTGGTTGCTGAGCGAAATGACACCCACAAGCGTATCAAAGTGGCAGCTACTAAAATGGTGGAAACAAGTCGGAAGAGAATTCCAAAACTTGAGAAGGGAGATAATGTTCTCATGCCCGTGCCAAAAGTCGATCGAGGTGCAGCAGATCCTCCAAATTTGCTGTGCCAGATAGTTGATGCTAAGAATGGAGTGTTTCAAGTCGCTTGTGAGAAGGGTGTCATCAAAGGATGGTATGGAGCGGAGACCCTCATACCGGCTGGCGCCGCATTCTTAAACGCTGATAATATTGATCGCGCAACGTTACTATCACTGCGACAGGCTGTCACTCAAAAAACCGGAGGACAGGGATTCAAAAGATGTAATTATAGAGCTTCGAGAACGCAATGTGGTACTAAAAAATGTAGTTATTTTGCCTTAAAGGAACTTTGTACAAGCAAGTGTCATGATAGTCTATCCTGCAGAAATAAGTGAAGTTTTGATTGGAATTAGGATCTATGTACGCTTCAGACTAATTTTTAGTTTTTTTTTTTCTATTGTTCTTGTTTCAAATTTATGACGCGCGTGTATTACGCTAATTGACCTCCATCTGAAGTCAGTGCATGAAATGACTTGTATGCTTCAGTCAGATAGTGAATAAGATGTAGCATTCCAGTATCTGACCAACGTCGGTTGGCTCTTCATGTAATTACTTAAAATTTTGGTCATATAATGTAGAAAAAATCTGATTACAGTATCTGGCTCCACTTCACGTAATGACCAGTCTTTTCGTGTAATGTCAAATTACCCTATTTGACTACGACATATATACATCTCGGTATAAAGCTGAGGTGACCGGAATGTATATACATCTCGGTATAAAGCTGAGGTGACCGGAATGTATATACATCTCGGTATAAAGTTGAGGTGACCGGAATGTATATACATCTCGGTATAAAGCTGAGGTGACCGGAATGTATATACATCTCGGTATAAAGCTGAGGTGACCGGAATGTATATACATCTCGGTATAAAGCTGAGGTGACCGGAATGTATATACATCTCGGTATAAAGCTGAGGTGACCGGAATGTATATACATCTCGGTATAAAGTTGAGGTGACCGGAATGTATATACACCTTGGTATAAAGCTGAGGTGACCGGAATGTATATACATCTCGGTATAAAGCTGAGGTGACCGGAATGTATATACATCTCGGTATAAAGTTGAGGTGACCGGAATGTATATACATCTCGGTATAAAGCTGAGGTGACCGGAATGTATATACATCTCGGTATGAAGCTGAGGTGACCGGAATGTATATACATCTCGGTATAAAGCTGAGGTGACCGGAATGTATATACATCTCGGTATAAAGTTGAGGTGACCGGAATGTATATACACCTTGGTATAAAGCTGAGGTGACCGGAATGTATATACATCTCGGTATAAAGCTGAGGTGACCGGAATGTATATACATCTCGGTATAAAGTTGAGGTGACCGGAATGTATATACATCTCGGTATAAAGCTGAGGTGACCGGAATGTATATACACCTTGGTATAAAGCTGAGGTGACCGGAATGTATATATCGGGCCGTTGCCAGGGGATGGCGAGTAGGTATCACCGCTTCAGGCCTCGCGCTACTGTAGGCCTCGCGCGAGCGAGGATAGAAAAAAAAGTAAAATTGTCTCATTTGAAAAAGGCCTCATGTGAAAATTTTGCTTTAGGCCTTAAAAAGTCTGGCAACGGTGCTGGTTGTAAGATAGAAGTGCCGTAATTCAGTTGAGAGAGAATGAGGCTTTCATAAAGTTGAAGGAGAATATTACGGTTACACCCAATTTGAGAGTGGAAATAGGTACTTGGTAATGTTGACCGACATCAAATAGCTTTGAGCGATCTCATTTCAGAGAGATCCAAGAAAATTTATGATCGAAAATGAGACCGAGGGATCTTTTAGAAGCGCGAAAGTGTTGATTGTGAAGTCTAAGGAGGAAATTAGGTTAGTATCTCGAACGTTCGCTCAGCGACATTTCGTCCAAGTTTTTTCAACCAGGGATATTTAGTCCACAACACTTTTTGTCCACTTCTTTATTTGTCCAAAACCATCTTGCACCTTCATGGCACTGGAATGTCGCAAGTTACATTGATGAAATAAAGAGAGGTGTCAGAGTCAGACAGGGCTGCGGTCCAATATCTATGCCGATAGAGAAAGATGCTATAGTCGTCGGCAAAAAGCCACTGTGTGAGTGGAAAAATAACACACTGGTTGATTGAAGGATAGTGGTGAGTGCGAATATTTGCAAGGAATCACATAGACAAGGATGGAGGAGGAATTATGACAAAGAAATCTCTTGGTCCGAGCCATGAAAACGAGAGGTCGCGGTTTCGATTCCCGCTCAGGCCAGGAGATTGAGAGAGATTGTTAGGCGAGGAGGATTTTTCCAACTTCAGAAACTAGAAAGATTAACTAAAGTTGACCACAAAGAGTTTAAAACCTGAAAGAATCAGTGATGGGAGACAATTTGAGAAAATGTCAATTTTTGAAATATACATGAAGAGGGTACGGAATTTGGAAAGAATTCAACTTGATTTTTATCCTTGAACAAAGTTCCCACTACCGTCCGCAGGATACAATTTTTCATCCTGTAATATACTGATGAGGTCTCAGTATTCAGTCTTCACTTTGTAAAAATCGAGAAAATCTATAGGTTGGTTTACGCAACAGAGTTTGAGTTTATAGTCTCATTTTGTGAACGCGATTGTCAGATAAAACGAAAACTTGTCATTATTTTAAACACGTTTGTATCAACGTCGCGAAGAAGCTTCTGGAGTATCACGTAACTCAGCCGAGCGAACGAAGGGAAATAGAACATTCGGACGTTTCCTTCATTCCGTTCCAGTAGCTTCTCCAAGTTTATGACCTAGGTGAAAAGTTGACGAATTTGTTGATAGATAGCAAGAAGCGTCAGTAACTTTTTGATGTGCTGTATTTTCCATTTGTATACAAATGAATGTAAGTTGCACAAATTCTACTAATTTGCGTCTATTCTTTACTGACGTAAAATATAATGGAAAAGTTTTAAAATTATGTATTTCCAGTCAGCGAGATGAGCCTATGATTGAACGATTGACTATTATTATCTACAGCGACAGTATAGTTATACAGCACTACTTCGTCTCACAGTTGGACAAATTAATAATATACTAATCGATGAAACTTTCTCGAATCCATTTTGAAGAAAAGTTCATTAAAACTTGACCATTTTATCCGTCTCAGATACAACACATAGGAAAACTTTGATACTCTATAGTTTAGCTCCTTTCCTTCCTCTCTACATTTCGTATCTTTTATATATAAGAAACAAAAAGTTGATTGAATGTTAAAACCTACCACCTCCACTGGTTTACAATTCAATCTTCCATTCTATCACTGTATTTTATAACTTCTATGTAAAAACTCTTTTAACTACTCCAATGACTAAAATATACGTACGTTCACCAATGTACGAGTAAAAGAGATGAATTAGAATTTCAAATCAATTGGAGTCGCGACCACATTTCATTTATTACACCCAAGGCAAAGACCAACATGCAGAGAGAACTACGAGTACTTATTTGTACGAGTTACCATGACTAAGATACAAGAATTATTTACTTGACGATTTCAACAACCTCTCACTGTTAAACGTCCGAATATCCAAATCGTTCAAGATGAATTCGGTTTTCGGCAGGGATGCTTAGCTATGCCAAAGCCTCAAGCCGTAAGCCGTTAGCTGGGCCATAATTAGTCAATAATTGCCATTCAAAGGTTAGCCGATGACAGTCCAGCTAATTGCTACCATAAGCTATAGCTTTTAGCCACTGAAATTGGCATTTCTGAAGGCTACATTTTTGAGAATGGTTCTCATTGTTGTACAGCAGAATTGGCATTTATGTAAATACATTATACTGAAATATTATCCTCCGAAATCATTCAGTTATGGGCTTGCAGGTTGCAAGAAACCAAGAATGCGACTTTTAGCTCAAAAACTTTGAAGACGTGCTGACAAAAAATTATTACAAAATTACAACTTCCCAGTTTTGCGAGCTCCTTTTGATCAAATTGGATACCGGTACTTATACCGTTTTCATTGGAATAATCGATTTTTTCTCAATTATTGACTGTAAGACTACTGTACAATTGAGAATATTGATATATTCAAAGACTCCTTTCAGAGTACTTCTAAATGACACCAATATCGATTTTTCTTTACACGTTTCATGTCTTTTCTCTGTACCTTAAATCTCGAAGCGCTTGGATTTCCGCACGGATGACCTCGGGACTTGAAAATTAAGACTTCTTTAGACCTACCCTCAAAGGTCGTCCAGAATGTTATTTTTACGTTATACAAAATGAAGTCTCAATAGATTTTTATTAGCTACCAAAATTTTGCATTATTACCGCTGAAAACTTTTCCAGGATAACATTATCAACTTCGAAGGTATCAAAACGTCCCTTTATTGAAATTTTCGCCGTACGTTTTTGTACAGCGAGAAGGAAACTTAATGGATTTCCTCAAAATCAAAAATTTCACTATATTCTTAAAAATTTGTCCAGCCTCGCCCAAGAGCTGTAGGATTTTCACCACTCTAAAATATTTGTCTCTAATTAAAGATTCCGGCTACTATTTAAAATATTTTTTGAATATTTAAAATTTAAACACTTTTTTCTCTCTTTCTCTCGCCGACTTCGATGCAGTTTATTAGTTTATACTGCGTTTCGTAAAACTGAACTTAATGAAATAAAAATTGTTTTGCGAAAAAACTTTCTACATTAGGAATGAAATAATAATATATTACGAAAGAAAAGAGAGAAAAAAAGAAGGGTGAAATTTTTCATTATCATCGTCATACCCATTTACTTCACTTAGTCGCGAGTCCACGTACAAGAATAATTTTCCATGTACTCGGTCTGCTCTTTCGATGTCGCAGTTTTTTCCCCCTATTTCCATTCCGCAGCTCGTATTATGCACAAGTACGTATGGTTTATGATTTCGAAATACTTTTTTTTTCTACGTTATTTCTCAGGGTAAAATGAATGAGTCGCGAGATATCTCCTTGTATTATAGAGAGGTACAAAACACCTCTTTCCGCATTTCACACGTATTGTTTTAATACCTAATTTTTATTTTGTGTGGCTTTTTTGCTTTGAGCACACGTTAATCAACTATCTATGATTTATTATTTTGATCCGTTTTTCTATTCTCCAACGAAGCGAAAATGTGAAATTATATTAGTTACTATGCAAAAAATGAATCGCTTGTGTCGCGAGTGCAGTCAGCCGTCCTTAATAGACCCTTTTGGGTACCTCAGTATCGGAAGAACCTCCACGGTGTAATCCCTTCTTCTTGGAAATCGCCAAGTTGCAGTGTCCTCTGGCACGCAAGTCGAAGTCACTTCTTCTTCTGTCGTCATTTTCCTATACTT
Organism: Aspidiotus destructor; assembly: GCA_035079395.1. NCBI lineage: Eukaryota > Metazoa > Arthropoda > Insecta > Hemiptera > Diaspididae > Aspidiotus > Aspidiotus destructor. The sequence continues at coordinate 8,423,680 of JAVHKZ010000003.1, read as the reverse complement.
CATTTTCTTCCTGCAGAGAGTTGTCTGTAAGTGTAGACGATAGCGTGGCTCTGCATTTACCTACATTCCGTGTCCTTCTTCGTCATGACTATAGCTGTAAATACCGATTCCAGATTTCACGTTTTTTGAGAACCTAGCATGGAAGCTACCAGGCTACTCGGAGCAAGTCTTTCCTCGGCCAAAATCTCTGGCAGTTGCCAACTAAGCTTGTTCCGTTGATGCCTCACAATAAGGTGTACTGTGGTCTATCATGCCGCCGCCGATAGCAATTTGCATGGAAACATGATTTTGCGCGTATAAATGAAATTATTTAACTAGGACCTTTCAATGTAGTTTAAGGTCTGTGCGCGCACCGTTGTTCCCCAAAACAAAATCGAAGATGTAGAACAGCTTTTGTGTTGTATTGCTGCGAAGAATGTACGAAGAGCGGCTATAAATTATTGAAATCTTCGTAAATAGATAGGCATAATTATTCACGAATACAGCGGATTATAAGGTAACCACGAAGCAAATTGTTTATTGATTAAAAAGCAATAACTTTCTCAATTTAACAAAGCTTACCCGCTAAAGCCACGAAATTTCGGTCAGGAACATTGTTCCCGAAGCAACGTATTGTTTTGAATTACAAATGAGTGAATGCAGCTTTAGATCAGGAAATATACGTACGCATATTATTTGTGCATAAGATTTGATTGAGTTAGACTGTAGAACTCAACTCTTGTATTTTTTGTACTATTAGTAGATATCTAATGATGGGAGAAAACTGGAACTTGTCAAAGAGAATAGAAAATGCTGCATGATTGATTAAGGAAGATTGTTTTTTTTTCGGAGGATTCCATAATTTTATTAGTTATGGTAAGCGTTATATGTAGGTACGGTACCTACGAATAAAACGTTATATGTAGGTACGGTATGTTCTTGTCTTAAATATCTACTTCAGCCGTCTCCAAAGTCATCACAGCGAGGGCAGCCGTCGTCTTGTAGGCATGCAGGGTGAACTTTCATAGAACAGAACTTAGTAAAAGTAAAAGTCGACCCATTTCTTCCAGCAATCCTCGCGTAACAGACAAGGCAAGTGGCCTTTCCATCACTATCATCATCATCGTCCTTACTGTCATCTGCAGGTACAGATTTCCTCCTTCTAGTTCTGTTAAATGACAACTGCTTTGATGAAAGTTTTGAGCGACCTCTGGCCTTCACTCTCTCTGGCGTGGTTCCTCAGTTGCACCCTCGTTGTGATTTCAGGGAAGAAATAATGTTCCATAGTTGGTGTCTCTGCTTTGTGAGGTAGCCTGCGCATATGGCAGGCCTTCATCGGGTGGTACACATGAGCTAGCTCTTGCATTCAAAAAGGTACCATCATATACACTAGTTTCAATATTATTGGACGTGAAACATTCAACCCTGCACCATTTGTATCTTCCTATATGAAAGAACGCTACTTTGTTCATGAATCATCACCACATCAGCATTCCCTCCTTGCACATCCTTCATTCAGTTAATCCGACCTCTGTCTTGTCAGAGTACTCTCGTCGATCACCAAATACTTTTGAAACATACCGTACCTACATATAACGTTCTATCCGTAGGTACCGTACCTACAAATAACCACTTCGATTAGTTATTCTTGCGTACGTTATTCATTATTATTATTATTACTTTTTTAATCGAGGTAGCTAGCCAGACGTAAAGGTATGGCTTGGAGAATTATAATAGTGGAGTAAGCGGGTAATGAGTATTCAGGTGAAGGAGGGCAAAGTTTGACTATTGGAGAAGGACAGAGATTGTACATAAGACACATGGGAAAAGGTTTCTAGGATTTTTGGATAATGCACGAAAATTTTGGAGACTAGAAGAAATAGCCAGCATTCCGGTTTCGAGACGCTTCTGCGTTGTGAGCAAATTTAAGAGACATTTTTGGTACTTCTGACTGATGTTTTAGAAGAGATCATATGATCGGAGATGAGATTGTTAGAAATTAGAAAGAGGGAGCTTGGAGGGACTGACCTTGGGGAAATTTATAGGATCTTTTACCGTCATCAGATCCACTGTCTTGTTTTGCTACATCTGAAAGACCCAAGATCCACATTAACGTCCACAACAAGCGACACAGATTGGCAAAAGACGTTGAATTCTCCCTAGTGAGAGAAAGGGAAAAAGTCGTAGCCATGTGCTAGTAAGAATTGAATAATATGAGTAGGGAGAGATAATAAGCTACCAAACAAAAAAATTTCGACAAATTTTTTCAAAAGATGCTCTCCCACAGAGGTTTGAAGAAGCCTCATTCAAAGACGAGAGCTGCAGGTCAGACGGAGTCCAGGACTACGATGGCGTGTTAGGTTACCGCGCACTCTGTGAAGCCGCAGGCGAGCTTGTGTAGAATGACCTTTATATAAATTCAGGAGAAGCCGCCAGTGGAACAAAACTTCAGACATTCGATACAATTCTCTCGTGAGGTAGACTTTTTTTTATATGTTTCAAGTCTTTCCTCTGACCCTACTGTCATTTCAAAATTTGCGCGCGTGCGTGCGTTCACATGACCTTGTGATTTTTAACACGGAATTGTTTTATCGAGGAGTTTTTCAGAAAAAACGTCCGCCGTCCGCCAAATCTCAGAGGTCGAAAATTCGAAGTCCCTCTCCTATCATATGGATATGCAGTGTTTCATACACAAATTGGCTTGGCCCCTTCAATCAGTCAGATATGTAATGCTTCGAACATCACCCCTTCAGTGAGCTAGATATGCCACGCTTCAAGCTCCATAAGATTCGGAAGGTCATCCTACCTCATGAAACAGGTTCCCTGCCACCCCTCATTTCACACCGTGAAAGAATCCGTGAATTTTTAACAGGAAACCTGTTCTATAGGGGTCTGCTTCAAAAAATTTATTGTGTACCGTGTGGTGCGTGGCGAACCAATTTCGACTTTCAAATAAATTATTTGTCTTCTGAATAAAATATACGTACTAAAATCATGCAACTTGAAAGAATTTTTAGATGTTGAGTTATGAGCCTAGTACTTTTTATGTGGCTCTGCCAGACAAGGATGTTAAGCTTAAGTAAAGTCCAAGTTCAAGTTGTAAATAGGTTAAAAAATGATCAATTTTGTTTTTTTGAAATGAAATTAGTCAGTCGTAAGCAGCGCCGTCGCCAGACTTTTTAAGGTCTTAAGCAAAATTTTCACATAAGGCCTTTTTTCAATTAGGACAATCTTAATTTTCCCCGCTATGCTGGCGCGAGGCCTACAGTAGCGCGAGGCTTGGAACGGTGATACCTACTTACCACCCCCTGGTGACGGCCCTGCTCGAGCTTGAGATTCAAGCTTGAAACACGAGACTGGGGCTTGGAATTGAGACTCGCGCTTGAGACTCGACCTTGAGACTCGAACTTGAGAATCGCGACCAAGACTGGAGACTGACATTTGAGCTTGAGACTTGCCACTGACACTCAAGACTGAGACTCGAGCACAAGACTCAAGACTGACACTCGAGACTCTGACTTGCGCTTGAGAATCGAGGCTGAGACTTGATAATGACACTCGAGCTTGAGGCTTGGAACTGAGATTGGAGCTTGAGACTCGAGTCCAAGACTCAAGACTCACACTCGGGAACGAGACTTGAGACTGACACTCAAGCTCAAGACTCGACACTAAAACTCAAGCTTGAGGCTTGAGTAGACAGACCGAGAGTCAAGAATCAAGATTGAGATTCGAGCCTGAGATTTCGAGCCTGCCACTCACATGAGACTCGAGGCTGACACTAAAGACTGACCCTCAAGACTGACACTTGAGACTGGCACTCGAGACTCGAGACTGAGACTTGCGACTCGAGACTTGAGACTGACACTCGAGACTGAGACTCGTGCTTGAAAATCGAGCCTGAGACTTGAGACTGAGACTCAGCACTGAGACTCGAGTTTGAGATTCCAGACTAAGACTCGAGATTGAGACTCAGAACTGAAACTCGGGACTGAGACTTGCGACTTGTGACTCAAGACTGCCACTTGGGACCGAGACTTGAGACGGACACTCAAGTATGAGACTCGAGACTGAGAATCGGGGTTGAGTCTCCAGACTAAGACTCAAGACTGAGACTCGAGACCGAGACTCAAGACTGAGACTCGAGACCGAGACTCAAGATTGAGACTCGAAACTGAGACTCGAAACTGAGACTTGATTCTGACACTTGAGACTTGAGACTGCGACTTGCGACTCGAGACTCAAGGCTTAGACTCGAGATTGAGACTCAAGATCGACACTTGACACTGACACTCGAGACTCATACTCGAGCTTGAGAATCGAGGCTGAGACTTGAGACTAACACTCAAGCTTAAGACTCGAGATTGAGACTCGGGATTGAGTCTCCAGACTAAGACTCAAGATTGAGACTCGAGACTGACACTCGAAACTGAGACTTGATTCTGACACTTGAGACTTGGGACTGCGACTCGCGACTCGAGACTCAAGCCTTAGACTCGAGATTGAGACTCAAGCTTGAGAATCGAGGCTGAGACTTGAGACTGACACTCGAGCTTAAGACTCGAGATTGAGACTCAAGACCAACACTTGAGAATGACACTCAAGACTCCACACTCGACAGTGAGACTTTCGACCTGAGACTCGAGACTGACACTCGAGGCTGAGACTTAATTCTGACACTTGAGACTTGAGATTGCGACTCGCGACTCGAGACTGAGACTCAAGCAGCGCCGTCGCCGAACTTTTTGAGGCCTATTATTATAATATTATTTATATTAATTAAATTATTATTTTTAATTTTTTATTTATTAGTACAAAAATCAATAATATGTACAAATTAGATTTATTCGGTCTATTATTCAATTTTTATCTTATGATATTTTATTAATTCTAATATTAATATTTTTATTGTAATTATATTTAGGTTTAATATTAATAATTTTATAATTTATCAAAAATATTCAAGTTTTCAATTTATAAATTTTATTTTTTTACTTTTATGATTAATAATTTTATTAATAGAATTATTACGTTTACCATTTGATTTTTATGAAAGTGAATCTGAACTTATTTCTGGATTCAATTTAGAATTAAGGTCAATTAAATTTATAATTTTATTTATAATAGAATATTTAGGTATAATTTTTTTTATTAATTTAACAATTTTAATATTTTTTTATAATAATTTATTAGAGTTTTATAATTTATTGTTTTTATTAATATTTTTATGAATTCGAATATTTATTATTCGTTTTCGTTATGATTTAATAATAAAAATTATATGAAAACAAATATATATATATATATTTTTTCATTCATTATTATATTTTATCAATTTTTATTTAATAATTTTACTAATTATCATTTTTTGAAAATAAATTTTAAAAAATAAGTAATTATAAGTTTTTTACAATTAAAATATAGGGGTTTTCTGATGTTTAGAACCAATAAAAGAAATTAAAATTATAATTATAGTTAAAATAAAAATAAAAATTTTTCTAATAATTATATATTTATTATTAAAAATTTTTGATTTATTTAAATTAGGTAATGAAAATAAAATTATAATTGATTTTATTGTTATTAATAATCCTAATAATTTATTATTAATTGAACGTAAAATTGAATAAAAAAATAAAAAATATCATTCTGGTTCAATATGGTTAGGAGTTTTAAATATTAATATTTGATTAAAATTATCTGGATTATTTATTTTTAATGGTAACATTATATTGATTATTAAAAAAATATAAAAAAAAATTAATAATATTAATATATCTTTAAAAATAAATAATCAGTAAATCAGTTTTATGGTTCAACTCAACTCAGACTCAACACCCTTGCTGCCAGAACATTCATTACTTTTTTCCCCAATTTTCTTTCTAAATAGACAAGTTTAGGACGACGTCATAATTTTAAGCTTGTTTAGCAAAAAGGTATCTATATCAGACGTGACTGTAGATACTATTTGAGTAAATCTGAGTTTACATGCACAGTTGTTCATCTAATCTAGATGTATCGCCATAAAAATATTCATTGTTAGTTCGGGGAACATATTGCAAAAGCTTAACATTTAAAAGGTTCTTTCAATATTTATCTAAGTCTGCAAAATCCCTTACAAAAGAGCACTATGAAGGCCAACAGAGTATCAGCATGCAAATGTAAAAGTTTCAAACATCCGTGTAATTATATTTGCATAACCAGCTCGCCGTGAGTCGGCGCGGTGCCCGCATCTAAACGTTTCAACTTTTTTATTAGTGAATTTTCGGCCTTATTCTTACAAGAATACGTTACCATCTCGGGTCTGGAACGACCTTCATATTCTCAGTTTGTAGAACAGATCCTCTTTATTTTTACCGAGTTTTTGAGAGAAAAGAGGTTTAAAATTTTGCATAATAAGAAAGTCGATTTTCCAATTTGTCATCAGACGACAGACAATCTTCGTAGTGTAGAGATGTCGTTTTCTCAGTGGACCTCCCTTATACAATTGGTCACAGCCGAGGCAAGCTCATTTTCGAAGAACGATACCTTTTCGAAGTATGCAAAATGTCATTTAAATTTGTTGCAGTGAGAGAAGTAGGCACTACAGGGGATAGTTTCTTCTGCTGTTACAAATGATATCATCGACAGATTACATTCTTTCTTCCTAAATTCATCATTGTTGATTTTAGGATAGTTTTGAGTCTCTACACTGTTCAGTGTGATTCTCCAGGTCATTCTGTAACGTACATTATATTTTTCCTTTGCAAATAACTCTTTACTCAATGTTAAATCTTTCTTTCAAATGCGACTGAATGATACCCGTTTTAAGAAATTACCGTTCGTTTACATGTAAAAGCGTAATTTCGTCGGTCCCTTACGAGTGCCCATTACTCAAGTTTTGATGACTCAGACTCGCAATAAATTCGATAGTTCAACGAACAACTGCTAGAAACTCGGCTATTTCAGAAAAAAAAAAAAAAAAACGCATCCTTCTCCCGTGTAACTTCTCTCCTTCCGCAACGCTTATTTTTTTGTTTTAATGCGAGTGAAAGGAACCGAAGTTAATAGAACGCGGATGTTGACTAACGGTAGCGAAGGTAATCTAGATAATACCGTACAGCAAATACAGCAGACAACAATTTTTACACAATCACGCACTCAGTCCGTGTGACCTGACCGCAAGATTATTCTGTGTTGACCAAGTCTTATATTTGCTACAGATGCTGAACTGCATCTTGGTTTCACTTGCTGCATTATAGAACGCCGAGATACAGTATACATTTTCTGTACCGAGGATAAGCCGTCGTTCTCAAGATTCTGAAGAGTCGGTTCATTTTCGATAAACAATACACTCATTATGAAATATTCATCAAGAGATTCGAACTTTTCAACTTATTGCTGTTTTTCCTGATGAAAACGAAATAGCGAAGGAGTAAGGTAGAGTGTACACGACACTTTGTCTTTAATTTTATTCGGTATAAATGAGAGAATATATTTTCATTCCAAGTTTTCGCGCATGATAATTTTTCAGCTTCTGTTTGGATGGAAATTTCTCCTTTCTATCATTATTGTTTTTCTGTAGAAGTTGAAAAAGAAAAATTTCTAAAGATCATGTTTCATATCTTTCTCAGTATACAAGAATTTTGATGTTGAGTGTCAGAATGGCCAAGTAGATGGAATATTCGAAATGAATATTGATACGCTTAGCAATCTGTATCATCTGTATCTACCAGGGAAGTTGCACTTCAATTTTGGTCTAGTATAAGTCTAGTTTACAATATTTCAAGCTAGTGGCCTAATAGCTTTTAGGAAGGTCACCCACTCCACGCGTTCACCCCCTCTTCCTGATCTAGTATCAGATTACTTTGGAATATTTCAAGCTAATAACTTTCAAAAGCTTACTCACTCCGCTCATTCTCCCCCTCCAGTAGGCCTAGTATTGTAAGGAGATTACATCCTCAAAAAAGGTCCGCGTCCGGGAGTTTCTGTGAACTGTGTGACGTGACGTGACGTGACGCGCTTCATGACGTCATCAATGACATTGACCTTGACCTACTTCAGGGACGGGAAAATTTCAACTTCCAGCCTTCATTATATCAGGCATATACTGAGAAGAGCCGAGCCAACTCATTTTCTGAGGGGGCACTTTTGCGCCAACGTCACCGCGAGCGTGGGAGGTTGCGGGTTCCCCGCTGCCTTTGCAAATCACAATGACCTCTAAATTTTTATAGTATTATACTCTTCTTAGGTCCCCTTCCTGTCATATTATGTATAGCTTTCTAATCGGTGTATGTAGCCTGATTAAAATAGATCCTTCAAGTAACTAGATATGCAATGCTTCGTACACCTATTGACTCAGCCCCTCCATCTGTTCTATCGATCGAACTGACCTCTTTTCACACATAACTCGCATATGAAAATTTTTCCAAGTCCTTTCCTCATCATATATAGCTTCAGAGTCGAAATTTTTTCAAGTCACCTCCTATTGTAAATAACTCGCATATCGAAATTTCTCCCAGTCCATTCCATAATTACTTATCAAGCTTCATCGGTAACTACTGAGGAACTTTAACCAAGTTGAAATGTCCTCACTCGGGTTTATTTGAGTTGACAGAGCCTTGTTTTCCAACAGAGATCGATACATACAATTTTACGATTTCAGTAAGTACTTCATTTGAATATTTTTATGAAAATAATTCTACCACGCTACAAAATTTGTTACAATAGAGGAAGATGATACGTGTTCTCGAGTTTTTCAACGTCATGAGGCATTTTTTTCCAGATGAAAGGAAATAAATTACTTTTCCTATTAAACTTCTCTCCTATACTTTCTTGTCATTATTTTCAACAACTGTATAGTAGTTCTTATTTCTGAGCCCTATGCCAGTTTTTTTTTTGTAGTTCTCTTCTTGTCATGTAAATTACTTTCTCGTTTATCAGTTTTGAAGTAGGTAACTTCCTATGTGTATTTCGATTACATAATGAGGCAGTAATAAGATCCGACAAAATTAAATTATGATAGGTACATACGGAGAGATTGAAGGGGCAGTCATTGCAACAACGTTACGCTGAAGGGAAGGATACGTCTGAATTAAGACATTAAGGAGAGCGTGCCTATTATATTGATTATATTATATTTGTTGAGTTATACTACTCGAACTTTCCAACCTCTAATTTTCATGGAACATTACCAACGAACAGCATCCCAATCTCGGTTTCTATAATTGATTTCGTTAAAAATTATACCACTTCAGTTCACATATGTATATGCAGCACTTCAACAAGAGCAATCAACATTTTCAACAAAAAAAGAGAATATTTTTGTGCATACTACTGGCATTGTAATAGTACGATATACGTCATCGATGTAAAGCGATATTTTCTACGCTACTAAGTTTCTTTTTTCCCCGGTCTTCTATTCGAAATAGAACATTCACGTGTTTATTCCTAAATTCTATCTACACTCTCAATTTTGTAGCTTTATAGTTTTGTCCTGATCCAGAGTTTGCGTCATTTTCAATTCTGAACTTTTGACAGAAATTTAACGATCTTAATTCGAACTTTATTCATATGGAGTTTGTTTAACAGTTTCTTTTACGTAAAGGTCATTTTCAGTCACTTTATGGACCAATGAAAAATTACGGGCAGAATTTTGGAAATTATCGTATAATAACTGCATATACGACAATAGAACAGCACTTGTAAAATTTTAATGAAGTACCTTCAGACATGTTTAAAATTAAGGGATGAAACAGCTTCTATTGGAGCACATCTTGAAAGAGATTCTTGCTTATTCAACTATCCCGCAATTTACATAATAGTCGAGAAATTGCTTTTGTTAAGTTTTCTAATCGTTTGAAAAGGACAAAAACGTTTATTTCGGGAGAAATCGAATTGCGAGCAATATTTTATCAACGAAAATACCAACTTGAAGTTCAAAAATCATTATCACAACACTTTTGGACGAGTTCCCAAATTGGGTAATATTCGCGTTCTATCGTTTCATTTACCTGTGTTTTCGAAAAGGAGTGAATGGTATATTATTCGAGGTTGTTAGGTTTTCTTTCCAGGGAATTTTCTGATTCGTTGCGTACCTAATACCTATTATTTATCCGTTATATACGATAAGAGTTCATTACAACAGGAAAGAATTGTTTTGTGCCGTAAAAAATAAATCATTTTAACGACGGGTAAACGAGCTCCTAAATGATGAGTCAAAACCTGTAACGTTCGAGTGATTCAATAGCTGCGAGAAAATTTTGCGCAGCTCTGATTATTTCTCAATTATTATGGGCTCTCCCTACCTCCTGAAATGGTCATTAAGAGTAAGATATCGAGCTGATTCCATTTTAAACAATACATTTAAATTTATTTTGACAAGGAGTGATTAAGTAAGTCTTTAATATCTTGTGAACAGCCCATAGTCTTTTTGATGGTTGTCACTATACTCTTATATCCACGGTCAAATAGTGAACTTGGATGTTTAAGACGATCTTCTCTCTCGAAACAAAACACTGCAAAATTATTTACTTGTCGCGCTATAAGAAGAAAATATACTACATCCTAAAGATCATACAACAAGGTGGAAGAATCCATTGTGTTTGAAACTGTGACCTTGACGAAGAATTATTAGGCTCGCCAGTGGCGGATCCAAGAGGGGGGGGGGGACAGGAGGCCATACCTTCCTCCAAAAGAAGAAAGAAGAAGAGGAAGGAAAATAACGGAAAACGCGAGAAAGAAAAGGGAAACGAGAAGAAAACAAATTCTAGATCCGCCACTGGAGCTCGCGACCGGTTGAAGACTGGGCCGTTGGGGTCTATAACAGAGGAACAGAGAAAACTACGCCACTTTCATTTAAAAAATTAAGTTCAACATCTGTAGTCCTTCAGAAACATAATGTGTTTGGGGTGGTGAGTCTTGCATGATTGTATGTTTAAAAGCTAGTACTTAAATGACGTTCTTTTTGAATGAACCAAAGCCGTGGGGATCGAAATGTAGACAGCTGTATTGTGTATTGATGGTATTGAAACAATCAAGGGACGTTTAGATAATTGATATAAGACGCTACTGGAATGAGCAGTACACTCCAGCATACTTGGAAAAGTAGTCATGAGTTGATTAAGTAGCGACTCAAATACATAACCTGGCTCACAAATCTGTAGTTCTGATGAGGCTAATCAACCTTCACGACTCCCATTACCTTCAATTTTGCTTTGTACTGAGAAAGAATCAGAAGACAGCTAGATTGACAGCATGTTTTTCTTCTAATCTCATGGGTCATTACCAGTCAGTAGCCATATTGAGGTATTACCATGAACTTATCTCAAAGCAAATTTGTACACCTTAATAAGTTATGGGACCCATTCAATAATAGGAAGCACGAGATAATGAGAACTACGTGGCAGAATTTTAAAATGATGACTAAGTATAAAAATAAATTTTCCAAAAAAAAAATACTGTAAACAAGAATAAAAATTGTCACAACATATTATTATAATCTACAAGAAATTAATTGGCACACGTCATTAAAATAATTATGTAGGTATACCCATAAAACAATATCAATCCTCACAAGATGAGCGTGCACAGGGAAAAAATTCAAAAAATTTATTAAAATATCATTCAATAATTTATTTAATACCTATAATAATTGAACCATTAAACAAAAATATTATAATTAATTACTTATTAATCATGATAATTATTATTATACATCATAGTTATTGATCACTAAAAAATTTATTTATTATAACAAAAATTATTAAATGTAGTACAAAAAATAATTCAATATATATTTTTAATCAATTTTAATTTTATAAAATTGTATTTTACATTGATTTTATTTTTAGTAAATCAATTTTAATCATAATTCAAGAAGTTATAATTGATATTATTTTGAAAAAATTTATACAGATCCTAATTCAATTTTATAATTCAACATCGAGGTAATAAACTAAAATCATACACTACATTTAATTATCCTGTTGTATCTTCGAAGTAATTCAAAATTGAATTAAAATTTAAAAAAAATTATTTTATATTACCACAATAAAATTCAATTATTATATTTATATAATATTTTATTTTATAAATGAATAAAATTTTTGTGAAGGTAATTTGTTAATAATAATATTATAGTATTACATTGTTTAATTTAATTCTCTTTGAAAAAATTCAGTACTATTTAATAATTAATTAATTCATTTATTTAGTTAATTTATAAGATTAAATCAACTACCTTACATCAGATGGCCAGGAAAAACACCGTAAGTTATTATTATTATGAAACAAACTTAGGTAAGAAAGAATGTACCTAACTAAAATTAAGGTTTTACATTGAACTATCAAAATTTAAAAAAATTGAACAACAATACGATGTCAAAGCTAATTAAAGAGAATATGGAGGAACTTTAGCAAACGTCTATGCGCCAGCATGAGCACACTCCTTACCGGAGGTACAGAATTGACTTCCAATAGAATAAATAGAGACACAAAGACAAGAAATTAAGTGAATAAAAAGGAGAAGAAGTTGAAATTTGAGTAGTATTCAACAAATGATGAGAGAGTCTTAGGCACATTTTACCTAATGAAAAATTTAAAATTAAAGATAAAAAAATGTAAGTAATAATTTTTTATTCAAAAATATTAAAAATCAATTTTATAAAAATGCAAAACATTCAAGAAATGAATCTGAAGTTAAATTTGATATGGATGAGCCCGATAATCTTTCAAATAATCCTAACTCAGTAAGTAAAGGTGATGAGGGATTAATAAATATTATTTATGTGGGTACATAATTTGTTTCAACATCAGATTCAAAATTATTATGAGAAACAGGTCATCTAAATTTTTTATTTCTTTTTCAACAATTCTGAATAAAACATTCAAATGAGCAATGAGAAACACAGACAAAAGGCAAAAAACAATTCTACTTCATTAGTTACTTCTACAAGAGTACCTACTGTCAATGCTACTGTTGGTACTTTTGGGTAAGAACGTCATCAGTTGTGTTGCAACTGAAGAACAAAGCCCTGAACTGAGTTTTTATGGTACAACACTGTGATTTTATGGGCTATAACATGCGGCTTAGTGATTGGTTTATACTGAGGGCTAAATGCTGTGTTTCTATTGGTTATCAGACTTTGTGCCGTCTTATTGGTCAGTTCTGTTTTTTTTTTTTCTGTCGTCCAATCACCAGGCCAAATAATTTTTCGCTGTCAGTCCAAGAGGGTAGCATTCTTCCTCTTTGCTTTTGCAATCTTTATTCCCAGAGTTTTTTTCTTTTTATGCAATTCTCTACGCATGTATGACTTCCAAATTCCCTCTCCATTGTGGTGTTCATTGTCACAGTGTTTACCAAACAGTGACTAGCCATCTTTTTTCTTCCTTGACTCTTCTTACTCCTTTTTCCTGATCTCAAACTTTCAACCAGTCTCACCAATGTAGATAAATTACCCTCGCACTTCTCACAACTGAGCTTGTATACTCGGTACGTTGTACGGTTTTTTCTATGTTACAGGACATAATAATTGTGAGGAATTACTTTTTACAAAGCCTGTATTAATTGGCCCAAGCTTTCCTTGTCCTTTGCTTCCGTCTGATCATTGCTGATTCTCTTCACCATGGGATGGTTATTCTGGCTACCCATAGCCATTGAACACCTATATCACTTTTGTTTGTGTACTTTCCTATGTATGGTATCGATCCAGAGTACTTTCTCACTATTCTATCATGAGTTTCCTACTTCGTTTCCATTTTCCCAAATGACTCCCTCCACCACACCTCTATGGTTGCCATTGGCTTCTGCGATCTGCTTCATCATCTCAATTTCTTTCCTCTTCTCTTGATTGTTCTTGAATACAGTAATAACTCGATAGCAGTAGTTCTGGATTGCCGCTAACTTGTGCCTGGGATGGTGGTAGGAGTCATTTGGGATGATGGTGTCTGTGTGCGTCGGCTTCCTGTAGATTTTGTATTCTATCCTGTTGTTCACCAGTGTAAGTGTAAGGTCCAAATAGTTGATGGTCTTATTGCCTTTTTCCCTGTAAATTTGATGCTCTCATTCATCGCATTCATTGAGTTTTTGTCTGTAAGTTTTTTGAACGGTGAAGCGCTCAAAAGTACCACGTATAAATAATTAAAGGGCTTCTAGTTAGGTTGGGCTGTAAAAAAATGGTAGTAAATACTGATTTCTGAGTTAGAGACCCGGTATTACCACTCCAGTCAGATAAAAGCACCAGGTATCCACCAACACTCACTAAAGTAGTCTAAGAGGCTTCTGTTCGTCATTAGTTGAGGGCTGTAGTAATGCATTCATGCAGTGATGAGCAGAAGGGCTCAACCATTTCTAGTCAATAGGTATTTTATACATCGAATATGTAGAAGTGAATCTTCAAGAGAAAAAATTTTGAAAGAATGATAAGTAGAGTTTCATTGTCATCACTCTCATCTTTTTGGATATTTTAGACTTCATAAATTTTATATTTTTAGAGATGCCAAATTTCATTTACGTATACAGAATGTCTGTCTTTTGCTCTGAGATGGAAGTTTACGATTTGATGAGGAACAAACGTTAAGTGCTTTAAAAACGGCGCGAGGGCAATAAGTAAAGTATTTTGAGGTCTGGAAAATACGGCTGTATAATTCCTTTTATTGTTAAAACATTATTACTTTAGTGCGAAATGGTTCTATCGACGTCGTACATGAGAAGTGAACAAAAGAGACGATAGCCGGTAGGCTTGTAGCGTGATTTTGTTCCCGGAGGAGGAGAGAGGATTGAAGCGAAAATTCGGAAAGACTATTGAATAAAATATAGCATACATTCCTGACCAGATACCCACAATTTACGTCGAGTTTTGTGCCTCCATACTGTTGCGAGTTATATAAATTAATTCTTAACAATTTAGTCGAGCTAACAATTCGGAGAACATTTTGCGATGATTTTCAATCGACGCACTGATGTCACGTACATGTAAATTAGGTTTTGTTCATTCAGTCGACTTTTCGACAGTTCAATCACATTCCTACATTTTCCTGTTCTCTTTTCAAAATCCAAAATAAATTTTTATCTTCTTTAAATTTCTGATCGAATTTTGAAACGATGAAGGCTACAATCAAATATATAATATACGTTGTTAACCTTCGGTTTCGTCAATTTCCTGGAGAGAAAAATCAAGCAAACTTTTTCTCCATCACCATTTGAGATATCGAAAGTTGCAAGATCAGTTCGCGTCGTAAAATTTAACAGCCTGACGTTACGCGCGGGGAAATCTTAACCCGAATCCGAAATACTCGCTACAGCGAATTTTAGGAAAACATTTTACCAAGAAAATTATTCTTCTAACAAAGACCGGGAATGAATTGAGCATTTGCGAGATTGCAGAAAATTCGATTGAAATTTTTGTTCGCGTGTTGTGTCTTCAAGTTTTAAAGAGCGTAAAACCTTAATTATGCAGATAATAAACTCGAGACTCCCGATTACGCTTTCAGCTTGTTCTCTCACTTTTGTGCGGAGCAATATCTTTCAAACACGGAGTGTTCCAAAAGTCGTTAGACGCAAACGCCGTAAGATCCGTCGTACCATTATTATGTTGCTCCAAAACTTGCATCGTTAGGTAGAGTCACAAAATTTTGGAACACTTGGTATACTTTGTCTGAAAATTTGTTTTGATCTTTGTAGTTCTAGAATATATTTTCTTCTTTAGAGACAAAATTTAGTAAAATTTTACTAGAAATTCATTTTCCTTCCATCCATTCATTTGAACTGCAGAAATTTCTTCAACTGATGGTTCCCCTTCCTTCCCCTTCAAAAATATGAAGACCATTTTTAATGTTTTTTTTTTATCGTTGCTTGATCCAGCTACTAGTCAAGACAAAATAATTTGTGATAGAGATAGAAACATCAACCAGTTCAAACCTTTTTGAGATTTCATCAATATCTTTGACGTCATCAGCTGTGACGTCATCAAATCAGTAACTTATTCGTATTATTTCTTCTTTCTCTCTTGGATTCGCAGATTTTTGGGTTAGTTCGGGGATTGCAAGTCCATCAAAGGGAAGGAAGCAGAAGCCTATTATAATGTAACACATTGTGTGCTAGGTCTAGTTCAAGTCGATTATAGCTTAGTGATAGACACTATTTATTACGTGCGGTGGTAATATTAAGGAAAGAGGGTTGTTGATAAATGAAACGTCATTGATACTAGGAAAAATTCGCGGAAGATTTGATCGCCCTCGTAGCTCAGTTGGAAGAGCAGTCACCCGGAAAGTGAAAGGTCTCGGGTTCGTATCTCGACGAGGTGATCAAATTTTTCGCTTGAGTTTTTCATTTATCAACAACCCTCTTTCCTGATTATAGCTTAGTATTACTATGGCGCACCATAGGCGAGTGTGAAGCTACTATGGCTCAATTAAGCCTATTTTAAAGCTAAAAAGAGTAAATTTCTCAGGGTCATGGAAAATCATTAAATGATGCGTATGTTTTTGGGTGTTTTATCAGCTCCTGTTTGTTCGTTCCTAGTCTTAGTCTAGTATAAGTCTAGTACACTGCATATTCAACTAACTAGCTTTCAAAGAGTCACTCGTTCCACTCGTTTGTCTCCATTCTTAGTCTAGTTTACGGGAAAACTCGCAAATTTCCAATACGGCTAAGGAGCAAACTCAGTCACGAGCTTGCAAATTTTTGATAGCGTTTAAAGGCACAGTGAAGACATTAACCTGTTTGAACTTCTTTGTGACGTCATTCTTATCCTTCAGATCTACTTGTAACGTCACTACCATCCATGACGTCATTAAAAAGTGACGTCATTTACCGGTGACGTCAAAATTTTTCTCTTTCAAAGCCAGACTTCTAATATAATCTAGAACATCGAATGCTAGGCCTGGTTGAAGCCTAGCACAGTTCAGTCAGCTAGTATTAATGTAGCGTAGCATAGGCACATACAAGGGCTAGTTTTAAGCTCGTATAGCCCAAAGGGAACACAAACTCGGACTCTCAGATTTCTGAATCAGTTCTAGAGTTCGTCGGTTCGAAGTCCACCTAATTTAAAACTAGTATAGCTCAATAATAAGAAGTATGATGGCGGGTGGAGAAAATCAAGTCAGCATCACTTCGGGCGTAATCAAGAAGAAGAAGAACTGAGAAACTCAAACTCGATCTCGCAGATTTCTGGATTGGGTCGTTGAATGTTTGAGATATTCAAACCCATCAATGGAGAGGGGAGCAATTTGGCCTCACGTAATTCCAATACAAGTGGTATGGGGTGCCGGTAAAGACATGATCTCTTTTTTGGAGTCTCCCTAATTAAGTGCGTCACCAATGTTGCAAACAGGAAACCTGTTTTTTGGGGATTTTTGCAAATGTTGATTCCTATAATCAATCATAATGATCGATTTTGATGAGCGATCTGAATTGATAATTTATGAAACTAGGACATTCTCATATTAACTGGTTGTGCTGATAAATAAGAGAAAGAGTTTGAGGGGAAGGGTTGCATAGAATTTGCTACAAAGGTTTTGTTGAAGGAGACCAAAAGAAGGTCACTACTGTGATGAAAGATTGGGTAGAAGAAGAAATATAAGAGAATTAGGATGTAGACAAAGAGAAGTTGATGGCTAGTATGAGTCTACAGACGGAAAGTTTAAATGGTTTTCAAAAACAGTAAGTACAGATTTATAGGTTGAACTATATTCCAGGCTCTATCATCTAATCCAGACCACATAAGGCCTTAGTAAACTTACACATAGTTTTCTACTGCACTATTTTGAAGAATATGATGTAAATGTGAGACTTACAAGGTTCCAACCAACTGTCACTAGCAGTTGGCTGATCACTTGTCAACCATCCGGAAACAGAAACGCTAAATTCATAAGCATTTGTATGACGCTCAGCTGCTCATATACTCGCCACTAATAATTTTACCAGCGAGATTACACGCAATGTTATCGACACTAAATGGTCGCGAGGAAGCTTACTTGTTTACACAAGTTCTATCTACAGCATTCAGCTTCAAGAATCTTGATGCAGGGGTTCCTGGTAAGCTCTTGATCTAAATGAAGGCCTAGAAATCATGCAGAATGACAAGCGGAATCCGTAGAAATAGACATGGATGGAGAGAATCGAACTTTTTGACTTGGATATGTCCTAAGATTGGTGGTCTATCAAAACTTTGCGTGACGGAATGGTGAGATAGATATGATGTCACAAGCTGATCACGTCATAAGCTGAATAACCTTCACTAGGATGCGTTTGCGTTTTTAGGCTAAGAAAGAGGGACGACATTCTGTGGTTTACTAAGCTATAAATCGATAGAATCCGAGGCTTGTGTGGTTCCTTATCTATCCTAAGTTATATAAAAATATACAGACATATCCATGATTCAATATTTTTTCTGGCAAGAAAAATCCATAGTCACTTTTTTTTTACGGGTGAATAGATTTTGGAAGTAGAAAATCTAAAATTAGTAACGGCGTTAGGAGTTTCCAAGAGGAGTCCATGGTCTCTGAGGAAGTTGACGGAACAGATGGAGAGTTTTTGGTCGTTGATGAAAAGGCGTTGAGTAAGAAGAAAATTTACCCATCAAGTGATATGAGTGGCTGGATTTCTAGTTTGCATTTACTGACTCTTGTACTAAGAGTATGTATACAAGCAGAAGACAATTCTCGATGACTTCCTTTTGTTTCAAAGAACCTCATTCTTCCTATATGACGCTTGAAGAATACTTCACTCCTGTTGAGCTTGATCAGGTCTTAGAATCACAGTAAATTCCTTTTCCTTCAGAGAACTCATCATTTCCAATGTATAAGACTTATAGCTAAGAACCCTCTTTCCCTCTTATGAGGTGCAGAACTCTACATTATTTCAAATCACGATGTCACAGTGACCACCTTTATAATGAGAAATCCTTATCTGTTAAAAGTCATTTTGCAAAAATTATTTATTCATCGATTGGAGTACCCGTGCTTCAATAAATCTTGTAACTTTCTCTCCCCACTTTTAAAATTGATATTTACCGCTGTGGCAAGAAATTTCTGGAGCTTGCTTCGCCAATCGACTATAGAGCTACGTGAAGGAAAGAGATATAATCTCTAAAAGCCTGTACAGTTTTCAAACTGGACGCTGCACATCAGATAATGGGATCCAGCTGAAGAGG
This sequence comes from Aspidiotus destructor, assembly GCA_035079395.1. Lineage (NCBI taxonomy): Eukaryota > Metazoa > Arthropoda > Insecta > Hemiptera > Diaspididae > Aspidiotus > Aspidiotus destructor. The sequence goes on along the minus strand of JAVHKZ010000003.1, from coordinate 8,404,571 downwards.
ATAGCTGAGTCAGCGATTGCTGCGCGTCAGTTTTGCGCAGCCTCAGCCTCGATTGGAAGCCTTCATGGACGCAGAAGTGCCCGCATACCTGCTCAGGATGATCAGCTGCTATCTTAGCTGTCGAGAAACCCAAGTAGATACATCTGCTGGTAAAATGAAGCGCCCAGTTACTTGTGGGGTGCGGCAGGGGTCGGTCCTTGAGCCACTGTTGTGGTACGTCGTATTGAACGGGATATTTAAGATGAAGCTGCCGTCGGGTGTTAAACTTATCTGCTATGTGGATGACACACTTGTGGTATGCACTGCCGAGAGGATTGTAGCGGTGGAGAGCAGGGTAAACCGGGCTTTAGAGGTGGTGACGCGTTGGATCGAGTCGGCTGGACTCGAACCTGCAGCTAGTAAGACAGAGCCCATTTTATTCACGACCCGTCAGAAGTTTAGTCCACCCACCTTTTGCCTGCAAGGTATGAACATAGGAACCAAAAAGCAAATGAAGTACCTGGGCATCTGGGTTTACTCGACGCTGAGCTTCAGGGACCATTTCTTGATAGCAGTGGAAAAGGCAGGCCGGGTAGTTGGATACTTAAGCCGCCTGATGGAGAACCTAGGAGGACCGAGAAAGCAAGAAGAAGGATCATGATGAGCACCGCCTTGTCGATCCTCCTATATGATCCACCAGTATGGGCCGACTCCATGAAGATACCATACAGAAGAAGAGAGGTGGGAAAGATCCAACGAAGAGCTGCGCTGAGGTGTGTTAGTGCCTACCGCTCTGTCTCGACGATGGCTCTTTGTGTATTAGCACGTTCACCACCAATTGAGCTCCTTACTGGGGAGAGAGCGGTGGTGTTCAGAGCAACAAAGACGACAACGACCAACCGTGAGACTCTACGGGTTAAGCAGGAGGCCAGGCGCTCCTTGCTTAAGAAATGGAAAGTAAGAATTGCCCAGAGTGAGCTGGGCACATGGACAACTCGTATGTTAATACGCGACCTTGATGAAGGGATGAACCGACACCATTGTCAACTAAACTTTCACCTGACGCAGGTGTTAAGCGGCCATGGCTGCTTCAACAAGTACCTTTGCGAGAAGTTAAGGAAAGTTGAGCACGCAATGTGCTTGCACTGCAACCAAGGGCGAGATGATGAATCAGAGCACACCTTATTTGAGTGCGAAGCGTGGAGGCGTGAGCGGAACAAGCTTAGTCGGTCTCTTTAAAAGATTGGGGTAGATGAAGCGCTTGTTGCGAGTAGCCCGGTGCCCAGCATGCTAGGTCCCGAAGAAGTATGGAACCAGGTGTCTGCATTTGCAGCCACCGTCATGAAGAAGAAGATGGACTGGAAATGGAATAGGCAAATGCAGAACCACGCTATGGCCTACTCGACACCGCACCGGTGTACCATCAACATCCAGATTTGCGGGAAGAAGAGGAAGATCATTCCTGAAGAAGGAAGAAGATGAAGAGAAGTCAACAGCAATCCAGTTTATTATCTAAGATAGTGGTCTGCGTGCTAGGGGGGCACCGCAACTTGGCGGTTGTCAAAGTAGCTTGGCAGTTGCTAAGTAGAAGAGAGGGTTCACCGAGAAGATTTTTCCGACACTGAAGTTATACCCGAAAGGGTCGATTCCGGTACCTGGAGGAACAAAATCAAATGCATAAGCAAGCCGCACCCACTCCACCATGAGGAATGGGGCGGCGCTGCACACGCGACATAACCGATGTGTACAAGCAAAAGGCGATTCTCGATGACTTCTTTTCTTTTTCAGTAGACCTCGTTATTTTTAAACTCGATCAGGTCTTCGAATCACAATAAATTCTTTTTCCTTCAGAGAACTCATCGTTTCCAATTTCGCTGAGAACCTTCATTTCCTCTTATGAGGAGCAGAACTCCGCACTTTCTTTCAAATCACTGATAAAAACGACGTCACAGTGACCGTGACGACCTTATTATAAGAAATCCTTATCTGTTTAAAGTCATTTTGCCTTCAATAAATCTCGGAACTTTCTTTCCTCACTTTCAAAATTGATATTTACCGCTACGACAAGAAATTTCTGAAGCCTACTTCGCTCAAAACTTCCGAATTTTTTTCTTAATCTCTGTAGAACTTGAAACTCATTTTATCAAGTTCCTATAGCTGATGTCATGAACACAAGACGTAAACGCCTAAGAAAAAAGTATTTTCCAGTTGTATCCTAGAAGAAAGGATGGCGGGTCCCTCGATAAGAAAACTTTTGAATTTTTCTCCTTGAAAATACGATTTGATACAGCTTACGAACCTCCTGAAAGTTCGCGTCTCTCGATTTTCTATAAACCTTCGTTGTTTAGAAGGAGACAAAAAAAAAAAATTAAAACAACTCATAATGAAGAGGGCAATTAATGAAATAGGATTACGAATATTGTGTTTCGCTCTCTGTTTTAGAAATTGAAAAAATTTGACAACGCGTATCATCAAACTTTCTTCTCAAATAAAATCTTTATCGAGTATCACTGCAAGTGTACAGCTGGCCAATAAAATACTGCTCAATTGCGTCGATGGCCAAAACTTCGAATAGTGTTCTGCTTCGCAAATATTTCACCTATTTTTCTTGGTGGGGCTAGAAACACAAAATTACAAAAATACTTCTATTTGAAAGAAATTCGAGAGGGAGGATTCTATAATAAAGAAAGCATTCAGATACCATATAAATTTCTTCGTTGTTTTTTTTTTGTCGATTTTTATTTTTCTTAAATAGTTTTGTTCGAAATACCGTGATTCAATTTGAAATACGAGTCGTCGCGCGTGTTCGCAAACAAATAAAATGTAACTCGAAGAATTCAAAGATTGAAATAAGATTTATATAGCTACGCACGAAAACTATATCCTACACGGATACAAGTTTCCTAAATAAACACTCGAATCTCTCCTGTTGTACTTTTCACAGCAAGGGTCACTGCGCGAATTTCGGCTTCACGTATCGGGAGATGAATCTCGAAGATAATTTTTTTTTCGCTCGTTAACCTTCGAACACGGTATTTTGGACGAGAATTTCATCGCTCGCTATTTTGGTCAATGCTTTCCTCTCGGCTTTCTCTCTCTTTCTCTTTTAAGCTCTGTCTAGGAGTGCTTAGTTCTTTCTATATTTTGCTTCTCTGATAAATACCTCGATAGCCATCAACTTTAAAAACCATTACTTCAAATTCCCTCAAAATTTTTGATAAACTTTCAGGCTCCGTATTCTTTTTACCTCGTTGGTTTCATAATGCGTAGTACCAAAGTTGTAAAAAGGAATCGTTTCGTGGCGTAGGCAATTTTATTTCTAATTTAAATTTTTCTTATTTTCCTACGCTATAATATTCTAATTGCAGCATTACATACGTGCGTTCGCGAAAATAATCGTAGAAGCCATGACGCTGAACTTTCACGCGGTTACAGGTAATAATTTTGAAACCGCGCTAAATAATCTGCTGCATAATCTTGGAGAATGTAATTATTTCACGGTGATGAATCTGCAAAAGCCTGCGTGTTTCGAGTTTTTATTCGTTGCCAAGATCAATGAAGGTGTTACATCGTTTGTCTTCGTGATGGCTTCAGCATTGTTCTTTTGTTTCATTTTGTTTTGTATTCATAGTACCTAATTTTCAACAACTTGGGGATTCACATAATTGTAATTTCGGTACCTATATTAGACGCGCAAGGAATTGTTCTCACAAGATGTGCAACTAAATTACACGAATACAGCCCTGAAAGGTTTTTAATGATATACTAGGGTTATTTAGTGCTTCGTACGTGTATCTTTGCCCGTCAAAAAACAGGAGTAGGCCAACACCTGAATCAAAGATGTGAAGAGTGGTCTTACCATGTAATTTAAAGTTTGCACGTTCGTGAGTTCAAGAGCCAACAGAAGCGAAAAGATTACGGATTTTAGAGATCTACTTGTACCTATTATAGATACTTACTAAGTTTTGTATGATTCTCTTACACTAGTCAGCAATTTTACCCCTTGAAGGAAATTTTCCAAAATAAACGTGTGGATAAATATAATTTCTCTTTTGCACTATTTCTGCGTGAGGTCCTAGTAGACGTGTGTGTATAGTAGAGGTAATTTTCAAGAAAGAAGATTTGTAGACAATTGTAGATGACTCTGTTTTCTCCTTCAACACTTTTAATTTCTTCCGTTTCAATTTTTGCTAGTGAGTAAAACAGTGTTTTTCAACAAGAGAGAAATAGGTGAAAGAGCATCAGCTAATTTTGATTGAGCTAAGAGAGCCAAATAATCTGGATGTGATATTTAGTTTGTCTCACCAATATCCGAGTCTAGTTGTAATCCACTTTCTCAGCTTCTGACTATTATGCTTGTTTATCTACCGCAATAACCGAAAGTGGGCTGTCCGTAGTCAGGCTGTTATTTAGCTTCTAAAATTTTTGGACGTATTGACTAGTAGCTCTGTTATTCAACTCAAAGAATTTCTCTTTTTTGATGGGCACGTGTGCTTGAGTGCTGTTTCCTCTCCTGTATTCTGTTTCTACCGCCATGTCCAAAAGGATGAAGGGACAAGAAGAGAGACCTCCTGGCAGAGCCAAATAAGTGAAAATCATGTTTCATGCCCACCAGTATGTGTCCTCATTTATATTCTAAGGGCACACCTGCTTCGTGATTAAATCATGGCCCAGCTAGCCTACGAGGGACTCACTCGCTCCGCTCGGTCACCCCCGTTCCCGGATTAATATAGACGTGGGGAACTTTAAGTCAAGCTATCTAGCTCACGTATCGATATCAACATTAGTGACGTCATTGTCAATACCCGTAACGTCTGCCTGTCACGTCATCAGCACAGCTTGGGATCTCTCTTTTTTCTCTAGGTCACTGCCACCGCCCGTGGCTTCCCAACAGTCTCCACTATACTAAGCTTAGTAGTAATAATACTCGAGTCTTGTTTATACACGGCGGATGACGTCATACTTACAGATTTTAGAATTGAGGCATTACTTCATAAGTCTCAATTACATACTGGACTATGCAGTATACTGAACTATACTAGGCCCGTTATTAAGCTCCATGAAACCAGGCCTAATATAAGCCCAACATACATCAGTATGGAAGCCCATATTAAACCACTAACGGATTACTACGAGGATGAAGAAAGGTGGGTTGAACTTGCGGATTTCAGAATCAGGCCCGGGGTCACGGCTGATGACGTCATGGTTGAAGGTAGCTTCGAGGTCATATCAGATGAAGTCATGATTTACAGTATACAGGACTACTGGGGGAAGGGGGAAGGGGGGTACTTCGCAAATTTTGAAAGTAGGTGCTAGAATTCAAGAAACTTCAGGAAAGATACAAAAGCTGTCAAAAAAACCACATCAAAAGAAATGACTACATCCGTGCTTTCCAGCCTGATATTGGATAACATTCCCGGTCATCGCTCGGGGGATCGAATAGTGATCGTATCGCCTCAGACCATACCTGAAATACCTGCTCAGAGGGCTGAAGCTTTGACTCAAAAACCATCGATCATAGAGCATGTGGTCTTTGGCACGATGCATTCAAGAGTCGTTGGGAAAGCTTTAATCTTATGGTCGATATTTATAGATATGTCTATAGAGGATGGGGTGTGACGTCATTTAGGGACTTCAAAAGATTTTGGCTGAAGATGGCTGATCTAGACGAGGCCTGACATCATCAGTGCAGGACGTCACCAAAATGATATGACGTTTTCACTCTTCAGGGTATGACGTCATCATGAGGACTTGGAATATGAAGGGCAGAAAGGTAGCATAGTGACCTTAGAACAATATTGATGAAGAAATGGATTTGGAACAAGCATAATTTAAATTGAAATTCGCTCTATAAGATAAAACGGTTCCCCTACTTTCATGACAAAACAAATATCTAATGATCGGATTTTTATATAATATTGTCATCATTTCTTTTTCGATGGCTGGTAAAAGGAAATTTTGTCTTCAATTTCAGCGTAACAATATTTCAATTTGAATTACTTTATTGCTTTCAGCCCATTTATTAACACGGAACCTGTTTTATTGGGAGTCTTTCCGGAAAAAACGTCTGACGTCCGCCGGCCGATGTCAAAAATTCTCCAAGTGTCCCTCCTATTATAAGGCTGTCACTGGCCCGCGATTCCGTACCCGTGCCCACGGGTGTCAAATAGCGGTGCCCATCGCCCGCGGATACATGAAAATCTGCGTTTTGTATTTTTTCAATTTTTTGTCAATATTTCATCAGAAGTTCAAAACTGGCGGGTGCACGCCACACGGGCAAATCTATCAAACTACGATCTGCGGGAAAGTATTTCTTCAAGATGAATGAGACATACTTTTCTGCAGATCGTTGTTTGATTGCTAATGGGCGCACAGAATGTCCAAAATTTTGCCGGTGTTCCTTTCATTGTCAATTTATTATCATCACCTCACCACAGCAAAAAAAAAAAAAAAACTGAAAGCACGTTCTTTTGGCGGGAGACCCGCCATCAGTTTAGTTACTGGGGACCCTCAGAGGAATTCTGTCCGCGTACGCATTTGCTGTAGGGCGTAACGCTGGGACTTGAAAAATTTGTGACCTTCTATGGGCTAGTATAGGGACTTGGAAAAATTCCGGGCTCTTCTATACCCCTCTATTGGCTAGTATAGTGACTTGAAAGAATTTCGAGCTCTTCTGTGGGCTAGTATAAGGACTTGGAGAAATTCCTGGCTCTTCAATAGTTCTCTTTGTGTCTTGGAAAAATTCGTGACCTTCTTGACCCTTAACGCTGGGACTTACAGAAATTGCTGGCTCCTCTATAGCGGTCTTTGGGACTTGGAAAAATTTGTGACACTACCGAGAAGGGATAAATTGTAACCTACTTTGAAAATAAATTATAGGCTTACATTCTCTGTAAACTAATAATCTTGAACTCCCCGCCATAAGTCGCGGATCTCTCGCAACTCTTGCTCCCTGAGCAAGAGCCTGTAAATTTTTTTTTCTTTCCAATTCGGCTTTCGGTTTGGCAACTTATTGGTCATTGCGCGCTGGAGCCACCACTGACGAAAGTAAAAAAAATTGAAATATTGAAACGCACGCGGGCGCGCACAGGCTCGCACGGGCGGAGCTCGCACGCGGGCACCACGACCACTGAGAAAAATAAAAAAAAATTAAAAACTGAAAATATTACCGCACGCGGGAAAAAATTTTTGTGCGGGTGCCCGTGCCCGCGAGAGCCTTGCCTCCTGTCATATACACTAGTTTAAAGCTGGTATAATAAAAGAAAGGGTCTTAGCCTAGTATAACAATTGGATTAGCCCCTTCAATGATCCAGATATGCACAACTTCAAACACCATCCAAAATACCCCATAAAACAGCTTCCCTACCTTCCCTCATTTAACTCCGTTGAAAACCCGTAAATTTTCAGCCTAGAATAATGTCATTCAAGTAACAAATGCAGCCATCAGCTACTTTCTTCTGTACATGATAGAATTCCATTGGTGTCTTAGTCGATCTAACGCGAACAGTTTTTCTTTCACATTTTTCATAATTACCTATTCATAGACCCTTCTTCATTATTATTCTCTCTATACCTCTCTACCTCCGTGAACTCTACCTTCATCCTTCTCATCATCATCACGAATATTGTTTGTTCATTGACGTTTATAGACAACGCCATATCCGCAAAAAGTAATTAATTTTGCAATTTTCCAGCTGAATGTCTCAAAAGAAGTAATAAACATGATTCCATGCAGGCAAAAATGCGTCATAAGTACTGTATTTCATCACAAAAATTTTAAAGCTTCGATTTAGATAAATTCGAGCAATATTCTGAATTTCAATAGGAAATTATCTTCTACGTCATAATCATCTTACAAACCGCGATAGTGTCGTGTCCGTGTGAAGTGTATTATATGCCTTACTGTTGTCCACATACGAGCTTTATTACGGAAACAAACTGAAAATTTTGACGTATTCGTACGCTCAACTTTTGTGACACTTCGGTAAAATGAATTACTTAACTTTTCTTCCTCTTCGCGGATTAATTCGATATTCGTATGCGGTCACGTCTCGATTATTTCGAATAATTGAGTGAGGGACGGATATACAAATATATTCTTCTTCTCGTGATGAAGTTGAAAAAATATACCGAGATGAAAACTTTTGAGAAAACTCTTGCCTCCAATGACAAAAAATTAATAATCGAACCTTAAAAGTATGGCAGAATTAGATTTCATCAGCTACACGACCGATATTGAAAAGGTTTCAAAAACAAACCCCGAATAATTTTGTTCTCCCAATTTCGGAACAAATATGTACTTCGCATCTGCTAGACGTTCTGTAGGCCAAAATTATTCGCGGGTCCGCTTCCGACCTTTGTGACGTCGTAAATTTCAACCTTTGCTACTTTAGGGCCTGTATTCCTAGCGTTCTTATAAGCTTTACGGACTGTAGGCTGGACTTTGACTGTACATAATATGGGCTAGCAGCGCGTCGTGCATTTTTGAAAAATGGCATGATATGAGGGAACCATAGAAAAGAGGAAAAATTACAGTCACGTAACAAATTCTAACTTTATTTACAACACAACTAGTTTCGCGACGTCCAAGCAACGCATCATCAGGTGGGCTGAAATAATTACATGCGATGGTACGAAAATTCATGCGACGAAGGAAAAAACGAGGAGAAAGAAAAGTAGGAGAAAGGAAGGAGAAAGATCAAGTAGAAATGAAGTCATCGTCTTCGGACGGAACAAGATTATGCATGTGAGAGATAAAAGGATTGATGAGAATACGAGTATCGTTAAGAAGGAAGTCACCTGAACGTGAAAGCTCGGCAATTATTTCAACCTCTTCTAACCTATTAAGGAGTCGGCCTTTAGTCGCTTTATGGATAAGCTTGAAGGTGAAATGATCGAAACTATGGTTGTGCTCAATGCAGTGCCTCGCTATGGCGGATTTTCCCGGATGATGGTTACGGAAAGCGGTGCCGTGTTCATCGGAACGATCCTTAAGGGAATGGCCGGTCTGGCCGATGTAAACGGCAGAACAGTTAGGGACTGCGCAAGTGGCACGATAAACAACGCAGCACTGTTCAGGGAGATAAGTGGCCCAAGGTTAAAAGAGAATAGAAGGCACATCGATAACCGTAGGGTTCAAGAATGCCGGCCATTTTATTAGAGTGGTGGTCGAGAAAGGGCAAACGAACCCAGCGCTTACGAATAGGAGAAAGAACGCGCTGAGGAACAAGGCTGGACTGCATGGCACATTGGAGAGATTTCCTCGAGATAACCATATCAACGTCAAAAGAGATATTATTTAGGCGCGCGAGTTGAGAGATGTGTGCCTTCTCTATGTCGAAATTGTGGGTGGAGAGAGGAATTGCCAGGAGGCGGTGGACGAAAGCGAGTAATGCGGAGTATTTATGAGAATAATGATGGAAAGAAGAGCCGTTGATAAGAATGCCAGCGTTGGAAGGCTTACGATAGATAGCAGAGTGAGGAGAGAGGCGGTCATTCTCGAGGTGGAGGGAAATGGTGAGATCGAGATAATTGATAGAAAGACCGCCTATTTCGAGGGTGAAATGGATTTGAGGATGAATAGAGTTTAGGTGACAGAAGAGGGTTTCGAAATTGAACGAGCGACCATTCCAAACGCAAAGAATGAGGGAACCATGTTTAGACAATTAGATGTACTGCTTGGCGACAACCTAATACTATGAAATGACGACAGTCTTTTCCCCGCCGGTTATCAAGCATTCTCCTTTGTGTGATATTTGCAACGCGTTAGTAGCCTACCTAAACTCCTTGATCTAATGGACAAAAACTTCACACCGCTCTTAAAGAGTGCTGCTAGTCCAGATGACGTAGTGATATATAGGCCGCGCCAAAAAGATGTTAACAGTCGACCGGGGAACTCCACGAAATTGTCGCGGAGTCCTCCCGGACAGTTCACATCTTTTTGGCGCACCCTGTATGAATAAGCAAAGGTACTGGATTATACTAACCCAACCCACAGTATACTAGGCTTTACTTCCATTAGGCCTGATTGATGTAGTAGGCCTACTAACCGTTGCTAGACTATCAATTTTTCAGTCTTCATTATACTGGAAAATTTTGTCCGGGGCGCAGTATGCTGTCATCAATGATCTTGACCTAATTTGGGGGTATGTATGTATATCTATTTTCAGAAGCTTTACGGAATTCAGACATACCTGAAGTGAACGCATTGTTAACAGGGAACCTGTTATATAGGGGGGGGGGTCTCCCGGAAGAAAGGTCCGCCGTCCGGGAGGCAACATGACCTTCGGACTTGAAAAATTTTCCAAGTCCCTCTTTTCATATGTATCCTATAGAGGTCAAAAATTTTCCAAGTCCCTCTCATATCATATACAGTACATGGCCATAAAACCTTAACCGTTCGAGATACGTCGAATCCGACTACACCATTGTGTTCAGGGCGTCGAGACGCATCTAGTACACTATAGGAATGCCTTCTTTGGACAACTTTTTGAAAAAATCCTTTTTTGGCCATAAAAATGCATGAACCAAATGTATACTGTATACAATTTGATACATTCCTCGTAGGTACGAGCCATTTTAATACTGATAAAATGAGGTCACAGACACGTAACTTTTACGAACAGACAAACAAATAAAAATTCAAGTTGAAATTCAATTAAAATAAAACAAACAAATAAAATTCAAGTTAAAAATCAAATTAAATTAAAAATTAAAATTAAAATCAATCAAATCGAAACACGAGATCAAGTTAAATTTTAAATTTTTCAAAGGAGAAGATGAAAATTTGTATGTCTGTCAAATATAATATCACGACCGGTTTCGATCCGGCAGGGCCGTTCTTCATCAGGTGAGATGATAAACTGACGAAAGGCGGAGAGAATTACGTGATTTAAGATTAGATTTGGAATCACGTTGTTACAGGATCTAGATTTGATGAGCCGATGACATATTGTACTATAGGATTCTTAATTGTTTCTTGTACATCGTTGAGTAGATTCTTCTTGTCCTCTTTATAAGCCGTTGACATTTCAAATTCTTCGAGTCGATTAAGCGTGTTGCTCTTGCTGCATATATGGATATGGGAAGCTGTTAGAAATGCCACACAATGGAGAGCCACAGCGGATCTCCATGGTGGCTGGGAGTAAGAAGCAGAGATGTGCTCTTTGAAACGATCCTTCAGGGCTCTGCCGGTTTGGCCCACATAGATGGCTGGACATTCCCCACACCTCACTTTGTACACACCAGGTTTGTCGCAGGCTTTGATGGGGTCTTTTAATTTAGACAACGAGCCCAACGTTGTGAGGGGATAGAAACCAACTTTGTAGTCGAAGCGTTTCAGATCTCTTGCGAGCTGGATAGAGGAGGGGCCAAGATAGGGAAGACGGATCCATTTCTGACGGCGTGAGTTGATGGAGGTAGGTGGTCTAGAGTAATGAAGGAGCTTGTGCAATAATTTTCTTCTGATAATTAGGCGAACATCGATTTTCAGTCCGTTAAGAGCGGCAATTTTCTCAATTTGAATTGTTTCAGCCTCAATTGTGGATTTGGAGAGTGGAAGCAATACCAAACGGTGGACTGCGGCTAGAGTTGCGGCCATTTTGTGTCGGGGAGGGTGGAGTGAACTCGCGTGAATCGACACTCCGGTGAATGTGTCCTTGCGGTAGACATTGAACGTGGGGATGAGGCCGTGGATGGAGCGATTGAATGTTAGAGTCAGATCCAAGTAATAAGGTGAGAGTCCACCTGTTTCTAAGGTAAATTCAATAGATGGATGGTAACGATTTAATTCTTCCAAGAAGAGGTGGAGTTGTGCGTCAGTTCCATTCCATATGCAAACCACATCATCCACGTAGCGGCGCCAAAATAGAATACAATTAGAGAAAGTGGTAGTGTTAAGGATATCGGACTCTATAACCTGCTCATAAAGACTTCTGCAACAATGGAAGATAACGGCCCTCCCATCGGGAGGCCGTCAGGAAATTTGTATACATTTCCCTTGAAAGTGCATATGTTTTCTTGTAAGCATTTGGTGATGATGTCGCGGAATTCAGTAATGACTGTCTCTGGAAATCCTTTCTGCTGCAGATGTTGTGCCATAATGTCGATGCTCAGGAGAACTGAGATGAGAGTGTACATTGATTTGACGTCAAATGAGATGAATCGAGCGGAAGCAGGATAGTGTTGACCGTGTAATCAGTCGGCCAATTCGATTGAATTTTGGAGATCATATGGCGAGTTGTGGTCGGAGAATGTTAAGTACCAGGAGGCTAGGTATTTAGCGACAAGATAGCTTGGATTCGAGTAATATGCGACCACTGGTCTAATAGGACAGTTATGTTTATGCACTGGTATAAAGCTAGGATAATGCAAGGAGGGGTTCTAGCCTAGTTCAAGTCCAGCAAGTCCCCTTACTATCATACGCATAGCTTGGAAGTCGGTGAGTATAGCCTGATCAAAACAGCTCCTCCAAGTAATTAGATATGAAATGCTTCATACACCAAGTTACTTAGCCCCTTCAATGAGCCAGATATGCAATGCTTCAAACATCACCCCCTCAATAAATTCCAAGTACCCTTTGTATCATCTCGCAGCACTGATGGCCTGATTAGAATAATTCCTTCAAGTAACTAGATATGCAATACTCCATACACCCATTGACCTAGCCCCTTCAATGAGCCAGATATACAACGTTTCAAACACCATAAGACTCATAAAACAGATTCCCTGCCACCTCTCATTTAACACCATTAAAGAACCCGTGAGTTTTTGTGAATGTTGATGAGAAGAATAATGAAAAACCAAAACAGTTAGCTACCTACATCTACTGCAATTCTGGACCTTCTTAAGTCATAATAAAAGCAAATTTTTAATTCTATGGAGAAGTTTGCACGTTTAAAATCGTGCTTTCAAATTTCTAATGTTTAATAAACTAAAATTTACAATACAGCTGATCGCGATATCGGAAAGTTTTATAAACTGCATTTATGAAATAACTGATGATGAAATGATGAGAGTAATAAATTCTAAACTACTTTCAACAATTCTGTCAGCGACGGGGAAAAGAAATAGCGCTGTTCATAATTTTTCGTCTTCCGAGAAGTTTTCATGCACAAAAGAAAAATTCATAATTTCAATGAGACGTCTTGGCTCGATGATATGACTTTCTTCGTATATCGTGTCTGCATTTCTGAAAGGAGACTCACAAAAACTTTTCGTACATTTACCAATAGTGTATCACGTTCACAAGAGCCACGCCGCTGTCAACATTTCTTTTCGCGTTTACTGAAAAACGCCGGAGATGATATTTCAACTTGAAAGAAAATTACTCGTCGAGATTTCTCGAGGTTATAAGCTCGTTCAAAATGGATATCAGGTAGGTGGGTGTCGTCGCATTGTGCTAGGACATCATGAAGAGTTGTTGTTAAGAAAAAAAGTTTTCAACGACGGCGACAATGAGCACTGACATCTGACGTATTGCAGATTCTCATTATCGCCCAACTTTGTAACGCGATTCAATTTATTTTGTGATGGTGTAAATACATAACCTTTCGTTAAAAGGCATGCATACATCATTGCGTTCAAGAAAGAAAGAAAGAAAAAAAAAAAACTCGTAATAATCGAAAATATAACATCGCTTTATTCTGTACGTCTCGTGGCAATGCCATTCAGGGGTGAAAAATTTTACTCAAGCGTATACCAGTTGATAGGTAGGTGCAAACGACATTTTTATCTTATTCGTTTTGTATCAGAATTTCAATGAGAATTCATACTTCGAAATGGTACTACTTTCAAGAGCTCTGGCATCGTATTATTGTGAATGGCTGATTTTCCAAGAGCGTGGCGCTTATGGTGTCATTGTTCTATGCTTGTTAAATTTCATATAGCTTACGGTATTCGAGGCACCCTTATAGATAAGCACACAGGCAATGTATCAGGTAGTGTTCGTCGATAACACGATAAGCTTGAATTTATAACACCAATAAACTCCTTGATTGGTAAATTTACAAATATATAATCAAGAAATGATTGAGATTTTTGAAAATCCATATAAATGGCCGAAAGCATATTGAACGTCAGATAGGAGGAGCAAACCCATCGTAACTACACAAAAGAGAAGAGCACAGCTTAGAGCGTCATTTCAGGAGGCGGCTATACTCTTCAAAACTATGTTCCATAGTACCACATCACAAGCGGAATGAATAGGGAGTACCCAAGAACGTAAGACATAAAATTTTTCCTCTATTCCAAAGTTAAAAATTCTCAAAAAAGTTCAAATCGAATTAATAAAAGGTAGAAGTTTTCAAGATGAGAAGTGAAAAGGAGGTCAGAAAATTGAATGAGCGTCCAAAAACAAATAATTACTTCTAAGTTACTGACTTTTATTCAAAATTCCTGTCTATTTCGTGTTCGTGTTGACAAGTTTCATGTCATTTGACTCACCGTACCCCAATTCGAAAATCCGCGAGTGCACGTCCCCCCCCCCCACCACTTCAAGTTAATTTTATACCTGGTAGGTGATTGAGAAATTTGCGAGTACACCTACTCTTTTTCCCGGAGGTATTTTTATTCTATGTTATTAATTTTTTTTGGACGCTCATTCAATTTTCTGACCACATTTTCAATTTTCATCTTGAATATTGTTTACTTTTATTAATTCAATTTGAAACTTTTTGAGAATTTTCCTACTTTAGGATAATATTATAGAAAATATTTTATGGGTTACGTTCTTGTGTACTTTCTATTCTTGCGGCTATATTCAAACAATTTGATAAAACAATCAATTCAAAATAATTCTGAGAAATGAGGAACACGAATCCGCATCTTCCTAAAGCTCTCATCTCGAGTTTCAAGCTTGCGTCTCAGTCTCTTCGAGCCTCAAGCTTGAGTCTTAGTTTCGAGTCTCAGTCTTAAGTCTCAAAATTGAGTTTTAAGCTCGAGTCTTAGTCCCAAGTGGTTAGTCTTGAGTCTCAGTCTCGAGTCTCGAGTACTTTCTCAAGCTCCAATCTCAGTCTCAAGTCTCAAGCTCGATTCTCATGCTCCAGTCTCAGTCTCGAGTGTGAGTCTCTCAAGTCTCAAGCTCAAGTCTCAGTCTCGAGTGTCAGTCTCGAGTCTCAATCTTGAGTCTCAGGCTCAAGTCTCAAACTCAATTCTCAAGCTCGAGTGTCAGTCTCAAGTGTCAGTTTTGAGTCTCAGGCTCGAATCTTAAGCTCAAGTGTCAGTCTCGAGTCTCAGCCTCGATTCTCAAACACGATTCTCAAGCGCGAGTCCTAATCTCGCGACTCGGTCTCTAGTCTTAGGCTTGAGTCTCAGTCTCGAGTCTCAATCTCGAATGTCAGTCACGACTCTCAGCCTCGAGTCTCAAGCTCGAGCTTCAAGCGCGAGTCTCAAACTCAAGTCCAGGCTCGGGCAGGGCCGTCGCCTAGGAGTGGCTAGTAGGTATTACCTCTTCAGGCCTCGCGCCGGCGAGGGAAAAAATTAATATTGTTTAAATTGGAAAAAGGGCCTTACGTGAAAATTCTGCTTTAGGCCTCGAAAAGTCTGGCGACGGCGCGGTGCTGACTTGAAGGAGCTGTTTCAATCAGGCCATATACCCGTTGAACCACGTCGACCTTCGATTTAGGGTCGATTTCGAGTCATAGGCAATGTGAACTCAAAGTCGACAGAATTTCTACGTCAATTCGTCATCTTCACCGAATTGATGCGAGATTGCAAGGTACGGCTATCCATAATACGGAAAAAGGCGATACTTCTAAAAAAGAAGTAACTCAATACAAAAATCCGCAGAAAAATACTAAAAACCTTCGAAGATCTATCGACTAAGAAGTCATCATCAGCGAAAGACAAGAACGCAACTGACTTGAAAGACCGAAACCAACCTTGAGAAAAGACGAAAACAAAGAAGAAACTACTCATCGGGTTGTGACTCATAAACAAGCTCGATCAGATCTTCGTCCGGTATGTACCTGTTCAACAAAACGAGACCACCAGTGTTCTTATGACGAATGATTTCGATATGCTCCAAGGCAATACGCTTGAAATCGGAACTTTCTTTGTGGAGAAGCACCTCGGATCCCTGTCGGAAGCTGTGCCCATAAGCAAGAAGGTGTTCAGCGAAAGCTGACTTCCCCACTTTACTATCTCTCCAGGCTTTCTTATGCTCCTCAACCCTAATCTTGAGCTGACGACTAGTCTCTCCGATATGAACACTCCTACAATCATTACATTCTAACCTATACACTCCACTCTTCTCATCTTCAGGAATTCGATCTTTCAACCTAACAAATAACCCTTTAACAGTGACGGGGTTATAAAACGCAGGTCGAAATCCGAAAGGGCGAAGGGCCCGGCCTAATTGAAGAGAGAACTTCCCCAAAAATGGGAGCCTAATCCAACGAAATTTATCACGGCTGATAGTACGTGGGAGGGAGGTAGTGGTGTCGAGGCATTTCCTAGTAATTTTCCTACGCACCAATGCGTCAATATTCAAATGAATCTCATTAACTCTAGCTAAATGTTTTAAGGTGAGTAACTCCTTCGTCTTGAAAGCAGTTTGGCTCAACGGGAATTCAGTGAGCCTATGGACTAAACTGTTGAAAGCAGCATGTTTATGGGCAACAGAGCAGAATGACGACGCGTGGACTAGAACATCGATCGACGTATCTTTTCTAAACACTTCAAACTCGAGGACCCCGTCTTTTTTGGAGACAGTAAGATCCAAAAAGTTAATGGAGGCGCCTCCCACTTCCACAGTGAACTTCACGGAAGGGTATAGCTTATTAAGATACGTGAGAAACTCCAAGCAGAGCTCTCGGGGACCAGTCCACGTACTTAGCACGTCATCTACATACCTGCGCCAGTAAAAGATGTTATTTAAAAGAGGATGGCCAGAAGAAAAGAGATCGGATTCGAACTCAGACATGAACACCTCAGAGATTAGGGAACCTAAAGGCGAACCTATAGGAATACCCACCTCCTCTGAAAACTCATAAAATTTACCATTAAACTTGCAAAAATTAGGAGTCGAACACAACCTCAAAAGATAACAAAAATCACTCAACTCTTCGTGAGGAGTATTGAGATTCACCAGGAGTTCACCCATCCGCTGCATAGTGACAGCTTTATGAATGTTAGGAAAGAGGCCTACAACGTCGAAAGAACAAAAGATCGTGTCTGCAGGGAGGAGCACATTTTTTAGGCTATTGGCCAAAGTGGACGAATTCCTGACAGAGTAGGGAGACTCGAAATCGACACGGGATTTGAACCATCGGTCTAGAAATTTGGCTAGAGAGTAGGTAGGAGATGAGATGAACGACACCACCGGCCTCATGGGCATATCTACTTTATGGACCTTAGGTAATCCGTAGAGAAGGGGGGACAGGGTTAGGATTGAGAATGGCTTTCTTCATTCGCTCACTCTTAATGATGACAGTACACCCATTAACAACATCCCGAACTTCCTGGACATGTTTTGGAAAACTGAAGCTGTCATTCACTTTTGCCCCACACTGCTGAAGTACATCATACATTTTAGAATTATGAGAAGACTTCTCCATCACAACTAAAGAATTACCTTTATCGGCCTTGGTGATAACAAGTCCCTCCTCCCTTACCTTCTTCTGCAATCCCTTGATCACTCCACTGCGGGGGAGGGGGGTGTTGCGGACTATCTCAGCGCACTTCTTTTGGATATTGCACCCGGGTCCTATCTTCATAGCAAAGTCCGCAACCACATTGTCGTCAGCAACAAGTGGTCGATTTTTGATCGACTACAATATTTTTATTGTTGACTTGAAATCGATTCGGAATCGAAGTCGATTTTGAGTCAATTTAGTTTGACCCTAATGTTGTTGACCAAAAATCGACTGGAGGAAGACTCATTGTCGGCGTCAAAATTCAGTCGACTTCTGGTCGATGAAAAACTCGAAAAGGTCGACTTGAAATCGATGTCGATTTTTGGTCGACAAAAAATGTGAACTTCGTCAAATAACGTCGACTTAATTTCGACTTTACATTCACGTTAATAAGGTAGTCTGTTCTTGTTCGATCACGGAGCTAAGAGTGTTCACTCGGAATTGACTTGAAATTGACGTAAATTCTTAGTCGACACACAATTTGAATTCCATTCAATGATGTCCACTTGATTTCGACTCAATATCGAACAGTTTTTTTCTGTAACTGAGCAACGAAATCGACCTCATATTGACGTCAAATGTACAGCAAACGAAATCTCGGGTACTTCAAATCGACTATGTTTTGACGTCAATACAAAGTAGGCATAAAACTATCTACTCAAAATTGACTTCATTTTGAGACGAGCAAAATTTATAATTATTCATTTTCGATGTTGATATACTCGTAGAGCATAATATATGTACAAGAATCGTTTACTCCGAATCGACTTCTCTTCGACGTGAAATATCGAAAGCTCATTAAATTCTGTTTACTCATAATCGACTTGATTTCTACGTCGATTGCAGGGACTTCGTTAAAATGAATGAGTCGATTTGCACTCGATTCGAAACGGTTTCTAGTCGAAATACCCCGGAGCTATTTCGAGGGTAAATTGACGTCGATTTTATGTCGATTTTGAGTCGACATGGTTCAACGAGTACACCGATATGATAGGAGGGCGACTTGAAATACAGTATACTGGACTTGAACTAGGCTTGAACCCCACCTTATATTATTCTAGCTTTATACTAGTATAATAGGGTAAGGCAAAATGATGTTACCAGTTAAATGAGAATTTGCGCTATATCTGTCGTAGCTCGAAAAAGCAAAACGATAGGTGCATACTGCATACTTCAAATCTACGGAATTCGCCCCTAAATTTTATCTACAATTTGCGTCCCTACCCAACTTTCTACGACTTTTCTAAGTCGAGTTATGGACCAAAATGTGCCAAAAATTGACTAATTTGTGAAGACTTTGCAAAAAATTGAAAAATCTCCACTCTAAAGCTTTGTAGGATTATTTTAGCGCAAACTCCCATTTAACTGATAACATCATTTTGCCTCACCCTGTATAGTAGAAGTCTAATTTCAGTATAATGTATTTTAGATGATTAGTCCACGCTTTGACACCTGGTTGGGGCTGAGGTTCGACCTTGGTTCACCTCCCTTCCTCATCTATTATAAAAATTCTATTATACAGCTAGTATAAATTGATCAGATCCTTTCATACAGTGCACTAGTTTTATAGCAGCTAACCTAGATTCAATATAAACTAGATCCTTTTGAATTAGCTAAGCTGTAGCCAAACTGAGTATAGACTGTGGGGGCTGGGAGAACTCGCAGATTTTTGAATCACCCACGGATTATTTAGGGTGAAAGAGGGAGACTCGCAAAATTTCAAATTTGGGGTCGGGGCTTGATAAAGACATGAAACATATCAAAAATTATACAAGAAGTCACGATTTTAATCACAAATTCGCAGCACAAATTTTCGACTCAACAGTCATTCTCGAACTAACGATCGAAAAGTGAATCGTAAAAAATAAATTAATGAAAAATTGCACAGAAGCCTATTTTTCACAAAAGGTTGAAAAAAAGGAGAAAGTTTTGAAAATGGCATCAGAACGGAGAAAACTTTTTAAAATGCTGGTTTTTTTGTATTCCAAAATAAATATTGACGGGTACGGGGCACGGAAGTGAAATTTTACGGTAAAACTCAAAATAGAATTCAGAAATTTGTAGGATTCAAGAGAAAGGGTATCATCAAGTTATTTTAGTTGTAGAACAAATTGCTGCTGTCGTGTAAAAGTTTCCTACATTTTCTGAACTCAAACTTTTGATTCTGAAGCACTCATATACATCGTTATACCAACTAGCTATATAAGTATTTTTAGTGTAGACCCACGTACAGAGATAAAAAAATAAAAAAGTTGAATAAATATGTCATGTATAGTATGAAAAGTATAGGCAAGTTGTTATTGTATCATTTTATGATGTTCGCGAAAACTGTGAGTTTATGGATGTTAAAAAGGTACGATCTAGATTTTTATATCAGAATGAGTACTCGGCGAGCCATTAAAAAATGTTTCTCCGCACGTCGTAAACAGTTTGATAAATAGGTGAGTTGGATTGCTCTACAATAGTGGATGCCTAAAGGCTGCTGGATACTAGATTTTTCGAACGAAGGCCACGCGCGTTGTTTCCTCACGTAGATTCATTCTTGTAAAGTAGCACTGCTGTACTTCACTTTTGCGTGTCTTTTGTAGCCGTGCGCTCGTTTCCGATAACTTTAAATTTGCGAATCGACAATAAAATATAATGTAGGCAGGTTGCCAACTTTTATTTACATTTCTGCGCTTAATTTTTCGTCCGACATCCTTAACAATCATTCTTTATTCACATAAATGTACCCGAGTGAAATAAGTACGGAGTCAAAAGTAGGACTTGTAAACGTAACGCATTACAAGAATTGTACAAGTAGAAAAATTCAAATTTCGTAATGTCGTTGGCAGAAGTGTTCTTCAGGGTAGATCTGCAGTTTCCACTTTGAAGTTATTCTCCTTCATTCGACCAAATAACAGAAGAAGCATTACCATCGTTATATACCCTCGACATGAACGAAAATAGCTCTTAAATCACCTTCGTAGAATAGTTTTGCAGCTAGCGCGCATAGAAAGTTTGAACTTCATTACAGGATAGAAGTACAATATTTTCACCGTCTACCGCGTGAAATTTTGTACCTTTTTCCTTCATTCTCTTTTTTTCTTCTTTTTTTCGAGATCAAAAATCGTCTAGTGACAAGAACATCGGGGAGGTAAAAGAATAGTATTGATGAGAATGTAGAATTTCAAGGGAGCATTGATGGAGAGGCCTACTTCAAGCCCATCTCAGCTTGCTCATATTATGCTTGTTAAGACTTCTAACCAATCTGTGTCGCAAGCTGTCAGTATAAAATTGATGTTCGATGAACCTCGTTGACTGTCAATTTGGCGTAGATTTTCCGCGGTGACCTTTGACCGACGTCAAATTGACCTCCAAAGTCTCGGCTGAAACTGCACCGATACATTGTTGGAATCGACCTCAAATCAACGTCAACATCACGTAGACATGTGCAGGTCGATAACTCTTCGACTTATTTGTCAGGTAGATTTTAGGTCAGTTTCGAGTCGACGTCTCCAAATTTTTTATCGATCGAGAATCGACAGCTTCGTCGCGTCAGTTCCAAGTCGATTTGTAGTTCTCTGCTAATACACGTGCGCTGGTCGGCTTCAAGTTAACTTCAAATCGACATCAATCTAGAGTCAATTTTGAGTAGACTCATCGAAATTTTTGACTTGAAATCGACTGCTCTGCCGGGATGTATCGACAGGGCCGTCGCCGTGGGTGGCGAGTAGATATAATCGCTTCTGGCCACGAGCTACTGTGGGCCTCGCGCCGGCGAGGAGAAAAAAAAATTAAAATTGTCTAAATTGAAGAAAGGGCCCATGTGAAAATTTTGCTTTAGGTCTCAAAAAGTCTGGTGACGACGCTAAGCTCGAGTCTCAGCCTCGAGTCTCAATCTTCAGTATCAGTCTCAAGTCCCAGTCTCGAGTCTCAGTCTTGAAGGTCAGTCTCGAGTCTGAACCTCGATTCTCATGCTCGAGTCTCAATCTCCAGTATTAGTCTCAAGTCTCAGTCTTGAAGGTCAGTCTCGAGTTCCAGCCTCGAGTTTCAGCCTCGATTCTCTTGCTCGAGTCTCAAGCGCGAGTCTTAATCTCAAGTCTCAGGTACGAGTCTCGGTCTCTAGTCTCAAGCTCAAGTGTCAGTCTCGAGCCTCGAGTCTTAGTCTTGAGTCTCAGTCTCAAGTCTCAAGTTCGAATAACAGTCTCGAGTCTTGGTCCCGAGTGTCAGTCTCAAGGCTTAGCCTCAATTCTCAAGCTCGAGTCTCAGTCTCGAGTGACATCCCGAAGTCTCACGCTCCAGTCTCAGTCTTAAGTCTCGGTTCCAAGGGTCAGCCTCGAGTCTCAAGCTTGAGTCTCGGTCTCTAGTCTCAAGGGTCAGTCACAAGTCTCAGTCTCGAGTCTCAAACTCAAGTCTCAGGCTCGTTGCCAGGGGGTGGTTAGTAGGTATTACCGCTTCAGGCCTCGCGCTACTGTAAGCCTCGCGCCGGCAAGGGGGAACTGTCTAAATTGGAAAAAGGCCTCAAGTGAAAATCTTGTTTTAGGCCTTAAAAAATCTGGTGATGGCGCTGTGTATCGACGTCGATCTGGAGTCGATGTACAGTCATTTCCTTGAGGCGTTCTGCGTGGTTGGTGACTTCGCTATTTGCAGACAGAATGCCTAATTGTATTCAAATAACAAGGATCTTAATTATGATTCACCAGTGCAACAGTGATCAACGCAGCACGACGTCGATTTTAGTCGACATTGAAATCTTATGTCAGCAGTCAACTTCATTTGAACTAGATTTTGATGTCCTATCAAATTGTGCACTCAAGAAATTTTGACTTCGATTGCGATCTTTTGCCGGTGAGTGAAGTAAAATTGACTCCAAACAGACGTCGAGTTTTGGTCAAAATAATCCATTGTGTGTCTTCCATGACGCGCGAATGTTTTATACGAATACGTGATACAGTTTTAAATGAATATCGTTTACTTCGTTTCAAAAAGAACCTAACACTTGCTGTGAGCTTGGAAAAATATAAATCCAAATATGATTCCGAGGAATTGGAGTTATACGGTAGGAAACAATTCGTGAATCGTTTTCGAGCAAAAAATAAGCTATATAGGCGACCGAAGTCGTTTTTATAAAACTCTCGTCGGTGGTCCTGGATGAAGAGCTTTATTCGATGTAAGTACATTACACACCATTCAGAAATTTCAAATACTGATACTCGATTTATGTTCATCCACCCTTGAAAACGTCGTCAGGTGGTTACGATGTAGAAGCTTTTAGTTTTTTTTATACTCCATACGAACGCTGGAGAAGCATTGAAGAGATTTTCAGCGGAAATTTTCTTCGCACGTAGGTAGGTCGACCAAGTTAAAAAAGTGAATGATTTACGAATAAAACGTCGCCTAAATAATACCATAATATTAAGTTTAATCCGCTGTTCGGTACTTCTTCTCCCAGAATTTAAAATTAATAAAACGCAAATGAGGAGTTTTTCGCGGGAAGTTTCTTTCCTCGTTACCCTTACAGTATTCGCTTTCGAGTCCTCTCATACGAGTACATTGGAAAATATAATGCGGACGTACTTATCTTATATATACGTACAAGGCTATTTCATCATTTTCGCGAACTCGAATTAGAATATTCTTTTAGAAAATAAGGGAAAGTATTTTTGGTATATGCTAGTTTGAAACGATCCTCTGAAAACATCTAGGTTAGGGGAAAAAAATATGAAGGGTTTTGGATGTTGGTGTTGCGATATAGGTTGACGCTGCCTTCTCGAAAACATCAACTCTGCAATACAATTTGAAGGTCTCGCAAAATTTATGGATCTTAAGGACGTAAAATCTGTCCAAAATAAGAATGCTATAATTCTCACGGGGCACCTGTAGAGTCGTTTACACGGCAACGACAAAACCATAACAATACCGTTGATAATGCGTTCTTTCAAACTTCGTTGTGTCAAAGTCGCCCTCACGCCGTCGAGAATTTATAGCTCGGTGGGTTCTTCAAGATCGACACTCAGCAAAGAATCAATCACATTCTCTCGGACCACATTCCTTTGACAAAATACTGCAAAATCCAAAACTTGAGACCCAGTAATGAATGTAGAATTCTGATCTAGAGAGCATCTCATGTCAGACGAGACCTATAGTGGGCTTCAGTAGTTCAGTGGACTAAATTCTTACATCTGAGGAGGGTTTGAAGTACTCAAACCTCTTTCTGGATAACTGTAAGAGACTCTAATTTCCTTTTCAGACAAAATTAAAAGCGAGATCGAAAGTTTATACGCAAGCACAAATTACCTTTGGGTTCCTGAACTTGAGACCCAACAATTTAAATTACTGGAAATATTTCAAAAATGTGGACGGAGACCAGGCATGACGAGAGAGAATGAGGGGGGCTGGGGGTTTTGTCCCGGGCCCGGCCCCTATACTCAAGGGGAGGGGACTTTTTAGCGGGGAACCCGCTATCCATTTTGTTAGGGGGATTAAATCTTCAGAAAACGTCCGCGTTCGGGAGTTTCTGTGAACTGTGTAACGTGACATGACGGGTGGCACTTCATGACGTCAGCAATGACCTTGACCTATTTTAGGGACTTGGAAACATTTCAACTTCCAGCCTTCATTTTATCAGGCCTAGAATTGTTAGGGGGATTACATCCTCAGAAAACGTCCGTGTCCGGGAGTTTCTGTGAACTGCGTGACGTAACGTGACGTGTGGTGCTTTATGACGTAATCAATGACCTTGACCTACTTTTGAGACTTGAAACAATTTTAACTGTCCATATTGTTAGGGGCATCCTCAGAAAACGTTCGTGTCCTGGAGTTTCTGTGAACTGCGTGACGTGACGTGATGTGTAGCCCTATATGACGTCATCAATGACCTTGACCTACTTTAGAGACTTGAAACAATTTTAACTTTCCATTTTGTTAGGGGGATTACATCCTCAAAAAACGTCCGCGTCCGAGAGTTTCTGTGAACTGCGTGACGTAACGTGACGTGGAGCGCTTTATGACGTCATCAATGACCTTGACCTACTTTGAGGACTTGAAAAAATTTCAACTTCCAGTCGGGATGCTTTATGACGTCGTCAATGACCTCGACCTTGACCTACTTCAGGGACGGAAAAATTCCAACTTTCAGCCTTCATTATATCAGGCTTAGTATACAGTATACTGGGAAGAGCCCAGCCAACTCATTTTCTGAGGGGCACTTTCGCGCCAACGTGATTGCGAGCGCAAGAGGTTGCGGGTTCCCCATGGTCATTGCAAAGCTGCAATGGCCTCTAAATTTTTTTGGGGTGGCCGCTGTATTCCTTGACCCGTACCCGACTGGAGCTCTCGATAGGCTTGTCTTTATTTGTCACACAAGCCCAAAATTTTAATATGATTTGACATACTGTACAAGGGAAAAATTCAATTAGCAGTCAGCTAGCCGTTGAAAGGCTGGCAGCCATTAGCTCTTAGCGGGAGCCAATGAAAAATAATTTTTAGCTTTAGCCATCAGCGAAAGCTGCTGGGAACGGCTTACCCATCCTGCTGATTATACCACCTAAATTATGAGCAGAGTGGACTATTTGGAGTGTGCAAATTATAGGCAGCGCTAGAGTACAAGTGCTCAACATCTGTGTTTCCTTATCACTCACCAATTATAAGACCGCATTGATCCGTCTTTTCTTATCAATCGCCAATCACAAGACATTTTACAAAGTACACTGCGACTGCACACTAGCGCTTCCTAAAATTTGCTCACTCCAAATCGGGTAGCGAGATAGGTAGTTTGATTTCAATTACGTTCATATAATTAATTAATATCTTATATTTATCTCTCTTACCATCATAATGCTGAGCCAATATAGTCCTGGACGATCTTCAGTGCTCCGCTCAAAATTTTGACCGTGGCAAATGATCTACAAAACATGAAATAGATAATTTCGATAAAATTCCAATCACTTGGACTTTTTTTTGCTAGTTCAAGATAAATAGGTATATAAGTACTTGATGATCAGAATCTCAATAGACCGTTTTTTTGTGACGTCACTCATTGCCAACTCCCTACCAACAATGCGCGAACACTTGCAAACACACTTCAAAAACCCTTGAGTGTGATCGATTGTATCGTTCTTGGTTCTATCACAATATCGATTCTCATAAGAAATACACTGGAACGTTTCGATCATAAGTTCAAATTGAAAAATTAGGAATAAATAAGCAATTACGTGTTTATATTCAGAAGTAGGAAGTTCTCAAGTATTTGAAAATATACCTGCGGTCCTCTATTTATTTCTGCTTTTCAAATCTGAACGTAAGATCGAAACGCTCCTGTGTATTTCTTATGGAGTTTTTTTTTGTTTACGAACCAAGTTGGTAATTTAGGGTAAGATTGACGATTTTGACGGGCTGTAGGGTACGTTGGAGTAAACAGATGTGGAGTTTGTGACGTCACAAAAAAACGGTCTATATCAGACAGGATACAAGCGGTATACTTTTTACAGAACAATACCTAGTCGTTCTTTAAACGCTAAATGCAGGGGACGTGCCGGTTTGTGTTTTACCAAATATTTCACCCTGGCTGTTGACATTCGGAAGTTCTTTTAAATTGTAGAAAGTGTAGACAAAAAAGAACGAAAGAGAAGGGAAAAAAGTGAAAACGCATTTTCGAGCGCAATGATGAAAGCCTAAAATATTTCCCGTTTCGCGCATTGTTTTCATGTACCCTCAGATACTCAGAAAATAACAAGGCACTGTATTTTTCAGTTGACAGGAATAGTTGAGCCTAATTATTTTTCTTTTTTTTATTGTTTAGAAAGGTAAAAAATTTAACGTTATCCGCGAATAAACCCGACGTAAGCACCAGTCGAACTACTTCATGAAAGTGCTACTCATTTCGTATCACACGTTCTTGAATCGAAGAAACGGAGACAAAAAACGATGTTTATATTTTATAGCTTATTTTTCAATCTATTATCAAATTGAACATAAATATATGATCGAAATTCTTTTTTCTCGGTTCAAGGATGATATAGAGTTCAAAAACTTTATTGGATATGATACAGCGATGCGAGAAACACGAAAGTAAAACGTTTACGAAAACTTTCGAAGTTTACCAAGGACGTAATAACACTTTATGAGAATTTGGAAGCCTGAAATGCGAATCTTATCCATAATTTCGAGCCATCGATGTATGAAACAAAAAATAAAAACAAAGGTTAGCGATCAGACTTTTTAAATGTGGCCAAATACTAGAGCTGCGGCTACAATATATTACCGCTCTATACATCAATTTGAAGGAGAGAAAATTGTACTCGTACTTACATATATAATGTGCACAAACTATGTGAAAGCATCTTATGGATTCTGTCGAGTATGAATTTATCAGTATACAAATTCATATTATAAGCCTCAGTAAAGTTTTGAATTATCGATTTCATCAATGGGTACATCATTTTTAAAAGCGATTATAATTTGTCATTCAGGTACCTACACCACAAAACGGGTAGGTAATCAATAGGAAATGAAACTGAGCCCGCGAACTATACAGTTTTTTGAAAATGTTCGAGAAAAATCTTCTATTGTCTTCTAACAGTTAATCACCAAACTTCTAATGCTGAGAACTTCATCTGTTAATATATTTCTGTAGTATCCGGACGATCAGTCATAGGCCTATAACGAACCACAAAATAAAAGAAAAAAAAAGGACTGAAGTTCTTATACGTGGGTTATAGGCCTAATACCTTGAAAATAACAATTTTTAAGACAAATAGGCCGACTTTAGAGACGCTGATGAGAGGTGGCCAAAATTGCTATTCAAGATAAGTAGACTTCACTGGTATTTCGCTAGAAGTTTCGTTTTCCACTCGGCAGTTCTTCTTCGAATGAATCGTCACGAAACAAAGTGACAAGCAGAATTCCAACTGCGGCTACGATTGCGAAGAGAATAACCGGAAATACTACTGTATATCGAGCCGCACTGCTAGAAAATAGGACCTTTAACCTAACTTAAGGTACATATAGAGGACGAACCCCGAAAAACGAAGTGATGTATAAGGGAACGACGATGTTTATCGCAACTCTGGTTTTGCTTTACAGTTTCAACACTGAAAATGCTTCTTCTCTTTCAGACCGTGAAATCCATCCGACGTAAAGATAAGAATGTTCAGAGGCATTGACTTCTACCAACGCGTATCCTCCTGATCTTGATTTATTCATAAAATTAGACGGCTTAAACGTTCGGTGAACTTCCGACTCTTTCATACGCTACGCTTGATCAGAAAACGTACATTTTCTTATCAGTACAACAATATTTTATTTTCTTTGTATCGTTACTTTCTTTTTCATATTGAGCTTGAAACTCAATACAAGACTGAAAAGAACCCATATTTTCTACACATTTCTAGAGAAGAAATTTTAGGCATACCAGCTATGAATATCAATACCTTAGAATTTTTACGAATTTTGCGACACGATACTGGTATGATTGACAAAAAAAAAACTCCAGGAGCATTGGTTAGAGCGGATCTATTTGCTGCAATGAATCTATACTCTAAAACGTATAGTTCTAATTCAGAAGTTCATAGGGTGTGAAAACAGAATCTGAGGAAAATTTATAAGCACCTAATAATAAATAAAGATATTATTACTCGGAGAAATTTCGAATGATATAAGAATATTTCCAGAATGAAATAGAATTCTGTCAAAAAGCTTTTCAGAAGTTCGTTCTAGAGTGACAAATGAACTGAAATATTTTATTTGACTCCGACTAAAATCCCCGATTAATTGTGATGTTAGACAAGAGCGCTTTAGTCGCGGTCTTCGGTTTGAGCAGTGGAGCGCCTACAACTATAAAAGCAATTACGTAAACGGGTATTAAAAACAATTTGAACCCAACGTTAACTTCGTAAATTTACACAGTTTATTACATCGCAATAGCGGTCTAAATCGGATATGTCTCTCTGTACTAATAAGAAAACTAATCTTACTGAGAGTTATGCTCCGTATGAATACTAAAGAAAATAACACAGCGTAAAGACTTTCATAGGAAAAGTTTATAAATTAAAAAGTTTCAAGTATTCGAATGCTTTTTTATTTTTGATGAAATCACCTTGCCGGATTGCAATTCTAAATTCATTTAATTACATTACTCCCAACGGACCCACATCGATTGAAATAATAATAAAATCGCACCGAACTTCTTGTTGTTCAGAATGAACATAAAAAATTATGTTCCTTATTTTAGGAAAATGAGTATTTTTTCTTTGGTTTTGGTTGGTAAAATGTACTACAAAATTCACCTTTCATTTGTACAACGCTAAAATAAAACTTTTATTCGAGGTCATGTGGCTGAAATGAATCGAAAGTGAGAATAATTTTCTATATATAGGTAGATACTTCAAGAAAAGGAAACCCGACCGACTCTTACAAACAAATTCAGTCAAGAAAAATTAGACCTTATGAATGAACAATGCAATGTGAACTTTGCAGCACTTTTTGCATTTTCAGTGATAATTTCATTGATTTGAGATGAATTTTGCTAAAATATTCTGCAGCTCACCGAAAGTTGCGGTGAAATTCAAAGCGGTGTCACAACCATGTTCATAAACTGATCTTTTATCTTTTTGGAATCAATCAAAAGATTGAATCAATTTTAAAGGTATATATTGCAATTCAGACCAGATTTTCTGCCAAACTTTTCTCAAATCTTCACCTTTTTGATTAAATTGCAATGGACTAATTCACTGTTGACGTCAGTCACATGGTATCAATAGAGCTATACCCAGTGAGAAAAGTCAACAAAATACATCTGAGAATGAGATTGATACTTCTAACATAAATGTGAAGAACTTTTTTTACATGTTTTTCCTTATGACTGAGTAAAAATCGAGTTCTGGAAATCATCAAATATTACAAGAACGCACACAAACTCTTAAGAACAAGCCTGTCATATAACTTTTCAGTATAGTAATTGAAAATTTGGTTTTGGTTTCTTACAAACAAGCTGTTTCCAAAATATTGCACAATTTCCGGAATCCTAGGTATTTTTCTTATGGAAATTCCCAATGTGCAATTTGTGCAAAAGAATGGATCAATCTGTTACAAGGTGACGTCGGACTTTTTGTCACTTTTTGGTGGGTCCTTATGGAACCATAACAATATTGTGAAACAGATTCTATGACAGATCTACAAATATTGCAATCTAACATTCTCTGTGCGGAAAATTTAGGAACCAACAGTTTTTATCACAATGTGACAAAGTTGTTACAAATTACCAAAAATTCTCACTTCAATTCACATTAACAATGGAATTAAGTATCAAACACTGAAAGATCAATAATTTACATTATTATCAATGTTGTGATATCAGCGTGAATAACTATATTGCGTCAATCAGAAACAGTATTTTTTTGCCGCTAAAGGGCAGTTTCCAGTTTGCAACACATATCCAGCTGACAAAGTAATACCAAAAGTCAAAATTTGCATTATTTACTAGTAATCAAAAGTACTACAATAGCACCACAGAAAGAGTATCAAAGATGATAATACCATAGTATTACACTATTTGAAAGCACTACTACAGCATTATACCACAGATATTTTTGCTTTAAGCAAAATTACAGTAAAGCTGCTATTCAAACCAAGCAGCCACTGGTGCCAAGCAATTACAAGAACAAACACACTAATACATGCATACTGATTTATTGCTAAATGAGTGGTCGCTGAGTTGCAAGTAAGTGTAATAAAGTTTATAAATGAAGAAAACAATTTTTTGAAGGCTTGAAACTCAATGTAAAACCAACGTGGAATTAATCTTTTTCACGGATTATTTTCATTAGAGTTATAAAAACTAGCAGCTTTGTCCAACAAACACTGAATTGAAAATAATTTTTCATTTAAAAATCACCTTATTTCCACAATATCCATTAAACAAATGCACTGATCACTTGTCTATTATCAACTCAGATTGGAGCGCGCGGGTAGCTTCTCAGTCCAAATGTACTAAGGCATTTTATAGAGATTTGGAGTAGCGGGTCACGTGGCCCAAAGAAGGGTATGATGGTGTGAAAGATTTGGTTGTTAGCTCCTTTGCAGCAACAACTCAGTTACTCATGACAATTCAGATTCCACCTTGGAAGTCGTTCTATTGCTGTTATTAGACAATGTCCCAGGTATCGCATGACTCACTGCTCCAAATCTTGGGGCAGTAGTATAGAATGTGGTAGTATTCAAGTAGTGTAAACCGCATTGATAGTACAACCTGAATTAATTCCACTGATCAGAAAATACTACCCTAGTACTACTATGTCACTGTATAGTAGTTTTATTAGAAATGAATAATGGTATCATTAACCAGTTTGAGAATCCAAAACCCAGTCCAGTATTGTAAACTATTCCTTTCTACTGATCACAAACTTTTGCCCATGATCACTCACAGTTATCAGACGCTATAGAGGTATTCTTGCTCAATGTAAACAAACATTGCGGGATGTTCCCATCTAAAAAATGGAAAAATGAAGTGGACTTTTTAGGTGTGAATTCCACTTCATTTTTCTGGGAACATCCCGCCCAACCCGCCGGCAATTTTTGTTTACATTGAGCAAGAATACCTCTATAGCGCCTTAAGTGACAGTCACTCGACTCAGTTAAAGTGCCGTTCACTCCACTGTCATCAGTCAGTGACATTACAATAACAAGGCCCACATAAGCAGCTCAATAAGAGTCGAAGATATTTCTGCAGTATTCAAATTCATGATTTTCTATGCACAGTATCTTGAATTAATGAAAATCAGCGTGACGTCATTCATGGAAGAGAATCGCCATCGCCCTATGAAATGCAGACCGCAGAGATCAGTGATTTCAGCCGGGCTGATTTTTACATGCAATTCCCCTTAAGAGAATTCTAGTAGACTTTTGTTGAGGAATATATCGAAAATCATGAATATCTTAGAGATGAAACATTATTTATTAATGATAAAATAGAGATTTCAACCTTTCTTATGAGCCATAATCCAATTCCAATAATCTTCTTGCATAATTTTTGATATTTATATGTCAACAAAAGTCAATTGGAATTCTCTTATGGGAAATTGCGTGTAAAAATCAACCCGGCTGAAATCACTGATCTCTGCAGTCTGCATTTCATAGGGCAATGGCAATTTCCTTCAATGAATGACGTCAGCTGATTATCATCTATTGAGAGCCTCTTCCATAGGTGAACTATATGAGTTTTAATCTTAACATTCCATGTGTTCTATAAAGCAACTACAATACTTCCTGCTCTACTGAAATAAAAAGCTATGTTTTGTATGCAAATATGTAAATAACAAAATCTAAAAATTCTTTTCTTTTTATTAACAAAATAATCACATTGAATTGATGAGAAATTTTCTTTTCTATTTTTATCAAGATACCCATTTTATAGATAAGAAAAATAGCAGGCATATTGCATTGTAGAGTACAAAGAATACATCTTGAACAATAAAGTAAATAATAACATAACTGAAAGAAACTATTAGGTAAAATACAATAGTAATCAAACAAAGAATAAAACTAATCAATTATAAGACATGATCAACTATTCAAACATTAAAATTTTTGATTACTTTTTAAAAACAACAAGGTCCTGTAATGCTACTAACAAGTAAAGTTGGTTCCATTCACACTACTTATGAACGCCAAAACACTGCTAAAATTGCTGTGCAGTACTCCAATAGTAAACAACTGACTAACTGACTTGATGAACTATTTGAAAGGTACCTATGCTCTACACAGAAAAAATACATGTAAATATAGAAAAATATAGATTCCGAGGCAATTAATATTACTATCCACAAAATAAACCAATTGCCATGAAATCTGTCCAAGGGTTAGATGAGGGTTTGATACAGGACTAAAATTAATTCAGAACTCGTAATATTATTTTGAACTCTCATTATCAACGATCGAAAAGAGGAACATTTCAAGCTTTTTTGAGCGTTGATAACGAGAGTTCTAAATGATATTACAAGTTCTGAATTAATTTCAGACCTGTATCAAACACTCATCCATTACTTTGAAAGATTCCATGACAATTGATTTATTTGGTGGTTAGTAATTAAACGCCCGGGAACCTATATTTTTGTATACTTAGGCGTATTTTTTCTGTGTAAAGCATACCTGTAATTAGTGCTAGAAAAAGATTCAATTTCAAACATAGCCGGGACACGTTTTTGATTTTATTCAACTCTTTTTCTTTCTTGGATTTTAGACAAAACTCAAAATGAATGGAAACCAGCAAAAACAAAAATATGGACTCTGTTTAATGAACTTGAACGACGTTCATGTTGATTTTACACTTGAGTGAACAAACGTCTATACTCAAAGCGTTCATTTTATTTATTTATTCATTCTTTTTTCAATGAACGGGATGAACCTCAACAAACGGTGAACGGTACCAACCCTACTAACAAGCACTCGAGTTGGGAAATTTCCAACTTAATCATCATCTGATTCCAAGGCTGGTTCTGTGGGATTTGCAGGGTTGAATAATATACCTTTGAAAAACCGAATTTTCTGCACGTATTCACATGGGGAATTCCCTCCAAAACTCTTTAATAAATGTTCGGTAATTAATTTTGAAGACTTCCCAATAATGTGTTCAACATCATAAGAACGTGCTTCTTCAACACATTCTTCTTCAAAAGTTGAAAGGGTGTCCCATTCGTCAACATCTTCATCAGAAAAATCATCCTTCGTGTAATCAAAGTTATAATCGTCAAAAACAATACCTGGATCTTCCTTGCCAAAATAAACTTTGATTGAATTATCAGCACCAAATAAGGCAGTCAACTCAGAAGCCAATCTCGGGTCAAATACATCGTAGTATAGAATATTGTTTTCGTTTTTAAGCATTTCATGAATTTTGACAGCGAATGATTTTACGGTCTCATCTTTTACTCCTTCCAGGTGAACAGGTAATAAACTCTGTTCACTATCAACATACTCATTTAAAGCATACACACCAAACACAATACTGTATCTGTAGCCAGATGTGACTACAGATACTTCATGAGAGTACTGTATATCGAAAAATACAAATTGCAGAGAATCACTCGCTTTCTGCGAAATATTTAGAGTTCGTTCTTGAACAGGAAAAACTAAATCACCGCCCTTGAAACTCGAGCACGGAAAAATAATTAGAGTGCCCACCAAACCATCATTGCTCAAGGTGTCCTTGTGAGCAGCAAAGAAACAATTTTCTGAACAGCAATTGAATTTGTACGGTTTGAATGTAATGGGACTGCTTTTCGGTAAAACCGATTTTATGGAATTTAATACGGGTTCGAAGTCAAAAAGCGAAAATGTTTTTGACGATACAGATTTTCTTACCGTTTCATCGTACGTTTTGACATTATCTTTCGAGTAGTAACTTTTTTCAAGTCTCTGTAGACACCAACGGCCATCGTCTTCGGTCATTCGGTGTACATACATGAATCGAGCATCACGACCGTTTTCATCATCTCCTGATGCTTTCACAAAAATCGCTCGATCTGCTCCCTGATCTTCAACCACGCCGTGGTAAATTCGGGAGAAAGACTCCAAGCCCGAGTAAATGTTCTACAAAATAGACGATAGATATGAAACTTGAAAATAAATAAGTGACCGATTGGTATTTTGTAGAACAAAGATAAAGTAGGAAACTTATTTCCATTTTCGATAGTACGTATTTACTGATTTTTCGACAAAATTAGATACTCTGACCGATATTTCTAATACTTAGGTAGTTGGAACAAATGCGAAATAACTTAAAATGCAACAGATCGATGATCACATAAAAGTGAAGAATTCAAGAATCGACACGAAAGATACAGAAATTACTTAATTTCTTGATTTTTATTTAAACTCAGTAGAAATAGAGATCAAGACCATGATATGCAAATAATGAGAATTACGATAAGGATAACCCACGTGCAGCGAATTATCTGTATCTTTATATCTTAGACTTAGTTTTTGTCTTAGACTTAGTTTTTGCGCAAGGTGTTTTGCGCACTTCGCAGACGGATGGATCACTGGATGGATCATGGACGGATCAATCAACGTCTGCGAATTGGGACCGGGCCAATTGTAGTGTCGCTAGCATCGTTTGGCATTGTTTGATGATAAAAATTGGGGAATTTGATGATAAGGAAAACAGGGAATTTTTTTGAATAGACAAATTTCCTGGTGACGTTAAAATTGTAAATCAGTGTTACCTTTGTGGCTTAGAGACTTTTTGACTCCCATAAGAAAAGCACAGAGAGCAAAGATCACTGTGTTACTAATTGTTAATAAACCATTTCTTAGTATCCAAAGGTTCATTTACAAGTTCTAGGAACCTTATAAATTATTAATTCTGACTATAAGCAACATTCATAGTAGGGTTTTCTTTTATTTACCTGATGATCTTTGCTCCCTATGTTATTCTTATGGGAGTTCACGAATTTCAGAGGCTTGTGAACACCAGAACGGATACTTTGGCCAATTGTTATCAGCTACATGACGTCAGAGGAAATTTGTCTATTGTATTCTACTCGTACTTATAGAATGACGCTGGGTAAACCGTTTGACAGGAAAACTGTTTGACAGGTAAACTGTTTGACAAAAATAATTAATAAAGAATCATCCATCAGAGAGTGATAGTTTTGTAGGCCCTATACTATTTTACCAATTACTTGTTTTCAAATAATATAAGTAGGTAGTTTAGATGTCTGGCCTCCTGATAATTCTCTGATCAGACACATTTCTACTAAGTACTTATCTCAACACAGCAGAATTATAATTTTCATTCAACTGATGCATAACTAAATTTTTCTACATCTACCTATTAATAAATGATTTCAATGAAAGATGATCGGAATTTCGGAAAACGGCGTTTACCACGCCTGATTTTTGCGTGGAAGGTGTTGACGTGTTGTACTCTTGTACTGCGGTTGCATAAAGCGCGTGGCAAATGAATAGCGTACTTATAATACTTTCCGCATCTCTTCCACGCAAAAATCTTTCTCATCTGGATCTGATACCTAACTTGAAAGTGGTTGAATTGGTTGGTTTTCCGATCATCTTCCATCAAAATAGTATACATTGGACAGGAATCAAAAAGTAAGCGATCAACTTGCTGTAAACAAGTACTCGTTAATTGCTTACTTTCCTCCTCTGTCCAATAATATACTATTGTTACATAATAATTAATTACCTACCTCAACCTGCCTAGCTAATTACCTAGATCATTCAATCATTCATTTTTGTTTCAGAATTTCAGACAGTTGAAGCAATGCTACATGATGAGGCTATATTAGAATGCAATGCAAACATGTTAACCGATTTGGATAAGGTCACACTAGTCATATGGTACCGAAATAACAACTCAGTCCCTATTTACAGGTAATTTTTTCTTCTTGTAGGTACTTATTTTTGACATGTTTCACATCTTTGCTCTTGCGTTCATACAATTGTACACTTCTAAAATCCTAAGTGACCTTGACCTACATTTGGAACTTCGTGATTAGTGAAAATAAATTCACGTCATGTTTTCTCCCCGTCCAATGGGCAACATAGGAATCGGAAGAAAAAAGAATATAATACCTATATTATGTAAGACAGCACAACAGGTCTTTTAGCGAGTGGTCAAGAGGCAAGACTGATTAAGGGAGGATGGAAGATTTCTGGCGTGATATCGACTTTGAAGAAGAAAGGTACCGGTAGAGCTGATAAACGTCATGAATTGGGTAGACACGTTATTTAATGCGACATGAATTTTGGAGCCAATATCATTATAATGACGATTCTCATTAATTTCGTACATGATACACAATAAAATCGTTGTTGCTCAAGTTGTACACATTTCAATGGACAAAAACGCGTTTTTTTTGTCGCATCCATTCGGAAAAAAGTAACGCACACAAGCAGTAAATTCATCTTCTACCAGAGCAATTACTTCTTTCGTCTATGATTTCTACTGGAACACTCATACTTATATTTTAATTCCTTGTTGCTTTTTACTTACCGCGACTTGCGGCCCAAATGGTTTCTTTTCGGTAGTTCTGTACACCTTCAACCTTGTCTTATGAGTGACTGATGGGGTAACTTTTCACAAAACCAAAGAAAAACTCCGAATTACGGACGGAAGGGACTTCGAATAATTTCCCTGACAGAATGATTGAGTTTGACACACATAATGATTGGAGGAATTTTAATTTTGACTCAGGGTTACAGGATTTTGAAAATTTCGCCAACAATCTCAAACATACCCCTAATAGAACAGGTTTATTGACACTCCTAAATTCATTCGGAGATAAAACTAGGTTTTTTGTGCACTTGGGAGCCTTTTTTTTACAAAATTTCATCCTTAGGCTATTCATCATTCAATAGCCACAGAAGGCGTTGTTTTATTTCTTGTGAAAAATTATCGTCTTCGCACTCCATCTGCTGGATGACTTGAATCTTCCATTTGTTTTTTCTCATCTCCATTCTAGTATTCGGTTCTGACTGTTTTAATTGATTGTCGAGACACACTTGTCGAACTTAGTGTGGTTCTTCACATTGATAACGCGCAATGACTGCGTTACGTTCTTGTTCATATTTAAGTAATACGTTTCAGAGCTCTCGCGGTTACACGGTTGAAAAGCATAATTTACGTACACGTATGAGTATTACTCTCCTTGAATAAGTTTATATTTGAACTACGAAATGCTTTTATATTTACCAGAAGTCGGTGGATATTTCCATCTTGGGCGCGGATTTTTTTGAAAGGTGTATAATCTGTTTTGAAATAGGTTTAGCCTATATCCTTTGTAACCAACAGTATACCCCAAACGAAACCGATAAGAATTCCAAACAAGTTTTCTCACGAAACGTGACAAGATTCCTCCCAACTCCGCTTCTGCGAAATATATGCCACTACTATTGGCTCTCGTAGCACACAAGAATCGAGGAAGAGACCTCTTATTTACAAAAAAATTGAAATTTTGATTATCCTTATCTTAGGTATGTATATGACTGCTATGAGCCTGATTAACAATTTTTTGTAATTAATCATCGATATATTACATTTTCATGAAGTATATGTATTGTTATAAACAGTATTCTCACACTCACACTGAATTTATACCCGAAAGAGTCGATTCCGGTACTGGAAGAAACAAAATAAAAAAAAAAGTATTCTCAGGATTTGTCATCCGAGAGAAAAGAGGTTTTGACTTGATTGAGCGAGTGAACAAATCTCGGTTTCCATCTATAGCAATCGCTATCTCTGCACTCATTTAAAATAATGATGTTATTATTTTCAAAGAAATTGCCATTTTCAAAACTTTTCCCTACAAAATTTATTCATTTGTAGTCTTATATGTTTCAGCGTGGACATGCGACAACGATATCATCCAAATAATGCCGATCATTGGTCTGACATATCGATCAGCGGGCGTGCTTACTACAATTTTGATAAGAAATCATTAATCATTGATAATGTGGAAGAATCCGACGAAGGGGTGTACAAGTGTCGGATGGATTTCAAGCAAACGCCCACGAAAAATTCGGAAATTAAACTCATCGTTGTTGGTAAGTTCTTGTAGCTTCCATGTACCACTCAAGTAATTTGGTATTGAGCGTTTACAAAATGCAAGTACCTATTATTTTAAAAATTTCAGAGTAGGTAATGAAAGAGTTTTAAAATTAATGTTTTTAAAAAGTAGCCGCGTAGGATGTTTGAGATAGATTTAGTATAATGAAAAGAATAATGAGTGACATAATGATTACCCGTTGAACAAAATGTCGTCACAGTTGAGATCAGAGAATAATTGTGATGCTTGTGACGGTAGTTCGGGACGGCAATCAAGCACAGTGATCCCTTTTTGTGACCCAACTGTGACGCAAATGTGCGCCGTCACAATCCCGTCACGTGACGGCATTTTGCACAACGGGTTAGCAATCATATTCAGTGGAGGAATTGATATGGTGACAGAACGGTATAAACATCTACTTGCAAGACCGGGATAAAGTGCAGCACATTTATAATTTTACCGACGTAAGGAGTCATTTGCCAAAGAATAGAAAATGTGGAAAGGGAAATTTTATTTTAATGTGTATACAAGATGCTGCACAAAGCAAACAGTGCTAAAACGTAGCACGATGACTGGATCAGAGGTAAAGCTTTTATAGTTTCAAACAATAAGCGAAACTATGACTTATTTTTATAAATTTTCATGCAGAATATGTTTTTTTTAAATTCGTGTAAGTTTCACCGTTTATTTGTATTACGTCAAGTCGGGGGTATCGAACACAACTGTGGTCTTATAGATTACAGAGCGTTTATTTTTTCGCGGAAAAAATTCTGAAAAAAAAATATATATACCATGAATGATAAATACATTGGAATGTTTGATATTCGCTACGTTTCGACGTATCGTTAGAGGTTAAAAAAATAAATACGAAAGTGCATGGTTGACGAATGCCTATTCAGTTTGATAACGACCATAGCACTTTACACTCGCATAAAATTTACTTTTATTCTCAAGTGTCTTACCGAAAAAAAAAAATTTCAAGTTTTCTCGCTGGAAATACGTCGTTGAAATATATTCGCGTCAAATGAACATTTTTGTTAAAATTCAGGCGTATCACTGGAAATATAATGAAATAATGTAAAACGTACAAACAAGATATGAATTTGATTATCGTACAGGAATATTTTGTACTCTTGTCTTTGATGAACACGATTTATCTTAAAATCAAAAAATGAGCCGTACAACTTTGAATGTTAATTGAGGACGTGTTTTATGTACTTGCAAGTTTTATTTTCTTTCTTCCGTTATACGCTTTTAAAGCGAAAACGGGGATTGGGGTGGTTCCGAGGAAAGTTTTCTTAGTTCGAATTGATGGTGGATTTACTCAGTATGACGAGGATGTGAGAAACAGAATTCTGAATATCACGTTCATACTGTCATTTTAATTCGGGACGGAATTAGAAAAAATGAGTTTCCTTTCGTAGCGCGAGAACGCCGTTAAAATTAATATCATTTTCAAAATCAAATTAGATTGTGGGCCTATTTGCATAAATTTGGAACGAAGCCTTTTCGTCAAAAATTCATATCTCCTATGAGCTCTTCAGTATTTCAAATTGAAATAGATATGTGCATCTATATCCAGTTTTCCTAAAGAATCTGTTGTGTGGAGAGATGACCTCACTGCGACAAACCAGATTACAAAAAAATTGGATACTCAAGGCTGATTGATTGGCGAAAATTAATAATTTTTACTCGCTTCTGATTATTATATTTGAATTTGAAGAAAGTCGAATGTTATGAATTTCAAAAACTAACAAATTGGTTGATGAATAGATGAAGTACATGATAAATACATTATTCACCCCTCTTAAGGACTGCAGGTATAAGTACGCATCTAAGATGTAAACAATGAAAATCGGGCAAACGTTGGAGGTTGAATAAGTTACTTTTCATATTTTTACTATTTCCGGCAAGTAGGCCTACTTTAATTTTTACATTTCGTGAAAGACCTAGCCAATGATGATAGGAAAATTGTTCGGAAGAAGTGAAAACTGACAGCCGCAAGTTCAAAAATGATGGTAGGTATGTGAAGTATGCAACCTCCAACTTTTGGCCGATCTTTATTGTTTACATCTTAGATGCGCGAACCTTCAGTCCTTATCTTGTCACCTCGTGCACCGAAGTAAGTAGTATACTATCATGGCCGTCGCCAGGGGTTGGCTAGTAGGTATTATCACTTCAGGCCTCCAGCTACTGTAGGCCCCGCGCCAATGAGGAGAAAAATAATTAAAATTGTCTAAATTGAAAAAAATGGCACACGTGAAAATTTTGCTATAGGTCTCAAAAAGTCTGGTGACGACGCAGAGCGCAAGTCTCAAACTCGAGTCTCGGTCTCAAGTCTCAGTTTTCTCAAGCCTCAGTCTTGGTCTCGACTCTCAGTCTTGAGTATCAGTCTTGAGTCTCAGGCTGGAATCTCGGTCTCGAGTGTCAGTCTCGAGTCTCTCAGTTTTCGAGTCTCAGCCTCGATTTCCAAGCGTGAGTCTCGAGCGCGAGACTCAATCTCGAGTCCTAAGCTCAAGTTCCAGGCTCGAGCAGAGTAGCAAGCTGGTATTACCGCTTCAGGCCGCGCGCTACTGTAGGCCTCGCGCCGGTGAGGGGGAGGGGGAAATTATAATCGTCTAAATTGAAAAAAGGCCTTATGTGAAATTTTGCTTGAGGCCTAAGAAAGTCGGGTGACGGTGCTGATGCTGGAAGTGCTGTATACTACCCACAATATATAAACTGTTGATTTGAAGTTGAAATGATTTGTAAGAGGATTATGGATCTTAACTTTGCATTGTTAATATAAACTCACATTTTTCTAATAGTAAATGGAAGTGTAACTTTCCCCTTCACATTACAG
Source organism: Aspidiotus destructor (assembly GCA_035079395.1). Classification (NCBI taxonomy): domain Eukaryota; kingdom Metazoa; phylum Arthropoda; class Insecta; order Hemiptera; family Diaspididae; genus Aspidiotus; species Aspidiotus destructor. The sequence continues at coordinate 8,363,574 of JAVHKZ010000003.1, read as the reverse complement.
CTGTGGTTGTTCAGTACTAGCTAATAGTGTGCTCTTCTTTTCGTTCACAGTTCCGGTTCAGAATGTATCTATTTTGGAAGCCATCCCAAGTACCGAACTAGGAAACGAATCATTCACTTTATCAGCAATTCCAGAGGGGTCACCACTGACGGCTACTTGCATTGCAGTTGGAGGTACGTTTTTTGCTGCCCTATAATAGTTTCTAAACCCTTCATTGAAATCTACATGGCAATCCAAATCTACTGCCAAAAATTTAGACTTCAAGATATTGAAAAACACAGATTCTTGTCAAACGTGCATGCTTTTTCATTTAGCATTGTATTATTCTAACTTATTGATCGATTTCTCCCTATCAAAAATTTCTTGGAACCATTCTCGGTATTTTGATAACTTTCTTTGTTTCGAATTTTGCTGGAAGAAGAGGCCAGAGAATGCAACCGAATATGAAAGCCATCTTTTTTGAGAATCGGTAAATGAATAGACAACTTTCCTCTTACGTCTGTGTACAGTTGCTAATGATAACGGTTGGCCAGAGTACCCGTTTTTGGGTTTACAAGCCTCTTGAATCTATTGACTCCCATAAGAATGGACTGAGTTATTAATAGTGACAAAAAAGATATCGATTCGGCAAGAGTACTCATTCTGGAGGAAATCGGTACAACGTGCATTTTGGCTCCCATAAGAAATACAATGCGCGGAGCAAAGATCACCATGCAACTAAATATGAGAAATAATAGAGCAAAGAATTTATTTCTCTGGGGCCCCCCGTAAATACGCCACTGTAAAACTCTCAAAAGGTCCGTAAGCCACGTAGGTGACACTGATTTACAATTATGACGTCACCAGGAAATTTGTCTATCAAGAAAATTCTAACTTGGCATCCGCTAGGATCGCTAAAATTGCGCGTGTTCCCCCCAACAGTTGAGGACGTATCTGGCAAGAGGGCGTCCGCACAATGTATCTCTTATGAGGCGGACGCCTTTCTGCCAGAATTCTCCTCAGTTGTGGTACTCTTACCAAACACAAAAAAGGTATCATTCTATGGCGGTATAAGGTGAACGAAAGAAATATTTCAGAATAAGTCTTGAATAAAACGGAAAATTGTAGGTATTGTCTTTCCATATAGTTGGTATAGAATGTCTCTGAGGACATCTTTCACGGAATGTCAGGAAGCCAAATCTGCCTCACTTAAGGCTCATTTCAAATTTCTTATTTTTCTCCCATTTACCGCCATATAGTTTAGGTATACCTCTTTCAAATGATTTTATTCCCAATAACGTTAACTCTTCGAATCCATACGCATATCGTTTTCTAGATTTTTTTCCCTACCGAATGCGACTGAATCGCGTGTGAAAAAAGTATAAGAGAGAAAGGAAGAAAAAGTAGGTTTCTGTCGCCTGTATAGCTATCAGAAATTCCTTCATTTATTTATTTTCAGGTTTAAAATTTTACACTTGTAGATTATGTGGTGCATCGTGATACGAGATACCTATACAAGTCGTTCGTGAAAAAAGTTTACTTTTTATGTACAACATCGTGCTCCGTTTATTGTGCAGTATTAAAAATTCAAAATTACGCCGACCTACCGCAACTTTGTACATTATATGAGTGAAACTTCAAACTCGGAAGTCTGAAGATGAAAAATAATAGATAACTACGCAACCGAAGTGTTTGTTCTATTTCTTTCTTTACCGCGATTCAGTTTTCATTCCATATATGAATAATCTCAGTAAAGAGGCTTAGGTTCACTGGCTTTCAAAAGTAGGACGTCCGGACGCTCCGAAGAAAAAGTTTCTAACGAAAACCAAAATAGAAAATAAATAAAAGAACAGAGGAAAAAGATGAAAAGAATATACTTTGAATGAAAGTTTCCGCGCTTGAGAATATTGAAAAAAGTTGATCATTCATAAGCTGAGTTTTTTACAGGTAGTTGAACACGTGCATATTTTTCTCGTTGAAATTTAAAAATTCCTATTGCATAGATGAATATTAGGTACTTTTAAACTTTATTCATACGCGAATGGCGCTACATTTTGCAACGATGGTTTTTTTAACACCTTGTAGAATTTTGGGGCAGTATAAAAGCTATACCGGGTGGACCAGAAAGATGTTACCAATTAAATGGGAGTTCGTGCAAAATCCCCTCTTGCGCAAAAACGCAAAAACGTAAAAACGCAAAACGGTAGACGAGTAATTCAAATCTACAAAATTTGTATTTCAATTTTATCTTCTATTCACGCCCCCACTCAACTTTCTACGACTTTTTTGAGCAGAGTTATGGACCAAAAAAATCCAAAAAATAACAAATTTGCCAAAATTCTCAAAAATCAAAAAGTGAAATTTAACGCTGATTCCGAAAAAAAGCCTAAGAAGCTTGAAAGGGTGAGAATACTCGTAATCAGCCGAATGCTTAGGGTTTGTAGAAAAGCCCGATTGTACAAGCCTTACTCAAACAAAATAGGCCTTCCTAATAAATTAACGATTGTACCACAGACGCAAATTGATTGAGCTCTTTATGAATACCTTGTGTTGATTTTAATATCGCCGTCGTCTCTTCAAACTTTGTCGTCATTATCTTATAGGTAGAGAATGTAAAATTCAAACGTTTTTTTATTCAATATTTCATTCCTCAAGCCTGTTGTGGGCAGACAGATTTATCTACTTCAAACGCCATCACGTATGATAGTATATTAGCTCTGAAATTATGTAAAACTATTTTTACAATGTCACGCGATATTAAAAAAAAATAAATGGTCTTCTAATGAAAATTTATTTACGACGCAACGATATGATTATCAAATAAAAATTCAGTCTACGATGTAGAACAGTGTCGTCGCAGCAAAGAATAAGGGTCTGAACACGATATGGCAAACTAATTCTGTTACTGATGGTAACTTATCGCAACATGTTCGTCGTTTGATTGATTACTTTTGTAGCCGATGCATATATTAAGGACATTTACAACAGGCTTCGAACAGAATTTTTTAGCGAACTTTTTTTTCCCTTCCTCCTTTTTTTTTTTACGACTTCGCAGACGCGTTTCGAATATGCAATGTAAGCATAAAACGCTAGAGAATAGAGTTGCGGACCTTCCTTCCTTTTCGCTGAAGAAAGAGTTTTTTTTCTCTTCTTGTTTTACATAGGGGATTCTCCTCTCTGAAACACAATACGAGAGACGATAAAGCGCGGTTTTTTTCGTCATTTTTGGCTAATAAAAGACTGAGCATTTGTTGAAAAGAACATTCCGGCGAGGTACGTACGTTCATTTTTCAAAACATGATCAATTTGCACCATGTTCGGTTGGAAGCCCATCTAGTTAAATTATGCAAAATGTATAAAATTTTGGTTATTCGCTGAGATAGACCGATCTTTGAGCGTGAATATTTTAGATTTAAAATTTACGCGTATACCGACTAAAAAGAGAGCTGTTTTTTCATCTGTCTTTTTTGAGATACTTTACAGGGTCCAGGTTTCATTAATTTGGGCAGCGGAATCCAATTATCATCAAGCGATATCATTCAATTGAATTTTTCCTTTCTACCATGAATCACGAAACTTTACTATGTATGCATTATACTTGGAAACAGAAATTGCTTGTAAAATACCAACTGCTCGAAGTAATTTCCTTACAGAATCGTCTTGTTTTTGCAGCTGGAAAAAATTATAATTGCCATATGGCAGCCTGAATTCTACCTTTTGGGTGCTTATCTCATAAGGCACATATTAATGAGATTGCCAGATGTTGCTGGTCTGTCAATATAAGCTTCAACAGAGGATTACCACGACCCATTTAAAAGCATTGGCTACATATGGCAGCCAAATTGCTGACAGGCATTTTCCCCGGTGGGTTTGTTCTTTGATCTTGGATTTGGCTGAAAATTCCGAAAATGTATATTTTTTCCCCTCTGAATGAACTTCCATTTTTATCCGTTATCATACAACACTTGATACCCGAAGCTAATGTACAAAATGAACAACTCGCTTCTGTCGCTTGTGCAGCGCCTCCCTTCCTCCTTGGTGGAGTAGATGCGGGTTGCGTAAGCATTTGATTTTGGTTCCTCCAACACCGGGGTCGACCCCCGAATTAATACGAGATTCTAAATATTACAGCTATTCATTATGTAGAAAGGTTGATACTCTTTTCAAGGAGTAACTAAATAAGAAAACCGCCGAAAATTGACCCTTTTAGGTATTACTTCAGTGTTGGAAGAATCTCTTTGGCGAACCTCCTCTTCTACTTGGCAACTGCCAAGCTACTTTGGCAACCGCCAAGTTGCAGTGCCCCCCTGTCACGCAGAAAAATACTAGAACACACAAAAACAACACCACCGCTATCTTAGATATACTGGATTGCTTTCGGCTTCTCTTCAGGGATGAACTTCCACATCTGGATGTTGATGATACACAGGTGTCGAGTAGGGTTCTGCATTTGCCTATTCCATTCCCAGTCCATCTTCTTCTTCACGACGGTGGCTGCAAGTGCAGACATCTGGTTCCATACTTCTTTGGAACCTAGCATGGTGGATACCAGGCTACTCGGAACAAGCGCTTCATCTACTCCGATCTCTTGAACAGACCAACTAAGCATGTCCCGCTCACGCCTCCCCGTTGAACCATGTCGACTACAAATCGACTTCATATCGACCCATTATTTTGATAAGTAATCGACACAAATTCGACGTCGATTTCCAGTCAAAATAGTTCCGGCTTATGTCGACCGTAAATCGACCGCAATCGACTACAAATAATCGACGTCAAATCGACGTGTTGGTTTCCAATGTATGACTCGAAGTCGACGTCGTTATCAAGTTCATTTAAGGTAAGCGGTTTTCTAGGACTCAAGATCGACGTCGTTATTAAGTCGATTTTGGTTGGACAATCTGCTATACTGCTCAAAATCGACGTCGTTATTGAGTCGATTTGAGGTGGACAGTGGCCTTCGACCCGAAATCAACTCACTATCGACGTCGTTATGAAGTCAATTCTGGGTGCATGGTCTACTATACTGCTCATATTCGACGTCGTTATTGAGTCTATTCGAGATGGACGGTGGTTTTCGACTCAAAATCGACTATCGACGTCGTCATCAAGTCGATTTGAGGTGAGCTTTTTTCTACGGCTAAAAATCGACCCGCAATCGACGTCGATATGATGTCGATTTTGTTGCTCGACCGTTTTAACCGGTTACCTACTTCTCAGAAATATAGTAGGTTGATTCCTCCTTAAGTATAACTATGAATGCATAACTTATCTGCGAGTAGTGAAGTTCAAGAAGAAAACAGGTCGATATGGAGTCGAAATCAAGTCGAAATCATTAAACGGAGCTCGAATTTTTTGTAGACTAAGAGTTTACGTCGATTTTAAGTCAACTCCGAGTAAACTTCCTCAGTTCCGTGATCGACCGAGAATAGACTCATTAACTGTCTAGTCTACGTTATTTGACGAAGTTCACATTTTTTGTCGACCAAAAATCGACGTCGATTTCGAGTCGACCTTTTCAAATTTCTTATCGACCAGGAGTCGACTCAATTTCGACGCCGACAATGAGTCTACCTTCAGTCGATTTTTGGTTAACATTAGGGCCCAAAATTGACCTCGATTCTAAGTCGATTTCGAGTCAACAATGAGAATATTGTAGTCGACCGAAAATCGACTAATTGTTGCCGTCGACATCGAGTGCACAAATTGTTCACATTTTTGGTAGCCTGAGAGTCGATGTCGAAATACAGTCGACATGATATTGAACAAAATGTTATCTAGGTCGACGATATTTCCACTCCAAATCGACGTAGCCAAGCAGTCGATTTACCTTTAAAATCGACCGTAATGTTATGGCCTTCGGTAAAGATGTCGATTTGACGTCGAATAACAGTCGATTTGGAGTCGACATTGCCTAAGACTCGAAATCGACCCTAAATCGACGGTCGACATGGTTCAACGGGTCCACACCTCGCACTCAAGTAAGGTGTGCTCTGGTCCATCATCCCGCACTTGGTCACAGTGCGAACACGTTGCCTGCTCAACTGTCCTGAACTACTCGCAAAGGTACTTGTTTGAGCAGACATAGCCGCAAAAAACCTACGTCAGGTGAAAGTTTAGCTGACCATGGTGTCGGTTCATAAACTCATCAAGATCACGTATTAACACGCGGGTTGTCCATGTGCCCAGCTCATTCTGGGCAACTCTTGCTTTCCATTTCTTAAGCAAGGAGCGCTTGGCTTCCTGCTCAACCCGTATAGTCTCACGGTTGATCGTTGTTGTCTTTTTTGCTGTGAACACCACCGCTCTCTCCTCAGCAAGGAGCTCGATTGGTGGTGAGCGTGCTAATACGTAAAGAGCCTCCGTCAAGACAGTGTGGTAGGGATTAATACACCTCAGCGCTGCTCTTTGTTGAAAATTTACCACCTCTCTTCTTCTGTATGGTATCTTCATGGAGTCGGCCCATACTAGTGCACCATACAGGAGGATCCTAGGAGGATCCACAAGGCGGTGCTCATCACGATCCTTCTTCTTGCTTCTCTCGGTCCTCCTAGGTTCCTCATCAGGTGGCTTAGGTATCCAACTACCCCACCTACCTTTTCGGTGCCTGAAGCTCAGCGTCGAGTCAAACCAGGTGCTCAGGTACTTCGTCTTCTTATTTCCACACCTTTCCACACCTTGCAAGCAAAAGGTGGGTAGACTGAACTTCCGACGCGACGGGTCGTGAATAAAATGGCTTCCGTCTTACTAGCTCCAATTTCGAGTCCAGCCAACTCGATCAAACGCGTCACTACCTCTAAAGCCCGGTTTACTCTGCTCTCCATCGCTATAATTGTCTCGGCAGTGCATACCATCAGTGTGTGATCTGCATAGCAGATAAGTTTAACACCCGGCGGCAGTTTCCCTTAAATATCCCGTTAAATGCGACGCACCACAACAGCGGCCCAAGGACCGACCCCTGCAGGACTCCTCAAGTGACTGGGCGCTTCATTGTACCAGCAGACGTCTTTGCTTGGATTTCTCGACAGCTAAGATAGCTGATGATCATCCTGAGCAGTTATGCGGGCACTCCTGCGTCCATGAGGGCTTTCAATATTCTCTTCCCTGAGATCGAGTTGAACAAATTTCGTATGTCGAGGCTAACGGCTGCGCAAAACTGACGCGTAACAATCGCTGACTCGGCTATCCTCTTCAGCAAGATCCCAGCATCTGATGTGCAGCGTCCAGTTTGAAAACCGTACTGGCAACTACAGATCATATCTCTTTCCTTCAGATAGCTCTCCAGTCGATTGGCTATCACTCTATCCAGGAGTTTCCCAACATTGTCCAGGAGACAAAGTGGACGATGAGAGGATGGCAGGCCAGTTGGTTTATCCTTCTTATCGATCAGCGCTAGCCTGGTTTTTTTCCATCGCACAGGGAACAGTTCCATAAGAACTGCCGCATTGAATGTATCAACAAGCAGTGCCGGATCAACTGAGTGTATGGCGCTCCAGACTGAATTTGGAATCTCATCCAGGCCCGTAGCCTTCCAATACTTATTCCGCAGTCTATTGACTGCTGCATTTAGCACCTCGGTACCTAGGAGGGATATACCATTTTCTTCTACTATTGGTAGCGTTACCATTGGTGGTGGCTGTTGTGGGAACAAGTCATGAATGATTTGACTCACGAAGTCCGGCTTTATTCGGCTCATTGCTCAGAGGCCCTTCAGCTTCTTCAGCACTATCTTATAAGGCTTTTAAGAGGGTCGTCCTCTGCCATCTCACATAGCTCTGACCATGCAGCACTCTTGCTGTCTTGATAGGAAGAAGGACAACGTGAGAAGAGAAGATGTATGCGAGGAAATTGAAGATGAACCCAAAGCAATGATTTAGAAAACAATGGACAGTAACCGATTAAAGCCAAATAATTTTTAGAATGAGAAACCCAATCTCCTGACTCTAACCAATATTTTGGTTTCAAAGAATTTTGACCGCCAGACGCAAAAAAATCTGAAATCGAGAGAGCGCGAGCGTTAAGGAACTGAGGTGATAAAAGAGTGTGAGTATGCTCTAGACAATCAAATACGATTTGTAAGTTGGTGGTGTGGTTTAATGCATAATTTTGGTGACCGTTGCAGACCGTAATACTTCTTCTTGAGTATGCAATTCCGAATTAGTTTTTGGAACCTCAAATCATCAATGACATAGGGTGAAATTAGGGAACGACTCTACGAGCTCATGAAAATAAACGTAAAAGTTTGAGGGAGGAGTGAGGAAGTGCATTGAGGGGTCCTTGATCACAACAATTTCTCTCCTGACTAGCTATCTGTATGAGTAAGGTTGCGTACGAGGGGAAGCACATTTGGAATCGTTCTCTCCGGAAATTCATTCCCCTAGCTACGGTCCTGGCTGTTGAAATTTTCATTCCCTCGAGAATATCAGTTTGAGCTCTCAATACTTGAGAATGTACAGCAATAAAACATCAAACTATAAATCCGCTTGGATTGTTTCAATTACGTATCCTTCATCAGGTCTCACAGAGTTATCTTCATTAGAATGTTCGAGAGAATCTTTTGGTTCAAGTGAAACGCACAAACAATTGATATTGAATCAATTGAAATGAAAAAACCGATAAAAATGAATATTGACGCAATTCAAATATTAGTGCCGGTATCTGCGAATAAGTTTTTGATAAAACGGATTTTGTTAGTACATTTCACATCCTAAACGACTTGCCGCCAGCAAAACAGAGACCCAGATCAAATTATACTAATGTAATTAGTCAACCTAGAGCACGAAAAACTTGGAACGTAATTTTGGCTAATATAGGTCTATGTTTCAGGAAATCCTAAACCAAATCTCACTTGGTGGCGTGATAATGAAGTCATCGATCATACTTACGACGTCTACGACGAAGAGGTAAAGAACATACTGTGGTTAGATCGACTACAACGCGAAAATGCGGACGATTTATTATCTTGCAAGGCGGTAAATTCGAAATTGGTTCCACCAAAAATAATAACAGTGGCTGTGAATGTCTATTGTAAGTATATCTAGATCGAATTTTGCGCTTAAGTACGATATTATGCTATTTATGATAGAAATTATTTCTAAATGAGAAAGCTGAATGGACGCACGAATAAGTACCTGCCAATTTTCTATTGTCACGAGTGTTCATAACTTTCGAGATCAGCAACGAAAATATAAAAAAGCAGCTTATCTATAGTTAGATATTATAATAATAAAGGGAGAAACAATGAAACATTTGATGCTTCAAACTTCTTCATAGGATCATTTATCAAAACTTTTTCAAGATCAACCTTTCCTTCTTAGAGTGCTCAAGTTCGAATTTTTGCGAGCGAAGTCGAATGTCGAAAGCAGAAGCTAGGTTTTCAATCAATTGTTGCGCCAAAAAGAGCATTCTACGCAAATACGCATGTATGACAAGTATATAATAATACAATCATGGTTGGGTCACCTTCAACAATTCTTTTATGAAATAGATTTCTTGTTCAGAAAATATACCGTTATAAAAGACAAATACGACATTCTGTATCCTGTTCCTTGCCATATACCCTAGCCTCAAAATTTGCATTCGTAGGGTTAGTGCACTCCCCACCTCCAAAGTTTGAATGGAAAGATGGAGAGAAAAGAAGACATTGATTTCAGAATTTGCGTCCGATACGATTGTACGGCCACCAAACCTCGCAATCGGACTTATCTTTTAATTCTAACAAGAATAAAAGCGCCTATTATCTACTATAAGGAATTTCTTCTCATCGACAGGGACATACAAAAAATGTGAAAGTTTTACTCATTAAGTCAGCCTCTGATTATAATCATCTTGAGGTAGATACACGAAAAGATTTAAAGAAATAATCAGACATTTGACCTTGAAACTTCACGGAAAGAAAGGTTCTCTGGGAGATCTTATATGGATTACAAGTTGCAAGTAATCTAGACTAGCTGCTAATCTCCGACAAGAGGGCTTAGTTTTGTGAAGATTTTAGAAACTTGACATGGCTGTCTTTGTAACAACCTTGTAAGACAGAAAATACAAATACGATTAACCATTACAGTTAATCACGTACACGTGAAATTTCGAGTTACTATAAGGAGAGAAATATGGTTCAGAAGACAAAACAACTTTTCCATCTTTAGAGGCAGAAAAGGAGTAATACAATTTTACATTTTACGAAAGTCACCTATATATAGGCCTACAGCGCCGAGCTGGATGTTCATCAAAGATAGAATTCATTCGTTTTTATGAGGAGAATTTCCGAGAAATGTTTTTCATATTGTACGGCAGTGGTTGCAGACTGCTAGAAATTAGACGAACTCATTTACAAGCTAACAAAAACATTTCATCCTTTCAAGCGTTTTGTTAATTGCTCTTCGTTCGTTCTCGGTTTTGTGGCAAAACAAAGAAGACGATGACAAGCTGTTGTGTACTTCACTTCCGTATACCAAATGTAATTTCTCTAATAGAGTTCAAATTCAACGTGCTTTTCCTCAGCGAGTATGACAATAGTTTTTCTTTCGCGGTGTTTCTATCTGAAATTTTATCTTTTAAAAAATGTGGCATTCCTTCATAGGAGTCATCCGTCCATAGATCGATCGGTCTTGGTTTGTACGGGATAGACTTCGCAGAATAGATTATATTTCGAACGAGAATTCCTCATTTATTTTACTTATTCGTTGATAAACTGACACAGGAGTAAACACTAGAGGTGAAGGAAAACTCTGTGATTTGTTGAGAAAGGATCTTGATCAATACGGATGATTTGAATGGTACATCTGTAGAGGCCTGGCGGGAGGGAGGGAGGCAACTGGGGATTTTGTTCCCGGGCCCGGAACAGAATTTAATGACCTTTTGATGTTTGAAGTCGACTAGAAGTCAATTTGGAGTAAACGCTTCTTGTACCTATGCCCTATATCAACATTGAAAATGAATAATTATAAATCTCGCTCGTCCCCAAATAAAGTCAATTTTTGAGTAGATAGTTTTATGCCTACATACTTTGAATTGACGTCAAAATATTCGATTTAAGGTTTATGAGATTTCGTTCGCTGTACATTCAACGTCGATTCGAGGTCGATTCCGTTGCTCGACCGTATTAACCTGGAGCTTGCTTCTCAAGAATATAGTACGTTAAATCCTACTTGAATAACTATGAATGCATAATTTATCTGCGATAGTGAAGTTACAGAGAAAAACAATTCGATATGGAGTCGAAGTCAAGTCGACATCTTTCAACGGAGTTCAAATTTTTTGTATGCTAAGAATTTACGTCGATTTTAAGTCAATTCTGAGTGCACTCTCAGCTCCGTGATGGACCAAGAATAGACCGTGAATATGAAGTCGAAAGTAAGTCGACGTTATTTGACAAAGTTTACATTTTTTTGTCGACCAAAAATCGACATCGATTTCAAGTCGACCTTTTCAAATTTTTCATCGACCAGAAGTCGACTTTTCCACGCCGACAATGAGTCCACCTTCAGTCGATTATTGGTCAACATTAGTGCCAAACAAAATCGACTTGAGATTTTTTTTATTTAGGAGTTATGCGATTACGCAAACGGGTCATCAGCTCCATTTAAGTTTTAATTGTACAAAAGTTATTATTAGATGCTTTAGAATTATTACAGTATAATTCGAAGAAGTAAGTAGAACGGAGGTAGTTGAGGGAATTGGAGAGGGTTTCAGAGTTGTTGGATAATGCGGAAGTGATGGATGAGGGAACGTTGTAGGCGGATCGGTGATTTTGGAGGACGGGACATGAGAAGAGATGTTGAACGATGAGTTTGTCTAATTGACAGTAGCTACATGAAGGAGGGGCGTGAGGACGTGAGAGGAGGTAAGAGTGGGTGAGTCGGGTATGGCCAATCCTAAGACGAGCGACGATGACTTCTTCATGACGGGAGTTTCTATTTGAAGAGGACCACCATGGAATAGGGAGGCTTTTGATTGATCATAGTTTGTTATTATGATGCTGTTTTTCCCAAAGGTTATGCCAAGAAGTTAATATTTTGGAGCGGTAATATTTTTGATGGTCTTATACTGGTGAATGAGTTGGGTCAGTAATTTTTGGTAAGAGGGTGGAGTTCTTGGCCGCACGGTCCACGTTTTCATGTTGGGGGTGACCGATGTGACCTGGAATCCAGATGAAGGTGACTGATGATTTGATAAGAGGTTAGCGTGTGGAGAGTGACGTGAATGCCTTGAGTAATGGGGTTATCCGAATGAGCATCTTGTAGAGATATGAGGGAGGAAAGTGAGTCAGACAGTAAGATGTAGTTGAGTCCGGGAGGACGTTGAGTAAGGGTTGAGAGACAAGAGCAAATAGCACTCAACTCAGCTGTAAAAACAGAGGCAGAGTTCTTTAAGCGATAGGCTGTAGTTTTATTCTGGATGGAGTAAGCGTAGCCTGTTTTATTTTGGTGGGAGACCCGCCATCCGTTTAGTTACTGAGAGTCCGCGTACGCGTAACGCTGGGTCTTAGAAAAATTCGTGACTTTCTATGGGCTAGTATAGGGACGTAGAAAAATTTTGAGCTCTCCTATACACTCGGCTTTCCATAATGAGCCGCGGGTCTGCCGCAACTCTTGATCCCTGAGCAAGAGCCTGTAAATTTTTTGTTTTGGATCCATCAGTGTAACTTATTATATGGTCGGGGTATTCTGATATAATTTCTGAGACAAGTTTTTGATAGACGGTGCTGTTTGATTTCGGAATATTTGTGAGATAGTACCTATCTTATAGTCGGAGGAGTGAATAGCCATGGAGGAATGGATGATTTAATAGGGAGGAGGGGGTTGAATTTTGGAAAAAAGTCAAGATACGGTTTCAGAGAGTTTACTAAGGTATTTTGAGGGAAGAAGAAAGCAGTGTCAGTGAGAAGTTGCGGAAATATGAGCTGAAGATGCGAGGAAGTCGGCAGTTAATACTAGTGTGCGAAAGTGGAGAGGAGGTTCGGCTGCTTCAGCACAGAGGTTTGGACTAGTCTGGCATAATCCAAGGGAGATTCTGAGAGCTGTTGATTGAACAGTGTTCAATAATTTAAGAGATGACTTGTTAGACTTTGACTTCGGTTCTAAGTCGATTTCAAGTCATTAATAAAAATGTTGTAGTCGACCGAAAATCGACCATTTGTTTCCGTCGACATTGGGTATACAAATTGTTTACATTTCTCATATCAATCACATTTTTGGTAGCCTAAATAAGAGTCGACGTCGGAATGCAGTCAACATGACATCGAACCAAATGTTTTCTGAAATGACAATAATTTGACTTTAGATCGACGTCGTCATGCAGTCGATGTACCTTCAAAATTGACTGAATTTTTATGGACTTTGGTGAAGATGTCGAATTTGCGTAGAAATTCTGTGGACTTTGAGTCGACATTGCCTATGACTCGAAATCGACCCCAAATTGACGAGCGACATGGTTCAACGGGGATTCCCCTCATACTCATATTTATAAACGTGAGAGTTAGAATTCAACGTACAACTTCATAGCTCCGATGATTGGAATTTTTCTGGGTTCTTCTTCTCTTAGATAGAAAATCGAACTTTTTCGAAACCCCCTCATTCCTTCCATATTCATTACTAGAGTCCCATTTGTTCAAGCTTCTTCACTTATACAGATTGAAGGTCAAAATTCTTTCTAGTCCCCTTCCCCCTCTCCTTTACCTCGCATCTCGTTTTTTTTTCTGCTCAGTGCTCCAATGCAAAATCTTTACAGCTTTTTCGTAATTAAAACTTAGAAATTTAATTTGTCCAAACTTGTCAAGAAAATTTGCCGAACTTTTGTGGCTTCCCTCAAAATGCAATTTTTCAGATTCTCTCTTGATAGCCCCCCCCCTCCCTCCTTTCCAGTCAAACATATTTTCTGGATAATAAAACGGTCGTCTGAATCTACGGTTTTGAAGGAGACCAGGTATTAAGTCATATTATACGTCATTTTACGACTGAAAAATTGATGTTGAACATCCGTTGATGTTTATTGAGTCATGAATTATCATCATCCAGCTAATGTGGATACCGTGCCATTATACAATGCCAAAAAAATGAAAATTTTGGAAATATTTAAACGGCAAAATAGTATCGATTCTTTATGGAGCATATTTTTGATTACACGTGCTCTTAGGATACTTTTCATGCTGTTCTTCAATTAAATATTCATAAAAACAATTCACACCACGCATCGAATGCTAGAAAAACGATAAACAATAGCAAAATAACGATCGTAGATTTACGTTTTTTATCATTTATTCAACCTCGACGGTGCGGCGAACGAATTGTAACTCAGCGCACATTCCCCATAATACGTCTTCAGTCACACGGATAAGAATTTTCTATACATGGATTATCTTAAATAAATGATGAAGTAGACCTAATAGCGACAGAATATCGAGAAGGAAGTGATGAAACCTCTAACTCTATCAACTACGTGGCCTCTTCAATTAATCAAGACGAGTTATAGATCGAGTTCATCGCTTTTATCTCATTCGACTATTAAGGCTTTGTCTTTTCGCGCAGCGAAATTCAGATCTGGCGTTTTTGTCATTTAATTTTCGCGGCGTTTCCATCTATCTTCGCATGTCTTCTGCGTAGCCTTAATTTACAGAAATACAAATACCTACGTGAATGCTGTATTCTTATCGATTTTACATTACTACTGTCGTCTTCATTTTCTCTATGTTTGCGAGTGTAACACAGACCTGTCGAGTAGTTCTAAAAAATGAGAAAAGGATGGACAAGAAAAAAACAAACAACCATTGTAACTTCACACGATGATTGCTGACCCGTAATATAGTTAGCGTTCTAGAGGATAAAATGACTTGTGCCTGAATGTATACTTGAGCCGCTTTCAATATTATACTGTATTTATGCGGCGTTTGTCGTTTTGAGGGAATACTCTTCTTGGTGCCTCTTAATTAATTTTGGTACAATTATCACAGCCATGCACAGTCTATTTGATGGACGAAAATTTATTTTTTTCTCGAATTTCTGGGGAAAATCGATTTGTACAAAAATTCCCTCCACAATAAAAACAAAAGGGATATTGTGTTCACCAAAGAGGCACGAAGTATTTATCTATTCAATTTTTGCTGAAATATATTGATATTGACACTTTACTAACCACGTATTGAAAAACAGTCTACTGTTCAGATACTGCCTATTTTGTATTCTTACACAATTGAATGATTTTGTCTGGAATTTCTTTCTTCCATTTTGTAATAATATTTCAGAAATGAGAACTCGAAGATCATACGCCAACTCTAAAAAAAATATATGAAGTAGAAAGTACAAAAACGAGGAATTTTAATTGACAGACTTTGAAAAATATCGGTTCTCGAGCTATGAAGAGAACAGACTTGGAGAATTCCTCATTTAGTTAACAATCAAACACCTGGCCAGAGAGAATAGGGTCAATATTGACGTCGACGTGATGGTTTAGAAGAAGACTCAGTGGTGGCGATAATATCTCGAGCCTAAGCATCACATGAAAAATTATGAAAAATTGAAATTTGCCTACAACTAAAAATTTAGAACAATGATGAACGACTCTTCAATCATCCAGCCGCGAGAGAAAAAATGAGCACCATATGGGGTGAAAATGGATCGCCACCCCTGATAAGTGGACTTCTCCGTAACGACTGTAGAATTTCCTTTATCTGCCTTAGTAAGAAATGATAATGTGCATTGAATCCTCATAACTAATACGAGCCATAATATTGTATGGTGTTTTTGGTTACTGAGGCACGTAACAGATGCTAACAGTCTCACTACTAAACGGTTTCCCATTGGATCCTTCCTTTTCTCAGTCGACGCCAATAGTATGTATATGTTACCGTTAAAACCCGAAATCAGTAAATTCTAGAATTCACTAATCGAAACTAGTTGCCACAAATGACTTTAGTCAAATCTAGTTTTGACTAGTTGATTCTAGAATCAACAAATGGTTTTAATTCATCAGTGAATTCTAGTTTTAACTGAAATGAATCATAATTGTTCGAGTTCGAGAGGTATTGATGTGCTTACCTCTCGCTATCTCTCTCTTTCTCGCTTACCTCCTTTCATTTCTTCTTCCTAGATTACCGGACTGTTCTCCGCGGTGCCCGCGGGTGTAGTCTTCCTAATCTCGCCTCGTTCCCCTCCTCCTGTTGCTCGCCGCGGTGTACACGGGTACAACAACATATCCTCTTGATTAGCCTCCACGGTTTCCGCGGGACTGATCTTCTCTACCCCGTTCGATTCTTCCTTCTGTTGCTCGCCGCGGTGTCCGCGGGTACAACAGTGTATCCACACTAGCCAAGCCTCCGCGGTGCCCGCAGGACTGGTCTTCTCTCCCCAGGGTCTCTCCCCTGTCGCTCGCCACGGGGCCCGCGGTTACAACCGAGTATCCACCTTGGCTAAGCCTCCGCGGTGCCCGAGGAACTAGTCTGTGCTCAACGTAACTTTATCGGTCGATCTCTCTTTCTCTCTCTCACACACACATACATCTCCACACACATCTCTCAACTGTTGTAAGGCGAAGAAAAAATAAAAGTTAAATTTTTTTCCGCAAGCACTGCGTTTTTATTAACCGCACTATATGTTACCCTTCAAACAATGTCGCGTACCGTCGAGCCCATGCAGTCGACAGGTGCCCCTAACACAGTCGTGGCCTGCGGGCACACGTGTGTAACACATTTTTCTCTTTTCTTTTGAAGTCACGCAGTTTACATTGAAAATATTTACTAAAATTCCTTTTAAAGATTGTATTCACCCTCCTTGTTTTCACTAGTTAAAACTAGTTTTACCTGACAGTTATAATTTTCTTCTCTATTTCACTTTTCACTAGTAAAAACTAGTTTTGCCTGAAATTATTTCAGTTAAAACTAGTTACAACGTTGAGGGTCCCAGTAAATTCTAGAATTGACTAGTCAAAACTAGGTCTGACTAAAGTCGATTGTGGCAACTAGTTTTGACTAGTGAATTCTAGAATTTACTGATTTCGGGTTTTAACGGTAACATATACACGTATACCAGTTACCCGTACAATTTCGATTATGGTCGATGTGCTTCGAACCAAAGCTATTCCAGAGAATATCATTGCTGAATCCGAGAGTTTAATTACATTATGCCTTAAAGATAACATTTGCGTGTACCGCAGGAAAACTTACAAATTTCCAGATGGACTCCCCATGGGAGGTCCTTTATCGTCATTAGTAGCCGAAGTCTACATGGACTACATGGAAGGTAAGCTTCTAGACAACGGCTATGCAGAACTACTTTTCTATAAACGATACATAGACGACATTGTGGGCATTTGGTCTGGTTCTCAATCCTCACTAGATCACTTTCTTCAAAAAATCAACGATTTCCACCCTTCCATGTCCTTTACTTTGGAAATAGGTGGCGAGTCTATAAACTTTTTAGATCTCACTTTGCGACTTAAATCTAAATTTGCCGATATTATGATAGTTGATTTTGAGATTTACAGGAAAAATACTTTCACCGGAGTTTCAATAAACAATCATTCCTTACATTCTCAACGCCATAAACATGCAGTAATAAATTATAGGGGTCTTCTCCGCCTTCCTCTATCTGATAGAGCCAAAAAGACAGAAATCAAGAACATTCAAGACATTGCTCAACTCAACGGACTGCACCTCGATGTAAACGCAATGGTTAGAAGAAGAAGCCTCCGCCTTCACCTTCGAGAGTCATCCCTCAACACCAACACCGAACCCAGAACAAAATGGTTAAAGTCATCTTATTTGGGGAAACCCTCTCTCAAAATTGAAAGGGAGCTCAAGAAATATAACTATGAAGTCGGATTCTACCCTTACCTCACGATTGGTCATCTCTTCAACGCCAAGGACCCCACCTCCTTCTTAAAACAAGCTGGTATCTACCGTCTCGAATGTGGTGACTGTAATGCCTTCTACGTCGGCCAAACAGGAAGATCCCTAAGTACAAGAACTTCGGAACATCGCTCGGCACACAACACCAACAAACCCAGAGAATCGGCTATGGCAGCTCACTGCCTAGAAAACAAACATCCTTTTTAACGGTTACCGCTAAATTGATTAGAAAGTACTCTAAAGGTGCTCTCATGAATAGGCTCGAAGAGGTGGAAACTGTTGCCTCCACTAGCCAACATGACTTGCTTCTCAATGATCTCTCCGTTACCTTTTTATCACCATTTACACGATATTTCTACAATTTTTATCTCAATAATGAATAATTTTTCCAATCGTTTTTCCATTTATATTTTTTTAATATTTTTTACTTTCTATCTAATTTTTCGTCTTTATATCTTCAAATTTCATTTCCTTCTTCTTTTTCTTGCTTGAATCATTTTTAACTCTTCATCTAGTTCTGCTCGTTGTTTCTGATTTACTCCCTCTTCTATTCTTTTAATTTTATTTAGTCATAGTTCATTTTCTTTGTCTTGTATTTAGTTGCCCGTCGATGATCACCAAGCGTGTTCGAAACCGGTCGCGCTAAACGTCCGCTGCGTAAACGTGTCCAAATGTGATTAAAGTGTATCTATCGCCTTTGCTCATTTTATTTCAGCATCTGTTACGTGCCTCAGTAACCAAAAACACCATACAAGTAAGAAATGATCCCTCCTCCCTGAGCTTCCTCCTCAAACCCTTGATGACCTCTCTCGCAGTGCTATTTATACACGGAAGGGGGGTATCAAGGACCAAATCACACACGTTTCTGAGTATTGAGACCGGGGCCGATCTTCACGATTGAATCGGCGACAACGTTCGCAAGAGCGTGGGTCTTATTGAGGGGGGGGGGGTATAAACTTCAAACTTTTCTCCAATTGAGTGGTCTCGTCGCGAACGAACTCTACCTGACTGCAATTCATGATACGCTGACTTGTAGATTTTCAATGACCCAATACCAAATTTATACCTAAGGTTTCGATTCGTGGATTTTTAAGAACACAATTGCGAATTCGCACTGGCTTTGGATTTTGGATTTTTGAGGACCCAATGACAAATTTGCGTCAAGGTATGGATTTTTAAAGGCTTAAAAATGAATTCGTGACTAGATCTAGACATGTGGATTTTCAGCGAATCCGTGAATGGGTTTCAGTTTCCGATGGCAAATTCGCGTTTGGGTTTGAACTTGGTCTCGTGACGTTTTCCCTATCAGAAAGCAAATTACGTATGATGTTTCACAACTTCTGTTTTCGATAGCAGAATAGCAGAGAAACGTAAACTACTCGAGATGTATTTGCATGAGAAAACGACTGCAACAAAAATAAGCAGCGTATTTTGACAGCTGCTATAATGCTGCTCCAGCCACGAAAACCACGAACCTATTTAAGTTGCATTACTCACTTTAATTCCATTATTGTAAACATAAGAAGTGGAAAGGTTTACGTACGTTCACACACGCTTAAAATTGGATAGAGGTTTTCCTATTAAATCGTAGATATCTGCCGAAATAATGTAGAAAAAATTCAAAAAATAAACCAATAAACTACTTGAACACTACTCGCCGCTATTCTTCTTTATATCAGGGCAATACCACATTGTATACGGAAGCCCTCATTGAAGATAATTTCAGTACCTTTATGTCCAGATTAGTGCGACAAAATTTCGAAAATTCTAGTCAAGTGTAACTTTCCGGTTTCTGAAAAACAACAAAATATTTGGGTCCACTGACTGTGCAGCGCTCGTAATCTTAAGGATTACAAATTCATGAATATTGGTACAAAAACGAATGGTAAAAGCAGAACGAAAATAGACAGTATAAATTTTCGGTTAGCTATATCGATAATTACTGTTTGATCACAGCCAATAGTATCTCTATACATATTTAACCCTATAAGTAGCGTAGAATTAACGTAAAAATCCTATCCGCGGCAACATTTGGGCAGTTTTACGTGCTTACGCAATTCGCTATCAAATAAAATATTTCCAATACCCCGACTGTTATAATCATAATTTCGACGTCGGTTTGAAAAATTAGAAAATAAACGTCTAATTAAACGAATAAGCCTGATAAAAAGAGAGGCAACTACAGAGCGTACAAAAATTTTGAGCCCAATCATACGGAAATAAGGTAATCAATTTGAAAGGATTGGCCTCGAATCTAATTTTGAATTATTTTGTAAAGTATCTTCTGCGATGACAGCACCCCATGTGTTCATAATTAATTGTCATTGGTCGAAATTTTCAAGTCCCCCATTATTGAATGATCAAAACTGTTCTGAATACCCCTTCAATTGATGTAGCTGGAAAATCAAAATTTCCATAACTCTTCCACCTCAGACACATATAACTCGATCGTGGATAATATTTCAGGTTTCCCCCGTATCGATCGATATAGCTCAAAGATTGGGATTTTACCAAGTTCCAGGGTACCTCCACAAAAGTGATTCCATCAAGAGTTAGTACAGTCCAAAGTCAAAGAGAACGTTTTCTACCTCGAAAGCGGGGGAATATACACCACGAATAGGTCGGCTTACACATCTCCCAAAAAGTAACCAGTAGAAGAGGTTTTCACATGAAAACCATCACGTGCACACAGATATTTTTCTGATATCTTCTAGGCATACTATAAAATAGTCTGGCTCGACACCTGTCAGCAATGACAATCAATATGTGTTTGAGGCAAGTAGAAGTAGTTTTCTTTTCTTCTTGAAGATAGAATTCTTGACATTATTAGCCGCATGATGATGTAGAATAAGGAAAATGAAATAGACGCGTGATATTTTAATAATATTGAACAATTGGAAGGAAATTGGGACTGAATATTGCTTCATTTGAAACGGAACTATTCAATTTTCAATTAATTTATAAATTTCATGATTTAAATATTGAATTCAAAATTTATTATTATTATATTATTTTTATGTACGACGCTCACACAACATCACCCGGGTCAAACTAAATGCAACTTAGTACGACCCTGATGATGTAGCGTAATCGACGGATCCCGTTCAACCATGTCGACTATAAATCAACGTCGATCTGACGTCAAATCGACGTCATGTCGACCCATTATTTCAATAAGTATTCGACACAATGACCGTCGAAATAGCTCCGGGGTATGTCGACCAGAAATCGACCACAATCGACTGCAAATCGACTCATTCTAAATCGATTCATTCGTTTTAACCAGAGTCCTGCAGTCGACGTAGAAATCAAGTCGATTATGAGTAAACAGAATTTAATGACCTTTTGATATTTGAAGTCGACAAGAAGTCGATTCGGAGTTTACGATTCTCGTACATCTGCCCTATATCAACATCGGAAATGAATAGTTATAAATTTCGTTCGTCCCGAAATGAAGTCAATTTTAAGTAGATAATTTTATGCCTACTTTGAATTGACGTCAAAATATAGTCGATTTGAAGATCATTAGATGTCGTTTGCCGTACATTCAACGTCGATATGAGGTTTATTTCATTGCTCGATCGTATTAACCTGAAGCGTGCTTCTCAAGAATATAGTAGCCTACGTTAAATCCTGCTTAAGTAACTATGAATGCATAACTTATCTGCGAGTAGTGAAGTTATACAGATAAAAACAGTTCGACATGGAATCAAAATCAAGTGGACATCATTGAATGGAATTCATATTGTTTGTCGACTCAGAATTTACGTCGATTTTAAGTAAATTCCGAGTAAACCCTCTCAGCTCTGTGATCGACCAAGAATAGAATCCTTATTAACGAGAATATGAAGTTGAAATTAAGTCGACGTTATTTGACAAAGTTTACATTTTTTGTCGACCAAAAATCGACATCGATTTCAAGTCGACCTTTTCGAGTTTTTCATCGACCAGGGGTCGACTAAATTTCAACACCGACAATGAGTCTACCTTCAGTCGATTTTTGGTCAACATGAGGGCCAAACTAACTTCACATGAAATTGACTTCGATTCTAAGTCGATTTCAAGTCAATGTTGTAGTCAACCAAAAATCGACCATTTGTTGCCGTCGACATTGGGTGCACAAATTGTTCATATTTTTCTCATATCAATCATATTTTTGGTAGCCTAGGAGTCGACGTCGAAATGCAGTCAACATGCTATCAAACAAAGTGTTTTCTGAGTCGACGATATCTCGACTTTAGATCGACGTCGTCATGCAGTCGATGTACCTTCAAAGTCGAGTGCATTTTTATGGATTTTGGTAAAGATGTCGAATTTACGTAGCAATTCTGTGGACTTTGAGTCGACATTGCCTATGACTCAAAACCGACCGTAAATCGACGGTCGACATGGTTCAACAGGGAACGTCGGTTTCCTAAATAATTTTTTGTTTTAAATGAAGAAGTATTTAGAGTCAATTTCCTTCCTATTGTCCTTATAGAATATACCTCTACGCCGGTGCCGTCACAGCATTTTACAATTAGCAGAAACCTTGTCAACTGAACCAAATTGACCCTCATAAGAAAGACATAGGGAGCAAAGATCATTAGGCAATTAATTGACTGATAAAAAGAAGTATCCTGGCTATAAAGAATTCTTTTGCAAATGCTTAGGACTTCTTATTAAAAAAATCTACATTTTCAATAACTGAGAAATCTCTATTTCTCAAAAGGCGTATTGATATGTAAATGAATGTGCACATACTATAGTGCAGGGGCGCTCAAACTTTTTTGATGCAGAACCACAAAGCACAAGTTACGGCCGCGTTAGCATTTCGAAAAATATCCTAGGTTATTTCTGGCAATGTGTAAGCTAGTAAGCCTAACATAAGTATTAGATTAGATGAACGCGTTCTTCTAAGTTACGGTTATCCATGATATCGAGAAGAAATACTCAAAAGGAAGAGTAAAAAGAAGCAAAACATCGCAGAAAAAAGAAGACGAAAAGCGCTTTTGGTTTATCAACCATCATCAGGAACGAAATAAAAACAACTGAAAAGACGGAGGAGAGAATGACATCATAAAGGTTGGTCAAACGAGAAGTTGCGTTGTGAATCATATACAAGTTCGACCAGGCCGTCTTCCGGAATGTACGTGTATAGTGAAGTAATTCATCGGTGCTGAGAAGACGAATTATTGACATGTCTTTTCTGTGGTCTTATCCTTGTGGAAATTTTCATTGTGGTAGTGATTCTCAAATCTGTGAGTCCGAGTCCGCGAGTCCGAGGGGGCCCCACCCCCTCTTTCGAAAGGAACTTAGAAAAATTTCGAGGTTTTCTCAGGGGAGTGATTCTGAAATCTGCGAGTCCGAGTTCGCGAGTCCGAAGTAGTAGTTTATCCTAATATAATGAATAGATTTATACTAGGCTAAGAAGAGCTTGTGACGTCATAGGTCAGTGACTTCATAGGTCGGTGACGTCATAAGTCGTGAATTCTGGTCCCCTTACAACATCTAAAACATACTGAAGCGGGACGAATGAGCGGAGCAAGTGAGGCCCAGTAATCTCATCAGACTGAAATATACTAAAGTAGACTTACACTAGACCAAGAAGCGGGACGAAAGAGCGGAGCGAGTGGGGCCCATCTCATCAGCCTGAAATCTACTAAAGTAGACTTATACTGGACCAAGAAGGTTCATTAGCCTAAAATATTACAAAGTAGACTTATACTAGATCAAGCGAGTGTGCCGCTCTAAAGCCTTAGTCTAGAACTCTCAAATATTTTTGTCTCGCATTATCCACTACATATCAGATTGGGCAAAATTGTGAAAAGACATGGACATGATCTTTATCTTTTTGGCGGCGCGAAGAAATCCAATACCCAAAATATCTAGATTCCTAAATCCTTCTCCAATACCTTTGCCTCCTTTTTCTATATGTTCGAGGGTGGTAATTCTCCTTATGGAGGAGCCTTTCCGATCCCTCACAGAAACTGTAGCCACTGTTGATCAAATGAGCGCCGGAGGCTGATTCCCCAGGTGTCCCTAATTCCAAGACTTCACATGTTTAGCTACTCCCAACTTCATCTGGCGTTCGGTCACACCAATATAAGAACCCTACAAAACTTACATTCCACCTTACAAACACCACTCCTCTAATCAACGGGTATAGCATCCTTCAACCTTACAAACAACCCTTTCACAGTGGTCGGGTTGTAAAATGCTGGCAGAGGGTCCAACCCAATTGGAGAGAGAACTTTCCCAGGAAAGGGAGACTGATCGCGTCTCGGGGAAGAAAAGTGGTGGTATCAAGTAATTCCCCATAAGTGTTCTCGGGGACGGCGATCCATTTTCGCCCTATTTGGTGCTCATTTTTTCTCTCGCGGCTGGATGATTGAAGAGTCGTTCATCATTGTTCTAAATTTTTAGTTGTAGGCAAATTTCAATTTTTCATAATTTTTTAGGTGGTGCTCAGGCTCGAGAGCATCTATATGATCGCCACCACTGCCACTTATGTTACTAAGCTTGAAGAAGTGCTTCACCAATGTGGAGCCACTGAAAATACCGACTTCAATTTCAATAAGCTCGTCAAAGAGGTTGGAAAAGTTATTAATGATAGCACCTTTATAATAAGCAAGCATACGACTAAAAAATGCCTACTTGAACCAAATCCTCTGCTTTCTCTCGTTTCCGGGTCGCCTAAGATACACAAAAAGGATACCTCGATGCGGCCTGTCGTGTCTTATGTCTCTTCACCTGCTTACTCTCTCGCTGAATCACTTGGACAGATGGTTTAAGCGTCGCATTGAGTATGAGTCTCCTTACTCGGTAAAAAATTAGATTTCCTCAGCTGATAAGTTTAAAGATTAATTACTTCCTCCAGGCACCACTCTGTGCTCTTTGGTCGAGGTTGGTCTGTTCCCTCTAACATACCAAGAGTCATTGCTATGCAACATATAGGTGACCTCTTCGTTCAATCTAATACTTCTCACGTAGAGTTACAAGAATTCTTTAATTTACTCAATGTATGCTGGTCCCCAAATTTTTGCAAATTCAATGGAAAATTTTTCGAGTACCCTGAGGAGGTTGGCATTCCTATTGGTTCCCCATTCGGTTCCCTTGTTTCGGAGATCTTCATGTTCAAGTTTGAAGCTGACCTCTTCTCCTCGGGCCGAGTATTTCTGGATCACGTTCACTATATTGGCACCGATATGTAGATGACTTTCTACGTGCGTGGACCACTGCGTCACGTTTCTTTTCTATTATTGTAACGGTTGAACTTTTATTACAAGATGGAGAATCACGCTAATGCGATCCAAGATTTTTTACAAATTGGACTTTCAGAGTTCATCTTTACTTTCACAAAGTTGAGGTGGTAATGACTGGTTTCATTTCAAGATAGGAAACAGAATGGACTCGAGATGAATGTACTACAAGGAGTACGCGAATTAATTGAAAACCCATAAAAAATGAAGAAATTTATTCAAAAGAAATGACGCGCATTTATACAGTTTAGATGCGATTTCTTAAAATGATAAGTCGAACTCAATGCCAGAGTGCAGTGCCCAGTACAATCAGTAGACCTTAAAATTTTTCCATTCTTTTCTAATAGAAACGGGCGAGAGTGAAAAATTTAATTAAATTTTGTTAGTTTGAATTCTCTAGATATTTTTAGAATGAATTTCAGCTTCGTTCGACACGCAGTGGCAGACAATGTTTTCAACATTGTGTAGAGCCACGCGGAATACTGATGGCTATATCAGAACTTTACCTCTCGTCGAAATTTTACGCTCTGTAAATTCTCACTAAAAAAAAAAAAAACAGCTAGCTCAATTGTCGTGAAAATCTAATCTACTGCAGACTTGACTAGAAAAAATTTCGTGTTGCTTTGATATTATTTTGCTCGATTGGCAAACTCCTCGAATGCTGCGGATTTTAAAATTAAAGAATTCTATTCGCAAAAGTAACAATGATAGACTTGTATAAGCCTGTGCAAAATACGAAGATTTATCGTTCCGAAATTTATTGTGAAACAAAAAATATTAGACTATACGAAGAGTCGAGCCATAAAGATGAAAAATTTCAAAATTGTTTTTTGATTTCATTTTAATGGAATTGCAAAATTCAACGCTAATCGATTGAAGGATAATAACAGCCTCGAAAAATATAGCCCCTACGAGAAAAGACCGTCTCATTCCGAATTTTACACTCTCCATTTTACGATGAAAGTAGAAATCTATCTAGAAACTTTGTCGAAGAGGTATTTTTATAGTTTTTCACCGGGTACAAAGGAGTCATAAACTGTAGGTAGGTATAGAACATGTTGAGGCCAGCTTAAGCTGTTTTAGCAGATTCATGAAGAACGTAAGAGGAAAGGCCATCAGATACTGCAAAACCTATTTTAAAAGAAAGATTTCCGATCTTTTAAGGGCATAAAGGAAAGTTGGAAAAATTTCACAGGATAGAGCAGTGCCTCTCAATCGGTATCATTTTTACCGACCATTACATTCGGTTGTAAACGAATGGTTGTAGCTAGAGTTTACCTCCAATGGTGGAAGTCAGAGGCCCCAGTATAAAGAGGCAATGAACAGGTTGTTCGAATATGTAAGGAGTCTGCTCTACAGGTAGTGGAAGTATGATATTTCGAGGATTGTAAAGAAAAAAAGGAGCTCGTAAAATTTAGATTATTATCCAATCACGTGAAATTTTGAAAAATCGAAACCTGTCTTCCTGTATTCTTATTCAGCGCATTCGCAAATTTTTACAAGCTCGCTTCTCATCATTATGCAGGCATATTTATTCATGTGGACTCAAATTTTCAATTTTTTCCTTTGAAGAAATGAGCTCTATTAATTTTATCAAATTGAAAACTGTTATTTCCTCAATTAAACCTTTCTACTGTCTAAATATTGTCACTCAATAAATGTTCTATTTCTCGAGTTGCGAGGCGTCGAGAATGATCATTTTTTATAGACCTATAAAGGCAATCGTAGAGAGCAGTTGAATCAACCGAATGCTCTTTTACATAAAATTTCAATCGTCACACATTATTTCTGAGGCTGTCTTCGTTGAATAATTAATGTTTTCGTTCGCGAAATTCAACGCATCTATCTTCTCGAGTATAAGTAATTAGACATATTAGAAACTAAGGTGAAAGGTTTAATGCGGGGATAATAAATCGGAATTGATTTACGAGCAAGGTAAAGACTGTAGACACGTATAAAAAATTATTACCGTGTTCATCGAATTCATCTTGGAAAGTTATTGTTTGTATCTTCGAAAGTGTATGCTGCGATTTTCATGATACTATCAACATAGACTATACAAAATCAAGCTCATTTGAGGAAAACTTGGCAATTTTTTTTGTCCATACTCGTGTACGAGTCCACTACCTTGGCGAATGAAACTGTAGACGAAAAGGAGAGGTAGACGAACCGTCTGGCGAGAAAACGTTTTTCGCATTAATAACTTCGACCCAACGGGTAAAAAAGCCTGTCACGGACCGGCATTTGTGGCAGAAGCCGACTTTTGACCCGATATCATTCCTTTAAAAAGATGGCAGCGGCTTCCTCTTTCCAAAAAGTCGTTAGGAAAAACAAATGAAATAATTGACGAGAAAACAATGTTAAAGTATCTGGAGGAGGATGAAATTGATTAAAATTAATATGAGTGTGTAGTAAGTATAAAATGTTCACTGAAGGCAACAATTATATTCGATACAGTAGCTAAAGGAATTTGTTTTTTACTTCTTATACTTGTGAAAAACTCTTCCAATGTGGTATCTTAAGGTTTACCGTTCTTATTCTACTAGCGCTAACATGCTATATACTAGGCTGAAGAGAGAGAGGTGAACTCGTTGATTTCAGAATTGAAGTAGATTGTAATTCTAGTTCCGGAATGAACTAAAAGGAAAAGGAAGAGGGGAACATCTTGAGGTTGAACAAAATACTAACCTCACTCAATATACGTATATTAAGTATACTAGATTCAAGAGAAGTCAATATGCGTATACTATACAAACCCTTACATCCTCTGTACCACGATAGGAAGTAGGGCAGGCTGTATATTCCATAGAAGAGTACATCGAGCTTTTTCACCCCCTCATTGGTCTAGTATGGATCTCCTATAGAATTCAAGCCAATATAGCTGTTAGAGGCTGGGACTATGATCTCAACCCACCATACCACCTGGGATGAGCCCACTACTTGGTCCGCTCTTAAACTTTCATTTTACTAGACCTGATGTACTGTATACAAGGTTTACAGTGGTTAACTTGCCTAGTATAAAGGAGGCTTCAGAAAGGTCACAGTATACAGGATTCCTAGACCTACCGTATAATATGAAGCTATTAGAAATTTAGGGGGTAAAGAAGAAACAAAACATGTCTAATACCATTTCCTATTCTAGAGAACTGTACAGACGCCTGGACGCCAAAATGCATGTGAGCTGTACCCTAGTAAATTTAGAGGCCATTACAGATTTGCAATGGCAGCGATGAACCCAGAACCTCCCAAACACGCTCGCAATTGTGTTGGCGCGAGAATGTCCCCTCAGCAAATAGCTCAGAGCCTGAAATTTGTCCAAGTCCTCCTCTTATCATATATAGCTTCGTTTCCGAATCTTGAAAATGATGACGTAATAAGTTGAACACGCTCGCGATTACGTTGCGTTGGCGCGAAAATGCCCCCTCAGCAAATGAGTTGGTGGGGCTCTTCTCAGTATACTGTATACTAGGCCTAATATAATGAAGGCTGAACATTGAAATTTTCGCAAGTCCCTAAAGTAGGTCAAGGTCATTGATGATGTTATGAACATGAAGCGTCACATGTCTTGTCACGTCATATCATGTAGTTCACGAAAACTCCCGGACGCTGAGGATTTTTGTTTCTATAGTCCCAAAAGTAGGTCAAGGTCATTGATGATGTCATGAACATGAAGCGTCACACGTCACGTCACGTCATATCACGCAGTTCACAAAAACTCCTGGACGCGACCGTTTTCTGAGGATTTTTTCTATAGCCCCTAAAGTAGGTCAAGGTCATTGATGATGTCATGAACATGAAGCGTCACACGTCACGTCACGTCATATCACGCAGTTCTCAAAAACTCCCGGACGCGACCGTTTTCTGAGGATTTTTTCCATAGTCCCTAAAGTAGGTCAAGGTCATTGATGATGTCATGAACATGAAGCATCACACGTCACGTCACGTCATATCACGCAGTTCACAAAAACTCCTGGACGCGACCGTTTTCTAAGGATTTTTTCTATAGCCCCTAAGGTAGGTCAAGGTCATTGATGATGTCATGAACATGAAGCGTCACACGTCACGTCACGTCATATCACGCAGTTCACAAAAACTCCTGGACGCGACCGTTTTCTGAGGATTTTTTCTATAGCCCCTAAGGTAGGTCAAGGTCATTGATGATGTCATGAACATGAAGCGTCACACGTCATGTCACGTCATATCACGCAGTTCACAAAAACTCCCGGACGCGACCGTTTTCTGAGGACTCTTTCTATAGCCCCTAAAGTAGGTCAAGGTCATTGATGATGTCATGAACATGAAGCGTCACACGTCTTGTCACGTCATATCATGTAGTTCACGAAAACTCCCGGACGCTGAGGATTTTTGTTTCTATAGTCCCAAAAGTAGGTCAAGGTCATTGTTGATGTCATGAACATGAAGCGTCACACGTCACGTCTCGTCATATCACGCAGTTCACAAAAACTCCTGGACGCGACCGTTTTCTGAGGATTTTTTCTATAGCCCCTAAAGTAGGTCAAGGTCATTGATGATGTCATGAACATGAAGCGTCACACGTCTCGTCACGTCATATCATGTAGTTCACGAAAACTCCCGGACGCTGAGGATTTTTGTTTCTATAGTCCCAAAAGTAGGTCAAGGTCATTGATGATGTCATGAACATGAAGCGTCACACGTCACGTCACGTCATATCACGCAGTTCACAGAAACTCCTGGACGCGACCGTTTTCTGAGGATTTTTTCTATAGCCCCTAAAGTAGGTCAAGGTCATTGATGATGTCATGAACATGAAGCGTCACATGTCACGTCACGTCATATCACGCAGTTCTCAAAAACTCTCGGACGCGACCGTTTTCTGAGGATTTTTTCCATAGTCCCAAAAGTAGGTCAAGGTCATTGATGATGTCATGAAAATGAAGCGTCACACGTCACGTCACGTCATATCACGCAGTTCACAAAAACTCCTGGACGCGACCGTTTTCTGAGGATTTTTTCTATAGCCCCTAAGGTAGGTCAAGGTCATTGATGATGTCATGAACATGAAGCGTCACACGTCACGTCACGTCATATCACGCAGTTCTCAAAAACTCCCGGACGCGACCGTTTTCTGAGGATTTCTTCCATAGTCCCTTAAGTAGGTCAAGGTCATTGATGATGTCATGAACATGAAGCGTCACACGTCACGTCACGTCATATCACGCGGTTCTCAAAAACTCCCGGACGCGGACGTTTTCTGTGGATGTAATCCCTGTAACAAAATGGATAGTGGATTCCCCGCTAATAAAAGAGGCTTAAGAAAAGATACAGCACACAGGATTCCTAGACCTAATATGAAGCTAGTATGTTGGTTTACTGCATAGATCAAATAGAGACCCAGTTAGTTTATTCAAGTCTAACTAGTATAATCCCAGTATAAAGCTTATATTATACAAGTAGTATAATACAAAGAGAGGTCCTCGCCTAGTTCATCTTCAGTATACTATATACCTACATCTTTATGACAGTATAATACCGTCAGCGCCTCAAATAGACCCGGAGATCACTGAAAGGCTCATAAATCAAAAGATTGATACCCCGTCGGATTTTCACACAAATGTGAAAAAACTCAAAACCGATTCTACCCATCATGTGTAAACATCTCAAATTACCTCAAGAGGCTTGCAGAGGCTAAGGGGACCGAGTTTAGTAGGAGAATTGCAAACGAGAACATAATAACGATTCTGGACTAAAAAAAAATTAAGAGAAACAAAAAGTGAAAAATGTGGATTCTAGATGAATACATACTCAAAAGAGTAAATCAAGGAGTTGAAATGTAGCCACAGAAACAGAAAAATTCGCCGGAGCGCTTTCGATTAAGAAACCATTGTCAACGGGGACGTGAAAGCAACTAAACAAAATTGCAAGAATGTGGATGTTCTGACCTAAGTGCTCAAGAAAGACCAAAGAGATAGAATGATTGAATTCTCAATGTACAATTTTTTTTGAACTACGTAAGGAGGTTGAATTAAAAAACGTCATATCATTATTTTTAATTAAAGGAGACATATTTCCTAATTGGATTCGAATACTCGGATCATCTCAACAAGGGAGGAAAAAATATTACGTTTTATGGCAGTACTTCGGAAAGTTGGTACTTCCAAAAGTCCACGAGAGAGTTTTTTTTTTCCTTTATTCAATTTTCTTACCGTAGGCCCATAAAATTTTATTTTGAAATGAAACTTGTTCGTGAGCGGACATATCGTAAGTCTTCAACTTGAAAAATATTCACGGAGGAAACCAAAGTGGTTGTTTAATTAGACTTTGCGAAAGTTCAAAGGCTTAAAACTTGGAAAGAATTCAAATCACTACGAGCCGAATCCCGAGATATAAATACAAAACGAATAGACGACTTATTTTTGCTTTTTCGAGACTAGAGAAAAATGCAGCATAAATCTTCCTTCGCAGTTCTATCGCCGAAGTTGGGAAAATATTACTTATTAATATCCAATTTAATATTATATTTCAACTGCATAGCTCTTAGAGTGAGAACAATATTATTTGACCTCTGTCTACGTATTTTCTGTGGTAAACTTTCTCGAAAATTCGTTCAGCTGTAGTGACCCTCAAGAAATGAAGAGATCACACAATTTTTTTCCTCTCAATAATGAAGCTCATACATTACTTCCAAACCTCTCGTTTTAAAAAATTGTCACATAATACGTATTTTTTCTTCCTTTCTTTCCATCGGAATATTACCTGAAGGTTTTTTTTTCTTCTCTCAAATGCATTTTCACGTAGCACACATTCATAGAAGAAATCCATTAATAGTTGGTTGTCCTATTCTAATTTTGGACGACGTTCGAAGAAAATTTTAGCGATCGACAAAAAATATGAAAATCACCACTTGAAATTAATTTTGTTCGCCTGATTTAGCACAGCAATTGAAAATATGGCGTAAAAAGAAATTAATTCTGAAAATGAATTGAGGATAAACAGAAATATGGCGCATATCGACTTAGCGAATAAGAAAGCTAAAAAATAGACACCAATATGGAAAATATTTCTGAAATAGAATTCAACTTCTGCACTCGAAAGATTGAATTTTGCGAGTAAACAAATGGTACAATTTAAGCTGATGATGAACTTACGGGTCATGTAAAGCATACAATATTTCTTTTCGCAAACGCGAAATTATAAAGCAGGTTGTACTTATTATTAGAAATAATGTTATTTCAATAATTATGTATCAAAAAAGAAAAACATTGCCATTCGGTTAGAGTTTTAAATTTTCGATTTGCATTAAAAAGCAATGTTATTCGCGTTCAGGTAATTTTATGTACGTAAGTTGACTAGACTATTATCCAGCTCACGCAAGGGGTGACACTGATAAATCAAAGAAGATTTACAACTCCAAGGACACATCATGACGCGCAAAAAAATCAATCATATTGTTAGAATTATAATTAAGTAACATTGGAGTAGGTATAGGAGATCAATTTTCCACAAAGTATCCGGAAAGCGACAAAGTATATAACCTCAGGCCCGTCGTCAGGGGGTGGGGAGTAGGTATTTACACCTCAGGCCTCGCGCCGGCGAGGATGAAAAAAAAGTTGAAATTGTCTAAATTGAAAAAAAAACTCATGTGAAAATTTGCTTTAGGTCTCAAAAAGTCTAGCAACGACGCTGAGCTCGATTCTCGAGTCTCGAGCTCGAGTGTCCGTCTTGAGTCTAAGGTTCGAGTCTCAATCTCCAGTCTCCATCTCGAGGCTTGGTCCAAGTGTCAGTCTCGACTCTCAGCCTCAATTCTCAAGCTCTAATCGCAAGCTCGAGTCTCAGTCTCGGGTCTCTGTCCCGAGTATCAGTCTCGAGTCCCAAGCGCGAGTCTTGGGCTCGAATGTCAGTCTCGAGCCTCAAGCTTGAGTCTAAAACGCCAGTCTCAATCTCGAGTCTTGGTTTCTAGTCTCAAGCTCAAGTATCAGTTTCGAGTCTCAGTCTCGAGTCTCAAGCTTCAGTCTCAGTCCCGAGTCTCAATCTCGAGTTTCAAATGAGGGGAGGCAGGGTGCCTGTTCTAAGAGGTATTTTAGAAAGATTTCTTGAGCGCTATATATCCGGCTCCTTAAAGGGATGGTCTTTGAAGCATTGCATATCTAGTTACTCGAAAGAGGTATTTAATGAGGCTATATACACCGACCTTTGAGGTATATTTTTGATAGGAGGGGGCTTAGAAAAAGTATAACACTGTCAAAAGCTACAGTATTGTAATAAGATAATGCCTTACATGCAGTATACTGGATTTGTATTAGGCTAGGACCCCTCCTCTTATTATAGCTGTATACTATAGTATACTGTATATGATAGGACTTGGAAAATTTTCGTTCTCTGAGCATTTTTCATACCTTCGAAAAAGTTTCTTCTTCTCGATGCTTGATTGTTATTGTTTTGGTCAAAGTATCTCGGAGAAACCGTCACGGAAAATCGCCACGAAGTCACGGTTCGTTGACAGTTTTCCAAGAGTCTTCTGGGTGGGGTTACTCCTAAGGAAATCGTCACAAAAGATGGTCACGGTTTTTGACATGTTTCATGTCTTTGCTCTGGGCTCATCCTTATGAGAATTTTCACTGTGGCAGTGATTCTCAAATCTGCGAGTCCGAGTGCGAGTCCGAGTCCGAGTCCGAGTCCGAGTCCCAGGCCCCCCCCCCCACTTTGTAGTTTATAGCTCATCTTAATATAATGAAAAGGCGTAGGCTAGATTTATACTAGGCTAAGAAAACTCCGAGAGCCATTATGAAGCTAATAGCTTGTGACGTCAAAAGTCGATGACGTCATAAGTTGGTGACGTCATGAGTTGGTGACGTCATAAGTTGGTAACGTCATGAGTTGGTGACGTCAAAAGTCGATGATGCCATAAGTTGGTGACGTCATGAGTTGGTGACGTCATGAGTTGGTGACGTCATAAGTTGGTGACGTCATGAGTTGGTGACGTCATAAGTTGGTGACGTCAAAAGTTGGTAATGTCAAAAGTCGGTGACGTCATGAGTCGGTGACGTCATAAGTTGTCTATCCTGGTCCGCTTACAACATGAAATATACTAAAGTTGACCTATACTAGACCAAGAAGTGGGGCAGACGAGCGGAGCGAGTGAGGCCCCCTAATCTCATCAGCCCGAAATATACCAAAGTAGACTTACACTAGACCTTAGACCATTATAGTACATAGACCGCCGATAGCCTATGTAATTGACGTTATCAGTCGTCGGAACATAGGAGGTGGGCTGTAAGTCGGAAAGGTTTGGTATGGATGGTTCGGTGCATGCGACGCAAGGGGATGTGAACGATGCCACGCCCACTCCTATTAACGCCGTGAGACCTTACCGACTTACAGAGTCTCCTATGTTCCGACAAGCTTCTTATCATTATTAGCAGTCTATGTACTATATGGTCTAAGCACTAGACCAAGAAGGCTCATTAGCCTGAAATATTCGAAAGTAGACGTATACTAGACCAAGCGAGTGTGCCTCTCTAAAGCCTTAGCCATAAAATGATTCTAAAGTAGGCTTATGTCATAAAAGACATTTAAATGATCTCTTAAACGGGAACCCTCAAATATTTTTGCAAAATTTTGAAAAGACATGAAACATGATCTTTATCTTCTTGGCTGCGCCAAGAAATCCAATACCCTCTAAAGTCATTGTCTTTTTGCTACGCTTGATGGCGCCATTAGTGACCTTGACCTACCTCAGGGACTGTTGAAAAATTGGTATACTAGTCCTATAGTAAGCTATAATATTTATCTTGACTACTTTCATTATACTATAGGCCTAACATAGAGTAAACTATGCCTATATTGCGCTTGAGTACGTCATCAATTCATGTTTCTTACACAAAATTCGAGGTCTCCGTGCTTGCTGAGGGGAAAGAACGACTCGCTCAGACAGGAAAGGGCGGATGAACTCGCGTGCTAATAGTGATCTTAACGGGTGGATAGACCGAGACCATGGCCAGCTAAACTTCCATCTCACACAAATGATAAGCGGCCATGGGTGTTTCAACAAGTGCCTTCACAAAATGGGGAAAGTTGAACAACCGTCGTGTTCACACTGTCAGAAGCGAGATGATGGACCACAACTTACCATCTTTGAGTGTGAGGCGTGGAGACGTGAGATGAAAAGGTCTCTCTCTGAGAACGGGGAAGATGAAGAACTCATCCCTAGCAACTTGGTTCCATGCATGCTACGCTTAGTGGAGGCATGGAACCACATATCTACATTTGCCGCTGAGGTAATGAAGAAGAAAATGAACATGGAATGGGAGCGGCAGAAGTAAAGTCACGTTGTGGCCTCTCACATCTACGTGTACCATCCCCCATGCCGCGGCTGCTGTTACCTCAACATCAGCACCACCACAAAAATAGGGCGCTCAGGAGGGAGCGCCCAGAAAGGAGGAAAAAGGAAAACAAATAAGAAGAAAAAGAAGAGGAAGAAGAATCTCTCGCCTGAGAAACCGGGGTCGCGATGCGCGGCTGGTGAGCCCCTAGTGGGCTCCCAGTGGCGGCTGAAATCTCTGGTGAAGGAGTAGATACGCGTGCGTCCATGGTACAGGACTGCCTGAATTCCAGGTTGAGTGTAGAGCATTCACTTGGTCAGTGATATTGCACAGCGCGCGGAACGCAAGGAGAAAATGGAGCCAGGCCACTCTCAATACGAGCCCTCCGGACTACCGACGCAATGCCCTAAAGGAGTAATACTGGTGCCGCTGATGCGGTTTTTCGAGGACCATTTTGGGCGTGCGTACACGCTCATACGCCCTCGTTTCTTTTCAAAGGCGATGAATTGATCGAATATACATATATAACTTCAATTCTTATAGGTCAATGAATTTTATTTCATTTGAAAATTTATTCAAAATCATTTCATCCAAATTCGATTTTTTAAAATTGATTTTGATGAAAACCTTCTAATGGAGGGGGGGGTAACGTTCCTGCAGCCTCTAGAATCAACAAGGAAACGAATACAAATGTTGGAACTGTGAGAGCTGCAACTGGTATAAATTGAATTCAATTATGTGAGCTCCTTAACGATCCCGGAAAGTCTGTTGAGGGGGTCGGCGGGAACGGAACCTCGGTACGTTAGTTTCGTTATCTTACGTTTTTGAAAAAGATTACCCAGGTACAAATACTTTATTCCGCTTTATTGGTGGAAGACTTTTCCTCGTCGTTTTTCCTTCGTTTACGCACACGGTGTTTCTATAATCACTTGAACAGCGAACCCAATAAGGGGAAATATTGATTACAATCATTAACAAAATTAACTACAACCTTTTTAATGATGTTCTAACGAAATGAAAATTGACTATCTCCGGTGAAGAAAATTTGTCAACGTATAAAGCGGTTAAGGAATTGATAAAATGAAACTTGTCTAAGATGTAAGTGGAGAATGATGAAGGGAAAACTTCGTTAACGGAGATTGCTTTCTAAACCAAAATTATGGTTAGCAAGGCGTATTCCCTGCGTCGTTTCGATTACTCGACTATGATACGGTGTCACAAAACACCATTAACTTTTAATTACTATTTTAGTTTATTTTTGTGTTCGCGCGCGCCTACCATGCGTCGAGGATTCGGAAAAGAAATTGCTTTCATACAAGATCGCAATTTAGGGATTCGGTTGAAGAATTAGTGGCTAGAAATTCGACGCGAGAGAGACGTTTGCATTTGAATAACGACAATGTCGTCACGTCGCGACGGTGCTCGATTTCTATAATACAAAATACCGCATTCAACGTACCGCCGGCTCACTTTCGTCGAACACGAATAATGAGCTGACGTGACGTCTTTTAAGATCAGCAAAATGTGTACTTTAAAATAAATAGGTTCGCTTATACTTAGTGCAGGTCTACAGGTGTGGATTGCACATTATAATGCATGAGATAACTTGATATGGTCTGATATGAACCTCCAGGTCCTTTTTTTTTGAAATTCTTATAACCCTAGAATAAATGGCCGAGTATTACAAATAGGGCCATCAATTTTTTTAATGAAAGTAGTTTACGCAGTCACGTAATCAAAATCCAAATTTTCAAGTAACGATCCCTTGGAAGAGAATTTCTTTAGACGGAATTTGAATAATACGATAGAATAGTCCGACAAATTATAAGAATTTTCTTCTGTCTTTTGGAAGGATCTGAGAAAATATTGGAAATTTTGTGGTCAAATTCGAAATATGGTTGACAGCCAGACGATTAATCATGTCTCATATGTAAAACTTGTTTCAAGAAAAGTAGAACAATAGGTAGATAGATTTTTGTCTATTGAAATAGAGCAAGGAGTACTAAAATTAGTCAGAAGTGTAACTGGCCCACACAGACTGAAGAAAAATTCTACGATATACTCCAACAGTTCTCATAACTTCCTATTCGTAAAGTGCAGATTAGACTCGTTACTCTCAACATGGTGCACGAAAATTTAGACCAATTTTTCTCCTAAGTAATTGTCGTAGTATGGAAAGAAGCAATATCGTGAAAACTAAATCAACACTTATCGATATCGAAACGAATCAATGTTTTCTCCTGTTACAGTACCTGTGGAAGATGTCAAATTCTTGGGTGTGAATAAAGCGATGAGTGCGGGTCATCAATACGAAATTGCTTGTCAAGCAAGAGGCTCCAGACCACCGGCAAATATTACTTGGTGGAAAGATACAATCTCATTACGTGAATCCGTACGTAATTTGGTAAGTTACGTTGCGAAATGAAATTATCAACTAATAAACGAATAGTAGACCTCTCCGCGATAGTTCGAAGGATGATCAAAAACAAGACTCTTTTGACGCGAGTGTAAACGAACATCATCTCCTAATGTAATTTACGTCTGAAAATGTAGCCGGTAATTTTACACTATGAGAAGAAAGGTAGAAACCGCACTTGACATAATTACGAGGCTGGGTTTGTTTTGGGTATTTTCTTTGAATTGCCTACAGAAGTGTGAATGTCGACCGAATTCTTAATTACGAATTGGAAATTTCCCGCAATGTTTTGTCGAAAACGCTGAAAGGGTTGGAGAAAAAAAGGGAGAGAAAAACACTGTTTACTTGTAAGAAACTATTGCCTCGTTTGACGGTGTGCTGAAAAAGGATTGACTCAGTATACGGACGAAGGTCGTGTACCAAGTTGACGCCACAAACGCCACTCGAGTCACGTTACGCCTGTGGGTACCGAGAGGGTGCTGAATGAGGGCTGAAACACCACTAATTATCTTCGCAACGCTATTCAATTCTTTGTAAATTGCTCATACCAACACTGCGCTGACCCAAACGACGCGTGTAATGTAGACTGTAGAGATTTTACTTAAGGGTCATATTTTGGGGTTCGAGCAGAACTTTTTGAATATAACTCATTTCAGTAACAATTAAAATACCATTTGTCATCTTCTTCGTTAATTGGTATGTATTCGCATTTGGCCTTGCAAGTGCTAATCGAACGAAGGTTTCTGTAATCGTCTTTTATGAGATTTTCTGTTCTATTCAGTCTCAAGGGTGTAATGACAGTGCAATGTCAGATAAGATGAAAAGCTGTACTTACTTCTTAAGATTTGCTCGGTTACGTTAATGTGAAGTACATGAAGTATGACTCATCAAAGACTTGCTTTCGATCAGGTCACTAGCTAGTTTATTTAAAGAATCTTCTTCAAAGGCTTCCCCGTACAAAAGGATTGGTAGCTGCCGACTATTCTTTATCTTTTATTTTGGGTACTTCGCGTATCCCTGCTTACTTTTCTATTCGAGGACTCGTTTAACACCAATCAATGACGAAACATATCAACCAGGAATGTCAGCAAGTAACCATTTTACGTACAATTCTCTGAACCCAAAATTCTTAATTTTTCCCTACTGGGTCGGAGCTCGAGGGACCCGCCTCGATCATCAATCGGCAAACAACGGGAGCACCAATCCGTGTTATCTCACGATTTGTGGTCATTCCAACTCAGGCAGTTCAGTAGAGGATGCCCACCCAGATATGCCAATCCCACGGAAGAACGTCTGATCCGAGCGACTTGGCGGTATGTGTTCTCAGCTGCCTGAACCATCAGCATATCCTATGGGGTCTCAGGTTACAACCTGTCGATACGTCTGCTGCTCGAGTATGCTTTCACGCGTTGCTAATACTGACCCACTGCCACCCGATATCCACAGAACTCCATCCGGTGCAAACAAATAGAGGTGGCACATCCTTCAAATTTACTTCTTGTTGGTGTTGGGTTCAGTTGCTTTCTATACCTCGAGAATGGCTGTTTAGCCGCAAAAGCGCTCGGCGTGTTTTTAAAATAGTGCGGTTTGTAGGTAACTTTTCTTCTGCTTTTATTCCTTCAAGTATTCATCAATTCATTCCATCCGAGTGTATTGTTGATGAATTGTCACACACTTTTATAGCTCTTCAACTGCTAGTTCTCGTGAACAGTTTATTTCGAAACCGGTACGTACAAAAAATCATGATATCTCTCTCTCTCGGCAAAAAAAATATTAACCGAAAACCAAATCGTCTAGCTTTCTCAGTTTGTTCATCAATCATGAATTGTGATCCAAAAATATTATTGAATTTCTTGTCGTAATGATTTATGTTTGGTTTCCTCGTCATTTAAATCTGACGTGAATAAGAATTCAATTTATTTCGTGGGAAATTTCTGAATGACACCATTTTTTAAACAAATTACGAACTTTATATTCTCCCCTAGTGCCGAATTTCCTGCGAATTTTAGTTAAAATATTACTCTTTATCCGGAGAAATATCTCTCTCGAAACTTAATTCTTCCTTCCTCATAGAATATAGGCATAAAAATTGATGCGTGATTATTAGGAGCTGACGGCTTCTGACAAAAGCAATTCAGCGTAATTTGAATGTACAAGGAAGTTTTCTCTCCGTATGTATTGAATATGTTTATTCAAGAAGCGAAAGATACTGACGTACATGAAATTTTTTATTTTCTATTTTCTGTTTATCAGCGTTTATTTATTTGGCTCTCTTTTGTTTCTGATGTCGGCAATCAAGAAGTATTGAAAGAAAGGAAAATTCAACTTGAGTACTTTGATAAGTAGAAATTGACGAAAACGTCAAGTGTTATTCAGTTCTTTGGTGTTTTAATTTTGTTCGGACTATCAAATTGCAGTTTGAAGGCATGAATACAAAGGTTAAAGAAAGAGTTTTTCCATATTGTTTGAGAAAAGAAAATGTGTACATTATAAGGGTGGTCAAGTTGTAGAAAGGTGGACGATAACCAAGAGAGCGATGAATGCGAGTGGAATTTTTATTTTTATTTATTTTTTATAGGTTTCTGTAACCTGATTTATGATAGACAAATCTGTAGAAGAAATGGATTACGAAGCTGTGATAGGTACACTTTATCAAGTTTGAAGAACGGACTTCCAGAGAAAGCGGCTCCGTTTTTAGGTCTTTTTTTCTTTACTGTCACTTGTGCAGCGCCCCTCCGTCTCCTATGGTGGAGTGGGTGCGGCTTGCGTAAGCATTTGATTTTGTTTCCTCCAGCACCGGGATCGACCATTTTGAGTATTACTTCAGTGTTGGAAGAATCTCCTTGGTGAACTTCCTCTTCTACTCGAAAACTGCCAAGCTACTTTGGCAACCGCCAAGTTGCAGTGCCCGCCTGGCACGCAAAAAACACTAGAACACACAACAACAGCACCACCACTATCTTAGATATACTGGATTGCTGTTGGCTTCTTTTCATCATCTCTTCTCCTGTACATCTGGATGTTGATGGTACACCGGTGTCGAGTAGGCCATAGCGTGGTTCTGCATTTGCCTATTCCATTCCCAGTCCATCTTCTTCTTCATGACAGTGACTGCAAATGCAGACACCTGGTTCCATGCTTCTTTGGAACCTAGCATGGTGGATACTAGGCTATTTGGAACAAGCGCTTCATCTACCCTGATCTCTTAAAAAGACCGACTACGCTTATCCCGCTCACGCCTTCATGCCTCGCACTCAAATAAGATGTGCTCTGGTCCATCATCCCGCCCTTAATCGCAGTGCGAACACGTTGCCTGCTCAACTCTCCTTAACTTCTCGCAAAGGTACTCGTTGAAGCAGCCATGGCCGCTAATCACCTGCGTCAGGTGAAAGATTAGCTGACCATGATGTCGGTTCATCCACTCATCAAGGTCGCGTATCAACACACAAGTTGTTCACTTGCCCAGCTCGCTTTGGGCTATTCTTACTTTTCATTTCTCAAGCAAGGAGCGCCTGGTCTCCTGCTTAACCCGTGTAGTCTCATGGTTGGTCGTTGTCGTTTTTTTTTGCTTTGAACACCACCGCTCTCTCCTCAGCAAGAAGCTCGATTGGTGGTGAACGTGCTAATACGCAAAGAGCCTCCGTCGAAACAGAGCGGTAGGCATTAACACACCTCAGCGCAGCTCTTGGTTGGATCTTTACCATTTCCCTCCTTCGATAAGGTATTTTCATTGTGTCGGCCCATGTTGGGGCACCATATAGAAGTATCGACATAGTGGTGCTCATCATGATCCTTCTTCTGGCTTTTCTTGGCCTTCCTAGGTTCCTTATAAGGTGGCTCGAGCATGAAACTACTCTACCTGTCTTTTCCGCTGTCATCAGGAAACGGGGTCTGAAGCTTAGCGTTGAGTCGAACCACATGCCCAGATATTTCATTGTTTTCTTGGTTTCAATTTCTTCATCTTGCAGGCAAAAGATGGGTCGACTGAACTTTTGACAAATATGGCCTCTGTCTTATCTACTGCAAGTTCAAGTCTGGCTGACTCGATCCAACGCGTCCTTACCTCTAAAGCCCGGTTTACCCTGCTCTCCACCGCTACAGTCGTTTCAGCAGTGCGTACCACCAGTGTGTCATCCGCATGGCAGATAAGCTTGACACCAGGTGGCAATTTCGCCTTGAAAATTCCGTTAAATGCGACGCACCACGACAGCGGCCCAAGGGCTGACCCTGCGGCACCTCACAAGTAACAGGGCGTTTTTCTGTACCAGCAGACGTCTCTGATTGGATTTCTCGACAGCTAATTGAGCTGCTGATCATCTCGAGCAGGTATGCGAGCACTTCTGCGTCCTTGAGGGCTTCCAAAATCCTCTCTCAAGGTATTGAATTGGACACATATCTTATGTCGAGGCTGACAGCTGCGCAAAACTGACGCTTGCTTATCCTCTTCAGCCGGATTTCAGCATCTGACGTACAGCATCCTGGTTGAAAACCGTACTGGCTACTTGAGATTATATGTCTTTCCTTCAGATAGCTCTCAAGGCAATTGGTTATCACTCTCTCCAAGATTTTGCCCACATTATCAAGCAGGCAAAGTGGACGATAAGAGGATGGCAGGCCAAGACGATTATCCTTTTTATCAATCAGCACTAGCCTGCCTTTCACAGGTAAGAGTCCTCCAACAAGTGCCGCATTGAATGTATCAACAAGGAGTACCGGGTCAACCGAGTGTATGGCGCTCCAGACTGAATTTGGAATCTTATCCGGGCCCGGAGCCTTCCAATACTCACCCCGCGGTCTTTTGAGTGCTGCGTCAACCTCCTCGACACCCAGGAGATATATGCCATCCTCTTCTACTATCGATAGCGTTACCATTGGTGGTGGCTCTTGTGGGAACAAACTTTCAATGATTTGCTCCACAACATCCGGCTTCATTCGGCTCATGGCTGAGAAGCCTTTTAGTTTCCTCAGCACTAATTTGTAAGGCTTGCCAAATGGGTCTTCCTCCGCCATTTTGCGTAGCTCTTTCCAAGCAGCACTCTTGCTGTCTCCCATAGCTCTCCTCAGTCTCTTACGAGCCAGCTGGTATCGAGGTGCAACTACCCGCGCCTCCTCGCGGCCTCTTCTACGCTGGTATATCCGGCACTGACGATCACACTCTTTTCTTAGCTCGACAATCTTATTGGTCCTCCAGTAAACAGCTCTCCTCTTCTTCGGTGGACTTTGCTTGGGCATGGCTGCGTCGCATGTTTTGGTGACAGTCTTAATCATCCTCTCTGCTGCCCTTCTTGCTCTTGTCCTTGATCCCATGTGAGAGCAACGTAAGTAGTACGTGTTGATTTTTTTCGTGCAAGGTTCAAAGAACTATTATTGTAAATAAAAAGGAGGCACTTCCCGCACATAAGAAAAAACGTGTATTTAACGGTTGACGTTTCGAACACCTCGAGTGTTCCTCATCAGAACGAGAAACACAATAATACAACGTAAGTAGCTTCCAGGCGGCCGCTATTCAGCTTCCCGACCGCCCATTTTCTTACCAGGGAGCAGTGACCTCAACTTCCCGGTGGACGGAAAAGTGAATAAATCGATGGTTGCTCTCAGAAAGCACTTAATCCAATACCGCCCAGCCGTCTATCCTTCGAGCTAGGCTCTCTGAGGCAAAGGTGACATCAATGATGGACCCGTATCCTTGATGCACTCGGGTTAGAAAGTTGCTTACGTTGACCGTATCTTGTCGATTGTAGGCAATCCACTCCCTCAAGGCATACTTACCGATGCCAGTTTGACCAGAACGCCATTCCACTGACCAGGCATTAAAATCGCCTGCCACAATGACGTTCTTAGGTCTTCAGAAAACAACTGAATGAAAGTTGGGAACTGTGTCCATTCTCAAACTACAGCTCCGGAATTTAGAGAAGCTTCTAATAGAGCAAATCAGGAGCGGACGTGATTAGGAGCCGTTCTATCAACTCTTTTTGCTCATCCCAAATTTTCCATTTGGTTTTTACGTTCTTCTAAGTAGGGAACCCGTCGGCAGGCTTATTTGAGGGAGGGGGGGGGGGATTCACAGAATACGTTCGCTAGCGTCTGACTCTTGTTACGTCATCATTTTTGGGGAAATGTGTGGGAACTTGGAATATTTTCAACCTTCGGGCGTGTATAATTATTAATTATTTATAAAGAGAGATTTGAAAAATATAAATTTTCCAACTACATCGAGGAGGGAAGCTTAAAATATTTTAGACCAGTTTTGGAAATGGGCTGTGAGACATGTTTGCCATCCGTATCATACACCATACTAGGAATTTATCCCTCCCCGGGATGAATAAATTAGTATCCTACTCGCATATGAAGTATGTTTTAGGTTGAAAATCTTCCTTTATCATCCCGATTACGTCACGTCCTCCTCCAGGTG
Source organism: Aspidiotus destructor (assembly GCA_035079395.1). Lineage (NCBI taxonomy): Eukaryota > Metazoa > Arthropoda > Insecta > Hemiptera > Diaspididae > Aspidiotus > Aspidiotus destructor. Next base: position 8,319,386 of record JAVHKZ010000003.1, on the reverse strand, counting down.
CTTCCTTTGTAGTCTCTTACAACTCGTTTCATCTCTTATTTTATTTTAATTTACTGAAGCAACATTGGAAAGAAATATTTTCACAACGAAAAAGTATCATATTTTTCGTCATTTTTATGGGCATAAAACCAGAACCATATTTTCGCGAAATAAATATTGAAAAATCAATCAAATTAAGTACTACGGGCTACCGCACGAGAAGCAAAATAAACATAACTAATGAAGACACGCGTTTTCAAATGAAAATAATTAGGTAGGTAATCACTAAGTGGAAAAGGAAGACCACGTGTTTCCTATTTTCGTTCTCGTTGCTAATAAAATGTAATTCGTGATTCGCTGTTTTTATTACTTTATTTATCGTTGAGAATACTGATTATTTATGCATTTGATGAGAAAATCGCTCCATTCGCGAGCGTTCTGGGGAGCCGAAATGAAGTGAAATTCATCTGTTACAAATCATAGAATTAAATATTTACCATGGTTTATACGTATTTGGGAAAATTTTGGAAAAACATTATTTCGACGAGAAAGTAATCTTTTAATTCCCTTTTCGTTGGCGATATAAAGGCGATCAAACACCTTTTACGCGGGAGCTATTCTGACAGTGAATTGTTGTTTCAGAACTTCGTTAATTGCTATAAAGTTCCTGGATATTACGTGCAGACGAATTTAAATGTTTAGTAGATCTGTAACGATCAGAAAGAGAAAAATATGGAGGGAAAAGAAAATCTATCCGAAGAAAAGGAACGACAATACGCTGGAGACTTTATAGTTTAATTTATTGTTAACGCGCGAGCATCCATTTTTTCCCCTCTCTCTTTCTTCTTTGGCGTGAAGGAGACGGAAACTTATTTTGTGCAGCAATATTGGTCAAATCGACGGCCGTGAATCGACGCTATTTCGACGTCGATTTTTAGTCGCAATCAAGGTCTGATGCCGATTGTCGACTTAGTTTTTACCTCAATTTCAGATTATGCCTTTGACGTTGACGACGTGATGACGTTGATGCAAGATTTCTACTGATGAATGGCAAATAATCCATCCAAAATCGATTTTGGGTTGACAATCTACAACGCACCGGAAGTCGACTCAATTTATCGATGGTAAGGTAGGGCGGTGAATTTCGAGTCGACTTTCGATCGAAGTAACGAGTCAATCTAAAATCGATGGTCTATTGGGAAAACCTGAGCTAGAATAGGTTAGTCTTTCAGATTATTGGATAACGCTGCGCCCTTGCTCATCTCAGGGACATAAAATACGAGCTCATAACCTTTATTTTTTGCACTTGGCAAAAATTGAATGTTTACCGGTACTTCATTCCAAAATATCTTTTGCATGATTGGTCCGGTCGGAGAAGGGTACCGACGTTGCTCTCGTATTTATTTCACTTCTTGTTGCAAAAACAAACTTCTAATTACTTTCGATGAAACGCAGCACTGTGAGGTAGGAATTGTTGTGTGTAATTGCTTTGTTATCAACGAGTTGTTGATTCCTTTTCTGTCTACGTTCTTTATTTTGGTTTTCATTTCTATATCTCCGTCTCTGTTTTTCTCTTTGTCTTTGTTAATCCCAACATCCTTTTCTCTTCGTTTAGTAATTTTTGCTCGTTCCATTCGTATGAGTGACAAAAAAAAAAAAAAAAATGAAAAAAATAATTAATTTTCGAAAACTCGGTTTTTCTTGCGAATGTGAAGTGAAAAGCTCCATGAAAGTCGGAAACAGGTGCTACTGTACTTTAAGTTTTGTGTTGACGTTCGAGTAATTTTTTTTTTTCTTTCCAACCTATTGCTACTCGTATACGTGGCGAAGAAAACGTGGGTTCAATCCGGGAAAAGACGACAATGGCTGGTAAATTACTCAACAACAGTGCAGTGTCGCTTCTACACCAGGCGTCGCGAGAGAATTTTTAAAATAGAGTACAGAGATTACCAGAGAAAGATTTGGTAGTGAAAATGCAGTCAATATGATACTTTTTGAAGCTAGAAATAATGAAGTAATGATCGTCGCTTGAAGCATACTTCTGAAATACAGGGCCACTTTAGATCACCACTACCCTACATGCGAGAAAATTTTGACAAATGACGATTAACCGACATTGTATTTTTAGTGTATTCCAGCTTCAAAGCTCCATTGAGCGGTCAATAAGGTACGCATTTATTTGCCAATAAAGTCTCTGACAATATTTGTTGTACAAAAAATTACCGCCTCCTGTTGTAATAGGCGTACTTCACTTACTCCTATATTCTCGACGGTTATTCTTGGAATTAGTGCTGTGATAGATACAGCTATCAAGATTATCTCCGCTTCTGTGTTGCAATGTGTTTTTTCTCCTTCCGCCAATTCTGCGATGAAACGTTTTGAATTATTGGTAGAAACCGCTGTGTCAATTGGGTAGAATTTTTTCTTTGCCTCATCCTGGAACCTTACTTGGGGCTGATTATGCTAGAGTTTTGTGGGTGTACAAAGTTCGGTTCCAATACAGGAAGGCTTCCTCGTTCTTCCTTGTCTTCGATGGTTCATTTCTCTCACCTGTGTAGTCAAGCCAGCGCCTTCGCCAGACTTTTTGAGGACTAAAGCAAAATCTTCATAAGAGGCTTTTTTTCAATTTAGACTATTTTAATTTTTTTCCCCTCGCCGGCGCGAGGCATGAAGCGGTAAAACCTACTTGCCACCCCCTGGCGACAACCTTGCTCGAGCCTGAGACTCAATGGCGGATCTAGAAAAACAAAATGGGGGGGGGGCAAAATTTTCTTCTTCCCGTTTTCCTTTTTTTTTCGTGTTTTCCGTTTTTTTCCCTTCCTCTTCTTCTTTTTTTCTTTTTCCTTTGGGGGGGGGGTGGCCTTTTGCCCCTTCCCCTGGATCCACCACTGCTGAGACTTGAGTTTGAGACTCGAGTTTGAAATTCGATTTTGAGACTCGAGTTTGAAATTCGATTTTGAGACTCGTGACTGACACTCGAGATTAAGATTCGCCCTTGAGACTCGAGACTGAGACTCCATACTGAGACTGGAGCTTGAGTATCGAGTTTCAGATTCAAGGATGAGACTCGAGTGTGACGCTCGGGACCAATACTCGAGACTGACACTCGAGCTTGAGACATGAGGCTGAGACTCCAACTTGAGACTCGATTTTTAGAATCGAGTTCGTGAATCAAAGCTGAGACTCAAGACTGACAGACTCAAAACTGACAATGGAGCGAGACTGACACTTCTGCTTGAGACTCGAGACTCAGATTATAGCTTGAGACTTGAGACTGCGACTGAAACTCGAGATTCTAAGTCGAGCTTCAAGACTGAGACTCGAGATTTTAGACTGAGACTCGAGACTGACACTTCTGCTTGAGACTCGAGACTGAGACTGGAGCTTGAGACTTGGGACTGACTTTCGAGACTGACACTCGAGCTGGAGAATCTGGACTGAGACTCGAGACTGAGACTCGAGACTGAGACTTGAAACTGAGACTTGAGCTTGAGATTTGAGCTTGAGACTCGAGACTGGAGCTTAAGACTTGAGACTACCGCGCTTGAAACTCGAGCTTGAGAATCGAGGCTAAAACTCGAGACCGACACTCGGGACTGGGACTCGAAACTGACACTCGAGACTCACACTCGAGACTCAAGACTGACACTTGAGACTGAGACTGAAGCTTGACACTCGAGACTAACACTCGAGACTGAAACTCGAGCCTGAGAATCTAGACTGAGACTCGAGACTCGAGACTGAGACTCGAGACTGAGACTCGAGACTGAGACTTGAGCTTGAGAATCAAGTTTGAGAATCGAGATCAAGACTCGACTTTGAGACTCGAGCTTGAGACTTGAGACTGAGACTCGAGGCTGAAACTCTAGACCGACACTCGGTACTGAGAGTCGATACTGACACTGAAGCCTGAGACTCGAGCATGCGACTGAAGACTGACACTCGAGACTGAGAGCCGAGCCTGAGACTCAAGACTGAGACTGGAGCTTGAGATTCGAGGCTGAGACTCGAGACTGAGATTCGAGCCTGAAACTCAAGCCTGAAAGTCGAGCCCGAGACTCTAGCCTGAGACTCGAGACTGAGACTTGAGCTTGAGAATCAAGTTTGAGAATCGAGGCCGAGATTCGAGAGAGACACATGGAACCAAGAAGTGAGACTGACACTCGAGACTGAGACTCAAGCTTGAGACTCGAGCTTTAGACTCGAGTTTGTGAATTAAGGCTGAAACTCGAGACTGACACTAGGAACTGAGACTCGAAACTGACAATTGAGCTTCAGACTTGTGACTGAGACTGGACCTTTAGATTCAAAACTGAAATTCGAGTGTGAGACTCGAGTGTGACGCTCGGGACCAATACTCGAGACTGACACTCGAGCTTGTAACATGAGGCTGAGACTCGAGACTGACACTTCTGCTTGAGACTCGAGACTGACATTATAGCTTGAGACTTGGGACTGAGACTGAAACTCGAGATTCTAAATCGAGCTTCAAGACTGAGACTCGAGACTGAGACTGGAGCTTGAGACTTGGGACTGACTTTTGAGACTGACACTCGAGCCGGAGAATCTGGACTGAGACTCGAGACGGAGACTTGAAACTGAGACTTGAGCTTGAGAATCAGGTCTGAGAATCGTGGCTGAGACTCGAGCTTGAGATTTGAGCTTGAGACTCGAGACTGAGACTGGAGCTTAAGACTTGAGACTACCACTCGAGACTAAGACTCGAGCCTGAAACTCAAGACTGAGACTTGAGATGTGACTTGAGACCAAGACTTGTAACTGAGACTTGGAATCGGGATTCGCGCTTGAAACTCGAGCTTGAGAATCGAGGCTAAAACTCGAGACCGACATTCGGGACTGGGACTCGAGACTGACACTCGAGGCTCAAGACTGACACTTGAGACTGAGACTAAAGCTGGACACTCGAGACTAACACTCAAGACTGAAACTCGAGCCTGAGAATCTAGACTGAGACTTGAGCTTGAGAATCAAGTTTGAGAATCGAGATCGAGACTCGACTTTGAGACTCGAGCTTGAGACTTGAGACTGAGACTCGAGGCTGAAACTCTAGACCGACACTCGGTACTGAGAGTCGATACTGACACTGAAGCCTGAGACTCGAGCATGCGACTGAAGACTGAGACTGGAGCTTGAGATTCGAGGCTAAGACTCGAGACTGAGATTCGAGCCTGAAACTCGAGCCTGAAAGTCGAGCCCGAGACTTGAGCTTGAGAATCAAGTTTGAGAATCGAGGCCGAGACTCGAGAGAGACACGTGGGACCAAGAAGTGAGACTGACACTCGAGCTTGACTGAGACTGGAGCTTGAGAATCAAGACTGACACTCGAGACTAAGACTCAAGCTTCAGACTCGAGCTTTAGAATGGAGCTTCTGAATTAAGGCTGAAACTCGAGACTGACACTTGGGACTGAGACTCGAAACTGACAATTGAGCTTGAGACTTGAGACTGAGACTACTGGAGCTTTAGATTCGAGCCTGAGATTCGAGTGTGAGACTCGAGACTGACACTCGATCTTGAGATTTGAAACTGAGACTCGAGACTGAGACTCAAGAGGCCACTCATCATTTGTGTAAGATGAAAATCCAACTGGCCATGGTCTCGGTCCATCCACTAAAGAATTTATTGTATATAAATATTGACGAATATTTCGAAAAGCATGTATTATCATAGTTTTCTTTCGCAGATTACGGATGATGGGAATACGATTACTAGTTTTTTAACCTTTACGCCAGAACAGATGGATTCCGGAAAAACTTTGTCCTGCGAGGCGTATAATGCATATATTCCAAATGAAAGGCGAAAAGACTCCTGGACATTGAAAGTAAATTGTGAGCACGCCTTCGCAAGATACCATAATCATAACAAGACTTTAAGTTGATCAGAATAATTATATAGTTTATGGGTATGTCCAAAATTTAGATGCTCCAGTTGTCACAATCGTAATAGGAAGTAATATAAACGAGTCGTCCATTCGCGAAGGAGTGGATGTGTACTTCGAATGCCTAGTGAAAGCTGATCCGTGGATTACAAAACTTAAATGGTTGCACAACGTGAGTATTAGAACGAATACATAAGCTTAAAGGTGGTCGTTCAGCTTGGCGAAGCCAATCTCGTATCCTTCCATTCAGAAGGAGAGAAGTAGAAAAATTTCAGAAATAGAATAAAATTTTCTGGCATAATACTACCTACTCCACTGCTACGCAAAATTTTTAAGAATTGTAGATCCGAGTACTAATTCGTGTGTGTATTTTACAATACTTTGTTTCTCTTATTGATTGTACTAATTCGATGGTATTTTATAGGTGTGTTTCATTTTGAGTTTTCCTCTTCAGCGTTTCAACGACGACCATAATCAAGTTCTAACTTTTTTCTCCTTTCTTTTCAGAATAAAATAGTCACAAATAACGCAAGCACCGGTGTAATCATTAGTAATCAAACTTTAGTTTTACAATCGGTAACGAGACTCACTTCTGGATACTACAAATGCGCGGTACTGAATTCTGAAGGAGAATCCGTCAGTAATCCTTTCAATTTGGACGTAAAATGTAAGTTTACGACTTATTTTTTTCCTTTCTTTTTTTTTTTTTGTACCATCTTTCTTTTAATCAAGATTTTGAAAGACAAGAGAAAACGTAGCCTAAGTCGTAAAAAGTTTGAAATCGTTCAGAACCCTTTTTTCTCTTTCTCTCCCTTTAGTTCAGACTACTTTTTTGCGCTCCTTAATTTTTTCTTTTCTTTTTTCAATGATACTTGAAAATTTGGCTTAAACGAATTATTGTGAATGAATGATTCATCACGATTACTTTAACACTCTTACTCTCCCTCTGTCAATTGTTGAAGATGAATATTTTACAATATAATTTTTATTAGATAGGTCAACAAAAGCAAAAAATAAGCGGGAAATTGGAAGGTTGGCCAGGTCGTCTGTCTCGATTAAAACTCTCTAACGAAGATGGAAACAGACGTGACCGGAGAAGTAGTAATTTTTCGCGCGATGGAATATTTTTGAAAATTGCGCATCCTCCTCCCCTGAAAGATTTTGGAAATCTAATTCATGAATTTTTCCACATTTTACAAGGTCTTGGAGGAGGAAACGCTCGCCTGAACAGAAAAGAATGTGAAAAAAATGTTTTCAAGACAAATAAAATAAGCGCCCATCTATGTCCCAAAGAATCCACACCTGTTGCTTCGGGTGGCCCTCTTGGGTATTACACCAGTCATCATGATTACTTTTATTTAATTCCGTTGTCTACGTACCGGTATTTTATTCTAGATGAACCTGTATGCCGTACCAATCAACAGAGAGTTTTTGGAGCCGAACGTAATGAAGAAGTGAATATTACCTGCCATGTAGATGGAAATCCGTCGCCAACGTGGTTTCGATGGAGTTTCAATAACTCATTGGTCAACATCATGTCGGTGAACAATTTCTCGAACAAAAACGGATCGAGTGTAATTACCTACAAACCAACAGCGGAAGCTCAGTACGGAACATTATTGTGCTCTTCCCGCAATGAACTTGGTCCTCAAGTTGTGCCTTGTGTCTTTCATATCGTTTCTGCTGGTAAGTTCAAGCGAAGCGAACAGGTCATTGAGATACTCATAATATTATCATGCTTCCGTCTGTCAAAGGTATCAGTACCATCATGTCGGCGGTCGAGCTTCGTATTTGGCGGATGCAATTTCTACTAAGGTCTCGAAAGAAGTTGATTTTGAGTCATTTTTTGATCGACTGAATCGAGTGGACGCGATAGTTCTTTGAGATGCAAATGATGCTCTCGCAATAGTTTCGCCACCACCGTGGTCACTCTGAAAAAATTGAAATTTGTCATGCAAGTTGGAGTGCCACCAAATAGCTCACGAATTCACGCACCACATGTGCCACTGTACTTGCCTAGCACAATTATTGCAGGCGAGAACGTCGATCAAGACAATATTTTCATACCCATGCAGTAGATCTTTCATCTCGAATTCTTTTCAAGATCCCATTCACCTTGTTCATGGACTTCTCGAGTTTTTATCGACTAATCAGGACCGAACATAACATGAGACTTAAAATATTTTTCTCAAAAATCAATGTCCCATGAATTATTCAAAATTTTAGCTTGCTCGAAATTTTGATTAGCGAATCATAATAACAATGTTCGTGAAAAGAGACGACTCATTTTCGGTATGCAAAATTTCTGAAACAGTGATGATGATTTTTTTTCCCCCTTTCGATTGTAAAGATATTCTGTCTGCCTATCTAGACTTTTTTTTCATTGAATATTTATTTTTTTGTCTATTATTCCACAATATAGGGCGACCGGATCCTCCGCACAATTGCACCGCGGTCAATGTGACACAAAGTTGGCTATTCGTAAAATGTCTACGAGGTTTCGACGGTGGTTTACCGCAAGAATTCATCTGCGAAGTTATTCAAGAATGGAACGATAGAGTTATATCGAATATCACCAGTAAAATGCAACCCGAATTTCGGTTGACTGGCTTAGAAGCGAGAACATCATATAATATCGTAATTTATTCGAGTAACGTTAAAGGTAGAAGCAAGGAAAGTATTTCATTCCGGGTCACCACATTACCAAACGTGACCTTGCAGAGTCGAAGAATTATAGGTGAGTATGTAGGTACGCTACTTATAGATAAGTATATTTACAAAATATAAAAATTAGACCATAATGGGTAGGTATCGAATTTCCTACGATGAATAACGCAGGACGTCTCATGTCATTTTGAGCTTACGACAAGAACCTTGACTATTTTTTGACATGTTTCATGTCTTTACCGAGCCCCGACCCATAACTTGGAGTTTTGCGAGTGCCCCTCTCCCCCTTCATTCTCGTTACTCCGAGGGTGATTCGAAAATCTGTGGGATCACGCCGTTGGTATTCACTTATAAGACAAAGGAATGTACGTATTTCCAAGACGTGCCTGCCTGAAATTAATAAATCCTAAGCGAAGTCAAGGTCAAGGAGGTAATAGAAATCATGCGAGTTGTCACTTGCCAGGTGGCTCTTCAGACTCTGGCGAAGGTTTACAATCCATTGGGACTAGTTTCGCCTTATCTATTGAATTTAAAGGAATTCATTCAGTCTTGCTGGAAGCTGAAAGCGTCTTCGGTTGACCCCTTACCTGAAGATATGTGCAAGCGATACAGAAAGCTGGTAGTTAGAAGAGATGAGATAAAAGCCATTTGCTATGGCTGTCAGCGCCATCAAGGGCCGTGTACTTCAAGGAAGATATATTCCTCAGTTAGAGCTCTTGAGAGTGCTAATAGGGGTGCGTACGGTTCTGATACTGAGGTAGTTCCCGGATTTCCCCTCTTTTAGTTTGCACCTGCGGACTGACTCAACAACTATATTCATTGGTTGAACTCTAATGAGGTTCAGACCCTTTTTGTGCAAAACCGTCTGACTGAGATCAGAAAGGTGGAGAATCTTTCAGCTCATTTCGTTCCGATTGAGGACAACCCTGCGGATCTTATTTTTAGGGGACAAAAGTCTTCCCTCTCGGTAAGTAACCGGAAATGGTGGACAGGTCCACAGTGGTTAACCCTGGAGAAATTATGGCCAAATCCCCCTCTTCAGGTGGAACTATATGAAGCCGCGAGAAAGGTAGTGACTTTGTTAACAACCCCTGAAATCATGGCTCATGGACTTTTCGACAAATTTGAGGCACGCTATTCGAGTTGTAATAAGTATGTATCGATCGTCTATTTTTTACTCAAGTATCTTCTGCGCAAACTCCCCGCTGGAAGGTGGCCTGGTAGCGATATTCAAACAAGTAACATAGCGGAACGGATCTTGTTGCCTAAACTTCCTAAGAAATATTACGGGAAGGAATTGCATAATCTCTCACTAGGGGTTAGACATCGGTCGAGGTTAGTGGTTTTTCTAGGCTCGGATGGTCTCATTAGGTGTCGCACCCGCGTGCAGAATGCTTTTGCTGAATATGATACCGCTAACCCGATATTGCTGCCAAGGGACAGTAAAATAGTAATAACGCTGCTCACCTCTCTGCACAGAGAAGGAAACTCCAGACTGACACTTGGGACTGGCACTCGAGACGAGACTCGAATTTGAGAATTGAGGCTAGGACTTGAGACTGACACTTGGGACCGAGGCTCAAGACCGACACTCGAGTTTGAGACTTGAGACTGAGACTGGAGCTTGAGACTAAGGGGTGTCGTGATCCTCTTGGTCCAATGAAGAAACCTCCTTTAAATTTTAATTTCAAAAAATATTAAAAATAGAAAAAAAATCATATACCCCCCTCCCGGAAAACGAAAACGAAGAATCGTCTTCATGAAAATGGCTTCACGACACCCCTGACTTGAGATTCGAGCTTGAGACTTGAGACTGAGACTCGAGTTTGATACTCGCGACTAATGGTCGACCTTGAAGCTCAAGGATACTGAGACTCGAGACCGACCTCAAGACTCAAGATTGAGAATCGAGCTTGAGACTCAGGCTTGAGACTCGAGTTTGAGACCCGAGACTGACACTCATGACTGACACTCGAGAATGAGACTCAAGAATGAGACTTGAGTCTGACACTCAAAACTGAGACTCAAGCGTGAGGCTGAGAACCAACCCTCGAGTCGAGTTCGAGAATCGAGGCTGAAACTTCAGACTGAGGCTCGGGATTGAGACTCGAGACTGCTAATTGAGCTTGAGACTTGGGACTGAGACTCGAACTTGAGAATCGAGACTGAGACTGGAGCTTGAGACTCAAGCTCAGCGTTGTCGCCAGACTTTTCGAGACCTAAAGCAAAATTTTCACATGAGCCTTTTTTTCAATTTAGACAATTTTTAATTTTTTTTTCCTCGCCTGCGCGAGGCCTACAGTAGCTCGAGGACTGAAGCGGTAGTACCTACTCGCCACCTCCTGGCGACGGTTCTGCCTTCAAGTAACTAGCCCCACCAATTGAGCTAGATAAGCAATGCTTCAAACACCTCCCTTCATTGAGCCAAGTATGCAGCGCTTTAAACATAGTAAGACTCAGAAGGCACTTCTAGAATACCCCTATAAAACAGGTTTCCTGCCTCCCCTCATTCAACTCCGTTAAAGAACCCGTAAATTTTTTTCCTCCTCCGACAAAATGGCCAGAATCACAATCCCTTCTAATTCTGAAATCAACGAATTCACCCCCTTTCCCTAGCCTAGTATAGACTAGACCAAGAAGGAGAGCGAATGAGTGGAGCGAGTGAACTCGTCAAAGGCTACTAGCTTAAAATATTGCAAATCAGACTTACCTCCAGAAACTTTGTTTAAATCTTGTCTCGAGCAGAAGACGTCTCTGTAGAGTTTTGGTAAAAATGATACCAGATCTGTCCACTCATGATGAAAACATTTTGGCTAAAACGTGCATTTCACGTCAAGTAATCGGACATCTAAATATGCAATAAATTTTTTTTTCAGATAACTCAAATATATTACTGAAGATACATTGGGGAGTGAAAGTCATTGTCTTACTCATCGTGATTATCTTCCTGTCCGTTATAATTTTCTTAGTCGTTACCCGTCTGCTCACACGAATGCGTAAACGAAAAAGAAGGCACGAGAACGAAGTGCGGAAAACTGAGTTGTCTCAAGGATCATTATCGCACAGCGAAGATGATAACAATCCTGATCTCATACCACAAAATACAAGTAAGTTTGGTAATTCAGTCGTTGTTTAAACGTAAAATCGTAGGAGCCGAAATTTCCGCTGCCACCGACAAAAAAAAAATGTGTCTAATGTAGGAGATAATTTTTTTAGTTTCAGATGTAAGTTGTCCAATGCTCAGTAGCATCAGTGTCCAAACAGTGGCTACATCGGATTGTGATATTTCTGTTTTCCCAATTTGGGAGAAACCGCCAATTATCAACCAAAAAGTTCCTACATTATTAGTGAGTGTGAAAAAAATCACAATTTAAAATTTAGGATCGTGTTTCGTCGCAATAAAAATTTTGCTCTCCATTTTTTTAGGAACCTAAAAGACTGGAGGAATTAGTGTGGCCAACAGCAAATTGGTCCGCTACTATCGAACCAATAATGTTTGTCTTGCCAGAGAGTATTCCGATAGTCGTTACGCAAAATGTTGGAACCCAAACCCCAGATTCGCCTCAGAATAGGAAAGAAAGCGCCGTTTGATTCAAATGTGCTGAAATGGTCATCGAAGGATCGTACTATTGAAAAACGTTCCGCCAAAAGTATTATACAAATATTATTTTAATGATTTCAGCGCAAAATATGAGTCAAATCCAATGATAATTTCAAGTGCCTTTAATTGTGATCTTATAATACTACTACCTACCTGATTAATTTTAAAAATTTTCGATCGCGTATATCAGTAATGTTTATGTCATAGAGATAATTCGATCGACAAACAGAATGTCCGTATTCTATGAATCTACCTAACGAATTTATTAAGGCTCGGTCTGACGGTCTTTACCATTATTTTTCTCCTCTAAATATCTCAAAATAACACGCGGTATTCTGAACTTTTTGGATTTAATTTATCATTTTTATTTAAACTAAGTATTAGAACTAACAAATTTTGCTTCCAGAATAAACCCAGTGTATTCATTTTGAAACGTTGTTAATCTCAGAAAAAAAAGATTCTGTCTTTTAGCCAAAAATGTGCGAGTTTCTTACATTTCTTTTTCTTCATACAATGCTCTACTTCAGGTACCGTCATTCCATCCGCTTCCTGAATCATGATTTCATAAAACAAAAAAAAAAAGAGATGAAAGAGTTTTGCGATTGCACGACCGAGAATTAAATGATTGCCTGATTTTTTTGAATGCATAGTAAAATATACCACGTTATCCATTTGAGAGGTTTCTAATATCATGAGGCTTCATAATTTGTTTTGTGACTCTTTTCCAGTACTACAAGAATAAATCATAGATCTACGCGCATTTCTCATGCTAAAATCGTTTCTGTGCAATCATATCTCAATGGCTCGCTCTTTGATTTTAGGTTTCGATCATAACTCCGAAGGTATGAAAAGTTTCTCTCAACCCCAGTCATAAGACAGATCTTCTAGCTCTTCCTTGTAATAATTATTTTTTGGAAATTAGATGTTTAAAATCCCCAGATATTGTATCGCAAACTTTGCATGAAACAAAATAACATCAAAAATTCAGAAATTTAAAATATATGTAGGTACCTAAGAATATTTCCACGTATTCACTTACTCTATTGGATGTAACAAACAAAGAAAAGAAAGGAGAAAATATCTTTTTTTTTTGAAAGCATGAAAATTATTCTGTCTTGATGATACTATCAGAAAAGACAACTCGAAAAGAATAAAATTCAGAGAAAAACATTTTCTATTGCTTCTCACTACGAGCAGATAAAAGAATTTTAAAAACCTATGATACGATGGGAGTTCGATCAAAATAAAGAGCACCAAGTATTTACAATATTTTTTTTTTTTTTGTCTAAATATACCTACTTCAAGTAAATTTATTGTATTGCTGTTTCAGTAAATCGATTTCCCATGTAATAATTAAATTTCGTGTACATTGAAAAACTATATTTTTTCTTTTTCTGAGAATTAATGAAGGATTTTTATAATTTTGTATCGGTATTCTTATTTTTACGTCGTTGTTCTCTTTCAAGATTGTCTCTAATTATAATAAATTTTTCATGTTGACGTAATTTGTACATTATGCGTGTATATTTCGAATACACTATTATTAGGTACTCGTATTGTAAGTATCAACATATAACTTCGACTGTTCTGCGTTCCACCCAAGTGTTAAAAATTCAGTAGTATGCGAACTTACAATAAGTTTATATAAAAACTACGAAAAATCTTCTCTTAAATTGTGATTTTTTTTTTTCATATTTTACACCTTAAAATCTCAATAAATTTGAAATATTTAAAATTTGTTTGCATTTATATTGAATATTTTTCTCGAAGCTGGAGTTTTCAGATAATTAAAGAAGCATTGAATGCACATCTCTCCTCCAAAAGTGTAGAGGCAGCCTCCGGCAAGAACTGTATTGCTCACAAATAATTTCATTGTTGAATTCATCAAATCTTTTTTAGCATAATACAAAGAGTAATCTTTACGTAGGTAGACAGGTTCTCATACATCCCTGTAATTCAACCAGCCAGGCCAGTTTTTCTTTCAGTCTGTCCTATTCTTAGTAGAGCAAAAGTGATATGAAGTCCCTGGCTTACGACGATTAGCTCGTATGAGCGTTGTAATTGAGCTAGAGACTTCAAAAAAAACAAAAAAACTTGGCCGCAGTGGCGTATTTACGGGGGGGGGGGGGTTGGGGATCAACCCCCCCCCCCTCAGAGGACCTCCCAAAACTCTAAAAAATCATTAATTTCAATTAACCGATGAGCTTTTTTTTTTTTTTTTTTTGCTCAATGGAAATTTTGGGTTTGAAAATTTTCGAACCCCCCCCCAGAGAGAGTTTCTAAATACGCCACTGCTTGGCCGGCTGGTTCAGTTAAGGTGCTGTACGAGAACCTGTCTACCTACTTGAAGATTGCCCTTCTTCTGTACTATGTTATGTATCGGTGCAGTGTATACCTAACTCAATTTAAAAAAATTTAAAAATCGATATCCTGTAATTTTTACCAACAAAGGTTCTGGTAGGCCTACCTACTGACACCTGTTTTTTTTTTTTTTTGTTTCTTCTTGGTCATCAACGTCGATAAGTTAAATACCTACGTAATAATCAATTAATACATAGGTTGTAAAATCAAAATATATTGTCAATTATGGGTAAATACAAGTTCTTAAATAATATAAAATTTACCTCTAAATAACATGAAAAAAAAAAAAAATGGCAGTGATGGCTACAATAATGGAAAAAAAGTAATTCAGTTTGGTACCGACACGATATCCAGAGAGTGTTGGTATTTATAAATAAAATAGGGATCACATGTCAACATTTCTTGCAAAACAATCATATTTGTCTCTGAAAATTGATTCTCTTTTTATTTCGTCCGTATATTTTTGGATATTTTTTTGTTGCGTATGTTATCATAAATTCTCTCTGTATTTCCATCGAACTGCGATACATAGTCGATTATTTTCATATACGCATACGTAACTCACATTTACGCTGAATTTCGATCTACTAAATTATATTTTGTGTGGTTATCAAGAATTTCACTCTCATGGTGAATCAATTTCCACTGCATACCGATTCGAAAGCATCCGAGAAATTTTGCCGAAATCTATCGGGTTTTCATCCATATCCCATGGGATGTTTGAACGTCTAGTCCGACTCTAGGTATTTGGATTCTGATGCAGTCTGGCAGTTTCAGCCGTTATCCTAATTTTAAAAAAACAAATATTTAAACATTCGATCACAACATTATGGACTCGAGAAAGGAGCATCACTCAGATGAAATTTTTAATTCAGTATTTTAATAGTGTATAAATTGTTGATTGGAGAAAAATCAAAATTATTCTTTTTAACGAGTAATTTTTTGATAGCATGCTCTTCAAAACTAGACAAGGATCAATAATGATTCTCTACGCTATCAAGTTACATGAGATACCTACAGGATGAAAATTAAAGTTCACTGGCATTTGTCTGCAACTCTAATTAAAATTTTCTCATTTTGCAAGGAAATCGTCGAATTAAATTTGAAGCCACGGGGTTACGAATTTCAAGAAGAATTGACTTAGATATTACGAGTACTATTTTCATTTATTTTTTCTTTTAAGATAGATAAAATTGTATCTTCTATGTGTGCAGAGCAGTTAGACACATTTCGTATACGTGGCTCAGATTTAAAAGATTTTATGGAACTCCAGCAACCATATCAAAAACTATAAGATGTAAATAATACCTTAAATGGGAGTGGGATGTGTGATGCAGATTTTTTGAGAGACTAAAAACCACCGACAATAGTGAAACAGACAGAGAGGAAACTAAAGGACGTGCTGTAGGTACAAATTTCGTATCGGTTAGGATGAACGGAAATTTCAATCTCACCCGAAGGCTAATATATTCTTACTTACTGAAAAGGTAATTGGACTTAAAAAAAAAAAAAAAGAAGAAAATCGCATGCTTGTGTTACGGTATCTATATAGGTATACAGCTGCCGGGTATTTGCGAAGTGATATTATAGGTAGGTATATCTTTGGAGGCCTATTTTTCCGAGATAGAAAGAAGAAGCGAGAAAATATTAGATAGTCGGATAGGTATGAGAAAAACTTCATACATTCAATCGGAATCGATAAAGATAACGAGGCCCTGGCCGCTGGTCTCATCAGTACCTAGATCAATTTCCCAATGACGTCACATTTTGAATTACAGCTATTAAATACCTACTGTGGGCAAACATCGATATAGAAACAAAATAATGAAGAAGGAAGTTCTTTATTTCTGTAGTTAGATTTATAGTAAGTATTGGATGTTTTATGTCCAAAATTCTCTCAGGATACTACTGACTTAAATTGCTAGGTTTGTTAGGTACTTCTTTGACTTTATTATCATCTAGCGCCTTGGCGCAAGGACCGTTGCCATTTTGATTTTTTGATAAAGTCAAAGGATCGGAGAGCAGTGGGGCAAGTTTCTTATCGATACAATCGAGCGATATTTTGATATCGATACTACTTAGGAAAAAGTAAACAATTTTTTTTACTTCGGATTTTCCATAAGAAAAAGGCAGTAATTCATTTTCAAGATAATTACCTTGGGGATAGCGAATAAATAAGAACATTGATATGCTTAAATATCAAGAGAAGACTTCGAGCTTTTTTTCAAGCCATTAACCAGCTGCCTAAGTTTCGTATAGGGTATAATTGGCGAGAAAATTTGGAATGTAACTGAGAATAATGACAAAATGTTATCAGTTGCGGACGTATCTGGAAAAAAGACATTAGTTTCATGAGATGTACGGTGAATGGACGCTCTTCTCCAGATACATCCGCAACTGATAATATTATTTCATCATTATTCTCAGTTGCATTTTGAATTTTCTTGCCAAATACGAAACATAGGCAGCTGGTTAATAGCTTGAAAGAAGCTTGTAGTCTCCTCTTGATATTTACGCATACCATCAATGTTCTTATTTATTCGTTATCCTCAAGGTGATTATCTTGGAAATGAGTAGGTACTGCCTTTTCCTAATGAAAAATCCTACGTAAAAAAAAATGTTTACTTTTTCCTAGGAAGTATCGATATCAAAACATCGCTCGATTCCATCGATGAAAAACTTGCCGCGTCTCCGGAGTACAGACTGTGTGAGAGAAATTTATTTATCAAGTGCGACTCTGTCCTGCCGTACAAAATGGGAAGGGCGTTTATCCAAAACAACGATTTGGAAAATGGTATGCCTATTCCTTTCAAAGAGTTGAATTCGAACGAAACTCTTATCGTACAATCCTGCAAATTTCTTGATTTTTTATCCAAGAATCCGATGGTTGTTTCAAATTCTTGTTAACAGCATTAGTTTTGGAGATATTTACTAATATTCACGTAAGTGGATATACGCTCCACTTACCGACAAAGGAATAGGGCGTATATCGACTTTCGAATGCTTTCACGGACAGAACACCCACGCATACACTCATAGGTAAACCAAACAGAAGATATGTTTCTCTAGATTTGTATTTTGGTTATACGTCAATCTCACCTTGTAGGGCAGTGTCTACAGAAACCCGGTTAGGCGATTCTGGAGGTCTACCAATCTACTGATAAAAAATCTTTCTTGATCAAGAGAAGAGGTAGACCTGCAAAATCGCTGAACCGGGTTCCTGGGTTCCTGCAGAGACAGAGTCACAGATATCGAATTTCAGGGGTTTGAAAAGATGGCGCGATGATAAAAACGAAGTGACAGGTCGTAACGTTCCACCGATCACTTGATACAAACGATAAAGAATCGTTACGAAAAACCGAGCATTGCTTGTAAGTACCGGTACCAAAAATTCACAATAGTTCAGTGGACTTTCAAATTTCAATACACAAACATGCAACCATAGTGAATGCGAGAGCACAATATAATCACAACAATTGCTCGCTCAATGATACTGATCGTTATTCCGGCTCTCTTCTCGGACTCAGATATTTGCGGATGCTATTCCAGATATTTCCCTATAAGGTTCTAGACGGCGGTTGAATTATGCAAATTTATATCTCAAGTTCGCCTGATGATGGTGTCTACGCCTATACAGAGAGCTCCCCGGAAGTAAATCTGTGTTTTTTATGCGGTAGAAAAGCCTATTTTTCTTTCAAAGAATTTTCCAATCGTCAATAAAAGATAGCAATTATTGATTTAAAAATTTTCGCATCGACAGGCTAGTGTAGAAGAATTGAGTTCAAATTTCCTTGGATAAGATGGTGGATGGAGTTCAGTGGTAACATCAGTGAAACTCCGACTACGTTCTAAAATTTCAACACTAATATTGATGAGGGTGAATAGGTATACAGGCAGGAATGCAAATACAAAAGACCTACTTCAATAGAAATAAATACTTGATAAGGAAAAATCACCTATAAACACACATAATCCAACGGACATGGTGAACACATCATAATAATGGATTTATAGACACAGTATTCGTACCAGTCATAATTGGCAAATAATTTTATGCAATGGACTAAAACTTTCTTTATTATTTTTCCCCATGAAAAACAGTGATATTATATAAATAATGATTATTTGCTAATGCTACGAAAATTATCACAGTAGGCCTACCGACTAGCCTAGAAAGAAAAAAAAAACAAAAAAAAACAATAGTCATAATCACAGATTCTTCGAAATTTAATAAAATACAGTACGTGATAACATAAATACGGTACGTTACATACCTTCGAGTATTAAAAATTATGTCATAATACTTAATGGAAAAATTAAATTTTAAAGTATTTTTTTCAACAGAACTAAATATATCTTTTCGTTTCATAATTAATTCTTCATCCCATTAAGAGAATGATTATAGATATTCATTTTACTTTATTCGAATGTCTACTGATTATACCTCAACTACACAGGATATAATTGTATGCTGATAGGTGTTTTGCAGAAAAATTTACAATAAAAAAAAATATTACAAAATCAAAAACAAAAAAAAAAAAAAAAAAAAGAAAAAGAAAAAACGAAGAATAATAAGGATCGAGCAATTTTCGTACAATCAATATCAATAATGAAAATAAAATAATATGCAAATCAATCAACAAACAATTATACACTTTTCACGTTCTAATACGGTTTGTATTTCATTCGATTATATTTATGAATACTTTTTTCTTGAACATTAGTCACGGCCGGCATATTATTCAAATTTTCAACACTACGTGGATCAATTAATAAAGGTAGACTTTCGATAACTGGCGGATAATCTGATATAGGTACAGTAGCGTCAAATGTGTTAGCAGGTTTAACAGGTGACTGAGGTAATTCTGGCAGTGATGCAAAAGGATTGGGAATCGGTGCCAGTACGTCTGAAGGCCTTTCCAGCATTCCAGGACTGTAATTGCCTTGCAAAACCAGATTCAGCCTCTGTTGTTCCAGACTTTGATGCAGGAATAAGCAAATAATAAAATAGAAGGAAATTTGTTAAATAAAAAATATGTTGTAAATAAAATAGAAGCATAAAATAGAAAGGTTGCCATTGATATGATGGAATGTATAGTACAAAAAAAAAAAAAAATGGATTTGATGATCATTTTGAAAGAGCAAACTTGAATTAAATTTGATTACTAAGAACGAGATTCAATATCGAATAATCGATAGCAACCCGAACAACAATAAATAATATAAGAGTGGTCTCGCACAAAAATTCAAGCAAACCCGTTCTGTAGGCTATGCTTTTGATAGGGAAATAATTGAAATAATAAATAAAAAAAGAAATTAAGCCGGGATGGCATCATACATAAAAATCATCATGCAGTGTTTTTCTCTTTCGGCAATAACGCAGGCTTTCTAAGTGACAGGAATTTGCTTTGTAAAATTTTATTTAAACCCTTTTTAAAATGAGTAGGCCTATGTCGAAGTTTATTGAAACGTTGGATTTTTTTTTCGCCTCGTAAATGTTTACATTGAAAATACATTGTACTCAGGCAGTTCGGCCTCGTAAATTCTAAAATTTCGCTCACCTCATATTGATCAAATATTGCGCTATAGCTACAGATTCCGAATTTCCAGTTATTGTAATTGTTCGATCGATATTCTCATTGCTGTTTCGGTCTTCATAATTAGATATTCTTATCAAAGCTCCGCTAATTTGTCTGAAGAAAAAAATTGACCGATAATTTCATAGATAATTAATAAATTATGGTAGTGCGAATTATAAATTCATATTCTTTTCCTGGCGGTCCAAGATTGATAATGCAGTTCCGAAAAGCATACCTAAAGTAGTTTTTCGGTACACGCACGGTAAGACAGTACCATTCGTTCAAGGAAAAAATAACTCACCTTATTTCAGCTATTTTCTTTCCACCTTTTCCTATGATACAACCAATGAGATCATTTGGCACAGTCATTTCACAAGTTTTCTGTTGAATCGTAGAATTTCTGACTGAGCTATTTTGTAAGTTTCCGGTAGTGATAGCGGTGATAGCTAAAATTAATCAATAATTTATTATTATTATTAAGGATTATGATATGAATAAAACTACATCGTCTAAATTCTGCTATTGATCAAAAAATGAATAGAATTTCGTTCAAAAATGAGTTGAACTCTCCCATAGGCGTCTCTAGTTTCAGGTCGGAAAATTTGAAACTTGACAACATTGGACGGGACTGAAATTTGTACAGTCTCTTATGGCAGAACAACAAAAAACTAAGCGCTGCAAAAAACACACATACGGTGAAGTTTTAAAACAAAAATGGAGACAACGTGAATAGAAGAACGAACGATTCCCGATTTTTAGAGTTAGGTCTCGTCGCGGTATACATGTACTGTGCTTCGCTCTATGCCTGGTTTTTTTTTAATGTCAATAACTCGCTTTGTAATCGATCAAACTTAAAACGAGACCTAGCTCAAAAAATCGAGAATCGTTGGTTCTTTAAATCACATTCTCTTTATTTTTTTCAAAAACTTCACCACATTTGTGTCAAACAGTGTTTTTCAATGTTTTCCTAGAAACTATACAGATTTCAGTCCCGTGCAATGTTGTCGAGCTCTAAATATTCCGGCGTGAAACTAGAGACGGCCATGACTCTCTCAGAGGTGACAAGCTTTAGCTTAGCTTCACGTTAGCTGTAGCGTTAGCTAACTTTTTGGATTAGCTAGCCGTTAGCTAGCGGATGAACTTTTAGTTAGTTAGGCCATTTTTTGGTCAATTTCGCGCTACTTAGCTTGAATTAGCTGAAAAAACGTGATTAGCAATTAGCTAGCTAAATATTTGTTCATAAGAGCTAGTAGAGCTTTAGCTTTAGCTTTAGCTTTAGCTTTAGCTTTAGCCAATGACTATTGATTTATCACCTCTAGACTCTCCATTTTTTTGTGACAGTGTTACCTTCAGATAACAATGTAACAACGCTAACACGCGCGATTACGAGCAACAGGCGGGGGTCAATCATGGCCGTACGTTTTAGGCCAGAATATTAAAGCTGACAACGTTGCGGTGATGGAAAATAGAGGGCCGAGTTCTATATTATACTCTCTTATGGAAAAATCTTCAAAAAACATTTCAATTGTTGTTTGGTACATGTACCGCACTTTGCCCTCTGTCTAACTTTTTTTTTTTAATGTGAATAACTTGCTTCATATAGTTGATTGACCTTAACAAGACCTAGCTCAAAAAATTGAGAATCGTTAGTCCTTTAAACCTTATTCTATTCATTTTTTCAAAATTTGGTCTAAACTTGTGATCTTGAAAAATATAGCTAGCTAGGGCTTTCAACTTTTGGCTTTTCAGAGAATAGAGCTGGCTTTTAGATTTTTTTTGGCTAGCCTTCAGCTTGCACTATTTATGTACATCTGTATAGTCCCGTCCCGGTAGCGGTAGCATCTTTTTTAAAGATGAAGTTTTTTGAGCATGTCGCTGACACATGAATTGGGACTTGACTTGGTCTGGATTTGGGTTTGGGAGATGGGAGATGGGAGTTAAAAAAAAATTTTAAATTTGAAAGTTGGAATGAAACGTCGAAAAAATTGAAATTCTTTTTCTGTCTCTGTCTCTGTCTCTCTCGATCTCTCTCGATCTCTCTCCAAGAAATGGGAAAAAGAACATCTTTTTGAAAGTTTTTTTTTTTTTTTGGCTGGGTTTTGGATACTGTAGAAAAAGCAGCTAGCTTTCAGCTCCCAGCTTTTGGAAAAATACGGCCATTTATATCGGCTTTTGGATTCAGCTTTTGGCTAGGTGCAATATTCTAAGTGTTGGCAACGGGTCATGTGGCACACTAACGCCCAATGAGCATCTATCCGTAGAAATGGCCACCCTAAAGTAAGCCAGAACATGCAGATATCTGGCATATGGCAACAATCAAGTAGGCTGTTATCAGTAGTTTGGATTCTGTGTACGTACACCTCAGCGTGACGTCATTCATGGAAGGAAATCGCAATTAATGATGATTTCAGACAGACTAATTTTTACACACAATTTCCCATAAGTAAATTCTGGGAGACTTTTGTTGTTGAATATGTGACCTGGTCTATGGAAACCCGTAGTAATTCTTGATTATTGATATATTATATCAATAATCAAGAATATCTTAGGAATGAAACATTATTAATGATAAAATAGAGATTTCAATTTTCCTTTTGAGCCATATTCTAACAATCTTCTCGCATGATTTTCAATATTTATTTAACAACAAAAGTCAACCAACTCTCTTATGGGAAATCGTGTGCAAAAATCAGCCCGGCTGAAATCACTGATCTCTGCGGTCTGCATTGCATAGGGCGTTTGCGATTTTCTTCCATGAATGACGTCAGCTGATTATCATCTATTACTGATTTCTTATAATTTTCAAAAGTGACTCTATTTTTGCACGCATTCTTTTGGAACAAGTTGGCCCTACTTGCTCAGCGTTACCGTTTGGTGCATATAGTCCGGCCTTCTTTTGAGGTGGCCATGGTTCAGTGAATTCAACCCATTCCTTTCTTAGTCTCTTTGGAACCTAGGCCAACTCTTGAGAGACAGACTATAATTCAGGCTGTGACATCATTCAGTGACGTAGTTATGGGGGGGGGATCTCCCTGAAATTTTTTTCTACATAAAGAAAAATAAGAAAAAACGTATGATATATAAAATTATCAACCTTGAAACCCCTCCCAAAATTTTGGTGTAACTACGCCACTGACATCATTCTCACTTTCTTGCAAGTAGAGTGTACGGGATAAAACTTATTCAAGAGAGCGCTGCAAAATCAGCTGTGCGGATACAAGAAGGCAAAAATAAAGGGTTGATTGCACAGGTCTCGTACATTTTTGGTGGGAAAACCTGTACTCTTCAATACAGGAAAAATGTCCTACATAAGTTTTTTCGGCCTGAATTGGTTGAAGTTTTTTTTCTTCCATACACACATATGAAACAGCGTTTTCTGCAATGGTATTTCGGGTAGAAGGTACATGTTTCGCGACGATCGTTCCTTAGCGGGAGTGAAAACAAGATGACGTCATTATGCGGGAGCGGAAATAGTTTGAGAGGGAGCAAAAACATCGAACGTAGCGAATCTACATTTTTTTAGAGGCAACTCAAATTTTATCCATCGTACATTAATTATCTATCGGCTTCTATGTTCGTCCTTTATTGCCGCCTTTTCCATCAAATTCTTCAAATTCCGATAGAATCCTACACAATTAGTATAATGAGTGGTCATTTGTTTGTAAATTTTTATTAGTGATAGAGTGTAAAATGGCAGACGATAATTCAGAGTTTGATGATTCAATATGTACGCCCCCTGATGTACGCAACTTAGCTGATGAAGCAACAAATGATTTAATCCCCTCAAAATCAAGAAAAGATTATGAAAAAGCGTATTCGAATTTCCAGAAATGGAAAGAGGAGAAGAAATTATCCCGAAATAATTTTGAAGAGAACATTCTTTTAGCGTACTTCGCATATATGAACAATATGAAATTGTCACCAAAAACGCTATGGGCTCGTTTTTCAATGTTAAAGTTGATGATTGGTACCAACAACAATGTCAATATCGGTGTTTACATGAAATTGAAGTCGTTCCTGAAGAAAAAGTCGGCAGGTTTTAAATCAAAACAAGCAAGCGTTTTCACTGCAAGCGAAGTTAATACGTTCCTGAAAACAGCACCAAATGAGACAAAGTTAGACATGAAGGTTGTACTCATTATTGGTATAACAGGCCTAATGCGAGTCGATGAACTGACAAAGGTAAAGGTCAGTCATGTAACGAAACACGAGGATATTTGGGTGTTGAGAGTTCCGGATACGAAGACTAAAGTGGAACGTACATTTGTCATTGATTCAAAACTGGTGCATTTTGTGGAAATGTATGCAAACCTACGACCCAATGATGAATCTATATCACACGAACGATTTTTCCTAAATTACCAAAACTCCCATTGTACGATACAACCCATCGGAAAAAATAAGTTTTCAATGATGCCGAAAAAAATTGCGGAATTTCTCAAACTTGACAATCCAAAACAGTACACAGGTCACACTTTTCGCCGAACTGGTGCAAGTCTAGCTGCAAATGGTGGTGCTAAGAAAGACAGATTGATGCGCGCAGGAGGCTGGAAGAGCGATCGTATTGCGGAACATTATGTGGAAAGCGACCTAGATTACATGAAAGAAACCTGTAGTTATATCACAAAAAAGTTGGACGATTTCAGCGAGGAAAATCCACGAAGTTCAAATATTTTGAATCCACTTTCTGGTACTGGTTCCCTGAAACAATCGTCGTCGAACAGCGCCAACACAATTCAAGCTACCGGTACAACCTTCATCCCAGACAGAAGAATGTTACCAGCCACAACGTCATCGGAAATACGTTCTATCAACAGAATACTGGAGAAATCTCCTCAAATAAGTACAAATTGTATCAATACACATCTTGAGACCTCCATCACACAAACTACTTCAACTGCCATAGACTTCAATGGACCAGAATTTCGTAATGATGACGAATTTGATCGTTTTATCGCAAATCACGACCCTAACTATCTCGATTCCTTACTCCCAGTTACAACAAAGAGTTCTTCGGCATCTCCTACAGTTTTCATCAACAGTCAGAATATAGATGATTTCATCGTATGTGAAAATTATGACGTCGAAGAACTAACACCTTCAGTTTCTGAAGATAAAAATCGTATAATGTCTTCCACGAACGAAGTCCAGCATCCGAAAGGTTTATTTCATTTTACAAACTGT
The DNA here is from genome assembly GCA_035079395.1 of Aspidiotus destructor. Lineage (NCBI taxonomy): Eukaryota > Metazoa > Arthropoda > Insecta > Hemiptera > Diaspididae > Aspidiotus > Aspidiotus destructor. The sequence goes on along the minus strand of JAVHKZ010000003.1, from coordinate 8,294,116 downwards.
AACAACATCAATATTCATTTTAATTAGATTTGCGGTGATTTTATTGTTACCTTCGAATATTTTCTTTTCACCAGAAGTGTTTTTAATTTCTCAAGAGTTTTTTATTTCGTGTTAATAAAATTAGTGCAATTTGAAGCATTTATTTGAATGATGATGAATAATGACAACGTAGGTATTGTCCGATCGCTGGCTATTATTGACAACCCTCATTGCCAACTCCCGAAAAAAAAGAAAAATGTGGCCGTACGCGACAAAACCCACCAGCCTGGCCAAAAATTGATTTTCGTTTTATTGTATTCTTAGGGTGGTAAGGACACGCATTTTCACGTGGTACCTATATGTGATTTTTTGTGTTTTCGATTATTTCAAGGGATTTTGGGCAGTCCAAAAAATGGTTCAACTGTAAAACTGAAGGGAAAAGTTCTCAAATTTGTAGGTTTTTTTTTATCATCACTCCAGTGTTTGACCAAAATTTCAAGTCATTTACTTCATTTGGTGAGTGGGGAGGGGGACTTTTTGGTGAAAAATCACTCAAACTGCAGGTTTATTGCAAAATTCTTAGGAAAAAAAGGCATAAATTGAAAAATTCTTCAAACAAAAATTGTTCGTCATCAAATTTCCGAAAAAAAATGTTCTGACCACTTTTTCAATTTGGCGCACTCTTCTCATTGTAGAAGCACTTTCCGGAAAATAGACTGTAACAACCTCATTCAGGAAACAACAGTAGCAAAAACAAATTTTTTGAGTTAGAATCATCAACTTATAGGAAATTAATTTACAAAGAACGTCATAATAAAAAAAAAAAAAACACAAATTTCACAAAAAAGCTTTTTAAAAAAGAGAGTAATGGTAACTATCTGTGTCGAATAAAACTTGTGTAGCGATCAATCCCCACTGGGTGAACAAAGAAGAAGAACCCTTTGCATATGGGTAAAGACAGAAATATGAACTTTGTTACATTAAGCTTGAAACCATCGTTCTGGGTCGATCTAAACTTCTGCTTGGTGTTTCGTGTAACATAAACTGAATCGAGTTCATGGAGTCGACGAAATGCTTGATTGCTTGAATCGTAGTGAGGATAATTAGGTCCTGCTCGTTTTTATCAAGTTCCATGAATTTTTGTCTACAAACAATAAAGGAAATTTTTTTCTGCGTGAATACTGTACATTAGGGAACAAATAAGAAGTTGTTACACGTAGCTAAATGCGAAATTCATCATGCAATTACCTGTGTTCGACAGCAATGTGTTTTGGAATGAGTTTATTGCATTTGTCTTTACAGCAATCTGCACTAACATCCGCGTATATGGCGTGAATTTTTTCTGCATCTTTAGCATCAAATACTGAGCTTTCCAATGGTAAGTATATCTTCAGTTCGCTGGCAAAATAGAAAGTAATAACACATCAATTTCGAGAACTCCTAATACGATAATGTTTCTCAGGAATTATCATTAGACGTACTCATTATTTTGATACTTACAGTCTGGGGAAAGCGAAATGACGAAGTTGCTTCGGCATTATCAGGTTTTTTTCGAGGCATAAGAACAGCTAGGAATGTTTTCTTCCTGTAAACATTGATGATTCTGAGATTCGTTTCTTTTCTGTGTTATCAGCGTTCATTATCTTTCGTAGATTAATGATCGATATTAAGCAATAATTACCATAATCATACTTACGGTTCGAGTCGAGGAAGATGCTGAAGGATCAGCTTGTGTCGTTATTCCACTTGAAGAGCTAGCTGTTGTAAAATTCCGCGTATTTTGAAGTTCACTCGTTCACAAGATATCGGCAAAACTAACTTCAACAACGTGCGCAACAAAAGGTTGGTTCGGCCAGACTGGTGGGTTTTGTCGCGTACGGCCACGAAATAATAAATCTCTGCTGGTATCACCAGTGTGTACGGAAGAAAATAGTGTAGGCAACTCGGGAGAGACAGTGCGTTCCAATTCCATGCCTCGTGCGTTCGCTCCACTCGTTTCACTCGTTCCGCGAATGTCGCACTCGGCACGAAACGCACTGCTCTCTCCCTTGATGCCTAATATACTATTTTTTTTTTAGCAATTTGAAGCACGTTTAGGGCAAATTTTTTTCAACACAACGTTTGATTAAAATGAAATTTGTTGCAGTGTAATAGTGAATTGTACAGGGCTACCAATGCTTTGGAACTCTCAAGTTTTATCGCCTATTACAGGGCAAACACGATCGCACGTCAATCGCACCCAAGAGTGGTAAACTCGAGTTTTATTCGAGTTTTAGGCCCTAAATAAGCTAGACCAAAACGATGTTTTATTTGCTCAATTGTGACGATTTCTGAGAAAACCAGGCTTAGGGTGAAAAAAAATCGACCTCCATATTTTGACGGATTTCGATTCTGCGTTGAGAATTCGGTTCAGATCCGTCAAAATATGGAGGTCAATTTTTTTTTCACCCTAAGCCCGATTTTCTCAGAAATTGTCACAATTAAATCACTGGATAAGCAAAACAATTTTCATTTGTGGACATAAATAACTTGAAAGAAAAAAATTTTCCGCTTGAGCTTGAATGTAGAGAAGCATTTTTCCTAAAAAAAAAAAAAAAAAAAAAACATAATTTCCCCCCAAAAAACAAAGAACATGTTTTTCAAAGTAAACAGGCTTGGTACTTACAAATTTTACAGTTAAACTTATAAGTCTTAGATAAGCTTTACGCTCAAGCAAAACAAAATACAAATATGACTTTCAGTTAAAGGCTTAAGCGTAAGCAATAAAAAGAAAAGTCATTTCCAGTTTGAGCTTAATCAAAAATAAATGTGATTTTTATTAATCTCAAGTCCTAGGATCGAATCGCTTACCACCCTTGATCGCAACCCGCAACAATTGCGAGCAACAAGCGTATGGCACAAGTCAGTTGCCCTGATCAGATGCTTATATTATGGACTCCATTTTATTACAGCCCTCATTTCTCATGGGCAACAACTGGTATTCAATACCGGTACACCGGTATCAAACTTTTAGCGGGGAACCTACAATCCATTTTGTGAGAGGGTTTACATCCCCAGAAAACGTCCGCGTCCGGGAGATTCTGTGAATTGCGTGACGTGACGCGTGGCGCTTTATGACGTCATCAATGACCTTGACCTACTCTAGGGACTTGGACAAATTTAAATTTCCAGACGTCATTATATCAGGCCTTAGCATGGAGTATTCTGAGAAGAGCTCAGCCAACTCTTTCACGCCAACGTGATCGCGAGCGCGGGAGGTTGCGGGTTCTCCGCTGCGGCCTCTAATTTTTTCTTTTATTTGAAATTTCTTCGCAATACTTTTGGTTATTTTCGACCGAAAAATCCCGCTGTTACACTCACCTGCCGAGTTTATGGTCGTCGTGGTAGCTGGCGTAAATCCACTTATACTAAGCGCAGCTAAATTGGCTAGTGGGTTTCCCAGCTTTCCTATCTAAAACAAAAAAGTTCATTTTTTTTTTATAAATGATGAAATATTTTTTTGTGAAAGAGGCCTTTAGCTGTTGAAGCTAAAATTCGTCGCATTTAATTCAATTTCGATAGCGATCAGAAGATTGTGTAGGGAGACTACATGAATTAAGAGTTATAAAATAAAATTATCAATGGTAAAAAATTAATCATCTATATTTTATATACAGTACTAAATACAATCGCAGAAAAGGATCTGAAAAGAAGGATGTTGGATACAGACGCTCGAAAAAAAAAATAAATAAGTAGGATACAACTCTGAAATTAAAATTCTTCTCCACCCGAAATGAAAATAAAGAAAAGGTTAGTTGTATAGATTGCATGTATAAACTTACCTCAGGCATAGCTGGCGGGAGTAAATGCGGGAGTGCAGCCGATAATTGTCCATTCTTGATGATAGGATTGTACACTGCGATAGGAGTTACGCCACTTAGAGATGGGACTACCAATGAATACGGCCCTTGTGACCCGCACCCTGGTACCGAAACAATGGTACTTACATCGGCCGGATTAGTTGTCATCCCCGGGAAAGTATAAGCTTGACTACCGGCCATAATCACTGGTGATCCGAGTTGTGGTTTTGGTCTGAATGGAATGTTTGGTCCTTTTGGAGGAGACTAAAAATAAACGCGCACTGCATTAATTTATGATCAATATCATCGATCCTGTGTAATTAGAGATTGATGGCCAAGAGCGGACGGAGGAAAAAGAATTCTTGATTCGACCGATTTAGTTCAGTTTTGTTTGCTTTTTTATTTGGGGGGGGGGGGGTAGTAGAAGAGGAGTATTGCTATTCTTCTCCCCCCCCCCCCATCCACTCTCAAAATTTGTTTCATGTGAGGACAAGAAACTCCCCCCTCTTTCCCCACAAAACCACTCCTACTGGCCAAGAAACTCAATTTATCCCTAGAAAATCAATCATTTAACGAGACAAACGTATACAAGTACCTCTAGCATAACACAACAAATATGATATAGGCACTGGATCACAGAGTCTTTGGTACCAGTGACGATGACTGCCCGCTCGGTAGAGTTGGGTAAAAGATCTGGTGATACTTGGATATTCGCACCGGTTGAGCTTCGTATTTCTTTGATTTTGGCACCTCCTTTACCGATTAAACTGCCGCATTGAGACGCGGGTATAATTAATTTTAGAACTATCGATGAAACTTTTGATACGCTAGACTTATTTTGATTTTGTGTTTCTTGGAACTGTTGGCAAAACAATTAATATCATCTCGTGTGAGTAATTTAATCAAGATTTAAAAAAAAATTGGTCACATTCGTAGTCAATGTAATAATTACGAATGGGTAGGTTTAAAGAAAAAGTACTTACTTCTTCTACTTTTGAACAAATCAAGGAAAACGCCTTATAAATTACTTGGGTCGTTCCTGTCACAGCAACAATGCGTTCGAGACACGTTGCATCTGATATATTGATTTTCGCTCCAGACTAGAATAAAACGAAAGCGATTAATTTCAAAATTGAGTTTGGTTCTATTCTATATACATCGACCTTTCTATATTTGATTATATCTCGTAGGAATAAATGTACAGCAATTACTTTAGTCTCTAGTATGGCACTCGAGCTTCATCGCATACCGAATTATGATAGTGCAGGTTACGCTCACGGTAATTATAGAGGTCGTAATTAGATTAAGTCGACGTCATCGCGATAGAATTAAAAATATATTTTCGATGTGTTCGAGTTCATTGACGACTATCTTTGAATACCGACTATCAGTGAGCGACTGAGCTCATGAAGTAAAAGATAAATGCAATGTTTGAAGGAAGAAGGTGAATTCGTTATTAATGACGCGAAAATTGTAACATTCGAAGAAGGTGAAAACTATCGATGGAAGTAGCAAAAAAAAAAGTGTACGTACCCTAGATGTGACGACATATTTGTACCAATGCCAAATAAATTCTTTTATAATCTTTTCAAATGGGGTATATGGTACGACGGACTATAGACACCAACAATAATTATACTGTAATTATGGAAAAGGGAGATACCGCTTATCGCCCTTGTAGACTAGAATATGGTTTCGCCATTTGCCGAAATATTTCGTAAAAATCTTATAAAGTCTTCTCCCTCTCGAGGTTCTTTCACGGTTGCATGAAAGTTAGTAAGCCTTGGAGCCTGACTACACAATTTCTTTGAATCTTTGGGTTTTTATCTAGAGAACTATAGTATACGACCAATATCATCAATTTTCCGGACATGCGATATGAATTATCAAATTTTTTTGTACAGCAGTAAAAATTTTGAAATTCAGAAATCTTCCGGGGTTCTATAAGAAAAACATTTAATGATCTTTCCCCATTTCTTGTTTGAGACATTCCTACACTTTTCGGGTAGGATTGAAGGGTGAGGAGGCCAATGGGCATGGGCTCCCGCGATTGCAAATTGAAGAACATCAGTTTTTGTCCATTGGCAATCAACTGGTTTGTTATTTGGAGTTGGATGTAGTGGGTAAAATCACATATTATAGTGAGAATGCGGCGTCAATGCGCCGTAGTCTGGTGATAGCTTTTACAGTTTAATGGACTATTTCGCCTTCATTTATCCAATGAAACTCAGAACTCACAAGCAGAACCATGGTCAAGGGGTGGCTAGTAGGTATTAGCGCTCCAGGCATCGCGCTACTGTAGGCCTCGCGCCGGCGAGGGGAAAAGAATTGAAATTGTCTTAATTGAAAAAAGCCCTCATGTGAACATTTGGCTTCGAGTCTCGGCTCTCAATCACGACTCTCAGCCGCGAGCCTCAATCTTGAGTCTAAGTCCAGGTCTCAAGCCTCAGTCTCAAGGGTCAGTCTCGAGTCTCAAGCTCAAGTGTCAGTCTCAGTCGAGTCTCAGCCTGAATTCTCAAACTCTATTCTCAGTCTCAAGTCACAGTCTTGAGTCTCAATCTCAAGTTTCAATCACGAGTCTCAAGCTTGAGTCTCAGTCTCAAGTGTCAGTATTGAGCCTCAGGCTCAAGTTTCGGTTTCGAGTCTCAGCCTCCATTCTCAAACTCTATTCTCAAGCTCAAGTCACAGTTTTGAATGTCGAGTACCAATCTCGAGTCTACAGCTTGAGTTTAAAGCTCAAGTGTCAGTCTCGAGTTCCAGTCTTGAGTCTCAATCTCAAGTCTCAATCACGAGTCTCAAGCTCGAGTGTCAGTCTCAAGGGTCGATATTGAGTCTCAATAAGCTCAAGTGTCAGTCTCGGGTCTCAATCCTAAGTGTCGGTCTGAAGTCTCTGTCTCAATTCTCAAACTCTATTCTCAAGCTCGAGTCACAGTCTCGTATGTCGAGTCTCGGTATCAAGCTCGAGTCTCAGTCTCAGTCTCAAGTCTGAATCTCAAGTCCCAATCACAAGTCTCAAGCTCGAGTCTAAAGTTTGAGTCTCAAGCTCAAGTGTAAGTCTCGAGTCTAAGCCTCAATCCTCAAACTCTATTCTCAAGCTCACGTCACAGTCTCAAATGTCGAGTCTGAGTATCAAGCTCGAGTCTCATTCTCGAGTCTCAATCACAAGTCTTAATCACGAGTCTCAATCTCGAGTCTACAGCTTGAGTTTCAAGCTCAAGTGTCGATCTCGAGTTCCGGTCTTGAGTATCAATCTCAAGTCTCAATCACGAGTCTCAAGCTCGAGTGTCAGTCTCAAGGGTCGATATTGAGTCTCAATAAGCTCAAGTGTCAGTCTCGGGTCTCAATCCTAAGTGTCGGTCTGAAGTCTCTGTCTCAATTCTCAAACTCTATTCTCAAGCTCGAGTCTCAGTCTCAGTCTCAAGTCTGAATCTCAAGTCCCAATCACAAGTCTCAAGCTCGAGTCTAAAGTTTGAGTCTCAAGCTCAAGTGTAAGTCTCGAGTCTAAGCCTCAATCCTCAAACTCTATTCTCAAGCTCACGTCACAGTCTCAAATGTCGAGTCTGAGTATCAAGCTCGAGTCTCAATCACAAGTCTTAATCACGAGTCTCAATCTCGAGTCTACAGCTTGAGTTTCAAGCTCAAGTGTCGATCTCGAGTTCCGGTCTTGAGTATCAATCTCAAGTCTCAATCACGAGTCTCAAGCTCGAGTGTCAGTCTCAAGGGTTGATATTGAGTCTCAATAAGCTAAAATGTCAGTCTCGGGTCTCAAGCCCAAGTGTCGGTCTGAAGTCTCCGTCTCAATTCTCAAACTCTATTCTCAAGTTCGAGTCACAGTCTCGAATGTCGAGTCTCAGTATCAAGCTAGAGTCTCAGTCTCAGTCTCAAGTCTGAATCTCAAGTCCCAATCTCAAGTCTCATGCTCGAGTCTAAATTTTGAGTCTCAAGCTCAAGTCTAAGTCTCGAGTCTCAGCCTCAATCCTCAAACTCTATTCTGAAGCTCAAGTCACAGTCTCGAATGTCGAGTCTCAGTATCAAGCTCGAGTCTCAGTCTCAGTCTCAAGTCTGAATCTCAAGTCCCAATCACAAGTCTCAAGCTCGAGTCTAAAGTTTGAGTCTCAAGCTCAAGTGTAAGTCTCGAGTCTCAGCCTCAATCCTCAAACTCTATTCTCAAGCTCACGTCACAGTCTCAAATGTCGAGTCTGAGTATCAAGCTCGAGATTCAGTCTCAAGGGTTGATATCGAGTCTCAAGCTCAAGTGTCAGTCTCAGATTTAAATCCCAAGTGTCGGTCTTGAGTCTCAGCTTCAATTCTCAAACTCTATTCTCAAGCTCAAGTCACAGTCCCATAGGTCGAGTCTCAGTATCAAGCTCGAGTCTCATTCTTGAGTCTCAATCTCAAGTCCCAATCACAAGTCTCAAGCTCGAGTTCAAAGTTTGAGTCTCAAGCTCAAGTGTCAGTCTCGAGTCTCAGCCTCAATTCTCAAACTCTATTCTGAAGCTCAAGTCACATTCTCGAATGTCGAGTCTCAGTATCAAGCTCGAGTCTCAGTCTCGAGTCTTAATCTCGAGTCCACAGCTTGAGTTTCAAGCTCAAGTGTCAGTCTCAAGTCTCAGTCTCGAGTCTCAAGCTCAAGTGTCAGTCTCGGATCTCAATCCCTAAAGTCAGTCTTGAGTCTCAGCCTCAATTCTCAAACTCTATTCTCAAGCTCGAGTCTCAGTCTCAATCTCAAGTCCCAATCACAAGTCTCAAGCTCGAGTCTAATGTTTGAGTCTCAAGCTCAAGTGTCAGTCTCGAGTCTCAGCCTCAATTCTCTAACTCTATTCTGAAGCTCAAGTCACAGTCTTGAATGTCGAGTCCCAGTATCAAGCTCGAGTCTCAATCTCAAGTATCAATCACGATTCTCAATCTCGAGTCTATAGCTTGAGTTTCAAGCTCAAGTGTCAGTCTTGTGTCCCAGTCTTGAGTCTGAAGCACGAGTCTGAAGCTCGAGTCTCAGTCTCAAGTGTCAGTTTTGAGTCTCAGTTTAGCGTGTCACTGTCAGTCTCTAGAGTCAGTCTCAAGTCTCAAATTCCAGTCGCAGTCTCGAGTCTCAAGCTCAAGTGTCAGTCTTGAGTCTCAATTGTCCCGAGTCTCTGTCTCGAGTCTTAAGATCAAGTCTCAATCGTAGGTACGAGCCATTAATAATGATAAAAAGAGTTCACAGACACGTAATTTACGTGTCTGTGAACTCTTTTTATCATTATCAAGTCTCAATCTTGAGCGTCAGTCTTGAGTTGAGTATCAGTTTCTAGTCTCAATCTTGAGTCTCATTTTCGGTCTCGAATCTCAGTCTTCTTGGGCCTCAAGCTCGAGTCTCAGATCTCAAGCTAGCTCGAGTCTCAGTTTCGAGTCTCAAGCTCAAATCTCAGTCTCGAGTGTCAGTCTTGAGTCTCAGGCTCAAATCTCAGTCCCGAGTGTCAATCTTGAGTGTCAGTCTCAAGTGTCAGTCTCAAGTCTGAAACTTGTGTGTCATGTCCGAGTCTCGTTCTCGAGTGTCAGTCTCGAGTCTCAGTTTCGATTCTCAAACTCGATTCTCAAGTTCCAGTCTCAGTCTCGAGTCTCAAGTCTAGGTGTCTAGTCTCAAGCTTGAGTCTCAGAGTCGAGTCTCAAATTAAAGACCATGCTCAATGTCACATAGTGGTTTTGGAGTAGGAGATGAGAGGGAGACTTACAAGGAGAGTGGATCAAGGGGAAAAAGGTTGAGAACTGCGATCAAGGTGGATAAGAGATTAGAAACAGAAAGAAAGGTAGAGAGAAGAGGAAGAGTTAGAATTGATTCTAGACATTAAAAGATAGTTTGGATCATGGATGTGAGGATGGTGACGGTGAGAAAAAAAAATTGTAGTAAATGGATTGAGCAAAACCATTCTCGAATACTATCTATGTTTATGACCCCCGGAAGTAAGTAAAATGGGAAGGAGGCAGCGGAACTTGATACTTTCGGATAGGGAATGGGCCGAATGCTTGAGGAGTAAGTGAGTTGATACCTGCTGAAGTTGATAAGGTTTTTTTAGCGGTCGAGAGACTTCACAAAAATGCCTTGAAGCTCATAAAAAGTAAATCCGCTCCGACACTCTACTTATGGTCCTCCCCCCCCCCCCCCGATAAAAACGGTTCCTTGTTAAAATATAGTTGATATCAAAAAAAAAAATTGCTTTTTTGCCCTGATCCTTCTTCCACCTCTCGGTGTTTCGTGATATACTGTTTGGAATAAAAAATTGTAACGCTATAGATTTTCACGACTATTGTGAGAGATGAATTTCATTGGCTTATGATAAATAATGAAGTATTTTAATTTTATTATACTCACATCTTCTCTGAATTTTTTGACAATTTCACCTTTCTTGCCTATGATGCTTCCAACTTCCTGTAAACCATTGAAAGACTATTTTAAATTTCTTATTTAAAAAATACACCTATTTCTTATAACTATATATGGCTACACACAATAAAGAAAATTTATTTTTCTTAGAGGATTGTTACGTAATATTGGTCAATATTTATCGCCTTCTACGAAGTACAACCCTCGAAGAAGAAGAAGCCTGTAAAAATAATTTGTGTTGGTGGTTATTCTCGAGCAGCGAATACAAGGAAAGCCGCTTATGAAGGGTATCAGGAATGATATACGGTAACATTTTTACTGATTCCTAAACTCTTGCAGCGTATATTATCGGGTAATAGAATTGAAGGTGTAGAGGTTTAAAATACGTTACATTCACGGGTACAAAACGTTCGCAAGGTTTCATGCATGCTTTCATTTCAGTAGGTATGCTTTCAAAAAGAGTTATGTATTCATTTTATTGTAATCAGCTTTGTAATACTTTTCACTCTCTGTCACACAGACGGAATTCGTGCTCGCGGTATTGGATTTTTTGCGATAAATTTCTTTCCGAGGATTTGTATTGAAATCTTCTCGTATGGGCTTCCCTCTGATTCAGGCGCGTTCAACGCTCTGAATGGCCTCTTGAAATTATGATTCCAAAAATAATGCGGGGATAAAAAATTAGAACAAAATTTCTTTTCGTGATGGTTACATTATATAAGTCTGCTAGCAGAGAGTTACTCATTCGAACCGTACGATTACAAAAGTTTTCGTTTAACTACTGATGAGGAACCGGGGAGGTGATCACAGAGTTGCGGTATATGGCAATCTTAACGATTTTCAAAATCGTAATTGACATTACATTCTTTTGAATACACCTAGACCACCTACATTATATCACGTACCTACACAAGTTTATTTTTCCTTCTTATCTATTTGCTCGGAACATTTTTTTTGTTCTTGAGGTAAAGACGGATCTAGTGATGCGCGTCATGTTCCGAAAGGTCGATATGATCAAGAATCCAGATAGGAAGGTAATTGAAGATAGAGAAGATGGAAAATTGTGAAAGAGGATTAGAACGCGCCCAACGATGGAGTAGGAAGAGTAGGGGTCTTGTACGGCTTGGAGAGCGGAAAGAGAATCTGGACCGGGAGAGTGAAGAAGAGAGAGGCGAGGGAAGCAGATCTACATATGGTAGATAGTTTAGCAGAGTACACGGAGGCCAAGATTTTCTTACGGAAGCGCGAGACCTCACTATCAATAGAAAACGCGTAGCTAGTTCTAGAACCAGATTTCGATCCATCTGTAAAGCATAGGTTGTGTGAGAAGAAATCATCATCAATGATGGCTTCGATGTTTTCAGGTGAATTAGGATGGGTAATTTCGGTAAGTCAATCAGATCGAGGCAAACGTGAGACATCGAGAATATCCAGGGAGGAGTATATGAGCAGATGGGGGAGTGGGGTATGATTGTCTACGTGGGATTTTAATGCAAGAAGAAGTATGTTTTAAGAACCGAAGGAAGAAAAAAAGATACCGAGCCATGGACGCTAGAAAGTTGCGTCGGTAAGCGATAATGGTGTAAGTATATGAGGGAGGCTTTTATTATTTCTTTTTTCGAAAGGAAAAGTTTTTTCCCGAATGTCATTTCAGTTTTTAGAAAACGAATATATTTACAGTCTGAAAACGAAATAAAAAATTTCTTTGAGTCCCTCTCCATGACGTCATCAACCTATCCATAACGTCAACGACCTCTCCGTGACGTCATCAATCTTTCCGTGACGTCATCAAATTTTCCGTGACGTCATCGAATTTTCCGTGACGCGGACGCGCTCGTGCTCGCGCTCGCAAAAAATTCCGGGAAGTACCCCCAACAAAAGGGATAGCGGGTTCCCCGCTAAAAACTCGAAATGTCTAAAACATTCATAATATTTTCACATTATTCTCTTCCTCTCTTTCTCGTCTCATCTCATCATCTTTTTCCTAGTTTTAATTCATCAACGTCAGCCGTATCTCTTGAAAAGATCCCATCTCAGATTTGCCGCCAATTATAATGTCATATCGCTAACTTTTGATTCGCAAATTCGCACTTGTCCATCCCTTTGGTATCGTGGTCAAATCCATTATCACCAAAACTGTTCAAAATATCATGAAAATTATAGAAGAAGGTGAAGTATGGCCTAAAATTTTGTTTGAATCCTCACAAAAATTTCCCCCTTTATGCCACTGACTCTTTTTTATATTATTTTTGTCTGAATTGCATTTTCTTCTCCTATCCTCCCTCCACAGAAATTGCATAATATTTTTAAAAATTTTGAATTTTGAAGCGGAGTTCAATATTTACTAACTTGAGGGGAAAGTGCTCGAGAGTTTATGAGACTGTGCCAGTTAGGTTGCGTGTACTATGATAATTTCTCGTCACAATATTTTAGTTGAGCGTTCTATACAGAAGTCCATGCATACATGACCATGAGGGTTCTTATGAAAAAATAAGTTTTCAAGGTCTAAAGATAATTTTATCCCACGTTAAAAGTTATCTCTTAGCTAAGGTGATCATCAAAGGTTATATTTTATGTAGGTAATCTTAAAAATTACGGGTATTAGTAAAGTCAAAGATGAGTAACATATTATTTAAGATACGAGTGCATCACGTGGCTCTAACAAAACAAAACGACCACTACTGTATTGGTAGCTATTACAATCGCACGGGGTATATTTGACTTTAGTTGTAGGCTTGATGGGCTATTCGGCTCTCGTTCCTTCGAAATTTAATTTAGATAGTAAGTATTAGTTTGACTGTCCTACCTTTCCTTGCATTAAAATTTTTATGGTAACAGAGCTCGATTCTTCATCCTTTACATGCTCCAATTCCATGTTCTTACGAAGACTCTGATACGAGGAAGGGAACTGTAACAATAGTAAGAATGTGAGATGAATCTCTATACTGCCTGAAAAGAATTTTGAAAAATTTTCCAAGGGTTCTATATTCCGAACATAAATGAGAAACTTTTTGTCAGAGCACTTCCTACATGGAAACGGGTATACCTGTATAAGAATTTCAAATCGATCGTAGTGTCTTGAAGTGCACTTTAGCTAAAATCTAGAATCCTAAGTCCTTGAATTTTCAGTACTCGAAAATTCGCGATTATTATTTTTTTCTTCAATAATTGAATCTTATACAAATGAGTACCTATTTTTTTAATCTCATTCCAAAGGCAACATTAATTCAGAATGAAACTCGAAATGATGAGGGAGTTAGGTAACCCTTTATAAACGATTAGTTAACTGGCCCGCAGTTCTGAAAGAAGCTACGTACAATATAAAGAGTATGTACCTATTATGGCTTCAGTATGCCAATAAAAATAAAAATTATTATTCTTCCTATACTAATCATTCTAACTTTGTATTCAAATTTTTATGGTATATAGAAGCGATTGTTTTATTTGGATTATTCTCTTGGAATGAGTTATATTTGTCATTCGTCTAGAGGAAAATCATAAGAATCGTTAAGTCTGACCCTTCACATCTCCAATTTATTAATCGAAAAAAAACTATCGCGAATTGTGAGCGTTGGAATTTTAGTATCACGTTACTTTCAGTTCGACAAGTAGGCAAATAATGTTTTCATAATCATAAGTAGATTTGAAGATTTACATTCTGAATTGAAAGCTTGTGAAAAGGAAGAAGGGAGGGGTAAGCGTCGACAAGAATTATGTTGATTCCAAGATCTAAACGCGAACATGTTTCCTCTTGATTAATTGATTCGCCCTCCTTCAACTGGTGTTGATCGATTTGAACTTCTTCTTATCTTCATTTCCTTATACTTATTTGCCTAGTTCGTAAATTTTCTATTTTCCTTTCTTCCTCTCTCTCTCTCTCTCTCTCTCTCTTTAGTAAGAAATAGGGCAATACTCTGTTCACGATACGTGAAAGGTGAATTCGTCCAATGTAGTTACAACTTGAAGGAGAGGATCTACGAAGGTGAGGGATATAGGCCTACAAAAAGCGAAAAATTTAGAGGCCATTGTACACTTTGCAATGGCAGTGGGAATCCTCGAGTTCTACTGCGCTTGAAAAACAGCTACTCTGGATTTATGGACGTTAAAGTGCACTACACCGGATGAAATCTCATTGTGACACCTTCTTCTGAATGAAACAATCAAAAAAACTTCATCTACTTCATTTTTCTTTCGTCTCTCTCCTTAAAAATATTATGCTGAACATTCAAAAGTATTCTAAAAAGAGATACTGGTCATAAATCAGACGCTGACATATACTGAAGATGTCACCCTCTCTATGTAAGATAACCTAACCTAACTCGGGTTTATGAGGTCATAAAAGTTGGGTGCGGAGGTTTTCCGAGGATGTTGATCCCCCTCCGCCTTCCCTCAACAGAACAGATGACGGGTTCCCTGCTAAAAAAATTAGAAAAGAAATAAAATGCAAGTGGATGTTTTTCGTTGCGGACAGGATTGGAGCATTTCTCATTTGGTTTTGCCCCTCTGTGTACCACCTTTTCAAGTAATTTTTTAAAAATAATTAAAGTCAACTTCATCTGTGGAGTTTTGATGAACTCTGGCAAAGAATAAAAAAGCGGTGTAACCTGAATCACCTAGAGTAATAATTGCCTTGGACTGATTTTTTGGCTGGGCCAAACAAATAAAGATTATGTTTCATGTCTTTGTACGTTCCCTTGTTTCTGTAAAATTTTTGGGAGGTATCCGCGTGTGTGGCAGTGGAAAATATCTACTCATGAACTTAGTATATCAGAAATTTAGACGTAAGTCTTTTATCTCGTAAACGTAAGAATCCTCTTTCTCAATAGAGCTAGTATTTTGTCGTTGAGTGTCACTATGACCGCGTAAATAGGAATATTTTAAGCTAATAGCTCTTGGGGAGCTTATTTTCTCCGCTCGTTCGCCCCCTCCTCAGTCTAGTAAGAGTCCAGTTTGAACTCTTTCAAGCTGATATAGCTTTTGGAGATCACTCCTTGGTGTATAGTTCCAGTTAGGGTATTTTGAGCTGATGGTTTTTGGGTAGCTCTCTCACTCCACTCGTTCGCCCCCTTCTTGGGTTGCCTAAAGAGAAAGAGCTCACTCGCAACGGTGTACGCTATGGTTTAGCCTTACTAGGCCTAAACTAGGATTTAGCCTTCTTTATACCTATTTTTCCATACATTATACCATTATACTAGTACGACAGTTATAACAAAGCATTAATACCTAGTATACGCCTAGTATAATACCTACAACCAACAAAGAGGGAAGCTAGAATTCCTAGTATCGACCTAGTATAAGACCTATAACAAAAAGGAAAGAGGAGTGTACTCGCAAATTTCTCAATCACCTGCCAGGTATGAGTTTCTGCCTAAACCTAGTAATAAGCCTCGTATAATAGTACATTTCCTAGTATACGCGTAATATACTCGGGATATCTAGGGGGGAAGGAAGGAGTGTACTCACAAATTTCTCAATCTTCTACCAGGTATGAACATTTTTCTTGAAAAATTTTTCAAGTCCATCATCTTAAAAGGGGGCGGGGGAGGAGAGTGTGTACTCGCGGATTTTCGGATTGGGGTGCGGTGAGACAAAAGACGTGAAACATGTCAAAAACGCACGGGTCTGTTGGCAGCATTTGTCAGCAACATTTGTTGGTAACATGTGTTGGCAATATTTGTCGACAACATTTGTTGATTATTTGAACTGCGAGCGACGATTTTTGAACTGCTTTTACTCAGTGCTACCAGATGATATCGAAAATCCATGCGGACTTTCACCGATCTATCAATAGCGATCAGGAGAAAGGTATCTCTCATACATTTAGCTGAAGTACTTTTCCCATGATCGACTCGACCAGTGCTGACAAGTCGAAGCCGATGAACGGCTTAGCAGCAACAGCCAGGTTTTTTGAGCTTCACAGTTTTGGAAGAAGGCCAATTAGCAGTCATTAGCTGTTCCTGAATGGCTGTTTTTCACTTTTTCTTTTTTTCAGTTTTTCACTTCTCTTTCTCTCCAGAGACAAGATGAAAAGAATGGAAAAAAAATTGAAGAATCAAAGCGCCGAAGCCCCAAGCGATAAGCCCGCAGAGAGTGAAAAAATTAGGGGTATCTGGAGAAAGGACCGCCGTTCAATGTATTTTTCATGGAACGGAGGCCCTTTCTCCAGATAACCCAAATTTTTTCACTTTTCATAAGCTCGTCGCTTGTGGCTTTGGCACTTCGGTTCTTCAATTTTTTTATATTAGGTCTATCCGTTTTACCGGAACTATCGAACCTGGAGCAAGAAATTCCCTGGGTTCCTTTATCATCCTATTCGTTTTACCTCGAAGTTTATCAGTGACGTCACCAAAGAAACTACGAGTCATTCGTTTTACTTCGCCGAATATAGTTCCACGGCAGTTCTCGCCTGTTAGGTTCAAAAAGGTTAAAACTTTCAGAACCGGCTTCGAAGTAAGTTCCATTCTCTTCTTCAGTTCTCTTCCGAGGAAATTTGAACACAACCCGGTCAAGTTCTCTTTCATAACTAAAACCGCTCCGTTCCATTTTTATGTGGTAAAACGAATAGACCTATTTCAGCCATGCTCTGCCCATGCGCCAGTGAAAGTTTCTAGTTTTAATCCTCCATGAAATGTGCGAGAGAGGCATGCATATTTGTGACGATTTCTGAGAAAACCGGGCCTAGGGTGAAAAAAAATCGACCTCCATATTTTGACGGATCTGGATCCAATTCTTAACGCAGAATTGAAATCCGTCAAAATATGGAGGTCGATTTTTTTTCACCCTAAGCCCGGTTTTCTCAGAAATCGTCACATTTTTCTTTGAAAAAGCAAAAACCAAATTAGGCCTACCAAAACTTATACCTAATAATAACATTTTGTACTTTTGAGTCGTAGGTCATAATCGAATAATGTTATGAACTGAAATCATAAGAAAATAATATTTCAATACTTCCTGCAAAATTTTATATCAAGTTGACATACAACTTGCAAATTAAGCTGTCAGCCGTTTGCAAAAAACTTCTAGCAGCCGTTGAAATTATGAAAAAGCCGATGAAAAGCCAATTAAAATCACAAACGGCTTTCAAGCTAATGTGAGCAGCGTAAGCCGATGGCGAACGGCTTGTCAGCACTGTGTGGACGGGGTGTTGGCCTTCAACGACCAGAAGAAAAGTATCTCTTATAATTATGACTAAGGTACCTTTCCCTTGAGCACAAAACAATCCGTGTTGCTTGGACTGTTTTTGCATAACGCAGTTCATTTGTAGGCATTATTGGTTGGAAACGTTTGATGGCAGTCTTTTTTTGGCACTTAGCAACATTTTTGTTGAAATTTGACGGCAACATTTTTTGTCGACACGTATACGACGCTGTCAAATAATTGTCATGTTTGTCATGAGTGAAGGATAACTTTCTGAAATTTCCGTTCATTCTTGTTAGCTATGCACAAAGCTTCGTCATGTACATTCTTATTGCATATTTTGATGATTCATCCACTGGGGCGTAACCAGGAGGGAGGTTTGGGTCACCCCCCCCAGGACTTCAGTGAAATTAAAAAAATTCTGTTCTGAGCCTACAATCTATACATAAAATTTTTTGGCGTAGCCATAGAAATAAAGGTCATGTTTCATATCTTTTATAGGATGCTCCGCTCGTTCACCTCCCCCCCGTCTTTGGTCTAGTATAAGTCTACTTTAGAATATTTTAGGCTAACAGCTTATGGGAAGCTCACTCACTCCGCTCCTTCCCCCCTCTTCTTGGTCTAGTATAAATCTACTTCAGCATATTTTAGACTAAGCCTTTAGGGGGGGCTCACTCTTGGTCTAATAGAAGTCTACATTAGAATATTTTGGGCTGACAGCGTTTGAGAGGCTTTCTTGCTCCGCACGTTTGCCCCGTTTCTTAGTCTAGTATACGTCTACTCTTTGACTATACCTATAGTACTTTGTATGGACTGATATAACAAGGCGTCTGCGGGTGGGTAAAATGAAGACGACATGTGCGGTGGAGGAGTAAAGGGAATCCGTGACTGAAAGTGTTGCGGGTTGCGTCGTTCAGGTGTCTTATGGAACGAACGTATGGGCCGAGGAACTGGATTATGCACGCCGTAACACTTTTAGCCCTGACTTTCTCCTCTTGCCGCACGATGTCGGCTTCGCGGAACGCGTTCGTTGAATCAGTCCACAAAGAGTCTACTTTAGAAAACTGTAGACTAAATGCTTTTGGTACGGACGCACGGACGCAAATTTCGGAATTAAGGGGTGGGGTCAGACCAGAGCAAAGACATGAAACATGTCAAATAACCTGTTGATGGCCCGGATAGCTCACCTTCTCCGCTCGTTCGCCCTCCTTAGGATAGTACAAGGTTACTTTGAAATATTTCAAGCCAATAGCTTTCGGGGAGCTCACTCGCTTCGCTCCTTCGCCTTCCACCTGCTTAATCTAGTATGAGTGCAGTTTAGAATGCTCGCTACGCTCGTTCGCTTTTCTCCTTGATCTAGTATGAGTCCATTTCGGAATATTTCAAACTAATAGCTTTTGGGGAGCTCATTCACTCCACTCGTTCACCTCTCTCCTTGGTGTAGTATAATTCCAGTTCAGAATTATTTTAAGCTAATAGCTTTTGGGGAGCTCACTCGCTCTCCTCCTTCACCCCTCTCCTTGGTCTAGTATAAGTCCAGTTAGGAATATTTCAAGCTAATAGCTATTGGGAGGCATAGTCCAGTATAACAAAAAAGAAAAGTCTTCTGGCGGAGCCAAATAGAAAAAGTTCATGTTTCATGTCTTCTATAAGGTAGCATGCTCCGATCGTTCGCCCCCATCTTGGTCTAGTACAAGTCTACCTAAGTATATTCCAGGCTGATGAGATTAGGGGGCCTCACTCACTCCGCTCGTTCGCCCCGCTTCTTGGTCTAGTATAAGTCTACTTTAGTATTTCAATAAAGGATATTCCTTCTACTTCAGGCTCAGTATAATGAAAGCTTCCGACGCACGGATGTACGCAAGCAAATTTCAAATTTAGGGTAGGAATCTGGCTTGATCTAGTATAATCTAGTTTACATTTCAAGCTGAAATATGTATATTAGGCCTTTATAATGTAGGCTATTCCTACTACAGCATACTGATTCAGGCTTAGTATAATGAAAGCTTCAGAGACCCAAGGTCATATGCATACGGCGAGGTGGTACTCGCAAACGCGGTGAGTTCACTGCACACATCAAAGAGAGATCTAGCCTAGCTAGTAGAGACTAATAAAAACTTCCCCTTTGTATGAGCCTATGGTAAGGAGCTTAGTTTGGAATGAGCCTGTAGTATTCCTAGTATAAAGCTAGTTGAAACTAGCATGTAAATTAGGCAAGGCGACCTATGAAGCTTCTCTAGGAGTCAGAAGATTTAAGCTTTCATAAAGTGTATACATATTAGGTTTCGTATAATCAGGGTTTCGCTAAGAGTCAGACGACTTGAGAAATCTTAGTATAAAGCTAGTATAAAGCCACCATAAAGCTAGTATAATGCTCGAATATAAACTAAGCGAGGTGAACTCGCGAGGTGAACTCGCAAATTTTTGAATCACCCACGGAGTAACCAGGGGGGGGGGCACTCGCGAACTCGCAAAATTTCAAATCAGGGGTCAGGGGTCAGGTCAGCGTAAAGACATGAAACATGTCAAAAAATACATAGGCCTAGTATTTATTGTTCTGAGTACAATTAAATTTAATTAATCCTATTTGACTGTAAACAAAAAAACGCAGTCAAAGACTATAAATAAAACATTTTTCTGACTAACTCCCCCCCCCCCCTCCATGAAAATTTCCTGGTCACGCCACTGATTTATATTGAAAATATTCTGCTCAATCATTAAATAATTGAATTATGTAGTATATTTGTTGACTATGACATGAGGCTCCTTCATTTGCGAAATGTGTGAATTGATTGTACATGTAATTGTTTTCCGACAGTTTAGTCTATAGTGCAGAACATGATCCAGAGCATATAAAATAATTTAGATAGTTTGATGTTCAAAATTCGTTTATGATTATAATACGGTAGACGATAAAAAAAAATTACCAGAAACACCAGGCAAAATAATTCTCTGTTGTACGGTAAAGAATTAAATGACAAAAGGAGAGAGCAAACAGAAATAAAACTGTCGTTACACATCTTATTATTTGACTCCGTAGTTCAATTTTTTCGTTTAAATTCTATTTTTAAAATATTAATTTAGAGCCCGAACTCTTCATCAAAGTATAAATTATTGCGATTGATGAACGTTATCAGAATACTGTGCAGGAATTCGGTAATTAATCGTTTTCAAAAAATAATTATAGCATAGACGAGAAATTTCAGTCTTCTTCATTTCGTCGCAGCCATTCTCATCGTTTCCATTTTTACATCTTTTTGCGTCACATCATTTACTGTGTACTCATTCCCTTTTTTTTTTGCTCTTTCATTTTTTTTTTCTTTTTTATTATTTGATTTACATTATTTAAAAGCAGTTTACTTCTAGAGTACACTTATCTCGTTCCTTTTTAGAACAGAGAATACGCTATCGGTATGTAAAGAACTTCGCAGAATTTTTCCGAGCACTCATGCAGGCGGCAATGACACGGAATTTTACAGGCGTTCTCGAAATAAAAAGTAAAAATAGTTTTTTCTTTTATTTTCTTGTTTTTTTTTTCAACCTTTTGACTTCATATCGCATTTGTTTTGCAAATTCACCGAAACAAAAGAATGTACGTTCAGATGAATCACGTATAACAGGCTCGGAAGATATTAAGCTATTGAAAATGAGCGTCTGTGCACTTCTCTCGCGTGCTAAAGACCTGGAAAAACTGCACCTTCACTGCTGAAATTGCCTGAGACTCGTAAAATGGCATATATTTTACGAAATTTCAAAGTAAGGAATTACTTAGTCGCTTACTCGAATATAGTCGTGTTAAATTTAAAAAAAAAAATTCTCAAGGTTTGTGCCTAAGTGACTGTTATGAAGAGAGAGAGAAAAAATTAGAGGCTATAGCAAAACTTTGCAATGGCAACGAGGAACCCACAGCTCTCTGCTTCTCAATGAAAAAACAGCTAGTCTAAAATTATAACCTCGAAGTACACCACACTCCATGAGATATTTTTTGAAGACTGCTGGGTTGCGTGTTCGTGTAAGGGTTTATTCGACTGGACTAAATATATAGAGAAGGAATCGCCGGAAGTTTTGTGAATGTGCAGTTTACAGCTTCTTGCTCGTGACAAGGATATGAAACTGATTTCTTTGGTGAAAGAGATGTGGAGAAAGTAGAGAGAGTACGAGATATCACCATCCTGACCTTTTTGTGATCGTGAAATGTCAAGACAGCTACGTTCTCACTACCTTTCGGACTACTGCGGTGCTAACTGTGATACGGACTACCTTCCAAAATGCGATCAAGACCTGCTTCCTGAACATTTTCTCAAAATCATCATCCCGTCTAATTTATATAATGTGTGTGTAATGACAAGAAGCCAAATTCACTTCATCCACGTCTTATTTCAATTTTTCATTCTTCTTTTTCCTATGGCAAATTTAATTCTTATTTTCAACTTCTCCGTGGTGCAGCTGGATGTAACGCTGCCCGCCCCAAATGACCTATGAAAATCGAACGAAGGCACATTCGAAAGAGTAAAGGGAGTAGTAAATTTGATGTAGCTACAGAAATCGGTGTGTCTGGCTATAACTTGGCATTTAATTCTACCAATGAAAATGTTGGAAAGAAATGATAAGTTTGCATCGATGATTTTTGAATCACAGCTGGGAAACAGAAAACGGATAGCCAGGAATCAATCCACGGTTTGAATTGGTTCACCTTACATAAGAGTTGCACGTTCACCGTAGATACCGATCATGAATGGTACCAAAATAGTCGTCATCGCTAGCTATTGATCAGAATTTCATAATATATACTTTGTAGATAATAATTTTGGACATAGGATCCAAAAAAATGAAAAAACTACCCATTGTCGTCTGGCAACAAAGTTGAATCATTCATGCACGTTGACCGTACTCAAAATAATGTTATTAGAAATGCTCTTCACATCAAAGGTACACTAGATTATAATTACATGGGCTTAGAACTCAAAATTCGTAGTCCCTACATTAGCTCAAGGTCTAGAATACTGTATGTCAAGGTGACTAGCTCCCGGTCACATTTACTCCTCTCGTCCCATATACAGAATACTGGGCTTTTAGCTCGAAGATCAAAAGTTTTTTCAGCCCCACGTATAGTCAGGTGCTGGGTGCCATCAATGAAGGAGGGGGGAGGGGACTCGTAGAATTCTAAATTAAGCAATTCGGACCGGGCATATTGTAGATTCGCTAGCGTCGTCTGTGTAAAATACATAGAAAATACTAATAAGCGAACGGTGATCGAACGGTGATCATGGCTCGAAACTAAAGGTGATTTTTTAGTTTTCCCTAAATATCTCCTCAAATAATGAATTTAGACGTGTACTCGTAAGGAACAAAATTGAAGAGCGAAAAATTTCCTTTTAGATGGTTATATTTTCAAAAGATTTTGAAAATTCAAAAATTTTTGCGCGACGCTAGCGCTGCCCGGTCCCAATAAGGACAAACTTCCGACTCGAATCATTCATGGCGTAAATTTTCGTTTCGGTCAACACTTCGCCCATAAAATTGTAAAAAGTAAGTCAATTTTATACCAACACCCGTAAATTGTACATTTTGCAGATCTGATGAATTTTTATGATACTTAAATGCTCGAATTTAACGCACCCTACGAAAACTTTGGTCGAAAAGATCTTTTCTATTTACCTTTAAAAGGTGCATACGGACAGAAAATACAAAGATGAAGACTAAAATACCCTCGTTGTGTGTCGTCAATTATTCAGAGCGACGATAAAAACGAATAGCTGCATCATTGCTTTTGTAAATAACCACCATTACCTGGTGCGCGCGAGGTATGACACAATTACGACACTTCTAATTCACGAATTACGTAAATTTCCCTTATGTTAGGTCCTAACGTAGATGGTTGAGTAGGAACGTACTCTGCTTGTCTCTGAAATAGAGAACGGAACAATTTTTACAAGGCCGAGATTTCGACTGGTGCCCTAGACCTGATTCGAAATTCTCTGAGCTTCTACCCCTCTTCCGTTCTATATGCAGTATACTAATTTTATACTAGGCTTATACTAGATGTAAGCCTCCTTTACACTATCTTCATACTAGGCTGAGGCCCTAATAATTCTGTATGTTTCTCTTTCGTCATAAAAAAAACTATGACGTCATCAACCGTGACCGGAGAACCCCTCCAACTGGAGGTTCTCTCCAACAATGCTGCCAGATTCTCGGAATTTTGGTCCTTGGAAAAAAAATACAGTTTTTTCTACAGATTTCTAGTGTTCTAGAGAAAAGTACCTCACCTCTGAGAATGATGGGTACTTTTCTCCTGATCGTCATGGTCTAATACCGCAGTCTTCAGTAACTTCGTCGGGTCAATCAAGAGAAAGGTACATTAGATATTGTAATAAGAGATACATTTCCGCTGATTGTTATTGATAAATCGGCCAAAGTTTGTAGAAATCCATTTTCAGGTCTTGGAGAAAGTGACGGATACGGATTTTTGAAAACATTATCTGCCAGCACTGCTCTCCTACCAGGGATGGAAAGCTTTAGCCATTAATGGCCTAAGTTAAATTTTAAGTCAATGTTTTGCCGGTTTTTGTTGAGCCAAAAGTCAGTCAATCGTTTTTTTCGTCATTAGCTTAAAGCTAAATTGACATGTTTCATGTCTTTGCTCTGGCCTGACCCCATCCCCTAATTCCGAAATTTTCGTCCTTACGTCCGTACAACCATGACCTTGACACTTGGAAGAATTTCTGCTCTAGACCTCCCCCCCCCCGACCTCGTAGCCTAATTCCGAAATTTCCGTCCGTACGTCCATCTTGCCTATAGGTACAGTATACTAGGATTATACTGTCAAGGCTGAATAAACGGTATACAGGGACGAACGAGCGGAGCGAGTGAGGCCCCCTAACCTCATCAGCTTGAAATATACTAAAGTAGACTTATACTAGACAAAGAAGCGGGACAAACGAGCGGAGATTCTACAGTAGACTCGTACTAGATTAAGAAGCGTACAAAATAAAATAAAATAAAATAAAATTGTTCTAAATTACGTCCGCGAAGATAAACTTTGAGTACATGAAACATGATCTTCATTTATTTGGCTCTGGTAGAAAATTTCTTTCTTAAGCTTGCGCACAACAAGAAAAAAAGTTGAAAGCGGGAAGCCGTGAAGCAGCCAGCAACCGGTAGCTGGCCATCTTATCTTAATATTCTTAAAACATTAAGCTGGTAACCCACATCAAATTTTGAAATGATAAGAAAAAATAGCAAAGTTTTTCATTGGCTCAAATTGGACCAATGGATTGGCTTGACTGCAGCCGAAAGCCACACGTCAGAAGCTCATCCATGGCGCAAAATGATCGCTTATATTTTAAGCCATCATCCGCAATCAGCTTAAAGCTAAAAGCCAGTTTTAAGCCAATGACGATTGGCTTTCCATCCCTGTCTCCGTTGCCCTGTCTCCAATAGTGATGGGTAAAAACCGGTAGTTTGAAACAACCGATAGACCGATAGTCGTCAAAGCTTTACTACCGGTAGACCGGAGGTTACCAGCAAAAATAACCGGTAGTACCGATAGTACCGGTTGTAGTCCAAATTTTAGAAATTTTAAGGCGGAATTCAAGACACTATTGATAGTACCGGTTGTACCTCCGGAGGTGACCAATTTTACTGCAGTTGAACAGTCATTGATGTCCATTCTTCTGTAGTAAGCAGTCAGATTTAGCCACTAGTCACATTTGTACAGCAAAAGTTGAACATGGTCAAGATTGAGAACTTACAAAAAGCCTTCAATAAGTTACAAGCATCAGTTTGTGTGTGCCCAGGCACTACACCCAATCAATAATTAAGAACCGTCAAGTGACATAAGCACCAATTCTCCAGATTTTCCCAAAATTTCAAACTATCGGTTTCTCTTCAGTTGTTGTCAATAATACCGGTTTTTCCTTTGATGGTTAAACTACCGGTGGTTTGACTACCGGAGGTGAGAAACAACCGGTAGTACCGGTTGTACCTCCGGATGTGGCCCACACTAGTCTCCAACTACCTTTAATGTCATCATCTGGTGACGTCATCCTGATTTGGAATTTGCGTTCAATCCATTTGTCTTCATCCTTGTAATCTGCAAAGTAGTTAGTATATGTATAGGCTTTTATACTGCTGTATGTTAGGCATATATTAGTCCTGATTTCATAAAGGCTAATATAGGAAGCCTAGTAGGCGGAGGAAACTCGAGCAGTATTGTTTATAATGGAGACTGTTCGGAGGCTTGCGAGAAGAGTGAGAGCATGGCCGTCTCTAGTTTCAGGCCGGAATATTCGAAATTCGACAACATTGCACGGGGCTGACATTTGTACAGTCTCTTATGGGAGAACATCGAAAAACACTCTTTGACACAAATACGGTGAAGTTTTCGAAAAAAATGAAGAGAATGTGATTTGAAGAACCAACGATTCTCGATTTTTTGAGCCGCGTTTCGTTAAGATTGATCAACTACGAAGCGAGTTATTCGCGTTTTAAAAAAAAAAGGCAGACAGAGGGCGAAGCGCGGTACATGTACTGCACTTCGCCCTCTGTCTGACTTTTTTTTTTTTAAAACGCGAATAACTCGCTTCGTAGTTGATCAATCTTAACGAAACGCGGCTCAAAAAATCGAGAATCGTTTACTCTTTCGATGTATGTATCAACTTTTTCCCTTCGGAATCGAATACTATTCGCAAATCAACGATTAATGTGTTTTTTGAAAATTTTGCATAAGAGCGTGTATAAAACTCGGCCCCGTATTTTTCGTCACCGCGACGTTGCCAGCTTTAATATTCCGGCCTGAAACTAAAGACGGCCATGGTGAGAGACCCCGAGAATGGAATAAAGAAGAGAGGTGATGACGTTATGAATACTGATTAACTCACAGGCAGCCGTTACAGGTACTGATGATGACGTCACAGGCAGCCATCATGGGTGGTTATGAAGTCACCAATATTGAGTATGCGCATATGAGTTCCTCGCAAAGTGTATGGTTAACATTTCATACTACGATGATAGAAATTGAAAGTTACGTGATAACGTCCACATGTAATACTAGGTAGAGGCTGATAATAAAGAGAAAGCGAGACATCCATAATCTGAACGGTTTTCCAGAGAGAGTAATTTGAAACGAGCGTCATTCATTGCGAAGTGCAAATTACTCGTCCCATTTCCTATTCAAAGAATCGCTTGCGTTCTTTCAGTTTTTTTTTTTTTTTCTGGGATCAGTGATAACCCCACTTCCTCCCTCTGTTATCCAATTTCTCTTTTTTCCCCTCAGTTCCTTTTCTCTTCATTCTTCCAGTTTAAACTAGTGGAAGTCTTCTTACTTGATTTGGTTTCCGCCCAATTATCTGATTGTTAATCTGTTCGTAATGGTAACCGTTATAGAACTCGGCCAATAACTACACGTACTACCAGTAGAGAATTGTACTTCTTCAGATGTGACTTTCAAAAGAGTCATCAGGGGAAAAGACAGTTTCCAGTTTACCGAAATTACCTTAGAAAATACCTTCAAATGTTTCTTTTAGACTTTTAGTACGCTTTTCTTGTAATAACTCACAGAACTCTGAGAAAGATAGTCCCACTAGTTTTCGTGAATTCAAATATTTTCTTTTCCAGGATCGATTTTTAGGGCAATTAGAAGTTTCCTGTGACCGCGGTCACAAATGACGCGAAGTTTACATGCAATAATAACAATCATCAATTTGTAAGGGGTTGGGAGGTATAAAGAGGAGAGGAATTTCATATCTCCTGAAGGCTACAGTATCCAAAAATTTGTGGTCTATTTCCATCCTTGCACTCCTTAGTCCATCACACTAATCGTCATAGATATAATTTCGATAAATTGTGAGAGATAATCTTATAACAAGCTAGGGTAAATGAGTACTGTTTCTTGAAAATCCTGTTCCCTCGATAAACATCGGGTAAATCGGTGTTGAAATACTGAGTATATCGCATGGAGCTCGAACGACTCGAATCAGAGACGTCTTCACACATTTAGTAATAGCCTACCGAAAGAAGATGACTAAAATTACATACCAGCGATCTTAAGATCATTATCTGAGATTTGATTTTCTACAATTACGATCACGAGACAGTTGGTGACACAGGGCGATTACTTTCCAAGATAATCGTAATTCAAATTGAGGTTCCACACTCACAATCTACATTCGACCGGGTACCCCTCTCCGTAATCGAGTGGGTATAAGACATCTATTTCTTCTTTTCTTCGCATTAAAACATGTAAAGCTGGCATTTCAAGAGCTCTAAATAATCATAGTCGGTCGTCGGTACGCACGGAATGCTATTAATGCACAAAACTTCGCCACTATATGGCCAGAAGTGATGCTGAAAATTCGTGTTGCAGTTTCTAGATTCGCCGAATATCGAACGTCTCGTTTTATTTATATGGTCGAATTGATACTACATTTTGAAAATAAATTGTTCGAATTGCCGAGCTTCCCGTTTACTCTGGCAACAACGTGTCGGAGAATTAAAATTAGACGCTAAACCGAATAACCTTTCCGAAGTCGGCTTTTGGCTACTGTGTGGCTTCGCTGCATATTGTTCTTTCTATTCATTTTTCTACGGCCCTTCTCTCTTTTTAAACATATCAATTCAATTCTATGAAATGAAGCTCGAGTGTAGACAAACTCACGATCGTGATGTTCGCACGCCGGTAACGGCGCAAAAAAGCTATCCATATTGTAATAATATAATGTGCCGCGATATTCGCGGCTTCGTATTCGTGTAGACAGTCCAATATGGAAGACAAGGTACCAAGTGAGGAAGAGCGAATACGTCTAGTACTCGACTGTCTCGTTTCCGCGTGCGTTCTGCAGTATACGTTTTACCCGCAATTAGATCGCTGAATTCAAAAATTGCATCCCGTTTACGAAAAGCTACTAATTTATGCGTACTATAAGCTACGTATACGCTGAGCTATTGGATCGGTATTTTATACATCGGGCATAACGCACCGAGTTGGATATTTGACAAAAATCGAGTCTAACATTCGCACTAATATGTGCGACGCCGCTATACTTTACAATGCTGTCAAAAGGAAGTCATATTCGAAAGCGCGACGATTAATATTGGTCCTACCGTGTAAGCTCGGTATATCAACTAAGGTGGGCATTCGATTTGAATAGAAGTGAAAAGCATCCTGAAACGAAAGTTGTTAATACGGTAATTATTTAATTAGTTTACTCTCCGTCACATAGAGGGGTACTCTTCGACGCTATTTTCCCGTTTGATGCATTCAACAAATTATACGTTGATCTATTCTGTTCTAACAAGTTGATGCTTCGATAGTGGATCTCTAGAAGAGGTGATTTGACACTTGTAAGGAGTGGGAATACAGCACCCGTGATCTTCAGAAGCTTCAAAAGTTAGCTCTGACTTGAGCTAATCATAATCAAGAAACTGTTCGGCACCCCCACCAGAATTTTGAAGACTAGACAACGTCGTAGTAGACTGTAAGAACTCTGCAAAACTACTTCTTGGCCTTTTTTCTTAGCTCCTTCCGGAACGTTCACTATGGAATCAATACGTCCTTAAATGTAACAGAAGTTCATATTTCAGGTGGAGTATACTCGAATGAGTACAAATATTACCAGAAAACCGTAAGAAAAGACAGTCATAACCGCTAAGCGCTTTCGGTAAAACAACCATCTCCAAAGCATGGACAAACGAAAGCGCTAGACCTAATACCAACGAAAACAGAAGAAATTACAACGAGGTCATGATTCAACCAGCGAGTCATCAAAATGTGTAGGCTAATTAAATTAATCCTTCATCAGGAATGTACCTGTTCAAAACGGCGACGTCATTGCTGTACAATTAAGTTCGATATCTTCGAGGGCCATAAGTTTGTAGCACGAATTCTCCTACGGAGAAGGTCTTCAAACCTCTCTTTAAACATATGACTATTTTCGACTGAATAATCGGCAAAGGCCGACTCTCTTGACCTACCTTTCTCTCACGAATTTCTCTCTGTCACTCCAATTTGAAGTCGCCGGCCAGTCAACCATATATATCTAGACCCCGGAGCAATCATTGCTAGCTAGCTACACGATATACACTACTCCTCTCGGCTAGAGGAATGGGGTCCTGTGATTGTACAAATGAACCTCTACTTAAGGTGGGGTTATGAAAGACCAGTCCTAGAACGCCAGATCTACGGATTTTTGGTCCTCATAAAAGATAGGGTTTTTTTTTATAGATTTTACGTACAATATGGATTTCTTGCGATCAAGGGAAAGGTACCTTGAACGCTGATACGAAAGATACTTTTCTCCTGCTTGTTATAGACTGATACTGCGATCTTCTGTGATATCGAGCCGATCAATACAACAGTACCTCAACTACATCTTCGAAAGATACCTTTCTCCTGACTTATTAATGGATCGATCGAAGTCCGCGGAAATCAGTTTTTAGGTCTTACAAAAAACTGCATTTTTGATACTATCATCTGGCAGCACTGGACCAGTCGGAATCCAAAAGAGCGAAGGACGCGACCCAACTGCAAGAAAAACTTGTTCAGAAAAAGGAGTCTAATCCAACGTTTTTTACTATCACGGTGTTCTGAAGGTCGTCATCTTCTCCTTTTGGGCTTGGTGGTTGGTGTTGATTCGTGGATAATTCGAGGTTGGCATACTGACTATCTAAACAAAATGCAGGGTATAGGCCCTGACCTACTCAATTATTTTGCATAGAAAGATAGGATAATACGTAAATTTAATCGTGAACGGAGCGAGCGAAAATTTCTTGTCTTTGAGGGTCTACCCAAGAACTCGAAGTCTATTTCAGTCGCCTGACTTGAATTCAATAAACAGAGACAGAAGAAGAATTGTTTCCTCCATATTAATTTACCTCTGAGTTCACTTGTAAACAGGTAGCCCTCTTTAGCAGCTCGTGAGATCTTTCCAGCAGAGACGTTTTATGCAGGCAATTTTCTTTTGTCAGTATTTTATATACTCTTGGAAAATTGTCACAAAAAACTCGTCGCGGTATTTTGTCACACTTGATGACGTCACGAGTGACCTTGATTTACTTTCTCGTTGAACATTTTGATGTCCCCATGACAAAAACACCCATATTATGTCCTCATTATGTAGGTAAAATATCCCCAAAATACCCAAAATGTCCCCACCATGTCCCCATGGGGAAATTTCGGGGACATAATGGGGGTGTTTTTGCCATCCCATGTTCAACGGGTAATTGGAGACTTTGAAAAATTTCGGTTTGCTACTCGGAGACCAAAATCCTTTGCCTTCATTATCATAGGCCTAACATACAGTATACTGGCCGGGCTATATTCGATCTGACTTACAATGTACTGCGGGCTTCATATACTGCATGTTCGTCTATCTCGGTCGTTTTTCCTCCCTTTTGCTCACCACGCTGTTTTGTTGTGGTCGATGCCGTCATGAGTGACCTTGACCCACTTCAATGACTTGGAAACATGAGCTAAAAATGGAGACAAACGAGCGGAGCAAGTGAGCCCGTAAGCAACTTGATCAGCCTGACATAAATTATACTATACAGTATATGTGCTGGACCAAGAATAGGCCCAAAGAGCAAAGCGAGTGAGCTCGTGAGCCTAACACACCTACTGTATATGAAACTAAGAATGAGCCCGTCAACTAGCTAGCCTAACTTACTGAAAGCTTTACGCTAAAGTAAGAAATACTGGTGCAGGAGAACGTTACTATGATGTCATCACAAACAAGCTGGATGTACTAAGAGTCAATATAATAGATAGAATTGATTCAACATGATCGATTTCACTAATTATCATTAGTAACCTTGACCTACTTCGAAAACTAGGAAAAGTTTTGGTCTTCGCTACTTTCATCATATCAAGTTTGACAAACAGTATACTAGGCCACAATAGGAAAACATTGTGTACGAGGGATATGTAGTTGACCAGGACTAGAGGAGAAGGCGGTGCGTAGTTTGACTTCATAGGCCTATATCAGTTTGTCGCGAGGAGGATGAGTGGAGCGACTGTCTGGTCACATTAACATACAATATATTGAAGTCACTCTACTCCAAGAATGGGAGCGAACAAGCGAAGTAAGTGAGCTCATCAGCTAGAAAGGGGACGTTTTTATGACGTCATCATGACTGAGGTGCACGAGATGAAAGTCGACACCCCCCTCGCAATATACAAGGGAAGAGCTCATAGCAAATGAGCCCGTCAGCTAGTTAGCCTCTCGAATGGTGTCCTTGGAGCAGAAATGTTATCTTCTGTGCTACAGTCGTTTTTTTGTAACGCGGAATGGGACTTGGAAAAATTCAGACCAACGAGCCATATTTGACAGAAGAGGAGCGGTTTCCTAGAAAAAATTCACGGCTTCTTTAAAAAAGTTAAATAATGGGTGGCAGGGAACCTGTTTTATGAGGTATTCTGGAAATGCCTTTCCTGAGTCTCATGGTGTTTGAAGAGTTGCATATCTGGTTCATTGAAGGGGCGGTGCCAACATAGAGTATATTGAACTTGGATTAGGCTAAGACTCCCCTTGTAGTATACTCGCTTTATACTATAATATATGATAGGAGGGGAGACTTGGAAAAATTTCGTCCAACCTATACGTGATAGATGGGTGACTTGGAAGAATTTTGACCTTCAAACTATAGGTTGAATCCGGGCTATAAGGAATAGGAGTGGGACTTGAAAAAATCTCCACCTCCAAGCTTCTCAGAAAAATTTCATCCCTCAAGCTATAGGCGATAGGACGAAAACGGAAGAAGGGTTCGAGTCTCAAGGTCATGTTGCCTCCCAGACGGCGGACGTTTTTTCCGGGAAACCCTCCGATAAAACGGGTTCCCTGTTGAAATTGCGACTTTCATCCTACGTATAACTGGAGGAGGTCTTCAAAAAATTTGAACCATGAAAGAGTTTGCCTGTGAAAAATTTCGAACGTTGAGCCATGAATGACGGAAGAGGAGGATCTCTATAGAAATATGGAATTTACGAGACTCCAATTTTGAAGTCAGTTCTTGAAATCATGACCCCTGGACTGATACTAGACCAAAAGAGAAGTGCAACCACCCTGGTATGAACTGAGTTATGGTACAGATGATACAGATTGCCAATTCTGTATATTCCATTTACACGGCCATATACTGACTTTCAACGGCAAAATACTTGTAGACTGATGAGGACGAGAGAAATGTGAAACACGATCTTTATTTATTTGGCTCCACCAGAACATTTTTTTTACCACGTTCTCGTCCGTGAATGATTGCCTCCTGCCTCGCATTTTCCAAGTCCCTTTCATAAATCATACTTCACAATTACAAATGAAAATTATTAGACCTATAAGTCCTCCTTTCCGATCATCAAATTTATAAAGCCAGAGACTAGAAAAGTCTCGGTGCTAGCTAAAGAAAAAGGTTCTTTAGCCGGACGTGGTCTTGTAATTCCAGGAAAAGCCCACTAAAAACTTCGTCCATCAAATCTCCAATTTTGAATCTTTGTGCTAGACTGCTTAGTGTTTGTTACATTAGCTGAGATATGTTTCACGGAATCCATAACTCTCCAGGATTTTTGAGTAGGTAAAGGTATCAAAAAGAAAATTATGGAAAAAAGTCAGAGGCGAGACGCCATCAGCGATGAAGAGGAAAATAAGAATAGACATACATATTCCGCGAACCGTATTCATACGTATAGCATTATATCGCGGAGTAGAAACTCTTTTCAAACCGACGATAGGTACCTACACACTTTTTCAAACTAAGTGAAAATTTTATTCTGAAAAATGTAAAAGGTTTTACATGACTTGTCGTATCATCACTGAAAAGGTCGCGTAGAAATAATTAAAACATTATTTTGTTGCTCTTCATTCAGTATTTCCGTCAAGGATGCGCACGAACTCTGCACTTGCATCCGTTGTGAAGTTTGTTTATCTCGGAACTGTTTGAGTGAGAGAATATTCTATTTAAACTCTGTAAAAAAGAAATTAATTTTTGGAACAAAGGAGAAAGACTACGTCGCCGTATCCGTGACCTGACGCACGGCTGATATTCTTTGACAGATTTTTTCTTTATGAATCGCCGGCAAAAATTCTATCGATTTTTACTTTCAGCTATCACTCTGGACGACACGGTATTTGCGAGTCTCAATTTGAAAAACTCTCTTTTTGCCGAAATTATTTAACGCTTTTCATTTATCTATCAATATACTCGCGCGAAGAAATCGTTCGACCGCTAATTAATTTCGAATAAGAAAAAAAATATCACCTCGCAGCCTTCGCAAAAGTCTATACTAGCACAAGCAACAAATATATCGCTACGAGTAATTAATTTCGTTATATTCATTGGCGATATTCCCAACCGTTGACTTTCCAAGCGACATGGGGAAGTAATGACCGTTATATGTATTGACTCGCGCAAAATATATGTTCACCAGTTTGCAGAATACGGTCGGAAACGAGAGAATTAATTTTTAAATTCCTGGATGACTTATGCCAAAGAAGTAGAGAAAAAAATACTCTGTAATCCAATTATGACGGGGTTCGCGTTTGAATATGTATACGAATCCAAGAGGACGATTGGAAAACGCACTAATTCGCTGCGTAAACTGCACTCGCACTATCATAGGGAGGGGAAAAGACCGGGGCGAGTGTTTTCCTGTGTGAAGAGGAAAATGCTCGATGAGGCAAAGCCGATGGAAATTTACGGTCCAGTAGAAATCTCGATAGCTGGTCCGCGCGAGTGAAAATAATTTCACACGTGTACCGTCAAATTACGATACCTGTTATAGCTTTTTTTCTTTCTCTCTCTCATTGGGAAATTCACGGGCCGGAAATAGAAAGGATACGAGTTTCGAGAGAAGTGTGCAGATCAAAAAGATTTTCTTTTTTGTACACGATCAACGTTGGGAGAGAAAGAAAAAATAGAGAAAAGAAGAAAAAAAAAAATCTTTTAAAAGTCAGATCATTATCAGTTCGATGAGCAACTTGGACTTTCGGAGACGGATACTCAAACAATTTCAAAATAGCTACCTATAGCCTCGACTCGCCCCCTTACTATTTACCAAGAAGTCACCCAGTAACGAATATAAATCGAAAATTTGATTTATCATAACTCGATTATTGATCTGACGAAGACATACTCAAAAGAGTGAAACAAACGGAGTTCGCCGGGTGAGTTTGATCTGTTTATTAAGTCTATTAATCTCAAATGTCGGTCTTTTGAGGCTAAGTTGAAATGTAAGAAAAATAAGAAACTTTGTTCTTTTCAAAATTTGAATGCCTCCGCTGTCCAGGAAGTGAGTACTGACTTCAGCGTTATCCGAAAGTTTCAACCGCGGATTATAAATTGTAGTAATGTAGAGTTTGAGAGTGATGAGTTGAATTTCCTGGAGAAGGATTTGAAAATTTGGGTTACCCCCTCTTAATAATGCAGACACTTTGGCCAATGTTGTTGCGGATCTCGAAATAAAAATTGAGCCTGGGGTTAATATTCAGAAAGATTGTGCTGTCCTGGTCTGTAACACCCCCCTCCCTCGTCCAAATGATCTTGCTTTTGAGGTGATGAAGAGGATTAAGAGGAAGGTCAGAGAGGAGGGCTTAACCATTACTAAGGTTGATAAAGGGAATGCCATCGTTGTTATGGAGGAGTACGGCTCTACGACGTTCTTGACCAGTGTGGCGCTAAGGAAAATACCGCTATCAACTTTTCAAATCACGTGAAAGAAGTTAGATGTGTTATTCACAACTGCGAATTTATCATCAAACCCCCTTCACTTAAAAAGACTGCTCCTTGAGTCCAACCCTGTGCCTCCTCTCTTGTACGGCTTACCTAAGGTTCATAAGAAAGATACCTCGATGCGACTGGTCGCTTCCTTTGTCTTCCCCTATGTGCTTTTTGGTGAATTTTTTGGACCGATGGTTCCAGTCTAGAGCAGAATTTAGGTCCCCCTACTCTGTGAAGAATTCGGTCTCCTTGGCTGATAGACTTAAATATGACATTCTTCCGCCAGGTTCAACCCTATGCGACTTATTTTCGAGTATCTCTAGAGATACTGCCATGCAACATATGGGTGACCTCTTGGTCCATTCAAATATCTGTCACGAAGAATTGGCAGAATTTTTCAATTTACTCAATATCTGTTGGTCGCCCAATTTTTTCAAAGAAGACAAATTTTTCGGTATCCCTATTTCCTCTCCTCTGGGTTCCCTCATCTCGGAGGTTTTCATGTCTAAATTTGAGCACGATATTTTTTCCTCTTGTGAGGTGTTTTTGGGTCATATATATTATTGGCACAGGTTGTGCACGTGGACCGGTCCCCGAGATCTCCGTGTAGAGTTTCTCAAGTTTCTAAACAGTTTGTATCCTTCTATTAAATTCACGTTGGAAGTAGGCGGTTCATCTATCAACTTTTTGGACCTTACAATCTCTGATAGAGACGGTATCCATGAAGTCGCCATCCATAGGAAAGATACTTCGACCGATATTACTGCCCACGGCAGATCTTTCTGCCCCGTTGCTCACAAATATGCCGGTTTCGACAGTTATATCCATCGGTTGACCAGTATTCCGTTGGATCAGCTCGCTTTCCAACAGGAGCTTTCAACTATAAAACATTTGGCCAGAGTGAGTGAGGTCACCTAAGATATTGACCTTATGGTTTATGGGAAGTTAACTCGGAAAAGCCTTGATTCCACTACTTCCCTCCCCCGTCATCCGACCTCAAACAGTAGGCTCCCAATTTTGGGAAGATTTTCCTCCCAGTTGGGTCGTGTCGTACGTCCCTTTGGGTTTCGCCCAGTGTATTACAATCTCAACACTGGAAAAAGTATGTTCGTACTGGTTGGAAGAAGCGGTGTTTACAAGGTGAAGTGTAATGACTGTAATGGAGTTTATATAGGTAAGACTGGCCGTCAACTCAATATTAGAATAGATGAGCATAGGAAAGCGTGGGAAAAGAAGAAATTGGGTGATTCGGCATTTGCGGACCATCTTATTACCACTGGCCATAGTTTTAAAGAGGGATCGGCGTACCTCTACTCCACAGAGAGACCTCGTATTTCAAACGTACCGCGATAGAACATATTGAAATTATTTGCCATCTGAATAACGACACCCTAAATGTGCTCAACAGGTGCGTACCTGATGAGGGGTTGATTGAACTAGTTTGTGAGTGTGATGTGATGACTTGCTCGTTCAGTCATGATTTCCTTGGTATTTCTTGTTCCCAGCCGGAGTTGGTTTAGTTGCTTTCACGTCCCCGTTGACCATGATTTTCAATCAAAAGCGCATCCGTTTATTTTACTCTTTTGAGTAAGTCGTCGTCAGATGTTTTTGGCCATAATTTAGTGAATCGGATTAAGTCGATTACACTACACAACAAAAGAAAAAAATTGAAAAATGCAAGAACGAGATAATACAATTCTAGAAGTATTTTCGACGCTGATCACGATGCCGTTGTCCGTTTCTCAAAATTGGCTCCGGTTTTCGAGAAATGATCAAATCAAATTCCCGCGATTCGTTGCGGCGCATAGTGTATGTTACCCAGCTATCGAATTTCGCGAGAACGGGAACATACACTACGCGTCGCAACGAATCGCGGGAATTTGATTTCATCATTTCTCGAAAACCGGAGCCAATTTTGAGAAACGGACAACGGCATCGTGATCAGCGTCGAAAATACTTCTAGGATCGTATTATCTCGTTCTTGCATTTTTCAATTTTTTTATTTTGTTGTGTAGTGTTATTCATGTTTTATGGGAAAAATTTGCGTTCACGTAAATTTTAGTCTTTCGTTAATGAACGAGTCGATAGATGATGAATCCTCCTTAATGGGAGCGAATAGATCTCAATTTCAACACAACCAAACGCCTGACTTTTTGTTTGAAATGCTTGCTATCGCATCGACAGTTCCTCGAAAACTCACGCCATTCATATAGAAGAAATTATGCAGCGTCTGTGTGTCAATTACGTAATTCCGAGTGATGTGGATAAGTTTTAAAAGTTATTCATCTATACTAGCTCAATCAGTTTCAAATTGATGAATGGAAATCGTTGCATTTGCATTGGTTAGTGAAGACAAATATCGTATACTTGATCATCTTCTCGTCACATGTTCACATAGGCCATGTTCTGGTACGAGTACACTCTAGTCCAAAGTTCATTGATTCTTGACGCTTGTCAACTTCGTATTCAGAGACAAAATTTGAAAACGAAAAGAATTACAGTATGAAATTCTCTTCTATTACACCATTGACTTTCATTCAGAGACTCGTTCAAAATTCAAAACTTCTCATTATGCAAACTTCTCCAGTCCTCCCTACGAAAAGAACTCAAAACCAATAGTCTTCCCACCAACTCGGAGAAGTACGGAGAGTTTCTCTCCTCCTAATCGATATACATGACCTAAGAAACAGTGTCAGATTTCCTATTACCAAACGCTCCTTTGCGAATGACTTCAGTACCTCTTCACTACTCTCCGACG
Organism: Aspidiotus destructor; assembly: GCA_035079395.1. NCBI lineage: Eukaryota > Metazoa > Arthropoda > Insecta > Hemiptera > Diaspididae > Aspidiotus > Aspidiotus destructor. The sequence continues at coordinate 8,256,336 of JAVHKZ010000003.1, read as the reverse complement.
CCAAACAAGCAGTAGGACGACTCAGATTAACTCTTAATAAAATATCCTTGACCGTGGCTCAACAGTTCGGTAGTATTCCGCAGAAAATACTCATGTCATACGTACCTCTTCCTCTTTTACATCTACAGAACTTCACGCTTACCATCCCATCTTCTGCCAAGTTTCTTGGTCTTAACTTGGAGCTCAATTCTGGACCCTCATAGCAAACACTGAAGAGCAAAATACCCGAATTCTTAGAACGCTATTATCAAAACCTATCACACCCCTACCGGCTGTAAACGCAAACTCCTCCTCCTACTCTACTATTCAGAAAACGTAGAGCTGTAAAGAGTTTCACCTACCGTCACTCGTACAGGTATTAAAGGGCATCTTTCCACAACCTAAGCAGGGTACGAAACACAACGTTTTCCGTTCATATTTCATTAAAATAGGTCGTGGACGTGTCAGCAGGGATGACATCGTGAACACACTGGTATAAGCTATAAAAGCAGCCCAGTTTAGCAAAATTTATTAAGAGGAAACTCTGCCGTATCACTTTTATAAGAACAGTAGGAGGACATAATACGTAGGCAATATAAACTGCGCGACTGCTGGAAACTGGTTCCAAGTATACTCCGCATCTTTGTTACTGATATCATGTGAAACACTTTATATTGTACCTAGGGGAAAAAGATAAGAAAAAAAAGGTTGTCGACGAGTTAGCAGGGATGACATCGCAAACACAATAGGTGTAAGGTGGAGGTGATGTCTTAGTTTTTGACTGTATCGAAACGTATTTAGCACATTCATACAGTCTTGTAGACGTGCACGGAGTGGTCGTAACTGTAGCTGTGTCCGGTGCGTATCGTTGTTTTATGAAAAATTATCAATTGTGGTTATACTCGTTGAGTTGATTTTGATGAGCAGTCACTGACTCTTCTTCTAGTATTATTAATCGTAACTATTATGATATAGTTAAACGTCGAATAGGTGTTGTCTATAATCTTGATGAGAAGAAAGAAAACTACCGGTGTTGATTTCAAATTAAGGAACTAAGCGCGCACGTGTGATTCTTTCGAATTCCTACGATGAAATGTTATAGGAACGCCGTATAGGCTTGCCTGATGAGCTATCTGCAATAATCAATACAGCTAAATTATAATATTCAACAAAATCAGTTCTTAAGAATTTTCCTCCCACCACCTGTGCTACGTACACAAATTCCAATCGAGACCCAGAACCGAATATGCAGTAAAACCTACGCTTCCGTTTGCACCTTCAAATTCACCGCTATATTCACCTGCCACTTCCTTATTTGTAAATTCCATATGTATGTACTGTCTAATTCTCTCTCATTTTTACTTGCCATCCGAATTCCCAATCCTACCAATCCTATAGTCTATGGAATCCTCACACTCATTAAGTTTTTCCGCAGCTTTCATCTCTTCTCATTAGATACCGGAATAATACATCAACGTCACCATGGACTTTACCGCAAATTAGTCTCTGTGTTCATTTTCCATATCTAATCTCTCCTTTTCGTCAGCGTTCTCTCATTCTCTTCTCCTGGCTCAATTCCTGGTAAGCTCTGATCTATTGAGAAATCTACAATTCTTCGATCTAATTCAAACAGTCCTTACTGACAAAAAAAAAAGTCAATAATTCAAAGGGTGGTTTTTAATTTGCGATATATGTTAATGGAAACTTGATGAAACAAATTTACAAAGTCTCGCAAGTACAAATTAATAAGAGCACTTTCGAAAGAATGTCATCATCAGACGCGTGAGAATACGAATGAAAATAAATACAAATGAATGTTACACTTAAACTTTTAACTAACTACCTAGAACATAGAATTGTGTCACGTAATTACGATACACCTTTAGAGTTCAGTCTTTCTGTATATGAGGGGAGACCGAAAAAACTTTAGTCAATAACTGGTCCACATGTACAACACGGTTTTGCAAATTGTAAGCATGATGAAAGCCGTAGCAAGCGATTTCTATTGGCTTCAAAGCGATTTTTCTTCTATACTCATCATCTCCAAGGTGGTAGTCTTCTAGAAGACGTTTTGAGAACTAGTGATGGGAACCATCGATAGACTATCGATACTATATAGATAGTTTTTGGAAAAAAACTATCGGGGAAACAATAGTTTTGTGAAAAACCATCGACAATAATATCGTCGATAGTTTGAGAAACTATCGATAGTTCAAAAGTATTTCTTTTCCTCATCAAAATCACAAAATTGAAGAGAATTTACTGAAAACACATTATTTGAAAGAAAGAGATAGGAACTAGAATATCAAATAGTCGATCGTTCACCGTTCACTTTTGGGCACATATGTGCTTTTTAGGTGTGGAGCCACGTTTTTGAGGTATTTCTTAGTCGCGTCCATCATCTGGTAGGCCTATCACTAGAATACATTCTTTGACAGGATTTTCCAAAAGAAAAAAAAAAAACGATCAGGAGAATGGTATTTGTTCCACAAGCAGCACAGGTACTTTCCTCCTGATCGACGTTTTTCGTTCAACCTATCGATAGTTTCAGGAAAAACTATCAAGACTATCGACTATCGCCCATCATTATTGGGACCTGGTCTTTCGTTGGGTTGTTATTGGAATAGGCGCTGACATGGTCATTGATGCGTACTCAGAAGGCTTGTTTGCATTCACCGACATATGCAGCGAGACGATCAAGGGCATTTCAGGATGTAAACTCCCTATTGAGATAAGGCGGGACTGTGCCTTTCCCATTAGACAATAACCTGTCAATTTGGAGGTGAGGGTGGTAGACTGGCCTCAGATTGACACTCCTACAAACTTCAGCGATACCAGAGGTAAGGGGAGGTAAGTAAGGAAAGATAACAGGCTTCCTTCTCCTTTTCCTTCCCTCGGAAGTACTCAGGGTGGTGGTAGAACGGAGTATACTTTTGATCATTTTCCTCCTGACAAGGGATGCAATGTCGAGGTTCATCTGGTTCACTTTAGCAACGTGCTGGATAGTTGCGAGTTCTTTCTCAAAGCTATGAGAAAGGAGTGGGATTGAGACCAGTCTATGAATGGAAGAATGATAAGCGGCGAACTTATGAGGTAATGGGCAAAACCAAGTCCTGTGGATGGTCATATCAGTAGCGGGGAGCTTACGGTAAATATAGGTATCGAAAACAAAATATTATTTATCTGGAGGTCGAGGAAGTTGATCTTCTTGCCACCGTACTCGATGATGAATTCAATGGGAGGGTAGAGACTGTTGATGTAGTCTTGGACTGGGGCACTAGGCTCATTCCAGATACGAAATACGTCATCAACACATCTCCGCCAGAGGGCGATGTGTTGGAGGAGTGGATGATTAGACTTGAAAAGTTCAGATAATCTAAGCACTTCCGAAATGAGTGACCCTAATGGAGATCCGATGGGGATACCAATATCTTGAGGAAGTTTGTAAACCGCGTGGTTAAACTGACAGACATTAGGGGAAAGGCAGCTCAGAAAGCGCTCACATTAAATTAAATTATTTTTGCGAGACCTAGTAAATTTCCTTTCATCAAGTTTTCATTAAAAAAGTCATTCCAACTTGTCTTAGAAAGGGTTATACCCTTCTCAATCGCTCTTCTCTTTTTACGCCTCTCACCACCTTCATGCCTACACTGAGATACTGACGATCTATCCATTCTACAGTTCTTCTCTTTCCTAGCACTAGTAAATATCCGGTACCAAACTGCCTTTTAAACGTATTTACACGGTGAACTACTTCCTTTCCTCCCATTTCATATTCTACCTTATTTTTGTTCCGTTCTGCCCTATCCGAGTCTTTATACCCAGACAAAGGTAATTGCAAGACCTCACCCCGCAAGGTGGCTGTTTAAAGTTCCGATTCTTCTGCTGCAGAGTGAAAACTTCCGAAATTCCACAAGTTCTTTACTCCCATTTCCAATACTCAAAATCTCGGCTGATGCATCTCTTGGGCAGACGGTATTCTCTTACCTAGACTGTTTCCACATTTTCAAGTTGTATCCTCTTTACTGTGTAATATAATCTAACGGCTGAGCAAATGGCCCATTGTGTAGTCGAGGCTCGTTAAAAAGGATTGAGTTGAATTGGTGGAGGAAGGGGGGGGGGAATTAAGTTGAATTAGGAGATAAGCCAATGAAAAAGTGGTTACTGACTGGAGGGAAAATCGGACATCGGAGATTCACCAAAATCGTCAGTGATGATGAACGAGATGAATATCACTGACTTCTGCCGGATGTTCCGAAACCAAAATTGAAACAGATGAGAGAAAGAAAGCTCCGGAGGGAAGTGTGATAGATGAAGCTCAACGATAAACTTGAGAATGAAGAAAACTTATGGTAGGCTTGAAATTTGTGAGGCATATGGAATCACAAAGAGGGCAAACAACACAAGATAAATAAAATCTGAATTCAAAATAATACATTGAAAGCACGCGCAAGTTTAAAAACAGAAAAGAATCTCAGTATTTAAATTATTGATGCAGGAATTTCATTTCTATAACGAGAGATGAGAATGATAATAGTATCGAATTTTAATTCATTGACAGTACCTATCAGAGAATATGAGCGATAAAGTCGTGGGCTCGTGGCAATATGGCACAACGAACTCCCGGCTACGACGATATTTTCGTGGAGATTTCGAGAAGCTTGTTGACCCACCTCCACTACCAAGAACAAGAATAATTATTACCCCCCAAAAGTTGAGAAAAGCTCCCAAGCAATCTTTTTGCATTATTATATACGACCATGTGCTTTCACTCTAAAGACGAGGAACGTTGTATACGCTCGTATTGTTTTGTAAGATGAATTAGCTCTCTCGCGTGTATTGAAACTTTCGCACGCAGCCTTACTATTCATTTCAGAGTACAAGGAGAAAGTTCATCTCGAACGTTAATCAACGTTGCTAGTACTCACACGAACAGAACCCGCGAACGGGTGCAACAAAATGATTCAAGTAAAAGCAGAAACTCGAGGCCTTTTGTTTTTCATCCAGGAACCAAAAAAATATCAATAAAAAAAGTAACCGAAGCCAAAGAGGAATTTTCTTTTGTACGGACGAGAAAAGGAAAAAAAGTTGCAAGAGAAAATGATGTCAAGTACAGAGAGTAAACCTGTCTCTACACTTCCGACTCTAATTTCTTTGTTCGAGAGACAATGTTGGTTAACAGCAACGGACTTTAACACGAGTTCTTTGTGACTGAGATCTTGCTCGTCAAAATGAGAGAGAAAAATATATACTCTTTCCTTCATTATTCTCTCACTATCTTTATTGTCCAAAGCTTCCTAAAAACTTTCGCATTGAAAATCATGTACACGAACTAGTCTATATAGTTGCTTATTGGGTGGATTACAGGACATTCAGCGTACTCTATTTTTATTTTTTCATCGACTACGAGTCTCAATCCGCTAGGCCTGTTTTCGAGCAGCAGAAATTAATTACCAAATATCGAGAATTGTAGAGTGAAAGTTTTCATATGGAATCGAAATTTTATAGAGTATAAAATTATACATCAAATGACAGAAATTTTTAAAATTTCTAAGTTTGACGAGAGAGGGATGAAGCGCCCTTTACAGCTCTAATCAGTTTTTCACGAAATAAGAATAGGTGTACGTCTCAAACTTCTTTCCCCCACAATTGAAAAAAATCAAGAATTTCGATCCAACTTTTCAAAAATCCTCTCAAACAATCTATACGTCACCTCCTTCGAATGAAGAGGCTATACGAGGAATCAATTTACAATTACTACACCTGATACTCTCACTATCGGCTTCGAGAGTCACTGTTTCAATAACGACTAACCTGGAAGCAAGGATAACTCACAGAATGAAGCTAAAGACGTGGAAGTTTTAGAAAAAATTCTCATCTAACTTTCGGAGGAAATAGGGAGAGAAGCTAAAGAAATTTTGGCGCGGGAATTTTCATCCATCAATTTCGGTATTGTATCGTTTTCCAAATAATTGAATGAATATTGTGTATACATAACAAATTGTCGAGAAAAATTTTACTCACCAGAAGTCGACGTTTTGAGAGCAATGTCTACCCGGCTGATGAACGATTTCAAAAACCAGGATTCGTGATAGACGCGGTATGAAAATGAAAAAAAGAGGGGTGGAAAGTAAAAGGTAAATACAGGCGCTTCGAATTTACGATTCTGGCGTTACGCGTTCACTGGCGTCTCGACGTCTACTCTAAGACACAAACTAAAAAAAAAAGCGTATTGTGTATACGCTACGACGCTGTTATCAGAATCAGGATTGATGCGCCTGTCTTTGTGTACATTGCGTCCCCAACCCTTCGGCAGACCGAAACCTCCATAAAACGTGTATCTTTTCTTCTCGCACCTCGTTAACCACATTTCGTCATCTCTACCGAACTGACCTATCTTCCTGTTCGGATATACTTTTATAACGCGGGGTTGCATTATAATAAAACTTCCGTAATTGTTGCTGTTTCTTCTTTTATTTATTCTTAATTTTTTTCAAATTTCTATTTTGCTGATGTGGGTTGGAACACGACGCGTTAAAACAATTGAAAATTCGCAACCACCATTTCTTAGCAACACATAAACGTTACCGTAATACGGCAGGTTAGATAAATCGTTTGACAAGATGCTGAGAGTGAGGACGAATAAGTTGGATCAAAATTCGATGAGATTATGAACCACTCTAGTCAAAATTCAATATTCACGAAAAATACATACGTACGTTGTAATGGGTAATTGTTCGGGAACTAATATAGAAGTCGCTTTACGACGAACGTGTTGAAAATACCTATAGACCTACTGTGTCTCCTGCTCGCTAAATGTCTCTCTTGTACATATGTAGCCTTTCTTTTAAGGAACATGTTGAAATGATCTGGTCTGTCAAACAATGAACATCTTTACTACACGCGAAAAACATACACAAATTCATGGTTACAACTCTCACAACTTATGTTAGTTCCATCCACTACCACTACTCGCTTGCGACCACAAAATTGAGGAAAGTTTCCACTTTTGTTTAGAGTATTTGACTAAGGGTTTTTTGGTAAATAAGAAAAATACAGTCACGTAACAATTTATTTTTAACACGACCGGTTTTGTGTCGACGCAGCGACACATCATCAGGTTGTCTCGTGACAAGTCACATTTGGTACATCGGGCCTTATTAGGGATCAGGGCCTTATTGGGTTGGGTACACTGACCTTAGTTGTAATTTGCACGTTTGTAGATATGTACAAAGAAGGGGACAATGCGATTTGGTTACTCGGTTACGTAGAAAATGAAGTCAAAAAGATAGCAAATAACTTGAGTTATAAGCTCTAAAAAAGCACGAGAATTGTTATTTTTTGTAGCCAAATGTTACCAGAAGATATCTTAAATAATGAATTTTTCTTGTTAGTATCGCTATCTTGAATTTCTTACAAGTTTGAAAATTTTGTTTTTGCCATAAGGAAGTGTGACTCATTAACACAATCACCTTCTTGGGCCAAGCTGCCATACACATTGCCACCTGCCGCAACTCTTTCACAGCCAAGTCCAAATTTATCTATCAACCATGGTCAGAATAACATTGGTTTATTGTAATTATAATGACTCTACGTTTTTAAGAAATCAAGATGGCAAATTCAATTGAACATACCTACATATTCAAGTTACTACAAAAAATTACAGGCTAACAATACCTTACTTCATGCAAGGATTCTTCCAGACCCAAGACATGGGAGTGGGACTGTCACTGACACAACACAACGTGAGGTGGAAGAATGAGATAGTCGCTGACCCCAGCCAGAAAATATTGTCAGCGCTGACGGCAGCGATGGCAGCGAATCACTCACACAAGCAAATCCAATTTGTGTTTTTACAAGAGCATTATTACATAGTGTGGGTGTATAAATGAGAGAGCAGGCTGATGGCAGCAGGTAAACATTTGTACAAATGCTGCCGTCAGCGCTGATGGCAGCGATGGCAGCGTACGCTGACGGCAGCAGTGATTGTCAACATTTTGTACTAATGCTGACGGCAGCAATGGCAGCGTAGGTACGCTGACAGTAAAGTTGCTGTCAGCGAATGTGGCAGCGCATGGCAGCGTACGCTGACACGGCAGCAGATTGTCAACATTTCTACAAATGCTGCCGTCAGCGCTTACGGAAGCAATGGCAGCATACGCTGACAATAAAGTTGCTGTCAGCAAATGTGGCAGCAATGGCAGCGTATGCTGACAGCAGCAGATTGTGACCTCAGCCAAAATTTTTCCAAGTCCATTTAAATATACTATGGGTAGTATAAGAAGGATGGTATGTACTCGCAAATTCAATGACCTCCCAGGTATATATTTTCATTTTGAATTTAATTTTAATTTTATTCTAATTTTATTTCTATTTTATTTTATTTTTATTTAATTTGAGGGTGGTACTTGCAGATTTCTCAATGACCTCCCAGGTATATATTTTCATTTTAATTTCATTTCTATTAAATTTGAGAGTGGTACTCACAGATTTCTCAATGACCTCCCAGGTATATATTTTTATTTTCAATTTTATATTAATTTTATTTTATTTCTATTTCATTTCATTTTTATTTAATTCGAGGGTAGTACTTGCAGATTTCTCAATGACCTCCCAGGTATTTTATTTTAATTTTATTTCAATTTTAATTTCATTTTAATTTCATTTCATTTTATTTTTATTTCATTTTATTTTCATTTTATTTTATTTTATTTTATTTTATTTTCATTCTATTTTTATTTTATTTTATTTTTATTTAATTTGAGGGTGGTGCTGGCAGATTTCTCAATGACTTCCCAGGTATATATTTTCATTTTTAATCTCATTTCAATTTTAATTCTATTTCTATTTTAATTCATTTTTATTCTATTTCATTTTATTTTTATTCTATTTTATTTAATCTTCATTTCATTTTATTTTCATTTTATTTTATTTTCATTTTATTTCATTTTTATTCAATTTGAGGGTGGTACTGACAGATTTCTCAATGACCTCCCAGGTATATATTCTTATTTTTAATTTTATTTCAATTTCATTTTCATTTTATTTTTATTTTATTTTTATTTATTTTATTTATGTTTTATTTTATTTTCATTTTATTATATTTCATTTTCATTTTATTTTATTTTATTTTCATTTTATCTCCATTTTATTTCATTTTTATTCTATTTCATTTTATTTTTATTCTATTTTATTTTATTTTCATTTTATTTTATTCCTATTTCATCTTATTTTTATTTTATTTTTATTTCATTTCATTTTTATTTTATTTTACATTTATTTTCTTTTGATTTTATTTCTGTTTTATTTTATTTTTATTTTGTTTCATTTTATTTTTATTTAATTTGAGGGTGGTACTGGTAGATTTCTCAAAGACCTCCCAGGTAATTCACAAAAATTTTCCAAGTCCATTGTTGAGGAGGGAGGGGGGGGGGTCACGGCCAAGCCTGTTCAAGTTAATCCAAGTTACACTGAGCACATAGCCTGCAAATGCAGCCAAAATACCTGTTCAGTAAACAGAAAGAAAATGGTGAACACGTATCTGTACCAATATTTGGCATTGTCAACTGGTAGGTCCCTGTAGGTCGTCCCGGACACGTGTTACAAATGTAGTGGGTTCAAATCCCAGCACCGCAAATCCACCCCCTCCCCCGAGAGTAAGATGAATGATTTTTTTCTTCACTATTTCCTTTTCATTATTTTTTTTTGTCTTGTTTTTTTTGTGAATGTAATGAAGGTAGGCCTAATTGTAATTTTATTGAAGATAATTTTAATTGAACTGATTTTAATTTTTTTCAAAAATGAAAACCTAGGCCTAGGCTAGTAGCCGTTTCATGCCGGCAGCATATTGTAAGCAAAAGTGTCAGCGCTTACGTAAGCGCCGTCAGCGCTGCCTTCACCGCTGACAGAATTGCTCCTGTGTCAGCATATTGTAAGCAAAAGTGTCAGCGCTTACGTAAGCGCTGCCATGAACTTGTCCACTACTGCCACTTCTGCTGACGTGTCAGCAGAAGTGGCAGCAATTTAAGAAAAATTGGCAGCGCATTTCTCGCTGGGCCATCCTTGATTAGGAAACCAATTTGACGCAATACCTACCTATTCTAACAAGTAAATTCAAATCTGGTAATGGCTGCGCAGTGTGCAGAGCTACGACTGAGTTATTTATTTTTAGAGGCTGGCAACGAAGCAAAAATGCTAGGTAGGTACTATAGTGAGCGAGTGTCGCGATTCAAATTACGGTAACTCAATCTCTTGTGAAGTAGGTACCGTACACTTTACTACTTCCATTTTCGCCTACATTGGTTCTTGCAAAAGAAATGTCGAAGAAATGTACCAGATCAAGTATCGAGACTGGTATACCTGTTCTTCACATTATGACAACTGTACCCGCTGTTTAAGGGTAGAGCGGTATGGGGTGAGGCTGGACGTGAAAAACACAAGTCACACTGATTCATACCCTACGTACCATATAGATAGTCTCCTTACTACTGAATGGTGATACACATGCTTTCCTCGTGACCTTGTGTAAGATTGTCATCGGTCTCATTCCGTATTCTGTGCAGTCTTCGCACGGGGTGCAGTACAGTTTCAATAATTTGTTTCGAAATCAAAATTCTCTCTCAATCCTCAAGATATTCTTTCATCGATTGAACAATAGGTATTTGCGTCGTGTCTGTCAATGATACTCTAATCTCTCGGAGATTGTTATAATCAATGTTAAACTTTTTTCAGTTATTCGGACTACCAATCATGACGTTATTTTCGGAGTTCCTGGAAAGTAATAGACCGATATTCGATTCGCTCTTTAACTCAATTCTGTCATCATCCGGATCAACAGATTCTTTTCCTTCGAGTGGAAAATCGGCAATAGAGTCCGTAAAATCGAGGACCAGTGGAAACGGAGCGTTTTTGATAAAACGATTCGAAGAAGCCTTGATGTATTACAGCCAAAGCATTTTATTTGCGCCCTCCGAAAGTGAAGAATTGGCTTTAGCTTTTAACAATCGTTCCTCGGTTTTGTTCGTTCTTAAAAAATATGAACTGTCTTTACTGGACGCGAATCGCGCTTTGAAAGGGAACTGTCCACCCGCTTTGGCTGAAATGTTGCAGAAACGAAAACAAGAATGTTTTACCCGAATACAAAAAGAAAATGAAATGAAGATGGAATTTGCGCGGGTGAGAATCGAATTTTTAAAAATGAATTCTCCAGGGCGTGTGACGTACGATGACTGAGTTTTTCGAAGGTATTTATTTCAGTTCTGCATCGGAGACTTCCATAATGCTGTAAAATTCTTCCTTCTTCAAACGTAACTTTTCTAGTATTTCCACTTCAGTGCTTAGTCTTTAGATTTTGTAAGTACAAGTTCAACTAGTAAATTTTGTTGTTCAATTTCAGGAAATTCGTGCTAAGGAATCACAGCTCAATTCGATTGAAAGAAGTAGGTTTTTCGTGAACGATCTGTCCATTGATGATAGTGATTTAAAAATTGATCATGATACTTTCGAGAATCCTATATGGAATACCATGTTCGATAACCCTCTTATTCCAAATGTCTCGTCAAAAGTTGAATTCAAAACGTCTACCAAGTGGGGACGGTAGTGGGTTGCTAAGGAAGATATTGCGGCGGGTTAGATTTTTTTTGTATTCATTTGTTCATTTATTTTTTTCAAAACTTCACTTATAGTTCTATTCTTGAAAATTAAATGCATTCCTTTCAGGAGAGGTGTTATCAATCGAAAAGTTTCTTTTGAAGACGTCACGGAAATCTCGGCTCGTCTATTGTGGCTACTGCTCTATGTGGTGTGAAGCTTTGATTCCTTGTCCTACCTGTATTAAAGTAAATGAAAATGATGAATCCAAATTTATTGTCGTTATAGTGATAGCGTACCTATGTTAATAATCACCCATTGTATTTGGTTGTAGCAAATGTATTGTAGCGAACGTTGTCGTCAAGAGGCGCATGATTTATATCATCGGATTGAATGTAAATTATTAGCCTTCCTCCCGAGGAAACGATCTAATAATGTATCTTTCGCTTTGCGTCTATTCTTAGGTGGTACTCAGCAAGGTATCGCACTAAGTGATTTGATCAAGGATTCTAACGTGTACGATCGTTTAGAGGGTAAATGGAAGTGTGATGACGAACCGTATCCGGATGATTACTTATCAGTTCTTAATTTGAATTGGAAAGTCGCCGTTGATGAAGAAACATTTTTCCACAAATGTGAATTCTTTGTGAGGAAAGAGTTTGCAGCAAACTTTTTTGGAAATGGACGCAACTTCAAGGTAGGTGCTTTCGCTTCTGTTTCTACAGCGCACAATTGAGTAATTTTTTAGACGTGTTGAAAGTCTAAACGATATGAATGATATTTCTTGAAAATTTTCCATGAAGATCTGAGCTACCTACTTCATTATTTGACCTGTAAAGAAAAAGTTCACAACGTACTCTGGATACTGCGCCATTTCTCATTCCATATTGGAAAAAAAACTTGTAAAATATGCATTCGGAATAGAGATATCTATGGGACTCGCTGAATTTTTGGTTGTGCAACTTTATCTCTGGTAACATCAGAAAGAAATAGAGAAAATAATTCCCTCTCAATCCTTCTCCTTAGTCACGTTTTCAGATACCTTGATTTGTAATTTGAATTTATGTAAATTCAGCCGGCATTGTATGTACTCCTACCATTAGATCATTTTTCAACATTATTCTTGTTTTTCAATTGTTTTTCTTTTTTCGTTTTCTTAGACATTCCAAGATTTCAGCGACATTGAGTTATTTGCCGGATTTCTTCTCCTCCACAATGTATCGATATCAATGCAGTATTGTGCAGCAGTCGAAATTGACTCCTTGGAACGTGGATTGGCATCTACAGAAGAAGAGATTCCCGTTGAATATTGCTCAAGGCGTGAAATGGTGGTTACAGTAGCGTGTACACCACAAGGGGTATACCACATCACACCCAATCGTAAAGCTGTGGTGTGTTGCGGACCCTTACCGCTACGCACAGATGCACTTCTGTGAGTACCCTTGCTATATCATTATTATAATAGGTCTCTCTGTGGAGGAGGATCTTGGATCCCTCTTTATAGCTGTGGCCACTGGTCAAAAGATGGTCTGCAAATGCTGAAACTCCCATTTTCTTCTGTTCCCACTTTTTCTTATGCTCGTCCATGCGAATTTTGAGCTGGCGGCTGGTCTCACCTGTATAACGCTCTACCTTGTAACCCCCGCTTCTTTCATTCAATGGGATAGGGTCCTTCAGCCTAATAAATTTTACAGTGTTGAGATTATAATACACTGGGCGGAACCCAAAGGGGCGAAGGATACGACCTAATTGGGAAGAAAATTTCCCCAACCGCGTATTAACAACTGGAGTTGGATTACAAGTGGTTTATTCTTTCCAGCCGTTAGTTGGTTTAGTTGCTTTCACGTCCCCGTTGACAATAGTTTCTTAATCAAAAGCGCTCCGGCGAATTTTTCTGTTTCTGTGGCTACATTTCAAGTTACTCCTTGATTTACTCTTAGTGTTACTGGTCATAACTTAGAGAAACGTATTAATTGAAAAGTCTGAATTTTGCAGTGCAATGTTCAACGGGTTGAGGTTGGTGTTGGAATCACCTCTTACCAAACTCTCATGAGTCATAGTCCCACGTTGGAAGAGTTGACGACAATGAAAGATGTTTATTTGACTTCGAAGTGAGTACAGTACAAGTGAGTCCCCACATTCCAAAAAGACTTAAGTCCATTTTTTCCAATATTGAGTTATTCCATCTAATAGTGAAAATCTTCCCCAATAAAGTGCACCAAACGAAAATGCTTCAACTATCACCGTTGTGATATTCTAAGAGGATGAGAATGTCAACCAATGCAAAATATACATTTCCAAAAGGACTTTAGTTCAGTACATTATTACCTAACGCTCTCATATATGGTTTTGGCAAATCTGCTCCAATTGCGATGAATTTTTCTCCAGATACTCTTCTCTAACTACTTTACAAAACCATCGAAAGAGGGCCGAAAAATAATTATTGGAAGAAGGCGTTTACTCTATAACAAAACAGGTTTTACCATTCCAAAAAGACTTGAGTCCCATTCTTGGCGTTCCTTTTCCCTTGCCTGCGTGAGCATGACAGGTTTTTCCATGCAAATATCATGGTACTATTTTTGTTTCATCTCGAGGAGACTATTCAAAAATAATGTATGCATATTAACTCATAAGAAATGAAATGAAACTATTTTCCTTCAATTACTCAAAACGTTCAAAATGGATCACTCAAGTCTTTTTGGAATATTGGAACCACGGTATAATATAAAGGTATGGACACAACGCGAAATTTGTGTCTCATGATTTGTGGTACTTTGTACGATTTCCGCTAGGTCGCTGCTTGTTATTACTTACCGTTTCCGTACCCCACTAGCGTCATTGCATTACCGTAGGTACCCTCATATTGATGAATTTTGAACACTGTGCTTTCCTCAATTTACTCGATAGGAAGATAATTTTTTTGGGACGTTATAGAATACACAAAATTTGATTTTTGTGGAAAGTTTCAGCACTCTACATTAATTCCTGAATTTTCTAGAAGTTTTCAAAAACCAGCGTGTTCCCATAAGACGATGTATGATGCTTAGTAATAAGTGGCAGCGATCCTGGCGGAAATGTCATCAACTGCCACATTTTGTGGGACAGATGCGTACACGGCGTCACGGCGAGTATACGTTCGTGTCCATACCTTTATATTATACCGTGATGGGGACTCAAGTACAATAATGCTGAAGTTTGGGGCTGGAGTATTTCTTTGTGAATAACATGTTTTTATTGATACTGTTGGACTTACTGGGCTTCCAAATTCGTCGCAGGTTTTTCCTTGTGCGATTATATTTAAATCATCAGTTGGGTGGGTTTCTTTAGGTTTGCAAAGAAGGCTAAGTATATATTTTGTAATCATTGACAAGATTCTCGCATTTGAAAAGTTAAGAATTTTGAAAATTATAAAAATAGGCAAATCTTGCTATTTAGGTAAAAACTTCAATTTCATTGAAGTTTTTTTTTTGAAAATCAAGAATATACGGTCATATGGACGCAAAATAAGCAAAAAAAAAAAGAGGAAAATACAAGTAGAAATATTATATCATATTTTCAAATTTGTTTTCAGTGAGATGATTATTAAAGACGTGAAAAAAATGTTCCAACGGTTGAGGACATTAGTTACGTCGAGCATAAGTCCATCTGTTGCTGACATACTCGACGAATGGAGGTATGATGACTTGGAAAAAGCGTTGGAATTCAATTCATCCATCAGAATTTACGTAAAGCAGCCTTCACCCACTGTATGTGTTTGTGAGAATTTCTTAACATTATTGTTGAACAAGAAAGCTGGCAATTGTTGTACCTATTCCTCATTCTACGTCTCGAATTTTGGACGAATGTTCAAAATCAGCCCTCCTTAAATGATTTTACGAAACAGTTGTGTCGTTTGTTCTCACTAAAAGGTCCGTATTTCTGTATACATATATTTTTTTTACCAAATGTTTATTGCTTTCGTCAAATATATTAAAAATATTCGTAAAATTGTTGTCAAATCTTTATCTGAAGCTTCTACATTTTCATCGACTTCTTGAATGGAAAAAGTGAGAATTTCTTCTAAGTCATCAATTTAAATTGGTGGCTAAATGCTATCCAGTACCTATAGGTGTTAACATTGACTTTATGGGAACAACAATTTGCTCTTAGTATGAGAGCTTTTGAATATCGAGAGCATCAAAGATCGGCTTACAACTTGGAACAACGTCTTCCTGTCATTCACGTTTCGAACGATTCATTTCTTTCCAAACCTTACGTGGTAATATCACCCTAAGAAAAGATTCTCTACCCATAAGAAGGCTCGCAGATGCTGGCTTTCCAGCTCCCCTACCTTAGATCATGACACTCTCCTGAGTCTCAATTTTTCTAAGAAGATAGTCGTTGATGACGTCATGGTGATAGAATCTTGGTAGCAGTTTTTTTTTAAAGAGAGGACACAATTTTTAAAGCACATGAAATCAGAGCTTCCAGATCTACAGAATATTTTTGCTCCTCAAAAAAATACAGATTTTTCTACGGATTTTGCGTGAAATACGAGAGAGAAAAGTACCTTGGTCATCAATATGGCAGATACTTTTCTCCTAGTCGTTATGGGTTGATATATTTTTCGAAAAATTGAGTCGATCAAGGGGAAAGTACCTCAGCTACTCATATGAGAGATACTTTTCTCCTGATCGTTATCGATGAATCGGGAAAATTGTGTAAAAAAAATTATTTTTAGGTCTTCAGAAAAAATTTTTTGTTCTTCACTCAGGGGGTGGTACTCGCAGATTTCTGGATGACCTCCCAGGTGATTCGAAGGGGAAGGAGGGAAGGTTTATTTTATTTATTTATTTTTTTCATTTTAATTCAATTTTAATTTAATTTTAATTCAATTTTAATCCAATTTTAATTAAATTTTAATTTGATTTTAATTTAATTTTAATTTTAATTTTAATTTTAATTTTAATTTTAATTTTAATTTTAATTTTAATTTAATTTGAATTTAATTTAATTTTTAATTTAATTTTAATTTAATTTTAATTTAATGAAATTTTAATTTAATTTGAATTTAATTCGAATTTAATTTAATTTGAATTTAATTTGAATTTAATTCAATTTGAATTTAATTCAATTTTAATTTAATTTAATTTAATTTAATTTAATTTAATTTTAATTTAATTTTAATTTAATTTAATTTTAATTTAATTTTAATTTTAATTTTAATTTTAATTTTAATTTTATTTTATTTTATTTTATTTTATTTTATTTTTACTCAGGGGGTGGTACTCGCAGATTTCTGGATGACCTCCCAGGTAATTCCCAAAAATTTTTCAAGTCCATCATAAGGGGGAGGGGGGAGGGAGGGGTTGGTACTCGCAAATTTCCAGAAGTGCATAGGGTGTCAAAAAAGACATGAAAAATGTCAAAATGGCGGATACGCATGAAATGCTAAATTGAAGATGAGACAAGAAATAGGATATAATGTGACTACTCAATTCTTGTCAAAAATTACCCGAGCTAACGGACGTTTGTATGGCAAGAAGAAAGAGAAATCCTACGGAGATATTCATTCAATACAACTTCCCTTCCATCTTGTGATGCAAGCACGTCCATCAGCTCTGATAGTTCTTAACGTGAATCCAGCATACCTATCAATTTTTAGGTTCGTGCTCGGGACCGAGCCAAGCCACTGTTTGAACTTTGATAGGCAAATTTGTAATCATTTCTTTCCGTGGAAGAAGTAAGGACTGCAATTGTACGCATCTTACCAAAGTGGAAGGTTACAGGGTGCGCCGAAAAGATGTTGACAGTTGAACGAAAAACTCCGGGAGGACTCCGCGACAATTTCGTGGAATTCCCCGGTTGACTGTTAACATCTTTTTGGCGCATTCTATATACATACTAAAATTTTTGAACTTGCGGTTGTCACTTTTTTCTCGTTATTGTGGGCTAGGTCTTTCAGAAAAAGTAAACATTAATATACGAGTACTCTTCTGAAAAAAGTTCAAGATTATCGTAAGTGAAGAATATCTGGCATCCAACTTTTTTTTCTAACAAGATTACTTAGCCCTTTGGCTTTCAAATATCTTGAGTAGATTTATAACCATTAGGTAAAAATGGTTAGATTATTGATCAATAGTTCGAGCGATTCGAGCGAAATCCAATTTGGTTTAAACGTTAATCTGTATGAGTTAATGAACTCGTAGAATTACGTGATTTCAGTTAAAACTTTAATTTAATTTTAAAAGAACACATATATGAAAATTTTGGTTGAATGATAGCAGTGATTGATTTTCACGAACATTAGAGTAATTTCCAGTCATCACTGCTACAGAGATTGTCCGTTAACAAGACCGTAATCGAAATTCCTACTAGATCTTCATAATCGGTAAAATTTTTTGGAACACGCACTAGTTTGGGTCAGTCGCAAATATTGACTACTTTGGATAAAAGACATGTGTCGCAGGTTACATTGTACCACGCTGGATTGTATCTGCATCTGCATCTTTTTGATATTTCGGTTACTCGATATTTATAACCTCGGTTACAACACAAAGTATCACAACTGTCCGCAAAATTTGCCGAAGAATTGCATTCTCTGCGAACAAAAAATACAAAATCACTATTGAAATTCTAACGAAAAAAAGTCTATGTGACCGTTGTTTTGCCTATTTCGGTATTTCTAAGGCGTAACAAGAAACGTAATGGTAATATTCAAGTACCTGCCGATGGTGCTGAAAAGATGTTCTCGTGCACAAAAATCTACGTGTTTGCTAGTGTACACCAGAGACGTCGACATTCCTCTAATTCTGTTGCTTAATTGATCTGCTTGCATTTGTTCATGCACTTGAATCGCTGAATTATAAGCGGAAATTAATCTATCTCCCATTTCGTGGAATCTAAACGGTAAACCTTTCCAACAGGTTTTCACGCTACAGGAACCGGACACTCCGTGACATTTACATTGAGTTACGAGACTGTCACTCACTATCTGGAATATTTTTAAAATATATATAGATACAGAATACACAACGTCTATTGTTTTCTATTGATGTGATCGCGACATACCTAGGTAAAAAACAATAATTTACGTACTTGTCTTCCGACATCGCTATTGTGGTTTCTGATACGTTCAGAAAAATCTCTAAAATCGTTCCTGTTTCCCGAATTGACCCCATCCTCCGACGAATATTTCTTCGGATACGCTCGCATATTTTTTTGCTTCCTTATACTTTCGTCAATGCGAGGACGATTATCGATAAATCGTCTAGAAAATTTTGAAGCCCAGAAAACGTTATCGCCGCATCCTCCCCACTTGAAGTTGCCATCGGGTGGATGCTCAGGATGGGAAGAACAACTGCATTCGGAAATCGAAGATGAGGAACATCCTCTAGCTATGGTGTACGTCAGGGCTGCTGAACTAATTGCATTGACGAAAGCTCGCTCTTTTGTTCCTAGAACGGAGAAATTCCGCGAAATAGTTATCAAGATATCAACCGATTACGTCCTCACATAGAAAAGTATGTACCTATAGTAGATGAGGTCAACCACCCCGAGTACTTAATCGAATAGCAGGGAAACTGAATTATTTACCTCTGAATGAAATTTTTGGGTTCAAAGGGCAGGAACTATTGCGGAACTAGAATTCAATAGCTGAATTGAATTGCCATGCCAAGGTACGTAAAATGATTAAAATCCAGGAATTAGGAGAGGGCGGGGACTGGCCAAAATTTTCACAAGTTCTAAGCGTATGGCGGTAGGGAGTAAAGAGATGAAAAAAACTTCTGAGGAAAAATATTGTAACATTAATCATAAACGTAAAATGAATTTTTTGGCGTTGCAAAAAATGAAGATTATGTTTCATGTCTCGAGTCTCATAGTGAATCAGGTCACGAATATTTTGTTCATTAGGCCAACTTTTTTGGCCTCGTGTACCATTCGTTAGGCTGATTAGATGAGCTGAAAAGCTTACTCCACCAGTGTTTGGTAGCTTAACACTGAAGGTTAGACTAACTCGCTCTTCTCGTCGTCTCCCGCCTCCTCCGATAATTCTTAGCCTAGAATAAGCTTTTTATAATGTATGACCAATCACCGTCAGCGCCGGATATACCAGCATAGTAGAGGGCGCGCGCGGGTGGTGGCACCTGAATACCAGCATTAAGGATACGGGTCCATCATTGATGTCACCTTTGCGTTAGAGAGCCTAGTCCGAAGAATAGAAGGCTGGGCGGTTCTGGATAAAGTGCTTTCTGGGAGTGACCATCGGTATATCAACTTTTCCATCCACCGGGGAGTTGAGGTCGAGCTGGTAAGAAAATGGGCAGTTAGGAAGCTGAATAGCGACCGTTTGAAGGCTCGCTACCTTGCTCTCACTTGGGACTAAGGAGAAAAGCAAGAAGAGAACGCGGAGGTGGCAGCAGAGAGAATGATAAAGACTGTCACCAAAGTATGCGATACAGCCATGCCCAGGTAAAGCCCACCAAAGAAGAGGAGGAAAAGAGTGCAACTGTCAGCGCCGGATATACCAGCGTAGTAGAGGCCGCGAAGGGGCGTGGGCGGTGGCACCTGAATACCAGCTGGCTGCGAAAGGTTGAGGAAGGCCATCAAAGAAGAAAAATTATTAAATTAAGTTGATACCTAATTTAAATATTTTAAATTTCATTAATTTAATAAAATAATTTTAAAAATATTTAAAATTTTCTATTAACATTATTAATTTAAATTAAGCTTATTATTCAATTCAATTTAATAATAAAAAAAAATTAAATTAATTTAAAAATTAATATATATAATAAAATTTAATTTAATATAAGATTAATTCAGTTTCGTTATGGTCCAAATAAAGTTTTATTTATTGGTTTATTACAACTTTTATTAGATGTAATTGAATTATTAATTAAAGAACATTTATATTTTTATTTAATAAAATTAAAATATTTATTTTTATTTAATTTTATTAATATAATTCACAAAAATATTTCAATTTATTTTTCAATAAAAAATTTTATTGAAATATATTTAAATTAAATTTTTAATATCATTAATAAATGTAATTATTTCATTATCTTTAAGTATCACTCTTATAATTTTTATTAAAATGAATAAAAATAATTTATTTAATAATAAATATATTTTCTTAACTATTATTTTAAGAATTTAATGAATTTACTAAAAAAATTTTATAATTATAAATAAATTTTAATAAATTTGAATTATAATTTCAATTAATCAAAATTATAATAATTATTAAAATATTAATTAAATTTAAATAATTAAATTTAAAATTAAAATTGAATACCTAATATTATTATAATAAAATTTATTGAATTAATAATTAACATAAAAGGTCATGGACAGCAAAAGTACTGCATGGAAAGAGCTGTGTGAGATGGCAGAGGACGACCCGTTCGGAAAGCCTTTAAAGTTAGTGCTGAAGAAGCTAAAGAGCCTCTCAGCAATGAGCCGAATGGCGCCGGATGTTGTGGGTCAAATCATTGGCGGTTTGACCACCAATGATAGCGCTGCCAATAGTAGAAGAGGATGGTATATCCCTCCTAGGTACCGAGGAGGTGGATGCAGCAGTCAATAGACTGCGGGGAAAGTATTGGAAGGCTCCAGACCAGGATGAGATTCGAAATCCAGTCTGGAGCGCCATACACTCAGTTGACCCGGCACAGCTTGTTGATACATTCAATGCGGCAGTTGTTGGAGGACTGTTCCCTGTGCGATGGAAAAAAGCCAGGCTAGCACTGATCGATAAGAAGGATAAACCACCTGGCCTGCCACCCTCTTATCGTCCACTTTGTCTGCTGGAGAATGTTGGGAAACTCTTGGAAAGAGTGATAGCCAATCGTCTACCTGAAGGAAAGAGATATAATCTCAAGTAGCCAGTACGGTTTTCAAACTGGACGCTGCACATCAGATGCTGGGATTCGGTTGAAAAGAATAGCCGAGTCAGCAATTGCTACGTGTCAGTTTTGCGCGGCCGTCAGCCTCGATATAAGAAATGCGTTCAATTCGATCCCATGGGAGAAGATATACTGGAAGCCCTCATGGACGCAGAAGTGCTCGCATACCTGCTCAGGATGATCAGCAGCTATCTTCGCTGCCAAGAAATCCAAGCAGAGACGTCCGCTGGTACAATAAAGCACCCAGTTACTTGTGGGGTGCCACAGGGGTCGGTCCTTGGGCCACTGTTGTGGTGCGTCGCATTTAACGGGATATTTGAGGTGAAGCTGCCGCCGGGTGTTAAACTTATCTGTTATGCGGATGAAACACTCATGGTATGCACTACCGAGAGAATTGTAGCGGTGAAGAGCAGGGTAAACCGGGCCCTAGAGGAAATGACGCGTTGGATTGAGTCGGCTGAACTCGACCTTGCAGCTAGTAAGACGAAGGCCACTTTATTCACGATCCCTCGGAAGTTCAGTCCACCCACCTTTCGCCTGCAAGGTGTGAAAATTGAGACCAAGAAGAGGATCTGGTTTGACTCGACGCTGAGCTTCAGGCACCATTTCCTGATGGCAGCGGAAAAAGCAGGCCGAATAGTTGGATACCTAAGCGCCACCTGATGAGGAACCTAGGAGGACCGAGAGAGGCGAGAAGAAGGGTCATGATGAGCACCGCTCTGTCAATCCTCCTATATGGTGCACCAGAATGGGCCGACTCTATGAAGATACCAGACAGAAGACGAGAGATGGTAAAGATCCAACGAAGAGCTGCGCGGAGGTGTGTTAGTGCCTACCGTACTGTCTCGACGGAAGCTCTTTGCGTATTAGCACGTTCACCACCAATCGAGCTCCTTGCTGAGGAGAGAGCGGTGGTGTTCAGAGCAAAAATGAGGACAACGACCAAGCATGAGACTCTACGGGTTAAGCAGGAGGCCAGGCGCTCCTTGCTTGAGAAATGGAATGAGAATAGATGATTTTTAAAGTTCTTTCCATGCTGAATTCAACACCGTTTTCCGTTTTTCGAACCGAGCTCAAGTTTTCTCGTAATTTTCTTCTTTGTTCGTGACAAATTGGCTGCACATCGTCACGGAACGAGACGAGCGTTAACGCGCGTTCACGTGTTTGAATAATGCTACCGTTGATGCGCTCCGCGATGATCCGCGGCAATTTATCACAAATGAAAGAAGAAGATTACAAAAAAACTTGAGCTCGGTTTGAAGAACGGAAAACGGCGTTGAATTCAGCGTGAAAAGAACTTTAAAAATCATCTATTCTCTATTTTGGAACAGAGAAAAATTTTTATTGTTCAGTAGACTAGTGTTATGATCAAGATTTTTGCAAGTCTTTGAAGTAGGTCAAGGTCGGTACAAATTTCCGACTGACTCCATGTGAAAAAATTTTGAAGGGGAGGGATGAAAGCTAAGCAACGGAGCGCGGTTCATCGAAAATAATCAGAGGCAATGAACCACCAAGAACAGAAAAATTTTAAATGTTAGGATGTTCTAAAGCTAACATTTTTTGAAATCATTATCAGCAAAATTCAATATTCTAGGTGATCAGGCCCCTTGTGCTTGAAATTGATTACGCGTCTAGCTTCATTGACAGTATAGTACAAATACCTACGAGTGAACACGCATGCAATGGTAATGAAAAAAATTTGGATAGGTACACGTACGACATTAAATCGTAGTATACGCGTACGATGATCGCTGTCAAAACCGGTCCGTAACGTTTCAATAGAGAAATTTTTTGTGACAATTTGTACTCACAAAAAAATCTCATTTCTTCACTTTTTCAAAAAAAAAAAAAAAATTGAATAATTCGAAGTCCAATTGACGTCAATACATGCATGGTTTACAGAAATACTCAAACCATACTCCGTGTCACGCCGCTTTTATTTCATTATAAACCATCCAATTACTCTAACGATTCTTGAATAAATTTCATGCCCATTGCAGAATCGATTCCCGAATTCTTCAAGATGCCCAAACCTCATAAAATCTAAAGATGAAACTTTGACAATCTATATAGGCGCGCGTTATTAATCTTTGAATAATCTTTCAAACACTAGATGAATACAACACATAATAATTATCATCAATTAAAAGAAGCGAAGACAACTATCGATTTTTTCATTATGTGATGATGTCAAAGTTAAAGAGTGATTTTTAAGAATTTTTTTCTTCCGTATGTGATTGCTTAAAACGGGTCATCAGCTCGCATTAATTGCGTACTGAAATATTATATCGTATGATTTATCGTTAGAGTAGTTGAAAAGAAATAAGGTAGAACGAGGGGATTGGAGACGGGTTCGGATTGTTGCATAGTGCGGGAAATATTGTGGGCGACATGAGAAGCGATGTTGATCTGTAACATCATCTGAATGGCAGTAGTTACATGACGGAAAAGCGTGAAGACGATCTAGGAGGAGGTGAGAGTGGATTCCTAAGACGGGTAAGGATGACTTCCTCGTAGGAGGAGTTTCTATTTAAAGGAGACTGAGGGTTAGGGAAGATTCTGATCGATTTTGGTTTATTGTGAAGTTGATTTTTCTAGGGGTCATGCCAAGAAGCTTATAGATTTTGAAATGGTAGTAGTTTCTTAAGATTGTATACTGGTGAATATGGGTTAGATTGGAAATTTTCAGTAAGAGGGTGGAGTTTTTGGCCGTGTCGTGGGCGACCGATGTGACTGAATTTCAGGATAAGGAGAATGACGTGAGTGCGTCAGGTGATGGGGTCGCATATACCCATACGAATCTTTCAAAGATTCAAGAGAGAGAAAAGGGTTAGATAGCAGGATTTTATGCTTAGGTCTGAAAGGACGCTGAGTAACTATCAAAATTAGTGATACAGGTTTGTACTCAATCATCCATCGCTTTCGCAATTTTCTTCAAAAATTTCATGTTATCCTCAAATTTCTACATGGCTGCATCGAAAATTGAATTGAATGATCGTAGGTGCGTATTTTTACATTTTCCCAAGGTTGAGTAGGTTTCTTAATGAAGGGCTGACAAATTAAAAACATGAAATTCTCGCCGTAAAAATCTTACTTCTTCTTGAAAAATTTTCGTACAATTTACTACAGGGAAGTCATAAAGATTAACCACCTGTTTTTTTTAATTTCATCTTTTTTCCGCATTTAGGACTGATATTTCTCGTAAGACCGTTGAAGCATAGATACAACTTATCCGCCTTCGCATTTGACTCAAGTTTTATTATAGGAGATAGATAAAATTAGGTACCCATAAAGTTGAAAATCATTAGAATCAGAGTATTCAAAATTTTATCAAAATTGCAGTCTTACCTCTATTCAAGTCGGGTAATAATCTAGGAAGTAATGTTAGGGTTGAACAGTTCCACCGCTTGTATCGAAACAAATTCTGACAGGTACGAACAGTCAATCGGGCGGCTTCGTGCACGAAGGGCATGCTATCGCGTTTCTTTCTGCATAAATGCATTTGATGTTTCGTAAAATTATAAATATCTCGGATGTAACGACAGCTTCTCGTGTTATTGGCCAAGAAATCTTCTTCCTTATAAATTCCCCTAGAAATTAGAATGAATCACAAATTTAAAAAATAGTAAAGTATGCCAAAGGCAGTTTTTGAAAGTAAGACATAATTCACAAAATGTATTTGATCCATGGTGAATAAATAAGTCAAATTTTGAAGACTCACAAAAAGAAATTTTCTGGCGGAGCCAAATGAATTTAAACATCATGTTTCACGTCTTTCTTTTCTTAGTATATTGTTGTTGAGTGTCAGTATGACCGTGTAAATGGGAATACTTCAAGCTAATAACTAGTCGAAAGCTCCGGTTGGAAAGCGAGCTGACCCAACGAAATACTGGTCAACCGATGGATATGACTGTTGGAACCGGCATATTTGTGAGCAACAGCTGCCATGGACAGTAATATCGGTCGAAGTATCTTTCCAAAGATGGCGAATTCATGGACACCGTCTCTATCCGAGATTGTAAAGTCCAAAAAGTTGATAAATGAACCGCCTACTTCCAACGTGAATTTAATGGAAGGATACAAAGTGTTTAGATACTTGAGAAACTCCAAGAAGAGGTCTCAGGGACCGGTCCACGTACAAAACACATCGTCAACGTACCTGTGCCTATAATATATATGACCCAAAAACGCCTGACCAGAGGAGAAAAGAGCGCGCTCAAATTTAGACATAAAAACCCTCCAAAATGGGGGAACCCAGAGAGCCAATAGGGATACCTACCTTCTCGGGAAATTCGAAAAATTTTCCTTTAAATTTGCAAAAATTGGGAGACCAACTGATATTGAGTATAAATTGAAAAACTCGGCCAATTCTACGTGACAAATATTTAAATGGACCAAGAGGTCACCCATGCGTTGCATGGCAGTAGCTCTAGGGATACTCGGAAATAAGCCGACTGCGTCAAAAGAGCATAGGGTAGAACCCGGCGAAAGAATACCATCTTTAAGCCTGTCAGCCAGGGAGACCGACGAAGATAGGAGCCAGGGATAAATGTAAGCTCTGACAGTCATAGTTTGGATACTTGCAAAAATTTTGACTTTTGGACCATATACGAAGGGTAAATTGTGGCTTCTTAGAAGGACGAGGCTATGACCTAGTCCAGGGAAAGTTAGAATTCCAAGATGAGAGAGAAAAAAAGACCATTTCCTCGACTTACTTGAACGAGGAATTTAGGGAGTCTGTTCTATGGAACGAATTTGCTTATGTGACCTGGCTTTGAGAAAAGGCGGTAGGCGTCCAAATGTCAAACATGGGTCTTAGAAAAGATCCGTACCTTCAAATTCACATTCGGACTCTCATTGATTTTTTTTTTTGGAACCGGGGACATATTGAAAATTGAATTCAAAATCCAACAAAGTTGAACGAAAAGCGCAAGGATTCCGTGTTATGGGAAAGACTATGTATGATGAAAAGGGAACTCAAGGAAAATATTGATTCCTGAGTTAACTTAAACCTGGACTTGGAAAAATTTCGATTCTCAAACTGCACATTAGAGGAGAAGAATGACTACAAATTTTGACTCTCGATTATTGAAGTTCTTTTCGAGTGCTCCTCATAGCCGAAAAATGGAAATTTTAATAATTGTGACTTGCTCCAAGATAAGGGCAACTAGCAACAAAACGCAAATCTCCCAGGAGGGCGAAAACGGAGTTCAATTGCCATCTATGGATTTTTGGTCCTCAAAAGTGAGGATTTTGCGTAAAATATAAATTTCTTGCGCTCAAGGGAAAAGCACATTAGACAGTTACACGAGAGGTACTCTTCTCCTGGTCGTTATAGGCTAATTTGGACTACAGGGAGCCGGAAAGTTTTATTTGAGAAGCTGTAAAAGTTCCAATTGATGATATGATGTTGGTTTGTTCACATACACTCATACCAGTACTGCCAGGTCTGGGGATTTTTAGTCCTCGAAAAAGATACGCATACGGACTTCTTGCGCTCGAAGGAAAATTACCTTGGGCAGTTATATAAGAGATACTTTTCTCCTGATCGTTATTGGCCGATACTGCGGTCCCTGTAAAATCGAGTCGATCAAGTGAAGAGTACCTCAGTCACTCCTACGAGAGATACCCTGATCGTTATAGGCTGATACTGCGGTCCCTGTAACATCGAATCGATCAAGGGAAGAGTACCTCAGTCACTCCTATGAGAGATACCTTTCTCCTGATCGGTATTGATGAATATTGATAAGTCCGTTGAAATCTGTTTTTAAATCTTACGAAAAACGACGGATACGGATTTCTGAAAATATCTGGCAGCAGTGCTACCCTTTTCCCGGAACAGGTACTTGACGCTAATAGCCCTTATTTTGGAACAAGTCACAATTGATTAACCCGTCCTGGTCTTTTTGTAAATTCCCCATCCACCGTCGGCAAAAACTGACGTATCCTAATGAAGGATTTGGATTTGGAAAGATTTCGAGTATCAAGCTATGATACAAAGGAAACTTAGAGAATTTTCGACTTCTGTACTGTACACATATTGTTGGAGAGGGACACTGAGAAAATTTCAACTTTTGAGCTACATATGATGAGCGGAGGACTCGGAAGAATTTTAACCGTCAAAGGAGTAGGATTTGAAGAATTTCAATTGCGAGCTATATGACAGAAGAGGACTCAGAAAAACTTGAAACTTTTTGGGACTCAGTGTCACCGGAACCGGGTGGCAGGGGAGGGGTTATTGCTCCTACAAATTGTCGAAAAAAAAACTTATTCGAAAAATGATTTTGGAAAGCTATATATTATTTGAATGAGAACAGAAATGCCTCTTTGCAAAAATTTCATCATTCCACATAAGAAAAGAATTAATTTTGCCCTCCTTTAGCGAATTACATTCTAGCGCCCCTGTCGGTACTCCAATTTCAATTTTAATTTTCAAAATTGGAATGAATCATTTCATCCCATAGAAAAGTTTCCCCGCGTTCCTCATTCAACTACACTATTGAGGAAGCCGTCGTTTTTTCAAGCATCTTCTTAGTCTCAATTTTGGTAGATCGCCGTTCGGCGGACACCGAATATTTTTCGCGAAGTAACCGCCATAAAACAGAAGTCCTGTTGAAAGAAGAACCAGAAATCGTATTTCTGAATGAGAAAGGAGGCTCAAACTTACTCGAGTCTTGTGTTCCTAGCTATAGAAACTGTGCTCCTCGAGAGAGAGAGGACGCTCTTACTTATTCGGAAACCCAAAAACCCAAGTCCAGGGACCTTGATAATTTATCAACTTGTAAGAGTGAGAGATTCAACAATCGTCGAAGCTGTTCTTATGCCACTATTGTGGTACCAGTGTATGGACTAGCGTGGCTGTATAAGCGCTGTAGCCTATATTGAGTTACACGTAAGTGCTGCTTCACATTTTCTGTTCTTCCCAAGGTCCGTGTATAAAAAAAACTCACGGGTTCTTTAAGGGAGTTAAATAAGTAGATGCAGAGAACCTGTTTTATGAATCTTATGGTGTTTGAAACGTTGTATATCTGGCTCATTGAAGGAACTAGGTCAATTGGTGTATGGAGTATTGCAAATCTATTTACTTGAAGGAGCTCTCTGTACTTGATCAAGTCTAGACTATTCTTATAACTTAGGATTCTGACGTCAAAACTCGATGACGTCATCTCTGAGCCCTGTTCTCCAGTTCTTTTTCATATAGCTCGATTGTCGAAAATCTTCCAAGTCTCTTGAGATTCTCCTGAAAATAATGACGTCACGAAAGTCGGTTAGTTTCGAAGTTGAAATTTTCCATGTGGACGCGGACTCCTTCGCGTTCATGAATGTATAGCTCGAGAGTCGAAATGTTTCTGTACAAAAGTCAAAATTTTTCAAGTCTATCATCATTGGTACGTATATAGCTTGAAAGTTGAAATATCCCGTGTGCCCTTGGTCCTTCCTCTTATCACATATCATATATTCCGAAAAATTGTCGAAATTCTCCAAAGTCCCCCTTCTATGATATATAGATCAGAGGTCGAAATTTTCATAAGTCCCACGTTTTGTCGGACGGCGCTTGGCATCCGTCATTTTTGTTCAATTCCCCCCCCCCCCTCTAAATGAAACAAATTCCCTATTAAAAATGCCATCGACGTTACGATTCGCAAAATTTGTAGAAACTTCATAAGAGAAACGATAGGAGGAAATTTGGAATTCTGTAACAAGAAAAGTTCAAGCCTCTACTGGAAAGTGAGGATGGGTGGACATGCCTCACAAGTAAACAGGCATTTTGGTTAACAGTCTAAAGCTTGAGATATTGGTCTTACACTAGTGCAGTACAGCCACATACTCACTTTAGTATGTTTTAAGAGTGCTGAATAAAAAATACCACCTAGGCCTATTCTCTTCTCTTTTTGAAAGGAGAAAAAATTATTATTGAAACGGCAGTTTGGCTGCTCAAATTTCGTCATCGAGTTATGTTTTACATACTGTAATTCGTTCTATCATACGAGTAATTACGAAGACATTAGTTTTTTCCTAGGTATTTCAACGAGTTTTGATGAATCAATGTATTCGAATTAATGAAATCAACAGTTTGCCGAGATAAATGTTTTCTTAGCCACCTGTTCGATTTTCTTCTCATCCATTGACCATGGAAATATTTTACTTTCAATCAAGTAAGGTGCAATGAATACCACAATCCCGATTAAGATGAAATTATCGCATCGAACGATGACAAAATTGGAACGAGAATAATTATTACGCGTTGTATTCCGATATCATCACTGATTAGGGATAGAGATACATACATTTTCATTGAAAATCGACGTTTCTAAAACTCGTAAGACGTTATACGTGCGGAGACGCAGATATTGATTCAGTTGATCGGTATCCCCGCTCTTTAGAATTTCTTTTGGAATGTACTCACGTCATCTTTATTCTCAAGTTACAGGGTATTCACGGTGCTAATTAGTCGTCCACTACCAACCTATTTTCTCCTGATACGAATTTCAAAAAAATAGGGTATATTTCCTCGCCGACTTCATATCTCTGTGTACAAACCGACATGGGTCGTCATTTGTATCTAGATTGATCTGTGCATCTCATTTCTTCGTTTATATGTCAATTTTCCACTGGAAAATTATCAACCTCTGTGGGAGGGGGACTGAGGAAAACCTTGTGACGTCATCAGCGGGTTTAAATCTTAACTATTTTATTCTATGCATCTCTTCTGAGTTGCTGAAAGAGGTCGAGGTCCGAAGACCGAATTGAGCCTGCTATATTGTATCTTGAGCTAACTAGCTGACGAAACCATTTCCCCACCAGCTCTTTAGCCTAGCATAAGATTAGTATCCCGGGCACATTGCTGTATGATATTGCCTAGTATACTTAGAAGGAAAGGAAGATCACAATAAAGAAAAAAGAACCTGTGTTCTAAGGGGCTTGAAAAGAGGTGTGCTCAGCACAATGTCAACAATAGAACGCTACATCAGCTGATCTCAGGTAATGTCCCGTTAACGTCACCCGATTCCACGTTCTATGTATTTTTAAACGTGTATGCGGGTTGCGTTTTGTTTACAAAAGAACCACCTCTTTCCAAACATCTCGGTTTTGAGGTAAGAAGTTAGGTTTGTTCGCAAAGTTCGAAAATTAAGTACATCGAGAACAAAGATGGGCGATTGATTCGTAGGCCTACCTTGCTGTGATGTGTTAAATACTTATATATTTCTTACTTTTCTGACCAGATTATGTCACTTGTTATAATCACTCACAAAAAAGAAAATAGTTCAATTATTAAACTCCTGTAGATAACGATATTAATTTAATCCATTTGATTAATATTTTTTCTTCCTGTGAAAAAAGTTGAATAGCATGTCGTTACTCTTCCCTCTCTTATTTCTAAATCTATACAAGGTATCATATGTCACTGATAAAACCGCAGTTACCGTTATGTATATAATTACTGAGTTAATTACGTTCTGATGATCTTACATGCGAATGAGGATAGAATAATTTATTAATTGAATGTTACATGTCGCAAATTTCGTGTATAAATGCAAAAATTTCCTAAAAATTCAGAACAGAGGTGCAAAATATCATTATTTTATTAGATCGGATTTTAATGACTTATTAATTTACACTCGTTTTAGTTTTTTTTTTTTTCTTTCTTTCTTTCGAAAAACCATATCCTGAATTTTTAGTCCCCGCAGAATAAAGCGCCACGAGGATACGTTAATAAGATAACATCAATTAAGTGATACACGAATGAGTACTCATAGCAAAATACAAATAACTGTCACAAAAAACGTGTGCATGATAGTTTGAAAATACATTGTATACTAATGCCACCTACCTACATGTGTGTAAACTTAAAATTGAATTTATTAATTTGGCAGAGCACGATACTTAATTCTTATCGATAGTTATTGATGAGTGCATACGTATTTTATAATTCCTGACTAATGCCAAATAGGTACCTTCACGTTTTATATTAACGTAAACTTTTTTTGCGCTTGCATTACTTCAAACTTGCGATTCGAAAGAATATTGGAAATGTCAGTGCTCTTTATTTTATACGCAAGGTTTCGAGTGCCTATCTTTTAAACTTACCATTCTTCGGCTGCAGCCAATTCGTTGATTTCGGCAGTTTGAAACAGTAAACCCTGAGACGTTGATTTATTCGTGACCAGCGCAATGGTTCCGCTCACTCAACTGTTTTTGAGTCGAAATTTTCCAAGTCTCGAGACTGAGACTTGAGCCTGACACTGAAGCTTGTGACTCAAGACTGACACTTGTGACTTAAACTCGAGATTGAGACTTGAGACTGAGACTCAAGCTTGAGACTGGAGACCGAGATTTGAGATTGAGACTTGCGCTTGAGACTTGCGCTTGAGAATCGAGGCAAAGACTCGAGACTGACACTTGGGACTGAGACTGGAACTTGAGACTTGAGATTGAGACTCGAGACTGACACTCAAGACTGACACTCGAGACTGAGACTCGAGCTTGAGAATCAAGTTTGAGAATCGAGTCTCAGACTTGAGACTGACCCTCGAGACTGAGACTCAAGTTTGAAACTCGAGTTTGAGACTCGGAACTATGACTCGAGCTTGAGAATCGAGACTGACACTCCTGCTAGAGATACGAGACTGAGACTCGAATCGAGATTTGAAACTAACAAGATTCGTTATGGTGGTCATTGCGTGTCATTGTTGAACAAGTAAAAGAAAGCACTGCTTTACAGGATCACGCAAGAAATTTTATATTTAGAAAAACTATAGTTTCGCGGATGAAAAAGTCGTCACCGCATCATCAGTTTTCGCATTTATTCTCAGTACTGTTAAACTGATGATGCGGTGACGACTTTTTCATCCGCGAAACTATAGTTTTTCTAAATATAAAATTACTTGCGTGATCCTGTAAAGCAGTGCTTTCTTTTACTTGTTCTTGAAACTGACACTCGGGACTAAGACTCGAGACTGACTGCCACTTGAGCTTGAGACTCGAGCTCAGCGTCGTCGCCAGACTTTTTGAGACCTAAAGCAAAATTTCACATGAGCCTTTTTTTCAATTTAGACAACTTCAACTTTTTTTCTCCTCGTCGGTGCGGGGCCTACAGGAGATCGAGGCCTGAAGCGGTAATACCTACTGGTCCACCCCTTGGCGACGGCCCAGAGCTGAGTATACGAATATTGACTCTCACAAGGCTGTAGCCTCCTTTACAGCAATTTTCCTTCTTGAAGGATGAAGTCTCTTTCTTTGAACCTCGCATTCTCTTTCCACTTAGACCTTACAATAATATTTTGAATCGCTCTCGTACATCTCGGAGACCTATTACTTGTACTTCCTTAAATATGAAGAAAAAAAAGTAAGACAAGCTGTTTTCTACGGGGCTGC
Source organism: Aspidiotus destructor (assembly GCA_035079395.1). NCBI lineage: Eukaryota > Metazoa > Arthropoda > Insecta > Hemiptera > Diaspididae > Aspidiotus > Aspidiotus destructor. The sequence goes on along the minus strand of JAVHKZ010000003.1, from coordinate 8,223,502 downwards.
GAAACTTGGAGGTTCCTCATTGCCATGGCAAGGTTTGATATGTTTTCTTGCCTCGATTTTTTGGCGGGAGACCCGTCATCCGTTTAGTTAAGGGGGGCCCTCGGAGGAATTCTGTCCGCGTACGCGTAACGTTGGGACTTGGAAAAATTCGTGACCTTCTATGGGCTAGTATAGGGACTTAGAAAAATTCCGGGCTCTTCTATACACTCAGCTTTCCATCATCAGCCGTGGGTCTCCCGCAACTCTTGATCCCTGAGCAAGAGCTTGTAAATTTTTCCACCTTTTTTGTTGGGGGAGGGTGCGTCCTCCCAAAACGGGCGCTAACGCGTCCAAATTTTGTGACGTCATTTTCGAAAAAATGTTCCTAATGACGTTGTCAGAGGAGGGGGGGTGGGGGGGGGTATCTTGGAACAATTTTGACTTGCAAGCTGTTCGTGATAGGAGGAGGACCTGTCATGAACTTGGACTATTTTCGTAGCAGGTTGGGAGTTGTTTGACTTGAAACATTTTTCCCAATTTGAATTTATTGCTGGACACCACACGGCGCACGGCAAATTTTCCGAAGTCCCCTACCTCTCGCATAGGATGCATTCCTTGATAAATTTTGATTTCCGAGCTAGGGATTGTTCTATTACGACCTCAATAAATCGTGACGTCACGAGGAGCAATCCATGACGTCATGAGGTCTTAAAGTTTCAGGGACTTCTCTCTATGATGTCATCTTATCGCAACATGGAAGATATTCGGGTAGTTTCTTCGGAATCAGCGTTTGAAACTTCACTTTCAAGTCATGTAAAATACGGAAAATTTTTGATTTACTTGCATCGATTGACAGTCATTTGTAATACTCTGGGAGTGGATGCTGATCGTTTTTGAATCGTTCTGGAATTGATCTCGGGATCCTCATTTGTCATGTCAATCTGTAGTCGATGTGCATTAAATCTCCGCTCTCTTATTGTTTGATGCGGGTATTAACATTGCTACGCGCATAGCCTCATGCGTTCTCCTAGTTATTTGAAGAGCCAATTGAGAAATCGACATCAAAGATCAAAATACCAAAAATCGGTGTTTTTCGGGAGGGAAAACAAACTAAAAAAAGAAATTCTGGTACCAAAGAAATGAAAGGATGAGGGTCTGATAATAAGAGTCTTAGTTATCTACAGTCCAGAAAAACTGTTGATAAAAAGGTAATGAAGCCAAAGAGGTCGAGCTTTAAGGCCTCGAAGCCCGAATCCAAGATAATAAAAATGTTTTATATAAGTGTAAATTACTGGGTTACGTATTGGGTAAAAATCAAAACTTTCATCGTCACTATTACGTGCCTGTGCTCTCTTGTCTTTATATATTATGGCTCGTACCCACGGGGAGACGATTTATACTCGATTCAACTGGGGAACTGCCCGCGCTCTGATGGATGCTTGTATTGCAAGAAGAAAGAAAAGTTGTATTGAATACGTACGACTTTCTTTTTCTCGTGCCTTACGAGCGTCCATCAGCGCGGGCAGCTCTTATGTTTTGGTTAAAACTCAAGCCTAGTTTGTATGCCTATAAAGACTCCTTGGTTTAGGCTACTTCACTCTCGTTTGTTAATAGGGCAAAGTAGGTCATTATTATACGTATTGACGCAGAATTCGATACTTTTCTAAGACCTAATCTGTATTCCGAGCTGACTAGCTGGGACTCATTCTTTTTAACCCGCTATAGGCTGAGTATACCGTATGTTACACTATTTAACTGACGGGCTCACTCGTATTGAGATCGTTCTTCACTACCCTTCACGCAGAACAGCGAAAATTGCGGGTTGCCCGTGGCTATTGCGAAAAGTGCAGTGCCCGCTACACCTTTTTCTCTTCTGATGCCGTTTAAGAAATCCGTCTTTGTCATGAATACCGGTAGACGCCAATGAAAGAAGGAGTAGACATCCATTTGCGATTAACTTTCGCATAGCTGCAATAAAATTGGGATTTGCATTTTCGGACGAAATCGATGATAATGTCGATTTCGTTAATTGATATAGATTTATTTAGCTGATAAAGCCTTCTGCACTCATGTGAGGCATGCCAGAGGTACTTAATTTGAAATTTAGATTCAGAATGTTGATCTTCATAATATGACTTTTTGGTGCAATGCATTGGATTACCCGTCATAAAATGCAGTTTCTTCCGTTTGACACGATTCGAATAGTTTTATGCATGTTTGCGTAGAGGCATCGTGACATAGCACTGCGATATCAATCGAACGAATTTTCGATGAGAATATTTATCTTTTCTTCCTAGCCCTAGCTGCAAATTATATCTATTGATGCCGATATTGCATACTCGGACTTTTCAATGAAATTCTTTAGCTCGTAATGCTGGTCAAGTTTATGTTACAGTCCGTAATTAATGTTTGAGTAGGTACCTATGCTTTGATGTACAACCAGATTAGCATTTTCTCTACCCATCATACGAGTACTATTGCTCCACGTTTTAATTTTCAATTTTTTTTTTCGGTACAAATAATTTACATATATTTCACAAATTGACATAAGACCCGGAACCCGTAATGTGAATTTCGCAAAATGCTGAAATTACTGTAAGGAAACAATCATACACGTGCGTAATGACTTTTTTTTGACCATTCATTTTTCCTTGAAAATGTTTGTTGCACAATGCAATGGCAATTATTGCGAAATTTTTCTCGTTATGAAATCTCCTGAAGCTAAAGCACGTAAAAACAAACGACTTTTAAATTTGTTTGCTCGAGTTTGTTCAATGATAAAAAAATACGATTTAAAATTTAAGAAACAGTAAACTTTATAAGCATCAGCCGAATGGCTTGAGGATTTTTTTCTGAGGCAACAACACCGTACTTTTTTTTATAAATTATTACACAAGATTGTAAGACGATCTACCAGAAAATAAGTTTTAGCCTTTAAGAACGGCGAAAAAATCTCGATGAGACTTTGTAATGAGTTTATAAATTTTCGAGCAACGTTTTCGATACAGATTTATCCGGATCGATATCTATGGTGGAATACCGTCGGGAAAGGTTTTCCTTTGATGATAATTTGATTCTAGAAGCCAAAAGGTTTTTTTTTTTTAAATTGAGTTTCATTTCGCACAAGTTTTTTCGAAAAACTTTTATAGAACTTATTTTGTGAGAATGAGCCAACATTGACCCATTCGAGTACGATTCATTTCGTTTCGTAGTATGTGACAACAAATTGGTCGCAATGTTTTTTTTTTGAAAGAATAACTTGTTATAGAAGGTAATCTACTACACGTATAAAACCGAAGACTCTTCTGATAATCATCTTTCCTAAATGCGATAGCCAGGAAAGTAGCTCGCAAATTGATCACGGTTGGTAGTTTCTTGACTTTTCATTTCCTTCCTACGTAAAGCAGAGACCTCCTAAACCAGACGTGATACGGATGTCTGCTAAGTTAACATTCTAAGATCAGGATCAGAACTACGATTGCGCATTGAGCTCTTGATGGAAGCAGATTAGGGTATATAGCTGAAATCTAATTTCAATGTAGGAATACGAATTCACACTAATAGATACCTACTAGAGAGATGTTCGTATCAGAAAGTTGTACGGTAAATAAAATAAAAAAATAATTTCTTTCGCCAAACCTCTTATTTTGTTAGAATCTTGGGGGCCAGTCCAAGCAGGTTTCCGAACTTTTCAAACTTGAAACAAGTTTCAATCCATTAAATTTCGTCATCCCTCATTCTCCTGGATAGACGCAGTTTTCCTGGGGGGAAGAAAGATATTTCAAACGCTGCGTTCATTTTGTTTTCTTTTTCATCGAATCACCTATAGGTGAGTAAAAATGACGACGTATGGAATCCAGCGCTTAAGAAGGAACCTGTTTTACAGAGATTTATTCGGGAAATACCTTTGAAAGAGACTTGCGTTCTGACCTACATTAGAGTTTTCGTATGCGGGTGAAATTTTGACTATCGAGCCATTCATGCCATTCATTCACGAAGTTAATTGAAGCGAGCGGAGAACCTGTTTTTTGGCGCGTGGCGGTGACTTCATTACAGTATTCAGACCAGAGAACAGAAGGGTGGCTAATATATTATAGGTTCAATGAATTTCGTTTCTCGTTGCTTTCACGACGCACAGGTTGGGTGCATTCTGCGTAACTCGCCGAATTGCTGTCCCGTGGTACCGAGCAAGCTAATTTACGTGATCAAGATTTTTCAACCGACTTCATTCTGCATAAGTGGTGGAGAGGGATTCAATTGAACGATTAAAGAATTTCTTTTCTTTACTCAACTACTGGATGACAGCTTTTCAACTCGATCTTTTCGGGGCTCTCGCCACCTTCGGCAAGGCGAGAGCCCGTATGCAAATGTGTTGTGACGTCACTCAAGTTAGCCGAGGCATTTTCTTATTTTACGTTTGCATAGCAATTTACAAATTTCGGAAGTTTTTCATTATTGTAGGGCAACGTCAATCTGTGCCGTCTCTACGAGTTTTATTTTTGCATAGCATTTTTTTTTTTCGGTACAGTCTTTGGCAAAAGTGTAGTACAATATTTTTCTTGGTACCTTAACAATCAATATTCTTTGACCAATCTCTCTCGGTTATCAGGTCTGAGTAGGACGAGAAGTTACAAATATCTTTGGGTCTCAGGATTTCTGGATCTCTCGAACTCCTCATCTCATTAGTAAAAAAGAAACTCTAGAACTTTTGAGTCACAATTTTCTATGTTCCAATAATAATTTGAGAGAAAGAAGAGTAGGGAATAGAGTGAAAAAAAACCAAGAGGCCCGGATACTGAGGCGCTGGGCGACTCAGTCTTGTTTGGTGTTCTGTCGGATTCATTTGAATTTATGATCCATTTTATTTGATTTTTTTCATTCGTTATCACGATTCCTATTTCTAGTTTTCCGGTAGGTACTGTCTTGAAGAAATGAAAATTAAAACGGGGTAAAGTTTTTGCAGTTCTGAAGGAAGAGTGGTCTTCACATCCTGGAGGCAATCTGTTCAGCTGAAATTACGAGTATTTTACCTACCTATATCGGAGTCGTGTCGCGAACCGGTGCCTGTCTAACAACGATGTCACAGTACTGTCTTTCGGCCACTACTCTTTTCTTTGCTGTTTAAAGTGCACGATAGAATTTTTTGAGTTATATGCGGCGGTGAATATTGTGCGCAGAACGTCGTATGCGTCTCCACTTCCGCCAAGGTGTGATATAGTCAACGTCCTACAGTTCTGTATCCATAATGGATCGGAAACCTTGTCCCTTCTGGGAACCACAAAGTGGCCGAGTGAGTAGGTCTCCCTCGGGAAAAGATCATAAGTCTAGTTTAAAGCCATCATGAAGCTAGTATAAAGCTAGTATCGACTTAGTTTACAAGCTACGAAAATCTAGACTTCTAGACTGAGCAATCGAAAGAAATGGGAAGCAAACGAAGCATAAGCAAACCAACCGCGGTGGTGACAGGAAATTATTTCCATCTATAGATCTTCGTTTTGCTCCTTTCCTCCTAAGCTTGCCACTTTCAACAGTTTCATCCGCCATCTTGTTTCTTTTTCCACTCTTCCCATAGTTTTTCTGAGGAGCTACGTATTGAGAAGAAGTTTTTCACTGCGTAGGCCGTATATTTTTTATACAAAAACAAATGAGACGTCTTTCGACAAAGCTGTCATCATCAGAATGAAAAGCTACATCTAAAACAGATTACAATTCATAAATATACGAATACATGAATAAACACGAATTAAACTTCTGTACACTCATACTCTAGGGCGGTGCAATAAAGTTTATTGATGAGATCATCTTCGTAAGTAGTCCGATTTACGAGGTTGCAGGCGTGGTGAGTTCTCATCTTGACAATTTCAATCTCCTCGAGAGCTTTCCGCCGACGTTTATTGTTCTCGACGTGAAGGATGATCTCATCACCTCCAAGATGACCACTGTCCAGAAGGTGCTTCGAGAAGGCCGATTTTGTGAAGAGTGAAGTTATTGTTGTCGAACGCCGATGCGTGCTCATTGATCCTAGCACGGAAAGCTCGGCCGGTTTCTCCAACATAACAGGCGGGACAATCGCGACAACAGAGTAAGTATACACCGCTCCTAGATAAGGGAGGGGTCGAATCTTTTCCATTAGGAAGGAGTTTCTGAAGCTTTAAGTAAGGCTAGAATATAGGGGCGAGATTACCGGTCTTAAGTACATCTCTAATCAAAGATGTGAGTTTAGGGAGATAAGGAATTATGACAGGAGACTTCCTCCGACCTGTCCTGAGTGGCGGGGTGAAGGTAATGGTCCGTTGGAGAGCTACCTCAGTAACTTTCTTCTGGACAAGGCCATTAATATCGATATTGACCTTATTAACTCGAGCTAGATAAGGAGCCCCTGATAACAGCGATCTTAGTAAAGGCTCCTCGCCTTTACGGTCTTCCTAAAATCCATAAATGGGTCCCCCATGCGTCCTGTGGTATCTTTTATTTCCGCCCCAACTTGCAAGTTAGCCAAGTATCTTGATATTTGGTTTAAACAAGTAACGAACTTCCACTCCCCTTATTCTATAAAGAACTCGATTGAGTTATCCGAGTTACTCACTCACAACTCCTCTCCCCCTCCTGGAAGTATTCTTATTTCTTTTGACGTGGTGGGTTTATTCCCCCATGTCCCTCTCCTCCCTACCCGTGAACGCATGGATGAGTTACTTAAAAAGGCATTAGTCCCAACTCTGTTGATTTCCGAATTTAATACCCTCCTTGAAAAATGCCTCTACCCCAACATATGTCAGTTCAATGACTCTATCTACAAACTTCCTCCTGACATAGGTGTCCCTATCTCTCATTTCTGAAGTCTTCATGTCTAGACTTGAGGATGAGCTTTTCAATTCTGGGCACCCTCTCCTTGATCATGTTTTTCTTTGGCACAGATATGTCGATGACATATTTTGTGTCTGGAAGGGACCCGATCAATCCCTCCATGAATTCTTGAATTTCATGAACAGTTTCTATCCTTCTATTGACTTCACGGTCGAGATCGGATGCTCTGAGATAAATTTTCTAGACCTTACAATCTCCCTCCTCCCCAATGGGTTTGACTTTCAAGTCTACAGAAAACCCACCACTACTGACATCCTCATTCATGGTTCGTCTTTCTGCCCATTCTCCCATAAGATCGCTGCTTTTAATTCATTTGTTCACCGCCTGGTCTCACTCCCCCTTTCTCCTCCCGCCTTTGCTAAAGAAGTTTCTATTCTTCAGCAATTAGCTCGAGTTAATAAGGTCAATATCGATATTAATGGCCTTGTCCGGAAGAAAGTTACTAAGGTAGCTCTCCAACGGACCACTACCTTCACCCCGCCCCTCAGGACAGGTCGGAGGAAGTCTCCTGTCATAATTCCTTATCTCCCTAAACTCACATCTTTGATTAGAGATGTACTTAAGACCGGTAATCTCGCCCCTATATTCTAGCCTTACTTAAAGCTTCAGAAACTCCTTCCTAATGGAAAAGATTCGACCCCTCCCTTATCTAGGAGCGGTGTATACTTACTCTGTTGTCGCGATTGTCCCGCCTGTTATGTTGGAGAAACCGGCCGAGCTTTCCGTGCTAGGATCAATGAGCACGCATCGGCGTTCGACAACAATAACTTCACTCTTCACAAAATCGGCCTTCTCGAAGCACCTTCTGGACAGTGGTCATCTTGGAGGTGATGAGATCATCCTTCACGTCGAGAACAATAAACGTCGGCGGAAAGCTCTCGAGGAGATTGAAATTGTCAAGATGAGAACTCACCACGCCTGCAACCTCGTAAATCGGACTACTTACGAAGATGATCTCATCAATAAACTTTATTGCACCGCCCTAGAGTATGAGTGTACAGAAGTTTAATTCGTGTTTATTCATGTATTCGTATATTTATGAATTGTAATCTGTTTTAGATGTAGCTTTTCATTCTGATGATGACAGCTTTGTCGAAAGACGTCTCATTTGTTTTTGTATAAAAAATATACGGCCTACGCAGTGAAAAACTTCTTTTCTATGATGTCCCGTAACGTGTCGGAAACAATCTCTCGTATTGAGCTACGTATTATCAAACATTTCGCCCATACGTATGATCTCTAGATTGATGGAGAAAACTTGTCTCAAAAGCTTTAGCCAATACTGTCTCTCTTTCCGGTGGAACCGTTAGGTTAAGATGGAGGGAAGAATGGTTTTACTTGCCTCACTTGGATGATTTATCGTTGATTCCCTTCGCCTCCTAAAACCCTGCGGGTTTCGTCCGGCGTTGTTTAATCCTTCCCCCATTCAAGATTTTTTATTTTAAATTTTACTCTGAAAGGCCTACCGCATTAAAATTATACAAGTAAACATGAGCGCTTTCTTTTTTGAGGGTCTAGGAACACCTTTGTAAGGCCTTCCCCTCCCCTGAGTATCTTCCGGAGTTGGGCCATAATTTTGAGCAAGACCAATTATACTGAGGAGCCTAGTACAGTTAGCCGCCTTTCTCAGCTTAGTAATATAAGTCTACTATAGAGGTTTTCAAGAAGTTTAGTAAACCGTACGTCCAGAGGGTGAACGTGCGCTTAAGCTGTAAGCCTCTTATTATAGTACTATAGTTGGTATATTACTAGAGAGCAGTACGCGGACGTCCAAACACAAATTTCGGAATCAGGGGTGGGACTGAGGTATTTAATTCGAGGGTAAACGTTGTGCAAGTCACAGGATCATAGTCACGCGGACTTCTGGATGCGCAGAAGCAAATTTTGAGATTAGACGGGAGATTTCTGAAAAGACATGAAACATGTCAAAACTATAGACGGAGAGGCGAAGGCGAACAAGCAGAGCAAAAGGTCTCGTCAGCTAGTTACCGAATGCCTGTTTTATACTAAGGTTGTTATTACTGGTAGAGGATGATTGAGATACTGTAGATGTATGAAGAGTCAATATTTTTTATTTCTTTACGAGAGTCAATATATTGATACAATCGATGTACATTAATATTTTCGATATACTAATATTATCGATTTGTCTTGGCTAGCAAGGGTGAACGAGCGGAGCGAGGGAGCTTGTCAGTGTAGCCTGTCTACTGCCTATGACACACAGTATACTAGGCTAAAATGAGGCTAAGAAATTATGGGGAAATGGGAAGCGAACGAGCTTAGAGCGGGTAAGCTTGTCAGTTAGTTGGCCCCCAAACTGAAGCAAGTATGTAAAATTCTACTCCATGAGTCTCTGGAGGAGACATATTAGCTTCTGCCTTGAGTTCTTTGCAAGTCGAGGGACGACATAATTTATTGGTTGGGAAATTGTACTATCTTTTTCCTGTAGAAATTACGAATGATGAAGTTCAACTAATAGTAAAGTCGGTGTCAGTATCCGTGGTAAGGTTAAGGGCCATTACACTGACCACATGCATCGAAAAGAATGAAACAATGATGACGATTTCTTTGCATAACATTTACACAACAGGAAGATCTGTAACAGGAAATGGATGCGGGGCAAAAGTAAAAACCCCATGAAGTGACGTAAGTTGGTCGAAAGTATTCGGATGTACGAGAGAGAGAATGAAGTGCATAGATCGAATGAATTACGGATCGATGTACCAATAGCTCAAGTGTCACGGATTTTTCTCACGCAATATTTCAATCGCTGTATAAGACCTGTTTTACTGTGATGCACGAGAAAGGTATTGGAAAGCTAGGCCACTACTGGTATTCTTTTTCCCATCTGTGGAGATTGAAGAAATTTGAACCCTCCTTATTCTACGTGACATCAGTGGTACGCTCGTACATCAAATAATAATATATATCAATAATTTTAATTCACAAGTATTGTGGCTAAAACGAATAAACCCTCTGGTCTCTATACTTGTTATTATATTCCCGATGAACTATGTCAACTCGAAATCGGCTCGAAATCGACTTATTATCGACGTTGGAATTGAGACGACTCCCTGTATTATAGATTGACGTCGACTCAATATCGACGTTGATGTCAGGTCGACTCAGACTCAACCAGTTTATATTTTACGAGTACTGAATATCACTTACTACTCATCGACGTGTAGGAATTCAGAGATCGACGTGACAAATCAGTGGTCAACTCGAAATCGACTCCAGATCTATATGATGATTTGAAGTCGACTAACGTGCATCCCCAGAAAACTACATTTCGACTTAAAATCGACGCAACAGAGCAGTGGGTTTCGAGTTGACAAAAAATTTGGAAAAATCGACTCGAAGGTCGACATTAAACTAACATCGGGAGTCGACTTCCAGTAAATTTGGGGTAGATACTAGAACGGAACTAAATCGACTTACAATCGACGTCGAGGGAGTCAATTTACGTTATGGACCACAAATCGACAGTCGATGTGTAGCCCAGGCAAATTAGCAATAAATTCAGTTGGAGGAGGAAAAAATTGCTACCATACGTTTGTTTGCGCAAATGTGTTCATCGAGGTGCCCACAATAAAAATCCAAAAACTTTACCCTCCCACCTTCGCCGCTACCACCAGGTGAGGCCGAAACGTCCCACAATTTTTAGTTAACTATGGACTTGAGAGCAAAAGTATATCTCTCAGAAATTATTCTCCATAAAATTTCCTACAAAATGATGCCCCATGTGAGTATATTTCAATGAGTGAAAGTCGTACAGCAATGCTTTGAAAGTTAAGAAAATATCATTTTTACGATTATTCTTGCATTTTTTGCAATTTTTCTCGAAAATTATTAAAATGATGTACATTAATGACTGGCACGATAATTGTGATCGGGGTAACGTGAGGACGATGTTTATAATCTTCGACTGCATGTAATTGCAGTTTCTATTTTATTTTATTTACAAACAAAATTTAGACTGCAAGGAGTCACAGTCCGAATCCTCAATAAAATATCTTTGATCGCATTCATTTTTCAGCGTGAAGCGAACGTATGAGGTTTTAGAAGGGGCGACGTTCATAAACTTGTTTATCTCTACCAGTTGATTTATTACAAATAATTAGTTATCTTTTGTAGAAAAATTCCTTCTCAATCCAGCTTGTTCCACAGGTCGCTGAGTTCTCAAAATATTCTCTATTCTATTGGTTATTACTTTTGCGGAAACTTTTGCAAAAGTCGATCTTAAGCTTAGAGGTTGGAAAATTCTTGATTCTACCACCTCCCTTCCCCAGGACACGATCAGTGTCCGTCGTATGCGCTTTATCAGTCTCCCTTTCCTGGGGAAGTTTTCCCTCCAATTGGGTCGGGCCTTTCATAGTAATGGAGAATAGAACGTATTAAATGTTGGTAGAAGAGGAGGGGGATTTTTCGGTTACAACCATTTTTAGGGTGGGAAAGGAATTTCAGGACAAACTTGACAAAGGGCTTGATAGAGAGAAAAAATGAAGAAATAGGAGTTACCTCCTGATTAATTAAAATATTCTTGATTTATCTGCGAGTCTAAACGGCTTGGAACCACAAATAAGAGTTTTGGCGCACAGAGGAGCCTGGACGTATCGCGGATGTCGAGTATATAAAATTTCGACGTCGTCGGGATTAAAAAGCGACTCCCGATAGCGTCGAAAATTCGTCATGGTATTTTGAAGGTTTTTTGACGCGCACTACTCTTATGAAAACCGTCAGGGTTGATGAAATCAGTGACTTTGGGGCTTGAAAAAATTTTTCTCGTCACTTCTTCTTCCCGTTTGAGAGACTTTTCTCATTTTATAATTTCAGTTCAGTTTTGTTTTTCGCGGGATGATGGCTATTCAGCTAAAAAACAAAGTTTTGAAGTTGTAGGGACTGACAAAACCAGATAGCAAGGTCAAGCAAAAAGGAGCCTCTACGGAATTCTCTCGTTTTCGAGCCGGAGTTCATGATTTTTGCGGTGTACAAAAAATTATGAAATTCAAAGGAGGCAGCTTCATCCGTTCTTTATTTTTTTTTCCATCACCCGAATCGATGCGATCAAAAAAGGTCGAATGTCTTTTTGTGAGACCAAAATCGAAAGCTTCCCTATGCTCATGAAATATTATTTTCAATTAGCGCTTTTAGTCTCCCAAATATAAACTGCAGGACAGTAAGTTTGTGCATACACGATTTTCTTCTTTTTTGATAATAGGGGCCTTGCGCTGACCAAGTAAAACTTTTGAGCAAAAGATGGTACTGTAAGCACAATATTTGTAAATTCAGAGAGTACTCCTCTCATACTTTCATTCGTTCGCATGGATGATTTTTGCTTTTTTTCATGTCAATACATATTACAAGTTTTTGGTGCCGAAAGTTTATAATGTGCGCCGCAACAAAACAAAAGGGTAATCGCCTCACATAGAAACGTCTTCACATGGCGTATCAATAGACATTGTTGTTATGAACAGATGAAGTCCCGGGTGTGATGAATAATTTAAAATTATTGATGATTTGAAATCTAGCGTGTTACCATCCCTGCAAAGATTTCTTGACGCCTTTGGGGTACATAAATCCCATTCAAAAGCTATGTTTTCCCAGCAGAAAGAAAGTTTGTGTAATGGAGGACCAAAAGTAAGAAATAAAACTAGGTACCCGCAAAAATTACTAATATTTAATACTTACAGCCACGTTACAGCGGATGTCAAATCCAGCATCATGAGCACAAGTAGGAAGAAGATGAAAATACAAAACTTTTCTCTTTTCAATTTTTCTCTGACGAAACATCCGACAGTGAGCATGATTTTTCGTACATGTCAAAGGAAAAAAAATATCGAATTGCATCAGGTATGTGCATCGTGCACGTGACATTCGATTATTAACAAGCCTATTCTTCCAATATCCACTCAGTGCGTACGACGAAGGAACAAAACACATTAAAAGTTGTACCAACTACAATTTTTTTTATTTTTAATTATCGTTAATTTTCTTTTCTTAAGCGGTTCAATCGAAGACGAAAAGACCACACGATGATCAACTGATTCACGAATCGAATTGCACGACACGCTGCCCAAAAATTATTCTTATCTATAAAATTACGAAATTAGTTTCCGCGAAAAGCGAAACGGCATTTAATTTGCGGAAATGAAATGCGGGCGTCCATATCCCGAAGACGAACTGGTGCGACTGAAATCTATCGTTTATTTATTATAGAAATAAAGAAACCGGTCTCGTAAATAAATGTTTTCATATCAGCGAGCTGTGATTAATTCAGTTCAGACGAGAGTCGAGCGCAGCTAAGGCAAGACGACGAATACACTTGTGTCCGATCGACTGCCCTATAGGGTAGAATATGAACAATCGGTTGGGAAAAAGTTTTTGAAACAATACAAAATTATTTTTACCGCCGCCTTTCGCCAGACTTAACGTAACCCATCATTAAGGTCGCCGTCAGGAGAGGCCGATTACACAAAAATTATTATTGATGCTTTCTGGGCCCTTTTTATTAGTTATTTTTTTCCTCAAAGGATGTCGTTCATTACTGTATTTTTGTATGATGATGGAGCCGGATAATGTTTCGAAGGGAATACTCTGTTGAAACCGTAAATCTAGGTCTAATTTCCCCTATATTTATAATTTATATTCCGAGTTCTTTCATCGTTTGCTATAATTATAGAATATTTACAAGCACATACCGGGTATATACATTGTTCGTATTCAGTCAAAACCCCATATACGTAAGAGATACATACTGGTAAGCGAAATATAATTCTACGTAGGCCTAGAAGTCGCATTTATCCACTTGATGATAGTGAAAAAGATGATGCGTTATAAAAAATTTTCAACAGCCGAACCTACGTAATTCATCTCTACAATATTGCTTATAATGAGGATAGAAAAATAAATAATTAGGTACTTAATAATAATTAGGCAGAATAAGTTATACGAGTCTGGTGTTGAAAATGATGAAGAATATTTGTACATACCTAAAAATCGCGAATTCTTCCCTGGAACTTTTATTTGGGGTATATGATTGCACGAAAACGAAAAAAATGTGAAAGTAAAAATGAGACGTTAAAACTAAAGTATTAATGAAATCAACGAAAACCAACATTGGGTGAACTAAAATTGTAATATATTCCAACGAAAAAATATTGTAATGTCGCAAAAAGTAAGAAACATAGAAGAGAGAAACAAATTATTAATCCGGGACTCTGACTCAATTACTTAATTTCTGACGCATCTTTGATTTCTCATCTGTTGCACTGTGCACATTTCTGCATGCATTAATTATATCCGTACAGTTCGACTATCAGCTGTTCAACTATCACAATTTATTTTCCTTCAAAATAGCAAGAAAGAAACAAACGTATTATGATATAGTTTATATTTCCTTTTACTATTTCGAGCTATTTCGGAACCTCCTCCACGTAAAAAGAGACGCATTTAACACGAACTTGGTTGCAAAGTGCTGTATTATAGAACACGAAAAGAGGCTGAAAATGTCATTACGTCAAGAGGAATCTAGAAGAAATGCACATCAAGTACTATTCCTTCAGGTTCAAGAGTGGAGTACAGATGTACCGCAGGTCAGTACCGCGTTAATGAATGTCCTGCTGGTGTATATCTTTTATATCACTCCGATAGTGACAAGGTTTCGTCGTATGAAACGGGTGAACACGGTAATCACGCAAGTGAGGATTATCGCAAGAGATGAAGGAATTTATAACCGAACTTTTTGAAACGGGAACAACAAAACCGAACGCTGTCTTTCAATGTGTAAGACGTCGCAAAATGAAAGAGCCGCAGGAAGCAAAGATTGTTACTTTTGTGCAAAACGACTATTCATTTCTTCAAATCCTCTTTCCGATTTCGTACCGAAAAATGCATGCCCTTTTATTTTCTTTTGGGGTTCCTAATCTTCTGAAACAGGTTTTTGAAAACATTTCTCTAAATTCACGTTTTCGGAATAGACACATCTCACACAAATTATTTTATCAAGCGATTGATCGGATTGTTCGTCCAGTGTCGGGTCGTTGAAAATCGCGCAATGAACTCCTACAGAAAATCCTCGAAACGAGACGTATTTTTCATCCTCGCCGACCCAGAATTATAACTTAATGATTCACAAGTTGGACGAAAACAAGTATTAAGACCGAGATATCTTCATACGGAAGGAGATGAAGTGCGAAGCATTGTGCGACCATTGAGCTGTATATTCGAGAGAGAGGGAAGGGAAGGACTTGGAAAAGCTTCGACCATCCACTCATAAGTAGAGGAGGAATTTGAAGAAATTTTGACTCTCAAGCTATGTATAAGAGGGGAGAGAAGCGAATTGTGATTCCGAGAGAATGGGGTCTCTGACCTACCTTGATTTCGACCAACGAATTTTATACGTCAAGAGGGGGGAGAGGGAATTTGAAGAAATTCTAACCACTAAACTGACGTACTTGTATGAAAGAGGGGAAGACTAGGAGAACTGAAGCTTAGCAGCCGTATTCCCAAACAAACAATATAATTTCAAATGCACTCAAGAATCCCAGAAAGTCCAAAAAAACCCTGAAGTAACCTCGCGAAGTTACGTAAGTGTGTTTTCCGATTCGTTGAGCAAACTTAAAATTACTCCGTTTGTTTAGGAATACGGCTGAGGAATTTCAACGGAAGAATCGATTCCCATCAATTTTCAGAATTTGAAATCGAAACATCCCTCATGAAACGGGCTTCCTGATCACCTAAATTGAAGTGGTGGAGGATTTTCACTATCTCGTTATCTGTGTGAAATAAAATTTAGGGGCTCAGAGAGCTAGCAGAGTACGGCACGACCGCTTAGTGGGCGGTAATTTTATTTCAACCTTTAAAAAATTCATAACGTGTCTCACGGAGACAGAGTTGGACTGAGTTACGAACTCAAACCAATAGGCGCAGTGGAAGATAAATACGGGTTGCTGAAAGGAAACACAATTTAACGTAATACATACAAATTATATTTCATTCGGCAACAAAACAAACGATGTACAATTTCATCTCTTCTTCATCGTAGGTATACTCCAAATTGGCTATCAACGATTGTTTTTCAGCTAGCACCTAACGGCATATAAAATAAGCCGTCAGTCATAGACGTCAGGTACACAAAGCTGTAAGATAACAATATAAACGGGCTGCGGTGCGTGGAGCAAGCTACGAGCTTTTACGGTACGGTCTCAAGACGGCTAAGTTACAGAGACTTGAATAAGAATCTCAACGGTGAGATCAAATAGGAGGTTCTAAGACGACATAATTCTCAACGGTAAGAAATTTAATATAACATGATTCTCAACGGTGAGAAATCAATACGAGAGATTATAAGGTGAACGGTTGACCAGAGCATATGAGGGAAACGGTTCCCAAGTAATATAAATATGTACAACTGACCTGATCCATCTCTTCTGGATGCATCGCGAAAATACGAAAGTAAGTTATCACGAATAATACGAGCATATTAATGCCTCGAAATAATACAAGTGCACAACGGCAGAAAACGGAAGATGCAAAAGCAACGATAAATTACAACGATTAATACGCACGAATTAACGACTCAAAGAGTAATTAAAGAAGTGCACAACGGCAGAAAACGGTTGAAATACGCAATATAATATGATAAACGAAATACAGTAGGCGAGAGCGAAATACTGTAAACGGAAGCAACGAATGCTGAAACGGGTATGAACGTTATCCTGACGGCGGATCCCTCAATCCTTACGGAAGAGAAATTTGGAGAAAGTAGCCAGTGAAACGGAGGAGTGGGGTTATGACCTCTCATAGGTTGAGAAGGTATCATAAAGATCAGGCGGTAAGGTTTGTCACAGCATGAGGTCGGAAAAGGTCCGGAAGGGTCATATTTTCCGACAATCTGTATCCTTAGCCTTCCTTAAGCTAGGCTTATCATGCAAAATACTGAGCTTTACTCGTCGTAGCGTACTAGGCATTTTGCATAACGCTTGATGGCGTCATCAGGGGCTTTTTTCTTCAGGGACTTGAGAAAATTCTGATCTTTGCTACCTTATAAGCTACAACTTGGCTAAAAGCGTAGCCTAACAACGGTTTACTAGGCTTACACTAGCCTTATACTGGGCTAAGAAATACCGGTCGCATCATCTAGCTAGTCTAACATACTCTCTAATTGCAGCAATAATTACACCAGAAACTAGACAAAGGGATTTTAGCTGTCTAATAACGTCATGAAGTGGATATCTTCCAGAATCCAGCCTTAGACTAGACCAGGCACAGCTCTCTTTAACATTTTTGATGTCTCTACGAGGCCGATTCGAGTTTCTCAGTCTTGCGACACAATATATTGGGGGAGGCGGTGGCCTCGTAAAATCGGAAATTTTCTTCAATCCAAAGGTATCGCCATATACTGAACATTGAGTGCAGTATATTCTAGCATAAGGTATGTTGATCTGGGGAAGGGGGTGTTCTTACTATAGCCTATATTTACCGGATGTTGCGTCTGGTGCATCCTAGTGCATTTTATGTTAGGTCTGGTATATCGATACCGTAGAACTAAAACCTCGTAAGCCACAAAAAAAATCGAGGCAATCCGAAAACGACAAAAAAAAAAAGTCAATTTTTTGTGGCTTATGAGGTTTGACTTTTACGATATCGATGTAGAGTAAGAAGGTATCGTTATTTTCAACAAGAGCGGGGCCTCGCCAATAATGACGTCACTGGCAGGTCCAAAAAATGACTTGACGAATGAATGTTACGGATATTGATGACGTCCCCAAGAAGTTTAAGTATAAGCTGGTCGATGTCTTTACTGCGTCTTTATCCTCTATTGGGACTTATTTTGTACCAACTGGGACAGCTGGATTGGGCAACTATAAAAGAAATTCAACTGACATGTACCAATTTTTGGGCTTGGGGTCAGTCAGTAATCTGCATTACATGACGTGATGATGACGTCATCAATGACCTTGACCTATTTGGGCACTCAGAAAATTTCGACCTTCCCTATGCTATAAGCCTAATATGCACTAGGTTTCTCAACGCTTCATGACGTCATCAATGACTTTGTTCTACTTTAGAAACTGAAAAGTTTTGACAGTCCGCCTCAATTGACATTGGGTTGAGAGTCAGTCGGGAATTTGTGAAAACGTGACGTAACGCTCCCTGACGTCATCAATGACCTTGACCTAATTGTGATGAGACTTTGCGTGTGGTTGCGAATATCATGATTTGACCGGCTAAGATGAAAAATTAAAGAACTGATTTTCTAACTTCATATTATTTACACTTCAAATAATTACATGGAATTTACAATCAATGAACAAGTTATAATCGAAAAGGTTTCTTCTTCATCTAGTGTAGGATCGGAATCGGAATCGGAATTAGAATTAAATTGAAGTTACATTTTCACTCTTAAGGGTAAGTCGCTTCGAGGGCTGGTCTATTTCACAGTTTGGGGAAAATATACATTATTGGATAATTAATTTAGGAGCTGGTAAGAATCGTATGGAAAGGGTATAATACATCTTATAATTGGTTTCGCGGATCATGACGATTTATACGTCATACGAAGTGGCGCTTCGCGCATTCGTACGAATATTTACATTTGTGTTTATATTGAAATCTAGCGGTACATTTTTCCTATGTACAAAGTGTGCCTATATTCTGACTAACTTCGTGTGATGAAACTTCGAGGCTTTATTTTTTCTTCTGTAATTTGTGACGCCGAAAATTAAAGCCAAAAGTGGCGTCACACTAATTTAGGAGCTTGGAAAAATTTTCACGCCTAGCCTCCATTGTAATAAGCCTAATATAAGCATCTAATGGTCAAAAAAGCACTTCAAGCCAATCCTCGATTGGCTTTTAAGCCAGCCAAAAGCCAGCCAATCGTGTCAAGAAGCAACTAAAAGTCAGTCAGTAGATTAATGAATAAGATCTACTTTTTAGCTTTCAACGATTTCGATTTTTCCCAATATTTGTTGATATCTTTCAATGTTTTTAGCAGTAGAAGCCAATGAAATGATTGAGATGTTGATGAAAAGTTCGAGCAGGAATACGTTGCACGTTTGAAAGATGAATGTTAGGAAAAGATGAATCAACTCTCAATGTGGTAGGAGTGAGCGATAAATTGAGCAGGATATTTCGTATCATATTACCGATAAAAGAGAATATCAATACCGACATTGTAATGGTTATCGACATTTTCGTTTATAGATACAAAACGACGGACATAACTTTCGTTGGGGATTTCTGTGCAAGCGACGATGAGGAGTAGAACGCCAACTCGACCGTGTTGCCAACTACAGTGCTTCCGAGGGATCCGACCCTATAACCTCAGAAAGACTGACAGCGTTTTCAAGTCAACAAAATAAGTGGACCTCCTTCGACGAATTAAAATCTGAATATTACAGAGTCTGGGTCACCACTACGTGAGGAGGGTTCTGGCAGAAGGACGTCCGTCTCGTAAGAAATACGTTCAAGCCGTCAGTGACAAATACTTCAAAGCAAATAGCCAGTTCTAAGCCGATGAGAATTGGCTCATCACTTCTGCATATACACGATACTAGGCTTACACTAAAAAGGCTGTTATAGTGGGTCGATATATTGATAAAACGATCAAAGACTTTTACATGAACGAATGTTTTCCGATGGAGCGGAAACCCTTTTTTTTTTTTTCTGGGGCTGTCCAAGCCAAACTTGCCGGAGGGTAGGGAAATTTCTTTCTCAATATTTAATATTACAGCTTACAAATACATTTATCGCCAGTATAACGACCTCCCTGCTCAGCAAGGGTGGCAAATGCCCGCGACAGATTTTTTTCTGCGGGCGCCCATGCCCTCATCCGCGGGCAGTGAAAAAGGGATGCCCACCACCCGCGACTTACGGGCGGGTGGACAGTGAAAATCCATAATTTTGTTTAAATACAAATGCACACTAGCGCTTCTACATGTTTTCTGCTGTAGTGATGGGTGTCCATGGACAATTCAGGCATTGATTGTGGGTGATGGGCAATACTCTTCGTCCGCCTGAGGGAGCGGGTACGGGAATCTGCAAAATTAGAACTTCAAGTTCATTGGGAAGGCAGTCACAAGCCGTCAAGCCCGCAACTCTACTTGTGGTGAGTGTTTCTAAGTTTCTAGTTTGAGACTTTCAGTTTATGTTTCTCTAAATGTGCACCGGGTCACCGGGCATACAAACGAGCAAACGTGGACATTATTGCGCACCCATTTTAATAAAATTTTTTTTTTCAAGTGCGGGCGCCCGAGGGCAGTTACCATCCTTGCTATTCAGGGCTCTAGAGTACACTACCTTCACGGGTAGTTTATTCTAAAACTTCCTCCCCTCCCCGCAAAATAGGCCGCATTATTCTTTTTCAACCAATGTGAGGACAGAAAAATGTTTTGGTTTCATCGGTATTCTTCACTTTTTCTTTCTCCGTTCCTTTGTGGTCATTATTATCGACTATTTTCACGTACAGTTCCCATGACAGTCTTTTTCAAGTACTCTTGATCCACCTCTCTGCACCAGTTCAAAACTTTTGGGCGTTCCTCTGCCGGTGGACACGAAGGGCAGTTGCTGTTAAACTTCTACCTCTGACTGGCTTATCCAGAATACAATTTAATCTCCGGCGTTGAATACTTATCAGCGGGTATACATGTGTGGCTTCACTTTCCAGCTGGGCAGGTGTCCTATTAATGTTGCCAGGTTCTTAAGATTTTTGCGTCCAAGTGATCTGGGTGATCTGGGAGGGAGATTGAGGCACAGCCTGAGTCAATATTTTTTGCAAACACTCAAAGACATGTACATGATCCTAGGTTTTTCCTAAAAGTGAGGAAATTGTTTTCATTTTTACATTTTTAAAGTCTTTACCGACATCCGTAGCTTCCAGCTTACTATTGGAAGTCTGCGAGTCAAAGTTTCTTTATCGCGAAACTGCGATCGCGAAACCCGAATTTCGAGACCTCGATCCATTACAGAAATCTTCGAGTTCGAGTCTCTCTGTCCTAGTCTACATCAAATTATGCTATTCTAGCTTCAAACTAGTCCTAGCAATATGCCCAAGCTAGACTATACTCAACCAGCCGATATCGGCAAGTCCAAGTCTGCAAGACCACGCTCGAGTTGGGAGTGTGACACCGCCTCCCCTAGGCTTTTGGGTCAGTCGGCAAATGTTGACATTCAAACTTCACAAATTCTCTTGAGCGCGGACTGACTCTCCTTGTCACTTGGCAAAATATTGTTTTCACCCCCCTCCCCCCTCCCTCGCAATAATTTCCTCTCGGAACGCCCCTGCGCCTCTGCTATACTGTAGTAATACTAGACTACACTAGGCTTCTGTTAAAAAAGAGGAATGTTATAGAAGCGTCACGATCTGATGACGTCACGACTTGATGACGTCATGGATATTGATGACACTACAGGCTTGATATGACATTACAGGTAAATTCAAGCTGATGACGTCACGAGACCCAATCCAGAAATCTGCGAGGGTGAGTTCACGAGAACAAGTTTGAGTTTCTCTGTCGTAGCATACAGTTGTATCAGACTATATTAGTTTTAAACAAGTCGTAGCATTCTGTGCTTTTCCCTGAAACGGAGAAAGGTGCTTAATTTTTGTAATGTCTTCACTCACATCCAGTCGTCTATTGAAAATTTGCGAGTCCAAGTTCGAGGAGACCAAGAATTGGCCGAAAGTTAGTTACCTTGACTTATTCTAGACATACACCAGAAGGACAGGTACGAACGAGCGAAAGCAGCCTATAGTCTCTTCCGTTTTAGAGGGCTCTTAAAGGCAACCAGCCAATCAGGAAAACGGGTAATAGTGGTGCATAATGTGATTGGCTGATGACCCCGGAACCCCGTTATAGAACTTGGTATGTACAATTGTACATGGGGTAAAACGGATCAGACTATAGAATTTACTATCGATACATCGAAAGAATCGAGATCGATCTGATGGATCGAGCAAATACAAGAAAATATTAAAAATAATCTTCATTTATTTGGCTCCGCCATCATTTACTCTATGATATTTCCACTATGCAACTTTTTCCTCTTCACCAATTTGAAATTTTACATTTCTTAAATCGGGGAGTATGGTCCGCAACCAAACTCAATTCTCGAGCGTATGAAAAGAATTTGTCATACATACTTGTAAACTGAACGCGGAAACCTTATTCACCGCAAGTTTCCATTTTTCACCTCCTTTTTCTTTCCCTCGGCTTTTTCACCTTTTTTAAAAATAGCTGACTAAAATGAATTCGGGCGTTCATCCACGTAGACTTGTCTCAAAATCGTAACGTAGGCGATTACCAACCTGTACGACGAATAAATCGTGTGACCCATACTTTCAGATATTATAGTATGGACAGATTTTTCTTTCAAATTTCTGCGATACAAAAGAACTGAGAACTTTTGTACGATCGCGTTATGTAAATTACAAAAAAAAAAAAAAAGGGGGAAAAGTTGAAAGCGTGACTGCTATTTGGCGTATGCTCTTTCCGCATTTTACGGGAACAGCACTACAGCGCTTTAGTATAGGTTGACTCCCATAGTATACTCGTATTTTCAAAGCTCTTCTAAATTCTGAAAAGTGAACTGAAGTTCAAGATGAGAGGAACTCGAATACATTCTTGAGGACCTGACAACACTATACGGATAATAATGACTCGGTGAATGCTTGTTAACGGCACACCAATGTAAAAGCCTTCTCAGAGCGTTTTTTTGTAATTAGAATTTTGCTTAAAAAATACGCCAACTTCATATTTAAAAAGAGAAAAACGCGTTCCCAGCGCCAGAATTTTAACGAAAATCGATTTTAAAGAAACTTTTCGAAATTATGGCATTTGTTAGATATAATCTGAAGAAAATGTGCGGTACGGAGTGGAATTTTTCATTCTACTTTTGAAAACACGATAATGCGAATACTATGAATGGTTTTTAAAACTCGAATACAGGCCTATATTCTCACAAAATAATTATATGACACGTTCGACCAGGAATCGATTTATAGAATCTTATTAGTCCGTACTTTTTCTTGAGAAGTCATTGACAAATACCTAATCCTAAGAAGACGTATTGAGTACACGATAGTCTAACAGATGTTGGTCAATTAGATATGCATTCTTCTGGAGGTACTTCTTGGTTTATTCTGTAAGAGTACCATCTACTGTACATCACTAAATGTTGTAAAATTAGCAAACAATAATTTATTGTATTCGATTTATCGCAGACTTTTTATCTGTACGTACACGATTGGGAAACATATTCAGGATAGGTTACATTTCCGAAGACATGTATTAGAGTATAAAAATGATACTTATCTCGATGTACCGGTACGCGTGCATTTTCTTTTATCATTAATATGAACTGCTAAACATGGTGTAAACTAATGTGGGTATCCTACGTTTGAATTGTTCAAGAAAGTAGGTAAAACAGGTAATTCCGGAAATCACTCGCAATATTCAATGCGATGATTAACGTATTATTATAATTCCATTAATCGCCTATAAGGGTTAACGAGAAAAGGGAAAAAATGTCTGTCGCCGTATCTGTACAACAGCCAAGTCCAGACGCACGGAAATATTTCACTGAACTCACGAAATGTTTACGCTAGGCTCTCGTATATAAAAACGCATCCTTAATTTCTTATCATCAAACACTGTCAATCCAGCTTTTCATGAATACGCTACCGTACTCCGTCATCGATTTGTACCGTGAAACATGAGATTCTTTTGTCTCAAAATAAAGAAAATATGTAATCAATAAATTTTCGCGGATGTTGTCTCGGCATCAATTGTATATTGCTGAAGAACAAAGACTTAAAATATCCAGGGCCGTCGCCAGGGGAGTGGCAAGCAGGTATTATCACTTCCGGCCTCGCACCGATGAGGTGAAAAAAATTAAAATTGTCTAAATTGAGAAAAGGCTACATGCGAAAATTTTGCTTCGAGTCTCGAGTTTCAGTCTCCATTCTCAAGCTTGAGTCTCAGTCTCGGATCTCAAGTCTCGAGTCTCAATCTCCAGTGTCAGTCTCGAGTCTTAAGGTTGAGTCTCAGTCCCGGGTCTCAATCTCAAGCGACTCTTTTGAGTGTTAGTCTTGAGTGTCAGTCACAAGTCTCAACCTCCATTCGCAAGCTCGAGTCTCAGTCTCGTGTCTCGATCTCGAGTCTCAAGCTCGAGTTTCAGGCTCGAGTCCCAGTCTGGAGCGTCAGTCTCGAGTCTCAGGCTCCCGTCTCACGCTCCAGTTTCAGTCTCGAGTCTCAAGCACCAGTCACAATCTTGAGTCTCAGTCTCAAGTGTCGGACTTGAGTCTCAGACTGGAGTGTCAGTCTTGAGCGTCGGTCTTGAGTCTCAGTCTCAAGTCTCAAGCTCCAGTCCAAGTCTCGAGTCCCAGCCTCGATTCTCAAGCTCAAGTCTCAATCTCGGATCTCAAGTCTCAAGTCTCTGGCTCGAGTCTCAGTCTGGAGTGTCAGTCTCGAGTCTCAGCCTCAATTTGCAAGCCCGAGTCTCGAGTTTAAGCCTCCAGTCTCGGAGCCTTGAGTCTTAATCATGAGTCTCAGTTTCAAGGGTCAGTCTCGAATCTCAGGCTCGAGTCTCAGTCAGGAGTATCAGTCTTGAGTGTCAGCCTCGATTCTCAAACTTAATTCTCAATCTCGTGTCTCAGTCTCGAGTCTCAAGCTTGAGTCTCAGTCTCGAGCAACAGTCTTGAGTGTCAGTCTCGAGTTTCAGCCTCAATTTGCAAGCCCGAGTCTCGTGTTTAAGCCTCGAGTCTGCAGTCTCAAGCTCGAGTTTCAGTCTCAAAAGTCAGTCTTGAGTCTCAGCAGGCTGGAGTGTCAGTCCTAAGTCTCAGTCTCAAGTGTTGGACTTGAGTCTCAGGCTCGAGTCTCAGACTGGAGTGTCAGCCTCGATTCTAAAACTCAATTCTCAATCTCGTGTCTCAGTCTCGAGTCTCAAGCTTGAGTCTCAGTCTCGAGAAACAGTCTTGAGTGTCAGTCTCGAGTCTCAGCCTCAATTTGCAAGCCCGAGTCTCGTGTTTAAGCCTTGAGTCTCGAAGCCTGGAGTCTCAATCTTGAGTTTCAGTCTTGAGTCTCAAGCTCGAGTCTCAGTCTCAAAAGTCAGTCTTGAGTCTCAGCAGGCTGGAGTGTCAGTCTTGAGTGTCAGCCTCGATTCTCAAGCTCAATTCTCAATCTTGTGTCTCCGTTTCGAGTCTCAAGCCCGAGTCTTGTGTTTAAGCCTCAAGTCTCGAAGCCTGGAATCTCAATCTTGAGTTTCAGTATCGAGTCTCAAGCTCGAGTCTCAATCTCAAAAGTCAGTCTTGGGTCTCAGCAGGCTGGAGTGTCAGTCTTGATTGTCAGCCTCGATTCTCAAACTCAATTCTCAATCTCGTGTCTCAGTCTCGAGTCTCAAGCTTGAGTCTCAGTCTCGAGCAACAGTCTTGAGTGTCAGTCTCATCTCTCAGCTTCAATTTGCAAGCCCGAGTCTCGTGTCTAAGCTTCGAGTCTCGGAGCCTGGATTCTCAGTCTGAAAAGTCAGTCTTGAGTCTCAGCAAGCTGGAGTGTCAGTCACGAGTGTCAGTCTCGACTCTCAAACTCAATTCTCAACCTCGTGTCTCAGTCTCGAGTCTCAAGCTCGAGCTCGGTCTGGAGTATCAATCTTGAGGTTCAGTCTCGATTGTCAGTCTCGAGTTTTGGCACGTTTTGGTCCCAAGTTTCGGTCACGAGTCTCTGCCTCAATTTGCAAGACCGAGTCTCAAACTCGAGTCTCGAGTTTAGGCTTTGAGTCTCGCTCCGTCTCGAGCGATAGTCTCGCAGGAGGTTGTATGGGTTCACAATTTCAGTCTATGTAGCGTGTCGGTCCTCTTTGAAGCCATCATAATATTTCCACCCATTTCCCCTCTTTTGATATCCGATCAAAACTTTTGCTGTGAACCGTTTTTTGAATTGCGAAGAAGGAAAGAAGAAAAATGAGAGGCCACTGCAGGTTTGCAATGGGAGCGGGAAACCCGCAACCTCCCGCGCTTCTGATCACGTTGGCGCGAAAATGCCTTCTCAGCAAATGAGTTGGCTGGGCTCTTCTCAGTATACTGTATACTAGGTCTGATTCAATGAAAGCTGGAAGTTGAAATTGTCCGTCCCTAAAGTAGGTCAAGGTCAAAGTCGTTGATGACGTCATAAAGTGCCGCATGTCACATCACGTCACGCAGTTCACAAAAACTCCCGGACGCGAATGCGGATGTGGCCGCGAACACAAACGCGGACATTTTCTGAGAATGTAATCTCCCTAACAAAATGGATAGCGGGTTCTCCGCTAATAGATCGCAGGCTAGAACGTTGAGAGGTTGTTGTAGTACGAATCAGGGAGAAGAATGCAACAATGTACAATGGTACATTTCTTTCCCAGGATAAGGCATTTGTATTCTTTTGGCTTTCAAGAAGTTTTTTTTTGGTGTACAAATATCATATATGTTTTTGTAGCTTCCTTTATTTGCGTGTAAGTCATCTTGATTGTGTTCGAAGTTTTTTTTTTTGAAATGAGGAAATTATTGAAATTTATCTCTAGTGATCAGGAGGTAGACGACAGACAGCTACTATCCCATCAAGCTCATAGTTTTCTTTAAAGAAAAAAAAAAGTAGCACTCCTAGTTCACAACGTTTCAATTTTGGAGAATGTATCAAGACTTTGCCATATCTCAAACTAGAATTTAATGCAAATGACCTGAACGTCTCCAATATAAGCTCAATTGCTTCCATCATTTCAGTATCCTCGATCTCTTCAATTATCACGTATCTCGTATAATAAAATAAAATTTTCTCAAATTTCAAAAATTCCAACTTCGGGGGTCCCTTAATCAGAAGAACAGAGCTCCAACGATCATCGGCAAAGATGGAGTCCTTGCGATTCCGGGACCTATTTCCAAAGAAATAGCCGACAGCAAAATGACTTCGACTAGCGTGCAAGTATTTTTTTGCATTACGAGTAATATCCGAGAACTAGTAATTTTATCATAAACTGTTTAATTGCATCTTAAATATAACGTGTGAAATTTTGTAAACACGACTAGAAACCGGCATTCGGTTTTATATTCGCAGTAACTAATAATGGTAACTCCCTATCTTTGCCTAATTTACACTGTCTGGCTCTTCAGACTCAAAGGTGAGATTCGTGACTTGGTCAACATGATGAACAAGTTGCATTGGTGTAGTGAAATTGGAAGTTAGAAATAAAGAACAGCGATCGATGAGTCGAATTTTTGAAGGATTCTTGTTAGGTATATAAGTGCATTATATTTGTGCAGCCTCGGACCAATCTCTTCAAAACGAAGCCCATTCGCGTGCCTCTGCTGACCTTCAACTGAGCGATAAGAAATAAAGTCTCTGAATCGAAGTAATCTTAATATTATTCTCAATTGTTGAATGTTGTACAACTTGCTTTACTTTTTGCGACGTCAAAGACAACATCCAAGAGAAGTTTCTTCGAATTTTTCAGGAGTACACCGTGGGTAGATAGGGTTCTAGGACCAGGTTTTTCCCGGACCTTGTTACAGAACAACATGAACG
The DNA here is from genome assembly GCA_035079395.1 of Aspidiotus destructor. Lineage (NCBI taxonomy): Eukaryota > Metazoa > Arthropoda > Insecta > Hemiptera > Diaspididae > Aspidiotus > Aspidiotus destructor. The sequence goes on along the minus strand of JAVHKZ010000003.1, from coordinate 8,196,107 downwards.
TGAAAGGGTTTAACGATGTTCTAGTGCACCTTCGGGGACAAATTGACTATTCTTACCTTACGACACCGACCCATTCCTTTTTTCAATGTTGTAACGTGTCCGCCTCCATAGTTATAAATCTTTGCTCTGAAAAGCGCGGGTTACCTAATTGCAGTGATTTTTCCATCAAATTAATAACATTTACACTCAACGTTAAGGGAAAAGTACAAGGTCTTTCAACTTTGTGTCACTTCGTGTTTCCTCAAAACTTGATATTTTCTCAGAAATTTTTCGCGTTTCCTACATAAAAGCCAGTGCTAAACTATCTACTATAAATTCATCACTTGCTGGGAGAAACCTTATTAGCATTAAATTTTCTCTAAATCTGAGGGGGGAGGAGTGACCAATATCAGAATTTTACACAATTATTTCATAAAGCGAACAAGGTGGCAAATCAGTTCCTACATTTAAAGTACTCTCAAAATTATATTCGAAGGTGCACAACTTGCATATTCTCGTACATACGAGAGCCCGTTGTATCAAAATTTAAATTCGAGCGTTTAAAATTCGAACGAAGTTCGATAACTGTATTCCTCGCCTTGTTACCCCAGTTAGATCTCGTTTGAAATCCGTGATGCGTGATACATTATTTGATACAACTAGCCCGAAGGGCCGTTGCTATCAATGAGGAAATGGGAAAACACTCACACACACGACAATCGTGTAAACAAGCGACCGCCTCATTTTTTCGCACCAGGTCATCTATATTTAGGGTTTTGTATCGATGTTTTAATTAGTGTTCCTGTTTCAAACTATTTATGAAGTTCATCATCTTGCATAACGTCAAAATCAATTTCCGGTAAGAATATGTAATTATTACAGTTGTACGTACCACGGTTACTCCTGATGACAGAATTTCAATCTACGAATAATCGTAAACATTTTTTCATTTTGGGGGAAAAAATTGGACAATTCGGCTCTAGAATTCAAAATTGACTATTTAGATTTGAATAGCCTTTTTTCTACTGCTCTCTCATTTTTTGTAATTTATGTGGCATTCTTTTACTTTACACTTCGAAGAAGACCCAACAATCCGGGCAACGAACCAAACCAATCCTGGACCACGATCCGGTCACCGATCCGCACCACAATCTGGGCAATGATCTGGGCACCAATTCTGGACCGATCCCGACCACGATCCGGGACAGACCCGGGATCGATCTGGACAACAATCCAGACCACGAACTGGGACCGATCGTCTTCAGGGCCTCGAGACGCACCTAGTACACTATATAGGAATGCCTTCTTTAGACAACTTTTCAAAAAAGTCCTTTTTTGGGCATAAAAATGCATGAACCAAATGTATACATGGCCATAAAACCTTAACCGTTCGAGATACGTGAAATCCGACTAGCCCATTGTGTTCAGGGCGTCGAGACACGTCTAGTACACTATATGAGAATGCCTTCTTTTGACAACTTTTCAAAAAAGTCCTTTTTTGGGCATAAAAATGCATGAACCAAATGTATACATGGCCATAAAACCTTAACCGTTCGAGGTACGTCAAATCCGACTACACCATCGTGTTCAGGGGGTCGAGTCAGATCAGGTACACTATATGGGAATGCCTTTTCTTAACAACTTTTCAAAAAAGTCCTTTTTTGGGCATAAAAATGCATGAACCAAATGTATACAAATGGCCATAAAACCTTAACCGTTCAAGATACGTGAAATCCGACTAGACCATTGTGTTCAGGGCGTCGAGACACGTCTAGTACACTATATGGGAATGCCTTCTTTTGACAACTTTTCAAAAAAGTCCTTTTTTGGGCATAAAAATGCATGAACCAAATGTATACAAATGGCCATAAAACCTTAACCGTTCAAGATACGTGAAATCCGACTAGACCATTGTGTTCAGGGCGTCGAGACACGTCTAGTACACTATATGGGAATGCCTTCTTTTGACAACTTTTCAAAAAAGTCCTTTTTTGGGCATAAAAATGCATGAAACAAATGTATACATGGCCATAAAACCTTAACCGTTCGAGATACGTCAAATCCGACTAGACCATTGTGTTCAGGGGGTCGAGACACATCAGGTACACTATATGGGAATGCCGTTTCTTAACAACTTTTCAAAAAAGTCCTTTTTTGGGCATAAAAATGCATGAAACAAATGTATACATGGCCATAAAACCTTAACCGTTCGAGATACGTCAAATTCGACTACACCATCGTGTTCAGGGCGTCGAGACGCGTCTAGTACACTATATGGGAATGCCTTCTTTTGACAACTTTTCAAAAAAGTCCTTTTTTGGGCATAAAAATGCATGAACCAAATGTATACATGGCCATAAAACCTTAACCGTTCGAGATACGTCAAATCCGACTACACCATCGTGTTCAGAGCGTCGAGACGCGTCTAGTACACTATATGGGAATGCCTTCTTTAGACAACTTTTCAAAAAAGTCCTTCTTTGGGCATAAAAATGCATGAACCAAATGTATACATGGCCATAAAACCTTAACCGTTCGAGATACGTCAAATCCGACTACACCATCGTGTTCAGAGCGTCGAGACGCGTCTAGTACACTATATGGGAATGCCTTCTTTTGACAACTTTTTGAAAAAATCCTTCTTAACCGGGCACTGATCTTGGACCGATCCGTGACCGATCCGGACCACAATCCGGACCACGATAAGGGACTGATTTGGGCACCGATCCGGGAGCTATCCGGGACCGATACGATGCCGATGCGGGGAACGATCCGGAGCACGATCCGGGCTCCGATCCGGGACCGATCCATGGAGTTTCAAGAATACCTTCTGGCAGCACTAGGTAGGTGATTCCGAAATCTGCGAGTTCCACCCCCTTTACTCTCAAATAATAGTTTTGAAGAGAAATTTTCATACCTGTTAGGTGATTTCGAAATCTGTCAGTATCACCCCTACTCTTTTTGTGAGGTTAGGTTAGGTTCTGATTTCTATTTCCTAGCAGTCATCGAGTACCACCCCTCCTAAATTTAATCTGTAGTATACTTAATAGCCTAAAATATTCTAAAGTAGACCTATACTAGACCAAGAAGCGGGGTGGACGAGCGAAGTGTGTGAGCCCCCCTAAAGTCATTAGCCTGAAATATTCTAAAGTAGACTTACACTGGACCATGAAGGGGGAGGCGAGCGAAGCATACCATAAAAGATATGAAATTTAATTTTTATATTTTTCGCTATGTCAGAAAATTCATTTCTTTTTAATGCCTCTAACCTCGCCTCGATGCATGTACTGCATTGCTGACATGCAGTTTCAACATTCTGTACCACGACTCTTTTTCAAGTGATCATAAGGGAAATATCTATAAGCCACCTAAGTATTTCTACAAAACCGTCTAATTCTTATTCATCTTCATTGTCTTTATCTGCCCACTTCGAGTCCATTGATGAAAAAAAAATATTAATGCTTTCATTCAGTTCAATAGTATATCGCCAATTTCACAAGTTCTTTACTTCTCAAAAGTGAAATACCATATAAAAAAAAATCACTCTCTAATGTCTGAACATAATGAGGAATTTTATCCGTGGATGTAGATTTTTCTAAGAAGTACCCATTTTCTGGTATTTGACTTTCTTCGACAGAAAATTTCGATTCGAGCCTTTATAAGTATCAATTGGATTTAAAGAGCGATGTCAAACTGCAAAACTTTTCATTTCTTCAACGGCAAAATCTTACGATGACGTGAGGTCGTATGGCAGCGTCTTCTGAATATCAACCGTCATTTAATTTTCCTGTAAAATCGTCAATTAACTTGAATTACAATGATTCATTGAGCTTCCAAATGAACGTATATTCGACTAAATTGACGTAAATTCGAAATATTTTTACACGAGAGAATTTTTTGCTCAAGATAGTTCCTGAATTAAGCAAGATTAATATCGACGACCAGATAGTTTGAAGACAGAATTATGATATTATTATCCGCGGATTAAATAACTCACTCTATTTTACGACTTTATCATGCAAGAAATCAATAAAATTTAATACAGTTCATCGAAGTGTGGTGTTTTTCAATGTCGTGCCATGCTAGCGAGAAAAGTAACGCATGGTCGGCATCAGTTTGTAAAACAAAATGCGGTATTTGAGTGGAAAAAACTTCGCAAGTAATGCAGAATGCATACGAACCCAATCGTTGCTGATAGTTCAATACGTTCAATACATCCTTGACACGTTTCAAAATCGCAAGTATAATTAATTATGTATTTCTCGTGGTTAAGGGTAAAAATCAGAAAATTTGAAATTGTATCTTCTTTGTGGGTATTTCTAGTAGGTATCGTATTCTGTGTACGCGTAATGTCGAAATAGGAAATCTCAATTTTCTTCGCGATTGATGCAGGCCTATATATATTCAAAGAGCAGTAGGAAATGTAAGAGGCTGGCTCTTTCAAAATGACTGAGAAATGTCAGCTTGTCAGAAATATTAAATTCTTGCAACTACTATAGTTATACCTGTGGACTAATCTGTGAGTACGTGAAGGGACCTCGCCTATAATTGAAATGAAACGAAACATTTTTCTTGTATCCGTTTGCCATTGTACGAGAATTACAAACAGAAGAAAAATTTGTCAGGAATTTCTGTGAATGAGGGAGAGTTGTGGGGCTTCAGGTAAATGAAGTAAGACGCTCTTCAACAAAGGATTTAAAAAGAAAAAAAAAAAAAAAGTCCAAGCACCCCGAATTCATGTCAAGTCGTACTTATTCTATCTCTTATTCAATCGTTAGAAAACTAGGAGAGAAAATAAAAGTGATTTAGACTTATAATTTTATTTTACCTGTTCAGTGCGGTATTTTTATTACAATAAAAACATTATTAATTTCTATCTTTCATGTTCATGAATTTTGATTTCCTTAGTTGACAAAATTTTCTTTTTGAAGTGTTTTTTGTCAGAAAATATTTCCAAGGTTCCACCCGCCAATTTTCACTCTACGTTAGCCGAAAGTCTACGTAGTAACCAAAGGTTAATAAAATATTATCGACGACTCATAATTTAGCTCATTGGTACGGTGTGAAGAAAGCTGATATTTCGAATCAATTTGATACGACACAATAATGCTAGCTACTTGACGCTAATTATTACACGTGAGCTTTGTTTTCTCCCTCTTCTTGGCAGCAATATAGTGAAGGAAAATGACCGGAGTATTAGGTTACTATTCTTCTTTGAAACATTACCGCTGATAAGGTAGAGAAAATGATTGTAAGGTTTCCTAAGCAAAAATTAGTCGTGATCTAAAAGTCTTCTTCTTTAGGTTAAAGAACCATAAATATGACAGGAGTTAAATTTCGCTCGAGCGAGTTCTCAAAGTTGAATCATGAAAGAGTATGAATGAAATAAAAATGACATATTTTTATTCAAAAACATGATAATAATAATTCTTAATAATTATTTCATACTGAACAGCAAATTAGAACATATAAAAAATAGTGGTAATTACGTTTCATCAGAATAATATGTAAGTGTCACACATTCTCACACAAGATACTGAAATTTAAAGTCGAAAAAGGAAAAAATATCGTGCGCCTGCAACGTATAAGTACTCGTTCCTAGCTACAGGAATAATCAATTTTTTAGGACAAGCTTTGAAGCTTTACCTCATCACTAAGAAATGTAAAACGCATCGAAATTCTCTTACAATAAAGAGTTCAAATTTAAACGTGAATAAGGAAATACAGTATAGTAGTGCCAACGCTGTGTTTATATTCTCTTACAATGTTTTCATTGTTTCAGAGCTCGAACTTTAGGTTAAATTATAAGAAACTTTGTAAGATATTTTACTCACTATGACAATCATAAAAACAAAGTGAATCGGTTCAAATACTGCGATCGATAGGAAAAACCTGATCATTAAAATTACAGAAACAAGCAATAGTAAGAATTTAATAATCGTCATATCCACTTCTTCAAACAAAAGTTAGGTGATTCAGAACTCCATACAAAAAGTCAGCTTTTATCATTCTCATAGTGAAGTAGTCGAAAAAAACACCCTTGTTAACGTACAATTGATGTGAAATACTCAACATCACTGAAACTAGACAACTTTCATAAATTTCAGGCAGGTCTTTATGATTCGAAATGAAATTTTAAACTGGTTAAATTATCAATTAAATTGAATGATATTTAGTTAAGCAAATTTTCAACTCTTGTATCAGAATGCATTACATATCAACGAGAAAGGGGGGAAGGTGAGTAAAAGATACGCGTTAAATGCGAAATAATGAAGAATATGTACCTAATTCAATAATCCTATCATCGAACTAGTTTAGATTCATCAAAATTATGTAAATTACCCGATCAAAAACGTCAGTTCTAGCTCAAGTTCACTAGAAGATGGCTAGAAAGCTCTTTTTTCCCTTCTAATCCGAAGCAGAAATCGTAACTACTAACTCAGCCCACAACCACGATTCTACTTGGTGACTTTAGATTTGACGCGTATCTCTTTTTTTCTTACTTTCCCAAATATGACGTACGTTCATAAAGTTATGAATAGAATAAATTATCCGCACTTCGAAGGAAGTAATACAACTTAAAATTAGCACGAGACAAATCATGTAACGCCAAAAAAAACCTGAAAAATCATTTCTTCGTTCGACCTCTTCTTTTTTTGGTAGTAGAAAACTGTTTCTTGTTGGTTGGAATACTGCGGATCAACGGAACTGAACTACTAATCTGATTCATAGGTTTCCGCTGAACAGGTAAATGTTGTTGCAGCAAGTAATCCGCCAATTTCCCTTGTTGTGCCAACATCGAAAGGAACGTACAAATAAATTGGTCGTAATTATGAGTTCGCCGGCAATCATCTACTTTATACTGTTTACGTTTTTCGTTTTCTTCTCGCAAAAAACCTGTCAAATAAAATAGATTTAATTTATTTACGCTAATCAATAGGTCTTACAATGATATACGTATCGCGATGCACGAAAAAACTTACTTTCGCATAAACTTATTTCCGACTCCAAGTTCTTGACCAAAGCGTGTAGATCCTTGGGCGCGAACGTATGATGCGGGGGATCCATTTTCTTTTCATGAGAATTCGAACACTCTTCCGTTTTCTTTTCGGTCACGAGAGGACTGGTACGGGTATGGTTTGCGATGCGAGCGTAGGATGGTTTTTCCCATCCTGCTGGTAGAGCTCCAGCTTCGAGACAAACTTTTCGCACCGTCGACTCTTTCGATTTTGAGCCACTGCCATCGTTATCCGCGAAGGCTACTCTAATAACTACAAATTTATTGAAATCCTTGGTATACGGGCTATTTTGCCCCGGTGAGTTGAATGCTGAACCTACTTCAGACGATGTGTCTGTACTCGACGAACTCGGTGCAGGTGATGTTTGAATTGTCAAGGGAGTAGAGTAATCGAGTTTTTCAGTCTTTTTCTCATGATGATCTGCACAGGTTACTACAACTGAAATATTCGAACCTGGCGGTTCATACTTGCCAATATCTTTAACGGTAACTTTTTCGCTTTCAGTAGACTCTGCTGCTTTGGTCAGTTTCGCTAACTTACACAAAGTTCTCGTTTCGCTATCGAATTTAGAAGACGATAGAAGATGCCTATTGGGTGATAACTTTGTCTCACTGTCTGGAACCGTTGGTGATAACGAGCATACGTTATTCAGTTGCACTAATTGTTGAAGCGCCTCCAACACTATCTGTCGATTCGTACGTAACATACTCAACTTATGAGTGATTGCCAAACGTTTATCAGGAACAACGGCCATCAAATTATAATGAATATCGCTATTTGCTTCGTTTGTTGCGATACCTAGTCGCTCTTTCATCACTTGTTGGAATTTATCAGTCCAATCTTCGTTTTCGTTCCACGGTCCATGATCGATGGGATACGGTTTGAGGCCGTCCAATTCGAACAAATTTCCGTTGATAGGAACATAACTGACAAAATGAAAAGCTTCACCAATGAATCTGGGGGAAAAAGGAGAATTTTAGTCAAAGCGAATTCTGAAAGTGTTGAGTAAATACTTCGATAATGATATACATACTTTCCGGTACTTATTCCGCTACTCTTATCCATTCGATGTCGAGCTTGTGGAGTGGCGTGTGAATTGTGCGCTTTTGCCAATTCAGGAGTGTTTCCGATGGCCCAGCCTTTATTCTCCGGATCCATACCAGCCGTATGTGTTTTCAATCGATTCAGTGTGTTACCCAATTGAATTTTAGGGCAATTCAAAAGAACAGAAAGCAATGCATGCGTTGCGCAGCTGTTTGGTACCATTTGTTGGGCGAAAAACAAACTGTTCACCACATCTTCATCTTTGACAAAAATATTCTGCTTGTCGACAATTTTACGTCGCGAACGACGTTCTTCAGTCCAGCGGAATAGAAATATGAAGCCGTACACAGGGTTTTCAATCGGTTTGGCTAAATCGTAAATTTCTTCGACCTGGACTCCTTTGACACCGAAGTCTTCCAATAAAAGCGTAAACAAGCCAGGATCACTTTCGAGCTCGAGCCAACCCTCGCTCAGTAAATTAATGTCAACCGGCATAGTTCAATCGATTCGTCACTGAAACAAAGTGTAAGTAGTTTGTGAACGTTCATAACTGTTATGAAGAACTCGGGACGAGAAGGAAATGTAAAATGTTGAATAGGTTAACTTACAGGTACAGAGATGGAATACTGCATTAATCACGAGTCAAAACGAAAGAAAGTTCTGCTCGATCATCATATGAGAATTAATATACCGTGATATTAATTAGCAATATTTGATTTCTTTTTTCGCAAGAAATTGAATTAGAATATTGTTGTAATATCCTCGATTTGACTCAAGTTTGTTTATTGACGAAACACTGATATCTATATAGTATAGATGTAGATCACAGAATCTCATAATGGATAACGATGATAAGAAATCAACGTGATTGATGCTGGCCCCGCTAGGAGCGCTAAGGTTCGAGACAATGCGAAACTCAACTTCACCAAAGCAGCGCTTCACCACAACACCTCACATGAAAAAGACGTTGTAGCTCATGTAAGTTCAACCTTTTACAACATCATTTTATTTGTTTCACGCAGGCATATTGTCTCATCCAGTCTTGTTTGATTTGTAGGTCTCCTCATCTTATTATGGTTTCGAGATCGAGCTAATGATAATAAGGAATTTGAGAAGACAGATATTTTTCTTTTTAATCGAGTAAAAAATTGATAACAAAAATAATAAATAATCAAGAAATAGAAAGAATAGGCTTCAAAAAGTTGAATAAAATAATATAATGATCACATACAATTGTTTGGAATATCAATAAAAAAAAAATAAAAACAAGTATAATATTCTTCAAAATAATCCACTACTATCTTCATGAGACAGGCTCCGTTAAGGAATTGATAAACGTGCTGCCATTTATTAGCTTTGTAGTGGCTATCACAAATTCGACATTCGCTGCAAGAGATCACCGAGAAATTTTCATGATCAAAAATAACGTACAAGCAATCGGTTGAACTGATACAAATTCATACTCACATTCTTCTAGTTGAGATAGGAACCGTAAAGCGGAAATTTCGGAATAGGTACACCCGCCAATAAAAAATACTAGGATTACTTTCGGTGATTCGCTTTGGGAAGTCAAACTTCCACCTGAAAATATGACAGACGACTAGCGTTGACGAACGTCGACTTCTCCACTCTTTGTGAACGAAAGATAAACTTACGTCTAGGTGTCGTAAATCCCCAATTCGGTACACTGACTGATTGATCAAACCATGGCCCTGGTAACAACGGTAGAATATCGTTCAAGCTTCTGATACCATTCGGTTTAATGAATTGTTGAACAAGACGAACAGTGAGAGGAGCGTAAACTCCGTGTACGAAATGGATATCTTTTGGTGAAGCATAATTGTTTTCCTCGCTTATCAATTTTAGGGTTTTTCTTAAAACGGCAAACGGTCTGTTACCTTGCTAGAGGACATAAATGCACAAGAAAAGTTATTATTAAATTACTTGAGGTTACAAACATGCATTTAATGTAGTTGACTGAATTCTTGCGTATTTTTCAACTCCGGGCACAAAGCTATTTTCTGTTTCCTCCACTTATCAAGTTACAATTTTTTGTGATGTTCATGATCGAATTTATTTGCCGCGGGTTGTCGTGTAATAAAGCTGAGTCATTCGATACCCGATAACAAATTACACGAGAATCCGTCGCAAGTAAATACTCCATTGAGAAAAACATCGAGAAATACACAAGAAACAGTCATCCATTTGAAATTATAAAAAAAGAGCAATTTTATAAAGGGCGAACGAACTTTGACAATTCGTGACTAACTTGAATTTTTAATAATCCCACTTTTTCTAGATTCGTTAAAGTGAGCATATGTTGGAAACCATAGGTCTGAATTATATCACGTTTGTATTGTTCAAGCAGTCTCGGCTTCAATCCTCCGTTCACCAGCGACTGGATACATATTAATCTTAGAACCTAGATGAAGATAAATAATTATGAAAGAACTCTTGCTAATGTGGTCTACCGATTAATTTTATACCTTCAATATATCGACTTTACGGGCCATGTAGTCTTCGATAAAAGGATGAATCCTGTCTGCACCAGAGCCAAGTAAAATTTCGTGTTCGTTTTTCGTGCGCTCCATAAATTCGTCTGAATCTATCACTTCTTTTATCATTTCAGCTACAGTCGTATCTAACATCAAACGGGTAACGAACATAAGAAATAGTTCGACTCATACAGTCCAATTCTTCTTTTCTTAGTACTTACGATTTGCTAGACTTTTTTTGATGGCGAGAATTTGGGGCAGTTTGGTGACAAAATGTTTCATTTCCTGTACAGTTTCGCCTTTTTCATCATACTGCGACGAAATATGTTTAGCTCGTCGAGATAAAGACTGACCTATAGTGAAAAAATTCTTATCGCTACAAAGCAAGATAGAAAACAGAATTTTGTTTAGGACATGGACTTTTTGTATGAGCTAGTAAGGGGCAAAGTGAGTTACCGACCATATTTCGGAGAATACTTCGTCGGCTGAATTCAATACAAGTTGTTTGTCCGGTAATGAATCAGTTACACGCAGTTCTTTTTCCTCGTTAAATTTGTCGGCAGGTAACTTCACCGTACCTAAACGAAGAATTGATGGATATTTTAGAAAAGATCGAAAGATTAACAAAAATGATGATAAGTACATACAATTATTGATTCCAAAAAGCTCATCAATGAGTCCGCTATACGTGAGCTGCGTGACCAATGCGGAAATGAAGTCAACATTTCTATCTAGAAGAATTAACTGATCGATTTGTGTATTCTTGACTAATTTCGATGAATCGTTGCTGGGTTTTTTCTTCATTTGCTTTAATAAATTGTTCACGTAATCCGCTGCATTACCCTTGCCAGTAATCCGTTCAATGGGACCGAATAAATCCTCAAGCATGATGATAGCACATGCAACTTGATATAAACTAGTTGAAACGCCATCTACATAATATTCCTGATTGAATAGAAACGTAGTCTGTGATGAACATTTTACGATGAATAAATAGTTGTAGACAGACTCATTACCTTGACAGAAAGTTCCATTTCCATAGACATGAGATCATTGTCAAAAGGAAATATTATACAAGTCGGAATTTGTTCTACACTAGTTAAACTTCCATATACACCTTTATTCTGCAGAAGAAGAATTACATTCAGCTGAATTCAAACAGAAAAGCGTATTCATTTTGTGCATCCTAATACCTTTAAAAATTCCTCGCAGAGTAAACTTTTGTTCGGGACGAAGAAAAGGTGCCATTTCTTCTTCTTGCGAGAATTCTCATCTCTACAGCAGAAAATTCAATATGAGAATCGGAACAATGACTTTAATCCATTGTTAGTTAGAAACGTACTTATGAATATTGTCTGCCACGCATTCCATCAGCCGCAAATACGGTCTTGTGATGAAGATTACATTATCGGTGTCAACGGTGTTTAGTTTTCCTGGTCTGAGAATATGCATCTTCGCCGCTTCGCGTTTCTTCAATATGCTGTACTCAGCGATAAGGCCAAACGGACCGGATAACCCGTCATCCCAGACGATAACCTACAGGAAATGTCGACAAGATTACATGGAGAATACTTCGTGTTGTTCATTTATTTCGAAAATACCTTAGATCCATGACATTTGTCGAGTAAATCGAGCAATTCCTTCTTCGCCTGCTCTTGCAGTAATCCGATATTCAATTTGCCTCTCGACAGATGAGCATTCATAATGTAGCTGGTACCATGGAATGGTGCTCGAAAGGAGGCTGTGTTCGGGCAGAATGATCTCTACCTTGTTCGACTTACTACACTGGGCTTCAATTTGAATTATTCGATCCCAATCCCAAATATCAAAGTATCAAAATTCAAAATAATCTCAAGTCAGACGCTTAAGAATAAGAACGTTATCAATTTCGCTCATCACAATACAGTGTTTACCTTATAAACTTATGGTCCTTGACGTCACGTTGCGTTGTCAGTTGCCATTACAGCGTCAACTAAGGCGCTAACCGTTCAATATCTCCTCCTAAATAAAAAAGTAGATAAAATGATAAAAACGAAGGAGGAGCAACTTGGGTCGTATCATTACTCAGCATACTCACCTACAGAGGGACTTTCAAACATAAAAATAAGAGGTTTTGAAAACAAAAATGAAGGAAAACTTACGTATTTTTCTTTCTGTTTTTATCAATGAAATAGTTTCTTATAAAAATCAATCGATACCGGCATTCGATATAATTTGAATAAAATTTCTTTTACGGCTCTCCTGAGAATGCTCCTTCCTCAACTTTATCAACATGGCAACGGTCCTCTTCTTATCATTTGCGCGTACCTATCTAACTATCTTATATCAAGTTCTTTCTAAGTATTTTGGAGTTTCCCAACAGCTATACCACAAGCGGAACCATGTCCTTGCGGTAAGGATTTCTTCCACGTCTACAAGGAAGATCCACAAAACACAAAAGGGCGTCCAAATAGAAATATACCTACTCAGTTGTAATCTGATGTAAAAAGAAAAGTCAATTATTAAGATAAGTTTGTTTGAATATATTGTGGACTGTAAGTAGCAACGTTATCTGTAGCCTACTACAGCTAGGGTACGCATTGATACAAGGATCAACAACTTAGTTTCTTTTTTTTAAAATCAATATCGCATAAGTTTATGGAATTATCCCACGTTGGAAAAGAACTCATCTCTTTTCAACAGAGGAAGCAAGTTCTCTACCAATATAATAATTCGCAAAATAGAAAGATTTTTTTTTTCTGATTTATCTTTCAGGAATGAAAAATCTTTCTTAGATCGCGAGTAGGTATGTTTAGTGAATTTTTTCTCATTTTGTTTTTCGAATGCGAGAATGTTTCCACGGGATTGATCGACTGAAAACGTACATAGGGTCCGGTGAACTGGCCAATGCTCGAGTCTTTCTAATGGTTTAGACGATGAATTTGAAACCAAATAGTGAGGCCTATTCCTTATTTCTCCACTAGACTATATTATTTGAACTTGACCGTGAGGTAAATAATCTATACAAAGATTCCATACGTGATGCCTAAAATACCTCTCGTCTGATAATAAATGCCCTGATTAGGTACCTATTATATTGATGAATATATGTCTATGGGCTTCAACATGAACCTACCGTATATATGGATCATTTCAAGTCTTTTACAGAAAGAACACGACTGTTCACGTATAGGCTATATTCTGCAATTATCAGTTTTTGAAAATCATAGGTCAAATTAAGGCGCTAGAGGTATTCTCGCTCAATGTAAACAAACATCGCGGGATGTTCCCATCCGAGAAACGAAAAAATGAAGTGGACTTTTTACGTGTAAATTCCACTTCATTTTTCGGATTTTGGGATGGGAACATCCCGCGCACCAACCCGCGCACTCCACTGCGATGTTTGTTTACATTGAGCGAGAATACCTCTAGCGCCTTAGTCAAATGACTTTGAGAAATTATCTAAAAAATATATTTGAATACGTCTACGTTTTCAGTTACGTCTTAAATCAGGTTTATACATTCATCATCGGAGTTAAAATTCCAGTTAGAAAAATACACAATCACATAAATGCTGAGCTATACGAAATTCTGATCTTTTTCCATTGGTTGGTCTCAAGTAAATTAAACAATCGTCTTTCAATCCTTTGGTCAGGAAGAACTCCTCACCTGCTCTATGACTTGTGAAATTTACTACGGTTATAGCCATAGGGTTGTAAGTACCATTGACTTTGGTGAAACGTAAAATCCCATCGATCACATCTGCCTCGTAAATTGCTTCGTAGGAAGTTCTCCCGTTTAAAAAATGCACTCTGCTGCAGAAGTTGGCTAAGGTGTCATTTGCATCCATCTTTTTTGCTTCGGGCCATGTTCCTTTCGGGTTCGTTGGGTCGTCTATGAACAAAAACAATTGAAAAATGAACGTATTTCATCGTATAGAATGTACCATAGCGATTTTCAAAATAATGAATAATTTAGACGTCATGACGTCACAAGGTGGGAAATACTAGCGATGACAACGATCATCATGTAAAATAAGAACTTCAAAGAAAATTCTCCTATGTAGCCTATGTAGGTTAATGAATTTATGCCTACGAACAACCGTTCCTGTCTTAATTATTTCTCATTTTTCAAGAAGGGACTCTCTTGGTCAGCTAGGACTTGACGGTTATCACTCCTATTTTCAAGGTCCTTATAGCCAGGGTTCCGGAGTAGTGGGTCACGTGACACCTGGGACACTGTCTGATAACAGCAACAGAACCACTTTCTAGCCAGGCGGAATCTGAAACGTCATCAGTAATTGAGTTATTGTATTCTTTTTCATATTCTTTTTACCGAATTCATGTGAAAGGGTTTAACTCTTTTTTCTGAGAATAACTACACACTTGATTTAACTCCAACAAAACAAATTATTTTCTCCCAAGCAAATTTTCAATGATTTCTTATAATCGGTTGCTTAGCTATGATGTTTCCTATTGAAAGTGAAAATACCACAATATTTTCCCAGCGTTGTACCGGTACACGAAAACAGAATCCTTTAAAAATATAAGTACTTTTTTCACATTGATTTCATAAGCTTGAATTGAATGCTCACATTTTGTCGTATTCTACTTAATTGATTTTACACCGATACCTAGGTATACCTTGCGAACTCTGTACGTGTACCAATAACGATATAGGCTACAAGTATCACGAAAATACTGCTGTCTATAAATTGAAAAGTACCGTTTCTCTTCAAAAAAGCACAAGTGTATTGCACAGAGAGGGAGAGAGAGAAGAAAGGGATCTCGCAATTCTTCAAGAAAGTGTATAACTTACATGCAAACTGAAATATCGAGTGAACGTGTGAGAGTGCCTCGCAAACACTACATCAAGCTAGACATAAGTTCGAGTCTTTCTATCTCCATTCTGAAGAACTCAATTCGGCAAATTCACGTATATTTATTTTGAGACTAACAAAATAATGTCTGCGCGGTAAGTATTTTCACCGCGTGAAAATGACTACGTAGTCCAGTAAGGTTTGTAATTCACTATATCACAAACAGCTTGAACCATATGAAAGTCCGATTTCTTCCCATCAATGTGCCGTAAATAAAGAAGACAATCGTCTTTCGGTCCTTTGGTCAGATAATACTGCTTATTCTCTTTGTGACTTGTGTAATTAACTACATCTATGGCCATAGGGTTGAAAATTTGATCTGTCCTGGTAAAATGTAAAGTCCCATCTTGCACATGTGCCTCATGAATGGGTTCGAAGACTGTTCTCCCATTTAAAAGATGTATTTTGGCACAGTTATCTCTTAACGTGTCGTTTGCCTGCATCATTTTTGCCTCAGGCCATGCTCCTTTTGGGTTCTTTGGATCGTCTACAAACAAAAATAATTAAAATATGAAGAATTCTCATCGCTGATCGAGGTACCTAGTACCTACGGTATACGCTGTCCGCCGTCCGCAGATGTTTCGATAAATTCTGGTTCCGAGGAAGGGCAAGCGTTTGAAAAATTTTTGACCCTCAAGAAATATATGTATAGAATAGACGCGGGGAGCATATTCGACCTACATAGCTGAAGAGGATAGGGCCTTCGAATTGTCTTGGCGATCCAGCTTTATATATCAGAGAGGGGGACTAGGAGAAATTTCGACATTTGAACAGTAAGCAGCGTTGAATTTGGTACCAGAAGACCAGGATCTGTATACATCGAGGGGAGAACTTGGAAAAATTTCGACCTTCGACTATAAAATATGAGGAAGGACCTTTCCAGACAATGCGAACTCTTTACTTAGCTGAACGTACCTTTTGTTTTGCTCGTTTTTCTCGTATAAGATTAAAATGAACACCAACTCAAAAATGATTTGAATAAGGAGATCAAACCTTCACACCATTATTTGTATAATACATTATCGAAAATTTACGGAAAATCTACTGGATGGCTGTATTATTCATTTGGGGCTGTCAGTTTCTAATTCATTCTGATCTACGTGGAAAGTTGTGCTGCCAGCGAGCGTACATTACCAAAGTCTTTATCTTGGTGCCATTGTCTCGAATTTTCACGGATTGTTTCACAAAATGAGGTTACTTCTCCAGAAAAGTATAAAACATTATGTGTATTGAAGAAATTTGAAAAATTACGACTAGTTCAATGTTTCTGATACCTTTTCAATATTCTAATCTGTGTTTCAATGCTAAAATTTCCTCTTCACGACCAATAACCAACAATATTGTCAAAAAACAGAATTCTTGACAATAGAATACAGAGGTGATGAACTGGCTGCAACATACCCAGCAAGCGAGTGCTTACCGGTTTTCCTGGAGAACTGAAGCATGAACGCGATTTTCTCTCAGTTCACTTTTCTATCCAATATCACAGTATCATTCTTTTCACAATTATTTCACTATATTCCGACAATTCTAATATCATAATAAGCATACGAGTATGAATACCTCAAATGACTGTATTGCCTTAGTAGACCGAATAAAAATCATAAACATCAAAAGTGGAGCCGGATATGATGGGAACCGCTCCGCCCTGACTTCCCGTTTTTTTGGCCGGTTTTGGGTCTGAGCTTTTCCGGTACCAAAAGATGGCTGGTTCTTCATCCCTAATATTATGATAATTATTATATAGAACGCGCTTTACTGATAATAATTATCACGTGCGATCTTCTTTTAAAAAACTCATAAATTGATATATTAGGTTACCTGCGTTTATCCCTACACGAAGTATACCCAGGAGTCATGTGGGACTGTAGAAAAAATCAACGAGAGAAAGAACCTCTTTATTTGACCATGTGAGCCATGTGAGCCCTTCAACACCCGGTACCGCTTTCCGTCTTAAATAAGATTCCTACACGAATGAAATTGAACAATCTACCTTCAATAAGCAAATCCGAATTGCTTATAGAAATAATAATCATCAAAAATGTATTCTATTTTCGAAAACATCTCGGTAAACACGACTTACTATTTGACATGTGCCCTTCATAAAGTTTTGAAAAGTACAATTTAAAGGTTCATTTTTTCGTGGTCAAGATCAAAAATGAAAACAAATTTTTCGCTGTTTTTGTTGCTTTCTTTTATAGTCGCACTGGATGTTTAGATCTTTAGTTTAAAACTCCTGATGAAGGACGCTGGTCGTTCGAAACGCGTCGAGTTAAATAAAATATTGTGGTCGTAGCGAGAAAAGTACAATGGAATATTCCGCTCATAAAAATGTATTCGTCAGGATTTTCTTCCTTAAGGAGGGAGGGAAGGGAAGAAGTTGTCTTAAACTTGAATTTTATATTATATACCTTCATACCGTACCTAAAATCGAACTAAAGGCTAATATCGAAGGCTCAGTAAAACTAAGTATTTCAAATGTATCGACCATTTTTTACATCTACCCAAGCCAATGGATAGTTTTTCATGAAGTAAAAAGTAAAAGATTTCTTTCTGGAATAACTTACTTCCGTAGGTCCTCACGTATTCATCTTCGAGCTCGTAATATTGACACACGGAAAGGGCAATGACACTCAAAATGTAGATCGATTTAGTAAAAATTGAAAACTTCATTTTGTACTATAATTTGGAATATTTTGAAATTAGAAGTCGAAAAATTTTTTCTCTCTTTCAAGATTCTCTGTAAAAGTTTACAACTTTTCTACTTTTGAGCTTTATGATGAACGTTTAATATCGACACTTTCACTGTTATATCATCTAATTACGAGTATAACCCACAAATAAAACGCAATGAAATGCAATTCGAAGAATGATACAGAAGGAGGGAAAAATACAATTAAAATGTTTTGAGATTCTTCTTGGTAAGGTCGAGGGGAAGGAGATGCACGGTAATTTACAGACAGAAAATCATCAAAATGTAAACGATAAACGTAAACAATATTAGGCAGAATCTGATAAGATATCTCCATTGAAAATTGTGCATTATGAGTTCGTGGATGCAGAGGGCGGCAAAGAGAGTAAAATGCAAACCTTCTCGTAATTTTCATCGTAAAAATGATAAATGAACAGATAATCTCACTTTCACAACAACGTTATGATAAAACTTGAAAAAGCTCTTTACTTTTTCAAGCCTGTTATACGACCTAAACAGAACTCCTCAGAACAAGTATTGATAGAAAATCCCTATGGACAGACTAACCTTCCAGAGAGAGCTAGACGTAATTAGGCAAATTGCTCACACTAACGACTTACGAATTGATGTAGACTTAATAGCCCGACGAAAGTTATCTGAATCTCAATCCAGATCCCAGCCAAGCCCACACCCAAGCCTCCTGGCATCAACGAGTAGGAGGAGAGAAAACTACATGCGTCTCCCATACCTTGGGCGACCATCGGACAAAATTGCTAAAGAACTGAAGAAGTACGGTTACAATACAGGGTTCTACCCACTCTCCACCTTACGCGAACTCTCAAAGCTCAAAGACCCTGCGCCTCTTTTCGGAAAATCAGGGATATACCGTATGGATTGCTCCTCGTGTAACGCTTCCTACATAGGCCAGACAGGCAGATCCCTGAAGAAACGTCTCGCGGAACACCGACTCTCAGCAAGGCCAACCTCAGTGCTGACTACGGCGGAGTCAACTGCGGTAGGACGGCACTGTTTTGAACGAAATCACAGTTTTGACTCTATCAGTGTGCCAAGGGTAATAACGGGAACCGACTAGAAGAGATCGAGACCTTCATACATTGAATAACTTGCAAGCACCGTGCAGGGCTTGCAAGCTACATACTCCAACCCATCCTTACGCTACCTTTTAGACAAAACAGAGGATGATCTCAACGCTGAACACTGCCAACCTCTTGTACAGTTGCTCGTTGATGGTTCGCCGGGACGAATCGAAACCGGTCGCGTTATAAAATCGTCTAGTCCGCAACAGTTTTTTAGTTTTTTAGTTTTATTAACCTATCATTTTTAAAAAAATTATTACCCTTCGTTTTTCGACGTTTTTCAATTTGAGCTAATGTACGGACTAAATTTGTTACGTGTCCTTGTGTTCCATTTCTTCATAATTCAGTATGACTCGTACGCATGAGGCTACCGTTACCTCCTCCTAGCTCTAAAAAGTGTCTAGTAAAGAATTTTTCAGTTAATAGCTGTTAGGTAGCTCACTCACTCCCCTCGTTCGCCACCCTCTTTCCATTAGTATAAGTCTACTTTGAAATTAATATTTATAGGTAATAGTTATCAGGGAGCAAACGAGCGGATCCTCGGCGTAGTATAATTCCATTTCGGAGTATTTCAAGCTAATAGCTTCGGTAGCTCACTCGTGGTTCTGTATACTAAATTAACGAATTCCATCGCACCATACTTTGGGCTGGTTCACTCCCCCCCCCCGCATTGGTCTAGTATGGGTGCCCATTAGAATTCAAGCGAATAACTTTTTGGAGCTCACTTACGGCCTTCATGGTCTAGTATGAGAATAGTTTACAATATTTTAGGGTACTAGCTTCCAAGAGCTCACTTTCTTTGCTTCAGTATATTGTATATCAAGTCCATATGATGAAAGTTGAACTCACTATAGCAGCCTGGGGTGGGCCTAATTCTTGGTCTGTTCTTAAGCTTTCATTTTACTGGACCTGATATACTTTATAATAGGTTTATAGTAGCTAAGCTGTAGCCTAGTATGAAGGAAGCTTAAGAAAGGATATAATATACAGGATTCCTAGACCTAGTATGAAGCTAGTGTGTTAGTTTACTGCATAGATCAAAGAGAGACTTAGTTTGTCCCCCTTCTCCCTCTAGTATAAGTATAAAAGTAGTACAATACAAGGGGAGGTCCTCGTCTAGTAATTCATCTCCAGTGTATTGTATACATCTTCATGATAGTATAATACCATTTCCTATACTAGAGAACTGTATAGACGCCCGGACGCAAATTTTGAAATCAGGGATAGAGCTGAGATTTACAAGTCCTAAGGTCATCCTTATGGACGCCCGGATACATTTTTGAGATTTAGAGGGTAGAGAAAAGACATGAATCATGTCAATAGGAACCCTGACCGAAGATTTTGATAGAATGGAGCTTGATGGCCACGGTGTCTCCATTAATTCGCTTAAGGTAATGAAAAAAGAAAAAAGAAACGAGAATCTCATTTCATTCCATTGCTAAATCAAGCAATTTTACACCTGTGGGGGGAGAATTACCCCCGATGCCCCCTCCCTCATTTCGCCACTCATGCAAAATACGAGGTCGCTAAGCTGTATTTAATTCACCTCGAGTCCTCTTCAACCTTCGTATTATTTAATTCTCATCACCATCAAATATTTTCTTCCTTAATCAAAATACGATTTATTTTCGATCCAGCCTCGCGCAAGACCCGTTGTTTTTATGCAAATATTTTTGTCATGGGCAGCTCAACCCTCGACAAAATATGTCTAGACAAAATTTTTCGAATAATTGCTTCTCCCGACTACGCTACCCATCTCCTAATTTAAATCTCTCAAATTTTTAGTGAATTTCGTCTCATTCTTCGTTTACCTCCTGAAAACTGTTTGGATGTAATTTTTCCTCTAGAAATTCGTTGCTGTCGGCCTCTCGTGTATTTATCAAAGATATTCTTCAAAATCACACCGAACTTGTTTCCGGAAAGATTATATCAAGAAGTTTATGTAGACGTCGAAATAGGTCAGATAACGAGATCATTAACCCCGCATATATTACTATCAAAGTGTGCTGGTATCTATTGTTTTCCTTTTTGTGTTATAGTGACTGAGTTCTTAGGCCTTAAATACCACGAATATCTGTGATTTATCAATGCTGCTTACTTTTATACTTCCTGGGAATCAGACCAAGTTTTACGTAATAACGTATCCGCGTAATTCGAAATAAAATACGAAAAATAATAAAACTTTTTTTTTTCCTCCATGTACGCGTAATATGAAAGGAACGGGAAAATCATATTCATTTTAAAAGAAGAAAATAACACGGTCAAGGTTCTCACAACCTTCTCATACCTGCAACATGCAAAGGAGTTCGAAAAAGAGTGAAACGTCAGGCGAATTCAAAATTTTTCCAAATGTGCGAATAGACAGATTTTCAGGATTGGAAGACAAGACATTAAACAAGTCAAATCACCAGCTTTCTCAACCATAGCTTGAAAATCGAAATATTTCCAAACCTCGAAGTAGGTCAAAGTCCTACAAACGTCGGATAACAGAGGTCAAATTTTCTCTCAAAAAGAAAGAAAAAACAAGACTGGGTCTCTATGCGTTTCAGCATCCGGGTCTCTTGGGTTTTTTTTCTTTTTCCTCGATTGTAAGGTGTAATATGAGAATTCATCTTTTAATTTTTTTCGATAACTAAAACTCAAAAGATCAACAGTTCTTCTTTCTACGAAAATGAATTCAGATTTTTTCTAAGTCAAGATCTAGAATTTGGGAGTATCTCTACAATAAATCATAATAATGTAGGAACCCCCACACGGTTATTTGTGGGAATAAATCTGATTTTCAGATCTTGACATACATACAGATAATCTGGATTTCTTAAACTCTAGATCTCGGAGAGAAAAAAATTTTCTAGCAGAGCCAAATATGTTTCATGTCAAGTTACATGTCGCTCCTCTAGTTCGCTCTCATACTCTGTCTCGTGTACAAGCACGACACTGTGCGAGTAAGTCAAATATACTGTTTGTTAAAAGCTGACTAGACCCATTTTCAATGTCCTTACCGGTAACTTACCCCACTATTGTAAATTTGCGAGTTTGAGTTCTCCTGTCCTAGCATGCAAACTAGATTACACTAGCTTCAAAATAGGCCACACGCCTATGCTACGCTATAGTCGGTTCAACTTGGGATTACAAATTTGACGTCACCAATTATTCAGTAGTGTTCTAGTGTTGGTGCGTTATGAACATGAATGGACGCACTAACACTAGAGCACTACTGAATAATGGGTGACGTCAAATTTGTAATCCTAGGTTGAACCGACTATATACTAATAGTAAGCTAGGCTTCTGTCAAAAAAGAGGAATGTTGATGACGTTACGAACTAATGACATTACTGATGATGATGACGTCACAAGCTCTAAATTTTTACAGGCAAATTCAATCTGATGATGTTACAGATGGTGATGACGTCACAAATATGGTGACATCACAAGCAGATTTAATGGATGATGATGACGCCACAAGGAGGTTTAACCGGATGTCTTCACTGTACCTTTTTCCGCTATCAAAAATTCGTAAGTTTGGGACGGGAAATCTGTTCTATGGATTTAAAAAAAAAAAAAAAAAATGCCGTACAGTGTTCGGCAAAAACTGACTCATCCTAGTAGAGGATTTGGACTTGGAAAAGTTTTGAATTCATCAGAAATCCGCAAATCCGAGTCCAAATTGCTCTCTTCCCCCTCTTTCGTTGATGGACTTCGAAAGTCTAGGAGGAACTCTCGACCTGATCTAGAAATCTGTGAGTTTGAGGGTCGAGTTCCCGAGGCCTAGCATATAGTATACTACAGTCATACTCTTATTAAGCTAAGAATGGAGGCGAATGAGCAGCTAGAGTGGGCGAGTCCGTCAGTTTATTAATAATGGTTTTAGGATGTTTCACCGGCGAATGGTTCACCAGGGGATGGTTCACCGACTGTTTTTTACCGAGGCACACATTCACCGGAAGGAAGTTTTACCGAAAATAAATTTTTCACCGACACAAAATCTGAAGTGCAGTTTATTAAAAATACAAGTAGAACGAAAAAAAAAAAAAGAAATCAAGAAGGCAAAATTAAATAGTACTCTAGGTAGATATGATACCCTACAAGTTTGATTAAAAAGCAATGTTATGAGCTACCACGCAAGTATTCTATGCGGTCTACGTCATTTTTGAATATTTCATACTCAGCAGAAATATAGACTGAGAGGCCTGTCGATCTGAACGTTTTTCGTGACCAGCGATGAAGATACAGCGCCACAAATTTTCATGGTGACCTTCATGTGGACCTGTGGTCAATGCTTCAAAAGCGTGGTGCTACCCCTCTGCCCTATCATTCGTTCTGGGGAGGCTCCAAAGCTCAATTAGAAACATCGGAGCCCGACGACCGCCTCTCGTCTTCCTGCCCACCTCTCTCATATTTCAGCTTTTGTTGTATTTCGTTTTTGTACTCAAAAATTGTTCTCATTGTTTGAGTCGGTGAAAAACTGTCGGTGAACCATCCCTTGGTGAACCTTCCTCCGGTGAACATGTCGGACACCGACAAATACATAAATAAATAAAATGGGTAATTAGGTATTAATTAATTTCTTTTTAATGAAGCCCAAAGCATAATCTTTCATGACAATTTCAGAGCAATACAATCGACAAATTAATAGGTACATACTCGATAGGTTCAGTTTTCTATACCTTCCTTAGGTCAATGATACAGTACCTACATTCGAGAGTATGTCACTCATGTTTTTGAGAACTTAGAAGTCAGAAGTCTATAGTGCACACTATAATTCAGCAAAATAAAAAAGTGAGAAGGATTTCTTGGCGTTGCCAAAAATATAAAGATCATGTTTCATGTCTTTTCGCCAGCCGTCTTAATCTCTTCATCGTTCAAAAACATCCAAAATTTCCAACTTCTTGTTCTAGTATAAGTCAACTTTGGATGAGATTACTGGGACTCACTCGCGCTTGGTCCAGTACAAGTCCACTTCAATATATTTCAAGCTGATGAGGATACTGGGACTCACTCGCTCCGCTCGTTCGTCCCGCTCCTTGGTCCAGTACAAGTCCCCTTTAATATATTTCAAGCTGATGAGGATACTGGGACTCACTCGCTCCGCTCGTTCGTCCCGCTTCTTGGTCCAGTACAAGTCCACTTTAGTATATTTCAAGCTGATGAGGATACTGGGACTCACTCACGGCGCAAATTTCTGAATCAGTCGCGGGTATAAATTTGCACGCGCACGGGAAAAGTATTTTTAATTTAATCTAATTTTTATTTTATTTTATTTTATTTTATTTTATTTTTATTTTTATATTTATTTTTATATTTATTTTTATTTTTATTTTTATTTTTATTTTTATTTTTATTTTTATTTTTATTTTTATTTTTATTTTTATTTTTATTTTTATTTTTATTTTTATTTTTATTTTCATTTTCATTTTAATTTAATTTTAATTTTAATTTTAATTTAATTTCGCGCACGGGAAAAGTATTTTAATTTTATTTTATTTCATTTTAATTTAATTTAATTTAATTTAATTTAATTTTTATTCAATTTTTTTTTTTTTACTCAAAAAATGGTACTTGCAGATTTTTGAATCAGTCCAGGGTATAAATTTGCACGTGTACGGGAAAAGTATTTTAATTTAATTTAATTTAATTTAATTTTTATTTATTTTTATTTAATTTTTATTTAATTTTTTCTTTATTTAACTTTTACTCAAAAAGTGGTACTCGCAGATTTCTGAATAAGTCCAGGGTATAAAGTTGCAAGCGCACGCGCACGCGCACGGCATTTTTAATTTAATTTAATTTTATTTTATTTCAATTTAATTCAATTTTTATTTTATTTTAATTTAATTTAATTTAATTTAATTTTCATTTTATTTTTTTTTGTTTTTTTATTGTTACTCAAAAAGTGGTACTCGCAGATTTCTGAATCAGTCCAGGGTGTAAATTTGCACGCGCACGCGCACGGCATTTTTAATTTAATTTAATTTAATTTGATTTTAATTTAATTTTAATTTAATTTTAATTTTAATTTCATTTAATTAAATTAAATTTTTATTTAATTTTTTTTGATTACTGGATAACCTCCCAGGTATTTCTCAAAAATTTTTCAAGTCCATTATAGGGGGGGGGGGAGGGTGGCATGTTTGTATCATGGTCTAGGTGTAGCTTCTGAGGCTTTTACAAGCATAGAAAAAGGATCAAGAAAAATGGCTGGTCCTAAATGCACTTTTCCTTGAGACAAATGCCTTTCTCCCAGTTCCATTTTGGTATTTGAAGGAAGGACAATGTTTTGCATGTGGAAGAAAGATGCAAAAAGAATAAAGATGAATTCCTGCAGGAGCAAGAAAAATAATACCATGCATTGTCCTGCAAAGTAATGAGAATTGTGAAATCCGTGTAGGTAGATACATTTGAGTTTGACGACCCACATCACGCGAGACGCGACCTAACCTTCGAACTGCCTTCGAACTTCGAAGGACCTAACCTAATTTGTTCTCATCTCGGCTGAGTCAACCGGTTGTAGCAGGTTGTAGCGCTCCCTAACAAATTGATAGCGTTCTTATCACTTGTTTACTTTTAGTTCACTTGTAGTCACCATGAAATCAAGTGGAAGTTCTCATGATTGTTACCGCGTAAGTAAAGTTTCCATTTGAATAACAGATCTGGATATTTCTACAGGCGCCAGTATGGTGATACTATGATAAATCGTCGATAGAAAGAAGAATTCAGCAACAAGTGTCGTTAAGAGCAGAAGGGAATGCTACTCGCAAAAGTGTTCTATTTTAAACGTATTTCGAGTACCGGTAATTCCTGTTTTTCCACGTAAACAACTTGAGCTAGTACCATTACTCTGATATTTTCTTTTTTTTAGTTACCGTACCAATTTTACTTCTCAAAAAACTTGACTGCTAATAACTATGAAGAAACTGATCTCAAAGATTCTAATAGCCAATAGAGGTGAAATAGCCTGCCGGATTATAAGATCAGCTCGTAAACTTGGTATAAGAACAGTCGCTGTTTACAGTGAAGTCGATAAGAATGCATTGAATGTTTTAATGGTGAGTCTATTCGCAAAACTTTTCCTGCCGAGTAATTCCACAAATTTTGTGAGTTTTGTTAGAAGAAAAAGCCTGAAAGTAGGTTTCATTGAGCATACGTTAATTTTCCCCTTTCAGCACTCACCTTCATTTCTAATGTATTTTATGGGTATTGTATTTCGAGAGAATAACTAGCTGAACTTTAATTATCATTTCACGAACCTCAGTTAATTTATTCTTTACTGATTTGCCAATATGATGGGTCATTTCAGTCTGATGAAGCTTACTGCATTGGAGGAGCAGCTAGTCGAGAAAGTTACCTCAATCAAGACAAAATAATTGATGTAGCCAAACGGAGTCAATGTGAAGCCATTCATCCCGGATACGGATTTTTATCTGAAAATGCGGCGTTTGCAGAATATTGCGATGAACACGATATCATATTTATAGGACCGCCGGCGTCTGCTATCCGGGATATGGGAATCAAAAGGTAAGGCATGAAATACAAAATCGTTTTACAGGTCGACTGGACGGAACTCGACCACGAACCGACTGTTAAGGTCTGGAGTCAAAATCTGGTCCTTTTGTATCGAGTTAACAGTTCTCAAAATTTTCATATGGAGAGTTATTTGTTAATTCAGCAAATCGAAAGAAATCATGATCGAAGCAAATGTACCTGTCATTCCTGGTTATCATGGGAGCGAACAATCAAATTCGTTTCTTGAATCACGAGCACTGGAGATAGGTTTTCCGTTGATGATTAAAGCAGTCCTTGGAGGCGGTGGTAAAGTAAATAACTATTTTTATCTTAATCTATCATTTCGAAAATAAAAAAAAGTTTTCCATTGATGGAGGATAATGCCTACGGGTACAATCAATTTTGGTAAACCTTTCCATTCTAGCTCATCATTATTTTCATAGTATGGTTTTTGATGTAACCAGATTATTCGATAGAAAATTTGTAAAATTTAAATACTGATCTTGTCGATTATCGAAAGCGCTTGAATGATTTTGCCAGTTTCACTCTGCCTAGGGCAAAAACTGTACCGAAATAGACTGAATTACAGTAAAATTTCTTTATACTAAACTTGAAAAAAGAATTTCTTGACGAAAATCATCATTTTTTAAACATCAATCAAATTTACCTTTGAACCGTGAACTAGTTCGTACGTATTTTATTTTTCAATTGATTTAGGGAATGCGAGTGGTTACCAAAAAGGAAGAATTTATTTCAAAACTGGAATCTGCCCGTCGTGAGTCACAAAATTCCTTCGGGGATCAGAATGTATTGCTAGAAAAATTCATCGTCGCTCCTCGTCATATTGAATTCCAAATATTCGCGGATCGTCACGGAAATTGTGTTCATCTCAACGAGAGGGATTGTAGTGTTCAACGAAGACATCAGAAAGTTATAGAGGAAGCCCCTGCTGTAAGTTTATTGATGAAATATTCAATTGTGAGTTATGAAGATGTCTCTGCGAACGATGGACCATGCATCAGCCTGTATTGTTCACCGCTCTCAGAGATATCAGAGTCCTACCTCTAAAATTTCTGAAAATGCTTTCCGTAGCCTAGGATAGATTCGAAGCAGAGAGCTATGATGGGCTCTGCGGCAGTCCGAGCTGCTGAAGCGGTAAATTATGAAGGTGCTGGTACGGTGGAGTTTATTTACGACGAGGCCAACAGAACATTCTACTTCATGGAGATGAATACTCGTTTACAAGTTGAACATCCGATTACTGAAATGATTACTGGAACCGATCTTGTCGAGTGGCAAATTAAAGTTAATAATTTTTTCTTTAGTAGATGTTCTCCAAGTATCCAACGTTTCTGTTAATCTGCGAGGAACTCATTGCAGGTAGCTTCTGGCGAGCCTTTACCAGTTAAACAAGATGACATTCCTGTGAACGGTCACGCAGTTGAAGCTCGAATCTATGCTGAAGATCCTTATGACGAGTTTTTACCATGCGCTGGTCCACTCGCTCATTTTGATCCTCCACGTTTAGATAAATTTGTCAGAGTTGAAACAGGTGAATAGTAGATATTCATTTGATATTTCCTTAATCACCTTAACTTATACATATATTCGTCCTTTCTTCTGCAGGCGTCCGAGAGGGGGATGATGTCTCGGTACATTACGATCCTATGTTAGCTAAATTGATTGCGTGGGGAGAAGACCGCAATCAAGCATTTACAAAGCTTCGAAATAAACTAATAGAATTTAATGTGCGTAAGATGATGTTGAAACTGATACATTTTAAAATCACGTAGCTACAATCAAGTTGATCTTTTTTCATCCGTCGTTCAGGTTACAGGATTGACCACAAATATCAACTTTTTAATAGCTTTATGCGGAAATCCAAAATTATTGAACGGCGAAGTGAATACAGCCTTTATTGAAGAAAATAAAAATGAACTGCTTGGAAGACTGCAACCTAGTGCTGAAATCATTGCTCAGGTGAATAAATCGACTGACGCCCATTGAGAATTTTAGTACATTTCCTTCATACCTAATTTATAAAATTTTGTGTGCAATGTTAGGCTATCGTAGGTTTAATATTGTGGGAGAAGAAAAATGCACTGGAAGAAGTAAAAAGCACAGGAAATCCGTACAATCCATTTGTAACAGAATCAGGGTTCCGATTAAATCACGCGTACGAACGACTTCTAAAATTACATACTTACGATGGCAGCGGTAAGCTCTATAAGGTAGTGTGGGTCAAAATGTTATGGTTGTGCCTAGCTTTCATGAATTATCGTATTCTTTCTGCAGTAATCGAATCAAAAGTTACCTACAAAGAATCCGATTCATTTAGTGTTCAGGTGAACGGTAAAACTTACGATTTGAGTGGATATTTAATCGAAGACGGTCTTCACAAGGTTCAATTTATCGCTCATCTAGAGGATCGAGTTCTGAAAAGCAAGTTGGTCGTTCAAGATGAGGAATTCGTCCATTTATTTACTCTTGTAAGTTTATCTCTCAAATTCAGTATGAAATCTTGGTGACGTATGCTAGGGTTTGATTTTCTTCCGAAGAGTTCTTAACTATCAGTGAACGAGAGAAATGATAATTTCATAAAACTTCGGTACAAAACAAAATACTTGCAGTTTTGTTCAAAAGATTGTTTCTTATTTTCTTTTATCGGTGGAGTCACCCACAGAATCTTTCAATGAAAATTTTTTGAAATCAGACAAAGCTTATCAGTCGCTTTCAAGTCGAACGAGAGTCTAGAAAATTCTGTTGAAAATTATGCTATAAAACACTTGAGAACGGTTAAAATTGCTTCTCAGCATCATATACTCAAATTATGGTGAATTAAATTTATCTCATTTCAGGATGGATCTTTTTGTTTCAAAATTTGGTCTCCGAAATTCGGCGCAAGTTCATCCGAATACTCTATTAAAGATGCTGTTGCGCCAATGCCTGGTATTGTGAGCAATATTTTTGTAAAACCTGGTGATAAAGTGGCAGTAGGAGATCCACTTTTAGTTATAATCGCTATGAAAATGGAGGTAAGCTTTTTATGCGTTTCGTATACATTTGTTTTACCTTACACTTCAGATGACTCATGGCGATTGATTCCATTAATTACAGCATGTCGTTAAATCTCCGCAAGACGGAATTGTTAAGAACGTATTTTTTGAAATTGGTCAAAATATATCGAAAAATGCGCTGGTTGCGAAACTTGAAGCTCAGTAAACTTCGAAAGCGTCTTTCAGTTACTTTAATGATAATTTATTTAATAATAAGAATGTCCGTCATAGTTTATGACGAATTCTCAAACTTATTCCCTGTGGTATACGTGTCTATAAAATATATCAATTATAGTCGTAAACTTTTCATCATTTAATATTCTTCCCATTTCGATACAGCAATTAATGAGGTTTCTATTAAAATATACTTCTGAAGCATCATCTCTTCCTCTTTTTAATCGCGAACTGTCCGTTACATATTAAAAAGGAAACAATTAAATAGCCTAGGTAGAAGGACGGAGGGTGGGTGGAAAAGATCACTACCATTCGATTACAAACTTACATGGTGTTCGAAAGATCATTAGATCACAAAATATTACTAAGAAATGTCAAAACTATACATGATCACCATTCTATCAAGACCTAGCCAACTTACCATTCTTTATCCCAACCATATATTAATCATGTACAAATACTTAAAATAATTAACAGACATCAAAATGTTAAAAAACGGGGAAGTTAAAAACAAGATAAAAAATCAAGTAGACACACTAAGCATTTAGTACCGGTAATTAAGATTCACATAATTTTAACCTGTCAATTTGCCTTAAAGCACATAACGGCCGAGTAAAGTTTTTCATATCTCCGACAAGATGTACATACCAATTCATCATCGCCACCGACCTGCGCACTGCCTCGACGAGCTCAGCTCCTGGTTGGGAGACCCGATTGGCGCTTCATGGGTAGCATTATGAGCAGAATTAATCAACATTCACTGCAAATTACGATGAAAAAAGTCTTATCATTCATAATATTACTTTCCAAAAATGATATATATGCTGAGAAAACTTACCGACGAATACGAGAGCAAACTGAGCTCGGGGAAACTTCCTGATGACGCCCGCGCCAGCGGTACAGTTTGTTCAACGCACGAACAACATTAACCTCGAGTGAGGTATTCTTCGCAGAGACGTCCGTTTTTTTTTTTTTTTTTTGTAATACCTATTCAATTATCGAAGATAATAATCATAAGTATTACTTTTATAGTCAAAATTTCATATGCATGCAGAATAATAGCCAAAACATTGTCAAGTTTCTCAATACTTTGCAAGAAATCGTACCTCGTAAATTTCCTATTCGCATTTACCTTGTTTATACTAAGTATATTTACAGTTATTTCATCAATGTATTTCATAGGTAATTGTGTGTATCACCTACATGTTTCAGGAATTCGTACAACGTCTGCAAAATTAGACATGAAAAAAAAATTTTTTTCTTTCTACAAAATTGTAGGGAGGGCTAAGTACTATTTCGAGTATCTCGCCACGAGGAGTCATACATGATCAAGCGATAGTGTAACGTAACAATCAGAACAATAACAAATCAAATATTTGAATTAAAGACGCGTACGAACTGCCCCATGATTAGTATAATATGAGAAGCTAAGACTAATGTGTAAGATATGATGAGCCAGGTGAGCTAGCCATGATTATGCTTGTCAACCTGATTCGTACTTTCATTTAGGTATTCTACACCGGTCAATTGTCCATCATCATAAGTGACGTCAAAAAATTTGTTCTTTCAATTAGCCTATTACGGTACAACCGAAATTCTTCCAGAATTACGAATCTTGTATTAGTGTAGCGATAAACACACACTTGACCAACAATTACCTACCATTGCAGTTAGAGAATTCATGCGTTTGTAAAATTTCACTCATCTCATTTCAATTGTACAGAAATATTGTGCATAACTTCGCGCCCTATTTATCAATTTAAAACGCGCAAAAGCTTCCGTTTCAGAGCGCATGAGAGAACAAAGAATTTTCGAACGAAATACTTCCTTCATACCGGTAGGTGACATACAATTTTCAGATACCTCAATTTTTTTCCAATTTCCTCGTCCTCATTTCAAGACTCAGTTCTATATTCAGTGGCGTCCGAGCGAATACAGTAAAAGGAAGAAGAATTTTTTAAACAAAAATTCTCTCAATATCAAATATTTCCCTTTTTTTCAAGTTTGGTGGGTATACAATTTTCATTCCTTATCTACCTCTGATGCCTTCACTTCTCGTATTTCATTCTCCTCATTTCCTGATTTCATTATTGTACCGTATTGTTTTTGTTCTTTTGTCTGGAGTTTTTTTTTCTTTTATTTTCCTCCGGGAGTACCCATGTTTTTCGTTCGTTCTCTTTCACTTGTTTCAACTTCGTCCAATATTCTGTTGAATTTTCTTTTTGACATGTTTTATGTCTTCACTCTGCCCTGTCCCCTAATTAGAAATTTTCCGAGTGCCCCGCTCCCCTTCTCCCTTCGTGGGTGATTCAAAAATTTGCGAATTCACCCCGCGAGTTCACCTTGCCACTACTGCCAGATGATATTTTTAAAAATCCGTATCCGCCATTTCTTCTGAAACCTGAAAACGGATTTCTACGGACTTTCCCTGAACTAGAAACAACAATCAGGAGGAATGTATTTCTGACACCCGTGACTGAGGTACTTTTTTCTTGATCGACTTAATGTTATAGCCGCAGGGGTTCGTAGCCGATTAATTTTTATTTGGCTTCCGGCAACCGGCTTCTGAAAATTTTTAAAAATAAACGGCTGGCTTCTTAACTGGCCTCCAGAGTCTCTAACAGGCTACCGGCTTCCAAGTTTTGTTTCCTGGCTCCTGCTACTGAATTCATTTCCCACTTCAGAAATGAAAATGCCGTCCTTGGACACCCATATTGAAATTGCATATTTTCGCATATTTTGGAGTGAAAAAGCATTTCAGACTGCAGCTACTCAAAATGCATATAATATGTGCACATTTTGAAATTTACAGTGCATATTTTTCCGGTCTTTAATTGATTACAACTGGCTTCCATTTTCTGTGGCAGTCATTTCGAGAAGCCAGTCATAACTGGCTTCCACTTTGGCTTCTGCTTCTCTCTGTGGTCATATATGGCTTCCGGCTTAATTCTGTGAAAAATAATTGGCTACTGGCTTTTTAGCTTCCGGCTACTGGCTGGCTACAAATCCCTGGTTATAGGAGACTGCGATATCAGCTCATAACGATCAAGAGAAAAGTACGTCTCATACAAATGACTAATGTACTTTTCCCTTGAGCCCAAGAAATTCGTACTTCACAAAAAATCTGATTTTTTTTTGAGGACCAAAAATCCGTAGGTTTGGCACTTGGATGCCAGATATATGGATTTTTCGGTCCTTGAAAAAGATTTGGGTTTCTCTTTTTACCGACTTTTCCAATTGGAAAAGTGAGGTATTACACCCGTAGCAAGGTGAATGGGGGGAGGGGGCAATGAATTTTCTCGACGTTTTAGAGGTCATAGATCACAACTAGCATAAAAAAAATTTCAGGTTTCCTTATATATATATATATATATATATATAGCCATATAGTCATATGTATAAGATTTTTTTGTCCGTGGAACTCCTCCGAAACTATCCGGTGGATTTTTTTGTAACTTGGCCATATTGTAGTATTATATCTGAATATGTGCACCCGCAATTTTTGTGAGAATCGGATGAGTAGTTCTCGAGAAATTTTCAATTTTTTGAGAAATTTTTCAGTATTTTGAGTATGTGTTTGTCCGTGGAACTCCTCCGAAACTATCCGGGGGATTTTCCGGTAACTTGGCCATATTGTAGTAATATATTTGAAGATGTGCACCCGCAATTTTTTCGAGAATCGGACGAGTAGTTCTCGAGAAGCTTTCAATTTTTTCAGAAAATCCGATGAGTATTTCTTGAGAAATTTGCATTTTTCTCACTATTACAAGTAGTCGCTCACATTACCTGAAGTGAATTCCTATCCTTTTGTTATCAGTGCGTCTATTGTGTTGTGATGAAGAACCTTTTATTTGACAGGTTCATTTGATAAAGGGTTCATTGAATTAATTTACACAGTGCAGTGAGGGCTTCTTTAGGTTAGGTTAGGTTAGAAATGTGCACCTGCAATTTCTTTTGAGAATAGGATGAGTAGTTCTTGAGAAATTTGAAATTTTTTTTGAGAAATTTCTCACTATCACAAGTAGTTGCTCACATTACGAGAAGGAAATTCTATTCTTTTGTTATCAGAACGTCTATTGTGATGAAGAACCTTTTATTCGACAGGTTCATTCTTGACAAAGGGTTCATTAAATTAGTTTACAAGAATTATTTACACAGTGAGGGCTTCTTTAGGTTAGGTTAGGTTAGGTTTGAAACATTTGCCGACTTTTTTTCTTTAGATACAGATGATGACGAGAGAATAAATAAAATTTATAAGTTATTAGGAGGAGTGATTCTCTTAATGAAATTTGATTGGTCAAAGGAAAAGTCGTGTATTACTGCGTGAGTGTTTTTTACGTATTTTTTCGCATATAAGCCGCACTCGAATATAGGCCGCACCTGATTTTTGAGACAAGAGTTTCAGATTTTGTTTTATATTACAAATTATAGGCCGCACCATTCACAATAGTTGAAAGATACTCTTAGTTTACAAAATAATGGCCCTGGGTGAAAAGTTTCTTGCAGCTTCGTGGTTACCGTGCTCTTTGGCATGCAAAATTATAATTTTTTAAACTTAGCAGGATACTGAAACCGTCTTACTCCAGACACTATTATGCCTATGACTGTCAAATCATATTTAAGCAGCACGGTGTACTGCAGTTATCTGTACCTCTTAAATCAAGCTTGTACAATACAGTAAACAGTTTTGTATATAGGCCGCACTCGAATATAGGCCGCACCCCATTTTTCAGCATTAAAAAACCAGAAAAAAAGTGCGGCCTATATGCGAAAAAATACGGTAGATTTTTCGTACAATACGGATTTCTTGTGATCAAGGGAAAGGTACCTTAGACACATATATGAGAGATACTTTTCTCCTGTTTGTTGCAGTATTCCGCAATGTCGAGTCGATCAAGGGAAAAGTATCTCAGCTACTTTAATGAAAGATACCTTTTTCCTGATTGTTATTAATGAATCAATCAAAGTCCGTAGAAATCTGTTCTGAGGGCGGGTACGGATTTTTGAAACTATCATCTGGCAACACTGGTCTGGCAGCACTGCACCTTGTCCAGTTTATGTACTAGGTCTACGGTATACTAGCTTTATGATGGCCTCATACTAGCTTTATACTAGGATTTTACCTGTCTAAAATTAAAATCATAATAAAACGGAGAAGACACCCCCCCCCTTCTCGTAGAATTTTACTAGTCTAAACTCAGCTTATAATAGATGTCCGGGATGAGGAAAATACAGTATACTGCATGAACGGGTCTAGTCAGTTTATTGTATTTCTTTTTTGAATTCCTTATTGAACTGGACCTTAACTAGTTACTATAGTAGGCTTAGCCTTCTTTAAATAAGCCTAAATATTCAGTAAACTAGCCGAAGAAGGTGGTAGGTCTGAGTACCA
The DNA here is from genome assembly GCA_035079395.1 of Aspidiotus destructor. Lineage (NCBI taxonomy): Eukaryota > Metazoa > Arthropoda > Insecta > Hemiptera > Diaspididae > Aspidiotus > Aspidiotus destructor. The sequence continues at coordinate 8,160,798 of JAVHKZ010000003.1, read as the reverse complement.
GTGCTGCCAGACGATAGTTTCAAAAATCCGTCTTCACAATTTTTTGTAAGACCAAAAGCTATCTCTCACAAGAGTAGCAGAAGTACTTTTTCCTTGATTGACTCAATATTACGGAACACCGCCGTATCAACCTAGAACGAGCAGGAGAAAAGTATCTTTCGTTCGAGGGTCTAGCGTACATTTCCCTTGATCGCAAGAGATCCGTATTGTATGTGAAAACCATTGAAAAAGAAAAACTCGTAGGTATCTTTTTCAAGGACCGAAAATCCGTAGATCTGGTATCCTTGCTGAGCACTGGGCTTCTTCTAGACCTGGCTTTGAGCTAGGTGTAGGCTTACTAGGATTTTAGCAGTCTTAAACTAGAATTAAAATAGATGTAGAAGACCCCCCCCCCTTGGATTTTACCACTCTTAAACTTATAGCCGGACTGGCCGGGTGGCTGACTCGCTCCTAAAATACACCAATTGGGAGGGGAGGGAGCAAACAAATTATTAGCTTGGAATATTTAAAAGTACACTTGCTTGGAATATTATTTCAAAGTAGACTTACATTAGACCAAGGAGGGGGGGGTGAAAAATCAGAGCGAGAAAGCCCCCGTAAAAGCTATCAACTTAAAATACTTCAATGTAGACTATGTTAGACGAAGACGGGGAGAGGCGGAAGAGCAAAGCGAGTGAGCCACCCAACAGCTATTTTTTGAAAATATTTTAAACCGGGCACATAGTAGAGCAAGGAAGAGAGCGAACGAGCGGAACGAGTGAGCTCTTCTAAAGCTACTAGCTTGAAATTCTTCAGAGTAGGCTTCTATAAACCCAAGGAGGCGGCGAACGAGCGGAGTGAGTGAGCTATCCAAAAGCTATTGGCTTGAAATACCCTAACTGGAACTATACTCCAAACGCTGGTAAAACTGGCCCTCAGACCTAACACGTGAACGCTCAACCAATTATATAGCAAATCAGGTTAACGAGTGAAAACCTCACGGGCAGCAGACATGAAACATGATCTTTTTCTATTTGGCTCCGCCAGAAGATTTTTCCTGAGTCCCTTTCTCTAAAAGAAAACTTTTAATCATCGGTTCTAGGTCGCAAAATTTGAAATTATTTCTTCTTAATTGGGAGCAAGATCGAGCAATAATGAAAAGACATCAAAAATGTTCTTTATTTATTTGGCTCTGCCAGAACATTTTTTTTGTTTTTTCTGTTAATTGTGATTCCTATGTTGTGCCACATTCTGATATCTCATGAAGCTCTTGAATGATGTAAAATCGTGTGTTTCTCACCAGAAAATTTTTCACGAATAAAAAATGATGAGTATAATAATCATGCACAAGGGTATATTTCCATGATAGTGTTACATTTCAGGCTTGTTGCTAAGCACTCAGCAATTCGCTACAAATTTAGGTTTGCTTCGAAAATATAGCAAAGGTCTAAATATTGAAAATTTGCACGGTCCAAAATACTGTGTAATAGCTAGACCTATCAATATTTGGACGAATGCCCCACTCGGACATGAGTTTTCTCCCAAACAGTATGGCATTCTGTAAATTATAGTTCTAAATTTTCGTATTAGATGGATATAAATCTTGTTTTCTTACGTTACCTTCGAATTTTGCATCATTAGTAATCAATTCCTGATGATTTTGCTGTAGAGATTTTCTTACATCCCTATTTTATTCGGCTATAATTTGATACTTCGTTTCTAAGGAGATACAGCGAACAATTGATTTTCCCATCATTCGAACGTAGAAGAAATAAAATTGAAATTAGCTCACTCATGCGCTCACAAAACTTTGTATGTTCTATTACGTGTATCTACTATTATTGTAATAATGAAACACCTATTGATTAATCAACATTTCTCACGCTACCCCTTAACTTTTCAGCGGTAAAGATTGTGTTAATGCGACTCCAAACGAACTTACCCATTCTGGAAGCAAATAATGCGTAAAACTTCATCGGTGGGCGAAGAATTGGGTAATGCGATAACGTCTTTTTTTTTTTAGATGAAAATATTTTTTTTCATTCATTTACACGTTCCGTATTTAGTTTTTTGCAACGTCTCGGTGAGTATAAGATTGATCTTTCGGAATTTTCAACTATATTGGAGTTTATGCAAACGTTCTTAATATTTGATACAGATATGTCTGCACAAGAAGCTGAAACCCCCGTAGAGAGTCGCAGACCAATTCAGTTCAGAAAGTTTGATAATATATTCAAAACATTATTTTTGACCACAGTGGCAAAGAGAAATATCTTAGCGTCTCCGCACATTACGAAAGGTAATCCATGTTTGAAACTTTGAAAGTGAGTAGGTAAGCTATACTAAATCGAAGCATTTTATTTGCGGAGATATCTTTACCTACTTCCTCGTTTTTGCGGTGGAAAGAGAGAGTCTGTTCCCGGTAAACATTCTGAAGCACTCTGAAGCACTCTGAAGCACTTGGGAATTACTACCCCTGTTTTTCCCTTTTGAAGCCTACTTGAAGCCCGCTTGAAGCACTGAGAAGCCCAGTTGAAGCCCTCTTAAAGCTCGCTTGAAGAGGGCTTCTACTGGGCTTCAACTGGGCTTCTCAGTGCTTCAAGCGGGCTTCAAGCAGGCTTCAAAAGGGAAAAACAGGGGTAGTAATTCCCAAGTGCTTCAGAGTGCTTCAGAATGTTTACCGGGTTAATAGTTCATCCTCCAATGAAATACTAAAATTCGAAAATTCCGCATGTGATCCTACATAGAGTCAAAACTTGTAGGTAGGTAGGTACCTATGTAAGCATGATACCCTCGTCCTTGCTTGTTTATCTACCGGCATGTCCGATCGCGTAGGGTAGGAGATTTAATCTCTTCGTTTTCTTCTCTTGTTGTATTCAGTTCGATTATTGTCTTCATTTATGAGTGTTGTCGTCATTCACCGTCGTTCATGTATATTGTATATTTCATTTGTAATACCAGTTGCAATATTTTACACGCCTGTGTTGGCGATTTATTGTTTATTTCATAAATAAAATGCAATTAACCGTCGCTGACTTAGAAATTTTCCTAGTTCGTGTTAACGAACTTACACCTATATAGTATGTGTATGAATCTTAGATTCAACAACAACTAAGCACATATTGTAACGCACCTTATGGTTGATAGTATGATGGCAGTAATATTTGAACGACTGCTCTGCATTATTCGACAAAATTTTCGGTAGCAACAATCGGAAAGTTCTCTGATTTTACTGGCGATTATAACTGTAGACAACAAAATTGTGCATTTGTTCTTCATTATTTCTACGTGTCCGATCGTCATTGCGAATTAAACAATGAAGGCACGACTCTCCCAATTCCTGGTATACTGTCTGTGGTTTTTGAACATCCATCTGCTATCCGAAAATGAAGTCGTCGCGTACGTAATCGTCAGAGAATAATCTCATTTCTTAATTACCTATTCTGTACGTTGGTTTAAAATATACCGTATTTTTAAAATTTTCTTTCTTCAGAGCACAGACTGAAGTGGCGACGGCTGACAAACAGGTAATAACCTCGAATATAGAACATTCTTAGTCATTGGCACCTTAAACCTGTTACGATTTCACCTTCATTATTTCTTACAGGATGAAAAGTCTCGTGCACCCATCAATTTACAGTCGTTGTCATTTGAGGAGAAGAAAAAATTCAAGGACTCATTTGACATCATCTTCACAGATTGCGATGGGGTGCTATACAATCACAGCGGTGCCATAAACAACGCCCACGAAACCGTGAGAGAACTTATCAAAGAAGGAAAAACCATTCGTTTTGTTACCAACAGTAGCAGAAAAACCATGGCAATGGTACTTGAAAGGCTTAGAAATTTGGGTTTTGACAGCGCTAACGAGGAGTCAGTCATCTGTCCTATGGCCTTAATTGCTGACTATCTTCGAGACAAGCTGCCGCCGAGTAAGTCGGTATACGTGATTGGTTCCGAAGTGGTATGTGAAGAAATACGTCGACACAATATCCACTGCTTCGGACCCGGTAAAGATGAAATGAGCGATGAAATGACGAAAGATATTCCTAAAGTAAATCTCAAACTGCCCAATGATGTTGGAGCGGTGATCGTTGGATTTGACGTTCATATCGACTACGATTTAAAAATTCCTAAAGCATTCCGATTTCTAAGAAATGAGGAATGCTTGTACATTGTTTTGAACCCAGACGAAATGGGCGGTTTGAGTTCGAATGAACGATTTCCAGCCGGGGGAGCTCTTGCAGCTTCGATCAGTCTAGCCACCGGTCGAGAACCTTTTGTCCTAGGGAAACCACATCTGATTGAAATACTGAAATCCAAGGTTAATGATCCACAACGAGCGTTGTTTATCGGCGATAGACTGAACACCGACATTATAACAGGCAACAAGTGTACCTTCAGAACCCTACTTGTCCTAAGCGGAGTTCATAATCTGGGTGTTCTTAAGAAATACGCTGAGTCAAACGATCCTGAAGACCGAATGTACATTCCGGACTTCTATACTAATTATTTTTCGGAATTAGTTTTTAAATAAGTTTTGTACCTATTTATAGGAATTCATTGGCTATCATCAAGATTGTTCTAGGTGGGTATAGGTTACTTTTTCCTATAATTTTAATTTCTTTTTGTGATGAGCGCGGAAAACAGAGACTACAGTGGAAAATTATGCGCAATTGCTTTACTGTCACACGGGCCTGGGATTAGGGTTAGATAAGGTAGGTATCTACCTTGAGATGTACATTTCTCCTAATTCCTTTTGCCTTCATAGTGAGAAAAATGAAAAAACTTACGGGTTCTTTAACGGAGTTGAATGAAGGGAGGCAGGGAACCTGTTTTGTGAATCTTATGGTGTTTGAAACGTTGTATATCTGGCTCATTGAAGGGGCTAGGCCAATTGGTGAATGGAGTATTGCATATCTAGTTACTTGAAGGAGCTATTTTAATCGGGCTATGAGTGCTGCCAGATCTACGGATTTTCAATCCCCGAAAAAATTGGGATCTTTCTACGAATTTTGCGTAAAATGCGGATTTCTTGGCCTCGAGGGAAAAGTACCGCAGTCAGTTGTGAGAAATACTTTTCTCCAGGTCATTACGGGCCAATAGTGCCCGTCTGTAACATTGAATCGTTCAAAAGAGAAGTACCTCATTTAAGAGAAAGAGAGATACCATTCTCATGATTGTGATTGAGGAACCATTCTTCAACATACAGTAACTAGGCTGGGACTCCTCCTTGTATTATACTAGCTTTATACTGGTATATTATATGATAGAAGGCCGAGCTATTGGAAAGGGATTTAGAAAAAGGAGGGGGAAGTCGAAGAGAATTTCGACCTTCGAACTGTACGTGATAGTCCGAGCTATAGAGGATAAGGGACGGGCTTGGAAAAATTTTAACCTCCAAGCTATAAGTGATAGGACAAAAACGAAAATTTTTTCAAGTCCCATGGTCATGCTTGAGTAGACGGCGGACGTTTCTTCCGGAAATACCCCCCCGGATAAAACAGGTTTCCTGTTAAGAGGAAATTTCGCCGCCCACGATAATATTATTTAATTTTAATTTTAAAAGAAAACAATGCAAGAACTGTTGAGCTAATACGAGGGCACAATACGTTTAAGAGAGTAGTAAATTTTTGGTGGTGGCAAAACCTCTCTCAGATACAAAATGAGGTGGCAGGTTTTGAACTGCTAACAGTGACTGGGAGAATAAATCCACCCCTGCTTCCACAGTAGATCCTTCTTGTTTTTTAACATGTCTCATGTTTTCAGGCTGGTTTGGGGCGAAATTTATCCTTAAAATTCTGTCTTAGCACTTCTATGTCCGCGTTATATCCGTGTCCTTTGACCTTGGAACTTCAAAAAGTTATCATGAGGGGAGGACATATATGCGCATACCATGCCAGAAAGCAATTCTCTTAAAAGAGAACTCTAGTACTATACTCCCTCTGTCTGTCAGTTATCATTGCATCCACCAGCACTAGAAGAGGATAGTATATGCCTCCCAGTTATCAAGGAGGTGGATGCGGCAGTCAATAAACTGTGGGATAAGTAATGGAAGGCTCCGGGACCAGACAAGATTCCAAATCCAGTCTAGAGCACAATACATTCAGTTGATCCAGCACTACTCCTTGATACGTTCAATGCGGCATTTCTTGGGGGCTGTTCCCTGTACGGTGGAAGAAAGCCACGCTAGCCTTCGTCGATAAGAAGGATAAATCAGCCGGGCTGCTATCCTCTTATCGACCACTTTGTCTGCTAGACAACGTGGTCAAACTCTTGGAGAGAGTGATAACCAATATGAAAGAGTAATAATCTCAAGTAGTCAGTACGGTTTCCAATTTGGACCTTGTGAATCAGAGGCTGGAATCAGGCTGATGCAGGGCCGTCGCCAAGGGTGTCGAGTAGGTATTACCGCTTCAGGCCTCGAGCTGCTGTGGGCTTCTCGCCGGCGAGGAGAAAAAAAAATTAAATTTGTCTAAATTGAAAAAAGGGCTCATGTGAAAATTTTACTTTGGGTCTCAAAAAGTCTGGCGATGACGCTCAACTCGAGTCCCACAGCCCCGAGTGTCAGTCTAGAAAGTCAATCTGGAATGTCAGTCTCAAGCTCGACTGTCAGTCTTGAGTCTCAGTCTCAAGTCTCAGCCTCAATTTTCAAGCTCGAGTCTCAGTCTCGATTGTGTGTCTCGAGTCTCAATCTCGAGTCTCAGCATCAAGTCTCGGTCTCGGTATCGAGTTTCAGTCTCGAGTATCAGTCTTAATTCCCAAGCTGGTGTGTCAATTCCGAGTCCCAGCCTTAATTTTCAAACTCAATTCTCAAGCTCGAGTCTCAGTCTCGAGTGTCAATCTTGAATCTTTGTTTCTAGTCACATGCTTGAGTCTCAGTCTCGAGTCTGAAGCACGAGTCTTTAACTCAAGTCTCAGGCTCGAGCAGGGCCGTCGCAAGTAGGTATTACCGCTTCAGGCCACGCCCTACTGTATCCTAATATAAAGAAAAGGCGTAGGCTAGATTTATACTAGGCTAAGAAAACTCCGAGAGCCATTATGAAGCTATTAGCTTGTGACGTCATAAGCTCGGTGACGTCATAAGTCGTTAATCCTGGTCCGCTTACAACATTAAATATACTAAAGTAGACTTACACTCGACCAAGAAGGCTCATCAGCCTGAAATATTCCAAAGTAGACTTATACTAGATCAAGCGAGAGGTTTCTTGCTCCTCTCCAGCATCAACTCCGGTAAGCCTAATGAAGACCCGAGTTTTTGTTCTCCTATTATTTCGCACCACATACTGAACAATTATTATGAAGGTTGATGTTGTCGAAGAATGATGATGTTAGTACTCATACTTATAATAATGTAATGATAATACTCGGCCGAATTGATATCCAATAAAACCTGAAGATTACGTCGTAGATTTTTCCATTGTCCCTGTATGAAAATGCAAAATATTATTCCCCGTGAGTATAGTAAAGGAAACAAACTTTTGTAACTTGGAGACATGAACTGGTGCCATGCATACTCGTATCAATGTATGTAATTATTTCCTTTTCCTGTCGAACTGAAAACGTATCAGGAAAAATTGAGATTCGTTTGTCAATAGAAGCTTACACACATGTGCCCCCATTGACAGGTAACCTCGCAAGAACTGAGGAAAGGGAGCACCGCGGGTACGAATAGACAGTCTTCATTGTTGGAAAACGACCTTTGTATTGCGATTTAATCATTTTTCGGGAGGTAAATTAGCGCTTCTTCGCCTTATTTACTCACGTGGATGCATTTGTCCATTTGCGTGCGTTTCTTTGCTGTTCACAGTCGGTGGCAAAGTATTTTGTAAAATCAAGTTTAAAATTGTTAGTTTACAATTTAGAAAATAATTTAATCCGGCATTGCATGCGAGAAGCTATAATGTTTTTGGAGATTTGAATAGTTTTGTTTTTGTCGAAGCGGAAGTTCGTAATTAACGTTGTGACTATGTTGAATTTCTACTACATTACTACTTGTTTATTATGGTCAACCCCAACTATCAATGGAACGAATAATAAAATCGCAATGCAGTTCTTGTGTGTCGCGTACAAAGTAATAACAGAAAGACTTTAATTGATAATTTTGTGCGCTGAATTCTGTCATCTATGCTACGTGAAGTTGAGGAATAAAGTTTCCAAATTCGTTCGCGAAAATAATATAAAATTTCAGCACACTAGTTGAATACGAACGGGGACGAATAATGCCGCGTAAAAAAAGAAACGGGGTCGAAATATGTCACTTGCAAATCATCTCAGAATCGTGGACGTCGAGAAAATTGGAATAGTTTACATTTCTGAGTATGATGTGTACGTGCTACCGCATTATGACCTTATTACCAAACTTTGCACAACAACTGCAATTTACAAAAACTCCGATTATAAAAGGTAGGAAATGAAATTATGTAAGTATTTTTAGGAAGATAAGTGTAGAATACTTTTTTGTAGAAGAAAAATATTTTTTCGTGCTAGGACGAACAGAACAGAAGGAAGATTGGCTTTTCTACCGCGCGTAAGAAATTTTGATTGCTCGAAGTTTCGCAGTGCCAAGACTGCATTCTCAAGGGCGCAAACTATACATTGAAGTTTACAATAACACATGAGTAATAACAGATTGACGAAGAAAAAAAAGGGGAAAAAATGACAAGCTAATAATAAGTGAGATTAAACGCCAGAGAGGTTATTGGTATTATGTTTGGTTGTTGATTACCTAAATTACTTCTACAATCTTCCTCTTCTTCTTACTCGTATTCGACTTGTAGCCTCATCTGGGAACATCATCAAAATTGAATTGTTGGCCAGCATCTAGACCGTGAGATGATAAGCCGCTGACTTCGATACTCAGTTTATCCCTACATCATAGTCTAGGTAATTCAAAATCGTGGGTGGTTTTCTAAACAAGTGAAAAATTGTCTCGTGAGCTTTAATGGAATGATAGAAGACCTTGAAGGTCCAGGTTTTCAAAATGACTTCTATTTCGATAATATGCAGACTCACTCTCGTTCCTATAGAGACGTCAGAGAGAATTACGCGCAGTTGGTCTGAGCTCCATGAGAGGTTAACTAATAACTCTTAGAAGAGTAATCTTGAAACACAGTCTTCGTCAAGGCTAAATGAAAAGCGTATGGCATCGAAACCATACCGTAAGTATCCTGCGGTTGCTCATACATGAGGCCCTCAAAATTTTCTTTGACAGAGGTCATAGGCTATGTTTGATGCAAACGAGGAGGAAAGTGCTCCTAATGATCATGTAGTTTTGATCCTTCGAGTTCTACAAGACTATCTGCTGGGCATTTGTTGCCAATATCATGTAAAGTTGTTGTTGTTGAATGGAAAACTAGGTACATAGACGAGCTGGGACAAGCAGATTTCAGCTAGAATTTTTCTGTCATCTATTGAAAATTTTATCGTCCGGGACATGATGGAATCACAGCGCGTATTCTTCGAGCACTCCCGCACTTAGGAGTAGTTATGTCAACTCAAATATTTAGCGCCGCGTCCTGAGATTGTGGCACATACCAGGACAATCGCTTATGTCGCTTGTGCAGCGCCGACCCTTCTTCCATGGTGGAGTGTGTGCGGGTTGCGTAAGAATTTGATTTTGTTTCCTCCAACACCGGAATCGCCCCTTGCGAGTATTACTTCAGCGTTGGAAGAATCTCCTCAACGAATCCCCTCTTCTACTCGACATTGGTCCCAATTTCCACACCTTGCAGGTGAAAGGTACGGGTTGACTGAACTTCCGACGGGTCGTGAATAGTATGGCCTCCGCCTTACCTACTGCTAGTTCTAGTCTGGCCGACTCAATCCAGCGCGTCACTTCCTCTAGGGTCCGGTTTACACTGCTCTTCACCGCTACAATTCTCTCGGCAGTGCATACTACCAGTGTGTCATTCGCATAGCAGATGAGCTCAACATCCGGCGGCAGCTTCACCTTAAATATCCCGTTAAATGCAACACATCATAGTAGTGGCCCAAGAACCGACCCCTGGGACACCCCACAAGTAATAGGGCGCTTCACTGTACCAGCAGACTTCTCTGCTTGAATTTCTCGGCAGCTATACCTAAAAACAGAAGTCATACCCTCTTCCGATATTTTACATTGTATATTATGTATTTACCTGTATGATAAGTCATAATTATAGATCGAACTCGTCATGAGAGGGGTGAAGAAAAACCAAGGTAAAACTCACCCAACTCTCATGACTAAAAATATGTAAAAAAAAAAGATAGCTACTGATCATTCTGAGCAGGTATGCGGGCATTTCTTCGTCCATGAGGACTTCCAGTATTCTCTTCCATGGGATCGAGTTGAACGCATTTCTTATGTCGAGGCTGAAAAAACTGACGCGTAGCTATCGCTGACTTGGCTAAGGACTTCAGCCTGGCCCCCGCATCTGACGTACAGCTTCCAGTTTGAAAATCGTACTGGCTACTTGAGATTATAATTATCTCTTCTCTTCAGATAGCTTTCATGGAGATTGGCTATCACTCTCTCTGGGTGTTTTCCAACATTGAGATGTACGGACTCCTCAAAAATACGAGGTTACGTGACTGTATTTGTACTCTCCACTTTTTCCAACATTGTCCGACAGACATACTGGTCAATAAGAGGATCCAGGTGATTTATCCTTCTTATCGATCAGCGCTAGCCTGGCTTTTCACATATTTCATGTCTTTGCTGGGCTCATCCTTATGGGAATTTTTCACTGTGGCAGTGATTCTCAAATCTGCGAGTTTGCCCCCTCTCTCTGTAAGTTCTAACATATCATAATATAATGAAAAGGCGCAGGCTAGATTTATACTAGGCTAAGAAAACGCTGAGAGCCATTATGAAGCTATTGGCTTGTGATGTCATAAGTTCGGTGACGTCATGAGTCGTCTATCCTGGTCCGCTTACAACATCTGATATAGGAGCGGAGCGAGTGAGGCCCCCTAATCTCATCAGTCTGAAATATACTAAAGTAGACTTATACTGGACCAAGCGAGTGTGCCCCTCTAAAGCCTTAGCCTAGAATATTCTAAAGTAGACTTATGTCATAATAGACACTTTATTATTGATCTCTTCAACAGGAACTCTCAAGTAATTCTTGCCTCGCATTATCCACAACATATCTGATCGGGCAAAATTTTGAAAAAACATGGAACATGATCTTCATCTTTCTGGCTGTGTCAAGAAATCCAATACACCCTAAAGTCATTAGCCAACTTTTTCTTTCATCTCACAGGGAACAGTCCCTCAGTATCTGCCGCATTTAAGACCGTCAACTGAATGTAAGGCGCTCCAGACTGGCATTGGAATCCCATCCGGGCCCGGAGCCTCCCAATACTTTCCCGGCAGTCTATTTACTGCTGCATCCATTTCCTCGGCACCTAGGAGCTCAGGCAACCAAAGACTCAAAAGGAAAGCCATAGCCAATATCAACTGACCACCGCAATCACGTCCTTCGGTGTCTTTGCAGCGTAGCAGCAAAAAAAACAGGGCATAATTATCGAATTAAGTCATTTATTACAATTTTGTAACATAACTCAGCACGTTAACCACCCAGCGAGAAATGCGCTGCCAATTTTTTTAAATTGCTGCCACTTCTGCTGATATGTCAGCAGAAGTGGCAGTAGTGGACAAGTTCATGGCTGACACTTTTGCTTACAATATGCTGACACAAGAGCAATTCTTCCGTCAGCGCTGACGGCAGCGCTCACGTAAGCGCTGACACCTTTGCTTACAATATGCTGACACAAGAGCAATTCCGTCAGCGGTAATGGCAACGCTGACGGCAGCGCTTACGTAAGCGCTGACACTTTTGCTTACAATATGCTGACGGCACGCGACGGCTACTAGCCTAGGCCTAGGTTTTAATTTAAAAAAAAAATTAAAATCAGTTGAATAAACAATAAGTACAAAGTGGTCTGTTGTGAGTAATTAATATAGGTATAATTATATATATTGACTGATAAAAAAAAATTATTCAACTTGTTGACATGTTTCATGTCTTTTCTGACACCCTATATACTATCAAAAATTCGCCAGTACCAACCCCCCCCCCCACTTCCCCCTAACAATGGACTTGAAAAATTTTTGTGAATTACCTGGGAGGTCATTGAGAAATCTGCCAGTACCACCCTCAAATTAAATAGAAATAAAACAAAATGAAATAAAAATAAAATAAAAATAAAATAAAAATACAATAAAAATTGAATAAAAATGAAATGAAATAAAAATAAAAAAAAATAAAAATACAATAAAAATAAAATAAAAATAAAATAAAATAAAAATGAAATAAAATAAAATGAAAATAAAATGAAATGAAAATAAAATTAAATTAAAATTAAATTAAATAGAAGTGAAATTAGAATAAAATTAAAACTAAAAATATATACCTAGGAAATCATTGAAAAATCTGCAAGTACCACCCTCAAATTAAATAGAAATAAAACAAAAATAAAATAAAATGAAATAAAATAGAAATAAAATAAAATAAAAATAAAATAGAATGTAGATAAAATAAAATAGAAATGAAATAAAAATAAATATAAAAATAAAAATACTGTATATACCTAGGAAGTCATTGAAAAATCTGCAAGTACCACTCTCTTCCAAAAAAAAAAAAAAAAAAACAAGAAAAAATTAAATTAAATTGAATAAAAATTAAAAATGAAATTAAATACCTGGGAGGTCATTGAGAAATCTGCGAGTACCACCCTCAAATTAAGTAAAGATAAAATTAAATAAAATTCAAATTGAAATAAAATTAAAAATAAAAATATATACCTGGGAGGTCATTGAGAAAATAAAAATAAAATGAAATGAAAATTAAATTGAATTAAAATAAAATAAAAATTAAATTAAAATAAAATTGAAAATTAATTTAAAATAAAATTGAAAATGAAAATATATACTTGGGAGGTCATTGAGAAATCTGCGAGTACCACTCTCAAATTAAATAAAAATAAAATAAAAATAAAATAAAATAAAAATAAATAAAAAATTAAATTAAATTAAAAAATAAAAATATATTCTAGAGAAGTCATTGAAAAATCTGCAATTACCACTCTCTTTCAAAAAAAAAAGAAGAAAAAATTGAATAAAAATAAAATAAAATAAAATAAAATAAAATAAAATAAAATAAAATAAAATAAAATAGAATAAAAATCAAATCAAATCAAATCAAAAATAATTCTGAAAAAAACAATAGATAGAAATGAAAATAAAAATATATACCTAGGAGGTCATTGAGAAATCTGCGAGTACCACCCTCTTTAGAAAAAGAAGGAAAAATTAAATAAAAATGAAATGAAATAAAATAAAAAAATAAAATAAAATATAATATTGAAATGAAATAAAATAAAAATAAAAATAAAATAGAAAAATACCTCGGAGGTGATATAGACATTTGCAAGTACCATCCTTCTTCTACTATCCATAGTATATTTAAATGGACTTGGGAAAATTTTGGGTGAGGCCACAATCTGCTGCCATCGCTGCCGTCAGCGCTGACGGCAGCATGTCTAGAAATGTTGACAATCTGCTGCCGTGTCAGCGTACGCTGCCATTGCTGCCACATTCGCTGACATGTCAGCGTACGCTGCAAATCGCTGTCGTCAGCGCTGACGGCAGCATTCCCACCATTCCTACAAATGCTTACAATCTGCTGACATGTCAGCGAACGCTGCCATCGCTTACGTAAGCGCTGACAATATTTTCTGGCTGGGCAGATTGAAAACTGTTGAACAATGGTCCATATAAAGTAATTAAGAAAAAGAAAATGGTTAAATTGATTGAGAAACACACATGCGCCATTTATTGAGACCCCATTTTATTTGGAGAAAAGTTTATTCATGTTCCTTGTTGTCCAATTATCGACTTCGCTCATTAATCAGTACTTCATTCAGTATAAACGAAGCATTCGAAACCATCTGGTAAGGCGAGGCTAGTAGGTTTCGTTACTTACCTGAATATTGCCGAAATCAGATATAGGTAAGTGATGAGTGCTTGTTTAGCAGTGATTGTTTCGATCGCCGTGCGCCTACGAGCTCTTGATGAGGCTTCGTAAGAATTAGATCGAATTTCAGCAGAAAGAGAATTTTGAATGGTTATATTAGCGCTCTATAAAAGGTGACAGCAGTTTCTAAAAGTATTTATGTCGTAAAATCGATGTGCGCTGTTTCCGGCAAATTATAACAGCTTCCCATCATACCGTCACATCTATTTTTACTTTACGGACCCATAAGACTTTCACCACAACTTTATATAATTTTACTTCCTCCCCAGACATCTTCCAGATGAGAAGAGATCTCTAAAGCCCAGATGTTGGATATCCATCAGTCCATTATTGTATCCGTACCTCTATCAGATTCTAAATTTGTACCTAACAAGACCTCGAAGATAAATATTATTACACGAAGAAGAATTTTTCAAACTAAAGAAAACTCGTTCAGTAGGTAGATATAAATCGTCTGTCAAAAGAATTTTTGATACCGTATCTACGGAAAATAAAACTTTAGTTAAAAAAATGATAAGAGTCGAAAAAACTTCAACGTACATCTAATTTCGTTTTTCTTTTTTTTTTTTTTTCTAGACGATAGTTATTTTTATATTAAATTCGCGTGGAGTTGAAAGTTCGAAAGAAGTTTCCCATCAACGTTACAGCTAATTTTTTTTCATTTTCTCATTGTCTCTCTGCATTCTTTTTCCTTTCTCTCTTTTTAATTTAATAGATTTGGTATTTGTAACAGTTTTGCACAAATTATAGCGACAACTTCGTGATTTCCAATGTTAGGCTTGCATGTTAGAAATAAATTTTCTGATAATTTAATGAAAACGTACGGCGACCATTGCATGTAAGCTTATGAAAATATCCCAGGCTGGTTGAATCCTCACCTTCACTGTCAAGGGTGGCGTTCTCAACTCGTTACGACCTTGTCTCTTGAGAACTAATTTTTCTATTTCTTTCCTTTCATTACGTTGTACATACGGAGTAGTCTGAAACAGTATTATTCAATTTCCTATCATCGTTGTTTGCTAATTTTGGTCTCATTGTTCACAGATCGGATTATGTACGCTCGAAATCAGCAAAGGCCTTTTAGACCGCCAGTTGTCGGGGGTCAACCTATTTCGGTGGAAACAGCTACGGTCTGTGAGGTTTTTTACCGTATATTTGTGTATATTTTCGTCGAGTGCGCGAATTTTAGAAATGCTTTTTTTGTAGGCATTACGTATGATCGTTTTCGGAAGTTGTGCGACTCCCCCACGCGGTGAATGGTTGCGGACGGGGTTCGTATTCAGAGAACCAGAAAAAGAACTAGCGTACGGATTAAGGGCTCCTCGAAACGGTACTCGTGGTCTTTTATCAGCTTTGCAAGCCTACGTGCTGAAATATTTGTTATTCGAGAGGAAGAATGAAAATAAATTACCCGCGGATGAGTAAGTTTATCCTTTTTTTTTTTCTGTTTATTTTGCGACAACAAATGCCAACTTATACCTACTTTTCAAAAGAGAAAAAAATTGAATACTACCGTTGATTTTTCATCATTTTCTTGCATCGACAACGTTTTCAATGACAAAAATATGAAATTAATGTTTCTCTATTTCTATTGCTTCATTTTTCACCTCAATTGCTTTTAGATTAATGAAACCTGATAAAGCGGCTCAGACAGAAGCTTTATGGCGAGCGATTAGCGATATTTTGTGGAAGATTGGCGAGAAGAAAAAAGTAGTTGTGACACTACCGCAAGAAATCGCGTACGTGTCGCACTCGATCGCGTATTTTCAGGATTCTATCACAGAAAAGGTATCTAGAAATTTTCATTTTCAAGGAAATAAAAATATTGTGGGTGTTCGAAAACCGTCGCATTAAAAATTTTCCAAGTTCTTTACTTCATCATTTTTAGTCTGTCACAAAATTACTATGTATGATAAGGTAATCTTTTTTACATAATTCGTTTTTCGCGGTTCGCATAAATAAAACTGTTTAAGTAAAATTGGGGATATTATCGAACATCGGAGGGAATTGGGAAATTCTTCCGCAGATTCGACAAAAAAAAAAAGAAGTGAAACGTACATAAAATTGAATTTGTACCCCTTTGACATCGTAGGGTACTACCCACATGACCAATGAGCACGGGATCGGTCATTTTCTTTTAAATTTGCGTTAGGTAGAAATACGTACATGATAATTTTAAGGAGGCCTAGTTAGTTTTTATTTGGAATTCTCAACATGTTTCTAATTACCAATATTTTTACAGCTCCATCTGTTCGAAATACAAGAAGAAGGAGAACTGGAAATCTTTTTAAAACGTTACATTTATATTGTGAGTATAATGATATGCGTTATATTTATCTACTTCATTGCTATCGTACGCTCCAGTTCAACAGTTTTAGAAGTCTACGGCGCCGATTAGCTCGTTCATGTGCCTTTATTGATATTAGTCATTATTTTTGACTTCCTATGTTTATTGTCGGTCCTATCTTTTTCCTTAATTTTGCCAGTTCCGCGATCATCATCTGCTTTTCCAGCTATTAGCACCGGATCACCAGCGAATCCGGGATTATTTGCGTACACTAGGTCTATTTGTTTGACCACATAAAAATGAAGTTATGAAAGAAAACTTGACCGGGTTGGGTTCGGGTTTACTCGGAAGAGAGCGTGACTGATTGATATGAACTTTCTAAAAGTTCTAACTTTTTTGAACCAAACACGCGAGAACTATGTCCGGCGAAGTAGAACGAATGGCTCGCAGTTTCTTTGATGACGTCACTAATGAACCTCGAGGTAAAACGAATAGGATGATGAAGGAACTTATGGAATTTTTTGTTCTAGGTTCAATAGTTTTGGTAAAACGAATAGACCTACTCTCTTCATCTTCGTACCTTTTTTGCTCAGTCTAATTTCCTAAATCATTCCTGTAGTAGGTGCTCGAAGTATAGTCTTATTTTACTCCCTCTTTTTTTAATTTCACCAAAATTATGATTTCATTCTACTTGAGTGAGTTGTATAAGGTTTCATAGTCTTTTGTCTATTTCATGGTCATGGGTACTTGATAATTGAATATTTAATCAACAAATGTGACGCGCGCAGACAAGTCCGCCAACAGTTAGTTAAATGATGACGATTCAAAGCCGGGCCAGACGAAAGAGGGGGAGGGGGGGCAATTGGAGATTTCGTCCCCGGGCCAGGCTCTGTTAGGGGCCCGCAGGGTTTCTATCTTTAAGAGGAGAGTACGAAAAATTTTTTTGGAGAGGCCCGCTGTATTTCTTGCCTCGGACCCAACTGGAGCTCTCGAAAGGCCTGACGGAGACAGGCTTCACCCTTGGGGTTTGAATTCAGACTCAGAAACAAATCTATTTTTAGATTTTCAAGAATTTATGGCTCAGTGGATTCTTCAAGATCAAAACATCGACATTCAGCAAAGAATCGATTACATTCCTTCAGACCACATTCCTTTGGTAAAATACTGCAAAATCCACAACTTGAGACCCAGTAATAAATGTGACATTCTGAACTAGAGAACATCTCATGTTAGACAAGACCTAGTGGGCTTCAGTAGACTAAATTCCTACATCTGAGGAGGGTTTGAAGTATTCAATTCTCGTCCTGGATGACTGAAAGGGACTCTAATTTTCTTTTCAGACAAAATTGAAAGGGAGGATTAAGTTTAGACGCCAGCACAAAATACCTTCTGGTTCTCGAACTTGAGACTGAGAAACAATCCAATACTCAGATTCTCAAGTGTCGACTGCTCCAAATTCGTGATGGGGTCAAAAAAATACAATCATCCCCTTGTCATGTCAGATTGCTACAGAAAATGGAAAAGTTGGGATGCAGTCACGATCTACCCTCGGGATTTGAAGTTGAGACTCAGAAACAACTCAATTCTCAGGTTCCCAAGTATCGATAGCTCGAGGCCTAAAGACGAATTCGTGACTGGGTCAAAAAATACAATGATTCCTTTGTCATACAAGATTGCTACAGAAAATGGGAAAGCTGAGATGCAGACACAATCTACCCTCGAGTTCTGAAACTTTAGACTCAGAAACATTCCAATTCTCAGCTTCCCAAGTATCGATAGCTCGAGACCTAAAGATGAATTCGTGATTGGGTCAAAAAAATACAATAATTCCCTGGTCTGCCAAAATTGCTAAAAATAGTTCAAAAGTGTAGACGGAGACCAGGCCTGACGAGAGGAGAGCTGTGTTCCTTGCCCCGGACCCGACTGGAGCTCTCAACAGGCCTGTTTAAAGCGGATATAATACGCAAGTGTAGCCAGTTCCACACGTGTAGAACTTCTATGAAACCGAATTGCAGCCAGAGATGGCATAAGGTTTGCGATTGCTTACAGCTATTATACCGTGACGTGAATATTTTAATGTTAGAATGATGGCCCGGCTAACGTGACGCTACAATTCATTCAGGTTATAATAACGGTTACATGCATTAAGGCAAAAAAAATTCTAGATCAGAAAATGCCGTTGGCTGGATCAGTTAGCGGCTGGAGAACCGGTTTGGTTCGGGCTGCACTGACATTGCAGTCAATGCTGTCAAAACTGATGACTTGATTAGCGAGAATTCGACCTCCCAGGTCCCTTCTGTCACTTTAGCCCCATCCAGGCACTCATCTCAAACGTCGACTCTTACTTCCTATTTTTGTCGTCCACTCCTACTTGGTGAAGTCCTACCAGTCCTGTGGTCCAACAAGTCCTCATTTTTACTCACTCTTCAAGAACAGGAAACCAACCTGTTTTATGGGAAGGGGGGGAGTAAATTTAAGAAAAATTACGAGCACCGGGTGCTGTTCAGCAGACTTGGGACTTGAAAAAGAGGGTTGTCGGGTAAAACGTGGGACTTGGAGAAATTTTGACCTCTGAGCTATATATGATAGGAGAGGGGGACTTTAAAAAAAGCTATAGGGATGGAAAAAGAACGAAAAAATTTTGACCTTCGGGCTAGAGGTGATAGGAAATCGACTTTCAAGCTATATATGATGGGAAAAGAACTGGAAAAAAATTAGAGGCCGGGGAACCCGCAACCTCCCGTGCTCGCGATCACCGTGGCGCGATAATGCCCCCTCGGAAAATGAGTTGACTGGGCTCTTCTCCGTATACTGCATGCTAGAATTGAAATTTTTCAAGCGCCCAAAGTAGGTCAAGGTCAAGGTCATTGATGACGTCATGAAGAATCCCGGCTGGAAGTTGAAATTTTTTCCAAGTCTCTAAAGTAGTTCAAGGTCATTGATGACGTCATAAAGCGCCCCACGTCACGGCAAGCAGTTCACAGAAACTCCCGGACGCAGACGTTTTCTGAGGATGTAATCCCCCTTAACAAAATGGATAGCGGGTTCCCCGCTAAAAAATTCGAACATTGAGCTGGATCTGATAAGAAATCCCCTGCTTGCATGGCCAGTATCCGGTGTGGTTCCGTGCACAAAATGCACCACACAACGAAGCGTCTTCTCAAAGCGACGGGGAACAGGGGTGGGGCCTCAGGGTGGAGGTTAACTGAAAGACAGCTCTGCAACACATGGAAAGAACAAAAGATACCGGTCCTGCCTGCTTGCCTCGAATAACACAGTTAATGAAGGTTTTGAACATACTATTTCAATTTTTATCACCAATCGAGTGTCAAAGAATCAGTCAAGGGAATGGGTGTACTTACAGGAGTGCTGATAAGCCTATTCCGTTGATTGGTTCTTTGACGCCTTCGGCGGTCTTTTATCATATTTTTCTGTTTTTTTCTTATGTATACCGGAACACATCGACGTCACTGAGTTCATCCCTTTTCCCCGTACCTTTTCCTCGTATCATCTCAAATATTACTGCTCACTCCTTCTTTCCTCCTGGTATGATTTCTGATTTTCCATATCCTCCAACAAGCTCCCCTCCATCAAAAAAGCTCCAATTCTTCCGTCTACTTCAAACCACCCGTCCCGACGCAAAGAAGTCATCCTAACCCGTCGTAGAATAGTTACGCCTCCCAACCCTCCAACCCCGCAAATCTAATCAAGACTTCTTTTCTTGTCCGACTCTCAAAAACATCCTGTTTCACCATTCGATTACTCGCTACATCACAAACTCTCAAACAATCATGAGAAATTCTCTCCAATTGACCCATCTCTAACACATTATGTAATTCATTTGTCCTTATTGTCTCCATCTGCCCACTCTCGAGTTAGGCTTGTTGAATTAACGAAAACAAAAAAATGGTAAGAGGAAAGGGGCAGGGAGTTGTTGGAAAATAAATGTATGATAAGTCGAAGATAATCAAGTTTAACTACTCATTCCTAAAGTCAAATAGATTATCTTTGAGTCTCAATTTATGGAGTTGCTAGATGTTGCCTCAACAGCTAGAATTTCCGTTAATTGGATTACTAAGAGAAAACATAGGACTTTCAAAAACTGGAATTAGTAGACACTTTTTATGCTTATTGTTCAAATCAGTTTGTTGGCCATTTAGAATATAGGCTACGGTTGATTTGTTAATTTTGACGATTTTCTGTAATGGGTGCCTATTATTCTTACATCAGTTTCAGGATGAACCAGGCCCAGGATCATTACTGTTGTTATACAGTGCTATCTTGACCCGCGAAATTAAAAAGTATGTATATCTTCTTGTGTGCTTGTATACTTCAGTGTCAATTACTGGCTCTTTGAGAACATCGAGAATTCTTCACAAATCTATTTTAGGAAAGCATAAACAATCTAGTACCTAATTTAAACCAAAATTAATTCATAGTTTACCCAGTATTAGTTTCTTCCAATGTTCCATATTCCATATTCATCCTCCCACGTGTTACCAGTCTGGTAGCGGTGGCGAATATGCAACCCAGCAAAACCTATAAGATCAATGTCAGGAAACACTGCCAGATTGATAACACGAAGGAGAATAAGTATGCAATAAGGGATACTGGAAAAGCCCTACATCTCTACAACTACTTTTCACCTACTGCAACTGAGATATAGTTTAAGCTACATTTTTGTGGGTCCACTAATTTGTTCTTGATATGCTACAGCGATACTTCATGTAAACTAGACGTACAAGCAAAATCAAAAATTCCACCTTAAAACATTCATCACGTCGTGGGATACTTTTATGCAGTCTTACTTGTATCACTGTTCAAGTTTTTCTGTTCTTTTTTTTTCCTCCGCAGGATAAAATGTGACCTCGTTGATGAAAAACATTTGGTGACGGCCAGTGAAGAAGGAAGTCACTGTATCGTGATGTTATTGGTGACCGGGCGTGCGAGCTCATTTTTACACAATGGGGTAGTCTACGTGGGGGATGAAGATCACTACGTAAAACGATTTTTATTTTTTGCAAAAACTCTATTTCTCAACTTAATTTAATGCAATATTTCATCCACCCGCAGGCAAAAGCTCATTTCGGCGTTTTGACTCGAAGTGAAATTGGCTTCTTATTTTACGAAGAGGATATGAGCGAACGTGCTCCAGGCTCGAGACTAAAAACGCCTTCGCTACCGATTTGGGTGGTTCACTGTTTGGGCCATTTTGGCATTGTATTCAATACGAATCGAGAATTATTAAGGAATTATCACGCGGAGAGGAGGTGAGAGAATTATGTTAGATCGTAGGATATGTTTTTGAATAGTAAGAAACGATGGAATAGCCTATTTGTCTTATGAAATTCCTTCTTCTAAACAGATTTGAATTGTTTTACTACACCTGTGGAGGTAGTCAGTGTCAAATGATTGTGGATACAAGAGGCAACCCGGGAAGCAATTGTCGGGCCGAAGAAAACGCTCCAACTCTTATGACACATCTGGAAAAACTTATTCATACTAAGTTAGTATACGAATACTTATATTCTACGTTCACTCGGAAGTACGTAAGGAACGGCGTATGCGTTTCAATTTTAATTATTTTTTTGTTTCTAGATGGGAAGACGCTCACATAGACTGGAATGGTTCAACGAACGTCTTATAAATTGAGTATTTTTCAGTAAAATTTGAATTTTACTTTTCTTATAGGTACAGTGACGCGTCCATTTTCATAATCAAAAGAGATAGAGGATCGTTCGGATAGCGCCTATTTGGATAGATTTTTCTTTTTTTCCTTCCCCATCACGAATACGTCATAAAGGCAGTACGTCTACAACACCAATACAATCTACAATTCATGACTTCTGGACTGCGAAGAAATGTTTGGACAACGCTCCCTAAAAGAGGAATTGGATGAATCTGTCGTAATTGCCGAGTATGGATGAAGTGGAAATGAGAGATGTGAAGCAAAGACGTGAGCTTGTGAATGTCGATTATTCATAACGTATATACTCATAAGACAACTTTGAATACCAAAACTCAAAAGCTGAATAATGTATTCATATCGATAAAAACAAACACTCTTTCCTTACTCTGTCTTGGTACGTACTTTACTCATATCATGTACTTTTCAATTAAAGAGGTGAACACAAAATATGTCATTTTGTAGGGGGGAAAAAACCACGATACTACACGGATCACATATTTCTTCCAGAGTTCCTGGGACACGTGTAGTTTGGCAATTTATAATTATACCACTAACATTATATGAACTTTTGATACGTTGGTCATGATGTGGTCACATAGTAAGGTCCCTCTCCACCAGTATTTCTTAGCTGAGTATATATAGGCCTAAATCTAGTATTCTGTATGTCAGGCCAACTTGACCTTGTACAAGTGTAGTGTAGTATACGTTAATCTGAGGAGGCTAACGGCTCACTCACTTCAATCGTTCACCTCTATTCTTGGCCCAGCCGGATATAGGTTTATGACGTCGTATTACGCCCCTCCCTCCACTCCTCGCTCTCTCTCTCTCTCTCTCTCTCTCAGGCCCTGAGGTGCGTTGCAAAACCGTCACCCATCCTTACCGGACGACCTTTGACGATGAATATCAATGCGTTCCGAAACTCTCCTAGGTAGCCACACGTCCACACTTCTCGTCATCCTAACAATTTTGCGTTCTAAAACGCTCAGGTGACCACTCAACTCAAAATATCACCAGGCGACGAAAATATTCACGAACTCTTGCATACGGCGACGTAGAGTAATAATTGCACGACGGGAACTCTTTTCCGCAAATTTTCATCATCCACTAACGGTTGATGATTTCAGAACGCGCCCCTAGTTTACTATTTATTAGGAGTATGTTAGACAATGTGGCTGAGCCCAGCTTAGTCTAGTGTATTGGAACCTGAAGGAGCGGAGAGAAAAATTCTTCCAGATCTCAAGAGCCAAAGGCTAGTACATTGTATTAGGCTAAAGTATAGAGTAAAGGGATGAGCTGGTTAGCCTATTATTAGGGATATAAAGCCCTTATAGGCCTAGTGCAATAAAGACAAACAGCACAAGTTTCAAAGTAGCGAATTCCGAAATCTCTCCACCCAAAAATCGGTCAAGGTCATTGATGACGTGATCGAGTGTGAAAAAGTATCGAGCAGTTTTTCACGATTTTTTCATAGTTAGTCTCAACCTCCTCTCTACTATTAATTGTTATGCGAACTAGCTGAAGGGTAGACGGACGCACTTGCTGCTTTTAGTCGAGTGTACATATCAATGATAGGCCTAGAGTAAGCATAGTGTAGAACTAGTTACAAGATTATCATACGCCTAGTAGGCCTATAGTCTAGTTTTAGAATGGACCATAGAATGCCTAATAAAGTCTAGTTCGGTTGTCGGCGACTCGTGGCTCAACAGCTACCGCGATGCGATTCTGGTAGCGTACCTTTTAATTGAAGAACATCAATTGTTCCATTACCTTTTTTCCCCAAGTAGCTCACGACGTTTCACAGAAATCAGAAAGTGGCTCAAATCATTTCTGACCTCGTACATTGTAAAGCTTCGTACACTGTAAAAGGCAGTAATAATGAAGGCTAGTACATACTGTAGATATATGGTATATTGAGACGTCATTTAACCCCAGAAAATCAGACAATTGTCCTTAGAATTCAACTTTAAAAGACACTTGCATTAAGAACAGAAAAATAAGTCAAAACTTGTCCATCGAATGCAAACATCGATCGCTCGAATATTTTGAACTGCGTAACGTAAATATATTCCACTATAAGGAATCTTCCAGTCTAGTTATGTTTTCAACTTTTTATATTATCATATGATTAAACATACTCTTATAAAAGTTGTATCGAGGTATCGATTCTGTTGAACTCGAGTCTCACATTATTCAAATCAGTTCAAATATTAATATTTTATAAGTTTTCGAGATTGTTTTTTTTTTCGCCGTTAGATAAAAATATATTTGATCCCCTCAAATGCTTTGAAGACCTAAGAAAATGCGCTAAGAACCTGAGATCAACAAATATGTGTTATAGAGATTTCAAGGTCACGTCTAATTTTCTCAATGCCTTGAAAACTAGAGAGATCTGACGTAGATTGCAAA
Source organism: Aspidiotus destructor (assembly GCA_035079395.1). Classification (NCBI taxonomy): domain Eukaryota; kingdom Metazoa; phylum Arthropoda; class Insecta; order Hemiptera; family Diaspididae; genus Aspidiotus; species Aspidiotus destructor. The sequence continues at coordinate 8,136,416 of JAVHKZ010000003.1, read as the reverse complement.
AGATGTCTACTTCTACCACACTCCTCTTATTCAGCATCTATTTGATGTATCCGATCTGGCAATAAGGCTGTAAAGAGAATCATAGGCCTACATTTCAATTATTTCATCGTTAAAACATCCCTTCTACTGAAGTATGCGGTGAAAGTTTATTTTTTAATACTGTAGTTTACATGCGCATATTTTTGAACACTATAAATAAATAACTCTCGAAAAAATTACATTCACTTTATGATAATTACAATTAGGAGGAGTTACTCAATACTTTTCATTTTTTTTTTAAGTTATTCGTTTTTACTTTGAAATTCTAAATAAACAGAAATCATAAATGAAGCAATGTTTATCTCTAATAAAGGTATCGCAATAACTAAGAAAAAATAAACACAAATAAAAAAAAATAAACACAAACAGATAGAATAATAATATAGACATGGAAAAAAAGAGAAAAAATGAACTTTGTTGTTAATACTGTATAATCATATATGCCTCTTCCGACATAAGTCTGTCACGAAAATACCAGGGATGGAAAGGAAAGTTGGAAATGACCACGATAAATCAATTGAGAAGGAAAACCTGGTAAAAATAGGTAAACAATGTTACTTCCTCATCATTTGAAAACGAATTTGATTCTTCTTTCTTACTTACGCTTTAAAACGAAGTGTTTCGTTGACGATCATGGTACTCTATAAAATCCATAAAGCCCTCTCTCATATTGAGGACAACAAGCCATTTGGTTCAGTTTGTCTCTATCCGATCTGTGCAGACAAACAAAATAATGAAAAAAAAAAAATTAATCATTTAATAAACCTAACGAATATAGCTGTCGTGTGTTGGTCATCGTTTTTGGCTGGGACCACCTTTCCAGGAGCGTGTATGACTTTGATGACGTCGTCAACGTAAGTCAGGTTAAGTTACAGGACTTGGAAAAATGTCGACTCTCGAGCTATGATAGAGAGAGGGGGACCAGAGCCTTGGAATATTTCCGACCGTCGAGCAATACTCATTTATGAGGAGGAGTTTAAGAACAAGACTCGGAGATGACTTTATCAACTTAAAAATTGTCTAGGATATATTATAGGAATTTTTCTAGGCTAGATTAAGTTAAGAGAGAGCATTAAGGAGATATTTACTGCTCCGTATTATACAAAATGATAAATATTTCATCGTATGCAATGAGGTGCATAGTAAAGATGATACAGATTGCTAAAAATTTAAATATTCACTCTTACAGGGCTGTAGCCTCCCTCACTGGAACTTCTTCAATCTACTCACTTGAACATGAAGAAAACAAAAATGAGAAAAAGTGATGGATTTTCTAGCGCAGCCAAATAGATAATGATCAAGTTTAATTTCTTTTGAGTAAACTTTAGAAAATTTCAGGCTAAGGTTTTAGAGGAGCACACTCGCTTGGTCTAGTGTAAGTCTACTTTAGAATATTTCAGGCTAATGACTGTAGGAGGACTCACTCGCTCCGCTTGTTCGCCCCGCTTCTCCGTCTAGTAAAAGTCTAATTTAGAATATTTTAGGCTAATGCAACAGGCGGAGCGAGTGAGCCCCCCTCCTTGGTCGACTATAAGTCTACTTTGGGATCAAACTGGAGTAAACCAGTCCGAATGAATTTCTTGAATGATTGAATTTTAAGCGCTCGAAATTGTGAACATTGTTTTGGATTTGGCAGAAGCCATATTGACGGTCTGAAAACTATAATATATATATATTTTTTTTTTTTTTGTGTAGTGTAATTCATGAGGAAAGTTTAAATTGAAGGCAGATAGAAAATTATTTTCATTGCGGATTATCAGAATTTGCTGACTGCTTGGAAATAGAAATCAGAACCTAACCTAACCTCACCAAAGGAGTAGAGGGGTGATACTCGCAGATTTCTCAATTACCTAACAGGTATGAAAATTTTTCTGAAAAAATTTCCCAAGTCTATAATTTAAGAGTAAGGGGGTGGTACTCACAGGGGGGAGGGGGTGGTACAAGGTGTGACTAGAGACATTAAACATGTCAATAACCTGTTTCCCTTGGGGCTGCCGACCGCAAAGCTTGCAGGTTCTCCGCGGCTGTTTCTAAATTTTCAATAGCCTCTCATTTTTTTGCCAACAGGAAACCTTGAAAAATTTCTGACCTACCCTATTGAAGAGTTTGGACTCGAAAATTTCGACTTTCCAGCCACAGTGATTATACATATAAAAGAAGGGAGACTTGGTAAAATGTTGACTTTCAGCTTATATACACACCATGATACTAGGGACTCGAAAAAACTCAAGACTCTTCAACGTTTCTATTTCTAAACTGAAACCAAGTCGACCTAGGACCAACGACTGCCAGATCTACGGATTTTTATTCCTCGGGACTATTCTCTGGATTTTGCGTAAAATGTAGGGAAAAGTACCTTAGTCGCATGTACCAGAGATACTTTTCTCCTGGTCATTAGAGGATGATACAGCAGTCCTCTGCAACATTGAATCGATCAAGGGAAAAGTACCTAAGTTACAAGTGTGAGAGATACCTTTCTCCTGGTCGTTATTGATGGATCGGGAGCAACCTGTTCATAGGTGTAGAAAAGATTGCGGATACGGATTTTTGGAAAAATCATCTGGCAACACTGCCTAGGACATAGCTCCTGGGTAATTCACTAGCTATGCTCGTTCGTCCCCTCCTTGGGTTCGTTGAAACATACTTTAAAGAATTTCAAGCTTGTAGCTCTCTTGATCCTTGCGCTGCTACGTTTCTAGTTTAGAATATTTTCAAACAATTGACCTTTTCCCATGTGACGTCACAGCACTGATAACCTGAGCAAAAGAGCAAAGATACCCACAAATATGATCGATAGTATGCGATTATTTTCGAGTTTGGTCCCATCGTTTTATCGATTGCCATTAGAATAACATGGGAACGATTCGATCATTTGCTAATATTCAAAAATGAGAAATAAATAAGAAATCAAAGTTCCATGCTCAGAAACTAAATGTTCTCAACTATTTCAAAATGTACTTCTGGTTCATAATTTATTCTTTAATTATAAATACGAGAAAGTGATCGAAACGGTCCTATGTTATTCTTATGGAGCGAAAAGGTGGCTGGCCCACAGCTGCAGTTAGCAGCCTGTTTACACGTCACAGGGAAAAGGTCTATAGCTCTTGGATGGCTCACTCGCTCCGCTCTTTCTCTCCCTCCTTATATTCCAAGCTAATAGTTTTTAGAGGGTGAACGAGCGGAAGGTAATAGCTTTTAGGCTCACTCGCTCCTGGGCTGCCAGATCTACGGATTTTCGGTCCTTGAAAAAAATGGGTCCAAATATTAATAGCCCGACAATAAGACGGAAAATCACGACAAAACAAAGGAAGAGAACTACCATAGAAAGATTTTAACAGCAAGTTAATATGTACCCGACAAAGGTAGGGCCTATGAAATACACGACAATAAAATGGAATTAAATATAAATAAAAAATGTACCCAGCAAAAAACTCTGATCACGACAGGTAAAATATAAACACTACAAAAAAATTACTCCTCACGATGACTGCTAATGTAAAAATAAAAGTAAAGAGCTACATTTTCAGGAAACGTCCCTGCCCGATCTTTGTGACATCATCAATGGCCTCGACCTAATTTAGGAATTTGGAGATATTTTGACTTCCGATCCTCTGTAGAGAGGAATTGTGAAAAAATTTAGAGGCTTGAATCTCCGCAGTGGTGGGCCCAGAGGACCTTGGGGCTCGGTTTCTTTGCCTAAATTTTGCCTCTGAACATAAAAGCTAGACTAAAATTGAGAATGGCTGGGCTCGAGACTCTGGATCGTTTTAAAGTCCTTGGAAGTAAGTCAAGATTATTGATGACTTCAGCAATTTTGAGGTTGTCTTGATGTAAGAGTTTCTCCTCTACCTTGTTACCACGTAAGTGCATTGATGGCATCACGTCTTTTAAACAGGGAATCTGTTTTATCGGGGGGGGGGGGAGGAGATGGAAAACGTCGATTGTCCGGCTGACCAGAAAAGCTTGGAGGTCGACAAGTTTTTCAAGTCCACCTTCTATCATATATCGCTCCGAGGTTGGTGTATACAGTATAGCCTAGAAGAAATGTCGGGCATATATTTTTATGTTGTGATACTTTTTTTTTGTAGGTACATTCATGTTTGAATATCGTTTTTTTTTTCATTTAAATTTCATGAGCATAGTAGTCGTGCGTTTCATTTTAATTAGTCGCTTATACCCTTTTTTTTATCTTTAATTTGCAATAGTTGATTTTCAATTTTTTGTCGTGCAGTTTAATATACCCCGAAAAAAATACGGATTTTGACATATTTCATGTCTTTTCTCTACCCCCTAATTCCTGAAAATTGTCCGGGCATCCGGTTTGGTCAAAAAAAGAAATAATTTAAAAAAAAATAAAATAAAATAAATTAAAATAAATCATAATAAGTTTAAAAAGAAATAAAATAAAATGGAATAAAATAAAATAAAATGAAATGAAAATAAGATAAAAAATCTAATTAAATTAAATTAAATTAAATTGAAAATAAAAATGAATGTCTGGGAGGTCATTGAAAAATTTGCGAGTGTCATCCTCTCTCAAAAAAAAATAATAAAATAAAATAAAAAATAGAATAAAATGAAAGAAAATATAAATAAAATCAAAAATAATTCTGAAAAAATTAATCAGCCTGAAATATACTAAAGTAGACTTATACTGGACCAAGTAATCTCATCAGCCCGAAATATACAAAAGTAGACTTGTACTGGACCAAGAAGCGAGACGAACGAGCGGAGCGAGTGAGGCCCAGTAATCTTATCAGCCTGAAATATACTGAAGTAGATGTACACTAGACCAAGAAGGCTCATTAGCCTGAAATATTCCAAAGTAGACTTATACTACATCGAGCGAGGGCCGCGAGTGAGTCCCAGAAAGCGGTCAGCCCAAAATACTCTAAAGTAGACTTATACTAGAAGAAGAAGCTGGAAATTTCGGAAATTTTCGAACTATGAAGAGCTTATGACGACTGGTGAAAAGACATGAAACATGATCTTCATATTTTTGGCAACGCCAAGAAATCCTTCCTTTTTCTAAGGATTTTGCGAAAAAGAAGAATCGCTTATGCTCAAGATAAAAGTACCTCAGTCACTCTTATGAGAGATATTTTGCTCTTGGTCGCTACATATAAGCTAATACCGCGTATTGAATCGATCAAGAGAAAAGTGCCTAAGTCCCCAGTATCAGAGGTACTTTTCTCTTGATCGCTATTGTTGAATCGGTCAAAGTCCGTAAAAATCCGTTTTTGGTCTTGTTCACTGTACATTTAGGCCTATATACAGAAGGCTAAACCTACTACAGTAGCTAGTTGAGGTCCAGTTGAATAGGGAATTCAAAAAAAGAAATACAATACATAGGATGCCTAAGCCTGCTAGTATAAATTGATGATTAGCCGACGCCCATAAGCCTAGTTTGGGACTCATTAGTGTGGTCCTTTATCTCCACCCTACGGAAGCCCCACAAACCCGGGACCTGGAAATACATCCACGTCGAGCAAGGTGTACCTCCTCCCGATAAAAAAAAGAAATGCGTCCATAGCAGCCATTCAAGACAACAGGGACTGCTTGGAGTTTTTGAGAGGAGCCAACAACCTGCGCTACATTTCACTTGCAACTCTCAATTCATCTCTCCTTTTATCTTCAATTGTGACCTTTTCTTAAACATTTTCGTCTCTGCTCCATGAAATTTTGAGCCAAATTAAGGTCTCGTCAAATCACTGCGCCTTAAAGTGATTTGGTGCTAAATCGTTGGCGTGAACCTGATAGGGAGCCTAAACAGAAAAATTTCCCATAAGAAGTCATTTGAGGGCCACCAGCTACTTTCCTCAATCACGTGGCAAGAACATTCAGATATCAGGACTTTTGAAACAAACGTTTTCTGCGAATGGAAAAAAAGTCTATTTTACATCTTTCTCAAAAGCGGTAGAGAAAGGCGTAAGTTAGGTACAATTTTCGGTAAAATATTGCCTTACATCATTCTTTTGTATGAAGAGAGAGTGGTGATAGAATTTAAAGTGTCCTTATTTACATCGTAGCGTGGGAAAGCAAGCAATATTGTACTGATGCGAGATACATTTGCCAAACGAACCAATAAGGTGGAGCGTAGCTCGCCTCTGCCTTCTCCATTTCTCTCTAAAAGCCCTTAATTTAAGACACGTGGATTTCTCAGGATGAATTTCAATACATTTTTAAAGGATAAGAAATTCTACAAAAATTGGATGGATGTTCGTTGCAGTCAATACCAAGAAATTCAGCAAATGAACTTTCATTGTTCGGTAAAGTATTACAATTTAGGTATGTACTTTCAAAGACATACTTGTACGAAGATTTTGTGAAAGAAGAAGGGCAGAGAAAAATGATCACTGACAAGGTTTAGTTCTCAAATTTGCGTTTGTAAATACACCTCACCTTGCCTACAACTCCCTATAATGAAAGACCATGCAAACAAAATTCCGTCATTCACAAACATCATTAAAAAACACCCACGTGGAAATTATATTATGCTCCTGACAATAATCTCTCGTTCTTGTCGACTTTCGTAAGTAAATCAACATTGCAATATCCGCAAAACAATTTAAGGAGCCACTCGACAACTTCATCATTCTCCGCCAGGCAATTTCGAGCGAATGGGCGACCCAATACACATGCTATATGTTTCAACATGCACGGCAAAGCGTTTCAAAAGAATTTCACAATGCAATCACGTTCCTTCATTTTTTATGTCCGGTAGAGTGAAGAAAAATTCTTAGACCCACATCGAATTCTCAATAAAGGTAAAAAGGCTACGAATGAGTGTACAGAATATCGTTTTCTACACGCGCAAAGATATACGGTAAAGTTGACTGAAAAACGAGCCTCCTCTTTATTTACTGCCATTGAAAAAGTGCCCGTACGGCCGAAGAGGGAAAAAGGCGCCATTATTGGCGGTTACGTGGAAAATTAACAACTACCTACCACCAAACCTGTCGCCCACGTTCGGAGAACCCTTATACAATTTGGAAAATGTCTTGCCCACTTCTCTTATTCTTTATTTACAAAAGAGCTCTTACGAGTACTTACTGTAATAACACTGTTGGTTCATTTTGATCCGCAAATGAGTCTGCATAACTATTTGATGGTACCGATCGTTTTCCGTAATTATCCAGGAGTCCTCGATTTCGTTCTTTTTGTCTTATATTGTAGACGACGGCTACTTTCCGCTGCAGCGCCTGCAAAGGACTTATGATGGATAGCGTAGGCTTCCCGGGTGCTTTTTGCGTGTCATCTTTGATATTGTTGCTCTTCAAATTTCGTTTATCCGTCGGTCTCCTAATCTGTGAAATAAGAATTTGATTTTAGTAAAGTGACATTTTAGATCGTACGCTAGGAAATGTTTGCTTCACTGGTACTTTTACCAGATTTTAGATCATTTCAAATGAGAACCGCTTAAAAACGGACGGGACGAAGCTAGTTAGCAGCCAGCGATTTTGAGGCTATTTTTAGATGATGACCAAACATAAGATAGATGATTTCTACTAGATAAAAAATACACTGTCGAGAACACTAAATCTGTAACTCAGGTTTTAGGCGAGTGATACGACTGTGTCAGAAGGATCATTTGGAAAGTTGAAAAGCAATTAGTACAGGTGATTATGACACTCTTACGAGTTTAATATCGCGGATCTTAGGGCGGGAATTTGTGAAAAATGCAAGCTCGGATCCCAAAAGCAATATATCAACATTTCACGCGCCATATTTTGGCCCCCCAACCTAGGATTTTTGGATATTTCTCATGAGATATGGGATCTAGAGGAAAGAGTCAATAGACCAAAATTTACAGGCTCGTGCTCAGGGATCAAGGGATCAAGAGTTGCGGGAGACCCGCGGCTGGTGATGGAAAGTTGAGTGTATAGAGGAGCTGGAATTTTTTTGAGTACCATTAGGAGACCACAGAGGAGCTCGAAATTTTTCGGAGTCACCATACTAGCTAATCGAGGGGTATAGAAGAGCCCTATACTGATATCATTATTCTTTTACCTCTTTTCTTTTAGTGTCCCTTCTTCATACGCGTTGCTTGAGTCGAAATTTTTGTGGGATGAGCAAATTTTCCAATGAAGGAAGAAGAATAAAAAAATAAAACACGCAATAGGAACGAGATGAAAAATGAAAGGAAAGAAGAATTCTTGAAGTTTTGATGAATTATTGATTTTTAAACATTACGTATTGCCTCGTGATTTGTAAGTACCTATATAAAGCGCTTTAAATCCTTTCCAAATATCGCGTGCAGGTTGAATCGAGGAGCTTGAAACTGGAAAATAGAGATACTTCGGAAGCGGTAAACAAATAAAAAGTACAGATGTCTTGCACAGAATTCGCCGTTTAGGCCTAGTTTTGTGGAATTGAATTCGAGGACATCAATATTGCAAGAAATATCGTGAAAGTACTGTTACACTTCGTTCTATAATCCAGCCCTGTGGTAACTCTCATCCTTTCTCTCTCTTCAGCTTGTAAATAATGAACTTTTTCTTGTCATATTTTTACGTATTTCAAGCTAGACTGCTTTGATTCGCAGCTCTATTCCTGATTGAATAAATCATATACCTACAATCTGTCAATAATTTCTAGCCTACGTTTCAAAACGACGACAATGGCGGTAGAAATTTTCAACCAATTTTCTCTGACAAAAAGTAAGAGCACAATTTGAAATTAAGATGTTGAAGATTTTTCCTACATTCCATTTCTTCGTGTTCGACTTTTGACTTCGTTAAGAGATTAAACCGAAACGTTTCTGAATTTACTTTTAGCTAAATTTTCGAGCGTATAATTTCGTCGAGGAATTTTTAATCACGCGTGGTTAAGTTTGTTATCGTAAATTTTTGCAGGTGCGAGTAAAAGAATATTAATAAGTTTGAAGAAGTTGTTGAAAACACATTTTCTTGTTCGTTTTAAACGTTGCTACCTGATTTGAATACGTATACCTGGGACGCGACGAAAAAAAAAAAGAAAAACAAATTGCTTCGGCAATATCTTTTTACCTGTGTATAGTAAGTATGCGAGTATTAAAGTACGCCGTACTTTGATAGCGTATAAAGACGAGAGCAGAGAGTTGATCGAGGGAGAATAACTTTTTTCCGCTTCTGTGATGAGAAACGCCAATAAAAATGCGTCTCGGGTATTCTACTCGTATATTTGTTCCAATAAAGTAGAACGATACAATGACTCGGTCATTCTAATACTATAGGTAAAAGTAATATTTTGTACTTTCTAGTTTACGTGTACTCTCTTGCGATGTTTTTCCTGACCTATACGTAAGGAGAAAAGTTACCACTCATTTTCAGCTGCGTTCTTGACAGGTTTAGACAGTCTCTCTATCATTCCCCTCTTTCGTAGCGATAAAAAATGTTAAATCAAAGTTTTGTTTTCGAGGAGTATAAACAAGAAGTCGCTAAACTCTCAAAATACATTCTGTAACTTATAATAGACGAATGCAACAGATTTGTTTTATGGCTGAAATTCGGAAAGTGTAATGATCAATGACAACATCGTGGACGTTAATACATTGACGGCATTGAAAGGGGACCTCGACATCGTCGTCAAGAGCTATCTTGATACCATTTCGCGGTCACTGACTGATGGATTTGTTTACGGCACACATTTTTCGGCACAGTAAAAATAAGGACTCCGAGCAGTAATTTTGTACAAATAAAAGTAGTTAAATTCGTGCACAGTAAGAAATGATTTCAACAGTAAAAGAGGGTTCCGCACATTGAAAAATGAGACATCCAAGAATTCCCATTTTCCGATTGCTATAACGAGAATCGCTCTATATCAGCCCTCTTCGAGATGAACTACCTACAGCATCTCTCCTCTCTACAGCTGAAGGGAAAAGAGACCAGCACGAACAATTTTGACCAAAAATCAAAACGAGCGATTACATGTTCGCAGCCGCCCCTATTATGAAGACCAGCCCATACGATGTACAAACAATTCAACTGACTCCCACCTCTGAATGTGAATGCCATCTGTAAGAAAAAAGCTGAGGACTTAGACTTTTTGATAGTGTCTTCCTTTTATGTTCATAAATGATACTTGTATAAATTTTCACCACTCAATCCAGCCTAGTGAGTGAGGAGGCGGTAAACATTCAACATTCCCACCCATGTAGAAAAATCACAACTATTTTTTAAAATTTGCTACCATTTTTACTAGTAGGAGAAATGGTAGGGCTGGGACTGGAAACATAACAGTAGTACCCTCTTATACATATTAAGTAGTACTTATAGTTATACGGCTAGTAGTACAACCAACTCACTACTACCATTCAGAATTAGTAGTATCAATACTCAATAGTAGTGCACACCTTAGTGTACTGCTATACATTTTTTGGTCAATTGTAATGATTACGATTGCGTAATAATATAATTTAGAGAATCTTGCACAATTTCTCTAAAAATGAATATTTGGTAGTAGAAAATATGTAAAAAAAAAATTGAAACAAAAAAAACAAAAAAAAACTCGTTCCCCGGACTTCATTTAGTCAAGGTTTCATGAGGCATCGAACCTCGACCCACATAATCTAGCCCTACGCTTTTCTTGTGTCCTTAACCTCTACGCCACCGTACCACATTCAAAATCCGTCCATTTTCATGAGTTGAAACTGTGTTGTATAATGGAAAATGTTAATGTATTTCTTGGTCTGGATAACTTTGGTAGGCAAAGTGACTCAATTTGAGATTTCTATACTTTGTTGTACCAAAAAAAATTGTTATAAATAAGTAGATACTCAATTAATAAAAAAAATTATTTTATAAATTAATAAAATAAATAATAATAATAAATGAGGACCGTTTTTCCAAAACTTGTTAAGTCCATTTAGCAAATTTTTCAGGAGGAATAAAAATTACCTCTATTCGTCACAGTGAGAGATAATGGCACTGTGTGAATGGTTATAGTAGGAGTAGATGGTCATACATGAGTACAAAAATTGGCATCCACGTGCATTGGTTCATTAGCTTATGAGGCTGTGCCAAAGAGATACAAATTTTGGACTGAACGAGTTTTGGAAAACTAATTTATCTTATTTACATGTATTGATGTCCAAAGAATATTGAAAAAGGGTGCTAAAATAACACGGCTCCTATATCTTAGACGCATAGATAGTGATGCCAAAAATTATTTGACATTCTTATATGATGTATTACTTGTATAAAACGCTAAAAACGCTAATATCTTAATTTTGAATAAAATGGACTTACGGTCCTCAAATATAAAAAAAATATAAAAATAAATTCAAATTTAAAATAATTATTCAGTCGAATAGGTGATATTTGAATTTTAATAGTTGTTTTTTATTCTTTTTTTATTTTTCTAGAAAAAATTTGCTTCTAAATTTCTATATTAATATCAATTGAACATCCCTATTTCCTTTAAATTTATGATTAAATAAAGCTACCATTGCCCAATTACCTATTTCAATGAGAAGATTTATTAATATGTACAATACTTAAATGAATAAAAGAAATTATTATTTTAATATTAATATTGCTGAAATAAAATGAATTGAATTTATTTTTTGAAAATGATAATTTTTATTAATTAAGTATTAAATAAATTTCAATATAAACAATTTTATTATTTAATTATTAGAAAAAAATTTATTTCGAAAATAGGTTCATAAAAAATTTTTAATAATATCAACATTATAATTTTTTTTAAATTATTGTCAATAATTTATTAAATAATTAAAAATTTTGATTAAAAATTCAAATTTAATTACTATATTCAATTTTATCAATAATTCTAATAATTGATTTCCTTCATTATTATTAATAATTATATTAATCATTTTTTTTCTTCATTTAGTTGAATTGTAATAATAATAAATTTTATCAATTTAATATTTCTCTAATTTTTTTTACCAATTATATTATTGTGAATATTTTATTTCAATTCCATTTTTACTTCTTTTTAATTTTAAATAAATAATAATTGAATGAATTCCTCAATAAATGTAATAAACCTCTAATTATATAAATATTAATAAAGATCTAAAACCACGAAAAAAAATTATAAAAATTTAATAAATATAAATTTACTAAAAATTCAATTATTGTATTATCAATATTAATAAAGAAAAATTTATATAAATTACAAAAGATAAAGAAATAAATTTGAATTTTCAAAATCTTAATTCAATTAATAATTATAATCAAAATTAATTTATTGTATAGTTTTATATTGATTATTTTAACTAATATTATTTTTATTTTAATTTTAATAATTGAATTTACCTTAAAAAATGAATTTGATAACAAATTAATTTCACAATTCAGATTTTAGAAATTATTTGAACACTAATCCCTATTTCTATTCATCTTGTTTCATAATAATTTAGTTTTTATTTTCAAATGCACTACCAACTACACCTATTTGTACACTTGAAAATACAGTTTACCATCTTGCATCTAGGTGTGCAACCAGTAGTAATATGGAAGCACAAACTCCTATTAGTTCGCACTACCAAACACACCTATTTTTCTCCCTAGGCGCAGTATGATTTACCTTCTTGCATCTAGATGTGCAGCTAGTAGTATAAGGGAGCACCAACATCTATCAGTGAGCGCTACCAAACACAACCAAGAGTACTACTAGTAGTGAATACTGCTATTTAACCACTATTTCCTTTTTACCAACACATGTATAAAGATATAACGATTTACTCAAAAATTTATTGTAGTATTAGTATGGTAGTGGCTGCTACTATTCACTTCTAGTAGCACTACCTTGAATGTACTAGCTGGGCACCATCAGCTTGCAGAGTTTGTGAGGTTCGATTCCAGGAACTGGCCTTTTATTTTTTTCCGATTCTTTTACAATTATTTTTACAAATTTCTTTTCATTATCTCTATTTTAACAGATTTAGATTCAGAAATCCAAATTATATTCAAAATTATAACTAGAGCTCGGATTTTTTGGCAATTATGAGAATGATTTTTGGAATTTAAAATCGAGAAATTTGGCATTATTTAGCAAACAAATTCCAAGGAATCCGAGCTTTAATTATAACTATGGTATTTTTTTATATTTTCGAATAATTTTTATTCAATTTTTATTTTTTGCTTTTTGGGAAATCGCGACAATTTGAAATTCAAGCTAATAAAAAACAAAAAATCGTCATCATGATTTTATTTGTTTCAACAGAAACAAACGATGTAAGATTGAAATTTTTCTATGAAGCAATAGTCATTGTTAAAATGACTATCCCTTGTATAGAAAATCGTTGGAAAATTAGAAATAATAAACGCGGATTGAACTCTGATGACGACCTTCAGTACAGCAATTTCAAAAATCTTATGGATTTTACACAGACAATTTCAAAATACACGGTATGAAGCTAGCCTTAGAATACGAAGGATATTTTCTTCTAAAACTTATTTTTGCCCTCACACAGTCTGCTACGTGAAACAGATGACACACTCACTAAACTTAAAAATCTAGACAAAAATTCTCTTCAATGAAGATTTTTTCATGCGAGGTCATGTGATTTTTTTCAACAGTTTATCAGCGCGATATAAACGCGGAAGGAGGAAATCATCGAATAATTTTTTCCACTCGCTATACTGTATAGTTGCAGCGAGACTCAAAGCTTTTGTAATGAAGATTGACGTAAAAAGAGAGAAAAATAAGTGAATTTTTCAATCTTTACGTTTTTCCCTATACACATAAATCGAACTGAAGGCATAATATACCATGTACCAGTTTCTATAATACAAACGACTATTTTTTCATTTTTTCTTACCTATTCTGACATTTTTTCTAGTTTATTATTTATATATACTTTTCGGATGAGAAAAAATCTCCCACCGAAAATGTCACCATAGTGAGTAATACAAATTCGAAGTAATATTACAAGTAGGCGAGAGATGTCAGTCAGCCGAGGGAAAAAAAAGAAAAAATAAGAGCCATTCTGGTTTCTTTTTTCATCTCAAATAGGTACAAGTGGGTAATTTCATAGAGGTAGCTTTGATATCGTATTAAAATCTGAAACTAAAAATTATTTCAATAAAGGGTCTGGCTAAAAGTATATCATCGAGTTCTGTATAGGATGTTTGACGTCAATCGGTTCTAGGCTGATCGTTGTAATTCTAATAATGATCATTCGGCTATGCACAAAATTGACAAATTCTGTTCATAAATTTTGTTGGTATGCTGGATCTACGTCACGCTCAACTCTTATAAAAGTTGACAATTTGAAATTCGTGTCACTCGTAGAGAGATGTGCGATGTTTTTATTCCAGTTTGTATTTCAAAATCTCTCTGAGTGACAAGTCGACAAATAAAGTGTATTCGTTCGTTAACAATTTATCCGTGATTCACGTGCGAAGAGAATTTTGAAAAATTCACAAATATCATGAATATATTGACTACCAACCGATGTGTTTTTTATTGTATCGAAAGAAACAAAACAATAACGAGGTTTATCGCCTACGCATTATCGAATTTTTTATGCCATCCTTCCCAGTCTTCTTTATAGTTTACGTTTTTCCCATTTTCCAAAATGTGGGGGGCATCCATCTCGGAACCAATCATTGCTGCACGGATGGCGAATGGCACATATTTGCCATGAAACAGGTTTAGGTGATTCAAAAGCTTTTTTCTATCATAAAAAACAATATACGAAAATACACTAGGAAAGATTCTCAAGTAATCGCAACTAACGCTCAGAAAGCAGAATAAAAAATTGAAAGAAATGCAGTCACTATTCCAGTGCGAATCCAAAAATATTGTCACAAAACTTCCACATAGAGCACGCTCTGTGTGATTGAGTTATTCACCATCAGTGACATTATTTTCGTCCGTCTTTTTGAATCTGATGAAAACTCTGCGTTTTGTCGAGCTGTGGACAAGAGATATACCTTCTTGTTTGAGGAGAAAGTGGCCTATGACGAGGATAGGCCGAGTAAGGTTAGCTCTACTTTGCAGACAGACGAGTCATACTCATCTATACGGTGCTTAAGAGCCCTACACGTCTGATCTACATACACAACACTATAATCGCTACAGCTGATCTTGTTGATCCCTGTTTACTAGAGAAGGAAGAGTTGGATCCTTTGAGTGCAGCAGGATGTTGGGGCTGTAGAAGGTAATCGTGTATTTATGATTTTTGAGTAGTTTCTGAACTTTACAGTAAAGTTGGTCAATCTTTTACCGCACATTGACCACCATCAAGAACGATAGTTTCGCCTGATTTTCATCTACTCGCTCGCTCTTGTGATACACGGGCCTCTAGCCGATCTTTTTCTACAAGCTCACTACAGAGAACGATCATCTCGGTAACACTCCCTCCATTGTCTGAAACAACAAGGAACTCTTGGGCGTTTTGCCTACTCTGATCATACGTTGGGCTTCAGCGAATCTCTAACCGCTAGCTCAAACAAGAGGCGAGCTTCTCCGCATCATTCCCTCCAGCTCGTGCCTTTGCTCGTCTTCATCGTTCATGAGGCTGTAGCCGATCTTAGACCGCGAGCCCAGAACAGAAGACAGGCTTCTAACCACGAGAATTTTTGCACGTTAGCCCGAACTGATTGAACATAAGGCTTCAGCCCATCCCTAACCACGTGCTCACAACCCAAGGTTAAATTTAAACGAACCACGCCTCCCTCTTCAGCCTATTTTCCACAATCAGTGAAGTGGAGAAAAGAAAACTAGTGTCTCAAAAAAGACGTCAATCCCAAATAAAACTTTCAAATCCATTAAATTCATGCTCAGTGACGATAATAAGGTGCTAAAAATAACGTTTTCAATGTTATTTAAGCCGTAATTGATTCGCGCGAGTGCATCCTTCAACAGAATTATAATGTGCGTTGTCTTAAGCAGGTATGGGCGCACGTTTTCAAGAATTACTCACATAAGAGGGCGTCATATGTTATTTTTGTAGATGTATCGCTTGAATAAAATAAAATGAGACTGTCAATAGCAAAAAAAAAAAAAAAAAAAAAAAAAAAAAAAAACGATAGTCTATCATACAGTAATATTCCAACCGTCATCAGCACTTGAGGCTACAAAAGCCTCACGTGTTATGAGCGAAGTGATGGATACGAGGTTCTTGGCCCTGAGTATATCAGTAAAAAATTTTATAAAATTTTCCAATTTCAGTATTTGACGACTCACTTTCAAACTAACTCACTTGGCCTTTGATGGCCTCCAGACCTCTTTGACGAAACACCTTTGGTCATACGTTTCACCACCGGTGGTAGATCTTTGTGAGGTGGCATCGTGATCCTCTCGCCAGTCGCGGTTCCTTATAGATACTTGGGCAATATTCGGAGAACTAATTACGAACGTTTGCGAGAATTAAAGGAAACTTTTTCAGGGGCGTTGGATCCCAAGATTATTGGACTTCAAAACGAGTTTTCTTCGTGAAAATATTTTTCGAGAGAATTGCTTCAAAAATATAAGCGAGAACGTAGAGCGATATGAGTGTACAAGGAATGCATTACATTTTCACTGGCTAGTTACCGGGTCTGAAATCGGACTTATAGTTTGTGAGAAGTTGATTTTTAATGCAGTGTAGCCCGTGTGCGTATGAATAGTCGTAAGTTACGAGGAACAGTCGGAAAAAAGAGGAAGAAGAGCAGAGTAAAAAAAGGAAAAACAGGAAGGAAATGAGATCAATTTATTTGCTGCTCGAATGTCTGCTGTCGAGTGTGAAATTATTTTCTAGTTCGCCCTCTATTTCACAGCATACAGATTAGGCCAATGCGTGGTGGACAGTTTTTACACGTAAGCCTGTACGATACTGAATATATATACAAAACTGTAACTCTAGGATTATCCTGGTGGAACGAGAATAGATGTACGATTACGTTTCTGTTTAATCGTGAGTTCGACTGTCTTTTACGCTAAACATTGAAATGTCAGGTGTAGAACAGAGGAAAGATAAGGGAGAGATAGATGTTCAACCACGTATAAACCATCATCAATATCCCAGTGTATTGAATTAGCTTTTATTATTATAGTCCTCTGATTCTATCTATTTCTACGGCCGGATTATTTCCACTGGAATAGGGAATAGTAATTTCAAATACAATAATGTGTAATTAAAAGCTTTTTTTTTTTTTTTTTTTTTTTTTTTTTTTTCTTTCTTTTGGTATTTGAATGAGTTTCTCAAAAAAAAATTATTTTTACTTTAAATGTACAGTAGTGTTATGTATACTAATACTAACGTCATAATTGATATGATTGTATCACAATTGAAAGAAATGAAAATTCTACTGCAACTGTAAATTGTGTCACCGGCGACGTACCTATAATCGAATTTTTATCCTCTTTTTTCACCGTTCAATTTCCAACTTATTTTACTCATTGCTGGTAGATCCAAGTGGATCAGATCAAGCCGTAATTAATCGTTTTTCAAAATGTACTTGATAGTACAGGCAATGAAGCATCAAAAGTGAGGTTTAGAAACATTTTGGAGGACAGAAGCTTTTTTTTTGTGGAAAGTGCTTATTGAGTTCCCCAAAACAACATATCAAAAGTCACACCCCCTAGGTGCGTCAGCTCCACCTTTTTTGGGACGTTAAAGCCCCCTAAAATCACTCTAGAAATATTGTTCCTAGGAAAAAATTTTTCAAACAAAAAATATTCCTCATAAAATTTCCTATAAAATAATGTACTCACATTTGAGTGTAGGTCAAATACTCACATCATAACGGCCACTCAAAGGTACGCTCATTTCGAATTTTTCTAAATTTTGTATTTCTTTATACACGTAACACGTCCTACGATACCCAAAGGACAGTGTGTGATGAAAATAGATGTTTCTCATATCCCCTCTAGCCTCCCAGAATATGATATACCTGTATGATTTGGTGCGCAGCTGATAGAAGCTGCTTAAAGTTATGCTCAGCTTAATTTTTCAAAGAAACCAGTATACCGAACAAAGCCATACTCCAGAGAGTAAGGCGAGCAGTAAATTTGATATTTATTTCTGTGGCCATATCAAACATACTCCTCGCTTTATTCTCTTGAGTATGCTTTCGTTGGGCGTGTCTGACCATAACTTGGCAAATGGTATTAATTCTATTCAATCCACTATTACTTCTAGCCCAGGAATAGCTCTGAATAAGGGAAAAATTCAGGGCAAATTGGAAGATGACTGTCCTGCGCAGCTCTTGCATGCTGACGAACATTTCAAACCCAACACACAGTGAAAACTGTTCTTCTAATTAGATGATATATTATCTCATATTAATATAATTACAATTTCTACAAGTGCACTGTGAGGTAACACAGCCTTTTTTAGAATCGAACGTAGCGGAACTCATTCAGCTTGGTGCAGGTCGGATTGGTGTTCAGAGTCGTGAATATCTCCATTCCTGCGAGCTCCAGTGCTCCTGCGATCTATTCCTCTGCAGGAAAACTTCGGCTGAGTTTTGTAGCAATTTATGCACGGACGATTTCCTCTTATTGTACCCACCAGAGGTAGAGTCGCATCCGATGAAGGCGTGTGCCACTAAACAAAAGTAGCTGCGCGGGATACTGCAGCTGTTGCTGGAGCGATTGACTAGAGTAGAACGCATCTTTTTGTGCTCTGGTGCTCTTCCGGATTACGTTCATTTCAAAGACGGGCTTGAGATCACTCTGCCTTACCACTGGAGCGTCCGTCTAACACATCCGAAGAGTGTATACCCAGATCCAGATGTGGGAAGAGAAAACGAAATACGCTACATTGAGAACGGAACATACAACACAATGTGTATCCGGTTCTGAGCGCAGAGCCTCTCACACCCGGAGTACTCCGTGAGAAGGTAATTTGCGGATGCAAGAAAGGCTCAGTACAGTGCACTTGTAGAAATTGTAATTATATTATCGAAGTGATTATTCGGGGGAACAGTACCGCCGCAGAAGAAATTATTCGGAGGTACCGTTTTACGTGATCCAAGTGAATACACAATGTTTGTAGGTTAAGGTATTCTGTACTGCGAAAGTCTAAAGGCGCGGCAACTAGGACGAGATAGGTTGTCCATTGACGATGATGGTTACTTGAAAAATTAGGTGAAAATGAGAGGGAGATTTACCTCTCCACCTATACAAAGTGTGACTGTACATTCCATTGCCAGAACCAATGTCCTCGTCGCCAGAGAGAATGATCACTATCCTAGTCTTGACTCGTTTCTTTTCCACTCTCGCTACCATAAAGATCGGGATCACTGGTAACTATTCCTCCCAGTTCCTCGCGCAAATTTGCTTCCTGAAGAGCACAAAGCCAGAGTTCAAACACTAGACAGCCGAAAAAAATATAACATCATATTTCCTGTGTGCCTCAGCATTGCTACCCTTATTTCAAGCCAGGGCGCAGACCAATTCCACGGATATTTGGACCCAGATGGTGAGATGGAGGACCAGTTGAAGTTTGAATTCCTACAATAGGTCAAAAGAGCAGGACACAGAGCAAGAGCCTGAAAAAGTAAATGATAAAACAAAGGACCACTCTGTCCCACCTCCCCACAATAATGATGATGATGCCAAAGATAGCAGAATTGTAAATCTCAAATCCCCCCCCCCCCCCAGAAAAAAAAACTTACAGCTCACGGAAGGCCGACATGGAGCAAGCGTCAATTGTGTTCGTTCACCTAGTCCTAGACAGACATAGATCCATCAGTTGGGAGTAAAAATACGCGAAAATGGAAAAATGTTGATGAATGATGAAGGCAATGATATATCAAAGAAGAAGAGGAAAGAAGTTTCCCTTGACTGGTGCCCTATTCGCGAAGTACGTATAAGTAATCAAAAGCGACTCATGTGTCACCTCAACCACTTGTCTAGGCCTAATCATTGAACACTGGTACTACCTACTTCAACATGATACGTGTCTGGAGGGCACCTGATGTATTTATTGTTCCAATGATACATGTATTATTGTGTGTTAGGTTTGAAATGTTGGGTAGATACCATCCAATATTTTTGGAGAAGGATTTTGTTCAGTTGAAATTTTTTTGTAGGAGGCTTATTTTTCGAGAAAACTCAAGAAAAAACTGAATTTGGCTGACGCTCGAGTCACCCCCCTCCCAAAAAAAAGTCAGGAGGGATAGGAGGGCAAATTTTTTACGACGCACTTCAGGAGACCCTATACTGTATAGGACATATCTCAGAAGAGAAACCTTTGCGCCGAATTTTTCCCTCATTCAGAGCTACGTTGCCTGGGTATACCGGATTCTTAGAAAAATTGAGATGAGCAAAACTTTAAGCGGCTTCTATCAGCTGCGCGCCGAATCATACAGGTTTCTCATGTGTAACCCTAATAAAACGCGCAAAGCGCCTGAACCGTCCGAAATACCACTTAACGTACACTAAGAGCCACTTACATAAGTTTGAATCTTGACACTTCTCAATGTTGAGCCAACTCCGCCTTTCCATTGAACTTCCTGTAAAAGTTTTTAAGTCGCGTTTGAGCACACCTGCAATTTACTCCTATTTATCCTACCTAGCTGGCGGCAACACGCACCCTAGTCTCAGACAATTCCTTCACCCGTTATTGGGATTTGACCAGACAATCGCTTGTTCTCTCAACTTGAGACCAACCCTGGGCCTTGCCCCGGTTGTCGCACTCGTAGAACGTTCTGGTCGCCTCCCCTTAACTATCCACGTAATGTCGAGTCCCCATCAGCTGCCCGACGGCGGCCTGATGGCTACGGGTTCGGCAACAAACGGTTACCCCGCAGTGTCCACTTGAGCAGGGTCAGTCCACTACCACCTCATCCGGAGAGGCCAAACCCCGGCCTCGGATTTGTGCGACAGAACCCCCGGCCCCCGACTCAGCCGGCACCTCCTCTGCCCGACTAGCCGGTGCCGATCGTCACGGAAGTCCCACCTCTTGGGCCTCGCCCTCATTGGGCTCCTCAAATGACGACGCCCCTCCTTACCCTGAAGTCCGTCTCAGGGGGTTGACCACACAGGTCGTGACCACACAGGTCCAGGCCTTAGCTAAGGGCCACTCGCCAAAAGAGTCCTCGACTCTACTTGACCACGACGACAAGACTCGCATTACTCAACATACCCATGGGTCAGCACAGTCCTTCGGCTGCCCTGGGCCTCAGCTAACTATCCAGGTCCTACCTTTGTGGTCCCGCCAGGACCAACCTGCGACAACGATGAATACAACATTGCCATTCCCTAGGACCACAGACGTCAGCATACGTTACAACAGTAGGCTATCTTGAGTCATACGGATTAGTGACACCAAGCTCCACTCAGCATTCACCTTAACCCGCCTTTGCCTTTGTTCTACCGCGCGTGCCGCAAGACATAATACTACGATACTTATATTTAAATCATCCTTAGCTAAAAGCAGACGAATGTAAATTACAAATATACTCAGTGAACCACTCACCAACACAATCTCAACAGCTAAGCAAACACTAACCGAATAAACACAGAATTGCAAAAAGTCTAAAGCTTAATAAGTACGAATAACACTTCGAATAAAACTACGACGCGATATATACTCGTATACCCGTAAATGTAACACTCGTACAGCACACAATCATCGACACCCAATTACGCGAGATTGATTTAGATACTGTAAGGGTAGTTGAGTTCTTCTCGACTTCGTCGCACGAGCCGAGCAAGTGCACGCTGTCCCTTGAAACCAGTTCACTGCACGTGTCTTCCACTGCGTTCCAATATCCGTTTTTTCTACATAAGTTGAAACTCCTTAGCTGTAGAAAGACCATATCCCACGCAATTACAATAGTAAATGTTAGAACTGCAGACAGCTTGTCGCGTAGACCTGGCGTATCAGTTTCTAATAATGTTACATCTTCGCTTCTATTGTGTACTCGTACCAACAATTGACAACACAGCTCTGTTGTACATCTGGCTATTCCTTCGTCGTTCAGTTAATATTCGATACTTTCGAATGCATGCAATACTCTATATCGTCAGATTACTACTCACCAAAATATATACAGTATTTACACATATTCAGGAAGAGGGAGGGGGGTGCGGAACACTAATTTTCATCATACACTGTCCTTTGGGTATCGTAGGACGTGTTATGTGTATAAAGAAATACGAAATTTACAAAAATTCGAAATGAGCGTAACTTTGAGTGGCCGTTATGAGGTGAGTATTTGTGAGTACACTATTTTAAAGGGAACTTTATGAGGAATATTTTTTGTTTGAAAAACTTTTTCGTAGGAACAATATTTCTAGAGTTATTTTCAAAAAACCGATTTTAGGGGGCTTTAACGTCCCAAAAAAGGTGGAGCTGACGCACCTAGGGGGTGTGACTTTTGATATGTTATTTTGGGGAACTTAATAAGCACTTTCCACAAAAAAAAAGCTTCTGTTCCCCAAAATGTCTCTAAATTTCCTTCATCGCCTGTACTATGAGAATTTAGGAACCTTCTAAGTCTGACCGTCGGAGCTACTTCTCGAAAAATCTTCTTGTTTTTTATAGTAGTTACACTTTTACACTCTCATTTTCAACAAAAATTTTCTATTTTCAAAGATACATCGTCAGAAATTTTTTCACATTTATTATTCACAATACCTCGCGGTGATTTTGTTTTAGCCCCTTCCTGTCATATAGCAGCTCGAAAGTCAAAATTTTGATTTCTATTTACTCCTCTCATATCATGGCAAAATGTTTTCAAGTTCCCTCATATCACATGTGAAGCTCCATACTCAAAATTTCCACAAGTCAGACTCTTTTGACAGTTGAAATTTTCTTGGTGCTTCTCCTATCGAACAGGTAAATCAATAATATTCGAAATCTTTCTGAATCCAACTCCCTTAGGGTAGGTCAGTTTTATCAGAGTAGTCATACTCAGCTCGATATTCAAAATTCTTAAGAGTTCCCCTTCTTTCACTTCGGAGGTCGACATTTTTTCCGAGTGTGACTGCCTTATTACGGTAGGTCAGTTTATGTCGGATGAAGGGACGCCAAGATCATCAAGAAGACCACCCTTCCCCATAGAACAAGTTTCTGTTAAACTGAGTATACCTCTACGGCGGAAATTTCTTCAAGACGTGCAAATAATACAATTAAATGTACGCTAATAAGAAACCACAAATAACAAGAACCAACATTCAAAAACAAAAATGTTGGGTACTAAAAAGCTGCCGGACAATGTCATAAACATGAGGGAGATTCAATCCCGGCGGTGAAATATTTATATCCTTACAGGATCAAAGGATAGAGGGTAGGCCTGAAAAGAATAAAACCCAACTATGAAAAGTTAGAAACACGAAGAAAATAGAATGGACTATTTACGAAGAAGACGTTCAGACAAGAGATTGTTCGGCTTCGTACGATATCGAGTGCATCCTGTAAAAATGTTGAATGAAGAACGAAGAGAGGAATTAGAGAGATTGTTTTTCTTCTGCGCTATCTACAGGCTGTACAATATAAAAAGATTATCTTCGACGACTTGGATAACATAAATGCCAGTGCTTCGAGCCGAGAGAACATAACCCTCTAGGTGAACTTAGCTAGCCGGATGCTATATATCAGCCAACTATGAGCAGAACATCAGTGTAATAGGCCTAGAAGTATTTTTTTCAGCAAAATCTCCCTTCTTGAGTAAAGAACGTTATCGTAATACTGACTACGTTTTATGAACGCGTAAATTTAACTTAAATTCGCCCTAAATGCGCCGCGTATGCCATCATTCGTACTCGTAGATTTAATACTACTTCTAGTTCGCTTCGCAGATAGAAAAGATGGGCAGAAATATTAAAAAGAAAAAAGTTATCGCGATGTTATAATATACCTGAAAAGTTTAAGCGTTTCTATACGGCTTCTCAACCTGTTGGTTACTCTTATTTTCCTATAACGCAACGATTTACCCTAATTTCAAATCTTTCTGACGTCTTTCGACATATTTTCTCGAAGAGGTAACTGACCGTAACCAACAAAATTAGGGGAACAATTTTACCGCGCAGTATTTGGAACGAGAGTGGGACTATAACTAAACGAAATTATGAAGAAATGCTCGGGCTTACACGCGAAAAGTTTATAATATTAGAATCGCCACGCAATACAGTAAAAAATTAGGTACCCTACACGTGAATTTAAAGCTCGTAAAACTTTCCTCGATGACTTACCATATCTTCGGGTCTTCTGTGCATCGACGTCACGAAAAATAATTGCGGGTTATTCTTTAACAATAACTGTTTTATGCTTTGTGGGTACGCCGAATACGAATTGTCGTTGCTGCTCTTCCACTCGCCCATCACCTCATTCTTCAGTTCGTCAAAATCACCATCATTTTCTGCAGCTCCTTCTTGATAGTATGACAACGTGCTTCTGAATAGTACGAATATTGATACCATTACGAACATTCCGCTATTACTTAGCATAATTCGAATCGATTAAATCCGCCTTCCGCCTGTAACAAAAATAAAAAGGATCGATAAGTCGGCGCATTATTAGCGAAAGATATAAATTTAATTAACTTAAGGAGTTGCTGGCTTACGACAGAAATTTCACTTTTTACGAAGATTGCTATCGGTAAGTTCGCCGTATTCTGAAGTACAAAACGACATTTTCAAAAAAAAAAAAAAAAAAGTATCAATTCTAAGACGACACGACGCTACCACTGCAAAACCCGTTCTAAAGGCTCGATCACAAATTTAAAATAAACCGAAAGAGTTATCGACGATGGAAATTTATTAGGAACGCCCATTTCTTTTTTTAACTAAAAAATTTTGTCGCTTTTTCGCGCGGGAGGGGTTCGACCAGTCTTTTTTCTAATTGGCATGCAGTATGTTTTTGAAAATAGGTACTTCGAAATAAAAATTCGTAGACCAATAGAAGATTGAATTTTTTAAAATTGTGTCGATATACTTTGAATTTATAGTGAAAAACAAACACCAAGTCGATACTACTACGGACTCTCGACTACCTATGTAAATTCCCTTACTACGCTGTCGATAAGACATCTATCGTTGAAATGTAAAAAAAAACTCCTTAATGGTTATCTCTCCTTCAATCGTTCTCAACCACGTAAATTTCCTATCAGCCAAATGTGAAAACAGTCTTCGTGAAAATCGTCTCCCCAATAATCCATTTATTATCTACTTACAAGGTGCGCCGAAAAGTATAGACTCTGCTTCTCCTTCGACAAATTCTCTTTTTTCTATTTCCACCGAGTTCACCTCTCGTTTGTCTCAGTAGTATCAGTGAAGAGAAAAATGTGATCTATGTTCCAAAAATAGTGAAAAATTTTTCAACTTGGTCGTCAAAGATTGACGGATGCAACTTTCAAGATCCCAAAGATCTGATGTTCAGATATTTTCCACCAAGCCGTAACTAATCGATTGAGTATGTCAGTCAAACAACAGCGGAATATACAACATGGAGAAATTTTTTGCTCGCGAACAAAAGCAAAACAGACATTTTGTACGTACGAGAGTTATCGGGTTCTTTGCTCTCAGTCATGTACGTATTTGTTACGTACCGAGCCCGAAATTGTACAGATCGGGAATAGTACAGGCATTTTTGTACCATTCGCAAAATGAACAACCCAATTTGTACACACTCCGAAATATCGGGCTCGGTACAAGAAATACTGTACCAAGAGTTTCGTACCAAGCTGAAAAAAAGAATGGACTTTGTACAGAATTTGTGTACCGAGTCCAAAATGAAGATTTACAGGTTATTATTGTTTGCCTCTGCCGTGTTCACTGGTACACGAATCTTCTTCAACTTGTCCGTGATCTCCATCAGTAACCCTAATGATGTGTCCATGATATTCCTGTATGACGTCGGTGATTTGTCCGTGATCTGCCGGGCTATTGGTCTCATTTGCAGGTAGAAGAGTGACAGACTCCAGCGCTTCATTTGAATCCTCTTCCGAGCGCAAAGACGCAATAATTTCAGGGGCAGAGTCGCGTTTTAGAGTACTATTTTTGCTTTTCTACCAAAGCGTGCCTCAAAAGTCGATTGCTTGATTCCAGATTGGTAACTATCATTTTCTTGGAACTGAAGGAAATGCAAACCCTCAGACCACGAATTCGATTTATCATTCAGCCTACATGAAAGTACTCGCCCATCCGACGCGACTTAACTTTGTATCAGAGAATAACATTATATTGTGCTCAAGTATGCAAAAAATGAAAGCTAATTTGTCACTACTAATACAGTATTTCGGACTTGATACAAACATTCCGTACCATGTTGTTTTTTTTTTTCATCAAGTCTGTACACCAATCGCGAATAGTACAGTATTTCTTGTACCGAGCCCGATATTTCGGAGTGTGTACAAATTGGGTTGTTCATTTCGCGAATGGTACAAAAATGACTGTACCATTCCCGATCTGTACAATTTCGGGCTCGGTACGTAACATGTTCAATTGACGTTTAGACCATAGGCTAAACCGCCCGTTGATACAAGGACATAATAAGAAAAGAAAGACGGATTTCTTGGCGTGACCAAAAATATAGAGATCATGTTTCATGTCTTTTCCAAATTTTGCCCTATTAGATATGTTGTGGATTATGCGAGACAAAAATATCTGAGAGTTCCCTTTGAAGAGATCATTCAAGTGTCTTTTTTATGGCATAAGTCTACTTTAGACTATTTTAGGCTAAGGCTTTAGGGCGGCACACTCGCTTGGTCTAGTATAAGTCTACTTTGGAATATTTTAGGCTGATGACTTTAGGGAAAGCTCACTCGCTCTGCTCGTTCACCCCGCTACTTGGTCTAGTAGAAGTCTACTTTGAAATATTTTAGGCTAATGGCTTTAGGCAGGCTCACTCGCGGGTTGGTCTAGGATAAGTCTACTACTTAGTCTCCGTCCTAGTATAATGATGACTTAGCCTTGAGCTTTGCTAGTATAGGCATAGTCACCCCACTATAGTGACCTACCTGATTCAGGCCTTGTATAATGAAGGCTTGAGATGAAGTCGTCTGGCCAAGGGCCTAGTATAAGCCTAGTTTAACACCAACTGAAGGGGGGGGGGGGTTGTACTCGCAGATTTCTAAATCACCTACCAGGTATAAAATTTTTTTCCAAGTTTTTTTTTTTTAATTATTTTTTTAGATTCCCCAGTCCGGACGTACCTGGTGGGGCTAGTATATTCCGCGGAAATATGCAAAGTTATAACATAGCCCAGCACCGGGTATCGACCCGAGGCTGGGGTTCTTACAAACTTATATACATATTGGGGTGAGCCTAGGAGTGTTGCACTTTGCACTTGGGAGAAGATGACTGGCTGAAATGTCGTTGAGTTCCTGGCCACTCACCTCCCCTCAGGTAACACGGTGTTCCCTCACAGGGGAGGGGGTACATTGTTTGTATGAAGAGAGATGCAGGTATTCTAGTGAAGCACTTGCATCTAACATCTTAAAAATAGGATGCCAGTATTAAAACTTGCGGTAGAGAGGGTTTTCCAGTCTCCATAGCCTTTTGACTACGCGCTTCATGTAGTCAATATGATGGATTGTGATCCTCTCCCAGTCAGCGGACACTCTGTGAAGACATGCTCTGATATTTCTTTTGCCGTGCTGCAGGGCACCACCCATCTGGTCTGCGATTCCTACTCCTGAAATATTCTCGAAACACTTCATGGCCACTCAAAGCTTGACTGCTCCAGAAGGTGGGGGGATCTTTTATTGCCAACCTGGAGTTGACGTCAGGGAAGACAATGTGTGTCCATTTGCCCTTCTCATTCTGTTGCCACTCCAGGTTCCAGTGATGAAGGTTGGTTTTGTTCCACAGTTTCTTAGCTTCCCCACCTGAGATGGGTTGTCCATTGTACACAAGGCCACCTTCTCCATCCAGTTCAAGTCTTGGTTGGTGGCCCCACTGCGGAACTTTGTATCCATGTTGGAGCAGCCAGCGGGTAGAGCGAGTAACTATCCTCAGACGGAGAGAAGGGCTTGCAGCTAGGATGCCGGCTACACCCGCGTTGAGGTCTTGTTAGGCGCGACAGCTAATGATGTCGCAGCTCTGTATGCTCTCAATCTTATTGAGGTATGTCTTCAAGACTAGGCGATGGTAGAAAACAGAGCTGCAGTACATCATAAGAGTGTAGATGTAGCCGCAAAACATAACTTTCCTAGCTGCAAACTCGTAGCCAAAGGTGTTTCGACACAAATTTTGCACCAGGGGGATCCTTTTGGCACACTTCTCCTTGATGTAATCCAAGTGTGCGCCCTGAAACTCAGTTTAGGATCCAGCATGACCCCCAGATATTTAATGGCCTCCAATGGTTTTACCCAATGTCCACCTGGGTCAAACACGATATCTCCTATTTCAGCTCTAACTCTTGGGGGTAGTCGGTTGCGGAGAAGAATTTCGGTTTTTCCTACATTGAGAAAAATCCGATGTCCAGAAGGAGAGTTTTGATGTACTCAACACAGTCCCGCACTGCTTTCTGTAATTCAGAGACTGTGTTAGCACCTATGATGACCAGTGTGTCATCTGCGTAGACACATACTTTCCTGAATTTATCAAATAAATTGCAGATGATATCGTCGTAGAGGATATTCCAGAGAGAAGGGCCCAAGACGGACCTCTGGAGGCATCCCCTTTCAAGAACAGTGCTTTCACCTTCGCAGATGACAACTCTTCCTACATCTGTATAGATACTGGGGGAGTCCTGCTGCGTTCAATTTGTGGAGGATGCCTCCCCATTCTACGTGATCAAATGCTCCCTTGATGTCGGGCAGAGACACCACCGCCACCAGTAGATGTTCTATACAGGCATTCTTGAACATGTTCACTGCATCGTGGACTGCCTGTTCCGCTCCAGTCAGAGCCGGATTAAGGTCAGCTGCCGCCCTGTACAAAATCCTTTTTGCCGCCCCTCGAACAAAAAATGATTTGCTCGCTTTGCTCGCAATTTACCGTTCAAGGTGATAGGGAGGAAGGGGGGGGGGGGTGTTGGCCAAAAAACCCGGTATTTTCAAATAATTGGAATAATTAATAAAACCGATGTACCGGTTTTTCAAGCATTGAAAGAACCGGTTAAATCGGATTTTAACGAGAGATTAAAACTTTTACATTTTTGCCACCAGGAGCGCTAAAAGCGTTGCTTCATAGCGGTTCTGAAGTGTAATTAACCGGCTTTGGAGCGTAATAAATTTGTCTTGTGGACTTGTGGTCGTGCTCTCGACTTTTTCTTTTCAAGCAACAAAATTACAAAAGAGAACATTAGAGGCCATTGGAGGTTTGCAATGGCAGCGGGGAACCCGCAACCTCCCGCGCTCGCAATCACGTTGGCGCGAAAATGTCTCCCCAGAAAAAGAGTTGGCTTGGCCCTTCTCAGTATACTGCATGCTGGCTGGGCCTGATATAATGAAGGCTGGAAATTGACATTCTTTCAAGTCTCTAAAGTAGGTCAAGGTCAAGGTCATTGATGACGTCATGAAGCATCCCACCCGGAAGTTGAAATTTTTTCGTCGCTAAAGTAGGTTAAGGTCATTGATGACGTAGTCAGTGGTCATGATGTGGACAAAAAAAAAACAATGAAAAATTTTGCCGCCCTAAAAATCTGCCGCCCTGTGCAACTGCACACTCTGCACACCCGGTAAACCCTCCGCTGGCTTCAGTTTTCCACCGAAAGCCGTACTGCTTTTAGTGGAGCGGTTGGTGGTCTTCGAAGAACCCTACAAACCTGCTGCGACAGAACCTAACCTAACCTAACAAAAATTTTCCTGGTCCATTATAAGAGAATACAGGGTATGGGGGGAGGGGGGAGGGGGGTGATACTCGCACATTTCTGAATCACCGACCAGGTATAAAAATTGTTTTCAAAAAATTCCTCCATTATTTGAGGGCGGGGGGAAGGGAGGTGTACTCGCGATTTTTCAATAGTGTATAAGGTGTTAGAAAAGACATGAAACATGTCACAATTCAGATCACTGGATTTCGTTCATAATTTCTAAGCGCAATGCGGGTGAAAACTGGGAGAAGTGAGCGCCTCTTCTCACCGCAGTCAACTGAGCTGTCCGAAAATCCTTATTTTTAGGGTCGGCGCGTGTTCGCTAGCGTTGAAGTCACTCACGCCCACCTTTTAAGAATGAAGAACCTTTTCAATCGGAGCGTGTTTCGGAAAAAAACTTTGGCATCCAGCCGGCAAACCTCAGAGGTCGAAAATTTTCTATCTCTCTCTCCTATCATACGAGTATGTATGCTAGTATAATACAAGGAGGTGTCCTAGCCTAGTTCAAATCCACTACACTGTATGTTAGGTATTCGCCTATAACTGTAGTTTTTGATGGTTTTGTACTCTTGCCCTTCTATCATATGGCTTGGAGGCCGGTGTATACCCATAGCTTGATTAAAATAGCTCTTTCAAGTAACTAGGTATGCATTGCTTCATATACTAATTGGCTCGACCCCTTCAATGAGCCATATGTGCAAGGCTTCAAACACCATAGGACTTGACGGACCCTTTTGGTTTTCTGCCTCCCCTCCAGTAAACTGAGCAAAATGGTCCAGTATCCAAGGAACCTCTGTAAACATTCAAGCTAGACCACAGTTTCGACCCACTGATGACGTCATAATGTAGGCGATGCCATTTTGAAGACTCAATATTATCAATAACGTCATCTTATGAAACCCGACTTCTATGATCTCAAACTCAATCAAGCACTGGGCCAGATATGTAGATGATATCCTGATTGTGTGGACAGGCACTAACAGACAGGTGGACTTGTTGCTTTTGGAAATGAATGCGATGAATGACAGCATCAAATTCAAAGAGGAAAAAGGCAATGAGACCATCAACTATTTGGACCTTACACTCACACTAGATAGTAATAGGATAGAGTACAAAATCTACAGGAAGCCAACGCACACAGACACCATCATCCCAAATGACTTCTACCACCACCTTAAGCACAAGCTAGCGGCAATTCAGAACTACTGCCATCGAGCTATTTCTGTACTACCATACATAGGAAAGTATACAAATAAAGTGATAAAGGCGTTCAATGGCTATGAAGTAAATGTGGGAATCCAGAATAACCTACCCATGGTGAAAAGAATTAGCAACGACCAGACGGAAGCCAAGGACGAGGGGAGCTTGAGTGGAGTTTACAGGCTCAGTTGTGACCAGTGCGAGGGCATATACATTGGTGAGACTGGGAGAAAGTTTGAAACCAGGAAGAAGGAGCACGAAAAGTCAAAGGAGAAAGAAGATGGCAAATCACTGTTTGGCAAACACTGTAATGAGGAACACCACAATGGAGATGGGATATTTGAAATCATACGTGTAGAGAATCGCTTGAAAAGAAGAAAACTCTGGGAGCAAATGGAGATTGCAAAAGCCAAGAGGAAGAAAGCCTTCCTCTTGAACAATGTAGTCACATTCGACAGCGAAAAATTATTCGGCCTGGTGATTGGACGAGAGAAAAAGAACACAGTTGACCAATAAGATGGCAGGAAACCAGTCAGCCATTAGGAACACCGTATTTAGCTTTAGAATGAGAACCAATCACTAAACACTAAGCAGCATGTTTTAGCCAATAAGAACGCATTGTCTAAATAGTGTAAGAATAAGTCTCTGAGTGAACCAATCACAGCACAGCATTGTTACAACCAATAAGATCACAGTGTTATACTATAAAAACTCTTGTTTAAGGCCTTTTCTTCAGTTGCGACACAACTTATGATGGGATAACACCCGAAAGTACTTTTGTAAAAGCAACTATTAAAGTAGAATTGTACATTTGAAAAGACTTTTTCAATTTCTTTTTTTAATGATACAATTGAGCCTGCTCTTGAAAAACCATTACAGATTTTTTACTAGAACTAATCCTGGGAAAATCGTCACGGGAAACCGGTGCAAGTTTTTCCACGCTTGATGACGGCATCAGTGACCTTGACCCACTTTAGGGCTCGGGAAAATTTTGGCCTTCGCTACTTTGAGACTGTATCCTTTGCCTACATTACACTGGGCCTAAAAAAATCAGTATACAAGGCTGGGTACTAGATCCGACGTGCAATATCCTTGGAGCTTCACAGGGAAAGGGAGCAAAGGTGGATCATCACAGTATCAGGATAAATTTCTACAATAATTTGTTACTAAATTTTTGACATTTTTCAATTCTCAACGTTGTTTTCCACCCCTCCATTCAAAAAAAAAGTTTAACATGTACTTGGGAAAATATCTTGAACGTCCATGCTAGACTGAAAAGGTCGGGTGATCCCTATAATTGGAGTCTACTGTTCAGCATCAGAGATCTTTATTTTTGGCTCGTCGAAAGTTGAATCTTTTGAAAATTTACTGGTTTATTGTACTTCGAGTCAATAAGAAAATCGATATTCTTAGCTCGCGGATTTGATATAATTCTTTTCTCCCATTAGCTAAATATCAAACGAGAGTAGTATGAGATGAATTGATTCCATATTATGACATTGTATAATATCGAGTAATAAGTATAATGATTTACGTTGAACCTTTGACCCGTGAATATATACGCCATGTGATGCGAAGAAAGTTTTAAACCGTATGCATATACGCTGCTTTTCTATATTCCTTCCCTTCCTTAGTGAACATTAAAACGCGTCGTATTTTCTTTTCTAGTACATGTTACACGCTGCACATACTAATTTTCTACGAATTACGCGATACTAAAAAGAAATACAATTTTGTCATTATTTAAGAAATTTCGGAGGAGAAAAAAAAAAAACTAAGAATATTATGCTATGAGTACGTGCAGGTTAATACTTTGTACGCCGGGTAAGATTCGACGAACAAAAATTTGCGAGGAGCAGAACGAAAATTCTCAATCATATGTATATCGTTCCTACGACAATAGGTTACTAAACTTTCTAACCAAGAGATAATACCGCCGCGAAAAAACAATATTGCGATGACGAAGGACCCTTCTTGAACTCATGAGATGAAGTAATGATTAAGAGCTGAATCACTCTTCAAAAGATATCTCCACGCATTACGCTCTTCTACTCTGATCCAGCCTGTCTTGTGTGGGAGGAGAGACATTCGTAATACTCAAAAATTCCCCTCTTTTCACTGTCTTTTTTCACTCCAAGAATGATCTGCTGCTGCTCACGAGCACTACCAATATCACCATTCTCATTCCCAAATTTTTTCTTGTACACTCATACCTTTTTCAATTCCATCTATAAATCTATCTACTTCAAGATGTACTCATATTTTGCTTCTTCTATCACATTATGTAATTCCGCCAAGCAAATAGCCCGTCGTGTTGCTCTACTGCTCGCTAAAATAAAAAAATAAAAATTTTATACAACTTAACTTTTATTAATTTTGATTGAAGAGCTCTGGTCCACCAGCCGCACCTCTCATAGATTGTGCCGTTTTCTTTGTGCGTAATGCTAGGGCTGATCAGTCCGAATCATCAACACTTCCTGGGTTTCTTAAAAATTGTTCACATGCTTACAACACCTAGATTTTTGAAAATCATAAGATCTCTCTCTCCAACGTAGGCATACGTTAAGCATAGCTGACGTGTCCCTTGTTTAATTCACACGGTATTATAGACGCGATGAAAGAGGCATATTTGATATATTCGTACCGTAAGAAGAGATTTCCCGTTTTTCTTTAATTAATGTAGTCAATAGGGAGCGTCTTTTAGTATTGAGTTCGAAAGATTCAATACGTGAAAGGAATCTCGTCCCCACTTTACCCTTCAGCAAGCGATTGAGAAAGTTAAGCGAAATTTCTCTTCTTTCCACATAGGTAATTATAACTTTTCCGTGAGCGTACGTACTCGTCATACATAATCTGAGCCTCCTCTCCAAGGTATTTACCCACTCCCGCTAACGTGTAAAAAAAATAAAAAATAAAAACACGTACTTTTATCACCCTAGTGTAGCACGTAAAACGTGCTCCTCTTTTTGCCGTTTTCGTATGTATTTCATTTTCTTGAAATTTCTAAAATGGCATTTGTTTTTCATCAATGTAAATCCCAAAAGTCAATAAATACACTTCACCTACGCGAAACGGCTTTGACGCTTCCGAAGGCAAGACGACGGATTCTCTTT
The DNA here is from genome assembly GCA_035079395.1 of Aspidiotus destructor. Taxonomy (NCBI): domain Eukaryota; kingdom Metazoa; phylum Arthropoda; class Insecta; order Hemiptera; family Diaspididae; genus Aspidiotus; species Aspidiotus destructor. The sequence continues at coordinate 8,102,414 of JAVHKZ010000003.1, read as the reverse complement.
GAGAAAAAATGTACATCCGTCAAAGTTGCGAGCTTAAAAAGCGCCGTTTCAATAAATTTCGCAGAAGTCTTCACTCACGTGGCGTTGTAGTTCCTACAAGTACTTCCTCATCATTAGAATTCACCGAATTAAAGCGCTACGCTATGGCTATATAACGCAATTTCTTACTTTTCTTCGACAAACGAATTTCACCACTTCGGGTGTACAGCGTCAATAGGGCCGATGATAACTTTAATAATAACTTTTTCATCCGCCGTCGTCGTTGTCGTGTAGGACGCGACCGAAAAAGTAAGCCTGGAGATTACACCCTCGCGCGCGCCTTCCTTATAATCCTACAAATTTCCTTCTGATAATTTGCCCTTAAACGGGTTGTCATTTGCGATAGTAAAAGTTTTCTTGTTGCTAAATCCGCGCGCTGTACCAAAATAAAAGCAACAAGTGATATAAAAATCCGCGTGAGCCCGAATTTTAGTAGAAAGCGGCCGACCGGTCGGTTGTAGGGATGTACAAAACTTGGACCATAATGTTCGACGTAGCACAACGTCTTGACTATCGGTACGTTTTGGCGGGCAAAAGTTTATTTTGAAGAGAAGTTAACGAGTTGGTTCACTCTTAAAATTGTATATCTCAGCTACCTTCAATAAAGTCGGGAACCCCACGCATATCATATGGAACATAATTATTACAGTCTTTTGATCGTAAAAATTGGATTCTCGCTCTATAAAACTTTGAAAACTAGAAAACGTTTACTTTTCTTTGAGAGAAAATATCATCTTTCTAGAATTCGGTTTGGATTAATAGAATTTGTACGGTGAGTCGAATCTGGTCTCGAAAAAATAATGCTCGAGCAATTGGAATTATTTATGTGAACTTTTCAACCGTTACCTACATCCTTAGACTCTCATTTTTTTCTTTGCTCTTGAGCATCTCTACGTTGTTTATCAACTTACCACAATAATGATCGTCATTTTGTTGCAAAAGCTTAGAAATTGAGTAAATCTGTCGCATTACTCAAAGACACCTCAAGAAAATCAACTTCATAGACTCCTAAACCATCTCAAATATTCCTTCTGAACCGAAGTCATAATTTGCAAACGCTTAAGAAAGGTATTGTTGTACGTATTCTACAGTCAATAGCAGCAAGCAGTAGAGCGTTGACCTACGATAATAGTTTTCTAATTGTGTGGGTTTTCAACAGTAGCCCAGATTTTATACTTAATGACTGGCTTTTGAAGAGTTGTACACACTTTTTTCTTCACTGTACCCCTGATGGAAGTATCTCAATTTGTGTTGGAAATCCTGGAGGCAAAGGCGTATCTAGAAAATTTTGAATGGCTTGGTTGTAAGAAAATCTTCTAGAAGGGAGTTTGTACAAAACATGCAATATTTCAAAGTAAATTTTCTGATCTCGGGGGTTTGTCTTCTAACCCCCCCCCCTTCGGTATGGATACGCAGACAAATGATGGATCCTCGTTTTTGTATTGTTTTTTTCAGCATCACCATTAAGGCTCTATCGTCTTTGAGGAAAAACGGGGGGCGTATGAGCGTGCAAGCACGCCCAAAGTGGTCCCCGAAAAACCGCACCCTCGGGATCAGTATCTCTATCCTTTTGGGCATTGCGTCGGTAGTCCGGAGGGCTCGTATTGAGAGTGACCCGGCTCCATTTTCTCCTTGCGTTCCGCGCGCTGTGCAATGTCCGTCAATGAGGCCACAACAGGGGTCTACCCTACTGCCCAAGGGAGTGCTCAGCACTCAACTTGGAATTCAAGCAGTCCTGTACCATGGACACGCGCGTATCACTCCTCCACTAGAGCTTTTAGCCGCCACTGGGAGCCCACTAGGGACTCACCAGCAGCGCAACGCGACCCTGGCTTCTCAAGCGAGGGACTCTTCTTCCTCTTCCTCTTTTTCTTCTTCTTACCCCGGGCACTCCCTCCTGAACGCCCTATTTTTTGTGGTAGTGTTGATGGTGGTGCTGGTTTTAAGGTAGCAGCAGCAGCAGCATGGAGAATGGTACACGTAGATGTGAGAGGCCACAACGTGACTCTACATCTGCCGCTCCCATTCCGCGTTCATTTTCTTCTTCATTACCCTAGCGGCAAATGTAGATATGTGGTTCCATGCCTCCGTTGAGCGTAGTATGCATGGAATCAAGTTGCTAGGGGTGAGTTCTTTATATTCCTCGATCTCCTGTAGGGACCGTTTTAGCTAACCCCGCTCACGTCTCCTCGCCTCACACTCGTAGATGGTGTGTTGTGGTCCATCGTCCCGCTCCTGACAGGGTGAACACGACGGTTGCTCCACTTTCTCCATCTTGTATAGGTACTTACCAAAGCACCCATGGCCACTCATTATTTTGTGTAAGATGAAAATTCAACTGGCCATGGTCTCGGTCCATCCACTGCTCAAGATCACGTATTAGCAGGCGGGTCCACTCGCCCTTTCCTGTCTGGACGAGTCGCTCTTTCCAATTGGCGAGCGAGGAGTGTCTGGCCTCCTGCTGGACCCGCAGGGCTTGTTGAATGGTCCTTGTCTTCTTCTTTGCCTCAAACACTCGTGCTTGCTCTTCTGCCAGCAAGTCAATTGGCAGTGTCCGCGCTAACACGCAAAGTACGTCCGTCGACACAGTGCGGTAGACACTAACACACCTAAGCGCAGCTCTTCGTTGAATTTTTTCAATTTCTCTTCTTCTGTACCCAGTTCTTGAGGAGTCGGAGGACTGACATCGCTAGGCTCATGTAGAGTCTTCTTATGGTCCTCTTTGGTTCGACATAAGGTGGGACAAACGTCCCACCACCCTGGAAGCTTTCTCCGCCATCATCTTAAAGTGGTGACGGAAGCTGAGCTTGCTGTCAAATCAGAGCCCCAGGTATTTCAAGGTCTCCTTAGCCTCAATTTCCGCACCTTGCAGGCAAAAGGTGGGTGGATTAAACTTTCGACGGGTCGTGAACATGATGGCCTCCGTCTTTTCTACTGCCAAGCTTAATCCCGCCAACTCGGTCCAACGGGTCACAGACTCTAGTGCCTGGTCCACCTTGATCTCCACCTCGGCATCAGTGTCGGCAGAGCCAACCACCAGGGTATCGTCGGCATAGCATATAAGCTGTACCCTTGGTGGTAGCTTGATCTTAAACAGGCCGTTGAATGCGATGTTCCACAGTGTGGGCCCTAAGACAGAGCCCTGGGGAATACTGCAAGTCATCTTTCTTTTCACTGTGCCAGCAGACGTCTCTGCTTGGACCTCTCTGCAGCTTAGGTAGCTGTAGATGATCCTTAGCAGGTACCCAGGCACTCTCGCGTTTTGTAGCATCTTCAGAAGCTTCAGCCACGGAATGGTATTGAACGCATTCTTTATGTCGAGGCTGACTGCTGCGCAAGACTGGCGCTTCTTCATAGTCGCGGGAGCTATCCTTTTCAGCTCGATTGCGGCCTCTGAATTACAGCGGCCAGCTCGGAAACCATACTGACTTCCAGAAATTATCCTCTTGGACGCTAAGTGGTGCTCTAACCGCGTTACTACTGCCCGCTCAAAAAGCTTGCCGACATTGTCAAGCAGGCAGAGCGGTCGGTAGGAGAACGGCAAGCCAGGTGGTTTGTCCTTCTTCTCAATTAATGCCAACCTGGCCTATTAAGGCTCTATGGGTAATAAGCAATTGCAGATTGCGCCACTATAACCGCTACTGGGAATGTGCTCGATAACATTTGCCAATTTACGTGACTTGGCAGAATGTATTTGAACGTGGACTCGTAATGCACAGACCTATGCGAAATGATGTTATCAGTTGAATTCTAGCGCAAAAACGCGAAATGTTAGATGTATACTTGAAATCTACAAAATTTGCATCTTAATTTTCGCTTTAATTTGCGCTCCTACCCAACTTTCTACGATTTTTCTGAGCCGAGTTATAGACCAAAATCTGCCAAAAGTTGATCAATTTGCAAAAATTTACAAAAATTAAAAATTGCTCTAACTTTTATATTTTATCTGGTTTAGAATTGAAATTTAACGCTGATCCCGAAAAAAAAAAAAAAAAAAAAAGACTTCTCAATTTCTTACTCTGAAAATCTTTAAAAAGTCAATTTTTGGCACATTTTAGTCCATAACTCGGCTCTGAAAAATTGTAAAAAGTTGGTAGGGATGCAAATAAACGTGAAATTGAGATGCAAATTTTGTAGTTGGAAGTATACATCTATTGTTTTTTTTTTTTTTTTGCACTACGACATATTTAGAGCAAACTCCCATTTAACTGGTCACATCATTTTGCCTCACCCTGTATACCCATCAGTACTTAAATATGAAACTTTATTGGAAAATGTTATATAATTGTAAATAACAGTACTAATAAAAAACCATATTAAAAAAAAAAAGTGAGAAGGATTTCTTGGCGTTGCCAAAAATATAAATATCATGTTTTATGTCTTTTCGCCAGTCGTCTTAAGCTCTTCATCGTTCAAAAATATCCAAAATTTCCAACTTCTTGTTCTAGTATAAGTCAACTTTGGATGAGATTACTGGGACTCACTCGCGCTTGGTCCAGTACAAGTCCCCTTTAATATATTTCAAGCTGATGAGGTTACTGGGACTCACTCACTCCGCTCGTTCGTCCCGCTTCTTGGTCCAGTACAAGTCCACTTTAGTATATTTCAAGCTGATGAGGATACTGGGACTCACTCACGGCGCAAATTTCTGAATCAGTCGCGGGTATAAATTTGCACGCGCACGGGAAAAGTATTTTTAATTTAATCTAATTTTTATTTTATTTTATTTTATTTTATTTTATTTTTATTTTTATATTTATTTTTATATTTATTTTTATTTTTATTTTTATTTTTATTTTTATTTTTATTTTTATTTTTATTTTTATTTTTATTTTTATTTTTATTTTTATTTTTATTTTTATTTTTATTTTTATTTTTATTTTTATTTTCATTTTAATTTTAATTTAATTTAATTTTTAATTTAATTTAATTTAATTTTAATTTCATTTTTATTTCATTTTTTTTTTATTTCATTTTTACTCAAAAAGTGGTACTCGCCGATTTCTGAATCAGTCCAGGGTATAAATTTGCACGCACACGCGCACGGCATTTTAAATTAAATTAAATTTAATTTAATTTCAATTTAATTCAATTTTTATTTTATTTTTGATTTAAATCAATTTTATTTTATTTTAATTTTAATTTTTTATTTTTTTTGTTTTTTTATTTCTACTCAAAAAGTGGTACTTGCAGATTTCTGAATCAGTCCAGGGTATAAATTTGCACGCGCACGCGCTCGGCATTTTTAATTTAATTTAATTGAATTTAATTTTAATTTTATTTAAATTTAATTTAATTTAATTTTAATTTAATTTAATTTAAATTTAATTTAATTTAATTTAATTTAATTTAAATTTAATTTAATTTAATTTAATTTAATTTAATTTAATTTAATTTAAATTTAATTTAATTTAATTTAATTTAATTTAATTTCAATTTAATTTAATTTAATTTTTATTTAATTTAATTTAATTTTTATTTAATTTTTTTTGATTACTGGATAACCTCCCAGGTAATTCTCAAAAATTTTCTAAGTCCATTATAGGGGGAGGGGGGAGGGGGGGTGGTCAATAGTGCACCAGGTGTCAAAAAAGACATGAAACATGTCAAAAAAAAAAGAAAATTTCCATGAACAATCTACCTCTCAGGTGGAAATTCACATTGTTTCTTTTCTTCTTTTTTCCAGAGAGAGATGTAATATTGTCGTCCACGTTGTTAAACATAGTTTCTAGGAATTCATCGATGTACCTTTATCACAACCATATTGTGTAACCCTTATTGGAAACGAGCTTCAAAACATAAGCAATCATGCAACACTTAAGATCGCTGAACATAACGTAAATCTTCGATGCTATCAAACTTTTAAAAGACTGTAAAGTGCACATTGTCTGAATTATTCGAGATTCTTACATTATTCTTCTAATTTCAAGTGCCTACACAATGAAAGCATAATATTACAATGATTAACCATAACATGGAAGTTTCATGTTTATTTTTGAAACAAGATTAGAGGCCTAATACGATTTAATTCTATAGGTACTGGATTTAATGGGGGCATGTAAAAGAGAAATGACGAACAAAGGTCGCCCAAACCGCAAACAAATAATGAATAGACTACATTCTCGTTCCACTCGACCACGGACTCGACGGTATCTTTGATTTGTAATGCAAAAACATATCAGTCAAGATCTTTCCTATTGCTTCTCTTTGATTAGGTCAGGCTCTACACGTGCTCATGGTACCGAAACCAACCTGATGAAGAAGCCGGAAAGGAGGAAAGTTTCAAAAAATTTTACGAAGAGCTATATTTGCCTAATTTGATTTGAACGGAGTGCCGGCGTGGTTATACAAAGCAAAGTTATTTATTAAAATTAGTTTCCCTAAAAGTTTTCGAAATACCCTGTACAGTGTAATGCGTTATTATTCCATCTGACGTAAGAATGGGAAACCGCAATGCTGCTATGTTTACCGCTAGGTCTGATCTGTTACCATTACAATGGATTTGGAGTATATCATGAAGTTAGTAGTCGTTCGTTGTGTTTCGCCCTCTTCTGAGTGAATAGCATGTTTTTATTGATTGTCCACTTGTAATTTGATTTGACGAAGTACACACCGGAAACCGTAATTTTTGGAGCGTTTTGATGTTTGAAAAGTTTGTCGCTGGGGTATTTAAAAAATTGCATTTTGTAACCACCATTCATTATTATAAAAGTTTAAATAATAATTTTTGATTTTATGTAAAGACGCCGACCACGGTCTTTAAAAAAGAGAATATCAGGCTCGACGACAGTATATTTGATTTGAACTAGGTTAGGACTCCTCCTTGTATTATGCTAGCTTCATACTAGTGTATTAATATATGATAGGAGAGGATTTGGAAAATCTCGACCTGCTATAGGTGACAGGAGGGGGACATGGAAAATTTTTGATCTCTGAAGTTCGTAAAGTTATAAAACGTTATCCGTTTCAAGTCTCCTTGACTTCACGATAATAGGACACTGAAAACTGAAAGAAATTCCCACCAAAGCACGTAGAATCGCGTCACTCATTTTTAGTAGGTCAATCTAACAGGTTTGACTCCACCACATCCTTCGGTTGGGATACCCACTTTAGAAAATGTAAGATTTCTCGGATTCGGCATCATTGACTAGCCTCTTACGCTACCCATGTTATTCTTACATTCAAAAATGAAGACAGCTTCAGGATTTAGTCCAACAGTAATAAAAAAAGAGACCTTCTGGAGACGCCTTTTAAAATTGATTATTGAAATAAGAAACATTTGTTCTCAAAAATGGCTGATTAAGAAACCGTATTTGTCGCCCTCGCATGATCATCATGCAGTGACATAACAAAAATTCAAACAAGGGAAAATCTTGAAGTTTGTCTGATTTCCTCTGTACAAATGAAAGAACATCAAGAAGAGGTAAAACGAGTCGAGACGCTTTTCTATAAAGTTATAATAACCAACCTTCTTCTTCTACAGTACCTATTGCGTTCTAGTACAAGATATTTATTTTTACTCATTGTTTCATGCATTCTTTATTGTTAGATCCTATATTCATAAGTCTTTTTCTATTTCATTAGAACGCTATTAATAAAATACAATACCGGATTACTGGCGACTCATCATCTGCTACAATTTTGAGGAATCGATCATCAGATTATTCATTCGAGACGTTCATTTCATAACTGAGGAATACCTTATCATTAGCGCTAATTAAAAGTGACAAAATAACGAGCATACGCTCCGTTTTTCGTCGGTATAATTCTTTTTAATCTTTAAGCCATCTATGAATGTGACTCGTATTTTCTTCCTTCTCTTGACAATATTGTAATATTTTGTCGTAGGTACCCTAGCGCGCGAGATGACTGTAATTCTATTACTATTTGCAGAGATCAAATACAAAAATAAACCATCGGAATTCTCATATCCAGAAGAATAAAGCGATTGAAATTGAAGAAAAGCCCGAATCACAACAAAAATTTCTGGTCAATGAACTCGTAAAATTCGACAATGGAGAAAAGTTAACGGACTTCTACAAAACTGCAGTTATATATAATTAAGGATGTTGATTGTGATAACTTGGTGATGAAGAAAAGAGACAAAAAATTGGGAACGAGGTACAGCTCATCTTGAAAAAGCTGGATACAACTATATTTGAATAAACCACGATCAATAGTGGAAAACAGACTTTGAAAATCTTTCGTCCCGATTTCTACTCACAACAATGACAAGTTTTTTGAATTCTTCTCCCCTTACCAGAGGAAAACAATACAGAGACTGAGAGAAGTTGAATTTGAAATAAATATACCAATTATGACGAAAAAATATACGAGGATTCCAAGCGTTCAATATGAAGAGGATGAGTAAAAACGTCGGTCTTTTTTGAACAATACAAATAAGACGGAAGTGACGTCAAATTCTCCCTAAATATTAATATTATCATCAAGTAGGTACAAATTATATAGGCCTAACAGCTAAATAAAGCCATATTTCTAATGAATAAAAAAAAAAAAAAAGAGCAGTCAATTGTTAAGAGAAGAAAATGAATGCGAATTTCCTTCGCGGGTGCGAATCTCTAGCAACCGAGTCGAAGACGAAGTGATTAAACGCCCTTATTTTCTGATGGTAAACATTAGCAGCCAGGGGTAAAATCGTTCTTTACCACGATGTGTTGAATAAAGAAAATTCAATTGCTCATTTTCAACGTTTCGAGTACGAAAAAAAAATATCTTGAGAATTAAAACCGATTGGCGTATCTAATAAAGAAATAGAAATGCTCTCTTGCGCGCCTGTCTTCCTCAGATATAAATTGTAATTGAATAAAGATACCTGTGCCTTATATTTTTTTATGACGCTCCGGGCAGTTTCGCTCATCTAAACAAACTGTTTTTTACTCAGTTACGCGCGCTAAGGTCTAAAATGAATTAAATTTTCTGCCTACCTTTCTCAGCGGTATAAGCCTGCGACAGTATATATATTCTTAAAGGAAGCAAGTTTTATGAACAAAGACGAAATGAAACGATGAAAAGTGGAAAACGAAAGATATCTGATTCATTTCGTCGTCATTGAAAACGTGAAATACGGATTAAGTATAACATCAAAATATCCTTTTATAAATAACGTTGATGAAATACAATAATAATAATTTTTTAATATACGAAAGCGAGGAACATTTGTACTGGACTTGCTCGCGAAAAATACAATGCTGTACCGGAAGAATGTTTGAAAAGTTTCTCATCTAGATATATTTGTTGTCGTTCTCCAAGCATAAATCGCGTTCTATAAAAATTCGTTCAATTTTATCGATAGCAAACTTTTACAACTTTTCACCCGGTTTTCCTTTACACCAACGGTGGAAAATCTCTCTTGGCGTACACAAAACCAAAATACATTCGACCTATTAGAACGTACACAGAAAGAAAAAACTCGCACCTCCAATTCCTCGTTCCGCATTTGCAGCTCAAACCCTTCCCCCAGGGGTAATATGGTAAGCAAATTTTCATGGCTATTTTCGTCATCCTTCCTATCCTCTCGAAATGTAGAGTAGGTACAGAAAAAATAACGACTAATTCATGAATTGAGATTTTTCATATTCCCTCCCTTTGTATGATCTGCGACTGGAATTCTTTTTTACAACAAGTAGATCAGGCTACTTTTTCCTCTGTTTTTGAGTCAAAATTTTGTTAAAATTCCTTTCCTGTGTGCAGCTCGTGACTGGAAAATTTTCTAAGGCCCTTAAATTAGAAGTTATATACGTTTTCGTAGTTTTCTCGTAAGTCGCATGTGAAGCGCCGCCCCGTCCTCCATGGTGCAAATGGGTGCGGGTTACTTAGGCATTTGATTTTGTTTCTTCCGGCACCGGAGTCGACCCTTTCGGGTATAACTTCAGTGTTGGAAGGATCTCCTCGGCGAACCCCCTCTTCTGCTTGGCAACCGTCGAGCTGCAGTGCCCCTCTGGCACGCATAAAACGCAAGAACACACAACAACAACATCACCTTAAGATGTAGTATATTGCTGTCGGGGTTTCTTCATCTTCTTCAATCCTTAGAGAAGGTCGTCGGCCTCTTCTTTCTGCAAATCTGGGTGTTGATGGTACATAGGTGTCGAGTAGGCCATAGCGTGGTTCTGCATTTGCCTATTCCATTCCCGATCCATCTTCTCCTTCACGGCGGTGGCTGCAATAGCAGACACTTGGTTCCATACTTCTTCGGAACCTAGCATGGTGGATACCAGGCTACTCGGGTCCAGCGCTTCATCTACCCCGATCTCTTGAAGAGACCAACTAAGCTTGTCTCACTCCCGCCTCCACGCCTCGCACTCAATTAAGGTGTGCTCTGGTCCATCATCCCGCCCTTAATCGCAGTGCGAACACGTTGCCTGCTCAACTTTCCTTAACTTCTCATGAAGGTACTTGTTGAAGCAACCATGGCCACTTGGCACCTGCGTCAGGTGAAAGTTTAATTGGCCATGGTGTCGGTTCATCCACTCATCAAGGTCGTGTATTAACACACGGGTGGTCCACTTGCCCAGCTCGCTTTGAGCAATTCTTACTTTCCATTTTTCAAGCAAGGATCGCCTGGCCTCCTGCTTAACCCGTAGAGTGACACGGTAGGTTGTTGTCGTCTTTTTTGCTCTGAACACCACCGCTCTCTCCTCAGCAAGGAGCTCGATTGGTGGTGAACGTGCTAATACGCCAAGAGCTTCCGTCGAGACAGTGCGGTGGGCACTAACACACCTCAGCGCAGCTCTTAGTTGGATCTTTACCATCTCTCTTCTTGTATCTGGTATCTTCATGGAGTCGGCCCATACTGGTGCACCATATAGGAGGATCGACAAGGCAGTGCTCATCATGACCCTTGATCCTCCTGGTTTCCCCATCAGGCAGCTTAGGTATCCAACCACCCGGCCTACCTTTTCCGTTGCCATCGCCTGAAGCTCAGCGTCGAGTCAAACCAGATGCCCAGGTACTTCATCTTCTTCTTGGTCTCAATTTCCTCACCTTGCAGGCGAAAGGCGGGTGGACTGAACTTCCGACGGGTTGTGAATAAAATGGCCTCCTTCTTACTAGCTGCAAGTTCGAGTCCAGCCGACTCAATCCAACGCGTCACTTCCTCTAGAGCTTGGTTTACCCTGCTCTCCACCGCTGTAATTCTCTCGGTAGTGCATACCACCAGTATGTCATCCGCATAGCGGATAAGTTTAACACTCGGTGGCAGCTTCACCATGCGACACACCACAACAGCGACTCAAGGACCGACCCCTGCGGCACCTCACAAGTAACCGGGCGCTTTACTGTGCCAGCAGACGTCTCTGCTTGGATTTCTCGGTAGCTAAGATAGCTACTAATCATCCTGAGCAGGTATACGGGCACATCTGTGTCCATGAGGGCTTCCAGTATCCTCTTCCATGGGATCGAGTTGAACGCATCTCTTATGTCAAGGCTGACGGCTGCGCAAAACTGACGCGTAGCTATCGCTGACTCGGCTATCCTCTTCAGCCGGATCCCAGCATCTGATGTGCAGCGTCGAGTTTGAAAACCGTACCAGCTTCTAGAGATTATATCTCTTTCCTTCAGATAGCTCTCCAGTCGATTGGTTATCACTCTTTCTAGGAGTTTCCCAACATTGTCTAGCAGACATAGTGGACGATGAGAGGATGGCAGGCCAGGTGCTTAGGTTCTTCAGGATGGACGCAGGGATGTTGTTGGGGTCAACGGCTGCGTACCAAGGTTTTTATGGAGGCAAAGGCGAAGTTCAGATGAGGTCATAAGGAGGTTGTTAGCAGTGCAGGGGTCTGAGAATCAGAAGAGATGGCGAGAGTTCCCACTTGGTTTTTGTGAGTGTGGAAATGGTCTTCCTAAACAGATGAGAAATGGGAGGCAAACAATTCAGCTATGGCTTGAAGATTACTAAGAGTTGATAATATTGACTCAAATTGAGTGATGCGAAAAGATTCAAGCACAGTACAGTGATGTTATTTCTCTGTCGCAGGTTTAGCGTGGTAAAAGGTGTCCTAGTTTCTTTACACAATTGTCCGTGCCGTAAATACTTTTACTATTTTGCATCGAAATTCCTTCCATTTTTACGAGGAAAATAGGTCATCCTCTCATAATTTCTGTTCAGGTACATTTTTCGGAAAATTCCCAGTCGTTTGGCTATCACTCATTCTAGGAGTTTCCCAACATTGTCCAGCAGACAAAGTGGACAATAAGAGGATGGCATCAGGCCAGGTGGTTTATCCTTCTTATTGATCAGCGCTAGCCTGGCCCGCCCGTTTTTGTAGTTTGCGGTCATCCATAATTAAGTTATAATCAAAGAGGAAGGTAAAGAACACCAAGCACTGCAATAATTTTTAACGACCAAGCACTCTCAAGGTATAAAAAGAGACTGAACCCAACACCAACAAGAATAGATAACTTTGAAGGAGAGTGAGTCATCAAAATGTGAATCATTCCCAGGGACTAATTCAATCAATCCTTTCTCAGGAATGTACCTGTTCAAAACGGTGACGCCGTCGTTATTCCAACACCGAAAAATTTCGATTCCTTCGAGAGCCAATCGTTTGAAATGCGAATTTTCTCTGTGGAGAGGAACTTCGGACCCCTTCCTAAAACTATGACCCCTTTTGCCCAAGCTTTTTGTGTTCATCTACTCTAATTTGGAGTTGACGGCTAATAATCCCCATGTAAACACTGGGACAATCCTTTCAGGCTATCCTATATACCCCTTCCCTCTCAGCCTTTGGAATTGGGTCTTTTAATTTGACAAATAAATTCTTAATAGTATTAGCTGAAACCCAAATGGGCGGAGGATACGGCTGAATTCCAATGAAATTTTACCAAGAAACGGCAACCTAATCCACCGTTCTCTATTATCAGGGAGTGAATGTCGGGGCAGAGAGGTCGTAGAGTTGAGACTCTTCCTTGTGAGCCTCCTCTGAATCATGAGTTCAATGTCCAACTTGACATGGTTCACTCTGGCAAGATGCTTCATCTTCACGAATTCCTTCCGGAATACGGGTCGTGAGTGAGGCGATGTGTAAGGCTATTGAAAGTAGCTATTCTGTGAGCAACTAGTACAAAGGACGACCCGTGGACAGCAATGTCGGTTGGAGTATCTTTGCGGTAAATGCCGAATTCATGGACGCCGTCAATGACAGATATGGTCAAGTCCACAAAATTTGTAGAAGAGTCACCAACTTTTCATGTTTTCATGGAAGGGTGGCCGTTCAAGTTCCTGAATTCTAAGATTAGGGATGGTAAAAGAGATCGCGTTGATGATGTTATTATTCAGCAATTCCAACAACGCATCATTCGAGGGGAGTAATATTATTTCAGAAGCATCAGAAATTTCCAAAGAAGTATTTTGCTGGAGATCATTCTGAAAGTGCCACGAAATCCCGTCATGAAATTGCGAGACAAAGATGACGTCATCACCAACTTCGGAATCTTGAAAAATCTTGTCATCGCGAACTACCGAGCGGTTGCGCTGCAGGTGGCGATTTACCGAAACTGGACGAGAAAATGATCGCATATTTTTGCCTTAAGAAGATCATAAAATCAGCTCTATTTCTTTTAGTATGAATTTCTATCAAAAAGTATGAAGAACAAAAATTACAGCTGACGAGATGTTCTTCCCAGTTGACCCAATCTGGAATTTTTGGAGAATTTTTTTCATCACCATCACCTTCTTCTCTCTATTCACCAATCAGAGAGACTGCCGGCAGATAGCGTATCAATCGACGTATTTCGCGAATCCTCAGCCTTCAATACTTTGCTTAACATATAGTCCCCAAGGCTTTATAGTTCATACTCTGCGGCACCTTCGGCTTGTCCGAAAAATTCGACTAAGTAAGGGACGAAATTCTTTGGACACCCACGTGCTTGTGCTTTGCTTGCCTGCAGTCAGCGCAGTTGGAAGCTTGCAAATACGTTTGCTTTGTGTGCAAATTCCAGGGATGCAAAGCTTCAGCCATTAATGGCTCAAGTTTGAACTTGAGCAGTGACTCCGACTATTTTCCAAAAGCCAACAGATAAATTTTGAGCTTTGACTCAAAGCCATGAGCCAGCTTAAAGCTTTGTTGAAGGGCCTAAACTCACCAAAACACAAGCGAATTCCGAATGTCGAACAAAAAGTGTGAAAAAAGTTGCTGCTACGCGCGCATTTTTGATTCATATATCACAAGAGTAGGAGGTTTTAATTAATTTGTTTATTTCTCAATATTTCCATCCAAGTTTTTCCAAGACGACAGTATCCCAAATAATTAATCCAATCATTATTTTTCAATCGCCGTACGTAAAAATGATAACTACAACATTGCGATCTCGTGTTTCTACTGACAGAATGTAGGTCAAATGTTGGTAATTTTTTTTTCAAAAAAATCAAGAAACCTGACCTCGAAAACCAAGTTTAGTTTGACCACTGAAAATCTTTAAATCGTCGGAGTTGTCTGTTTGAACAGGAAAAATTCACGTACGATTCTCGTTATTCTACGTCGTACTCGAAAAAACGAGTACTTCGAACAAGCACTAGGAATCTTGCGTCAATTACTCCCTATAAGAACTGCGGGAACGCAATCAAATGAATGTCCACCAAGAAATGAAGTTCAATTTCGATTGTCGACAGTCTGACACTTTTACTAATCATCGACAAGACATCACAATGAAACATAGGTGGTAAATGAGAGTCAATGACTGTACCGTACAAGTCGTCTATCCGCGGTTCATTACATCACGATTCGCGAGCATGCTGCACGAGTTGCCGCATAACATTTTGAAGGGAAACGAAAGTTCGGTTGAAGACGGTTTAACGAGAAACACGTGCTAACGCTACACGTACGACATAAACAGCTCGTGAATGCAAAAAGCTAAACTAATATTATCATTTTCATGGATTCTGTTCGAAAATACATATATTGATACGTACCTGTTCAAGCGAATAGATCAACAAATAAACGACTTCAAGCCAACGAAAAAGGAGAGGCTCTTTCTGACATTTACCAAAAAGCAGTTGCAATAGCGTTTATCTGGCTGTTTTACCACTCTGAAATCAGAAATAGAAACTACTTTGAACCTTCACGTAAATCGGAAACACACCCGTTATCAAATTTTCCTGATGGGATGAGATGAATCTTCAAAAAAAAATCAGAGTGTCTTTGCAAATACTCGTGTAACACGTTAATCTAATGAAAAACCTGTAACTAATCGAAAGGAATCTAATCGAGAGCGATATTGGAAATCATTCAAAACCAGAAATATACTAAGGGTGCGCAGAAAAAATCAAATTGAACAAACAAGATGTCGAATAGTAGCATACATGGTCTTTTTCCTGAAACCTATCCGGTTTGTTTAGCAATAATTTCTTTTTTTGGACACATCAAAAAGTTCTTAGCCTGTTGGAACAGGTGAAAATTGACTTCAAAAATTTCAGGATACAAGCGCACACGACATTTGAATTTATCAACGTCCAGGTCATGTTTATTTTTTCTTCTCAAAGATTTTAATTTTTCGAAATACTCATTTATATACGAGACTTGTTTGACGAAAAAAAAAAATTGATTTTAGTCCCTTTTTTCCAAGTATTGACCTTACAAATAATAACTTACAAGATATTTCTAGAAGATAAAATTCTTCTTTTCAGAATACTCGACGATACGCGAGTGTTATTTTGTAAGGGTGTCCTCGTTCCTAAGTCTCTTTACGATTTCTTTTTCACTTTCAATTTTCAAATTTCTGATATCATTTTTATCTCCTAACGCACACGTACGCGCCTTTACACGCAAGCTTTTATCTTACGAACAAAAACACCGACTGCAAATTTTTGCGAATTCACTAGAAGAAAACCAATATGAAATTAATAATATACAGGTACGTATACGAATCAATGAAAAGGAAAAATAATATCGTACAGGTACTCTTTCCTATAATTTGATAAAAAATGAATATTGCACGCCTATAGTTAATCGTATTCGTGGAAAACGCTATCTCTTTTGTTGGGGGGGACGTTCTCAGGAAATTTCCGCAAGTGCGTACGACTCTGATGACGTCATCAAACGAAGGTAGGTGAGATTACGGAACTTGAAAAATTTTGACAACTGAGCTATATAATATGATGATAGGAAAGAGGCCGAGAAAAGTTTCGACCATTTTTTGAAGTACACAGGGTCCGTCAAAAAGATGTTAATAGTTGAATGGTGAGTTGAACTAAATCTGTTGTAGCTCAAAAACGCAAGACGTTTGATACATAGTTCAAATGTGCAAAATTTGAATCAATTTTATCTTTAATTTGCGCCAAATATTTCGACTTGTTTTCTCTGAGCCGAATTGTGGACCAAAAATGTGCCAAAAATTGACCAATTCTCCAAAATTTTCTAAAATTCAAAATCATTTATTATTCCATATTTTACTTCATTTGGAAGTGAAATTTAACACTGATCCCGAAAAAATACCTGAAAAATCTTACTTTCTGTTTCTAAAATCTTGGAAAAAAAGGTGAATTTTTGGCACATTTTGGTCCATAAGTCATCAGCTCAGAGAAAACGCAGAAACTTCATATTTAACGCAAATTGAAGAAGAAATTGAGATAAAAATTTTGTACATTCGAACCATACATCCAACGTTTCGTGCTTTTGAGCCACAACAGATTGAGTCCAAATTCCCATTCAGCTGTCAACATCTTTTCGGCGGACCCTGTATACTACATGAGAGGAAGAGGGATCAGAGGACTCGGAAAATGTCAACTTTCAAGAATATGGTGATGAGAGGGGAACTTGGAAAATCTTTGACTTTGGGACAAGCGCGAGCCCGTCCGTGCACGACTTTGGACAATTGGAAAACCTCAACTTTCAAGCTATCCAAATTTTGTGACGTCATTAGTTTCAGAGAAATTTACAGAAACTCGGAAAATTTTCGACCAACAAGATATGAGGAGGCTTTTGAGAACACGACTGACTTGAGGATGACGTCATCAATGTGAATTAGAAAAATTTGTCTACGCTAGATCAAGTTAACAGTTCAAATTCCAAAACTCAACGTTCCTATATTTATACCGAAATTCACGATTGTCGATTTCCAATCACAATCGTTTATGGCTCGAATTGGTCCAAAAAGATTCACTTTTTATTGACTTCAATAACAGTTTCATATTTATCTGCTGATATTGACCAACGACGAATGAAACAAATAAGTGAAGAATTATAGTTTGTAACAGAATTGAAAAATTTGGCCCTGGATTTTTTTTAGGGTCGGTGCACGTTCGCTAGCCAACGCTAATGCAATGTTGATATGTTTCATGTCTTTAGTCACACCTTGTACCACCCCCTTACTCTTAAATTATGAACTTGGAAAAGTTTTCGGGAAAATATTTATACCAGGTAGGTGATTCAGAAATCTACGAGTATCACCCCCCCCCTACTCATTTGGTGAGGTTAGGTTAGGTCCAAGCAGTCAGTAAATTTTGATAATTGCCAATAAAAATAATTTTCTATCTGCCTTCATTTTAAACTTTCCTTGTAAACTGTATTCATTACACTGTACGCGCAACGCGAGTATTTTCACTGACTTGAAGTTCAGTTTTTAGATCGTCAAGATGGCTTCTGCAAAATCCGATTCTGTGTTCACAATTTCGAGCGCTTGAAATTCAATCATTCAAGAAATTCACTCGGGCTGGTTCAGCGGAATTGGTTCCCAAAGTAGACTTACAGCAGACCAAAGACGGGGGCTCGACCAAGGACGGTGGCTCACTCGCTCCGCTTGTTTGCTATTAGCCTAAAATATTAGGGGGAGCGGGATACTCAATACTTCTTCCTGGAGGACACCGTTTCGGAGGGGTTAAAGGGAAAAGAATTGGTCTTGTGAAGGAATTGTAGTGATGACAGGTACCGGGAAACGCTTCCTGGAGGTCGAAGGAAATGGTTTAGAGATTTGAATTCGATCGGAAGGTTCACTTAATTTGTAAGTTTAAGTCAGATATGGTTTAGAGGGTATTACGGCCTTCACGAAAGCTGTATTGATACGAAGAAAAGAAGTTTTTAATTTATTAACGAGAGTAGTCTTCTGTTCAGTATAAATTTTCCAAGGATAGAATTCAGAAAGATAGGTCTGTAAGATGTAGGGAGGGAAGGATCCTAAGCAGGTTTCAATATTGAAAGGACGATAGTCAATTTCCGAATAGAGGACTGAAGGCCGTGTTGAGGAATTACGTTAAATAAAGAGGGTAATGGGCCTACTTCTCCCATCCGTCAAATTATCCACTTTACTAAAGAGTACTTATTTACCCAAGAAGACGCTAGTGAGATTGTTCAGTATCTTTTAAACAAAATAATGAAAAATAAAGAGAGAAGGTTCAGAGAGTTGAGGTGAAGGTTCTTAGGATGTATTCGCTTCTGTCGCATGGTCAGCGCCGCCCCGCCCTCTTCATGGTGGAGTGAATAAGGGTTACTTATGCATTTGATTTTGTTTCTTCCAGTACCGGAATCGACCCTTTCGGGTATAACATCAGTGTTGGAAGAATCTTCTTGGTGAACCCCCTCAAGCTGCAGTACCCTCCTAGCACGCATAAAACGCATGAACACACAACAACAACATCACCTTAAGATGTAGTATATTGCTGTCGGGGTTTCTTCATCTTCTTCTACCTTCAGGGATGATCGTCGTCCTCTTCTTCTAAAAAATCTGATTGTCAGGTACACAGGTGTCGAGTAGGCCATAGCCTGGTTCTGCATTTGCCTATCCCATTCCCAGTCCATCTTCCTCTTCATGACGGTGGCCGCAAATGCAGACACCTGGTCCCATGCTTCTTCGGAACCTAGCATGGTGGATACCAGGCTACTCGAGTCAAGCGTTTCATCTACCCCGATCTCTTGAAGATACCGACTAAGCTTGTCCCGCTCACGCCTCCACGCCTCACACTCAAATAGGGTGTGCTCTGGTCCATCATCCCGCCCTTGGTCACAGTGCGAGCACATTACCTGCTCAACTTTCTTCATTTTCTCATGTAGGTACTTGTTGAAGCAGCCATTGCCATTTAGCATCTGCGTCAGGTGAAAGTTCAATTGGCCATGGTGTCGGTTCATCCACTCATCAAGGTCGTGTATTAACACACGGGTTGTCCACTTGCCCAGCTCACTCTGGGAAATTCTTACTTTCCATTTCTCAAGCAAGGAGCGCCTGGCCTCCTGCTTAACCCGTAGAGTCTCTCGGTTGGTCGTTGCCGTCTTTTTTGCTATGAATACTACCGCTCTCTCCTCAGCAAGTAGCTCGATTGGTGGTGAACGTGCTAATACACAAAGAGCCTACGTCGAAACAGTGCGGTAGGCACTAACACACCTCAGCACAGCTCTTCGTTGGATATTTACCATCTCTCGTCTTCTGTATGGTATCTTCATGGAGTCGGCCCATACTAGTGCACTGTATAAGAGGATCGACAAGGCAGTGCTCATCATGATCCTTCTTCTTGCTTCTCTTGGTCCTCCTAGATTCCCCATCAGGCGGCTTAGTTATCCATTTACCCGGCTTGCCTTTTCCGTTGCCATCAGGAAATGGTGCCTAATGCTCAGGTTCGATTCAAACCAGATGCCCACGTACTTCATCTTCTTCTTGGTCTCAATTTCCACACCTTGCAGGCGAAAGGTGGGTGGACTGAATTTCCGACGGGTCGTGAATAAAATGGCCTCCGTCTTACTAGCTGCAAATCCGAGTCCAGCCAACCCGATCCAACGCGTAACTTCCTCTAGGACCCAATTTACCCTGCTCTCCACCGATACAATTCTCTCGGCAGTACCTACCCCGAGTGTGCCATCCGCATCGCAGATAAGCTTAACACCCGGCTGCAGCTTCACCTTGAATATCCCGTTAAAGGCGGCGCACCACAACAGTGGCCCAAGGACCGACACCTGCGGCACCCCACAGGTAACTGGGCGATTCATTGTACCAGCAGACGTCTCTGCTAGGATTTCGCTGATCATCCTGAGCAGGTATGCGGGCACTTATGCGTCCATGATGGCGTCCCGTATCCTCTACCATAGGATCGAATTGAACGCATTTCTTATATCGAGGCTGACGGCCGCGCAAAACTGACGCGTAGCTATCGTTGACTCGGCTATCCTCTTCAGCCGGATCCCAGCATCTGATGAGCAGCGTCCAGTTGGAAAACTGTACTGGCTACTAGAGTTTATATCTCTTTCCTTCAGATAGCTCTCCAGTCGATTGGCTATCACTCTTTCTAGGAGTTTTCCAACATTGTCTAGCAGACACAGTGAACGATAAGAGGATGGCAGGCCAGGTGGTTAGATTCTTCAAGATGGACGCGGGGATGTTGTCGGGGTCAACGGCTGCGTACCTAGGTTTTTATGGAGGCAGAAGCGAAGTTCAGATGAGATCATAAGGAGGTTGTTAACAAAGCAGGGGTCTGAGAATCAAAAGAAATGGCGAGAGTTCCCACTTGGTTTTTGTGAGTGGACAAATGGTCTTCCTAAACAGATGAGGAGTGGGAGGCAAACAGTTCAGCTATGGCTTGAAGGTTACAAAGTGTTGATAATATTGACTTAAATTGAGTGATGCGAAAAGATTCAAGTACAGTACAAGGAAATTATTTTTCTGTCGCAGGTTTAGCGCAGTAAAAGGTGTCCTAATTTCTCTACACAATTGTCAGTGCCGTGAATACCTTTACTCTTTTGCATCGAAATTCCTTCCATTTTTACGAGGAAAATAGGTCATCCTCTCATAATTTCTGTATAGCTAGATTTTTTGGAAAATTCATTTATACACATTTAACTGAGAGACTACAATTGTACATACTAGTCTCACAAATATCGCTGAAACGATATTTTTATCCATTTCTCATTACAATTATGGTGAATAAGAATGGTAAAAAGTAGGCAAAATTGGGTGTATAAAATTCTCTTTGTGTTGGTAATTATTTATCTCTCAAATTAAATTGACTCGGATGGAATTTTATCAACACTTTCGAGTATTTATTTCTTTTTTACGCGTCAGTTTGCCTTTCATTGTTCGAAATGTCATGCGATGAATAAAAAGCCTGTACAGTATTATGAATGGTTTTCCTCTGGACGCGTGGAGTTGTTGACTCTCGTTGCGACGAAAATTTTTCGTCATTTTAATTAAATAACTCAAATTTTACAATTCTGTATTTACCATTTACAGAGAGTTATTTAATTTTACCTTAATAACAAAATCAGAAGTACTACTTCTCTGCAGGACGAAGCTTTTTTCAATGGGGTGGAAAATAATACGATAAAAAACCTGCTTGGGTGTACCCAATATAGTTAGCTTCATCCTACATTCATAAATAATTATTGGATGAAGGGGTATATAGGTATAGTTGAAATAGAACAGCCGCCTGATGATGACAGAAATTGAACTACAAAGCACGTTCTTCGCAACTGATTAAATAGAATCGTATTCTCTGTGTATAGATCCCATAAAATTATTATGTATTTATGTCCCATGTGCTCGCGGTAGGTATTTAGTGGCGCGTTCGAATGCTTCTGCGTCAACGTTTTGACAAGAAATTCTTTCCATTAATTCACAGTTAAAATTGACGATATAGGCGCATACCATATTATGATGTGACGTTTATATACAATGAATCTCGAGGATAAAAATGAATAAACGTTGTAATTTAGTCTACGGCGTGGTGATTGTCGTATTGGTAATCGTAATTATTGTTTATTTAACGTTACGTTCGAGCATCCGTGGTCCTACGCTCTCAAATGTCTCATCTGCACGCGATCAAAAATATGCATTCGAGATACAAACTGTAAAAACCATCTCATACGGTCAGCAACACTACAAAGTCATTACGAGTACTTTTAGAGCTCTTTAGAATACTAGAAAGCTCGAAAAGAGACTTTTTTTTGCTTTTGTTATTAATTTTACAAAGTACACGCGCCCTCTTGGTGAACCACAATAACGGATCTGTTACTCTAATCGCAGCGTTTTATTTTTCTTCCAGCACATGGAGGTAATATTAAAAACAAAAATATCGAGGAACATCCTTTCTACGAGTTGGATCATAATGAGCAACTGAAATTATGTTTCGAAGCGCTGGAACACCTGGCATTAAAGAATGTTGATATCGAGGTGAAAGTGTATAAATTCGCGATATTTCATTTTAATAAAACACAAGGGGAAGATCAGGTCGGTATGAGATGCTCAACCATACCGTTTGTACTTTTGTGTTCGCCTGGGAATTCGAATGACAGAATACGAATCATATTAGAAGAAAATCAGTTTCTAAACGAACGTTACGAGCTGAACGTGGAAACTATTAAATCTGCTGAATACCAACACGGTGAGTTTTGAGTCTGAATACTAACAGTACCTATAGTCTTAAATTACAGAAACTGAACAGAAAATGAGAAATGCAGGCCTGTAAAGCCGATTATTTTCTTCATACAACTTTCGTTCTGACAAGGGATATTTCGGACGTTAAAAACTCGCAGCTTACGGGGTCTCTTTCATTAACTTCGATAATTTAGATGAAGAAGAGCTTGAAATTTCCTAAGGTACTGCTACTGTGTTCAAAAAACGAAAGTCTTGACCATCGTGCTTATCTATCTCAGCAAAATGGGGAGACAATATTTTGCTAAAACACCTTTTTTGTTAAAAGTCTCAAGCATGGCCGTCACCCGGTGTGGTTCCATGCACAAAATGCACCACACAACGACGCGGCTTTTCAAAACGACGGGGAACAGGGGGTGGGTTCTCGGGGCGGGAGGTCAACTGAAAGACAGCTCTGCACCACAAGGGAAGAACAAAAGATGCCGGCCCTTGTCTCGAGGTATAGTTTCTCAACGAAATTATTCATAGTCCCTGCTTCTCATTCGAATTATTCAGTCGACGAAACAAGGAAAATTTTCATTTACCGGTTTATGATTTTTTGAGCACCACAGTTTATAGTTAATACATATGTAATTTTCCTCTCGTAAACAAACATATAAACCAGGAGTCAAAATGTCTCCAAAGGTAAAAAAATCGAAATCGATGCTCACTTTATCAAGACATTAATTTCAATCAATATTTTGAAAGAATGCGATGAAAGTGGGAAAATAATGTCTACAGATGTGTAAATATTAAAAGGGATTAAATTTGCCCCACAACTTCTGCTTTCTCTCTCCTACTTCCTCTATAAAATAAAATAAACGTCATAATCTTGACAAAACGGTTCCGAGTCATTCAGAAATTTAACTCTCCTCACCCAGAATTTTCCAGTTCACTTCAATGCGGTATGCTATCTATATGCGTTTCGTCGCTTGTAAAATCAACAACCATTCGATTTGTTTCATACTTGTCTAATGTACCGATTATGAATTGCTCAAAACAGCTGCAGACGCAAATTCCGTGACAGAACGCGACAATCGTATTTTCAACAACAGACAACGGTGGGAAATGTGTGTAGCAGCAAAGAGTCGTACTGCTGGCGTTAAATTCTTATCCAGCTACGATTGGTCTGATACAGTCGGAATGTACAAAATCATTTACCCAGACGGGAAAAGGGTGGAACAAGTTGTAGCTTTTCCGTGTAATACTTCGCCAAAAATTTATCTATGTAATACTCCTAAAGATTCAAATAATAAGCTCAAAATATTGATGGAGAAAATCTGAATAATAATATTATAATCAAGCTAATCTTGTGTTGAATGCGTGTACCAATGAGTGTAACGTCCTCATCTCTCCGATCTGGTGTTAAATTAGTCAATAACGATCAAGAGAATAGTGTCTCTCGTACGAGTGACATAGATACTTTTACCTTGATCGAGTCAATTTTACAGAAGACCGCGGTATAACGATCAGGAGAAAAGTATCTTTCATTTTAAAGTTTAGGTACTTTTCCCTTAGCAAAAGAGATCTATATTTAACCCAATCCGTACTTTTTTTCGAGGCCCGAAAATCCGTAGATCAGGCACTACTGCCGATTGGCAAATCTAGCCTTGTTCTATGCTTCATTTTACTATTCAGGAGGCCTACTTTACCTTTATGATAGCTTTATAATTCGCTCAAGTTCCCCTTCGCTTCTATAAGAAGTCGGGACTCGTCTCCCAAGGGGCATCGGCATTTCTATAAGCATATGATGTAAAATTTGTAAATTATGAAGAAATAAAGGCGTCCTTGAATTGAAATTTTTGCGAGTCCCTAAACCAGATCAATTACGATTCAAGTAGGCAAGATTTGTTCTGCACCCTCGATGACTTTTCTAGCCCGCTAGGTCTGTAGAGACTCTCTCCGTCGAAAAATTTCCTCAATCTTTAAACTAGATCAGGATTTCTTGTCTGACTAGACGCAGACAATTTTTCGAGAATGTGTAGTGAATTTTCCATCAGGAAGGGGGGGGGGGATTCGGTACAAATGCTCACGAAGACAGAATTAGAGAACACATTTGTAGTACGGTGCTATACGAATATTGTCTTCTAATATAATTGTTGAGCAGAGGCGTTCTGAGAGAAAATTTTTTACCGGAATGTTGCTTACCGGAATGTTGCTCGTCATGGGCCCTTGAAAAATTTAACACCATTTTTGACATGTTTCATGTCTTTGCTCTAGGCTCATCCTTATGGAAATTTTTCATTATGGCAGTGATGCTGAAATCTGCGAGTCCGAGTCCAAGAAAGCCTCCCCCCCCAAAAGGACTTGGAAAAATTTTGAGAAAATTTTCTCAGGAGTGATAAGGTGTAGGCTAAATTCCTACTAGGCTAAGAAAACGCCGAGAGCCATTATGAAGCTGTTAGCTAGTGACGTCATAAGTCAATGACATTATAAGTGAATGACCGATAACGTCATAAGTCGGTGACGTCATAAGTCAATGACATTAGAAGTCGGTGACGTCATAGGTTTTGTGACGGTCATAAGTCAATGACATTATAAATCAATGACGTCATAAGTCAACGACCGATAACATCATAAGTCAGTGACATCATAAGTCAATGACCTTATAAGTCAATAACATTATAAGTTCATGACGTCGTAAGTCAATGACCGATAACGTCATATGTCGGTGACGGCATATATTGGTGACGTCATAAGTCAATAACATTATAAGTCAATGACGTCATAAGTTAGTGACGTCACAAGTCAATAGCCGGTAACGTCATAAATTGGTGACGTCATAAGTCGTCAATCCTGGTTCTCTTACAACATCTGAGATATACATACTAAAGTAGATTTACACTAGGCCAAGAAGCAGGGCAAACAAGCGGAGCAAGTGACCTATCAGCCTGAAATATACTTGAGTAGACTTACACTAGACCAACAAGGCTCATTAGCCTGAAATATTCCAAAGTAGACTTATACTAGACCAAGAAGCGAGATAGATCAAGCGATTGTGCCCCTTTAAAGCCTTAGCCTAGAATTCTAAAATATTTTTGTCTCGTATTATCCACAATATATCTGATTGGGTAAAATTTTGAAAAGACATGAAACATGATCTTAATTTTTTTGGCTGCGCCAAGAAATCCAATACCCTTTAAGTCATTAACCAAGATCTGTTTTTTTTTTTCTTCAAATTATCGTAATTTTATTGCTTTTTAATCTTTTTAATTTCTTGAATTTGCTTCTTCTTCCACTTGCTTGGTGCCCCCAAAATGCTAGGGCCCCGGGAACTCTTCCGGTTTCCCGGCGGCTCAGAACGCCACTGTTGTTGAGCACAACTATCGTTTCCAGCGTCAAAAATACTTGTTGAAACATTTGTTAGTGGATACTGTTTAGTTCAAAACGGAACATTTTTCTTCAACGTTGCTGTGATCGGACATTGGAAATTATTTCAAATTTTACGATAAAGTCGAAGAACACGAAGGGTTATGCGTACGTTTAAGATAGTACTCTTTGTTTTGGAGTCACTTCGAATGAAGATATTTTCTGAGATACCTCTCAATCCTTGCAGATGACCTTCATAACATTTCCTTTTTGCATGTGTCCTTTTTGCATGTGTCTTTTTTGCATGTGAGCGGGACGACCAAAGGAACATTTTTTTCCCTCTTCGTTTCTTGTGTTCCCTGAGGATCCACTCCTGAAGTATCATCGTTGATGAGAGTTGTACATGAGAATAATAGACAGGAAGCCGGTACACAACATTATGGGAAAACGGGAGCGCAAACGACGTAATAAGAGATGCGAAGGACCTTCGTTGACATTTGAACTTTACTCACTTGGGATTCACACGTTCGGTGCGGTAAGTATGCGTATTATGAACTTCTTTGTTCAAGAACTCCCTTGCTTCCAAGATGTGTCTCGTGTACAACATTTTTTACTTATAATTGTGATCGCTATCTGCAAAAATTTCATCTTTTTCTCCTCCTTCCTTTCGTACTCATATAGTTTTACCGGCACTTCGTTTTTTTTCTTATATCATTTTATTCTCTATTTCACCAGCAAAAAAATAAATTGAATTTGCTACATACGAATTAGTTATAGTAACACTGTATGTACTATTCCCTGTAAATAAGTTGAACAAATTCTATATTTGTCCTTGTAGTCATAAACTCGAAATGAAAACGAATGTGAAACGAAGCTGGTATATATGGCACATGACATGTGCGTACCGTCTCGTCGTCGTCTGTTCCTAAAAGTTACCATCGTCGGCAATTCGACATCGTTCTCATTTTCGTGCTCGCTAACCAACTTTCCATTTGAATGAGGGTTGCCTGCACATCGTTGTTACGGCGCGACAAAGATTATAGAATAGTTTTGCAAATTGAAAATTTCGATTTCGAAGATTTAAAATGGGGGTGTTTCTCCAATTTTGTATTTTAGGCTTGTCTCGAATATTATTATTATTAACTCGATGTGTTCGTACTATTGAATCTACAATGATGTTAACGTGTTTGAGAGAAATTCAAGGCGTGAACGATGGGTAACTGAGGCTGATACGCTACCCGCTTCGATCACGGTTGAGGTGTTCTAACGAGCGCAAATTAGCGTCAAATTTTGAAACTTTTAATTTTCAAAACATTTCAGCGCTCTTACCTTTTTTCAACCTTTTTTGTATTCATCTTTCTTGTTTGAAACAAAGCGTAAGTAACAGGATGTGATTTTGTCCTCTCGAGATAAGCATTTGTCGTATAGGATGTTTCATCTTGATTTTTCTGACCTAAAAAATGACGAGGAGACAGGAAATAAAAATCATATGAGAAGTAGCGAAAACGCTTAAATTGTCCTTTTTTAGTTCGAAGAGTTCTCGAACGTTCTCCTACATCCATAGCCACCAGTTCCCTCAAATTTACAACGAAACTTCCATTTTGCTAGAAAGTTGTTGGTCTCACCCAGCTAAGCTTTGAAGTTTTCTATTTGATATCAACGAGTTTGAGTGACTGAAAACCTGATCATTTCTGGTCCGCTATTTAACTTGTGATCTCTTCTTCTCTGCATAAGCCTACATTACCTTACATACAAAACTTATCTTCATATAAGTGCAAAATTAATTGCAAATAATAAACTACAAATCGGGAATTGGCGGTCTGTGATACATTTGAAGAGCGAATGGGAAAAAACCCAACTGTGGTCCACAAATCACAATTTGGATTGCTTCAAAACCAGGCCTGTCGAGAGCTTCAAGGAACACAATGGGCTCTCCAAAAAAAATTTTCGCCCCCTCTCCTTGAAAATAGGCAGGGTCCCTAACAAAGACGGGACCAGGGACAAAATTCTCAGTCGCCCCCCTCCCCTCGTCAGGCCTGGTCTGCGTCTAGACTTTTAAACTATTTCCAGCAATTTTGGCAGACCATGGAATTATTGTGTTTTTTTGACCCAGTCATGAATTCGTCTTTGTGTTTCGAGCAGCCGATACTTAAGAACCTGAGTATCGGATTGTTTGTGAGTCTCAAGTTCGAGAACCAGAAGATATTTTGTGCTTGCATCCAAACTTTCAATTTTGTCTGAAAAGGAAATTGGAGTCTCTTTCAGTTATCCAGATGTGGAAACTTAGTCTACTGAAGCCCACTGAGATCTTCTCCTAGATCAGAATTTTACATTTATTACTCGGGCTCAAGTTGTGGACTTTGCAGTATTTTTCCAAAGGAATGTGGTCTGAAGGAATGTAATTGATTCGCTACTGAGTGTCGATGTTTGGATCTTGAAGAACCCACTGAGCTATAAATTTTTCAAAACCTAAAAATAGATTTGTTTCTGTGCCTCAACTTCAATACCCAAAGATAATGCCTGTCTACGACCAAAACCTTTATTACAATCAACAAATCAATAATCTTCAGAGCCATTATCTGATATCGCTTTCATTCTGTGGACGCAGACACAACATCAGGATAATCATAACAAGCATAGTGTAACACTAGTAAAATCCGAATTTAGAATCGGAAATTAAAAGAGGACGTGAAAAATCATGACATTAGGGCTATCTATTAGAGGAGAAGACTCAAAAATATTTTGATTTGTAAACAACATGTAGTATACGAGAAGCGAGGACGACCATAAGCCTTAAAATGGAAAATTTTGTGAGTCCTTCTCTTGATACGTATAGATAGATATAGCTCGATGGTCGGGATCATATTGAATCGATTCTACCGATCAAAGCGACTTTTGTTACGTCAATCTCGGTCATTATGACGTCGTAGTAACGTCTCTCTCCCCCTCCCACCAGGGTCTGTTTTTTGGGCGTCATTTTGTAACATCTCTGTTCAGATGTATGACGTCATTTCACGGCTTGTCTTCTTTTTCTATTTCTCTCTCTCTCTTCGGCCCTACAGTAAAAGGCACGTAGAGTCCCAAATATTTTTTGGAAGGGCTTTTGCCCCGCTGAATCCATAGACACGCCGGGCGACGTGATCGTATAGTTTCGATTGTCTTCTTTCTGTTTGTATACTGAATTATCTGTGGGAATACTTTTGCATTTTGGATCTTGAGGAACCAAATCTCTCAAGTTTCAGATCTAAGTGGAAGAAAAAGGTGCGGATCATGTGGCTTCCAGATCTTGGCACAGAAAAATACAAACTGGAGACTGACACTCGGGACCGAAACTCACGACGGAGACTGGAGCTTGAGACTCGAGCCTTAGACTTAAGACTAACACTCGAAACTGACACTTAAGACTGACAGTCGAGACTGAGAGTCGAGACCGACACTCGGGACCGAAACTGAAGATGGAGACTGGAGCCTTAGACTCAAGACTAACACTCGAGCTCGAGGCTCAAGATTGAAGCTTTACCTCATATTTTTTCCTCTCCTACCGTTGATGAACCCTTTATCCTTGATATCCGCCTCCATCTTACTGAAATTCCCAAAACAGCTAACTCTATGTACAAACACGCACCAAGTTCTTCAGAATTTCCTTCCCACCCTCTCTGCTATACAAACTGATCCAAATCGGGACCTGAAAACAGATATGAACTTGAGTATTAATTCTAAAAGAAGAAGCAGATATGAAGTCTTCACTCAAGGTAGCATCTCATGTTTCCGCATGAGAAACTTATCTTCCATATTCTCCTTGATCCCCGCGGATCCCACAAAATACTATCTGATTCTCTCTCATGCTTACTTGCTATGCAAGACCCTCATTCTACCAATCCTTTAGTCTAACAAGTCCTCATTATTATTTAAATATTTGTCAAGTTCTTCCTCACATCTCTTTTCTATGCATACCTGGACAGATCAACTTCGGGGAACATATCGCAGTGGACCCAGCCTTAATTCCATAACTGATTCCTCTTACATAGGTATGATCGCTAGTCCTATATTCTTGCTCCTTCATGCTCTCCTCCCAGCATGATTTCTAGTCCTCTTGAACCTCCGACAAAGCTCTGATCTATCAAAAAGTTCCAATTCCTTCGTCTCCTTCAAGCCACCCGTCTCAAAACGAAAAAGTCATCCTAACTCGTCTCAGAATAGGCCATACCAGTCTCACCCACTCTGCACCCTATACTGCAATACTGATAATCAAGACTTTCATGTCTCGAGGACATCCGGCTTTCCTACCCTGTCTCTTTGGGCGTAGCTAGTGCCAGAAACTTACACGTAATTTTTCTAGAAAATATCAAAAATTAAAAACACATAAATTCGACGTCATAATCGTGATTCAGATAAATTACTATGGGTAGCAAGGAATTTCTTGGGGGAAGAAAAGGCACGCCTGATACACTGGAATTCCCGGCTATGTGCACAGCCAACTCCCTCTCAAACGATCATGAGACAATCATTGCAATTGGGAATCGTCGAACGTTATAGCCACGTTTGTATCCAAATTTACAAACTTTTAATTCGTTTAAATTTACATCAAAAGTCGTCGAATAATTTATTTATCAGAGATTTCAGAATTATTTCGAGAAAAAGGAAGAAAGGCCAATAGAGAATGTTTCATCCATTTAATTGACTACTACTGTAATCAATTGAAACCGCACCCATTTTGGCTTCAGACATTTTACCTCCTGAACTTTTGTAATCCATTCTAACAAGATGACGCGTTAACTCGCCGCGTTTATGGTTTAAATTGTCTTCTTCAATCATAAACTAATTCGATGTAGGTAATAATTCCAAGTTCTTGACTTTCAAGTGTGTATGCTCTATAAACATATGAAATTGCTTATTCCCTGTTGAATGAGCGAGTTAGATTAAAACGCAAATACTGCGGTAATACAATAGTAAAACTGGAACTACTTATTAGCATTCACAAAGTTATAGAGAATTACTACACCTGTAACATTACTTTGAAAGGAGAAACGCGGTAGGCGTACCTCATCCTTCTTTGAATAAATAATACTCGTATATATCATGGGGAAAAAATGAAATTGAGTCTTTTGTCATCTATATAGTTTAGACTTCCAAGGTTTTTGATCGTTTCAATTAAGTGGGTAGTCAAGTAATCATACGTTTACCGAGGAATTCATCATCCAATTTTAAACTTTACGACTATCGACTAGCGCCTTTCAAAAGTTCATATATAATCACTTTCGCTGGATTTCATCGTATTTTGTTTTTATTACTCTCGACCATGTCAATAGAATCGGTTTCTCCTTCGGAGACATTGAAAAATGAAAAAAATTGTCAACTTTTAAGACATCACTGCTTTTATAAAGTTTATGAAAAAAGTTCTGCTGACTTCTTTTACAGCATTTACTTTCCTTGGATATCTTCGTAACACGAGCGGAAACTCGATTGTAACAGTTATAATGCAGGAACAACGAGTATTTCACCGAAATGCTACGAGCGATAGAAGTTGAAATTTTTCATATCAAAAACTAAGTATATTTATAATCAAATTATAAAATGGAAAAGTTTCGAAATAATAATAAAAAAAATTAGTTGTCCGTGTTCAAATACTTCCTCATCAATTTAGAAGATCGGTACAAGACTAGTTGGCCAAGTTGAAATTTATCAGAACCTCAAACTTTGAAAACCACTGGGTACTCTTCATTTTAGAATCTTACCTCATATGTCTGTTCTTAGAACTGAGTAAACTATCGATACATTTCGCTGATTCCTACAAGTTCCATAGTAAATCGCGTCTCCTTCTGTAGCACAATTTTTTGGAGGGACGGCGAACAGCGCGGACGTAACACGTAGTAAAACAAGTTCCGTCGACACCAAATTTAACTAGATTTTAGGGTCTTATGATTTTTCTCGTAGTAACCAGAAACTAGCGGTAAGCTTATGAGTGAACTGAAAATCCCGTTACTTGCAAAATGTAACTACTGTATTCACTGTAGTAACTTATAGGTATACCTTTATTGGGGGTATGAGCTTAAGGGACTGAGCTTGATTGGTGGTCATAGGTAGCAGTTCTGTAGAGTGGGTCAGTTACTGCAGCATAGCAAGAACAGATTTCGAATGTCGATACTCGTTGTTTCATTATCCTTCCCTTCTTTCATTGACATGCATATGTCTTGAGGCTAAAGGTCATTCTGGAATTCGCGTCATAAAAATGACTTCACGGGCAGATGACATCACATCATGAATGCCCTTGACCTACCTCAAGGATTCGGAAAATTATGACCTGTTCCAAAAATAGAGACTTTTTAGCAGCAAAACACAAATTTCGTAGGTGCAACTGCTCGCTGCTAAGTACCTTCCCTCAGAACAGGTAGTTGATGCTAATGGCTCTTCTCTTGGAACAGGTCACAAATTTTTAACTTCGCCACTTCGGGACCTGTATTTAGAAGCTTCACCATAACACTACTAGGCTATACTAGGACCTAAGAAACAGTACACGGACTTTAAATTTCTGTAGTAAAAATCTAAATATCTATAGAAGGCTTTACACAATGCTGCCAAATGATAGTTTCAAAAATCCGTATCCGCCATTTTTTGTAAGACCTAAAAACAGAGTTCTACGGACTTCAATTGATCTATTAATAACAATCAGGAGAAAGGTATCTCTCATATGAGTGACTGAGGTACTTTTCCGTTGATCGACCCAATATTATAGAAAAAATACAGTATCATCCTATAACGAGTATAGGAAAAAAGTATCTCTCGTACCAGTGTCTGAGGTACCTTTCCCTTGATCGCTAGAAATCCGTATTGAACGTAAAATCTACAGAAAAAGAAAAACCCATATCTTTTTTGAGGACCAAAACTCCGTACATCTGGCATCCTGGTTTACAGTAAACGCGAATATCAAGTTTAGACCAAAAAAGAAGGCAGAAAGACGTCATTACTGAGCTACACATCACGGTACATTATAGAGGTATTGACACAAGGCAAAATTTCTGTCGCCCGAGTTGTGCTAATTCATACAGAATTCCGCTACGCTCGCGGCGATCGTTCAAAGACCTTCCACACCCCACCTGTGACGGAAGCTTACCGGAGGTACCCTAATGTTGCCAAACTTTCCGAGGGTTGTAGAAGATGAAGAAATTCAGATAGGAAGATTTTTTTTTCTTAAATATGAAGAGCATAGTAAATAGTCCATTCGTACCAAGTTTCAGATTTTTAGGTCAATACCTGACTCTTGTACAAATTTTTGAAAATTGGTGAATTTACACTACGTAGTATTTGTGTAGTTCTCCTGTTTAGTTTTACCTTGCAACGATCCTAGCGTAGATTGTATCAACTGACACAACTCAGGCGACAATAACAAACACGGCTACTATACGTTCGTGTCAATACCTCTATAATGTACCGTGCTACACATAAATCGATAGATCGATATAAAATTCACGGGTTCTTTAACAGAGTTAAATGAGGGGAGGCAGGGAACCTGTTTTATGAGTCTTACGATGTTTGAAACGTTGTATATCTGGCTCATTAAAGGGGCTAGGCGAACTGGTGAATGGAGTATTATATATCTAGTTACTTGAAGGAGCTATTTTAATCGGGCTACCAGTGCTGCCAGATCAATGAATTTTAATCCCCGAAAAAAGTTGGGATTCTTCAACGGATTTTGCGTAAAACGCGGATTTATTGAGCTCAAGGGAAATGTACCGCAGTCGCTTGTATGAGAAATACTTCTCTCCAGGTCATTACAGGCCAATACTGCAGATCTTCTGTAACATTGATTAATTCAAGGGAAAAGTACCTCAGTTAGAAGTATGAGAGATACCATTCTTACGATCGTTATTGAGAAATCATTTGCTAACATGCAGTATACTGGACTTGAACTAGGCTTGGACTCCTCCTCGTATTTTACTAGCTATACTAGTATATATGATTGGAGGCCGAGCTATTGGAGAAGGATTTAGAAAAAGGAGCGGTGTCCTATTTACCTGCAACCGTCATTACAGGCTGGATGCCAATGAGGTATGTCATATCAAGACGTGCCATAATAAGGGCCACCAGGAAAAAGACCACACTACTGAGACCCACAATTGTGGAAAGACCCCCTGTAGCTGAAGAAGAACTACATACATGTCTATCCGAGGCTGCTCTAGAGGCATGGAACAACTAATGGATACCCTGCGAGAAAGGAAAATGGACTCAGGAGCTGATTCCGGTTGCCAAGGAGCACAAGGACCCAACCAGCTTTAGGCCAGCGATGGCACTCTTTGGGCATGGGACGTTTGCTGCTTATAGATACAAGATCAAGAAACTAAACTCGCCAGCATGCGAAAGCATATGTGGAGCAGACATCCAAGATGCACGACATATTCTCAAAATGTGCCCATTATACAACAAGGAGAGGCCAACGCAGTGGAACATAAACAATCCCAAAGTAAGAAACTATCTGACAACAGTCACCAACAACTTGTGGAAGAAAGAGATGACTTCAGCTCGCAGAACTATCGAGTTACCAGTATGAGACAGTTACCAGCTAATAGACGAGACACGATTACCACGACCTTAATTGGCCTTCAGCATAAGTCTCTTCATCTTCAGCCTTAGGACTAATAGCAATACAATAGTTAATTGATTACCAATCCATCAGCAATAGACACTTATGAATTAGCCTCCACTCCTTTGAAAAACCTTGTGTACATAAGTGCAGTGTGGGGTATTTAGCAATAAAGAATAGTTTGTAACTCTCCCCCCCCCCCCTATATAATATGTATCCCTATGTGGGCGGACACGTGTCTCCGGAAGGGGCCGTGAGAAGAAAAAAGTTAGGTTAGGTTGCCTCCCGGACGGCGGACGTTTTTTCCTGGAGCCTCCCGATAAAACAGGTTCCCTGTTAAAAGTCGATAAATCGCTATTGATTTCAGCATTTTGCACTCTTATAAAACTGGAAACTCATTTCTTACTCGTGACTACCTTTGGGAAAACTGTCGCTGATGACGTTATTTGTGGCCTTGACTGACTTATTTGAACTTTTTTATTTTGGAATTCGTATCCGTGGTCGTCATTGTAGACTAGGTTAATTATTTAATTGTTACATTGTATGAGGGTTCTGATATGTCTTTAGGTAAAGGAACCCTCAAAGTATTGGTGTCCCGGCAGGATCTGTAATCCCGGCCGATGTAAATTGTTGTTGTAAAATCCGAGAAGGGGCGGCTGCTGGATCAGAAAGGGCCAACAGTTGAGGATGTGTCGGAGGGCACTTTTATATATATATATAAAAAAAAAGTAGCTTATCCTGCCCTTTCTATGTATACGTTCCCAGCCCTGTCGAGAGCTCCAGTCGAGTCCGGGGCAAGAAGCTCAGCAGGCCTCAAAAAATATTGTTTTGCCCCCTTCCCCTGAAAAAAGGGGCCCTGCAGGCCCGAGGATAAAAAACCCAGTTGCACCCTCCCCCCTCTCATCAGGCCTGGTCTCCGTACACTTTTGAGCTGTTTCCAGCAATTTTGGCAGAGCAGGGAATTACATATTGTATTTTTTTGAATTATCACGAATTTGTCTTTGGGTCTCGAGCTATTGATACTTGGGAACCTCAGAATTAAACTGTTTCTGATTCTAAAGTTTGAGAACCCGAGGGTGAATCGTGTCTGCATCTCAACTTTCCCTTTTTGTGTAGCAACCTTGAATGACGAAGGAATCATTGTACAGTATTTTTTTGACCAAATCACGAATTTGTCTTTGGGTCTCGAGCAGTCGATACTTGGAAACCTGCGTATTGGATTGTTTCTGAGTTCTTTCGTCAGGCTTGTAGTTTCCTGTCACGGTTTTCTTGATACAGTATCATTAATGACATCATAAAGTTAGCCTATAATATATTAGGCCAACCAAATGAACGCTAAACCTCTGAGCAGCTAACTTTCGGGGCTCTCTTGTTCCGCTCCTTTGCTCCCTCCGTAGTCCAATATAAGTCTAGTATAAAATACGTCGACTTGAAAATGACACTTGGGCGTCAAAACGTCTTCTCTAAATATTGTATAAATAAATTGTGGTGTCTATTGCCTGTTTTTCTTCTTGACTGAGCTACTAGCTTTCGGAGCTCACTCGCTTCGCTTGCTCTCCCCCTTTCCTGGTCTAGTATACTATACATCAAGCCTAGGTGTATAATGAAGGCTAAACCTACTACAGCAGCCTAGTTTGGGCCCAGTCAAAGAAGGCTGGTAAACCGTACAATGAAACCATAACCAATGCTGTTTCGTTACGGGTTTTCATTACGGTATTTTGCAACAATTTTCCAAGAATAATACCAATCCTAAGATTTTCCGTTACGGTTTTTTGCGACAGCTTTCCAAGAGTAATCTCAATCTTAAAAGAATATAAAATGCTTTCATTAATTTCTCAGTAATAAGTGATTCGTCGGTGTTTCTCAACTGTCAAATGGGTTATCGGTATTATCTTGAAATTAAGTACAGAAGATACAGATGTAAGTTAGAAGAAAATAATACAAAGTTGATGGAGAATACTGATGAAACAAAGAAGAAACAGAATTGTGAAGTTTGGTCCATAAATTATAATGAAAAATAACGAGGGAACGAAATATGTAGAACAAAAGAAACTTCACATTGATTCAGATCACCAATGCCAGAAAATTTTTCGATTCCTTCTTCTTTCTATCTGGAAATAATGAACGTTTTCTCGGTTTTCCATATTCTATGAAGTATTCATCTTTGTCGTCCTCATTTGCCCAATCCGAACTCATAACTGCAACTGTCGTAGCAAGGCTCATCAATTTTTTTTTTAATTCAGCGAATTGTCTTCATGGTCTACCTGTTTCAAACCGTATCATCTTATCTGTTGAAAAACATTCTACAATAAATGATTGCAGCGTGTCTACCTAGGTACTTCTAGCTTTTTCTCAAGTACGACACAACTTTATGAATGTTCGAAAGCCTCATTTAAAACAACTCCTGAATTATTTACATAATTAACCTTCATTTTTGCTCCGTAAATATGTAAGCACTGAGAATTTCAAATTATTTTTCGAATCAGACTTCAATTTTCCTTAAACCTCGTGGTCGAATTTTTGAAGATTTTTTCTATTCTATCCACGTCGAAATTTTACTGTCAAAAAATAAAATTAATACAATCTTTTTTTTTTTTTCTTATTATTTTTTATTCGAGATCAAGTAAGACAAATTCTACAAATGTGCCATCAAACATTATCTCGTATGGACCGTTTTTTAATTTGAGAAACACTTCATGCAAGCACCGGGACTAAAAGTATAAGGTTTCGCTTTGTTGCAGTCAAAATTTTGAAAATATAAATGAAAACGCGTCGGAAACAGAATAACCAAAACTCAACCCACTCATTTCCTTAAATTGTGATTTTTCCCGACGCCGAACCTAATGACACAATAAATATACCAATATGTCACGGATGACGTAATATAGATTTGTTTTTTTGTTTAGTAAATACGTCCAAGTTCTCCACGTTGTCACTTTTAATAGGAGACGTCACCCACGCTTTCAACCAACCCACGCCATAAACAATCTATGATCCTCGATGCATTAAATGAAATTGTATTTACACACTTACCTAATTTGAAAGAAAAACCGTTCGCGTTAGGTACTTAATTCGAATCTTTATGAACACCCCTCGAACAGATGAGACGGCTAGTCAATATAAGGGATAACGGCGTCGCAATCAGGGTTGCAAAAAAAACGGTTTTTTTAAAAAGAAACAGAAAACACGTTTTTTTTTTGTTTAAAACAGATTTTACGTTTAAAACATGTTTTGAAATATGGTTTTTATTCTCCAGTTTAAAACACGTTTTAAACGTGTTCAACATCGTTTAAAACGTGGTTTAAAACAACCTTAAATTTTTTTTCCAACTTGATCAACCCTAGAAGAATCATGAATGCATATTTGCTATTGTTTAAAACAATGTTTTGTTTTTTTCGTGTGTTTTAAACGTGTTTAAAACATGTTTTAAACACCGCCTGTTCAAAACATCGCAACCCTGAAAAATTTAGTAACCATATTTTTAGAGATAGGGAAAAAAACAAGGTTTTTAATGTTTTAAATGGGATTAAAAAAAAACAGTTTTTAAACAAAAAAAACAGCGTTTCAAACATATTCCCGTTTAAAACAATGTTTTGTTTTTTTCGTGTGTTTTAAACGTGTTTAAAACATGTTTTAAACACCGCCTGTTTAAAACATCGCAACCCTGAAAAATTTAGTAACCATATTTTTAGAGATAGGGAAAAAAACAAGGTTTTTAATGTTTTAAATGGGATTAAAAAAAAACAGTTTTTAAACAAAAAAAACAGCGTTTTAAACATATTCCCGTTTAAAACAATGTTTTGTTTTTTTCGTGTGTTTTAAACGTGTTTAAAACATGTTTTAAACGCCGCCTGTTTAAAACATCGCAACCCTGGTCGCAATCGTAAGTTGATGCTCGATCAGCAAATGTAAAACATTGCATCCAAAGTCGCAATGTTTTGAGCTTTCCTTATCAATTTTGAAGATCATATCACAGGAACAGTAGTCAGAGCCGTATAGCCAAAGAAACACGGGTGTCTCTCACTACCTTTGAATAGAAGTTGGACAAATCTGGCATGATATATTAAACCTTTCTTGAAATTTCCTGAGCTACTCTCATGATCATCTCGCTACAGCTTTGAGAAATCAGACCGGTCAGTACTACTCGTAGTACCCGACTCAACGACAAGGGGACGAACGATGGTTGGCAAGAGTGGTGAGTGGAAGCTTTTCTTAGTTTTCATGAAAGGAAAACCTAGAGAAAGTTTTACGTTTCTTCTAAATTTTTTGGTAAGTCCTCGACCTATTTTGAGATTACTCAACTAACATTTGAATGCGAAAATAGTTCTGATCCCGTTTTCAATTCTATACCGCTTGAAGGGCTTCCGGCGGGTGACCGGCACGACCGGCCGCCACTTGACGAAAGACAATTATTCACTAATTACAAGTAACTGCAACGAGAGGTGTTTATACGACCCTGATTCACTGAAGAAGCCCTATTTAAAAATATAAAACAGCGGGGGAAAAAAAGAACTATAGAGAAAACTCTGTTCCCAAAAATATTTCAGATAAGTATCTGCATAATAATTTTTTTTAAATATTCGTTAAAAAATAAATACGAAGTTGCATTACCTTTCGGATCTAGAAAAGAGTCAAAAAACTCCCTTTCTCAACTCCCCATTAACCGTTGTTATGCTTTGAGAAAACACTAATCAAAGCCCAAAATCCAAACTTGTAAGCAGCTGATGAAAGAATCATTGAGCGCATCTTGTATTAATACAAGTTTGGTTTGTTTTTATCTAATTTCGTTCAAAATACGCGAGGATTCGCAGTTCCGACACGGTAAGAGAAAATTCTTAGAATGATCTGGGACAACTCCGCGGGCGAATACGAAAAACGAATCATAGATATTACCTGCATGGGCTGCAAGCAAGAGTTTGAGAATCGAGAGGTCAACAAAGAGTGAAATGTAACGCGAGTTGAGTGTACACAATCTACTAAAGGTGTGGCGTAGTAATTATTAAAAATTCAGTTCCTCTCTCGACACATCTACGTAATTGTGACAGTCTTCGCTGCATTATTTAGGAGAGTTGACATTTTCGTATTTGGAACCTACCACAATATAAAATGGCTGAAGTTGTCGTGCAATTTTATAAATGAAGTCGAAGTTTCTCTGTTCCAGGAAGTATTAGATATACCTGTCCATTTTACTTTCGCTGTTTATAAAATTTTGACGACGTATTGGGAGAAAAGGCGTCTCTCGTGAAACGGACGTTCTTTCTCAAGATACGTTCTTAAGAATTCACTTATAACTCAATTGTGTGATAGATAGGCGACGGACACATTAGGTGGACTGCAAAGAGTCTTAAAACTCTAAGCAATAACCATCTTTATTCATAATATTTCTTTATTGTGTCATTTAATTTTCTCCGGGCCAAAAAATTGAAATCAGGGATGTCTAGCGGAAAAGCCTAAACCAATATCGGAACCGTTTTTTCCGGAAGCCAAAAATCAGCTGATGAAATGCAACTGTTTGGCTGACCAGCCCAAAATTTCTGAATGGTTGGCCGACAGTCAGCCAATCATAAAAACATTGGATACCGACTCCAGAACGATAAAGGATTAAGAGCTATTAGCTCATACTGCTTGAAATCGATGCGGAAGAAACTTATTTTATGATTATGGCAGGTAAGTAAAGCAATGTAAACGTCAGTCGATTTGACAGAAAACCGAAAACATTAGATCACATTTTTGTGACATCTTCTTTTTTCAACCTCATCATACAAGATGAAATAAGATACGATTTGAAGACAGATATCTTTTACAAAAAGCTGAGAGATTCTTATTAATTATTAATTCAACTGCTTAGCAAATTTTAATGGAAAGAGCTCGAAAAGAAGAGAGAGACTTTCAGTTCATGACTTCATGATTATTATGAATATCTAATTCTTTATTGACATGTTTCATGTCTTCGCTCTGGGATCATCCTTATGGGAATTTTCACTGTGGCAGTAATTCTCAAATCTGCGAGTCCGCGTTCACCCCCCCCCCCTCTGTAGTTTCTAGCTTATCCTAATATAATGAAAAAGCGTGGGTTAGATTTATATACAAGGCTAAGAAAACTCCGAGAACCATTATGAAGCTATTAGCTTGTAACGTCATAAGTTTGGTGGCTTCATAAGTTCAGTAACGTCATATGTTGATGACGTCATAAGTCGGTGACATCATAAGTCGATGACGCCATGAGTTAGTGACGTCCCAAGTTGGTGACGTCATATGTCAGCAACGTCATTGGTCAATGACGTCATAAGTCGGTGACTCCATAAGTCGGTGACGTCACAAGTCGATGAAGTCATAAGTTGGTGACGTCATAAGTCGGTGACGTCACAAGTCGATGAAGTCATAAGTTGGTGACGTCATAAGTTGGTGACGTCATAAGTCGGTGACATCATAAGTCGTCAATCCTGGACCCTGGTCCGCTTACAACATCTGAAACATACTAAAGTAGACTTACACTAGGCCAAAAAGTGGGCCCTTAATCTCATCAGCCTGAAATATTATACAAAATAGACTTATACTAGAGTGAGGACATGGGCCGCCATATTTAGTCGTTACAGCATGAACTTTCCTATTCCTGTTACTGATAACAATTTATCACACTTTGAAAATTGTAAAAGAACAACCTAACTGATGAGCTAAACTAAAAATCAAGACTTTACACCTTTGAGGAATGCAAAATCACTGTATTAATCGCACAAAATCCTCACCTATATAGAGAACAGTAAGGATTAATAATGACGTAACGACTAAATATGGCGACCCATGTCCTCACTCGTTATTATAGGGCTCTACTTATACTAGACCAAGAAGCCGGGGAGCGAGGCATCCTAATCTCATCAGCCCAAAATATACTAAAGTAGACTTACACAAGACCAAGCGAGTGTGCCGCTCTAAAGCCTTAGCCTAAAATATTCAAAAGTAGGCTTATGTCATAAAAAGACGGGAACTCTCAAATATTTTTGTCTCGCTTCGTCCACAACATATCTGATTGGGCAAAATTTTGGAAAGACATGAAACATGATCTTCATCTTTTTGGCTGCGCCAAGAAATCCAATACCCCTAAAGTTTTTGTCTTTTGACATGTTTCATGTCTTTGCTCTGACCCTGCACTCATTTGAAAATTTGCGTGCGTGCGTGCAGGTGACCCTTGGGACTTAGGATTTTTTTCTCTCCGAGCCCTACCTTAATTTTGTTGGAAATGTGCGTGGGTGCGTGCGTGCATATTCGGTCTTTCTTTGATCAGTGCAGTAAACTACTGGTATACTAGGCTTATACTAGCATTATACTAGACTCTAAAGTAGACTCATATACTAAAGTAGACTTATAGTAGACCAAGAAGAGGGCAAACGAGTGGAGTATGTTACCTTATAGAAGACATGAAACATGATCTTTATTCATTTGGCTACGCCAGAAAATTTTTATTAGTATTTGTGACTACTTTTGACCATTTTCATGTCTTTCAGTCGTTTTTAGCCTTATTTGGTTGAATAACATTTTATTTTCATCAATTTTGAAAACTTTTTTCTCATGGGAAATAAGACAAAAATTTTAATAGATATGTCTTTCCTGAAAGGAAGTACCCGCCAACATTTTTTTATATCAAATTTAACTTAGTGTTGACGTCACAAAAAAGGATTGTCCTGATGTTGGGGATGATGACTTCGCCAAGGTTTGGGATTGAGGACATCACGAGTGATGAAGTGAGAAAAGCAGGCCTGTCGAGAGCTCCAGTCGGGTCCGGGGCAAGGAACACAGCGGGCCCCACAAAAAAAATGTTGACTCCTCCTCTTGAAAATAGAGGCCGGGGACAAAATCCTTTGGTGAACCCCCTCTTCCTTTCTCGTCAGGCTAGGTCTACGTCTACCCTTTTGAATTATTTCCAGCAATTTTGGTAGACCAGGGAATTATTGTATTCTTTGACCCAATCACGATTTCGTCCTTGAGTCTCGAGCTATCGATACCTGGGAACCTGAGAATTAAATCGTTGAGTCTCAAGTTCGAAAACCGAAGGTATTTTGTGCTAGCGTCTAAACATTTGAATTCTCCCTTCCATTGAAAAGAAAATTAGAGTCTCTTTCAATTGTCCAGTAAGAGGTTTGAATACTTCAAACCCTCCTGTGGGAATTTAGCCTACTGAAGCTCACTAGGTCTCGTCTAACATGAGATGTTCTCTAGATCAGAATTTTACATACATTACTGGTTTTTTGTATTTTTTCGCATCCGTTGATGGCAGTCGTGCCGAAAGCTCTAATGCAACTTTCCTCTTAATCTTTATTTAATTATATTATTTAAAGACGTTGTTTGTGTTTTAAAATACGGGCTTTGTAAGAATTAATACTCAAGTTGAAAATGTCCCGTAAGACAATAGAAACCATTAAAAAAATACATTACTGGGCCACAAGTTGTGGATGATGCAGTATGTATATTGTCAAGGGAATGCTGCCTGGGGGAAGGTAATTGATTCTTTGCTGAGTGCCGATGTTTGGATCTTGAAGAATCCACCGAGCTATAAATTCTTATTTGTTTCTGAGTCTCAACTTCAAACCCCAAGGGTAAAGCCTGTCTCCGTCAGGCCTGTCGAGAGCTCCAGTCGAGTACTGGGCGAGGACTACAGCGCCCCCACCCCTCGTCAGGCCTGGAGAAGAGGGTAAAGGTGAAAAAAAAAACGTCTACGTGTCAAGGCTAGAAGTGACGACATAGCCAAGTTTTCAATAATATGAAAAATGTGAGGTTTAGCCTAATGAATATGATAGGAAGAAAGGCTATAAACTAGGCTGGTCGTTTGTCGTT
This sequence comes from Aspidiotus destructor, assembly GCA_035079395.1. Lineage (NCBI taxonomy): Eukaryota > Metazoa > Arthropoda > Insecta > Hemiptera > Diaspididae > Aspidiotus > Aspidiotus destructor. The sequence goes on along the minus strand of JAVHKZ010000003.1, from coordinate 8,059,315 downwards.
AGTAAGTAGTATATTAGTTTCAGAAACAATATTGAAGGAAAGCTACACCAGGCTGCAGGCTTACATTGTATGAAGTATGAACATGGAAGTACTAAAAAGGGGCTAAACTAAGCTAAAAGCGCAGCTTGAGCAACTGTTTGAAAGGTGTTGACCTGGGCTAGTTTTGTAATATGGTGAACAAAACTGAACTAAGTGAACGGGGTTGACTAATAACCGCATTTGGGACCCGAGCAAGATCTAAAAATTTACGGGTTCAGAGGTGGCAGGGAACCTGTTTCAAGAGGTACTTTGAAAGTGCCTTTTTTGATTCTTATTCGCGAAATACATCAAGTGATGCGCTATCTATCGGCGGGCTCTCTGATTCGTGAATTGAGCCGAGAAGGTGATGGTGATGAAAAAAGTTCTGAAAAAATTTCCAAATGGGGTTATTCAGAAAGAAGATTTTGACAGCTATAATTTTTGCTCTCTGTACTTTTTGATAGAAATTCATATTAAACGAGTTAGAGCTGATTTTATGAGTGTATCTTCTTATGGCAAAAAATACACGATCACCTTCTCGTCCAGTTTCTGTAAATCGCCACCTGCAGCGCCACCGCTCTGTATTTCGCGAATGGTGTTTGAAGCGTCGCAATTCTTGCTCATAGAAGAGATGGAATCAACATACAGTAAATTGGATTTGAACTAGGCTAGGACTCCTCCTCTAGCTTTATACTATGTAGTATACATATATGATAGGAGGGGACTTGGGATAGGTGATAGGAATGGGACTTGAAAAAATTTCAACCTCCAAGCTATAGGTGATAGGAAGGGCACTTGAGGAAATTTTGACCTTCAAGCTGTGGGTGGTGGGAAGGGGACTTGGAAAATTTTATCGACTTCTGCCGGCCGCGAGAGGGCCGGACGGCCGACGTTCTTTCTAGGAGACCCCCCCGATAAAACAGATCCTCGGGTTGTTCCCCAGAACACAAAATAGATATACTGGTAACACTGCTTGACGGTCCAAAGACTCTGCAACCCAAACGAAGCTATCAACTTGCGTTTAGATCTTAAACGGGATTTCTTACATTGCGAAGATTCGGCGAGTTGAAAATCTGTGTAGTCTGTAATACAAAGGGATAAATCGATTTCAGAAGTTTGGTTTGTAAGCCTACATTAGACTCAATTAGGCTGAATGCACCTAAAATAAAGCTAAGAAAATACTGTTGGAGATGTAATTGGCCTATCGGTTGTTTGGGAAACTGATTTACTTCAAAAATGCGCGTCCATACCAATAGGGATAAGTATGTTTTAAGAATAGAAGTGATGACGTCACTAAGATTTGGGGTTTAATCACGCATTGATGACATCACTAAAGTGTATATGTACCGACATTAGGGGTGATAAATGACGTCATGGGTTGATGACATCTGCATAAAAGTGTTCAAGTCCAAAGGTCAGGACAGATGACCGTTACCAAGATTGCCATCACGGGTTGATGACGTCATGAAAATGTTTATGACTCAGGTTAGGCGCGATAACGTCCTAGGTTGACGACGTCTGCACCAAAGTGTATGAGACCAAAGATTAAAAAAGATGACATCATAGAATGATGACGTTACCAAGGTTTGTAGGACGAGTTATCGACGGCATCAAAGTTAAGATCAAGAAGGTCTCGGGTAAAAGGACGTCACAAAAGTTAAGATTAAAGATGATGACGTTACGAGACACGAGTTGACTCAAAAAAGTTCATGTCTCGTGGATAATGAGTGGAATTTTAATATGAATATCACACGTATAATTACCACAACATATTCAGAAACTTAATAGAAATTGAAAGATACGTGATGATATCAAAATGAAATGCCGAAGAGTGAATGATAATAAAGAGCAAGCGAGATCGAATAAAAGCATGTGTTTTTCCCAGAGGGAGAAATTTAAAACAATCATCACTCATTGAAGTTCAAGTTTCTTAACTTGAAACTCAATCTGTATACATGATGGGAGAAAAGGGGCCTGAACAATTTCAACGAAGAGGAGGATTCTACAGGAGGGAGTTAAGAAGTTGCGCGAACAGAAAAATCTTCTTCATAATCGCAATCTAATTCAACTCGACTAGGGAAAGATGTACTTGTTCACCCTCTCATTAGTGACAGGGTGGTAAAAAAAACAATCAATTGAGGGGAAAAATTTTGAGCTTTGGGCTCTCTAAAAATGTTAATACCGAGTTTGAAAACCATGATTTGGTAATGAAGGTAGCCCAGGTCAACCAAAATGAGAGACCAATGTTCGTACTGGAATGGAGAGTGATTGTGATGTCATGGAGCTAATGAGAAAATAATATTTGGTGTCGAGATTTGAAATAAAGTGATGTAAAGCAAAAAACTTTTCCAAGATACATTAGGAGGAACTTAATACTTATCTGTACCTCTAAAACTGTACATTCCAAGGGTGAATTCACAGTTTGGGGCCTAGAGATAATCGCCCTGTCAGATTAGTTTTCCTGAAATCGTCACACAATTTGCATCATTCATAGCTCCCTCTATTTTTTATGCGAGTGATCATGATATGAGTAAGTGGGCGTCCATAAATTACGTAAGGTATTTAAGGGAGGGAGGAGTGCAGCCGAATCTTACCAAATCTCACGTGATATTTTTTATGCAAGAATATAGTCTAAAATGTGTATTGCAAAATTTAGTAAAATTTCAGAATAATAATATGTTCCTCGATTAAAAATTCAAACAAATATTTATTATTCATCCAGTAAATGTGCGTTTCATTATCATTTACAGCAAAAACATGCATTTTAAAAAATCTCACGTGAGATAAATAAGAGGGGGGGGGGGGTCCCGTCAAATCTCACGATATCTCACCAAAGGGGGTGAGGGTGTCTAAAAATCGCAAAATTCGCCTCACGTAATTTATGGATGCCCCCTAATCTGAACAGCCGAAGAAGTTTTTTTTCTGACAGGTGTATCGACGAAGACCTCAGATTAATATCCGCTATATGTACGATGTTATGCAGTTCCAAAATGTTATGACAAATTTCCTTCGGAATCAAACAAATTTTCACTCAAGATTGAAGAGAACGTCCAATGAAGAGTCGATATTCAAAGCGACGCACATTTGTGCCTCATGACAGTACTAATTCTAGTAGAGAGAGTTATTGCATCATATTGAAATTTTTGTAATCATCTTCGACACCAATACAGGCTACCATTTACCAAAATTCTTCGACATTCCTGTTAGATTACACAACTGGGACCCCAAAAACGCATCTATCATAAAGATATCAAATAAAATATCAGAATGGCGTACGTTCAACTTAATATTGCGATTATTGTTTTCGGGTTTCGAAGGCGCGCATATTAATTTTTTTTTTTTATTATTTTGTTTCGCACCATCCCTTCGTGAGACAAGTATTTTTCTTCTTTCAAGTGAAATGAAGTGAAAGCGCTGTCGCCATAAGTCGTATAGATATTGTGAATCGTGCTTCGAAAGGAAACTGTGATGATTCTGCATAGGAAAAAATTCAAATTACATTTTACCACGAAATGGACCACGCGAAGTTCGCATTTTATATTTTATAAATAATGTATATTACATTTGTCAACAAATATCTCGATGTTCTTATTATAGACAAATTGCGAATAATACGAAGAAAATTGAGTGTTAAACAGATTATGACAAAAATGAAAAAGAGAGTAATAAATTATGGACCAAAAACGAAAATAGCGCTCGAAACGAACACGTTTTTCCTATTCCTAGGACATGATTTTATCGATACGAGGTGGCGCTCGTACTAAAAATAGAAAAATCACAAAACTCTTCTTATCCTCAGAAATAGGAGAAGGAAGACTCATTTCCGCGATCCAGCATGCGGTTCTGAAGTTAACGACATGTAGGTACCCGATATAAAGGCCTAATTTTTATAACATTTTTTCGAAGAAAGAAAAACAACGTACTGAATAAAAAAACGTAGTGGGGGAATTAAAGAGGTAAAAGTTTCCCACAAAAATATACGACGAATTCGAAATTACCATCTACTCGAAACGCATGAAAAATGCGTCAATTTTTCAAAGTTTTCGCCTCCGTGGAGAAGGTACACAAAGAAACTGATTAAACTTTTGCCAAAGTTGAACGCGTGCGAGAAGTGGAAATTCAACAAAGCGTAGGTTTTCAAAATACAGAATAAAAATAACGAAAATGGTCATTAATAGCGAATTACAGTTTCTGAAGATCAATAATTGGTTTGACAAAGAAAAACGAAAAATATCCGGTTGAATAAAGATCCCCCAACATGGGATTCAATTGCTGTTTTCTTTAATAATATTTTGATAAGTAAATAATATTCAACTTACGCGTGAAAATTTCTGATCCAGTCGCCGAAGGAAATGATCAGAATTCGTTTTCACGAAGTATTTTTCAGCAATACAGTCTATGCTGAAAATTTCCGTAAGAAGACGTGGGTATGAGATTTATGCAAGGAATAAGTATCTTAAAAGGCTCAGGTGTTCTACATATTTTCGAATTGAGAATAAATGATTTGTAATTTTTCATTCGGTAAACATTATGGGTATGGGTATCGAATTACAAAAGGTTTGATAATACTAATAAATTTACATTACGAAAGCCGAAAATACTGGAGAAATGTTTCGTTAAAATAATTTCCTTCTCATTGAATGAAGAACACGATTTTTACATTTTATTAAATTCTGTTCGCCGAAATCGCGTACAAAAATGATGAGAATACCTATCGGATTAGAACTCTTCAGAATATATGGTCGCAAATTCGATAATACATTAATTCGGAATTAAAAAATTTGTCATTTTTTTCTCTTTTTGAAATTATAGGTATGAAATCTGAGGAAAACTCAAAAGTACTATATGTATACCTATTAAGACAAGCTTACCAAACGGTGGCGTCTGCAGAAAAAAAAATTTGTAGGAGAGGAAATGTAGGTTATTGATGAAATACCGACTTCAACAAGAAATAGAATTGTTTTAGAGGAGGAAAGAAGTTAATAGAAGTAAATTTAAAAGAAATGAACTCAAAATCGAAGAACTTTGAAAATATTGAAGAAGGAATTTTATACTTCAAAGGGTTCAGGAGGATTCCATGCCCTCGCTTCCCACCAGCCTGAATGAGTCGGAGTCCAAATCTTCAGCAGGTATGAAATTTATAATCTGACACATGATTTGTTTTTGTGTGAGTGTCGTTGCTATTCCATCATTATAGTGTCAATAACAAACAAACAAAACTCATGAACAGCACAGTCTTTATTGACATGTTTCATGTCTTTAGTCTTACCTCACCCCGATTCGAGAATCCCCGAGTACACCCTCCCTCCCTTTCCCCCAAAATAACGGACTCTGTATATTTTCTATAAAAGTTTTTCATCTTGTAGACGTGATGAAAAATAATCTTATACTCCGTAGGTGATTCCGAAATCTGCGAGTACACCTTCAAACCTCCTGGAATCTGGACAAAATTTCCTGGAAATTACAGAACAAACTTTTTCACTGGACAAAATACCCAGTTGGTGATTCAGAAATCTGCGAGTACACCTAGTAAGAGCCCAGTTTGAAGAAGACAAATTAACGGGCTTGGAATATTTTTGAGATCTTTATGTACGCGTGCGTGTGCAAGCGTATACCCCGGGATTGATTCAGAAAGCGGCGAGTACACCTCCATACCATCATTCTTCTTCCCTTGAATTAATTGACCGTGGGTAATTCAGGCAAATCTCCCTCTAATTCCCTGGAAATGACTGGACGAGCTTCCTGGAATTCGGACAAAATATCTCAGAAATCACTGGACGAACCTCGTGGAATATACAGGGCACTATATCCCTTAGGTGATGCAGGAATCTGCGAGTACACCTTGTATAGGGAACCTGTTTTATCGGGAGGTCTTTCCGGAAAAAACGTCCGCCGTCCGGAAGGCAAACTAAGCTAACCTAACTCAACCATAACCATGGGATTGAGAAAATTTTAGCTTGGAGGATGAAATTTTTTCAGTAGGCTGGGAGGTTGAAATTTTTCCATCCCTCTCTTATCACTTATAGCTCGGACTATCACGTATAGTTCGAAGGTCAAAATTCTTTCCGACTTCCCCTTCCTCCTTCTAAATCCCTCTCCAATAGCTCGACCTCCTATCATATATACTAAGGAAGGAGGGTTGTTGATAAATGAAAAACTCAAGCGAAAAATTTGATCACCTCGTCGGGATCCGAACCCGAGACCTTTCGCTTTCCGGGCGACTGCTCTTCCAACTGAGCTACGAGGGCGATCAAATCTTCCGCGAATTTTTCCAAGTATCAACGACGAGATCAAGTACGTCACTACCCGCAACAACGACGAACACTCATAGAGTGCATATTTAGAGGGAGCAAGCATAGCTAACATCAGACCTCAACCGACTAGACCGGACTAAGGAAATCAATGATAGACACTATTTTTGGAAGAGCAGTCGCCCGGAAAGCGAAAGGTCTCGGGTTCGGATCCCGACGAGGTGATCAAATTTTTCGCTTGAGTTTTTCATTTATCAACAACCCTCCTTCCTTAATATTACCACCGCACGTAATAAATAGTGTCTATCATCATATATACTAGTATAAAGCTAGTATAATACAGGGAGGAGTCCAAGCCTAGTTCAAGTCCAGTATACTGGAAGTGAATGATTTCTCAATAACGATCATAAGAATGGTATCTTTCATACTTCTAACTGAGGTACTTTTCCCTTGAGCGACTCAATGTTACAGAAGAGCAGTATTAGCCTGTGATGACCCGGACAAAAATATTTCTCATACAAGCGACTGCGGTATTTTTTCCTGGAGCCCGAGAAAACCGCAGTTTACGCAAAATGCTTAAAAAAATCCCAATTTTTTCGAGGATTGAAACCCCGGAGATCTGGCTGCACTGATAGCCCAATTAAAATAGCTCCTTCATTTAACTAGATATCCAATGTTTCCTACACCAATCGGCTCAGCCCCTTCAATGAGCCAAATATACAACGTTTCTAACATCATGAGACTCATAAAACAGGTTCCCCGCCAACCCTCATTCAACTCCATTGAAGAACCCGTCAGTTTTGACATGTTTCATGTCTTTGCTCTGGGCTCATCCTAATGGGAATTTTCACTATGGCAGTGATTCTCAAATCTGCGAGTCCGAGCCCCCAACCCCCCCTCTGTAGTTTCTAACTTATCCTAATATTATAATGAAAAGGCGTAGGCTAGATTTATACTAGGCTAAGAGAACTCCGAAAGCCATTATGAAGCTATTAGCTTCTGACGTCATGAGTCTGTGAAGTCATAGGTCGGTGACGTCATAAGTCGGTTACGTAAATAGGTCGCTGACGTCATAGGTCGCTGACGTTATAAGTTCGGTGACGTCCTAAGTTCGGTGACGTCATAAGTTGGTGACGTCATAGGTTGGTGTCGTCATAAGTAGGTGTCGTCAGAAGTTTGGTAGCCTCATGAGTCGGTGACGTCATAAGTTTGTAACTTCATAAGTTGGTAAAGTCACAAGTTCGGTAGGGTCATAAGTTGGTGACGTCATAAAGTTGGTGTCGTCATAAGTTTGGTGACGTCATAAGTTTGTAACTTCATAAGTTTGGTAGGGTCATAAGTCGGTGACGTCATAAGTTAGTGTTGTCATCAGTTTGGTGACGTCATAAGTTGGTGACATCATAAGTTGGTGTCGTCATAAGTCGGTGACGTCATAGGTTGGTGTTGTCATAAGTTTGGTGACGTCATAAGTTGGTGCTGTCATAAGTTTAGTGACGTCATAAGTTGGTGACATCATAAGTTGGTGTCGTCATAAGTTTGTAACTTCATAGGTTGGTAAAGTCATAAGTTCGGTAGGGTCATAAGTCGGTGACATCATAAGTTGGTGTTGTCATAAGTTTGGTAGGGTCATAAGTCGGTGACGTCATAAGTTTGGTGACGTCATAAGTTTGGTGGCGTCATAAGTTGATGACATCATAAGTTGATGTCGTCATAAGTCGGTGACGTCATAGGTTGGTGTCGTCATAGGTCGGTAACGTCATAAGTTTGTAACTTCATAAGTTGGTAACGTCATAAGTTGTCAATCCTGGTCCGCTTACAACATCTGAAATGTACTAAAGTAGACTTACACTAGGCCAAGAAGTGAGGCCCTCTAATCTCATCAGCCTGAAATGTACTAAAGTAGATTTGTATCAGACCAAGAAGCCAGGCGGACGAGCGGAGCGAGTAAGGCCGCCTAATCTCATTAGCCTGAAATATACTATAGTAGACTTACACTAGACCAAGAAGGCTCATTAGCCTGAAATATTCCAAAGTAGACTTATACTAGACCAAGCGAGTGTGCCGCTCTAAAGCCTTAGCCTAAAGTAGGCTTATGTCATAAAAAATGATCTCTTAAATGGGAACTCTCAAAGATTTTTGTATCACATTATCCGCAACAAATCTGATTGAGCAAAATTTTGGAAAGACATGAAACATGATCTTCATCTTTTTGGCTGCGCCCAGAAATTCAATACCCCCTGAAGTCATTGTCTTTTTTTTGTTATACTGGACTATGCCTCTCAATAGCTATTAGCTTAAAATATTTTAAGCTGGACTCTGCGAGTGAGCGTCCCAAAAGCTAATAGGCTGAAGTATTCAAAACTGGACTTATATTAGACCAAAGAGGAGTGAGCTACCCGAAAGCTATCAGCTTAAAATATTCTAAACTGGAATTATACTACACCAAGGAGAGAGGTGAAGGAGTGGAGCGAATGAGCTCTCCAAAAGCTTTTAGCTTGAATAATATTCCGAACTGGACTCACACTAGACCAAGGAGAAAAGCGAACGAGCGCAGCGAGCATTCTAAACCGACGGCACTCATACAATACCAAGGTGGAAGGCGAAGGAGCGGAGCGAGTGAACTCCCCGAAAGCTATTGGCTTGAAATATTTCAAAGTAACCTTGTACTATCCTAAGGAGGGCGAACGAGCGGAGAAGGTGAGCTATCCGGGCCATCAACAGGTCATTTGACATGTTTCATATCTGTGCTCTGGTCTGACCCCACCCCTTAATTCCGAAATTTGCGTCCGTGCGTCCGTACCAAAAGCATTTAGTCTACAGTTTTCTAAAGTAGACTCTTTGTGGACTGATTCAACGAACGCGTTCCGCGAAGCCGACATCGTGCGGCAAGAGGAGAAATTCAGGGCTAAAAGTGTTACAGCGTGCATAATCCAGTTCCTCGGCCCATACGTTCGTTCCATAAGACGCCTGAACGACGCAACCCGCAACACTTTCAGCCACGGATTCTCTTTACTCCTCAACCGCACATGTCGTCTTTATTTTACCCACCCGCAGACGCCTTGTTATATTAGTCCATACGAAGAACTATAGGTATAGTCAAAGAGTAGACTTATACTAGACTAAGAAACGGGGCAAACGTGCGGAGCAAGAAAGCCTCTCAAACGCTGTCAGCCTAAAATATTCTAATGTAGACTTCTATTAGACCAAGAGTGAGCCCCCCTAAAGGCTTAGTCTAAAATATGCTGAAGTAGATTTATACTAGACCAAGAAGAGGGGGGAAGGAGCGGAGTGAGTGAGCTTCCCATAAGCTGTTAGCCTAAAATATTCTAAAGTAGACTTATACTAGACCAAAGACGGGGGGGGGGGGGAGGTGAACGAGCGGAGCATCCTATAAAAGATATGAAACATGACCTTTATTTCTATGGCTACGCCAAAAAATTTTATATATAGATTGTAGGCTCAGAACAGAATTTTTTTCAATTTTTGTAATTTTCCGTCATATTTATAAGTCATTTACCGTCCAATTTTAACCACTTATCGTTCATTTTGATCGTGTTTTCATCGTTTTGTGATCACTTCTGGTCGCTTTTTGGTCAATTTTAGTTATTTAAGCATATTTTCTGGTCACCGCATATTTTTAGATTTTTATTCCATATTACTTGATTTTTGTTGCACGTTTTTATTGCACTTTTTTAGTGTTTTCGCCGCACGGTTGACCATTTTTTTTTCTGAACGGAAATCCTAACTCTAGAGATCGGAGAGATTTGAATGACAAACGAAATTGATGTGAAATAAAATGCGTTGCAATCGGATGCACAACCGAAACAATTGTGAGGAGCGAATGTATCAATGCTTTACCACTGAGATTTAAAACCTTCGCTTTTCTAGCGCTGTCGTATAAAAATGATTTTGGATTTAATAGGAACTTCTACTGATTCTATTCAAATTTCAGGGGCTGTAAGACGCGTGCATTCTATATTTTCACAGATTAAGGTTAAGAACCCATACTTTGCTCTAAGTCAGATCTTTTCATCTGAAAAATTTAAGATTAATTCTAGTCAAATTTCAGAGGCTATAAGACGCGTTTTCAAAGATTAGGAATATGAGTCCACACTTTGCTACAGACAGTAAATCAGATCTTTTCATCTGAAAAGTCTAAGATGCATAATTCAAACAGTCGAATATAAAGCATTCACCATTCTTTTTATTCCATATGTTCAAGGGAGGCCAAGTACCTCCTCAAAATATTGGTCTCATACTTTTCACGTTCATTGGATAGGCGCATAATTTTCCTATCTTCCGCAGCCTACAAACGTTGAAACTCACTGCCTCCCTCCAGGGCACACGCCTTGAATATAGCGAATGATGATGAGTAATCCACTGAATTTCCAGCGATAACTTCCCCCCTACAATGCGGACTTCGAATGACCGCCCTTGAGAGTGTGTCCACTCTGGAATGATAGAAATTGTATTGTTGTACTTGGCAATACTGTTATTTTTGTCGAAAAATTCGTTATTAAAAATAGTGTCGTTGTTATTTTCACTCAGTTTTTAAGAACAATGCAGCATCGCGTTTCATTCCTAATTAATCGCTCCCATTTATTCTTTTATCGTGCTGTTAAATATAACCCATCTCAAGTTTCTCATGGCCCACACTCTCTATAAATTTTAAAATATCTCATCTTTAATTGAATCGCGTGAATTAAAAAAATGGCGAAGAAGTCATGAAAAGGCTCCAAGGACATTGTTACTTAATTACCGCGATTGAGACTTTTGGGACGTATAGGCTTCACGAGATTATAAAAATAATATGCAAAAATCAAGGTTTATAATCGGTAAGAATACGAATTTCACAATAATTTTTGGCTTATATTTTCTCTTAACGGAAATTGATCGAATCAAAATCCGAAGAAACTGTTACATTGTATGAGCTTACTAGATGAAGACAACGCTATACAGTAGCTAGAAACTGGAAAGGTATACACAATATTTAATTTGTAAACAATTTTTTCCTCTATCAGGATGACTGAAACTCAAGGGTTGAGAATTCAAGGTTTTCAAAATTTCAGATTGGTGTAAAAAATACCCATACGTCTACCCACTAGACTATCAATAGGCCTATCAATTGCAAACGAATTCGTGAAAATATTTTTCTTAAATTTTTCGATAAGTCTAAAAAAACAGACTATACGTAACTATGTCTACTTACCCAAACACTTGTAAGCAATATGTGAGATTATTCGAGGGGAAAATATCGCGAAAATAGTAAGTACTAATAATTAAATAAGACGGGCGTGCGGAAGAATTACCGGAGAAGGAAAAAGAAAAAAAAACAAAAAAGAAAAAATTAAAAAAACACGAAAAGCCGGGAAAACGAAGAGCGAAGATCAACGAACACGACTAGGAAGGTTTAATAAGGGATTCGTTTGTGCCGAAAAGTCGCACTCGAAATTTATCAAAAAGGGGGTTAACACTCATCGTACATTTGTTGCGTTCAAAATGGCAAGTTGCGGGTTAAGGAAACCTTCAAAATTCGCTTTTATATATCAAACAGCAGGTAAAATCTTTTTTCCAGCGTCGACGAGAGCCGCACGCGGGGCCACGACGCAGTAAATCGGCGCCAAAAACAAAAATACCGTACCAAGTGTGTAGGTACTATCGTTTTCATTTCTCTAACCTGAGGGGAGGAGATGTACGTACTCCTCGCGAATCATTTTTCGTAAAGTGAGCTGAAAAAGAACAACGTCGATTTTTCGACGAATAGACGGTCAATTAGGGTTTTATTACGCGTAATTTGTGGGCCTTAATAACGAGTAAATTTTCTACATTAAATTACGCATGCATACAAATCTGGTCCAGAATCGTTTAGTCGACGTGACCGACTGGTCATTTTCATTTCAATTTCGTACATTCGCACTTTAATTAAATCTACTCGACGATGTAATACTCGAGAAATTAAACTATTCGCACGGTCGTCATTCTGAAATCAAATAAGACTCGATGCTCGCAGACGTAGTCGAGTTGTACTAAAAACGAAAATACTTATCGCAAAATTGGAAATTAGAAGAATCGTCGAATTTTCCAGCGGATATAGAATTAGATTTCGCCTCCACCTGAATTTTTTTTCACCTCTCTGGTAAGTAATTATACAGACCTACAAATTTATTAACTGGGCCCACACACCTTCACTTGCGGCACTTATCGCCACCCGCACAAATTTACAAATAACATGCTTTATTACTGATTTTCTTATGTGGGATCGAAATGGAAGAATGCTGAGAAACGATGGTAACTTATCGTATAATTCCATCTGCAATATCAAAATTTTAGTCTATCAATTCAAAATAAGAATGTAAATTTTCCTCTCGAGACAATACTCGAATACCATTTCAAAAGCTCGATCACGCATAAAACCTTTTTAATGGCATTTACTTAGTCCATAAACACGAAGTTTTCACCGTGTATTTTCTCTCGGTATGAAAACATCGTTCGATGGATTAGGTTATTAAACCGACAATTCTATTCCATCATTCGCGTTCGGGATTTAATTATGGTCAATCTCGCAGCCTTTGCAAATCTTTAAGTATTTTTTGTGAAAACAAAAGTTTTTTCGGAGGTACTCTATAGCGAAATTTATTAATCTCTTACCGGAATCTCAGTATTTTGGTCGCGGTTATTAAAGAAGAATACCACGCGTGTCACGAGTCTACAGGGAGACATTCTGAGAAATGTATTATGGTTCGCAAAAAAAGAGATGAATGTAAATTCACTACTTTACTGTTTCAAAATTTTTCTCGACTATCTCCGGAAGATACCCACATATTTCCGAGAAAACTTTCGCAGTTTGCCACGTTGATCGGAAAATAATGCGGACCAGTTTCACTCTAGTGATTTCAAAACATAAAAATTATGTTTAAAACTTATACACTTGATAATGATATTAAAATTGAAAATCCTCTACTCCATCTTTTTTGACCTTCAGGAAGCCTTCCCCCGGGTCTGGTGTCACCTCATCATCTCTAAATTATATGAAATCGGCATTCGAGGCAACCTTCCCAACATACTGGAAAGCTTTCTTCACGACAGATCATTAATGGTCCGTATCAAAAACACTACCTCCTCTCCTCTCCCAGTTCAAAACGGTGTTTCCCAAGGAGAAGTCTTCAGCATTCTACTCTTCATTTTAGCCTTTAACGACGTAACTAAACTAGTCAAATTCCCCTTAAACCAATGCCTTTTCGCTGATGACTTGAACATCTCCATCTGCTCCTCTAATCCCCTACGAGCTCACTGTATTCTTCAAGAAAATTTAGAATCGATAACTCCTTGGACCTCGAAAACCGCCTTCAAATTTCCTCCCTCCAAAATCTACTCTGTAGTTTTCAAAAAAAAAGAAACCGCATACCATCACTCCAACCCCTATATTTCCAAAATTTCGGAATTCCCTCTCGCAATTGCGGTAAATTTCTCGGTCTCCACTTCAATCAGAAACTTACTCGTACATGGACTCCCCATATCAAAATTTTAAAAGCAAAATGCACTCAAGCCCTCAACATGATGAAATTATCTGAAGGCTGCAACAGAAAACGCCTATTACTCATCTACAAAATGGTTCCCCAATCTACAATCTTGCTAGCAAAACTGTCCTCCTTTCACTCGACACTATACAAACTTCCACCCTCAGGATGGCCCTGGGTGCCTACCGCACAAGCCCAAAATTGAGTTTGTGCGCAGAATCTGGTGAATCCCCCCTTTCCTATCGTAGACTCATCCTAACCTCCAATTTTTGACATGTTTCATGTCTTTTTTGACACCCTATGCACTTCCGAAAATTTGCGAGTACCAACCCCCCCCCCGGGGTGAAAATAAAATAAAATAAAATTGAATTAAATTAAATTAAATTAAATCAAATCAAATTAAAACAAAATAAAATAAAGCTCGAATCACCTGGGAGGTCATCCAGAAATCTGCGAGTAACACCCCCTGGGTAAAAATAGAATTAAATAAAATTAAATTAAATTGAATTGAAATTAAATTAAATTAAATTGAATTGAGTTGAAATAAAATTAAATAAAATTAAGTTAAATTAAATTAAATTGAAATAAAATAAAATAAAATGAAATAAAATGAAATAAAATAAAATAAAATTATCAAGTTATAATTAAATTAAAATTAAATTAATTTAATTAAATTTAATTAAGTTAAATTAAGTCAAATTAAAACAAAATAAAATAAAGCTCGAATCACCTGGGAGGTCATCCAGAAATCTGCGAGTAACACCCCCTGGATAAAAATAAAATAAAATAAAATAAATTTAAATTAAATTAAAATTAAATAAATTGAATTAAATTAAATTAAGTTAAATTAAATTAAATTAAATTAAATTAAATTAAATTAAATTACATTAAATTGAATTGAATTGAATTGAATTGAATTGAATTGAATTAAATTAAATTAAATTAAAATTAAGTTAAATAAAATTAAATTGAAATAAAATAAAATAAAATAAAATAAAATAAAATTATTAAGTTATAATTGAATTAAAATTAAATTAATTAAATTAAATTGAATTAAGTTAAATTAAATTAAATTAAGTTAAATAAAATTAAATTGAAATAAAATAAAATTAAATTGAATTGAAATAAAGTTAAATTAAATTAAATTGAAAGAAAATAAAATGAAATAAAATGAAATAAAATAAAATAAAATTATTAAGTTGAATTAAATTTAAATTAAATTAAATTAAATTATATTAAATTAAATTAAATTAAAATAAAATAAAATAAACTTTGAATCACCTGGGAGGTCATCCAGAAATCTGCGAGTACCACCCTCTGGGTAAAAACAAAATGGAATAAAATAAAATAACGAGCGGAGCGAATGAGTCCCAGTAACTTCATCAGCTTGAAATATACTAAAGTGGACTTGTACTGGACCAAGAAGCGAAACTCACAAGCGGAGCGAGTGAGTCCCAGTAATCTCATCAGCTTGAAATATACTAAAGTGGACTTGCACTGGACCAAGAAGCGTGGCGAACGAGCGGAGCGAGTGAGTCCCAGTAATCTCATCAGCCTGAAATATACTAAAATAGGCATGTACAAGCGGGACGAACGGGGCGAGTAAGGCCCAGTCTGCTCGTTCGTTTCAGGAAGCAGTCAGCCTAAAATACTCCAAAGTTGACTTATACTAGAACAAAAAGTTAAAAATTTTGGATATTTTTGAACGATAAAGAGCTTAAGAAGACTGGCGAAAAGACATGAAACATGATCTTTATATTTTTGGCAACGCCAAGAAATCCTTCTCACTTTTTCATCATCCGTGTCTCAAGACCCTGTCCTACCAATTCTTGACCCTATCTCCCCTCAATAACCCACCTCTCCATCGGCTTCCAATAAACATATCCTCATCCAATTCAATAACTCCATCGGCATCCCTTTCAATGCAAACCTCTTACCCCCCATAATCATCACCATTCCTCCTTGGATCTTGCCACCACCAAACATACCACTCGATCTCACTAAATTGCCCAAAACCAACAACTCTATCATCATCCAAAACATCAATCTCTTAATCAGGAAATACCCCAATCTTCTATTTGCTTTTCGGACGGGTTTAAATCTAACAACCGAGCATCTTATGCATTCTCTGTAAATGAGTCCGTGACTTCCCACCGTATTCACAATATCGCATCGATATTCACAGCTGAACTCATGGGTATATTTTCTTGTCTATCCCACCTCTCACAACTTCCCCCAAATAACAACTTTCTTCTCCTGACAGACTCTCTTGCTTCACTCCACTCCATCTCCGATCTTCACAACCTCCGCTCCATCAACTCTCACCACTTTCATCTGGATTCCCGGTCACATCAAGTATCCTGATCACGATAAAGTTGACCTAGTTGCAAAACAAGTCTGTTCCCTTTCAAGAATTATTGATAAATCCCCTATACATTCACTTTCGCTTCCTGATTCTTGACAAATGAAAATCTCACTGGAAAATCCAAACAAAATTTTCTCCATAAAACAATCCCCCGTACTCTAATCCACCTCCAACAGACCCCTTAGACCGAAAGAAGTCATTCTCACCCGACTCAGAATTGGTCACACGCGAATCACTCACTCTCACTACATAACAATCTACTACCACGTCATCCTGCCCTTACTGCGACGGTCCCTCAACAGTCCAGTCCAACATTTTTTTTCATACCCTCTTCCCTTAACGTCCCCTCTTCCTATAACCAAGCTCTAAAGAACAACCATGGGGTCTTCTCCGTCCTATTACAGGTCTAGTTTAGGACTGGAAAAATCTTAGCATAAAGCTACTGTAAAGCTAGTGTAAAGCCGTCATAAAGCTAGTGTAAAGCTAGCTTATAAACTGGGCAAGGTGAACTTGCGGGCAGGACTCGCAAGTTTTTGAATCACCCCCGGAGTATCGAGGGTGAAGGGGGGAGGGGGGGGAGGGCACTCGAAAATTTTCAAATTAGGGGTCAGGGCAGAGTAAAGAGCCGAGCCTAGCAACCAAAAAGGGGTATGGATAGGCAACCCAACATTAATAATACATATGCTAATTTTCTGTATGTTATTTTTGATGGCATTATTTGCAGAATACGTACAGAGGTCCCCTCGCCCTGAAATAACGTGTTTTTTCATTCCTAAAGCAATCCAATGAGTTTCAGCGGGGAACCCGCTATCCATTTTGTTAGTGGGATTATATCCTCAGAAAACGTCAGCGTCCGGGAGTGTCAGTGAACTGCGTGACGTGACGTGTGGCGTTTTATGACGTCGTCAATGAACTTGACCTACTTTAAGGACTCAGAATAATTTCAACCATCAGCTAGGATGCTTTATGAAGTCATCAATGACCTTGACCTACTTTAGGGACTTGATAAAATTTCAATTTCCAGCCTTCATTATCAGGCCTAACATCTAATATATAAAGCAGAAAGTTTGTCCGTCCTCCTGTCCGTTTATAACTCGAGAACTACTGGGCCAATCGCTTTCAAACTTTCAGGATATATTGTCCTCATCCCAGAGCAGCACATAGACTCATAAAAATAAAAATTTGACGGGGAGGTGCTGAGTAATTTCAAAAAAGGGCGAAAACAATGACTTTTTTCAATATAAAAAAACGTGGTGGTGTAGCTCGCCATCGAACGCGTTGTTCCAACGTTGAGTACAGCGCAGTTGTGAAAATACTATTTTTGCGATAACTCGAATATTATTCATTTTTATGAAAAATTACAGAGAATTAAATTTTTAGCCCCTGTAATTTCCTTTCCAATGAGCCTAATTTCAGATATTTTGAAGAAAATTTTCACAAGATCATTTTCCAGCGTATGCGTATTATTAGGAAGTGTGTTAGTATTAGGAAGCGTATAGTGCCAGGCGCTACATAACTTCTTATTACCTACATCATTTCCATCCATACAACCGGATATGAGTCATCCCTTACGCACTATACGCGTGTACGTTTCCCTATTACCGTTTCAAAATTATAAATTGGTTCAGTATATCTGTTGTCAGTGCTAAATCAACCCACTAATAATTCCTCGGAGTTGCATTATTTTCTTATCAAATTATGACGAGCGTTGGTGATTTTATAAACGAAATTTCGAATGGTGACTATTTAACCGGAGATCATATAAACTTTTTCCATCAGATGGTGTCGAATCGAACAACATTTAGACCGCAGAATGTATTCTTTGTCGGGGCGTTAGATTTTATTCAATCAATACTTAAAGGACAACCGCCTATCAGATTGTTAGTGGTAATGTCATTGCATTGGGTCAAATTACCCATTGGCTCTTAAATTCTCTGAATGCAAGTCCAGAGCACAAGTTTGTCACCAAAGTATCTTAGCACTTTTGGCAAGCGCAAAGCGCGAGTTTGTCGGCGTAGGGTCCACAACGAGCGCGAAGCGCGAGCCCGTCATAACGAGCGCGTAGCGCGCCGAAGGCGCGCGGCAAACGGCTAGTACAGTATACTGGGAAGAGCCCTGTCAACTCATTTTCTGAGGGGGCCTTTTCGCGCCAAGGTTATCGCGAGCGCGGGAGGTTGCGGGTTCCTCGCTGCCATTGCAAACCTGCAATGGCCTCTAA
Source organism: Aspidiotus destructor (assembly GCA_035079395.1). Lineage (NCBI taxonomy): Eukaryota > Metazoa > Arthropoda > Insecta > Hemiptera > Diaspididae > Aspidiotus > Aspidiotus destructor. The sequence continues at coordinate 8,040,946 of JAVHKZ010000003.1, read as the reverse complement.
TTTTTTGTACCTCTATAACTATGGACTTATGATCAGGAAGTAATTAGTTTGTTGAATTTTTCGTTGAAAGGATCCAAGAGTTTCTGAATTACATACATTTCCACGTCCAACAAAAGCTTCCATTTTTAGAAAAAAGTTCACCTTTTTAAGGCTCTTGCCTCTGGTAAGGTAAGCGTCCTTATACAATCGCAAAGAACATGAAAATCTCCCTCGAAAATGTGTTGTGACGTCACTCAAGGTATACATTAGCAATTTCCAAATTTTGCAAGTTTTTCTTTTTGGTACGCCAATCAATATTGATGATATTACTGCACTCATCGTTGCAGCCCTGGCGAGTTGTACTTTGGCATGACATTTTCAAATTTTCTTGTAGTTTTTGAAAAGTTTCTCTTTCTCGATACCCCAACAATGGCGATATACCTACTGGCATGTATCTCACAACCGCGTAAAGACTGTTATTATACTTTTTGATGAGCTTAAGTCAATTTCTTCAGTTGTCTATCATTATTTTAGCTAACGTTATTTTGGCTAGGAACACTTGCTCTAGATTATTTGAGGGGACATTTTTGCATTTTGGATCTTGATAACTGCGGATCTCTCGGTTACCATAAAAACTGGCATACAGTATGTTCGACTTAAGATTTTTAAAAATGACGTCACCAAGTATTAAGTATGTAGTGCTCATTTCATGATTCCTCTCACCCTTCCAGATCGACAGTACCCGCACAAATTTTTAATCCTAGGTTGAACCGACTATAGAAAAAATTTAAATTTCTTGAGCTCTACTCGGTATAGAACCGGATACTGAGTTGTATGGTGACTCAATCTTGTTTCAGTTTCCGACCACTGAGCGTCGCCCGTAAGTAATAAATCAAGTGAATTGCAAGTTGTGCTGTAGTCAATACAGCCTCACACCGAGAATAGCTGTTTCTACATTTGTTTATATCGTTCAAGCATAGCCGTCTCAAAGGAAGGCCAGAACATACACAGAACGGCAACGCCGTGAGAGTAGGCCGACTTTTACATGTGCTCCTATGGGGAAAAAAGGTTTTTTGAGAATCAGTGAGTACATGTTGAATTTTTTGAAAAATTGAAGTGAACAAAAATTGTAGGCCATTAAATTTTATATCGAAAATGTATTAAACTCAATTTGCACAAATTTTGCATTAATTTATAGGTAAACGATTCGCCTACTTAGCTGTTGCCAGATCTGCATGTTCCGACCTTCCTTTGAGACGGCCATGGTTCAAGGGTTTCTTAGTAGTATGAAAAATACACGGATCCCACATCGGCAATGAACTCGAGAAAAAGTTACACTGTTCTGGTGACTAAGTGTCGTTCCACTTTTTCATTTGAACTAAAAATCATAGGTACATTGATCTTTAAAAATTATAGTTATATGGAAACTTATATATACCAGAATTTGGACTTTTATAATAGACAATATTTCATAGGTTTCAATTCACAAAATTTAGGTAACCCAATTTAATGTCGACTTGAGTAGCAACTCATGCGAGGAAATCGCAATGCGATCGGAGTACCTAAAAATAACGAAGAACCAGAATGGAATTTTTAGTTTTACATTACCAAAAACACAATCATTCAATCAATAGTGAGGGTATGATCGAATAACTGTCAGTTTTGGAATCTAGGCAGTTTTAAATGGAATTTTAGAACGCATGTTTTGGATTGCTTTACGAAAAGTCCCTTCGCGCTTTTCAACATTTCGTTTCGTTTTCCAAAATTTCCAAGAATGTTTCAGCGGTATGTCTCCAAATCCTATACTTGATACGCTTTCTAGTCCCAGTTCGTTAATCGCTAAAACTATGATCAAAAAAGTAATGAAAATATTCATGGTACTGAGGAAATTTAACGACTCGAAGACGTGAGATATAGATGATAATGAAATTACAAAATCGAGCACAAAACCGATGTAATCCAACTGTCAAAATATTGAGCGCTTTTTGAGAGCAATGTTTGAAGAACTTGTAAACATATGCGGTGGGTGTGCAAATCTATCGTAGAACATACTTTTAGTAGGCTGATTGAATTCGATTGCTGATATTACGGTACATACTAAATGGATCGAATAGAAGAATAATTTCCAAACCGTAAAATAAATACTTTGTTAAACGCGTAAGCGTTTTCGATCAAAAAGCACAATTACAAACGATGAACTGACAGTACACGATTATGGGACGCCGAAAGAAGTGGGTACCAGAAAGTGACTCTCAGCCAAGATATACCGTGCCGAAAGTTGAGAACCAAGAACAACAGAAGGAAGAAAGAGGGAGGAAGCGAAGGGAACGAGGGGGGCTAGAATAGGTACAACAATTTGATATAACCGCTGTGCAAGTTTGCCACCGCTGACAATTCCACTTCAAAAATTACTGCATTAAATACGAATTGCGGCGATTGTCTGCGAGCGATTAATGAGCGGCTTTTGGGAATGCGTTTTCATTCGCTTAGGTCATTTACTTACACGCGTCGTTTTTGCAAATAACGTACGCGAACTTTGTGCTCCGCTCCAACTAATCACAGGCACTATATTATGTAAATACGAAAGCGTTGCTTACGGTATAGTTGGCCAACTACAGTAATCACAGCCTTTGTATCCAACACCAAGTCAGCCAAGAAGCTCGAAAAAAATGATGACTTACGAGTGTAAAATATATAGGCAAGAGGACTAGGGACAATCTTGACTCACAAGGTACGTCTTCTTTAAGTGTTTTTCTTCTTGTTTTTTCTTCAAAACTGGTATAACCTAGAGCAGGCATAAGCAACCTTTTTCCTTCCGCGGGCCACATTCAGCGAAGTTGTTAGGAGGGCGCGGGCCACATACAAAAACTGAAAAGTTACCTCTTGATGATTCACATCTTGTAGTTTGTTCTTTTACATATTGCATGAAATGTTTGTGATGTTGCTGTGGGTCGCAGGTTGCCTATGCCTGCCTAAAGATTGGGTGAGTTGACTGACCAATTTGAGATAGTTCTGAAAAAATATCACGTCAAAGGCTACGTAGAGGAAGAGGAGTATAATTATGATTCTCAATGCCATTTTATAATGACTTCACAGTAGCTCAGTTATAAATGCTCTCCGTGAGGGGAATCCAAAACATTTCAAGAACAAAATTTCCATTAAGCGAAAAAGAAAAAAGCTTCGTTTAAAGAAGAAAATTGCTGAGTTTGCCGGTTTCTGAAGGTTTTTTGAAAAGGGCGGGAGTTGTCCCCCTTCCTAGATGAATACGCCACCATGTTTAGGCATTTTACCTGTAACAAAGTAACCAAACAGAGAAGATACCTACTACAAGAGAGGGATGCTCCAAAAAAAAAAAAAAAAAAAAAACAGAAGAATCTGCAAAAATTAAGGCTCTTTCTGCAGTTCTTGCAAATTGTTGTGTTACTCTCTGGAGTAATCCTTTCTCGATAGGTCCGACCATAACTTGGAAAATTGTATTCATTACTAGTTCATCAAGCACGGAGAGAGGAGAAGGGGGCTTATTGCACATGGATTAAAGATCAACGGGACAAATGGTGGACAATAGCCAACTCCTCCGGTATTAATACAAAGCCTGATTGTTCGGTTTCCACATCAATTTGAGGTCAATTCCAAGTGAATCTGCTCACATTTGCAGAGTAATACAGATTAACAGTTGATCAACACAATACAGAAGGGAGTTGATTTCGGGTCGATCAATAATTTGAAAATAACATGAAATCGACTTCAAACAATACCGCCGACGTAATTTGACTGCATGTCGGTTTGATATCTTGTCAGAATATCGCTTTTGTCGCATTTGCAACCGCTCGTCCTTCATTGTCAAGTGTTTGCGGATTGCGTATGCACCAGTTTTATTTCTTTCAACACCAGTATCGACCCTTTCAGATATAACTTCAGATTTGAAAGAATATCTTCAGCTAAACTCTTCTCGTCTTGACAATCGCCAAGTTGTAGTGCCCCCAACTTAGACTCGACTTACACTGAATTGCTGTCGGAGTCTCTTCTTCTGTCTTTAAATTGATCTGCGGTTAATGGTCCGCCGAAGCAAGGCTCTGCATTTGCCTATTCAATTCAGTGTCCATCTTCTTCTCCACAACTGTGCAACTCTGCCCTTAAATGCAGACATTTCTTTGGAACCTAGCATGATGGCTATTGGGCAACTCGGAGGAAGTGCTTTATCGATCCCAATATCCTGCAGCGGCCGACTGAGCTTACCTCGACGCCCTGGTGCGGTCCATCATCCCATTCTTGATTGCAGTGCGAAGAACTTCTCATATCAGTACTTAATGAAGTGGTCATAGCAGCTTAACAGCGTCAGGAGAAAGTTTAGCTGCCCATGGTCTCAGTCTATCTTCTCATTATGGTCGCGTATCGACGCACGGGTCGTCCATCTACCTCAATTTGAGCGATTCTCGCTTTCCCTTTCTCAAGCAAGGAGCGCCTGGCCTTCTGCTTGATCTGTAAAGTCTCTTGGTCAGTTCTTCAGCAGGGAGCTCCATAGGTGGTGAACGTGCTGTACTAATACGCAAAGAGCCTCCCTAGAGAGTGAGCGATAGGCACCCTCTTTGCTGGATCTTTTCCATTTCTTTCCTTCTGTAGGCTGGCTTATACTGGAGCACCATACAGGAGGATCGAGAATGCGGTGCTCATCATTATCTTTCTTCTGGTTTCCCTAGATCCTCTTAGGTTTCTCATCAAGCGGCTTAGGTAGTTGACCACACTGTCTGCGTTTTCCGCTATCATCAGGAAATGGTACCTGAAGCTCAGCTTTGAATCAAACCAGATGCCCGAATACTTCATCACCTCATTCTTCATCGGTGGGTGGACTGATACCACATTCGCCGTTGTCATTGAGATGGTAGGCCTACTGGCCTATCTGCGGCGGCTGAGGTTTCTGCCAGTTTCTCTCGTGGTCTACCTCTCAATCTTTTTTCCGATTGTGTATATTGGAATACGCGTTTAGGTGACCGATCTTCGTTCATCCGGTCTACATGCGTTACCCAATTTCTTTATTAGTTCTCAATTTTTATTAGGATTGGTATTACCTCCGTTCATTGAGGATATCGACATTTCTCTTCCTATAATAGCGTACATCCAGCAGTTTTCCTCATAAGGGCGGTCGGGAGTTGCGTCCCAGATTGCTATTTCTTACGGATTTGAGTCCCAAAATTGCTGGGGTAGTAAAGAGGTGATATTGGAATTGCGTCCCAGTTAAAACAGGTAATAATAATTCATACCGGAATTGCGTTCTTAGTTTGCGGGATCGTTTCAAAGGTTGTTAGCGTACCCAGAAGACACCGCAAAGAGATCGGTTTCTTAGTCTTCCAAGAAAGTGTTTTAAACGCTTTGGTGAAGAAGTCAGATAATTGAGAATAAAAAAGGGTACGGTCTAATTCAACTTTGCAAGCAAAAGAGAAACAAAAAAAGACCTTTACAGGAGGAAAAAGAGAGAGAACGTTCTTGAGAGAGAGAAAAAAAAATAGTACAAAAGAGTATCAATCATTGAAAAAAAGTACATTATAGTCTTTCCACGGTAAGCATTACCAATCATACTATAGGAATATTTTCGCCACAAATTGCTGTCAATGAAATAATGAACGAAGTCATATTGCGCAAACCAAGGAATGTGAAATGAAAGTTTTATTTGAAAAGTTACAGGATGAACGTAAACATAGTGCGACATTACTAACTCTCCTAATGAGTTCCTGAATTTAAAGTTGGTAGAGCTTTAGCCTTCAGGTTTGTACGGTTGAGACGAAATGTCCTTTGATCCTCTGAGAGGTGTCGACCACATATGAGCAATTTTTGGTGTCGATGTTATCCTCCAATTTCCAGATACATCATTAAGTATTGTTCCGTTCTTTATCCATTAGAGACCTGCATGCATAAAAAGTTAGTTGGGTCTGAAGTACAGGTTGCAGATTAGAAGTGCAGGGCCTAAATTGTACCTGAACTTCAATCCATAGTAGATGTGAAGAAACTCACGTGAAATAGTGAGTGTCATCCTTGGTGTATCCACAAAGGCCGCAAACACTTCTTCGTTTATGTATTCTTTTACTGTTCAGTTGCCCTCTGAAAATAAGAAAGATAGGTGTATTTTAGGTTTTGACGACTAGCACAAGTGAGAATGGTCGCAACGAGTTAAACAGCTCCACTCGCTTTGCTCGTGGTGCTACGATCGAACTCGGTGCAATAAATCCAACTTTTGCTGTTTGTACTGCAAGGTGGTGTTTTGAACAACGAAGGCCGAAAACAATTTGCAGATAGGAACATATTATATGTATAAACTAATACTAGATCCCGAGCATCTTTGGCGTACGAAGGTCTCGCCCTAGGCAACCACTCCGGCCGAGAGAAAACTCTAATATTTTTCATTATTTTTACGTACTATTAACCATCGTGTACCGAGCAATTCTTTCCACAACAAAAATCAGTCTTGTTACAAACTCTTCTCGTGACGTTGAAACTTACCCTCTTCCTTGTATAACGATCTTGCAGTTTGTAGATTCATTGTCTAACAAACTCTCTGTATACCATAGACTTCATTCGTAGTGAATCCTGTACACTACTTTGTCACTTAATTTAGTTACATAAACTCCTTTAAAAGTTTCATTCAGTCGCTTCACCTCTGATCGAATGTACCGTACGTTCAAATATCTTACCATGTTCGCCGGAATTTAACATCTCAATTATCATTTCGTCATTATATCTATTCATTTAATTTGATCGTTAACGCAATCCCTCACTCCGTGTAGTCAAATATATTGTGCCAGACTTAGTAAGTCCTAATCACATTTGATTACAATCAAAATGTTTCTCTTTTGTTTGCTACACAAATCAAAAAAACTTGTTTTCTTTCCCTCGTGAAGTGGTCTCCCACTTCAGATCTCATAGGGATCTCTTACATCGTATAAAAATACATACTAGGTACAAAATTTTCTCACAATGTACCGACGCTCATCCTCAAGGTGAATATATTTGACAACCAGTTTTTTGTGGATCTTCTCAGGATGCTCCCTCATCTATTGTTCTAAGATGAAGTCTCCAACGTGAAAATGGCGCGAGCACAGGTGAGCTTGAATTGGTATCTCTTTAAGAGGAATGCTGCGAAATTCAGCCCATTTCATTTTCAACGTGACACAATCTGAAAATCTGTAATAAAAGAAAATTTCTCAATAGGTAGATAATACTTGAAATCATCGACAAACAATTCAATTTTCGGCGACGTAGACACGTACATTCCAGCTTCTTCTGACAAATCATCTCACCATGAGGAAATTCTTGAATCTAAATGTGCTTCCATCTCCGAATACAGAATACATTTTGTTAGAAGATATGGTCTATAATGAGAAGAAAAATCAACCGTTAGTTAGAAACCTTTATTCCACTTCATGTTTCTTTATACCACATTATTGCTGAATCCACGTTCATAACAGAGATTGATACTCACCAACTTCTTAGCCACAGATGATAATAATGTTGGATACGCCCTTCCTGGAAACGTACATCTCTGTGTTCCCTTATTCAATTCAGAGACCGCAGAATGCTCCGTACAAAAGTATCAATTCTGGTGAAATTTATGTTTCCTTATCGCACGAAAATCTTCGATAATAAAAAATTATCAATCTCCTTCGAATAATGACGAATGTGTACCAAGTCTATGTCGTGAATGAGATTAATTTTAGAAAAACTCACTTGAAACATGATACTGAGGATTCATCATTCCTTCCTCATACCGTACGTAGCAGAATTTTCGTGAGTAGTTCTTCCTTTTTTTTCAGCGACACGCCAATCATTGTGATCCTGTTATTTTGTCGCCGGTGAGCCTCAAAAATAAATAGCAATATCTCATCTTCTACTGATAATGTATCGAGTAAATTTCATTCCCAATATTAATGTCCGTAAAAGGAGAAAAAAATCTAGAAGTAGAACATCAAATTAAAAAGCGCCAAATAACGACAAAATAACCTGATAACGAGTGATAATATTATTTTAAAATTACACACGAAAGCACGTCAAAACGAAACGAACCGAACACGAACGAAGCTGTCGCTACCCCGGTACACATTTCATTCTTCCCATACTTGTTGCTTTATTATTATGTTCAGAGCTAGAAGTAATTAAACTAAGAAGGGAATGGAATGGTAAATTGAAAGATCCAAGTTCAGATGCGGACGGGTACAATAACAATTCGTATACGTACTCAAGTAACGAGCCTGCTGACTCAATTTTATTATGAAAACAAAATAAATTTCCTGGTATGGTTGAACGACTAAATCAACTGTTAACAAGAGACAAAGCGAAGGACTGAATCCAAGATAAGAGCGATATCGGCGGGTCTGATTCCAATTACGCGTTATTATTCACGCTTACTCATTCACGATAGTGATTTTCATAAACACGTGGATCAATACGAGAACGATAAAAATTATATATTTTCAACACGAAGTGTACACATTTTTAAATTATCTTGTTGCAGCCGTGATCCTGGTAAATGTTGAAGAATAACACGCGCGAAGAACTGAAATAGGTAACGAGGAATCTTTCTTTTATAATATTTTCTTCAAAGATCAACATGTTTAATGAATAATGCAGTGAGGTGCGTCAATACATGTAGAATTAAATGAGTGAATTGAGATGGTATTTTAATTCCACAATTTCTACGTAGGTATATGCTTCAACTTGTAGATGCTGGAAGATATGTGAATGTGAAGAAGTGCTTCTCTCGATAAACGGTACCTACAACTTAACTATGATGAGAGTTACGCTATATTTAATTTTTTCTGTCGGAGTTCTAACAACAGGCATTGCAGAACAGTACAAAACGATCACGCCCTCTGTAGACCTCCAAAACGACGAAAAGTAAGCCTAAACTGAACCTATTCCTCATAAAGGTTCTTTTGCGTGAATGATCGGTATAAATAAGTAGGTATCAAGCCACCGGTATGTGTATGTAAATGATTATCATTGTAGATGTCCCACAATACTTTGAATCGCAATATTATGGTCTCCCTTCACGCACCTCTTGAGAGGGCATTTCCTGTTGTTCGTGCCTTTTTCCCCCTATTTCTAGATTAAGTCATTGAACACGAAACAAAAATTTTTGAGTAGTCCTCAATTTTGATTCACAATGCGAATACATAATAAATCAGTGAGAACGTTTTGAAAATCTTTATTGTGTTATGTAGGAATTATGAATGAAAAAATTAGACTATTTGTACTTACAAGTTTTTATTTTACCTAGGCTATATCTTATTAAACCATGAGTCACTTATAAAACGTGTTGATGTTGTTAGATTAAGCGTTGGAAAATCGTTGATCGATACTGTGATAGATCTAGCGTTAGAAAAAATCCAAAATGAAGTGGTAGAACCCATTGTCCTTCAAGACATCGTTGAGCACTTCAACAAGGTAATTTTCATGATCTTACTCTTTCCTTTCGTTCGAAGAAAATCTCTCAAGCATTGCCAGCTAGATTGTTAAAATAAATCAGTAAGCTCAATATAACTGTATAGGTATCAAATTGATTTTTATAAGAATATTTTCAGTTACTTATTGATAACTTTAGCGGCCTCAAACAAGAAAAACTGTAGGTTATTATAGTGAAATGAAGTTTGGCATTTGATGAAAAATACTCTCCAGAAGACAATTAACCACTTTTCCTGCAAGTCGCTGGAGAAATACTATTTTAGCCTTAACGAGTCTTCGTTCACATTTCTGTTTTTATTTTATTTTTATTATTATTTTTTTTTTTTTGTAATCAAATCGTTAATTCATTTTTCATTCCTACGGCTCCCATTTAGGTTATTTTGTCTCTTTAAATTTGTGAAATAGGTACTTACTCTTTTTATATCAAAAATGGATTGCGCGCATAATGATGTAAAGACTTGACTGAAAAAAAAAAGACAGAATTGATCATACGAAATTTTTTGTGGAACGACAGCAAAAATATGTAGATACCTACCGTAAGTAATCTTAACATGAAAATTTATCAACTTCATGTTAAAATGTTGATAATTTTTTCCTTTTTTTTTTTCTGAAATTTTGAGCGTAAATGAAACGCAAAAGTAGATTATAATGATTCAATAGATGGGGTTAGGTTAGGTTCGTTGCAGATTTTCTTTCTTTTCTCGAGGTAATGGACTATTTTAGATTTTTTTTTTCAATCATTCGGCCTCGGTCACCTCGTAGATACTTGATGGTTTTTTGCTACGCTTCTTCAAAAAAAAGAAAAAAAAATGTATGTATGTATAATAAGAGATGAAATGGTGATATCAAAGAATTTCGCGGATTAATCATTAGGTAATATCTAATAAATGGAAATCGATCATTAAAATTATTCTTGGATGGTTTTCATAGAATACCGGTTCATAGGTAGTCTGCAAACCATTTCAACTTATTTATCATCCTAGGTTTTGTCGGACGAGTTCTGCACTTACCTTGCTTCCCAATGGTCTGTGTCGTGAATGTTTCAAAATTTCTTTCATTAAAAAATGATAATGATATTAGAAGTTACATTAGTTAATCTAGTTGCGATCGAAATGATATTTCATACTTTGCGAATTTTTAAATCTAATTTGTGATATAAAATATACGTAAAGCTACCTCCAGAAGACAAAATCATTTTCCTGATGATGAAAGATACTAGGTAGGTGCTTATATAAATTCGAGGATATCAAAGTTTTATTTGCCCCGAAGATTAACAGCCTGCAGATTACGCTCCTCTATCACAAATTTAAAAACTATACTATCATTTTTCGTTCTCGGCTTCTCAATCCATCATAGTGATACATGAGTACGAGCCATACAACCAAGAAATTATCATTGATATCGCTAATATCTATTAAGACCATTAAGACTAATAATAAGTAATAATTCATTCATGGAGTTGAATCATGAACTAGGTATCAAAAATGATTGGTCCGATGATATCTTATGAATCATAATTATTATAAATAACTTGGAATCCGAATTTTTCGGTTTCATGAAGTGGCAGGATCGGTAGGTACTAGAGATTTAATTTTCGGGGTTATTCGGTAATTAAAACATGAAAAACACGCTTCTGAAAAAAAATCTATAATGATATCATAATGTCGAAATAACAAATTAATCTAAAAGAGGGGAAGTCGTTTTAAAGGAATGGGACTATACTGCATCACTATTATGTTTCTCCTCATTATCCTGCGTGAACAACAGTCCTTTATCAGATACAATTAGGTAACTTAGACGAGGGGAATGACCTCTTCAATTTTTCGTGATAAAAGATCTCATCTCAACGCAGGATAAATGCATGGATTGATGACAAGCACGATGAAGGACGACAAAAATAAGTATACATACTACTCAGCCCATCATCACATGCGTATCAGAGAACTTCGTCATTTTACAAAATAACTTTTGAAATGTTCCTAGCTCACCGCTCAGAGCAAATTTCTCGAATCTCGATCTTACAAATTTTGCGTATATGTTACCAAATACTCATGTTACCGTCTATGTTGTGAATCCAGTGAATGACTTTATTCACCAGTCAATGACAGTCATTCACTGAAGAGCTAGTACTACACGATAATGTCTGAATAATATTCAGTTGATTACGTTAATGCCTGCCAAACTTAGTGAATAACGTTAATGTAATTGTTTATGTGACGTAGGTAACGAGGACAGAAATAGATAGGGGGAGAGTCCTCGACAGCACACAAACCTTATAGGAACTTCAGGGTAAAACGCCTGCATCGAAGCAGGAACCTAATCAAAATATCAAGTTTACGTCGGAAAAGCTCTCACACAGCCATAAACACAGACTAGGAAGAACACACAACTTTGACCTCGATCCTACCTGCCACAATAGGACCAGCTAGCTCAGTCGGTAGGATATGGATACTTTCCATCAGGGTCGAAAGGATAATCCAGGGATATTCACTGAAATTCACTTTCAGAGATCACCCAAGCGTTGAAAAAAGAGGAGGCGAGCGTCTCCTTGTGCTGACGAAGCACTTCTGAATGCTGATGAGGTGATTGCAGGAGCTGCAGCTGATAAAAAAATTACGCTCAGAGAAGCAGCGGCCAAAGTTAGTGTTACAGGTAGCCAAGGATATACATGAAATGCAACTGCATATTGGGCTGTGAAAAAATCGTTGCTCAATCCTGTCAAGCACTAAATTGACTCTGTAATTCTCGCTGTCATAGTAGCTTATCTTGTAAAAACAAATAGACCTCGTATTTTATTATTACTTTTTTTACATTCTGGACGTTGGCTATAGGAAATCATTTCTCCTGTTATAAAAATAAGTTACTGAATAATCACTCTAGCTAAAGTATCCCACGAACGTTTTTAATACGTTACAGTTGTTCAATTCACAATTCATGTCCTTTTTGCATGGATCTTCTCTTCAACAACAACATATTATACCAAGCCCTTTTGTAACTAACGTTAACTACTCATTCAATATTCCTATACTTGGCCTCATTGGCGGTTATCAATTGTCTAGTGAATGCACGACGTGATTCACTGATTTAATAACATTGACTGACATTATGTGTACCATTGACTATACACGTACCAGACAAATACTCGCATTGTTGAAAAAGTTGTCAATTTGAAGGATACTGACACCAGAGTGTGCTGCGTGTTAACCAGCAGAGTAAAAGAGACAGAACATTCTTTCCCTCTCTCTTACACCAACGTATTAACACGCAGCACACTCTGGTGTCAGTATCCTTCAAAGTGACAACTTTTTCAACAATGCGAGTTTGTCTGGTACGTGTATAGTCAATGTGTGTACTGAAAATTGAACGAAAATGGATGAAAATAGCTAAACTTGGCTTCTGATTGGTCCACACGTGAAGGAGTCCATTTTTTAATTTCACCGAGAAAAATTTTCAATTTTGTGATTTTCAATTTTCATACAGGTCACTGTCTACATATTATTATTATCAGCCAATAGCAAATAATTTGGGTGGAATGCGCAAAGAATTATTCTTTGCACCTATTATTCATCATCATTATCAGGCATTATTATTATGTCGTTATAGAGTTTCCTCTTTATACCGATTAGAGGAGAAGCAGCCCTATATAATGGTTTACTGTCAGGTGCACGGACAATTCAACGAGCCAGTGAGGCCCATTTTACTGTCCACAATCTTCACAATGTTGACGTCAACTGCAGTTTCATATTCCAAAAGCTAAACGTGAGATACGCATTATTTTACCATTAGATTGAATTTTCGGTAACAAAAAAATGGAACTAATCGATCAGGATCTAATTTCTTTGTATACAGTTTACTTACGACTTTCAAGCCAATCTTTACAATTCAGTGTCAACCGATGGTAAAATGGACGGTAACATGATACAATTAATTGCGGACACGAGTATGCAAATTGATTTGAAAAATAAAACTATCGAGCTGACATCTCTCACGCTAAAAACTGCGAGGTAAAACATAAAAGTTCAAAATCTACGAACTTATTGTGCCTATTTTCATCGATTTTAACCTTTCTTTTTCTTTTCATCTTTCAGGTCGATAACTCTTCAGCTCCATAGCGAAGAATACGTTGATAAGTTTATTAATTTTGTGATTAGAATGGTCACATCCAATTTTAAAAACACAATCTTATCGCAAATCCAGACGGAATTACATTCAATACTCAAACAAAAATTCCACTATTGAAAATATGATAATAGGGATGTCTTTAATTAGGCATGTAGTCATGACATTTTTCTCGTCGATATTTTATTTTCTATCCTAAATTAAGTATCGAGCGATTGAATGATTGTGGTAAAATACTTCATTTTCCAATACTCATTTGCTCCCATCCTAGTAGCCTTTTTAAAAATATAGATTATTCATAAATATGACCAATGTGTTTTCACTGTTATGGGCGCTATCCAATCATGGGCAATTTGTAGCCAAGAAAGGAACGCATGGTGTAATTGCCAGTGAGTACATGGATGGTACACAAGCCGTACTAATTTGGTGGCCAGATAAGAATGAACAGTTGTGAAAAATTCATCACATTTTTATTAACATCAACAAAACAAAATACCGCGCAATAATTTGAATTGATCGCAATAAAAATAGAAAACAATACACAAAGATTAAAAGACGGAAAAATTAAAGAAAATTATCAAGTTTTTAAGTACAAATTAATATTATGAAAATAGAATACGAGCATTACACAACCATATTTAGAGAAACGAGATAATTTATTAAAAAGAGGCAGGAAAATTTACTGTTATCAATCGTTTAGTGTGGAAGTTCACTTTTGTTTTTTTTTTCTATCATTAATAAGTACTATTCCAAAAAACTATAAATCAAATTTTCACACAAAATTATTATGAAAATTATCCAATTATAACAAAAAATTCCTCGACAATTTACCAAATAATTCGTGGTAAAATTATTGAAAAATTTGTGGTATTTCTAGCCCCTATTGTAATTCGATACTCGACTTAATATTATTAAATATTTAAACACGAAGGAAAGAGAAAGCGTGCGAATTATTTCGGGAGAGACAATATTTCTTTTACGCATAATTCTCATAAACAGTGTTCGGAAAATAAATTGAATCATAAGTTTTTCGATATGAAAACAAGAAAAATCCAAGCATGTATATAATTAGTACAGTTCATGGCAGAAAGTACCGAACACCACAAATAAACTATTTCTACTGGACACATTGAAAAAACTTATTATGAATTAGTACGTTTACACACATTGATTCAATAAGGAAAAAAATTGCACAATAAATGACCAGAATAAGTACAACGGAAAATTTATAGAAATTTCTTCAAATCCGAATAAATCACGCCAATATTAAAGAATAATCGACGTTTCTGATTTCACGGATATAGGTAACAAAAATTACTTCAATACTTCAGAATATTATGGAATTAATAAAAGAATATAATTTTTTCACAGTCTATTGAAAGGATTTGCGAATGAAACAGAAATACTACAGCGCGTTCTGTATGTTGGTCCACGACCACATTTAAAAACGTCGGAAGACTTTTTTCCAACACACTACTCAAGTTTCCAGCGAATTTATAATCACAGAATATAGCATCCAAGATTATTGTTGTTGTTAAAGTGTTAATAATGCAAATTAATCGATACGATGAATATTCATCTCAGCACAACAATATCAGTAGGTGTACTCTAAAAACTTCGAGAAATTCAAATAAAAACAACAAAATCAAGGTACTGATCGAAAAAATCGTAATTCAGACTTTAATAAAATACCAACATAATATTTAAATTAGAAACCTACCCCAAAAATACAAATTAATTAAATAACTTAATTCTTCCTTTAACACGCCTCGAGGACTTTACTTTGAAAGATGAAATTTCAATTTAATTTTAAAAAATTTACGACGACCAGATTTCATTTTTCCTTTAAATTACTGATTGTCTTATCAGCTTGTACTTAAAATTATTCAAACATTAAGTCATTTTTCAACGTTTCACGAGAAAAAAATTATACAAAAATAATAAATTACGGATACGAAAATCGATTAACGTGAGTTAAACGATGAAATTATTGCGCACTTTACGGACTAGAAGAATTTAATTTCGTCAACTTTCTTACTCTGAATAATCGTGCTGAAGAATCACAATCACTAAGAACCGGCTACAACTGCTGGATGGAAATTCAAAGACGCGCTATTAATACAAAAACGTTTACGCGTCGGTGGTGGACCGTCCATGAATACATGGCCCAGATGAGCGTTGCACTGCGAGCATGTGACCTCCGTACGAATCAGACCTGGATTTTTGATCAATAACAATAGATTTGCGCCAACTTTCAATTTTCCACATGCACCAATATTTTTCCAGTAAATAGTATACAATGAAGGATAAGGCACATACGAATTTGCGACCATATAGACAGTGTATTAGACGGGAGAAGAAATATTTCATAAAAGACAACAAAGAACAGAAAAAAAAACATTCCCAATTAGACCCAAACCGTTCAGCTATACATGGATAACGCCTCCAAAAGAAAAAACAAAAATTTGTCTTCGAATTACTTCCAAACTGTACAAAAAAGATATTCCGAAGACAAAGAGTTTTTCTTTCTTTTGGAGAACGTGCGGTATTAAAAGGTAACAATTATTTAGATATAGATTGCCATATTTGTGACTCGTTACAGTTCCTCGTTCAAAATTAGTTTCCTCTTTCAAATACAATGATCATAATCACAGTTGTATTCTACGTCCTCATTCCTCATCGGGTCCACCGGATATACGAATCAATAATTGCACGTTAATATCGTACTATTTTTGTAATGGACCATGAAGAGAAATGGTATTTCGGAGAACTAGATAACACTGTGAATGATCAACATCCAGAACTGTAACTTCGTCACACAGACCACGTCATAATCTAGGGTTAATTCGAAATTCAGGAAACTATTCTAAGGTCAAATCAATCTAATTGAAAATCAACGGAGCGACCATGCCGAGAGAAAACGTACGTATATTATACACCTAACAATCTCATTATTTACAAAAAAGGAAATAATCGCGCATTCGTCGCAGTGAATATCATACAAGCATATTTTTCAAGCACTGAAATACAAGAAGGAAAGATTGAAGCGAAATAGAAATAATGCTGTAAAGCCATCATACTTTTAAACAATTTTTTCTCATTAAATCAATGGTGAGAATCAAAGCCTCAAAGCCTACATCATTGTACTTATTGTACTTTTGGTTCTCGTCGAAGTGCATCACAAAATACTGAGCAAATTAGATGAAAATAAAAAATAATACAGAATTTAAAACAAATATTGATAAATCTCCGCCAAATTTGGAAAATCAAACTTCATAAATTAATTGAACGTCTTTTGAAAAACATATAACCTACAAAAGCGAATATTTTGACAGATACAAGAGAAGTAAAAAAGCTAATGAATTCTGCATGCATAATGTCGTCAAAATGTGTAAATGAGATTCATTTGATTTGTCAAAAAAATGACAGCGTTTCACTTTCGTACTTTCAAGACCACGAGAGTTGAAAGATTTAGATATTTACAAGTTATTCTGATGAACAAAATCTACAATGATATTTTCGCTCGAAAAATAAGCTGATTCACACATTACAACGACGATATTCAGTTTCCAAGCAGAAATACACAACATAATCAACAGAATACGAGAAACAAGCTATGTTTACAGGCAGGCGAGTGCTACTAACATTCAACCCAAAATTATATTCAACACAAGTACAATCAAAAACAGATATAAACTCACCATTGCTCGTATCCTTTGTAAGTTTAATTTTTCCTTGATCGAGTACCTCATTGAAAGCCGGCCATCCACATTGAGAATCAAATTTAGTGTCCGACGAGAATAATGGAAGGTCGCACACTATACAGCTATACAGCCCTTTTTCCGAAGTTTTATTATAACAACCAGTGAAAGGCCTAGAAATTTTTACAAATAATTACCAAGTTGCAACAAAAATAGATAAAAGGTCGGCTAATACTCGTATAGGATGATTGTAACTATGATGTCCCATCGATCAGATAAAAATTAACTTCATTTTGAATATCAGTAGCAGAACTGACTTGAAAAATTCATCATTTAGGACATGAGCTCTTATGAATCAAGCAACTAATCAAATTAATCGATAAGAATTGAAGCCGAAAACGAAATATTTTGTATTATCACTTAAATCCCCTAAGCTTCAGAATATTTCTTCGAATTTTCTGTTCGACTCTACTGTGATGATAGAAAAACGAGGTTAGAAGAACTTGAGAGAACTTCTTCATTACAAGTTTTCGGAAACAGGTGAAGAACAATAATCGTCGTCGATTGAAAATTACAATCAGTTCTACGAGGCGATTGTCCCTACTTTCTTCGTATTATGTCATAATCAGGGCGATCAAATTACACTACTCAACAATTTAAAATTGATTGAAAAATGCTGGAATGAGAATATGTGATTCTAGAAGTATTTTCAACGAGGAATTGAATGCCGCTCTTAGTTTTTAGGCTTGCTGGAGCCGTTTCTGAGTAATGAACGTGTTTTGTTGCCGCGCGTCGTTGCGGAACGAATCAACGATAGCTACTATCGTTGATGGGTTCCGCGATGACGCGCAGCAACAAAACACGTTTATTACTCAGAAACGGCTCCAGCAAGCCTAAAAACTAAGAGCGGCATTCAATTCCTCGTTGAAAATACTTCTAGAATCACATATTCTCATTCCAGCATTTTTCAATCAACTTTAAATTGTTGAGTAGTGTTATTATACCGTAATATCATGAGCAAATATGGAAATGTGTCAATCGCGATAGGCGCGATAGTTTATGAAAAATCAGCTATTTTAATTCTGCGTTCGAATAGATTTTCAAGAAGGTGAAACTTAAGAAGGTTTACGTTAACGGTAAAGTCTATTGAATACAAATATGCAGCGATCGTTTTGATTGTCACATTTACATACATCAATCAGTTCTTTCTTAAATTGACAAAAAAAAACACTTTTTTTCCTCCTTTTTTGAGTCACCGAAATTGTTTACCCATAACTTCTATGGCAACTTTTCGATAAAGGGATATTTAGGGGAAAAAATAGCAAAATATGGTATTCACCAAAGGATACCCTGCTACGTGAATAATTCGATCGTAAAATCGAGTATACTATTCGAAAGCCTCCCTGGTCTATTATTAAAATTTTGGCATACTCCCAAGTATGATATCATATTTTTCCAATACACATCATTTTCTAAACAAACAACAGATAGAAAAAAAGTGTCCTAGAATTCCATAGTGAAGCTCCAATTTAGGTTTATAATGAATGAAAAATAATTTTCAACGACTGAACGAATCATCACACGTTATTTTTGACCGTAAAACCAACGTCTACATCTTGACATTCGATTTGTGCAATATTACTATAAGTATGCCAAAAACGTCATCAGAGATTTTATCATCTTCATTTCAATGTCAGAAGCAGAACTGACTATTATAAATTCATCATTGACTGATGTTCGAGTAAACATACAGCATAAGGTATCCACAGACGTATAGGATAAAATAATTAAATTCGTCTCACAAGCCATCAGTAGTTGAATAATCTTCATATTCTATTCAGTAGCAGAACTGACTTTTCAAATTCATCATCGATACTTGCTCAACCATTGTAACAGAAATATTATAAAATAAAAATATTCTATAGACTATCAGAAATTGAAAGAGTCTTCATGTTCTTCTCCGTAGCAGAACTGACATTTGAAGGTTCATCATACTTAAAATATATCGATTTTACGACAGATATTTGAATTCAATAAAAATAATTCTTGACTTTCAGGACGTTAGTAGTCTTCATGTACTGTTCAGCAGCAGAACTGACGTATTAAATTCATCATGGTCAGAATTTAAGCTAATACCGATATTTTCTATTCGCTAAATTAAAACTATAATAACGTTGAGCTCATCTTCTTTTCCTCTGGTAAAGGAACTACTCCCACTAGATTTATTTGAAGGTCAAGACAAAACTGACCAATTTTCTAAAAAATGAAGTCGAATATAATTGGAATGCTCGAAACAATAGATCGGCTTATCGTGCCCATCTAAATGAAAGCACACACAGCATCCTTGAGCTTTCTTAATGTTAAGTATTGGGCAACTGTATCTCATCGTTGCGAATGTAAGATTAATCGATAAATATTATTCATAAACAACACGATGACATGCAAAAGTAATTATTTACCGTTCTGTTCCTTTCTCTTGAGTGACATGATACTGAAGAGGAGTCAAACGTTTTTTCAATTCCTCCTTGTTCGTGCAATCGGAGTCCGTCATATTTGAGCGATATCCTTCTCAAAGTTTAGAAGAACTGGAATCACTGACGTTGATTTCTAGAAAAACAGAATGTAGACACACAATTGTCAGGGAAATATAGCGACATCATCACCAATCGGCCTCGAATTTAAAGCACAATAATTATGGAAGTAAAATTCTAATAAACGTGGACCGTGTGGCGTATTTTCCAACTTATTGCCTTTTATAGAGAAACATTCGTTTAGAAAGCCGACGCAATGAAAAGGTAGGTTCAGCAGCACCCAGCACGTTGAGTCCCCGAGACGCAAGACGGTGATTTTATCAAATCACATCGAGACGCATGCCATCACGAATTTTGGTTGGTCTCCGAGTCAATCGCCACGCCCTTTTGACAGTTTAGACGCAACCTGTGGATCCAACAGAGTGCGTGCGAGTACGCAAAAGACGATTAATATCACACGACGATGACGTCAGGAAGCCAAAAAAAGGCGGGAAACAAACTGTTAGATAAGATATTGATAACGTGAAAGACGGTAGTTGAGATACGATTTTGAATTTCTGATTGAATTGAATTGGAAAATAAATCTCTCTTTAACTATAGTCGGCTGTATCAGTGACCATGAACTTGCTTTAGATCTTTCGTTCCATCATCATATGCAGTCGCAAATTTTGAATTATTAATTGTGATGAAATTGCATCCTAAAAAATGAAGTGCATTTTACATGTTGAAATAATTCTCACATCCAGCAGGTACCAATTTTTCTGTTCCATAAACGCAAATCCATTATCTTATTCTTCGTGAAGATATTTAATATTGTCTCTTGTTTTGTGACAAGTGTTTTACCTGCGAACGATATTCAACGACATGTTCACGATGAACTACAATCAACAGGTTTTGTTCGCCCTGGTTGTTCGCTCTTAGGATCCACATTTTCGTCCGACGTGATCAAAAGCAATGTGACGACCGTTAAATTCGGCGAAATTTCAGAATTACTCTACACTTATCAATTGGTAGGTCTTCGCTCCCGACAACGGTGAACTGTTATCTCGAAGTCCTGTCGTACCTAATACCTTTTATTTTTCAGGAACCGGACAGTTTGAAGAAATTACCGTTAGAGGAAGTGACTTGTGACTTTCATGTATATCATCTAGAGGAAGAAGAAATTCAAGCCGAAGAGCTGGGTGCCGGTGGTGATGGTAGCGAAAAAATTGCTGCGGCCAACTATTGTTTACTACCTCATACTTCGTTTAATGATATTTGGGAAAATCTGATTTTCGATTCTAACATCAAGGAGAGGGTAATATCTTACACACAGTTAACAGCGATATAATAACTTTATCCCTCATGACACAACCTTTACAGCTACTTGAATATGCCAGTACATCCATGATATTCTCACAACACAATGTCAATACCAACGTTATTTCGTGGAATCGTGTTGTATTGTTGTACGGCCCTCCTGGCACGGGGAAAACGTCGCTGTGTAAAGGCTTAGCTCAAAAATTGTCCATTCGACTGAAGAATGAGTATAAAGTAGCAGAATTTATCGAAATCAACAGTCATAGTCTATTTTCGAAGTATTTTTCCGAGGTAGGCAATAAGAATATTAACCTAATTCAAGCTGAGGCCCGCGTTCTGATGATCTTCTCTGATACTTTTCAGAGTGGTAAACTTGTTATGGAAATGTTCGCCAAAATTCGCGAACATTTAGAATATAATAACTCGTTGGTTTGTGTACTCATCGACGAAATAGAAAGTTTAACACACGCTCGAGATTCATGTATGAATGGAGTCGAGCCATCCGATTCAATCAGAGTTGTTAACGCGATCCTCACTCAAATCGATCAAATACGAAAGTAAGTATCAGGTGCCTAATACTCTTACAGGATAAAAATTTCAAGGTCTCTAAAAAAAATATCAGAACAAGGCAGTTTCCACTTTGGAATAGTCGCTCTCTTCGCGTTTGATTTCCTCTAAATACTTACCGAAAAATCGAAATATTCTCAAATTGCATCATCATTTCAGATACCCGAATGTAATAATTTTAACCACTTCAAACTTGAAGAGTGCCATCGATATTGCATTTGTTGATCGAGCTGATTTGCAAATATACGTAGGACCTCCTTCTTGGCGCGCGATTTACCAGATTTTTGTTTCTTGTTTAGAAGAACTCGTTAGAGTATGGTTCAATTGTTGACTAATCGAGTATATTGCTAGTAGATTTTGACAAAAGATGTTTTAAAGAGGCTTTGTTTTTCATTTGCTCGACAGGTGAAGATAATTAAGACTGAAAATGTTGTTTCTTTCCTGCCCGTTGACTGTATATGTGATAGTGACGAGAAGAATGATGATCTCAGTTATAAATTGTCCATCGTCGCAAAGTAAGTATAATGCTATCAATCGTACCTATTTTATATTCTTTGAATTAAAAATAAAAAACTCAGCAATGACCATGCTAAATTCCTTGCATATTAAACAAACAAAAGTTTTTCGGGAAAATACTTGACTTCGGGATGACTGTCGTTTTTTGAGAACAGTAATTCTGAATTTAGCGAGAAAGATCATATTTTGAGAATTCTTTTTCATTTGTACAATTTTTGGAAAGTGATACCATACTGTAATTCAACTGTCGTTTTGTTTTTGCATTGGTGTCTGAAAAACCGGTTGTGTCGATTTAAATTTCTTGGAAAAAGTGGTTTCTGAAATGAAGATTGGAAGAAATATTTGTATAGCATTTAAAATTTAAAATATCATGTTTAATTCATGTTTGCATTTCCCACCATGGTCGGAGTTACGAAGGAAAAAGAATTCTTCTTGTATTTTCTCTGAAGAATTTCGCAATTCATTTCTCTATGTTACTTCATCGTATGGTATTTTCAGATCGTGCCAAGGATTAAGTGGTAGAATTTTACGAAAACTACCATTTCTAGCTTATTCGTCCTTCGCTAAGAGTGAGTCTCACTCCATGCCAGCGTATATAGATGCTCTTCAGCAGGCCATCGATCAACATCGGGCGTGCAAGGAGAAGACCTTTGATGCTCATGAAAACTGAGAACCTTCATTAGATAATTTTCGCTTTTATTGGAATCTTGTTCCCTTCATGTGACCGTTGTTGTTTGTTTCTTATCAAAAGAAGGAAGGCAACAAATAATAGAAAAAACAACAAAGTTTTTAAAAACTTTCGTATTTTTCTCGTACGATCTATACGAGTTTTTGACCTAATTTTACCATTCAATTTGATGAGGTTTAGCCACCACACTGCTCTAAACTGAAAAGTTTGTGATAATTTTAATTTTTCATTATATTCTGACTGATCATGTAACTTTTTCGCGCCCTAGTGCGCCCCAATGATGTAAATCGCATTTTAATTCAATAAAATATACTTCTAAGATTTTTATTTGTTGATTTCATTACCATATCTTTTTCTTTTCCAGTCATGCTTGAACGCATACTGATCCTATTTAGAAGAAAATCTTCCTAGTGAAGGATACTCTTTGCACTTTTTTCTCGAATCGGAATTGAGTAAATCAAATTAATTCTAAAACTAAAAAAGTATTATTCGAGAAGCTTTTTCTAACCTAAGATACCGTCGAAAATATAATGCTCGACTGAAATACCTCCGATGGATATTGAGTAGACTAAATGTCCAGTAGAAACGATCTGGACAATTGGACTTTTTGCATAACTGAGAAAAAACTGTTTCTCCAGCCCTTTCCTCTTCATGTATTTTCAATCGTTGCCGTCGAGAACGCGGTTTTTGATTCTCAGAAAATTCCGAAGTATTTATGACGAGAAGAAAAATTAGGATACAAGATTTGATTATTTTCACATCAAGTACTTTTATTCGAAATAGGTATAAAAACATTTCACATTATTCCTAAGTTAGAACAATGACTTCAAACGTGATAGAGTTGGCTAATGTTTTTTCTACTCGACTATAAAATTGCTTAGCTCTTCATAAAAATTCTAACAGACATTTAACAAAATCACTAATTAACTTGACGATCATAATGAGAATCTTACAATGGCTGTGATCCTGGCGAACAATTTACAAAAGTTTAATAAAATGGAATTTAGATGAGAAATAGGCTTGAGACGACCAGGAAATTGAGATAAGAAACGAGATGACGTAGAATAATTCGACTACCCAAGAACTGATGGTAGATTAAGGTTCAATCCTAATGGCGGTCTTCCAGTTGTTGTTTGTTTCCTACTTGGGGTTGGAGTTGTTTTCATATTCATACCTCCTCCACCAAGTAGAGTACCACCCAAGTTAGAGGTGTCCAAAGGTAACGCATTACCACCGGTGAGAGGCTGCGTAAGTTGATTCGTCGGTAATAAATTACCAGGAAGCAAGATTTCTTTCAATGAGGCAGTACTGAGTAATCCTCCGGTAAGTAAATCTTCAGGTAATAATTTAAGAACCTCCTGAAGGTCGGGTAAATTGCAAAATGGATCTTTCAATTTATCGATAAATCCACCCCATAAAGCAATCTGACAATAGCGAAATTTCTTTTCTAATTTTGGTCTATCGGATATTATGGCGCATGTGTTATCTTCTTTGAACGGTTGCCATTCCTCATTTACAGTAGGTAGATGAGGTTTCCTACAAAAACAAAAATCATAAATAAAAAAATGAACGCTTATACGCGAGTAATGTGATTTGAAATACTCACCCAGTTTTCAGATAATTCGTGACCACACTGATGAACATTTCTTTTATTCTGAGATCTCTTGGATCCTTCAACTCGGATTCAGGAACTGGCATTCCACCCAAATTTTGATACTCGAATAAATATATCAAATCATCGCCGTGACTAGCTGAATAGCGATCGACAGAGAGAGAATTAGTCTAGCTATGAAACCTTTTCTTATTATAATAAATAAAAAATATCTCACGAGATTTGTCCGTTGTCATTGAGGCAGGAGAATGTAATGTTGAGCCTTCTAAGAAAGAGTTTCCGTGTACTTTCTCGGATTGATACTGAAAACTGTAGTAATAAGATGGCCCATCCCAGAGCAGCGATGTGGTTGCCGCTGGTAGATTGAAAAGCGCATCTGTAGTTGTCTGCAATAGAATAATTGTAAGAAAAACGACATACTGAACAATATATTGATATAATTTTTCAAGTACTCACTTCTATAACTTTTTGAAATTCTGACAATCCTTTAGTCAAGGCTCCTGTGATGAAACCTAGATATTTATCTTGAGAAAACAGACCTTTGATCAACTTATTAACGGCGCCATTTGTGAACAAGCCTGAGAGCGGAGGAAAAAAGAAAACACTTGGAATTCGAAAATGAAAAAAGCGGTCAACCAGAGAAAGAAAGCGAGAAATTTACCAATGTTGTTATCCACCAGCGAGCGAGGTAAGATTTTATCAAGAAAATCGGATATTTTCAGACGTTTCTCCACGTCTCCTTTGAACTTGCCTGCGCAAATACACATATGTAGATATGAGTTTGATACTACCTACTTCATTTTGCAACGATAATGAAGTAAAAAATATATTCAGGATTTAAAGTACACAGGTTGGGAGTCAAACAGAAGCTTTCCATTTTTTTCAAAGCTTGGTAGGTACTGAAAATTGGCCTTGACTTACGAGCTCGGAGGCGAATTCCGGCCTCAAGGTCTAACTTTCTGCTCTTTTTGAAGTTCCTAGAGCTAGGTTCCCTTGTTTTTAAATGAGAAAAAACTAAAAAGTAGAAATATGGTCAAATGAGCAGCTCTGCGATGGTTTTCATGACCTGACTCCAGTAAATGCAAGTACCGGTACCTAAAAGAGTCAATAGAGTCTACAGTTTCCATTTTTTTTTTTCCTTCTCAGCTTCCAGTTCCAACTCTAGCTCCCATCAACAGATCCTAGACGAGCCTTTTCCGAGCTCCGAAGTCAAAAAATGCCCGATTTCCCGCCTTTACTCATTTACATGTTCGTATGTGATATATTTTAAATAAATAAAAGCTCCAACATCAGGTTTACCTGTTACTGATTTTCCGGTTTCAGATTTCGTGGTACCAATTAGTAAGGGTATGTTCTTCGATCCGGACTTTTTCTTCAATGCGTCTAACGGAGTATTTGTCAAGAAGTAAGATAAAAATCGACCATCATTTTTACCTTCAACTATGGGGCCAGCGGATAGCAGCTTAGAGACGCCATTCACAAAACCGCCGTTACCAATTCGTTCCGACTAAATTATAAATAAATTTATTCTAACTTCATAGGTACGAAGAAATTTCCATGAAATAACTGAATTTAGGTACTCGTCAAACCTCTAATTTTTTTTGAACATTCAAAATATATTTGAGATCACAATTTTGTAGACATCGCACAGTATCCAACGGACTCAACCCATTGCAATTGGTCGTATGCGATATGAAAGCACTCGTATTGTCAGGTGCGTAGTCCACGGCGCTCGATGAAATGCCGGTGCCACTCATAGCCAGTACTCCTTGAACGTAACCTGTAAAAGATATTAATTTAGATTTTTTCCCAGATAGGGCAGCCAGGATTTGAAGGGAAGAGAAAATTATTGTGCCTTTCGATTCAGAATCTTTTAGTTAATATTTTGTTCTACAAATTAATTATGAAGAAATGAGTTGCGACGAGGTCCCTAATCCCCTTCCGTATACCCCCTTTCCAAAATTTTTTCCGTAGACCAACTTGTTGATCATTATTAGAGTTTTCTATTTTTGCTCTTTCATGCTCACTTTTCATATCATTTCCTTCCTTTTCAAGTTTTTAAAAGCAGTGTATGTAGAGACACCAAGTCTTTAGGCGAAGAGCACAGGCAGTAATCCATGTGATTCAATTATGAAGTCAACAACCTCGAAGATCCGTTACCTGCTGTAAAATCGGACTGAGCCAGAAGCATGGCTACACTGGCTCCGCTTCCTTGACCTGCAGTGAAAATTCTCCTGGAATTACCTCCAAAATATGATATGTATCTTCTCGTCCACTCAAATGCTGCTCTTATATCGAATAGAGCAGCATTACCGGCCATTTGCTTATTACTGGATCCTAAAAATCCTAAATATCGAAAACAAAAACCATCAAATCATAGAGAAACAAACTTTCAGAATGTTATTTTTCTTCCATCAAGCGAGTGAATAACATTTTCTGACTCACAAAGTCGACATATAAAAGAAGCTCACACTTCGAATTACCTAGAGTGCCAAGTCTGTAATTCATAGTCACAACAACTATATTGTTCTTGACCAGATCTCGAACACCATATTGATTTCCTGATCCTCTGATGAAACCACCTCCATGAATCCAGAAAAGTACAGGTAATCCACTAGCATTTCGGTTGTACACCTAGATGGAGAAAAAGATTTATAAATTTGAACAAAACTTTTGAAAACAACAAACTGTTGAAAACACACTCTTCCTACTTATAACTTGATTAATGATAACTCAGAAGAGAAATATACCGGTGGGCCTATTTTACAGAAAATTTAGGAAGTTTGTCGTACTACGAAATCTAGAGCAAGTAGGCTCAAATCTATATGCGCGTGGTTTGTCAGCGAGAAACCCGCCAGCCGCCAGCTGTCTTTTCTTTGGGGAGGGGGGGGGGGGGAGAGCATATCCTTAGAGAACGTCTGCAACTGCAGTCAACAACTTGTGCGACGTTATCAATCTAAGTTAGGTTACCAAATCTGAAGGCACAACGACCAAATAACATCTACATCAAACTCGAGTCTCAGTCTCAAGTGTGATTTTCGAATGTCAGTCTCGAGTCTCAAGCTCCCGACACCATCTCAAGTCTCGGTCCCGAGTGTCAGTCTCGAGTTTTAGCCTCAATTCTCAAGCTCGAGTTTCAGTCTTGAGTGTCATTCTGAAGTCTCAGGCTTGAGTTTCAAGCTCCAGTCTCAGTCTCAAGTCGCAGTCTCGAGCTCGAGTCTCAGTCTCATGTGTCAGTCTTGAGTGTCAAATTCCAGTCACAGTCTCGAGTCTCAAGCTCGAATCTCAGTCTCTAGTCTCAAGTTTGAGTCTCGGTCTCGAGTGTCAGCCCCGATTCTCAAGCTTAAGTATCAATCTCAAGACTCAGTATCGAGTGTCAGGCT
Organism: Aspidiotus destructor; assembly: GCA_035079395.1. NCBI lineage: Eukaryota > Metazoa > Arthropoda > Insecta > Hemiptera > Diaspididae > Aspidiotus > Aspidiotus destructor. The sequence goes on along the minus strand of JAVHKZ010000003.1, from coordinate 8,013,101 downwards.
TGAGTGTCATTCTCGAGACTTAGTCTTGAGTCTCGGTCTCTAGTCTCAAGCTCGAGTGTCAGTCTCAAGTCTCGATCTCGACAGCCAGTCTCGAGTTTCATCCTCAATTCTCAAGCTCGAGTCTCAAGTCTCAGCTTTCAGTCAAAGTCTCAAGTCTCAAGCTCGGGTGTCAGTCTCGAGTCCCAACCTCGATTCTCAAATTTGAGTCATAGTCTCGAGTCTCAGTCCCAAATCTCAGTCTCGAGTCCCAGCCTCGATTTTCAATTTTAAGTTTCGGTCTCTAGTCTCAAGCTTGAGTCTCAGTCTCGAGTGCCAGTCTCAGGTCTTAGTCGCGAGTCTCAGTCTCAAGTGACAGTCTTGAGTCTTGGTCTCGAATCTCAAACTTGAGTCTCAAGTTCGAGTCTCAGTCTCCATTCTCAGTCTCCATTCTCAGTCTCCATTCTCAGTCTAAAGGGCCAGTCTCGAGGCTCAGTTGTGAGTGTCAGTCTCAAGTCTCAAGCTCAAGTGTCAGTCTCAAGTCTCAGCCTGGATTCTCAAATTCGAGTCTCAGTCTCAAGTTTCAGTCTTGAGTCTCAGTCTCGAGTGTCAGTCTTATGTCTCAAGCACCAGTGTCAGACTCGAGTCTCAGCCCCGATTCTCAACCTTGAGTCTCAATCTCCAGTCTCAGTCTCGAGTGTCAGTCCCAAGTCTCGGTCTCGCCATTCAGTCTCGAGTTTTATCCTCAATTCTCAAGCTCGAGTGTCAGTCTTGAGTGTCAGTCTCGACTCTCGATTCTCAGGTTTCAGTCAAAGTCTTGAGTCACAAGCTCAAGTGTCAGTCTTGAGTCTTGGTCTCGAGTCTCAGTCTAAAGTGTCAGTCTTGAGTCTCAGGCTCCAGTCTCAGTCACGAGTCTTAAGCTCAAGAGACCAAAAGTCAGTCTCGAGTCTTAGTCCCGATTCTTAAGCTCGAGTCTCAATCTCTAGAATCTCAAGCGCGAGTCTCAATATTGAGTCTCAATCTCTAGTGTCATGCTTGAGACTCAATCTCGAGTCTCGGTCTCTAGTCTCAAGCGCGAGTCTCAGTCTCGAGCTTCAGCCCCGATTCTTAAGCTCGAGTCATCAGTCTCGAATCTCAAGCTCAAGTCTCAGGCTCCATATATGCGTCTAGAAAACTCCTCCCGAAAATGGATCTCCTATTATATCATGTACAAAAAAATTAAAATCTTTCGAACCAGAATTGGAGCGGAAAAGCGGAAGATAATATTTGGCCGAGGTGGATACCTAGTAGCATCGTGGCCATCAAGTATTCAAGTGAGTTTTAGGGCCCGCTTGGACAACATTAAGAAGAAGTGCTCCAGGAGAACCTCATTACTGGAAAGTTATGTTTTACTGCCCCATCTATTTGCTGATGATGTGCTACCGTTCCATCTGATGTCCTGAAAACGTATTTAAACAAGATCAAGACCATCTAGAGGAGGTGTAAGATCATCAGCTGCCGCGCTTATCAAGACTTCGGTGCGGGTGTAGCCGCAATACTGCCTACAATCCTCTCCTCCACCAACAATAATAAGACACTCGATCCGTTGGCTGCTCCAAAATGGATATGAAGTCCCGCACTGGAGTCACCAGCCAAATCTCGAAGTCAATAAAGAGGATGGCTTGATGCCTAATGGACAATCCATCTCACGGTCAGAAGCAATCAAAGAGGATGAAGTAATAGCAAATCACCAATTTTCGAACCTGGAAAGGAAACAGAACGAGAAAGGCATTCGGACTTATCTAGAGTTCCCTGATGTCAACTCCAGGCTCTGAAAGAAGCACCGATAGGACCTAAACGAATATGGAATGTTCCGAAAATATCTGACGAGTAGGAGCTGAAGACCGAACGGATGGCGTGTCTACGGTACTTCCAAAGAAACAGCGCATCATATCTTCTTGAAGTGCTCACGATTTACGGGTCCTTATCGACTAGAGACCACCAACAGTCTACCACATCGACTATATGAAAAAAGTAGTCAAGGGTCTGTGGGCGGAAGAGAACCCCTATTTCACTTTGCATGGAGAGGCAGACCTCTGTCACCCTCTAGGTTTAAAGCCTGGGTGGGGGACCGGTAGCACAGAGGAACAACAATATTTCTGTCGATGGTCTTCTATCAACCCAGATTGCGTCCGACAATCATCCTAATTTTTTAAGGGTGTTAGGCCCCCAGTTCCGGGTCGATACTCGGTGTTGAGCTAGGCTATAGACTTGTAATAGCCCCACCGGGTACTTCCGAACAGGGGAATCTGTGGAAAAAAAAAATCCTGGAAAAATTTCTCCGGGCTAGATTATAAGGAAACTTTGATATACCGAAAAATGTGACTTATTTTACTTCCTAGAATAAGCACGCGTTTCTAATGAGGAAAACAAGAGAAAGGAAAGTAGATCAAGAGCTTGAAGAAAAAGTTTTTTCAACAAAGTATTTTACAATGTGTCTTCATAAAGTGCAGAGAGTTTAGGCTGGCTGTTTTTCAAAAGCAACTTATTATTCATTTTTTTCTTTCTTTTTCGTGCAAAGCCTACCTAATAGAAAAAAAAAACTCTTCATCAACTTTTTAATCAATTGTCTTTTCAAGAATGAAAGATGACAAAGTTTGAATCGAGGTTTGTGGTCAACACTGCGTTATTAGACATTAGGACAGTCAACAGTGGTATAAGTGGGCTTCTTTGCAGGTTTTTAATTGCGGAGTAATTTTAAGTTTATAAACTACTCACACTTCACAAATGGTTATTTCTACTTTTTTCTGGTTTTCAAATTCAACTCGACAACTTTGTTGAAACAAATCAATCAGACTAACAACGTAATCACCCTGAAAGTGCCAGTCATCATCAACATAGTACCTAGCCTATGGGTTTAACGTTCATATAATAGAATATTTTTTGTGAGCTACAACGTAGCAAATAAAATTTCCGTAGAACAGCGCAAACTGGAGAGGAAAAAGAAACTATAAAGCAAGAAGATAATGATAGGCGCATTATGATACATAATCACCGTAAAGAGTTACTCTAAATGATACCTAAAATGTCATCAGCTAGGTATCTGCATAAAACAAATCAAAACTTTGATGAGCAAATCATGAAGTAAAATGTTAGAATTAACAATCAGCCAAGTTGAAAGACGCGTCGTTTTCCAATTAACATTTTCTATTATTCATATCCTTACATCATTAAGACAAATGAACATCTGATGCAAATGCTCGAGGCTCGACAAAAATGAAGTTACACAGAGTAAGCGAAACGAAGAAAGCGACAATAACGCCATCCAGCGATCACATAGAAATTTGGAGACCCATATTCACTGATAGCTTTTTGCAACTTGAATATACGCAAATTAGCGGGAAACCAGACTTTGAAGATTCTACTTAATTCCTACGTTCTTTCCAATACCTACATTTTGTAGCTTGGTTGGTTTTCTATCAAAACGGTCCGAGTATAACACTCGAAAATGATTTCGACTACCCATGCTTCAAGTAAGAACGAATTCAGTAAGGAAAATTTGGGAGAAGTTCTCAATCCATTACTTACCGAAGGTGTGTACACATTCAAATACAAACAATCTTCGTTTCCTGTCATACCCGCATTATCTGGAAGAAGTTGAACGCACGGACTTCCATAATCAAAAGCTTCGAATTGACCTTTTAAATAGGCAAATATAGGTCTCTAGAGGGAAAAATATAAAATTTCTTGTACTCTTGTATGGTATCCATCCAGTTTGGAATGAAAATAATCCTACTTGAAAACGATTTCTGCCTAAAGGAGGTTCCGCGTACGGAATCCCCTTGAACGAGATATATCCATCTTTTTCTTTGATACCAAGTATTTTCGCGGTACGATCCTCTTCGTAGATCGAAACGATACCCGGAGTGTCAGTATCTACCGAGGGCTTCGAAGAACTTTCCTCCGAATTTCGCGAACTAGTTGTGCCTTTCGAAGATGCGGGGCTGACGGTTGTTTTGAATCTCTCAGTCACAAGATCTGGATTTCCCGATCTAGTCGTGCTTTTTGAAGTTGCGGCAGTGACGGTTGTTTTTGTTCTCTCAGTTGCGGGACTAGTTTTAGAGACCACAGTCGTCTGCGTGAACGCGGGAATAGGCTGAGGGATGGCGGCTTTTTCACCGCCTACAACTCTTTTCACACGATTCGCATCAACACTGAGCACTATAAAACTAACGAAAAGAAACACTTTCATATTGCCCGGCAATCGATAAGAAGGTGCGGTAATTACACTTTCACGCAAATAAATGCATATTCGGTAGGAAACGTTTTACATCATCGAACGTCCAGTGACGAATGTTTCCGAGATTTTCGATCGAGGCATTGCGCGAGAAGAAAAAATTCGTTCATTAAAATACAGGTTTTTCAAGTTTGTAAAAATGAAACCATTTTGGTACTACTCGTTGACGTAGTGCTTCCGAAAGATGCGTTATGGCAATAAAAAACTCATTAGCATAGTACCTACTAGTTTTAATTTGTAAAAAATCGTTCATTAAATTTAATATTTCTCTTATTTTCAACCACATAAAAAAGATATATATGTTAATTAGATGCAGCAAACACAGCCCATCAGAATAGTTTCCACATAATTCGCGAAACAACCAGTCATCTTCAGATAATAGTGTCTCAGTAAGAGCTCACGTCATTATTATTTGACGTTATTATCAGTGTATCGAAGACTAGATATTGGCAAGCAAGTACTAAGAACCACTTTAGTTCGACACTTGCCGTCCTTTAATAAGTTTCAATCATTAAATCATAAAGAAATACGAAGTAACAGATGGAAAACAAAAAACTTGTATCTTTTTTCTTCTTCTTTCTCTCCATTATTTACGCTATAAATCATTCGTCTTTATCTCACGAAGACGAAGACCTTGCGTATTTCATTGTCAAGAAGAGGTAAGATCCAGAGGGAGAAATCATCGAACAAGTCTTTACTTCTGGTGGAATGGAAGCTGACCTTAACCTTCATCGGCAAGAGAACAAACGATGAGTCCTCTTCACCATAGGTACATAAATATTGCGAAAAAGAGGGGAGGGTAGACATCATCTGTACGAAATAATAAATACGTCCAATTGTTAAACAGGCCTGATTCATCGAATCATTGGGGAAAAAATAATTTGCAAAAAAGAGGGGAGGGTAGAAATAATCTGTGCGAAATAACAAATACGTCCAATTGTTGAACAGGCCTGATTCATCGAATCATTGGGGGAAAAATATTTTCTAATGAATATTGCGGTCATCATTATCAAATATGAATCAACTTCCTTCAAAGAAAAAACACGAAGTACGAAGAGAATGATGTTATATTTACAATCACAGAAAAACGAACTAATCATCTTTCTTTGAATCTGTTTTTCCTCCTCGAATTCTACCAGTTCTTCGGGCGGCAATAAGACCAACCTAAAAACACACAATTAAGATATCATTCTCAACTGAACAAACCATGTATTTCACAAAAAATTTGGGTAAAACAGTATAGTATACCTTTCTTCCTGGTGGTGTGCCTCGTTTAACGGTAGAAGCTTTACCGATGTGTTGATGGTTACCACCACCGTGGGGATGCTCAACTGGGTTCATAGCAACACCACGAACCTTCGGCCAACTGTTACGCTTGGACTTGTATTTGAAATAAGCTCGGCCAGCTTTCAAAATAGGTTTGTCTATTCTTCCTCCACCGGCAACAATTCCTGAAGAATTTAATTCAATTAATAATAGTCTCTGAAACGTTCGGCAAACACGAATTCTACTCGGAAACATGTACTCACCGACCATAGCTCGGTTATTAGAGGGAATCACTTTTTTCGCACCAGATGGCAATTTAACACGAGTACGTTTTGTATCTGGATTATGAGCGATAACAGTAGCGTAGTTACCCGAAGCTCGAGCTAAACGACCACGATCGCCAGTCTTCTCTTCCAAATTGCATACAATCGCACCTTCGGGCATTGTACCAACTGGCATGACATTTCCGATTTGCAACGTTGCTGTAAAATGATGATAAAATTATCGCAAAAAGAACAAGTAGACGTAGTATCTTGAATGAAAGGAAATAATATCACGATCATGGGCCTCAGTAATGAAGTTTTCTACATTTCTGTTATCAGGTTTCAAATGTCTTAAGCATCATTGGCGCATTTCGTGATTATTTATACTGATTCAAGCTCTCACCTTTCTTTCCACAGTACAAGAACTGTCCGGTGTACATGCCTTCCGGGGCGATGAAAAGTTCTTTACGAGTTTTATAACGATACGGATCTTTGAAATGGACAATAGCGAGAGGAGCTCCTCTGCCAGGGTCGTGGAGGATATCCTGTCAGACATCACAAATTATTAATAAATGCGTTTAACCAACTCCAATTCAAGGAGAAGAACATTTACCTTCACGACTCCTTTAATGTATCCATGCCGTTCGGCATAATCCAACGTTCTCAGTCGAGGTGCTCCTTTCCGATGTTTCGTGTGCGATTTGAACACACTTCCCGCTCCTTTACGTTGGGCACGGATTACTCGACCCATTATGGAGAGTTATCTGAATTAAAAACGACAATGGAAGTTCTTTGAAGAATATTACACTTCGATCGTAAGCCCTAGCCAACACAACACCAAAACTTCCGAAGAGAGGTGCAAAAATTTTCGTAGACAACACGCTGCACAATTTTTGGGCTTTCAACATTCTGAACTAACGGACATGATATCACGCATCATTCTCACAGGCGTGAGAGGTGAGGAGGCGTGAACGCGTGATGCATGCTATTCGCGGTTTAGTAAACGGCTGCTTTCTTCATTCTCCCGAAATTTCCAATGACCAATATTGTTGAGAATCGAAATTCAAATTCACTTTTAAAAAAATATTCCAATGAGCAATGATTACAATAATAATGGCTGTCATGTAATACAGGATAAGGATTCTCAGGTTATGAAGTGAATGAACAATATTATTGTATCTCCAACTCGACAAGCCTGTTGGTGTTGCAACTCTTGCAAGACCACAAAATAATGGTTTATTTTCGATTTATTATCAGGTAGGGTGCGGCAACGGTTTGCGTCACCTTAAGCAGTTTTTACACAAAAACGTGTCTGTAACTTGCCTTTAGGTGAACACGAGAGTGCAAGTAGTATTTTTCACATGATCTAGAGAATTGTAGCTTTCAATTAAGTACCTACAGCCTCCAAAAGGTATAATGGGAAAAAAGAAATTAATTCCCGAAGTTGAAAAATGGAAAACCTACAGTTTGCGTCATTGGTCTACAGTTTGCGTCATGATAGATATGCTGCAGGCTACAGTTTGCGTCACCGTGATTTGAACCGCGCACTGTACGATTTTTAAAGCAGAATAGGTGGCTTGTATTCGTGTTTCTGATTTTGTACTTCTGATTTAGTAATTCTGAGATAGGATGGCCGCGATTTTTGATAAATCCTACGTAATTTATATCGTACCGTCAAACATGCTGCCCCGCCGTCGAGCTCTGTTAGAGAGCAAGATAACGCAGAACGGCGGAGCAGTCATGTCGACTGTCCATGAATTGGACCTAGGCCTAACACCTACCCATATCCTCTTGGATGAAGAATTGAACGGGAAACTGAAGCGCAAGGCTCTCGTGCAACTCCTACAAGGGAGGAACGACCTCGTAGAATCAGGTAGAATACTGTCTGTCGCATGGTTGTGCCAGTCTTTAAAGCAAGGAACGTCAGTCGCCGTAGAACCTTTCCGTTTTTGCTTCAAGGCAGAGGCGGAAGAGCTGGGCCTATCCGAAGAGAGCCCGTTGAACGCAAAAACAGTCGCAACAACAGTCGTTCCAGATTACAAAGCGAAGGACGATGCGTGGTTAAGGCGAATGGCCTATCTGCGAGGTGGCTTTTTCGTCACTGGCAAGTTACCGAAATACGATTGATATCGACAACAACGATGTACCTATGTGTAATCTAGTACATATTAAAATTGATTGTAATTATCCTGTGTAGCCGCTTGTTTTTTTTCTTGTCGATACATTTGAGAGTTTCAAAGCATTTGAAATCATCAACGTGTCAAAATCAAGATGTTCGCTATTTTCTGTGAGATAATTTTGAACTTCATTTCATGAGTAGGCTAATGATTAATTGCTTCAAACGTTTTCCCTTCGTGAAAGTACTAGTTGAGAACGCAGCGAACAGATAGAAAAACATCACAAAGAAATATGAGATAGGTAGCTGATTTATTATCGAAAATATCAGACACAATTTTTGGAACGAATATCACAAAATGAAGAATAATACGAAATAATTTTTGGAACGAATATCACAAAATGAAGAATAATACGAAATAATTTTTGGAACAAATATCACAAAATTAAGAATAATACGAAATAATTTTTGCAACGAATATCACAAAATTAAGAATAATACGAAATAATTTTTGCAACGAATATCACAAAATTAAGAATAATACGAAATAATTTTTGGAACGAATATCACAAAATTAAGAATGATACGAAATTAAATTTGTCAACTTAATAAGTAGGTAAATTGAAATGTTTGGAACATTACTGTTTCGTGAGAGCGAGGCGATGCTTCTTGAGCAGCTCCTCCAGCTCGGCCTTCTGAGCCGCCTTCAAGATTTTTTTTTCGTGAGCTAACTGCTCTCTCTTTGCTCTCTGCTGACGGCGCTCTTCTTGTCGGTGCCTTTTCAACTGTTCCTCCTGCTCTTTTGCCTGCAGAGCGGCTTTTTTGATGGCTATAGATGCACTGCTCGATACAACTGGTATCTTGCACGGCTTGCGCCGCTGTGTCTTCTTCCGCGGTCTTGGACAATAATCAATGAGCACCTGTTCGAGAGCGCCGCGGATATCGTCACTCTTACCAATAGGACCGACCACATTCACAATGTCCTGTAGAGGCTTCCTCAACTGCAGCATCTGACACTGATCTGCACGGGAGTACAAAGGAATGAGAAATTTCAAAATTGAGGGCGGATTCTACCAAGAACGGTTAAACCGCGTTTGAGATTATTCGGAGTTTAGACAGGTAAACTGCGATTAAATCTAATCGGTCAAAATCGGGCGAGTGATTTAAACTCCGTTTTGCGTGGCAAAATAAGATTACGAGAGTTCGTAGAACAGAATTTTGGTAATCTGAGTTTAAACTGAGTTCGCGTAAACTTCTATTATTTGGTAGAACCGGCCCTGAATGCTTCACGTTTGCGCAGAGAAGTATTCAATCATGTACTCACTGCCTTCCTTATTCTGAGAGGAGTCTGCCACAGACACACAATTATTGTCCGTACATTGCTCTCTATACATCTCTGCAAGAAGAATATGCACGCATGAACATACTGTCATAATTTGAAAATCATAGCTCATCCTTCAATTACCTTCTTCTTCTTCTTCTTCTTTGTAGTCAGTCACATCCATGAGCAAATGAGCACCATGTAAATCGTATTCAGTCAGGGAATGAGCTGGTGGTGTACGACTACCATGTACCTCAATCGTTTCTCTGGCAGTAGGTCTACTAAAAATTTCTCCTCCATCCAATATAATTCCTGAGAACAGAAACATTTTCACAGTACAGAAGTGAAGCATGCGGAAACACTCGATAGAACATCAGTCATGAACATACCATTCATAAAATCAACGCAGGATGCAGGGTCGTCATTTAGTGAACCTTTACGAGAGCAACCTAAGAACAGAAGATACATGAATGAATAACTGTAACGTGGAAATTGGAGAGTAAGCAGATAGTTATTCCATTACCATCGTTCGAAATTGCATTTTCGTTGGTTCCTCCAATTTCGACAGTATTGCAAACATTGAAGTGAGTCGCAATCGCACTTCTATCAAATTCATCAGTATTTCTCATGACGTTGGCGGTGGGAACGACAGAATTTTCGAGCGTATCTTTTCAGAAAGAAGAAAAAGAATGAAAACACGAACAGAAATCTTTCGAAATTCAAAATTGCCATAGATACGCAGCAAAGGTGACGAACTTAAGAACGAGGCAAAAACGCCGTTTAATTTTACATACGCACGAACGGCCCACGGCTATCCGTTCGTTCTCCCATAAGACCAGTGTTAAAAGCCGTTCTTAGTTCGTCATCTATAATAAGCAGATAGTTATTCAATTACCGGTACCATCGTTGAACATAGCATTTTGACTGTTTTTTTCATTGTGAAGGGTAGTATTCCACAATACATAGTCGTGTTCAATCACAGGAGCCTCTGAGGAAACAAACATGCACAGGTATGAAAATAAAGTTGATAGTCTTAATAGAAATAATGTAGTCTCACGTACCACGAGCATTGGCAATATTTTTTGAGGACGTTGGGAAATACCCAACCGTAGATTCTAAATCACACTGGCTTGCGTCTAACAAACTGTGATCGTTCGTTATTCCGTGATTGACGAAAGAGTTTTCAAAAGTTTCGTGTGGCTGCACTTCATTGTAACTGAATACTTGCTCTTCATCAACGATGTCATTTGAACAAGTTTCAGCAGCTGTAGCTTGTTCATGAAACAACTCTACCTCACGGTCATAATCCGAATCTTTCATTGACCACCATACTTTGTCAGCGTATTTGCACTTCAATGCATACTTAATCGCGTTCACGTCCCACGGGTAGATCCCACATGAACGAAACCCGCTCAAAATTGCGACACTCAATTGTTCCCGATGAATACTGATTACATCTTGCAGTAAACCTGGGACGTCGAACTTTGATACGTCACGTTTTTTCCTCAAACGGAATTCGTCAACTCCACTCCGCCAGAATGCTTTCAACGACTTGAATACAGCCTTATCAAGAGGCTGGAGGACGTGGGTTGCCGCAGGCAGAAAACAGACTAGAACTATACCAAATTCTCGGCAAAATTCAGCGGCAGGCAGAGATATATGGGATACATGTCCGTCAAGGAACAACAGAACTGGCCTCTTTATCATATTACTTTCGATGTACGGAAGAAAGATGTGGCGGAGAAATTGTACAAAGGCATCGCAGGTCATCCATCCTTTTGGCGTCTTCAGCATGTGCCAGCCGGAAGGGATGTGGCTGTCACGGGAGTGACGAATTCCTTTGTACACGGCTGTTGGGCAGACAACTGAGCCACTTGCACTTACTGTGAACAGGACTGTGATATTGATTTTGTCGTCATTTCCATTAATTGAATATGCCACTTGAGATCGACGCGCAAGTACTTTGTCACCCGCTGGATTGAGCCACACCGCGGTCTCATCCGTATTAAAAACACGGGAAGGATCATTTAGAGCTAGGAGACTCTCTCCATCAAGAAACTGTTCGGTACTAGCAAACCAGGCACGGATACGGCTTTCATTGACCAGAGCACGCGATACGCTAAAATATTCTGCTTTTTTAGCTGAGATTGAAGGGTGCCGCTTCAAGAATTTCCCATACCAACTTTTGGTTGGCTTTCCTTTGAACGTCAGCAATGCACGAGTACGGGCAGGTAGACATTCAATCATGTACTCAATGGTGTATACGAGCTGCGATCGCTTTATTGGGTAGCCTTGATCAGCACACTCCAACACCCACTTCTCAATCAACGCTTCATTCTCGATTCCTGTAAAATGAAGCCCATTGGACTGATGCTTGTCTACTATGACAAAGTTCATGCATCACTAAAATGATAAGTTACTTACCCAATGTTGGTTCCGGTCCTGGGCGACATTTCTCAGAAGGCCGCCTTCCATTGATTTTACTCGACAGTGTTGTTCGTGGAATATTGTAAACTATTGAGGCTTTTCGACAAGACAGCTTTCCACTACGAATTTCTTCTAAACAACGACTCAACTTTGTCGGGGAGTATTTGGCACGAATTTTATCATCCTGTTGATACAAAGTAATTTCGGTGATTTCGTCCATTTAAAAATCATCTTTTGTAGCCACCAGGGCTAGATAAAAAGGTAAAAACTGGTTAAAAAGAGGTAACCGAGTTCGCGGACGCGATCCGAAGGCTTTATTTTATTCGCCATTTCACTGCGTCACGGTATGACGCTAACTGTAATCAATGAATTGTACGGATACGGATAGTGTCACGACTTCAATACCTCTTTTTTTCCATTAAAATAGACTTTAATTCATTAGTTCGCATGATTTTAATTAATTTGAGACTACTAACCATCATTTTAAATAGAGTTTATTCCTTCGGCACGGTAACCTCTTCTGGTAACTGGGCTCGTACATTTTTGCCACGCTCTGTATGCAAAGTTAATTTTTTGCATAAACATTCGATAGGCTTGAGCAGAGAACTTTCGAAGGCAGTTATCGGCTAACAAAATCATTAAAATTCAAGGGAATAGCATTTCTTTCCATGGTAGATGTATAATTCACGCTTTCAAACACAGATCGCGCACATTTTTATTACTTCAACTAATAATTCTCACGTTTTAGTGGAGGGTATGACGCTATCTGTGACCTGACGCGAACCGTTGCCGCACCCTAGTGCAGTAAAGTTGACCTTCATTTGAAGCTTACAAAAAACAACAAAATAATGGTGAACTTCCTCATGAGTCTTTTCCCAGGGCTTGCACAATGACAGTACCTACTGTTGGAACCAAAATGATAATATTCTTGATTTTGACCGCAACAGTAAGTCGTAAATCGTAACCGTTGACGTTGACGGACCAAATAACCGTTCATCATTATTTTTTCCGTCAACAGTTACTTGACCGAGAATTTCAGGGCTTCCAACAATATCAATAGAAAATTTTAGGGCTTCTCACCATCAAAACATTGTTCAACATGACCGATAAATCCGTTACCCATTAAGAAAATTTTGGTTGCAAGCCTTGTTCTCCAACATTCCAAGTAGAATTTTTTCCACCAGGGAAGGTGTAGGGCGATGATTTTTTGTTTTCTAGCTTGTAATCACTTCTTGTAAAATTTCCCGAAGAAAAGCTCTCTACATAATTTTTCGTAATACATATATTATTATGCCGCTACAGCGCAAGACAAGTGGACATTTTTCACTACTCTGTATAATCAACGTACATTACGAGATGTTGATTATGTATTTTCTCTCAAAAATGAAAAGTATACGGAAACCAAAACGTACATTTTCTGAGACAAAGACGGCAACTGAAAAACCCAATGCAAAAACCTGGAAGTTTTGATTGACACCAAAGACACTCCATGAAAATAGAAAATGAAAGACAGCAATACGGTTCAAAAAGTAAACGAGACATAGAATAAATGAAGTGATCGTTAAGTTGATTCACAATATCATGAATTGTTGAATTCAGTAAAAGCGACTGGAACGGATAATTTCTATATCGCGTCTCCGTATTGATCTTGAATCGCCAATTTACGAAGCGTAATTAGCGATCCTCGAAAATGACTCCATTGTGGTCCTAGTCGAGAATTGACTGAGATTTATATCGAGACAAAGAATTGACAAAATATTATACTGTCGAATGTTTTCTGATTTTACCATCGGAGGTTTTTCTTTTTTCAATTACGAAGTGCACCATGCTAGGCTCATAGAATCAATTTAGTTGATACGTTCGCGAATCATAATACATCAAATCAACTTTCTGACGTTCGAGTCAGTGTTACTCAGCTTATTGGTCATAATTCTCATATTTTTGTCACGGCTTTTCTTTATGGGTATCCAAGTTCGTAAATTCAAAGTCAAAAATCCATTTCTTAGATTTTGAATAAAAGGAACAGGAATAATGACAACGGAAAATAGTGACAATTTCGGAGTGAGCCGTTTAAAAATGATCAATTCTATTAATAAACTATATAATTTTTGCTACACGAGTGAAAAATGAAATTAAAAAACGATAAGTAGGTATTCCCATTTGTCCCACCTTCTCAAGGAAGTTGAAAACAAGTCAGGTGATTGGTAAATAAGTAATAAATGATTTTAATTAAGACTACATCGTTCAACAGCAAATCGGAGATTCTCCACCTATTCGTTCAAAATATTTCATCAACTCATACGATAATGAACACGTACTCCACAGAACTTTTTTTACGTAGCTTCTTTTTTATTTCCTTTTCAAGTTATATTGCAGAAATCATACATTATTATGATCAATATCGCTGATTTACCACATAAGCTTTGATCTCAGAAGGACTAATGAAATAAAACGTTAGTAATATTTCTTTACATTAGCTGTCATTCCATTTTTAGATCAAAATATATTGATGAAAACTTGCTTGACAATGAATAAAAATTCAGATACGTACTGAAAAAGTTTATCATCTTGAAGAATTATTATCGAATAAAACTGATCTTTAGCGGAGTGAATCAATTTTTTTCAAATACATATTTTGCAAAGGGCAAAAAGAAAAAAAATGAACCGAACAGTGGTAAGTACATTATTTACTACATTTCCAGATATTCTGAACTCTCTTTAAAGCTGTTACGTATCTCGAATAAAATAATAACAAATGAAAAAGCTAATAACACAAAATATTACAGACGTTCACCTAAAAAGCTGAAATAACAATTTTCGAGATCACAGCAAGAAAAATACAAATATACCCATTACATCAACGATTAACTTATACAAGAAACATCTATCGGTTTGATACGTTATACTGTTGGAACAGTCATTATTTTGTAAATTGGAAATTATGATATTTATCTTTAGAATATTTCCTTCATAGCTTATGTTTCCGCGTGAAAAACTCCTCCGCTTTTGAAGAGAGAAAAAAGGAAAACGATTTTTCAACAATGTGATCTCCTTTAACAACCTAATTTGCACGTAGTACTCTATTGCTCATTCCTGTACACATCGCGTCTTGTTGTATAGGACATGTGAGGGGAAAATATACAAAATCAAGTAGAAATATTTTTTTAAAAAACCGTCTAATTTTTCAAAGATGAATTCGAAAAGTGAAAACGAAACCATTAAAAGTGCTCGTCGATTATATGTACAAAGAGCGTATTAAGAATTTTTTCGCGTAAGAAAATATCAACTAGATTAAATGAAAGCTTCCGAGTATTCGCTCACAGCACACTACTAGGAAATGACTATACATGAGAAGTTCTTAAACAATTTGAAACAGGGAAATACAATGAAAGATCGTTCAAGAATTATCGAGATTTCCTTACGCGGAGGGTCTCCACTCATAGAGAAGATTTTCTTACACAAAAAAGAAGCAGCGAAGAGAGCAACAGAAATGAAATACAATTGTATCATTTATGTACAAGTAACCAAATATAGAGAAAAGAAAAAAAAAATTCATTGGACGTTTCTAGCAAATAAAAATACCTAATTTTATTAATATCAGCGTTTTCTACGCGTTATATAATCACAATACGAAAGGTAATTAAAAATGATAGATCAATACAATATATTTTATAATAGAAAAAAGAAGGGGGAAAAAAAAACTTCGTAAGTGATTCAACTATTCCATTGTTTTACGTCTAGGACACCGATATTGAAAAACGGGGGGAAAAGAAAGAATAAAAGAGAAACACTTAAAACCACTGTGAATTTCAGTTGAAACGAATTGTGAATTCTTAAGACGAAATAGTTATTACAATACTCAAACGGGAAACAAGGGAATGACCAATTTTCAAGACGCTACCTTCCTTAGCCCCACCAATCTGGAGCATTGGCACTGCTAGCACCGCCATTTCCGGAGTAGTTGTTACTGTTACCGTTACTGTTCGATCCGTAGTAGCCTGAAGTCAAAACTTGATTTAAAGAAAATTGGATTCAATAGTTTCATATAATATAAAATCAAATTCATTTACAAACCTCCATGACCGTACGACGAATTATATTCTCTCCTAGGTCCACGACTTTGCATCCCCATTCCACCACCTTGGGATGGAACTTGAGTACGATAATCTCTAGATCCAAAACCACCTCCGAATCTGCTACTACAAAACAAAAAATTGAATCATCAGTCAACTTGCCAGGGACATAAATATGAAATTCAAATCAAAGCTCTGCTCACGATTTTCCGTTATTTCGACGCTGCATAGCAGGCTGTCTACATTCGGATCCCATGTTCTGTAACCAATTCGGGAGCTCCTGTTTTGTTTCTATCAATAGTTCCATCAGATCACGAGTCAAATTGCGATTCTTATCGTTGAAAAACGATGTCGCCTGACCCAAATTGCCCATACGACCGGTACGACCGATACGATGGACGTATTCTTCTACATCAGACGGTAGATCGAAATTGATAACATGCTTAACGTGGGGTATATCGAGCCCACGAGCTGCTACAGCAGTCGCAACCAAAATTGGGGTGCTACCACAACGAAAACTGCGCAGCGCTTCTTCACGTTCGCGTTGCGATCGATCACCGTGGATCGACGTAACCTCATATCCTTCGCAAGCTAAGAACTCTTCCAACGAATCTGCTCCTTTTTTGGTCTCGACAAAAATCAACGTCAACGAATCGGGCGCTGTTAGAAAACACAGTAAATGATTACGAACACGAGCGCAGATATTTTGATAGCAAATATTTGCAATACTAACATGCTGGATCGTATTTATGAGTGCTTAGCAAATCCAACAAACACGAACGTTTTTCATTTTCCTGTACCCATAGTATACGCTGGGTAATGTTTTCAGACGTAGATCCGACACGGCCTATGGCCAAGAAAATATAATTGTCGAGAAAATCTCGAGCCAACATCTAGAAGTAGAACAATATTCTTGTAATGAGATATAATGAAATAGTTTGTGATATCAACGATCACGTCAGCACCCTACCTGAATTTCTTTAGGAAAAGTAGCGGAAAACATCAAAGTTTGACGTTCACCGGTTGGCGGCATCGAGTCCTGCTCAACTATACGTCTGATTTGAGGTTCGAAACCCATATCCAACATTCTATCGGCTTCATCCAAGACGAGAAATCTACGAATTAAATAAAAAAAGGACTGTAATTCGTATCCAGAGCTGAAACAAGAATTCCTACTGTTTCGAAAATTACCTGCAACATTCCAGACTCAACCTTCCTCGTTCTAACATATCAACCAGACGTCCTGGAGTAGCGACTAATAAATGACAGCCTCTGTCCAAGTCACGAGTTTGATCGCCGAAATTAGCTCCTCCATATCTGAAGAGAAATAGAACAAATAAATTTCAACAACAGTGCTACGATTAAAACGCATAATGGTATCATTTGAACTTACACGACGCAAGGACGAAGTCGAGAACGGTAGGAAAACTTCCTAGCTTCGTCGTAAATCTGCGTTGCCAACTCCCGAGTCGGAGCAAGAACTAAGCCCAGAGGATAATGTTTCTTCTTATACATTTGCTACAATTAAAGAAATATTTGATTATCTCACACGGAAACATCAAGTCGTTAGACTGATCAAGAACACGTTTTTGGGTAACTCACCCCTCCTCGGTAGTTATTGGGAACTTTGAAAGCCTGGGGTCCTCGTTCGTACATTTGATTAAGAATCGGCACCAAGAACGCAGCCGTCTTACCGGATCCAGTTTGAGCACAAGCCATCACGTCGCGCCCAGACATAATGATGGGAATTGCGTACTTTTGTACCGGTGTAGGACGATCGTATCTTGCTAAAGCAATATTATTCGATATGATTTCTGTCATCAGAATCTCATCAAACTGCAAACAAATAAGAACAACGGTCACATACATAGCTCGTACATAATTATTCCAAACGATTGAATAGCTGATCAACTAACCGAGTTTATATGCGGAGGTACGTCGTTTCCGGTAGCCTCGACAGGAATATCTTCATACTTGTTGAAATTGATTCCTGTATTACCCGTACCAAAAAGTTCTTCTTCTTGACGAATATCTTGAGCAAGAGGTACAACCCATTCGTTTTCCGGATGTCTATTATCCATTTGCCAACGCGTATTTCGCGGTGCGGGTGAAGCTTGTGAGTTATTGCCACGGTTTCTATCATTGGTCCACCCATTACGAAACAATCCATTTCGTCCATCTCCTCGGGAGTCTCTGTTATCTCGGTTGTCTCGATGATCTCTGTAGTTGTTCCTGAAATTACCGTTTCCGCCACCAGACCGTGAATCGCGGTCTCCTCGATCGTTTCCACCGTACGATTCGTACGAATCTTGTCCACGACGATGATATTGGAAATCTCCTTTACCTAATAGTAAAAGAGTGAACGTCAAGTTCCAACGATAAAATAAGAAATACGAATTTGATTGAATTTGAAATGTCACCTCGATTATAGCCGCCTGATCCGCGATTGTTGTAATTTTGGGGCTCGTAATCGTTTCGCGTCGATTTGTACTCCCTATTCAATGAATTTCCATCAGGTTTTTCATTTTCTGGTTGTCCTAAAGTAAAACAAGAGATTGAATGTATTAATTACACGCTGTACAAGGAAATTACGAAATCAGCTCAAAGGTTCTTCTGGATTTTGAAAACCGCGAACAAGCTGTTTAGGTAAAAGCGTAAACTATTCTTATCAAACAGTCGCGTGATGATAATCTACAATAGAGTGTTTTACCAACTTACTGGTTTTATTGCGTAATCGTGGGGGAACATAAGGCTCTTCACTTTGAGCGTTATCATGCAAGTCCAGAGCAGAAAACTGAAAAAACGAAAGTGGTTTCAACAGTTAGAACAGGAAAGAGATAAGGTTACTGAGTAATCCAAATGAAGCGTCAAACAATTCCATCGTGCGTTCGATATCTTCAGATTCGTTAACAAGAACCATTCGTACACTACGGAAATCGTTTGTCACGCTTCTTGAGCACGTTTTTCGAATTCAGATTTGTAAAATTAATTAAATATGAATTAAAATGGGCGACGGGATACAAAGAAATTCGTGTAATATCGAACAAGAAATTACCTGCTGCTCTAGACCTGATCCATTTTGAGTGACTGCATTACTCATATTACTTTGAAGAGAAGTGTTCTATGATTTTTTTCGGCGTTGAATACAATAAACCCGAACTCTCTCTGCTCTTAGTAACGATGGATAATTCCAAACTTCTTCAAGAAATTGAAAATATACTTTAAAGTATTCGAACCGAATTATTCACGATTTTGACTAAGTCAAATACTTCGACAAAAATATGTCAACGCGAAAAATGGGAACGGAACTGAAAGAATCTGGACAAAAGAATTAGATAAAGTAGAACTTCAACTTCATGTCCGTGCAAAAATTATTCACAGCACAAATCGTGGGAACTATTGACATTCTCCACTCTGTCACGCTCACCTCACGCTTTCACAGTATGAAGGCACGTTTGAAAATCAATGAATGAAAATACGTTCTGTAGAGAGCGCTACTTCCGACAGAATAACGTCATGCATCGCGGGAAAAACGCTGGGGTAAACGTCAGTAATGGCGGAAGCGCGTTTGATCCACAAACTAAGATTAGATGGCTTTGCCGATGACTTCATAAGCTCATTACACTGTTACAGAACGTGAATCGATAGAAGTATCAAAGGCGAATCAAAACCAATGCATATTATGTACGTCCAATCGCAATGTGATTATTTTTATCTCTATAATGACAAGAATCCATGATGAATTTGGAGTAAAATCAGCAATATAATTATCCAGAAAAGAACTTATTGACGGTAATATTGAGTAGGTATACCGTCTTGTGGTCTTGTACGCGCTCAGCAGTTACCGAGATATCTTTTCATTCGCGGATTTAGGTAATCGTCGAAACGAATAACAATATTTTGGGTTGAAAACAACTTCATTGCGCATTAAAAGTGAGAAACGAAAAAGAACAAGAACGATAAGAGGCATTTGATTGGTCTTCCGATAGCAGAAAAGCCGGAAGTTTGATGTCAGAATTAAGTATAGGTTTGTAGATATTAGGATACAAAAGCTCGAAAAAATAAAATCTTCTAGAAACATAATTATTACCTATCCAGTTGTTTTGACATGGGTACAAAAATCGTTCCAAAAGTCTACAAGATCAAAAGTGCCGTACATGAGATAATTTGTAAAAAGTTATGAACTCGAGAATTTTCCTTCATTCTATACCTGATAGGTACCTATAATGACGAAAGTCGCCATATTTATATCGAGTTATAGAATTTTAAATGTCGACGAAAAATGAGAAAGACAGAAGAGGAATGGGTAGGTATCTGCCTAAGGTGAAAAATCTGAATAAAATTAAGTCAATTAAATTTTATCGTCTATTTTAAAGACTGAATAAAGTTCTAATGAATTGCGTCTGATTCTTGTTTCTTCATCAGCTTTATTTGAGCAAGGTACCTAAATAAAAACGATTGTACAGCATAAATTGAATTATTTTATCATCATGTATAGCCTAATAAATCTTGTTTTCAAGCTCTGTCTCATTGAAAAAAGAAATAAAAAAATTGAACTTTAATAAAATGATAGACTACTGAAAATATAGTTTTGAGTTAAGAACTCCACCAGCCACTTAGAGAGGATAATCATGAAGACATTTTGAATTTTAATAAGTAAGCGTAAGTCGTCAACTTTTTAATAATTTGAAACTGTGCGTCCTGTGGTGGATAAACGGAATTTGGATAACTGATTAGAAAAGATACGATAAATGGAATATGGATCGTTCAATAAACGCGAGCATTAACATTGAAGGATAACAGACTACAATTTAATGAGAGCCTCGATTTTCTTGAAAAAATAAAATACTTACCCACTTAATGTTTATTTTTATTATGAAGATTTTTAATTACTGCTGAAAATGACAGAAGAAATTAGAATTTCGAATGAAGCAAAATTAAATAAATGAAATACGATTTTATAAAAGTGAGTGATTTCGGTTTCAAAAAACTCATTTTTTCAGGGTTGAGGAGAGCTCGAAGAGAGCTTTTTTTATATTCGAGAATCTCACTTTTAAAATCACTGTCATCGTATGATTGGCAGAGCCCCGAGTGTCGAAAAAAATCAATAGGTAGCCTACATAACATTCGAGTAAAAATTATACTTACAAATCAAGAATGTGAGGTAAGTATCCATTATGCTCTTCACGTGAGTAGAGTTTCGTACTGCACTAATTAAGTAAAATTTCGCGCTACTCGGTAAAATTCTCACATCACCTATTTCAATAAGTATATGAAACATATGACTTTATTGCCGCTTTTTTTTTTTGTGAGTCACGTCATTTAAGCGTTCGACATTTATATTTTCACTTTGACAATCAGCCAATTTTTGCAAAATATTGACCCAGTTTTTTCAGCTTCCAAAATCCTATTGTTTAAAATATTAGGTCAGCTTCTTCCTATAAAAGTATACCTACGCAACCTATGTGGCTCTGTGGGCTCTGTAACTCATGCTGTTTGCACACTTGTAACGTTGAAGTAAAAGAATATCCCCATTTATTTATCAATAAACCTATAGGGCTTGCAAGATTCTCCCCGATCTGCAAGGACTGCTTTTGAAGCGCAGCCACCATTGCATCAAAACTAGGTCAAAACTTCGCTTTCCATTAATTTTATAGCTTCTGATTGGTTGAATTTTTGGTTACAATCGCAAAAAGAGCGTGGATTTTGAACTGCGTCTCAAATTTGCAGATCGGGTAGCTGTTAAAATTATGACCAAGAAAGAAAAGAAGAAGAAGAAAGTATATTTATCTGAGAAAGAGAAAGAAGTGAAACATGATCTTTATTTATTTGGCTCTGCCAGAAAATGTTTTTCTCATACAGACGACTCTACTCGTCGAGAAGATTCTAAATATATGAAATTTTTCTAATGTGAACGATTTTTTCGCCGAGAAATCGTCCAAAAAAGTTGCGCTAAAATGACAATTTAGTAACAGAGAGTAAACTACGTTTTTGATGGTAATTGATTTGTCTTCCATTTAGGAATAACTAAGTATCTCAAAAACAAATACGACTTTCTTAATTATAATCTGAAAATCCCGCGAATGTAATGTTTTAAATACTTTATAGTTTAGTTGCGAAAGATGCGATATTAGACTCAGTTTTGTGATATTTTGGCAAAAATTAATATTGAAATCTTGGTTTTGAAACTTTTCTGAACCTGTGTGGAAGAGTCATTATCACCAAAATCGAGCCCATATTATTGTTACTATAAACCTATGAAGTATTATTCCGGTACCTTGGAAACGACTGTTTTATACGTGTCGTACGTTGTAAATTGAGCATTCAAAATAGAAGTTACAATTTTGTAGCTCAGAAAAAAAAAAAAAAAGAAAAATACAGGCGATTATGCAACTGCACTGCCAATCTGCATTTTGCAAGCACCTGTTCGAGGCTGAAAAATTTTTTGTTTTCAATTAAAAACACACACAGTGTTGATCATGAGTTACGGAGCAGAGCACGTGTTGCGAGCTTCAGACGGCCTCGCTTCCGTTTTTGACTCAGCGGTACTTCCTTGGCAGCAAGTGGTATCTCCATCGGTCATCATTTGATGAGTACAGATGCTGCAGCACCGACGCGTCGTCTGGGTTGTAACCATTAATTCAGCCAATCTTCCTGCATCCAGATGCACATGCCCGCCGTTTTAAGCGAAAGGTATGTAAACATGTTCTTGGTATGAAAATTCAACTTGGACAGGTTGAGGTACCACTTGCGGCTAAGAAAGTACCGCGGAGTCAAAAACGGAAGCGAGGCCGTCCAAAGCTCGCAACTCGTGCTCTGCTCCGTGACTGATGATCAACTATATGTGTGCTTTTAATTGAAAACAAAAAAATTTTCACTTCCCCCCCCCCTCCCGTTAAATGTTCTTTTTACCCGTCAATAATTTTTTCATTCAAGATTTTTTCCTACGTTCAATAATTTTCTCTCCGAGATAATGACTCTTCCTCCGTGATTTCCCCTATTCCTTCCGTGCCTGTAGATAGTGCCCATCCTTTAACGACAACATTCAACAAATCCTGAAACAGTTCAGTTGATTTTTCTTTATAGATTGGTCACCCGACACAGCCACAGTGATCTAACAATACAAAGATGTCCCGTCATCTCTCCAAACAGTACCGTCGAGCCAATGACCTTAATTAAACAAATTAATTTTACAGACGGTGCTCATGTAATTGATGTTCGTCTCTCATACGTCTCACATCACATCCATAAAATATTGGATAGGAGCGCTAAAGATGAAGAAGCATGAATATCGTTCGTCCCATGTGAAGTAGATATAAAATGCGAAGAAAATATTCATCGCGGCACTCGGTACCAGTATACTCTTCAAATTTTTCAACCACCACACTCTTTGGAACGCCCAAGTCATCCGAAGCTTTCTCAACTTTTCGCTAACGTCAACATTGACGAAAAAATAAACAAACAGGACGACATTACATGCTTATGAGCACACTTACAAAAAAAGATGTTTGAATTCAGTTGTCAGTATATCAAATGGACGAATCTTTTTCCAGTTAAACGGAAATAGAAAACGTTATCACGTGACGGAGAACTCGAAAATTCTTTTACGTCTTTTTAGGCGATATACCGTGCAATTGTACACATGTCAATATGAAAAAGAGAACCTAACGCCCAGCACTATTGAACGTGTACTTCATTAATAATGCGACGCGTGCTAGTGTCCCTACTTCTTTTTTCGCAGGTCATGAATGAAAGACCGCTTTCACACTTTCAATAGGTTGCTAATATATTATGTTCGTAAAATCGAGGTTAATGGAGTTGATGAATATGTGCCAGAAATTTCGTATCGATAGAGCCAGCCAGCACTGAAGGCGAAAAACTTCATCACACTAAATTAAATCAATAAACTTGAGCGAATTTTAGGCGTCTAATATAATTCTAACAATCATTGGAAGGTACCACGTAATAATTAAAAGAAATGTAAGTTAATGATAACACCGATCTTGAAAAATTTTGATTTCTGAGTTAGATACCTATATCACTAGGAATTTTTAATTTTGAAAAAGGCGATAGCTTTCATGTTGCTCTGGGACTTGGAAAGATTCTCCTGGGTGACAAAGACATTCAAGGTTATCATACAATGACCAACCTAGAGTCTACTAGTCTTCATTACACTAGGTATGATATACATTGTACTAGCCTGTCACAGCACACTACGCTTCACAATATACCGTGCGTTCTGCTCGTTCGGATCCACCTCGCCACCAGCATTACTGGGAAAATCATCCCCAAAAAACCATCACGGTTATTTGTCACGCTTGATGACGTGTCCAATGACCCTTGACCTACTTTCAGGAGTTGAAGAAATTTCGACCTTCGCTACTTTTATCATACTAGTGTCGCATGCAGTATACGAGGCTAGACTAGGTCTATACTGGGCTCTAATTTTGACCTTTGCTGCCCTCATTATACGAGGCCCAACATACAGGATACTAAGCATTATCAGGCCTATGCTGGTGTGTGACCTTGCAGCTAGTTCTATACTGAGCACACCATGGCTTCGTACTAGACTGAAACCAGCAAGTGAGTGTATCAGCCTTACAGATAGTTAGCATAACAAACATTAGACTCCCGGAAAAATCATGAAAAACTATCACGGTTTTCTAACCTTGATAACGTGACCTTGACTTACTTCAGGCAACTGAAAAAAAAAAAAAAAACTCATGGGTTCTTCAACGGAGTCAAATGAGGGGAAGCAGAGAAACTGTTTCATGAGTCTTAAATGGTGTTTAAAACGTTGTATACTGTAGTTAAAACATTTATTTTACGGCACTATCAACTATTGATTATCTCCGTCAGGTTAAAACTTATATTATAGGTTGTATATCTGGCTCATTGAAGGGGCTAGGCCAATCGGTGTGTGGAGTATTGCACGTCTAATTACTTGAAGGAGCTATTTTAATCAGGCTATCAGTGCAGCAACATAATAGGAAGGAGACTCAGAATTTATTGAAAAGGTGGTGTTAGGGGGCGAAATTTTTTGGGGATGTCGCTGTATTCTTCGCCCCAGACCCGATTGGAGCTCTTGAAAGGCCTGACAAAGATAGGCTCTACGGTTGGAGTTTGAGGTTGAGACTCAGAAATAAATCTAGTTTTAGGTTCTCAAGTAATTATAGCTCGGTGGATTCTTCAAGATCCAAAGATCGACACTTAGCGAAAAATCAATTACATTTCCTGAGACCACATTCCTTTGACAAAATACTGCAAAATCCACAACTTGAGACCCAGTAATAAATTTAAAATTCTGATCTAGAGAACATCTTATGTTGGACGAGACCTGGTGGGCTTCAGTAGACTCAATTCCCACATCTGAGAAGGGTTTGAAGTTTTCAAACCTCTTTCTGGATAACTGTAAGAGACTCTAATATCCTTTTCTTGAAACTCAGAAACAACTCAATTCTCCGGTTTCCAAGTATCGATAGCTCGAGACCCGAAGACGAATTCGCGATTGGGTAAAAAAATGCAATGATTCCTTTGTCATACAAGATTGCTACAGAAAATGGGAAAAGTGAGATGCAGACACGATCTACCCTTGGAGTCTCAAACTTTAGACTCAGAAACATTTTAATTCTCAGGTTCCCAAGCAGGGTCATCGCCAGGGGGTGGCGAGTAGGTATTACCGCTTCAGTCCTCGAGCTACTGTAGGCCACGCGCCGGCAAGTAGAAAAAAAAATTAAAATTGTCTAAATTGAGGAAAGGGCCTACGTGAAAATTTTGCTTTAGGTCTGAAAAAGTTTGGGGACGACGCTGAGCTCGAGTCTCAGTCTTGAGTCTCAGTCTCGAGTTTCAGTCTCGAGTGTCAGTCTTGAGTGTCAGTCATGGGTGTTTGTCTTGAGTGTCAGTGTCAAGTCTCAAACTCCAGTCACAGTCTCGAGTCTCAAGCTCGAGTGTCACTCTCTAGTCTCGGTCCCGAGTCTCAATCTCGAGTAACAATCTTGAGTCTCTTACGAGAGTCTCAGCATTGAGTCTCAATCTTGAGTCTCAGTCTTGAGTGTCTATCTTGAGTGTCAATCTCGAGTCTCAGTCCCGAATCTCAAACTCGAGTGGCATTCTCGAGTGTCAGTCTTGAGTCTCAATCATAAGTCACAAACTCGAGTCTCAGTTTCGAGTCTCAAACTTGGGTCTCAAATTTGAGTGCCAGTCTCAAGTCTAAGCCTCGAATCTCAGTCTTGAGTGTCAGTCATGAGTGTCAGTCTTGAGTGCCTGTCTTGAGAGTCAGTCTCAAGTCTCAAGCTCTAGTCACGGTGTCAAGTCTCGAGCTCGAATGTCAGCCTTGAGTCTCAAGTCTCAGTCTGGAGTGTAAGTCTTGAGTGCCTGTCTTGAGTGTCAGTCTTGTGTCTCAAACTCAAGTGGCAGTCTCAAGTCCCAGCCTTGAGTCTCAATCTCGAGTCTCAAGCTCGAGAGTCAGTCTCGAGTCTCAATTTTGAGTCTCGGATTTGAGTCTCGGACTTGAGTATCGAACTTGAGTGCCAATGTCAAGTCTCAGTCTCGAGGCTCAGTCTTGAGTGTCTGTCTCGAGTGTCAGTCTTGAGTATCTGTCTTGAGTGACCGTCTTGAGTGCTTGAGTGTCTGTCTTGAGTGTCTGTCTTGAGCCTCAGTCCCGAATCTCAAACTCGAGTGGCATTCTCGAGTGTCGGTCTTGAGTCTCAATCATAAGTCACAAACTCGAGTCTCAGTTTCGAGTCTCAAACTTGGGTCTAAAGTTCGAGTGTCAGTCTCCAGTCTCGGTCCCGAGTCTCAATTTGGAGTCCCAAACTCGAGTTTCAGTCTTGGGTCTCAATCTTCAGTCTCAAGTCTCAAGCTCCAGTCACAGTCTCGACCAAGCTCGAGTGTTAGTCTCGAGTCTCGGTCCTGAGTCTCAACCTTAAGTCTCAAACTCGAGTCTCAGCCTTGAGCCTCAAGTCTCAGTCTGGAGTATCAGTCTTGAGTGTCTATCTTGAGTGTCAATCACGAGTCTCAAGCTCAAGTCTCAGTCCCGAATCTCAAACTTGAGAGGGCATTCTGGAGTGTCAGTCTTGAGTCTCAATCATGAGTCTCAATCATGAGTCTCATACACGAGTGTCAGTGTTGAGTCTCAATCTTGAGTCACAAACTCGAGTCTCAAACTCGGGTCTCAAATTTGAGTACCAGTCTCAAGTCTCATTCTTGAGTGTCAGTCTTGAGAGTCTGTCTTGAGTGTCAGTCTCATGTCTCAAACTCAAGTGGCATTCTCAAGTCCCAGCCTTGAGTCTCAATCCTGAGTCTCAGTCTCGAGTGTCAGTCTTGAGTATCTGTCTTGAGCGCCAGTCTTGAGTGTCTGTCATGAGTGTCTGTCTTGAGTGTTAATCTCTAGTCTCGGTCTCATGTCTCAAACTCGAGTCTCCGTCTTGAGTCTCAAGTCTCAGTCTGGAGTGTCTGTCTTGAGTGTCACTCATGAATCTCAATCTTGTGTCACAAACTCGAGTCTCAGTCTTGAGTCTCAGTATCGAGAGTCTATCTTGAGTGTCTATCTTGAGTGTCAGTCTCATAACTCGAGCTCTAGTCACAGTCTCAAGTCAGATGCTCAAGCGTCAGTCTTCGGTCTCAAAATTGAGAGTCAGTCTCGAGTGTCAGTCTTGAGTGTCTGTCCCAAGTCTCACGCTCCAGTCTCAGTCCCCAATCTCAAACTCGAGTGGCATTCTCGAGTGTCCATCTTGAGTCTCAATCGTGATACTCAAACTAAAGTGTCAGTCTTGACTAACAATCTTGTGTCACAAACTCGAATCGCAGTCTTGAGTCTGAAATTTGAGAGTCAGTCGTGAGTGTCAGTCGTGATTGTCTGTCTTGAGTGTCAGTCTTAAGTCTCAAGCTATAGTCACAGTCTCGAGTGTCAAGCTCGAGTGTCAGCCTTGAGTCTCAAGTCTCAGTCTGGAGTGTCTGTCTTGAGTGTCTGTCTTGAGTGTCAAACTCAAGTGACAGGCTCGAGTCCCGGCCTTGAGTCTCAAGCTCGAGTGTCAGTCTCGAGTCTTAATTTTGAGCCTCAGACTTGAGTCTCAAACTTGCATGCCAGTCTCAAGTCACAATCTTTAGTCTCAACCTCGAGTCTCAGCCTTGAGTCTCAAGTTTCAGTCAAGAGTGTCTGTCTTGAGTGTCAGTCTCGAGTCTCAAACTTGAGTGTTAGTCGTGAGTCTCAATCTTGAGTCACAAACTCGAGTCTCAGTCTCGAGTCTCAGTCTCATTCTCGAGTCTTAAGCTCGAGCCCCAGTCTTGAGTCTCAGTGTCGAGAGTCTATCTTGAGTGTGAGTCTGAAAACTCGAGCTCCAGTCACAGTCTCGAGTCGGAAGCTGGAGTGTGAGTCTCCAGTCTCAGTTCCGAGTCTCAATTTTGAGTGTCAGTCTTGAGTATCCGTCTCGATTGTCAGTATTCAGTGTCTGTCTTGAGTCTCAGTCTGGAGGGTCTGTCTTGAGTGTCAGTCTCAAATCTCAAGCTACAGTCTCAGTCCTGAATCTCAAATTCGAGTGGCACTCTCGAGTTCAGTCTCGAGTCTCAAGCTCGAGTAACAATCTTGAGTCTCTTACGCGAGTCCCAAACTCAAGTCTCAAGCTCCAGTCACAGTCTCGACCAAGCTCGAGTGTTAGTCTCTAGTCTCGGTCCTGAGTCTCAACCTCAAGTCTCAAACACGAGTCTCAGCCTTCAGCCTCAAGTCTCAGTCTGGAGTGTCAGTCTTGAGTGTCCGTCTTAAGTGTCAGTCTCGAGTCTTAAATTCAAGTTACAGTCTCGAGTCTCAGCCTTGAGTCTCAATCTTGAGTCTCATGTTCGAGTGTCAGTCTCCAGTCTCGGTCCCGAGTCTCAATTTGGAGTCCCAAACTCGAGTGTCATTCTCGAGTCTCAGTTTCAAGTCTCAGACTTGAGTTTCAAACTTGAGTGCCAGTCTCAAGTCTCAGTCTCGAGTGTCAGTCTTGAGTATCTGTCTCGAGTGTCAGTCTTGAGTATCTGTCTCGAAAGCCAGTCTTCAGTCTCGGTCCCGAGTCTCAATCTCGAGTCACAAACTCGAGTCTCAGTCTTGAATCTCAAGCTCATTCTCGAATCTCAAGCTCGAGTTTCAATGTCCCAAAATTTCAATTGTTTTATCACCATTCTCGAAGTCGGTAAGTCAATCGAGTCGTTCTTTGAACGATAAGGTCAGCCGCCAGCTCCAAATCAAAGCGGCTGAATATTGAGAAAATCGTGGGAGGAAGGTGAGTTGGGATTGTCAGCCTTCGTTGACCATTTAGGTAATCGCAGTCATAGTTTTAGGGAGGGGCCTGTAGTTCTGTACAGAAAAAATTCATACTTCAGGTGAATAGCCTTCGAAAAAATTGAAATTATTTGCACTCCGTGTTGAATAGGTACATCCATGATGAGGGATCGATTGAATTAGTCTAGAAGAATGATTCACATTTTAATGACTCATCGGTAGTTCAGTCATGACCTTGTATGTCGTTACCGTTTCTTTGTTGGTGTTGGTTTCAGTCGTTTGGTCATTCAACCGAAAGCGCTCGACGGCTGATTTATGTTTTTCTTAACTGGACTATATTTATGGAGTCTGACGGGGAAGTAAAGTTCTAAGCTAGGTCACAACTAACACACTCTAGGCCCATAGGAGCATTTTAGAGGTTTGAAAGAAGGTATGACGTCGTTAATATAAAACCTATAAGGTTAGAAAAAGATGGAGGAGTGGCATGGAAAAATCACAAGCGTCAGGGTATGACTTCGTCAAGATCAGGCATTATACTTAAACGTAAAAGTCATCAGAACAAGAGTTTTTAGTATGAATCCCTTCAAAAGAGTGACTCACAAACATCAGAGCGGAATGTCAAGAAACTTTCAGGAAAGGAGCTTCCAAATATCTGCGCAGGAAGAAAAAAGAGCAAACAATTGAAAATAGAAAAGATTGTGGTTTCCCCGCTGCCATTGTTGACGAAAGTGCCGTGACTGCGTCTTTTTTCTTGAAAGCCTGCGACGGTCAAACATCAAATATTTCGTCATGAAACGAGTTCTCTTAATTTTTCGCAAAAAGTGACGGAGAATGTGTAAGAAATCGTTTCAGTATCGCAAAATATAACGCGTCATCTTACCGAAAGTTTTTGAATTATGAAACTTATCCTTGCCAGAAGATAAAAAAAGAGAACAGTTCCAAATTACATGCGATTAGGCAATTGGATAGCCTCACTCGAAATATAATTACTTAACGAAGCCCATCGTCGCAAGAATTCCCGCTCGTATTTCACAAGTGGAACATCGCACCTCTCACCAACGTAGGTATCCAGCAGCCTTTTACTCACCTAAATAAATTGACGAAGAGATGGCAGAGATCGGAGTTTATTTCGTACGCCTGTTAATTGTCACACATATTCAAAAATATTCCGCGACACATACATCGATACGGAACATAGAGATATGTATTGTTCGATACATTTCTTCACTAGAGCTCATATAAACACACATACAAAAGAAAAAACAAGAACAACAAAACTTAAACGATATACGCGTACGGAAAAAGAAGAAAACAAAAATATGAAATTTAGAAAATAAAACAAAAATTTGGTATATTATTGGTAATAAAAATATAATCATACAAATCACATTTGAATAAGATAATAAGTTCTTAAAAAAGTATAAAGATTCACGCTTTAAAGGGTGAATCGCGACAGCAGGTTCCAAGTCGCTTGCGACTCTCTCAAACATTATACAAAACTACACAAACGTCGTTCGGCGGGGCATTACCCCAGTTCACTATAGTTTTTCTTTTCCTCTACGGAAAAGGAAACTCGCTATTCTCGCAGGAAGAATTACGCACTCCCAAATCAGGTAAGACGATATCCAAGGTCAACTTCCACACCAACATCAATTCGCGTCACGAATTTCGTCTGCGATGTGAAAACGAAAATAGTTCAACTCGATAGAGCATCCGGAAACCGTAAGTGAATGCTTCTCTGTACGTCCTGAACGTGATTAGGGATGCTAAATCGAGTACTAGGACGGCGACGGGGACGAATATCAAATTTAACCAGAATAAAGGGCTAAGTACAATCGCCTCGAAAACGCGAGGCAGGTCTTCGCCGACTCCAACATATGGCCACGTGTGACTCAAAATCAACAGCACTACTGGCCAAATTACGAGCGATGTGACTAGACAAAAAATCGTCACGTTAGTCCAGTTACAGGTATGCAGAGCGCTTTTCAAAGATACGACCACGAGTAAACTGGTATAGACTATACTGCCGATCATGGCGTAATGGTCGTTCAATCCGCTCTCCCAAAATACGTTATCCTTGAAGATGATCAAGGATAACCAAGTCAATAAAATGGCATGGAACAAGGCGTTCAACAGACAGCCGCAGAAGGTTGGAAAGTTGAACCAATTGTTCTGCAGATACACGGATGGATTCTCCATCAATTCTGATTCGGGTAAATTCTTTTCAAAAACACCCAACGTGAGTGTTGGTAAACTAGTTAGCAGTACGTTGTACAACATCTTCGCCCAGCGGTCGAAGAATATAAAACCGGACCAGGCGTTTGTGCTCACAAACAGAAACTGTATGAACGCGATCGCCACGTTTTTGTAGTATATGAAAAATATCATTTTGCAAATGCGATTGTAGCACCAGGTACCGTGGACTAGAAGTAGTTTTCTCAAGTATTTGAACTGCGCGATAGAATAATCAGCAGCGTTGGCCGCTTGCAAACCTTCCAAACCGGAAATACCGACGCCTATGGATGCCGTCTGTATCATAGCCACGTCGTTCGCACCATCCCCAACAGCCAGAGTAACGTGATGAGTACGCTTTTGTACGTTTTCCACAATTTGCGCTTTCTGCTTGGGCGTTGTTCGACAGCAAATTACCGCTCGGCAGCTCAACATCAATGAGATGCAATTATCTACGTCTTGTTTCGACTCGAATAAAGTTTTCAAACTACTGCCGCTAACAATCATACCGTGTTTATTGCCGGGCAGTCCGAAACGTTCGCCTAATGCCCGCTTGAAATAGTTGACAGTCTGCCGAAGCGCGGGCAAATGATCCGAACTAAGCACTATGAGAGGCATGTCTACGTCTAAAAGATTACAAGCGTAGCCTATGTTCATAGCCGTTTCTTGCTTGTCACCGGTCAACATCCACAGATTAATTCCAGCTTGTAGTAGGGCTTCTATCGTCTCCGGCACGTGGTCTTGTAATTTATCCTCGACAGCTGTCGCGCCCAACAATGTCAAGTTTCTAAGTATCGCATGTTCAGCCTGGGCCATGAGTTTTTCTTTCGCTTGTAGTGCTTCGTACGCGCGTTTGTAGGACGGATACCAACTGGTGAATTCTTGTTGGTCGATTTTGGCCATAGCAACGCAAATTGAGCGCATCCCCCTCGAGGAGAATTCTTCGATATCACGCTGAGTGCGGTGGACGTTGTCGTCGTGATTGGCGCGAGAAATGATCGCGTCGTCTGACCCGATAGCGAACAGAAGTAATTCATTTCGAGAGTCCTTCACGATCACAGAGGTACGTTTGCGATCGCTGGTAAATTCGAAATCGCATTTAATCTCAAACGTATGAACGGTCTCACGTACCTTCAACTTGACAAAATTATGCGTTCGACGAAC
Organism: Aspidiotus destructor; assembly: GCA_035079395.1. Classification (NCBI taxonomy): domain Eukaryota; kingdom Metazoa; phylum Arthropoda; class Insecta; order Hemiptera; family Diaspididae; genus Aspidiotus; species Aspidiotus destructor. Next base: position 7,980,732 of record JAVHKZ010000003.1, on the reverse strand, counting down.
CAATACGATACCGATGTCGTGAGCAGTCTTGACCAAAGTTTTCTGATCGGGTGACGACGCGTAGTACACGATATCGTCTTTCTTATTCACCGGGATCACACCGGGGCAGACGGAGATAGCGATGAAGAAGTTGTATACCGCGTCCGTGACTTCGTTTCGTCTTACGAGGTTTTCCAAATCCTCGATGGAGTAAATGGTACCCTGGATGGAACAGTACTTAAATTCCAGTACATTTTTGGTCAGCGTGCCGGTCTTGTCAGAAAATATGTATTTGACTAGGGCCAAATCTTCGTTCAAGCTGGACGTTTTCACCTGAGTGGCGGTATCGGTCTCTTCGTCATAGATATCAGGGTCGTTGGTAATGAAAATAGCTTGAATAAACCTTGATAATTCTTGCATAACTGGTAACGAGATTGGTATTACGATGGAATAAATGACACCGAATATTAAACACATCACAATCGTCGAATCTTTGAACAATTCTTGATGCTTCAAAAGCGGCAAATATGATATATGGTCGTCGTATATAACTCTATTCCAGGCGAGAAACAATAGCCAGTGAACCAATGTTAGAGCGAGAAATAAGACGAACAAGATTATTATGTGCATATTGACCATTATAGATACGGAGGAGCGTTTTAGACGGGTGAAGCTGGAATTTTTCATGATCTTTGTGTCATAACCAGTGTAAATTACCGACCCAACGATCCATTTTGTATTCCTTAAGATAGATCCTCGCAGTAACATATTATTGGCGTTAAGAGGGATTTTCATGGGATTTCCTTTCTCCATAAATACTCCTTTGAAGTCGTACAGGTATTCATTGGGTTTATCGCAGTGAACCGTAGCTTTTACGCCTGTAATCTGCTGTTCGCGAGCTCTGGGTACACGATGTCTTATTTTGTAATTATTCTCGCCGTCCAAATTGACCGTTTCGATGTAACAGACGCCGTCGTCGCCGTTGTGACCACTACCAGCCAAGAAGAGCATATCGGCAGGAAAAAATTCGTCACCGCGCACCCTAACGAGATCCCCTACCTGCAAGTCTCGCCATGCAAATCGAGACCAGTCAGAATTACGATACACTTCTACGGTCTTCTTATTGATACAAGAATCGGCTTGATGTCTTCGCAAATCTTCGAGTATCTCCTTCACCGCGGAAACTGTCAAAATAATGCACAGCGGAATGACCGTTGTATAACGTCCCAATGAGGACGCCTCCGGAAACTGTTGAATTATACTAATCAGGAGAAAGAAACAATTGGTGTAATTGTGAAACTGTTCGTACAAAAATAGTGGTAAAAACGTGAACACAGTAAACTTGGTCGTAGAAATATAATTCGAGCAGAATTTGCTCGCTTGCGGTAGGTTAATTAAAACTTGTCGGTACTTAGAGGATGAATTGATGAAGTCTTGCTCATGGTTCATTTCTTCTTATAATTACACGGAATGCCATGTACCGCTTTGTTTGAGACGTTAATAATCATGGATGACGAGACAATTTTGGAGTTCTGCGGGCAGGAATAAATTGTGACGCATTTTCCAATAAGTGCGCATCGTTTACGCTCTGCAAGAGGATCGATTCTTGGTGAGCAACTTCAATGCGGTTCCAGCACCTGTAGAAACAGAAATGAAATTTTCTCGATTAGTTTACGTCAAAAGTAGAAATTTTTTGCAGATTGGGAGAAATTGGGAAAAATTTTATATTCTTAGTGATTGGGTTACTCCTGCACTACACAATATAACTAGCCTTCATTATACTAAGCCTCGTCAACTTGAAATACAGACGTAAAAAAGATACTCCATTTTTGCAGCTCGTGAATCAGGTTTTAACGATATTTTGTCAATAGAGAAGTACTGGAAATGAGGACTTCGATACCTCGAAGAGTCATATTAATGAGGTTTAAAAACCGAGGAGCTCAGACTTTTTCTACTACGAGTGGGATCACTGGTGTCGCAGGTGCAGCCATTCATCCTCCTCCGCGGGGGAGGATGCTGGTTATGTGTATAACAATTGAAGGCCTAGGCGGAAACGGATAATTCTCCCATTTAAAATGAACACAGAAATTGCCCTTATTCCGGATAGACCCTCAATTTCACTCCCTCCAACTCCGATATCAACCATTTTGGATATAACTTCTCAGTTGGAAGCATTTTCATGGCAAACCCCCCCCCCTTATCTTGGCAGCCACCAAGCTGCAGTACCCCAAACATACAAACTTCAGCACACTTCACAGACGGAACCAAGAACTAACTTGCTGTTTAAGTCTCTTCTTCTGTCTTCATGGCTCTGTGCTTGGTCGTCATCCCGCAGAGTGTCGTCCGTACGTAGAAGGTACACGGGCGATGGTTAGGCCATAGCGTAGCTCTGCCTTCTATTTCATTCCGCATCAATCTTCTTGTTCATGACTCTGGCTGCAAATGCAGACATTATAGTTCCATGCTTCTTTGAAACTCAACATGGTGGCTACCAAGCTACTCAAAACAAGCGCTTCTTCGGCCCCAGGCTCTAAGCTAGTTCCACTCACGCTTCCACACCTCACATTCAACAAATTTTGTCCCTTGATCTCTTTATGTAAATGTAAAAGGCTTGAAAAAATCTTGACCTAACTTGGAAAAATGGGCGTTCTGAATCCAGTTTCTAAAAAGAGAGAAGGGAGGAGGAGGGTCCGACCTACTCTAGAAACTTGAAAAAATTTAGACCGCAGAGTCACACTTGGTTTTGATCTACTGTACGGACTCGAGCCAACCACTTATAAGGACACAAAAATCTTATGGCAAAGTCGAAGTTCCAAAGTCATGCGCTAATGCAAATTCTGAAGTTAGGCTAGGAGTCAAATTTAAATCAAAATATGTTTTATCGGGGGGTCATCCGCCGTCCGGGAGGCAACATGACCTAGAAACTTGGAAAATTTTTCAAGTCCCTCCTATCATATACATGTTTGGCTGAGGTCGAAAAGGGGTTCTAGCCTAGTTTAAGTTTCGTTAGAACAGCTTCTCCGAGTAACTGGATATGCAATGCTTCATACACCAATTTGCTTAGCCCCTTCAACGAGACAGATGTGCAATGCTTCAAACACCACCCTTCTAATGGTCGCTGCTCCACAAAAGCTGGTAAGAAAATGGACAGTTAGGAAGCTGAATAGCGACCGTTTGAAGGCGAGCTACCTTGCTCTCATGTGGGACGAAGGAAAAGAGCAAGAAGTGAGCGCGGAGGTGGCAGCAGAGAGGGAGATTAAGACTGTCACCAAAGCATGCGATGCACCCAGGCCCAGGCGAGCTCCACCACCGAAGAGGAGAGCCGTTTACTGGTGGACCAATAATATTGCCGAGTTAAGAAAGGAGTGCAACCTTCAGCACCGGATATACCAGCGTAGTAGTGGCCGCGAAGGGGCGCGGGTGGTTGCATCTGAATACCAACTGGCTCGTAAAGGGCTGAAGAAAGCCATTAAAGACAGCAAGAGTCTGCTTGAAAAGAGCTGTGAGAAATGGCAGAAGAAGACCCATTTGGCAAGCCTTACAAGATTGTGCTGAAGAAGCTGAAGAGCCTCTCAACAATGAGCTGAATGGAGACGGATGTTGTGGAACAAATCATTGACGGCTCGTTCCCGCATCACCTACCACCAATGATGACGCTACCAATAGTCGAAGAGGATAGTATATCTCTCCTAGGTACCGAGGAGGTTGATGCAGCAGTCAATAGACTGCGGATTCAAAATCCAGTCCGGAGCGCCATACACTCAGTTGACCCGGCACTGCTTTTTCATACATTCAAGGCAGCAGTTGTTGCAGGACTGTTCCCTGTGCGATGGAGAAAAAGTCAGGCTAGCGCTGATTGATAAGAAGGATAAACTACCTGCCCGACCATCCTCTTATCGTTCACTTTGCCTGCAAACTCTTGAAGAGAGTGATAGCCAATCGCCTTGAGAGCTATCAGAAGGAAAGAGATATAATCTCAAGTAGCTAGTAAGGTTTTCAAACTGGACGCTGTAAGTCAGATGCTGGGATTATGCTGAAGAGGATAGCCGAGTCGGCGATAGCAAGGCGTCAGCAAGGCGTCAGGTTTGCGCAGCCGTCAGCCCCGACATAAGAAATGAGTTCAATTCGAAAGCTTGAGGGAGGATCTTGGAAGCTCTCAAGGACGCAGAAAAGCCCGCATACCTGCTCATGATGATCAGCAGCTATCTTCGCTGTCGAGAAATCCAAGCAGAGACGTCTGCTGGTACAAGAAAGCGCCCTGTCACTTGTGGGATGCCGCAGGGGTCGGTCCTTGGGCCACTGCAGTGGTATGTCGCATTTAACGGAATTTTCAAGGTGATGTTGAGCTCATCTGCTATGCGGATGACACAGTGGTGGTATGCACTGCCGAAACGACTGTAACGGTGGAGAGCAGGTTAAACCGGGCCCTAGAGGTAGTGACGTGTTGGATCGAGTCGACTAGACTTGAACTTGTAGCTCGTAAGACGGAGGCCATTTTATTCACGACCCGTCGGAAGTTCTGTCCACCCATCTTTCGCCTGCAAGGCGTGGAAATTGAGACCAAGCTGTGTTAGTGCCTACCGCGCTGTCTCGACGGAGGCTCTTTGTGTATTAGCACGTTCACCACCAATTGAGCTCTTTGCTGAGGAGAGAGCGGTGGTGTTCAGAGCAAAAAAGACGACAACGACCAACCATGAAACTCTACGGGTTAAGCAGGAAGCCAGGCGCACCTTGCTCGCATTATGGCGCCCAGAGTGAGCTGGGCAAGTGGACAACCCGTGTGTTAATACGCGACCTTGATGAATGGATGAACCGACACCATGACCAACTAAACTTTTACCTGACGCAGGTGTTGAATGGCAAAAGCTGCTTCAACAAGTACCTTTGCGAGACGTCAAGGAAAGTTGAGCAGGCAACGTGTTCGCACTGCGACCAATGCCGGGATAATGGAACAGTTCACACCTTATTTGAGTGCGAGGCGTGGAGGCGTGAGCGGGAGAAGCTTAGTCGGTCTCTTCAAGAGTTGTTCCACGTAGACTTGTACTGACCATGCTAAGTTCCAAAGAAGCATGGAACCAGGTGTCTGCATTTGCAGCGACCGTCATGAATAAGAAGATGGATTGGGAATGGAGTAGGCAAATGCAGAACCACGCTATGGCCTACTCGACACCTGTATACCATCAACATCCAGCATAGCAGGTAAAAGAGGAAGATGATACCTGAAGAGAAGCGAACAGCAATCCAGTATATCTAAGATAGTAGTGGTGTTGCTGTTGTGCGTTCTAGTGTTTTCTGCGCGCCAAGGGACACTGCAACTTGGCGGTTGCCAAAGTAGCTTGGCAGTTGCTGAGTAGAAGAGGGAGTTTGCCGAGGAGATTCTTCCAACACTGAAGTTATACTTAAAGGGGTCGGTTTCAGCACTGGAAGAAACAAAATCAAATACCTAAGCAACCCGCACCCACTCCACCATGGAGAACGGGGCGGCCCTGCACGCGCGACATAAGCGACCACCCTTTCAATAACAGTATTAGCCTGTAACGACCCGGAGAAAAGTACTTCTCATACAAGCGACTGTGGTACTTTTCCCTCACGAGCCCAAGAAATCCGCATTTTACGCAAAATCCGTCGAAAAATCCAAATTTTTTTCGGGGATCAGCACTAATAGCCCGATTCGAATAGCTCCTTCAAGTAACTAGATATGCAATACTCCATTCACCAATTGGCCTAGCTCCTTCAATGAGCCAGATGTACAACGCTTCAAACATCATAAGACTCATGAAACAGGTTTCCTGCCTTCCCACATCTAACTCCGTTAAAGAACCCGCAAGTTTTTGTCTGACAGTTTTTGTTATCCTCTCCACTGCCATCTCTTGCCATTGGTCCCATGTGAGAGCAAGATAGCTAGTCTTCAGATTATCGCTATTCTACTATTTAGCTTTCTAACTGCTCATAGTTCTCGGCGTAGACTAATAGTTTACCTGTCAACATTGAAATTTCGAATTCGCAGAGTAAATTTCACCAGCTCGGCTCGTTTCAAGACCTGAATGACGTCATAAAAATTGCGCAGAGGAAATCTTTCGTTAGAATCAATCAAAACATCACAACCTCACATAATAGGGAAGTTGATTTTAATACCATATCGAAGAGTGACTAAATCGGCTCTACAGTCTCCCAAATAATCAATGGCTAAAAGGAGTATAACATGGAAAATAATTTCAAGTTTGAAAACGTTTAAGTTTACGTACTTCTAGGTACTGGAAGGGTGAAGAATTTGAATTTAAAATGAACGCGAAACAGAATGAATAATTCGAAAAACAAAATATTATTTGAACAATCAATCATGTGAAAGAAGGAAAATTGTCTGTTGCCAATCGATCAAACACAATTTCTAAATGAGTAGATCAGATCTAGTTGATTCTCCAATTATACCTAAAATGACAGCATATCGGTGACCAGTTACACATTCGCAGCACCCACACACTGCGGCATCGGAAAGAATATCTGACTAAATAAAGAGGGCGTAGCATTCTCTGAGGAATATCAGCCTGGTAAAATGTAATCACTTTACAAATCATGTCGATAACTATACAAAAATGATTAATAATGAACATTTCTCTTCTGCCTTCCCTGTCGCACTTCATTGCATTTCTAATTAATCGATTGAATTCGCATATAAAAATGACATTAAACGAACACTCTCAAGATGCTGACGTAAGTGTCTAACGAAAACTGCATACTAAATTATGTACACACAAGCTCAAACGCTTTTCTCGCCATGCGTCTCTTCGCTTAAACAATATCAACTTACAATTGAGAAAAATTCGAAGAAAGTAGAGTGAAAACATACAAAGATGTAGAAAAAATTATGAGGTATTATATGAAGCGAAATTTCACGAACGTAAAACTGAAAACGAAAAAATTCTCGTCTGTCATCATCGATCAAAAGTATTTTCGAATACACAAGTACGCAAAAGAAATATCTCTCAAGGTCGTCAGCGCATCACCTAATTAAAAATATCGTTCGTAAAATTTACCGACTTACACCTACCTAGATGACACTTGAACGGAATCAGTCATATTACTTCTGAAGCGTGGGACGGAGAGGAAGTTCTCAATTAGGTATTCCCGAAAATGATAATTTAATAGTTGTTTTTTCGAGACACCGATCAGAGTAATGAATTATCTAACCTTTTTTAATTTAACATCATTCATACAATTTGAAAATGAATTCTAGGAAAAATAACGAAGGTGGGCAAAATTTTGAAACGAGAAAGTTTTCGTGATCCGTGCCATATAAGAAAACAAGATAGTGAAGGGTACCAAGTTCAGAAACTGGATCACACATTGGGCGAGATATGTAGATGTGTGCGGTCAAGCACTAATAGACAGGTGCATGAATTTTCTCTGGAAATGAATGCCATGATTGAGAGCATTGAATTTACAGTGAGAAAGGGTTACCATCAACAATTCAAATCTAACTCCCACACTGGAGAATAACAACACAGAACAAAAAATCTACCTCATTCTAAAGAACAATGAAGAGGAGCGGAAAGAAATTGAGTTAGCAAAGCAGATCGCAGCAGCCAACAGCGGAGTTCTCGGGAAAATGAAGGTAAAGAGGGGAACCCGTATTCTCATGACGAATGATTTCAGGGTGGTGCGCATAAAATACGAGCTTTTTCTGTGAAGTAGCACCTCAAATCCCTCCCGGAAGCTGTGCCCATTAGCAATTAGATGGTCAGCGAAAGCTGAATCCCCTACTTTGCCCTTCTGCCAGGCTACCTTGTGCTCATCGACTCTAATCTTGAGCTGGCGACCGGTCTCCCCAATATGAACATCCATACAATCTTTACATTCTAACCTATACACTCCACTCTCCTTCTCATCTTCAGGGATTCGATCTTTCAACCTAACAACAACTCTTTGACAGTGACACGGTTGTAGAACGCAGAAGGGCCCGGCCTAACTGAAGAGAAAACTTCCCCAAAAATGGGAGCCTGATTCATCGTAGTTTCTCACGGCTAATAGTGCGGGGGGAGGGAGGTAGTAGCGTTGAGACAGGCCAGGATTTAAGGGTAGGCAAGGTAGGCAGCTGCCTAGAGCGGCAAATTTTTCCTTTTTTTAGTCCTTTTTAACATGTTTCATGTCTTTGCTCCGGGCTCATTCTCATGGGAATTTTCACTGTGGCAGTGATTCTCTAATCTGCGAATCCGAGTCCGAGCTCCCCCTCCCCCTCTGTAGTTTCTATCTTATCTTAATATGATGAGAAGGCATAGGCTAGATTTATACTAGGCTAAGAAAACTCCGAGAGCCATTATGAAGCTATTAGCTTGTAACGTCATTAGTCGGTGACGTCATAAGTCGTCAATCCTGGTCCGCTTACAACATCTGAAATATACTAAAGTAGACTTACACTAGACCAAGAGTGCTCATCAATCTGACAAATTCCAAATTAGACTTATACAGCACTAGACCAAGCAAGTGTGCCGCTTTAAAGCCTTAGCCTAAAATATTCCAAAGAAGGCCTATGTCATGAAAGACAAGGTCAATACTCCACTTGAATCCAAAGAGCGAACCAATCACGACGCAGCGTGTTACAGCCAACAAAGAATCCGATTTTTTTCCTAATATCTAAAGCTCGAGAGTCTAAATTTCTCAGTCTTCCCTCCTCGCCCTCTCTCACGTGCACAGATCCATAGTGAAGACACGGCCGTCTTCAGGGGGTGGCGAGTATGTATTACCGCTTCAGGCCTCGTGCTACTGTAGGCCACGCGCCGCTCTGGCGAGGAGAAAAAAAAGTTAAAATTGTCCAAACTGAAAAAAAGCCTCATGTGAAAATTTTGCTTCAGGTCTCAAAAAGTCTGGCAACGACACTGAGCTCCAGTCTCAGTCTCAAGTCTCAATTCTCAGTCTCCAGTCTCGAGTCTCGGCCTCAATTCTAAAGCTCGAGGGTCAGTCTCAAGTCTCAGACTCAAGTATCAGTCTTGAGTTTCAAGCTCGAGTCTCAATCTTGAGTCTCGGTCTCGAGTCTCAGTCTCCTTGAGCCTTAAGCTCGAGTCTTCATCTCGAGTCTCGGTCCCGAGTGACAGTCTCGACTCTCAGCCTCGATTCTCAAGCTCGAGTCGCAAGCTTGAGTCTCAGTCTCTAGTATCAGTCTTGAGTCCCCGGCTCGGGTCTCAATCTCGAGTGTCAGTCTTGGGTGTCCGTCTCCAGTCTCAAGTTCCATTCTCAGTCTGAGTCACAGTCCCGGGTGCCAGTCTCGAGTCTCAGTCCAGAGTGTCAGTCTTGAGTGTCAATCTTGAGTCACGATCTGGAGCCTCAGTCTTCTCAAGCGTCAAGCTCGAGTCTTAGTCTCTCGAGCTACTGTAGACCTCGCGCCAGTGAGGAGAGAACAAAAACAGGTAAAATTGTCTAATCTGAAAAAAGGCCTCATGTGGAAATGTTGCTTTAGGCCCCAGAAAGTCTGGCGACGCGAGAGCGCTGAGTGAAGATTTTACAATAGTTAAAATCAGAGCGCGGACGATTACAGAAAAGGTAAATGGTAAAGCGATGGTCCTTTATGTTTCTTTCTAATGAGTATGGGACCTGCGACCTCCCATAAACAGCGTGATCATGCCACCGGTGTATTCAAGCCTCACTGAAAAAGAGCAGGCAAAGTTCCTTGTTGGTTTCCCTTCATTTCCAAGAAATAGGTCAAACCACAATACGCCGGAAAGACACTGGGTTCCTTCAAGTCTCCTCCTTTCTCTCATCATAAAACTGGTTGCCAGTGAAAAATAGTAGCCGTTGCATCCCGGGCTCATGCAATGCAAAAGGACGTCGAACTGAACCGATTGCGAACGGCCAGATCCGATCCACACACCTTCTTCTAACCGCAAAATATTTGATTACGTCACGATTAAGTCGGCGTGGTTGTTCTTCCAGAAAAATCTTCCAACAAAACCATAGGCGAATCAACTTGGAGTTGGCTAATTGGCAGTCACCTCCACGTTCCATACTTTTTAAATAGGAAAATTCTGATTAAAAAAAACTGATTGACTGTAATCTTTCTGATTAAAAAAAACTGATTGACTGTAATCTTTCGAGTATTATAAGATCATGTATTTATCTTAATAACGACTGATGAAGTTCAATAGAAGTGACAGCGTAGGTTGCTTGGTCATCTTTGAAGTAGCGTTGTCTAGTGAAGGTTCAACCGCTTATGAACCAAGCTCTGCTTTAACCCTACCCTCATTTGAAAATTTGCGTATACGTGCGTGCAGATGACCTTGTGACTTAAGATTTTTTTTTCTCTAGGCCCTACCTCAGTTTTGTTGAAAATATGCGTGCCTGCGTGCGTGCTAGCTAGATCACTCTTTGATCAGTGCAGTAAACTACTGGTAGGCTATACGAGTACAAGGCTTATACTAGCTCTGTACTAGGTGTAGGAATCCTGTATACTAGATCCCTCCTTTAGACTATTATACTAAGTCCAAAGCTCTACTAGGCTCCTTTTATACTAGGCCGGAAAATGAAAAGAGCGTCCTTTTGACTTTTAGCCTTCATTATATTAGGGCTAATACACAGTATACTAGACCTGAAGCGGCTAAATCTCTCTTTGACTTACACAGTCATCTGTGATGCTGTAAGCAGATCGTGAGCTAAGCCTTCATTATACTAGACCTAAAGTGGCTCCAGAATTGAGCTCCTTGTATACTATCTTGATACTAGACGTGAAGAGGCTATATTACACCTGAAATAATATTATACTAGACCAAGAAAAAGGCGAACGAACGGAAGACATGAAACATGACCTTTAGTTATTTGGCTGCGCCAGAAAATTTCTCTTTGACATCACGAGCTCCACTTTCTAAACCGAGTTTGGAACAAAAAAATACTACACAAGAAATACACAGGAGCTTTTTGATCTTACGTTTAGATTCGAAAACGAGAAATACATTTTTAAATACTCGAGAACTTACTAATTCTGAATACATAAACATGTAATTGCTTATTGAAACTCATATTGAGTGAAAAAGGTGTAAGTAGAGCGTTTAAAATTGAAAAAAGAAATTGAAAAAGTCTTTTCAAATGTACAATTCTACTTTAATAGTTGCTTTTACAAAAGTACTTTCGGGTGTTATCCCATCATCAGTTGTGTCGCAACTGAAGAAAAGGCCTTGAACAAGAGTTTTTATAGTATAACACTGTGATCTTATTAGCTATAACAATGCTGTGCTGTGATTGGTTCACTCAGAGACTTATTCTTACTTTATTTAGACAATGCGTTCTTATTGGCTAAAACATGCTGCTTAGTGATTGGTTCTCATTCTAAAGCTAAATACGGTGTTCCTAATGGCTAACTGGTTTCCTGCCATCTTATTGGTCAAATGTGTTCTTTTTCTCTCGTCCTAAGGCCAAACTAAGAGTGACGCATGTGAAGATTTGGTTTAATAACGAATGCCTGAGACGAGGCATTATTCCCAAGTATGCGACTATCAAGCTACCAGGGAACAGCGCAGCAGCAAAACGCACTAAAATACAAGCCGAAAAACTGAGGGTAAAAACGAAATAAATAAACTCTACAGGAAAATCACCGTTTTGAATGGTTCATTGTATGATCAACATTTCCATTTGGTCAACTCACTCCACCCTCTGGAATTTGAAGAACTTGTTGCTAGAAGAGGAGATGACAAAAAAGGAGAAGGCTACGTGGATAAACGAGTGGATGCCCAAACAAAACAGATTAAGAAGAAGCTTGCTGAATTGACCCGGAAGAAAGAAGGAAAAGAAAGAGAGACCGAAACAGCTACGCACAAATTTGCTCCCAGAACCGAGAACCTTTCAAGCGTTACTTTTACGGTGGAAGAAAAAAGACTGCTGGACAAAGGCATCAAATACGTGAAACCAGAAAGGCTGAACCAGCGCCAGCTTGAAAGTATGGCCATTAGCTGCGAACAAGTAATCCAAATCATGAAATACGATGTGAGGCAAGAAGCTTGAACCAGAATTGGGAAAGTACTGTTGGACATTAAAGAGAATCTGTGCCGAACTGATGTCAGAACGCAAGTAATGCAGAGGAAGGTCACAGATCTCCAAAAGAAGATCCGAAAGAACAACCTGATTTTGACGAAGGCGGACAAAGGCAGCACGGTAGTGTTAATGGATAAGGATGACTACACCCAAAAAGTGGAGTCGTACATTGCAGCCAATGGATACAAAGAGCTGACAAAGGACCCAACACAGAAATACAAGAGGACCTGAAAGCTGTGTTGAAACGGAACAATGTATCTGGTAATGGCAGGACGCTTGAAATGAACCCGGTAGCACAAGACTCAAGGGGCTTGTAAAACTCCACAAAGCGAACCGTCCAATGAGACCCCTGGTCAACAGCATCCAATCACCCTGCTACAAGATAGCAAAGATTGTAGCCACATTCTTGAAAGAAAACTACCAGTTTGCTACGAGAAAGAGCATCAGAAACAACGGAGAACTGTTGGAGCAACTGGACAAGTTGGAAATCAAGAGTAACGACAAGCTGATATCCTTTGATGTGACTAACATGTTTGGAACGGAGGAACTTCCCACTTTCCTCAAAAAGAATAAATATCATGAGAATCCTGATGGACTAAAGTACGCCACTATAGTGGAAGAGATCTTGAGCCAGAACTACTGCCGCTTCAATAACAAATTCTACAACCAGGAGAGGGGACTTGCGATGGGATCACCGTTGTCACCAATCCTGGCAGAGATATTCATGAACGACATGGAAAATAAGATATTGAAGGGCAGCAAGTTCAGAAACTCAATCAAGCACTGGGCCAGATATGTAGATGATATCCTGATTGTGTGGACAGGCACTAACAGACAGGTGGACTTGTTGCTTTTGGAAATGAATGCGATGAATGACAGCATCAAATTCACAGTGGAAAAAGGTAATGAGACCATCAACTATTTGGACCTTACACTCACACTGGATAGTAATAGGATAGAGTACAAAATCTACAGGAAGCCAACGCACACAGACACCATCATCCCAAATGACTCCTACCACCACCCTAAGCACAAGCTAGCGGCAATTCAGAACTACTGCCATCGAGCTATTTCTGTACTAAAGAACAATGAAGAGAAGAGGAAAGAAATAGAGGTAGTAAAGGAGATCGCAAAAACCAATGGCTACCGTAGTGGTGTGGTGGAGGCAATCTTTAGGAAAATGGAAAATAAAAAGGGAACCCATGAGAGCACGGTGAGAAAGTTCTCCGGATCAATACCATACATAGGAAAGTATACAAATAAAGTGATAAAGGCGTTCAATGGCTATGAAGTAAATGTGGGTATCCAGAATAACTTACCCATGATGAAAAGAATTAGCAACGACCAGACGGAAGCCAAGGACGAGAGGAGTTTGAGTGGAGTTTACAAGCTCAGTTGTGACCAGTGCGAGGGCATATACATTGGTGAGACTGGGAGAAAGTTTGAGATCAGGAAGAAGGAGCACGAAAAGTCAAAGGAGAAAGAAGATGACAAATCACTGTTTGGCAAACACTGTAATGAGGAACACCACAATGGAGATGGGATATTTGAAATCATACGTGTAGAGAACCGCTTGAAAAGAAGAAAACTCTGGTAGCAAATGGAGATTGCAAAAGCCAAGAGGAAGAAAGCCTTCCCCTTGAACAATGTAGTCACATTCGGCAGCGAAAAAATTCTCGGCCTGGTGATTGGACGAGAGAAAAAGAACACAGTTGACCAATAAGATGGCAGGAAACCAGTTAGCCATTAGGAACACCGTATTTAGCTTTAGAATGAGAACCAATCACTAAGCAGCATGTTTTAGCCAATAAGAACGCACTGTCTAAATAGTGTAAGAATAAGTCTCTGAGTGAACCAATCACAGCACAGCATTGTTACAGCCAATAAGATCACAGTGTTATACTATAAAAACTCTTGTTTAAGGTCTTTTCTTCAGTTGCGACACAACTGATGATGGGATAACATCCGAAAGTACTTTTGTAAAAGGAACTATTAAAGTAGAATTGTACATTTGAAAAGACTTTTTCAATTTCTTTTTTCAATGTAATTGCTTATTCATTTTCGATTTTTTAATATGAACGCACGTTCCAATGTATTTCTTGCGGGAGTCGATTGATAGATTCCAAACGATATACAATCGATCACATTCAAGGGTTTTTGAAGCGTGTTCGCGCTTTTACGGTAGAGAGTTGATAAATGTCACATTGCATCGGGGTTCTGTCAGACCCGTAACGCGGCAAGGTGGAAACAGTGACGAATACAGCCTAAAATCGGAATTTTTTCAGGAGCAGGAGCTCCAAAATATAAGGTTGCTCTTGCGATGGGAATAGGAGACTCACAATATCTGCTTTTGCTGTAAATAAACTTCCCTCTCTGATTCCGAGTCGATATTTTTTCAAGACTTTTCTTTTTTGCAGAACTTCTTACTTGATTTTTTCCAAAGTCCTTCTCACTAGATCCTCTGATGATGTCATATTCTAATAACGTCACGCCCTCTCACCCCTGATGATGTTTTAATTCTGTTTGTATAATTTTCACAAAATCCTCCTTCAAGAGAATTCGCCAAAAATTTTTCCGAACTCCTAAATTAGATCAAGGTCAACAAAACAAATACGGGCACTAACTTCTTCTTTGTATGTACTTACAACAAGTTTCTCATCATCCAAGAAGAAAAAACAATTCTAAGAAACTCTTGGCTGAGTATGTATAATGATGTACTAATTTATTTTTTTACCGACTTTTCGACTGAAAATTCAGGTACTGCTCTCGACACAGTTGAGACAGATAGGCCCGGGAATGAATTTTCTCGACGTTTTAGATGTCTTAGATCACTGTGAGACTAATAAAAAAATATCCACACTGAAGAGGTTCTAGGGTTTCAATAAATTGATCAATGCACAGCTTTTCGTACCAAATACATCTTTACCTCATCCCCCCCCCCCACAGAAAAAATGCTACTTGCCGGGCGGATGATATCTCTTATCCATGCGAAAATTTTCGAGTTTGATGCTAGGAAAATTTTCACAACTCAAATATACAACGTGCGAGCTTCCATCAGACATTCAAGGTATACATAATCATTTCAAAAAAAAGAAAATGTCAAGATTTCACCGAGGACAAATAAGATTGAAGTGATACATTACAAAGTCGACCCAGACAGGTCAAGGGTAAGGTATCGTGAAATTATATTTAGGAGATTCTTGGCACTTGGCCCAGATTATGCACGACGTGTAGTTTTGAAGCAACAATGACGGAAGAATGGATATATGCAGTTATAATCGTACAAGAGGTCAGCTAGACGAAGAGAAAAACAGAATTTTTAAAGTTGAATAAATGATCACTGAAATAAATCCATAAAAAATTCGTGGCACGTGGATGAAAAATTCTAATACAAGGTTTACCAAGGTCGTAAGTGACTTCCGTCCAGAGAGAATAGATATTAGAGACAAAAATCGTTTCGAAAGTTTGATGGTTTTCGGTAGCTTTGCGGTCAATTATTTTTTTCTTTCTGAAAAATGGTTCATCGAATGGTTTCATTTCTTTCCACAAGTCCCACATCGTTGGTTCACTCCCTTTCTCTGTGGTGCAGATGTGGATACGTGCCTCGAATTTTATCAAGAGGGGAAAGTGTACGCGTCAACATTACAGTTGCGAACACATGACAAAGATTTTAACTTATATTTCTTGAAGAGTACTTTTTTTCTACTACAGTAACATCTTTCTTGGAATACAGTTGTACATAGTGGTTGACGAAAAACTCATTAGAGGTCATAGAAAAATATCGATGGTAAAACTGGGAAAAACTTCAAATTCCAAGCTGTACAGGCGAAACGGTGTCCCGAATCATTTTCGAAGTTGGTAAATAGTTGAAAGAAAATAATTTATTCATGGGAAAATCACACGACTCATACGCAGAGGTACTTGATTATATAAACATATAATGATATACCGCAAGCTGAATTCTCCTTCAAAAAACAGGTTCTTTGTATTTCCAAATTAACGAACGTACGTTTGAAAATTTCGTGAAAAATGATGAAAATATCACTCGTTGACTGAATTTTGAAAGATGTTTCCATCACTAGAAAGCATTACCATGAAATCTGAAAAACTTAGGATAACTTCAAAATTGTTTGCACTGTCAACACTACAATCTGATCAAAACTTCTGAGACACGTTCTAGTAAAAGGGCAAGATGGGAGTAAGAATGATTTTGATTTCCTTCGTCTCCATTTCCTTCCTGCAACCCCCACCAACAAATCCCCACTTCCTATCCGCTTACTTTTGCAATTTTCCTAATTTTATAAAGAAACCGGACTTATAAGGAGTAATTTGAAAATTCTTGCCGCCTGATCGAAATTTTTTCTCTAATTTTCTCTCTTCTTCTCTTTTTTTTCTTTATTTTAATTTTTGTAATCTTGGACCTTGCAAAAATTTACACTCGGGAGAGGAACTAAAGAAAACTTCCCCTCGAAGCAAACTAAATTTTTCGTACGCCGCTTCTCGTATCTGAACGGTGGACACAGGCCAAGATGATTATGATATCGAAACAAAATAAACCTCTGAAAGACTCCAGTTCATTCTAACCCATATCACTCCCCTGGGTTCCATGAAAACTATCGAGAATGAACAACTGATCCCCAACCACCAATTTGAATTCAAAGTCAAGCACTCTACAGTGGAACGAGTACAGTGAGTCGCTGCAACTATAAAAGGTAGGCCCTCGTAAAGAAGACGTTTTGACATTCTGTTTTCCTAAATTTCAACCTTAACAGAGTCTGGATACCAAACCTCTTGCACAAGGTAGGTCGACACTTCTAGGTACAGCACGTTCAGATCTCAACATCCTGCCTCGGTGATAAAGCATTCTATGTACATCATAGAGCAGCCAACTTCATGACCAAACCAATCGCAGGAAGGATATTACAGGACAGCGTACACCTACCTGACACCGCCGATATTCCAGGACAAAATAACACCATACTGGCTAAGTGAAATGCTCTCACTGCTCAGAAATTACACCTACAAGCAGCGGTCACATACCGATATAGTGAACAGGGCCACCAAATGAAAAATCAATATGAACGCAGGGAAGTTAGAGTGAGTAGACTTTGCACTCCGTGCCTATGGGTATGACCCGACAATCATCAATAATGAGCCCATTCAGCTGGATGAAAACGCTCGCTATTAAGGTTTTCATCTATAGATAGCAAGTTGAACTGCAGAACTCATATTCAGAAAAAGAGAGAATGACCTAAGTGAAGATTCTGAAGAATTCACTGGATCGCTCACCAACAAAAGGTTGCTTTACGTTGTGGATGTATGGTATCCCTCTGTGGGGATCTGCAGGAAATAGCAAATAATGCACAGATTCTACGATATTATACTTTGCAAAATAACGAGGGCTCCATGGTACATCAGGAACCATCAACTGCAATAAGACCTGGCCCTTGAGATTGCATTTAGAGCCACCGACAGATACGCTGTCGACTCCATAATCTTGCCAACACGGAAGCGCTGACTTTATTTTAAAAAACCCACCATACACAGAGTTAAAAGGAAAGCTATTGCAAACATCAACTGAAACACCGTTTTTTCAATATCCTCATCAGTCGTGACTGCACGACATAGTTTCAAGCCTAATACTTTAAAAATATGCAATTAGGGACTCTACCAATTGCTTCGATGTAGTCCAAGGGCCATATGAAAATGAGGGGGAGGACGGAGCTTCTCGAGTCCAATTTTCTAAATTTTGCCTGCAAACAGCTTCAAAACGTAAAAGTTTATTTCTCAAAAAATTGACCACACAGAAATATGACTGAACTTGGTTGTAGAAAAAAGTTGTTTTATGTCTTCTATAAGGTAGCATGCTTCGCTCGTTTACCTCCCTTCTTGGTCTAGTTTAAGTCTTTTTAAAAATAAGTTCGGCTAGTGGCTTTTGAAGGGCTCACTTCTTGGTCTAGGACAAGTCTACTTTAGAATGTTAGCCTAATGGCTTTCGGAGGGCTCACTCGCGGCAGTATAAGTCCACTTGAAAGCTATGCCTACTGCAGCATCCTGATTCATCAGGCCTAGTATAATGAAGGCTTTAGCCTAGCACATGTCTAGTAGATGAGGTCATTTGGCCGCTTGGACCTAGTATACTGTGTATGGAACCTTGTTTTGAACTTTATTAGTGTAGGCCTATAGTCAGGCTCCCTTCTTAGTCTAGTATTAGTCTGGTTACATGATGAAGGCTCTACCAAATACAGCAGCCTGATTTAAGGCTAGTATAATGAAGGCTTTAGCCGAATATAGGTCTAGGATTTCGTTTGCACGGACGGTCGGACAAACGCACGAAAATTTCGAAATCAGAGTAAGGTAGGGATCAGGATTTCGAAGTTTTTCCAAGTCTTAAAATCATTGGCACAAAATTAGGGGTAGGGCTGAAGTTCGACGCTAAAAATTTTCCCAGTGCCAAGGTCATCCGTACGGATGCCCGGACGCCCGGACGTATTTTCGAGATTTGGGAGGTAGAGAAAAGACAAGAAACATGTCAATATAGTCCGCGGGGATGGAACTCGCGGGGTGACTCGCAAAATTCTGAATCGTTCACCAGGTAATAGTTTTCGGGAGCTCACTTGCTCCGCTCGTTCGCCCCTTTTCTTGGTCTAGTAGGAGTCTAGTTTCGAATATTTCAGGCTAATAGCTTTCGAGGGCTCCCTCACTCCGCTCAAGGCCATACGCCCGGACGCAGATTTTGAAATCAGGGTAAGGGGAGAGGCCTCAAATTTCTGACTGTAAAATATATAAAATATACTGGGGGGGGGGGGGTTACCTCACGGGGTGGACGTGCAAGTTCAAGAGGGAGGGGAAGAGGAGAAGGGCACTCGCAAATTTCTTAATCACTCACGAGGTAATAGCTTTCGAGAGCTCACTCGCTCCGCTCGTCCACCCCTTTTCTTGGTCTAGTATAAATCTAGTTCAAAATAATTCAAGCTAATAGGCTTTTGGGAGGCTTACTCACTCCAATAGTTCGCCCCTCTTCTTGGTCTAATATAAATTTAGTTCATGATACTATTCCTATAATAGAGAGCTGTAAGAATGCCCGGGCGCAGATTTCGAAATCAGGGTAGGGGTAAAAAAAAGACATGAAACATTTTTCCAAGTGCCAAGGTCATGGTTGTAAGAAGGCCCGGACACATGGACGTCTGGACGCAATTTTTGAAATTAGGGTAGTGGTAGAGAAAAGTCCATTGTGAGTTGTAAGCTGCTAATAGGACTTAGGCTAGGACGGACCACAGATCAAGGCGTGGGGCGAGGAGTTTAATATGTTATTCGGAACATTAGTTTCTTTCATTGGAAAAAAAAATCAAGAAAATTCGACTCATGCAATTCCCACCATTTTGAATAGCTACTCTTCTCAGATGTCCATCATCGTTTTTCCTTCTAATGCACCCGAAGGGACAGTTGGTTCCCCTGAATAGTCTCGCATTTTCGAAGACAACACGAGAGGAGCAAAATGTACCGAAAAGAATGATTTCAATCTTCTTCGTTTTCATTTCATAAACTGCCCCTTGGTACGCGTACCACCGAAATTTTTCTAATTTTGTCAGAGAATCTGTCTGGTAAGGAGTAATTTGAAAATTTTCGCCGTCAGCTCGGAATTTTTTTCTCTTTTCATAATTTTTATGATCCTAAGTCGTGCAAAAATTACGACCAAAACATACTCGGGAGAGGAACTGAAAAAACTTTCCACCTAGGCAAACTAAATTTTGCGTACTTCTTTTCAATTATCAATATAGCTCATCCCTTCGAACAATTTCAATTTTCGAGCAAATGCAGATAAATCAAGAAGGGGACTTGAAAAAATTTACACCTTTAAATACCTATGACAGAAGGGAGAATTCAAGGAATTTCGTCTCAGGAGCTATGATGAGAGAAGATTTAGCTACAGCAAAGACAAAAAAGTCATAGGTTCACTGTCTTCCTCAATCAACTCTTTTATCATGAACGAGTAATTTTTCGTCTTTAGCTCATTCCTTTTGAGCCTCAAATTAAGACGCATTCCTAATTCAGTAAAGAGGTCACTCAACTTCAAAACAAGAAAATTAATGATTCAAGTTTAGTAGATTTTCGTTTAAACCCAGCAAACAAAAAATCTCAAACCAAATAAATATTATCAACACTTTATAAATATGTACTCTGTCGATTGCTTCGATAGGAAAGATCAGCATGACCGAACAAAGTCCTAAATCCGATTCCGACAATTGATGATCAACTTGCAGTATCACGCGCGATTCAAAACCTTTTCCCCCAATTTGTGATCGCTGCCTTTCAGGTAAGATAGGATCGCACTCGTCAGCAAAATTCCTTCTTTACAGCCCTCAGGTAGTGATGTACACGTTAACCAACTTCTCCCATAATCGTATTTCGGCAAACGTTGGATTACGCAATATGCATTTATGACGTGCATGTCGCTTTGGTTTCGACCGCGAGAAACTAGTAATTTAGAATTAACGCTCGCTTCTGCAATATTGAAGAGCTGTTTTACTCGTTATACATATATTATGAAATCGTACGCACGAGTAACTACTTATGCAGAAAGACTGAGAAGCACGAGCCGCACAAATTGTACGAAATGCACCGCGATTTTGAGAGATCAAGAGAAAATTCAAGACGACTTCAACATTATTTACTAATATTGAGAATAAACTGTACTCCCTATTCCAAAATACGGAGATCGAGACGAAACGAAGCACTAGCGGAATTGTGGGTCATTTTGTCTATTATTAACCGAAAGCAGGAAGTTTTCCCTAGTCATTTACGCCTCACACGGAAAGAAGATGCTTCAATCGAATTAACTTTCTACCGCTGCGTTTCCGCTGGTCTGCGTCATTTGTCATAAATTGATAAACAAGAGATACGAACGATGCTTATCAAACGTTTCCTGAAAAAAAGTAGGCCACTGTACTACAGAAATGACAGATAAAAAAAAACTGATAGATGGAGACAATATTGAAAGTCAAAACAAAGCAATACAAGAGTTTTAGCTTTAGTTTTGTCGGAAAGATCATGGACAAGGGGCAGTTACAATTACACCGTTAGAAAGCTTAGAGTTTTTTATTACCGGTATCAGCCTATCTAGAGTGAAGGATTAGATTTATTTCATTTACGCGGATGCATAGCGAAAATTGAGCGCGATTTATGAATTCAAGTTCTTGCTCTTAAGGTTGATGATATTGAGCATAGACACACGAAGGAGAAAGGTCAGCAGTAATGCGAAAACTTACGTTTCCGCCGCTGTTGTCATAATACCGGTAGTGGATTAGCAACCCTCTGCAAATTCACACGATCAATAAAATTAAGTTGCACAAGTCACCTCAGGTAGAATACGAGTCTTGTGATAAGTGTGTGTTAATGTAAACAGACAGAAAGTTTTATTGACGTTTGAGTACTTACTTTCTGTAGATGAGGGACTCGAGAGAAACGTTCAAATAGAAGCAGTCATCGGCTTCGACGAAAAAATTTAATTGCATCACGATAGAATGATCGTAAACATTTCTTAAGCGTAACAGCACAGAAAAGACATTATGTTTACATTACACCACTTCGTAACGTCTCAAGATATCTCACATTTGCTACTTATCGTTAACACATGTCCATTAACACGCAGCCAGTTAACATGTACTAAATTATCGAATATTGTCTCGGTCGTGTACCAACAAGAACGAGCGACGAGTTAGTGCGCGCCATTGAATGTAAATAATAGCTCGATCGCTTAGACAAGGCGCGTTAGCCGTGAACTCGCTTTTCCGAAAGTACGCTTATCACCACCAGGATCGCTGTACACGTCAGATAAACATATACGTTGTGTCTGCCAATAATGGTGGAACTGGAAACCATCACAGTTGAAATAATGGTAATTTGATGGCATTACCCGATTTTTACATGTTTCATATCTTTCCTCTACCTCTTACATCTCGAAAATGCGTCTGCGCGTTTGCACGGATAACATTGGGACTTGGAATTTTCAACATCAAACCTCAGCCCTGACCCTGATTCCGGAATTTGTGTCCGGGCGTGATCTTTATTCATCAGGCTCCACCAGAAAATTTTTCGTTCAGCACAGACTGCAGGATATTCAAATTCAAAACTTTCTCAATACAGGGGCTTCATGTAATAGGCCTACATTATTGAGAAACCACTGTACAATAATTTATAACTTTTATTCGCAATCGTGGTACGCTATTTTGCACAACGATCAATCCATTGCGGTAAAGTAGGAAGAATTTTTAATAACAAAAATGAATAATAATACGTCTACATATTTATCAATCAAGCATAGGTTTTCAGGTTTACTCAGACATTCAAAAAAGTAGCCCACCTACTGGTTGCAGCTCTTTGATTTGAATAATGCGATTCAGTTTTTAAACGATAAAATTAATCCTTACAGGTCTCGCTGACGTAGGGTTCTAAATGAACTGTTACAAAATATGTTTATCGTCGATTTCCCACCTCTTTGCGATGGTAAGTATGAGATTCTTCAATGGTGGATAAAGGTCTGGTCAAATGATTGAAAAGTCCGTTATCTCGAACTAAACAACGCAACGCTGTGTCAAGTTATGTCATTCATTGAGAAGTGAAACAATCAGATCTAAAACTGGTAGGTACTGAAAACTTACAGAGACTCGCAAAATGCTTACATTTTATCGAAAGAAAGAATGAAAAACGAGGAGGTATCAGTTAGATTGTTCTTTGTACAAAGAATGAACCTGCGGAATATATTGCCAAATACGTGGGTAGCAAAATTTTCTACAGTGCGAGTATTGATTGGAATCAGATTTAGAAAAAAGTAAAGTCTTAAAATAGCCTCAGACAGAAGAGGAAGATTCAAATATAATGACGGAATTTCTACTGAGATGCAGAAAGTTGTAATGCTACCGGTAGGCTATACCGTATACTATAAACAAATCAAAATTTCAATTTTCTGCAAGACGCTATTCTGAGCTCAAAACTTTTGTCTCTACAATCACAATCAATTTTTTTGACGTATGTACAATATGGAGTGCCGTATCTGAGAATCCATAACTTGTTGAAGATGATTATTATTATTATTATTAATGGATTCTAAATTGGAAACTGACATTAGATATCAACTATAGAGTTCTGATTTGCTTCCCAATCTATTTTTCGACTCGTTTTGATACATTTCCATGATCGTTGTGTTTGCATTACGTCATAATCAGTTATGCCACCTATGTGCTTGATTTCCTTTTGATATTCGTCGAGGGTTGGATGAGTAACCTTGCAACTTGCAGGCAAAGTAGGCAACCACGAATATCGCTGAGCAGCCTACCTATCCCTGATCGTAACACGATGATTGATATTCGAGGATTCAGAGATGGCTACTCTATAGATGTAACTTTGAACGTTTTCTGACGATCCCTCGGAGCATTCTACAAGCTGTCAGGTAATTAGCCGCGTTTGCCTCAACTTTAAGAATAATTATTCGATGTTGTGAACAATTCTGGTAACTTAGGTGAGCCTGATTCTGAGAACTCAAATAAGAAGATTCTATTGGAGCGTTACCTGCTCTTGTACAGCATACTTCTTTACAATACTTTTGAAGAATCATCATCAGCTATAGTATGATCACTGCATCTAAAATTTTTGTTGTATCAACAATCTTAGGGTGTAACCATAATATATAGTCAAAGGGTGTAACTTTTCCAGTATTACAAAAGTCGAAGTTTAGAATCGATAAAAACATATCGAAATTGATAGGCATATTTTAGAGTTCAAATGATTATCATGCATTCACTTCAATAGAGAAAGCTTTCAACATCAATAATCACGTATAAACGGTTTATAAATTTTTATTTTGATAAATAACAAGTTTGTATAAAAAAATTTAATAAGTTAAGAAAAATATAAAAAATTTTGAAAAATTACGGTGTTATGTGCGCGTACCCGGTAGAATACGCTACACTGCCATACAGATCCGATGCCGGTGAATGACTTCCCTGGAAATTCACAAAAATTAAACTCAATTAAAAATGATTTCTTGATTCTCGTTATTGACAAGAATCATCTTTTTTATGCTAAAAGAGTTCTTCATAAAGCTATAAGCATCCGTTCATGATTTGTTTAAATTAATTTTGAAAACGGAATTTAACCCATCAACATGTCCTCAAAAATGGAATTCAATAACTCAATGTCGCTAAATACCCAAGAAATGGTTCCAACGCGAGACATACGTACTCTTACCTGCAAATATCGATTGAGCTCTTGCTGTGTATCAAAAATCATGACCATAAATGGCGAACCAGGGACATGTTCTCCCGCCCATTTCACTTCGACGCGATAATCGCCAGGTTCAGTAGGATCGTATTTACATAATATGGTTCTATCTTTCTGACTTTCACGTTGCATTTCCACTCGAAATGCACCTACGACCGAAAATATAAGATTACCATTGAAGAAACATGAAACTGTGAAACATAGTTTGATCCCTATTGATCAATGCGTGGGTACCTTTAGGTCCTCGAACACGCACTGTAAGTTGACCAGCACCAGCGCCGCGGGTATCACATATAAATCTACTTTGAAACATGGCTAGCACTCCATGCTCTATTCCTGGTCCATAAACTCTGACTTTACTGGGATCAGGAGCTCCGCTTACTCGCAACAAAAATGGACTACCAGGAACATTTACTCCTGCAATATTGGCAAGAAGAAATCTCGTGAAGTCAATGAATGACGTTTGAATTTAAAAGTGCGGTCGAAACTTACCTCCGTACTTGACAGTCAACGTATGCTTGCCCGGTTCTTGGGGTTTAACATTCAGAGTAAATGTTCCGTCTCCATGATCATACAACTCACAGTATGCGACTTTATGCGGTCCGACGCAATGAGCGCTCAATTCCCCTAAAAAAGATAGATTTTGAATTAAAAAATTCGCAAAAGTCTATAATGAAAGTTAGCTCACCAGATATGAGACTTTTCTGGTACCATTGCTTTGATCTACGAGTTACGGGATGATATCCGAATATTTTTCATTCAGGATTAAGAGATCGCCGAATTTGTTCAGAAAATTTTCAGCCAGAGGGGAGGGTTTGAGTAAGGAAGTTTCATTGCAGAGAGTTGAATAATAAAGTTCTTTTGATGGAGTTTTAAAAGAAACTTGACGATGTATCAAAGCAAATTTACAGTTCTGGGGGTGGGGAGGAGGGATTCGCCTCGTAGATCAACACGATGGACAAAACGTTTTTCGTAGTAATGAAAAATTCATTTTTATAACCTGGGCCAGCCCTCCTAGTGTCGATGAAACTACGTATATCCTTGCCAACGGTGCCAATTCCAAGTCCATCGCCCGTACATAACACCTTACTAGCATCACAAATAGCGTTCACATTCACTTTCAAAGGACAACCTTTGACTTGCCTGCAATGGAATTCAATAATTATTGATATCATCTCGAATCGACAGGCAACAAGTACACGTACGTGTGAAAAGAAAAACAAACTAACCTGTCCGACCATAAGACATTTAAAAGGTAGGCGCCCGGATTGGTTGGCGTGTAGACAGCCTTATAAACGTTACTACCCACCATTTGTAATGAGACATCGATATCGTGTTTCACTCCAGTTAGAGTTACTTCAGGAACACCGGGGCCTGCTTGAGATCCATCGATGGTAAATTCAGCTTGTTGACCACAGGTAGCCGACGCCAAACCTTTACCGGTTAATATTACACGCACACCGGTTCCTCCACTTTCTGCTAAGCCGTGTAAAGGCGACAAAGGTAACGGGAATCCACCAAACAATAAAGATAACGAATGCGGTCCTGCTGATCGCGGTGTCAGAGCACACTGCACCGTATCAGAACCCATGTGTTCAACATGAACTGGCACCGTTGTTCCGTGTGGCCCTTCGCACGTCGCCACGAGCTCTCCTAAAACCATCGAACATCATCATCACTTTTATGAATTATAACTGGATCTTCACTAGTCACAGTGAAAAATTTCACTCGCACCTGGACCAGCTTGTGATACGTCGAATACAAGCCGCGTAATCGTGTTCACCATCAATGAAAATTTATTAACGTTGAGTGGATTATCACCAATCGGCACAACACGCTCGACATTAACGACGAAGCAACGAAACGGAGAACCTATACATGATTTCGATCTGAGTAAACACGGTGTTTAATTATGTAGAAGATAAATCGCTATGAAACCTACCGGGTATATGTTTTCCATTCCAAGTCACATCAATGTCATAAGTACCGATCACATCGGGAGTAAACGCTACCTCGAATTCACCTTCGTTGGCGGATTTGGCAGGTACAACCGAACTTCTAACCACAACGCGATCAGGCCCATGAATTTGAACATTAGGTTTACCCTGTACGGAAACACCACGAGCAGACACAAAAAACTTGGTCAAATTACCGACGAGCGCTTTCGTTAATCCAGGTCCCCATGCTCTGGCGACACCGGAGTCAACGACACTAAATGTTAGCGGCGAATCTGTAAATTATAGAGTGGATCGTTAAAATTGACGAAACTCACACATTTCTCGATTGGATGATCTCAAAATTTGCACAAACCTGGTATTGGATCACCACCGTACGTTATGTGGAAACAGTAATTGCCGGGCGAGGAAGGACATAGTTCAATTAAATCGGCGTCGTTCCCTTGATTTTTTACTGTTATGGGTAAATCTTGCCCCAAAGGACAACGGACCGTTACATCCAAATCAGCAAAACCAGCATTTTTACGAATCACTGAAAAGTATAGGATAAAGTACAATATTTATTGGACGGAGTAATGACTGACTAAGATATTATAACACAAGAACTTACATTTGAACAAGATTTTATCATTAACAGATACAGTGTTATTAGGAATATTATCTATTTTCACTTTGGAAGCGTCGTAAATCTGACACAGGAACGGAGAGCC
Organism: Aspidiotus destructor; assembly: GCA_035079395.1. Taxonomy (NCBI): domain Eukaryota; kingdom Metazoa; phylum Arthropoda; class Insecta; order Hemiptera; family Diaspididae; genus Aspidiotus; species Aspidiotus destructor. The sequence continues at coordinate 7,953,797 of JAVHKZ010000003.1, read as the reverse complement.
TCTGATGGGGGCAGATCCACGTAGTACGTCGATTTTGTACGCGCCTACAAATATTTGCATCATTAATTTGTAGTGATTTTCAAACATATCAATTACATTTTCTCAACCCGTACCGGCATTGCTGGCGGTGAATTCAGTCAGAAGATTGCCATCCTTTTGCTGGTAACAACGAACTGGCACGGCGTTCCCTTGGGGACCAGTAATTACTACATCAAAATCGTGATGCGAGTAACCAGCCGTATAAATGGTAAAACTAGTAATATGATTTGCTCTGGATTGATACAAGCCTAAGCCTATGGCACACACTTCTTTTCCAACAGCCGGATCGTTGACTGATATTTCCAACGGAGATCCTGCGCCGTGAGATTAGAGAGTTGAAAACAATTCGAGAGTATTATGTGAATGAGTAGTGGAATAGGTGAATTACCTGAGATATACATATTGTTGTATTTCACTTGTATACGATGCGGTATAGGAAGTTGAGGATGGTAGAGTACTTGATAAACACCTGGCGTATCTAGCTCGAGGAGAGTGTGTTTCACCTCTGAACCAGCGGCTTTAATATTCAAAGTGAGTGCTCCACTGCCGGCTCCTCTCGTGTCCACTAAAATATATATAAGATTTGCATTATTCCCCATATTCTTGACGACAATCAGAAGTTTGCTTCTGAGTTATCAATATAAACCCTTTCAACTCTTTATCAGAAACTCCATAAAAAAAACCTTCTGAAGCGCAAAACTTTATGATCATGTTTCATGACTCATAGTGGACATGAATTAATTAATACAGTATTTAGTGGTACGTTCCCGATTTCAATTTGATTAGAAATTATAAATCATTTACTATTTTATTTTTTTGAATAGAATAATATTTTTATAGAGAATTGTTGGTAATACACCTATAATTAATGAAATTTTTTCATTTTTCAATTAACATACATATAATAAATATAATATACCTATAATGTTCTTCAATTAATTCAGTAAAATTGGTGATTTTTTTCATTTTTTTATTCTAAGTATCATTAATATTTTTTTCATTTTTATAAGTAGTACTGTAAGCATGACCTCCTACTTTTCATTCAAACAAACTTTATACCTCCAAACAAATAGCTGCTGTTGTTAAAATGCTCGTTTAAAAAAAAAAAAAATTATTAGGATTGGTCACAATATTGACAGCGTAATATTTTTCAGTAATGATGACATTGATTCAATGATCAATTCAATACAAGTTTCATAATGATGAAAATATCTTAATTTCATTTTGGATATTTCATTCAATTAATCAACATTCTATACCATTTTCAATAGGCTTTTTCTTAAAGCGGTAGAAAAGCCTAGGAGAAAAAATCAACTATCATGTAATAAAACTTTCAATTATCCTTTTTTATATTTTTGAGGGTATATGTTTCATTACTTTATTTGATTAATAGGATCTTGAAAATTTTATTAATTAGACAAACATCTTTTCATATTCAATTTTGAAGGTATTCCAATAATTAAATTTGTCAATTTAATTATAGTACAATTTTTTATTAATAATTTAGTAATTTTTGATTAATTTTTTTGTTCAAGATTTACATTTTTTCTTTCAATATTATCTTGTAATAATTCAGTAAAATTTGTGATTCTTATTTTAATCTAAGTATCATTATAGCAGCAAATTGATTAGAATTGATAGTATAATATTTTTCAGTAATAGTAACCTTGATTCAATGATCAATTTAATACAAGTTTCATAATGATGAAAATTTTATTTTATAATTACATTTTGGATATTCCATTAGATTAATCAACATTTTATACCATTTTCAATAGGTATTTTCAAAGTGGTAGAAAAGCCTCAAAAAAAAAACCTACCATCACGTAATAAAACTTTCAAAATCATTTACTTTATTTGATTAAATAGGATCTTGAAAATTGTATTAATTATAGACAAACATCTTTTTATAATCAACTTCAAATGTATTCCATTGATTAAATTTGAATTCAATTACATTACAAATTTTGTACAGAGAATATTATTATAATAAGGGTTGACTCATTTTTTTGTTTCAAATTTACATTTTTTAAAAATATTATCTTGTAATCATTAATTTTTCATTCATTATGAAATGATTTCATGGATCTCAATTTCAATTACAAGTCATTAGTAAGAATAGGTATGATGGACAAATGAATTCAATTATTCGATGATTTTATTTAATGATCTTTTCAATAAAGATGTCAATATTTATATTTTATAGTTGATTATTGATAGTTGATTGTAAAGTTTCTAAAATTGTTTTTCTCATTAAAATTCCATTGGAATTATATATTATCCAACATGTATTTTTTTAGTATTAGGCTTGAAATTGAAATTTGCCATCATTTTTAGTAATTTGTGAACATTTTTCTTCAATAATAAAAAAAAAAATTAGGAATTCTTTTTTATATTATGGATTTTTTCATAGATTTAGATCTTCATGACTATCCATAGTTGGAGGGTTATTAGCTTATCACAAATAGATCAAGAAATTCACGAATAATATTAATTATTAATAACTCATCACTAAAAATTTCAAATAATATTTCTTAGGTATCTATTATTTTATTCTTGTTTTTTTTTTTTCTTTTTTTCTTTTTATTAATAGTCCAATAAATCCAAGGTTTTATGAGAATTCAATTTCTGTTCATAGATTCTGAATTAAATTTTTTTTTAAATTTTTTGAAAATATAATCTTAAAATCTTTAATTTTTCATTCATTACGAAATGATTTCATTGATCATAATTTACGAGTCATTAGTAAGGATAGGTCTTATAATGGACAAAATGAATACTCAATTATTTGATTATTTTTATTTAATGATATTTTCAATGAAAATGTCAACATTTATATTTCATATTTATATTTTATATTTCATAGTTGGTTATAGATAGTTGATTGTAAAGTTTCTAAAATTGTTTTTTTTTTTATTATTATTCAAGTTCTATTGGAATTATAATTATCCAACATGGATTGTATTTTTTTATTATTAGACTAAATTGAAAATTTCTACCATTTTTAGTAATTTGTAAACATTTTTCTTCAATAATAAAAAAATTTTAGGACTTTTTTTTTTCATATTATAGATTTTGTCATTGATTTATATCTTCATGATTATCCACAGTTGGAGGGTTATTACAAATACATTAAGAAATTCACGAATAATTATTCATTATTAATAACTCATTACTGAAAATTTTAAATAATATTTTTTATTCATTTATTTTCGTTTTCTTCTCTTTTTCTTTTTTTTTTTTAGAATCGATAGTTTAATAAATCCAAGGTTTTTATGAGGATTTGATTTCTTTTCATAGATTTTTAATTTTAATGTTTTTATTAATTTTATTAATTTATATGATAATTTTTTTTTTTAATTTAATGCCTGATGCATTAAGACGTCGGACTGAATCTCCATTTTTCTTGTTTTTTCTTCTTTTGTGGAGAATAAAGCGATATGATTAATTCATTTCCACAATGAACTCATCATCAAATAAATATCTACAGTTTCATAATACGGTTCTATACATTTCGGAACGATTTTCAACTGGGAGGCCTGATATCAGCTTCGGCTTCAGAAAGAGCTGAGAGCAGGAATTACGAGCTACTCCCAACTTTGGAGAAACTCACTATACATTAGTAAGGTACATAATAAGCTATGTTTTGGGTTTGTGAAAGTTTCAAGTACCACGGTAAAAGCTTACGGACATGAGGCAGACAAAGAGGCGCCCGGACAAATATCAAGGTCAGATCCCTCCCCCTCTCTCAAACCAGTCTGAAGACATGAAACACGTCAAATTTACCTTTAAATGACGCCGGTTGATTGCAGAAAGCATCACTAATATCAAACAACTTCACTTTCGACGGATCGAAAACTTGCACAGTCCATGGCTGCTTTGTGATCGGCTGCTTCTTCTGTAGCACGGTAACGGTATGATTCCCCACTAAAGTAGGTTTATACTTCACTCTATAAAGTCCCGATTCTAATTTCTCCACAGCTATCGCCAGAGGTTTGCCATCCGGCCCTTCAAGAATACATACAATATTCTAAATTATTTCCATATTAAACGGATAACTACAAACAAACGTGCAAGAATAGGTACCTGTAACATGAGCCTCGATCGTGCCGTGCTCCGGTGAATGAGGATTCACCTCGAAATAAGCAGTCGAACCCAACACGACGCGACTCAAACCTTCTCCTCGAGCGGTAGCTGCAGAACTCTTTTTGTTCGGAATTTCCACGACTTCGCAACAAAAAGGACTACCTAAGGTTGAAACACTAGGACGTAAAATACAAATCGTAGTACCGTTAGAATAGGGTGATAGCGTTGTTCTACTTACCCGGTAAATTTTCTTCGTTGAATGAAATATTTACATAATGTGGTAACAACTGATGAGGTACGAACGTTACATCGTACAATCCTCTGGAACAGGCGACTACTTCAGCTTTTACTGTACTATGCTCAGTGCTAATAACAAGCTCTAGTGTCCCTTCTCCAGCTTCGGTGGCGTTCACACTAAATGTGACTGGTTTTCCGACCTTAGTACGGGATAAGAGAAAATTTGTCAGTTTTAAAGATGGAATTTGTAAAGCAAGATAATATACAAATGTTTTCCTTCTCGTTCATGCACGTTGTGCAAGACGAAGAACTGTCTGAACACAAAGAGAAGAGAGTGGGTTCGATTACAAAAATGTTGAAAAAAAAAGGTTCATTGTCGCCTTGAACCACATGAGTTTGCAAGGTACACTCCTCATGATTCGAATAATTTAGGTCCGTATGAATTACAAATAATGCTCTGATCTTTAATAATCATTCATAAAACCTCCCGCAACGCACCTCGAAAAACTAAACACACTACTTACTAAGGAAGACTTACTTTCGCTTTTCCTAATCCGGTGACTTTGATCTTTTCCACATTATAAACATTGCACGTAAATGGACTGCCTTTAAATGGTTGACCATTCACCTCTACATCGACGATGTGATGACCTAATAGCGATACAAGAAACGTAAAAATCAATTCATTCGAGACGACAGAAAATTTTTGGCAGTCGAAATCACGCACCGACTTCTGTAGGTGTGAACTTGATCAATATCTTATCGTCCGTTTTTGAGGTTGAATCAATTGGTACTTGACGACCACTCGGAGCCGTGATAGTCACTTTACAAACTGCCGAATCCGATGGACTATCGATCGTGATCGTCGCAGGCCTATTTACGTGACACATTTTCAAACCATCCTCATTGGCAACAATTTGATCTGATTTGAATATTTTACACGTGAATGGAGAGCCTGTAAATGAGAAGAAAAGCACACTGGATCAGTACCTTCGTGTTCGACGTATAACTCCTCGGAGATATACTAGTAACTAACCAGGAACAGGTTCTCCGTTGAATCGAACGCTTAAATTATGTGGAGCTGCTTCTCGTGGTCGAAAATTAACGCGGAATTTGGCGTTACCTTCGGACTGTACGTAATTCGGAACATTACAACCATTAACGGATACGATTATTTCTAAGTTACCAGCTCCTGCTTGACTGGCATTAACTGAAGAAAAAAAGTAAATTGAAATCTTTATCGATGTAAAGTAACAATTTTTTCAAAAATATTCATCTTACTTGTGAAATATACAGGGCTGTCGACGAAACCAGAATTGATATCGGTCACACACACCTTACTCGCATCGTAGGCCTTCACGAGAAATGGACTACCTTCTACGTTATTTCCGTTAATTTTAACTTCCACACTATGATCGCCTTCAAATGAAAGATTGCACTATCAGTACTGCTTGCAATAGGAGAGCGCCAGTCATAGATTATATTGGTGATTTTTCCTTACCAACATCTTTTGGTACGAATTGAGCAGAGAACTTGCCGGTGTCGAGTGGCATAATTTGACACGGTATGACAGCTCTTGTCGGCGACAGTACTTGTACAACAGGTGCGCCCATCGCTGGCTCGCACTCTATGACGAACTTTGCTTGTTTATTAACAGAAACTTTGTCCTCATTGGATAACACCACATGAGCTGCTTCGCTTATTGAACACGAAAAAGGTGAACCTAGAAAAAAAGGATGACGATTATTATATTTTAGCCTCCAGCCACTTTGTATAATACATATAGTTTCTCTCATACCTGGAACGTCTTTTCCATTGAAACGTAAATCGACGATATGTACAACAGCTTGACGAGGAGTGAAAGAAATGGCGTAGGTATGAGGTCCCTGACCTTGGGCAGTGGTTGGTACACGACCCCCGTTGACCGTAACTTCCAAGTTGCCTGGACCAGCTTGACTCGTTTCAACTGCAAACAAATTTCCGTTGACATCTACTTCTCGGAATTATTTTTGATACAAGTGAAATTTCATATACATACTGATGAACGTGACAGGCTGTCCTACGGTACCATTTTGGACGGGCTTCACTTTGATAGCGTTCACATCGTATACTTTGCAACTAAAAGGTGAACCGGCGATCGGTACTTTCTTGTAACTAATACCAATCTTATGTTCGCCGACGAATTTCGGACAGAATTCTACATTGAATGTCTGACTGCCAGTATCTTTGACTAATGCAGGTATGGATTGCCCATTTGGACCTAAAGAAGTCTGCATTAATCAATAATTTGCGGAGGAAGCCGAAGGATACGAATGGAGCGCGTTTTATTGGTTAAAAATTTAATTGAAGCAAAGTGTGTAAAGTGTTATAAATTAATCACGATTAAATAATTTACAATTTGAGCAATTTGTATGGAGAAAATAAGGAATGAGAGATAGTTAATTAAGCTACCTAGAAGAACATTCCGTACGAAGCGTAATGACAATCTTTGATAATTCAGTTCTAGAATTAATCTCGATAAATACTGAGGAAATGGTGTGGGTATATTAGGAGAAATAAAAGGTGAGAGAATTAACGGATATTAACTTTTCCAATTAGGTGTGAAAATCATTGAAGGCGGGGGAAAATTTTGATGCAGAAACACAATGTGTAGAACTGAATTTTTGTCTGAGCAGAAGGGAACCTGTATTTCAAAAACTTTTTTGGTACAACTCAAACACACATACATACAAACAAACAAACAGGATTTAAAAACATATACTCGAAAGCAGAAATTAGAAGTAAGCTTGTAAGAAGCGTGTCTTCATTTTCGACCCAAAATACGTTAATTTCCCAAAAATTCCAAAAAACATACAAATTCAGAGCAGTGTGACCCAACACCGTAGCAGCGAAGGAAATACATCTAAAAATTGATCAGAAAATAGAAACTACACGACAGAGAAATAACAGAATATTAATCTATGAGCAAATTCTTGTTTTTTTTTTCTTTTTTTTTTTTTTTTTTTTCTTAATATTTGAAACTAACACCGAATTAAGGGAGCGTTTTTTTAATTATGGAAACAGGAAGGAATGAGAAAGGAGATACGAAAATAGAAAAATGATGAACGGAAAAATAAAATTAATATGATCGTTGTTTGTTGGATTTTGTACCTGGAAAAAAGAAATACAAGTATTCGATGAAAGGAGAACAATCGCTAATTTACCGGTTGGGTGCTATTTTCTAGAATACGCGAATAAAACGTATGTGTGATAAGTCGTATTTTAAAACATCAGACGCACTGCTCAATATCGGTTCTGAAAAGAAAGCTGGTACAGTAATATATACAGAATATATACGATGTACAACGAATAATAGTGGCCAAGTCGAGATACAAACGGAAAACGACACTCGAATTGGGTAAGAAATAAATACCAACTAACACCTCATCGAATCTAATAGTACAACAAGAACCCGAAGTGCACGTGAACTAATAAGAGCGTACAATGCTAATGAGATACTTACCCTCAACATTTACTTCAATATCTTCGACATTGCCGGATACGTTACTCATTGTGAAGAACGAATTAGTGCCAACGGGAGCGCAATTCAGTGCTGACCCATTCACAAGTGGGAAATTTCCACTGATGTGAGCGATGAAAGGCGAACCTGCGAAAATACACACGATTGTACAGAATTCTTAGTGAAATACGATTCTAACTGAAGTACATATAAAAAAAGTAAGTATATTTCGATTTGAGAAAGAAGAAGAATAATTTTGATCTGACCTACTCCAGGCTAGTCGCAAAAATAAGCAAATTTCAAGAGAAAGTTTTTTATAGTGAACTTGGCTCGAGGCAATATCTACAAAAAATAAAAAAGGTAAAGAGGATGTAGTTGCACCCTATACTTGAATTTTTTCTTCGTCGTTGAACAAAAATACACCTTTGGGAAAGAGCAAATATCTACTGCTAGAATATGATCAATTTCAAGAAAATACAATCATTTCTCAGAAGGTTAAGATTCACGAGAGATTGGCGAAACTACTCTTAATCATCGCAGGTGTTGCTATGAGACAAATCGAACATGACAACTGACGCATTCTTCAGCAGTAAAGCATGCTAAAAAATATTCAGTCTTCAGCGACGATTACGATTTGAAAAGGAAAATTGAAGCTGCAGCACTTCAAGTTTAACAATAATTACTTCTAATGAAGAATCAATAATACAAAATATAATGTAAATTATTGACTATCAATCAGTAATAATTCAATATTATACGTGAATATCAAAATATTTGAACAACAAATCAAAGATTTTTCCAACTTTTTAACGCTTAATTTCGATGTAAATAATTACTAATCAACCAGAACTACGCACTGTAGACGAAAAAATTTCCAAAGATGTTTTCGAGAACAGTTTATCAGCAACAAGAAGCCTCAATATCTTAAGCAGTAATACACAGAGACGAGTATTTTACCAACCTGGTACGGGCTCTTTGTTGAACAATATGCTTATAACATGGTCAGATGGCTCAATAGGCACAAAACTGACGGCAAATTTAGCATTTCTTTGCGGGTGAACTTGAGTCGGTATATTTGTACCTCGAGCATTAATTGTTATTTCTAAATTTCCCTCTCCTGATTGACTAGCATCCACTGTAACAGAAAAAGAAGACATAACATTAATAGTTTTCTCTTCATTGCATGTTTCATAACTTTTTTTCTGGAAGTGGACCACCATTTAAAAATTATCACCTCTCCCTCATCTCCCTACACCCTAGAACGTAGAGCCTTTAGGACGCGCCAGATTGTATCTATACGAGATGTCGAATTCTGAACTTTGTGTTCGAGATGAGAGACTACGATCTACAGTACAGCCTTACGTGAAATTTGAAAAAAATCTTCTGGTGTAGCGGAATAGAAAAGAATCATATTTCATATCTGCTGTTCTTTTGTGAGGTTTCAACTCGTTTGTTTTCATTATTAACCTGGTTTGCTTTATACTTGGTTGAGTGACTCACGTGTTAGGTCTGAGGGCCAGTTTTACCAGCGTTTGGTGTACCTGTTAGGGTATTTAAAGCCAATAGCTTTTGGGTAGCTCACTCACTCCACACGTTCGCCCTCTTCTTGGGTTGGTAGAAACCTACTTCAAAGAATTTCAAGTTATTAGCTTTGGAAGAGCTCACTCGCTCTCTTCCTTGCTCTATTACGTGTCTAATTTGGAATATTTTCAAACAATAGCTGTTGGGTGGTTCACTCGCTCCGCTCTTTCGCCCCCGTCCTTGATCTGGTATAGGTCTACTTTGAAATATTTAAAGCTAATAGCTTTTAGGAGGCTCACTCAGCTTGTTCGCTCGCCCCGTTTCTTGGTCTAGTATGAGCCTACTTTAGAATATTTTAGGCTTATGACTTTAGGAGGGGATCACTCGCGCTTGGTATCGTATAAGTCTACTTTAGAATATTTTAGGCTAAGGCTTTAGGGGGGCATACTCGCTTGGTCTGGTACAAGTTCACTTTGGAATATTTTAGGCTAATGACTTTAAGGGGTCTCACTTCTTGGTCTAGTATAAGTCTACTTTGAAATAATATTCCAAGCAAGTGTACTTTAAAATATTCGAAGAGGGCGAACGAGCCGAAGCTAATAGCTTTTAGGCTCACTCGCTCCGCTCTTACGCGCCCCCTCCCTCCTTGGTCCAGTATAAGTCCAGTTTAGGACAAGTAATATCCCGGGGGGAGAGGGGTATTCTACATCTATTATATAATTCTGGTTTAAAACTGCTAGAATCCTAGTAGGCCACACCTAATTTAAAGCCAAGTCTAGAAAAAGCCCAGTGCTCAGACATACCACCTTCTCGATCTAGTTTTCTGTACATTTAGGCTTATATCAAGAAGGCTAACTAACCCTACTAGGTCCAGTTCATTAGATGATAATCAGTGTGACGTCATTCATGAAACGGAATCGCAATTGCCCTATAAAATGCAGATCGCTAAAATCAGTGATTTCAGCCGGACTGATTTTAACACACAATTCTCCATAAGAGAATTCCAGGAGACTTTTGTTGTTGAATATAATGAACAATGAACATCATAAATAGGTATCTTAGGAATGAGATATTGTCAACGATGAAATAGAGATTTCAACCTTTCTTTTGAGCCACAATACATCAATCTTCTTGCATGATTTTCAATATTTATTTGTCAACAAAAGTTAGTAATGGGCATAACCGGTTACATAACCGGTCAAGTCGGCTATTTACCTTATGAAATAACCTGACTAACCGGTGAAAATTAACCGAGTACTGATATGAATAACCGGTGCACCGACTGCAGTGTTACAATTTGCCGTTTTTGGCTTAGCGCACTATACCTACGCCTACTATAAGTGATCACAAAAAATGCTTCATTATTGGACCAATTTTCAACGTAGCTGAGGCACTTTTTCTATAATTGCTCAAAGGTCAGTTGAATTGTTATTAAAACTACAGGGCTAGGGCAGTGTTCGTTTGTCCCAATCCAATCTTTGATAGTTTGACTCCAGGAGCGGGAGGAGCCACGGCCTACTTTATACAAGGCCGTAATGCAGCGATGTCACAACGTCGCACTCAAAAAGATGTGGATACAGATTTACACGTAGGCTTATGGAAGAAAACAAGAATTTCGATTTGTACGCAAATAAAACGGTGTTTTTGGAAAAAATGAAGAGAATATAATTTGAAGAGCAAACGGTTTTCTATTTTTTAAGCCCTACTTTAGTAAAATTGGTGCTGTACAAGAGAAGTTATCATCGTTTTAAGATTAAAAATCGGATAGGGGACAAAGTGCGGTACAGTTTCACTGTCGCTACACCGCCCCAAAACGTAACTGATAACAATCCACATGCGCGCTGTTGTCATTTTTTACATTACGGCCTTGTATGAAGTAGGCCGTGGAGGAGCGTACATTCATGTACAAAAAAAAAAAAAAAATTTATATCATTTTATTTTTATCTAGTCACTAGTCTAGATAGTGTATGAAATGTAATGGTACAGGCCTATTTCTGGTGAGTTGTGCCTATTATCTTCTACGGAATATGGAAAAAATTGAGAACTTTAGCGCTCCTACGCAGTTGAATTTTGCAACATTTAACCGGTTAAATCGGTAGTGATGGGCGGTTATAGGTTATTTCAATGTACCTGTTGAACGGTTAATTAAAGATCATGATAACCGGTTAATCGGTTAACCGGCGGTTATTTGGATTGCTTTTAGTTCTCTAAAAATTCCGCTAGGAGCGCTAAAGTCTTCCACGTTTTTCGCTCTCAAAATTGCAAAAATTGAAAAAAAAAGAGAGGAGAGGTCTCTTAGACTCTGAGGTGCTGTAATAATGATTAAGAAATACCTCAATTCTAAAAGCTTTCGGCAATTGGCCGCTTGATGCTTTGAAAAAATCAAATTTGTAAGGCTAGTAGCAAATATAGCGGTAATTTAAAATATTAAAAAAAATAATTTATGATTTTGGCAATTAATCGATTATTGCGCTCTATTAACCGGTTTTTTGTTCATCACAAATAAACCGGTTATTTGGTTAAATTTTACCAGAATAAACCGATTAATTGGTTATATAACCGATAACCGCCCATCACTATAAATCGGTTATTTTAAAGTAAAATAACCGGTTAACCGGTCGTCACAATTTTACAAAACCGGTTAATTAAAATTACCGGTTATTACCCATTACTAACAAAAGCATGGCCGCCTCGAAGGAAGGCCGGAACATGCACATAACGGCAACGCTGTGAGAGTAGGTTGACTTTTACATGTGCTCTTATGGGGAGAAAGTGGTTTTTTGAGAATCAGTAAGTACCCGTTGAATTTGGTGAAAAATTGAAGAGCACAAAAATTGTAGGCCATTAAATTCTCTATCAGAAAATGTATTAAACTCAATTTGCAAAATTTTGCATCAAATTACATGTAAACGGTCGGCCTACTTAGCTGTTGCCAGATCTGCATGTTCCGGCCTTCCTTCGAAGCGGCCATGACGAAAGTCAACCATAATTCTCTTATGGAAAATTATGTGTAAAAATCAGCCCGTCTGAAATCACTGATTCTCTGCGGTCTGCATTTCATAGGGCCTTTGCGATTCCCTTCCATGAATGACGTCAGCTGATCAAAAAAGATTTACAATACATGGGATGCCTAAGCCTGCCAGTATTAACTGACTATACAGTAATTTTGATGACTAGCCTATGCCCATTAGCCTAGTAAAATTCTGGGGGGGGGGGGGGTCATCTTCGTTCTATTATAGGTCTAGTTTAGGACTGGTAAAATCCTAGCTCAAAACTAGTACAAAGCAAGTAAATAAACTGGGCAAGGTGAAGTCGCAAATTTTTGAATCACACACGGAGTATTGAGGGTGAAGGAGGAGGAGCACGCGCAGGGTAGGATGAAGGGGAGCACTCGGAAAATTTCAAATTAGGGGTCAGAGCAGAGTAAAGACATAAAACATGTCAAAAATGTTAGGAACCATCGGTGAATTGTTCTAAGAATCCATCAAAGCATGCAATACCGGCTAATAGAACTCGTTTCATAATCATTGACTCTTACGTGCAGTAGGTAATGTTTGAAAGAAGGGGAGGGAGTATGAGTCTCTTGTTTCATACACAAATTAATTTGTATGGAAAAGGGAATCAAGCAGGAGGATGAGTATTGATTTCACAACGATAAAATGAATTGATGAAAAATGATAATTTTGAATTCATTTCCATGTGAACATGAGAATAGAATTGAATGTTGAGTAAGGAAATTAGGTCAGATATCAGAGCGATGAGGGCGCCAGTTATTCATTCGCAAGAATTGATTGGGCGAAATATCCGTGTGAAAGAAGCGCTAGGCTTCATTCCATCAGAAGACGTAATTGAAGCTTCAAGAGCTTTCGAAGAGTCTGTCAACGTTTTATTAGGGCTATTATTCGAATACTTTGAAGACAACTAAATTGGCCGTCATCAACATTGTGGAACACCTAGATTTGAAATCAAATGGGGGAACGCGTGTGAGAGGACTTCAACCACGGGTCCTCCAATTGCAGAGACAGGCTTCAGAAGGCAGCAAATCGATTTTTCGCGCGCGCCTCCAACATTCAGGAAAAGATGAATCATCTGGCCTGCCATCCTCTTATCAACCACTTTGACAATATAGGCAAACTTCTAAAGAGAATGATAGCCAATCGACTCGACAGCTGTTTGAAGGAAAGAGACAGTACGGTTTCCAAACTGGACGCTGGAATCAGGCTGAAGAGAATAGTCAAGTCAGCAACGGCTACACGTTGCGCAGCCGTCAGCCTCGACATAAGAAATGCGTTCAACTTGATTACACGAGAAAAGATATTGGAAGCCCTCGTGGACGCAGAAGTGCCTGCATATCTGCTCGGGAGGATCAGTAGCTATCTTGGCTATCAAGAGTGTCGTCTACGGCCGAGTAGCCTGGTAGCCAGCATACTAGGTTTTGAAGAAGCGTGGAGCCAGGTGTCCGCATTCGCAGCCTCGATCATAAAGAAGAAGGTAGATATGGAATAGAATAGGCAATTGCAGAACAACACTTGAGTATCATCCTCTTACAGACGACACTCTACAGAAATGAAAAAAAATATCGGGACGTAAAGAAAGAAGAAGCTCAGTTCCATGTTGTGTCAGGCAAGTAAATCAAAGTTTGCATGCTGGAAAGCAGCTTGACGGTTGCTAAAAGGAGGAGGTTTCGCCGAGAAGATCCTTCCTGAAAGAGTCGATACTGGTGTTGGAAATCCGCACCCACTCCACTATGGAGGACGGGGAGCTACGGAAGTGACACAGTGTACTCCAAAAATTTAGTGGCAGCAGCACTATCTGAAGACTCGTGGTACGATCAAGCACAACGTGAATAAAATTCATTAACCTAGTTTTCAACTCTAAAACTCTTCTACAGTAGCCAAAGGCACACACTTCCTTCAGGCTCTAACAAAGATTTTTAATTTACCGCGATATCCCCCCAACAATACAACAGAACTCGTAATACTATAGCAATAATATTTCTTCAATACCTGTAAATTGTAACGTGTTCCCAACGTGACCGCGAGGAACGTTGCCGACAATCACTTGTTTGGCATCGTACACTTTACACACATACGGAGTACCGTATACTGGATGACCATTGTAATCGACCGCTATAGTATGAGGTCCGACTTGCTGCGGCGTGAACTCGGCGGTAAAACCACAATGAACGTTTCCTGTTACTTTCACAGGTAATTCGCTGGTTGGGCCTGCATCGGAGAAAGAAAATACGATAATTGAGTAATTTTACTCGAACGATTTGTCGCCGCGATACGTACAGAGAATAGCAAAAATTACCTGCTACGGAGACAGAAAGCTCGGCAGAAGCACTGTTGTCAACAGTCATATGAAATCGAGCAACTTGGTTAACTGGTATCAACTCTAGACTACTTAAATTGACGGAGACTCGACTGGTATCAGACACTGAGCAAACAAATGGGCAACCTGAAGACGGAAAAAATAACGAACAATGACTTTTTTAAGAACGTTTTAAAAAGTTTACTAATATCACAAAGCCATGTCGCAAGCATACAAACAGTCGTGAACTTAACAAGGCGCGAAAATCATAACGCGTCTGTACTAATTTACTTTTTTTTTTTGTTTTTCCCTAATTTCTTTATTTTAAAAGAAAAAATTGCTAGAAATTACAACATTCGAAGTTTACTCTCTCAGGGTATAGGAATAATTGAAATAACTTTCGCTCGTTAAAGACGAATTCAAACTCCTCCTATCGACGAGTTTTTTTGTCATCAATTCGAGTACCTCGTACAACAATAGATTACACAATACTCGAACAATGTCACCCACGAAATACGCGGGTAAACATCTCCTCTTATGTCGTCGAGTCGTTCCGTTCGCACTAACCTAACAACGCATATTATACTGACCTGATACAGTTTCGCCATTGAATTTGATATCAATGAGATGAAGCTTGGG
This sequence comes from Aspidiotus destructor, assembly GCA_035079395.1. Classification (NCBI taxonomy): domain Eukaryota; kingdom Metazoa; phylum Arthropoda; class Insecta; order Hemiptera; family Diaspididae; genus Aspidiotus; species Aspidiotus destructor. The sequence goes on along the minus strand of JAVHKZ010000003.1, from coordinate 7,938,463 downwards.
TTGTTCTGGTGTGAATGAGACTAGACAACGACCACCACCTACCACTGTGACGTGGTTGGGCACTTCGCCCTCGTTGATCGAAATTTCCAATTGACCTTCGCCAGCCTCGCTTGCATCCACTGCAAGAAATTATACAGAAAATTGTCACTCTTTTACTCGCTCATCAGTAATTATCCTCCATTTTTCGAACGAAGAGTACCGTACTAAAAATGCGATAAGGTAGTGAAAGGTGAGGTCACATTCAAAAGTCAAATTATACTTTTGTATCTTCCAAAACTGCAGAGGGGGCAACGTAGGCAGCCTCGTGATAAAAACGTATACAATGCAAATAAGCGCTTCGCACCCATGCACACTCGTAACAATGAAAGACTCGGATATACCTACATTAATTCATAAATATACCGCGCCGAACTATAATACTGTAGCATATTTTTATTTGCTAATGATCGCTTCGATTTCTTTTCACTGAGATATTTTTGCAATACAAGCACGTATGTACTCTTCGTGCTCAAACCCACTTTTAGTTGGCTTTTAGTTGGCTATCGGAGGAAGCCGAAGTATACAATATTGGCGATGCAATTCAGCAACTTTCACCGACTAACCTTTAAACTGACACGGTTGTCCCACGATTCCGTTTTTCACATCGGTGACATGAATATAAGTCGAGTTGTACACTTTAGCCACGAGTGGTCCGCCGGGCAACTTATCACCAGCAACAGACACGTCCACAAGATGACTTCCTACCTCGTTCGGGACAAATTCTATTCTAAACACGCCGCTATTTCCTTCGGTATACACTGTCACTGGTAAACTTCGTTTGGAGGGACCTGAACGATAAATTGTACATAAATTGAAATGACGAAAAAAAAAAAAATAGAACCCAAAACCAAAAAAAATAAGTATTTTTGTGCAAATGAGTAAAATTTTTACGAGAGATTTCTCGTTACAATTTTCTGGTAAACAATATATTATCAATTTACTATATAATCAACTTACTCAAAACTAGAACACGAATATCGTTTCTTTTGAAGCCGATAGCACTGATTTGAAATTGAGCTACATGGTTCGCAGGCACCAGACGAACGGTTTCACCGATTACCGATATTTTCGGTCCGATAGATCCGCTAGTCATGACTGATATTTCCCAAGGACTACCTGTCAAAAGAGAGAAAAGGGAATTCTTCAATAATTAGGATTATTGCAATGAGAAGCTCTGAACAGTAAAATAGTTTATTGTACATCGAACCCGACAAGTCCATTTTTCAAGTAAAAATATTTCAATAATAAAACAGGAGAGCATCGAAAAATCTACATTAAATAGTTTGAGATTCAGAGAACAAATCAAGACCGAAATTGAATCTCCAGTTTTTTTTCTTCCATGAGTAAAGGTTCATTAGTTACAATGATCAGCCTAAATGGCAAGTACTGAGGTGGTCCATCGTAGAATTATTACGAAATATAAGGGTTGAGTCCCCGGATTTTTAAAAATTTTTCATTGATAAGCTATCACTCGAATTGTGAGCTCGGCAACTTTGGTTTGGTAATTCAATGACCTACGAGATGATGTAGGCAAGTGGGTTAGTCTGAGTCACTAGAAAACGAGAGAGATAGTGTAAGAATTATTCTCCGAGGCTTTGATGTGTAAGGAGAGGATGTCCATGGAGGCTTGAAAACGAAGGAGTTTGGGGCAATTCTTAACTGTGACAATAGAAGAACGTTGACGGAAATTATAAGTCTCGTTAGATGAGGTGAGAGTAAGTGATGTGGGTGTAGCCTGCTTATATTGGAGAGAGAATGACAAGGAAACCTACTCTCTTCGACATCTGTCTCGCATCAGACTAGAGACAGAAACAATTAGATTACAAACGAACAAACGATACGAACGGGAGTGTAACGACAAGAAAAACCTCAGAAGCTACCATCCAACCTTCATTCCTGATCACAACCATCCTCGCGCCTGGAGTATCTGATAGATAACGACCATTAGAGGATTTTTCTTGATTTGGAGTAATTTATTAGCGGATTGATTCGACCAGTATGAATCCCATATTTATGGGTACTACTCTGGAGTCTTTTCTTCAGTCTCTAAGTCCCTATAATTTCCATTCTTGCTACAGAGTGTCGTCCGTATATGGGTGATACACACGCGCTGAGTAGGCCATAGCTTGGTTCTGCATCTGCCTATCCGATTCCGCGTCCGATTTCTGTTTCATAACATGGGTGCAAATGTAGATCCTTTTGCTCCAAACTTCCTCAGAACTTGGCAGGATGGCTACCGGTCCCTCTCGGAGCCAGTGTTTCCTCAACCCCACTTTGTAATCGGAAGAAATACTCAAAAGAGAGAGTAAAACATACAAAAAACCTCAGAAAAATTAAACGACGAGCACATTCGGTTTATAAACCATCTTTAGGCACGAAATGAAAGCAAATGAAAGAGAGAATGAGATCATTAAGGTTGGTCGAAAGAGAAGTCGCGGAATGAATCATATACAAGTTCAATCAGGCCATCTTCCGGAATGTACGTGTTCAGTAACGTAATGCCATCAGTATTGAGGTGACGAATTATTTCTATGTGTTCAAGGGCCTTACGCTCACGGTAGGAATTGTCCTTATGGAGGAGCTTTTCCGATCCCTCACGGAAACTGTGGCCATCATTGATCAAATGATCGACGAAGCCTGATTCCCCCAAGTTTCCCTTTTCCCAAGACTTCACATCCTCAGCTACCCTCAGCTTCATCTGGAGGCTGGTCTTATCAATATAAAAACTTATACAATCCCTACGCTCTATCTTATAAACACCGCTCCTCTCATCAACTGGTATAGGATCTCTCAACCTCACAAACGACCATTTCATAGTGGTAGGGTTGTAAAATGCTGGTCTGAAACCAAACGGACGAAGGGCCCGACCCAATTGGAGGGCGAACTTCCCCAGGAAAGGGAGACTGATCCAGCACATACGATGGTCACTGGTCGTGTCTCGGGAGAGGGAAGGGGTAGAATCAAGAATTTCTCTAGTGGTCTTCCTCTGAACCATCACGTCGACGTCGACATTGACCCTATTGTGTTTTATATTCACAATTCTTTCTTGAAGGCAGCCTGACTCAACGGAATACGAGTCAGTCTGTGGACTAAGCTATTAAAAGGCTGCTACCTTATGAGCAACAGGACAGAATGAAGCTCCGTGCACTAGAACATCGATCGTAGTATCGTTTATGTATATTCCAAGCTCATGGATACCCGATCTTACAGAGATAGGTAAATTTTATGGAGGGGTAGCAGGGATGAGACATCTGAGAAACTCACCAAGGAGATCTGCAAGACCAGTCTAAGCACACAGAACATCATCCACGTACCTGTGCCAATAGTAAATATGACTCAGTAGCACCTGGTTCGAGGAAAAGTGATCAAGTTCAAATTTCTATATGAAAACTTCGAAGTTGAGGGAGCCTGGAGATGATCCAATGGGGATCCCTACTTCATCAGGGAACTCGAAAAACCTCCCTTCGAACTCACAATAGTTAGGGAACCAACAGGTATTTAGAAGATCAAAGAATTCTTGAAGCTGATTGTGAGGAACAGTAGCCTTGACGAGTAGATTGCCCATACGCTGCATCGGGGCATCAATCTTATGCACTTTAGGCAACCCGTAAAGGAGGGGGTCGAGTTAGGAACAAGAAGGGCCTTCTTCATCGCTGGGGTTTTTATAATAGCCTCTCTCCTAACTTCTTCAACTACCTCAGGGAAGCTGAAATTCTCGCTCCATTGCTGGAGCACTCCGTGGATCTTAGAAACATAAGCGGATTTCTCCATAACCACAACAGCATTGCCCTCGTCAGCCTTTGTGACGATTAGATCTTCCTCCTTGATGTTTCTCTCTAAACGTTGGATCACTCCTCCCAATTCCTTACTCATTTGAGGGAAGGGGGTATTACGGACTAATTCGGCACATACTTCTTGGGTATCAACTCCAGGGCCAATTTGCACAGTGAGATCCGCAACAACATATGCCAAGGTTTCATCATTGTTGAGAGGAGGAAGACTAAATTTCAAACCTTTCTCAAGGAGGTCTGTCTTTTCACTATTAAATACTACCTGAGGGCGGATGGACTTCCTGAATGGGATTATAAGATAGAATGTAAGGATTGGAGAGGTTTTTATATTGGCGAGACCAGCCTCCAGATGAAGCTGAGAGTAGCTGAGGACGTAAAGTCTTGAGAAAAGGGAAACCTTCGCCGATCATTTGATCAATGATGGCCACAGTTTCCATGAGGGATCGGAAAAGCTCCTCCATAAGGAGAATTCCTACCATAAGCGTAAGGTCCTTTAACAAATAGAAATAATTCATCACCTCAAGGATGATGGAATTACGGTACTGAACACGTACATTCCGGAAGACGGCCTGATCGAACTTGTATATGATTCAAACCGCGACTCTTCTTTCGATCAACCTTAATGATCTCATTCTCTCCTCCGTCTTGTCCGTTTCTTTCATTTCGTCCCTGAAGATAAACCGAAAGAGCTCGCCGTTCAATTTTTTCTGCGGTGTTTTGTATGTTTTACTGTCCCTTTTGAGTATTTCTTTTCGATAACTATGGATACCCGTAACTTACAAGAACACATTTGTTTAACGTACTATTCTACTTTTCAGCTTTCAAGAGTACTTTTGGTGTGCTACCCCATCACTAGTCAAGACCTTCAACATTAGTTTTGATAGCATCATTTTGATCTGAGTGGCTTCAACATACTGCGCTATGAAAGGTTCATCCGCCTTGAGGCTACCAGGTTTGTTATCATCTTATTAGTGGGTTCTGTTCTTCCTCTCTCTACAGTCACCAAGTCGAATAAGCTTTCACTATCAAACGTGATTATATCGTTCAAAAGGCTAGCTTTTCTCTTCTTTGCCTCTGCAATATACATCCACGTCGGTCTATTTCCAAACCATTGTAACTCCAGTTAACCTTAGTCTGAAGTTTAAAAATCTCACAGAGGAAGATGTTGTGGGAAGAAGGCTAGTAGTCTTTCATCTTCAATAATGCAGCTTAAATTTTTAGAATTTTTGAACAGCCGATTCTCCGGACCAAGGTCGAGTGGAGTAAGTTCCAATGGTTTGAATATAGACCGAAAAATTCTGTTCGTAGATTTTTGTTCTCTTTGGGCGCTTTTCTACATGCATGACTTCGAATATTTCTCCATCATTGGGCTGTTCTTCACAGCACTGTTTGCCAAACATTGACTTGCCGTCTTGTTTCTCACTCGGTGGTTTTTGCTCCTTTCTCCTAGATTCAAACTTTCTGCAAGTCTCACCAATGTAGATGCCTTCGCACTGTTCGCAATTGGCCGCTCATGATTTCCTGTCGTTGCTCATCTTCTTCACCATGGAAGGGTTGTTATGGATGCTCATATTCACTTGGTTTGTGTGCTTTCCTACGTCCGCAGTTATTTCTCACTGTAGTGTCAAGAGATTCTCTTCCCTGCTTCCATTTCCCCAAAGACTCGAGGAACTCATATTGAATGTGGTGAGGTGTAAGTAGTGCACTCAGACACAACTGATGATAAGATAACACCCAAAAAAACTTCTGTAAGACAACTCTTTGAATCTAATCCCTCACATCATCTCAAAGCATAGCCACCTTCCCACCCTCACGAAGAAACCAAGATACGCGCAGTCGCGCACGTTTTCATTCGTAGCACACCTTCGCATTTTCTCTATTTCACGATGGCACCGTTAGTTTTGCACAATTTAAATGTTTAATGGTCTGATATCGACAATTTAGAACGCATTCCAGAACTAATGGGCACAATGATCAATTTACTCAAGAAACAGAACAGGAAGTACAACGTGCGGTATGAGCCTAATGACTATAGACGCGAGAAACGCGCATTTAGAGCCCTCGAAGCAAATGCTGGCCGCCGAACGGATAATTTATTTTCAGAGGAAAGTAGAGGCTCGAAGATGGAATAATGGTGACAATCTTCAATTTTATAAAATTTTAAAGTACGACTATACGATCACTTCGTACAGCATTACCAATATGTCCCAGATTGATTGAATGTAATATGAAAACAGTCTACGGTCACGAGGACGAGAATAATGAATATATGTCAATGAATAGCAACACTCGAGGCATCAGCACACCTTCTTTCGGATATGAAATTGAAACGGCGAATGCGTAACAACGTATCGCACACATCATAATATCTCTACGACGAAAATACGTTCACGAAGAAAAGGATGCGCTGGCGCCGATTGACTGAGCGTGTAACGATTACAAAGGCTCCGCGACGATCAAAGAACAAGCGTAGATGAGAAAAAAATAATTATGCGAGTACTCTTCGGTACATTTAATCGAAATAGATGGAGAAAACAATGTTTCGAGGTACACGGAGGATTGGACAAGAACCCAGATCGAGACTTTCCACAGGCAAAATCATCAAAGAAGTTCAGTATTTTTCGCCCACCTTCGATGGAGACGACATGAGAGGCCTAGATCCGCAGTTTGACATTAAATTGAAAAACATCGATTCAATAGGTGAATTAGCTTTGTGATTTGATACAGCGGGAAACTTGCGATGATTTTTATAGAGGGATATGGTTTGCTTCCGGCTAGAGAAACTTGTTCACGTTGAATAGTAAAATTTCAGGTCGGACAGGAGGGCCCGAGAAAATTTTGTTCGACTCTGACCTACTCCGAAAGCGACCATACATCAACGAGAACGGATAAGGGTTCACAGGCATACCAAATCTGAATACCGGCAGGCTGATAAGAGCTTGAAAAAAGCCATAGAACACAACCATATACGACTCCGGTGTTTGAACGGTTATGAAGAACAACATAGACATGGAAATAGTGAAATGCAGAACCACGCTATGGGCTACTCACCACCTATGAATCCCGTATGAAAGATTTCAGTTCCTAGACCTTAAGATCTTTAACCATGAGGGCAAATATATACGTACTTACGCTATCTATTAAAAACAACTAATACCCATGAATCGGTAGGAACGTCTGTGTGCTCCCTCCTCCCGAGGTTAGCCGCTTATTATTACTTCTATTCTTTTTACTGCCTAAGCTTTTGAAAAAGAAAGGGCGATCGTCAAGCACCTTGCTTGCAAGAAGGACACCCAAGTTGACATCAGCGAGATGATAAGTAAGAAAATGGTCAAGAACACCCTTCAAACGATCACTGTAAAGAGCGACTTCAACGGTCGATTGCAGAAAGAGTGCAAGATCCGTTCCTCTTTACCTTCCCCCCCCCCCGAGCCTTTTACTGGTGGACCAATAATATTGCCGAGTTAAGACCTTTCAGCGTCGGATATACCAGCGTATAGTAGTGGCAGCAAAGGCGCGGGCGGTTGCACCTGAATACCAGCTGGCTCGTAGAAGGCTGAAGAAAGCCATTAAAGAAAGCAAAAGTGCTGCTTGGAGAGAGCTGTGAGAAATGTCAGATGAAGATCCATTTGGCAAGCCTTACAAGATTGTCCTGAAAAAGCTGAAAAGCCTCTCAGCAATGAGCCAAATGAAGCCGGAAATCATTGACGGCTTGTGGTGACGCTACCGATAATAGAAGAGGATGGTATATCCCTCCTAGGCCCTGAGGAGGTTGATGCAGCAGTCAATAGACTACAGCAAAGGTACTGGAAGGCTCCGGGCCCGGATGCGATTCCAAATCCAGTCTGGAGCGCCATACACTCAGTTGACCTGGCACTGCTTGTTGATACATTCAATGTGACAGTTGTTGGGGGACTGTTCCCTGTGCGATGGGAAAGAGCCAGGCTAGCGCTCCACCTGGCGTGCCATCCTCTTATTGTCCACTTTGCCTGCTTGATAATGTGGGCAAACTCTCGGAGGGAGCGATAGTCAATCACCTTGAGAGCTATCTGAAGGAAATAGATATAATCTCAAGTAGCCAGCACGGTTTTCGAACTGGACGCCGTACGTCAGATGCTGGGATCAGGTTGAAGAGGATAGCCGAGTCAGCGGTAGCTACGTGTCAGTTTTGCGCAGCCGTCAGCCTCGATTCAAGAAATGCGTCCAATTTGGAGGATCTTGGAAGCCCTCAACTACGCACAAGTGCACGCATACCTGCTTAGGATGATCAGCAGCTATCTTAGCTGTCGAGAAATCCAAACAGAGACGTCTGCTGGTTAGTTATTACTTGTGGTGTGCTGCAGGGGTCGGTCCTCGGGCCGCTGCTGTGGTGCGTCGCATTTAACAAAATTTCCAAGGTGAATTATCTGCTATACGGATGACACATTAGTGGTATGCACTGCCGAAACGACTGTAGTGGCAGAGAGCAGGGTAAACCAGGCCCTAGAGGTAGTGGAGTCGGATGGACTTGGACTTGCAGTAGGTAAGACGTAGGCCATTTTATTTACAACCCATTGGAAGTTCAGTCTATCCGCCTTTCGCCTGCAAGGTGAGAAAATTGAGACCAAGAAGAAGATGAAGTACCTGGGCATCTGGTTTGACTCGACGCTGAGCTTCAGGCATCATTTCCTGATAAATAGAATGGAGTCCTCGACACTACGAGTCATCGTATTATAGGTAGGTTGATTACATGGACACGTAACAAATAAACGAATTATTATCACCACATAAACCTGTGTGGTGATAATAATTCGTTTATTTGTTACGTGTCCATGTAATCAACCTACCTATAATCATTTCCTAATGACAGCGGAAAAGGCAGGCCGGGTAGTTGGATACCTAAGCCGCCTGATGAGGAATCTAGAAGGACAGAGAGAAGCAAGAAGAAGGAACATGCTGACCGCCTTGTTCTATATGGTGCGCCAGTATTGACCAACTCCATGAAGATACCATAAAGAAGAAGAGACATGATAAAGATCCAACAAAGAGCTGTGCTGAGGAGTGTGAGAGCTTACCGCACTGTCTCGACGGAGGCTCTTTGTGTATTGGGACGTTCTCCACCAATTGAACTCCTTGCTGAGGAGAGAGCAGTGGTGTTCAGAGCAAAAAAAAGGACAACGACCAATTAAGCAGAAGGCCAGGCGCTCCTTGCTTGAGAAATGGAAAGTGAGAATTGCCCAGAGTGAGCTGGGCAAGTGGACAACCCGTGTGTTAATACGCGACCTTGATGAGTGGATGAACCGACACCAAGGCCACCTAAACTTTCACCTGACGCGGGTGTTAAGCGGTCATGGCTGCTTCAACAAGTACCTTTGGGAGAAGTTACGGGAAGTTGAGCAGGCAACGTGTTCGCACTGCGACCAAGGGCGGGATGATGAACCAGAGCACACCTTATTTGAGTGCAAGGCGTGGAGGCGTGAGTGGGACAAGCTTGGTCGGTCTCTTCAAGAGATTGGGGTAGATGAAGCGCTTGTTCCGAGTAGCCTGGTATCCACCATGCAAGGCTCCGAAGTAGCATGGAACCAGTTGTCTGCATTTACAGCCACTTTCATGAGGAAGAAGATGGGCCGGGAATAGAATAGGCAAACGCAGAACTACGCTATGGCCTACTTGACACTTGTGTACCATCAACATCCAGATTTGCAGGAAGAAGAGGAAGATCACCCCTGAAGAAGAAAGAAGATGAAGGGAAGCCAACAGCAATCCAGTTTATTATCTCAGATAGCGGTGGTGGTGTTGTTGTGTATTCTAGTGTTTTCTGTACGCCAGGGGGGCACTGCAACTTGGCGACTGCTAAAGTATCTTGGCAGTTGCTAAGTAGAAAAAGTGGTTTGCCGAGGATATTCTTCCAACACTGAAGTTATACCCGAAAGGGTCGATTCCGGTATTGGAAGAAACAAAATTCAATGCATAAGCAACCCGCACCCACTCCACCACGGAGAACGGGGCGACGCTGCACATGCGACATGAGCGAGTATACACAGGTCCAATGATTTGAAACCAACCTTTTTTTCGGCAGGTTATTGTCCAATGGCTAGTCTAAGTACGGTGTCTACCTCCTAAAATGTAGAGACTGCCCAGCAGCGTGCATCTGTGAATGTGGAGAAGCATTCCGGACCCGCATAGCTGAGCTAATGCCTATGAAAACAAGAATCCCATCAAGCCAGCTTTTGCAATACATCTGCTAGAAGAAAACGACGATGCTGGTGACGAGTGGCTCCTACACTACAAGAATAATTTGAGAATTGGAGGAGTCGAACATGATGCTCGTGACCAATACGCTGCTTCAAATCGAACGAGTAACGACAATATCTCAAATACGGAATCTAACCGGTAAAAGGTGAGAAATCGCTCCACTTTAATTTCAAGTATGTACTACCATGTATGTTAACCATGTTAACGACTAATCTTCAATGATAATTTGTATCAGATGCTGGCGAAAGCCGAAACCGTGTTCTTATTTTTAATATGCGTCTTTATTCTATGCGGGAATCGCAAGTACCTTACAATATCGTACCGGAAGTTCAGCAACTAACTCAACAAAATTCAAGTTATACCCGCCGTTGAAGGAAGCAAAATTAAAGCATATGCGGCTCGCACATCTTACACTAAGGAGGATGGTCGGTTTTGCACATGCGACACAGACAATTATGTACAAAATACTATCTCAAAATCTTTGAGGGTTTTCTCGGTTGATAATAGAACAAGAACTCGATGAAATATACCAAGGTGTTAGAAATATAGGGTATGATAACATTTCAGAACCGCGAGAAAACGTCGTGTATCAGAGACGAAAAATTTCATCCGAAGAAGTCGAATCTCAAAAATATACTGCACCTTTCCTTCAAGAATAAAGTAAAGAATAGTTTTTCATATTCATTCGAGAAAAGATGACAAATTCTCGAAAAGATTTCATTCCTCTACACGTCAGCGTTCGACGTAGATCAATCACTACGCGTTCAAGGCGAAAATTGTTGGAAAATCCCTCAGATACAACAGGTTATCTGGAAAACCCATCCAACTATATAATAAACGCAAAGAAGTTCACTCATCGTCAAGGCCGAGATTTTCATTCGATAGCGACACCGGGACGAACGAAGAATAGATACAAATTCCTTAAAGAAAGTCCAGCCAAAATGTAAGATTCGATATCTCTGATGATGTTCCGAACACGGGTAAACTTGTCGAAATGTACCCTCGTCGGATCAATGAACTCTACGACTATACACAAGATAAAGCGTACAATAATCAAGAGGCTTTCAACATTCACTCGGCGCAATTATTCAGAATGATTCTGAACAAGACTTCCGGTAGAAGTACAGCGAACGTACACCTACTAGACTACTAAACACAACAATTATTATTGTTACAGAGTGCCAAGTGTAGAATACTAACGTCAGGTCTTCTAAACTTTTTATCGTACCTTCAACAACAGGGCATCCTACGGTTAACGAACTTCCGAAAAGGCCACGAAAGAGGAAAGTGATCACGGATGCGCACAAGTCGTCGTACAAGATAAAATATTCGAGACCGCTGAAGCCATACTCGCGCAATAATGATAAAAAAAAAACTTAGTTAATACACACACAAATAACCCGGATGTACCGCAGTTTAATTTATAAAATACTCCGATGATGAAGGTAAATAAATTGTTGAGGAAAATTGAAAAAAAAAAAAAGACAGGAGGACAAATTGAAAAAAATATCGAAAGATAAAAGCAGAAGCGCTGAAAACCAGTTATCGAGAAATTTCACTGTCATTCGCTCATTTGTTCGGGTGAAAGCATTTCTCTACGTCTAGACATAAATCTTGTCGAATGTACGCATCATCGAAGTACTAGCAACGCGTATGGATTGTAATATTAGAAAATGAGAACATTCGCTAGATCGTGCATACGAATACAAACAATATTGTACCTCAACTTCAGTCGTCATCACATTTAATTACAGTCGCGTCACATTGTCGCCGTGTACGTAAGAAAAACAACGAAGTAGTCGGAAAAATTTGCCTAGTTTTGCTACCTTCATTACGAGTATACGCCCGTAAACAGAAGTCGAGTCTTAGATGAGTGATTGACAAACTGGCTCTTGAAACGTGTGTGAGATAACGCTAGTTTTATTATCAACGACAACAGTACTTTTATACTTGGGTATATATTATCGTTCTTTAGCACGGAACCGGATGCATTCGCTTTCCCGTGCTTAAAATGCTACCGCACGTAAATGTGTCCCAGAGAACTCGTAATTTCATTCTAGACATGAAAATTTACATTTTAATCTTTTTTGCGCTCTTTTCCCTTTTTAAACGATACAAAAATAAACCATCTTCGTACAGTCCATCTCAACTCGGTATTCCGATGCAAATTACTTACACGTAAAACCAGTTTTCTAATTCAAGTTCACCGCATATTTTCCGACAATTAGATTCACAATATCGTGAATCCTCTGGCACTAATCCACATTCGCGTCTTCACAATGAGTAAACGATTAACACTTTAATTTTGCTACACTAGCACACATATGACTGACTACACACAATTGCACGAACAATTAATACGCATCTTTTTAAAAAGTAATCGAAGCCGGGGAAAAAAAAATCAAGCGCCAACGGAACTATCTTCTATCTCGCAATATGTGTAGACAGACATCTCGCAGATACTAGCATTTTTACAATATACGAAACCAGTTCGGAAATAGGATCGGAGAACGCGCGCGCCAACGTACGAAACCCGAGCACCAGAAGCACCGACTGACAACAAACAAGTTGGAGGAGAGCACGAGATATCCCCAAGACTGGGCGTACGTAAAGGTAATGCGGCATGTACCGAGTACACGGAGGTAGTACAGGTAAGAAGTTCCATGAAAGGAAATCCACAGTTGCGCGATTTCAGCATTCCAAAAATATTCTCGAGAGCAGGTACACGAATCTCGGATGAGAAATAAGAGCTCGCAACGTCGCAAGATGACCACATTATATTCAGGTCATATTAAGCCAGTTTTTATTATTTATTTATATTCGTTCATTTATTACCTCTGATAAAGCACAAACGTTCCGAGTATTTTGTATATCGTACTTTCGGTTATTACGCACGATTAAACATTTTATTCGTGTTTTCCAAGATCAACCGTATTTTCCACGGCAACGATTATTAGGTTCGTGATTTATTTCGAAGACATTCCATTTCTCCCAATACCTATTTACCAACAAATACTCCGAATGTTTACACGATCCGACAGGTACGTTCGCGATCTGCACGCCCGAAAACATGTAAGCTCTGCTAACGACTTTCGATTATACAAATCAATAAATTATTTTCGTCGAGATGCATCGGCACTGAATACGCGAATTCAAATTACCATTCATCAACTTCGAAAACATCTTTTCCATTCATTAATCAATACGCGAGAGAAAATTCGTTCGAGTATTATCTTCCTCGGATAATATTATTAATGAATTCGCATCGACGTCTAAAAATCGTATAATTAACACAGCGTCTCAAAAATCAGTTTTCAATCGACGAAGAGCGTCAAATAAAATTTCAACACGGCAATACTCGAATGAATCGGCTAGATTCATCATCCAATCCTCGAAGTATTCCTGGCAATTATCAAATTTTCAAAATCGCCCCGTTGCGCAGAAATACTGTGCTAGATGCAGCACCATGGGCCTCCAGTGCCGGTGATTTGTGACCTACGTGTGCCGCTGATTAGCTACTCATAGAGAAGCTAACGAGCGAAAAAATACCTTCACAGAAGAAGAATATTTGCGGAACACGGGTGAAACTTATGTGCGCATATGATGTGCCGCGCCTCATTTGCGTCCCAACCGCGCTAGATCCAACACGAAAGGAGTAATCGATGTAACAATTAGATTCTAAGAGCTCAGCTACATGAACAGCGATCGGCGCGACCGAACCAAAAGATTTTGATTCAGTTGCTCGGCGTGACGCAATTGTTTCTGCTCTTCAAAGGCATTTTAAAGTCTCCAAAATCTAGTAAAATGGCGGTATAACGACTGCATCACGCTTAAGTGACACTAGGCGACCTAAATGGTTTGACGAAGTGTCCATCAAGAAAACTCTCTTTTGACTGAGATATGATTGATATGTTCCACAAACGAATTTGTGAACTTTCTCCTTATATGAAGGATTCTCCAAACATTATCTGCGAGTAGTGTGCACATCGTTCCGCTGATGTGACTTGCTAGTGGGATGTAACGATAGCAGCATATAATTTCCACTACTAAGCATCATGTAAAGTGGGCATAGACTACTGAATTTCACCAAAAATGACCAATGTATGAAGTACTTGAGCCACTGCGTCGCAACACCTGAAAGTCTCGCACAAAGGGAATTCTCAAAAGTTTTCTGGAAGTTATCAAATATCGCTCCGTTGAGCAAAATACCGGCACAGCTGCGGAATGGTGAGCCAGGAGATGCACTTTGGGCCTCCAGCGATGGTGATTTGTGACCTTGATGTGCCGCTAATTAGCCACTCACAGTGAAGCACATGCGCGTCAAAATATCTTTACAAGTGAAGATCATCCGCGAAACACAGCCGAAATTTATGAGTGTGTTGAAGCCATAGTGAGCTGCGCGGCTCATCTGCGGCATATCCAGGTCAGAAATAGGAACACTTGTGACGGTCGGATTCTGACGTAGTGACACAATTAGTTCTGCTCTTCAAAAACGTAATAAAGCCTCTACATTCTACAATGGTGATTTGACAACGATATGACTCCAAAGTGACGCCATGTAACCTGAATAATCTGAAAAGTCTATCCAGAGATTTAAATAAAGCCGGCTATCAGCTTCCTTAGTAAAGATTAAGCTAAATTCAACTTCTGACTTTCAGCTCATTGCAACACTCTGGAACAAATCATCCACCAGATTCTACTCCGTAGACGATTCTCATATTCGTCAAAAGATTTCTGTTCTATTCCAATCCAGTTTCATTCATTCCCAAATCCGTCCAAGAAACATTCATCTGATAATTTCTTCCCAAGTTACGATTGAACTAAATCGTTTAGGGATGCGTGGAATTTCCAGGTATCCTTCTCCTACAGAGCTCCATATTCTCGAGTATGTTAAGCAGATCGTCCCTGACTAAGACCTGAGGTTGAGGGTATACCTCGGCGTGTCCAGCTCTCCCAAAAAATCTATTAGTAGGAGGGATAAGAGGGGGAGGGGCGAAGAATATTCAGGGCATACCCGAAAACTCGAGCCAATCTCATGCCTGCACTGACTTGAACTTTCAATTTCATTTGAAGGCTTTCGGTCACTTGTTGTATCAACCTTGACTCACATCCTCAATCAACCCCTCCAATGGGCTTAATGACGTTTGACTTGTGGCTTTTTCAGGAATTTCAAAACGCAATGAATGGGCTTTGAAGCGTAATGAACTGACTTGAGTTTAAAAGTCAGTCACATTGGCTTTGAATGACTTTGGGCCTAAAACCGATTCTAAGACAAATAATTAGCTGGCTAAAACCGGAAAACAACGGCCAAAATAACGGTTTCAGCCAATCAGGATTCTGCTCACTCAGCTTCAAAGGTAAAGCTCTGGAGATTGCTTTCTTAGCTCCGAATGTCAAGACTAATAAACATCCGGATGTTGAAACTCTAGGCAAAACTAGACTGAAGGTCTGGGTCTCGCTAATCAAGTCGTCAGTTATGACAGCATTGACTGCAGCAATGCAGTACGGACAAAACTGGTTTTTCAGCCACCAGCCAGCGGCATTTTGTTTTCTAGCAGGGAACCCGCTATCCATTCCATTAGGGAGATTACATCCTCAGAAAACGTCCACGTCCGTGTCCGCGTTCGGGAGTTTCTGTAAACTGCGTGACGTGACGTGATGCGTTTTATGACGTCATCAATGACCTTGACCTACTCTGGGGATTTGAAAGAATTTTAAGTTCCAGCCGGGATGCTTTATGACGTCATCAATGACCTTGACCTTGACCTACTTTAGGGACTTCATTATATCAGGCCTAGCATGCAGTATACTGAGAAGAGCCCAGCCAACACATTTTCTGAGGGGGAATTTTCGCGCCAACGTGATCGCGAGCGCGGGAGGTAGTGAGTTCCCCGCTGCCATTGTAAACCTGCAATGGCCTCCAATTTTTCGCAATGACGCATGCAACCATTATAATTTGAACGAATTGCAGCTTTACGTCTTTTAAGACACAACTCAATCATTAAAGGTCCTCGGGCCGCTCGCATTTAACGGTATATTCAAGGTGAAGCTGCCACCGGGTGTTAAGCTTATCTGCTCTGCGGATGACACACTGGTGGTATGCACTGCACTGCCGAGACTATTTCTAGCGGTGACGCACTGGATCGAGTCGGGCAGCCTAGAACTAGCAGTATAGGTAAGACGGGAGGCCATTTTATTCACGACCCGTTGGAAGTTCAGTCCACCCACCTCTTGCCTGCAAGTCGTGGAAATTGAAACCAAGAAGACAAAGAAGTATTTGGGCATCTTGTTCGACTCAACGCTGAGCTTCAGGCACCATATCCCGATGGCAGCGGAAAAGGCGAGCAGGGTAGTTGCATACCTTAGCCACCTGATGAGGAACCTAGGAGGGCCGAGAGAAGCCAGAAGAAGGATCATGATGAGCACCGCTATGTCGATCTTCCTACATGGTGCCTCAACCAACTTGATGCAAATACCCTACCAAAGAAGAGAGATGGTAAACATCCAGCACAGAGCTGCGCTGAGGTGTGTTAGTGTCTACCACACTGCCACAACGGAGGCTCTTTGCCTATTAGCACGTTCACCACCAATCGAGCTCCTTGCTGAGGAGAGATCGGTGGTGTTCAGAGCACAGAAGACAACGACGACCGACTGTGAAACTCTACAGCTTAACCAGGAGGCCAGACACTCCTTGCTCGAGAAATAGAAAAAGAATTGCTCAGAGTGAGCTGGGCAAGTGAATAACCCGTGTGTTAGTATGCGACCTTGATGATGGGATGAACCGACACCATGGTCAGCTGAACATACACCTGGAGCAAATGTTTAGCGGCCATGGCTGCTTCAAAAAGTACCTTTGCGCGAAGCTGAGGAAAGTTGAGCAGGCAACGTGTTCGCACTGCGACCAAGAGCGAGATGATGGACCTAAGCATACCTTATTTGAGTGCGCGGCGTGGAGGCTTGAGCGGGACAAGCTTCGTCGGTCTCTTCAAGAGATTGGGGTAGATGACGCGATTGTTCCGAGTAGCCTGGTATCCACCATGCTAGGCTCTGAAGAAGCATAGAACGAGGTGTCTGCATTTACAGTCACCGTCATGAGGAAGAAGATTGAACCGGAAATGAAATAGGCAAATGCAGAACTATGCTATGGCCTACTCGACACCTGTGTACCATCAAAATCCAGATTTGCAGGAAGAAGAGGAAGAGAAGCCAATAGCAATCTGGTTTATCTAAGATAGCGGTGGTGATGTTGTTGTGTACTCCAGTGTTTTCTGCGTGCCAGGGTGGCACTGCAACTTGGCGGTTGCCGAGTAAAAGAGCGGGAGGGGGGTTCGCCGAGGAGATTCTTCCAACACTGAAGTTATACTCGAAAGGGTCGGTCCCGGTGTTGGAGGAAACAAAATCAAATGCTTACTCAACCCGTACTCACTCCACCATGGAGGAAACGCGGCGGTGCGCAGGCGACATAAGCGAATCATTAAATATTCACATTACGGTATAATAACTGTAACCATTCGCAAACAGTATGCCATCCCTGCAAAAGACTATCTGCCAATAGTGTGATTTCTTTACAACTGACACATCGGCGTCACAGTTGGAGAACACAGTGCCTCAGCATATTGTTTTGGAGCTTGTCAGGGTTGCAGCACATCCCTGCATCTCCACTCCTCAACACAATGTAAAAGATGGCGTGGCCCATTGGACTACGACAATAGTGTGAAGTACTAGTGCCGCAAGTGTGAATCGACATACGTAGAAGTCTTTGACGACGGGCCTGCATCTCTACAATTGGATATGTTTGAGCTCCCGATTCACATCTTGGATGACAATGTTTTCTTTTGGAAATGTTTGGAAGCTTCGACAGAGAATTTCCAACAATCTTCATTTTTCACAACAGTTCTTTCAATAGGTATTCATGAATGAATGAAAATAAATGCTTCTCTTACATTTACACACATCAGAGAACTGTCCACGAATATCAACATAAGAGAATTAAAAACTCTACGAAAAGAAATTTTGATTTAAACTAGGAGAAAGATAGGAATAGCAGTAGCACGGCGGAAGAATTGAGTCTGCCACAGCGTTTAAAAAGAAGGCGAAGAATCGCTTGAACAATCTCTATTTTGTAAACTAAAACATCTTATGATAGCCAGCCCGAAGATCAATGACTCCGCCTCCACAATTTTTTGATAAAAAAAAAAAGATACAACAGCTCACAATGAACCATTCAATAGCGGTGTCATCGCTGTCCTGAAGTACATTTCTCCTTCACGGACAATGAAATTGACAAATAACGCAAACAACAATTTCATTTTTCGCCTACACCCTTATTCTTTTGCAAGACTTACATAAGCGAACTACTACCGTCATCTACTAATCCATCTACTCTGACATACGCAAATACAACGAAAGCCTATTCAAATAATACCAGTCAACGAAAAGCAGTGCATTGTTCATCGCACCTAAAGCCCTCGTCGGTTAATTTTAAGGTTCACACAAAATACACGAAGATGCTGTACATATGTACGCGATCTCACGGTCTCATCGTATAAAATCTGAGCGTACCGGAGAAAGGAGTTAGACGGCGAAATGAAAGAATTAATTTTTTACTTATGCAACTCGATCATACATTAATGTCTTTTCTAACTTTTAATTACTTCCTCATCGTTACTTCAATTTCTTCAATCGATAATATTATAAAGGCAACGTAATGCAAAAGATACCGTACTAGAAAGGAAAGGTAAAAGAAATGTGTCCATTAACAACAGTACAAGTTGTTGAGATGATTTCTAAAATCCGTATACAGCATGCATCGCATAGTAAAACAGTGTAGTATGTGCCGATCTTTAATTAAATACTCGCGTAGTTGTTTTCCGTTAAATGACGAGAATAACGTTTTATACAATCTGCGATAGAAAAGCTGACGACAACTTAACAAAGAATGCGGGTTTAAATATTGCGCGCAATAATTTTGAACTCGTCGTATCATATTTATCTACCGCAAAATCCACGAAAATAGTTACCATGTCCGTATACGCGAGTTTATAACAGAAAAAAATTTCGAATAGCAATGGTGAATACCTAGTCGTTCATGTATTTGACGCTACATTAACCTATTTTGCGTTTTAAAAGAATGGACTTTTTTTTTTTTTTTAATGAAAAAACATACGAACTAAGAGCCATAGTTCGATACGAAACATTCGAAAGAATAATAATTCGGAATATTCGAAAGTTTTAAAGTTCGTTCGAAGAAAATCAATCAAATACTGGTTCATAAACACCCATTTACTCCCTCGACTCTTTTCAAAGCACCCGACGCTGAAAACATGAACAAGGTTGCCAATTCATGATACAGTATTTGATCTCTTCTACTAGGTTTTACCAGCAACTCAAAAAGAAATGAAAAATCCTAATTAAAGACCTTAGAAATACGATTTTTCAAAGTGGGGTGCTTTCTTGTCGCAATTTTTCTGATTTCTAATTGCTATGACTCGTCGTATCCACACCACCGATCTATGGACGGGGTACGAAAATGATTACAAATACAAAAACTTACCGATGACAGGCTCGTTATTGAATTTCATATCGATTTTATGGACAACTGGTTCGTGAGGTACGAACGATGCAAGAAATCGTTGATTTCCCAGATTTCTGACAAAACTCGTCACATGACCACCATTGACAAGAATCTCCAAGTTTCCAGAGCCAGCTCCAGAACCGTCGACTACAAACGTAAATACGCGTTACAAGCACCTTATATACGTCATTTCAAATTTGTAATTCTGTATAAATTAGGAGAAATTACTTTCAAATTCGACGGGTTGTCCGACAAATCCATCCGGTATGGTACCCACTTTGATAGCATGCGAATTGTAAGCGTGGCTCCTGTAAATAGTACAATTATTAATTTTCTCGAGATTCGCAAGCAATAGAATGAGCATAGAAAACGATACAAACCTAAAAGGAGATTTAGCGATACGCTCATCGCTTATTTTGATATCGATTAAATGCTCGCCAATTTCTTGAGGAGTGAATGTAGCTGATACAATATTGTCGATTATATTACGTGATAATCGGATTGGTAAACTCGACCCTGAAGGAGCTATTGAAATATGCGCGAAATTAGTATCATTCCCGATGCATCCGCAGAACTTCTCTAAAAAAGGGGGTCAACTTACAAGTAACGGTAACATATACATTCGGTAACGTAGCATCGGTATGTATGTATACAGTCGAAGCTCGGTTTACTGGTAACAACTGCAAAGCGTCTCCGGTCACTTTCACATCTGGTCCTGCAACGAACCAAATAAATAGGTAGATATCACGCTGGTTGAGACGAACTCATCTTGCGTCAAACTTACCATTGACTGGAGTCGAACTTTTGGAAGTAGGGCTCGACAGATTCCTTACATGATTAACCGTCGGTGAGACTGCGACACAAACATAATTTTAAAATATAGAATGCGAGGGATTATCACTGCACAGAAAGATTCAAACGAAAAAGTACCTCGTATGCTGGATGACGAATTCAAATACTTTATCGAATTGTTATTCGAAGTGGAATTTTTATAATGACTGTTTGTAAGAGAAGGCGAGTGCCTATCCACCAAATTCACCGGTGACGAATGCGATCTCAAGGAGGAATCGACGTATTTTGAACTGCTACTATTCATCGTCTGAAAATATGTCACATTTATCAATATTACTGCGCAAATATTGTGAAAACCCATCACCAGACACGCGCCTCAGTTTGCATGCGTACTTTGAACGCTGATTTATGGTAAATCGTCTCCGAACTTCTGCCATTGACGGGACTTGACATAAACAGAGGACTAGGCGAATGCGAGGGTGATCTGGAAGATGGAGAGCTGACTCGATGATAGAAATCCGAATTGCCATTCATCGATTCTCTGTACTCATCTGGATAGGAAACAAAACAGAAGAAAACGTACGTTACCGATAAGTAGCAAAAATTACACGCTTACTCATGTAGTCTACCATATTCTAGAATACCAATTTGATTGATAATATTTCAACTACACCTCTTTTTTTTCTCACTTGACTCGGAAGTTTAGTTTAAAAAAATGCAGTCCTCTCGAAATAAGTGTTTCTGATGTACCAATTAACATTCCAAGATGATCGGATCAAACTTTCACTGGAAAACTTATGTTCTCTCAATATTCGTTTCTTGTCCAAATTAGTAATTCCGAATATATGATACGATGAGATGAGGTCCACGTCTTCAGATCCCCTTTCCCTTCGATGAAATTTTGAGGTGGGAGCGAGTTGAATCGATTGTGCCACCAAGTTTTTTGTTAGTGTAGGTCTTTCACTCAACCGTTGGGAGGGAAAATTTGTCCTAAAAACAGGCTAAATCGTTTGGACAACGTTTGTGCTGGATTGCGCCCTGGAGTTTGCACAAGTTGAATGTCTTTGCTCTGACCTCTCGTCTCCTATGCTCCATCCGCGGTATAATTGTTCCCTCATCGTTTGCGAATTCCTCTAAGGCTGTTGACTACCAGCCGAGACCCTGTCAACTATGACGTTACCAGCTGGTGACATCAACAATCGTGATGTAGAGCCCGATTCTAATATTTGCGAATTCAATCTACCTCATCTCATTATTATAATCTATAAGTGGTTTAGTATAGGCTTTTATACTGCTGTATATCAGGCTTATGATAGACCTGGTTTCATGAAGACTGATAGTAGGCCTAGTATAATCAAAAGGTGATATTCATACGGGGGCAAATATGGATGGAATCGTTTGTGCTACGTTTGTTTCATTGCGCTTGCCCTCAAATCGTTGTCCTCTGTTGTGAGCTCACGGTGAGGATTGGCATCGGGTCAGAGCTGACCAATGTGCAAAAATTTTCGTTGTTCCAAGAGATGGAGGCTATGTCACCAAGAATACCATTTTCTGTTGCGTACTCGATTTAGAAGATCGACTACAATCTTGTGTCTGATCAAAGCAAACAAAAGTGCGGAAGTTCTCATTGTTTTAAACCATAGACGGAATTTCATCAAGACGTTTGCTGCTTGCAGTGGAATCGCACTGAGAGAACGGCAACAGCCTTGTGTCTGATCAAAGTGGACAAACGGGCGGAAATTCTTGCTATGCATGGCAAGAATACACGAATTTAGCGAAAAGCTTGTCTCTTGTAACATATTTACCGGAAGAAATCAGCTACAGCCGCGGTCAAGATCGAAAAGCGCAAGAGCCCAAACATTAAACGAATCCGTTCTTCTAGATTGTGGTGTGCTCCCCCCCCCCCCTACGAGGCTGATCAGGTTCTGAAAGATGCCAAGGAGAAGTGTCGTAAGTTTGAGAGGATTTTGAAGAAGAAGAAGAATAAGAAGTTATACTCCTTAATGAAGGAACAGCTTGATGTGACCAAGGACGGGGATAATCAAGGTGTAGTCATTCAGGAATTCCCCCCCCCCCCCTCATCAAGTATAGTCAGGTAGTATTTAATAGTGAAGAGACAGCCCTCCTTGAGAGAAGTTTGAAATCTAGTCTGCCTTCTCTCAAGAATGATGAAACCTTGGGAAATGTTGTAGCGGATCTCACTGTGCAAATTGGCCCTGTGACGAATTAGTCCCTCTACCTCGAATGAGTGAAGAATTAATTGAAAGGTGTGATCTAAGGTTCAAAGAGAAAGATCGAGGAGGAGGATCTAATCGTCACAAAGGCTGATAAGAGCAATGCTGTAGTGCCGCTTATGCTTCTAAGGTCCACGAAGTGCTCCCGCAATATGGTGCTGAAGAGAGCGATAATGTCAGCTTCCCTAAGGTAGTTAAAGAAGTTAGGAGAGGCATTAACACCTCAATTCTGATGGAATCACGGTACTGAACACGTGTATTCCGGAAAACGGCCTGATCGAACTTGTACATGATTCACACCGCGACTTCTCTTTCGACCAGCCTTAATGATCTCATTCTCTCCTCCGTCTTGTCAGCTGCTTTCATTTTGTGCCTGAAGATGGTTTATACACCAAAAGCGTTCGTCGGCCAATTTTGACATGTTCCATGTCTTTGCTCTGACCCCTGATTTTGAAATTTGCGTGCGTTTGTCCGTCCGTCCGTCCGTCCATACAATTGACCCTGGGTCTCTGAAGCTCTCATTTTTGCACTAAGCCTTAATCAGTATGTTGTAGTAGGTTGAAATATTCTAAACTAGATTCTTTCATGTTACTATAGACAACATTCAGAATGACGTCACATCGCGCCAAATCCGCACAATCCCTGGAGCGTTTAGCAACCGAAATATCGACTTTATCTGAAGCCCTCATTATTCTAGGTCTGAATTAGGTAGGTCACTATGTAGGCCTAATATACATACACCAGACTTGGTAGAATGGGGTGACTATTCCTATACTAACAAAACTCAAGGCTGAGCCATCATTATACTAGGACAGAGAGTCAGAGACTAAGAGGAAGACTTATCCTAGACCAACAAGCAGGGCAAACGAGCCCTCCTTGAAGTCATTACCCTAACATACATCAAAGTAGACTTATACAAGACAAAGAAGTAGGGCTCACTCGCTCCGCTTGTTTGCCCTCTTAATTTCATCAACCTGAAATATACTAACGTAGACTTATACTAGATCAAGAAGCTGCGAGTGAGCCCCCCCTTCCCAAAGTCATCAGCCTAAAATATTCACAAGTACTTAGACTAGGATTAAACTAATCTTCAAATAGACTTGTACTAGACCAAGGAGAGGGAGGCAGAGCGAGTGAGCCCCTCAAAAGCCAACTTTCCCCCAAAAGTAACTAGCTACTAAGAAAGACATAAAACATGATCTTTATTCATTTGTCTCTGCCAGAAAATTCCTTCTCACTGTAACTGTAACAGTAACAGTAACAATAACAGTGACAGTAAGGGTAACAGGAACAGTGCCAGTAATGGTAACAGTAACAGTGACAGTAAGGATAACGGTAATAGTGCCAGTAATGGTAACAGTAACAGTAATGGTAACAATAACAGTGACAAAAACGGTTACAGTAACTAACATCAACAGTGACAGTGATGGTGACAGTAACAGTAAATGTAACTGTAACAGTAACAGTAATGGTAAGAGTAATGACTAATGATAATGGTAATGGTAACAGTAACGGTAACAATAACAGTGATGAAAACAGTAACAGTAACTAACAGTCACAGAGACAGTGATGGTGACAGTAACAGTAAATGTAACTGTAACAGCATCAGTAACAGTGACAGTAAGGGTAAAAGTAATGACTAATGATAATGGTAACAGTAACAGTAACAATAACAGTGATGAAAACGGCAACAGTAACAATGACAGTAACAATAAATGTAACTGTAACAGCATCAGTAACAGTAAAAGTGACGGTAACAGTAACGGTAACAATAACAATGACGGGAACGGTAACAGTAACAAATGGTAACAATAACAGTGATGGTAACAGAAACGGTAATAGTACAATGGTAAGAATAACAGTAATGGTAATGATAATAGTAACAGTAACGGTAACAGTAATGGATGGTAGCAATAACAGTGACAGTAACAGTAATGATGACGGTAATGGTAACAGTAGTCAGTAACAATGACAATAACGATAATGGTATCAGTGATGGTAACAAAAAACAGTAACAGTGACAGTACCAGTAATGGTAACAATAACGGTGACTGTAATGGTGACAGTAACAGTAACTGTAACAGCAACAGTGACTGTAAAAGTAATGGTAATTTTTTCTGCAGTGTTTTGTATATTTTACTCTCGCTTTTCACTATTCCTATTCAACAATAGCCCAAACATTTTGGTAGTGATGAGAGGGGAGAATTTGAATTTACTCAGAATGTCTCATCCATTATAAAATGGCTAGCTATAGAGTGTCAAGAAAGAACCCATATTTGTCCTAAAAAATACCCCAACTGTCCAAATCGGATTTTGTGTATCTATTGCCCCTTCTCCGGCTGTTGAAGGAGGAAGAGACCAATACAAACGAGGAACTCGGTTGCACAATCTAGGACAATTGTAGCCCAACCGATCAAGCCAGACCAAAATATGGAGCAAGAGGGCTCGGATATCCTTCCCCGCTTCCCAACCTTTGGTTGGAAGGAAACCGGTACAAACGGAAAACTTGACGGCACCATCCAGCAAAAATGCAGCACGAACGGCTCTCACCTCGCGAAATTCCATCAGGGAGCTGGGATATCAACCTTTCGCCATCATATTACCATGGCAAAATGGACACATTCATAATGATAAAGAGACAGAATATTTCCGACATTTCGAACTTCTGCTTTTCTGCTATCGATGGGAAATGACATGAACAGAGGACTAAATCATTAAGAGAGTGATCTACATGATAAAAAGCTTATTTGATAGTAGGAATCCGAAAACACTATCGTTATTTTGTACTCATCTATAGCTTACAGACACAGATGGAAAACAGGTGGAAAAGAGAGAACGAATTCACGAGTTAAAATGAAATGACTTCACAATCAGGAGCCAAATTCATGAATCTAGCGAGATATTTGCCACCTCTCACGATATTCTCCTGTCAGATTTTTTTTTCTTGTCTTACTTTATAATAAAAAAAACTTCTCAGGCTTATACAACATTACGAGGCCAAAGTTTTTAAATACTCCAGAAGACAGCTAAATTTTCGGTTCGTCGATATACCAACGTGCTAAAATTCTTGATTTTTGTTCCTTAATTACAAGAGTGGTCCGTGAAAGAACTTGTAATGAATATCTAATTACAATTTTTCGCCTATTCAAATTCAATGCGAGGTAAATCTGCACACAAAGGGAAAGAATGAAGACGTATGATGTTTTTGAGTACATTATTGCATTCCCTACCAACACCAAAAAATTATTTTTCAAAAGGCGACAACCTACAATTATGTAGAAAAATATTTATCGCCACTGCGCAGAGAATTTTCGAAGGTAATTCAATTTTCATCAACAAACATTTGAAAACGTTGTCAACAATAATCTAAATCAATATTAGTTTATAAATACGTACACGAATTTTTCTCAGAGTACTTTGAAAACGAATCTGAAAACGGAGAGATGAACAAATTAATTCAAAGACAAAATACTGAATTGCTAAACTATAATACAAAAAAAGTCATTCACTTTGTCTTTCAGCTCGCATTTGTTCTTTAGTACCCACCCTCAACGGAAACGGACTACCTAGAAATGAAAAAAACACATGAGACGTCAGAATAATTGCACTCTTTCCACAGAATTTCGGAATAGCACAGTACAAACCTTTAACTTGATTCCCATTGAAATAAATGTACAGCTTGTACTTGCCAGCCTTTCTGGTATGCAATGAAACGCGATAAATAGAATTACCGATATGATCGATGGTGTGCGGTAATGACTGTTTATTATGCACTATGTCAATAATAATATCCCCGAGACCGCCAGTTCCTCTGGCATCCAACGTAAAATTAAATATACTTTTTGGTATGGCCGGCGTATCTAACCCTAGTAACTAATCAACAAACGAACTAAAATTTTTAGCTTTTTGAAGAAAAAATTGACCGGATGGAAACGGCTAGCACATACCTCTACACCATTTGGATCGAACACGAAACACGTGAAAGGTCCACCTTGAATAAGCTCTCCACCGTGTCGAACATAGATGAACCACTCTCCCGGTTCATCTGGCTCAAATGTAGCTCGATAGATACTATCTTTCTCGTGAACAGGACAAGATAAATCTCGTCCTGTAGGTGACGTAGCGATTACATCGATTTGACCAGCTTTTGCACCGTTAGAATTGACCTATTACAGATTTCAAAAATATTCGCTAAAATAAAAAAGTACACATGTGATGCGCTCCGCAAAAAGGGACCACGAGTCGAAATAGTGAAAGCTCCTCGCGTGAGACTGGCTTTCATGTGAAAGAATGTTGTTTATAATGTTTGATTGAAGGATCATAGAAGTCAATAATAACAGTCTTGCTCCATCATGTACTGGCGTAAGACGATCTAATTCGATAGCCAATTTCATACTGGGAACTTCCACCGCGGCGACTTGTGATCCCTTATTTCTTCAAATATGTACTGACTAGAACTTCAACGATTGAACCAACAGCGCAAGGCTCCAAACCCGTATGTTTTATCGAAGTCAATTCGGGCATGGCTCGAACATACAACGGGCAGTTACGAACGATCTCATCTTCGTTATAGACAAGTATCTGTAACAACAAGACATTATTGTTGAGGACAAAAAGCAGAAAAGTGCCCGCAATTTGTTCGAGGAAATTTACGCCCCTCAAGTCCATCACACAGGAATCATTACATTATGGCCTTCACCACTGCAGTATTTTTTTTTATCAAACCGAGTAGTGAGAGACCTAAATACGTTACTTTCGTTCTTATCGAAAATGAAAATAAGCAATTACCTTATGCATACCGACTTGTATGGGTACAAAGGTACCTCGACCACCGGACGGACCCAGGGTCAATTTGCATTCGACTTTATTACATTCAGGACCAATTATTTCAGCGGTAATCTCTTTCAGGTCGATATCATTACCAGAGAAATCCAAATTAATAGTTGTCTAAGACAGAAAATGATAATCAATGAATTTTCAAGATATTCAACCGATGATGTACACAAAATTACAAGACTGGTTGATTCTTAATTTTATTCAGTCTTCGACTACGGGAAGATTGTAACGAGGGGAAAAAGTGGTAATTTGAACAATCGTTTTTCCCACATTGGATATAATTTTTTCTTTCTTTTTTTTTTTTTTCGTTACTCTATTTCTGAAGGTTGATATGCACAAGCAGTTTTAAAGAAATATATAACGACAGGCACTACATTATACAGGCAACAACAATGCACCTGACGCGCGCGTTACCTATTCAAGAACATCATTTTAGACATACGATAAAAAAAAATAACCTTGAAAGGCACATCGTGAAAACAATTGAACGAAGAACAAAATATATATACGCGAACATAAAAGGAATTTCTGGTCTAAAAAATCGTACCGGTTGATAGATTCTTGTAGTATGTGAATCACACGACGCCGTCACAACGGTAGAAGGATGCGTGCGCGGAGGTATCCACTGAAAGCTTGCGGCATATGCCATAACACCTAAATGCTCGACATTTTGATCAACCATGTCTCTGGCACGTAAGAGAGGCTCTACTCCGAGTTTGGTACCGGCGTGAATACCTAAGATCAAATAAGTATGATTATTACACCGGTATAATATATTCGCCTCGGAATATCATTAGGTACGCACATCGTACGCGTTCATCATAATTACGCTCTAGAGTTGACAAGAATTATATAGAGGACAAACACCTACCAGCGTTTAAATTCGATAACCACACATTTGGATCGTCACTCTCTTCGTACTTCGCCGGCACACCCAAGGACTTCACCAAACTGCATAACGCTCGACCATCGTTCCAATCAGTCTGAAACAAAAGCCCACGTTTCAGGTTTCTCTCTGTATGAAAATACTGACTTCGATTAGTTGTGAAAGCATCATTGTAAATTTCAATATGTTTCCTTACAGAAGGAGAAACTTATTATAATATTCCTTGAAAGCAGCATAAATTTCAACAAATTCTGGTCCCTTCAAAGAAATTATTTGCTCGAAATTATTCCTAGCCAGTCTTCCTCAACTAAATTTAATCCTCAAGATTTTCGAGTAAATCTTTACCAAACCGCACAATTCGATATTTCAAAACACGTCTGAAGCATGATTTCCATACATTTTCACGTAAATGCAAGAAGATTATACGTAAGTATAATTTTTGGCGACAACGATGATACACTAACCGTAAAATTGTGAACCGGTCTGTTCTTCAAACGCGAATTCACCCACTGAAGTGTCGACCTGAAGCCTGGACTACCCTCTTTCATGAAATACGATAAATAAGTCATTCCCGACAATTCATCCAAAAACGGAGACGCCAAATATTCCGGCTCCAATACCATCGGAACTCCAAATTCTTGTCGCGCTATTTCCATGGCGGTTCGGCAATTTTCCACGCTGTAAAGATAAACGGGTAAGTAAACCGACAACTTGAATAGAGGCTGCTTTGATTGATCTATTAAAAAGAGTACAACGTCAAAAATGCCCTTTTTGAATTATTTTTAGGCTCGCAAGTTGTGAATGAAGTTGTTCTCAGATATGAAGTCTCATCTTCTCAGTCACGACACTGCACACCATCTCGGAAGAATTCATTTTTCCATTGAAAATTATCAAGTGAGTTGATCACACTCCAAAAATTCTGGGCCAGTTTTAACAGCGCGAGTTCACAGTCAACTTTCTTCGTTCTTATTTTTTTCTTTTTCATAGGAGATCCTTAGGCTAGTCAGTATCGCTGACGTCTTCTTACCCAAAGGTCGATGAAGAAGACAAGAACTTCCGACTGTTTCTGTACTTCAAATTAAGTCAAGGTAAATAAACCTTTCCTTATCTTGGAATAGAGAGGTAGCGTTGTTGGAGCGCTACTGTAGAATATCAGTTACAAGTACACTTTAAAAAATATTATCGAAAAGTGGGTGACAAGAGCATAGGCCGACGATACATTACTCCGAGTATTAGGGGTAAATATGGCCAAGCTCCAGGAGAAAATAGCACGGGCTGCTGGGCAGTATAAGGAAGACTTGAAAAAGACTGGACTGCTGCAGAGCGTAAAGAAACAGAGTTGATGATCCTCAGAACAGGCCAAGAGGTGGTTTCAAGCGTAAAAATATCAGAAGTGAACACCCTTAGGCGACAATAGGTCAGCACCATCACAGCCGGAAGAATACCCGAGTGGCCGAACACCATATGAATCGAAGGGTCGTGACCGGAAGCCCAGCAACATATGCCGATAGTCCGGCCACCTGAAAACGCACACCGCCGAGTTGCGTTCAGTACGGTACGCACTGCCATTGGGAGCAGATGTATATCCGGGTGCGCACCCTCTGCTAAATTGCCTGACTTGGAATGGCCTTGACTCAAGGGAACTTACAGATTGGTACTCCCAAGGATGGCCGTTGGTCTGAAAGAGCGGGTCCCTGAGACTTTGGAAAGTGGCGGACGTTTGAGGAGAAAAAAGTGAGGAAGAGTAAATTAAGGATGGGAGAGGTCAAGGAGATCTTTAGGGTAATGGATGCATTTACTGTCGTTTTCTCAACCTAACTTCCAAGTATTTTTATACTTCATACTAACCTCGGGTTATTTAAATCCAAACTCAGCTTGGAAGCAGCCATGATACCCTTAAGTTAACGCTGTAGGACTGCTGCTATTGTACCGGGAACAAATGTGTTCGAATTCCACACAAAAAATTAGAGGCCATTGCAGGTTTGCAATGGCAGCGGGAACCCGCAACCTCCCGCGCTCGCGATGACGATGGCGCGAAAATGCGAAAGTGAATTGGCTGGGCTCTTCTCAGTATACTGCATGCTACCCTGATATAATGAAGGCTGGAAATTGAAATTTTTCCAAGTCCCTAAAGCAGGTCAAGGTCATTGATGACGTCATAAAGTATCCCGGCTGGAAGTTGAAATTTTCTCAAGTCCCTAAAGTAGGTCAAGGTCATTGATGACGTCATAAAGCGTCACACGTGACGTCACGCAGTTCACAGAAACTCCCTCGACGCGGACGTTTTCTGAGGATGTAATCCCCCTAGCAAAATGGATAGCGGGTTCCCCGTTAAAGTGGCAGGGACTACTGGACAGTGCAAGGAAGATTTGAAAAAGGCTGCACTTCTGCAGTTGATGGTCCTTTGCCCCAAGAGTGAAAATATCGTTAATGAACATTTTGCCCGCGTCGGAAATCATGTACCTAAAGATGTAAGGCTGAATGAAAACCTGAACTGGGATTACCACCTACGGAAGGTTCACGAGAACACGTGCAAGGTCACACCAAAGTTGAGCTCGATGGCTAGGGAACATAATATACGGATATTTCATGGCTAACCGATGAACAACGCTGTAAGGTACAATACGTGTCTATAGGAGGTATGCGTGCTCAGCTCCCACTCGAGGTGTACAGTCATGCGCACAGTACATTGCGAGGGCCCATGGAAAAAGCCTCTACTACATCGCACTGTCTCGCATATCCAAGCAACAATAATAACGAAATGGGCTCCTATGACATACGAACCCTGGCAGTCCGGGCAATAATGTGTGCATCGAAAAAGAAAAGAAGCCTGAGAGGCCAGATCAGTTGAGTATCTGAGGCAAGGTCTCTAAGAGAAGAGGCAATGAGAAGATGGACAGATGAGTGGAACACATGCCCAAAGAACAAGTGTACAAAAATACTCATGCCCCAACCAGGCGTAAAAGTAGAGCCACCCTTCTCACTTAGTCAGCGACCAAGTGGTCGAGGAACTTCAGCGGCCAACTTCCACAAAATGAAGAGCAAAGAAAAGTTCCAGATGTCGGTGTGGAACAGACATCCTCACCAGCAGCAGTAGATACAGCGACGAGAGATCAGATATTGAAGAGATGAGAAGATGCCCCTTCAATTCAAAATTAATTTGTATCTTGAAGAAATTGTAACTTTCAAGCTACTTACAACAAAAGAGGAATTTAGAAAGATTTCGATCGAATAATCGATCATTGAAACTGAGTCCGAAAAATCCCCCAGAGAACGAATTTTCACCCGTAATATTAATCCCTCTCCTCTACACCCTCACTGATTAAAGAGCGCGAAAAAAATTACTCTTCACAAGTCTTCACTTCCTCGTTGCTAGCGGCAAGAATGAAAAATCTACACGCGTTGTCTTATCAACGAAGAAGAAAATATTTTGTACGTCATTTTTTTTTTTGCAAAGTAAACTGACGTCAAGTTCATTCCGGAGATTCTACCTGGTGAGTATATTGCTCGAAAGTGAATCAGAGATGAATACACGCAATGACTCGTGACTTGGGTGTCACACTTCGTCCATGATGGATTCGCAATTTTACTACACATTCCGACGAGTACACACTCCGACTAAAATTCTGACTTCCGGTGACTCATTTCACTGATGAATCGGAAATATTGTAACGAGCCAGAATTCTTTTCCGTTTTCAATTTATTTCATTTGTACACATCGAACAAGGTATTTTTTACGACTTCGCATAAAATATGTACTCTTTCATTATTTATTTTTTGCCAGTCGATCCACGCAGTCAATTTTTTTGAATTGCGGAGCTACACACGAGGAAAAGCACAATTGAGTACCTACTTTTGGAAAATACTACCAAGAATTCTTTCAAATTACCAAAAAAGAAATTATTCCCGGTAATTTTCAGCGGTGTTAGAGGGCATTTCATTTCCTCCGACTTCTCTCACATTAGTCTCTAATTTTCGTAATTTGACATCTGGTTTAATTCAAAGCTGAGCTTGAGGCACCATTCCTGATGACAGTGGAAAAAAACGAATAGGGTGGTAAACTATCTCAGCCGCCTGGTGACAAACCTACGAGGGCCGAGGGAAGCTAAAGAAGGAAAATGATGAGCACTGCATTGTCGATTTTCCTATAAGGTCCTCTAGTGATAGGGCCGACTCAATGAACCTAGCCTACGGAAGAAAAAAGATAGAAAAGTGTCAACGAAGAGTAGTGACCACCGCAATGTCTCGACGGAGACTCTTTGGGTTTTAGTATGTTCAATACCAATTGAAATCTTTGCTGAGGAAAGAGCGGCGGTTTCAAAAGCAAAAACGAGGATAACGACTGCTCGAGAAGTTTACGGGTCAAGCAGGAGGCTGAGCGCGCCTTGCTTAAGAAATGGACGATTCACGTGTGAATACGCGACCTTGAGGAGTGGATGAACCGAAACCAAGGTCAGGTGAACAGATGTTAATTAGTCCATGGCTGCTTCAACAAGTACTTCCATGAAAAGTTGAGGAAAGTTAAGCAGGCAACGTGTTCGTACTGCAAGCAAGGGTGGAACGATGGATTACAACACCATTACCCTCACAAACAACCCTTTTACAGTAGTAGGGTTGTAAAAAGCTGGTCTGAAACCAAACGCACGAAGGGCCCGACCCAATCAAAGGGAGAACTTCCTCAGGAAAGGGAGACTGATCCAGCACATACGACGGTCACTGATCGTGTCTCGGGAGAGGGAGGTGGTAGAATCAAGAATTTCCCTAGTGGTCTTCCTCCAAACCATCACATCGACGTCGACATTGACCCCATCCATTCTAGCCAGGGGTTTTATAGTCAACAATTCTTTTTTGAAGGCAGCCTGACTCAACGGAATACGAGTCAGTCTGTGGACTAAGCTATTGAAGGCTGTTAACGTATGGGCAACAAGACAAAATGAAGCTCCGTGCACTAGAACATCGGTCGTAGTATCCTTCCAGTATATTCTAAACTCATGGATACCCGATCGTACAGAGATCGATAAATCCAAGAAGTTGATGGGGGTTTCCCCTTATTTCAAAGGTAAATTTTATGGAAGGGTAACATGAATTAAGATACCTCAGAAACTCACCAAGGAGATCTGGAGGTCCAGTCCAAGCACACAGTACATCATCCACGCACCTGTGCCAATAATAAATGTGACTCAACAGCACCTGGTTCGAGGAAAAGAGATTGAGTTCAAACTTCGACATGAAAACTTCGGAGATGAGAGAGCCTAGAGGTGATCCGATGGGGATCCCTACTTCATCAGGAAACTCAAAAAACTTCCCTTTGAACTTACAATACTTGGAGCAACAGATATTTAGAAGATCAAAGAATTCTTGAAGCTGATTATGAGGAATATTGGCCTTAAAAAGTAGATCACCCACAGGCTGCATAGTGACAGCTTTGGGAATATTTGGGATCAACCAACGACATCAAAAGAGAGCCAGGGGGAAGACTTACATCTTTTAGAACATCCGCCAGGGAGGCCGAGTTCAAAACTGAATGAGGAGATTCGAAATCAACGCAAGACTTGAACCAACGGTCCAAAAACTTGACAATGAGGTAGGTAGGAGAAGAAATGAATGAGACCACGGGTCGCATCGGGGTATCAATCTTATGCACTTTAGGCAACCTGTAAAGGAGGGGGGGTGTGGAGTTAGGAACAAGGAGGGCTTTCTTCATTGATGGGGTTTTGATAATAGCCTCATACTTGTTGATGACTTTCCTAACTTCTTTAACTACCTTAGGGAAGCTTAAATTCTATCTCTCTGTAGCACCACATAGCTGGAGCACTTCGTAGACCTTAGAAGCATAGGCGGATTTCTCCATAACCACAACAGCATTGCCCTTGTCAGCCTTTGTGACTTGAAAAAGTCTTTTCAAATGTACAATTCTACTTTAATAGTTGCTTTTACAAGAGTACTTTCGGGTGTTATCCCATCATCAGTTGTGTCGCAACTGAAGAAAAGGCCTTAAACAAGAGTTTTTATAGTATAACACTGTGATCTTATTGGCTGTAACAATGCTGTGCTGTGATTGGTTCACTCAGAGACTTGTT
Organism: Aspidiotus destructor; assembly: GCA_035079395.1. Lineage (NCBI taxonomy): Eukaryota > Metazoa > Arthropoda > Insecta > Hemiptera > Diaspididae > Aspidiotus > Aspidiotus destructor. The sequence continues at coordinate 7,903,997 of JAVHKZ010000003.1, read as the reverse complement.
CTTACACTATTTAGACAATGCGTTCTTTTCGGCTAAAACATACTGCTTAGTGCTTAGTGATTGGTTCTCATTCTAAAGCTAAATACGGTGTTCCTAATGGCTAACTGGTTTCCTGCCATCTTATTGGTCAACTCTGTTCTTCTTCTCTCGTCCAATCACCAGGCCGAATAATTTTTCGCTGTCGAATGTGACTACATTGTTCAAGAGGAAGGCTTTCTTCCTCGTGGCTTTTGCAATCTCCATTTGCTCCCAGAGTTCTCTTCTTTTCAAGCGATTCTCTACACGTATGATTTCAAATATCCCATCTCCATTGTGGTGTTCCTCATTACAGTGTTTGCCAAACAGTGATTTGCCATCTTCTTTCTCCTTTGACTTTTCGTGCTCCTTCTTCCTGATCTCAAACTTTCTCCCAGTCTCACCAATGTATATGCCCTCGCACTGGTCACAACTGAGCTTGTAAACTCCACTCAAGCTCCCCTCGTCCTTGGCTTCCGTCTGGTCGTTGCTAATTCTTTTCACCATGGGTAAGTTATTCTGGATACCCACATTTACTTCATAGCCATTGAACGCCTTTATCACTTTATTTGTATACTTTCCTATGTATGGTATTGATCCGGAGTACTTTCTCACCGTGCTCTCATGGGTTCCCTTTTTATTTTCCATTTTCCTAAAGATTGTCTCCACCACACCACTATGGTAGCCATTGGTTTTTGCGATCTGCTTTACTACCTCTATTTCTTTCCTCTTCTCTTCATTGTTCTTTAGTACAGAAATAGCTCGATGGCAGTAGTTCTGAATTGCCGCTAGCTTGTGCTTAGGGTGGTGGTAGGAGTCATTTGGGATGATGGTGTCCGTGTGCGTTGGCTTCCTGTAGATTTTGTACTCTATCCTATTGCTATCCAGTGTGAGTGTAAGGTCCAAATAGTTGATGGTCTCATTGCCTTTTTGAAAAGACTTTTTCAATTTTAAACGCTCTACTTACACCTTTTTCCACTCAATATGAGTTTCAAGCCTTTGTGACGATTAGATCTTCCTCCTTGGGTCACTCCTCCCAGTTTCTTACTCATTTGAGGGAGGGGAGGGGGGTGTATTACGGACCGATTCGGCACATACTTTTCGGGTATTAACTCCGGGGCCAATTTGCACAGTGAGATCCGCAACAACATTATTTCCTTTCGATAATCATGAAGAAGAAGTTGGACGCGGAATCGAATAGCCAGATGCAGAACCATGCTATGGCCTACTCAGCGCTTGTGTATCGCTCACATACGGACAACACTCTGTAGCATATGGAAAACATAGGAATACGAAGACAGAAGAAGAAAAGACTCCAACAGCTCAAAGATGGAGATAAAGTTGCACGACAAGGGGCACTGCAGTTTGGCAAGAAGAAGGCCGTGAAGTTGTACTCGTAAGGGTCGATACCGGTGTCGGAGGAAACAAAATGAAGGCAAGAATATTCATAACTTATTAAAAATATCATCGTCCGATTTTTTTCTCTTCAAAAATTTTTCATCAATAAAGGATCATCGTTAAGCTCAGCCTTTTCACGGAACGATCATGATTCACTCGATCCTCGCGAATCAACATTACACAATAAATCACTTACTTTTCGGTAGAATCAAGCTCTCTCCAATTTGGACACAAACCCGGATGACAATAATCCAGCAGCGCGGAAAGGTTTATTCCATTATTCCAATCAGTCGTCAAATTATTTACGCTGCAGTCGGGTAATACAGCCTGAAATTTAGAGATGCAACATCGTTGAAAGATCCGATGAAATGGAAAGCGAATAACTGTTCACGATAGAGTCAACCACAATTTATAGAGAAGAAAGAGACTAAGCATAATTCTAAACGTGTTCATGAGTGAAATTGAGAATAAATCTGGAAAGTATACGAATAAAATCTGATACGACAAGGGAGTGCTTCGTTTTCCGTAATTTATACGTTCGGAAATAATTCCAACCAAATAAATTTTACGCGATAATCGAGGAAGTAAGTCGAAAACGTGGACAGCGAAATCGGAAACGAGCACTATAATGCTAAATTTTTCGCAAAAATACGACACACTCGTTACGTAATAACCTGTAGAGGTGAATGAATCGTTTATTTTTTCACGCAAGATTTTTATTTCAATAATTCATCCACAGCAAAGAAAAAAGAATGCTCTGATAGGACGTACGATAGTCGGAAATTTATTCGGCAACTGGGAATTGTTTCGTTTTGTGTGTCGAAAGAAAGTCCACTAAAATTTTTTTCATGAAGCCGCTCCATTCATCCCCGGCTCCCCCACCTTCGATTTAAAATAGATGGTTGGATTTATCAATTCTACATTTTGTAACGTTTTTAGTCTTTTCGTCTCAAGCTCATGACTAATTAGACTATAGCCTCCTTTCCGGAATCACTTGAAGCAGCAACGCTTTCAGAGTATCAACAACTCTTTTTTGAGAGCCGCTTTTCTTCTCTCTTTCGGCTTCTAGCTCCAGCTTCAACTTCGACCTCCTCTTTTGTTGCCATGGCCGGTTCCTCACCTCTACTACACAGAACTTGAACAATAAATCCAAAGAAAAAACTGTGTTGGACCGTTCGAAGGAGAATACTGAAAGCGTAATCAGAAATCCGATGTTTCTCTAGTAAAAACTGATCCATTTTCTGTAGAACACTTTCTGACTATGTAACTCTCTCACACTGCCCACCTCTTCAACCCTTAACAAATTAAAGGTGAATGGGATTGGGAGCGAGTGATCTGAGAGGTTGCAGAAAAACGGTTCTGCACAGACTAACGTGCGTGTAAAATATGTCCCATGTGTACACGCCCTTTTTTCATTTTATAATTATCACAACTCTTAGTAGGCCTACATACATTTTCTCTTCAATACAGACGATGGTGCATATTTTTCGGAATTAGTCGAGTGGTATTCAAAACCTTCTTTCAATTTATTTGTATGAATACCACGCAGAATTATTCTCGTGTATCACTGATTTTCACTTACCTTCAGCCATGCTAACATCAATTTCTTCGGTGGGAATTTTGACGGTCCAATTTGGTACCTCACAATCAATGACCAGATTAATCCAAGAATCAATTTCAAGTTGCCGTTCACGATATCTACATTCCCTGAAATCGAGAAAATTTTAAGGGTAAATTAGAAGCAATATAAATGAAGTGTATCAAATATTTCAATTACAAAGCGCGAGCGGCTTTCAATTTACTTATTATAATGAGCTTCGTACATCGTCATGAGTAAAGTACGGCTTCTCAACTATGAGCTCAAACACTATAGCTGGCCGACTTTCATAAGACATGTACAGTTGTATCCATCCAAGGAAATTCGATCGGTCAACGTAACCACGAAAAGGTTCACAAGTACAAATATTTTCATTAGTTACCCTTCCGCAATTCGACAGGATGATTCGAAATCGAGTTAAAAATTAGGGATTTAACTGACAATTTGAAAATCGGAGAATGATCTCTACATTCATTGTCACATTTTTTGTAAAATTTTCTTTACCTGCGACGAATCAACACTCGACGACTTGATTAGTTTTAAAAGTGAAAAATGATGGTCAATATTCAATAACTGAGAATAGGTTGTGTTACATAATATCACAGATGAAACAAACTTCAAATATTTCAATCACCCATTGTTTTTTCAGCTTGATTATCAGGAGAGAATCTTTTAGGAGTGGAGAGGTTTGAAACTTGAACCAGTCTAAGAACCGGTGGAAGAGCGAAAAAGCCGACCGAGTGATCGTTTCAGCTAGTTAGCCTAGAATAGGGATATAATCTGCGATATGAAGTTATAAAGTGGACTTTTTCTTACAAAATTAGGGACTGCCCATGATCCAATGTATTTCCATAAATCATCATCAACTCAACCAAACGACCACAGTAAACAATTGCTAAAAGGTTTTCACTTCACCAGAGACTTGTATGGGAGTTTGCACTAGATCTGTTCGTAAAAAGGCAAAACGTTACGTGAACACTTTGAACCTACAAAATTCGTACCTCAATTTTGTATTCAATTCGCACCCCAACTCAACTTTCTACAACTCATATGAGCCGAGTTATGGACCAAAATGTGCCTAAAATTGACCATTTTGGCGAAATTCTCAAACATCAAAAACTGTTTAAACTTCCGTATTTCACTTGGTTTGAAAGAGACATCTAACGCTGATTCCAAAAAAATACCTGGGTGTCTTCCGAGTTGCAATTTGATGACGTCAATCATAGATCGGTCCCTGTGACATCACAATCTAAGGACGCCATAGGACGATCCCTAGCTCGAAAGTCAAAATTTCAAAAAGGAATCTACTCTGTGGAGGGGGGACGGGGGTCTCGAAAAATTTTCCGTGCGCCGTGTGATGACCAACAAAAAATCCCAATCGGCAAAAATGGTTCAAGCTCAACACTTTCCCAAGTTCCAGCGATGAATACAGTTCAAGTCCAAGACAGGTCGAAATTTTTTCATGTCCCCCTTCCATCATCATCAAGGACATCATTTGAAATTGATAAGTTAGACGCGGAAGATGCCCCTCAACAAAACAGGAAGCGGGTTTCCCTGCTGAAAAAAATTCAAGAAATGTTGGATCTTTTGTAATGGCCTTAGCACATAAGTTGAAATTGTTTCAAATCTTCCTCTTCGAATACTAGTACAGGAAAATTAGGTTATATATCAGGGTTGAAAATGAAGAAATTACTACATAAGGTTTTATTGCTGGAAGTTGTTGTAGGCGGTGTCCTCAATGTGGGGAAAAACCCCAACACCCCACAACCTTGTGCGTCCCAAGTTATGGGGGTTCAAACCCCCAAAATTTCAGTTTTTGCAGCTTTTCGCAATTTTCTCGCCAAAAATGCTCTCAATGCAAAAATGTCATCTGACAAAAAAGAATCGTCTTGAAATTATCTTTCAGAAAAGTCATCCCTTGTTTCTGTATGAGGAATTATGACGGTGGGACTCTCCCAAGCAAACGAAATCATTGAAAAATGATGAAACATAATAATAGGCGTACAGGGCTGGCTACGGATGTGCTGCTAGATGTACCAACCGGCGACGTACTGTCGCGTGAACGAGGTTGTTCGAAAATCCGAAGACCCCCTTCTGATTCAGGTATACGGATATAATACGCCAAAATCTAAACACTAGGGTAAGAACAGGTCTTTCAAGATAGCTGTTGCATCTGCTCTGGCGAGCTTCCTGAAAGGGATTTTCACCTCCTATAATTAACGTCTGGCCAGGAGTATTATGCGCTTTCTCCTGAGTCAACTTTTCCTGGCCAATCATCTGCTGATACGAGGTTTGAACTCCTTCATGAGTTTTCTCATTTATGGGAGAGTTATCTGAAGGAAGACTAAATTGAGCTACAGGATCTAATGCAATTGGTTGCTCGTGGATTTCAAAATGTAATGTGCTCTCTTCCTCCACCTGCTGATCAGACCGTGGCTTATCAACGCTCATGGGTTTCTTTCCTTCAGAAATAATCAGTAATCATTAAAAACCTGCTCTACAGTGGCGCCCAATCTTTCATCAAGTATTTTGCCTTTTTCCTTGGTCTCTGCGAGGAGGCGTTCACACTCCATACGGTGTCGTCGTTCCTTTTCCATTCTCTGATACAATACCCTTCCCCATTGTTCCCAAGAGTCACTCGGGTTCTTTTGGGATGCACCAACACCTATTACTATGCTCGGTGACGCTTCCTTAATGTCATCATTTCGATCTATCTGAAGAGGTACTTCTATTTTATCTGAATTCGCTGTATTCGAGCTAATCGCACTCACACGCTTATCTGCCGATCGATGAAGACTATCAATTGTTGATTCAGGCTTTCCAAGCATTACACGCTGAGCTTTCACTCGTAACGAGTTAATGAGTAATGAGTCTGTATTTCAATGTCTTTGCAATTTCCTTTCTCTCAGCTTCAATGAGCTCTGTTTCCAATAATTCTCTCTCGTGATCATTACCCTCTTGAATCTTTTCGGCACGTTTGAATTGCATCAAGCGAAGTGCAGTGTCACGAAACTCAACTTAGTCGTCTTGCTTGAGACTTAAGAGTATATACTTCAGGTGTCGAGGGAATTTACTGATTAATTTGTCATAAATTTCAAAATTTGAAAGCCTGGGAGAATTCAATGCAGTCAATTGGTCGTACCAGATATCTAGCTGAACTTTATATTCCCAGTAATGAACATAATCGAGCCTACCTCGTTTAAAATCAATGAGAACTTGTTCCTGATCCCATTCATTCCAATATTCCAATAGGTGAAGAGGAAATCCTCAACCCTTTGATCAGAAGGAAGTCTGCGAATGGACCCATCCACCTCTCCCCGACAATCCTTTACTCGAACAAAGCTCTGAATAATACTAGCTGTTGCATGCGCTGAGGCTGGGAGCCCTGCAGTTACTTTGTTAAATATCTCGAAGAACCTTACGGGAGTCATGTTCCCGTTGTTTCTAAAAACTGGACAAATCCGAAGCTGGCGCTGCCAGCGATACATATCTCTCAACATCATGATGTCATAATTGCTGAACTCAGACGCTACCATTTTGAGACTTGAAGATCAATTCATGCACTGAAAGCAATTATTTCATTTTTGTAGGTATGAACTATGCTTGTTATATTTATACTACATGTTGCCTACTGAGAAAATTTGACAAGGACGTGGCTTTTGCCACATGAAGAGTAGCAGTTCTACCTATGTATGTAATCACTCTTATGAGACTCAATTGTCTACGTTTTTACTTGTACAATAATAATATGAGGAATAAATGAAGAAAGTTCGCCGACAATAAGAATAATTTGAAATAAAATGCAAGAATTAACATAAAAAGTGGGATTTTTCAATGCTCTTTTTTTTAAGAGTTGTAATGCTATGTACTAATATTTTTCTGTTATTTATTCAAGACCAGTTGTTCTTGTCCCTTGATGTTTTTCAATAACATAAATGCCTTTTTTGGAGCAAAGAATGCAAGAAACTGAAAGCACCTGTGTTTTCTCCTTGATAGTAAGCTTACTTTCTTCAATCAATTGTAATTCCGCTTACAGAAATTGCATGAAAACGGAAGATAACTTTTCTGAAAGATAATTTCAAGACGATTCTTCTTTGTCGGATGACATTTTTTCACTGAGAGCGTTTTTGGCGAGAAAATTGCGAAAAAACGCAAAAAACTGAAATTTTGGGGGTTTGAACCCCCATAACTTGGGACGAACAAGTTTGTGGGGTGTTGGGGTTTTTTCCTACATTGAGGACACCACCTACAACAACTTCCAGCAATAAAACCTAATGTAGCAATTTTTTCATTTTCAAAACCCCAATCTGCCTGTTCTATACATACCTTCAAGGTTACCCATCTTCCCCTCAGCTCATTATTCAAAATTTTCAAAATTTCCAATACTTCTGATGACGTTACGCTCTTCCCTACGGTTAACATCATCGTTTCAAGCCTTTTGATGACGTCAGACCCCGGCGTTCTTTGAAAGATTAAAGTCTTCCCAAGTCTCCCAAATGGGTTCAGGTAATTTGGCCGACAATGGTTCGCCGATAAGAACTTCGTCAAGATACGTATTCACCGAAATGGGAAAATGTTGAAGACTGAAAAAACAAGTTGCAGTAAATTGAGACCTTCTCGCGTCTGTGTCGTCCAGACCTGTGATCCATCGTTACGTGACAGTTTATCTCATTGCTTTGCCTACAATGAGCTAGTCACACTTCCAGTTTGAGATGTTGAGAGAGAAAGAGCGACGCCGTTCAAAAGGAGTTCGTGTTTTTGAATAATTTGGTCGTTCTGGCGGAGTCAACTCTTTCTAGGTGAAGTCTACTCCGTTCGTTACGGTTTCAACGATGTAAGGCGAGGTAAATAGCGTGAGATGGGTAAACTACGTGATGAAAATCGTGAATATACATCTTCAACTCTTCAAATGTCTTTTCGACTAAATTAAACAATTCTCAGGTGTGTATGAAAGCTACAAAACCGCAATTGAACACAGATAAAGACGCCTAGCGTTTTCAATTAGCGTGAAAGAAAGCGATTGAACCCAAGACCAACAGGAACTGATAACATTAGACGAGGTCAAGACTGAACAAGCAGATCATCAAAATATGAATCATTCTCAAAGAATAATTCAATCAATTCCTCTTCAGAAATGTATCTGTTTAATACGGTGAAGTCTCTACTATCCCGTTGTTGAATTCTCCCTATGGAGGAAGAATGTGATCACTTTTACTTAAATGATCGACGAAGGCCTATCCTTCCATTTCATCTTTCTGGCGGATAGTCATTCCTAAACAGAGGCACTGGGGTAATCCCAACGAAGTACCCAATTTACACTACTCTTCTAAACCATCAAAATGGGGTCTTTCAACTCAACAAATAGCCTTTTGACTGTAATTGGTGACAAGACGGCCGGAATCCAAAAGGGTGAAGGACGCGATCCAATTACAAGAAAAACTCATCAGAAAAGGGAACCCAATCTACCCTTTCCTACCATCATGGGGCGAATCTCGGGGGAAGGAGATTGCAGAACCAAGGAATTATCTTGTAAGCCTCCTAGGAATTACAAGGTCAATATCCAAGTTCCCGGTGTTTTATCCTTATCTCTGGTAAAAAGCAACCTGACTCCAAGGAATGTGAGCCAAACGATGGATTCAGCTGTCAAACCTTGCAAAAACGACAGAATGACGACGCGATATCGGTCGATGTCCTTGAATTGAAGAACTAACATTAACGCACTACGGTAACGCAAAGCTAAGGCGAAGTCTGGATCCTTTTCATGAGTCAAAAACATCCAGTAACACAATCCAAGGTCCTACTCCCGGGGCCATCGTAATTTCGACTTTTAAGCCGTACAGAGGAACGGTGAATTAGGGTCCCAAAAAGAGAAGACCCCAACAAAATGTAGGAACTTCGGAAAGTTTGCGAGGATGAGTTCACGTATCCAAGCGGAAGAGGCTCTGACTCAGTTTTGGGGCTTGAAATAGTTTCGAACTCGAAGCTATGAATATGAACAGAAAACTACAATTCCAATGACTTAGTTTGGGAACTTGGCAAAGTTTTGCTCACAGGGCATGAAAACTTTGATCTACCTACTTTGTGGAGGGTGGTTATAACTATCTAAGAGAAACGTAGCTCTGACCTAATTCAGCGATTGGACAAATTTTCGACAGTTTCCTAATGAGGACGAGGTTCCTATCTACTTCAGGGTTTCAAAAGAGTCGAGAAGAGGAACGCACAGAACAGGCTTCCTATCTGCATCAATTAGAAATAATACATTTTTATTCAGTTTGAAATCAAACTTTTATGAACTTTCCTTATCCAAAAATATTTGATGCTTTTCAACGTCCTGACCCGGTCTTCTTGAGCGAAATATCGTCCAATTTTTTGGATGATGGAAAATTTAATGACGAATAAGTTATATAATTATGTGACAAGACAAGTTTCAAGTACCTCGTATATTATAACCGAGAATCTTTTTAGGGGGCGAAACGATCTTCTTCAGAAGGAATTGGGATATGAGGTATTGAAGAACTTGGTAAAGCTATACTCGAGTATCGCGTAGACCTCGACAATGGCTAATTCTATACAATCCGGACTTCACGTACAGGAATGAGTGAATATCGATTGGAGATGAAAAGAGAAGTCGAAAAAAGTCGGTCTTGCTTACACCGCCAAGTGAGCTTTTTTCACCTTTCAGTAAAAAGAAGCGTCAGCCATTACTCCCAAGTTCTCTCTCGCAAAATAAAAGGTTTATAGCAGTATAGCGTTCCATCGGTCAATCGTCAACCTTCCGGAGAAAGCGTGAAAATGTATGACCAAAAACTGAATACACATGCATCGGGTTTCGTATCACATAACTAATTTTTGCTTCGGTAGATTGTGGATTATGTCTGATTTTGAATCTCGAAAACTTTGAAGATCACTGGCCCATTGGGATCGTGCTTGTACTCATTTGCACAAACTTGCAAAGAGAAATGAGTGAATCGGCCATTTTATTTTGCAGACATATATAAGGAAAAAACAAACGAGGATCACCTCAAGATCAGATCAGAAATGTACAAGGTGAAAGACGTTTCTGTGGCGATCGGTTCACCAAAAACTCATTAAACATGGAGACGAGCAGATACATTCAAAAAATCGTCGAGCTTCTACAGTTGAACAGTTTGGTAAGAGAAATCGATACCTTCATTCATCTGTTTTACACACATACACATCACACGGATGAAGTGGTTGGAGGAAAGAGCCGGCGATAGCCAATTCTGGTACTGAAGGCGGGTAGTCATTACTTGATAAGGTAACAGGAAATTATCTGTACGCCGATACGCCGGAGCTTATGAGTTGAGTGGGTGCCTAAATAGATAGAAATATATACTACACACGCACACACATGTGCTACGACATACTTCTACTTTAAATAGTGAATGAGAAAATCAAAAATACGAGGAAATTTTCGAAGGCACGGTTACCCATTTTTTAAAAATAAAATCGAAAAAAATCAATCGAGGAAAGACAGCAAAAAAAATCACGAATTCAAAGCTTTCGGCGGTTATTCCACATAACTAAGGAGAATTCTTTTAATAATCGATGTCATAAATTTTATTAACATTTCACGAGACAGTCAAAAGGTAGAGGTACCTACCTAAAAACTTACTATCTTAGAATGGAACGATGGGACGAGCTAGTGTAAATACTAAATACACGTTTTTATGAGTTATATAGTTTCCTCGCCAAAAGAAGGACAGCAAGCGTTCGTTGTTATTTACGACCTACATATAAAAGAATGTTAGGTATTGATGATAATCGGGTATATGTGACGCACTTCGAGACATTGTTTTTGGATTATTGCAAACCTAATTTTTAGATAATTCTTATTCTATTCAAAATTGAAGTCCAAGCCCTACACGTCATTTCTTCTACGTTGGACAGCGTTTATTGATGCCGTGGAAAAGAATCTTTCAAATTTTCATTTCGAAATTATTCTAGGACATCTTTGATTATTACCACAACCCACGCCTATCTGAATAAGACATTCAGCGCCATGCATAATCTTAGTAAATTGTTTTTTTTTTCTCTCTCTCAGCGGTTACAACACTCATTCTAAAGCAAGGATAGTAACACAATATACATATATGTACCAATAATAACTCTCTTTTTACCACCTTCGGAAATATACTTCAATACAAAATTTAACCTTCCAACCTACACATCATATTAGCGTCCATAAACTCGGCGTGTTTTCTTCTAATATAGTTATGTGACGTTTTAGTAACAGCTGATCACTACACCTAGTAAAAACAGTTTCCATTTGTAATAGATAGATGGTTTATACATTTCAAAGAGTCACCTGTTGATGCCATTCGTGTAAACAATACATCCTGCTAATTGAAAACAGAAAAGTGAATACATTTTTTACGCCAAAAAACTCAATCAAATTTTAAAAGTCCCGCAAATAGTAAAAAGCTTCATATCTATAATTCCGCAACTAATGTTTGTTGTCGATAGAGAACCTGTTACGAAATTTGCACATTATGATGAATGAACTTTCCCTCTGAATTTTTTTCGTTCATCTTCCTGCTTAGAATGCAGTGTGTTTGGTAACAGAACGACTGCGACTTTTTGTACATTATACAAACTTCTACAAACATACTGTAGAATAAATTTACTAAGTTTGGATTTTTTAGATACACGCGCGTGAATACAAATGAAACGGTCGTGATTTCGCTAGACGATGGAAGATTTGCTTCAAACTCTACGAAATTGAGAAACCGATTTCTCACTCGAACAAGTGCAAATACTTATCCATCGAAGGTTAATGATACAGAGCACTATTCAAGAGCAACAGACCAAAGACATCGAGAGAATAGAGATCTGTAGCTGAGACTATGCCGGATGGCAAAGGGTTATTCGAGTGAATTCAAATAGTTTAAACGATTCCCAGATTAGGTGCATTAAAAGTACGCATGATTGCCATACAGCGAAATCGCACCTGGTTTCGAAACCGATGACAGCGACCACCTGTAGCTCATTTTCTGTGGTTCGCGTCGCTTCCTCGGGCTTGAGCAAGTTAGAAAAGGAACTTACCGATGTTTACGAGCTTCACGCCATCTTCGGCGATAGCGTTCAATGCGCACGATACGTTCTCTAAATACTGATGTTGATTCGCAGGTTTTCTATTCCATCCGGGCTTGAGAATTCGTTTCTGCAGAACTTCGACGAGAGCGCACAGTTTGGTGCCGTCGCAAAAATCACTCCCAAGATTCACGACTTTCATGTCGACGTTTCGTAAGTGTTCGTTTACCCAGTTTCTGAATGTATTCGCCTGAATGTCGACCCAAAGATCTTCGTATCCTTTGATGGGCATACCTTTGGCCGCGTGCCCTTCGGGGCTCCTGGCCATCAGGCCAACGTGCGAGACACGCATCTGATCTTTCGACATGTCGACGATCTAGTTGCTAATTTGAACACTAAACGCGTCAACTGAAACGGGCAAACGGGGCTCGAAATTTGAAACTCGCGAACTGAAATTCAGCGCAACGTAGGAGGGATTCATACCGCAAAAAATCGAATTTTCTCCAAGGAAATAGCACTGCTCGACAAATTGCGTGATCACCATCGGTCGCAATTTATGTTTTCGACTAGATATTATATTTTTAATTTAATATTTCATACAAACACGAACTCAAATTTTCTACACCAACAACGACGACTGGCTCGGAACACGAATATTACGAACTGGTACTGAGCAACTGACTGTCTGCTACTATCGAGACGAGGAAGGTGTTGTCGAACGTAATTTTTTAGTCATACACACTACGCAGGTCTAAATACGTAATAGGTACCCAGATAGGTACTCAACATAAACAATCACTCACACAAGCGTCCGTACACACAGCGTTGCGGCAGCCGTTGACGCTGCGCTGACGATGTTACAGTGCTGCCAGATGATGCTCGTACTCCCTTGCACTTGAATTGGTTCCATCAGGTTTGTACTAACTTGTTTTATGAAAAGTCTCATCCAAATATAATATGGTCAGTATGTTCTTTTAAATTTAGTCTGTTTATGATCATCCTCGAAATACATATATGTACCTACAAAGAAGAATGTATCACTACGTAAAAATTATAGGCCCGACTTATTATTTCATTTTTTAAAAATTTTTTTGCTCATTTTTTTGAAAAACAAGTTTATAGATGATCAGTATTGGTTATTATCAAAAATTAACAACTGAGATCGTGATACAAGACATCGTTCAATGGTGTAAAGCAGCGGTTCTCAAACTTTCGTGGATGACGACCCAATTTTATAGTTGACACTTTTTTGTGACCCTCTTTTCTTCTCCCCCCCCCCATACCAAAAAAAAAATGGATGTACAATATATTGCAATGCATAATTCAAGCATTTTCAGAATTTTCTGCGATCCACTTTGATTTTTTTTGCAACCCACAAAAGGGTCAAGACCCATAGTTTGAGAACCGTTGGTGTAAAGATTTGAAGATTCAAGATTGACAAGTAATAGCATGATGGTGATGTAGTCGAGTGACCTTGATCGACAATTCCATCCTTTCGGATTTAACGTATGTAAAAGCGAGTCACCCGACAACTTTGCGTTTATATTCAGAGCAGTACACAAATTTGATCTAGAATGGCATCCACCCATACTCCTGGATGATGGTAGAGATGCCATTACTGCGGAGTTCACCCAAGTTTTTGGCCCCATACTGAAGTACGCTTGATGTGTTACTACGATGTTCTCACCAATTGTCAGATGTATTTCAAAGGCCCCACTAAGAAGGGGATGTGTGGAGCGTTGATCTTCAGACACATTTCCGAGGAATTTGGACAGGAGTACCACAATACTCAGATTATCACGCTCAACAGGCGTAATCCGGAACAATTTCCCACAGCAGGCACCACCAATGGTAACGCTACCAATAGTGGAAGAGGATGGCATATCATTTCTAGGTACCAAGGAGGTTGATGCTGGGAAAGTATTGGAAGGCTCCGGTCTGGATGAAATTCCAAATTCAGTCTGGAGCGCCATACACACAGTTGACCTGGCACTGCTTGTTGATATACATTCAATGCGACAGTTGTTGGAGGACTGTTCCCTGTACGATGGAAAAAAGTCAGGCTAGCGCTGATCGATAAGAAGGATAAACCACCTGGCCTGTTATCCTCTTATCGTCTACTTTCCCTACTTGATAATGTATAGGCAAACTCTTGGAGAGAGTAATAGCCAATCACCTTAAGAGCGAGCTATCTGAAGGAAAGAGATATAATCTCAAGAAGCCAGTACGGTTTCAAACTGGACGCTGTACGTCAGATGCTGGGATCCGGCTGGAGAGGATAGCCGAGTCAGCGATAGCTACAAGTAAGTTTTGCGCAGCCGTCAGGCTCGACATAAGAAATGCGTTCAATTCGATACTTTGGGAGAGGATCTTGGAAGCCTTCAAGGACGCAAAAGTGCCCGCATACCTGCTCACGATGATCAGTAGCTATCTTAGCTGTCGAGAAATCCAAGCAGAGACGTCTGCTGGTTAGTGATTACTTTTGGTGTGCCGCAGGGGTCCGCCCTCGGGCCGCTGCTGTGGTGCATCGCATTCAACGGAATTTGAAGGTGAAATTGCCTCCGGGTGTTAAACTTATCTGCTATGCGGATGACAGACTGGTGGTATGCACTAACAAAACGACTGTAGCGGTGGAGAGCAGAGTAAACCAGGCCCTAGAAGCAACGGCGCGTTGGATCGAGTCGGCCAGACTTGTATTTGCAGTAAATAAGACGGAGGCCATATTATTTGCAACCCGTTAAAAGTTCAGTCGACCCACCTTCCGCCTGAAAGGTGTGGAAATTGAAACCAAGAAGACAATGAAGTATTTGGACTTCTGGTTCGACTCAATGCTGAGCTTCAATCACCATTTCCTAATGACAGCGGAGGAGGCGGGTAGAGTAGTTGCATACTTAAGCCACCTGACAGTGGTGTAGATAGGGGTGGAATGTAGGGGATATATCCCCCCATCGCGATTTTTTTAGTATCTTTTTTCCGTTAAATACTGTGATTTTGTCCATTTTTTGCGTAAATTAGGAAAAATTTTAAGAAATATCCCCCCCCCCCCCTCCCATGAAAAAATGGTATCTACGCCACTGCCGCTGCCTGATGAAGAACCTAGGAGGGCCGAGAAAAGCCAGAAGAAGGATCATGATAAGCACCGCTATATGTCGATCCTCCCACATGGAACCCCAGTATGGGCTGACTCAATGAAAATACCTTATCAAAGGAAAGAAATGGTAAAGATCCAACAAAGAGCTGCGCTGAGGGGTGTCATTGCCTACTGCACTGTCTCGATGGAGGCTCTTTGTGTATTAGCACGTTCACCACCAATCGAGCTCCTTCCTGAGGAGAGAGTGGTGATGTTCAGAGCAAAAAAGACGTCAAAGACCAACCGTGCGACTCTAAGGGTTAAGCAGGCAGGAAGCCAGGCGCTCCTTGCTTGAGAAATGGAAAGTAAGAATTGCTCAGAGTGAGCTGCGCAAGTGGACAATCCATGTGTTAATACGCGACCTTGAGACCTTGATGAGAGGATGAACCGACACCATGGTCAGCTGGACTTTTACCTGACAAAGGTATTTAGCGGCCATGGTTGCTTCAACAAGTACCTTTGGGAGAAGTTAAGGGAAGTTGAGCAGGCAACGTGTTCGCACTGCGACCAAGGGCGAGATGATGAACCAGAGCACACCTTATTTGAGTGCGAGGCGTGGAGGCGTGAGCGGGACAAGCTTAGTCGGTCTCTTCAAGAGATTGGGGTAGATGGAGCGCTTGTTCCGAGTAGCCTGATATCCACCATGCTAGGCTCCGAAGCAGCATGGAACCAGGTGTCTGCATTTACAGCCACCGTCATGAAGAAAAAGATGGACTGGGAATGGAATAGGCAAATGCAGAATCACGCTATGGCCTACTCGACACCTGTGAACCATCAACAGCCACTCAGATGTGCAGGAAGAAGAGGAAGGACATACCTGAAGAGAAGCCGACTGCAATACAGTATATCTAAGATAGTAGTGGTGTTGTTGTTGTGTGTTCTCGTGTTTTTCTGCGTCCCAGGGGGGTACTCCAACTCGGCGGCTGCCAAAGTAGCTTGGCAGTTGCCGAGTAGAAGAGGGAGTTCGCGAAGGAGATTCTTCCAACACTGAAGTAATACCCGCGCGAAAGGGTCGATCCCCGTGTTGGAGGAAACAGAATCAAATGCTTACGCAAGAGGCACCGACCCCACCATGGAGGAAGGGCGGTACTGTACAAGCGACAGAAGCGATATAAAACAATCAACGTAACTCCTGTCTAACTTTTTGAAAGAGTAGGTATACATGCAAACATGTTTTAGGCCTAAAAATCGGACTAATTCCAATAGATGTCCCCACTGAACAAAATGCATTGCCATGGGTGGGAAGCGGAAACGAGGACCACCCTGTCTCAGCCTTAAGGCATTGGTTGCACAGTAGAAATGTTACAGTTGAAATCTTCCTATGGTGGTCCTCTTTCTCCTTTTTGTAGAGATTTTCTTTCTCGCTGTCGAGCTATCAATTGCGGGACCGTTTTTGAAACTCGGCAAGGGCGCAACAGAAAATCAAAATTTTTCAAATCGGAAAATAAAAAATCTCAAAACCTGGATGAGAGAATATTGGACCACTCTTGTAGTGCGTCGCATTCAATAAGATTTTGAAGGGTGAAGTTGACACCAGGCCTAAGCTTATCTGCCATGCGGGTGACACACTGGTGGTAAGCATCACTAAAACAACAGTAGCGGTGAATACCAGGGTGAGTCAGGCCCGAGAGGCAGGGACACTTTAGATCGAGTTGGCCAAACTAGACCTTTCAAAAGTACCCAATTTTTTCCTGCAAGGCGTGAAAACGACGACAAAGACGTGTCTCAGATGAAGTACCATGCCATTTGGTTTGACTCAACGCTGAGCTTCAGGTAATATCTTCTGATGGCAGGGAAAAAGTGAAGCGGGTAGGGTAGTTTCATACCTAAGCCTCTTGATGACAAACCTGGGAGGGTGGAGAAAAGCAAGAAGAAGGATAATGATGAGCACCACATTGTCCATCCTCCTATATGGTGCTTCAGGGTGGACCAACTCAATGAAAATAGCCTACTGAAGGCAAGGGATAGAAAAAGTCCAACGAAAAGTAGCGCTGAGGTGTGTCAGTACCTACCAAATGGTCTTCATAAAGGCTATAGTAAAGACTTATGCGTAGATCAAGAGCTTGAAAATGATGTCTTCTCAAGGTGTCTCCATAGGTATTTTAAAAACATGCATAATTTCGACAAGCTGTTTTTCAAGAGGTATCGGAGCTAATTGCTTTTCTTGTATTGGCCTCTAACTTTTGTTTTTCAGAGACTGAAAAGTACGGTAAAATACTAATTTCGGAAAGTCATTCAGCAGAAAAGGTCTTTCATTGGAAGCAACTCAGGAGAAAGACGACTTGGTCGCGTTCTTTAGCTGCGGTCATAAATTACGTCGTTCTGTTGAAAAATCTTGAACGAACATCGACATTATGGAAAATCTAGACGTGATAGAGAAAAACGGAAAACGGCATTGAATTCAGCGTTGAAAAGTACTTCAGAATCACGTATTCAAATCAGTGATAAACAATTTTTTTTTTTTGTTCAGTAGTGTTATTGGACCAAAATTCCAACAGAGAACTTATTTGAAAATCATCTTACGGAAATTCGTGAGCTTTTCATTCTCTTTGGTATCATTCGGTTCAATCCGATATAATTCAAAACATTTCAGAACATTCGTCGAGCAAAGCAAAGGTATACGAACGACGATAGTGACATTTTAATCCCATCGAAAATGGCTGAAAAAAACGTCTGGCACTTCTTCCTACTCATGGAAGATGATCATTTCTCACAGATCAGAAACCATGCATCTAGGATCATTACAGACGAAACGATTTCTCTCTCTCGAATAAAAAACAAGACACTAAAGAATACAATGTTACATTTCATATAATATCCGAACATCACGCAATTATCATACATAATCCAACTCAATTCTAAACTCTGTCAAAGCTTCTTAACTCTGCAAAATAAACAATCTAATATTAGGAGGAAAGGAGAAAGAGAGAAAAAAAAACGTTCTTAGGACCGAGAAGCTTCGAAGCGAACATTAAGAAATATTAACGAAAGAGAGAAAAAAAAGTAGGAGATCTTAATTACTATGTGAATATACAGACTACTAAATCTTTTTTTTTTTCAAAAATAAATTATGTACATATTTCTCATTCATTTCTTTTTTAGAAAATAAAAAATACAAACGCCGAAAGTAAAAGAAAAAAAAATAGAAACAAATGAAAATTGAAAACTTCAGTATACTCACGAATATCTTCTCGAAATTATAAAAAATCGGAAACACAACATTGAAGAAGATGGTGTACAGAAAACATCGAAAATATATTGGAGAAAGAATCGAATTTTAAAAATCAAAATTTGAGAAAGCTACAAAATCGATTCTTCGGTTTACGTACAAGTTTATTCACACAATTGGCTATTTCTTTCAAATTTGAATAAATTTTTGAAAAAAGAAAAAAAAAAAATAAAGAAAGGTGAACGAGAAACGCGACAAGTCTTAGTACGTTAAAATGATTACAACGAAATAAAAAAAAACTTCGATTAAAAACGAATCGTCTCGATTTGGTGAGATTATTACTACGAATAGAAACGTGATACAAAAATCAGACTTAAACGACGGTAAAGCATCGTAACAATGATGCGTAAGAGTTGATTTCATGTATGCCCTTCTGTCTATATAATATCCGCTGTTCATCTTCAAAATGTTGTGTGCTATTGCCGCATACAACATGAAAAACTTCCACAGAAGTTATTCCAGCTAATAATAAGAGAATTCTTCCGATACTAAGTAAATACCTCCTCATGGAACATAATTCATTAGGGGGTAAATAAATAGGATTTGTAGATAAGGTGAAAATGGGACAAAATCACATTATTCAACTATTCATATTTTTATGTAAAAACGTATATAAAAAAATATGAAAGTTAACAAGAGCACTAAGCTCGAATTCAATACTGCTTTTCATCGAATTCATTATTGAGAACTAAAAATTTTCGTACAATACATGGTGTTGTAGTTGTTCCGAAAAGAATAAAAAAAACAATTGATGTAGTTCTATTTAAATTGTATGCATTCGGAATCGATAACGTTGAATCATATAAATTAGCCTATTCATAATTCCTATAAAAAATTTTTGGTAGATATCATTGAACAGTAAATATCAGACATTGAATTCAAACCGAGAACGATAAAAATAAATTATAAATGACTTTTTCCTTTTCTTTTTTCTTTTTTCGCTTTTCTTTTTCTTTTTTTTTTTTTTTTTTGCTCAAGATAAATGGAACGAGTTTTGTCCCTCCAACGCGGCAATACGCAATTTATATCGCATCACTTCAATGGACGAGTAATCTGGTAATTTTAAATAATTGACGCAAGTCATAACACTAGGAAGATATTCATCAGGGTTGTTGCTCGTGTCAACTGTTTTACGTACTACAGTCAATAAAGGAGAGAGTGCTTTGAATCCTAAAACAAAAATTTAAACAGGAATTCGATAAGTCAGAAACAAAGCAAATTTAAAGGTGAGTAATGATGGTGAACTGCACTTTACCTCCAACTGGTAGTCTAGGAGATCCTGTGACAAATCTAAGAAAATCTCGTTGTTCTTCTAATGAATACGCGGACAAAACTTCAAACAATGACTGTATGGCTTTCGAATCTGTATTATAACCGTGGTCGGGTCTAAAAGATTCCATAAGTGTCTTCGTATCCCAAACTGTTTCTGAACCACAGAACACTTTTTCTAGTTCTTCGGCGTAGAACATATTCAGTCTAGCGAGAGGGAAAACGCTTTCAAATCCTTCTCGAAACGATTCCATTTGTCGACTTACACCCTCCAAAAGGAACCAGAATGTGACCAACTGAAAAGCAAACGATTCGTAAATTTATTTCTCGATCTAGCAAAATATATAGGAAAGGTTGCAACTTGATACGATGAGTAAGCTCTTAGAAAATGACGAACGATTACTTATCCTGTTCATATTTCATTCAAATTTGTAAACAAAACTAATGAGGTTACAAACGTGGAACAAACAGAATCTTATCGTTACCAAGAGGCTGCTCATGGTTATACCAAGCTTCAACTACTACTTGAACACTTACTCGACAATATGACTCCAAGTTATGAATAGTCACGGGAATATTTTTACCACCTTTTTTCATTTCGATATGAGAGTAACCTGGAAGTGTAAAGTCTAATCCTAGTTGATCTATTGGACAACCATCCAAAGTCAGTTGATTTGTCTGTAGAAAATAAATTTCATTTTGGTTAAAGAAAATATCATTTATATGATTCAGCATTCAATCGGACAATAGTTTTCTAACCTGCTCCGCTTTTTGTTCATCTGTTAGTGTTTCATCTTTTTCAAATTTCATTTTGGCCAAACAAACTTTCTGCAACTGAACGATCGTTTTATATACATCTGGAACGACATCAGCTAGATCACAAACAGCCAACGAATGTTCCTGTCCTAGCATCCATTTATAGAAAACAATGCTAAACGGCAAGTCCAACTGGAAAGAAATCGCAACGATTAACACTGAAATTCAATTGCTCGAATTTAAAAACTGATATCAACTCACCAATCTGGAATCCATAACGGCTTTTGCCATGAGTTTTCCCAAAAATCGAAATTTGCTTTTAATTTTCACCAGCTGAGACACTTTCGTACCGCGACCCAAAGGCGCTGGGAATAGACCCGTAGACGAGAATACGTGCGTATTTTCCTTCGCAGGATTCTCATTTATCCACATTTCCAAGTCGGCTCGCTGCAATTCTCGCGATACCAAAGCATAGAATTCAAGCGTCGGTCCAAGCCCAGTACCAACCTAACAAAATAATTCATTTATAAAATTATCGAAAACTTGTAACAAGAACCAGAATCTAATAACAATATCACACAAACCTCGTCTTCATATTGTACTTCTAACAGGGCTTTAGATGAAGCGACTTCCGAAATAACAGTTTCGGCTTGCTTCAAAATATCTTCGCGCGAGATAATTCTTTTACGACGATCCAATCGCGGTGCAACACGTTCTTGAGAATCAGTACTACTTCCCAACTCGGGACTAGAATCCAAAAGACGTTGCAGAGCTCGATCTCTATCGAATACGGTAGCGTAGAATAGCAATTGTCGTGTTTCAAATGGTAACAAGAAGGGACTGGAAATCAAGAAAAGTACACGAAGGTCAAAATCGAATCGACAGTCATCAAATCTGCGCACACGAAAACGAGAGAAGAAAAAGATGACATACGTCAAGACGGCAACCTGATGTAACCAACACGGTAAATTACCCGTCATGATTACCAACGGATCTTGCAGCTGACGATTGGCTTTCGCAGACAGTTTGGTGTTGATAAATTCCTGTAGGATGATTAGAAAGGTTATTTTGGAATAAAACGATCCTAACGTGAAAAAACTGAAATTCACCTGTAGTGGGAGCAGTGATTTATAGTTCGTAGCTGGATACAGAGTACCCCAAAAACGAGAAATCGCGTGTAATATACGAAGTAATGTCAAAACTGGCAGTGATGCATCCTGAACAATAGCACCTTGCGGTAAAGTCATGAACAGAACCGGATCCAAAGGTGATTTGGACGCCGGAGAAATTCCTTCTATCAAAATGAAAAAAATTAAAATGATGGATAGAAAACGATGAAAACGGGTATCGTTCGTGAATATTGATTTTACCGTTCCACAAATCATCGGACTTCTTTTTCGAAACGGATTTCGCAGACCCGGACCCGGATTTCCCTTTACTGCGCACCGAAACCGAATTACTCGATCCGGAACGAGAAGTTGCATTTGACTGTGTTTCTTCAGGAACCGGTCTTTAATCAATGATCGTAAATTAGGAAAAAATTTACTGAAAACAATAGGCATTAATTGATAATAAGGTTCCACTTTACCTGTAATAAACCGTGTGGGTTTGGACCCAGATATTTGCCGATCCTAAAGGAGTTTCAGTGTCGGTATCAGTTTCCGAAAATTCGTTAGCAACGTTGGGAGAAAATTGCTTCACCGCTTGGTACACGGTCATATTATACGGTAAAACATGCCCTCCGACAAGAAACTGTAATTTATGTCGCGCTCCACCTTGACTGATGACCACAGCAGCCTACACGACATTTTCAATATTATTATAAAAATACCAAGGCAACTTTCCTACGTGAATCATCTCCACTGATTTCTTTTCAATACCATGAATTATAAATAAATAAAACTAACCAAAGTATCATCAATATCCTCGTCACTGTTATCATCATCTGAATCAGCAAGATCCTTGTCTCTGATTCTAGCATAACCCCGAACAACAAGGTACCGTTCGATAGCTTGTACCATAGCCAGTGGGTCGATTTTCACAGTGCCGCCTTTCCATTGTTTCAGATTTGTGCAATCAGGATGCCTTTGCAAATGGCACTAAAAAAAATTAAGAATGTTTTCAATACGTTTCTAAACCTCGAACACCAAAAGTTTTGAAACGCTGACACTTCCTTAAAGTGTCCATGTTTTTGAACTTACTTTCAACTGATGAGTATTGAAAAATTTCAACGCGGTAGTACTTCCCGCACCAGCTGGTAAATCATGAACTTTGACGGGAAACTGTTCCAATTGAGAGATACAACAATTTAATTTATGAACCAGAGCGGAGAAAGCCGTCACATCGAGGTCATTTTGTGGTACGTCCTGATCAAGCTGTAAAACAAATATATTGAGAACTTTCTCGAGTATACGAGTAATTGTGCCAAGATATAACTTACAGGACAGTTGGCGAAAACGTGAATAAAATTACGTAACCGTTGATTCCGATCAACTTCAGCAAACTGCTCGTCCAAACGAGTTAAATACATCAATAAGGCATCCACCATACCGCTATGATTGACTTCGAAGGAAGATATATCAGAGGAGAGGACGATATCTTTCAAATCGATCAACGAGGGTAATCCCTGAAGCGGCTGTTGAAAATCAATCTTTCGCATAATTTTCATTTCACAAATTACGAACAGATACGACGGGATTGTCCAATGGTTTACCTCTTTGGCCAATTTTTTAATGGCAGCAATTAGCTGAGTTAATATAGAGGTAGCAGGATGAAATCCACTTTCGACTGTGGTTGAATTGTTCAGTTTCGTATTATACAAATTCATGAATAAGGCTGCCCGTTCTCGAATCCACACTTTGGCTTTCTCGCGGTTTCCAGCGCTTATGCTAACGTTACTCGCACTTTTTGATAGCGATCCCAGATCCTGGAAGAGCATGGAGTGATTATTAGCATGAAAATAAGAGCCCGCACTAACCTATCACAGCGAAAAACACTCACTTTTTGAAATGAGCGTTCAGAATGTTTGCCCCATCGAGCAGGATTCAATGAGGCGAAAAAACTGCTCGTCTTCATGGTTGCCACCGAGAGTCGTGATTTGGAGGACGTACCACTTGCACTGCTGGCACTTACGTTGGACGAATGACTGTTACTGGTTGCTCTGCTGAACATTTCTTGCATTACGAGCGAAGAGCGAAGATCATCTTGTCTTTTACGACTACTACTAGACGACGTCGGTCGTTTGGGGGTCCGTTTTCGTTTTAGTACATCAGTCAAGCGTCTGTGATTCAACCCGATACGAAGATTAAAAATCAAGAAACAAAACGTAATTATAAAACTCTTCTTCTTTCCCTATCTGAGAAATTCATAAATATGTACGATTTCAAAAAGCGTGTTTCAAGAGTTTTATTTATAAATCCAACTTACAAGTGACTGTGTGAAGAACGGCTGTTCGTTTCATCGCCCGCAGTTGAAGTTTGATGATCACTCGGTAACGAAGCGAAATTATCGCTCGGCGGTGTATTCAAGACATTTTCTAAGGAAGTGGAAACAGAATTTTCGGAAGTATCATCTACAAAAAAGCAAACGAAGATTAAATTCTTGTACGAGTTTCACCAGACAAACAGTACAAAAAACTTACTGGGTGGGATTATATTTCCATTACTGGACGAAATTGGAGACGTTAGAGAAGACTCGTGACTAGTCAATGTGTTATTGCACTGAGTTGCGGTAACCGATTGTAAAATGCCATTCTCACTGCTTACATCGCCATTTAGAGCATTGCAATTATTATCACCATCTCGAGATGTTGGATTGCTACCTTCTTCATTCAAGCTACAATTGGCATTGCTATCTGTTTTAGAACTCTCCTCACCATTATTCACAGACGAGCGACTCACTAGGTTACTGTGATTATTATTTATATTTCTCTCATTGTTGTTATTGTTATTATTATTGTTGTTGTTATTAACATTGTTATTCGTATTATTTCCAGGAACATTGGAGGCGCTCGAGGCAGGAGATGTACTCAAAGGGTGATAATCGGAAGTCGATGGTGCCAAACAAGTCGGTACAACTGGCATGTTAATAAGTTGTTGTGCTTGGTATATAACACCTATAAAAAGAAACACAATCAATTAGACATTATCAAATGACATCAAAATCAAATTGTCAGAGTCTTACCTTCACGGGTGAAGTGAACTTCAAAAACATTTGGCAGCTTGCTCATTAGTATTTCAGCCATTTGTAAAGCACCGACAACAATCCTCAGGTCCTGAGACGCCATCATGCAAGCAATATGACTCGAGACTAATTTGTTTTTCAAAACTTCCTGTATAAATTATCGACACATAATTAGATTGATATCCATGTCTTACCATACGCTTGGTTATTAAGAGACATAAATATTCATTCTAACCTGAAGAAGATCCGGAGGAGCGTAATAGATCATTCTCAGTAAGGTACGTAGGCACTTGTAACGAACGGACGGCCCCGCTGAACTACTATACACTTCGTATAAAATACTAAACAATGAACGAATAAAGGGTGACGCTAATCCACTCTCTCTGCAATGTGATATCAAGGATGATTTTTTACAGACAACTTTAGGATGAATCCTATAAAAAAATCAGATACTACATACACAAATTTGAGATCAGTTTCGAATTGGTTACTGTTATTAACAGGTGAACCAGAAGTATCAATGGCAGCATCTGTACTAGCAGCCGAGCTCGACAACACAGTATTGTTCATAGTTCGTTTAACTGGTCTAGTGGTTCCCGTATCATCGTTGATTTGCTGCATCAAGTGAAAATCAATAGTATACGTTCGACCTTGCGTGGTGAGACTCACGTCTTCTTCGCCTGACTGATGAGAAGCCTAAAAATTCAAAACGCTCAGCAACTTTGAATAAGTCGACTTGGGAAATTCGATAGGGTATACAAACTTCAATAATGCGGCAATCCATTGGCGAGTATGGATGCCATTGAGATCTGTCGTCTCTCCACTGCCAAACTATTGGCAAGTCATGGTGATTTGAGCCTGGTAATGATGATGGTTTTTCTAGCAAATTATCCACAGCAAACATACCATGAGTAGGTAACTTTGGCATGAGTTCTCCAATTAAACAAACAATTTCGTACAATTCCTGAGGACTACGTGAGATCAGTTCAGACTGTAAAAAATCGAGGTTTTCCTTTAAATAAACGTGAAAACAGCCTCCGAAACCTGGGAAATATGGATATTTCTACTCACGCCATCGGGAGAGCCGGTTAGTAAATAGCATAAAGTATCAGCAATGGTATTATTTAGTAAGTCGACCGCCAAATCCGAGCAGTTGGAACACATGATAGACAGCATTCGTAAAACGGTAATAAAAGTACCGGAACTAATGACTGGCGGAGAGACAACCAACTGAAATGAAATAATCAAATAGAAACTTGCCGTCAAGTACGAAAAGTTTCGTCATTATTCGTAATACTAGAACATAGATAATCACCAGTTGTTGCAAATTTTTCAGCAAATCATTTCCAGCAATAATGTGTAGTTTCTTTTGTTCATGTTGAAAATTATCCACCAACCGACTGAACGCCAGGCAAACATTTTCAACGCTCTTCTTATCCTAATTACCAGAAATAACACGTGTAATACACAGCAATACACAAAACATCCAGAGTTGAGAGAAAACCCACCTGATGAGTAAGCCTAGTAGATAATAATGGCAAAGAGGGTTCGATCAAGTAGAATTCTTCCTTCAATAAATTTTGACAACAATTAGCAGTAACGGCTAAAGCCGCTCGTTGAGCAACGATACTAAAGAAGTCTAAATACATTAAACACGCTTGAACACCTCTCTGAAACAATAGTAATAAAAACTCATTGAAAAAAATTCGTACAACACGTCTACATCAGACATAAGTACTCTCCAAGATTAACGAGGTCTGTGTCAAAGATCATTACGTTTCATTTTTAAAATATCATCCACTCACCGCCTGTAAAATTGATTTACTATGTCGTCTGGAAAGCATTTCCAGAGCTGTCAAGCTTTGTTCGGCAACATCCATACATTGAATAACTTGCAATTTCTGTAGAAAGACTGGAACAGCATCTAAGACGGCCACTGATGAACGGGGTAACGCCTCCATCATATACGTCAACGCTCTACATGCATGATTCATCTGAAAAATGATTCAATATAAATAATATGAACGATTCGAAGAAAATGATTCACGTTTCCGTCGTACCATGTCAAAATTATGTTCCATCGACAGCAACATAATGAGAGCCGGTACAACTTGTTTCACAGGAAAACCAGATAGTGTATCTTCATTTCCCATAACCAACATTTGACACATTTCAATGACCGCTTGTAATTGCTGCCCTTCATCGCCGCTAGCTTGTAAGCCTTGTAATAACTGTTGAGCTTTTGTACCTAAGTGAATATCGTTTCATTTAAATAACAGAGCTGAGCGTCTATTCTTCGTACGCAGATCTTACAAACTACTCACTTGTGCTATTACCCATACTTTTCTGCAATAAGTGCTGCATACGAGGACCTAGAGCACCAAATAGATGTGGTGGCAAACCTCGCGATTCAAGCAGAGCCTGCAAACGGCCAACATCGTTGTCATCACTCTCACTGTCCGCATTCGTCGCGGTTGTTCCAGAAGGATTGCTTGTTGAATGAACTAATGTCGTCCATGAACCTGGACATAGTAGCCATTTCACTCCAAGGATATAGACAAGAACAATTCAAGTAAATTTGAAAGAAAATGGTAACTTACGTTCTGACTCCATAGCCACGGAAAAGTTCTCAAAGGGGTTCGTACGCAATGAAACATTACTAACGGTCGTATTAGTCGTCGTCGTAGGAGTCGAAGAAGTCGCTGTACTATCGGTGGTTACGGTATCGGTAGAGGTAGAAACGTTTCCCTTGTTATTTGTCTCATTATTTCCTCCACCAGACATGCCGGAAAAACGAACACCGTCACTACTGTTGCTTTCGGAAAATGGTAACTTCCCTCCGCGAGGGGATCTTCGACTGAAAATAATGGAAACGTTTCATCATTAGATACATCATAAGAAAAAGACGCTACAAGCGACAAAAACTTCCATTTACCTTGTACTAGCACAGGAACCCGTTGTTTTTTGGCGGGTACTACGTCTTCTGAACAATGGTAATGGTGGCTGAGACGATTCCAACTTCAGGACAGTGGTATCTGTTGAATTGTTGGTCGCCTCACGTCCACCAGATGAAATACTTGCCCCTGAATAAACGCAGAAGAAGAAAAACCATGTATTCATACTAAGATTCACAGACGGAATTCAAATCGACGCTTCATCACACAAGAATCGAATTTTCCTCGAAAGCGAAAATTGAAATGAATTCCTCTGTGAAATTCTCACTGAAATACGTACCCAGGGTTTCGTTAGCACCAAATTTGGCTTTTTTACACGGTACAGCACAACTCCCAGGTTTTGGACTTCCCGCGTCACTAGGTGACTCCACTATGTCAGTTTTTACGACGCTATCTGTATCAATATTTAATCTGATTCTATTTCGCAGGGGGTATTCGCGAATTATTTCGATCTTTTTTGATTTCGATGTTGAAGCCGGCGATTTTGAATCTGAAAGAGATGAAATAAATACAATAGGTGTATGATACATTAAATTAATCTGCGTTAAAGAGATTTCGCAGTTACGTTTCTTAGTCTTCTTTTCCCGATTGCTGGGTCCAGGTGAATCGAATCCGTCTTTATATTTTCTCTTCAACGTATTATGAAGAACTTTAGAAGGTGTTCTTTTTGTTTTCAGTTTTTTCAGCTTCGTTACGCTGCAGAAAATGAAAATATGAAGAAGAGAGAAAACATACGCGACTAGATTAGAAAATAAAAGAGTATATTCACTTCGGTTCACTGTCAGACTCTTGAGATGCAGAGTCTGTAACGGTTTCGTCAGTATCGCAGCCAGAGGACGGTTGAAATTTCTCTTCTTTCGTCGTTCCTACTTGAAAGTGGGACGATCGATTTCTCGATGCTTTACCAGACCGGGGCCCACTATTTTGAAGAGATTGGTCGGAGGATGATTTCGGTTCTGAGTCCAATTGAACTACGCAAAAATAAATTCCTCGAATAAGTCTATTCGATCAGATAACTTAGCTAAATGACACGTAACAGAAAGTATTTCACCTTGTTTGCTCGGTTTAGCAGTTGTTCTCTCGTTTCTGGCTAATCGCTTGCTCTTTTTGGACACCTAAAATGACGAAAGGATAATCTATAGAAGAGTTCGGCAGAATACAAGAATAAAAACCTTGCTTCCAGAATGACCTACTTGGTTTGTTGAAGCAGATTTAGACCTCCTAGTTGATTTACTCTCTAGGTTTGCTGACTTATTAAGTTTCGAACTACGACTTGACTCGTTCGATGGTTTCCTATTTCATCGGAAATGAGTTAGAAATTCATACACAGAAGGAAATTGGCTAGAATAGATTCAGTGAGTTACTTGTTAGTCGACGACGAATAACTGTACGATCTTTTTCGGGTCGTCTTCGAATGCGTATCTTTGCAATCTTCTAACGGGTTTTCCTCTTTCCTAGAATGAAGAAAATAATGAAATAACAGATTTTCATCATTCGTATTGGGATGTGAAGTTCGAGAACAATGACGTCATACACATGATATCCGGATACTTACGAACAATCCAACTTCCCTGAATCACTAGAAACCTTGTGGGATTTAGAAGACGCGTCCCCCGAAACAGAACTAGCTTGTTCGGCCATAGACGCAATGACACGAAAGTTCGATCATTCCACGTACAAATATATCAAACCTGAAAAGTTACAGATTATGAATATTACAAGGTTATCATTGCAAAGAAGCATTTCCTTATTTCATTCCTCTTCGATGCAGCGAATATCAAGCAACAGGCCTTTCTCTATCTTACAACAAGACTTGATATGGTAAAATTCAATACTTAATAGGCCATCCGAATCACATGATCTTCGTTTCCGTAAATCACAACCAGCACAAATACTAACGTAAACGTATCAGACGATTATAATCAGAATAACAGTGATAACTAGATGCTCTTTTTCCTTCACGTTTCTAGTTTTCATACATCGATCATTTGATACCGAAGTCCGATGGTGCATACACGCAAGCTTATCTTACGCACGCGCGTCGAGACGTAATAGGTACAGCAAATTGAACTCTGATAGTATGTAAGTATGTGCAAGAAAAATGACAGATCTTTAAACTTCCAAGATCGGAGCACTATGAGTATTGATTCGGTGCACTTCGAAGAATTAAAGTAACTGAACAACATGAGACGGCGTGGAGAGCAGAATAAGTATTTTCCGATGAAGCATAGGTGTGACTGACTGAACAGTGAGATTATAACGACGATAATAATAACGACCCAGATAGAGAAGAACAGCGTTAGAAATAAGTATAATAAGATAATGAATGCATCATAATACGAAATCTTGGATGATCTTTTCAACCACGGAACAGAAATACATGCGTAATGCTTCTTATCTCGAGTTCTGCAGAAGGCGTGCAATGAAATAAAATCCTTTACCTACGAATACCGAGAGGTGAGTCATCTGGTTGAAATTTTGAAACAATACGAACGAATTAAACGTCTCGAAATTACGCAACTAAGAGCGAAAAGCGAAATAAAAAGCTCGAATCCAACAAACAAGTAACCTTCGATGGTAGTGTTGTAATTCTACGAAGGATGGTATTTCTATTCTCTCATCCTTCTGATGAAACCATCAATGAACGAACAATAAATGTAATCCGGGAGAAAATTTCTGGAATTGATACTTACAGACGGAAAATGATAGGAAGTTTCCAATAAATGCCCATGGTAATATCAATTTGGCCGAGACTAAAAAGGTCGATGATCGGATGATCGATAATAGTTGATGGTATATTAGGTAGATCACGAAATTTAATTATTTTTCAAAATTCATTCCCGAGGAAAGTATGACGAACGTGAAGAGACAGCTGAATATCGGTCAATACACAAACTATTGTTTCTATTCAATCGTTTAGAAGTAGGTACGTTTGATCGATTATACGATGGGCATACATCAACGTATAGGCACGAATACACGAGCGCGACTGACTAGCAATCTAGAGGTAATCCCTGCAACGCGGTATTGATAATGAACTTCGAACACGGTCCAAAATTTCCGAGAAAGCACATGATTAACCGCTGAAAACGTCGGGGAGAAATTTACGCCATCTACGTAACATTCAAGGGCTCGATCGCTACACAAAGAATAGATTGCGAGAAGCAACACCAAGTATCATTTATTTATCGTCGAGATCTCAAAATATTGAGCCCCATTTCTGAGTTACGTGGGAAAATTGTTTGATGAAGAGACAAACGACCGCACCGAGAAATCCTGAAAGAACTATTGAGAAACGTGGAAATGAGGAAGCGTCCATATTTAGGACGAACCCAACAGGAGCATCTCAAAATCAATGCATTAAGGGCATCTTACCTACCAATCTGATTCCTATTACATCTGAACACAAAAATTTGACATTGTATATATTACAATATAATGAACGCGCAGTGACTTCTTTTTAACAATGAAGATAATTCATGACACTTTTTCATTAAAACTGCGACGTTTTACTCAGGAAAACAGCTGTTCAAGCCTGAACGTAAGGTAGCGTACAACGCATTCTGCTGGTGTGACGTGCGAGTGGTTGAAAACACCGAATTCAACACACGCAACACGACGCACTGCATTGCTGACCGCCATCTTGCGATCAGAGTACGATCATTATTGTTCGTGTTGTTTGTTTGGTCGCATTATCTTTTGCCAGGTAGCAGGAGTAAAATGTAACTTGTAACCCAGGGATACTACACTACTATTCTCACGCAGGTAGCTGCGAACGAGACAACTGCGAACTAGATTGTTTTTCTTCGAATACGAAGCGATCGTAAACATGTAGGTAGATGAAATCTGGATGAAATTGTGCTGCATTACGAAAATAGATACTTACATCGCCCTCTAGTACAGCATTTGACGAAAAA
The DNA here is from genome assembly GCA_035079395.1 of Aspidiotus destructor. Taxonomy (NCBI): domain Eukaryota; kingdom Metazoa; phylum Arthropoda; class Insecta; order Hemiptera; family Diaspididae; genus Aspidiotus; species Aspidiotus destructor. The sequence goes on along the minus strand of JAVHKZ010000003.1, from coordinate 7,872,496 downwards.
TTTTGCGGAGTTTGAATGTCCGGATTCGCTTACAGACAAGGAAAAAATATTCTAGGAACAATAAAAATGTATCATTTCGAAATCTCCTTCGATAAGCAGCCATTGAGAAATTAAAAATTAGAAAAGAGAAAAAATCTGAAAAGTGAGGAATTTTCTTCCGTGATCCATCCTCCCACATTTCTTTCCACGTCTCAGAACATCGAAGTTTTTAGTTAAAATCGTTACATTACACCAACTATAAACGGGACCATTCTTATTTTTCTTTAAACGAACTTCCAAGGTAGAGCACATATTCTTCGGCCAGATAAATGGTGAGAGCGACAAGCGACATATTCCCAAATGAGAACAGAGAATTGATTTTGAGTATAAAAGGAAGAAGTTGTGCACCTTTATTAAGGATCGAAATTTTCAAACGTACTCATGTAAAAAAAATCGATACTTACCCATACCGTCGTTTCATTTTTATCTTCCCGAGCATACCTATTCTCATTACCTGTAAGCAACTGAAACATCATTTTAATCTCCTCAACTTTAGAAAACTCAAAGGTGCTTCAGGGAGGGGGGGGGGAATAAAACCCCTCCCTTCAGTCTTTAATTTTCTCCTCTCCGATGGGTTTCATGTCTTTGCTGACCCTTGGAAATGAAGAAAGAAAAGATTTAATATTCAACCTGAAAAACGGCTTAAATTCATGTCTTTGCTCTGATCTCCCACCCTAATCTCAAACTTTGAGTACACATGCGCGAATTGAGTCTAGGTCTACCCCTAATCCAATTCCAAAATTTGGATGCGCATACATCCTCTGAAATTTGCGCACGTGTGCTCATATGATTTGGGAATAAAGTATTCTAGACTCACTCACCCTAGGCTGGAGCCAGGGCTGAGATCCGGAACCCGTATCCAAGACGGGATCCGGATCCGATCCTTTATTTTTGGGGTCTGAGATCCGGATCCAAAAAGATCCTGTATTTTTTACCTCGGCAAGATCCAGATCCTTTAGATCCCGCATTTTTTACCTCGACAAGATCCGGATCCAAAAAGAACCCGTATTTTTTTCTGTGAGATCCGTGAGATCCGGATCCGAAAAGATGCCGTATTTTTTTATTGGGATCTCACCCCTGGCTGGAGCACGAATGAGTTCCGAAAAGCTGGTCAACCTGATACTAGACATATATTTAGGCCGACAATGGGAGCGAAAGAGCAGAGCAATTATAAGGCCCGGACATCTGATAACCTTAAGAGACAGTACCTCCGTATACTAGACTTATATGTAGAAACTTTTACACCGCGGGCTAAACAAGTGAACCGTGATGCACTCAGCCAAATACACAGTATACTAGATTTATACTAAGCTAATAATGGTGTAATGATGAGGGCGAACACGGGGGACTTCACGCACAGTATTTGAGACATGAAACATGATCTTGATCTACGCCAGAAGATTTTACCGACTTTTCCTATAGAGGAAAAGTGAGGTATTACACCCGCCCGTTTAGGTTTCCTTATATATTTATTATTTATAAGATTTTTTTTCCGTCGAACTCCTCCGAAACTACCCGACGGATTTTCTTGAAACTTGGCCATATTGTAATAGTATATCTGAAGATGTGCACCCGCAATTTTTTTGAGAATCGGACGAGTAGTTCTTGAGAAATTTGCAATTTTTTAATTAATTTCTCACTCATTAGGAGTATAGTCGCTCACATTACCTGAAGCAAACCCCTATCCTTTTGTTATCAGTGCGTCTATTGTTATGAAAAACCTTTTATTCGACAGGTTCATTCTTGACAAAGGGTTCATTAAATTAGTTCAGAAGAATGATTTTACACAGTGAGGGCTTCTTTAGGTTAGGTTAGGTTCAGTTATTTCCTCGACTTTTCTCAAAATATCAATTTTTTTTCGGATTGTCTTTGTAGCTGGATTTTTAGATGAAGAATATTGGGATGGAATTTGTGGAAGATGCTGGTGATGAGAGACAAATTATGAGCAAATGAAAAGATGAGCGGCTGGAGCCCTAATATACAGTATACTAGACCAATACTAGGCTAAGAATATCGTGTAGGAAAAAGTAATTGTAAAGCTCTTTTTTGTACCGAATTTTCTAGCTAAAAGAGTGAGGTATTAGATCCATAGCAAGGTTCCTCAAAAACGAGTGAACGAGGGCATGTCGAAGCACGGTCTCTGAAGCACGGTCTCTACCGTTAGGTCAAAATGGAAAACGGCGGGCGTCCGCGAAAAACGCCGTACGTGCCTTATTGACTCAATGAATACTCCTGCATGTAGTTTTTTTTTTTTTTTTTTTTTTTTTACGAATTTTAAGTAATTAGAACTGGAATTTTCTTACATTTTAATATTTCTCATCCCACAACTGGGACTTCTAATTTTTTTATTTTTTTCATTCCGCAAATTTTTTTCTCTCGTTACGATTTAGATGTTGCTGACGTTGTTCTTATTTCTTTTCTTTGATTATATTATTTGCTTTTTGGTGTTTTCTTGTGTGCCTACAATTTGTTCGAGAATCAAATGAGCTCAATTGATAGTAATTCATCTATGGTTTTTTGATTGAAATGATGGACAATTTGTTCAGTGATTAGATATTAGAATTTCTGAACATTTGCCGACTTTTTTTTGAAAAAAAAAAAAGGAAGGTGACGCGAGAATAATTACAGTTTATGAGTCCTTACTAGCAGTGATCCTCTCAGTGAGTTTTCATTAGCCAAAGGAAAGGTCGTGTACTACTCACGCGACTGCGTGAGTGTTTTTGATTATATTTTGCAAGCGGAGCGAAAAGATAGGTAGAAGTGCATATTGTGATTGTATAAAGAAATCTCTGGCTAAGCCAAATAAATGAAGATCATGTTTCATGCCACTGTCATCTATACTGCTGTCGAAAAATCGACTTCGACTAGTCGAATTATGTAATTAATTAGCGAATATTCATAATTCATAAAGATATGAAATATAATTGTAAATTAATAGCGGTTGTGATAATCAGGGAATTCACGGCGGTATGGAATCTCTTTAGGGCCTACCGCCTGACCCTTTTCGAAATAGGTCGTTTCCGGACAAAGGACTCAACTCTTGAGAGAAAGTTTCCTTTGTCTGGGCGACCATCCAATCAAATCTCTCGACTACCAAGTAGATTTCTCTCGTAGAGGATCTAAAAATCGAAAGATGGATCATACCAGTTCTGATCGCGCTTATGATCGCATCCTTAGTATCGTATCGTATTCGTTGCCTTTAAGGCCATCTATTTAATTTAATTCTGTTCGTTGTTATATCGATTTCCGAATATTATTTCGAAATCCTTTTCGCTTTACGCTTTTCCTGCGTCGCGTGTGCGGTTGTGTATATTTTCTACTTGAAGAATTCAGATCAGTAACCTTAATCAATAAAATTGGTCGATGATCATATGAGTAATTTAATCGTATTAAGTTACTGTGCGGATTCTCTTCTCCCTCCCCCCTCCTTTATATGATAAGCCCTCGTAGGGCAAAGTGCATGGGGGCAAAGCTCCGTGAGCTTTTGCCCCTGTAATATGCAAGGTACGGTTACCTATATAATTTTCTGATATTGGTCGATCCAACCCTCGATGGGAACTCTATGACAAGTCTCTCGTTAAAGCTTGCCTAGGACTTTTCCGTAGTTGCTCGACGCACCGGAGTTCGTAATATAATTTAATTGTGAATATTGGTTCTGACAAAGTCTGACGGTATGTTATTTTCTCCCGTCAGCAGATCCAAAGAAAGGCGAAGCGAGAACCTTGAGTTTTCAGAAGAACCTTTATGATTTGCTGAATTGCATTTATTTAATTTGATGTCCTAGTTTAGACAATTATTAGAATAAACTTTCATATGCTTGACCTACGTGTTCTTTCTCTTCCACTGCGCTATTGTTCTCGATGAACTTTAAATACTCTGAATTATCATTCATATTTTATGATTGATAGGCTGGATTGAAATTTGCATATGGCGGGAGTTATTAATAATCGTGTTAATTAACAGCTGTATACATTTTTTAATCCACAACTGCCTTACCTTGCCTCCATTCTTGGCCTAGTATAAGTCGAACGTCATCAGGTCAGTGTAGTTCAATTTATGTGTATAAGTCTAGTAGAAGCCTAGCATAAACCTAATATAAGCCTACTCTATAGAGCTGCAATACAAGGAGAGACAAGAGACGCACAAACACCAATCCAGGAATTAGAGGTCGGGGGAGGGGGTGAGGTTAAAAGCTTACTTGAAGCCTAAAATACTGCATGAGTACAAGTCTCGTGGAAGCTTAATATAGAGCTAGAGGACGAGGAGAAGTCGAATCCGTTTGAACATGAATTTTGATTTAGCCGAAATTTGGACAATTTGAACAACAGGGAACCTGTCCTAGGAAGGGTCTTCTTGAGAATTTTGGCGTCCCACCGTTGCACAAAAACTGCCCTAACCTAATAAAGGAGGTGGACATGGAAAAATTTCGACCATAGTGTTAACAATTGAATTGCTTAAATGAATTTCGCGCTAAATTTGCTCTAGCGCAATGTTAGATGTATACATTGAAAATACAAAATTTTTATCTCAATTTTAGCCATTTGCGCCGAATAAAAAACTTCTAAAACTCTTTTGATCCGACTTATAAACCGAAATGAGCCAATATTTAGAAAATCAGTCTCGAAAATTAACAATCGTTCAAACTTCCTTATTTGACTTGATTTGGAAATGAAATTTAACGGTGATTCCGAAAAATTCTATGAAGCTCGAAAATAGGGGAATTTTCAATTTCGAACTTGAAGAAAAGTGATGGTCTCACGGTCCCATCTTTTCTAATAAAGTTCGCCTTCACACAAAAATAAAACCGAGGCTCACCCCACTGTTAATTCGTATTTTATAGGTGAAACTTTCTCGGAACTTCTCTTTTTCTTTTTGTATTCGTGTAGACTTGCTGGATACAGGAATTTTGGATTTTGAGGCGTTTTCGACTCCTATCTGTGCGTTCGATGCACATTGGTTCACACGATATCGACTTGTTCTTCATTAATCGCACGTTTGACCAGAGGCTGTATTCTTTGTAATCATAATCAAAATAATATAATATAGAAAACGAGCTGCCACTTCTAGCTTATGACGGGCAACCTTGGTCATACTAGTTTCCAAATTATCAGTTGTACATGAGATCTGCCGCCATCAACTAGATTGAGTCTCGCAAGTGCTCTGGAGTTATAGACAAATGCTACCATGAATCTTCTTCGCGTTTTAAATTGCTTATACCGCCGGCATGAAAGATACTGATGACCAGTTCTATTTTATTCGTTACAACTGAAACCTAAATACTTTTTGATTTTCATGCAGAGCTAAAAAATGTTTCCTCATTTTCCTACTCGGTTGACAAAATATCTTCTTTTGATAACTTCATACACACGAAGATTTTTCCTATGGTGAATGATCTTTTTCACAATACTGGCCATTGTGTAATAGTAGATCTTTTCTATCAAGCTGTTCTATCTCTTCACTTTTAAAGAGTGTCAGTACAATAATATCAAAAATCTCCCCTCAGAGCAAATTCCTAAACACACCACTGGTCCTAAGTGCTGAATTGACGACCGAATTGTGTTAGATGATGATGATAATAACTTAAAATTGTTTTTTTTTTTAACAGATTATCAAACAAAATAGAACAATCCGATGTCAAGAAGCAGAGGGAAAGGGCACACGATGAGGAAGAAACTGAGAATGATGAAGTGGACGGAATCGTTGTCCTCTAATGAAGAAGAATCCATGCAAGTAGATTTGAAGAAATTGCGCGCTCTTTTGAGCGGAATTTCTCAAACTGGTGGAGAAGGTAAACTTCACATTCACAAATGAAAGCACGCATGAAACAAGTGTTAACAGTGGCGCCAGAACCGGGAGGGGGGAAGAGGGGTTTTGTGGAGAAGCAAATGTATAATCCCCCCCCCCCCCGCCCATCAATTCAATTGTCAGAAACTGCGCAAGGCGCGTCGTAGGCGCGCCTTTTCGCAGGAATCTTATCCTTTCGCAGAAAAATTTTTTTTGGTTGCTCCCTCACTCATAATTACGCTCCGGCGCCTCTGAGTGTTGATATTCTCATTTTTTTTTTTTTTTTTTCTAGATACATTGAAAGATGAAGATTCGCGCGTTATTGAAGAGAGGACTTTGAATTTGGTTGAGAAGTTTCCTATTCAAGTCCTCTCAATTTTCAGTCAGCTGGATTCGATGATGTTTGAATTGATCAAATTATGCGAATGATTTTTCTTCTACGTATTATGACCATGAATCTTTTTCACGTTGGAGATTTCTAAACGCCGGCATGAAAGATACTGATGGCCAGTTCAATTTTATTCGTTACAACTTGAACCTAAATTCTGTTTGATGTAGATATTTCCTGAAAATGGTAGTTTAAGCAACGATTCATGATCTCTTCCACAGTACTGGCCATTGTGTAATAGTAGATCTTTTCTATCAAGCTGTTCTATCTCTTCACTTTTAAAGAGTGTCATTTCTTTGTTGAATCCACCCTTCGCTTATCAGTAACACATCACGTCACACGTGACCGTTTTGTTTTCTCGCATGACGCGCACGTGGGTAGATGATAGTAGATGACTAATGTCATGCCATTATTACGCTTTTTAGCAGGGTAGTTAATCGCGAATACAGTATATTCATTATTCAATGACCACCTCTTTTTTTTTATACGTGAAATTACTTGTTTTTCATACGTGAAATTACTTGATTCTTGATCTGATTCATCGAAGAGTTATAGGTATGATACTGAAAATGTACTCCAGTCTTCCATTATCCGTACTCAAGAAGAAGAAAGAAAAAAAATCACGCTACAGGACCATGAAGAGAACTGCCCAAGAACGAGCCATATTGAAAGGAGAAGCAGGTAAATTAATTATTGAGTTGTAATCACTTATATGTGGACAAAGATTTACTGTGTAGAATCTGAAATTGTTTCTTCTTCAAATAAGCTGTATGAAGCGAGATTTACTGGGTAGAATCTGAAATTGTCGACAGGTGCGGCGAACATAAGACGGACCTCTCTGCATTTCAACAACGAGACTCTAAAAACATCCATCAGAGACTATTTTGCTTCCAAGTGCCAAAACTTCAGAATCTACAGTGTGGAGGCATTGCTCCAATTTCTAATAGAAAAGTAAGTTCACATTTTCCTAAGCAGTGGCGTATTTACGGGGGAAGGGGTGTACAACACTGCCGTCCAGAGCCTTTTTTTAAGGCGAAAATATGGTGTATATTTGTATAGTTCGTACTATAATGTCTCAAAAATCCCTCCCTCCCCCTAGAACAAATTTGTGCAATAATACATCGAAAATCCCCTCCCCCAGAGCAAATTTGTACAATAATATCAAAAATCTCCCCTCAGAGCAAATTCCTGAACACACCACTGGTCCTAAGTGCTGAATTGACGACCGAATTGTGTTAGATGATGATGATAATAACTTAAAATTGTTTTTTTTTTTAACAGATTATCAAACAAAATAGAACAATCCGATGTCAAGAAGCAGAGGGAAAGGGCACACGATGAGGAAGAAACTGAGAATGATGAAGTGGACAACGATTCCAGTTTGGAATCGTTGTCCTCCAATGAAGAAGAATCCATGCAAGTAGATTTGAAGAAATTGCGCGCTCTTTTGAGCGGAATTTCTCAAACGGGTGGAGAAGGTAAACTTCACATTCACAAATGAAAGCACCCATGAAACAAGTGTTAACAGTGGTGCCGGAACCGGGAGGGGGGAAGAGGGTTTTTGTGGAGAAGCAAATGTATAACTTACCCCACCCCCCCCCCATCAATTCAATTGTCAGAAACTGCGTAAGGCGCGTCGCAGGCGCGCCTTTTCGCAGGAATCTTATCCTTTCGCAGAAAATTTTTTTTTGGTTGCTCCCTCTCATAATTACGCTCCGGCGCCTCTGAGTGTTCATATTCTCATTTTTTTTTTTTTTTCTAGATACATTGAAAGATGAAGATTCGCGCGTTATTGAAGAGAGGACTTTGAATTTGGTTGAGAAGTTTCCTATTCAAGTCCTCTCAATTTTCAGTCAGCTGGATTCGATGATGTTTGAATTGATCAAATTTTGCGAATGATTTTTCTTCTACGTATTATGACCATGAATCTTCTTCGTATTAAGACCATGAATCTTCTTCACGTTGGAGATTTCTAAACGCCGGCATGAAAGATACTGATGGCCAGTTCAATTTTATTCGTTACAACTTGAACCTAAATTCTGTTTGATGTAGATATTTCCTGAAAATGGTAGTTTAAGCAACGATTCATGATCTCTTCCACAGTACTGGCCATTGTGTAATAATAGATCTTTTCTATCAAGCTGTTCTATCTCTTCACTTTTAAAGAGTGTAGTTATTATTTCTTCGTTAAATCATTACTACCTTCACATCATAATAACGATTATACTAATTATCAGTAACATGAACCCTTATATTGTCGTACAATAATAATTCTAATAATAATTATTATTATTCATAAAGCAAAATATTCATGTACTAATTCTTTCTAATGCAAGCATTCGAATGTAATACATTTTGTATTACAGAAAATCATCCTTCGATGTGATAAGCGATAAAAAATCTATAAATGATCAAGAAAAGAGAGGGAAGGAAAAAAATTGAATAGAAAGTTTAAAAATAAAAATTACATCTAATTTGGTCATATATTTCAATAAGTGTAATAAGCCTATTTCTACAACAAGGATGATAAACATGCACGTCTATCAAGTATGCGACCTTTACGAGAAAAGCGTGAGTAAAATAATTAATAAATCGTGAAATAAGACCATCATTGATTATAAAGAAAAGCACAAATATTGTACCATTCATCACCATGCCCGACAGTGGAATTATAATCGTGAATTAATAGTGGCGACGACCTCGACGAGCTCTCGGACCACGGATCGCCGTTTGTTTTCCTTTTTTTGCGTCCTTCGGTGGCTCTTCAGGAGCGCCTCCAGATGCCGAACTCTCCTTCGTGTCGTTCAAGTCATCCTTTGTTGTAACGGTAGCTTCGTTCGAAGCATCGAGTACCTTCGAATCATTCAACTCGACCTTGATCTTAACTTCTTGATCATCAATGGGTGGCTGCGCACCATCTTGATTTTTTACATTTCCACTCGAGATGTCCGCTGCTTGATCCTTCTCGTTTTCACTTCCCGGGTCTTCTGGATCGTAGGCGTCACCAATGGCTTCCGATTCACTCCGTGCTGCACCATTCATTTCAGCGACCTGTCCCTCGGCATCCGTTGATATTTTGCGTTTTTTACCCTGAAAAAAAATCATGTATTCAATTCAAAGAGCAATGATTGTTCAAAGTCCTCGTCCTCTAATTCGTAATTGTAGTACTAACTTTGCCTTCGCCTCCATCGTCTTCAGTTTTCCCGTCATTCAGGCGGCGCTTACGAACAATCTTGTTCTGCGAGGTGAAACAGAACAAATTACATTGAATACGGTATTTCCGATATGAATGCAGTTAAATACCGAATACGTACCTGAGCCTTCAATATTTTTATTATATTGTTATAATGCATAACGCTTTGACAATGCGTTTTTACGTCCTCCGATGTTATGCAGAATTTATTGCACACACGACAAAGAAAACCCGTTTTATCAACGACAAAGTTTTCTCCTGAAAAATTGAATCGATACAGTCGTGAACATTATAATTAGTTATTTATTACTAAAAAAAAAATGGACTTACCAACAGGAACGCCCGGAGTATACTTCGGTAGTTTTTTGTATTCTTCATCTTCTTCATTTTTTTCTTCGTTTGTTTCATTCTTAATTTTTTCTTCATTTGTTTCATTCTTCCCATTTTCTCCATCATTAGTCGCAACTTCGCATTTCTCACCTTGTAAGTCATTCAAAGAATCACGTTTACCCACGACTTTCAACTCAATATGTTCCATATCATCTGCAAATAAATCGAACGATGAAATGACTTTCTAACTTCCTCATCAAAGATAAACTCCCGAAAGTACCTCTTTTCTTCTTTCTTGTAGACAGAGTACAAAAAAAAAAAAAAAAAAAGGAAAAATATGGTAACGAGAAACTTACATTCCTCGTCAATGTCCTCAATAAAATCGATGATGTCAAATTCAGTATCCTCCAAATCAGGACGAGTTTCTTTTCTTATTTCAGCCAATCTCTATAACAAATAAATAACATAAAAATATAAAAAACAGAAAACGGAGTCATGGTATTACGAGAACGTTCAATAAAATCTCATGTTTTGTTCAAACGAAAGTAAACTGCCAGGATAGCTGTCATTTGATGGTTCGTTGAAGGTTGATTTTCGAAGAGGTAATGAAACAAATTCAGTTTTAAGGGAAAATAATTTTCCAATTGAGAATTCATAACTTTTCCTTTCGCTACAAGATTTACTTATGAAGTTCTCTACTTCACATGTTCCTCTGATTAGCCGAGAACTAAATTTTTTTTCATTTATCGTACAAACTACCCATTCTCGAATTATCGTAACCTCGTTATTTCTTTCTCTCATTCGAATCCAAAAAGAATGATACGACTGCAAAAGTAGCATTAAAGCTCAAAAGACTCCATTATTCTGGTCCTTGTTGAATAAATAATGAACAAACAAATACATTTCTTACTTTCAAATGAGCGGGTGTCAATTTATGGTCGTCCCATTCTAATCTGGTGTAGAACTCTTTAGAACAGACATTACACTTGGGATGCAAGAATTTCTTCAACCGCTGAAAAGTGTAATTCTCGATTAATACTCAAGAATGAAACTTCAAGAGCCGACTACAAAAAGAGATGAAATACCTGATGTCGCTCGTTCTTTCTATGCGCCGGCAACATTCCCATAAAACTAAGATTGCACATCGTACAAAAGTCGCGCTGTGTAGTTTTGTGGCTATTTTTTTGCTTCCGATTCGCTCTCTGAATATCGTTTTCACGCTGCTGTTCGGCGACCCGCATCTCGTGTCTCAGAAGTTCAACTTTCAACTTATAACTACGATCCAGTTCTTCAACCATAAATTTATGCGGTCTACCTTCGAGATGTTTTTCAAACGACTAAACAAAATTTCGAAAAATCATCGTTTTTTTTTTAGAATTAAGAACATTGGCCAGGAAAACAAGCTGCGTTTTAGGAAAATCAAATCACGCATCAAAATAGGTGCTCGAAGAATACTTACGGAATCGTCCCACATGTGTTTACGACAAATATGACAGAAAAGTAACGCCGATGGAATTTCGCTGAAGCTCATTTTCGGCTAAATAAGAAGACAAAAAGGTGACTTAAACATCGAATAAAAATTGGGAAAAAATTATCCGTCATGTAGGAAGATACCTCTTTATCTTTAACCTTCGTCTTCTTAGATTCTCCGCCAACTTTGGAATCATTCTCAATTCCAGATTCATTCGTCGCAGTTTCCGTCGAAATCTCTCCGTTCACGTCTCTACAAGATAAGTAAAATTATATGAAATCATCAACTCAATTAACTACGATTCACTCTTCGATCATAAAAAAAAAAATGAGAAAAATGGAACAGAACGAAAATCTCTAATTTCCGATCCAAATCGTCGGTGAGAGTTTCAGAAAAAACGCACAACAGAGCATTATGAATAGTTTGTTCCGAGTAACCTGCAGAACAGTTCGTTATTCAGGAAGTTGTACAAAACTCTGTAGGGTATGCCGTTTTGAGAAGGAATTTTGGAAGATTTAATGGAAAACTGTACACGAAACTTTCAGAAATGGTCAAATGAAAATGAACGAAAAGAAATCCACGAACCGTACGCAAGGGAGTTTTCTTTTCGATGCCCAGAAAAAGAGGTTTCGTGCTTACCTTGTGGACTGATCAACGTCCATAGTTTCGACTTTGACTTCTTCCTTTTTAACATCTTTTTTCTCCGCTGCTTTTTTCTCAGCGTTGGCTTGCTTATTAGCCTGATTAGACTTTCTATTCTTGCGATCACCGAAACGCTTATTCTGAGTCCGGAATTAGCAACGTGATATCAATAAGAAAAGAATTAACAAACAAGCGCAAAATGAGGAATATGTGCGACACACAGAAAAACATGTTTAATGCACGACTGAAATATAAAGAAAATATTAACACCGGCTGAGATTTATCCAAAGAAACATATGGACGCAACGTCAATGACGAAATCACCGTTGTTGAAACACATAAACATTTATTGTGGTTTATTGAATGTGTTTACGAAAACGAACATTCTTTAGACATTCAGCCATAATTGGTCTATTGGCCGATTCTCTTTGAAAATTTGAATTCTTATCGAAATTATGAAGACGTACGATAATGAATCGATTTTGATGTAGACAACACAGAAATAATCAGGACGTTGCGCAAGGAGAATCCTAAGTAAGCTTGAAATCAGAAATGAAGATCAATAACTAGGTCAAACACGATGTTACCATCGACAATGAATACCGGGAACGAACTGAAAATTCTTGGCAATTGCGGTAACCAATCTCAACAATAAAAAACGTTTTTGAGCGAATACGACGTATTAGGTTGAATGTCTAACGATAACTTACAAAAAACAATACCCCAGTAAAACAATACAAATGTGTACAAGAAAGGACATATTAAATGATGGTTGAAGATAGAGAGTTGCCCAGAGAACAGGGCGAAAAATCAATACGAGAAGTGTTCGAATAGGAGTACAACGCAGATTGTCTAAATAGAATCATAAGAGAATTTATTTGGGTCGTTTTCTCGAAGTCCGAATAATTGAAAATATTCGAAACATACCTTGAAATCTCCTTTCCTGTAATTCTTTTGTACTTTATCAAGATTTTGACGGCCGAAATTGAAACGATCGCGACTGAAATTATTCGCCGATCCACCAAATGACGTGAGCGGAGATGGTGCAGAATGGCTCAAACTCAACAGAGACGGAGGCTAGAACATTTGAATCCGATGGTATAACTAAGATGATTTTCAATGTTAATGATCAACAATTAAAATTCTAGACAATATTTTTTCTTCCTTCCCATACAATTGTGATACACTGGATTGAAAGGAAAACCGTGATCCGGAGAACGATGAATGAGCATTATTTAGATAGTTAACGATACAAGGCACGAGAAATAATGAAATAAAATTGTGAAATCTTTTGGAAAAGGAATTACGATGATTAGAGAACATCGACGATGTATTAGTTCATTTGAACATTATACTTACATTGGCCGGTAATTTATTCAAATGGGAGCCGGGCTTCAACAAATTGTTCAATAACGTACTGGCCAATGCCAACTGGGCTTGTTGATCAGATGCTAAATTTCTTCCCATGCCGCCGAGTGAATTATTCGATGCACTCTGAGACAGCCAAGGGTTAACTTGACTCGCTATTCCTCCACCAAAATTACCTCTGTTACCACCAGATCGATTCAAGTTGCCCATGTTGTTCTGTTTGCGGCCCATGGCTCCCGTGAAGCCTCCCATCGAATTATTCATGTTACCGGAATTGTTACGACGCGGCATTCTGGAAACTGGAATTGAACGACAAGTAATAAGATTTAAAGTGGTACGATAATAGGATACATCAAACCGAAGACTGCGAAGTGAGAGATTGTACGAAATGAGGCCAAAATGAGTTGAGTAGACATACGAATAGTGAGTTTCTCGCTTCACGTTCTTGATTTGTATGTTGTTCTACTAAACATAGGGCTGTGTCACGATTGACTAGAATATATGAAGCGCACTTTCCGATCATGTTGCGTACGGTGAAAATTCAAAGTGTGCGACCTAATTTATCGTAATAAGCGAAGAAATGAAATGACTTACCTTGGCAGCTGGAAGAAAGAATCGCTACGAACTACTCGCGTGATCAGCGATCACTTGTCAGGAGACGAGTGATGAAAGATTATGAATGTATTTAGAAGATAATTAGTAATTACGGGAATTACGTCAACAACGAGAAAATTCAAAATGGTGTCAGACCTCTGCTTCAAATTCTGCACGTTTGTTTGTTCGATAAAATGAAACTAAATAGCCTAATGAACAAACACAGAGAAAATTATATAGACAGCGGTGGCATAGAGCTGCCACATGGTAGCGTGGCCCTCTTCGTTTATACCGCACGCATTATTTTCCTGACCCACTGTACCTGTTCTCGACCTGCCGACTCTTGTGCGTGGCGACGGACCCACGTGTTAGGTGTGTGGTGGCCGAGACGTATGTTCATTGTTCACGATTGCCATCTTTTCTGGAGGAAATCATGTTCTAATGTGAAAACTTTTATTTTTCGAGATTAAAATACAATGCCACTCGAAATGAAACCATCGATTAATCAGAGGATGAAATTTCAGAGCCAAATACTAAGATTATTCCCGAGCGTGATGATAAGATGATTCACAAAGCTTAGGTACTAATCAGAGTGGTGAATTTCAATGAAAGATGAGAGCTGTTTTATTCAACTCTTCGCTAAATTATGTGAAGTAGGTATACGTATTTTTTTCCTCGTCTGAAAAAGAAAAGCAGATATGTGATAATATAATACAAAAGTATAAGTTACGGTCTTCTTTGTCAAACCATTGTGGGTTTTACCCGTCGATGAAGTGGAATTTCGTTTATCCCTTATCGACCAAATATCGCTGTATACTATACTCATTCATGTTTCCTCTCGTCACGATACGATATCCTATGAGAAAAAAAGACGAATTGTGATTTTGAAATCGCAACTGTAAGTTACTTACCTTACCTACCAACTATATAAAAATTTCTACTTTCTGACGCGGTCCAAAAAATTCCAGTATAAGACGTTTTGTCTCAATATCAATCGGACTTTGGAGTGAGCCTTGGCCCATCACCAACTGCGGAAAGGTTGCAAATTACAGCTATGGACAATTTTGCAACTCAACTTCTCTACTCGTTCGATGAGGAAGTTTGAGGCATGGAATAAACAAGCCTTCTAGTAAGAAGATGAAACGAGCAATAAAAGATATTGTAAACCAAAATATGAAAAAGGTTTAGCAGTATTTATAATGGTGAGAGCAGTTGGTATAATCACCTTTGATAAATGAATTAGGTACATTTGACTAGAACTCTATAGGGGCATCAGTAAATCATGTTCTGCAAGATAAAATTTTGAAATATATTTAGTCCGGGAATTACAGATACTGTATATTGAAGCAGATGAAGACCGAAAAATTCCTATCAAAGGCTTTATTCCTAGAAGTTGTTGATTAGATTCTCCTCATACTCAGAAAAAAACCCAACGTCCCCAGCCTCCCTGAAACCACTTTTTTTGAGGGGGGCAAGGTACAAAATGATCGTTTTTCGCATTTTTATGCCGTAAAAACGCATTATTTTGTAAAATGTCATCAGATCGAAAATATTTTTAGTTAGATTTCCTATAAAAAATGTTCTATAAAATTTTTCAATAAAACTCACCTAGAAAGAGATACAAAGCGTCGAAGTTAAACCACTATCAGAAATGCTGTATGATGCAATAACAACGCGGCATACTCCTACGCACGCACGGGAGACGCGAATACATACAGAAGTTTGGTTCATCTCATTTAATTCGAAAATAGAATAAAATAAAATAAATAGATGAATTATCAAATGAATAAATGGATAAAATGTGAATAATTGAAAGAAATAAAGAAGAAAAAAAATGATGCGTGTATTTGCGTACAGCGTACGCGCTGACGTTATTTCAGTAGTATTTTTTTTATTAATAAATTAGAATTGTTAATAATAAATTTTTATTCTAAAAAATTATTGTAAAAAAATATTACAATTGTTAAATTAATAAAAAAAATTATATCTAAAATATTCTATTATAAATAAAATTATAAATTTAATTGATCCTAATTCTAAATTAAATCCAGAAATAAGTTCAGATTCACTAGATTAAATTTAATAATAATAATTTTTTGATGAGATTTATTAGGTTTGATATCATTTTTATTAATTATTCATTATAATAATTATATTATTATTATAAAAATAAGAATTTCAGTTATATTATTTAATCGATTAAATGAAAATAATTATAATAATAGGTAAAATTTATAGAAAAATTTATTTAAAAATCATTAACATTATTAAATCCTGATTCTAAGTTGTTGAAAAAAATTTTTAATATTATTAAATTTATATATAAATTAAATTAATAAAAATCAATTTTATTAACAAATAAATTAATTAGATATAATATTATGATAACTAATTTAAATTTAATATTTAAATTATAAATTTCAATATACATTATTAAAAATAGATCATACAAATATTATAATTAAATAAGATGTTCAAAATAAGTCAAACTTCAGTGCTTTGTATCTCCTTGCAGGTACGTTTTACGGGAAATTTTTATGGAACAATTTTCATAGGAAATTTTATTTAGAATATTTTTGATCCGATAGCATTTTTCAAAATAATGTGTTTTTACGGTATGCGAAAAACAATAATTCTGTACCCTTTCCCCCTCAAAAAAGGAGGTTCCAGGGGGGCTGTGGGCGTTGGGTTTTTTTCTGAGTTTGAGGGAAACCTTAATCGACAACTTCCAGGGATGAAACCTTTGATATCAATTTTTCGGTTTTCAAAACCTTATAATTCCTGGACTGAAATAAGTAGAATAAATGAGAAAAATTTAGAGGCCATTGCAGGTTCGCAATGGCAGCGGAGAACCCGCAACCTCCCGCACTCGCGATAAAATGCCCCCTCAGAAAATGAGTTGGCTGGGCTCTATACTAGACCTGATATAATGAAGGCTGGAGGTTGAAATTTTTTTTTGAAGTTCCCAAAGTAGGTCAAGGTCAAGGTCATTGATGACGTCATAAAGCGCCACACGTCACGCAGTTTACAGAAACTCCCGGACGCGGACACGGACGTTTTCTGAGGATGTAATCCCCCCCCCCCCAAATAGATAGTGGGTTCCCCGCTAGAATGAATAAGATATTACATTGGTAAATTAGCTGCATTGACGTTTAGAAAAAGTTGACTTTAGTAGAGAAGATGGTACAGAGGATATGTCGTTAGAGAATTTTGTTTTAGTAAATATGTTTTTAGCAAAATTTAATTTTAGAGGAAAGACGTTAGAGAAAATGTATTAGAGAAAATGTCATACAATCGTCACTGCACAAGTAATGCACATTTTGCCTTTACCAGTCTTTCCCATTTTCTCTTCTGCCCCGCAGAGGGATTTGTTTAGCTTCCTCAAGAACAATTTTGTGCGTGCCCTCATTTTCATACCTGAGATGTGCTAGCAGACCACATGTTCGACGAAGGGAGGACGAGAGCAAGTGGACCGTTCATATAGTACAGTCAACCGGATTTTGTAAGGAAATAATTCCTACTCAAAATTTTATTGATGGAAGTTCTCATCCCAAGTAATAAAAAGAAAAACCGATGGCTCCAGTATCCACGATCCATTCCGTTTTGCAGAGGAACTCAAAATGTGAACTCGAAATCAGTTTTTCTAAATTTCCTCGCTAAATATGCATTTTTCAGGAAAACGTCAACAGACCAAAATTATTTTGCCTACAATTCTCTACAAAAATGGTTCTCATGAAAATTTTCGTTGCGATCATTTTCACAAGGTTAGAGCGCTTCGAAAATGTAGCAAATGTGAAAAAAATGTACTACACTGCTATACAGGTTGACACACATTGAGATACATTATCGCCGTGCACGTCAACGTTGCACTCACACACAAACAGTGTATTTCTCACCCACACAGTGATCCTTTCCTTGATTATGAGAAGAAATTGTTGGAGCATCCCCATTTTTAAAAGAAAAGAATTCCAAGAAGGAAATAAAATTGTAATAACCTGAAGGTACAAAACCATTTACAATAGTGTTTTTTTTTTCAAATACAGGGTGGCGTGCATAGTTTTGGGATATTTTGTAAAAATACCTCCACGCATATTAACATCCAAGCCTCTTCTTCTTGTCCTTCATCCCATAAGCTCGCCGCTTTCAATAGCTTCATCCACTGCCTTGTTTCTATCCCTCTTTCCCCTCAGGCTTTCTCTAAGGAAGTGGAGGTCATCAAGTATCTCACCCATTCTAACGGTTCAGAACTTGATATCAATCGTATGGTCTCTTTTTGTATTGCTACTTTTTCCTTGCACGAATAGACTATCTTCAGTCCGAGAAAAACTCATCTCCAAGACTCTAGACTCTACCACTTTTCTCCCTTGAGGCATCACCCCTTCTGAAAGGAAAGTAAAATGGGTTCGAGTATCCTATTCAGGGAAGCTTTCCTCGGCGATCATTCGTCTCCTCAAACCCATCAATCTTCGTCCTGCTTTTTATAACCCTGTCACTCTTTTGTAGGCTGAGGGATCTTGTTCCTATTTTCGAGAGAAATAGAGTCTATAGGCTTGAATGTTCCAACTGCCCAGCTGTCTATATGAAGGAAACGAGCCGGCAGCTTTGTACCAGTGTTCAAGAACATTTTGATGAAGTCAATACCACCCCCTACAAAAAAGATCGGCTTTTGCTGGTGAGCATCTTTCGAATTCCGACCATATATATTCGATCTTGAACAAGCCTTCTTGCTCCATTGTGAGACTCCCGCCAGCAAAATGGAATCGAAAGAGCACTGCAGACGCGCTCTCCCTACCACCAGCGCCAGATACCCTGTTGAAAAAGCTATTCTGTGGATGTAAGAGAGGATGTAGTGTAAGACTGGTGGTCGTCGGAAGCTTGATGATGCCTTCCAATTATAATCGATGACATGCAAGTCACGTCCAGGAATATGAAGGAAAGGATTCATCGAGGGAGGTGAACTCGTTGAAAATCATATCTCAAATCGAATCTCTTCGAGCCGTGTTACTCTTCTTGAAGTCAAGTACCTCATCGTTTTTGTTTTCTTAACACCTTTCATGCACATTCGTCCTCTTCATCATTAGATGAGGTTGTTGTTCAGTATGAAAACGACGTTATGCTGGGTTTAATCGATCATGATAACCTATCACGTGAAACAATTCAAAATTACAATTCGTCGCAATTCTTTTAAATGAATCATCCTTCCCGTTACTTTCAACCTACCGACTTCATGTTATTAATTTCTGGTCATTATTTTGAGTCATAATTCTCATTATTTTCAAATAAGTAAAGTTGATTGTTATTATTGATAACATTATTTTTCGCTCAATATGATGAGTCGTGATTCTTGTTATTGCTCAATGACCGTCCAATTTTATATTTTATCTTAGGTACCCATACTATTTCCTTCTCGTCGTACTGAGCTGTGATTAATATCTTTTTCCAGCAATAATTCAATTCTATTTTTAGGAGTATGATTGTCAGGTTCTAAATTTTCTAAACATGAACTTGTTGTGATTGTCCTTAACTTCAACTTGAGCGTGAAGCTTTCCCGCTTTCACTTAATTATGTTTTCTGTTAAATTTATACTAATTAATGAGTAAGTTTTTTTACTTTACTCATTGAGTGTAAATTCAATCATGGATGACCGTAAATTACAAAAACTAATATCTTCTATCAAGTGTTCTGTATTTACGTTTTTATTTGGCTGCCTGTAGGATTCTCCCTCAAGCATCACCTCTCATGGTGTGATAGTCTTGCGCCGAAATTTTATGGTTTCTCTCAAACACAGAAGTTGGACCATACGCTCTGCCCTGCCATCGCATTCATCAAAGTAGCTACTTATCATTCCTCCGAACAACTTCCGCAGTAAATCATATAACCTGAGAAAACATGACATTCTTCACAAGCCATAAATGATTGAAATTACTTTCCCCAATATTGGATGTATTTTCTAGTTTTTCCCTTACAAACATCTGCTTAATGCGAATATTATACAAAAACAGAGTTGTATTAACGTATAGTGAATGACCGGATATCAAAAAATTATTGTAAAAAATGAAGAAAAACATAAAAAATGATGTAAAAAAAAAAATCAAAGTGAAAAATCATTTTAGGAAGTACAGAATGTTTACGATATAACTATAAAGATGTACGAGTATAGAAAAAATCAAACAAATATTAGTTTTTCGTCACGCCCAGAGTATGAGATACACAGAAAGAAAAAAAAAAAAAAAAAAAAACTTACAATGTAAAGAAATTACAGACCCCTTTCTCGATCAGTATCGAAAAAATAATAACGGGCAAACTTATATTTTTAAGCAAATCCAGTCAATGGAAAATAGCCATTCTTGATTTCTGAAGATTATTTCTTTTATTCAGACGAGAATAAACGGGGTGACGAAAACATAATTCAACGATATACAGAGAAGTTCGAAACGCTTTTTCTGCATTCATATTGTCATTTTCTAATCTCCAGCACCAATCTGTGGAGTTTTTACTTGAGCCTGTTTCGCTTGATGAGCTTGTAATACAGCCACAGCTTCTTCCACCTACAAAGATAGAATATTAATGTTTATTTTTCAATTCCGTCATCATTTTCATCATTTTACAGATCAAACACTCGAGTACCAGACTCATTTCGAGACAACTTTGAATATGACCCACCCTTTTTTTCTCTCTCTCTCTCTCAAGTTTTACTAAAAGTTAATGTCTCTTATGGATTAGCGATTGAAAATGGTATGATTATACAGAACCCCTGCCAAATTGATAGCAAGTTTCCATTTCCTTGATCCCTTTTCTTCCATTTTCAGCATTCTTCATTGAATTTTAGGAACAGACCTTCCGCCGATAACTGAATTCACTCACCACTAAAGACTTTTCAATCATCTTTTCGCTCGTGATCACATTTATCAAATCATCAACTCCTCGCCTTCCAACCAATACGTCAAACGAGTCAAATTTCGATAAAAATGTGAACATTTCATCAGAACTTTTTTGCTCATTTCATAGAGTCACACTTATCAATTATTCAACTTCTCTCTAGTTTTTTCGATGAAATTTGCATACAAAATTTATTTTGTCTAGTTACAAAAATTTTTGGAGCACACTCTCATCAAAGTATGAGAACAAGTACCCAACAGAAGACCTTAAAACTTGATTTCCTGTGTTCCAATCAGCTCTTTGAATTGAACAAACATTTAGAAGAATTCTAATGATGAATAATGATAGATCCGTGATTTGTTGGGTTCTCGAACAACTAGCAAATCTACTCAAAGTAGCTTGTTCGATAACCAATACCATACGTTACGTTATTTCAAACGGTCAGTTTCACAGACTTCAGTACTTCAAATACGATGGCCAAACTCATTCTAACTTACCTTGGCTTTCAAACTTTCTTGATGCTCCAGCATGTGCAACAGATCTGAATTGTCGATTTCCAGTAGCATACCAGTGATTTTACCCGCGAGATCGCTGTACATTTGCTGTGAAAACAAAAAAGACACATTGTTAATAAATTGAATAATTTTAACAATAACGATCCACAATTCAACTGCACTCAAAACACATTTTTCCAAGTTGTACACTTGAATAATGAATTTTTGTGCTTTTCAATATCGTTCTGCGCAACTAATACAAATGAATGAAAAAGTTGGGTACACTAGTCTCGCAAAAAATCATATTTTTATCAAATCATTATTGTAGAAACATTTTGCACTGAAAGATCCAAAATGAGAACTGAAGGAGAGTTATGTAGAATTTAGAAACCCTCAAAGAAATAATCGGCCAAATTACCTGGATGAGTGGGAACAAACGTTCTCCCAACATCTGTTTCTGTTCGCCGATGTCCGCCGACGCCAACATAGTTGCAGTAAGCGGTTCTTGACCTTGCACATGCACCGCCGGTTGTTGAACTGCTTGTTGTTGTTGCATACCCGAAACTGTCTGCGGAGGATTGCGCATATTTGAGGTGTATTTGTACGGTTGAGGACGAGTGGACAACGGAACTCCCGATGCGGGCGTTGAGGTAGACACCTGGAGCACAGTCGGTTGAGCCTGAGGCATACGAGCTCCAGCTTGTGGTGTGTTCATTGGGCGTGCGCTCACCGCAGTTCTGAGTGTCTGCGATACCGTCGTTTGAACTGCTCTCTGAGTCGTTCTGTACTGAGCGGGCATGTTAGCGTAATCTGTGAATATGAACACACAAAAATTAAACATCCCCAAGAAAGAATACGGCAGCTTTCACGAGTATAAGTTGCTCATAAAATGGCTTCGAAGAACCCTCAGGTTGTACGTATGAAAAGAATATGTATTTTAAAACATTATAAAAAGCAGCTTGACTGGAAAGCAAGAGATAAACTCGAGGAGTAATCACAAAATAGAATATGAGTGGTATAATGCTCAGCGCAATCATCAACATCAATACTCGCAAGATGTCGATCTCCGATACTTTCATTTCTCCTTGTCCAACAATCAGTAAGCAAAAGTATCAACAAGAATTGAGCTACGTACTCGGAGCTTGAGCGTTGTTTCTAACTTGTGGCTGCGCCGGCCAACGTGGCTGCGTGTGTGGTCTCATTTGAGTCATCTGTGTTGGGCCGTAGAACCGCTGTGGCTGAGGCTGTATGGTAGGCAGATAGTAACCTCCGCTACCCGGCTGGAAGATCTGACCCATCTGTTGCATACGCATATTTGCGATACGCTGCATATACTGCGAAGTGAGATGCGCTTTGCGATCTTCTTTACGCTGAGCCAAAGCTACGTACAGAGGTTTGATTCCTACGATACGGCCGTTCATTTCGGTCACCGCTTTAGTTGCCTCTTCTGGCGAAGAGAAACACACAAAACCGAATCCTTTGCTGCGGCCTTCTTCCAGCATCACCTACAAATAGCATAATGAAGCATATTTAAAAAGAAAAAACACTCGCGGTAGCGAACAGAATTGAAATGAAGGTACTGATTGTAACGTTCTAATAGTCATCAGCTTTATTGCAAATTCACAATTGACTCAAACGATAACCAACTTCATCAGAGAAACGAGGCCATATACACATTCAAAATCTTGCAAGGCAATAACTTCATACTTGAATGTCATGATAATTATGGGTCGGGGTTCAATGAGCACCATGTATCATCATATCTAAAGCATTATCCTTACAATAAAAAATTTTGTACCTTTGCACTCATAATAGAGCCGAATGGGAGGAACTCTTTACGTAAACGCTCGTCATCAATGCTATCGTCCAGGTTCTTCACGTACAAATTAACACCTTGGTAGCGATTAAGTCTTTCCATCTTCAATTCTTCAAATCTTCGACGTAACTGTTGCTGTCTTTCAGCTTTCTTCTGAGCACGACCAACGTACAAGGGCTGAAAGAACATGAAATATACAAATAGAATACAACGGACATCTACACTAGAGAATGAGCGTTCCGTAGACAATAGATTTCAACTCAAATTCTACCAAAACTCACTTTTCCGTCATTTAATTCTTTGCCGTTCAATTCTTCAACGGCTCTTTCAGCCGCTTCTGGATCTTCGAAAGCCACAAAACCAAACCCTCGCGATTTTCCATCATCTTTCATCATCAACTAGAACAATGTCAGTGGCAAAACTATATTTATATTCATTCAACCGAAAAGATAAAACAATGATTTGAATAATTTGAAGTGTTGATAGATCCTACATCGTAATTCTGACAAATTTAGAGATATGAATCACTAACAAACAATGAGAATTGATACATTGATGAGTGACCCGCGTATATATTAAGTTTAACACAAATTAATGCACTCATTTGGCTCATCAAGCCAAACTTAATCGACTCCTAACCCAATCTTAACATTTCGAGTGAAGTTGAACATTAACTTACTCTATGACTGGTAATGTGACCATACGGTTCGAAGAGTTCGTAGAGTTTGTCATTGTTGAAATCTTCAGGAAGATTTTTAACATACACGTTTGTATATAATTTCGCTTTCTCTCCCAGTTCTTTCTCACGTTCTTTCCGAGAAACGAAACGTCCAACAAATACCTACGAAAATGAAACACAAGTGGGTGCTTAATTATCGAATTTCGAAAATATGCTGTAAGTTGATACTGTAGGATCTACAAACCTTTTTTCCATTCAATAACATGCCATTCACTTTCTCAATAGCTTTATTTGCTGCTTCCTCAGTTTCGAAGTGTACAAATCCGTATCCTTTCGACGCTCCATTCTCATCTTGAGAGACCTGACAGAACAGATACATTATTAATAATTGAAGAAATAATTCTTTAACAAACACATCTCGTGATTATTGTTCTACCTTGCAGCTGAGTATATTTCCGAAAGCCGAAAACGTATCATACATAGCTTTATTGTCGATAGTTTTATCCAAATTTTTGATAAAGACGTTTCCTAAACCAGATTTCCTTAGAGATGGATCCCGCTGCGACCACATTATTCTAATGGGCTTATGTTTCATAACATCAAAATTCATCGTGTCCAACGCTCTTTCAGCTGGAATATAAGACATAGTCAATATGAATACCCTGCGATACTTTACCAAAAATATACGATGACTGGGACTTACCATCAGCGGGTTGTTGGAAATTAACATAAGCATATCCAAGAGATCTACGAGTAATCATGTCTCGACAGACACGGATAGAGAGTACGGGTCCAGCAGTTGAGAATTTCTCAAACAACATCGATTCGGTGACATCTGGATGTAAATCACCGACATACAGAGATGCCATAGGATAATTCGGTCCTCCTGGTCCTTGATTCATCTTGGTTTTCTTAATGTGATAATCGGCAAAAAACTAGAAACTAGTATTACAACGAAGCTAGTAGTATTGTTGACAGGCGAAGATACACCACGTTGCAGGATGCACGGACGCTCTTAATAATAGTTACACACAAATCACTAACGGTAACAACACTATCAATTTCTTATTTTTTTTGTAAAAATGTTAGGGTTTTACAATTTTTTTGGGAGTTTTTACAGTTTTTACGATTTTTTTTTAGTGATTTTAAGAATATTTTCTACAACGTACAAAGCGCAGAGGCGCAAACGTTGTGCAAGTATGCTTTAAGATTATGTATTTTGTACTGGGTCAGTAACTCGTGTCTTTTGCGTCGTTGTACAAGGATGTTTCAAAATGGATGGCAGAGGCAGATTTCAAAAATGACGTCACGCTCAGTAGCGCGGTGAGCATTTTCAGAACTATAGTTGCCCTATCATGAGAAAAAAAATATTATTTTCATGTTTTTTTCTGTGAAAATGTTGTCATGCACGTAAGTAGTATTTTCTTAGAACTACAATCTGTGAACATGGTTGAGTGAATTATGAATGCTAATTGCTAATCGAATCTTCATTTCATTTTGAGAAAGACTTTTAACCGAAATTTTAATTTTGTCTTCTCTGAAATGGCTGCGGGTGACCAGACAGTTGACTCTTTATATCCGATAGCGGTACTTATCGACGAATTGAAAAACGAAGACGTTCAAGTGAGTCTAATATCGTCAATGCTACACCGTATTCAATCTTGTTGCTCTAGCTGTGACTCTTGGTTAATCTCAAACACGTATGGTGTTGTTAGCTTTACACTCAATTTTTTCAACTTTGAGACTGCATTTAACGTATCTCCTCACCATATGAACCCTTTCTCACTTTTTTTTGTTCGATCAACAAGAAGATTTAACCATAAACAAATGGAGAACAATTCTTTGTTCAAGTTAGATTGGTATAAAGTTCGACTGTTGTCAAATCACGATTGTGTGTGAGGAGTGTTGGAATATTATTCTTACGTATAACGATTTTTGCTCAATGAATACTTCTATTTCAGCTTCGCCTGAACTCTATCAAGAAATTATCGACCATAGCGTTAGCTCTGGGCGTCGAGCGGACCCGAAACGAACTGATTGCATTTTTGACGGAAACCATCTATGACGAAGATGAAGTATTACTCGCGTTAGCCGAACAACTCGCCACATTTACTCCGCTGGTTGGCGGTCCAGACTGGGTTCATTGCCTACTTGTAAGCATTCCGTGATCGTTATCTATTTCCACGTGAATAAAATATTTATACACAAAACTTAATTCATCTTGTATTCATCCTACAGCCACCTTTAGAGTCATTAGCCACTGTCGAGGAAACGGTTGTCCGTGATAAAGCTGTCGAATCTTTACGTATTGTTGCTGAGCAACACAGTCCCGCGAATCTCGAATTATATTTCGTTCCACTCGTACAACGACTTTCTTCGGGAGATTGGTTCACTTGTCGTACATCTGCTTGCGGACTGTTTGCAGCTTGTTACGCGCGAGTATCTCCAGCCGTGAAGAGTGAGCAAAGTTTACTGAGCTCATGCAATATGATTCGAATCTATTGCGTTTATTGAACCGATTTTGCATTTATGTTTAGCCGAATTGAGACACCACTTCCGTAATTTATGCCAAGATGATACTCCTATGGTCCGACGAGCTGCTGCTAATAAGCTTGGAGAATTCGCCAAAGTTGTGGAACCCGAATATTTGAAATCAGATATCATACCGATGTACGTGAATCTCGCCCAAGATGAGCAAGTAAGTTGAATTCACTTACTTTATTTTACAGTTGATTCCGGGGGCAGTCCTGTTTATTGAGATTTTTTCCTAATATATCTGCCGATATTTACTTGATCGATTATTCGATATTTATTTCTTTCTTTAGGATTCTGTACGTCTTCTAGCTGTAGAAGCATGCGTTAGTATCGCTTCTTTGTTGCAACAAGAAGATGTCGAACAACTTTTAATGCCGACTCTGCGACAATGCGTGAATGATCAGTCGTGGCGAGTAAGATACATGGTTGCTGATAAGTTTACCGAAGTGAGTGCTATTTTACTTGTGATGTGAATCTCTTTTTTGCATTCAATCTTCAAACACCGGGTTATCTAATTGGATTCAGATTCAAACGGCGATGGGACCTGAAATCACGAAGGCCGATCTGGTGGCGGCTTTTCAGTCTTTATTAAAAGATTCTGAAGCTGAAGTACGAGCGGCAGCCGCTAACAAAGTTAAGGACTTCTGTCAGAACTTGGACCCCAGTCAACGCGAAAGTATCATCATGAACAACATTTTATCTTACGTTAAGGAATTGGTCGCAGATCCCAATCAGCATGTAAAAACGGCTCTTGCTTCCGTCATCATGGGACTATCTCCTATTCTCGGCAAAAATAAGTACGTTATTCTTTGATCTCTGAGTAGATGATAAGTATACCCAGTAATAATTCGCGACGGATGAAAATTTTGCCGAGTTATCTTCTTTCAGTGGTATTTCTAAGAAAATCTTTTGAAGATTCTTAAATTCAAAAATTTCTTTCACGTTATGTATTTGAATTCACAGCACTATCGAACATCTTCTACCTCTATTTCTTTCACAATTAAAAGACGAGTGTCCAGAAGTTCGATTAAATATCATATCAAATTTAGATTGTGTGAACGAAGTTATCGGAATCCAGCAGGTTCGTGAAGAAAAAAGCAATTTTTTTAATCGCTTTTGTGTAGGTTCTTAATTTATTTATGACTCCTTAACAGTTATCGCAATCGTTGCTTCCTGCTATTGTGGAGCTTGCCGAAGATTCAAAATGGAGAGTACGCTTGGCTATCATCGAGTACATGCCATTGTTGGCTGGCCAACTGGGTGTAGAATTCTTCGACGAGAAATTGAACACTTTATGCATGACATGGCTGGTTGATCACGGTACGTTTTAACTTAATTTCGCCAAGCCGTATAACTCGCGAGTTCGCGCTAACAATAATATTTCGTACTTTCAGTGTACGCGATTCGCGAAGCTGCTACATTGAACTTGAAGAAACTGGTTGAGAAATTTGGTGCTGACTGGGCCCAATCTACAGTTATACCGAAAGTGGTTGGAATGTCGCGTAATCAAAATTATCTGCATCGTTTGACCTGTTTATTTAGTATTAACGTGAGTTGAAGCGCTTAACTTGAGTTGAAGATAAAATTTACTCCATGCCCTTAATGAACGTTCTGAATTAAAACAGGTTTTAGCTGAAGTTTGCGGCGCTGAAATCACTACGAGATTAATGTTACCAATAGTTATATCAATGTCGGCCGATACAGTTCCAAATGTACGTTTCAATGTAGCTAAAACGTTGCAGAAAATTAGTCCCTTACTTGATCCTTCGTAAGTTTTAATTACTACAATTGCCTTGGAAGACTTGGGTTTTTATTAAATTCGTGATCTATCATTACAGAATAGTACAAGCCCAAATTAAACCGACTTTAGATAAGCTAAATGCAGATCCAGATGTTGACGTGAAATATTTTGCGTCGGAAGCGATTGCAAGTATTGCAGGTTAGTGTAGTTCAGTTTGTTTTTAAACTTTTGACGCGAGAGTTCCATCTTCAACTGACATACTGTTTTCAGCTTGAAGGCGTTCCGTACTTCCCTAAAGAAGTTGACATGCCGAAAAAGCCTACATGTACATGTTTTGGTGTGTATATAATAAGACAGTATTTATTTTATTAATGCGTCGTGCTTTTTATGTGTTGTAATGAAACGTTGCGAGAAAAATAATAATATTAATGATTTTAAAAATCCAGCTCCTGTTTGCAAACTGTTGTATTTTTATTTTATCGCATCGATTATTTCTTCATATTGTTATAGATTATATTATTTAATATTTCATTCTATTGTAGTTCTGAGTAATTGTATTTCGTTTAGCAGTAGAATCCTCTTCTATCCATATAAGATGGAGAAGAGATTACTTTGGTGATGAAATCATGCGTTATCCATGTGTATAATATTAAAAATATAATTTACGATACTCGTCTAAAAGAAAATTCCATAAAAAAACTGCATTAAGTTATTATGTTGACGGAAAAGAATTGATGAAGAAAAACGTTCGAAGTCGCGTTGTGACCGCAATATTGTAAGATGAGCGTAAGATTTTTGTACGATTTGTATTTCTCCGTTTTATCATTGTTATTAATAAGATTGATGATGATAATAAAAAAATGAAATTAGATAAGTCAATTCAGTGTAAATTGCATTTTTTCTTTCGAGGTATACAGTGAGCATCGTTCTGTTTTTGTCATCTTATTTTTATGAACAGTCTTCCATTTGAGTCTACAGTAGATTATTTTGGTGGATGTTTGAAAATTGACTATCAACGAAAGAATAAATAACCAGAATATTGATTTGCATTACTAGAACAGCGACGATGCGTGGAGTAGTCAATCAGTAACAGTACTTCACTGATCGGTATTTTACTGATGTATCTTCTTCGTTAAACCAAATGACTACATTTCTTCCTTGATTTCAGCAACAAAAAGAGCTTCAGATTCTCAGAGGGGAAAGTAGAACAAGATCTTCAAGCCTTATTAAATCGTGCCCGTTATTATATCGCGGGTTGCATTCCATCTGTTTCCTCTCTGACTTTTGATACACCTTGATGATTGGAATTTTGTCAAGTCCCTTCGGTAGGTCCGAGCCCTCGTTCTTCCGGAACCACAAAAAGGGAGCTCTTTGTACAAGTAAAGGTCAAAGTCGATCACGATCAGGGACGCCCATGCAAGATCCTGTTGGTTTGGATCAGTGGGCTCATATTTCCAAGGATGAAGTTTTCTTAGTCCTGAGATCATGGTCGTTGTGTTCAGTTGTAAACCCAGTCTAGAGATATGAAACATGTCACAAAAGAGACGACCAGTGTAGAATTTCCATCCTCTCAAGAACCTTTTCTCATACTTACACACACGTTCCGAGTCCCAGGAAAGAACAAAGAGCTTTCATTTTCTTTGATTTATTTTCATAGCCGAATAAAAACGCATTACAAAATAATTTGAACAATATAAGATTCACACTCCACGAATAACACGAGTTATTGAATTATCACATCTTCAATAAACAGCATTTAAAGATTAGTAAAAAATAACAAATTCGCAATAAATATTTGGTAAATGTAAGCGACATTACTGTATTTATCTATAACATAATATATTACCCTAAGGCGAAAAACAAAGCGCGTTTAAAAATCGAGATATTTGATCAAAACATTGCACAATGTTTTAAATAATGAACGGTAACTCTCATGTTTCATTTCTAATGCTTCGATGTGAAACAAAACTTCACTAATGATAACAAATAAATTTGACTACTTGAAGTTGACTAGTAATTACAATATTCTATAGAAATGAATAACGCTACGAATCGTATTCCTTCCGAATCATTTGAGAAAATCTTAAAATTTTGAAATAAATACAATATTCCTTATAAGATTAGCGTACAAAAGCCAAATGATAAATTGATATAAACTCATCTTATATTCAACATTAAACTCATCTTATATTCAACATTTAAAAATTAAAAAGTTCACATACATCTATCATTTTAATCATTTGTACGTCAACGCGTTGGTTAAAAAACGTTCATACAAATTTAATTTTACGGTATTAGATCCATTGAATAATTAGGCACAGGCGAAATCCTGTCTGTCTATACTTTGTTCTAGTAGAAAAATCAAGTTCAATGAGGGAGTATTTAAATTACTTGTATTAGGCAATATACTTCAAAAAAGAGTTTCAATGTAAGCGAACACTTCAACTTGAGCAAGTACAAAAAAGCTCGATCATTATTCCATTGACAAAATCAGGAAGAATAACTGTCAGAAAACACATAAATTGAATTCCAAAATTATGAGATCAATCACTTTATGACCAACTTGTAGTCTCCCTTCAACTTCATGACTAGAATATTGCTAGTTTCGATACAAATGAAATAAAAATTGTTGAATAGAAACCGAGCAACATATAAAACGAGCTAAATAAAAAACGACCGAACAGCATCTAAAATATTTTTACATTTGTAATCAATAATTGAAAATTATTCATCGATACGAGGACTGAACTTCGTACAAAGTCGGATTATGTCGCGTACGTCTGGTACAGCCTCGATCGTTTTCCACGTTCGGTTTAGTACTCTGCACCAGAGCCCAGGTTCTCTGAAAATCAATGGTTGAATAGCCAGGAGAACGTCCTTCTTCTACAAAGGATGGTCTCGGTGGAGGTGAAGACGGTTTGCTACCCAATTCCAAAGTGATATATTGAAGATCGGTGGGAGAGTATTGATCTGAGGGGAATTCGTATTTGGAAGACGATAAAGTTAACGGTGGCGGGTAAAACTTATCGTTCTTTTCAGTCAAATGAAGGTAAGCGGCGTTTCGAGGCGATTCCCCTTCATAATCATTTTCGTCAGTACTCGATGGCACATTTGTGTACAACCCCGATGTAGAGGCCGGTCGACAGTTTGGTGATGCTAACACTGAATCTTCACCATTTCTCGGATCGAAGCTATAAACAGAGTTGTACGGCAATCCTGGTGAAACGGGCGTCTGTGGACAACTACTCTGACTGTCGACACTTTCAAAACAAGCAGTTCGTGGTTCTAGGTAGTTATTTACAGCTGAGACCATATTCGTATGACCGGAATGCGCATTATTGCTACTTCGCTGAATAACACACAATATTTTGGCGAATTATATTTTCGTTCATCTTATTCCACTCTTTATTATCATACGAACGAGTTTTGAATCTCGAATAATACACAAATGTTTAGTTACCTGAATATTTAGTTGTAGCAATCGAAAAAGACGTGCGGCTCGATTGCATCGAAAGGCAAAAATACCCTCCCCCGTAGGACATCGACGGCCGGCTTCGAAGCTGAATACATCTTTGTCAAATCCGTAACGGCGCAATGTCCGAATAGGCCACGAAATGGGTTCTTTTTTAGCTTGATGCAGAATTAAATCATTGTCGGTTATTTCAATTTCACCAGGTAGATGATTATTACCATCTTCGTCGATATTAATAACCTGAGCAAAAAAAAAATAAAAACGTAAAAAGTTAGAACAAGGAAAACAAGTTTTTCGATTTCTGAATGTTCAGAATTTGCTACTTGCTCGGGAACATTGAAAGCATTTCAGCTGGAAAAAGATTCCAATATAAAACTTACTCTGAAAATGTTTGGTCTGGAATCTTCGTCCACATCGTCCGGTTTGGGAAAAACACAACCCATTTTCAAACATTCTAAGCCACATATAGAATTCCTACAAAATTACAATATACGGTTTTCATGAATGTAGAAGAGATCATGCTAACAGAACCTCATAAAACACCCCTGCGTATAGGTTATTAAAAAACAAGTAATGAGGCAGATCAATTGTCACGAATGTGAAATATTAATCAACATAAAATGAATCCTCTCATACAGTACATTTGAATCGAGAAATAAATACGCATTTCAATACGAACCAGGTGTTTGCGATCAGAATAAAGTCAATCGGATGGGATCAAAGTTCGAAGTTGAGATTACTCATAATCTTTACGTCTCAAGACGAGCGAAAGAATTTACGTAGAAGTAGCCAAGTAGGCATTTAATACACGGAGAAGATTCAACTCGAGATGGAGTACAAGTAACGTGAAAAAGGATATGAGCATACGAGAGTAAACAGGAGGTGAAAGATTAGGTTAGACATGCAACACAAAAGTAGAAATTAGAATTTAAATAAAAGAGAGTATTAAGAAAACTTGAAGACATGGAGTAGAGAGAGTGAAGAAAGAAATAAAAAAAGCTGAAAGATTTGACTATTTTCCTTGATAATTTATTCATGTTGTTAATATCAATAAAATTGCATTTTCTTGTGATCGGCTGTCAACTGCAAGGCTGCAAACTGCAATTCTTGATGTAAAACTGTTCCGCTAGGAGCACTCATTTCGTTCCAAAGTTCATGTGTTTACTTCTTGTTTACTTACTTTTTCATCACTGATTCTTTAATAATTAACATTATTAACAATAAACTTGAAAGTTCAGAAAAACTTTCCGATACACTCGGAGACCCGCGTCAGAATGTGGAATTCAAAGTGGACTCTTTTTAGCCAAACCCAACCAAGCGACATGATAACGATCTGGGGAATAGGATAATCTCCACTTATAGTGAATAAACATTTCTCCTGTTCTCCAGATCGTTGTCATGTCGCTTGGTTGGGTTTGGCTAAAAAGGGTCCAAGTGATTGTGGTATTGATGCATCCGTTTTTATCAGGAAGATTTCATGGCTGAACAATTGAGAATGTAAAGACAACAAGTCTTATGACAAGGTGGAGAACAAGAGTGAACAAACAATTTCTAGATGGATATCTTCATCAGGGTATATAATATATATTTGCTGGTAGTCCAGAACAAAGGTTTGTAGATAGAGAGAGAAGAACTTTATAACGCAGTCTTGTTTTTCAGACACAAAATTTGCAGAAAAGTAATAATGAGTTAGAGTATTAAGTATCAAATCTTCTATACCAACAACGATTGCAGGATTTGCAATCAAAATTTCTTTAATGGTCAACGGTTATCGGTCAATTAATGACCTCCCATTTTTTTTTCTGGTTATGGGTTATCGGTCAAAATGATCTTCCAATTTTTTCAGTATTTGGTTATCAGTCAAACTCTATTTTGACCAATGACTGTTGAATGTTGAAAAATGTTAGGTCCGTTTCCATCAGCCCCCCTCCCCACCTTTCAGGGTCCGGATATGGCTCACCCGGTAGTGCACTACATGAGCTACAATTGAGGATACAATGAAACGGGGCGGGAGAAACGACAGCCCCTACTTGGTGGTAATCAGGGTCCGGGCATGGTTCATTTGTCCGTGCTTTGTGAGGACACTACGTACTATTGAGGACATGATGAAAGGGGGATGGGAGAAATGACAGCTCCTGCTTAGAGACACTCAGGGTCCGGAGATGGATCGTTAGTGCACGTTAGTGCACATTATTTTTTTAGTGCTCCATCCCCTGAGCTACTACCGTGGACATGATAGAGGAGGACGGGAGAAATGACAGTGCCTACTTGGTGGTATTCAGGGTCCGGACATGGCTCATTCGTTAGTGCACGTTAGTGCTCATGTCCGGACCCAAGCAGAATCTGTCTTGACTTCTTCTCCCCCCCCCCAATCATAATATCCTTTCTACTTGCTGAGGAGTTTGAGCACTAACAAAATGATGTAGTGGACTAACGAAGCACCAATAAATGAGCCATGTCCGGACCCTGAGTACAACCAAGTAGAGTCTGTCTTAACTTCTCCCCCCCCCCCCATCCCTGTTCATTATATCCTTTCTACTTGCTGAGGAGTTCGAGCCCTAACAAAATAATGTAGTGCACTAACGAAGCACTAACAAATGGGTCATATCCGGACCCTGAGCACCACCAAGTAGAGTCTGTCTTAACTTCTCCCCCCCCCTTTCTTATGTCCTCGTTAGTAGCTCAGAGGATGGAGCACTAACGAAATAATATTGGGCACTAATGAATGAGCCATGTCCGGACCCTATGAATATTATAAATTTGCAAGTAGAATAATTTGTTCATTCTTCATTTTTTTGTATTAATTTATAAAAGGTATAAATTATATTTCAGTATAAAATATTACATTAGTGATAATTATTCTCTATTTGTCTTTGTCTTTCTTTCTTATGATGCTTAACAAAGGCTAAAAATACAGTCCAAAATAAGCTACACATTCCAATAAATGGAATTCGGTTGCGTTCCGGAATGATCGAGTAATTCACAATCTGTATGATTGGCCAGATCGAAGCAGAAATCTAGACAACAAAAATCAAATTTTATTGCACGCTTGAAAAAAATAAAAAATAATAATGAATAGGCAGTGAGAAATTCGTTATTTCTACTCGTCGTCATTTACTGTGCAAGTACAGAGGTACCGTACTATCTTGATTGTTGTGTATTCCCTTTGTAGAACTGATGACGTCATGGTCACTGATGAAGACCTTTTTTGTTGAGCTGATAATTTTATTTCTAATACACTGAATTAAGTCGAAATTATACATGTCGGCGAGCTGTGATGACGTCACACGTTAATTCTGTCGGCAATTTTTCTATATTCTTTCTTCAAGAGGATTTAAGTCAAGAATCACACCCTGGATGCGGCACACCCTTCTCGTTCAGGTTTGTAAATCGTCCCTCAATGGGACTAATGACATCACAGACTGATAGCTTCAGTAAGGATTTTGCAATTTTTAATAAGAATCCAGCTGTTTTATAGAAGGGAGAAGGAGGTAAATGCTGCCTTCCGTTGTTTGAAAGAATGTCGACTGTTGAGGTGTATATGTAGGGAGAGGATGTATCAGTTATTATTACGAGTGTACGAGAGGGTGAGATAGGGAGGAGAAGTTGAATTCAGGGCCTGGTTGAATTCAAAACTATCAGTACTTTTCTCTGCCTCCTGCATTTTTAATTTGAGCATCAAAAAATGTTCCCAAAATATATAGTCACTAAATTACAAATTAATTGTGTCTGGAAAATATTATGTATAACGGTAGCAAATAAACCTTGAAAATATATCCCGCTACTTCAGTTTCTTCGACTTCTTTTCGTAAGACTTGATAGTGTCAAATTCTTTGCTCAGTGGGGTCGTGGAAGTTGATAAATGTGTAGTCTCTTCGTCCATACTACAAGTCCTAGCACAATAAATTGTTCCTTACTTTCCACGTAGGGATCAATTTATTCTTTACTTCTTCGATACAGCTATCCAAGGATTCTCCTTCTAGAAAACTCACGATAAACAGAAAAGAAGAGATGCCGAGCGGTGAAAATGTCGCAGCCTCTACAACAGCCTATATAATATTAAATTTAATTTCGATTGATAGAAATTAAAATAAGTAGGTATTAGGTAGTAGGAATCTTCCGACAAATTTTACCTTTGTTATTGAATGAACGAGTGTAGGCTTCGGCCAGATAATACAAGCAAATCTCATCCATCCGTATAGAGTTGGAGCCACGTAGAAAGTTCCATACAGGCCGAATATGAGAGTACGGGATAAATTGTACTCTTTTGACTCGATGGTCTGTTGTATAGAGCAACCCAATGTCCACGTAACAGAGTACATCAACATACCTCTTGTTAGAGGATGGGTTGGCAAATGTTGAAGGGAAACGTGGTACAATCGACTGAGAGAAGACATGATGACAGTGATCTCCTCAGACAAATGGCTAAACAGTAGCGCGAATGATTGCAGATTACATCGTGTAGGTTTATCTACGTGATGCATTCTTACAACCTCTTCGTAGTAATTATTTATGTTCCGCTTGAAAAATTACAGCTTTATCTAAATTTTAACGAAATTTTCTT
Organism: Aspidiotus destructor; assembly: GCA_035079395.1. Classification (NCBI taxonomy): domain Eukaryota; kingdom Metazoa; phylum Arthropoda; class Insecta; order Hemiptera; family Diaspididae; genus Aspidiotus; species Aspidiotus destructor. Next base: position 7,836,507 of record JAVHKZ010000003.1, on the reverse strand, counting down.
CTACGAGCAAAACAAATTAGTAAACTTCCACAAAAAATTATTGAAAAAACTATAGGTGATTATTATTACTTTTACATAAACGTGAGGTCCGTCTCGTAATTCCTAACAAGCAGCTTTACTGACTTGTAGCAGTGTAATGAACGAGGGCTCCAATTGTTTTCTCTCTTACTCTCTCACTCACCTTCACGGTTTCTTTGAATGATTTTCTCTCTTGATCATTCAATCATTTATATTCATACTCGTCGTTTCCTCATTCAATACGACAATTGAGACAGAGGATTTTGGAAAATTAACTTATCGACCTTGACTACCGGTATAGCGGTTAATTTCGCCTCTCTTGTGTCATACATAAAATTTGATGTCACGTACTTTCAATCTGAATGATTTGCCATGTTCGTTAGAGCTCGCCGACAATTATGAACATGCTCGATGATAAAAAAAAAAGCTCATCGTCATTGTTCAAGTATTGCTCCCCGAAAGTATTCTTTTTCGTTTTCAAAAAAAGACTGGAATTTATGCCACATCCATTTCAATAGATCTCGTCAAGACACGAACATCGGTTTTACATAAACAAAGAGGGGGACCGAGGTGTACATGTGAGAGGAGAACTTTGTCTTTTATCGAGCTGTCGAAGTACATGAGGGTGAAAACATGAAAAAATTTTGCCTCTCTCGAAAAGTATATTGATTCCATGTTTGCATTCTTTAATCAACTCCGTTAATGAACCCCGAAATTTCTCTTATCGGTTTTGTTTTCGAATCTGTGGGTTTCGAAGAAAGGCCAGAAAAATCCACGGAGACCATAGAAAAATGACACGTTTCCCAAAAAAGTTCAACAGAACTAAGAAAATCTAGAATTTAGGAGATATGGGCAGCCAAAAAATTCTTCGAAATTGAACCTCGTTGGCACTCTACAGTGTTGTAAGAAATGGAATGGTACTTTTTGAAATCTCAAAAATTTAGATTAAATTGCAGAGTCCACTCGACGAACCTGTCCTTTAGTGAGCTACAGTGTTGACCGAAAATAAACTTACAATTTTTCAAATCTTTGTCGATCTACCATTAAAATTGACTGTCTGCTGACGTCCGTATGGAGTCAAATTGTGACGATTCTATTTTGACTCTTTTGTCACGTTTATTTCAAGTCGATTACAAGTCAAACTCTCGGCTTATCGGTGTGTATTATATCTTCGGGCTAGAGGTCAGTCAGAGATTTGTGTCACGTGATATAACGTGAAGCTTTATGGTGTCATCGAGGAAAATATTGACCTCTACTGTACAGCACTAGAACGTAAGTTGAAAACAAAACGTAAAGTGTCTCTCTTATTGAAAAAAGTTAAAAATGGAAAGTCGAAATTTTTTTCGGGCCGGAAGACCTAGAATAGGTATTGAGAGTGAATCTGAAACTACAGGGCGTTCTTATCAAGACGATTTCTCCTCTTCGAATACAAATACAATTGAATTTAATACAAGATTCCAAGTTACGGCTACTCATTAAGAAAGAGGATGATACTCAAAGAAGAGTAACTAATTAGAAAAACCGCAGAAAACGAGAAAAATTACGAAGCGTTTTTGACTAAACAGTCATCCTCAGCGAAGACAATGAACACAACTGACTCGAAAAAACTGAAAGTAACTTTGAGAATGACGAGAACAAGGAGGAGACTACTCATCGAGTTGTGACTCATAAACAAGCTCAATCAGGCCTTCGTCCGATATATGCCTGTTCAGAAGAATGAGATCACTAGTGTTCTTAAGACGAATAATTTCAATACGCTCCAAAGCGGTACGCCTAAAATACGATCTCTCTTTGGGGAAAAAAAGCACCTCAGATCCATCCTGGAAGCTGTACCCATTAGCAATAAGATGGTCAGCGAATGCCGAGTTTCCCACTTTACCCTTCTGCCAAGCTACCTTGTGCTCATGGACTCTAATCTTGAGCTGGCGACCGATTTCCCGGGGATAGACACCCTTACAATCGTTACATTCTAACCTAAACACTCCACTCTTCTCATCTTCAGGAATTCAATCTTCCAACCAAACAAACAACCCTTTGACAGTGATAGGGTTGTAGAACGCAAGTCGATAGCCAAAGGGGCGAAGAAATCGGCCTAATTGAAGAGAAGATATTTCCAAAAATAGGAGCCAAATCCATCGTAGTCTCTCTCGGCTAATGGAGCGAGGGAGGAAGGTAGTAGCGTCGAGGCATTTCCTAGTAATCTTCCTACGCACCATCGCGTCTATGTCCATGTCCAAGTGAGTCTCATTCACTCTGGCCAGGTGTTTCATGGTCAGTAACTCCTTAATGAAAGCAGTTCAACTCAAAGGAATGTCAGTCAGTCTACGGACTAAGCTGTTGAAAGCAGCGTACTTGTGGGCAACAGAGCAGAATGACGACACGTGGACTAAAACATTGGTCGACGTATCTTTTCTATAAATCTCATACTCATGGACCCCGTCTTCTTCGGAGACAGTAAGATCCAAGCATAGATCTCCCTGGTGCTCTCACGAGCACCAGGAGTGGTTGTCTTAACGGTCAGCCCGCCGACTTACTACTTTTAGGTGAGGGGAACCTAACCTAACCTAAGAATAGCTCCCCCCAAAGGAAATTTCTGTGTGCGCGCCTGGCCTAACTCACCACTACTAGGTTTAGTGTGTACTAGGCTGCTAGGTTTATCCTTTACTAGATACTAAGCCTGATATACAATCCACTAGAGTTGTGTGTACCTAGTATGATGCAGGCTGAATCTTCTATTGTAGCCTTTCATAAGCCTACTGTAGGACAAATCTTTGCTGTAGGCCTAAAATACAGTATACTATGCTTTTACTAACTTGGTTGCTGTAGTAGGTTTCCCAAAGAATCAAGCTATATAATCCTGACCTTCTTTAGAGACTGAGAATGGATTTGGGGCTAGTCAAAAGAACGAGTGAATCTCTGAAACCTGAGCTAGTACGCTTAACATACAGTATACTAGACTTATATAATTATCGAGAATGGGGGCGAACGCATTGGCGGAAACAGACCCGGGATTTTTTTGGGGGTGGGGGGAGGGGGCTTTAGAAAAAAAATTTTCGGTTTCCTCCCCTCAGCAGACTTGGGGTTGGTATCATTTAGGCGCGGACAATTAGGCGCGAAGAACTGAAAACTCAAGTAGGCGCCCATTCAAGTAGACGCAAGAATAATTGGGCGCTTAGGCGCGAATTAATTTTTTTTCATTAAAATGAAACAATTTTTAAAAATTAATTGAACTATTCTATCATTACAAGTATTAGCAAGGGGAATCACAATACCTCTAACTGATATTAATTTTAAAACAATATTTTTCAACCCTAGAGGTAATGAAAACCCTATTATATTCCAACATTTATTCTGATTTTTTGGTCATCCTGAAGTTTATATTTTAATTTTACCAGGATTTGGAATTATATCACAAATTATAAATCAAGAAACTAATGAAATTAAAAATTTTAGTAAAATAATATTATTTATTAACAAAATTTTTGAGGAAATTGATTCATAATTAATTTAAAAAATTAATACCTTAAATTTAAGTTACTTGAAAAAACAATATAATATATAATTAATTATTCTAATTAATTGATAGATTACTAATATTTTTACAATCAATTTAATTCAAGTTAAATAATAATAAAAAATTAATTTAATTATTTTATTTTGATATTTTTTCTAATTAAAAAAATTTTGATATTAATATTTATATTTTTTAGAATTATTTATTTTTATATTTTGTTTTGATAGTTTTAAAAATTCTATTAATGTTTTTTTTTTTTAATTTTTTTAAAATAAATTATTATACTTATAATTTAATTAAAAATTTATTAAATTAATTTAATTTAAAAATATTTATAATTAAATTAATAAATTTTCTTAAATTAATATTTATTTAAATAATTTTATAAATAAATTTTTTAATGCAGAGGGAACAGGATTTAGGCGAACCAAGTTACAAAAAATACGTCACAGCGTCCAAATGAATGCCGCGTCTGAATGATTGTTGCGCCTAATTGTCGACGCCTAATCGTCCGCGCCTATATGACCGTAACCCGGAGACTTGCCCCACCCCTCATTGCTTCCACATATTTTGTAAATTTTGAGGGGGCCCCCTCTCTATTTCCACCAGTGGCGAACGATCGAGCGGAAGCTGCTCATTATACAATCGATATATCGATACAATTGAAATAGATGGGTTGATAAAACACTCAGAGACATAATTAGCCTATACATAATTCAATGTTTCTTCATGGAGTGAAGAAATTCACTTATTTTTTGATCAATCACCTGCTTTATTGATTCGATTAAAAGCGATGTTTAGGAGTCTGAGAACGTACGCAAGTTGAATTTGATTTAATCTCAAATTAATGTCGAAATCCTCAATACTTTCTCAAGAAGATCGAGGCGATATGAAATTAGACAGATTAGCCTTGACAATCTGCGCTTCAAATCTTCGAAATTATATTCCACTTTAGAGATGGAGTTGAAAGAGCCTCCAAGTCTCTTCGATTGTAAGGCTCGCAGCTCATATTTTTTGACACCTTGACTTGAATATTGATGAAATTTTTTTTTTTTTTTGGGGGGGGGAGACCATCCGTCATCTTTACGACATACTGTGGTTCCGAGAGGGCAGGGCTCTAACCTCCTTATGGGCTAAAGATAGGGGACAGGAATTACAAACAGAACAACCAAAAATGCACAAAATTGTATTAATTTAATTCTCTCGACTCTATGTAGGCTACCCCTTAGGTTTTTTTTTTTTTGTCGAACTTCTTCTTTATCCACGAACTCAATTTCTGCTTTGAACCTCAAATATCCTTGTAGTGAAACCTACGAACCAACTCCTAATGACCACATAAGGCTTGATCCTACTGAAATATCTATAAGTCTGACAACCTCATGGAAATAATTGATGAGTACTCTAACTAGAACACAATTTGATCTATCCAGAGAATACAGCACGCTTGAATTGTCCAGCGAAATTTTGCCTCCACAATGCCATTTCATCTTGTGTTTTTTATTAAATTTACCAACCCTTCGAATATCCCCACTCACAAAACATATTTATTATTATTTTTTTCAGATCTACTCTTCTCTCATTCAACTTCTCTACCCAACACATTGTCACCCTTTCCAGAGATAGCTCTTCATATCTCAGACTCACAATGTCTCGTACTGTTTTGAAATAAAAATAACATCGAGAATTTTGAAAATTGGCTCTTGTTGGCAGGGCTAGCATCTTTTGTTCTTCCCATGTGGTGCAGAGCTGTCTTCTAATTAATCCGCCCCAAGGCTCTACCCCCGTTCACCGTCGCTTTGAAAAACCGCTTTATTGTGTGGTTCACTTCTTGCACGGAACCACATCTGGTGCTGGCCATGCTTGTTGGATCTGGCATAACCGAAATTTCTTCACCAAAACCACATTTCCATTATTCAAGTAGGAAATGTAGAAAATTAGTTCTCGCAGGAGACTGGTGCGTACAAATTGCCTGTCACAAGCGTCAGCCGGAGTACAATTCAAAGAAGGAACTGCATAATTTCAGTTATCCGTGTCGAAGATCGGATATGTGCGACGAATAGCTTTAATGCTACTTGGTTTGCGGACTTTCTTTACAGGGACGGCAGAGATTGCAACTCGAAACCGTAAAATTTTCAAAGTTATTTCAATGTGTGTATTTTCTATTGAATATTAATTTGCTCACAATTCGGTGAATCATGAGATGCGACTATACCCACGTACACCTATGCTGCTGGGTATAGACTTGAAGAAATTTGTCTTATGCGTGTGACCGATCGTATTTGATACCCTGTCAGTTATTAAGCTTTTATTTGAGCAGAAAAATAAACTTGAAAAATTTAAATCGCTCTCTACTCGCACGAAGGATTATAAATTAATGGTTCAAACGTTAGCTTTCATATTTAATCGCACGTGGCGTAGACAACGATCATGGAATCAAAAATTCCTGGATTTCAAAGCCCGCGCGCAAACATTTGCAGTCATCAATTTTGAACTCATCTCCTCGTTGTTGATCGGAAATAATGTAAGTGTATTGTCATATTTTTTTGTATTCTTTGGAAAATGTATACCTACACCCAATTATCTCATTCAAGTTGTATTCAAAAAGTCCAAGTCGGATGCAATCAAGGACTGCATTATATGGAACTTGATTTAGAAAACATTATTTGGCAAGAGAGATTATTTTGATAAAGAGTTCGACTGGTTGCTTTGCTTGCCCCTTGCTTGTCAAATATGAATTCCCGGGAAGTGTATCCGACATGAAACCTAATTTTGAGAGTGAACGAAAAGTTATGTGGAAAAACGTTGAAAATTTTGGATGCGGTATCATGAAATTTTTGTTTATGAAAATTTGTTTCACCCCCCTTCCCCTCCTTCAATTTTCAAGTTAATCATGTACCACAATTTTCTGGGTAGCTAAATTCGTGGGTGAGTATGAGCGTAGGTACACTGGAATATTTCAAGTTAATAGCTATTGGGTAGCTAAATTAACAGATTACATAGCACCGTTGGGCTCATTCACCCTCCTCATTGGTCTAGTATGTGTGCCCATTAGAATTGAAGTCAATAGCTTTTAGAGGCTCACTCACGGCCTTCATGGTCTAGTATGAGTCTAGTTTAAAATATTTTAGGTTATTAGCTTCCAAGAGCTCACTCGCTCCGTTCGTTCTCCCCCTCCTTACTTTAGTAAACTGTATATTAAGTCAAAATGATGAAAGCTAAACCCACTATAGCAGTCAGGGGTGGAGCCACTCCTTGGTCTGTTCTTGAGATTCCATTTTACTGGACCTGATATACTGTGCCCAGTAGAATTACAGTAAATAAGTGCTTTGAAAAAAAAAGTCCATCAAAGCTTTTATTGCTGGAAAGTGTTGGCCTTGGTGTCCTTGTTATGTGGTAAATTTTTCTCAAAAACTATGAGATTTAGAGCAAAAATACCTCAGTACAAAAAGATTCCCCACAAAATTTACCATCGAATAGAGTCATTACTTCTTAGGTTACGATAATCTATAGTAATATAACAAATTTACTGTTTTCAGAAATTTCCAATTTTTGAGTCTTTTCGTAACGTTTTTCTAATTTCAAACTTCAAGAAATTGTTGTATAGCTTCAAATTATTGTAACTGGGTAAATGACGAGGTCAGTCAGTAGAGAATTACACTGAGAACATTTTTGCAATTACGTATTTTCCCTCTAAATTTCAAACTTTTTCAGGAAAATCAGAAAAACATATAGAAAAAACTTGAAAACCTGACAATTTCCAAAAACAGTAAATTTTCAGATATTGTTATATGGCTTCAAATTATCGTAACCGAGTGAGTGAGGCATTGATTAATGGTAAATTTTATGGGGAATCTTTTTGTACTGAGGTATTTCTGCTCTAAATCTCAAACTTTTTGAAAAAAATCGGAAAAACGTTAAGAAAAGACTCAAAAAATCGAAAAATCGAAAATTTATAAAAACAGTAAATTTGCAGATATTGTTATACAGCGTCAAATTATCGTAACCGAAGAAGTAATGACTCTATTCCATGGTAAATTTTATGGGGAATCTTTTTGTACTGAGGTATTTCTGCTCTAAATCTCATACTTTTTGAGAAAAATTTGAAAAACCAAAGAATGTGCCAAATGAGCCTCCTTTTTAAGGGGTTCCGCAAAGGGTGGGGGTGATGGGTTTTTACCACATAACAAGGACACCAAGGCCAACACGTTTCAGCAATAAAAGCTTTGATGGACATTTTTTTTCTTTCAAAACGATAATTCTACTGGGCTAACTAGGTTTAATAGTAGGTAGTTAAGCTGTAGCCTATTATAAAGAAGGCTTAAGAAAGGATACAGTATACAGGATTCCTAGACCTAGTATGAAGCTAGTTGGTTTACTGCATAGATCAAAGAGAGACTTAGTTTGACCTCTTCTCCGTCTGGAATAAGTCTAACTAGTATAATCCCAGTATAAAGCTGGTATAAATACAAAGGGAGGACCTCGCCTAGTTCATCTCCAGAATATTGTATACATCTTTATGATAGTATAATACCATAATACCATTTCCTATACCAGACAACTATATAGACGCCCGGATGCATTTTCGAGATTTAGGGGGTAGAGAGTCAAAAGAGAATGATTTTGAGGCAAGTGTTCCTAAATATACCTGATATTTATCTTCAATTTGATTTTTCTCCACGTCTTCATGATCGTTGCAGATATTTGTAGTTTGGGAGAAATGTGTGTTTCTATTTCTAAATTACTCGTTTCGAAGAATCTAAGAAAACAATGTCGACGTTGTAACATGACTTTGCCAAAACCATGTGCCAAGTGTATTCCATATGGGCTTCCTGATGTACAGCAAGTAAGTAGGTACCTGATCATTAATCATAATGATTTTTTACAATCAAAAATTATCTCATACTAAGATAATTATGTGTATTTTATTTTAAGGTCTTTTGATTAAGTTTTTTAAAATATTCTCCTATCAACTTCTCGCTTTTACGCAGCGGCGTAAGAAACACAATGCATTTTCACCTCTGCCTGAAATTAGGTATTGCGCTTAAATCCTAACTTCGGTAATCGAACTTCTCCGATTTTCTAGCCCCACTTAATGCTGTCCCCAATCGCTCTTCTCTTCATCCTATCGTGAATTGTATTCACACTCTCGTCGCTACCTTCCACGTCAGCTCCAACCCTATATTCTTCATGCGGGTGCCCAACCGCAATTGGATATCCCAGGGAGCGACAAAAATTGATACAGCGACCAAGTAGGCAACTAATCACCCATCGGTCAACCCCTTTTTCTTTCTCTCATGCTCCGACCTTTCGAGAAACATTAACAAGTACATCACCAAAGCCTGGTTCACTCAGCCATTGGTATAACCTCAAATCTCACTCGAAAAAGCTATAGGCCAAATTGAGTGTCATATCGTAGGTGTTTTCGCAGGGGCGAATTTGGCCACACTTTTCTTGGGGGGAGGGCATTCCCCTTGTTCCCCCTCCCCGTAAATCCGCGCCGGGTTTTCGCATATTTCATAAAAATTGCAACTGATTGAGAGACGTATTCAAGAATTCTTTTCATAGTTCGTATAATGATGACAGTGGATAAAACTACGAGTCCATAAACAGCCGACCGCCATAGCGCCGGTGTCTATCGATTCAGCGTTTTTGTTGCCGTGTACGCGAGTATCTGGGCATCTTTCAAGTACCATAAGGCTGCCTAAGAATAAGTTCCATGACGGACCTCTGAGTCTTACATAATTATGTCTAAGGAGACCTGAATCTCTTTGTTTATGCTGGTTATGATCAAGAAGCTTCAAAACTTCAAACAATTTCACTGCCTACTCCCCCAATCCCCTTCGCAACTGATGTAATACGTTAGTAAAAGAGAGACACAATCAGCATCCTGTCCCGTTTTCCGAGACTCGCTGCTCCTGGAATGATTCAAATTTTTAATTGGATTCTTCTATCGATACAGGCACCAAGAGTAATTGATTTTAGCAGTGATTCTTTCTCCATGCCGAGTAAAGAAATGCAAAGGGCGATGTTCAGTGCGGATATACGAGAGGCGGGGTTTAACGGGGATCCAGTAAAAATTGGTAAGGTTATTGTACCGCTGAGAAATACAGATAACTCTTCATTCGTTTGAAATTGTCATAATTTCTCTCGTGTGGTTGAAGCTTTAGAAAAGAAGGCAGCTGCTTTATTCGGGAAAGAAGATGCCGTTCTTGTTGCCACAGGATGCACCGCTAATCTTGTATCTAGTAAGTATGAAATATACAAGAAGTTTAATACAGGACAAATAAGTACAAAATTCTAATTCCTCTTCGCAGTTTTGGTTCACTGCAAAAATAGACCCAGCGAAATAGTTTTGGGAAACAGAAGTCATATAAAGTTATTTGAGCAAATGGGAGCTACCGAAGTAAGTGAGAAATTATGATTATCAATCAGCCTAAGAGTGGTACTCTCCAATACTTTTAATGCTGGCCTGGCTTGAAGGCAAGGAAACTTCGACGGGGAGCCTCTCTTGATAGAAGGTAAAACTTTGTATCATTTAGGCTATCGCCGTTCAAAAAATTCATTTTCTCCCTAGAACGAACTTTCAACAACACGGATTACCAATCGAAACAATACGATTTATCAAATTATGGCTAGACCTTGTTTTAGTACCTACGTATCCTTATTTTGACTGATTAACAATTTCACAGCAAATAGCAAAACCCAATATACTTATATAATGTATCTTTTATAGATTGCTGGAGCGAAATTACGAGAAATAGAAAATAATCCAAACGGGACATTTGATTTAATTCAACTGAGAAATCAAATGCAAACTCGTAACAAAAGTGAGCAACAAACCAGACTTATATGCGTAGAAAATACTCATATGACTTTAGGTGGACAAATTATGCCACTAAAATGGCTAGACGAGGTAAGATAATCGTTTTGCTACGCTCAAGTTCAATGTAGGCCTATTTACTCTTTAAGTATATTCACATTCTACAGGTAGTTGGATTTGCAAAATCGGAAAATTGGCCTCTCCATATGGATGGATCCCGAATAATTAACGCATCAGTCAAATCAGAAGTACCAGTTTCAAGAATTACTCAAGGATTTGACTCGATTATCTTCGCTCTATCCAAAGGATTAGGTTGTCCCTATGGCTCAGTTATATTAGGATCTGAAGATTTCATATCCCAGTGAGTAATTACTAGAAACTTTACCGTGAGCTTAAGAGTTTCTGTATACCTAATCGAGCGAGCAATATTTGCATTCAGAGCTAATAAAGTGATAAAAATGCTTGGTGGAGGTTGTCGACAAATTGGATACATGGCTGCTGCAGGCATTTATGCTCTCGACAACATGATTGACCGACATAAAGACGACCACAAACATATTCAAATGTTAGCTAACGGTTAGTGTGACACATTTGACAAAATATCGTAGATTTATATTTTAGAAAAGCTTATTCACTGATTTCTACTTTCATTGTAGCTATTCGAGACATGAATCACCCTCATATAAAAGTACCTGCATCCACAGACATCCACACCAACATCCTCAACGTCGATTTCGATATCAACCACATCTCAGCTAGTGATTTTCTTACCAAATTAGCAACAGTAATATCTATTAAGACTATTATACTAAAAACCGTATTACTGTGCACTCCCTTGCGACTCATGCCCGTTGCCTGATTTTGTAAACAATTAGCTAAAAAATAGCTAAAAAATTATTTAATTTTGCTAGGTAAAATACGCGAGTTGTAACGTTTTCTTCGCCGCTCTTCAATCTCGATACCCATCTTCCGAAAAAATAGCTGAAAAATAGCTATAATGTCTTATCAGTTTTAAGAATGCGTTTTTCTTTCGTATTCAATAAAAAATCGCTACCGCAATCTTCAAATGCCTGGCAAATGATTTTTTTTGTTGTTCAAGAATTGTGAAATTTAGGCTAAAGTTAGGTATATTGATTGATGTTCCCTAGAACGCAACTGTAAAAGCGTTCCCGTTTCCTCACCGCGATTCATACCTAATTTACCCGATACAATTTAGCTAAAATATAGCTAGAACCAAATAAACCAAATATTACGTGTACTCTATTACTATATATGCCAAATTTACACGTATCGTATCACTGTATTTATATTGGTGGAATTAAATTACTTAGCAATTCATAAGAAGTAATCCCACACCGTAATTGCGACCCTTCATGCCTCAGCACGGAGATACCTTATAACAATTTGGCTAAAACTGAATATTTTGTATTTTTGCTACGAACAATTGAAGAAAAATTCTTTTCTATGAAGTATTTTCTTATCTATTGGATCCTTAAGGCGCTAGAAGTATTCTCGCTCAATGTAAACAAACATTGTGGAAGGGATGTTCCCAGAAAAATGAAGTGGAATTTACACGTACGTAGATACCACTTCATTTTCATTTTCTCAGATGGGAACATCCTGCGATGTTTGTTTACATTGAGCGAGAATACCTCTAGCGCCTTAGGAGCTTGAGAATCAATAGAATTTATACCTATCCAGAGATAGTTACTGGAGGATTTTATAAGAAATAGGTAAAATCAAAATAGAAAGACAAAAAAAAATAAATAATACAAAAAAAAATAATAATACAAACCGTTACTAAAAATAGGCTACCTGCGTGCTTTAAAAATAAGAATAAGAAATGGAGTGAGAAGCAAAGAATAAGATCATGAAGTAGGGAAGATAATCGAAAGGAGGAGTCGAGACAGGTGGAGAGGCTTCAATTTTTAGTCTGGAGACAAAGACCGGATAAGTACAAATTAATTGAAGTAATTGAGTAAGGCAAGTAGTTGAAAGGGTTAGAAACTGTTTGGGAGTAATTACACAAGGCAGGGGATATGACTTAGGTTACATTGTAGGAAGTATTCTTAATTTTGGAAAGCAGGATATGAAAAAAGGTGATAAGGTTGTCAGATTATCTGCCTAATGATTAGATTTACACAACGGTGAGACTCAGGAAAAGATGAGAATGGGTGAGTTGGGAATTATCAAGAAATATAATTAGGAAAAATAGGGGGTGCGATTCTGCAGGGATGTGGATTGAATGAAGATTGTAATGAAACTTTTGGTCAGATTTCCATTATTAAACTAAAAAGAGTTCCATTGAAAATTGTAAAAAACAATGGCTTTCTTAACGAAGTTAAAAATGGAATTCACAGATCTTCTTCTATGGGACGGATTGGTTTTGATTCGAGTTCCAGAAGGCTGAACCATCAAAGAAGTCGGACTCAAAATTTTAAAAATTGAGCCAACTATTGCAGGAGAGACTTGGAAAAATTTAGATATTCGAGGTATATATGATTCCTAGGGAGGCGAGGAAAATTTTCAACCACCAAGAAGATGTATTGAAAACATTCCAAATATCAAGCATCTAGCTGTATATGACAGGAGAGGAAATTGCGGAAAATATATGAACATCAGAGGAGTTGTAATTGGAAAAATGTTGTGTCGAATTGATGCGAGATTGAGGTATATCTATAATTATGATGAGAGGGTAGATTAGAAAACTTTTCAGCTTTCAAGCTATGTACATATGATACGAGTAGAACATAGAAAAATTTGGACTTCCGAGTTATATAATTATGATTTGGATAAATTTCAACCATCATTTTTGATAGATGATGAGACGCCAAAATTTTCAAAAATCCTCCCTCCCACCTCCCCATAGAATAGGTTTCCTATTAAACCTTAATTTAAATTAGGTAGTTGACAAGATTACAGGCTAGGAAAGAGATTTATAGAAATCAGGACTCGACGTCAAGAATAACTGTTAGTTGTAGATGAATGAACCCTAAGGAATAAATTGAAGGAAGTTTGTTCCAATTGAGCTAGATAAAGGAAGGGATTTTCAAAATCTGAACGCAATCAACTCGAGAACAGAAGGAGGAATTAGTTGGTTTGTATGAAAGAAAGAGAGATCATAGAACTAATCATGCGTAGAGATTGAAAAAACAGTAATAACCTACAAAAGTAAACCTATAACAAATACTAAATTTCAAAAACAATCTTAATCTAGAGAAAAGGAGAAAGAAGGAGGGGGGGGGGGAGAAAATGAATCAAATTGAAACAATTTTCTTCTCTTAATTTGCAGATTAGAGAAGGACGACATCTAGAATTAATTACCATGTATGAATAATTAGAGGAGATAGATGCAGAAGACTGAAGAAGAAGGAGAGGATGAGAGGGAGAAATGGAAGAGCATGATACTGACAAGGTGAATCACTGAAGAGAACAAGTTGGAAGACTCAGAGAACGACAAAGAAAAGTAAAAATAAGATTGTATGGAGGAATAAGAGAGAAAGGGTGTAAAATGAAGAAAATATGAGAAATTCTGGAAAGATAGGGGGTGCGATTCTGCAGGGATGTGGATTGAATCGAGATTGTAATGAAGCGTTTGGTCAGATTTCTATAATTCAACCAAGATAAGTTTAATAGAAGATTTTAAAAAACAATGGCTCTCTTGACAAAGTTGAACAAATAATTCACAGATACTTCTCCATCGGACAGATTGCTTTCAATATTGAGAATTGTATTCAAAATTGGAGTCCCGAAAAGTTCACTCATTAAAAGTTTTGGATTCAATAAAATTTCAAAAATTGAGCTAAATATGATCGGAGGGACTTGAAAATTTTAGACTTCTGAGCTATGTATGAAAGAAGGGTGTTAAAAAATTTAAATGAACCATGAAAAGAAAAAAAACTGAAAATTTTGTGCATGGAGCCATACTATTATGACGAGAGGGTAACTGTGGAACTTTCAAGCTATATAGGGTGAGAGAGGGAAATTTTAACTTTTGAGATAATATGACAGGAGGAGGACTTGGAAAACTTCAACCATCATTCTGGGCAAATGGCGAGAGTCCTTACCCTCATAGAACAAGTTCCTCATTGAATCCTAATTTAAATTAGGTAGTTGATACATAACATAAACTGGGAGGATCTAACATCATCAGGATTCAATGGAATGATCCCTATAGAATAGCGAATTACAGAAATCAGGACTCAATGTCAAGAATAACTGTTAGTTGGAGATAAGTGAACCCCAAAGAATATATGGAAGGCCTTGAGAAAGTTTGTTTCAAGTGAGCTACATGGAGGAAAAAAATTTTGAAAACTAGGACACAATCAAGTCGAGATCAAAGAAAGAAGTTGGTTTATTTGCATGTAAAAAAGATAAATCATAAAACTAATTGTGGCTTGAGATTTAAGAGAGGAATGCCATTAAGAGCACTGTTAACCTCTAACAAAAACAAGATTTCAAAGACAACCTTATGTCGAGAAAAACAGAAAGAGAAAGGGGGAAATGAATCGACTAATCTTAGAATCAAAACGTTTTTCTTCCATTTTGAATTGCAGATCAGAGAAGGAAGACGGTGCACAGAATTAATTATTACCATTATAAATAGTAAGAGGAGATGAGTTAGAAGATTAGAGAAGAGGGAGAGGAAGAGAGGGAGAAATGGAAGAGCATGATACTGACAAAGAGAACAACTGAAGAGAACAACTCGGAAGACATGTAGAACGACAAAGAAAACTATTGTATGGAAGAACAAGAGAGAAAGAGTGTAAAATTGAAGAAAATTGATAAAGAAAAAAAAACTTGAAAAAAACTCATCAAATTGTACGAGTATGATGAGATAAAAAACACAAAAACAAATAACTGGAAAAAAAAAGTGTGAATCCTGAATAAGATTGAACCCCAGAATTAAATTACTCTCTTTGTCTCATATAGCCTACCATACTCAAATTTAGCTGTGAAAACTTTGTGTTTGCATTAAAATCTAAAGGAAAGTTATCTAGGGAATTTTTATTTCTTTTTCCTTCAATATCTTCAATATCCAGAGCAAAATTATCTGGATAATTCACTGAGGTTATTGACTTTCATTTACGTTCTTTCCATAAAGATTTTATTTACAAATGATTTATTAAAAATTTTTTACTTCTTCTGTCTGTTAATGAAAAAAAAAAATAATAATACGTTCATATTTTGAAAAAGGTGCCAAATAATCTATCAAAGGAAAACTTTTTTACAAAATATTCTACAGTAGAACAGTTTTTCAGACAGCCGTAAAAAGGAAACGTGATAGGCGCGCCGTAGGCGCGCCGCCGTGCTAGTTACCTACTATTCATTGAGGGTTTCCTCATTACTTTTATCTATAGTCTGTTCACGTTAAGAAAGGGCCAAAAGAAAGTAGAAAGTTATGTTACATGAGAAGTTCGTACCATGTTATTTAAATGGTAAGTACGACACGGTACGATCAGTGGTACGAACTTATACCCTTTCTTAACGTGAACAGACTGTACATTTAAACATTGGCGTGATTTTATTCCTTCTTGCACTCGTATAGGTGTCAAAAAATGGACCAAATATCAAGATAAAGGCCCTCAGCTTGAGTGGCAGGCCAAATTCCATTCGTTTCGTCACGTGTGGTAATATAACAATGTCCAATATACTGGATACAATCGAAAAATTCCAGTGGGTGGTGTATGAGTTCAACTGATGAAACTTCTACATATTACAAAATGTGATTACCTGAATGTGATACTCTAAAATAAAATTTTCTCTTCTCGCTTATGTATTTATTACATTAAACCCCCAAATTACATCACTTGATTGAAATACGATTTTACAAAAATACAATTAGTAAGCTCCAACGTTTGAGAAGTATTTTCAAAATATTCTACTTTCAATTAATCAGATTTTACACCGGGAGAAATATGTGTAGTACATTGACATGGGTATATTTTGAGGCTAGGGGTCTACCTGAAATTCGCGTTACAAAATCATGAGTAAAATGAACTACTCTGGGGATAGAAAAATTTCGAAAATTGATACCTACATGTTTAACGGAAAAATTATATTTATCTTACGGTGTACCATATTTTTTTTTATTGATCTATTACCATACAATGTAATCTTCGACAGTTCAACGTATGAATAATTCACGTCTAACTAGTCAAACCAGTGTCATCCCTAATTATACACTCTCAATTACCAACATCCTACATTCTCACACTCGACCCGACTCTCAGTAGAGACATATAAATGACGAACTAATGATATTATTTCCAATAAATTATAATAAAATTCACATAGACTTGGAGTAGAACACTCATCTCATCCAAAAAGCCATGCTAACCTCCTTCCATGAATCCCGGTAAACATTCATCTTGTCTGAAGCACCTGTTGAAGCACTGATCAGGGCTTCATAAGGGTAGTAATTCCTATTGAAGCCCTCTTGAAGCCCTGATCAGGGCTTCAAGAGGGCTTCTACAGGGCCTCTCAGTGCTTCAAGCGAGCTTCAAGAGGGCTTCAACTGGGCTTCGAAAGGGAAAAACAGGGGTAGTAATTCCCAAGTGCTTCAGAGTCCTTCAGATTGTTTACCGGGATGGCTTAAGCACAACAAAAGTGGCACCTTGATGGGTGAATATTTCCTGAATTTATGACATTATTTATGTTACCCTCAAGTACCCAAATTCCATGACCATCCACAAAACTTATCTTAACCCTACAAATCCTCTTACCTTCCTGTAGGACCCTAGACAACAAATCTAGACCAGTGATGAGATACCATCCTCCATCACGACTCCAGTCGACAAACATGCTTGCGTCTTCAATGTACGAATGAGTCATCAAAGGACTCTCAGTCCTTAGTATCCAAATGGAATGTTGAGCACAACGAGACGACTATCTCCAACATGCCATTGTTTATGTTGTAAGATTGAGTGATACTCTTCTAACGAATCGTCAGATTGTGTATTCAATGCTATTACCAATGCATCTCTGAGCGATGTGTCAAAAGTATCAACACACGACGACATACTCCAAATAGTAAAACAACGCGAACGAAAAGTCAACTCTACTTTGAGATGTATTGGGCAGCGCTGTTCTAACAATGCAATGACTGCCAGCATTGAACAAGAGCACGGATCGATCGTCAAATTGGAAAAGCCCGCCCCGTCAATAGGATCAACCCTGCAGAGCGAAAATAGTTGGAAGTCTCCGTTTCTTTCGCGAACCGTAGGCCAAGAAGACCAAAGTGACACGAACTAAAGGATTTCCCCATTTTAAACTCACCTCTCCCCCCCCCCTAAAAAAGGCCTAAATTTAGTTGTTAGACCTCGATCTACTTTAAATATAAAACATACAGTACAGAAAACAAGAATACAGGAGCCGCAAATTTAATCTAAATTAATATCGGAAGACTAGACAGGAACAGCGCACAAGACGACCAAGAAATAAAAATTTACAGGCTCTTGCTCAGGAAGCAAAAGTGCGGGAGACCCGCGACTTATGGCAGAGGGTTCAAGATTATTAGTTTACGTAGAATGTAAGCCTACAATTCATTTTCAAAGTAGGTCATAATTTATCCCTTCTCGGTAGTGTCACGAATTTTTCCAAGTCCCAGCGTTACACCCGTCAGCGTTACGCCTTGCAGCGTTATGCCACCCAGCGTTATGCGTACGCGGACAGAATTCCTCTGAGGGCCCCCAGTAACTAGACGGATGGCGGGTCTCCCGCCAAAAAGGGCGTTTTCAATAAAAACTTTCGGACAGTCAACGAAGACATTCTCCTTTCATACTCGCCGATTTTATTTACGATAATAATCAAAATAATAACAGGCCCGTCGAGAGCTTCAGTCGGGTCTGGGGCAAGGAACAGAGCGCCCCCAAATTTTTTTACACCCTCCCCAGTAAGCCGGGCTCGGGGACAAAATCCCCAATTGCCCCTTCCTCTCATCAAGCCTGACTTTGTGGACCGAGTACAAAGAGAATTAGCATGATATGAGATGCTCTGTGGTTCAGAATTTGAAATTCATCGCTGAATCACAAGTTGCAGATGTCCAAGAATATTGCTTAAGCATTTTTCTCTCACAAAAAGGTCTTAATATTTTGTTGAGGGTCAGTGTTTGAATTCTCGAGATTCTACCGAGCTGTGAATCCTTGAGAAACTGGAAATAGATTAATTTCTGAGATTCAACTTCAAACCACAAGGGTGAAAGCAATCTGTGTCTGCACCTTTGAGCTTTCTTCAGCGATTTTGTCTGACGATGGCAGTTTTGTATTGTTTTGAGCCAATATCAGAAATTCGTTTTTGGGTATCGAGCTATGACAAAGAATTCTGGAAAAACTGAGAATGGATTAATTTTCGAGGCTCAACTTCAAACCAAAAGGTCAACGGGTGTCCGCGTCTGAACTTTTGAGCTTTTTCTAGAGATTTTGTCATACAAGACCATTTTTGTATTGTTTTGACCCAATCACGAATTCGTCTTTAGGTCTCGAGCTATGAATCCTCAGGAAGCTGACAATAGAATTATTTCTGATGCCCAACTTGAAACCACAAGGATAAAAGATGTCTGTGTCTGCACATTTGAGCTTTCTCTGGAGATTTTTTCTGACGAGGGCGGTTTTGTATTTTTTCGACCCAATTACGAATTCGTCTTTGGGGTCGAGCTATGAATCCTTAGGAATCTGAGGATAGAATTATTTGAGGCTCAACTTTAAACTACAACTGCGTCTGCACATTTGAGCTTTCTCTAGAGATTTTGTCTGAGAATAGCATTTTTTTATTGTTTTGACCATTTTTTCACTCCCTCCCCTTCTAAACCGGGCCCATACAAAAGCCGGGCCCGGGGACAATATCCCCAGTTGCCCCCTCCTCTCGTCAGGCCTGAATAATAATGACAGTGATGATGACGCATAATCTTGACAGTATGATACTTGACTCACGCTTATACCGCACTCATACCGTACTTCAAATCTTCCTATTTTGACATGTTTCATGTCTTTTTTGACACCCTATGCAGTTCCGAAAATTTGCGAGTACCCCCCCCCCCCTCCCCCTATCAATGGACTTGGAAAATTTTTTGAGAATTACCTGGGAGGTTATCCAGTAATCTGCGAGTACCACCCCCTACGTAAAAATAAAAATTAAATTAAATTAAATTAAAATAAATTAAAATAAAATAAAATAAAAAGGAAGATGTTCTGGCGTAGCCAAATTTAATAAAGATCATGTTTCATGTCTTAGTATAATCTTGAGCATAGTTGCGGGCATTTTTCTTTGAACGTTTTATTTAATGATATTTTTCTACCAAAATATTGCAAAACATTGTGAAAGAGTATTTTGTAAGAAAAAATTGTTATACCTAAGTGAAAAGTTGAAGTAGGTACCTTATATTCTAGATATTAAACTTTCTTGCGGTGGCTAAAGTCCTTTGTCCCGCTTCTTGGTCCAGTACAAGTCCACTCAAGTATATTTCTAGCTGATGAGATTGCTGGGACTCACTCGCGCAGTCCACTTCAGTATATTTCAAGCTGATGAGATTACATTACTGGGACTCACTCGCTTCGCTCGTTCGTCCCGCTTCTTGGTCCAGTACAACCCACTTTGGTATATTTCAAGCTGATGAGATTACTGGGACTCACTCGCTCCGCTCGTTCGTCTCGCTTCTTGGTCCAGTACAAGTCCACTTTAGATACTCGCAAATTTCTGAATCAGTCTAGGGTATAAATTTGCATGCGCACGCGCACGCCAGGAGGTGAAATGAGGTGGTACTCGCAAATTTCTGAATCAGTCGAGGGTATAAAATTGCACGCGCACGTACACGCTAATTTGGGAGGAGGGGGTGGTACTCGCAAATTTTTCAATTGGGGTAGGGTAAGACTAAAGACATGAAACATGTCAAAATAAAATTAAAATTATAAAAATTTAATTAAATTAAATAAAATAAAAATGAAATGAAATGAAATAAAATAAAATTAAATAAAATTAAATTAGAATAAAATAAAATAAACCTCGAATCACCTGGGAGGTCATCCAGAAATCTGCGAGTACCACCCTCTGGGTAAGATTAAATAAAAATAAAACTAAATAAAATAAAATAAAATTGAAATTAAATTAAATTAAATTGAAATTAAATTAAATTAAATTAAAATTGAATTAAATTAAATTAAATAAAAATAAAATTCTCATCCGCTTGAAATAATATTAAAGTGGACTTGTACTGGACCAAGAAGCGGGACAAACGAGCGGAGCGAGTGAGTCCCAGTAATCTCATCATCTTGAAATATACTAAAATAGACATGTACTGGACCATGAAGCGGGACAAACGAGCGGACTCAGCCTAAAATACTCCAAAGTTGACTTATACTAGAACAAGAAGTTGATTTTTGAACGATGAAGAGCTTAAGAAGGCTGGCGAAAAGATGTGAAACACGATCTTTATATTTTTGGCAACGCCAAGAAATCCTTCTCACTTTCTTTTTTTTTTTTTTTTGGTAATACATATACTTAGTTGATGATGACCGTCGGTCGAAAGCTGTAAAATTAAATTTGCGCTACTGTATTTTCGTTTTTTTTTTAATTAAAATCCGTATGTCGTAGGACTCTGAAGCAAATCGAAATTTTTTTTAACATGAAAAAATTGCTAAACTTTCTTCAACTAGTACGTAAACTAAATGACCTACACTAGGCTACAACTTGTATGGAAGTCGATTCAATAAACCGATTGGTCGATCATATATCGATGAAGAAGTTGATATCATGGGCTCTTTTGGTGTCTTCCCAGTACCACGTTTATCGAAAAAGTTGGGAACTTTATTTGAAGAAAAGGCAGACATAATGTTTAAGACATAACGTTTTTTCCAAGAGGAAAACCTCCTCTGTACCGATCAGAGTCGCGGCATCAGTGCCTTCTCCAATCGAGAAATCTTCATCCCATCTAGTTATTTTTGAAACAGTGGCGTCGAAGCATTTCATCAAGCTCATTAAAATCTAAAAGAATATTTTCCACACTTTAATATTTTTCTAAACGAGAGATACAATAAAAAATACACATCAATATCAAGAACACATGAAACGTGATGGGTGGCACGATATCAAAACAATTTATTGGAAAATTAAGCACAACTAAAACAATAATTAAGATAGATAAATATCACAGTTCCGCATGTTTTTCACGATGTTGTTCTTCGATTGAAGGCTGAACGATTTCTTCTTCCGCGTGATCATCCACTTCCAACTGTAACTTCTTGATTTCGGCGTCGTAATCTTTCCACTCGCTGACAATTCTCATAGCAGCGGTCAATTTCGCTTCCTTGGTTTGTGGATTGTTACACTGAAAACCGTAACATGAGTTTGATAACTAGGTAACTATTCATTTATAATAATGATGCGAGGAGAAAAAAATTTACCAAATCTATGGTTTTCGCTCTCTCTTTTGATGCCTCGTCGCACCATGTTTCGCACCATAGCCATTCCTGAGGTAAGCTTTTTATAGAAACTTGATGGATCATATTATTAGGTAAATCCTGAAAGAGTAAACAAAATGGAGAGTTAAAAATGTCGTAAGTTCAATGGAAAAACGTAGAAATCACAAAAAACTGTTCTTTACTTGATCTAAATTCGAAAGACTGTTTGGATCTTGACTAAGGGCCTGATATTGTCCACGTAATCGATCACCAGCCGCAATTTTCCTGAATCTTTTCAAATCGACTACATACAAGGCGCTTATATGGTAACTTCTACCTTGTAAATGTGTCTTCCAGTAACCTTGTTTCCAAAACCTGCATAAAACCCACCAATCATTCAATATCCAATGTTATTTGACTGGAGTAGGAACTGACAGCGAAAGGAAGTTACAAACCGAAATCCATCCATTTCTTTTCGACTATCACAGAATGGAGTGTATCCATATGGTGCACCTTGGAGATCGAAATCAACGAGCTCCTGCATGTCTGCCCTAACAATCTGAAATTGAAAAACTAGTAAGGTGAATGAAGACAAACGAGATCGATGGACGTGAATGAATAATTTTCATTGCTGCAATTAAAATCATTCAATCACTCTCAAACCATGCACACCTGATCGGCGTCGACGAATATTATTTTTTTCACATCCAAAGGAAACAATACGTCCAAAAATAATATTTTGTAACCCCATATGATACGCTGCTTTTCACTTTGTTGGTGCAACCAGCGAGGCCACTTATACTGCACTAATTCATATTGGAATCCGTACTTTTTAGCCATACGCGGAAGAAAGTCCTGAAATTTTATTACGAATAGAATAAAATCTCAACTTAATATTAGTCCCAACACGCGTTTCTCAAACATACCTTAAAATTCGGAGACAAATAATTTTTGAGGAACCAAAATTTCACCGGCGATTTCGTATTCTTCAACACGCTCAACATCATAATGCGCAAAAATCTTTCATACAGGTGACCGGACGCAACGGAAAATATGTTAATTGGTTCGACGCTCGGTTGTTCATCACCTCCACCGGCAGTACCGCTGAATGTACTGAACATTATTAATTAGTTCGTTTGTGAATGCTTTCAGATTGGATGTTTCAAAAATTTTACTTACTTAGCTATCGAAGACCATATACCACTACTGCTTCCGACATCGTCTGCAAGCAATTCTTCGTGAACTTTATCCGCTTTTTTGCTAACTTTGAGTTTCATGACGTGCGATTGGAAAGAACTGATCAAAACTTTTATATCGGAGCTATTTGGAGGTGTGTCAGAACCTTCGTGACTGACGATATCGTAAATATCAGCCGATCGTCCCTGCCGTAGCCTCAATACCCACGCGCCAGGATTAGCCTTCAGTTGGAAATAACCAAGATTGGCCATCACAATTGTATCGAAGATAACCGGATTCGTTTCCGTACCCAACGTTATCTGAAGACCTCGAGGTGGGGTACCATAGGCCACGTCGAAACAGTGTCCTTCGAGTAGTAAGTGTTCTAGTTCGAACTGACTGCGATACAATAGTTGAATTAATGAAAAAAATATCAATAATTCATTCGTTTTAGAAAGAAAAAATACAAACCTGTACACGGATGAATCGACGTCCTGCAATTTTATGTTATCCAAATCATAGGGCGTTACAACTGATTCGACTAGCCAATTTTCAGGCACGTGCATATTCTGAGTCAATAAAGAACCTGGAGAAACTTCAGTAAAATTGGCGATAGGGCCGTTATCCAAGTTTCCTTCTGCGGTGAACCGAAGTTCCGGCTCAAGAACGTAGCGATAATAACTAAGACAAAACAATTGTGGTTATAAATGGATCAGATCGATACTCTGTAAACTATGTTTACTCACCTCTTCAGAGGCATATCGCTCAACCTTTCTTGACAGTTTAAGTAGATTTTAATTTCACTATTTAAAACTTGACGTAATACTGATACGATAGGGGCAACTTTTTGAGCGCCTCTCGATACAGGATCAACAATTACAGAAATTTCAAACACAGGTTCGTCAGTGTTATTCGGTGGTATTTTAATTGCACTAGAAAGAAGAAAAAATAAAGTGAATCCATACAAATACTAGTCGAATCCCTCACTTTCTAAATCTCTTCAAATATTCTACCTGTACGAATCCGAAATATCATTCAGTTTCAGTCGTGATTTGGAATGAGGTTTATTCACGAGCAACGCAACCGTTTTCAAAAATACATTACTCTTGTCTTTCACGGTACCTTTTAGGGAACCTGAAACCAAGAGATTTTGAAATGATTTCTCTGAACAAAGAGGCGAAATTGCTAGGCCTGAGGTTGGGTATGAGTTTTTGTCCTGGCCCGCATTCAGACGCAACAAATATTTGGCTTGGCCTACCTGGCCTTAGCAAGGCTTCAAATTCTTTTACACTGGCCCGGGGAGGGTCAATCTCAGATTTGGAAATTGCTAAATATATCACTAATGATAATGAGGAACGCACCTATTCTCTCTTCCACAGCTTTATAAATTTTGTTGACGGATGACTTCAATGCATGACGCTCGAGCAGTAAATAATCTGCCGTAATGAACTCTTCATCTTCGTCTAACGGACCAACTATCCGGCCATTTGCTACAATTCCTGTGTGCCCAGGTTGAAAATGTAGAATTTGATTGCAAAATTTTTCATGTTGAAGTATTACTTTTTCCATATTATCCAGATCTGTGTCCTAAAAAGGAGAAAGATAAAAGTAAATGATATCGCTCGGAAATCAGTTACGCGAGTAAATTTTAGACACGTACTAGAAGATCAAAATCGGAGGCCGTTTTCTCTAGATTCATGATTTTTTCTGCATTCTTCAATATTTTCTCAACATTCTTTTTAGTATGAATGGCAGCCATGATATATTTATTGATAATACTTCTATCTCCTTTTGTCGAAGGATTTATAATAACTCCGAGGCGATAACTGTCACTTGATTCGTGCTATAAAACAGAAGAGAAAAAATACAAACGCACAGATAAACCGAAAATTCTTCATTTTAGCAAGGTTGTATACGTAGTACGGAGTTTCTGCGCACCAAGTATTCCAGTCCGTATTTCAGCAAACTTCGACCAGCACTGGTTCCAAAATCAGCCACAACCCAGTAAGTCATCAAAGCAATGGCTTCAGTTTTTTTACTTGTAATATATTGCATACTATCGATCATATCAATAACTAACGGATCAGAAACATCCGCCGATTTACTTTTGTCGACATTCAAAATCCTAGTGTTCAATCTATCAAATAAAAAAAAATAATAATCATTGAAACTAAATATTTTGGAAAAAAGAACAGCGTGCTCTTCTAACGAAAATATGAGAGTACAAACCTTGGCATCACGTTCGGACGATTCATAATAAAATCTAAAACATCATCCGAATCTGAAAGTTCGCCCTTGTACACAGCTCTCTGAAATGTTGGCGTTTGACCCATTATTTCAGTCAACATAGCTTCCTCGAAGTCATCTTTGTTGAGAGATTTTTCAGAAATAGGCACACCATTCACCAGCGCCTGAGGCAGAGTCCGCAAACCCGATCTCGAAATGAAATCAGCAGCCAATTGTCTACCAGTATTGTAGTCTGAATCTGCTCCCAAAATATCGAGTACGTCTCCTCCGTACGATAAAGTTTGTAAACGTTTTTTAATGTCCTCCACTTCGACATCTCTATCAGTTTTAATTGTAGCATATACCTCTGTAATGAAACCTAGAGCGGCCTCTTTGTCTTTTTCTTCGGCCACGTAGTTGAACGCATTCAGAAGTGCTACTGATGCGCTTTCAAGACCGGAAATTGGCATTGGGGGAGTTGCGAAAATTAGACCCACCCTAACGGGAGCACTGTGAATGACAAATGATTCGGCCAATTTCAGCAGCGGCCAAGAATCGCGATGTGAGGGATCGCACACAATGACTAGATTGTAGAGATTTCGTCTTATACTACGCAGCATACCAGGGAATGTAGGTTTTAATAGGTCCATTAATGATAAAGACCATCTTTTGTATCGGTTATCAGTCTCAATATCATTGACCCACTGAATAGCCGAGTCTCGAATGTCGATCGCGTATCCTTCGTTACCGTTATTCGATAAATCCAGGGACAAGATCGAACTTACAATCTGCCTATCGGCTAGACCAATTTTGTACAAACCTTCCATGATACGGATTTCTTGTCGGACAGTTTCCAATATTGTGAAAATATCTACTACATCCATGTCGAAAAACATTCCGTTCAGGAAAAGTGCAGTGTCACTCGGAGGTAAATTCAAAGTCATTAAAATTTGATCGCGGTTTTTCTTAATTTCATTCTTAAGTTCCTGTGACACCTTTACATCGATTAGAGATCTTGTCTGCATGGGAAAATTTTGAGCTATATGGATCATTGTATCCAACGCTTCTTCAACCGGTTTGTTCATAATTATTTCAGCCGCTTGCATACTCAACTCTTGAAACTGCCACACTTTCAATGGTTTTAGTTCATCCGAGGAACTTATTAAATACTGACGGAATTTATTGAGTTCCTCAACTTTATCAGGATGTAAATTTTCAAGTGTTTTAAAATTAAAACCTTCAACTTCGATGATTTCATCATCTTGAGAGGTTTCTTCAGTCTTATTCTCTTGAACAATCGAATCATCTTGAGCTTTGTATTCCGTGGATTTCATCTGTAATTCGACACCGTAACCAGAAAGACGTACTTTCCTACTCGATTCCTTTTGAGGGCGATGTCTCAACACGTAAGCGATTTTACCCTCTAGAGAATACTGTTTCAGAAGTTCGTGAAAATCCACAAATTCTGGAGAGCCTAATTCAGCGTACAAAATTGCGATTCGAGAACGATTTTCGCCACCGGGATAGATATGATCACTGTCGAACATTTCGGATGTTTCCGATACCTAGAAATTTATCAATGGTATGAGAAATGAAAATCGTTGAAAATACGATTGTCGGAAATTTCGGAAATATCAACTCACGACAGAACCGTCGATGAAAGACTTTGCCTCATCAGGTGTACAGAAAACTTTTCCTGAAATTTCTAGAGGAACAGAACATGGTAAATTTCTCTGAGATCCCATTTGAGTGTACATCTGAATCCGCGGAGAATACAGGTGCAGTGAGAGAGCCAACTTCAGTAAATTTACTTGCGCGTTTGATAAATACTTAGCGGCAATATTGATAGCGGTGTCATAACGAATTTTATCACTTTCTGTAAGAAACACATTACATGATGACTCAGAGGTACGAAGTCTTTAATATTGATGAAAAATTTATTACCAAACGTCCAGAAAGCGGGTTCTAATTTAACTATATCATCTACAAACGACCAGAATAGATTATTATTTTCTTCAGCTAAAAATTCGCTGATCTCCAAAACCAATGGTGTTTCATGCCACTTGGCATCGATAAGAGTAGTGACGAACTTGTTCTTTTTTCGACACTCAGACGGTAGCAATAGGCTTGTCGATAGGAGAAAGAAGAAAATTATCTTTCTCGCCATGATGAGATTTCTAAAACATGTAATTGACAGAATAAATAATAAGTTGTTCGGATTAACAAGAGAAGAAGTTTAAATGACCGGCATTAAACACTATCCGTGCTGATGAATAAATTACAGATGAATAACAATTCAGGAGTGAACACGTACGAAAATTACTTACGTGGTGACCAATCGGTTTATTATACAATAAGTTTAAAGATAAAGACTAACATAACAAAGTAGAAAATTTTAAGCTATGAAAATGACGAGACATTTTCAAAATTTATAATTGTTCTGATAAGAATAAAGGAATTTTCTAATAATAATTCCAAGGATAGATTAGGATTAATGAGATCTTTACAGTTCTTTATTGAAGGAACAAATCTTTCCAGTAAGTAATTTTAAATTAGGATTATTTTTTATCGATTAAATCATTTGCCTCTAAAATGTTTGAGAAATTAAACGGCGAGAAGAAAAATCTTGATAGCAAGCGGAGAAGAGTGGAAGAGATGGCTTTGTCCCTCCCTTCCCCTCGACCCATGTCAGGTGGTTTCAGCCACAGTTTACGCGTTCGTCGCTCACTGCGAGCGCTATTGTTGAGCTTGAGCTATCTATTCGAGTTCTCGTCAAAGCGTCAAAGGTTTTCGACTTTTCTTGCTCTCCGCCGCGCCAAGCCGAAATCTGCCGCACAAAATAGAATGGACACATCTGTACGTTGACGATCAGCAAAAAAGGGTATTTTTGAAGATCTTGAAGGATTTTTTTCCGCAGATCAAGGATATGCAGCTATACGTCCATTCCATTTTTCACTGGCAAAAAGGCGTCCGCTCAATGTATTTCTTATAGGACGGACTCTCTTCTGCCAATGAGTCCGCCTATCAGTTTAATAACGATTCTTTTGTACAGAATAAAAATAAACCTCATTTTAAATTTGATGTTCTTTTGGAAATGACATTCGCTGTTCCATCTTCGGAAGTTACACCTAGTCGCAATCATCGACTGACTATCCCAACTCATCAAGGCAAACTATTTCTTCCTCCCGATCGTTTTCATTTAGTACCTAGTTTAAATGATATCGAAAATTTGTCCGGGAAAGGCGAAATCGACTCCAGTTTATTAGCGGATCAATCAGCGTCTCAGAATACAAGTCGAGGAAGAATGAAAAGGGACGTGCTATAGATTTCAAAATGAAGGCAATGCTTTCGCAAGAAATGATACTTCGGATTTTTTGTCCGACATTCCTTTGATAACTCACGATGCGACACCATTTGAGGATGATCAAATTGAGGGGAAAAAATGGATGAATTTGAACGATATTTCTGGAACCTCAGAGCCGCCGAAAATCCAATACAGCGCGTAAACACAATATCTTCTAGGTACTCGAAAATCTTCGTCATTTTTTTCTGAGGTCTTCCTTTCTGATTCAATCGTAACGATCCCTCCTCATTCAAAACCTTCAGTGATTGTAGAAAATGATGAAGTTGAGCAGGATGTGAAAAGTTCTACAGATAGTGGTATTAAATTTGAAACTGATTTGTGAAACCAATCTCAAAATAGATGAGACGCATCTGAAAATATTGGAGACGTAACCTCGTCTGAAATTTTGCGGGAAACAAACTCCGTAGCGGATGGAAATTTACGATCAATATCCAAATTCAGAAATACATAGGTAGGGCGTTTTTAATTTTATTGTAAGTAGGTCCATCTCAAAAAAAGTTCATCAATGCAAAACCTGATCAGAGAAGAAACTGCCTTGAGGTTTTGAAAGATCGCAGTTGCCCCATTGATTTCGCTGGAGTTCTGAGTCAGGATGATGAAATTGATGAGGATATAGTTAGAGGAAACCTCTCCTTTCTACCCGAGATTGCAGAAATTCGGCTTGTTTGTACACAAAGCATCGATTCAGTGTACGTTTCGTCGACACGGTTCATTCAATTTCTTATCTATATTGATGGTCCTTCCACGTCGCATATCTCTCTCATATATCCTTCTCGAAAATCGTCCCCGTTTTCGTGCGCTGGTAACTCCCTAAGTCAGACGGGAAGCTCGCAATCCAGCCAACCCACTCTGGTGAATGAATTGTTTGCTCAATATGACGATAGCGTGTTCGTTCAACCTACGTCCGCAACGCCTAAAAGAGGAAGAATGTATTAGGTATCCGCTCAGTTACTGCAGTGTAATGTTGAAGATATTGACGTAGCAGCATCACCAAGAAAAACACTCACGCAGTCGCGTGAGTAGTACACGACTTTTCCTTTGACTTATCAAAACTCATTAAGAGAATCACTGCTACTGGCGACGAGCTGAGTGGTTTGAATCATGGTCACCTATTATAAAATATTATAGTCTGTTCCAAATAAGACCGGGATAATCGAAATTACGTTTCACCTCCCCTGTGTCGTTAAATTGGAACGTTTCACCTCCCCTGTGCCGTCGAATTGTTCAGTGACGTCATTTCGATTATCCCGGTCTTATTTGGAACAGACTATAGTATAATTTTGAATCAATATTAAAGCCAAACAAGAATCGAATCACCCATCAGTCCACACCTGACCATTCCTTTTCTCAAGCTCCGACCTCTCCAACCGCTTTAGCAAGCAAAAAAAGGAGAATACATCATCGTAGTTTAGTTCACTCAAGGATCTAACTCAAATTGTAACCACCTCTCAAGAGTCAAGGGGCGCAATAGACCTGCACTGCGGGTTGCATACCTGTTTCAGTTTTGCGCGTTGTAGTTGTAGACCATAAAATTTCCTGTAGAATTATAGCCTATCTCAATAATTCGACTATCTATAGTGAATGTAGGCCTGTCTCAGAGATGAATTATCAGAAAATACTTTTTGGAAGATGACGAATTTTAGAAGAAATTTCTTCCGACACGAGTGTAAGAGCAGTAAATTCTTCATAGAATGGTGTATGTCTCATAATTAGAAGCATTTGTGGGCCAATAATTTTAGAAAAACGGGCAAAAACTTATCTCAGAAATTCGCGCTTCAAAGTACTGACTGTGGGAAAAAATTGTGCATTAATTGGTGATGATGATATGAAACTTAGTATGTGTCGGTCTAGTGCCTATATACTGTATAATGAGGCTGAGTTATTTGGAAAAAAAAAAAACGATAACACTCTCTGTACCAGTATTGAAAAGTATAATTAAATGTTGCCGAAATCATACAATCAGTAGCCTCATTCATGAACTTGATAGGCAAAATTGTTCCCTAAACGCTGCAACAGCGTTGCTTACTGAGGCTGCAAATTTTCTGCTGATTTCACAAGAACAGCAATTTTTTGATAGAAGTCAGCAAAATCATGATTTAGCTAACGAACCGCCTTTAGTGAGGAGCCATCACCGTGTAAAATGCTGTTGTAAACTAATTTAATGAACCTGTCAAATAAAAGGTTCTTCATCACAATAGACGCACTGACAACAAAACGATAGGAATTTGCTTCAGGTAATGTGAGCGACTGCTCGTAATAGGGAGAAATTAATTAAACATAATATGCAAATTTCTCGAGAACTACTCATCCGATTCTCAAAAAATTAGAGGTGCACAACCTTCACATATATCACTACAAAATGGTCAAGTTACAGAAAAATCCATCGGGTAGTTCTGCGGACCAAATAAATATCCCATAGAGAAAATTCAAGCAAAATATGGTACCTATCAAGGCGAATGCCAAGGTCTTCAAGTAGCCGAGTAAAAGAAATTTTTTGGTTAAAGGAATAGTACCCTCGAAGAAGGAACCAAAGGTGTCTTAGCTCGAAAACAAATAGTGCGAACGCATTCCAATTTTTGTTCTCTTTGTGCCCCGCTTGAAGTCAAGTCACCAATAAAATCATCAGTGTTCATCCGTGGTCACGCTTCGACTACAATATGTATCATAACTGTAACTGGTTTACTTTCGTTCACCCATCAACTCTTCTAAAATTTAGCAAATAAATGAAACCGAATTTGTAAGACGTTCTTATTTATTGCGAGTTATAATATCATACACGTAAAAAATAACGAAAGTAATAAAACGAGTGAAAAATTTACAACGTACAAACGAATCCAGTTACTTGAATGCATCGCTTAGCTTATAGATTATATCGTTATCGTTTCCATGGAGGAAACAGAAATTTCCAGATTCATAAATAAAACGTAATATAATTTGTGTTGATCACAACCATACACGATTCAAAACACGAAAATTAAAATAATAAAAAAATATCGGAAGTTAAAAAAATATCTTATTCATAATAAACGAAAAAAATACTGTCTCTCGGAATAAATTATTAAACTTTAAGCACATTTCAAGTTTTGATTGCTCGCAACTAGGGGTTTTTTCGGGGTTTTGAATTTCGGTGTGCCAGGAAGTGTGACGCATGACTTTGTCAATGGTATTACCGGTAATACAGGTCTCTTCGAACCAGCGCGAGGTAGGACTAATTTGTTATTCTCTGGGAACAGACACAAGAAAAGTTTATCAATAACGGATAACGATACACTAATGCAAGAGAAATAAAAGAAACTCATAGTTGAATTCGTGGTCCCAAGACCAGAAGTTCTTCTAGCTGAAAACTGATTGTGTAAGCGAACAGAAAAAAATAACATAACTTCAAAAAATTACAAAATATTCAGTGACACAGAAAATTTAAGTAATCAACCTAAATTTTTCGGGCAAGATGTTACAAGAGAAACACCCTGTTAAAGAGACTTTCTATCAGGGGAAAAAAATGATTACCTTTCATCGTTCCTTTTTTGAACGTCTTTATTGGGACAAATGTTCGAACAACTGATTCGGAATTAGCAGGTTGGCTGGACTCGGTCAACGTGAAGGTAGAATTTACTTCTGCTGGTAACTCCTCTTCAACCTATTTGAACAAATTGAAGCAAATTCATCACAGATTAGATCATTTTTCAATCGCAATCAGACTGTTACCACTACCCAACAATTGTACTCACATCTCGTGCAATTAACGGACACGGATTCTGAGTTGTACGAAGGAGATCGATAGAGAGGCAAGCATACTGTTTCAACGTATCGGACCTTTTCTTCACTTCTGAAGTAGGCGATATCTCCCAACTGATAGTGCCTTTACCTCTAAGCATACTCTTCAGATCCTGAACAGAAATAAAATGTAATACCGTTTTACGACGATCACGATTTTAAAAGAAATTTCGACATTTTCAACGACTCACATTACGTTCACCAGCCATACTCGTAGTAACCTTATTGTATCCACGCAATAAGTCATGGTGTTGTTTATACTGTTCCGCCATTTTCGTAATTATGTCTTGGTGACTGATGTTTGTTTTATCTAATAAATCGAGCAGTTTCATAAGATGCTCAATCTGTGTATGAGCTTCCATTTGCGATATCTGAAATTGGATAAAATAGTAATTAGTTTCGAAGAGTGAACACAAATTATTAAAATATACAATTTCCCAACTTACCG
The DNA here is from genome assembly GCA_035079395.1 of Aspidiotus destructor. NCBI lineage: Eukaryota > Metazoa > Arthropoda > Insecta > Hemiptera > Diaspididae > Aspidiotus > Aspidiotus destructor. The sequence goes on along the minus strand of JAVHKZ010000003.1, from coordinate 7,803,774 downwards.
CGCTCTCCTGCCTCAAAACTTCATTTGCTAAAGGTTCTGTGATGTTTTGTTCAACCATTTGCTCATGCAGTTCGACTAATTCTCTATCTACTTCCAGTTTCCGTTCCCATAACTCGTTCATTCTAGTATGAACGCCAGACAGTGCACCTTCCATGCGATTCACTTGTATTTCAAGAAGATTTATATTCTGCAAAGTAATGAATAATTATAACATTGAGCGAGATTCACAAGAAACTAAATGTACTATGCATATTTACCTCATCGTCCGAATTATCGAAGACGTGAACTCGTTCTGCATTATCGTGTTTATACTTGATTCTCCATTTAGTAATCTTTTCCTTCGATTCGAGCTTCAATATCTTTTCGTGGATTTCTTTCTTCTTCGCAAATAAGGCGACGATTTTTTCAGTCCACGAATTCAGGTTACCAGTTTTCGGCAGCATCGCTGCTTTGCGTAATTCTTGATTCTCTTTGATAATTTCTTGATTCTCTTTCATAATCTCTTCGATCCTCCTTTCAATTTCGGTTATCTTGGTCTCTCTCTCTTGTAACATGCGTTGGTACTGCGCAGCGTGCTGATTCACATTAATGACAGTTTTGGCAATTTTGGTCTTGATAGTACGAGCACGAGCGGCGTACTTCAACGTATTGTAAGTATCCTCATAGGACAACTCGGTCGGACCAACACACGCAATCATAACTGTTTGACAGTTACCTCCGAGGGAATCTTTGAGCAAACGTGTCAATTTAGAATCACGGTATGGAATATGTCGAACGCCATCCGCAAGATTATTGATACAGTTTCCTGAAATATAAAAATGGAAATGATAGGAGACAAAAGAGCTAACCAGGCCATAAGTAAGAGAAAAGAAAATTATTTAGAGACATAGTCCCAGCTCCAAAAGAATGGCAAACGATTTGAAAGATTTAGAAATTGGTTTTTCTTGTTCTCATCAACACTCATACAAAGTCGGCGTCAAGTTTTTCCAGTCATGAATTTGGTCAAGCAGTAAAAACATAGTCTACAGCACGGGAGAATGCAAAACACGAATTAAAATTTTGATGTCACTTACCCAAAGCGAGTAGAGACTTATTAATGTTGGCGCCTTCCTTGAACCGCAAACCTTTACAGTTGGTAGCTGCTCCACGCTCTGACCCCGCCAAATCTATCATCGATAATTTTACCAACTGAACTCTTCCATTATCACTGGACCGCATTCTGATGAAAACCTACGATTTGAAAAAAACGTGAAAATTACAATCCTTCACGCTCGAGAAAAAATAGTTCTACCTTACAGTATTCTCAGTTTTCGAAGAACGGGTAAATTTGGAGCATTAAAGAAATTTAGATGGAATAATAGGTAACAGCATCGACTAGTCAAAATGCCACAAAGTTCTTACTTGGAATACAGCATGAGACCTGGACGATTCGGCGTTTGCATCCGTTGGATGTTGCGTTCTATTTGAATTTCCTTGTCTCAATAATTCGAACAGATGTTCTGCGTTTTCGATTTGCACTAGTTTTAAACCCGATACTGTAACACCATTCACTGTGTCTTCACGCAAATGCAATGGTCCTGAGCTTGGATTCAGCAAATCGTGAACGTTCTCATTATATACCTACAAACGAATAAAATGAACACCAATGAATAATAGAATCTCACAAAGGGACCCAAAATCGATCTTCAATTACCTCTAGATAAGAAATTCCTATGTCAAAGTGCTTGTCCTCTACGCTTTCCATCTTTTGAAATAATGATCTCATGGTTAAATATATGATACCCGGAGTCTCGTCATTTCCCAACATTGTGAACGTTTTACCAGCCCCAGTCGCTCCGTATACAAACACTGCGCAAAGTAAAAATAACTCATTCGTAATCACTGTAGAAGGTAAGCATAATGAGATATCGATAATTAACGTACCCGAGCAATTATAGCCCTCCAGAAGAGATCCGAAAATCCCGCAAATGCTGTTGTTAAATACATCCTCATTCGAACTCTCGAACTTATAAACTCGGTCAAAAACAAAATGAATCTCTTTATTTTGTTTCTTCGCAATATCGCGGAATCGTTGTTCTGTTCCATGGAAGAAGAAAGCTTCTTCACTCTTTTTGGGATCAAATATTAATGTACGATCGTCAACTACACTAATGATACTCCTGGATGGATAATTCGATAATGGAAAATAGTTATCAACGTTTACAGAGATGGTTAACCTTAATAGCCATATAGAATACTACCTGCAGGAGTTAGCTGCCACCGCTCTTTCTTCTCGATTATTGTAAGGACGTACACGGATATAGACTTTCATTTTTGTACTTGTCGGCACATCTCTCGACATTTTGGTCGAGGAGCCCGGTGTACACATCAATCTCAAATTTTTCTTATTCAACACCATCTGTCTTCCTTGTGTTTTCCAATTTTACAAAAGAAACGAAACCGAGCTTTAAAAGTACGTCAAAAATGAATGGATTAAAAATATGAATACGCATAAGAATGAGAGTAGAATATGGTTCGGTTAAAGGGAAAACAATCCAGATCTAGTCGGTACTTGGTAACGAACATAATTTCAAAATGGGATTGCCAGAGAGGGCGTGAAAATGAAGTGTGGCGCTAGTGGCGTTTGCAAAACTCACGTTCTGACGTACGTGCGTGACGTGCGTCACAAGACGGGTAGTACGTGTGTCATTTATTTTCTGTGACGTCAGAAGTTGAAGAGTGACCACAGTTCAATGATTAGGGTGCTGGCATGATCGGTGAGGGGACGGGATGCTTTTATCAACTATCAGCAGATGAGGCATTTTTGAGGAAAAGATCCATTTCTTGATGGCCACGTATGTTTCGGTTGCGGTGCGAGTTTACTATTGTTGTTGCAGTTACCGCAGGTTCCTCTGATATCAGATCAATTTGAGAGAAAATAAGATTTATCGAGCCATTGAAATTCACTCGAAAGTTAAAAAACCAAGTATTATCAAGCCGGTTGTGACCCAGCTAAAAGGACCATTCACTCATCATCAGATTTGATAAACAATTCTCACACAACGATTGTCTACTGATATCTGTTTTCACGATTGATGATTCCCAAGGTGAGAATATTTGAATCGTAATTTCAATGCAAAACTTTGGTTTGTATTTTGTACATTGCATCTCAATATCATCCAAATAATTCCATTTATCAAAGACATTGAAAACACTCCAGAATACTCAAACGCCGGTTCATAGTGAATAATGTTTTCAGGCTCCAGAATTATGTTATGGATGTGACTGATCAACTTGGTCATTTAGTATTGCATGTTGATGGTACTCTTCAATCTGTGAGTGTTTGAAATTGGAGTAAAACATTCTGATTAATATTTGAATGACAATCTATCTAAAGTCGGTATTTCTGTTCGTATTTTTTAGTCGTGTGGAGAATTAGCGAACAACGAATTTGTTGCCAATCTTATCAGCCGTTTGGTCACCATTGCGAAGAACATTCCACCTCAAGAAGAAAAATACAAGAAAATAAGCAGTATGTATGCTCGTGGTATTAGTTCTCGAATGATTATCTCTGTCTCAAATTAATCGTAATCTGTTTTCAGTAATCTATCCAGATACTGTTTACGTCGTCTGCTTATCGAACGCACGAATACACGTATCAAAGCTGAAAAGGAATCAGTTTACATCGGACTCCGAATCTGATTCAATTGTCGGTTCCATAAATTGATTCAAAATGCGTTACCTAGTTCTATGTTCAATTATATTCTTCACAATCTTGTCTCAGTTCGAGTGCCATTATGTGGAGAAAACACTCGTTTTAGTCGATAATTTTCTGATCAAAGAAACCCATTCACTGTTCTTCAAGTCGTTGAAAGATCGCGGCCATGTATTAACTTTCAAATCCGCCGAAGATTCAACGCTTAGTCTGTTCAAGTATGGAGAATTATTATATCAAAACTTGATTATTTTTTCCCCTAATGTAGAAGAATTTGGTGGTAAAATAAGCAAAAAGACAATTTTGGATTTCATCGATGAAGGAGGAAACTTGATGGTAGCCACTGGCAGAAAACCTGGAGTTATACTGCGCGAAATTGCTGTCGAGTGTGGTATAGAAATCGATTCACCTGGTGCTTCACCTACTGGCAGTTTGGTGATAGACCATTTCAATTATGATACTTCCGATCCATCTCACACTTTGATCGCCGTGGATGGCGAAAATTTGATTGATGCTCCGGTCGTAGTAGGAACTCGTAAAATCGCACCCCTTCTATACAAAGGTGTTGGTTTACTTGTGAATAATTCGAATCCTTTGGTTCTGAGAGTACTAACTGCCTACAGCACCTCATATTCGTGCGATCCTTCTGGCAGTATCGATAAAACTCCAAATGTAGTCGGTAAAGAATCCACGTTGATAGCTGCAGTGCAAACGCGTAACAATGCAAGGATTATATTTTCAGGATCGATAGAATTTTTCTCTAATGAAGCGTTTCTATCGAAAGTTGCAAAAGTTAATGGCCCTAATTACGAAAAATCTTCCAACGCCGAAGTGAGTGAAAATTTGAGTAAATGGTTGCTGAAAGAAACTGGCGTCATACGAGTAAAGTCTGTCGCACATCATCGGCATGGTGAGCTGGAAGCTCCGATGGATTACACTATTGGTGAAATGGCAGTATTCGAGATGGAATTGGAACACAAAGTGAATAATGTGTGGAAACCTTTCGGCGTCAAGGATCTTCAATTAGAATTTGTCAGGATCGATCCATTCATCAGAACTACCATACCGTTGATTGGTCAAGGCAAATATCAAGTGGTTTTCAAGATACCGGATGTTTACGGTGTATTCAAGTTTCTTGTTGATTATAAGAGGATTGGTTATACGTCAATATTCAGTAGCACTCAAGTATCGGTTAGACCTTTGAAGCACACGCAATATGAACGATTTATCCAGAGTGCGTACCCCTACTATTTCAGTGCGTTTTCGATGATGTTTGGTGTTTTTATTTTTTCTTTCGTATTTTTGCATGCCGAGATGGATAAAGACAAGAGCGATTAATGTGTTTTATCATTGTCGGTACTCATTCCTTTTTCTTCACAAATAAGGCTGTATTACTTATAAACAACTTTCTGTTAATTGTTTGTTCCATGTCAGACATTATGAATGATTTGAAAAACTTTGTTGTTAATTATAAGTCATTTCGGGAAGTTCGAGTGTTATAAGAGGAATTACTTGTGTGACCAAAAGTAAATCTTCGACCTAAATCTGTGGCTTTGTCTGAATGCGATTTTCTTTGTTACATCTAACGTAAGTTATCCTCCGTTTTTGAGATAGTTTTGAATTGACTATCCGATTGCCGACAGGACGAAGTTTTTATTTTGTGTGTTGGTAAAAAACGTCAGTAATCCACCTAAAAAAGTGCACGTACCTCCGTATTTGTGTGCAAGGAATGAACATTTCGTCAAGTTCATAATATATGCACCAGTATCGATGTGCATCGTGAGGTACACTTTAAAATGGGCGAGTTTTTCTGGTTCATTAGAATCGCAAAATTATCTTTCGATGCAAATGATTTCATTGCAACGTCATCCATGTCAAATGACGTCGAGTCTCAAGTTTTTCGTGTACAGAACAATGTAGTTGAAAAACTAGTCTAAAAATAATATTTTAGTATCATTTAGTTAATAGTAAGAATACACGTGTAATATAATTTAAAAATTCTACCTGTTCTTATTTTGAGCAATCTTAACAGGACGGGTAAACTATCATGACTTGATACTGAATGGTGAAAAAATTTGTTTCAAAAAGAACTAAAGTGAGAATAGGAACGTAACGATAATGCAAAAGGGGAAGGGAAAAGAAATTATTGATCAATTGTATAATTAAACATGTATATTCAGGACAGTATTTTTTTGTTCAAATAAACAATAATTTCTGTTATATTCAGAGTTTCTTGTAGTTTACATTCTTCCTCATTCTCATAATATTAACATCTTCGATTCAAGAGAGAGACAAAAAAAAATATTTGTATTAAATGAAAGTTGTACAGGCTACCATCATGTGAAATTAAATTTGATAAAAAAAATCATTACAAAATCCGAATACATACAGTACCTGAATTGATACAGTGTTTATTAAATTTCAAACACGTACAAGTATAATTTATTTTCAGCTCTTTTTGAAAAATGAAGCTATACTTTTCGAACCAACTGCGGCTTTAGCTAACGCAATTTGCTTGGTATTCTTCTTTTTAGGCGTCTAAAAAATATGAAAAAAGAAAGAATTGGTATTTTCGAGTCATGCACAGTTTATGCTATTGGAATGATCTCATAAAAATATTCGAATAAACTACTGAGTAGAGTCTAACGTTTTCAAAATGCTCAACTTTGAATGTTTAAAAATTTTACAAATCTTCCCAAGGTGTGCCACTTATGTGTAGAAAGAAATTCCAAATGCTGAAGTTTGCTTCACCATTTAGTCGAGAATATTATATTTTTCTGAATTTCTTGTACTGAAGTACTGATCTTAGATCAGGATACATCAGACAACGTGCAGGGGAAGGAAAGTACCTAATCGTCACTTCACGACACGAGGCCGATTAGGTAAGCATATTTCTTCATGAGTGGATGAACGTAGATCTAACCTTACTCTATCACGTCTCGAAAAATTTAGCTCAAGTCCTGTCCTCTGATTCATACTCATCATGTTAACTGTGACAGAAACGACCTACCTAGTTCAACTTCCCCTCAATTCAAGCCGCTTCTAACAATACCAAAAACCAAATTTACGAATCGTATTCGTTGAAGCATAACCTTACATGGATTAATCTCTACTTAGCTCATCAAACTCTTGTGTCACCTTTAATGGGTATTCGAATTTTTCAAAGGTCAAGTGATATAATACCTTGCGAAAATATCTTAGTTTTGTTAAAAATAACGTTCATGATGCGTTTTCAGTAGATGGCACTTTGGCAAATACTCTACCATCTCACTCTGAACATTTTGTAAAATGATTCTTACTTTTTCTTTCTTCATTTCAGTTTCCAGTAATTCTTTTTCTTTGCATTCAATTTTAATTCTCTTAATCTCGTCGGCATCCAATACACTTTTCCTTTTTTTAGGATTCACGTCTGGAGGAGGTATTTTCATAAAGGATGATAATTTTTCACTGAGCTCGGGCATCAAGTAATCTGATATTATGCCGTGAGCGTATCGAATATAACTCTCTGTAAATTAAAAATTGTATCTATAGCGAAAAAAACTCATCGAGTTGTACAATGTAAAAAAATACTGAGAAAAGAAAAGAGACAAAAATTGTACCTGAAGAATCTTTTGTGCTTTTAATAAAACTACTTGATACGGCGCACGATAAATTCACATTCATACATTTATCCTCCAATGCGGCTGAAAGACGTTTAACTTTGTGCGCTAACCACAATAACGTTTGCTCTTCATCATATTTCCAGATGGTGAGTCCTCCATAATCTATAAATTTCGTTAAAATTACTCATCATCTCGATTTTGAGCTTTATCATTGACAATTAAATGTAATAAACATGATCTATCTTTATGATTGGTAAATTGTACCACCACATGAATTATCTCACCTTTTTTTTTGGCAATAAGCGATAGTTGATCATTGTCCGAGAAAAGTGCTTCTAATTTCATAGCATCTTCAAAATCATCATCGTGAATCAGTTGATCAATGGTTGATCCCATTTTGGCCTACATGAATTAAACGCGAATTAATGCGATGGTAAATTAAATGATCTTCCAAATCTAGTTCACCTACTTTACAGAGATACGGTAACACTAAGAACAGAGGATCAATACAAGTGGAAAGGTACAGACTACCATCCGAACACACGGAATTGCCGATAAACCAGGATCTGAAAAGTTAACGAAATCGAGAGATAGAGTTCGAATTTCGAGCGCTATTTACAGAGTTGGAATTTAATTTTACCTGCATGGTTGAGAAAATTTGAGTAATTCATGAACGGAATTATTTTTGGAATTGTAGATAAATTTGGCGCGACCATCAGACTTGGGATGCCTTAAATTGATAATTTCCAAGTACATTGTTTCGGAATTTCCACCAACATTTTGGATCTCTACAATGAACGAACAGCTTTTATATATTTTCAGTACTTCAGATGCCGGCTATTCGAAAATTAGTTTTACGCGGAAAAATACTCACCTTTACCGACTAAAATCATTGTGTTACACGAGTGTTGATCGTGAATGTTTTTCAACTTTTTCATAATGATTATTTATTTCACAGGTACTTGGTTGTCATAAAAGTATAAAATTTTGATTCTCCTCACATGAACTTTGGAGAGACGAAATACAGATTCAAGATTGAACGAAAGATTATCATTTCAGTGGTGAAGTATCAAAATATAAATAACATTTTGTGTTAAAATTCAGAGGGCGGGAAAATTTAATTTTTATCAGTAGGTATATTTCAAATGTTAGATTCTGCTGATAAACAAAAAATCTGTGACGTCACACATTCATTCGATAGCAATAATATTTATGAATTTTTTATATCTACAAGTCAAGCAAATCAAATTCAATTCACAAAAATTATCATTATTCAGTAATATTAAATTTCCATTTACAGTACGCATTGTTGTTGGACTGTTCGGCAAGATCAACACGTCATGACATGATCCTATACATTACTAACTTCCGGATTACCGTCAATTACAGGTGCCTATTCCAGTTTCTCTGATACTTCAAATTTCAAACTAATGTAAAGCTGAGTACCGTTCAATCTATTCCCTCTTCCTTGCAAACACGCGTCCCTAATGGTTCCCTAGCCTTTCAGTAAAAATGGAAACAACTGATGAGTTAATGACCGATAGTTCAAAATAATTGCTGGACCGTTTTATCTAGCTTTTCATCCCACTTACTCATCGGACTAAGTATGAGAGAAACTTCGAATGAGATCGTTATCATTTCAACCTGATTTAATCGATCACCAACTCGCTGCATCTAGCATTTAATTGACCTGGTGTAGAAATTACTTTAGGGTCAGGGTCCAACGTAAGATACCGGTATCCGGTTTTTTCCGCGATCTTACTTCAAGCAGCAATACCAGTGGGAACCGCGTTAGCTTCGAGGTCAATTGGTATCGTTTGTGTTTTCATCAACAAGTAAAGGGCAAACGTGGTTCGAGCAATTATCTGTAGAAACTACATTGAAACAATAACAATGCATTTCTAAATTAGTCTGTTTTTCTTAGTCAATTTCGAAGTTGAACGTGGTGCCACTAAAAGTTATGTAATATACCATGGATCGCAAAGAAACTCCAGTAAGCATTACATTACCAGAAACTATTCAAGTTTTTCGGAATCTGAAAGCTGCTAAACGTTTCGCTATCGATATCGGTGAGTAACAAAAATTTACAGAATTCGTGTTCTCTCACCCTGTAGCGTTTCTTTCACGTTTATAGGTGGTTCCTTGACCAAAATTGCGTACTATTCTACTGTGCCATATCGACGAGTCAGCTATGACAAAGACTGCAATGAAGATCAACCGAACGTAAGATATTTTAGTGCTCGTTTCATTACTGTCTACATATTTTTTTTTGGAACATTCAGTCAGAAACTTCTTATCAGGATAATTTTACATACACTCAGTTGGAAGGAGCTCGGTTACATTTTGTCAAATTCGAAACAAAATACATTGCTGACTGCCTCAACTTCATTTCCGATCACCTAGTAAACAGTCATGAAGAAATGAAGGGGAAAAGTATCAAAGCTACCGGAGGTGGAGCTCACAAATACGCCAACCTTATTCATGAAAAACTAGGCCTATCGTAAGTGAAACGAATATTGCTCTCTGTTGAAGCCGATTTTCTGTGAAGAAAGGTTATTCCGTTTTTAGCGTGGATAAAGAAGATGAAATATCGTGTCTTATAAAAGGATGCAACTTTTTACTAAAAAACATAAGTGATGAAGCGTTCCAATACCACAGAAATGGTAATCCTGAATATGAGTTTCAAACTGCTCATACCAACATTTTTCCGTACATGCTTGTAAATATTGGATCGGGAGTTAGTATTATGAAGGTAAGCTTCAGATCTATCAAAATTAGTGCCATGATTTTGCGTGTATTAAAACGTCGATCTTTACAGGTAGAGTCAGAAGAGAAATACGAACGCATTGGAGGCACTGCTACTGGAGGTGGAACGTTTTGGGGCCTTGGTTGTTTACTCACTCGAGCCAAAGTTAGACCATGGATTTTCAATTTTTATTATTCGTACACTCTACTCGATAACTCAAAATTATCTTTCTTATTGATTTAGGGATTCGATGAATTGTTGCAATTAGCCGAAAAGGGCGATCATAGATCGATTGATCTACTGGTTAAAGATATATACGGTGGTGACTACAAAGATCTCGGTTTGCCGGGTGATTTGATTGCATCGTCATTTGGAAAAGTGTGTCATAGATGTGACAAGAGTACGTAATTTTTATTTCTCAGACTTTGGTAAAAATTGTCATTTTCAAAATATTTCTTACTATCAACCGTTTCGAAGTGTAATGACTGTGAAGAGTGAAAGACGAAAAGGCAATTTTTAAGTTTGTAGTTGTTCATTTCTGTCTTTTTAGAGATCCATTAACTCAATTCCTTTTTTTTTTTTTTTGCTTTTCCAGATGAAAAAGTTGCAGAAGAAGATGCGGCTAGGAGTTTACTGTTCACCATTAGCAATGATATTGGTCAAATCGCTTGTCTTTATGCAATGATTCATAATTTAAAGAAGGTACTGCAACCGAAGCATGTATTTACTTCTGTGCTCAATTTGATGATTGAATGTAATTTGTTATTTTGTGATCTCTCGTAGGTTTATTTCGGTGGCTACTTCTTGCGTAATCATCCTCTGAGCATGCATACAATTTCTTATTCCATTAATTATTGGTCTCGGGGAGCTGTTCAAAGCTTGTTTCTTCGCCACGAAGGTTATCTGGGAGCCATAGGTGCTTTTTTGAGAGGCACTGAAGAATGGGGTAATGAGAAAGAGACTATTTGAGAATTTTCAATTATCGTTACGAGATGAAAGATACCGATACTCTTTGAGAACATAAATTCCTTGGTCAGGTTCTAGATTTTATCTAGAGGAAATAATATAATTTTATTTCATTGTGGAGAAAAATTGAAAGATTACCTTTCATTCTCTGATATTTCAACAAAATTTCTACAGCAATCTTTCCGTTTCTTTTTTTTTTTTTTTTCACGTAACGCTGCTCAACTGAACTGAGTTTGTCAAAATAAGTTGAAAAACATTCAAAACTTTAGAGTTGTTCTAGGAATTGTATTCCTACGATAATCTCAAGAAACGTACCCATTACGGCTTTTTTGTTTATCAGTTTAAAAATTATTAAATGCTTCCGCTTCTTATGCTTACTCGAAGCAAATGAATCGGAAACCTCTTCTTCGAATTCTTTGCTTAAATATTTGAATATTTGACTAATGAAATTATGTTGATAACTTCTTTTTGATGTCATTATAATTCAGAGTAAGTATGATAATTTCTGATATCTTTTCTTTCTTAGTTATTCTCAATTTGGAAAACGAATCTTTCTCGATCTTTTATGAGATATTGCAATTATCTTATTATTTCAGTCGCGAATGTTTTGCAGATGGAGATAAATATTCGTGGCTAGAAAATTACGCCGGAAGTTGCGGCTTGAAAACTGGTTCTGTACTACCTAGTAGTAACAGTAATGTCCCAATTCATCAGTTGGAATTAGACCGATGGGAATCAGCGCTTACTTATTGTCCACTCTTGAGAGATCCAGCCAATTATGTTCCTGACACTGTCGATCTGAATGCGGATGAAGAAGCGAGGTAGCCTAGAAGTTTTGTGCACAAAATATTGCAATGTGGATGATTCCACTTCTTCTTCTGTTGCAGAGAGTATTGGCTGAAATGTTTTGAAGACAAAATTGATACGTTTGTAACCAGTGCTGCAGCCAGCCAACCTGACAACGTTACTGCCACAGAACGAGCTAATTTATTCAAGGATAAATATATTAAGCGGTTGCATCATTTAAAAATACAACCATTGTTAGTGTTTAACTTATCCTTCGTTCATTTTTTTCAATTTGATTTTCTGAATTACGGTATATTTTACGTTTCAGCGCATATGGTAACTTGACGGTTAGAAGTTTATTGGACACCATTGAGCACTATTTAAGAGAATTTGATTTTCCTGATTTATTTTTAGAAGTAAGTCGTTAAAAGTTGATATTTGTCCTAAATGACGAGTATTTTAGCTCTAAAAATTTCACCAGCAACGACAAGATGAAAATGAAGCCGCTTTGAATTTTTTCAAATCAAGAATCGATGAACTTGATGCACTGGAGCCGGAAAAACGTTACGAAGAATTGATTAACGGTTTTCTAGCTGGTAATATTTTCGATTGGGGTGCTAAAGAGGTTGCCAAGATTCTCGAAGCAGGAGAATTTGGTTTCCGTCAGGCTCGATCCAAAATACCTCGTAAGTATTCGAGTGGAACGAATTCATCATTTTGCTAAAGGACAGTATTTCATTATTTTCTCATTGTGTCCTTTAGCCAGGCCATGGTTGGTAGATAATTTGAACGAATGGGTAGAAAAAATGAAAGAGCATACGCCTTACCATAAAGTTGCTATTTTCGTGGACAATAGCGGAGCCGATATTGTGCTCGGTGTTTTGCCTTTTGTGCGAGAATTGCTTACCAAGAATACAAAAGTATTGTATCAAGTTATTTCCTGTGTTTAGTTTAAAGAATTTTTGTTATTTTATCAATTGTAAATTTCTAGGTGATCTTATGCGCTAATTCAGCTCCAGCATTGAATGACGTTATATGGGGTGAATTGGTAATTCTTCTAAGAAAGATATCCGCCATTTGTCCTGTGATTGAAAAGGCACTAAATGAGGGAAATTTGACTGCCATGGAAAACGCCCAATCAGGACCGTGCTTAGATTTAAGGTAAATTAGCGCCTAAACTCTATGGATGCGGTGTATAAATTGGTGAATTATGAGAGAATTTATGTTTCAGCCGTTTGGGAAAAGAACTTGTGGAAGAACTCAGAACAACTGATCTAATCATACTAGAAGGTATGGGGCGTGCTGTTCACACGAATTTGGACGCGAAATTTACTTGCGATAGTTTGAAGATTGCTGTTATAAAAAACTCGTGGCTAGCTAAACGGTTGGGTGGTGATATGTTTTCTGTGATCTGTAAATTTGAGAGTCCGTCAAGGAACATCTAGTTTTTACTAAAGAACTCAAAACTTTATTCAAATTTTATTTGGTACAGGTATCCTTAAAAATAATCATTATGTGTAAATTACCTTGTAATTGAATTTTAAATCAAAAAATATAAATTATTTATTTTCAAAGTTTTGTTTTCTTTATACCAAAATTTATGATCAATTAATGTTAATCCATCATCATCGTTCGAGGATGTCGAAGCTACCTTTTAAATAGAAGAACAATCATTCAATTTATTAGGCGATGAATTTATACATTAGTCAACATACCTTATTGTCTAGAACTAACGAATGAATCAACTTTGGCTCGTTTATTACCTGTTACTGGCAGTTCAGTGTACTTCAATGGTTTCTTCCGCAATTCGTAACGTAACGTGCTAGGTACTGTTTGTTCTGTCTGAAGTGATTGAAGAGCTGCGCTCAAACCGTACGATACGCACTCTTCCTCACAAAGGTTTTGCAACATAGCTACGATGTAACCGGCAGCGAAACTGAAATTAAATTTAAAAATTCGTCTTCGGTTCAAAGTTCGAGTCTAGGCTCGCGCTATTTAGGTTTGATATTATTGCCCATCGTTGATCTTACCAGTCTCCAGCTCCTGATGTACTTTTGATCTGATCCATCATCTCTGTGTTGTAAAACCTCACCTTCGAAATGCCGGATTCGTTTTTGACTATCTGATCGCGAGGAAACGTTCGTATAAATAAATCGCATTACCTAAAATATTATAATATTGCGCAGTCGAACTTACTAATAATCCAAACTTTCCCAAAGTGACAATAATATTCGGAAAAATTGGTGAAAGAATTAATGCCATTTTTCTGGCGGTATTCACCATTGAATTGACGTCTACGGGTGTAGACTTCTCAACTGAAGTTTTTGTTACGTATTCCACCATGCTACACAATTCTTGGAAGTTGGGCGATATGTAATCAATTTTAGGCGGACCGTCTAGGAGTAAGGGTTTCGATGCCAGAGTCAAATCGGTCGGCTCAAACCACACTAAAATCCGCATGATATATAGCGTTAAAGTACATAAAAAAAAAGAATAAAGTCAGTCCTCTTCCTCGAAAAAATAATTTAAAAATTCAGGCTTATCCGAAAAAGAGAACTACTTTAATCTTTTTCATTGTTCTATTTTTCCTTTATGATACTCACCGGTAATATCATATTTTTTACTCATTCCCAGTAAAATTTCCATCGCATTCAACGGCACATTTGAATCGAATACGATTAATGAACTTTCGGATATCATACTTTCCCACCGAGAGATCTGGGACAAAAGTTAAAAATTATCGGCCTAAAAGTATTTCACGATTGTAATACGAAAGGTTCCAGAAATTTTGCATGCCTCCGCCGGGAAAATACTGTCAGCCATTTGGCTGCCATAATTATGTAGCCAATGCTTTTAAATGGATCATGGCAAGCCTCCGTCAAAGCTCATTGACAGACAATTGACAAAAAAATGCAACAAATGGCAATCTCATTAACCTGTACCTAATGGAATTGGCAGCCAATTGGTAAAATTCAGGCTGCCATATGGCAATAATTTATCCCGGCGGACCATAACAGAATTAAATTTGGAAGCTGTTTTGTAATGAAGATGGAGGGTACGTTTTCCTGCATTACTATGATGCTAAAAACTGAAAAGGCTCGATACAAGACGACGGTCATTATCCCAATAGTTACCCGGGTGATAAGAAGGCAGTCGGGGAATTGAAGGGCAACCTTGCCGCCATTTTAAAGAAGACCTAATGTTACCCTCTGTTTTCCCTAGAGTATACCGGGTGATGAAAGGGCAGTCGGGGAATCAAAGGGAAACCTTGCCGCCATTTTAAAGAAGACCTAATGTTACCCTCTGTTTTCCAAATAGTATCCCGGGTGATAAGAAAGCAGTTGGGGCAATAGAGGGGAACCTTGCCGCCATTTTAGAGAAGACTTAATGTTACCCTCTGTTTTCCCTAGAGTATCCCGGGTGATGAGAGGGCAGTCGGGGAATTAAAGGGAAACCTTGGCGCCATTTTAGAGAGAACCTAATGTTACCCGCTGTTTTCCCAATAGAATCCCGGGTGATAAGAGGGCAGTCGGGGAATTAAAAGGGAAACTTTGGCGCTATTTTAGGAAATACCTAATGTCACCCTCTGTTTCCCCAATAGTATCCCAGGTGATACCAGGCCAGTTGGGGCAATAAAGGGAAACCTTGCCGCCATTTTAGAGAAGACTTAATGTTACCCTCTGTTTTCCCCAGAGTATCCAGGGTTATAAGAAAGCAGTTGGGGCAATAGAGGGAAACCTTACCGCCATTTTAGAGAAGACCCAATGTTACTCTCTGTTTTCCCTAGAGTATCCCGGGTGATGAGAGGGCAGTCGGGGAATTAAAGAGAAACCTTGGCGCCATTTTAGAAAAGACCTAATGTTACCCTCTGTTTTCCAAATAGTATCCGGGGTGATAAGAAAGCAGTTGGGGCAATAAAGGGGAACCTTGGCGCCATTTTAGAGAGAACCTAATGTTACCCGCTGTTTTTCCTAGAGTATCCCGAGTGATGAGAGGGCAGTTGGGGAATTGAAGGGCAACCTTGCCGCCATTTTAAAGAAGACCTAATGTGACCCTTTGTTTTTCCTAGAGTATCCCGGGTGATAAGAGGGCAGTTGGGGAATTAAAGGGCAACCTTGCCGCCATTTTAAAGAAGACCTAATGTTACCCTCTGTTTTCCAAATAGTATCCCGGTTATAAGAAAGCAGTTGGGGCAATAAAGGGGAACCTTGCCGCCATTTTAGAGAGAACCTAATGTTACCCGCTGTTTTCCCAATAGTATCCCGGGTGATAAGAGGGCAGTTGGGGAATTGAAGGGCAACCTTGCCGCCATTTTAAAGAAGACCTAATGTTACCCTCTGTTTTCCAAATAGTATCCGGGGTGATAAGAAAGCAGTTGGGGCAATAAAGGGGAACCTTGACGCCATTTTAGAGAGAACCTAATGTTACCCGCTGTTTTCCCAATAGTATCCCGGGTGATAAGAGGGCAGTTGGGGAATTGAAGGGCAACCTTGCTGCCATTTTAAAGAAGACCTAATGTTACCCTTTGTTTTCCAAATAGTATCCCGCGTGATAAGAAAGCAGTTGGGGCAATAAAGGGAAACCTTGCCGCCATTTTAGAGAAGACTTAATGTTACCCTCTGTTTTCCCTAGAGTATACCGGGTGATGAGAGGGCAATCGGGGAATTGAAGGGAAACCTTGGCGCTATTTTAGGAAATACCTAATGTCACCCTCTGTTTTCCCAATAGTATCCCGGGTGATACGAGGGCAGTTGGGGACTTGAAGGGCAACCTTGCCGACATTTTAAAGAAGACCTAATGTTACCCTCTGTTTTCCAAATAGTATCCCGGGTGATAAGAAAGCAGTTGGGGCAATAAAGGGGAACCTTGCCGCCATTTGAGAGAAGACTTAATGTTACCCTCTGTTTTCCCCAGAGTATCCCGGGTGATTAGAGGGCAGTTGGGGAATTGAAGGGCAACCTTGCCACCATTTTAAAGAAGACCTAATGTTACCCTCTGTTTTCCAAATAGTATCCCGGGTGATAAGAGGGTGATTGGGGAATTAGAGGGTAAGTTTTTCTTAGCCGCCTCAAAGCACTTATATTGCCCAGTAGTTTCCTTTTTTACCAAGGGCTATAGAAAAGCAATTTTTGGTTTAAATTGGTCTTTGAGGCCATCTCCCAAAAATTCTTTTTTTTTGTCTTTTTTTTTCTGTTTTTTCTTCTCACTTAATATATTGCGTGTTATTAATTAATTAATAATAATTATTGCAATTATTTAACACTCCCTCTGTTTCCCCAAATGAAGAATTTGTATACAAAATGGTAATATTTGAGCTACTTTTGAACACTACTAAAGGGGTTACAGGAGGGAAACATTTGAGTAATAAAAGGAATACAAATAACCTATTGCATATGTGGCGAACTTTGGGGCAAAGTATATTCCTTGAATGTTACCCGCTGAAGAAGCATTCTGATTGGTCCTATGGTATTTATGGAGGTACATATAAGGGTAATATCAGGGATATGTGAGGGTAGTTTTTCCGGGGGCTACAAAAGGGTAACTAAATGTTTACCGGGATTTTCATCACAGATTGTCCTACAAAACAGCTTCCCTGACTAAAAGAAAAGTTGATCCAGCAAATAAAATCTCCTCATTATGTCATCACAATGAGGTCACAGTCAGGGAACATTGAGGATACGATGTAAATGATTGTAAAACCACACTCCCTCTAGGGAAACGGTTTCTGAAGACATCAGAAGGACATAAGAAGAAAAGAAGACACATTATTAGTTCCAGACATCCTTGTTGTTACTCATTGTATCCTCAGTTTCCTCGCAACATAGATATTACGTATGAGGACGATTTTCATATCCTCTTTACATCTACGACTTTATATCCTGTCTGTGTACTCATTGTATTCACAAAGTTTTTGTTGATTGTGTTACAGTAATACTTGCAGAGAAAGAAGCGAGCGCTATCAATATTATTGGCTTCCCGCTTTTGGACGGCACTCAAAAATAAAGAAAAAAATACAAGGTGAAAAAGGTGTGTGAAGATGATAATTTTTGGGGAGCAATCAGTTGAATAGCATTCCTATGAGACTCATGATTTTTTGACATTTTTAATGTCTTTACCGGCACCTAACCCCACTATTGGAGATCCGCGAGGCCAAATTCGTTTCTAGAAATTAGGTTATACAAGCTGTAAGGTAGGCCTAATTGGATTAGATACTAAGCCTGGGATATTCTAGTGCTGCGTTATACTAATACTAGCCTACAAAATAGGCCTAGCATACAGTATACTAGACTATATTAGCCCTATACTTGGCCTACTTCGCCACAAGGCCTAAATTAAACAGGGCCAAATTTCTAGAGTAGGCCCAGCAAAATGTTTAGTTTTACATTCGGGGGGGGGGGGGCGTTGAAGCCAATCCTAGGCCTGAAATTAGACCAAACATAGAATATACCAGTTCCATATACTAGACCTATGCTACACTAGACGTCACGGATTTTGATGACATCACAATGAGGTTTAAGCTGGTTGATATCTTTACAAGTACTATGCCTTTACAGAATACTCAAAGGAGTAAATGAAAAAGACTGATTACAGTGACCGCAGATAATAGAAAGAAGATGCGAGATCTTTCGGTTAACAAACCATCATCGGGCAAAGTTAGAACGCCACTGACCCAGATGTGACTCGTAATACAGAACACCGACAAAATCATGATCAAACCAGCAAAGCTTCGCGAGGTGACTCAAGCTCATAGACCAATTCAACCAATCCTTCGTTGGAAAGATACCCGTTAAGTACAGTAACATCATCGCGGTTGAAATGACGCACTATTTCAATGTTTTCCAGCGCAGCACGTTTAAAGTACGACCTCTCCTTGTGGAGGAGGGTAGCTGAGCCTTCCCTGAAACCATGACCACATGAGGAAAGGTGGTCCGCAAAGGTTGAATCACCCAAATTCCTCTTCTCCCAGGCCTTGAAGTATTCCTCCTATCAAATACTGAGCTGGCGGCCTGATAAAAGGCAGGTCTAAGACCGAAGGGGCGGGGTGAGTCTAATCCAACGCAATTCTTTACTATTATAACTCACCGTATGGTCAATGTCCAGGTTGACCTCATTCACCACGGCCAAGTGCTTGATGGTCGTAAGTTCTTTTTTGAAAGCTGGCTGACTCAACGGGATGCTGGTCAGCCGATGAATATAACTATTAAAGGTAGCGATCTTATAAGAGAAAGGGCAAAAGAACGACCCATGGATAACTGTACCGGTCGAAGTATCCTTTCTGAATATTGCAAATTCATGGTCTCCATCTCTTTCAGAGATAGTGAGATCCAGAAAGTTTATGGAGGAACCTCCAATTTCTAGAGTGAATTTTATGGAGAGGTAGATTTTATTAAGATACTTAAGAAAACTAAGGAGATCTTGAGGACCGGTCCACGTACATAATTATATCGTCTACATAACGGTGCCAGTAATGGATGTGACTCAACAGCACTTGGTCCGAGGAAGACAAGTTAGCCTCAAATTTGGACATGAAAATCTCCGAAACGAGAGAGCCCAACGGAGAACCGATAGGGATGCCTACCTCCTCAGGGAATTCGTAAAATTTCCCATTGAACTTACAGAAGTTAGGAGACCAACAAACATTAAGAAGGTTAAAAAATTCCTGTATCTCGTTATGAGGAGTATTGAACTTGACTAGCAGGTCACCCATATGCTGCATAGTAGGGGCCTTTGGTATATTGGGAGAGAGGCCAACTATATCAAATTAGCGCAGGATTGTACCCGGAGGAAGGGTATCGTTTTTAAGCCTCTTGGTCCGAGACACCGAGTTTTTAACGGAGTAAGGAGACTCATACTCGATTCAAGATTTGAACCAACGATCCAGAAACTTGGCCAGAGAATAGGCGGGAGAGGGGACGGAAGACACGACAGGCCGTATTGGAATATCCCTCTTGTGCAACTTGGGCAGCCCGTAGAGGAGGGAGGGCACGGGGTTGGGTTCAAGCAGGGCTCTCTTGAGCGAAGGATTTTTTATAGTGAACTCACTTTCTGACAACTTTTCTAACCTCTTTGGCGCAGTTAAGAAAATTAAAGGAGCTATTTTCAATAGCTGCACATTGAGTAAGGACTTCCTGAACCTTGGATACGTAGGAGGATTTCTTTAAGTCTACGATCGCGTTACTCTTGTCAGCTTGAGTAAAGATTAACCCCTGCTTCCTGACCCTCCTCCTCACCTCACCTGCGTCATTGCTTATACGGGGGTACTGCGGATGAGTTCTGCGTAAGTTGATTGACCAATTTTCATGATAAGGTCGGCAACAACGTTTGCAAGGGTCTAATCTTTAAGGAGGGGGGGGGGGATTTTAAACCCTTCTCCAGCAAGTACGTTTCGTCTCGCGAGAATTGCGCTTGACAGTGATTAATAATACGAGGCTGAAAGGCCTAAACAACACCAACATCAGCACAATTAATTTCATTTTCAAGGGCAATAGCCTTGGAGCTCAACAGGGAGGAGATTTTCTTTTCTTTTCTGGCTTCAAGTTTAGCCTCAAAATCCCGACAATTATCATTAACATCCCGAATAAACAGGTCAGACTCACCCGGCGGAAGCATAGATTGAGACGTGTAGTAACATAAAAAGCGGCCATACCATCTCTTCAGTTCGGAACGGATCCATTTGTTAGTGATGGTTTCCTCCAATTTCTGAGTGGTGTGCTTGCAGTCAACGTATAAGCGGAACTTTACAAAACGAAATACGCGACGAATAAGACGAACGTTGGGTACGAAGTTTCGAAAAAAGTAACCGAAGGTCCGCGGAATTTGCGTTTTTAGTAGAAATAACACAGTCCGATATGTTACTGCTCGACATAATTACAGAATACTCAAAGGAGTAAACAAAAAAGACTGACTACAGTGACCGTAGATAATAGAAAGAAGATGCGAGATCTTTCGGTTAACAAACCATCATCGGACAAAGTTAGAACGCCACTGACCCAGATGCGACTCGTAAGCTTCGCGAGGTGACTCAAGCTCGTAGACCAATTCAATTAATCTTTCGTCAGGAAAATACCCGTCAAGTACAGTAACATCATCGCGGTTCAAATAACGCACTATTTCAATATTTTTCAGCTCAGCACGTTTAAAGTACGACCTCTCCTTGTGAAGGAGGGTAGCTGAGCCTTCCCTGAAACTATGACCACTTGAGAAAAGGTGGTCCGCAAAGGTTGGCCCAGATGTGACTCGTAAAACAGAATGGGGAATATAGAAAAGACATGAAACATGTCAATAAGGACTCGATGACGATACAATGAAGACATAATGGGAATACATTCAAAATATGATGAGGATTTTCCTGTGAGTACATAATGAGGATACAATGAGACGTCTTTTATAAAGCTCTGATTGGTCGAGAAAGATTCATAAAATTTTTCATGAGGATTTAATGAGAACAAATTGAGGGCATAAAACTTCTGGCTTGTCTAGGAAACCCGATGAGGATGTAAATTATTTACTGAGAAGTCTCTCAAAAGTATATAAAGTCGGGTGTGACTTTGTTACATCTGTACTGAAAGCAATGTACTTAAGAAAAGAAACAGAGTGAATTCCCCTTTACGAATCGACTCATTACCGTAAAGAGAGGGAGAGTGAAGACGCTTTCTCGCATGTATGGTTCGGGTCTCCTTCGGGCTAATCTCTTTTTTGAGAAACGGTAAAAAAACATCACTAAAATTACCTGTATTGGCGTAATACATTCCATAATTTTCATATCAGCGATCATAAATGATGAATCTTGATGGCCATCCATGAGAATAATGCCGCATGCTGTAGAATTAATTTTGTTAGTGATTGTCACGCCAGCTGAATCCTATTGAAAGAATAAAATTTTAAAAATCGAAAGATTTTCTAAAATATTTTAGGACGAAAATCGGGAATTCTCTCATTCACTCGATAAGAACACTACATATCAATCCATCCTAATTGCTATAAATGACCTAACAAACAGTACCAACTTTCCCCTTACCGAACGCCTCTATGCGGACAACTTCACCATCTTTTTACTAAACTTCAACCCCGTCCTCGAGCAGCAAGACTACTTACGTTTCGCTAACAAACTATCCAATAAACACTTCTCCTCTCGTCCGCCTCTCGAAAACATCTAGTTTCATCATTCTGTGTCTCCCTGCATCACAAATACCCTCTCAAACAATCATGAGAAAATATCATTAGTACAATGAACAACCTCCGATTTATCTATTTCTGCAACACCATTAAAATTCATAATCATTCTTATCGTCCCCATCTGCATACTCCCAGCCCATAATCGTGAGTATATTATTTTGCGAGGCTCGTTGATTATAAAAAGGTAGAAATGAAAATGATGATAAGTGGATAGATTTCGCAGTTGCTAATACGTTATTACAAGTCATGAACACGTTGAAAGTTTCGGAGAATTTCTTATACAAGGAAATGAATTGAAATTAGGCTTACTGCGAGAGAATACAAATTAGAATTCTCTCGTTTTCTAGGCAGCTCTACTAGCTTGTTTTATGTCTCTTTCATCGTCTCGTTCGTAAGTAGTTTCGAGGGAGGGTTTGAAACAACTCTACCAAAGTAAAATTTGTAACGCTCGCGTGTCTCAAAAGGTTTTCGAATGTTATTGTTAGAAGCGCAGAACTCTGAAGACTAAGAACCGATATTTATTTTTTGGAAAATTCAGAGACTTTGAAGGATCACTGTTTCAATAGAATAACTTAAACACCGCGTTTACTCTTAACGCATGCCAGCATATCACAGAAATTTTTCATTCAACTGCTTTGTACGTTGTCTTTTACTAGTTCACGCTACATTTAGTATGCAACCTACAATTGGACCTCGTTGATTCTAATCACCTGCAAAATATATCACGTTAGTCTATGATAAAATATCTAAGTAGGTAAACGAAACTAGGTATGCTTCATCACTTTCACACCATGCCCAATGGGAGTCGACGGTAATCTGAGTTAAGTTTGGATGGTTGCATTTGGGAATTGTACTTTGTAGCCTAATCTACAGCAATAGTTTCCCGTTGCTTTAAGTCGGATTATCTTAAGTTCGTTGCTTCGTTCTCACAACTGCGTTTATTAGAACGACGCGACGCCTATTATACAATCGAAACTGGGCCTTTAGACAGAATACTTCTAATGAACATACAAACACTTTGTACGTTGTGGCATGAGCTCGAATGTATAATGTTGATTGTGGATAGTCCATCTCTTTTTCGATAACTCTGAAGCTGAGAAAGTAGCCACTAGCTTCAATGTGACGAACATTTTCTACAACGCAAAAAATCGTTTCTACTGGTTCACTTAGAAGGTCTCGAAACATAGCTAAGTTCATAGAGAACATTTTTAACGGGGGACCCTCTATCTCTTTTGTTGAAGGGGCATTTACAGAAAACGAGCGTAAGCGTCTTCAACTTGTGACGTTATCATTTCCGGAATTGAAAAAATTTCAGCCTTCAAGCTTCATATGATAGGAGGGTGACTTGGGAAATTTTCAGCTCTCAAGCTATATATGATAGGAAGAGGACTTGGGAAAATTTCAGCGCTTTAAACTTATGACGTCATCAGTTTCGGGACGAAGGAAAATTTTGGCCCCCAAGCTATACATGATAGGATGGGGACTTGGAAGAATTTCGACTCCCGAGCTATATATAATAGGAGGGGGACTTGAAATGCTGACCTTCATGCTTTGGAAGGGACCTCAGAAAAATCTTTATACGGATATATTATATGATAAGAGGAAATTAGAAAAAGTCAACTTTCGAGCCACATATGACAGAGACGGACTTCGAAAGAATTTGACTTCTGAGATGATGGGAATAGAACTTGGGGAGGGGTCTTTCTGCGTCCAAAAGTTGTGACGTCATTGACCCTACGAAAATTAGATTACTGCATTTCGAAAACTATGATAGAAATTTATATTTCTTGCAGGATATTGGGAGTTGCGCGTTCCCTGCTGCCATTTGCAATGGCTTCTAAATTTTTTCAGTGTTTTGATATACGTAATGAACCGAAAACTCCAAACGGATTTGATCTTGTCCAAGTACTTTGGAAATTTGAAAGATGGCAATGAATATCTGGGAGGAAATTGGAGGCTTTGATTACTCAAACTAGTTGACGCAGTTATTATTGCTTGAAAATTTTCAACCTCTCTAAATAATTGATTCGAATTGCTCATCAAAATCGTATTTAAAAAAATTACCATATAGGCTGGTCAATATAGAATTATTTTGCATTGATAAGGTCTGCAAAAACTGTCCAGTGATGTAGGAGCTTGTTGACTATAATGATGAACTAATGGACTGACTTCCTGTGACGTCATTATTTCCATCTCGTTCAGCGAAAATGTATCTATATGAGATGTGTCTCTAGATACTATTTTTACACTTTGATGTACACATACCCTGCCGTTCATCTTTGATAATATCAGAGATGAAGTAAGTAAAATTCCCACTCAGATACAAAATTTTGAAATTCTCTGCTTCACCTGATAGGTCTACGGTCTCATAGATAAAATAGAGCTACTCACCACATGTTCCAGCGACTGCAAAATAGATCTACCGAAGTCGTCATCACCCACAGCGCTCACAAAGAAAGGTGGGTTTGATATTTGCAATTTGCCGATGGCGTCAGCTATATTACGTCCAACACCACCAACGATCGACTTGACCGAACCATTCAACGTACGACCATCTTTCTACAAAAATAGGCATAATTGACACAAATAAATAGAGTCTTGCAAAATATCATCCTTTGTTAATTAAATTAACAGCAAGCTTAGAATAAGTACAGAATTTTCTCAGAGTGATCCAAGGTTTAAAGAGGAAGATCAGGGAGGAAGATCTAATCGTCATAAAGGCTGACAAGGGCAATTCTGTTGTGGTTATGGAGGAATCCGCTTACACTTCTGAAGTCCACGAAGTGCTCCAGCAATGTGGTGCCACAGAGAGCGAGAATTTCAGCTTCCCTAAGGTAGTCAAAGAAGTTAGGAGAGTCATCAACAAGTGTGAGGCTATTTTCAATACCCCAGAGATGAAGAGAGCCCTCCTTGTTCCTAACCCCACCCCTCCTTTACGGCTTGCCTAAAATGCATGAGATTAATACTTCGATATGCGACCTGTAGTCTCATTCATTTCCTCTCCTACCAACCTGCTTGCTAAGTTTTTGGACGGTTGGTTCAAGTCTTGCCTTGATCTCAAATCTCTTTATTCAGTTTTGAACTCGGCTTCCTTTGGCGGATTTTTTGAATGATGTAAGTCTTCCCCCTGGCAGGAACATCCGTTCTTTCGATGTCGTTGGTTTGTTCCCAAATATTCCCAAAGCTGTTACTATGCAGCGTATGGGCGATCTACTCGTTAAGGCCAATGTTCCTTACAATCAGCTTCAAGAATCCTTTGATTTTCTAATTATCTGCTGATGTCCTAACTATAGAAGTTCGAAGGGAAGTTTTTGACATGTTTCATGTCTTTACTGTGACCTGACCCTACTTGACCCCTAATTTATGGGTGGCTTTATACTAGCTTTACACCAACTTTATGCTAGGATACCAGTTCTAAATTAGACCTATAACTGAACAGAGAAGACCCCTCCCCAGGCCAATCCCTTCCCCCTCCTTCATCCTCGATACTCTTTAAGTGATTCAAAAATTTGCGAGTTCACCTTGCCAAGTTTATGTACTAGTTTTATACTACTGTAGCTTTATGCTAGGATTTTACCTGTCCTAAACTAGACCTATAATAGAACAGAAAAGAACCCCCCCCCCAAGGATTTTACTAGTCCTAAACTAGGCTTATGGGCGTAGGCTAATCATCAAAAATACAGTATACCCTATAAACGGATCTAGTCAGTTTACACTAGCAAGCTTAGGCATCCTATGTTACTGTAGTAGGTTTAGCCTTCTTTATATAGGCCTAAATGTACAGTAAACTAGACCAAGAAGGTGGGAGATTTGAGCCCTGGGCTTTTTCTCAACCTGGCTTCAAACTATATATATGCTTACTAGGATTTTAGCAGTTGTAGGATACTCAAAGAGTAACGAAAGCAAAAAATTGCAAAGACCGCAGATATAAAGAGGAAGACGCGAGATCTTTCGGTTAATAAACCATCATCGGGCAAAGATAGAAAGCCACTAACCCAGATGTGAGATGCAAACAGGATACCGACGAAGACGAAGTTCAAGAAAGAACGAGCTAGCCCTCGGAAGGTGACTCAGTCTCGTAAATCAAATCAATGAAACCTTCGTCAGGAATATACCTGTTGAGGACAGTAACATCATCACTGTTCATATGCCGCACTATTTCGATATTTTCCAATGCAATGCGTTTAAAGTAAGAGTTTTCCCTATGAAGGAGGTTGGCTGACTCCTCCCTGAAACTGTGACCACTGGAGATAAGATGGTCCGCAAAGGCAGGCTCACCCAATTTTCCTTTCTCCAAGGGCTTGAGGTGTTCCTCCACTCGGATTTTGGCTTGGCGACTCATCTCGCCTATGTAAACGCTGTTACAATCCCTACACGTCAATCTGTACACCCTACTGCTCTCTCTCTCTCTGCGGGATGGGGTCCTTAAGCCTGACAAACAACCCCTCTACCGTAGTGAGATTATAAAATGCAGGCCTGAAGCCGAAGGGGTGAAGGACACGAGTCAGCTTAAAAGCAATTAGCCTGAAATTTTCCGAAGTAGAATCATACCAGACCAAGAACGGGGTGACAGAGCAGAGCGAGTAAGCCACCCAACAGCTATTGTTCGAAAATATTCTAAACTAGACACGTAGTAGAGCAAGGAAGTAAGCTCTTTCAAAGCTACTAGCTTGAAATTCTTCAAAGTAGGTTTCTACCAATCCAAGGAGGGGGCGAACGTGCGGAGCGAGTGAGCTACTCAAAAGCTATTGGCATGAAATACCCTAACTGGTACAAACCTAGCCCTCAGACCTAACACGTGAGCCACTCAACTAATTACAAAGCAAACCAGGTTAACAATGAAAACAAAACCTCACGAAAGAACAGCAGATATGAAACATGATCTTTTTCTATTTGGCTCCACCAGAAGATTTTTTGAGTTCCCCGATGAAGTAGGGATCCCCATTGGATCAACTCCAGGCTCCCTCATCTCCGAAATTTTCATATCGAAGATTGAACTTGGTCTCTTTTCCTCGAACCAGGTGCTACTGAGTCATATTTACTATCGGCACAGGTACGTGGATGATGTTCTGTGCGCGTGGACTGGTCCTTCAGATCTCCTTGATGAGTTTCTGAGGTATCTTAATTCCTGTTACCTTTCCATAAAATTTACCATAGGGAAAAGCTCCATCAACTTCTTGGATTTATCGATCTCTGTAAGATGAAGTATCCATGAGTTTGGAATATACAGGAAGTATACGACCAATATTCTGGTGCATTGAGCTTCATTCTGTCCTATTGCTCACAAAATAGCAGCCTTTAATAGCTTAGTCCATAGACTGACTCGTATTCCGTTGAGTCAGGCTGCTTTCAGGAATGAATTTTCAACTATAAAATACCTGACTAGAGTGGATAGGGTCAATGTCGACGTCGACGTAATGGTTTGGAGGAGTACCATTAGCAAAATTCTTGATTCTACCACCTCCCGCCTCCAAGATACGATCAGTAACCGTCGTATGCGCTGGGTCAGTCTCCCTTTCCTGGAGAAAGTCTCCCTCCAATTGGGTCGGGCACTTGGTCCGTTTGGTTTTAGACCAGCATTTCACAAGTTTACTTTTGTGAAAGGGTTGTTTGTGAGGTTGAAAGATCCTATACCAGTTGATGAGAGGGGCGGTGTGTATAAGGTAGAAAGCAAGGATTGTAAGAGTTTTTATATTGGAGAGACCAGCCGCCAGATAAAGCTGAGAGTAGCTGAGCACGAGGAGTCTTAGGAAAAGTCATACTTGGGGGAATCAGCCTTCACCGATCATTTGATCAATAATGGCCACAGTTTCCGGGAGGGAAGGAGAATTCCTACCGTAAGCGTAAGGCCCTGGAACACATAGGAATAATTCGTCACCTCAATACTCATGGAATTACGGTACTGAACACGTACATTCCGGAAGACGGCCTGATTGAACTTGTATATGATCCACACTTCCGCCAGTCCGTAGACTGAAGTTCCGTAATCGAGCTGAGAGCGCATTAAGCTGCGATAGAGTTGCAATAAAATACGACTGTTGCACCCTGTACTAGGGTGTGAGAGATACTTGAGGACATTGAGGGTACGGCTACATTTGACTTTCAGATATTTGATGTGTGGTATCCAAATGCGAGTCTGGTCAAAGTTTTTGTTGTATGGGGGAATAGAAGGTATTCGTTTTCTGTGTCGGAAGATGGTTAGGTGAGTTGTGTAATCATACATACTTCTGACGAGGGAAAGAGGTGGAAATTCGGTAACTCTTTTCGAGGCGACCCAACTAAAAAGTTCTTCTCGGCTCTTGGTTTATGATACATCAAAATTAGAAATTGATCTGTCGTGATTTTTCTTCTTCTTGGATACAACCTAAGGAGGTCTGTCCTTTCATTGCTCTCGGTGGTTCTGAGTGAAGGTACTAGGCTCAACTCATAGAATTGGAGCATCAACGGAATTTACCACCCTCGTGAAGAGACACGAGACGAATATTATCATTTGCCTAAGTCAACGTCATATGAGCGAGGGAATAAATGATATTATCATGTAGGCACGTAAAAATGAGTACGTTTACGTGATAAACGATTACTTTTACTAAAGACGTGCAACGGTTATGTCTGCGAAAAGGAAGAATATGTAACTGTTTATGATCACGTGCTACGCGAAGTTCGTGTATAATATATTTTGAAATTTATGTCTTTTTCTATTATCTTTTCAGTGTGTATGCGAACATATTTAGGTACGCGTGTCATTGCGTAAACAAATCATTCCCTTCTTTTTTTCTCTTCTCGTTAAAAAGAAAGAAAAAATATTTTTGTGTACTTTAACGTCGATTTTTATTATTTCTTGTGAAAGGAAATAAAGGAAGCGCGTGTTCGCTTTGTAAGATGTCGAACGAATTAAGGTGTCAGCGGAATAAAATGGAAAATCTGAACATCGAAAACCTGCAATATCGTAGCCTTTGAGCCGACTACCTAATTAACACGAAGGTCGAGC
This sequence comes from Aspidiotus destructor, assembly GCA_035079395.1. Taxonomy (NCBI): domain Eukaryota; kingdom Metazoa; phylum Arthropoda; class Insecta; order Hemiptera; family Diaspididae; genus Aspidiotus; species Aspidiotus destructor. Next base: position 7,774,816 of record JAVHKZ010000003.1, on the reverse strand, counting down.
TGTAAGTTGCAAATCAGCATCGAAAATGAGAAAGAAAATGAGGATGAAAAAATTTCTCTACAAAGAGCTGATTAAATTTTTTTTCTCCATCGTCCAGTATACATTCGAATTTTGGAGAATCATAAAGATATTTTATTTACAAACAGAATTCTAACATTAAAAAACAGAACTCATTATTGACGTTTGATGTATTTCATGATACCGCTCTTTGTGGGTAAATTATTTGTCGGTTTCTTCACTTCACTTTGTTTTCGTTTCGGTGTCTTTCAAAGGATTCTGACTGCCAATTGGAATATCTACTCTTTGATTCGAGATAGAGGAAATTCTAGCTGAACACAAATGGCCAAATCGGGGAATATTATTACATCGTTCGTTGAACAAACCAGAAGTTAATTTAAAAAATAAGAACTCTAAAGTCAGAGAATTTTCTAGAAAACAGAGAGAGGTATCGCCTTAAATGGGATCTCGGGAGAAGACAATTTCAAGGACCACACGACGTTTTGACAAAAAAGAGCGAAAGCTAGTGTAACATGTCTCCTTCGGAAATATTTTATATGTTGGCTTTGTTTGTAAAGGTGTATCAATCTCAATCTCGACTACATCATATTGATTTTCACTTTATCGAAATATCGATTCTATTCCCGCTTGCTGAAGTAAGTCTAGCCTCTACTTTGGGGCTAACTTGGTAGACTATATAGGGAAACCTAGTTTTACTCTAGAATACAGAGTTCTAATCTACGTTAGTATACTGTGACTGATACATAAAAGCTAATAATATAGTCTGAAGGAAGGTTTATTGTGTGTCACGCCTATCATAGTCTAGAATACTGAATGTTAGCTCTAGTACAGATCAAGCCCAGCATACTTTGAGAGGCTAGGATAATGAAGGCTAGGGTTATTATTATAGGCTATAGTATAATGCACATTAGGCGCAGTATAATGAAGACTGGTAGGCTAGTATACTGGACTAGTGCCTGACAGGTTAGAGCCTAGTATAATGAAGGATAGTATGCTGTATGATGAACCCAAAGGTTTTGTGACAATTTTTGTGACGATTTTCCAAGGGTAATCCTCATGAGAAGTCCGAGAATAATGAGACGGTTTTTGTGACAATGTCTCAAGATCCCAATCTTAGAAGCATGCTTCTAAATCAACTGACAGCCTCTTCATCAATAGCTCGGCTAGTGCTCAACTGCTATTAGCCACTTCTACTCCCCTTCATTAGCTGTACAGAGATAGCATTTCCTCATCATCAATACATTTGGGAACTTTCATTTTTTTAGGGTCTCCTCGAAGAACGCGATGAATTAAATATCATTTAGAAGCGCGCATTTATTCACACGAATTTTTTCATTACAAATTCTAGGATTTATTGTTGCTAATAGGTAGAATGAAAATTAGACGAAAGTATGACAGAAGCGTAAACAAAAAATATGAAGCGCATACAAAATCTAGTCAGAATGTATAAATACAGAGAAACCCGCTGGTAAAGGTCATAGAACGATATCAAGAATGTAAACGATACAGTTCATTTCGAAACAGTTCAGGGCACAGGTTGACGACGTAACAAGCGTCAGCATTGCTCTACAGTCTACATAGACTGCATAGAATTTAATATCTTAATGGATTAATTCAATTATTAATCCTACTTTATTGCCGTTACCTATACGATATGATGCGATGCAGTTCCGATCTCGTCAGTATGATTTTGTTTAAAAAAAAAAAAATTGAGCTCATTTTGAAACGGAACGTTAAATGAATTATTTTGAGTAAGCTGTAGAAACAACTATTAAAATAATCTTTTTCAAAAGGAACCCTTATCAGTTCGAAATTTTGAAATGTAGCAGGATCGTAACTCAGTGGAGAAACCAAATTTGTAAGTCATTCTCTTACTCGTCAAATTGTGATGAAAAGGACGAGGCGGATTTGGCCATACTTTTCCTTCTTAGTAAGCTCTCCTTGTAGCTCGCTGCCGACAACGCACTCCTCTGCTTATTCTCTCCAGAGCCCGCAGGTATGGACCATACTCCACTCTGTCCGACCCGTCGCCTCTAGAACCTTTCTCCGCTGCTTACTGCGGAAACTGCGAGTACAGCGCCTCCGAAACGACCGCATCTCTCGCCAATCGCCGCGGAAGGCGCGAGTTCGACCTTACAACATCACCAGATACTGTATTAACATGAAAAAATTACAGCGGAGAACCCGCAACCTCCCGCGCTCGCGATCACGTTGGCGCGAAAATGTCCCCTCAGAAAATGAGTTGGCTGGGCTCTTCTCAGTTTACTGCATGCTAGGCCTGATATAATGAAAGCTGGAAATTGAAATTTTTCCAAGTCCCTCAAGTAGGTCAAGGTCAAGGTCATTGATGACGTCATAAAGCATCCCGGCTGGAAGATGAAATTGTTCCAAGTCCCTAAAGTAGGTCAAGGTCATTGATGACGTCATGAAGCGCCAGACGTCACGCAGTTCACAGAAACTTCCGGACGCGAAAGTTTTCTGAGGATATAATCCCTCTAACAAAATGGATAGCGGGTTCCCCGCTAAAAGTAGTTTTCTCTTTTCTTACAAACTCTTGACTTTCAATTTAATGTTACGTTCCGTCGATCTGGCGCTCAAAGCGTTTAGCTGAGCCTAACTTTAAGCGGCTTCTATCAGCTGCGCACCAAATCATACAAGTGTCTCATATTCTGGGAGACTAGAGGGGATATGAGGAACATTTATTGTCATCTTACTTTGTCCTTCCAATACCGTAGAACGTGTTACAGGTACGAAAAGATACAAAATTTTTGAAAATTTGAAGTGAAAGTAACTAGGAGTGGCCGTCATGAGGTGAGTATTTCACCTACACTTAGATGTGAGTACACTGTTTCATAGGAAATTTTATGAGGAACATTTTTTGTTTGAAAAATTTTTTCCTAGGACCAATATTTCTCAAATTATTCTCAAAAAACCGAATTTGGGTGGCTTTAACATCACAAAAAAGGTAAAGCTGACACACCTAGGGGGTGTGACTTTTGATATCTTGTTTTGAGGGCCTCAGTAAGCATTTTCCACGAAGAAAAGCTTCTGTCCTCCAAAATGTTTCTAAGGATTCTTTGTCAGAATCCGCCTGTTTTATAAATCGACTTTGGTTTTTTATTTCGAGTGCTATCGCTACACTGTGTACCTACACCACCACCACCACAGATTTAATGCACCCAACAACCAAGTAGAGGGTACATTCTTGATCTTATGTTGAATGCTCTTCTGACGTGTTATAATATAATTTGCTTTGATATCATTGGGCAAGCAGATAATGAGTATTGCTATTCTTACAGTGGTTCAAATACAATGATGAACAAAAAAAGAAATAGGCCTATCAGTGCGATTACGCGTTGAAAATTCTTACGTAGATACGAGTACCTACCTAGGTTCTTTATAGAGGTGACCAGATTTTCGTTCTATGAGTATGTGATGACCAGCATATCGACATTAAATTGTGATTTTAAGCAGAACCTCTTTTGATCATCAAAATTGTTGGCTGGTAGTTCATGGTGAATGATATAGACAGTATGGAATTCCAAACAATGCGTGCTGCTTTTTTGAGTAAGTTCATTAATTTACACATGTAGGATGTAGGTCTTGATCAATGATACAATTTTATTGTTTGTGAGCGAGGATAGGTATGCCATAAGTAGTCTAAAGTTCTACTTCATTCTTCAAGAAATAAAATGTGGAATTACGATCAGATTGACCAAATATAGGGGTATTGGTACATTTGGGGAAGGTAAAACCTTTTGAATGTCTTAGTCCTACCGCAGCTTCGACAATGAAGAAGCTTCACACAGTGCGACAACCTAAATTTTTTGATAGTTGATGTGATCAGTATGATCTATAGAAAGACGAGATACGGTTGAACACATAGTTACCTATACATAAGATCGATCAAGATCTCAATAAATCTCACGATTTCGAACGTGTCCATGCAATCAACCTTACAGTCTATAATACGATAACTCGTAGTGTCGAGGACTCCATTCTATTTATGAATGCAAATTTATTTAAAATCAGAATTCGAAACAAACGTTGCGATCGTGCAGAGGAAGAATTGAAAGAAACGTAAGCGATAAAAAGTTGGTACAATGTGTACAAAAGCTAGACAAAAGTAAAGTAGTTTTGATTTGTCTGTTTGTACCAAGTCTATTAAAGTTACGTGTCTGTGAACTCACTATTTTATCATTATTAATGGCTCGTACCTACGAGGACTGTATTAAATTGACCTTCTTGTAAAACAAGCGTTGGAACAAGCGCATTGGAAACATTATGGTGGATTTGTTTACCCCCATTTGTAGGTGCTCTAGCAATACCTTCTTGCGTTTTGTGAGAAGATGAGAGGAAAGAGTTTTAGAAAAGGCTCTTAGTACGCAAGCTGTTGTAGTTGCGCACAACAATTATTACAACTAGAATTTGGTCTATTTCAGTTGCAGTGTTGTATTATTCTCTTGCAAGTGGATTGGCAGATGATGACACCTCCGACGAATCAACTGAGTAAGTGTTTGATAAAATCTTCAACGACGCCTCTTCTCAATATTCTTCTTTATTAATTTGTTGATTAGTTTAATTTCAAAATTAATCATTAGATCTATGTTTTCTGTGGATAAAAACAAACCTATCAGAAGTTTATGATGTTTTGTTTTCCTTATAAAGGAACTTGCCATTTATTTTGGAGGATTGGACCTTCAAAAGTGTTATGGGAAAGGAAGAAATATTGCGGAGCTTTCTCAATGACATTGTGGTAGAAAATAAAGAACTATCTCATTTACAGATGAGAAAGATCGATAAAGTACAACTACGAGAGACGACTCCACCTAAATCAGCTATAAATGATCAAAAAACCTTATACAATACAAGAGTTTGGGATACAGATGGTAATGAGTACTTGGTTGAAATGCAACGGGCCCGGGCATATGCACCATATTTAATTGAAAGATTTCAGTTGTATGGTGCTAGTGCACTTTGCCACGCTTTTCATTCTTTAGCCAAGAAGGAGAGAGATGCAGCAAAATCAAGGAATGAAAAATATGATGTTGAAAATGTTTATGCTCAATTACCACGTGTAATAGTTATAGTCATCAGTGAAGATCCAATACCACCAGATACCTTCGATCCACCTCTTACAGAAAATCAAAGTATCGTTACCTCCACCATAACAAATCTCAAAAGCCAATGTTTACAGAGCTTTGTTTATTTGGATTTGTCAAGAGTATCAAACAATATGCCTACTACAAACGTACAAAAATGGGGGCATTTTCTGAAAAATACTGGTAATGCAATATTTAGAAAGGAATACGAGAAATGGTATGAACCAAACACAGGAATTGCATCCGCCCTGTCTGTATTAAGAAGAATCAGAGAGGATCCACAAACCGCCTTTGACCTGCAAAGGAATTATGACCATATAGAAGATGCTGAAAAAGCGGCCGCAAAAAAGGAGAAAATGAAGGTGGCTAAAAATTTACTTAATGAAAAAATATCTCCGCAACTCATAGCCAAGGTAACTGGTCTAACAGAAGCAGAGGTAGAACAATTGAAACAGCAGTAATGGTACTAATGGTTGGTTGGGCATTAATGGTTGGTTGACAGTCTGATATTTGGTTGATGTGAAATCTACTGCTTCATTCTATTATTATCAATGCTCACCTAAGAGTTGTTTCATCAGTAGTTTACATTATGTAACTTTTATAATTAATGTCTGGGAAATTTGTAATAATTTATGTACCATACTACATATGTAGTTGCAAAGTAGTTATCTATATAAGGCTATTTGTGGGTCTTAATAATATATACGATTTTTATATATTAATTTGGTGTCATTATCTATAAAGACAGTATTACCAACTGTAAGGGGAATATTTACTTTTGTTTTATTGTAAAGTTTTTTATTATACTCGTGATACTTGATAGTATTTTTTAAAGCTAATTCGCGGTCAGCAGCTAAATTAGTAGAGTTGACGAGAGCGTTAGGCACAATTTCAGTAGAACGTCCTACAAGGAAGTAGGCAGGAAGAAATCCAGTTACCGAATGAGGAAAGTTATTATATTCTGAGGGCCAGTTTCACCAAATCCGGTAATCGTAGTTTTAACCAAGATCTAGAAATAAACTTAGATTAACGTAAGCGGCCAAAATTGGGCGCTTAAGTTAATCTCCGATTATCATGAAAAATCGCATCTTAAACTAAGGTTAAGCGAGGTTGGTAAAACAAAGTCGAGTTAATCCCAGTTTATATAAAACTCCGATTATTTTAAGCCGAGTTGGTAAAACTGGCCCTGAAACACATTTAGAGGCAAGTGTAGTCCAGGAGCGAGGAGATGAAGAAGATGAATCATTTTGAGCACATCAAATGCGGTTAACTAATGTCTGACCGGTCCTTTTATTTAGTCCATTAGAAAACGCGCAATTGACTGCCACAAACACATGATTAATATTAGAGGATGAGCAATAGGAGGCAAATTCATCGGAGAATAGACCCCCATATTGATCCGTTAAAAGCGTATCAATAGGGGTTTTCTTTTGGACGGAGTCCAACAGGGTAATGAAATCACAAGAGGATTGACCTGAAGAACATAGTATATACGCATATTGGGAAAAATGGTCTACAAGTAGATGCATATAACGTTTGGAGAGCGATTATTTCCAAAACCACCAATGGTATCTAAGGATGTTATCTGGAAAGGACGAGTTGCAGGACCTAAAAAACCTAAGGTGCCACTGCGACATCCACGTCGAGTTTTATTAATAACACAAGTAGTACAGGTGCAACAAACAGAACGAATAATAGAATACATTATTTAGAAAACAAAAGTATTTACTTATAATAGTTAATGCGTGATTGGCACCAACATGGCCGAATTGTTTGTGAATAATATTAGCGAGACGTTCTCCAAGGGTAGGTACTCTTTGTTCTTAAATTTACAATACACAATGCCAGACTTTACAACATCTGAGGATAAAGAGGGAATAGTACTTTGTTTTTTTGGATGTCGACGAGAGAAAGAAAATTGAAAGAAGAAAAAATAGACACTTTCGGATCATCTTTGGAAGGAGGATCTAATACCGGGTTTCGAGACAAGCAGTCGGCTTTGGAATTAAAGGACCCAGGACGATAAATAACATCAAAGTTGAACTGCAGAAGCTCATGGGCGAGGTCTCCCAGTTCTTTGTCAGTACAAGCCTTGAGGTTCAGATGCTCCACGGGTTTGTGGTCCGTGATCACCGTGAAATGGTGACCAAGCAACCAGTATTTCCAGTATCAAATAGCCTCCCTGACTGCCAGGCCCTCAATGTAGATAGCCTTTTTCCAACGTTGAGAATCTAAGATTTTTTGTGAAAAATGGGCGAAAGGTTTTTCGGACCCATCTGCCTGCTTTTGTTTGAGGACCGCCCCCACTCCTACCCCACTAGCATCAGTGTAAATGAGGGTGGGTTTAGTCCTATCAAAAATTGCCAAGATAGGCTTAGACGTAAGAAAACGCTTGACTTCCTCGAAACTACGTTGACAATCAGAAGACCAATAGAAAAGAACTTTTTTCCGAGGCAGATTGTGGAAGGGTTCGAGAGGAGAGGCGGAGTTTGGAATAAATTTTCTATAGAAATTCAGTTTACCTAAAAATTGACAAACCTGTTTGCGAGAAGAGGGAACAGGGAAGGCATTGATAGCTACAAGATTATCATTGATTGGTTTGACAAAATCAGGGTTGACTACTACGTGACCCAAATAATTTATTATTTGAACGGCAAAAGTACACTTCTTGAAACTAAGGCGAAAGCCTTCTTCATAGATCGCTGTGAAAAGCAACGTAAGGTGACGGATGTATTCTTCAAAAGACTTCGAAAATATTAAGATAAGGTCTAAATAATTGGCACAAAATTCTGAAATTTTTCTACGCCGTAAAATGCCCGATAAAATACAATAAAATACGTTGAAAATTAGCTGGAGAGGTACGTAAGCCAAAAAGCATACATCGCCATTCATAGCTCCCTTGCTGAGTGATAAACGCAGTCTTTGGACGATCCTCAGCGCGTATCGGGATTGACCAGAAAGCTTTGTTTATGTCGAGTGCTGAATACCATCCAGAGCCTCTACTTTTCGTAATAATTTCCTCAATCAAAGGGAAAGGCTGATTTTTGGGAACAACTATCTTATTGAGTTCCGGCTAATTCACGCACATATAATGTTTTTTCTTTGACTGGGTCTAGACCAATTTTTTCATAGTGCATAGTAATGGGCGGGCGATGCGTAAGGTGAACGTGATTCTGTTATCATATTATAGCTTAGAAGTTCGTTGACCTGGCGGTCAATCTCTGCCTGATCTTCATAACTATATTGATAGGGCTTTTGTGCGACATTATTTATTTGACGATAATTTGATCTGACATTCGTAGTCAGTTACGTTACCTACATCGAAAGCGTGGTGGGCAAATGCCTGACTATTTGACTTAATTAAATTTCATAGTTCTGTATTTTCCATTAAGGGGTAAATAATTTTTATTGGATAACTCTTGAAACGTCTGTAGCGAAATCGCCAACATGTTTGATCTATGATCGAGGAGAAAACTTCCTCTAAAAGACCCTGTGGATAACTCGAGAATGATGAACGGAGGGATTACTCGTATTTTGACTGCTCATTGATCTCGTTTAAGAATTGATCCAGGTTGTTAACAGTCTCCTTTTCAGATCTTGAACGATTAAAGGTTACACGTTAGTGGGAGCACTTTTATTTACGTTATTGCGACTATTAGTAAGGTCGTATGCTTTTGTACGACAGTTTGAGTCAGAATGCAAACGTTCGCAGCCTTTTTTAAGCAGTATGGACAGAAGCAAATTGAAGGCCGAAGATGAACTATTATTCGAGCTCTTATTACTAAATGGAATAGATTTGTCCTACGAAGAAAACGAACAAGTTCTTGGATGTGGAGCGGATAACCGGTGAAAATCAGGTAAAGCTTCATTTTGTTTCGTGTATCTATTCGACGATGCGATAAAGGTTGATAAGAAGATTCTCCTTCTTCAGAGCGAATTCTCCAAACGAACCGCTGATGAAACGATACGAGAATGCGGTGCGAGCAGCAGACCAACCTTCATTAGCAAATGCATCGATAAACAAATTTCTCCAGCTCTCCCAGTTGTCATGTTCTAACGTCTGCCGAGCGGAATCGTACCAATCGTCCAAGGCGGTTCCTTTGAGAAAGAGGCGTATGTACTGCCAGTGCTGATCTTCTTTGACATCAACTTGTTTGCACTCCGATTCAAAAATAAAAATGTCGAGAAAATTCACTAACCTCCCCCCCTGTCAACCTTGTTATGGATATAATACCTCATCTTTCGAGCTAAAAGAAGTACGGTAAATAAAAATGAGTAAAAAACTTCACAATTACTCTTTCCAATACGTTTTTCCTAGTTTAGTATTGTTCTAATATACATCTTGAGCTGTTTGGGTTGGTCCATGGTTGCCTGCAATCACGGGCATGACTGAAAATCAATACTGAAGTCAAAAAGCATCGAATCACTCATCAGTCCACCCCTCACCATCCCTTCTCTCGAGCTCCGACCTCTCCAAACACTTTAACAAACAAAAAAAAAATTAGATCCCATTGCAGAGTGAAAAACCCGCTGTCCCGAGTCCAAATTCTGTCGTCATTTCTTCCATACTCCCCGTTAACAAAGATCGCTCAGCAGGGGGAAGGGAGTGGTACCAGCGAATTTCTCAATCACCACCAAAGTATAAAAATTTTTCTCGAAAATTTTCCAAGCCTATTATCAAGGCGAGAACAAAATTCTTCTAAGTCCTCCTTCTATTATATATAGCTCAGAAGTAGGAACTTTTTCAAGTCCCCTCCTATCATATATAGCTCGAGAGTCGAGATTTTTCAAAGTCCCTCTTCTATCATAATTATATGGTTCGGAGGTAAGAATACTTCTAAGTCCACTTCATGCCTAAGGGTCATAATTTTTCCAAGTCCCTCTCCGTGACGTGATCAATCCCGCTCGCGCTCGCGGACGAAAAATTCCTGGCAGTATCCCCAACAAAAGGGATCATGGGTTCCCCGCTAAAATAGGCAAATACATCATCAGAGTTTAGTTCACTCATAAGTCTAACCTAAATTCCGCTCAAAGACTCCAGTCAAATAAAATAACAGCCAATAATAATAGTATTCCTATCTAATGAGACACCTCATAAGAAGTCCTATGAAGTGCTACACATTTTCAGAATAAAAGTGGTCTAGGACGTTCAAAACAGCGAGAAAGTTCTCTCCTCCCTTGCTATGGATCTAATACCTCACTCTTTTAGCTAGAATAGTCGGTACAAAAAAGAGCTTCACAATCACTTTTTCCTACACGATATTCTTAGCCTAGTATTGGTCTAGTATACTGTAATATTAGGGCTCTAGCCGCTCTTCTCTTCATTCATTCATAATTTGTCTCTCATCACCACCATCTTCCGCAAACTCCATCCCAATATTCTTCATCTAAAAATCCAGCTCCAGAGATAATCCGGGAAAAATTGATGTTTTGAGAAAAGCCGAGGAAATAACTAAACCTAACTTGACTCTTTTTTTTTTTTTTTTTGGGGGGGGGGTCCTAGTCCGAACTTACTCGATGGGGTGGGGTATATTATCGCGAAAATAAGATAAAGTTATAACTAGTCCTTGCAACAAGATCGCTTGTAACAAGGGGGTCTAACATCTTACTGTATAAGTAGTTTATACATGGTGCTCTCATGGTCAAGGGTCGCCCGCAGAAACTTATCAAGGTGATATATGCACTGAACGGGTCCCCCCATCACACTACGGCTAATTATCATCTTCCCAGCTGGCCTGAATCAGTCTAAATAAGGCGCTAGAGGTATTCTCGCTCAATGTAAACAAACATCACGGGATGTTCCCATCCGAGAAACGGAAAAATGAAGTGGACTTTTTACGTGCAAATTCCACTTCATTTTTCGGATTTTCGTATGCGAACATCCCGCGCACCAACCCGCGAACTCCATGGCGATGTTTGTTTACATTGAGCGAGAATACCTCTAGCGCCTTAGTCTAAACAGTGACCTAAGGTGACAGCTGGTGAAGAGAAAAAGAATGGTTCAGTCATCTCCTCCTGCAACTCGAATCGGCCTAGACAGTGGCCTCAAGTTAGAGGGGGAGAGAGAAAAACTCAGAATAGATATACATGTTACATTTATGTGCCGCAGACAAGGGACTTGCGTGGGCGGAATGTTATAATACATAATTCGCTAAGTATTATATACATGAAGATTGTTTTAACACACAATTCCATTTTGCGGCACATGACTAAATGACAAAGAATTAAGTAATTACTTTTTAACCGCACAATTTTTATTTTCCTAACGTTTTCGGTTAAACAACCATCAACAGGGAAGCACAAGTTACCGAAAACGTTAGGAAAATAAAAATTGTGCGGTTAAAAAGTAATTACTTAATTCTTTGTCATACATATAGATATTGGAGATCAACATCTTATTCAGTGCTGAAATAGGAGAAAATGATGATCCGCGCTTTCTGCAAGGTACTCCACTTTTAGCCGATGATTAATACAGGAGATAATTGAGGGTTTCTTGGAGGAGCCTGTAGGCTTTTTGTGGGTTAGCGGAGCAGAAAGAGATATTGAAGTTGTCGGCGAAAAAGCGCTGGGAGAAAGGGGAATGTGATTTCGTTGATAGCAGTTCAGGAAAGTAGACCGCTGAAAGCTTTCCCTTGGGGGACACCGTTTTCGACAAGGATAGGTGAGGAAATTGTATTTTAGATTCTCACCATAAGGCTTTATTGTGGAGGAAACTTGTAGGAATTTTCGAACAATCAGTGACGATACAGAGTCTGTTTCATAGCAAATTATTATACAATAAATTTTTTTTGTTTCAAATATTTTTCTCCACCACTCGCCATTTCCGAGATATTTGCCCAGAATTTCTTGATTTTCTGGAATTTTCGAGCTGTCCAACGTCGGAGGGGGCTAACGGTTAGACCTAGGCTAATGTTTGATGCATGTATTTTGTAGTAAATTCAACGAGGAACCTTTTTTGTTTCAAATACTTTTCTCCATCACTCGCCATTTCCGAGATATTTGCCCAAAATTTCTTAATTTTTTAGAATTTTTAAAATTGTCCATCTACGGAGGATATTTTTAGGCTAACGGTTAGACCTAGGCTAATGTCTGATAAATGTATTTTGTAGTAAATTTTACGAGGAATCTTTTTTGTTTCAAACATTTTTCACCACCACTCGCCATTTCCGAGATATTTGCCCAGAATTTCTCGATTTTTCCGAATTTTTCAAAGTTGTCCAAATTTGGAGGACATTTTTAGGCTAACGGTTAAACCTAGGCTAAAGTTTGAGGTATGTATTTTGTAGTAAATTTTACGGGGAATCTTTTTGTTCGAAATTTTTTTCTCTAAAGCTTCAATTTTTCAAGTTATGAGCAAAAAAGTGAAATTTGGGGGCTTGAACGTGCCACAAAAAATTTTCCGCCCCATTTGGAGGGTGGGACTTTTGAGGGCTTATTTCTGACACCAAATACTACATGATTCAACAAAGTCCCGCTTGTTACCTCAAAATGTTTTTTTTTTTTCGCTAGAATTTCTGCTCACGGCGCAATTTAGGTAATCGCGCAAATTACGAGGGAGTACATTAAAAAAAACATTATGTCGATGTCGCATCTGTTTTCCTACAATAGATTTCAGATTTTCTTTGGAATTCAATAAATATAATTAAATCAGAGCCAATAAAATAATGTTTTGTTGGATTCACCGTTTTTTTTTATTATTTCTTAAGAAAAGAGGGTATAGAGGACAGTTCAGAGAAAAAATTGGAAACGTACCCAGGAGAGGTTTTCGGCTCGCGAAAGTTCGAAAACCGTAACTTATCGAAAGAGACAATCCCTTGTTTCTGCGAATGAATACATCAAACTGAACCTAAAATTTCGTTAAGCTACTGTACGAGCAGATGACGTCAATACGATAGAAATATTGTAGCTACTATCCTGTTAATTTTTATTGACGTTATTTCGTACGATATACGGTTTTACTTCGCGTTGTACGGTTTTGCTTTAGTAAAATCGAATACAAGTCAACGCAGCGGGTCATTTTCGTCGTTATATAAATAACATTTTTTAGAAGAATTAATAGGGGTAATTAGATGACGGTAAGCTGTTGTAATTTTTATTCTCCTGCTCCATTTATTCGATTCAAAAGTTACCAGATCTACCGTTAAAAAAGGCGCCTCGCAAATTTACACACCCACTGGTGTTCGTTTCCCATTACGTTTTGCGAGATAGGTGGCCTACAATTGAAGCTGCGTTTACCATTATTTATTTATGTAAATTTTGAGTAAACGCGTGTCATCAGAATCATCGATCACCTCATGGTTCGTCGAAAAAGGAATAATTTTCCATTAATAACGCGCCTAAGAATTTAATAACTTCAACATGAGAGAAGATAATTATTTCGTCACTTTTTTTTTATAGGAGGGGCAAAAATAATGAACCAAAAATAAGTTTTACTCTTGGCTTTTTCTATTGTTTCATGTTTCAAAGGCGATTTTCCGAATCTCTCAATATACCTGTATCAATTGTAAGTTGGTAATTTTCTTGAATTCAGAAGCCTTTACGACTTCATAATCGGGCTTCTTTTTGTCATAAATACCTATAACATAAATATTATCGGCTGTTGTGAACGTGCAGAGATGGAAAGTTGGCCTATTACAACTTTTTATCGAAGAAATTGATTATTCTTGATTCGGGTAGGTTTCTTGTCGAAAAAAACGTGGCCTACGCCGGTTGACGAAATGTAAGGGATCAATAAAATTACGAAACGATAGGGTCTATACCGCTGATAAACCAATGTCACTGAAGAATTGTACTGCATACTCGTGTACAAAATTTATTGATATTCAACTGTTTACGCAAACAGACGTGAAGTACAATATTCGTCTATAAATATTGAAGGTAATTATATGTAGCTGTAATCATGAAATGTCATAATTCGCTGTCCGTTTCAGATGTTTGTGATTTCGTATACTACGTGAGAGAGATTTCGGAAAAAAATTACCTACTTGAAAATTTTTTTTTCACCATCTTTCGATTGCCATAATAATGAAAATTATGATGCAAAACTACAAAACTGAAGGTTTTGCAATACTTTCATATTTTTCAGACATTATTGCTTAGGAAATTTGACTGTCATACAAAAATATTAAAATTATTATTATTCATAAAAATTTGACTCGAAAAGCCACATTTGTTATAAAGCGAAAGAAAAATTTTTGAATAAAGATCATGTTTCATGTCTTTCTTCGAAGCTAATGACTTGTAGGGGCGAGTTGGCTTTTAGGTGGCTCACTCTCTCCACCCTCCCCTCCTTAGTCTAGTATAAGTCCAGTTGAAGACTAGTAAAATTCTAGTTTAAAGCTAGAATAAATAAGTCTACTTCAGAATATTTTAGGCTAAGGCTTCAGGCCGGGCGGCACACTGGCTTGGTCTAGTATAAGTCTAATTTAGAATATTTTGGGCTAATGACTTTGGGGGGGGGGGCTCACTCGCTCCGTCCGTTTGCCCCGCTTCTTGGTCTAGGGTAAGTCTTCTTCTTAGTCTCCGTCCTAGTATAGTGATGGCTTAGCCTTAAGCTTTGTTAGTATAGAAATAGTTAACCCATTCCTAGTAAATCTAGTGAATGTATAAGAGGCCTATATAGTGACCTACCTGATTAGACCCAGTATAATGAAGCCTTTAGATTAAGTCGTCTGGCCAAGGGCTCAGTATAAGTCTAGTTTGTAGTACACGAAAGAATAGTAGGTATATACAAGAATCTAGTTCAGAATATTACAACCTACTACAACATACTGATTGAGGCTTAATATAATGAAAGCTTCAGAGACCCAAGGTCAATTGTACGGACGAACAGACGGATGCAGGCACGCAATTTCAAAATCAGGGTAGGGATCATATTAAGCTTATACAATGAAGGTTATACCTACTACAGCATACTGATTCACGCCTAGTATAATGAAGTTTCAGAGGTCCAGGGTCAACTGTCAAACGGACGGACGCACGCAAATTTCAACATCAGGTGCCAGAGAAAATACATGAAACATGTCAAAAATAGGTACCGCGCTTATATCAATTATTTTCTAACCGTCGACAGAGAACCAATTTATGGAAAAAGAAAAACAACGACTTTTGGGTGTATTGGATTTCTTGGCGCAGCCAAAAAGACAAAGACCATGTTTCATGTCTGTTCCAAATTTTGCCCAGTCAGAAATGTTGTGGATAATGCGAGACAAAAATATTTGGGAGTTCCCGTTTTAGAGATCATCAAGTGTCTTTTATGACATAAGCCTACTTTAGAATATTTTAGGCTAAGGCTTTAGAGCGGCACACTCTCTTGGTCTAGTATAAGTCTACTTTGGAATATTTCAGGCTAATGAGCCTTCTTGGTCTAGTGTAAGTCTACTTCAGTATACTTCAAACTGATGAGGTTAGGGAGCCTCACTTGCTCCGCTCGTTTGTCCCGCTTCTTGGCTAAGGTAAGTCTACTTTAGTATATTTCGGACCAGGATTGACAACTTATGACGTCACCAACTCATGACGTCACCGACTTTTGGCATCATCGACTCATGACGTCACCAACTCACGACGTTACCAACTCATGACGTTACCAACTCATGACGTTACAAACTCATGACGTCACCAACTCATGACGTCACCATCTCATGACGTCACCAACTCATGACATAACCAACTCATGACGTTACCAACTCAGGACGTCACCAACTCATGACGTCACCGACTTATGAGGTCACCGACTTATGACGTCACCATCTCATGACGTCACCAACTTATAACATCACCAACTTTTGGCGTCACCAACTTTTGGCGTCATCGACTCATGACGTCACCAACTCATGACGTCACCAACTCATGACATAACCAACTTATGACGTCATCGACTCATGACGTCACCAACTCATGACGTTACCAACTCATGACGTCACCAACTCATAAGGTCACCGACTTATGACGTCACCATCTCATGACGTCACCAACTCATAAGGTCACCGACTTATGACGTCACCATCTCATGACGTCACCGACTGATGACGTCACCGTCTTATGACGTCACCGACTTTTGACGTCACCGACTTATGACGTCACCGTCTTATGACGTCACCGACTTTTGACGTCACCGACTGATGACGTCACCGACTTATGACGTCACCATCTCATGACGTCACCAACTTATAACATCACCAACTTTTGGCGTCACCAACTTTTGGCGTCATCGACTCATGACGTCACCAACTCATGACATAACCAACTTATGACGTCATCGACTCATGACGTCACCAACTCATGACGTTACCAACTCATGACGTCACCAACTCATAAGGTCACCGACTTATGACGTCACCATCTCATGACGTCACCAACTCATAAGGTCACCGACTTATGACGTCACCATCTCATGACGTCACCGACTTATGACGTCACCGTCTTATGACGTCACCGACTTTTGACGTCACCGACTGATGACGTCACCGACTTATGACGTCACAAGCTAATAGTTTCATAATGGCTCTCGGAGTTTTCTTAGCCTGGTATAAATCTAGCCTACGCCTCTTCATTATATGTGATGCGTTTTGCGAAAATCCGGCTTATGGTGAAAAAAAAAATCGACCTCCATATTTTGACGGATCTGGATCGTATTCTTAGCGCAGAATCAAATTCCGTCAAAAAATGGAGGTCGATTTTTCTTCACTATAAGCCGGGTTTTTGCAAAACGCATAACATATTAGGATAAGCTAGAAACTACAGAGCTCGAAATTTTCCAAGTCCCTATACTAGCTAATAGAGGTGTACTAGCTAATAGAGAGGTATAGAAGAGCCCGGAATTTTTATAAGTCCCATACCCTAGTATAAGTCTAGCATACGCCCTCTATAATATTTTATTATTATATTAGATTAAGCTAAACTACCGAGCCTCGAACACGGACTGGCTGATTTCAGAATCTCTCCGGAGAAAATTTTCTCGTAGTTTTTCTAAGTCCCTCTCGAGGGGGGGGGGGGGCTCGGACTCGGACTCGCAGATTTGAGAATCATTGCCACAGTGAAAATTCCCCTAAGGATGAGACCAGACAAAGACATGAAACATGTCGAAAAAAAACGAAATTTCAAACTTCCTCGATGAGAAGCAGATAGCAAAACATCCTTTTGTAACTAGAAACCTGTTCTGGATGAATGTATACCTCTAGTGTGATTCAGAGAAACAGTGGAACTAACCTACTTCCGGGATTTGAAAAACTTCGAATCATGAACTATTCGCGAATTCAGGTAAAAGTTTGCGCTCTAGAGGCGAGACAAATTCTGACTTGCGGATTGGTGCAATCTGGAAAAGGTGAAGATGTAAAAAAAGTTCTTCAAATTATCTATAAGATAATAATGGGAGCTACATCTTTCATTCTCTACCTTCAGTATTCTAAATACTAAGATCGGAACTACTTTTGGAAAAACCGTCACGTAACGTCACGGTTTTTTGTCAGGCTAGGTGACGTCATCAGTGAACTAGATCTATTCTATAGACTTGTCGCGCCCTTCAGCTAATCAGTATAACAAACAGTAGGGAAAAGACTCTGGCTATTTCAACAAGGAACCTGTTTCAGGAAGGGGGAGGAGGTAATTTGAAGAAAAATGACGGCCCCGACAAAAAGAGGGGATTGAAAAAACTTTGACCTTCGAGCGGAAGCGCGTCCGCGTCCTACTTCTGTGACATCATCATTTTTGGAAAAACGACGGCTTTCTTAATGAGGTTGATCGAGGAACGCGGAGAACCTGTTGTTTTAATGAACGAGCAACGAGGGATCGCATTTTGACCTCCTATCATACGCTAAATAGCACCCATTTACCAGAAATCATTCAAAATTCATAGCTGATCACCTTAATGAAGAATAAGTAATCATCTTTGCTCTACTCATGGCATGTAGGTGCGCACGTCAATTACTCAAGGACGATAGACTGACTGGTGTAATTTCAGAATACTCGCAAGGGAGCAGGAAAGCCTTTTCCAACCATTGATCGAAAATTTGTACCACGAAAATAAATGGTGGAATTTGCAATTTTTTACGCAAGTGGAACAACACACAATATGAAAATGAAGAAATTGTTCCAAAATACTTTCTCTGGTAACCAAGAGCTGAATTCAGTATAAGTTACCGATGCTAGAGGAAAAATTCCTTTACACTTGAAAACACCAGGGAAAACTCGTTTAAGGGTAGCGAGGAATCGATTACGAAGCTCACATTTTTTCTTTCTTTACCCTAGATAATCTTTTTTGTCAATACGCGCCCGTATTCTTAATTTTAATATGTCTGTCAGAAAAGTGATGAAGCTGAATGAAAAGATGTTATGGCACCTATCTATTCTCAGCAACTATTAGACGTATATAGAATAGGAAGAGGCTGTAAATATTGTATGGAACGTGAGATCTACAGATTACTTTAACTTTTTTAAATGTATAGTAGAAGAAGGAAATAGATTCTTTTTTATTTACAATATCTCGTAACGAGATTACGATGATTTATTTTGAAAGTGATACTGTAGAGAAGATTAAAATACAAAAATATAGTCTTAGAGTATTAGTATTGTGGTGCACATCAGCTGCCTTCACCACTTGTAAACACTCGGGTTCTTCATTACCATGCAAGACAATAACTTCAATTTTATGTTACATCTTCACGGCAAATTAGATATGCAACATATTCATCAGTCGCCACTTTTTCTAAAACCAAGTTTTGTAGCTCAACGTAGTCGCTGTACATAGCAGACGCCTTTCTGAAACAACCATCTGTACTTATCAATCACGCCTCTTAATGAATTTCGGGCAATCCTTATTGACCAAAATGATAATTTCTGCCAAGAAACGTTCCTAGATGATACTGGCGCTTTAATGAAAATGGATTTTTTATTCTCAGTTCGTTCTTTTTCTGAGTATGAATAAATGATTAAAATGTTCTTATGTTATTCTTATGCTAATTGTGGGGTTGCTGCTTGAAGCTGTTGGACTTCTTTTTGGGTATTTTTGCCTCTTAGACGATTTTGCCTACAAGGATCAGGGCTGTGACTTATGACGTCACAAGCTAATAGCTTCATAATGACTTTGCCTAGAATAAATCTAGAAACTACAGAGAGGGGGGGGGCTTGGGCTCGGACTCACAGATTTGAGAATCACTGCCGCAGGGAAAAATTCCCGTAAGGATGAGACCAGAGCAAAGACACGAAACAAGTCAAAAAGTAGTCTTTGTCCCCTTTCTATAAGCATCACCATTTTCGACTTCTCGAGTTCTCCTGTTTTTACAAATTATTAGAGACTCCTCCCTATGATTACCTACGACAGTTTATTCAAGTTCGGTGAGGGCTTGACGCATGAATGTTCGTCTGAGCGCGAATATTTGTTTTCTATAGGATTTTAATCCTATGAGTAATAATTAAAGAGTATTTGTATTCTTATTAACGACTAGCCATATGTCTGAAGGAATCAGAGTGTATTACGTTGTTGATATTGTATCGATAATTCCATGTTATCAACGCGGTGTAATAATTTCAATCGTTTAAATTTTATTCCCATGTAATACAAAAATACGATAAGAGAAATATTCGCAACTTTCTTGATGGCGAAGAGGAAACCAAATCTGAGTCATCATCTGAAGCATAGAATTCGAAAGAAAACAGACTGGAAAGAAAAGTGCGATGGATAGTTTCATACACAATACATAATGAGTTTTATAATTCCGAGAGATTGCACGTTTAGTTGAGACGTCATTTGCTTATCAGTAGACATAACTATTCTTGCTGGCTTCAACTAATATTGCGACAGTCTTCAGCGTTTATTAATAAACTTATTGAGCGATTTGTATGACAAGTTGAATGTACTTACGAAGATATGAAAAAAATGTTCCGGCGTAGCCAATAAAATGAAGGTCAAGTTTCATGTCTTTCTCTTTCTCAATATACAGCAAGTTATGGCTGTGAAAATTGAATATGCAGAATGAATACCGATACGCTTAGCAGTCTGTATCATCGGTACTATAACTCGGCACATACCAGGGTGGTTGCATTTATAAATCCAGTTTAGAATAATATTTTATATTTTTAAGGGGGCATGGTCTCGTATGAGTCTACTTTTCCAAGCTAATAGCTGTAGGGTATCTCAAGGTAATAGCTTTTGGGTAACACACTCGGTTCGTTCGTTTGGCCTCTCCTTGGTCTAGTAATTCCAGCTTACAATATTTCAAGCAGGTAGCTTTTGGGGAGCATCACTCACTCCGCTCGTTCGCCCTCCCTCGGTCTGGTAGAAGTCCAGTTAGGAAGATTTCAAACGAATAGCTTTTTGGGGACATGGTCTAGTATATTAAAAAACTGACTGACTTCTTTTATACCATAAACGAGTGTATGCTAAGTTTTGTACTCCACTCTTAGTATAGAGTTCGTATAAACTGACTAGCTCTCTATACAATTTACTGGCGTTTGAGGGGGAAGGAGGGTCTTTTCCATCTATTATAACTAAGTTTAGTTACTAATGAAATCCTAGTATGAAGCTAGTATAAACCTCATAAATAAACTGGGCGGCGCGGCGTGAACTCGCAAATTTTTGAATCACTCATTTCAAAATGCGTATGGAATGACCTCATTTGGAGGATTTGCCGAAGTTTAAATTCTATAGTGATTTCAAAAAGAACATGAAGAAATAGTTGATAGTAAAGTTTTCAGCGTTGTAGACAAAACAAAGGAGGGAGACGAGGTATGAGACGCGTGATAGTCACCATCTCGATCACGCCGGTGGTAGCAGCAATCTACTATGAAGGACTGCATGAATCAGATGACCAAGCGCTATTTTTTTTCTCTTTTTCTAGCGAGCAATGAACTACAATTACTTATACAAAGATTACAAGATTATTACTCACAGAAAAAAGTCGAATAATCATTTTTCGCAGCATTCTCGTACATTTTTGAACAGCGATTGTTCTGTCGACGA
This sequence comes from Aspidiotus destructor, assembly GCA_035079395.1. Classification (NCBI taxonomy): domain Eukaryota; kingdom Metazoa; phylum Arthropoda; class Insecta; order Hemiptera; family Diaspididae; genus Aspidiotus; species Aspidiotus destructor. Next base: position 7,753,741 of record JAVHKZ010000003.1, on the reverse strand, counting down.
TATTTTATGAGTTAGTAACTAACGTGCTACGCGCTAAAACAAGTCTATCGTTTTCTAAAGCGTTGATTCGTTGATTGTTTAAAAAATTGTCCTATCACGCGCGTTCTTTTCAAAATTAGAGAGATTCACGGTTCTCCGGATACGCATTATACGAGTAAGTTGAATTTGATTATCTTTCTGAGTTATTTCAAAAAAAGCTTGTGGACGAGTTTACAACCACCGAAGAGCATTTTATGTACTCTCGCCTCGCGAGGTATAGCCAATCCTTACGTACAATATTCCAGTCTCACAAACAATATCGGTGCAAGAAGCCTAGTATTAATTCGTCTGAGTCCCATCCCGAGGATTTATTTATTCGCTTGGCCCGTGTTTAGACTAACAATTAAATCTAATTATCATTGACTGATAAAGAACTCTTGACAATGAAAGAAAAACTAGGAAGAGGTATGAAAAGATGTGAGGGGAGCCTTTTAAATACTGATACGAGTGAGTATGATTATCATGAACGTCTTTTATGTATATGTTACGGTCATTGTTGTAAATTTCATAAAACAATATTCATTTCTTTTTTGTCCGAGTATAAAGATGAAAGAAATGGAAGGAAAATTAGCAGTCGATCAATAATATCCTATTGTTTTTAGGGCTCTTGCCACCTCTGGCAAGGCAAAAGCCCATATGCAACCGCGAGAAAAAAAAAATAATAATAATTCTCACCCAAGAAAATGTGTTGTGACGTCACTCAAGTTATACATAGCCTACATTTTCTTATTTTATTTTTGCATAACAATAATTTACAAATTTCGGAAGTTTTTCGTTTTCGTAGACCTACGTCAATCTGTGCAGTCTCTACAACTTTTATTTTTGCATAGCATTTTGATTTCGGTAGTCTTTGGCAAAAGTGTAGTACAAAGGTCATTTTTCTAGGTACCTAAACAATCATAAAATACTGCGTATATTCTTTGACCAGTCTCTCTCGGGTTTCAGGTCCAAGTAGAACAAGGAGTTATAAATATCTTTAGGTCTCAGGATTTCTAAATCTCTCGAACTCCTTATCGCATTAGTAAAAAAGAAACTCCAGAACTTTTGAGTCACAATTTTCTATGTTCCAATAATTTGAGAGAAAGAAGAGTAACTTAAAGTCAGGGAATGGATTAAGAAAAGAAAAACTCAAGAGACCCGGATACTGAGGCGTTGAGCGACTCAGTCTTGCTTTCATAATAAACGACGGCAGAACCGTGAACAACATAGAAATTTGATTTTATTTCATCTATTATTGTTCTCTTTTTTACAGTACCATGGATAACACCAGTCATCCAGTTCAGCTTCTGACTATTGAGAAAAACAATTCGTTTTGTTTAAACGACGTTGCCAAAGAAATATTGTCAAAATACGAAGACCATAAAGCAGTGGTAGTTTCAATAGCTGGAGCTCTTCGAACTGGAAAATCATTCCTACTTGATTTTTTCCTCAGATATTTAAATTTCGAGGTAATTCGATCACAGATTACATCAAAATTGAAGGCTCAAATTGTTAAATCGTGAATTAGGCCTACGTCCGCGTCCTCTTTTTCAAAGGCATTCATTATGATGAACACGAATTTGATTCCAGTATACAAGTAAGTCATCTAATGATTCAGCACCATTTTCGTTAAAACCAGCACCATCATGGTTGGGTACAGAAGACGAACCTTTGAAGGGATTTAAATGGAAATGTACTCAAGAACGTGTGACATCTGGAATACAAATGTGGTCTGAACCGATCTGTACTACTTTGCCGGACGGAGAGAAGGTACATATTTATCAAATTATTTTTTCATCTAGTTTTTTCATAGAAAAAACTTCAAGAGCCCTTTTCATCGTGAAAATACCAGGCCAAATAACAGTTGCCTAAGTTAACAATTGATGTCGAAGTATTCTTGTGATTTGTGAAAATATGAATCTTGCATGTTTACGATTCGACAATTGAATATCATTCAAAGATTTTATCGTGCAATCATGCGGGTCTTTTAATCTCGGGACTGTACTTCTTTCGGATAAAAAAATTTTCTGATCTGCGCGGGGAAAAGTGAGCAGTGAGCAGGGTACTTTAATTTCGTTGGAAAACATTTTAAATAGGAATAGAACGTTGACAATAGGTATATTAAGGTTTCGCTTTCTGAGTTGTTTCTCGAGCGCCACACCATGAATATTACTCCGTACCTCTCGAAAGTAATTTTATTGTCGATTATTTTTTGAGACATATTCGGAAATATGAATACCTAATCTGCATACTTCAGCTATGACTCAGAGGAAACTCAGTCATATTTGTTTTTAATAAAGACGTTTCTGTTTTCAGGTAGCTATCATTCTACTGGATACTCAAGGATGTTTTGACGGTAAAACTTCGTTTGCCGTCGAAACAAAGTTGTTCGCTCTAAGCACCATGTTAGCGTCAGTTCAAATTTATAATTTGAAGAATCAGATTCAAGACGATAATTTACAGATGTTACAGGTATTGTGTAGTTAAATTCCTCATGTCTTGAAAAGAATCCTTTGATAAGAAAGTTTTAATGTGAACTAAATAACAAATTGTGCAAATAGATCTACGAGTATTCCCGTTTTATTTTTTCACTTCCAATTCCAAAACACATTTCTGAACATTTCATACGAGTTACGTAACCATCAGAGGGGTATCGAGAGATCAATCCCCTGGACGCCAATTTTTCCTGAATGAGATCTCTGCGTGGAAATTACTAATATTCGGCTCTCCATTTCTCCCTTCTTGGAATCTTGATTACGTCACTGTCACGAATTTCAACCACGAATTTTCTTCGTTGAAACTCTCAATAGGTTTTGATAATGAATCTTCGGATTTGCGTAGACTAGATCTTCAAGGAAAAGCTACACCCTTTTGTTATGAGTCATTGAATTGAAACATGACGGAAGAGAGCAATATCAACTCATAACGATCAACAGAAAAGTATCTCTCACAACAGTGACTAAGGTACTTTTCCCTTGAGCACAAGAAATCCGTTTTTTTACACATAAATAAAATTTTCTGGCGGAGCCGAATGAATAAAGATCATGTTTCACGTCTTTCCTCTCTCAGTTTATCGTTGAGTGTTAGTATGACCGTGTAAATGGGAATATTTCAAGCTAATAACTTTTGGAGAACTCATTTGATCCGCAGCCCTTTTTCGCTCCCTCCTTCGTCTAGTATGAGTCCACCTTCAACTATTTCAAGCCAATAGCTTTAGAGGAGCTCCTTAGAATATTTTCAGTCAATAGCTGTTGGGTAGCACACTTGCTCCGTTTGTTCGGCCCCCTCCTTGCTCTAGTATAAGTCTTTTTGAAATGTTTGAACTAAGTACATGAAATTATAATTGCAGTTTTTCACTGATTATGCTAAATTGGTCACCGAATTTCCTGGAAATACGGACATTGTCCCATTCCAAAATTTATTATTCCTCGTTCGAGATTGGAGCTACAGATTTGAAAACCCCTTCGGTAAAAAAGGTGGTAATGAAGTTGTTGACAAATTTCTCAAGGTAAACTGAACGAACGTAAAATTTTGGTGAATACATTTAAATTTAGATATTCTATACACAAAATATTTCAGATTACGGATGAGCAGTCAGAAGACTTGAAATCAGTTCGAATGCATATAGAATCATGCTTTGACGTTGTTGAAGGTTTCCTTATGCCGGATCCCGGCGATGAAGTGAAGTCAAATCCAAACTTTGTCGGAAATCTATCGAGTAAGTGAAAACATATTTATTTCTGTGCTCGAGTAGGGAGGAAAGGAGCAGAAGTGAGAATTCCCCAGCTGTATTAATTTTTCGCCCTTTTCGTTCACCTGTTCTATGGAAAACCTACTTCTATGAAATGTTCGCCGTCCAAAATGATTCAATCTTTAGGTGATCGTAGGATTTTGTAAAAATTTCAGCTTTTGGTGTAAATTACTCATGAGTTCGGAAAAATTTGATGATTGGCTGTGAATATATTATGAAGAAAAGTTGAGGTTGAAAAAGTTAGAATTGTGTGCGTGAGAGAGAGAGAGAGAGAGAGAGAGAAGAATTATGCAAATCATAGATTTTTCGTTCAATGAATGTTGCTCTATAATTTACCAGCTACGGAAAAATGTGAATATGAAAGCGCTAAAGAGACGGTTGTCGGTTGAGCTGGAATAATGTTTGACTTTTGCAATTTTATTTCTAAGAAGATGTAGTTTAAAGATATCGATTTTTGAATCTCCAGATTTTTTGTTCCTTCGTTACTCTCCATTGTCTCTCTACATCATTGAAAAAAGAGGGACGGTCAAACGGTGACAATGCAACAGCTAGTTCAATATCTCGACCAGTATGTGAACACAATGAACAGCAAGGAGATGTTGAATCCCAAGGGAATAATTGATGTATGAATTGATAATTCAACTAACGAACATTACTTATTTTGGGACGTGATTTTCAGATATTATGAAAAGATTATGGTTTTTAGGCTAATGTTGAAGTGAGTCATCGACAAGCCTCGGATTCTGCTGTCAAAGTATTCATAAAACGTATGGAAGCCATATTCCGATGTGATGAAACTCAGCAATACGTGGAAAGTACTGAGCTGTCGGAGACGGATCTTAACGCTGCTCTAGACATTTATGAGAAAATTCCTAAATTTGGTGACGGGTACCTAAAGAAAATTTTCAAGAAATTACTGCGAAATGTAGGTCTTATAATCACTACATCAATAATACGCAGTGATTTTATCACTCATGTAAGACTTGCATCGTAAATCCTTGAATAGCTTGGAGACAAGAACGTATCTCCGGGGGGCAACCCTCCCAGAACTGGAAAATAGGTACTGAAATGTGATGAAATCTTGCTCAAAACCCTTAGAAACAAATTCTTTCAATAAATGTCCTCCAGGAAAATTCTTCTATTCAAAATCCCCTTCGTGAGATTTTGGAGAGCAACATAGAGAAGGTGCTCTTCAATGTTTGTGAAAAATGACAACTGTCCAAGCTCTCGTATTTCCACATGTAGACTCAAAAAATTTCAGAGCTATTTTCCTGTCTCCATCCTTGAACAATTACCAATTCAGTGTACGTACCAAGTTTTACCTTCCTTTTTTTTTTAATAGGAATGTGAGAAAATCCACAGCTCGTTCGTTCGCGATAATTTGAATAGAAAGACACTTTATGAATTGAAGACGAAAGTTGAAGCGAAAGAGAAGGCTATCGAAGAAATGGAACGAAAAAATAACAATTATCGAAATATGATCGTGAATTTGAAGAAAAATGAAGCATTGAACGCGGAAGAAATCGAGAGATTGGAACAAGAAAGCTTTGAAAATCGGGCCAAAATTAAAGAATTCATCGAAAACAATAAGTCTGATAGAGATAAAATTTTACGATTGGAAAAAGTACGTAATGATAATTCAGAAATATCAAGTTGTACTCTCTTCTGAACTTGTTTTGGATTAGATTTCAGATCAGATCATATTAATCTTAATTCCAAATAGTTTTCCTTTTCTCCTGAGCGCACTATATTTTTTCAATGGATGAATTCTTGTTGGTGGTATTGACAAAAAAATGCATGTTTGAACGGAATCCTGTGTCTTCCCTCCTTTACGGGTTACCTAAGATACACAAAAAGGATACCCCAAGGCGTCCTGTCATGTCGTATGCCTCCTTCCCCGCTTACTCTCTCGCTAAATACTTGGACAAGTGGTTTAAATGTCGCATTATGAGTCTCCTAATTCGGTAAAAAATTCTATTTCCTTAGCTGATAAGCCTAAAGACCAGATACTCTTTGACGTGGTCAGCCTGTTTCCTCATATACCTAGAGCCATTGATATGCAACATGGGTGACCTCCTTGTTCAATCTAACACTCCTCACGAAGAGTTGCAAGAATTTTTCAATTTACTTAATATATGATGGTCCCCTAATTTTTGTAAGTTTAATGGGAAATATTTCGAGGTCCCAGAGGAGGTTGGCATTCCTATTGGATCCCCATTGAGTTCCCTTGTTTCAGAGATCTTCATGTCCAAATTTGAGGTTTACTTCTCCTTCCTGGGCCAAGTATTCTTGGATCACGTTCACTATTGGTAGATGACGTTTTATGTGCGTGGACTGGTCCCTAAGATCTCCTTGGTGAATTTTTCAAGTATCTAAATGTTCGATATCCCTCCACTGAATTCACTTTAGAAATTGGAGGCTCTACTATCAACTTCTTGAACCTCACTATCTCAGAAAGAGATGGAGTCTATGAGTTTTCTATATATATAGAAAAGATACCTCAACCGATATTGTCGTCCACGGCTCGTCATTCTGCCCTGTTGCCCTTTAGTTCACGGCATTCAATAGCTTCATTCATCGGCTGACCCACATCCCGCTGAACTAACTTTCCAAAAGAAACTCCGAACTATAAAATACTTGGCTAGAGTGGGTCAATGTGGACATTGACCCCATGGTCCGTAGGAAGATCACGCGGAATTGCCTTGATTCAACTCCCTCCATCCCTCACGATTCCTGCCGAGATAGTAGAGCTCTTCCTGGGAGAAATTTCTTTGAAGTTGGGCTATGCTCTTTGCCTCTTTAGCTTCCAGCCGGTATTTTACACCTTCGACCATATATTACATGGACATGCCATACTGATAAGGAGACAAAAGAAATCGAAAATGAGAAATACCGAAAAATGGCACTTGGTCTTAATCAGCTGATTTCTCCTATGTTTTTGCTGGGAAAAAAGGGGCGCGTTTTGTCACTTCTCGAAATCGATTTGTTTGGCTTCACAGTATGGCATGTCCATGTAATATATGGTCGAAATTTTACACCCCAACTACTGTGAAAGGGCGCCTTGTCAAATTGAAGAACCCTGTTCCCCCTGTTGAAAAGAGCGGAGTCTATAGTATAGCTTGTAAGTACTACAGTGGTACGTATTTATGTAGGCGAGACTAGTCGCCGAATTAAAATCAGAACGGCTGAACATAAAAAGACTTGGGAAAAAGTAAATTTGGGCGAATCAGCCTTTGCTGATCACCTAATAACCAGAGGTCATAGTTTCAGGGAGGGTGCCGAAACTCTCCTCCACAGAGAGGAGTCTTAATTCAAACGCTTTGCTTTAGAAAACATCGAAATCATTCGTCATTAAAACAACGATGATAAAACATTATTCAATAGGTACATTCTGGATTCAGGGTTGGTTGTATAGTTTATTTGAGTATGACTCACAGTGTCATACTTGGCTAGTTCAATCATGATTTTCTCTGGTGTTGTCGTTACTGTATTTCTTCTCCATATCGTTAAAGTCGCTTTACACAATTTAATAATATATTACTATAGGAGGCAAAAGTTGCTACCTGAGCCGGACACCAGTCGTGACGTTCATGACATACGCATACTGTATTTTTTACGATGTTTTTTTTCTACAAATGATGTTATAACAAAATTCAATGGACGATTACTCTAACGTTATTGGCTGATTCATTTTTCTTTCATCGTTTTATTTTGTATTTCACGCTAATGTAGCTGTGGGTGAAATTAAACTTCGATAGCACCTATACGTAGAGGCAATCAAAACGCCGTTTCAACATCATGTGTACTAAAAAAATCATTTCAAGTTCTTCAGTTAGGTGAAAGGCATTTGTACGCGCAATTATAAGAGGACCGCAACAAAAATAAATAGAAATTTAATTGAATTTTGTTTCTAGGACGTGAAAGATTTTGAAGAAAAGAAAATTGCACTAGCGGTAGGTTTCGTTGCTCTGGGTGCAGTGGCCTGTCCCGGACTCCTTGTAGCAGCTGTAGCCGCTGAGGGTGCCGCAGCAACCTGTGCTTTAGTCGGTGGTGCCGTGGCAAGTGCTGCCGCATTGGTGAAAGGCGTGCATGATATCAGTGTTAGTAAGCAATGAGTGGAATAAGACTGAATCTCGGATCGTTTGTTATACATCCCTCTAACAATTCCAGATTGAACATAATTATTGGTATTTTTTTCTTAATTGAATATTTTGCTTTTTTAATACTGGAAAATTTTCAAGTATAGGTATTAGTCTATTTTTAGAATAAAAATTTGAATCAATGTATAATATTGTTTCGCATCTGTACCCATTTACAGTCACAGTGTAGCTCAGTAACTCTTTAATTCCGCATTAATTTTCAGATTTGAAATAACGTTCGGAGACCAATACTTTTAACGGGTTACTATTATTTTCTGTCTTTGTCTTTGAAAATTCTGAGAGATTTTTCATGGTTTTTAAAAAGACCGACCTTTTAAAGATTATTTTAATCGATTAGCTCTTTTTGAGTAACTTTTAAGTTTTCATTATACTGTGTATTAGCTATATCTTTATTGCCGAGAGTACTGGTAAATAAAATTTTTTATAATCATTTTCTTGTTCAATTCATCTAATAATTTAACGATGTATGAGTTTCCAAATAACGAAAAAAATGAGTACCATATATAAAACTGAAGGGTCGAAAAATTCAACAGAAATAATAGGTAGCCCAACTATAGAAATTAGCCTCAGAGATAGAATTTATTTCTGATAATTAAAAATATTTTCCCATGTTAGAATAGTCGATAATCTGGAACCTCATTCTCATATCCTCTGTCCCTGCTTCCTTATTCTTTCAAAAATATCTGCATTTTCTCCTGTTTTGCTTTTGGCGATTAATTTGGTCTGTTGCCCACCCATTTCTCACCACTCCTCCTTTTCACAATAATACATGTTATAGAAGTCTGATACAAAAAATTTTTGGTGGTCTCCGTCCCAATATACGTAATTGGATGAAGCTCAAAACTCCAATATTTTCACCAAGTTCAGGCTCGTATTTACGATATCAAACACAACCAGTACGACGTACCCCACATTTCACAGTCAACTGCGTTAATGAATCTGCAAATTTTTGCCCGAATACTTGGCTAACTGAATATTTTTCTTCTGTCCACAATAAGACCGACAAGATAATTGTTTTATTCAGTAGTAAAAATAACGTCTCTTCCTTCTGATATAGGAGTTGTCAGTTTACATAATTAAAGTACCATTTTTGCAAGGAAGAAAGTGTACGCTTGTGAATATTTGTCGAGAATGTTTGTACTTCGCAAAAACTACCCTACTTCCACCGTAATTGCAATTGTTCTGATTAAAAATGTATAAGGTACCGAAACTCTTATCTCTTCCTCTCTCTTTTCATTCTTCAAAGTTTATTCGTTATAGGCCTAATTTCGAACTCGATTCATTTCTTCTGAATTGGGTGTTGATTCTATGATAGATCAATCAATCACATGTTTCAGGATTACAATACCAGATGATCTAAATTTGGTCATGGGATAAAAGAAAACAAAACATAGTGGTACAAAGGATAAAAAAAATAATATTTTGTTGTAGAAACTTCAAAAAAGAGTTTTTGAGCAATTACTCTGAGAAAGTTAGTATCGGAGGCTAACAGGAGGGTTTCAGCGCAGAGTGAATTTTCCTTGTTCAGGATACTTTAAAATCCAGAGATTTTATTTGCACCCGAGTCCAGCTAGGAAAATACGTGTATCGAGGCTATAAAATCAGAAAACCTATGTGAACTAAGTATTTTCCAGGGTGAAAGGAACGAGAAGAGGGAAGAAAAGAAATTAGATGCCAATGCAATTATGTAATGGCAGTGGGGAACCCGTTGTCCCGAGTTCATTAGAGCCTGAATTTTTTCGAAAATTTTCAAAGTCCATTATCAAGGGGAGAACTCGAGATTCTAAATTCGCTTAAGTCCCCCATTTATCATATATAGCTCGAGAGTCGAAATTTTTTGAGGTCCTTCTTCTATCACATATGGCTAGAGGGTCAAGTCCCTCTCCGTGACGTCATCAACCTCGCTCGCGCTAACGGACGAAAAATTCCTAGGATTACCTCCAACAAAAGGGATATCGGGTTCCCCGCTAAAAGAAACGGCAGATCAAAACAAACCACTCCGGGTGAAGGAGGGATGCAAAATTATGTAACTGTTCAACTTTTTTGAATACAAACTTCTTTTTGAGGGAGGAGGGAGTTGCGAAAGAAATGAGATTATACAATTTTTTTTAGCGGGGAACCCGCTATCCATTTTGTTAGGGGGATTACATTCTCAGAAAACGTCCGCGTCTGTGTCCGCGTCCGGGAGTTTCTGTGAACTGTGTGACGTGACGTAACGTGTGGCGCTTTATAACGTCATCAATGACTTTGACCTACTTTAGGGACTTGGAAAAATTTCAACTTCCAGCTGGGATGCTTTATGACGTCATCAATGACCTTGACCTTGACCTACTTTAGGGGCTTGGAAAAATTTCAATTTCCAGCCTTCATTGCATCAGGCCTAGCATACAGTATACTGAGAAGAGCCCGGCCAACTCATTTTCTGAGGGAGCATTTTCACGTTAACGTGATCCCGAGCGCGGGAGGTTACGGGTTCCCCGCTGCCATTGTTCGCATAAGAATTTGAAATTTTTTATCGTTTTTCATGTATTGTAGTTATTTTTGAGATGGTAGATTTCTCCCATTTCACCTCCCGTGATAATGAGAGAAATCTCATGGATCTGGCAGATAGAGACCGGCAAAAATCTTCAAATACTACCCCCTCTCTGTAAAACCTGTCACAATTGCATATTTCGAGTTGTATGAATGACGAGAAAGACACTGGTGAAAATTTTGAAATTTGAACCATACGTCATATGAAAGGAAGAAAAACTTGAGCGAAATTAACTTCTCCGCTATGGATGATAGTAGAGTGAGTGTTAGAGGACTTGAAAAAATTCGATTTTCGAGCTATTATAATGTTCTAAGAAGAAAAGGGTTGGGAAAAAATTAGATTTTGAAGTATATAAATGTTACGCTTAATTCACGGAACTGCCCATTTCACAGAATGAGCAGCTAAATAGCTCAATTCACGGAATAGGCAGCCGAATTGCCAAATTCATGAATTAAGCAAATTTTTTGCTGATTTCATGAACTAAGCAAAAAAATTTTGCTCATTTCACGTAATAAGCAACCTTTTTCTGCTCACTTCATGAAATGGGCAGCCAAATTTTCGCTTAGTGTGTGAAATGAGCAGCCGAGTTGACCAATCACAATGAGAGATCTAAATGAGTAGAAGACGCATCCGTACAGTGGTATGCGTAATATCGAATGATGAACACTGTTTGAGAAGTGGTTAAAAGTTTATGTACAATTTTAAGACTGTAAGACGACTAATAATCATCCTCTGAACTGACCAACAAGTTATTGCACTCATTCTTTTGATTTATACCGAAGTGCTTGGACGTTTCCTGGAAGGTGAAATTATATTCTTTAAAATACCTTAAAATTTGCCTATTTCATGAATTGGGCAACCGATTTCAACCAATCCGAATGATAGGAGTAAGTATTAGATGCCAAATGCACTAACAATGAAAAATATTGCGAATATTTTGATTGTGACTCAACTGTCATCCACAATAATTGAACAAACGATGAAATATTTTTAAAAATGAATAAGAAACCAAAATTTACGATACTGAGTGAAATCCAGTATTAATTTTCTTACTCTATAAAAATAAAGAAAAAAAATTGGGAAGAAAAAAGTAATTATAAAATTAACGAGGCGCATGTCAAAAAAAAATTTGAAGTAATTCCTTAGCCACCTCAACTGCCAACTTACGCTTCAGGGGACGACAAAAGGAGACTTTAGTTAAGTGGTTCTTACAATGCAAAATCCATTTATAATTTTCGTCAGGCAAACTCTGATAGTCAATGAGATCGACTTGTCCCCTATCATTGAAACAAGACGACAGTAGAGGTCGAACAACCACACCACGTGAAGACTTCTTCTTGGATTTCTCCGTACAGCGGTCACATTGACTAATTACCTGTGACCACACTTTCTGGAATGTTCGTGTACGTCTGCTGTACTTTTTTGAAAGTCTTCGTTTCTCCTTTGTGGCCTATGGCGACGGGGATATCACGAATAATGTTTGGTATAGTTTCGACCGTTGCCATCAATTTTTTGTCCTTTTTCCTCTGCACTCGACAAACACCGGCAATCTCCACCACTTCAAAAGTTTCTTGAATGTGATAATTGATAAAACCTCCTATTTTTAAGTTCCGTCCACTCGCCAACTAACATCTTTACCGCCTCGCGGTCTCTTTCTTCAGTCCAGGTAGCGTCTTTACTCATTTTTATATGATTACACTCACAAAGGAATCACAATCACACGCAGTAAGAAATTACAATTACACTCACAAAAAAATACAATTACACCTACAAAAGAATCACAATTGCATTTACCAGAAAATTAAAGAATATAATTTCACCTTCCAGGAAACGTCCAAGCACTTCGGTATAAATCAAAAGAATGAGTGCAATAACTTGTTGGTCAGTTCAGAGGATGATTATTAGTCGTCTTACAGCAGGCATGCTCAACCTTTTCTAGCTCGCGGGCCACGCCCACATTAAAGCTTGTGAGATGTACCACGGGCCGGATACGCGTATATAAAAAAAGTAAAGAGGAGGATAACTTTACTGCAATACTACTGGTATCAACATGAATCACTAACCGCGTGTCGAAACATGCGAAGAGAATCAGTCGACTAGATTTAACCCAGCTACTTACTCGCCATTATTCCTTTCATTTATCTCTATGATGATATTCATGCAATTATGAGTTCTTTTAAAAAACGAAAAGTTGACGACGAATGTCGAAAATTTAACGAGAAGTGGTCTTCGAAATATTTATTCACGGAATACAATGGTAAAGCGTTATGCCTCGTATGTAGAGAGTCAGTGGCAGTTTTCAAAGAATCGAACTTAAAACGTCATTACGAGACAAAGCATGCCAGCAAGTATTCGAACCTTACTGATCAGCGACGCAGTGAACAGGTCGAGTCACTGAAAAAGCAATTAAATGGCGAAAATATAGGAAAGTTACTTCAGAAGCAAACGTATGCGCAAGGTACCAATTCACATTCTTTTCAATGCAGCTACTTTCTCGCGAGCAAATTGCAAATGTGAAGAAACATGAGAAATTGTTCAAAATCGACGAAAACCCTTTTCAGTGTGACGAGAACAAAGTACCAGAAGCTCTACAATTGGAATTCATTGACCTGAAGACGTCTTCTATGCTAAAAAATTTGTTCACCGAGAAGTCATTAATCGAGTTCTACGGTTCCCTCGCATCTGAGCAGTTTCCGGGCATTAGAGATCTGGCTCAAAGAATCATCACTCTTTTTGGGTCCACGTATTTGTGCGAACAAACTTTTTCGCGGATAAAGCAAACAAAGTCCTCGCAGCGATCTCGATTGACTGACGATCATCTTCACGCTCTACTACGCGTATCAGTTACAAATTTCGAAGCAAATATTCCAAAATCAGCCGACAACATACAACGTCAAGCATCCCATTGACCTCTTATTGTAAATAACATATCCTGGCCTAGATATGAATTCAAGTTTTTTATAAATTTTCGTGATTTTGTAATTTTTTTATTTTTTTACGGACGCTTCGCGGGCCGGATGTGGCCCGCGGGCCGTAGGTTGAGCATGCCTAAGATCTTAGAATTGTACATGAACTTTTAACCACTTCTCAAACAGTGTTCATCATTCGATATTACGCATACCACTGTACGGATGCGTCTTCTACTCATTTAGATCTCTCATTGTGATTGGTCAACTCGGCTGCTCATTTTACGCACTAAGCGAAAATTTGGCTGCCCATTTCATGGAGTGAGCAGAAAAAGGTTGCTTATTACGTGAAATGAGCAAAATTTTTTTGCTTAGTTCATGAAATCAGCAAAAAATTTGCTTAATTCATGAATTTGGCAATTCGGCTGCCTATTCCGTGAATTGAGCAATTCCGTGAATTAAGCGTAACATATAAAAGAGGAGAGGAGAGACTTGAAATAAAAAAGAGACACGGGAAGAAATTCCGCCGCTATCACGATGAAAACTCAATTTTTTTGAAGAGATAATTTTTTCATAGGCAATTTGTAACGCAGTAAGGACGTCACAAATGTGTTGAAGGTTAGCGGTGATGATGTCACGAGTTATTGATGGCGGAAAAGTGGGTAAGTTTTAAGGTTATGGGTGATGGGGATCGAAGAAAAATGATTTGGGACTCAAGAAAAGGCACTGTCTGACAGAAAAAGGGACTTGGAAAAATTTTGACTTCCGAGCTATAGGTAGTATGGTTAGGTTAGGTTTGCAATGGTAGCGGGGAACCCGCAACCTCACGCGCCCGCGATCACGTTGGCGAGAAAATGCCTTCTCAGAAAATGGGTTTGCGGGGCTCTTCTCAGTATACCTTATACTGATATAATGAAGGCTGGAAGATGAAATTTTTCCAAGTCCCTAAAGTAGGTCAAGGTCATTGTTAATGTCATAAAGTGGCACACGTAACGTCACGCCGCTTCACGTCACGCAGTTCACAGAAACTCCCGGACGCGGACGTTTCTTGAGGATGTGATCCCCCGAAAAAAATGGATAGCGGGTTGTCGCTAATACTGTTGAAGGTGTATTTGGCCTACCGGTCGTTTAGGTAACCAATTTACTTCAGAAATACACTTCAATACCAATTTGAATATGTCTTAGGTTAGAATTGATGACGTCATCAAGGCTGGAGATGAAGCCGCTACCTGTTGATGACGTCACAAAAGTGTATAACGCCCAAGGTTAGGGGCGATAGCGTCCAGGGTTGATACCGCCACAAAGGTGTTTATGTTCCAAGGTTAAGTATGATGACGAAGTTGATATCGATGACGTCACAAAAGTGTACATGCCTTAAGGTTTAGGGTGATAAATTTACAGATTGATGGTATATGGCTCAAGGTTAGAGGTGATGACGTCACAAGAGTCGAAATTTTGTCAAGTTTCCCGTTAGATGGCGTATGACAGATTTACCAAAAGAAAACCATTGAACAGGTTCCCAGTCAGAATAGAATTTCAAAGGCTCTGCTCGTACAGTTTCCACTCAAACACGTATCAGACGAACTAAATGCTGTACCGGGAATGGTAATAAAGAGCAAGCGACCCAGAATGAAAGCGAGCCATGTATTTCCCAAAGGAAGATATTTGAAACAAGCTTCCTTCATTAAAGTTCAAGTTTAAATAAAAAATGGCTAACGTGGTATATATTCCCTGTAGAGCAGTTTATGAATGTTTTTTTTTTCCTCATGCGTTAGGAGTGATGTATAAGGGAATATTTATTGTTTGAATGTTCAATTAAATAGCGATGACATTAGTAGATACGCTAGATACGCACTTAAAACTTGATCGAGAGAATTTTTCAAAATCTTCAATTATCCGAATTTCCCGTAAGTTAGAGTTTGAAGTACACCGTCTCCATCAGCTTTTATGTCGTACAAAAATTTCTTTTAGCAAGCAGTAATCAAGAATAACTTACAAAACACCTCAAGTCTTTTCTATTTCTGTAGACAAAGGAACTTGTACTGTACTCGCTGGAACCAATGACATAAAAATTATTTTTGAAATAAAATATCGATACTTCGGTAAAAATTCAACCCATCATCGTATAATTAATATTCACGCGCGTTTTATACTATTACATATTGCAGTAACATTTATTAGACGTGGGAATTCATCAACGAGTAATAAATTCAATTGGTAACAGGAAAAAAAAATGAATCGCGCTCGGCACAAAAGGCCGACTCGACGATCGAAACGAAAGAGAAAATATAAGTACAAATACGAAAATTGGTATTATTTTCGTTATCGTCATCGGAGGAAATGAAAATTCCAGCGACGATGAAAAAAGCGAACTCGTACCTCCGTACCTCGTCACCGCGTCGAAAGATTTTCCAATAAAGAAGAAATTCTATACTAAGTCGGTGTGTGACAAACAATGTGCGAGTAGACACGACAAAAATAATTACGCTTTCGTCCTCGAACAGCATTTTATTATTATACACGTTAGCTAAAGGAGTTTTATTCTAGCGAAGACCGTTTAAAGCTCATCACGACGGTAAAAATTCAAGTTACATTTTTTTACTTTTTTTTTTTCAAACAATTGAAACGATCTTCGACGATTGAGGTCGGAAAATGCGCTATACCTGCTTACTTTCATGACTTGGTGCACGTTGATGGTTAAATTCTTCGACAAAAATTAACGCGCTCCGTAAACGTGAGCACCCGTATGTATGAACTTATGATAATAATCGGACCCAGGTAGTGCCGACGCAGTACCATCCCACATTCAAATTACGTTTACGCTTTTTTTCGTCTCAATTGCCTTTGAAAAAATTAAAAATAGGCCAATTTCGGTTGCATTTCGGTACCGGTATTAGAAAATCGTTCATGCGACCTACCACCTTGAGCAAAGTTTACAACAAAACCGACCAATTACCGTGAACTTGTAACAGGCCGATAAATTTGCAATATATGGGCTTACGGGATTACGTTCAAAGCGCAACGGATTTACGTAAAACGAAAATTTTTGAATACCGAGCGGCGGACTTGGAGGAAAAATCCGAAATCAGAATATTTATCGCGGATTATTATCATCATTCGTCCTTCTCATTAGGAGGCTCGACTACAGTATTTACCGGCGCGCCTAAGATGATATAGAAATTCAGAGGTGAGCGAGAATACAAGAACGTAGGTACTGTCCGTATCGTTATTGTTTATCGGATAACTTTCGAGAGCTTTCCTAAATTCGCTTTACGTTTCTCGCAGTCTTTTCCCAAAGGACTATAATATAGGAAACAAAGAAAATGAGATACAAAACACGATGTTTCAGTTCTCATTCCGGTACATAGTTATACATTTTTTTCCCCTCTGAGAAGCTGTCGATGGCCCATAAATATGACGTAATCGCTTTATTTTTACCTTCGTATAGCTCTCAGGTTAAATTTAACCGTTTTACCCCTTCTCTCGAAAATTGGCAACACTGGCGCCACTTTGCGTTTTATACTGCGCTGTATAAAACGTTAAGGTTCGCAGTTTATGCGCTTCCTTTGGCCGGTGGAAGCTCGAATTGTGTGCCGCTCGCACGGTAGCGCCGTATTTCGAACGCGTGTGTACAAAACGATTTTCGGCGGAAGGAAGGAGAGAATTTTGCGAAAATATTCTCGAGCACAATAATCGAAAAATATACCTTTTTCGCAATTATTTTGCACGGAAATCGAGTCCTAATTATTTGCCGGAGTAAACGGGCCTATCTCGCGTTTAGTGCGACCGGCGTTCGGGAGATAAATTTCTACTTTTTTGTTCGCTCGTCGCCTGAAATATCAGAACTTTTTTGATTTTTTTTTTTGAGTTATTATCGTTCGTCTATTCTTCGCCAGAGTGAATTTGAACAAAGTTTGACGATGACGCGTTCATTATTACGATACCATTTGCGCGCTATATTACATACTTGATGAAGTTTAATTTGCAAAAAAAGTTCCCCAGTGTGTTTAAGCTTTCGCTCGCGTACCGTGCCCCATTAAAATTATCCTACCGGCTAATTTGAATCGACGGTATCAGGAAGAAAAGATTTCCAAGGTTGCGACTTTTAATTCATTTACGAGGTAAGACAATTTTTCGTCGACCCGGTGATTTTTCGCAGGGTAAAAAGGCGGAACCGATTAACTCGCGACAACGTACCCAGAGACTAATTACATTTATCGAGGCGCATTCACAGGATGGTTTGAAAGATAGAATTTTCCAATTTCTTCTTCTTCTTGACATACTTTTAATTTCGTAATCAAGACATTTTTACGAGTCTCCGAAGCCTTTAGCTTTGCTAGAAAATTTGCAAAAAAAGTCTTCCAATTTGGAATCGGATTTATTCTGATTGCACATTTTATGCGCGCACTACGTTAAATTTCGTTATTTTTACCAAACCAAAGGTATTCAGAATAGTTCCTTTAAATAGCAAAGGGCCGCTTTCCAAAGGATGCTGGATATCCATTTCGGGTCTTGTGCACATTTTCGCTACACAATTTTGTAATTTATTCGGTAGAATGTCTCGCGGGAATTTATAATTGCGGAGGAAGTAATTTTCTGCCCTTTTTGATTCTTCCGATAAGATTTACTTCAAATCAAGTCCAAAACATGAGAATAAGAGGAAGAGAAATTTACGGACGTAACAAGATTCCATAAACTTCAAGTCTATAACATGAGTTAAATAATCGATATTTATAGACTGGTCAACATTTGGAGGACTGATGGGGTAAAGGAAATTATGAGGGCAACTTCTAGCTATTTGTATGATACCGAGTTATTCTCTCAAATCTGGGGGGATTATTGCTCAACCCAAGACTTTAATCCGTCAAGTGACGTTAATTCGGTATTGTAAAACTAGCTCTAAAAGAATGTAGAATTGCAAACTCAAAAATCTTCCGGCGGAGCCAAATACAAAAATATCATGTTTCAAGTCTGCTGTCCTTTCGTGAGGTTTTCACTCGTTCGTTTTCATAGTTAACCTGGCTTTATAATTGGTTGAGCGGCTCACGTGTTAGGTCTGAGGGCAAGTTTTACCAGCGTTTGGTGTATAGCTCCAGTTAGGGTATTTCAAGCCAATAGCTTCTGAGTAGCTCACTCACTTCGCTCGTTCGCCCCCTCCTCTTGGGTTGGTAGAAGCCTACTTGAAAGAATTTCAAGCTAGTAGCTTTAGAAGAGCTCACTCGCTCCGCTCGTTTCTCTCTTCCTTGCTTTATGAGTCTAGTTTAGAATATTTTCAAACAATAGCTGTTGGGTTGCTCCCTCGCTCCGCTTTTTCACCCCTCCTTGGTCTAATATAAGTCTACTTTGAAATAATATTCCAAGTAAGTGTACTGTGAAATATCCTGAGCTAATAGGTTTTAGGGGGTGAACGAGCAGAAGCCAATAACTTTTAGGCTCTATCGCTCCGCTCTTTCACCCCCCTCCTTGGTCTAGTATAAGTCTAATTCAAGTCTAGTAAAATGCTAGGCGGGGGGGGGGTCTTCTAAATCTATTATAATTCTAGTTTAAGACTGCTAAGATCCTAGGAAGCCTACACCTAGTTCAAAGCCAGGTCTATAAAAAGCCCAGTGCTCAGACTTACCACCTTCTAGGTCCATTTCAATGCCTCTATATAAACAAGAAGGGAATTCAAAACGGAAGGATTTCTTGGCGTTTCCAAAAATATAAAGATCAAGTTTTATGTCTTTTCGCCAGTCGTCTGAAACTCTTCATCTTTGGAGTATTTTAGGCTAACTGCTTACGGGAACTCACTCGCTCCGCTCGTTTGTCCCGCTTCTTGGCCTAGTAGAAGTCTACTTCAGAGTATTTTAAGCTGACTGCTTTCTGGGACTCGCTCATGTTGTAAGTGGACCAGGATTGACGACTTATGACGTCATCGAACTTATGACGGCACAAGCTAATAGCTTCATAATGGCTCTCGGAGTTTTCTTAGCCTAGCATAAATCTAGCCTAAGCCTTTTCATTATATTAAGATAAGCTAGAAACTACAGAGACACCTAGTATAGATCAAAGAGAGTATAAGTCTAGCTCAAGACTAGTATAATCCTAATATAAAGCTAGCAATTTATTATACTAGACAACTAGAGAATTGTACAGACGCTTGGACGCCCGGACGCGAATTCCGGAATCAGGGGTAGGGCTGAGATTCGACGTTGAAAATTTTCCTAGTCCCAAGGTCACGGCCGGACGCCCGGACGCATTTTCCAGATTTAGGGGGTAGAGAAAAGACATGAAACATGTCAAAAAGAAATACAATACATAGCATACCTGAGCCTGCTAGTATAAACTGACTAGATCCATCTGTACAGTATACTGTATTTTTGATTGGCCTATGCCCGGACACCCCATTATAAGGTTAGTTAGAGACTCGTAAAATCCCGGGGGGGGGAAGAGGGTCATTTTGTTATTCTCAGTTTTATTATAGGTCTAGTTCAGGACTGGTAAAATTCTATCATAAAGCTAGGAAAAGCTATCATAAAACTAGTATAAACTAGTATATAAACTGGGCACTACCTGATATAAGTCTACTTTGAAATATTAGCTTTCAGGTAGGCTTAGTTCCTTGGTCTAGTATAAGTCTCGTTTAGGACTAGTAAAATCCTAGGGGGGGGGTCTTCTACATCTATTATAATTCTAGTTTAAGACTGCTAAAATCCTAGTAAGCCTATTCCGTTGAACATTGGATGGCAAAAACTCCCCCATTATGCCCCAAAAATTTCCCCATGGGGACATTTTGGAGATATTTTACGTACATGATGGGGACATAATACGGGTGTTTTTGTCTAGAAAGAGCCTATCAGTGCTCAGACTCACCACCTTCTTGATCTATTTTACTATAAATTTAGGCCATATAAAGAAGGCTAAACCTACTATAGTAGCTAGTCGAGGTCCAGTTTAATAGGAAATTCAAAAAATAAATACAATACATAGGATGCCTAAGCCTGCTAGTTTATACTGTATTTTTGATTATTAGCCTACGACCATAAGCCTAGTTTAAGTCTGGTAAAATCCTAGGAGGGGGGGGGGTTCTTCTCCGTTCTATTGTAAGTCTAGTTTAGGACTGGTAAAATTCTAGCATAAAGCTAGTATATGAACTGGGCAAAATAAACTCGCAAATATTTGAATCGCCCGCGGAGTATCGAGGGTGAAGGGAGAAGGGCACGCGCAGGGTAGGGTGAAGGGAGGGGGGTACTCAGAAAATTTCAAATTAGAGATCAGGGCGGAGTAAAGACATGAAACATGTAAAAAACCCAAGAGGGCTTGGTGGAAATGGCGACACAGACCAGTCAACATTGACCAAAATAGGTTTAAAACCCTGACTAAAGAAGTCGATCATATCTTTGCGCACACAAAATTCATTTTCAACACTGACAGTTAGCTCTATTGCATAGTCTATAGAAATTTGTACCTACATATGTACCTTGGAATGTTTAAATCTCTTCTAGCCTAAGAACCCAGAGCTGGACCTTTCAAACCTCATGCAAGCTGCATACTCGTTATTCAAAGTCTGTACTCTCTACGAAGCCCACATCTCACTGGCACTAAGAACCCTTCAATATTTTAAATTATCTACAGTCAACACTAGATTCGAATAGTCCTAATGTTGAGCGTTCTACTCTTACCATTACCTTGAAATCAGTTCGATAAGAGATCATTTTGCCTCTTTAGAAGTGGTATCCCTCCAGCTGTCGAAATTGGAAAAATTTCAACCATGAAAAAGTTTGACTTGTAAAAATTTCAAGCATTGAGCCTTACGCAGAAAAATTTGAGATTTCGTTCCGGATACATATATGGGGCACTCATCTCCAATTTTGAATTCAATTCTCAATATCAAAACCAGAGTTCCCAAGGTTCCTAAAGGAGGAACCTGTCATCCTGGCTGTCGAACTGCAGACATCACGAGAACTCTTGACATGACGGGTTGAAGTACCAAAACTACAACCAATTTAATAACAAGTTTGGAAAAGAGGCTAGTGATGGGATCACCGCTGTCATTGTTTCTGATGGGGATAGTCACAAATCGTATGGCAAAAAAGATATTGAAAGGTAAACAAGTTCAGAAACTAGATCAAACACTGAGCTAGTTACGTAGATGATATCTCACTTGTGTGGTCAGGCTCTAATAAATAGGGGGACCAGTTCCTTCTGAAAATGAATCCGGTGAATGGGAGCATCAAATTTAGAGTAGAAATGGGGAATTAAACCATCAACTATTTGGACTTAACACTAAATAACAACAGGATAAGAGGCCCACAATACTCCGACAACATCATCCTAAACGATTCCGACCATCACATATAGGCACAAGTTGGCGTTCATTCCGGCTACCGAACAATTTCTTTCCTGAAGAACAATGAAGAGAAGTAAAACGAAATTGAGATAGTGAAAGAGAGATTGCAGCAGCCAAAAGCTTGAGAAAGTGCTTGGGAAAATCGAAGCAAAGAAAGAAACCGAAGTTGAACCACAGAGAAAGTACCCTAGGTCAACAGCATACTTATGGAAGTACAGAAACAAGGCGATGAAGGCGTGTGAATGTGGACTCCCATAACAACCCACCAATGGTAAAAAGAATACTTAAGCAACGATCAGATGGAGGAAAGATTGAGCGGATTGTAGGAGCTCAGTTGCAAGCAGTGCGAAGGCACCTTCATTGGTGAGACCGGGAGAAAGTTCGACATCAGGAGAAAGGATGATGAAATATCGAAGAAGAAAGGAGATGGTTAGTCACAATGAGACCAGCACACTGGAGAAGCAATATTTGAAGTCAACACAGAGAAAACAGCATAAAGAAGAGTCATTTGACGTAGTTGAGAAAACAGATCCCGTGAACAGCAAACGAAAGAAGCTTCTTTAAGTTTTGATAAGAAATTAAATTAACTCGATCGTCCAAGTAACAGGTGTTCGAAAGTTCGGGAGACTGAGACATAGAAAAATCTTCTAAGGATATTAAAAATTACTTATAGGAAGACGGGGCTGAAGTTAATACCGGTTGTCATCAAGATTGGTATAAAAAGCTCTCCTTGAGCTCAACTCAATGGCCACCTTTTTATGTGGGTTGCCCGAGGTCCACAAAAAAGATACTCGATGCAGCTCGTCGTATCCTCCCTACTCCCTTGCTAAATTTTTGGATCGTTGGTTTCAATCCAGAGATGAATTTAGGTTCTGAAAAAAAATCGGCTTCCTTGGCTGATAATCTCTAGGTTGATATTCTTCCTCCAGGAACGACCTTATGTTTCTTTGGTTCGGGGACGTTTCGGCGCGATAACTTTGAGGGACTTTTCAGCGCGAGAAAAAAAATGAAGATAGAGAAGCGAATTAAATGACTCATACGTGTATGAGTAATCTAGGCGATGACCGAAGGGAACAAAATAAGGTTCCAACGTTCTGACGTAACAATATTTTACATATGTACACAAACAAATAATCATGAGGCACAAGATGAATACAATGAATTATATAAACAACCGTAACATGAGTCGGTTGGCGTTACCCAGAAGACACCACGAGGAGGTTGACTTATTTTGTCTTCCGACGACAAAAGTGCAGCAAGCTGCGAATGATGCTTTGTCATTATAATTCATACAACACACTCTCACACACTCAGTCAAGTGAAACACGCAAGCAGCAAATGCTTTGTCATTAATCGTACAAACTCACACTCTACTTGGCTCCTGAATGGTGGGCAATAGCTCGGAGGTACTCGATCGTTGTTCTTTCCTCGTAATTCTCGAAAATATTGAAGATCGCTGCGTCGTTCGAAACGTATTTCTTTTTCTTCAGTTCATTTCATTTTTTCTCGCGCCGAAACGTCCTACCATTATTTCGCGCTGAAGCGGTCGCGCCGAAAAACTGCCGCGCCGAAACGTCCGAGCACGGTTTCTTTGACGTGGTCAGCTTATTACCCAACATCCCCAAAAAGTCACTGCTATCCAACATACAGGTGATCTGCTCGTTGAGTCGAGCGTTACTCATGAAGACTTTGTTGATCCCTTGATCCTTGAACTTTTATAAACGCGATAGAAAGTTTGTCGAGCTCTTCATGAAGGACATTTCCATCAATGTTTTTTTTGGATTCCCTTATTTTGGAGGTCTGAATACCTAAATTTGAACTTGATCTTTTCTTTTGGAGCCAAGTGTTGTCGAGTCATGTATATTATTGGCATAGGTATGTTGAGGATGTGTTATGTGCGTGGACTGGTCCCAAAAATCTTCCTATGGAGTTTCTCAAGCATCAATTCGTCTATTTGTCATGTGTTAATGACATGAGAAGTGTGCACAGGTCTTAAGGTGAGGTGCTCGAGAGTAGGTAAAATGAATATCCTTTCGTTTTCCAACTGAACTAAGCTCTTGTTTGGCTAGGGCTCGGTTTTCTGGATAACAAGGTGGATAGCCATTCTACCTTCTCTGGAGTTTCTTACTCAAGATTGATGAAGTTTCAAGGTGACGACGACACCAAATTTTTCACACAAAAATTATTGTCACGTTCGGCCTAATACCGGTTTACAGCATATTATTAGATACTGTTGAAGGAAGGCTTAAGCAAGCTTGCTCACAGTCTGTGGTATTCAAACCAGATAGCGCTAATATCGCGCTACAAGAATAGGTAAATTGAAGGTTTAAATCGATCTGAATCAGTTTTTATGACAAAAGATGATTTGTAGAAAATTTTGCACTCCATGAATTTTGTCCTGTTAATTTTTCTCATAAATTGCTTTGTTTTCGAGTTATTCAGAGATTACAATGAACATCTAAATGAAAAAATCACCCTGTTCTCGTTATCAATTTTGACCCGATTATCAGTATAGAAAATAACATGTTGACGGGTAGCTGAGCTAGGCTGAGAGCGCAGTTTGAGTAATTGTTTGGAGAGCGTTAAACTCTAGACTGGCCTCGTAATACTGTGAAGCGAGGTGGATCAAAGCGGTAAGCCGAATACTATAGAAGTGTGGGTTATATAATGGCCTAAACTAGGCTAAGAGGCTAAGAAATACTGCTGAAGGTGTATTTGTTCTATCAGTTTCACTTCAGAAATGCTCGTCTTTATCTTGAGGCAGTAACAGAGGTTCTTAAAATTTCAGACCTCTCTGATAGCCTTTCGCCTTTCCGCAGTTCCCTTACTAAAAAATTGTCATTGAATATAAAAGGCCTAGCACTCGAACCATTGCTGGTTAGGGATGATGACGTCGCAGGTTCTGAATTTTCCTCGAAAATGAGTGCCTAATTTAGCAAAGTTCATGTATCCCTTCTAGAATAGTATTGTTGTTCAAATATTGCATTATGCTCCACTTATTTAATGCACTCTCCCCATACAGACTGCTGTAAAGATATAAATGAGAAAAAATACAATATAAAGTCAAAAGGTATGTTTTAACTTGGAGAAAAAATGGACGATTTGTTTTCTACCTCCATTAGGTAATAAGGTTAGATGCCCCATATTTTGATAGCTCTTACTCATACATATCTTCTAATGAAACCACAGAGAAGATGAATCACGAATATTTTTCCTTCTATCTTACAGTAGTGTACGTTGGATATTAAAAGGTGGATTCACTTCATCAAGATACAAAAGACAATCAAAATCCATTGAATGGAGGGACAAATTATGATACTTACATATAGTTGAAGAGCAGAATTTGATGCTATTCTCTAAGGCCTTCGAAGATCAACGTTATCAAATTTTTACAACGCTTTCGGAATGAAGGATTGAACAAATTGATGGTCATCATCTTCTTTCGCATTATGAACCGTAT
This sequence comes from Aspidiotus destructor, assembly GCA_035079395.1. NCBI lineage: Eukaryota > Metazoa > Arthropoda > Insecta > Hemiptera > Diaspididae > Aspidiotus > Aspidiotus destructor. The sequence goes on along the minus strand of JAVHKZ010000003.1, from coordinate 7,728,584 downwards.
TATTTTGCAAACCTAAAATCCGTTGCGCCTCGTCTACCCTAAATGAGTCTTCGCTACATGATATTCTCTCGAACGTTTTTAGATTAGTAGACAAATAAGGGGCGCCGTAACAAGATACTACAGTCACTTTTTATGTATAGCTTCTTTCTCCTTTCTCTATCGAGCTACAGAGTGTAATCAATCACCTCTTCTGACATTTATCGAAAACTTTCTATTATTTTCGAATTTGCTATTGTCAACAGCTACCAATTGTTGAGAGATCAAATTATGCCTCAAAAAAGAATTTCTTTCAAAATTCATGAATAGGAAAAATGCATGGACACGTATAGATATTTTTTCCCAGACGGTCTGGTCCGTACTCTAAATAACCTTGCGGACTAACGAACGATGTGTGGATGACGCTGATTGAGAAAAATTGATTCACATCAGTTAGTTACGAATCGTAATATATTTTAGAAACTGCGCTGTACAAAATCTCGAGAATAACCATCAATAGGCAAATTTCTTTTCTGAGTGATCTCAGATTTTCGGTTTTGGAAAAAAAAAAAAAAAATAGTCATCCTACAACAAGCGTCGTGGAAAATTATGCTATTTGATGTGTGAATGCACCGAACGTCCGGGAAATGGTGAACTGCAACTGCAACGACAATGAAGTGCACTGACCGGGTCAGTGTGAAACAACCCATTCGATAAAACATTCATTAATCTCCTGTTAGCCTAACATCCATGTGCAAACCTAATGTATCTGAAAATTAAAGTGGGTTTATAACTATAAATTACATATGAGCTCATTTTTAGACCAACCTTGAATCAGGATAGCTTTATAGCTCTTTTTGAAAATAAATTCGAATAAACCCTCATCTTGAACTGTTCACTAATCTTTGAAAGATAGTTTTTCCGTAGAAATGAAGAGCGCGCGGTTACGTTGGTACCTCTTGTAAAGAGATGAGCTCATCAACAAGAACTGTCACCCGAACACCGTGAGACCAAAATCTATGAACTTTAGTTTTAGGCACAGTAGTGTGCTTCAAACTTTGTTACCATCGCCCGAACATCCCAGAAGTTTAGCTGGTGTATGAACAGCCGAACAGCTTCTGCGTCTCATTCAAACTGGGACTTAAAAGTAAAGCCTTGTCAAAGTTTTGTAAAAGTTAGTCGATGATGATTCACCACTCAATACAAATGATATGGATTCCACGAGTAACTGCCGGTAAATTCACGGCCTCAGTTTCGTGTATATTAACGGCGACATAACATCATCGCAAGCGTTCAATAATTGGACTTAGTCACACTCGAGAGAATGAAATAGGAAGAGAAAAGTCTTCAAGTGGTGAATGTTTAAGAAGTTACTCATCAGTTCACGCACGTAATTTCTACAAATAATGTATCCTTTCGTCCAAAAAATCGAACGACTTGTTCGGTCAACTCCCTGCTATAAGTGGAACAGTTTTAGTCGATTAAGGTGGGACCATAGTCGAGAAACCAGATGGAACGTGAGGAAGAGGGTTCGGCAGCTTCCGGACAGATACTGAATTTGCGGCTTTCAAAGCTAGTTCCAGGAATGTAGTCGGAGTGATATCTAGTAAGGAGGAGTAGACGGTCATTTCATACTATAGAGCATCAAGGTCTAGTTTTTATCAGATTAAACTTCTAGTTTCTATCACCGATAAGTATTTAAAAATATTGATGACCATAAAACATTTGACTTTAAAGCTTTTCATGTGTGTGGACTAGACCAAGAGTTTCAATGACGCCCCTCGAGACCGCGTCGATAACATTCATCTCACTAGCCACTACAATAAGTTTGTTCAATTTATCTAGCCGTTTTATTGTTCCATCCCGTACCTACGACGATGAAAAAAACCGGACTTCGAACAACGTATATAAGTTTTAACGATCTAAAAATTTGAAAAGTTCAGAAAGAAAATAGAGTATCGAAATAAGGTTGCAGAGCTGACACTCAGAAATAAAGATGTAGGAGAGAGCGTGTCACGAAGGGATGTCACTCTACGTTAACTTCACCGCAAAATCTGTTTCGGATTTGCCCAGAAAGTTGTGTTAGACATAACCGCGTCACGGGTTCATTCTGGTTTGACCTCCCCTTCGCCACCGCGGAAGTACTTTTTACCTGTTCAGTACGCAAGGACCTTTTAAACTACATTACATCACGTCAAAGAGTATATGTCACCTTCAGACTTTCTCGGATAGATAACTCGCTTACGTAAAAACACTGATCCGATTCGAAGAACCGAGGAAAATCAAGGAAAATATAATTGGAAGTAAATGAATTTTGTTTCTTGAGAACTATGGTGATTCAAGTTCTTACAAATCGTGAGAATATTTTCCTTCTCAGTTTTCAACTTTACTCCTTTATTATAAAGTTTCATGATGAATACAACGTCATCTTCTCAGTCCGTACCTACTCGTAGTAGCAAGAACAATTTGAAGTTTGAAAACACTTATTTTTTGATTCTGTATAATGAGAACTCTCTTGCGTTATTTTCTTCCTCTTTTCCCGCGATAGGTTGATCATACACGAAAAGAAACCGACATTTTATTGCTCTTCCTTATTCTCGAAGCTTTTCTTTCTTTATAGCGTTTCTCTTTCTTCTCGAAAAGTTTCGATCTGATAGTACGATTTTCTTCTTCTAAAATTAATTTTATGTAGCGAGTCACGTAATGAAAGACCAACTGTACAGATATCTGTGTCCATGGCCACGTATGGTTTGATAAATTTTGAGCCTAACGCTCTTCCTTCTTGAATGAATCGAGAATGTGCGAGAAGATGCACGTATAGTATGGTGTAGGTTATAAAAATTCTTTCCCATACGGTAACGCTCTTCTACGGACATGTGAGAAAGGAAAAAGTAATAGAAATAAGAAACGAGTAAAATATCAAGTATTCTGACTCTTGCATGAATTATGCATCCTGTGCAGATCAAATTGATAGCGAGACGAAAATATAGACTATACATAGAACGTGAACTAAAATCTCACTACGCTTTGGTCAGAATAAAATTGATCAACTGAATACTACACTTAATGCTTCCTTCATCTTCGACGTTTTATGCAATTCGACTATACAGAAAGTATTTATGAGTTGAATAGTGTATAAATTCCAGAATTCTACATGAACAAAGGTGTGCGAGCAGAAAATGGAGAAAAGAAACAAAAAAGACAGACAGTGGGAGAGATAGGATGTCAGAAACAGCGAGACTCAGTGATTACACTCACGGTATCGTATCCCAGAATCAATATACAATTCTCAATTACTAAATGGAGGCAGCCAAACTATACTTTCGCGTTCTTCCATTGACAACTAATTTCCGGACTTCCTCTATCTTTATGATCTTCCTTTACCTTCTATCGAATCATTGGTTCTCCCACGATTATTCATCCCTCTAGTCAACAGGCTCGATCTCGCAGATATTCCGAAATGAGACAAGAGATTAAGATTAACAAAACTTATAATATTATGGTGCCCCAATAGTTCCTGCACACCCAATTCGCTTTTAAGAAAGTCCGTCACACTGCTGAGTTGAGCGCTCTCCACTTCTATCTCCCTCAACCTTCTTAATATTCATCATGTTATCTTCGCCAACGTGAAAGCAACAAGTAACTTTATCAGCCACTACACTGTACTTGTTCCTAACTATTTTCGCTACGTCTAGATCTGCGACTTTCAGTCTGAAAGGTGTCCTAGAGTTGTAATCTACGGCTGTAAGAAAGACAGCTCTTTTGAGCAAGTATCGTTAGTTGATTTTGTACGACATCAATTAATGACGATTTGTACATTCTGATAGGCGCAGTGCTTGTATATTTCTCTTCCCTTTAAAAAAGTTTAGGTGAAGTTATCACGAGCGGAAAAAATATAATAATAGTGATTTTTCTACGAATTTGACTATAAAATATTTGCTTGGATAAATCCAGTCAATGATAATTGATTGTACCCACATTACTTCTTCGGGTTCGAACGGTTTCTTCAACCTCAAATTATTTAGAATGAATAGTTCCCCCTATACTTAGAGTCCTTCGTAAAAAAAAAAAGTATATAAGAATAAAATTTCCCGTTCTTTTCTTCCGGACGATCGAGAATGAAAAAAATTTAGCGCTTTCACTGGAGAATAATTCAGTTTTTGCGATTCCCAAAAAATATAGAATTGTGGAGTGCGGAGAAGGTCCTACCTTTTCCTTGTTCGCGTTTTTGCATTAGTACTTATTTAGTTCTTATAGCAGCGCGTATATTTTCTCGAAATCCGACGTTAACAACGACTTGAGAAAATAACTTATATCTATCATTATTTTTCCATTTTCCTTCGGTTAGAGTCATTTAAAATTTCCAGTGTTAGATTTTCTTCGCCCTGTCTTACACGTTGAAAATAATTGAGATTCATTTTTTATAATTTCTACACTGCATCAACGTGGGTAGAATTTTTTGAAAAGAATAAATTATCTCACGTTAACCGATATTATCATTTCTAAATGTTATTCAGTTGTGTTGATTCTGTACAAGATTATGAATGACTAAGTCATTGTGCAAAATTCTGAAAACTGAAAGCGTAGGCCTCCTACGCAATTTGCAATTCAGTTGACTGATTGGAATAGTGTTGAACGATGAAAAAAGAAAAAAAAATTAATGATTCTATGTTTTGATTAATATAATTTGACGCTGCTTCGCATTATACTTACAAAAATGGATGTTTTATAAAATCATAACTTTTTAAATTCTAAAAAATTCAATTCATGATTAACATACTTGAAACTGTACAGATAATGTAAGCAAAGAAGGGAAAAAAAAACAAAGTGGCCTAGCCAAGGTCTGATAGCTGAAAGTTGTAGAGAATGATGTCTGAAACAACATACCAAAAATCCCACCTTGTCCCCCTGGAGCTTTTCCACTTATGGGTGTTTCAACCCCCAAAAAATCAGTTTTTTGTGAAAATCTCGCTAAATTCGCATTGTAGAGAAAAAATACATCTGACAAAAATTATTCCTCACAAAATTTCCTATCAAATAGTGTAGTCAACATCTAGCCCAGGACCAATAGTTAGCCTAAAAAGTTATCAAATACACGCAAATGCACTCATGTACTATACGTATTCCATACAACAATGTTAACCAATACACTGACTTCTAAACACAACGTGCGCCTATGTTAGGGATATATATTTTTCAGCGATTCCAGTCAGACAGGGACAGTGGCGTATTTAGAAGGGGGACTCAGGTCCGGATCTCCCCCCCCCCTCCAGCGGCATGCATTGAGACACACATTTGTCAAGTCTGAAATTAATAAATTACAATAAACTTTTCTCCTAGTTGTACTTTGTCTTTGAAAATTTTCAGACCCCTCTCCCCCCCAGACAAATTTCACTGGGCAGGGAAAATGGGCTGAACCATTCTGAGGTGTCAATGAAACATAAATGACCCTATGAAGAAATAAATAGAAGTATCAGGATCTTGTAATTTGTTACTGAATACTTCTTGTTTGACATTCACTCACTTTCACAGCGGACAATTTTTCAGCGCCGAAAGAGACCTGTTTTGTAAAACACGAATAAGAAGTTCTTTTTCTCATTGTCACTTTCCTCAAGACTATCATCAAGACTTGCCAACATGGGGATGTACTCATTCTCATCTTTGTCTTCTTTTCTCTGCGGTTGCACCTCTACATCTTCGTCAGAGTCTTCGTGCACCGCTATTTCACTTGCATTAAGACAAGTTTGACCAAAACTGGAAGAACACATCTAGCAAGCAATTGGTTCCAATTTTTGTACACTTTGTGAACAACTCTTGTGTCAAAATTGCAGAGACGTAGCCAGGGAGGAAAGAGGAAGCGTGGCGATATTACCCCTCTCTTCATGGTTTGACAACATTACAGGCAGTCTGCAAATTCGCCCACATAATTGAATCTTCGAATGAATCGAAAAATTTAGCGTTTGTCTTTAGTCGGCGATTCAATACATTCCTACTTCTCTGTGAGATGCTCTCGTCACGCCTCTGCAGGACTGGTCGTGTAAATGTAGTTGAGATCTACAAACTATCTTACTGTTTTCGATAAGGGAAATAATATTATTCTTACCACCTTTGCGACAAATGCAAGCATTATTCTTACAGCCTTTCGTACAATTACAAAAAATTACAGTTCTGCAGAGAGGTGTTCTTCCAGTTTTGGTCAAACTTGTCTTAATGCAAGTGAAATGGCGGTGCACGAAGACTCTGACGAAGATGTAGAGGTGCAAACGTAGAGCGAAGAAGACAAAGATGAGAATGAGTACATCTCCATGTTGGCAAGTTTTGATGAGATTCTTGAGGGAAGTGACAATGAGAAAAATAGTCACTCGCTGCTCTTTTCTGATTATTTTAAATGTTTTTTAGAAATCTTCAGGTGGAGCCAAATAGAAAAAGAATATGTTTCATGTCTGCTGTTCTTTTGCGAGGTTCTCACTCATTTGTTTTCATTGTTAACCTGGTTTGCTTTATAATTAGTTGAGTGGCTCACGTGTTAGGTCTGAAGGCCATTTTTGTATCAGTAAGGGTATTTCAAGCAAATAGCTTTTGACTATCCCACTTCTGAAGTAATCACAACATCAGAATAGAGGCTTCAAGAGGTCTTTACTGTTCTGTATCATACAACATAATTACAATCGTATCGAACGTACGGAGGTATACTAAAGATAATACAGATTGCTATAAGCATATCAATTTTCTCTCGAAGATGCTGTATATTCCATTTACCCTCTAGTTTAGGACTGGTAAAATCCTAGCATAACTCGCAAACTCGCAAAATTTCAAATTAGGGGTCAGGTAGGGTAAGATCAGAGTAAAGACATGAAACATGTCAAAAAGAAATTCTTAGTCGTGTTTTACAAAACAGGTCTCTTTCTGCACTGAAAAATTGTCCGCTGTGCAAGTGAGTGAATGTCAAACAAGAAGTATTCAGTAACAAATTACAAGATCCTGATACTTCTATTCATTTCTTCATAGGGTCATTTATGTTTCATTGACACCTCAGAATGGTTCAGCCCATTTTCCCTGCCCAGTAAAATTTGTCTGGGGGGGAGAGGGGTCTGAAAATTTTCAAAGACAAAGTACGACTAGGAGAAAAGTTTATTGTAATTTATTAATTTCAGACTTGACAAATGTGTGTCTCAATGCATGCCGCTGGAGGGGGGGGGGGGAGATCCGGACCTGAGTCCCCCTTCTAAATACGCCACTGTCCCTGTCTGACTGGAATCGCTGAAAAATATATATCCCTAACATAGGCGCACGTTGTGTTTAGAAGTCAGTGTATTGGTTAACATTGTTGTATGGAATACGTATAGTACATGAGTGCATTTAAGTGAAAACTGTAGTGAAAAACGAAGAACTGTAGTGAAAAGTACGTGAACCCATGACGAAAACGTTAAACTGTAGTGAAAAGTGAGAGAAGACTGGCGATAACGTAGAGATAAAACTGTAGTGAAAACCGAGGTCAGCGAACTCCATTCTGTCTGAGGTAGGTACGATGGTAGGATGAACAGTGTTGCAAGAACTTCCAAAAAAACCCAGTGAACTTCCATTTATTCTTCAGTGCAGCCAGGTTCCTATTATTTTATCGGGTTCGCCATCGTTTTCGTGACAAAAAGTTGCGGTTCCACCGTTAGTGTTGTAAAAAGTTTAATACTCGACAAGCGGTGAGAACTCGCGTTTCACCGCTTGTCGTGTAACATACTATTGCATTGAGTTCATCATTGGCACAAGTATCATTTACGTGGACTAGCGTTTCACAAACACTAAATGAACCCTACCCTTCTATAGAATTTACATTGGAAGTTGGTGTGGATTTGACTACCTCTTAAAGAGACGGCGTTCATGAGCCATGAGTTTGCTTTTTGCAGGAAAGATACTTTGACCAATATTGTAGTTCACGGTTCGTGTTTTTGTCCTGCTACTCACGAGGTCGCAACATTTAACAGCCTAATCCATCAACTGACCCATCCACAGGGAATCGTTAACCATAATACACTTAGAGTAAAGGAAGTCAATTTGCTTGGATATCAATCTTATGGTTTGTGGGAAGATCACAAGGAAATATCTCCATTTCCCTACCTTCCTTCCTCCCTCGTTTGAGCCAGTAAGAAGCGCTGGATCAGGCTCCCATTTCTTGGGAAGTTTTTCCTACAGTTGGATCGTGTCCTCCGCTCTTTTGGCTTTCGTCCTCCGTTTTTTAATCTTACTACGGTTAAAGGATAATTGGTCAAGATAGAAGATCCTGTGGGGTGTATAGGGTAAGTTGTAGAGACTCCAAGGAGGATGTACATTAGGGAGGCCGGTGGCCAGCCAGCTCGAGGTTATGATGGCCGAGCATAAGAAAGCTTGGGAAAAAGGGAATGTAAGAGAATCGACCTCCGCGAATCATTTGATTGTCAGGGGTCACAGATTCAAAGAGCGGTCAGAAGTCCCCATCCACAACGAAAATTAATATCCAAAAGTATATTGCGCTCAAGAACACCGAAATATTTGGTCATCCGCATAGCTGCAATGTCACTGAACTAACCAGGTATATTCCCGACGAAGCATTGATCGAATTAGTTATTTCTCTGCGTGTTCTTGTTTTCAGTCGTTCTTGGGTTAGTTGAGTTTTTTTCTCGCTAGATAATGGTTTTTTAACTGAAAGCGCTTGTGGTGTGTTTTGTTCTTTCGGGGAGATTTAAATTGCTATAAGAACTCGTTGCACCTTGAATTCGATCAAACGTTCATATTTCGTGACCATGAATTTGAAGGGTATGTATGTACCTATAATAAGCGTAAGATTGTCAGTCGTCGGACTCTCTCTGATGACCGACTTAATGAGCTGTCGACATTCGTGATCACGGGGTTACCGTAGCAGATCAATAAACTCTGACAATGACACAAGTTTCTGGCAACTTTCCATCTTTCTCGACGTTCGTATATTCATTTCGTCCTCAAAATAAATATTCCGTAATAAAATGTTGTCAGGAGAACAAAAAGTTGAATCAGTATCGATTTCTTTCGTCATGTAGGCGTGCTGAATTGACTACGACCCTTCGACAATTTAGATTCTTTATCGGAGAGATGGTTTTAAGCGCTACCTATTCATTAATACGACATGACATTTTCTGAGATTACAGTAGAATGAAAGAAGGTGGGAAGAAGTATAAGTGTTCAACTTCAACTATTGGAATAGTTGCCACTGGACGTATATAAGTAAATAAGTGCCATTATTATATTTTCGAAAAGAAATCTTTGAATAATCTGAGAAATCAATTCTGATACGACACTCCACCGCACAACCTCGTCCTCCTTTAGAACCCTTACAAATTTGAAGAACTGGAGTTTTTATCGTCAATGTCACGTTCCCAAATACCTGCACGATCATAGGATACTCTCAAATAATTATTATTCTTTCATTCCGACGTTAATTTCTAAAATCCTTTCTTACCTACGTAATAGGATTTTGACGAATTATTTTCAAAGCTTGAAATTCTATGTCACGCATAGAATTGATCAATTCACGTTCATACCATTATTGTGTTTCTTGTCGGGAGGAATGAAGTTGAGTCGCACGAAGAAAAGAAGACGAATTTAACGTTTTTAGGTTCGCGAAGATGATTTAATTCTAGAAAAAACTTTCTGCGGTGCAAAGGATAAAGATTATATTTTATCTCGTAAGTAGGTCAAGGCCACTCATCGTCCCTAGTTATCGGTAAATTGGAAATCGAAGCCTAGCTTGTGTGCTTATTCAAATGCTTTTTAATAAGTGTACTAAGCTTTTTTGCTCTATAATAGACCAAGTTATACATTGGATGGCGAAAAGAATTCAAACTTTCAAACTTTCTAAAGTAGATGAAAGTTCTAAATAGCTGACCGTATCACTTGCCCCGCCTGTTCGTCTCCCTCATCAGCATTTTATAGCCCAGTTTACTGTATGTGGGCTAGGTAGGTGATAATTTATCTCGTTCCTCTCTTTCCATCTTGGCCTGATGTACAATAGTATAAGATCTAAATTGCTCTGGCCGGTATTCTTCTTTTCTAGTGTACTGTGTGTTAGGTTTACTGTGAAATGCACTCTTCAATGACAGTTATTATTTACTCTCCTATACAACCTTATATATGTCACCGTTGAAACCCAAAATAAGTAAATTCTAGAATTCATTAGTGTTAAAATTAAATGCCATTGCAGTAATGCAATGGCAGCGGGCAACCCGCTGTCCCGCTGTCCTGAGTCCATTAGACCAGCAGATTTCTCAATCACCACAAAGGTATAAAAATTTCCCAAGTCCACTTCATATCATATATGGCTAGAGTGTCGAAATTTTTGTAACTGTCCCTCTCTGTGACGTCATCAACCTCTCCATGAAGTCGTCAACCTCTCCATGACGTCATCAACTTCTCCGTGACGTCATCAACCTTTGCAGACGGGCTTGCGCCCAAGTCCACTTCATATCATACATGGCTACAGTGCTGAAATTTTTCCAAGTCCCTCTCTGTGACGTCATCAACTTTTCCGTGACGTCATCAACCTTTGCGGACGCGCTTGCACCCAAGTCCACTTCATATCATACATGGCTAGAGTGCTGAAATATTTCCAAGTCCCTCTCCGTGACGTCATCAATTTCTTTGTGACATCATCAACTTCTCTGTGACGTCATCAACCTTCGCGGACGCGCTTGCGCCCAAGTCCAGTCTGTCCGCAAATAGAATGGTACGATGTAAACAAACCCCCAAACCGCTTTAATCTGTGAAAATTGATTAGAATAGGAGGAAGCGGTTCGGGGAATTGTTTACATTGTACCATTCTATTTGCGGACAGACTATAGAGCGTCAAAATTTTTCTGAGCCCCTCTCCGTGACGTCATCAACTTCTCTGTGACGTCATCAACTTCTCCATGACGTCATCAACCTTCGCGGACGCGCTCGCGAAAAATTCCTGGGAGTACCCCCAACAAAAGGGATAGCGGGTTTCCCGCTGAAAAAAAATTAGGCTAAATTCACGCCTAAAATTTTTTTTATTTTGAACTAAATAATTCACCGATAAAATTTAAACCTTCAGATATACGATGCTTCAAAAACCGCCCCTTCAAGGAGTGAGATATGCAACTTTTCAAACACCTTAAGACTTGTTCAACTCCACTAAAATACTCCAGAAAACAGGTTCCCTACCTCCCCTCATTCAACTCCATAAAAGAACCCGCGAATTTTTCTAAATAAATTTTTTGATTTCTGTTCTATAATCTGCAAAAAGTTCAGCAATACTAGGCTACTTACGGTTATACCATGGCCGTCGTTATACCGTGCGACTAATGGGGTATGAAAAGATACTGTGAAAGGATACCAAGATCCTTGCAAACCTAGCGGAATTCTATGAGTACTACCAGATTTTGGAAGATACAACTTCCACATAGCAATAATACCTCTATAATGAACCGTGGTACCGAAATAATGTTGAAAGGAGGCTAAACCAGGCTAGAAGTAATTTTTGGAGAGTGCTAAACTAGGCTAATCCTGTAATACTGTTGGAGCGAGGTTGGTGAAATGTTGGATACCGGTAGTGAAAGATAATAAACAGATTTCCAAATAGGCAGAATTTTTTTTTCTCAACACAATTATGGTGAATACCCACGGTCAGCGACCTTTTGAGTCGAATATCTTTCTGACACAAATAATTGAAACGAGATTTAGCTTCTCGAGTGTTGATTCGTAAAATTTCCTACTCTAATTCACATTCATAGAATTATGTGTGTACTATTTTCTCATATTTTCCTATCGATTTGTACATTTATCGCGGAGACAATAAAATAGAGCACGTAGTCAAAGTTTGCAGTCTTCAGTACAAAATATTGTAATGTAGTATGAACTACGAACCTCGGACTACGACTGTAAAGTGAGAATGTCACTAACGGGCACAAAATTTTCTGAACAAATCGAAGCTGAACTCGGTAAACCCACGAATGGTAGATTCGCAACTTCGTTCAGCAAAACAAGTAGAAGAAAAGACGGAGGGATGAGGGAACGGCGATCTTTTCGAGTTTCTAGGAATTACAAAGACTTGTACGACAAGAACAAGAAGAGACAGTTACGGTTCGCAGCGGCATAATTATAGGTGGTGAAGCAAAACTTTTCGTCAGGAGATTTCAAATTTTGCTATTTTGCCAAGTATCCATCATTTTCGAAGGTTCGAACAAGGAATGTTAGTTTCGTAATGTTGAGGGAAATTCTTATATGAATATAACCAATAAGAAAAAAAAATGAAAACGAACAAATTAAGAATTTTTGAGTACCTAAATGTTCGAGCAACAGTAGAAGGGGAGAAGCAAGTAAGAGGCAATGATTCGAAATGAATGCTAAATGAAAAAATAAGAACTAATTAGGTGGTCTCTAACTGAAAAAAGATAGAAAAAAGAGCGAGACAGAGACAGATCGAATTCAAGAGTTCTGCCGGGAAAGGAAGAAAGTTGAAATTGATAATGATAATTCAAGACGTCACAAGAGAAGAGAAGTAATCGGTCGCGTTCGATATAATAGTACAAAGGATGAAGACAAGCGATGAAAAGGAAGATGAAGATTGCAAGATTTCAAAGAAATGATGAAAGAGAAATAAGAGAGAGAAAAAAGTGTGGAGACGAAAGAATGAAAATTTGATAGAAAAAAAAAAAACAGGTCGACAAAATAAGACAGTTGAAAAAAAATCGAGTAAGCTCATGGTCATGACCGGCCGGTGGCAATGAACGAGATGAACAATATTGATACGGCTACGGGAAAAATATCGAAAAGAAAGAAAGAAGAGACATCAAATATTTGAGAGCCGAATTAAAATTGAGCAGAAAAAAAGAAACAACGTAGGTATAAGAGGATTGAAAGCAGTAAGCATTATAGGAGGTGGATTTAAAGAAAATGGAATGAAAGATGAAAACTCCCATCCTATAATGGATTAAGTGAGAGCGGATGAATGAATTTTACATGAAGGCATGAAATCACCGACGTAGTTCGAGTTATTGAAAGGGCGCAGATCTGAAAAATAAACCACGGTGAAAGAGAAGAAACAACAAAAATAACTTATACGTAAACACAGTAGACAATGAAAGGAAACTTCTAAGCACTGAAATTCAGAAAGAACGAGGAGTGTCGATAATTTGTACACGAGTACCAAAATGAATTTATTTTGATCATTGATAGGTACAAAGCACGAATATTATGACCGCCGTCTCAACAGACAAGTATCCATGGTGTTTCAGTTTAGGATGCCGGACAAAGCAGGATTGACAGAATTTGTTAGGAAGCTAAAACCTTGTGAAGTGACTATTGGTGAGGCCAAGTGGTCCTATAACTTACGAGGTGCTATTTGCTACACAGGAAAGCAGCAAATTATTTTTCGTAGTTTCTTGTGATGCACCTTGAAGTTGACCTTGCTACCAGTGTTTATTTATTCAACACGCTTTTGAGTAGGCCATAGCGTGGTTCTGCATTTGCCTATTCCATTCCGCGTCTGTCCTCTTCTTCATGGCTGTGGCTGCAAATCCAGAGAACTGGTTCCATACTGCTACAGAATTTAATATGGAGGCTATCAAGCTACTCGGAGCAAACGCTCCTTCTACTCCAGCCTCTCGAAGAAACCGATCAAGCTTGCCTTACTCACGCCTTCATGCCTCACACTTAAATAAGGTGTGCTGTAATCCATCATCCAGCCCTTAATTGCAGCGCTGCCTGTTCAAATTCCCTTAACTTCTCGTGAAGAAACTAGTTGAAGCAGTCATAGTCTCTTAACGTGGAAATTCAGCTGATCATGGTCTCGATTCATCCACTTCTCAAAGTTGCATACGAACACGCGGGTCGTCTCTTTTTCCAATTTTCGCTTTGTATTTTTCAAGCGAGAAGCGCCTGGCCTTCTGCACGATCCATAGAGCCTCTTGATCAGTCATCGTCCTCTTCTCCTCTTCTTCGCTTTGAACACCACCACTGAGCTCGATTGATGGTGAAGGTGCCAATACGCAGATAACCTCCGTCAAGACAGTACATTAGGCTTTATCCCACGTTGTATCTTTTGACATGTTTCATGTCTTTGCTCTGGTCTCATCCTTATGGGAATTTTCACTGTGGCAATGATTCTCAAATCTGCGAGTCCGAGTTCACGAGTCCGAGGCCTTTCTTGTACTGTATATCTAGCTTATCCTAATATGATGAAAAGGCGTATGCTATTTATACTAGGCTTCCTCAGGAGTGATTCTGAAATCTGCGAGTCCGAGGCAGTTTCTATCTAGCTTATTCTAATATGTGACGATTTCTGAGAAAACCGGGCTTGGGGTGAAAAGAAATCGACCTCCATACTTTGACGGATTTCGATTCTACGTTAAGAATTCGATCCAGATCCGTCTAAATATGGAGGTCGATTTTTTTTTCACCCTAAGCCCGGTTTTCTCAGAAATCGTCACATATAATGAATAGATTTATAGGCTAAGAAGACGCTGAGAGCCATTATGAAGCTATTAGCTTGTGACGTCATAAGTCGTTAATCCTGGTCCGCTTACAACATCTGAAACATACAGAGGCCCAGTAATCTCATCAGCCTGAAATATACTGAAGTAGACTTATACTGGACCAAGAAGCGGGACGAACGAGCGGAGCGATCCTTTTTATTACGAGTAGGTAGTAGAATTTTTAATTTTAATTTATTTAGTCTATTTTATGAATACCCGGGACACAACGACCTTGAGAAATCAATACGATTTTTAAACCACAAACCCAGGGAGGGATGCTTGAAGGAGTGAACACAATCAATTACTAAAGTAGACTTGTACTGGACCGAGAAGCGGGACGAACGAGCGGAGCGAGTGAGGTCCAGTAATCTCATCGGCCTGAAATATACTAAAGTAGACTTACGCTGGACCAAGAATGCTCATTGGCCTGAAATATTCCAAAAAAGACTTATACTAGATCAAGCGAGTGTGCCGCTCTAAAGCCTCAGCCTAGAACTCCCAAGTATATATGTCTCGCATTATCCACAAAATATCTGATTGGGCAAAATTCTGAATACACATGAAACATGATCTTATCCTTTTTTCAATTAAGACAATTTGAATTTGTTCCATCTCTTTTCTTCAGCAGGCCGTCTTCATGGAGTCGGCCCACACCATAGGAGGATTGACAAGGCGGTGATCATCATGATCCTTCTTCTGGTCTTCCTGGGTGTATCATCAGGCGGCTTAGGTAGGTCACTCCCACTGCCATTAGAAAATGAGGCCTGAAGCACAGCTTCGAATCAACCCATATGCCCAGTTCCTTCATCACTTTCTTGATAGGTTATAAATAAAGTCTTGGTGATATTGTCAATCATCATCAACAACTGACCCATATTCAAAAACATTTGATCGGAGCACGGCCAACGCTCGAATTTGAATATTTCAAGCTCTGTGACCTGAAAGCCCCTAGTACGCTACAGGGGACAAAAACTAATATTTCGTTCGTTAACGTTGGGAGAGAGTCGAACTGCACGCATACGAATAGCAACCAACTCGTGGAAAAGACTTTCGAATGTGACATTTGAATGCTGTGCTCGCGCACAACAGTGTAAAAACTCGCATCAGAGTCTCGCTAAAAATGCAACATAAGCGCATTTTCCCAGAGTTAATGAATTCAACAGCTTTAAACAAAGTTTGCGCCATTTGAGAGGATATTTCACAAAAAGTAACACCCTATTGTCGAGTGATTTTTTTACCCCAACAAAATGTGATTCAACGAAATATTTGTAAGGAACTGATTTTTGAAAGTTAGGGCCTCACCGTCTATTTTCAAAAATTCTCCTCGTTTGGCCAGATTAAAGTTACGTTAACCGTTTTGAACGATTCTTTCGTACCTTTATACGGCTGCTGGACGTTTCAGATATTTATACATTTCTCGTTTGGATTGTTTAAAAAGTGTTAAATTACACCTTCTAAATTTATTACCTTCTCTGATTAATTTTTAAAAAGCGCGTGACCCTATGGTAGACTTGCATGCATTGTCTGTCCCTGTAAAAATTTGAGCGCGCGTTAATTTTCTATTCATTGGTAACTTACGCACGTATCGTAACCAAGGGTGAATTAATTTGATATAATCTTTTACAGCGAAAACGTGCCCCTGTCGGATTTGTGTTCGTTAACTGACTTTCTTAGCGACTGTAGTTAGTTAAAGCTCTCGTTCTGTACACATTCGCCTTCTAAATATAATACCGTGAATAATCTGGCCTACAACACATGATAATGCGGTAATGTAATTGGTATAACTTTGTAGAATAGTTCGATATTCGACGGCATTAGGCATTATAATTTTACTCTTCTCGTTTTCAGATCAATTCCAGACGTATTATTGACAGCCATTGACAATAATGACTTATTATTCATTGAGAAAAATAAATAAATAAAAAAAATTCTTATAGTCCTTTGACTTTCTTTTATAAGTCACCATCGAATAATAGTCGACACGCGGATATTCATTCCTCGTCTATCACTGTAATTGCAAAAAAAGGCTGCGAAAATTACTGAAGATAGATTAAAGTTAATTGAATTCGTAGATATGCTGGTAGGTACGGTAAAGACTCGCGACCGGAAAAAGAAAATGTGATTTAGGAACATTTTGTCAGGTTTTTCCGTTTTCATTTTGAACAGTTGAGGGTTGAGTTGGAAATCGAGGAAATAAAATACGATATAAATGAGTATTTTTCCTCTTGAAAAATGAAAATACGACTTTTGATTAATGATTTCGATTCACAGCTAACCGTGAGCCACATATACACTGTAGTTCAGGGTACTCGGAATATTTCCGAAGTAATTTAGGTGATTAATAAATAATAATAACGATAGTATGTAGTACGATGGTGATGATGGAAAAATTCCACGCCGCAGTAATCGACTTGTTTTATTTGCGGAACTAGGATCGAATATGGTCAGTTCGATATTTTATATCAAAATTAATACATAAGAAAAAATTCATTCTACGAGTGAAAATTTTCAATTTCCTCTTCCAAGCTACAAGAATATGAGAGAAAGGACGGAAAGAAAATTTTAGACCTTTGAGCTATACCTACTCAATAGATAAGAGGGTACAGAAGGGATAGCTAGGGGAGAGTTTATACCAAGAAGAAGCTTCTTTGATTTAAGGCTGGAGGTCTCAAAACACTAATGTAATCGCAAATAATACACCAGGATACATGAGAAACGCAGAGAGGAAGGTTGAAGTTAGCATCTCTACACGGATTTCGGCGGTCATATTATTTGTAAGAGAAGGGTACAAAGAAGTCTTCATTTGACGTGTCTTCAATTTCATGAGTAGGATTTTCACAATCGATCGAGGAAGGAAAACCAAGACATTATGGAAAGACTTTATTTATCAACGACCAAATTTATTTTCTAATTCGTCCTCTAGATGTGCGGAATAATATTCTGTTCATCGTTTCCAAGGTGGAATAATCGCTCGAAAAGAAAATTAATTTCATTCCGAAAAAATGGATGTCTCATTTATCTTGTGTTTTGAGGAAAAAATGTTGTATCATCTCCACTCCGTCTTTCTCGGCGATGTTGTCAGAAATAAGCACTACAGCCAGGGTATGCAGTAGACCATTTGTATCCTCATTCGATACGAAGCGAAGCGCAATATAAACTTTACAATGCAAATTTAGTCTAAACCTCTCATTCGCAGTTATTGTTTTCGAAGGTTAGCTATATTTTCCTAAAATAAAGAAAAACTTTGGATGGTGTTGACGACAATATCATTAATCAAAAGTATTTAATGCGGGAAAAAATTCAGAGGAAAAAAAAAAAAAGATTAAAAAACTTTTAAGTTATAATAAAGATGAACGATCTGTAAAATTAATGAAATGAGAATATGAACGAGGGCTCTTCAGTGCTGCGTGAAAGTAATAATTTCACTTAAATTACTCGCACTGCATTGTGCATCTCGTCACGAATTGTTGATTTTTGATTTTATTAATTTTCGGTTTAGTGGAGTCAAAAATTTCATTACTAGGAATAAATAATTACATCAAAAGGGTTAGCTTGTTTGGTGTGAAATATAAGCAATATTATCAAAACAAACTCTTTGCTGCGAGTAGTTTCGATAGAGGCAATGGTTATTTGGGAAAGTGTTTCTCAGGAAAATGCACGGGAACTTTTAGACCTACTTGGGAGACAAGAAAAAATTGATTCTCGATTTGGGCATATAGAGAATGGTGAGGGAATTTGAAAAATTTCCTTCTATTGAACCATGGAACTGGTGACTTTTAAACAATGTGTATGAGAGGTTGTGGTTCTGAGAGAGTAGGGATTAATCGGATGTTTTTTAAAAAAAAAGGTATAAGAAGCATCTGACCAGTGCAAATTGCAAATGTTAGGTCCGGCGAACCGGAGCGATCACCCCAGCCCTCGCGTTTCCCGAGCCCTTCGCGCTTTGTCATTCAGTGAACATTTCTAACAGAATTTTTGTTCTTTGCTTTCATTATGGTGTGAATGTGCTGCTAAAACGTCATAAGAAAATGAAGCGTACTTTCTTTTGTTCCCGTAGTACATGTACTAGTACAGAATACTCTTCTTCATTACTACCAGCGCTCATCTAGAATTATTTTCTTCATTACTTTTTGTGATGATGAAAAGACTTGAATAAAATAAAATTAGGTTTTTTAGAATCTTACATCGATGGTGACAGGAGTGTACGATAAAAAAAAAAAAAAAGAAAAAAAAAGGCTCTATGTTTGATCCCGGGCCTTGCCATTTGTGGCACCGACACTGCTCTGACCTATCTTCAGAAAATGAAAGATTTTCTGAACTTCATACATGAGGGATTGTGGTTTTGGAGGTGGGTGAGTGCTACAAATCTCTTCTTCATGGAAAAACATTGGATATCATGGAAAGTCCTAGGGCTGTATCCAGCCAAATCCAAGCCCAGGCTCCAGAAAATGCTCACTTTATGACGTGATCAGATGCAGCGACCTATCTAGAAACTTTTCAAAGGCAGGATCTCAAATGAAAAAATTTCAGCAAAAAAAATGGGGGAGGGGGTTGTAACAGGATCTAATATTTAGGACGGGGAAAAAAAAATTTTTGACGACATATCATTATTATAATCCACGAGAAATTAATTGGTACACGTTATTAGAATATGTATACCCATGTAACAATATTGTTCCTCACAAGATGAGTGTGCACGGGAAAAAAACTTATTAAAATTATCATTTAATTTATTCAAAATAATTATTTGATCTATTAAATAAAGATATTAGTTAGAGTTAATTACTTCTTAATTATAATATTATTATTACCTACAAAATTCTAATTATTGATCAATAAAAAATTCATTTATTATTACAAAAATTATTAAATTTGATATAAAAAATGATTTAAATTATATCTATAAATTTAATTGATAACATTTTTTTCTAATAATTTTAATTATATAAAATTCTATTTTATATCAATTTTATTTGTATTAATTAAATTTTGATGATAATTCAAAAAGTTATAATCAATATTATTTTGAAAAATGAAAATCTTAATTAAATTTTATAATTCAACATTGAGGTGATAAACTAAAATTGTTTATTTGATTATCCTATTATCCTTGAAGTAATTTTAAATTCAATTATTCATATTAGCCCAATAAAATTCAATTAAATTAATATAATATATTATTTTATAAATAAATGAAATTTTCGTCAAGGTGATTCATTAATACATATTATATTACAGTTGTTGTTTTAATTCAATTCTCTAAGAAAAATTTAATACCATTTACAATAATTTGATTTATCTAATTAAATATTATAAGATTGAATCAACTAACCCACTGTTGGCCAGAAAAACATTGCCAGCTTCAAAAAAAATTGGGAAGAAAAGGGCGATACTCTTCCTTAAGGAGTAAGTAAATACAAAAACCTCTGCGGTATCTGCGGTCTTTGTATTTAGTTACTCCATAAAAAAGAGTATCGTCTATAGTACCCTTTTCTGCATAATGAATAGCCGTAATTTACAATAATTTACAATCTCGGATTAGTTTGAAAACTTACAAAGTAGGGAGAGTTACAGTCACCAGCCGATTTCTGATCACACATAATAGTCTATCAGTTTCTTCGAGAAAAATAATGAGAAGGACAAGATTATGAAAGTGACATGGCAGAATTTTGAAATGATGACCATGGAAATAAATTTCCCACAGGAAAAAATACTTGAAAAGACTCATCAAAGTATCATTTAAATTATTTAAAATATTTGATCCATTAAATAAAAATAATTATTATAAAATTGATAATAATTTTTTTTTTTTTTCAATTCAATTCAATGAGCCGTTTATTTGGTAATTTATTAATCATGATAACTATTATTATTAATTAATGAAAAATGTTTTACTATTAAAAAAATTATTAAATCTAAAAAATAATTCAAATGATACATTTTATAAATTCAATTACAAAATTCAGTTCTTTTAATTTTATAAAATTTCATTTTATATTAATATCATTTTTATTAATTGAATTCTAATAATGAATAATTATTTTGAAAAAGCGAACACCTCAATTCAATTTTATAATTCAACATCGAGGTAATGAACTAAAATCATTTATTTAATTATCCTGTTACTAATTAAAGTAATTTTAAATTTAATTAAATTGAAAAATAAAAATATTTTATATTACCCAGATAAAGATTATTTAAATTATATTACATTGAATAATCGAATTATTATAAAAAAATAATCCAAATAATCCATTATATGAATTTAATCAAAAAATTTATGTTTTATTAATTTTAATTGTTTAAAATTTTATTTTATCAATTTCATTTTTATTAATTAAATTTTAATAATAATTATTTTGAAAAAGTGAAGACCTCAATTCAATTTTATAATTCAACATCGAGGTAATGAACTAAAATCATTTATTTAATTATCCTGTTACTAATTAAAGTAATTTTAAATTCAATTAAAATGAAAAAAAATATTGTATATCACTCAGATAAAATCTATCCAAATTGAATAAATAAAATTTCGTTTTGGTCAAGGTGATCTATTAATATAGCACTATTTATCATTGTTTAATTTAATTTTCTAAAAAAAAAAAAAAAGAAAAAATTAGTACTATAATAATCATTCAATTCATTTATAAGATTAAATCAACTATAGCACTGATGGCCAGAAGAAACATTCGATAGGTTTTTTCGTGACAGACCATCTCTAGATATAAGTTAAATAAAGAACAGCAACCTGTGATGCAAAGCTGTTCTTTATTTAACTTACAGGCCCGGCGCTATGTATGTGGCACTGTACAGGGTGCACCACTCTAGGTATTTGGTGTGGTGCACGGCACCACACCAGATTTTTTCAAAAAAAAAAAAAAAATCAACTTTAAACAAATGACGCCGTGGATGAGTGAGAAGCTGAGACCGAGGGGGTTGAATTCTTTTTGGCGTGCACCACACCGGAAAAATGCCTGGCGCCGGGCCTGTTAACTTAGAAAAAACATTGACTACTTCAACAAAACTCAGTGGCGTATCCAGGGGGGGGGGATTAGGGGGATGAAATCCCCCTTGGGATTTTATATTTCTTGCTTTGCGTACGTATAACGTATGCGCCGAGAGAAAACGAGAGTTTTTTTTTTTTTTTCTCTAATCTCATTCTTTTTCTTTGGACCTCCTATTTTGGAAATCCCCCCCCCCCTCCCCCTCAAGGAAATCCTGGATACGCCACTGCAAAACTTACAAATTACAGTCGCTTCAACAATACATAGACAGACAGAAACAAGCCGATTCCTTGTCACACATCACGTGATAATCGACAATCATGTCATAAAACTGCAGCATATTTTTCCTGTTTGTCAATTTTCGTACCTAATATTCTTGAAGTGTCTGATCACTCGTACACTAAGTCGTTCTGTTTTCCAAAGAAGGTGATGGTTCACCCAAAATCGAACATGTAGCCTCTACAAATTTGACAGTCGTCTCTCATTCATAGAACTCTTCCCGTTGGATGATCATGCGCTTCATTTTCATTCTTAGACTAATAAAATGTAGAGTTTTTCAATTTTTTGAAATAAACATACTCGTACCTGTATCCAGAATTGAATGCACCAAAAATAGTCTAAATACGAGTAAACAAATTTTCTCCTCTATCAGAGGAAATTTTCCGGAAGAGGAAGATTTTCAAATTACAGTATTTTCTTCTCTCTATCACTATAATGGGACAAAGAAAGTCTATAAACGTTTTCATTTTTTTTTTTTTTTTCAGGTTTGAAGGAAAGAAGGGAGAAAAAAATAATGAGGAACGATTCGAATTACGACGGGCGTTGCAAAAGAGAAAATTCAAAATTGCTTTTTACTCAATCTCGAATTCGCATACATTCGAATTAATTGATATTGAAGCTCGATGAAGTGAAACAGTGGATTCGTTAAAATTAATATTGCCTTCTGGCGGTGATACATCCGAAACGTGACAACAACATTCGCAGAGAGCTCGTAATTTATCTACACCGTAAATGCAGTCCCATCGGCTCCGGATTCAACGACGAGACAAGAAAAGTGAGTTCATGACAGTAATGTTCATTATTTTTTTCCTTTCGACTGTGTTTCAATGTCGGCTTCTTATCGCATTTGAGTTTAGTGTCTGTCAAAGCTATATTATTCGAACTGGCGATTATATGGATTTAATTAAACATAGTGCGATATAACGTACGGTACGAAAAAAATAACGATCGTGCGACTAAAATGATGAATTTTGTGGATTACACCACTATATACGATACAGGAATCATAATCACAATACATAGTATACGTTGTAATGAATTATTGAAGAAATGTACCCGCTAGTGTTGGTTGTGGATATTTGCCAGTAGACCAAAAATTTCTTCGTTGTCGACAATAAAAACAAAATAGTTATTTTTAAAGCCGAACGTGGAAAGGTATCGTAATGAGCCAAGATAAGCATCGGTCAAGGTTATATTTAGCATCATCTCGCACTAATACAGGTGTGATCAATTTCCATTAAAAATACTGTTTCAACGAATCAAAGAAGAGATGAAAGAAATAATTGTACGAGGCCGTGTGATGATAAAAATGTAAGTTTTTCTCGCGTAAATTCTCGTACTTTCGTGAATGAAGAAATTGAAATAGCTTTACCAGGGTGTTTAACAGACCTATTATTCCTATACCGAACTCTACAGATTCCGAAAAACGAAAAAAGGCTCTATAAAAGTCCTCTATTTTTCTTGAATAGTTTGTATGTATCTCGTAAGACACTCTGCGAGAAAACAACTTGAACTTCAATGAAATTTGCTTGCGTCACACGGGCAAGTGCCGCTCGCCCTCCATGATGGAGTGGGTGCGGGTTGCGTACATGCATTAATTTTGTTTCCTCCAACATCGGAATCGATTCTTTCAGGTATAATGAATGTTCGAAAAATCTCTCCTTTAATGAATACGTTGTTAGAGATTACGGTTGTACAATATTTAGGGGTTGTAGGAAAATTACAAGGACCGTAAAGAATTTTACACAGTCGCAAACGTCGAGAGCTTTCAGTTGAACAGCCATCTTCAAAGCGTAGACTAAAGAAAGCGACAGAACCCAAGACCAACAAAAACAGAGGAATAATAGAAGAGTTGCCTAAATTTGCAAAAGCTCGTAATGTTTGAACTCATAGATTTGAAAACGAAAATTGAACTTAGATTCACCAAATTTTAATTATCAAAACAAATACAAATGAGGTACAGTTAACTTGAACGAGACGCTGGCAGACGCTGGCGAGAAAAATACGACGACAGGAAAACTCAGGAATTGAAGATTACACATCGGTGGAGATGTAGTCGGGAGATTGCGAGTGAACTTTTTCGATGATTTCATCTTCAACTATCGCGCGATTTTTTATTTGGTAGGCGTGGTGATTCTTCTTAGCAATTTCTATTTTCTCCAATGCTTTCCGGCGGCGGAAGTTGGTCTCCATCAGATGTAATATGGCTTCATCTCCACCTAGATGTGACTTTTCCAGGAGGTGTTTTGCGAAGGCTGATTTAATTGGGTTGCTATTTTCATAGGCCACAACATGGTCAGTTATCCTCACGCTGAACGACCTCCCGGTTTCGCCGACGTACGCAGCAGGGCAGTCTCTACAACAGAGCAAGTACACACCGCTCTTAGATAAGGGGGGAATTGGATCCTTCCCATTTGGGAACATCCTCCCAATCTTAAAGAGAGGATAGTACAAAGGAACTCTATTAATGGTTCGGAGTACAGCTCCAATCTTAGAAGTAAGATTGGGGAGGTAGGGCATGAGGACGACTTTTTTCTTGGTTGTCCGGGTTTCATCATCCTTGGAGATGAGGAAAGAAGAGTTATTCACTATTCTCCCATAGAATTCTTGAGGGGGGCTCGGATCCTCCTTTTTGTAGAAACCGAACTCAAGCCTCTACGCCTCACACTCGGAGATGGTGTGCTGTGGTCCATTATCCCGCTCTTGATAGCAGTGCGAACGCACTGCCTCCTTAACTTTCCTGAGCTTTTCATGAAGATAGTAGTTGAAGCAGTCATGATCGCTAAACACCTGCGTCAGGTAAAAGTTCAGCTGACCACGACCTCGGTTCATCCATACTCATCAAGGTCGCGTTTAATACATACGGGTTGTTCATTTATCTAGCTCACTTCGAGCAATCTTTGCTTTCCGTTTCTCAAGCAAGGAGCGCCTGGCCTCCTGCTTGACCCGTAAAGCTGCTTAATCGGTCGTTGTCCTCTTTCTTGCTTTGAAAATCACCGCTCTCTCCTCAGCATGAACTCTATAAGTGGTGCAAGATAATAATAAATGAAGCTCGTCTTAAATTTTTCCTTTTGGAAAAAAAACGACGGCTTCCTTAACAAAGCTAAAAGTGGAACGCAGAGAACTCGTTCTGGTATTGAGAATTCAAATTGAAATCTTGAAGAGTCTTAAGTTTTTCTGAGTCTTTCGTATCATGGTGTATATAGCCTGAAAGTAAACATTTTTCCAAGTCCTCGTATCATGTATCATAGCTCGATGGTTATAGTCCCTTTCCCATCACATCGAGCTTGTCAAAAACCATTGTAATCGCGTTCTCGACATCGAGGGTTCAAAAATATTTGAATTTCTGACATGAAAAGACAAAGAAACTAGATATAGAGGACAAGACTTTAAATCTGAGATAAAATTAATTTATTTTTCTTTATCACACACACGTATGAATTTGAAGCTACAATCCATCCTCAGTGAGGGTTCGGCTGTTCTTATTGTATTACTTTTCTGAACGAACGTGTACGACTTGTTTGAAAATTGATTTGTACTGTTTTTCGCTATAATTCGCGTCAAATACTACCAGAAGCTGTCCTAAATCGTATACGGTTTAGATTTACACCTATCGCGTATCGCATCATTTTTGCAGTGTCTGTACGTGTATCGAATGTCACGGCTTCGAAATGCTGATTAAAGAATTACGTGACTCTTGAAAAGACATTGTGAGAATATGTTATGCAGTGACAAGCGATTACAGACTGTCGATTGTGTAAATACCTAGCCTTTAAAACAACAAATTCATTCCTCTCAATTTCGCCGTCAAAGAATGAATCGAATCGGAAAGATCGATGTTCTCTATGCTGTATACGCCGCGTTGATTTTTTTATCCGGAAACAGAGCAAGATGTACGAGAACAAAACCTATAGGACGAATATGAGATAAATGTTCTTTGCGAGGCGATGTAAATTTAGTCAATAAATATAGCGGGTAACATTTGAAAGGGCAGTAATGGTGATGATAAAGATGTGCCGTTTTAATTACGAGCTTCATTCCAGTTCATGTGATACGGTATGTAAACTGATGTCTTTATTCTGAAAACACGTTTGGATAAACATTATGTTTGCGGAAATTTTCATTGTATAAAATGTTTTCAATGTTGATAGTGTAAAGAGCGAACACATGGAAAACTATTCGCTCGCATTTTATCGTACCTATAGAGCTTGCGTTAGAATACGAAAAACAGTGTAGTATACCAAATTTGATTTTGTTTGGCAAAGCTTCCTATAAGGCCGACTTCTTTTATCTCTCTATGATTCAGTCCTCATAAAACATTCGCAGCTGTATTAATACAGCTAAAAATTTTAGGAACCTAAGGTTTCGTTACAAAGAGTTCGAAAACTTGATCTCGGTCCCCTTCTCTCGCTCACCGGACTAAAAATTTCGATCATGTACACTGCACTATGGGACCACTTCAAATTTAGCCCGCCAAAAATGATGAAACCAAGTAGCATAAAATGTGACCAAAACTATGCTCGTTGTTTTCCTTGTGAAGCTATTGTCTTCGGTTTTTTTTTGTTTAAGAGAGGTTGAAGAGCTGCCATATTATGTCCATTTGAGCATCAGTATTTTTGTTGCGTGAGTTTTTTTTGCGAGCGCTATCAAGTGGTGTTTAATTATTCACGCAATAAGACTTGGCAAAATGGACTTGACAAATGCCGCATCAACATACATCAATCCAAAACCAATTTTTGTTGATTCTAGGAAGTACCCTTAGAAATAAAAATATAAATCTTGAGCCGTACGTTTCCGTCAAAAAAAGTATGAGCCTGGACAATTCATACAGAAATCAATGAAATAGAAACGTCTACAAAATATATTTTTTACTTTTGGCCACATTTTGAGCTGTGGGGGGTGTTGAAAGGCTTCAGAGAATTTTTTGGGTATTTTTTTCGGATTCTACAGACAATTTCATGTAAGAATCAATGAGATGGAAACGTCTACAAATATTTTTCAGTTTTGGCCATATTTTGGGCTGTGGGGGCATTGAAAGGCCCCAGAGAATTTTTTGGTCATTTTTTTCGGATTCTGTGACAATTTCATACAGCATACAATAAGAATTGGATTTTTGGCGCACTAAATTTGAATTGGTCCCACAGTGCACTGTACAGCATTTATCAAATTCTCAGGTGGCAGGCAAATAGACTCGGATCTGAATCATGTTCTCTCCCAATTACCTACTCAAACAGAAGGTGGCCCATGCTTTTCTAAGAAAAAAGCTACCCAGTGGCGTATTCAGGAAATTGCTTTGGGGGAAGAGGGTTGAGAAAAAATATGTCGTGGGTAGGGGGAGTAAATACACCACTGAAGCTACGGAGGACATTTAGGCCGATAGTAAGATAATGCACCGAAAAATGTCTGCCGATGCACTACAGGTGTTGACGGAAAAGGATCGTACTCAGACTAAAAAGTCAGTCCACACCACCAGGGGAAAAAGAAGAGACCTCCACTCCCGAAACTCTGGAAGAGTTTCACGTTATTCTCGAACATCATACAGACACAACATGAGCGATTTCTATCAGTAAAATAATAATGACATTTTTGAGACATTGTAATGCTTTCACCCAGAAAAATTTAAACTTTTTAGTCACCTGTGAATTTCGATTAATGAATCACTCATTCTTGACGGCTCTGTCTCTATTCCCTCTCGTCTGTTTCCACCTTACTATTAAAAAGAAGAAATGCTACCAAGGAGCATTGCGGAAATTGAGAGGTTTTTTACCACCCTCTTATTCACCACCATTAGTGCCAAAACTTACAATCGACACAAAGAGAGAAGGAGAGATAAAGCGAGAGTGACTTGGTTTTTGGCAGTGAAGTATACGTACGGTATACCTATATGCTTTGGGCTGCAAACCGGTATACCTTCGTGGGTTGCAATCTGGATGTCCTTGGATTTTTTTGGCGCCAATCTGGATTCTGCCCACTATGCCACAATACGACCATGGAGTCTGTTTGGACATTGATATATCTTATCTGTAGGAGATAGCCGCTAACATTTTGGCACATTAAAAGTGTACAACGGTGACGTCATAAAAATGTATAGTCTCAAACAGAGTTTGAAAATCGAACGATAAAACTTTCTTTTTAGGACTTGCACTTTTTACTTTGGACTTTTTCGGCCTAATTCAGCTTTCAGATTTTGCTTTCAGCTTCCAAAAACCGTTTGGCTTTTAACTTCTAGCTTCTAGCTTTCAGCTTTCAACTTTTTTCTTTTCTTCTTGTCTCTATTGTGAAACGTGAAAAGCTAAATAAAAAGCTGTACTCTAGTAAAACTTCCGCTTTTGGCTTTTGGCTTTTCAGTTTCAATTTAGCTTTTGGATTTCACTTTCAGCTTTCAGAAATCGTTTGGCTTTTGGCCAAAAACTTTCGACTTCCCGAAAATTTTCAAATTCTGGTCTCAAGGTTAGAGGTGATAATGTCACAGGGTGATGACGTCACCAAGTCTATTCCGAGCTCAGGGTCTCTAATGAGTCGAAAGATATTCTACAGTATTTTCCCCAAAATCTGTGGTAAATTTCAAAGAAGAGCTCGTGAAAATTTTAATTTTGCCCCTTCTCTGATCTCAAGAATCCACATAAATTGTGGACCAGTTCGGTGTATCAACTCTTTCCTGTTAGGCAACCCGCAATCGTGGGATTCTTGCGGAGTTCTGATCAAATGTCCTCTCCTGAACAGCCGTACCGAGTTGAATACTTTTAACACAGAACAGACGGTCGACTTTACTGGATGAATATTTTTGCAACAGAACTCGTGGATCGCAAAGGTCACATTCATCAAGTTAAAATGGGAGCCGTCCTCGTTCGACTTTCATAGCGATATCTTGAAATCTCTTATGGAGCCTACTTCGCTGACGTCATTAAAGACAAGGTCCTTCTGGACTCTCTTTACCATAGACCCTGTTTCATGAGGAGTCATTTTGATGAAAATTTCTGGCAACCTAATCCAACTTGAGACTAGGAGACTTGAAGAACATTTTACCGCTGACCTACACATTATTGGAGTGGGGCGGGAAAGACCGATTTTCGTGCTATATAGGATCTGAAAATTGATAATCGAGAGTCGACATTGTTCCAAGTCTCCTTTCATTGATTTCTGACTCGAAAGTCGAATATTTTTCCAAGTTTCCTCCCATCATACATAAAATCTCCCATAAAATAGGTTCCCTGCACTTCTCGTTGAACTTCATCAAAGAACCTGTGCGTTTACAATTCAAATAATTTATCATACAAAGAAAGTAATTCAACTGGGCTAAAAAGCATGAAATTATCTTCACTCGGCTGTTTTATGGTTCTTATTTGCGGCCGGATCAGATCACGACAAGTTTGGGATAAAAGAAATGCCTGTAGGGATTTTTTACAGGGCCTGCCTCAAGAAGACGGAGGCTAAGCCACCTTTTCAATTATATCCAAGCCTTACTCAATACCCGCCCTTAAAATTTCACACACCACCTTGAAAAATATACCCTCTAGCTACGGCCTTTTTTCTGTACAGTATAAGAAAATTATGTCGTGAAACAATCAGTGCGTAGGATGGAGTGAAAAAATGGAATATAAATTGAAGAAAACATCGAACTGAGAGAGAGGGTGTTCTCAGTGTTTTCAGTTTAATAGGTTTTCTAATATTCTTCCAAGTGATCAGCGATATGGATATCCTAATCTAAATAAGAAAAAACAGTTTTAAACTAGAGAGAGGCACGTATCGAATAACGTCCTCGGCCCTATAACGATTCCATTTTAACTTTTGAAAGAAGTTAATGAGTTCCTTTCGGTCGATTGACCTAATGAGATCGTTTATTTCTTTATACGTCTCATTTAATTGAATTTCACTTCATAAAAAATGATGATCGCACAATCTGAATTTTGGGAATAAGCGAAAACTTCCTATTATAGTTTATTATCGAACTTCGAAAATGTCCTATGAGAAATTATATCACCGTCGGACCACTATAATGACACAATGTTGAGATTGAGAACTTGAGACTTTTCTGTAATTTGCTCTTCGGCTTTGTAACGCCCGCATATTACGGTTCATAAATTTTTCAAGAAGGATTCCTATCGTAAGCCGTTTTCTCATTAAATTGCTTTTATTGCGTTCGCGATATTGGAAGAAAGCAATTATGCAGCACCAAGATACCAATACCATTTACTAGCCCGTAGGTATATCTTATAGGAAGACTAATGCACAATGAAAACTATCAAAGTGAAAAGTGTTGTGCTATGGTGATAAAATGCGAAGTAGCCTATCAGAGCTTGATTGAAATTTTGGCCGGAGATTGTTTGTTCTACTAGACTCCATACCAACCATTCATAAGAGTTTTTTTTTTTTTAATTTGGAAACCCAATGAGATCTTTTATTCTACACGCGGCTATCCTCGAAGAGAATGAAAAACTTGAAATGAAACCGAGAAATGTTTGAGAAACTGCTTTTCAAAGTCTGATAGAAGCATAATAAAGGCTAAAAGAGGAAGAATTCAGTAGAGGCGAGTCAATGTGAAATATTCTTATTTGCAGGCTCTGCGTGTTATTCAATACTTTTAATTAGTCCATTATTCCTAATTTTCTAACTGAATTGAGAATACTGAACAAAGAAAGAAGAAGAACGAAAAGGGTGGTAATTAATTGTCGAGTCTTTGAAAAGTTGCGCAGAATCACTTCGATTCGGCAACTCGAATCCGCAATCTTTCAGAAGAATTCCCCATTATCATTAACTCGATTTTTTATTAAAGAAGTTTTTTTTTTTTCCTTCCCTTCTTTTTCCTTATTTCAACGTTAGTATGTTCTCTTGCTCGCATTTTCGATTCATTTTATTCTTCCCTTCCATTCTATCTCTCTATATTTTCAATTTAAAAATCTTTCCACATTTGATATCGACGAGAACTAATTCTAGTAAATTACGGAAAGAGAGGAAGTTTTTTCATAATATCAAGAAAGTTTTAATAAAACAAATTAATGTACGACAATTTATGCTCTCGATATTTCATGGTATGATGAGTTTAATATTCTCATATTTGATAACAGTTTTCCAGTCCGACCATACGTTTAGCTTGGTGAAAGTTTTCATCTCTTTTGTTTTCTTTTTTTCAAAATTGGAGAAAATGGCGTCACTTCAGTGTCATATTATCGTTACATCACCATTGAAGAATGTAAAGGCTTCATGATGCTTCCAAAATAAGAAAACATTCTTCTTAGATTTACCTCCCTCCTCCTCCCCCCCCCCCAAAAAAAAACGGCATATTTTGCAAGAAATATAGTTATTAAAGGGTCTAAATTGGTTTCCATACCAAATTCACAATGAACTGGATTGCTGTTGGCTTCTCTTCATCTTTTTCCTTCTTCAGGGATGATCTTCCTCTTCTTCCTGCACATCTTGATGTTGATGGTAAACAGGTGTCGAGTAGTGTTTCATCACCAATCCATCTTCGTCTTCATGACGGTGGCTGCAAATGCAGACACCTGGTTTCATGCTTCTTTGGAACCTAGCATGGTGTGGGTACTAGGCTACTCGGGACAAGCGCTTCATCTACCCCAATCTCCTGGAGGGACCGACTAAGCTTGTCCCGCTCACCCCTCCCCACCTCGCACTCAAATAAGGTGTTCCCTGGTCCATCATCCCGCCCTTGGTCGTCGTGCGAACACGTTGCCTGCTCAACTTTCTTCAACATCTCGCAATGATACTTGTTGAAACAGCCATGGCCGCTTAACACCTTCTTCAGGAGAAAGTCTAGTTGGCCATAGTGTCGGTTCATCCACTCATCAGGGTCTTGAATTAACACACGGGTTGTCCACTTGCCCAGCTCACTCTTGGCAATTCCCACTTTCTATTTCTCAAGCAAGGAGCGCCTGGCCTCCTGCTTAACCCGTTGAGTTTCACGGTTGGTGGTCGTCGTCGTTTTTTTTTGCTCTAAACACCACCGCTCTCTCCTCAGCAAGAAGCTCAATTGGTGGTGAACGTACTAATACGCAAAGAACCTCCGTCGAGACAGTGCGGTAGGCACCAACACACCTCAGCGCAGCTCTTCGCTGGATCTTTACCATCTCCCTTCTTCTGTAGGGTATTTTCATTGAGTCAGCCAATACTGGGGCACCATATAGGAGGATCGACTAGGCGGTGCTCATCATGATCCTTCTCCTTGCTTCTCTCGGTCCTCCTAGGTTCCTCATAATGCGGCTTAGGTATCCAACTACCCGGCTTACCTTTTCCGCTACCATCAGGAAATGGTGCGTGAAGCTCAGCGTCGAGTCAAACCAGATGCCCAGGTTCTTCATCTTCTTCTTAGTCTCGATCTCCACACCTTGCAGACAAAAGGTGGGTGGACTGAACTTCCGACGGGTCGCGAATAAAGGGGCCTCCGCCTTAATAGCTGCAAGTTCGAGTTCAGCTGACTCGATCCAACGCGTCACTACCTCTAGAGCCCGGTTTACCCTGCTCTCCACCGCTACCATCGTCTTGGCAGTGCTTACCACCAGTGTGTCATCCGCATAGCAGGCGGCAGATTCCCCTCAAATATGCCGTTGAATGCGACGTACAACAACAGCGGACCCAGGACCGACCCTGCGGCACCCCACATGTAACTGGGCGCTTCATTGTACCAGCAGACGTCTCTGCTTGGGGTTCTCGGCAGCTAAGATAGCTGCTGATCATCCTGAGCATGTATGCGGGCACTTCTGCGTCCTTGAGGGCTTCCAAGATCCTCTCCCAAGGAATCGGATTAAACGCATTTCGAATGTCAAGGCTGACAGCTGCGCAAAACTGACGCGTAGCAATCGCTGACTCAGCTATCCTCTTCAGGCGGATCCCAGCATCTGATGTGCATTGAATGTATCAACGAGCAGTGCCGGGTCAACTGAGTGTATGGCGCTCCAGACTGGATTCGGAATCTCATCCGGGCCCGGAGCCTTCCAATACTTACCCCGCAATCTATTGGCTGCTGCATCCACCTTGTCGGTATCTAGAAGGTCCTCTTCTACAATTGGTAACGACACCATTGGTGGTGGGTGTTGCAGAAACAAGCCGTCAATGAATTGATCTACAACAACCGGTTCATTGCTGAGAGGCTCTTCAGCTTCCTCAGCACAATCTTGTAAGGCTTGCCAAGTGTGTCTCCTTCGGCCATTTTGCAAAGCTCTTTCCAAGCAGCCTTCTTGCTGTCTTTAATGACTTTCTTCAGCCTTTTACGAGCCAGCTGGTTATCAGGTGCAACCGCCCACGCCCTTCGCGGCCACTACTACGCTGGCATATCCGGCGCTGACGGTTGCACTCTTTCCTCAACTCGGCCATATTATTGGTCCTTCAGTAAACAGCTCTCTTCTTTGGTGGACCTTGCCTGGGCATGGCTGCATCGCATGCTTTGGTGTTCCAAGTCCTTTTCCCATCATAATATAGCTTGAAAGTTGAAATTTTTCCAAGTTCCCTTCCTATCAACTATAGGTCCGAGGTTGAAATTCTTCAAGTCCCACACTTTGCCAGCCAACCCCATTTTCCAAGTCCCGAGTCTACCGGACGCCAACGCTTGGTGCCTGTCATTTCTTTTACCCCCCCCCCCCCCCAATAAAACAGGTTCCCTTTCAGAATTGTATCTCTGCCTCAGAATCCGACCGGTCTTTCGAACCTAAATCTGTTGTGATTGTGCCACGTTTGAGGCGCTTCACATCATTGTTCCAATTCATTCATAAGTTTCTCTTATATTCCGTAAATGTTCTTCATCTTCAAGAAGGTATTTCACTGACAATCAATCGTCTACAAGAAAACGGAAACGCGAATCGAGAAGTGCCAGCGTTATGAGTTATGACGCACGACTGCGTATGTACTCACAACTCGTACTTCAATCTGCGAGTTTTAGTGCAACGGTACCTACACACATGGTCGGAAGAATAATGTGCTTTCTTACATCTTCCCCTCTCAGTAGGATCCACTATCACAGAGACAGACAAACTGATCGTTTACCACTTGCCTCTTGATTTGTAATACTCAGAGGTTGTACTTGCCTCGCTTTACAGCAGCTCAGAGATGACCGGAGCAACGAATGCCACTAGTCTTATGCGTCAAAAAGTCTTCCAAATTAGAATTCATCATACATTTTTTAGCCGTTCGATAATTTCTTTATTCTGTTGTATCGACTTCAGGCTGATCCTCAAACTAAAGAAATAAGAGCCTTATGCGATAACCCATACCCGGAAATGAAAATATGGATGATAAGCTTGCGATCTCCAACGCTCATAAAAAGCACGTCGAAAAATAACAATAGTGTAAGATATTTTTCATAGCCTATCCCGCGGTAATCTGGCAACGATGAAATTTTTCGTAAGACATTGTTTCGTCGTGTATTTCACGACCGTAAGTTGACTTTTTTTTTTTTTGTCAAGTATAAAAATATATAACGAGAGAAGAAACTTTTGCGAAGAAAACACGTGATAGAAAACAATTTTACATAGTCGTTTAGGTGAAACAATATCAAGTTGAAAGTTATCTTTTTTCTCTCGTTCTCCGAGTTAAGTTGAAAAAAGATACTTCGAAAGCTCATCTTGGTGACTTGCTGATATACGAAAAAGTAATTTTCTAGATTTTTTTTCTCTCATCTCATTTTGACGAAGAGAGACGAGAGCTTTTGTCAAAGAATGAAAAAATTATTCAGAATTAAAAATCGTCAGAGATTTAAATTATGCCCGACCATCGCTTACCAAATTCGAAATTTTTGAAGTTTTACTCCATATTTTACTTACAGAATGAGTTTTCTTTTTCGTAATTAAAATCTGTATTACCGGTATTATACATTCGTCAAGTCTACTTCCTTGTCCATCCTACTCTATGGAGGTACCTACCCTGCTGAAAGGAAAGGACATCGTTATTTTGAATTTTTCAAACACTCAATACGCTTTATTGAAATGTTATTTTTTGCGATGGTAGGTACCCCCAACGATTTCCCCTCTGCTGCAGCGAAACGCTAGCGCAGCTCGGTTCGAATAGGGATCACAACAGCAGGTGCGACTAAGATAAAGAGCGAGACGAATTGTTTTACTACTTTTCCCTATTTTCGGAATTTGCGAATTGTTTGCCCCCTTCCGATATTGATGGCAAACACTTAGAAATGAAATTCAGAGAAATTTCGACCATCGAGCCATGATTATGAGCGGAGCGAGTGAGCCTATGATGTATTTAATTCAACATACAGTATACCACCTACTCTGAGGCCTAGCAAAAATTTTTGGTTCTGAGCCAATATATAACCTAGTATACCTCAAATATGAAGCTTTCTACAAGCCCACAAGCTAGTCTATTGCTTCCACCCGCTGATGACGCCATATAGTGGGTGTAACCTTTACTTTACGTAAAAATCAAGTCATTTCAAATACGTGATACGGGTCTGGAACATGATTGTCATTTATTTAGCTCTGCCAAAACATTTTTCTTTGTAGATAGGAACACAAGAACTTGATGTGAGGAAATTAACAGAGCGAATGCAAGAAAAAGATTCGAAAGAATAGGGTTTTTTTACATGTAGTTTGAGGTGGAATTTGGAAAATATCATGAACCGTGACACTGACTTGCAGAACAGCTTAGCTAGAGGCGAGATTCATTCTTGCTCACACTGGAGTTTTTATCAGCTCACTCGTATTGAGAAAACAAAAGAGAGCTTGGTCTAATTGCATCTGATAGCTTCGCTCGAAAGAATATTCAAGTGGCAAGTCAAGCAGAAGCAAAAGAAAAGACGGGCAATGAATGATTTGAGGAATGAGGAAAGAAAGCAGTCAAATATTTCCGTTCAGATCAGCTTGTTTTGATTTTTCCCTCTTTTCTTTCGCAAAAGGAGCATCATCTTAGTGATATGAGAAAAAGAGTGGCCCAATCCTAAGCCCTGAAATTCTTGATTTTCCTCTATAAGAAATACATAAAAACACAATGTTACAAAAATTGTAATTTTTCAAGTTTCTATATTTTATGGTTTATTTTCATCGAATTTTCTATGTTACCTACGCCACGCTTCCAAGAAGCGATTTTTCTACTCCCTCCTCGAAATGATAATCCCTTAGACCATTATAGTACATAGACCGCCAATAGCCTATGTAATTGACGTTATCAGTCGTCGGAACATAGGAGGTTGGCTGTAAGTCGGAAAGGTTTGGTATGGATGGTTCGGTGCATGCGACGTAAGGGGATGTGAACGATGCCACGCCCACTCCCATTAACGCCGTGAGACCTTACCGACTTACAGAGTTTCCTATGTTCCGACAAGCTTCTTATCATTATTAGCAGTCTATGTACTATATGGTCTAAGGATAATCCTAAAATGGGCATTTACTCGGTATGCTGACTAGGCTTCAACAGTGTTCGTACTCCTTAGGCAAAATGTGTGCCCCGTGGTCAAAAATTTGAACGCGGTCGTTCCACAGTGAGGAAGGAAGCGCTTATCGCACAATATTTATTCTACTTTCACTGTTTGATATTTTCTTTTGCCGTTTGATTTTTTTTTTTTATAGCCCAAATTGCTGTACATTATTGCTGTTGTTTTTATTCTTTTTCGCTGTGAACTGGACATTTCGCTATGAATATATCCTTTCGCAGCCTGAACATCTTTTATGATGCGCCATAAAATGCGAGCTTTAGTATTTTCATACTTCTATTTATTCAATAATTATAAAACGTTATTGGCCAATTACCAATTATTACACTCATTCAATGATGATACATGAAAGTTCTACAATTTACTGTTTCGAATTCTTTTCATCGCAATTATCCTGTATAGTTCTCGTCAATATAAACGTATCAATGTCTCGGCAACCCTTCCCAGGAAACGATTTCGACGTTATGATCTACGAACAGTCAATTAATTTTTACTTGCGCCAACAAACTCTTTCAGCTTGGAAAATGATTAAGGAAATCACAGCAGCTTTATTTTACGAGTCTTAAGTCATTCAATCTTCAAAAAAGATGAAGTTGATTTAAGGTTCTTAAAGGTTATTATGCGAATTTCACTTCTCGACCAAACTCATTTTAGGCTTCTAAAGCGCTTTCCGCGCCCATGAATGAGATATCGAACTTTTCCTTATGGGAACAAACGTTAAAATGTACGTTTCCAGTAAGCCGATTTACTTTCAGAAAGTAAATGAAAAATTGGATTTTCGAGCTTCGAGCAAAATCCTCACGTCTTGAAAATACAACCATAAATACGAGGAGGGAAAGAAAAAATGATAATAATACAACGGTGGGAATAATAATGATAACACAAGGTCCGCCAAAATATGTCAATATTTTTCTTTAAAGATATTACGTGAAAAGGGTACCTTATTTTTGGCGTACTCTTCTATACTCGCATTGTACCTTGAAAAAAACTTTTCTCAGTATAAAATTGAAGCTGCTTCCTTCGTGAAATGTTAATCCACGTTCTCTCGCGTCCACATTGATATCCCATCAGCTTAACATTTATCATTTTGTAGAAAATAAAAATGACATTATATTGAACCGTCGTATTCGGATGTACGAATGACTGCTATGAAAGTTTTTCTAATGATACGCTATTAATATTATTTCTGCTGCGTATCATTCACAGTTTATCAAAGTTATTGCAATAGTTTTCTTTCCAAACTCATTGCAAAGATTTTCCAGTTTCTTTTGAACGAATGTGTATTTTTTGAAACAATAAAGATAACGAAGACAACAAGATATAATAGGGCCAATCGTGTTTTTTTTTTCATTTTTTCGAAATCTTGAAGGCCATTTTATCGTAAAAGATCTATTGCACGATTTTGAAAAGTTGTATTCCTCATAAAAGTATAGAAAGTAAAATTAGGCCGTTGGGGTAAAAGAGAGAAAGAAACGAAAATCGTATTAAGTACGCACGATTAAACTGTAACACATAAATTTTAAAAAACGGTGATGAAGAATGAATGATATCACATGCTTATGTTTAGTCCTCTTTTAAATGTGTGTAAGAAAGAAAATAAAATACCGTAATTGAATCACATACGGTAGGCACGCAACAATATACTTCCGGAAAAGAGAGGAGACAATAATCGTGCACGCTAAAAATTGAAACTCTTTTACATCCAAAAAACCTCCACTTGATCTATAAGTAAATAGAATCTAACATGGTTCAGGGTAACAGGTTTAAATTTAAAAACTATAGCTGATGTCGCCCAATCAAAAGATGGATGGTCATAAGATCGCTGGGATTTATCATTTGTATTCTTGGTGGCTTGGCGTTTTTTCCTCTAAGCGCTGCGAGTCATCTCTCGTATTTAAGAAGCAATATAATTTGATTAATGCGAAAGATTCCGAACGTAACTTTTAGAAACTGGTGGAGAAAATCAGTTGTGTCTCCCTTCCTGCTGATTCTGTTCTTATTTTCTTTTGATGTTGCTGGTTTGTTTCCAAGTGACTCCCACCTCACCACTTTGGTGTATTTCAGAATCCCACAGATTAACGCGCAGGTGTCTACTCATATTATCGACGAGTTCATAGCACTCCTTGACCTGTGCCTTTCTCACAACTTTTGCCAGTTTCAATACTCCATTATGAGTTTCCTAAGAACGTCGGTATTCCGATAAGTTCTGCTTCTGGCTCCTCAATCTCGGAAATCAACGAGGTTTCCCAGTCTGAAGTTCACCTCCTCTCTCATGTGGTTTACTGGTACCGCTATGAGGACGATGTCCTCTGTCTTTGGAGAGGTTCCACTCCGGAGCCTCAAGCTTTCTTCAATGCTTCAACGGAGGAGTTCACCTCGGAGGAGGGGGGGGGGACTTCTGCTAACTTCCTTAACCTCTGTATTTCCATTGACGGTGACATGACGCCCATAGTTTTAGTATTTTCTAAAAAAATATTTGCGCGGAGATCAGGGTCCACGTCTCTTCGTTCTGCCTCACCTTCCATGAATTGGCCACGTTCAATAGCTTCGTTCGTCTCCTTTGTATCCCTTTTTCTCCTCAGGCGTTCGTTGAGGAGGTGTTGGTCATCAAGTATCTCGCTCTTTCTATAGTGGATTTGAGCTCGATATTGATAGGATGATTTAGAAGGAACTTATTTCAAGAATCTTACCACTCCTCTCCACCGGTTCATATCTAGTTTAAGGAAGGAATAAAAATGGGTTCGTATTCCGTTTATAGGGAAGTTGTCTTTTGAGCTTACTCCCTCTTCGAGCCTTTTAGTCTCCGCCCTACCTTTTATAACCCTAATACTGTTCGTAGTGTTTTCTGCATGTCTTAAGATTCTATCAATATAATATTTGAGAGAACTCGTGTCTTTAAGCTTTGATGTTTTGGCTGTTCGGATGTATAGATAAGCTGAAAACGTTGTATCAGATTTTAGGAACACCTCAATGAAGTCGCTTCTGCCCTCTTCCTCCAGAAGAAATCAGCTTTTGCTAAAGATCTTCTGGAATCTGAGCACAGTATTGGGTTGTCTAGTTCATTTGGAGAGCTTATTTTGTAGAAGAGTTGGCCCTGGAGCATATTGAGATTGTCCGCCATTTAAATGATACAGACGTCATCGTTTTCAATTGGCTCTCCCCTGATAACGACCTCAAGCTCGCCGCTTTCAATAGCTTCATCCACTGCCTTGTTTCTATCCCTCCTTCCCCTCAGGCTTTCTCCAAGGAAGTGGAGGTCATCAAGTATTTCGCCCATTCTAACAGATTAGAACTTGATGTCAATCGTATGGTCAGAAAGAAACTTATCTCTTAGGCTTTAGACTACCCCCTTCTCTCCCTCGGAGCATCACCCCTTCTAAGAGGAAAGTAAAATGGGTTCGTGTACCCTATTCAGGGAAGCTATCCATGGAGATCACACATCTCCTCAAACCCATCAACCTTCGTCCTGCTTTCCATGACCCCGTCACTGTTTGTAGCCTCTTTTGTAGACTGAAGGATTCTGTCTCTTTTTTTTTTGAGAAGTGGAGTCTATAAGCTCCAATCTATACAGGGGGGAAAAGCCGACAGCTTTGTAACAGAGCCCAAGGACATCTTGATGAAGTCAATACCACCACCCTAGAAAAAAGATCGGCTTTTGCGGAGCATCTTTCGGATTCCGACCATAAATTCGATCTTGAACAAGCCGTCTTGCTCCATTGTGAGACTACCGCCAATAGAATGGAGTTGGAAGAGCACTGCAGGTGCGCTCTCCTTACCGTAGAACCACCAGCGCCAGATACCTTGTTGAAGAAGCTATTCTGGGGATGTAAACAAGGATGCAAAACTGGTTGTGGTTGTCGGAAGCTTGGTGAGCCTGCCAATATAATCGATGGCATGCAAGTAACAGTCGTGATTGTAATATTTCATAATTAAAAGAAGATGTTAAGGGCGGACGTTCACAAATAATCATATAAATAAGGATAGAACAGGAATTATGACGAAAAATCTCCTAGTCCGGGCGAGAATTGAACCCGCGACCTCTCGTTTTGAGGACGAGTGCGTACCAAGTCTCAAGATTAGATCGTCATATTTCGCCTTTTAGATGGACGTTCCACCTTGTGGAGGAGAGGGTCCGCAAACCACGATTTTCGTGGCTCGTACGTGAAAACTACTGTACATGAATAATATACGCAAGTCACGATAAATTTGTTCTTCATTTATTGAATGTGTTTTTACAATTATAAGAGTTGAGACTCGCAACATTGTCTGCGAGTCTTGGCGTTACCTCTCGGTTCACGACACTCCCAAGAGGGGGAAAAAAAAATGAACAAAATTATGAAAAATAAAAAAATAACTCCAGCAACAAGAAAAAAGAAATGAATAAGATAAATAAAATTGACTGTAAAAAGTTCATACAAAAGAGGGGGGGGGGGGGGGTTAATTATAAAACTTGTATAATATAATAAAATGAATAAGATAAAAACAGGAGATGGTAACGTGTTCTTAAAATTAAATAAATAGAATAAAACTTAAGGATAGATAAAAAAATAAATTATAAAACTTCAAGAAATTAATAAAACATGATAAAAACAGAAATTGATAAAACATGATAAAAACAGATAAATAGTAAAACAAATGAGTTAAAACTTCCAAATAATGTAGTTAAAAAAGAGGGGATGGTATTATGTACATAACAAAATAAAAAAAATAAAAAAAGGGGGGGGGGGATTAGGAGTCCGATTCTTCATCTGTCGTTTCAATTAGAATGGTTTCCTTTCTTCGATATTCGTAAAACTTTTCTCGGATCCTCTTGACTTCTTCTTTTAATTTTGCATCGCGGACTTCCCTAGCAACTTTTTCCGCTTTCTGCTCCCTCATCTCCGTGCGTCTTCTTTGGTTTCGTTTTCGGTTGCTTCCTCTTCCTCTTTTCTTTTTGAATGCGGGGAGGGGGGTGTGTTGCTGCTCCATTTCCCATACCAACGTCCTCCAACTGTCCGCTTGATAGGCCATTTGATTATCGTCAAATTGAGTCGTATCGGGATACTCAAAAGATAAAGGTAACTCATGCTTTTTCGCGGTGGAAGATTCGACTGATGTTACGCTGAAAGAGAGAATGAAATTTGATGGGAAAGGAAAGACAACTAGTCCGAGCGGCAAAGAAGCGCTAGACACAAGTTAATTTAATGAGGAAATAGAAAAGATGAGAAAAAAAATGTTTGATGAAAGAATGGGAAAAAAATCGAAGAGAGAGAGAGGGGGATTAATCATTTTTTGGTTCTATTGAAATTTCTAACGGGTAGAGCAGAGAAATTGGGCGAGTTAATTTCTTGTTGTTTGGCATTTCAACTGACGCTGATCTGATTTTGTTGTCTCTACCCTTATTAACCTTTATTATCTTACCGATTTTCCAATTTATTCTAGGAGTGTTATCATTAATTTGAATAATATCACCTTCTTGAGGGAAAGCTTTTGCGGTGCGGTTATTCATAATTTTTACGCGCTCTTTTAATGACTGTAGGTATGACCCTTTCCAGGTTTGCCAGAATTTATTTAAAATAATTTTTTGTTTTTTATAGAGATTGATTAGATCTTCTTGCGCGAAAGATTTGTAGTTAATTTTGCATGGATATGTTTCGGAAATTGTGTTCAAATTTGGAATATTGAGTAGATGCGCTGGTGTGAGGACTGTTTGATCAGGTTCCTCTGCGACGTACAAGAGTGGTCTTGTGTTGAGAATTGCTTCAATGTGAGTGAAGAGGGTTTGAAGCTCGATGAAAAATAATAATCTCTTACCTATACTTTTTTTCAAAGATCGTTTCACTAAATCAATTAATTTTTCATACACTCCTCCCTGCCAGGGACTGAAAGGGGTGGTGAAAAACCAGTTGAAATCAGACTGATGTAATTGACTGTACGCCTTGATACAAGTACCATTATCTGAGTAGAATGTACCAACTTTTCCGCGGCGGTTCACAAATCGTTGAACAGCAAGAG
The DNA here is from genome assembly GCA_035079395.1 of Aspidiotus destructor. Lineage (NCBI taxonomy): Eukaryota > Metazoa > Arthropoda > Insecta > Hemiptera > Diaspididae > Aspidiotus > Aspidiotus destructor. The sequence continues at coordinate 7,686,447 of JAVHKZ010000003.1, read as the reverse complement.
AGAATTGATGATTTGACATATCTGTTGTCAATTCTAGATGTATTGCACGAGTAACTAGGCAAGTAAATAAACAACCGTATGTTTTTGCTGTGCCTCCACCTTCTATTTCTACCATTAAGGGTCCAAAGTAGTCTAAGCCTGTAAATTCAAATGGATAGGCACGAGCTGTTCGGAAATCTGGTAGAGCCGGCATAAGAGGGTAAGAAAATGGATAGCCGTTCAATTTCTTACAAACTACGCATCGATGGATGACAGATGAGATCATTCGGCGTGCTTGAGGAATCCAGTAGTTTTTTCTTATCATGGCGAGAATGTGGGAAGTTCCACTATGAAGTAACGTTTGATGATAAAATTCTATTAATTTGTAAACGTAAGGAACATTTTTTGGCAAAAGTACAGGATAACTAATAGATTCCATATGTTTATTTAAAAATCTTCCTCCACAACGTAGAAGTTTCGTTTCTGAATCAATGAACAAGGAAAATTGTTGTTGGAGAGGGTCTCCAAATTTACCTGCTTCAATCATCTTATAAGTAGAGGAAAAATGCATTTTCTGAAGATGACGGGCCCATAAAATTTGTGCGCCTATTATATCATTATTACACAGTGGGCCTTTCGAGTGAGTAACAAATTTTTGACAGTAAGCAGTCAAACGCCAGAGTTTACTGATTGATGAGAAATTTTCGATGTTGTAACCATAGGGTGGTATGACTGGATTTAGGTCGATCGTTGCTAGAGCGACTGGAGCGGTTGTATCTTCTTCTTTTTCTTCGTGGTGCATTGAAGTACTCGGCCATGCATTTTCATCTTCACGGAGCCATGTTGGTCCTTCAAACCAGGATTCGAAACAGTTTGATTAGCGCGCGTGAGAAAATCTGCTGGATTTTCTGATGTGGGTACATACCTAAATTCTGAGATTGAACATTTTTTTATCTCATTAACGCGATTACGCACAAAGAGGGGTAATATCTTATTCGAGTGATACCAGTTTATTACACACATGGAATCACACCAAATTATAACTTTTTCTAATTCGAATGGTAAATGAGTACGTATATATTTCATTGCGCGAGCGGCGATGGTACTACCTAAGAGTTCTAAACGAGGTATGCTGATAGAGGGTTTTCTTTTGGAAATTGGCTTTAAACGAGCTTTTGCAAAGATAAGGTTGGTAGATACGCTATTCTGCTTTTCAACACGTAAATATAAGGCGGCTCCATAAAGGTTTTGCGAGGCGTCTGCAAAGCAATGTAGTTGAATCGAAGATGCACTTTTAATATCGATAAATCGTGAAATATTCAACCTGTAGATTGAAGGTAGCTCTTCTACAATGGATGACCATTCTTCTTGTAAACTTGTGGCGACGTCGGTCCAGGATAAAGTTTGTTCCCAGACTTTTTTCATGTAGATTTTCAAGTGAATAATGAAGGGGAGGAAGAGTCCACACGGATCGAAAACTGAAGCTAGGAGAGAAAGAACAGTTTGACGTGTGCATAGTTTATAATATTCAGGGCTCTTCTGATTATTCTTCAGATAAAACTTGTCTTCTAAAATATTCCATATGGTCCCTAAAATACTACATGTATCATTCGTAGTTTCTAAATGATCGTCATCGGGAATGTAACTCATCATTTCTTTAGAATTGGATGCCCACTGTCTCAAGTTCATAGATGCCGTACCAAATATCATCTTCGCTTCACTATACAATTTTTTAGCTTCATCTGTACTATCAACACCAGAGATCAAGTTATCTACGTAAAAGTGGTCCAAGAGTTTTGACTTTGAATCTAACGATGAATTCTGGAGGTGAGTTTTCAACACAGCATTTAGTAGAAATGGACTTGCAATAGCGCCAAAAAATACTCTTGTAAAGCGGAGTACAGTGAATGGTTCGTCCAGGTCATCGAGTGATTGGATCCAAAAAAAACGTGTGTAATCCCTATCAGGCAGATTCAACGCTAATTCTAAAAAGGCTCGCTGTATATCAGCAGTGATGACAATAGGGTGGAATCGAATTTTTATGAGTAGACCACACAAATCTTCCAATAGTAATGGACCTCGGTACAAACAATCGTTCAGTGAGGGTTGATTTTTCACATGAGACGAAGCGTCATAAACAATTCGTAAGTTTTTATTTGTTTTTAAAATTCCATGATGTGGAATATAATATGCTGAGGTGTTCTCTAATTCGTCTTTAGGAACTTTTTCGATAATGCCTAAAGCAAGATTCTCTTCAATTGATTTGTTGTATAATTTTAGAAGTGTCGAGTTTTTTTTTTAGTTGACGGATGAGAGAACGGAAGCGTCCTAATGCGAGACCATAATTTGTTGGAAGGATGGGTGGATACTGGATCCATGGCCAAGACACATGATAACGTCCTTCTATGAATTTGATGGAATTGTAAAATCTTCTGAGGGCTAGATCATCGTCACGTGAAACAGGATCGTCAGTGATCCCAATGTTTTCAAGCTCATAGAGCTTTACGATGTCTCGACAGGTGGCATTTTGGTTCTTGGCAGGAGAGAAAGAGAGCATTGCTGAAAGTGGCTCAGCTCTGAAGGAGGAGCGTCGTTTTCTTCCAGCAATAATCCATCCAATGATCGTGTTCTTGAGGTAAACGTGATTTACAACGTGTTGATGTTGACCAGTGATAAATTCTAATCCGTAATCACTACCAATGATACTTAATACCTCCATTTCTTCGTCATTTTCTGCGAGAGCTAGATGTTCGAACTTCTTTTCTGCGTCGAAGTCGGCTAGATTATAGGCTTTAGGATATAAGTTGTCGGTAATTTTGTCAACTTCATGGCCGTTGATATGGAGAAGACCATTTACACCTTTAATAGTAAATTGAACTAGGTTCATTTTGATCATTTTCGTATAATTACTATTAAAGGTTTTTGTGGGCACTTCCACAGTACCGTGCCTTTCTAAACATAAAATATTTGCAAGTTTTGTCGCAATGTATGTGCGTGAACTTCCATTATCAGACATTATTCTTGCTTCGACCTCTCTGTCACCTGCAATGATGGTTCCGACGCCTGTTTGCATGATCGTTTCTTCGTCAAAGGCCAAACATGAGACGTCTGCGGCAGGGATCATCTGTGTGGGTGGTGATAGGCCTAGATTCACACATGTCTTTGTACATAAGCTACGGTGGTGCTTTTTCACCTCCTTGCAATACACGCATGGTTTGGTGGAGCGGCAAAATTCAGTCTTGTGATTTCGACGGAGACAGACTAAACAAGTTTTGTCCCCTATTCTTTTTAATCGCTCTGCGACAGTTTTAAATTTTGTACATTTATCGTTGTAATGGTCACCTCTGCAGTAGAAACATTTCTTAGTTTCTAAACTTAATAGGGATTCTGTGGTAGTATGGCCACGTGAGGGTTTCGAAAATTTCATAAATTACGTTTGTTGACGGGCCAAAATTTCTTGGTTTAGATCCTCACAGATATCTTCGAAGGACTTTTCTTCATTCATTTGTTTCCTTTGAATTTCCAGAACGATGTCGTTAGGAAATTTATCGAGAATGAGCGATGTGAAACCTGAACCTGTAGCTGGTTCACCTGCCATTTCCATTGTTGAAAGAAGATCAGTAATGCTATCAAACGTATATCGCATAGAAGAGGGGGATGGACCGGCAGGCTTTAGGTTACGTAATGCACGATGTGCAGCATGTAATACGAGAGACTTATTTCCATATTGGTTTTCCAACTTTCTTATCGCTTCCTCATAGCTTTGATCTGAAATTGGTAGTCCCTTTACGGTGAGACGAGCTGGACCAACAAGGAAAGATTTTAAATAATTAAATTTCTCGACGTTCGAAATATTTTTATTCCCAACCGCTGCGTTGAAGCTATCATAGAAGGACAGCCATTCTAATATATTTCCTGAGAATTTTTTCAAGTATAGTTTTGGCAATTTTGAGGTAACAGGAGCGGTTTCGGAAGCTGACGATTTTTCTTCTAATTTCCTCAAAATATCGACAAGGATAGGGTCGACAGGTGCAGTTTGTGGTGCAGTCGTTTTTGTTGGCTCACTTTCGACTGCAGGCACTGATTTCTTTTCAGCAATTTGTAATTTATCGATTAAGGTATCGAGGTCTGCTAGGTAATCGTATGATTTATCGAGTACAATTTCATTATCTTGGATGAGAGCTTCTTCGACTACTTCATCTTCAATATTACAAAGGGATTCTTGAAGTTCGCAGAGTCGCTCAATCGATTTTTGAAGTCGGTTTCGTAGGACCGTAGCTTGATCACATGTTAATGTCTCGAGATCTATTTTGATTTTTTCTTTAATAGAGTTTTTATTGGGACCTAATGCCATCTTTAAATTAGCGATCTTTGTCGACATTTTTGCAGTTAAATGAAATAAACTAAAGATATGTATTATGTAAGTTAGCTCTGACTTACAAATACTAGGTATTAACGTTTGGGTATTTATGTAGAGTAAATTAGCTCTGATTTACAGTACAAATGATTTATTTAATCGTGAAAGACCAATATTATTGCATAAATTTGCTCTGATTTATGAAACAATTGAAAAATCGAGGGGAAAAAAATTAGAATAGGCGAATTAGCTTTGATTCGCGTTTATTTATTTTTTTTTTTTAGTAGTAAATTAGCTATGATTTACGTTTTATAGTGAGGACGGTGCGGAAGTGTCGCAAGAACGTACCTAAAAATTTTAATTAAGGAGAAGAAATTAATTATGACGCAAATTAGCTCTGATTTACGTTTTCAGTATAGATTCGATGGACGGTGCGTAGAAGTCGCAAGAACGTACCTAAAAAATGAATCTGAAAAGAGAGGTATCTCGTCTCTTTCTGGCGATTAACGCTGAAAGATAAGAGAGGAAGAACGTAACAAAAAAACCTAGGTAAAGAAAAGAGATAAATCTAATAACAGTTTCTCTCTCTATCGGGCGGTCAACGCTGAACGAGAAGAGAAGAAGAGAAGTATTGTAAATTTTATCGACGGGCTGATAAAGACTTACGCCAGTCTTCGGTTTAATTCTGACACCATTTCGTGGCTCGTACGTGAAAACTACTGTACATGAATAATATACGCAAGTCACGATAAATTTGTTCTTCATTTATTGAATGTGTTTTTACAATTATAAGAGTTGAGACTCGCAACATTGTCTGCGAGTCTTGGTGTTACCTCTCGGTTCACGACAACGATACATTGGGCTGTTGCAAACACACAAAGAACCGCGAAGCCCTGGAGGGGTCGCGGGTTCGATTCCCGCCCGGATTAGGAAATTTTAGCGGGGAATCCGCTATCCATTTTATTAGGGGAATTACATCCTCAGAAAACGTCCGCATCCGGGAGTTTCTGTGAACTGCGTGACGTGACGTGACTTATGGCACTTCATGACGTGACCTTGACCTACTTTAGGGACTTGGAAAAATTTCAACTTCCAGCCGGGATGCTTTATGACGTCATCAATGACCTTCACCTGGACCTACTTTCGGGGCTTGGAAAAATTTCAACTTCCAGCCTTCATTATATCAGGCCTAGCATTCAGTATTCTGAGAAGAGCCCAGCCAACTCTTTTTCTGAGGGGGTATCTTCGCGGAATCGTTACCGGGAGCGCGGGAGGTTGCGGGTTCCCCGCTGCCATTGCAAACCTGCAATAGCCTCTAATTTTTTTGTCATAATTCCTCTTCTATCCTTATATATTTCATAATTATTCATGTGCTTAAAATGCACTCAAGTATGGACCTCGTGCCATGGAAATACCTGCCTAAACTGTGACATCATTCAGCAGCGACCAAGAAGAAGACCTCACTGAATGAATACCTGGAAAAATCAGATGTGTGATTTTGAGGGACATTTTCTTGTAAATAATTTTGTATCTTCAGGTTATTACAATTTTATTTCTTTCTTGAAATTGTTTTCTCTTGAAAATAAGGATGCTTAAACAACTTCTTGTAAAAGTGTGAGTGCAACGTTGACGTGCACGGCGGTAATGTATTTCAATGTTTGTCAACCTGTGCAGCGGTGTAGTACATTTTTTTCCCATTTGCTATACTTTTGAAGCGCTCTAACCTCGTGAAAATGAATGCAACGAAAATTTTTATGAGAACCATTTTTGTAGAGAATTGTATGGAGAATATTTTTGGTCTCTTGACAGTTTCCTCAAAAATACATATTTGGTGAGAAAATCAAGAAACATTGATTTCGGGTCCAAATTTTGAGCCTCCCTACCAAGGGGAATTGGACTTAAGACCATTTTCTTTTTTTTTTTTTTTTTTTGGTCCTACTTGAGCATGCTTAAGAACTTTCATCAATAAAATTTTGGGTAGAGATCATTTCTTTAGAGGTCACCCTTGACCGGATAGTGACTACTATATATGTACTGTATAGGGTGACGAACCACATTAGCTTTTATGGCAAGGTGGTAACATCATTGTGGTCCACCCTATATTCATCACCGGCTTTGATTATGATAATATTTTTCCTTCTCTCTTCCTCTTTTCGTTCGTTTCTCTCAGTTCGTGTTCTTCTCTCCTGATGATGATTACTTAGTTGAAAGGTCTGGTTATATAGAATTGTGATTTCTGTGCGGTTTGTAAAATCTATTTTCATTATAATTTTTCAAATAGCCTCTTCTTTTGGGCACTCGGATTATCTCTCTCACTTCATAGCAGCCTAGTTCATGGATTTTTCCTCGTCAAAGTTCTTTAGTTGTGGGCGCGTGATTTACATTTACTGATGCGTAAAAAGTTCAACTTCCTATTCTTCTCTGTTCGAATTTCCACATGGCCTTAATTATTAGCTCTTCCCCTTTCAGAAAACTACACAAGTGCTCCTCGAATAACTTCTAGAGGTCTCTCTATGGTCAAACCAAGAATGAACGGATTCAGAAATGAATACCTAAAAATGATTTTATTCAATTCAATGAGCGTTCAATTTTGGCAATTTCTTTGTAGCAATAGCTTTCATTTGGCTCTATATACTGGTAAGGTCCCGGCAAGCCAGATCGACCGTCGAAATGATGTCGAATCCAGATCTATAAAAAAAATTGATTAACATTTGACCTATTTTCGACGTCGATTTTAAATTTTCGAGAATTTCGACCAGATTTTGACCTATCTTCGACGTCACTATCAGGTCGATATAAAAGTCTCCCAAAACCCATCGATTATCGACGCAAAATTGACTTCATTTTGACGTCGATGACTGGTCGAAATTTGATTGATTTTTTCAGTCGATTTCTGGTCGAAAAATGAGAAAATCAACGTTTGCCGGGGTACACTAGGTGTTGAGCATAAATCAAATTTTTTTTCAAGTCTCTAAAATAGGTCAAAGCCAAGTATACTGCATTTTAGGCTAACTAGCTGATGAGCTCACTCTCCCTTTCTAGCCTAGTATGACGAAGACTCAGGGCCGCGAAGCAACTGAGTCAATGCGTTTCAAAAACATTGCCCCTGAGTCGTTTACTTGGTTTCAATCAGCCATCACTCACCTAGCGCGAGCCTCAGCAGCCGAACAATGTTACAAGTATGTATAACTGATAACAGCCCTTTCCTTGACTTGAATCGCAAAATTTTGAAAAAACAAAAAACAAAACTTCATTGATCTTTCCATCGAGATAATCTTCCTTCAAAAGAAGTAATACTCCGCAAAAATCATATCCTCCTTCGAACCAACCTAATGCTCTCCTTTGTAATGGCCCTTCTTGTTCGCGTTGTCAAGAAGATTGAAAAATTGAATAATTTTTATTCCGTATTAAATTCGCGAGTTCGAATCGAAACTAAAATTTTTGTTGCAAAATTAACTCGTATTTATGACTTCTCGGTGTACCAAATTATCGATTTTATTTTACTTAACGCTGTCCGAAAACCAGAAAGGAACATTTTATTTTTGTAATTAGAAAAGAGTTTTGAAAACCGGAAGAATAAAATGCACAGCTTTTATATGCGCTAAAACGGAATTCCACTTGAAAAGAATTTAAAAGAGCCTTCTTTGAACATTATGAATAGCAATACGTGTAAAAAAATGGTTCGTAGAAATGAGGAGCGCTCCAAATATTTAAATAGGTAGTGAGAAAGAAGAAGAAATTAAATTTCTAATGAATGAAAGCGTAGACTGCGAACCATTCTAAAAGTACACTTCACCGTTTTATGAAATAATTTTCTACTTCAGAAGGACCTTAAACTCTCGAGCCCTAGGGCAAACCACTTCAGTAGCATTTATTGTTTTGCTTTTTTTCCTCTTCATTATCATTAAACCTACTCTCTGTATCTGTTCTTCTTCCTTGTTTTTATCTCACGACGAACTTGGCCACTTTCAACTTTTACAATTATGCATCACATCCAAATTCGTTATATTCTGGCTCATTTTATTTTTTTAAACGCAGACCAAAAGTGGCCGTTTATCACGCCACTTACAAATTAAACTGCGATGAAGAAAATGACACGCTTCAGCTAGAGAGGAACTAAAATTACGTAGACTCGGAGAATCACGGAGAAACGGAACTTTAACATGAGAAAAATCTAATTCGAGCGACGAACCCGTCTATAATATAGAGTATCGTGAGGTTAGGAAAGGAAGTCGAATCAAAACTTTGCTTTGAAACCTTCTCGCCTCCCCGCAAATTCCGTTATCCATCTCATTCTCTCTCATCCTTAACGCTATCCAAGACTCTCATTCTACCAGTCCTCTCTTCCAACGAGTCGTCAATTGTAGGATACCCTGAAGCCTCCGTCGAGAAAAATGTTCACGCCCCACGGTCAAAGGACACGGACTGAACGCTTGGAAGCACCTGAACCAATTATAAGGAGCAATTGTATGCCATTAGGAATTTATAATCGGGTCGAGGACGTGAGAAGAAGGAAAGACAGGCTATAGCCATCATTTTGTCTGTGATTAGAGGAAAGGAAAAAGTCGCCAGCAAAAAGTTTTCTAATAATACAAAATAATATGCAGTTATGCACACTTTTCACCCTCACGAAGTGGGTATTCGATTTGTAATATAAGAGCATCCAAAGAATTCAACTTTCTTCGCATATATTGTCGGGAATCCGATAAAAAAGGTGTACCAGAATTTACAAAATTACGTCAAAAATTTAATTTCGAAAAACTTACGGATTCGCAATTCTAAAAAATGAAATAATATCGGGGAAATATTGGATACCGTACATTTCTTTTTGTTTTCCCACTGGGAAGAATGTACTCACTATAACGAAGAAATGGCAGGAAGGCAAAATGGAAGAAGAAAAACGGAACGAATTTTATAAATTCTCTTAAGGTAACAACAACAGTTTCTAGAGGATTTTTCTTGGAGAGTATAATGACTACACAATTCATATTACACCTATACGCACACATCAATCTCAATCTATAAATAAAGTATATCTATTTATACGTACGAACTTGAACTGAATCAAAAAATCGATAGGTCTGGTCAAGCTGAAAATATTTTAGATACAGACTAGGTTGGTCGTGGTTCATAATGCTGCAAATCAAAATGGAAAATCTCGTACATAGAATGAACGGCTCTATTCAAGAACGGGTATAGAGACGTATATACGTGCGGTTTCATCGGGAAATAATACGTATTTTGTCTATGGAAACCGAACCAACTTTATAATAAAATTCTCGACTTGAAGGAGCATCGAGAGTTTTCCTGTAACGATGAAAAGGAGAGTTGGGAAAAGGATATTTTTCGACGCTTCGTTGAAGGAAAGAGAAAATGATGACGACAACAACATTCAAGAGCCAAATTTCAGCCCCAAGTATAATATACTTCGTACACAGGCACGTGATAACTACGGTATAGGACTTTTATAAATTTCTTCGTATTATTATGATAGACATATGAACAAGCTGAGTGAGCTTGCTGACGTCGAATTTAACAACGTGTAATACTGACGGATCAAAAATTTTCGGAAAAAGATGATAAATCTTAGAAATAGTTTCAGAGCAAAAGAATAACCTTTCTTTTACGTGAATATACGATTCATAACTTTCGGCTTAAGTGATATTCGATTTCTTTTTTTCTACCCTCTTTCTAATTTATTTAAGGAATCTACAATACGAATACCTACTACAAAAAATACAGCAAATCAAATACGCTAATTTTCTTTCACGTGGGTATACGATATCATGTCATATTAGGCTTGTATTTTTTCAATTTCGTTTCAGATTCTCGATATGAAGGGAGGAAATTATTATCATTTCGGCAGAGTAACAAATTTGATTTTATAAACAAACGTATAAATAATAAACAATGTATCCATAATTCTAAATTTCATTAACCCATGAGATACGGACGAGGATTATCGCAAGGGTTGGGTGAAAATTTCGAAAAGTTGAATAGGAAAAATAAGCGAAAGAAAATATACGTGTATTCACCATTCAGGATTGCATGCACATGACTGTATTGAATTTCATCCAAACTATTTTACTTCGCGAGAAAATCCTGAAACTGTTTTCCTGTGAGCTACGGTTTAAACGAAGGACGAAAATACGTCATACTTTTTAATTCATCTGGACTACGTCCAAAATTATTCCATATCAAGATTATCTTGATTCAATTAAATTCATTTTCTCGTAGGTAGCTACGCTTTCATCTTAAAAGAGTTACTGTAATGTTTTCAACAGTTGAAAATTCTCTTCGGAAACTGTTAGAGAACTTGAATTAAAAAATTATAACACACACCAACAGGTTAATTCTTTTACTTTTCACGACGAGAATTAATAATTTTATTAAAAACTAATTTTTGGACAGTTTGTTCGCACCCTTCTTAAAGATATAGAAGTCTCAAGTTGTTTTCGGTTATTACCCCTTGCAAAAAAGTGGTAGTTTTTGCGAGAAGTTGAAAAGCAGAAATGGCAAATGCTTGGACCATATAGACCGCCGATAGCCTATGTCAGCGCTTCTCAAACTGTGGTACGCAAAGAAGCTTGAAGTGTTAATCCCTTTCTACTGCAATCCAAAATTGAAGCATTCAAGAAGAAAATGTCCTACATACAAGGTGATCTGCAAAAAAATGAGTTTAATCACGTACCTCAATCACAAGATTTCATCGAAGATCAGGAGCTGACAGTACCGGAAAGCCTAATTGCCAAGATAAAATTACACTCTGAGGAATTGGTCATTAAATTAAAGGAATATTTTGCAGAAGATCATGGTGAAGAACAATGGATTGCAAGTCCTTTTAGTAACAATCTGAGTACCAGCAACTTGAATTTTGAAGAAAGAGACAAATTAATTAATAATTCTCGGGACTCCACATTACTGAACTTCTTGAAGACAACATCTCTCGAATCATTTTGGTGCGCTCAAAAAAAAGTTTATCCAAAATTGTCGGATCGAGCGGTGAAATTTTGGCTGCCTTTTACGTCTACTTACAGTATAAAGAAGCTGATTTTTTGGCGATGATTTTTTTGAAGAACGAATTTCAAAATTGTTTGAACTTCTTGCCTGAAGAGCTAACAAACTTTGTTCCACTACTCCTAATCTGCTGTTCTTACACTTATGCCTAGTTTGACAAATTTTGCCCAGTACAGAATTTTTTCAAGTGGTACATCAGATTTGATGAATATCAAAAGTGGTACACGGACAAAAAAGTTTGAGAAGCGCCGGCCTATGTAAACGACGTAATCAGTTGTCGGAACATTGGAGGTTCGCTGTAAGTCGAAAAAGTTCAGTATGGATGATTTGATGCATGCGACGTAAGGGGATGTGAGCGATGCCACGCGCACTCACATTTTCGTCGTGAAACTCAGGGCCGTGCCTACCATATGACGACATGAGCAAGTTTCCGGGGCGCCAGAAACGTACCAAGAAATGGGAATTTTCATTCGGGTCAAGAGAGTGAAGTGAAGAAAGTGAATCTGCGAGGAGGAGAAATTGGCCACAAGAAGGGAGTTCAGAATGCAATGAGAAACAATGGATCCGCGTGTGGAATATGCGTCAGATCCTTGAGACAGAGAGTGTGATCTGAATATTCTTGAATCAGGTTTCTTACGTGGATGGTGAAGATGCTGCAGATGTCAGAATGAGTCGGCGAAAGTGAAGAGGAGGTTCGGCAGCTTCGGCCAGTAAACTAAGTTCAGGACTTGTTTGGAAGGCTCCCAAGACCATCCTCAGGGAGGAGGTTTGAATGGTATCTAGCAAGGAGAGGACCTATTTATTGGCCAAGTTATAAACCGGTGCTCTATAATCTAGTCGCGAGCGCATAAGACTTTTGTAGAGCTGAAAAAGGAGTTTCTTGTTGCAGCCTTTGGAAGGGTGAGCGATAAATTTCAATATATTTAAGTGCATTTAGCTTTGAGAAATTTGATGTGATAAGTCCAGGTGAGTTTTTGATCAAAATGTAAGCCAAGGAGTTTGGCGGAGTTGTGGGAGGGGATCAGAAAATTTTGTTAAGAAAAAGTTGGAAGGATAGGAAATAGGATTGTTTTATTGGAGGACGGAGTAAGTTTTAGCTGATGAGAAACGGAAACCGATTGTGCTTGTCCATGTGGCAATGGCGTCAAGAGTTTCTTGGAGGAGTCTGTGGGCTCTAAGAGGATTAGTTGAGTGGATGGAAATGTTGTAATCATCAGCGAAGAGACGTTGGGCGAGAGAGAAATGAACGCATTTCGTGATATCGTTGATAGCTCTTAAGAAGAGGAGGACACGGAAGATTTCCTATTGAGGGACACCGTTTTTGGCTGGAAGGGAGGGGGATGTGACATTTTAGATTCGTACTAATAATGTTCTATTGTTGAGAAAACTTCGTAAAATAGAAGGGAGGTGACCTCGGAGACCGTAATCATAACGTTTTTAGCGGGGAACCCGCTATCCATTTTGTTAGGGAGATTATATCCTGAGAAAGCGTCCGAAAGTTTCTGTGAACTGCGTGACTTGACGTGTGGCGCTTTATGACGTCATCAATGACCTTGACCTACTTTAGGGACTGAGAAAATTTTCAATTTCCAGCCGGGATTCTTTATAACGTCATCAATGACCTTGACCTTGACCTACTTTAAGGGAATTATAGCAGACCTAGCATACAGTATACTGAGAAGACCCCAGCCAACTCATTTTCTGAGGGGGCATTTTCGCGCCAACGTCATCGCGAGCGCGGGAGGTTGCGGGTTCCCTGCTACCATTGCAAATCTGCAATGGTCTCTTTTTTGCAATATAGTACCTCCACACTCGAGGAAAGGCTAATTGAAGGTCGAAGAGTATAGTGATGATTTAGTAAGTGAAGATTCTTTCATTTCAGATTGGAAGTCAAAAAGTGCCAGAGTAGAGCTGCGTCCCTTTCTGGAGCCATATTGGAAAGGAGAGAGAAGGTTGTTTGCGATTCCAAGTACCAGAAGAGTCTTTTTTCAGAATTTTTGAAATAGTTTACCAGGTACACTAGATAGGGCGGTTTTGTCTTTAGGGGCGCTCATCTGGAATTTTGCACAGGGCGTCAGAATAGCCTGGCACGGCCCTGGTGAGACCTTGCCGACTTACAGAGTCTCCTATGTGCCGACAAGCTTCTTATCATTATTAGCGGTCTATGTACCATTACATGGTCTAAGGGCAAATGTTCTGAAAACAACTTATTCAAATTCGAATTAAGTTAGATGAATAGAGATCCAGAGATAGGTAAGTGAGGACTCGAAAAAAAATTAGAGACCATTGCAGGTTTGCAATGGCAGCGGGAAACCCGCAACTTTCCGTTTCCGAGTCTTGGAAATGATGACGTAATAGTTGAATGCGCACGCGATCACGTTGGCGAGAAAATGCCTCCTCAGCAAATGAGTTGGCGGGGCTCTTCTCAGTATACTGTATACTAGGCCTGATAAAATTAAGGCTGAAAGTTGAAATTTTGCGTAGTCCCCAAAGTAGTTAAGTAGGTCAAGGTCATTGATGATGTCATAATGCGTCACACGTCACGTCACGCAGTTTACAGAAACTCCCGGACACGGACGTTTTCTGAGGATGTAATCCCCCTAACAGAATGAATAGCGGGTTCTCCGCTAAAAAAAAAAAACAAGAATGCTGAGCTGACGAATTAAGAAAAGTTCTGGCGGAGCCAAATGAATGAAAATCATAATTTTTGAATGTTTTTTTGGTTATAGTCGCTCGATCCTTCTACTATTCAAGACAGAATAATCTTCGATAGCATATAGAAGCACAGTAACGACATCAACCAGCCTGAACTTCTTTGTGACGTCATCACCATCCGTGAACATATTTTAAGCCAACTAGTTTTCGGGGACTCACTCAGCTCTATCCTGGATCAAGTCAAAGATTTCTCGCAAATTTTCTGGGGGGCGGAGGGGGAGAGCAATTCACACTTGAACTCACCGATTTTGAATAGACGGCGGGAGTGCTGGTGCAGATGAAGCTTTTTAATTCTGTTACCGTTTTTGTTGCTTATTACCCCTCTCCTTAATGATTTGAACGTCTTGAATTTCGATCACGGTACAATTTCCCAAAACCATTATCTCAAAACCCACTGCCCTAAATTGCCTACTCCCCGAAACCTATTTTCCAGAGTTTATAATTTCCGGAAGCCAAATTCCCGAAAATTTATCTTCCCGAATGTCCAGTTTCCCGAATAGTCGATTCACGGAATATTTATTTTCTTGAATTCCAATTGTCCGAAGCGATTTTCCTGGTTTTCTATGGTAATGTATAAAGTGCGACCGTGAGATCCTCCCTGCAAGGTGTCGTGAGCGTCAGCTAGTGCAAAATGACCTAGACGAAAATTGTAGGAAAGAAATTAATGCTCGACAGCTACTTTCATCTGTAGTCGAAAAGACTTGTCAACAAAATTTGTTGGAACTGTAACAGAGTCCGCAGTGGCCAGTGCATGGTGCATGCGATAACCGAAAGAACAGGGAGATTCCGAGGTTAGTCCATCGAACTCAATCTGAAAGTCGATCACTTCTACTCATGTCTCATTCTCCAAAACCTCCGCTCTTTATTAGATGTCCCTTTTTCTCTCCCTCAAGTAAACAACTCAACCCTCATCTCCCTCACTTTTCAATACTCTTTCATTTCGTACATATAATCCTTCATCTTCATCTTCTTCAAACATTCTGAGTCTATCTTCGTACATCTGAATCAGCTACTTCCTAATTTTTCATATCACCCTTACAATTTTTTTCTCTTTTGCAGAATCACAATGCTAATTCCTCTATTTTTTTCATACTATCAAAATTTTTTTATTTTTGAGCTATTCGACTTCTTTCTAGGTCATCAGCTCGCAAAGAAGTATTGTAGGTTGTTAGAGGAGTGGAAAGTAGTAGGTACATGTAGAGCGTAAGTATTGGAGAGAGTTGGTAACTGTTTCTGTGTTATTGCATAAGGAGGAGGATAAGGAGAAAGAGACGTTGAAAGTTAGTCGTTGTCTTTGTAGAGCTGGACATGAAAATACGTATCGTACTGTTAGGTGATCCGATTGACAGTAGTAGCAAGATGGAGGGAAGAGATTCAGTAGGAGGTGAGAATGAATTAGTCGGGTGTAGCCAATCCTTAGGTGGGAGAGAATGATTTCTTCATGACGGGAATTTCTGTTTGAGGACCATGAGGTAGGGGAGATTTTTATAGGTCGGAGCTCGTTGTGCGGTAGGAGAGTCCAAAAGATGATGCCAAGCATTCAAAATTAGGGAACGGTAATAGTTTTTTAGATCGTATGATAGGGAAGAAGATGGATTGGTAATCTTTAGTTGGGGGATGGCTTCCTCGGCTGCACGGTCAACCTCGTATATGTGCAAGGAGATCGATGTGGTCAGGGATCCAGATTAAAGTCATTGTTGTTTTGAGGGAAGCGAGAGTTTCAAGAATAATGTGGATGCGTTGAGTGATAGGGTTTGTTGAAAGGATGTCTTGTATTGTTAAGAGTGAAGAAAGAGAATCAGTTAGTAAGATGTAATTGTGTCGTGGAGGACGTTGGGTTAGTTGCGAAAGGCAGGAGTGTATAGCACTAGGTTCAGAAGTAAATACTGAAGCTGAGTTATGGAGTCATTTAGCGGTAATGGAGCTATGGATAGAGAGAATGCATAAGCTGTTTTAGATTGAGATTTAGAGCCATCTTCATGATTTGGGTATTCTGCGATAATTTCTGAGATTAGTCTTCGATAGGAATATTGTCCAATTTCGGGCTATTTGCGAGGACGAGTCTGATAGAAGGGGGGGGGGAGGCGACGATGGTTTGATGGGAGGGAGAGGCGAGAGTTTAGGGAGGTATTGAAGATCGGATTTTAAAGAGAAGAGGAGGACCGATAGATGTATAGATTGAAAGGTCAGGAATTTGAGAAGACGAAGCGAGGAAATTCGCAGTCAGTATGAGAGTGCGAAAATGTAGTGGTGGTTCCGATGCTTCTGCACAAAGGCTTACATGCGGGAAGTTCGAAAAGCTCCGAGAGCCATGCATAGGGTGGATGCTTGAATAGTATTAAGGAGTTTGATTTTGGAATTACTGCATTGGCTGTAGATTGTAGCACCGTAATCGAATTGGGAGCGAATAAGACTTTTGTATAGTTGAAGCAGGAGTTTGCGCCTACATCCTGTTCGCGTGTGGGAGAGGTACTTGATGATATTGAAAGCGTTCAGGCATTTAGCTTTGAGTGACTTTATGTGATGCATCCAGGAGAGTTTTTGATCAGAAATCAAACCCAGGAATTTATAAGAGGAAAGAATGTTGATTGAGAAGCCTTGAAGAATTAGCGAATGAAGTAGATTGTGGTTTTCGAAAGATGACAAGACCTGTTTTATCTGAAGAGAAACGAAATCTATGGTCAGAAGCCCAGGAACCAATATTAATTACTTAATTTTCACGTATTCTTATAATTTCAAATTATAGCTCTGGAGTAGCTTGAACGCTAGTTGAATAAATAAAATAAAATAAATACATAATATTAATTTGGATAAGACCGAAAAATTGTTCGATTCGATGGATATCTTAATTATAATATCAGGTTAATCAGATGAAAAGTCCCTTCCGGTGTCGGTGGATAGAGAGGCGAGCCTTAGAAGGCAAATTCTTCGCACTCCCATTCTACTTAGTCAGTGAAACATATCTAGCGTGTCGTAAATTACCACCTTAATAAATGATAGCGAGCATAAATTTCACATTAAACTTTTCGTACTAAGTACTCATTTTTTTCCTCGACGGTAAAAACATTCAAGAAGTAAGATGATACTTCGCAGAAAAAACGTATTGCCTAGCTGTTTTAAATCTAACAAGTTCGCTTCATTGACTTGCAAATATAACTTTGGAAGCCCATAAAATAGTAAAAATCGTTAGGTCGATGGAAGACCTTTGCATAAGTATCATACCGTACAAAAGTTCTGAAAAAAAAAATAACAAAGAGGGTCGGTTCATTATTATGGAATTTTTCACTATTTGAAATATAATACATACATTCAGAATTTATTAGGTAAGTAAATGTTTCGTGCGTGACGAAGAATAATCTGAAACTCAGCTTCGATAGGGTCTTTTTACAATCGTATACTTCGAGGAGTCTTTACCGAAAACTAACCGAGTACTTGTTTTTAATTTGTAAACGGCTTGTAAAAACGAAGAAAACCAAATAGGCGACTTAATTCACAAACTAGCTTTTTGACTTCTACACTCAAGTCATTTTCAATTGAAGGCGAACTTTTACATAAAATAGTGAAGAAGTGGGCTCTATTGGCTTATAGTAAAATGTTGCCAACCAGATGCAGTATCTGACCCCATTTTTTCCTCTGGAAAGAAGAAACTCAAATATCTGCTTCAGTTATTTACTTTCGATTGCGAAAACGTTGAGAAAAATGAACAATTTTCAGCACAAATATACTCAAATTCGTACATTCAAATCAATAAGCTGTACAAAGGGTTTCCGGAATAATTCTTGAGAATACGCGTCGATACGATTTGTCAACGAAAATAAAACCGGTGCAAATATTCTATATTATTCGTGGACGTGAAAAGAAGTTTTGATTTTGAAGGTGTCACATGTACATAAAGCGTATAAATTCTGCGAAATTAAATCAGTGCGACCAGAGCTGCCATTCAAAACTTTTATTTCACCCATTGACTCGATATTTTAAGTTCGCGTTCGAAAATATCCGGTACGTACCGTTACAACGTATGTGTAATAGAAGTTTTTAGAAAACTCAATTCGAGAACTTTGCGAGTATATTCACGACAGAAGTCTGAAAATAGTGTCACGAGAAATTCAGAGGGAGAGAATAAATCTTAGGTATTTATGATGTTCGTAAATCTAAAACCTATCTCTTCGTATGCAAGGACTTGATTGAAAAGTGAGTTTGAGAACTGTCTTCTCTTTCTACGTTTTTGACGACATAAAAATAAACAAAATTTGCAGGTCGAGGAATAAAAATTGAATAAGGTATGCGATTAACTTTACGTAATTCCATTTCGTCCGTTTATAAATGAACTAGATTTTATACTGCACGGCTTATAATAACACTGAATGTAAATAGATTTTCAAAAATCCGATGAAAAATGTCTCCGTCGTATTTACTGTCAATATAGCCTCACGTTACGTCCATCGTAAAATATTTGCATTCTAATGGGATAAGTTGCGAAGCGCAAAAAGTTTCACACAACGTCAGCCATGCTTCGCGTACTTACACACAACAATAAAAGGCTGAGCTTGGTAAAATATTCGCTATAATTGATTCCTTATTTCAAAAAACTTCATTCGTTATTCATCCGCATAAATAATGCTGTAAGAAATTACACACGATGTACGATCTCATACATTCTATTCGTACAACGCATTCAGTCACATAGGCGAATTGAATTAAGATGACCTAATAGTCCAACATTCATTCCGAATAAAATAAAATTGTACATTAGAAAATATAAT
The DNA here is from genome assembly GCA_035079395.1 of Aspidiotus destructor. NCBI lineage: Eukaryota > Metazoa > Arthropoda > Insecta > Hemiptera > Diaspididae > Aspidiotus > Aspidiotus destructor. Next base: position 7,667,616 of record JAVHKZ010000003.1, on the reverse strand, counting down.
ACGAGGGAACGGCCAAAGATTCTCTGGAACGGAAATAGCGTGTATTAAAAAATCTAGTACCGAACTTCATTTTTCAAGAGTATGTCGTTATATAATATTTTTTCTAGTACTTAATTTTATCAAAAGCCTTTTTGCTTCGTCATTTTAAAATATATGACGAGAAGGAGGAAAGCTCGGAAAAATATCGACCATTTGGATACAGACACAGGGAAAGGAGAGAGGTACTTCGAAAACATTTCGATCGCCGAATGATATAAAATCAGAAGGGAAAATTAAAAAAAATTTGCGACTTTTGAGCTAGTCATAAGAGGAAATGGACTCGAAGAAAATCGAACCTCGATGGATGAAGAAAGAGGTTTAGAAAAATTTCGACCATCAATTAAAGTGTGGTTCCAAAGAGAGATGATCCAGGACTTCAAAAATTTTCAGACAACTACACAAACTTAGATGGTATCCGTAAACGTTTTGGCAAAATAGTCTCAGGAACGCAGATATAGAATTTAGGATGGCTGTGTAGAGCTAGGTCAGACCTTGAAATTCCTACAAACTGGCTTTTGGTTTCTCTTTTGATGTATATTCGGAAAAAGTAGGTGGAGAATTCAAGTTTCACTGAGTTCTGACTATAGCGCACAACAAAAACGGGATAAATTAATGGTTGTAAAATTTTACGCTCTACTCTTGTTCCCAAGTTATTTTGAGATTACTCAATGAATATCCAAGCGAGAGAAATGTCTTGATCCCATTTTCAATTTTGTCAATCGTTACGTTCCAAGCGTATAGTCGGCCCAGATTATACCCTTGTGAAAAAATGTAAAAAAATAGAATTTTTTGAGAAGTGCAACTTCTGAATTCACAATTTACAAGCATTGAATATTTTTGACGAAAAAAATTCGTCCCAGTGTTCCAAACAAATTTAAACGAGCGAAGAAATCTGAAAATAATCGTTGTGGTTGTAAAAACCACGCCTACCATTGCAAACGGATTTACGGCGCGTGATAGACAATTTTGTCAACATTATTTAATTACATACTACAATGATTTTAATATCGTATTTTCGGTCGTCGCTTGGGAGGGACGAGCCCGCTTAGATTATATTATTCAAACATTAATTACAAATGATATGAATAGCTATAAAGAACTTCTCTTTCTCAACGTGAACGATTTCGAATTCCTGGATGATGTTATTTTTATTCAAGTCGCATCAAGTAATTCGAAATTGATTTTTGGACAATAAATCGAAGAAGAAAGATTTTCTGGCGCAGCCAAATTAATAAAGATCATGTTTCATGTCTTCTATAAGGTAGCATGCTCCGCTCGTTCGTCCCCTTCGTGGTCTAGTATAAGCCTACTTTATAATATTTTTGGCTAATGGCTTTTGGAGGGCTCACTGTATAAGTCTGCTCTAGGCTGATAGCTTTTGGTCAATTCCTTCCTTGGTCTAGTATATTTCTATTTTAGAGTGTTTTAGGCTAATTGCTTTTGGGGGACTCACTCGCTCCGCTCGTTCACCCTCTTCATGGTCTAAAATAAGTCTTCGCCCCCTTCTTGGTCTAGTGTGAGTCTAGTTCAAGACCAGTATATTCCTAGTATAGGTCACAAACTGTATAATACTACTAGAGAATTGAAGCGTTGCATATGTAGCTGATTGAAGGGGCGGAGCCAACATAAAGCTAGTATATAAACTGGGAAAGAGAGAGGGGGGGTCTTTTATGTCTAGTTTAAGGGCAGAGTAACTATCATAAAGCTACTATAAACCAATTTCTTTGGATTCTATTCTAAATTAAACTTGTACTGCTTTGATACAGTATACAGGATTCCTAAACTTAGTATAAAGCATGTCTAATTCGAAACTAGTATAATCCTAGTTTAAAGCTAGTATAAAACTAGTACAATACAAGGGGTCCTCATCTAGTTCACCTCCAGTATACTGTATGTATCTTTATCATAGTATAATACCATTCACGAACTGCATAATACTAACGCCCGGACGCAAATTCCGGAATCAGGAATAGGGCTGAGATTCGACGTTGAAAATTTTCCAAGTCCCAAGGTCACTGCCGGACGCCCGGACGCGGACGCATTTTCAAGATTTAGGGGGTAGAGTCGATAGTTGAATCATGGCTCAGAAAATATTTTCAATATTACTTTATATTATACTGTCTAATTCATCATTTTCATCTGGTAGGTAATTTCTATTTAAGCTCGGACAAGTGAATCTTGAAACTCGAGTCCCGAAGATAAGAGGAAGAAGAAGAAAATAACAGGACACATATAGATGAAAATGGATAATGAGGAAGGAGACTTTGTTGGTGTCTGAATTAGACAAAAATTCACTACTCGGACTGGTAGCGATGGGCACGCTATTGAGTCCCGGCTTTGTCCTATAACTCAATGCACTACTACATGCACACTAAAAATGAAATGATACATGCGTTCTGTGACCGAAAATTCCTCGGCTAACGACTTACGGCTAGAAGCTTCGGCTTCGCTAAGCAGCCCTGATTAATGATTACTCAAGCTGTAAGGTGTAATGGTGTAAGGAAAAGATTGAGGGGAAAAAGTTAGCCATTAACGGAGCCAATTTCATTGACTAAAAACTACACAAAAAGCTCAAAGACTTGATTTCATTGGCTAGCTAATGGCTAACTTATTTCAACCAAAGATTCCTCGGTCAACAACTGATGACTAATAAAAGCTTCGGCTTCGCTAAGTGGCCCTGCTTCTTTGTCACGGTGGATTAGAAGTATTTGAGCCGGGCATCCGCCAGGATCGCTAACAATGCGCGTATTTTGTTCAACAATAATGGTACTAAAGTCAACTACAGAAGAGGTATCTAAATTATCGCTTTAAAGTTTTTTTCATCTATCAAATTTGTGGAACGTGTGTTTGTGGACATCTCTTACAAAATGTGAAGAAGCCGGTGTTACTTACATTTTTGTAATTTTTCCTTATGTACCGCCATAGGTTAGTTACCTATTACAATGTTTCTCATATTTCCCTGCTGCCCAGTTGATATTTGGTGTGCAAGCGCGAAAGGGTCGCACTCTACAATTTCAATAGCGTGAAAAAAAGAACTGCTATAGAGGTGATCAATGATCATTTTTCAAAGGTGAAAATGGTTTCATTTGAAAGATAATTTAAAGACCAATAAAATTTATATTTCGAGATTAGTTAACACGTAGTTCAATGGAAAATTGCCCATGATCGCACTTCTATGGAGAGTCGACTGTAGCGCCATCGCTACCAGCACCCCAAAGTGACACTTTGCAAAATCTAGTAGTACACATAGAATTCCTCTAGGTTTGCAACAAGCTTGGTCACTGTTCAGCGTGTATAGTAGCACAGCATTACCATAGGTAATGTACCCTGGTATAGTCTAGGTTTATGTGATTTAACACTTGATTCAAGAGCTACATCATCAGTGGCGTATCCAGGGGGGGGATTAGGGGGATGAATCCCCCCCTTGAGATTCTATGTTTCTTGCCTTGCCTACATATAACGTACGTGCTGAGAGAAAATGAGAGAATTTTTTTTGTTCTCTTATTTAATTTATTTTTCTTTGGACCTCCTATTTTGGAAATCCCCCCTCAAGGAAATTCTGGATACGCCACTGTACATCATGGTAGCATTTACCTTCACGCACCAGTGTCAAATTTGTTGAAAAATGCAGGCAAAAAGTATGCAATCTACTTGCTAAATTTTCTTCATTCTTTGTTTACTTTTGTTTTACACGCAATTTCCTTTAAGAAATGATAGTATTTCACAAACTGATTAATGTTTCCAAAATTGGTCATAAATATGGAACTGGAGATTCAATTTCACCATTCTGAAGGATCTAAACTTGCAAAAACAAACCTCTGGTTCCCTAATTGTGGCTCATTGTTTAAATCTTGATAAATTTCCAGAAGGTTACTTTTTCTTACCAGAAATTGCGTGTTAACATTGACTATACACGTACCAGACGAATACTCGCATTGTTAAAAAAGTTGTCACTTTGAAGGATACTGACACCAGAGTGTGCTGCGTGTTAATACGTAGGTGTAAGAGAGAGGGAAAGATGTTCCGTCTCTTTCACTCTGCTGGTTAACACGCAGCACACTCTGGTGTCAGTATCCTTCAAAGTGACAACTTTTTTAACAATGCGAGTATTTGTCTGGTACGTGTATAGTCAATGGTGTTAAACAAAAATGAACAAAGAATGAAGAAAATTCAGGAAGCAGATTGCATACATTCATTGACGGATCAGACCCATGTGACGTTACCAGACAAATATTTGCATTATAAAAATAAAAGTTTTCACCAGAGTTTGATGAAAGTTTTTTGAAAGCCAAAAGCCAAACGATTTCTGGAAGCTGAAAGCGAAATCCAAAAGCTAAATTGAAGCTGAAAAACCAGAAGCGAAAGTTCAATTATAGTATAGCTTCTTATTCAGCTGTTCCAGTTGAGGCATAGCTTCTCACAAGAAAGTCAATAAGGGGGGAAGTCAAAAGCTGGAAGCTGAAAGTTAAAAGCCAAAAAATTTTTGAAAGCTGAAAGCAAAATCTGAAAGCTAAATTAAGCCAAAAAAATCAAAAGCGAAAAGCGCAAATTTTTTTTGAAATCAAAAGCCAAAAGGCAAAAGCAAAATTTACATCATTTTTGGCTTTCAAACTCTGGTTTCCACTTTGCTAGATACAACTAAAAGAGTGCGCTGCGGGTTACAACATAGATATAACAAAGAGGGAATGATGTTCTGACTCTTTTGCTTTGCTGGTCAGCACTCGAGGCAATCTTGTGATTCTATCCAGCAAAATGACTTTTTTTAAAATGCAAGTATTTGTCTTATAAGTACGTGTAGCAGAGTTGTATTATTCTTGTATCAGCTAGACTTGGTTCCTTGTTTCTGAATACACCGTAATAACGTAGAAATTTTGGCTGCAATTCCTCTACATAAAAAAGTTTCTGGTGCAGCCAAATAAATATCACCCTCCCCTTCATGGTCTAGTATGAGTCTACTTTAGAATATTTTGGGCTGAGGCTTTAGAGGGGCACACTCGCTTGGTCTAAAATAAGTCTACTTTAGAATATTTTAGGCTAATGACTTCAGAGGAATAAGTCTACTTTGGAATATTTTAGGCTAATGGCGAACAAGCGGAGCGAATGAACCCTCGTCCTAGGTCAAGCCCCTCTCCTTGGTCCGCTTTATTAAATTGAAGGCAAATAGAAAATTATTCTTATTACGAATATTATCAAAATTTGTCAACTGCTTGGAAATAGAAATCAGAACCTAACCTAACACCAAAAGAGTGGGGGGGGGGATGATATACGCAGATTATTTTTCTCGAAAAATTTTCCAAGTCCATAATCTAAGAGTAAGAGGGTGGCACTCGCAGAGGGGAGGAGGGGGTGGTGCAAGGTGTGACTAAAGACATGAAACATGTCAAAAGATTCGAAGAATTTTCAGGTCTCTGTCCCCTCCCTTCATGTTTTACAAAAGAAAAGAGACTGTCCATGCCCGGATTGTGACGTCATCAAAAAATTCAAAAAAGTTTAGGGATAGAAGTTTCGAGCTTTGACTCTTATCATGGGTGTAGGGGGATAAAGAGACTTTGCTTCGAGTTTTCCTGCTATGAACTGTGACGTCATCAGGGTCGATAAATTAATTGAAAATCTATCGTTTTCTGTTCAGCTTAATACCTTCTTGTTTATTGACAACCGTTTAATTTTTTAGTATCACGCAAAACATAACTTTTATAGCCATTTTTCAATGAAAGGTGAAATTTTTATGTTCTAAAAACATATGAAAAGAACTGAAATCCATTCCCCTTATACAATATGGTATGCATACATATTCCAGTGGCGTAGTAGATGCGCATCGAAATTTTTTTAATGCCTTTTTCCATTCAATACAGTAGTGATTTTGTCTACTTTTTGCGTAAATTAGGAAAAATATCACCCCCCCTGAGAAAATCGTATTCAAGCCACTGACATATTCTGAAGTGAAGTTGACCAGGAGTAAATACATCTATTTTCTAAGTAAAATTTTCTATCTTTTCGCAGGGTCATATACAGCATGCATTCTACATCGTCAGAACGTGTCAGATGTCTCGAGCAAAATTCAAAATCAAAGCGTTCCTCACTCGAACTGAATCTTCGGTGCATACTTTACGAGCGTGGAATAAAGGAAGCTGGCCGGACTTGAAAAGCCATCGGTAGCTGGTCGCCAAACCAAACTCATCACACCCAGCTGCGAGGCCATCAATGATGACAGTGATGCTTATTCGGCGACATTTAAGAAGAACCGCCGTTACCACAACTACTACATCGTCGACGATTGCTACGTCTTCAGCGATCCACTATTCTGTACAGCCGCAATATCCCGTCCATCCGTTAAAATTTCGAATGACTTACTCGTCGCCTACTAGGGCTATGCGTTATTATCGAATTTGGATTTACACTTGCAATGCCGTTTTATTCGTTTGCGTTATCGGTTTCATAATCGTAGCTTGTAAAGTCATCGTGGCCGATCCGCGAAGAACTTTGATACCGGATTTCACTCTCATGCATCCGAGTTTACTGTACGTCTATTTCGCGCTTTTCATGCAAAGTGGCTTTTTACAACTTGTCGGTTGTTTGGGAGCACGAAACTTAAACGAGCGTTTATTAAACATATATTGGTGCTTATTATTGATTTTACTTATCGGTGATGCCATATTAGGTATTTTTTGGGTGAACCATTTCGAGTACATCGTTACACAAATGCGTCCAGTCCTTAAACAGCGTTTTCGAGCGCAATATGGTAGCGATCTCGACTTCACTGAGTTATGGGATATGGTGCAGCGAGACGACCAATGTTGCGGTGTAGAAAATTACAAGGATTTCTATCAAAATGATTCCTTATTCAGTCTGGGTAAGTCATGGTTATCATCTTTTTTCGACATACTTATTACTCTTTCAAATTGGAAACGGTACAGACACCCGCGCTATACTTAAATGTAAGCCTATACATCATTAGGCTCATTTCAAAGGATCGAAACTTCCAGACTTTCTTTCTTTCTCTCTTTCGAACTAACAAAATAAATCCTATTTATTTTTACTGTATATGTAGCGAAGTAGGTCGCGTAGAAATCGAGATAGCAATAATATACAGTTCAATAAAACTCGAACCTATTATTTTCAATGGAAAAAGAGAAAAAATTATTCTTCCTATCTTGCGTACTTCGTCTTCTATTTAGTAACAGGAAATATAAGTTGCTAACTCCGCATAGTTGTGAAAATGTACATGATACACAATATACACGCGAAACTTCTACACGAAGAAAATACGCACAGCATTTTGTGAACGCAAGTATACATAGCGTTTTTTAGTTCGCGTCAATTTTAGGAACCATTTTATACCTATACGATCTCGATGAGTTATTCACGTACCTAATTTTAATACTTTGAACGTACGTGATTTTGTTACAGTAAACCCTCCGCCCTTTAATGAGGGAACGAATAGTCACCTTCCACCGTCCCTACCAGCAAGCTGCTGCGGAAGCTTATCAATTAAGTCGTCGGCTACACTCAAGCCCCCGGAGGCTCGTCGAAATCATGCTTTTTCGACAACTACGACCTCTAGTACCACCGTACCTCCACTTCCGCCAATATTTTCTACCGCCGAATCGATTCCAGTTACAGACCAAATAATCACGAACGGCTTCACCATTCGATGTTCCGACAGTGGAAAAGTCTTCTACACGATCGGTTGCGAAAAACGATTGCTAACGTGGCTACGTTCCAGTCTCGACATTCTTTTTGTCCTAGGTTACTGCGTCATATCGTTTCTCAAATTATGCTTCCTTGGAATTTTAAGGTAATTTTCATACGATACAGAATTATAGTCTAAGCTATGTGTAGTAAAAACAGAAAAGGTGCAATGATTTTCCCTCCCAAAAATCAACCGAAAATTACCGGGTACTCAAGATTAAAGAATCGTTCAGAAGTTATAAATAGCAAAAACATTAATTCGGTATACCATTCATCATTCTACAACTTTATGATAGGATATCCTATGCGCTGACACGTATCGCTAAATTAGAATACGATATAATATTACAGAGTAATATTGGTTCTGAAACAAATTACCGCACCATGTAACGTAGAAAACAAGAACATATTTTCATACAGCCTATAATGTAAGCTTATCGTCTTCAAAATGCCATATTACTTGTCCTATGAAAATGGGAAAACTTTTTCTGCTGAACCAACGTCTTCTCGAATAACGAAGTTCAGTAGACTGAATAAACTACAGCGAAAACTTTCAACCAGTGAACCGTAGCAAAAGTTTACGCGAAGAGAAAAAAACAATATTTGCAAGCCAGATAAAATTGACTAACGAATAAAATATGAGAAGGTTTTCATCATCGCGAAATAGCTTCATACGCGAGACTATCCGAGAAAAGTGGAGTCCGTGAAAAATTTAAACGAAAATCTGGTTTTGCATAATTTTTGATTAATTAATTAGTAGAATTGAGCGAAGAATTGGAGAATGTTGTACCTTGATTTGGCTGTGGAAAATAATACTGCTCGTAGGCACCTAACTTGTTTGAGGACAAAATGGAAGAAAATACCTCCTTTATTTTTTTAATCATTGAGGTACTTTGATTAGCTATCTGTAACTATTTTGCAGTTTTCAAAACAGCGCAAATTGTGAAATAACGCAATTTCCGATTGCCCTTCCGACGTCAAAAACTATTTCCTCCACTGTTTTGACATGTTTCATGTCTTTTCCGACACCCCATGCACTGTTAGAAAATCGCGAAGACACCTCCCTCTCCCCCCTTGCCCAAGTAATGGACTTGGAAAATTTTTTGAAAAAGAATTTCATATCTGGCAGGTGATTCAGAAATCTGCGAGTACCACCATCAATACTAGGCCTATCAAAAGTATACTTATAATGGACCAGACTTGAAAAATTTTTGGTTAGGTTAGGTTAAAGGACTTGGAAAGAATTTCTACATCTGGCAGGCGATTCAGAAATCTGCGAGTACCACGCACCCCTCCTATACTATCTGCAGTATACTTATATTGGACTTGAAAAATTAGCCTAAAATATTCTAAAGTACACCTATACTAGACCAAGAAGCGGAACGAATGAGCCTCCCTGAAGCAATTAGCGTGAAATATTCTAAAGTAGACTTATAGTAGACCAAGCGAATGTGCCGCCCTAAAGCCTTAGCCTAGAATATTCTGAAGTAGACTTATACTAGACCATGAAGGGGGAGGGTAAACGAGCGGAGCATGCCATAAAAGACATGAAACATGATCTTTATATTTTTGGCTATGCCAGAAAATCCATTCCTTCTTTTTTTTTTCTTTAAGAAATCGACCATGAAAATCTGCTACCTACACAACTATAATATTATGTCAATATCAAAGTTTCAGCCTTTCCCTCGGTTCTGCAAATCTCATTGAGCCACACATCTACGCCAACTCTCCCTTGGTGGCCTCGAATCGGGGAGTTCGTGTTTCTAGAGAAAACTTTCTGGCGGAGCCAAATGAATACGAGAAATAATTTTTAATGTCTTTTCATATGTTTGAATCAGCCCAACAAGGACTTGGCCTCGAGCAGGCAGATTTTCAATTGGGGGTGCGTTACCGGTAAGGCAAGGTTCCTTAAAAATTTTTCAAGTCTCCATGACGTCATCCGATCGTGACGTCATCCATAGTTTACCTACCCCTGGTTAATTTATGTTAAGCTAAGATACATCAATATAATATTATTATTGATATCGATTTAACTTATCAGTCAATATTGATACATCGAATATGATCGATTTTACTGATCGACTATATCGATTTAGTGCAATGAAAGCTATTGTTAGGCCTAGTATAAAATACAATCGATTCAATAATTATTATAAATAGAAGCCTAGTATAGTTTAGTATAATATAGTATTAGTATAGCCTAGCATAGGCCAAGTACAGTCTAGTTTCTAGTATACCGTATGCTAGACCTAGTAAGCTTATACGAGTATCAGGCCTGACGCGACGAAGGAATAACTAGGGATTTTATCCCCGGACTTGGCTTTTTTAGGGACCCGGTTTACAAGGGTGACAAAATTTTTTTGGGCCGGCCCACAGTGTTCCTTGCCCTGGATCCACCCGACTGGAGCCCTCGACTCGCCTATTCAAATTCTACACACCTCAGGAAAGCCTACATAATCAAACCTTTTCTTTGATAACTGAGAGACAAGAATCTTCTTATCAGACCAAACTGCCAAAGGAAATTGAATGCAGGCATGAAATACCCTCGAATTCTTGAAGTTGAGACTCAGAAATAATTCTATTTTCATGTTCCTAAGGATTCATAGCTCCAGACTTTGGGTAAAAAAAATACAAAAATGTCATTGTCCGACAAAATCTCTAGAAAAAGCTTCAAAGTTCAGACCCAGACTCCCTTTACCCTTGTGGTTTGAAGTTTTGAAGTTGAGCCTCGGAAATTAATCCATTTCCGTTTTTTCAGAATTCATAGTCATAGCTCGAGACCCAAAGACGAATTCGTGATTGGGTCAAAGCGATACAAAAATACCCTTGTTAAACAAAATCGCTAAAGAAAGCTCAAATGTGCAGACGCAGACTTTACCCTTGTGGTTTGAAGTTGAGCCTCAGAAATTAAACTATTTCCACTTTCTCAAGGGTTCACAGCTCGGTAGAGTCTTGAGAATTCAAACACTGACCCTCAGCTATTAGCCGAAAGCGCTCGTGAATTTATAAATACATTGCGGCTTTAGTAATTGGTTTCTACTTATAAAATTTAATTAAGACCTTTTTGTGAGAGAAAAATGTTTGAGCAATATTCTTAGACATCTGCAACTTGTGTTTCAGCGAGGATTTTCAAATTCTGAACTACAGAGCATCTCATGTCATGCTAATTCTAGTTGTACTCGGTCCACAAAGTCAGGCCTGATGAGAGAAGGGGGCAACTGGTGATTTTGTCCCCGGGCCCGGTTTACAAGGGAGGGGGTGAACAAATGTTATGGGGGGTCCCGCTGTGTTCCTTGCCCCGGACTCGACTGGAGCTCTCGACGGGCCTGTATAGTATAATGAATGTTTTTGGATCAAGTCGATGGTATGTAAAACATTTTTCAAACCCATCGACAAAGAGGAGGAAGACTTGGAGCAGATAAAGGCACAGTGAATAAATCTGTTCAAATCCTCTTATTGTGACATCAGCATCCGTGTTATCATCAATTCGTGACGTTATCAGCTTGAACCTTCGTGCGTTAGTAACCTCTCTCCTTCTCTTTCTGACTTGGAGATTTCTGGATTAGGTCGAGGATTAAAGCTCCATCAATGAGTAGGAAACAAAAGTCTAGTATAATCTAGTATGGCCTAATATTAATCTAGCCTAGAATAAGCATAGTTTAGGCTGGGCCTGCGGCTCACGGATTTCTGGATTACGACAAGGGTGCCTAAGCCTAGTTTAAACCCAAAATAGCCTGGCATAGGCCTATTATAGGGCTAATATAATTTAGTATACTGTATGATAGAGGCTAGAGCTAACGTAGTCCAGTATAGTATGCTAGGCCTGAGGAACTCGGAGTCAGACTCGCAAATTTTGAATGTAGGGGGAAAGTATCGGTAAAGAATGGTAAGAAACCGGTATTTTGGAAGTACCGGTGCTGTTTGGGCCATGTGCCGAATTTTGCAGTCTGCGCTCTGTGGTATGACAAACAAAGATTCGAGATTCGCTGATTCAAGAATCAAGAAAGGAAGGAAAAATGAAAAATACCGATTTTTCACAAAAATACTCGGGGTTAAAACCGGTTTTTTTAGAAAACCGGTATTGACATGTTTTATGTTTTTGTTTTGGGCTCATCCTTAGGGGAATTTTTCCCAGTGGCAGTGATTCTCAAATCTGCAAATCCGAGTTCGAGTCCATGCCCCCCCCCCAGTAGTTTTTAACTTATCCTGATTTATATTAAGCTAAGAAACTCTGAGAGCCATTATGAAACTATTGACTTGTGACGTCATAAGTCGTCAATCCTGGTCCGCTTACAACATTAAGAGCAAACTTCTCCCAAATCTGAGTCCCCCTATCTCATCAGTTTGAAATATACTAAAGTAGACTTGTACCAGACCAAGGAGCGAGGTGAACGAGCAGAGCGAATGAAGCCCCCTAATCTCATCAGCCCGAAATACACTAGAGTAGACTTACACTAAACCAAAAAGTGGCCGCGAGTGAGCCCCCCTAAACTCATTAGCCTAAAGTATTCCAAAGTAGACTTATACTAGACCCAGCGAGTGTACCGCTCTAAAGCCTTAACCTAAACAATTCTAAAGTAGACTTATGTCATAAAAGACACTTTAGTGATCTCTTAAACGAGAACTCTCAGATATTTTTGTCTGGCATTATCCAAAACATATCTGATTGGGCAAAATTTCGAAAAGACATGAAACATGATCTTTATATTTCTAGCTGCGCCAAGAAATCCAAGTCCTACAATCGTAATCTAGGCAGTGAAGCAATCTTTTTTTCTTCTTTCAAGAAACCGGTATTCTTGGTCTTATAGTACCGGTTTAGGGTGTCGTATATTCCATAAAAATCACTTACGTCTCCCCTTCCCCCTCCCTTCAACTACTTTTTCGGGGCTTTAAGATCAGCTTCCAATCCTCCTTTACTAAATTTCATAACCTCATCTTCAATTCCAAATAGTACTGAACTCCCATGGCGGGCACCCGATGTGGTTCCGTGCACAAAATGCACCACACAAGGAAGCGGTTTTTCTAAGCGACAGGGAACGGGGGTAGGGCTGGGGAGGTGGCTGGGGGTTAATCGAAAAACAGCTCTGCACCATATGGGAAGAACAAAAGATGCTGGCCCTGTAGAACTCCTCACATTAAACTTTTAAAAGCTAACAGCCCTAACTGACTGCGAGTTCTTGGATATCTATTCCACATTCGCGCTGGTTGCAATCGCAAGTTGTTTCTTCAGCTACATTATTCTTTAATCCCCCCCCCTAACCTACACAGACAGGCTAACAAATCCTCTCTAAAAATCAATGGTCTTCTACTTTCAACTCTTAGTGCCCTGCGTACCAGCCCTACGCACACTCGATGCGCTGAGGCTGTTATTCCTTCTTTACAATTTCGCTCATTATTGCTTACTGCCAACTTGCTTACGTCTACGGCCCAGTTTCCCGAACTCCTCATGCCCTTCCCCTTCCCCCACCTTCAAGCTCAGTGATAAGTAACGAAATGCTCGTCCCAGACCAGAATCGAGGTACAGCTAGGTATTTAAAAGAAAAACGTCTCAATTCATGTCAAGAATTTGAGAATCAAAGAAGAAAATAAATGATGGCAAAAGTGAGGAACAAGTCAATTGTCTAAAGGTGCGATAAGATCATGATCAAAAGTAGTTTTTGAATAACGGACTGTCAAGGTTTCTCAAAGCCTGAATTTCCTCAACGAACTCCCGCTACAGGTCAATTAATTTACAAATTTCAAATGTTTTAAACATAATGATAACGTGTTGTACTTATCATGAATAATTTTTCAGATATGAAATTCGAGAAATGATACAAAAGATAAAGATTTTACAAAGCGAGCAGCGCGGTATTACCGAAGGTCAGGACTCATCCGCCATAGGATTGCAGAAGTATCAACCCATTCGTCGTTATGATCACAATGGCAGTGTAATTGGAGTAGTTCAACCATTACTCGATCGTCGGCATTCTGATCGAGGTTAGTCAACAGCTTCAAATCTCACTTTCTCTCATTGACACATTGATACAAAGGCACATAAGATATTATATCTCTCTCAAGAATAGGCTCTCTATGAGAACATCAGGTACGTGCGCTAAGCTTACATGAATCAGAGCACTAGATCTACTCGACATCTGTTTTGCTTCGTACATACCAATCGATAATTTCTGGATGTCTAGGAATGTCGAAGGCTGTACCAGTGGTTAGTATAAAAAGGTACCGAATAATCGATTCTAGCCGATTATCGCCATTGGAAGATTGGTTCGATTATAATTCTCCTGCTCTTCTGTGTCTTATCAACCCGGGGGGTGGGGGGGGGCGTCATCAAGATGGATTTTTCTGACAAATAACTTAGAGGGTCTTTCGTTAAATATATGTATATCTTATGGTATCCACGCAAACGCCGTGCACTAGGAAAAATCTCAACTAATCATTAATTTTCTTTCTTTGCAGAATCAATCCGAAGTATCGAAGATGAAAACAGCGTTCGCGAACAAGCTGAAATGTCGAACACTTTGAATCGTTGTTCCGAATCCAGCGAAAATCTAAAAAGTTACCAGACGACACCCGCTCATCTGATTTCCTCCAGTCATCAAAGACATTTTTCGTTGCTAAATAGCGACACCGGAAACGACTCCGATACAAACAGCCATTGCGCTTTAATTGTCCCGGATGAAATTAAATCGAATAAACCAATTCGTACGCAGAAATCAATCACAAGTAATAATCATTACGAGCAACACGAATTACAAGACTTGGACAGATTGAAAGCGACACGAAATCGAAATAAAATTTGACTACGAAGGTGTGTTGAATTATGGGTCACACCTGATGATGAATTTGTAAAATTTCCTTTCATCAATACAACATCAGGGTGTCGCCAGTCGGATAGGAACAGACGTTCTTTATGATCATCGACTGATTCCATTTTCAGCACCACTAATAAATTTCATTGTACAGTGATAGGGAGGAGTAGTAAGAACAACATGACGTAGCGAGAGGGGTCGTAAGGGTGAGGCATCCTCGAAGAGGTGACGCTATCGACGAATTGGAGAAATTGCGATTCTCAAAATTACGAATTAACTAGAATCTGAGCACGAATCGGCATTTCCCTTTCCCATATATAAATAGTCCTCGCTACGCGCCTGCAGCGTAGGTACTATAAAAGAATGAATTACTTAAATGTAACTATATTTTGTTTAAAGATTCTTTTGGTACTGGGTAAAGTACAGTGATGAAATTGAATTAATGTGATAATGAATAATTTGACGTCGTTATTATTAGAGCATTGAAAAGACGGAATGTAATTCACATTAAAGCTAAACTCTTGTAGACATTTACTGAAATTTTGATGCTAGACAAATCTACGAGTAAAACATTACTCATACCTACTTTACCGTTGACAACCTTGACCATCGAGACAATTTAATATACCTGCTTATTTGAAGGTATAAGTACAAATAGCGTAATAATATTTTCTTACTTTGTATTTTTACAACGAAAGTTGGAAGCATAATATAATTTTCCACTTCCGCCATTTTGCAAGGAGTTGACATGCATTTTTTCCACTTGTAAAGCATACCTTGTGATGTATGTAAATAAGTTCATTTAGTGATAGAAATTGTAATTTTTTTCTAGAACAACTATTTCAGTTAATAGCGTAGAATATGTACAGAATGCGCTGTACTTATATATTAAATCTACTTTAATAGTTTCACGATACCTAATTCCAAATTTATAGTGGTTCAATATGATGCGTATGCATTTTTGATTTCTTATGTATTTCAAATTTGATCGTTAACTGGTTTATTGTTGTGTACTTTAGTGTAAATAATACGAGTATTTTCTCAAAAAGCCGATTTCCAATTTCCTTCAGAGAGGGAAACATTGTAAATATTATTTTCTTACCTCATTATCTAAGGAAACGTTAGACTTCCAAATATAATATTGCTTGTTTGTTGTGTTAAATCTGTTCTATCGAGATTACAAACGAGAAATAGACGATATTTCATCCTCATTCTTTCATCTTTGACCCGATGAAATCATTTTGTCAGACTGATAGAAAGGATTGTGTAGAGCGCTAGACCGATACGGCTCTCATTTTCTCGCTAAATTTGTAGAGACTAGGTATAGATAATCTAAACCTTTATAATTAATCCTTGGATCAACACCTCTTACTCGAAATTTTTATCCGAAGATTCAATATAAATTGGGAATGATAATGGAATAATCAATGGACTTTTTTGAAAAATTGATTAACACACTAACCTGGATATCTTCATCAGTTTTAACAACAATATCCACCATAGAACCACCGACAACAACCTGTGTACAATACATTATGGTCAATGTTATATGTGAGACAAGATTTCCAATAATGGTGGCTTAGAATTGTAGGTACTTACTATATTTTTATTGGGTCTCAACTCATTCGATCCGTTTCTTTTACCACATTGGTAATTTTTTAAGCTGCTACGATTTGTACTATTTATGCGTTTGGACGATCTTTTTTTCTTACTCAGTTCTACAGAGATCAAACTGCCGATCGCAGCATTATTTTTAATTAAAGCGATATCTGTACAGATTGAATTCGCAAATTTCTTAAATTCTTCTAGTAAGAAAAAAATAGATAAAATAGACGTATAGGCCTAGTTTACATTATATTTTATACTATTTTAATTTTCAATATTTCCACATCAGAGTTTTCCACATAGTGACATATTTTCATTTTGAATGAAGAAGAAAAGAGTCATATAAAAATAATTTATAATTTCAGTCAATGACACTAACTTGATTCTAAAGATTTCCCTCTCGTTAACTGACTAACGCAGTCCAGTACGAATGGGGTGACAGCTTTTCCAGAAATATTTTTTCTTTTCGCTGAAACGAGGGCTTCTTCAATTGCAGTTTGTATCGCCATCTCTGTAAATTATACATCCCAGAAGTTAGAGCCATACACGTTTTGGTTGATTACACACATGAACAAATGTCAAATTTTTTTAATGAAAATGAACTACCTAAGACGTTCCTGAAAGTCCGTTTTCACCAATCTCGTCGGAGTTCCGAGTAATTTGCGTTTGAAAATTCTAAAATTGCCAAAGACTGTACTTTCAAAATGCGATAGCAGAGCAAAACCAGAATACTGAGGTATGTTGAACCACACAAAAATGTAGTTTGAACCTTGTTCTACAACATATTTACGATCAAGAATAATCGCACAATTCTTTGAGCAGTTATGAACAATATTGTAGAAGACAATTTTCAGCTTCAAACGCGGGGCAATGTACGACCTCGCGTCGCGTCACAGAATCGCGTGTTTCCCCGTGTTTGAAGCCGAAAATCGTCTAATATTGTTCATAACTGCTCAAAGAATTGTGCGATTATTCTTGATCGTAAATATGTTACAGAGCAAGGTTCAAACTACATTTTTGTGTGGTTGAACATACCTCAGTATTCTGTTTTTGCTCTGCTATCGCGTTTTGAAAGTACATTTTTTGGCAATTTTAGAATTTTCAAACGCAAATTACTCGGAACTCCGACGAGATAGGTGAAAACGGCCAACGGCATCGTGTTCAGCATGAAAAATACGTTCAGAAACGTCTTAGACAGTTCATGTTCATTCAAGGCTGTTCATGTGTGTTATTGTTCATTAAGTATGTAATATTAAAATAAAAAAAAACATAAAGGTACGAAAAGTAATGATGAATGAAAAAAAATTGAGCTTGATAACATCTGTGAAAGTAAATAGGTACATTTATAGCCAAGTTCTTTTTTGACTTCATTCATGAAAAATAACCGAATACCTTCGAAAGAAGCCGTTTCTGGAATAGGTACGCCCACTAGTATTCCAGAATCAGATAAAAATTCCAGAGAATTAAAGATCAGGTTGGCGGCATCTTCAGGATTCGGAACATTATAAGCACTTTGATGTCCACTTTTTCGAGTATAAAATGCAGGAAATTCTTTCGTATCGCCGTAAGAAACAACACACACTCCATGTGTTTCCTAGAAGGTCGAAAATGAGAGAAATCTGTGTATTAGATACTGTATCTATGGATAAAATGGAGATAAAAGCAAGAACTAAGAATTCTAGTCTTCTATTTCGGGGAGACAAATAAAAATAAATAAATGAATAAATCAGTAACTTCGGTACGCATGGAAACTTCAAATACCTAAATCTTTTTCTAACTAAGACAATCTTTACTTGACATATTTCTTCATTAGACAGTATTCTTACTAAAAATTCCAGAGTACGTGCAATATCCAGAATAGATTTAACTCCACTACATACAACGCCTACCGGGCAACGAGACAGTTCGAGGAGGTCGGCACTTATGTCCATCGTATCGTTAACATCGCGATGAACTCCTCCAATGCCACCTTAAACAAAAATACCTTTTCACGGTAATATGATTTTAAACAAATCAATCACTTCAAAATTCACAGCTTTACAACTGGTAGGTACAGTATTTTATAACTTAGGTCTACATTAGTATATCTTACCGGTTACGAATATGTTTATTCCTACTTTCTGTGCCACAACCAGAGTTCCGGCTACTGTAGTACCTCCATTTAAATTCTAATCCAAAATAACAAAATAGAAGTTATTTTGATATCACAAATTTCCATCGAAAATTTGCTATAAAACAAAAGCTTCGTGTACTCACATTACTGAGAACATACGGAAAATCTCGTCTAGATATTTTGACTTTTTCCGTATCTGGTTTTGATAGGGTATAGATTTCATTTTCACTCATTCCCACTTTAATTCTTCCATTGATGACTCCGATCGTTGCTGGCACGGCTCCCTAAAATTCAAGCATTCAGTGTTCTAAAAAGAAATTGAAATCGATAAATTTTTGAGATGGTATCCAATAGGTTTTCCAGAAACTGTAAAAGAATGCTAGTTGAAGTATCATCCTGAGCGGAGACAGAGAATTTTAAGAAACGAAGAAACACTTTCCCTTATCTACCATTATCTTTTTGGAGGGGAAAAATAATTTTTTTTAACGATTAATGTCAGCATTGAGCTCAAAAACTCGTGCTTTAATGCACAGCCTCTTCCTACATATTAAGAAGAATAAAAATACTCAACAACGACATTCTCAAGTATATCTTTATACATGCCTGTTCTCTGACGATACTCTCAACAACTAAAGCAGTTTCTTCATTTTCTGGATATGGCATTCCATGCGTAATGATTGTGCTTTCGAGAGCGACAACTGGTTTCCCCAAAGCTAAAGCTTCAGTAACCACACCAGAAACATCTAAGTACGTATGCAGAGTTCGTTTGCATTGAAATATTCGTTTGTACAAATTCTGAAAGAAAAATATGCATAGGTATAGCTTACTCATCTTTTGATATGAATTTAAATATTCGGTATCGTCTCCAAGGCCTAAGCCTCATGATCCTAATGTTGTCAGTACTGATGTACAGGTTACTTACCCGACAAAGGAAGAAAAAATATTGAGTATACTCACCATTTTCAGGAATCTCAACCATAAATCGATCGAAAATGATCAATATCAGAAATAGGTACCTTATCTTTTTCTCGAGCAACCAGCTCTGTTCCTACAGTCCACTATGATGATGATTCATTTTTCTATGTACCGTAATTCTAATTTTTGTACGAACCCCCTCGGTTAAAATGTTGCTCTTTCTATCGAAATGAAGCAACGTATGGAACTGAAACCGGTGAGATTTAGTCGTCTACAGTATATCATTGAATATTGTGATCATTACCTGTATGTAGTCTTATCTCCACGTGTTTATACTTGTGTGTGTGTGTTTACTCTTCACCTGCGAGTTCATTCATGGTTCATTGCTATCGAGTATATCGCGCGAGTGTTTTCCTTCGTTTATCTGATAAGGCAGTACTTTCAACAATATTTAAACTGCATTGTAGATTCACCAAAAGGAAATTCAATAAAAATGATTAATCTGATGATTTATTCGATATGCAATGCAAACATACTATCCTTGCAGCCTTATTTCCACATTCTATAATACATTACTGATAGGTTACTATAAAAGTACTTCTCGTGTCTCATTATACCATTGGATGACTCACAATTACAAGAGTATTCATCTGATCGCAGAATCATTCTCGACAATAATGTGGATTGCTTTTGCCTCTGCGTGATGATTTAACAATCCTAGTACTTCACTGTCTCACCATAACACTAAATAAAACAGTTGCAGAAGTTATTAAACATAATTTGCTACAAAAGAGGGCTGATTTTGCTTTGGCATTATTACATAATATGACGAGTAGACAAATAATTTTCCACGTTTCTTACAGAGATTATATAGCTTCTAACGCTGGTTTCGTGGCTGAAATTCGTGAATCTCTATATTCATGTGTTTCTCTTCTAGGGAGAATCGACGTGCACGACAAGTTCATCATTCAGAAACTACGCGTCATCATTACAAGAAGTAGGTACGGATTGATATTTCTCTCATTCTATTAAAAAGTAAAATGAAAGTCTGAAATCGAATACATTCTTCCCGTGATTACTCTTATGAACTATAAACAATGAACCAGTAAATCATACAAGAATAATTTATTTCAACAAAAAATTACAATATTTGATAGCAGTACCGTCTGTTTCTCATTTTATACAATAAAATCAGCAATAGTACACATATTTAGTATAAATTATACAAAATCACACTGAGGTTACAATCTGACAGGTCACTTTTTAAAAAGCATAATTTTTACATCACTGGGATCATCATTTCTTCAAATCCAAAACGAATACCTGAAATGGAACGTAAATTAACGATTTGCTCTTTGGCAATATGTGAGAACATCTAAGTACAATATTAAAACTTACACTTCCGTCTGAAGCACTCGCGCCGACTTTATCCCCTCTGGAGTTCCAACAAACTTCGAAAATGCCCCCAGTTCCTTTGTAACTATGCACCAGTTGGCCGGACTGAGTCGACCAAATGTGCACACACTTATCAAAACTACCCGACGCCAAAAATTTACCATCTGGCGAGAAAGCTACACTATATACTGGTTCAGTATGCTTTGTCAGTGTATGAATCCATTGCCCTCGCTCAACATCCCATAGACGAACAGTCGAGTCAAATGAAGCACTAAAAAGATACATTTTAAATAAAACTTATGAATAAGAAACGAATAATAGAGTTAGGGCCAATTTCATATAATATACTAACCTGGCCAATATTAGATTCATATTCGGATTATTTGTGCCCGGGCCTGTTGGACTCCATTTTATAGTATAAATTTCTTTACTGTGAGCTTGCAAATCATGTACGCACGTATCGTGATTCATTGACCAAATTTTTAAAGTCATATCATCCGAACAAGATGCCAACAACATGCCTTGAGGATCCCATTTGATAGCATTGACTTCGTTCTTAAAGTAGATCAGAAAAGATATAAATCATTGGAATTCAACAGGAAAAAATAAAACATGACGATCCTTACTGTATGCCCCTGGAATGATTTTATGGGCTTATCAACCCCTAATTTACAAACATGAATACACTGATCTGTACTACAGGATGCAAAACTTGTATTTGACTGCCAGTCAACATCCAGCGCAGGAGCTGAGTGAAAGGAAAATTGCTGAGTGCATTGTCCAGAAGCGGCATCCCAGATGATGGTAGTCTACAATATTCAGAAGGAAAAATAATTAGTAGAGTTCTTGAGAAAGTTAAATTTAAATAATATTCTTCTCAAATGATGATTAACCTTATCCACGCCAGCACTTAAGATATAATTGCCTCGTTTATTCCATTTCAATGCAAAAATTGGCCCTTTATGTTGTCCCAAAGTACTGGAAAGTGTACCATTTGTCTTCCAAATCCTAGCATAGCCGTCATAAGATCCTGTAGCTAACAGGGTGCCGTCACACTAAAAAAGTATGATAATAAAATAATTATGATTGAAGTCACACAATATGTTATCCATGAGGTAAGTCAATACGTACGTTCCAGTCTAGGGAAGTAACGTCCTTATTACTAGGAACCTCAGTTCCTCCTTTTTGTATACAGTGTCTCAAAATCTGCTGATGTCCCAGCGGAACAGAGGTATTGGTCATATCCCATAATCTAGCTGTACTATCGCCCGATCTAATGATAATGATAGTAAAAATAATGCGAGGGATAGAAATTAATAGATAGAAAACATAACACATAAAATATTATTCTGAATACAGCGATAAAGCTTTATATGTGCGAATAATAAACAAAGATGCTAACCCAGATGCTAATAAATCACTAGTTGGATTCCATGCGCAAATGAACACTTCGGATTCATGCCCTTTCAAGACCATGGCTCTACTAGCAGGTATCTCTAAATTAGCATCGATATCAGGTTCACTGACACTATTTGTAGCAGCTGGTAAGACAGCTGTTGAATTAAGAGTATCTGTAAAGAAGATTTAGTGAATATAGTAAATCAATAAGAAAATAAAAAAAGTCGCGGACCACAATATTAATTACAATTACATCGCAAATGATGGAATTAATCACCTTACTGATCATGAAAATAAGCAAAGGCGTGAAGAATAAAATTAAGGAAACGTGACTTCAGCAGAACAGCAAGAAAAAAAAAGACGAATAAAATTTCTAAATGATCGGAAGAATTTGCTGCACATCATTGACTTGGGACAAAATGATAGTTTTCTTTTTTATAGAGAAAGAAAAATGAAAAAAAAAAAAACAACAAATTGTTTTCTTAAATATTTCTTGTGTTCAATATAGGCTATTCTAGTACTTCTAACTCGATAGAAAAAAAAAAAAATGAATGTGTGAGAAGATAATTACCTTCCATCGGAATATCACCATCCGCTTTAATTTTTGCTATATGATTAAGTTTATTAGAAACGACATCTGGCATGACAGCATCTATTAAAGAAAGGCCTTCTGTGAGTCTTTGTTCAGTTCCATCCTGGAAACACAAAGGAAAACAATGCCAAGATTTGAGATAAATAATTGGCCACTCTTTTAATAGCTCATTTTCGAAGTAATCTTTCTTATGATAGTTCGGAACGAGAATGCACAATCATGCTTGACAGATTTTTTATACATTTATGTATTATACTAAGCATTATCACAAGTTCCTTCGTCATTTGTGGATTTTTGTTCATAGATTTATTCATAGATTCAGGCATTATTTATTTAGATAAATTCAATGCATCTGGCACGGAACTCCGAACTAATGGACTCTTCCAACATCCTTACAAACGCAATCACTACTTGAATGATAGTGGTGTGAATAGTCTGAAAGATTGTATTCAAAGGTACGGACTAGAATTGAACATCAAGTTCAACATTGCTGATACAATCGCGGTTTTCATACTGATGGGGACAGTTGCTATCGGAGTAATCAGTTTGTACACATTTTAACTTCAGGTCATCGCATCCAACACAAAAATAACGTGTTAATTAAAAAGTTCCTATCGACGTTTGGACGACGAAGAAGATACAATGTTGGACAAAAATCTAGCAACTGTTTATAGTCGAATTGATTTTTTTCCCTTCGTTCTATCAGTACATCACAGACGCCGACAACGTGGATCTTCGTTTTAGAGTTAAGAAATGAATAAAATTCATAAACAATTTGTCCGATGAAGGTATTACCTCGCCAATACATATTTCCGCTTCTGTATATTGTAATCCTTTTTGTAAAATACTGATGAGAGCTGCCGGAGGAACTAAGCTTCCATTTATGTTCGATTGAGATATATGAGATTCAATACCGAAAGTATAAGCTGAATGCTTGAATCCTAGAAACACAGAAGTTGACATGTATTCAGGGCGAACATTTTACAAGTGGAAGCCGGCGAAACCGACTCACTGGAATTATCAACACTCAAACTTCATGAAGTAACAAACCTGATTCTTGAAGGTATCGATAGACCAAAAAGTTGACTTCGTCGCTAGAAAAACTCATATTTGCGAGGCAAATTACTACATAGACAGAGGACTGAAAGCATTCAAGTACTGAAAATCAGTTTATGTTATTCCAAATCCTCAAGTCGAACTCATCGTCATTTCCGAATTGTTCTCAGATTCGTTCATTTTTAGGTCTAATAAAACGCGTTTCAAGATTTTTCTCTTTAGATATAAGTTGAAATACAGGAATGTGAAGTGAAATTAAAGAATCTATATATGAGGGTATTCACTGTACTAACATGAGAGAAATTTATTATCGTTTATTTCTTTCGCCACAAGAACTCTTTCAAAATTGCTGTGATGTGATTTGAGCCATTGAACTTTCTTCGAATCGAATTTTATTTTTCTCCATTAATTTTTTCGTTATCACCTTAGCTTAGACAACGCTAGTATCGCTACTAGTCCAATATGAAACAATATGGCGATTTACTATCTTTCTAGGTTCGTCCAGGTGAAAACAAGTAAACATTTTATTATCGTGAATTAAATATCAACCCTCTGACCCTGAAATCTGGATATCAATAATTAGCTACTTCGACTCTTCACAATTTTAAAAACCATATCAGGTCATAGCCATGGATCGGAGGTCTTATCGTCATAATTTGCCACATTGTTCTTCAATTTTCTCTCATTTCGAACTTTAACATAATAATTGAAACCGAAGAAACAGCGAAATTCGTCCAGTCCAATTATTCGGCAGCTCCAGAAATTCCACTAGTTAGAACTTGACTTCATTTTAGAAATTATCAGTAAGTTGCTCGTGACATCAAAAAGAAGTAAGTGTACACTGTACGAAAATTTAATTCTCCTTTCAATGTTGCAGATAGTTCTTGAGCGATGCCTGTTGGAGAAGCTCGTTTTATCAAGAAGAAGGTGAAAACAGGCACAGTTGATATTCATCCTACAGACAATGCTCTCGTTGTGAATTACGAGGTTGAAGCTCTTATCCTTGGAGATGATGGTCAACCAATGATCGGCGATCAGAAGAAATGTCAAAAACTCATAAGATTTCACAGTTTAAATCCATCTACTAATTGCGCTGCACTTGCGAAGGACGTCATAAATAAATGTAAATTGATCCACCCTTCGAAATTGAACGAAGTGCAACACTTGTTGCGGTACCTGCAATATCGACGCCAGTGTGCTCCATCTTTGCTCGTCAAAAGTACTGAAGCAGTAGACACTAGTCCTGTGGAAGAAAATGCAACCTCCAAATTGGAAGAAAAGGTAAATTTGCTCGATTTGGAAGATTACATAGAGTTATTGTACGATGATATACCAGATAAGATTAAAGGCTCTCGTTTAATTTTACAATTATGCAAAGATGACTCTAATTTAGATGAATTAACCAAGAACGAATCGTTACTTAGCGTACTCTCCCGTGTCTTACGAGAGGATTGGAAGAAAAGCCTGGACCTGACCATTAACTTGGCTAGCGTTTTTGGAAAATTCTCCGAGTACAGCGTTTTTCAATGCACAATTCTTGAGCAGAAAATAGGTTCGCTATGCATTGAAATCATTACACATGAGATGAGCAAGTACGAAAATTTCGACGCCAACATTGAACGCAATGATGAGAAAAACGAAAAAACGAAACCTTTTCGCTCAAAGTTGCCAATACCGCGGAGTATCAAGTCCGCTCTTCCCTCAGACACATCCAAAGTTAAAAGTCAAATTCCAGTTAAAAATAGTCGTCGACATTCGTTAATTGTTGACAAAGCGGCAAATGATCAAAATGCCCCTGATAAGACAGAATTGTCTGGTCAGAAAGCTGAAATCGTTGCCAAAAAACAAGATCAACTATTTAACGTTTGTTTCTCATTGTTGCTGAATATATCAGAAAATGAAAAAATTGAAGACAAAATACGGAAACGTAACATTGTTAGGTTATTAGTTCAAGCTTTAAGTCGAAAATCAACTCAATTGTTGACAACTGTTTTGAAATTCCTCCAAAAATTGTCCGTCTACAAAGAAAATAAAGACTCGATGGCGTCGGAAAATATTGTTGAAAAACTGCCCAGAATCTTACTATTATCGATGAAAGACAATAATTTGATCGATTTCTTGTTACCATTATTATTCAATTTGTCTTTTGACCGTAAATTGTGTGAACAAATGATTAGAGTTGGTTTTCTCACTGAATTGGTCAAAATGACGGAAAAATATCGTTTGACGAAGAATCAAAAGTATATTCTCGGCTTGTTATATCATTTTACAATGGATGATCGAGTGAAGTCTATGTTTGCTTATACCGATTGCATTAATGTGATCATTGACCTGCTGCTACATCCAGAAGTTGGTAATGATCTTATTTTGAAGGCTTTGTGCGTAAATCTTACGCTGAATAGTAAAAATTCCGAAGCTCTATGCGATCATCGAGTCATAAGTGCAATTATGGAAAAAGTCTTCAGTAATAAAGATGCGATTTGTATGAAAATGATTCGGAATATCGTATCTCATTCTAGTACTAAACATATGTTCGAGATTTATGCTTCGGAGGTAGCTAGATCCCTAAAATTATGTATTCACACTCACACAAGTTTCGCGTGTGAATGTATAGGATTTTTATCTCATTTATTGACCACCGATGTGGATTTTAATGCCTTATTCAAAAAGTTTCAGCTGTTTCCCCTAATCAAGCAATGTTTCAGTAATCTAGATTTTGTTACGGATGATGTCAGATTGGAATTCCTCCTCTTATTGGGAACTGCCGCTTACGATGAAACAATGGCTGACAATTTATTTCAAAATGATATCCTTTCCTTACTTATAAAACATATTAAAGATAAACAAGAAGACGACGAAATCGTTCTGCAAATAATATTCATATTTTACCAAGTTCTTCAACACCCTCTGACAAGAGATTACGTTACCAAGCACACCGATGCACCGCTCTATTTCATAGACTTATTGCATGATGACAATCCAAATATCCGTAAAATATGCAGAGCTTGTCTGGATATAATAAAAGACTTCGATGATACGTGGGTTGAACGTGTGAAAATGGAGAAATTTCAATGGCATAATTCCGATTGGTTAGAAATGATTCAAAATCAGATGTTGAGTACAAATAATTTTGATAAACCTTATGGAGAATCATTATCCAATGATGATATTTTGCCGCAGTATAATTTATTGCAGCAGTCGTTAATGTTCCACTCTGGATCGCATTTATCGTTAAGTGTTGATGGAAGTATGGAAGTTTTATCTAATATTATGAATTCAGAAGAAAGTAGTCAGTCGCTGAGTGAATATAATAGTGACGCTGATTTGGATGTAGAGCTTTATAGGAAAGCATCGACACCCTTTGATGAAAAATACGATTTGAATGAAGGGTTCAATAATTTAGTTATTGACGGTAGTAACGGAAATGAAACAGTGCAATAATTATCGGAATTATTCAATATTTTATTATTGTAGTGGGCCTATGTCAATCCGCTGATAGATTAACCTTCATCTTATTCTGATTTATTCCACATTAATTCTTTATTTATACCCGACGTTTCATACTTAGTATAACTAGTTGTTGCATTAAAATAACCTACAGGCTTACTTTGTTAGGTATATGATATTTTTACGATTTTTTTTTACCAAATGTTATCTTATTAATTTTTTTATTTGTTTCAATATTTTGCGATTTATTCGTTCTTGTTTTTACGTGATTAAGTATATTCTATTTATGAGTTTTTTTTTTTTTCTGTTCAGAATTTTCTACATTTTTTAGTTTTAGTTTCTGATTCTTTGTACATGTGATCACGTGTAATCTAGTTTATGTTTACTCTATCAGCTTATCTCTATTCATACTTTGATCAGCAATCGTTAGCATATTCTTGAAAAATGATCAATAATGTTGTACCGTACTTATCATTTAGAAGAATATTATTGTTTAATTTATTTTCTAACTCAATGCAATTACATACATGATAAAATAATGACATTGGAATGAAGAAATTTTGATTTTCTTTCTTATTGATTCGCCTAGAGCTGTATTGTATTTGAATTTGTACTTTGGTAGATTTCTATGTAGCAATAGTCGGTTCATTTCAAGATTACAAAATTGACGTCACTCAATATTCAGTTGTGCTCTAGTGTTGGTGGGTCCATTATGAACACCAATATAACGCACTAACACTAAAACTGTTTCAAGGTTTGCGATTGGTCTGTATGGTTATTATTAAAAACTAAAAAAAAAGGGAACTTTGAATACAGCTTTCTAAATTACAGTTCCACCCCAAGAACGTATTCGGGGGGGGGGGGGTGTGATGGATAGTTTCCCCCTAGCTCCAGCAATCTCGGCATTTTTTTTTTCTTGAGACAAGATCAAAATTTTTTTCACTAAATAGCAACATTTTTGCTCATACCCCCCTTGTTAAAATCCTAAATACAACACTGTTACTTAAACCTATACCGAGGGAGTGTTACTCTAAAGAGTAACTTTTGGTTGCAAATACCCCAGAAATTTTGCACGTTGTCGAGTACCTACTTTCTCTTGCTTGTAAATGCAAGGTTACTCTTTGGAGTAGGTACCCTTCTTTTAAAGAAACTTTCTTGTATGGTTGTACTTGGAGCTGTGCAGTGTGCACTTGTGCTATAGACCGGCCTTGTAATACATATTGTGAAAAAAATTGGTTTCAATTTGAAAAGAAG
The DNA here is from genome assembly GCA_035079395.1 of Aspidiotus destructor. Lineage (NCBI taxonomy): Eukaryota > Metazoa > Arthropoda > Insecta > Hemiptera > Diaspididae > Aspidiotus > Aspidiotus destructor. Next base: position 7,639,307 of record JAVHKZ010000003.1, on the reverse strand, counting down.
ACAATTCAAAGAGATGAGGAACTACCAAAACTGCTCAACTGGAAGTCCAAGATACGCTTGTTATTACTGCCATTTAAGCGATCCTGGTGGATGCCCGGTTCAAATTGTGGTGTTTTGGCACTGTCTAGTTTGTAGCTGTATTGGCTGTAGCATCCTTGTACGGCAGAAAGAAATAGAGAATTTATTAAAAATTTATTTAATTTCTTGTGAACTCACTGAAGTGCTGGAACTCAGCACAGCAAGTGGCACTTGACTTGAAACTTGAATATAAAAGTCAATATGAAAAAATTATGGTTTCAACGTATTGAAATGAATAAAATAAAAAGTGGAATACATTTTGAATTATTCTCTCTGGCCATACTGATTGCTTAGGACGCAAACTCTTTTCATATTTATGTTTACTGGCAGCCCTGCAGAGAGTAAACATATTCTACCATTGATATCCACATTCTCAAGAAAAAATCTGTGAAAATTGATTTCCAACCAATTACGCAGAACAACAAAAAGATTGACGAAAAGTTTGATTTTGATTCGAGATCCGAAATATTGGTCCACTTTAATACGAGGTACTTTTATTCCGTGTCTTCATCTCTAGCAAAATAATGTCGTTTTAATACAGCGTTTTCTCGCGAATAAACTTATCAGATCAATATATCGGACACTTTAGGCCGATTTAAAAAACCATTTTGTGCGGCGTGTGTGTTCTCGAGAATCATTCATTTCCCATTTTTGCGATTGATAACTTTACTTGCGTTGTGCGATAAACTTGATATTTCGCGTTTGGTAATTCTTAGAAACCGTTTCGTATTACCATAACATTTAATATTGTGTATGCGTTTTAAATGCAGCGAGTAAAAGGACACGGAAATCAAGGTGAGTAGTTTTATCTGAAGATGCAATTTATTCTTCAATAATTGACTATCTTCTCCCTTTTTGTTTTGAAATGCATCTACCATCGTATGTTTCCTCTTGTATCTTCGTATGGTGATCGGGAAATCAAGAAACATTAATATATTTTCCTACTCCATGAATTTTTTCAGGTGGCGTACGTAATGGAACTGACAATAACGAGTATGAAAACGTGAATAATTGGGCCCATCAAGTAAGAATTCGTTCTTCACTCCTTTAGTTTTCCGTACTTGTGTTCCGTTGAACTACAGAAATAATTTTACTACCAAGTTGCCCCGAGTTTTATATCGAGTAGCGGTCTTTATACATTAGCCCACCTGAATGAGACCCAATCGTACTCTAAATGATTGAAGTGACAATCTGCCGTAAATAACTGGGCTATTTTACGCTTTTGAGACTTCTTCGGTAGTGTATTATTGTTTGCATAAGATTCAGTGTCCCGTTAAAGGAGGACTTGCATTTCTGCGATTTTACGAAAATTCATAGGTTATCATGTAATTATTGAACTGACATACTTGAGTGTTTTCATCTGTTGTTCTTCTTAGCTAACTCGATAAGTGTCGTATTTATTCTCTTGTAGTAATTTTCTATTCCAATATAAACTCAACTCTTTCTTACAGAATTATAACGGAGCGAATCCTGGAATGGCTGCGGGCGCATACCCTGTTGCAGCGTACTATGGAGCAGCTTATTATCGCACTTATTGTATGGGTGATGGAACAACCCCTTGGCCAAATAATGAGCCGGTAACCTACGTGAGTAACTACAATGGGCAATTGCCGCCCGAAGCAGCAGCCGCGTATCCGATGGATGGAGTGTATAATGCTGCTCCTTACAGTGGTCCTTATAATCAGACACCAGTCCCCAATGCCTCTCTCAATTATTATCCGAACACTGCGCCCGAGTATCCTGCTTGGACCGCTGGTGCACCTATGCCGTCGGTGCCTGGTAAACAGTACGAAGAGTACTATCGCGAAGGAACGTACAATGGCGTGGATGCTCTGAAAAGCGTTGATCAGCGGCTTCAAAGTTTGGACATAGCATCCGACTCAAATTCTGTCAAGATGCCTGATCCGAAATTCAGCTACGGTCTTGGTCGATCCGACACTTATTCTAACCCAACTCCGACTAGTAATGAGAAGAAAACCACTTGGGCGTCTATAGCTAAACAACCTGCCAAACCTATTCCTCAAACAAGTAGTGGGAGTTCTAAAAAGAAGGGGCCTGGTATGCCGCCACCGCCGATGGTACCCGGACGTCATAATATTGATTTGAACACTTGGGAACCGAAAAATAATAGTGCTCCAAAAGCTCCCGTCGCTCAGGCACCACCTCCGCCTTCTTCGGTAAATTCGTTAGCTGCCAAGCCTGTATGGAATGGCCCTGTTATAATTTCTGAAACGCCTCCAGCTGAAGTAAATTCGCATTGTGAACCCGTCGTCAATTCTGCTCCACCACCGCCATCATATTCGTCAACGCCGATGCCGATGCCAATGCCGATACCGACCTCGTCTCCTCCTCATTCGCACAAACCTTTTTCAAATGCTCCTCCAATAAACAGACCACCTCCGCCTGTGCAAGCAACAACGACTACAATGTATCAACAACCACCTATGACGCGTGCGCCCCCTATTACCACGGTACCATCGGAAGTGATAACGAATTCTTCGTCGCTTTCGCCATCAGTTTCAAATTCGCCACCTCATTCGGTCGTCGATAAACTGAAGGATAAGAATAATTATAATCCATCCGAATTAGAGTTACCGCCCATAGGTACGCGTTTCTTCGTCATCAAATCGTATTCTGAAGATGACGTGCACCGATCAATTAAGTACGAAATTTGGTGTTCTACCGAACACGGGAATAAGAGACTTGACGATGCTTTTGCCGACCAGAAGGCAGCCAACGGAGCAGTCTATTTGTTTTTCTCGGTCAATGGTTCGGGCCATTTTTGCGGTGTAGCGCGTATGATTTCGCCTGTTGATTACGGCGCTAGTAGTTCTGTATGGGCACAAGATAAATGGAAAGGCCAGTTTCGTGTCCGTTGGATTTACGTGAAAGATGTACCAAATCAGCAGCTAAGACATATTCGTTTAGAAAATAACGAAAATAAACCAGTTACGAATTCACGTGATACGCAGGAAGTGCCGTACGACAAAGGTATTAGTGTGTTGAAAACCATTCATTTATTTTCGCATACAACGTCAATTTTCGATGACTTCACGCATTACGAGAAGAGACAGGAAGAAGGCGATAGTAACAAACGAGGACCTGTCGCACACCAGGGACCACCAATGCATCATAATCATTCGGCACCGCTGCATCGTAATCCTTTTGAAAATCGAAGTATGCAAAATAAAGTAAGTTTCCAAAGATATCGTTAGATCTTCGGTACTCGTAATTCAATAATTGTTCAACGAGTCTTTTCGAGAACAAGCTGAATAATCTTCATGATTTTAAGCTTCCACCAAACTTCACGGTGCCTAGTTGTTTTATAGGATGACAAATCGAATAGCTTCATTGTCAACAGGAATCCTGTTCATAAAATGAAATCAAATTTATATTTTAGCAGTTCTAAACATTCACCTTGCAGTAGTGTTTCTTTCTCGGAAAAATTGTATGACACCTTAAATTGTCTTGAAATAAAATAATGAATAAAACGTGCTACATTCTCGTTCGTTCGTTCAGCTCTATCGATGTAACAAAAACATTAATATTCATAAACCATTTTGGTTAAGTATTCATTTCAACATTTTAATTTTTTCAGGATCGAGATGGAGGTGGCAACAATTATTCTCAGATGAATTATCGTCGTAGCGATGTCAGAAACAATCGTAATGGTTTCAACTATCAGAAGAATCAGTCGAACGCATTACGCTCGTGATCTTTTTACTACTTTGGAAACAAGCATCCCCTTCCCTTGTTAGTAAGACCTGATATGTTTGAAAATTACTGATGAAATTAGTTGCGTTTTAAATTTCAAATAATTTTCCTGGTGCGTACATTGAACTTTTTTTTTTTTTGTATTGTTGACGATTTAATATTTCATGCAGAACATTCGATTAATTTCGTTTTTGCTGAAAAAATATTTTATAGGATAACTCTTTTTGTGTGAAGGTAATTTCCCGGCCCTGTATGCGTACTTCATCTTCAGAAAAGATGGTTTCCATCTCATCGTGTACACGTGGGTCTCATATATGTTTTATCATGGCCAATATAGTTAGAAAAATGATGAATGATGGGTAACAAACGAATATATCGTGGTAACTGTGTAAGAAATTTGAAATCAATCTCAATATTTTTATTAGAAGTGTGGACGTATCCTTTGTATGCTGAATTTATGAGCTGAGTGTTCGCTATGGAAATTCAACCGTAGGAAACGTCGAATATATTCGTAAATCCTATTCTCACCCTGGAATTTCAACTTTTCACACATCTAGAATGTAGATTCGAAAATCTGAGAATAGAGTGCGAGTGTTATCGTAAATTATTTGTCAATTCTTCTAGTCGAATATTATTAGAAAGCAATTGACTATTGTATATTTAATTTATGTTTTTTTCTTCTGTATTGAATTCATTACATTTCGATTCTCTTCAACGAATGTGTGTATGAAGATCGTTCCATAGATCTTCACTCATTATGTGTTGTACAAAGAAATGTATTTGCTCCGTGAGAACGAATTTATGTGAAGATCGTTTTAATTTCAATCGTTTCAACGATAGGTTTTCTCTTTCGTTCAAACATCCAAATTTGATAGTGCCAAAGTACCTATGGTACATTTTTTTTTTTTTTTTCGTGAAACGCTTCAGGATATTTTTCGGGTTTAGAGTGGCTATATTATGAAGTGATTTTCGACGAGAGATAGAGAATAGTTTAGGGAAAAGATCTAGTAATGAATAATTACCTTCATTCTTGTGAGTTTCGAGAATTTTCCCTTCTACAGAAATCCTGTTGTACAGTTCAATGTAAGCATTGACTTTCGTACTTGAAGGGAATTAAAGTTTGACTGCCACTTATTTAAAGCCCACTACCTGTGATGATCTCAAGTCTGATCCTTCTCGATATAGCGACGAAATTTCTTGTTTCATCTAACATTAAACAGACTCAACTAGGATAAAATTTGTTGTACTTCATCCTACAGCATTTACGATCATGAATATTTTGCACTATAGAATTATTCATTTGGTAGAACTATCTTCTACCTTTCTGTTTGAAACCGTGCGTAGATATTAGAATCACAACATTTTCAACGCACTTTCTCGTTCTTTGTGATACGATAAATTGATTTTCTTTTCACGCATATTCGATTTTAAATGTATTAACTAATAATTACTATTTTTATCATTATTAATGAATATTATTATTTTTACTATCGAAGAATACCGAAAGAGGTTTAACAATTCTAATTATCTTCAAAATATATCTATACAGTATAATAATATGACGTAACTTCTTTAATTTTTGATTTGAAAACAGATTTTATATTGATATATTTTGTAATCTACTTGTTTCCCCCCCTTTATTATTATTTCTTTGATAGAGTGTAAATTCTGTACTTTCAACTCAGCGATTTTATATTTTTGATTTTTTTTTTTTTTTTTTTCTAAATAATCGTACTAGTAGTGTCTAGGTCCTCTTTGAATGTTACGTAATAGATGAAATTATAGTTTTATTTTCTTATATTATGTTTTAGTAATACGAAAAATTTTGAATGTGATAAATTTTACAAGTGTGAAACTGAATAGTAAGTTCTTGTATTATTCTTCTTTTTCTCACGCGCGATTTTTTGTCTTTAATTTTTGTGTGTTTTTGTGCGTGATGTGTGTGAGGTATGAGTTATGCCAGCACAAGATGAGTACCATTTGAAGTAACTATAACTGAGTGAGGGTTTTCATGTCGAAGAACTATCACAAACTATTTCTGGGTCTATACGTTGATCGTATAATATCGGCAATTTAATTTTACAGGAACAATATTATGTTTTTCTAACGAAACTTTAAATTATGTAGAGTTATCTTACGAACCCTTTATTTTCTTACCTGTCTTCTTTTAGCTTTCTATGCAACGTGAATATTGAGAATTTTTATTACTAGCTAATGAGACTTTTTTCTCGTTCATTTTAATGTATCATTTTGTTACGTTATAAATATTTTAGAAATCACTTGAAGTAAATTGTATTTTATTAATGATGTTCGTGTTTTTGTGTCTTATTGAAAGAACCAAGAAAATTTCTGCTAGCGTCTAGCAAAAACGGAAATCCAACTGAGGAACTTTTGAAACTTTTGTCCATCAATCTAGAAATGTGAAAGATCAACCTATATGGAAAAGAATACGCAAAATAGCCTAATTTTTTGATTTCCTTTAGACGCTTGAGGTTAGAAATCATTTTGTCGGGTGAACCGTTTCCGGATATTGGGCTCGGAATTCAACTTGTTCTGAAGTTTTCCATGATATTTTCTCCAAATGCCACCGTTTTTGTGTAGCACTAAAAAATCATTTTTCGATCAGAATTATTTGAAATTAATTTCGCAGAGCTATTTGAAGGAAGTCCAGAACTTTCATGCAAATCAACGTCCTATTTAATTGAAACAAAATTGCGTTTTACTGAAGTACAACGGTAAATGTACATGATCACCTTTTCATTATGCAGGATTGCCAATACTTGAAACTCAAGTATTTTCAGCGCGAAATTCAAATCTGTTTTCCGTATTTCATCTCGTTTTTCAGTAACTGTTAATTGTTATATGAGTATATTATCAGAACATTATTTCAAGTTGAAAATTAATAATGATTCGATATATTTGAATGTCAAAATCTAACTCTATTCATCCTGGGTTACCCATCAGAAATCCAAAAGAATTCAATACCTCTGAACAGATATAATTTGCAATCTTCCAAAACCTTGGTGGTGGTAATAAAACAATCAAAACACCATGTTTCGCAATATCGCGAGTAGTACCTATAATTGGAGAATATTAAATCTTTCTAAATTCATATGAGATGAGGGAATATCCAAGCGTATGCCGCATACGATCCTTAGAAAAGAGAGAAAACGCCCAACGCTGCTATAGATGCCTCCAAGAGGGACACATAGCAGCAGTCTGCAAGAACACCACAGTGGGCAATATTTGCAACAGATATGGCCAAAAAGGGCCCGTGATCCGGCACTGCCGAGAGCAACCCAAGTGTCCTGTGTGTTGCCAGGACAATGGACACGACACTGGACACATGGTGGGCAGCCAAGTACTGCCCAAAAGACCACACCTGGAGGCGGCTGAAGAAAAGGACCGACAGGGACGGTCAAGTTCCTGCAGGTCAACCTTGAGAACTGCAAACTTGCACAGAACCTTCTCCGGCAGTTTGTTGCTGAGAAGGAAACACACGTTGTGATTGCCAGGTACACAGACCGCACGGGCTTAGCGGCCATTGCGGCCGGTGTTTGCCCTGAGTGTCCAATTGCTCCAGGAGAGGTTGAAAGAGGGGAGGGGTATGTTGCTGTGAATATGACCGACATGGTTGTCTACAGTTTCTGCTTCTCTCCAAATCGCCGCTTCCCGGAGTTTGAGGACTTCTTAAGCAAGCTGGAAGAAAGCTTGTCCAGACGGCAAGGTGATAAGTTCATTGTGGCAGGCGATTTTAATGCCTGGTCAGGGAAATGGCGTTCTGGCCTAACTGACATCCGTGGATATGCCTTGGGAGAGTGGATTGCCTACAATCGACTGGAAAAGGTCAACGTGGGCAGCACTCCTACCCGAGTGCATCAAGGATATGGGTTAATCGTCGATGTTACCTTTGCTTCAGAGAGCCTAGCTCAAAGAATGGAAGGCTAGGCGGTACTGGATAAGGCGCGTTCTGGGAGCGACCATCGGTATATCAAATTTTCCATCCGCCGGGAAGTTGAGTTCGCTGCACCAGAAAAGCTGGTAAGAACATGGGCCGTTAGGAAGCTGACGAGCGACCATTTGAAGGCTAGCTACCTCACTTTCACGTGGAATCAAGAGCAAGAGCAAGAAGGTAAAGCAGAGGTGGCAGCAGAAAGGATGATAAAGACTGTCCCCATAGTATGCGATGTAGCTATGCCCAGGCAAGGACCACCAAAGAAGAGGAGAGAACCATCAAGATTGCCGAACTAAAGAGAGTGTAACCGTCAGCGCCGAATATACCAGCGTAGTAGAGGTTTTGCACCTGAATACCAGCTAGCTTGCAGAAGGCTGAAGAAGGCCATCGAAGACAGACGGCAAGAGCTGTGTGAGATGGCAGAGAACGACCCTTTTGGAGAGCCTTATAGGATAGTGCTGAAGAAGCTAAAGGGCCTCTCAGCAATGAGCCGCATGGAACCGAATGTTGTGGATCAAATCATTGATGGCTTGTTCCCACACCAATGGTAACGCTACCCATGGGTGATGGAGTAAATTTTTCTCAGCGGGCGGGGAATCCGCTATCCATTTTGTTAGGGGGATTACATCCTCAGAAAATGTCCGCGTCTGGAAGCTTCTGTGAACTGCGTGACGTGACGTGTGGCGCTTTATGACGTCATCAATGACCTTGACCTTGACCTACTTTAGGGACTTGGAAAAATTTCAACTTCCAGCCTTCATTATATCAGGCCTAGCATGCAGTATACTGAGAAGAGCCCAGCCAACTCATTTTCTGAGAAGGCATTTTCGCGCCAACTGATCAGGAACGCGAGAGGTTGGGGGTTCCCTGCAATGGCCTCTAAATTTTTTGCAGTAGTATTGCTAAATCAAGTACCTTTTAATTTTTTTCAGTCTTTCGTGTGGGGGCGTGTCTGGGGATGCAAGTTGCCCCCTTGCCCCCCCCCCCCTATTTCGTGACCCATGACGCTACCAATAGTAGAAAAGGATGGTATATCCCTTCTAGGCACTGAGGAGATGGATGCAGCAGTCAATAGACTGCAGGGTATGCTTTGGAAGGTTCCAGGCCTGGATGGGATTCCAAATCCAGTTTTGAGTGCCATCAATTCAGTTGACCCGGCATTGGTTGTTGATACATTCAATGCGGCAATTGTTGGGGGACTGTTCCCTGTGCGATGGAAGAAAGTCAGGCTAGCGCTGATCGATAGGAAGGATAAACCACCTGACCTGCCATCCTCTTATCGTCCACTTTGTCTGCTGGAAAATGTTGGGAAACTCCTGGAAAGAGTGATAGCCAATCGACTGGAGAGCTATCTGAAGGAAAGAGATATAATCTCTAGTACCCAGTACGGCTTTCAAATTGGACTGGAATCGGGTTGAAGAGGATAGCTGAGTCTGCGATTGCTATGCGTCAGTTTTGTGCAGCCGTCAGCCTCGACATAAGAAATGCGTTCAACTCGATCCCATGGGAGAGGATATTGGAAGCTCTCATGGGCGCAGAAAAGCCCGCATACCTGCTCAGGATGATCAGCAGCTATCTTAGCTGTCGAGAAATCCAAGCAGAAACGTCTGCTGGTACAATGAGGCGCCCAGTAACGTGTGGGGTGCCGCAGGGGTCGGTCCTTGGGCCGCTGTTATGGTGCTCGCATTTAACGGGATATTTAAGGTGAAGCTACTGCCGGGTATTAAACTTATCTTCTATGTGGATGACACACTGGTGACATGCACTGCCAAGATGATTGTAGCGGTGGAGAGCAGGGTAAACCGGGCTCTAGAGGTAGTGACGCGTTGGATCGAGTCGACTGGACTCGAATTTGCAGCTATTAAGACGGAGGCCATTTTATTCACGAGTTCATGACCCGTCGGAAGTTCAGTCCCCCCACCTTTTGCCTGCAAGGTGTGGAAATCGAGACTAAGACGAAGATGAAGTACCTGGGCATTTGGTTTGACTCGGCGCTGAGCTTCATGCACTATTTCTTGATGGCAGCGGAAAAGGCGGGCCGCGTAGTTGGATACCTCAGCTGCTTGATGAGGAACCTAGGAGGACCGAGAGAAGCAAGAGGGAGGATCATGATGAGCACCACTTTGTCGATCTCCTATATGGTGCGCCGGTATGGGCCAATTTCATGAAGATACCATACAGAAGAAAATATATGGTAAAGATCCAACGAAGAGCTGCGCTGAGGTGTGTTAGTGCCTACCGCACTGTCTCGAGGGAGCACCTTCACCACCAATCGAGCTTCTTGCTGAGGAGAGACTGCGGTGGTGTTCAAAGCAAAGAAGACGACGACGACCAACCTTGAGGCTTTATAGGTCAAGCAGGAAGTCAGGCGCTCCTTGCTTGAGAAATGGAAAGTAAGAATTGCCCAGAGTGAGCTGGTCAAGCGAACGACCCGTGTGTTAATACGCGAACCGACACCATGGTCAGCTAAACTTTCACCTGACGCAGGTGTTTAGCGGCCATGACTGCTTCAACGAGTACCTTTACGAGAAGTCGAAGAAAGTTGAGCTGGCAACGTGTTCACACTGCGAGTGCGACCAAGGGCGGGACGATAGATCCGAGCACACTTTATTTGAGTGCGAGGTGAGGAGGAGTGAGCGGAAGAAGTTTAGTCGGTCCCTTAAAGAGATCGGGGAAGATGAAGCGCTTGTCCTTAGTAGCCTGGTATCCACCATGCTAGGTTCCAAAGAAGCATAGGACCAGGTGTCTGCATTTGCTGCCATCATCGTGAAGAAGAAGGTGATCGGGAGTGGAATAGGCAAATTCAAAACCACGCTGTGGCCTACTCGACACCTGTGTACCATCAACATCCAGATGTGCAGGAAGAAAAGGAAGATCATCCCCAAAGAAGTTGAAGAGAAGCCAACAGCAATCCAGGGGTGGTGTTCTTGTTGTGTGTTCTAGTGTTTTCTGCGTGCCAGGAGAGCACTGCAACTTAGCGGTTGCCGAGCGCCGAGGAGATTCTTCCAACACGGAAGTAATACCCGAAAGGGTCGATCCCGGTGTTGGAAGAAACAAAATCAAATACCTACACAACCCGCACCCACTTTACCAGGGAGGAAGCGCGCCGCTCTACAAGCGAATATCCAAATTCCAAGCCATTTCCACGTCTGAGATCATCGAATTATCATTCGTTTGCATGAGAACCTTGCCTAGTTGCTTTGCTTTCAAATGGGTTCTAATGTGTCATATTTTCCGTGATCACTTAAAAAACAAGACGTGGAAGTGAAAAACTGATGTGAATGAAGCGTTGAAAATAGTCAACCGAAAACTAGCATTTTGAAGGGATGGACTGTCCCACTTTTGCACATATTATCATGAAAATGATACTTAGACTGAAGGTATTTTTTAAAATAAAATGAAGGTTCTTATATTGCAACAAAATTAGGTACGTATAATCACGATTACGTACTGCCATACCTTTTCGATATGAGTAAATTTATCTTGTGGGGCAAAGAGTGATTTATTTTCTAAGGATCTCTGATTTCCAATTTACAAGTGACTGACATGCGGAGGCCTGTTCTTGAGGATGGTGTTCGTCACTATTCACTTATCCCCGTACCCTGTTCATATTCTTATCTTTAGGCAAAACTGTTCGCTCTTATTCTTCGATCGACTGCAGGCATCAATTCATTACAACCATGATACTTTTCGGGGAATTTTTGAGAAATTGAGCTCCTGTAAAGTCAATTAATTAGTGCGTGATAAATCAATTACTTCTGTAATACCGTTAGGTACGTTTCTTTGGGAAAAGAGAAGAAATAAAGTACGAACAATGTACGAAATTATTCTTACGAAACGATTGAAACAATCAAAATACAAAAAGAAACAGGAAAACAAATGAAAATGCAGCATTTACAACTTATGTTTTTATGTTGAGCCATGTTAATAAAATTAATGAAAGGTAGTTGGAAGGAGGGCACACTGTCAAATGAGAAGAAAAAATAAATCATTTGACTGAAATGTTTTTTAATGTCTTATCAAAACCACAAAACCAGTATAATTAATACAACAAAATGCAGTAGAACTAATGAATTAAATGTTTCGATCACTGGAAGACATCATTTTATCATGAACATAAGTGTGAAAAGAACTCCATAGAAGGAGGTAGCCATCACAATTAAAGTTCACTTCCATCAACTCGTGATGGTAGCTATTTTTGTCTTCTCTGTTAGTCAAAGTTGACCTAGTAAAATACAGGTAACAAAGTGTTGGACATGAAATGGAAATAAAAATTTCCACAAAATACTGTTTTACATCAATTTTAATAAATAAATTAAAAAAAAAAAAAAAAGGAAGCAATGAAGAAAACTTAATGTTTGCAATGAAATAGCTTCTTTTAGGAATAACAAAAATAACACAATTAGAACAACAAAATATTTAGGAACCGAGATTCTACGAAGATTGCTTAAGAACTTAATTGAGTATATCATACGCATTATAAAATAAATACAATATTTTGAAGATATAAATCAATAACTTCCTTAGTACGAATTATCATAATTATAACGATTTCGCAGGGACAACAAAATGGAAAAAATATAATAGCCCGAAAAACGAGCATAAATTGACCTGAACATCGCCGGAACATCGTCATTCGATTCAAAAAAGAACTTACAAATAGGACAATATACATGAGTCGATAACGAAAATTCTCTACAATGAAATGAAATGGAAGTAGGACGTCTTACTTCACGGGGGAAAAAAAATTAACGACATCAAAGTAATATGAAACTGCCTTCATAATTATAAAAATAAATGATATTAATACTGAATTTAAAAAATTTTCTCTCGTCAACAACAATTTCACTTATTATTATGGAATAACGTTGTTTGTCTGACCACTACCGAAGAATGAGGTCGCTGGTTATTCGTTGTACTACTACTCACGGTTTGATAGGTGTTATCTAAAAACGCCGACGATGAGTTGTTAAGGTGTGTAGTTGATACTGAAGATGTAGATGGAGAACATAATAATGAATTAGTCGTATTGGTGGTTGACGAAATACGTGGCAACAATGGCTAGAACAAGAATTAACAATCTCATTATTTTCCTCATTCGATCAACCGAATTAAGTCAGATTTTTCTTCATTCTCACCCGGTAATTAGTTTTCGTTGCCATGTTAGTTTTAGAGCCAGTTTGTTTTTTGAAATTTCTCGAAACCGTTACGACGGCGTTAGAATTTTGATACGAATAATTAGTTGTGGTAACAGATTTTTCATAGCCATTTAGAATATAATTGTTCGCAACATCATTCTGCATCATGATTCTCTGAAATAATTGAAAAAAAAAACAAAATAATTAGAGACAGAAAATTCGTTCAAAATGAGTTCTCGAGATGAATCACTTACAGGAGGTTCGTTTTCACTAGATTCGGCTGCTTTCTTTTTTACGTCATTTTTACAAACGTGCATATGATTCATCCAGTGCTCTTTCTACATTCGAAGAAAATAGAAAATGAAAAAGTTAGCTTCTCTACATGACGGCAACAGATGAAAAGAACAGAGATTTACCTGACACTCAAAATCGCAATATGCAGTATTCCAACAGCAGTAATAATTGGCGCTCTTCTGACAATTTGAGCACCATTGCTTGGACTTCGCTTCCTTCACAGCCTTTTCTTTTTCTTGTTCAAATTTCAATCTTTCAGCAGCTAGATCAAACTGCGTCTTCGCTATGCTAGTGGCTCGAAGCTCAGCAATTTGTATTTCTGTAATTCAAAAACTACTGTCAGTAATGAAATTCGAGGAAATCCTTCATTTTAAGAAAACTCTTCTTTACCATATTCTCTCTTCAACTCATCAACAAATAAGTCATGGTTTTTTTTAAGACTTTCTATTTCTTTTTGCAAACTGAAAATCTTTGCTCGATGATCTCCTTTTCCAGCGATTTTTTCGATGGTGTCTTCGAAAAACTTTTTAAAATGACTCTGGTACTATAAAAGAAGGAAATAAAAATAAGAATTATTTTTTGAATCTGTTGGCGATCAGCTTTGATACGACGAAATTTTCCTACCTCGCTGTAAAGAAATTCATCCAGTCCGTTCGTAAGTGATGTATTCGACGTAGAATCAACTTTCAGCGGACCAACAGTCACAGAAGGTGGTTTTTTAAGGCTTATAGAAGGACCATTTACAAGAGGAACAGAAACTGAAGTTGGCCGAGGTAAAATTTTTACTTGCGACCTGGACACAGGCACAGCTGCTGAATTTGTCACTGACTTTACTGTCGACGGGGGAATGAACTTCGATTTACCAGCGAGCGAAGACGTATCGTTGTTCCCTTCCATTACCGGGTAATTAACGCTTACAGGTTGAATTGGTTTCTTTTGAGAACCACTGAATTTTACATTCGTGATTCTCGGAACAGAACCATTCGTACTTGACGTTTGATTCACCACAGATAGAGTTACATTCTCGGATATGTTCACAGAACGCAAATTAGAATCAGTTTTTAATTTCTTCACATTTACCGCGTTCATTACATTTTCCTCGTCACTGATTCGTTTACTCCGGGTGGAAGCAGGCAACGACGCTTGAACGACCTTGATAGGCTTCATTACATGTTTCTCAATTATCGGCTCGTCGCTGCTTGTCAGGTCGACATCCATAGGTTCATCTTTAACTTTATCCAAATCAAACTCAGACAGCTCGTTATCTTTCGAAGCGATTCTATTCCTATCAGCACTATCTTTCGACAGATCTTCACTGGATTCTTTTCTTTTATCAGCGAGTGTTACAATTGTTGGTGAAGATTGAGATCGTAAATTCGTTACGTGTGGAGGTACAGAGCGAGGTGAAGCTTGGGGTTGTGAATTTGATAGAAATGCTTTTAATGAAGTTCGGGGTCGTACACTTCCCAACTCTAGAGAAGTTGAAGAAACTTTGCTGGCAGTTTCAGGAACCTCTTTCGGCTCTTTATTTATCACCGATGCGTTGATGGTATCAATATTTCTAACGACTACAAATTTTCGCAATTTATTGGAATCTTCTGGTTTACTGTTTTCATCAACTTTTGATAGTGCGATATTCGTATTTTCAATATTTGAATCTACGTTCGGTGAAGATTTAGGAACAATTGCAGAGGACTTTTCAGACGTATTCTTTACATGACTCGATTCCACTAGACCATCGGATTTGTCTATTTTCCATTCGTGTGCCGGGCTAGAGGTTTCATTTTCGCTAGAACTGATACTTATATCGGTATCCAACGATTCTTCTAGCGGAGGAACTTCAAGAGGCTTGTCTTGATCATCGGTACAAGTACTCTCATTATCTGCTTCTTCTAATCGTTTCTCATCGTCGATATCACTTTCTCCTTTCGTAGAAGCATTCTCTTTATCGCTGAATAACGCCTAAAATCAGAGAAAATCCCAGAATGAGACATTTCGTTCTTGGTTTGATCGTTAATGTATATCTTAGTTCCTGTTACCTTCGGCTGGACTGTTCCTTTCACCCGATCAGGATGAATCAAGTATTTGGAATTGAAACGACCAATCGATTTGGGATCAAACTGAAAACAGAAAAAAAAATAGTATGACGAAAAAATAATGAGTATCAGCGAAGCCGAATAATATCAGAAAAATTAATAATCGCAGATCATCAAGATATGTCAGATTCTATCAGGTATTACACGAAATGAAATACGGATCTTGAATGATTCTCACATTCAGTACGAAGAAATGAAAAAATGGAAAAAATTTTCATGGATTTTTTTAGTTTTGGAAATGTGAAAAAAATTAGGTACTGAGAAGTATTTTTGAAAAAGCAAACAAAAAATTTACATTTTAGCACTACGTTTTGGTACCTACTTATAATAAAAGAAGTAAAAGCGTGGAGTGGAGTCACGATTAAGCAACAATTCAGTGGCCTCGAACATTCACGCAAGTTTAGACCAACGGACAATTATAAGAATAGACAAACCTACGTATTTATTTACTTTATTATAAGTACTATGACGTGAAGCTCTTATTTTCTGAAAATAAGAGACAGAAAACGCTGTCGTACATTTGCCCTCAGTCCGTGAATTTAGAATTTATACTATTGTCAATACTATCTTGGAGAATGCCTGAATACTTTTACAATTTACATGAACAGCGCGATTTGCAAAAGCAATCTTAACTCTGATTTAGATAAATTCTATTCCAAGAGGTATCTTAGAAATTTTTCAATAGTCTTCAAAGGTTTTGCTGCTTTGAAACAGGGAAGATTGAGGTATACCCATGTCATCGAATACACACAAGTTCTCAGCCGTTCTTGTTGATAATAGAAATGACTTTTTCTTGAAAAACTCTCGATCAGACTTAGCATCAGTCAGTGAAAATATTACAAAGAATATTTATTAAAAAATTTTTCCTGGACTAAATGAAATCTCTACCCTCGCAAGAATTAGATTAATTTTCAAACTCGTCGTGAAAACGTACGTCAGAGAGCGAGCAACAACGTGGGTTTTAGTCAGCAATCTAGTGTCACAAAATCATGAACAAGATATCGTTTATCTGAATCGAGACAACTCTTCGCGATGAACTAATCATGAAATGACGATGGGCACGCAATCCAAACCTTAATGTATCATAGTGCGAGAATGAGGTATATTAATAACTTGTTTGACAGTTTTTTTGATTGTTCGACCGACCCTGACCATTATTTTTTGGAACAAAACAAAAATCGTTACTTTACAAGTTTTCAAAACAAAAATCGTTACTTTACAAGTTTCCCAGAAAAATAGCCGCCCTGCTTCTGTTAGTTTTCGAAATAGAAAACCACGAAGCTATCAACTTTGTAAACTGAAAACTCAACGTAAGAACGAACTTCGGATTTCAATTCTTCTACTCACATTCGGAAGCATAAGTCGAATTTGATCGAGTTCGACGGTAGGTTGATACGGAGTACGAACCGGCGGATACGTGAAGGTGCCAAATTTATCTCTCAGCTTATTAATATGTTTTTCAATTTCCTACAACGTAAAATAATTACAATTTCAGATTTCTTTCAACAAATTACAACTAAGAGGAGTGAAAATATGATACCAACCTGAATTCCCATCTCCAAATGATTACTTTTTTTCATTTTGGTCGGCTGTGGAGGTATTTTCGAGTACAGGAAACAATCTTTCAAAGGAACCCAAGCTCTGAAAATGAAATACAGGTCACAATGTGAATAAGTGTATTATATTTTGCGAACTTCGATGCTCGTCAAGATATACTAACTTGTCGTGCGCTCCAAAAAATCGACAATCTACCATATTGTCTTTACACTTCAACGCTTTAGCTGGCCACGGAGGATATCCTTTCAATCTCGCCCACACAAGAATATGCGGTCTTTTCTAGAATAAATGAAAAGATAATCGTATCATGAACAGCAAGGAATCGATTTTGCGATCTATGAAATTATCATCAACTTACACAAACTTCTATGAACCACGTATCTATCCGCACAAGTGAATTATAGTAACATTCAGCGCACGTCTCGATTTCGGCTACTTCACGTTTACATATTTTTAAGAGGTTTTTGGCAACATTTGTGATTTTAGAAGCTTCTGAAAAAAAAGTTTATGCAATAAAAAGAGAAAAATTTCTTCCCAGCTAACTTCGCTACAAAATGAAGACATACTGGAATTGAAAACTACAGAATTATGCACGATCCATTTGACATCTGCTAGAAACGCTTCAGTACAGCCGTAAATTTTATCGGAGACATTTTTTTCCAACGTCATAAGATCCATTGGATGGGCAATGTATTCGCGATAATGTGGAAACTCCTTCGTATCCACAGGACCCCAAAAATGATGAGACTGGAATATGATAACAAACGATTCGGGTATAAATTCAGATATTTTATTTCAAATGGTTTGAAAGGGCAGAATTCTTGATTCATCGCGGAATGTTATCTGTTCTAGTACAACCTGTTGGTGGAATGAATAGCGTAACGCGTCTACTTTCACTTCACACAAAGTTATTTATTCAGACTCGTTCACTCTTTCACTGTTGCCAAATAACGAGTACGAGATTGTTCTAGAAACGTTAACAGTCAGATCCGACGATAAAAATAAGACAGGCAGGAACATTATGTAGAAAAACGTAGATACTCACATCTTTTTGAGCTTTCAAGAGATCGATAACATGCTTGAGCGAAACACATAGTTGGTCAAGATTGACAGTCGCCAAGGTGGGAGATCTATACAAGCGAACAAAAGATGACAGAACCATAAAAAACACGTTGATAAAAAGAAACTCGAAATTTGGCAGCATCCACTCACCTGGTATTCACATTGTCGGCTCTCAAAACAGCAACGCATTCGGGACATTGAAAATTATTTGGATCATCACTGAAATCAATTCCACTTATTTGCAAGTAGCATTTAACATGGAATACTCTAGGACAGGCTAAACATTTGTACAGGACACCGGAATCTTTATGACACGTCCAGCAAAATTTATCAGTCGGCTAAAACAGGACAAGACTAGAAAATATTGGAAAATGACGACTCCCTTAAGTACAATGAAATAAATTTTTACCTCGTTCGTTGAACTAGAACATCTTCTTATCAACGAATGCAAAGAAGAGTCGACAGGAGGTATGTATAAATTTTCTTCTGACGATGATGATTCAATGGCATGATGAGAACTTCCTTCGGATCGTACAGATCCTTCTGCTTCAGAGATTCGTACACCGTCCAAGCCATTATGACGGCTAGATATATTGTGGATCAGATCGTATTCGTCATCAAGTTTCTTCAAGTGATTGGCTTTCCTGCGCTTTTTATATCCGATCATAATGGGTGGTTGACGTCGTCGTGATTTCTTCGTTGGTGACACTTTATTTCTGCTAGAGACATCAATGAAGAACGATGAGGGTGTATCGGCCAATAAACTGTCGACTTCATCTTGCTCATTGTTGTAATCAATCGAATCATCACCGGAAGCGGTACTCATAGTGGAACTATCACATACTTTACTGGAAACATCATTTTCACTGTCATTCGGATCATCAATGTTATTCTTTTTCAAATCGTTGCGACTTTTTTGCAAGGTTGAACAGATATCGTTTTTCTCATCTTGATCTTTGATGACAGGCGATTCGGTGTCGACATTTTTCACGCGCCGTGGCGTATTTGAGAGAGAAGTTTGTCTGGCGACTTGGACATCATCGCTGCCATGAACTGAATCTTCAATGCTTTTCATACTCGCAGAATTTTCTTCACGATTTTCGGTAATACTGATTTCAGTTTTCGAAGCACTTTTTTTTTCGTTGGAAATCTTCTCGATACTGCTAAGGACGGAGCACAGGTTATCCTTCACAGAAACGCCGTTCGGTTCGACAGAATCATTCTCCGTAGGAACAGTTTCGTTTTTTGTAGTTTCGGAATTTGATTTAGGTTCGTCGGCACTATCATCGCTTAGTTCCGCGGTGCTCTTAATTTTGGCAGTATTACACGTGCTGCTTTTTCCATCATCAACTGTTTTTTCATTTTCTGTCGATATTTCTGCCTTATCGTTCGCACTCTCATTTTCTTCGTGTTCGATCATTAAACTCTCAACGATTTCTTCTTCAATAACTTCAAATTCGTCTTCATTTTTCTTGTTAAATGTCGGGATCATTTCAGGATTCGCGGTTGTAGTCGTCGTATTTTTCAGGCGATTTTCATCCCTTGTTTTCCAGCTAGAAAAAAAAAAAAAAAATCTTAATCTCGAAGAACAATAATTTGTAGAATTTCAGCACGTTTCGATTTGAGCGAATTTTCAAAGAAATAAAATTCATTGGTAAAACTAAATTTCTCCCTCAAACTGATGCAAGTAGATTGATGACTGGTCTTATGAAATACACCTAAATGAATAAGTAATGGTCGTGAAACTTACTTACAGCAAACGGCCGGATATGAGGAAGGTAAAAAATAATTTTAGTCATTTAAACTCACGAAACAGTCTTCAGCACGCTACCGATTAGGTCTTGGAATTTTCCTTGGCTGCTGAATCACTACACTTATAAATGCCGAAATCCTGCGACTCGATATCGCGGTGTTCTTAGATAAATTACAAAATATTACCAACGAGTCGATTTATGGAAACGATTTCGATACGATCAGACATTAAGCAAGACGATTACACTCATTGTCTAGATCCGTAAATGTGGTCGAGAGTACGGTAAATTTGAGTAACAGGAGGAGCGTCGAACGCCGACTAATGCTGATCGGAGGGGAGGCTACTCGCTTGACGATATTCGTATGGTAGAATCTGCAGAACGCGAAGACGTGATGGTACACATCTGTGGTAAAGACACTGCCCAACGAATTGACGATTGTACATGTGGAAGAGAACTCAGATTGAACACGCGGTAATTGGAAAGATGCGGCGTTGCCAGCCAGCACGACGAAACCTGTATTTTCTGCCCCCGCGACATAATAACCGAAGTTATTTTACAAACGTTCACTACAGCGTCTAAATAAAATACTCTACAATCATCCGACCAGTCATCACTTGCAAGAAAAATCAAATTAGAAATTCTAGAAGAAAAAATCAGTCTCAATAAATAACGCGTACGAAATAACTGAAACATTATTGTATTAGGCATTCTTTCAAACGTTCGTACACAGAATATTTTTCAATCGGCGGAAGAACAGGTGAAGAATAGAGGTCATAGAAAAAGAGAAACGTTCTTACAATCATGTAGTGTACTCGAAAGCCGTAAATTTTTCAAACCTAATTCTAAAATAGAATGTTTATCTCTATAAACAATTCACGCCTTACATTTTTTCAAGAGGAATATGGCGAAGAGAATTCATAAGAAAACGAACTCTTCTCCAAAGTCAGTACAAGAAGAACGATTCTAATTCACAAATTACAAACGGAAATCATGAAGCAATTTTTTACTATCGGGATAGAGGAATTCTTCCTTGACTAACCGCAATAATATTCCGATTCAAGGGTATTCGAAAATACAGAATATAGAATCAAATAAATATTAATCATTTAAAGATAAAAAAAATATGAAACATTGAAGCCACGTGACCGCTAGGCTTCTATCACACCGAATGAAAAAGAAAATCATTCTATAACTAACAGAATAATATTTTGGGAAAATCAAACGGAATGAAGGGATGACGCAACCACAAGGGTAGCAATCTATGAGATGATGAAATAGGATTTCGAATATGAGTGGTCAAATTACAGTAGGACAATAAGTATTAATGAAAAGATGAACTAAGACGAATGAATCCTCGCTCCAACTACTGACTTACGGGCAGCCAAAGTCATAGTAATAACATTCATAGATAACGAATCGACAGATCAGAAGAAATCGTAATATTGGGCAAGTTTCCATGACATTTTCTCATTCATCAGCACAGTTAATGTCTGAAAACCCAATCTAACGATAGGAGAATTGCATAGACATAGCAATAAACGTATGCGAATACGTACTTTGCCAAAATAGTAGTTCAAACAAATACTGAAATAAATAAAATCATTCTTGCAAGAAGTATCGAACTTGAATTCATAAAAAGATCAAAAACAGAAATTTGAATTCATCGAGTAGTCCAGACGATGATCGCGAAACAGGAATCTCATCATTCCCTCAATTCGTGATCTAAAATGATGGCTACAATATGAACGCGATTATAATGACAATGCCGGACTGAACTAAGCAGATATTTTTAGAATCATCCACAAACGAGTTGACATGAGATATCCGAGCCTACTCGTACAAAACAACAGCCTCCATCTGAGACTACATATTTGAAGCCATTTGCGTACAGCGTATGTTGAAAAAGTTTGAAAGAAATTGAACAAATAACGATTTCGAAAATTTAATTTTTCCAATTCATGGAAATGTATTCACAAGAGACAAATTCTCATTCCTTTACGTACAAAATTAATAGAATTGTAATCATAAAAAAACGAAAACGATCGCACCAAAAAGGATCTTTATCGTGAATCTTAAAGATGGAAAATCATTTGAGAAATTTCCGAACAAGAACAAAAACGCTTCAAGACAACCGATTTGAAAAGAAGTGAATCAGCGATGAGTAGTTTCCTCGCGAAATTTTTGTTTTCGGGAGGAGAATGAAAGATGATTCGAGGGCTACGTTCAAATCGATATCTAAAAACGATTAACTGATGAATTTCAATACAAAAAAAGACTACAAGAAAACTGATACCAGTAGCCTGGCTTGATGAGATTTACAATTTATCAGCTAATATTTCAAGTACCGAATAAGAATCATTTAATCAGATACTCGTAACCCAAGAATTTTAAAATTAAACCTACGAATACTTTGTAGCAATATCATTATTGAACAGCCAACGGCGCTGACAAACTTCAGTTTCAATTAAATTTAATAACATTATTCAAAATTATAATGAAAAAATATACCTTTCCACAGTTTCTGAGCTCACGAAGTAGTTATGATCCCCTTCTTGGCTCTTGAAAGAATGTGTTGAGCCTTCCATTAAATTGATTATTTGCAACCTTTAACGTTGGTCGGTTTCTTTGAGAAATCCTGAAACACATGAATGCATCAAATTTTTACATCACATCAGAAAGAATCTAATTTCGATAGAAACAAATATAAGAAACGATAAAATTGAGCATAAAATATCGCGCGTGCGCTCTTTTCCCCCGGATTTTTCCAAAGTTTCTTCGGATATATATTTTAGTTTTTTGCAATAGAAAAAATAAAAATTTAGAATCGACGTCAAGAAGTCGGAATACTCTACAATAGTTGGAATGATCAAACTTAGTCATCGGATATAAATACACACATCAAAATGAGATCATCTGCTCAGGTGATAGTTCTTGAGAACAGGCCTCGTAACAAAAAGATAGCCACGATAATTAAGTATGCCTCTATGATTAGGGTGCTAACAGATAAACTCAACGTGATCCGCAATATACCCAGGCAACACTACTTTCACAGGCTGGAAAGGCATCTCATTTGAAAATAATTGAGACGCGAAAATAAAATTGGATTAAGTACAGAAAACTAGTCGAACTGCTTCGTTTCGCTATGTTAGTAATGCTGACCCGAGAATTGCAAAGAACGGGCGGCAGTTTGCACAATAACACGCGTAAAAATGGAAAATAACATGGCAAATAAAAGAGAACCACCACGGTGTAACATTGAGGCCGGTGATACAGAGGACATGGAAATTACAAACAAAATATTCAATCCTCAACGTTCATTGGACGTCTAGAATAAAGCTGTCTACACATTCTCCTGTGGTTCATATTTCACGCCAAACACGAAGACGTTAGCGGGGAACAGTAGAATTTTACAGGATACGAGCAGTGTTGCTTCGACAGGTGCTTTCATTTCCCATGAACTATCGTTTGAATAGAAAAAATTTATCGAGCATTTCACTTGAGAACTCATTTCATTCGTAGATCCATTTGATAATTACTGCTTAATTTAGGCCTCTTATTATGGCCGTCAGCTGTTATAAAATATCGATATAACTTATTACTTATATTCCGTTTATTCATACTTACTACGTTCATGAAATTGACAAGATGTTCGATCGTTACTTTTGCAATGTCATAAGAAATTTAAAACTGATTCACAGTTGTGACTCATTTTTCAAAACCTAAAAATAAGACAATCATGCGATGAAATTTTCGGATAAAACTACCGACTTCGTTATGAAGGAGTTAACAATAATTATTACAATCCAAGAGGCGGCCAACTATGCCTTTCTCTTTCAGTACAGGTGAACTAACGTGTTACGTATAGCATTCTTTCTCAATATTTTAGGAAAAAAGTAGCTCA
Organism: Aspidiotus destructor; assembly: GCA_035079395.1. Classification (NCBI taxonomy): domain Eukaryota; kingdom Metazoa; phylum Arthropoda; class Insecta; order Hemiptera; family Diaspididae; genus Aspidiotus; species Aspidiotus destructor. The sequence goes on along the minus strand of JAVHKZ010000003.1, from coordinate 7,615,758 downwards.
CTCTTTTCTATAGTCACTCGGATCACAAAAATATTATTCGTTGTAGCACCAAATAAATGATGCCTAAAATTCTCGATATGAAACTTCACAATTTTTCTTCCGTTTCGACAATTCTTCTCAATTCCGACCTTGGTTGTTTTCGTATGAGAGAAACACGTTTATATAATATGAGCTTCTATCACCTATTTTTCTTTTAGATAGGAAATGACGATACATTTGTTAATTTCTCTTCCAACTCATTGATTAAAGTAGTCTTTTTCTCGAACGCTGTTCACTACAGATTTTTGAATCATGATGATTTATGATTTTCAAGATCCGTAATTGGAATGGGCAGTCGACTAGAATAAATGGGATTTATTTATCACGCGGAAGACCCAAGTTCCAGCGATATCAACGAAATAGAAATGTGCACATAAAATACTCACAAAAATGCGTGAAACCGACGTGATAATCGGAACAGAATTGGGAACGCATAACACTGCTAATAAAGCAATATGAAAGTTCGCCACAAATCTTTTCCTCATTTGGCTCACGAAGATTCATCAAATTCTCGAAGTGCAACTTCGCACAGTTAGGCGTACTTCTGCCTCTGCACCTCTTCACCCTTATTATCAATCCTGCGATCAGACAAGCGTAATGTTCCTCAGATGGTTCGGTAGATTACATCGCCTAAATTTCAATAGATGAACAATAATATTAATAACTGAAAATGATATACGTGGAGAATTTCACGGTTTTACTTACTTGCATACAACCTCTTGTCACCAATGAAGATAATATTATTCTCTCGTGAAACAAAGCGACCAAATATCGAGCGTAGAACGCAGAAACGTCGTATTTATTTCAACCAACACACCGTACGAGAACACGAGAATGAAAACGAGAAAGCGCGGAGACGCGACAGTATGCAGAGGCCAGAAACCAGAATGCTGCTATTGTAGGCTGTTTGATATAATTTGCGTCTGGTAAGCCATCCCAAGTTTCGGCAGTGTTGTTCTTCAACGTTGTACGTTTTACTCTTGCGCTGTTTGTGTCTCCTCAGAATATTCGCAATACTGCAAACTTTCTGAAAATTTGAATGAATTATGAAAATAATTTTTGCCGCATGACTGCTTATCTGTCTTCATGATTAATGATCGCTTGTTAATCAAAATTCAAGAAACAATAATATCAATAAGATTCAACACTGATGAATGATGACAAAATTAAGAAACTAAAATGACTACCTATACCTAGACGATGGAGCTCAATTCCATCCCCCCCCCCCTACCTAAGGATAGTTTTCAAATTCTTTTCAAAAAGCTGTTTCTAAGTAGCCTGCTGAGTACCGGTAGGTGAGTACTTATATAAGCAAAAGGTAGGAGTATGCGAAATTGATTAGTTCAATTTTGCAGTAACTTTAAATGAATTCTGAAGAGAAAAACAATCAACTCTTCCTTTTGAGTTTTCTGGAGCTAAGAGCTAAAAATTGGCCCAGCTGATTTACTGGTGAAAAAGCTTGGAGCTGAACTCACTGATTCTTGCTTCCAGTTGTTTTGGAAGTTATACTCCTGCACAACTCAGCTAGAATTGAAGGGAGCTATCCGCTTTTGGTTGGCTGGCCCCTCAGATATTATGTCTGTTTGATAGGAATTTTTTACTCAGTTCAATGAATTGAAATGAGGCCCAGAAATTTTATGGATCCTCAGTGCTCAACTGCTAATCTAATTGTACGGGTGGAGTTCCTTGTGATTTTGTCAACCTGTTTCTGATGACAACCATGCTAGGCCGATGATCCCAGTGTTTGAATTATAAACGCAGAAAGAAAATTGAAATAAGTTTGATTATACTTCCTTTATTGATGACGTGAAAAGATTTGACTGAAGATTCATTGATGAAGTCATGATTTATGATTCCATGTCTAGAAAGTCAGCTTACGCGTTGAGTTGCTTCAAATGAAAAAAAAAAAAACTGATGCATTCGAAATGAATACAAAATACCTAATAAATAATTTCAGCTTCCTCATTTTTGTAAATCCTGCCAAGAACATTTTCCTATTTGTTTCCGAATATAGCTTGGTTTCATATTAATTCTCATAATACTGCAAGCTAATTTTCTAAAGCTGGGTACGTGTGTAATGAACGTTCATTTCATCAGTGATACTTACCTACCTAATTCTTTTCTTAATCGTACTTAATTGCATTTTTTTCTGCCAAATTCTGCTCCGCATATGACGACGGACGACGCATCGCTAATATTTCACTTGTTCACAATAAAAAAGTGAATAACTGACGTGATTCACAATTTTAATCAACCAGAAACCTCGATAGTTTGATAATAAAAATGCGGAAATTTTCAAAGTCGGTAGAAAGATGTACTTAATTGGTTTGTTTGCAGTAGACTGAAAAGTAAAAACTAAATATTTTCCGTGAGCTTCATTTTAAAAAAAAATTTAATTCAGGTACATTTGGTCTTTGCACTAAAAATGGTTAGGTTAGGATTTTTCAGGAATTTGATGAGCCTCCCTGAAATATTGCGTCCTGAATAATTCTTGGAAAATAATACGAAAATTTAAAATTAAATCTATTTTTTATTCAAACCTCAATCCAGAATGGTTTCTCTGCGCACTGTATTCAAGATCGAGGTGAAAGATTTAAATGTCCATAATCCACCATGTAGGCCTATCTATCACAAACGACTTATTTTATAATCTTTGCTCTTATCAGTTATTTCGTCTGTAAACCATTTATTAAGCTTTCAAAGAAATTGATCATATTTTTTTTGTATGTACATTGTACTTTGATGCGCTAGGTACTTTTTCGACCAGTCGCTAAATGAATGTAAAGAGTATTCTATATAGTAACGACAAATAATGAAGCAAAAAAAAAAAGGGGAGAATTAAAATCTGAAATCTACAACGGAATAAATAACGAGAAAAACAAAAAATACTCAATTCATACCTATTTTTCAGACTTTCAAGCATCAAACTTGCAAATCACATCCAGGATAATATAATAGTCAATTAGACTGTTAAAGAATGCAAAGATCAGAGTGTAAAAGTCTCCAATAAAAATCTGAAAATTACAATTAAATAACAGAAAAATCAAAATTACAAAATTCTCAGGTTTACAATTTTTTTTTTGGATTTTTTTGCAAATTACTCATGCGTTGCATGGTTAGCTTGTAAGTCTAACCAAAGTTTGAGAGTTTTGTGAAACTCTTTTGCTTCTTCCAACGTCTCAAAAGGTGGGAGGAGAGTGTTCGAACAAAATGGCTTGTATAACTTAGCTATATCAACTTTTCTAATTGCGGCGGTACCTCATGCCCGCTAACCGGTAGATCTGAACTATTTTGACCCTCACAATTTTATTATTTCTATCTTTTGCCTTTAGAATGCTTTTTCCGTTTTATTCGTGACTACTCGAGTCATTGATAGGTAGGGCGCAGTTTGAGGTTTTTTCAAAAATGAGGTACACGTTTGTCGTTTGCGCGTACCTGCACGTTTGATGTGGAATCAACTTCCCTCCCAATGTCCCAATGTGGCGTAAAATACCGACTACTGTCTCGTATTTTTTGCGGTCAACATCGGCCACACTGATTGGTAAACGTCTGATAATTATGATAACACATCATGTTGACTTGTTTGATGGTTCTGTCGTTTCTAATTTTCCGAAATCCGAATCTGAGCTCGGGCCTGAGTAATTAGGGTTGGTTGAATGTGCTCCGACTTTCGCGATTCCTAGAAATCTTTCAGTCTAGGAATGATGTACCTTCAATACTCTTCTGAAGCGTTGATTCATTTTTACTTGAAGTGTAGTTGTTTGGTAAGTCTCCAATTTCTGTAATACTACATTCTCTTCGTGTCTACGTTGCTACTCAACTCTGAATCTGCTAAATTTTTCTTCAATTCCAGAAATATCACGCCTATCTACCCCAATGTTTTGAAGTGGGTGAATAAACGAGAAAAACACTGGGTTACTATCTTTGCCATGGATTTCATCGATTATATTCTTGTTTCTCAAGTTGACCGGGTTATCATGCATTCGTGTCCTTACAAACCACCTGTCGATGGTACTTTATGCATTACTGGACACCACTTGATTCTATCATCTCGTAAAAAAGACAAAGACGAGCTTATGGCAAGTTTCAAATCAACTGGTTCATTTTTTTTCTACGTATCTCGGGGTTTTTCGTATTCAAATATCATGTTAAATTTTGATTTTCTATCAGCTGATGCACCAGAATATAGATACAGTGGAAAGACGACCAAGTAATATTGCTGGAGGGAGCTTGATTCTCAAGTGTAAAGATTTCAGAATGATCAAGTTGGATATCGCCAGTACTGAAGACTTGAATAACGTCGCCACCACTTTGGAGACGCTGATTACAGTTAACGAAAGTACTTATTCGAATACTCCGGTGTTTTTCAATTTCTGAATTTCTGGTTTCTATCATGCTGGTGGTTACTTTTTTCTTTATAGATAACATTCTTCTTATGTACCCATTTTTTATTCGACCACCTCACCAAATCATAGAAAATGGATGGCTTGTTTACAGACCCGAGTCTGAGTTTGCCAAACTCACTCTGGATGACGAGTGGCGTCTTACCCATGTCAATAAGAATTTCGATGTAAGATTTTTTCATTGTTTAAACTGCATAAAACAATTATTGTTACCCACGCTCATTAGATGACGTCTTCAACTCATTTTGACTTGAATTGAGTTTCGGCGAAGGGTAAATCTGCTTACCATAAATTCAACTAATTGCCTTTTGTTCATTTTAGAGGTTTTTCCAGCGTGCCTTATCGAAATTTCATCGTTATTTCTATTTTTTCGATCTAACATAGGTGTGCCCAACATATCCAAGTTTACTGATAGTTCCTAAACAAATCGATGACGAAATAATTATCACTTCGGCGAAGTTTCGCGCAGGGGGGCGTTTTCCTGTTCTTAGTTACCGACATAGTGGAGGGGTGAGTGATACATGATCTCCTCGTGGTACTTTTATTTCTGGTTATATTGTTGTGAATTGTCTCCTTATTCGTCTGTATAATCAGAGCGTACTGATGCGTAGTAGTCAGCCTCTTGTTGGACCCTCTAACAAACGGTGCAAAGAAGACGAAAGACTATTGAATGCTGTTCTAGGAATCGGTAAACGAGGTTTCATCATTGATACCGGCAATACAGTCTCAAAGGTTCGTTGTGTATTTGATTATACAGAAATGAAATTAGATTTTATCTCTGGCTAATGACTCCGCTCAATTTTTCGGTGAATGAGTGTAAATTTTGAAATATTAACGATTTGAACGCGTGTTTCAGAAAGGAAATATAGGTTACGAATCACAAGCTCACTACCCACAGTGGAGGAGGTCATCGAAACCAATCGTAAAGCCTCAAGTTTTATTGGAATGCTTATCTAAAGTTGTAGAAGGTAGACATATAAGAATCTTAATTCAATATTTCCTCTCGTTAGAAGGAAATTAAATTACGGTACATACAGGTTTTGTTTTTCATTTTTAGCTAGCCATGATAAAACGAGTTCTATGGATCGATGGTCGTCTAAATTAGAGTCCTCAAATTGGTTATCTCATGTTCGAGATGCTCTCAATTGTGCTTGTCTTACCGCTCAATGTTTAGATCAGGTTGGAAAATCGAAATTATTCTCCGCCGTTATTATTGCTTCTCAACAAGGAACATGTTTTATTGTGACGGGAGGAGGAGGAGGAGGTGATTTGATAAAAAATGACGGGGGTCGGCCGTCCGGCAAGACGTGAAACTCGGAAAAAATTTGACTTCCGAACTATAAGTGATGGAAGATAGAGAAACAAGTTTCACCCTTTCTTTAAAAAAATTAAACAAGAGTGAGCTTTACTCAGAAGTGACTGCTATGAAACAGGTTCCATGTTTGCCTCGATTGACACAATCAATGAAAGCAACTCCGAGGAGCTCCCTAAGTGAGCTGCGAATTTTTGACTAACATTTGCGTGGTTTTGATCACACAGGATGCGTCACCAGTATTGGTTCATGGTTCCGAAGGAACTGATAGTACTTTGTTGGTAACATCTTTGGTTCAAGTGATTTTGAGTCCAGACTGCAGAACAATGAGAGGGTATACATTTTACTTCGTAGACTGGCTATTCTTTTCATTTTTGTCATTTTCGTTTTTATATAGCTTTCAGGCGCTCATTGAAAGAGAATGGCTACAAGCCGGTCATCCGTTCCAAACAAGACATTCGCATGGTTGCTTCTCATCCTCCAATTCTTATCGTACCAAATCCCAAGGTGCAACATTTTTGTTATTTCTCGACTGCGTTTGGCAAATACAGAGTCAATTTATTTGTAGTTTTGAATTTTCCACCGAATTCCTAATTCTTTTATTCGAGCATTCTTGTTCCTCTGAATACGGTAAGTGGTAGAATTTTAATTCAACTTTCATCAAAAATATATTAGATTTTTAAAAGATGCCGTTCAAGTATCTTAATAACTAACTACGCACGATCTTCAATTTCAAAAAATGAGAGATGAATCATTATTTAGCACAGAACTTGAATAAAAATGATAACATCGGAGAGCTTCTTACATTCAATCGAGAGAGCTCAGATGTTTTAGACGTTCAATGTGATTAGTAGAAGAATCCCTCAATTTTTAAAAGATATCAATATTTTTAATCCTGTAACTGAAGAAAAAAGTAGTTTTCTCTTCGGATTTTTTTGAAAAATGATCTAGTTTGTAAAAAGTTACTTTTTCATTTCAATGCATGAACCTAGTCAAACAAATAATTCTGGGATCAATGATCATTCTCACGAACGAATTAATTCATTTATTCGTAGGAAATTTTGGGAAAATTGTCTACTCTTATGAAGCGGCAATGCGCGAGGTCATTTTCGCAACACTATCAAAGAAACTTGGAGTTTTCCTTAACAATTACACTTTTGTGGTTTTTTAACAAAAAAAAATTTTCTCCTCCTTTAACTACACATTTTATACCATATAATTGATTTTTTATCAGGAACATTTCTCGGAAATTGTGAGGCGGATAGAGAGATGTTTGATCTACCGCAGAAGACTGTAAGTTTGTGGTCGTATATCAATCGACCGGATGTATCAGAAAAATTGCTGAACCCGCTCTACACGCCGAGTAATAAAATAATTTGGCCTTCAGTGGCTCCCATGAGCTTGGTAATTTTTCATGTCTTCAATTTTGTTTTTCTTCAAACGATCGAAACCTATGAACCATGATTTTAATTCTAGGTTTTATGGAGAGATCTTTATTTACGCTGGTCAATTGATTTATCTAAAGAGAAAAATGTTTGGGAAGTTATTGAAGGCATAGTTGAAGAGAATCGAACGTTGAAGAGCAAAGCCGTAAATTTACGAAAAGTATTGAACGATCTTGAAAAAGAAGTTGCTTATTTGAACGAAGTGAAAGAGCGTACAACTTAATGAGGTTACAATTATTGTTCGTTGCTTAAACATCGTGAGTAATAACTTTTTATCTACGTCAATTATTCGTCTCGTCATAACGTAAATAGAATTATTGAAGACTGATTCAATTTTTTCCGTCGACACAATGAATGCTGCTAAACAGAATATGCACTTATATTCATCATCGAGAAATGAGGTATAATTTTCAACAGGACGAATACTTTTTAATAGGAATATAATTGCATTCCTTTTTTTCACAGTATTTTTCGTAATTTAATTGTGTTTCATTCGTACCCTTTCACTCTCCCGTTTTTTTCCCTCCCATTTTCTACCTTTCGCTCATCCTCGCTCATCAGGCATTTTTCCGTTTTCGGTTGGCATTCGAGTATTTCCTTGAACCTATGGATGATTTTATCCTATCTAACGAAACTGCATATACCAATTCCTGAAAAAAAAAAAAAAAAAAAGAAGGAAAAATGTGTTTATTATATCTCAACCAGCCAGGATGGCTCCCATTCACCGATGTGAGAATATTATCATGCATTAATGCGATTAAAATCGCAGTCGCATTTAGTATTTTCTAATTTTCTTTCTAGTCGTTCAGACTTGTTCAATTTTTATGAGAAATTCTTTCTTATATCATATTCTTAGCCAATTTTTCATGGGTATCCTAATTTTATGAATATTCTTGTTATTTTTTACTCAATATACGTTTTATATTATGTTAACGCGTAAAATTTCTTCGTGCATTTCTCGGTTATCAACTTGTAAAAATGAATTGTTCGGTCGAACGTTTGAAAAGTTTCATTTCTTCACTTCTTCCTCGACAACATTACAAGATTGTTTTACAAGCGTAATGTGGTGATCTTCTGATAGAAGACTTAAATTTGTGTGTAAGGTCAATTTCGAAACGATTTGGATCGCAAGGCCGGCACATCGAAACTGATAACGATTTTTCATGAACAAGACAAATTAAAAACGAGAGATCAAAGAAATAAATTACTAATTTTTAGAGGCGAAATCAAACGAAGGTAATCAATTACAACAATATTTACAGGCTATCCTAAACAATAATATGGCGTAAAAAATTCAACTGGATTTCTTCTCTTTACCAGGCTGAGCAAGAACTTTCTTCCGCTGGGAAAACATGTACAAGTACAGCTGGGGAAATCCTGCAACAAAAAAAATCATTATTATCAATGAAAATCAGTTATCTCAATTTTCGCGCTTAGATCGTATTAGTGTTGAGTCGAGAGTTTTCGGAAGATGTAACACCATGAAGGAAATGATATTTATTTTTTCCTTTCAAGGCCTTAAAAGTGCTTCGATATAGATCAGGAATCAAATTATACCTGGAATATAACCGAACATGTTGGCTATTAGAAAATATTGGTAACTGAATGTAGCGTTCAAATTATTCGGCATTTCCAACGTTAATGTTTTATACTCGGCCACATAAGCTTGAGCAGCATAAATACACAATAATTCTCCCGTGATACCGAATGGATATAAGACGATGAAGAAAGTGTACCTAGGAATAAAATAAATCTTCAGTTTTTCATTTTGAAAAAAATAAGCTAAAATAAGCGACACAAAATTTCCGCATACTAAGAAGAAGGTTATCACATGATAATACATTCTGGAGAATGAAGTCAACTGAGATCCTAAATCTAGAAAATAGTGCATTACTGCATTTCAATTTCGAAACCATTTTTCACAATCAATTCTTAATAAAAATACACTCATGAATCGTTCTGGATTATGAATTACATTGTATTGGTAGCAATACATCTTGGAGTTCATTCGCGACAGAACAGAACTCGACCCTGAAACCGAAAAACGTTATCTTGACGCACAATTCGAATTTTTTTCTGTTAATTAGTTTTTCAAAGGACAAGAAAGTTGTTTCCTCCAATATGATGTCTTAATGTATCCCAAAGAGAATGACCTTACTGCACGTACGTTACCAATAAACTGGTAAAAGGCGCCAAGATCATATTTTTAAGCATTGATTGTATATTTACGCGGAACAAATGATTAATACGTACCGACACCAGAGTAGAAAGTATGGAACAGCATCAATTAACGTTAGGGCGTAAAACGAGTATCTGATAATTTCAGTCACGGCCCAGCATACTAAACATAAGGGTAATCCTATTGAATCTTGAGATATAGGAACTGCAATGAGAACCCCACAAACAACCAACACTCTTGAATAAACTTGCATAGCGGTTAAGAAAACGCCAGATCTGACTATGCCTATTATCACGTGTATCACCTGTAACGAATAAAATTAAACGTAAGTGAAGTCATACGGAAAATTTATAAGAAAATTTCTCGACCTCTTCGTCTTAATAGGAGTCGAAATCTTCCAGAATTTTAAGCAGGTTAGACCACCAAAATTTTATAAGAGATGGTCAACCAACTCCAATTGATGAGAAAATTTATTTACATCGCTCTCTTATTTAATTTCCTTCAACCCCGAACCAAGAAATAAAAAAAATTGTGTAACGTAAGCCATACTTTCACTGGAATTGAATACGCTCATTGTTTTCCACGATCAAGGTTGTTATGATAATCAGGGTCATAGCTGAGAGGTGAAAAACCGTAGTATGCATTGATGATAGACACGTATAATTATTTTACACGCACACCTAATTACGTTAGAATGACAGGTCTACGTAATGTACTGAACCCACTAGGAATTATATCATAGCATAAATATTATCTTTCCACCATCCAGTCAACATATTTTTCAGTTTCTGCTTTTTCATTACTCTTATCGAGTTTTCCAAAAGTTGGGAGTAAAATCTTAACGCTTCGGTAGTTTCATTTGTAATTGAAAATTTTTTCCCCGTCATTTGAGAACTGGTTGTACCAGTTTTAACTCTCGTATATTTCTGTAAAATCTGGGCGATCATGACCACGAAAAAAAGAGGAAATACGATCGGACGAATGAAAGATTGACAGATCTTGATGAACCCAACTAAAAAGTAATTAGGATACAATCATTCTTCCTCAGATAAATTTTCTGGTCTAAAAAGTGAGCGGATGAACTACGAAGCAATGGTAATAAACTCTGGCTAAATAATATTTAACAATTTTTGACCTTCAAAGCATTCGAAACCGAGTTTACGTAATTTTATCACTTGGATAATTTCTGGTTTCCATGCGTAGTACATATTTTAACCTCTGAAGCTCGTTCGTGGAACAATGATGGGTTTTTTCTCAACTTATAGTGTCAAAATCTTGCGAACGTAGATACTCACTTCTAAGATGGCAGCATTTTGGAAAATTACCACGGTCGTGCTAACGACATTCCATAATTTCTCATTGACGAACTGTCCGCTTAGATAGTAGAAAATTATCTGGTAAAGTAGATAACTCCATCTGCAAACAATAAAGCAACAGAGAGGTTGAATGCAATTATCATACTTCACAGGAATCTACGATACAGATGAATCATTGCAGAGCAGAGTAAAATTCCTAGAACCGGTATTCAATTCCAAATACGGTTTAGGACTTTCTAGGTGCGTTCAGAAAATGCTGATAACGACGTCAGGCAATGACATTTTCGACTGCACAAGAGTTCTACAATTGATGGTACAAGCTCGCAGCATCCGTACTCGTTTGATAAAATTGAGAAAAGCACGAACTTACCCTAATACTTGCACGCTGTTATACAGTAACAGATAAGCTTTGACCGGGCCACTAGGACCTTTCTTCGTTGATTTTTCCGGGGCCATTTCTGAAAATAGTTACAGATTTTTCAGATTACCGCCGGAATTGGAACAGATAACACCGTACGAACACTGCAGACGTGAAATAAACGGTGTCGGTCGTTTACAGCGAATTCTTCCGCCGCCAATTCGGAAAGAACGCTACACTGGTAACTTCGGAACTAACAACATGAAGTAATGAGAGAGCTGAATGGCATGTTCTTTCACTTTCAAAACCTGTAGAACGGCTCATTCAACTGATCACCCTGCGGTCTGCGCGTATCCGCGATCGTGTTTGGGAACTGAGCCGGGCCGAAAACAATATTATTTACACTTCTTATTCCTCAAATCGACTGTTGCACGCCTTATGCTCGCCTAGTATTTTGATTTCACTTTGATATAATTCAGTATTGCGCTAGAAAATAAACGAATGTAAGTGACGTGTAGCTACGTAGTTTTCTATCAATGCAATTTTGTGAGAATCTATCCACTGAACCATTGTGCGCTCGTATATATATTCTGAGTAATAGGTCATTCCAAATGTTATACAATGGGCTTCTTTCTATACACTGAAGAAGAAAGTCGCTTTGCTTCCGAACAAGAAGGCACTCATTCATCTGTATTTTCCGGGTCGCTCTTGAAGAATAAACGATTTGTAACTCGCCTATTAGAATATGGACCTTTATGTTATTCGACCGTGAGAATGAAGAATTTTATTGACCGAAAATAGGTATTTTTGTATAGGTACTTGACGTCTCTACTATTTCTGACATCAGCAAAGCCCATTTTCGCTGACTTTCCTCTCAGTAGAGGATAACTTGGAAGGAACTCTTAACACGGACAAAATTGAGACAAAAAATTTTCCACCTAGAATTGGTTCCTCAATGTAGGTAGTCCATACATGCTGTCAAAATTTCGGGTGAGAACCTTTTTTTGGGGCCCTTGCCACCTGCGGCAACTGAAGGCAGAAGCCCATTATGCAACCGCCAAAAAAATTATTAGTATAGAACATCAAGTGATAGAAGTAACTTATGGTATGAAAGAATTTCTCCGGCTTATTGTATCTCAGTAGAGGACTTGGGAAAGAATCAGTAATCATCATGTACCTGAAACGAGATAAGTGAAGAAAATTGAACGTTATCAATCAAATTTTGGACGACACAGACGAAAATCTACTCAAATGATGATTAAGTTCGATAAAAATGAAGAACTTGTTAGGATGGGGGCCACTGAGCTCGAGAAGGTACCGTATTCAAAAACCTAAGTCGAAGTATCGGTGGTAAAAGCCGGAGAATGCGTTGTTGTATTCTCGGTAAGTTTCAGCAGCGTTTTTCGGGTGTTGACTGGTTTTTTCGGCTCCCATACAAATGATAATGGAAGAATACAGCGCTCCCTACGGAGCTCAAACATTTGATTTTCTCTGGTAGAAGCACAGGGAAATAAAAAAAAAGAAATAAACAAAAAAAAACGCACAAATAAACCAATTTTGGGCTTATGTCGGCTTGCCTGTGAATGAAAGATAACAAAAACTCGATTTCTCTTCATTTGTGTTGTTTCATAAGATCACCACAGCTCAAGAGCCATCACTGTGTCCTAGCGATCCTATAAGACTGGCACAGCGGGGGTAAAAGGAATGACTTTACTTCTTTGTCCAAAATAATTATGAAACTTCTAAAACTTGGAAAAAACATGTCAAAATATCAGTCAATGGGATTTCGGAAGAACCACTTTCTCTTTTGCTTTATTCTCGGCATTGGGGACAATAGATTAGTCGAAAAAGAGGGGAAGGAGAAAAAAACATACAATCAGTTTTTCACCCGATGAAATTTGCCAGCGCTATTCATTGCGACCCATTATTCATCAGGCTCGGTAAGGAGGGATTTCCCAGCTGCCTTTATGATTCAGACTTATGACTTATGATTGGTCGAGGGTTCCAATAACAGAGGCTTATCTTTTAGAATTCCCCTATCTGTCCACTTTTCATCACCGGTACCTCTGTCATGACCCGTGACTCATGAATCATCAGCATCATTGTAGAAGAGCCAAACTTGAGTTGGCAGGAAAATTTGATCAGGGATTTCAGTTTGTGCGTTTCTGTCGTCAGTGATGGCTGTTCGTGAGTGTTATTATAATTCAAGGTTTTGGCGCTTGTATCCCGTGTATGCCATCATAATCGCGCCTTTAATGTTTCAAGTTTATGCCTGTAATTTTAATTTTTCTTTTTCAAAATTTGATTCCAGTGAATGTTTTTTTCCTAAATATTATTTGCCTTTTGTAAAATTTTTTCAAGAATTTCATTAAATCAATTTTTTGTTGTAAAATTGTTTTTTGTAAAGAGCTGGTAGTTGTTTAGCATTTGCTTCATAATTGTGTCCGTCTTTTTTATAATGGTGTATATGGTGCTTCAGTATATGAATATTATGGAGGATATACCGTAACTCTGATGATGATGTTCTAATATCAGGTAAGATTATTCATCACTCATTACTTTCTTATCTTCGAAAAATTGAAATGTAGATCATAATAGGTATCCAATTGCAACTTTTTCAAAAATTACTGTCCAAGAATTTCTTTATCTACCAAAGTTAGAGGACTAAATAATGCATTATGAGTGCTATCGTTCATTTGCAACATACTCCACTATTGCCTGGTTTTCTTGGGCGCGACACTAGGGCTACTTTATTGGTACAGTCAGAGGAAAGACTCTATATATGAATGGTTACACAATGTGAAAAAGTTAGACCATCTCTGCCGTACAAAATAGAACTGACGTCAAAGATATTTAAATTCATCAAATTTTCCAGAAAACAAATCTTGTCAAACATTAATTGTTGAAAATACTTCTCAAAACCTGCGTCTGTTGGGAATCTTCTGAGGGAATTAGATTGTAATGTACTTCTATCAAGACCCTTGATCCTGTCTTTCTATGGTTGTAAAACAAACCAAATTTGTAGTGATTATTCCATTGTTTTTACTTTTTTGTGGAATTTGAGGAAAAAAATTGACTTATTTTTGTCAAGTTGTGATTTCAAGTGAGAGGTGAGTAATTTGAGAAACATGCAGAAAAGTTTGAACTTCCAAACTGTGTGCATATACATTGAGAGACTTGAGAAAGTTTTGGCTTTCAAAGGGAGGAGGGATAGAAGAAATTCCTACCATTCAGCTTTGTCGAACTTGAAACAATTTTGACCGTGACCTACATTGAAAATTTGATTACAAAATGTGAAAGGGAGAGAGGGGGCTTATTCTACAAAGATTACTAATATTCCTTGAATTTTCTATTTCCAGGTTTGAAGTGTTCCGGTTGGTAAGTGATTCAAAACTTCTTTTATTGCATGCCAGATGTATCCGTGATGATGAAGTAAGGTGAGAAATTGATTGAAAATGAATAATTTTATGTCATATTATGCTCTACAAGCTCAATTTAATTGTTTACATTGTATTACATTGATGACATAGTGCGAGGAATTGATTGAAAATGAATAATTTTATTTCATATTATGCTCTACAAGCTCAATTTAATTGTTTACATTGTATTACATTGATGACATAATGCGAGGAATTGATTGAAAATGAATAATTTTATTTCATATTATGCTCTATGAGCTCAATTTTATTGTTCACATTGACAGTGATGAAGTAGTGTGAGGAATTGATTGAAAATGAGTGATTTTATTACATGTATTATGCTCTATGAGCTCAAGTTTATTGTTCACGTTCATGTTTAAAAGTTGCACCTGTTGGTGATTGTTGCGCTAATTTCTAAATAATGAATTTATCGCGTTTGTTTCGTCGCATCTTTTGAGATGTGCTTGCGCCCGGATGAGTTTGAGAAGGAAAGAATGATGTAGACGGAAGAAGGGGAGAGAAAGGATACTCTTCTGAGAGACGCACACATCGTTTTTTACGCGCTTGTGAAGTGGTTTTGTGAAGTGGTTTACGTTTATATTCATATTTATTTTGTGTTCGCGATTGAAAAGCATAATCAAGACTTCCTGCCTAATTCTAGTAAGTAATTTAATTAGTAAGGTAAGTCGACTTCATTAAGTACATTTTTATACTTTACCTTTATTGTTCGATGTACATTAATCTTTTATTTTTTTCAGCGATAAGTAATATAAGTGAGTGATTCATTTGCCTAATCCTATGTATTTAAACTTTACCTGTATAGTAGATAGGGGGACTTTGCATGGAGATAAATATTGACTGTTCATTTCTCCCTGGGGATGCATAATTTTCAGGTTGCATGAGTTTCATTTCTTATCAAAGATGAATTTTTGTCATGCTGTTGTGCATGAGTATGATGGGAGGTAACTGAACTTGTCAATTTTTTTCCTAACAATACATAATTATTTAATCATCAGTTTATGATGCATGCTTTTCAGTTTTTGGGGCTAGTTGAATTATTAATGAGTGACATTTTTTCTCCGTCGTTCTTGTCATCGTTGATATTTATCTTGTTTGTTTGTTTTGTATTGTTTTTCTTGTTCTGTCTTTGCGTCGATCTTGTTCTCGTTGGTCAATCTTGTTCTCGTTGTTGCTCTTTTTGTCGGTGTTCTGTTCTTGTTGTTCTGGTTGTTTTTGATGTCCTTGTAATTTCTTTGGTATTGAGGTAGGTCCATGGCGACTTTCTTTTGAAGTTGAAGGTCCAGGTGTATCGGATTCAAGGCTCGGTTTTTTGAATTGTCTTCCTTACAATATTGTTTTGGGTGTGTAATTGCGGGTCTCTCTTCAAAAAATATGGACTGTTCATTTTTTTCCTAACAATGCATGATTTTCAGTTTTTAGGGCTTGTATTAATATGCTTGCGTAAGCATGATTGGAAGCAATTTTCATTTCTACAATTATTTTCTTTCTAATTAACGTTTTAAAAATCAAGCCCTCTTAGGTGTCTTATCTTCTATTTTTTAGGTGTCTTATAGGTTGTCTCTCGAGTCTTCTTGTTTTTATTGAATCATTTGTAACAAGGTACTTTTTTTTTTTTTTTTTTTTTTTTTTTCTGATAACTTTTTACTATTTTATGAAATTGGATTTTTTTTTTTTATTTTTTTTTCTGTAAAAAAGTTAGGGTTAGAACTGGCTTTGGCTTCTCCAGTTGAGGTCGAGAGGGCGGGAAGTTCGAGCTACCTCCACGTGGTACTTCCCGGGCAACAGCGTGAATGTGCAATGAGATCTACCCACTGCACAAAGTGTACCAGAAAATTGTCATACCATAAGTCTGCGACCTGTTTTCAAATTCCTACATGAACTTCTTTCGAGGAGGGAGAGAGTTATTTAGAAAAAAAAAACTTACCATCCTTTTGGGGAATCGTGGCTTCGAGAAGAGGAACTCATTTCCTGAGAATTTGCAGAAACTGCGTCTTGACTTAGGTATCTTATTTTTGAGAAGGCGATTTTTTCGTGGTTAAAATAATCTTGATAATAGAAAAATGGCACTATTAACCACAAACTTTTATTTCCAGTACGACGTTTCGGTAGCTTCGCTACCATCATCAGGTACAAATAAACTTTATTATTGTCAGTTTATTTGTACCTAATGATGGTAGCAAAGCTACCGAAACGTTGTAATGGAAATGGAAATTTATTGTGGTTAATAGTGCCATATTTCTATTATTGGAAAATTTTGATTCCTGTCCTATGTAGGTAGGGGAGGGAGAATTCTTCGAAAAAATCTTGACTACTAGACTGTATATAATATTATAGGGATAGACTTGGAGAAATTCTGATTATGAAGTTTCATGAATGAAGAGCAAGGCTTCAAGAAATGTCAAGATTTTGAGAGGAGGGCCTTGGAAGAATTATGGTCATTGAGCAACAAAATAGACCATGAGGATGTACGCTTGAAAGATAATTGGAACAAGAAATTGATCCCATAAATGAATCTGACTTGCAAAAAAAGTTTCTTGCTTTGTTGTTGATCACAAATAGATGTTGAAGAAATGTAGAAGGCTTATTGACGCTTAATATTATTAGACAATGCAACCTTTGCAATTTTATCGTCATAATATAACTGTATGGAATGCCAAGACATATGGTCAGACTATGGTTGATATCTGTCTACAATCTGTGCTCAGGGAGAACTCAGTATGTTCGCTGTTGGCTGACGCTCCGCAGGGACAGGTGAAAAGCCTGGACTTTTGTCTTACTCTTTGATGGAAACCTGATGGTTCGTTAGTCATTTATTTAGTTTTTCCATGTATTCGCCGTTCACCTTATGTGAGATGTCGAACTTGAGAAAACGAATGGATCACTGTGTATTATAAAACTTCGGAGTGAACAGTGATTCATCATTCACAAATTTAAAATAACAGAGTTCTATCTTTTTTTCTGGCGGTTTTTTCTTACTTTGAAGTAGTCTCTCTACCAATACATTTCTTTAATCTCATGTGAATTTGGCCTTCCCGACATTTTAGGTTGAACGGATTAGATGTATTTTTCAGATCGCCAAAAAAACAAAAAACAGGAGGAATTTCAACATCGGTCAATTGATTTTGGTACTTGAACTTTTGACAAGGGACGACTCGGATATCAGCATGATTGCTCTATGGATCCACTCATCGCACTGAAGATGTATAGCAGCAAAAATTCACGGCAATTATAATTTATATAGCAGGTAAAAAAAAAGTATTATTCATCATAGAAATTCATACAAAGAAGTATTCGTTTTTTGCGCGAGTACGAGTAAATATAGTATTGTAGATTGAGTCTACAAGTAGGAAATGTTCTGAGCTACTTTTCTCAAGTTTCTTCGTCACTTTCATCATCGCTGGATTTAATTTGCTTCAAGAAAACGTGATACTGATACTACTTGC
This sequence comes from Aspidiotus destructor, assembly GCA_035079395.1. Taxonomy (NCBI): domain Eukaryota; kingdom Metazoa; phylum Arthropoda; class Insecta; order Hemiptera; family Diaspididae; genus Aspidiotus; species Aspidiotus destructor. The sequence goes on along the minus strand of JAVHKZ010000003.1, from coordinate 7,597,823 downwards.
TCAGGCCACTGTGGACTTAACTCTTCGCTTTTCTCTTTCTTTGTTGGTGGCTCTTCCAGAAGTATTCTTCGCTTTTGAAGAGGATGAACGGGGCCAGTTAGTCAAAATTTTCATGAGCGTAAACCAGCTTACTCTACATATTTTCATTTTATTAGCATCCCACGAATAATTTATTTTATTATCACCGTTAGAGTTGCGAACCGTAGTAATGCATTTGAGCACCTCTTTTAATTGTATTCCCACGAGCATAGTTTTGAAAAATTTTCTGTTCGTAGTTGAATATTCACTTATTTCAGCTTGCTATAAATTTTCGCCACTTTCAATTTTCCTATAATGAATTTTTCGGGCATTCTCTATGGAGAGCAACCCTTGAAACGAGAACTGTGCAGGATTTATGAAGTATCTTCCTATTTTAACGTTATAGTAACGTGAAAAATGACGCAACTACCATGATTTTCCAACGTTTTTCACCCTGTAGGGTTGTACCTATGTGAAATATAATGATGGTATGTAGGTTATGTACCTATACTATTCTTTGGACTATAAAAGAATTTCAATAAATAAATAAATGTGAAAACCGATGGATAGAGGCGGGTCGGGGCGTGGATTGTTGAAGATATTTTATCAAAACGCCCAAAACTGTACCATCGATTTCGTATTCACTTTCAAATTGAAGTGATTTGAAATTTTGAGTCTTTACCACCTCCCCCTCTAAACCCGTTGTAACGGTTTAGTGGCACAGAAGGAATCTTATTACTACCTCTAACTACCTTTCTAATTCCAAAACTATAGACTCGTACATATAGACTAGCAATTTTAAATGAGATAATGTGATCTTGCATTCATTGAAAATGCAAATGAAGACATAGAAACAGTTTCAAAAATTCTTGGCTCAAGTGTAGAAGTGAATATGAATTAGAAGTCGGAACTAGGTACGTAGGTACTTAGGTACCTTAAATAATCCGTTATTCCTCTTTAAGAATATTGATACCCTTAATTTCTTCACAAAGAGCTTATTTTTTATGTGAATTTTTGAAAATTACAATTTTTAACTTAGCCTAATTGAAAAATATTTCTTTACTCTCAGTTATTGTTGGTACCCAGCTGAAAATATAACTTTGCTTTATTCAAGTTTTATGACCACATTTAGTGGATACTTTTATATCTTGTTTCGACTGTAAACTACACTGATGATTCTTTATTTGAAATACCTACACGAGATTTTGTAGTTTCTCTCATATACAAGATGAGTAGGCGCGCTAAAAAGTACAAAAATGAGAAAGATGATTTAACATTGAATAGTTAATTTTTAATAGTAGGCCGAATCCACTTCATCTTTTTTTTTTTTTTTTTTTCGTTTCCTGTAGGGGACTTCTCACCTTTGAAGAGAGAAAAAAAGAGAGAGAGAAGATATGATACAAGGGGGTTCTTTTTATTCTGTAAATCTCCTACATGAGTGTATAACAGCTTCGGAGCTGGAATTCATATTCGAAGCTTACTTTTGGAATCGGATTTTTTATTGAATAGGCTAACATACCTATTTATTTATCGAGTAAAATTTTGAATACATTTCAGACTGTGAAATAGTTTTACAAATTGAAAAATAGGGACGGGTGTCGGAAAATCATTATTTTACCTCCGTTCGTTTTCATTACGTTTATTCGTCGAATGATAATGTCCAAGCAGAACGAGTCCAAGTCGGTAATATGCCAACGTAGAATGTTGACTTGTTTTAAAACTTTGCAATCGCACGTCTGCATCTATTCGTTGCGGTTGTGAGACCTGTTTCACTGTGATACCTATTCTACTTAACGTATAGGTATAGCTCATTTTCTCTTCTCAACATTGATAACGTGTAAATATTGTTCGATTGATCTCTTTTCGTTTTACAAAAAATTCAGTTTCAAGTGAGCGGTCGGTTTGAATTCATTATAGGATCTAATAACAGCAACGAACTTTCCAAGTTACGAAGGTACTTCTTTATGTATAAGAATGGCTCAAGCCAAAACGAATAAAACTCGATCAACACCATCAAATAGCAAACATATTTCGAAGTATTTATTTGTCTACAATTTCGTTCAACTTCTTGGGTAAGCCATTAATTTCGGTATTATATTAGCTAGTAGGTATTAGATTTATGTCATAATTTAGAAAATTCCGTTAGACGCTCTGTACTCAAAATCTTGATTCTTGCTTTCAGGTGGTCCTACATCACTTACCTTTTCATAAATTTTTATCTTACTCAACAATACAGGAACAAGAAATTATGGAATCACATGTTCATACCTGTGGCATTTTTTCAAACTCTTGCTATTCTAGAAGTAAGTCATAGTAAGTCATGCTCTATATAATATGGTCTCACCAGCACTATCTGTAGCGTTTTCTTGATCGAACATCAGCGGTGGTATCTCTTTTTTTTTTTTCCTGATAGATTTTTCACGTCGTTTTTGGATACGTTAAAACGAGCGTCATGATGACTACCATGCAAATCTTATTCCGAATAGTGAATACATTCGGCGTTTTTAATTTGATACCGTCTCACATAAATACCATTGGTGTTCCTATGACTTTGTGTGCTTGGTGTGGCGCAGAAGTAACGCGGTATTATTTTCATATATTCAAAGAATTGAATTATATGCCTTATTTTGTTCTATGGCTGAGGTGAGTCTACCTGGAATCCGATACTTATTAAGATATTTTTTAGAATAGGACAGAAGTGTTGCAATTGCTGGCCAGTGAGGCCTGTAGAATTTTCTAAAATACAGAGATTTGGGCCTTAGGAGGATGAGTTATCAGAGCCGTTCTGAGGACTGTCACGCCCTGCGATTTTGTTAATGAAATATGCCATAGAGATACTGATTTAGTTGGGTTTAGTACTTCATAATGATAGAAGGGAAGCCAAAAAAAAAAAAAGAAAAAAAAACACAAAATAATGAGTACCCATTCGAAACTGAGGGACGTGGAATTGTAATGATGATGATGATGATAATGAAATGATTTTAATATTGATAATAACTATTATAATGTTAGTCTTTGTGAAAGAATATAATTGATGACCATATTGGAGGACAAGTTATTTTGTACCTACCAAGATAAATTGAAGCGAGTTTTCTGAAAATGAAATGTATTGCTAATCTCCTGTTTAATCATATACCCTCTAAAATGCATAAATGAAATTTTAGTAATTAAATACTGTACCGTATTCAGATAATAACGAATTCCGAGAAAAATTGATATGTAGTATTATAGAATTGAAGATAGATGTACCTGCGAGTCTTTATAAATTGTTTAACACGAGAAATTATATTAAAAGAAAATTATTTAGCCTAATTTGCCGAGGCGAGGGGAAATTTTTGCTGATAATTTTTTTCCGATTAAAATATTCCCATTTTACTAGGCAAAGTATTGCACGTTTGGATTTTTTCCCCCTCTAGCAACAATAATAGAATATTTTAATAATGGATTCATCAGTGGGTAGGTTTAATGAAAATTAATAACTTTTAAACAAATCAGCTACAAATAGTTGCAGAGAAAATATATAACATAGACTTACCACGCTTCTAAGAATTCTAAAATAACAAACGAATTAACTTTCAAAAGAAATTTATACAAATTAAAGGGAAAAGATAATACCTAATAGGCATCCTGTTGGGTGCTTTCAAAATTGCTAAAATTTTGGACTGATTATATTGAAAACAGTTTCTTTTTTTTTTTTTTTTTGAAGAGTAGATATTGAAGAAATTTCCTACATCTTAATGTGTACTATTATCACCAAATTTTTCTAAAAATTGGAATAAAAAAAATTACAAAGTTTGTAGGTCAAGTTTCTCTCATTAGCATTATTTTGAAATTCAAATTATATCATTTCCACCGCCGCACGATAGACAACAATAATAGTCCATCACCTCCTCGGGAAATTGAAAATTGAAGTAATCCAATTTGTTCTTGATTCAGATACGACATGTAGAAAGAAAAATAATTTTCTTTTTATGGATAAAAGAATCGCATCCTGCGGCCTATATGATGGAAAAATAGATAAATTACAGAAATATTTTTCCATCTGAATGAAAAACATCTCATCTCGTTTTTCGCATATTTGATAAATTGATATGTAATACCGGTATTGGAAAACAAACCTAAAATTTGAAAGAAAATTCGTCACTCACATGAGCTTACTCAAATTTGGTGCAAGAAGTTTCTTCGTGTTTACTAGGTAGCAGATATATTAACAAAAATATATTATCTATGTTATTTTGCTCAGTAGGTAGTGTTATAATTTTATGGTGAATAGTACATCCATTCATATATTTTACTATGTTCAGGTATTCTGCGTTCATTATCTTGATACCGATTGGAGTTGGCGGCGAATTATTGGGACAATTCATAATTCAATCGTTGTACCAAAATAAATGGAATATGTTACTTCCGTATTTCAATATTACCGTAGGGTATCGACATTTTATCATAGTGATGATGATAAGCACTGCACAAGGTAATTTCTAAGATTTTTTTTGAGGTATCTATCGACAGAGCGTGACAAAATTAGTGGTATTTTAAAGACAGTGAGGAGCAATTCATCATATTGATTAGAATTTTGTTACGAGTACGGCTATAACTGATGTGATAATTGACGATATCTTGACACCTTCATCAATGCGGTGCGGCTGATGAGATGTGAATAATACCGTATCACGTTAATGAAGATTGGACAACAACGATTTAAAAAATTTTAGAACAATCATTATGAAAAAATGGTTAGGTACCTCCAAATTCAATTTAACTCAGCTAGGTCTACAAGAGTCATCGAATTCGAATTCAATCCATTTTTTTGGAGCTGAGATGTTTCAGTTTTTCATTTGAGCCATGACTTCTATATTGTATGCCTAAGATACAATGCATGCATTTTGACTTGTTTTGAATTAGATTTATCGCATAAGCACAGGGAAAGCCATGAGTTTTCATGGTATTTCATTTTAGACATTCTTTACTTGCAAACATTTTTTTTTTTTTTTTTTTTTTTTTTTTTTTTTTTTCTTTTTCTTTTTCTTCATAAGTATATGTACCTCCCATAAAAAATGTGACTCTAAATGAAAAACTGACTTTCATTAAATTGTCTGTGTAAACAATTCTTTCATGTTAGAGACCAAGGATCTTCATTATGAATTCCAAATAACCACACACTCTCAATGATCTGTATCTAATTAGAGAAGTAATCAGCAATTAGAGATTTGATAACGTATTGAGACAATATGTATTACCTTATCAATACGTCTTAGGGATGAATCAAATTGATTAGAGACTTGGTAACTGACCTGTCTCCTCTTCCACAAAGGAGAACATGAAAAATGATTGGAATTTTATTTTAGTGCCGAATAAATATACCTCCCTCCCCGCACATCCCTGAAAATAACGATACCTACATATTTCCAAATTGTGACCCTTTCTTGTCTTCAATTTCAATGTGAACATGCTTTTTACTTGCGTACCGAAGTTTTACAGCATACGGGGATGGGAGAATAATTTTTTTACGTAGAGTAGTAGAAAGTCAAGATTTACATAGGCCTAAGATACCTTGGAGACACACTATGAAAAACTGTGAGCATACTTTTTTTTTACGTTCTCAAATAACTTAAGTGAATAAGAGGACTTCAAGTTCTTTAGAAAAATCAAGCTGATGGCAAAGAAGAGCATAGTGCCGGTATTTTTCTTTCTAGAGAGTCGAATACCTATCTAATTGTTTAAGAATTAGGTTTTATAGAGTTGAACTGTGTATATCATACAAATAATTTTTTTCGTTTTAGGTATATTCATGATGTATAGACATTTGTTCACTCAACGACGAAAAGCTTTAGGAGGCACACCTGGAACTGTCAGTCGACAAAAAATTAAAAAATAAGACTTTCAATCTAAAATCTCCAAAAATTGTTTCTTAAATTTTCAATCATTCGTTATTTTCGATACATACATTCATTGAGAATGGTATGTATGTATACCTCTGTGTTTCTAGACCTTGTGTACAGTGATATTATAGGGTGATGAGTTTTTTTTATTTTGTAAGTGGCATCATTGTGATTTTTATTTTTAATGCAATTCTGACTGAATTAAATTTTTTTGAAAAAGTGTATTTTTTTTTTATTCGACTTTTCAAGCCTGTAGAGTATGTCCTCGACAGTAATAGTCGAATAATTGCAAAATAACGGGGCCCACTATTTACAAATAGGGTATGTGACTTATATAGGAATTCAATTTTTAGTCAGGCCAATTCTGGAACAGATGGTAGCAAAAGGTTGGTTTTGTTTTCAGTAGAAGCACTATTTTTATTTGTGGGAGGTAATAGCCATCTCTGAAACTGATGCATATCTCTAATGCCAGTGGTCAGTTTTGACACAGGTGGCTGTATTTGATGCTGGTAGCCATTTATGGTACCAAAGGCCATATTGTGGACTGAAAGATTTTCCGAGCTAGTCTTCTGAACACTTACCCATATTTTAACAGCAGTTGTCGAATGCCGGCCTCTCTGCCCACGCCTTTTTTGATTTTGTTCTGGGAAACGCGTCGAAATATTTGCAGTTATTCTCATATCAACAATTGACCACGTACTTATAATATGGAAACAGTCAAAAAAATTCGTATGGACAGGAAACAAAGGAAATTCTTGAGAAACCCTTCTCTAAAACAGTCTTTTTGAGATTAATTTCTGCTTGAAAATTGTTTTCGATATTGAAAATCGATATTGAAACCAGGAGACTTGTATCACGTATGCTGGTAATTTGTGACGCAGGTGTGCCGCAGATTAGTCAATCAAAGCCAATCAAATGTGCAGCAAAATACATACAGTCCATTTAAAGTTATAGATGAGGACGGTTTTTAGAAGGGGCTATTCGTTATAGGGATTTCAATGTACCTACTTCATATTTTTAGTCAGACAGTTTGTTGAACAAATTAAATGTACCTAGTATCCATTATAGTACATACCAGCGAATACACCTAACCACAAGAATAGCTGTGAAAAAATATTCAGGAAAATCATTGCTCTCTTTCCTTGTTTACCTCGATCTGGGGTTATAATACCTAGTTTCTTTTTATGGAGTCTTTGAAAATTTATGTTTTCATTAATTCTCTGAATATTCTTTTACGAGTAATTGTACCTTCAAGAATTATTTTAAAAAATGAAATCATTTGAAATTTCAACTCTTTGAAATTTTTTTCTTCAAGTTTTCTGCATGTTGTTAATTTAAACACTCAATTTTAACAAAATTTCAGTCCAGCGTCAGTCTGAAAAATTTTTAGATTTTGTCATACGTATAGCATTATTATTTAGGCTTAGGTCCACATATCTTCTTCAATACTATTGTGGGAGAATGAATTTTTCAAGATTTACATTCATATTTAGAGTTTTGCACCTGCTCTTTGTTCAAAGTTAGGAATTTGTATGAGGACGCTCCAATAGGAGCGCTAATTTTTTCACCTTTTCAAATTTCGCCACTCGCGTTGCCCATTTTGCGTCCTCACGCAAGTAGCATAATAATAGGTAGTAGTTCATAAAATTTCGTCAATGTGATTCTGTGGATTATATTCAATCATAATTTGAAATGAGAATATTCTGAGAGGTAATACGAAATTTTAATGAACACAGTTCTACCTTTCATTCTATGAATACCTTAGTGGCTTCATCTATAAATTATTGTTATTTCAGATACAGACTTGGGGTAGATTCCCTTAATCTTCTTTCCAATGTGTAAGAAGAAAAGTCGAGTGCTACTCACGCTTTTGCGCGATTATAATTTTTTCCTCTTTTGATTATGCCGCAGACGAGGGCATGAAAAAATTTCTGTCAAGTTCCGCGGTAAAATATCGATCGCAGGTAAGGGTTTGGATTGACATGTTTCATGTCTTTGCTCTGACCTCTTGTTCCGAAATTCGCATGCGTTCGTCCGTCTGTGCAAATGACCTTCAGACTTTGAAGAATTTTGAGATCCTGATCCCTACTCTGATCTTGAAATTTGCGTGCGTGCTTCCGGCCAAAACACGTTATATACCAGGCTAAAGCTTTTATCATAGACCTAATGTACATACCAGACTTATACTAAATTAACAAGGGAGGCTGACTAGGCCTCTACTAATATAGGTAGCTCATTTTCCTAATATACAGTATACTTTATACTAGGTTTTCATTATACTAGGCCTGAGCCTCCCAACCAAGGCACTAGGACACTACATTTGTATCCTTCCTTATACTAATAGGGGTCTGATATACTTCTGGCAGGTGATTTAGAAATCTGCGGTAAATGGCATTCCAGTATCATAAAGGCGTTTGTATACCGTATACTGCAGACGAAGTAGGCAAGGACCTCCCCTTGTATTTTTCTAGTTTTATACTGGGATTATACCAGTTTTGAACTGGACTCACACTAGACGAGCTTAGCTGAACATTTCTTCTATTAGCTTTATACTGAGATTGTACTAGTCTGGAAATATTTGAAATTGGATCTATACTAGATCAGAGTGAGCCCCCCAGAAGTCACTGGTGGCCTCTCCTTAGAAGCCACTAGCGATCCCAAAAAGTTATTGACCTAAAATTTTCCAAAGTTTTCATACCAGATCAAGGAGGGGAGCAAATGAGCGGAGCAAGTGAGCTCAATAAAAGCTATCATCTTGAAATATTCTATACTGGACCTTACGGTGACCAGACGTACTACTTTTGGTAGTACAGTACTTCTTTTGAGCCTACTGTACTACCATACAATTTGTTCTACCAATTGTACTACTATTGAAGAATACAAACTTGGAAATTCCAATAACGTCATTTTATCGGCTTACAACGATTGAAAAAAATCTGGGTGTCGAACGTTCTTCTTACTGTACTTCAGTTTGTGCTTTGTTTGCCATCGCGTCGAGTGCTCCAGTGGAGCGACTCTTCTCGATCATTACCAACTATTGGAGCTCGGAGAAGTCAGCGTTGCGGGTGGAAAACTTGAGGGACGCAATGCAAGTTTATGTAAATTTTGACTACGCCTGTGGAGAGATGCAGGCCTTCTTGCTTTCGAGAGAAGACCTTCTGAAAGAAATTCACGGCTCCGGAAAATGTACTTACATTTGCTGTCTATATATTTACGATGTTACTGTTGTCATTTTATCATTTTTCCCTTATTGCAAATTATAGATGTTCTTGAAAAAAAAATTCTGGTCACCGGTACTAGATCCGCGAGTGAGTCCCTCATCGAGCTACTAGCTACTGAGAAAGACATAAATTAGTTCTTTATTCATTTGGCTATGCCAGAAAATTTTATTTGTGGTGTGGTAAAATGCTACATTCCAAAAACTTATTACGCGGAAATGATATTCCGTTGATTTCTGCAAAGCTGAAAGACAGGAGTCGCGGATTTTTTCCATATTTCCTACAGCAGAACGCGGTGTTTCTTACGTAGGCGTTTCAGAATGCTGCTGAATTATTAGCAAAATTATCCAGAGTATTGCAGCCATCCAGCCGAAAGCCGAATTCAGCCGAATTTTTCGGCCATTCAGCCAAAAGCCACTAGCCAGCTTGATGTTTACTCTTGGAAGCCGAAAGCCGAATTCAGCCAGATTTTTTCGACTGACTTTTGGCTCATTTCTCATATTATATTATACCAGTGGTTGGCGGTGCGCCTCCGGCGCTGCTGACCGCCAGCCTTGTGTTGAGTAGATATCTGTATTTGTAGCTATTTGGATTTTAAAGGTATCTTGCGTCTCAAAAGGCCGCTTTGCTAGCTCTCTACATTTTTCAAAAATTCAGCTCTTTTGACAATACTTTATTTTTACCAATAACATTCAGTGTGTAGGTTGAGAACTAAAGAGACTGTGGATTCACTTAAATTTTTTGGTCTTGCTCTCTCTCTCTCACGCATTTGAACATTTGGAACACCGCGCACAGTAAGTAGCAGGTTTACTACCCTCGGTTTTTTATCCTGAGGGAGCCGAACCGTCGAAATTCATTCAAATGCTTTACTCGAATAGTGAGAAGTTTTTCAAACCCCATTCCGTCTTGGTAGGCGAATGCGTTCAAAAGCTATGAACTGATGTACAAACATACACGTCACGGTATAGGACAGGTATAGAGATCCATATATTATGTAATGAACAAAGACAGAAAAATATTCTACTTCCGTACTTCCAACGTTAAGAAAATAGAAAGGATCACCTCTAACGTGTTACAATTGAACAGGTAGCGCCAATCCGGTTCTCGTGAACACGGATGAACACAGGATGTCAGCGTAGGAGAGGAATACAGTGGACAGTTGCAAGCAGGTACCTATCTTTTCAATGAATTGAATCGCATCGCGTCAAGTGATGCGCTTTCGTTGTATGGGAGCTAAATTTCTCATTTATGGCTTACATTTTATTCCTGAGTGACTTGAATATGTGGCGAAAATTTCAAGTCGATAGGTCAAGCGGTTCTCGAGTTATAAAAGGACAGACAGACAAACTTTCTGCTTTATATATTTAGATTATATGCGCGAAATGACGTGTGACACGCTTCTTGTAGCAGCAGTCTGGCTTTTGCCACGTTTTCAGTTTTCTGCTTTGTTTGTCAGTTTGTCACTCAGCATTGTATTATCCACTTCCCGTTGGCAAAATGCCGTCCCATGGTGGGATTGTGCGACGGCGCAGTTTTGCGTCACAGTTGGGTCACAAATTATCCTCTTGAACAATGACTGTAATCCCGTTTGACAGCAAAAAATTATTTGGCCTGGTGATTGGACAAGAGAAGAAAAACAGAACTGACCAATAAGATGGCAGGAAATCAGGTAGCCAATAGAAGGAGTGGTCACTGCGCTTTTTTTAAATGGGTGATTGCCGCCACAAACAACTGTCACTGGTGTCACAAGTCTTCTGTGTCTCCAAATGTGATGGCATTTTGCATAACGGGAAATGCCGTTTAGAGTTATTCATCTTGCAGTGACTGAGTAACTAATGACTATTCACGCCCATGAGAAAGGCTATAAGATTTGGGAGGGTATGTAGCGTTGTTCAACTGTAAGATTTTACGTATATGCATGTTTTTTACAGAATTTTTCAATAATTCATAGTTTTTGACATGTTTCATGTCTTTTCTCTACCCCATAAATCTCGAAAATGCGTCCGGGCGTACGGGCGTCAGGCGTACGGGGGTCCGGCCATGACCTTGGGACTTGAAAAATTTTCAACGTCAAATCTCAGCCCTACCCCTGATTCCGGAATTTGCGTCCGGGCATCTGTATAATTCTCTCTTTGATCTATGCAGTAAACTAACACACTTGCTTGAAGCTACGAGTCCTAGTCTCGTTCAAGTCCAATATACTACATGTTGGCTCCGCCCTTCAATGAGCTACATATGCAAGGCTTCAAGGAAGATGGACTATCGCGGCGAGTGAATTTTCCAAAAGCCACTCGCCTAACTTATTCCAAAGAAGTCTGATACTAGACCAAGAAGGGGGGCGAACGAGCGAAACATTCTACTTCATAGAAGACATGAAACATGATCTTTATTCATTTGGCTATGACAGAAAATTTTCTAGTTTAAACTCTGTTTTTTCGTTCTGCAGTTCAGTTATAATAATGCCAATTTAAATCAACTTCGTCAACGCTTTGAGAGTACCAATTTCATTCGTTTCATCAACATTTTGCTGAAATTTTATGAGGCACTTACCAACGTTGAAGTTTTGTTTCGTTTGCCATCCCTGATAGTGAGATAACACTCGGAAGTATTCTGGTGAGCACCAGAAAAAGAAGTTTCGAGATATTTTTAATTTCTGTCAAATAAATCAAGGTTCCAAGTGTCGTTAACCCCGAAGACAAAATTAATATATAATACATGCTGAAGAGGAGGTAATTTGAAAAAATATCTCATCGTGGTCTCGAAAACACCGATTCATGTAAGAATATTGTTTTTCGCTAAAAGAAAAATCAAAATCCAATGATTTGACCAGATCCGGGAGGAAAATAAAAAAGCTCTCTCACAAACTGAATACGCGCTCTTGAAAAATCTTCTAACAACCTTCCACTCGTTAATTTTAATAGGGGTCTTTTTGCGTCACAAGTGATCAACTATGCGACTAAATGAGGACAATACTGGCTTTGGCGACGATCACGACACTTGCTGGGTCGCGGTCGCCGGGTCTTGTCTTCAATCCTTTCTTCGATCTCACTCGAGTGGCGTCCGCAAACCATTGCGGTCAAATTATCAGAATAGGTACATACGTCAACAGCGCAACGTCAGCAAACAGAAAAGAGCGATGAATTACTAATAGTAAACATTATTCCATATGAACTGTACGAAAACTCACACACATAATATTGTATTTTGTTAATATTAGAATAAATTTTGATAACTAAAGAATTGTGTGTGCTTGTGTGTGCACTAATACCTACGTGGTACGCGTTGAAATAACCAGTTTTCATATAATTCCCTGCTTTTGTATGTGTGTGTTCGTGTGTGACAAGTATTTGTATTTTCTTGGGTTTTCATTGACACTCCGTCTTCGTTCGTTCCGCGACTGCGAGTTTCAGATGGAAGTCACTCAGTTTGCCAGTTTGCTGTGTGCTGTCGGTGCGTAAGCTGGTGGTCGTGTTGGTTGTTCGAATTCATTGTCCTCCGAAATTTTTGTCAACACTTCTAAACTCTATTTTTCTTTTCGTCTTTATCATTCGTCGTTTCTATCAGTTCGTAAATTTTAACTAGTGTATGTAACTCATTCATAATGTACGTATGAATCATTCGTCTTGTGATGATTGTATCTGTCGGAGATTTTGTGACGAGTTGTTTGGGCTAGCCAAAACTATCGTAAGTTTCTTTTGAATTCATTAAATTAGAAGATTATCTCACATCACTGTACGGGATGTTGAATTTGCTCGCCGTTTGAATGGATACAAACATTCATTCAGCTGTCTTCATAGACAGAGAGATGGATTACATTGTCGCATTCTCTTTGTAAAATATTCTTTGGATGACGGTAATGACGTTTCAGTTTACCCGTACCGTGTTGCGTTGTTCTTATTCAACTAATTGGAGATAAACTTGTCATTCTCGCTAACAGAACTAATGGAAGCTGACTAAGCTTGATATCGAATTCTTTATTTTCACGGCTAGAAGGACAGCAAATTTGATGTGAGATTTTCTGCGTTGTGCATTCAGCTTGAACAAAGCTCATGACAGAAATTCCATTCTCATGTATCGAATGAAGAAACTAGACTCGTATCAAGGGCGTCCATACCTCTTGAAGCTCATTCACGGTTTATGTACGAAGTATGATTCAATTCTCACAGTCCTCTGGTTTCCTGTGTTATCTTCATTATTATTATGATAAGTTATTCAGCTTCGGATGAAGTTTTGGACGTAGTCGATGTTGAGCCGGCATTACATATCTCATTCGACTGTCGAAAAATGCTTGGGTTTTGTTCAACTTGAATTACGTAGCCGTCGAATAATTATTAACCTCGATGAATTCTAACAAAGCATCTGCTTTGATGTTTCTGCGCTAAATTCGCGGATATTGTTCCGACCAGCGGGTGAAAGTTACTTGCGAGTTCGGTCGCCGCAAGAACTGGTATCAATGGCTATCTTTCTCAATAACTGTGTCAGTCTTGCGCGAAAATCAGAGAGAAAAGATGTCACGCTTCAAGATCAAAGTAATGAGACCAAAACGTACATTGTTATACCATTCTTCCTTCTGTGTACTTTGCATACGTATTTTATGACTCCAGCATACGCACGCATGGAATGTTTCGAAATGATTGTAGTTCGAAAGGTGCTCTCGAACTATCATTTAGCAAGTTTTATGGTGTTGCAAGTCAATTACATTTGTCACATTTCAATTGACCATTAACTGGTGTTCAGTACCGTGTCTATGAACGGATATGAAGCTTCGCGTTATCACTAAAAAATGCTCTCTTTCGTTCGGAGGGAAAATGATCTCCTGTGGTTTGAGTCATTGAGTTTTCTCGAGACTGTCATTAGGGGCGGAGTAATTTTCTATCGAAATATGGTAAGCAGATTCTCTCATCTGTCGCGACGGAAAATAATTTTCATCATTTTTCTCTCGTTCGTCGATCTCTTTTGTATTATCATTATATCCGTGAACTTCGCTAAGCTAGCTTCAAGCTGTTACTAGCAATTGAAATCAATTGAATCTTAATTGAACGAAGAGGGCTACTTCACTTCGTCCTCTCTTCGGATTATCCCCAGTTTCAAGATTCAACGAGTTTCGTGCACCGTCCTCATATTGGAATATCCGGATTTTTTGTCGCCTGTAATTGAATTTGCAAACCTTCATTGTTTCTGCTAGGGGCACATTTTTTGAAGTGAAATCCATCTGTACGTGTTATTCATACTTGTACGACGTTGTTAGTTGATCAGAACTTAGAGTATGACGTATTTTGGTTCATTCTTACCTATCTATGCTTCAAGTTTCGTTCATAGATGAATCGCATACTTATAAGTAGTACAGACGGTGAATTCAACGTGGTGTAGTTTTTTCTAAAATAAATATTTCGATGAATTTTTACGCGCTTCAAATGAATTGAATAAAACTATACGAAAGCACTTGCGACGGATTGTCATTATCAAGCCGTGTTTATGAATGAAGCGAATGAAAGAGTGCGAGAAGTGTTCGGCAGTCAACGGGTCAGTGTTTACCTTGCGGCACATTTTTCCTTGAGGCCTCAGTCCTCTCTCCCTATACTACGGTTTCGAGAAACTGTATCTTTGACCTCTCGGCGGGACCTTTTCCTCCCTCGAATTTCAAGATTCGCGGCCGCTCTAGATGGCCACATGTGACCTCAGCCCTATTTCTCTACACAGCGGTTCCGAGACACGTGAGCTTTGACCTAGAGCCGGGACTCGAGAAAATTTTGAGTTTTGCCGCCAATATACGTAAAAGGGTATAGGTGTTTCTTTCATTTACTGGAAAACCCCATGTTCTCTCCTCATTCCGAAGTTTGTTGGCCGACTTTATCATTTAAAGTTGTCAAATTCACAGTAAATATGAAGATAATGTATTATAATTAGCTCAACTCCGTCGATTCACAATTTATCCCGCACTCAAAAATGGCAGAGTTCCGTCCGTGGTAAATTGGCTTTAGCGCACTTACAACGGATATGGCTGTACTTTTTGCTGTCACATTTTACCAAGGATTCCTCCGAGAGGGAAATCGTTGTCCAAACTAGCTTTCCTTAAACGCTGCTGTCAGGATGAAATTTCTTCCATCCTTAATCCTCTAATGACGATAGATTTGTGACCGTTTTTGTCCACTCTGGTTCAGCTCGTCGGCAATGTTCTAGATAATTTGATCGGTGGAATCTTGATGGTCCTACCTCCTCTTGTAAACACTATCCTAGCCGGGGCTCTCTCACGTTGTTGACTCTTTTGATGAACGAAACTTAGGTACTGACGACATTCATCAACTTCACTGACGTCAGGAATACGATTGTACTTTTTCTTGTAAACTTGATCCTAGAGAATATGAAAGAACATTTTTTGAAGCTTCTTCATGTTGTTAACTCTTTTGATGAAAGAAACTTGGTTACTAGGCGACATTTACTATCTTAATTGATGTCGGGGTATGATTGTGAAGCTCTGGAATCCAGACCAACATCCCATGCAGAAGAAGCTGATACTTTGCAATCGATAAAAGAAGACGCCACGTCATGTCACGTCCAGCGAAAACGTTTAATTAATATGGTAGTGTCTCACATGTAGTTGATCCTCGAGCAGTGAGGCTGGCATCACTGAGGTGCATGTATCATCATTTACTGTTGAAAATAGTGTGATTTGCTGCAGGTCTATCGAATTATCTCTGGCGGAGTCTTTGATCGTTGGTTGGTGGAAGGAAAAATTTCAGACCTTTCTCGATAACTTTTCCCCTACTGCTCACTCGAGAGACACGAAGAGTGGGTTCGTCTCCCCTACATCGATAAGCTTCCCTCCCTTCTCTCCCGTAAAACTCATATGTTTGAGACCAGTTTTTTTAACAATATAACCCCTCAGATTAAGAAGTGAGGTGTTCACGAAATCTACTGTTCTCTTATATAGGGCAGCCCGGCTTTTAGAAATGAAACTTGTCGAACCAAAGTACGCGCCAAGTTGGAGCCAACCGAAAATTTCTAATCTTGTTGCCCATCCTCTCGCATTTTAACATTCTTTTCCTGAACCTGATAATTCTTAAGAGTTCTGAATACAAACCTATCTCACTGGAGTCCATAAAAATCATCAAATCACGTTTATAATCACTCACCTGTAGTGAACGATATAATCCCTATACTTCATATCTCGCTGATAAAGTCTACAGAAAATTACTGACGAATAATGCTCTAATCTATTATAGTGATTTATTTCTTTACGGGTTTACTTACTTCTAGTCTGTATGTTTTTGCCTGTCGATGGATTTCTATCCGTATAAGCGCTTGCATTTCTATTAATAAATATATTTTACGACTCTAATAACTTTATGTGTTTGTATGAATTTATGTGTCGTAACATGGAACAAAGAATTCTAGATATTTAACGCACAAGGATTAGGAAACTTCGTGGCCTATAATCGGGCAATCGATAGGTTTCAGAGTTTTTCTTTTCTCCTAATCGTTTTCGGTGTTCGAACAAATTCTGTAAAGAGGGTCCGGAAAATCTGGTCGCCTTGGAAGTTAGCTAGGTCAATTCCAGGGTGCTAAAATTCCTGAAAAGTGATCGTCCTAGTCCTTCGTCCTTATCTTGAGGCTGTGCTCTCACAAATCAATCTTTTGAAAAATGTAATTTAAATTTCTGCAAGAAGCTAACTGACAAGTCCTGCAAAAGTAATTCATTTTTGCTCCTGAATTTTTGTAGACACCCTGCCCGGAACTCATGAGAAAATGGATGAAAAATTATTCTATGGAAAATTGGTATGATTTCCAGTGTTGCGTGAAGAGGAAAAGATGTTGAACGAATGCGTTCTTCTAGGCGGGTATCCATTATCGAAAATTCTCAGAAGGGAGAGTGAAACATACAAAACGACTCTCCGGTGTGCTCCCCCCCTCCCTACGAGTTTGATCAGTTTCTGAAAGATGTCAACCGAAAGTGTCGCAAGTTTGAGAGAATTTTGAAGGAGAAGAAGAAAAGGAAGTTATTCTCTTTAATGTTGGAACAGGTTGATGTGGCTAAGGACGGGTATAGTGAAGGTGTTATCATTCAGGAATTCCCCCCCCCCCCCTTATTCATTAATAATAGTTAAGTAGTACTTAATGGTGAAGAAACAGCCCTCCTTCAGACAGGTTTGAAATTTAGTCTGCCTCCTCTCAAGAATGATGAAACCTTGGCAAATGTTGTTGCGGATCTTGCTGTGCAAAACGGCTTTGGAGTTAATACTCAAAAAGTATGTACCGAAGTAGTCCGGTGAACCAAGGTTCAAAGAGGAAGATTTAATCGTTACAAAGGCTGAAAAGGAAGGTGCTCCTGTAGTTATGGATAAATCCGATTATGCTTCTGAGATCCACGAAGTGCTTCAGCGATGTGGTGCTAAATAGAGCGAGAATTTCAGCTTCCCTAAGGTAGTTGAAGAAGTTAGGAGAGTTATCAACGAGTTTGAGGCTATTATCAAAACCTGAGGGATGAAGAAAGCTCTCCTTGTTCCTATCCCTGCCCCCCTCTAATTTACGGGTTGCCCAAAGTGCATAAGATTGATATCCCGATGCGATCTGTGGTCTCATTCATTTCTTCTTCTACCTACCTCCTTGCTAAGTTTTTGGACCGTTGGTTCAAGTCTTACGTTAATTTCGAATCTCCTCATTCAGTTGTGAACTCGACCTCCTTGGCAGATGTTTTGAAGGATGTAAGTCTTCCCCCTGGCACGACCGTCTGGCCTTTTGATGTCGTTGGTTTGTTCCCAAATACTCTCAAAGCTGTTACTACGCAGCGTATGGGCGATCCACTTGTTAGGGCCAATATTCCTCATAATCAGCTTCAAGAATTCATTGATCTTCTAAATATCTGTTGGTGCCCTAACCATTATAAATTCGAAGGGAAGTTTTTTGAGTTCCCTGATAAAGTAGGAATCCCATCTAGGCTCCCTCATCGCCGAAGTTTCCACGTCGAAGTTTGAACTTCATCTCTTTTCCTCGAACCAGGTGCTACTATAAGTCATATTTACTATTGGCAGATGTACGTGGATGATATTCTGTGCGCGTGGACTGGTCCTCCAGATCTCCTTGGCGAGTTTCTATGGTATCTTAATTCCTGTCACCCTTCCATAAAATTTACCTTGGAAATAGGGGAAACGTCCATCAACTTCTTGGATTTATCGATCTCTGTAAGATCGGGTATCCATGAGTTTGGAATATACAGGAAAGATACTACGACCGATGTTCTAGTGCATGGAGCTTCATTGTGTCCTGTTGCTCATAAAATAGCACCCTTTAATAGCATAGTCCACAGACTGAGGCTGCCTTTGAGTAGAAATTGTCGACTATAAGACACCTGGCGAAAGTGAATAAAGTCAATGTCGACATCGAGTGATGGCTCGGAAGAAAACCACTAGGAAATTCTTGATTCTACCACCTCCCTCCCCCGAGACACGATCAGTGACCGTCGTATGCGCTGGGTCAGTCTCCCTTTCTTTGAGAAGTTCTCCCTACTATTAGGTGGGGCCCTTCGTCCCTTTGGTTTCAGACTAGCATTTTACAACCCTATCACTGTGAAAGGGTTGTTTGTTAGGTTGGAGGATCTCGTCTCTGGAGATGGCTTATAAACCGGAAGCGCTCGTCGTTTAATTTTTCTGCGGTGTTTTGTATGTTTCAATTTCCCTTTCAAGTATTCCTCTCGATAGTAAGGGAAAGATGTATTGAATAGATCCTGCAATATTTCGGATCAAGTTCCCAAAAGATCCCGGAAAGTCCCGAATTATCATTTTCCGATTCTGATTGACATCCTGAACGGGGAATCCCGCATATATTCAGTTTTTTGGTCAACCATTTGCTTAGTATACTCTTCTCGTAGGGATCGAGGGAGTACAGACGATAATTGGTGGATTGTGGGCAGGAGTCAAACTTCGAACAACATTTCAGAAAAGTGATGTGTGAAGATCAAGATGTGATTAGTCGATGAAGAGGGACCATAAATAGGCCGTATCAGCCTCATCATTAACAAGGATGCGTGATCAGGTTCGGCAGTGTCATCAATGTAGTTTGTTTGAATTCATGAAAAACTGTGTTCGGATCACTCACTATCTCATATCTCCTCTTCGTGTTACCAGATAATATGAGATCATCTAAATTTTTAGAAAATATTTCTTGAATCAATTTGTAGAGTGTCTAGTGTGGAGTGAGCTGCGCAAATCATTGATTTTATGTCAACTGTCCAAATTGTTTCAACTCCAGCCGCGAATTCAGAAGATGATTTTGAGAGGAGAATTTCCACCTCTTTTTGCTCTGGCAGTTGACCAGCAAAAAAAAGTTATTCTTTGCTCACTTGACTCTTTTTTCCCTCTTTCCTTTTCCCTCATTCCTTAGAGGGGAGGGTTAGTGTCATCATTGGTTGTTACAAACTTGAAACGTCATCTTACTCCATAATTTGATTGAAAATTCAGTTCTTCATGTCTCTTCCTCCGTGTCGGTTTTGTGGGTCCTAATTCGATTCTAATTATTTAGTCATGTTGATTGACTATAGTTTCGTGACAAATGAAATAGAAAGTAACTCATTATTTCCCTACCAATGTTTGGCGAGTGTCTTCCACATAATTTTTATTTATGACAAAAGAATTATTACAAAGTATAAGATCGACGAATTCAATACATCTATTTAGATGAGAAAAAACAAAATTTTCTCCAGAACGATGTTGTATCGAGAGTTTTAGTGTTTATTTTTCATATAATTTCAAGGAAGAAGAATTTGCCCGAAGTTTATGCCGAAATTTTGTACCTTTCGGCTTTTTTGTCTGAGTCTCCCATTTTAAGTGCACCCTTATCTGATTGTAAGAAAGGACACGATTAGTGTTCTTCGATCGTATACGTGTTACTGATCAGAGTCGCTAATTAAATAGGCCAGTATCATCCGTGTAGAACATATCTTATGTAGTTTTTGCGCACTAGCTTCTCGCTATTACTCATTAGATGAAATACTGTTCTAAAACTCGCATTCAAAAACGTAGCTGGGCGTATCAGATGTGAACATGAATAACTCAGGTGTATGTACACACCTAGAATGCTTTACTAAATGGAATATGGACGCTTCTTGACGAGTTTGTGAGTCCGTCGTGTACGTATTCCGAAAAGCCCGCACAAATCGTCTGACCCACGACTGGTGTTATAGATTCTCGGATTTATTAATGAATATGTTGATTCGAGTTCAACGTCCGTCTTTATTTTGGCAAACTCTTGTGTACTCCTACTTGCGAACTCGACGAATTTCATCCAGTGTGGTACAATCAGAATGGCTGTTTAAAAAGATGTCCCATACAGGGCCTCCTGAAACAAATAATTTGTTTTTAAATTTTCTCAATTGTCAAATGTGAGATTTCTTCTTCAAAGAAGAATTAACGCTCATCTGAGTGATTTTTGTGAGCATTTTTTTTCCTCACGATTGATCCATGACTAATCATACGATGGATGTAGGTTTTAATCTTGGTAGAAAGTTTTTTTTTTTTTTCTTAATTATTTATTACTATAAACTTGATACAGAAGCGCATAAAATCACTATCGAAATTTCTCCGCTCATGAAAATGAATGAATGCGTAGAAGTTACAAGAAATTTCTTCCACGTAATTTTCGTATCAGAAAAAAACAATGAATTTGCGCTTATCTCGTTCGTAATAAGAAACTTCCGAAGAGTCTTTTTGTTATATATTTAGTGTTCGGGTGACATAAACGCGGCTGTGTTATTCATTACGTGTAAGTCGTATTAATTATGATTTTATTCAAAAGTGTATCAAATTTTGATTACGTAATCATTATGTGTATCGTAGTACGTTCAGTCGTTGTATCGAAAACAAAATGGAGTGAAACTTGGGTCAACAATAGCGCCAATTTCCCAGTATGCATTTTCATCCAGCATAAGTCTCGCTTTATCGAATATTTCTGCGTTGAATTTCCGTAATATCGTTCAGTATGATTGTTTTTGAGAAAAATAACGTATTCATCATTGTGCTGCATTATTATACGTATTGTCGAGAACTGGGGTGTTCAGCATTAATTTGGGAGGCGTATGTAAAGATTTTTGAACGATTAAAATGTTTTCAAATTTATCACGTCTATCTTATGATATGTGTGATTAGTTGAAGTTACTCATGTATAATAGAATGCTGGAACACGCTGGAAATGATTGATTGATTGCCATACTGTAGCGGATGTGCGGAAGAAACAGAATCAATTGAAATAGTATAGTGAATTTTCTAGCTTCATTTTACTGACTGTATAGTCGTAAACCTTCGTCTCTAAAGCTCAAGTTTGGTATCGAAGTTTTATTATTCAAAAATTTTTATGGCTTCATGAGTTGAACGATAGTCCACGAATACTCATGAATTCGGTTGAAGAGCTGTTTATTTAGTCTCGAAGATGCAACGTTAGTAACCGCTGGTGAGGACGTTATTCTTACTCCGAATTTCGCTGAGCGGATATTTAACCTAGCTAAGATCGAAGACAAAACCTGGATAGTGATCTGAAATGTTGTTAATAATCAGTGTTGTGTTGGTTTACATTTTTGGGCCGGGGGCCAAGTGACCAGCCTGTCGGGCTCCCGGAAACTCTCATGGTCAAATTGATGCAAAGAAAAGGAAGAATGTTTTTCTTCTTTTTTTATTACATAAACGAGCCTTACTACTACACGCAGCGTTATGGACTTGGAGTAGGCAGATGGGCACAATGAAGATGAATATGAATTAAATGGTGTTGTAGAGATAGGTGGATCAGAGGTAGCTCATCCTGCTAATGACTATCTCGTGATTTTTCAAGAGGGAGTTTGGTGATGCGTGGAAAGATGGAATGATCAAGCCGGATGTCTTCAAGAGCTGGGCAAAAGGAGAAAATTTGGACGAATACCTCATCAGCATTGCAGTATACTATAGATATGATTGAAGGAAGTGAGAGACGTGTGAAGAGAAAAGATTGGATGAGACGGATTAGGATGACATCTTCGCATAAGGAAGGGCGGTTTGAAGTGCTTGCTCAATAGGTCGGAACTTATCGGAGGTTAAGGAGGGTCAGAAGTCATGCCACGTAAAGAGACCGAGGAAGCGATAGTAGGATTTAAGGTCACACAAAGAGAAAGACTTAGTTACGGAAGTCTACAAGGTTCATTACGTCAGGTTCCTTGAGATCAAAGTCTCCTGGTATTCATGAATAAGGGATTGAGGATGGGAAAGAACTGAACGAGTGTTCCAGAATGTGAATTCGTAGCTCGCTCAGACACCAATACTTGGTGTACCCTTTGTTTGATCGAAAGTTGGACGACAGGATTTGTAAAATAAAGGTCCTCGATAGTAAGTAAAAATAATGAGAGAGAATGAGATAATACCGGGAATTTTCGGGGAGGAGTGAAGCGGATGAGAAGGAAGAGGCAGGTGAATGTAGCCCTAAGTTCTGCGGTGCATATGGAAGAAAGGAATATGTTGTTATAGAAATTGCAACATGTGAAATTTCTCATTTGGTCATGACCTTCAAAGATTTCACGTCTCTAATGATAGGATTCTTGTTGGAAACAATTAAAGAAACCTTTGTAAAGCGTATTACTTCATGAGCTGTGTATAATAATGAAGTTGGAATGCATTTTCACTTTTTCTAAATTTTGAAACTGTATAGCTCCTAATCGATTTTTAATGTCGCATGTCTTTACATAATATCGATTTGGATGTGTCTTCTTTTTCAATATTTGAAGCAATTATCAGCGTAGAAAACCTTTCAAGTTTCCTTCGAAACTCGAACGAGTATAAAGAGTTCAAGTGATTAGGTTGATTACGTTAATTTTATCCAAAGTTGGAAATTTTAGTCAAAATACGAGAAGTTGACCCTCGAAACTTGATTGCGTCTGCTCGTAAGAGTGAAGGGGTTCATTTTCTGATGATTTCTTGAATATTGCTGCGATTTGAAAGGTGGCCTCGAAATTGTGCTGATCGAAATTAATGAGCCAAACATTGGAATTTCCGAATGAAAAAGAGGGGACAACTCAAATTCGAAAAAGGTGAAAATGTCTGGGTTGATGTGAAAGTTGCTCTGACTATGTATTAACGAGTTACTTTAAATTCTTTATTTCGGGATAATTCACGAAAAATCCATCGTGGGCAGTGCTGGTTCAAGTCCGTTTAGAAATCCCGTTGTGTAAGAGGTCGCTCATTCTTTACTGGCCCATTGCAACCAATGTCCAATATTCAAATGTCTGTTGTACTCTCGAGTCGTGCTCTCTCTATTCCACCCTACGAGTGTTTGATAACGTTGAAACAAAATAATAATATTATGTCCGAGTAAATTATTTCCCTCTTTTTTTGTGATTTCATTTGTTGTTACACCTTAATAAAACTTAACGTACCTAAGAATACATTCTTGAATGTTTATGATGTTTCAATTGAATTCCATCATGACATCTATTCCATAGTGTCACGACTTTTTATGAGCTCGATTTTCGCGGATCTATCATCGAGACAGAATTGTTTGTTGGTTTTCTGTGTAAATTATCGAATGTGAAAATATTATCGAAATCAAAAAATTTTCATCTCTAATTGGTGGATTCAGTGTTCTTAAGAATGGCTTTTATTTGAACCTTATATTGATGATTAGAGAGTTACATTCCATGCGCGTCCAACCATATATGTATAGGTGATTCCTTTGGAGCTTTTGTCGACTGGACGTTTCTTCGTATAAACATTCTCCATAAGATCATAGAATTTGAAGAATCGTACGTGTACCTACAATGATGTGGTATGATATCATCAAGCCAATTGCATGGTGAGAAAATTTCATCTCTTCCTATTGTTCCTATGTTTGAAGTCTTTGTTGTTCAAAAGACTGCGTACCCAATATTTTACTGTATTGAGAAATCGAGGTATTATCTTTGCTCTACCCAGTGAGAACAATGGATCGTGAAAGACTTCGACCGAATTCCATGAAATTAACTTCTTCTTTTTTCCTACACCTCGAAATTTTCTTCAATATTGTGTCGTCACTACCTATTGAACTTTGCCAATTAAAGAGAAAATTCTCTGTACTAAAAACAATGTGCTCTCTGTCCCCTTTTTCAAACATTTCAATTTTTCAAAATTTCCTCAAACTAGAATTTCGCCCTTAGTGAGTCACACTCTGTCAGTTTTGCTGAGGAAGTTGAATTACCCGTATCTTAAAAAAATATTCATGAAATCAAATCAGTGAACGTTCTCCGGGAATGCCCATTATCAATCTTCTTGCTCAAAACTTATTACTGTACGTTATTATTCTCTTTGGATGTTCACAGGTCTTCCGACCAAACACCGACTCTTTCGAGTGTCTTACTTTTTCTTTTTTCTCGAATTATTCGTCCAAGTTTGCTCCAGAATCCGTGAAATCATCGATTTCAATCGAATACGAGACAATGGAATGAGGAAATTTCATATATTGACAAGTCGAAGAACTTGAAAGTTACGGATATTAATGCACAAATATTTCACTTAGATGTTTTGAGGCGATGGATTAGGATGTGGCGTCATCAGAAGGACGTCACATCACTATGGGACTTGGATTGGAGAGAATAGGAAGAGCTGTGAGAACGTAAAAATTCTTCTGCAGCTCAGCGGTCAAAATTTTCTTATGAGAGTCAACTGTTGGAACAGCTCGTGTATTTTTTGGTTATATATAGCGCTACAAATAAGTGTGTTTGAAGAATAGCCTACTTTTTTAATGCTGCTTATATCATGGATCGTTATGAATATATGCCTCTTTTTTATTGGACGTAAATATTAATCTTCGTGAAACATCATTTGGAGTTCGTGAAAGGAAAGCGAATTGAAACTAGGGGTACACGAAGAACTAATATGACATTGTAATTAAAGATAGTTTCTGATGGTTTATCGCCGAGCGCGTTGATAAACGTCATTTTAATTTTACGTAGTTCGTACATTTTGGCGTAGTAAGGGCGATAAGGAAATTACTCGATCAGTCGGGCAGTCGAGAGTGTCTGTGGAGTTCGTTAGTACAGTAGTTGTCGTCGTTGTCGTGTGAGAATATTGAGAATTTCGTACGCTCGGATAGACGAAGTGAACAATTAATTCATCGCGAGCATGTGTTATTGCGTGTAATTTGTTCTGTACTAACATCTGTGGGAGCGATGCAGATAGTTGAGTACGAATAGGACTATATTATTATGTTGTTTTATATGTCAGGTTGTGTTCGTAATAATTAGTGCCTCCAAATTCTCGTAAAATAATTCCTAGTGTTTCGCAAATTCTGAAAATATTATACTCGCCTTCTGACTGTTCGCTTCATTATCAAGTCAATCACCTGTGAAAAGCAAGTTTCTTTTCTTTTGGAATTTATGTGATATTTTCGTAATACTGGACAGAATTTGAATGTAAGTCTATGGTAATAAAAGGATGCTATTGAAATTTTTTGTCGCACGCACACTACGGAAAATATTATACAACCACTTCTGTTTGAAAGATGAAAGAAAACTGTTATCTTTCAAACTTTTCCTGTGCACTTTCTCGCCATTGACCTAGTTTTCCCGTTTATCGATGCTAGTGTAATCCTGTTAATTAAATCATTATTTCTTTTTTTTTTCAATCTATTGGTTCACAGTTAATTGTGAAAAAATTTCGAATAATATTCTGTTTACTTCGCACACGTGTTCTCCATATTCACCAAGTATTTTTCCCCAGTATATTGTGTTATTTTTTTCTTGTGAATCGATCCGTACTGCTGTAAAAAGGGGAAAAAAAGTGCAAATGGGCTCAACTAGTATACTTCATTCGCGTATGAGGTGTTGAGTTTTTTTTGCTAGTAATGCACGTTGTAAAATAAATAGATGCCAGACACATGTGTATTTAGTTAGGTATGTAAAACAAAGCATTGATTTATGAGTTAGTCTAAACAAAGTGTTGAGAAGTTGCAGTTTTTATAGTACTGATGATACTTGACGTGCCTAGTCAAAAGGAGAAGTTTCAGGTTGTCTCAATATTTTACCGATTGTATCATTGTCGGAAACTCCGATTCGTGGAATCGCTATGGTGAATTCTGTTCGTTTGATTCTTTTTTTTCCCCCGATACTCTTCTTGTCTAGACGTACCAGAAGCTGTCGGTTCTACTAAACGGAAATGTTGAAATAATTCTTCGCAGACGAATTATAGGCCACTTGAAAACTCGATAACCAGAAATCGTTAGTTTGTTGTATGAAGGCATGACGATTTTTTCGTATTGGAGTGTGCTATTTGAATTGACTTGTGTACGTCGACAGCAAAATAAATAACTCTTTAAATTTCGATCAGATCCTCAATTTTGGTTGCGAAAAATTAAAAATTGAAATATTCGAAGTTTATGTATTTTTTTTTTTTTTTTTTTGAGAAGGGTTAGCAAGTTTTTGACTCTGAAAATATCGCACTCATCATTCATCTTCGTAAAAATGACAGATAGAAATCTTAAAGTATCCCGAAAAATTTATGATCCAACATCTTAACATTTAAATCTCTCCTAAAAACCATTTCTCTTGTTCCATATCTTCTTTCCCGCTTCTTTCTTCGTTACTCTCAATGTTTCAGTCTTCTCATTCCCTTGTACGTAATTCTGAATCAAGTCTATTTGTCTGATTTTTATTGCAGCAATTGTGGACTTGGCTAGGAAATCTCATTTCGTCTTGAATTGCTTAGAAGAAAAATCTGGATATTATCGTGTGATTTTTGAAATAGATGAAAGCAAAATAAATGCCGGCAAAAGTTAAAGAATTTTGTAAGACCTGGAAGAGTCAGGAAAGGGGTTGGGAATTTTATGAATTCTAAGAAAAGTCAAGATATTTCTTGGATGAAACAGAATTTTATGTATCGAGTACAGAAGATTTTGTCTTTTATCATTCATTTTACAAAATATCAAGGGTTAAATTGAAAATTTTGATTCAGTGTGAAGTCGAGAAATTGTGTTTTAAAGAGGCTACCTATCACTGTAACTCTTTTTTCATGAGTTGTTTCAATTTTTTAGTAAATTATCCATAGTTTTGGTACATGACTTACCATGAGCATGGGTAACTTTTGACATGTTTCATGTCTACTCTGAACTGACCCGACCTGACCACTAATTTGAAATTTTGCGAGTTTGCTAATGCCCTCCCCCCCTTCACCCTCCCCTCATTACCCTAGTTACTCCGTGGATGGTTCAAAAATTTGAGTTTGTCCCGTGAGTTCACCTTGCTCGGTTCATATACTAGTAAAAATTTAACAAGTACGACTTGAAAAAAAATTGATCATTTTTATTTAGAAAGAGGCAAAAAAAAATTCTTTGACTAGCCTGCCTGGAATCGAACCGTCTTTTTTAGAGGTCTACCGTAACGGGAAATAGGAAGTGAGGTAGGATTGGAGGATGGAGTTTCAGGGAAAGGAGAACCTAAATCAGAAGTAGAATCATTTGATGTATTTTTCTTCAAAATCGATCTGAATACCGGCATTGGTACGGGTGGTGCCGACGGAGATTCTTTTTCCTCATTTAGAAAGTAAGCTGGTTTCAGCCTATCGATAGAGACGTCGTCTTCCTTCTCTCCCATTTTGATACGGAACCACTTTTTTGTTCTTTTTATTACGCGAAACGGTCCTTCATATGGTGCTTCCAGAGGGCGCTGGACTTTTCCTACTCGCAGATAAACATGGGTCGCGTCCTTCAAATCTGAGTGTACGAAGATTTTTTCTTTTCTCCTCAACCACTGAGGCAAAGGGCGTAAATTACAGAACGCCTGGCGATGTTTGAAGAGTCAGCTATCTCATCTTATTCTGAATTTTCGATGAATTCCCCATGCAACCTGAGGGTGGTTTCTAGAACAAGTTCCGCGCAGGATGATCCTGAATCATCTCTTGGGGTGGCACGGAATCCCGATAATACGGCGGGGAATAAAGTCAGCCAGTCGGTTCTATCTTTCAATGCAGATTTTAATTGCAAGTGTATTCGTTCCACCATACCATGGTGGCTTCATACTAGGATTTAACCAGTTGTAAACTAGCGCCCCTTTTCCCCCTCTTTCAGAATTTTACTAGTTTTGAACTAGGCTTGTAATGGGGTGTCCGGGCGTAGTGCTTATATACTAGCTTTACACTAGCTTTATGGTGGCTTTATACTAGCTCTATACTAGGATTTAACTAAAGGAGGATCCCTTGTATTGTACTAGTTTTATACTAGCCTTGAACTAGACACCAACATAAACTAGACACATAGTGGAGCAAGGAAGAGAGCGAACGAGCTGAGCGAGTGAGCTCTTAGAAAGCTACTGGCTTGAAATTCTTTAAAGTAGGTTTCTACCAATCCAAGGAGGGGGCGAACGAGCAAAGCGAGTGAGCTACCCAAAAGCTGTTGGCTTGAAATACCCTAACTGGAACTATACACCAAACGCTGGTAAAACTGGCCCTCAGACCTAACATGTGAGCCGCTCAACTAGTTATAAAGCAAACCAGGTTAACAATGAAGAGGAACGAGTGAAAACCTCACGAAAGGACAGCAGCCATAAAACTTGATCTTTTTCTATTTGGCTCCACCAGAAGATTTTTTGAACTGAATGCCTCAAAGAATATATTTTAGTGACTTAGAGGTGAATGTTATAAGTTGACAAAATCATCTCCATTTCAGTTTTTGGTTTCAGCAGTTTACTGCAATGCATATGTGAAGATGATCAAACTTTTTTCTGCCCATAGAGTAGAACGTTACCCCTGACCCTGTGGCACGTGAGCGGGAGTTTTGAATTTTTTTTCATCTCTTTACTCTTTTGAGAGTAAACTATTTAAAATTCTCCTTTAAACTGTGTATGTTTGTACATGAACAAAGGTGAAAAAATCGAGCTGACACTCTTGAATAAAAGTGTGAAGATCGTTTCTCTAGTTATGTATCTTGGAGAAAAAAAAATGGAATGCAGGCGACTTGTAATGATTATCTTCCTACGCGTACGTTTACTTGACTTGCCCTCGGCTCTTACGTGCAGAATTTC
Source organism: Aspidiotus destructor (assembly GCA_035079395.1). Lineage (NCBI taxonomy): Eukaryota > Metazoa > Arthropoda > Insecta > Hemiptera > Diaspididae > Aspidiotus > Aspidiotus destructor. The sequence goes on along the minus strand of JAVHKZ010000003.1, from coordinate 7,568,712 downwards.
GCTCTGTTAGCAATATTCTCGCCTGTATAGTGTTGTACTGTTTCTTAAAAATGTATTCCTCCTCAAATTGCAGTCGCAGACATTTTGGACTTTCTCGATCTTGTCACGATCATCATCCTCCACCCGCGAGAAAAACAGACAGAGTAGCGTTCTGCACCGTTAAGCAAAATGTGGTAATGTCACGTTTCTTCAAGTGTGGGGAATTCCTAGAGGGAAAAGTATTATTCTCCTTAATTTTTCACTTGACGCTTCATTTTTCAAAATAATTTGAAGAGACGCGACGGCTCTGTAATAAGGTACAATCATGCTAAAGCCTTCAACCAATTGAATTAGTGAGCAAACACGTGACACCCAACAAGATTTCAGTTGGTGAAAGTTTGATAAACTGGGCGGCTATTACATTTGCATACTGTGATAAAGTAGGTGTGTACTTTTGCGCCCTTGATAAGTAGTATTGAACTAATCGCGCACTTACATTTACTTGAACTGATAAGTGCGATTGAGCTTGATTGTTTATCAGTATAATTGCCGCCTTGCACTCATTGACCATGATTGAAGCCATGATGTATATTATGCATATTATAACTAGAATGTTATGTAATATAGACTGCAGCACCCCGCAAAAGCTGAGTGAAGTTTTTGTTTTGTCCACTAGATAAAGAAACTGCAATATAACTATTTGACTACATTTTAGTAGCAGTTACCTGTAGCGCGTTGTGAATATCACACAAAGGAGAATGCTCATAAACCAGTGGAAAAAAGGCACACATTTGATAGCCCTAGGTTTCTTGCTGTTAGTGAGTGTTGGTCTAATTGTGTAAACGTGGTTCCTTTGTCATGCGGACAAGACGCTGCTAGATTGTTCTCTACAAATTTTTTGAAATGTTTCATGTCTTTTCTCTACCCTCTAAATGGGCGTCCGTATGGATGACCTTGGGACTTGAAAATTTTTTACGTCGAACCTCAGCCCTATCCCTGATTTTGTACAAATGACCTTGAGACTATTCTAAAATCTCGATCCCTACCCTGATTTTGAAATTTCCGTGCGTCCGTTCGTCCGTGCAAACAAAATCCTAGACATCTACATTTGGCTAAAGCCTTGCATATACTAGCCTAAATCAGACTGCTGTATAGTAGGTAGAGCCTTTATTATATTATTATCAGACTAATACTAGACTAAAAAGGAAGGCTTTACTAGGCCTATACTAACATAGCGAAAAAGTTTGAAACAAGGTCCCATGCACAGTATACTAGCTCCAAGCGGTCAAATGACATCTAGTAAACCTCTACTAGGCTAAAGCTTTCATTATTCTAGGTATGAATCAGGATGCTGCAGTAAGTGTAGCTCTCAAGTGGACTTATACTAGACCAGCGGTCGGCAACCTTTTTGTAGTCCCGAGCTACTTTGTCATTATCGTGAAGCGCTGCGAGCTACTCAGGAAAAATTGCCATCAAAATTTGAAAATTCTTCTATTCAATGATTGTAGTAAATTGAAGCATGATGAAGTATAGTAGTAAACTAATAAACTTGTAGTTATCATATCATACATATAAAATACTCATACTTCGTAATTAATGTGACTTTTGACATTGCCTATCCTCCCAGTTTATCAATATTTGGCTCATATTTAGTGATGCACAAACGTAAACTGTCATCCAAGTGAGTATCGGAAAGTCTGCTGCGATACTTGTTCTTAATGAACTTGACATTGGAAAATGTACTTTCACAAAGATACGTTGACGGAAATAATACCTTCACCCAAAGGGCAACAGAACGCAGTGTAGGATACTTGTGAGGAGGTAGTAGGGGCCAAATGTCTTCTGCATTATTAGGCCTTCTCTCATTCCAGCCATTGCAGGGACTCCATTAGTGGTTATTCCCACAATTTTAGCCTATAGTATGCTTTCAGACTGAATGTAATCTTTTAAAGCAGAAGAAAGGTCGCTACCAGTTATGCGTCCTTTTAGAGGAATAAGTTTCACATACTCTTCCTTCACAGTGAAATCTTCAAATATCATACGCACAAAGATTGCTAACTGAGCAGTGTCAGACACATAGTGAAAAATAAACACAGGCCTGAAGATCTGATTTCAATTGCATGTAGAGCTCATTACTCATCATTTCAATCCATTTCGTAACTGTTTTGGCAGGCAGTTGTAGGGATTGTACGGCTGTCATTATCTCGGCCTTATTTTTGAAGTTCGCGAATAGTCGGTCAGAGGCTTGCAGGAACGCTTCTTTCCAAGTTTCACCATCCTCAAATGGTTTCTTCTTTATGGAAAGAATAAACTCAGCAACAAGTACCTACTATCTATATACGCGCTCATACTTGTCATGCTTTATGTTTATCATCCATCGTTCTCATGTCTTGATTGCGAAAATACTTACTTCCTTTTCCTAAAGCTACTTCTCATGAAAATTTTTGAAATTGTACGGCGAGCTACGAAAATGACTCCGCGAGCTACCGGTTGCCGACCGCTGTACTAGACCAAGAAGGAGAGCGAGTGATGCCTCCATAAGCCATTAGCCTATAACATATTCTAATTAAGACTTTTACTAGACCAAGAAGGGAGGCAAACGAGCGAATCATGCTACCTTATAGAAGACATGAAACAGGATCTTCATTCATTTGGCTATGCCAGAAAATCTTGGACTGGTTTATTCAAAGTTACAACTATCACTATCACATGCGACGTTAGTTCTATCTCGCTCCGCTAAACGCTTCTGACCAGGAAATCGACGAGAGTCTCCGGTATTCTTGTTGAGAGTATTTGATTATAGTATGACTTAGTTTAATACTCAACTCTTTCTCCCCCCCCCCCCCTTCAAACCTAATCTTGTTTTGTTCGTATTTCGTTTTCAAAAATGAGATTCATATTATTTCAGATCACTTTGACAAAGTTTTTTTGATAATTTTCTTGGTGCTTATGCATCTTACGATTGAAAAGAAACCATGTTTGTAAGAAATTTTGGTGTTTTCATCTTAAAATCAATATCTATTGTGTAATTACCATCGAAAAATCATTTTTTGGAGGAGTGTTTGAGGTTTGTTGGGTGAGGCTGCTCGGTTAGGGGGATTTAAGTATCTTAATTTGTGAGCAACCCTCAGCGATCGTACCAAGTTTCAACTTTGCTGTAATTTTTTCCTTCATTTGTAATGATCAAGTCTAAAACACAGGATTACAGGTTTAGTTTCTTACGCGAGGAAAACGTATTGTTGTTTCATCTTGCTTCATCGTTGAACGTTGACACATACGTAATTTCACTCAAGTCAAATGTAGATGTACCGTATTCGTGAAACATGGAAGTAGCCGCAGTTAGTCAGAACATAATGAAATAATTTATTGCACTTCTTTTCCTTGCCATATCCACTCTTTTTTTATCGCTATTTTATGCGGTATTAGTTTTCAGCGAATTTTATCACACTTACAGCACTACGCTGGTCAATCTTTGAAAGAACCATTTTTGTGACTCTTCAATAGTACCATTCTTTTTTTTTTCAAATTTATCCCTAGACTTTTGCGGTAAATGATTTTGCTGGTATTATTGTTATTATTATTATTAATATTGTTATTATTGTCATTTATTTTTCAATTTTTGTTTTTCGTTTCTTTTTTCAGATGAAGAATTGTGATACGAGCGCGATCCGACTTTGTTGTTCGTCTTTTATTGTCATTCGATTATGAAAATGCCAAATTCTTTGAAGAAGCTGTGATTTTACCATTTTATTCAATTCAAGTGGGCGCGAGCCTAAGTTTTAAAAAATGAAGTGTTTTAAACGTTATTTATTTTTAATACTGTCGTCAGTGTGCGCGATTCTGTCGCTCGGTATCGGAGTGAATTCTGAACTCCACGGATCTCATATTTGTACAGAATTAGAAACGTAAGTATCAACATTGCTCATTTTTTGTAAATTATCTTAGCTACTTCTTGATCTGTGAGGGTACATTTTCATCTTTTGAAATGAGTAATTTTGTATGAGACGATGCGCCTGATTCTTTTGTGAGTTATTGTGCTCGACTCGCATCACATGTGTTCAATCTGCAGTGTATTTTTTGTCCCATTTCAAGGCGTTGAACTCCTGAATCGTAAAGGCTTGTTAGTTCTTGCGCAGGGATAGGTTTTGAAGTTGCAAATTCGAAAGCTTGTCTTCCAAGGTACTTGAACGTAAGAATAAAAAATACCAGTCTGACGACTACGTGCAATTTGTGACAGCTTACGTGTTGCGGGAAGCCTGTCGCAATACGGAGACTACGTATGACTCATCGCGTTTGATGCTGTATTTCATTTGACGAAGGAAAAAAAAAAAAAATGTCATAAAAAAAATATGACTATTAATATACCGTACAGTAATTCTTCTCAATTTCAACGCAATTTCAGCTTCCTTGGTACGAAACTTATTCTCATGGTGTTGATGTGCAATTAAACCATAATGTTATAGTTATATTTGTGGACCGAAATTTTATGACTGACTATGTATTCAGGAACTGTTCGGAGATAGCTTGACAATAGCAGACTTCTTTGCTGAAAAACCCAAACGCATACATTATAATACCCTAATACCTCGATCAAATAAAACGATGAGAAATTCTGTTTCAGTCTAGAATCCTCGATGGATTTAGAATTTGAATCATTCAACAGTTTTCTTGACTAGAAATGATCCGTCAAGGGAGTACCGTCTCGTATTAGAAATACTTTCGTTTTGAGAAGATGTTGGCCTGATGTGGAGTTTTTATCCTGTCCATTGCATTCTTTATCTCAAGTAGGATTCGAAGAACGTGAAGGTGAATCAGTGTCAAATTCATTTCGCATACGTCATTGATGTAGCGCAGTTCATTGATGCAAATCCATCCGTAGTTGGTCGAGTTCAAAAAATGCTGCAGATTATCTTATTTAAAACTATTATTGAAAAGTGCTGTCTTCTGCTCCTCTTCTTCACTTCTTTCATAGGAATTTTTGATAGTCTGATCCCTCTGTCTCCATTCAAAAAGAGTTCTACATTTTTGTTGTTCAGAGAATGGAAAAAGTAAAATTTATAGAAGATTTGATCTTCGTACTCTCCGTTCAAATTTGATTTTTCTATTGAAATATTATCGCTGATCAAATGTGAAATTTGTTGCTCGTATGCTCACTAACGTGAAAGCGTTACTTATGATGTCGCTTCAACATTCTACAATCATGAAATTGTAAAATATACCTATGTGAAAGCCTCTGAACTCCATGCTTGTCGTCAGTTTAATGGAGAAAAGAAAACAATACTTTTTTTTTTATACATCTAACTTAGGTTCATTGATTTGCGCCAGGAACGTTTGAATTTTTTAATTTGTACACGGTGTTTCTCTCTCGTTAGAGTGTGCATTTTTTGTTTCTTTTTCAACCTCGCTAATTGGTACATAGACTTTTTACTCTTCTCAGTTTCGTTCCGTATGCACAGTAAGTAGAACAATGTTTGAAGTTATGTTTTCATCTCCGTTAGATGATTGAGCGTGGTGCTGAAACGGTAGATAATTGAAGTGTTCCTAATTAGACTTCATGAATAAACGAAGGAAAAATAGTGTACTCAGATATTCTATGTTGACTTGTTTGATGTGAAATTTAGTCAAATATTCGTAGGTTGGAAAACGTCATTGCATAGTTCATCCTATACCAATGCTGTTTATTTCAGTAATTGGCATTGACAACCTACGTAAATGAGTATTCATTAATTTCATCGAAAGCTATCGATTCCTGCAAGTTTTTCGAGAACTGCAGCAAAATTGGTTCTAATTTGTTTTTTGAAAACTTGTGACCTCAGTAATTCTCTCTTCCCTTTTGTTAGATATTGTGGTCAAATTAGCTTGATAGTGGTATAATATTTTTTCAACCGAAATACGGATGAACGTAAGTTATCAAAATGAATACGTCGTTAAATTTGAAAGTATGCGAATTTCATGTTCTAAGAATGAACGATTCGATCGTCCTTCAAACTACTCGTTTTTTTCTAGTATATGCATTTTGTCGTCGTCAAACTGTTTGCAGATGGTCGGATCTAGTCTAAGGTTTCGTCCGTTCGATGTTTGTGTGGGAGTATTTTAGTTCTGATTGGGCATTTTCAATTGTTATAGTTTATGATCAAATCCTAGGACTTGAGGCTAGTTCGACGAAATTGAAGCCCAGAACAATGGGGTCAGGAGAGCGGGGACCGAATATGGTCGAAAAAGTTTAAAATAAGTTCCATATGCCCATCGAAAGGGATAATTCTGTTTCAAACGTATGGAATGACTTATTTTTGATGGAACTGAGGGAGTAAGAGGTAGGAGAGTTGGTCTAGTCTCTAGTTTGAGATTCCGAGTCCGAGAAATTGACTACTTCGAGAGTCTGTTGTATCGATCGCCTTTCTTTACTTCAAATATATGTTGTTCCTTATAGTCTTGTTATCTCTCCTTCTTTCTACATCGCCTTCATATCAATTTCAGTATCTACATCAACGATATTTCCCGAGGTTTATCCTTAGCAAATTTCCGTATTTTCTTACCTCGCTTCGAAACTTAGGAATTTGAAGGGAACAGGAGAATAAAGGGGAATGCCCGCAGAAGAAACGAGCTGGAGAAACGATTTCTCCTAAGGGGTGCAAGAGATCCATTCGTCCAGATCGTCTTTTTTGGACATACGCCCTTCTTCGTCTGTATCCTTCATCTAGCTCGACGACCGGTCGTATTCTCCAAAGGTGTAACAGAGTTGATTGAAAAACTAGAGATACTTTACCCATTGATCATGAAAAATTTGACAAGATTCCAAAGACAATTTAGTAATCTAGGATGAGCTGTCAACACGACATTTGTTTGAATTATCATGATTGAATTAAGGAGAAGAATTGAAGTATCCATGTTTCCTTCAGAACGATAGAAATTCCTCGGAATTGGTTGCTTTCTTCCTTCCGAATATGAGACCTGTTTTGAGGGTAATTAGTTGAGATGAATATCTACCGTCTTTTTGGCAAATTGCGGTCTTGTGGGGGCAGCGGTACTGCTGACAAGTCGAAGAAGTTTAACGGCTTGAAAGCAGCAAACGCCAATTTTTGAATGGCTCCCAAGCCATCCGATAGCCAGCAGTACGAAACCATTAACCAACATTCAATATGTTGTTGAACCCTATTACAGGTGAAAAGTTGGAAACAAATGAAAAACTCGAAGCTGCTAAAATGGTTGAAAGGCCGTTTAGTAGCAGCTGATTCAAATCAGCGAATGACTGACAAGTCAGCTCGTGATTGTCTTATCAGTACTGCTGAATAGAGGCTATATAGGGAACTATCTTTCGAGAAAATGGTTGGAACTCTCTGACCTATTTTGAAGACTCCTGAAAATTTTGATTTCTGAGTTTCGTATATGAAACGTAATTGATTTCGTGGGGAGGTTATTCGGGATATTGTGCCTTGGAAAAATGCGCAGAAACTCTTCGACTTACTTTGGGACCATGAAAACATTTCGACTTCGAGAAATTTTTTTTAGGTCGAGAAATTTCGATTCGCGAGCCGTTTACAAGATCAAACGCTGTACTGATTTTTTGTACGTCTCCCAGCAAGCCTTATAAGTACGTGTAAGGGCATGGGCCGACCTATTTTTGTCGTTGCGCCATTATTTTTCTTCAAACTTTACTACTCTAATTACTAATAACAGTTTATTACGACTTGCAAGAAGTAAGGGAACAACCAGATTCAGTGCTCAAGCATGATACAAAACTCGAAATGTCAATAGGCAACCTGTTTTATGGGAGGAGCTCTAGGGCGGGGCCGGATGCCATTCCGAAAAACTTGGGATATGTGACAGAAGAGGAGTTGAAAAAGTTCTCACGATTGAGTTATATCTGATCGTGAAGAACTTTGGAAAATTTACTATACCTTATTCAGACTTGACAGACCAGTGGCACGCTAACCTCACCACCTCACTTGTATCCTAACATTGATGAGAACAACCAATAGCAAAACTTGAAAGTGAAGTCCGCTAGATGTCAGTCTTTCCGCTGTGAAGTTTCCTGAGGTGGTGAAAATGAAGTTTGATTTTTTCAGAAACAAGTACGAACAAAGAGACTCCCATGAAACAAATTGCCTCAATTCACGCACTTAATGGAAGGCAACCCTCGAGCAGCTAACGAAGTAGACTGCGAGTTTTGAAAGTTGTGGTTTTGAAGGAGAAAATTTTAAGTGTGGTTGAACTAAATTTTATGCAATGCTTTACCCTTTTCTGTAATTTTGGTGCTATTTATGGGGTAAAGACTTAATATGGTGGCCCATGTTTTCACTCGTATTTATACAGTTCTACTCCCAGACCATTGTGATCTCGGTTCAGGACCGTGATGATCTGCAAAGAATGACTTCGTACTAAGGTCAATCCTTGAACGAAATATCCGATAGGGAGAACGTAATTTGGAAAAGTATATATTTTCGTTGAAATATCTCTCAAATTGTTAATTTCTGACTTGCTGTAAAGCCTATTTGAAAAAAAGAAATAGATCTTGATATAATTGTAACATTTTTGATCTTCTTATAGAATTGAAGTGTTACGTGTTGTCGCTTTTTTGTATCAATAATTTGGAATGAGAAAAAAAAGCTGCTTCTACCTTTTTTAGATCCCATTCGTTAGTTTTCTGAGATAGACTCGTGGAAAATTTTCGAAATGATGCTAAGCTTCAAAGGAAGAACGTACAGGTTCATGAGAGCATGAAATTGGGCCATAATCCACAAGATTATGCTGCTGTAAAAGAAAGAAGAACAAAAATTCACGGGCTCTTGCTCTGGGAGCAAAAATAACCCGCGACTCATGGCGTAGGGTTGAAGATTTTCAAGTTTACGTAGAATGTAGGCGTATAATTTTTATGCCTGGAATCACTGAAGAATATAAAAGAGCAAGTATGAAGAGATATGAAAGGAGTATGTAGAAAATATGAAGAAAATAGAGATCACGAATTTCTCCAAGTCCTATAGAGGGCTATAGAAGAGCCAGGAACAGGAATTTCTCCAAGTCCCAGCGTTATGATTCCTCTGAGGGCCCCCAGTATAACTAAAGAGATAACTGGTCTTTCGCCAATGATGGTCAAGAATTTTCTTCAAGCCCCAGCGTTTCAAGAGTCAAGAGGGTGACGAATTTTTCCGAGTGTCATAGACGGCTATAGAGGAACCAGGAATTTTTCCAAGTTCCAGCTTTAGACAGAATTCCTCTGAGGACCCCCAGTAACTAAGTGGATGGTGGGTCTAGAGATAACAGGTCTCCCGCCAATAAAGATCAAGAATTTCTCCAAGTCACATAGAGGGCTATAGAAGGTACGCACTCGCGTACGTGGACGGAATTCCTCTGAGGGCCTCCAGTAACTAGAGGGATGGCGAGTCTCCCGCCATAAAAATTTCTGACATTGAATCAACAAATTCATGTAAACGGCGCGATCAATTTTTTCAAAATTGTAAAATCACCAAGTTCAGATAGTCTTCTTTGAGATTCCAAAGTTTGGTATAGAAACTTCTTGTAGTTAGTGAGATTTTGCGACCACAAATTTTGCACTTATACCTAGATACATACCTATATATATAAATTGCGAAATCGCAAAACGAAATAATATCTCTCTCTTTTCTACCAAAAGGCGTTTAAACTCGTGGTGAGAAGGCGAAACGGTACTTCGAGAAATTTTCAATATTCCACCATAGAGGAAAGATAGAATTTTCTCCGTGTTCTTAAGAGAAATAGTAACAGTAAACGTAGTATAAGAAGACCAGTATGTCGTTAGGAGAAGAAGAGTGGGTGAGACTAGACCATGAGACCGAGAACGACCGGTAATTCTTTTGCGTCATGAAATTCTCGTCGGTTGAGAACGAAGAAGATACGGATACGATGGTAAATTACGGCGAGGTAAAAATGTTGAGAAATTTCTTTCAGGAGTAGCCGAGAGAATTGGGTTCTTTTTTGAGTCAAGCTAAGCCTTCATGTTACAATTTGATCATTGTGAAGAATGGCTTTTATCGTGTAGGAAGATTGAAACCGAAAGAGATTATCATAAACATGAAGTAGAAGCTCGAGGTCAGTTTGACAACGCGAATTTTGAAGAACGACAATATAAGCGTATTTTCGTGTCCTTCTCATCGTTCGTAATTTGATACCGTACGCAACTCTAAGCATATAAATACGGCTAGAAAAATCGAATTTTTGTTATAGTTTTCATCCAAGCAAGAAAGTTATCAACTCGAGCCTTGAAACTTGCCGCTTCATGTCTAGTTTCACTGCGAATATATCGCTTATAAAATGAATTTCATCGAAGCGTTCATTCTAGATTGGACATTTGTTTGATTTTTATGCTTTTGTTTTTGATCTTGGTATTTTTTTTCCCCGTCTTTGATTCGACGCATTAATGTGAAAGCGTTATACTGTCAGTTTAATATTCTGTGCGAAATCGAAGAATGCGCGTCAAGTAAAGAAAGTTTTATATCGTTACACGAGCGATCGTTTCAATAATGACGTACTTCATCATCCATCAAAATCTGAGTTGTCTTTCTTTTTAATCGAATATTTGAGAATTCTGAATTTTATGGCCAATTCTTATTTCAACAGATAATTTTGTAAGGTACAAAATAAAATTTAGTTCGAATTCCACCTTGACGTTTGAAGGACGTATGAAATTTTTCATTATTAAATCTGAACGTAAGTTTCGCGGAGTTTGATTCAATCGTGTTGAAAGTCTTTGACAAGGACTTGGAGCCAAGAGATTGAGAAGCGATAATGCAAGATTTGGAACAGCGTACTAGCAGAATTGGGAGAAGGACAATCTCATATACTGGAGAATCATGTCTATTGTGAAGCGTTCGAATGGTGAAAATATTTAGAGCGTACAACGATGAAACTTATTCATGAATGAAGTATTACTCGCATTGATTCGGAAAAATAGAATAAAAATCCCATATATTCACATAGTACTGGCGTTTCATGATTTTATCTGTTCCCCCGTCCTCGTTTTGTCGAGTTTCTAGATCCTATCGAAGTTCGGGATCGGTTACGGGAGTGTGACTTGATCACGTTGTGTAAATTCCGTCATTTCTTATCATGAACGACATAATATTTTCAAATACGCGATTGTGAAGATATTAAGCTTGGAGAGTGATATCGAGCCTGTGTAGTGTAGAATAGTTTTACTAGATTCAGAAAAGGAAATTGCAGAATTCGTTGCGTTTGATTTCCCATTTATAATTTCAAACAACTGGGAAACGAGATGAAGATAGTGTGATGGTCTTACGTACATGCGTTCCTACGATTTATAGGTCTTGATTCGACGCTGCTCTTGTTCATGACCCCTAAAATTTATTTTTGCAACTTACTTGAGTGTAAATTGTCCTCGTATGAGTGATGTAGGTACATTTTATTTTTTCGATTTATGCGTAGAGAGACATATAATTCCATTCATTATCAAGTGACGTCGTTTGAACGTAGTTCGCAGTATCATCGTCTCGATGAATGAGGGTAAAGATAATTATACAAATTATCAGATAATATGTATTCGTATCTTTTTTTATTTTGTGGCTGGAACTTATCTGCTCTCTTTGTGTGACGGTGCGTATACAGAATTTATGCTAGAAATAGAGATGAATTTTCGAAAGCAATAACCCGAGTAAATTGATGTGAATTTTTCATATTGTTGAATCAATCAGCTACTGATGCTCCTTCCGGAAAGTTGTCAATTGTTCTTCTATTCTCAATCATAAGGTGGGATATCTGAATCTTTGAATAATTTATGCGCCTAGTTGACCCTCCAAGTATCTTTGTAATATTTAGTCCTCTTGTTCACCTTCGTGATTTCTTTCTACGTACGTGTGATGATGCGTTCATGTGGATTCCCAGACCCTCAGTAATGAGCGAGTTGATTTGGCAGTCAATGCTAGTTGCTTTTCGCACCCCTCTATTTGCTCGAATTTTTTCTTGGGCATCTCCGAGAAAAGAAAAATACGACAAAAGATGGCATTTATACTACTCTGAAAACATTCGGCACCCCTCCCAATACTCTCGTTCTGCCCCTGGTACCCATTAATTACAATTCGCAGACTTCGTTTTGATCCCAATATAGACCCCACACAATTTCCTGCCTTCTTCATCCGCAAGACACGATAACTGAAGTCGCATTTTTTCCCTTCAAGTCCTCATTTAATATTCAAAGAAAAACATTCTTCATCACTCATCAACTCCAACGTCCTTCTGCGACACTCAATTGCCTGCATATCACAAATTTCTTTGTCTTTCTATTCTCTATAGGGCTTTTCCAGTACTCCATATTGCATACTCATTTGCCTGCCCTGTTATCAATCTGGTAGTGTTTGATAACGATTCAACATTGCTCTTATGGCAAAACGCTCCGGAATGAAAATGAGTATGCAATCCAGCAACACCCATAAGACCAATGTTAAATCGTTATCAAACACTACCAGATTGATAACAGGGCAGGCAAATGAGTATGCAATATGGAGTACTGGAAAAGCCCTATTCTCACATCAATTTTCTCCCTTACTCTTTTCTTGTTTCATCTCATTATAACGATGACAGAGTCTTGTTTCTCTCCCTCCTTCTTTTCGTCCTTTCTTCTTATTCCTTTCAATTTGTTTTCTCTCTACTTGGTATTTTTTCCTGTTTTCTTTGTTCAGTTCAAAACGAAATAACTTACGGTCGAAGCTCAGCGTTATGCACTACATTTGTTTTTCATTCAAGTACATTTTTTTTTAATAAACGGTATGAAGAAAGGAGGAAAAAATGAAGTTTGGTGATAGGATTCTTGCTTTCATAACTTGTAGCTCGTGATGACAATCGGAATCGTATATTCCTTCTCAACTTCACGGTCGCAGAATTGAAATGGCGATATCTCGGAGTGTTTCGACCTTCATTCTTTACAGTTGTTATCGACTTCCTTAGAAACCAGATCTTTGCGTTTGTCCTGCGCGTACAATATTGTTCTTTGTATAACTCTGTAGCTCGAACCCGCATTAAATACCAAAATTGAGGTTGAACAATTAAATTATGTGTGGGCTCAACTGAGTTTTGCGAAGTCTATGAGATCTGTGGGACTAGAAGACGAAATCGGGGGGGAAAAATGATGGAATTTTGCACAAGTAGAGACCGAGAAATAGTGATTTTAAAATGGAAAATCAGATGGACTACCTGAACTCATAAATACTATCGCTAACTTCGGCACTAACTCGTGCTCAGAATGTCTCACGAGTCTCGTTTTTAGCCAAATTACCTTTGATGGAGACTAGTTCTAGATACATTCCATGAAATGGAAGTCGATCACCAGCAGGTGTTTTCTCTACGCCAGGATAGAACTATTTCTTGTGTATGCGGTGACTCTCTCACGTTCGCCTCTTGCAAGTCTCGACCTGTTCGTCACCTTCTTTCGTTCTTCTTTTCTCATCCCTTCACCATCTCATCAACGCGGCACTGCGTCTCTACAACTAACTGGTGTCTTCGGTTCGTGTGCTCAGTTTAAAAAAAGTACCTCATCACACTTGTTACATTTTATTTATTTTTCTTAGCGGATCGATGACATAATCTCTCTTCCGTGGGCCTAGTTTTTTCCTCTAAATGATTTCTGTTCTTTTTTTTTTCACTTTATTTTTATAGATGAACGTTAGAGAGCTACACAAGATGGGCTTTGATTGGTTCTACCCAAACATCTTAAGAATATGTTTTATTATGGTAAAAATTGATGATGATGCGAAAAATGATTTTTCTCTGGAGATGGGTAGAAAATTCGGCTGTGATTAGATATTGATCGGTCTGTGAGTGAGGTGGCGTTTGTGAGTGCTTCTTTTCGATGGAGTGAGGAATATTGTGCGTGTTTCGTGAGCTTATCTGTTTCCTCTTTTCCTGCAAGGTATGGAAATCTCGATCACGAAGATGATAGAGTATCTGCATCTGGTTTGATTCAAAGCTGAGTTTCAGGCATTATCTCTTGACAGCGGCGGAAAAGGCGGCCAGAATAGTGAGCTACCCAAAACGCCCGGTGACAAACTCAGGAGGACCGAGAATCATGATGAGCACCACATTGTAGATCCTGCAATGTGGTGCCTCAGCACGGGCCAACCTAATGAAAATGAAAAGAGATGAAAAAAGATCCAACGAATAGTTGCACTGAGGTGTGTAGTTGCCTACAGATAGAGGCTCTTTGCGGACGAGCCCGTGCTGAGGAGAGAGTGGGGGTATCCAAAGTAGAGCAGAACACAATCTTTCATAGAGAGGCTTTACGAATCGAGCAGAAAGCCCGGCGTTCCTTGTGCGAGAATTGGTCAGCGTGAGCTAGGTAAAGGTTAATGTGAAGGTATGATTGACGTTTATCATTTGAAGGTGGCATTCAGAGCATTCATCCGGATCATTCCGTGGAAGAAGTTGAGAGTGGGCAAGTCATGAGTGTTCGTGTCCTATTCTGAGACGTATAGAACGGATGTTTCTTTCCTAGATGGTCTGCTACAAATGCGATGTAAGGAGTTGATTTTGATTTGGAGGAGTTAGCATCGATCTGTTTAGACCAGAACCGCGACCATATTTTTGTATGTGGGCTCGGTAGCTATTTTTAATGTCAAAAGATGGAAATTTCCTTGCAAGAGTTTTTTTTATTGAAAATTGTTGAATCGCCTAACTGTATCATTTTTTCTCATTTTCAGGGTTACCAAAATTATTCGAGTCACTAAACTAATTCCATTCGAAAGGAAAGAGTACGTATGGTGTCTGAATGTTCCACCTCGGTGTTCAAAAATAAAACTGGGCTACAAAAATGGATTCGAAGATGTGGTGAGTATTTAATTTGATTCTTCTGAATTTACATTTTTTTATGTGTTATCAATAGCTTGAACGATAGTAGAATTGTATAATTCAGTATGAATAATACAAATTTTGAGCTCCCAAACGAGCTAGATTGAATCTTGGAACTGTACTTGATTGATAGAAAAAGTGATGTATTCGTATGCGTTTCACTTTTCTTATTTTGGTGGTCCTCTCATTTGAAGTCTTACCTTGATAGTACTCTATTCTGTTAGGATAACAAAGCTTTTTACGAGCGAAAAACACTAGTATCGATCCTTTCGTGTGTAACTTTAGTGTTGGAAGAATCTCATCGGGAAGAAGCTCCTGCTCCTCCTCTTGGCTACCGCCAAGTTGCAAAGCTCCCAAACACTCAAACTTCAATGCACTCATCAGACACGACTTACGCTAAATTGCTGTCGAAGTCTTCTCTTTCTGTCTTCAAATCCCTGTGCCCGGTTTTTGTTCTGCAAATTGTCGTCTGTATGGGGGTACACAGATGTTCAGTAAGCCATAGCGTGGCTCAGCATTTGCCTATTCCATTCCGCGTCTGTGTTCTTCTGCATGACTGTTGCTGCAATTGAAGACTCCTGGTTCCATACGTTTTCGATACTTGGAATGGTAACTAACAGTTTACTCAGAGTTGGCACCTCTTCGACCCCAATCTCTTGCAGTGACCGACTAGGCTTGCCCACTCGTACCTCTACGCCGCGCCGATAAGGTATGCTGTCCATCATCGTGCCTCTGATTGCTATTTCAACACTTTGTCTGCTCCACATTCTCAACCTTATCAAGGTACTTGTTGAAGCAACTATGGCCTCGTCCAAATAGCTTACCGTGTTCACTCTGAGCAATTCTAGCTTTCCATTTTTCAAGCAGGAGTGCCTGGCCTCCTGCTTGATCCGTGAAACCTCTTGATCAAAGGTGTCCTTTTTTTTGCTTTAAAGACCACCACTCTCTCTTCAGCACAAGCTCGATTGGTGGTGAACGTGCTAATACGTGAAGAGCCTCTAACAGGACCGTGCTGCAGGCACTAACACTCCTCAGCGCAACTCTTCGTTGCATCTTCTCCATCTTTTTCTTCCTGTAGGCTGCTTTCATGGTGTCGGCTCGTCCTGAGGCCATCATATAGCAGCAGGATCGACGATGTAGTGCTCATCAAGATCCTGTTTTTTGCTTCCCTTGGCTTTCCTGGGTTTGTCATCAGGCGTCTTCGGTAGATCACTATCCTGCCCGCCTTACCTGTGTGATCGTGATTTTCCCACCTCGCAGGAGGACGGTAGATGGACTGAACTTTCGACGGATCGTGAATAATATGGCCTCCAGTTCTCGTCTGGCCGACACAATCAAGCGCGTCACTATCTGTAGAGCCTGGTTTACCGTGCTCTCCACCGCTACTGTTGTCTCGGCTGTGCATACCATCAGTGTGTCATCCGCCTAGCAGACAAGCCTAACGCTTGATGGCAGTTTCTCTATGAAAATCCCATTAATTGCGACGCACCACAAAAGCGGCCCAAGGTGACTCCTATTCTTGTGAGACGATAGGAAATTACACTATTCTCCGGTACTGTTGTAAGCACCTGGAAGGAGAAAATACAAAATAAGGGTATAGAGGTGACTTTTGACCCAGCAGTCGCGCTCTGTAGCGGAACATCCTCGTTGAAAATACTGCTTATCTGGACTATTAATGTTGAAACGGCAGTTCCTCTCCAATCTGAAAACTCAATTCTTTAATTTGTCGCCAATGCCACCAGATATTGATGAGTTATGGATCTCTAAATTATATTTAGAGTAAGATTTTGCCGAATTATCGCTGGAAAATGAATTGAAGCTGAAGGAAAACCACACTCAACACCGTCCACTAGATGTTCGATACTTCACTTTTAGATCTTGACAAGCCTGAATGAAAAGGAGGTAGCGTAAAACACGTGCAGGCGAGTAAATAGATGCGTGTATTTGTGAGGAAAAGGATTTTTGGTTGAGACTGAAATCAAGTTCGACACACAAGAATGTAAATTTTTACTCGAGTCTGTACTAAACAAAAATGACTTTTTATCTGTTACCGTTAATTGCTCTGTCGTTTTTCGTGAACTATAGGTATCAATTTATATTTTTTTTAAGGTCAATTACGTACATCAATTTATCTTGTGTGTGTGTGTGTCTTACTTTTAATTTCTCCTCAAATACATATTTCAATCCGCTACCTGTACTGAATTTGTATCATATTTCTCGATAAGGAGTAAAATGTTCCAATTCATCGTAATTTTATCTCAGAGTAAATATTGGGTCAACCATTTCGAATTTTCTTTAGTCAAGTATGAAGTGTAGGACTTCTGGTTGTGATGTTGTTATGTGCGCACGAGTCAACCAGATAATTGCAATTGTTTTTATCTATAGGGTAAACTGCCGCAATTACAATATCGAAACGAGTTCCATAAGTTTGTCCTGAAAATAAGTCTCTGGGACAACTTGAAAGCGTCTAAGACTTCTTTTGTTTGTACGCGATAATTTATTTTCAATTCTTGATCTAAATGTTGAACTGGTATGACAGTACTCGGTGCGCAGACCTCATTTTTTCAGAATTACGCGTTTTTTTTTTTTTTTTCGATGTTTGTACATTAAAAATGGTTGACTTGGTCGCGTTCAGTGGAGATACCTTCAATGTCAAAATTGATCGCTGGAATTGCTTTTATGCTCCTTCAATTGCAGTGTATCTTGATGAAGTTTCAAGTTCATAATGTTTGTTAGGACGTTGGTTTTTAAAGTTTAGGGGGTTAAGGATACGTAATTTTAACTCTGCCCCACGATGTATGTGCATGCAACACAGAATAGCTATTGCTTTGTTATCAGACGGAGATTTGATGAGAGAAGTGTATGGTAATGGTGTGGAAGCAAACATTGGGGAACCACTGGGTGAGTGGTTGCCATGTGCCGTCTTATTCAATTTTCAACGTTTCTGGTGCGATTGTCTGTCAGGTTAGTTATCGAGATGAATTTCCTTGCACGATAGGAGAGTATGTCAATACCGGCCCCTTTGAATGGAACAAAATTTCGTCCTCTTATCGATGTTCTTCTGAACTTGTTTCCAGATGACCATTCCTCCAGAAAAATGGAAAGTTGTTGAAAATTGGGTCCCAAAAGTTGGGAAAACTTTCGAGAGCCATTCACTTGTAGCTACCACAGGAGCTGCGTAAAGTATAATTGATTAGCGAAAAAGATTATATGCGGAAAGATCAAGGGAATATGTCAATAGAAAAGTGGAGATCTTGACTGTTTTACACTTCATATCTTCTTCTGGAAAAAAACATAATTATAAATCCATAGCTGTCTTATGAAATCTTTGAAAATAGAAATTTCGTTTTTATGAAATGGAAACAGAAGAATATCATTCAACCCTTACTTCCAGTTCTGAAATGAGATTTCTTTCAACTCAGCCTCCAATTCGTTCTCATTCCAGAAGCCCTCGTGTAGAGAAGAAATTATAACGAATTTCTGGCACGAATCTGTGGAGATCTATCATCTATCATGTTCTCTTTGTGTACTTCTTGAATTTCGGGTTCAAGAAGGCGCAGACCAACGGAAGATTTTATCGTTTCTGTCTTCGCGATGTTTTCGTCTCATGATTGAAAACCTTTCAAAATTTTTGGCATGGATCGAATTTCTCGAAAAATTAAGGGCCGATAGTAAAATTGTTGAGGTATGGCGTTTGCGAGCACATCATGTTTGAAATTTTTCATAAAAGATCAATTACTAGGGGATATGAATTTTGATATTCCTCGTCTTTCGAAAACGTGCTGATGAATGAAACGTCTTATATTTTGACCAATCACTTCATTCGTGACTGCGATTACCTCACTCAGTTTCCTACATTTTAGGCTGTAGGTTTTATCTGTAGTCCTCATAAATATATCTCACCGTCATTGTCTGTTCACCTCATAAGTGTATCTAAATTAGAGTTTGGTGAAAATTTATATCGCAATCTACTCGCTCGTATTCAGATTACGCTAATAAATATCTCAAATTGCGTTTCTTTACGATGTTCATTTTGCCAATTCTTGGAATATTGGAATGGTATCGCAATGTTGTGAATTACTCTTCGTTTGAGGAATGTTAAAACGTAATGAAATAAATCCTAACGAAGTATAGAAAATGAAAAATTCGATCTTAGTCATTTATGAGGAAGTGAAAAAATCACAATCCACTTCTGAGACCTCCGTTGCTTAATTGATCGATGCCGATACCTGTGTTGAGGTACCTGTTTTTTCTTTTCGAATTACCGAAAATATCCTGTAATCACTGTTACTTTTCTTACTTAATTAATATAGGGTCTAGAATATGTTTCGTTGTATAATAGTCATCAAGTCTTCAATTATTGAAGAAAAACTACAAATATTTTTAACCGGTAAACTGTTACCGTTATTAGTCGTGTATGCAAAATATTTTTCTACGGATATTCTTTTATTTTGTAAATTTAAATTTTTTCGCAAGGTCTAATGATGTGTCGAATTATCATTTTGCAGCCTCAAACGCGGACCGAACCTGTGAAAAAATGTTGCGCGGGTTACGAAAAGAATGATAGTAGCGACGGTTGCGTGGCGTCTTGTCCGCAGAAGTGTTTACACGGAAAATGTATTTCACCTGGAGTTTGTCGATGTGATCAAGGATATGGAGGCCTGGACTGTAATAAAAGTGAGCATGTTATCCAAAATTAGTTTTTGAATTATATGGATCTTATTATCATAATTGACTACTGGCAGTAATAACGATGAACCGCCTCGCGATCTTCGAGGGTAGGATTCTGATGAGCGCTTACGTACATATTTGATTATCGTTGAAATCAAAAACTCTTCTCTATTTTGCGTGCTTCAAACATGAAAGATGTGTTGAGATTGAAGAAGAATGGAATGCGCTTCAGGAGAATAGGTCTTGAGTTGAGTGAGCCGTATGCTTTTGTGTTAATTTCAGACGAGAGGGTGGAGGAGGAGAACTGTATTCGAGCGCTCACAATACCTAGCTGACAGACCTTCTGAGTTGTAATTGAGTTCTCTTAAACGTCCATGGCGAGGTGTTCCAAATTCTGTATCTAGTAGTAATCGTAGCTCGCGTCCAAACATAATCTTGGCCGGAGTATCTTTTACAGAACCATACATTGAGAACCGATTCGCCTTGAGAGGAAAGGGTACCCACGTATCCTGAATCATTTGACTTCTCTCACGGTGTGGTTTAATTGTTCAACCATCCCGTCTATTGGAGGGTGAAATAGTGCAGTATGAGGATATTTTCGCTACCTCTTGGCTATCTTTTACTCGAAATTTTGACCTGGTTCCAAAGGTTCTTCCAAAGCGCGTTGTCTAGTTTTCGATACGTTTCATGTTTTTCCTGGAGTTCCCTGAATCCTAGCGAAGGAACCCTAGACATGATTCTGAGGACTAGCTAGTTTTACGAATCCTCAATTCTGGCCCCTAATTTCGAAATTTGCGAGTTCACGCCAACCCCGCGAGTTTCATTCACCCCCTAATAGTCCTGTACTTTGTATCCCTCCTCATCCTTTATAATAAACTATAACGACATCAGCCGTGACCCCGAGGCCCTCTTCAACTGTGACGTCATCAGCTGGTGCAACTGCAGTGCTGCCAGATCTACGGATTTTTGTTTCTCAAAACTATTCTTTGGATTTTACGTAAGATGCGAATTTCTTGTGCTCAAGGGAAAAGTAACTTAGTCGCTAGTACGAGAGATACTTTTCTCGTGGTCGTCATAAGCCGATAACACGGTCTTCTGCAACGTTGACTTGATCAAGGGAGAAGTACCTGATTTGCCGGAGTGAGAGATACCTTTCTCCTGATCGTTATTGATAAATCAGAAAAAATCTGTTTTTGGGTGTAGAAAAAATGGCGGTTACGCAGATTTTTGAAAAAAATCGTTTGGCAACACTGTGCAACTGTGACCCTCGGGTCGTTTGCAAGTTCAATTCACCTCCTATCATCCTTGTAATCTATAAATGGTTTAGTATGGGCTTCCATACTACTTTATTTTGGGCTTATGCCAGGCCTGGTTCCGTATAGGCTATTAGTAGGCCTAGTATAGTCAACCCAGTATAATAGAAGCTAAAAAGTAGTACTTCAATTCTAAAATCTGCTTGTAGGACGTTATCAGCCGTGACCCAGACGCGGAGTGAGTGATCCCGAGAATGGAAGAGAGTAAGAAAGAGCGAGAGCCCAAACTGTGCTGATTTCATCACAGGCAGCCGTCACGGGTACTGATGATGACGTCAAGGATAGCCAGTGCTGCCAGATGATATTTTGAAAACTCTGTATCCGCCATTTATTCTGGAGACTTGCCCGATTCATCAATAATGATCAGGAGAAAGGTGTCCTCCATACACCGGAGTAAGGTACTTTTCCCTTAATCGACTAAACAGATTTCTACGGATTTTTACCGATTCATCAATAACGATCAGGAGAAAGGTGTCCTCCATACACCGGAGTAAGGTACTTTTCCCTTGATCGACTCAATAACACGGAAGACTGCCGTATCTGTTTATAACGACCAAGAGAAAGGTATCTCTCATACGTGTGTTTAAGGTACTTTTCCCTTGAGCACAAGAAATCCGTATTTTACGCAAAATCTGTAGCAAAATTCGTCTTTTTTTGCAGGACCGAAAATCCGTAAATTTGGCAGCGTTGAGGGCAGTCATCAAAGGTAACGTCACGAGCTGATGACGCCACTAGTATCAATGTCCAAATAATTAGGTTGCTGAACTTACCCACAGTTCACCTTGCCTAAATCAATCCACTCGTTCGCCCCTCGTAGGCTAGGCATGATTTCATCATAAAGCAGACTTGACTTCAAAGTATGAATGAGGTCACTGACTAGCAGACATGAAACATGATCTTTATTTATTTGGCTCTACCAGAAAATCTCTCTTTTGAGTACCATTTCACGATTTACTAGTCGACCAAAATTCCAGACGTTATTATCACTGTCGACAGATGCCAATACACTGAATTTGTATCCTCCTCTCCCCTCCAGTTCTTCCTTGTATGCTAATTAATATTATTTTTGTTATTGCAGCATGTCCTAGCGGTCATTTCGGAGCCCAGTGTGAAAATGAATGCCTGTGTAAAAATGGTGCGCTCTGTAATCCAGACAACGGTTCTTGTTACTGTCCCGTAGGATGGACTGGTCCAACCTGCGAAGACGAATGCCCTTTCGGTTTTTACGGTGTGAATTGCACGGAAAAGTGTCCCTGCCAGAATGGAGCTTCATGCGATAGAATGACTGGCGAGTGTATCTGCAGACCAGGATTTACAGGATTACTGTGCGTATTTCAGTTCGGAATTGCAGATGTAGTCTAGCTTTTTTATAGCTTATCGACAACGATTTTCCTTTATAGTTGTGAACAGCAATGTCCATCCGGGAAACACGGTGACGAATGCAAACTAGAATGTGAGTGTTTGAACGGCGGATCTTGTGACCCGAAAACTGGCCAGTGTTCTTGTCCCAGTGGTTGGACGGTTAGTATTGTGGCAACTTGATAATTTTTTCCTTATTTTGTCGCACTACATCACGATCGCTTCAAAAGGAAAGAATTTCGTAATGTGTGTCGCATATTTCAGAAATAATCATGATGTTGTTAGCCTTGTGGTCGTTTAAATAAATTTATTTGTTGTATTTTGCACCTCGTATTCATGCTCGTTTTGTTTTCAGGGTAAACTATGCACAATGCCTTGTCCGAAAGACAGATATGGTCCGAACTGTAAACACTTGTGCGAGTGTTTCAATGGTGGAGCTTGTGATCCAGTGACTGGCCAATGTAAATGTACTCCCGGATTTTCCGGCAAAAGTGTACGGTTACGATTTGATACAAATGATAAATAGAAGGTGGACTAACTTCCTGGTAGTGATGATGACTTTTTTTGTTATTATAGTGCCAAGAATTGTGTCGTCCCGGTACATACGGTGAAAATTGTTCAAACAATTGTACTTGTATGGGACAGAATTTCAACTGTTCGCCAACTGATGGAACTTGTTCTTGTGCTCTCGGCTGGCAAGGTAATTTTTGTAACGAAAGAATTTGTCCGGATGGTTTGTACGGCAAAAACTGTGAAGATGCCTGCCAATGCGTTACGGATAATTCAGTGAGGTAATTACTTCGATCAAATGTTAGAAAGTACGTTGTTTTCAACATTCATCTTCAAAGATTTAAAATCTTCCTTCCTTGTTGGTTTGGGCGATGCAACCTAATTTGCATTCCTGTGCTAGTTGATGGAAATTTGATTTCCTTTTGTTCGTCTTCCTTTTTGAATTTCTTTCTTGTGCCCCGGTCGAGTGTTACACAACATGTCGCTCTGTGGTCAGACTTTATCTTGTCTGATTGCAATTGTATGAAAATCTCTAATTAATGACTGGAAATTTTTAGCTGTCACCCATGGACCGGGAAATGTAAATGCAAGGCTGGTTGGACAGGCCCTGTTTGTTCGCGACCTTGCCCATATTTCACGTACGGCGAAGAGTGCGCGTTCACCTGTAATTGCAACAAAAGTGGCAACACGTTACAATGTTTACCAAATAATGGGACCTGCGTATGCAATGCAGGTTTGTAATTCGCGCGTTATTCACAGTATTCTATTTTATCGCTTTAGTATTTGATGTTCCTGTAGTATTGTTCTTTAATCATTATGAGGTATACTATTTGTTTCATGCATGCCTATAAATGTACTGTGCTTGAGTGTAAAAATGTGAGTACCTGAATTGTAAATAAGAAAGCGTATTATCTTTCTCGCATGTTAGTGCGCATTCTCGCATACCTGTGTACTTTTCAATGCTGAAAAGAAATGATTTATAAATTTGTAGAGGAAAACTATGCGTGTGAAAAATGAGAGCAGTACAATAGTACTGATTAGTTTCACTGTGTTCTGTGTTTCATTTTTTTTTTTTTTTTTCTGGAGAACGAGGAATTAATTATAAATATTGTTTTACTGAAAGTTGACGCATGCGAGAGTAATGTCCTATCAAGAAGTGTGTCTCGAAGTTATCAATTCATTTCGTCTCAATTTACTAATTTAAGTTTATATTTGTACTTCCGATTTTTAGTAATCCTTGTATTTTTTTTTTACGATATACGCAGGTTTCAGAGGTGAACTCTGTAATAAAGAATGCCCACCCGGTTATTTCGGCGAAGGATGTGTAAATAAATGTTCTTGTGACAACGGAGCCTCTTGCGCTCCTGAAACTGGGCAATGTATTTGTACTAAAGGTACAATAAATACCTCAGTGTTTCTCTCGTTATGCGTGTCTATCTCTGTCTATTTGCATGCTCTCTCTCTTCTTCCCCCATTTCCGGAACTTGGGCTTTCTTTAGAAATAATGATAAATTTTTAATAACGATGATATTGATGTGATATTGTTGTGATTAGGATGGACTGGACAAAATTGCGATAGACCTTGTGAAAAAGGTACCTACGGTTTCAATTGTTCGGAAAAATGTAAATGTCGTAATAATGCTACTTGTAATCCTATCAATGGTAGGTATCCTTTTAGTATTTTAATCTTTCATTTAAATTACGTTCTCCTTTCATGTTGTATGTGAACTTTTCTTTCCTAATGTTTCAATTTTTATGTAGGAAAATGCATTTGTCAGCCGGGTTACGTTGGAGAATTATGTGAAAATGTTTGTGATTACGGAAAATATGGTCGCAACTGCGAACAAACTTGCGATTGTATCGACCAAAACACCGAAAGTTGTGATCATATTACAGGTGATTGTAAATGTCGAGGTCCTTTCCAAGGTAAGGAGGTGTTTCTCGTATTTCAATGAGACATTCATGTCCGAAACGATGTATGCTATTTATTCCTCTTCAACTTTCAAGGCATCAAATGCGAAACGAGATGTCCTGCAGGGTTTTACGGAGAAATGTGTGATGATGTTTGCGATTGTTCGAATGAAAGTTCTTGTGATCCCGTTACCGGCAAATGTAACTGTGCTAGGGGATGGATGGGCAAAAAATGCGACCTTCCGTGCAAAAGTGGATATTATGGCCGTCGTTGTAATGAAACCTGTCTACGTGTTCAATTTGGTTTGTATTTTTCGCATTATAATAGTACTGTCTTACGTATGACTTTCGTGTGGTAGTTCTTAAATTATTTCTTTGGTGTTGAATGTTTTCCATATTGATTGCAGAGGATCAAAAAACTTGCGATCATGTCACGGGTGAGTTGAAATGTCGTCCTGGCTACATTGGATCTATGTGTGAGCATCCTTGTCCTCTAAAAACGTATGGACAAGACTGTAAAGAGGCCTGCGTTTGTCTGAATGCCGCCGATTGTCATCACGTTACCGGTAGATAATTTTCCATCTTGAGAATTCTTCTCTCAGTATCGATAGCATTTTAGTCGAAAAATGTATGTTGCAGGAAAATGCGAATGTTTCCCGGGGTGGGCTGGATCTGACTGTTCTATACCATGCTCCAGTGGATATTATGGGGTGAATTGTTCTCAAAGATGTAAATGTCAGAATGCAGGTAAATGTCGTCCTAGCGATGGTATGTGCAAGTGTCTTCCCGGTTGGACTGGACCCTACTGTACTGAAAGTGAGAAATATTTTTATTTTTTACGAATGGTTAATCAACTTTTGGTACTACTAAAATTTGTTTTTTTTTTCTTCTTTTTTCATTTTCAGTTTGTCCTGAAGGATATTACGGCGATTCTTGTATGGAAGCCTGTAAATGTGGAGAGAATTTCTTCTGTCATCCTGTAGAAGGTTGTATTTGTAAACACGGCTTTACAGGTTCGTTGTCACTTGAAGCTCTATGGGTTAGTAGTAGAAAAACAAAACTAATTCTTCATCATCATTATTAATTCAAGGTGAAAACTGTGACGTGCAATTAATCGCGCCTAGAGTTCAAGATAATGATCCACAGAAAGGAAGTTCTGCTTACATATTCGGTATGATTCTCATTATCATGATCGTTTGTGGATTTTTCGCATTCCTCTTCTACCACCGAAGGAAAGTCGCCAATTTGAAAAGCGTTATTGCTCACGTGGGCGTAACATATAATACTGATAACGGCAGCATTGATGGTACGTTAATGAAAGGCAAGGAAATTGTTGAGAACAACGCAAAATTTTATATAATTCCTTTTATTTTACTCCGCTCACAGCCGGTAGACATCACTTTGATAATCCAGTTTATTCGTTTGGGAATTCGACGTTTGGTAATGATTACAATAGTAAGCTCAATAATATCCATGTAAGGAATAATTTATCAAATTTCAAAGAAAACAATCTGAATAGAATGAGACCGAGCAATATGTCGGATGATGTTGACAGTTTAAGCTATGGAGGTAAAAAAAAGTCTTTCATTTGTTTTGGTTTTTACAATTGTCAGTTTTCTAAATTTCATCGTAAAAATCTCTCGTTGTAGGCGCTTGTAGTACTACTTGTTCTTCAATATTATCAAAGAACGTTGAAGCTGATGGCGGCAATCCGAATTTGTACAATAGTATCGAGGATTTGAAAATCGACCACCTCTACGATGAAATAAAGCAGAAAGGTAAGTTTCTAACTTAACCCTTGGGAGCCGGAGCCATAATTTAAAAGAGCCAAAAACTCCGTTCGTTTGGTCAATTCCTCAGCTCTTTGGGAGCTGCTCCGCTCTTTCCTTTTCAAGGAGCTCAGGAGGTGCTCTTCAGTCAAAATGACAAAAAAAAAAAGAGGAAAAATTCGACAAATTTCAAAACCCAAAGCCCTAGGGCTTGAAGCTTGAAGTAAAGACAACCCGACTAGAGACTCGAAATTAATAATATTAGCTCTGTTTGTGTTTTTTTTCTCCTCGAGGCTCCGCTCAGAAGATCAAGAGCTTCAGCTAGCTCCCAGCTCTTCGGCTCCGCTCCGCTCTTCTAGAAACTAGAGCCAGGAGCTGGAGCCAGCTCTTTTTTTCTTCTGGCTCCGCTCTCAAAATCGAGAGCTTCAGGTCCGGCTCCGCTCCGAAGGTCCAGCCTCTGGCTCCGCTCCGCTCTTTGATTTTCGAGGAGCTAGGAGCTGGAGCCGGAGCCAGAAATCACTGGCTCCCCAGGCTTGATTATTGATGTGTATTATATTTTTCAGTGATTGTGGTGGATAGGTATTCATAAGTTTGAATTTTAATTTCATCTATTTTACGCTTTAGAATATGACCAATACGATCACCTGAATTATACCAGACCAAATGGTCCTGTGAAACCACATTATCAAAGAATGGGGTCTGTCCTTAGAGGACCTGAAGAGAAAGATGAATCAAGGCCGGGAAAATCGTCAGACGACAGTTGAGACAAAACTTTGACGACTTATTTATACGATTCATCTTGAATTTTGTGGTTTGAAAATTTGATTTAATACCATGTGTTCTCCTCGTTTTAAGAATATTCTATTCAGAATATTATCTCACCCATTTTGTAGATTTTTTAAACGTGAAAATATTCATGGCCAAGTGCTTTGACGCGGTTGTTTTCTGGTTGTGTATGCGAATACTGTACGTGTAGACTGTGCATTTTGTGTATGAAATCGAAGCTAAGAATTATGAATAAGTCAAATTTTTTTAAATATCCGATTGCACTATTTTCGTTATTCCTTTAATGAAAACCTTTGAGGATGCATTTAACTCATGAATATGCTAAGTGAATTGTTACTTTTATGACATAATGCCATATTTCTTTAATGACGAGTTTCGATGAATCTGTAAAACTACTGATGTATGGAAAAACTCAATTTTTCTTTCAATTGTAGATTCAAAGTTGATCTCATGTATCACGTCGACGTCATCGAACTGTCTCTGTTTTTCATTCGATAAAAAAAATGGTAGTCGCTCATTTTATGTTGGCATTGAGTGAATTATTCATCATTAATTCCCTGAGAACAACTATCTTCTAGCTGGTCGTTCTTATTAGAATATTTTTTTTTATTTGGGTGAGATATTTTCAAATATCAATTTTTTTTTCATCGTTTTAAAAATAGCTTTTTGCAGAATCACCAAAAGCTTTGTCTCCGAATTTCTGTAGTGAAATGTTGCTTCATCACTATCTAGTCTTGGGAATATTTTACTAAAGAGATTTTTATCTCATCTTCTCTATTTTTGATTACGATAAAGCGAGTTCTTATTTTAGGCAAATCGATTCTTGTTTTTAATATTCCGTATCATTTTTTTTTCTTTTTTTATATTTTCGTAGGGCAATTAGTTGTTGAATGTAATATTTTTTGCTTTTGAGAGCAATTTATTCAATTTGATCAATTCAGAAGTCTTTTGGAAAAGCTTCGAGCGATGGTTGTACCTATCTTCAAATTCTTTCTGTCATTCCTGACTCACTTCTGAATGAGTTCGTCTTTTGGTACAGTGATTTTATGACTTCGTCTGAAACAAAATTAGGTTGTATTATACAATGGCTTCAATGCCTGTATTTCTTTTTTTTTTCTTCTTTTAAATTATGCTTTTGCATTTTACTCAATTTGACTTTTCATGTAAATAATAATATGTATTACCATAATTATCGTGAATTTTTCCCTTAATATAGTTAATTTGTTCGTCAACACTACTTTGTCTTTATTTATTGTTATTACCAGTATCATGATTATTATTTCATATTCGTGTATCCTAGCGTAATTCTAGTTTTAAATTCTATTTTGTACTGAGTTATACCTGTGATGTCGTATTTATAAATTTTTAGGATTCATTTAGGTTGTACCATTTTTCCTTTTCACTTATCTTGTTTTCTTCTTTTTATTAAATATTTTTTCCATTTATGCTGTTGTTTTTTTTTTTTGAAAAACGTTTTTAAAACAGTCCGTGCACGAACTTGTCAAGTTGCAACCACTCGAACTGTGCGCCAATTAGTTTAGGTGTACTTCCAAAACTTGAAGTTGGTGCGCGTTTTGCGAGCGCGAAAGTTTCCATTCTGGTTATCAGATGAAATTATCGAGTTTCGAAAAGAAAAAATCGACTACTGAAGAGAAATTGTCTAATTTGGGCTTTAGGAGTATCAAATCGAGTTAGGGGTTAGAATTAAATGATACTAGTTTGACGAAGATTACTGAACGGTGTTTTAGTTTCAGTAAAAATATTGATGAGAGTAAATACGGATTTCTTCTTTATCATAATGAAGATTTGGTATTCAGAGCCGAATTAAAGCTAGGTATCCTCATTTATGTGAGAGAAAATAACCCGTAGTCCTTGCGGAGTTTCATGAAGCTGGTATATGGAACGTCAGTGATAGTACGTGTTGATTTTTTTCGTGCAAGGTGAAAAATTATGATTGTAAATAAAAAGGAGGCACTTCCCGACTTACAGTCAGTGACAGTGTCGTCAAGATCGAACAAATATTTTTTAGTCTAACTACTCTACTATGAGGAAAAAGATACGAATGACTTTCATCATCCGGTTGAAGAATCTCTTCAGTGGTAATTGGGAAAAGAACGAATTTCTTCCTGTAGGATAGAAGAGAACAACATCGGTATGAAATGTAGGATTTTCCTCTCCAATATCTACAAAAGAATTGGAAATATTTTTACTTGGGGCGTTCACTTTCAAGTGTGATCACCAAATTGGCGAAAATAATGAATGGGTCGTCATTTCTATGAATCTATTTACATTTTACCGGAAAACACCCAGTCACCCAAAAGACTTGTTTCTTTTTTCTCGAGACACTGTATTATTTTGAATTTGTGTGAATCGATCGCTGAATACTGAGTCATTTCATCGAATCATACAAGTCTCAATAGTTGAAATTGTTAGGAAATGATTTAGATTTACAATAATAAATAGACATATTGTATTTACACCTTTGACTATACAAACTTCAACCGAGTCCATTCGTTTGAAGTTAGTATAGTCAAAGATTTACAATGATCTGCCGTAGCAGCCATACAAACAAGTTGAATTGACGTATCTGCAAAAATAAGATTAAGAGAATTAGGCTTATGACACCGTATATTACAGGCTGAAAGTAATCTTATTCCCTTGATCGGTTCTTGGTTATTACTACTTAGTACTAAGCGCGATGCTGAGAGCCTGCAGACTGAATGATGCATCAATAATTTACCTAATTAACCATAATCAAGACAGTAATCAGATTTTTGATAAGAATTTTCATTCGCTCAGTCAGGAATAATATCTGTAGTTGAAATCTTGACGACTGACGTACGTCGTGCATAATAAACATAAAAGTCATTAAATTTCCATTCAGCTCTATTAGTACTTTGTGTTTTTGATGAGAGTGCGATAAGAAATTCCTCTGCGGGTACAGAGCCTTCCTTGTGAACAATCCGCGCCAGTTACAAACCTACCGAAGAAGTACTCATCAATGATTCAAGTGAGGAGACCGAGGATCATTTCAAAGTTCACGCCTTAATTTATTTTCAATTTTTCGTCTCGCTGTGAAAAATTGCCCATTAAACTTGATCGTTTGATTCCGATTTGAAAGATATGTTTGGAATTTCAGAGAGCGTTGACCCTAGGAAACTGTAATCAAAATGAAATTCAATTTGTTGATCGTCATTGCTTCCTGTCTATATAACTTATGTAGTTCGGATACTGAAATTCATGGTAGATATTTTGGTCGTGGAGTCTGCTCTGTCTCGCTGAGGTGAGTGAAGAGAGTCCGCCCAGTGGGTACTTAACCGTCCTTATTTTGTTAATTGATGTTGAGCAGAGATGAGAAGAAAATCTTAGTCAAAGAAATTCATTTTCACAACGAAACCACTTGGGAGTGGTGTTGGAAGTTTCCTCCTTGGTGCGATGTACTTTCTCGACAATGGTTCGATTTTGGATCGTCATTAGTGGTGAGTAAATTTCATTTTTGATCGTCTGCATTAGTTTTCTTATTCGAATTGGAAGATTGAAAAAATAGAAATCCGGCGTTAACTTTTTGAGTTTGGGATAAGGTTGCATTGTATATTTGATTACCGGGACTAAGTAAAAGTCGAGGGAGTGTTCTTTGAAATTCAGATCCAATGCAGTCTCCGGCCACTGTCGGATAGTCGCTCTAATTATCAAGTGGGTAAATGTAGTTATCAGGGCAGGTTTCAAAATTTTTCAAATCATCTCTAAAAATTTACTAAAATACCGTATTGTGTGTTAAAACTCTGTTTCTAGAGCATTCCTCACGATCATCTAAAGCTGCAATGTTGCCCCGGATACAGATCAAATGCAAATTTTACAGCTTGTATCCCCGAGTGTTCGCCTTCCTGTAGAAAAGGCTATTGTATTGACGTAGATACGTGTTTGTCGTGTTTACCTGGTTATGCCGAACCAAAATGTGATAAACGTAATTATTACCGCTTCTATTCATTCATGAGTTTTATTTTTATAAGTTGATTCTTCAGATTTAATTTTTCAATTCATTTCTTTTTTAGTTGAATCAATGCCGTTGGCGGCAAAATCATTTCTCGAGTGCGAATGTGAAGACGATAATTATGTGTGCACATCCAATGGGACATGTGTTTGTGCTCCGGGCTTCAATGGTTCGTAGTGCAATATGTTTATATTGACGCGGATCAGATTTCTTGTACAATTTTTATTAGTATATTCTTATTTTTTAGGAACGGACTGCGCCACAATTATAGAACCATCTTCTTTCATCGTAAACCCGGCAGCAAAACCATCCTGTTTTTCGATGTACCTTCAGGTCATAGGTCTTCTCTGGTTTTTGATTTTTAGTTTCTTCGTCGCTGTGTTTTATATAAAACGATATTTCAAGATTGTTCGCTTTCAACCTCTCATCGATAATTCCAAACCATCTACTTCTCGTTCTTCAGTACCTTGACTCTTCCAAACCTTGAAAATGATAGTTATTACACTATCGCAATGTTCCTCATTTCATTGGAGTAATTTTTAATTGGGTTTTACGAACTGAATGAAAAGGATCGGTATAGAAGGGACGATAAATATTATAGTGAAATTGTACGACTCTATGAAGAATTGAAATTGAAAAAGTTGAAATGTTAAATGTTGTGCTGTTGACTGGGTACGATTTTTCGTCGCTGTGCGTAATCTTTTACTCGCGAAATAAGCTTGTGTCGTCAATGAACCAAGTATCCCATCAGTTTTTTAATGACGTATAATTTTTGACGCATCAAGTTCAGAAGTGTTTACATATGATTATTCCTATACCTATTATCTTATTATAATTGATAAATTGGGAAAACATTGGTGACATTGTAGGCTAAGGAGGCTGTGATCCAGCTTGTATCTTTAAAGTTTTATCTTCATTTTATACTCCTATAAGATATAGATCTTGATCGCATTTATAGCAATAGCGTTGTATGTTTTTATACGAAATAATGTTCATCACATGAAGTTTCAAAATAATGATGACATACTGATCACGATTTATGTCTGTACGGTCCTAGATCTTTCATATCGAAGTTTCCATTGCAATTTATGCTGTGTTAAGTAAGATTTTATAAGTTAGAATATCGCATTGATCTTTGTATTTTTATGGTTTTTAAGAAAATTGACTGATATAATTATTACAATGAAATTTCATCTCTTGTTATTTTATTCTTTGAAATACAATATCACTCACTTCCTCGAAGAAATTTTCTCTTCATGAATGTTGATGGAAAAGATTCAAAGAGAGTGGTATCGTCAATACTAAAAGTTTTTTTTTCTCTCTCTCCTTTTTGACCAAAAGATTTAGTCTTCAATGATTCATTCTGGTCATCAACCTCAGTGACCAGTTGCAGAGATTAGAGTGTAGAATCTCTTTACCGTAAGAATTTTTTGAAGCTCAGACTTCATTTATGTTTCTTCTAGCCTTTGAGGACTGATTTTATCAGAAAGAGTGCTAAGTGGGTATCTTATGATATATTTGGCCCGCAGCAATCAGACCTAATAATTTTCTGCTTGAAAAATAGAGATCTTGGTAACATACACGTATCATGCTGTACAATATTTTAATCTAAAGTTTGACTTCTCTCGGCACTGTATTGTTCATTACTTTGTGATGATCATCGACTGATGTTTTCAGCAACCAAGTTGCAAACAAACCGAGTCCGTTATATTTCCACGTTATACGAAGTTTAGTCTTTTTGATGACCTCTGCGAATAATTCTTGTATATTTTCCATGTTGCAATTGTCGTCTTTTTTCAGTTGATATACCTGTAATTGTAAAAAAAATTTCAAAAGGGAGGCAAGTCAAATCGTGGTGATGTCGAATTCAGGTGTATCAAAAGATCCACCTTCGAAGTATGCTATAATGGACATGGCGTTCACAGTTAAATTGTGAAGGAGGACGTCTTCGAGTGAGGTACAAAAAGAAAGATCATCTTTCATGACTCATTCTAACCGTGACAATAATTTGAGGGAAATGGTCTAAAAAGCTGATATCTTCCCCAGCCTCCTCTTCTCCTTTGATGACCAAGTCTCATACCTATGTATCTAAACATAGGTCAAGTTCCAAGGTCACAATTATTTCGAGTTCCTAATGTAAAAGAAAGTTGTACCCCTTTGCATGTGCGCCGGACCCTTTTCTCCTCCTCTGATAATTATTATAATTGAGTAGGTCAAGTTCCTAGGCTTAATTTCTACAAGTCTTGGAAAGAAACTGAGGAGGGGGATTATCCCTTTTTCTCTTACCCTGAAGTCAAAATTTGCTCAAGTCTTCAATGTTGGCCAAAATCAAATAAAGTGAACTACATTACAGGCGCGTAAAATATACGTGCTTCTTGTTTTCTTATTTGAGAAGCTTGTACCTCGGACGACAGCCTTCTACTCTCGTTTCTTCGGGTTTACTAGGAGAGCTGGAGCGAGAGCCCGAAGCTCGAAATTTTCAACGTACTGTTCTCTTTTTAAAGTTCAGAGCTGAAACTTTTCCAAGCCCTTCGATATAACTTCACTATTCGGACGCGAACGTGAACGTTGTCTCAACGAATACATCCCCAATAAACGCAGAAGCGGAGTCCCGCGCTTATTGATCCATTACAGTTCCTCAATTATTATTGAATTTCGACATGTTTCATGTCATTTCTGACGCCTTATACACTACCGAAAAATTGCGAGTACATTCCCCCCCTCCCCTCTTAAAATAATGAACTTGGAAAATTCTTGAAAAGAAGTTTCCTTCTCGAAAGGTGATTTAGAAATCTGCGGGTGCCACCTCCTATACTATTTGTATTTTTTTTATAATGAACTTGGGAAAATTTTTGGTCAAGTTAGGTTAAAGGACTTGAAAAAAAAATTTATACCTGGTAGGTGATTCAAAAATCTGTGAGTACAACCCCCCCCCCCCCTTCAGTAGGTCTTGAACTAGGCTTATACTGAGCCCTTGGCCAGACGACTTTATCTGAAGCCTTCATTATACGAGGCCTGAATCAGGTAGGTCGCTATATAGGCCTAATATACATATACCAGACTTACTAGGAATGGGGTGACTATGCCTATACCAACAAAGCTCAAGGCTAAGCTTAAACTCATTAGCCTGAAGTATTCCAAAATAGACTTATACTAGACCAACCGCGAGTGAGCCGCCTAAACTCATTAGCCTAAAATATTCCAAAGTAGACTTATACCAGAAACTAGACCAAGAAGCGGGGCAAACGAGCGGAGCGACTGGGCCTCCCTAAAGGCATTAGCCTAAAATATTCCAAAGTAGACTTATACTAGACCAAGCGAGTGTGCCGCGCTAAAGCCTTAGCCTAAAATATTCTAAAATAGACCTATTAGTAGGGTCCCAATTGCACAAAAAAACCCGTCCGCTCGATTTCGCTGTTAAAAGCAATTTTATGATCGATTATTGTTCTACACACTCAGACGAACAAATTTAGCCTGTATGCCCATTTTCCCCCCTCCCTGTTTTCCAAGGTTCCACCCCCCAAATCTGAAAAGCTCGTTTATCTCGAGAAATATTGACTTTTTGAAAAAAGTTTTCAAACAAAAGTTGTTCCATTATGTCTCTTCTACAACTTTACTTCTTATAAAAATTTCATTTGGAGTACCCCTTGCGCTTCAAATTTGAAAAAACATGATGAAAGAAACAAAATATCATGTTTTTTACATTTTTGATGAGAAATTTCAAACATTCAGGAGTATATACAATTACAAACAATGTTTAGAATTCAATTTTATTCCAAATGAGTATCAAGACTACTTCATCCCACCCCTCCCTCATTCCGAAGGCTCCACCCTCCTTCTCTAGGTCACAAACATTTGATTAATTATAAAATATTTCCAAAAATATCTCAATTATTTTTACCTTACGATTATTTTCACCTCATTTCCCGTAAAATTCTCTTCTCAAAATTCATCTATGCAGGTAACTTTGAAATTTTAGGTAAAAAGTTGAGGTCGACGTAATGAATTAAAGTAGCATTGAGACCATTTTTGATCTTACAACTCATTTTAATTACAAAGAAGTTTACAACTGTCGTATTTTGTAAAATTACAATGGTTGATTAAACAGGAGGGCTCGCGCACAAATTGTCTGCGCTCAGTCTAGTTCTAAATTTTTTTTTTAAAATTGTTATTATAGGCCTACCTCATACCTAATTTACTCGATACAATTTAGCCAAAATTAGCTAAAACCAAATATTATTGGCTGTACTTTATTATTATGCGTACAGTGAATAGCCTAGAAGATTAGAAGAAAAAAACGATTTAATCCTCTTGAGGAAAATAGAAAATAGTAGTCATTAGAATTTTCAATACAATGATCCCTTTCCAGTGTCAACTGTTTGAATCCATTACTTTGATTGTAAGACGTAAACGAGAGATAAACCGGTCAAAGAATGTTACGAGAAAAACCTTTGTAGACTGTCTTGATTACTTTCGCCAAAGACTGTTCGAAAATCTCAAAAATGCTATGCAAAAATAAATCTTGTCAGTAGGGCACAGATTGACGTAGGTCTATTAAACTGAAGAAACTTCTAAAATTTACAAATTGCTATGCAAAAATGAAATAAGAAATTGTAAGTATAATTTGAGTGGAGCGTAACCGAATTGAGTCCCGAAGGGAGAGGAGACAGTGAAATAATATCCGAATTGAGTCCCATAGTGTCGGGGGTAGAAAGAGGCAAAGTCCGGATTGAGTCCCGAAGTGTCGGCGGTACTAAGTCTGAGAAGATTGGTGAATTCATTCATTTCCCTTCATCCTCTGCTGTAGGCTTAGACACTCTTCTTGAGGTCCAATGCGACATCTACGCCAAAATCCTTGACATTCGCAATTTGAAGAAACGTATAAGCTCGCCCAGTAAACATTCATCTTGTCTGAAGCACCTGTTGAGGCACTGATCAGGGCTTCATAAGGGTAGTAATTCCCATTGAAGCTCTCTTGAAGTCCTGAGAAGCCCTTTTGAAGCCCTAATCTGGGCTTCAAAAGGGTTTCAACTGGGCCTCTCAGTGCTTCAAGCGGGCTTCAGGCGGGCTTCAAGCGGGCTTCAAGCAGGCTTTGAAAGGGAAAAACAGGGGTAGTAATTCCCAAGTGCTTTAGAGTCCTTCAGAGTCCTTCAGATTGTTTACCGGGTCAGTAAAAAAAGAGGCTGAGGTCGCAAAACTCATGACGCGGCGTGATCTTGGCGAATTGTCGACAAATGAATTCGTTAAGCGCGTATCCTTCAAATTTCTGTTTCTGCCTATTAAAAGATGATTCCACTCGATTACTTTCCACGCCCAGTACCTCCCATGGGTACTAATGTGCTCAAAACATAGCCACGTGCCAACTCATTTTTACACCGCACCGATGCATGCATCGACAGTCCTGAGTCTGTTGAAGCGAGAAGGAAAATGAAAATCATATGTGAACTCGAGACTCAATTCGGTCGTATACCCCCGCTACCTCGGGACTCAATTCGGTTGTGTACCGCCGATACATGAAGACATTCCCTTTTTCTACCCCCGACAACTCGGGACTCAATTCGGCTGAAAACGATGATTTGGGACTCAATTCGGCATCGCCCCTAGAGTGACGTCACAAATAATTTTTCCCTACAAAAAAGAAATGCGGCTGTTTTCTGCGTAATATTTAGCGTCCCAAAATGTCATACCTATTAAACAATGGAAGGAGCTCTGGAAAGATTTTTGAAGATCAAGTCATTCAATTGACAGAAGCCTTGAGGGGCTTTTGAAATAATTACAACAAGAAAGTGAGGATAGGGAAGATAGGCAGGAGAGGAGTCGAGTTAGGTGGTGTTGCTCAAAATTTTAGAAAGGAGAAATGCCTGCATAATTATGCACGAGTTGTTGTTAAGTAACGCTGGTAGTTGAAAGAGACAGCGTGGAAAACTGTTTTGGAGTGATCACATAGGGTAGAGGATATGCCTTGGGCTACATTGTAAGAAGTATTATGTTCATTTTGGAAGGCTCTACGTGCAAAGATAGATTGTCAGATTATCTGCATTAATATTATTTGAGATGCACTGGTACATGACGGCAGTCATGAAAACCTGCAGGAGGGGATGAGAATGAGTGAGTCGACAGTGACCAATTCTAAGTCGAGCAAAGATAAACTCTTCATGGTGAGTATTCCTGTACGTATTAGAAGCACCAGGGATGAGTTCATTTTCAATGATTTCAAGTTAGTTGCAGGGTTGAGATATTCCAAGAACCTGGGATTAAGTTTTTATGGTTGTAAGTAATTAGGAAGTGGAGCTTGAAATGTTATAGAGAGGGGGAATTTTTTCATTGTGCGATCAGTTTCATAATGTTGAGGGTGATTGATGTGAACCAATATCTAGAAAGAAGTTTCTAATATTAGATAGAGTATGAAGAATGAATATAAAGGAGGAACATGGCAAAATTGCAACATTTGAAATATATATGACGGGAGGAAGACTTGGAAAAACCTCAACCGTCATTCTAGGCAAATGGTGGAATACCAAAATTCTCAAAGTCCCTCCCCTCATAAAACAGGTTCCCTATTAAACCCTGATTTATATGAGTTAGTTGATAAAATAAAAGAAAGAATATAGAAAAGGATAAATTCTGTGAGAGGTTTAGAGATATCTCGACAAAATTAGAGTACGGTATAATTTTGTCAAGGCGTCGCCTTTGCTAGTAACTTTATTAAATACATATTTTGTAAATTGTTCTCTAAAATTAAAATACAACAGTTTTCAAGGGAAAACTTAAAAAAAAAAATAACATTAGTTGGGGGGGGGTGGAGCTTTTGGAATGAGGGAAGGGAGGGCTGAAGTAGTCTTGATACTCATTCGGAATAAAATTGAATTCTGAACATTGTTTGTAATTGTATATACTCGTGAATGTTTGAAATTTCTTATCAAAAATGTAAAAAAAATGATATTTTGTTTCTTTTTCATCATGTTTTTTCAAATTTGAAGCGCAAGGGGTGCTCCTAATGAAATTTTTATAAGAAGTAAAGTTGTAGAAGAGACATAATGGAACAACTTTTGTTTGAAAACTTTTTTCAAAAAGTCAATATTTCTCAAGATAAACGAGCTTTTCAGATTTGGGGGGTGGAACCTTGGAAAACAGGGAGGGGGGAAAATGGGCATACAGGCTAAATTTGTTCGTCCGAGTGTGTAGAACAATAATCGATCATAAAATTGCTTTTAACAGCGAAATCGAGCGGATTCATCATTAGGACCCTACTATATGCCTTAAAAGACGCTCTAAAGATCTTTTTAACGGGAACTCTCAGATATTTTTGTCTCGCATAATTTACATATCTAATTGGGCAAAATTTGGAAAAGACATGAAACATGATCTCTATATTTTTGGCTACGCCAAGAAATCCATCATTTTTACCATTTTAAGTTGATCCTCTCCACTTATGTTGACTGTTGCTCCTCTTATGATATTCATCAATATTGGAATATAATCTGAATATCTGAAATTGAATTTGAAGATGTGGTTAGTTGTAGCTTAATATATTGAATCATCTTATGTGAATGTGAAGGATTGACGAACGAAAAACTCCAATCTTATTAGCATTTATTCAAGTCCTCAATGATGTTAGGCTGCTCGACAGTATACCTTTTACCAAAGTTGGGAATTTTTCCGCCCCCTCTCTTATGTGAAGCTCAAGAGGTGAAATCTTTGTACCTACATTCTCTTCTCAGAGATTGAAACGTTTGGTAGCCTTGCTACTCACAGATAAAGTACCTATACTTTCGTGACTGAAGTCTCTTCAGGTACCTCTCATGACGTCACACTTGTATGACCTTAAAATTGTTTGAAAAGTTATAATCGAGATGGAGGTAAGAGTATATGCCAATTCAAAAATAGTGAATTAATAACATTGATGAGAAAATATTGAAACATTGACGATGGAGATGATGATATCCCGTTGTGCAAAATGCCATTTGGCATTTAGTGACGGGATTGTGACGGCGGACACTTGCGTCACAGTTAGGTCACAAAGAGAGATCACTGTGTTTTCTAAATAGGTGATTGCCGTGACAAACTATCGCCACAGGCGTCATAATACTCCTCTGCTCCCAACTGTGACGGCATCTTGCCCAACGGGACAATAAATCACATTACTAGACTAGGTACCTAATGCAAAATTACTTCTTGTGCGGGAAACAGGTGAATTTGTATCAGTACTACATCAAACTGTTCTTTGGCACGCATGTCCTGGCCTGAAATTGAGGGTATGCCCGGGTGGCCCCAGCCCTCCCAAAAAAATCTATTAGTAGGAGGGATAAGAGGGGAAGGGGCGAAGAATATTGAGGGCATACCCGAAAACTGAAAGCCCATTGAACCTGTGTTAAGCAGTAACCTAAACGCTACAATTCTATAGTATAAAATTATGAATTTGTATAATTACTTTTTTAGAATTTGTTTCCAATTTTTTACCATATAGTCGAATGGAGAAGTTGACAAGATAGGATTTTCTGCTAAAGCTTTCCACATGTTGCTAATTTCTATCAAATGCCACACAGAATATTCATCTAATAATGTTTCACCCAGTATGCTAAAACAAGTCGCAATCTCCATTAATTTACAGGAAAAAACCGCCAAGAATGTAACCAGAGGGAGGATCGCTTCGCGCATAACCTTTTTTC
This sequence comes from Aspidiotus destructor, assembly GCA_035079395.1. Lineage (NCBI taxonomy): Eukaryota > Metazoa > Arthropoda > Insecta > Hemiptera > Diaspididae > Aspidiotus > Aspidiotus destructor. The sequence goes on along the minus strand of JAVHKZ010000003.1, from coordinate 7,528,925 downwards.
CCCTTCCAAAAAATGTAGAAAAATTCAGAAGTATAACTTCTTCCACTTTAAATTTTAACTGCGTGTCTTGATAATTAATTTAAATCAATAAAAGTATTACGGTACCTGTTTATTGTTCGGTCGATTTGATTGTAGCAAAATAAACTTTTTAGGTAAATTTCCTTATTAGGATTCATATAAGACGTGTTCAAATATCGATAAAAAAGGAACTCGAAATCGGAAACGTCTGCGTGATACATCATTCCGCATAGTGTAGCGTATCTCATATTCGGGTTTATCCTAGAACAATAAAATGTATTAGGAGATACAAGCATATAGTATGGAAGTTTCTTGACACCATCAAAATAGCGGGTTAGATGAACAAGCTGCACAAGTATTTTGCGGAAAACGAGTAACTGTCTGACGCTGAGGAATGTTTTCGGTTTCTACGAAGTTTTTATATAGAAAAATATTACAGGCTGTAAAAGAGGGTATCGAAAGAAATGCGTGATGACGTTATGAGACGTACCCGAAAACATTTCACTCACAAGAACATCCGACTCTCGCGCTTCACCTTCAAGTTGGGGGGGGGGGGGGGTTGATAAAATCTCCAACTATGAGTCAAAGATATACAGCAGATGAGTAGAGTAAGTTGATTGGGATAGTTTTGGCTTCGTGCTTGAAGCCTTGAAACTTGACAATAATTTCTTGTGGAAGACTTTTTTTCGATTCATAAAATACCCGCCGATGAAGCAAATACAAAGTATACTTTACTCTTCTGAAATACTTACGGATTTTCCTCATCGGGATTTCCTTTCTTCCTCCATCTATTAAAATCGTCTCTCACTTTCAAGATGCACTTATTTTCTTCGACCTTGCAGGCCCATCTGTAGATGTACGCCTGAAGTAGCATATCGTATCGATCACGGACTATGAAATTTGTTTTACCGGAGTCGATACCGTCGAAAAATGATGAAATTATATACTTAACGTAATTCTGTAAGTTTTACGTAGATAATTACGTTGTAAGATAATGATGCGAGTAAGTCTCTTTGAGCCAATTATTGTCATTTTAGAATACTTACATCGTGTAATATGTCACTCACCTTCAACATCAAGATAAATTCATTCAAGGTTCTATCATTCACTGATACCATCATATTTTCGACATTTTCGAAATGTTTTAGTACAGTGTACCAAACAACATATTCTTTTTCATGATTTATCAGTAGACAACGGGTAAGATTCAAAGCTAATTCGTAATTCATATGGCCGCGGAGTCCCAGGAACAACGCGTCGTCGAACAGTTGAGCTCTTACAGAAAGGGGGAAGTTTCCTTGTTCCAAACTATCTTTGAGCATGAGCCAATTCTTCTCGTCGTAATTCACGCGATATAAGCCTGGAACAGAGAGAAATTAATTTTACCCTCATGAAAATTTCCTAATTCTATAGGCCTGCGGTAAAAAAAGAATGCATTTATTCGAACCTGTCTGTTGCAGATTAAGCAATAACCAAGTATCATTTGTGAAATCAACGTTCTGGAAAGTTTGATTCGTCTGGCCTAACCATAATTTAGGTATTGTGGACCAAAAGTCTTTTTCTTCGGCGGTAGTATAGCTAATTGGGATATGTTGATGGACTTTTCTCTCGCGACCGTTTTCATCCTGATGCATGACATGTGCAAAGAATAATCGTTAAGGTTTCACAAAATGAACAGAAGAATTGGATTGATTTATTATTCAAAAAGTTTCGGAGAAAAATCATGAAATGTATTTCTAACAAATAGTGCAGCTCACAGACACGGTAAAAGTTCTCTTGGCTCTTGGCTATTATTCAATCGAAAATTGCGTAATTTGATGAAGACTGGGTGCCGGGTCGGGCACTTTTAGGATGGACTCGTATGTCTTCATCCTCTGCAGTCGTGTACATGGCTTCTTCACCTGCGGCCATGAATAAGACTCCTTCGTTTAGAAGATATGTTCAGCTGCAACCATGTTCACGGCTGCTTCTTTTGCATCCATGTGCATGATTTTTCAACTGCAGGCTGAAGCTATGTACACAGATTTTGCTTGTAATCACATGACTCAGAAAAGTTCCATACTTATAACTGGTGTGACTTTCGAGCTCTCGCACCGCCGTAAAAAACGTGAAATTCTGATTCGTCCTAATCTTCGGTCACCATACAACTTGACGGAAGAAATACATCGAAATCTTTCGATAATATTATGGCCTTTACCATCATGAATGGATCCGAACACCTCACATGCCTCTAAGATTGAGATTACTCTCGGGAAAATTGTCACGAAAAAGCACACAAGATGCTAGAACTGTCACAGAAAATCGTCACCAAGAACCGGCACCGTTTTTAATGCTTTTTGGAAGGTTTTTCACTGGACTCATGGACTACTCGTGGAAAAACCGTCATCGTCACAGACAATCGTCGCAAAAACCGCCACGAAAAACCCTCTCGAGTTTTTGACAGTTTTTTGAACGTTTTTGACGGGACTCATATTGAAAATACCCTACTCGTCACGCTTGATAACGTCATCGGACTACTTCAAGGGCTCGGAAACTAGGATGCCAGATGTACGTATTTTTGGTCCTCAAAAAAGATACGGGGTTTTATTTTTTTACAGATTTGACGTACAATATGGATTTCTTGCGATCAAGGGAAAGGTACCTTAAGCACTTGTACGAGAGATACTTTTCTCCTGCTCGTTATGGGCTGATACTGCAATGTCCCGTAATAATGAGCCGATCAAGGAAAAAGTATCTCAGCTACATTTGTGAGAGATACTTTTCTTCTGATTGTTATTGATGAATCAATTAAAATCCGTAGAAATCTGTTTTTAGGTCCAACGAAAAATGGTGGATACGGATTTTTGATACCATCACTTGGCAGCACTGCTTGGAAAAATCTCAACCTTTGTTACTTTTATTATATTAGGCCTAACACTCAAAATACTAGACTATTATTAAGACTGACCAGCAATATACCGAGGGATTCATATTATATTGTATGTCAGTGGCTCTCAACCTTTTGGAGATGTCGGACCTTTCCAATGATCCATTTTTTTTTGCGGATCCTCTACGAAAAAATTGTTTTAGAAATAAAGTAGCACTCATCAGTGGCGTATTTACGGGGGGGGGAGACCAATTTCTTCCCTGGAGCTGAAAAATTGCCCTAAAATATCCTAAAAGCTTGTTCAAACAGCCTTCAAAACAATTTTTTTCTCTACCAAAAATTATAAAAATTATTTTCAGACCTTCTCCGGACCCCAGGTTGGAAACCACTATTGTATGTTGAGCTAACTTGATCATCCTCTGCCCTACACTAGGCCTAATACAATATTCTGGCATTTCTCTGCAGTAGAGCTTACACGCAGTATACTATCGGCTTTACTCTTGGGATTCGAAAAATGTCGAACTTAGTTACTTTATAAGTTATTCTCAAATTTAATATACTAGGCTAAACTAGGCTCAGCTACTTAGCCAATCATAATCCTAATTATTAAGGAGTAAATTAGGGCCAGAGAGATAGAAGGCGTGGTGTAAAGTGACGTCATGGGTTTATACTAGGCTGCTCAGGCAAACAAGTGGAGTGAACCCGTGAACCATCCGGCCTTACATTCAGTATACTATACATGTACTGGGCCAAAAGTGAACCCGTCAACCTTAGCCTAACATACTGAATAATTGGTTTGTACTGACCTAGGAACTTATAGTGAAGGAGAACCTCACTATGACGTCATTATGACTAAGGTGGACGCATCAAAAGTTGATATAGTAGGAAGAATCGATTCAGTATGATCGACAAAATTGATATAATATTTCATCGAAATGTAAGTAAGCAAGCATATAAAATGCTACACTACTACCAGGCCTGACAAGAAGGGGGGAGGGCTGGGGAGTTTTTCCCCGGGCGCGACTTTATTAGGGCCCCCAGGGCCCTTATTTCTAAGGGAAGGGGGCGAAAAAATTTTTTTGAGGGGTCCGCTGTGTTCCTTGTCACGGACCTGACTGGAGGTCTCAACGGGCCTGTCTACTACGTGTCTCTGGAGACGACATGAGACATTTTGGTCTCCGTACATTGTCACAATTTTCAATAGTTATTAGTTACTCATTCGCAAGTTATGCGCACAGCTAAAAAAAGTTCCAAGAATTCTTCGAATAATTTCTCTATGAGCTGCAAGTTGTTTTTTCAGTACGTACACGATCATCAAAAATTTGTTCCAGCATTAACGTATTTTCGTCGTAATCCCGGGTTACTTTCAATATTAAAAGATCTTCGTTGGAAATCCATTCGTTCACAATAACTTTCAATGTCATCTGCGGAGGAAGTAATTCATACCCTGGCATCGTACTGTTCTTCACCTCTGCCGTCATGATGTTCCATAGATCATTTCCGGTGACAATTTTTCCCCTCCTAGATATATCAAAATAATTATATTCTTATAAATGGAGAAGCACTCGCCAATATCTTTTATATTTGTCTTCGTTGATATGAATTTGTAACTTTTTCCCTAAGAAGTAAGATAATAAGACAACATAGGTAGGCGTTTAGGTGACGTTTAATTTCAGTTCATTTCATTTTTTCCACTTTCAGCTGGGACGGATTCTCTGTGCTATATCTCAGGTACGTTTACGTATACAAAATGATAAAAAGATGCGTCTCGAAAAATTACCATACACTAAATTGCTCCATATACGTATGAGTTATAAGTTTTAGAGAAAAGACGGTTTAAATTTCGATGTGGATACAGCCTTACTGGAAAAAGAAAATCACGCACGTTCCGAAATTAGTTTTGAAAAAAAGTTTTTGAAGTTTATAAATATGATAATCATTTATACTTACACCTACTTGACTCGAAAAACGCTCTTTTAAAGTAAAGGGGATAGAATTTCAGTTACGAAGCGCAAGCTTTGATTTGACCCACTTTTACTCTTCAAGAAATGGTAATATACTTTGGTAAAAACATCACCTAATAATCTCAATAATTGAATTCTTTGATAACTTGACGGAAGAAAGACTGAAGCCGTCTCAAATTAGATGAATTTCGAGCCCTAACGGTGAGGAGAAGCTAGGGACGAAATTCAAAAGTTGTACCCTGCGAGATAATTGTATGAAATTAAGATAGTAATATCGGACCGGTCAGCGCTGAACCACACTGATTTCTACATAACACGCATTCAATTTCTTGGTTTCCTCATCAATTTCCCTGGTTTCCTTATCAATTTTATTGGAAACTATCGCAGCGATCCTGGTGGTTGACCGGTCCGAGGTGAAACTATAGTTAAATTTTGGAGTGAATGTTGATAATTTGTGCAATTTTATCCGCCCTACATTTTGTATTTTTATCCATATCTTGACGACTGATAATTACCCAAATTCCAGGAATTTCTTCAGCGAATTGCGGAATATGTTCTCACTTAACGTGAGTTGCAGCATCCTGAAAAAGCAAATACCTGTAAAATTTACACATTAAGTCTATAATACAGCGAATATTTAAAAAAAGAAAAAAAATTAAGGTAGGCATCTATTTATCACCTCTATCTATATTTCTCGCAGCAAATAATTCGGAATATATTGATGGACTAATTTCTTCTTCTTCGTAGATGTGTTGAAGTCCATTCCAGTGCTGTCGATGATTCTGAAATACGTTCGTTTCGAGAACAGGGTAAAGCGATACGTAGGATGGTTGAGATAGTACAATGGATTTCCGGTTTGGATTTGTGGAGAATACGTCCATTTCAGGGTGTAAGACAGAGATGAGAAACTCATCAAAAATTATCCATTCTGGTTTAACCTATAATCGTTATGTTTATGATCCATCATGATTCTCAAGTAAGTATTCTCGATTATCAATTTTCACTAATAATTTCTAAGAAAAAATATCCAACACAAACATTACATGGAATTTCGAAAAGTAGCTCATGATAAGGGGACGGGTTTAATTGGGCGCGACCATTTGGGCGCGCCAAACATTTTCGCCTTCTCCAGAACCTTGCAGACTAGGCCGCGGAGTCACGCTGAGGCAGGGCACCGACGACTCCAGTGTGACTTCGGGTACTCCCACCCTACTATTGATAAGTTTATCGATAAAATTCGACGATGCCAGAAAACGAGAGACGTCGATTACGACCAATTAGTAGGAGATATAGAGCCACCGGCGAAGGAATTGAAGTACCAGGGATGCGACGAGTGCCTGTATACAGGGTGCGCCAAAAAGATGTTAACAGTTGAACGAAAAACTCCGGGAGGATTCCGCGACAATTTCGTGGAGTTCCCCGGTTGACTGTTAACATCTTTTTGGCGCACCCTATATATTGCTCATTGAGTACGACGAAAGGGAGCCCATAGAGTACTTGAGAGCGGTAGCTCACAATTTACGTACATAGTCGCCTCTGTATGAATTTGTGTTGCGAATGAATGTGTGTTGTGCGTGAGTGTGTTTTGAGAATGAATTGTGATGAAACAAAGCTCTATGTTGAAGACGTTGTAAGCTAACCTCCACGTGGTGTCTTCTGGGTTACGCTAACAAGCTTACATTCTTCAGTGGTGACAGTTTTCCCAGCGGCGCCTAGTTGAGCTTTATGGGGATTCGCGCTCAAACGGCCGCGCCCAATTGAACGGAACCCGATGATAAGGATCGGGATTACTTTTCGCGCGTGTTTCATTGAGGAAGGCTTATATACCTATAGGTAGTAGCCTATGATATGAAATTTTTAGCAATTATATGCGAAGACAACTTTCGAATTCCCGATATTGTTTGTATAGGACTTGTAGCTGGCTGTACCATATCAATTGCAACGAACTCCAAGTACTGATTCAAGGATTCTACTATCCATCTATCCTCTTCTTCGATCAAAAGAAAGAAATCGATCCATTGTTTGGCTATATGCGCCGCTAATGTTCTCATTAACATTACTTCTTGATGATCACTCATCCGAGCCTCCATTGTCGTCAAATCTACGTCTCTGAACCAAAAATAGATTCAAACAATGATGTAAATCTTGTACCAGACCTTCGTGAAGACTTGAAAGGTGACAAACTCGACTGCTATGAGTTTGAGTTCCTGTATCTACCAAAATATTCAGATAAGTGACCCAATCACCTACAGACGCGAGCTTAAAGATACAATTCAAAATTTTGGTTGAAAACCTTGATCATGAGTGATATGAAGCGGTAGTAAGTGTTCATTGTCTATTTAGACCTTATTTAGACTTCTAAAAGTTTCCACCATAATATCGAAAACTTCGTCTTGAGGGAAATAGACCAGTAGAGTGTTAACGGATTTATGGAAATTTTACATTTGCACGCTGATACTCTGTTGGCCTTCATTGGGCTCATTTTATTTGTACGAGATTTTGCAGACTTTAATAAAATGTTTAAAGAACCTTTCAAATGTTAAGCTTTTAAAATATTTTCAGCAAAAGTAGAACTAACGATGAATATTTTTATGGTGATGCATCCAGGTTAGATGAACGATCGTGCATGTAAACTAAGATTCACTCAAATAGTATCTGCAGTCACATCTGATATCTAGATACCTTTTTGCTAAGAAGGTTAAAATTATAACGTCATATTGAACTTGTCTATTCCAATCCAGCAAAGAACGCTTCTTTTCTTATGCTCTATTTATAGACTTGAAGAAAGTGTAGCAAACCAAGCGACATTTTTTTCTTTTAAGAGTTATGTTACGTATATCAATGGGTAGTGTTCAATGAGTAAAATCTGAAGGAAAAAAACCGAAACGCAAAATGCTAATTTCAGAGAATTGTAATAATTTGGAAATTAGCTGTTACCTGCGGTTCCTTATACGGAGTTAATTTTTTCAAACTTGAATATCTCGGAACTAAAAAATTAAAGGCCCTTGCAGGTTTGCAATGGCAGCGGGGAACCCGCAACCTCACGCGCTCGCGATCACGTTGGCGCGAAAATGCTCCCTCAGAAAATGAGTGGCTGGGCTCTTCTCGGTTTAATGTATAATAGGCATGATATAATGAAGGCTGGAATTTGAAATTTGAATTTTCCCAAGTCCCTAAAGTAATTGATGACGTCATAAAGCACCACACGTCACGCAGTTCACAGAAACTTCCGGACGCGTACATTTTCTGAGGATGTAATCCCCCTAACAAAATGGATAGCAGGAGTTGGCTGGGCTCTTCTCAGTATACTGTATACTAGGCCTGATATAATGAAGGCTGAAAGTTGAAATTTTTCCAAGTCTCCAAAGTAGGTCAAGGTCAAGGTCGTTGATGACGTCATAAAGCATCCCGGCTGGAAGTTGAAATTTTTTCAAATCCCTAAAATAGGTCAAGGTCATCGATGCCGTCATAAAGCGCCACACGCCACGTCACGTCACGCAGTTCACAGAAACTCCCGCAGACACGGACGTTTTCTGAGGATGTAATCCCCCTAACAAAATGGATAGCGAGTTCCCCACTAAAAATGGTCGCTTGGTTTGATTTGGTCGAACGCGGTTCTGTTGATTCTTATGTAAATTATACGTATACTTACGGAATATAAATTATTCCTAATTTTGCAGGAATATACGGTATAACTGCAGGAACGCAGAAAATATTTACGGTATCGGATGGACATCGAACTCCAAAGTAATCCTCGAAGGCATTTATCAATTTCGGAGCCCAGTCCAATAAATATGCTACTATTACAGTATTTTGAGCGACTGGATGCCAAATATTGATAGTAATGTTATTCTCCATGGTCATTTGTACTTTTGGGTAATCGGTAACGACAAATCCCAGTGAGTGAGTAGGTATTCGATCGGTTGGAGAGAATCTGTCCCAGATACAATTCCTGTAGAAAGCACAATTATAGTTTAAGCGTATTTGGTTTGCTATCTTCTTTGGCTCAAAAGGAAACAGTGTGACAAGCATTTGATCTGGAATAGGCGGTGCACTTAAAGTTTTTTTACCCCTCCCCCATTTCATCAGGACTTTCTTCAAGTAATATTGAAGAAAAATTTAATGTGATCCGAGTACACATTTGGTAAATCTGAGGCAGAACTTCATTGTACTTCAGGTCAGATCTTGGGTGCCGGACAATATTCCAAGTATGAGACTTTGTTTGGTAATTCTTAATTTTGCCCGGTCTTCATACAAATTCATGACTTAAAATAAGGCCTACACTAAAAATATTCTTCATTCATATGCGCCTTACTACAGATGCAATAAAATAAGGCTACGCCAGAGTACAAAAGTCATCAAGCTTCTGGATAGATTAGTGATTAGGTAGTACTAAGCCGTGAGGGTGACAAGTTTTTCTTCATCAAGAATTTAGATAGATACCTACGAGTATCTGGAATCGAGCTCGAATAAGGGCTGCTGCTGACTGTTGTAAATGACACTTCGCGACAAATATTTACTGCAAAAATAGCTGTCTGCGTTGGCGATCCAAAACATGGAAAAATGGTCCGTTCAAAAGGCCACGCCGTGTTCGCACCGATCAGTGTTCTAAAAAAAAGAGTACAAAAAATCACATTCACGATCTTTTGGGGTTGATATGAGATAAGAAAGCAATACCTTTTAATTTTATTTCTGGGGCTGGAGGAGACGACTTTAAATATTCCATGAGGTTCGTAATTCACCGTGCCATCATATTCTACTTGGAGCAAATATCTTCCACTAGACTCTAAATAATTGTTGACTTTTATGACTAGAATACCTTTCTCGGTGTTAAAGGAGTTAACAGTTATAGGTATATTTTTTCCGTTCTTGTCGTCATCTTGCGGTTGCTTTTGAAATACATACAAACGAATTTATGAGAGTTTTCTAAGGCTAAATTTTGAAGTTCGCCAGTGTGATGCACGTCTTTTGGAATGTACATACCTGCAAATTTGTAACTGCCACAGCGACCAGACCAAGATCGCTAGCCCCGATCACAATGTATTTTACTCTTTTTTTTACTACAAATTCAATCGACACATTTCCGTAAAAAGATGACGATTCGGTTGAATTTGAATTCAGATGGATAAATAATTCGTAATTGAGAGGCTCTATAAGGTACTTCATGAGATCGATGTTGAACATACTCAAAGTCATTACGCTTGCATTTTGAGTTGATAGTTTGTCGAAATCGTTTTTTTTATGGAACAAAGAGTAGGATGTTGTAACCTTATCACGATTGAACACTTCCGCGGCATTTAGTGGTAAATTTTCTTCCGGAATTCCATCTAAATTCTCACAAATTAAAGAGAAAACGCAATTTTGACTCGTGTCATACATTTTGGTTTTTTTGAATAATGAAATCAGGATAATCTTTACAATATTTGTTGGGAAAAAAATCCGGTGTTGCTGACAAAGTTCGTTTTTTTCCCCTTATTATTATAATTCAGGAGCTGCTAGCAGCCTACCTTCAGGGATAGGAGCTCGGCAAAATTGTGTTCAGATGCGTGATCTTGGTGATGTAGGGGAAGTCGTCTGATAGTGCCTTTGTATGATTGTGAGGGGGTCAAGTTGGGGCAGCAGAAGATGTGAGGGTATGAGAGAGGTATGAGATGAGAGATTAGATGAGTGTGTGTGAGTCTGGTGTGGTCGATTCTGAGACGGGTGATGAATGTTTTTTCTCTGTGTGTCAACAGATTTGAAGAGTCTCATGAGATGGGTATATTTTTAATTTGGGCTAGCTTGTTTGAGTGGAATTTGAGATTAGACCAATGAGTGAACCACAAAGTTGACGACAAAATGAATTTTATTCCCACTTAATATTGTGTACCCCAGATGAAAATTTTTCTTAGTCCGCGAGGGTCCGCGGGTGTAGACAACCCCTTTTCTGCTATCAATTTGAAAACCTTATTTCTCTTTTCTCTGTGGCAGTCAAACTTGGAAATTTTTCCGAGAAGGATTCAGATAAAAAATTTCTCATAATCCCCTCTAGAATTTAGAAATGGACGCGAATTCTAGTTTCAATGGCACACCTCAAAGACGGAATGGTTTTAGCGACCGCTTTTCACGCAAAAAATCCCAAGCATGTAAGTGATGGTTCTTTATGAGTTTTAAGTTCCGAAATGTAGATAAGTGCACCGGGCAAATAAATCGATTCTTGAGGATAAGAATGAGTAAAATCGAGAGACTGGCTATTTTGCTCCAAATGAATCATTTTATGGAAACACAAATCGTCTGTACGCAGTTGATCAAAATAATATTTTGGACAATTGGCTCTTACCGATGTATATTTTATGGATAGAACTGCTGCAACACCTATGATGGTAAAGGCTACAATCGATGAAATGATATAATGGCGTATTTTATAGCAAGTTGGATTTTTCTTCTCTCCAGGGTAATTTATTTCATTGTTGCCTGAATTTCCATAAATGTAATTTGGCGTGTTTGAATTTGTATGATCGACGATCGTGAATGACTCTCTCCTAAGGAACATTACAACAGTTGAAAATTTTCAAATAAATCAAAAGTGTTAATAAATATGAGATTATCTCTTCATGAAAATTCCTCTTAGGAAGAATTGATATTCTTGCTTCGAAGGAATTTTCCACGTGGCAAGGTTATCTAAAAGAAATGAGTGAGATTACTGCAACTTGGTATTGAAAAAGAAAAATTTAGTAAAATGCAGTGGACTTTCAACTCATCAACTTCATGTGTCAAACTTCATCGAAATAAAAACCCAAACGTTCTTAAATTCTGGAAATCATAAATGGCCTCTTTCTTTTATTGAAACTATCCAAGATACTGCTTCTCGTCTTTCCTTTGGTGTTTTTCCAAGCTCACCAGCCAAGCCTTTTCATTTTGAATGTGGGATTTTCCCTTCTCAGCTCTACCGTAATCTACTTTTTTTTAAATATTCTTCCACTTAGATAGCCTTACGAATCTTCCCTTAGTCGCTCACAACTCACCGTATTCGAACCTCCATCTGTTTTATCGACTTCAACACATCCTCCAATTAATCAACTGCATCAATGTTCAACTAATGACTATATTCACATACCTCTTTCACTGCCTCCTTGATCATCCACACCACTCTCAATAAACCCTACATTCCTGGAATTAACCTCTCACCCTAAACCTGACCATGGTATTAAAAGGAGACATACTCAAAAAGAGTGAAGCGAAGAGTTTATTGCTACAGCCGCCACAGAAATCGCTGTGGTTTTAGCAATAAACTCTTCGCTTCACTCTTTTTTGAGTATGCCTCCTTTCGGGCTGTCCGGCAATATTCATTTTACTAATTATGGTATTCATTTATAATGAACTTCTAGCCAAATACATATCCACACTCCGACAGCAGATATTATTCCTCTTCTTAAACATCGTATCCTGAATCAATGGAAAATGCAATTGAATGACCCCTTCTCGCTTTTTCACAATATACAGTCCTCTGTCTTTGCTTTTTATAAATGCTTCCTACTACACCTCTGTAAGCTTGGAATAGGACCCATTTCTCTCATTCGCTCCTACCTCCTGACAAATTCTCGTCCTCCAACTTGCTCACCTCTTTGCTCTCAAAATACCTTCGTAAGAGACATCCTTCTTCAATGTCGTCTCTATCAAATAGCTCGTTCTGTCGCTGGTCTTGCCTCCTCTTTCTCCAAAGTAGTTGCCCATAATCCTTCCTCCGTAACCAACCTTCTTTTCTTCATACAGCAAGCGCCTGTGAAACTAGATTAATCATATTTGAACAACTGTAATCTCTGTCTTGGCTATTTGTAGCCCAAACATGACAGCAATAGAATAAAGAATGAAAAAAAAATTTCTACGTGAAATATTTATTTCAATATCGATCCCTGACTCAACGTTCGAGAGAGGGACAAATTAATATTACTAGAAAAGAAACGAAGTTGCAGATTCAAGTACCTACACCTCCAAAGCATGAAGAGTCGAAATTTTTTCAATCCCTCGAAGTAGTTGATGGCCCCAGTCCCCTCGTGACCAAAATATGAAATGGGTAAAATTTTTTTATTTTGGTATCGGCAATCTTTCTTCTATCCAAATGCGGAGAGTCCGAAAATCAAAGTTCCATGAGCCCACCTGCTCCCTCCCTCCTTCCATATATCTGACTCAAAAGTCAATTTTTTTGGAGCAGTGAAGGCTGGACTAAAGAGGTTTAGGCTGCACTTTTTTTTTTAGGTTTAACTAACAGGTAGAGATCATTGGGTCAACCTGAAGCATTATTTTCTTTCTTTCAGCAGTGTTGACTGAGCTCATGTGCTTATGGTTAGCGTAGGCTTACTAGGTTTAGCTTTTATAGCTTGAAGGTCCACTTGTTTCAATGTAGGTCACAACTTCCGGTCCTTAGAAACGACAATTCGAAGAATTTCGAGTCAAGGTCAATCGTCGGCCGAGAAGATGTCATTCAAGACACATCCATGTCAATAAAATTAATGTTCTGGAGCAAGTCAGAAGGGAGATCACTTACACGCATCAACGAAGCATAAACATGGCAAATTTCGAAATTGATGTGATGAGTGAATGGACCTTAGAAGTTCTCATCAACTTTTGGTTTTTTACTGGGACTTTGTTGAAGATTTTCAGCGAAGAATCTCAAACTGGAGGAAACATCTGGGAAATAGGTCAGGTTTTCCTCATAAATTTTCTACTCTCAGGCGTGGATCCACGGGGAGGAGGCAAATTCCTGAATTATACAAAAAAAAACTTCACTTTGAGAAAGAAGAACTAAGTATGGCTAAGGTTTCTCTCGAGGGAGTAATATAAAAGTTTTTCACGCGGAATCGCCGGCGTGAGATCCACCCCCCCCCCCCCTCCATAATGACGTTCTGGATACACGCCTGTCTAATCTCGTTTTCCTTTCAAAAATATCGAAATATCATGGCTCACGCTTATAAAAGGACATGGTATACAATTATTTCGTCTCAGCGACCGAATGTCAACTAAACATTACTTGTTTTGAATAGTTGTCAAGGTTCTATAATGATTTCAGGGGTGAGAGGAGGGGATAACATCAGTACTCGAAACGGTACTTTACCCCGTCAAAATGCCATTTTCTCAATCGACCTTAAAGACGAGCAAAGGAAACTTACGCGTGTATCTAATAATTTATCTATTGTAGCCAAAGTCGACAGAAAGAGTTTAGTAGGACACTGTAATGATACGGCAAATAGATTTTGAGTTTTTGATCATTGGTCAAATCCATGAATCATTTTTTCTCAAAAAAGCAGGTTACCTTGTTGGCTGAGAAGCTCCAATCTTCAGAAAGTCCGCTATTATTATGTGTATGTATTCAATCGACGTTTACGCGCATAACGTTGTAAATAAAGCTTTGATTTTTCGATCGACGAGTGTCTTTGCGAATGACGTCCTCGTATACAATGTTCTGATATTGGAGATCTTCACGACCAAGGCTAATATAGCCTAATACATGTACTTATAAAATACAGTGAACCAAATTAAAATTATCTGTTCTGGTCTAATTGATGGGTATTAAATCTCATTTCGAACTATTTCCTTATGTCCCAAAATTCTAAGAATAGCACTACGTACGTTTTTGGTCCTAAGCAGTTAAGCATAATAATAGTTTAATTTGGAATCTATCTACAAGCGATAAGCACCAATAATAGGTAATGTCTCTCCTTTGACTTACATGATGACCTCCGTGGAATAAAATCAGTGACTTGACTCGAATTAACTGAAGTATGCATTCATGCAATACATATTGATATTGAAAAAACTCGCGAACTTAATTATTGTAAGCACAGCGTACCAACGAGCTTTGGTAAATTACAGTAATCTACATTTTGATACGTACTTGTTTCACAGAATATGTAATAAATAATCCGGCAATTTTTCCGAAATATTAATCCCTAAACTGGATGATTTATTTAATAACGAATTATGAGATAGCTACTTTTGGAGGCCAGATAAAACAGCAATGAAACTGTGGATACCCAATGTACGCGCGATTTATTTAGCTGGTGATTTTTTGTTTGTTCGTCTATTGTTTATTCAACACATCGCGGTACCGGTATATAACTAATTCAATACCTAGTTTTGTTTCGAAAAAATTGTTTCCATTTAGGCAAATCATCAATTTATCTTTGTAGCGTTGAACGTACATTTTATGACTTATTTAGGTCAAAATGTCTCGTCGGTAGACGCTGAGAGACAAGCAGTCCGGCACATCTTCCTCGAGAGAAAAAAGGTGATTCTCTATACTGTGAGGTCCACTAAATAATTATACAACTCGTCAAAATACCAATTTTATTTTAAAGAAAAATCAAAACAGTATCAATTGTTTTCAAATCGAACACAGAAATCTTATCAATTATCGCGGGAATACTGATCGTAGATTAATTCGTTCCAAAAAGTTCTGAATGTAATTCAGGAGAATCCTTCCCATTGGTGCTTTGAACGCGGGTTTCAGATCTTCGTACATCAATTTCCAGTTCTCGTTCAAAAATATATTCATATTATTTCCTACACACAAAAACGTCGCGTAAATGATTACCTCTAGGACACAGCTGAAAATATAACCTCGCCCCTGATCCTGTTGTCGGACTACACTGTTTAAATTATTAATTTGATCTGCTCTGTTCAATCTTTATAAGGTACCTATGTTATGGATCAAAAATAGACAGTCTCATCATGGCTGCATAGTAGAATATCTTGTTTAGCTTATTCCTCTTTATTTACTTATTCATTTTGGAAGAAAAAAGAGGCAGTCTCCGAATTTTTGCGTAATGTGGAGTTAATGGATCAAGGGACGTTGTAGGCGGGACGTTGGTCTAGGAGGACAGAATATTCAGGCGGCCACCCGGGCTCCCTCCAAAAAATTTTTTGCCCCCCCTCGTTTTTGAAGCTAAAAGTACTGAGTCTGACACAATTGCAGAAAAATGTCACAACAATTACAAAACTTTCACATATTCACTGCCATCGATATCACAATCCATCTTAAGGGTGTGTTTTACACGTGAAAACGTGTGCGTAAAACATGGTCCCAAAAACTAATTCTCACGGCTTCAATTTTGAACTAATTTTTTCTGATTTTTTGGAATCGTCTTCAGAAAGGTTTGATTAAAAGCGCTATAGAAACAGAATTTGAATTTTTTTCTTCCAAATTTTTTTTATAAGCTGTTAAAGTTGGCGAAATTTGGCTTTTTTTCCAACGCCATGAAATCTTTTCAGAGCCAAATTTCCAAATTCTGCTTCTATAGCGCTCCTAATTAAGCCTTCATGAACAACATTCTACAAAATTATGAATATCAATCGGAAATTCGAGCTTTGAAAATTAATTTTTGAAAGTCATTCCTGACAGGGACTACGCATGTATACCAACACACATCCGACAAGCGTCGCGTAGTGATCCGGTGGTAGATTGAACGTTGTAGGGTATTAGGGAATTGATAGGCAACCTATTCTACACGAATTTGCAGTTCGCCAACGAGTAAAGCACACCCTTTTACTAGTTAGCACTTTATAGTATAAAGTTGAATTGAGGGGAATAACAATCAGTAGAATAAGATTCATTTTCTTTTATAGTAGACAATACTATAAGTCTCATTCTCCCAATTGTTATTTCACAAATACAACAATATTCAACTTTGTACAGCAATGCTGGATCACATTCCACGTTTGTGAACGTCTGAAAGATTCAAACAGTTCTTTCAAGTTGATTCTGTCTCCTTGAAGTCCGTGCTACTCGTTCAGTTTGAGCTCAGCAGGGATTGTGAGGGGAGCAGAAAAGGGAATTCAGAGGCAACAAGGACGCTCAAAAGCTCTCTAAACTCTTCCTGAAGAAATTAGACAGATTTTGAAATTTTTCCGGAGCCACGCCCCTGAACCTCCTTCTTTGCTCACCCCGCAACAACTGCTGATGAGACCTCACGTAACCCCCCCCCCCCAAATTTTAATCCTAGCTATGCCCCTGAAATCATTAGATGAAATGATCAGATTATTTGAATGGCAGTAGTTACATGACGAAGGAGCGTGGAGCCCTGTGCGGAGGTGAGGAGGAGCTGGGTGCGGCCAATCTTCAGACGGGGGAGTACGTCTTCTTTGTGGCGGAGCTTCTATTTGAAGAAGACTAAGGGATAAGGATGCTTTAGACTGATATCAGTTTGTTGTTGAGGTTCATTTTTCTATAAACCATGACACGAAGCTAAGATTTTGGAACGGTAGCAGTTTTCAATACTGGGGGTCGGTAATTTGCGGAAAGAAGGGCGACGTTTTGGCAGTGCGGTCAACGTTCCTATGCTGAGGGTGGCCGTTGTGACCTGGAATCCAGATAAAGGTTACCGATGATTTGATACCGGTTAGGGAACGGAGAATGACATGAATACGTCAGGTGATAAGGTCCCGTAAAGTTATGAGGGAAGAAAGTGAGTTAGATAGTGGGATGTAGTTCGTTGAGTGAGATTTAAAGGATACAGATGCAAATAGCACTCAGTTCGGCAGAACTAAAATTTGAATCTATTCAAGTCTTTCAATACTCGAATCAACACGATTTATGAATCAGTAATCTTGATCGTGACACAAACGGCACCCCTCCCTCCCCTCCCTTCCGCACTGCTGCAGCAGCTGCATCACTCGACACAGGAGCAATACTCGAAACAATAATACACTCTCGCAAAAAATAGCAATTTTGCGCAACTTCTTTTGACGATTTGTCAGCGAAAAAATGTAAAAAAATTTATGAGATTCAATGGGAGTAGGAAACGTCAATAATAAGCCATGCCCATGAAATTGCCTTGAAGCGTTTACTTTTTTAACGCTAAATCTATATCAACAAGAATGCCATATTTCAGTGAAATTGGACAATTTCCATGAGGGTAGCGGGGGTTTTGTACAGCACATTGACTATATTAACAAATCTTTCATAATTGACTTACCTAATGCCTTGTCCCCATTGAACAAGTTGTCCAACTGGATCTCAACTTTCGTCACATTAAAATCAAAATCCAGGTTTTTTGTTTTCCAAAATAGCTCTTCGTTTTTCTCTACCGGTGAATAATCTCCTTTTAGAAACCCTTCGAAACCCTCTATTCGTGTAAATAAAATTTATCCGTATTATATCGTCCGAAGGTAATTTTTACTGAGTCGTATCTACTTCGAATTCTTACTCAAAACGAAGTGGCTTTTGCCATGTCCAACAATCGGCAATATCATAACTTTTCCTGTAATGTTATAATCGCCATCTAATTTAACTGGTTGACCAGCTTTGTACTTCATTTCAAATTTATGATCGTTCCTGTTGATCCTGAAATATTAGAAAACTCTTAGAAATGTGATGGATCTGTTGAAACGGATTACATATTAGGTGCTTTTAAAATGAGCTCTGAGACTCGCGAAGTTTCAACTTTTTCGAAAATTGAGACTACAGACGAAAAAGTTTAGGGTTCAAAAGTTGAAATTCGTCTGGACTCAAGAACTGAATCGGCGACTAAGATTTTTTTTAGCAGGAAGTATTGAGAGGATATTTCGGAAAAACATCTGTGTACGCATCTGTGAGACCATGACCTAGATTACGGACTTGAAAAAACGAATGTCTGCGTCTGGATTTTGACTTTACCCAGTGGTTTTGAAAAGTTTTTTGCTGTACGAATTCTCCCTTACAAGAGACCTATTAGACTATAGAGAGAAATAGGCTGTTCCAACCCAAAAGGTGGCGTCATCCTAGGACTCGCAAAATTTCACAGAAGATGGACACCAAATGAATTTCAACCTTTCTTTCTTATAAAGGAAAAGAAACAAAGCCTTAAGTGAATGCCTATACGTTCACATCGTGATTTCATAGGCAGAATGGAAAAAATGTTAGGCTAGCATGAATGCCTCTTAGAGAGGTACTTAATAAAATTTTGAGTTTTTACTCCAAAGCTAAAGAAACATCGGATTCTCAAATTCTTACCCTTTTGTCACAACTTGGCTATACAAATGAATGAAAAAAAATGCTTACTTAAAATGAGTTATTGCGGTGGAGGAAAGTCCTCGAATCACAAGATTTTCGAAATGTTGTTTAATTTTGATTTTTGAACCCGATTGATCGATGCTCATCGATCCCGCTTTCAACGGATCAATACTTGGTAGATTGTGTTCTGGCATTCCTGAAGTTGTTTACGCAAATACTGCTATTATTTCAACGATAAATTTACCTATTTTGTATTCAGTGAATTTGTACCTAAAAACAGTCAGTTTGCGATTGGGTTCCTTTTGAAAATGTTATGCTTGGACTTCAAGAAATATTTAATAGTGTAAACGTTTTTACTACAAGGCCTCTGACCAAATACACCGCCGCGACTGCCTAATTCTCTCACGTCGGCAACAAAGAATCTGCCTCGTTTTAGTCCACAATTCACTGGACTTCCCTTTTTTATTCTACCCTAGGCGTGGCTCATGACGAAGTTTTCGACTATTGGTAAACTCAAAGGACATGAAAACTTTCTCTTTTTTACTATACTCATGAATTTTAGGAGGATATTTAGACATTATAAACTTCTGAAGATTGCTGTAGTTTCTGAAAAATTTCAGGTTCGATATTTCAAACTGCAGCGTTATCATTAAATCGACCAGAAGAGAAAAAAAGATGTCCTGGTGATTTGAGGAAAGGGTTTATGTTAAGGGATGACCTAATATGTACGAGTACACAAAGCTGAAGAATTAATTGTGCAAGAATTTCGTACAAACCTTTAACCAACTCTGCGATCGCCAAGTTGGCGCCTTTTGTAGCACATTCACTCGTTTTTGGATCATCAAATCTACATTTCAAGAAATTTGGAGCTGAAAATGATAAATTATTTTAGGATGGATAAAACCTTACAATTTTTCAATAATTTTTTTTTTGGTTTCAAAGAGCATCGGGCTTACTCTTCTGATAGTAGAGTTCTAATTATCTGCTTTGCATAGAATTATTAATGAAATATCCATACGATATAACCTCAGCAATTGCCGCAATTTTTTTCGTTCTGACTTTTTTCCAACAAACATAGATACGGTGGAATGGGATAGTCTCAAGAGATTAAAAAATAAATACCTCAATAGTTGATTCGAAAAAAGAAAGAAAAAAGAAAGTCGAGAAGGTCAAAGATGAAAAATCGAATTGAAAACTCTTTGAGTTAGGCTAGAGTTGGATCAAAAAATAGATATAAGGATTGAAGTTATACATGAGGAAGAGTACAAGTAGAAACTGAAAATTTCCGGAACTTTATCTTCTCAAAGATGTTCAAATTATTATAGGGCCATCTCACTGAAGGAGGGTCCCGGCAGAGAAGATGGAGATGGCCTATTTTAGGAAACTGTCGGTAAGAAAACTTTCAAGTTCAGTGGAAGTGGATTGACTTGGAATTCTATGGCAAGGTTGTAGACAGTTCGCTGATGACTTAAGACTTGACCTGATTAGAAATAAAATGCGATAAGGACAGTGACGTAGCCACGGGAATTTGGGTTTTCGATATTTGAGCTATTTTGTATTCTGACCTCAAAGAGACGGTCTCTTTGCAGGAGAGGATGTGATATGCAGATATTTCGACATAGGTAGTTTCGATTATGTTACTCATTTATGAAATCTCCTTCCTCCTTACAAAAAACAGCTTATACGCAAATTTAGAACATTTATATACTCACGTAATTTTATACTGCTTGTATTCGAAGAACCGGCCTTTGTCCAGGACAAAAGAGAAATACTTACGATAAGAAAAATCAATAAATGCATTTTACTTTTCCTAATTACAGCTTAGAAGTATTGTTTACATATACGTACATAAAAAGTTTTTTGAGATCTAACGTAAGTACGTCCTTTCAGCGTACAACTGTCAATAAATCATGTGGTTTTGAAAACTAAAAGAAAATCATTTTTATAGGTGTTAAAACCAATATCTTGTTGGTGAGAGTGGCCGGTAAATTGAGTTTTAATTGTCCCTCCGTTTATCTTCTCTCGAATAGAACCATTTACAATTTGTTGAAAAGCGTACACCATTGCTCTACGAAGAAGTTTAAATTTGGTAGAAAGAAACGACTGAGGTTGCCTTCATTTTCTCTGAATCGATTGGAAGTAGAAAATGATAATTACCAGAGTTGTAAATACGCAAGTAGGCTTATGCAGGTCTGGAAAAATACCTAATGAGTTTTCGTGAGCTAGTAGTTTTGTCAACCGTATTAAGTCAATTCGGTATAATTTTATTCAGAATGACTCAAGTATTGTTATTTCTATTTTCAATAAAAATCAGTGTGGTAAACCCTCTCTGTACGAGTTGTTGTCGTAACCCATGTAAGCATTTCTCACTGCAATAAAGACGTAACCAAAGTATATTTTTACCTTCTTATGGTGAAGTGTATTGACGTTTCGAACTTGTTCAGAAGTGAATACCATATCTACTGATTTGACGGGTAGTTTTTCAAGTTCTCTCGCTGTAATGAAAATGTAACCCTAAACTCCGTTCAGGCCCCTCGAGAGCTCCAGTCGGATCCGGGGCAAGAAACACAGTGGGCCCCCACCCCAGAAAAAAAATTTTTCACCCCCTCTCCTATGGTAAACCGGGCTTTTAGAAGAGCCAGACCCGGGGACAAAATTCCCAGTTGCTCCTTCTTCTGGTCAGGCCTGACTTTGTGGACCGAGTACAACTAGAATTAGCATGACATGAGATGCTTTATAGTTCAGAATTTGAAATTCCTCGCTGAATCACAAGTTGCAGATGTACAAGATATTGCTCAAGCATTTTTCTCTCACAAAAAGGTATTAATATTTTGCTGAGGGTCAAAGTTTGAATTCTCAAAATTCTACCGAGCTGTGAATCCTTGAGGAACTGGAAAAAGTTTAATTTCCGAAACTCAACTTCAAACCGCAAGGGTAAAGGGTGTCTGCGTCTGCACCTTTGAGCTTTCTCGAGAGATTTTGTCCGACAATGGCATTTTTGTATTGTTTTGACCCAATGACGAATTCGTCTTTAGGTCTCGAGCTATGAATCCTTAGGAATCAGAAAATAGAATTATTTCTGAGGCCCAACTTCAAACCACAAGTGTAAAGGCAGTCTTCTTCTGAACCTTTGAGCTTTCTCTAGAGATTTTGTCTGACCATGTCATTTTTGTATTTTTTTGACCCAATGACGAATTCGTCTTTGGGTCTCGGACTATGAATGCTTTGGAATTTGAAAATAAAATTATTTCTGAGTCTCAACTTCAAGAACTCGAGGGTATATTTCATACCTGCGTTTAATTTCCTTCAGCAGTTTGGTCTGACAAGAAGATTTTTAAAGGTTTGAATACTGTAGGCTTTCCTGAGGTGTGTAGACTTTGTGCAGGCCCGTCGAGAGCTCCAGTCGGGTCCGAGGTAAGGAACACAGCGAGCGCTCCCCCAAAAAATTTTTTCACATCCTCCCCTTGTAAACCTGCCCCCTCCTCTCGTTGGGCCTCACTCCGTTAGGGGAATCATTTTCAAGAGAGAAACGTGAGAGAGGCTCTGCAGTTTTAGCTTCCATAAACACTCATTCCGCTTTTGTAGGTGCCTCGAATCTTTAAAATTTTCTCTGAATTCTCATAGGTTTTGCAACATTTTTTTCGTTCGTTCGTTCTAGTCAAAAAATACCAAATTTTCAAGTGTCATTTAAACTGCTAGAAAATCCGAAGTGGCAAATTGTGAGCTTTTGTGTTCCTAATTATTATTTTCAAGTGGAAAATATTCAGTTTAGGAGTGAAAGAAGTTGCATCTTTTCGCTGGTAGGTGCCTGTTATATCTTTTGTGATCATTTTTTATAGAATTTTTTGACAGGTTCAATACTCACATCAACTTATTCGCCTGTATGGGCTGTGCTAGGAGCGCCACTTCCCCCCCCCTGTAAAGATACTCAAAATTTTGTTACCTCCCGTTCCTCCTTCTCACGTGAGGTTCTGCGTATAGGAAAAAAAAAAACTTTTTTCCCTGAATCTATTGATAACGCATGATTTTTTTCGCTCACTCTAAAGACGAATTTTACTCATTTTGACTCGTGAAAAAACTTACTTACGTAGGTATGGCTTTCTACCTTCTTTCAAATAAGGTCGTGTAGAGATTTTTCGAAGCCCACTTCCCCATGAAACCATTACGTAATGAATGAATGTCTCCTAACAATCCGGCATGATTACCTAACGCAAGAATGATTTTTAGGAATTCCTTACTTAAATTGATCAATCAATTTTCAATAAAAGTTTCTGATCGAAGTTGAAGACCGAGAAGTTTGCCGGAATTGCGAAAGGGAATTTCGAAATTTTGGAGATATAGGGGTTGAAGTGATGGTATGGGGTTTCTTGGGATGTAGAAAAGTTGTAGCAGAGTCTACTCTAACCATAGCTTATCACTTGAATTTTACGAGAAAAAAGAGCAAAAAGAAAAAAAAAAGTTGCGTAATCATCATCACTCATTATCACCATCAAGTGCAAGCTTCCGAGAGATTCCGCATAGGCACATACTCTCTGCCTTTAGTGAATGAAGTTTCATTTACTCTATGTGATGTTGAGATACTTTAGTTTTGATTTTATGACAAATTCAACTCGTGTTCTTTTCTGTCAGCAGCAAAATTTTCTTAAAAGTAGGTAGGTACCTACCTAGATTTGCCGAGTTCAAAAATACAGTATTGCCGAGTCACCTTACGTAAACTTTTATTAATAAAAATAAATACTTGTATGACTTACTGCCTGTTTGATAGCAAAATATAGGTATTTACCTTAATAAATTAATTAGATTCTAAAAGGAACATTTTAATGAGATGGAAAGACTTGCTCTATTGGCACGCGATCGAAAAATCGTCGAATAATTTGTGAAAAAACAGTTGAAAGTGCAGTTCTGAAAGCTGGTCTCAACTCATCCAAAAGAATTTCCCAGTTTTCGTTGAGGAAATGATTCATATTATCACCTAGAAATTGAATGTGTAAAATCGTTAATGAAAACAATAATTCTGGAGTATCGTAAAAACATTGATATGTAATCAGATTAATGCATACCTAAAGCTTTATCACCATTAAATAAGTTTTCCAAAAGTAAATGCAATTTTGTAGTATTGAAATTGAAGTCTAAATGATCCAATTGCCAATAGGTATCGCCATTTTTTTGGATATTTTTGAAATGACAGGCTGCTGAGGCGGTGAAACCATCTGAAAAAATGATTTACGAGTTCAAATTACTATTGGTTGAATTGTAAATGATTTCGTCGTCACAATATCACTCAATTTGAGAACGTGACGTGTGAACTAGGTAGGTACGCTATTTGTGTGGTCACTTCGTTTTTGTGAAATTTTACAGAAGTCAGCAAAATTCTCTCATTAAAGTTTCAAGTACTCAGAAGAATGAAAATTATCACTACCCACGGATATTCTTACCTAAACTCAATCGACTGTGACCATGTCCTTGAATTGGTAGGACCAAAACTTTTCCACTAATGGTATACGTTCCATTCAATACTACAGGTTGGACGGTTTTAAGATTCACTTTGATCAACGGTTCTTGTGGGTCAACTCTAAAACATTTCAGAATTTTATTAGTTTTAGTGGCAAGCAATGAGGAGAGCAATAGAAAAAGAGTAATCTATGCTATAAAACGTAGTTGTAAGTCTAAATTCACTTTCTATGGATCAAGGATGAGCTCGAGAGCGAATACGACTGAAAACCGTGGCTAATAATATTATAACGTTAAAACTTTACGATCATGGGCGAAGTGATATAAGAATTCTACTTGTGATGTTTGATGAAAAATGTCAACGAAAAAATTCCGAGCTTGTCTGAACCCCTATGGAAGAATTTTTCTTTATTGGTCATTAGAGGTAGATGATGTAATTCTGAACATCGTTCCAAGTACATATAATAATATTAAGACTGTCGAGAAAATTTCTTATTTTCGACTAAATAAAATAAAATTTAGGTTTCCTTATTCGATTATAGGCCTACTCATTCAGTTTATAAAATTTTTTTGTCTGCGGAATTCCTTCAGAACTACTGGATCAATTTCCTTAAAACTTGGGTGGTTCAGATGTGCACTTGCATTTTATTTTTTGAGCATTAGATGAGTAGTTCTCGAGATACACTCGATTAGAAAAAAACAAAACCCTTCATCCCTACATAACTCCGAGATTATTGGATTGATTTTCTCAAAAGGCGGCCAAGTTGTAAGTCTATATTTCGTAAAATTACTCACTTTATGCAATTTGATAGGTACCTAGTTCTTACGCAAAGGGCGAAGGACCCGGCCTAATTGAAGAGAACTTCCCGAAAATGAGAGCCTAATACAACGAAATCTCTCACGACTGATAGTGCGGGGGAGGGAGGTAGTAGCGTCGAGGCATTTCCAAGTAATTTTCCTTCGCACCAAAGCGTCTATGTCCAAGTGAATCTCATTGACTCTAGCTAAATGTTTTATGTTCAGTGACTCCTTTCTGAAGGCAGTTCGACTCATCGGAATATCAGTAAGTCTCTGGACTAAACTGTTAAAGACAGCATATTTATGGGCAACAGAGCAGAATGTCGACCCGTGGACTAAAACATTGGTCGACGTATCTTTTCCATAGATTTCAAACTCATGGACCTCGTCTTTTTCGGAGACAGTAAGATCCAGAAAGTTAATCAAGACGCCTCCTCCCACTTTCAAAGTAAACTTTATGGACGGGTACAGCTTATTAAGATACGTGAGAAACTCCACGCAGAGCTCTTGGGGACCAGTCCGCACGTACTTAACACGACATCTACATATCTGCGCCAGTAAAAGATAGTCAGAAGAAAAGAGGTCGGATTCAACTTCGGACATAAACACTTCAGAGATGAGGAAACCTAAAGGCGAACCTATAGGAATATCCACCTCCTCCGGAAACTCATAAAATTTACCATCAAACTTACAGAAATAAATTAGGAGTCCAGCACAACCTCAAAAGATCAAAAAATTCACTCAACTCTTCATGAAGAGTATTAAGATTCACTCGGAGTTCACCCATCCGCTGCATAGTGACAGCTCTAGGGATGTTAGGAAAGAGACCTACGACGTCGAAAGAACAAAGGGTCGTGTCTGCAGGGAGAAGCACATTTTCTAGGCTATTGGCCGAAGTAGACAAATTCTTGACAGAGTAGGGAGACTCGAACTCGACGCCATATTTGAACCATTGATCTAGATATTTGGCAAGGGAGTAGGTAGGGAGGGAGATGAACGGCACAACAGGCCTCATGGGCATATCCACTTTATGGACCTTGGGTAATCCTTAGAGGAGGGGGGGGGTGTAGGGTTGGGAGTGAGAATGGCTTTCTTTATCCCACTCTTAATGATGTCAGTACTCCTATTAATGACCTTCCGAACTTCTTTGACATGTTTTGGAAAACTGAATCTTTCATTCTCTTCTGTCCCACGCTGCTTAGGTACATCATACATCTTAATCGGCCTTATTGATAATAAGTCCCTCCTCCTTGACCTTCTCCTGGAATTCCTTGACCACTCCACTCACCGTGCCATTCATACGGGGGAGGAGGGTGCTGTGGACTATCTCAGCGCACTTCTGTTGGATATTGCACCCGGGTCCTATCTTTATAGCCAAATCCGCAACCACATTTGCAAGAACATTACTATTCTTGGAAGGAGGAAGAGCAAATTTCAAACCTTTCTCTAAGAGGTAGGATTCATCCTGACTGAACGCAACCTGAGAATAATTAAGAAGCCTAGGTTGAAAATGCTGAACTATATTATCACCGCTGACATCTCCGTTCTTCGACCTCATTAGAGACGAGAGCTTCAAATCTACCTCAAATTTTCGACACTTCCCGTTGACCTCGTTCAAAGACCGAGAGTATCGCCCTTTTGTTCATAAGACTTTTCTAAATCAAAAAGTGAAGCATTACAGCTGTAGCAAGCTTGACAGGGAAAGGAAGCGTACATAATATATAGGCCTATATTTTGGCTTATGAGATTTTTTTGTCCGCGGATCTCGCACAAAAATAGATGATTTCTTTCGAGATTCAGGCAAGTTATAGTCCCACATCTGAAGATGTGCACGTCTACAATTTGTTCGAGGATTGGATGAGCTCAATTGGAAATATTCATTTATGCGTTTCTTACACAGATACGTCTCATGTGGTTAACTGTGTACTTATGTTCCTCCAAAAATCAGAATCAATAATCAATGAATGAGTATACGAGGATTAGGTATGAGCCTTTCGACCCCCAACCACCCGTGGACCATTTTTCGTCAGTTCCTGCGAGGACAAAATGTTACCAAACGAGTCAACATTTTTAACTTCATTATCTTGATTTGTAAAATATTTTTCTAGAAGGGCTGTAAAGTTATAAGGCGTTCACAGCCATATTTTCAGAATAATAAGTTTTTTTCTCATTTTATCATCCATCTGATGCTGTTGAAAAGAATAAAAAATAACAGAGTCGTGATATCCAATATACTCACAGAACATTCTCCAATGAGGCTGTTGAGAGTCCAATGATATCCAAATTTGAAAAATTGAGCTTAATGTTCACAGATCCGTGACCTTGGTCGATGAACAAGGAATCGATTCTCAGAGGATCAACAGGTGGAATGCCAAATTTTGGTTGTCCTAAGTACATTTCATCGACATTAGTTTTGTTTCGATTTTTCACGTCTTGAGTGAATATTGTTTCAATAAAAATGAGTACATTATACTGGTACGTAGAATTTCTAGATGTTGAAGTCATCATTTTAAAAATAGAAAAAGTTTCACGAAATTAACAACGTTGCAAAAAAATATAAGTTCTAAGTAGGTAATCGAAAAGATTTTTTTTTTCGAAATCCTCATAGAACAGAATTGTTGCCCCTTCTCAAATTTCTGGACGATTTCGACATTTGCATTATTTAAAATAATCTCTCAATTTCATATCATAAATAAAAGTCCAGTGAGCATTGACCTCTTTTCATTTTTGTTGTAGCCCTCTTCGTAGGAGATAAGATGAGAATGTAATGTGATTCATATAAGGAGGCTCAGATGAGCAATGTCAAATGAGCTACGTACATCGTGTCTCATCTAATTCCGTAGTCTCGCCTCGTACAATATTCAAATGCTGCGAATACCAGCTTCGCTACCTTAACGATTTAATTATTGTGCATTGAAAATAATACACGCAACTAAAATACCGGTTTTGGCACATGTCACAATTTTTGTGATAGTGACTATATTTGGCGTTAATTTTCGGAGATGCTCAACCGTATCTTTGAAAGCGCATGTTTTAGACTTTATAATGACCATTCGGTTGAAAGCGCAGTCAACGAATTCGTGACCATGATCTTGACTTCTCTTCACCCATTAAATATTATTAATTTCTTCGACATTGAAGAGAATATCGCATAAGCGATATACTTATTAATAGCGTGTCACCGTAAATTTATCTTATTTTGCTATACATAGGTCGTTTTCTGTTAATCCCATACAGTGCCTGGGTATCTAAAAATATTAATTTTATGCATATTTTATGTAGAAACTCGTCAGCAGTAAAAATTTTCAATGAAGTGCATGAAACAAATTTGCTGCACTGATTAGAATCCGACTTCGAGTAGTCTTATCATACCAATCAAATACTGGGAGGATTATAAGGAACACAATCATGCTCCTTTCTAGTAAAATTGAAACCTTTGATCCCTCCTGTAGAAGACAGCGCGTAGTTTTTCTCGTTTCACTTCTCCCCTCCTCTTATTCAGTATGATGCTAATTGATTGCAATCGTGATTCAATGGGTGCATTTATTCTTCTATTCATTATTTTTTTTTGTCGTTGTATTTGCTAAATCAAATTCGTATCTGCGCAGTGCACATTTGATATAAAAGGGAATTTGCATACGATACCTTTCGTCAGTTCTGGAACGGCTAATTTTGCAGCTTTCAAGACGCATTTATTGAATTCGGGATCACTTTGTTTGCATTGTAAAAATCCTTTCGCTGGAAAAGAGAAAATACTTTTGTTCAGATTTGTTTTAAATATCGGTTGCCATGTAGAAGGTAAAAATAAAAAAAATGATTGATATTAGATGTGATTGAAAATTTTAAATACATACATAGAAGTCCCTTACAAAAAATGTTTTGTTTATCTAAGTACAGTACTCAGATATGATGAGTAAAAATTTGCCACGGAAATTACACGATCGCAATTTAAATCAGAAACCAAAAGCTGCATTCATTGCTTTAATCTGAGGGCTAATATTAGTATTCTTTTTCTGAAATTTGTGCTTATACAAAGTCACTGGAGGAAATGTTTTTTTTCCTTATTCGCAAGACAAGTTTGTTACGAATCCGATTCTTGTTAACAACTCTCCTATCTACAGTAAAATAGCAGGCTCCATCCATCAGAACTCATGAGGATCCTCGATTTGGGAATTATAAATGAAGATCCTGGGGTTCTGTCTCTTTTTTGTTCCATTCCCCCAGTTCAGGGCTTTCTACAATTTCTGCAGTATTGTTTTGTTTATACTCATTGCTAGATCAATGATTGAATTCTTCAATTTTCAAAATTCAACCCCTCTTTTGACAGGTGATAATTATCATTATGCGCCAGGCTGGTCGCCACACTAATTATAGACTGTGCTTTCAATTGACTGGTAATAATTATCGTCCTGCTCCACCCTGGGCGCCACATTGATTGTAGACTGTGGACTGTGAAATCATTAAGAGCGCCTTAATGAAATAATCGAATTTTTTTGTGAAAAAGAAAAAAACCGGCACTCTTACAAGTTTTCAAGAATTTTTTGGACGACGAGATCTGCTGAAAGAATTTAAGAGCTCAACACCAAACCTGTTCTAAATATTTTCTTTTCGGAAAAATGTCTGTATCCGCCGCCCCTTCCTTTTCCGGCGTGAAAGTATTGAATGAAATTCTGTTCTAACCCCTCCCCTCACTTTGGACCAAACCTGTGGATGAGGGGACTTCATCTCTTTTCTTCAGTGAGAAGTCCGCTATCCGTTTTATCGATGCGAGGGAGGGGGCTCAAAAAACATCTACGTCCAACTTTGATGACGTCATCAACCAATAATGAAGATTGTTATTGATTATAGGAACTTTTTGTTTTGAAGGATAAACTTACACATTTTCCTTCCACCGTGGCTGCCCACAATCAGCTTCGTAAGTAAAAACGCAGAGTGTGATCCAAGGGTCTCCGATTAGGCCTAAGATATCTACTCATGTGAACATGATTAACGGGCTGTGGAGGGGTTCCCCGCTGGCATAGCCTCTTCTAATTGTTTTTTGTTACTCGGTTTTGAATTGAAAACAGTTTGCCACCTTTCCCTACGTATGGCTCGACTCGGAGCTTTTCGAACTTCCCCCGTCTAAGCCTTTGTGCAGAAGCAACAGAACCACCACTATATATTTTCGCACTCTCATACTGACTGCAACCTTCCTCGCTTCGTCTTCTTAAACTCCTGACCTTCCAATCTATACATCCATCCCTTCTCCTAGTAACTTCCTCCTCTCCTTTTTGAAATTCGATCTCTAATACCTCCCTAAACTCTCGCCTCTTTTTCCTATCAAACCATCGACGCCTCCGTGGCTATTATGCCCCTCATCTATCAGACTCGACCTTGCAAATAGCCCGAAATTGGACAATTATTCTTATCGAAGACTAATCCCAGAAATTATCGCAGAATGCCCAAATCATGAAATCTACTACACTGATGGCACTAAATCTCAATCTAAAACAGGTTATGCATTCTCTATCCACAACTCCCTTACCGCTAAACGACTCCGTAACTCAGCTTCAGTATTTACTGCTGAACTTAGTGCTATACACTCCTGCCTTTCGCAACTAACCCAACGTCCCCCACGACACAATTACATCTTACTAACTGATTCTCTTTCTTCACTCTTAACAATACAAGACATCCATTCAACAAACCCTATAAATCAACGCATCCACGTTATTCTTGAAACTCTTGCTTCCATCAAAACAACATTGACTTTCATCTGGATCCCTGGCCATATCGGTCTCCCTGGACATGACAAGGTTGACCGTGCAGCCAAGGAAGCCACCCACTTACGAAAGATTACAGATCCATCTTCTTTCCCGTCATACGATCTAAAAAACTATTACCGTTCCCTAATTTTGAATGCTTGGCACCATCTTTGGACTCTCCTTCGCACAACAAGCTCCGATCTATAAACACCTCACCTACCTGTTGGTCCTCATCAAACAGAAATTCCCGTTATGAAAAAATCATTCTCTCCCGCCTCAGAATTGGCCACACCCGACTCACTCATTCTCACCTCCTACTGAATCTCTTCCCTCCATCTTGCTACTACTGTCAAACGGATAACCTAACAATACAATACGTCGAGAAATCCATTATTTTTCCGCCAAAATAATGGATTTCTCGACGTATTTGTGTGGTTTATTAATGTGCGGGAAGAGCTTGTTTTTTCGTCTTTTCATATACCTAGTATTGTCCTTGCACGAAAAAATCTTTTCAATAGTACAATACGTATATTCATGTCCAGCCCTACAAAAATAACGACAAACTTTCAACGTCTTTTTTCCTCCTCATGTAACAACTCAGAAACAGTTACCAACTCTTTCCAATACTTACGCTCTACTTACTACTTTCCACTCCTCTGTAACAACCTACAATACTGCATCGCGAGCTGATAGCCCACAGAGTTGTCGAATAGCTCAAAAATTGAACCACTGTTGGGAAATTAAATGTTGAATATATTCCTAATTCTCTTTTTGGGCATTTTCAAAATGCGTCTTATCAAACAGTGCGATAAGGTCGGATAAACTTTTCCTATAATTTGTTAACAATACTTTGAGTATAGTAGTAACTGGATAGTAATAGCAGTAGTATTATCTAGTTACTACTAATAGTACCGTAATATCATGATATATTGTAAAGATGATACTCGTATAATTGGTCTTCAAACTATTGGTGGTATCATTATTACAAAATTAAAAATTGAAAGCACCTATTTTCTGTACATTCCAAGGTGTTTAAACTACTTCCCCAGCAGGAAAAAAAAATCCGTAATAAACGTTTGGTCGGAATTCCACCTTAGTTTCCTCATGCAACACGACTTTTTTAATGCCTACTCGTCAATTACTAGCTACTGTTATATTAATGACCTTTATTTCTGAATCATTCTGTATAATCAGTTGTCATTTGCCTTTCTAGACAACAACTTTCCGAACTTGAACTTGCATTGTCTGATGCATGTCTACGTACACAATATCTATAAAACCTTCCATAAAACTAGTTTATTTATAAGATTATAATATGGATCAAGGAGAGTACGAGGTAGTCACAGAAGATCATCAATGAATTGATCTTCAACGAATGCCAACTGGACATAATTTTCAAGAGAAACAATTGACGAACAAAGTAAACGAGGTTCGTTTCGAAAAGTAACCCCATAATCATTTTCATACTAACTATTACGATGACATTGTGATAAAACCGGGTTTCTTGAACGGTCAAAGTATTCCGCAAAAAAAAAAAAAAAAATCTGCTCGAATACTTTCTGATTTTATTTTATTTCAATGTAAATAAACGTAGAATTTCATTCACTGATTTTCCATTTTTATAAAAATCCGTATAACATAAAAATTTACATAACGGGTTCATCGCTCACTTTTTTCAGTTAAGAAAGATACACCGTAGCTTTTTGTCTTTTTCCTTCTTCTTTATGAACCAATTTTAAATTTTAATGTATTCTAAAAATATAATCCAAAGTACGACGGTAAATTAAAAATAATCATTTTCTCTTACTATTGCTCCGTCCAGCACCCAATTACCCAAGGGTCACTTTCATTTTTAACTCTTCAGTACCTACCTATCTTATTTGGAAGACGAAACTGCTTTGATTTCTGAAGTAAAATCATACGATAAACGAAGTTGAAACACTCTAAAATCTACTTAAATTTGTGGATCATAGTTTCGTTACAATTAAATACACGATGTTTACAATAAACATGAAATGATAAAAATAATTTGTTGAAAAAAAAAATATAAATAAATAATTCGCAAAAAAAAAATCTGTTGTATTAGCCTTTGATGAGTGAATCGAATGTTCCGAACAAGATGGAAAAGGAAGAAGATGTATGTACTCACGCAATTTTATATGCACTGCGTCAATTCCAGCAAACAGCAGAACACCTACATAGATAGCCGCAATGAAAAAAGGAAAAAACATTTTAATTAAAATTTAAAAGGCGATAAAAAATGAACGAAGTCTACGCGCATGTAGTCTAGATGGATGATAAAGGTTAATAATGCGCGCGGATTCTAATGCTACGCTAGTCATAACTCATTAACAACTTAGCTTACTGTACTGTTTCTTTTATACCAATGAGCTATTTTTTCGATTTTTTTTTTGTCGGTACGTAGTACGTAGGTACGTATTCTGTGAGATCATGAAGACGTCCATCATATTCACACGTTTCATTCGCGTACATAGAACGCGTTTCAAGTTGTCAAAACTGGTTTTTTGCGGATGTCCCTCTAGTTATGTATTTTCAATGCATCCAGAAGTATAATTAAATTATATTGTATCTACAATGAGCTTATCGAAATGTCTCAATTAAAAAATGGCTTACAATTAAAATAAATTTTCAGGACTTCTATGATTCAATCGTGCAATAAATTACCTCAAAGGTTCTATTGCCATGAATAGAACAACTTCGCGATTTTCTTCGTGAGAGAATCTTTTCAAACGGTGCACATTTTTCTTCAAATAGGGATACGTATAATCTTATTGTGTACATTAATTCTGAGCCGCACAAAAAGCTGCCTACAAATGATGAGGCTAGGTACCTATACTATAAGTACAAATATGCCAGTATTGTACTGATTTTTTTGCTTGAGGGTGTCAATACTCGATTCAAAAGCCATCACATTTGGATGTCAATACATAGAAATCTTCCTCCTCCCTCTTTTCCTGACTTCTTACTTCATTTCATACTTTATTGAATTACAAAGACATTTTTATCTAGGTCAGATGTCTTGAAAGTCAAAGCGAGTCTTGAAATTTTAAAAAGGCAACAAAATATTTGTCTTCAGGACACTTTCTACCCAAAAACAACTGACTGACCAGTCACATGTAGATGCTTACCAAGTATTGATGGAAAAGTTCCCGTACTATCTCAAACAATAGTGATAAAAAGGCTAAACTCTCATTTCATATGTATTGTGCAATGCACAATGTACACAAATTGATTCTTCAATCATAATAACGACGTTTCTTTTTCAACTCAATGCGGAATGCTCCTGTAAATTCAAAAGAGTTTTGAAATTTTTAAAAGTTCAAGAATGTAGGCGAGTGCCTTTGGTTTGTAAATTGCCAAAATGCGACGGTAATATCAATGTTACAACAAAAGCAAGCGCTGAATTTGCGTGTATTTTCTGAATTTTCCAAAACTTTACACCCCTAACAATGTTACAGGGGAGGGGGGTAAATTTTAAATCCCAACAAAATTTTCAATTCAGAAAATTTGATTTAGGCATGGACTTGACTGACCCGCAGACTGACGTAAAATTGACTCAATTTCCACGATCAGAAATCAAAAGCAGGGTAAGTTTTCAGAATTTATGTTTTCTCCCTATAGTGGCCTAGGGCTAGGCCTACTGTTTTTCTAGAGAAATTGGGATTGTAAAAATTTTGAATTGGAAGATGAAACCTATAACACAAAATTGAAGTTCTGTTCTAGGTACCTACTTCTTTTGATTGCGCTTTGAAATCCTATCTAACTTATTCTATTTTTTGCAAGCTGAGTAGATTCTAGATCATCAATGAGGAGAAACTGAAAAGAAAACAAGAAACCTTTCAAGAGAGACTTATCTTTAGGAAGGATTTCAATATGACTTATCTGCCAGTCAAACTTTTTAAAGAGATCTACCTTAAGAATATCAAATGTGTTTGTGTTATCTATACTTTCTTCGAAAACTTCTGAAATTGGAAATTCTAAGACCACAAAATTGTCCACCTTGATTCATTTGTTCAGCGTTACTTGCTTTTGACTTTAGCTTATAATCTTCATTAATTTTGGAACATTCATCGCCCATTGGCTTGTTGACACTAGCGCTCTCTAGACTATTTGTCTTATCAATGAATATTGAATCTCTCAATCTCGATCACTCCCTCCCTTCTAGCGCTTTACCACCCTTTGACGCCACTTAGGCGGCCATGTTGATGTCGTTGTTCATGTTGCCTTGGATTTAATTGTTTGGCTAAATTCTATTGTTTGCCCTGCATATCAGTAGTGTCGCCATTAATAATACGGTATGATTCAAGTTCGTGGTGGTTTGTAGTTTGCAAAGTATTGTCTATCTCCTGTTCTCATGATCTCTGTACGTTGAGATGAGATCTAGAGATCGCAAAATATTTGTTATGGCTTCGAAAATCTCGCGAGTGTTGGACCACTGTCTCCTGAAGCAATCACCCAAGCTCAATAAATGGTCAAAAAATGCGAGGTATTTCAAACGATTCTACCAAAGTAGGCGTATGACGAAGCGGTACCTATGCACGCCATGATCTATTTCTGATGGTCATTTACAGATAAAACTATCAAAGAGAAGTGGTAAGTTTGCGAACTCATGTTACCAGAATAAATTATGAATAATATCGTCCTTTTTGTTTTCGTCAAATTGTTAACAGATATTTCTTGAGAACTTTAGCATAAACTCTTCAGTAAGATACTAAAAGTTGTACCTAAGCCCTAAGGTTTGTCTTCGTCTATTTGTTTTCAACCAAGAATATCATTCACGTTAAACTTTATTCGAAGATTCTACGTGCGTTAATGACACCGCGAATACAAAACGTTTTGAAACAGGTAATTTGATCTGATCGTTCTGAGTCTTTACTCTCATCAACATTGCTTGGATTTTTCCAGAATGACCTAATCATATTGTGTTATATCTGTGTATATGCTCATTGCTGGTCTATGGTCACGTGTGAAATTTTTTATTTGTTACCTCGGAATCTCGTGATGAAATTTAAAAACTACCGGAATATCCTTTACCATGCTTCATTTATAGAAATTACCACTACTTTAATGGATTTTGCCTTGATAATCGAAAAGGAGATCATTTGTAGATATTTTAATGTTTATTCGGCTTCATAATTATCAAGACCCATGTTGAACGACGTTGTAACGAGATTGATGAAGGTTTTTTTTTTCTTATTGTGGGAGCATAAATGTCTGATGAATAATTTCTTATGATGTACCTACCTATACTCTGAGTTAATTCATCTCACCTGATGATAAACGTAACTGGAAAAATTACTTTTCGGCGATTGTTTGATGCGGGCTAATTTTGGGTCTGGACAAACTTCTCCTCAAGATAATTCGTCTGTAATAAGACTCCTAGAGGTATTTCCGCCAATATGTAAACAAAAAAGTGGATAATTCTTACCGATTACAACAAAAGTGTATGGTTGGTTGAATTAGCTAAAAATACCTTTAGCGCTTCCTTTTTAGACTGATAAGAAATTGAAAATTCAGAACTCCATCGAGCTCTGAGCTACTTCAGAAGTATTCATTTGAAATTACAGAACTCATTAAATAGTCACACCATCAGAAAATTTTCTTTTCATTTTCAAATTTAATTATTATAACTTGGAATTCCCTCAGTTCTCATTTCCCGTTCAAAACTGTGTGCGCCTCTTTTAGGGTGTTTTAATTGCACATATATTTTTCAGTTATAGCAGCTGTTTGGAAGAATTTAGAAGATGTTGTCTTAATCACGAATCATACGTTTATTTTTCAGATTCTCTTCTGTCCAAAAGTTCTTTCCCTGTGATTTTTGAAGTCCACCTCTTCTTTGAAGGCTTGATGGTTGCAGTGACGTAGCCAGGAATCTTTTCTAGGGGGGGTTTCCAGTAAAAAAAACCTAACCTAACCCAACATTTTCATGCACCACTGCCGACTGTGCGTGGATAATCGTCTAGACACCGGCGTTAAGTCTCTTGCACTACTCTACTAGCATTGATTCACCAAAGATTGCTCTGATTGCATACCCGCGCTGGTGCGGCAGACCAGGGAACTTATAAGCTTAAGTCGAAGCCTAAGCTGTTGACGATCCGCTTGACATCCCTGACTAAGACTTATTCCCGTCTAAGTAGGATTAGATATTAATATGTACATTTCAGATGTCCTACTTAGTACTCCTAAACTATGCATTGTGACTGAATCAATACTTGGATACGTCATTGTATACTTCTTTAGTTACATTTCAGATATGATATGAAGAAATTGCGAGAAAGGAATGCGTATTTTTTTTTACTTTCCCCAACCTCCTGGGGGTTTAGCCCTCCCCCCTCTCTCTTCCCTTGGCTACGACACTGGATGGTTGTAAATTTTTTCCTCGGCCGTCAAACTTGTAGCTCTAAATTTTTCAGAATTTCTTCTCTCTGCTTAGGTACCAGTAAAATTTTCAAGTATTATTCCTCAAACTTTTTGAAACCCATAGCTCGGGATTTTTTTTTAAATCTAGAATTTTGACCATTTTTAGAATGTTTAAAAGTCTCACATTCCTCCGTGACTTGGTTAATTATTTTTCTCTGAATTCCCTATCCATCTTTGGTATCACTCGTACCAAAACTTGATGAAGTCCGGCAGCTTCCCTTTTCTCACGATCTTCGCAATCTATTGTATAATTGGACAACTTGTGGGTATCGTTATATAAATACTTTGAATGATATTGTCTTATTTAATATACGGAACACTTCTCAATAGGACACGTAATTTGATTTGGATTTTCAAAAACAAGTATACCGCATCGTTTGAAGATCGATTGATTTTTGTGACGAAACAATTTTTCAGATCGATAACTCTTCTGTGCATAAAAGAAAATGAATTCGAAGTATAATGAGAGCTCGTAATTATTCTGTAGGTCGTCGTCATGAGAACATGTCAAAATATTCCTGAATCATGCTGGCTACTGTACTAGAAAATATTGCAATTTTATTCATTGGATGTGATTTGAAAATCATATGGAATCTCTTATTTCCATCTTTCTTATGTGCAGAGATGCCTCACTTGATTTCTGCTGTAAGACCCTGTAAAAAGTGTACCTCTAACAATTGTTTCACTCAATTTGCAGAGAAAATCTATAGCGAGAAAGTAGGTACAAATATAACAATTTTGCTCGCACAAATCAGTTCTTTCAGAAAGAACATTTAATTTTTGTAACCTTTCTACTCAGTTTATTTTTCTTTAACTTTTTTGAGAATCTATAAAGAAAAATCTCAGAAGCAACTACCGATGTAAGAAAGTCCGATCAAGTATAGAGATATATTCATGTGTGAGTTTGTTCAGGAGATGGTACGAAGGATATAGAATTGTAATATCATTTGCTAAAAAGAATGATCATTTTGTGCGTTGAAATTGTTGTGGATTATATCTTCGAATAGTGACCATGTTCAAATTTTATACGTCGTTATAAACGGTTACTGTGCGACCGATGAGTATCTAAACTGAAATGCGACGAAAGCTGTGAATCTTGAGCTTTACTGCACTAGATGTATGAACTGGGCACTGCAAAAGTAATTCGTCGGCGTTGCAGTACGCAAACATTGATGTATAACAAGATAATTATGTTGAATGAAAGAAAAATAATTAGGAAGAAGGTAACAATATTTGTCTTTTCTTTATTCAGGAAAATATACCTCCTATACAAATACTTGCATGGTGAATTTCGTCAAATTCGGATCGAAAATTATGCAAACGATAATTGGGAAGTCACCTTGAATAGCATTTATATTCGAGTTTCATAATTTCCAAATTACAGGATGAGAAAATTAATTAATCAAGGTATGCTTATATATCAAGTTAAGTAAATAATGAGCATTACAAACAAGATTGGTAGTTTGGTTCTACTATATATTTGTGCGCTGAACCGAAGAGGGTGTCATGTTGATGTATTCGATCTTGTCCCAGGAAAGTCTTCTTACTTTTTCGGTGTCATTTTGAGCAAATTTGTCAGTCTTAATCTCAATTTCTGATGAGCTTTCAGTAGTTTTAGGTAACAGAGTGAGCATTGAGTCATCTGTTTGAGTGGCGGTTTGACATTTTCTAGTGATCATTTCTAAATCCTCGGAAAGTGAAAGTCTCGGCAATAAAAGAGCCTCGTCGTATGTTGGAAGTTGCGATAATTTTCTGAAAGACTCCGCTACGGGGCCATCGTTATCAACGTGACCCTGAAGTTCGTTTACGTTTATATTATGGCCGAGTTCTTGATTTGCT
This sequence comes from Aspidiotus destructor, assembly GCA_035079395.1. Taxonomy (NCBI): domain Eukaryota; kingdom Metazoa; phylum Arthropoda; class Insecta; order Hemiptera; family Diaspididae; genus Aspidiotus; species Aspidiotus destructor. The sequence goes on along the minus strand of JAVHKZ010000003.1, from coordinate 7,489,838 downwards.
TGCAATTGCCTGCGCGTGGAGCAACTCTCTCTTACCGCCATCATAAAAGCTCCGATTCCGCATAAGATCAAAATACCTATGATGATGAGTAATATGATTATATCTTTGCGTTTTCTAGAATGATTTTCATACCATTCTGGGAAACAAGCGTCTTCCCATGTTTTTCCGGTCACATTTTCCGGGTATTGACAGACGAGCGTCGACTTATCGGAAATTTCTGGTGGTTCTGTTAAAAAATTCAAAAAGTTTATGAAGTTTTCGTCGAAGCAATCACATTTCCATAGATTATTCTCCAAGTTCAAGTTACGTAGGCTTTTTTGGCGTATGAATGTCGTCTTATTGAGGGCCATCAATCGATTGCCGGACAGATTAATCTCTTTCAATTGTGGTAGGCTGAAAAAATTTGATTGATCAACGCGTAATATGTGACAAAAAGCGGCTTCCAAAAACTGGAGACTAGTAGATGCGAAATCAATCGGTAGTTTTTCGATAAAATTATACGAAATATTTAGAGTATGAAGCATCGGTGTTTTTTCTAGAGGATTGGTTACAATTGTTCGAATTTTACAGGAACTAAAATCTAAATATTTTAGCGAAGTGCTTTCTATACGTTCTAGACTGCGAAAAAAGTTATAAGAGAAGTTCAAATGAACTAAATTCGGCGTATGCGTAAACGTGGATTCGGGTATAACTGAGATCAAATTACCAGATAGATCGAGGCGGTGTAATTCTTCGGCTCCTTTGAATGCAAGCTCTTCAACGAAAGTGATCCTATTGTTCGACAGGTCCAGTTCTCGGAGCTTCGCGTTATATTTGAATGTATTTTCTAAAATTTCCTTCATCAAGTTACCTTTTAGAATAACGGTTCGCACTTCCGGTAAATCTGACGCATAATTGGAGTATATAGAGCAATATGATGCGTCGAGATAAGTTATACTTGATGACGCTATCTTCGTGTACTGGTCTGTTAAACGTTCATTATTAAAAATTCGTAATTCTCGTAAGTGTCTCAAATTGTCGAGAGTATCAGCGCGCAAGAATTGTATCTCATTTCTTGCTAGATCTAAATGCTTCAGCGAATTCGAAAAAACTCCATCAATTCGCGTCAATAGGTTTTGAGACAAATTTATCGAGATCAAGTTTACCAGACTTCGAAATACCAAAGCACCGTTTATTTGACTTATTTGGCAGCGGCTCACATCTAGCTGAAGCAAAGAATCGCTGTACAAAATTTGGTCTTCGGTCTCTCCTAAACTTGTCAACGGATTACCAGACAAATAAAGAATTTCTAAGAAATTGAGACTTCCGATGAAAGATGAAATATCGGACACGCTTCCGATAAGGTTGTTGGATAAGTCGAGAGTCCTGAGATTTTTTGCGCCGATGGCTGCGTAGTTATGAACGAATGATATTTTGTTGGAAGATAAATTGAGTACGATTATATCCTGGAAGAACGAAAAGAATGCTTGCGGCAGTTGCGTGAGTTCGTTGTGGGATAAATCGAGATCTCTGATCTGTAAAACAAACAATATTGTAATGTAATTATTGACAGCAATGATTTCGCATTTCTGTATTTTCGCTATTCGGTATAATAGTTTTGGGATCAAATAATTTCTTCAAAATTTCTCTTCCACCTTCTCTTCTACACGGATGGGTCCGTAGCGGTACCCGGAATCGGATATGCTGTTTCGATTTATGGTACTAAATCATCCTTTTGTATAAGAAGCCTCCATATTCACAGCCGAACTTCTCTTCTCACACGCTATTTCTTCTCTCCGACAATTTGTTGTATCATATTCTCATTTCTCATCCTTATTTGCTGTGCATGGCCCTTGTTTTACCAATGTCATCATTCAGCGAACCTTCATTCTTGTGCGCTTGTGAGGCTCTTTCTCATTCTCTATTTCTTTTCTATGGATACCGAAATACTTTGACCTGAAGGAACGCGAAGTAGTGCACCGTACGACAAAGCAGTCGCTGCGTTCACCTCTTGATCCCTTTCCCCTCTCTTCGTATCATCTCGAATCCTTTATGTTGCTCCCTCATCCTCTTCTCATGACATGAATTTTGGCCCTTCCTATTCTCTTACAGCTTCTGATCCATTGAGAAAGCTTCAATCTGTTCATCTATTTTGAACCGGTCTCTGGTCTCACTCGCTTCATCTTTTTCGAGCATCCCATAACTGCAATGCTGACAATCTATCCATTCTACACTTCTTCTCTTGCCCAGATCTTGAAAACATCGGACTTCAGCGAAGGTCGTTAGCACGCTGAACTATCTTCTATCCACCCATTTTTACAACACCAACTAATTCATATTTATATTTATTGTCACCGTTCTGCGCATTCCGAGGTGATAGCTTTATTTGATTTGTGTATTTATTTCTTTTCTCAAAATTTCTAATTCATGTTTTCCCAGTTTTGTATAAAGTTTTCATCACATTCTCTCGTGCATAAAGATACTTCATCAAAAAGTAGTGAGAGAAAGGAATTAATAACGCACCCGGGAAATCGCAATATACGTTGGTTAGTCGAGTGTGACGTACATTTGGAATATCGTACAATATTCTGATAAACAAGTACGTACGACGAACGTTGTCGTTGCTATTCCTGATCTGTGCGCTAGACTATCTGCAGCATCCTTAATACATTACATAATATAAACTTTTTTAAAGGAAAAGTTTGTTTGTGGTCCGGAAGTCGACAGCATCATGTCAACTTGCCATTTCAACATCTCGTCACAAAGATGTTGACTGCGGTGTTGACGGTAAGTTTACCAAAGAGGATAAGCTAGAAATATATATTATGTAAATGGACGCGTGTATTTTGTCCCCATGATTTTAAAACCTTACGATATTTAGAGGTACCTATTATTTAAGTATTACAAATATAAACTCGTGCCAGTTTATTCTGTCGTGAGTTGAATAACGACGGTTTTATAAAGGAGAAATGGATTGACGGATGCTGCGAAAAGGTATTTTTTGTATTTGGTATATTTAATTAAAATTGTATAGTTCCTCTGTTTTGATTTCCGTGATGGAGAAATACAACTCTCGCTGATTTAACCTTCTTGTCTGGGAATTATTTTCTACCGGAGAATTGTCTTTGATTTGTTACCATCTGACGAGAACAATTATTCTTTCATTGGTTGTCTTTTTTGCTCCACAATCTATCACCTTCACAGAGCTTTTCTGTATCTTTTAACGCTCTGCGAGGCTCTAGTTTTGAGGAAGAGAAAAGAATTGTTCAGTGGGAGATTAGCCATCTACGTATTTAGTCATTGGGGGCCCTCAGAGGAATTCTGTCCGCGTACGCGTAGCGCTGGGACTTGGAAAAATTCCTGGCTCCTGTATAGCTGTCTATGAGACTTGGAAAAATTCGTGACCCTCTTAACTCTTAATGCTGAGACTTGGAGAAATTCCTGGCTCTTCTTTTTGACGAGAGACCTGCCATTCCTTTAGTTACTGGGGGTCCTCAGAGGAATTCTGTTCGCGTACACGTAACGCTGGGACTTGGAGAAATTCCTAGCTCGAAAATTCGTGACCCCCTTGACCCATAAAGCTGAGACTTGAAGAAAAAGAAAAGGGAAGCTAAACACATAGAAAACAGTATGTTTTTCTGTATTTACAACCGAGAAGGGATAAATTGTGACCTGCTTCGAAAATAAATTATACGCCTACATTCTACATAAACTGAAAATCTTGAACCTTCTGCCATAAGTCGCGGGTTTCCTGCAACTCTTGCTCCCTGAGCAAGAGCCTGTAAATGTTTGGAATTATAGTGTGTTTGAAAATGATTCTGTCTGCCCTTCTTTGTTCTATTTGTAAGCTCCAATCCAAGCATCAAAATTTCTAGAAGAGGTTATGGCTGTAAAATTTATTGGATGTTCTTGGGACTATGAAGTTTTTTCTGACTATGATTCTGTATTTAATAATGGATGTCCATCATAATTCTCTCGTTTTCTTCTCTTAGTATTGAAATAATGAGCCAACTTATTCATATAGCCCATTTCATGTTGTCACAGGATGAGGAGTTTTTGACGCCATCAGAGAAACCTCTGGTGACATTGCATAATCCATTCACTGAAAAAGAGGAGTGACGTCTCAATCTAAATTCAACTTGTCGGTGCTTCGCGATGCATGAGACGTCGCCCCGCGACTACCGCAAAGTCAAATTCAGGCTGTGACGTCACTACCCCAGTCGCTAAATGGACCTCGGAGGAGACAAGGCCTACCCCTATTTCGAGTTTTGACCTAAGCTACACACATGAGGGAGTAAATAAAACTAAGGAGCAATTTTCAGACGAGAAGGATGGAGTGTAATGTCATCAAGGATCCGAAGGGGGATTTGAAAATTTCTATGATCTTTAATTTGGAGCTGAAGTCTCAGAGGCTCCTTAATTTTTTACTGTATAGTGATAGAAAATTTAGTTGTCACTCGATAAAATATTAAATTTTCAAAGCGGGGAATTTTTTTTTTTTTTCAAAAAGAGGCTCAACTTTGTTTCTTCTCAACGCCGTGTATTCTGTCAAGAGTTTGAGACGAGTTTCACGTTTTCTCTTGATTTTAGATCAACCACCTATCATTTTCATCCCTTTAATCAACTTGCTAGGAGTCTTTTTTTTTTTTTCTTAAAGGGAATGCGTTCAGTCTAGTTATTCTTTTTGAACTCCGATGTTCTCGCGGATCTACGACAATAATGACCTTGATGCGATTTCAAAGATTGATTGTTTGTATTCCCTATTCTTCCGCATCGCGTAACTTATTCAATGTTGATATAAAATATCCACTCCTTTTCGCCTGGACGAAAGTGCTTATAGACCTACATAAAGCTTATTCAGCCCCCTCTCTTATCTTCCCTATTAGTTTTTTAGCGGGGAACCCGCTATCCATTTTGTTAGCGGGATTACACCCTCAGAAAACGTCCGCGTCCGGGAGTTTCTGAGAACTGTGTGACGTGACGTGTGGCGCTTTATGACGTCATCAATGACCTTGACCTACTTTCGGGACTTGAAGAAATTTCAGCTTCCAGCCGTGGCGTGGTGCCTTATGACGTCATCAATGACCTTGACCTACTTTACTTAGAAAAATTTCAAGTTCCAGTCGTGGCGCTTTATGACGTCATCATTGACCTTGACCTACTTTATTTGGAAAAATTTCAACTTCCAGTCGCGGCGCTTCATGACGTCATCAAGACTCTGACCTACTTTAGGGACTTCAAAAAATTTCATCTTCCAGCCTTCATTATGTATCAGGCTTAGTATACAGTATACTGAGAAGAGCCCAGCCAACTCATTTGCTGAGGAGGAATTTTTGCGCCAACGTGATCGCGGGAGGTTGCGGGTTTCCCGCTGCCATTGTAGACCTGCAATGGCCTCTAAATTATTTTCATTTCTCCTTTTTCATATCTTTACTTATATGATCATGTTACAAAAGAGTGATTCCCATTCGTCATCTCTCACTGGGAAAGGGGGGGGGGAGAGCTGGCTTCTTGTGGCACAAAAGCTTTCGGCGATGTGCATCTCGCATGTTAAAGAATTGTTTGTGCTGCTCTACAGGGTCTATCGAGTCCCAAGCCGCCGTGCTCGTTTTCCTCCGACATTCAAGTATTAAGGTTGTCGATCAGATACAAGAGGTCGAAATTTTGAATAATTATCTTCATAGGGAAGTATTACCTAATATAATAACCTCGTATGTGTGATGTTTAGCTCGAGACTTCATTGATTTAGAAGTGAGAGCCTGAAAGCTATGTTATCAATTCAGTAGTCGCTCACAAAGGTCGTCCCAGGCGAAGACTGAAGCTCGAAGGCTTTTGGCTTTTGAAAGCCTCGTACCTAGGAACACCTCTTCACAAAATGTGAACATCAATCCATGTTGAAGTTTCGGGCTATACTTTTGTTTCTTCTGCGATTGCATGGTGGGAGGAGTCTCCGTACTTGGACGTTTTTTTGTGGTACCCGATCAGCTGAAGCTTTATTGAGGGAACATAGTTGGCGGGCAGCTGTCTCAGGCCTACGTTTTGCCTTCAATTTTCGTCTGAACTTCAAATCAAACTTCGAAGGCTGAGATGAAGTCAATGCCGGAAGATGCAGTGGGGAAGCAGGTTCGGTGCAACCTGAGAAGCAGAAGCCAAGAAACGTTGACTCTTTTATCTAGGAATCTTCTCCCTGTTCTAATGGCCTCTTCTACCCTCCTCACCAACTCCAAATACCTCATTAACTCTTCCGTTCCGTGACATGAAGCGACAGTCTCTATATTCATCAAAATAAGCAGTATGAGATTGTATTCTTCGCGTGTACTGAGACTTGGAAAGATTGTAGTGTCGCAATCATTGTTGTCATCTTCCGGAAATGGAGGAGTACGAGCTTCAGGCTGCAATACTGGTGATGAATTTTCCATAGTATAGAATGAAAAAGTGACAAGTGAAACACTGATGACAGAAACCCAGGACTTGGCTACCGTTTAAAGAGAATATGTCGACAGGGAGACTGATTATTACAGAGAGTGTGCCCATACATTCAGTAGGAGTAGTTTGGTACATAACTTCCTCATCATCTCCAAACTTCTCTTGAACACCATTATCATCCAAGGTCATAGATTCCTGTCTTGTTTTCAGAGCTTCCAAGCACTGGTGAAATAGAATACAACCTCGCTCATTAGGCTTGACTGCAGCTTCAGTATTCAGCGCACTCATTTGAGGGTCGTCATCGTGAATTCTCAGTGATTTTAATTTCGCATAGGTAGAGGATTGTGTGATACGTTTTCCGCCATTTGATCGAAAGATACCGGTATACTGACACATAGTTTCTTGTTCGTTGGTGTACATATCGACAATATAGCTTCTTTTCGTCGGTGTATACCGACATAGACTCTTCTATTTATCATTGCTGAAATAGGTTGCCCGAACGAAAATAAACACGAGCAATTAAAATTGTTCTAGTTGTCAATTTTCCTCTTCATGCGGTTGCTGAACCCCAGAGATTTTTCTCATCTGTACGTGTATCAGTAAATACGAGTGTATCAACAACATTTTATCATTAGATAAATCGAGTATTGCCAAGTGTTGAGAAGGTTGACCCCTGAAAGGTGCTAAAATCGTATATCGACTGTGAGCGTACTTTTGCGCTACGGAAATCTAATTGACGAATTCTTACCACACCGTTACTGTACTTCAAATTATTGTGATGTAATCTATTTAGACTCGTGCACGTGAGATGATATTATTTTCATATTAGTGATCTTAGTCTACGAATGTTTATCCAAGTCATAAAATTGGTGTAACGGTACACCGAAGAGTGTACGATGTATATCTTCCGCTACGGTAATGAAGTGGAAAGAAGTGATTTCGCGATACAAATCCAATAAGAACTCAGACTTATTAACGACTTCCGATGAACCTCGTCACAAACAGAAATATGAACGTTTTTATCTCGTGCTAACTGAACGAAATAACTAGATCATGATTTCAGGTTCGCTGTCCTTTACATGTAGAAATACGCAGATAAATTAACTATTTATAAGTACTCAACACTAAATTGAATTTCTTCCAGAATTTTGATAGCGGTAAATGTCAATTTACTTTTCTCCCGAAGGCCAAAATGTTACTAAACAATGACACGGAGGTAAATTGCCTATAAACTGATACGGAGGTGACTGATGTTGCTTCTTGTAAAGATTCGTTTATGTACAAATAGACTGATGTCTCCTTTAATTCGACGTTTGTGCTGACGTTGCTTCAGTATGCGATCTACTGCTGATGGAAAGTTCATTCAACTTGGGTTAGGTTTGGTGTGAGCACACGAGGTTTTCCTGATGATCAGCAGTGTGGAGAAGGAAATCAAGAGAGGAGAGGCGACGGGTCGCAGCCCTTTCTTCCGAATGATTAGTGGACTCCAGAGCGCAGTGATGTAGCCAGAAAATTTCCCAGGGCGGACTTTGACCTGTCACAAGAAAATCCCTCTAAGCGTCCAAAAAACAATCAATTTTAATTCTACTAGCTTTCTTATGGTGAGAAAACCTTTTCAGAGGTCTCCAAAATATTTTCAGGTAGATGATTCTAAGCCTTTTTCCTGTCTAATTATGTGGACGTTGTGGGAGGAGGGTTTTTGTGACTTGTCATACTTTATTATTTTCTATAATTTCTATGATATTATCCGGTAAATTTCTGTCATCTTGGCTACGCCACTGTAAGATCAAGTTTTCTGTTATTAAATTATTATTACTAAGGAAGAAATTTCCCGAACAAAGATTATTTAGAATATCGATGCTTGTAATCATATATTACTCTATGTAAGCATGCGTAAACTGTGTATCATCTCGTATTTACTTCTTTGAATTCCAAAGTTTTCTTGACGTCAGAGAAATTGTTATGTACGAGTCTACGAGAATTGAGTTTGGTTAATTTAGTGCGTTTTCATTCGTTCAGCGAAGCTCTTCTCGTGTTTCATGAATGATAATTCACATTAGGCCTATCTAACGAGTTGTCTAGAATATTAATGTATATCGATAAGCGAGGAAACGTCAATTTTTATTCCGTTATATCTTTGGTATATATTCATTTTTCTTTTTTTTTTATTCATCTCTGAATGACGACAGAGTTTGCCGAAAATTTTTCATCCAGAAAATCGAATACCGTCATATTGCAATTAATCGATGCGAATTAAAAATGTGAATACTGAATATCTCGTATAAAACGTCGGAAGTATACGTTTCCATTCGAAGCTATACAGTATATACGACTATACGCACGTATTATATGCAGTCGATGTATTTTATAATGGAAAAACCATTTCTATCTTGGGGATAATATATACGTCAATACGAATACAATCTAAGCAGAAAAACTTGTTACTCTAAAGGGAATCACTATTCGATGACAAATAATTACTTTCATTTGTACGTTCAAAATATTTGGAGACCTTGCTCAAAATGTTTACAAATTTTATTAATTTACGAATGCAGATAACGTCACCAAATTATACTAATCCATTACAAAAATTGGCGTAATGGAAAAACTTATAGAAACTCACAAATTTAAATTCTTTGTTATTAGGACTGGAACCAACATTCTTTTGTTTGTGCGAGATGGTCGCGAGTCCCAACCCCATTATAAGAATAATTGGAGTATGAAAATTTTGAGGTAATATTGTCGCTGTTATTTTTCGGTTCTCGCTAGTGATGCAATAATTTTCAATTTCAATTCTTACATTCTGATCCCTAGGCCTCTAATTCATTTGAGTAATTCAAACTCTCAATTCGAAAGCGAGAATTGGACAGTTTTTGACTTTTTGAAGGTACATAATATTATGAACTCAAGATAAGCGGAAAACCGGTAACAAACGTATGACTTGAAAAAGCTAAAAGACCCTCTGGAATAACACTGAAATGTTCGCATTATCTACCTTCAAAACTTACTCAATTATTTTTTTTTTTTTAAATACATCCTACCCTCTTTTCAACCTCTCTTCCTTCAAAATTTTAAAATTTCACTCCAGAATCCTACTAAACTTCTCGGCTTCCACTTCGATCAAAGCTTTCTTGAACTCCTCTTCCCCTCTCCCTCATATCAAATTTTTAGAAATGCATACGTCCCTTGAAAAAACTTCAAATTCATCTCACATCTTTCTTAATGATATTGGAACAAAATAATTCAGTTAGCAAAAACGGCTGTCATATTGGAGTAAAAAAAAAAAAGATGAAGGATTTCTTGGCGTTACCAAAGATCATGTTTCATGTCTTTTCGCCAGTCGTCTTAAGCTCTTCATAGTTCAAAAATTTCCGAAATTTCCAGCTTCTTGTTCTAGTATAAGTCTACTTTAGAGTATTTTAGGCTGACTGTTTTCTGGGACTCACTCGCGGCAGTCGCTTGATGTAGTATAAGAAGTCTACTTTGGAATATTTCAGGCTAATGAGCCTTCTTGGTCTAGTGTAAGTAAAGCCCTATAATAACGAGTGAGGACATGCGCCGCCATATTTAGTCGTTACAGCATGAACTTCCCTATTCCTGCTTTACTGATAAATTGTTATCAGTAACAGGAATAGGGAAGTTCATGCTGTAACGACTAAATATGGCGGCGCATGTCCTCACTCGTTATTATAGGGCTCTAGTGTAAGTCTACTTCAGTATATTTCAGGCTGATGAGATTTTTCATAATTATTTTTAATTTTATTTATATTTCATTTTATTTTATTTTTTTCTATTATTTATTTTTTGAGAGAGAGGATGATACTCGCAAATTTTTCAATGACCTCCCAGACATTTATTTTTATCTTCAATTTAATTTAATTTAATTTTTATTCTATTTTATTTTATTGTTTTATTTATTTTTTATTTATTATTCATTTTTTATTCCATTTTAATTTTTATTCTATTTTATTTATTTTTTATTTTTTTATTCAATTTTTTTCCTATTTATTTTTAATTCATTTTATTTATTTTTTATTTTTATTTTTATTCCATTCTATTTTTATTCCATTCCATTTTATTTTATTTTATTTTATTCATTTTTCATTTATTTTTTTTTCCATTCTTTTTATTTATCATTTATTTTTATTTTATTTTATTATTTCTTTTTTTTTTACCAAAATTCTTTCCAGTCCCAAGGTCACTGCCGGACGCACGAATAATTTTCAAGAATTAGGGGGTAGAGAAAAGACATGAAACATATTGTCAATAACCCTGGAACTGTTCGTTCGTCACCTTTTTACTACAGTTTACAGAAGTTCATGAAGTTTTTCTCAGTGAATATACAATCCAGCTGGGAATCTGTCCTCTTATTACTCGATACTATTCAAACCTTTTTACTTAGAATGGTCTTAGGAGCCTATCGCACAAGCTCTAAACTCAGTTCATGCGTAGAAGTCACTGAACCTCCCCTCTCCTTTCGTAGGTTCATTCTAACTTATGATCCTTTATCTCCCCTTTCCGCCATCTCACTATGAACGACTGAATCTGTCTCCAAAACGCCGACCCTGTTTCGATTAACAATAAACACATCCTTTTCCAATAATGACTACTCCCTCAGTAAGCCGTTTCAAGGAAACTTCTTGCACCTCATCCTCAAAAGAGTAACGCGAGGAGTAACTTGATATGGCCACAGAAATACAGAGAAAAACACCGGAGCGCTTTCGATTAAAAAATGGGGACATGAACTACGGCTGGAAACAAGAACATCCGAGGAAATCATGACTGAACTAGCGAGTCATCACAATGTGAATCATACTCATAAACTAGTTCAATCAACCGCTCATCAGGTATGTACCTGTTGAGCACATTGAGGTTGTTGTTATTCAGATGGCTAATATACGTTTGAAGTACGAGCTTTCTCTCTGGAGGAGGGCCTCAGACCCCTCTTTCCACTGATAATTAGATGGTCCGCAAACGCCGAATCACCTAATTTCTTCTTTCCCCACGCTTTCCTGGGCTCATATGTTCTGATTTTAAGCTGACGGCCAGTCTCGCCTACATAAACTCCATTACAGTCGTTACACTCCACCTTGTAGATACCGCTCCTCACGACCAATAGGATAAGGTCCTTCAACTTGACGAGTAGACTTTTCACAGTGTTAAGACTATAATACACTGGGCGAAATCTAAAGGACTGGAGGGCACGACCCAGTTGAAGAGAAAACTTCCCCAAATAAAACGGAAGCCTTATCCAACGCTTTCTACTATTCGAGGTAGGACTATGGAGGAGGGAGGATGTGGATTCTAGGCATGTTCTATTAGGGGTGTGCTTCGCCCATTGGCGAATACCGAAATGGTGTACGATAAGTTGCATATACATCCACAACTACCATGCAAGGTTTGGCATACCAGCGGCCACTACGCGACACTAGTCGAGCGTGCGTGGGTAAACCTTTTGAGTGGGTAAACCTTTTGAGAAACGATTTTGCAAGACATTGAAAAATACTCCTCAAAGTTCCATTTTTTGACAAATTTTTTCGAACAGAAAAGTTCAATTCGAGGCGGTATGGGAGCAGAAATCCGAATTTTTGCTCCAAAAAAATTTTAAAACGTATAAAATAATCGAATTTTTGATTTTGAAAAGAACTGAGAAAGTATGGAATGAAATTTTAAAATTCTGCTTCCATACCGCCTCTAATTGAACATTTCTGAAGAACGTATTAAAAAATTAGGAAGTACCATTGAAAACTCGAACAGTGAGAATTGATTTCACGAGCGAAGCACCCCCTTAATCTTCCTCTTGACCATATCTAAAGTGACCTCACTCACTCTGGCCCAGTGCTCTATAATCAACAACTGCTTTTGGAAGGCGAGCTGACTCAGCGGAATTGAATAGAAAGCACTCTTGTGTTTTTCACTGTATTTCTGTGGTTATATCGAATTACTCCTCGCATAACTCTTTCGAGTGTGCCTTCGTTCGGTATACATCTCGACTCTCACGATTCCCCAAATCAAACAACATCTCCATCATGTAAAACATCCAGAAGGTAATACATGAATATGCTGGTCACATAATTTGCTTTCTTGACAAAAGAAATTGTCTACGCATATTACATGTCCGTGCTATTGCATCCATATTCATAGCTGAACTGGTGGCTGTATTCTTCTCCATTCTCATCTCTTTCAACTCCTCTAAATGGTGAATTCCTTCTCCTCAAGGACTCACCCTCTCCTCTACACGCCATGCTGGACACGTACAGCACTCACTCCCTACCTCACTTTTCTCATCCTGAACTCTATCAAATCAACACCCAAATCACATTCTCATGGATGCCTGGTCACGTCAATCAATCTGAAAACGATGCGGTCGATCGAAGTGTCAAAAACGCCTCCTCATTTGCTAAAATAATTGACAGCCTGTCTCTGATTTCAAAAGTCGCTATCGTTCTCACATTGGAAATCATTCTGGATTAAGCAAACGCTTAACAAACTTCTTAGTGTTGAACGAACCCTCGATTGAAAGTCCTAGACGAGAAGTGTTTGTTCTTACCCGTTCAAGAATTGGTCGTACCTGGATCGCCCATTTCTACTTCACCCGTCTTGATATTCTAATTTCATCATCCTGTCTTTACTGCGAAAAAGAAACTTCAATAGCCGAATATTTCTTCTTTCCTCGCACCTCTCGGCTTATTCCTGAATAGTCCATTTCATTCTCAAACACTAGTAAATGGTTTAGATACAATAACTCGCTTCCTCTGAAACATAGACTTACGCCTTACCCAATTCTTCCCCTCCTTATGCAAAAAAAAAAAAAAAAAAAACTATCTACATACTCGTCAACAAACAACTCTTAAAATCTTCACTCACCAATATCGTTTCAATCCAATTTTAAAACCATTTCATGTTGAGATGTAATCTTACAAATTATTACCATTTTTTTTATTTTTACGAGCAAATAGCCCTCAGAAAAGCTTCATTGCTCGTAAAAATAAAAAAGTGGCGAAGCGATTCTTCTGCCAGCGGCACAAATAATAACGTGTTCATCAACGCCTTCGAAAAGTCGCTTTCGCAAAACATCTTACACGTTGGTAGCTGTAGTTGCTAACACGAATAAATGAACGAACTGATGTTCCAAATTACATTACTCACGTGGTCGTCGATTTGTTTTAATGACGTAGCGGTCGTGAGATTCGTAGCGGAACAGTTCACCTTGTGGAGCTCGAGTTGGCATATGCAATTAATCGGGCAATTTGAATTAGATATCGATGCGGCCCTTATTACGAGAACAATATTAACAAGGTAAAACAGGCGTCCCGACAACCATCCAACGTGTGCCATTGTTTACCTGCAACATTAGTAAAATCATAATTATTAGTGGGTAGCGAGTATCTATAGTATTACGCAATTTGTCGTATTTTGCATTTCGTATGGTATGCATTATTTCGATTTCTGGAATTGTAGCCGATAGAGGGATTGAGAAATCTTGAATTTTGTGGAAACATTTGTTTTGACCTAGGGTGGAAGATGAGGGGTTACTGCTGTAGTATTTGACCTCTCTTGCAAACTTTATGCTTTTCTTGCGATTGTTTTCTTACGCATTTTTAGGCACGATGCGGTTTTCTCTTGTGGAAAATACAGCTGGTCTATGAGATTTGAATTAGCCTTAGGAACTTGGATAGGTTATAGAACTACACCTGTACAATGAGTCATGTGAAACAAATTATGAAGAGTATTGGTCAATCACTTCATTGTTATAGTCGATGAAAACGAATTATGAATTGGTTCCCGTGATGTCTGGGGTAGGAATTTCAGAAAATCATTTCTCTCTCGTTCTTTTGATGGAAGCAGCCGACTCTTCAGAGAAGGGGCTTGTCACTGTGTTCCCACACTTCAGCGTATCCTCCATCGTGCTTACAGGAAGGTAACGGATTGGTAGCCTATCTGCATCTATTTTTGTACCCTCTCTATGAACAAAAATTAGTGTATGTGTTGAGCGGGATCCGTATATTTGCTTAATTTATGTAATCGGCAGACTTTTTACCAAATTCATAAAATTAGCATCAGCATTGTAGAATTTGTGAATTTAAAGCTTTCCTCATCAAATTTTAGCCTCTTCGAAATATTTCATAAGAATTTCAATGTTATACAGTTTTTCCAAGAATATCTGATCAAATTATGTGAAATGGTTGAAAAGGAGAGTTTTTATTCTTGCTCAATTATGGTATAGCAAAGGACGCTTTGTACGAGTTCGGAACCTTCTGAAACAATTTTAATAGTCAAATACTTTCGCAAAATGATTTTCGAATACTTTAAACGTCCTTGTGGAACTGTTTCTTCTTCTGGAGACATGAAAACGATAGAAATACACGAATCAAGCAAAAAAAAGCTGCCGATTTCACGACCTACGCAGTTATACACGAATCCCGTGTGCCCAAGTTTCTTTCTACGTATTAAGCCGCAACATCAGCTTGAAGCCGTATTTATTAGGTACGTTTGAAGCGGCAGCGGCAACCAGCTTGTTTGTTGCTCGTTGCAAAATGGCAGTGTCGCGCTCGTCTATGTAAAAAGGTCCCAAGTAAAATCATTATATCGAATATTACCCGTTCATCAGTTGAAAATCTGAACTACTTATCATTTCTGGACAATCAACAATATAATTTCATTAAAAAGAAAAAGTGCGTAATATAGTCAGTGAAGTAACCTAAGGAAGCCGCAGATAGCAATCTGTTTCTGAGAAATGTCGATCATTACTTTCTAGATAGAATCATTTCTCGAATGACGTCATTTGACTAGGATATGATGGCATTCGCTGATCTATGAAGGTTATTATCGACGTTTTCTCGTAATCGATGTTGCTTTCTATCGTTCTTGAACGAGCTGTTTTCCTTTCCTTCATTCTTCGACAATCTTTGTTGTTTTCAATGCGATTATCTCTTAAAAATAACGCTTAATAGATATCGGAAGCATAAATATGCGCCAATATTCAACTACATATATCTGAAAGAAGGATATTAATAATGAGTGTTGAATCATCAGACTATTGTGGAACATTCGTTACTACATTATACTTGCAGATTCTTCAACTTGCTATGCTAATTCACTTGATAAACTTGCTATTCTGTGGAGCCATCATGGGTTGTTGCTATCTTTTAAAATTCTCCCAGATTTGATTATTAGAGTACGGTGTGACCAATGACTTAAAGTAAGGAATGAAACGGTCTTATTGTCAATCTATTGTAGCCCTCATGGATACTGTTACGGCAAGCGCTCTACCGACGTCATCATTGATATAGTATACACGATTAGTGCAGTCTTCGTCAGTGACAGTGTGTTCTACCAGGTCTGTACTGTAGGGATGAGGGATCGTGAAAGACTCCACAAGGAAGTTGGTTAACACATGGTCCTTGAAATAAGTGCAGGTGGACTGCTCTCTTCTTCTGAATTGAAATCTTGGCATGAAACTGCAAGCGTTCGATGGCACTGGTGTCAGGATCAGATGGACTCATTATTCTCTTGATGATTCACTAGTTGATGTGTGTGAAAATCGAGTCAATTGAGAGAAGGTCAGTGAGGCGATGAAAGTCAACGCCAATAGAGCCAACTCCATGACTTATAGGAACCCAATCCAAAAGTCTGGCGAATAATGCCGATGTTACTGCTGATTCCAATTTTGGACGAGAGTGAACTCATTATTCCCTCCCATAGTAAACAATCACTACAGAAAATGAATCTCTTTCCTCTTAAACTTCATGGGTTACCCCAAAACTTCTATCAGACGCGTGGTCTCCTTCAACTGGAAAAATACCAGAAATACTGAATTTCAGTCGAATCGAAGGAGGCTGAAGGAAATGCTGCCGAATCAATTCTGGAAAATTTCTAATTATACTCTTTTCGACTCCATATAATCTGTTTGTTGCTGTTCATCTTGTCTCAACTCTTCGACTCATGGATGAAGTGTATCAGGAGGCATCTATTTCGCCCTTTGTCGTGTCGAGGAATAACCCGTGTCTGTTTCCCGATATTTGTCAGTTCAAAAATGAGAATTTCAGGATGGTCTTCCGAAGGGCTCATCTGTGTAATTCTAATTTTAGAAAGCTTCATAAACCTTGTTGGTCTTCACTTGTTAGAGCACGTGTGTACAGTATTTTAGGGACTGGTAAAGTACAGGGCCGTGCCTACCATATGGCGACATGAGCAAGTTGCCGGGGCGCCAGAGACGTACCAAGAAATGGGAATTTTCACTAAAATTACATAGCATTTTGAAAAGTTTATGAGAATTTTTTTTTATTCGGGTCAAGAGAGTGAAGTGAAGAAAGTGAATCTGCGAGGAGGAGAAATTGGCCGCAAGAAGGGAGTTCAGAATGCAATGAGAAACAATGGATCCGTGTATGGAATATGCGTCAGCCGTTTTGATTTCAGTTTTTGAGCCATCCTTGAGACAGAGAGTGTGATCTGAATATTCTTGAATCAGGTTTCTTATGTGGATGGTGAAGATGCGGTACATGTCAGAATGAGTCAGCGAAAGTGAAGAGGAGGTTCGGCAGCTTCGGCGAGTAAACTAAGTTTAGGACTTGTTTGGCTCCTAAGACCATCCTCAGGGAGGAGGTTTGAATGGTGTCAAGTAAGCAGAGGACCTATTTATTGGCCAATTTATAAACCGGTGCTCTATAATCTAGTCGCGAGCGAATAAGATTTTTGTAGAGATGAAAAAGGAGTTTTTTGTTGCAGCTTTTGGAAGGGTGAGAGATAAATTTCAATATATTTAAGGCACCAGTGCATTTAGCATTGGGAATTTTGATGTGATGAATCCAGGTGAGTTCTTGATCAAAATGTAAACCAAGAATTTTGGCGGCGTTGCGGGAGAGACTTTGAAAATTTTGTAAAGAAAGAGGTGGAAGGGTAGGAATAGGATTTCTTTTTTTGAAGATGACGAAGTAAGTTTGCGATGAAAAACGGAAACTGTTTGTGCTTGTCCAAGTGGTAATGGCATCAAGAGTTTCTTGGAGGAGTCTGTGGGCTCGAAGAGGATCAGTTGAGCGGATGGAAATGTTGTAGTCATCTGCAAAGAGACGTTGCATGAGGGTATAATGAACGGAATTTCGTGATATCGTTGATAGCTTTTAAGAAGGTAAAATATAGAAGGGAGGTGACTTCGAAGACCGTAATCATAACATTTTTATTGCGATGTATTACCTCCATACTCGAGAAAAGGCTTCCTGGAGGTCGAAAAATACTGAGTACAAAGATGATTTAGTAGGTGAAGATTCGTTTATTTTGGATTGGAAGTAAAAAAGGGCCTGAGTAGAGCTGCGTCCCTTTCTGAAGCCATATTGGAAAGGAGAGAGGGGGTTCTTTGATTCCAAGAACCAGAGGAGTCTTTTATTCAGGACTTTTTGAAATAATTTATCAAGTACACTGGATAGGGTGGTTTTGTCTTTAGGGGCGCTCATCCTGAATTTTGCACAGGGCGCCAGAATAGCTTGGCGCGGCCCTGGGTAAAGATACATAGCAACAGGGTCCAACGTTCTACTAAATGAATTTATTTTGGTAATCAACTCTCTATAATTATCCCTCTATAAAATTGATGCTTGAGGTCGTCGATAAATCACCAACTTTCTAGAGACATCACTCTACTAGAAGGAAAATATATATTCAAAATCTTCCGAAACCTTACCCATTCTGGTGTTAAAGTAGACGGCTACTCTGATTGTCCTTTTCCCACAAGTATACAGCTTTGCCTATTAAGATCCGCCGGAGTGTTCACCCCTTCACCCCTGAAGGATTTAAGAATGAAGTAGAGTAGACTCTATTCAGATCATAACGGAAAATAATCATGTGAAATCGATTGTCGATAAAATCGATGAAATAATCCATAAGAAACTCATTTCTAGAACTTCGATCCAAGAGACATGAATCGTGAAAAAGAAAAATGGACCCGCTTTCCTTACCTCAGCAAGCTTTCGTCCTATGAATATCGTTCACTCTAATCTCTTCATCCCAATAGCTTTTTCTTACTTGAACGCTAATAAAAAGAACTCTTGTACTAAAGACTCCACTCCTAATGATTGTCTACTGACTCAATACTATGACTGGGCGAATAGGCCGGGCTCTTGAAACTCGACTCGGGGGGGGGGGAGCATCACGATGCACAAAAAACGATCGAATTTTGCTGTCCATTGTCTGGCGCTCTGGACATTCCTTTTGAAAACCCTGTAATATCCATGTCCCTCATGAGGAAGGTTCTTTAAGAATGTAAGCGTTGCAGTAGAGGCGGGTCGATTACTTCTTCAATCCCATTGAACAAGGATTGATTTTTTCACGGATAACGACGGTTAAATATATTTATTCTCATTAATCCTCTCTCTCTCTCTCTCATCTCTCAGAGGTAGGAGTTAAATTTGAGGGATGCATCCTCTACCGCGAGGCAGCTTTCGAGGAATTGATTCGCTTTCCCAGGGCAATTCATGATAATGAAGGAACTGGCTGTGTTGGCGTTGGTAATGATAAGTTTCAGATTGCAACCTCTCTATAACTCCGCGGGTTTTATGGGTTTTAGAACTCGGCACACGTACCAGTTATACTAGAGTCGTCAACCTCGATTCTGATTCAGTCAGGTCTGCCGCTCTTCCAACTGTGGCTCAGAATGAATTGAGAGTTGCGACGGCCTGACTCGGACCTTTCTTCAACAAGTCCATTTCGTCTTTCTCGCGAGAGGACTTGGAATCCTTGATCTTTTTGGGACCAAATTTGTAGGCCAGGTCGCTCTTTCCATGTGTATCAGAATTTCTTTTTGTAGCTTTCTGAGCGTCTCATACCTACGGTCTCGCAAATTATTTCATTTTTCTAACCTGTCGGAACAAATGGTATATTCAACTCTCAGGGTCGGATTAAGGGGAGAAAATTCGGTAGTCTCGTTACAGTTTCTTTTTGTCCCCACTGAGTCCTTTTTGGCGTGATGGTTACGGAATAGGAGAAGGATGAAAAGAAGGGAGTATGAATGGAGTAAACTTTGGAAATTGCTGTCAAGGTGGATGGATGGTTAGAGGCGCTGAGAGAGGTAGGTGATGGAGGAGGGAAGAGGCATTGAAATATAATTAAAACTTTGGCTGTTCGGTCCATGGCCCGCAAAAACTCTACAACCCTGTAACCCTCGTTGAGCTACTCCTTAGGAATGCAAAGCGGATCAAACTTTAGCTTGGGCTTAGAAGTTTTATGGTCCCTCAACTTCGGCTTTCTCTGCTTTTATATGATTGGGTTTTAAGCACTTGGCTATTGGCTTACTTTTTTTGACATTGTATTTGATATTATCAATTTGGAATTTTGCTCGGGACCTAATAAACTGTTTCCAGCGCCATACAAAGTAACTCCGGAATAGAATATCCGGGATGGTTCTGTGCCGAAAAATTCATTTTCAAAGAACATTCATTCGTCTCCTTTTTGACTAACTTCATGCTCAATGAAGCGGCGAGTGAGCTGTACCGCTTATCATTCCATTGAGACGTCAATGCACTGAACAATTGTTGTATCAATCTCTCATTTATCCGACTTCGTATTACCAAAAAAACAAGGTTTCTTAGAATTCCAATCGATTCAATTAGAATTTAATTTATCTGCCGAACAAAAAGTTTCTAGATCTCTAACTTACTTTCATCTCCATGTTATAACTTTTACGAAACAAAAATAAAATTTAGCTTCGAACATGCACGTACTGGTTCGATGCGGGCGCCATCAGTTTGTAATTCTTTAGATTAAGGAATGGCTCAAAGAAAAATATTTGTATCTCTGTCTTATTTGAACATCCATTTTCAAACTTTCGTGTACTTTTTCAAATTCTCTTTGGTTCGGCTCAACACTGGACTACCTCTGAAAAACTTCGAGTAAGTTTCACGTGCGACTGTAACCGACAATAATTATTGCGAATGGTGTAAAACATCGATTCATATTGTGAATATCAATGACGGATTTCAAGAGTAAGAGTGGAACCGGTGTACGATTTTTCATTATTTACGGTCACTAAAAAATAATTACACTTTTTTGTGACAGTCGTAGATGTATAGAAAGATGACGCTGATTGTTGAGACAACAAAAAAAAAAGAGAAAAAACTGTCTCGCCTTCAAAACATTTTTGACATTCATTACCACGAGAATAACCTTACTTGTCAGTTGCCACGAACAAAGCTGTCTTATTCTCGTGCTCGTAATCTGAAATTTCAGTTTTCTTCGTAATCGTAGCCATCCAATGAACTTATTTTGAAGAAGATTTACGTATCGCAATTTTTTTTTCCACAATATTCCGTGAATTGGTTTCAGTAGACAAGCTTTGTATGTTCTGCGCCCTTATCCATTTTTAGAGCAATTTTTCTGGTCTTTGTAGACAGTTTCCAAAATGAAAAAATTGAAAAGGCTAGTCTTCCAAATCGATCTAATATTGACTCAATATATTTGGATTGAGACAAAAACAACTTATTGAATTGAGGTTTGACAATCTGCACCCCAAGGTACATTGTGGGATAACCTAGATTGCGCGTATCAAAACCTGACTCCAATTTTTGACACGTTTCATTTATGGCAATGTGACTATTCTCAGTTATCAGGATATCATCAACATGTACCCCGAAATAAAGTAAATTGATTATTTTCTTTAGAAATATTTCGACGAGAATACTTCAATCTCCCCAAAAAAAGTACCCAGCTTGGCACCTCCATCCAAGGGATCACACAGTTTCCTTCCCAAACCAGGAGACATAGTTCTTCTCAAAAAACCCTCAGTAGCCAGGGCTGATTGGCCCTTAGGTGTAGTAGAAGTGCTTCAAAGACAGGCCAATGTCGGAGTTACTCACGGACATGTTTAGAAATATGAGGCTCTCTTCCTTTTGTACAAGCTCACAAGAGACGCTGATGTAGTGTATGTGAAAAGAACTGGTATCAGGGCTCAACTCACCAGAAGAAAGCACAGTTGGCACAAGAGTCCGTATAGTACCATTCAACAAACTATACCCATTGGAACTGGCAGCGGATAGGTCCCTGGCCCGAGTCACCTCAGACTCCTCATCAAATGGAGGGAGAGGGGGGAGGGTGAGTTTCGGAAATAGTGAGTCAAAACATCCTTACTTCGCCTTTCAATCTTAACATCGAATCCCAAACGTCACAAATCTCCGTCTCATGACGTCACAAACACACTTCTTTTCACACACACCTGAATCCAAGGTCGCTCTTGAAAATAACACTGACGCAAGGTACTTCCGTCCGGATTTAAGATTTTTGGTTCGGATTCAGAGCATCTCCGGAGTGCGCGAGAAAAGTAATCAAAGTGCAAATTATTTCTCATCTTTCATTATTATTCCTTACCACAATGGACGCAGATAAAGATACGAATCCTAAGGTCAGTAATTAATTGGTATTCATTCGTATTTATTTTTCGAGTCGCGATCTAATACGATCGTAGCTCTCCAAAACGTCGTCTTCTCTCGCCGAGCTCAGATTCTCAAATCTTCCTTATCGCTACACATCAAATCCCTCTATAGCATAGGTCTCGCCTTTGCTTCCGAAATTATCACTGATTTGTTAAGACTGACGGGTAACTGTGTTTTCTATTACCGTTGAGAAATCCAGAAGCAGAGAAGATGGGAAAATGACCGCATGCCCACATCCGAGTTCCTATGTCCAAGCAAGAAGTCGCGGTCCGTTTATTTCTGTAATAATCATAATTATCCTACTTACTGGCTGTATTTACATTTCCTTTTCAATGAAATAAATTTTCCTTAGTCGAATTTCTTTCCTTGTGAATTGGAATTAAAATTTGTAAAAGCTCACAAACGCGTCTGCGCTGAGAGGCGTAAATTGCACCGGTCATTTCGATACAATTGATAACCATTCTATCGAAATCATCTCTGATTGTTTCAAGTGAGACAGTACAAGACCCCTGTTTGTAAACAAGAAGAAAACTCAGGGGTTCTTGAACGGAAATGAATGAGGGGAGGCAGGGAACCTGTTTTATGAGTCTTATGGTGTTTGAAACGTTGTATGTCTGGCTGATTGAAGGGGCTAGGTCAATTGGTGTATGTAAAATTGCATATCTAGTTACTTGAAGGAGCTATTTTAATCGGGCTATTAGTGCTGCTAGATCTACGGATTTTCAATCCTCGGAAAAAATTCTACGGATTTTGCGTAAAATGCGGTATTCTTGGGCTCGAGGGAAAAGTACCGCAGTCGCTTACATGAGAGATACTTCTCTTCGGGTCATTACGGGCTAATACTGCTCCTCTGTAACATTTAGTCGTTCAAGGGAAAAATACCTCAGTGGAAAGTATGAGAGATACCATTCTCATGATCGTTATTGAGAAATCATTCACTAACATACAGTATACTGGACTTAAACTAGGCTTGGACTCCTCCAAAAACAAAAATTGTTCCAAGTCCCATGGTCATGATTGAGTTAGGTCAGGTTGTGCTAAACGGAACTATTGGGGCGTACTTTGAATGCGGCTCTTCCTGTTACTGTTCAAGTTTAACCAAGAACACCCAGAAGGAGAGAATTAACAGAGTTCACAGGCGGATGCTGCTGTGTATCGGCCGCCTGTATAAGCCCGCTTTATACTTAAGAGCGTGCGCCAAGAAAGGGTGGCCCATATCATGGGGATACTTTCTAAAACCGTGCATGTTAGACATCCCCTTGGTTGATCACCTTGATGCCGGAAGACTTTGTATATGGCAGAAGTGGTGAGATGCTGCTCCGCTCCGTCTGGTAAAATCACCGGAGGGACCAGTAAAACGTACATCCCAAAAGTTGGATACTCTACTCCGGAGCTCGATTTTTATACCGCCCAAGGCATTTCTGGCCCTGAGTGTTTCCGCGATTATTTGAAGAAAAGGAAGAAGGTTACAAGCAATAAATGTCCTCAATGCCCAGAAAGAGATGAAATAGCTGACCATGTCTTACGAGTATGCCCTCGTTTCAGTGAAGGTCGCCCTAAAGAGATGGATTGGACAAAACCGTTAGTTCTAAGCTACATCAAGCGTACAGTCTTGGCGCTATAGACCATGGAAAAAGAAAAGGTGCGACTAGGAAGAAGACGTTGAGTGACTCTCATTAGACTCGGCTCATCTCCACCTACCATGACGTTGGCTAGAAAATCCCTTGCGGATGTATGCAATGTGAGAGGGAATGTAGTGTGGGGGAATGCCTTTGGATAAATTTCAGCAAATGTACTCAGAGGCGGATTAAGGTCCGCTGCCGCCCTGTGCAAAATTTTTTTTTGCCGCCCCCAGATCAAAAAAATTTTCAATTATAATAATGAATGTACAGGCATATAATACAAAATGTAGGTGTAGGGCATTTCTACCATTGAAATAATTTCATTTTTCCAAGACAGAAACAAACATACATCTACAAAATAATTATTTTTAGAAGTAAAAGGCTCTACGTCGGCTTTTAGATCCAGAAAATTCATTTATTATAGAATCGATGTAAATTTTATTTGTGGCATCGGATTCTATCGCTAGAATAGCCAGATGAACGAGTTTTTCCTGCGCAAAAAATTCTTTGTACGTTTTAAAAGGGAGAAACTCCTCTCTCCCGTAGCGTTTGATACCGGAATTGTTAGGTAGATCTGTAGAGCGATGTACGTGTTTGGGAATGTGCAAATCAGGTCACTTTTAATAATATGTTTCAAAATTAAATTTGGACGATTAGGTACGCTTTTATCGGCAAGATTGGATTTATATTGCTTACAGTGGACTGCCTCTTCTATAAAACTCTCGTCCAAATCTTCATCATAAAAATTTACCAATTTTGCAGCACCTGCTCGCACCTCCTGTGGATCTGTATTTTTTAAATTTATTAAAAAGTAGAATAAATTGTATATTTCTTCATAGACATTTTTCCGACTTTCCATTTCAAACATCAATTTGTCAAGAATTACATTATAACAGTTATAATGTAGTTCCTCTTCAAAATTGAACTGAGTTTCTTCTTCGTTTTCTCCAGATTGAAATTTTCTCTTCCTGGATCTACGCGTATTTTTGACTTCTTCATTGTCCACTCTTTGATTAGACCTATTCAGTTCTTTAGCCCTTTCATAAAATTCTTCAAACCGGTTATCTCTCAAAATATTCCGTCAAAGATCCATATAATCCTACTGCAGTAGCGAGATCTATATCTACACCTTGGATGGATTTGTTGACCGCATCTACTCTTTCTAATACTATATCCCATACTATCGCCATGAACACCATTTCAAAGCTGGAAAGTTTCTTCAACAATGATTTCGCTTCGAGACGAGTTTCTGCCTTTTGATCTTTTAAAAATTACAAAATTTGCCGCCCCAAAAATCTGCCGCCCTGTGCAACTGCACACTCTGCACACCCGGTAAACCCTCCGCTGAATGTACTAGGTTATTGTTGTATAATGTACAAAACATCTTTGTCAATGTTAATTAATGGTATTACTCTACTTATAGTTCTCTCTTTGCCTACAATTGAGTACCAGTATTATATCTTCATTTGGAGGTAAATAGGAAATAAACTCCCCCCCTCGCCGCCGTGGGAAAAGGTTAGGTTAGGTTGCCTTCCAGACGGCGGAAGTTTTTCCGGGTCTTCCCTCCCCGCCCGGTAAACAGGTTCCCTGTTGAAATGCTCCATAAAAATTACACAGGATCGTTTCGATTTTACGTTCGGATTCGAAAACCAGAAATAAATGGAGGATCGCTGATACATTTTCAAACTTATACAAGTGAGAGAGTTTTGAAAACTAGAGATCTGACTATAAAGGATAATTTTGTGAGCTTGCGAAATTCAGCTGCGATGATTTTTTTTAGGGTTAAAAAAAAAGAAAACCTATAGAAATTTAATGTAAAAATGTAAAAATAACAGAGAAGGAAAATTAGGATGAAATGATTCATATTTGTTTTAAAATTGGCTACATATTCGGTGTGGAAATTGAAGGATTTTTTGAGTGAGTTAGAAATGTTGCAAAAAATTAAAAGATTTTTTAGAATGATTAAAAATTATGAGTGAAATTCGTGTTGTGCATTAGACTATGTCAAAAAATATAATCTATCACATAAAACAGATCCTCGAAAATATTCAAGTTTCAATTTTTTCATAACTTTAGGTCAGTAATAGATCAAAATCTCTTAAAATACCGGTTAAAAAGTTTGCGTTCTGAAATTGTTTTCATCGTAGGTTCTTTTTATTTTTTGTTACGAGGAAGAAAATTTCGTATTGCCTGAAATCCTAACGTCGGTAAAATTTTATACCACGCGATCGAAATGATATGGGTAGAGTTGTGTAAAACACTGTGCTCCGTGTAAGTATATTCTATCGCAGCTTGCCATTTATTCTCAGAATGATATGATACGTGAACACTGATCTTCGATAATCTTGAGGTCATGTCGTCAGCGTAGCAACTATTTATTCGAACAAGAGTACACTTCGTCTTCTCTTTTCCGATGACGTTTGAAAACCTCGTGATGAATTTTGAAACTTAAGAAAGCTACATCTACCGGTATAAGGACTCTTAGTTGTATCTAATTTCATAATTTTTCGAACCAACGTAATGAGTATGAAAGAGATGAGCTCTTCCGAAATGACTTGAAGCTGATGATTTACAGGGAAGAGGAACTAATCAAGTACCGGACGAGAAGAGGAGTCATTCCCTAACGTACAATTTTTAAATTTCCTTACCCTAAATAGGGATCTAATCACCTACAGTGGAAGTGCATCTCAAAAAATGTACCCGTCCTCTTCACTTATTCTTCCTATTCGTATATTGAATCGGCTTCTTATTTCCCCTTACTTATTTATCATTTATATCGGTGGACTGTTTACGTGAATAATTACGAAATACGAGTACGAAAGAAACGAACGTGCTCGGGCACATGCGGCTTAAACGATAATTAACTCTAACGGACCGTTGTGTTTTGCATTCAAGTAAGTAATCCTCTCAAGCGAGTTTCTTAGAACAAGAAACTCAAAAAAATACGTCTTTTACTGCAAATTAGGCTGAAGAGATGTTTCAGTTCGTACTTACCGGTGAGTTTGGGTCTTCTGTTTACATCAAATAGCCACACAATACACGCAACTTCATTTCGAACATGCTTCGCGATGCGATGATACTGTAATCGAATGTTATGAACTATTACGAGACGCAGTCACACCTCGGTACGAATAGCTCGAAGTGTGTAAGTGAAACGCTTTATTTAAACATGATAATAGCGAGAGAATCGACTGATAAGATAAAAAAATTACTATGCGCTTCAAACTTTTAAAGAGTGTACGGCATTTTAGTTAATATATATCGTCTTCTGGTTCACAATTATTTTCAAAACAATTTGTTATCTTTCTTATTTGGTAATTTCCCGGTTCATTCATTTAGTTTAAATGAATTTATGAATGAGTAATTCGCACATTTGTAGTATTTGCTACCGGAAGAGTAGCTCTTTCTCATAATGAAAACGTTTGTACAGCGTTGTTGATGCGCCTCATTAGGAGTATATCACGGGGCTGAGGCGGTTCATTTAAGGAAAAATCAATCAGATCATATGCTTAACACATTTACTTGCCAATAATTTGAGGATCCCCGAACAAAATTATTTACACAACAATCATAATAATTCTATCATTATTGTTTTCTCGCAAATTAATGTGACCTTAATAGGATAAGATTATCATCAGCCTTGTATTCAATAATGTATGGATTGCCTGCGCGGATAAAGCTATAGTGTTTTTCACTGTGAATAAAAGAAAAACGTTAGCAAAACTCGGAAGAAGAAAAAGGAATATAGCGACATATTTGTGCACAGAATGAAGATGAAATTGGATAAATGAACTGGGACGGGCCCAAATCTTTGGTGCTCATCAGCAGACAACCATAAAATGCTCGATCGGTTTTTTTGCAGCTTCGTAACTTTTCTGCAGGAAAACTTACTCAGTATAATCAAAGCGGACTTTTCAAAAGTGAAATTGGAATGACTCGATGATACTGAATTTTTTGTACTTTTCTGTTGTGTTTCTGAGTACTTCTAGTAATTTTTTATTATATCAAGGATCAAAAAGCTGTACCTACATTGTAGGTACAATAACATTCCGCTACCGAAGTAAAAATAAATAGCCTTTTATCGTCATGAAGGTGATAAATTTTTTTCTGAACTCGTATTTTACGTAGGTAGTTCAATAGTCCACCTACGTTTTATAACAGGAGAGATGAAAAAGCTATACATTTTATGTGAAAGCTACCTTTCAATAAACAAAGTTAGTAGGTTCTTTACTTATTGACTTTCGACGGCTCAAAACATACTAAATCCAATTCTTTATTTCATTTCAAACAGTTTCATTCGCCTGTTTTGAGATTGATTCTTGTTTACTGATCTACGCAATTGAATCGTATGATATTTGTGGAGTAGTTTAGTTTAATTACATTGAAAAAGTGAAAAAATATACAAAATTTGTCGATTGCTCAAAGGACGAAGAGGAGAAAAACGCCTGGAACGAAAAATGAATAATTATTTAGCAATGATAATACTTTGCTTCCATGCCGTTCTCACCTACCTCTATCCGCTTCGACACTTCCTGCAAATTCTTTGTACTCGTAATATACGATTCTCCCTCATCCTAACTCGCTATCCAAGACTCTCAGCCGAGGATCTTAGTATAATCATTACCTTTTTTTCACCTCCAAGAACCCTGCCCGCTAGATGCAACTATGGACTCGTAGTAAACAAAAATATACGTGGCTGTTTTAGATCCATCAATCATCTCGAACGTGCATTTTAAAAGTTTATAATTTCTCTCTGCTGTACGGTTGTTCATTAGGAATTCTTCTCAGTAATTGCTAATCAGTGCGCCTCTGATTTTGATCAGGAGCATATTTCGTATTTCTAGATGGAGTACCATGTTTTAATCAAAATCGACGAAACCAACAGCTGTACACCCGGCAAGATGAGTCATAGCAACAGACCTATTGGTGGATATTTCATCTGCAATGTATTCCTTTGAATGGGCGATGAAGGGTGCGTCTTCCTACTTGTCGATACATTGAATGAATTTCTGGTGGTCTTACAACGAATGAATTTTTCAAAAGGTCCTGCAAAAAGGAGGAATTCGTCTCAAGTTGAATTGATCCACCTGTCTGTTAGTGCCTGATCACATCAATTTTCTCAACTAGCTACCTTTGAATATCTTGAAAGGTCGACGTCAGGTGGAAGGAGTACGAAACATCAAGGAAAAAGAAAGCTGGCATGTCACTATTTGGCGAACACTGCAATGACGAATAGCACGATGGTGATGGAATTCTTGAAGTTCTAAGTTTGTGAATGTGTGCTCCGTTTTTAGGGGCTTACACAACTTTTGACTCTGATGTGAATACATAAACATAATTATCGAAAAGGAATACTCAAAAGGGAGAGTAAAATATGCAGAAAACTTGAACGACGAGCGCTTCCGGTTCAAAAACTATCTTCAGGCACGAAATGAAAGCAACTGACAAGACGGAGTAGAGAATGAGATCATTAAGGCTGGTTGAAAGAGAAGTTGCGGTGTGAATCATATGCAAGTTCGATCAGGCTGTCTTCCGGAATGGCAGGAATTCTCGGAGCCCTCCGATCCCACCCGGAAACTGTGGCCATTATTCATCAAATGATCGGCGAAGGCTGTTGATTCTTCCAGGTGTCCTTTTTCCCAAGACTTCACGTGATCAACTACTTTAAGCTTCATCTGGCGGCTGGTCCCACCAATATAAAAAGGAAGGATATCTTGGAGTTGCCGAAAATATTCTTTTCGCCAGTCGTCTTAAGCTCTTCATAGTTCTAAAATTTCCGAAATTTCCAGCTTCTTGTTCTAGTATAAGTCTACTCTAGAGTATTTTAGGCTGACTGCTTTCTGGGACTCACTCGCGGCACTCGCTTGATGTAGTATAAGTCTACTTTGGAATATTTCAGGCTAATGAGCCTTCTTGGTCTAGTGTAAGTCTACTTCGGTATATTTCAGGCTGATGAGATTACTGGGCCTCACTCGCTCCGCTTGTTCGTCCCGCTTCTTGGTCCAGTACCAGTCTATATCAGTATATTTCCGGCTGATGAGATTACTGGGCCTCACTCGCTCCGCTCGTTCGTCCCGCTTCTTGGTCCAGTACAGATCTACTTCAGTATATTTCAAGCTGATAAGATTACTGGGCCTCACTCGCTCCGCATGTTCGTCCCGCTCCTTGGTCCAGTACCAGTCTATATCAGTATATTTCCGGCTGATGAGATTACTGGGCCTCACTCGCTCCGCTCGTTCGTCCCGCTTCTTGGTCCAGTGCAAGTCTACTTTAGTATATTTCAGGCTGATGAGATTACTAAGCCTCACTTGCTCCGCTCGTTCGTCCCGCTTCTTGGTCCAGTACAGGTCTACTTTAGTATATTTCAGGCTGATGAGTTTTTTCAGAATTTTTTTTTGATTTTATTTATATTTTATTCATTTATTTTTTTTATTATTTTCTTTTGAGAGAGGATGGTACTCGCAAATTTCTCAATGACCTCTCAGACATTTGTTTAAAAATTTTAATAATCAATTTTTCTAGGAATAAATGATTATTTAATAATTATATTAAATTCAATAATTTTATTTTATTTTTTTTAATTCATATAATTATTAATTTAATAATTTAATTGTTTCTATATTTCTTAATTTAAATTAATAAATTTTTTTACATTTCAAAAATTTAATAAAATAAGAACTTTATTTCTTTTTGTAATATATTAATTAAAATTAATTTTATAAAATTTTTTAATTCATGTTTATTTTCGATTTAATTTAATTCAATTTAATTTAATTTGATTTTTCATTTTTATTCCATTTTATTTTATTTTTGTTTTATTTTTATTTTATTTATTTATTTATTTTTATTTTATTTTTATTTCATTTATTTTTATTTTATTTATTTTTATCTATTTTTTATTTTTATTTATTTTTATTTTATTTTAATTATTTTTCTTTTATCATTTTTTTTTTTTTTTTTTTTGACCAAAATTCTTCCAAGTCCCGAGGTCAGAACCGGACGCCCGGACAATTTTCAAGAATTAGGGGGTAGAGAAAAGACATGAAACATGTCAAAAACCACTACAATCTTTACATTCTATCTTATGAACACCGCTCCTCTCATCAACTGGCATAGAATCCTCCAACCTCTCAAACAACCCTTTTACAGTGGTAGGGTTGTAAAATGCTGGTCTGAAACCTAACGGTCGAAGGGACCGACTCAATGGGAGGGAGAACTTCCCCAGGAAAGGGAGACTGATCGTGTCTCAGGGGAGGGAGGTTGTAGAATCAAGAATTTTCTTAGTGGTTTTCCTCCGAATCATCACGTCAACGTCGACATTGACCCTATTCATTCTTGCTAGGTGTTTTATAGTTGACAATTCTTTCTTAAACGCAGCCTTACTCAACGGAATTCCAGTCAGTCTGTAGACCAAACTTTTATAGGCTGCTATCTTTCGAGCAACAAGATAGAATAAAGCTCCGTGCGCTAGAACACCGGTCGTAGTATTCCAAGCTCATGGATACCCAATCTTACAGAGATTGATGAATCCAAGAAGTTGATGGAGGTTTCCCCTATTTCCAGGGGAAATTTTATGGAAGGTTAGCAGGAATTGAGATACCTCAGAAACTCACCGAGGAGATCTGAAGGACCAATCCAAGCACACGGAACATCATCCACGTACCTGTAGCAATAGTAAATATGACTCAGTAGTACTTGGTTCGAGGAAAAGAGATCAAGTTCAAACTTTGACATGAAAACTTCGGAGATGAGGGAGCCTAGAGGTGATCCAATGGGGATCCATACTTCATCAGGGAACTCAAAAAACTTGCTTTCGAACTTACAGTAGCTGGGGCACCAACAGATATTCAGAAGGTCAAAGAATTCTTGAAGCTGACTGTGAGAAACATTAGCCTTAACGAGTAGATCGCCCATACAGTGCATAGTAACAGCTTGAATATTTGGGAACAAACCAACGACATGAAAAGAACAGATGGTCTTCCTCTCTAAACCTTGGGTCACTCCTCTCAATTCTTTACTCCTTCGAGGGAGGGGGTATTACGGACTAATTTGGCACCAACTTCCTGGGCATTAACTCCTGCCGAGGTTTTATCATTTCTGAGAGGCGGCAGACTAAATTTCAAACCTTTCTCAAGGAGGGTTTTTTCCTCTCTATTAAATACTACCTGACTACTATTTATGAGGTTGGGGGGGGGGGTGGAATTCCTGAATGACAACACCTGATCCTTCATTAAGGAGGATAACTTCCTATTCTTCTTCTCCTTCAAAATCCTCTCAAACTTGCGAAACTTTTCGTTGGCATCTTTCAGAACCTGATTAAACTCGTAGGGGAGGAGCACTCCGGAGAGCTTCGAGTGGACCAGAAGGTTTAATCTAATTGTCATCTAAAAAATTCTAAAAAAATAGTGAAGGTGGGCATTAAACTTCTCTTTACGAGAGATCTCTTACAAACTCTTCAACAATTCGAATTCCGCGAATTTTAAAAAATTCCCAAGTTTATGTTGCTTTCAATCTATAGGGCTCGGAAAAATTTCGAGAATTTTAGACGTCAAGTCCTAAAGGAGTAGAAAAACGTTTCGTGCTGGTACGCGAGGGTGGAAACCGTAAATTGTTTTCTCTTTTTTCTCGTTTGTTGTTTGCTTTATTTTTTCATTAAAGAGTGTCGTTTCGTTTGTCCCGTCACTTGTGCAGTAATAAATAATGCAATTCATGTCAAACGCGTTGTAGAATGGTTTTCTGGGGCACGTAATATTATATTTCAGAATTGTGAATTACGAAAGTGCGCTTATTTTGTTAATTTAAAAAAAAATGTCCACGTTAGTTAAATAATGATGTATTTTCACATTATAAGAGAACGGTTTTTCGGAAGTATCTCGTGGTGACGATAGAAATGATACGAAGCAGTTGGCACGTTGTCGTTGGTTTTTTATCATCGTTCGGAAGAGATTGGAAACATGCGACTCCTCGTAGGTTTTTCTAGGAGTATTACATAGAATTCGATTTGACATCAAGTTTAGTTGTAAAGGAAATTTATTTTGATCGATGAATTGGTTCGAAAACCGTATCATTTTTTTTATCGCGTGTCAAATGGTTTATAAGTACAGGAAAAAATTTCACGATGTTTTCTCGTAGTACAATTTTAATTACGTGTACGCGAAATGCCGAATTTCGTACTCGTAAATGACGATTTCTGTTCATACGCGCACGAAAGAAGAGCGCCGAAGCGTTTGTTTCGTTCACGATAGGTGCTTCCTTCAAGTTAGAAGTTGTTGAATCCAGAACTGTCAGTGTGATGGTGATTCCCTCGTCGTTAAGGTTTCCATTCTCGTCAACGAGTCTGTCGCATGTTATTTCCGTTTCGACTTCGCGAGAAACTTTTTAATCGCGAGTTCTGAAATTTCATTTCTCGCGAGATATCGTTCGTTTAAACATGAAAATATTTCTTCGATGATTTCGAGCGTACCGTAAGCCTACATGAAGTTTGTTCCTCCATCTCGGTACGTAATGACTTACCGTCAAGTTTTTTGCTTCCCTCGTATACGTTTTCTTATACATAATAGAAAAATTTCCCCTACGATTCGTACTTTTCTGGTAGCCAATACGTATAGTGAAAAGTTTTACTAAATCGAAAATAACGTACAAATTTCGTATTCGAGGCGATCATTTCATGGTATAGAAATTGCATATCTATTTTGTTTAAGGCGCCGGGAGCGAATTCGTGAGAGAGACTTCACCGTTTGAAGTCTCGTTTAACCATTCGAAATGTGTCGGCACGGCTGCTGGTATGATTCGCAAATTCTCGCTCAATTGTCGTATACGTTCGCAGGACGATGAGACTATTCATACTGAATTTTGTATCTCAGATTTTCTTAGATCATTCATAAGTTTCTACAAAAGTTTTAATAGATTGAGAGAAAAGAAATACTCTCAGATTGAAAAAAGTTCAATGAACATGAGTAATGTATTGAGGCTTTTAGGGTTATATTGTATAAGTGTATTCCTTGTCCCAACAGCTCATTTGTGTGGGCACCTTGATAGCGGAATTTTGTCAGTTTCAATCCTCAGTTTTAAGGATCAACTATCGAAATTTCTTCGAGTGTAAGGGTTGCTGGATAGTGGTCACTGGACGGTGGACTTTCTGTGACACAGTTTTGGAATAGTAGACTTTGAAGAAGCCGGAAGAAATCACGTTTTGATATTTCTCGAACAAGAAGTCCAACAAGGAGGTCTAGGCCATGATTGATGCTAGTCCAGTAGGTGATAAGCTTTCGTTTATAAAACAGAAAAATTAGCCGAGTCCATTCAATGAAATTTGCTGACGAACGAAGTTTGTCTTACAGAAAATGTGTAGGGCAAAATCTCGTTCTAATATTTTCTAACAAATGGTGTCCAACACGGGTGAAGTATGATTGATGACATACCTATGAGTATTCTTTTTTTTTTTCAAATTGCTGGCGAACTTTGCTATTTCTTTTATTGAGAGGTATTTTCAGAAAATTCCCCTGAGCGCGTCCAACTTTGATGACGTCATCACTTTCGGAGAAATGTCTGGAGACTTGAAATATTTTCTACCATCGAGCTATACTACTTACCTGAGAACAGGACTTAGGGATGGCGTCGTCATCTTGAGTGAGAAAAATTTGTCCAGTCCAAATACTATAGGTACAGGAAATAATCTAGGTTAGGTTATAAGAATTTTTCTAGGCTATAGATCAAGTTCAGAGAAAGCCTGGCAATAGATATTTACTGTTCGGTACCGCTGAGGCATGGCACAAACTTTCTGCATGGGAAATCTCCTCATTTCATCTTTCGAAAATATCACCTACTCAAGGAGATGAGAAGGAGAGACAGTTTTCGTGGAGAGACACGAAATTCAAATACTGGTCAATACGAATTTCGATTTGGCGGCCGTAAATTGTGGGGCGGGTATGGCGTTTGATCTTATTTGGGCTGGACAGTGCTAGTATATCGCGCCCGAGAGTGGGACAATTTATGGGCGATGAGAGTGAAGGGCGGCAGATTTACTTCAATCGATCTGGATCAATCTTTATGAGAGAAAATTTCACGCTCTACCAATTTTCTTCTCTTCAATCGCTTTGTTCCCGAGTTACTTTGATATCACTCACTAAACATTCAAATGGGGAAAATCGCCTGGTCCCGTTTTCAAGGTTTCTAACCGTCACGACCCAAATACACACCACTTTTCTCAAACTTCGGTACTGGGTTTTCGATGGCATCATAAGGCTCTTCCCGTGTATCATTTTGCGTACTCGTTTGCCTGATTCTTATTGTAATGGTGCTTACTTTACATTGATCTTATGGCAGGGGAATGTACAAGCCTTAACTAGGATAAAAATCAGGCAAACAAGTGCGCAATATGCGATGCAAAGACTTTGGGATGCGGGCAAGGTAGGTAGAAAAATTTTCTTGGAAGGTAAAATGGATTCACTCTTTTCTAAAACATGAGCAGGAGGCAAGATTATTAGCGATGTGTGAAATGTGTCCTTCGCTGCGCATTAGGAATCTTGATTGGAGATGAGTGCTTTTGTATCGATTCTCCCCCTCCGTCGTCTTCTATGACCATGTGAATTACCGAAGGGTGTGAACAACCGTTGGCTCAATTGGTGATTGCAGTTGGTTGTGTTTTAATCTTGATGTGATCGACGACCTCCGAGACCGTTGGATCTACTTCCTATAGGATTCGCGGCAATAAAGATGAGAAGTCTATCTATGTACCATTACATTCCGGGATTTCTCATATTCTACTGCTAGTTCTGGTCAGAGGGCATTCCTGTGGTGGGAGATAACTGTCGAGTAGTATATGTCCCAAAGAAAATTCTTTGCTACTTGTCAAACTTGTTCACCTCTTTTAATTCAGTATTGCGTCAAAGAAACTTAAAAGATACGGTAGTTTATACGTTGTAGAATTGTTTATCAATTTCATCAAACATAATTTACATTTTCTCAATTTCGTTCTATATATCTAAAAAATTTATATTTCTGCACCTTCGGGTGTCGAAAGCTCTTTAAAAACGTTTACTAAATTACTTTCTTGGAAAAGGTAATTTTGTTTGTCACGGATAGTTCAGCGGTCGAGGAAAAATCACATATCCTGAAAGAAAAGATTAATAGGTTAAGAAAAAGGATGTATGTAGAAGAAGAAAAAGAAGAGAAAAACTAACAACGTGACGTTGATGCGAAAAATTAAGGGAGCAGGATGAAATAGGCGCTATAATTGCTTCCTCATTCTTCGAGAAAAATAAATGGTTTTACATCGCAAACGTATTTAATAACGTTACAACATTTATCTATTTTTATCGTGCTTTTGGGTGCTCGCAAAACTTGTCCTCCGAAACGTCTGGCTTGGTATATCTAAAGGAAAAATCAATTTTTAAAAATTAGGTTCATTTTTTACCATTTATTTTTTCTTTTGGTGTTACTCTTTTTCGTGACCGCAAAGAACTGTGGACCAGTGCGATTTATACTTACCACCTATACTTTGACTGAAAAAATCCGTTTATCCTCTGAGAAAAACTATATTCAGACTTCAAAAACGATTCGAACATTCTATTATTCTGTGTAGCGACTTATCAAAATATCTGATTATTCAGAGAGCGTTTGTCTGTCTGTAAAACATAGTAATTTTCGACATTTTTTTCGTCATTTATAGTGTACGAGCCAGAGGTAAAAGTTGACTGAAGAATGCTGAAAATATCTTCCCTAGAACTTACGTACCGGTGTTTGATATTCTATCTTGTGTATAAATTGTTGTAGAGAAAGACAGCTCGCTTTGCAGAAGATGATCGATTTCAAAAATTTAGGTAAAGGCAAAGTGAAGAAATGTTTATCAACAATTTGTCAGAAATAGGGAGAGAAAAAAATTACACAGTTGAGCAGTTCGAACGAGACGAAAATAACAGGAAAGATGTGAAAAATCTCGGCAGAATGAAAGAAGCAGCATATTCAAGGAGAAAAAAGCTAAGCAAAGAATAAGAAAATATCATAGGTGAGGAGAACCAAAAAGTGCGGGGACGAACATGAATAGTATTTCTCTCTCTCCCTTTGAGAGATACATAATATCATGGATTTGTCCCGCTTACTCCCTTAAGATGTATCAATTTAATGACATCATCACCTGTAACGTGAAGACGTGTGTACCTTTCGTGACATCTCGTTACATCATCATCCCCAACCTTGATGACGTCGTCAACCCATAACATTACCATTCCCTCCGTGTTGTCCGCATCAGCTCGAACTCTGGGACATGCACATTTTTGTGACGTCATCTTTCCTAACTTTAAGACATAACTTTTATGACGTCATTAACCCGTGACGTCTTCAACCTCAACCTTGATGGCGTAACTTACCCTTGAAATCATTCCTCTCGTGTCGTCATTACTTCTAACTTTGAGATGATTGTATACTCTTTTGTGCAACGTCATCACTCCTATTTTCGAATCCCCATTGGTATGGACGTGCATTTCTGAGGTAAGACAGTTAATTAAACAACGGATGGATCAAATACATTTCTCAACCCTCTTGTTAGACTACGCACTCAGACTTTTTTTTTTTTTTTCTTTGTTGTGTTATGGGCTCTTTTACCTTGTGGTATCTCAGAGCCCTCTTATACTTAAAGTTAGTTCACATACTACATTATGGTTCACGCTGTTCTGCATTTACTGCTTGTTCGGCTAATTTCTTCCTAGTCTCGGATCTCTCCTCGCTCCATAATTTCCTGACAGCTTCTTTTATGCATTTGCGCGTTTCTTCTTCCTCCAGGTTTAATGTGCCGGGTCTACCTTCCTGGTACCGCTCACAGTTTTGGAGAACGTGTTCCGCTGTTTGTTCCTCCCCACAGAGGCACAATGGTGAGGCACTTCTCTTCATTTTGTTGAGGTAGCTCTTAAAGGCTCCATGCCCACTGAGGCCCTGGTTCAACCAGAAGCATAGCTCAATTGGTGTTATGGTCCCTGGTTTTTGTATCAGTTTTTTTGGCCTCTTTCCGTGT
The DNA here is from genome assembly GCA_035079395.1 of Aspidiotus destructor. Taxonomy (NCBI): domain Eukaryota; kingdom Metazoa; phylum Arthropoda; class Insecta; order Hemiptera; family Diaspididae; genus Aspidiotus; species Aspidiotus destructor. Next base: position 7,452,390 of record JAVHKZ010000003.1, on the reverse strand, counting down.
TCGCACTCTTCATATTCTCTTGTCCACTTCTCCATAGCCTCATGTGCAACTACTGACCACACATTAATATCTCTGTCCTCTGGTGTTTGCAGCAGGGTTTTTTCTTGCAGAGTGGTATGCTTCTTCTGTACATATGACAGGCTTCTTGCTGAAATCTCATATCGTAAGGGTACCCAGATACCGTCCTTTAGAGGCGACCATTGCATAACAGCATGCTACGATGAAGCCGGTCTATGTACTTGGCTACTTTTTTCACATTTAGTCGATATTACTCGCATACTTCATATATGTGCCTATAGTTCCTTCCAGCATAACTCGTCTTGCACTGTTGCTGTACCCATAGGTATTCCGTGCAACTGCTGCTAATCTTGGAATCATTGTCATACCCTTTTCGCACATTTTTTTAACATGTGTTTCCCAGCTCAGATTCTCGTCTAGGTATACTCCCAGATACTTAATTACACTCTTTGGCCAGAGCTTTGTATTCTTCACTTTCAATGGTGGGGCTATTAGGCTTCTCTTCTTACTCATCACCATGTATTCGGTCTTGCCAATATTCAACAAGAGACCTCCTTGTTCCATGTCTTGCTCTATCTTTTCTATAGTCTGTCTTACTTTTGCATACAGGTCTCTGATGTTATCTGCAGCCAGTATCAACAAAGTATCGTCAGCATAGGCATAGTTGAGTGTCCACCTTATGTCTAGATTCTCCAGAATATAATTTTATCCTACATTCCACAGCAGTGGGCCTAGGACGTTTCCCTGTGGGCATCCTCTCTCTAGTATCAAGCTGGCTTCGCCAAGAACTACTTTTCTCTGGTGAAAGTACATTTTTATAATTTTGATTAGGTATTCTGGTACCCTAAATTCCTCCAATTTCTTGACGGTCCTTGGCCAAACTAAGTGGTCAAATGCACCTTTTATTTCAAGCGATACCACACGCCCTCAGCCTAATCTAGCCTGATATTTTAAACACACCTTCAGTATCCGGCTATCCGCCTTAATTCACCTCGCATAGTTGGTTCTCTTCAACTGTATTACAGTACCAATCTAGTTCAACGTTCTTTAAACAGTTACGCTAGCTGCACTTCTTGCCTAGTTTAACCCCTTCTCTAGCAGTATCCATTATACTGTATATCAAATTTTTAAAAACTTGGTGACATCATCCCTACAAATCCGTATCTGCTATTTCTTCTGAGACCTAAAAACGATAGCGATCAAGAGAAACGTATCTCTCATACTTGTGACTGAGGCACTTTTCCCTTGATCGATTCAATGTGCGGTATTAGCTTATAAAGACCAAGAGAAAAGTATCTCTCATGGGAGTGATTGAGGTACTTTTCTCTTGAGTACAAGCGATCCGTATTTTACAATCCGTATTTTTTTTCAAGGACCGAAAATCCGTAGATCTGACAGCCCTGATTATCCCCCAACTTTTAAGACGTGTACCTCGTGACGTTTTCCCTCACTTTGAGATCGTTAGCTTTTGTGACGTCATCAATGCGTTACTTATTTTACATAAAAAACTTCGGCGGGTACTCCACTCAGAAATAACGCATATTAATGTTATAAATCTGTTAACTCCTCCAAGTTTCCCCATGTTGGGCATTCTCACCGTTGGGCTAGGGATATTTTAAGGTCAACTGGGGAACTCAACGTTCATGGAGGAGTAAAATGATTGTTGAAAGTGCCCTCGTTGTCTCTGTGACTCGTCAGTCATGAGCTTCAAATAATATTCATTCAAGAGTAGATACTTCCAATATCAAAATAAGGTCCCAGTGTTGGAAACTTTAAATTCATAAAATATGTTCCCCTTTAGGGCTCAAGCGATCGCTTATTTCCTCTAGAGATCGAAACGCAAAATTTTTCCAACTTTTGGGTGGATAATACAGACATTGGATGACAAATATTTTCATGAGACATATGAAGTTCTATCAAAACGTAGTGCAGCAAGAAGAATCGTATGTTATTAAATGGCCTTACGCGAAGAATACAATACAAAGTGCCTGTTCTGGTTTCATAAAACTAATCTCAAACTTATCATGAACCTCGCTTCAACAATAACGTCGGTAAAATCAAAGATTTTTCTAGGACAGCTACAAAAAATTATACAGTCCAACTGTCGATCAGCAAAATTAACAATTTTTGATGATTCTAGAGGTATCTTCTACGGTAAAGTATTGGGGTCTAGTTTCCGTTTAATTGCGATTTTGAGAGTCGCGAAAACTATCATGAGTATTCTCATTGACTTTGATGAATGTTTGATGTAAATTGAAAGTCAATTTGGAGTCTATGTTCATTTTGTACTTGATAAAGGTAAAATTTATAATTACTTGATGTCTTTTTTGGCGCCCTTGCCTCGGTAAGCCCAGAGCCCTTGACGTCTACGAAAAAAAATGAAGTTTCATACCAAACGATGCGTTGCGTTATGAGGTCACGACTTGAGATACGTATTCTAAGTCGCCTAAGATTTTATTTTTGTACAGTATTTTTCAAATTTCTGTACAGTCCGGCGAGATTTATTTTTGCATGGCATTTTCCAAATTTCTTCTTTTCCTCTCTTCTTCTCGATACCTTAATAATGATAATATACCTACCGCATGTATCCTGCGACCGTGAAGACTGTGCTTTATTTTTAGATCGAATATTATCTTGATCCCTTGAGTTGTCAATCATTACTTTGACGGAGGGAATACTTGGCCTATATTATGATTTTTGTGGGCATACTTTTGCATTTTGGATCTTGACAGGCAAAAAGGAAACTCAGGTTTCAGACCCAAGTGGAACAAAAAGATGCGAATCTTTTGATTTCAAGATCTTTGGATTGGAAAATACTTGTATCTAATGGGCTCTGGATCTACGTAGAAAAAAAAGCTCCAAATTATTTTAAAAAATAGATTGATGAATTTTCGTTATCTTATACAGTCAAGGAGAAGGGTAAGAATAACAAAAGACCCGTGTACTGAAACGCATGGCGACTCCGTCTTGTTTCCGTCATGGACCTTCGGAGTTCGTGTCCTTCTCCTTGATGGTATTTTTTCAGTTTTCTTATTGTCAACTTCTCTTAAAGGTTCGACACCTAAATTATGCATAATTTGTTTCTTTGACTTTCAAATCTTCAATCACTGAAAGAAACCTACGTTTAGTCAACCAATAAACAGCCGGAAGTCATTTTCCTTTTCTTTAATCGACTATAAAACTACAGTCGACAAACGTGTAATGAATAAGATTTGTGATCTAGATGAGTATGAAGATGACTTCAGTGAATATCGAAGCGAGTGATGCGAAAATTTTGTCACCATAAGTAGATTGCAGAGGCATTTGATTTCGGGCAAGAGCTCGTCAAGTCTGTATTGCCCAGTATACATTCGCTACAATTATACCAGTAAAATGAGGTCATGAATGAATCTTAATGTATGAAATACGGACAAGCTACAGTTATCCATGTATCCGATCAGCTGATTCCGACCATCAAAAACTTTTTTCATTAGAATTCAGTTCTATCGATTTTCAGTGCTTTCTAACTTCAGACTCGCTAGCGAGAGGAATATTTCAACGCGGACAACGCAGAATTCTTATGAAAAATTCTAACGGTTACGATGTACTGTCGACGTTGAATATATCGGCCTATCGTAGCTTAGGCATCTTTCAGGCTCAAATAATAAATCCCGAGTGAGACATCGTAGGTAGAAGTGTAAAATTACCATAACACTATGTAGTCAGAGTGAATCGAGGCGATTATACTGCGATGTACTCAGAGAAGTGATAATTTTACCCCCGCCTCATAAAAGTCAAAATTTTTCGAATCCAACGAATATTATATTCTTTTCCCCAAAACAGTGTTGTATTCCGTTATCATCTCCTTCTCTTCAAAAATGTAAATGGACCTACTTTTACTCGGGTTTAATTGCGCGTATACATTTTAGAAATTTTCGTGTATATTTGTGCTGTGACATATACGAAAAGAACACCGTAACCTGAGCTCTGAAGAATTGAACAAAAGCAGGATTCGCGTATAGTAGCTTCGTGTTTTCCTAGTACGAAACTTGTACACATTTTGCAAGCTTTCATATATGATTGATAATAGGCTTCTCTCTCTTTGCGCGTGCAATTCTACGAGATGAATAAATCCCCGAACAAAACTAGAACTGTTCTCTACTGCTCCTTTAAGGCAGTTCGGAACGTAGAAAATCCTATTATCGCGTTACGAAAATATTCATTTCAGTGATGCTCTCCCTTCTTTCATATGGAAACGTCGCGCGACAAAAGGTGAAAGAAAAATGCCGAGAACTGCTTCATTGTACAGCCTTATATGTGTGTACAATTCGACACAGTAGGATAAAGCTAGCGCCCTTGTTAGTTTTGTCGACGTTCAAGCATTTTCACGCGTCTCTCTACGACTTTCATATACCTTTGTCGCAAATAAAACTGTTTATTTTTTCCTTTTTTCAAAAAAAAAAGTCGCGTTTTAATATTGAAAGGGATGATATAAATTCAAAGAATTAATGTCAATAAATATTGAAACATTGAAATTGGTCTTTTTCTGTCGGCATCCTGTAATATCACACTATGTATATAGAAGAGAATTTGCGACGTCAGGAGGCTGTTCTTCAATTAAGGGACGACTTTGCATCGTCTTATAGTGTGTATGGTTTGCGAAATACGGATACTGAGAAGGGAGATGAGCGAAGAATTTCAGCTGCTGAAGTACAATTTATGAGAAAGACGAAACAAAGTGATATCGAAAGAATAAAATTCACCGTTTCACACGGATGGTGGACGAGAAATTCTGCCCAGCTTATTTTCTTAGACGTAGAGAAAGCCTTTCGACAGAGTATGGCACAAAGACCTACTCTATATTTGAGCCAGCTCCTCCCTGGAAACCACTGCAAAATACTGAAGTCCTACCTGCACAACAGAAGCTTTCAATTCAAGTCGTATGACGATTAACGCCGGCGTCCCTCAAAGAAGAGTCCTTGGGCCGCTACTCTATATCATTATCCGTAGCAGACACCCGCATGCATCGACCAGAACAGAAGAACCTATGTTCGCTGATGACACAGTCATCATCTCAGCAAACGATGATGTAGGATCAGACTGTTGCAGACCTACAATCAGCGGCCGTCAAAGTCTGCAACAGAAAATTGAAATTAATGATGGGAAATCTGTTATAGGTTTGATTTTACCCTTTGTCGGAGCAGCTACATTCCGACGACCATAAACGAGAGGTTCATCCTAAGATTTAACTCGACCGAATACTTGAAGATGCATCTCGATCGACGCATGAATTAGAAAAAAGCGAAAGGAGCTGAATATCAAGCTACGAAATAATCAGAATTTTCGTTTCTTCTACACACCTGGATGATTGACACATTTCTAATGCCTTTTCCTATCTTTATTAATAAACTTTTTGAAATCAACTCCCCTCAAATATAGAATCCGAAGGTCGCCATTTTTCGAAGTTCTTCTCCTAATCCAATTATTATCCCGTTATTCGGAATTTTCCTAAAACTTCCTACTTTTCAAGTAAAACTCAACGGTGGAAATTTTTTTACGTTCGCTTTCTCATGCTGAAACCCGCCCTCTCTCACGTATATCGTGATTTTCTCAGTCTCTCTAGATTCAAGTATTCCCCAGCCTTTGCCTCCTTAGGAACCACAATCCGTACGTTTCCCTAAATACCCTCCGTAGACTTGACAAATAATGGTCATGTTACTATCCATTATCCAAAGGTAAAAAATCTTGTCACCTGCGTAGTTGATAACCTATTATGGTGTTTTCTTCCCTCTCGTCCTGTTTTCTATTCTATGAACACGATGGTATCTGAAGATCTTCTGTCCTTGCAAGTTGAGGACAGGAATGTACAGATTTTAGTTCAAATTTCTCGTGTTTATAATCGAGAAACAGAAAGAAAGTGGAGGTAGTAAGCGAGCTCTGATGAGAACTTTAGGACGGAGGACGAAAGCTCTCATCTTTCTACACTCACCAAGAACACAAATCCGTATTTTTCATCATTCTTCATTTATTTTTCGGTTTCCACAATTGTATTCAATCCCCCACTACACCGATTTCATTTCCTTCGAACTCGCATCAGACGACGGGAGAATACAATACAAATTAGCTACATTCGCAACAACAATACGTTGTTTTCTATCGATCTCGTACAGTACTTTCTTTTACGCTCGGCAATATTCCAAGTTGAAAAACTTCCTGGACCAAAAGATTAAAAATATATAATTTGAAAAAATCAAAAAATTAATGCTTCCTTTCCATTGTAAAAGCGGGAAACGAAAAAAGAAGATCATAAAAAAATGAAAGATGGAGAAGGAAATACGAGATTACAAAAAACAAGTATGACAGAATAAAAAGTCAAACGTGGGAAAGAGCGAAGTATAAAAGAAAAAATGAAAATATAGTTCACAAGTTTATTTTGATGCAAATGTAAGCGCGTTGGATGGAAAAATTTTGCAACATTATTGACCCCAATTGACAATTTCCGTTGTAGTCTCTCGTTCCCCCGGGATTAGAGGGAGGAATTCGCGAATAACGCGGGCAATACTGAGACAAATGTAGCAGAAAAAATGAAAAGACGACACATTTGAAATATGTATTTCACATTTAGATCGGAGTGAAAGTTTCAAAAGTTGTCTGTCTTCACACGGTTAAAACTGGAACACCAAGTTTATGTAAATGAATGTACTTCAGTTTCGCAAAAATTTCTTCATACTCGCGGCTTAAACAATTATTTTCCTTAATGCGCGCGAGTTGAAAAGCGACAAGACGAACGTAATTTTTTATTCAGGTAATAATGCTGTAAAGAAACATGAATCTTTTCTCTATAAAATTTTTGCACAGCAATAAAACTAAAAATCTTTCGAGAGAAATTTCGGGATAGGTATTCATTCGCATAAATCGTTGTACCGTGAAGAGTATTCCTCAATGCAGTAAATTCTGTTAGTCACATAGGCGCCATCAATTCATTCGTTTCATACACGAGGACTTTTTTCACATACGGTATAGTCTGTACTTGGGTACAGAGCAAAATAATTTCTTGGTAACTCAATCGAAAATATCCGTGTCACTTAACCGAATAAAAAAAAAAAAATTGCTATTCCGAAGACAGCATAAAAGAGGAAGGAAAGAAAAGAAATAAAATGAAGTGCCAATATTTTCTTGCTCCCAATACTAGGCAAGTAGAATTTACAATACCGAACTGAAAATACGGAGTGAAACGTAGACTGCTTTAATGTATTGTTGGATTTGGGATGAAAGAGAAGAGAGAAAGAAAGCGAGAGAAAAAAAGTAATCTTCTCGCGAGCTTTGCTTTGTCGGGTATTACCTTATTGATTTTACTAAGAATAAAAACACTCGCCCAAATGTTCACCCAGAAAATATGAGAGACCAGAACGCGGGAATATGAAACACAAATGTCTCAGACGAAATGCATACATATTCGCAACTTGAAGGCGTTCCTGTAACGCAAATGGGTACATTATTACTCGTAATTCTACTATATTATTACGGTATTAGATTTTATTTTTACATTTCTGAAGAGGTCATTCTCGTCCTTATTTACTGACTAGACCCGTTTATACAGTATTTTTGATGATTAGCCTACGCATATAAGCCTATAGTTTAAGATTATTAAAATCCGGGAAGGGGGGTCTTTTCCGTTCTATTATAGGTCTAGTTTGGGACTGGTAAAATCCCAGCATAAAGCACGTATAAAGCCATCATATGGCTGATACAAACTGGGCAAGGTGAACTCGCGGGGTGAATTCGTAAATTTTTGAAACACCCACGGAGTATCGAGGGTGAAGGGGGGGGGGGGCACTTGGAAAATTTCAAGTTGGGGGTCAGGGCAGAGTAAAGACATGAAACATATCAAAAAAACAAAAAATTGAACAATAAGTCACAATTATATTATTTACAAAATAAGAAGCACAACGAAGGTTTTTGACTCAACAGTCATTCTCGAACCAGACCGCCGTATTGGATTCAAGAGCTATTTAAAAGACGTTGCCACGTGGCGCAAAACAATGTGCGGCACTTGTCTGTGAGCGATTAGTTGGCGTTGGTGGCCGTCAGGAATGCGTTTTAGTGAGGAACGCGCTATCCATTTTGATAGGGGGATTACACCCTCAGAAAACGTCCGCGTCCGTGCCCGAACTGCGTGACGTGACGTATGGCGCTTTATGACGTCATCAATGACCTTGACCTTGACCTACTTTTGGGACTTCCCGTGTGAAACTTTACTGCCCTAATGACGCGTTTGCTTCAGATAATTCTCTATTCTATGTTTTTTGCTCTCTGTTTTCCTGCTCTTTGCTACACACTTGACGCAAATAGCGAGAGCAAAATTTTTCACATAAAATTTTCATTTATGAATTGAAAATTATCCATAAATATATGACGGAAATTTCAAGTGAATAGGTCGAGCGGTTCAGAAGTTTTAAGAGGACAGGCAGACATATAGACAAAGTTTTTGATTCATATTATTTTAGATGAACTGCCAAGGGGTGATAGAATGAGATTTAATATTTGAATTCAAACCATGCTTACACCGGAGAACTTGAAAGAGGTACCTAAATTATTGTGACACATGTAATGTGGGCGAATTAGGAGAAAAAAAAAACATTTCTGTCTATAAAAAGTTTGATGACTGAAAATGGTCGAAGACGGCGTCCACAACAACATACTAAAAATCCCACCCTATCCCCCTGGAGCTTCTTTTTTTGTAGGGGTTTAAACTATCCCGAATCAGTTTTTTGCAAATACCTCGCTGAATATGCATTTTACAACAAAATTACCTCTTACCAAAATTATTCCTCGTTAAATTTCGTATAAGGTCAACATTCACCCTTAGTTTTTTTATGGGGGTTAAAACTACCCCGAATCAGTTTTTTGCAAATATCTCGCTAAATATGCATTTTACAACAAAATTACCGCTCACCAAAATTATTCCTCGTTGAATTTCATATAAGGTCATCTACTTTTATTTTGCATAACATTCACCCTTAGTCCTTTCATGGGGTTAAAACTACCCCAAAATCAGTTTTTTGCAAATATCTTGAAAAATATGCATTTTACAACAAAATTACCTCTTACCTAAATTATCCCTCGTTGAATTTTCTGGAGCAAGATCTAATCACATGCTAGTCCAGCATTCATAGTTTACCAACAACAACAAAGAAAATATGTACCCTTCTTCAAAATTCATATAATGCATAACATTTACTATCATGAGGGCCAATATACTTAAGGTAAGGGAATTAAGAGAATAAAATTGATATAAATACAATAAAATGATTAAAAAAAAAAGAGACACGAGATGAGACTAATTCATAGCTAGGAAACGTTGACAATGATTGAACTTGAACCATAAAACTGTACACTGTAAAGAACAAGAAAATGCAAGCCTCATTAGGGCACATTATACTTGAGGTAAGGGAATTAAGAGAATAAAATTGATATAAGTACAATAAAATATTCAAAAGAGAATACTCCATTCACCAATTGGCCTAGCCCCTTCAATGAGCCAGATATACAACGAAAATGGTGGAATAAAGCTATCATAATTTCGGATCTTCTTCAAATTTTGTACCAGAGCCAAATAAATGAATGTACTTAACGTTCATCTCTACGAAAGCACTTCAGAACAATTTTATTTCTGTTCGCTTCTTGATCTAGTACAAGCCTACTTTAGAATAATATGTTAAGCTTATGGCTTTTGAGAGGCTCACTCTCTCCGCTCGTTCGCCCCGCTTCTTGCTCTAGTACCAGTCTACTTCAGAATATGTTGAGCTGATGGCTTTTGGAGGGCTCACTCGCTCTGCTACTTCGCCCTTCTTGGTCTATTATAAGTCGGGTGTCCATTAGAATTCAAGCCAATAGCTTTTAGGGGCTCACTTACGGCCTTCATGGTCTAGTATGAGTGTAGTTGACAATTTTTTTGGGTACTGGCTTCCAAGAGCTCACGTTCCTAGGTTTAGTACTGTATAATTGTATATGTGATGAAAGCTGAACTCACCATAGCAGCCTGGGGTGGGCCCACTTCTTGGTCTGTTCTTAAGCTTTCATTTTACTGGACCTGATATACTGTATACTTGGTCTAAAGTAGCTAAGCTGTAGCCTAATATGGAGGACGCTTAAGAACAGATAGAGTATACAGGTTTCCGAGACCTAGTATGAAGCTAGTGTTTTAGCTTACTGCATAGATCAAAGAGAGACCCAGCTATTTGTCCCCCTTCTCCCTCTAGTATAAGTCCAACTAGTAAAATTTCGGGGAACTTGTCTTATGAGGTATTTTGGAAGTGCCTTTTCTGGATCACATGGTGTTTGAAGCGTTGCATATCTGGCTCATTGAAGGGGCGGAGCCAACCTACAGTATATTGGACGAACTAGGCTAGGATTCCTAGCTTCATACTGAAAATGTAAGTAAGAGGGGCCTTGAATAGTTGATAGGTCGAGTGGGACTTGGAAACTAGCTTTATACTAGCAAGAACTGTCTTACGAGTCAAATGAAGATCGGTCGCTCCCCTTGTAAAGCCACTTCAGGTTTAGTATAATGACGCTTACCCTAGTATACTGTATGTTATGGAACCTCGTATACTGTATATTAGCCCTAGTATAATGAAGGCCTGTATACTGTATATTACGGAACATGGTATACCGTTTATTCAGCCTTGACAGTATAAGCTAAGTATACTGTATAGTAGTATGCAGCAGAAGTCAGATGGACGCACGGACGCAAATTTTAGAATTAGGGTTCGAGGTCAAGGGAGGAGGTCTAGAGCAGAAATTCTTCCAAGTGTCAAGGTCATGGTTGTACGGACGCACTGACGTAAATTTCGGAATTAGGGGATAGGATCAGGCTAACGCAAAGATATGAAACAAGTCAAAAAAAAAAAAAGAGAGACAGGAGATGAGGCTAGTAAATAGCTAGGAAGACTTGAAAATGATTGACTTGAACTTGAGACATAAAACTGTACACTGTAAAGAAATAAGAGTAGATCACCATTATCGAAATTGACCGAGGAATAATTTTGGCAAGAGGTAATTTCGTTGTAAAATGCATATTTTGCAAGATATTTACAAAAAACTGATTTTGGAGTAGTTTTAACCTCATGAAAGGATCAAGGATGAATGTTGACCTTATACGAAATTTAACGAGGAATAATTTTGGTAAGAGGTAATTTTGTTGTAAAATGCATATTTAGCGAGGTAATTGCAAAAAACTGATTTTGGGGTAGTTTTAACCTTCATAAAAGGACTAAGGGTGAATGTTATGCCAAAATAAAAGTAAATGACCTTATACAAAATTCCACGAGGAATAATTTTGGTAAGAAGTAATTTTGTTGTAAAATGCATATGTTGCGAGATATTTGCAAAAAACTGATTTTGGTGTAGTGTAAACCCCTATAAAAAAAGAAGCTCCAGGGGGATAGGGTGGGATTTTTAATATGTTGTTGTGGACGCCGTCCTTGACCATTTTCAGAAATTAAACCTTTTATAGACAAAAATGTTTTTTTTTTCCTCATTTCCTTCTAATTCGCCTACATTAATGAGAGAAGAATAAAAAATTTGGCAATAACTTGCATGAATCAAAGTTGAAGGTATTTGTCATGCCATCTAATTTTCAGAGTGTGTGTTTGTCTACAGCTTCTGTGTCTTGTCAAGTCTGCCTCATTCGAGTGTTATTTCAACTTTTTGATTCTTCTCACATAATATACCGTCATAGTTGCAACTGGTCATGTGGCACACGTGCGTGAAGAAGACACCAATCACAAACATGAACACTGTCCTGTTTAGTGTGAATTTTACCTATTCCTCTATCTCGTATCCTTCTAACTCGCTCACGAAGTGGTGCCCTTCGCATGATATATAAAAGTTAAACGACTTGGATAAAATACCCCGGAAATTATTTCCTCAAATCTCGGTCAATTCTAGAGTTATGAAGTCAGTATTTCTCAATTCGTCCATTGTGCCTTATGTCATGGACTTTTTCATTATAATGAATGTTCTGCACAGTTTGGCATCGCGAGAAATTGTTGTAAATTTTAAACATAACTTTGATGAGAATCGCGAAGTAGCTAGAATATAAGGACGAATATTTAATCTTAGGTAAACGTGATAATTTTTTTTTGTGCCTAGGTGTATCTAACATGCTCACAGGGGAAACGATACGATGTTGGTTACTGTGGGCATTGGCGGTTCACCCAGTCGTCGCCGGCAACCCCGATGCTAAGCGACTGTACGACGATCTTTTATCAAATTACAATAAGTTGGTCAGGCCAGTGGTCAATACATCGGACGTCCTACGAGTATGCATCAAATTAAAATTATCGCAGCTTATTGACGTGGTAAGTTTATTGATGTTTATTATTCCAAATTTCAAGCTTAAAACGGAATCACGCTGTACGATATGTTGAGACGAAAAAATGCGAGTCAGTTTGTTGTGTAAAAGTTAGAATACAAAAAAAGAATCAAATTTTGCATTCTAATATATGATATAAATTCTGAAGAGGCAAGTCTATTCTTCACCTCGGAAAAAAGAATTTAATTTTGTACAGTATACGTTTATTTTCCATTAGTAAAATGTTGTCATTTCATCTCCAAAATATGATTGATCCTCTTTACAAGCACCAAAAAATCTGCGCAGTAATAGTCCTTCTCCGTCACCATAGTTTTTTGATCCCTTTTTGTCATAGTGTATCGCCACGGACAATATTTTGATGAAAGAAAACGATACGTATAATAATCTACAGCTTAACTACCAAATATTGCAAACAGTCGTTCGCAGATTAAATTTTATAGAGGTATACAGAACAATATTATATCTTCAAAATTAATTTCCGGTATTATTTTCTTATTTTGTGGTTTTTGTTAGGGGTTTTCTCTTATCGAATTTTGAATGTAATAACAAAATACCCTTCCACGATGATAATAATAATATAATAACAATATTGGAAACTTTTCTCAAGTTCTGTCACATGGACCTCTCGCTGCTCCAGAATATTTCCAAATTCCACTCCTTATAGATTTCTTTGAAATAGGTATCTTTTGAAAATATTTATGGAAATAGATGGCATCGCTCAGACGCCCAAATAATTTTTTTCCGTCCTCTTCTTATAAACATTTTTTTTTTTTTCGCACAAGACTCGCTTTAAATTTAATTTTGTAAACGTTATCCTTTAGAGAAGCTAGCCAGATTCAAATTCGTTACTGATAAAAATGAATCTTCTGACCTTTTTTTTTCCCCTTTCATTTCGCAAGTATTTATATTTGATTAGTTTTTAGCGAGTGAATCTTCGTATTCGAAGATAAAAAGGACAAAAGGGTCGACAGAAAAATTTTGGCCCTCCTGGTTGTGCACCGTTAGCCGATGAGAACCGACTTTAAATTGGCGTCCCAGTATGCTCGGTACGAGAGATGTAGCTTTGTACCGAGCTGTTAACGAACAATGCAGTGAAAAAGAATCGATCGTTTGAAAAGAATGCTTCTGTCATCATTATTTTTAATTCAAAAAGCGTTCGAATTTTTATATCATTTGTAACCCAATAACCATCATGAACGAGATGAAATATGTATTTATTCGAAACTGATGGATGAGAACCAAAATAGTGATTTATTTTTCTTCCATTCGCGTACCAATCAGAAATTGTGTTACCGAATCCGCATTAATTTTTCATATATGTCGTTCGAACTCCTTTAACTCGTCTCTTTCAAATTTAGTGACGGATAACTTCGAGTGCTTCGAGTTCAACATGCTGTAAGATGATCCAATTATTAGAAAAATATCGACGCGGTGTATACGTCATGTATAGGCCTACGCGTTGAATTGATAAAAGTTACTGCAGATTGAAGCAGAAGTCGAACGGTGACTTTATTTGATTTTTGAAAAAGACCTCTGATTTTCGACTTCAAGTTTTTTGTAATAGTAGGTGGTATAATAGTATAAGAGTCAGCTGATTCTGAAGTTCATTCTAGCATGTGGGAAGATGTAGGACAATATCATCGGTTTTTAGTAACAATAGCCTTCCTCGTAAGTCACAAAATTGCCAATTTTAGGTCAGAAGCTATTCGATTATAAAGAGTGGCGTAGAATTCAATAAAAAATACTTTGTAACCCACAATAACCGGGAGTAGTGTACTCCCTCTGTGTTCTCCATCAACTGTTCGCCTCGAAACCGAACATCTGATGTTCCTGTATTTATACTAAATCATAATCGTTCGTATCTACTCGGCTTTTAGCGCACGTTCAAATAATAAGAAATCACATTTTACCTATTCGCGAGGCGCTGCAAAGGGTGCGCCTTCCACCTTCGCCGTGCGGCTGTCTCTGGGAACTGGACGAAAAGAGACGTTTCAAAAAATTGTAGAAACCTTAATTTTCGTTCATTTTATTGTATTCTTTATGTACAAATAAAGAGAAGAAAAAAAGGTATTACAATTATTTATTTTCGATATTAACTAGGATAAAGTTGGCGAAAGTAGAACCACAAGCTTATGCATTGCCATTTTTATCCATTTTTGACGCTGCGTACAGTCGCGACGTCTGGCGAATAAGGCTGTTCCCCGGTGTATCATATTGCTCACTCGTTTGCCTGATTTTTATCGTATCGGTGGTCTTATGTCAGAGGAATAGATATACTATCATTGCATCTTCAATTCCCTTTCCATCGAGAAATTTACGTAGTTATATTCTGAATAATATTTTGATACATTTAAAAAAAAAGAATCTTCTGGTGGAGCCAAATAGAAAAAGATCATGTTTCATGTCCGCTGTGCTTTGTGAAGTTTTCATTCGTTTGCTTTCATCACACTACTGAACAAAAAAAAAAATTGTTTGTGTACTGATTTAAATACGTGATTCTGAAGTACTTTTCAACGCTGAATTCAATGCCGTTTTCCGTTTTTCTCTATCACGTCTAGATTTTCCATAATGTCGATGTTTATTTGCGTCCTTTTGCCGCAGCCTCACGCGATATGTAACGAGCGTTCGAGCTTGAATACTGCTCAACTATCACTGCGTTCCGCGACGTTCTGCGGCAAATTGACATCAACATTATTAAAAATCTAGACGTGATAGAGAAAAACGGAAAACGGCATTGAATTCAGCGTTGAGAAGTACTTCAGAATCACGTATTCAAATCAGTACACAAACAATTTTTTTTTTTTGTTCAGTAGTGTCATTAAGGTGATTTGCTTTTTATAATTGGTTGAGCGTCTCACGTTTTATGCCTGATTTGTGGTTGACGATTTGGGCGTTGTGACTCTTAACGAGTTTAGAATAAGTTACACTTAATTCTCAATGAAATACCTGCTATGGAAATGATTTTACATATTAGTTTTTGAGGGCTCACTCGCTCCGCTCGTCCTTTCCCTTCTTAGTCTAGTATAAGTCTACTTTGGAATATTTTAGGCTAATGGCTTCTGGCGAAATCATCTTCCCTCTCGTGAGGTTTTCACCCGTTTGTTTTCATCGTTAACCTGGTTTGCTTTATAATTAGTTGAGTGGCTCGCGTGTTAAGTCTGAGGGCCAGTTTTGTACCAGTTAGGGTATTTCAAGCCAATAGCTTTTGGGTAGCTCACTCCTTGGGTTGATAGAAAACTATTTTGAAGAATTTTAAGCTAGTAGCTTTAGAAGAGATCACTCACTCCGCTCGTTCTCTTCCTTGCTCTACTACGTGTCTTGTTAAGAATATTTTCAAACAATAACTGTTGGGTGGTTTACTCGTTCTGCTCTTATAGTTTACCACTGGTTAAACTTTAGTATAAATCTAGTATAAAGCTAGTATTATAAACCGGGCAAGGAGTAACCAGGGTGAAGGGGGGGCACTCGCAGACTCAAATTTCAAATTAGGGGTCAGGAGGGTCAGGTCAGCGTGAAGACATAAAACATGTCAATATAGTTTGAAATATCAAGTTATGTGCCGAATTATAAAAAGTTCTTAATTAGGTATTCGCTGGTAAAACGATACATAATATGCGTGTAGGAGCGCTGTTGTTGATGTTGAGAAGGTGATCATGACGTTTTTAGCTATGACACAGCAAAATATTAAGATTGACTGTACCTTCTCACATATTAATTTTTGCGAAAAATGTAGAGAACAGAAATTGTTTTCCTCTTCATTTCCTGTTGAGTAAATATAATTTCGAATGTCTTGGGTGAATTTTCTAATACTATCACTTTTTCGACAAGCTTCCGGAAATGACCGTCACGGAAAACATCGCCTTTGAAAAGAAACGGGGTCGTATGAGCGTGCACGCACGCCCAAAGTCGTTCCTGAAAAACCGCACCTCCGGTCCTTTGGGGCGTTGCGTCAGTAGTCCAGAAGGGTCGAAGGGATAGTGGCCTGACTCCATTTTCTCCACAAGTTCCGCGCGCTGTGCAGACACATCAAGGAGGCCACAACAGGGTTCTACCCTACTGACCGAGGCAATGCTTGGCATTCGACCTGGAATTCAGGCAGTCCTGTACCATGGACACATGCGTATCTTCTGCTCCACCAGAGTGTTCAGCCGCCACTAGGAGCCCACTAAGAGCTAACCAGCACCGCATCGCGACCTTGGCTTCTCAGGCGAGAGGTTCTTCCTCTTCTTCGCCTCTTTTGTTGGTTGTCTTGTGTTTGCCCTCATTTTTCTTCTGTTGGCGCTCCCTCCTGAGCCCTGTATGTCGTGGTGCTGCTGGTACTGACGAGAAGAGATATGACAGCAGCAGTATGGGGGAGATGGTATACGTAGATGTAAGAGGCCACAACTTGACTACATCTGCCGCTCCCATTCCGCGTTCATTTTCTTCTTCATTGTGGTTCCAAGCCTCCGTTGAGCGTAGCATGCAGGGAACCAAGTTGCTAGGGGTGAGTTCTTCATCTTCCCCGATCTCCTGTAGGGACCGTTTTGGCTTACCCCGCTCACGTCTCCATGCCTCACACGCGAAGATGGTGTGTTGTGGTCCATCATCCCGTTCCTGACAGCGTGAACACGACGGTTGCTCCACTTTCGCCATTTTGTATAGGTACTTTTTGAAGCACCCATGGCCTGATCGATCTCATCATTTGTGTAAGATGAAAATTCAACTGGCCAGGGTCTCGGTCCATCCTTTGGTCAAGATCACGTATTAGCACGCGGGTCTGGGTGAGCCGCTTATTCCACTTGGCAAGCGAGGAGCGTCCGGCCTCCTGCTTGACCCGCAAGGCTTGTTGGATGGTCTTTGTTTTCTTCTTTGTCTCGAACACTCGTGCTTGTTCTTCTGGTCCGTCGACGCAGTGCGGTAGGCACTAACACACGCGCAGCTCTTCGTTGGATTTTTTCAATTTCTCTTCTTCTGTACACAATCCTTGTGGAGTCGGCCTACACAGGAGCTCCATAAAGGAGGACTGACATAGCTACGCTCTTCTTATAGCTTCTCCTGGACCTCCTTGGTTCGACATGAGGTGGGACAAACGTATGACCACCCTGGAAGCTTTCCCACCATCCTGAAGTGATGGCGGAAGCTTGGCTTGCTGTCGAACCAGAGACCCAGATATTTTCCGCACCTTGCAGGTGAAAGGTGGGTGGATTGAACTTCTGACGGGTCGTGAATATAATACCTCCGTCTTTTCTACTGCCAAGCTTAATCCGGCCGACTTGATCAAACGGGTCACAGCCTCTAGCACCTGGTTCACCTTGGTCTCCACCTCGGCAACAGTGTCGGCAGAGCCAACCACCAGGGTATCGTCGGCATAGCATATAAGCTGTATCCTTGGTGGTAGCTTGATCTCAAACAGGCCGTTGAATTCGATGTTCTTTAATGTGGGTCCTAAGACAGAGCTCTAGGGAACACCGCATGTTACACTTCTCTTTACTGTGCCGACAGACGCCTCTGCATAGACCTCTCTGCAGTTCAGGTAACTGTAGATGATTCTTAGCAGGTAGCCAGGCACCCTTGCGTTTAGTAGCATCTTCAAGATCTTCTGCCACGGAATGGAATTAAACGCATTCTTTATGTCGAGGCTGACAGCTATGCAAAACTGGCGCTTCTTCATAACCGCGGAAGCTATCTTCTTCAGCTTAATTGCGGCGTCTGAAGTGCAGCGTCCAGCTCGGAAACCGTACTGACTCCCAGAAATTATCTTCTTGGACACTAACCGCGTTACTACTGCCCGCTCAAATAGGCAGAGCGGTCGGTAGGACGATGGCAGGCCAGGTGGTTTGTCATTCTCCTCGATTAGCGCCAACCTGGTTTTTTTCCGCGTGTGGGCTACACCCCCACTGCTAAGGCCTTATTGAAAGCACTTTGCAACAGAGAGGGATCCACAACGGGGAGAGAGCTCAACACAGCATTGGGAATTTCGTCTAACCCGGGAGCTCTCCATTATTTGCCGTAATCTCCTCGGTACTAAAGAGGGGCACGTCCTCCTCCACTTGTGGTGGCGTAACCATAAGTGGCGAGTATTGTGGAGAGAGGGTGTCGATCGCTCTTCCAACTGCCTCTGGCTCCATTCGGCTCGTTGCGGATGGACCCCTAATTTCTTCATTATCACTTTGTAGGGTTCGCCCCAAGGGTCTTCATCCGCAAGGCTGCAGAGCTCATTCCAGCGTTCTTTCTTACTCTGTTTTATTGGAGCCTTTAGCTTTTTACGAGCCTGCTGGTATTGCCCGGCAACCATCCGCGCCTCTTCGCGGCCTCTACTACGCTGATATATCCGGCGCTGATGGTTGCTCTTCTGGCGGAATTGGGCAATTTTGTCGGTCCACCAATACACCGGCTTCCTCTTCTTTGATGGACCGCAGTAACGGAAAACATAAAGAGCACCTTCTATGATTTTATATGTGAATACCCGACTGATGATATCCGCGCGTTTCAATTTCAAAATCAGAATATTGCAGCCGAAACTTTTAGCTTCGGCTTTTGGCTTAGCTCAACAATGTTGAAAAATTTGTCTTTCAGCTTTTGGAAAAATTTTGCTAGCTCAATTCAATTAATTTTCGGCTGGTCATGTTATGAGGGAATGTTGAAACAATCAGGAGAATTTAACCTTTACGATACTTTTGGATACTTATTCTTCAGTTTATGTTCATTTCTAACCTCCATTAGACGCCTGCTTTACAGGCTTCTGAACAGCTGAGCTTAACCGGAATCAGTCCCTGAAACTTGACCATGTATTGTATACAACCTAATTTTTACCACGAGTCTTTCTTCTAAATTAAATACCTCTATTAATAGCTCGAAGTGTGACTTATGCCCTGCCCTTGTACAAACTGAATATTATGGGAAAAAAAGTAAAAAGAAATTTCAACACTGCTCATTGTTTTCGGCGGAAAAAAAAAGAAGCTCTAGAAAATACCAAGATCATTGAAACAGTGAAAAGTAACCAGCTTTTAGTATATGAGAATTCTTTTGGAGCTCTTTCGTTCGTTACACGGTAACTTGATGCGAAATCATTAGGTCATCATCTTGTCACCGTTACGATTAATTCCTTCACTTCTTTTCTGCTCTTAAATAAATAAACTGCGTCCGAAAAGGATTGCATTCGTGAGATTCTTTCTTCCTTATTACATGAGAAAATTTCATATTCCTATATGAATTCGGTAAATGACGCTCTTGGTTACGATATCATTTTGAGTAAAACGCCAGGCCGGCCGCTTGCATGTAAGGGATACGATAATACCAGAAGAGAAAAGAGTGTTCTTTTGAAATTTGCGCAGAAAAGAGAAGATAACAGAAGAAACTTGACAGCATCAAATGATGAATAGAAGTAATAACATACCAATGACAGTTTGATGAACGAGTTGGAAATTACCCCCATTGATAATAGCTTGTATTCTAGTGACTTCGTATATTTTTAACGTCACGAAGTTCGAATGTATCCTCAGCTTCGGATGAAATATCGTATCATTAACAAAAAACAATAATTATTAAGAAAGGATATTAAAATGAAATACTCATAAAAATAACTTGTATTCTTTTGGTTCCGTTGTGTATTTGACTAAGAAAATCGACAGGAAAAGATACAGTAGAAAGGTAACCAGAGGTGGATCACCTTTTATTTTTGGATGGAAGTACAAAATACTGAGACTTCTTCGAAACTATTTCTCCATATTTTTCTTTAGATCAAGAGGACGACGATTTTCTTCATCAATTCACAATCCAGTGACAAAGAAAAATGATTACTCACGGTTCACATAATATAAGTGAGAGTAGAAATGTTATCAACTTCAAAAATATTTACCATCAAACTCGAAAGGTTGGAAACTTTTTGGTAACTTTCACTATACATGCACAAAAGAGGAAAAGTCGAAGGACATTCAAATATTTTGCAAGATGAAGTTATAAAGCGTAACATTTAAAAGTCACACAGGCATGTTCCTAGGAGGCCCCAATGTAATGTGTTTTTAACTTGTTAATGGTGTTAAAAAAGCCGTGAACTGAGATTTCACTACAACTAATGTTACGACAATAATAATAAATTAAATTAGCTCGGGAAAAGCGTTCGCACTCTCTTACGTTCTCTTGCAGCGAGCATTCTCACGTACTTTTATAAAAGATTCAAGACACCAGGGAAATAAGCATTTGGTATAAAAATTGAAAATGAATTAATTTTTTAATTTTTAACGTACTGTATTGTAAACGGGATTCGTACAATTAATTTTCTTCGGAAATTACTAAGGCGGCATGGCACACGTGCGACGCGGGTTTCTTGGTAAATCGTTCAATTTCGGCACTTTTTGCACTACTGAAACTAAAAATTGGAAAGAAGATCTTTACTGAAGGGACAGGAAATTAGGAAGGGAATTTCGCGACACCATCCTTTCTCCCACGAGCACGCAGTCTTTTACTCGACGATTCAGCGATATCTTTATTGTTCACACTTTTCTTTTTTTCTGATAGTTAGAAGGGAGTGGCCATACACTGTGTGATTGAAATAGTGAATACAGACTGTATCTCAGGAGTTACTACAAATGCTAACCTATATAAATGTTTTGTCCCCAACAAGATACAAGAAAGAAAGGAAGAAAGAGAATGAAGGATTGTTACGATCGATAATTCTTCCTGTTTATCGTGGAGATCAAATCGTTGATTTATGTCCATTACGGCATTACCGGCACAAGTGTAAAGACGAAATTGGTCCTCAAGATCTGTCGTGGTTTGTTTCATTGAAATAAGTCTCGTCCCCTGTATTATGTTGCATACTCGTTTGCCTGATTCAATTATCGTACGATAATACTTGAAATTCTCGTCAATTTTGTGGTCAAAAGCTACTAGTGACATGGGATAGAACTAGAGTGGGTTGTGAATTCGTGTATATTTTTTGCGTGTAGTAGTGCTTCATTAATAACACAAACAACCCGACCACGGCTATGACCCAGCATCATACACCGCTACACAGCGTTGCGTCGCATGACCAAAAGCGCTCAATGTATTTATAGATAGGACAGATCAACAAAGGAAGGGAAATGTATGAAGATTGAGAGAATAGCGATAACTTGCTACTTGGGCTTGAGGGAATTGTAGGTGTTGAGAATGATGAAAAGCTTATTTATAGTTGAAAATTTGAACGATAGTCAAAATCAATGGAATTTTGAACATTTTTATGTTGACACTTTTCTCAGTGATACATGTATCGTATATCAAATTACTTCAATTTTTTTGTTTCAGAATCTGAAAAATCAAATTATGACTACTAATCTGTGGGTAGAGCAAGTAAGTTTTCAATATTTCTATTCAACTATTGTGTCCATTTACAATAATTTAGAAGTCGAAACCAAATCATTAGTTTTTATGAAGGTATCTCTTTATTGTTAGAGGAGGAAGACTTTATATAGTTTTGACCATGGCGCTGTCTATAGCTATGAAGATACCAAATTTGGCCCTTCAACAGGTTTTCTGCATTCCTGATTTAATTTCATTGAGTAAGCTGTAGGTTTTTGTCCTTGCTATGATTGGCGTCCAGGCTTTTAACGAGAAAAAAATCTAATTGTGTCGCCCATGAGATAACCCTCTTTGTTTCCTAGTTTCGGCATCCTTCCAAATAAAGTGCGGCTTACGAAATTTTCGAAAAAGTTCTAAAAAGTTGGTAAGGTCTAGTCAAATGCCAGGTACACGTACTTCAACAAAAACTGTTGACTTTCTTGGTACGCTGTACTATTTTTTTTGCAGGCTCTATTGCCTATAGTTATTGATAACCGCCTGAAGCTCGAAATGGTTATTTAACGCTACAAGGGGCAGATATAGCCATTTCTAACCGTGTTGTGTATGAGATTTTTCTTCATTTACGATCAAGAAGTAGAGAACGTTTGCATTTTTGGAGATGATAGCTCGTCAATATTCCAAAGGTGCAAAATAAAAACGAAAAAACTCTCTAGTAGCGAAATGAACATACGTGAACGCACAGTCGCATCATTCCATGCGTCACGTTTGATGTGACTAATATTTTACCATTATCAAGAACGTGATGAGACACTTTTTGATCGTAAAGGAAGAAAAAAGATGATGAAATGAAAAATAAGCCTTGTGGACCGTGAGATTTGAAAAATGTAGACATGTGATCCCAGTTCGAAGATCAGGACGAATTTTTAGATCAAGTAATTCTTTTTTAGCGGAGAACCCGCTATCCATCTTGTTAGGGGGATCACATCCTCAGAAAACGTGCGCGTTCGGGAGTTTCTGTGAACTGAGTGACGTGACGTGACGTGTGGCGTTTTATGACGTCATCAATGACCTTGACCTACTTTAGGGACTTGGAAAAATTACAACTTCCAGCCGGGATGCTTTATGACTTCATCAATGATCTTGACCTTGACCTACATTAGGGACTTGGAAAAATTTCAATTTCCAGCCTTATCAGGCCTAGCATGCAGTTTACTGAGAAGAGCCCAGCCAACTCATTTTCTGAAGGGGTATCTTCGCGCCAACGTGATCGCGAGCGCAGGAGGTTGTGGGTTCCCCGCTGCCTCAATTTTTATTAACGAGCAGTTAGCTGCACTTGGGGCTGTATGCTCGACGGAATATTACAGCTTGTTATTAATTAAAATTTGATGAACATCGTAGAATTAGAAACAGAATTAAGGATACGTATATTAGAGATAAGGATTGCCGTGGTAAACGGTGTTTGAAGAGTTCAGATATTATGTCGTTAGAAATGAGTTTGTTGTAAATATTGAAGAGATAAGGATGTGGTTACATGGTTGTTCTTTAGGGCCTGGTTATAGGAAGAGGGTACGTTAAGGGAAGAACGGAGAGATGGAATTTGAGGGCATGAAAAAAAATGTTGGACTATCAAGGGATCTTCTTCGCAGTAAGGGCTGGATGGAGGTAGTAGAATTTTGGAGTTTATGACATGGGAGTGGATGATTCGCGTGTGGTCAATGCGGAGACGGGTCTGTTGGAGGTGGATCAGGGTACTGGGGATTTTTTTATGGAGAAAAGTTTATGTAGAGTTTGGAGTTTCCAGTGAGATTTCGATTCGTCAAGGATCAGGGAGCGAAAGTGAATTTTGTAATCTAGAGTAGGTATAGGGGAATTATCAGTAGTTCTTGGGAGGGAACAGGCTTGTTTTGCAGCTAGGTCAACTATGTCGTGATCAGGATAATTAATGTGCCCGGGAATCCAGATGAAAGTGATGTGAGAGTTGATGGAGCGGAGGTTGAGAAGCGTGAGTTGAATGCGTTGGATGAGAGGGTGTGAGTTGTGAAGGTCGGAGATGAAGTGGAGTAAAGCTAGAAGGTCTGTCAGGAGAAAAAAGTTGTTATTTGGGGGAAGTTGTGAGAGGTGGGATAGACAAGAAAATTGAGTTCAGCAGTAATTATCGATGCGATATTGTGAATACGGTAGGAAGTCACGGAACCATTTACGGAGAATGCTTAAGATGCTCGATTGTTAGATTTAGATCCGACCGAAAGGCAAATAGAAGAATTGGAGTATTCTCTGATTAAGATATATTTCGGATGATGATAGAGTTGTTGGTTTTGGGTAATTCAGTGAGATAGAGTTGTATGTTTGGTGGTGACAAAATCCAAGGAGGAGTGGTGATTTTTATGGGGGGTAAAAATTTTGCATTGAAAAGGATGCCGAGGGAGTTATTGAATTGGAGGAGGATATGTTTATTGGAAGCCGATGGGGAGGTGGAATATTGATGGAAGATAGAGTCAAAAATTGGTAGGTCAGGGTCTTGAGATACGGATGATAGAAAATTGGAGTTTAGGATATGAGTCTACGATAAGAAAGGGAGGTTCACCGGATTCTGCGCACAAACTCAATTTTGGGCTTGTGCGGTAGGCACCCAAGGCCATCCTAAGGGCGGAAGTTTTTATAGTGTCAAGTGAAGAGAGGACGGTTTTGCTGGCAAGATTGTAGATTGGGGAACCATACTCTAATTTTGAACGGATAAGACTTCTGTAGATGAGTAATAAGAGTTTTCTGTTGCAGCCTTTGGAAGGGTTATGTTTAAGACTTGTGCATTTAGCTTTTAAAATTTTGATTTGGGGAGTCCGTGTAAGTTTTTGATCGAATTGGAGACCGAGAAGTATACCGGAATTGCGAGAGGGAATTTCAAAATTTTGTAAATATAGGGGTTGGAGTTTCTTTTTTTAAAAACGACCGAGTAGGTTTTGGAAGCCGGTTTTCGAGGTCCAAGTAGTTATTGAATCTAAAGCGTCCTGAAGAATTCTGTGAGTTCGTAGAGGATTAGAGGAACAGATGATGGTGACGTCATCAGCGAAAAGGCGTTGGGTCAAGCGAAATTTGACTAGTTTAGTTATATGGTTAATGGCTAAAACGAAGAGTAAAACGCTGAAGACTTCTCCTTGGGGGACTCCGTTTTTGACTGGGAGAGGAGAGGAGGTAGTGTTTTGAATACAGGCCATTAATGATTTGTCGCGAAGAAAGCTTTAGAGTATGTTGGGAAGGTTGCCTCGAAGGCCGATTTCATGTAATTTAGAGATGATGAGGTGACGCCAGACCCGGGGGAAGGCTTCCTGAAAGTCAAAAAAGATGGAGTAGAGGGAAGATTTGAGTAGAGGCGAGTTATTAATTTGTGATTGGAGGTCGAGAAGTGGTTAGGAGGTGTTTCGTTCTTTTCTGAAGCCGTATTGGAAGGGTGAAATGAGGTTATTGGATTCAAGGTAGCAGAGAAGTCTTCTGTTTATTACAGAAAGAGAGAATGGATACCAGAAAAAAATGCTCTCAATTCTCTTATTTGAGGTGAGATTCGAAATAGTAAATTTGCCTTTTGATTAAAATGATGTCTCTCGAATACGTTGGTACAGCTCACTCGTATTCTTTAGAAACTTATTTCTTTTTCTTTGCCTCGAATAATTTACGATTGCATGTTTTTTTTTTTTTAATTTATGTAGTCTTGGCAAGATTATAAGCTAAGATGGGAACCAAAAGAGTACGGCGGTGTTCAAATGTTACATGTTCCGTCCGATCATATATGGCGTCCGGATATTGTCTTATACAATAAGTAAGTTCAGTTTTCTTCATTTATTGCAGTATTTTGTTTTGTAATGTGCACCATTCCTTTTTGAAATTTCAAACAAATATCCAGTGTATGAAATATTCTGTTGACGAATAAAATTCTACGAAGAATTTAGACATAAAGCAAAAATAATGATAACTGAAAGCATCGACGCCTATTTTAAACATTGTTTTATGGCGCGAATTTGTTTCCATAAAAAAATTGTGACTCTCAAGCAACTTTATAGAAGACATTAGTTTCAAGAGGGTACACACAGCAAAGGTGATCTCTAGAGAAAATTTGTTCGCCATTAATTTTTTTCACCCAGTTTTATTTGCAACTATCGGATCGTTTTCATTTTGACAAATGAATTGCGTAGTCATTGTTTCCATTTCGTTCACACTCAACGTTCCCTTACAACGTTCCTGCGAGTCTATTAATTTTAGATTTACTTTAGTCTAATTACTAGTTCGGTGTCTCTAACCCAAAAGTTAGGATAACTCGTGAGTACACAAACGTTAGCCGCGTGAAATATAAACTTTCCGAACTTTTGCGGTTGTCGTTAATTACCCGAAAGACTTGATGGGGTAAGAGTTTCAATAATTATTTAGGTCGGGCATAGGCTTCCGTAAAAGATACCGGTACGGTACTTCAGAGAGGGAAAAAAATATTTTTCGGATACGCAACGAAGGAAAGATATGAAATTATGAAGTTTTATGGTTTTTACAATAACTGCGTTTCTGTGGGCGACGCTTCAGTGTATAAAATACGTGGAAATTTTTGTTTGAAAACTGCATAGAGAAAATTCTGGTCCTTTTTAGTTGAAAATATTATGGACCTTATTTTGTAGCAGTCTATTGGTGAATATTGGAACTGTCCCCATAAGTAAAAATCCCAAAAATCATATCTCTATGAGAAAAAAATGAGACGTGTCAGACACGACATAACGGCAGGTATAATCTGAACGATCAGCGCGAATTTTTCTTTAGTTTAAACGTCTCGCTTTTGTTTAGTGTTGGTCTAATATTCAGTCATTCAATGAATTGACATTTAAATGGAAAAATCTAATGGTTTGAATTTTGATGAAAGAAATACCACCCAAAAGCGCTCCAGAAATGTTTCCTTCGTTCCTTGAGATATTTCAGAAAATATTCAGAATTGCCATACTGCCGTACATCCCACCATGGTTTTGAGATTCATGGGAATCACTTTTTCTACGCTAACTTGAAAGTACGTCGGTAAAATAGGCATCTATCATATTTTCTAACTATCCAAATGTTTGCCACAGTGGTGTCAGGTTTAGTTGAGAAACAAGATGGATACCCATTTTACCTGCTCTCAAGCTCCTTAGCGCTACTCAATCCAAATTGCAAAATACAAACGATGTGACTGCTCCTCGCAAATGACTGGTCCAAATAGACCGCTATCAGTCTATAGGGCTCTTTCCTTGTATCATAATATTGCATACTAGTTTTCCTGATTCTTATTGTAATGGTACTTGGTTTACATTGGTCTTATGGAAGAGGAATCGAATGTGCAATAATATAGCGTATCCATTTCCCTGCCATAAGACCAATGCAATGTAAACAAGTACCATTACAATGAGAATCAGGCAAACAAATATGCAATATGATATAGGGGAAGGGCCCTATAGTGCGTTTGTCGGACAAGGTGAGTGATGTCACAACCTGAATAGACAAGTTTAGTGATGACGTATGTATGGGAATTTTACATTTGCCTTCTTAGTGATCATTTGTAGGGGATTTTGCAGACTTTGATTAATATTGAAAGAACCTTTCAAATGTCAAGCTTTTGCAATATGTTTAACAAAAGTAGAACTAACAATGAATTTTATTATGGTCATACATCCAGGTTGGATGAACGACCGTGTATGTGAACTCAGATTTACTCAAATAGTATCTACAGTCACATCTGATACAGATACATTTTTGCTAAACAGGATTAAAATTATGACGTCACACTAAACTTGTCTATTAGATATTTCCAGGTTGTGAAATCGATCCTATTTTCTGGCAAACGAGTGGTATAGTATCTTGTATAAAAGTGGGTCTTCAATTGATGGTTGCATTTACACTCAAGTTCTTCCTCTTTTGGGTAGGATGACAAATAATACAAATGGAGCCTTCAGTTACAGACCTAATTCTATCCGGGCTCTTTCCCTAAGTCATATTGCGAACTCGTTCGCCTGGTTCTCATCATAATGATGTTTGTTTTACATTGGTCTGACGATAGGGGAATTGATTATGCAATAATACCATATCTTTTCTACTGTCGTAAGACCAATCTAAAGCAATACCCGCACAACAAGAATCAAGCAAACGAGTATGCAATATGATTCAGGGGAAAAGCCCTGTACAAGAGAGCTAGCTATTCTATCTGCAGTGTCGTGTTTTGTACTGTCTCAAATATTCCTTCTTATTATCAATGGTATCTATTTTTGTAGCCAGCCATTGAACCTGTTCGCATTGAGAAGTTCAATTTTTGTCATTGTTGGGTGATAATTGATAAACGTATTGTGATGCGATTTGGACAGATGAATCTCATGTTCGATTCATTTTACATCACGTTCGCCACTCAAGAATAACGACGATTAGACTTCTCCACATGAACAGAATGTAGGGTAATATTTTGTAAAGAAAATGATGAATGAGAATTCACAACGTTGTTATACAAGTTGAATGATATAGCTAGTGCTCCACCAACACGTACAACGAATGATATTTTACTTTAAAAAACTGAAACAGATTAAATACCTTGTACAGCTAATGAACAACGCTATAAATAACAATCTTTTCTATTAATGACCTAAGGTTGAAATATTCAACCTAATATTATTTTACTGACCCAGCTGCAGTAACCTATCTGCAAAAGTTGTATATTTCGATCGTTAAAACTAATGTTGAATAAAATTCATAAAATAAATTGATAAAACAAAAAAGCAAAGAAAGGAAAAAGTAAAACATGAATTGTCAGATTGCTTGCATTTAGTAATGCTTCTCTAGTCTGTTCTATTCTGCTTGATGATTAAAAAAAAAGCATAATCTTTCTAGCTTCTTTTTCATGTATAGTTCTAGATCGAATCTATGATGAACTCTAGATTTTTGTTGATTGACTCCTATCTAAATATAGCGCTTTTCTTTCTTATTATTTTTTCAATTTTATTTCTTTGTGCTTATTTTGTTTCATTATTATTTTCACCTGTACGCAATACTTGTTTCAAATCCTACGCAAACTTTAGATTCCGAATCATGAAAATAATGTTATACGCGCTTAATTTCAGATGACGTTCAAAATTATAATCTTATTTTTAAGTTATCAAATATCACAGATGGCTGATTGCTACCAGAAGAATAAAAATTTTCAAGCTTGAGAATAAAAAGAAAAATATTATTCTCATTTCATTTTATTTGTTCAGATAGGCTTCCTGTAGGTAGGTCTTCTGAGTAGTGGAGTCTTAAAATCTTGTCCGTCGCTATTATTGCATTAAAATTAATTGTTAAAAACAGATACATACTACGATATGGGAAACCTGCTGTAAATATGGCGATAATATTTTAATCAAGATGCCTAACGTTTTTTATTTCTCACGCTAAGCGCTATCAACATTTGACCATTCATGGCCGATTGTCATATTGAGTATTTGTATCTATTTTTTGTAAAAAAAAGAAAATACATCCCCTGTTTATAACCCGTTCTGCTACAGATTCGACAATCTGTGAACTTTTTTGAAAGTAATTGTGCAATTTTTTCAAAAGGTTTTGAGAAAACCCACGTACTTATGTGTATCTAGAAATTCTAGTGTATACAATGTAGAAAATAGTGACGTGGTTCCACTTTTTCCGCTTTTTTGATACTTTATCCCGAAGACTTTTTTACATTATATGGGAGTGCGTTTGTATGTGTATTGACTGAACTGCTTTTGAGATGAAGAAATTGACGTTGTAGAGTTGAGCACTGAAAATGTCTTCATCATTGCCGAGCTGAAAACCAATATGTAGTCGTTGGTAATCAGTCAATCGTCAAATTTTTAATTTTCTTCTTCCTGACACATCTTCTTACTAATCAGATGGTCAGATTAAGATAAATGCATATCAACTTTTCAGTCGAGGAAATACTCTTACTTTCGCTTAGTTTATCTTGTGTAGCAATCTAATTGAAGAACAAGTGTGATTGATGTGCTCAAATAAGCGCTCATTAAAGTCCAAGATAATCAGGAAAATATCATCAGTCATTGAGCATAATTGGTTTCAATCATTAAAGTTCAAACAGTAATGTGCTTGCTGATGAACACTACGTGTGTGGTCATCCGCGAAAAATTACGGAAAGAGTGTCACTGTAGAAATTGAATTAATATCTGTGGAATAAGATATTCCAAAGTGTTAGTGGAAATAGACTGAAATATTTACAATATTTTTGGAAACGCATTATTTTGAATGAGTCCCTTGAAATTTTACTCGCCGAGGGGATTTTGAACGAGATTCTGTCACTCTAGGTTGGTTTCATCCAGTAGGAACGCTGGTTTCAGTTGATGAATGGATACTTTCTTCTCCCTTCCATCCACTTCTAGTTGGAACACCTTCTGGTTTCGTTCAACGACGCAGTATGGTCCAGTATACAGAGGGGAAAACGCGCCCCTTGGCTCAGCAGGTACCCGTAAGAAAACATGAGAGCAGCTTGAGAGTGCCGTTGGTATATATACTGGAAGTGAGCCGCCTACCCTCAGTGTGTGTTGGAAGTTCTGCAGCGAGTGTGCTAATTGGCGCACAAATTCTGGCTCATCCAAAGGGATGTCGTTAACAGGAACGAAGAGATCTGCCGGAAGCTTCAATTCTTGGCCGTAATTCAGATGAGCGGGAGAAACTTTCGAGTCTAGGCTGATGGCTGAACGGAGTCCAAATAAAATTAGCGGGAGCATTTCCACCAAGTTGGCGCTCTGGTATGCTTAAAGCGCGGTGCCAGCGCTCCACCTTCCCGTTTTCCTGGGGGTTGTATGATGTTGTCCGAATCTTTCCTATGCCCAGGCGTTCGGATAGACGGTTGATGAGTGCGGAGTTTAATTGGCGCCCCTGGTCAGTTGTAATGCGGGCCGGAACTTCAAAACGAGAGATCCAGGTGTTGAGAAGGATGTTGGCAACGTTTGTTGATGAAATGTTGTCTGTTGCTATAGCTTCTGGCCACCTGCTTGTGCGATCGATCATTGTAGTGGCAAAAAGTTTTCCGTTAGATGGTGGCAAAGGGCAAACAATATCCACGTGTAGGTGCTGAAACCGTTGCGCCTCTTCAAAATTTCCCAGCGGGCTTTGAGTGTGGCAAGTGACTTTGGATTTCTGGCAGGCCAGACAAGCTTTTACCCAAGTGCTGCAGTCGTGCCTCATGCCCGGCATACATAAGGTTTGAATACCAGAATGGCTGTCGTTTCAGGGCCAGGATGTGACCATTTGTATACTGAGAACAACGCATCGTATCTGAACTTGGCTGGGAGGTAAATTCGTTCTTGACCTGTTGATATATCCACCATTATGAGGTCGTTAGGGTCGTCTACTAAGACTGGTTTCAGCTTCAACCGGGATGACCCGGATTTAACCATATTCTGCAGCTCAGTGTCTTCTTTTTGTGCTGTTGCTATCTCTGTATATGATTGTGACAAAGATTGAAAGAGAGAATCAACTCTGGAGAGGGCGCCGGCAACCACATTCTCTTCACCTGGCAAATGTCTGATGCGTGCAGAATTGTGCAATAAATTCCAGTTGTCGCATTCGGTTTCAAGTCTCTCCATAATGATAGACTGTTGAAAAAAAGGTATTTAGGAGGTGAAAAAAAAATTTTGTGAGGGAATGACAAGGCGTCAGTTCAGCAACTCTTTTACTTTTATGTTTTTTGAGACAAAAGAACGGTTGAACCAAAAAAATGGTGGGGATGATAATGAGTATTCTGAAGGAAATTAAGTCGTTACTAAAACATTCAGTAATCTAATCAGGAGGTTAACAAACGAAGATTCTTACATCCTGCCAATAATGCGATAAAATAGATAAGAATATATTTTTGATCCTCGAAATCCATACACTACAGGTATGATATGTCCTTAGGCACTGAGGTGTATTTCAGAAGGGGGGGGGGTTGAGGGCTGAGACTCTTGAGACTGACACTTAATAGTAGAGATCGAGTCAAACATTTGAGTCATAGTTGAACAAAAGCAGTACAAAGAAATTCTGATCAATGGTGGAGTATCTATTAGGGTGGAGCGAAAAAAAAATCTCATATTTTACTGACGGGTAGCGATGGAAAGTTGTCTTTGGGGTTAAAAAAGAAGTGTACAAAATTCTGTTTGAAAATATTGATATCTTGAGGTAGGAAAATGAGATGAAAAATCAAGGTAGTTGTGTACAGACTACTGCGCGTAACGTTCGTTACAGCGCGCGGTGAAAGCGTAGCGCGACGTCGAGGCTGAAGATTGATGTCCCACACTCATTGATACACTTCACATAACGCAACCTTGATTGCAAGAAAATTTGTTTTCAGTATAATAAAGCGCAAATAACAAGCACTGAAAGTATTACAACAAAATATTTTCAAATTTGTAAATAATTATATAGTGTAATATCATTTTGCGACGGGGACGTATTCTTTTTTTGTGTTAAAACTTGGAATTATCCTTCGAGACTCAATTGTAGCTCGAATGAAACCATCACGAGCTTCAGAACCACACACTGATGAAGAAGCTTCGGTGACAAGTCGTACACTGCGCTCAACTGCTTGTGTGTGGTTTGGAAAACTCTTGAGGAAATTTTTAACCTCTGCAATTGATGATGTTGTTGAATCAAAATTCTTCAGAATTGGTGGCTCGGAAATGATTAATGGCCAGGTGATCATTTCCATATAATCTTCAGCAGCAAAATTAAGTTTAGGAACTCGGAATACTCTGGGAGTCTGTAGTTTAACTTGTTGTTTTGCTGCTGTAATGAGCTGAACAGCTCTTTGTTGATTCCCCAAGTTCTCCTCATCCGTTAATGCGCTAAGAATTAAATTTTCTGGATGGGTAAAAAATGCGTTCCTCTGAATGGCTGGCCTGATAATTCGTTGAATTGATAGTGGAAATGGTTCAATGAGCTGCAACATTCTGAACCTTCCCTCGGGGCAGGAAGGTTTTTGTTTCACAGAGAACCATACAGGAGCATAATACTTTCATGATGCAATTTGAAAGTATGAGTAAATTCTTTGATGGATTTGCCGTTGAAACATATAGTCGCGAAATTCCATCAGCTGTTGTTAGCCAACGAGCGTGTGACATTAGACCAGGGTTTTTCCCGTTGAGCGATTGAGATACATTTCCCTCAGATACTGCGTTCACTATTTCAAAAAGATATCGTTGGTCTGTGCTCAATTCGACCTCATTCAAAAACGGAGGCATATTGTTGCCTATTGTTCTAAATTTGACTATTGGTAACTTCTCACAGTTCGTCAACTGCTGACCAATTCTTCCTTTAAAGCATTTAGGTGCACTCGTTTGTCCATCTAACGCCATGAACACTGTGCATTAGGTCCTCGGCCGTCATGCAAACGAACAATAACGGCGCTAGTGGCCCACGCGGGCGGAATATGGCGAGCGGGAACCAAGTTGTACCCGCTAGTAGTATATTGCAAACGTTGCATTGCTTTTCCAACCTGAAGATCTTCATATTTTGTAACCAAATTTTGGATACATTCATTTTACTGCTGTAGACAACTTTTTATCACTACCCGCGACGAAAATTTGATTTTTTTTTTCAAGGCCAATTTCACTCCACCCTAGTATCTATGTACCCAGCCTCCCTCCCGTAAGGCACTAAAACAAAAATTAAAATTGTTTGGCTGAGATTGTATGAATTCTCTAGGTCAGGGGCGCTCAACCTACGGCCCGCGGGCCAAATCCGGCCCGCCGAAAGATTCCATCCGGCCCGCGAACACATAGACCTAACAAGAATTTAGAAAATCTATTGTTCTCCATACTTCATAGTTGATATTATAATTATAGCACATTTAAAAATGATGAATATATCAACGTTTTTTTTGCGGCCCGCGAGAACTTTCAAATTGTGCTATGTGGCCCTGGCCCAAAAAGGTTGAGCGCCCCTGCTCTAGGTGGACGAGGAGAAGAATAATATGTTTCCATTACATTCACATCATCTTAGATTACTTTATGGAGAATCAATATTATACGTTTCAATAATATTATTTTTCTTCTTCTTTTTTTTTTTTTAATTTTCCATAATAAAGCATGAGAAGACCCGGAGTTCTTGAAATAAACTTTCCATGCCACGAGTTAATTATCGCGATCGTGACCATTCAGAATGAACAGCTTTATACAAAGAATTTCAAGAAGCTGTACTGTTCAGAATTCCGCGCTTGAAATAATTTAACGACTACTTAGAAAAGTAGCCTCGATATAGCGTCGCTGTGGCTGTTTAATTTAATGCGTTAGCATAAGAATTAATTTCCTTGAAGAAGAAACTACCCAGGTTAGCGCTAAAATTTTATTGTATTCGCA
Organism: Aspidiotus destructor; assembly: GCA_035079395.1. NCBI lineage: Eukaryota > Metazoa > Arthropoda > Insecta > Hemiptera > Diaspididae > Aspidiotus > Aspidiotus destructor. Next base: position 7,418,403 of record JAVHKZ010000003.1, on the reverse strand, counting down.
CAAGTCGTCTGACTCGAAGAACTTTCATTCCACCGCATTAAATCGATCTTATCAGAGGTTTTACGAAATCCAGTGATATCTACTCCCTCATCAAATAAGTTAAAACGTCAAGATTATTTCGAAATATTCTCCCTTACAAAAGTTTGACCACCAAAGGATGATGTAAAACTGTACAGAGTACGTGATGCAGACATTTAAGATTCGACACGCAAAAATTTTGTTCAATCGAGTTAGTAAGAAATGGTTGCACTCTTCCGCGTGTATTTATTGTTCTGAGAGGAGTTGAAAAGCAAATGAAAAACTCTCCATAACTAAGATTTTATGAAAACCTTCTTTGATATTACACAGTTATTACTAGTTTTACCGTATAGAGAACACTGATTCTCGTTTTTATTGAGGTAATTTGAAATTGTTCATAAAATTCACATCTCGAACTTTATTTTTGAGCAATGTAAATATCTCCTTCTAAAATACAAAGCGTGGCGTTTGTAAGCATACACTGAGGCATCGACTTTACTTGTTATTGAAAAATAGTTTATTCGGGAAAACGTGCGGTTCTATGATTAGACGAGAAAGTGAGATTAGCTCGGCTAATCAGAAGGCTAGTACTCTTACCTTGGAATTCTTGATGACATTTAATATTTCCTATTATAAGAGATAAAGTGTGCTCTACGTTGCGAGCCATTGTCTTAGGGTGGAGGAGAACGGTACGGACACGCATATGTAAGATATAAATTTTTTATTCAACACAACCGCGGTTTCGAACCTTACCGGGTTCATCATCAGGCGTATTTTTCCAATCTTCGAAGTGACAGTTATAAAGGTGGATATCTACGAATGCGTCATGATGACTCGAAAACTTTCCTAAACATCATGACGTCATGTATACAGTATTGTCCTGATGAAATTGACCTATTTATGACGAATGCGTTATGTTTGGGCACGGAACCAGCTGCCATCTTTGTTGGGAGTACATTCTCAAGTTCACTTGAAGAAAATTTTCCTACTTCCTAGAAAGCTAGGTCGAAGAGTAATTTAGTTCAGAGAGTTCGGAAAATTTGGTCAGAGGAGCAGAGGGCGAAACTATCCGGGACTAACGGACTGGAGGAAGGGCCTCCTTGGGATCCCCTCACAAAAGGGTGTGTGACGTCATCAAGAGACTCGGAAAAATGTTGACCCGAAGATTTACATACGTACTTGATTTAAAATTTATCGAGTATCATCAACTCACGTCATTGATGTAGTCAGCAGAGATACGAACATTTGACTGACTTTATAAATAGTTCACATAATCTTTACTATTAGAGTGAAGGATTACGCGATTACGCACAGAGGTCGGAAGCTGAAAGAAAGGTGAACTTCATTATTTCATCGAGCAATAAAAACAAAAAAAAACACACTCCCCTCCTAAGGGTCAAATCTGCAAGAGGTGGAATATTCGAGTCCGTATCAAGGCAGAAGGTCCTAAATGCAAAAGAGGGACTAAGTACGAATAAACTACGGTTACAAGACCACCCTTAGGGCTGAAGAAAACCACAACATTCATGGGAATTTTTGACGATACATGATAATAGTTGTGTTCGCGCGTTGACAGTTTCAACAGGATCTGTTCAAAGTTGCTGGTAGTGGTGTGTAATCACGCACTAATACAGACAACTTTTAACAGAATCTGCTGAGACTGTTAACGCGCGAACACACCTAATGTTGTAGAAGTTGAAATAACTTCGTCCGTGGATATTTTTTTAAATGCACGAAAAAATATAGTTTAGTGATTGAATTTCTTATAGTTCCGCTCTGGATATGACAATAGTACTGAACGATGAAGATAAATGTGTTGTATCATTTTGAGCATCAGTATTATTGTCACTTCTTTCTCAACTTCGATATTTCCTTGAAGTGACGTGATCAATATTACTAAAAATTTTTCACGTTTTACACGTAGTTTAGTTTCTCATGGTAATAACCTAGTCTAGCGGGCATATTTGTTTATTTTTCAAGACCAGAAGGGGTCAATGAATTTATTATGAGTATGTGGTGATATTTTACTCAAGTACATACTCCAAAAAAGTAGAATAATTTGATCGCACCGCTTACTTGAATAGAGTTTATTCCCCCGTTTAAAGCGTGGTTCGGCTTACATACAAAGATTTATTTTCAAAATTCATTTACCCAGCAGGAAATCATATAACTGGTCGGTTACTTTCAATAAAGTAAAATATGTTTACAATAATATGGTATCACGATACAGGCTTATACTTGTAAGCGAGGTATAGTATACATGAAAAGAAAGCTCGAAATGAATAATCTTTCATTTGCTACTTCCGTTTCAAGATTGTACATGTATACATATATGTCGTTTTACAAAGAGAAGCAATTTTCTGAAGGGATATTATATGCTTCGGGCTACATTTTCAGCACGAGTTTTTTCCGAGGGTTTCCCTCTTTTTAATAAAATAGAACAATATAGGTAAATGATTACATTTTGCTTTACCGTGAATGCGCATATATAGACCATAAGATCAACATGAAGACAATTTTGTATTGAAGTCCTTTTTCTCTCTTTTTTTTCCATCGCTCACTTTTTACGAAAAATTTTGGAACCATTTACCCAGCTTGGAATTGAACGGAAAGTTCCGAGGTAAAAAATTAGATGAAAGATAATGATGGATGACCGAGTCAATGATTCATTTTAATTACGCCATTTGAATTCTCGATTGTCATCAAAAAAGAATAATGTTCCTTTAATTTCATCTATGAAAAATTTGTCTGTGTGACGGGATCGGAGGAGGGGGGGAGAGTAGAGCAAATTCTAGAATATAGCAAAGAACAAATTTAGAACACTTCTTTCAGATCATTTTCAATTTTAAAAATCGACAATGATGAGGGATCGTCGGTTTCAATTTCGAAGTACGGGAGAACACAATTCTAGAACAATTATCCCAAACCATTTGCGACTTCAAAATCCAAGTCAAAGTGAACAACGAATGCCTTTTGTTGCAAGTATGTTCTAGGATACTTACAAATTTTGACCATGAAATCATTTGAAATTATTACTTTAAAAGCTAACTAGTGACGGTATTCATGTAGCTTGACAACTCACTAGAATGCACACGGCGGACCGTACTTTTCATGAAATAGCAAGCGTTCTTCATCACTCTATCGGAGACTTATTACGGATAAAAGATCAGTTCGTACGTAAATAGTTCAACGTTCGAGGTTTTTGTGCGAAGAAGCGAGTTCAAGCACCTTTTCTCTTATACCTTCTCAACATAAGTAATAATGAAAATCGAGAATCGAAAAGCTATATTTTGAAGAGAGGAAAAGGGTAAAACTATAGGTAATGTGTGCTTAAGAACAACAGAGGCGGAACGTTCATAATTGCTTTGCATCCGCCACTTCAGAATTAGAATTACGAAAACAAAAAGGCATCGAAAACAGCAGACTGTAAAAATTTTCTCGCACCCTACGAGTACCACGTAATAGATTAATATTTTATAAACTAAATGTTGAAGACAAAGCGTACGTATAACTTGTTCAATAGTGACCTACTCGCTGATATTCAATTTACTTCCCATTAAAGTTTTCTGCGGTCCTCGGTTATTAAATACACGCCCTTTGCAAAAGACGCACATTTACTCAGTTTTCAACATTTCAACCCTTTTCTTCCTTCGTTCGCTTTCATAATTTTCGTAACAAGGATTTTCATTTTCCTACCTAAGTAATTTGAGTATGCATATCTAGACGATATTTTTACCAGGAAACATAATCTAATATACGCGTAATGTGCGCTAACTTGAATACGGGTAGAACTGAACTGTTTGATATACGGAAAATGAACAATACTTCTTGATCGTCGCGGATTGAAAACGCGTACTAAGAGAAAAAACTGATCTGTGATAGTAGTGCACTGTATCGGGCCGGACAGCTGATAACAAAAACAGAAAAATTGATGGGCGGTACGGATGACGGGCGGAAGATCTGCTTAAATTGATCCGAATCGATTTTTATGAGAGAAGATGATTTGCGTAGAGAATTTTACGCTGTACAAATTTGATTCTCTTAATTTCTTCTCCTCAATGGCTTCGTTCCCCAGTTATTTTGAGATTATTCATTAAACATTCTAATGGGAAATTTACCCTGATTCCTTTTTCAATTTATCGATCGTTACGTCCCGAGCCGACGGGCAGATGACGCAGGCATGAAAGTATTGAAGTTGGCACATCGATGTTATTTCTTCTCTTCACAGATAGGATTTGAATTGTGTTCAGGAAATTTAAATGAAAACTAGACGCGACAGATGCGGTCTTCAAGAAAATGGATGTGCTGAAATTGCCTACTCGGTTTGCCGTGAATCCTATTCTTTGCGGAAGGCCTCGCCGAGTCACCGCCGCGCCGCGTTCGTAATAAAGTCGCACGAAGGATCGGTCGCAAAATATACTCCGCAGCAATAGGTTAATTCGCGCTGGCGCGGCGAGATGAACTCACCATATGTATAAGTGAAACGTAAGAAATACCAGTGAGGACTAGACCGTCATAATGAATCGTTGCGTCATTATTTATTTCCAGACTTCCCTATTCCAATAACTGATAACAGTTTCTCATAATTTGAAAATTATGAAGAAAATGACGTTGAGATTAAGTACTGAAGCAAGATGCAACACCCAGCGCTATTGAGCTCACTTGAGTGGCGAATTGTGAGGATAAATGATAATACAAAAGACTAAATGTGGCTCCCCCGTTCTTACTCGTATTTATACGATAGAACTCCAGTATGACTTGTGAACTGAAGAGAAAGTGGCCGACTATTGAGTTTTCTTTCTGTTAATGAGTGCAGAATGTCGGAGCGAGGGTTTGAAAATGAACAATTCTTGTGTGTCCGATTTCTAATTCAGTGACGTTCCAATATTCATATTTCGACTCCGTGATGGAGGATGACTGAGAAATGTGAGTCTGTTTGATACGGAGTAGGTTTTTTTTTCACCCTGCGGGAAGTAGCGATCTTCACATACCAACAGTTGCAGAGTAGCTTGATGGGTGTTCCATTTTTTTAAAGTGTAATTTGCGGCAAATAAAGATTTCTTCATATTCTCTATATTCGACATTTCTAGAGCGTACAATGATCAAGCAATTTATGAATCCCCGATTATTAATAATAATAATAGAACGTATTACTAGAATTGGAATTTTATCGCTATCGAGAAAATTGGAGAAACGGATGATATTGCTCGAAGTAAATTCGAAGTTTGTTCCTGAAAAATATTAATGACAAAAATTATAAAATGATATGGTCGTTTGAACAACGTAAATTGATTCGTGTCATACCAATGAATTCACTCCGCCACTTTGAATGATATTTTCACTTTGAGAATTTCATTTGAAAATGAGAGAAAACTTTCCTCCGAACGAGAGAAATTCGTACCGAAACCAATTAACTTCGTTCATTAATATAACAATGAAAATCACCCTCTTTTCCAGAGAACGAGAATTATAACGAGACCTGTTCATATTCTTTCTTTCTTAAAGATACCCGCCATTAATTATTATTGATTTAATTCTTTTTTCCTCGCTTATTTTCTTGTTTGATTTTCCGTGCCGTAATATTTAGCGAGATTAACCTCGACCTCAAGTTTCCTCGATGCTGTTTTAAAAAACTTTGGAGCTCTCTGTCACGATGTAACTATTTTACTGGTGTCGAGTCACTTTATTCGGCTGTTTGTTAATTAACCTCTAGAGGAAGGTCAAAATTACAACGCCACTTCTGACCTGTCAAGATTCGAGAGTGAAGCAGCTGACATTTGATGGACCTTGTGGGCTTGGGAAATTACTTTGCATTTACTATACAAAGTAAAGATCGGTGATCCTCTGTTAGCTTCAGTTCATTTCTAAACGGTATTCAGGCACGTTCGTATCTTAATAATTAATGCTATATTTATTATTCATTAATATTTGGAATATTCACGTTCCTCCATTTCAAAGTAATTGCCTTTCTAACACTGATGGATTCAAGTGCGTCAAGGGAGAAATAGTTGATTTTTACTAGCGCGCCTGCTCTATCAGGACCAAACACATATCTAGGAATACATTATAATTATGTGTAGAAAAAAAGATCATATTTCATGTCTCCCTCGCATAAACCACTTGGCAGGAGAATTGACAGTATCCTAAAAAACCTTCCTTACTATGGACGCTTCTTATCACCGGGGTAGAAGAGCGTGGAGAAAAAGACAATTGATGAAACTAAGCTAGAGAGAGGGGGCCAGGCGTTCAGAAGCAAAGTTAGCCAAGTGATTATTTGCATAGTCGTTGTCGTCCGCATCAACACCATCAGTTAGGAAGCAGTTGTGAAAAAACATTAGAGAATACCACCGCTATAATAGCTGCTGACATCAATCACATAATTATATTGTCTCAAGTTGTAAGTAGTTGAAGGAAATCAGCCCCTCGTGGAATACTGATTCATTAATTCAGTAGAGAGTACCAAAAACTTACAGACAAAAGGTATCCCACTCCCTGAAAGAAGTAGAAGTGAAAAATATTCCAATAGAATACATGTGTGTATACGGAAAGAAGGAGGAACAAACGTATTCTCTGTTTTGCCAGGTAAACGTCTAAAAAATTTGTTTTGGGAGGACACAATTTTTGTGAGGGTTCCGAATCCCTAAAGAAGAGAAAAGTGGTGGTTTCGTGGGGGCTCAAAGCCACTCCTTTCCCCGCTCTCTCCCCCTAGATCTGCGCCTAGTTTTGCTTAAGCTAACTTCTAAATTGGTTATCCTAAGGGAAATTTTACGAGGAATATTTTGTGAGTCCTGAAAAACCATATCGACGGACGAGGTCGATTTTTGATCGATCACGTAAATCTGCTCAAGCCTTTGTGCAGAAGCAGCAGAACCACCACTACATTTCCGCACTCTCATACTGACTGCGAACTTCTACCTTTGACTTCTTCAACTCCTGACCTACCGAACTGTACATCTATCCTTTCTCCTAGTAACTTCCTTCTCTCCTCTTGAAAATTTGATCTTCCTCTCCTTTCTATCAATCCATCGTCATCTCCATAACTATTATCCCCCCACATCTATTAGACTCGATCTCGCAAATACCCCGAATTAGGATAATTATTCCTATCGAAGACTAATCTCAGAAATTATCGCAGAATATCCAAATCATGAAATCTGCTACACTGGTGGCTCTAAATCTCAATCTAAAACGGCTAATGCATTCTCTATACACGGCTCCCTTACTAACTGATTCTCTTTCTTCACTCTTTACAATACAAGATATCCATTCAACAAACCCTATAACTCAACGCATCCACGTTATTCTTGAAACTCTTGGTTCCATCGAAACAACAATAACTTTCATCTGGATCCCTGGCCACATTGGTCTCCACCGTGCAGCCAAGGAAGCCACCCGCCTACCAAAGATGACAAATCCGTCTTCTTCCCCATCAGACGATCTAAAAAACTATTACCGTTTCCTAATTTTGAATGCTTGGCATCATCTACCGCACGATATAAGAACCTCACCTACCTCTTGGTCCTCCCCAAACAGAAATCATTCTCTCTCGCCTCAGAATTGGCTACATTCGACTAAGTCAATCTCACCTCCCACTGAATTTCTTCTCTCCATCTTGCAACTACCGTCAAACGGATAACCTAACAGTACAACACCTATTTTCATGTCCAGTCCTACAAAACCAACGACTAACTTTCAACGTCTCTTCCTCCTTATCCTCATCCTTGTGCAACAACTCAGAAACGGTTACACATTTTATAATGCTTCTATGTACAAAAAAATCGGGATCGGACCATTTTGATTGTATTAGCCGACTGATCGTAATGAGCGCACTTCTATTATGCCGCTTTTACTGTACTCGTACTAAGTACCCTCGCGTTCTCGAGGATAAGACTCAGAAAAATATTTATTCTCAGGCTGTGGAGATTTTACAGCTCGATACCCAAAGACGAATTCGTGATTGGGGTAAAATTTCGGTGTTGGCAGTTTGCGTCCCGTGTTCCTTTTTGGGACGCAAATATACTTCAGTTTACGTCCCAGGCTCATTTTCCTTCCCATTTAACCAGACTTAGGAATGGCTGCTGCATGAAGCGGCAGGTCTCAAGTCTCAGTTTCCTCGATCCTCAAGCTCGAGTCTCAAGTCTCAAGCTTGAGCCTCAGCCTCGAGTGTCGGTCTCGAGTGGCAGTCCCGAGTTTCTAGTTTCAAGCTTGAGGGCCAGTCTAGAGTCTCGGCGCCAAGTTTCAAGCTCGAGTCTCAGCCTCGAGCCTCAATCGTGAGTCTCCGTCTTGGTCTCGAGTCTCAGTCTCAAGCTTGAATCTTATAGTCTCGAGTCTCAGCCTCGATTCTCAAGCTCGAGTCTCAGTTTTGTATGTTAGTCGTGAGCGTCAGTCTCGAGTCCCAAGCTCCAATCTCAGTCTCGAGTCTTGGTCTCAAGTGTCAGTCTCGAGTCTCAGCCTCGAGCCTCAATCGTGAGTCTCCGTCTTGGTCTCGAGTCTCAGTCTCAAGCTTGAATCTTATAGTCTCGAGTCTCAGCCTCGATTCTCAAGCTCGAGTCTCAGTCTTGTATGTTAGTCGTGAGCGTCAGTCTCGAGTCCCAAGCTCCACTCTCAGTCTCGAGTCTTGGTCTCAAGTGTCAGTCTCGAGTCTCAGCCTTCGAGCCTCAATCGTGAGTCTCCGTCTTGGTCTCGAGTCTCAGTCTCAAGCTTGAATCTTATAGTCTCGAGTCTCAGCCTCGATTCTCAAGCTCGAGTCTCAGTTTTGTATGTTAGTCGTGAGCGTCAGTTTCGAGTCCCAAGCTCCAATCTCAGTCTCGAGTCTTGGTCTCAAGTGTCAGTCTCGAGTCTCAGCCACGATTCTCGAGCTTGAGTCTCAAACTCGAGTCTCGAGTTTCGCGTCTCAAGCTCGAATCTCAAGCTCTAGTCACAGTCTCAAGTATCAGTCTTGAGGCTTGGGCTCGAGCCTCAGTCTGAATGTTGGTCTTGGTCTCGAGTCACAGTCTCGAGGTTAATCTCGGTCGCGCGTCTCAGTCTCCTCGAGCCTCAAGCTCGAGTCTTAGTCTCAAGCTCCATTCTCAGTCTCGAGTCTTGATCCCAAGTGACAGTCTCGAGTCACCATCTTGAATCTCAAACTCGAGTCTTAGTCTCAAGCTTGAGTCTTATAGTCTCGAGTGTCAGTCTTGAGTGTCAGTCTCGATGACGAATAAAAGATTGTCTTATCGCAGGTCGACGCGCGTGATTAGACAGGAATTATACTTTAGATGGGACGCAACATGTACATTCTCTCGTTTACATCGGGACGCAAACTGCATTCAAAATCTGCGTAGAAAATTTATGCGCGGGACACAAACTGTATGCTGCTTCGGGACGCAATCTGGTTGAAACATTCACCTACGGGACGCAAACTGGAAGAAGCCTAAAAGTTTCCCTGCCAGGCCATATTACTTGAGAAACTTGAAGAATTCAAAAGGGGGGTACGAAATACCCTTGAGTTATCGATGGTGAGTTGGACCTCGCTCCAGCACGAGTTTCAAGTACCCAGTAAAATGTAATTACCGAACGCAGTTTTGAAAATCTTTTGATTTTTCAGGCCCTCACGAACAACCATATAATTTTTTTTTTTACACGAAGATCGTTTGGGTAGATACAACACAAATTTGATAGCAATGAGAATATTGGAAAATGTTTTCTCCAATTGCATTTAAATCGAAAAATAAACGTAAACATCGTGCTTTTTAATCGCTTTGATGACTCACTTACAAACATAATATTCGCAATACGGACAGTAACATCAAAAAGTTCCTCTTATTAATCACTATGAACTCGTAATAATCGTTATGGGCAGTTTTTCAATCACTCCTGCAAACGACAGTAAAAACACTGTTGATCAAAGCGCAACTATTTTATCGAAAACTCGATGTTTGACGTTTACGTATCAACGTAAAATTCTGAACAATTTATAATAGACGTTTTACATGATGAAGTAATCCGACGATACAGCGGTGATAAGTTGAAACGCATAAAACAAATTTTGTCTTTTAATTTATGAGTCATCATTCGTTGGAAATGAAAAAAATGATTTACCAGCTCGTAATAATATTATTTTTGAAAGTAGACGAAAAAAAATTAAAACAATAATGAACTCGATCGTCTTGTCTTTTGTGAGAGAGTAGGCAGAATCAGTTGTAAAAACTGAAACGTTCATATGGGCCTCCTTTGTTTTATAATGAAGTTCAGAAAAACCCAAATTTCAGCTCACCTAATATATAAATTGCTGCATCTAATTTTTTTTCTTCAAAGTCCTAATACGAATAACAACGATATACATTTTACTACACAGGTTTTAAATAAAAACGTATAGCACGATTACAGTAATCGTATTACAGGAAATTTTTCGTTATCCTATCAAATATCGGTATAATATGTAATATTTTTATTTTTTTACTCCAAACGGACTTTGCTAGTCCACGGTATCGCGGTATGGTATACACGTAATATTGCTCACTACGCTACAGATTTTACTTCCTGAAGGCCTAGTGGAAAATTCTATTACGCGCAATCCATCTCATAAAAAATACACGTATATCCCGAATGACATTACTCACGGTAATTTGCCAACGGGCTTTTTACGAATATCAACTTTTTTCCCCCATGCCAGAAAGAGCAAAAAATGGACTTTTTTTTTTTCTTCGTAAGGAATCGTATATAAAATACATTTTCAATACCCAACTTTTTTTTTTCTTCACTCAACTTTGTATCGTTCTTCATGAGAACAAAAGAGACTAGCGGTAAAGTATATAAAAACTTATTAAAGAGAAATTTTCGCGATGTAGAGAGGAGAAAAACAAAACGGTCGAAATCGTTTAAACGAAGATAGTATACTGTATACTATACGCGCTATAGTATAAAATTCAAATTAGAAACAAATTCATTCCAGAATCATGCTCCTATATATAAGTCGTCGGAATACTTCGAGAAGTTAGAAGTGGAGATCAATTTTCATGCACGGTATTGAAAACATGCGACACATGAACTAATGAACTACTGTACTTTGTTCAAGTATTTCCATTTTCCTGGTTCTATCGATTTTATTTTATAGTATAACGCTCTCTAGTAATTTGCTCTTAATATTACAAAACTAGAAAAAAAAAAAAAGAAAAGAAAAGAAAATTGATGGTGATCGAAAAGTTCTAGATTGTTTTATATCATCTGTACTTCAGTATTTTCCACTTCCAGGTTTCATGAAGCTTGATAATTCCCTAATGCTCAGTCGATCATTCGTGCTGTGGACTATCAAATCAGCTTTCAATTTTTAATTTTCATCACTATCATTACTCTCGAAGAAGAGGAAACTAATACATTCTCGCGATTTGAGTGGATTGTGAAGACAAGATTTTTTTTTGCTCTTAAGACGGGATAGATCAAGATTGTACTGATGACTGTATTCCAGTTCCCCTTACATGAATTATAATGTAAGTTACTTGAGGACAGCGTTATCTCAGGAAGTATTGAATTGATTGATTTGTACGTGAAGTATAGGACTGAGATGCGAGCGAAAGCCAAGGTTGGTAGAATACCTCTCCAAGTTTTTCTAATTCAAGGAAGAACCATGTTTAGTATGATGAGTGTAACAAAAACACAGTGCTGAACCCTCCTTCGCTAGAAAAGTATAGCTTTCCCCTGAATAAGAATGTTCAAAGATGTAGGATACTCCGTTTCCAGCTTCCAAGAAAGGAAGATCATTATAATCTTGACCTGATTCAATAGTATCTTAGCTATGCTGGGAAAAGTTTGTAATCATCGATAACAAGAAAAGAAGTGAGAACTAGAGTATACAGTATAATGTAGGCAAATTAGAAGGAAATGAGGGGAAAAGAACATTTTTGTCTATAAGAGGTTTAATGACTGAAAATGGTCAAGGACGGCGTCCACAACAACATACTGAAAATCCCACCCTATCCCCCTGGAGCTTTTTTTTTTTTTTTGTAGGGGTTTAAACAACCCTAAAACCAGTTTTTTGCAAATATCTCGCAACGTATGCATTTTACAACAAAATTACCTCTTACCAAAATTATTCCTCGTTAAATTTCGTATAAGGTCATTTACTCTTATTTTGCCAAACATTCACCCTTAGTCCTTTCATGGGGTTAAAACTACCCCAAAATCAGTTTTTTTGCAAATATCTTGCAAAATATGCATTTTACAACGAAATTACCTCTTGCCAAAATTATTCCTCGTTCAATTTCGATAATGGTGATCTACTCTTATTGTTCTTTACAGTGTACAGTTTTATGTCTTAAGTTCAAGTCTTCCTAGCTATGTACTAGCCTCATCTCCTGTCTCTCTTTTTTTTTTTTTTTTTGACTTGTTTCATATCTTTGCGTTAGCCTGATCCTACCCCCTAATTCCGAAATTTACGTCCGTGCGTCCGTACAACCATGACCTTGACACTTGAAAGAATTTCTGCTCTAGACCTTCTTCCCTGACCTCAAACCCTAATTCTAAAATTTGCGTCCGTGCGTCCATCTGGCTTATGCTCCATACTAATGTACAGTATACTAGGCTTATACTGTCAAGGCTGAATAAACGGTATACCATATTCCGTAATATACAGTATACAGGCCTTCATTATACTAAGGCTATTATACAGTATACGAGGTTCCATAACATACAGTATTCTAGGGTAGGCGTCATTATACTAAACCTGAAGTGGCTTTACAAGGGGAGCGACCGATCTTCATTTTGACTCGTAAGACAGTTCTTGCTAGTATAAAGCTAGTTTCCAAGTCCCACTCCTGTCAACTATTCAAGGCCCCTCCTACTTACATTTTCAGTATGAAGCTAGGGATCCTAGCCTAGTTCGTCCAATATACTGTATGTTGGCTCCGCCCCTTCAATGAGCCAGATATGCAACGCTTCAAACACCATGTGATTCAGAAAAGGCACTTCCAAAATACTTCATAAGACAAGTTCCCTGGGATTTTACTAGTTAGACTTATACTAGAGGGAGAAGGGGGACAAATAACTAGGTCTCTCATACTAGGTCTCGGAAACCTGTTTACTCTATCCTTTCTTAAGCATCCTCCATATTAGGCTACAGCTTAGCTACTTTAGACCTAGTATACAGTATATCAGGCCCAGTAAAATGAAAGCTTAAGAACAGACCAAAAAGTGGGCCCACCCCAGGCTGCTATAGTGAGTTCAGCTTTCATCACATATACAATATACAGTACTTGACTTAGGAAAGTGAGCTCTTGGAAGCCAGTACCCAAAAAAATTGTAAACTACACTCATACTAGACTATGAAGGCCGTAAGTGAGTCCCTAAAAGCTATTGGCTTGAATTCTAATGGACACCCGACTTATAATAAACCAAGAAGGACGAACTAGCGGAGCGAGTGAGCCCTCCAAAAGCCATCAGCTTGACATATTATTCTAAAGTAGACTGGTACTGGAGCAAGAAGCGGGGCGATCGAGCGGAGAGAGTGAGCATCTCAAAAGCCATTAGCTTAAAATATTATTCTGAAGTAGACTTGTTCTAGATCAAGAAGCGAACAGAAATAAAATTGTTCTGAAGTGCTTTCGTAGAGATGAACTTTAAGTACATAAAACATGATCTTCATTTATTTGGCTCTGGTATAAAATTTGAAGAAGATCCGAAATTATGATAGCTTTATTCCACCATTTTCGTTGTATATCTGGCTCATTGAAGGGGCTAGGCCAATTGGTGAATGGAGTATTCTCTTTTGAATATTTTATTGTACTTATATCAATTTTATTCTCTTAATTCCCTTACCTCAAGTATAATGTGCCCTAATGAGGCTTGCATTTTCTTGTTCTTTACAGTGTACAGTTTTATGGTTCAAGTTCAATCATTGTCAACGTTTCCTAGCTATGAATTAGTCTCATCTCGTGTCTCTTTTTTTTTTAATCATTTTATTGTATTTATATCAATTTTATTCTCTTAATTCCCTTACCTTAAGTATATTGGCCCTCATGATAGTAAATGTTATGCATTATATGAATTTTGAAGAAGGGTACATATTTTCTTTGTTGTTGTTGGTAAACTATGAATGCTGGACTAGCATGTGATTAGATCTTGCTCCAGAAAATTCAACGAGGGATAATTTAGGTAAGAGGTAATTTTGTTGTAAAATGCATATTTTTCAAGATATTTGCAAAAAACTGATTTTGGGGTAGTTTTAACCCCATGAAAGGACTAAGGGTGAATGTTATGCAAAATAAAAGTAGATGACCTTATATGAAATTCAACGAGGAATAATTTTGGTGAGCGGTAATTTTGTTGTAAAATGCATATTTAGCGAGATATTTGCAAAAAACTGATTCGGGGTAGTTTTAACCCCCATAAAAAAACTAAGGGTGAATGTTGACCTTATACGAAATTTAACGAGGAATAATTTTGGTAAGAGGTAATTTTGTTGTAAAATGCATATTCAGCGAGGTATTTGCAAAAAACTGATTTTGGGGTAGTTTTAACCCCCATAAAAGGACTAAGGGTGAATGTTATGCCAAAATAAAATTAGATGACCGTATACGAAATTTCACGAGGAATAATTTTGGTAAGGGGTAATTTTGTTGTAAAATGCATATGTTGCGAGATATTTGCAAAAAACTGATTTTGGGGTAGTTTAAACCCCTATAAAAAAAAAGTTCCAGGGGTATAGGGTGGGATGTCCAGTATGTTGTTGTGGACGCCGCGCCTTGACCATTTCCATTCATTAAACCTTTTATGGACAGAAATGTTTTTTTTTTTTTTTTCTAATTCGCCTACATTATATATTCTGTGGTTCAACTGAACTGCACGCAATGGAAACTGTCCCCCCCCTCACCAAAAAAAAGTTTCAAGAATGTATCCAATTCGAAAGTTAGAAGAAATGAATGCCGAAACTAAAATGTTCAAAAACTTATACTTAATTCAAGAAAAAAAAATATCCAAAACATCAAGAACTAATTTTTGCCGAGGGAAAGAACGTATTGCGAGTGAAGAAAAGTAGCGTATGTCATACAAGAGCAGAGTAAGCGCCTGTTCAGGTTTGGCTTACTTTGTTTCCTTGTAGCGTGATATAGTGGTGCTCCCTGTGCCTATTTTTTTGAGAGTGTCGAGAGTCCGTTTGGCTCTATTGACAGGGTTTATGCTGAATTGTAGCGCGCCAGGATAAAGACAAACAAGTATCTATCTACCTAGCGGATGAATCAAATGCCTCTTCCTGATTGGTGTACCTGAACAAAACCAAGATCAGTGTCAGGAATTTTCAGTGAGGAGGCCAAAATTAGGCGAGTTTGAAAAGAGGATGTTGTTTTTCTTAATTCCTCATAAAAGTGATGTTTGAGTGGTTCAACCCATTTTCATTACCACTTCTTATTGACCAACGTACACTGATTTTGGATTCATCCTTGACAAGACTGTCCACATCCGAATCATAATAATAGATTCCAACCAAATGATCAATCCTGATCAGTTATCGAAATTGAAAGATTTCCCTTGAAACGAATGACCAACACGCTTCAAGTAACATACTGTTGCCGAAACCAAGCTCGGAGTGAAATATTGGAGCTACTTTCCTCACTAGTTGAAAAAAATATTTATTTTGCTGCTACCAGGCTTTAACAAACCATTCTTACTATAAACACGAGTAGAGCGCACGGTCAATTACTAGGGGAGTGCACGAGTGAAAAAACAAAAAAATGGTTACAAATGAAAATATCGATAGCTACAGCAATGCAGAAAGTAGCAAATGGCGCGAGTAGCCATGCACATTTCAGATACATCAAGAGTATATTATGCAAAAGAAGTTAATATGAAGGTTACAGCAATTCATGACTATTGAGAAAAATTACATTCATTTCCTCAATCGAAAAATGAGAATTGTATTTCACTCCTCCTCCGAACCTAGCACAACTGTAGTCTCCTACTTCTGTACAGTGTAGCCACACACGTTTAAAGTAAAGAAAAAAGGCAGGAAGTTACCTGTCACATGGTGCACTTGTGGGTCTCCTCCAGCTCGATTAATCATTTGTTCAAAGTTGTCGATGTGTTCCAGATCGGGAAGGGAAAAGCAGAAAAGAGCAGAGATTTCTGATTGGGTGGGATTGCTAGGTTCGGAGGAGGACTTCATACAATTTTAATTGAGCCACACCAAGGTAAGTTCAATTATACAATTGTATTTCACTCCTCCTCCGAACCTAGCACAACTGTAGATATATTCGGAGAAAACTTTACAAACTTGCACAATTTTATTGTCGCTGACCGGTTTCGAACCTACGCTGGTTCATTTTCAGAGCGAGATGTTTAAAGTCACATCGACAAAGAGAGGAAACGCATTATCGGCAAACTAGTTCGAATTGCTCACAGCAATGCCCCGAGTTTACTGACTGCGGAGCAGAAAGACTTATTAGTACCTTCAAAACCACTGGAAGATCTTGGTTGACGAGGCAAGAGTTGAAAAAGAAAAAATTAAATTTTTTCCGCAATCTGTTCTTCTTCTTTGCACAGTATCTTGTTTTTCTTTCAACTAATTAACTTGGACTTTTATCTAATTTGAGTAAGTTAAACCTTCTAATTTGTTCTCATTGAACTAAGTCCAATCTTCCCGACTTAGGAACTCAAATTTGTGCCTTACTAAAGTATCCCCGACACAATTCCAGCCACCAGAGAGAGAGAGTCGATTCGCGAGGGGTAGTGTAATGTTTGATGGTAATATAAGAACTGGTTTAGAGGCAGGAAGTTCTTGAAAGAGTGGAAACCAAGGTTGGCCTGGCCAGTTTGGTACGACCCGGATTCCCGTCGTTTTTTCCCCTAGATTCTTTTATATGGGTCTCGGAACTCCTGGAAAAGGGAGGGAGGACGCGTAAAAGTGAGAAATGATGAAAAACTGCCATGCCTTCATATCGAATTCTATTCGATTAATAAGTTTTTAAAAAAGGTCCAAGGGACAGTCGCCGCACTCACACCTTCTGCACCCAGATCGCATTCCCAGGCGGAGTTTGCCTATCACAATTGTGATTTGTTCTGGAAACGAATGAATCGACGTCCAGGTGTCTTGAGTGAGAGATAATTTTTGTAAAGGCCGCCTGTGAAGATTCATATCCTATCTCGGTTTTCTCTTTTCTTGACTCTGCGTTGGTGGTGCCGTTGTCAGACGATCAAATGACGGTTGGAAAAGCGTTAAGGTTCGATTTTTCACAATGTTGACATACTTATAAGGAAAAGGAAATTTGATGCCTCATATGCTATTTAGCAATTGTGTTATCAACTCTGAGAAGGATGTTCACTTGGGCAAATTCTTTTGTAAAAGACTTGAGCGCAGAAAAGGCCACCTTCGATTCTGACTTGTTTATGTTGAGGCCGTTTTCAGCGAGTGTCCAGAGTCCGCGGGTGGTTTGATCCTTTCAGGATGCCCTCCAGCCTACCAAAGAAGCGTCCGGAAAAAAACAATTATGGTTGTGTGATGAGCAGTATGAGACAAGTTTGAATGTGTGATAGCCACCAGGAAATTCCAGGCATATGTACGGGTGAATACGGTGTATGAATACGTGTATGAATACGGTCGCGATACGGTCGCTACCTAATCGCTATACTTTCCTTTGTTTTATATTATAATTCTAAAAGTTTTTCTCTTTCAAGATTTTTTGTTTAGTCTCAGCTATATTTGATGGTGGGGCGGGCTACTGTTGAGGGATCGAGACATTTAGATAATCAACGAATCGAACATTAGTTTTTTCTTGGGTTATTTCATCATCAGACTCGAAGTTTTCTTGTTTCTCCATAGGTAATGGCAGCGTCATTTGAAAAGAATCAAAGATGATTTCAAAATATCGACATCTTGTAGTAAGAGGAAATTGACATTTTTTGATGCCACAAAAAAAAGAAAACTGAAGAAAGCCGGCAAGAAGTACGTCATTGCGGCATTTTTTATAAATACAAGTTGCGTTGATGCGTGCTATTAAGAAGAAATCATAAACTCCGAATTGAAAACCTAATTGAGTTGAAAGTCAAAGTTACGCGAGTAGGTCACTACTGGTCCTAATAGTTTAGTGAGAACGTGAGGAGCTGTGCGTAAACCTCAAGGTAAGCACGTGGATTCGTATTGCACGCCTACGAGTTCGAAACGGAGGAATTATGATAATCTGGGTGAATATAGTGAGCATGTACGGTAGCAGGGTGGTTTTATTGATCTTGCGGTAGCAGGATGGTTGTATTGATCTTGCGGCTTCTCGATATTCTTCCAGTTCAAAATGTTTTGTCACAATGAACCTATTGAACTATAATTATTGTTAACTTTTTTATGTATATTCCTGAACGGAGGAAAATTTTTCCAAATACCAAGGTCACATAGTACCACGGACGCAAGGACCCAGTTTTTGGAATTCTGTCCGTGTGCGGACGTTTTTCGAAGATTCATTCTGACCCAGACCGCTAAAAAGGACTCAAGGAGAATCGACGGAAATTTTTGTAGAAAAATTATTAATTTTACTATTGCAGAATTTCAACCATTGCGTGTAATTTTGAAGTCTTTGGCATTCTCGCAATAGCCCAAAAATGACGAAGTTGAAGATGAGGAAGAGTCTATGAAGGTATCAACTTCAATAATCTGCTTTATGAGTGGAAATTTGGACGGGACAGGGCTGAAAATTAGTTCAAATTTTCCGAAAGTACCGGTACATTATATTTTTCTATAATCGACGAGCCAAGAAGATAAAATTGTCTTTTCAGAACCATTCTCTTTCCTTTTTCCCTGTGTAATCGATCTTCCCTTTGAATTAAAGGACCTGACAACAACAATCTTGGGCTGTAGTTTCCAATTGCATCTGTTCGTCAACTTGTGATTCAAATTTCTGTCTATCCTCGCGCAGATATCGAAGATCAAGAGCTATTTAGTCCAAAAGGAATCACTTCAATCAACCTCTTCAAATTTGGGGCAATGTTGTTTATTACGTTGAAACTTGGAAGTGGAATAAAATTCTTCCCACGATTTCACATTAAGAAAGATGATTTCACATCAAGGCAGAAACGATAGTAATTCTCTGGTTTTGGAAAAATCAACTGGTCGGAGAAGGGAGTTCAAGGTCTGATTGCACCTTTAAATAGACATTTTCGATATAAGATCTTTTAGTGAAATTTCGCGATTTTTGGTTAAGCTCTTATCTAGCAGATTGATGATATCATCATCGAGAAAAACTCTTTCCTGTCCGTACGAGTCAATGCAAGGCAAGTCGGGATCTTGTTCACAGCTATTGTTGTGCAGAGAACTAACAGTGAACGGAAAAGCGGAATCACTAATGGACTTTGGCTTCTATTTATAAATGCATGTATTTTTCTTTGAAAAATTCTTCTGTCTTTCTTTTACTTGGACAGTCCTGGAGAAAAGAGGATGATATTTGTTTCTATTGCCTTTCAACTAGGTCGGAGCAGCGACAACATCTCTGCGAGTATGAGTCTGGCAAATTGAAGAGTAGGCCTGTTCATGCCAGGATAATTCTAGCGTATTAGAGAAGCTTTGTGTTTCTCGATGCAATCGGGCACACTAGTTAACAATCAAAACTTATCTTTCATTCACTTGGTGAGTCTACATCCTCATCCTGATGTAACCTTAAGAGCTTGGGAAGCTTTGTGTTTTTCGATACCATCGAAAAAGTTTTGCCGACACCATCAAGCACACTAATTAACTTTCAAAAAGTTGATTTTTGGACAGTTCATGTGCAAGAGACCAGCATTCTTCTCACTTCAATTTCAAAATAACAAGTTTCGCAATTGAAATGTCCGCGATTAGCGTGAGAAATATAAACGTCAGCAATAGCCTCTGATTAGTATAATATCACTTTTTTGCCTTCTTCAATCATTTTAATTTCGTTATGTTTTAAAATGATATGCAACGTCTACCTTCTTTGAAGACTCGAACTATTTTTTGTATGTTTCATTTCTTATATTATTTTACGTAGCGTTCAGTACTTATATAAATTACATCTACCTATCTTCCGTTTTGATACACGTTTTCTAAGACTCGTCGTATGTCGACTAAAACACTCGTTTTTTTTTCTTTTTGTTAAAACTTGAATAATGTACGAGTTTTTTTGCATACATCCGATGAAACGTTTGTACGTTCATGACATTGTTGTCGAAAATTTGAACAAACAAAAAAAGAATTATGTTATACGTAGTACGAGGGTAGGTGATCACTGCTGGTTTTAAGTAAAGCGCACGCGACTGTATATTGTTTCTAGTGCGGATGGCTTTTTCGAAGTGAGATTGGCCACGAAAGCTACAATACATCACCACGGTCTGGTAGAATGGAAGCCACCCGCAATATTCAAATCGTCTTGCGAAATTGATGTAGAATTTTTTCCTTTTGATGAGCAAACATGCTTTTTGAAATTCGGTAGTTGGACTTACGACGGGTACAAGGTATGTGTGTACTTTTTTTCTCTTTTTTTTTTTTCTCCTTTTACGATCACTATCAAAATGAATTGATAATTACAATTATTTTTTGTACTGTATATGGATGTAAATACTCTGTGTTATTTCGCATGTGTTAGAGCGCCAAATACGTACAATATGTAAAGTTTATTATTGAAATAAATGATATGAAAGATGAAAACTAGACTGTTATATAGTTTTAGAACGATAAATTTTTATGGAAAGTACTCCTGTCTCGTGGACGTATATAATATTGTTTTAATCATCATGCTTCATAATATAGTTTACGGGAAAACGTAGGTAGATTGTTTGATTAAAAATTCACTTGTACCTTAATCGAGTAAATTTTGTAGATAAATTTGATCCAAGAAAGGGATCACGACTTTTGAAATTGAACCGTCATTGCCGCTTTGACACATCGTTGTAATTACATAGTTAACGCTGATTTTTTGTTTTAAATCTTGTGGCTGTATTATTATGCTCGTAGATTTGCCGGTGTGTTGTCTCAGCGCTTTCGCAAACTCATTTATATTAATTGTATATGGAACTTCAATTTACTTCATGACACCCTTGAATAAGTGCTTTCAGTAAATTCAGTTTCATTTCGCTAATAAGAACGAAAAAAAAATTAATAAAACGAATTATATAATTGAAACAATTTGCTATAAAAACGTATTAAGAATTAATCAAGCTCAAAATAACTTCAATTAAGTTTGTTCACTGATTGGAGCAGTGGTGTTGCACAGACTGATAACGAATCGACAATTTCAAAAAAAAAGCTCCGCGATAAGGTACCTACCGTATCTCTGAAATGTTTTCGAAAATATCTGAGTGAATTACGGTGGTGAGACGAGAATTTCTGTTCATGTCGTTGGTAATATACAGAGATTTTGATTTCTGAATCGGTGTGATGATCAACTACACCGGTATGATTGGAGTAGTTTTTCTGATTGATTGTAAAATTGAGTGATTTGCATATAAGCTTGATTAAGATAAGAGAAGTTAGAAATTCCCCTCGATGGCAAGTAGATTTACGCTTTGACATCGTGCAGCTCTTCTTTGATTGATAGTGTTGAAGAGACTTGTACGAAGTTGTGTGCTACTGCAATGCGCGGTCTACTTATAAAATCGGGCGTTTTTGCTACCAGATAAAAGCTGCACGAGGGGCGGCCTACTCATTTTTTAAAAAACACGTAGCCCTTCTGTCGCTTGTGCAGTGCCGCTCTTCGTCCATGGTGGAGTGGGTGCGGGTTGCGTAAGCATTTGATTTTGTTTCTTTCAACACCGGGATCGACCTTTTCGGGTATTACTTCAGTGTTGGAAGGATCTCCTTGGGCGAACCCCCTCTTCTACTCGGCAACCGCCAAGTTGCAATACCTCCCTGGCACGCGAAAAAACACTACAACAACACCATCTTAGATGTACTGGATTGCTGCTGGCTTCTCTTCAGGGACGATCTTCCTTTTCTTCCTGGCTGCAAATGCAGACACCTGGTTCCATGCTTCTTCGGGACATCCTGGCTACTCGGAACAAGCGCTCCGATCTGTTGGAGAGATCGACTAAGTTTGTTCCGCTCACGTCTCCACCTCGCACTCAAATAAGATGTGCTCTGGTTCATCATCCCACCCTTGCTCGCAAAGTGAACACGTTGCCTGCTCAAATTTCCTTAGCTTCTCGCGAAAGTACTTGTTGAAGCAGCCATGACCGCTAAACACCTGCTTCAGGTGAAAATTTAGCTGACCATGGTGTCGGTTCATTTACTCATCAAGGTCGCGTATTAACATACACGGGTTGTCCATTTGCGCAGCTCACTTTGAGCAATTCTTACTTTCTATTTCTTAAGCAAGGAGTGCCTGGCCTCCTGCTTAACCCGTAGAGTCTAACGGTTGGTCGTCGTCTTTTTTGCTCTGAACACCAACGCTCTCTCCTCAGCAAGGAGCTCGATTGGTGGTGAACGTGCTCATACGCAAAGAGCCTCCGTCAAGACAGTGCGATAGGTACTAACACACCTCAGTGCAACTCTTCCTTGGATCAATACCATTTTTCTCCTTCGATGAGGTATTTTCATGGATCTAGGGCACCATATAGGAGGATAGACATAGCGGTGCTCACTGCTCATCATGATCCTTGTTCCGGCTTCTGTCGGCCCTACTAGTTTCCTCATCAGGCCGCTTAAGTATGCAACTTCTCTACCCGCCTTTTCCGCTGTCATCAGGAAATGGTGCCTGAAGCTCAGCGCTGAGTCGAACCAGATGCCCGGATACTTCATTGTCTTCTGGTTTCAATTTCCACACCTTGCAGGCGAAAGGTGGATCGACTGGTCGACGGATTGTGAATAATATGGCCGACTCGATCCAACGCGTTACTACCTCTAGGGCCCGGTTTACCCTACTCTACAAGCGTTTCGGCCGTTCATACCACCAGGGTGTCGTCCACATAGCAGATAAGCTTGACACCCGGAGGCAATTTCACCTTGAAAATTCCGTTGAATGCAACGCACCGCAGCAGTGGCCCGAGGACCGACCTCTGAGGCACCCCACTAGTAACATGGCGCTGCACTGTACCAGCAGATGTCTCTGCTTGGATTTCTCGACAGCTAAGATAGCTGCTGATCATCCCAAGCAGGTATGCGGGCACTTCTGCGTCCTTGAGGGCTTCCAAGATCCTCTCCCAAGGTATCGAATTGAATACATTTCTTGTGTGGAGGCTTACGGCTGCACAAAACTGACGCGTAGCTATCGCTGACTCGTCTATCCTCTTCATTCGTATGACTTACAGCGCTAGTATTGTGCATAACGTAAACGGCTCAAAGATAAAAAGGTTGGAAATGCGGATATTTTCTGCGCCGGCAGTAATGAGATTTGACTCGCGCACCGAGTGAGTCCCAGAAAGCAGTCAGCCTAAAATACTCTAAAGTAAATTTATACTAGACCAAGAACGAGCGGAACGAGTGAGTCCCCGTGAGCAGTTAGCCTAAAATACTCTAAAGATGAGGAGTTTCAGACGACTGGCAAAAAGACATGAAACATGATCTTTATATTTTTGGCAACGCCAGGAAATCCTTTTATTTTTTTATTCTTTTACTTTTTCTCCTAAATGAACATTCAAATAGGAGAATCACCCTGATCTTGTTTTCAATTCCGCTGATCGGGAGGCTCCTAGCGAATGGCCGATCCTAATTATCTACTACGATACTGTCCCACTTTATTGTATACCTGCTACCTTCACGTACATACTTTCACGCTTAGGTCCTCGTAATTTCTGCATGACTATGATCCCGTGTCCATCACGTGCCATAGGAACTACAAAGGGTAGACAGTATGATTGCACTCCTGAGGTAGATTTCGTTGACAAGAAAAATGAAAATAGACCACGTATTGCAGTATAGCACCGGAATTTGTTTAAATTCTCTTTTGAAAGCATCATACAATGTAGTTTTTTGAAAACATAGCATGTGTTCCATAGATGAGTGACGATGTATGAAAGATCGTGATTTCCTTCATGCATATATGAATCCAATTTTCCAGGAAAAGGCTACGAACTTTTTGAACAAACTGTGTATGTACGTTGGACGGTACTTATTGGCAGAATTTCTTAAAATCATCTGAGTTCTCATGGTGAAAATGAAGGGCTGCCTAGAGAAAACTATGAGTTTCAAAACCTATTGTTTTACTTCAAGTGAAAAAGTTGTTGTTTGTGCGAACGTGAGAGGCTTTAAACGATGATGTTTGAAAAACAGAGAAAATATAGGTCCTGGAGTATGTTCAGAGATTACAACGGGAAGCCGATTACAACTTTCGATGACATCATCGAAAGCCGGCGTTTATTTGAGGTTACAATTTTGTCATCAATATCTTTTTGTGTTAGGCAGCTTCCAATTATTTTCTATGAGTGAAATTGAGTTTGGAAGCTTGGCAGTGGTGGGCTTATGAACAGGCTGAGCAACCTGGATTTTTGGGGTGGCAAAAAGGCGGAAAAAGAAGGAAAAATCTGAGTTCAATTTTTCATCAAATTTTTTCTACCTGGGAAGGGCGGCTTGATAAGGAGTGCGTGTGGGCGGCAAGGAGCCTAATCCGCTAGTGAAGCTTGGTTTCTTGTCTTACGATTGAGGGTCTCTCGTTCAACCACCAACATTATGGTGCGTTGAAATTGACGAAAATAAATTTGAAAATAGTATATGCTCGCGAATATACTTTCGCGACCTGATATTGTCCACAATTCAGTGTACTTATCTATCGATGCTTGAATATCGAAATTTTACTAGACAAAATATTCGCCATCTTGATTGTAATATCGAAAGTCACAACAGGTAAATGTGTATCATGCAGGCCTACGGGATTAAACACTGCACTGTTTTTAATCAGGTTTGAAACCGTCTAGAGGATTTTAGTATGTGAAATGTACGAAGTGAAGTTCAACTGTCAAATTTTTGGGTAATCAATATTCGGCTAATCCTAACAAAAAGTACTAACCCGTTATCGAATGTTTTGCGTTCTTGTTTCGAGGAAACGAAAATTGAAAATTCAGCTCCATGTGATTGTTTGAATAATTATAGTCTTATATTAGTTTAGTTTTTTGTTCTGTCGAATGGCGAATAAATGCTGCGAAAAATATGAGAGAATTTTTCCGTTCATTTCTGAACCATAATCCGAAACTTGACTTTTCTGCATTCGTCTTCAACGATAATTCAAGTTCGAGTTTGAAATTTCATAGCTCTTTTTGATTTCCTCGTGCCCATCAGCGTATATAGCTTGTGAGGTTCATTTTTGTCTTCCTATTTATTTCAGAGCCAAAATTCGTAGGATATGTGTTTTTAAAGGACTAAATGATTAACCGTCTCTGTGAATAAGGCGCAAAATGAAATGGTACATATTTGCTAAATTTGGTATCAGAATTCTTTCCAAAAATTGGTTCAAGAACTTCTCATTCATCATTCGAGAGGTTGCTCTCACATTTGCTTCTGCCTGCACAGTTCTTGTTATGGCTTTTGCATTTGCTTTCTGAATTTCTTCCATTGCGAGAGCTTTTTCACACCCCTCTCTTTCGTTCTTAGTTTATCGTCACGAGCATACCAAACCAACCTCTGACTTTGGACATTTTTTTGATTTCGAAGCATTTCAACGATTTCGTAGAAGCTGAATAAAAATTAATTCGTAGTTACTGATTATTCAATCGTGAATTTAAGATTCTGGGTGTGAGACACGTGATCAAGTAACCACAGGAGATTGAGTTCATTGAATACCATGACGTTTTTGAAGGTGTTACCTGTAAAATTTTCTCTAATCCCACGATGTGACGAAAATGATGCGGAAATTTATCTCTCGATTTGTGGAAGGCTTCATGTTTTGCGGAGCAAATATAATACAAATTAAGTAAAACTATGATAAGAGCCCAAAACTTTATTTTTTTCAACAATCGTCTTATAGCTGAAGTATCCATTAATAATGCAAAAATCAATCCAGAATCCCGACCTCTGACTTTGAAGTGCTGCTGTATACTCGTACTTCCCTTTAAAATGAACCATCAATAATCATTAGTGTTCTTATTGGCATTTCACGTAATATTTCAATCATGCTGTTTGTTCTTCATCTCCGTATTAAAAAAAAAGGACATATTTTTGAAATTGTAAAGATTTCTATACAAATATTGTTGAAGTTCAGTTTACATTTTTTCTTATTTTTCAAAGTATCCATACCATGGTTCAACAAGGATTACAGGGCGATAAGAGCTGAAATTGTCTGCAATTTTCTATACCCTACGCATGAAAATTACAGGATGAAAATAATAGGATTAAAATAATAATGTAGTGTGAAAGGTACACAACTACACAAGTGATATTGACCAAACGACTTGTGAAATACTCGCTTCAGAATCACCTGAGCTCGGAGGTACCTACTCGTACTTACCTTTTTATTGTATATTATTTTCAACCAACTGATATTCTACTCTCGAAAATTCTCAAGACTTTGTAACTACACCATTTTGTCCGTTTTTCGTCTTCCCTTCTCAGCAATCAACGTTGAAATTTTTTGCCCTTATAATCCAAGATATTCGTGTGTATATTCTATGTACAAAAGTATACAATAAGAACATTATCCGCGGAGGAAATTAAAAACGATGCCGAAGAGAAAAGAAAAGCGAATGAGACCGAAGAAGATTTGATTTGGCTGGAAGCCAGAATATAATAATATTGCTGCGCAATAATAAATGTTGAATGTTATGGAGTGAAATGATAATGGCATTTGTGCTTCTCGTAATATGTTATAGCGCAGACGGCGATTACGAAGTAACGTTAATGACGAAGGCTACTGTTCACCATTCTGGCTTAGTTGTGTGGCAGCCTCCGACCATTTATAAATCTTCGTGTGCCATCGACGTCGAGTACTTTCCGTACGATGTGCAAACATGCATTTTGAAATTAGGCAGCTGGACGTATGATGGGTTTAAGGTGACCATTTAACACGCCTAATTAGGTCCTAATTGTGCTTTCGTGTTTTATAATCGCCCGTCTTCCAAAACCATTTCCTATCTTCGCTCCTGCTTCCTATGGTCATATGCTCATATCTCGATCGTGAAACTTGAACGTGCAGTGCCGAAAGTCGTTAAAAAAGTTTTTAACGCTCAACGCGCGGGTTCTATTAAGCTAATATTTATTATTCATACAAATCCGGAACGAAAATCAAAGTCTTAGAAAGTTTCTGCTTCGTCTCAGTTTAATGAAAATGTATTTAATTTCTAGTCGACTCGTGTTCCGAACGATTGAAATATAGGCGTAGATCTGGAGAAGGAGACTCAAGAATATTAGTGGCGGTAAAGAAGAGGAGAGGGGGCCCCTTTTTCAAAGTCAAAAATTTGCTTCAAAATACCAATAGAAGTACAGAACAGAATGAAGTAATCCATAAAATTATAGAAATTCACTGGGAGGAATCGCCTTCTTTATTTGCTTCCTCGCCGTTCTTCTCTCACCTCCCAAATTCGACGCCGAGGAAACTCTCAACGCTGAACTCGCGCGTTCAATGACTTCTCCGGAGGTAACAATATCTCTCTGAAGCGCGATGTAATCCATCTTCTTATCTCAGCAAACTCGTCTTTTCAGTCGCAACTGATGCGCTCGTCAAAATGGCTCGCATACTCAGGAAAAATACTCCACGGTACTCAAAGAGTAAACCGCAGAAAAAACAAACGAGCCGCCCGCGTTTTCGGTTCAACAACCATTATCAAGTGACCGAAATGAAATACTGTACTGTAATAACAACACCAACGAAAATCATGATTGAACAAGCAAGATATGAGACTGTGAGTCATACTGATAAACCAGTTTAACCAAGAGGTCAACGTGGACATTGACCCTATGTTTCGTAGAAAGATTCACGCGGAATTGCCTTGATTCAACTACCTCTCCTCCGCGATTCCAGCCGAGATAGTAGAGCGCGCTGGATAAGACTCTTCTTCCTGGGAGAATTTTCTTCAAAGTTGGGCCGTGTTTTCTGCTCCTTTGGCTTCCGGCCAGGTTTCCACGACCGTAGTACACTGGAGGGGCTCTTTGTTAAACTGAAGGACCCTGTCCCACTTGTGCTTATAGTATAGTTTGTAAGGACTGTAATGGTGTTTATGCAGGCGAGAACGGTTGCTGCCTAATTAAATCAGAGTTACTGAACATATGAGGACCTGGGAAAATGGAAATTTCGGCGAGTCGGTCTTCGCTGACCACCTAATAACCAGTGTTCACAGTTTCAGGGAGGGGTCTAGGGCTGCCAAATCTACGGATTTTTCGTCCTCGGGAAAACATTCGGATTTTGCGTAAAATACGGATTGCTCAAGAGAAGAGTACCTCAGATAATCATGTAAGAGATATTTTTCTCCTGGTTGTTATGAGCTGATACTATAGTCTCTGGTAACATTGAGCCGATCAAGGGAAAAGTACCTCAGTTACCCCTGTAAGAGATACCTTTCTCTTGATCGTTATGGTAGATCGGCCAAAGTCGGTAGAAATCTGTCTCCAAGTCTTACGAAGAATGATGGGCACGGATTTTCGAAAAGATCATCTGGCAACACTGGAGGCGTACGAAAGTCTCCTCCTCAGAGAGAAACCTTACTTCACACGGTTTGCGTTTGGAAACATCAAAAATCGAAATTATTTGTCATCTAAACGACGATAATAATACGTTACTCAAAAGGTACATTTCGGAGGAAGGGTTGGTTGAACTAGTTCTTGGGTATGGCTTACAGTCTCATATTTCGCTGGTTCAATCATGATTTTCGTTGCTGGTGTTGTTACATTATTTCATCTCGTTGAGTCGCTTTTTACATTAGCTTGATAATGGTTGTTAGACCGAAAGCGCTCGCGCCTCTTGTGTTTTTCCTGCGGCTTATGTAGATCTCCCTCCAGTTTACTCTTTGAGTACCATGGAGTATTTTTCCAATATCCCTGGACTAACCGTTGTACATCTATCTTCTTTGGAGGCTAATCTCTCTTCCGAAGAAAGATATGATATTCATACCGCCACTTGTACAGCTCCCAATTGCTCGTCTGTTTATATCGTACCAACCGCTCGCTCCCTTTATGAGCGTTCCGCCTAACACCGCTCTGCTTCCAGCCGTAATATCTTGCTGAAAAACCCACCATATTCGACTACTTTATTGACAACAATCATGGCTCCTATGTCCTAAATTTTGATCTGCCTCATCAGGTTAGAGGAAGTCGAAAGAATTGTCACATCTGCTTAATCAGGCGACTCTCTTCCTGGAAGAGAGGAAAATTACAATCACGTAACAAATGATGACACTCTTTCAACTTTCATCAATCCATTTATCGGCTCACATGTACTTGTACAATCATGTTTTTCTTTCCAGTGACTTAATTTAATCTAATTCTCCTCTCACTTCTTCAGCCAGTCAATTTAGTACACCTGATGATGCGCGATCATTACTTGATTGTGTGAGTTCCGAAAGTGACAGTTCATATCAGCACAAGTCAGACTCAACGACGAGCGCTTTCGGTTTATAAACCATCTTCAGGCACGAAATGAGAGCAACTGACAAGTTGGAGGAGAGAATGAGATCATTAAGGTTGATCGAAAAAGAAGTTGCGGTGTGAATCATGTACAAGTTCGATCTGGCCGTCTTCCAGAATTTACGTGTTCAGTACCGTAATTCCACCAGTATTGAGGTGACGAATATTTCTATATGTTCAAGGGCATTACGTTTAGGGTAGGAATTGTCCTTATGGAGGAGCCTTTCCGATCCCTCACGAAAACTGTGGCCATTGTTGATCAAATGATCGGCGAAGGCTGATTCCCTCAAGTGTCCTTTTTCCCAAGACTTCATATGCTTGGCTAATCGCAGCTTCAACCGGCGGCTGGTCTCCCCAATATCAAAACCTCGACAATGCTTACATTCTATCTTATTAACATCGCTCCTCTCATCAACTGGTATAGTATCCTTCAACCTCACAAACAACCCTTTCACGGTGGTAGGGTTATGAAATGCTGGTCTGAAACCAAACGGACGAAAGGCCCGACCCAATTGGAAGGAGAACTTCCCCAGGAAAGGGAGACTGATCCAGCGGATACGACGGTTAATGATCGTGTCTCGGGGGAGGGAGGGGGTAGGATCAAGAATTTTCCTGATGGTTGTCCTCCGAACCATCACGTCGACGTCGACATTGACCCTATTCACTCTAGCCAGGTGTTTTATAGAAAACAATTCTTTCTTAAAAGCAGCCTGACTCAACGGAATACGAGTCAGTCTGTGGACTAAGCTTTTACAGACTGCTATTTTATGAGCAAAAGGACAGAATGAAGCTCCGTGCACTAGAACATCGGTCCTAGACTCATGGATACCCGATCATACAGAGATCGATAAATCCAAGAAATTGATGGAGGTTTCCCCTATTTCCCAGGTAAATTTTATGGAAAGGTAACAGGAATAATTGAGATACCTCAGAAACTCGCCAAGGAGATCTAAAGGACCAGTCCACGCGCACAGAACATCATCCACGTATCTGTGCCAATAGTAAATATGACTCAGTAGCACCTGGTTTGAGGAAAAGAGATAAAGTTCAAACTTCGACATGAAAACTTCCGCAATGAGGGGGCGTAGAGGTGATCCAATGGGGATTTCTACTCCATCAGGGAACTCGAACAACTTCCCTTCGAACTTACAATAGTTAGGGCACCAACTGATGTTTAGAAGATCAAATAATTCTTGAAGCTGATTATGAGGAGCATTAGCCTTAACGAGTAGATCGACCTTACGCTGCATAGTAACAGCTTTGGGAACATATGGGAACAAACCAACGACATCAAAAGAACAGATGGTCGTACCAGGGAATGGCGTCCAAATATTTTGAGAACACTCCCGTCTCGAAATTCCACTGTATATTTTGAGACTACCTTCAGATCAAACCTCAAATTGGAAAAAGCTCGCACCCCTCTTTCAATAGGTTTTACAGAGGAGAGAAGCGGGGCACGAATTTTGAAGCTGATTGGGACTAGTTGGCACAAATGAGGCAGATTTTTCTGAAGCTAGTTTCATATCTGGGTTTGCTACAGTAGGGTCTGATCCTTCAAGAAAGATACTGAGAAAAAGAGTAAGGTACAAATTATTGGAACTATCTTTGAGTCAAAATTCCAATTCGAGGAGGGGAAGTTCTCTGACCCTTTACTCTATAGCCAATAGCCGTAGTCTATTTGTTGTAGCTCAATCGAACTTGCTCGATCTTCCTCACCAGTTTGAGATTCCCATTTCAGTGCTCAATAGACAAGCAGCCCACCTGGACTTGGTAATAATGTACCAATAATACACACGGTAAAAGTGAAAAATATCGAATACATACAAGCCTGATTAAGATTGTATAAAAGGGCCTAGTCTGTTTCATTATAAATTCACAATTCGTTAACTCATTACGCGGCCAAGTAGTTCGAGCTCAGGGGTAAATTGTACTCGAACAGAACGTTGGCTCTGAATAATAGGCTTCGTTTGTGCACGCAAATAAGGGATTAGTCGGCACAATCTTCTCATAGAAGGGCAAAATTTTGTATCATTAATTGTGCGTGAAGAAACAAGGGTCGGTTAAACATTTTGGTGTTCCAGTTATTCATTCACACGACACCAAAATGCTAGCTGTACGCTCGATTTGCTTTGTTGGTAATTATACTTCTAGACGTGCGGTATGTGTTAACCTGATGTATATGTGCAACGATGGTACTTTACATACAAACGAGCATTATGGAGTGCTCGGTAATATTGCAGACACAATTCACTTCAGCGCCCCGTCTCATCCTCGTCTGCTCTTCTGGTACATTTTTTCCGGTCGCGATTGAGGAAATTCCGAACGGTATGATTATGACGAACGGGGAATTTCATTGGCACCCGTATGCGCGACTGCTAAAATAGTGGAATAAAAAAAAATCGTATGTTATACATGCCTTAGTACGATGGGAATGCGAATTAGCTGAAATCAAATTGTTTCTCCTGCTGCTCAACTTTCAATCACCCTTTCGAAGTCGTCAAAAGATATCCTTTGCAATTAATTTGAACTAGATGTCAAAGACCCGCCTGCACGTTCTCGTTTCCGCGCTCGCATTTAATTCGGATTTTTGCAAATCAATCGAGAACGATTGATGAGTCGGAAATGAGGAGTACAGTAGAAAATCATGCAAATAATACTGGCTCTCTGTTACCACATTTTTTTCGTCTTCTGTTTCTTTTTTTTCCCTTACTTTTCCTCGAAAACAATCATGTCTTGGTAACAAATGTTTTCCTATCTCGGATTAAATTTATCGTTTTCTTCGCCACTTCCTTTGATTTGAAAAATGTCTCAATCGAGACCACGGGCGGTCGTAGACGGAAGACAGCCTGCCTTTATATGTGTGCGTGTGCGCGTGTGCCTTTTTTTCAATGTGTGTTACATTAATATACCTCGTTATACGCTGTGTTCTTTTTGTATACAGTTTGAACTCATTTTTCTACAGTAATATTTATGTAGCTCATTCTTATTGGAAAATACTCGTTATTACATCACATTGAGATAATTGGTAATTGCGTCATATCGTTCCGCTCCAGGCACCTACGAAAACGTGGACTTCGGACAGGAAAGAAAAATTATGCCTTCATCTTAGATTGTCAGATGAGAATACCCAGCCGACTCTTCAGGTATATTGATTCCACGCTTCAAATCATTAGAGAAAATGAGGCACGTTACTAATCGCAGACAATTTTGGTAAATTAAATTTTCTATTCCAGAGCTTTCAAACAAATTTAAAGCTGATAAGGGGGCTGTATGTGCCGTCACGTCTCTTTTTAATGTTTTGACTATGCATCATCAGAATAGTCGTTAAAATAAGTGCACGTGGATCATTATTTGAAGTCTCTTGAACAAATAATCCACCCTTAAGAACTTACCAATAAATCAAGGCAAATAAACAGCTCGTCCTTAGTCTGATACGTTTCTAATATTCTCTTTTTCAAATGCTCTAAAAAATGAGTGTGGACATTGGCCGGCATATTCAGTTGTTCTATTGTAAAAAAAAATTGCCTGTACTTATGGATATGTATGTGTAGAGAACATACTGTGTAATAGTACAAGATGTGCGGACTATAATATCAGATCGGAAAGTTGAAAACAAAATGTAGGTCTCACTCTTTGTGGAATGTCCATATATCAAGAAACTAATAAAATTGAAAATTTTAGTAAAATTATTATAATTTTTGCAATATTAACAATTAGATCAATATGATTATTGTATGAAGACATCATGTATTTACTGTAGGAATTGATATTAATACACAAATATATTTTGTAACAACAACCATAATTATTGCTATTCCAACAGGAATTAAAATTTTCAGATGATTAATAACATTAAATGGGTATAAACAAAGTTCTCCAATAATTATATGATTAATGGGATTTTTATCAATATTTACAATTGGAGGTTCAACTGGAATTATTTCATCAAATTCAATTATTGATATTATTCTTCATGATTCATATTATGTTGTAGCCCATTTTCATTATTTATTATCAATAGGAATAGTATTTTCAATTATTTCAAAATTAATTTTTTGAGTACATTTTTTAAGAAATTGTAATTTTAATAATAATTGAATAATAATTATTACTTCAACAACTTTAACCTTTTTTCCTCAACATTTTTCAGGATTAAATGGAATATCACGACGATACATTATTTTTTCAGATTTTATTTCATTTTGAAATATTTTATCAACAATAGGATCAATAATAATTATATTTGTAAGAACGTGAACGTTCTTTTACGTCGCTCGCGTTACTCTTCCACTCGCACCTAAAGTCTCGAGCTCCGGCTATATAATATCTTTCCTCTTTCTTCCTTATCATCTTCCGAGTGCAGTCAGCTGATCTGCCTTTCCTTCGGGAACTCAACTTTTGTTTCAATTCTGCGGAAACACAGCATCGCCAGATTTGTTAAGATTTTACAATCTTACAAATCGAAACAAAATACGTGAGTTTCCCGCTCCTCTCCTCTCCTGTAGATGACACGCTGTAAGTCTACATCATGCAGTAAGCCGCATTAGTTGGGTACACGGATACACTCCACTCCCCACAGGTACACGGACCACGCTCCACTCCTGCATGCGCTGTAAGCCTACTCCATGCAGTAAGCCGTATCAAAAAAGTCTACTCCTATCCTTTTCCTCTCAGCGGTGGAGATGTAAGAACGTGAACGTTCTTTTACGTCGCTTGCGTTACTCTTCCACTCGCACCTAAAGTCTCGAGCTCCGGCTATATAATACCTTTCCTCTTTCTTCCTTATCATCTTCCGAGTGCAGTCAGCTGATCTGCCTTTCCTTTGGCCTCGACTTTTGCTTTGATTCTGCGGAAACACAGCATCGCCAGATTTGTTAAGATTTTACAATCTTATATATTTATATTTAATTATTGATTTAAATAATTCTAAACGAAAAATTATTTTTATTATTAAATCCAATAATAATGAATGAAAAAATAATACACCAATGTAAATATTGAAAATGATTTTAATTTTAATAAAATTAGAAAACTATTATATCATGAATATATTTAAATTTTCGAAATCAAATTTCAATTAATATAATTAAAATTAGTATAATATTAATTCATAATTTTATATTAATTATTTTAATCAATATTATTTTTATTCTAATTTTAATAATATTATTAAATTTATTCTAAAAAATAGATTTAATAAATTAAATTTACAAAAACTAACCGTGGTTGTGGTGCCTGTATGCGTTTCAATATTTCAACTTTCTTTTTATTTTTGTCCGTAAGAGCGCAATGACCAATGAGTTGCCAAACCAAAAGCCAAATTGGAAAGAAAAAAAATGTGCTTTTTTTTTTCTTTTTTTTTTTGTGGTGAGGTGATGATAATAAATTGACAATGAATGGAACACCAGCAAAATTTTGAACGTTTTGGTCTCTGGATTCCCACCAAAATTGAAAAATTTGGCTGTAATCAGTTGCACATTTCAGCAGCAATCAGTTGAGTTTGTTATTAATTTCATTATTCTTATTCATAGGGGGCGCAAATCTGACCGTCTAAAAGCAAGGAGCAACCTGTCCGTTCAGTAGCAAGAATAGAATACCAATTCTTGTAATTGATACAATCAAACAACAATCTGCAGAAATGTATGTCTCATTCATTTTAAAGAAATATTTTTCTGCAGATTGTTGTTTGATAGACTTGCCTGTGTGGCATGCGCCCGCAAGTTTTCAACTTTTGATGAAGTGTTGAAAAAATTGAAAAAATGCAGATTTTCATTGCCTGCATTATTGCCTGCAATTTTTGGACAAGTGACAGCCTTGCAATTTTTCCAAGGATGAAAAGGTAAAGAAAGAAATTAGAATGTTGTTTTAAACAACATTCAAATTAAAAACTAATATACCCTCGGACCTTGATAAGTCAAACATAGATAAGTCAAAATCATAGATAAGTCAAACAAATCTGCTCAGTCCCGACGCACTCCCATTTAAATGTGTACTATTTTCCCCGCTATAAGTCAAACTCATCCATTGATAAGTTGAACAAAAAATTACCAAAAAAAAACCTGCTAATTTAGGCTTTTTCTTCAGCATCTTGAACGTTTTTATATGTAAGTCAAATTTTTATGCGTGCCTGTAAAATCTCAAATTTGCAAACACCCTTCTTCATACGTTGTCAGCCTCTTGCATGCACAAATTTCAATATAGGCTACAATCTTCATTCAGTTCTCAGTCAACAACAGACCAAAAGTTTTGTCCAGACTACCGTGTCAAAGTATTTTCCTACATAAAATGTTTATGAAATTTATTTTGTACGCAACCTGAAGTTTAATATTTTATTGACGACTGTATGTAACTCAATTTTCATAAGTCGAACATCAATTTTTATAAGTCAAAATTGTAGATAACTCAACACATTGGTCTGTTCCCCTTGGATTTGACTTATCGAGGTCCAACTGTGATTAAAATGTTGGAAACCTGCTTAAAACGGTAGTTAAAAGCCCAAAAATGTGTCTTTGAACATAATTACATGCATTGACTATACACGTACCAAACAAATACTCCCATTGTTAAAAAAGTTGTCACTTTGCTGGATACTGACACCAGAGTGTGCTGCGTGTTAACTAGCAGAGTGAAAGAGACAAAACATCTTTCCCTCTCTCTTACACCAACATCTTAACACGCAGCACACTCTGGTGTCCGTATCCAGCAAAGTGACAACTTTTTTTAACAATGCAAGTATTTGTCTGGTACATGTATGGTCAATGTTACATGATTCAAAATGGTTTGTTTGAAACCCTTCAGAACACATTTGAACAAAGAATTGACAATCATCATTTAAAACAATGTTTTAAACATAAAATCTGATTCTTCTTTTTTGTTTTTTCTTGCACTCCAACAGTTTGCTAGCAGCGCTCCATGTGGATGACAAATCTGAATTGATGAACAGTGTTGATAAATTTCTTGGATGAACTAAGTGCCAGGTTACATAAGCAGCAACTTGGCAACAAGCAACTTGCAACCAAGCAACTTGCCAACGACAAAACCCAAAAAGGGTATAGCCCATTAAGAAGGGTAATCTGCCTTCGGTGGCAGATCCCATCGGAACCTATACTGTTTGATAGACCTTCCTAACCAACTTCTCCTCCAGAAGTTTCAGCCCCCTAGCTCAACTCTTTGCCGTTCTGGAGCTATAATTGCTATAATTGTGATTTTGCGTTAGAATTTTCTATACAAACGTATGTTGCAGTGAGATGTCTGTAATTTACGGTGTCTCTAGATAATCATCGAGACTACCTACCAGAATTTTTTCAGAATTTTCCCGCCACATTAAGTCCCGTTTTCGGCATAATTAAAAATTCAAACGTCAGGTTCCTTATGAAGGAATTTCGATGGCGATTCGAAATCACTGTGAAAAGACGCTCTACACATTCCCAAAAATTGAAAAAAAATCTCAAGGAAATCGGAGCGGGGGAAGATAGGTAAATAATGAAATAAACGAATGAAAACGTGAAAACAAAGTCTATGCTAGCCGCGGCAGTCTGGTAAGCGCGTCGCACCGCGCCGCCACTGAGTAACGTTCGCTTCCGAGCTAGGCGCGTACTCCATTCCGCAACTCCATTTTACTTATACTAGTTCATTACTCCTTGCAAAAATGTAATAAAAAATGTTCAAACTTTCAATTTCTTTGTTGTTTTGAAGCAGGAAAAAGCTACAGTGTTGAAGGAAAAAATGAATTCAACGTTTGAAAAAGCTTGAAAAAGAAAGTTTAATACTGCGTTAAAAAAAAACAAAAATAGTAATAATTAATTTTTGACAAAATAAGAATTGAATATATTAGATACACATTTCTGGTTCGAGGGAGGATTTAATTTTTCTAGCACCCTATTCCTCATCCTCGAGATTGCTATTGATTACGGGTTCCACATTTTCGTGATCATACAACCTTGTCAGGACAAGAGCTGGCCGACATATTCGCGCTTGAAAACGGAGGTTACTCAAATAGTATATTATGGCAGCGACGTGGGCGCAACAACCGACGGTCCTATTGCCGTTCCCACATTGGCAGGAATAGCCTGAGAGGCCATCTAACTTATTTATGTTTGACAGATAGTCAATGTAGCACCTGTATTTCTCCCGATTTTTATGGCGAGGTTGGACCCAAAACTGCACCAATTTACCCTTTGGTTCATTTGGAACGTGTTTTTTCTTACCGGTTTTTCTTTTAGGTTTGTTGTAGAACTCGACGACCAGGTCATCGTTCTTGTCCAGAATTTCTGCTAAATAAGAAACTGCTTGCTGAAGCTGATAAGTGCCGGTAAAAAGTATTTTAAGCTGATCTAACGAGTTGCAGTGCCCTAGTACCGGACAATGGATTATCAAAATGGCGTTCCGGTCAATCACACCACTAGCAATGCACTGCTATCACGCTCAGACAGTTGGACGTCTCAACAAAATGATACTGTCCCTGTGCAATTATGCTAGTTTTGATTCTTATTTCGCTCCTCTCTCATTCTTTTTACATATATTTTGCACTGACTGTCGAACGCAACGTTGTTCCGCTATTCTTCCCTTCTTTTATTCGACTACACATATTAACATTTCACACAATGTATGATTTTTTTAATTAATTTTTTTGCGTCGAGTGTTGGAGAAAGAATGAAAATGTTCAAGTCATGGAATGGCGTTCGCGCGTAGCTCGGAAGCGAACGTTACTCAGTGGCGGCGCGGTGCGACGCGCTTACCAGACTGCCGCGGCTAGCATAGACTTTGTTTTCACGTTTTCATTCGTTTATTTCATTATTTACCTATCTTCCCCCACTCCGATTTCCTTGGGATTTTTTTCCAATTTTTGGGAATGTGTAGAGCGTCTTTTCACAGTGATTTCGAATCGCCATCGAAATTCCTTCATAAGGAACCTGACGTTTGAATTTTTAATTATGCCGAGAACGGGACTTAATGTGGCGGGAAAATTCTGAAAAAATTCTGGTAGGTAGTCTCGATGATTATCTAGAGACACCGTAAATTACAGACATCTCACTGCAACATACGTTCGTATAGAAAATTCTAACGCAAAATCACAATTATAGCTCCAGAACGGCAAAGAGTTGAGCTAGGGGGCTGAAACTTCTGGAGGAGAAGTTGGTTAGGAAGGTCTATCAAACAGTATAGGTTCCGATGGGATCTGCCACCAAAGGCAGATTACCCTTCTTAATGGGCTATACCCTTTGGTTTTTGTCGCTTGGTTGCAAGTTGCTTGTTGCCCAGTTGCTGCTTATGTAACCTGGCGCTAATGAATGAAGTACATGGCAATTAGAAGGAGGCGGTGTAACTTGCACTAGGTAGCGCTAGTTACAAAAGGTGATCATGGATTTTTTTTCTTATGGACCAAATACATGCGTTAGTTCAAACGCATTTTCTGAAGTTATTTGATTTTTAATCGAGAACAGTGTGAAAATCAAAGTTGTAGAGAATTTGAAAACAAACATGTTTTGTATGAAACAATTTTTTCTAATGAGCTCATATTTGAAGTGGAAAACTAAATTGAACCATGATCATCTTTGTACGCAAGGCTACCAACTCTGCCAATTCCAAGTTACGCCGCCTATTGGAATCACAGTCAAAACAAATTTAAACCACAATGTAGAATAAGTATTATGATTTAAACAATAGTATTGAGCGATTAGTTGAATGAAAAATCAAATTTTAGAACTTACACGTTGCGTTGTGGAATTTTCCATGTATACTTACTTAGGAAGAAAGTTTCCAATTTTATATAATTTTCAGTTTGTGGGTAACTTCTATCACTTGAGTTCCTGTGTTATCTGAACAAAAGTTGTAACTAGCTGGAAATTTGAAGTCAAAAGCTAGATAAGTTTAAAGAGCGGAAAGCTCCTAACATTGAAAACCAAAAGTTGAAAGTCATAAGATGGACTTTTTATAGAAGAAGCTAAAAAGCTAGAAGCTGGAAGCTCAAGAATTTTCAGATGAAGATGAACAGTTGAAAGCCTCAAGTTTTATTTTACAGGTTTAATATTACAGAATGAATGCGAAAATTATATCTGTTGGCCTTTCAACTCCTTAATCATGTTTTGTACTTAAAAGGAAAATGCCAAACTTCATGCCGGTCAATGTCGATGCTAATTTGCAAAAAGTTTGTGGAAAATACGTTCGCATTCGTCGTTCATTACTGTTTGTTTTCATTTGTTGCGATTTCAAGTGATAGATTTTTGTTACTGCAAAATTGTTGGGGTTTTGATGGCATAGCGCCGATATTCTGCTCTAGAAACATGATTAAGATGTACGGTACCTACCCAGGATAGCAATTTTTTAAAACTGATCCCTGTTTTTGGTCTCAAAGTACCTGAATTTCTGCTTCAAATGTATCTTGACGCTGGGAAAAGAATTGATGGCGCACTTGCGTTTTGAAGAAAGAGGTCAGTGTCCCTAATATCTACGCTGATTAAAATTAGTCATTCACTTATTGAATACTTCACGTTCTCTTGGAAGAACTAAGTTTCTTTTCAAATCAAAGCACTTTCATACCTGGTCTGATATTTGATGTACTTTATTTCAATTTCTATGACGCTCAGTTATCAATTATCTCAAATTACAACTTTTTCTATTACAAAGTTTGTTCTGTTGTAATTTTTCTTTCTTTGGATGAAGAGGAATGTACTTGTATTTGCTTTCTACAAGGTGAATCCTTGATAAGGAAAATTTTCGAGATTATTTCCTGACCAAGATCAGTTGGACTTGAATTTTCTGTTTGGAGAATCTGACGCTAGAAAGGGCAAATATTTGTACATTTACTTCATCTTCTCTTTGTGTGTGGTAGAGTTGTTTTATTTCACGCGTGTTGTGCTGACAAATTTGTCCACATCTGACTTTGCATTACAGTCTGTTCATTCATGCATTCATTAGATTTTTTTGTAACATTTTCCTTTCACGTGTGTTCTACATACATATCTCGGAAAAGGTATAAATGAATGATCGGAAAATAATAACAATTCGTTTTGAGAATTGGTTATTTTTTATTGTATTTGTTCGTCAAGAATATGGAATATCAACCTTAATATAATTATTGCTTAAATTTTGTCGTCTCTTACTTCAATACCAGGAGTCTGAAAATTCACTGAAATTGAATTACATAATCAGTCAATAATTGATGGTGAAGTGGAAAGAATTGAATTATGTTCAAATTATTTTACTCTATGAAAATGTTACGCACAGAGCTCATGATTATCAAGTATCCGCACATTTATTTGTGGAGTAATATTTACACAATATTCTTTAGCAGTGTCCTAACCTTATTCCAGCTAGCCATACCCTCAGGAACACTGGAATCCATTTCTTGCATTTGCGCGACTTTTTGCAGCCTAGTGAGTGTTTCTAAAATTTTCCTAATCATTTAAAGAAGTGTGTTAAACGTCAACGCGCTCTAGTGGCCTCATACTGCGTTATTACAAGAAAAAGTAACTGAACCTCTTCAATGGAAAAATGAACGTGGAACATTTCTGTATTCACATTTCTTCTGTGAACCCACTTTTAGGCGAGTTAACAGAGACAACCAAAATTTTGACCCTTTCAAATCCCTCTGTGGAAAAAGCTCTATACAAATTGAGTGGGTATTTTGAGGGGAAACGGAAGATACTGAATTGCAGTTCTCATACTCAACTGAGAGTATTTCCTGGTCTCATGGCTAAACTGCATATTGTTATACAAGCATGAAAATTTGTCCACTCGTCATCTAGACAATTTTAAGCAATTTGATCTGAAGTTCCTAAAATTTTGATCCATAGATCTCTCTGTGGACCCCTTGCCACTAACCCTTCATCATTCCTGCGGTCATCTTTAGTACATTTCTTCCTTACAAGTCAGGCAGGCCAGAGTGCATGATAACTGGAAACGGCAGATAGAGCAACGCATGTGGATGTGCAGTGGAGAGACGTAGTTGTAGGTGGTATCAAACTGACAGGCCGGCCTCCGCTACAAAATGTTCGATATGAACAAATAAAACACAATCTATTTTCACGTACAATTCAGAGCGTATTTGTAAGTCAACTGAGATAAAGAAGGAAGGACGAAGGAACAAGTAGCCATCTGTTTGAACCGCTTAAAACCTACAAATTGATTCACCTACCTTCGGCTGTGATTTTGTCTAATTTCGCACCTTTGGAATATAGGTCGAGGCAATGAACGGATAATTCAATATCAAGTAGTTTCAAGAGCATTTCGCTGTTAGCTGTTTTCTTTTAGTTTTGGCCAGGGGTATTGGAGAAGGGAATCGTGGAACTTACGTGTGTGTTTAACATCCTCCGCCCGGTTGAAAAGTCATATTTCAAAACAATACTTTTTTGAGAGAGACGGAGAGAGCGAGACGTCTATCGCGTTTTCTCTTTCTTGCGGTCATCCAGGATTTCACTAGTTTAGGTAGTGTCCGGGCGTAGTGCCAAGTTTACATACTAGGCTTTCACTATAGCTTTTTGATAGCGTTATGCTTGGATTTTACCAGTCCTAAACTACACCTATAATAGAACGGTTACCCCCTCCCCTCCCTAGGATGGGGGGCTACACATTGCGGCCCAACCTACAGTCAAATAGCGGCCCTTGTGGCAGCCCAAGAAATTTGTATGCAAATTGCGTCCATAGTATAAATGCTTATATTGCGTCCCAGTTCATTTAGCGTTATCCAGGATGCATCACGTTATGGCGAACTGGTTTAGATCCAAAAAATGATAAATTGTTTTAGTTGTCCCCCACTTCGTCAGTGTAATTAGACGAGTACAATTTTGTACAAAAGCATATTCACCAATTGCGTGACGCTGATGCACTAACTCTTGAAGCGTTCAATTTGATTAGCAATAAACTCCTACTTTGTTCGCGTGGCCTTTTTCAATTTTCTTGGTACTGCCACTCGCGCAGGCTGGCCCAGTTGTTGGATTTTCCGCACCCGCGACTCACCCGAATGGAATTTGCAGCCACAAATAGCCGCCTCTAGTCACACTTCAGCAGCAGCCATGTTGATGCTTGTTCACTGTCTGCATTTACAGAGTTTGGTTTGCAAGTTAGCTTAGAGAATTCACATTTGTGAACAACAGTTCTGAAGACAGTCTTGTAACAATCACTCGTTTTCCCATTGACAAGAGCAAAGACAAGTGATTTGTATGATCCGTTACCGACGGACGCAATTGGTATGAGCCGCAGAATGAGCATTTACACTCCGGACGCAGTTCGATGGTTTTTCCTCTGGGCCGCAATTTGTATGTCCCCCCCTAGGATTGTACTAATTAGATAAGAGAACACAGGAACGTAACGTTTTATTATAAATAGGATAGGCACAATTACACTAAATCGAAAGAGGAATTATGAGAATACGATATTTGTAAACAAACAAGAAAAAGAAGCAAATTTTGAAGAAGTTATTGAGAATTGTCCGTATCACTATTCACATACACGACTGATTTCGACCTATAACCTGAGGTCATCATCAGGTACTGACGTCGAGGAGGAAGTAGAGAGATGATAGAATGTTATGAGTGGATTGAGGAATGTGGCGTGTAAATCGTTCAATAGGTTGGAGCTGGTTGCGGCTGGAGCTTTTATCGTTTCATTCTCCTCTAGTCTGTTCAGAAGCCGCCCTCTGTTATATGTGTGAATAAGCTCACATTCGGCTGTCCATATACTGTGCCCTGTAGATCGACAGTGATCTGCGAATACCGATTTCTTTTGACTGTTTGGCTGGATGGCGGAGAGGGGGTCATGAAACCTCAAACGCAATTTCCTACCAGTTTGACCTATGTAGAAGGAAGGGCATTCGCCGCATGAGAGACGATATACGCCCGATTTGTCCATAGGTGAAAGATGATCTTTGAGCGCTATCAGATTGGACAAGGTAGACAGAGGGTAGAAGCCTGTCTTGTACTCATATTTTCGAAGAATGGCAGCAAGCCTATCGGAAGTCTTCCCTAGATACGGCAGCCGGATCCATTTTTCCCGAGGTTGTCCAGAGGAGGGAGGAGCAGTCTCGGCCAGAAGGGAGCGTAGAGATTTCCTCCGGACCAGCAGATCTATGTCCACATTGAGTCTATTGACTCGTGCGATCTCTTAATTGATTATTTGTGTTTCATTTACCCGAGCTGATTGGGATAAAAGGAGCATCAGCATACGATGGATAGCTGAATTAACTGTTGCAATTTTGTGCGCGTGCGGATGAAGTGATTGTCCATGTATTGATACGCCCGTGAAAGTGTCCTTGCGATAGATTTCAAAATTTGTGCGGAGGATGTTGCGTTCCTCTACAAGCGAAATGGTGAGATCGAGATAATTTATTTTTGCACCGCCTATCTCGCAGGATAGTTTTATTGACGGGTGATAGTTGTTGAGGGTTTCTAAAAACTTTGGTAGATTGGCTTGTGAGCCGTGCCAAACACATAAGATGTCGTCTATGGAAACGGAGATTATGAAGGGCTTGTTCGGATTCGAGAGGATTCGAGAATGTCCGTTTCCATACGGTTCATGAAGACGTTGGCAGCCAGAGTGGAGAGTGGTCCTCCCATTGGCAACCCATCTGGAAATTTGTAAACTTTCTCGCGAAATATACGAAGTTTGCTTTTGAGGCAGATGCTGATTAGTTCCCGAAATTCATTGACAGTTTCTGGCGGCCAGTTATGTTGCTGTAGGTGTGAGATCATGAGGTCGATGGTTCTGGAGACAGGTATGTTGGTGAACATTGAAGACACGTCAATAGAAATGAGAATAGATCCTTCAGGGAATTTCTTCTCTTGCAGGAGCAGGGCGAGTTGA
The DNA here is from genome assembly GCA_035079395.1 of Aspidiotus destructor. Lineage (NCBI taxonomy): Eukaryota > Metazoa > Arthropoda > Insecta > Hemiptera > Diaspididae > Aspidiotus > Aspidiotus destructor. The sequence goes on along the minus strand of JAVHKZ010000003.1, from coordinate 7,374,146 downwards.
TGAAAATTCTTAATTGAGTATTTAGGTGTGTTGAAACCAGCGAGATAAGTATTTTGCGAGCTTGTAGGATGGATCGGTATAGAAGGCGACCACAGGCCTCATGGGATACCCTTCTTTATGTAATTTGACTTGCCCATACAGCTGCGGTAAAGAGTAGTTCATTTGGAGGAGAGATTCGCGTTGGCCCGAGATTACATACTTGGAGTAGTTGATGTTGTCTCTGACGTCTTTATTGTATTTGTTGAGATTGAACCGGAATTTCTTAGCGTTTGCAGAGAGCAGAAGATCCTGCATTCTAGAGTTGTATTAGCTCTCAGTAAGAATGACAATAGTTTCCCCTTTATCTGCTTTAACGAGACAGAGTTTATCATTTTGAAGACGTTTTTGTAGTGATCGGTAAGCGCGGAAATCTTGAGATGGGGGGTGACTAGATTGGGCCATTTTGTCGATTAGACTCGCGACTTCATCAGTGCAGAGGCGTCGGTCGGTTCCAATGCCGGCTGTCAGGTCGGAGATTATAATACTCTTGAGCGTGTTCTTTCTATCCATGGGCGGGAGAGCAAACTTTTTCCCTTTCTGCAGTAGTTGCATCTCGGCTGGTGGTATTTCCGTGTTTGACAAGTTTACTACGGGGGCCGCAAATGACGAGGTCGGAGGTGAGTCTTGAGTGGAGATGCGTGAAGGAGGACTTCCAGATTCTTGCAATTGCCTGTTAGTGAGCAGTTTGAGTTTGTTCAATTTTATCTTACGGATGCGGTGATGTGTTTTGGATTGCTTCCGGAGAGTAGATAGCTGAAGCGATGCAAATTCATCAGGAGACAGAAGAGAGTCGAGTCGAGCAGCAGAGCGTTTTAGAATGTCTTGAGCCATGGCTTTCTTGCAGAACCATTTTCGGCGTTCCGAGTCTAGCCACTTTTTGAGTCTTGCTTTCTAGGCAGACTGGGTATATTCACTATTCAGTCGAAACGAGATGAACTTTGGCTGTAGTTTAAATTTCATGCAAGTCACCATGAAACTTAAGTGAGAAATTATTTTGACTAACCTTATAGACGTCTTTGAAAATAATGAGGCAAGTTCCGCCGTGCTTGCGGTGGTGATCAGTTTAACAGTATCCTCATGGGTACGATCCATATTTTAATTAGATAAGAGAACACTGTTAAACGAGGATTGTACTAGTCTTAAACTAGGCTTATAATAGGGTCTCCGGGCGTAGGCTAATCATCAAAAATACGATATAAACGGATCTAGTCAGTTTATACTAGCAGGCTTAAGCATCCTATGTATTGTATTTCTTTTTTAAATTCCGTAGTGAACTGGATCCTAGCTACTTATAATGAATTTAGCCTGCATTCTATACGCCTAGTAAACTAGACCAAGAAGGTGGTAAGTCTGGTTTGTAAAAACATTCGAAATAAGACGCGTGTTACCTTTGAAGAATATCACTCTTCAGATGATGGAAAAAATTGATTTTTACTGGGAGCGTTTTTCAGAACCACCTCTCCAAGGTCCCCAATTCGAAGAAATTTTTCATGTTCGATATGTGTTAGTAGAAAACTTGATAGGATTCTTTTTTGTGTAACGAGGCGCTGCTTTCATCCTTACAATAATTTCAAAAACTCGACTCGAAAGTAGCGAGGGGATTCTCCGGGGCAAGATTTTAAGAACTTTAGATCGAATTGCTTAAAATTGTCTATGGTTGTACCACAATATGCAGTTCTCGTTCAAGATTTTCTATGTACCGCTAATACTACGATGTCAAATCAGGGAGGGCACTAATGGATATCATAAATTCGTGTGTTGCGAAAAGTTGAGAAGAAAAACTTGTCTTTGGCCTACCAACCGAGAAAGACAAATTATTAGTGTCTTTTCATCTGCCTGAAAATACTAATATCGTCAGGTTAGAACATGATTCAAAGCCACCGCGGCATACATCTTAATAAAAGCGAAACTTGCAACAAATTGTACTCAGAATCCTACCACCAGACGCGAGTCCTATATGAAATAATTTTGCCTCAGTTCTACACATACATAGCCTGCTGGCTCATTTTCTTCTTATATCATTTGTATTTCACATGACAGCGTAAATTTTATGTCGCTTGCGATTTCATCACGTGAAAAAAGTAAAAAATCGAGATGAACTTTCTTTTTTTTTCAAGTAGAATTGAAGAAAACTTCTAACAGGTAGACTCGGGTGATGTGTTTTAAAGTGTAAAGTACAGACAACAAAGTTTCAAGTTTGTCGCCCGGCACCCTTTTTTAGCTGCGAACTCGCGAGCTCTGCAAACGGTCCCGTCTAGATGTAGGGTAACTCGAATTTATGCAGCGTAATAAGAAGTCACGCAGTCAGAGATAAAAATGGAATGAAACGTTTGTAAATCAACTCGACTTCTCTCGTGAAAACGATGCTATTCGAAGCGTAATAAAATTGATAGTGTTAGAATGTTTTTGTAAATTCCGCCAGTATGTAAAAACGTTATTCTTACTTGTAAATTCCTTTTTCGTATACGCTTATACGTAATTATGTCACGTATGATTTTGTATTGAGCGCAACACATATTTCGTTTTAAATAGTATTATTTTCAACGTAATCTCATTGATACTCTATATTCCGAAGATACCAAATGCGTCCTCTTCGATTTTCAACGTTTTTTCACGATTATTTCTGTGAACAAATCGTCTCGAAATTCTTCCGGATTTCCATTTTCACATCCTGAGAAGTGACGTCTCGACGAATAAACTAGTCAAAGTTGTTCCCTAGACTTCTGCATGACGATGGTGCAGAACATTTATTGCAATTTTTGAACTCAAGTATTTAAGATGTACTCATTCTTCCTAATTAAAATCAATAATCCCGATTCGCACTCCATACACGCGCCTAGTACAGAGTTCGCAGTCGTAAATAATGGCAGTACGACGTAAATGACAAGTTAAGATGGGAAAATAAATTTACGTTGTACGCGCTTCAACAACAGAAATCCTCAAAAAGCGGAGTGCGAAATACTGGCAATAATAATCGGGGATTTATTTTAATGGTAATGGTAACGTTATGACGAAGCGAAAACCATTTTTTAGGGAGTACTTCCAGTCAACTTTCCTATTGTCTTACAAGCCTACTTTCCTTTTGTTTACACAGTCTCCTTTTATACAGCCATAATAGTTGGAAAACACTCGATTATATCTATTAGGATTCTATTGTAAGCTGTAAAAAGCGGTTCTCCATTTTTCGTCAACTTACGCAAGAATGAGATAAGAGCGCTATTTTTCTTGTTGACACAGTGATTCAGAATGTTTTTTTCGTCATGTCCCGAGAAAATGTTATCAAACGCTCCATACCCCGTATCGATTGTAACAAAGGTTGAGAACTTGAATTTTAATTTTTTCCACCCTACAGCTAACAACGTCGAATAATAAGTAGATATTTAATTGTTTCACCCTCGAAACTTTCCAATTCAGCGAGCTGCGGTAAAAAGAAACTGAACTTTTGGTTTCTGAATAGTATACTTACCTGGTTTCAGTAGAATGAGGATGTTTATTGTTCAGACTCAAATAATCCTTTAAGTCTAGAGAAAGTCCACGAAGATGAATTTTGGTCAAAACAATAGCCTTATTCAATTCATTTTCCGAGTATAGTCTGGGGGAACATTTGATTCTATACTTTCAGTGTAGTAGTAATCTCCCGTACGAATTTTATGGAAAAATTGTGGTTCGTGCATCCTTCGAGTCGTCACTAGTTTCGTTGTTCATTCACAGATATCTCATTAGCTCTCAATATAGATGCAAAAAAAAGTCCCAGTCTTATCCATGGGCACATTTATGCCTATACAAGACATTCAATAGGAAAAAATTGCTAAAATTAGGTCAAACGTATCTTTAGTAGAAAACCGACGGCTTTCTTTAGTAAGTCTAACGACGGACGCAATGAGTCAAATTGGTTTTGGTATTGAGAATTGAAGTCTCGAAAAGTTCAAATTTTTCCGAGTATTCTTTCAAGTCCAACTCCTTTATTAAGGTTGGCCAGTTTTTGCTAGATGGCGGCCTGCGGGACGCCAACATTTCCACACCTCATAGAACAAGTTTCCTCATATATTTGGGTTCCGTTCCCAGAATTTTCTCCTGAGTCCGCCTCTATTACTGCTCAGAAATCTATCCTCCACAAAACAAGCCAGATCAGGGGAACAGTACAGGTACGGTCGCCGATATTGTTCACTGCCACAGATAAGTCTATTACTAATTTCGACTAATATTTATTGACCAGTGTAGAACAAGAGAAAGAAAGATGCAAAAGACGTACAAGTACAAGACGTTAGAAACAAGAAAGGAGAACGAAAGCGCACAAATAGCATCGGAAGATGAGTATGAGAGTGAACGACCCACGGTGAGGAATGAATCTTCTCAGAACTAATTCATTCAACAAGATTGTATAATTTGCGTCAATTGTTGCAGTCGCAATAGCTCAAGACTGAGCCAAGCATTTACGATATTCACTCTCCTCGTGGAGTAAAGTTTCATTTCCCACCTCAAAGGAATGACTCTATTCTCTAAGAGGTGAGCAGCGCAAGCAGTCTTTCTGGTTTTATCGTCAGCGAAGGCTTGGAGGTATTCATTGGTTGTGATATAAAGTTGACGACCTGTTTCATCAATGTGTACTGCCTGGCAATCTTTACATCTGGATTTGTGGACTCCGAGAAATTTGGTAATGGAAGACGAGATGTTTAACCTGAAGAAGAACGTGAGAAGGACGTTCAAAATGCGTCGTTTTCTTGTGAAATTAAAGCCGTAAATTTGTGTTTTTATATAATAATATGTTTTTTGTTATTTCACGAAAAAGCTTTTTAAGAAGTTTTTTTAAGACGAGGTAAACGGATTCATTTCAAATCTTGTATCGAAGGAGAGCGAAAGGGGAAAGTAATAGAGCCCATCTCTCTATCACAAGGTTTTGAAGCCCATGGTAGCTTAGTGGTTGATCTACTTGTCATAAATACGAGAGGTCGATTTTTTGATCCTTCTTTATCTCTATGATTCCTTGTAAACACCTACTCTCATTAACATCATCAAGTTTTTCTCGCTTTCTACGAATAATATCATGAAGTTTCATTTTCACCCTATTAAGCTGAATATTCCCAATAACATCATCCTCATCACGGAAGGTATTCGTAGGAAAAGGGGGTGGAAACTAGCAGATGCCCACTTGTTTCCGCGTATTTTTCGACGGGGGAAGGGAAACGACGAAGTGTGAAGAGTCGAACCAGATGAGGTCGGCTTCTCATGGACTTCATATCTGTCAGAGGCCTCTTCAAAGGAAATACTATCATCCATTTCTGTGGTATGAGTAAAAACTATTTGAAGAATGCGTTGTGATTATGGAGAGGACCATTCCATAAGTGTAAGGCGGTGATAGAGTGAAGCAGGTCTTGTTTCGATCCAATAGAGATTCCCACATTATTAGGAGATACAAAATATTTGTTACTGAATTTACAAAAGTTGGGAGAAAGGCAAGTTTAAAGAAATTGAATGAATTCAACATTTCCTGAGTACGTTCCGAAGTAAAAGAAAGTATGTTGGGAAATAATTCCACAACTTCGAACGAGTTGAAAAAACAACCAGGAGTATAGGGACGACATCAGAAATTTCAGCTGAGAAATCCATGGAGTTGCAAATAGAGAATTTTGATTCGGCGGTGGCCGACGTTGAGGCACATTTTAATTCACCGCAAATAATTCTATTCTAAAAAAACACGAACTGTAACTGAGAAAATGAAACTAGAGAAAAAAGTAGAAGGAAGAGGGAGAATGAACAAGATAGGAAGATCCGCAATGAAGAACGACCTGTATTGAGGAATGAATTTTCATCAAGATGCAATTGTGATGAGAAAACGAGGCGGCTCGAGAAAAGTAGCTCACGAGTTACACAGCTCTCAATGGAGGCGGGAAGTAAACTTTGAAGCCGGAGCTAAACTTTGCCTCCTGGCTTCGAGCGATGAGGTGCTCTTTTGGGAACCGGTTTTCCATCTTCTATTGAGGAACTCAGAAAAAGCAAAAGTTCTGTCTTTAGAGACGTGGTGTGCGTTGTGGGGAAGGATATATCATTTGTGCTGATATCTATTCTGAATTTGTGAAAGAAGATGCACGTTTTTTTTCCAGTTCCTATGTGAGAAGAATTTTTGAGCTAATTGAAACTCAAGGCTCGTATGAAAGATACTTGGACCGGGAGACAGTAATTGAAGGGTCCAGACATTATCCTTCTTGTTGTTTGGTTGCATTAAGTGGTCGTGTTTTTTTTTTCCTTTTTTTAAAAGCCAACCACCACGCCTCCGCTCCTCGCTCTTCGTTTGAATCTAACGAAAACTCGGTCACTTTTCCTGAAGATGAGCTGCAAAACCTGCTCTCGAGAGGAGCTAAACCAAAAATTTTGTTGAAAATGATATGATAAGAATATTTGTTTGTGGAAGTGAATAATTTTTGAATACGTTGGTCTGTCTTGGGATAATTCTTTGTCTTTCTATTGTTGACATATTTCATGTCTCTAACGAACCCGTACACTAATTTGAAATTTGACGAGTGCCTGTTGTCGGACTTGAAAAATTTTTCAGCTCGACCGTTGTCTAGTACGAGCTGTTTCATGTAGCTACTTTTATACCAGCTTTGTACTAGGGTTCTACAAATTTTAGACTAGGTTGCTAGCAGACCTATACTGGCTTTTGACATGTTTCATGTCTTTGCTCTGGGCTCATCTTTATGGGAATTCCCACTGTGGCAGTGATTCTCAAATCTGCGAGTCCGAGCTTTCCCCCCCCCCCTCTGTAGTTTCTAGCGTATCCTAATACTGTGTAATGAAAAGGCGTAGGCTAGATTTATACTAGGCTAAGAAAACTCCGTGAACCATTATGAAGCTACTGGCTTAAGTCGGTGACGTCATAAGTCGTCAATCCTGGTTCGCTTACAACATCTGAAATATACATACACAGGTTCTACCGAGGCGCTACCAAGTTCAAACTAAGCTGCTAGTACTAGCAATACACTACTTTTATACTAGCCGTGTACCAGACTGCTGGTAGGGACGTATGAACCCCCAGCTAGTTGTATATTAAGCCTATATCAAACTATTTTTGCTAGCCCAGGAGCTACTTAGCGTAAAATACAGTGAACTGGACTTATACTAGTCACCCGGGAAGCCAAATAGCGCAACATCTCAGTATAAAAGACCTATACGTGACTACGAATTGGGACAAATGAGGTAAAGCCTTTTATACAATATAGTAAACATGAAACATGATTTGGTTCTGCCAGAAGATTCATCTTTTTCATTCTAAGTTGGTGCCAGAATATTCAACCCATGAAACAATGATTGAATCTCGTGCATCATTTTATAATTTCAAAGACGGCAGTATTGGAAATAGATGTCGACTAATTTTGTTTTAATCGCACATTCAATACGTACCAAAGTTGGTCTGTTGGTTCAAGAATATCACCACAGTTTTCGGGCAAACTGGACGTTCGGATCGAATTTCAGAATTCTGTAGGTCCATCCTCCTAATCTCGAACGTCTGGCAACAAGCAATGCGTAATGCACAATCTGGCATTTGAGAAACCATGGCGAAAAATGTTGTTTCCCTTGCTCAAGTTGAGCCGCGTGTTGACGTAATCAACGTTGCTGAAATTTCACAACTAATCTTGGGAACATTTTCATATCACACAGACTGTGGTGTCCCCGAAATTTTCTTGAGAGCTATACTATGCGGCATAGGTTCGGTTATGTTTCCAGCTGCTTAGACGAGGAACTCGCGCAGGGGAAACTCGAAGTTTCTCTCCTGAAACTGCACTTTGAGCGTTCCTTTGATACAAAGCGAGCATTCCAACTTACCATCCCGTCAACTTGACCACGGATTTTTCGTATGAAGTTCTTGTGCCTGTTCAGCACTTAGAGGATGACGATACTGATACGGTGGGAGCACTATCACTTTGGCTAGAGTGGTATTCTATGGTTTTTCGTCGTTGACCATCGCCAGGAAAGAAATGATCAAAGGGACCACGTTTGGAACTCGATATTATACGAACGTACCAAAAAAGATGTATTACTGTGTTCTCCGCGGTCACTTATGACCACCTGTGATGACCACGCAAGTTTATTCAAGCTTCAAAAAAGAAGCTGTCACTCGTTTTCTTTGCACGATTCCTAAATTGATATTTGGTCTTTTCTTCCCATTTCTATTCATTGCTTGAGAGTATACGCCGTATACCCTCGATTTTTTCAGAAATTTTTGAGAGTATACGGCGTAAATCTCATATTTCCTTCGGGGACACCACTGCACACAGATGAAAAAAGGCAATCTGATTGCTGGATTGGGTGTTGCTCATTGTAGCAGACCCTTATGTCTACTCTCACAATAATTGACAATTCTACTATTGAGGTCGACTTTCTTGTTTTCGAGCCCGAGGACGAAAGTGGTGCTTGGAAGGAGGAATGAAAGAAATCGAAAGACAGAGTTTAAAATATATTCTGACAAGAAATATTCATCATTGTATATTTTCTTAGTTCGTATCCCATGAAACAGATTATACCCAGGAAGCTGTGATAGATTGAATCAGGTTTTTGCACGCGTATCGCAATGAAAGTATTGTCAATGTTAAAAATTTCGGATAGCTTGCTCCGATAACGTAAAGTTTGTTGCACCAAGCTGTAAAACAGAAGGAGAACGAAATTCCGAAGATGAACTATCAATATTAGTAAAATTATGCACGAGGTGCAGTAATTTCGGATATCTATCTCTCTGTCAACGTAGGCATTCAACTTTGTATAGCATCCTGATTTCCTTATAGATCGAATTCACTCGAACTTTTAAAATTGGGGTGATAATGATTCTTCTTTTGTAAATACATCACTTTTTCACGATTATGTATAGTGTGTACATATAATCAGACTGTATAAGTACGTGTAGAAAAACACACTCGTAGTGAATTTTATACCTTTTCCTAAACACACCTCTGATATACTCGTATGTATACGTATGTTGTAGTGTTGTTTTGTAGATTGAGTATATGGTTTGTATACGAATAATATTACGCTGATGCTTGGTAATATTACGGACGTATAATATTGTAAGCTTTTAAATAATCGCTTATCCAGTTTGTTAGACAAAGCGATTGAACGTACATATAATCCTGTTCTATTGTTTTATATAAAATTTTGTAGGATATTCCGTAATTCAAGTACGATAATATCGGTAAGTACGTAAAAATCAGCTCGACGATATCTGCCTCCTAGTGAGGGAGAAAGGGAGGAGGTGGTATCCGCAGAGTGTCGCACACTCGTGTACTCGATATAGTTCGCCCTCGAAAATGTTTATCGGAAACTTTTACGGCAGCATTCATATTTTCATGGCTTATAAAAGAGAACCCGTCACGACGGTACGCTGGCTGATAACAAATTTGTATATAAATTTAGTAATATCGATTCGCTCGGCAGAAAATTCTATGGACGATATTTAGAATTGCACGTCTGGATAGGGAAATTCCGACACCGGTATCGATGATTCGCCGTCATGTATAAAAAAGTTTTATAACGCAACTTCGCTCGCGTAAAATCTGTAATTATCGTTTCAATTTATTATAAAAATTGAGTTTGGCTCTCCTCTTCCTTTGAATCTTTTCTCGTCGTCAATCGAAGTTTTCCAGATGACTCGAAATACGAACACTATAGCGTAGATAAGAAGAAAAAGAAACGTATACAAATATCAACTTTTTGCCGCTTTGTCCTGAGAAAAATAAATCAGCCGAAAATATCGGTCGGTTTAACCGTGAAAATAAGGGCGCTCTAGGTGGATGCTCGGAAGAAGAAACGAGGAAAATAGGAACTCGTGACCGACGAGTCCACTCTGAACAATAAGTTTGCAAGTTTTCCTTTCAACGTGGCAGAAGATAGAAATTTTTTTTCCTTCTTTTTTGGCGTCGACATTGTCGTTCGGTAAGCACAGGAATTGCTTTATTCGCCTGCACGACGCAACGCCACTATTTCTGTAGTCAGCGGAGATAACAACGGGCGATAATTTATAAAAGCAGTTGAAAAACTCTTTTGTTTCGTAGAGAACCATTATCAGGGATTAATAGGAAGTTCGCTATTAGTAATTTATGATTTTACCGAATTGAAGTCGAAAAAAAAAACGACACGATTCACTGGTGTGTATAATTTTCTAGCTCGTAATCGTAGGAACGTGAAGAATACAAATTCAGCGATGGAGGTATTCTAAAGCTTTCAAAATTGTTGAACTGGATATTCAATTGATTCGTTTGCGGAAGTCGGGTCTTTCTTGAAAAAACCCCACGCTGTACGATTTGCATTTGCAAAACTTTCGTATGAGTTTCTTATTGGTAATCACTTCTTTATTTTTGTCAAAGGCGTGCTGTAACAACTTTTCCATACAGGAATAATATTGTGAACAGTTTACACAAGTGAATGCGTGTGTAAGCAAAAACAATGCGGACTACAGGGACGGGCGTTCATTGCCTTTTATTACCTCAGATTATTAGTCGTTGTACAGACTTGCAATGTTTCTTGCTTTGGCTTTCATCTATGACAGTTTTACGAATCAGATGGACCTATACGAGCTTCGAAAAGTGACAACTATATGGTACCCGTCGACCCCTGACATTGTGCAAAGACTGGAAATATTCTACGTGAGAACCGAGGATTGTACATACTTGAGAAGAGACGATCTGGTCGGAAGAATTATGAATTGCCTTGTAGGCAGTTCCCAAGCTCATACACCCGCAAAACTATGTGTGTATGCAATAAGTTGAGATATTTTAGGAGCGGTATTGAGCGTAAAAGATCTTCTTTCGTGAAGAAAAATTGGAACAGAAAATAAGAAATAGGAAACAAAAATACGTCTACCGAGGACTTACCACATGCATTATAAAAAGGTAAGCGTTATATATAGGTACGTCACCTACGAATAAAACGTTATATGTAGGTACGGTACCTACGAATAAAACGTTATTTGTAGGTACGGTACCTACAAATAAAACGTTATATGTTGGTACGGTATGTTCTTGTCTTAAATATCTACTTCAGCCGTCTCCAGAGTCATCACAGCGAGGGCAGCCGTCTTCTTGTAGGCATGCAGTGTGAACTTTCATAGAACAGCACTTAGTAAAAGTAAAAGTTGACCCATTCCTTCCTGCAATCCTCGCGTAACAGACAAGGCAAGTGGCCTTTCCATCACTATCATCATCATCGTCCTTACTGTCATCAGCAGGTACAGATTTCCTCCTTCTGGTTCTGTTGAATGACAACTGCTTTGATGAAAGTTTTGAGCGACCTCTGGCCTTCACTCTCTTCTTGGAAACCAACTGGCGTGGTTCCTCAGTTGCACCCTCGCTGTGATTTCAGGGAAGAAATAATGTTCCATCGTTGGTATCTCTGCTTTGTGAGGTAGCCTGCGCACTTGGTGGGCCTTCATTGGGCGGTACACATGAGCTAGCTCTTGCATTCAAAAAGGTACCATCATATACACTAGTTTCAACATTATTAGATGTGAAACATTCAACCCTGCACCATTTGTATCTTCCTATATGAAAGAACGCACTTTGTTCATGAATCATCACCGCATCAGCATTTCCTCCTTGAACATCCTTCATTCAAAAATTGGAATTTTATTCGTGGTTTCGAAAATAGTTTAATTAAATAAACGGAAAAGGCACTACGCACCACTGTATTACATAAATAAAGGACGACGTTTCGACGCCAAAGTGTCATCATCAGGTCACGAATTATTATTTTTTTTTCAGAATTATTTTTGATTTCATTTATATTCTATTTTATTTTATTCATTTTTTTCATTTTTTTCTACTTTTTTTTTATTTTTTTCAAAATTGTTTTCTTTTTTTGAGAGAGAGGATGGTACTTGCAAATTTTTCAATGACCTTCCAGACATCTATTTTTATTTTTAATTTAATTTAATTTTAATTTTAATTTAATTTAATTTAATTTATTTTTGTTTCATTTTTTTCCATTATTTCTTTTTTTGGAGAGAGGATGGTACTCGCAAATTTCTCAAAGACCTCCCAGACATTTATTTTTATTTTTATTTTTAATTGAATTTTATTTAATTTTAATTTTTATTTTTATTTAATTTAATTTAATTTAATTTTTGTTTAATTTTTTTTTCCATTATTTCTTTTTTTGGAGAGAGGATGGTACTCGCAAATTTCTCAATCACCTCCCAGGTATTTTTTATTTCATTTTATTTTATTCTTTTATTTATTATTATTTTTTTTCAGAATCATTTTTGATTTCATTTATATTCTATTTTATTTTATTCATTTTTTTCTACCTTTTTTTTTATTTTTTTCATAATTTTTGATTTTTTTTTTTGAGAGAGGATGGTACTTGCAAATTTTTCAATGACCTCCCAGACATCTATTTTTATTTTTGATTTAATTTAATTTTTATTTTTATTTTAATTTAATTTAATTTAATTTAATTTTCATTTCATTTTTTTCCATTATTTCTTTTTTTGGAGAGAGGATGGTTCTCGCAAATTTCTCAAAGACCTCCCAGACATTTATTTTTATTTTTGATTTAATTTAATTTTTATTTAATTTAATTTAATTTAATTTTTGTTTCATTTTTTTCCCCATTATTTCTTTTTTTGGAGAGAGGATGGTACTCGCAAATTTCTCAAAGACCTCCCAGATATATATTTTTATTTTTATTTTATTTTATTTTTTATTTAATTTTGACATGTTCATGTCTTTGCTCTGGTCTTATCCTTATGGAAATTTTCATTGTGGCAGTGATTCTCAAATCTGCGAGTCCGAGAGTCTGAGGGGGTCTCCCCCCTCCACCTCGAAAGGCACTTAGAATAATTTCGAGGTTTTCTCAGGGGAGTGATTCTGAAATCTGCGAGTCCGAGTTCGTGAGTCCGAAGCAGTAGTTTATCCTAAATATAATGAATAGATGTATACTAGGCTAAGAAGACGCTGAGAGGCATTATGAAGCTACTAACTTGTGACGTCATAGGTTTGGTGACGTCATAGGTCGGTGACGTCATAAGTCGGTGACGTCCCGCTTACAACATCTGAAACATACTGAAGCGGGACGAACGAGCGGAGTGAGTGAGGCCCAGTAATCTCATCAGCCTGAAATATACTAAAGTAGACTTACACTAGACCAAGAAGGCTCATTAGCCTAAAATATTACAAAGTAGGCTTATACTAGATCAAGCGAGTGAGCCGCTTTAAAGCCTTAGCCTAGAACTCTCAAATATTTTTGTCTCGCATTATCCACTACAAATCAGATTGGGCAAAATTTTTATCGAAGGGACATCCAGTCTGGCCACTCCACAGGAGAGCTTTATAAATGCCATATTGGCAAAGATCTGGAATACGATCCTTTATTTTGGATAGAGAACCAACCGAGGATAGGGTATAAAAGCCCACTTTATAGTTGAAATGTTCCAGTTCCTTAGCCAGTAAAGTTGAAGGACGCTCCAAAAATGGTAGACGAATCCAGGAAGTGCGGGTAGGTCGTATATGGGGAGGCGCGTTGAAGTTGGATACCGAAAGTATAGTACGAAGTTTTCGCCGCAGTGATAACTTGACGTCAACTTTTAGACTGTTGAGGTTAGCAATCCGCTGGATAACATGGATTTCCTTTTCAATTGCAGCAGAGTCCAGGGACAGTCTCTGCATACGGCAAACGGCAGCGTGGATGACAACCGTCTTGTGACGATGCCAATGTCAGACGTAAGGAGGATCCATGGATTGACTCACCGATGAAGGTCGGTGTGCGGTAGACCTCAAATCTTGGTGAGGAGAGAGCCTTGCTCAACCAATTGAATAGCTAGGTCCAGGTAGTTAAGAGAAGGGTTACCTCTTTGCTTAGTGAACTGGATTTGGGGATGAATCGAGTTAATGTGGTCGAGAAAGGAAACCAGATCTCGGTCAGAGCTGCTCCACATACAGGAAATTTCATCGACTTACCGTTTCCAATATGTAATATTTTGAGAAAGTGGAAAGTCCTGGTGGTGGATAGAATGTTCGATGTGGTCTATGTAGATGTCAGCGACGAGGAAGGATGAGAGGCAATCCATCGGCAGACCATTTGGAAATTTATAAATCGAACCGTTGAAGAAGCAGATGTTGTCCTCTAAGCAAGATCGTGCAACTCCTTAACCACATCGTTGTCCAAGGACATTTTATATAAGCAATGACATATGAGGTCGGTGGTCTCTGCAATTGGGATTTTGTTGAACTTATTCTTGATGTCGAAGGAAATGAGGCGTGATTTTTTATTAAACTTTCTACCAGCAAGGTCGTTAGCAAGGTCAGCGGAGTTGAAGACAGAATTTGAACCAGTTGCCGAAATATTTGGAGACTTTGAAGTTAGGGCTCGAGTAGCAAGCAACGACCGGTCGAATGGTCATACCGCGTTTGTGTTTTTTCAATTGGCCATTTTCCAGTTCCTTTGGATTCTGGTTCCGGAGCTCTGAGAATACGGGAGGAGTACCTGTGCTGAAGCTGTATTTGGTTTCGGTTCTTCGCTCTGAGTTCTACTCCCACTCAATAGAAAATCCCCGAGTCTCTACAGAGGACGTTCTGGTAAAATTCTAGAGATGTTGCACAAAGTTAAAGTTTGTGTGGGTTAATCTGAATCATACAACTGTCATCGATGAAAGCCAGAGCAAGAAACCTTGCAAGTCTGTACAACGTCTAATAATCTGAGGTAAGATGAGCCAATAAACGTCTGTCACTCCTGTCTTCTTGTTTTTTGCTTGTACCAGCATTCACTTGCGTAAACTGTTTATAATTATTCCTGTTTTGTGCTACATTATTTGAATTTCACTTCGGTATCAGTTTTTGTTTTTTCAGCTGAAAAATTTTGTAATTTTCGTTTTCGTTATTCGTTTTTGTGCAATTCCTCCCCCTCCGTTGCAGAATTCGGAATATTTTTCAGGTTTCCATGATCGTTATAAAAAAAAAAAAATTGGCGAAGTTGACTTCAAGTTGACTTGAGATCGACGTCAATTTGAGGTTGACCTGCCTACATTACCGGGGAACTACAAACCGACTTGAAATCGACCCACCAGAGCAGTCGATTTCAAGTCGATAAAAAAATTTGGCGCCGCGTCGATTTGAGGTCGATTAGTGCACTGTGTGTACAAATGAGGAAATTGATCTAAAATTGGGATCTTTTCCGGTGCCAGGCAGCGCTAGAAATATCTTTCTCCCTTACTGAATTCAACAAAATGAAAGGGTGATGATTTCTCATGTTCGCTGCTGCTCAAAGGTAGAAATCGCGCTTCTCATTGGGTTGTAAATAATTAAGAGGTTTATTTATGAAACTGATTTTTTCAGAAAACAATTCTTTAAAAGTATTAGAATGACTTGTACGACGCAACGTGGTTTTTCCACAAGTGAAAAGTCTACTAATTAAAACACTTTTAAAAATCACGATTTTTGTATGAGAAGCACAAGGAACGTGAATTTATGTCCCATTCATTCACGTAGGGCTACCAGTCTCTGAGCTTTAGGTAAAGATCCCTATAACGATTTCAACTACAAACAATTGACTTTGAAAGAAGTAAATTCCAAGTCGATTTGACGTCGATATGGTTTTACCATTATAGGTATGATCAAATTGAGTACATATGAAAATCTTGCTTGAATATTTCACTGAATTCTAAAAAATACGCGTCTATTTTCTCGTACCCGAGTAATAAAAAATTGTCTCGGTACCGAGATAATCGATTTCTTGTGGCTTCCTCGTATGGTGCGAAAGTACGTCTGTAATCTGTAATTATAGTGAAAAATCGGATCACGGTTAGGGTCAGATGATTTTTAGAAATTATCGTCGTCGACATCGTCACTATTACTTCTGCTACAATATTATGCCCAGTACTTACGAGTATATAGCCTACAATGAAAAGTTGGGAAAAATTACTTTTTTTGCACCCGCAATTCTTCTATCTACGTCAGCCATTTTCGAGGGCATTATTCCACGTACACGAGTGCCCATTAACGAAGGTGGTGATAAATCGAGCTGTCGGTGAGTATAAATTGCGAAAACGGTGATATTGCGCCTTTGCTTACTGCACTCATTCACAATTCGATATATTTTTGATTCTATGGTTGTACAAATACGAATGAAAATTACTAACAATGTATTGTTATTTTCGTTTTGTTTTCCGTATTGTAGGTAGACTTACGACATATGGATACTGATGCTAATGTTGTCGAAATGGGAGTCGATTTGTCCGAGTTTTACATGTCAGTCGAATGGGATATTCTGGAAGTTCCTGCTGTCAGGTACTGTGAAATTTCTCTTTCAAATTAGCGAGTTGAACATTCGTTTGCAGGTTTGTATAACTTTGTGACGTCTTCCTCTTCTATACCACCCTCTTGCAGATTGTCGGAGACTTTTTTCAGTGTTTCTAACATCCTCATTTTTGTTAGCTTTATCCGTCTAATTTTCGAATGAAATTACAAAAAAGAGATATCAAATCTTGTGAGAAAATGTAAACAAAGTCTCATTGCTTCAAAAGAGATGAGTCGAGGTGTATTGAACAAACTAACTTCCAACTTGGAGAAGCTGGAAACGAATTGTGCAAGATGCGAATGAATGAAAAGAAGAACATGAATTTCACTTAATACTCGTACCTGATAGAGGAAAATGTGACATTTTATTGCAACTATATTGAGTAAATTTTTCTGGTGTATTTTACAGAAACGAGAAATATTATACCTGTTGCGATGAACCATACCTCGATATCACATTCAATATCACCATGAGAAGAAAAACATTATTTTATACAGTCAACATCATCATACCCTGTATGGGAATATCATTTCTGACTGTTTTGACTTTTTATTTGCCATCTGATAGCGGCGAAAAGGTGAGCATATCTATTTTAGTTATTGTAAATGATAATTATCGTTAGTGTCTTTTATAGTGCACGCTCACGTTTGACGAATGAGACAGGCATTTTATTACGGTAAGGGCTCGAATACATGAGGTCATAGCTCATACGAAGCTCCTTGTTTTTTCCCCACGAGGCGACCTGTTTTATGGAGAATTATTGGAGGGAAATATCTGCCGTCCAGCGCTAAATTGTAGTTCCGACGCCAGCGAGACTGACTCGATAAAATTTCATTCCTATATTGAGAGAAGGAGAGACTTGGTATAATTTTGACTTTTGAAGACAGATCTATTTGAGAAGAAGCCTCTGTATACTAAGAAGCCACAATTCAGGTGAAGCCTAAGAATCGTTAGTGGACTTTACTTTTGTATTTTTTGAAACACCCGACATTCTTCGGCCTTTAGCTACCAAAGTATACCATTCTAATTCTAGCAATACAGGGTACAGATTATCGCCATGGACCTTCATATTAAAACTTTTCCAAACTTGTAATATAATGGGAAAAAATCAACACGAAAATTTGATCACGCGTTAAGCAGACTATTTTCATATTCGTGCGTAGGTGTCCGCAAGCTGCACGTACTAAGTTGGCCTACATCACGTATAAAACAAGAACTTAATATTCCCTCGATATTACATCGTTCATTTCGCTTCTGAAATAACATCATGAGATCGCGACCTAAAATTCCGCTATAATGTATAATATTATGTTTTTAGAGGCCCAGAAATAGAAATTGAGTGCGATAGTAGAGAACAGGAAACTAAGCTCGCTTTTCCGTTTGGCCATTTGTCTTGCTCTTGCGAATGTATATCGGCAAGGGCAGGAAAATGCAGTACCCGCTCGACGAGCTTGCAGCACGGATTATACAAATTTTATGCATCCCTAAAGGAGTCGCAGCATACCATTAGTATCTTTCTTCTTCTTTTTATTCATTTTTTTTCCTCTTTTCCCCTCCTTCACGTGACACGTGGATACAGTGTACGTTCATAATCCTGTTATCTGTTTCTGTGCGGAAAATTTGATAAACCTGATACGCAAAATTATAGTTTAATTTACTTCTTTCGAAAAGAGAAAATAAGTATGTTTATGGTTCAATAAATGAAAATTCTTTATTCTGCAAAATGAACTGATGGTTCGATGCCACGTTCTTCATCAGATTGATGGGGAAATTTTCGAATATGATTTAATTTTTCATTGGCACAAAACGGAAATTGAGTTTGTTAGCAATCGTGTAAAAAGAAAACGAAGGAGGTAAAAAAAAAGATTCTCTCGGAAAATGGAGTTGGTTCTCCTGGAACATCGGATCAGGTTTTTGAGACTGTAGGGGTGTTTTTTGTCATCTTTCATGTCTTGGGGATCGAGTGTTGGGGGTGTCGACAGTCCGTTTCCACCATTCGGACCAAGTATTGGATCGACAATCGGTACCCATCTCTAGGCCTGTGGGTTGGGATATCGACTGTTGGTTCTCATCATTAGGACCAAGTGTTGGGATATTGAAAAATGGTTTTCATCATTTGGAAACTAAATGTTGGGGAAAACCAAGTGTTGGGGGTATTGACAGTCTGTTCCCACCGATTGGCCCGAGTGTTGGATCGACAGTCGCTTCCCATCATTAGGAACGAGGGCTGGGATCTAGGATGCCAGATCTACGGATTTTTGATCCTCGAAAAAGGTATGGGTTTTTCTTTTTTACAATACGGATTTCTTGCAATTGACGGAAAGGTACCTTGGACACTGATACGAGAGATACTTTTCTCCTGTTCATTATGGGCTGACAGTGCATTCCACAATGTTGAGTCGATCAAGGGAAAGGTACCTCAGCTACTCTTATAGAAGATACCTTTTTCCTGATTGTAACCGATGAATCAATCGACGTCCGCAGAAATTTGTTTTTGGGCGGTTACGGATTTTTGAAACTATCATCTGGCAGCGCTGGTTGGGATATTGAAAGTTGGTTTTCATCACTTGGAAACTAAATGTTGGGGAAAACCAAGTGTTGGGGGTATTGACAGTCCGTTCCCACCGTTTGGCCCGAGTGTTGGATCGACCGTCGCTTCCCTCGATTAGGAACGAGAGCTGGGATCTAGGATGCCAGATCTACGGATTTTTGATCCTCGAAAAAGGTATGGGTTTTTCTTTTTTCTTGGATTTGACGTACAATACGGATTTCTTGCAATCGACGGAAAGGTACCTTAGACACTGGTACGAGAGATACTTTTCTCCTGTTCATTATGGGCTGACAGTGCATTCCACAATGTTGAGTCGATCAAGGGAAAAGTACCTCAGCTACTCTTATGAAAGATACCTTTTCCCTGATTGTAACTAATGAATCAATCGAAGTCTGTAGACATTTGTTTTAGGGCGGTTACGGATTTTTAAAACTATCATCTAGCACCGCTGGTTGGGTTATTGACAGTTGGTTCTCATCATTAGGACCAAGTATTGGGATATTGAAAGTTGGTTTTCATCATTTGGAAATGAAGTGTTGGGGAAAACTGAGTGTTGGGGGTATCAACTGTCGGTTCTGATCTTTTAGGGACTGAAAGTTAGGGGTATCGACAGTCCGTTTCCATCATTAGGACCGAGTGATGGGAAATCGACAGTTGGTTTTCATCATTTGGAAACCGAGTGTTGGGGGTATCGACAGTCACTCATCATTTGAGGACCAAGTGTTGGGGGAACCCCGGTGTCGGTTTATCGACAGTCGGTTCCCATCATTTGGACCAAGGGTTGGGAATTTGACAGTCGATTCTCGTCATTAGGACCAAGTGTTGGGATATTGAAAGTCCGTTTTCATCATTTGGAAACCAAGTGTTGGGGTATCTATAGTTGGCTCCCATCATTAGGACCGAGTGTTGGGTTTTTGAACGTCGGTTTTCATCATTTGGAAACAGAATGTTGGAGGGAAACCGAGTGTTGGGGGGTATTGACAGTCGGTTCCCATCATTTGGACCGAGTGTTGGAGTATCGACAGTCGGTTCCTATCCTTTGGACCGAGTGTTGGGGTATTAACAGACGGTTCTCATCATCAGGAGTGAGTGTTGTGAGAAACCAACTGAAAAATTGTCGATTTCGAGGAAATGGAGAAGAAAAGCGGCGTATGAATGAAAATTTAGAAGCCAAAATCTTGTAGCTCAACATACACTCACTGTGCTAGACTCAAACTGATGGACAAAGATCGGGGAGAAACGAGCGGAGCGAGTAAGAGCCAAGTAGCTCAACATTACAGTATTCTATCTAGACTTACACTAGATTAAGATTGGAGCGAACAAATGGAGCGAGTAGGCCATGGGAGCTAAGTAGCTCAGCGTGCAGTATACTTGCACTGGACCGAGTTTAGGGGTGAACGAGTGAAGCAAGTATGAAGTAACTGGCGAAGAGAAACATACCTTATGATGGACATAAAACGTGACTTCATTTATTCGGCTATGTCAGAAAATTTTTTGGAACAAGAGAAGTGGTCTTTTTAGAAAATCAAAGTTGGTTGTTCTGGAATAAGAGGTGGTTTTTTCGGAAGTCGGAAAACTTTTTTTTCCTGGAACATTAGTGGTGGTTTTATTTGAAAAGGGGTTTCCTAGGACTTCATAGGTGGTTGTTCTGAAACATCAAATATTGTTTTTCTGAAACATCGGTGGTTCACATTTTGTACGGTTATATCTCATATTGTTCTTGTTCAAATTACATTATTGGATGGGATATAATGTGAGACTGAGACCATAGTCTTACACCGCTGTCGAGTTACTGAGAGTTGACATAAAATCACTTGTTCACACGGCAGCTATTTCGCTAAATCGGGAAACGCTGGTGCTTTGACGCTGGTCTACTTATGTACTTGCAATTATATTACTCTTATCTGCGAGTTTCAATGCAACTTTACCTACAAAAATGATCAAGAGAACGGTGTGCGTTACAAAAGTTCTTCCTTGACTGAGAGGTGAATCTTACCCCTCTGCGTGACATAACATGTGAAATTCATTTTCAATTTCCACATGAGGAGCTAAGTTAGTCACTTTATGTTCACTGCGGAACTCGGATTCCGCATACAGATGTCTCCGTACCAGGGGGAAGAGAACTCATCATGACTTTCATTTCCGACAAATTGGTATCATAGACCGAATTCCTTGCAATTGAGGAAGCTGCAGATTTTTCTGAATGGTTTCTGGTATTTTGTTGATTGATTTTTGAAATTATAGGTTCCAATAACCACAATTTCTCCTTCCTTTAGGCTCTTTATTAGCAGTCTAACTCTTCATCAGTGTTTGACTGTGAAATAATCTATCCGATAGAATATTCTTCATCTGCTATATTTCTACAATTTAATGGTCTATTTTCGCATTGATATCTCCATTTCCAATACCCGTGCGTGATATATATTTTGACATTTTTGCTGCAGTTTAAGGTACAAACTATTAAATTGTATCGGATATCGAAAGCATTGGAAATTTGGAAGTCTGATTTAAGGGAAAATTCGTACGACTCATAATTTTCTTTTCAACTTTTTGGTCCTCTGAGCAACGAAGATAATAAGCATCAGAGACTCGCTAGACGCTCTTAGTTTCAATTGGAAATGATAGCTCACTGGTCTGTTCCTGAAATGATAAACTGTTGGGGCAAAACAGGAAAAGAATTTCTTAAGCCGCTATACTGCGTGATAGGCACTGGTGTAATGGGCTTCTCTCCAAAAACACCGATTTGTTTTTCTCCTTAAAATGTAAATCGTACGAAAATTTATAAAATCCGAATGCATACGGGAAAAAAGAATGTTCTCGAAAAATAAAGATATTGTCTAAAATGTATCGACGGTCTCATCCTTTCACAAAAACTATAGATAAAAGCTACGTTGATAAATACGCTCGTGAGAGAAAAAAAAATCAACATTCGAACCCTCCAGAAACGGTACCGTTCAGTAAAACGACAAGACCACGTGAAATTTTGAAGTCGAAATATCAGCCTTTTTTCTTACACCTACAACAGTTTTTATTCATGCTAAATATATTTTGGATCGGAATATTCGCTTTCGTCAGCGTTTCCAGGAAATCTGATAAAATATTTCGCAGCACTCGTCTTTTCTTCTTTCGACAAGCCGAAATGTCGCGCGATTGTAAACAAGAAGTATTTTTGGTTGTTATCGTTTTCACCTACTAGGCCTATCACTACAATTCAAAATCTCCCTTTCAACGACTTTACCTAAAATCCTGTGTACATAAATATTCTATTCTTTGTTTTGTACGTGATAACTACGCACACAAAAAACATGTTACAGATTACACATTTCAGTGCTCAAGTATTATGAACTTGGATAGAGACGTACTTACTTTGAAAAGTGTGGTTTGTAAATAAATAGAAATATTGATAATGCGAATAAATTATTTTTACAATGAAGAAACCTTCACTATGGTGAATCGAATTTATTACTGTTAAATACAAGACGATTCCATCAATATTTTCGAGAAATAGTGAAATATAGAACGACGCTCCCTAATCGAATTCGAAGCTTAAGTTTGAAAAGCATTATTCGTTTTTTGATTGGAATGAACGATGTTGAAGCTTTCTTTAATTGAGAGAAATTGTTTTTGTCGTATCCTTTGCACCGCGGTGAGCCTAGTGGCCCGTGAGCGTCGAGGAAGCTGAGCTAGATTCCGATGTATCAATAAGCTTTCATCTGGGCCTTCCTCTGCTTTTCTTTGTTGTTGGAGTATATTTCATTGCCATCTTTGGCGATCTCGTTTCCTCCATTCTTTCCACGTGGGATCTCTATGCTTTTACCCTTTGGATTATTGCGGTGTTACTCCCAAGGATTGTGTTCGATTTTTTCTTCTTGTTTCTGTTTTTTCCGTTAGCAAATGTTGGTGTTGTAACCAGGGGTTTATCTCCGCCTGGGGTTCCGTTGCATCGATCTCCGAGGTTCCTTTTTATGACATTGCGAGTAAGAAAGGTTCGAGGGCATTAGACAAGTATAAGATGAGAGATGAAATGAGTGTGTGTGAGTCTGGTGTGGCCAATTCTGAAACTGGTGATGATTATTTCTTCTCTATGTGTCGACAGATTTGAAGAGTCCCGTGGGATGGGAATATTTTTAATTTGAGCTAGCTTGTTTGAGTGTAGACCAATTGGTGAACCATGCTTGAGTGATGAATTTGTTGATATATTTATAGAGATCGGAGCGTAAGGGGAGGGAGGAGCAATTGACTGATGGGTGTTAGGTAGCTAGTTTGGCTGCTTTTTCTGAATTTTCGTTTCCTTGTGACCAGATACCCAGAGGAAGAATAATGGGATAGATATGGTGTGAGAGGTGGCAATGAGAGTGTGGGTGTACGATTTACGAGTGGGTGGGAAGAGTTGCAGCGAGAGATGGCGTCGAGTGATGAAAGAGAGTCGGAAATGACTAAGAATAGATCGAGGGAAAGAGAGGAGGGTAGATTGGTGAGGATGTGTTTTAGACAGCTAAAGATGATTTGTAGTTCAGTGGTGAAAAGCGTTGTTGCGGTGTTGGTGAGAGACGGTGATGTGACCCATTCAGTATGCGACGCCGGTTTTGTTTTGATATTTACAAGCATCGGTAAAACATGATATAGGGTTGTAAAAGGTGTTGGGAATTGTTAAACTGTGTCTGGCATTCTGCAGAAGAAGTTGATGGACGAGGGAGACGTGACGTGTGAAGTCGCGAATCATTTTTCATGGAGTGAAGAGCCGCGGAGGGGATGAAGGAACGACTTGGTTGAGACAGTGCACCCTGAAGGAGCGTATTAACTGGAGTTCAATATTGGAACGTAGGTTGGTCACAGAGTTTTGGTTGTAGTGAGCGTGGAATATGCGATAGTGGACGGGTGTTTGAGGAGATTGCTGCGGATGGTGGTGAGGAGGTTGGTTGTTAGTTTGAGGCGTCGATAATGGAGTGTGGGAAGCCTGGGTCCGCACTGAGAATTTCAGCGGACTGGTCCGGAATGCTCCAGTAGCTATTCTGAGTGCAGAATTTTGGTGAGTGTGTTGAGTAGTTCTGAGTGAGGAGGGGGGAATGCGAGGCCATGAATGAGTGATCCGTAATCGAGAATAGATAGGATTAAGCTTTGGTAAAGGTGGAGGGAGATTTTCCGGTTAGAACCTTCTTTAGGGTAAGAAAGGAATTTCAGGATGTTGAGTGCTCCAATGCGCATTTTGATTTTGTTAGTTTGATGTGGGGGATCAAGAGTGATGGTTGTAGAAATTGAGGCCGAGGATTATTGTGGTGTCAACTTGCGTGATGGGATAGTGAGCAATTTGGAGAGAGGGGGGGGATTTAATGGCTTTCTGGCGTGGCGTTTGGAAGACAATGAGTTTTTTCTTGGGATAGGAAATGCGGAATCCTCGGAGAGAAAGCCAAGTGTGTATTTAATTGATTGGTTTTTGAATTAGACGGTGGGCGCGTGTTGTGCAACTGGAACGTAAATGGACTCTCAGGTCATCAAAGGAAAGTAGGGTTCGGACTGGAAATTATGTGATTTTTGTAATATTGTTGATGGCGATAGGGAAGAGGGTACCACCAAGTAGGGATCCTTGAAGGATACCATTTTCTTGTTTGAGGAGTATTGATCGCTTACGCGGACTTCAAATGATAATATTATTCCTCCAGTGAATTCTTCCATTTTCGGGTATGAGAAAACATAC
This sequence comes from Aspidiotus destructor, assembly GCA_035079395.1. Classification (NCBI taxonomy): domain Eukaryota; kingdom Metazoa; phylum Arthropoda; class Insecta; order Hemiptera; family Diaspididae; genus Aspidiotus; species Aspidiotus destructor. The sequence goes on along the minus strand of JAVHKZ010000003.1, from coordinate 7,349,586 downwards.
CCGTTGACAGGATCCTACCTGTAAGGGAAATACGGCAATTATGTTTGTTTATTCTCATGAGGATGCAAATGTAAGAAGCTCTAGAGTCGTGCCTGAAAATGTTATGCGTTAAGAATACCATGAACACGTATGAAACTAAAACGGGCTGTATCTTCGTCAATATTGAAAAATACAGAGAAGTGGTAACTGCATTTTTCCATCATTTTCATTCATAGAATAACCTAAGAGAATAAGAAATTGAGATTTTGACCACTCTCTGAAACATCGCCCTTTCAGGCAGCTTCCAAAAATGGCCGCCACAGATTTTATAGAGGACGCCTACTTTGCATCCTCATGCGAATTACCTCGTCGTTGCATTGAAAGATCATTGACCTAAGGTTTTGCACAAGCGCACAACACATTGTGAGACGAAGCGCAAATTTAGCTGGACAAAATTCCAAAGTAGATCAATTCTCATGTAAAGTCACCCGCAGAATCCGAAAAATTCTCCGAGTCCTGGAAATTTCAAAAATATATACTTTTCCAAGCTAAAAAAACATGAGAGGCTCTGATTTTTACTAATCTGCATTCAAAGTAAACTGATTCCTATACAAACTTACCGGCAGAATCCAAAAAAAATTGACAAAAAATTCTCCAGACGCTGGAACACTCTGGAACTAATGAAAAATCGAAAAAATCCTCCTTTTTGTCCTGGAAAACCGTGATTTTTTTCCATTTTTAGCAGAAAATTCCATCCTCAAACTCAAATATCACGCGTGATCTTGTAAACATACGCAGCTAGGTCTTACATAATACATCAAAGTGGATATCCTAGAATCAAATCTCCAAGTTTCAGCCGTCAACTATCATCAAAAATTTAGTTACACTCTCAAAAGCGCACAAAAAGACGTATATTTTGCTCCCCTATTCTCCCATGCGGTAAAACAATGTGAACAAGTCAATAACAAAACTCAAAAAATTGGGTAAATGAAGTAATATCTTCTTTCAAATACAGAAGAATTAGCTCGCCAAACATTTGCAAACAAAAACTGTACAAGTTGATGCAAACCGCTTGTTAAGGTGTTCCGCGCGCGCAATCCAATCATTGTCAGACAACGAGGCGCTTCTAGGCCCAATACCCTTGCTATGATTATACCTGTTCACCCAAAGAAGGATGGTGAAGTTGCTTGAAGGAAGGTTGCATAAACCTTACCACGCGGTGACCAACACTTGATGCGAGTTTTCATTTTTTGAATTTTGTCCAGCTAGAACTGCATTTTGTCCCACAGTGCAACTCATTAATTGCGCGATGGTCACGACATCTGTAGAACATAATTGTAGTTTAATAGTGATATCTCCAATAATGCCCATCTGCTGTACAAAGTCGAATTGACGTTTATCCAAAACAACGGTCTGGCAAACTGAATAATAGTTGGACTCCTTTGAGTGAAATCAAACCAAGCGACATTTTTTTTTTTTTTTTTTTTTTCAAGTTAGATTATGTATATGAATGGAAAGTGTTCAATGAGTAGCATCTGAAGGAAAAAACAGAAAATGCAGAATGCAAAATTCAGGGGGTTATTATAATTGGAAAGTAAGTGGTGCCTTACAGGGCTAATTTTCTTCAAACTTGAATATTTCGGAACTAAAAAAGTGTCGCTTGGTTTGAATTGGTAAAAAGCGGTCCAGTTTTCTAGATGGTAGAATGAGATATAATCGAGTTCCTTTCCAGAGATTCCTTACTAATTTTCAACAAGGAATTTGATGATATCGGATTTCTCAATTTTGGCCTGGTTTTCGAGATAATGGAGGTACATCAATTTGGTTTTTGATGTATCTCATCGACACGTACGCACCAACCTTTCTTTATGCAACAGATACTTTTTGACTGATTGGTGTAATGTAGTCAATTCAACTTTGTGACAAAAATGTGTGTTCGAGTTAATTCTCTTTTCTGTTTTGATCCTGAAGAGTGTGCTAGGGTCGCCTTCTTCCACCCATTCATCCCCTTTTTTTTTAAACTCTTCCAGGATGACTCGTAGTGTCGAGGACTCCATTCTATTTATTAAAGCCTCGTCCACACTGGCGATTTTTCGAGGAGAATATGTTGGGGAATATGAAGTGGGCGGAGCCTAATTGGAACGCTAGGTGAGAATGTGAGGTGAAAAAGAAAGTAAACATGTTCACTTACTTTGGGAGAATTCGAAGGGGGTTGTGAGTAGTGTTTCGTGTGCACGGCAAGAGTGCGTTACTCACAACGTGATCAGTGATCACCATATGACTACAGACAGCCACGTAGACAGCAGCGTGGGTAAACTAGTTTTCCCTACTTTTCTCTCATCACAGGTGTGAGTGGATTTTTGTATCACAGGAGAATATTCCGGTGCGCACGCGCTCCACGATACAATTCTCCCTTCACATTCTCTTGATTTTTCTTCCTTGTATGGACAAGGTTTAAATAATCAGCTGGTGGCTCCCATTTCATTCACATCATCAAAGTACAGTTTACACATACTGTGTGAACCTTAATTTTCTATCCATGAACAATTTCTTTGTAATGTAAATTGTCCATAAATCAAGAATTATTTTTCAATGTGAATTGCCCCATCAGTAGATGATGATAATATTTTTCTCAGCGTAAATTTTCCGCCGGAAAACTAAATGATTTTGATATTTCCTCTACAAAATATTTTTAAAATGAATAAAATTTTTTATATTTGAAAATGATAAAAATTTTATTTCTACTTATAAAATGAATTTTTCTTGCTATGGAGGATTTATTTCATTATAATTCAATATTTTCAATATAAATTTTGATTCAACGATATATTCTCATGAATTTACTATCCTCTTTAAACCTGAATGAAGAACTGTGTATCGTTTATCGATAAACAATTTTCTTTTTCTCCTCGTAAATCTTACGATGACAATATTATTCTCCAACAAAATACGAGACGAAAGGAAATGATGTACTTGAGAAACCCAAAATTCTGTAACGCACACAGAAGTCGACTAAATAGCAAAACAACTTCGGAAGTTATTCTCAAATTTGCTGAAGACTTAGGAACTGTCTGAAACTTTATTCGAATAAGAAGCTTTAGTTGGCAGGCTCTGTTGATTTAGCCGGTTTACAAACTTGAAATTCGGTTTCAAGATTTTATTCGATCCTAAGTCGATCTTTACTCTTATACCGTATTAATCCCAGTAAATGGATGCACAAATGCGAAAAAAATGGAACCTTTTGTCGCTGCACAGATGGTGAACTGGTATTCGATTTTAGTAATCTAGATAGTAACCTCAAGTTTGACATCCGTAAGCACATTCGCGAATACGCGGAATATCAAACGAGGGTAATTTATTTGGTAAAATAGCCATTATTTTGAATGCCTCTCTGGCCGTTCTTTTTCTGCGGTTTCATTCGCAGGCACGACGCAGTTCTCGTTTATCCTCTACATTTTTTTTTTGTTCGTAAGTTTTTGCCTCTCGTTTTCCGTTTTTTTTTTTTTCGCTGTCTCTCTTTGTGCTATTATCATTGCGAGGTTTTATTTTACAGTCAACTATCTAGGCACTTTTAATCTTGCTGACTATTAGATGATACGTCAACTTCTGTCAACCGTTTGGGTATACATTGTATTTCTAAGAGAAATTTTTGTCGAAATATTGTTCAAAAACATCGGGCGTGAAGAAAGAGAGACAAAAAGACGACTAAAAAGAAAGGATACGAGGAAGTAGCGACTGCTGACTCTTTCTGTCTTTAAGATTTTTGTAAGTTGCTTCTATTTTTCTCATTCGCTGCTATAATTCTGAGAGCACAACGTCGTCCGCCCGAATTCAATGACACGCAGTGACAATTTTTCCTTGTACTACATTTACGAGTCTATAATAGCTAAATTATCAGTAATACTTATTATTTTGTTGAAAATGAAACTAACATAAATTGTATTTTTTTTTGTTCTTTTCATTGCAGGTTACACTATCAATATCAATCCTCATTAGTCTTCATGTGTTCTTCCTTCTTGTCGTAGAAATTATTCCACCTACTTCACTAGTGATACCGTTGCTCGGAAAATATCTAATATTCGCGATGATATTAGTTTCTATAAGGTAAGAAGTATTCTGTAAATATTTTATTCTTGTCAAGGTCGGAGTAATACTGTGATTAGATTTCGAATAGCTTCTCCATATTCTTACTGATTAAATTAGCAAAGAATATCATATGTGTAGCGTCATGTGTTGGCGTATGCATGTTTGTGATAATAGTGAAGAAACAGTCTTCCTTGAGAAAGGTTTGAAATTTAGTCTGCCTCCTCTCAAGAATGGTGAAACCTCGGCAATTGTTGTTGCGGATCTCACTGTGTAAATTGACCCTGGTGTTAATACCCAAATTAGTCCGTAATATCCCCCTCCCGTCAGGAATTGGGAGCAGTGATCCAAAATTTAAAGAAGAAGATTTAGGAGGAGGATGTAATCGTCACAAAGGCTGATGAAGGCAATGCTGTTGTGGTTATGGAGAAATCCATTTATGATTCTAAGGTCTACAAAGTGCTCCAGCAATGTGGTGCTAAGGAGAGCGAGAATTTCAGCTTGCCTAAGCAAGTTGAAGAAGTTAGGAGAGTCATCAACAAGTGTGAGGCTATTATCGCGACCCCAGCGGTGAAGAAGGACCTCCTTGTTCCTAACCCCACACCCCCCTCCTTTACGAGTTGCCTAAAGTGCATAAGGTTATTACTCCGATGCGACCTGTGGTCTCATTCGTTTATCCTTGCTAAGTTTTCAGACCGTTGGTTCAAGTCTTGCTCTGATTTCGAATCTCCCCATTCGGTTGTGAACTCGGCCTCCTTGGCGGATATTTTGAAGGATGTAAGTCTTCCCCCTGGCACGACCATCTGTTCTTTTGATGTCGTTGGTTTGTTCCCAAATACTACCAAAGCTGTCACTATGCAGCGTATGGGCGAGCTACTCGTTAAGGCCAATGTTCCTCACAATCAGCCTCAAGAATTTTTTAATCTTCTAAATATCAGTTGGTGCCCCAACTATTGTAAGTTCGAAGGGAAGGTTTTTGAGTTCCCTGATGAAGTATAGGGATCCCCATTGGATCACCTCCAGGCTCCCTCATCTCCGGCGTTTTCATGTCGAAGTTTGAACTTGATCTCTTTTTCTTGGATCAGGTGCTACTGAGTCATATTTACTATTGGTACAGGTACGTGGATGATGTTCTGTGTGCGTGGACTGGTCCTCCTGATCTCCTTGGCGAGTTTCTGAGGTATCTCAATTCCTGTTACCTTTCCATAAAATTTACCTGGGAAATAGGGGAAACCGCCATCAATTTCCGATCTCTGTATGATCGGGTATCCATGAGTCTACGACCGATGTTCTAGTGCACGGAGCTTCATTCTGTCCTTTTGCTCATAAGATAGCAGTCTGTGAAAGCTTAGTCCACAGACTGACTCGTATTCCGTTGAGTCAGGCTGCTTTTGAGGAAGAATTGTTTTCTATAAAACACCTGGCTAGAGTGATGAGGGTCAATGTCGACGTCGACGTGATGGTTCGGAGGACAATCACCAGGAAAATTCTTAATTCTATTTCCTCCCTCCCCCGAGACACGATCATTAACCGTCGTATCCGCTGGATCAGTCTCCCTTTCCTAGGGAAGTTCTCCTTCCAATTGGGTCGGGCCCTTCGTCCGTTTGGTTTCAGACCAGTATTTAACAACCCTACCACTGTGGAAGGGTTGTTTGTGAGGTTGAAGGACTCTATACCAGTTGATGAGAGGAGCGGTGTTAATAAGATAGAATGTAAAGATTGTAGTGGTTTTTATATTGGTGAGACCAGCCGCCGGTTGAAGCTGCGATTAGCCAAGCATATGAAGTCTTGGGAAAAGGGACACCTGGGGGAATCAGCCTTCGCCGATCATTTGATCAATAATGACCACAGTTTCCGTGAGGAATCGGAAAGGCTCCTCCATAAGGACAATTCCTACCGTAAGCGTAAGGCCCTTGAGCACATAGAAATAATTTGTTACCTCTATACTGATGGAATCACGGTACTGAACACGTATATTCCAGAAGACGGCCTGATAGAACTTGTATATATTTTACAACGTGACTTCTCTTTTGACCAACCAGCAACCTTAATGATCTCATTTTCTCCTCCGTCTTGGCATTTGCTTTAATTTTGTGCCTGAAGATGGTTTATAAACCGAAAGCGCTCGTCGTTTAATTTTTCTGCGATCAGCGGCGTTCTAAGCCGCCGGAAAACCGGGAGAGTTCCCGGGGCCCTAGCATCTTATGGGCACCGAGCAAGTGGGAGAAGAAGCCAATTCTAGAAATTAGAACGATTAGAAAGTAATAAAATTACGATAATTTGAAAAAAAAAAACAGATCTTGGCTAATGACTTTAGGGGTATTGGATTTCTTGGCGCAGCCAGAAAAATTAAGATCATGTTTCATGTTTTTTTAAAATTTTTCCCAATCAGATATGTTGTGGATAATGCGAGACAAAAATATTTTAGAATTCTAGGCTAAGGCTTTAGAGGGGCACACTCGCTTCATCTGTCTCGCTTCTTGCTCTAGTATTAGTCTACTTTGGATTATTTCAGGCTAATGAGCCTTGTTGGTCTAGTGTAAGTCTACTTAAGTATATTTCAGATGTTGTAAGCGGACCAGGATTGACGACTTATGATGTCACCAACTCATGACGTTACCAACTTATGACATATTGACTATTGACTTATGACGTCACCGACTTATGATGTCACTAACTTATGACGTCAATAACTTATGACATCACTAACCCACAACGTCATTAACTTATGACGTCACCTACTTATGACGTTATTGACTTATGACACCACAAAACTTATGACGTCATTGACCTATGACGCCACCGACTTATGACGTCATTGATCAATGACTTATGACGTCACAAGAATCATGACGTCACCGACCTATGACGTCATTGGTCATTGATTTATGACGTCACTATTCCATGATGTCATTAAATTAAATCTCATTAACTTATGACGTCATTGACTTATGACGTCACAAGCTAATAGCTTCATAATGGCTCTTGGAGATTTCTTAGCCTAGTACATATGGATTTAGCCTACGCCTTTGCATTATATTAGGATAAGCTAGAAACTACAGAGGGAGGAAGGCTCCCTCGGACTCGGACTCGCAGATTTGAGCATCACTGCCACAATGAAAAATTCCCATAAGGATGAGCCCAGAGCAAAGACGTGAAACATGTCAAAATGGAGTTAAATCTTTCAAGGGCTCATGACGAGCAACATTCCGGTAGTAAATTTACTCTCACAACGCCTCTGTCGGCGATATTTAGTATATTTTACTCTCCCTTTTGAGTATTCCTTTTCGATAACTATCCAAGTCTCTTCAGCCTGGATTATTCTGCGAGAGGAAAGCCAGTCGTAGACTAAACTTTCTCTTCATAAGTATAGAAGAAAAACTACCGGTAGTCTAAGAGACTGTCTGTTTAAGCTGACCAACGAGTTTGTCGTTAGCCTAAAAGGATGAAAATGCAGCTTAAGACTTGAGGTCATTTTGAAATTTGTGGCAAGCTGATGACGTCACGATCTAGTGAGTGACCTCGACCTACTTTGAGATTTTCAGAAAATTTCGATCACCTTCGTATAGTGCGTCAGTTAGCCTAAAATTTCCTATGACTTGCGGAGTACGTCAGGGCTCTGTCTGTACTCGCGCCAACTTCCATGAATATGGTCTTGTATATTATCCACTCCTAACTGACATCCAGGAGTGCATCAACAAGCTACAGAACAGACAGGGATCTTGTTGATTGTTTTTGAAAAGGTGTCTTCGAAAATAAGTATTCAGTGCTTTCATCCATCTTGTTCGCGAAAGAATGTTTGTCGTTCGAATAATTTTTTTCATGGAGTGTTTTTCAATTTTAATGAGAGATAATTTCAATCAAAAGCAATACTTATAGGAAATCATTTTGGTGTGGTTTTCTAACAGGAACTATAATTATAAAAATCCTTTCCCTCTCTTTTGACTTGAAAATAATCGAGCATGGGGTGTTGATCGATGAGTCTTCATTTCTTTTTGTTCGTTGTTAAAATTTATTCACAAAATAAATTATTATTATTTTCTAAAACAAATATTCTTGTCTCCGATCATCAAACATTTGTACAGGAATATTAGCGAGGATGTACAAGGCTACATAAAATATTATATTGAAGCTTTTAATCTGTTTGATGGCGGTCGTTAAATATTTCATCTTTTCCTTATTAGTAATTACTTTCCCCAAGCGTTGTCACGGTTCTGATTTTTCGATTCGTCCGAATCGCGAGATTCTTCCCAACTTCAATTTATCGTGGGCTGTAATAATTTCATTTTGTTTCTCTTTTTTTTCCCCTCTCTCTTTCATTCTCTCTCATTACTGTTGCAGTATAACCGCCCTAAATTGAAGGGCCCAAATTGAAATCTCTATACCAAAATGCAGAAGAACGTATCTCTTGAAACTTTTTTTCGACTTATACCGCACGTGCACATACTTACGCGAACGGAGGAATGTAGTTAAGTGTTTTATTATGCCTCCTGTTGTACACATAAAAGTCGTAGAAAGAAAAGTCATTGAAATTCATAATGGATACAAATTCTGGAAGCACTCGACTTCATGATACATTGAATACACACTGAATAGAACAAAAAGCGACTGCGACCTCAGTTTTACAAGGGAAACAAGACCTTATTTGCTTGAAATGCAACAAGTTTATCGTGTATTCAAGTTTATTTTGACGTCGGAAATTTTACCTAAAATTGTGTGCCTAGTAACTGACTAGATTCATTTCTTGGAAAATTTGTGAGTATTTTGTCATCGGTACAGGAAAATGAGGTTTGTTCTCGATTGAATCCATCATCAATAAACATGTACTCGAGGAATATTTTATCTTTTGAGAAAGGTTCGACAAGATTGAGCTAATATAGGAGTCTGATGAATGAGTGTACCATAATAACAAGCCTCTATTAATTTGTATCATTGCAAATGACCCGTGTATCGGGCAGAGGCCTCCCTCAGTCTTGTCCATTCATATCTGTATCTAATTTACTTTTATGATCTATGGCTGATAACACAGTTTATTACTCTTGTCTTCATCATTCAAGCTTTTATACTCCGACATAGTTTTATACTAAGTAGCTTTATACCAGGATTAAACTCGTCTTGCACTAACGTCGGTGATTTAGAAATCTGCAGGTACACCTTGTATGGTTTCGGGTTTTGGTTATTCCCTCGCGTTCATTAAACTAGGCCTCCCAAAAGCTATTAGCTTGAAATATTCTGAAGTAGACCTGTACTAGACCATCAAGGGGGGCGAAAGAGTGGAGTGAGTGAGTTCCCAAAAAGCATCTAGCTCAAGTTATTGTAAAGTAGACTCATACTAGACCATGAGGGCTGCGAGTAAGCCCTAAGAAGCTATTAGCTTGAAATATTCTCAAATAGATTTATTCTAGACCAAAAACGGGGGTAAACGAGCGAAACGAGTGAGCTTCCCAAAAGCTACGAGCTTGAAATATTATACTGAACTTATACTACACGAAGAATATCAAAATTTCCTGGTGGAGCCAGTTCGTTCGCATCCTCCTTAGTCTAATACGAGTCCACTTTAAACTATTTCAAGCTAATAGCTTTTAGAGAGCTTTTCTTGGTAACGCTTTCTACACATTATAAGAATGGCTGTTTAGCCGAAAGCGCTCTCTCGTGATAAAATATTGCGGTCTTAGTAAAATTGTTTAATTGATTACTCTTCGAGTATGAGGTTTGTGTGTATCTAGCAGAGGCGTTCTCAGAGTAAATTTACTACCGGAACGTTACTCATCATGAGCCCTTGAAACATTTAACTCCATTTTTGACATGTTTCACGTCTTTGCTCTGGGCTCATCCTTATGGGAATTTATCATTGTGGCATCAGTGATGCTCAAATCTGCGAGTCCGAGTCCGAAGGAGCCTTCCCCCTCTGTAGTTTCTAGCTTATCCTAATATAATGCAAAGGCGTAGGCTAAATTCATACTAGGCTAAGAAAACTCCAAGAGCCATTATGAAGCTATTAGCTTCCGACGTCATAAGTTCAGTGACGTCATAAGTCAATGACTTCATAGGTCGATGGCGTCATAAGTCAATGACATCATCAGTTTTGTGACTTCATAAGTCAACGGCATTATAAGTCAATGAGGTCATAAGTTAGTGAGGTCATAGGCTAATGACATTATAATTTGATGATGACATGAAATAGTGACGTCATAAATCAATGACCAATAACGACATAAGTTAATGACGTCATAAGTCAATGACATCATAATTCTTGTGACGTCATAAATCAATGATGCCATAAGTTGGTGACGTTATAAGTCAATGACCAATAACGTCGAAGGTCAGTGGTGTCATTAGTCAATGACATCTGAAGTTGATGACGTCACAAGAATTATGACATCATTGACTCATGACGTCACCAACTTATGACGTCATCAACCTATGAGGTCAGCAACCTATGACGTTATTTGGTCATTGACTCATGACGTAACCAACTTATGACGTCATCAACTCATGTCATCGTTGACTATTGAGTTATGACGTCACAAAACTTATTACGTCACTGACTTACGTTATCGGTCATTGACCTATGACGTCACTCACCTATGACGTTATTTGGCATTGACTTATGACGTCACTATTTCATGACGTTATTAAATTATATAAATTAGTGACGTCATAGGTCAATGACCAATAACGTCATACTTCGGTGTCGTCATAAGTCAGTGACGTAATAAGTTTTGTGACGTCATAACTCAATAGTCAATGATGACATGAGTTGATGACATCATAAGTTGGTGACGTCATAATTCTTGTGATCTTATAAGTCAGGGACATTATAAATGAATGACCAATATCTTAATAAGTCGGTGGCGTCATAAGATTTGTGATTTCATAAGTCAATAACGTCATAAGTTAATGACGTCATAAGTCAATGACCGATAACGTCATAGGTGGGTGACGTCATAAGTCAATAGTCAATGATGTCATAAGTTGGTAACGTCATGAGTTGGTGACGTCATTAGTTAGTGACGTCATTAGTTAGTGACGTCATAAGTCGTCAATATCTGAAATATTCTCAAGTAGACTTACACTAGGCCAAGAGGCGGGGTGAACGAGCGGAGCGAATGAGGCTCTCTAATCTCATCAGCCTGAAATATACTTAAGTAGACTTACACTAGACCAATAAGGCTCATTAGACTGAAATAATCCAAAGTAGACTTATACTAGACCAAGAAGCGAGACAGGTCAAGCGAGTGTGCCCCTCTAAAGCCTTAGCCTAGAATTCTAAAATATTTTTGTCTCGCATTATCCACAACATATCTGATTGGGAAAAATTTTAAAAAAACATGAAACATGATCTTAATTTTTCTGGCTGCGCCAAGAAATCCAATACCCCTGAAGTCATTGGCCAAGATCTGTTTTCTTTTTAAATTATCGTAATTTTATTGCTTTGTAATCGTTCTAATTTCTTGAATTTGCTTCTTCTCCCACTTGGTCGGTGTCCCCAAAATGCTGTTGCCCAGGAAATTCTCCCGGTTTTCTGGCGGCTCAGAACGCCGCTGGTATCTAGTTATTTTAAGGAGCTATTTTACTTCCGAGCTATGATAAGAGAGGGACTTGAAAAAACTTTCGGTCTCCGAGCTCTGGCGGCCAACTGGTCGGCAGACGGAAAAGTCTTTCAATAAAACAGGTCCCCTGTTGTAAATTCACGGGTTTTTCAACAGGTTCAAACGAGGAGATTTCTACTCCGTTAAAGAACCCGGGAATTTTCTAATCACTCAGCCTACTATACAACATCGAACTAGTTCACACTGAGCTGGGTGTATGTTGAGCGAAGGAGGCCTGAGATTCTTCCAACAGACTTTTCAACTACTTAGCCGAACGTATAGTACTAAACTCAACTTCTCGTGTGCTACTCAGTCTAATGTAATTGAAGGAGCGAAACTGAGGGAAAGAGCCCCTGAAAGATACATAGGTTAGAATATTGTATATCAGACTTATGGGAGACCAAGAGGAGGGCGAACGAGCGCAGCGAGTCACTCTTGAAAGCTCGTTAGACGTTAGGTTATACTAGACCAAGAAATTGGGCTCATTCACTAGTATAAGTCTAGTACACCGAATGTTGAGCTAACTAGGGCATCCCGAAACCCTCACAATGTCGGCCTTACGATCGCCACTACTGTAATGGTGTTGCAAAGGGTACCCTTTCCCAACGTGCTCCTACCTAGTACATTCTGTCGGACCGATGTAACTAACTCTCTAAGCAGATTATTCTTAGCGCTAAAAGCTGAAAGTGCCTTCAATTCACAATCATCCATCACGCGCCTCATGAAGACCGACATATCTTTCTGAGTGAGTTGCTCCCCCCAAAACCAAATGACAACACCCAGTATAACCAGTAAACGGCATGGATAGGAAGAGCGCTGCAGGACTAAGATACTCAAATCCAATTCCCAACCAACTATACTATTGCAATCTGCAAAGATTGACATAACTTTCAGAGCAGGTAGTTCCCTGTATTCAGATCCTGTATTGCCAATACTGAAAATGAAGAGCACTGCAGGAAAAGAGTACCTACCTCCCATGCAAAACAATCCATCTGCGTTCGACAAAGACGGAATATCTTTCTGCGTTGAGTGCATCCCCAATTGTAGCCAGTACATCCAGACATGGAAGAATAGCGCTACTGGGCTAGATTATTCACGATCCAAAACACCGAGAAAACGACTATCCTAAATAATCTGCACGGACCGACATAGCTTCTTAGACAAAATGCTCCCATTAAAACTCAACCTTGTCAAACGTTCGAAATCTTGCATAGCCAGCACTACCAGCGATGGAAAGGAATTAGCGCTGCAGGACTAGAATGCTCTTCTCCTAAGTTATACCACCTAGCATTCCTCAAGGACCGACATATCTTTCTGCGTGGAATGTACTGAAACTCCTAATCGCATCCTTGTATCCAAAATCCTGTATAGCCAGTACACCCAGAAATGGTGAAAGAATAGCGCTTCAGGACTAGGATACTCTAATCCAATTAATCCGACTAATGAGCCTAGTATGAAAGAGGCCTAGACCTAGTAAAATCCGACTAGTGTACTAATAATCCCAAACTCGGATTTTTTACCAGAATTGAACAAAAGATCAATTTAATAGGGTAGTGAACAGGATATTGAAAGTGATCTATTTTGTTCATTTTTGTATTGTCCTTTCTTGACATTTTTTAACATCCGGAATTTTTTCCACACTAAGGCTACCCTACGATTGACTTCCTTTTCTTTTTTTTCTAGTTTCAAGCTACAACAAGCTCTTATCAAAAAATTTTATTATTGTTATCATCAGTTACCATTATTATCATCATTTGATGCATGCTGATGGTTTCGAATTTCATATAAGTATGAAAAAAACATGTAATCTTTATTTCTAACGATTTCACAATGGGAAGCAGGGAATGATTTTTTTTTTAAAACTCACGAACGAGAAAGTAACGAACAATATCGTGAAAGAATCTCTCATTTGATTTTTGGAAGTACTTTCCGACAAGAGTCAGTACCCTCTATCTTTCAGATCCTACACGATGCTATATTATACGAAGGATAAAATGAATAAAATTAAATGGAATAGCAGCACTTATGCGTGAATACAAGTGTTTTTTCCATCACGTATTTTTAGAAAAATGCAGTCGATAAAAACCTGATATTGTAATTTTCTCTCGTAATAATATGTTCGTAGTTTTTCCCTCGAGATGTTTTTTTTTTTTTTTTCTCTATTACGTACTCGTTTTTTTAATCTAATTAATAAAGTTGAATTGATTATTAGAACGAGCAGAAGAATGCAAAGGCGATTTAATATTATTCTTTTGGTTCTATATTTTGTGCACGCGTAATAAAGAGTCCGCATTGGAAACGAGTCGTACATTGTATAATTTACATAGGGTCGTGAAAAAGGAAAAAAAAAAAAAACAGATGAAAAAGAAGAGAATATTACGAAAGTATTTTTCTCTGCTCATTGTAACGCTGTTGGAAAACTTGAAAAAATTACTCTTTATAAGTGTTCGAGCAGCACAATAATAAATATAAAATATGATTTTATTTTCTCGTTCTTTCTTTCCAGCATATGTGTTACGGTGGTTGTCTTGAATGTTCATTTTCGGTCTCCGCAAACACACAGAATGGCGCCTTGGGTGAAACGAGTTTTTATCCACGTATTACCGAAATTGTTGGTGATGAAAAGACCGCAATATCGTTTCGAGCCAAACAAGTATGTACCCACGTTTGCTGTTCCAATGTCCGCGAATCTATCTCATGTTTTTATTCCGGTAATTTCGCGCACGTATGCTGCATGGTCGTCTAGCTTCGAAATGCTGATAGTTCGCGCAAAAAAAGTAAGGAAGTGGTATCGCATAGCACCCTTTTACACTGGCGAAGGAGGCGCGATATTGGAAACGTGCGTGTGCAACGGCTCTTCTTCTGAACGAATGCGATTAGCAGAATCTGGGTGTGAAAAATTTATTTCTGATCGATTGAATTTCAATGTCAGTTAGTCTGGAGTGGTATCTAGTGCGAGATAATTGAGGAGAAGGACGTCCGCTCAATGTATTTCCTGTGGGATAGACGCTAGTTTTACAGATACCTCCTCAGTTATCGATCGAATTTTAGCGCTTTTCGAGGTTTCAGATTCAAGAAAGAGACGGATCCACCCGGAGGAAAAGGAACTTCGGTATAGTTTTTCCCCCAAAAAAGGGACCAACTGATAAATTGGTAATTTAGGTGGACCTTCCTCATATCTCTACAATCCTAAAGTTCCCAACCTTCTATCCTCTTTCCTCACCAAGAAAAAACACAAAAAATCCCATATAAATTGTGCACTCTTGCCTAAAATTTGAGTTTTGTACTATTTCTTTGAGGCAGATTTTCTCAAATTAATAGTTTTCACACTGAGTTGTAATTTAGGTGGACCTTCCTCACATCTTCGCCATCCTCGAGTTTCCATCTTTCAATCCTCTTTCCTTACTGAGAAAAAGGAAAAAATCACATAAGTAGTGCACTCTTGCCTGAAATTTGAGTTTTGTTTTCTCAGACAGTTTTCACACTGATGGAATTGTAATTTAGGTGGACCTTCCTCATATCTCCACCATCCTCCAGTTTCCATCTTTCAATCCTCTTTCCTCACTAAGAAACAACCAAAAAAATCCCATATAAGTAGTGCACTCTTGCCCGAAATTTGAATTTTGTACTATTTCTTTGACACAGATTTTCTCAGATAGTTTTCAAACTGATAGAGTTGTAATTTAGGTGGACCTTCCTCATATCTCCACCATCCTCAAGTTCACCCTCTTTCAATCCTCTTTCCTCACTGAGAAAAAGGAAAATATCCCATAAGTAGTGCACTCTCGCCTGAAATTTGAGTTTTTTACTATTTCTGTGACGCAGATTTTCTCAGACAGTTTTCACACTGATGGAATTGTAATTTAGGTGAACCTTCCTCATATCTCTACCATTCTCAAGCCCCCCCCCTCATCCTTTTTCTTCAAGGAGCAACCCTTCTATAGGTGGTTTCTATTGTGCCAAAGATTCAAACTTTTTCAATTGATACACATTTTCTCAGGTAGTTCAAACTTTTGGAGTTGTAATTTAGGTGAACCTTCCCTATTCCTCTACCTACCTTCTCTCCTTCATCCTACCATTTTTTTCCTTCACAAGAGATAACTATGAGAGAACACAACTTTATTTCACAAGAAAGAGAATTTTCATTCGATTTTACAATATTTTAAAGCGCAGTCCATACATATACGCCACTTGTGACTATCACATACATATTTGCAGCATTTATAACATCTGGTCTGTGTTTGCTTGACTGGGACTTTCAATTCTTTGCAGAACTCACAGCAACTTCTGGGATTTCCAGTCTGAGAGCACAAAGCGGCAGCTTGCTCATTTGAGGGAGGTTGGGAAGTTGAAGTGCTTGGCTTAGGTTCAGTTGTTTTCGATGTCTTTTTTTTTGCCCAAGATGTCCTTGATAAGATCAGTCACCAATGTCCAAAAATTCTTACTTTTTTCTAATTGTTTTCTTGTAGCTGGAAAAATGAGTTCTGCGCGCTAAAAGTAAGCAAAATCACTGCATTGAACAGAAAAAAGACACTAAGAAAGTTGTGATGGGGGGATATATCCTCCTAATCCCCCCCCCATCTGCGCCACTGTCTCAAACAATCATGAGAAGATCATTACCGTGGTTCTCCTTGCAAAACTCTCATCTGAATCCGAAGGGGAAAAAAGTCACAGTTTTATGTGAGGACTTCTGAGGTTCTGAGGCAGATTTGTTACCAGAGCTCCTCAGGTGAAGGAGAGTTGTAAAACGTCAAAATACGGAATCCTCTGTCTTGACAAGGGTCGCAAATTTCGCCAAATGGGGTACAGCCTGTAGATGGAAACCTCATTTTCAGAGCGGCCATGTTATCAGAAAAAGAGCCTTGAATACTTGTTTGATGTATGTTCAACTCTTTTCAGTTCATTCCTCGCAAACGCTAACGGAGCAAGTTTTCAAATAGTTTTTCTCCTTGCACATAATAATCTAAATTTGTTTCATAGATCAGAACTCTAAAATCGCCAGATGAATTGTATTTGAATAATTGACACAAAAGACTTCGAACAAAATTTTGCAAGGATTCACGACGCACTTTCTGATGTGCGAGCACCACTTTACTTGTCTGTATTGAAGAGTGGGATTGGCGTGCATGATTTCGAATTGAATTAGGCGACTCTCGGGAGAATAATCCGAAAATTTCGTCCGCGGTTGTATCTTAGTAATATTTCTAATGAATTTGAGTACTCGCAACTTTCCAATTGCAAACACGAATGTGGAACTATTCTCTTGAGCGAGGATCTAATATTTACAAAAGCATATTCGACCGCAAATTACTCCAACTCGGACTCTAATTTCTCGATCCATGTGTTACGTATACCTTGTCTCGAGTATTGTCGTGGTTTTATTAGTACATAAATAAATTTGCTCGAGTATAAAATAATAATATTTTCGTTTCTCCAATCAAATGTTGTAAGCGAGCCACGACGTCAAGTTAATCAGTGTAATAGGAAAAATAGGGGAAAAAAAGATAGCGGATGTAATGAAGTTGGAGAAGGAAGAAAATGAGCATCGCAACTGAAATGAGCGAGATGAAGAATTCTTTCGAGAAATATGATTTTTACTGTCTAGATTCGAAACGTTATGAACAGGAATACGGTAGAAGATAACGCGCATCGAGCGAAAAAGAAGGTAGATAACGACTGTAAGCGTGTTCAATTAGCAAAAATTGCATGAAGTAGCTTCACTTTTTCCACTCAGCTTGTTTCACTTGTGTGGAAGAATGATCATGGTCCGTTTGCGCGCTCACATAAGGGGTCATTGTGCGCAATGATGATTGTTGTACAGCTTTGTGAGTGAATTGAGAAAAGAAATTTTAGAGTTGACGAATACGTAAATTTTCTGTTCTTTCGTTCTTTTTTTGGTTACCAAAGAATAAGCAAATTTTACAATAATGTCGTATTTTAGTTATGATTATGGCGGGCGGTTTTGAAAGCGTTCGCGTGTAAAGAAATGCGTTGTGGTTGTTTTGAGATGAAATTAGCTGATTAAGAATAAGTTTTGAGTGTAATAGTATGTATCTTTGTCATGATAAACAGAAAGTCGACTCGAATCATGTAACACGAAATAAGATCTACCATCTTGCCTTATGAATCAGAGACAGCGGAAGGTTTATGTGGGTTTCGTTTCGTTATTTCACATTTCCTGGGATCATCGTTTTATACAATGTCCTCCAAAAAATCAACACTTTACCAACTTTTTTTTTATGAATGTGGGGGGTTTCGCCTTGCCCCATGCAGTTACTGGCAAGCGCTTTCCTAAAAGTTGAGTCTACCAACTCCGGACGAATTTTCTTTCATTTACGTTAGTTAAACAGACCAACCTTCTGGAACTAGATTCAGTTCACTCCCTCTTCAGAATTATTCGCTAAGGATTATTTAATCGAAGACGTTTACGCTAATTATCATTATTTTGTGAAATTTATTGCATCATTCTTTAATTTCATGTCGACTAAAACATGTACAATATATGTCCGCCATGTTATTAATTTGTTTGTGATATTATTACAGATTTAATGCCGGTTCATTAGTTCTGAAGAACCGTGACATTCATCCTTGCTTCTTCCAACTGAAACAATCCGAAAACAATACAGTCGTAGCGAAAAACGACGAATTCATCAACGTATTAAATCGGAGATTGAAGACGACCACGTCGAGAGAAGATTTATCTCCTATGAGATGGTTGGTTCCTTATTTAATTTTTTCTTCTTGGTCTTAACTCATTTCCATGTGATGTTTTAATCCCGGAGGAAAAGGTGTCTTGAAGAGGTTAGAGAGAGAGAGAGAGAGAGAGAGCTCGCGATGTTTTAAAATACCTACGAGGATAACAGAAGATTAATCTCGACTGTTGACGGTAAATTATATCAAAATACAAGTTGGACACGGAATTCGGAAATGCGTAGTAGCGTGAGGAATGTACTCGGTCCAGATAGGACTCAAAAGAAGAAATCATTCTCTGTCTCAAAGGGAATTGAAAGGTGAAAGGAGTAAGTTGACCTCAAAATTGTGTGTTCCCGAAGCGATGATGAGTTTGTGGAGCAAGCAAGTGTAGCCGCAATGAATAAATACTAAATACTTCTTGAACTTATACCCTCCTAGGTTATTTCTTAAAATCTTTAACATTAGATTGCTCAATCATCAAAATCAGTCAATGGGTGAAAAATTGTCAACGACGCGATGTGGAATCTCTTAAACGATTACACCGCGAAATTTGGGTTTTGGGCCTTAGAGAAAACGCACACAACGTACTCTGAAAATTGAAATTGCCTGTTTGCTTTCAGGCTCTTTTCACATCTGTGATGCTGCCTGTCCTTCTGTACTTGTTATAATGAGAACATACTACCTATGGCCAGATTCTTACCAAGCTGTCTCGCGTGGTGTTCGTTTTCTTGGCTACTGGTCTTCTCTCGGTCCGTTCTCTTGGCTACAGGTTGCCAGTGGCCATTTTTCGGCTATTGTTCAGTTCGATCAGCCACTAGTGGCCGTTCTCTCGGAAATTAGTGGCCGCGTTGGAAGAATCTCCTTGGCGAACCCCCTGTTCTACTCGGCAACTGCTAAGTTACTTGCACATGTGGATGTTGATGGTACATACGTGTCGAGTAGCCATAGCGTAGTTCTGCATTTGCCTGTTCCATTCTCAGTCCATCTTCTTCTTCGTCATGACAGTGGCTACAAATGCAGACACCTGGTTTCATACTTCTTCGGAACCTACCGTGGTGAATACCAGGCTACTCGGAACAAGCGCTTCATCTACCCCGCTCCCTTTAAGATACCGACTAAGCTTGTCCCGCTCACGCCTCCAGTCACATTGAAATAAGGTGTGCTCTCGTCCATCATCCTGCCCTTAGTCGCAGTGTGAACACGTTGCCTGCTCAACTTTCCTTAGCTTCTCACGAAGGTACTTGTTGAAGCAGCCTTGGCCGCTAAACGCCTGCGTCTAGTGAAAGTTTAGCTGACCATATGGTATCGGTTCATCCACTCATCAAGGTCGCGTACTAACTCATGGGTTGTCCATGGGCCCAGTTCAATCTGGGCTATTCTCACTTTCCATTTCTTTAGCAAGGAGCGCCTGGCCTCCTGCTTAACCCGTAGAGTCTCACGGTTGGTCGTCGTCCCCTTTTTGCTCTAAGCATCACCGCTCTCTCCTCAGTAAGGAGCTCGATTGGTGGTGAACGTGGTAATACGCAAAGAGCCTCCGTCGAGACAGTGCGGTAGACTCTAACACACCTCAGCGCAGCTCTTCGTTGGATCTTTACCGTTTCTCTCCTTTGAAAGGTATTTTCAGTGAGTCGGCTCATACTGGGGAACCATATAGGAGGATCGACATAGCGGTGCTCATCATGATCCCTGTTCCGGCTTCTCTCGGCCCTCCTAGGGTTCTCATCAGGCTGCTTGAGCATGCAACTTCTCTATCCGCCTTTTCCGCTGTCATCAGGAAATGGTGCCTGAAGCTCTGCGTTTAGTCGAACCAGATGCCCAAATACTTCATTGTCTTTCTGGTTTCAATTTCCACAACTTGCAAGCGAAAGATGGGTCGACTGAACTTTCGACGGATTGTGAATAATATGGCCTTTGTCTTATCTACTGCGAGTTTGAGTCTGGCCGAGGAATGCGGGCCTTTCTGCGTCCATGAGGGCTTCCAGTATTCTCTTCCATGGGATCGAGTTGAACGCATTTCTCATGTCGAGGCTGACAGCTGCGCAAAACTGATGCGTAGGTATCGCTGACTCGGCTATGCTCTCCAGCCGGATCCCAGCATCTGATGTGCAGCGTCCAGTTTGAAACCCAGACTGGCTTATTTCTTTCCTTCAGATAGCTCTCCAGTCGATTAGCTATCACTCTTTTTAGGAGTTTCCCAACATTGTGCAGCAGACAAAGTGGATGATAAGAGGATGGCAGGCCAGATGTTTTATCCTTCTTACCGATAAGCGCTAGTCTGGCTTTTTTCCATTGCTCAGGGAAGGGTCCCCCAACAACTGCCGCATTGAATTTATCAGCAAGCAGTGCCGGGTCAACTGAGTGTATGGCGTTCCAGACTGGATTTGGAATCTCATCCTGGCCTGGGGCCTTCCAATACTTACCCCGCAATCTATTGACTGCTGCATCCACCTCCTCGGTACCTAGGAGGGATATGGCTGCTGTGAACACAAACCATAAATGATTTGACCCACAACATCCGGCTCCATTCGGCTCATTGCTGAGAGGACCTTCAGCTTCTCCAGCATTATCTTATAACGCTTTCTAATTGGGTCGTCTTCTGTCATCTCACAAAAGCTCTTGCCATGCAGCACTCTGGCTGTCTTTGATGGCCTTCTTCAGCCTTTGCGAGCCAGCTGGTATTCAAGTGCAACCGTCCACCCCCTCCGTGGCCTCTACTACGCTGGTATATCCGGCGCTGGCGGTTGCACTCTTTTCTCAACTCGGCAATCTGGTTCTTACACCAGTAAACGGCTTTCCTCTTCTTTGGTGGACCTTGCCTGGGCAGGGCTACATTGCATGCTCTGGTGACAATCTCAATCATTCTCTTTGCTGCCACCTTCGCGTTCCCTTCTTGCTCTTCTCTTTGGTCCCATGTGAGAGCAAGGTAAGTAGCTTTCAGGCGGTCGCTATTCAGCTTCTTAACCGCCCATTTTCTTACCAGCTTTTGTGGAGCAGTGACCTCAACTTCCCGGCGGATGGAGAGGATGATATGCCGATGATCGCTCCCAGAAAGCACCTTATCCTCTATTCTTCGGGCTAGGCTCTCTGAAGCAAAGGTGACGTCAATAATGGATCCATATCCTTGATGCACTCGAGTAGGAATGTTGCCCACGTACGCCGTTTCCAGTCGATTGTGGGCAATCCACTCCCCCAAGGCATACCTACGGGTGTCAGTTCGGCCAGAACGCCATTCCTCTGACCAGGCATTCAAATTGCCTGCCACAATGAATTTCTCCCCTTGCCTTCTGGACAAGCTTTCTTCCAGTTTGCTCAGGAAGTCCTCGTACTTAGGGAATAGGCAATTTGGAGAGAAGTAGCAACTGTAGACAACCATGTCGGCCACCTTCACAGCAACATACCCCTCTCCTCTTTCAACGTTTCCCGGAGAAATCGGACCCTCTGGGCAAACACCATTAGCCGCAAAGCCAGTACGGTCGGTGTACCATTCTTGTATTCCCGCAGCTTTCTAATACTCACTGGCAATTACAATGTGCGTTCCCTTCTCGGCTACAAATAGCCATAGGAAATCTTGAGTGAGCCTACAATGCTCCAGATTGACCTGCAGGAACTTGAGTGTCCCTGCCATTAAGATGTTGTTGGTCGTCTTCTGCTGCTCTGCCTTCAGAAGGTGGGCTCCGCAGCACCCTTAAAGCCTTTGCTCCCAACAATGTGCCCCGCCTAGCCGCCGTTCTTTCGGCTGCATAATAGGCACTTGGGTTGCTGGTGGTAGTTTCTTATTAGGTGTCCTTCGCCACCACTCCTATAGCTCACGTTGCCAACTGCTTCTTCTTTGCAAGCTACTGCAATGTGGCCTCTTCGCATGCATTCATAACAGCGGCCTTTCGGTTACTAGAGGCGTTCTTTATGCTACCGTTAGCTGTTCTCTCGACTGCTAGGGACCGCTCTATCAGCTACTAGTGGCCGTTGGTCGTTCCACCAGCTACTTGTGTACGTTTGAGAACGTGTAACTTTTTGCAAACCATCGATCTAATGTACGACCATCGAAAGTGGAGTAAGATAGAAATGACTGGTTACACGTTTGTTACTTGTTTCTGAAGGTACCCTTTGCCATCGCTTTTCACTGTTCTCTCTGTTTGTACCCTTTTTTGTTACTGCACTTGACCACAAAATTTCAATATTGAATACTATTACAGTCCCTGGATCCGTGGGTGTAGCATGTTTCTTTTCACAAAAGCGTGTATTCATGCGACGTCGTTGTAGTCAGATTTTATTAGAACGGGCTGCTCTATATTACTGCAGGAGAAGTTGATGCTTTCAACTCGCAGTAATTGAGAATTCAGTGCATTGAGGACGACGCTCGCTCTGAAATACGTATAAGGTATGGGTTACGGTTAAAAAAAAAAAAAGTTTATTTTCGTTTCGTTACTTAATTTTCTTGCTTCTTTTCTTATTTACCCTCTTTCTCTACACTTGAACGTTATTTTGTACCTCAATTTAATGCGGACTCTATCGCAGTATTAATTACAATCTGACACACTTTCGGGGGTAGAGAAAAACGTGTAATGCCTAGTGAATTCATTATAGGCGCGGAAAGAATATTGAAGAGGCAAATAGGACCTGAGGATATGGGCTCAGAGGAGAACTTTCTAATTGGAATTATAAATTCGAGGCTATTATTTTCCCCGTTCATTTTTTCCGTATGGTTCGCGAATTGGAAACGATGATTTAGTGAACACGAAAAAGCTATTTTCCGTTTACAGATAGGCCTTTCAAGATCGCGAGCCGTTTTCCTCTTTATTCAATATTAAGTTAGTGAAATACGTTCGGTCCGAGAAACGATGTAGCGTCATATTATAAAATTAAAAGGTGTATACACTGGAGGGCCGTTCGAGTAATTTAAATCTTTCTTGCTGGTTCTTTTTTCGTACTTTAGCCATCGGTTATTCTCTCGTACTTTTCTCAGTTTTCGCTCACACTCTTTATGCTTCTGAACGTTCAGACTAACGATGCGAATTTATGCGCTCCGGTCATGAAAATCACAAATTATGGTTTGCGAATTTATTTTCATTGCTTTTCCTTACCTCTTTTTCTTTTCTTTTCTCATGTGTCTGTATTCCTATTTCAATCGAATGTGTCTGGACTACATAGTTGCATTGGTAAGCTTTTCAATTCGGGTAAAAGCATTATTTTCTTCTACATCTGAACGCATAGGTAATTTTTGGAAAAATTTTGATTGTAAGCTTTACTTACCACCGATAGAGGAGCGCTACTTCTTTATTTCCTCCATCTAGCTGGTCATGTTACTTTCAGACTTTTTCTTTCGTTCTTACCTCGGGCTATCGGGAATCGATGGTTTTGTCCGTGCGCAGTTTTTTTGTTATGAGAAGGCTTCACGTTACCGAACAAGGAATTCGCAGTTCTGGTAAGTCATGCGAGTCCTAGAAAAATATCACAACTCCGCTCGACAGGGGGAAAGAGGCTCAAAAGATTATGAATTGCGATGAGCTGTATTTTGAAGCTCGAACTCTACGGAAAAGAAAGATACAATAAACTATAGTGGGATTCTTACAGTTATTGCACGTGGTGTGAAAGTTTTTCAAGTTCTCTTGTATATTACGAGCGCGAAAATAGTCGATTCTGACGTCCTTTAACTGAAACAAGTTTTTTGCTCCTATTCCTTATTCGGTAAAGTGTATCTTGACTGCTTAGATTTATGTGTACATTTTCATTTCTGTGTGCGTGCAAACCAGGTTTGAATACGTATCACTGAGCGCAGATTTCGAGAAGCTTTTTCCATTCGGTTAGAGGCATTATTTTTTTATCGTTGAACGCGTAATTTGTGAAAGTGTATTCATCGTTGGCTGTACTTAACGTCTATCGGGTGTATTATTTTTCGCAGCGTTATCGTGTCTTCCGTATAAAAAGACCAAAGGCGTACAAAAGTCAAACGCGGGAATTTAGCGAATAATAAATTTTTGAGCAGGCGGCTCGTATTCTAATGCAGAACCGAGCCACGTTCTACTGTTTATCTACGAGTATCTCCGTTTGTGTTACATATTAAAGAAGCATGAGTTAACACTATACTGTTGGGATGTACGCGCGCGAGGCGTGGAAACGTCGAGCACTCTTGCCCCGCTGAATCGCAAAATATAACATTTTCTATTGATCTTTTTGACAACAATTCGAAGTTGGCGAAAATACGTATATTAATGGTACAAGATGGAAATTAATGTGCCCGACGATGACAAGTGTGTGTATATTTTTCCGCTTCTCTTTCAGTCTCGCCGAAGGAATGCAATTTAGTAGCAGTTGTCAGATACACGGTCCGTCAGCGGTCACGTTCGGTAGTCTTTTATCTCAAGAGCTTTCCCAGTCCGAACTGAATACCACGGACGACAGCAACAAAAGCCCAGTCATGAATAATCCGGGATTTTTGCACTCGTCTTGCCCGCCTTCCATGCATAAATCATGCTTTTGCGTTCGTCTAATAGCCGAGCATACCAAAATGCTTGAAGATTCGACAAAGGTACGTGCTCATCGTATTTAAATATAAGTGCTGTTAAACGTAAGTGTTGGTAGCAAATGGAAGTTGAAAAGGTACAGGAGCGGAGGCTATAAAAAATTTTGTAAACACGAACGCGGCTTACTTTCGCTGCTGATGTGAAGCTCGCGCGCATCCATACTAGAAACTCATATCGAAAACGAGTACATTAACGCGAGAATGGGAGGAGGAATCTTTTTTTTTTTTTATCTTACGTCTCTCGGGACGTTGAATTGTCTTCGAAGATTGACACAAAAATATTAAAACGTGAGAAATAAAATATTGGTATAATCTGTTTGAAATAAGAAAATATTGCGTGCATCATTTTATATTACGAGGACGACGAAATATTGCGTGCAAGATTGATCTCCGTAAAAATATTCAAATCGGTCGTTTCGAATTAATTAAAATTTATCCGAATCATTTGTTCGGTACCTTTTTTTTTTATGGAAATCAGTTTTTTTCCCAGGCTAGAAATAAAAACACTACTATGGTGAGAAACGTATACTTTTTTATTAATTGATTTCTTTATAATTCTTGCGACTCGATATTATCCAAATTAATATTCTTTCTGTAAGGGTTGAATGATAGAAGAACAAGGAAAATGTAAACAATTACACTACACAACAAAAAAAAAAAAAATTGAAAACCACATGAACAAAATTATACAATCCTAAAAGTATTTTCGACGCTGATCACGATGCCGTTGTCCGTTTTTCAAGTTTTGGCCCGGTTTTTGAGAAACGATCAAATCAAATTCCCGCGCTTTGTTGCGACGCGCGGCGTATGTTACCCAGCTATCAAATTTTGCGAGAACGGGAACATACACTGCGCGTCGCAACAAAGCGCGGGAATTTGATTTGATCATTTCTCGAAAACCGGGCCAAAACTTGAAAAACGGACAACGGCATCGTGATCAGCGTCAAAAATACTTTTAGAATTGTATAATTTCGTTCATGTGGTTTTCAATTTTTTTTTTTTGTTGTGTAGTGTTATTAAAGAACGTCGAGTTTTTCTTTCAATTTGAAATATTGTCTTTTGAGTTCGGATTCTGATGACACTAGATTTTTTTTTTCTTGAATAATGAAAAATCCTTTGGTATAAAGGAAGAAAATGAAAGAAATCACGGAAAAAAATTCGTTTAGAATTATTTTTCCAAATCCATAGAACAATAAGAAGATTTATACAACCTAGTACCTAATTCAATATGTGTAGACTAGAAAATACTTGAATAATTAAGCTAGAAATTGACCATAAACTTGACTTGAGACTAAATTTTAGTCTGGTGGACACACGTCAACATTATTTCTTGAGACATTACGCCAACAGATGTTTTCAGGGGTAAAATTTACCGCTGAATCCTAATTTCGATTGCCCCCTAAGAATGTAAATTCAAGATGGCGCCTGATAAAAGCAGAAAATCTATGATAATTCTCCTGCAAACAAAGTATACGGTTATGCCAACAAACGCTTTTAGGGGTAAAATTTACGGCTGAATCCGAATTTCGACGTTGGCAAATCGAATTTGGCTTCCTAAAGGCGTAAATTCAAGATGGCGCCTGATAAAAGCAATGAATTTGTAATAATTCTCCTATAAACAAAGTGCCCTGTTTCCTTGTAAAAGTTTTCAAGGGTTCAAAAAGTGATAAGATAATGAATATTTACTAAAATAAAATATAAGTGTTGAAAACGGCGAAAAAAAACAAAATGGCCAAATTCTTGTTGAAGTTACGGTCAAAATTGATGAATTTTGACAATCGCGCGACAGAAGGTTGTATGGTATTGTTGTCATGGTTTCTGAGGTCGATCGATTATTGCTTTTTATCGATCATATTGAATGGATTTCTGATGTATCTATCTCGGTTACGATGACGTCATGGTAACGTTCCTCCACCAGTATTTTGTAGCTTAATATACGAGCCTAGTATTATGCGTTTCAAAGTAGCTCACCTGTAAGTTATCGGCATATTGTGAAATCGAGCAAATGTGAAATTTAGAGGTGGGAAGCCAGTTCTAGCAGAGGAAAAAGAGCGGCTCTCCCGAAATTGTAGCTCTGACTACGACTCTCGTCTCTTTTTACTGGCCTTGCCTCCTTCAACTCCGGAGGCCAAAAGTGGCAGGCTCTCCAGCCTCTAGTGGAATTTTCGACATACTTTTCCCAAATGCATCTCGCTTTTAAGCCTCTAGAGTCCAGATCGAATTGAAATTTCTGCCATTCATATTTTCTGTCTGTTCACCTTACATACTTCCATTTAAGGCTATAAGTGAGTCCACTCAACACCATTTTTAAGCTAATGCGTGTCCAACAAATTGAGTGCCTGCAGGTTTCGGTTCTCTAAATATTTTTTATCTGAACAAAAATTTAAACGTGAATTTTCAGCAATTTTGAAAGAAATTTAAGTCAATCTATGGATAAGGGGTAAAAATAGGGACGAGGAAGTACAGAAATAATAGGAAAAAAATGAAATAAAATAAAAATAAAATTGAAAATAAAATGAAATTTAATTTTAAAAAATGAAGATGAATGTCTGGGAGGTCATTGAGGAATTTCCGAATACCACCCTCGCTCTCTCAAAAATTAATAATGATAAAAAAAAAAATTTGAATAAAATCAAAAAATATTCTGAAAAAAAAAAAAAAAATGATGATAAATAAAAAAATGAAATTAAAAATACATATAAAATGAAAATGAAAAATACCTGGGAGGTCATTGAGAAATCTGCAAGTACCACCCTCTTTCAAGAAAGAAGAAAAAATCGAATAAAAATAAAATGAAATAAAATATAAATAAAATCAAAAATAATTCTGAAAAAAAAATAATAATACATAAAAAAATGAAAATAAAATAAAATAAAACAAAATTATAATAAAATGGAAAATAAAATAAAATAAAATAAAATAAAATAAAATAAAATTTTTAAAAAATGAAAATAAATGTCTGGGAGGTCATTGAGAAATCTGCAAGTACCACCCTCTTTCAAAAAAAAAAAGAAAAAATCGAATAAAAATAAAATAAAATAAAATCAAAAATAATTGTGAAAAAAAATAATACATAAAAAATAGGAATACAAATAAAATAAAATAAAAATAAAATTTAATGAAATATATACCTGGGAGGTCTTTGAGAAATTTGCGAGTACCATCCTCTCTCCAAAAAAAGAAATAATAGGAAAAAAATGAAATAAAATAAAAATAAAATTGAAAATAAAATGAAATTTAATTTTAAAAAATGAAGATGAATGTCTGGGAGGTCATTGAGGAATTTCCGAGTACCATCCTCGCTCTCTCAAAAATTAATAATGATGAAAAAAAATTTGAATAAAATCAAAAAATATTCTGAAAAAAAAATGATAATAAATAAAAAAATGAAATTAAAAATACATATAAAATGAAAATGAAAAATACCTGGGAGGTCATTGAGAAATCTGTTAGTACCACCCTCTTTCAAAAAAGAAGAAAAAATCGAATAAAAATAAAATAAAATAAAATATAAATAAAAAATCAAAAATAATTGGGAAAAAAATAATACATAAAAAAATAAAAATAAAAATAAAATAAAATAAAAATAAAATTTAATGAAATATATACCTGGGAGGTCTTTGAGAAATTTGCGAGTACCATCCTCTCTCCAAAAAAAGAAATAATAGGAAAAAAAATAAAATAAAAATAAATAAAATTGAAAATAAAATAAAATTTAATTTAAAAAAAATTAAGATGAATGTCTGGGAGGTCATTGAGGAATTTGCGAGTACCATCCTCGCTCTCTCAAAAAAAAATAATGATAAAAAAAAATTTGAATAAAATCAAAAAATATTCTGAAAAAAAAAATGATGATAATAAATAAGAAAATGAAATTAAAAATAAATATAAAATGAAAATGAAAAATACCTGGGAGGTCATTGAGAAACCTGCAAGTACCACCCTCTTTCGAAAAAAATGAGAAATAAAATAAAAATGAAATGAAATAAAAATAAAATATTGAAAATAAAACCTACCTGGGAGGTCTTTGAGAAATTTGCGAGAACCATCCTTCTTGTACTATCGGTAGTATATTTATCATGGACTTGGAAAAATTTTGGGTGAGGTTAGGTTGGGTTAAGGTAAATGGACGAAAGTTTTGCTTCCCAAAGTGGATCCTCAACGTGACCCACCAGATTTCTGGCAAGGCCAAGGCCTCAGTGGACATGGTACTTTTGGAGAGTATCTCAGGAGAGAAGATCCACACTGCAGATGCCGAAAATCAAATGAAAACGCGAGGCATGTACTTACAGAATGTGAACTTTATTCAGAGAAACGCCCAACCAATCTGGATGGTACTAAAAACGAAACAAGAAGCTACCTCATTGAAGTTGTTCGAGATCTATGGGCAAGAGAGGTTGCAATGCAACGGAAGCAAGTGGAAGGAATGACACACCCACAAGCAGCAACGCCAAAGAAGCAAGACTAGCCCTAAGCATAAGTTCCCTTTTTATCCATTTAGCCTTAAGCATAAGAGAGAATATGAATATGATTCAATTGCAAACATACAATAATAGTTTCACATCGCCCACCTAAACAATAGACATTTATAACTTAGCCTTAAGCATAAGAAAAACCCACCCTCCCTTCGATACACCATTATAGGTACGCAGGGGAGTGGTGGCTAGCTACAATAGTATAGCATAAATGTCCTCTCCATCCCCTGTACAATGTATCCCATAGGTAAGGGGCGGGCACAACGTCCGAAAGAGCCTGTGCCTGAGGGATATCGGAGGGCATATTGAGAGGGGGGAAAAAAAAAGGTTGGGTTAGGTTTAATTGTAAAAAATTTTTATACCTGGTGGGTGATTGAAAAATCTGAGTACTACCCCTTTACTCTTTTTCTTTATACTAGGTGTCTATATAATAAAGTACACGGTATATAAATGGTACTATAAAGTAGCCCTTCATATATTTTCATGGCTTATCTTAATATAATGAAAAGGCGTAGGCTAAATTTATGTTAGGCTAAGAGAACTCTGCGAGAGCCATTATGAAGCTATTAGCTTGTGACGTCATGGGTTCGGTGACTTCATAAGTTCGACGACGTCATAAGTTGGTGACGTCATAAGTCGTTAATCCTGGTCCGCTTACAACATCTGAAACATACTGAGGCCCAGTAATCTCATCAGCTTGGAGTATACTGAAGTAGACTTACACTAGACCAAGAAGGCTCATTAGCCTGAAATATTCCAAAGTACACTTATACTACATCAAGCGAGTGTACCGCTCTAAAGCCTTAGCCTAGAACTCTCAAATATTTATGTCTCGCTTTATCCACGACATATCTGATTGGGCATTTGAAAACCTTTTTTCCCTGTTTATAGACTAGGTTTATACTGGCTTTATGATAGCTATATACTATATTTCCGAGTACTCCTCCCTCTTTACACTAGGTAGACTTATACTAGACCAAGAAGCGGGACGAACGAGCGGAGCGAGTGAGTCCCAGAAAGCAGCCAGCTTAAAATACTCTAAAGTAGACTCATACTAGAACGAGAAGCTGGAAATTTCGGAAATTTTTGAACTTTGAAGAGCTTAAGACGAGTGGCGAAAAGACATGAAACATGATCTTTATATTTTTGGCAACGCCAAGAAAGCCTTCCTTTTTTCCCATCCCTTTTCTTATCAATTTTCTTTGACCCCGGTGATCTCACAGGTTCTACAAAAACGTTCCCTGCTCTTTGACGATTGTTCATACTTAGATTTTAAGAAATTCAAATTCATTTTTACTTTTACTGAATCCACTCATGAAAAAACACTTTTTTACAGGTGAAAGAAGATTGGAAATATGTTGCCATGGTACTAGACAGACTTTTTCTGTGGATATTCACGTTAGCTGTACTGGTTGGCACAGCTGGTATCATTCTACAAGCGCCAACTCTCTACGACGATAGGATACCAATAGATAAAAAATATTGTGAGTAAATTTGAATACGTAGGTAGTACGTATAGAGTAATATACCCATCACTTTCTAGCCCCGTATTTCAGTTTACGAAAAGGCGATGTAGGTAATTTAGCTAATTAAATGAAGAGCTAGGCTCCGACGAATGTGAAAATGATGCAGCCAAATTTGCTAAAAGCATTTTGTACTTGATCAAAGGAAAAGCTGCCAAAATGAGAATTTCGTGTGTGGATTTCATTAACGAATTAATCAATCGGCATTTCGCTGACAAATTGCCGTCTTTAAAGTTTAGACTGGCGCTTTGCCAGATACAGATGGCGAAAGAAGTTATTCGTTAAAACCGATGGGAAAAAGTGCTAATAAACTATAGGTATATTACGAAATCTGAAAATTTTTCAATCGATACGAACGAAAGACTAATCGTCTATTTGGCACTTATTTAACGCGTGGGCGATGAATTGAAATCTTCGTAAGCGAGAAGAAATGTATAGCGTCTATATGCCCGCAATAGCGACCACCTTTTTTAAACGCAAAAAAGGCATTCAGAAGCGCGGGAGCAATTTTGAAATCCTAGGAAGATCTTGAAATTATTTTTGAAAATATAAATTATTTCAGGAAACTACTGTGTATGCTGTCCATCAAAGGAATTTCGTTTCTAATATTCAGACAAGTTTTTCATTCATTTTGTAAGGCGAAAAAGGAATTTGGGAAATATGAGCAATAACAAACCAGATTTAGGAGGGCGATGTGGTCCAATTTTCTTTTTTAATGTAGCTTCAAAAGTGAAATATGATCTCTCAGAGTATAAATATGTATTTTTTTTAAAATAGATATTTTTTATCGATTTAAAATGTACATGTTTTGAAAATTTTCTTGTCTTTCTTTACAGCTACATCGTATTATCGTTCGAACTGAAAATTCTGTTTCATTGGAGATATTTTAATTCCTCGAAACAATGAGCAACGTGTTTACTATCGAGGGCAAGCAAAACAAGCGCCGGAGTTTTTATGTGTAAATCAGTTGTAGTATACGTACTAAGGAAAATGCAGTAGCACTTCGTAAATTTTTTATGGCACTTCAGGTAACTTTTTAAGTACGGATCACAAGAATTTTTTCGTTGTGATCGTAGTAGGCGGAACAAAATGCAGCATTAAAACTTGATACTTGCCCCGTGGAGCGTCACTGCCACATTTTTGTGAGTGTGAAATTTGTAATTTTTGCTGCGAGATTTTATTTGTAGACTTTAGTGGTAATTCTTTATTCGTTGTCGAAGTTTACGAGTCTTCAAATGGTATGATTGCCTTTCGATTACGATTTTGAACGTAAACGTGTTTATGAAAAGTTTTTCAGCTGTAGAATTCCTTCTATGGGAACTGCCATACTATAGCTTATGAGAGATCTTATATATACAGGGTGGACCACAATGATGTTACCAGTTAGATGGGAGTTCGCGCTAAATCGGCCATAGCGTGAAAACGCGAAACGTTAGATGTATACTTCAAATGTACGAAATGTGTAGCTCAATTTTATCTTTAATTTGCGCCAAATAAGAACTCTCTACAATTTTTCTGAGCCGAGTTATTGACCAAAATGTGCCCAAAATTCACCAATTTGCCAGGGTTCCCAAAATAGGGCTTGAAAAGTAATTAATTTACAGTATTGAACTGAATTTTGAAAATTTTGATGATAAGTTTATTGTTTCTTATGTGAATTTCGAGGGAGAAAACGAAAAAAATGTTAACCAAAATTTTTGAAGCACCAAAATGGGTCAGTGGGCCCAAAAAGGGTCAAAATTTCCCCAGATTGGAAAATTGTTCAAACTTTCAAATTCTAATTTGATTTCTAAGTGAAATTTCGCGCAGAGTCCGAAAACAATACTTACAAAATTCTTCGAAGCACCAAAATTAATTATTGGGCGCAAAAAGGGTCAAAATTTCCCCGGATTGGTAAATTATTCAAACTTTCAAATTCTAATTTGCTTTTCAAGTGGATTTTCTCGCTAAGTCCGAAATAAAATTCTCAAAAAATGCTTTGGAGCACCAAGGACACAAAGCGAATCAAAATTCCTCCAAGTTGAAAAACTGCGTTATCTTTAGATGTTGTTTTCAATTCTAAAAGAAATTTAGCGCCGAGTGCAAGAAAAATACGGAAATGGCCCTAGAGGAACATCACAATTTTTCCAAAACTAAGAATAAAAATTTTTCTCGTTCTGTAGTTGTGGTGACAGAAATCATCGAAGTTGACAGAAACGAATAACTTTTATTTTCGAGAGGTCTTCTCGGGTGCGGAAACAATAATAATAATTGATTGGAAATTTTACAACAATTACAATGATTCTACGATGCGACTGTCCCTACTTTCCTCGCCTTATGTCATAATCGGGGATTATGATTGGCGATTAATTTTAATAATAATATGACCAAATTAGGAAAGTGAAGTGCGCGATGGTTTACGATACGTCGGCACTATTTAATTTTGCGTTCGAATATGTTTCCAAGAACTAGAGTTTACGTTAACGGTATAATTTATTGAATGCGAATATGTGGCGATCGTTCTGATTGTCACAGTAGTAAAATTGTTGATTCAGGGGATGGACGGAGTCCGCTAAAGGGACCCGAGACTAGGAAACTCACTTTCTGTTGTAAACTCGCGGTGAGAAATTGACAAGGGCCCCGTCTTCCATCAAGAAGGAAAAACGTACAGAAATTACCGTTGTGTTTGCCGCTGAAGGGAACCGAGACTATGAAGCTCACTTTCTGTTGTTAACTCGCGGTGAGAGATTGAGAAGGGCCCCGTCTTCCATGAAGAAGGGAAAATGTACAGAAATTTGCGTTGTGTCGTCCGCTAAAGGAACCCGAGAGTAGGAAACTCGCTTTCTGTTGTGAACCCGCGGTGATAGATTGAGAAGGGCCCCGTCGTCCATCAAGAAGGGAAAACATACAGAAATTGCGTTGTGTCGGCCGCCAGAGGGATTCGAGGCTACAAAGCCCTTTTTCTGTTGTGAACTCGCGGTGAGAGATTCAAGGAGGCCGCGTCCTCAATCAAGGAAAGAAAACGTACAGACATGTGCGTTTTCTCAACCGTCAGAAGGAATCGTGACTAGGAGGCTCACTGTCCGTTGTTGAAGACGGGACCTCTTTCAATCTCTTACCGCGTGTTTACAAGAGAAAGTGAACTTCTCAGCCTCGAAACCCTCCAGTGGACGACACAACGCAAATTTCTGTAAGTTTTCCCTTCTCGATCAAAGACGGAGCCTCCTTCAATCCCTCACCGCAAGCTCACTACAGAAAGTGAGCTTCCCGGTCTCAGTTCCCTGTAGCGGCCGACACAACGGAAATTTCTCTACGTTTTCCCTTCTCGATCAAAGACGAGGCCACCTTCAATCTCTCGCCGCGAGTTCACAACAGAAAGCGAGCTTCCCGGTCTCAGTTCCCTCTAGCGGCCGACACAACGGAAAATTCTCTACGTTTTCGCTTTTCAATCCTTGACGGGGCCTCCTTCGATCTCTCGCCGCGAGTTCAGTCATTTTGGTGCTTTGTCGAGTCATTCTACCTGTTTTTTCTTCAGACACAGCGCGAAATTTCATTGAGGTACCGCAAAAAATGTTGAAAATGACCGCGTTTTCAATTTTGGGAGATTTTGACCCTCCTTGGGCCCGTTCAGTCATTTTAGTGCTTTGTCGAGTCATCCTACCTTTTTTTTCAGACTCGGTGCAAAATTTCATCGAAGTATCGCAAAAAATATTGAAAAGGACCGCATTTTTGATTTTGGGAAATTTCGACCCTCCTTGGGCCCATTCAGTCATTTTGGTGCTGCTTCAAGTAATTCCATCATCTTTTTCGGACTCCTCGCGAAATTTCATCGAGATATTGCAAAAAATATTGAAGAGGACTGCATTTTCAATTTTGGGAAATTTTGACCCTCCTCGGGCCCATTCAGTCATTTTGGTGCTTCTTCAAGTAATTCCATCATCTTTTTCGGACTCCTCGCAAAATTTCATTGAGGTATTGCCAAAAGTGTCAGAAAGGACTGCATTTTCAATTTTGGGAAATTTTGACCCTCCATGGGCCCATTCAGTCATTTTGGTGCTTTGTCGAGTCATTCTACCTTCATTTTCAGACTCAGCGCGAAATTTCGTTGCGGGTGCGACGAAAAATATTAGAAGACACGCTATTTCTCATTCCAAAAACATTTTTACTTGATAATTAACAACTTTTGGAACCCCTGCAGCAAAATTTTGGCACATTTTGGTCCATAACTCGGCTCAGAAAAATCGTAGAGACTTCGTATTTGGCGCAAATTAAAGATAAAATTGAGCTACACATTTCGTACATTTGAAGTATACATCTAACGTTTCGCGTTTTCACGCTATGGCCGATTTAGCGCAAACTCCCATCTAACTGGTAACATCATTGTGGTCCACCCTGTATAGGCCTACTGTAAGAAACGCGAATCGATGTTTAGGTAGGCCGGTCAAAACAGAACGACTGACAGAAAGTACTGGTAAAAATAAGATTTTATTGACAATATGTTACCGTTTGTTTATCTCTGTACTAAGTAATTTATTTATTTATACCGATATTTTGTGGCAATTTTTTAAAATGTTATCATTTTTATATTTCGTATATTATGTACGTGATGTATTTTGTATTGGGATGAAGGCGATGAAACGAGTAGACTGGAGCGTGTATATTTTAGATGTATGAAATAACGCTAAGGAGACCTTATGAAATGCCACCTCAAATGAATACGATGTGAAGTACCCGAGGCAAAAGATTGATTAGGCTTATGGGTGGAGAAGAAAAATGCTAATTATTTTTCAAAAAGCCTCATTTTTTTCTATGTGCGGAATCAAGGCGCGAGTGTAGATACACCCTGGGTTGTTGGTCTTCATCTGAGCACAGATTGCCACCATTTTGTGAAAAGCGAAAGGGTCTCTTCCGTTCCGGCGAATGGTTAGCATACGAACTTTACTCCTCTTTGGGTGGATGTAGGATTTGTAAGCCATTCTTTTTGTGGTGTCTTCCGGATAACGTTAACATAAGTAGGAGTAAACCATACTTTAACTTTTGGTAGAGCGCGTACGCTATAAGAAAGGAGACATGTAGAGCATGTACGCTGGTAGCAGCTCTGAGCCTTATCGATGGTACTTGTATCGGTCTTATGGCAGGGGAATTGAATACGCACCTGTCATTAAACCAATGTAAAGTAAGCAACATTACGATAAGATTCGGGCGAACGAGAAAGCAATTTATGATATAAGGTAAAGGTCCAGTAGAAATAAACTTAGTTTATGGAAGTCTGCTATGAAAGAACTCCAGGTAAAGAAGAAAGAAACCATCATCAAATAGAGTTAGGTTTCATCAAGAAAAACAAAAAAGAGAAGAAAGTATCAGTATCCTGCAAGTCATCGATGAGAATCAATTTAACTGGTTATGATTTTCAGGGGATGAAAAAATTCTGACCCATTTGTAATTTGATTGCTAAAAGATTTTGGAAAAGCCGTTCGTATGAAAAATATTTTTTAAATTAAAAGTTACCGATGTTATGAAAACAATCTTATAAATCATTGATGTTTAAAATTGAGGATTCTTTCAATAGTATTCCTGTGGTGACTACGCTTGTCAAGCGTTCGTAGGTAGTCCTCGTAAAGAATAACTTAATAAAGAAGAAGTTTCTTGAAGCTCCATGTTCTGACAAAATTTGTTCGATCTTTGGAAATTTTGTCCAGAAAAGTTCGAAGAAGGGCGGTATCAAAATTAAACCTTCGATGATTTCGAAGTGAAAATTTTTCAATCTTGCTTCTATGCCGCCTCTTATTGAACCTTTGTGAAGGACATATTATACAAAAATTCGAAAGACCCGCTGAAACGTTGGTAGTGAGAAACTTTTTCCGGTACCATGTTTTTAAATGCTCCTTCCCACGAGCACCCTTTATTTAAATATTTACGATACTGGACAATCGAATGAGAACCCTTCTTCTTCCCTTTCAATTTGGCAAGAGTAGTTCGAATACGACTTAGAAAGTAGAAAGTCTCAATTAATTGACCGTTATTAAACGAAATAAAGGATTGTAAAATATTTGCACCTATGTAATGGAGAGCAAAATTCGAATAAAGGGTTTTTTTTACCTACTGTACTTACCGTAAAATATTAAAAAATCCATCTTTTATACCTAATAAATTTTGTATGCGTAGACGTATGTATTTGTATTGAAAAAAAAGAGGAACACACAGTTCTTTCTTTCTTAAATTGTGTTAGTTGAACTGTATGAGTATCAGAGTTGATGTGATTTACTAAAACTTTTTTTTTAAATTATTTTTAATTGTATTATGTATTTCTCGCCTGAAATTATAGGAAGCGAAGGTACAAATAGCGTACTATTTACACGTACTGATGAATGAAAACAACAAAATGTCGCACTTTGTAATAATCTGAATTTAGTGCTCTAGTGAAAGAATAAAAAATGTTTTCTTTGTTTTTATTTCTGATACTGATTACATTTTGATTTTACAGAGTACAGTACCCCAGACAGAAGATCGAGGCCTTGGAAGAATTTTCAGAGATTACTCGTCATATGAGAGAGTAAGGACTTCGACCCAGTCTAAGGAGCTGGATCAGCCTTCAAAGAAATTACAGCTATCTGAGGAGAGACATAGTTTCGATCTAAGTTGAGAACTTCAAAAATTTTCGTTAAGCTGCGAGAGAAAACACAAAGAGAAGGGGAAAAAATGATTTTCTGGCGCAGCCAAATAAATGATCATGTTTCAGGTCGTTCTCTCTCTTAATATGGAGCAAGTATCAAAATTTTTGTTAATGAGTGTCAGTATGACTGTGTAAATGGGAATATTTCAAGCTAATAGCTCTTGAAGAGCTCATTTGCTCCGCTCGTTCGCCCCCTCCTCAGTCTAGTATGAGTCCACTTTGAACTATTTCAAGCTAATAGCTTTTGGAGAGCTCTTCTTGGTGTGTAGATCTAGTTAGGATATTTTGAGCTAATAGCTTTTGGGTAGCTCACTCGCTCCGCTCCTTCGCCTCCTCCATCAATTGGTGTGGACCTACTTCAGAATATTTCAAGCTCATAGCTTTTGGGCAGCTCACTTGCTTCCGCTCGTTCGCTCCCCTCCTTGCTCTTGTATAAGTCTACTTTGAAGTATTTCAAACTGATAGCTTTTAGGGAGCTCACTCGCTCCGCATGTTCGCTCCTCTCCTCGGTGTAGTGTAATTCCAGTTGAGAATATTAACAGAGAACCTATTTTATCGGGGGGTCTTCCGGAACCTAATTTAACCATAATCATGGGACTTGAAAAAAGGAAGGATTTCTTGGCGTTGCCAAAAATGTCTTTTCGCCAGTCGTCTTAAGCTCTTCATCGTTCAAAAATTTCCAAAATGTCCAGCTTCTTGTTCTAGTATAGGTCAACTTTAGAGTATTTTAGGCTGACTGCTTTCTGGGACTCACTCGCAAAAGTTTTCAAAAGTTTGCCCAAAATGCTCGACATAAATATTTGAGAGTGCTAGGCGAAGGCTTTAGAGCGACTCACTCGCTTGATGTAAAATAAGTCTACTAAGGAATATTTCAGGATAATGAGCCTTCTTGGTCTAGTGTAAGTTTACTTCAGTATTGTAAGATACTTAAAGAATAATGGAAGCAAAAAATTGCAATTTTTTCGTTACTCATTAAGTATCTTACAATATGTCGAGCCGTAACATTTCGGACCGTATTAATTCTACTTCGGTATATTTCAGGCTGATAAGATTACTGGTCCTCACTCGCTCTGCTCATTCGTCCCGCTTCTTGGTTTTATTTTCATTTTCATTTTTATTTTTCTATTCTTTATTTTTTTTTTCAGAATAATTTTCTATTTCATTTTGTTTTTAATTTTTAATTTTTTTTTTTGAAAGAGGGTGGGACTCGCAGATTTCTCAATAATCTCCCAGGTATATATTTTTATTTTTAATTTAATTTTCATTTTACATATTTTATTCTATTTTTTATTTTATTTCATCTTATTTTTATTTAATTTATTGTAATTTTTATTTTTGTTCTATTTTTTATTTCATTTTTATTCAATTTTTTTCCTTTTTTTCGAAAGAGGTACTCGCAGATTTCTCAATCACCTCCCAGGTATATATTTTATTTTTATTTTATTTTATTTTTATTTAATTTAATTTTAATTTTAATTTTATTTTTAATTTAATTTTTTATTTCATTTTTATTTTATTTATTTATTTTTTTTTTTTGGAAAGAGGGTGGTACTCGCAGATTTCTCAATGATCTCCCAGGTATATATTTTTAATTTTGATTTTAATTTTAATTTGATTTGATTTGATTTTATTTTTATTATATTTTATTTTATTTTTATTTCATTTTATTTCATTTTTCATTTTATTTTTATTTTTTGTTCATTTTATTTCTAATTTTATTATTTTTTTTTCCATTTCATTTCATTTTATTTTTATTTAATTTCTTCTTTGTCAGAGGGTGGTACTCACAGATTTCTCAATGACCTCCCAGGTATATATTTTTATTTTTAATTTAATTTTAATTTAATTTTATTTTCATTTTATTTTATTCTTTTTTTTATTTCATTTTTATCTATTTTTTTTTTTTTCGAAAGAGAATGGTACTCGCAGCCCTCGCAGATTTCTCAATCACCTTCCCGGTATAATTTTTATTTTTAATTTTAATTCATGTCAATTTAATTTTCATTTTATTTTATTTTTTATTTCATTTTTATCTTATTTTTATTTATTTTTTCGAAAGAGGGTGATACTCGCAGATTTCTCAATCACCTCCCAGGTATATATTTTTAATTTTAATTTTAATTTCAATTTTAATTTTATTTCATTTTACTTTTTATTTCATTTTTATTTTAATTATTTTGTTTTTATTTTAATT
The DNA here is from genome assembly GCA_035079395.1 of Aspidiotus destructor. Classification (NCBI taxonomy): domain Eukaryota; kingdom Metazoa; phylum Arthropoda; class Insecta; order Hemiptera; family Diaspididae; genus Aspidiotus; species Aspidiotus destructor. The sequence continues at coordinate 7,309,875 of JAVHKZ010000003.1, read as the reverse complement.
ATTTTGTTTTTTTCGAAAGAGTGGTACTCGCAGATTTCTCAATGACCTCTCAGGTATATATTTTTATTTTATTTTTATTTAATCCTTTCTTTTTTTCAGAGGGTGGTACTCACAGATTTCTCAATGACCTCCCAGGTATATATTTTTATTTTTAATTTAATTTTTATTTTATTTTATTCTATTTTATTTTATTTTCATTTTATTTTTGTTCTATTTTTTATTTCATTTTTATTCAATTTTTTTCCTTTTTTTCGAAAGAGAATGGTACTCGCAGATTTCTCAATCACCTCCCAGGTATATATTTTTATTTTTATTTAATTTAATTTAATTTTCATTTTTTTAATTTAATTTTTTTATTTAATTCAATTTTTTTTCGAAAGAGGGTGGTACTCGCCGATTTCTCAATGACTTCCCAGGTAGTTCACGAAAATTTCCCAAGTTCATCATGAAGGGGGGGGGGGGTGTTTTTGTCTTATCTGCTTATAGCTTGGAAGATGAAACTCTAAGGGGCTTGGAAGTTGAAATTTTTCCTAATGTCTCTCTCATCACCTATAGCTCGGACTATCACGTATAGTTCGAAGGTCGAAATTCTTCCAAGTCGCTCTCGAAGGTCAAAATTCTTTTCGACTTCCTCCTCCTTTTTCTAAATCCCTCTCCAATAGCTCAGCCTCCTATCATATATACTAGTATGAAGCTAGTATAATACAAGAAGAAGTCCAAGCCTAGTTCAAGTCTAGTATACTGTATGTTGGTGAATGATTTCTCAATAAAGATCATAGAAATGGTATCTCTAATACTCTTAACTGAGGTACTTTTCCTTTGAACGACTCAATATTACACAGAAGAGCAGTATTAGCCTGTAATGACCCAGAGAAAAGTATTTCTCATACAAGCCACTGCAATACTTCTCCCTCGAGGCCAAAAAATCCACATTTTACTCAAAATCTGCAGAAAAGTCCCAATTTTTTCGGGAATTGAAAATCCGTAGATCTGGCAGCACTTAGCCCGATTGAAATAGCTCCTTCAGGTAACTAGATATGCAATACTCCATTCACTTATCGGCCTAGCCCCTTCAATGAGCCAGATATGCAACGTTTCAAACACCATAAGATTCATGAAACAAGTTTCCGGCCTCCCCTCATTCAATTCCGTCAAAGAACCCATAGAATAATTTGAGCGAATAGCTTTTGGGTATAGCTCCTTACGTTCGCTTCCTCATTAGTCTAGTATGAGTCCACTTTTAACTATTTCAAGCTGATAGCTTCTAGAGAGCTCTCCTTGGTGTATAGATCCAGTTAGGGTATTTTAAGCTAATAGCTTTTGGGTAGCTCACTTCTTGGGTTAGTATGAGCCTACTTTGGAATCGGATAGCGTACTCGCTCCATGGGTTGGTAGAAGCCTACTCTAAAGAATTTCGAGCTTATAGATTTGAAGGAGCTCACTCACTCCGCTCATTTGCTCTTTTTATGAGTTCAGTTTAGAATATTTAAAGTTAATAGCTATGAAACGATAATTTTTGGCGTTATTTTGTCCCAAAACCCATTGCTAGCTTCTTAGCAAACAGATGAATTGGTGGTACTATCAGCTTTCTCAAATGTCGTATGGATCATCCTACACCGATCAAAACTTCTCTGGAGCCACGTCAAAGGAGTCTCAGTCTCACTCTCATGACAAACCAAAACTCCTTTCTCCTTTCAACCTCACACCTGAAAGAAAACTGGCCTGGTGGAGCCAAATAAATGAAGATCATGTTTTATGTCTCTCTCTTTCTCAAAAGTCTAGTATAAGTCTATTTCAGGATATTTCAAACTAATAGCTTTCGAGTATAGCTCACTCGCTCTGCTCGTTTGCCCCTCTCCTTTTCCTCGATAAAAGTTTCAGAAGAAGGTAAAGGCCTCTGAGTCAGCAATGCCTCTTTGTAGTAGTGAATCTTAAAACTTATTGAAAGTCGCGGTTAAAGAATTGTTAGTATGAAAGTATAAAAATGCTCACCTATTAATAACAAGACCGATTCAAAAAAAAATCCAAATTTTGATATTGAAATAATAGCGGACACGTACAAATAATACATTTCACAATATTACTTACAATAGGTAATTCACAAAATATCGTTGTTGACGTTTCCATCTTGTAATATTTTGAATCTTTAACGAAGACAAAAGATGACATTTCAATTCTACCGTTTACAATTTTCCGAAGTATAATTGAAAGAGAAAAATTATTACATGTTACTACAGTAGTATTGCTTGGGATTGAAAACACTCAGGAAAAAAAATTACAAATATTATTAATCATCGTCGTACTTCCTCCGCTCAGATTCTAAAATTAATATAAAGACTTAAAAGTACAATACTGGTCCGTAGAATGAATAATGAGAGTAAAACTTCAATCTCTAGAATAGAAAAATTATGAATACTCTTTTTTGTACAGGTGTATAAAACAAATCTGTATTCTAAAATCAACCGCGAGATCTGACGACGAATTAAACACAAAAATCAATACACGATTGTCCATAATACCTAATTAAATTGAAATTCTAGCAGGACTGACCAACCTTTTACAATTCGCGGGCCGCATCCGTTTCTCCTGAAATTTCCGCGGGCCACAAATCTTGTACCTATATTGAATAATGATTTCATTGTAGAACTTCGATTATGAAAGCATGAGTTTTCTATTACTTCTTGGGTTTTCTGAAATTCTTTCGCGGGCCGCACGACAGAGCTTTACGGGCCGCATGCGGCCCGCGGCCCGTAAGTTGGTCAGGCCTGAATCTAGATCATTATCTAAAATACAAATAACTTTTCAGAGTGTTATTCTAGCCAATTAAGGGTGTGCTTTACTCGTGAAAAGTAGGTAATTTTAAGAACATGATACCGGAAAAAAATTTTTACTGCTCGAGTTCTCAAAGCATCCTCCTAACTTTTGGGTATGTTCTTCAAACAAGTTTAAACTAGAGGCGGTATCGAAGCAGAATTTAAAAATTTTTCTTCATACGCTTTTTATTTGACTTCGAAATCATCGAAAATTCGTCTATTTTCTGACGTAAAAATTTCGAGGCGAAAATTCGAGTTTCTGTTCTTGTGCCGCCTTCCATTGAATTGTTCAGTACAACTTTCCAAGGATGAAAAATTTTCCTCAGAGGATGGAACTTTGAGATTTTTTTTGCGAAGTCATTCTTTTTTATTCGTTGCAAGGACTACCCACGCACGCCCGACAAGCGTCGCGATATCGAACCTCACAAGGTTTTTGAGGATGAATAATTAGGCAACATATTATACCTTATGGAGTTTCCGAACCGGTAAAGCACACCCTTAATTTCGAGATAATTTCATTTGGCTCTTTCTCCTGGCTTCATTCCACTTTTGAAAGATGTTCAAAACTGAAAAATTTCAAATCGAGTTTAATGTTTAAGACCAACATAAACGAGAAATGAGAATTTCCAAGATTCTATGTAGTCAAACAATAGGAAGGAAGATTTTAAAAACAAGACTCTGATCGATCCCTGACCTGTTCTTCATAGAAAATGAGACTCAGTCCCTCCGTTAAGTTTTCAGGCATTTTTCGCTCCATGGAAATAGAACTTTTAGAGGTGAAGTCCAGAATTTTTCAAAGTCGAGTAAAATTCCAAAGGGTTTTTATCTTCATTAAACTCAAGGCTCGGAAATTTTCCAAGTTTTGAAAACTTATCTCTAGTTTATCTCATACCTCAAGTCTTTCGCAAGTTCTTCTGCGCTGTATGGAGAGTTTTATCAAGCTTCAAATATTCTTCATGTAGGATCGAAACCCAAACTTCTTTCTGATCTGTCATGACACGAACGGATTTCGCCAACTTTGAATGTTCTGTCAAGAAATTTATCATACTTCAAATCAAAATATCTGAGTCGATATTCATCCATACTGCTGTTCATAGTCGATTGATCAGAAGAGAACTCTCCCCGGGTACCCAACTTCAAAGTTCTTCAGTTGCATGAGGTCATCAAGATTTTAATTTTCTCAAGGTATCGAAAACTATGAGAGTGACTCGTTTGACACAGAAATCGAGGCTAGAACGTTATTGTTATTAAATTTATAAACTTGCGATTTATCAGTCTTATCAGCTGCCTCGTAATAGGTGCCCGTTGAGTTCTGCTTAAAGAGACGTGCGCTTCTCGAGATCGGTATTTCTTGCAGCACAATTGCCGTATCGTCCGACTTGTCTACACTAAATTGTCGCTTCAAGAACTTAGATACAAATTTCGACGACGACGTTATATTTGCGTCGGTAGGCGGCAAACATCGATAATGGTTATAAGGTTCACTAAGATCGTTTTCAGCATCACTGCCAGCATATTTGCGACCTTTGATAGATCCACCGACGACATTATTTCTACTTCCTAGAGGCGAATCTACGTTTTTATCGGACGCGATGTGCGTCTTCACCGCTTCAAAATGTGTCAGTTTTTCGCTCGTCTCTGGTATCAGTCCCATTTTGTAATCGAACGTAGTGGAAGATTTATTGTTACAATTGGACAAATCAAAAGTCATTTGTCGCCTGGTCATCCAGCTTTTGTGCATATGCGACGAATTTCCGTCGCTCGGTAATCCACTGTCGAGCGATTTTTGCAGAATGAGAGGCCTATTTTGATTATGCATCACATTGGTCGCCAATTCGTGTTCGACACTACTCTCGGACGCGTGTTTCATTAAAGTATCCCGCTGCGATCGGCTGCTACATTTGCGAATCAATTCTTCGTCTAGCCTGCAATTAAAAAGAAAAGAAAATAATTATTTAGTCTAGAAGAAGTTTTTTAATAATAAGTTAGTGGAAGCGAATCAGGTTTTTCAAACCAAGGAAGCGAGATCTGCTCTCGTGTTTTGATATTTTGTCGGAGATGGCGCGGAATTCAAATTTTCGATTAGTAGGTATACGATTTTCAAACCGAGGTAGTATAATTCACTTACCCGTGGTTCTCCCTAGAACAAAACAGAGGGATCTTGAGATGAAGCATAATATGATGGAAATTTGAATAGAAAAGTAGAATACACATGACGAGCCCGTATACGCATTTTCATTTTTAAATGTGAAAGTCAGATGCATTTTTGAAGAATTTGAGCAATTTCATGAAGAAAAAACTAGAGTTTTCAACGATGGACCAAAAAATAGACTAATAGGTAACGGAAAAGAGGAAGGGAAAATAAACTAAGGACTTAAGGGCTACAACTCTTATCCTGAGAGTCCCCATGTAGTGAGCTATAGAGCCAACATGGCGACTGAAACAGATTCCAGGTACCAGAGCAATAATTATGACAGCACAGCACATTTCAGGTACATCCCATATTCTCCTATTACCTACATGGCAAAAATTGCTGTGCTGTTTTGTTGCTTTGTCATACAGACACTACCTCCAATGTTCAAATTGTGCAAAATGCAGAGTCAACAAGTTGGTCATTTTAAATGCTGCACCTTGTTATAAAGCAATAAAGATCAACCGTTTTTTGACATAATTATTTTTATGTAAATGTATTAGATGATAATCAGCTGACGTCATTCATGATTCATTGGATGAAAATAATGGCAAACGTCCTATGAAATGCAGATTGCAGAGATCAGTGATTTCAGCCGGACTGATTTTTACACACAACTTTCCATAAGAGAATTCCGGTTGACTTTTATCTATCTTCTATCTATATATATAAAAATGGATCAGTATTTGGTTGGTGACGCCATAACTTGAGAACGGCTGGACCAATTTTGCTAATTTTTTTTCAACATATTTGCAGTACCTAATTCAAGGAAGGTTTTTCAAAAAAAAAAAAATGACCACAATTGGTCCACCCGTTGCCAAGTTATAATCAAAATGGTTGGGTGCTGCTGCAAGTTACCTACTGTGTACAATTTTACATAAGCGTTCTCTACTTTACTACTTCAATCTTATTTACCTCTGTTGCACCATTACCTATTTCTTCTTTAGTCCATTCTTCAACTTTAGTTACAGTGGGAGGTTATTTTATATTTTGTTATTTAAATTATTTAAATGTTGAATGAATCGAATATTATTTAATAATCGGTATTATATATTATAGAATTTTGATATTATTTATTTTTGATATACAAAGGTTAATGGCTTTGTCAACAATAAATAATTCCAGTTTCCTAATTTTTTTTTTTATTGATCAATATACATATATTTAGATATATTATTATTCATGCTATATTTCAATCAATAATACGTATTTTTATATATTGGATTGATAATTTATAATAAATTATGATTAACAAGATATTCAAATTGTAATAATATTAATAAAATTAGATCTTTTAGTTATTTATTTAATAATGATTAGAAATTTAATTTGTAGAGGTATAATATATTTTAGAATATTTCTTTGTAAAGATATATTTTTTTATTTAATTTATTTAATTAAGAATAATAATTTTTTCTTTTTTAAAATTATTTATTAAGTAAAAATATTTATATCTACTTATTTTTAATAATTTATATTTGAATTTGTTAATTTATAATTTGAATATTAGGCTTAAATTAATTATTACAGTATTGTATTTGATTCATTCACTTTTATTGAAATAAATTTTTATTAATCTAATTCATATTAATTTTTTAATCAAGTTAATATTTATTTTTAATTATTTTTTAATAATTTTTTTAATAATCGATTTTTACAAGTTTTTAAAATTCAAGTTTATTATTTTTTTATTAAAATTGGAGTTATTAATAATAAATTTCTATTTATTATTATTAAATTTAATCTATGTTAATTTATTTATATTTTACAATTTAAAATTTTGATTTGAATATTTTAATTCACATTTATTTATAATTTTTATTAATAAATTTAATTATTATATTAATTTTGATTCTATAAATTTTTATTTTATGTTGATTTCATGTTTTTTTTTTTTTTATTATTAAATTTCAAATTTAAAAAGTTATTTTAACATTATTTTGAAAAAATAAAGATCTTAATTAAATTTTGTATTGAAAATATGTTTTTTTTTAAACTGAAAGATTTATTTATTGATAAGTTAGAAATTTATTTCATTTAAATCTCAAGATATAATATTAAATAATTTATTGCAAGTAAATTTTTTATCTTTATCTAATTTATAATTAATTATATTTACATCAATCAATTAATTTTATTATTTTTTATTTCAATTATGCACAATGTCATCGAAGCTACCATTACTAAAGGAAAATACAAAGGTGAAGATGTCTTGATCCCACGCATTCCAATGATTCCTACCGCCGTGCCATTTGACTTCAAACGGTTGCAATTCCCAGTGCAGCTTGCATTTGCCATGTCCATAGATAAATCGCAGCGACAGTCCTTAGAAGTTTGTGGCATTAATCTAGAAAATCCATGCTTTTCACATGGTCAATTATTATGTCGCCAGGCTGTTCCCGTGTGAGAACACCAGCGCATTTATTTTTGTTTGTACCGAACCAAAAACAAAAATGTTGTGTATCAGAAAGCACTTGAGTGATGATTTTTTTTTTCCAAATGTACTTTTTTCCTAATTATTTCATTCAATGACGTCGCATTTTTAATTAATTTTCAATAGTTACTGTTTTAAAATTTTTGGTACCTTACCTATTAAAAAAGAATTCTTATTTGTAAAGACAGGACAACGTCTGTCGGGTCAGCTAGTTGACAAATAAAAAAGATAGAAAGATTTTCTGGCGTAGCCAAATTAATAAAGATCATGTTTCATGTCTTCTATAAGGTAGCATGCTCCGCTCGTTCGCCCTCTTTGTGGTCTAGTAGAAGCCTACTTTGGAATATTTTTGGCTAATGGCTTTTGGAGGGCTTACTGTATAAGTCTGCTCTAGGCTGATAGCTTTTGGTCAATTCCTTTTTTGGTCCAGTATATTTCTACTTTAGAGTATTTTAGGCTAATTGCTTTCGGGGACTCACTCGCTCCGCTCGTTCGTCCCCTTCATGGTCCAGTGTAAGTCAACTTTAAGGTATTTTACAAAATATCGAAAATCATGCAAGAAGGTTCGGCTGAAATTACTGATCTCTGCGGTCTGCATTTCATAGTGCGATTGCGATTCCCTTCCAGGAATGTTGTTCCGCTGATTATCATCTATTCTTTGTTTACTATCCGTAGTTTTATTATATGTAGCGCAAAATGAAGACAAAAAAGATCACACATATACGAGTAAATCACTGCAGACGGGCTCGTTCTTTTCGAAAATAGTTCCATAAATTTCAAAATATTGTTAAATACTTACGTTATCGGTGGGGGCACTGGAATTTCTTTATCAAACCCCTCTTTTCCCAACAACCAGTACGTCGGCATTTTACCTTTACCCTTGAGCTCAGTTTCACCACGATACTCTAATTCATATTTTCCGACTGAATCAAGTTTCAATTTGGTTGTTTCTGATATATGAATTCGACCTGGAGATCCTAAAAAAAAAAAACAAAAAAAAACAATGATTTATAAACAATGTTGGGTTTTTCTTATGGATCTGTAACTTTAGAAGCTAATTTGGATTCAAGCCGATAGTTGGTGTCGATAATGGGCGAATTTAGGAGGTGTTTGAAAAATGTATTTGGTGTGGATCCAAACTACCTCACCCTCATTGTAAAGACAATGTGCCAGAGTGCATGCATGTTTTCGTTTTTTGGACTTCGGATAATGGTGTCAATATCATAATGAACAAAATTACAACCTGTTGATTCCAATCTTGAAGCGGTATTCACTGTGTCACCAAATAGGCAATATCTAGGCATTGTTAAACCGACAACTCCTGCGCAACATGGCCCTACAAACAGAAAAGTCACATTCTTGAAAGTATTTTTAGTTAATATAAAACAAAGACTTTTTAGAAAAGATCCAGCCAATTGGTCTCTACATGATCAGAGCGATATTTGGGAATTTTGTACCTGTATGCAGTCCTATTCGTAATCTCAAAGGCGTTAATGGTAGATGACGAATCTTGAACTGTCCACTCTGATGCAGAAGATCCAAAGCCATTGTCGCAATCTGATCGGCGTGATCCGGTATACAAACAGGTAATCCGCCCACAACCATGTAAGCGTCTCCTATCGTTTCAACCTGCAGGACGAAGCGTATGATAATTTTTTACTCAATCTATAATAATTAAACTTGAAATGAGGGAGAGCTAGATTATAGATAGTTGAAACTACCTATTGACTAAAAAGATGTTTTTTGTCGATATAGATAATTATACTGTGTACCTTGTAAACGTTGTATGCGTTAATTGTAGCGTCGAAGCAAGTGTAGAGATCATTTAGTAAATCTACCACTTCAAATGGAGTAGAATAAGCAGATATCGTCGTAAATCCCACAATATCAGAAAAATAAATGGTAACTTCGCTGAACTCTTCCGGGTCCACGTGCATTCCCAGTTTTAGTTTCTCTGCTACAGAGCTGACAAAAAATAAAAGAAAAAAAAAAAACTTACTCAAGCCCACAATATTATTAAGAAGATTAAAATTATTGAACTGACATTAGGACTTGGCAAATCAAAACATAGGTTTTGCGGACTCAGTTGATTGAGAAAACTAGAAACTTTGTTTAAACGTGAAATTTTGGGACAAAGAAAAATGACTACATTGATACGTATTTGTAGCCTTCTAGTGAGAAAATCAGAAATTGAAACTTGACATTGATAGGTCAATAAAAAAAGGTAAAACAAAGAATATTATCTTCAACTCCCACTTGACACATGGAAGCACTACACTGAAGTAAATTCTGAACGAACGCAAACACTCTCGACAAATACTTACCTATCAGCCACAATTTAAAGGTACTACATAGCCTAGGTATCGTTGATGGCGATTCCTGATAGGTCATAATAAAACACATAGGTATACTGAACACAAAATTCTTCTTTCTATACTCACTATGGTAACATTCTATTGAGCAACTGTTCGGTTTTTTTCTTCTCCATATCCAACTGCTCGGTACGCTCACGTATCAAATCTTCCAAATTATTTGAATATTTTTCGAGCATTTGGAACATGGTGTCGACGAAATTTATTTTGCGGCCGTGATTCAGCGTCTTGAATAAATCGTAAATGGCGTTGAAATCGGGTCGCTTTTCCGGCTGCTCAGACCAACATTGTCGCATGATATTAATGGCTTCTGGCGGCGCTGCACCTTTACTAACCGACGGTCTTATTAATGGAGGTGGCGACTTCAACTTCTCTATAATATCTAGATGAGCGTCAAATTGAAATCATTATCCGCCACAAAATTAATGATACGTAACTTAATTAACGCCAAGTTTCCTACCATCCGGCTTCAAAGCAAGCATACAAAATGGTTCGCCTCGGACCACAACTTCCTGCATGATTATGGCAAAACTGTAAATGTCACCTTGTTGTGTACCTTTTCTCAACAAATTTTGATCTCTCAGCAATTCAGGGGCAGTCCATAAAAGCTCTGTAAATAATATTATCAATGAGACGAAAGCATTTATTTCAACATGTATAGAACGTAGGACTCTTCTGCGTTGTAATCATGTAAAATCTTCCAATTGCTGTCAGGAATCATAATTTACGTGTACTGTTTCGTTGTATAACATTTAATGCATTACCGTTTCTCAATGTTTTAAAAAATTTTCACGTTTGTGGACTCAAATTTGTCTTCATAACGTATCAATCTTATCAACAAGGAAATGGATATAGGTACTAACAAAAATTAAGGACAGTCAAGAACTTCTAACAATGTTCATTTGTAAGTAAATAGGTAGGCTGGCCGTAAATTATTATCAAATTATGAAAAATTTTCAGGAAATCTTTTTAAAACTCAATCTCCTGTAAGAGTGAACAACCTTTTTACACACTGATAATCCAACATAAAATCATTGTCGGGATTTGACCGACCTTTCAGTATCTCAATCATACATACAGATTTTCAAAAATTTGAGAAAACTACCAAATTTTTCTCTTTTTGCCTCACTACAATCAGTACCAACCAATAACTTCAATGGCATTCTTCAAGAGTAATCCCGTGTGTCTGTATGGGAGGTCATTGAGAAATCTGCGAGTACCACCCTCAAATTAAATAAAAATGAAATGAAGTAAAAATAAAATGAAATAAAAATAAAATTAAAAATAAAAATATATACCTGGGAGGTCATAGAAATCTGCGAGTACCACCCTCAAATTAAGTAAAAATAAAATAAAATGAAAATAAAATTGAAATGAAATTAAAAATAAAAATATATCCCTGGGAGGTCATCGAGAAATCTGCGAGTACCACTCTCAAATTAAATAAAAATGAAACAAAATAAAAATAAAAATATATACATGGGAGGTCATTGAGAAATCTGCGAGTACCACCCTCAAATTAAATAAAATAGAATACAATAAAATAAAATGAAAATAAAATTGAAATAAAATTGAAATAAAATTAAAAATAAAAATATATCCCTGGGAGGTTATTTAGAAATCTGCAAGTACCACCTTCTTTTGAAAAAAAAAGAAAAAATTGAATGATAATGGAATAGAAAAAATATAATAAAATAAAATAAAAATAAAATAAAATGAAATAAAATAAAATCAAAAATAATTCTGAAAAAAATGGATGAAAAAATAAAAATATATACCTGAGGGGTCATTGAGAAATCTGCGAGTACCACCCTCAAATTAAATAAAAATAAAATAGAATACCATAAAATAAAATGAAAATAAAATTGAAATAAAATTAAAAATAAAAATATATCCCTGGGAGGTCATTGAGAAATCTGCAAGTACCCCCCTCTTTTGAAAAAAAAGAAAAAATTGAATGATAATGGAATAGAAAAAATATAATAAAATTAAATTAAAATAAAATAAAATAGAATCAAATCAAAAATAATTCTGAAAAAAATAGATGAAAAAATAAAAATATATACCTTGGGGGTCATTGAGAAATCTGCGAGTACCATCCTCTTTTGAAAAAGAAGAAGAGATTAAATAAAAATGAAATAAATAAAATAATATAATAAAATAAAATATTGAAATGAAATAAAATAAAAATAGAATAAATAAAATAAAAATAAAATAGAAAAATACCTCGGAGGTGATTCAGAAATTTGCGAGTACCATTCTTCTTATACTATCCATAGTATATTTAAATGGACTTGGAAAAATTTTGGGTGAGGCCACAATGTGCTGCCGTCAGCGTACGCTGCCATTGCTGCCGTCAGCACTGAGAGCAGCATTTGTAGAAATTAGTGATGAGCGGGTATAGGTTATTTCAATATACCGGTTAAACGGTTAATTGAATATCATCATAACCGGTTAATTGGTTAAAACTGTTCAAATAAACCGGTTAATCGGTTAACTGGCGGTTATTTGGATCGCTTTTAATTCTCAAAAAATTCCGCTAGGAGCGCTATAGTCTTCCACGTTTTTCGCCCTCAAAATTGCATAGCTTGAAAAAAATTGATGTGTTCTCTAATGGACTCGAATGAGGGGAAGTAGGGAACCTGCTTTATGGGGCATTTTGGGAGAGTCTCTTATTGAGTCCCATGGTGTTTGAAGCGTTGAAGGTCGGGCTCTTTGAAGGGGTTGCGTTCAAAGCAGTGCATACCTAGTTCATTGAAGGGGCTAAGCCAATTATATCTAGTCACTTTCAGGAGTTATTTTAATCAGGCTATATCCATTGACCTCCAAGCTATATATGATAGGAGGAGGACTAGAAAGATTTTCTGGCGTAGCCAAGTTAATAAAGATCATGTTTCATGTCTTCTATAAGGTAGCATGCTCCGCTCGTTCGCCCCCTTCATGGTCTAGTATAAGCCTACTTTAGAATATTTTTGGCTAGTGGCTTTTGAAGGGCTCACTGTATAAGTCTGCTCTAGGCTGATAGCTTTTGGTCAATTCCTTTCTTGGTCTAGTATATTTCTACTTTAGAGTGTTTTAGGCTAATTGCTTTTGGGGGACTCACTCGCTCCGCTCGTTCGCCCTCTTCATGGTCTAGTATAAGTCTACCTAAGGGTATTTTCGCCCCCTTCTTGGTCTAGTGTGAGTCTAGTTCAAGACTAGTATATTCCTAGTACAGGTCACAAACTGTATAATACTACTAGAGAATTGAAGCGTTGCATATGTAGCTCATTGAAGGGGCGGAGCCAACATAAAACTAGTATAAACCTAGTATAAATTGGGAAAGAGAGGGGGTGTTTTATGTCTAGGGCAGAGTAACTATCATACATGGCACTCAACAGCACAATACTTGTGTATTATGATACAGAATCTTTATTTATTTGGCTCCGCTAAAACATTTTTGGCGTTATTTGACGGTACAGTACCCTTGATCAGAACGTTATTTATTGGTACATACCGTCCGCTGAAATGTGACTCGTAGGTACATGTTTTATCTGACAATTTAAAACTATCTATAGCATAAATTCGGCCCATAAGGTTACGGCCACACATACTGGAAAAATACTCCACAGTACTCAAAGAGTAAACTGGAGGATGATCTACAGAATCCACAGTTGACGCCCGTATTAATGAAAAAAACAAACGAGTTGCGAGCGCTTTTGGTTAAGCAACCAATCTCAAGCAAATGTGAAAAGCGACTAAATAATGTTTTACTCGTACTTGATGGTACTATACAGTCAAATGACTAATTATTCGATGGTCAAATAATCACTTCGTTTTTTTTTTTTTTGTTTTCAAGGGAGGAGCCTTTTTTGAAAGAAATTCCTGTGCGCACCTGCCACTCACCTTATGACTCTTTCAGCATAGTTGCGATCTCTTACAAAGTAGCAACTTTTGAAGTATTAGATTATACGTACTTGTAAGTACTTCAAGTTGAAACTATCACAAAACTTCACAAAGAAAAATCATATTTTCTAACCAAAATAATGGCAAAGTGGATTTGATTTGTGGCTGGCAGTCTTCACCATGAGCTATTAAATTCTCATTTTCCTAAGTAATTTGGTTCGGCTCATTGATGACGGATCTCAAGAAAGACCCTCTCGGCCTGTCCCGTCGCAGTAAGAGGGATTGAAATGCAAAATTTCACTTGGTAGGTTTATAGAAAGTCTGGTTTTTAATTTTTGTTGAAAATTTCGCAAGGAACTTCATTGCGGTTTGTTTTAAACACTCTTTTCCATCATTATTGCCGATTTTGAGGAGTTGCCAAAAAATTCCCCAATGGTCTAATACTTTTCAAAACTGATCAACTTTGAACCAAGTTTTTATACGTTTTTCCATAAGTTAACTCTTTTTTAATTTCAGAGCAACAATTTTTGCGGTTGGATGCAGTAAACCAATTCGGTATCGAAAGATTAGTTCTTCCTTTCAACTATCCCGCTGTAAAAAGCGTAAACGGAACTAGTCTAAAAAACTGCTAATTTCCTTCTATGTTTTCTTAAAATTTTATTGTGACTCGATAATGAGTGTTTACCCAAAAGCGCTCGTTGCGAAAAATAATAATGTTCAATGCGGTCAATGTAGATTAAAATAAAGTATTGAGCTTCCTTTATTTTACTCCAATTTTGGATTTATTCAAAATTTTCGAGAATTTGCACGGGATCTAGAAGTGAGGGGGGCTCTAAAAAAATTTAGACTCATGACCCATATTAATTTGGAGTTAGAATTCCTAGCTATAATATGGAAGGAGAGAGACTTCCAACAATCCGACTTTGGTGCTATTTAACTTACATGACAGAAGAGGGACTTGGAAAATTTTAACTTCAGATCTACAGTAGAAGGATAACAACTTGAAAAATTTGAATCTTAATTACCAAAATTTTCTTCAAGTCCCTTCAGTGTCCGATTAGTTTGTAGGTTGCCAGCCAGCGAATAGCAGACAGCACGGACTTTTTTCAAAATGATTCCCCATAAAGCAGGTGCTCTGTTGGAAGTGTCACGCAATCTGCCTGCAACCGGTATCCAATGCTTTTAAATAGGGAGGGGGGTCAGAGAAGTGTCAGAGTAGCTTTTGACAAAACTTGCAATCTTTGTTGAAATTTTCCACATTGTAGTCTCATGGTACAGCAGGAAGAAAAAGAAACTTCATTTAAACTAGGCACCGTAGCGTATGTACACGTATCTATATTTGCAGCGGTACCAACTCCTATTTTACTACCATAGTACTAATGGAGTAAAATATTAGTTTTTGCTGAGGAAGTAAAAACTACTTGTTACTCCCTATTGACTACTGGTAGAAATAATCTCAGTAGTACTTGAAAGTATAAACTCTCAGTCTCCTACCTAGGCAGAACGGGAGTATTTACTACGGCAGAAAAAACTTCCTTCAAACTACCATCTGTACTACTGTAGCTATATTTGCTGTAGTGCCAACTCCTGTTATACTACCATAGTACTTATAGAGTAAAATATTAGCTTTCGCTGAGGAAGTAAAAACTTCTTGTTACTCCCTTTTGACTACCTACTGGTAAAAATAATCTTGGTAGTACTTGGAAGTATAAACTCTCACTCTCCTACCAAGGCAGAGCAGGAGTATTTACTACGGCAGAAAAAACTTTCTTCAGACTACTATCAGTACTACTGTAGCTATATTTGTGGAAGTACTAACTTCTGTTATACTACCCTAGTACTTATAGTGCAAAATAGTAGCTTTTGCTGTGGAAGTAAAAACCACTTATTACTTCCTGTTCATCTTACAAACATTTTCAGAAGAATTAAGTATTAACACTGACATTCTGTCTCTGTATTGGTGTAGCAGTATTCACTTCCATAGTACTGCCATCAATTTTGCCAGCTGGGGATGATCTCTGCTCACCGTGTTATTCTTACGGGAGTCACGTTATCAGATGCCAGTTGGATCAACAAGATGGGTAGTTTTGCTCATATATAATTATTTGCTGTTTGAGGTCACAGAAACCTGAACTATTAGCAAACAAAATTTGCTATGCCGTTAGTGATTTTCAATATTCCTGTCCTGATTTAATTTAAAGTGACTTTTCAGAATTTTGATATTCTTAAAGAGAAATGGAGATTCGCTTCAACAAAAAACGGACGAGAAATGTTGAATGCAAAAATAACTCCTTAGTATCCGTACATATACGATCAATGTAGGTAAATCAAGAAAATACGCCACATACCAGCAGAAACTTTAAAACTAAATTAGGTGCCTACATGTATGCATGACCTTTCATTTTTACGAAAATATGAACATACCTCTCGCGTTCTTCTGAATGTCAGCGATGCTCTGCGCGTTGTAGAAGTCTGCCAGGCAATAATCAGTGATCTTCAGTACCCAACGAGCGTCGATAACACAATTTCGAGAAGTCAATGATCCATGAACTCGATACGGATACGAATGGAGATATTTCATACCCTACAAACGAAAAAAATATATATAGAAAGTCACACCTAGGGTATTTTCAAGCATCGCAAAAAGAATAAGAAATTTCGGAATGGACGGGTCCCCAGGAGAGACATTAGCCAACAGAAAGAAGGATAAATCGAGTTATGATGATTTTTTTTTTCAACGAGATTATGAAAAGTATGCATAAATACGATCAAATCCACTTTTTATTCGTACCCGAACTAGATCAGTCAGCAAAGATAATCGGAAACTCCAGTCTAATTTGATCTCATCTTGCATCAGAACATCTTCCAACGAACCCCTGCTACAATACTCCCAGACGAGCGCCGGTCGTGCAGGATCTGCTAGCAAGCCAATTAATGGGTTCAGATTTTCGTGACGTAAGCCATGAATCTTTTAGAAACAAAAGCAGACAATCAAATTAGACTTATAGGCAAATAGAAGTTTGCGTAAAATAAATGTGCGTATTCTATTACCATCACTAAAATATTCAAAGATTTGTTTCGTAGTTCGAAACTGCCCCCCTGCGTAAGGATCGCTTTCAACTGCACCAGATCTCCCTGAAAGATTGATAAAATTCGTACGATTTATTTCCTGTGATTTTCCTTAATCGTGGCGATTAAGACAGAGTTTTCACAGAATTACAATAAGCTAAGATCGTAATAAATAGTAGGTCTGTTTATTCGTCGTTAAATCCCCCCTCCAAAAAAAAAAAAACCTTCTGCATTGTTTAGTCAGAGCAGAAGAAATGATAAAATTGCTCTAGAAAAATTTCGTTCGTCCTTAAGTGGAGATATGAGCAAAATTATTATAAAATTTTCAGATGAGGTAAATCATCTCGCTAATAGAAAAAAATGAAGAGAGATAGGAGAATTACAAATAAAAAAAATTCTTTAAGTAATTGAGAAAGCATTTTAAAAGAATGATAAAAAATCTTTTTTAGAAGTTTGAGGTGATGAAAATCACTCGATGATCTTTGACTAGGTAGCTCGGAGTTGATCTTTTCTGCACTATGATACAGATACTTTTCTCTCTCCTCACGTCTCTATCCGCAACTTTATGACCGTGTCAGCAAATCTCATTCGTATTTTCCTCAGAGTAATTTTTAAGATAAGTGCCTTTTCGCCCGCAATAAATGAAGTATAGTTTCCCTAACTTGGAAAAACAATAAAATTACAGAGAATTATGTCCGGCTGTCCAGCGCTTTTTCAAAATCACCTTTCCCCATGATAATTGCGTCATGACTATACCCCTAAAAAGGCCACCCACCGAATTTCAGAAATCATGTACGTGAGTGATCTTCCAGTATAGGAAAATTTTACAATTCGAGCTCGGTACAGAACATGAAATTTTCAGTCTGAATGCAGGTTGACGTTTACGAATTTTTCAAAAGGAGGAGTGAAAAATTGCTTACGGCAAACTTGTCGGTTACTCAAAGAGACTTACTTTCAATAATTCTTTCAAAAACTTATACTTTACATTCAGAAAACAAGACGTGATGAAATTCTTTTTTGTGCGTATATTTTAAGGCCAATTTCATGAGAAATTACCTACTTGAATGTCAATAATATATTTTTTCATTCTTTGCATCTCTACAAAACGTACACCTACAACTTTTGTCCCGAATTTGTATAAATTGATGAAATAAAGTGTAACCTAAAGTTGTTCCTTCAATTTATTTATTTTCTGACCTTGATCAAGACAATTGCTACTTTTGAAGAATTATTTTCGTAATTTTCCGAGCTCCGTCGTCGCATAGTTTTACAAAAGAATTTAACATAATACAATATATTTCATGATCGTTTTATTAGTCGAGAGGTTTTATGACGCTTAGTCGTAAAATTTCAACTTTTTAAAAAGTTGATCGTAATTCCGTGAAAACTCTCTTATCATAATGAAAAGCGTACATTGTATCTGGCTTTGGATTCTGACGACGTGATAGGTATCACGGTTGAATTACTACTGTTAACGTTCTTCAGAGGAAACGATTTGACCGAATCGTCGCGTCCCTTTAATAAATCTGGCTTATCTACTTCCGGTCCATCGATTTCACGCAATTCTCGAATACAGTAACAGAGTACCGCACCAATTCCTTCTTGAACCTGCGATGAGTACATTCAGTTAAAACAAAACGTCGTATTTGCAGAATGTATATCTGTATTTACGAGTATACTTCTTAAACCTAAGAAAGAGGACAAGAAGCTTACAAAGCGATAAAACTCAATAAAACAAAACAGAAACTAAATTTCTGACGCTTTTAAGAGCTTAAATTATCATTAAAAAATATCTATTGTCCAACGCCCAGCTCAGTATTTGAGGTTTTGGAAGAAGAGAGGACTTTGATTTACCTTCAGGAGCATGATAAATTTTTCAAAGTAACCATAGCTGTTCGAAAGGAGAGGGTCTCTGATTCCGAATTTCAAATTCTACAAATATCACAGGTGAATTGTAAATGTAAATGAACAACAAATTATGCTTTCGATAGGGGGGTGGCTTATGGTCCAGCAGCTTGAAATTTCTGAAGGTGACCATCTCTGGACGGGTGTATGTCTTCGAGCTACGGGTCAGTTGAGCATTTGCGAGACGCTTTTCCACGTAATATTTGACCATTACTCACATTGAGATCAAGGAAAATTTCGATGGTGACGTGCACAAAGGATCTAAGTGACATTTTTATCAAAAATGAGTTCAGGGCAAAAACGGGTCAACAAGCACATGGACTATCGGCCTGCATCGAAAAAAGGGGGAAAAAGTCCACCATTTAGCCCCCAGGGTCAATGTAAAACTGTAGTAAGTGACAGGAATCATATTTCTGTCGGCCCAATTGTCGTAAGTGAAAAAACACCGCACTTACAACAAAATATTTTGTCACTTACGACAAATGGCTCGTCACAAAGGTGTACTTAGTGACAAAATACCGCAGTTACGACAAAATATTTCGTCACTTACAACAAATGGCTTGTATCAAAGATGTACTTAATACAAATGGCTTCTACCAGAGTACTTTATTGATGCAAAATGTAGTAAGCGCATCTTTGATTCAAGCCAAATGTCGTAAGTGACTTCAAAATTCAAGAATCAGGTCATAGACTGCCACAAAATTCATAGATTTTTTTTTCTTCTTGGAGACACATTCTTCATAGTTTGCTAGTCTCATCCCCCAATTTTCAAATAATTCCAACCAATATTGTAGCGAGCAGGGCAAATGAAAGTTCCAAAAATTTTCAAATCGTTCTCCTGAAAAATATTGTTTTTGTCACTTAGATCCTTTGTGCACGTCACCATCGATTTCGAACTTTGAAGTACATATAATATAAACAAGCGATACCAAATTCGATTTCATTGTTTAATTACGGTTTCGAGAGCGTGTCTCACAACTTGAGGTGGTGAACTTGTGCCAGAATTCTAAGGGGCGTGGTCTATATTGGAGTTACGATCCCTCATTGGTGGATCGGTAAAACGTATGGAGATTAGCTTTGAATACAGGTAAGCTATCAGAACATGAGCTGGGCGGATATCTCGGTAGAGAAAGAGAGAAGGAGAGAGAGAACGGGAGAAGAACGTGCACACGTTTTTTGACATTTTTTCAACGTAATTGGTAAAATTATCCCATTTTCACCTAGGTTTTTTCCCCTCTGACGTTTGCCCAAATGGAATTAAAATTCCCTATTTATACATCGTCTCCTTACATGTCTGTTTTGAAGGAAATCAGAAAAGACTATCAGAAGATAAATATACAATACCTTTCCAGATTCAGTAAGATGTGGAAATACGAGGTCTTCAGAAGTTAAAAGGATTTTACATGGATCTTTTAGTCGGCGCCTCTTGATGTACTGCTTCCTACAAAAAAGAAGAAAACCATTCTTACGAAAAATTTAGCGGTTACATATGAATTTCTTCATATAGTTTGAACGTGTTGCTGACTCTTCAATACTGAGAGTAGAGTTGAAAGTTTTCACGGCTGTAATGTGAGAACCAATGATTGAAGTACTACTCTTGATCATCCTGAATACTCAAGTAGAACAATATTCACGTTACCCTATCCTCCTTATTCATAAATGACTTGAATATGTATTAATTTTAACCGATTCATGAAAGAAAGTTGAATTTTTTATGCTAAAAACCGAACAAAAATCAATTACTATTGTGACTTTTTTTTTTTTTTTTTAAATAGATACTAATGCAAAACATGATATATATATTTTTCAGAATTGCAGTCTAATAAGAACCTGGGAAATGGGCCAGCGGAGGGTTTACCGGGTGTGCAGAGTGTGCAGTTGCACAGGGCAGCGGATTTTTGGGTCGGCAAATTTTTCATTTTTTTTTTGTCCACATCATGACCACTGACTATGATTATTTATTTTTTTTAAAGGTAGCGTACCAACTATGCGTGCATGATTTTTTTGTTATTTATATGTTCTTTTATTATTATCATTACTGAGAATGAAAAGGAAGGGTGTGGCAAAGAAAATTGAGCAGCCATAAGAAAATTACTTAGAAGGAGCCCTAAAAATACAAAAATTTAATTGTCAAAAAAATAAAAGTTCATCACTGTGAGAAATTCATATTTTTAAATGTTTTTGCCCCCCCCTAATGTTGGGCAACTCCGGTCATGTTACCGGTTTAACCAGTTATTTGCTCGCTGAAAAACCTGGATAACTGGTAAATATGCTAGACTGAATAACCAAGTACAATATTTAACCGAGTATTCGAGTGAAATGCCGCGTTTAACTGGTGCCCCAACAAAAAGCTGACCCATTACTGGAAAACCGACCTGGACCGTGATGAACTGATCAGCGAAATAGATGCTTTCCTAGATCTAAGAACCTATTTTGCTAATATTTGATAGAGAGTGGCGGTCAGTGACTCGGAGCGTCGAAACTGCAAGACTGTAGCCTGCAACTTGTGCGTTTTGACTTTTGGCGTTTGTTTTTAACGTTCTTTTGTTTTAATCGTTTTTTGTCTTTTAGCGGGGAACCCGCTATCCATTTTATTAGGGGGATTACATCCTCAGAAACCGTCCGCGTCCGCGAGTTTCTATCAACTGCGTGACGTGACGTGACGTATAGCACTTCATGACGTCATCAATGACCTTGACCTACTTTGGGGACGAAAAAAATTTCAACTTCCAGCCGGGATGCTTTATGACGTCATCAATGACCTTGATTTACTTTAGGGACTTGGAAAAATTTCAATTTCCAGCTTTCATTATATTAGGCCTAGCATGCTTTGTACTGAGAAGAGCCCGGCCAACTCTTTTTCTGAGGGGGCATTTTCGCGTCAACGTGATTGCGAGCGCGGGAGGTTGCGGGTTCCCCGATACCATTGCAAACTTGCAATTCGCATAAGTGATCGAAAGAGTCGCTGCTATACGGAAGTTTTTGGAAGCTCGACGAAAACATGATAGGTACGTACAATTTAAAAGATACCGGCCCATTAATTCATTTTTCGTTTTCCTCGAAAAAATCAAACGCAAGCGTGGTCAAAGAGTGTTTAAAGTAGAAGAAGCAAACCTCATTGCATCTTTTGTATATATATATCATTTTTTTTTACACAATGAAAAAGCAACGAAAACGAGTCGTTTGAAAATGAGCCCTGTCAAATACGTATCATGTTTCCGTCCGTTCTTTTCCGCGTAGAAACTACCGCTCCTACTGGACGTCTTTTTTGCAAATGGCCTCTAATTTTCTTTTTTGTAATTTTGTTACTTGAAGCGAAAAAGCCGAGAGCATGACCACAAGTCCACAAGACCCAAGTTTATTACGCTCCAAAGCCGGTTCATTACGCTCCAGAACCGCTATGAAACAACGCTTTTAGCGCTCCTGGTGGCAAAAATGTAAAATTTTCAAGCTCCCGTTAAAATATGGTTTAACCGGTTTTTTCAAAGCTTAAAAAACTGGTATACGGGTTTTAAAATACCGGGTTTTTTTGGCCAACACCACCACCATTATCACTCCCCCCCCCTCACCTCGAACGATAAATCGCGAACAAAGCGATCAAAAATTTTTTTGTTTGAGGGGCGGCAAAAAGAATTTTGTACAGGGCGGCAGCAGACCTAAATCCGGCTTTGAAATGGGCGTTAAAAAAGACTAAACTAGGCAAAACGGCGAGAAAATATTGGTTTGAAAATTCCAAAAAAATTATCAGTCGATTCGTCTTAAAAGAAACCTGTCCATTTCGCTTAAGTTTGAAAAAATTGGATGAAAAGTGACTGAGATATGAATTTTCTAAGTAATAGTTATTTGGGCAACAAGGGAGAAAAATGAGCGATTTCTCAACGAATGTGAAGTTAGCGACACACGCCAGAAGCGAGGGTCGATATTTGCACTGAGTTGAGAATGGTTATTTACGTGACGGGAACTGAAAGCGAGCAATTCCAGCACGAATGTCAGTGCAGCCGGAGGCCGCGCACAAGCTCGCGAGTGCGCTTGCACTGACATGAGTGTGGATTGCTCGCTTGTAAGTTTCCGTTACGTAAAGGGTGGAAGGGAAGGAGACCATCACACACGAAAAATTCTGCGGTACAATCCAGCACAAACGAATCCCCCACTTTCACCCCAAAAATCGAAATGGGGGCAACTTGAAAAAATTGAAACTTTCAAGCTTAAACTCTCACGGTGACTAGGAACAAAGTTCGATGTAAGTTGGATTGGCAAAAGTTCCACCTGCAAGAATGGGCCATCAAGTGAGAACTATTTCGCACTTGGATGTATTTTATGCGCTTTGAATTGTCATGATCAACTTCTAGGATCCTTCATTTCAAACATTATAATCAACCTGGAAACCGACTTGAGGCATGGGTTGTCTGAGCACATCCTGGAAAAAGTATAAACAATGAGAATTTCAGAAAACAGGTTCCCTGTTTACCTTTGATTAATGCAGTTAATGGAAGCAACTTCGACCAAAGCACCTGACGAAGTGAGCTGCGAGTATTTTGAGAATTACGGGTATCAAATGCTATTTTTATCCTTTGAATGTCATTATTGTATCAAGCATCAAGCTATAGATGACAGGAGAGGAAATTGGAGAAAATATATGAACATCAGAGGAGTTGGAATTGGAAAAATTTTGTGTATTGAAGTACATCTATAATTATGACGAGAGGGTAAATTTAGAAAACTTTTCAACTTTCAAGCTATGTGCATATGATGAGAGTAGAACATATAGAAATTTGGACTTTCGAGATATATAATTATGATTTGGATAAATTTCAACCATCACTAAACTTTTGGTAAATGATAAGACGCCAAAATTTTCGAAAATCTCCCTTCCCACCTTCCCATAGAAGAGGTTTCCGACTAAACCTTCATTCAAATTAGGTAGTTGACAAGATTGCAGGCTAGGAAAGGGATTTACAAAAATCAGGACTCAACGTCAAGGATGACTGTCAGTTGAAGATGAATGAACCCTAAGGAATAAATTGAAGAAGGTTTGTTCCAATTGAGCTAGATGAACGAAGGGATTTTCAAAATCTGAACCCAATCAACTCAAGAACAGAAGGAGGAGTTGGTTGGTTTGTATGTAAGAAAGAGAGGTCATAGAACTAATCATGTGTGGAGATTGAAAAAACCGTAACAACCAATGAAAGTCAACCTATAACAAATACAAAACTTCAAAAACAAATCTTATGTAGACGAAAGGAGAAAGGAGAAGGAGAAGAGGAATCAACAAATCTTAGAATTGAAACAATTTTCTTCTCTTAATTTGCAGATTACTGATATTAGAGAAGGACGACATCTAGAATTAATTACCATTATTAATAATCAGAGGAGATAGATGCAGAAGATTGAAGAAGAAGGAGAGGATGAGAGGGAGAAATGAAAGAGCATGATACTGACAAGGAGGACCACTGAAGAGAACAACTCGGAAGACTCAGAAAACGACAAAGAAAAGTAAAAATAAGATTGTATGGAGGAATAAGAGAGAAAGAGTGTAAAATAGAAGAAAATTGAGAAAGAAGAAAAGCTTGAAAAGGAAATTAAGTAGATTGAACGATAAGATGGAAAGATATTTAAAAGAAATTGTGCCTTTCTAATTAAATCTGAATAACATTGATCTCCAGAGCTACTACTGTCTTCTCAAATCTGTAAATAACAGAATAAAAGTAGCTAAGAAAACTTAGTGCTCGCATAAAAATTTAAAAAATAGTTCCTGCGAAAAGTTATCCGGAGGATTTTTTTTTTTTTTTCTTCAATATTCAATATACCCGAATTACCTAGATAATTTACTGAGGTTATTAAGAACTACTATTCCTGCTTACATGTTCTCAAAAAAAAAAAAAAAAATTGAATCCTGTTTTGTAATGAGCGATAGGCAATATGAAGAAATGCTGAAAAATTTAAATCCGGGCCTGAGAAAATGTATGTAAAACTTGAGTCACGTCACACATTTTTCCGGTGGAAACTTTTTTTTTTGCGGTTGCATATGGGCTCTTACCTCGCCAAAGGAAGCAAGAGTCTCAAAAATGTTGATATTTGTAAAAAGTAGTGATCGAAAGTTCAAAATTTCTTCAAAAGCAATTTCCAACTTCGTACTCCCTGCGAGACTATGGTAATATGCTCATAAATCTGTCAACCTAAAACAATACTCAAGTTTGTACATCAACTTCGTCCAGTCGAACCACTCATCTAAACTTTCCAAGGTAAAATTTACTTATCCAAACACGCGGTAGAGTAATTCGTGTGTAGTCATTCGAATTAGTAGACTACACACCTTGGGTATCAGATAGCTGTACACTCACGCATCGAAAAAAAAAAAATGTCACACGGCTCGACTATTTTATCATTTTACCGTCGCACGTAGTTTCTGAACTAAAATTGATTGTTTTCTGACAAACAAACAAAATTATCGTCAACTCTGTTTAATAGATAAGAAAAGCACGATGACGAAACGTTCGAATGAGAAGCCTGCGGATATAACTGTCAGCCCCCTTTTATAACAAGAACCATTAAGTCGTATTCGCGCCGTCTATTCAATATTCTCGTTTTCTGCGTGAGACATCCTTATTTTCGGAAAATATATCCTTTTGTTATAAACACTTCGCGCTGAAGGTAGTCAGATAAGTCACTGTTTTGTTATCCGGCTTGCGGACGATTTGGAGAGAGAGAAAAAAAAAAAACTTCGTGTAAAATAAAAAAGTGTGCGACCTTTTAATACCTCGCTGATGAGAAATTAATGATAGATCGTTCAACCTATATCAACAACACGACGCAGATTTCAATGTGGATACAATCCCATCACGTTCTACTATAGTCATGAAATTCTAGGCTTTTCGGCTAAAAATGATAGAGTTGTTTACAGTTCGAACCTTTTACTCATCTAACTAGAAAACGTGTACTACGTTAAAATATTTGTTTTCGATTCTACAATTCAATCGCTCTGTGCAATCGTCAACATTCATTTAGGCTTGTTTCGAAACGTCGTCTAAGTGGTAGACAAAATCCTAAATACCTATAGTAGACAAAGATAATCTATTCGTACTTACCGAAACACGAGTAGAAATCCAGACAGAAGAATTATAATAACTGCTAGGATGAAAAATGCTAAGCAAATTAAACCCCATGTGATCTCTGAAAAAATCAATTTGAATAATTACCAATAGATTGCATTTCACAAAAACTGTTAGCTTCCAAAACATATAATAGAGTCAAATGAACGTATCTACAAAACGACGGTCTGGATAATAATGTTCATCACATTGTCCACTAGGCGCTGGAAGAAATCTCATTCCATTGATCGTGATTTTGCAGATACATCAATTCAACTTTGAATGGAAGAGTAGGAAACCTATTTTATGAGTTGACAAGAAGATGTCAATTTTCATGTTTGATTCGTTCGAAGGTCAAAATTTTTTACAAAAAATTTACCTACCAAAATCACTTTCAGCACAATCGATGCAGTCCGGAAGCGAATTATTACGGATCCGAGTCTCATTGTATTTCATTCGTAATTTATCTTGGAACCACTTGTCTACATTAGGTATCGATTCTTCAACGCGATATGATTCCGTAATTGTTGGCATACACACGCTGTCAGATCAAGCAGAGGTAAAGAGTAGTCATTAATTTTCTCCAACTTCTCGAATTATGTCTAATTAAGACGAAAGATAGGGGCCAGAAGACTTTACGGGAGCACAAGAAGAAAAATATTCAAGATATGGTGGGGAAAAGAAATAATTAATAGAATCAGCGTCTGAAAAATATGCTTGGTATAGAAATAAATGGAGAAGGATTGGAGAGGCCTATTCCCAGGCCTGATCATAAACAAGTTTAGCTTCATGGTCGAAAATATGTCAAGTTCCTGGGCATTTCCTTGAAAACGATGATGTCATCAAAGTCAGATGTCCTCGCGGAAATTCCCTAAGAATGTTCACAAACACGAGAGATCCCACCAGAACCGAAAAAAAAATTGCAATGTGGTTATAAGTATATACTCCCATATTCCCTCTTACTTATGTCACAGTCTAGGAACCACAATTTTTCAGGCGGCCGGTGACACAAATCCAAATTTCTCCACGTCACCCTCTCAGCGAGTACTGTATATTGCCGGAAGGTCAAAATTTTTATGGTTGAACCTCTTAATTCCTTCTTCTTGAAAAGTTAAAGGCGTATTCAGAACAGTCCTTAACCTCAACCCCTTCGGATTTCCACGACTACCTTTGTAAATTTCCCTAAGTCTTTGAGGCAGGTTGAAGCCTGCCTCCATCTTTGTTACAACAATTTATAGTTTGGAAATGGAAATTCGAGATTCTTCGAGGTCTCTAAACTAAGTCAGAGCACACTCCTTCAGAATTGAAATCAAAGAACCTGCTCTATAGCGAGCTTCTCTGGAAAATTCGCCGTACGCCGTTAGCCGTGTGGTGTCCAGTGAACTTGGTAATTGGGAAAAGGCACCGTCTGGCAAGGAATCTTGGAAAAACTTCAACCTTCGAGTTATACATGATGAGTGGGGACTAGGAAAAATTTCGACTTTTGAGTTAAATATGACGGGAAAATTAAGAAAAATAGCACCTAGGAAAAATATAAGAAGTTTCCTTTGTTCCTTGTTTATCCACAGATTCAAGACTGCGACTGGAACTTGAGATTTGAGCCTGAGACTTGGGACTGACACTGGAAACTGAGACTCAAGACTGAGACTCAAGGTTGAGAATTGAGTTTGAGAATTGAGGCTGAGACTGAAGACTGACACTTGAGAGTAAGACTCGAGACTGACACTCAAGATTGGCACATGAGACTCAGACTAAAGCTAGAGAATCAAGTTTGAGAATTGAGGCTGAGACTCAAGACTGACACTTGAGACTAAGACTCGAGACTGACACTTGAGACTCACACTCAAGATTGGCACACAAAATTGGCATATGATACTCAGACTCAGACTCAAGCTTGAGACCGAGACTCAAGAGTCAAGAGTGAGACTCGAGGTTGAGAATCAAGTGTGAGAATTGAGGCTGAGACTCAAGACTAACACTTGAGACTCACACTCGAAATTGGCACTTGAGCTTGACACCCAAGACTGACACTCAAGATTGGCACTGAAGACTGTAACTGAAGACTGAGACTCGAGAATGAGACTCAAAGTTGAGAATTGAGTTTGAGACATGTGGCTGAGACTCAAGACTGATACTTAAGACCAAGACTCGAGACTGACACTTGAGACTGACACTCAAGATTGGCGGGCAAAGCCTTTTGTATTTGTGTTTAAATTTATCAATCCTTGCACGAACAAAATTCCAATTTTTCAATTGGCACTCAAGACTGGTACACAAGATTGGCAAATGAGACTCAGACTCAAAAGTCAAGACTGAGACTGAAGGTTGAGAATCAAGTTTGAGAATTGAGGCTGAGCTTCAAGACTGACCCTTTAGACTAAGACTCGAGACTGACACTTGAGACTGAATTGATGCGAGATTGCAAGGTACGGCTATCCATAATACAAAAAAAGGCGATACTTCTAAAAAAGAAGAGAAGTAACTCAATACAAAAACCGCACGAAAAAAAAAGACACACACGATTGGCATACAAAACTCAGACTCGAGTTTGAGACTGACACTCGAGAGTGAGACTTGAGATTGACAATCAAGATTGAGACTCGAGACTGAGACTAAAGCTTGAGACTCGAGACTCAGACTCCAGCCTGACACTCAAGACTGAGGCTCAAGACTGACCCTTGAGACTAAGACTCGAGACTGACACTCAAAATTGGCAATCAAGTCTGGCACACAAGATTGACACATGAGACTCAGCCTCAAGGTTGAGAATCAAGTGTGAGAATTGTAGCTGAGACTCAAGACTGACACATGAGGCTAAGACTCGAGACTGACACTTGAGACTGACACTCAAGACTGGCACACAAGATTGGCACATGAGACTCAGACTCAAGCTTGAGACTGAGACTCAAGTGTTAAGACTGAGACTCAAGTGTTAAGACTGAGATTCAACGTTGAGAATCAAGTGTGAGAATTGAGGCTGAGACTCAAGACTGACATTTGAGACTAAGACTCGGGACTGACACTTGAGACTCACACTCGAAATTGGCACTTGAGCTTGACACCCAAGACTGACACTCAAGATTGGCACTCAAGACTGAGACTCAAGACTGACACTTGAGACTAAGACTTGAGACTGACACACAAGATTGGCATCCAAAACTCGGACTCGAGCTTGAGAATTGAGGCTGAGATTCGAGACTGACACTCAAGACTGAAACTTGTGACTGGCACACAAGATTGGCATACAAAACTCAGACTCATGTTTGAGACTTACACTCAAGATTGACCTTCAAGATTGAGACTCGAGATGGAGACTCGAGACTGAGACTGGAGCTTGAGACTCGAGACTTAGACTCCAGCCTGACACTCAAGACTGACACTCAAGACTGACACTCAAGACTGAGACCCAAGGTTGAGAATTGAGTTTGAGAATTGTGGCTGAGGCTCAAGACTGACACTTGAGACTGAGAATCAAGGTTGAGAATCAAGTGTGAGAATTGAAGCTGAGTTTCAAGACTGACACTCGAGACTGACACTCAAGGCACATAAGACTCAGACTCTAGATTGTGCCTGAAACTCAAGGTTGAGAATCAAGTTTGAGAATTGTGGCTGTGACTCAAGACTGACACTTGAGACTGACACTTGAGACTGACACACAAGATTGGCATACAAAACTCAGACTCGAGTTCGAGAATTGTGGCTGAGATTCGAGACTGACACTTGTGACTGGCACACAAGATTGGCACACAAAACTCAGAATCGAGAGTGAGACTGAGACTCAAGAGTGAGACTTGAGATTGACACTCAAAATTGAGACTCGAGACAGAGACTGGAGCTTGAGGCTTGTGCTTGACTTTCAAGACTGACACGCAAGATTGGCACACAAGATTCAGACTCAACCTTGAGACTGAGATTGAGACTCATAACTGAGTGTCAATACTGGCACTAAAGACTGAAACTCGAGACTGAGACTCGAGGTTGGGAATTGTATTTGAGAGTCGAGTTATACAATCAAGGCTGAGAGTTGAGACTAAGTCTCCAGACTGACACTCCAGCTTGAGACTCGAGACTAAGACTCGAGGTTGAGAATTGAGTTCGAGAATTGAGGCTGAGACTCGAGACTGCCAAACAAGATTGGGACACGAGACTCAGACTTGAGTTTGAGACTGAGGCTCTAGACGGAGATTCGAGTTTGAGACTTGAGACTGACACTCCAGACTGACACTCCAGCTTGAGGTTCGATCCTGAGACTCAAGGTTGAGAATTGAGTTTGAGAATTGAGGCTCAGAGTCAAGGCTGACACTCCAGATTGACACTTGCTTGGCACTCAAGACTGACATTCAAAACAGACATTCGAGACTGGCAAACAAGATTGGGACACGAGACTCAGACGCGAGCTCGAGACTGAGACTCGAGGGAGACTCAAGATTGAGACTCGAGCTTGAGACTTGAGAGTGGCACTCGAGACTGAGACTTGAGCTCAGCGTCGTCGTCAGACTTTTTGAGTCCTAAAGAAAAATTTCCACACGAGCGCTGTTTTCAATTTACTCAATTTAAATTTTTTTCTCCTCTTTGGTGGGAGGCCTACAATAGCTTGAGGCCTGAAGCGGTAATACTTACTCGCCATCCCCTGCCGACGGCCCTGTGTTTCTGTCTGTTGCTGTGCTCACAAATATCTTAAGGTTATTTCACCCCTTCTAGAGAGTTGGGACCTCCATGCAAATTTCTCTATTAGAAAAAGAGCAACGTGTTAGACAAAAGATTCCATGTAATGCGCCCCTTTAAATATGAAAATTAGACCAACGAGAGGTTTTATTGCAAAAATCAATATAAAGGAGTGGGGGAAAATACTTCAGAAAAACTTTCATCAGATTCCTTTTTTTCATCCCAAAAATAAAACGCCATTGTTCTCCTTAAACAGCCTCATAGCGCCTGAGAAACGGTATATTTTTTAAAAATCACTTTTTGTCCCTAGGGGCTGAGTGAGTGGAGTTGGCGGTCTGAAATTTTGAATTTGGCGTCTCTACAGTACTGAAAACGACTTAATGAGGAAGGATTCCTAGCGAGAAAACTTTTGACCATTTGTCACGATACGAAAGGATTAAGATCGCGGATAATGAAAAGGGAGTAAAATCGCACTGGTAATTACGCGTCTTTAATCGCATGACAGACAGTTGAACACATCTACAAAGCACTACTGCTACTCTTTTGAAAGGTCGTTTTACAAAGGCCTATAATTATATTTTATATTATATTAGACGTTAAGAGAGGGGAACGGTAGTTCCAAATGTGCTCTTAGTAGTTAACAGTGCTTATGCGTATGGCTAAAAGGTGCAATAAGTACCTATATTGTTTAGTAGGATACAATATTGATGATACTTATAACTACGGATTATGAGGTATTTTATATTAATACAAGATGCGGCTAGGCCCTTCAGAAACTTTGATCAATTTGAGTTTCCTTACTTCATCGAACATTGTACGTATTAAGAATCGTCTCTTGTCTCTTCATTTAGTTTACTAGCGGTAGTGATAATGTACTTCCAAAATTTGGGAAAGAGGAACAAGCAACGCCTCTAAGAAAATAAGTACTTTACAAAGCCTAAAATTCGTTCACCCGAAATGATGGAAAATTCTAAGTAGAGGTCAACGCTTCAGCGTGTCTAAGCTTCGTGAAACAAAAACGGCATCATTCAAAAGATATCAATGTTGAAAGTTTTTTGCTTCGTGAAATTGCAGAAAAATGCGAAACAAAATCTAGTCAAAAGATACGTGCGCGGAAGTGATAAATATGACTTTTGCGGGACCACATTATACTTCAACGAAAATAATTTTCTCTACCTTCAAAAATCTTATTCATCGCAAACAAGAAAAATAATATTAAAATAATTAATCATGTAACGTATTAAAATTCATGAAAATGGCATTTCTTCTTATCTCGCGCGTTCTCCCTTTGTTATAAGAATAAATATTCAAATTAAATTTTTCCTTCTTAGTTTCCTCTCTTCGCCTCTTTTGGTCATTTTTTATTCTTTTTTTCAATGAATTAGCGATCCGTGCGCAACGAAGTGCGACTACAGTACCGAAGAGAAACTTTCCCAGTAAAGTATGATAATTATATTCCCAAACCGACATAATCGTACTATCCATCCACTTAATCACTTGCAAATATAATTTAAGTTATTTATGATCGAAGAAAATTGATTTTGAGTGGGTATCCCGATAACGTGATCTCAATTCTAATTACATACCGTATTTGGCACCTCACCAACCTTTTATTTCTGTACAACATCAATATCTGCCGGAAAGACGAATCTAAATCCACGAAGTCTGATAGAAGAAATTGAATTTCATCCGTAACTGCCGTGGTGTGGTTATTTTCGAACAGCGTTCGATTGCGGATAATTTTCGTCGATTCCTCCAACAAAATGTGAAACCATTCCTGAAAAAAATTATAGAAATGAAAAATATGGCGAAAAAATTCAACTATTCACTCGCTTTCAGCTCACCTTGGGGTCGTGCTTTTTCACAATTGGAGATATGAATAGAAAAAAATACTCTAGATTTTCTCTTGCGATGTCGGATAAATCCGCTTTCGTATTCGTAGTTTTGGATGTTTCACTTGTATGGAGCTCCGTTGCTTCCTCATTAGTCTTTGCCACTCTATTTGGACATAATCCTCCGGTGAAATAATCGTCAACATTGTCGTGGACGCCTGCCTCGTAGAATTTGTGAATTGGATGGTAGTTTTCAAAAATCACCGGGGTAGCCGTCATATTTGAGAAATAATCGTAAAAATTGGAAGACAATTTCATCACTATTATTGGAATTGTAGGTTGTAGTTTGGTCAGAACTCGCATTATGTTTTTGTACACGTGAGAATATTCCGATATACACAGAACGATAGCTGAAACATAATGCAATTTTATAATTACAGAAAGAATACTCAAAAAAACCGCAAGGCTTTACAGATACAGTTGTCGAGTGCTTCTGGTTAAAAAACCATTTTCAAAGCTGAACTCAACACCAACAAGAATCGATTACATCGGACGAGGTCATGACTGAACCAGCGAGTCATCAAAATGTGAATCATTGCTCATAAACTAGTTCAATTAATCTCTCCTCAGGAATTTACATGTTTAGAACGGTGACGTCTTGACTATTCTGATGTCAAAGAATCTCGATGTCACCTAGAGCTATGCGTTTGAAGTAGGAATTCTCCCCATGGAGGAAGACTGCGCTGACCCCTCTTTAAAACTATGACCACTCTCATATAAATGACCGGTCAAGGCCGACTACAGAGAAAGAAATAATGCTGCGGGTCAATTCGAAAGGAGAGGTTACAGACACTCGGATGCGTTAATATATCGCCTAGCTAATGACTTATTCAATGCTGACAAGATACACTTCTATGATAATTAATGCCTTTCCAGAAAGAGGAAACGACCAAGCTGAAAATTTTAAAGATTTGTAAAAGACGTGTGACTGTGTTGTGCTGTGCAAATTTTTGAATTTACTGATTTACGGGAAGAGTAGAAGAGCTGGTGCTACTCCGAACGACCTTAAAAATTTTTATGACGCCTTTTTGCATTCATATCTATATAAGAAATGAACGCGTCAGGAGCGTAGCCGATGAATCATCATAAAGATTTCTTCATTCTTCCACTATTAAAAAAATACTATCGCTACTGAAATAGAAAGTTTGTGATGAAAATGAATTACGACTTTTTAAAGGCAAATCAGAGCGTAAGTGAATATTCAGTGACATTACAATTAATGATGCTTCGGAAAGTTTGTTTTATTTCTTGAAATTTTCGTTATTTTTATCAACTCAGGTCTAAGATCTACCTCGTATGATGAGCGGTCAATGTTGAAGTTCTTACTCTACACTATCTGATGAATGACTTTTTCTCGACTACGAAGTATTTTTGACGACCTTCAGATAAGTGATATCGCTTTAGGGTAAAAGAATCACCGAACTAACGCTTTCCCTGCTTTTTTGCGTTGATATCATCGGAAAAAGTTTTATTTCAGCAACCTACCGTTTTAGGCACTTGAATTATGACTTTGAACTAATATGCGCTGTTTAGATAAGCCTCACGCGGTCCAACGAACCAGCAGAAAGGTGGAAAATTAGATGAAATATAGTTGACATGCAGGATTGATAACGATTGTATACAGGCTGAATGTGAATTTTATTATATAAATACCCGTAAAATGAACGACGAGTAATGCTGCATTATGAATAGCGTAAAAAAAGGCTGATTTCCGAGTTATGCTTCTCGCATTAAAACGATTACTCATGAGCCTAGGATAGAACAGAGCTACAAATAAGTACTACGGTTGCTCATTTCCGTCGAGTTTACAATGAATGACAGATGGCATGAAACAGATATGTTAATCGAATTGCATACTCAGTTTGTCGTTTATCCCGACAGACACTTTCAATGACTTTTCAATAATACGTTCATAGGCGCGAAAATGAATATAGTACGAATAGCAGCGCGATAAAATAATTCAAGCAGCCACGTCAGATGAGAACACGTACAAATGGAATCTATCGAATGATGGAAAACTGCGAGAAAATTTAGAAACCCGATGATGTTGATACAAAGTAGTACTGGTCCGAATACATCATCTACAGAGGAAAACTTTTATCGAAGTTGTATACGCTAGCGGCAAATTATAAAAATCGTAATTCGTAAAATGGAAAACCGATACCGGGAATAAGCTCAGTTCGAGTAAGCAGAGGGACACAGAAAAAGCGCGTACAGACCCTAACGCGAATGTTAATTATTAAGGCTGAATACATGAATAGAATTTATACAGTGGGATTGAAAATTATATTAACATATTTCACGTCTTTACTCTGCTCTGAGACCTAGATGAAAATTTTCCGAGTGCCCCGCCTCCTTCACCCTCTGTACTCCGTGGGTGATTCATAAATCTGCGTGTTCACCTTGCCCAGTTCATATACTAGGTTTATACTAGCTTTATGATAGCTTTATACTAGGATTTTACTAGTCTTAAACGAGACTTAGAAGACCCTCCCCTCACTCTTGTTACTCCGTAGGTGATTCAAGAATCTGCGAGTTAACCCTAGTTTATACAAACTGTATAGGCTATTAAGAGGGCAGTATCAACAGCTATTTGTAGTATAAACCAGGCACACTCTATTCGCAAATTCCATTAAGGACCTGCCCTCTGGCGACAAAACAAATACTGCTTGCTATTAAACCAAAAGGTGAGGATGTGAAAATGTCCAAAGGTGAACTTATTTGAATGATAATTACATGGGCTACAACACTCATTATCTTCATTTTGACATGTTCCATATCTTTAGTCACACTCTATACACCGCTGGAAAATCGCGAGTACATTGAGAAATCTGCGAGTAAACCCCCCGCCTCTCCTCTCTACTATCTGTAGAATACTAATAATGGACTTCGAAAGTTTCAGGTTAGGTTAGGTTATGTTTGGTTGAAGTCCCAGAATAAGCATGTCCAAAATCTTGTCACCAAGTAGGTAAGATAGGTAGGAAAAATAAAGACCATATCCCCTCCCCCCAACGTTCCATGATTTTTATCCATTTTATACATCTCAATCCTACACAAGGATGCCTCATTTTGCGGTATACAGTGCTGCCATAATCGAATTCGCGAATAAAGTCTGCCCCACGGTTCCACCAAACAACTATCTACTTTAGTGAGAGTGTATCTAATTTAGAAGGTCTAGAGAGAGGATCGAATCAAAATAACTTTTCGCCAATGTAGAGAAGTGCTCCTTTTATCTGTCAACGGAGGAGTGGAGTGATAAAAGAGGCTGCTAATTTTCGCCTATTTTTAGCAGTGAGTGGCCTTTAATACAGACATTTCAATTTTCTCAATTCTCTAGCCCGGACTCCGTACGGTGCGACTCCGTATTAAAGCTATGCTAACACGGAGAGTGGCCCTTAATACGGACATTTCAATTTTCTCAATTCTCTAGCCCGGACTCCGTATTAACGGTGCGACTCCGTATTAAAGGTATGCTAACACGGAGAGTGGCCTTTAATACGGACATTTCAATTTTCTCAATTCTGTAGGCCGGACTCCGTATTAAAGGTGCGACTCCGTATTAAAGGTATGCTAACACGGAGAGTGGCCTTTAATACGGACATTTCAATTTTCTCAATTCTCTAGCCCGGACTCCGTATTAAAGGTGCGACTCCGTATTAAAGCTATGCTAACACGGAGAGTGGCCTTTAATACGGACATTTCAATTTTCTCAATTCTCTAGCCCGGACTCCGTATTAAAGGTGCGACTCCGTATTAAAGCTATGCTAACACGGAGAGTGGCCTTTAATACGGACATTTCAATAGCCCGGACTCCGTATTAAAGAAGCGACTCCGTATTAAAGCTATGCTAACACGGAGAGTGGCCTTTAATACGGACATTTCAATTTTCTCAATTCTGTAGCCCGGACTCCGTATTAAAGGTGCGACTCCGTATTAAAGGTATGCTAACACGGAGAGTGGCCTTTAATACGGACATTTCAATAGCCCGGACTCCGTATTAAAGGTGCGACTCCGTATTAAAGGTATGCTAACACGGAGAGTGGCTTTTAATACGGACATTTCAATTTTCTCAATTCTCTAGCCCGGACTCCGTATTAACGGTGCGACTCCGTATTAAAGCTATGCTAACCCGGAGAGTGGCCTTTAATACGGACATTTCAATTTTCTCAATTCTCTAGCCCGGACTCCGTATTAAGGCTATGCTAACACGGAGAGTGGCCTTTAATACGGACATTTCAATTTTCTCAATTCTCTAGCCCGGACTCCGTATTAAAGGTGCGACTCCGTATTAAAGCTATGCTAACACGGAGAGTGGCCTTTAATACGGACATTTCAATTTTCTCAATTCTGTAGGCCGGACTCCGTATTAACGGTGCGACTCCGTATTAAAGCTATGCTAACACGGAGAGTGGCCTTCAATACGGACATTTCAATTTTCTCAATTCTCTAGCCCGGACTCCGTATTAAAGGTGCGACTCCGTATTAAAGGTATGCTAACACGGAGAGTGGCTTTTAATACGGACATTTCAATTTTCTCAATTCTCTAGCCCGGACTCCGTATTAACGGTGCGACTCCGTATTAAGGCTATGCTAACACGGAAAGTGGCCTTCAATACGGACATTTCAATTTTCTCAATTCTCTAGCCCGGACTCCGTATTAAAGAAGCGACTCCGTATTAAAGCTATGCTAACACGGAGAGTGGCCTTCAATACGGACATTTCAATTTTCTCAATTCTCTAGCCCGGACTCCGTATTAAAGAAGCGACTCCGTATTAAAGCTATGCTAACACGGAGAGTGGCCCTTAATACGGACATTTCAATTTTCTCAATTCTCTAGCCCGGACTCCGTATTAAAGCTATGCTAACACGGAGAGTGGCCTTCAATACGGACATTTCAATTTTCTCAATTCTCTAGCCCGGACTCCGTATTAAAGGTGCGACTCCGTATTAAAGGTATGCTAACACGGAGAGTGGCTTTTAATACGGACATTTCAATTTTCTCAATTCTCTAGCCCGGACTCCGTATTAAAGGTGCGACTCCGTATGCTAACACGGAGAGTGGCCTTTAATACGGACATTTCAATTTTCTCAATTCTCTAGCCCGGACTCCGTATTAAGGCTATGCTAACACGGAGAGTGGCCTTTAATACGGACATTTCAATTTTCTCAATTCTCTAGCCCGGACTCCGTATTAAAGCTATGCTAACACGGAGAGTGGCCTTCAATACGGACATTTCAATTTTCTCAATTCTCTAGCCCGGACTCCGTATTAAAGGTGCGACTCCGTATTAAAGGTATGCTAACACGGAGAGTGGCTTTTAATACGGACATTTCAATTTTCTCAATTCTCTAGCCCGGACTCCGTATTAAAGGTGCGACTCCGTATGCTAACACGGAGAGTGGCCTTTAATACGGACATTTCAATTTTCTCAATTCTCTAGCCCGGACTCCGTATTAAGGCTATGCTAACACGGAGAGTGGCCTTCAATACGGACATTTCAATTTTCTCAATTCTGTAGCCCGGACTCCGTATTAAAGGTTCGACTCCGTATTAAAGCTATGCTAACACGGAGAGTGGCCTTTAATACGGACATTTCAATTTTCTCAATTCTCTAGCCCGGACTCCGTATTAAAGGTGCGACTCCGTATTAAAGCTATGCTAACACGGAGAGTGGCCTTTAATACGGACATTTCAATTTTCTCAATTCTGTAGGACGGACTCCGTATTAACGGTGCGACTCCGTATTAAAGCTATGCTAACACGGAGAGTGGCCTTTAATACGGACATTTCAATTTTCTCAATTCTCTAGCCCGGACTCCGTATTGAAGGTGCGACTCCATATTAAAGGTATGCTAACACGGAGAGTGGCCTTCAATACGGACATTTCAATTTTCTCAATTCTGTAGCCCGGACTCCGTATTAAAGGTGCGACTCCGTATTAAAGCTATGCTAACACGGAGAGTGGCCTTTAATACGGACATTTCAATTTTCTCAATTCTCTAGCCCGGACTCCGTATTAAAGGTGCGACTCCGTATGCTAACACGGAGAGTGGCCTTTAATACGGACATTTCAATTTTCTCAATTCTCTAGCCCGGACTCCGTATTAAGGCTATGCTAACACGGAGAGTGGCCTTCAATACGGACATTTCAATTTTCTCAATTCTGTAGCCCGGACTCCGTATTAAAGGTTCGACTCCGTATTAAAGCTATGCTAACACGGAGAGTGGCCTTTAATACGGACATTTCAATTTTCTCAATTCTCTAGCCCGGACTCCGTATTAAAGGTGCGACTCCGTATTAAAGCTATGCTAACACGGAGAGTGGCCTTTAATACGGACATTTCAATTTTCTCAATTCTGTAGGACGGACTCCGTATTAACGGTGCGACTCCGTATTAAAGCTATGCTAACACGGAGAGTGGCCTTTAATACGGACATTTCAATTTTCTCAATTCTCTAGCCCGGACTCCGTATTGAAGGTGCGACTCCATATTAAAGGTATGCTAACACGGAGAGTGGCCTTCAATACGGACATTTCAATTTTCTCAATTCTGTAGCCCGGACTCCGTATTAAAGGTGCGACTCCGTATTAAAGCTATGCTAACACGGAGAGTGGCCTTTAATACGGACATTTCAATTTTCTCAATTCTCTAGCCCGGACTCCGTATTAAAGGTGCGACTCCGTATTAAGGCTATGCTAACACGGAGAGTGGCCTTTAATACGGACATTTCAATTTTCTCAATTCTCTAGCCCGGACTCCGTATTAAAGGTGCGACTCCGTATTAAGGCTATGCTAATACGGAGAGTGGCCTTTAATACGGACATTTCAATTTTCTCAATTCTCTAGCCCGGACTCCGTATTAAAGCTATGCTAACACGGAGAGTGGCCTTCAATACGGACATTTCAATTTTCTCAATTCTCTAGCCCGGACTCCGTATTAAAGGTGCGACTCCGTATTAAAGGTATGCTAACACGGAGAGTGGCTTTTAATACGGACATTTCAATTTTCTCAATTCTCTAGCCCGGACTCCGTATTAAAGGTGCGACTCCGTATGCTAACACGGAGAGTGGCCTTTAATACGGACATTTCAATTTTCTCAATTCTCTAGCCCGGACTCCGTATTAAGGCTATGCTAACACGGAGAGTGGCCTTCAATACGGACATTTCAATTTTCTCAATTCTGTAGCCCGGACTCCGTATTAAAGGTGCGACTCCGTATTAAAGGTATGCTAACACGGAGAGTGGCTTTTAA
Source organism: Aspidiotus destructor (assembly GCA_035079395.1). Classification (NCBI taxonomy): domain Eukaryota; kingdom Metazoa; phylum Arthropoda; class Insecta; order Hemiptera; family Diaspididae; genus Aspidiotus; species Aspidiotus destructor. The sequence continues at coordinate 7,270,304 of JAVHKZ010000003.1, read as the reverse complement.
TACGGACATTTCAATTTTCTCAATTCTCTAGCCCGGACTCCGTATTAACGGTGCGACTCCGTATTAAGGCTATGCTAACACGGAGAGTGGCCTTCAATACGGACATTTCAATTTTCTCAATTCTCTAGCCCGGACTCCGTATTAAAGAAGCGACTCCGTATTAAAGCTATGCTAACACGGAGAGTGGCCCTTAATACGGACATTTCAATTTTCTCAATTCTCTAGCCCGGACTCCGTATTAAAGCTATGCTAACACGGAGAGTGGCCTTCAATACGGACATTTCAATTTTCTCAATTCTCTAGCCCGGACTCCGTATTAAAGAAGCGACTCCGTATTAAAGCTATGCTAACACGGAGAGTGGCCCTTAATACGGACATTTCAATTTTCTCAATTCTCTAGCCCGGACTCCGTATTAAGGCTATGCTAACACGGAGAGTGGCCTTCAATACGGACATTTCAATTTTCTCAATTCTGTAGCCCGGACTCCGTATTAAAGGTGCGACTCCGTATTAAAGGTATGCTAACACGGAGAGTGGCTTTTAATACGGACATTTCAATTTTCTCAATTCTCTAGCCCGGACTCCGTATTAACGGTGCGACTCCGTATTAAGGCTATGCTAACACGGAGAGTGGCCTTCAATACGGACATTTCAATTTTCTCAATTCTCTAGCCCGGACTCCGTATTAAAGGTGCGACTCCGTATTAAAGGTATGCTAACACGGAGAGTGGCTTTTAATACGGACATTTCAATTTTCTCAATTCTCTAGCCCGGACTCCGTATTAAAGGTGCGACTCCGTATGCTAACACGGAGAGTGGCCTTTAATACGGACATTTCAATTTTCTCAATTCTCTAGCCCGGACTCCGTATTAAGGCTATGCTAACACGGAGAGTGGCCTTTAATACGGACATTTCAATTTTCTCAATTCTCTAGCCCGGACTCCGTATTGAAGGTGCGACTCCATATTAAAGGTATGCTAACACGGAGAGTGGCCTTCAATACGGACATTTCAATTTTCTCAATTCTCTAGCCCGGACTCCGTATTAAAGGTGCGACTCCGTATTAAGGCTATGCTAATACGGAGAGTGGCCTTTAATACGGACATTTCAATTTTCTCAATTCTCTAGCCCGGACTCCGTATTAAAGCTATGCTAACACGGAGAGTGGCCTTCAATACGGACATTTCAATTTTCTCAATTCTCTAGCCCGGACTCCGTATTAAAGGTGCGACTCCGTATTAAAGGTATGCTAACACGGAGAGTGGCTTTTAATACGGACATTTCAATTTTCTCAATTCTCTAGCCCGGACTCCGTATTAAAGGTGCGACTCCGTATGCTAACACGGAGAGTGGCCTTTAATACGGACATTTCAATTTTCTCAATTCTCTAGCCCGGACTCCGTATTAAGGCTATGCTAACACGGAGAGTGGCCTTCAATACGGACATTTCAATTTTCTCAATTCTGTAGCCCGGACTCCGTATTAAAGGTGCGACTCCGTATTAAAGCTATGCTAACACGGAGAGTGGCCTTTAATACGGACATTTCAATTTTCTCAATTCTGTAGGACGGACTCCGTATTAACGGTGCGACTCCGTATTAAAGCTATGCTAACACGGAGAGTGGCCTTTAATACGGACATTTCAATTTTCTCAATTCTCTAGCCCGGACTCCGTATTGAAGGTGCGACTCCATATTAAAGGTATGCTAACACGGAGAGTGGCCTTCAATACGGACATTTCAATTTTCTCAATTCTGTAGCCCGGACTCCGTATTAAAGGTGCGACTCCGTATTAAAGCTATGCTAACACGGAGAGTGGCCTTTAATACGGACATTTCAATTTTCTCAATTCTCTAGCCCGGACTCCGTATTAAAGGTGCGACTCCGTATTAAGGCTATGCTAACACGGAGAGTGGCCTTTAATACGGACATTTCAATTTTCTCAATTCTCTAGCCCGGACTCCGTATTAAAGGTGCGACTCCGTATTAAAGCTATGCTAACACGGAGAGTGGCCTTTAATACGGACATTTCAATTTTCTCAATTCTGTAGGACGGACTCCGTATTAACGGTGCGACTCCGTATTAAAGCTATGCTAACACGGAGAGTGGCCTTTAATACGGACATTTCAATTTTCTCAATTCTGTAGGCCGGACTCCGTATTAACGGTGCGACTCCGTATTAAAGCTATGCTAACACGGAGAGTGGCCTTTAATACGGACATTTCAATAGCCCGGACTCCGTATTAACGGTGCGACTCCGTATTATAGCTATGCTAACACGGAGAGTGGCCTTCAATACGGACATTTCAATTTTCTCAATTCTCTAGCCCGGACTCCGTATTAAAGAAGCGACTCCGTATTAAAGCTATGCTAACACGGAGAGTGGCCTTCAATACGGACATTTCAATTTTCTCAATTCTCTAGCCCGGACTCCGTATTAAAGAAGCGACTCCGTATTAAAGCTATGCTAACACGGAGAGTGGCCCTTAATACGGACATTTCAATTTTCTCAATTCTGTAGCCCGGACTCCGTATTAAAGGTGCGACTCCGTATTAAAGCTATGCTAACACGGAGAGTGGCCTTTAATACGGACATTTCAATTTTCTCAATTCTCTAGCCCGGACTCCGTATTAAAGGTGCGACTCCGTATTAAAGCTATGCTAACACGGAGAGTGGCCTTTAATACGGACATTTCAATAGCCCGGACTCCGTATTAAAGAAGCGACTCCGTATTAAAGCTATGCTAACACGGAGAGTGGCCTTCAATACGGACATTTCAATTTTCTCAATTCTCTAGCCCGGACTCCGTATTAAAGAAGCGACTCCGTATTAAAGCTATGCTAACACGGAGAGTGGCCCTTAATACGGACATTTCAATTTTCTCAATTCTCTAGCCCGGACTCCGTATTAAAGGTGCGACTCCGTATTAAAGCTATGCTAACACGGAGAGTGGCCTTCAATACGGACATTTCAATTTTCTCAATTCTCTAGCCCGGACTCCGTATTAAAGGTGCGACTCCGTATTAAAGGTATGCTAACACGGAGAGTGGCTTTTAATACGGACATTTCAATTTTCTCAATTCTCTAGCCCGGACTCCGTATTAAAGGTGCGACTCCGTATGCTAACACGGAGAGTGGCCTTTAATACGGACATTTCAATAGCCCGGACTCCGTATTAACGGTGCGACTCCGTATTAAAGCTATGCTAACACGGAGAGTGGCCTTTAATACGGACATTTCAATTTTCTCAATTCTCTAGCCCGGACTCCGTATTAAAGAAGCGACTCCGTATTAAAGCTATGCTAACACGGAGAGTGGCCCTTAATACGGACATTTCAATTTTCTCAATTCTCTAGCCCGGACTCCGTATTAAAGGTGCGACTCCGTATTAAAGCTATGCTAACACGGAGAGTGGCCTTTAATACGGACATTTCAATTTTCTCAATTCTCTAGCCCGGACTCCGTATTAAAGGTGCGACTCCGTATTAAGGCTATGCTAACACGGAGAGTGGCCTTTAATACGGACATTTCAATTTTCTCAATTCTCTAGCCCGGACTCCGTATTAAAGGTGCGACTCCGTATTAAGGCTATGCTAATACGGAGAGTGGCCTTTAATACGGACATTTCAATTTTCTCAATTCTCTAGCCCGGACTCCGTATTAAAGCTATGCTAACACGGAGAGTGGCCTTCAATACGGACATTTCAATTTTCTCAATTCTCTAGCCCGGACTCCGTATTAAAGGTGCGACTCCGTATTAAAGGTATGCTAACACGGAGAGTGGCTTTTAATACGGACATTTCAATTTTCTCAATTCTCTAGCCCGGACTCCGTATTAAAGGTGCGACTCCGTATGCTAACACGGAGAGTGGCCTTTAATACGGACATTTCAATTTTCTCAATTCTCTAGCCCGGACTCCGTATTAAGGCTATGCTAACACGGAGAGTGGCCTTTAATACGGACATTTCAATTTTCTCAATTCTCTAGCCCGGACTCCGTATTGAAGGTGCGACTCCATATTAAAGGTATGCTAACACGGAGAGTGGCCTTCAATACGGACATTTCAATTTTCTCAATTCTCTAGCCCGGACTCCGTATTAAAGGTGCGACTCCGTATTAAGGCTATGCTAATACGGAGAGTGGCCTTTAATACGGACATTTCAATTTTCTCAATTCTCTAGCCCGGACTCCGTATTAAAGCTATGCTAACACGGAGAGTGGCCTTCAATACGGACATTTCAATTTTCTCAATTCTCTAGCCCGGACTCCGTATTAAAGGTGCGACTCCGTATTAAAGGTATGCTAACACGGAGAGTGGCTTTTAATACGGACATTTCAATTTTCTCAATTCTCTAGCCCGGACTCCGTATTAAAGGTGCGACTCCGTATGCTAACACGGAGAGTGGCCTTTAATACGGACATTTCAATTTTCTCAATTCTCTAGCCCGGACTCCGTATTAAGGCTATGCTAACACGGAGAGTGGCCTTCAATACGGACATTTCAATTTTCTCAATTCTGTAGCCCGGACTCCGTATTAAAGGTGCGACTCCGTATTAAAGCTATGCTAACACGGAGAGTGGCCTTTAATACGGACATTTCAATTTTCTCAATTCTGTAGGACGGACTCCGTATTAACGGTGCGACTCCGTATTAAAGCTATGCTAACACGGAGAGTGGCCTTCAATACGGACATTTCAATTTTCTCAATTCTCTAGCCCGGACTCCGTATTAAAGGTGCGACTCCGTATTAAGGCTATGCTAATACGGAGAGTGGCCTTTAATACGGACATTTCAATTTTCTCAATTCTCTAGCCCGGACTCCGTATTAAAGCTATGCTAACACGGAGAGTGGCCTTCAATACGGACATTTCAATTTTCTCAATTCTCTAGCCCGGACTCCGTATTAAAGGTGCGACTCCGTATTAAAGGTATGCTAACACGGAGAGTGGCTTTTAATACGGACATTTCAATTTTCTCAATTCTCTAGCCCGGACTCCGTATTAAAGGTGCGACTCCGTATGCTAACACGGAGAGTGGCCTTTAATACGGACATTTCAATTTTCTCAATTCTCTAGCCCGGACTCCGTATTAAGGCTATGCTAACACGGAGAGTGGCCTTTAATACGGACATTTCAATTTTCTCAATTCTCTAGCCCGGACTCCGTATTGAAGGTGCGACTCCATATTAAAGGTATGCTAACACGGAGAGTGGCCTTCAATACGGACATTTCAATTTTCTCAATTCTCTAGCCCGGACTCCGTATTAAAGGTGCGACTCCGTATTAAGGCTATGCTAATACGGAGAGTGGCCTTTAATACGGACATTTCAATTTTCTCAATTCTCTAGCCCGGACTCCGTATTAAAGCTATGCTAACACGGAGAGTGGCCTTCAATACGGACATTTCAATTTTCTCAATTCTCTAGCCCGGACTCCGTATTAAAGGTGCGACTCCGTATTAAAGGTATGCTAACACGGAGAGTGGCTTTTAATACGGACATTTCAATTTTCTCAATTCTCTAGCCCGGACTCCGTATTAAAGGTGCGACTCCGTATGCTAACACGGAGAGTGGCCTTTAATACGGACATTTCAATTTTCTCAATTCTCTAGCCCGGACTCCGTATTAAGGCTATGCTAACACGGAGAGTGGCCTTCAATACGGACATTTCAATTTTCTCAATTCTGTAGCCCGGACTCCGTATTAAAGGTGCGACTCCGTATTAAAGCTATGCTAACACGGAGAGTGGCCTTTAATACGGACATTTCAATTTTCTCAATTCTGTAGGACGGACTCCGTATTAACGGTGCGACTCCGTATTAAAGCTATGCTAACACGGAGAGTGGCCTTTAATACGGACATTTCAATTTTCTCAATTCTCTAGCCCGGACTCCGTATTGAAGGTGCGACTCCATATTAAAGGTATGCTAACACGGAGAGTGGCCTTCAATACGGACATTTCAATTTTCTCAATTCTGTAGCCCGGACTCCGTATTAAAGGTGCGACTCCGTATTAAAGCTATGCTAACACGGAGAGTGGCCTTTAATACGGACATTTCAATTTTCTCAATTCTCTAGCCCGGACTCCGTATTAAAGGTGCGACTCCGTATTAAGGCTATGCTAACACGGAGAGTGGCCTTTAATACGGACATTTCAATTTTCTCAATTCTCTAGCCCGGACTCCGTATTAAAGGTGCGACTCCGTATTAAAGCTATGCTAACACGGAGAGTGGCCTTTAATACGGACATTTCAATTTTCTCAATTCTGTAGGACGGACTCCGTATTAACGGTGCGACTCCGTATTAAAGCTATGCTAACACGGAGAGTGGCCTTTAATACGGACATTTCAATTTTCTCAATTCTGTAGGCCGGACTCCGTATTAACGGTGCGACTCCGTATTAAAGCTATGCTAACACGGAGAGTGGCCTTTAATACGGACATTTCAATAGCCCGGACTCCGTATTAACGGTGCGACTCCGTATTAAAGCTATGCTAACACGGAGAGTGGCCTTCAATACGGACATTTCAATTTTCTCAATTCTCTAGCCCGGACTCCGTATTAAAGAAGCGACTCCGTATTAAAGCTATGCTAACACGGAGAGTGGCCTTCAATACGGACATTTCAATTTTCTCAATTCTCTAGCCCGGACTCCGTATTAAAGAAGCGACTCCGTATTAAAGCTATGCTAACACGGAGAGTGGCCCTTAATACGGACATTTCAATTTTCTCAATTCTGTAGCCCGGACTCCGTATTAAAGGTGCGACTCCGTATTAAAGCTATGCTAACACGGAGAGTGGCCTTTAATACGGACATTTCAATTTTCTCAATTCTCTAGCCCGGACTCCGTATTAAAGGTGCGACTCCGTATTAAAGCTATGCTAACACGGAGAGTGGCTTTTAATACGGACATTTCAATTTTCTCAATTCTCTAGCCCGGACTCCGTATTAAAGGTGCGACTCCGTATGCTAACACGGAGAGTGGCCTTTAATACGGACATTTCAATAGCCCGGACTCCGTATTAACGGTGCGACTCCGTATTAAAGCTATGCTAACACGGAGAGTGGCCTTTAATACGGACATTTCAATTTTCTCAATTCTCTAGCCCGGACTCCGTATTAAAGAAGCGACTCCGTATTAAAGCTATGCTAACACGGAGAGTGGCCCTTAATACGGACATTTCAATTTTCTCAATTCTCTAGCCCGGACTCCGTATTAAAGGTGCGACTCCGTATTAAAGCTATGCTAACACGGAGAGTGGCCTTCAATACGGACATTTCAATTTTCTCAATTCTCTAGCCCGGACTCCGTATTGAAGGTGCGACTCCATATTAAAGGTATGCTAACACGGAGAGTGGCCTTCAATACGGACATTTCAATTTTCTCAATTCTGTAGCCCGGACTCCGTATTAAAGGTGCGACTCCGTATTAAAGCTATGCTAACACGGAGAGTGGCCTTTAATACGGACATTTCAATTTTCTCAATTCTCTAGCCCGGACTCCGTATTAAAGGTGCGACTCCGTATTAAGGCTATGCTAACACGGAGAGTGGCCTTTAATACGGACATTTCAATTTTCTCAATTCTCTAGCCCGGACTCCGTATTAAAGGTGCGACTCCGTATTAAGGCTATGCTAATACGGAGAGTGGCCTTTAATACGGACATTTCAATTTTCTCAATTCTCTAGCCCGGACTCCGTATTAAAGCTATGCTAACACGGAGAGTGGCCTTCAATACGGACATTTCAATTTTCTCAATTCTCTAGCCCGGACTCCGTATTAAAGGTGCGACTCCGTATTAAAGGTATGCTAACACGGAGAGTGGCTTTTAATACGGACATTTCAATTTTCTCAATTCTCTAGCCCGGACTCCGTATTAAAGGTGCGACTCCGTATGCTAACACGGAGAGTGGCCTTTAATACGGACATTTCAATTTTCTCAATTCTCTAGCCCGGACTCCGTATTAAGGCTATGCTAACACGGAGAGTGGCCTTTAATACGGACATTTCAATTTTCTCAATTCTCTAGCCCGGACTCCGTATTGAAGGTGCGACTCCATATTAAAGGTATGCTAACACGGAGAGTGGCCTTCAATACGGACATTTCAATTTTCTCAATTCTCTAGCCCGGACTCCGTATTAAAGGTGCGACTCCGTATTAAGGCTATGCTAATACGGAGAGTGGCCTTTAATACGGACATTTCAATTTTCTCAATTCTCTAGCCCGGACTCCGTATTAAAGGTGCGACTCCGTATTAAAGGTATGCTAACACGGAGAGTGGCTTTTAATACGGACATTTCAATTTTCTCAATTCTCTAGCCCGGACTCCGTATTAAAGGTGCGACTCCGTATGCTAACACGGAGAGTGGCCTTTAATACGGACATTTCAATAGCCCGGACTCCGTATTAACGGTGCGACTCCGTATTAAAGCTATGCTAACACGGAGAGTGGCCTTTAATACGGACATTTCAATTTTCTCAATTCTCTAGCCCGGACTCCGTATTAAAGAAGCGACTCCGTATTAAAGCTATGCTAACACGGAGAGTGGCCCTTAATACGGACATTTCAATTTTCTCAATTCTCTAGCCCGGACTCCGTATTAAAGGTGCGACTCCGTATTAAAGCTATGCTAACACGGAGAGTGGCCTTCAATACGGACATTTCAATTTTCTCAATTCTCTAGCCCGGACTCCGTATTGAAAGTGCGACTCCATATTAAAGGTATGCTAACACGGAGAGTGGCTTTTAATACGGACATTTCAATTTTCTCAATTCTCTAGCCCGGACTCCGTATTAAAGCTATGCTAACACGGAGAGTGGCCTTCAATACGGACATTTCAATTTTCTCAATTCTCTAGCCCGGACTCCGTATTAAAGGTGCGACTCCGTATTAAAGGTATGCTAACACGGAGAGTGGCTTTTAATACGGACATTTCAATTTTCTCAATTCTCTAGCCCGGACTCCGTATTGAAGGTGCGACTCCATATTAAAGGTATGCTAACACGGAGAGTGGCCTTCAATACGGACATTTCAATTTTCTCAATTCTCTAGCCCGGACTCCGTATTAAAGGTGCGACTCCGTATTAAGGCTATGCTAATACGGAGAGTGGCCTTCAATACGGACATTTCAATTTTCTCAATTCTCTAGCCCGGACTCCGTATTAAAGGTGCGACTCCGTATTAAGGCTATGCTAATACGGAGAGTGGCCTTTAATACGGACATTTCAATTTTCTCAATTCTCTAGCCCGGACTCCGTATTAAAGGTGCGACTCCGTATTAAAGGTATGCTAACACGGAGAGTGGCTTTTAATACGGACATTTCAATTTTCTCAATTCTCTAGCCCGGACTCCGTATTAAAGGTGCGACTCCGTATGCTAACACGGAGAGTGGCCTTTAATACGGACATTTCAATAGCCCGGACTCCGTATTAACGGTGCGACTCCGTATTAAAGCTATGCTAACACGGAGAGTGGCCTTTAATACGGACATTTCAATTTTCTCAATTCTCTAGCCCGGACTCCGTATTAAAGAAGCGACTCCGTATTAAAGCTATGCTAACACGGAGAGTGGCCCTTAATACGGACATTTCAATTTTCTCAATTCTCTAGCCCGGACTCCGTATTAAAGGTGCGACTCCGTATTAAAGCTATGCTAACACGGAGAGTGGCCTTCAATACGGACATTTCAATTTTCTCAATTCTCTAGCCCGGACTCCGTATTGAAAGTGCGACTCCATATTAAAGGTATGCTAACACGGAGAGTGGCTTTTAATACGGACATTTCAATTTTCTCAATTCTCTAGCCCGGACTCCGTATTAAAGCTATGCTAACACGGAGAGTGGCCTTCAATACGGACATTTCAATTTTCTCAATTCTCTAGCCCGGACTCCGTATTAAAGGTGCGACTCCGTATTAAAGGTATGCTAACACGGAGAGTGGCTTTTAATACGGACATTTCAATTTTCTCAATTCTCTAGCCCGGACTCCGTATTAAAGGTGCGACTCCGTATGCTAACACGGAGAGTGGCCTTTAATACGGACATTTCAATTTTCTCAATTCTCTAGCCCGGACTCCGTATTAAAGCTATGCTAACACGGAGAGTGGCCTTCAATACGGACATTTCAATTTTCTCAATTCTCTAGCCCGGACTCCGTATTAAAGGTGCGACTCCGTATTAAAGGTATGCTAACACGGAGAGTGGCTTTTAATACGGACATTTCAATTTTCTCAATTCTCTAGCCCGGACTCCGTATTAAAGGTGCGACTCCGTATGCTAACACGGAGAGTGGCCTTTAATACGGACATTTCAATTTTCTCAATTCTCTAGCCCGGACTCCGTATTAAGGCTATGCTAACACGGAGAGTGGCCTTCAATACGGACATTTCAATTTTCTCAATTCTGTAGGACGGACTCCGTATTAACGGTGCGACTCCGTATTAAAGCTATGCTAACACGGAGAGTGGCCTTTAATACGGACATTTCAATTTTCTCAATTCTCTAGCCCGGACTCCGTATTGAAGGTGCGACTCCATATTAAAGGTATGCTAACACGGAGAGTGGCCTTCAATACGGACATTTCAATTTTCTCAATTCTGTAGCCCGGACTCCGTATTAAAGGTGCGACTCCGTATTAAAGCTATGCTAACACGGAGAGTGGCCTTTAATACGGACATTTCAATTTTCTCAATTCTCTAGCCCGGACTCCGTATTAAAGGTGCGACTCCGTATTAAGGCTATGCTAACACGGAGAGTGGCCTTTAATACGGACATTTCAATTTTCTCAATTCTGTAGGCCGGACTCCGTATTAACGGTGCGACTCCGTATTAAAGCTATGCTAACACGGAGAGTGGCCTTTAATACGGACATTTCAATAGCCCGGACTCCGTATTAACGGTGCGACTCCGTATTAAAGCTATGCTAACACGGAGAGTGGCCTTCAATACGGACATTTCAATTTTCTCAATTCTCTAGCCCGGACTCCGTATTAAAGAAGCGACTCCGTATTAAAGCTATGCTAACACGGAGAGTGGCCTTCAATACGGACATTTCAATTTTCTCAATTCTCTAGCCCGGACTCCGTATTAAAGAAGCGACTCCGTATTAAAGCTATGCTAACACGGAGAGTGGCCCTTAATATGGACATTTCAATTTTCTCAATTCTGTAGCCCGGACTCCGTATTAAAGGTGCGACTCCGTATTAAAGCTATGCTAACACGGAGAGTGGCCTTTAATACGGACATTTCAATTTTCTCAATTCTCTAGCCCGGACTCCGTATTAAAGGTGCGACTCCGTATTAAAGCTATGCTAACACGGAGAGTGGCCTTTAATACGGACATTTCAATAGCCCGGACTCCGTATTAAAGAAGCGACTCCGTATTAAAGCTATGCTAACACGGAGAGTGGCCTTCAATACGGACATTTCAATTTTCTCAATTCTCTAGCCCGGACTCCGTATTAAAGAAGCGACTCCGTATTAAAGCTATGCTAACACGGAGAGTGGCCCTTAATACGGACATTTCAATTTTCTCAATTCTCTAGCCCGGACTCCGTATTAAAGGTGCGACTCCGTATTAAAGCTATGCTAACACGGAGAGTGGCCTTCAATACGGACATTTCAATTTTCTCAATTCTCTAGCCCGGACTCCGTATTAAAGGTGCGACTCCGTATTAAAGGTATGCTAACACGGAGAGTGGCTTTTAATACGGACATTTCAATTTTCTCAATTCTCTAGCCCGGACTCCGTATTAAAGGTGCGACTCCGTATGCTAACACGGAGAGTGGCCTTTAATACGGACATTTCAATTTTCTCAATTCTCTAGCCCGGACTCCGTATTAAAGAAGCGACTCCGTATTAAAGCTATGCTAACACGGAGAGTGGCCCTTAATACGGACATTTCAATTTTCTCAATTCTGTAGCCCGGACTCCGTATTAAAGGTGCGACTCCGTATTAAAGCTATGCTAACACGGAGAGTGGCCTTTAATACGGACATTTCAATTTTCTCAATTCTCTAGCCCGGACTCCGTATTAAAGGTGCGACTCCGTATTAAGGCTATGCTAATACGGAGAGTGGCCTTTAATACGGACATTTCAATTTTCTCAATTCTCTAGCCCGGACTCCGTATTAAAGGTGCGACTCCGTATTAAAGGTATGCTAACACGGAGAGTGGCTTTTAATACGGACATTTCAATTTTCTCAATTCTCTAGCCCGGACTCCGTATTAAAGAAGCGACTCCGTATTAAAGCTATGCTAACACGGAGAGTGGCCCTTAATACGGACATTTCAATTTTCTCAATTCTCTAGCCCGGACTCCGTATTAAAGGTGCGACTCCGTATTAAAGCTATGCTAACACGGAGAGTGGCCTTCAATACGGACATTTCAATTTTCTCAATTCTCTAGCCCGGACTCCGTATTGAAAGTGCGACTCCATATTAAAGGTATGCTAACACGGAGAGTGGCTTTTAATACGGACATTTCAATTTTCTCAATTCTCTAGCCCGGACTCCGTATTAAAGCTATGCTAACACGGAGAGTGGCCTTCAATACGGACATTTCAATTTTCTCAATTCTCTAGCCCGGACTCCGTATTAAAGGTGCGACTCCGTATTAAAGGTATGCTAACACGGAGAGTGGCTTTTAATACGGACATTTCAATTTTCTCAATTCTCTAGCCCGGACTCCGTATTAAAGGTGCGACTCCGTATGCTAACACGGAGAGTGGCCTTTAATACGGACATTTCAATTTTCTCAATTCTCTAGCCCGGACTCCGTATTAAAGCTATGCTAACACGGAGAGTGGCCTTCAATACGGACATTTCAATTTTCTCAATTCTCTAGCCCGGACTCCGTATTAAAGGTGCGACTCCGTATTAAAGGTATGCTAACACGGAGAGTGGCTTTTAATACGGACATTTCAATTTTCTCAATTCTCTAGCCCGGACTCCGTATTAAAGGTGCGACTCCGTATGCTAACACGGAGAGTGGCCTTTAATACGGACATTTCAATTTTCTCAATTCTCTAGCCCGGACTCCGTATTAAGGCTATGCTAACACGGAGAGTGGCCTTCAATACGGACATTTCAATTTTCTCAATTCTGTAGGACGGACTCCGTATTAACGGTGCGACTCCGTATTAAAGCTATGCTAACACGGAGAGTGGCCTTTAATACGGACATTTCAATTTTCTCAATTCTCTAGCCCGGACTCCGTATTGAAGGTGCGACTCCATATTAAAGGTATGCTAACACGGAGAGTGGCCTTCAATACGGACATTTCAATTTTCTCAATTCTGTAGCCCGGACTCCGTATTAAAGGTGCGACTCCGTATTAAAGCTATGCTAACACGGAGAGTGGCCTTTAATACGGACATTTCAATTTTCTCAATTCTCTAGCCCGGACTCCGTATTAAAGGTGCGACTCCGTATTAAGGCTATGCTAACACGGAGAGTGGCCTTTAATACGGACATTTCAATTTTCTCAATTCTGTAGGCCGGACTCCGTATTAAAGGTGCGACTCCGTATTAAAGGTATGCTAACACGGAGAGTGGCTTTTAATACGGACATTTCAATTTTCTCAATTCTCTAGCCCGGACTCCGTATTAAAGGTGCGACTCCGTATGCTAACACGGAGAGTGGCCTTTAATACGGACATTTCAATTTTCTCAATTCTCTAGCCCGGACTCCGTATTAAAGCTATGCTAACACGGAGAGTGGCCTTCAATACGGACATTTCAATTTTCTCAATTCTCTAGCCCGGACTCCGTATTAAAGGTGCGACTCCGTATTAAAGGTATGCTAACACGGAGAGTGGCTTTTAATACGGACATTTCAATTTTCTCAATTCTCTAGCCCGGACTCCGTATTAAAGGTGCGACTCCGTATGCTAACACGGAGAGTGGCCTTTAATACGGACATTTCAATTTTCTCAATTCTCTAGCCCGGACTCCGTATTAAGGCTATGCTAACACGGAGAGTGGCCTTCAATACGGACATTTCAATTTTCTCAATTCTGTAGGACGGACTCCGTATTAACGGTGCGACTCCGTATTAAAGCTATGCTAACACGGAGAGTGGCCTTTAATACGGACATTTCAATTTTCTCAATTCTCTAGCCCGGACTCCGTATTGAAGGTGCGACTCCATATTAAAGGTATGCTAACACGGAGAGTGGCCTTCAATACGGACATTTCAATTTTCTCAATTCTGTAGCCCGGACTCCGTATTAAAGGTGCGACTCCGTATTAAAGCTATGCTAACACGGAGAGTGGCCTTTAATACGGACATTTCAATTTTCTCAATTCTCTAGCCCGGACTCCGTATTAAAGGTGCGACTCCGTATTAAGGCTATGCTAACACGGAGAGTGGCCTTTAATACGGACATTTCAATTTTCTCAATTCTGTAGGCCGGACTCCGTATTAACGGTGCGACTCCGTATTAAAGCTATGCTAACACGGAGAGTGGCCTTTAATACGGACATTTCAATAGCCCGGACTCCGTATTAACGGTGCGACTCCGTATTAAAGCTATGCTAACACGGAGAGTGGCCTTCAATACGGACATTTCAATTTTCTCAATTCTCTAGCCCGGACTCCGTATTAAAGAAGCGACTCCGTATTAAAGCTATGCTAACACGGAGAGTGGCCTTCAATACGGACATTTCAATTTTCTCAATTCTCTAGCCCGGACTCCGTATTAAAGAAGCGACTCCGTATTAAAGCTATGCTAACACGGAGAGTGGCCCTTAATACGGACATTTCAATTTTCTCAATTCTGTAGCCCGGACTCCGTATTAAAGGTGCGACTCCGTATTAAAGCTATGCTAACACGGAGAGTGGCCTTTAATACGGACATTTCAATTTTCTCAATTCTCTAGCCCGGACTCCGTATTAAAGGTGCGACTCCGTATTAAAGCTATGCTAACACGGAGAGTGGCCTTTAATACGGACATTTCAATAGCCCGGACTCCGTATTAAAGAAGCGACTCCGTATTAAAGCTATGCTAACACGGAGAGTGGCCTTCAATACGGACATTTCAATTTTCTCAATTCTCTAGCCCGGACTCCGTATTAAAGAAGCGACTCCGTATTAAAGCTATGCTAACACGGAGAGTGGCCCTTAATACGGACATTTCAATTTTCTCAATTCTCTAGCCCGGACTCCGTATTAAAGGTGCGACTCCGTATTAAAGCTATGCTAACACGGAGAGTGGCCTTCAATACGGACATTTCAATTTTCTCAATTCTCTAGCCCGGACTCCGTATTAAAGGTGCGACTCCGTATTAAAGGTATGCTAACACGGAGAGTGGCTTTTAATACGGACATTTCAATTTTCTCAATTCTCTAGCCCGGACTCCGTATTAAAGGTGCGACTCCGTATGCTAACACGGAGAGTGGCCTTTAATACGGACATTTCAATTTTCTCAATTCTCTAGCCCGGACTCCGTATTAAAGGTGCGACTCCGTATTAAGGCTATGCTAACACGGAGAGTGGCCTTTAATACGGACATTTCAATTTTCTCAATTCTCTAGCCCGGACTCCGTATTGAAGGTGCGACTCCATATTAAAGGTATGCTAACACGGAGAGTGGCCTTCAATACGGACATTTCAATTTTCTCAATTCTCTAGCCCGGACTCCGTATTAAAGGTGCGACTCCGTATTAAAGGTATGCTAACACGGAGAGTGGCTTTTAATACGGACATTTCAATTTTCTCAATTCTCTAGCCCGGACTCCGTATTAAAGGTGCGACTCCGTATGCTAACACGGAGAGTGGCCTTTAATACGGACATTTCAATAGCCCGGACTCCGTATTAACGGTGCGACTCCGTATTAAAGCTATGCTAACACGGAGAGTGGCCTTTAATACGGACATTTCAATTTTCTCAATTCTGTAGGCCGGACTCCGTATTAACGGTGCGACTCCGTATTAAAGCTATGCTAACACGGAGAGTGGCCTTTAATACGGACATTTCAATTTTCTCAATTCTGTAGGCCGGACTCCGTATTAACGGTGCGACTCCGTATTAAAGCTATGCTAACACGGAGAGTGGCCTTTAATACGGACATTTGTGAATTTATAATTAATTACCTAAACTAATAACAAATTTTCGAATCCCACAAACAATATCTTTTTCTTTCTCTTCCATAGACGATTTGCTTCATAAAATCACCTGAATGTAAAGCACTATTGACATTTCTATTGTAAAGTCGATAAAAATTTTTAATTTAAACCAATATCTACACACTTTCCAGTGATACCGGTTGCTGTAAGCCTGTGAATATTTTGAATTTCAGAGAGGGATCTTCTCGAACTAAGTGCAAGCGTATGTATTAGTATTGCTTCGTGAACAATAATACTTCTTTTACAACTTACGAATTTAGAGCTCCGATAAAGTTTCCCAACTAACAAACAATATTTTCGATTCTAAGCGCAATTTTATCTCCATTTTCTACACAAATACAAGCGTACATGATGACTAGACAACGAAGAAGGCATCGGATGCGTTGTAGACTAAATGGGAGGGAGGAGTACCAAAAAAGCATTGACGGTCGGATATATATGTCGTTTCATCCAGACTATGTAAATTTTTTCGAGTGAGCAAAGAAGAAAAACGATTTTATTACAATGCTATAAATCATCTTCTATTCTTTCTCCTTCCACTTGTGCGCACAGCCTTTCGACCGGCATCCAATTCGTATACTTTCTACTGCTCGTTTTTATAATACGATTATATTTTAAACATTCGGAGGATGCACGAATGAAATAATCCTTTTTTAACGACGAATGCAGTCACACTTTAACCTCGAGGAAAAAAGGTTCCGAGCGTCGCCGTCATAAAGCAAACATTTTTCACACTCTGCTTTTACTATGTGTGCACAGGGTTTTTGTGCTGTACCAGAGAGACATCACCACGAATATGATTCGAATAATTCAACGTTCACAAACATACCACATTGTCGCTTAGTTGATGGCAGTTATCAAACGACGCTATTTTTTGTAAGCAAAATCGTATTTCGGTTCGTCGTCGTCCTTCCAACCCTTCCTCATTTTTAGTATGTTTCTGATTTTTACGACTGATGGAAAATAAAGCGCAGTGACTTTTTTAGGATGTACCTTATGGTTTGGAGCACGTAGCAGCGTTCTGACGAAGATAACCTAGCTGAAGTAGGGAACAGGATGGAAAATTTTTCAAGGTTCTTGAAACATAAATACGTACATAAAACTAACATTGGAAAGCAAGAAACAGCGAGAAAATAATCTGAATAGCAAGTACGGAAAAATTGAAGTCAATTTATTTCTGACTATGGGAAAAGCCTATGTTATTCAAAAACGAAAAATTTGAGGAAAGGATCTGCAAATGGAAAAGTTACAAAAATGAATAAAGACAAGAAATAATAAAGAAAAACAACTCATGTGAAGTATATAGAACGAAATATTCATTGAGAAGAGGAGTCGATGGAAAAATTGTCGTGTTTTTGATTTATACTAGAGATAATAGTTTCACACTATTTTCAATTTCTCTGCATTCATCAATCATATAACTTTCATTTTTTGTCACAAGAACGGAGAAAAATAAAAAAGGATATTGGCAAAACAACAATAATAATACTAATTTCAAAGATTTCAGAATCACTTCGTGACGAAAGAAAATGGAACTACCGAGCCAGACAAAAATTTGTGATGTAGGTTTTTTGGAGTCAGTAGCACGTAAATTACAGAAACGTAATAATAAAAAAGAAAAATGATACTGAAATAAAATCTCGTGCCTTCGTATGTCTACTCGAACAGAATTTATGGTAATCAACAACTTACTGAATGCCACTAGCGGTTGACTTTTCATAGGATGTCATAACAGTGGGAATCGAACCCCTACACCGTGAAAATATCAGTACGTCCGAATACAATCTTTTATTATGTCATGTCGAATAACCATCATTATGTACATATTCTAGACGAAGGCGTCGTTGAGCTACTTTTGTATTTTCAACAGTAGGGTGAGTCTATATCAATGATTAGATGATGACATAAGTTTCAGAGTTTGCTCGAGGAAGTTAACTACCTAGAAATCATGAGTACAATGTCCGCGATTTTTTCTATCATTCATTTTGCCAAAAATCGACACCGACGCCCTATAACCCCGCTTCATCCGCTAATTCTTCAAGGTTTCACAATCAATATTCTGTCCTCTTATAAATTCCTGGGTTAAAAATTCTCCTGGATGCCTCACATAAAGTCACTAATAGCTAAATGTCTAAACTCTGTCAACATCATCAAGTACCTTTCCCACACGTCAACAGGATGTTACCGAAATCGCCTGCACCAACTATACAAAATCGACTTATTCGCTCCCAAATCGACTATGGTGCTACAATCTACAGCTAATGCAGTAAGTCCAAAATCAAACTCCTCGATACTATTCAAGCATCCACTCTCCCCATGGCTTTCGAAGCTTTTTGAACTTCCCCCCATCTAAGCCTTTGTGCAGAAGAAGCAGAATTACCACTACATTTCCGCACTCTCATACTGACTGCGAACTTCCTCGCTTCGTCTTCTCAAATTCCTGACCTTCCAATCTATAAATCTATCCTTTCTCCTTGTAACTTCCTCCTCTCCTCTTTGAAATCCGATCATCAATACCTCCCTAAACTCTCGCCTCTCCTTCCTAACAAACCAACGTCACCTCCGTGGCTACTACCCCCCCCCCCCCATCCATTAGACTCGACCTCGCAAATACCCCGTAATTGGGCAATTATTCCTATCGGAGACTAATCTAAGAAATTATCGTAGAATACCCAAATCATGAAATCTGTTACACTGGTGGCTCTAAATCTTAATCTAAAACAGCTCATGCATTTTCTATCCACAGCTCCATTACCGCTAAACGACTCCGGAACTCAGCTTCAGTATTTACTGCTGAACTTAGGGTTATACACTCCTACCTTTCGCAACTAACGCAACGTCCCTCATGGCACAAGGACATCTTACTGACTGATTCTCTTTCTTCACTCTTAACAATACAAGATATCCATTCAACAAACCCTGCAACTATACGCATCCACATTATTCTTGGAACTCTTGCTTCCATCAAAACAACAATAACTTTCATCTGAATCCCTTGCCACATCGGTCTCCCTGGACATGACGAGGTTGACCGTGCAGCCAAAGATTACAGATCCATCTTCTTCCCCATCATACGATCTAAAAAACTATAACACTTCCCTAATTTTGAATACTTGGACCCTCCTACCGCACAACAAGCTCCGATCTATAAAAACCTAACCTACCTCTTGGTCCTCCTCAAGAAAAAATTCCCTTCATTAAGGAATCATTCTCTCCCACCTCAGAATTGGCCACACCCGACAAACTCATTCTCACCTTCTACTAAATCTCTTCCCTCCATCTTGCAAATTTACTGTCAAACAGATAACCTAACAGTACAACACCTATTCTCATGTCCAGCCCTACAAAACCAACGACTAACTTTCAACGTCTCTTCCTCCTTATCCTCCTTCTTATGCAACAACTCAGGAACAGTTACCAACTCTCTCCAATACTTACGACCTGCTACTTTCGACTCCTCTAACAACCTACAATACTTCTTCGCGAGCTGATGACCTAGAGACTAGTCGAATAGCTCGAAAATAAAAAAAAGATTTTCTGGCATAGCGAAATAAATAAAGATCATGTTTCATGTCTTCTTTAAGGTAGCATGCTTTGCTCGTCTAGTAAGTCTACTTTAGAATTATGTTAGGCAAATAGCTGGCTCACTCACGGCAGTATAAGTCTACTTAAAAGGTATACCTATTATAATGAAGACGTTAGCCTAGTAGACGAGGTCTAGTAGATAAAGTCATTTGGCCGCTTGGACCTAGTATACTGTGTATAGAACCTTGTTTTGAACTTTGTTCGTGTAGATCATGGTCGGGAGGAGGGAGAAAGGCTTAGCATAGAATAGAGTATGCTGTATATTAGGAAACTGAACATATCCATTCTCCAGGTCCCAAAGTCATCCGTGCGGACGCCCGAAAGCAATCTTGCGATTTAGGGGGTACAGAAAAATATGAAAGATGTCAATAAAAAAAAATAAATAAAAAAATCGACAATCAACTTTCTACTAAAATTTGAAATATGTTCCTTATCTCGCCCACAACACAGTATTGTCGCATTCTCAAGTTTTGGGCGAACAGAATTCGTAGAAAAAATAACTAAATAGATACAGCTTCAAATGACGATTAAGAAATGTTTTCGAAAAACCAAAGTTAAATTCCTGTAAACGGTCCTTTTTCTAGTAAGGTTCAGCGAGTAAATTTGACTTTGGAAATTATCCCACGCGTGGAATCTAATACCCTTTTGTCCTCGTTCGCCGAGCCTTTCACAGATAAACGTTTTCAACTAGTAAATTCCGTTCTCCATTAAGATTAACTCCGGCAAAACTTGGTGAATTGTAACATTTTCGTAACGACTGTCGAATACAACTCTTTGGTACATTAATTGACGCACGCAACTTTCTTCTAAGGAACATTTCTGTTCAAAGATACTCTCACTTTATAGTTAATGAATTAGTTCTGCCCCAGTTTTCTGAGCACTTAGTTATTTCTGGAGGAAATTATTGAGACATACAGGACACTTAAAAATACATCCCGGTGAGTTGAGCAGCACCGCAGTATTCCCTCGTCTGAATAACTTTCACTCTAAATTAAAAAAAAAAAGATTCATAGCGGTACTTCTATTTTTGTTCAGGCAGACGGTTTAAAAGGAGAAGAAGGAAATTTTATAGAAATCATCTACTAGACTACAGGAAGGGAGTTTTCGAAGTAAAAAAAGTGAAACAGATATGGAAAATTATCTTCATTGTTTACTTTACAACAAATTGGTGGCCTAATTTAGATACTGTTGGTGAATGAGCTAAACTAAGCTGAATTACTGTATGTAGTATAATATCAGTACGCATAAGAGCGCAGCTTAAGAAACTGTTTGGCGAACGGGTCTCTTACCTAACACCGTTGAAAAAGGCTAAACTAAGCGAAGTGAGTAGAAGTGGATAGTCGGATGCTAGAGATGTGGGTAATGTAAATTGGACTGATCTTGGCTAATTGCGTAGCCTAACGTGAGACTAAGAGATACTGGTGAGGGTACATCTAAGCCTGTCGCTTGTTTGGGTAACTTATTGACTTCAGAAATGCACGTCCATACCAAATTAAGTAATAGTGACGTCACCCAGGTTGAGGAGATGATGCCTTGAGCTGATGACGTCATCCAGGTTGAGATAGACGTCGTCACAAAAGAGTATAATAATTAATAATTATGTTCCAAGGTGAGGAGTGTTGACATTACGGGATGATAAGGTCACTAAGGTTGGGTGTAGGGTGATGTCATAGGTTGATGACGTCATAAAGATTGGGTATGAAGTTTCAGCGCGTATAATGAGGGAAGCAAGATTATAGAACGCAGTCAACACCTAAGTACGCATCTTTTCTCAGATTTAATAGGAAAAACGTCGAGAGTAAGGGCCACAAACATAGTTTCAGTCACCGAACGAGTACAAAGAGCAGCCAGCGCAGTCAATAACAAGTAATATTCTTCGCGGAGTAAAATGAAAACGAAGACAAAATTTCTGCACGATAAGTATAGGAAATTAATCTATCGTTTGTTCGATTTTCACCCAATTTGATGTATGTCGTTGGATCGTACCAGCCTCGAAAATTATTTGCTAAAGATAGACGGTCTGAAGATGAGCGTTTCATACCGTAATGATCGTTTTTCTGTTTTCAAAATGGTGTGAAATCAGTTCATAATAAAACAAATCTAAGACGACAAGTATCTCATTTTGTGTATGACATAAAAATGTGCTACTCGTCCTTTTCTCTCTTCAAAAAAATATTATTTTCTCGTGAAATATTATAAAGTACATTCGCGATATTTTATCAATTTGAAGTTCTATAGAAAATTTCATCTTACCTTCATTCGAGTAGCTTTCACTGAAAGAATTCAATTTGATAGTTGCGGTAACTTGACGCATTCGACGTTCAATGAATGTTTCATCCGAATTCACCGGCAGTACTACGAACGTATTAGTCGAGGACGAAATTTTCTCGTAACTTAAGAAAAATTCCAGTTCTATCCCCATACGGAGCCACCACGCACTTTTTTCTGTGAACATGTCAAAATTTAGAATTTATAAGATTGAAAAATATTATTCCTAGCAAAATTATGAAGTTAGCTATTGAAAAATCTGGGCTTGAGATTGAGTTTTTGTATTGATTAAGAAGAGCAGATAACAATGAAGAATATTTGTCCGCATCTAAAGACTTCTGAGGTTTCTCCATTAATTTCCGACAGAAAATCGGCTAAGAAGGATTTCGAGCTCCTACTTCGCCATAAAAAGAATATATCTCAGCTGCTGGGGCCATTATTATTTGGGTTGTGACGTCATTAAAAGACTTGGGTAAATTGTCGCTAGTCTAGCATACGCCTTGTATATTATTTTGACATGTTTCATGTCTTTGCTCTGGTCTCGGATGGGAATTATCACTGTGGCAATGATTCTCAAATCTGCGAGTCTGAGTCCGAGTCCGAGGCTCGGTAGTTTAGCTTATCCTAATAATTATAATCATAAAATAATGTACAAGGCGTATACTAGACTTATACTAGGGTATAGGATACTTTCAAATTAGTTTTTAATTTTAATAATATTTTTTTTATTATAATAATTTCAATTATTAAAATTAAATTAGTATTTAATAAAAATATTTATATATTCAACTATTTATATTTTAATAAATTGATTTATTTTGATAAATTTAATTTAATTATAATTTTAATTATTTATTATA
This sequence comes from Aspidiotus destructor, assembly GCA_035079395.1. Lineage (NCBI taxonomy): Eukaryota > Metazoa > Arthropoda > Insecta > Hemiptera > Diaspididae > Aspidiotus > Aspidiotus destructor. The sequence goes on along the minus strand of JAVHKZ010000003.1, from coordinate 7,247,453 downwards.
ATAATTATATTATTATGAAAATAAGAATTTTAGTTATATTATTTAATCAATTAGGAGATATTTTAATTTTAATTGTTATTTTTTTTTTCTTTTTCAAAAAATAATTTATTAATTAATTTTAACATTAATATTAATTATTTATTTATATTTTGTTTGTTTATAAAAAGTTCACAATTTCCTTTAAATTTATGATTAACTAAAGCTATAATTGCACCTTTACCTATGTTCGATGTAGTCCTCGAAAATACGAGCCATTGAATGAGGAAGGTGAGATATACAGAGGCTCGTAACACCTTTGTATTTCGATTATTTTTTTATTCATCGTTACGGTACTTTTTCCTTTCTTCTTTTTCGTTAGTTTTATTCCGCCCGTCGATGTATGTCCAGCACATACGAAACCGGTCGCATTACATTTCTCATCAACTGATAACCTGCTGAACTTTGTTTTTTTAAAATTATTTTACCTTTTTCTTTGTTTTTTCGGCTTCTTCTGACCCTCAAAATTCGTTTTGTTCTTAGTTTCGTTTAATTTATATTTTCTATTGTTTGACTTTTCTAAATTTACGTTTAATTTTTACTTGTTTCGACTTTTCAAAAAGATTTTTTACCATTTTTCTTTGATTTTCTGACATTTCTAAATTTTGTGTTCGTTGTTTTACAATTAAAAAGTGTTCATACAGCTCGTTATCCGTCGATTGATCCATAGTTACGTGCCTCTGTATATCTCGCCTTCCTCATTGCACCTTTACCTATCTGTTCTTTAGTTCATTCTTCAACTTTAGTTACAGTAGGGGTTTATTTTATATTTCGTTCTTTAAATTATTTAAATTCTTCTTCTTCTCTTGGTCCTAAATTGTCCCTAAGGCTCTTTTTTCCTTTCTCTTTTCTTTTCTTTTTATTTTTTATTACATTATTAATTAAAGAAATGATAGTAATCCTTCCCCGCTCGCCCTACTAAGGGCACAGGGTGCAGTATTTGTGTGTGATGTATTACAAATATTTATTGGTCAAAAAAATATGTCAATAAAGCGCTTTGAAATTGAAAAATTGAAATATTAAATGAATTGAATATTATTTAATGATTAGTATTATATATTATAGAATTGTAATATTATTTATTTTTGATATAAAAAATTAATAGCTTTATCAACAATAAATAATTCGAGTTTAATAATTTTTTTTTTTATTAATTAATTTGTAATAATTATATATTTAGATACATTATTATTCATGCTATGTTGAAATCAATTATATTTTTATGTATTGGATTAATAATTTATAATAATGATTTACAAGATATTCAAATTGTAATAAGATTAATAAAATTAAATTTTTTAGTTATTTATTTATTGATAATTAGAATTTTAATTTGTAGCGGTATAATATAATATTTTAGAATATTTATTTGTAAAGATATATTTTTTGATTCAATTTATTTAATTAAGATTAATAATTTTTATTTTTTTTAGGATTATTTATTTAGTAAAAATATTTATTATCTATTTTTTGATAATTTTTATTTGAATTTATTAATTTTTAATTTTAATAATAAATTTAAATTAGTCATTATAATATTGTATTTAATTAATTTATTTTTAATAAAATTAATTTTTAATAATTTAATTTATATCAATTTTTTTTAGTCAAGTTTATATTTATCTTCAATTATTTTTTAATAATTTTTTTATCAACTGATTTACCCTCTATTAGCTAGTACCCTTCTATTAGCTAGTATAGGAACTTGGAAAATTTCTAACTCCGTGGTTTCTAGCCTATCCTAATGTAATGAAAAGGCGTAGGTTAGATTTATACTATGTTAAGAAAACTCCAAGAGCCATTATGAAGCTATCAGCTTGTAACGTCATAAGTTGGTGACTACGTGCAACTTAGATTCATGTAGAAGAGGGATTTGATAAACCTTCAAGCCCTGTAAGAAAGAAACGACCCAGCTTCGATCTTTATTTGAACAAGAAAAATCTAAAATATCATTTGATACCCAACTGGGAGAACCCCCCTCCTCTCCCTATATCTAAACAAGAACTCCAATCCACCATCAATAAAAATCTTAAAAATGCTGCTCTTAGACCTGACAGCATCCAAGCAGTCATGCTCAAAAATCTTCATCTCAATTCGTTTTCCTGCCTCCTTTTGCTTTTCAACTCCATCTTCTCTCTCAGCTCCTACCCGCCTTCCTGGAAGATTGTCATCATTCTCCCCATCCTAAAACCTAACGCGGACCCCCTCCTTCCCGTCTCCTACCGCCCTATAGCCTTGTCAAGTGTCTTCGACAAACTTTTCCAAAAAATTTTAAACAAAAGACTTCTCTGGTACCTTGAATCCAATAATTTCATTTCACTCTGCCAATACGGCTTAACACCACCCCACCACTTCTCGACCTTCAATCACAAATTAATAACTCGTCTCTACTCGAATCTTCCCTCTACTCCATCTTATTTGACCTTCAAGAAGGCGTCACCCTAGCATCTCTAAATCACATGAAATCGGCCTTCGAGGCAACCTTCTCAACATACTCGAAAGCTTTCTTCACGACTGATCATCAATGGTCCGTATCCTAAACACTACCCTTTCCCCTCTCCCAGTCTAAAACGGTGTCCCCCAAGGAGAAGTCTTCAGCGTTCTACTCTTAATTTTAGCCATTAACGACATAACTAAACTAGTCAAGTGCCCCTTAACCCAACGCCTTTTCGCTGGTGACTTCAACGTCTCCATCTGTTCCTCTAACCCCCTACGAGCACACAGAATTCTCCAAGAAACTTTAGACTCAATAACTACTTGGACTTCGAAAATCGGCTTCAAATTTTCTCCCTACAAAACCTACTCAGTGGTTTTCAAAAAAAGAAATTCCATACCATCACTCCGACCCCTATACCTCCAAAATTTCGAAATTTCCTCTCGCAATTCCGGCAAACTTCTCGGTTTCCACTTCGATCTAAAACTTACGTGGACTCACCATACCAAAATTTTAATAGTAAAATGCACTCAAACCCCAAACCTGATGAAATTTCTATCCCACTTTTCTAAAAGCGGCAACAGAAAACTCCTATTACTCATCTACAAAAGTCTTGTCTGTTCAAAATTAAATTATGGTTCCCTAATCTACAATCTTGCCAGCAAAACCGTCCTCTCTTCACTTGACACTATACAAACTTCCGCCCTATGGATCACCCTGGGTGCCTACCGCACAAGCCCAAAAATGAGTTTGGGCGCAAAATTCGGTGAACCTCCCCTCTCCTATCGTAGACTCATCCTAACCTCCAATTTTTATCATCCGTATCCTAAGACCTTGACCTACCAATTTTTGACTCTATCTTCCATCAATATCCCAGCTCTCCGTCGGCTTCCCATAAACCTATCCTCCTCTAATTCAATAACGCCCTCGGCATCCTTTTCAATGCAAACCCCTTACCCTCCATGAACATCACCACTCCTCCTTGGATTTTGTCACCACCAAACATACGATTCGATCTCACTGAATTGCCCAAAACCAACAACTCTATCATCATTCAAAATATCAATCTCTCAATCAGGGAACACACCAATTCTTCCATTTGCTTTTCGGACGAGTCTAAATCTAACAACCGAGCATCTTAAGCATTCTCCGTGAATGGTTTCGATTCACAACATCGCATCGATATTCACAGCTGAACTCATGGGTATATTTTCTTGTCTATCCCACCTATCACAAATTCACCCAAATAACAACTTTTTTCTCCTGACAGGCTCTCTTGCTTCACTCCACTCCATCTCCAACCTTCACAACTCACACCCTCTCATACAACGCATTCAACTCACGCTTCTCACCCTCCGCTCAATCAACTCTCACTCCACGTTCATCTGGATGCCCGGTCGTATCAATTATTCTGATCACGATAAAGTTGACCTAGCTGCAAACCAAACCTCTTCCCTTCCAAGAATCACCGATAAATCCCCTATACTTGCTTTAGACTACAAAATTCACTTTCGCTCCCTGATTTTTGACAATTGGAAATCTCACTGTAAACTATAAATAAGCTTTTCTCCATAAAAAAATCCCCAGCACCTTGGTCCACCTCCAAAAGACCTCTTAGACGGGAAGAAGTCATTCTCACCCGACTAAGAATTGGCCACTCGCGAATCACCCACTCCCACCTTATAAACCCCAACATTCTACTACATCCATCCTGCCCTTACTGCCACGATCCCTTGTCAGTCCAATCTCTCCGTTCATCCCTTAACGTCCGACATATCTAAGCTCTTTATACTCCGTTTACCAAGTCAATCCTTATCTCTAATATACATATCCTTAATTCTGTTTCTAATTCTAAAATGCCCCCCCCCCGCCCTTTCCTATGAAATCTAGATCCAAACAATGTCAAAACCTACCTCCAAGCTTTCTTCTTTTTCTCTTCTCATATAATATAAAGCTCGTAATGTATAGCTTAGAGCCTGAAATTTGTCCAAGTTCTCCTCCTATAATTTATAGCCTAGTTTCTGAGTCTTGAAAATGATGACGTAATAAGTTGAACGCGCTCACGATCACGTTGGCGCGAAAATACCCCCTCAGCGAATGAGTTCGCGAGGCTCTTGGTCTGATATAACGAAGGCTGGAAGTTGAAATTTTTTTCAAGTCCCTAAAATAGGTCAAGGTCATTGATGATGTCATAAAGCATCACGTCACGTCACGTCACGCAGTTCACAGAAACTCCCGGACGCGGATGGGGATCCGGACGTTTTCTGAGGATGTAATCCTCCTAACAAAATGGATAGCGGGTTCCCCGCTGATAAAAAATAAAAGAAAGAAATAAGACCATTTACGCCCGGCAAGACCAGGAAAGATTCTGAACTCTGAGCTTTTTGGTCAGAAAAGGACTCGGAAAAATTTGACAAGGAAATCAAATTAGTTTCAACTTGAATACTGCAAAGGGAATATCACATGGACTGCTTTTGTTAAAGTTATATCCGGGTCGTTACATCATTAGAAGTATGAGAAAATTTACCTTTTAAATCCTTAAAAAAATTCAGTCTCAATTTCGAAGCTAACAACATAGGGATGTCAATCTAACGCCGAAATCATACTGGATGACAGATAGAATTACGATTACGAAAGTACCATCGAAGTATTACAGGTCAGAGACGAGCTTCCATTATTCTAGATACGCTTTTATAAATACAGTAAAAATATTGTCTAACAGTCCCGTAAAAGAATTTTTTCCACGCAATCATAAGTTTTCAACGGTATTCGCTCTAAAACAAACATTAAATACGTATTCTCTCGACAGATCGTGTCTCGAAAGAATATTTTAATATTCGAACATGACTAGATAAAACCTAAGACTAATTAAAAAACTTGGACGAACTTTCAAACTGTTATCGTTGATTTCTTTCTTTTTTTTTCATCGAGATCCAATCAACCGCTATTTTTCATTCGCAGTGATGAGTCTGATGGAAAATTTATGCAATAGTCGAACGATTTCTTCGAAAAACAAAAACTCGTCGAGTATCTTAGAATGTTAGCTCTTGCTGCGGTGTACCCTTTTCAAAGAGGAAAAGATGTGCAATTCTTTCGACACACTTTCTCGTACTTTATTTTTTAGAATCGCTGAAAATCCTTGAACGAAGTTCAAACACGACTGCAGGATATTAAATTTCTTTTTGCTAAATTCCAGCCAGAATACGAATAGAAATTTATTTACTAGAAATGAATTGTGAAAATTATAGGAATTCGTTCGACTGCAAATGTAAATAAAAAACTTTCAAGAGATATTTCGGAAACTTTCGCTACGTAAATAAAATTTCTAAATTCGAATAATTATTAGGACGAAAAAAAAAAAAGGAAAGAGAAAAGACAGGGAAATGAAATTCACTATCTCGTTGAAAAAATAGAAAGAATGAGACAGATTAGACAATTTGATTAAAACGCTCTTATGGCACAAGCGCTTAAATGTACATTTGATAAGCTTTGACAAATGACGCTTCTCGTATTCACTTCTGGTTGGATAAACTCAGAAAAAATCGTCCTGATTCCGTTTCGTGCGGGATAGATCACGGTAATTAGTATTAATAGTGGAAGTACCTGTACTCAATTAAGAGAAAATACAATATTCAACTACAAGATTCATCATTTCTTCTATTGTTTTTAATACAGTAGGCACACCTCTTCACGAAATCACTACAATAAATCCGACCCTGACCATAAACTTCAAGGAAGGATAATATCTAACAAAATTAATAACTTCTGCGATTCTATCATAATATATTCAACATAATGCTCGATGAAAAGAAATACTGCTGCGGTATCATTGTCTCCGGACGTGCTGTGACGCTTGAGCAAGAAATGGAATAATATTTCGTATAAGATGTAAATTTCACTCACCAACGGTCACTATGGTCGCACGTTTCCACCTAAAATATTTGAATAATGAAAGTATGGCACCCACAACATCTCTGACTGGTGGTGATAAACGGCTAGTGTAGGACTGGAAGTAATGTTGTCTTTCATCAACCTGAAAAACCATCCTTTTTGTTTATAAAAACATAGAATTTTATTTCAATGAAAATTTGTTTCAGATAACGTGTGCATGCCTAGCTTGATCATCGCACTTAATTAGACCGATTCACTGAAAATCTATCAACTGTAGGATTAATGTTTGTGCAATGAAACTTTCTTTTCTCACCAAGAAGGTTAATATCACTTTATGCGTACCTCTTAAATCTGTTTTGGAATAATGAGAAACAAGATCTTACAGAGAAGTCAAAGCACCTACACCACAATATTAGAATTTCCCTCCCTTTTTTTCTGCCTTACTGAAACTCCAAAATCTTATCCTGGAAAGCCATAATTGTGCGCCCGTCATATGAGAAAGCATAACTTCTTTCCTCTCATGGATTGAGATGTATTGAAAAGGGAAAAATGAATTGTGTACTCCAGAAAGATCAGTTGTGCACATACTTGTTATAATTTTTCCATAAAACTAATAAAAGATAATTACCTGAGGGCAATTCCAAGAAATGAATAGTTTCTTATGGATATTAGCATACTTGGAAATTATATCACAAAGAGAAGGTTCAGTCGATCCGATAATGGCGATTGTTCGCTGGTCTTCCATTTCCTTCAATATAATGGAAAGCACAAGCGAGTCATTGGTACACAGATCTGCAAATTTATTTAAATAAGCATTCAATACTACAAACAAGTACATTGCATGTACAATCACCTTCAACACCCAACAGAAACTTCATACATGGAAAACTATCGAGTACAATAACAATAATGATCTGGAACTATGACTGTCATTCAAAAGGAAGAATTTCAGCCCAACTTCATAATTTCTACAAAAATTGCGAAGAAGATTGGTGTCTGCTGGTGTTTGCATAGTAATTTACTTCACAAAATGATTTAAAATTGGGACCATAGACCTTGTAAGAGCCTTAAAAGGTAGACCGAGCATCCGCCATATAAGTGCGCACAACGCGTTGAATGGAAGACAAGATGGAAAAATGAGGGATGCTGGACCTCAATGAAGATATTGAAGGTGGGGTACGGCCATTTCGGCTCCGGAGCCTTGGAACAGCTGAAGGAGGCCGGAGGTTGGAGCTCGGAGCTGCGGGCTCCAGAGCCTTTCTTTTACGTTTTTGGCTTTTTTGGTTGATCTAACAAGGTAGCAGTGCTGCCGGATCTACGGATTTTCGTTCCTCAAAAAAGATACGGATTTTTTTACGGATTCCTTGTGCCCAAGGGAAGAGTACCTTAATCACTCATATGAGAGATACTTTTTACCTGGCCGATATGGGCAGCCTACCGCAGTTTTCCGCAACATTGAGTGGATCAAGGGAAAAGTACCTCAATCACACGCATAAGAAATATCTTTCTCCTGATCGGTATTTTTGAAATCAATAAAAGTCCGCAGAAATTTGTTTTCAAGTCTCGGAAAAAATGGCGAATACGGATTTTTGATCGTATCATCTGAAAACCCCACAAGGCAGTATAATTATGGGTATTTGGAAACACAACCATGGTAAAGCCATTTCCTTATTCTGAAGTGCTTTGAAGTGTTGACAGAAACATTGAAAAGACTGAAAACCAATCCTCTCTAGGAAAGGAATGAGCCAATACAAAACTGGAGCGGGGTTTTCAGTAGGAGCTCAGAAGCTTGGAAAAGTACCCTATTTTGGAGCTGGACCCTTGGAGTCGGAGCCCATTTTTGGTTCCGACCTCTAAATAAAAGGTAGCCGAGCCGCTCCGGGAGCTTTTTTTGGAGCCAGCTGCCCACCTTCAGAAAATATTCTTGGTGAAAGCGGGTAGCAGTGAAACACCCCATACAGCCGCGCCATCCATCAAATTTCTTCTTAATTTCTTAGGTGTTCTTATCATATCCTTTGTTTAAAGCACGATGAAGGGCTAGTGACCTAGGTAATTATACAAATGTATCTTGACCTTGGACCGTATAATAGATAGACCGAGCATCGGCCATAAAAGTGTATGTTAACCGTCGACGCGAGGACGCATGATAATAAGAAAATAAGGATTGCTGGACCTTGTTTACATTTCTTAGAGCGTAGCGGGTGAACGCGCGGAGGAGTGAAACACATCGTGCAGCGTCTCTTTCTCTACAGTCAACCGCACTGCCTATAGTAGGTTCAATGATCCTTATACAATATTTATCACTATACTCAGTCTATCTATTATATGATCTAAGATCTTGCCACGGTAAACGCTGCCCGCAATTTTGAAGTAGTTCCGAAGTTCCAAGCGCAGCGCTGGTGCAGAGAGGGATGGGCAATGGTCTTTTGGGAATTCGCTGCTTTTCAAAAATTCATTGCAGAATCATCAGGAATCAACCCAGACACTCAATACTCAGCAAAAAAATACTATTTATTCTACTTTATAAGATTTTGAAAGAATCATCCTTCTGAGTGAATTCTTTAATTTTTTATAATCTTCTGAAATTTCATCGATATGAGGGTACCAAAGGTACTGTTGCGGTACAGGTGGGGAGCGGAAAAACTTGAGCGTTTGCTACAAACCTACCGGAATAACGTACGTACTACTTCGGGACTGAGGACACAATTTTCTTGTTGTGTCACTACCTCTTCATCTCATACTGTGGTTCAAAGGTTCATTACTATGCTCGATTTATCTCTTGTATGGTCCAAGTTTTTGACCCAATTTTATCATGGACTATGGTCTTCTTCTCGACTTCATCATTAATCATTAGGCAGCTTCTTTTGTAGCCACCAGAAGGCGCAACCTTCAGTTTTACAAGGGAATTTCGGCAGAAAATTTCTGAAAAGTCACCAGCACAGTGCAGTGGTCACCAAAATAGTGGTGCTAGTGTTTGAAGGTTCTTGATAGATGTTGAAAACAGTGTGACTGATTGTTATTCAACTTAAATAAAGCATGATTCCCTGGATAAGAAGAAAAAATATATATATTGGCAGAAAAGTTTCTCTTGTCTCTCCACTTTAGCTCCTTTTATGATATTTTTTTGGGTCCAGGCGCGTTATACATAGAAGGTGGATTTATAGGCATTTAAAATTAGGATATTGTCAAGGTGGCTTTTATTAAATTAAATGGTTTTCAGCGGGGAACCCGCTATCCATTTTGCTAGGGGGATAACAACCTCAGAAAACATCCGCCCCTGGGAGTTTCTGCGAACTGCGTGACATGACGTGACGTCATCAATGACCTTGACCTACTTTAGAGACTTGAGGAATTTCAACCTCCAGCCTTCATTATATCAGGCCTAATATATACTGAGAAGAGCCCAGCCAACTCATTTGCTCAGGGGACATTTTCGCGCCAACGTCATTGCAAGCGCGGGAGGTTGCGGGTTCCCCGCTGCCTAAAATTTGTTTCAGTGGGGAACCCGCTATCCATTCTGCTAGGGGGATTACATCCTCAAAAAATGTCCGCATCCGCGTCCGGGAGTTTCTGTGAACTGCGTGACGTCATCAATGACCTTGACCTACTTTAGGGACTTGAATTTCAAATTCCAGCCACGATGCTTTATGACGTCATCAATGATATTGACCTTGATTTACTTTGGGGACTTGAGAAAATTTTCAATTTCCAGCCTTCATTATAGCAGACCTAGCATACAGTATACTGAGAAGAGCCCAGCCAACTCATTTTCTGAGGGGGCATTTTCGCGCCAATGGCATTGCGAGCGCGGGAAGTTGTGGGTTCCCCGCTGCTATTGCAAACCTGCAATGGCCTCTAATTTTTTTTGGTTTTTCATTAGTTTTTTATCAGCATGGAGTACAGACAGTATACAGAATGCAGCATACCAGCGTATTAGAGAACAATTCAAGGGTAAAAATTGGAATTCCCAAAATTCCATGTACCAGGAACAAGAATCAAATTCCCAATGCCAACACTAACCTGCGCTCCAAATCAGGGGTGCACAAGAGGCCGGAAGCCGGAAGCTGGAAGCCTAGAAGCCAATGAATTCTGACCTGGAAGCCGAAGCTGGAAGCGGATGCCGCTAGAAGATTAGGAAGCTGGAAGATGGAAGCGGAAGCTTATAGTCCAGGCGTGCACCCCTGCTCCAAACACGTACTTGAAAAACAAGATGGACCTATTTCGCCTGATCTCGAGTTTCTTAGCGTTCCTAGAGGCTAGAAGCAAGCCTGTCACCTGTCCGCGATTATTGGTGAAATTTTTGCAGGTGCGATCTCGCGGGCAAGTGACAGCCTTGCCTAGAAGATGGCTAGCTCAAATCCAATCCGGACCGGACAGCTAACAACAAAAACGGGACGGTCCGGGTGCATAGCGGAAGATTTTCTCAAGTTGATCTAAGTAAACAATTTTTATGAGAAAAGATGATTTGTAAAAAATTTTTTACTCTACAAATCTCATTCTCTTCATTTTTTTGTAAATTTGCTTTGTTCCCAAGTTATTTTGACATTACTCACTGTACATTCTAATTAGAAAATCCTCATCTCGTCCAATCGTAACGCTCCCAAGCGGCTAATCGCCTAACCGGCCCAAATCTACTAGTGATGGGCGGTTATCGGCACAGTTATTGGTTATAAAACCGATTAATCGGTGTATTCTGGTGAAATTTAACCGAAAACCCGGATTATTTGTGATGAATAAAAAACTGGTTAATAGATCGCAATAACCGATTAATTGCCAAAATCATAAATTATTCTTTTTACTTTTAAATTATCGCTAGATTCGCTACTAGCCTTAGTGATGATTTGACAAATTTGATTTTTTCAAAGCACAAGAAAGCATCAAGTGGTGGAAAGAGACCTCTCCTCTCTTTTGTTTTTTTAATTTTTGCAATTTTGAGGGCGAAAAACGTGGAAGACCTCAGCGCTCCTAGCGGAATTTTTTGAGAACTAAGAGCGATCCAAATAACCGCTGGTCAACCAATTAACCGGTTTACTTGAGCGGTTTTAACCGATTAACCGGTTATGATGATCTTTAATGAACCGTTTAACCGGTATATTGAAATAACCTATAACCGCCCATCGGCCAGAGAGCGCTAGTATCGCTCTGCACCAAAATCGGAAAGCTAGCTGGAAGCTGGAAGTTGTAAGCGGAAAACATTAAAACTTCATGAAGGCCAAAAGATGGAACTACAAAAAGAAAACAGCGGAAAGCAAAAATCCAAAGAATTTTCGATGAAAAAAATTGGAAAATTGTGAGCTGAAAGTTTTTTATAGCAGAATGAAACCTAAAAAGCTAAGTTTTATCTTTCGGTCTTCCAAATTTGCCCTGCTCAAATTATTTACAGTCCAGGCAGAGGGGTAATGAAATATCACTCTGCAACGTGCGATGCTCAAAAGCAGATAATATTATCTTCTTGTCAAAAAATTTCTGAGCCAATATTTTTGCTCCCTCATTCCAGAATAGATGCAAAATCTTAGATCACATTCATAAAAATGAATTATCTTCGACGTTAAAATTTCGATTCAGAGCAGAGGTCAAAAAAAGCACTTTCGTTTTCATTCATTTCTTTTTGTTATCCTGAACCAGAAATTAGCGACCTATTATAAATTGTAATCTTTTTAAAATATGAAATTATTACATTGTTTTGTGAGCTGTAGACTACTTCAAATATGATTTATTTTCAAAAGGCTAGATGTGTAAGTGACATGAAAGAGTGCAGTATAAAGCTGAAGGCAATTCAAACACCACTTTGAAGTGTTTTCATCCTGCATTGGATTAGAAAGGTTCTTTACCGCACGACACTAAATTAAAGCGTTTTTCATTAATCCATGGCCTGTAACACTGTATCGTAAATAAGTGTACACTGTTTCAACTTCCTGTTTTTCAGCGCATAGCTTACTGCAAAAATTGTTGAAAGTACCCAGCCTACATCGGTGACTGACCTACATCAAATCCTACCCCAAATTATTTTGTTTTGGTGTGACGAGATAGAACACATATTATTATAGGTCATATAAATTTTTTTTTTAATTCTCAGGAGTCCCAAACTATTTTTCAGGCTTTATTTCATACTCTTGCAAATGATTTTATTAAAATGCACGTATGTACCGTATCTTAAGTTTTCCATTTCTGAATTTTGTAAAACGATGAACAGATGTTACATTCAGATGACTTCTCCTCAGACCGATACATGTTTTCTTCCACTCATTACATTAGCTTTCAACCTTGAAACATGAATGTCCTGATCTCATTCCCTGAAAAAATGGGTGACCATTAATACCAAGTTCTAGATATAATCCAAGTTTTTTTTTTTTTTTCATTATTTATTACATTTCAACTAGAAAAATTACTACTTGTACGTTCCTCAATGCATCCTTAAGCATCTCGATGATATTTATTCGTCTATCCCATTTCGAAAATAGCCTATAATGCGTTCATTTTTGCGACAGGATTTTTCGGATACATTAACGATTCTCAATGTCCTTTCCATCGTAACTTGAGTGGAAGACATAAAGCTGCAAATCTCTTCGAGCTCGGGCTACCTTTAATGAATTTTTAACGTCGCTGAATAAGGGAAAAACGTTATTTTTAGTTCCATTTTTGCGGTGATACCTTTCAGTCCCTCCCGAAAAAATAAATAAATACACATAATATAGAAGCTGCTGTCAACCACATTTCGCTGGCTAGTCTATCCTCGCATTTATGAAAAGAGCCTCTTCTTCTTCTTTTTTCCTTCGTGAAACATGTTTTTTCAAACGCGAAGTTGGAAGGTACAAGTACGAAGATGAATACACGAAAAGTGCGTTTCTACAATGTAAAGCTTATAGGATTATTCTCGAATTTGTGTCATCGACAAAAGCTCTAGTTTATCCTTTTTACCGATGAAAAAGCTCTCCATTTTTCGGAAACTCAATATATTCGTAAAACGATCAGGCTTATAGAAAATTTTCAGTCCATTTTCTCACTGTCGAGTGAGTCATATTGACCTATAAAAACATAGATTTTACTACAGGAATCAAATTTCCCTGACCAATAATTTTATTGTCTTCGAAATATTATACTGACACACTCGTACAGTTACGAGAAAAGGATTACCTACGTCGCAGTTGAGTCAACTGAGTACATTAATGTGTAAGAGACACGTCTCATCCTTGACGTTAACCCATTAGTACGCATGAAGAACGAACAAAACTTTTCGAAACATCCCGATCTACGAATAATGAACATTATTAACTACGAGCATAAGTTGTTACGCTCAAATACTCGTAATACAGAGAACTATTCCACCTCTTAACCGCTGAAATATTCGTCGACTAAGAACTTTTGCCCCGCTCGAGAAAGCAGCGATTTCCTACTCGTGTAAACGAGAATACGACGCTATCGCAATCACCACTGTGTAAATTTTCTTCGCAACATTTCAATAAGTTACGCGCAACATCTTCAATATTTTCTCGCGAACAAATAAAAAATTACACTCTACGAGTCAAAATTAGTTTAATCTAATCGGCAAAAAAAACTTCAATGTCTCTTATTAGAATGGGCCAACTTTTATAGACGTCCAACGCAGGATAAAGTGAATTTATGTTGTTGACGTTAAATCAGGTTATTTAGCCGGTCCCCTCTCCAATACAGACGTCTTTCACAACTACATTTTTATTTAAATTTTAAGTATTTGCAAGCATTTGTACTATGTACAAAACTTAGCTCATTCGCTCTCTCAAATATCTACTTCTAGTGAATACCTCATTTTCTCCATACATATAAGTACGCAAATTCTTCACGGTTTATGACAAATTGTTTAAAATTTCTATTTTTTAATAAAATATGACCTTGGATCGACTTCCAGGAGGACGGATAGAATATACAAGGACATCCCTGCTAAGTGCAAAACTTTAAGTTTTTGTCGCTCGTGAACACCTAGACTGCCGTTTTGGTAAGAGAAACTTTTTTTTTTTTTTTTTCTATTTTGACACGCGTACACTTCGCATCAATACATATTTTCAAATTACTGAATAAGATTCATGAGGTCGCAGCATTTGAGAGTTAGAAGTGCTAGTTGTAATTCATTTCTGAAAATTACAATTGTGACGACTAGAAATTTCGACCTTAAAATGGGTAAAATTCTGATGATGAAATACTCATCAACTACATTCAAATATGTTTTCCGAAGCGCGGGTGAAGATTTTGATATGTTTCATGTCTTTTCTCTACCCCTACTCCAATCTCAAAATATGTATCCGGGCGTCCGCACGACCATGACCTTGCGACTTCAGACCTACTTTTGATTCCGGGATTCGCGTCCGGGCGTCTGCACAGTGCTCTAGTATAGGAAATAGTATTATGCTATGTATTACACTGCAATGTGCTGGAGTTGAACTAGGCTAGGACCACCGCATATACTGTATTTTATACTAGCTATACTAGCCTTAAACAGACATATACTAGACCAAGAAGGGAGTGAACGAGCGGATCGAATGAGCTCTCCAGAAGCTATTAGCTTGAAATACTCTAAACTAGACTCATAAAAAATTTGTTTCTCTTTAATGGTTGGTCATTTAAAATTTGAGCTATTTGCTGAAAACTCAGGGAACTGCAGTCTTCTTTACTTGCCGGGGCGTTCTAATAGGGGGTAGGGTGTGATGCCCCCTCCCGCAGGCTCTTAGGTCAGTCGGAAAATTTATTGCCAGTCGGCACATGCTGACATTCAAACCTCACCAATTCTCTTGATCGCAGACTGAAGCTCCAAGTCCCTTAACAAAATATTGTTTTTTTCACCCCCCTCAATAATTTCCTCTCGGGACGCCCCTGTTTACTTGGCGCTAAAGCAGAAAGAAACCCTCTAGCTTCTCACTTCGACTAATAATATTCCTCCTAATCATTGCAGAAGATACAATATTTTTCACAAAGACTCATCCAGTTTATTTATTCCTTTATCACCTCTTCTTAATCTTTTCCTGAGTTTGGTGTACGGACCTCAATAATTATACCCTGGTGAATGCATTTCAGTCATAAAATCATCGGGAAATATCGAAAAAGAAAAGAAAATTATCGAGAAATAATGAAAAATTTTGGAAAAATAGGAAAGGTTGATGAGTTCTGCTACCCAGGGGGAATAGTAGCGAGTGATGGCGGATTAAACGCAGAGAGAAGTGAACGCATACACAAAGCCTCTAGCGCCATATATAAACTTGGGAAAAGTGTGTTCAACAACAGAGACTTCAAGAGGCATACAAAATTTGATGTATTTTGCGCTGTGGTAATACCCACACTTTTATATGGTAGCGAGAGCTGGACACCGTACAGAGCGAAGATCAGGGCGCCAGAGAAATATCATCAGCGTCAACTACGTTAAATTTTGAACATTAAGTGGTCGGATTATATATCTAACGTACGTGTGCTAGAAATGGCCTCATGCGACTCTATAGAGCGACTCCTAGCTCGCAATTTGCTACGCTGGCTAGAGCACCTGTACTAGTTGCTAGATCAAATAATAACCAAACAGCTGCTTTTCGGGGAATTGACCAAAGCCGCCGCACCAGTGGCGGACAGAAAAAGAGATTGAAAGATGTCTGTCACATACTACTCAAAAAGCTGAATATTGAGAAAACCTGGGAAGCGATCAGTGCGGAAAGAGCGCAATAGAGGCAGATAAGTCATACAATCAGCGGCATTTTTGATAGGCCGCTAAGGTCAAAAGCATCTTATGCACCCCGGGATACCTTTACCTTCAATGAATGCGGGAAAAACGTGCTGTCGAGAATTGGACTTATTAGTCACCTTCGAGCCCACATGAGAAGACGGAACTCAGACCGATGAAGAAGAAAATAGGATTCTCAGATACTAAGGCTTACGATTATCATTACATCTCTCGCTTACAACACAATTTAAAACTCCGTCATCCGTCGCATTTGCACGGGCGCTTCCCGCATCAAGTCTAGCTGCTCAATCAGGTTATCAGCTGCCACATTTTCGACTGCTGGTCTCCTCACCACTGTTTTACAACTTCCTCGAAATCCAGTTTACAAAACTCTTTTAAATCCCACCCTACTAATCGCATCGATACTTTCAACAACATACTCAAAGTGATCTATTCTTTTCACAAAATAATTCACCTCCTCTGCCTCATCATTCCCTCGGGTCTTGTCTACTCCTACAACTTACGATGAAAAAAGAAATTATGGCTGTACTGATTGCAATTGTTACTGTAAGAAATTGGATTTCTTGACGCAGCCAAAAAGATAAAACAATCAGACATGTTGTGGATAATGCGAGACAAGTATGTTTGAGAGTTCCCGTTTAAGAGATCATTAAAGTGTCTTTTATGACATATAAGTCTACATTAGAATATTTTAGGCTAAGGCTTAAGAGCGACACACTCGCTTGGTCTAGTATAAGTCTACTTTGGAATATTTCAGGCTAATGAGATCTTGGTCTAGTACAAGTCTACTTTAGTATATTTCAGGCTGATGAGATTGGAGGGGCCTCACTCGCTCCGCTCGTTTTTCCCGCTTCTTGGTCTAGTATAAGTCTATTTTAGTATATTTCAGGCTGATGAGATTAGGGGAACACACTCGCTCAGCTCGCTTCTTGGCCTAGAGTAAGTCTATTTTAGATGTTGTAAACGGACCAAGATAGACGATCTTTGACGTCACCAAACTTATGACGTCACCAAACTTTTGACGTCACCGACTTATGACGTCACAAGCTAATAGCTTCCTAATGGCTCTCGGAGTCTTCGAACTCGGACTCGCAGATTTGAGAATCACTGCCACAGTGAAAAATTCCCATAAGGATGAGCCCAGAGTAAAGACATGAAACATGTCAATATCGGAAAATATGAAGAAATATTGGAAAAATATTGGGAAATATATCGGAAAAAATCTAAAATGATAAAAGCAAGAAAGGAGCTCTCATTCAATAACTTCTGACCAACTTCCAGCTATTTCATGATTCGATTGGCTGACTTTTGGTTAGTTTAAAAGCCAATAAAAGATTGGCTTGAAGCGCTCTCTTGACAATTAGTTGCTCAAACTTATCACCTCTACGTTTCTCACTAGTAATATTCCCCCTTTACCCTCACAAGAGATTTTAACAGGAACCTGTTTTATCGGGGGTTCTCCCGGAGAAAACGTCCGCCGTCCACCGTCCGGGAGGCAACCTTAACTAACCTAACTTAACCATGACCATGGGACTTACAAAAAAATTTTTGTTTTCGTCCTATCGCTTATAGCTTGGAGGATGAAATTTTTTTAGAGGCTTGGAGATTGAAATTTTCCCAAGTCCCTCTCCTATCACCTATAGCTTGGACTATCACATATAGTTTGAAGGTCAAAATTCTCATAAGTCGCCCATCTATCACCTATAGCTCGGTCGAAATCCTATCATATATACTAGTATAAAATGAGTATACTAAAAGAGGAGTCCTAGCCTAGTTTCAGTCCAATACTGTATGTTGGCACCGCCCCTTCAATGAGCCAGATATGCAACGCTTCAAACACCATGGGACTCAGAAAAGGTGTTTGCAGAATACTTCATAAAACAGGTTCCCTACCACCCCTTCTAACCCTGTTAAAGAACCCATGAATTTCAATTTTAATTCATTACCGTTACATTACTTGCAGGTGACAATTGCGGGCTTCAAAACTCTAGCTGTGAACCACGAATTGCAACTTGGAGAAACAGTTTCTGTTTCATGCACAGAAGGCTTATTTCTGCAAATTTAGATTTGTGAAATACATCATCTGGACATCAATTATTTTTCGGGCGGCAGATCGCACTGGAGCAAGAAAAAACCGCGATCTGCGCGGATTATGGCAAATGATTTGGATCAAATCAAAAATGATCCACATCAATCGTGGTTCACGAAGCGCAAGGAAAAAATGATCCTAAGACGAATCGTAAATCGTCAATTTTTGATCCGAGATCAGTGATCCGTGATTCACGATCCATCCAGCCTTGAGAGAAACTCCTGGATTTTTGTGCTCTAGCCAGGGATGCTTAGCTTGGGGGAAGCCGTTAGCGGCGTTGGTATGAGGATTTTTCGGCTAAACTTGTTAGCCGTCAGCTACCCAATGAATGTCCAGCTAATGGCTAGCTTAGCCTTTAGGCAATGAAAATACTGTTAGTGAAAGTTAAATTTTTGAGTGGGATTTTCATCGTTGTACAGCAGAATTTAAATAGATTATATTGATCATCCTCCAAAATCATCAATTTATGGACTTGCAAGTTGCGAGAAACCAAGAATGCAACAGTGGGATGCGCAAATTCTAGCTCAAAAACTTCGAAGGCGTACTGACAAAAATTACTACAAAATTCCTTGGTATGAAATTTACAACTTTTAGGTATAAGTATCGTTTTCATTAGAATAATCGATTTTTTTTATTATCGACTTCGGGACTGCTGTGTAATTAAAAATATTGATATATTTGAAGACTCCTATATCCATATCAACTTTTTAGCTGGCCATTAGCTAGCCGTTCATACACTCTTAGCTCTCAGCTGTTAGCGGCAGCCACAATTTCAAATTCCAAGCTGTTTAGCTAAGTTTTTAGTTATTCTGAAAAGCTGAGCACTTCTGCTCTAATGACAGTAATCCACACCCCTTATAGTTATAATATTAAAAATAAAATACGGCATCTTGTTTACATTTCTGTTTGTGGTGTATGGTGGTAGTATGGTCAAATTAGGATCTGAAAGTGGAGGTAATTCCTAATGAGCTGATTTTTAGTACAAATGCTTCATACGTGGTCCCAAAGAACATACTGAAATTCTAAGCTCCTCCCATCTGTACTGACTGATCTACAGGGTGGAGAAGGTGACATTTTGCAGTTTTTCTTTTGTAACTCATCGTGTTCGCATTTTATAAGAAAATTGTTTTCTTGAGACTGATGTAAGGTTGCAAAAAAAAAAAAAAAAATGCAAACAAATCATGTCTGCAAGAATATGGCTCTCATTTATGTCAATAAGTTTTTCGCACGTCTACCATTTGATGCACATCCTCATACAAGACTGAGCAACTTCTATACGCCCGGAGAGTGTTTTTCAAAGTTTTGGAAAATAATTTGATTAGATAAAATACAAATGAGAGTCATTTTTCATCGCAGACTGAATGACTGAAAATTTCAACGATCGAATTCACCTAATAAGCTTCGTGAGAAAAGGAAAATCGGAGGGCATGCGGAAGGCGATAAAAATTACATTCACGATAAACACAATTCTATAATATATTTGCGAACTAATCCAGACTAACGCGGCAATTTGAAGAATGACTGCCCCTTTCCATGAAGACCATTCTTCGCCAACAGACACACATTATGTTGTCGAAAGAACAAAATCAAAAGAAAAAACGCGAATATCAAGAAAAACTAATGAGAAGAAGAATGAAAAATATAGAGAACTAAGTTAGAAAGAATGAAAGCAAAAAAAGATTTAATATCGTAGATTTACGCTGTACATTCCTGCACATAATTCACAAGAACAAGTGTTGAGTGTAGAAATGGATACTTTTCAAAGAACGATACGACGGTACGGTTTTCGCTTGAAACATTGTATAGGTACAGTCGTTACAGCTGATGAAGGAAACTATATTTACCTTTATTATTTGAGAACACAACTTCGAATTCTACCGGAAGTTCTTCGATAATTTTGGTTCGTATTATATTTTCATCTACAAAATCAGGATAGTAACAAAATTCGTGAAGATAAACGAAAACTTTGTTGCGCAATTCGTGCGATTGTAGTGATCTCGGCTGTGACGCAACGACACTGATAATTAACGCGATACCCATTTCTAATAAAATGACATTGACTTGAGCCATAAACCAATCTATGGAACGTGACACGGCAAACCGATACAAATATCACTGCCTGGAACAGAAAAATGAAATCGCTCGTCAGGGATGAAGCATGTCAACACTTCAGTAACAAAATAACATATATTTTTCCCTCCTATAATGCAGCTGAGTATAATTATATTTCTCATAATTTCTCGTCGTATGAAACTAACTTGATTATTCACCCACACTGAGAAACATGGTAGGTACCGATGAAACTCCTGTATTTTTCAGGAGAAAAATGTTACAAACTGCGAAAGTTTAATTTTTTCCTTTTTTCTTTTTTTTTTTTTCGTTTCGCTAAATTCAAAAAGATATTAAAATCAGCTTTTTTGTGCGTAAGAAATTCCTATATCGGACCGGAATTCTCACAAGGATGAGCCCAGAGCAAAGACATGAAACATGTCAAAAAATTTTCCGTGCAAGTCATCATGTTCTTACAGATGTCAGCCAAAACTAGATTCAGTTTACGGTTATAACAGTGCACATACAGAAACCATGGCACCAAATTTCTGAACAAAGTCTGCCCACCGCTAGTGTAACCTTTCACCAAATCAGGTCTGGTGCGCCATACACTCAGTTGACCCGGCACTGCTTGTTGATGTGCGATGGCAAAAAGCCAAGCAAGAATTGGATAAACCATCTGGCCTGGCATCATCCTCTTATCGTCCACTTTGCCTGCTCGATAATGTGGGCAAACTCTTGGAGAGAGTGATAGCCAATCGACTGGAGAGCTATCTGAAGGAAAGAGATATAATCTCTAGTAGCCAGTACGGTTTTCAAACTAGACGCTGCACATCAGACGCTGGGATCCGGCTGAAGAGGATAGCCGAGTCAGCGATAGCTTTTGCGTCTACTTTGAACCGTTCTTCTCGAACCCGTCTCAGAGTAAGCCATACCCATCTCACCTTACGTCCCTCTAAAACATCTGACTTCACCGTTCTGTCTCTCCTCGTACCACAACCTCCCTCTCAAAGAATTATGAGAAAATTTTTGATACGACCTCTGATCCAACTATTTTCACAACACCAACTCATTCATATTCACCCTGAATGTCCGTCCTCGCATCTGCCCACTTCAAGCGCCAAAACCCCATGAGTATAGTTGCAAGGCTTATTGAAACTCATATTGAGTGGAGAAAGGTGTAAGTAGAGCGTTTAAAAATTGAAAAAGTCTTTTCAAATGTACAATTCTACTTTAATAGTTGCTTTTACAAAAGTACTTTCGGGTGTTATCCCATCATCAGTTGTGTCGCAACTGAAGAAAAGGCCTTAAACAAGAGTATTTATAGTATAACACTGTGATCTTATTGGCTGTAACAATGCTGTGCTGTGATTGGTTCACTCAGAGACTTATTCTTACACTATTTAGACAAAGCGTTCTTATTGGCTAAAACATGCTGCTTAGTGATTGGTTCTCATTCTAAAGCTAAATACGGTGTTCCTAATGGCTAACTGGTTTCCTGCCATCTTATTGGTCAACTCTGTTCTTCTTCTCTCGTCCAATCACCAGGCCGAATAATTTTTCGCTGTCGAATGTGACTACATTGTTCAAGAGGAAGGCTTTCTTCCTCTTGGCTTTTGCAATCTCCATTTGCTCCCAGAGTTTTCTTCTTTTCAAGCGATTCTCTACACGTATGATTTCAAATATCCCATCTCCATTGTGGTGTTCCTCATTACAGTGTTTGCCAAACAGTGATTTGCTTTTGACTTTTCGTGCTCCTTCTTCCTGATCTCAAAGTTCCTCCCAGTCTCACCAATGTATATGCCCTCGCACTGGTCACAACTGAGCCTGTAAACTCCACTCAAGCTCCCCTCGTCCTTGGCTTCCGTCTGGTCGTTGCTAATTCTTTTCACCATGGGTAAGTTATTCTGGATACCCACATTTACTTCATAGCCATTGAAAGCCTTTATCACTTTATTTGTATACTTTCCTATGTATGGTATTGATCCGGAGTACTTTCTCACCGTGCTCTCATGGGTTCCCTTTTTATTTTCCATTTTCCTAAAGATTGCCTCCACCACACCACTACGGTAGCCATTGGTTTTTGCGATCTGCTTTACTACCTCTATTTCTTTCCTCTTCTCTTCATTGTTCTTTAGTACAGAAATAGCTCGATGGCAGTAGTTCTGAATTGCCGCTAGCTTGTGCTTAGGGTGGTGGTAGGAGTCATTTGGGATGATGGTGTCCGTGTGCGTTGGCTTCCTGTAGATTTTGTACTCTATCCTATTACTATCCAGTGTGAGTGTAAGGTCCAAATAGTTGATGGTCTCATTGCCTTTTTCCACTGTGAATTTGATGCTGTCATTCATCGCATTCATTTCCAAAAGCAACAAGTCCACCTGTCTGTTAGTGCCTGTCCACACAATCAGGATATCATCTACATATCTGGCCCAGTGCTTGATTGAGTTTCTGAACTTGCTGCCCTTCAATATCTTGTTTTCCATGTCGTTCATGAATATCTCTGCCAGGATTGGTGACAACGGTGATCCCATCGCAAGTCCCCTCTCCTGGTTGTAGAATTTGTTATTGAAGCGGCAGTAGTTCTGGCTCAAGATCTCTTCCACTATATTGGCGTACTTTAGTCCATCAGGATTCCCATGATATTTATTCTTTTTGAGCAAAGTGAGAAGTTCCTCCTTCGGTATGGTTCCAAACATGTTAGTCACATCAAAAGATATCAGCTTGTCGTTACTCTTGATTTCCAACTTGTCCAGTTGCTCCATCAATTCTCCGTTGTTCCTGATGCTCTTTCTCGTAGCAAACTGGTAGTTTTCTTTCAAGAATGTGGCTACAATCTTTGCTATCTTGTAGCAGGGTGATTGGATGCTGTTGACCAGGGGTCTCATTGGACGGTTTGCTTTGTGGAGTTTTACAAGCCCCTTGAGTCTTGGTGCTACCGGGTTCATTTCAAGCGTCCTGCCATTATCAGATACATATTAAAATTTAGCTCCATATTCTCTTCATTTCTACATCATTTCCACACTCGGCTAGAATTTTACTAAGTAGGTGAGATTCTTTATATTTTTCGTTGACTCGAATTCCTTCCAGGGTGTCGATATCAAGAGCTCACTTAGTGTGTACCACCCAACCTTCTTTTGTGCTCAGAATCGTGTTATGGAACCAAGGTTATTGGAGTTGAATTCTTTGGGGAATCTGCATTCCATAACTTTTTTTTTCTTCCATTTATGCGACTATTCTTATGTTTCTTTCTAATTCGAAGATGGTACGTTATTTCCATAGAAACTCTGTTGAAAAGTTTAGCACTAATCGCACATCGACATCGAGTGGTAATATTTTCTAAATGGATGGCTGAAATGCTCGAAACAGTATCAATTAATGTACGTATATTTGTCGGAAGATACGTATTTATTTTAGTCAACTCTATTCAATTTCGGATTATGTCATGCACATGAAAATCAAATACGACAGTGAGAAACCAAGTATCAAGGGTGAATTAAACGTTTGAAGTACCCGAAGAAAATCTTGTCTACAATTCGTGTCAAATTTGTTTTTGGATGGCGTTATTCCGGACGAATTGTGATTAAATACGAGTGGTACTATTACTTGATCCAAATTCAGAGTCGCTCCGGGAGTTATAGCGTACGAAGTTTTCCGAATGATTGTAAATTAGCGTTTTAGAACTTCGTCGACTATTGCGTTATCCTTAGTCGCTTTCAAATTTCCCTCTCCATTTTATACTCCTTCCTCGACCAGCCTAGTCTTTTTGTCTCTAGTGTTCACTATAATAGATTTCTGTTAGAATTTTATTGATACAAGTAACTAAACTATCGAACTAAATTATATCTTCTATCGTGATTGCACATGACAAACGTTAGCCTTTCTGTTTACTTTTATTAGTATACGATTCTTAAAGCTGATTTAGTTGGATGCACGCTTTTCTTCTCAAAATTTGAGGGGGTGGAGTATTTCAAGTGAAAGGGAAAAAAAAACATTGTTTCGAAAATAAAATAAGGGGGAAAATGATTTATTTTCTTATACTTCACTTTCAGAATTCTTGTAAATATTCCTCTGCAACTATGTAATTAAAGATTATTACGCTCCAGAAAAACTGTAATTAAATTTTTAGAAATCCGTCTTGTTTTAAAATGAACTGGAATTATTATTAATGCTATTGTACAGAATTGAGTCTCGTGGACTTACAGAAATTTTGTGAATACTTCGAACTCGTTTCGCTTGCGGAAGAATGTAGGACAAAAAGAATAAAATAAGCCTACGGTACTTTCTAATTTTCAATATCGTATTACTCTCTTTTAAATCATTCGCCTCCTCTTTCATGAGAAAATTGTTTTACCTATTCTTTTAATCCTATAAAAATGCTGGCGCAATGATGATAAAAATATTCGTATTAGGGGGCAGGAAGCAGGAAAAAGGGAAGTTTTTCGAAGTTCACGAGAATTCATCAGTAAGCAACGAGTTAAGCCTCTTTTCATTGATTTCAAAAACGATTAACTCTAGCTGATCTTGTTTACGTAAATCGTTTACAAAACCTTTTAAAAAAAAAACGGAATACTACCTACCTTGTAGAAGTCGGCAGAGTTTAATTTTTTAATCAACACATTCTGCTCTGTGTAGGTATCCTGTTTTCTACAATTTTATCTCGTTTTACGGAACTCGAACTCGATATCGTGCGAAAAAAGAATGCAATATAAAAACAGTAGGGTTGGGTAGGGGTACAAAAAAGAAAGAGGGAAGTTGAAAACAATTGGTAGTACCCAAATAGAAAAGTCTCGACTAATCATCTATTTGTAGTACACTTTTTCCTGTTTTTTTTTTTTTTCAACTGAATTCAAAATTTGCGTATAGACGATTTCGACGGATACACGTTCATTGTTGGAGGTATTGCACGCATTATATATTAACGCTGAACCTATAGGCAAGCTCATAGTTTGACCCAAGATTTCTTCGGAGTTTTCCAAAGCACTACTCTCAGTGAAGACAAAAAACTATTTCATTTTTACAGCGAGTAGAATTATGACCATTTTTATCGCACTGATGAAATAAACCTATCAAGTTATTGTAGGAGTAATTTCCACCTTTCTTAAGAGTTGCTACACCCTCGATGTAGAAGGAGGAGGAAAACATTAATTCATTCAAGCGTACATGCGGTGTAATTTATCATATTTCTTTCACCGGAAAATCAAATTTGTGTTTCAATTTTTCGGCTCATTACACAAAAAAAAAAAATTCTTCCATCCCGAATTATATAATTTTTGAAGGAGGGAAACGACAAAAAAGTAGTAAAAGAAAAAGTCAAGCAAGCTCGCGATGTGCCGGAATCGAAAGCATAATGTGGAAAAAAAATCTGTCCTGAAGAAAAAACTAGGTTTAGAATAAATGAAGCGTAATGAAATAAATTAAGCTAATACAGAGAATAATTGCACGCATAAAACGGCTTTTTCATTTTAAACGCACTACCTAATGTAGTGAAAGATCATGTATTCAGTTTGTATAATATACATACCTACCTACGAAGAACTTGATGACTGATTTCGTCTATGGTGATGATAAAAGTGTTTTACCCACATGTATGGAATATATGGAGGATTATAAAATTAATCTTCTTTAATTTATTTTTTGCGTTTGCTGTAAAGAACACAAAAACTGTTGAGGTTATCTATTGAATTTGAGTTTCATCAACTGAAGATCAACATCAAATAGATCCCATCATTCCACCTTTACACCTTTTAAAAATTCCCCAATACCTTTTCGCGATTCAATGAAACCATTGTACTAGGTAAGTAAACATTTCGACAAGAAATTCACTAGGGCCTTTCAAAGCCAAATGCGTGCGCGCTCTTGACATCTTGAAGTCGTTGTCTCATCCCTCCAAAGAGTGCAAAGCTATAACTTCATAAAAGTCTTATACGTTCTTAATTGGACTATGATGGAGTTTCAGTAAACGACGAAATAAATGAATTTGTCGTAAAGTTACTGGACTATATTCAAAGGTCCTCACACAGAACAGCTCTAGGAGCACTTAACACAAATCCTAAAGTCAGCTTATGCGCAGAAGCCGCAAAACCACCCCTATACTTTATCATCAACTCATACTTACTTCTTACTTTAGGTCCATGTCGCCAGCCCCCCCTTTTCTGAATTAGGGGTTGGGAAGTAGCTCAATCGTTTGTATTTCGTTTGTAAGGGTTTGTATTGACGTTTTTTCGTTTGTACTACTCTTACTTCTGCAGGAACCAGAAGGAGGGGCGGGGAACAAAAAGGGTCAGAATTTCCCCGGATTGGAAAATTGTTCGAACTTTCAAATTCTAATTTGCTTTTCAAGTGGATTTTTTCGGGATGCTCAAAAAATGCTTTGGAGCACCAAACTGGGTTTATGGACCCAAAGAGAATCAAAATTCCTCCAAGTTGAAAAATTGCGCAATCTTTAGATATTGTTTTCAATTCTAAATAAAATTTAGCGCCGAGTCCAAGGAAAATACTGAAATGGCCCTAGAGGAACATCACAATTTTTCCAAAACAAAGATTAAAAAAATTTTCTCATTCTGCAGTAAAAGAGTTGATTCAGAGGATGGACGGAGTCCGCTGGAGGGAACCGAGACTAGGAAACACGCTTTCTGTTGTGAACTCGTGGTGAAAAATTGACGAGGGCGCGGTCTTCCATCAAGAAGGGAAAACATACATAAATTTGCGTTGTGTCTCCGCTCAAGGGAACCGAGATTAGGAAACTCGCTTTCTGTTGTGAACTCGCGGTGAGAGACTAAAGGAGACCCCGTCTCTGATCGAGAAGGGAAAACGTACAGAAATTTGCGTTGTTTCGGCTGCTACAGGGAACTGAGAATGGGAAGTTCGTTTTCTGTTGTGAATTCGCGGAGAGAGATTGAAGGAGGCCCCGTCTTTGATCGAGAAGGGAAAACGTCCGGACATTTCCGTTGTGTCAGCCACTAGAGGAAACTGAGACTGGAAGCTCGCATCCTGGTGAGGGATTGAGGGAGGCCCCGTCTTTGATCGAGAAGGCAAAACGTCCGGACATTTCCGTTGTGTCAGCCATTAGAGGAAACTGAGACTGGAAGCTCGCATCCTGGTGAGGGATTGAGGGAGGCCCCGTCTTTGATCGAGAAGGCAAAACGTCCGGACATTTCCGTTGTGCCGGCCGCTGGAGCGAACCCAGACTATGAAACTCGCTTTCTGTTGAGAACTTGCGGTGAGAGATTAAAGGAGGCCCCGTCTTTGACAGTTTGACTGAAAAGGGAAAACGTAGAGGAATTGGCGTTGTGTCGTCCGCTAAAGGGAGCCCAGACTGGGAAACTCGCTGCCTGTTGTGAACGCGTGGTGAGAGATTGAAGTGGGCCCCGTCTTCCATAGAGAAGAGAAAATGTACAGAAATTTGCGTTGTGTTGGCCGCTGGAGCGAACCCAGACTATGAAACTCGCTTTCTGTTGAGAACTTGCGCGGTGACAGATTGAAGATGGCCCCGTCTTCCATCAAGAAGGGAAAACGTACAGACATGTGCGTTGTGCCGGCCACCAAAGGTGGGAGCTAAGAAGTTCATTTTCTCTTGTAAGCGTGCCGTAAGAGATTGAAAAAGGCCCCGTCTTCAACAAAGGAAAGTGAGCTTCCTAGTCACGATTCCTTCGCACATGTTCGGACGTTTTCCCGTCTCGATCAAAGACGGGGCCTCCTTTAATCTCTCACCGCGAGTTCACAACAGAAAGCGAGTTTCCTAATCTCGGTTCCCTTTAGCGGAGGACACAACGCAAATTTATGTATGTTTTCCCTTCTTGATGGAAGACGGCGCCCTCGTCAATTTTTCACCACGAGTTCACAACAGAAAGCGTGTTTCCTAGTCTCGGTTCCCTCTAGCGGACTCCGTCCATCCTCTGAATCAACTATTTTACTGGAGAATGAGAAAATTTTTCTAATCTTTGTTTTGGACAAATTGTGATGTTCCTCTAGGGCCATTTCAGTATTTTCCTTGGACTCGGCGCTAAATTTTATTTAGAATTGAAAACAATATCTAAAGATTGCGCAATTTTTCAACTTGGAGGAATTTTGATTCTCTTTGGGTCCATAAACCCAGTTTGGTGCTCTAAAGCATTTTTTGAGCATCCCGAGAAAATCCACTTGAAAAGCAAATTAGAATTTGAAAGTTCGAACAATTTTCCAATCCGGGGAAATTCTGACCCTTTTTGTCCCCCGCCCCTTCTTCTGGTTCCTGCAGAAATAAGAGTAGTACAAACGAAAAAACGTCAATACAAACCCCTACAAACGAAATACAAACGATTGAGCCACTTCCCAACTCCTAATTCGAGGAAGGGGGGGGGGCTGGCGACATGGACCTTCTTACTTTTTCTAGAATAGAAAAATTCCTTCTACAGGACGACCAATTTTACAAAAAGAGATATTAAAAGGAACGTTTGTCCGTATGGATAGTAAAATTGTATGTCCTTTCAAATACAAACTCTCGACCAACTTTTCAAAATTGAAAAAAAAAAAAAAAAAAAAAAAAAACATAGTAATCATGATCATGGCGGTGATTATTTTGTGAGAAGGATTAATATGAAGGATGGTAAATTAGGTGTTGGTTTAGAACGGCTGTCTTAGGTAAATCAATGAAAGTCTATATTTTGTCACTCGACGTGCCTTCCTCATAACCCTCGCGCTAATAAGCAAATTACTTACAGCATCAGCATAGGTACTGAGATGACATGTTTCCTTTTTTTTTTTTTTTGTAGAGGTTTCGATTACAGGAAAATGAATCCCTCAAATCTTAGTTTTCCGCTTCGCGATGTTTTAACAAACACCTTCTTTTCTTGCTGAGTACAGAAACAATAAATAAATATGAATTAGACGACACGCTCACTGCGCGTTTACAAATATACTCTTACAAGATTTCTTTACGTCATTTGTTGCTTATCATATGAAATTTATTCTTGACAGAGCGTTTATTCATTTAGAGTTTGAATAGAGATTATTTTTCACTCGCGATAAATTTTTAAAATTCACTGGTATCCTGAGAAAGTTAGGCACTGGAAGAAGAACGATACAGCGCTGAATAATGAAAATGATTGTGTGAAATTTACCTACACATATAGACCTACGTTCTAACTTTTCTCTGTTCTCTACCTTATAGCTCTTCCTTCTGATACAACTTCAACTTTTTTCTCGTCTTTATTGAATTCAAAAAGTGTTCGCGTGCTAAAAAAAAAAATTGGAAAAAGGAACCGCAAAATGTTACTCGAAAAGAATGATATTGTACTAAAGAAGAACGTTCAGAAAATGGTTAAACAAATTGGTATTCCGCGCATCACCGTACAGTATTCTTTATTACGAGAGCATGGGACCCCAACGAGTTTGTTAAATTTGAAGGAAAGTGACAATACGCGTGCAAACTCAGCCCCTGAAACCAAAAATGTCAACAAACGAGAAAACAAGTTCAATATATATCTCTGCACGTTGTTGAACACCGTTTCGTCGTATAAGATTAATCAAGTTCATACTTTATTACAACAATACACGTGAAGCATGTTTTGTATCTACCAATAATGAAAAAATACTTATTGCTTTCACAGATGACAGCGATTATCTAGATCAGAGGAAGCTTGTTTATGTAATCCACCATAGCAACTTTTCACAACGTATGAGAACTTGAAAAATTTACTCGAATATGAAGAGAATTAGTGATGAGGAGATCTTTTCAGTTTTCAATATTTTTAGTTTCTATCAAGACGTGTCCGCTCTAATAATATAAATGGGGACATACATTTTTGTTTTTATCTAGCAGCCTTCAAGACTATGAGCCTAAACTCTGGAGGAAGGCCCATGTCATCGCCATCCAGAAACCTGGAAAGGACCCCAATGACCCCAAAAACTTCAGACCCATATCGCTGCTTTGCCACCTGTTTAAGTTTTTCGAGCGAGTTATTCTACACAGAGTCGCAGATACCATCGAAAAAGGACTAATAAGCCAACAGGCTGGTTTCAGACCGGGGAAATCCTGTACGGGACAAATACTGCGTTTGACACAGCACATTGAGGACGGCTTTGAAAATAAACAAGTCACAGCCGCAGTATTCGTGGACCTCACAGCCGCCTTTGACACAAGTGTCTCACCAATTGCTTGCTCACAAGATCTACTGCCTGACCAAAGACTATACTTTCACCGGCATTATCCAAATGCTCTTACAGAACAGACGATTCTATGGAGCAGAAAGCAGATGGCGAATACAAAAGATAATCAGCCAGTATACACCAAATACACAGAATGAATACTGATACGCTTAGCAATCTGTATCATCTGTACTATACTTCTACCTACCAGGGTGGTTGCATTCTGAGTCCACAGTTTAGGTTAGAATGTTTCAAGCTGATAGTTTTCAGGGAGCATGGTCTAGTATAAGTCCACTTTAGAGTATTTCAAGCTCATAGGTTTTGGGTAGGTCACTCGCTCCCACCTTGGTCTAGTATAAGTCCAGTTTAGAATATTCCAAGTTAATAGCTTTTTGGGAGCATACTTCAGTAAAAGTCTACTTTAGAATATTTCAAGGTAATAGATTTTGGATCGAAAAAAAAAAAATAGCACGAAACGTCAACCAGAGCATCAATCTCAGGAAGGAAGATGAATCAGCATCGAATTCGGAAGCAGGTGACCAATCAAATCGATCCAAACCACCACCGAAAGAAAAAAGAGAAACACAAAATCCCAAGAAGACCAACGAAGATCGCATATTATGAAGCCGAAACATAAACGAATCCCAATCAACTTTAGACCGATACACAAAGAGGAAAGAAGACTTCAATGGGAGTCACCGGAGGGGGTAGTCTAGTGTAAAACAAATGGCTCGCTCATCGGACTCCGATCTTCCAAGCCGGCCTCAGTCACCGTGGAAGATCCACACGTCGACTGCTACCTCCGAATTCACCTCCGAATTCATCGCTCTGTCTGCCAACGAAAGAAATTATGATCGAACTAAAAATAATACATGTCTTGATAACCCTGAACACGTAACCCTCCAAACAATAGAGGTAAGAGAATTTGAACTAAATAAAAAACTAGGTAGAATTACAAAAAACTATGAAGATAAAAGTGAGAAATTAAGCAATACAAATGAGAAAGTACAAAGCTTAGAAATACTGCACTTCAACACCAGAGGTTTAGTGGGAGAGGACCGATTCTATGAACTAGAAGAAGCCATCAGCAATATAAAATGGGATATTATAGGTCTCTCAGAAATCAGAAGGAAGGGAGAAGGGCTGATTCAAAGGAAAAACGGAAATTTCTTCTATTATTTTGGAGAGACTAAGGGATACAGAGGTATAGGTTTTTATGTGAGAGGAAATTTGTGGAACAAGATCACAGAAATAAAGAGAATATCAGAAAGAGTGGGAGTAATGAAAATTAGAATTGATGACCTTGTGTCCTTAGCACTAATCCAAGTTTATGCACCAACGGCAAAGAAAAATATTGAAGAAATCGAAGAATTTTACAACTTAGTGGACCAAACAATACAGGAAGAGAAAGAATACTATACAATAGCCATGGGAGATTGGAATAGTAAAATAGGAAAGGGTGAAATTGCAGGCGTACAAGGTTCATATGGAATAGGAGAAAGAAATAAAAGTGGTGAAAAACTAATCCAACCAGCAGAAAAGAATGGTATGAAGATTGCAGACTCATACTTTAAAAAGAGAGAGAACAAAATGTGGACCTGGATATCACCAGATGGTAAGACAAAAAATAAAATAGATCATTTACTGACGAACGATCTCTCAATAATAAACAATATAAACACCCTCTCTCGATTTAATTACTCTTCTGACCATAGAATAACTCGCTGTACCATAAAAAAAGTGAGAAGGATTTCTTGGCGTTGCCAAAAATATAAAGATCATGTTTCATGTCTTTTCGCCAGTCGTCTTAAGCTCTTCATCGTTCAAGAATATCCAGAATTTCCAACTTCTTGTTCTAGTATGAGTCAACTTTGGATGAGATTACTGGGACTCACTCGCGCTTGGTCCAGTACAAGTCCACTTTAATATATTTCAAGCTGATGAGGATACTGGGACTCACTCGCTCCGCTCGTTCGTCCCGCTTCTTGGTCCAGTACAAGTCCCCTTCAGTATATTTCAAGCTGATGAGGATACTGGGACTCACTCACGGCGCAAATTTCTGAATCAGTCGCGGGTATAAATTTGCACGCGCACGGGAAAAGTATTTTTAATTTAATTTTATTTTCATTCTATTTTATTCTATTTTCATTTCATTTTATTTTTATTTTTATTTTCATTTTAATTCAATTTAATTTTTATTTAATTTTAATTTTTTTTTTTACTCAGAAAGTGGTACTTGCAGATTTCTGAATCAGTCCAGGGTATAAATTTGCACGCGCACGCGCACGGGAAAAATATTTTAATTTAATTTAATTTTTATTTAATTTTGTTTTATTTAATTTTTATTCAATTTTTAATTTAATTTAATTGTATTTTAATTTAATTTAATTTAATTTTTAATTAATTTTTTTTTCATTTCATTTTTACTCAAAAAGTGGTACTCGCAGATTTCTGAATCAGTCCAGGGTATGAATTTGCACGCGCACGCGCACTGCATTTTTGATTTAATTTAATTTTATTTCATTTCAATTTAATTCAATTTTTATTTTATTTTTAATTTAATTTTATTTAATTCTATTTTATTTTAATTTAATTTAATTTAATTTTAATTTTAATTTTTTTTTGTTTTTTTATTTTTACTCAAAAAGTGGTACTCGCAGATTTCTGAATTAGTCCAGGGTATAAATTTGCACGCGCACGGCATTTTTAATTTAATTTAATTTACTTTAATTTAATTTAATTTTAATTTAATTTTAATTCAATTTTAATTTAATTTTAATTTAATTTTAATTTAATTTTAATTTAATTTTAATTTAATTTTAATTTAATTTTAATTTAATTTTAATTTAATTTTAATTTAATTTAATTTGATTTTTATTTAATTTAATTCAATTTAATTTTTATTTTATTTTATTTTTATTTTATTTTTACTCAAAAAGTGGTACTCGCAGATTTCTGAATGAGTCCAGGGTATAAATTTGCACGCGCACGGCATTTTCAATTTAATTTAATTTAATTTAATTTAATTTAATTTTAATTTAATTTAATTTAATTTAATTTAAATTTAATTTAATTTAAATTTAATTTAATTTAATTTAAATTTAATTTAATTTAATTTAATTTAAATTTAATTTAATTTAAATTTAATTTAAATTTAATTTAATTTAATTTAAATTTAATTTAATTTGATTTTTTTAAAATTTTTTTTGATTACTGGATAACCTCCCAGGTAATGCTCAAAAATTTTCTAAGTCCATTATAGGGGGGGGGGGCGGTGGTACTCGCAAATTCTCAATAGTGCATCAGGTGTCAAAAAAGACATGAAACATGTCAAAATAGCTAGAAGGACAAGAATAAAGAATTACATAAAAAATGGAATCAAGGCAATGAGAACTATACCATTGAATGAACAAACAGAAGCCATAGAATACCTAACACATCTACTAAGCAAAACACATACATCACAAGAAACTGAATACGACAAATTAGTGAGAGCAATAATAGATACAGAGAACAAATACGGAACAGTGAAAGAGGAAACAACAGATGAAAAATTAACCCAGAAAACGAGAAAATTGATAGAAAAGAAAAATACCTTGAGGAGAAAGAGCACAAAAACAGATAAAGATAAAATAAAATTATGTGAGTTACAGAAATTGGTGAAGAAGGAAGTCAGAAAAGATATAAAAAATTACAACGAGTGGAGAACAAAAGAAATCATAGAAGAAACATGGTCTACAAGGAGAATGAAAAAAGAATTGAGTACAGGAAGAAGACATATAACCAGCATGATAGATCAGACTGGAAGGGAAGAAAAAAACAGACATGGAATGCTAAAAATTGCAACAGAATTTTACAAGAGGCTTTACTCTAGTAAAATAGACAAAACAACGGAAAATGAAGAGAAAGAAGAGAGAGAGGAAAACAACGAGCTAATCCCCCCAATCTTGGAAGATGAAGTAAGGACTACTATCAATAAGTTGAGGTGAAGAGAGATAGAGCCCCCGGCCCAGATAAAATAAAGAACAATACTATAAAAATACTTAGCCCTGCATTGATAAGGCCTATCACAGAGGTCTTTAACAAAATTATAGAATCAGAAACGATACCTGAGCAGTGGAGAGAAGTCGAAATAGCACTAATATTTAAGAAAGGGGATAGAAAAATGATAGAAAATTATAGACCGATAAGCCTAACTGTTACCCTATGCAAAATGATGATTATAAAAAACAGAATTTACAACACGTGAGACTTCAATCAACCAAATGAACAGGCGGGATTCAGAAGGGGTTTTTCGACAATCGACCACATCCAGGCTATAAATCAACTCTTAGAAAAGGCTATAGAATATCAAATCCAGGTCCACTTACTCTTTATCGACTATTCAAAAGCCTTTGACTCTATAGAACATCAAGACATATGGAAAGGTTTGAGGAAGCAGGGAGTTCCTAGCAAAATTATAAATATCATAGAAAACTCTTATCAAAACCCAAAAGCCTACATGAGAACAGATAGAAAAGGAGACACATTCGAAGTGAAGAGGGGAGTGAAACAGGGCGACCCACTTTCCTCAAACCTTTTCAATGTAGTATTGGAAGAAATATTTCATAGACTAAGCTGGGAAGGAAAAGGGATAAGGGTAGACGGAAAGTACTTGAACAACTTAAGATTTGCTGACGACATAGTATTGGTAAGCCCGGACAAAAAGGAACTAGAAGAGATGGCAGAAGAATTGAGGAAGAAAAGTGAAAAATCAGGATTAGAGATTAATATGAGCAAAACTAAGTATATGAGTAACATTAATGAAGAAACAGAATTAATTCTGAACGGGGTAAAATTAGAAAAAATTACCGAGTACGTATACCTTGGACAAATAATATCGATGGAAAATAGACTTGATAAGGAACTAAGGGAAAGGAAAAGGAAAGCCTGGAGGAACTTTTGGGGACTGAAAAATGTATACAAAAATAAAAAATTACCGACAGAAGCAAAAATTAAAATTCTTGAGAGCTGTACACTCCCGGTACTTCAATATGGAGCTCAAACATGGTCCTTAACCAAAACACAGACAGAGGGTTTGAAAGTAACACAAAGAGCAATGGAAAGAAGGATAATGGATATCAGACTAAAAGATAGGGTCAAAAATACGATACTAAAAGAAAAAACGAATAGTAAGGATATAGGGTACATTGTAAAGAAACAAAAACTAAAATATGCAGGCCATATGGCCAGGGGGGACCCTGAGAAATGGAACTACAAGTTATCAAATTGGACCCCATACGAATACACAAGAGGGAAAGGGAGACCACCAACACGGTGGAGGGATGAGATAGTAAATAGAGTCGGTACCTCATGGCAGAATCAAGCACAGAGCAGGGAGAAATGGCGGAAGATCGGAGAGGCCTATGCCCATGAGTGGGCTATTTGTTAAGAAAATATTATGTACAGTCATGTTAAAAAAAAAGCGAAAATAAAGGCTGTTACAGTATTATTATTATTATTATTATTATTATTATTATGGTCTAGTATAAGTCCACTTTAGAGTATTTCAAGCTCATAGGTTTTGGGTAGGTCACTCGCTCCCTCCTTGGTCCAGTATAAGTCCAGTTTAGAATATTCCAAGTTAATACCTCTTTGGGTGATATGCGGTTACTTTCGAGTGAAGAGTCGTGTGTTCACGCGTTTAATGTTCATGCGATAAGTGTCGATTGTTCAAAGTGCGATAAACGAAGCAAATCATAACCGGTTTCCTAGTGAAAAGTGCCAACGAATAAAGAAATTTCTTCAACTCAGATCAACTCGTACGCAAGTTTTTGTCAGTAAAATCACCGGAAAGCTAAAACAATGGATGCGAAAGAAATGAAAGAAATTATCAAAGAAGAATTTCGCTCCACGGTGAAAGAACTGATGAAGGAACTAAAGGTAGAGATGACGAAAATATTTGAGGAAAAATTTGAAGAAAAAATTGAAGTTATTCGAGAAGAAATCAAAGATGTTGTGGAAGACCAAGCGCGAGTCAATAATGAAGTGAGAACTGAAATAAACAACCTCTGGGTCAGAATACATAAAACGGAAGAGTATTCGAGACACGAAAACGTCATAATAAGGGGTATAGCGTACAATGAAGAAGAAATGGAAGATGAACTTATATTGAAGGTGATAGATGTTGCGAAAAAGTTGAAAACGGAGTTGAATAAAAACGATATCAGTACGACCCACCGTTTACCGTCAAAAAGCAGAAATTTTCCGCCACCAGTCATAGTCAGATTAGTAAACAGATGGAAAAAAGAAGAATTGATTGCCGCATCCAAGCAATATCGTCTCAAAGGTATCTTCATCACACACCAGCTAACACCATTCAAGTTTAGATTGCTAAAAGAAGCATTGGAACTGAAGCGGGAAGAAGTTGTAAAATACGTGTGGACTTCAGGAAGTAAAATAATGGTAAGAAGAAGCGAGGGTGAGGAAGCAAAACAAGTAGTCAACATACAGAGCCTAATGAAGCTTGGGTGGAAGAATGAAGAAAAAACAGCGTTGCAAAAAAACCAAGAAAGCGAATTATCTGACGAAGATATCGAAGGTGAAGGCGCAAAGAACAGTGGTGAAAGGAGTTCCAACGAAACAGTACCAACCAACGATCAAGCAGAAGATAAAGACGGGAAATCTACATACCAACGACCAAAAGGCAGTTCAGTGTTTGATAGAATGATGTCAGCAGACAACTCAGCGAAGAATGCAAAGAACCGGATGGTTACTAGGAATGCGACCAAGAATGTAAAATAGGTAAGCTGCACCTCTCCTTGCCCTGGTAAGCATGGCCAACATGGGCAAGTAAGGCCGAAAACTCAACCATTTAAAGAGAAAAGTGGGAATGACAGACAATATAGGAATGAGAATAGGGAGAAATTATATACCAAAACTAAAAAAATAATAAATGATACCGATAGATCAAAAAGTAAGATAAGGAGAAGAAAAACAATACTCAGGTTAGGAACAATTAATGTTAGGTCGTTGAAGGACGAACACAAATTTTTAGAATTAGAAAAAGAATTTAAAAATAACAAAATAGATATATTAGGAATCGCTGAAGTCAGGAGGAGAAAGGAAGCAATAATTGAGACAAAAGAAGGAAATATATGGTTTCACACTGACTCAGACGGTCATAGAGGAGTAGGATTTCTAGTTAACAATAACTTGAAGAAAAAAATTAAAGAGTTTACTGCCGTCAGTGATAGAATTGCAGCTATAAAATTAGAAATAAGTAAATATATCTACACAATTATCCAGGTTCACGCACCTATTATGGGGACAGAAATTCAAGAAATTGAGGAATTTTATCGAATACTGAATAATACAATAAACAAAAACAGAATGGACAAGCAAAATGAAATAATAATTATGGGTGACCTAAACAGTCAAGTAGGTAAAGGTGAACCAGAGGAAGAAAAGATAATAGGCCCTTACCACTATGGAGAAAGGAATGAGAATGGGGAGCGTCTGATAGAATTTTGCAATGAGA
This sequence comes from Aspidiotus destructor, assembly GCA_035079395.1. Taxonomy (NCBI): domain Eukaryota; kingdom Metazoa; phylum Arthropoda; class Insecta; order Hemiptera; family Diaspididae; genus Aspidiotus; species Aspidiotus destructor. Next base: position 7,209,613 of record JAVHKZ010000003.1, on the reverse strand, counting down.
ATCATCTGAAAATCGTAAATACAATGTTTAAGAAGAAATATAATAGGAGGTGGACCTGGATATCTCCAAATATGAAAACAAAAAATCAAATAGATTATGTTCTAATGGACAGAAATAGTAAAAGCATTAAGGATTGTGGAACTTTGAAGAAATTCAATTGCGATACTGACCATAGACTGATATTACTGGAATTAGAGTGTGTAGAGCTTGGTGGTAGGAGAAAAAACCTTCCCAAAATAGCAGACTTGAACGAAAAAATAAAAAAATACAAGAACAATTATCAACTGATAGTAAGTCAAACAATGAGAGAAAAGAAATGGCTAAAGAACAATGTAGAGGAATGGAATGAACAGATAGTAAGAACCCTGAAAGAAGCTGCGAGCAAAATAAACGAGGAAGAAGAGACAAAAAAGACGAAGGATGAAAATCCTCTGAAAGAATTATATAAACATAGGCAAAAAATAATTAACAAAGACATAAACACAAGAAAAGACAGGATAGAGTTGGTAAACTTAAATAAAATGATAAAAATAAAAAGAAGGGAACACTACAGAGAAAAAGAGGACAGTATGATAGAAAAAATACTAGAAGATTCGATGAGCATAAAAAAGATTAACAAAAATCTTAGGCTGGGTCACAAATGGATGAGTTACATGATAAGCGAGGGAGAGAGAATATACGAAAGGAGAAGTATAAACAGAGTGGTAACAAAGTTCTATGAAGACCTATACAGCGAAAACGAAGAATTAAACATAAATTTATCCACAGAAGTAGTGAATGAAGAATTTTATGAACTAGAGCCAGTCATCCTAGAGTGTGAAGTTGAGAAAATAGTAAAAAACCTTAAAAACAATAAAGCAGCAGGGATAGATGGGATCACAAACGAAGAAATAAAATATGCAGGTGACGAATTCATAAAGGCATTAACCCAATTATTTAATAAAGTACTTGAAATTAAAAAAGTCCCAGAAAAGTGGAAAGTAGCCAAAATAATCTTGATTCATAAGAAAGGTGATAAACACAGAATTGAGAATTACAGACCTTTGAGTATAACCTCTAATATATCCAAAGTATTTGCCAAAGTCATTAATGATAGAATCAAAAAACACTACAACGATACGCAACCTGAAGAGCAAGCGGGGTTTAGAACAGGTTACTCAACAATAACTAATTTACATATAATAAATCAAATAATCGAAAAAAGCAAGGAATACAACTTGGATCTGTATATGGCATTTGTTGATTACACAAAAGCATTTGACAATGTAAAACACTCATATTTATTTCAAGCCATGAGAAATCAGGGATACAATAAAGATGCAATAGAAATAATAAGAGAAATGTATATCAGAGCAAAAGCAATGATAATTACTGATGAGGAGGGGGAGAAATTTGAAATAAAAAAAGGAGTTAGGCAAGGTGACCCTTTATCTTCGACACTATTTAATATAGCTCTGGAAGAAATCTTCCGAGAGATCAACTGGAAGGATAAGGGAATAAATATAAACGGGGCATGGCTTAACAATCTTCGGTTTGCTGATGATGTGGTGATACTAGCAAATAGCAAAAAAGAATTGACTCAAATGTTGAAAGAGCTAAATGAAAAAAGTCTAGAAGCAGGATTAAAAATAAATATAGAAAAAACGAATATAATAACAAACACTGATGATGACAACACTGCCGTAAAATTACACAAAAACGAAACAATAAAAATAGTGGAAGACGTCATATATCTAGGTCAAACAATTAGCACTAAAAATAGACACGAAAAAGAAGTAAAACGAAGAATAAAAATAGGCTGGAATAAATATTGGATGCTAAAAAGAATTTTCAAAACAAAACCTACCAATAAAAATAAAATCGAAAGTATTTAACACCTGTGTCATTCCTGCAATGAGCTACGGTGCTCAAACCTGGGCATTAAAAGAAAACCATAGAAATAGACTCCAAACAACACAGAACAGGATGGAAAAGGGGCTGCTGGGAATAAAGCAAAACGTGAGAATCAGAACAAAAAAAGTAAAAAATATACTGAAATATAACAAAAACCTAGTTGAAGAATGTTTGCAAAAGAAATGGGATTGGGCGGGACATTTGGCTAGAAGGGAGGGTAAAAGCTGGGTAGAGAAAACAACGTTTTGGTTCTTAAGATACAAAAAACGAAATAAGGGGAGACAGAAAATAAGATGGGCTGATGAGTTTGAGGCCTTACTAACCCACAAAATGTTTCATCAAATTGCGCAATGCCGACCAGAATGGGCAAGGTTGAGGTCAGCTTTCACCCGAAAGGGTAACAAGTATACTTATGCATAAATAATTTAATATAGGATTATAAATTATTGTACATTGAAAGCTAATAAATAAATAAATAAATAAATAAATACCTCTTTGGGAGCATACTTCAGTAAAAGTCTACTTTAGAATACTTCAAGCTAATAGATTTCGGATGTTTCAAGCTAATTGTTCGAAAACTAATACTGTATAAAAGTCGCTTTACGACGAACGTGCTGAAAATACCTATAGACCTACTGTGTCTCCTGCTCACTAACTGTCTCTCTCTGGTACGCGTCTAGCCTTTCTTTTAAGGAACATGTTAGAATGATCTGGTTGTATCAGAGAGGGTGTTGAACAATAAGCAGACGCAGTAAAAAATATATATAAAAGTAGGTATTCATCTGAACACGACTTGACGTCAATCTATTGAATGGTAACGTCCGTTCCAATTATCGGATACGGACGAGGGTAGAAAATACATTGTACCTACTATACGTTATAGCATTTTGTTTCCTCTTTTATAAAAAAGGATAACTAAGATTGTATCCAAGTATCAATGTCGTAAGAATCAGTTGAAAATTAAGCGGCTTCCTCGCCCATCGTGCGTTCTTATTTCATACAAGTAAAACTGACACTCAAAATTATTGGTCCTCCAACACTAATGGCTTTTGGATAGCTCATACCATGGTCTAGTATGAGTTCAGTTTAGATTATTTCAAGGTAGTAGCTTCTTGAGGACATGAGCTAGTTAACGAAAACTGACTAGCTCCTTTTCTACAATATACTAGTGTATGCTTGGTTTATACTAGCTAAGTTGATACTGCACTCTTAGTATACAATTAGTATAAACTGGGTTTCAGCTCGACTATTCATGATTTTTAAAGCAAAAGGCATAATTTTTAGCGCATAGAATCTTCCCCACAACTGCCAAAAAATCCAAGCTCCATTTCTCTCCTTCATAAAAATTTAAATGATGGTCAAATAGTGAATCATTTCATTTTATTTCATTCCGTGATCTCAACAATACAAACATTTCGCACGATATTTGGGACGCGACAAAACCAACCCTAATTCGGAAAACTTTCAATTTTTTATGCAACATTGAACTTCCGAAGGTCTGTTCGACATTTTAGGAACATGTTTCACGCTTTGAGAGTAAGCTCATTGGAAAGCTCGTTGAAAATACTATTAGAATTGTTGAAAAAGTCTTCTAACGTGTCGAACGAGCCTTCAAAAGTTGAAGTTTGCATAAAAAAATTTTCCCACTTGAGGTTAGATTTGTCTGACTGCGTCTCATTTATATGGGTAATCGAAATTCTATCAAGTTCATAAATAAACTGGCCTCATAATACCCTTGGCAACATCATACAAGGTGTCTAGATGTCGATTTTTTAAAATATTTCATTATTATAACTTTTCCTTACAGGACACATTAATATTTCAATTAGAAATGCAGTCGATGGCTGCTGTGAAACAAAAATATCAGCCCAATACCTAGGACGATCAATCTTATTCTGGCAAATGGTTTCTAACCTGTCAACGTATTTTCAACAAATTGAACGTAGGTATTCGCTTTCATTTCGAGCGGAAAAGGAATATCAACACTGCTCTTTTTTTCGCACTCGACTTAACAAAATAAGATTCGATTTTCTTTTCTCGTTCTTTTCAATACTCACGCGTGAAGAGAGAAGGAAGGAAAAAAAAAAACTTTTCTCAGCAGAAAGAACAAAAATTATTTATGACAGGGAAAAAAATAGATTGTTCGTCGAGCGAAACTGAATCATTTTTTGAAAAAGAAGATATTCAAAATGAAGTTTTCGATTTTTTAGATTCTTCTGGTAAACTCATCACATTCGGAGGTGAGGGACGAGAATCGAATTTTCTCGCTTACTCGCTACCTATAAAATTATTGTATCCGATCTCGTCAGCTCTATGGAAGATTTTCTCACGTCAGTTACGGCGAACACGGTATGCAATTTCATCATTACGAATGCGTTCTCGTTACGTCGCGTCGCGTCGTTCTTGTCCGAGGCGTATAACAAGTAGACAACTAGGGTAATGTTCACCTTTTTTTTCGCCCAATTTCACTGTGCTGAAGAATAAGAAAAAAAATCACAACACTTGAATTGCGAAAAATTTACGAAAGTTTGTTGAATATGAAATTATTGTACCCACCGAGTTGGCAACACATTCCTTTCTCGTAAATACTCGTTACAAGTGAGAAAAAGAACGCAAAGACTGACGCATATTTTATCAGTACTTCTATTATAGAGACGTAGAGCCCAAGTGGCTGGGATTACGAATAAAATAAAAAAAAAAAAAAAAGTAAAATAATAAATAGTGAGAGCGTATGAACATAAAAACATGCTCCGAAAATCAAAATTTTATCCGACTTCGAGAAAGATGGCAGCCCTACCCGATGAAAATAAAATAGAGAATGAAGAATTCGGAAAATGTTATAAAAAGATTCAATAAAGTACAATGGTTAGTTTTTATGAAATATTACGTCGAATGTGATTTTATTTTACACGACATTCATTATTGGCGCGAGACAATCCTGAAATATTTGGATTCAGCATCTTAATACGAAAAGATATATAATCCGCATTTTCACACACTCTCGTGCGAAGAAACTGTGGTACGCTGTTTTTGAAATTAGTTCGATAAGCGTTTTAAAAATTTTCAATCAGATCCAAACTTCATCGTCGCGTCGTTTCTCCCCCCCCTCAAGTATATCCTATTTTTATTTTTTTTTCATCAGTTTCATTTTATCATTGTTTTTCTTTTTTAGAAACGGTAAGTCTAGATTCCTGGAAACATCTAGAAAATTACTTCTTTCCAAAGTTATGAAGTCTGTAACAGTATCCAATTCCTTCAACTACCTGCGTTCTTCCCACATTTTCCCGTTTGTGTTTACTATATTTACTCCACAACTCCTTGCGAGCTGATGACCCACTAGAACAGGGGTATTCAACTAGTTTTCATTGCGGGCCACTTTTCCTAGTTGGTCAAGCGCGCGGGCCGCAAGAAAAAATAAGAACCTAACCTAACCTTACCCCACCACTACGGCCTTCTTTATCAGCCAACTTTCGCTTCTTGACAAATAGATCCATACCGAAATTTCACTTGTGACCATCCGCACTACTAAGAAGATAAAAACTTCCCTTTGCAATACCTATCAACTTTATGAATTCTACTTTACTGACTTGATTATTTTTTATACGCGTATCCTCTCCCTCTCTGTTTTCATGATGTAATTCTATTATTCATCCATGTCTCTCGCGGGCGACTTTCGGTGACTCCGCGGCCCGCGGGCCGCTAGTTGAATACCATTGCACTAGAGTATTACAAGAGTTCAATAGTGCGTCATTGTAAGGAAATGAGCAATCCTATTAATTTTTAACAATTCACCTAGTCGTGAAAGTGATAAGCTTGCATTAACGAGTGACTTGAATGACATAAATTTGTCCAATTATTTTCCTTTCCGAATCACTCATTATAAGAAGATCCACTGTTCCAGTTTTGGACCTTCACTCGATTTTATAGAAACATTCTCTACGACTTCATGATCTTTTAATCACAATATTTGACTCTTATGTACATTCTCGGGACTTACCTTTGACCATATTCCTTTCTGAATTCCTCACATAAAACCACTAGAAGCCAAATGCCTGAATACCGTAAGTAAGACTGACTCGCTAATATTCTCAATTATCTATGTCAGCCTCGCAACCGAACTCCAATTTTATAAAAGTCTCGCCCGCTTCTAATGAGATTACAGCTAGCGGCCCCGCAATACACTCCTAGTCTAACAAGTCTACTTTTCAATTACTGAACACTGTTCAGCCAAATAGGTCTCTAAATGGCCCCTAGGGCCATTACATACTAGTCCTAATCTCAGCCTCTGTGCTTTAATAGCCGAACTTCCCTTCCATTTTCGGACACTAATGTTGACATGCCAACTTCCTTCGCAGCCCCTGCTCAATGTCCAGAACTCCTTACCTACACTGCTTTCTCTTTCTCTCATTATACCTTACTAAATGTTCTTGAATCTCATGTTAACTCCCACCTTAAATCCGACCCTCGCCTACCAATTGAATCATCCATTACTCGATGGCTATTCATTCCTCAGACAATCGGACTCAACTTCTCGAATATTCCTGAACCAAATAACTCTGTCTACAGTTAATTAATCAATTCTCCAACCACATAATATATTATACTGATAGCTCTAAAACCAAAAAAATAAAACAGGCTAAGCATACTCTATTGAAGATGGAACTATTGTTCATCGTGGACCTCCCGTTTTTACTGCTGAGTTGAGCGCTATCCTCTACTGTCTTTTAATTCTTGCTCGGCGTTCTCTCGGACTCAACTATAACCTACTATCTGACTCACTTTTTTCCCTCTTACCTTTACAAGATCCTAATTCCAATAACCCAATCATCCTTCTCCATACCCTAATCTCCAATATGATACCATAAAATATGGTATAAATATGGTCGCATGACCAAAAATTGACTACCAACGGTCAACATGGTTCATCGGGCTAGTATACAAATTTCAAAATACTACCGTTCTAAAGTCTTAGCTTCTTGTCATGACCTCTGGAAAAATCAACTTCACAACAAAGTAAAATCAAACAAAATTCTTCTATCCCTTCGTCCTCTTGAAGTAGAAATTCCCGCCATGAAGAAGCCATCCTCTCCCGTCTTGAGCTTGGTTTCACTTGACTTTTCCACTCTCACCTCCTCCTGAGTCTTCTCGCTCCTCCAACATGTGACTACTGCCATTCAGACAATCTCTCTTTTGATGTCCTGTCCTCCAAAACCAACGTGCTACTGTCAAGTTTCCTCGTATACATGTAACCTCCACACTATGCAACAACTTTGAAACCATTTCCAATTCCCTCAACTACCTTCATTCTATCTATTTCTTTTAATTTCTCTAATGAAAAAATGTAATGTTATTGTACCAACAAATTAATTTGAGCTGATGGTCTGTTTTGAGTAGCCGCATAACTCAGAATTGGAAAAAATTGCTTTCTGCTGTTACGCAAAAACAAAAATCTGGTTTCATGCCTCTTTTTGGTTGACCACATGGGGCATTTACACTGAGGTTTTAAACAATTTCTAACAATATTTTTGACAACATTTAAGCGCAAATGGAATCGGATCGACTCATCACGCAGGGGCATTAATTGGCAGAAGAGGACTACTGATCAAACCAGCTTAGGGATGGGATATCTCCTCTACTCTGAGCTAGTGTATTAAATGGTAAACACCGCCTCCTCCCCTCGTTTGACTAGTCCTTTTCTCATGCCAATACAGCACCTACAGAAGAAAAATATCATTTGAAGAAAGCGACTCCAACAATTCATAAGTAAGAAGAAAAATAAGAATAGTTTTTAGTTAAATTCTTCACGCAGTTTTGCAATAGAAAAAAGATAATTATGTAATACCCGTCCCGGTGTTATCGAGCTGACATTCTAGCATCCACACAATTTCTTCAACTCTGTTTTCTGCTCTGGGCATCTTGACGTTTGAATATTCGCGCCTAATGTGATCATCAACACCTCATCAATATTACGAAAATTCTGGCGTTTCAGATGAAATGAGTATAACTGTAAAATAATGAATCTCCTGTTGGCGCGCTACGTAAGTCAAATTTCGATTACGTACATTTCCCTTTTCGCTGTAACAATTTCAGGTAATGCGCGAAACGTCAGAGTATTTAGGATGGGTAACGTGCTGGCGCGCAGGAATAAGGTTGCATTTTGTTAATTTTGGCCGGTACGTGCACTCGCTTTTCGTTTTTACACGAGGAGGAAAAGAACGGCGCTCGCTATAATTTTTTGTCGCGAAAAATGGAAAAAAAAAATCAGATTTACGTGAATATCTTCCCCATACTACGAAATAAGGGAATAATTTCTCGACAAACTTCCCATCATAATGAAAGAATGGAAATAATATTTGAAATAATGTGAGCAAGAGATGGCGAAGCAATACTCGTTTGTCTGAGAAAAAAAAAAAAAAAGTCAGGAAACTCAAATACCTCAAACTCATTTTATTCAAACCTCACTCCCTCCTCTGGACACGATTCGGTACTTAATTTGACTCATCATAACACAAGCTGAGTCATTTTACAGAGACGTGATTACAAACAAAATTTGTCAAGATCAAAATGAAAACACAATGGCGCGACATAGATCACTTTTAGTTACAGGCACTTGTAATCTACCTACAGAATGAAATAAATCGATTACTCTCCCAAGAAGGTTCAAAAAAATATCAATTCGATGAGGAGTTGTAGAGCTTTACAAAAATGCACGGACATTTATAATATAAATTCTACGAAAATGAATCAGACTTGGGAAGTGGGACATGAAAAATTCAAAACTCTGAGTCTTTTCAAATGAAGACCCCAAACAAACATTTCAAGTTCAACCGCGATAAAAGAAGTATTTGGAAGCCTTACAGGCTTGAATCTTGATTTCATCGAAAGACAAAATTTTGAAACTTTAATTTTTATAGAGACACAATTCTTGTACCCACTAAGGAAAGAGACCGTCATCGCACTCGTTGGTGGTATATTTCTTGAACGTAGAAAAGTTTGATATCACCTGGGTAGGACGTAATTGGAAGAAAATTAGCTTGAATTTCTCTAGAAGAAAGTGATCTTGAAAAAATCCCGTACAGGAGGATGTAACGTAATCATTAGCCTCGACTCACTTTAGGGGAAGTATTGTACAACCGCACAAAATTAATGATCGTACAAAAACGAAGAATTACTCGTACAAAAATAGGAAAGACGACACGGTCGTAAAATATCGAAAATCGTAACTCTATCTCATAGAGAAAGGTGGAAAAGCTTCAGTCAGTGTCCAGGGATGAGAAGTTGATCGTTCCAGAATTCTACCACGCACTTCCTACCACAAGAAGAGCATGAACAGGACGATATCTGCAGGATTTTTTTCAAAGGTCAAGCAAAATTATGGATTTGATTACGAGAAACTCGCTATAGAAGAGGACGATTAAAAAAAAGGAAGGATTTCTAGGCGTTGCCAAAAATATAAAGATCATGCTTCGTGTCTTTCCGCCAGTCGTCTTAAGCTCTTCATAGGTCAAAAATTTCCGAAATTTCCAGCTTCTTGTTCTAGTTCAAGTCTACTTTTGAGTATTTCAGGCTGACTATTTGAGAGTTCTAGGCTAAGGCTTTAGAACGGCACACTCACTTGATGTAGTGTTAGTCTACTTTGGAATATTTTAGGCTAATGAGCTTTCTTGCTAATGAGATTACTAAGCCTCACTCGCTCCGCTTGTTCGTCCCGCTTCTTGGTCCAGTACAAATCTACTTCAGTATATTTCAGACTGATGAGATTACTGGGCCTCACTGGATCCGCTCGTTCGTCCCGCTTTCTGTTCTAGTACAAGTCTACTTTAGTATATTTCAGGCTGATGAGATTACTAATCCTCACTCGCTCCGCTCGTTTGTAGACACCTAGTATAAAGAAAAAGAGTAAAGGGGTAGAGTACTCAGATTTTTCAATCACCCACCAGGTATAAAAAATTTTTTTACAAGCCCTTAAACCTAACCCAACCTCACCTCACCCAAAAATTTTCAAGTCCATTATAAATATACTACAGATAGTATAAGAAAGATGGTACTCGCAAATTTCTCAATCACCTCCCAGGTATTTTTTATTTATTTCATTTTATTTATATTTTTTTCATTTTCAAAAAAAGAGGGAGAATGGTACTCACAAATTTCTCAAAGACCTCCCAGGTATTTTTAAAATTTTATTTTCAGTTTTATTTTTATATTTTCATTTTATTCATTATTATTTTTCTCAGAATCATTTTTGATTTTATACATTTTATTTTATTTATTCATTTATTCTTATTCTATCATTTCTTTTTTTGGAGAGGATGGTGCTTGCAAATTTTTCAAAGACCTCCCAGGTATTTTTTTAAATTCATTTTTATTTTTTTATTCTATTTATTATTTTTTTTCGGAAACATTTTTGATTTTATTTATTTTATCTATTTTATTTTAATTTCAATTTAATTTTAATTTAATTTTATTTTATTTATTTTATTTTATTTTATTTTATTTTATTTTATTTTATTTTATTTTATTTTATTTTATTTTATTTTATTTTCATTTTATTTTATTTTCATTTTCATTTTCATTTTCATTTTCATTTTATTTTATTTTATTTTTATTTTATTTTATTTTTAATTTTATTTTTATTTAATTTTTATTTTTTTTCGAAAGAGGGTGGTACTCGCAGATTTCTCAATAACCTCCCAGGTAATTCACAAAAATTTTCCAAGTCCATTATTAGGAGGGGGGGAGGGGGTGGTACTCACGAATTTTCGATAGTGTTTAGGGTGTCAGAAAAGACATGAAACATGTCAAAATTGCCAAGATGTAGCAAGTTGTCTAAAAGCCGGAGTCAGAATTGTAACATTCATGCTTTGGAGCAAATCGACACTGATACAACCAGAGAGATCTCATGTCAGGAGAAAAATTTATACAAACATGCGCTCAATATCTTGCAAAATTGCAGCACCGGTCCTGGGCCCGGCCACGGAGGACGTTCTTCCCTAGTCCCGCGTCAAAGCGGATATTTGAGACTCTTTTTTTCACGTCTTCACTCTGCCCTGACTCCTAATTTAAAATTTTCCGAGTGTCCCCCCTTCACCCTACTTCGCGCGTGCCCCCTCTTTCTTCACCTTCGTTTTTCCGTGAGTGATTCAAAGATTTGCGAGTTCACCCCGCGATTTCACCTTGCTCAGTCTATATATTAGCTTTATACTGGGATTTCACCAGGCTCAAACTAAACTTATAATAAACCAAGAGGCCCCCCAGGATTTCACTAGTCTTAAACTAGGCTCATAATAGTGTGTCCGGGTGTAGACCTAACGCATGAGCCGCTCAACCAATTATAAAGCAAAGCGGATTGATTGACAATGAAAACGAGCGAGTGAAAACCTCACAAAAGAAAAGCAGACATAAAACATGATCTTCTTCTATTTGGCTCCGCCAGAAGATTTTTAGCGGGGAACCCGGGATCCCTTTTGTTAGGGGTACTCCCAGGAATTTTTCGTCCGCGAGCGCGGTTGATGACGTCACGGACTCTCGAGTTATAAATGATAGGAAGTGGACTTGGAAAAATTCCTACCTCCGAGCCATGTATGATAGAAGAGGCACTTCGAAAAATCTCGACTCTCGAGCTATACATGATAGGAGGGGACCTGAAAAAATTTCAACCCTTTAGCCATATATGATAGGAAGGGGACTTGAAAAATTCCTACTTTTGAGCTATATATGATAGAAGGGGTACTTGGAAGAATTTCGAATCTCGAGTTCTCCCCTTGATAATGGACTTGGAAAATTTTCGAGAAAAATTTCTATAGGGTTTCAGTTGTCTCTCAGGTTCTGGCATAACCCCTGCCGTACAAAAAAGAATTGACGCATCTACAGAATGAACGATTACCATAAAAGTACATTTTGATCTAATTGTTTCCAAAAAAGTTCTGGAAAGTATCTTCAACGAAAAATTTGATAATAAAGTTAGTATAAAGCTGACGATTTTTGTTTTTCAAAAAAACTTCATGGATGCAGATATGTTCAAATCATTTGAACGTATTTGTAAATCGGCTCGCGTAAATACCCATCGTGATTGCTTTCACGCACGCACACATCGACACTGTGATGAAGCCGCGAAGATCTCATTCTCCAGATCGTTGATATGCAGATACATTGGTAGCCGGCTTTTGCACGTGCCAACAGTGGTTCATTTGTGCAAGTAAAATTTTTAATAGAACTTACTTTGTCTTCACTCTTTCACGTTCTATGTATTTTCTTATTTCTTGCAAATTTGCTACTCATCATTCTGATCAAATCCTAGAGTGCAGACGAATCAAATAAACAATAAAAAAACGAAACGAAACCATTTCCGACGCGGAACACCAGCAATAGTGAGATTATACTTCACATCATACACGACACCCGTGCGGTAAGTGAGCTTCAAAGAGAAAAACCACGAAAAGCTCCGGAGACGTTCTTCGGTGGGAATGAGTTGAGACATCTGACATCATCTTATAGTTCTCTTTAGGTTCGCATAGAGCGCGCTGTTTCGTGGTGAACTGCGGTGTAAAAAAATCGCGTCGGGCTTGGACGCTTGGTCGTGTTTTCAACGATAACGAGCTCAGCAGCTCATGGCACAAGGAGAACGGTGTCTACCATTACAAAAAAGAGGAGAAAATTAGGAAACAAAGAAAACTACCGAACCCAGACTGTCGGGTTCCGTTCATTTTATGCTTCTGTTCAATTAGGGTAACTTTTTCTTCACGGTAATACTTTCCCTTTCTCGTCTGCTTCGGATTAGTCTTAAGAAGTGAAAAGTTTTTGTTACTTATAAAGTGCTCGGTGCTTATCTCGTCAATCGTACAACGAGCTTAGGACCTACCAGTCCACTCTCAATTATCGATTTATCATGATAAAATTTTCTTCAAAGTGTGTACTCTGATTTTTCATGTTCGTATACCCACCGCGAAACATCAACGTGGTTCGGCTACGATCAGAAGTCTGTAAGACATGATAGTCTAGAATACGGTCTTCCAAATTTTAGGAGCCTTCCGAGCAAAATTCCGTGTTATGCATAAAGTTGTGGTTCGCGTATTGCTATTCGCCAAAGCTCGAGAAATTTGCGGCAAAAGAGAAGACACTGTCACCGTTTATTCACGCATATCATACCGAGAACTGCTTGATTTCGTCGTTGATTATTTTGCTCTGGAAGCAATTAAAACAAATCTCATCCTCGCCATAAACGAACAGTATTCCGACGCCAACATACCCCTCAAGTTGAACGAAGGAGATACCATCGCAATAATTCCACCCTTGAGCGGAGGTAAGGAAATTTCTCCTCTCTTGGCCGGCACTGATTGTCCGCGACGTCAATAACGTGTTTTTTAATCTTTACAGGTTAAAATGAACGATGTTCAGCTTAGACACGACGTTTTAAAACTTGACGACATTTATCAGAAGGTTATGTCCGAAGAATGCGGTGCGACGTCCCTATTTGTTGGCTCCACCCGTAATAATTTCGAAAATCGCGTAGTGGGTGACAATTTCTTATCTCATGCTAAAACCAAAACACTTAAATCTAACCTAATGTTGTTCATTTATGGTCGAGGTTACGCGCTTGACTTATGAATCGTATGAGGAAATGGCACTGAAATGTCTTGGACAAGTTTGTAGTGAAATACGTGAAAAATGGAACGACGTTCGTAACATTGCCATCCATCACAAGCTGGGAGAAGTGAATGTCGGCGAATCTAGCATCATCATCGCAATTTCATCGCCGCATCGTAAAGACTCCCTGGAGGCGCTTTCTTTTGCCATTGATCGAATCAAAGCCATCGTACCAATTTTCAAAAAAGAGGAATACGCCGAAGGTGACGCACAATGGAAAGCGAACATGGAATGTTCTTGGTCGAAAACGGAATGATACCAAATCTTTCTTGCTAATTAAAGTACAAATTTTTACCATTTCCATACTTATGATGTAGTAAGTTTTCTGTAATATATTCGTTTTTTTTTTACGTCATCGACTATCTTGGAAATTCGAAGCGTGTAACGTTAGAAAAGTATTTAATTTTCTTACTTAGAATACGAACAAGACGTATTAAAAAGTACAAACGATAATAAAGACTAAAAATTCGAAAAAGAAAAACGTGATTATGTAAAATACATTAATAAGATCAGCGTGAGCAATAACAATGATAAAACGGCAGAAAATCTTGTATGTTTATAAATCATTTCATTCAACAGCTCTGTACTGTGATAGAGCAACAAACCTTACACAATTCACGTTTTTCGGGTCCGATCTTTATTCACTACGGGTAAACATGCAACTAAAAAACTATAATTAACCTACACTTATTCAGTCATTGAAGACGATAATATGATCACAAGGAAAAAGACAAAAAAGAAAGAAACGCGAGTTATTGGAATATAAAAGACGCCTCTAAGAATTCAGCGATTTGGTAAAAAAAAAAAAAAAGGAAAAAAAAATTCAACTTAAAAATAATCGGTTTTCCATTTCAAAGCCGCTTCGTTCTTCGCGTCTGGCACCAGATGACTTCGGACACCGACCAACACTTCTGAGGTGGCCTGAGTGGCGAGAATAATCGGTGTCAGTGCGGCTGAAGGTATTTCTCTCATAATTCCGCCGACAGCCCCGACAGCTCCTTTAGATTCATTTTCAACGCTCGCAACTCGTATCAGAGTTTGAGCGGTTTCTTCGAACCCCTGGAATCATCGAAATTTTTAAAAGGGGGAAAGTTTGGAAACCCCCGGACCGACCCAACCTAGAAATATAGACGTACTTCTTTGAAGAGTTGAAGTGCAGTAGCAACACCTTCTCGAATGTCCGCTGGTTGATTATATTTACTATGGCGACGATAGTTCTTGCATTTACGACGACTGCCTTTACCAGACCTCTCGTGGTACCTCAAACATCGTGCACTCTGACTCTGGGATACTAGATCGTAGGCGGTTTCCGCAATACGCTAAACCGAAATGGAAAAATTAGTAACAGATGAACGGAAATTCAGTTGAACGACATGATGAAATTTTTTACCAACCTGTATAGCGTAGACTAGGCGCGCAGTCAATTCGAGAGCGGCCATAGCCGTTGATGTGGTGAACGAATTGGCGCCTCTTTGCAAACCTCTCACTATACGACCATCTTTTTGATATTGCTCGATCGGGAGCCAAAATAGATCTCGTATTCCTTGGACTGCAAAAGCGAATGAATTTTTTTCACTTCACATTATTTACAGAAGATAACAGAATGCACAATCAAATCGTACTTACACAATTGCACCAAAGAATACATAGGTCCAACTCCTCCAAGAATGGAGGGAAGTTGATTCTTCTTGATATCCTGTAACCATTCTGTTAGAGCGTATGATACCAATTTTTCAAAACCCAAGAATCTATCGAACATGATTTTACTCTACGTTAGAAATAATCACCCAAAAAAGTTGAGCTTGTAATTGACTCGTTGAAGTAACTTACCCGTGTCGATTGCACAATTTTTTCAGTTTCAACTCCGAACAATTGAGTTGTCCTAGGCCCATGATCAAACCTGCGAGAGGACCGCGACTCATGTCTACACGCTTACCTTCGTAATCCAACCGAATAGGTACATCGGGTGAGAAAATGAAACTCCTAGAGGATGAAACAAGAAAATACTATCAGTGTTAGGCGCCAAAATGTTTTTCTTAGTGTACACATTTCCTTCAGTACAGTGGAGTTACATTACTATTCAAACATATGGTAGGAGCAGAAAGTGGAAGATCAACGGCGAAGTAGAACTGTTGATGATAGAAATGAACGAATACACAAAAGAAGAAAATTTCCAGAGTACAAACGCAATTTGATTTATGTCATAATTCTAGTAAGCCTAACTAAAAACGATATTTTATACGACGGGACGTCTGATCGAGTCATCATAAATGCGTAGAATTCATCATAAAGATCGTATTACCTGATAAAAATAGGATTATTAGTTGGCGCTGCAGAAATCGTCGCTTCATTCTCATCCTCAGAGTCCGTTGACATCGGAGGGGTATCACACGCACTCATATTTTCTATGTTCATTACGGGTTGCTGGACAGTTGATGGTTTTTTAGGATTGTTGAGATCATCGTCTAAAGTAAAAATAAGTTTTAGAACACCATCCCAAGATGAATAAAATTCCGTAAGATCCCAGACACTTACTTTTATAGCCGGAAATTTCACTGAAGAAGTTTATCAAGAAGAGTAACGAGTCTTGATCGATATTTAATCGTAAAGGTAACAAGGACACTCGCAGACAGCACTCTTGCCGATAATTCACATTTATCTCGGGTCGTATGTTCGTAGATTTCACAACCAGCTAGAAAAACGAAAACAAATTACAGATCTTCTTTTGACGATTCTATTTTCTTTACTTGAAGTCAAATACCATATTCGCATGCGACTGCTTCGGCCGCGTACTGCTCGAGTACAAATACAAAAATTTGTTCATCTGAGAAGTCGCCATGCGATCACTAATCTCGATCTCTTGTACTACTAACACTTGCCGCGATGCTTGTTTGGTATCTTTCGGGTAGACTTCGTATTGATATTTTAACTGCGAATTCAAAAGAATATCAATCAATTTTCCTCTTTATTTACGTAAAGAGGAGCGACTCAAACAAAACAGTTCCATTACTTTGGTCAATTTTAGTTCCATGAGGACATCTTGTTGACGATTCACTCCTCCAGCAACCAACCAACTGGACCTTCTATGTCGATCGTATCGTGACGTAGGGCTATCTTCGTTGAAATCAGCCAAACCGAGACGCGGCGATGATTGAGGTAATATGAAATTCACCTAAATTCAATAGAAACGTCAGAGTAGGTGAGATTTAAAGTTAACATCAGGTTGATTCTCAAGGCAAAGCGAGTACTATTAAGTAAAAAATGAATTTTGTTCTGATTCATATTTTGGGAATATTTTGAAACGTCTCGAGGCTCTTGAGGCTTAAAGGCCACTAGGAAATTCCCGTACGTAGAGAGGAGAATGTTATTACAAGTTGACGACATCATACGTGACCTTGGCATATTCTAGGGACTTGAAAATTTCAACTCTTGCTACTTTGGAGCCTTTGCCTGTATCCTTAACCTTCATAACATCAAGCGTATTTCAAACAAAATTATAAATCGATGCGTTGATTCTGATTTGTCAGATCAATTACGAGTCGATAGTTCAGACATTAGAGAAATAAGGGATTTTTGATTTTTTACTATGAATATTCTTCATCAGCGACTTACATACATATGAGCGTAGAGGAGGGGAAGAGGACTTCACTCGTATTTTTTCTTTTGTAGAATACCATACTAGGTCTCAGGCCCTCAGAGTCAGGCTTGAAGAACGGAACGGGAACAAAACCGGTATGTTTGAGTTTTGAGAGCAAATGAAAACAAAAACGTTATCTTTGAAATCAACCGGGAACGGAACAAGAACGAGAACAGCAGAGAGGGAACGCTTTCACAATGGACTTTGGGAATCGTTCGCGAACGAGAAGCGTATTAACATACTAGCAAGGCTTCGGAGCCAGCCAAATTCAGCTCCGGGCTCCAGCTCCGGTAAAAAGTCGGAGCTGGCTCCGGTCAGCTCTCCGCTCCGGGGCTTCGGAGCCTCGGAGCGGAGCCGCCGGTAATGTGGCTCCGCTCCAGGGCTCCGGAGCCCCGGAGCCGAGCTCCGAACTTCGAACTGCCTTGAACGTGTGTGTTTCTTAACCAAACTTGGGGGCGTTTGCAAAAATTTTGTTCGCGTTTGTTCCTGTTCACTTCTGAAAAAAAAACGTTCACGTTCGTTTGCGTTCCTTCATGAGATTGCCTCCGTTTGCGTTCGCAAACGAACAATAAACCTTCGTTCGCGTTTGTTTGTTCCGTTCGGTGCGATTTTAGCAAACCTATGAAATACAACTGCGGAACGACAACAATCGGCTCCGGAGCGCAATGAACCGGTTCCGGAATACAATGATCCGACTCCGGAGCAATACCAATCAGGAAAAAGGGAATTTTCCTTCACCTCAGTGGCGTCATCTACAGTTGAACACAAAAAGGGTTTTGTTCTACGGAGATCAAGACTTTTTGCTTTTTGGTTTTTGTTTCTCAGCCTTATTAGTTTAATGGAGGCTTTCAGCTTTCTTCTTATCAACCGTGACCACGACAACGCCAATGGTTGTATCGCGCGAATTAATAATATTAATATTCAAGAAGGAAAATGAAAAAATTAAATGAAAAAAAGACCGAGAACCAAGAACGTTTAGTAAATTTGAATTAAATCAAGAAGCAAAATAAGCAAACGCTAGATAACATTGTCATTTTGTTGTCTTTTGTGAGCTCCAGGGCTCCGCTCCGCTCCGGAGCCGCGGAGCTCGATGTCGGAGCTGGCTCCGCTCAGCTCCGACCAAAAAAAAATTGGCTCGGGCTCCGGCTCCAGCTCCGGCCAAAAGTCGGAGCGGAGCCGCTCCGGAGCCGAAAATTGGCTCCGGCTCCGAAGCCTTGCATACTAGGAACGGGAACGGGAACATTACAGTATTCTTGTTTTCGAATTCTGAGAACGAAACGTTATTTTTGAAATCAACCGGGAACGGAACATGAACGATAACAGAACCTTGAGCATATGAGAAGTGAGAACTGACGAGAACGGAACAGGAACAGGAACGGGAACGCTTAGTGTTTCGTTTGGACACGGCCGTGGTTTGGACGGGGGATTCCCGTACCCAATTCCCGTTCTCGACTCTGAAATATTCCCGATTTCGCGATCGGTTAATACTGCCAAAATTGAATGTATTTTTTATAAATGAGCAACACTGAATACAGGGAGAGCATGCGATCATCTCTAGGATCATCTATTCCTATCAATATTTTGCGCTCGAACTGTTTACGCTGAGTGCTGACTGATAAGTAGATAACGGTGACGAGAGGAGAGTATTTTCAATTTTGTATTATCGAGTAGAGTATTTTGTATTATTGCTTTGCATCAGTCTCACAATCTCACAAATTTTAAATGTCCGTTATCCTGTGTTAGTGGGTTTCTCTGGGATGGACGAGTAGCATAATTTGGCACCATAGATGACGAATTAAGAACGGCTTTTAACACAGGTCTTATGGGAGAACTGAACGAATATCCGTTCAATCCTATGTAAAATCAAACGGCGTTTTTGCCTCGTTCTTTAGTTCGTCACGTTTGTTTGGCACTTCCCTTTGTCATACACGAATTACTGATACCTATAACTTTGTATTACTCGTTCAAATATCGAATTTCAGAACTGTCACACTATTTGTGCAGTCCTGAATTTGTAAGCCACAATGAAAAGATTGCAAGACAAGTTTTACTAGATGAAAAAAAGTGGGACTTGGCTCACAATGATAAGAAAACCATGTATGAAACAAATCCGTAGAATTCCCGATGGGATTTTCGGTCCAAAATTGAATTCCCGGGAACGTCTGAACACTGGGAACGCTTCCACGTTGGACTTCAAGAACCGTTTGCGAACGGGAACCGTATCATGCAATACCTACTGGCAACGGGAACGGAACGAGAACCGAAAAAAATAATGTTCTTCAAGCCCTGCTCAGGGTAATACAAGGCTACAAATCGATATATCGATTTTGATTCAACAGATTGATGTATAATTTCGACGTGGGAGTCAATATTCCAGGAAATAACTCTGAATTTTTGAGCTACTTGAGCCGTACAGCACTAGCGTTTCAGCGAGTAAAATGTGAACTTTTTAACGGAACTTTTAAAACGAAGGTACCGGTACAAAAACTGTCGCGATAGAAGATAAAATTTCTCACTGTTTCTTCGAGAAGATACTATCAAATTTTTTTTCCACAAGAATACGTGCGTCATATAAAATGACTGTACAATAATTCGTGAGATAATTTGTCCAGACAGTGTTGAGATATAGCAAAGGGGCTCTGCGACGAAAATTTTTCCAACAGTCTGAGAATAGGGAGGATGATACTTACCGCTTTAGTCTCGGTCGATTTTACCACGGAATACGCAACATTCATATTTTCTATTGTAGATTTTTTCGCTGTTCTGACGGCATCGTAACCACACAAAGATTCCGAACTTGCGGATCTACGAACAGAATATTTTTTTTTTTTAGAGAAGAACAAATTCGATACTGGGAGACGAAAATTTACTTACTTTTCCGCAAAAGTCACGTGTTTCTTCGTTTCTCCGGTTTTCTCATCAGGTTCTTTCTTCGCGAAATCATTACCTCCGTACATATGTAAGACGATCGTAATTTCGCGCAATAAGTATTTCGATAAAGGTTGCGGGTAACCTTTAGGCGCTTTCAGTACATCCACTTTACTGACTGGAACGGTAAAATGATTATCGGCCATACGAATCGGTTCGTGCGTCAGTAATCGAATTTCAGGTAGATTACTCTTCCCCTAAAATGAAGAATCGAGACAGTGATTATATAAATTCGAAATCTAATGCAGTTCGAATCTATTATTTTTTCATCGTTACCAAATATCCGATTCCAATTTCACGATCCACGAAACAGAAACCGACATCGACGTCTTCATCCGAACTGATGGAGTCAGAGAAGGCTTGACTCGAAGACGAAGTCAAAGGTAAATTCTCTTCATTAGGGAAGAAAAACACCTCTACCTTATCATCGCCTCGTGAATGACCACCTGGAATTTTTTTTTTAAATTCAACAACTCTATCCAGACTATTTAAGCTCAAGTTATAAATTTAGATCGAGAATCACGTACTTCTCTTTTTTGGTGGTTCAACGAACATATCATTCATTGCTTCTTCGACTAGTTGCGGCACTCCCTCAACCGGCCCCACAATTCCGCCCTTGCTCATGCAGGGTGTATCAAGGTTCTCGGGGGGCGATTCTTTTTCCAAATTTACCAATAAATCGTCATTGGATTCATGCGACCTATCCGTCTTGTATGCGTCACGACAATTTGTATCACATATATCGCCATCAGACGCGACATATTTGATTAATTCCATCAACGCGATAGCCGAATCAGCACACGTTCTAATATGCACTATGTTATTCGAAGCTCTGAGATCCGTTTGCGGTTCCCCTGAGAAAAATTTTACGAATAGAAATGTTATCTTTATTACACTACGTGGGTAGGAATCAGGAGAAATTTCCTCACCATCTTTAGTATCCGTCAATCTCAAAGACAAGTCGAACAAACCAAGATCCATAACACAGACGTAATCGTTTCTCAAATCTACGGAGAGATCATCGGGGTCGTCTCTAATATCTTTCGTTTTACTTGATAAAAATAGAGAAGCTTCTTCTGCGATGAATCTTAGCACCGACGTCGATGTTTTCGTGGTAATATTACTCGAAATATTGAAATTTTCAACGACAAGGGCTGCTTTCGTTGGTAGATACAGAGGTCTAAAATACGAATAAATAGATAAAATTCAGTCGAGGGACGGATATTCTGAATTGATAAAGCAATACGTACCTGTAGTCAATGACGCAATTCAAGAGTTGTTGGTGCAATTGCGTAACGACCTTCCAAGGATGATAATTGGAAACGGGATAGTCTACTATATCGAAGAAATCGATCAACTGCGATAACCAGCTGGTGTAGGATGGTTTCATACGATGTCGAATGGTGATTCCATTTAAACTATTGGCAACGCAGATATTCTATCGAACGAAATGTTGAAAAAATTATACAATCCAGATATTTTATTAGACCCATCAAATTTTGGTCAAATATTGGTACCTTAAGCCTATTTTCTTGGCCTAAAATTCGGACAGCCAAAGTCAACATATCGTCGCTGGTTGTACTTCCAACACCGACCGGACCCGTATTCTCATTGATGATCGCTCCGACTGAAGTCTTATAAATCGTAGGTAACATATATTTGCTGGGGTAGGAATCGAAAGATTTTGAAGTCATTTCCACGAACCCAGGAATGAGACCTACGAATAAAAGTGGAATTTTTTTGAAATCATCTAATGTTAGTCTTGATGAAGGGAATAAAACCTTTACTTACTGCAATGATACAGAGTACAGTGGTTTATTTGGAGACATATATAATTTAGAAGTGGTTCACCTTTGTGACCACTAACAAAGAAGAGGTTTGCTTCTTGAAAGATCAACTGTATCTCTCCAAACTGACCGGGAATAACATTACTCGTCGAATCCTGCCATTGGGTACATTATAATTAGCATTACAGAAAAACTGAGCGAAGAAAACGCGTGTTTTATGACCACTCACCCTAGCATGAGGAAATATATCTACGACACCTTGACCGGCAGACAGAGATATTGTTACTTTACTCTGTTGTTGGCCAGTGAAATTATGACTTCGCTTCGGTGTATATTTTTCATCAGCACTTTCCTGCGGTTCTTCATCCTCGCTATCTGAACCTAGAACGATGAAATTTTACTTACACAATGAAAATGATTCACCATTACATAGAATATTGATGCACTTCATCATACCTTCTCTCACTGTCGATTTACACATAGAAAAACTGGCGAACATAGGATTAGCGACACCAAAATTCAAATTTTGAGGGATGCCGGCTGTGCTGAAACTCTGTTCGAGTGATTTAGGCACCCACAACATGAGATCATTGTTGAACCTGAAACGCGACGTTGAATACATCGAATTATTCGAGTACAGGATAGAACAGAAACAGCCAACAAGAAATTCAACTCCGTTAGAGAACCCGTGAGTTTTTTCAAGTCTATGTAGGGATCCGTGCTGCCAGATGATATTATCAAAAATCCGTAACCGCCATTACTTCTAGGACCTAAACACTGCAGAGTTTAACCAATCTATCAATAACGATCAGGATAAAGGCATCTCTCATACAGGTAACTAAGGTACTTTTCCCTTGACCGACTCAATGATACGGGAGACTGCGGTAGCAGCTCATACTTTCACATGAGTGATTGAGATACTTTTCCCTTGAGCACAACAAATCTATAGAAGAACAAAAATCCGTAGATCCGGCAGCACTGGTAGGAATATAGAAAGCCTCGAAATTTCTGTCTCCATAAAAAAATATGAAAGAGCAAAAAGGAAGAAATATGTTGGAAATATGAAGGAAATAGAAGTCACGAATTTTTCAAAGTCCCAGCGTTCTAAAGGGATGGCGAGTCTCCCGCCAAAAATTGTACCAACGGAATATCCCCGATTCCTTATCTACGCCACAGCATGAGATTCTGTATTTAAAATGAAGGGGAACATACTCCAAGAAAGACTATCAAATTTCAAAACTCAGGGACTCTTCACGAAGTTGAAACATTTAAAAAATAATATTACCTGTTGTAGATCAATTCGTAGAAGTGTTTGGAAGGAATCTGAACCACCACTGACGGTACCGAGATATCGATTTGCAATAATGCATTATGACTTGCACTCTCAATAAACTCTCCAATTTCTTCTTTGTTACCCGGTAAAATAATTTCTTCACCATCACCTAAAAGAGGAATGATCATTCACGTACTGTTTAAAAAGAATGAAAATCTTCCTTTCCGCGACAAACAGTGATAATAAAGAATTAGAATTTGCTTTTGTTACCACAAATTACGAAAGCAAGTTTCCAGTTTTTATTGTAATATTTGAACATTGCGGTGCGCTCAACGTTCTTATGATTTTTGAGCACCTTGAAAGTGTGATCGAGGATGAGAAACGGGACTTTCATGAGCAAAAGATTGGTTTTTCTGTTCATAATTGTTCTTTTTATAATTTTGCAAGCTCTTTCGTGCGGTCCAGTAAGGAAAAATCAATCATTTTGCCCAATGAGGTTCTTTTCTCGACCCCGGTCACTTTTGCTAAACACTTCGACAGCGCATCATTTAACAAAACAAAAAAAAAATATTTCCGTTACTCACTATTTGACGTAGATTTAGAGTGTGACGTATCGCTTTCTCGCTTAATCATTTTGGCGGTAAACGGAGAAGGTTCATGTTTTTGAATTTGAAGAATAGACTGATTCATGCTTCCACTAGAATCGATTCGTTCGTCCGCTTCTTCTTCTTCTAATTCGACGTACGCCACTTTCGGATAGCTTCTCAATACAAGTCTAAAAAGCGGAAGAAAATTCATAAGTCAGAAACAAACAAAATTCACCAATAATCTTATGATCAATAGGATTTTTATTAATATTTACAATTGGAGGTTTAACAGGCATCATTCTTTCAAATTCAATTATTGATATCAATTTACATGATTCATATTATGTAGTAGTACACTTTCATATTGATTTTCACTAATTTAGTACAGGCGATAACTCATCGTCGTAAACAATTTGAGAACCGAAAATGATTGTAACTGGTACGGTTCGGGGTCCCGAACAACATTTCAAATCCATTGGTGAACGTTCACTGCACAGTAAATTAATATTCAAGACTACCTTTTTTCCTTATCGCCTCTGATTCACTATCTGCCTGAACAGCAATCGTCAATATCAACTCTACTCATCCTTTCGTCTCAAGCTCTCATCCATTCTTTACAACGCAACTTTCACCTGAGTCCCCAGCCACACAAGAGGTAGATTTGACAACTCAAGCAACCACACAATTCCCACGAATCAATTCCCGCCTTCTTCTCACCAATTCGGACTGAAACTTACTGACTAATGAATCACCTTTTAACAAAAATGAATAACAACTAATTTATCTACCTCTTGGTTTTCATCCCACCACGAAATCCGCCTCACACGTCTTCGCATTGGTCTCACGCGATTTACGCCCACCTACTTTCCAACCTTTTCTCTCTCTCTAGAAACATTGCAACTCCCACAATTTCGCACGCTCAGTCTTAGCGTCTCTCAGCCGCACCAACCCGATTTCCATTACCATCAAAATGACTCTTCCTCGTGACCTCTCACCTTCAAGCCGACAACTACGTCCGACAAATCTAAAAACAATGTACTACGAAGGCAGTTGAAAGCTCGCAAACGACTTTTCTAGCTTGAAACTCAATTTTTCAAAATATTTTTGTAAGAGATTCTTTTTTAAAAAGCTTACGAAGTTTTAGACTTCCGATGAAATTCAGTAAATTTCATAGGGAATATTATCTCTGATCGGAGCTCAATTTTTGTGATTTTTGGAAAGAGTCAATTTTTTTGGCAAAAGCTCAGAACTTTCAATCAACATTGACAAAAAGTTCAATCAGCGCAGATTTTACGATGAACATTTTCTGTTTAAAACTTGTTTCATCGAAGCACAAAATAAAATGGCAGTTTCTATAAAAAGGGGTATCTTTGTCGGTAACCTGATTTTCCAGTAATTGCAATAATGGAAAGTTAGGTCAAAATCATCAATAATGAGGTTATAATGGGTCTATATGTAAAAAAGGATGAGCTTTCACATGGTGATGTTTTCAAGATTGAATGGGGCCTCTAGAACTTATAAAATTGAATTCATTTGTAGTTGTTTGTCTGTGACGTACTTCAACTTTTTATCTGTGACAATAACTTTAAAGAGCTATTTCTCAACATTGGTTCAAAGTTTTTTCTTCGTTTTTTTTTTTCAGCTTATGTATAAAACTTGAGTGCTTGATATCCATCTGTCTACAACCTCTAAGAACCTTTTATCTATTATAAAATCAATTTTTATTTTGAAGTCAAATAATTTTACGAAGTTACGTAACCTTTTGAAGCACTAAATTGTATACGTAATTTTCTTTGAACACACTTTTTTGAAAATCTAACTTCAGCAGATGGTATCTCAGGAAATACTGCTCATAGAACACTTTTTAAAAGCTAATTTCATTGCAAATTTTATCCTCTTTCCACCAATGTATTAAACTTGAAATTGACCAGACCGACAAAGATACCCCTTTTTATAGAAACAGCTTTAATATTTTCCGTCTGAAACTTCCTTTGATTAGAATCAAATTTTTCGAGATAGTCGCAAAACACTGATTTTGGAGATCTAGAACACGCTACAAAAAATTTAGCAAGAATTGTGAGGGACGAAAACTGGAATGTTATCCAGGACATCAAACTTGACCAATTACAACAATCTTCGGTTCTGTATCCCAAAATATTAACAAAATCATTTGATGTATCTTTCTGTCCTGTTAGAATCACTTGTAAAACCACGCCTCAACAAAATTTCTCATATTATTATCAACTTTACGATAATACGGGTAAAAGTTTTAAAAAATGCAACTTGTTATTCTCCTTTAAATGCTAGATATCAACTCACCGAGGCCAACCGAATCCAGTACCTCCATTCGGAAGTGACGAGCACACCTTGTCATCGATTCCAGAAAATAGAAACGGGATCGACTTCTCGGTATTCGCTTCCTGTGAGATAATATTATTTATAATATCGTAACGTTTTGAAATCTTCGATTCCTACGAAATCGAAGATTCTAAATAAATTTACAAGAACCGCGACTTCTTGTGTTCTGTGTTTTTTTTCCTAATAAAATTATCATTGAGCCAACTCACTTGGAACAAACATTGAACAGATTTTGCTTGAACTTCAAAACAATGCGCCAACTGATGTTGAGCTACAGCACTTTTTATCGATATTTCCGAAAGTTCAATGAATAAAAGATCATCGCGTACTTCACGACGATGCCAAAACCAGAACTTATCATCGAGTTCATTCCTCATATCAGGTATTGGAAACCTATAAAGTGATACACCTTATTATTTGATAGATTCCACACATCTTCTATAAGCTTTGAATTGACAACTTACCTCAGTTTCACATTAATAGATGGAGCAATGATCTTCCATTCAAATTTGCTGTCAATGATAGGAGCGTGAACATCGTTCAAAGTCGGTTTCTAGAACAGAATACGGAAAACTTACATAATATTTGTAGAAGAAAAAAAGAAGCTTGTGGCAAAAAGGTAGCGTTCTTACCGTCGAATTGATCGATTTATCAAGCGCGATCAATAATATTTTGAAATTCCTTATAACATGAATCAATCTATCGATAATGGTAACGTCAACTTCAGTTCGACATTGCCGCGCATTCACACTAAAAATCAAAATAAGTACGGTAAGTAATTTAGTCTGTTCACTACACGTTGAAAAGGAAGAATAAATACCTAATTTCTGTTCGGTAACAGGATGCAAACTTCTTGGTATCTTTGCAACGCTTGAAAGTAACAAGAATGTCTGGACGCAAAAAGGTAGATTTTTGAGCACCCACATTCGGCGGATCGTCGAAGTGAATCAACTACAATCAAAACAATGGTCATCAAAATTATATTTTTCAACCACTCGTTTCATCCGTGAAAACTATACAAACCTCGATGACTATTTTTTCATTCTCCAACTCTAATAAGCATTCTACTAGTTCGAAACTTGCTATACTCAAAGAACCAGTCAATTCAGAATTTGAAGGATTTACTTTTTCATCGCCATTCAGTACCATCGTCGAACAATGTAACCTACAAATTGATAAATGACGCATAATTGTTATCTTTAGACGCAAAACTTGTTTCGAAATTTAGAGAACGAGATTTCACCGAAAATGATTTTTATCAAGTAGTTCAAACTGTGGTAACTGGCGGCCGATTTTGCCGTTCAAATTCTGTCGAATAAAATGCGCGAAAAAATCTCTTGATACATCTTGTAACTTTTGAACACTTGTATCATCTGGTAAAGGAGATTTGTCTCCCGGAGTCAAAATATCACGATGCAATAAAACCATGGTTAAAAAATTCAGTCTTAATTCAAATTTCCTAATATCACCGCAAAAATCCGTTTCCGACATGCCACCTGAAATTCAAGATGAACGTTTCAAGAATCAGAAGGAAGACAATTGACAGCGATATCGACCAATTAACGAGTACCTCTGTCTTTATGTCTGCTGGGTTGAGATTTAGAATGAAAGTTTCCAAAGTGCTCGCTAGACCTACTGCAATGTAAAAATATGCTTGGAATTAGAAAGCATCGATCTCGATAAGAGTGTTAATTTGATCGATCTACTCACCTACTAGGCTGGTAACTACTGCTACTACTAGTAAATGACGAACTAGTAGAATTCGCTCCACTTTCCGAATAGTTTCCTTTGAGAGGTAAGAAATCTTCGTCACTCTCTTCTTCTAAAAACAAATTCTTTAATTAAAACCAAAAAATCTTCAAAATTTTTGTGCGAATTTATTTCTAATATCCTTCTCACCTATACCACCGGATGACCATCCCGATGTATTTTGTAAACTTTTCGCGACGAAATGATTAATGCTCGATGGATTAATATGCTTGGTCAATTCTTGTTCCACTCGTTCGAAGTCAGAACTGGTCATCGGTTTTTGATTGGGACGGGGCCGATTAACAATATTACTAATAAAAAAATCATACACACAGAATGTTCGAATAAGGATGTCAAAATTATTGTGAACAAAGAAGATCAAAAAAGGTTTATCGTACAAAAAGGTTCAGAAAGGTTATTGTACAAAGGGTTCAGAAGGGTTATCATACAAACCTTGTATCTTGAGAGTGCGGCGATATTAAGCCAAAAATCACCTCACATACAACGCGTAATTGTCTTGGTGAGAGGAAGACAGCAAACGTACTCAAATTTAGTTCGAGATCAATCTGCAATCGAAAAAAGAATTAATAGATTTGTTTACGGGGAAGTTATTACTATCCAACTGGTTGAAATTTCTAACCTTTGGACCTGAAGCATCCTCTTTCTGCTTAAATTTCAATTTAATCTCTTGTTTACCCAATAATTTCCCGAATAAAATCATTTCATCATTGGAACGAATGTGCTTTTCTTCGGAATCTTGACTTTTGGGAGCCTAGGTAGAAGAAAAAAAAATAATAAACCCTCTTTTCCTCACAACAAAAATGGAATGTTTTGTGAAACTGATAAATACGAACTGTGGACGAGGACGATTCGTCGATTACGGATTTTGACATAGTTCGATCAGAGGCACCGAATTCGTTAACGTACAGATCTACTCCTTCCAAAGAAATCACCTTAATCCCGTAAGCTGAAGCGGGTTTCGAGGGGCTATCATCAACTGTTTCGAGACTGGCTTCATCAAAATACGATATTCTGTAGGCATAACAGAAAAGAAAATTATGAACCTGTGGACGCAGCGTATGATACTGAGAATATATAAGGTATAAAATATGAAATTACTGTTGCACGTGAAGCTCAATAGCACCACCCAAAGGACTATTTTTCGGTAAATGTTCCAAACGAATCACAGTATTTGTTAGTTTTACTTTTATTCGGGCAAAAGCTGAAAAGAATGACAAAGAATATTGAAATAACCGAATAAAATTAATTCAAACTCATCATTTCGTTTTATTTTTTGATTATCAGATGGCCCCTACAATTGTCATCACATCTGTGATCGGTTAGATGTTTTAAAACATCTTTTTAGTAGGATATCATCATTTAATAAATTAAGTATACAAGTTCTCGGCTCCAGGATTGGCAATGCGCAACATTGTAAGTTACGCAGAACAACGCATATAAGTAACAATAGCTTCTGTTTTTGTAACATCATTGTTGGCCAATCGGTGAAAAAAAAAAAAAAAAAAAAAATTGAAATTACCATTTTGCACACTTTTTGTTATCATCAGATGGCCCCTACAAATGTCTTCACATTCGTGATCAGTTCGATGTTTTCAAACATCTTTTTAGTAGGATATCATCAAGTGATAAATTACGTATAAGTACTCGGCTCGAGGCTTGGTAGTATACAATATAGTAAGGTATGCATACCAACGTACAAGTTACAACAAAATTCATAGCTTTGGCTTTTCTACTTTTCAAATAAAAGGGTACAGTTTGATAGCACCATTGTTGGCAAAGCAATTAAGGGGAAACCTTTTTAGCCAACGTGCCTACAAACGATATCATCAAGCTGTACTTTCTCATTTGAAAGGTAACGAAGCAGAAAAAATAATCCCATAAAATTTTTATTCCTTTGATTTCGAAGAACACGTTTATTTGTTTCTCAGGCTTCAAACAAGAAGAACTCACCCGACTCTATATACTTCGCAAACTCTTCAACGCCATTCACAGGATTTATCTTTTCCGCGGAAGTCTGCTCGGACGTAAACTTGAAACACTCTTCCGCTAATTGGAAACTACTCGTCATAGATGACCACATTGATTCGAACATAGAGGAGCCTTAATCAGAAACAGAAACCAAAACAATAAGATTGTTTAGCAAAGTTCGCTGTTCAAGGGCGAAAATTCAGGCTACCATTCTCATCTCTTTGTTTTGGTTGAACAACCAGATACAATCCATCGATTTCCACAGTGGAAGAGTCTCTCATCAAAGTAGTCCACGGAATCGAAACGGAAATTTTCGATAAAAATCCTACCACGAATTCCACAGGAAAGTTTTGTTGCTCTCCCAATTCGTTTAGAGCCTGTAAAAATAAAATGGCGTAAGAACTTCTAAAATTTGAATAACTGTCTTCAGTTGGCTGATCAGTGGAAAGAATAGAGTGCACATACCTCAGTTTTTAGACCAACATTGCTTATGGATCCAGTACCTTGGAATAAATCAACCGTAAGCTGATCGACGGTTAATTTATGTTCAGTAAACTCTCCCAAACAACGTTGTAAAATATACAGACATGCTGATTTCTTCACGTTCGCAGGATTGAACCAAGGCATGTTTTCGAGATATTTCGAACACATTACATAATTTTGAACGTTCTGGTGAGTTCGGTAAGTATGTATAGAATTTATAAAATGACAATACTTTGAAAAAAATTTAAGGAAGACTTAATGCGGAACACGATTACAAAACTGCGTCAATGGGTAAAACACAAAGAAAGAAATTTGAAGTCCAACAATCGAAGTCCA
The DNA here is from genome assembly GCA_035079395.1 of Aspidiotus destructor. Taxonomy (NCBI): domain Eukaryota; kingdom Metazoa; phylum Arthropoda; class Insecta; order Hemiptera; family Diaspididae; genus Aspidiotus; species Aspidiotus destructor. The sequence goes on along the minus strand of JAVHKZ010000003.1, from coordinate 7,178,950 downwards.
GCATATCACACTACATTTTACACAACATACGCACATAATAAACATATGAATTCATAATCGATCTACTCCCATCGATTCCCCATCAATTCATTCGAATCGATAGGACTATTTTGGTAATAATTGATTCTCGCAAAATTGAAGTTTTAACAGTCAACGATAGTTTTGCCACTATCGAGTATCGTCAGGTCAGCGATATACGGCCATCCCCCGGCTATGGCCATGGCCCTCCTCTCAGTCAGTCTCAATGACCATCGCAAATCGGAAGGGATGACTATCGATAACTATCGATAGTGAAGGGATTCCCATTCCCGACCTTGTCGCAGGATAATGTCTTTAGTCTTTGCTTTCGTCTTCCCTTCTCAGTTCTCATGATTATTTTCGAAGTTCAAAGTTTTATCTGATAAGAAAAAAAAAACTAAAAAAAAAATAAATTAGAAGAGAAAGGAAGAGTAGCGAATTAGGTAGCGTTAAACGAATACGAGTTGATATGTAAGTACTAAGTAGATCGTGAAGACAGAAGAACTTATTGTACTTATTGTCTATCATCATGCTAATTCTACCGGTTTCCACATTGTCTCGCTGTCTACTACATTCGAAGAAAATTATATTCAATACCAATGGTATCCACACTTCCATTCCATCGCTTGTGAAGAACAGTAAGTTCTTGGGGGAAAAATCGGTTTTGATAGTTTCTGTCCATTCATTCTGTTCCTCATTTTAAAAAGACAATTATTTTCGTTTCCAGTCATTACAGAAAAACAAGGCAATATTACCACGATACGAGCCGAGGTGACATGTTCCGACAGAAAAGAAAACCTGATAAAAACAGAACATGATGCTTACGCTTGTCCAGTCTGTCGATTAAATTTGGATATCAAGCATACGGTTATTTTTTATTTTTTCAGCTTTCTTTCTGCAACATAATATATCGTGTGTTTGATGGTAAATTTTTGTTTCTTGTTTTGAATCGTAGGATGTTTTGATTCTCAGTCAGTTTGTGCGTAGCGATGGTTGTATGTTACCCAAACGTATCACTGGCTTATGCAATGCCTCACAAGTACGAATATCGAAATTGGTGTCTATGGCACACATTGCAGGTAAATTATGAAATCAAAGCTTTTGCTCACGTTGAAAACGGAAAATGTTTTTTTACGTGTCGATAAATTTACAGGTTTAATGCCGAATCTAGTTCCACGATATAGTAAGAAAGATTGCACAAAAAAACGGCGAGATTGGAAGAAGTATAACACATATTTTGACGAGAAAACCATTAAACCGTTTGATGTATTACACCGAGACAAAGGAGGTTTGAAGGAGAAATTTTATGAATCATTGGGATTCAAATGGGATAAAGAACCGTGGAAAGATCGACCAAGCCTTGATGTTCAACCTAAAAAGATCGTACATTTTTGAGTCACAAATATAATTATTTTCTTTCAATATTTTTTATTCATTTATCATTTTAAATGTGAGCATAACTTAAAAGAAGATGGAAAGAGGAGACGCTGTTGATTCATCTTCGGAAATTGGCGTCTGTTGTAAATGTCCTGTCGCTATTTGGAACCATATGTGTCACTCAGACTGATGGTAACATTGGAAGAACCGATTCTTGTTTGAAGTGCTGAATAGTTTGATTTTTTATGTAAGACTGCAGCATATACATTTTCTTGTATTCGCTCTCTTGTACTTCATCAAAGTGGCTCTGCCTACATGAAAAATTATGGGTTTAGAATCAGCAATATCCGCTTTATCTTCCTTTCTAATCATTTCTCGGGTTTTTCTCATCTAAACCTACTTGACAATTTATTTGCGCAGAACTGCCTGTTTTGACACATTGCAAGAAGTTGAACTCGGTATTCATGTATAGAGATCCCAAGTTGAAGTTTCTCCCAGTCTAGAGGTCAAAGGTGCGGACAAAGAAATTCGCACACGGAGTCTGGAGTCTTGTGCGTGATTTCAAATGTAGTTACTGAAAACTAAATCTTGTTTTTTGTATCGTTTCCGAAAAAAAAAAAAAAAAATGAAGACTCCGAACCGTGCTCCCAACAAACTCAAAGAGAAACCGGTCTCGACTTTCCCGAACCATAAGCTCCCGAAATGAACAAAATATTTAATCACTTCTGAATCGGCAATATTTTCCTTAGTCACTCACATCTTTTCTTGTTTTGTTTTCTGCCTCATTCCGCCTCCAACACCTTGTACAATATTTCTCAAATTACATCTTTCAAATGAGCTGGCTGAAGTAAGTATAATGACTAGAAGAAAATTTAGACAGAATGAGAAAAATATTTCCTCTTTTTCCGAGATTTTCTTCATGTCATCTTTTACTTCAAGAAAGAATACATTTTCAAAATATGAGGAACAGAAAGTTTTCTAATAAACTTTCACCTTGATACAGAGAAAATCGTCACAATCGGAAATTCAAACGTGTTTCGCAACGAGTAGAAGCCCTACTTCAGTTTTAATCGTGTTCCACGCCTATTTTATGGCTACAGAAAAATTGTATTTGGGGGAAGGGGGTGGTTTAACCTTGTCTTTTCCTTTCAGCGCTTTACGTTTATACAAAATATATTCGAGACGAATTGGGAGAAGTACGGTAATTCAGCGGGAAAAACAATTTATTTCGATGTGCTTTCGAAAAAGTGATCTCTATTAACAGAGTATAAAATATAATCACAACTATCAAAGAGGAAACCATTTTTACTTATATAATGATAAATTGCGTTGAAGTGAAGCACACATTTTTTTAGAAGTTTTTCTGTTTATTTAAATCAAATTACAAATCGGATTTTCCTTTCTAACAGGTTGAATTGTTAATATTCACATGAATTATTTCTGTGATGAAAGGGATGCAAACAGATGCAGTATTTGACTGAACTCGTACTAAATGAAGTGAATGTCAATACAATTTTTGACGGAAAATACAAGAATTAGATTCAACAAAAATAACTGATGGGGAGAGAAGTTGATCTTGGAAAAATTATGAAAAAGAGAATGCTTCGAATAATTAACTACCTAATTCCAATTGAAAAAATCTCTGATTGGGATGCATTGTAGAAAGGCAAACTTCTCATTCTATTTCTGAGTAAGATGTACCATTTTTTAGATCTCGTTCGGTTCGTTGACGGACTCATGCGCCATTACTGAATATCTTGAAATTATACTTATGGTTATTGAATGGTGTTTGCAGTCTGTAGGGTTTTCAATGTCTTGTGAAGGAAACAGCGTGTAGTGAAATAGGGAAAAGAAGAAAATTTACTAGAATACGTTCCTTTATTCAGTCGACTTGAAAAGGATACGCACTATTCAGTACATATAATACGGGAAAACGAATTTCAAAAAAATTCGCCCAATTTTTCGCAGAATTTTCTGAAAGAAAAAATATCACGATAATTTTTTATGTCTATGAAGAAATATTGCAGCAGTTGGTTTTAATTCTTCGACGGAAAATTTTGTACTTTCTCGAGTGCAATATTTCATTCTACGCATTCAAATTGAGTTCACGAATCTCTCTTTTTTATGATGAATTTTTGTTTGGGCATCAAATCTACTTTGGGGATTCCATCATTCGCGCCGAGAATTACTCTTTTTTTTTCTCTACCCAACTTGATAATTCTAATTGTATCATAAGTTGTCAAATTTTGAAATAAGCGAAGGAAATAGTGACGACATTATCTCTTTAACGAACGAGCAAAAATAACACTTGGTTGTAGAAAATAATGAAGAGAACAGCTGCTCTTCAACATTGAGAATTGTAATGCAATACATCTACAAAATGACGCAATATTTCACGCCAGATATGCTAGTAAAGTGCCAAGAACAAAGTTCTTCATAATGTTGTACATCATAAATTCCAGAGTCTCTAAAAAAGGATGAGAGTTTCTTTCTCATAGCTCGTACCTGAAGGCAGAACTTGAAGAGGATTGATTTCTCGGCGGTACTTAAGTAAAATGAAATTAAAAACTTTCTAAAGAAAAAAGAATGGTATAGTTTGTCTGAAGAGCTATCCGATCAACTTTCCGTCTTGGAATGTTCATCAGGCTTTCTGCTAATTCGCTCCGAATAAGATGAGAGTCGATATTACTTTCGTATCAGTCCTTCAACTGCCCACGCCCCACGGAATTCATGTGGTAATCGGATCGTCTAAATTCTTTTTGGAATAAAATCATCTGAAACTAGACTACAAAATGATGGAAAAGTTTACAGGATCATTATGATCAAATTTTCCTTCACGATCCTAGCAGTTACGCTATTAATGACGAATGAGTACAGAAACTAAGGCGCGGGGGGAAATTTATTTGTAATAATTATTATTTCGTGATTAGTTGAGCTGAAGTCCTGTTAAAGAAGTACGTACATTGTTCGTACAAATTTGGAGGCCAATCATTCAACAAATGATAAAATACCTGATTAAGAATGAAAAATACTAGGTATCTTTACAGAATGTACAAATCCATCATTAGAGGGAGTAGTAACTGGTGCGCGAGTCCCTTTCTTTCGTAGATTCTTAAATATACTTCGGCGACGAAGAAAAATAAAAATAAAATATAGTAAACCATAGCTTTATTTATCTTCCGGTTTTTTAAGTGAAGAGCTATGAATCGCAGTCTATAATACGATAATCTACTTCCCTTACTTTTTAGGTATACAGAATCATTGTTCAAGAGGATCCCGATTTCACGCAATAGAAATTATCGTTTTACAACGATACAGAGGTGAGTGCAGGAAAAATTCTCCTTCTTTTATCCGATTCAATGTTTCAAATTATGAACTACGAATATAAAAATAGAGATATAACCGATTATCTTAATTAGTTAGTTGTGGTCAATCGATGATTCAATTGAAGAGCCTTAGATGACTCCTGTTCCATCTACCCTGCAACAGAGGTAACCCAATACATTATAAAATGAAAAATACAATCAAGTGATGGCAAAGTTGTATTTATATGAGAAAATGCAAAAACAATCCAGGTTTAACCGTAACGTAATTGATAGATATTCTTCGATAAAAAGAATAAAATCTGAGAAAACAATAATATTATCGTCTCCCCATATACTGAATAGAAACGTACATATTCAACATAAGACTATAGTAATCAGGATCAACGTTTATTGCAATGATCGTTCTTTCTTCACTTACTCGATTTGAGGTCTGGTTAAACTCCATTTTTTTTCGCATCTTTGGCGACATTAGTTTTAGAAACTTCTTCTTTACAAGCTTCTTCGAAATTGTCCACTAGTTCTGGGACCTCATCGTCTTCATCGATTGTCGCTTTGCTTGCCATACTGGCTCCCGACATTCCACCTGTGGCTAATCGTTTCAGTTGCGAGATCCCTTCAGGACCCAACTGGTTCAAAATGCTAGGTAACATATCCGTAATCTGTTTAGTTTCACCGTGACCCGTTATAGCAAATGTGTTCGCAGTCAACGAAGCTTGAGCCTTCGGATTATTGAAATGGATGACACTACCATCGTCTTTAATCATGTTGACTTCTTCAATACCTGGTATCGTATTGACGCCAAGTTTTTTCAATGACCCTTGTAGTTTCTTATCATCGGTAGCAGCAGTAGTATGAACAACCTTCTTCTTCCGACGAGGTGTACCTTTTCCACCGATTCTCACTTGAGCTTGTAATTTTTTTAACTTATCTGGGTTCATCGTAGAAGTACGAATAGGATATTTACTGATTGAAACTCTTCGAAAGGTATAACACTTCAATGACTTTCAACTTGAGTATCACATTCGCGAAAAACTAGAAACTGGAATTAAATTACAGATCTATTCTAAACAAAAATGTTCTTAAATTAAAAGAACTTCAAACGGCGGCATGGAGCAAAATGAACATTCAGGACCTTATTTCCGATTTTATTCGTTTCGCATTATTCCAAGCACAGATGCCAAATGTAGTGAGCACGATCAGAACGTTGTTTTTTTTCCTCCAATACGGGCGGCTGACACAGCAGCAGACATACTACACGCTCAAAAAGTTCCGCAACCTCACGTTTTTCGTCAGACTACGGTACCATGTCGAACCGCGCATCCGCTAGGATCGCAGCGATCGATATGAAATTTCAATTTCTTAGAAAAACATGGGTAAAAATTGATTGTTTTTTCTTCGTATACGTAATTATTTCCATCAAATAAAACATTTGACACCTGTACAGAGACTCAATTTTACGAAAATAATTTCCTATTTCCTCTGCGATGCGATGCTTGCGCTGCCCGGTTTGAATAATGCGCGGGTTTCCAATTGCAGGCCGCAGCGCATCAAAATTCTACCAAGCCTGTCACTTACGCTAGAGCCCTACTTACGCCCGCAATTTTTGGGTGAATTTTGCAGAGGCGGGCGCCCTTTTGTGGGTACGGGGACGGGCGCCCGCGATATTGATTTTGCGGGCAAGTGACAGCCTTAAATTCTACGCTGTTTGAGGCACATCTTCATTATTGAGTACCTATTGTCAATGCACATGTTTATGATGTTTGCAATAATCTAGGTGCTAAGTCTCCAAGTTCTCCGCTCTCCACCAACGCTGTTCTACATTACAACAGGTACCCTAGTACAAGCAAATTCTTGATTAAATTATTGCAAATAATTTTAAAAAATTCACTCAGAAAAATGGTTCTTTCAGTAAATGTTTATTCAATCCAACTTATAAGAGTTGCCCACAACGGCGCTACCCCCCCCCCAACCTGTGACGCTTGTGTTACAAGATGGATGGAGAAGTTGTATTGAATACATACAACTCTTCTTCTGTCTTGTAATGCAAGCGTCACAGGTTGTGGGCAACTCTTGAGTTGGATCGAGTATAGCTTGTAATTGTTTATTTGAGCCAAGGTTCAGGTTTCTATACAATGACTCATTTTTCTTCTATGATTTTTTGAAAATTATTGTAAATTTGCCACTAAGACATCCCCAAAATATTTAGAACAAAGCGCAATTTGGGAATTTGTTGAGAAATAACAAGGCATAACAAGCTGCCTGGGCAGCCAGTTATGCCTTGTTGAGTATTGCACTGTTTCCTTCAGAAATGCCCGCTGCCCATTCATAATTATTTTGGTTAAAAGCCTCAGTTTGAGCAGATACGTCCATTCTATTTTGCCAGGTCAGAATTCTATTCCTCTGAGTTAATCATAATGACATACCTTGTTTGCACTGGTATCAAAGTTTTGATACCCAAATTCTAAATACTTAACTAGAAAAGCATGTACATACATGGATTAAACTGTCATTACATCATAATATTACAAATTTAGATGATAACCCACATATTGATGATCCTATAATAGCGTAGTCCTAAAAATTAAATAAATACTAACAAAAATAAAGCTGGAAATTTATTTAAAAATAGAAAAATGAACAAATTTGAAACAATTAGGTCTAAAACGATTCACGAACAATGAAATCGCTTTTGCAGATAATTAGAATTACCAGTTTCCCTCTGTAAACCTAGACTTTGATAAAAAGGAACCAAACCATCTTTGCATTCAAGACTCACTTTGTAACATTTTAATTTCTCGCTCATTTGTAAGAGAGTGGAAACCAATCTGTAAGTAAAGTATAAATAATATCTTTGAGTATCTATCCATTAAACGGCTCATTAAACACCAATCAACATGCGTTTATAGTGCTTAATTCAGTTTCATTTCATTTGTAATATATATATTTTTTTTTTTAATTTGATGATTAGAGAAATAGGTGACCTATCTCAATGAAACCCCTCCAAGCGTTTTAAAAGCCATTTGTGGAAAAGGGGAATTGTTTCAATTCACTAAAACTACTAATCTTATCTTTCTTTGACTGTTGTATGAGATTTCCTATTGACAATGACAAAATTGTTGCACGAAAATATTCCAATATTTCAAGATAATTTTCCCCATCTTGAGGTGATTTTGATGAATTACAAGGTATGTTTTCTCCTGTTCAATTTTTTGTGCACTTAGATAATTTGATTGTGACAGATCACATATTTTAGTTACATTGAAAAAAACTTGCAAATCATGGTCTGCATAGTGATATTGAAGTAAAAAGGTCATGAAACAAAGTAAGGTAAAATCTCTCACACATATGGAACAAGATGAACAATAATGAACAAAAAAAAGTAGAATTTTTCAATGAGGAGAGAGAAAAAGGACAATTCAAAAGATTATTTTGAAGGCCTTAAAAGAATCATATTGGGTATTAATATTCAAGGGAGCTAACTCTTATTCTATAATTGAAAATCAGTCAAAAATAGTCCTTATTGCGCAATTTTACAAATGGATAGGGGGTATTTGGAGGTAAATGGGTGGTTTTCAAAGCGTTTCAAGGGCCCTGAGTCTTGACGCTCTTCCTATTTCCAACAGATGGTCCATTGTTTTACATAAGAGAATGAACTTGAATTTTTCTATAGGTACAGACAAGTATAGTAGTTCCCAATCAAAATAAAATAATAATTGATTGTGCATCCTATTATGGTATCTGAAGAATGATTCAATACTCACATTTTTCCAAGATCTCTTCTCCGATAGTTCTTACTCACAACCACATCTTCTATTCTTCCTCTCTAAATGGGAATAAAAATTTATTACTAGTAATATATTGATAAATTTGACAAATATAAACTTAGCAGTTAGTGTAAAACCAGTAGCCCTTTACCAAAAAAGAAAAAAAAAAGGTATTGAGACCACTCATTGTTCAGTCAACCAATATTTCTACCACAGACCTCTCAAGTCTTGTAAGAATAACACTATAATTAATGATCATCATAATTATTATTTCAAGAAATTTCTGAGAAATTAAACGTCTATTAATGAATTCTAACAACGTCCTATATTGATTACAAGTACATTTTTTTCATCCATTAATTCTTTTTTGCTTCAAATTTTACCCAGCAGTCAGACTTTGCTACCAGTGTTTTTTAAAGCCAATTAACATACCTAGTTAATAGATAACCCTTATAAGAATTGATAACTATCAATGAGTTTGACTGTATGGGAAATTGATTTAGGTACATTATGAATATATTCACAAAAAAAAACGTGTTACTGTTTTTGTAGCATGGTGGTGTGAAGCATGAAGTCATCTTTAATTAGTGTATTGATAAGTGAGCCAGTCTTTCATGATTGAGTTGTGTCAGCCTTCAGTTTCCAGATTTTCATTATCTCCAACATAGGTTTTGTGAATGGAATTGGAATAAACAAAACTAACTATAAGTTAGAGTAACAACCTACCACAGAGCATCCATGAATAAACTTTTGTTCAATAACTAATGTGGCACTGGCAACTATAACATTTTTCTCAACGTCTTCAACAACAATGATAAAGTAGCTACCAGAACATGATTTCATAGAGTTAAATCTGTCTGCAAAATAGCACAAAGAATGAAAAGCATAATAAATATGGCTTAGAAGATCGGGAAATTGTATAATAATTATTGTAGTTTCCACTCGAAACTTCAAGAAATACAGAGTAGAGCTAAAGCCACAGAGCAGGAGTTTGAGACGGAGGCTGAAGCTAGAATGGGAAGAGCTCAACAAAAGATGGACTTAACTTCCTGGAACTGGCAGTTTTGAATTGTACTTTGAAAGGGAATCTCGCTCAGTGCTCTCAGTCATTTCTTTTCAAAAGTGGGGAACAGTGCAACTCAAGGTGAAAGGAAACACGTAAAAACGTGTCTGTATGTGTTTGCTTTAACCTTAGTAATGAGTAATGACTCGTACCATCTCCGATAATTTAATCCTTATCCTTACAGTGCAACTTTTTAAGTTCATTCCAAAGTCGGTTTGCCAAACCTAACCAAAATGGTACTTGATACAAAGGGCGAGTAAATTTTATTGTAGACACCCATTTTACTAGGGGACATCAATAATCTCCTCTTCGTTTTTTCCAAAAATCCTCATTTGCAAAAGAATCAAAATATTCAAATTTTATCAAAATCATCCCCCTCTCACTATAAAGGAGACCCCTGAAACTTTCAGCAAAAGATTGTGACTCATCTCTTTTTTGTGTCTTTGAAGAAATTTGGGACAAAGTTTGACACTTGTTTATCAAAGCAAATTCTCATTTAAAATTCCCTTGTCCTTTGCTCACTGTATTTCTTACAGAATCAGAGAAAGGACGTCTCTTTTCCAGGTATATTCTCAAATAGGCAACACTATTTTTATGGGAATTTGAGAGAAAAAAAAAACTGAAAATTGTCTTCATTGAACTTTTACTTGCCTCTAGCTTAAAATTTTTTTTATTCCGCATGAAAAACAAGCGTTGAGAGTTTTAAAAATTACCAGTGTTTGATTTTTTGAATGCTGAGATACTGACGAAAATAATATTTCCATTTCAAATTTGTTTTTTGGAAAAGAAAAAAAAAAAAAAAAAAAACGGAAAAGCTACAGGTTAAAAATTTTTGGTTTTTGATTTGAAAGTCAGAATTTCCTATTTCCGTTCTATAAACACAGAATCCCAGATCGAAATCCACAAAAATATTGAAAATTTAACGAAACTCTGAACTCACTGATAAACAATTTTTCATCCACAGATCCAACCTCAGTTAATTCTGCCAACACATCTGTGAAACCTAGAAAAAAATAATAATAATGTGTAAAATGTGCACCATTACTCTCTGATTTTAAACGCGTTTGACCATACAGATACTTCATCAATATGTTTGACTGTTCTCTGAATAAAGTTCATGAATCGAAACAAATCCACTTACAGTTCCTTACAAGCACTTTGCTCATAGAGTCGACAAGTGAATAATCGAATCGTAATTATTATAGAATTTTATGAAGATCCTAATGACTAGATATTATGAAAAGCATTTCTGAATCAACGACTGAACACAACTTCAATATCAGATTTGTCAGATGACCCTTACCTTTCTCAAAATCATTCGAGGATAACGGTCGAAGAATTAGATGATCTCCAACTTCGGGAAACTGGCCCTCGAGACAATCACAGCCACAATTTATATTCTGCAGTAGTTTTTCATCGAAAAGATAATCCGGCATTTTTCAAACTTCTCAATACGGCCAAAAATTGATGAACCTTTACAACATTATATCATCGGAGGCACAACTTTTCCAAAAAATCGATCTATCAAAAAAAGATGAAGAGTAGAACCACCTCTGATTCGACTTCAAAATGAACTCGTGGCAATTTCGGAAAATTTGTGGTGAAAAATCTTTGAGAAAACACTTCACAGATTAAACGAGCAAAGGTCAAGTTGAATCCTACTGAAAATATAGGAATTTAACGAATTTGTCATTCACAACATATTTCGTTTCATTTCAAATTCTGTTCTCACAAAAGAAAAAGAAACGATAACAATGAGATTACAAGAGAACAATCGGTACATTTCACACCTATTATCTTTTCCTATCATTTAAAAGTTAGATTCTAATGGTAATGGTGAAAGTGAACGTTTCTGAAACGTTTATGAGGGAAGTCAAAACCTTGGGCATTCCTTTCCTACTAGACTGTTATGATACACTTAACACTTCCGTTTCAGTTCGTGGTTGGTTTGCGTAATATTGACGTTATCAGAGCACTTCGACTTCTAAATTATGTTGTGTCCAGTTTAGGAGAGTTGAAAAACTACCAGCAGCGGCCTTCGATGAGATGCCGGCTTGTTGGCCTTGAATAAAGTTGAATTATCAATTAACCTTATCACCCAAAAACAAACTGGAGAAAATGAAGAAGATAGGGTAGTATTTAAGAGAGACATCTTGAATTGATTAACTATGTCCGCCGTTACATGAAAATCACCATTGAAAACCAAATTCTTTCTCATTTTTCCATATTCTCTTCTATACTCTGTTGCACCTACTCACCTCACTTCAATCAGGATACTTGTGTAAACTGTAAAGTGATAAGAATCGACTGTTCACTTTTCAGCGTGGATTGTTGACTTTCATACCGCTGCTGGTGAATTTCAATTTCATTGTCCTAAAATCATCATATCATCGCATGATCAACTTCGTTTATTTTTTAAATTGTTCTTTTCTGAATACAATTTCCCCTTACATTGGATGCCGTACTAGCGGAGAAAACACGAATCATGACTATGCTATTGAAGATATTTTATAGGTTTTCGTGAGTATCAGCCGTACCTTTAATCATAGAAATTGTTCATCGCTGAAAATCTCGAAAATCCGGCGAGATGAAATTCGAGGAGTTCTAGATATGACCTGTTGAACGGTAGAAAACTAATTGACTATTTCTGTTTGTTCAACAGTAGGGTGAAAAACGTCGCAAATGTCATACAGAAAGATATTTTAAATGATGATTTCAAACTTTTGAATCGTTACCTCTTCATTTGTTGCGAATGCCGCCAACCAAATCGAACTTTTCACGGTTGCCCTTCATTATTAGCTGGCAAGAAAAAAGAGGATATAAGAGTAATAATTTTTGAAATAGCTTCCATTTGAATGGTATGATGATAATAAGATGTGTGAAGACTTTTATCGACATTTTCTAGAAACAATTGAAGGAAAGAGAATACGTTACTCCTTCGAAGCGAAAGGGAGTTATTGATGTTTGGGAAGGTATGACCGTCGAAGAGTTAGGAAGAGCCATGGGAAAAAATGCGAGTAAGTTCCTGTATCATATTGAGGTAAGCGCTAAATAATACGTATTTCTAATAACACCATCATCAAATGCGCAGATTATGTGTTCGAGTTGATGTATTACGTAAAAGATACCTCAGGATACAGATACCCGAATGACATCCTTGCTTGGAAGACGTTGGTTGAACTCGTTAACAAAGCAAATTTAAGATTTAAACTCATATCAAAAGATTCGGCAGAAGGCTCTAAAGATCGCGATGTGTATCCGGAGTGAGTTCTGATGAAGTCCAGTTCATTTGAATACGAAGCATGAGTAAATTGCTCTAAACTGGATGTTTTCATAATGTGTAGACCTCCAGCCGAAGAGGATAAACTAAGACGTAGGCCAGCTGTTGTAACCATAATGGGTCATGTCGATCACGGTAAAACTACTCTATTGGACTATTTACGTAATTCTTCAATCGTTGCGTCTGAATTTGGAGGAATCACTCAACATATTGGCGCTTTCTCTGGTAAGTATGATTACTCGATGTTTCTTGAATTGTTACAATTTTTTTCCTCATTATTGTTTATACCTTTCCTGGGGATTCCGCAAGAAACTAGGTATAATTTTTGTGTTTGAGAATGGAAGCCTAGTAACTTTTTCTTATTTTCACTTTGAATTTCTTTCGATATTGCTTTGGGTAGTGAGCCGATCTCTTAAAATCTTTTCCGAGAAGAACTAATGGAAAATCTATGTTTTATAGTACAGGTTAAAGGTGACTCGATAACGTTTCTGGACACTCCCGGTCACGCTGCTTTTAAAGCGATGCGATCACGTGGTGCTCATTGCACCGATATTGTAGTGTTGGTGGTCGCGGCCGATGATGGTGTGATGGAACAAACAGAAGAGTCGATTCGAATGGCCAAAGATGCGAATGGTAAGTTACAAATTAAAGTAATGCAGAGTATATTTTTAGAGTTCATGAATTTTGATGTATATATTTTCGTGCTTGACAGTTCCAATAATAGTCGCTATCAATAAAATTGATAAAAAGGATGCCGACATAGTAAGTAAGAGGGTTTTCTCATTTTGAACTTTAATACCAAAATTTTCTTGTAAATTTCATTTCCTATGATCAAAGGAGCTGACCAAAAAAATGATAATGGTACAAGGACTTGTGTTGGAAGAATATGGTGGGGATATTCAGTGTGTTCCGATTTCCGCGCTTAAAGGTACAAACATAGACTCTCTAATTGAAGCTATCATCACGCAGGCAGAGTTATCCAATCTGCGCGCAGATCCGTCGGGAAAAGTTCAAGGCATTGTTCTTGAAACGAGACAAAGTCCTCGTTTAGGGTAAACATTTCTGTTTACAAATTAGGAAAGAAAATGACTCGGGAGTTTTTCACGAGAAAATTTGTTTGTAAAGGAAATTAACAACTACTTTAGTTCAGAGAGGAACACTTCGGAAAAATTGTATTCTAACTGCCGGCTTAGCGTGGGCGAGGGTGAGACAAATGTTGAATGAACGTGGTAACGTGATGAAAGAAGCTCCTCCGTCCACACCCGTCGAAGTCGTCGGATGGCAAGGATTACCGGATCCGGGCGATATCATACTGGAAGTGGAATCAGAAGTCAGTAGTACATATTTCATTAAACACGATTGTTGCGTAAAACTTTTACTAATGAATTTATTCAAATTGATTTTAGAGCCGAGCAAGGGAAGTAATACATTGTCGCGAGAAAAAAATTGCGCAGGAAAAAGACAAGAAAGATTTGGAAGTGATTCAAATTAAAAGACAAGAATTTATTCAAGTAAGATATTGATGAATGTGTTGGGCTAGGCTATCGAATCGTGTCATAATATTTATTACCCGCTCCTTGACATCAAAGAAGAATCGCAAGAAAAGTTCTTATGAGTTGCGTATGAAAATTATCAAAAAAAAAAAAAAAGGTGCGCAATTAACTTCGTTGAGATATTTACGTCATACGTTCATGTTCCCGGTACTGGTGGTTATGTCTATCGAAGTACTTGGAAAAATAGCTGCTCTTGTCTGGAACAAGTTCTGTGTCTAATTCCCGTCTACATTGAAAACTGAACCGGCATAATATCTTCAACATATAAGCATGATATTATTTCATACAATTTCTCATTCGCTCTCAGGAATTTCGCGACCTTTTTAAAAATCTGTCGTTAGCGATCGTAGTTTATTTTAATTTGGTTATTTATTTTGACAGGAACACAAAGAAAAATTGATAGAAGCGAGAAAAGCGGGCTACAGAAGAGTAAAACGTGGTCCGAAACAGAAAGAAATCCAAGAAACCTACACTGGTCCTACACTGAATGTCATAATTCGAAGTAAAATCCGTCAATAATTTATGAGTACTAAAATTCTCAGCGTTCAATATCTAAAAAGCATTATTGTGAATTACAGCCGATGTGGAAGGATCTCTAGAAGCAATTATAGATTGCCTCAGTACGTACTATGACCCTTTGTGCAAACTGGATATTGTTCACTCCGAAGTGGGAAATGTTACGATTGGTGACGTAGAACTTGCAGAAGCTTTCAATGGTGAATAATCTCCCATTTCATCCAGGAATTAATTACGATGTGATCATACAACCCTCTAATATATTGCGAATGACGTTTTAGCTGTAATTTACAATTTCAATGTGGGGGTTTTACCAGAAGCTGCGGAGGTAGCTAATGCTAAAAAAATTTCTATCCGTCCGCACAATATAATTTACAGATTACTCGAGGACGTAAAGGCGGAATTGAATTCACGTTTACCTCCAATTGATAGAGAAGAAATTACTGGTGAGCCATGAAGTATATTTGTATTCGAAGTTATTTTACCCAGGAATTTATGATGTCTAATTTCGACATCGTGTTCATTTCTCATTGTTCAAGCTGAAGCCGTTGTACAAGAACTGTTCATGGTGAGCGAAGGAAATAAAAAAGTGCCTGTTGCGGGTTGTCGTTGTGTCACGGGCGACCTTAAGAAAAATGCGAATTATAAAGTCCTTCGGGATGGAGTTGAAATTCATCGAGGTATGATAATTCGTTAAATTCAAGTTGTATTGGATATTTTAATTCATTTCTATTAAATTGAGAAACTTGACAAAGCAATTTATTGGTTCTTAATAGTATACTTGACTTAATCCTTGTGGCATTCTGTAGGTCAACTACTTTCCATGCGTAATTTGAAAACAGAAGTTACATCTATAAGAACAGATCAAGAATGCGGATTACGTTTTCGAGACTCTTCAGTCATCTTCAAGCCTGGTGACATTATACAATCCTACAAGACGTACACTGTTGCTCAAGAAATAAAGTGGGATCCGTATTGAATTTTAGAGCTGATTTCTATGAAAGTCCGGTCAGTTATATGGAAAAGATGTGAAAATGAGATAAATGATCGCTAGCTGGATAACTTTCCAAACTTTTTCGCGATTTTTTGAGACCCATCATCGTGCCATTATCTGTGATATGACCCATTCGTTGTGATTGTTCATCGACGCTTCAATTTTCTCGTAGAATTGTTTAAAGCTATCTTTCTACAACTATTCCTTCGTGGTGGTAGTTGTGGAATTAGGGTATTGTTAATTAGTTTTGATCGTGTTGTTTTCAATATACTCATAATATGCGATGTTTATTCTCTGTGTTTTGAGTTTGTTTTCTTTACATATAATTATTATGATTTTTAGTCTGACGGTTTCATATTCGAAGGATGGAGCCTCCATACCCTTGGGAGAAGGAAAACTTGCGGTTAAGCGATGAAAAGCAAACTTGGACTGCCTTATGTTACCTAATTCATTCGTAATAGACATTATTTTTAACTTGTGTTCAAATTTTCCCAATTCTATAGTCTATTATGTTTTCATCACTCAACTGATCGACCTTGTGGTTAAGGACCTAGAGACAATCTTGCAATGCGTAGAAAAAACATGACGGTTGAAGTGGTTTGCGATTCGGTGCTCGAGGAAGGGGTCAAGTGCGCTTTACAAACGTTGAACCTCTGACCACTTCCTTTCGCAAAACTGGCACAGTTCATTTTGTCACCATTCTGTGAAATTCCAAGTGTGCACGATTTTTCCAGTTGGGTAGCTGATGAGCATATTTCAGCAGAGAATATTAGCCAAGTACGAAGAGATCGTAGAAAATGTAATGCGACCTGAATTTGAACGATTTCTCACCCTCAACTTCAATTCGGCCACTTGTACTGAGAGGAAAATATCTTCTCCTTGTATCTCTCGCTTACGTGGGAATCATTATTTTGTTTTACATATTTACGTGAAATTTCTTTTTCCGATATGAATATAATCAAAATTAAAAACAGAAAATGAAGTGACACATCCTAATTCGGTTAGGTAACAACATGCGCCCGAGAAAAATTGTTGATGAGGGTGAGTTTCCTTCAGGCGATCGAGCCTGTTTCACTTCTCAATATAATTACATCCTTAGCTACAATTTCTAATTCTAATACATTCTATTTATTGATAGCCTTTTTCTTATTTTGCTTCCTGTTTTGTTTTATAAATGAGTCGAACCATTGACTATACACATAGTCAATGGTCGAACGCATAACGTTATGGTTAAAACATGGTTAAAACCACGGCCGTGGACCCGTGGTAAGGTAGAACACGTGTACGTGTAGTCGTGCACAATCATTATCAGGCTCAGTTGTGCACCTCGTGTTGCCCTGTACAAGTTAAGAAAAACAAACTGACGTCATCAATGTTGAGTTGTGCTAGTGTTAGTGCGTTAAGAACACCGAAATTTTTACCACACTCCTCAAGCTCTTTGTTTGGATACAGTCAGCTGGATACATTATTCATATCAAAGAACGAAGTAATTGCTGAGCCATTATTGAAGTCGTTTCGTACTTTATTCTTTACTCGCATCTCATTATTCAAACTCTCCGAATCAGAAATTTTCACGAAAGTGATGTGTTTCATCTTACTGTACCTCGAGTAAAACGCAATCCGTGATTTGCATTATTAAGAACGTAAGTTGAATCCGAGAGATTAGTCAGTTCACCCAATTATTCTTTTCATTAGCGTAGTTCGTTTCCTCAACATTTCCTCTAATCTGCTGTTACCCAATTTATAGACAAACTTCAATTGCTTTTATTCCGAAAGAAAAGTGTTGCTGAAAGTATTATTAGTTTATTTTAGCCCGTTCGTTTATGAATGAAAGAGAGTGACTCTCCATCAAACGTTCTATTCTTCACTTCGTAAAATTTCGTTCTCTTTATTTTCACTGCAATAAACATCGTGTTCGAGTATTGTTTCGAATCAATCCGTACCTGCACTGTCTCGGAATAATACATTCCGCAAATACTTTCTCAAAATTCAACTTCTTTCTTAAAAACCATCGTGTAGGAATAGTAAACCAAGAAAATTTCCAGTTTAATCTTGAAGTGCTTTGGTTTTGAATGAGTGTACGTTATCTCTCTATTCATCATTGCTCTCAATGTTTCAGGTGTTATAAATTGAACATAATGGGAAGGATATTTCTCGATCATATTGGAGGATCACGATTGTTCTCGTGCGCTGCATGCGACACAATATTAACGAATCGTAGCGAATTGATCAGCACTAGATTTACTGGTGCCACCGGACGTGCTTTTTTGTTCAATCGTGTTGTAAATTTAAATTATAGGTAAGAATATTTCCGCGACAATACAATGTCATGAGAGTAGACCGCAGATATCAGTTGTTCATTTCATTCGTTGCATTCTCTACTTTTCAGCGAAGTTCAAGATAGAGTTATGCTAACTGGGCGTCATATGGTGCGTGACGTCTCTTGTAAAAATTGTGATACAAAATTGGGCTGGATTTACGAATTTGCGACGGAAGATGGACAACGTTATAAAGAAGGTCGCGTTATTCTGGAAAGAGCTCTAGTAACTGAGAGTGATGGCATCGACGAACATATGGGGGATGACTAAAACACGGTCGTATACTGTTTCGAAGATCATATGTTTCCTTCCAATGATGAGACGGGACAGACCGCGAGTATTTTTCAAAAAATGGACAGTCTTCTGTGGAAATAGTTGACGTAATGTTTCATTTATTTTTATTCATCGGAGCTGAGCTGTACAGTTTTCTTCTTTCTACAAAAAGGTATTCTAGTTATAAATCTAAAATATGATGTAGAATTGATTTAAGTAAACGTGCTTCGGACGTGACAGAATTTCTTTCCTGATTGAATCGAGAATCGCTCAGAGGATGTTCCTGGTAGGCTTTTGTTTGCATTCCGTTAACTAGAATTGAGAAATTTATTCTAAGGGTACTGCTTTTTATTTGTAAGTACACTATAAGAACTTCTGATCGATTGGCTTACTGATACATTGGTCCAAGAATTTCAGAACATCGTTATTAAACGAATCAGCGGGAAAAAGTAAATGTCTCGCCATATTTTCTAGCCAGGAAAGAATGCAACGTTTGGCGTAAAACCTGAAAACTGAACTAATAAATACCACAATTTTTGTAAAAAATAGAAAATTCAAATTAGAAGACGCACCAAGTATCCGTTCCTAGTTTTTTATTGTATGGTTCGAGGCTCCGGATTATTCGAGATATACCGAATTCGTAGTTCCCTTTGGCGCAATACAAGGTCCTGCTCATAAATAAAAATCAGATGGCAGTACTTTTTGTATTGATTCTTATAATTCGAAGCATTTACCCGATGACAAGATTCACAATGCAAAGATGAAAAACTTTATGGTCTTGATTTTCGTAAATCAATTTATCTTCTTCTCTTTCCATTTTTCTCATTAGTTCTTCAGCTTCCTCGTTCTGACTTGTCATAATGTAGGACACGCATAAATTAGCCAAGACTATGGCGCTCACGTTTATCACCTATTTTGAATTAAAATTCCTTGTTCAAACTTATAAAAAAATAATTAATATTGAATATAAAATAGCCGTCTTACATTGTTGTAACTTTTTTTCACTAGTGGTTCGTAAAAGCCTGCTGCTTCTTTGAATTTATCTTGCATGAAAAGAACGTGCGCAACATGCAATCTCCACGTATCATTTTCGTTACAAAATTCAACAGACTTGTGAAATATATTTTCTACCTGTACGTAATTCTCAGCGTCCCAATAAATTTTCGCTTGAGCCATCAATACCGGGAGATAACTGGAGATGAAAATTTGATTTAATAGGCTATTCGGAAGATGATTAATTTTAGTCATCTCATTTACTTGCTTTTCCAGAGTATCTTCGTAATCGACTACAGCTTTCTTTACAGCTCCATCATCTCGAGTTTCTCTTGCCTCTTGAACGGTTTTTGTAGCTTTCCTAAGTAAGTCAATTTGTCGTGTGGCAATATCGTCGAATTTCTTGTAAGCTTCGGAAGGAGCCGATTGCTGGATTATCAAAGCGTCCAAAAAATTGTATAGATACTAGAGAAAGAAATTTCTTCTAGAATTATTATTTGAATGTTTATTAGGTTGTGAGGAATTTTCTAATGGAATCAGTACCGGAGACAAATACTTCGCCGACAGGCTCCTATTTTCGGCCAGTACATCAGCTGCCAAATCGTAGTACTCGTATTTGCAGTACAAAATCAATAAATTGCCCAGAGTTTCAGCCGGAAACGGATTCTGCTGAAGTAAAAATTGTAATTTTTCAAATCCTTCGGTAGGCTTTGTATCCATATTCATTAGGGCTTGATTATGTAGAGTAACAGCGTCGAGTTCATCCTCTGAACGAGGTGGCATATCAGTTATTGCTTCTTTCGCCTCTTCATCTGGAATAAAGTAGTAAACTAATGGTGATTTGACTATAAAAAAAAAAAAAAGACAAACGACTTTGCTCATCAATTACGAACAGTTTTTAAGCTGATATTCTATAGCCGCTTTAAGATTGAAGGCTTCAACAAGGGCAGATTCGTGTAGTGTATGTGTATTTCCAACGCTGCGTACCTCAATCCCTTCGGTCGTCATACCCACGTTCAGTTCTGGATGTTCTCGAATTCCGCGCTCAATTATATCGGCTGTAATGGAAGAGAACTTTCTTATTAATCGGGTAATTTCTGGTGACTGGACAAATGTCGGAGTTTTGATTATTCAAAGTATTTCAAGCGGTCGTTGATACATTTTTGAGGAAATAATTCGAACAGGGCACTACCTAAAACTTGTTGAACCTCTTTTCAGGGCCGTAGCCAGCGCCAAGGCAGCCAAGGCAATGCCTTGGCTGGCAAGTGCGCTTGCCTTGGCTGGCAAAAATTTTTCTTTTGGGAGGGGGGTGTGGGGGGGTAAAAGTTGCCTTGGTGAAGATGTTATTTGCCTTGGCACCACTGACGATCTGGCTACGGCCCTGCCTCTTTTCTTCCTCACATGTGACCTCTTAGTCAAAAATTCCACAAAATCTTCAAAGTACCTAGGTTAATTATATTATGGCTATACAAATTATTTAATTTTTGGATGATACCCAATCGATACTCGATATTCTGGAGGATTTTTTTTTTTTTTCAATTAAACTCAAGTTATACTGACGGAGAATCATGCGATGAACTCCATACGGTTGCTAAAATTATGTATCGTACCAGAAAAATATCTCGTATTCAGGTTCAAGGTAGCCTACGCACGTCAAACGAACTCAAGATTGCTAACTTGGTTTCAGTCGCACGATACAATATTACTTACATATGTGTTTCAGAGCTGAAGTGTATTCTTTCAGTCGATAATAGCATAAAGCAACATTATACGATAGATGAGGTTCATAGCCACTAACAGTTAGCGCATTTACGAAATTCTGCAACGCTTCTTCAAAATGACTTTCCTTCAAAAAGTATAATAGAGAGTTTTCATTAAAATGTACTATCAAAACTAATTATACGTGATATTTATCAATGATGATTCTTCTTATTTTCAAAATGGCCCTCTCCCGGAAGGTGAGGATTGAGGGCGTCGATAGTGACAATGCTACTCAATTTCGACAAACTTTCTTTGGTTCGGCAAGAGACGGACTTATTTTGAAGGGGGTGAATTTCCCTCTTGTAGCACCCCAACTTCCAAACTACTCTTTATTTTCTGTCAAAAAGTTCTTAAAACAATCTCTACTTTATGTTATTTTTTTATTTGAACATCAATCCAAATTAACCAGACGAAGTTGGAAAAATGAAATAATCTTCGTTTCAAAACATTAAACTTTGAAGTTCTTGCAAAAAAAGTCGTCTTTCATCTCAGGCTATGAACAATTCATCGAAAATACGATTTGGGAACATCGAAATAAAAACGAGAGGATAGAAAATTTGAAATTGGGTGAAATTCTCACTTTACTTTGTAAAATAAACTGCCTTGATTGACAATGATGTCTACATCTTCATCTGAGGAAGTGTTCATTTCAAGAAGAGACCTGGCACCAATAATATCCTCTTGTCCATACTTGATAGCCGCTTTCAATTTTATCACCTGCATAAAAAATAATCTATGTATTTTTTTTCTAAGTTGTTGATTACTTCTCGTCATTTTCAATGACTTCATCAAAAACCAATTTTTCATTACCTCTTTCTGAAAATTTGGATTCTTAATCGTATTTGTAACTTTCAAAGCTTCGTCGTAGAGACATGACTGATGGAGAGATTGAGCGTAGTACAATTTGTAATGAATCTCTTCGGGAAATAACGTTGACAATTGCTCGTAACAATTGGATGCATTGATAAAATCTTGTGTTTGAAAATAGCAGTAACCCAACAGAGACAAGGCGGCCCGCGACTATATGAAATAACTCTTATTAACGATAATTCAGAATCATCTGACTAGAAGAACAAACTTTACCCACATTTATATTGTAATCCAAAATACCATTGAGTATGGGTATAACATCGCTGTAATTTTCGTCTTTGATCTAATAAACGAAAAACCAACTTTGAAATGTGTATTCAATAGAGAAAGGTGCTCTCAAATGTGTACTAACCATGGAGTAAATTATTTTCGTATGTTCACCATCTTTTATATTTGTATCATTCAAGTGAAACATTTTCAAGAAGAAGGAAAAAATTGAAAATTTACCGACTCTACTAAAAATTGAGAAACTTTTGTCACGAGGTGCAATCAACAACTGGTAACCATGACAACTAACCAGCTGTTTTTGAAATTACGGAACACCAATCACAACACGCCAGGTTATTTCAACGCAATTTTATTAACAAAATAAAAACATAATCGTTTAGGAATTCATTTATACATCGCAATACTCGAGGACACTGTTTATAAATGACCAATACCACAAATAAAATAACTATGCTTTCTGCTGTGAAACTGAAATCTAAAAGAAGTCATCGAACGCTCTGAAAAACAACGAACGAGATCTCCACGCGTTAGTATCTCTGTATAAATATTCACGTCAGGTTCTCCAACTTCTGAATTCGTCTTCTTCGAATATCTTCCTGCTCGCTTATCGCAGCTCCTTCGCCTCTTTCTCCTGATGAACCACTGGTTGTGCTCCTAGAACTAGAAATATTTGATACGTGCAATATTTAAAAATATTTAACCCTATTTGAGTGTTCTGTCAGAATATTTACCTTGATTCACCAGCGGATGAGCTTTGATTGCTAGGATATGAGTTACTATCACTAAAAATTTAAAAATTTGTAAGGTTATAGAACGTAGAAATAGAACACATTCATTAGAAAAAAGAAAACAACCTACTATGAAATGTCGGACATCAATTGTGATTCCGATGGTTGCTTCGGAATTTTAGTCTGACTAGATGACGCGCTATACAAGAAAAAAAAAATTCTTAGATTATCCGAAAGAAAAAAAAAATACCATAAATTTCATGTCAAAGAAATTATTAAGCTCTCGAACTTTTGTCCTTATTACGCAATGAATTCGCACAACGGGTATTCAAAATATATCGTCACTAATGCAACAAAAATTTCTTCCTGGGTATTTCACAAGCAATCTTTCATCCTACGATAGAAATTTTTTGATAATCTAACCTCTATAAATCACCAAGTCAGACCTTAAAATGGACGATTAATTAACATAACGATCATAATGACTTGCGACTCTTCAATTCAATCTCATTATTCCTTTCTACAATCTCCATCTCAAACATACTTTTGAATAGAATTACCTGGTTCCAGGCGTCGATGCCGACATTACGTCATTATCGGTACTATCACTGCTTGTCGTACTACTGGTTCGAGATCCTGAGTCAGATGCGGCAGTAGTTGAGGTGTTACCAGCCGCAAGAGTCGCAGACATAATGTACTGCTGCATTAAAATCACAGACGCATCCATAAGCGTATGGATATTTCGCAAGCATTGGAGTCTTGCTTCGACACCTTGCCGTCCAGTGTCTTCCATCTGTCTCAATTCTTCTACAGACAACCCGGTCCAATTTTGAGGGGGTAAAGGTGGCATGAACATACCTGCGCGTGATCAGAAATTAATTTGCCTCTCTTTTTAATAAGAAAGAACCAATCGCAACATTGCACTAACCGGGTACGAGAGACGGTATCGGCGGCATCATGAATGGGAATGGAAACTGTCGAGGAAATGAAGATCCGTCCATAAAGAAATTATTTCCTGCGGGTGGGATGGCGCTACCTCCTGCGGCTTGCGAATCTGACCCAGACGATGGCTGCTGCTGGGTTTGCTGTTGCGACGTGGAAGGTTCTGCTGCAGTACCAGCATCTGAGTAAACAATACCATTGCAGCTCATTATGAATGTTAACGTATCGATACACGATGATCAACGAAGATAGCAACTTACTAGGTGCATTTCGTTGGCCTAGATTCAAATGCGGCATCAGAGGTGGTGGCATGAAAGGCAGCTGCCATGCAGGGAAAGCAAATAAAGGCGGGATGCCAGCATTTTGCTGTGGAACAGGCTGCGGTTGCGGAGGCGGTACTCCGTGAGTCGTACTCTGACTTTCAGGAGTAGGACGAAGCACGTTCAGGCGACATGTAGGACACGTTTGATGACGTTGAAACCACGAACGTAGACAGGAAACGTGAAATATATGATTGCACGGCAATTTTTTGGCTCCTATAATTGCATTCACTTGATAATTCACGCAAGAGATGATACGGTTTCTGAATTAATTATATTATACTTACCAATTTGCATTTCTTCCCGACAAATGATGCAAACGTTATCGGCTGCAGCAAGTTCTTCTAATGTAGCATGAGGGTATAGTGTGTTCATGTTTCGAATCGCTCTTCGCGACTGTATCACGTCATTCAAAGCTTTCTTGAAATTCCTACATGAAATTATAAAGAAATTGTGCAAGTTGCTCGTATCGATTAATCGTCAAAAAGAAGCAAGAAAAAAATAAATTTACCTCATAGAATAATACATAGGTCTAAACGCAAACAACGGTAATGTATATAGTTTTATCATTAATACGACAAACATCATATACAATCCCACTTTGATGAGACCTAAAGCAAAAAATACAAACGTAGCAATGATATTGTAAAAAATGTCCACAAACAGAGCAAATTCTCAAGTATACCTATGAAAACTTCAACGTGGAGTAAGAAGACAGCTTTATTTTCCCAGAATACTTCTCTGTTCATATCGATAATATGTAATCCGTATTTTATAGCTGTATTCACAATGACTGTCAGTAGAATGGCATATTCAAATCCGAACACCAACTGTACTGAGGCGCCCTTCGTGATAGTGTGATGGTACGCAAAAGATATGAAGTAAAGATCGACGACACCCAATAATGTTAGAAGCACTGAAACGAAAGAATTCCGAGTTACCTCTTCTCTGTTTGATCTCGTCTTTCCATCATAATACTTGAATAAATACTCACAAACAATTCTGGTATGGAATAACCAAGATATTATTGGACTTCTTTCCATCTGTAATTCGACCGAAATAGAAGTAACCACAATCGTTAATTTTCGACAAGAGAGACAGAAATGAAGAATACTTACATAATCAACTCGATCTTCGGCTAGCCAGTGAAAGATTTTTATGAACAGCAACAACGCAAACAGAGCGATAAATTTTGGACTAAAATCATCTTTGAACACGGTGAAGGCTAGGCACGTTTCGGTGATAGCATACCAGAATCTCTCGATAAGATGCTGAGACGAGGAACAGACATTAGAAGAAAAGAAAGAAGAAGAACGGACAATTGATTGTATAGAAAACCATTGCACAACTTACCTCAATTTCCGCTGCTCTTAACTCTCCGAAGAATAATTTCTGCATTAGTTTACCGAACAGCCAAATGACAATTAGAGCTTGAAAGTATATTACCTTGAGAGCAAATATACAGGTGAGTGAAGTGTTTGAATCTTCAAAGAAGTTTAAAATCGAGGAATATTTCACGGTAATTACTTACAGCCATACTGGGATTCGATTTTGTGATGTATACAACAGAAGGGTAGAACTGTTTTTTCTGAAGATACGCATTGCTAATAACCACGACGGTTAGAGCAAGCGTGGATACGGCGACAAAAATATTTCTCATGATCTTATTTGAGCAATTATGATGAGTTAAAAAAAATACATAAGAAATAAGGTAACTGCTGAGTTACATTCTTCTAGATACAAATGACATCATTGATCGAATTAAAGTGTACGAATTTTTACATTGAATAGGTGGATCAAGATATCTAATTCACATATTCCACGAACTCCATGTTTCGAAAAGAAAATTGACATTGTTTTTCAAGATAAAATCATCAGTAAAGTTTTTTCCAAAATCACATATGAACTTATCCTGAAAAATTACAGTATTGCGTTACTGTCAATGTTACCATAGGTATAATTTTTTCTCTCTTTTTAGTGGAACCTACAAAGACTATTAAGGCTAATTTGATATTTGAAAACGCCGAAGCATCAATGAGTTATTGTCATCAGGATGAAATTTCATGATAGACCGAGATGATACCGTAACTATTCCTTCGCTCAGACAATTTTCTAATCCGCAACAATTCTGAGATCACTCGCTTTCTTCACTCTTGAAAACAACACTGTATTAAAGCTTTACGTGTTCTTACCGGACTTAGCACTATGTACATACGGTGAACTGTGATGAACCGCCATCTTGTATAGATTTGAGATCCATGATCATTGATCAGTCTAAGGCGCTAGAGGTGGTATTCTCACTCAATGTAAGCAAACATCGCAGTGGAGTGCGCGGGTTGGTGCGCGGGATGTTCCCATCCCAAAATCCGAAAAATGAAGTGGAATTTACACGTAAAAAGTCCACTTCATTTTTTTTGTCTCTCGGATGGGAACATCCCGCGATGTTTGTTTACATTGAGCGAGAATACCTCTAGCGCCTTAATCAGTCAGCTGATAGCTGCGTTCTATACAAGATGGAGGTCCATACACCTCATTCCATTTCCATTTTATTTTGTAGAGCAGCCTAGCCGGGGGCCCAACTGTCTTTACTACTCAGTTTCTAGGGTCTATAATCTTTGCAGTCCGTCATTCACGGAGTGTCGGAGCAAAAGTTGGAACGTCCCTATATTGTGCCTGCTTTGATTTGTACTTATGTCGAACCCTCAACAAGAGTCAATTGTTTGTATCAATCTTTTCGGGGAGAGTACGGTATGATCCTGTCTTGAATTAGTAGTCAGATTATGCTGTTGACTGAAAATGAATAATTTCTAGCCTAGACCACTATGAATTTCATAAATTATTTCATCGACTCATTGGTGCAACGTAAAGAGGAAAATACAGTAGAAGAATTATCTAAGCCTTCCTTAAATTCTTTTCAAAATATTTGCCGCTTGAAAATTTATAGGAAAGTTCTTGGTAAGACTTGTAAGAATAGCTATTGCGTTCTTTATACCCTTTGAAATACCCAACAACAATAATGGTCGTGAACGGTGGGATTTATATATTCTATTATATCAATATTGAATTGATTTATTAATTTCAGAGAATGATATTTGCATCAAGGATTTCCTAGAATACGACGAGCGTTACATACTAGCCGATAACTACTTGATTGCTATGGTATTCGTATATTTTATCCGATCGGAATTACCAGTACCACTTTATGATGCTCAAAATTTTCTCAGTGGTCTGTGAGTATAGAACGTCCTAATTATAAATCGTTTTCGGCCTGTATCTCTCGCCGCTTTACAAAATGTAGGTAGGTACCTACTTATTCCAAGAAATATAATCGCACTTGATTTTGATGAACACTAATGCAGTTACTTGGCTCATGAAATGGAAGAGGACGCAGAAGAATTGAAGGAATTGATCATACCATGGTTTCCAGGACCACCGGGCGCAAAAAAGAGTTTCTTGAACCAAATCAAGTTTCTCTTGTGGGAGAAGATGCATCTTGATTGTTTGGTCAGACGAAACGAATGCGAATGGGTATGTAAACTTCATAGTCTCCATTATTTTCTTTCAAAATACTTCTTTTGCGTTTTTTACAGTTAGATTGAGGGTTCCAAAATTTAATAAGCCCAAGTGATTCGTCCAAACCAACGGAAATTTGTTATAAGATCATTACCTAGGTAGATGTACTATGAATGCCTATAAGTATATACCTAGCCGTGTGAATTTCAATCCGCATTGAAAATCGACAACCAATCTACACGCTCAGCATTTAATTTGAGAAACTTGAAATTTTCTTGAGAGGACCGTACGGAAACGCCGGTCGAAGGAAACGCCCCGTGAAAGTATTATGATTAGACAGCAGCATACCAGATAGGTAGCTCTTTCACTCTTACCTCAATTGTCATCGTTGACGTGGCTAAAGGAATAAAAATTTAAAATTGCTGGTTGTTCAGAAAAAAATACCTAGGTTTTATCAATTTAATGAAAACAATCAAGTCCAATTCTCCTTGTCGTTGTTCATCAATTTGTAGTGATGTTACAAAATGAATTTTATGTTGTGCATTTTAACGTACATTATACTTTTTGAAGATTCATTTCATTCAAACTCCAGTTCCCAAGACATCATTAGTATTGAAAGTGGAAATGTCGATGAGAAATCGTCTTCGTCCTTCCTCTATGTTTTCCACAAGACTCGTAAGTTGTTTTTCTATGCAAAAGTCTCAATTCACACTTGAGAAATTTTTTTATTTCAATTATCATCAGACTCTAGGGCAAAAATTACGAATATCAAACATCAAACTATTCCAAAACTCGAAAACTGCACTTCTCGCTTGAGACGGAAACGAGATTTACGTGAAATTCCGATCACTAATGAAAAAAGATCAATCTATGCGGGAGAATCATCGATATCGGATTTTGAATCGAAAATTAAAACGCTTGATGATGACATACCGCGACACGATTCCCATCCGGAACCATTGCACCGTAGATCAGCTGGAAAAGCTCCCTTACGTCAGGATATCAAAAAGATACAGGAAAATGATGATAATGTTGATACCAAGGTGAATAGTCGAGTCGCAATGGCCAAAACTGGGGAAGACAAAAAAGATGTTGAGTTCTATGTTGTGGCAATTCCAGATATTTACGCTCTGATAGGATTGACTATTTTATGCATAATAATTATCTTGCCTATTTACACATTCTGTATAGTTAGTCTTATGTATCGATATACGACAACGTTTATAGTTTGATGGGCCTATTGTTGAGTATAAATAAATGTTCATATGTGTATTTATGTAAGAGTTACGAGCATTTTGAACCAAAGTACAGTTCTTTGCGATGAAATCATTAATTTAAAAAAAGAATATTATAACCACAAAATTTTCAATCCTCCCAGATGAATCATTTGTTTCTGTGTATTATGCAGGTCATGAATGAAACTCGAGATTGGAGTATTTGGAAACGCGCTAGAAGTATTACGTACCTTTCTGATTTCATTCAGGGCCAAGCACTCGAATACCACACGCCTAAAATTCGACAAAACTTTTTCAATTCGAGTACACAAATGCTCGTTAAAGAAGATGGTAAGAAATAGTCGAACGATTTGCTTTTCCGTTCTCGCGTTCGGTTTATTCCATGCACACTATTCTGTAAAACGTTTGTCGTAGACTGTCATGAATGCTCAGAAATTTTGGGGGTAAAATGTAGTAGGCTAATTCGAATGATTAGGTAAAATTGTCAATTTCTTAAATATTCAATAGACTATACCTACCCATCGGACGATCATGAAGTAGGTAAGACAAAAATAGGAATTGATGAGTCAGGAAATAAACTTCTTGATGGAATGACTTTTACTTTTCTCTTCATACCGGTACTGATAATTTTGAAGGAAGTCGCTCGTGTCTTCCAATTAAAGACCCACTGTTTTCCTTTTTTTAAATATACATACATTTTTTCTAGGCCCCTCCCCCAATCATTTTCTTCTTTAGGACCTATTGATTAATCGACTTCTACTCGTATGTTGGCGTATCAATTCTACAAATTTTCCATTTCTTAGGATAAGTACTCTGTTGAAACAGTCCTGAGAATAAAAAGTAATCAAACATAGAAGAGTGCGTCGTTTTGAATGAGACAGGGAAAAGAACGTGGATAAAATGCAAGTGTAAATGTGATGACGAGTGAAAAATTGGCGGTGCATTCGATAAAGTTTCCGTTTGAGGAAAACACTTATCCTTTATTTCCCCCCGAAAAATTTAGTGTTTGAACTATAATTTTCTACTACAAAGTATCTTCGTAACGTTGATTTTGTTTTCAATTGGTTATAGATATCCCCCTGCAGACATCGGATTGGGAACTAGACTCTAGTTCTCCCTCTGTGTGATCGCTTCTTTGGAATGACTTACGTATTAATTTGGATCCTCTTTGATGGAATTAAAGAGGATACCTACATCGTGCAGATGTTAGATCTCACAGACAGTTCATTTTATTTATAATTTCATTAGGTATCTTGATGAAGAAGAAGTTATCTTCAGTTTTTGTATTTTAAAAAATAAGTTACCATGCCGATGATGTATAATTTAGATTGTCCCAAGTTTGAATAAAATTTTTAGAAAAATATACCTACTCTTATCGATGTGCTAGTTTGGAAGATTTTCATGTTTGAATTTAGTGTACCTACTATCGAGTTTTCGAGATTTTACTCTGGAGCAAAAAAATTATCGTTAATTTGTATAATGATTATTTTTAATATGAACTCGCATCAAGCGAAGAAAACGATCTAATGTGAATATAAGAACGAAATAGGACGACGAATTATTCATTTTCTTACCGCGGTGCGCGTGTGGGAAATGGGACA
This sequence comes from Aspidiotus destructor, assembly GCA_035079395.1. Classification (NCBI taxonomy): domain Eukaryota; kingdom Metazoa; phylum Arthropoda; class Insecta; order Hemiptera; family Diaspididae; genus Aspidiotus; species Aspidiotus destructor. The sequence goes on along the minus strand of JAVHKZ010000003.1, from coordinate 7,148,277 downwards.
AACTTGTTAGCCATCTCCGCTTCGCTGAATATTACCTGCTCCGAGAGTGCATACTTTCTGACCGCTATACAGTAGGTAAACTGCTCAGATTTATTCTTGTGCTCGCGAATGAAAGTGAGTCTTCATCGCGTTGAGGAAAGCGAAAATTTCATTTTGCGCTAGTAATTAATTTTCTGTGGTTTAATCTACTAACTAAATACGTTGCAACCTATTTTTTTTTTTTTCAATATTTTTGTAAATTGATCATGAAACTAGAGGTAAGTGTTCGATGAGTGAAAATCTCTAGAAATGAGATTTAAATCTTTTTCTTGCTCCTCTTTCACTTTCATCACATTCTCTATTTCAGATTTTATTATCGACGGTGGTTTTTTGCTCTGTTCTACAATATAATGTAGCCAATCTTATTCTTCATGATTCCGACGATAGAGATACTCCACTCATCACAAATTTCATTCCAAATATCAACTCACGACAAGATTCTTCCCTCAAACGCAGAAACAGCACGGAAGATGTTACGAACGCCGAATCTCGACAAATTTCAGGCAGTAAGATTATTTGGCTCTGTATGATGCCTTTTTCTCCCCCCCGATCGGTAGTACTGAGAGTATTGACACCCCATCCATACTTTTGATACATCTTGAAGAATACTCCAGTCAAAATATCTAATATACATTTCATAACATGTGCGAGAGGAGTGCGAGTTTGATGGTGACCCGAGGTAGCGATTCACGCTATTCTAGCAATCTTTACAAACTAGGCCTATTTTTCAATTACGCGTAAAAATGTGGTGTATCATGTTAAGGAACTACGATGGTTAGGCAAATGTCACGGTAATCATTTCCATACCTTAGAGCGAAAGAAATCTTCTTATAGACATTCCTCGTGCATTTCTTATCTCTTGAAAAGTTTCCCTTCTTGCATAAAAATGATAATTTCTGCAATTGAGTGCAGGTACCGGTACTCACATGTCCATAGATACAAACCAATGACGTATCGCCGTCTTATGCCCTGAAATCCCCTCAATTTTTTCTTTTTAATTGTTAATCGTTAAGAATGGTATTGCTATTGTGTGAAAGTTTACTTCAAAATGTTTTTGTTTTTTCATAAATTTGAAAAAAGAAAGAAAACACCAGAAGTGACCTTTTTGATTATCAAGTGTAAAACATCCTGATTCGAAACTTAATTTACGACCTCATGGTATAAAATCATCTACACGCGCTTAGGCCTATTTCGTAAACATTTATTTTACCAATATTTTTTTATTTTCCTTGCATAGTTCATTTTTATCCTGGATCACCAGTTTACGACTCTTTATTGACACGAAGAACTTTCATACCTTCTCTACGGATGATTTTGTTGGAATTATCGCTGATGACGCTCTCAGTTTTCGTAATGAATGCAGTCGAGGTATAGTATTTCCTTAATTTCACTCCTAAATACTTATTTTTGCTTACTTTTTTCAAATTTGAAACCAAGACTCTACGCGAAAGCTTTCCCAACGAAACAGTAGGTAAATTCCAGTATTCATAATGAATGCTTCGTGTCGCAATATTGATTACCGCAGTCAAAGTTATCATTTAGTAAAGTTAGAAATGACTAGAAAAATGCATGAAACCAATTAAGAATTCGATATCAACTTACGATTGATAGCAAACAGTGCAGTCCATAGGTCATATACGACACAATATATTTCAGAAAGTTCGTGTTACTTTATATTTCAGTACCTATGATTTTCAAATAGAACTATTGCCATGATTTTTTTTAATACCGATACGTTCTCATCTTTAGATCTTTATTTTACACTCGATATTTATGAATTTGGTGGAGGTTTGAGGCTTGTAATCTTAATATATTTCCTCATGATTTCATTAATTTGGAGAGATAAGAAAGAAAAAAAAAAGGAGAGAGAGCTAAAACAGCTTCCTAATCGAACTAGTCAATTCTTTGTAATCGCAGAATATGATGCACGCGCCTAAAACTGTTCAACGTCAACCTGTGAGAAAGCCTCTACCGATGAAAAATCGTTATAAAAGATGACACAAAACAATTAAGCATTAATTGAGTGATGGACATTAGAGAAGGATGATAATACCGAAAGAAAGTACGTATTAAACAGAACATCCTAGAAATCCTGATTATTTTTTTCAATACATATTTTTTTTTTATAGTTTGACAAACATTCATTTCAAATTTGAATTACTGAATCAACTGGCTCAAACTAGCTCATTATATTTTTATAGATGATATTATTGTGTCATGCCATAGTTTTACCTTTCAATAAAATTTTAATAATATTCACAGCGCATTTCCACCCTTTCTTCTTCAAAACTCCAGTTCAGTAAAATACGTATTAATTATTATTTGAGGGTAAAAATGAAGTTAAATTACGCACATGTTGCGCCATATATACATGGTAAATGAATAAGCCATCCTTAGCTTCAGCTCCTACACTTATCTTACAATAACGTACATGATAAATATATATATAAAAAAAAGGAACAATGATGACCATAAAAAAACATTTACAAAATGTGGATTGCATGTCAAATAAATATTTGATTCGATGCCAACATATCGGCAAATGGTTTGACGAAAATGCGCGTACAGAAGTAAAACACAAGACCAAAAGTTATTGAGATCGGCAACGCTGGCAGAGCTTTTCTAAAGGCAGCCAACAGCAGCAAAGTTAAACACAGGCCCTGCGAGAAAAATATTCTTCATTTTCATGGAATTCAAATAAAATAATGGGTGAGTATACAAGACTCAACTTACGATTAATATAGCAACAAAACAAGCTAAGGTAGTATTCCAATCGCCATAAGAAGAGGCCTTTCCGACTAAAACGCTGTAGAAAATAAAATCTCCTAGACCTAATTTCACTCCTTCCTCTGTGAATGAGAACACAACAATAAGAAAATTTTAGGTTAATACGTATACAAAAATGAACATCATAACGATCGACATACTTTCTTCAATTGTCGAGCCAGGTCGGGGATTTGTTCCTGATCCGCCAGCTCTAGCCTGGGTTTCTTCATTTCGCCGATGACGTCTACCAGCTGGGACATGATGGACTACAGTAGAGCCGGTCGAAGCGTACACAGTAGCATTGCTCCGAGGATTGTTTGAGGCAGATCCTTCATTCGGTTGCCCAGATTCTCCAGGCTCACTGTCCGATGTTGACACACCTGTAACACATAAATTTTTATGGTACTGTTTTGACTCAAGAATTGTGATGTAAGAATTTGCAAAACACATAAGCACAGACAATAATATGAAACGTTGCGATAAAGGCGCAAATTAGAAAATTTACGAACCCGTTGACGGACTAGAATTCTCGTTTCCTTCTGGTTCATTCAGCGTCATAATAAGTGTTACTGTAGGGTACGCTATGGCTGAGGAACAAAAAAACATTGTATGAATAGCTTCAGGATTACAGAATGAGTTACATGATTGTCGAAAAGGAATTTCAAAAACGTCAATTTATAATACAAATAAGGAGTCTCATCGACGCTGAAAAATTCATAAAGAGTTTCACTTCCGTTAATAAACAATTTACCGGAATAAATAAGCGATGGAAAGATAGCTTCGTTTCTTTCTTGAGCTGTTTCGACTAATATTCGTAATGGTCCTCGCGGTGTGAGTACGGCTACAAGATCTACAAACAATATTAAATTTTATATTTTAATCGTACAGTTGTGGTGAAAAACTTCTGTCTAGTATTCTTTACTCAGTATTCAACCTACCCCAAATAGAAATGACAAAAAGGACTACCCATGTAGTCCATTCTGGCAAGTATTTGATAAATACAAGCGCCATCAAAGCGGATATGAATATAAGATAAGCCTGTTGGATTCGCATTGGTCCTCGCCAATGGACACACATGACGCCAGTCACACCAAAATTCCAAACGAACAATGAAATTGTGAATATATCCATAGGAACATTGCACGTTCGTAATGCTTCCCTTTTAAGAGAAAAATTTAAAAAGTCAACGAACAGAAAGAATAGTACAAGTTGACGAAAATATACTCACTCGAAAAAGAAATATGCGAACATGAACATAAGCATTACAGTAGAAAAAATCAACCAAACCGTAATCACCTGAAAACAAGATAGGGTGTTCAAAACATATTACATACATAAAGGTCTTGTGAAGTAAATCTAGATCGTAAGACGAGAAAACGTGGAAAACTTTGAATCCATCAATTATCAATAATTTACCATACTCACTTTATAAAAACTATTCTTGTACAAACAAATGAGAACCATTGTCATGACTATAACGACACTGATGAGAATGAGTGAATTGGCGATGGCGTTCCAAGTTTTTGTGAAAGTATCATTACTAGTTTCATTGAATGGAGTGTAAATTCTAAATGTACAAGATTCAATTATTGAACGATTGCAGCGAATGAGTCTCAAAAAAAGAATAGAAACTCCTTACAAGTAAACATCCTTCTTCGTGTAAAAGGAGATATTGCTGATAGTCACAACGACCACCAACATACACAAGGATACTGGAGCAAATAATTTGATGACATGCTCTGCGCCGTACTTAAGATCGAATTCCTCTTCCAATTCGTGATTTCCTTGAGAATTCATTTGAGCAGCTGTTCGATGAGAATCATATTGTTTATTACTGTTATCTCGGCTTCCGGCAGGCATATCTCGCCTGGGCGGGCGACTAAGATCAGCCATATCATTCTGAAACAGTATGGAAAAATGAATAAATCGAGTCCGGATCAGGATGCATTAGTGGACAGAATCAAGCATCGATACCACAACGTACCATTTCTCACTCAGAATGGATTTTCCGTCGTGCTGGAATGGAATGGAGGTACATTCGAGAAAATGCGAAAAATAACCCAAATTTTAAAGGATTCGAACTCAATTTTTGACGGTAATAAATCTATAATCTTGAAAAATATATCGTTTATTTTATGTAGGTAAGTGTAGTGTTGGTTTCCTAGGAATGAGTTGTTATCACTGCGGCACTTATCAGTCATACCGGACTGTGGCTGGACTGCGCTGCGCAGGCTTTATTCATAAATCATACCGGGTATTATTGTAGATTCGCTAGCGTTGTCTGTGTAAAATTTACCTTCAATTTCTCCAAAAATAATGAATTTAGGTTTGTAGTTGTAAGGAACAAAATTGAAGAGCGAAAAATTTTCTTTCAAATGAAAATATTTTTGAGAGATTTTAAAAATTCGAAAATTTTTGAGCGACGCTAGCGCTGCCCAGTCAAATTCGCTTGGGAGTTGGCAGTTGGCACTGGCAGTTGGGAGTTCATGGACTCTATTTTATAGGAAGTGGGAGGGAAGTACTCATGCTGATGCTCGAGTTTTACTTATTTTTTAGTTTTTACTTGTGCATTATATGTATTGTACTGTTGTACGGTTGTTTGGTTATCATGAGACCCATGATAGAGAAGTGGTGTTTCTGCCAAAGGGCAACGAGCATCTTTTTCTCATTGCAGGTCATTTGTACAATCAATAAATACAATACAATTTATTCGAGCCAACTCAAGAGCTGCCCACAACCTGGAATGCTTGCGTTACATCAAGACGGAAAGGAAGGCGTATGTATATTCAAATTTTATACAACTTCCCTTCTGTCTTAATGCAAGCATCACAGGTTGTGGGCAGCTGTCAAGCTGAATGGAGCATAGTTGATAGATTTGTTTTGTTGAGCGTTACCAGTTTTTACAGATTTTGGCTAATGAGCATAACTGGCCAAGGTTTGTGTTTTTGCGTCTGTACTGTAAAACAGAAAGATGTTCGTGCGTTTTCCTGTACAATCAGAATACTGTTTTCTGGTAACCCAGGCGCCAGCGCGTTTGAGAAGGTCCTGCTGGCGTACTACCAGTAGAGCCCTATCATATTATAATACTGTACAATTTACAGCACTAAAGCACTGTTGTTAAGCACTAGGGCACGTCATAAATGCTTCAGTCTTCAACTCTTCAGTGCAGCTAGCCAATGAAGAAGTAAAAAATAAATTTAAAAAAGCGAGGTTATCATGGAGCGAATCGTTACAACATATGGAATTATATACAAAGTTGAAAACAGAGAAAGCTTGATACATAAAACCATCCTAATGATAATATTCTTAATAGTCTGACTATAGAAGCCAAAAACAGCAAAGGAGCCGAAAGAGCCGTGGGCTCCCCAGAGCCGCTTCACTTCCGGGAAGCCAACGGCTCTCCTTTGTGAGCCGGACTTCCCCCTCTGACGATGGTACAGTTGAAACATTGGAAGTTTTCTGGCCGCATTTGGTGCTTTTGACCGCATATTCTTTTCGAGTTTTTGTTTACCTGACAACCTTGTGGAGGGAAACATTTTTGTCAGCTCTTTTTCGACTAATAGCATAATTATCTAGCGATTCAAACATCAATTATCGTACATCCCTTCTTTAAGAGAACACAAATTACAGTCTTACGGTCCAAGTATTTCAATCCTTTCGGTGTACTACGATCTTTGATCTCTTTTCCTCAATCTCTTGGTCCGAAGCTTATAATCTAGTTCTTCTACGAGCAATTTATACTCAATTCAGTCGAATCGATTTGTGAGAGTTAATCCAAACAAATCATTTCAAATATAATGTTTCAACAAAATTGTACCCCCATTGAACGTAATTTCAGGACCTAAGCCTTTTAAAAGGGATCATTTCTGTCCTTACTCTTTGGTTTCGTCATGTAAATAACATTTCTCACATCGCTTCAACGCATCTCACAAAGAAGCGCTGGAAAAGGATGCAAATTGTCTAGTACAAAAGCGTATGGGTGGCGGAATATGGGAGCAATCCCCCCCCCCGCACAAATGAGAGGAAAAAGTAAAAGGTTGCTTGTTTTAACAAACTAACATTTTTTTTTCCCTGGGAAAAATTTTCTCGGCCACCCTTGTAAAAGCAAGAGAGGAGTAACGCAATAGAAGGAATGACAGAGACTGATTAGATAGAATTCAAACTTATAGACGTATTGGTAACACATGAGACTAAAAAACATTCTATATTAATCATACGCTAATAATTTTAGCAGTGATGCATGAAGAACTGAATCATTAAAAAAGCGCTTACGAAGAATGCGGTAGCGTTAGACAATTTTTTGGCAAAACATTTTAACGTTAAATACGCGACAATTTGAAGACCCCTGATGATTTAATAAAATCACAATAAACCATATCGTTTTAGTGAGAGACCAAGTGTTTCTTTAAAAGTCGTTTGAGAGCCAAGCAACATACAAAATTTTTCTTTTTAATTTGACAAAAAAGAGTCGGCAGTGTTCCTCTATTGCGTGTAAACATTTCATCGAGCGTAAAAATTAAAGTGTAAAGACCTGCGATGATTTTGTTGTAATTGTACAATGTTCTATAATCGTTCTAGCAACACGCTCGTAAAAATATTGAAGATTTATAGTAGTTGATGCTCAATATTTGTAGCGTACTTTGATAGGTCTACGATTTCGTCAACGGTGCATCATACCGGTGAATTTTCCGTGATATATTGAATCATTGTGCATAAAAGTAAGTACCTATTTTGATTCATGTATTACCGGTACTTTATTGAAGTGAATATTCATAAAAATATCAACCATTTGGTTTTTTACCTCACGAAGCTTCTTGGATAGAAAAGTTGAATCAATAAACCTCGGTTGATTTTTGAAATCATTTTCTCTCTCTTTTTTTATCATCATATTATTAAGCATACAATTTTTAGTCTTCAATTCATGTAAGGCCCCCAAAAGTATGAATTAAAAGCATTTTTGATAGGCTATTTAATTGAATCGATAATTGCTTGCTCAACACCTACTTTGAAAAAAATATTTCAATTCGCGATTTCAATTTTTATCCTTTGGAGGTGAGTTGTTTCTTCAGCGGGCTCCTCACAAATGCGATTTCCCTTATTATAAGTCAGACACAATTAGGTATTGTTTGAATCTGATTCGTACTAAAACCAGAGTACGTATAGGCTCCTTATCAATGATGAAAATGCGAAGAAAAGAGACACTTTTTACTTATTAATTAGGAAATTTTCAAATTCTGTAATTTGTACAGATTCCCAGGTGGGTAGTCAAATGGGGGTGCAATGATGTTTTTTTTTTTTTCTTTCTCAGAGCAAATTTGTCGAGCCGTTATAGGAAAAGTCTTTTATTATTCTTGATTCAAAAAAGTATTTCAAGGGAAAAAATAAAGTATTTTTCCTAATGGAAGCGACCCAAGATAAAATTTTTATCGAGAAATTCTTCTGAAATCAAAGAAGTCACTGGAGCCTTTAATTTTACCTCGGGGGGGGGGGGCGAAGTTTGAAATGATATGAATATTTTCTGTGATGACTAATTAAAAACACTTCAGAGGTTTTCTTAATATTTTATGGAATTGAATGAAATCATTTTCAAGACATAATGAAAACCATTCGAAAGTAATGAAAGCAAAATTTTTTTACATGCCGGGTCATTTTTTAAATTGAAAGGAAACAGTTTTGGAAAATTCACTGGGCCGATAGCTTTCGCGTTTTTGCCTAGTATTTCGCATTTCATCGAGTCTTGTAAGGCTGATACTGATTTGTTAATTACCTACGCTTCACAAAAATACAGAGTTTCTCTGTCATTCATGACAAGTGAAATTCGTGAATAATTTTTCGAAAATAGGCTTCTTATTCTTGTTCCGTTTTTCAATCTAAGAATTTTTCACCAGGAAACTTTTCTGAACGTTCATTCTGCTCGTGCTTATATACTCGTATCAGCGCAAAGATTGATAAAGAAGCCAACTCTCTGAATAGGCTACGTACCAGTACATAAATGAGGAATTTTGTAGTCGGTTTCTTATGAAAAGGTGCTGATTGAATTAGTTTTCAGTTGTTTTGATTGGGAAGGAATAAGGGTTGGGTTATATGATTCCAGACTCAGAATATTATAATTTGTGAGACTCGATTTTTTTTTCTTTTTTTTTTTACTGAGGAAACGCCTAGAAATTATCGCTCTTTCGTCAGCTCGATTCATTCAAAACTTTTAAATTTTATTCACTTTCTGCATTCCCAATGTTCGAAGTTCTCTAGCTTTTTCCAAGAATTCCTATTGTAGGTACTCTGCCTAAAAATGTTGTATTCTCTTCGATGATTTTTTTTCTCGTTTTCTTTGACGCAATCACACTATTACGGGGTGGGACCGCGTTTGCAAAAACATGGCATTTCGTCCAATTATTAAAAATTCTGTTCTAATAAGTTGCGAATAAAAGGTATACGCGCGATATTGCGGTTTACTTTGCCAAATCATTAAAATATATGAGTTGCCTAACAAGTCGGATGCAGATAAGACTAGAAGGTTCACGTTTTTCGCAGCATTAACGAATGCAGAAGTTTTCTAAAATAGAAATTTCGCTATATTTCCCCATGGTTGTATACAGTTGGAAATAAAATTTCAGTAATCATTGTGGTACAATATTCTGTATGTGGACGCACACTCTAACTTGTGACTTACATCAGAATATGTTACTTGTGCATGCTCATTAGATACTATCTATTTTAGGGTACGGCTCTTGGCGGGTCTTCAAAAATGAATTTCCAGAAACATTCTTTTCTAGTTTGCAACAGGATGGTGCTAATAAAAATAACTTTGAAAAAATAGACTCGTTTAAAACATTTAACGGTTTTCACTTGCCTCACTATCGATTTACAACGGCGGGTGATGTGCAATAGAGAAAGAAAAAACAACTAAAACAATGTATTTACCTACGTATTTGTGAAAGCTTTTAATTGTCCGAATTTATTCATTGTACCGTACAACAATAATATGTTGGCATTTTTGCGGGATTATATCATTTATCTTTGGAATGCACTCTTCAGACAGGTAACAATGCTTTTTTTATCCGTCCATCAAAATGGCGAGAGTGTTCACAGTTTTGTAAATTATATAACAGTTTTTTGAATGTAAAAAAAACTATTTAAATGTGCATCAGGTTGATTGGGTACCTATAGGTAATGATAAAAACCAGAAAATTGATTTCTCTTTCAATAGAACTTGTAAACCTCATCATTCAATTTAATATCCGACAAATAATGGTCCGTTCTAATTTTTAGACTCAACCACTATCTGGAGCATTAACAAACGAAGAACCCAGCAATACCACTGATAACAATTCCAGTCAATCAAGTTCTGATACCCCATGTCCTATTGCGTCAGTGGATAAAAAGTAAGTTTATGTACATCTACCTAATTCTTTGATGATGTTGTCAATCGATGATTAAGGTTCTTTTCCAATCAATTACGGCAACTTCAACTAATAGTTTGAGATTTTGCTTTAAAAAATCATCTTGGATCCTAATACTCATAAACATATTTGTTGAAAAGATATACACACAAGTGATTAGGACTAGGCCTACCTACGTAAAATTTTTATTTTGACGGTGGTGAGGTAACTTACGGTCTGTAAATCATCCGCTCGTTCAATTTTTACCATTTTCTTGTCTAAGCGATTATTTCGGAGGCTCGCGCGAATACGTTTCTATTTTCTTGTTTTTCAGGGACAAATTAGAAGACTCGAAACCAGAATCGCAACAAATTCCAGCTCCAACGACAACAGAAACCAAAAACACAAATTCCCTCAGCGAGAAGTCACCGAAACCAGCTGATTTATCATATTTTCCAACATCGCCCGTTCAACCGGAAAAACAAATTCCTCCAGAACCATCGAGGCCCCCTCCGGCTTTGTCTGAATCAAAGTACATTTCGAAATCCGTACTTCTATCAGAGGTCCCTACGCCGGCTTCGCCTATTTCCCCTCTTTCTGGAGTGAGCGCTGCTCTGTCGCAAGAAACAATTCCAGTTCAAAAATTTGCTACCTCGACCCAATCACCCGTAATCGAAACAAAATCCATTCCAAGTAGCACGAAGTCCGAAACTATCGAAGCTAAGAGTTCTTTACCACTTTCTGCATCGCCAGGATTGAGAGAAACTTCATCGAAATCGCCGAGAATTGTTCAGGACGTGGAACAAGAAGAGTCTAAAATCCAACCGTTGGTAGACGAGGAGGATTATAATTACAAAGACGAGTTTGAGGACGAAGAAATAGAAGAAGATCTAGACGACTACGACGATCATTCGGACGAGCAGACAAATCTTCATCCACAACTTCTTCAAACGAAACAAGACCCTAAAATAGAAAACGAACCAAAATAGCTGGAGCAACTCTTCCAAAAATAAATACCTAATTAAAATATAACGTGATTATTCCGATTTTTGAATTACACCCAACGTCAAGATGTCAAAAGAAGAAGTTTCCGCTAACAGCAGCAATGCATTGGTTACAATGCCCGAAGATCTGCCGCAACTACCAAATTTACAGGGAAAACTTGGAGGTGCAACTGTGAAGGCTAAAGAAGAACAATCAACTATCGCAGAAACGCATAAAACAGTAAGTGTGATGCTCACATATATTCTGATTTGCTTATAGATCAAGCAGAACTCACTTCTTTCCATTACTGGGGGAGTGGGGAGGGCAGCTTAATGTAAACTACAGAACAGTGTTCATTATCATATTCTAATTTTTGTGTAATGAGGATTTTGCCAACCAGTCCAAAAAACTCACAGGTCCATTAACGGAATTGAATGAGAAGAGGCCTAGGCAGGGAACCTGTTTTATGAACCATATGGTATTTGAAACGTTGTATATCTGGCTCATTAAAGGGGTTAGGCCAATTGGTGTATGGAGTATTGCATATCTACTTACTTGGAGGAGCTATTCTTATCAGGCTATCAGTGCTGCCATATCTACGGATTTTTAATATACCTATATATAAAAACAATATATTCGACCGAGGTATATGAAAGAATTTTGACCTTCAAATTATAGGTGATGGTTTAAGCTATAGGTGATAGGAGAGATACTTGGAAAAATTTCAACCTCTAAGCTATAGTAGAGCCCTAGCTGTAGGCAATAGGAGAAAAACAGGAAAAATTTTCAAGTTCCAAGGTCATGTTGCCTCCCGGACGGCGGACGTTTTTTCCGGAAAGACCCCCCCCCCGATAAAACAGGTTCTCTGTTAAAATTTCACCTCACTAGTCGAAAACTCACGGTTCTATAACGGAGGTAAATGGAAGGCTGAGTCTTATGGTGTTTGAAACGTTGTATATCTGGCTCATTGAAGGGACTAGGCACATTGGTAAATCAAGTATTGCATATCTAGTTACTTGAAGGAGCTATTTTAATCAAACTATCAGTGCTGCCTGATCTACGGATTTTCAATTCTCGAAAAAAATTGGGATTTTTCTACGGATTTTGCGTAAAATGTGGATTTCTAGGGCTCGAGGGAAAAGTACCGCAGTCGCTTGTATGAGAAATACTTTTCTCCTGATCATTACTGGCTGATACTGCCCTTCTGTAACATTGAGTCGTTCAAGGGAAAAGTACCACAGTTAAGAGTACGAGAGATACCATTCTTAGGATCGTTATTGAGAAATCATCCACCAACATACAGTATACTGGACTTGAACTAGGCTTGGACTCCTCCTTGTATTATACTAGCTCTATACTAGTATATAGTATCACTGCGTAACAATTTAGATTTTTTTGAAAAATACTTCAATAATCATCTATCCTTATTCAAGTAATTTTTTATGTGTTACGCAGTGTTATGAAAGGAGGCCGAGCTATTGAAGAGAGATTTAGATAAAGGAGGAAGCAGTTGAAAAGAATTTTGACCTTCAAACTATACGTGGTAGTCCGAGCTATAGGTGATAAGAGAGGGACTTGGAAAAATTTCAATCTCCAAGCCCCTTAGAGAAAATTTTCTACTGCACTCATGGCTGTAAAGTACGTGTTTACATTCATGGTGTTAAACTTTACAGCCCTTCGTACAGTAAAATATGTTACAAATCAAGGACATGAAGTGAGAATTTTGCTACTCGTGCGTTTACTCAACTCGTCTTCGACTCGTTATATCAAAATTCTCACTTCATAGTCCTTTGGTATGTAATATACTATTCTCGTGTAATATGGTACCTAAGTACGTTTTGATGAATGATTTTCTTCCGCCAAAACTTTCTAAATATTCACAAGTTTCAAACGTTTGCAGGCTTGGAATTCTCTCCCCCCCCCCCTCCCAAAGAAAAAAATTACAAAAAGAAACATTAAGGAACGCTGTTGAAAATATATTTTCTCGGAATTACAAATAAAACACGTTCAATGCCTAATTAGATAGGTACTCAATGTTTTTTTCTTTACAATACTAGTTCTGTGATGAGCATCTCAGACAAAAGCCTGTGTTCTCTAAGAAATATATTCTCTTCCGTCTCAATACCTCCTTCTTTAGAAATGCGTTTAGATTGCTAATATTCCATAAACCGACGACGGAGTATAATTACCTTATGATTTAATTTTCAGTCATCCAAAGATGAAGGAGACAAACATATTGAACAGAAAACCGATATAGTGCAAAAACAAGACAGTTCGAAGACAGCTAAAGCATCAATCAAAACAACAAATGAAGGTGGAGTTCGACGAACAGTGGCAACAACAGTGGTCACCTCCAGCAGTTCATTTGAGGAAGAAGAAGTTACAGAACAAAAAATAACTCCTAAGAGTATAACTCAAAAATAAGGGCATATTATTAAACTGTTTTGTCTACTTCAGAATTATGGCACGCACACATTGTACATTTTTGTCGAAAATATTATGTTATTCACTTAGACTTTGATATTATTGCTTTATTTTCATCCTAATATTGCAGACTAGATTGTTATATTTTACTTGAATGTACGAACATTATAAAATATTTTATCACTTCCTCTTCTCACACTTCAAAGATTTGTTCATTAACATCTAGCCTACAGGTGATTGAATATTTTGAAGGTCAAATCTCCAAGATTCTTCAACGGGGAACCGAGAGAGAGAGAGAGGGGGGGGAGAGAGGGTAAATTGAAGAAGATTGACAGGCACCGGGCGCTGTCCGGCAAAACGTGGGACTTGGAAAAATCTTATCTTATCGCAGTTTTATAGGTGATAGGACGGAATATCGACTTTCGAGCTTCAACACCTCGTGAGGAATAACAAAGTTTATTCTTTATTTGGAAGAAGTATGCAAATAGAAATCCTCATGAAACAAGTTTCCTGTTTGAGTGTTTGCCTCAATGAACACAGGTGATTAAGGCAATCCCCTTGGACAACTTTTGCATAACGCAGTTCATTTGGAGTGGACTTGCCGGGCAAGGCAATTCGATTAATGAAGCACGGGCGTTGCAACCAATTGCAGTAATTGCAGTGGAAAAAAATTGATTTTTATATTATCTTAACGTTGATGAGAACAACAAATAGCAATTATAGCAACACTTGAAATTGTCCTTACATTTATAAAGCGGGCTGTACACGGTCAATAAGAATGAAGGACCAAAAAGTGACAGAGCGTCAATAAAAATTGAAAATCCAAAACCATTTGAATTGTTAATGACGCTAGCTGAGTCCAAATAATAATGACGGTTTGGTCCAGAACATGCAGAATTGCTTTTATTATTAAATGTGAAGAAAGCAGGAAAGTGACTCAAAGGAAAGTAAAGCCAATGGACGATGAGAGATACTTTGAGTATTACCCAGCATTTGCCGACCCTTTTATTTAGCCTTAGCCAACCGTTTGCGCGGAATTTGGTGATTTTTTGTCGCCAGTTGGGCTACTTGACAACCAGAACTGACGCTTTTTGAAAATTTTGGGCTACTTATTTGCCCCGTTCAACAATAGCTAAAATTCCAACTCGACGATTTCAGGCGCCTTCAACTCAGGGAATTGGCGACATTTTATCATCACCGCCTGGCAACACTGCCGGCGTCTGTCGAGCCGCTACGTACCCACCGGCTCAGTTCTGAAATTTCAATAATTAGTATGAGAATGAATTTCTTATCATTCTCTATTAGTGCAGTTTAATATTATAATAACACTTCAACTATTCTTCAATAAGCATTTGAAAATCTAGACGCCAATTCAATTTAGGGCTACGATGGCTCATCAAAGTATGCTGGATAAAGCTGCAAAGATGGTATTTGGTAAGTTCAATGTACAAATGATTGGGTCTCGACTGCAATCCTTATCCATGAAAATGACTTATCTTGAACTTATCTTGAAATAAAAATGATTTTCAGCATCAAATGTACCGACTGATATGGCTGAAGATAAGATAAGAGAATTTTTCGGAAAAATTGGATTCATATCATCATTTCGGTATCTTTCTAGATTTGCTAGTTTTTTTATTATTGATTCTTGCTCTCGTCTATTCTTTCCGCGACCAAATATTTATTGGAGTCGTTTTTCAGAATCATTTGTGATAAAGATAAAGATTCCGGTAAAACCAGAGTTTACGCCGTGTGCGAGTATAAGGATCAAGAAACGGCGTTGAAAGCGGTCAGAACATTGAGCACAATTGAGATTGCTGGAAGGCTTATGAAAGTTGATCACGCTCTCAATGAAAAATCTAGATTAGAAATGATTTGTAAGTTGAATTTTCTTTTAGCAACTCTATAAAGCCGTCTATGAAATATTACCTTTTCGTTTTCTCTTCAGCCGTCATGCAGCATGCTCAGAATCGTGAATCGAGCAATGAGAAAGCACCAGAAACCATCAGCAAGGCAGTTGCTTCCCTGCCACCTGAACAGATGTTTGAATTACTAAAACAGATGAAGCAGTGCGTTCAAGTAGGCGGCATTAATGATCTAGTTGGAAAATATATATCTTGTGGATTTAGGCATGCCTGACGGGTTTTTTCTCCGTCTGTTCTAGAATAATGCTGGTGAAGCGAAAAATATGCTTCTGCAGAATCCTCAGTTGGCGTACGCTCTTTTACAAGCCCTAGTTGTGATGAGAATTGTAGACCCTCTAGTCGCTGTAGTAAGTAATGAATGCCTTCGTAAAGTGATGATACGTCAAGTGAATTAATAAATAATTTGTTTGGAATTGATCTCAGACAGCGTTAAATAATGCAAGCACTGCTAGTTTGGCAGCGGTCAATGCATTGACGGCTTCGAATAATGACACAAGTATTTCTGCTTCATCTATGATTAATCGTATATCCTCTTCTGCGAACGCTAAAACTCCTCTTCAAACGAGTAGCATACCATCTGTCGGTAGCAAACAGTATGGAAGTATACAGCCTGTACCCCCACCTGCTCCATCAATTCCAGTGCCTCCACCTCCTGCTGGTTAGTATTTCGTAAAAAGTTCTCAATAGATATAATCAAAGACCTCATTAGTGCCAGGGAGCTAGAACACTATCAAACGAAAAATGAATCAAAAATTCAAGAAGAATAACAACTCACATTAATCAGAAACTTGTTATTGATAATTGTTGAATTGTACTGAAAAATTAATATTCAGCCTGAATTATCGAATTATTTGCTTTTATTGTTCGTCTCGGTTAAGTAAGAACCGTTTCAATGGAATAAGAATACTTTGCTCTTAATTAAGACGTGCAATAGTTTTCCATTACGTTTCCGTGAACAAAATCCCTGGTATTTTCATATCCTGGCTCTCAAAAATAGATAATTACGACACTGCATTAAATGTTCGTTCTATTGTGTTTCCAGTGCACGACACAGACGTTCGCGGAAAACCAATTGGAAATGGTCGGTTAGACCAAGAGAAAATTAAAGTTCCAATCACAACCTCTGAATCGTAAGTTATAAAAAATGGTCAATATAATCATTTTGTTGTTCGATTAAAATTTATAAGAGGTATAATTTCAGAATGAAAAGAATGGATCCTCGCTTACAACAACAATCTCGTAAGTATAGTGCTAATTACAGTCATTAAATTGACAAGATTTTCATAATTAAATAATTTTTATTGTAGGTATGACCTCAAGTGCCTCAGATCCAAGTTCCCTTCCCAATGCGCCTTCTTCTTCTCGAGGACCATCAACGGTAACGAATGTTCAAGGAACTGCTAGTGAACCATCTATTAAACCAGCTGCAGCTTCCACTACACCAGATAAAGAGAAAGTGAGTCAGATCAATCCATAATCTTATTCATGACGTTTTTACAGTCATTGTGTACTACAATTCAACTTGGCGTTCGTTTTCAGGCTGAATTGATTATGCAAGTTCTTCGATTGACTGACGCTCAAATAGCTTTATTACCGCCAGAACAAAGACAGAGCATAATACTTCTTAAACAGAAGATTGCGAAATCTGCCAAACGTTAACCAATTGAAATGTATTTCGCTGTCATCCGAAGTGGGTTAGACGGAAAAAATGGTGTCATTCAGTGTATGAAATCGGAGTTGATACTCCATTGCGTAATCCAACCCTTTTCATTCAAGATCAAAAAATTCAATCGAGTGAGTCAAGATTTGTCAAGAGAAATTTTACTTTCTTTTGCCTGATCTCATCCAAATCTTCACTGGAGACAAATAATCCGGAATGTGAATTCATAATCGTAGAGGAAACTTGTTCATTGAAAGTTCGGAACAAATGCTCATAAATTGTAACGAATTAAAGCCTCGAGTAAAACATCAACTTTTGTCAAAACTAAAATTTTCAATGCAATGCCCAAGTTTTTTCTATGGAAATTTTGACGTTCAAGAGTTCAGTTACAATAAAAGAAGTTCTCAAATTTTACACATCTATATTTTGAATTCAGTCATGATGTTAATTGCGGAATGAACACTCAAATAAATGAGATATTATGCATACGAGCAAATAGCAATTCTTTTACAGCGATAAAAA
This sequence comes from Aspidiotus destructor, assembly GCA_035079395.1. NCBI lineage: Eukaryota > Metazoa > Arthropoda > Insecta > Hemiptera > Diaspididae > Aspidiotus > Aspidiotus destructor. Next base: position 7,130,578 of record JAVHKZ010000003.1, on the reverse strand, counting down.
TGTGAGTACTCAATCATTACTCATTTGTATCAATTGTTGGATTGTATCAGGGCCTGGTTATCATTTGTCAGCAAAGATACAGCCGGACGGCCTGCCTTCGTGCCGTATTTCGTCAATACTTTCACAAAGTGAACCACCAATTTTGTTTTCTTCAAAAAGCCGAGTACTGCCAAGTACTGAGATACACCCTGTCGTTGAGCGCTAGTAAACAAACTTCATTGAACCCATTTGACCAATACATTGACCTAAAAAACAAAAATGACAGAAATTGATACCGAATCAAACGGAAAATGTTCTGAGTAAGCGCACTTACTATTTTCATTATTCTCGCCCATGCTTTCAGCTGAAATTAGACATCCATAAGCAAATACCAAAACAAAATCATGAAAATACGAAAAACTAAAAAAAAACTAAAATAAAATGATGAGCGGTGCATTAAAGAAAAAAATGCCGGACTTACTAGAAAAAAAAAAAAAAATTATTTGGAACAAATGGGGATCCTGCAGTCACAAACGAATTAAATGATCGTAAATACAAGCATCGAACTAGGTGTAATCAAAATACAGTGAAAAAAAGGAAGGAATAATTTCTTCAAACTACTACGACAAATACGTATTAAGAACATCAGAACAAACCTTCATCATCGAGAGTAGCTAAAGTTAACTTATTGAGTTTTTTCGATAATTTACACGACTGACTTCCTTTAAAATGACCTGCAACCATTATTTTTCTTTTGTAAAATTATTTGAGCCAATTATAAATTCATCCTCCAAAAAAAAAAACTACGATGAAACTGTACCCGAGTGATCCATTGCTCTCACATCATCTGTTTCGTCGTGTGAATTTGTATAACCTTGTTTTTTACGTTGTGCCACGAAAGTACTGATTAACGCATCCATCATATCTGCCTGCTCAAATAAAACAAAGTTAGCACTAAGGACAACATCAAAATAAATTTTCAGACGCAGAATATTATCGTACTTGTTTGGAGAAAATTTGCATTATTTTTGAAACTCTTGCGCCATTTTCAACTACGATAAATTGGAGGAATATACAAGGCAGGCAATCTTCGCTATTTGTTTTACTTGGTTTACCAAATTCCCAAGAAAAGTCTTCAAATTTCAAATTCAGCAATAATTTCTGTTACGGATGAAAATATGACAAAATAAAATGGCTCATTTAGTAAATTTAAAAAATAGAAATTTTCATGGAGAATATTTTTTGAAGATCATCACATCCAAGAATCAGGCTACTTCAAATTAAATTTACAAGGAATAGGAAACCCAATTTTTCGAGTCAACAGTGAGGTGACTTGAACTCACCGCTTCAACATTGTCGATTAAATAAATTCCCCGCTCATTTATTCCAATGAGGATTGGTAAATCTTGATGCAGTAAGAATGAAGTCAAACCACGCACAGGTTCTTCAATTTGTCCTTGGAAGAAGGCACAACTAGACCAGGTAAAACATAATTAATTTCGAGAAGAATAGCAGGACTTTCAATTTCCAGATAAAACTTACGCGTAATAAGGAAACGACCAACAAACTTCTAAATAACGTCGTTGAAGTTTTGCGTCATTAGCACTATTTGGTATCCTTTTATAATGTTCTAATAACCTAACCTCAGGACTATTTTTTATGTGCGAACGAAACCATGATGTTATGGGATCATGTCTATTATGAACTGGAAGAAATTTATTTTTCTGATCTCTAAAAAACGTATCAAACCATAATTCATAGAATTCGCAATCGTTTTTGAATCATTAAAAAATATTATACGTATCATAATTTCTTACCTCAGAAATTTGTTAGTATGTACTTGAGGGTTGTAAGGTCCTAGCTCTAGTCTGGCCTGAATACCTCCCAACATGGTATATTGTGTAATATCACACGGATATCGACCTTCCAACACATTACATTTAGCCTCATCATAAAGAAGTTCCAATACTTTCGTATCCCTGAAAAATGTGAGCACCTTGAATTTGAGTCAGTTCTCCTTCAAAATGGATGTAGACGTCATTATGAAAATATTTACGTTAATTTTTGTTCGTCGTTCAAGGAATAGAATATATTTCTCTGAAATGACAGTATTGGTTCATCTCGCAGTTGTCTGGATAAGCTGGCATGAGCAAAGCGAGAAAGTAAAGAAGTCCATTTCGCTCTCACTTGCAATGGCTTGTGGTAGGGTTTTAATTGAAGTTCTACAACAGATACGAACGACGATAAAATTTTAAACAAAATATCACATTGAAAATTATTTGAAAAATTTTATAACTCACCCAAAAGGCCAGAACTCATCCATAGAGTGAATATATCTTTACTATATTCAGGCAATTCAAGTTCTGGGAGTTCTGTTACACACCTCACCAGATCTGCCACCGAGGTATTATTACCATCCTCCAACTGCATATGGAGGACTACATCGTTCATTAGATACACGCATATTTGAAGCACTAAAACACAGATGATACACGAATATTCACTACTTCATCGATCAATGAGTATTGCATCCGACGTTTAACGAACTTTGATTATTATGCGAGTTCCACTGGATATCATTTCGGGTTTCATTCCCGTCGTTGGAATAATGATAATCGTCGTCATTCGAAAAATATTTCGCACGTTTGCCTCCGGCATTCAGCATCTCGATATAATTCAGCATTTGATTTGCGTTGGGATTTTTAGGAGATACTGCGGACGGATATTCACTACATTCACAATTAATTTCGATAGTATAGCAGGGACAAAAATGTCAACTTTAAAAGGATGATTCCTTACTGATATTGATGACCGATATGAGAATGTGGCCGTGGATACTCAACAGGAATAATGGTTACGTATGGTTCATTTTCCATTCCTTTTCCATGCTCAGTCGGATGAGTCGGAGGCTACCTGTCTAGAAATAGGTACTCTCTCACGCTGTAATGAGAAAGAAAAGAATGAGTAATGATGTATCATTCCATAGTTAAAACGATTAAGATTAGCTCTTGATTATTGACGTCGTTTAGTAAAAGTAATAATTGTGATACCTTTTGAAATATAGGGGTGAGTTTCAACCATAAGCTTGGAGTTATGACTTTTTGAGCGCCGAATCCCACAATCTTGCGTTTGGGTGTGGTTTGGATCTTGTCAAATAAATGCGAATAGTGAAGTTTCATTTAAAAAATTCCTGAAAAAAAAAGGCACTGGACAAATATAAGACAAAGTAGGTTGTTTACCATTTTTTTTTTCACCAGCAAAAGAAAGAGAACAGCTGATGCTCTCAAAACATGACTTGAAGGGGAAGCACGGCCGTGCCATAGCCCGTGCTCACCTATTGCTATTTGCTGTAGCTGCCCGAAATTTCCTGTTGTTCAAGCCCAGCGTTCTCAGGATATCTTTTCTTCCCGTCTTCCTGCACTATCAAAATTTCGCGCCATTTGGATACCTCTTTACTTTTACGTTCCTTTCTTTTCTCGTTCCGCACACAGCTGTCGCCTGTTGCTATCATTGTCATCATTGTTGTTTTATTGGGCCTGTCCATGATTTCACCCACTCTGTCTGTCTCTTTCTCTGTTCTAGAGTAAAAGGGCACAACCAGGTGTGATCTCCGAACTCGGCGTTAATTGAGACGAGTACGTGTAAGAGAACAAAGTTCGTACACTGTATTCGAATCTGACATAATTTTTTCGTAAATCTCTTTCTATTCGGTTTCAATAATGGCTGGTTTCGACGACGGCGGTATCTTCTTTTCGGATACTCTTGGAGATCCCGATGAAACGAATTTTTTAAATGTAAATCTAAGACAAGTGAAACGTCAATTCAAAGACTTTCTACGGAAGTTCCACGAAGGAAATTTTGACTACAAATACAGGTTTATTTGTCTCTTGATTTCTTTGTCCATAAGACACACTTTGATGTGCTGATTTCTTATTCGCGCCTAATATTTCAGAGATGAGTTGAAGAGAAATTACAATCTTGGTCGATATTTCGTCACCGTCAATATCGAAGATTTGAATAGTTTTGATGAGCAACTAGCGGACTCGCTACAGAAGAATCCCAGTGAACATCTGCCTGTGGTTAGTTAGCAAATTTGATTTCGGGGACGTTGTTGTAATTCTTACATTCACCTATTTAATCTTTCTCTAGTTTGAAGAAGCTGCTACCGAAGTAGCCGATGAGTTGACGTCGCCAAGACCTGAAGGCGAGGAAGAAGTAATGGACATTCAGGTCCTTTTACACTCAAACGCTCTTCCAACATCCTTACGTGCGCTGAAAGTAAAATAGCTTCATTTTAAATCACAAATGATAAAATTCTTGCCCATTTTCATTGGTTCTCATCTTGATTAATAGTCTGATATGGTTTCCCGTCTCATACGAGTGTCTGGGATAGTAATCTCTGCAACCGGGATTCGTGCTAAGGCTACGAGAATTGCTATTCAATGTAGATCTTGTCGAAATATAATTCCCAATTTACCGGTAAAGCCGGGACTCGATGGATATGTTTTACCGCGGAAGTGTACAACGTAATTATCGTTCTTAAACTAATATTTCGCATTGAAAAAGAAATGAACATGTTAATAAAATGTTGTATTTTCTTCAGGGAACAGGCAGGTAAACCAGCTTGTCAGTTGGATCCTTACTTCATCATCCCGGATAAGTGTACATGCGTTGACTACCAGATATTGAAACTACAAGAGCTTCATGATTCCATACCTCAGGGAGAAATGCCGAGACATGTTCAACTCTACATGGATCGGTATGTTATTGTTTCGCCGCTCATTCCATGCATTTTATATTGAATTTGAAAATAGTTCGCTATTCTTTTTAGAACTTTATGTGATCAAGTTGTTCCTGGGAATAAAGTCGTTATGTTGGGAATTCTTTCCATCAAGAAAATGGGCCTTTCGCGAGTAAGCTCTTCATTGTGATTTTCGAGTAAAAAATTAAAATATTGATCCTAAGTACAGTTTGTTCTTTCTGATTCTCTTTAGAAAACCGATGGTAGCAAATCCGTGGTTGGTGTACGGGTGCCTTATTTAAGAGTTGTTGGTATTTCCGTGGATAACAAGGGTTCAGGTTTCAGTTCTGCTTTGCCAGTTACTGCAGAAGAGGAGGAGTCATTCCGCAGATTAGCTGCTTCACCGAACGTTTACGAACTTGTAGCCAAATCGATTGCTCCTTCTATTTTTGGTTTTGAAGATGTTAAAAAGGCTATTGCTTGTTTACTCTTTGGAGGTGAGAAAATTTGGAGCTCTATTCATTTACTGTAGAAGATGATATGTACTAATTCGTCGTAAATTCCACTCGAAGGTTCACGAAAACGAATGCCGGATGGTTTAACTAGAAGAGGCGATATAAATATCTTACTTTTAGGAGACCCCGGAACAGCTAAGTCTCAGTTATTGAAATTCGTACAACGAGTTTCACCAATCGGTATCTACACATCGGGTAAAGGTTCTTCTGCCGCTGGTTTAACAGCATCTGTTATGAAAGATCCAAGCTCCGTAAGTTCAACCTCAATTAATAACACAATTGAAAGGCGAAATATAATTTAGTTCTAACGTTTGAAGTGTTCAATGAATGTTTCAGAGAAATTTTGTTATGGAAGGTGGAGCTATGGTACTAGCAGATGGTGGAGTGGTGTGTATTGACGAATTCGATAAAATGAGAGAAGATGATCGTGTTGCTATTCATGAAGCCATGGAGCAGCAGACTATATCAATCGCAAAAGTAATATGCGAGTGAAATAATTCAACTCGATAAATCAGAAGTTACCAACAATATTTTTGTATGTATTTCAGGCTGGTATAACAACGACTCTTAACTCACGTTGTTCCGTCTTAGCTGCAGCTAATAGTGTTTTTGGTCGGTGGGATGAAACAAAAGGCGACGAAAATATAAATTTCATGCCAACTATTCTATCAAGATTCGATATGATATTCATTGTGAAAGATGAACACGATCAAGCGAAAGATGCGGTTGGTTTATTCTCAAAATATATCGGAATACTTGGAATTCATTTAGTAGAAAACAACTCGTAATTCTTCTATGAAATGTATAGAAAATGGCTCGTCACATCATGAACGTTCACCTTCATGCAGATCAGGACATTGAAGAATCGAATGATGATGAAATGTCATTATTACGTATAAAGAAATTCATCGATTTTTGTCGAAAGTAAGTTTCTCACAAGATGACATAGCCAAGCAAATATTTTCAATTTTTTTTTTTTTAGAATTTCATGGCTTTTTCGTTTGCTTCTCATAGTCCAGATGAGTCTGCGAAACGTCGCGCATCCCTCGCATTTTTTTAGTTTCATTTTCATTTTCTTGGTTCATATTTTCCAGAATGTAGAAAAGTCTTTTAATTATGAATTTTAATTACATTATATCCTATCGCGGATAAATTCCTTATTATTTTCAATTTCTTCACCTTATGGAATTCTCTTTTGGTTTATAGGAATTGTGGTCCCCGGCTGTCTAATGAAGCGGGAGACAAGCTGAAAACAAATTATGTTAATATGAGAACGGACACGCACGAAAAAGAAGGTGGAAAAAGACTCGCTATCCCTATTACTGTTCGGTAAGTTTGAGAAATGTTGAAAAGTGCCTATAGAGTGAACAGGAAGACTTGTGTGAGGAGAATGAGACCTCCTTGCAAATTCCCATGAAGTTTTTGAAGTGTTTCTTTCTCTCATAATTTATTCCGATTCCAATTCGATCTCGAAAAATGTATGATTCAATTTTTCAGACAATTAGAAGCCATCGTTCGTGTATCCGAATCTCTCGCAAAAATGCAGTTACAACCATTTGTCACTGAGACCCATGTTGATGAAGCTTTACGTTTGTTCAAAGTTTCAACTTTGGAAGCTGTTGCCACCGGATCTCTGTCTGGTATGCTACTTTGTATTTATTTCTTTTCATCATTCTTTGTTTATAATTTTGGTTAAATTTGTGACCTACTTCAGATTAGATTCTCTAACTATGATCATTTAATATCTTTCAGGCGCAGAAGGATTCAGTACATCGGAGGACATTGAAAAGTTAGTCCGGATCGAGAGACAAATGAAACGACGTTTTCCCCTTGGTACTCAGATTTCAGTACATTCGATAATGCAAGACTTCATTAAACAGGTTTGTGTTTTATGCAGATTTTTTGTCAATTTTTTGTTTGCCTGTTCAATATTATTCTGAAATCTTATTTTGCAACATTAGAAATACGACGATGCTGAGGTACAAAGAGTTATCCACCTTATGGTTCGTCGAGGAGAACTACAGTACCGCTTCCAAAGGAAAATGCTCATCAGGTTGAAGTAATTTGTACAAGAAATTATGATCGTTAATTTTACTTTTGAATAATCATTTCAATTGATACATCATCATTGTTTTAAATCATTATTTTACCTTTTAATATCATTATTGTTTCTGAATTTCATTTAAAATGTTGATGAAATTAATTAATTTATTTGTTCTTTTGTCTATTCGTTTGTGATTCATGTTATAACCGCAAAATTTCTTTATTTTTAATCTTCGGAGTATTTTCATATTGGAAATGGTTAGATCAAAGTTGTATTTGTGGCTGCTGTTTTACAATTAGTTGAGAGAGAAGTTTGTTATGATGGAAGTGTGTGTATGTGTACCCAATGTGTATGATTTTACCAATTTTGTTGTTCTTGGTTAACACATTTCCAACTTACAAAAACAAAAATCTAGTTTCAAAAGTTGTAAATAGTGGTAATTTATTTGCATTTTCTCCTTTTTATAAATATATTTTGAGTACTCAGATCAAAGATCAATGGAATTGATTTCACCATCATTTTCTTCACTCACAGCTAGGTAATGCATTTTTGAAATTCATTTGTACAGAAAATTTTTTTGAATAGTCCAAAGTAATGTGTAGTGTAGGAAAAGTGTTTCTACCCTCACATTTTTCATAAATTAATATTCAAAAATCTGCACTAAATGTGAGATAATCGTCGTTACTTTGAGCCCAATTGTCATCATTATTTTTCTATTTTTGGATTCAAAAATTATTGTTAAATGAAAAGAATGAATACTCACCAGCTAAAGATACAATCATATGTACCAGAAGTTCATGTGGCGATGAAGGCTGTTATTAATAAAATAGTAAATTCGGAAGGTGTCGAATTATGTTGCCTCGCCCAGTGGCAGTGCCCAGTTTGCCCGCCAGGCCCAAAGACAAGAAGGTCAAACAATGACTATAATATTACATCGTATCTAGGCTAAGTGCAATCAGCTCTTATAAGAAAAGATGATTCGTGGAAAATTTTATTCTTTTCATTTCTATGTCCGCAAGTTATGAGATTACTCAACGAACATTCAAAATAATAATATGGGAAAAGAGAATCGCCCTGCTTCCGTTCCCGATTTTGGCGATTGTAACGCTCCTGGCGGTAAGGTGGATGGTCAGCCCGATAACAACCTGTTAATAATTTGATAAGGGAATGAGGATTTTATCACAAAAATAAAAAGAAAACTGAAAAATAGTGTCTCAAACTTTGCACCTAATACAGATCAGTATCTTATTCGATCTAATTTTACGGATAAAGTTCTCACTCTTCTGCGAAATCAAACCAATGAAAGAAGAACCCGTTGAGGACTCCTATGAACCCTGCATCGTTATGAATACCGATGCGGATGATTCAAGAGAGAACACGATTTCAGCAAGTGAAAGTCTGGAACCTTCACCCGAAAATTCGAAATCTTCTATTAAAATCTCTAATAAACATAAGAAAATTGAAAGTTTTCGCGATAAGTATGGCTTGTGTCCTCAAGGTAAATCGATCATAATGAATGTTCTCTCTTATGTTAGAAAACTGAAAAATCCATCATTTCAAGTAGATTTCAAACAATCGCAACGAGTGGCTGCGGAAATGTGCGGCGTGAGCGTTCGAACCATTCAAAGAATTTGTCAAGAAGAAAGAAACTCCGTGGTCAAGAAAGAGAAGTCTCGTTCAAGTAATAAAAATACTGGAAAAATCAAGCGTCCAGGACCGGATAAAAATTTCGATGAACATTTGAGACATTGCGCGTTGTTCAGTAATTGCCAAGATGACGAAAAATGTCAGCGAGTTTCAACAAAGATAATTACGCCTGTTCCGTTCGGTTTCAATAGTGGATGATGAGTTCGAAGTAATGTGCGCTGAGAGTAAGATACCCACTCTTCGGAAGAAGAAAGAAATTGATGAAACAGCACAAAATGAAAGCTTCATTCGGATGATAGGTATACCTCAAATACCACGGCCGTGTCAAATATTCACGCTGGGCATTCGTCGTCAGCGTGTATCTATTTTCTATCCGTGATTGTCTTCAGTAATATCATTTTTATTGAGCTGTATTGCGAAGATCTTAGTTTCTAAATTTGATTTTTATTCTTTGATTCGAACGTTCATAGAATAGAAAGGAAGAGATAAGTAATTTCAAAATGTACTTGGTGTACTTTCTATATCCAAGATATAAATCGAAAATGTTGAATTGTCAAAGCAATGTGTTTAATTTTAGAGAACGACCCGGTAAAAAAAATTAGGACTTTTGAAAACATTTCGTAACCACCAAATCCCGTGAAAGACTCTTTCCATGATATTCCAAAAAATGAGTGAGGTCATGAATCATGATTATGGCAACACTGAAGCACTACCAATTTTTCTAAAATATATCAAAATGAGAATATCAACCTGTATTACCCGATTTTCTTCCGGTCCTTCTCGACCAACGTCAACTCTAAAAGACAAGCGTACTTGAAAAATTTGCAGACTCGATCTCATTCCATACACATTATGGCTGAAACATTTAGCTTCGGCTCTTGGGTCTTTTAAGATTTTAGTCCGTGAGGCTTTCCGCAAAAAGGTACCACAAGTTGCTACGGTGAGAGCTCCTTGTGTAAAACTGGCTTTCATGTGAGGTTTATTTGATGCAATGAAAGTTGTTTATGTTTTATTGAAGGATCATAGAAGTCAATGATGACAGTCTCAAGCGTGCTTCATCGTTTTTCGGTATAAGACGGGTCTAATTCGACAGCCAGTTTTACACAAGGAGCTTTCACCATACCGACTTGTGCATTTTTTTGCAGAAAGCTTCACTAGCTCCGACTTTAAAGAATATGGAATATGCAACCGACCTTCGGTTTTAGCTTTTGGCTCTCGGCTGCCTGAAGGGGTTCACTGCATAAAGTTGACCTCTTATGGTCCAGATCTATGTATCTGATGTTGGTCTAGATCTATTCAATGGTGGTTCCAATGTATCTTTTGTCGTAGTAATTTTTGACTGGGAGGGGGGGGGGTGGGGTCAGAACGAGGACATGAAACACGTCAAACGGTTGACATTGTGGGTGGAAAACGGGCGATATCACCATAACGCCCTTTTTCCAAAGATCATGTTTTCTTGACATCCCACCAAAGAACGTATCTTTTGAACCCAACTTTTTTTCAAAACATTTTTTTGGATATCGCCCTCTTTCCACCTACTACCTCAATTGGTCGGCCAATGAGAAGTAGCATTAGAAATAAACATTGGAGCTCTCTACTAAGAAATTTTCAAGGTAGGTATGCGCGGAAGATAGGAAGAAGGCCATCGCCCGCGCCATCACCATGTTAATGGACTCAAAGGAGGAGCAGTTTTAGGAGTATCCTAAGAGGAATTTAAACATCAAACGGCGAATTTCGACTGATTCGAAATACAGTAGATGAACACGAAAAAATGAATGGATTCTCCTTCATTTTTGTTATTAGAATTCTCGTATTCGATGTTTGATCTTTAGAATTCTCTTTTAGAATACTGCCCACATTGCTCCTTGTACTTCATCAACATGGAGTGATCCTATTCTTATCTTGGGATGCGAGGAAATTCAAAACTGAGTGAGACGTACAGGTTTGTTTTGATGAGAAAACTTATTGGGAGTCTTCCTCCCGTAGTCAAAGGTTGAATTTCTGTGTACAAGTCTAAGTATAATATTCGACACTGGTTTCCAATTTTTATGATCATCATTTCTGACGCTTTACTTTTCTTTTTCATCTTTATTGGTCATAGATTTATCACAGTTCCAAAAATATGTACGCTACGATATAATTTACAACGACTTGGTCGGGGGACGCGGGCGAGCCTTTTTTTATTCGTAATGATTCATATTATGTTTTCATGAGCGATGTTTCAAGTTTTTGCTGTGGGCTTAAAGAATGAAGAATTTTTCAAATATTTCGGCGAACTACAAAGTTTCGCCTTCTTCGTTCATAGTATTTTTTGACTCTCATGACGTATTTCCATTAAAAACTCCAAGTCGCGCTTCCGTAATTAATATCATGAAAATGAAGTCTGCACGCGCCTGTGCTTTTCTTTAATATAATTATTTATTTATCAAAATTACGAATATCACGAGTGCGGGACACAAGACGGTTAAATGCCTACGCCGTAGCCACGCTCGTGACTACGCAAGAAAATTTCAAGCCAATAATAAAACCGCACCGGAGTCGTCGCTTAGATCCGGCGACACGTAATTTTGGTTTGAAAAAATAGTTACATCTTCATCCTAGAGACGCAATCGTCGAATTGAGATGAACACGTGTTGAAAGAAAAAAAAAAGTGTTAAGTGATTTTCCCTCTTTAAGTGCATAGCCTACCTACGAATTAAGATTAAACGTTTTGGTTTTTAATCCTAAAACCTCGTGAATATTGTTGCCATTAAGAAGATTTATTTTTTAAACAAGTAAGTAAGAAATCATGAGTCTTATGAGTTGATGTTTTCATTTTATTTTTTTTACAAGTACACCTATGAAAAATAATCTGCTTCTTTTTATTCACTTTCTGAGCATAATTAATCACGTGCATTTTCGACTAAGTTATTAATCATAATTAGCTTCATCTCATCCCATTAAAAGTGTGCAATACTTTCTTTTCAGTGTCACAGTCTCATCAATTCTTGAATTTAGATATGCATGGGATGGAAGGGTGATTACTGCTTTAAAAAAAAAAGTAAGAGTAGGAATGTGAGAATTCTTAGCTTTCTCAAGTTGTCTTTATGTCTTTTGATTATAAAGAAAAGACAACTTCTGCCTCCTCCACTCTCCGGTGCATCATGAGTAACAATCTAAATTTATTTTCCAATTGAATCATTCATGAAAAGTTATACAGCTACAAACAGAAAGAGAATAATATCACTGTCAAGAGTCACATGGTATGCTTAGTTTCTATGAGCTCACATGAAATAAGGATTCAAATCTTGCTAATTTTTAACCAATCTATAGGTTTACTGAATAAAATTGATGTAGGTATCTCGGTAGATATTTTCAAAAAATTTGTATACAATATATTCAATTTTTCATTCGTTTATGACGGCACCCGTTAAACTTTCTTACCCTAACATGTCTCCAAAATGTCCCCGAATAGGGTTATTCTACGTACATAATGGGAGCGTAATACCGGTACATCAAATGTTGTACGGGATTCACAAATCATTTATTAAAAGTACCTATACTTCACAGAGACGACAATTGAAAAATATATATCCATACGATCCCTTTACTAAGGAGCATTAGATGAAGTTTTACATCTTAGGCTCATTCACGTCTGTGCAAAAAGTTATTTTTTCGTTCGTACTTGAGTTGTTAAAGCCCCCTTTTTAGAATAATTGAGGCATCCACTCTCACAATTAGGTACAGGAAAAGAAAAACGCACATATCATTGGCCTCAAATTTGACTAATATCAGCCTACACCTAGCAAACAAAGGATCTCATTCAAGAAAGTAGATGGCACGTGCTTTGTCTGGCTGCTAGCCCAGTTTCGGTCGTCAACAGCTGAATCCACCTACGTTCATTTATGTGCAATTCGTCAGAGAACTTACGTCAATTTGAAACACCCGTTTTTGAGAGATTCGGCTCGCAATCATTTTGCCCGTTACAAACAATGAAAATGTCACGAGTTTATTATTAATTGACCAGAGAAAATTAAAATAGGTATACCGAAGAAAAACCATCATTAAATTGTCCTTTTCAATAGTATTGTGAAAATATGACGTATTTTATGGACTACCATAATTCGATGACGTAAGTTATATGAAAAGGCGCGAATGTGTAATCAGAGCCTTTATTTTGGTTCCGTATTGATGGAATCATAGACAGAGCCTTGAATTCCAAGGCCCTAAAAGTATTTGAACTCTTTTATCATTTTATGGGTCCTACTCTGACAGTCTAGGCTCCAAAATTTCGAAAACGACACATCTAATTATAGCGGATACGAATTAAATGATAAATCACGCGGAGGAGGGTGGTCTTGCGTGAATTTATAGTCTCAGAGAGCCTTGTTGTACATTCTGTAAGAGCTGTTCAAGCGTTAGGCGCCTTTTGATGGCGATGTCATGCTAAAAATTTTGAATGAACTCATTAAATCGAACAAATGAAGCGGTCGCTCAACTCGGAGTGCCGTGTATTTCGAATAAAATTTAATTATATACATTGGTAAATATTTACTTTTTCGTGATTTTTGTTTCATATATTATTTTTTTGGCTGAGCACTTTGCATTTGATCGAATTTTGACGCGTTGGAATGGTGCACAAAACGCACTACGTTCTCGTTTTTAAAAAATCAGTAACTTCAGACGTCATTGTTCGAACTTAGTCGTACCAGTATAATGATGTTATTTTTTGAAATCATATTTTTTCCGCTCATTTATTTTTTCCACTCCTTCTTTTTTAGGCGGTAATTTTTCATATTCGTTGGTCTTTTCCTATCGAAGATGTTGGTGTTTCGATCCAAGTATCGACAACGCAGATTGAGTAACGATTTGAATATCTATAAACTACATTCGGATAAAATTAATTTCCATGTGGGTAAGTATTGGTTAAAAAAACAAACTTGCAATGTAAAGTTATAAAACACCGTCAAAAATTTACCTGAGAAATGGGTACCAAGTAGACCACTCATGTACAGGGTGGACCACAATGATGTTACCAGTTAGATGGGAGATTGCGCTAAGCCATAACGTGAAAACGCGAAACGTTAGATGTATACTTCAAATGTACGAAATGTGTAGCTCAATTTTATCTTTAATTTGCGCCAAATACGAAGTCTCTACGATTTTTCTGAGCCGAGTTATGGACCAAAATGTGCCCAAAATTCACCAATTTGCCAGGGTTCCCAAAATAGGGCTTGAAAATTAATTAATTTACAGTATTGAACTGAATTTTGAAAATTTTGATGATAAGTTTTTTGATTCTTATGTGAATTTTGACGGAGAAAACAAAAAAAAAGTCAACCAAAATTTTCGAAGCACCAAAATGGGTTAATGGGCCCAAAAAAGGTCAAAATTTCCCCAGATTGGAAAATTGTTCAAACTTTCAAATTCTAGTTTGATTTGTAAGTGAAATTTCGCGCCGAGTCCGAAAAAAAATGCTTACAGAATTCTTTGAAGCACAAAAATGGGTTAATGGGCCCAAAATGGGTCAAAATTTCCCCAGATTGGGGAATTGTTCAAACTTTCAAATTCTAGTTTGATTTGTAAGTGAAATTTCGCGCCGAGTCCGAAAAAAAATGCTTACAGAATTCTTTGAAGCACCAAAATGAATTATTGGGCCCAAAAAGGGTCAAAATTTCCCCGGATTGGTAAATTATTCAAACTTTCAAATTCTAATTTACTTTTCAAGTGGATTTTTTCGCTGAGTCCGAAAAAAAAAATGCTCAAAAAATGCTTTGGAGCACCAAGGACAGAAAGAGAATCAAAATTCCTCCAAGTTGAAAAACTGCGTAATCTTTAGATGTTGTTTTCAATTCTAAAAGAAATTTAGCGCCGAGTCCAAGAAAAATACTGAAATGGCCCTAGAGGAACATCATAATTTTTCCAAAACTAAGAATAAAAATTTTTCTCGTTCTGTAGTAAAATTGTTGATTCAGGGGATGGACGGAGTCCGCTAAAGGGACCCAAGACTAGGAAACTCACTTTCTGTTGTGAACTCGCGGTGAGAAATTGACAAGGGTCCCGTCTTCCATCAAGAAAGGAAAATGTACAGAAATTCGCGTTGTGTTGGCCGCTGGAGGGAACCGAGACTGGGGAACTCGCGGTGAGAGACTGAGAAGGGCCCCGTCGTCCATCAAGAAGGGAAAACATACAGAAATTGCGATGTGTCGGCCGCCAGAGGGATTCGAGGCTACGAAGCTCACTTTCTGTTGTGAGCTCGTGGTGAGAGATTCAAGGAGGTCGCGTCCTCAATCAAGGAAAGAAAACGTACAGACATGTGCGTTTTCTCGACCGTCAGAAGGAATCGTGACTAGGAGGCTCAGTGTCCGTTGTTGAAGACGGGACCTCTTTCAATCTCTTACCGCGTGTTTACAAGAGAAAGTGAACTTCTCAGCCTCGAATCCCTCCAGCGGACGACACAACGCAAATTTCTGTAAGTTTTTCCTTCTTGATGGAAGACGGGCCCTTCTCAATATCTCACCGCGAGTTCACAACAGGAAGCGAGTTTCCTAGTCTCGGTTCCCTTTAGCGGACGACACAACGGAAATTTCTGAACGTTTTCCCTTCTCGATCCTTGACGGGGCTCCTTCAATCTTTCGTCGCGAGTTCACAACAGAAAGTGAGCTTCTTGGCCTCGAATCTTTCTGGCGGCCGACACAACGCACATATCTGTACGTTTTCCCTGCTTGATAGAAGACGGGGCCCTCGTCAATTTCTCACCGCGAGTTTACAACAGAAAGCGAGTTTCCTGGTCTCGGTTCCCTTTAGCGGACGGCACTACGCAAATTTCTCTACGTTTTCCCTTCTCAATCAAAGCCGAGGCCTCCTTCAATCCCTCACCGCGAGTTTACAACAGAAATCGAGCTGCCGGTCTCAGTTCCCTCTAGCGGCCGACACAACGGAGATTACTCTACGTTTTCACTTCTCAATCAAAGATGGGGCCTCCTTCAATCTCTCGCCGCGAGTTCAGGCATTTTGGTGCTTTGTCGAGTCATTCTACCTGTTTTTTCTTCAGACACAGCGCGAAGTTTCATTGAGGTACCCCAAAAAATGTTGAAAAGGACCGCGTTTTCAATTTTGGGAGATTTTGACCCTCCTTGGGCCCGTTCAGTCATTTTGGTGCTTCGTTGAGTCATCCTACCTTTTTTTTTTCAGACTCAGCGCGAAATTTCATCGAGGTATTGCAAAAAATATTGAAAAGGACCGCATTTTTGATTTTGGGAAATTTCGACCTTCCTTGGGCCCATTCAGTCATTTTGGTGCTTCTTCAAGTAATTCCATAATATTTTTCGGACTCCTTGCGAAATTTCATTGAGGTATTGCCAAAAGGGTCAGAAAGGACTGCATTTTCAATTTTGGGAAATTTTGACCCTCTTTGGGCCCATTCAGTCATTTAGGTTCTTCCAGTCATTCCATCATCTTTTTCGGGCTCCTCGCGAAATTTCATTGAGGTATTGCCGAAAGTGTCAGAAAGGACTGCATTTTCAATTTTGGGAAATTTTGACCCTTCTTGGGCCCATTCAGTCATTTAGGTGCTTTGTCAAGTCATTCTACCTTCTTTTTCAGACTCAGCGCAAAATTTCGTTGCAGGTGCAAGGAAAAATATTGGAAGACACGCTATTCCTCATTCCAAAAACATTTTCACTTGATAATTAACAACTTTTGGAACCCCTGCAGCAAAATTTTGGCACATTTTGGTCCATAACTCGGCTCAGACAAATCATAGAGACTTCGTATTTAGCGCAAATTAAAGATAAAATTGAGCTACACATTTCGTATATTTGAAGTATACATCTAACGTTTCGCGTTTTTGCGCTACGGCCGATTTAGCGCAAACTCCCATTTAACTGGTAACAACTTCGTGGTCCACCCTGTATACTGTCAAACTAGAAGGAGAGGGAGCAGGGAAGCTGTCTGCTCCTCCACTGATCGCTAATCTAGATCCCTTGGAATAGCATAATATACTGATTGGGAGTGTGCAAAAAACAACAACAATAATACGAACAAAATTTACAAAATGTGATGTTGTTGGTGATTGGTAGGGTAGAGCAATGTTTTTCAACCTATCAGAGGTCGCGGACCCCTGAGGAATAACTCTGAATTTTTGTAGATCCCCTTGAAAAATTTTTAGTCGTGACCATTTCTGTACAAATTTCACAATGCATGAAAAAAATGGGTCTAGTCCAATAAGAAGTTGAAATTGAAAAAAAAAAAAAGTCAATGTGATACTTGCTGTTGACTCTTGGATAATAGCTTTTCCCAATCCAGTTCTAGTGTAGAAAGTGCCACACGCATATACGCGTTAGTGATGTTTTGATTTGATAGCGGTCATGGCAGAAAATCCGAGTTCACAAAGATAAGTCGTTGGAAACAGAAAAAAATTACGAAATGCCATTCTTCCTAGATTGTGATAATTACTATGATTCATCACTTTCGTCCAAAATTCCAGCAATTCGGTGATCATGAATCATTGATTGGATAGTGAAGGAATGTTTGACAGATGATTCGGGGAAACCAGATTAATTTAATCATTTAAGGGTGTACGTGCTTTACTCGTTGGGGAACTCCGACGCGGTGTATGATAAGTTGCATATACAACCCCAAATACCGTGTAAGGTTCAGCCCATCAGCGGTCACTACGCGACGCTTGTCAGGAGTGCGAGGGTAGTCCTTTCGAGGAATGATCTCACAAGAAAGTTTCTCAAAGGTCAATTTTTCGACGAAGTTTTTCGATTTTTAGAAATGTTGTACAGAAAGGTTCAGCTTGAGGCAGTATAGAAGCAGAGATTCGAATTTTTGCTTGAAAACAATTTTACAACGTCTGAGAATAGTCAACTTTGTTAGACAACAAACTTCCGCAAGCTGCCAACATTTCTCTCAAGTTCATTACAGTCATCTTCAGACTGTGACCATTCTAGTTGCAACGTACGTCAGACACCAGAGAAAATATTGAAAGTAAATAAAGGGAACCTGTTTTTTGGACAAGAAGAAATGTCTGAAATATCTACTCCTGTATCGCCATCTTCTAACAAGGAAAAAGAAAGAGATTTAATTATGCCAAAATTGATGAAGAAACTATGAAATGTTTGATCTATCTAGGAAGAAAAATTATGAGAAAATGGTTTGATTTTGCTTTTAAAAATGGTAAAATGATCCTTGCGTTAGAGAAATTCGTAAGTGCGCCTAAGTGGGCCAGAAGGAATGTAATTGTACTACTTTGATATTTTAAAAAAGTCTATTTTCTTATACCAGATTGGTGATTTTCTCTGAAAAAATTCTGAAATACAAATCAGAACCAATATGTAGTCTAGAAACTTACAATTTTAAAAAGTCCATTTTCTTATACCAGATCGGTGATTTTCTCTGGAAAAGTATGAGAAACGAGTAAAATAATGTCTGAATGTTTTTGGGAAACGTTTGTGCGGTAATTTTTTTTTTGGAGTGTATTTTCTGTTAATTTAATGATATGGAAAGTGGGGTAAAGACCCAAATGAATTTTGAAGTATAATTCTTCGTAAAATAATGGCAATTTCGGTGATTTTTTCTGAAAAAAGTCTGAAATACAAGTCAGAACAAATATGCAGTCTAGAAAATTATAATTTTTAAAAAGTCTATTTTCTTATGCCAGATCGGTGATTTTCTCTGAAAAAAGTATGATAAAACAAGTAAAATGATGTCTGGATGTTTTTGGGAAACGTTTGTGCATTAATTTTTTTTTGGAGTGTATTTTTTGTTAATTTAATGAATTTTTATCATAGGGAAAATGGGGTAAAGACCCGCCTATACTACTCCTTACTGATAATCATTACAACCCTATCCAGTCGACATAGTACTCGTAAATGGATTCTTATTGCGTACTCCGTGCTGTTCACGATGGTAATAGTATTTTCTTACTGCATGAACATACAAAATTATTTCTCTTATCAAGTTGCACGCTTTCGAGGTGAGCTTTATTTATAATTTTTTACGTATTACCCATTATTATTATTACCTATTATTATTATTTCTTTGATATGTTTTTTGTCTTTCCTCTGATCCCCTCTCTGATATAGAAATTTGCGTCCGTCGAAACCTGGAAAAATTTGGATTAGTCTCTACCCTCCACTCTCCCTCCCCATCCTACTATCTGAGTTTGCTTCTGTCCGCACGATTCAGGATTTTTCTTTCAGATTGACTTTGAATTAGGCTATTGGACTCATACTAGGCTAAGAAAAGAAGATAACTTCCCCTCTAAATCTGGATTTGCGTCCGCACGGCTCTGATCTCTTCTTGTAAACACGAATCATACCAAGCTTCGAGGGGTGCAAACTTGTTAGCGTAACATGTGGTATGTCAGTTTTGCACTAGCCTATGGAAGGGGAAAACTAGTTGACCTAACATACAGCAAAGTAGACTTAAACTAGGCTAAGAATGGGGATTGACAAGCGGAGGCCCAACATGTAGTATATAGTAGTCTTCATTTCTTTCTCTTTTTCAGATGTAGCTTAGTAGATATGAAACACAATCTTTATATTTATTTGACTTCGCCAGAACATTCTTATCATTCTTTTTTCCTCATAATTTTTTTTTTTAGATTTTCTATCGCATCGAGCACGTGAAATCAGAGGCATATTATTGGCATCGCTAACACACATTGATAATTTTGAACAACAATATTTAAAGCAGCAAAATATTGCTGCCACATTGAGTCAGGTACGTATTTGTGCAATTTTTTTACTTCAAGAGAAAAATTGATTTTGAAATAAAATATTATCATTCCATTACAGATTGTATTCTTCATAGTTTGCGGAAAAGTAATGTCACATAGTCGAAATGTGACCGCTTTATATTCACTTTTATTTTACAATTTGCTCAGTTACTGCGTATTGTACGTACGTCAGTTCTACTACAACATGAAGAAGTCTCTCTTCATCAACGTTGCCGATCACTCCAGCATCAAGCACTTGGCCATGTCAGCTATAAAAATTGTTCTCGAAGTCACTCATGTTATCGCTATTATTTCCATGTTATTGGCATTGAGCGTAGAACCAAAAGGAGAACCAACAAAATTATTTACTATATTCACATTTGTCTACTATTGCGTCACCGAAATCAAATTTGCGGAGTCGGTACAAAGTCTCTTGATTTATTTTCAGTTTTCTTGTTTCGAAAATTTAGAAACCCTCTGGACACCAGTCCTATTAAGCATTATCTCTCAATGTTTATCGTTTTGTTTTGCTTTTCTCTCATTATTCAGCGGATCGTATCAAGCCGCTCTCATATCATTCTACCTAAATGTGTATCTTAGTTACAAAAAACTCTCGAGAGGAAGCTTAAAAATTTTGAACGAAGAAAAGAGAATTGTTTCTCAATACCGTTACGCAACAAAATCCGAACTCGAAAATTTTGAAGATGTTTGCGCAGTTTGTTTGATGGAAATGCACCAAGCCAGGGTCACGCCTTGTCATCATATTTTCCACGCAGATTGCCTAAGAAAGTGTTTACTAAATTGCAATAGATGCCCAATTTGTAAGAGAGAAATGATTTTCCAGTAAATTTTCTGTCTTTATATAAATACTATATATTCCACCTAATCCTAACCTGTATTATATATTTTTATTATATTTTATATATTTTGATATAAATAATAATTATGTATCCTATGAAGCTTTTTGTAATATTTTATTATAAGGTGGAAAAAAGTATTATGATGGAGAAAACGCTTCTTTCCCTTCTTGCTCTTAGGTATATGTTTTTATAGAGCATACACCTGTGATTTATAAAGTTAGAATGGCAGCTAACGTCATTGTTATGATATTCATTTCATTGTGATCATTATTGAGTAGTTTGCAGTATATATTGTAGCATTCCATTGTCTTAACATTCTATTGTTCAGAATTTTGATCGACAATTCTTGTTACATTTGATTTTGATATTTCTACTTCATCCTTATAATTCTATTTTTTCATCATCTTCCTGTCCCTAGAATACGTATAAAAATAAATTTCATCATAAACATAATTTTTAGTTATCAATGGCGACCTACTGTGCGCACATTATCAATTTCAAATGACGGATATTCAAGTAGGATTACTTATTTTCAGAAAAAGTAGAAAAAATTTGGCTCATTTTGATTTTTGGCTTACAAAGGTTTAAATAATACTGGTGTTTGGCTTCTTTCTTATCAAGTTGTCAGTAGAATTTCTAAGGCGCTAGATGTACTCCAATGTAAACAAACGTCGAATCCGAAAAATCAAGTGGTGGTAGGTTTATAAAGAACAGGCCTGTCGAGAGCTCCAGTCGGGTCCGGGGCAAGGAACACAGCGGGTCCTTCAAAAAAATGTTCACCCCTCCCCTCGAAAATAGAGGCCTAGGAACAAAATCCCCGGTGCTACTAGCGCACGCGCTCTACCAAAATTGTGTCCTCTACGCCTGAAATTGTGTGATCTACTACTCTAATAGCGTACACGTTCTACCAGCGTTTCAATGCTAGCGTGCGTGCTCTACCAAACGACGCAACAAAACTCCTAGATAAGTTTGTGCAATGTAGCTTATGTAAACCACGGACGATCACGTCCTGGTTCGAGCTTTGTCGCGCTGTTTGTTCAGAGGTTCTGGCAGATATTGACTTAAAATAACAGTAACAGAAGAAAATCCGATTCAGATCGATGAAGCACGGTTTGCAAGACGTCGGAAGTACAATTGAGGTCATCTACTGGGAGGCGATGCGCCGACTGATGACAGAGATGATGACGCTGACGTACGCAATATGCGCGATCATGGCGCTAGAGTGGACGGTCCATAGGTCTTAGGGCTTCGCCAGGGCAGAGATTGCCGTTCTTTTCTCGTTGAACGACGTGACAAAGGTACCCTCTTGCCTATCATCAAGCGGGAGTGTGAAGTTGGGTCAGTTATCCATTCCGATGAGTGGCCAGCGTACAGAAGCTTGACTGCTGCGGTATACCGACATGAGACAGTGAACCACCAAGAAAGCACATACCCAAGCCATCGAACAGTCTTGGTTAGACGCCAAGGTTTCCATTCTGAAGAAGAAGAGAGGAGTTCCATTGTACACCCTCCAAAGCCATCTCGATTACTACTGTTGGCAAATGAAAAGGAAGAATGAACCAGATCTCTTCACTGCATTTCTCGACGACGTTCGACGCTCTAATATTGAAAGGTAAGTCATTCTGTACATCGAGACGAAACCCGTATTTTGGTGGATTTTGTACACTAAGACGAAACCCGTATTTGGGTGAAATTTGTACACTAAGACGAGTAAGCCGACCTCCCAATGGGGTCTTTTGGGTAACGCCAACAGGCTTATAAGTAGGTAGATCACATTTCAATTTGTGGTAGAGCACAAAACTTTGGTAGAGCGCGTACGCTAGTAGCACAAAATCCCCAGTTGCTCCCCTTCCTCTTCCTCTTGTCAGGCTTTGTCTCCGTCTAGACTTTTAAACTACATATTCCCAGCAATTTTGGCAGACAAGGGAATTATTGTATTTTTTTGACCCAATCACGAATTCGTCTCTGGGTCTCGAAATATCGATCCTTGGGAACCTGAGAATTGAGTTGTTTCTGAGTCTCAACTTCAAACTCCGAGGGTAGATCGTGTCTGCATCCCAGCTTTTCCATTTTCTATAGCAATCTGGCATGACAAAGGAATGATTGTATTTCTATGACCTAATCACGAATTTGTCTTTGGGTCTCGAGCTATCGATACTTGAGAACCTGAGAATTGAAATGTTCCCGAGTCTAGAGTTTGAGAACCAGAAGGTATTTTGTGCTTGTATTTAAACTTTTGAGTTCTCCCTTTCAATTTTATCTGAATAGGAAATTAGCTGTCTCTTTCAGTTATCCAGGACGAGGTTTGACCTCAGATATGGGAATTTAGTGTCTTGTAAAGCCCACTTGGTCTCGTCCAACATGAGACGTTCTCTGGATCAGATATTTACATGCATTACTGGGTCTTAAGTTTTGGATTTTGCAGTATTTTACCAAAGGAATGTGGTCCGAGGGAATGTAATTGATTCTTTGCTGAGTGTCGAAGTTTGGATTTTGAAGAACCCACCGAGCTATAAATTCTTGAGAACCTAAAAATAGATTTGTTTGTAAGTCTTAACTTCAAACCCAAGGGTAAAGCCTGTCTTCGTCAGGTCTGTCGAGAGTTCCAGTCGGGGCCGGGGTAAGGAACACAGCGGTCCCCCAAAAATTTTCTCCACCCCTCCCCCTGAAAATAGGGCTCCACAAGCCCCCCTAGAGTCAAGTACGGGAACAAAACCCCCAGTTAACCCCCTCCCCCTCCCTTTCGTCAGACTTGTTAAAGAACGTACACCACCACCACTTGGTTTTTTGGATTCAATATGATTCTACTTACAATGAGCGAAAGTACCTCTAGCGCCTTAGAATTTCGGCTGAATTGACCTTTCAGTTTCCAGTCACCTGTTTTGTACTTGGCAAACGTGCCATTACTGTTGATGAAAACATGCGCGTTATTAGCGACCCTGGCAGATGCCCTGTACAAATGAAAATGAGCGGGAAACTTGCAAAAACAGCCATTATTTATTGAAGAACCATTTTGTGCGTGCAAGGAGGTATAAATTTTCGAAGTGGTTATATGTAGGTACGGTACCTATAAATAAAACGTTAAATGTAGGTACGGTATGTTTCAAAAGTATTTGGTGATCGACGAGAATACTCTGACAAGACAGAGGTCGGATTAACCAAATGAAGGATGTTCATGGTGGAAATGCTGATGCGGTGATGATTCATGAACAAAGTAGCGTTCTTTCATACAGGATGATGCAAATGGTGCAAGGTTGAATGTTTCACGTCTAATAATGTTTAAACTAGTGCATATGATGGTACCGTTTTGAATGCAAGAGCTAGCTCATGTGTACCGCCCAATGGAAGCCCGCCAAGTGCGCAGGCCACCTCACAAAGCAGAGACACCAACGATGGAACATTATTTCTTCCCTAAAATCACAAGGAGGGTGCAACTGAGGAAGCACCTCAGTTGGTTTTCAAGAAGGAAGTGAAGGCCAGAGGTCGCCCAAAACTTTCATCGAAGCAGTCGTCATTTAACAGAACCAGCGCGGACGGAACGATAAAAAGCAAACCACCTTCTGTAGAGGGTGCTATAGCGTACCAAAAAGGAGGAAATGTGTACCTGCAGATGACAGTGAGGACGATGATGGTGATAATGATGGAAAGCCCACTTGCCTTGTCTGTTACGCGAGGATTGCAGGAGGGAATAGGTCGACTCTTACTTTTACCAAGTGCTGCTCTATGAAAGTTCACACTGCATGCCTACGTGCCTACGTTGCTCTTGCTGTGATGACTTTGGAGACGAATGAAGTAGATATTTAAAACAAGAACATACCGTACCTACATATAACGTTTTATTCGTGGGTACCGTACCTACAGATAACGCGTACCATAAATTTTTCATGTTTCGGTAGCCTGGTTCATTGATGAATATTGCGCGGGAAAAGCCTTTATTTATATTCCAAACAAATTACAAGTTTTTGTTCATTTTTCACTGACATTTTTTAATCGTATTATAACGTTTCCCGCAAACAAGGCTAGCTAACGCCCGCGAAGGCAGGCAGAAAGCTCTTTAATTTTTATCCTGACACAAATGTACCCTAGCGCTCCTACATGTTTGCTGCTGTAATAATGAGTGCTTGCAAAATTGAGACTATTGTTGATTGAAGAAGTCAATAGCTATCAACTTCTACTTCCAACTTCTCACGTTGCGACTTCCCACTTCCAGCTTCCACTTTCTGAGCGCATTAATCAAATAACTTCCAACTTCCAAATATTTTCCCATACTTGCTGACAACTATGTTGAGTAATCAAATCTCTCGAGTCCATAAACTCTGGCCCCTTTCGGTTAATTGTTTCATTGCAGGAGCCCTCGCCCAAAGCGAATGCCGCAGCCTTGCTTTTCCAAGTTCTAAGGCGTTATTGCTCAATGGCTCTAATAATTCCCGAAATCCAGCTTCCGCAGAAGTGAGACTCATCTCAGAAATTTGCCAAAGAAATTCTGAAATATTGGTTTCGAAATATCGTCAGAGAAATTCTGTGATCAATTTATTTGAATTGCCAGCGTAAAAGCAATGCTCAAACAATGCTACACGAACACTGAACACGTTTTAAGACAAGAAAAACAGGATAGCCGTCTCCTCTGTCTTAATTTTAACAGGAAATCTGTTTTATCTGGAAAAAACGTCTGCCGTCCGCCTTGGGATTTGGAAAATTTTTGTTTTTGTCCTATCGCTTATATAGCTTGGAGAATGAAATTTTTCTAAGGGGCTTGGAGGTTGAAATTTTCCCAAGTACCTCTTTCATCACCTATAGCTTAGACTATCACCTACCTTTAGCTCGGTTGAAATCCCATCATATGTACTAGTATAAAGCGACTATACTACAAAGGGAGTCCTGGCCTAGTTGTCGTCCAATATATTTTTTTCAGATATTGAAAATCTGTAGATCTGGCAGCACTGATAGCTTGATTAAAATAGCTCCTTCAAGTAACTAGATATGCAATACTTCATACATCAATTCACCTTGCCCCTCCAATAAGTCAGATACACAACGTTTCAAACCTCATGAAATTCATAAAACAGGTTCTCTGCCTCCTCTCATTCAACTCTGTTAAAGAATCCGTGGGTTTTTTCCTATAGGTAGGCGTTCGCTTCACACAAAATATACAAAGCAGAGTATTGCAGCCGAAAAATTCGGCTTCGGCTTACGGCTGAAGCTGACGACCTTGAAAAATTCGGATTTGGCTTATGGCTTATGGCTGATCAAAAAAATTCGGCTGGCTTATCGCTGATTTTTTGGCGGGATTTCAGCTGATTTTTGGCTGACTTTCGACTGACTGTTGATTTTGTTGTCGTTTTGTTGCAGCCAGGGAATGAAAAACGTAACAAAAATCTGAATCTGTATTCTGTGGATTGAGTGACAAACTGACAAACGAGGCAGACAGCCAAAAACGTAGCAAAAGCCAGACTGCTGCTACGAGAAGCGTGTCACACGTCATGTCGCGCGTATAATATATTATGAGGAATACGCCAAAATCAGCCGAAAAAATGTGGCTGAATTCGGCTTTCGGCTTCCAAGAGTCAACATAAAGCTGGCTTGTGGCTTTTGGCTTTCGACTTTCCGCCGGCTGCAATACTCTGGTACAAATAGTCTAGGCAAATAAGGGAAAAAAAAAACATTGCGATATAGTAGAAGTCTGATTGCTGGAAATGGTCAAGAATGATGTCCAAAACAACATACTAACTTCTCCGCGTTTTTCCCCTGGAGCTTCTTTTTTTATGGGGTTTCAAACCCCCTCAAAATCAGTTTTCTGTAAATATCTCGCTTAAAACGCATTTTAGAGAAAAAAGTCATCAGTCAAAAATTATTCCTCGTGAAATTTCCTATCGGATTATGCATTTTATTCTTAGCCTACTTGTGATAGTTGGCCTACAAATTCATGGAGAATTAGCCTCCATCCGCAAATAACGCGAACCTTGCCGATAGTTGACGTCGCGCGGCAGTCACGCGCGAAGGTAACGTTAATATTTCACTAGTACGATAAAACGTATTCTAATTTTGTTAGTTTGAAGTAATTGTCACAGAAAATTTGAATGGGATGAGGTGCTCGAAGAACTACAAATACTGCCCAGATGTATTTTTCAACATAAGTTAAGCATTCGAACGAGTCTGGATGAGTGACGTCCTTCATAAAATAAGAAAGCATTTTTCAAGCCAACATGAAGAATTTTGTCTTCCTATCACAGCAATAAGACTTTCTATGTGTACCACTAACCCATCCCATTGCAGCTAGAGTATTACAGGGAAGCGTCCTTGGCCATCCATTGGTTTTACTTTCACTGCGGACATCCCGACCCAAGACAAAATACCACATTGGCATCATTCGCAGATGATACTGCAGCACTAAGAACTCATGAAGACTATCTTGCAGCAGCTACACAACTCCAGAGAGCATTTATCGAAATAATGATTGGGCAAAGCCATGGAAAACGCAAATACATGTGGGCAAGACAATCCGAGTTGACTGGAGATATTCTTTTTGTGGCCACGAGCAATAGACATGCTAATGAAGAAAGAGAGAATTAAGATACAACACGTAACAACGAGAACTAGGCGAAGGATTCGCTAAGCTAGAATTTCTTTTCTTGGCCCAGCTTCTTAAAAGCTAGCTTCAGAGCTTGGGAGATTTGGTATTCAAGCTGCTTTCTATCCGTTGTGCATTCTATAGGTAGCCTGAGCAGCCTAAAAGGTGGTGTTTCTCCTCTTAAAAAATCAGGTATCTACAAAGCTCATTGTGAGCTCCGCAACTTTTTCTACTACGGTCAACCAGATCGCACTCTTTACCAGAGGATCATGGAGCATCCTTTAGACTACACAAACGCTACGAAGATCTCGGCTGAAGGTAATACATCTTTACAGGTTTCTTTCTGTTGAATCTGCGATGGATGAGCATTGCATTCTCCAAAATCATAGATTTGAGAACGTAGTTTTCGAGCTCATACACCAGACTGACAAGGGACGCTCCTTACATTGGTTGGAAGAAACCTCTGTTCTGCAGGCCATATCTAATAATAAAGCGGTATTTGAATGATCGATAGGTACACCTTCACTAACCCTACTTTCATATTACTACTCCTTTTGTGAGTATTGGTCACGTTTAACCTCAGCGTGTATACCGTATAGGTACAGCTCTCTTTTGACTTCATCAGCTTGTTCAGCTTGTACCTAATGATGGTTGTGTAAATACATCCAAAACGGGTCGTAATTCTTTGCTTCCTGAGCGCATGGGTGGAAATTATATGAACAATAAACCTAAGGGTATCCTATAAACCTCTACAAAGACCAGAAAACACTAGGGCGCAAACTGACATAAAAAAATCTGGGACTTGTCCTGAGCACCTTCAAGAGAGATTTCAACCACGTGATCTTCACATGTATGATGGGCAGTTGGTTACATCTTACTGAAAACGATATTTTGCTGCAAATTTTCTGTGACAATTACTTCAGACTAACAAAATTAGAATACGTTTTATCATACTAGTGAAATATTAACGTTACCTTCGCGCGTGATTGCCGCGCGACGTCAACTATCGGCAAGGTTCGCGTTATTTGCGGATGGAGGCTAATTCTCCATGAATTTGTAGGCCAACTATCACGAGTAGGCTAAGAATAAAGTGCATAATCCAATTGGAAATTTCACGAGGAATAATTTTTGACTGATGACTTTTTTCTCTAAAATGCGTTTTAAGCGAGATATTTACAGAAAACTGATTTTGAGGGGGTTTGAAACTCCATAAAAAAAAGAAGCTCCAGGGGAAAAACGCGGAGAAGTTAGTATGTTGTTTTGGAAATCATTCTTGACCATTTCCAGCAATCAGACCTTTACTATGTCGCAATGTTTTTTTTCCTCCAAAATCTGTCTAATTTGCCTAGACTAAAAGGTTTGGCCGCCAAGCGACCAAACAGCCCACCAATCCATAAAAACACAAATTTTAAAATATTAACGTTTAATGGAAAACATTCGATGCTTAAAAAAAGTTTACAACAATTAAATACAACTAACGAACTTATATAATGCTGTTATAGAAAGAACAATTTTTAAATTAAAATTCAATAGTCACAACAACTAGTAAATGAATGATTATAATAGTCATATGAATTTAATGCTCGATTATTTTTCCATTTCAAAAGCGGATGAAAATTATAATATAATGAATATAAAATTTAAAATTATTGCGATACGTTTCCGATGAAATTGACGCACGATTGTTTTTAACTCATAAATCGGTCATCAGTTTACTCTACGTGCTACGTGTATATAAGTCTGTGGTATCTCAAAATCTAATAAAATATTACAGATAAGGAGAAGAAACAAATTTTATAACGACAAAATTTAATGAAGTTTAATAAAATTCACACAATATAAAAAGAAACAAACAAAAAAAGAAAAAAAAAAATTGCGATAGTTTGTGAATTAATTCAAATTTTATGTAAATAGATATTATAACATTTCAAAATTTTAATATTTGGTAAGCAAACTAAATCCGCCCTTTCAGTTATACCCAAAGCAAACCAAAAACGAAAAATAATTATGTACATTTTTATATTCATTATTAAGCTCTTTCTTTTTTCTTTGGATTTGAGATAACTGTAATAGAAATAAAGAAAACAGAATTGTTGATTTTTTTTTTGGGAAAGTTGGGAATTCCTGAATTACTACAATCGTCTAAAAAAAATGCGTCCAGTAAAAACTAGTTTTTTTTTGGATGTCAAATTTTTACTCAAAATTAAGTATAGGTACCAACTGTTGGTGCCTCTGTATTCACCAGATACCTACAATCATTCTATAAGTATATAACTTTTAGTCTTTTTCAAATCATACTCTTTTTTCTTCTTCTTCTTGAAGACATAAGGTACCTAATTTGCATTTCAACAGACAAACTTAAAACTATAAGAATTGCTCACATTATCTAAGGAACAACTTTCATGACACCACGAAATACTTATTTTAGTAGAACGCTCCAATTTTTAGCTCTGACGAATGGATGCCAAGCTTGCCTCGATCGTATCAAATATTCTTTATAGATCGTTGACTTGAAGATAAGTCAATTTGACTTTGTAGCGAGATCTTTGAGAATGGCATACAAAAACCATGAATGTCGCACATATATTTAGTCTCCAATGAAGCGCAATGATGCATAAAGGAAGTATAACATATATCATTCTTATTATCTTAAAACTTTACTTTTATCTAGTAGGCCTACACTGTACCTACTCAAGATCATCAGTTCTGCAACATATTTATTCAAGTTAAATTTATTTTTTTGCAAGTTCCAACTTAATAGAAACCCAATTTAACAATCAACGAAACCCGTACCATAACAAGTTTTAGATACTCAAACTTTTTTCAACATTATCGCCTATGTTGTGTGCATTATGGCTTTTTAATAAACTAGAATAAAAATTGTTGAAGATTTTGGAATTAAGAGCTCCCACATTTTACAAAAATGATAGGAGAATTAGCCTAGATTTCAAAAATGAACAATTGTTTATAGTATTTTTTCGAACATCATTTTTTTCGAATTCTTGTTGATATTTTCGCAACCTTGCCTATATTATACATTTCCTACTTCAGCTTTAATATGATGAGAACTTCGTAAAATAAAACACAACCTACATCGTTTCCTTAATAATTACTTTTCAAAATATTGCGTAATCAGTTGCACGTAATGAAATCATCGATATTGAAAATACGTCTCTTATGATAAAATTACTTACCTACTGGACGGACAAAAAAAAAAAATCGAAAATTTAAAAAACTAGAACGAGAAAAGATATGCATGCATAACACCACAGCGAACGGCTGTATTTTTCGCAAATAATTCGCTATAGAAGTGAAATTTTCAAATAATCCGTAAGTTCTCTCATTTTTCACGACTTTCCCATGAAAAATAAGCAGTCACTATAGGAAACTTTCATTATTAAATAATATTCAAAGGTATAATATATTGTATTGTCGACAAAGTTATTCCGGATACGCAAAGGATTTGATAATTAATAAAAAGTAAATACATACTCGTTTTAAAAGTATGAATGAATAAATACAAAAATAATTATAGCAAATAATGAAAATTATGATATGTGTAACATAATGAACTTCGGGTAGAAATTTGATAAAAAAAAAAAAAAAAAAAGCTATTTTGAAGGAACGCGCGTGCACGACTTCTCGACAACTTTAAAATGACATTCAACCCCTGAGAATACGCATGTTACAAAGTGACTGCAGATATTTGGATAATTTACACCCCACCGTATTCAATCCATATTGACGAAAGTTGTTTACTAAAGCTCACGTTTCATCATTAGAAATTTATGGGTCATCTTGGACTAGGCTAAATGTGCGCGGAAAAATTTCACATTTTGCACGCAGCGTGAAAGGACTAGGTATTGAATCCCCTACGGAAAAATACGAATAGCTTTAGTTGAAGAAATTCCACGATAAATTATTTGAAAAAGCCAATGATGGCACGGTAAAAAAATAACACCTTGTCACATGCAAGTCCTTCTGAAGTTGTCGAGTACCTTTATAACCTCGAAGATACCGGACAAAATACACTTCATTTGAGCATCTTTAAAACTGACTCAAGTTCCAGTTTTTGTGCAACGTTATACGCCGATTTACTCAATGAGTAGAAAATTTTACGTTGCGTGTTTGCCTTCAATTTTTTTTTTATTTATTCTTCAGATGGAAGAAGACTTCAATATCATCAATAAAAAGCAAAAGAAAAGCTAAATAATTCGAGTTTTAGGTTTGGAAATTTTGTGCAACTATCTAGATACGTAGATTTCGGAAGCCCTCTAAATTTCTATAACAGCTACGTTCTAATAAATTCTCAAGAAACAGTCTCAATTAATACACAGTATTTTTTACGTTAAACTCGTAAAATTGCCCAATGCATGAAACTAACAAAAAGACTGGTGGAGTAGCCTTTGCTTAGCGGGCAAATATATCTTTTGATTGCAAGACCTTACGTGCAGAATAATAATACTCGTAATTCGAGTACCTACGTAAAAAGAAAAATTATTCGGCAACAAATATCACATTTTGTTTTTCCGACAGAAGAAGAATTTCTGCATTAAACGAATTTTGCTTCGAATGTTTTTCAACAAGAGCCTCATTATTCACTTTCTCACCCTGTTTTCAATAAGTTCTGCGCATTAAGAAGCGAGATCAGTCCGTAATCATTCGATTCTGAAGAATCTAACATCTTACTGCTGGTTATCTCAAGAAGACCATTAACACGAAGCTGGACTGTTAAACTTGTAAAAAGAAAAAGGGTCTAGGCGAACTGAAATTAACCGAGAACCGGTGAAAAAGGGACGAAGATGTCGAATCTCAAATTCACGAAGCAAATAAGACTTGAAAAAATATGAGGAAAAAATACCATTTTATGGAGCAAAACCGATTTTCGCTCATCGTCTGTGGAAATAGCCCTAGTTGAAAACAAAATAATATCGAGGTTGGATGATAAACCTGACAAGGTGGGTGACTCGAAATATTTCTAGTGGGTGACTCGAAATATTTCTAAGTCTTCGATTAAGCTGAAGAGGAATTGCGGAGAATTTCGAGTTTTCAATTCGATAGAGAAGAGGAACTCGAGGAAAACTTTCGAATAAGAAAACTGCGTTTAAAGAATCTTAAACATCGATGATCTTTCGTGCTTGAAATCAATTTTTCGGGGGATTTAAAGGAATCAAACTAGTTTTCAAAATTAATATCACAGTTTCGCCATTAAATTTAGAAAAATTACGGAGGAAGACGCGACGGACACTTACGTCTTATTCGTTCCACGTGGCTAGAAATTTTGCTACGAAGGTTAAACCTTAACCAGTGCACACCGCAAAAGCAGAAATTCTTTTCTGACGGAACGTGGCGTCACCCTTTTCATTCACCTCTGCGGGGTAACGCAGTTAAATCAGGAAAAAATTATGCCCATGAAATTAAAGTCTCGAGAAATTTCCTTGGATAAACAAGAAATAAAAGGTTTGCAGATTTATTTAGACCAGTCTACTCAAATGTTGTCGATATCACGAATCGGGCAATTTTACATACTTTCTTCTTCTATTTATACAGTTTCCAAAGCAGCATTTCAAAGTAAATAAATACATAGATAAACAAGAGCGAAGCGTATTTCGAGACGAATTCGTCTCACTGAAATAGGAACAATAACAATCATGGTATTCGCTAAGAATACTAAAGTTTTAAAAAGGAAAAGAGTGTGGGGAGGGGGGGGGGATAAAATAGGACCGTTGTAGACTAATACAATGATTTTTTTTTTCTCTCAATCATACAAAATAGAAGATTCGACTGAAATTTCGCCGGTCTACACGTACCATTCTTTGACGTCTTGTCGTTTCTTGACTTTCCCCAAAATTCTCATATTGTCGTTCATATTCGAAGACGGTAATAACAAATTTGACTGAGTAAGTAATTGCGAAGACTCGTTCGGCAGTAAAATTTCAGAACAAGGTTTCCGTTCCGGCTGACCATGGTGAACTGTATAACTTTTATGACTTTCGATCTTATAATTAGTTTCATTTTTACGACTGAATAACAACACTAATATGGTAATCACTATTATCACAATTAGGACTGCGCTAATTATAATTATTGTAATGGCAGCGCTTGCTTCATGGGTGCGACCGCCACGTGTATTATCATTTGGGGGGCGAGGTGGTACCGCTGTATACCTACGAGTAGTGGTAGTTGACGGCGTCGTATACGGGGTAGTGACCGTAGGGCTTGTTGCCGTAGTTGAGGTGATGATATTTGGTTCACGTGTGCTGGGCGTCGATGATACTGAAAAATTGCTGATTTCTTCTATTTTCTGCTTTACTTTAATTATGGGTTTTAGGTTTTGCGAGTCGTTTTGAGCAGGTGTTGTACTCACGCTCACAACTATGAATGAGAAAAATGTTTGTTACTACTAATTAAATCGCGGAAAATAGATTCGTTAAGCAGTGGACTTACCTGGGGGAATACTACTGGTGAAATACGCGCGAGTAGTAAAGGGAGGTATTGTAGTGGTGCTGGTTGTCATGCTCGGACTTTGTACTTCATTTTCTAAAATACTGTTGGTGGTCGTTATGAAGAATTTTGATATAGTTTCGGGTTCGGTGCTGATACTTGACGAGGGAATTTCCGGATTGCGATTTGAGAACTCTCCAGATCCTTCTTCGCAATCTTCGTCGTCGCAAGGCTTAATTTCGTTGGTATACGTTTTTTGTTTATGTTTATTAGGTCGCAGTGTCGAAGCCACATAAACTGGGGTGATGAGATCATCTGAAAGTGAAGCAGATCATAGTATCACTGTACTATTTATCTTTTATGAAGAAAAACAAAAAATCTCGCTACTCATTTCGTTCACTGCTTGCGGGATCTCCCACATAGAGACGAGTGAAAGATATATCTTTGGGAAGGATTTTTCGAGATCGATTATTAACAGGGAACCTGTTATATTGGGGGGTCTTTCCAGAAAAAACGTCCGCCATCCGGGAGGCAACCTAACTTGACCATGACCATGGGACGTGGAAAAATTTTCGTTTTCGTCCTATCGCTGATAGCTTGGAGGATAAAATTTTCCAAATCTCTCTCTTATCATCTACAGTTCGGACTATCACATATAGTTCGAAGGTCAAAATTCTTCTAAGTCGCCCACCTATTACCTAAGTTTGATGGTCAAAATTCTTTACGACTTCCCCCTCCTTTTCCTAAATCCCTCTCAAATGGATATACTCGTATAAAACTAGTATATTATAAAGAGGAGTCCAAGCCTAGTTCAAGTCCAGAATAGTGTATGTTGATAAATGATTTCTCAATAACGATCATAAGAATGGTTCTCTCATACTTCTAAGTGAGGTACTTTTCCTTTCAACGACTCAATGTTACAGAAGAGCGGTATTAGCTTGTAATGACCCGGAGAAAACTATTTCTCATTCAAGCGACTGCGGTACTTTTCCCTCGAGCCCAAGAAATCCACATTTTACGCAAAACCCGTAGAAAACTCCCAATTTTTTTCGAGGATTGAAAATCCGTAGATCTGGCAGCACTGATAGCCCCATTAAAATAGCTCCTTCAAGTTACTAGATACACAATACTCCATTCACCAATTGGCCCAGCCCCTCCAATAAGCCAGATATTCAACATTTCCAACACCATAAGACTCATATAACAGGTTCCCTGCCTCCCTTCATTCAACTCCGTTAGAGAACCTTCAAGTTTTTGCACAGCCGGATTTAGGTCTGCTGCCGCCCTGTACAAAATTCTTTTTGCTGCCTCTTAAACAAAAAAATTTTTGCTCGCAATTTGCCGTCTGAGGTGATTGGGGGGGGGGGGGGGGGCTGGACAAAAAACGGTATTTTCAAATAATTGAAATAGTTGATAAAACCGCGGTGTACTGGTTTTTTGAGCTTTAAAATAACCGGTTAAACCGGATTTTAACAGGAGTTCAAGAATTTTACATTTTTGCCACCAGGAGCGCTAAAAGTGTGGCTACATATCAAGTCCGGAGCGTAATGAACCGGCTTTGGAGCGTAATAAACTTGTGTCTTGTGGACTTGTGGTCGTGCACTCGACTTCTTCACTTCAAGCAACAAGATTACAAAAAAGAAAGACAAAAAAAACGATCAAAACAAAACAATGATGAAAACAAACGCCAAAAGTCAAAAGGTTTGCAATTTAACTGTTATATAACTGTTATAACCGATAACCAAAACAAAAAAAGTTCGTTAACCGTTTGACCAATAACCGTTTCATCATATCTCTCAAACGGTCATAAGTGTTGACCGTTTCATCATTCTCTCATTTGGTTATTGTAGTCTTTTTTCAAAATTCGGCTTAAATACTCTTTTTCTTTTTCGGAAAAT
Organism: Aspidiotus destructor; assembly: GCA_035079395.1. Taxonomy (NCBI): domain Eukaryota; kingdom Metazoa; phylum Arthropoda; class Insecta; order Hemiptera; family Diaspididae; genus Aspidiotus; species Aspidiotus destructor. The sequence continues at coordinate 7,095,177 of JAVHKZ010000003.1, read as the reverse complement.
TACGCTTCATATACTCGCTTCATATACTTTTATTATACTCTTTCACACACTCATTTTTTCACACAGCAAGTTTTGACGATTTTTTTTTTTTTTTTTTTTTTTGCTTGTCAATTTTGATTTTGGAGTCGAATTTTAGAGCCGAATACTCTTGCTTTTGAAAAAATCTAGCCAGCCTAAAATAACAGTTATATAACAGTTATAACTTATAACCGTTAACCGATTGAAAAAAAATTTTGTTGACCGTTTGACCAATAACCGTTTCAAAATTATGGAGCCTTCTGACCGATAACCGTTAACCGTTTGAAATCATTTCATTTCGGTTGCAAACCCTACGCAAAAGTCAAAACACACAAGTTGCAGGCTAGCAGCCTTGCAGTTTCAACGCTCTGAGTTACTGACCGCCGCTCTCTATCAAATCAGCAGCAAAATAGGTTCTTAGATATAGGAAAGCACCTATTTTATTGATTGGTATATCACGGACCAACATGTGTGGACCAAGTCATGACCAGGTCTGTCCAGTAACGGATCAGACATTGTTGGGGCATCGATTAACCGGTATTTCATCCAAATTCTCTGTTAAATACTGTACTTGGTTATTCAGTCTAGGAAATATACCGGTTATCTAGGTTTTTCAACGAGCAAATAACTGGTTAAACCGATAACATGCCCAGAGCTGCCCAACATTGGGGGGGGGGGGGTGGCAAACACATAGAAAAACATGAATTCTCACAGTGATAAACTTTTTTTTTTTTTCTTGACAATTGAATTTTTGTATTTTTAGGGCTCCTAGCGAGTAGTTTTGACATGTTTCATGTCTTTTCTCTTGCACCTAATTCTTGAAAATTGTCCAGGCGTCCAGTCATGACCTTGGGACTTGGAAGAATTTTGGTCAAAAAAAGAAATAATAAAATAAAAAATAAAAAAATAAAAAAAAATGAAAAAAAATGAAAAAAAATGATAAAATGAAAAAAAAATAATAAAATAAAATAAAAATTGAAATAAAATGAAAAAAACTAAAAAAAAATGAAATAAAAAAAATGAAATCAAAATAAATAAAATAAAAATAAATAAAATAAAAAGAATAAAATAAAATAAAATAAATAAGATAAAATAAGATAAAATAAATAAGATAAAATGAATCAAAAAAATAAAATAAATAAAATAAAAAAAATAGAATAAAAAAACAAAAATAAAAAAAATAAAATGAAATAGAATAAAATAAAATGAAATGAAATAGAATAAAATAAAATGAAAAAAATAGAATAAAATAAAATGAAAAAAAAATAAAATAAAAAAAATGGAACAAAAAAAATGAAACAAAAAAAATGAAACAAAAAAAAATGAAACAAAAAAAAATAAAATGAAATAAATCAAAATACAATAAAATGGAATAAAATGGAATAAAATCAAATCAAATTGAAAATAAAAATAAATGTCTGGGAGGTCATTGAGAAATTTGCGAGTAACATCCTCTCTCAAAAAAAAAAAAATAAGAAAAAATAAGATAAAAAAATAAAATAGAATAAAATAAAATAAAATAATAAATAAAATCAAAAATAATTCTGAAAAAACTCATCAGCTTGAAATATACTATAGTAAATTGTAGGATACTCAAAAGAGTAACGAAACAAAAGGTTGCTAAAGTAGACTTGTACTGGACCAAGAAGCGGGACAAACGAGCGGAGCGAGTGAGGCTCAGTAATCTCATCAGCTTGGAATATACTAAAGTAGACTTGTACTGGACCAAGAAGCCGGACGAACGAGCGGAGCGAGTGAGACCCAGTTATCTCATCAGCCTGAAATGTACTGAAGTAGACTAACACTAGACCAAGAAGGCTCATTAGCCTGAAATATTCCAAAGTAGACTTATACTACATCAAGCGAGTGCCACAAGTGAGTCCCAGAAAGCAGTCAGCCTAAAATACACTTTAGTCTTATACTAGAAGAAGAAGCTGCAAATTTCCGAAATTTTTGAACTATTGAACTATGAAGAGCTTATGACGACTGGCGAAAAGACATGAAACATGATCTTTATTTAAAAAAATATATTTTTCAATTAAATATGTGCCGTACCATCGAGGAACGTATTCATGTCATGATCTTTATATTTTTGGCAACGCCAAGAAATTCTTCCTTTTTTTGTTTTTTTTTTTCTATTTGGCTAGTCGATTTTCTTTGCCACGCCCTTCCTTTTCATATTCTCAATATTGATAATTAATGAGAGAACAGTTAAATAGCAACAAAATTATGCATGCATAGTTGGTACGCTACCTTAAAAAAATAAATAATCATAGTCAGTGGTCATGATGTCGACCAAAAAAAAATGAAAAAGTCGGTAAAATTTGCCGCCCTGTGCAAGTGCACACTCTGCACACCCGGTAAACCCTCCGCTGAGTTTTTGGAAGACGCTGCAATTTTTTCCAAGTACGCTGCGTCCATCGCGCGGACGTAAATATTTTTTTCTTTTGCGCTTCGCAATATTTATTTACTCTCAGAAAAATGACCATTCTGGTCTTCTACTCGTCCGCCTCCCCATTATACTCGGTAAAAGTCGAAGTATTTCGAAGATCCTGAACTAAATCGAAGCTCATGACCATCCTTGAAAATTTTCAAAGTCTATATACCACTTCAGAGTCAACGCCTCCTTTGGAACTGCACTTTACTTGACTGTCGGATATTCTTCGCCCTGTTCTGAATTTTGACCGACGGCAGAGGAGTGGTTTTCGAAGAGAGATTCTGACGACGTAATTTTGATATTTTGGAGTTTCATATTATATGAAAATGAAGCTTTTCAACAGGGAGCCTATTCTTTCACTGGTCGTTTTGAAAAAATTTCACGCGTCTACCGTCCGTCGATAACTGACGTACTTCAATCTAATGAAGCATCAAAAGAATTTTCTTTCTCCTCCTTATTTCTCCCTCTTTCTCCCTTCTTTATTATTCTTTCAGTAACTTCTTAATGAAAGGGATCAAATCTTGGTTAAAGTATCACCTATCTGAGGCGTAATCCCCCCCCCCCCCCTCCTCAAGAAATTTAGTAAATGCGCTACTGAGTTTCTCTCGTAAATTTCAATACCTTTCGCAGTGAGTTGTAAGTATGAAAGGTAAGTGCTTACAAGAGTTCAATTATACTCACCAGGATTGCTTTCGACTATAACTTTGCAATGGTCTTCATCGTCCACGTTACATCCTGAGCCGGCTCCGGAAAATATCAAGTCATCAGTCACGTGTGGCTGATCTACTGTTGGTGTCTGTAAAATTGGCGAAAATTTAAACACAAATCCGAAAACTCACGGATCAGTGCATTTCAAATGTCTTACAGGTTGCATTTGTTGATACTGAATAGACTCCGTGCGATTTTTTATCGCCGCTATCTTAGTCACATCCCCTCGTATCTCAGTTCGACCGTCCTTCGCAAAAGCCAAGTCTAATATACGTAGTCCGTTGTATACGAGTCCCGCCAATACACCTCCAAAGGGTCGCTCGATACGTTGTTTCACCCTGTTCCATTTGCCTCCGATTTGTATGGTAGCTTCATTATTGAAAACCGATAATTGGTGACCTAAAAGATTCATCGAATAAGCCGGCTAAATTCATGTCTAGTTCGCCAGTGCGAGAACAGATATTTTATACGATTTCTCCTCACCAACTGGGAATATTGTTTGCGTGTTGAAGTCGTCCAGCTGGAGGGTAGAGTTCGCTCCGTTTCTGGTGAACCTAATAATATGATACGAATTATCGTTTACTTTGGCGCTAATCTCACCGATAGGTTGATCCTGGGTTCCCATATTATAAACCATGAATATGTTTCCTTCCACCTACGCACAAGAACAATGTCAAAATGACACACTGCCTCACTCGTCGCAACATTTATACACTAAAAATTCACGTACTATTTCTAGTTCCAAGTAGTCGTTGGAGGTTCCACTATCCACACGAAACAACACCGCATCATCCTTATCGGTGATGAAACCTAACGCCAAAACGTCTCCTTTCATCTCTGGTCTTCTTTCCTCCGGATAAGTAAACGTGATCAATCCACGACCGGGGCCAAATTCATAAGCAGTTGATTCTAAAATGATACGAGCATTGCCTCATTAAGCTAATTTCTATTCCAATCGGCAGACTAGATGGAGAATTCATTTCTTACCGTCGGAGCATGTTGGACCATTGTAAGAGGTCATCGAGCAATCACACATTTGAATGTTCCATTGTTGAACACAAATACCTCTGTTATCACAAGTATTGTGATTACAACGCTTACCGGAACCTAGACAAATAATTTCTTTTTAGATTTATGATCAGGTACACCTTGCATAATAGGTACCGTAGGTAGTTCATGACCAGAGAATTTTTGTTTCGAAGCATAATTTTGCGATAAACAAATAAATGACTTAGGCCCGTTAAATTTCGAATTTTTTATTTTCCAGCAATTATTTCCAGCATTCGTTCCAAATTGGTAGGTACATCTAAACAATGAATTACTTTTTTTTTTCGTCGTAACCAAGAGGGATAAGATGAGTAGGTACCTGATCAGGTGGATGGGGCCGTACTGAGAGTCAACCATAATATCAATCACAGGACAAGAGTTCTCGGACATTTTTCAATTGTATTTCCCAAATCTCAAACTCTACAAGGATACCTATCACTTTTTTTGGACTCTCTATAATCAGGTTTATGAACACGACGTCCACCGTGATTGATAAGTACCTGTTTCTACTTTCCCTCTTCTGTAAATTGCGAGTTTGTGATTTGACGTTTTATCCATCGTAATAAGATCTTGACTATTGATATAAATATACACAGGGTCGCCATATACCTTTCAATTTCAAATGGTTGACTATACAAGACGTAACATAGAATACTGATAGTTCTCACCTTCACAACCAGCGACGATTAATGTACTCGGTAAGAGTGCATCCTGAATGAGATCAGGAGATTCTCCATTTAAATGCATGTTCGCCAAACAACCTTGAAAACCGTACTTCGATCTCAGAAGTTTCGCGTCTGCGCTTCTCACTTCACTAGGTAAGCCAGCTGTGGACACAGTTCAATTTTTTAAGGCATTTTCGCAGACGTGAATGATAGGTATTTATTATATGGATGGGCGAGGGGAGAAATTGGCGAGGTAAGTATTTAAAGAGAGGAATTTTTCTATGAACTTACCAACGTACAGAATCCCTGATAGCCTCAATGTATCATCGACGTCGGTGCGTCTCATCGCGGCAACAACAATGTCGTCCACTTGTAGCGTATAAATTTTATTTGTAGGTTGTCGGATCGATACTGTGTGCCATCGGTTATCACTAAAGCTACTCTTAGCTCCATCTTTGATTTTGATCGTTTCACTCTTCATTTGCAAGACGACGTAAATGTGACCGCTGGCTAATTCGATCGCCAAATAGTTACTCCACTTGCTGCCACTGTACACTATCAGGCCATTAGGCTCTTTCGTTTTAAACTGGAAGTAAATATTCAACGCGGAAAATGATTTGAACGGTGAAAGGCCGGCGAAAGTGTTCTTTGAGAGGACGGTGAAAGCTCGATGTAAATTTTCCAAGTTTTCTTCTTTGACATACATCGCGTTCGATTTCACTTGCGGCATCGAATTGTCATCTAGAATGAAGATTGGCGAGGTTATAAAAACCACACAAAATTAAGAATAAATTAACACAGGGAACCGAATCCGGGTGTATACCTTGATGCAAGTAAGAAGTTTGAGATGCTTCGATTAAGTCGATATTATTGAACGTTACTCGTTGAATTGCACCGATGAATTTCGGAAGTCTAGCGCTCACTAACGGAAGTTCATCATCGACCACTTCAACATAACCGCCAATGTGAATATGGTTTATATGGATGATATCAAATTCTGTGAATACGTTCTCAGCTGCAAACAAAAAAACAAAAGAGGGGATGAATTTGTAGGTAATGAAAGTAATATGAATATTTTTCAATTTTAAACAAGCCTGGGGAGCTGGAGCCGGACTGTCAGAGCCAGCTACGGCTCCAGTGGTCCCACACTCAAAAAGCACGTATGTGACCAAAAGTGAACGGTCGACTATTTGACATTCCAGTTCCTTTCTCTTCCTTTCAAATGTGTTATCAGTAAATTCCCATCAATTTTGTGATTTTGATAAGAAAATTAAAAATTTTCCAACTATCGATACTATCGACAATACTATCGTCGATGGTTTTTCACAAAACTATAGTTTTTCTCAAAAACTATCGATAGTATCGATAGTCTATCGATAGTTCCCATCACTAGTTTCAAGGTGCGAGTCCAATGCACGCAGCCACCGGGTCGGAGTAAGGAACTGTATAAGGTAGGTATGCGCAAGTGATAAGAATCAGTCCGTCACCATTGTGGTCACCATGATGTTAATTGTTAAACCGGAAGTCGAAGGAGGAGCAATCTAAGTAGTATCCTGAGAGAATTTTAGTCATCAAACATCAAATACAAGAATTCTAACTCCAAAAATGAAGTGAAACTGTTTTTTTTTTTTTTGGCTCCTATTAATATAATCTATTTCTATAACAAACCAAAATTTGATAAATTTTCCTCACGGCTTTCCTGAAACTAAGGAACTATACTGAAACCTCTTGAAACTGCTCCTCCTGTGACTTTATCAACATGGCGACTTATGGCGACAGCCCTCTTCTTATCACTTGCATACTTATCTTATATAGTTCCTTCCGCGGTAGCGTGCGAGATGCGATACGAGATGCACGTGACAAGAATTGAAATAATATGGTAAATCTATAATCTCTCACACCTTGGTGACCTTGCATCGGATGATGCCACATTCAGTCTGTTTGGACTTTTGGGTATAAATTTGGTTTAGGAATAAAACTTATGCCTTACATCATTTTGCATACTAGTTTGCCTGGTGTTTCATCGTAGGCCTATATTGACGTATAAAAGGGTACTTGCTTCATATTGGACTTTCGGCAGGCGAAGAGATATGCATATTGCATATTCAATTATCCTACAAATTGTGTATAGCAATTACTTACGGACTATCACGATAGGAAACAGGCAAACGAGTATTATTAAAAAGAGACAAAAATTCGTTCCTTTTATCAACTATGACTGTATTCTGCATTGAGGTTGATTTTGTAGTTCGGTTGAAAAAAAGAATTACTAAACTTACTTTTGATAGACCTTCGTGCGTCTACTTGAATCAGAAGGAAAGCTCCATACCGAACGTATTTTACCGTGTGCCATAAATTATCGTTCAACTGATCTGCGTTGACGATTGCCTGTAAAGGACAAATTTTCAAACACACATGCGGTCTGAGCAAAGATATGTACTGAGCTACCTACTTTAGAAGAGATTTCCAAACAGACTTACTTTTTCACTTTTGTTTATTTGAACCAATAAACGGATTTTTCCGCCGAATATACCGATTTCGATTCGATCCCCACTTTTGTGCGAAGCTGCGAATAGCAGCCCGGCTGTTTTACTAGTTTTAAATCGAATAGAAAGATGCTCAACCTGATATGTTGTGTTCGCGGGCATTTTCACCAGCATATTTTGCGTCCCATTGAAATATAAAGTTGGTAACACTGAACAAACAAAATATCACGACTTAGTCATCTTGTTCTCTTTTCTCGCGCATGTTAGAATTTTCCCAAATAAGTAGGTACCTTTGCTACACGTAGGTCCGCCAAACTCAGTCTTGGAACAGTCGCAAGTAAACCGATTCCATCCGTTAATACACTCTCCCTGATTGAAACACGGGTTAGATCCGCACGGGTCAGGGTCTACTCGACAAACCGGTTCAATTGATTCTAGAAGCAAAAGTAATATAATATTTTATTGACACGTACTCTTCAATTAGCTTCATTTCAAAAGATATAGGTATTTCTAGATTCGATCTTACCTAGTTCTTGTTCTTCAGTGTATTTAACGACGTCAATCGGCTCGTCATTAAGAATCAATTCACGAATACAGCCAACGTATCCAAGTTTCAGAACCCCACTCCAGATGGACACCGGAAATTTTTCATCTACCATACGTTGCCACGGTATTCCCCCGATAAAAAGGCCACTACCGAGATCTAATTGTCTCGATTCACCTGAAACATTTTTGAACCATTAGAGTTGGGGTTGTCAAAAATCGGAATGGAACTCTGAAATTTTCTTTAATCAATAAGTCTATCTTTTTAATATAGTGACTACGTCGTTCTTGACATCCACCAACAATGTTCCTATCTCGTTGACGACGATGCCCAAAAACAGTTTTTGGATAAATAGGCAGTGTCGCCAAGAGAAGAAGCGGGCCCTCTCGCTAAAAATTTTTTCGCCTCCTCCCCCCAAAATTCTCAGTCATATTGCGGGCCCGGGACGAAATGTCCCCTTTGCACTCTCCTCTCGTCGGGCCTTTAAGTAGGCTCGACAAGGAATGAAGCTCTCTACTTATAGGCCTACCTGGCAGCGAGAATTCTACGCCAAAACCATCGACAGCCACTCGACCATTTCGACCCTCTCGGTGAAGCAAGACCGAATGCCACAGACCATCGTTCATTTTACCAATGCCCACTTGTTCTTTAACCGTTCCAGCACCTAGATCCATTATCATGTAGATCTGACCCTCTATCAATTCGATAGCGAATACATCACTCTGTACAAAGCAAACATTATTGATTGTACAGTCTTTAAATGTATAGAAAATTGACGATCAAAATATATTATTCGTTCAACTTACGGCAACTCCCCGAGATTTACTGAAGACGAGTAAACCGTGGCGTTCAACGGTACGGAATTTAATGGCAAATGTTCCCGCTTGAGCTGTATCCCAATCAGGTAAAACCTGTAGTATAATTACAAATCTGAATAACATGAAGTGTACACGAAGTAGGATTTATTTTTTCATCAGAACATTGGGAAGTAAAATCTCTGAACAAATGGGAATAAGAAAGGAAAGAGACTCTCCTTACTCACTTTCACGTAAGATTTTTAGAGTATTTGAAATGGATCAGTACTGTAGTTTCGCTCATTACATTACTTTGTGCGTATCTTAACTTACCAAATAAGATTCAGGAGTGCTGAAACTGATGGCGTCAGACGCATCCGAAGAGCGACAGGTAAATGACATTTGACCTCCAATCGATACCAATTTACTGCCACTTTTTGCTACTTCAAAAATATCAATTTTCGAATTTTCCATTTCGAATATCATCTGAAATGAAAAATGTTTGTTAAAGCGTTAGGTTTCGTTTTGGAAAAGTGTGTCGATCAATGTGGAGCACAAAGCATTGACCTCGTTGACCCGACTTGAAGTACGTTAGATTCTACAGCGTAGCCAAAAAAAGGTTAAATATCTGCTCTTTTCCACTGGGGTTTCAATGTGGGACCTCTAGTGTACGAGGCGACCACTAAAAGTTTGGAGAGTTGGAGAAATAATCCTTTCCTCCCTCTATACAGGGTCAGTTTCTTCTAAAATAGACCCTGGCAAGGATCCATCTCTCAATTAACTGAGTTCCATTGTTTCCAGTCAGCAGCCTCATGTAACTCAAGATACTCTACTTGACCTCTTGCCATCACAAAATGCTGCACTTCTCCCTCCTCTCTACTGTAGCTCATTTCATCTCTGCAATGGTCCCCGGTTTTATATCGTTGTGAACTTGGGTCCCATTTTTCGGCGGAGCAACCAGCTCAGATGATTGTTGTTTCATTTTTTGTAAAAAGAATTTATAATATTTTTTTTTTTCTGCGTCACTTTTTTTGAGAGATCTTTTGAAAATCACGAATCCTGAACTTTGTCTGGCGGCATATTCGATGAAGGTGAATTTCTTTTAAAAACCCTACTTTGTCGGGGATATCGGTATGAGAACCAAACTGGTTGCAAACTGAGTGTCGTGTCATGAAGTACGAGAAGGACACCAAGAAACTTTCTATTTTTTCTCCTCTCTAATCTGAAACCTTTTCTCGTCACTTTTTGCAAATTACGAAGGAGTGTAGCTTTCCTAAAATGATGAGGAGGGAGAATTAAAGATCTTGAAGTAAATAGGATACATGAATCATAAGGGAATTTGTTTATTATCTCTCACACGGTTCCTTTTATTGGTACAAGTTTGTAATGCATTTATACACCTCTAATAGTTCGTACTATTTATGAGTGGTATAGTTTTTCCTCTACTCGGAAATGATACCTGGATTTTTTTTATCGGATTAGGTAAAGTGTCGCGACGTAATTTTCTAATTTTCTTCTCTATTAAATGGCGGACGAAACTGGAAAAGTAAATAGCGACATGTTCCTAAACGGTGAATGTGGCAGAAGTAGGCCTTATATTAAAACAATTGAAAACTCAATAATTGAAGATAGTCGACTGTTCCTCGCACAAAACTTAACGACTACGTTGAAGACCTCGCGTTAGAGTTGTATCAACGCGTGACGAAATTAATTTCGAAGACAGTTCGAACATACACAAACTTTAAGTCAGCCAAATTTACTAATATCAAGTGCTAGTATCGCGCGCACGAGTTTCATATCCCCGTACTTGGAAAAAGCGAATGCGAGGGATTAAGGTTGAGTTGTATCGAAGTCGACGCAGTATCAGTTGAAATAACTTTAGGCAGTAATATCATAAAAGTTTCTCCATCTCCCTTCATCGTTATCATTGCACAACCGAAGTACGAGGCGCTCTCTCCTTTCGCTTTCTTACTTTTTCATTATTCGCACCAAATTTCTCGAACCGTCTTCCTCTAGAGAACGTAAATTAGAATCCGAAATTACAAGGACGCGTCGAGAACGAACGGAGTCGGTTAATCGCGAGTAATTAACTCGAAGTTAAAAGAGTCTGTCATTTAGAAGCATTTTTGAAAGATCCCATACATTGGATGGGTTTTAAGGCGGAACTTTTTTAATTATAAGAGGTAAAACAAGAGAAGAAAAAAAAATGGGAAAAGAAAAAAAAAAACTTTTAGCTTTTACAAACCTTTCTCAAACAGCCGACGAAGTTTTGATTAATGCTTGAGCCAGGTAATGCACGGGTGTGTATACTGCCTCCGACAAATAATTTGTTGGATGAAAGCGTCGTGAATGTGCCAGCAGTACTACCATGTTCTGAGTAAATTGTATCCACGGTCACGCTGACCCGACAGAAACTAGTGATAGCAGATATCTGAAAAAAAAAGAAGCAGACAGGAAATAATTTGGTTTCTAATAACAATGTGAAAAAATACTTATTCAGTCTGTCTGTAAGAAAATGTCAATAAAATTGCCTATGCAGTCGCCGCACGCACTCGTGAGGTGGGTGAAACATGATGCTCGCTATAGCTGTCACACCATCGTTTTTCATTATTTTTGAACTCATGATGCAGTTAATTGGCGTAATAGAAATACTTTTCAAAGTTTTGATAAAAGGAATACAACCTTCAATGGTAGGGCCAGTGGTTGGCAGATAGGCAGGTTACGAGCAACAAATTTTAGTCCCAAACACAATCAAATGCTGTAGAATTTCGGAAAGAATCACAAGCATAGAAAAATCGTCAGAGAAATAAAAACAGTGTTTAATCCCCACCAAATTCTTCGGCCTCACCTCAAACTCTCTTGGACTCTTCGAATCAACATTTTAAAAGTTGAATGCCTAAACTCACCTATAGTTCTTAAATTCTATGCCACACTCGCAGTTGCAAGTTTCTCCTTCAGCTTCACAATTCTCTAATTCGCACTCAACTGGACAACGGGTCCCCAATGTAAGACAGTCAAATATGCAAATAAGCAATCTGCTGGCCTATGTTCAGCCCTTGTTGATCTGCGCACCAGCCTTACGCTCAGCCCATACGCTGATGCTGGCATTCTTTGCTCACAATCAACTCTCTTGCGTCTATTGCCCAGTTTCTCCAACTACTTATTTTTCATCCCTCCATAAGTTCTCGAGGCCCACTACATCTTTTTTTAGAATCCCATGTGGATAATCGTCTCAAATTCAAGTCCCTTCTTCCTATCTATTGATCCGCACCCTGCCTGGATATCCACGACGCTTCATATTCGCTTCGATTTTACTATTTGATTTAGTAAAACTACATCAAAGACATCATTAATGATGATTTCTCCACCCACAACCTTTGCTCTACATAGGGATCCAAACTGTTTACTTCTTCTTTATCAATCGTGAGGTCTCGCACTTCCGCCCGGAAAACTCGGCCTCTATACATTCTGTTGAATTTTCTGCCTACTACTCCTGTCTTACTGGGTTTTCTCTTCTCTTCTCTCTCATTAAACTTCTCCTATTTTTGGACTCTTTTCCTCTCCGAACCATACAAGTCTCCTATTCTTCTGACCTCTTCTCCATCTTAAATTGCCTTCCTTTAGATTCCTAGTCATATCCGCCTAGTGGGCTTAGCTGCCAAGCAAGCCCTGATTTCCTCCACAACTACTGACTCCACCCCTCCTCCGGCTTGAGAATTAAAATCTTATCATTATACCCTCATAATCGTGACATGGTACAATCTTTGGTCCTCGTGATCCCACAACTATTTCTGTAGCACCATTTTTGAGACAAAGGGAAGACACAAGAATAAGAGATGATTTTTGTTATCAACGTTAGAAAATTTAGATACGAATGGAACCTTTATACTGAACAAATAGAGACAGGAAAATCTCCTCTAGTATAGTAGCGAGTAAGTTTTAATTACAATTCGACCACATTATACTCCGTAGTGACAGAAAATTTCGTCATCTACGATATTGATACTTTATCAAAAAATTTATAATTAATGGTAGAGTAAATTCGTGTCATCGTATGAGACTATGAAAACAATTTACCTCTTTTATGCGTCGATGCACGACCACTTTGTGCCATCTATAATCATCGAACCTTACACGATTTGGTTTGATGTACAAGTCAAGTTTGCCAGTTGTCACTTTCATAAGCACCGAAATACCTCCATCTTTAATAACGATATTTAGATAATCTTCACTGTTGCCTGAATGGGATCACACAAAATAATATACTCATTCTTCGAAACGTCGTACTGAATAAAAAATAATGATCTACCTTACTGAAAAATACGAAATTAGACAACGCAAAACGGTAACCATACAAAGCTACATTAAGAGGACTTTTTAATTAATATTTTTCGAGTATACTCGTACACAATTCAAAATTAGTGATATTACAGGCCTATAGAAATGCTGAATTCCTACCCACCTATAAAATACTTAAATTATTTTTTAGTTCAGCATTGTTGAATCTTGAGCACCTTGTCATCAATTTCTACGTTTTAGAAATGTTTTCCTTAATTTTACATTTTTTCGAGACCGCTCCACTGAATTTTTTCTTCACTTCTATCGAGCGGTGAAAACATATTTTTTCACTGTTTTTCAATCATCACTTTCTAAAATAACTGGGGGTCAATTTTGTTTCACGTCTAATAATGATTTTCATTTTCTATATTTGCGATTGAATTCTTGCTAGATTTAAATATTATATTGCATCAAGCACCGATGCTAATATTATTATTTAGAACTAAAAAATCACAAAAATATACCTACCAGCGTGAAATAGAAAACCATTGGCATATTTTGTCCTAAAACTGAAACTGACAGTTTCTTGAGTCTTGTCTGTGGCTTCGTTTTCTATCGCATTTAAATTGTATTCTATGAATTCTTTTCCGTAAAATGTTGCTTCCGATGGAGCTTTTTCTGAAATAGTCGAGGTAAATAACAGATTAGGTGATTGTTTCCAGAGGACAATTGAACACAATACACTGAACAGTTAAATTCTTCATGGTGGCCGCGGTCTTACAACTCGCATTCAGACAAAAACTCATAGAATATATTATTACTCTTACGGACCGTAATTTTGGATTATTTTTTGAGAGAAAAAAATGTATACGTCGTCAATCAGTGAGATGTGTCAGTTAGCGCTCAATGCCGTTTATTTCGTCCGCGTCTTCAATATTGAGAATTACAATTCAGAAACTTGAAAAAATTTCAGGGAATGGTGAAAAATTTTCAAGCTTCAAGCCATGCGGTGTTGCCAGGTGATCGTGTCAAAAATCCGTATCCGCCAGTTTTTGTAAGACCTAAAAACAGATTTCTACAGATTTTGATCGATTCACTGAAAACAATCAGGAGAAAGGTATCTCTCATAGATGTAGCTGAGATACTTTTCCCTTGATCGACTCAAAATTACGGAACATTGCAGTATCAGCCTATAACGAGCAGGAGAAAGGTATCTCTCGTACCAATGTTTTAAGATACCTTTCCCTTGATCGCAAGAACGTAAAATCTATAAAAGAAGAAAACCCCGCAAATCCGTAGGTGTGGCATCCTAGAAGCCATGTACCATATGGAAAATTCACGGGTTCTTTAACGGAGTTGAACGAAAGGAGACAGGGAACGTCTGTTTCATGGGATAGGGATTAAGCCAATTGGTGTATGACGCATTGCATATCTGCTTAACTGAAGGGGCTACACCGACCTCTGAGTTCTCTCGATAAAATAGATTCCCTACCACAAAAAGGTAGACTTTCAAGCAATAATGGGATTCGAGACATGGGACGTTAATAAAAATTTTTGCCGCCTGGAATCTTTCATTACTTCTCCCTAATATGTAATGTATATTAGACCTTGTCTTAATGTAAGCTAAGCCTGTTACTTAATGGTGCGAGTCAGTATACTGTATATTTGCTAGGAATTACTGGACAAAATTGTACCCCATCTATCCTTTTTTTTTTTTCTGAAATTACTGGACAAAATTTTAGCTCATACTATTCCAAGATCGGGAGTGAACGAGCCTTCGGTACTAAGTAGTTTAAGGAACAGTACTCTGGACTTACACAAGATCAAGATTGGAGGCGAGTGAGCGACATACAGTATACTAGACTTACACTAGACTGAATGGAGCGAGAGGAGCGTGTGAGCCTTCTAGAGCTAATCAACTTGACGTGCCGTATTTGCGTACCAGGCTAAGAGTGAGTCTCTTAGAGCCAGTCCGCTATGTGTATACTTTGAGGGCTAGTTGGACTAATGGAGGGACAACGAGCTAGTCAGCTTAATATACGGCCAGCTCTTTCGCCTCCGGGAGCTAAGTATTCCACATACAGCATACAAGATCATTACAATTTGACATACAGTTGTACTAGACTTGAATAATAATAGGAGTAACCAGTAAGGAACTGTGCTATGATAGGCATGAAACGTGATCTTCATTTATTTGGCAACGTAAAAACATTTTTCTGGAAATCCAGATTTAGATTGGTCTATGAGCTATACTCTTAAAGAGGGGATTTAGAAAAATTTCAACCTCCAAGCGATAACCAAAGAAGGATCTTGAAAAATTTTGAATTTCGAATTCAAAATATGTGACCTCCCAACAGAATAGGGACTTCAGGGTGAACGAAAAAAAACATGTTTTTTTGCATTGAATTGACAAACAACGAATATTAATGATAAATACGGTTGGTAAGTATAATGTCACGTTGATCAGACGCAGACATATGCCGCAGACATAATGAGATCAAAATTAAGGAGTAAACTGTTCACCATGTATGGACAGAAATTTCCAAATTAGCTGTGGTGTTTTTCACCCTAGGACCCTATCCTGTTGGGAAGTCACACATTGAGATTACTGAAGTTTCTTCAACCGATATGGCGCAATAGCAGTTCTTCGTTGAATAGGGTGCAGGGGTCATGTCTGTACTATTGCGAAGGAAACGTTTCATAAATCGACTGAAGACTCAAATTTGGCAGTGATAGACTTTGAAGGTCTTGTAAGTCGCCAAATTCTCCATCTTCTAATACATTCCTAATACGCGCGAAAACTAGCACAGGCTAGAAAAAAAGTAAAAAAAAAAAACATCGACGAAGACCGATATAAATGTTGCACACACAGCAGTCAAGATTAGTTTACATGAAGGCTTAAGTTGATAAAAGCTACAATGCGAAGCTTTCCCAAAAAATGGAAACTTTCTTCTATTTTAAATTAATGTACCCATCTCTTAGATAGCTTTGAAAAATATTTTGTGTCGTTGGATCGACCATTTAACTTTTTTCTCGAGAAAGACCGAGTTCGAATGCTGGAAAATTAAACCTACTCTCCTTGGCCAAAGAATGTCTTGCTAAGTCGCTTTATACCTAGTTAACTAACGAATGTGGGCGAAAATTTTCCAACATCGAGAAAATCCTTATTATGGGGAACTTTCAACTCATGGTACAAATGTAACGTTATCGTATGAGTTGCGATACATGTACTTTTAAGACGATCTAGTGTGTAATTTCCTGCTTCGACACTTGAATGCATCCGTTCGTTTTGATTTTGGTCGGTTGGCGCGTTCCTAAAATGACGCTCGGATCGGAAATTCTTCTCTTAGGAAATACATAAACAATTTTGAAAGGAGGTAAATACAAGGTATGTAAGAAGCGCGCGTATTACTTTACGTTATTTAATACATTCGGATAGCAAATAACCTTTTTGGAAATAGTGTATCATCGACGATACGAAAGCTTAAAGCAGAGGGCTAAACTTTTCTTTTCTTCTTTTTTCGTATCTATAATCCTCTATCTTTGAACGGGTAGTAATTTTGTGAGGTACCGGTACTACAGTAATTCGCCTGCTTCTGTTTGGTAGAGAAATCGCAAGTGCTTTCGAAGCACTAAAATCACATACGTAAACACGATACGTGTATACGAGTGATTCCAAAGATAATCTCTCATTTTATCCCCTTTATTTATACTTTTCGACGACTCAAGTATAAAAATACAAGAAGATTCGAAGTTTAGTTTTGTGCATGATGAAGAGCTTTCATAAGTTCGACAAAATAACGAAACGTACATCAGATTGAATTCTCAACGATCATAATTTTCAGTTGGAAAGAAAAATTAGAGACGTATAATCGTCAACATTTTTTTTTTATTAAACTTTCCGCTTATATCAAAATCAAGATTTTTCGAAATTTAGAACTTCAGCTACCTACATTTAATTTGAAGTCAGTAATAAAGACTATATGCATCAATACAGCGGCTCACTTTTGTTCATACGTTTTTTCTTCTGTTTCACTTAAACCCAACTACAAAGATCCTTTCCTTACTCTCAAATACCAAGCGGAAGTTCTCTCCATCTTTTTGATTTAGCCAACCCTATCCCATTTACAATTTCTTCATCCCTTCACTTAAAGTCCACTTCTGCCTCCGCAAAAACTCAGGATTTGCAGCCCCTGGCATCGATAAAATCCGCAAGTTTATGGTAAAAACCCTTTGCCTCAACTCTCTTAATTACCTTCTGTCTATTCAACGCAGTTTCTTCAACACTGCCTTTATTTTTCATCTAAAATTTGGCTCTTATCCTCAACCTACCTCAACCCACTCACTCCCCAGACCTTACCGAACTATCGCTCTGACTTCTGTCCTTGGCAAATGGATACAAAAAATTTTCTGGCAGAGCTAAATAAATAAAGATCATGTTTCACGTCTTTCTCTCTCTCAGTATCCAAGTATTTTGCTGTTGAATGTTTGTAGGACCGTGTAAATGAGAATATTTCAAGATAATAGCTTTTGGGGAGCTCATATGCTCCGCACGTTCACCCCCTCCTTTGTCTAGTATGAGTCTACTTTGAACTATTTCAAGTTAATAGCTTTTAGAGAGCTCTCTTTGATGTAGTACAGTTCCAGTTAGTGTATTTTGAGCTAATAGCTTTTGGGTAGCTCACTGGCTTTGCTTGTTCGCCCCCTCCTTGGGTTGGTATAAATCTACTTTGAAGCA
This sequence comes from Aspidiotus destructor, assembly GCA_035079395.1. NCBI lineage: Eukaryota > Metazoa > Arthropoda > Insecta > Hemiptera > Diaspididae > Aspidiotus > Aspidiotus destructor. The sequence continues at coordinate 7,077,462 of JAVHKZ010000003.1, read as the reverse complement.
TTTCGAGCTAATAACTTTCGAGGAGCTCTACTATGAGTCCAGTTAAGAATATTTAAAAATCGCTAGACTTTGGGTCGCTCACTCGCTTCGCTCGTTTGCTCCCTCCTGAGGTTAGTACAAGTCTACTTTGAAATAACTGTTCGCTGTAGTATAATTCCAGTTTAGATTATTCTTAGTTAATGGGTTAATGGGGGGGGGGGTGTCAGAGTAAGAATACTGTATATCAGCCCTAGTATAATATATTGAAACTCATATTGAGTGGAAAAAAGGTGTAAGTAGAGCGTTTAGAATTGAAAAAGTCTTTTCAAATGTACAATTCTACTTTAATAGTTGCTTTTACAAAAGTACTTTCGGGTGTTATCCCATCATCAGTTGTGTCGCAACTGAAGAAAAGGCCTTAAACAAGAGTTTTTATAGTATAACACTGTGATCTTATTGGCTGTAACAATGCTGTGCTGTGATTGGTTCACTCAGAGACTTATTTTTACACTATTTAGACAATGCGATCTTATTGGCTAAAACATGCTGCTTAGTGCTTAGTGATTGGTTCTCATTCTAAAGCTAAATACGGTGTTCCTAATGGCTAACTGGTTTCCTGCCATCTTATTGGTCAACTCTGTTCTTCTTCTCTCGTCCAATCACCAGGCCGAATAATTTTTCGCTGTCGAATGTGACTACATTGTTCAAGAGGAAGGCTTTCTTCCTCTTGGCTTTTGCAATCTCCATTTGCTCCTAGAGTTTTCTTCTTTTCAAGCGATTCTCTACACGTATGATTTCAAATATCCCATCTCCATTGTGGTGTTCCTCATTACAGTGTTTGCCAAACAGTGATTTGCTTTTGACTTTTCGTGCTCCTTCTTCCTGATCTCAAAGTTCCTCCCAGTCTCACCAATGTATATGCCCTCGCACTGGTCACAACTGAGCCTGTAAACTCCACTCAAGCTCCCCTCGTCCTTGGCTTCCGTCTGGTCATTGCTAATTCTTTTCACCATGGGTAAGTTATTCTGGATACCCACATTTACTTCATAGCCATTGAACGCCTTTATCACTTTATTTGTATACTTTCCTATGTATGGTATTGATCCGGAGTACTTTCTCACCGTGCTCTCATGGGTTCCCTTTTTATTTTCCATTTTCCTAAAGATTGCCTCCACCACACCACTACGGTAGCCATTGGTTTTTGCGATCTGCTTTACTACCTCTATTTCTTTCCTCTTCTCTTCATTGTTGTTTAGTACAGAAATAGCTCGATGGCAGTAGTTCTGAATTGCCGCTAGCTTAGGTGGTGGTAGGAGTCATTTGGGATGATGGTGTCCGTGTGCGTTGGCTTCCTGTAGATTTTATACTCTATCCTATCACTATCCAGTGTGAGTGTAAGGTCCAAATAGTTGATGGTCTCATTGCCTTTTTCCACTGTGAATTTGATGCTGTCATTCATCGCATTCATTTCCAAAAGCAACAAGTCCACCTGTCTGTTAGTGCCTGTCCACACAATCAGGATATCATCTACACATCTGGCCTAGTGCTTGATTGAGTTTCTGAACTTGCTGCCTTTCAATATCTTGTTTTCCATGTCGTTCATGAATATCTCTGCCAGGATTGGTGACAACGGTGATCCCATCGCAAGTCCCCTCTCCTGGTTGTAGAATTTGTTATTGAAGCGGCAGTAGTTCTGGCTCAAGATCTCTTCCACTATATTGGCGTACTTTAGTCCATCAGGATTCCCATGATATTTATTCTTTTTGAGCAAAGTGAGAAGTTCCTAAGATCACAGTGTTATACTATAAAAACTCTTGTTTAAGGCCTTTTCTTCAGTTGCGACACAACTGATGATGGGATAACACCCGTAAGTACTTTTGTAAAAGCAACTATTAAAGTAGAATTGTATATTTGAAAAGACTTTTTCAATAGTATAATATAACTAAACAAACTTTCTGCTTACTGTAGGAGTCATAGAGAGATCTAGCCAATTCAGGTCTAATATAACGATAGTATACAAGGAGCAGTCACTCCCTTTCCTGAGTTACTTCAGGTCTAGTATAACAAAGGCTGATCCTAATATACTGCATGTTGAGCCTTGTTAGTATAAGCCCAATATACTGTACATTAGTATACACGCGAAGAGGCCAGATGGACTTGCGGACGCAAATTTCAGAATTAGGCCGCGAGGTCAGAGCAGAGACATGAAACATGTCAAAATATTGAATAAAATTCACGGGTTCTTTAACGGAGTTAATTGAGGGGCGGCAGGGAACCTGTTTTATGAGTCTTATGGCGTTTGAAACGTTGTATATCTGGCTCATTGAAGGGGCTAGGCCAATTGGTGAATGTAGTATTGCATATCTAGTTGAATGAAGAAGTTATTTTAATCGGGCTCAGCGCCGCCAGAACTACGGATTTTCAATCGCCGAAAAAAATTGTGATTTTAGCGGGGAACCCGCCCACCATTTTGTTAGGGGATCACATGCTCAGAAAACGTCCGCGTCCAGGAGTTTCTGTGAACTGTGTGACGTGACGTGTGGCGCCTTATGACGTCATCAATGACCTTGACCTACTTTAGGGACTTGAGAAATTTCAACTTCCAGTCGAGATGCTTTATGACGTCATCAATGACATTGACCTTGACCTACTTCGGGGGCTTGGAAAAATTTCAATTTCCAGCCTTCATTATATCAGGCCTAGCATGCAGTATACTGAGAGGAGCCCAGCCAACTCATTTTCTGAGGGGGCATTTTCGCGCCCCTCTATTTTTTTTTTTACAAATTTTGCGTAAAATGCGGATTTCTTGGGCTCGAGGGAAAAGTCTCGCAGTCACTTGTATGAGAAATACTTTTCTCTGGGTCATTACAAGCTAATACTGCTCTTCTATAACATTGAGTCGTTCAAGGGAAAAGTACCTCAGTTAGAAGTATGAGAGATACTATTCTTATGATCGTTATTCGGAAATCATTCACCAACTACAGTGTATTGGTTTTGAACTAGGCTTGGACTCCTCCTTGTATTATACTAGCTTTATACTAGTACATATGATAGGAGGCTGAGATATTGGAGAGGGATTTAGAAAAAGGAGGGAGAAGTCGACAAGAATTTTGACCTTCGAACTTTACATGGTAGTCCGCGCTATAGGTGATAAGAGAGGGACTTGGAAAAATTTCAACCTCCGAGCCTTTTAGAAAAGATTTTTCCCGTGTAATATGGTAAGTATCTAAGTACGTTTCAATGAATAATTCTCTTCCACCAAAACTTGAATATTCACAAGTTTCAAACGTCTGCAGGCTTGAAATTCTCTCCTCCCTCAAAAAAAAAAAAAAAAGAAGTACTTATTTTTCCGTGATACGAAATAGGATGATAAACAGAATAAAATTGGCTAATTTACTGCTACTCTGTACTTAGAAATTACCGAAAAGCAGCCCGATATTTTGCAGTGCCACGACTGCTAATTCTGTTCTTTTTTTTCTTTTTTCAAGTTCTCATTACAAACGTTGGTACGATCAATTAACAAAAAGCAATTGAACTGCTTTCACGGGATATCCTCGTAACACCAAAATTATCTAGCAAAGATTATTTGTAGGAGCAGTATTTCGAATGAATAATAGGATTGGATACTAAACCTACTAAACCCAGAAAGAAACAAAGATAACCGTATCCGGAATAAAATTGAGAAATTTCTTGGAATGGCGAAAAAATTTACGTTTTCATGTTTTCTGTTGACACTCTCGAATATTATTGATATTCTTCCTAATTTTTGTAATCTTATACGGTATACCTATTTTGTAGAGGGAAGTGTTTAATGATGCGAGACAAAAGTCAAATTAACCGTTCCTCGCAGAGTGATGAAGCCGTCGTACTTCATTGGAATGAACTTTCGGCTCTCAGCTTACATCCAAGCTAGGTTCTTACGATGATAGACGTTTTTTTCTCTTTTAATCCCGAAAAGATACACGCAAAATATTCCGCTTTAGGTAATTACAAGCGCAAATACTCGTCGTACGTTCGAAACTTTGTTGCATGTTCTTTCGTTTCAAACAGTTTTTCCATTCCTCTTGAAAAAATCCAAGAATAGGGGTTGTAAAACCCAGACGCGAAAGTTTTCACACATATACTCGATGCGTTTTATATTATAGCCGCTGTTATACTTGGCGGGGAAAATAGTATATACTTCGTCGATATTTTCGGATGTTGCCAAATTGCTGTAAACGGTTTACGATTGTACAAGGAGCAATTTCATATTTTTTTCATCTCGATGATTTCGCGGAAATCTAGTACGAAAGTTATCCACTCAGACTATTTCACATTAATAACTTGGGACTATTTATCGAATATCCAGTCGACGTATTCTAAATGTTGAGATTAATCATCGTTTTGAAACCCCTCTATTATTGTACTTACTTTTTTTTCACCAGTTACTTATCGTAGAGATACATGAAAATATACAATGATTTAGGAGGTGTACAAGTTATAGGCTGTAAAGGAATGAGAGTAGATGTATCAAAACCAAAATAGAGTGGAACGTTGAAGTCGACATTTTTGTAATTTTTACATAGAGAACTGGCGAATAATGATGGATCTAAAGCGAACTCCGATCCTTTCCCTTAATCAGTATTAATTATAGTCTTATAGAGACCGAATTTTTCGGCACGACAACGTTTTATATTTGGCACTAAAATTTGAAAATTCGGCAATATTTCACAATTTAAAAAAAAAATATGGAAAAAAACGCGTTTTTTTCATTCTTTGATGGGAATTATTGAATTTACAACCAATAAGTATTACCGAATTTTTTACCGGAACTAATCAATTTTAAAAGTCGAACTTTATCAATTTTCAATCAAAACTGTCTCATTTAAAGAGCAAATTTCATTGATTTCTTCCAATCAAAGCTACTTCGCTTTAGACCCAAATTTATGAATTCTATGATTAGAATCAGCCCAAAATTTAGCATTGTTCAAAAAATGTCGACTCAATTTCGGACAAAATTTAATAATTTATAAAAAAAAAACTTCATGATTAAATATGAAATTTCTCAATTCCATGAGCTAACGTAGATTTTTGGTGATTTCGGCGATTTTTGGCATTTTTTTTCCTGCGTCCCATTCATCAAGACTCGAATTTTATTTTGATTTTCATTGAAAAAAGTGACAGATGCCGAAGAATCCGGTCTCTACTTATAAAATCTAACAACTGTGCTATCTACATAATTATTTATTTTTGCGGTTTGTATCGATTCCGGTTCCAGCAAAAAGTTCCGACCCCTACTCCGAGACTTCCAGCAAGACGCCAGTTGGAGAATTGACCAGATATTTTTACGAATATCAGTTGACTTACTTTGACATGGCATCGCTCAAACATTCGATATAGTTCTAGAATTTGTGCACATTCTTAGCTCTATTTGTTTGAGCTGCGACGGCATGAACGATGTTGTTCACTTTACACCTCTTGCTACAATTGCAGCGGACAAACCCTTGTTCGTGAATTCTAGCTTAAATGGATTGCTGCGTAGCGGCTGAAAGAAAGGAGACGGTGTTCTCTTACATCGTCAATAAACTTTTCCCGGCACACAGACAATTGGGAACTGACGTAGAGCTGCTCCAATCGTTCATTTTTCGTTCTTAACTCGTACAGCCATCCTCGATCACGTGCAAGTATCTAACGACAGTCTAATTTTGCCCTGTCGACATGTGGTACAGGTACCCGGACTTTTACACCTAAGTTATTTCCGGCAGCGGGAATTTTGTATCCGAATCTCTCTTCGCTTGCAGAAGAAGTCTCTCTCTTGCTGCAGCTCTCTCATAGTCTCAATAGCTTCGTACCGAGCACTACTCTCTGGGGGTTCAACTTCGCTATTTACGTCCTCATCGCTCCAGGGCTGTGAACCGGAATCGCTATCCAAAATGGTATTTGGAATCCGGAGCTGAATTTTCGGACCTTCGAAGTGGAACTGAAAGGAAGCGGATCTGGCAAATGGTCCTTGGAAGCGGAAACAATTAAAGGAAGCGGACAAGGCAGAAGCTTCTCGGAAGCGGAACGGCAATTCAGTTTGAGAATGAATTGAAGCGGAATCCTTGAAAAAAATAATATAGATTCACAGCCCTGCACCGCTCTCGGTCACAAATTTAGTAACTTGCCTAATCATGTGATCGCATTTTAGTCATTTATAAAACAACGCATGCACACTAAGAAATCTCATTTGACAATTTATAAATTGACATGCTATTTTCTTTACTGACGGATCAACAGTACTTAAGTTTCAATAAGAATGCTAATAATACATATATGTATTCTGTTATGCACAATTAGGCTATGATAAAAAATACCATTTGTTCTTTTGAAGTAGTTAGGTATGATAGAGTGAGCTACGAGTTTTAGTCTTCCTCCGCCCTTAGATATGATTAGGGTCAATGACCGTTTGAATCTGCATAGTTCATTATTATTAATTACGGGTCACGAATTCCCGATTGATGATCAATTTTGACTTTCATCTCCAAGTCCGAATTATTCAATTTGATAGTAAGGTGTACGTATCACTGCTTCATCCATCATTTTCTATGTATTTTCAAAGAATTATTGGAATGCGAGGTACTTCTGTGAAATCTCTACACATACCGGTAATTATTTTATACTTCAGAGAATTATTTAATTATACCTACACATTTGCTGTAATATATGGGTGAAAGGTATTCCTAGGGTAGATCTATAACTTCCCAAACGTCAAGAAAATACACTACGACCTCCCCAGGTAGACCTAGTGACGGATGTGATACCGGTGATAAATCTACGTTGGTAAACTTCGTAATATGGTTAAATTTTCATAATTTGTAATTTATTTGAAGTTCGGCCCCTCTCCTTAGAATTTTTCGAGACAAACCTCCCATGGTCATAAAACCTCTTAATCGTGGGTTTGTGTGCAGAATAGTAAATTTGTAATAATCAAACGATGTTCAAAATACCTGGCAAAAGGAATTTTTCTAAATAAAAAGAATAACAACGCATGCCTTGGACAGCAAAATTAGAATTTGACACTTTATTTCCATCAACAACCCTCTTCCAAAACTCCGAGATACATAAGAAAGAAAAAATTGAAGCGATGAAATATCACATTTATCAGCGTAAAAGTACTAGGTATCTTTATTATTTTTTTCTCTTTTCTCGTCTGCCATAAGTACTAGATCCGAGTTTTGATGAAATCCATTCGCGCAGAAAGAATTTCACAAAGGAATAGGAAAAAGGTGAATAACCGCGCCACGTCCCGCACCTGCAGACGAAAAATAAGAAAATCTACGTCTTTAATAATCATTGTCTTCTGTCTGGTTGGTTTTTATTCGCATGATCTCGTTGCGTAAAATATTCTGCTGCAGAAAAGGGGAAAAAAATATCACGTTGAAATGTTTGGCATTTATTTTACTCGACGCGACAACTCCACGTTGCATTTTATTAGCACTTTGAACAATCGTTCTCGTTTCTTTTACCTCAGCAATAGTTTGGTTCGAATTAAAATTTAATTTAATACCCGGATTATTCTGCGCGTATACGTATCTGCCTGCGTGACTTACAATTCTCGAATGAAAAATAAAAACAGAAATAAAACTTCTTTGTTCCTATATTTCTCATCAAAAGTCCCCTTTGCCAAATTATACGAATTTTTATGATTTTCATTCGTACAATATGAGAAAAAATAATGATAATAAAATAAAAAACAAGAAGAAGAAAAGGAGGAAAATAAACAAGAGAGAAATAAGAAAAAATACCATACAAATTAAAACTCTTGAATTTCAGATTTATTTTACGAGCTATTTAACTGCACACGGAAGTTATCAGAGCGAGAAGAAGCGTGGGGTTGAATGGATAAGTCATAGGATGTAAGATCGGGAGAATTTTCGTGATGGATTACGAGTTGTTGGGAGGGACTAAAGAAACTTGAGAGGGGACAGAAAATGTTTCCTGAGATTTAGGAGGTATGAGGAAGAGAAAAAATGAGAGGCGGCGTGAGTAAGACAGTATTGGCATGACAGGGGAGCGGAGAGCTCGAGGAGGAGGTAAGTGAGTGCGGAATTCTGATTCGAGCTATAACTATTTCAAGATTTCTTCATGACGCGAGTAATGGAGTGAAGAGGACCAGGCTATGGGGAAAGAAGTTTACAGTGCGATTGCGTTGAACATACAATTTTATTCACAGGCCGGAGAAGGATTATTGAGGAGAAAAGCGAGACTTGTTAGGCAGCTGGATCCACTAGGTCGTCTTACGGAAGGCCGATGTGACCAGGCGCGGCCATGGACCAGGACTTCGAAAGAAAGCATTTGGGGATGGAGAAAATATTCAAGTGTTGAGACGGATGACAATCCGGAGAACGATGAAGTTGGAAGAGTGAGAGTCTGTCGTACCTTATACAGATAAAAGAGAGCTCATACGAAAGTGCGAGACCTCACCATTGATAGAGAAGGCGTAGCCATATTTGACATCATCTTCGTAGGTTAGAGCAGTCGTCCGGAAAGCAAAAGGTCTCGGGTACGGATCCGCTTGAGTTTTTTATTTACCAACAATCCCCCTCATCTAATTTTAATGTCTTTACCGGCACCCCACCTTCTAATCTCACTATTGAAAACCTGCAGAGCACGCTACTCTATACTAATATCATACACTAGGCCCTAAATACAACTTTTTAGACTATTTTACTCCTATAATAGGCCAACTATGGCTTAGCATACGGTACATTATCCTGCATATTAGATCTAAACTAGATCACAGTAAACTGACTCTTTGCAAAACTTATACTATACGTACGCTATATTCTAATATTAGATTGAGTTCGAGTTTTCCAGCCTTAGCATAAAGTATATTAGGCTATACTAGCTCAAACTAGATGACCTATAGCCTATTAGGCTACACTAGACCCAGTATACAATACTAGATTTTGCTATACTTCATCTTTCTGATGACGTCACGAATTCGACGACGGAGACCCGTAGTCAAGTTGTAAGCGAATTGTAGAATTGTATAACTGAAGGATACCGGATAGATAATAATCAGAAGACCTTCGGCAAGTTAGGCATTTAGTGTTTGTAACTTGGATGTAAAAGATCCAGGAGTGTTTAGAATCAAAGTTGAAGCCAAGGAATTTGGCAGAGGATTGAAAGCTGATCTGAAAGTTCTGGAAGAGTTGAAGGACAGGGAGAAGACATAAGTGCCTCTTATAGAATCAATTTTTTTCCTTTAGAAAAACGAGAGCTACGATCCGAGGTTCATGAGAAAACCTCATCCCGTTGAACCATGTCAACCGTCAATTTAGGGTCAATTTTGAGTTATAGGCAATGTCGACTCCAAATTGACTGTAATTCGACGTCAAATCGACATCATCTTTACTGAAGGCCATAACATTACGGTCGATTTTGAAGGTAAATCGACTGCTTGACTACGTCGATTTGGAGTGGAAATATCGTCGACTTAGATAAGATTTTGTTCAATATCATGTCGACTGTATTTCGATGTCGACTCTCAGGCTTCCAAAATTGTGAACAATTTGTGCACCCGATGTCGACGGCAACAATTGGTCGATTTTCGGTCGCCTACAATATTCTCATTGTTTCTTATTGTTGACTAGAAATCGACTGAAAATCGACGTCAGCATTGAGTGAAAATTATACCAGTTTAAGATTATATAATCTTTAAAATGCAGTCGATTTTAAAGGTACATCGACTGCATGTCGACGTCGATCTGAAATCGAAATATCGTCAACTCAGAAAATATTTTGGTCGATATCATATTGACTGCATTTCGACGTCGACTCCTAGGCTACCAAAAATGTGATTGATATGAAAGAAATTTGAACAATTTTTACACCTATTGCCGACGGCAACGAATGGTCGATTTTCGGTCGACTACAATATTTTTATTGTTGACTCGAAATCGACTTAGAATCGAAGTCGATTTTGAGTCAAGATAGTTTGGCCCTAATGTTGACCAAAAATCGACTGGAGGTGGACTCATTGTCAGCGTTGAAATTGAGTCAACTCCTGGTCGATAAAAAATTTGAAAAGGTCGACTCGAAATCGACGTCGATTTTTGGTCGACAAAAAATGTGAACTTTGTCAACTAACGTAGACTTGACAGTTAATAAGGAGTCCATTCTCGGTCGATCTCGGAACTGAGGAAGTTTACTCGGAATTGACTTGAAATCGACATAAATTCTTTGTCTAACAAAAATTTGAGCTCCGTTTAATGATGTCGACTTGATTTCGACTCCATATCGACCTGTTTTTTTCTGGAACTTCGCTACTCGCAGATAAGTTATGCATACATAGTCACTTAAGGAGGAATCAACTTACTATATTTTTGAGAAGCAAGCTCCCGGTTAAAACGGTTGAGCAACGAAATCGACTTCATATCGACGTCGATTGCGGGTCAATTTACAGTCGTAGAAAAAGGCTCACCTCAAATCGACTTGATGACGACGTCGATAGGGAGTCGATTTCGGGTCGAAGGCCACCGTCCACCTCAAATCAACTCAATAACGACGTCGATTTTCAGCAGTATAGCAGACTGTCCACTCAAAATCAACTTGATAACGACGTCGACTTTGAGTCATACATTGGAAACCAACAAGTCGATTTGACGTCGATTTGCAGTCAATTGCGGCCGATTTACGGTCGACATACCCCGAAACTATTTTGACTGGAAATCGACGTCGAATTTGTGTCGATTACTTATCAAAATAATGGGTCGATATGACGTCGGTTTGACGTCACATCGACGTCGATTAAGAGTCGACATGGTTCAACGGGATTAAAAGGGTGAAAGGCAAGAAAAGTTCGGTGTTCCCAAATTTGTCGCACATGCGGGAAAAGGAAAAATATGATAAAGACCATTTTGATTTATTTTATAAAATAATTCATGAACTCTGATTTCACTGTAAAATATACGGAATTTTACGAACATGAGACGTTGAATAGTGTTGAAGTCTATTTGCTTTTACCAGTGGTCATAGATGGATACAGTTTCATCGTCGGCAAGGTCCTTTGAAAATGTAATTTCAAAAGAGATATAGAAAAATACATTATACTTTAAAAGATAAGAATACTTGTTTTTATGAGGGAGTAAATTAAAGAAAAATTACGGGCGCCGTGCGGCAGACTTGGAACTTGGAAAAGGGGGTTGTCTGGCTAAACGTAGAACTTGGAGAAATTTCGACCTCTGAGCTTTAGAGATGGGAAAAGAACTTGGAAAAATTTCGACCTTTGGGCTATAGGGGATACGAGGGGGACTTGAAACAAAGTCTTTGATGATGTCATAAAGCGTCTCGCGTCACGTCACGTCACGCAGTTTACAGAAACTCCCGGACGCGGAAGTTTTCTGAGGATGTAATCCCCCTAAAAAATTTCGACCTCTGGGCTAAATTGGAAGGGGACTTGGAAGAATTTTGACCTCCGAGCTGCAGGGATGAGAAAAGAAATTTGTAAATTTTTGACCTCTGGGCTCTAGGTGATGAGAGGGGGACTTGGAAGAATTTTAACCTCCGAGCTATATAGGAGGGGACTCGGTTTTTTTTAATGTCCAGAAAAAACGTTCACAACACGTATCAGTTACAATCCCTTGTGTTCTTGTCTTTTGCTGAGGATGACTGTTTAGTCAAAAGCGCTTCAAAGTTGTAGCATTTTCTGCAGTTTTTGTATTTTGTTACTCCTTAAAAAGAGTATCGCCCTTTCCTTCATAATAATGAATAGCCGTAATTTAGAATCTCGGATTAATTCCCTTACTCAGTTCGGTATCAACAATTTTTCACTCGTAGTGGCTAAAATGCGTAGTGGAGAATTCTTTTTTCAGGGACACTTCAGCGCAAGAGCGTTACACTTTTGAAAACGCATTCCTGAGATTTGAAAGAGACACTTGGAAAAATTTTGACTATCGAGCCATATATATTGTGTCAGGGACTCTTGAGAGAATTCCTACTTATGAGCTAGAACCTTAGACCATATAGTAACAACGACCGCCAAAAGTGATAAGAAGTACGTCGGAACACTGAAGACGAAATAAGGTTTTTGGGTCTTACAGCGTTAAACGTATCAATGGGCGTGGTCTGTAATTGTCCTCACCCCGTCGGTAACCGAAACGTCTACGCTGGACCCAGAAACCTTATTTCTTGCCTCCAGTCTTCCGACAACTGATTACGTCGTTTACGTACTGCTTCGGCGGTCTATGTTACCATATGGTCTAAGGCTAGAACTCTTCCTCTGCTTTTGAATTCCATTCTCCAAGTCACTTCAGTCCTCCCCATGAAACCGATGCCTCCTTCTCTATCCAAGAAATTATTTCTAAAGTTCACTCAAACGTTAAAGAGGGTCACCGGTTCCGAAGTAATTCATACATTTGAAATTTTAAATTTGGTAGGTACCTTTTTCGCAAAATGTTCCTTCAAAATCGATGTTATGGCAATCGCAAACAGGACCGTTATCCGTTGTGATACAGATTCCATCATTGTTACAAGGGTCTTCCGTTTCGCAGATATCCGTTGAGCTGACCGAAACATTGGAAGTACTCGCTTGCACCAAGCGCTGTGAACAGAAATACCGAAAAAACAATTATAAATAAAATGAATCACGAGGACATTACCTACAGGGCTATAAATTTCACGATGTACAATAAGGACTTGATAAGCCAGCTTGGTTGATCTACCATACATCAAGTCAACAGCCTCTTAGCCTAGTCTGTGCTTCATAGATCTTAGCCTAGCTTGTATGCTTTGCAGAAGCAACTGAGCTTAGTATCCACGTAGGTTATTCTGCGCTAAGTATGACGTAATAGGTTCCTACGCATTGTCTCAAAAATCAAAAAATTCCAAGTCTTCGAAATAGATCGAGACCACGCCTACTCCATGACGTCATCAGAGGGTTGAAAATTCTGGCCACGCGAATCTTTACGTACACATCCCCCGCTAATAGAAATTTTCATGTAAAAAAAGAAGCTAACTTGTAGTTTCATATCTTGCTGGCAAACGTGAAAAGAAAATAGGACAAAATTACGAAGTCAGCTAAAGGCGTCGAAACAGCAAGAAGAGAATCAAGAAAAATAAAAATTGGTCGACCTTTTCGTAACCACTAAAAAAGGTCTCTGTTTACGATAATCTTTTATTTTTTCCCCCTCAACATAAACTCAGAGGAAGTAACTGACCTCGTCCGTACGCCGTCGCTTACAATACCATCAGATAAAAATTACAAGTCGCAATCATCGTTCTTCTAGGTCTGTAGCACGCAAACTCAAAGAAGAAAATCTAGATTACGAAAAAAAGGCCACATTTTTGAAAGTAGTAAAATCAAACAGATCTGCATGAATATAGGTAGAAAAGTTTAATATTGTTCTGTGACGGACGGTAGTGAGCAGAAAAGAAACGCTATTATCGTAGTTATATAGGTACCTCATTTTCCAGGAAAAAATATCACGAGTAAAAATGATTCGCAAATATTCATCGTGGAAGAGATTCATAAAAACTTTCACGTACGAGTAGGTTGTTATTCGAAGCGTTATGAGAATGCAGTAAAGAGGGATTAAGGAAAATTCAAGCATAAAGAAGTCAAAGGACTCGAAAGCAACTTGTCACCGTTACTGCGGTATGTGTAGATCAATGACCAACCGAAGAATAAACTTGAGCTCTGTTCAAGAATCAACATCTGGGAATTAATGGAAAAAAATTACTGTTTGGTCCATATCAAAATAAAGAGGAAGACGCTGATTGAAGAAATGCGAAAAGAAACAAAGATTGTCATTTAATTAGGTTAATGCGACCTAATTTATTCGCGCAGCTTCACTAAAACCATGTTTCTACGGCATAAACGGATATAATTTTGATACAGCATGATTGTAAAGAAGAATATTGCCCATAAACTGATTTTGGAATTTACATTTCAGTACTACCCCGTATCGTATTGCTTCGTCTCCATGTCTTTATTGTTATCGTTCTCTATGAGAATTATGTTCTTATTGGAAATTCGAACTTTGCCCTAATTTAAATTCAAATTTTATTCTGATGGTTGGTTTTAGGCGGGAATATTTTTTCCTAAAACTTTGCTCAACTTCCACCAAGTTCGAAAGCTGTTAGGAACGAGTTCGAAAAAAAGTATACAGACGGAAAAAAAGTACTTGTAATACTGACGACTTATTCATACACTCAAAAGAGATAGAAAACGAGAACTGAGAGGGTTTAACTTCGAGCATTCCATCTTCGTGTGACGGAACTGAAAGCAGATTGGAATCAAAAAGAATGAGCACAATCAAGCGAAGTATCACACGTGTCGAGCAGGTCTCATTTTTTAAAGAAAAAAATTATTTATTAATCTTCCTTATAAGTCGTTTAGAATCGTTTCAAAAAAACCGACGTTGCAAGCATCTATGAACGCGGGTATATGCCTTCCCTTTACTATAGAAACGAGGGTTTGAATTGTCATACTCTTCATCCTTATTCTAATTAGGCATGTTTGTATGCCACTCAATGATTCAATGTTTGTAAAATTAGCCATCGGAAAACTCCAGAAAATGTCGAATTTTTAGCTATGTTTAAGAGAACGAGCACTTGAAGCATTTCGACTCTTTCAAAACTGATGTTCTCTTCCATCTTCCCCAAACATGGATCCTATAACACTGGTTTCCCATCCCCGCAATTAATTCCGTTAAGAACCTATTAATTTTTTGTAAGTCGTTCAATCAGATCAACGTCATTTATGACGGTTTATTTTTCCAACGTCAGATTTTCTGGTTTGTAATCTCTCCAGGACACCTTTTAAATAGAAATTGAAGTAAAAAATCATTGCCTGATGACGTCATAGCTTCCTGTCTGGAACTCTTCTCTTTTGAAGAGCTCACAGCTAGTAATTTCTTCAAGCTGGTCTCAAGTTTTTGAGAAAAATGAGCACATACAGCCAGAAGCTAGTTTTCTTTCTAAAAGTTGGAAGTAGTGAATTTCTGGACGTCTAGAATATGTGCCATTGGTTGAAGGGGGAAATACTCAGCGAAACATTACGCTCACTTTGACAAGTCATCACTTTATCGGCCTGATTTTGCTCTCCCAAACTTACTTCCATTAGTGGATTTCCACTTTTCAGTTTTCGTTTGTCTGAGACTCTTTGTTATCTTCAAATAACAAGCAGTAGATTCCATTGTGGTATTCTACCTATTGAATCAACGTATTCCATATCGTTTGTTCTCAGTTACAGGCAATTATTGCTTCTATCTTTCCCATTGCGACATTTGCGCGCTTAGATTACCTAGTACATAGATTATTATTATTTGCCCTTATCAAGGTATGTAGTTTAGTGTAGCTCAAGGTCAATCCGGATTAGAGACACGATGAAAGGTCTAGATCATTGGGAGGGCGAAGGTCACGATTTGAACGTCCATTTGAGATCTTTCAGGTAGTCTCATTAATTAATTACAATAAAACCACGTTACTGTGCGCCCGTTTTTTGTGCGATCCCGCACATAGTACGAATTTTGTCCAGTCCCTTGATTCTGCCTATCTAACTGTACATAAAAATTGTGCGGCTACATCGGCCCGCATGTGCATTTCCCCTCCAGTCGCATAGTAACGAGGTTTTACTGTATATTGGTAACTGACCAGCCTATGACGTCATCAGAGCAGTTTCTATGTAGATCAAGGTCAATTGGAATCAGAGACCTGACGTCAGGGTGGCTACACTTCTTCCTCTCCTTCCGCACTATCGTATAGAGCTTGTCCTTGGCTAGGATATGAGCGCCGGTACGCCTTGTACGTGTGGGCACCATATCAAGAATCAGGGATAGGGTTCAGCAAATAATTGATGTAAACGAAAATCTACGTTTGGGTAAGTCCTATTCCTGCTGGATAGTCGAAATGTTGCCAAGGCCCCCGTTTCTTTTCCCATGTATATCGCTTGAAGGTCAAAATTTTTCTGAGTTCTCTACCCGACCTAAAGAGATCAGTATTCGAAGACGACGACGACTTACTCCAATTGAGTAAAACAAACGCGAAGAGAAAGGGGTAATTTAAACAAAGCCACTGAAATACAAACAACACCGGAGCGCTTTCGATTAATAAACCATTGTCAACGATGACGTGGAAACAACTGAAGCCAACTCTTGTTATAAACAAGAACATCGAGGAAATCATGATTGAACTAGCGAGTCATCACAATGTGAATCATACTCATGAACTAGTTCAATCAATCCCTCATCAGGTATACGTACCTGTTGAGCAAATTTAGGACGTCGTTATTCAGGTGACGGATAATTTCAATATTATGTTCAAGCGCTTTCAGTTTATAGTCAGAGCTTTCTCTAAGGAGAAGGGTTTCAGATCCCTCTTTACACTTATGGCCAGTGATAATAAGGGGGCCCGCAAAACCCGATTCCCCCAAAATATTCTTTTCACACGCTTTCAAATGCTCCTAAATTCTAATTTTGAGCTGGCGACTAGTCTCACATTACATTCCTCCCTGTAAACTCCGCTTCTTTCAGCCAATGGGATAGGGTTCTTTAGCCTCACAAAAATACTTTTTAGGGTCAGCGCGCTTTCGCTAGCCGACCGTATTACAATCACTTTTTGTCGTCGTCAGTGTCGTCCTCGTTTCCTCCTTTGTCTCCTTCACGTTTTCTCCGTTACCTTTTCTTATCTTCTTATCTTACCTTAGATACACAACACAATGGAGAATACCCTTTTTATTATTATTATTATTTTTTTTTTCTTCTTTTTATTTCCTTTTCCTATTATAAACTGCAGTATTCAGGTAGCGGAGAAAATTCTTGTCAGTGCGTTTTTGACTTTCTTGGTAGAATGTATTACTTTTGTCAAACGCATTCTTTGACTATCTGTGTGGAACATATCTTCCTTATCTCTTCGCATCCTTATTATTATCATTCTTATTATTATTAGTTCTTCTTATTATTTTTGTTTTATTTTCGATTATTTAGAAGATTAGTGGTTGTAATTTTATTATTTCTATTTCAAGTTCATTTTGTTTGTTTTGATTTTGATTTTGATTTTCTCTTGTTTTCTTCATATGGCAGAATCTGGAGGTAAGATTATTGTTATTTCTATTATTACTATTATTATTATATTCCCACAAGGCTACAGTTGGTCTCTGTGCCCTTTTTTTTCCCTAAAGTGTATTGTGAAAAGTTTAATGTCCCTCTCCAGTCGTGAAACACATGTATAATCCTGCGTTCAGCTGACAGAAGCCATTTAAAGTAATGCTCATCTCAGTTTTTCAAAGAATCTAGTATACCTTTTAGCCCAGGTAACAATGCTCTGGATAAGGAGAAAAGTGAGGGCAAAAGATTTTCCTCTGGAATGTATCTTAAATGGTCTTCTGAAGTGTGTTGTGAAAAGTTTATTCTCCGGTTTTTTGTGGGGAGGGGAGAGGAGGTGATTCAACCTGCAGCCAAATTCAGCTTTTTTCAAGTTTTTATTTATCGAGTTTTCCAAAAAAGAATTCATTTAGCCGACCCTCCTAACACCTCGCCCGAGGTGCTTGTTACTGTATTAAAATTATAATATGCAGGCCGAAACCCAAACGGCCGGAGAACACGTTCCAATTGAGAAGAAAACTTCCCTAAATATGGGAGCCTTATCCAACGCTTCCTGCTATCTAAGGTCGGATTACGGGGAAGGGAGGCAGTAGAATTTAGGCATTTACGAGTCATTTTCCTCCTCACCATGAGGTCAATATCCAAGTTGACCTCATTCACTCTGGCCTTTCAAAATGCTAATACTTCCGCTGTCCAGAAATTGAGTTCTGATGTCAGCGTTATCCAAAAGTTTCAACCGCGCATTATAAAATGCAGTAATGTTGAGTTTGATAGTGACGAGGTGAATCTTCTGGAGAAAGGGTTAAAATTTGGGCTACCCCCTCTTGACAATGCTGTTACTTTGGCCAATGTCGTTGCGGACCTCGAAATAATAATTGGACCTGGTGTTAATACTCAAAAAACTTCCTCGTATAAATGCTTCTGCTTTGGAGGTGATTAAGAAGATCAAGAGGAAGGTCAGAGAGGAGGGCTTAACCATTACTAAGGCTGATAAGGGTAATGCCATTGTTGTAATGGAGAAGTCATCCTACGTCACTAAAAATTATGATTATGACATTATAGACCAGTGCGGCGCCAAGGAGAATCTTGATTTCAGCTGCCCTAAACACGTAAAAGAGGTTAGGAGTGTAGTTAACAACTGTGAGTTTATTATTAGAACTCCTTGACTTGAAAAATTGCTCCTTGAGCCAAACCCGGTGCCTCCTCTCCTGTACGGGCTCCCAAAGATTCATAAGAGGGATACTCCAATGCGCCCCATCGTCTCCTCTGTTTCTTTGCCTACTTATTCCTTGGCAAAGTTTTTGGACCGTTGGTCCAAATCTAGAGTAGAATTTGAATCCCCCTAATCTGTGAAAAATCCGGTCTCCCTGGCTGATAGGCTTAAAGACGATTTTCTTCCGCCAGGAACTATCTTATGCTCTTTCGATGTGATCGGCTTGTTTCCCAATATTCCTCGAGCAATTGCGACGCAGCTCGTGGGTGACCTCTTAGTCCCTTCTAATATTTGTCATGAAGAATTGGCTGAATTTTTCAATCTGCTTAATATCTGTTGGTCTCCCAATTTTTGTAAATTTGAAGGAAAATTTTTCGAGTTCCCTGAGTAGGTTGGCATTCCTATCGGGTCGCCTCTGGGATCCCTCATTTTGGAGGTATTTATGTCTAAATTTGAGGTTGACCTATTTTCCTCTGGCCATGCTTCATTGTTGGATTATTTATATTATTGGCACAGGTATGTCGACGATGTGTTGTGTACGTGGACTGGTTTTGGAGTTTCTCGAGTGCCTAAATAATCAGTATCCTTCCATTCAATTCACGTTGGAAGTGGGAGGTTCATCCACTACGTTCTTGGACCTAACAATTTCTGATAGCGACGGCGTCCATGAATTCGCCATGTATAGAAAAGACACTTCGACCGATATCACTGTCCACGGCAGATCTTTCTGCCCTGTTGCTCACAAATTTGCGGGTTTTAACAGCTATACTTATATCCATCGGCTAACTAGTATCCCATTGGGTCAGCTCGCCTTCCAGAGGGAGCTAGTGACTATAAAGCACTCGGCCAGAGTAAATGAGGTCAACTTGGATATTGACCTCATGGTGAGGAGGAAGTTGACTCGTAATGCCTAGATTCTACTACCTCCCTTCCTCGTGATTCGGCCTTAGATAGCAGGAGGATTAGGCTCCTATATTCAGGGAAGTTTCCTTCTTAATTAGGACGTGTCCTCCACCCGTTTGGGTTTCGGCCTGCGTATTATAATTTTAATACTGTAAAAAGTCTTTTTGTGAGGCCAGAGGACCCTATCCCATTGGCTGAGAGAAGCGGCGTTTATATGGTGGAATTTGGTGACTGTAATGGAATCTACATAGGCGAGACTAGTCGCTAGCTTAAAAGTAGAATTGAGGAGCATTTAAAAGCGTGGAAAAAGAAGAATTCGGGGGAATCGGTTTTTGCGGAGCACCTTATTATCACTGGCCATAAGTATAAAGAGGGATCTGAAACCCTTCTTCTTAAAGAAAGCTCGAACTTCAAACGGAAAGCGCTTGAACACATTGAAATTATCCGTCACCTGAATAACGACGACCTAAAATTGCTTAACAGGTACCTGATGAGCCTGTTTCCCAATATTCCTAGAGCTACTGCGATGCAGCACATGGGTTACCTCTTTGTCCGTTCTAATATTAGTCATGAATAAAGCCCGGATTTCCCGGTTTTGACCGCGTCATTTCCTGAAAGGGCGAATGGCTGAAAATGATATAGAAGTACATTCCATACCTGAGGGATGTAGGGAAGAAATTTTCATTTTACCCAATAACACCGAAAATGGAATAAAATTCGAAAACTGGGTTAAAGCCGACTAAGGCCAAATATGGTCAATGTGTGGAAAAATTGTCTAAAATCATGGAAGTTTGAACGAAAAATTGGTAAATTTCACCTGAAATTGAGTAATTTTGGTGACAAAATACTGAAATATGATCCAGTCCAAAATTTAAAAATTAAAAATTGTGATTGAAAAATTGTTAGGATTTTCGTTTTGATGAGTTTTATCCCTAGAATTCGTTTCTTTCGATCAAAAATTATGGTCGGAATTGAGTAATTCGGGTTTTGAATTTGTGAAAGCACTAAAAACGTGTTTTTTTTCCATTTTTTTTTTTTAAATTCCGAATAATACCGAGAATGCAACATTAAAATGACGAAACTGTTTATTTTAAGTGCCGAAAATTCCGGACTTTAGTCATGAAGAATTGGCAGAATTTTTGAATCTACTGAATGTCTGTTGGTCTCCCAATTTTTGTAAATTTGAAGGTGAATTTTTCGAGTTCCCTGAGGAAGTTAGCATTCCTGTTTGCAATTTGAGATTTTACACTCCGCTCAACTCTTGTCCCTTTCCTCCGCCTGGTCGTTGCTCATTCTATCATGACTGCCGAATGTCTCTATCACCTTGTTCGTGTATTCTCCTGTATATGGTACTGATCCAGAGTACTTTCTCACTGTGGTATCCTGGATCCCTTCGTTGCTTTTATTTTCCCAAGGACTCCCTTAACCACGTCTCTTGCTGCTGCGATATCCTTTGCTATCGCAATTTCTTTCCTTTTCTCGTCATTTTTCTTCAGGGAGGAGATGTCTCGAAAGCAGTTTTTATGCTGAGGCAATGTGCTTTATCTGCAGCCATTCCTTTAGTCCTACCGTCTCTATCCTGCGGTCGCCTTTACAGACTTACAATTTCCTTTCCCTGACCATTTCTTAGTTGATCAGAAAAATGTTACTGCGTCTGCATTTTTCGCCCATTAGTCTCTATAAAAAAAATTAATATCATTCGATTCCTTTCCGTGTGCCTATTTTGAATACACAAGACGGCCGCATGAAATTAGCTATTTTTCCAAAGAGTGCACGATTTTTCACTGCTTGAAAAGTTCTTGTTCCAATCCTAACACATTTCAGTTTCTTGAAACTAAATCGCAGAACTTCTATAACTGCGAGGTCGCATCAGTTTGTATCGATGCTTTTTTGTTCTGCAAAGCCCAAAAATATAAGTTCATTCGCCCAGGCAGATTTTTGATTTTCATTCGCCGGATAAAATAACTCTCGGACAAAATATCTCGCGGACTCGGTGTACTTCGCCGGACCACGAGCCGCGCAGCTAAAAAAGTAGACGAGTATAGTATAGTACGAATGTGAAAATCCATAAAAAATTGCGCGATGTCGTAGGTTATGTACCAGTAATAAATATAAATAGCTATCTAGAGTACGATAATAATTTACGCTGAGCATCGATTAATTGAAATAAAATACGAGTGAATAATGATTGTGGAAAAGTTACCTGTCATTGTGAATTTTTGAAAGCGAGTTTACGCGGCCTTGAATGATACGTATAATTAATCGAGAGTCGACTGTCAAAAATTCAAGACCTCAATTTGAGGTTTTCCATGTATTGCACGTAGTGTAGTATAGGGTACGCATGTTTTCAATGCGTACCCACATTTCGCCTATCTAAATTTCTCGGGTACGACATTACCTTATTATTTTGTTTGTAATTTAATTTATTTAATCAATTTAAAATGCAAGACGGTTTGTAATGAAATCAATACGCTAACTCTACTGTTATAGTAGTGAGCGCTGGAGCAGGCAGAGAGAAGAGAGGTCGCGCATGGCACGTAGGTGTACTGTACCGTTATGGACCGCGACAAAAATGTCTCAAGAACTGTATTACTTTTTCGTTCAGACGTATGAAAATATTTGTAAAATTTTAGAAAAATCTACTTTAAATTCAGCGGAGATTTTTTTTTCAAAATCATCCTTTGACTTTTATCATCGGACATATCATCGGTATTACCGTCGTACAGTACAACTTCAGTAGCGAGAATCGCGTGAGCGTCTACAGTTTAAGGAAGTTAACCCCGATACAAATCGATAGTGTGTAAAAAGTACGAGTATTAGCTATTTTTACACAGACGTTCCTAATCTACAATTGAGTTTTTCTCCATTTTTCTGTCAATCATTATCTTTTACCCATTCTTCGATAGTTATTTTAACCGTTAGTAAAATCATGTACCTATAGAGGTTATTGAAAATTAAAATCAGAATTATATTTTAGAATATTTCGCGAAATTTATGACTGAGAGACGTATTTTTGCGATACTTCCCCTTTCGTTTGGCCTCGTCGCGTCGTGTGTTTTCAAACTGTCACAAAAGACCAATTGTGGGACTGTATGTTTATGAGCTAGCGATTCTATGACATCCGCTCAAGAATTACTCGGGATTATTCCTTTTGAAACTCGAGTGTCAGTATATTTTCCCTATCAATGAATCAAATTCTTCGCTTAGTATTTGAAATTTTTGGACAGATATAAAATTGATTTATTGAGACGGGATTCTCGATTACCTTGCTCGGGCGTATATCTTCAGATAACGTACGCGTCCTATTAAAAGAGGCTTCTGTTTCTTTTCTACATCCTCAAGAAATTTTCATACTCAGAAAAAAGAATTAGAAAATTTTGAGCTATATGTATATTCGGTGAAAAATTTCAACACTTGAAAAAATTTTGATTTTCGAGCAGTGTTTGAGGAGTGTAATGTAAGCAAACAAGGGGGAAAAACGAAGTGGTCTAGCCAAGGTCTGATTGCTGAAAGTTGTAGAGAATGATGTCTGAAACTTCATACCAAAAATCTTACTTTGTCCCCCACGAGGTTTTCCACTTATGAGGGTTTCAACTACCCAAATATCAGTTTTTTTGAAAAAATTACGCTGAATTTGCATTTTAGAGAAGAAAAGACATCTGACCAAAATTATACCTCATAAAGTTTCCTATCAGATAGTGTATTTAACTTCTAGCCTGTAGACCCAATAGTTAGCCTAAAAAGTTACCACAATTAGTGCCGGATCATCCTATACATACATTACGCACGTGCGTAAGGTGGCAAATTTGTAGGGGCGGCAAATTATTCAAATAATTCATTCAAAACTTTCAAAAGTAAATCGTTATGTTCGATGAATTTATTGAGAAGGCGAAAAATATTTCAACTGAAGAGTATGAGTCCGATAAAACCAGACGCTCAAACGAGCGTTTCATAAAATTGGGACAGCAGAAGAAGTTGTATTTACGGGTAAAGAAAAATTGAAGGCAGAAGTTTATTTTGCTTCTTTGGACAAGCTGCGTACAGAACTGGAAGGTAAGTTTAGGGGCGGCAAATTCTAAAAGGACCTAGTCCGGGAAGTCAATACACTCACTACTTGTCAGCGCATGAGCTGAAGTTGATGTATTGGTGGTATACCTGAAGACAAGTCCTACATTCACCTGAACATCCTATATTACTGGACTGCAGACCAAAATCAGAGAGCAGCAGCACATGATAGGCCAAAACAGCTTTGTCCAAAATAGGTCTAGGACTCGAGTTCCAACATAAAGATGTCTAAAATCTTGTCACAAAATTAGGTGAAATAAGTAAGACCAAATGACATAGCCCCCTCTCCCTCCAAAAAACCATATTTGAACACCTAAGCCCCTCCCACCCCTTTGAACCATGTCAACCGTCGATTTAGGGTCGATTTCGAGTCATAGGCAATGTCGACTCCAAATCGACTGTAATTCGACGTCAAATCGACATCTTTACTGAAGGCCAGAACATTACGGTCGATTTTGAAGGTAAATCGACTGCTTGACTACGTCGATTTGGAGTGGGAATACTACGTATCATCGATTTAGATAATATTTTGTTCAATATCATGTCGACTGTATTTCGACGTCGACTCACAGGCGACCAAAAATGTGAACAATTTGTGCACCCAATATCGACGGCAACAATTAGTCGATTTTCGGTCGACTGCAATATTCTCATTGTTTCTTATTGTTGACTAGAAATCGACTGAAAATTGACATCAACATTGAGTGAAAGTTATACCAGTTTATAAGATTATATAATCTTTAAAAATGCAGTCGATTTTAAAGGTACATCAACTGCATGTCGACGTCAATCTGAAGTCAAAATATCGTCAACTCAGAAAACATTTTGTTCAATATCTTGTTGACTGCATTTCGACGTCGACTTCTAGGCTACCAAAAATGTGACTGATATGAGAAAAATGTGAACAGTTTGTACACCAATTGTCAACGGCAACAAATGGTCGATTTTCGGTCGACTACAATATTTTTATTGTTGACTCGAAATCGACTTAGAATCGAAGTCGATTTTGAGTCAAGATAGTTTGGCCCTAATGTTGACCAAAAATCGACTGGAGGTGGACTCATTGTCGGCGTTGAAATTGAGTCAACTCCTGGTCGATAAAAACTTTGAAAAGGTCGACTCGAAATCGACGTCTATTTTTGGTCGACAAAAAATGTGAACTTTGTCAACTAACGTAGACTTGACAGTTAATAAGGAGTCTATTCTCGGTCGATCACGGAACTGAGGAAGTTTACTCGGAATTGACTTGAAATCGACATAAATTCTTTGTCTACAAAAAATTTGAGCTCCGTTTAATGATGTCGACTTGATTTCGACTCCATATCGACCTGTTTTTTTCTGGAACTTCACTACTCGCAGATAAGTTATGCATACATAGTCACTTAAGCAGGAATTAACCTACTATACTTTTGAGAAGCAAGCTACCGGTTAAAACGCTCGAGCAACGAAATCGACTTCATATCGACGTCGATTGCGGGTCGATTTACAGTCGTAGAAAAAGGCTCACCTCAAATCGACTTGATGACGACGTCGATTTTCAGCAGTATAGCAGACTGTCCACCCAAAATCGACTTAATAACGACGTCGATCTTGAGTCCAAGAAAACCGCTTACCTTAAATCGACTTGATAACGACATCGACTTCGAGTCATACATTGGAAATCAACAAGTCGATTTAATGTCGATTTGCAGTCCATTGCGGTCGATTTACGGTCGACATACCCCACCCCGGAACTATTTCGACTGAAAATCGACGTCGAGTTTGGGTCGATTACTTATCAAAATAATGGGTCGATATGACGTCACATCGACGTCGATTAATAGTCGACATAGTTCAATAGCAACAACACAAACAAGCTGTGTCCAGTAAATAAGATCCACTTTCAAAATAATCCTTGTCCAGAATACAAGCCGGTGCCAATGATGTACAACGATCATACAAGGACTCACAGTCTCTTCAGTATTCACATGGAAAAGTTGGTGACAGGAAAATGACAAACCCTCCGGTCAATTGAAGTTTAACAAAACTTGATTGGCATGATCGCCCAAAAGCCGATGTTTAATGCTGCGCAAGTAGGGTATCAGTCTCAGTACAGACCATGATCTGGAAAACAGTGACCTTGATGGTGCAATATTAAACACAATCAACAAACCCAGAGGATGCGATGGAATTAATAATCAACATTGCAAAATCTAACTAACCCATCTTGATGCGATGTTCTAACAAATAAAATGTATTGCGAGTCCCAGAATCATTAAGTTGTGTTGGTTAAACAGTAACACGTATTGCACAGATAAGGAGGTAGTGCAACGCATCACGGCAAAAGACAGCAGAACTCACATAGACATACCAACGCTGAACAGTTGTTCTATACAGGGCTTGGCAAAATGATGTGAAGAGTTGAACGGAAAACTCCGGGAGGACTCCGCGACAATTTCGTGGAGTTCCCTGGTTGACTGTTCACATCATTTTGCCGGACACTGTATACTTAAATTGCAATAATTGACGGTGCTGGGTAGGGTACAGCACTTCCAATATATTGACAACTTGTGTTTGATTAGCTGAGAACCAACATATCTCTGAACAGTGTGCCAAAAGTACCAAATTACGTATCAATGCTGAAAGTCCCCGTTTGTTTGTAAATGACCACCTTCATTTGCACAAACAATAGGCACGGATTGATCGTCTGGTTTAACAAGCCCGCGGTGCATCAATAAGGCGAATCAGAAGTGCCAAAACAGTTACTTGTCAGTGAAGAGATTCCAACACCAGGTTGGACTTCAAACTTTAGGTTGGAATTTGAACAAAGACAATGGATCTAACGTAGAGATCTCCTTGAACCTATCCCATCCTTAACTCACTCCTTCTCTCACAAAAGAAAAAAAATCACCAGCGCGTAGAGCGGCAGAAGTGCTTAATCCGCCGCACTGCATACAATAATGTTAACCAATACACTGACGTCAAAACACAACGTGCGCGTATGTTGGGCATAAACATTTTCTCAGTGTTTCCAGTCAGACACTACAGAGAGAATGGGCTGCACCATTTTGAGGTGTCAATGAAAAATTAATGACCTTATGAAGAAATGAATAGAAGGATCAGCATCTTGTGATTTGTTACTAAATGATTCTTGTTTGACACTCACTCACTCGCACAGTGAACAATTTTTCAGTGCACACGACTAAAAAGTTCTATTTCTCGTCACTTTCCTCATGACTGTCATCAAGACTTGCCAACATAGAGGTGTACTCATTCTCATCTTCGTCTTCTTTCCTCTGCGTTTGCACCTGTATATCCTTGTCAGAGTCTTTGTGCACCGCTACTTCACTTGCATTAAGAAAATGTTATTATCACAGTTGTACGAGAGAAATTCTCGAGGGCAACAGACTGTGGCTTTGAAGATCCCGATGTGTATAATAAGGTCTGTGACAATGAAACGTAACTGTCACAATGAAAATACCTCTTAAGTCACTTGTGAGAAATATTGCGTGATGCCACATCACCCATTTAAAATGTTTGTTGTTACTTTTCGACACATTACTGTCACATCTTCGTCACTCGTGAATAAGCAATCTACTCCGTCATGTTTCTCTTCTATCTGGATGATCGAGCACGGAAGAACGTTACCCAAAAATAAATATTGACAGGTATATATTAATATAAATATATATATATATTACATACGTCTTTCAGCTAAGGTCAATCGAATTTCGACGTCAAGGGAGCTCAATGATCTCGATCTCAGGTCACACTCCTGATCCCAGTTGATCTTGACTGATAGAGGGATTATTTTGAACCCAACCTCTGATTACGTCTATACTATCGTGTCCTAGGCCAAGGCTAAAGTAATATTGGGCTAATCCTCTTACGACTTTCCAGATGGTTGCAGAAAAGGCGCGCAGGATGGTGACTTTTCTAATAAGTTTCCTGAGGGAAGCAAGAAAAAGGAATAAGATTAGTACCGCAATGTTGATTCTCTATAATATGGTATCCCAGTATGGGACGACTCCCTGAGGGTAGTGTAGGAAGAGGTCCAACAAAGAACTACGCTCAAGTGTGTTAGCGCCTATTGCACTGTCTTGACGGAGGCTTTCTACTTATTAGGTAGCACATTCACCACCATTTGAGTTTCTTACTGAGACAAAACGGCGGTGTTAGAGGCAAAGAAGAGGACAGACTGATCAAGAGTCTTTACTTGTTAAGTAGAAAAGCGAGAACTGCTCAGAGTGAGCTAGGGATATCAACGATACGTGTGCTTGATAAGTGGATGAGCCCAGACCATGGTCAGTTGAGCGTTCTTCTGACACAGATGTTGAGTGGGCATAACTGCGAGAAGTTGAGGAAATTTATCTCAACGTGCAATGTAGAAAGACTTAATAGACCACAGCCCTCCTTACTTGAGTGTGAGCGTGGAGGCAAGCTCAGTCGGCCACAATGTTGAGTAATGAAGAAATATGGAACGATGTCTGCATTTTCAGCTAAGGTCATAAATTTGAATGGAATGTACAAATGCAGAGCACAAGCCACCCGCCGTACAAAAGAGACTCTACAGGAAGAAGATAAAGATGAAGCATGGGACTTCAACAGCGACTTAGTTCTAAGTTGTGTCTGCTGTGTGTGCTGAAGTTTGCGTGCGCAGACACTACAGCTTGACCGTTGTCAATAAGAAGAGTGCCGCCGCTGAAGTTATATCCAAAAAGATTGATACAAAGCCATCCACATCCTCTTCACAATGGAGGACTGGTAGCTACACATGCGAAACAAGTGAATTTTCTTAGGACTAGTTGATGTATTACACACTATACTAAGATGAGGAGGCTGGGGCGAGCTCAGACTCATTCGAAGACTTACACAACATCGTTTCGTGTAAATTCGACAACTTTTTTGCGGAATTCGCGCACTAAACTACTCTTCTTCCTTCCTAAAAGAAAAGTTGCTAGATGCTGGCAAAACTTTACGATAGCGTTTTATTCTGAATCTTCAAAAACGAATTGAACAGCTTTAAAAACTATCATCTTGTTAGAAAAATCCCATAACAATTAAAACTCTTCTGAAATTCTTTGGAGAAAGGTAAAATTTCTTCCAAAATACTTCGAGTCTACAAATTCAGCAAATTTTGTTGACGATTTCGCAAGATTGCCAACGCAAAAAATTCGGCTCAACCTAATCCTCTAATATTATGTATTTTTTAAATTCAACTTCATATAATTGTTGCCAACATTTTTGAAATTTCTGTCTCCTCTTATAAATGGATATAATTATTCTACATTTTCATGGAACAATGTCCCGGTTTGCAAAACGTTGACTTCATTTGTGAGAAATAAGAAGATACAGTAAGCACTAAATTTACTACTGCGCTCTGGAAGTAAATGTGGCAAAATATGTTAATTTTACTTTTTTAAAATAGAGAAAAACAACAAAATTATGAATTCTAATTTCGGGTGCTTTCGTCGAGAGCGAAAATCTGCATTTCTGTATTGCACCGCACTAAAAGGCGGAGTTTACGCTTTAAGAATAGTAATAGCTTCAAATGAGTCGATGAATTGTAGACGTTTCCTTTTCAAATGAGCCGAACGTCTCTAAACATCGTCTACATACAGCACGTGTGCATTTTACTATAGGGGCGAATTTTCAGTCGGTATTTTAGAGCGAAAAATAAATTCGAGTAAGATTTACCCTTCGCAGGTTGTGTATGTTCTCCCATACGTGCTTATATTTCACATACGGACTTCACCATACACACTCACGAACATACTTACGAAGGGAAAAAAATGCAGATCGATGAATATTTTCGTAAACTAGAACAAATAGCGAGGAAGAAGGGATTCGTCGTCGAAATTCCAAAATCTCGATTCCATATAGGCAATAAAAATCTTTGCTTCCTCAAGTATTATACATACATAGGTACTCTATCTAGAATATAAAAGCCGTTTTAAACGAAAAAAAATGAAAAACTAAAAAAATCAAATAATTTAATAAAATTAAGAAACAAAAAAAAAGAAGAGAACGAGGAAGAAGGAAAAGAGGAAAAAGGCTTTTTCCGCCAGCGCTGAGAGCGGATGTGAACAATGGAAAAGTGTAACAATAATAAATTCGAGCGGAGATTGAGATTAAAATGTTACGTTGGCGGTGAAAATGTTCCGAATGACCACGTCAGCCTCGCCTTAGTTATATTTTTCATATTCTAACCAAGTAAAAGAGTCCTTCTTCTTCGTTTTCTAATCATTAAACGAGTGTAACGTAAAAGTTGCATTCTTCAGAGGCGGGGCCTACCAGTAAATCATAACGAGAAGACATAATTTTCGCGCACTGAAACGCGTAAGACCATAAAATGAATAATTCTTCAGATGGAAATTGCGCATTTCATCCATAATTATGTAATCTTTTCCCCTTCATTCCTCCTATCCGGTAACTCACTGCAGTTGTTCAACAAAGGCTAGAAAACGAGGACGCTAATTTGAATTTTCGCAAGCGGATTCGAATAGATGAAAATGTCTGAAATCTGAACTTAAGAATACCCGCTAGGAGATTTGAATTCAGTCTAAGGCATGCGACGATATCGCATGTTTTATTTTTGGGTTAAAAAAAAAGTAATAAAATTCATGATAGAGAGTGTAGGAGGAGGGTTGGGCATCGCATAATTTACGGGGGTGCGAACGCTTCCTACTTTCCCATTATATCTATACAGCGGTGGGTTGATTTTTAAGAGAAGACCGAGTTCGTAAACTAACCATATATTTCACAGTATTAGAGGTGCTGTTCAAGATAAAATACGATTAGATACCTATTTTAGAATGAAACTGATCATCGAAAGGGTTTCTAGTCTCAATAAAAATTTTTCTTGAACAATTGCATGAATTTCGAGGAGCTTTATTTCATTTTTCGTTCGTTTCGTTTAAGATTTATAAAATATGTATAACTCTTGAAGTTGAAATGCTGAGCCGATTTATGAACGCATGACGAGTGGTTTGCTTTACAATTTGGCAATTTATTTCCTTATTCAATACGCTTAGAAACAAATTCAATTTTATAATAATTTTCTAAACATAATATTGTGAGGTTTATCTGAATAATTCAGCCTTTCGACAAAAATTAATTCAACACGCTTAAATGTCGGTCTTATCGGTCAGAGAGAGAGAGAGAGAGAGAGAGAAAGAGAGAGAAAAATTGAAAATCATCTAAATGAATTTTTCTTTTATAACTCCTTATGTCTTCAGTACGTCATATACGGTATGGAATTTGAACGTTTCTATGTGTACTTTGAGAAAAATTTTTGGTGGTACTTCTAAGAAATATAGTAAAGCCGGTCCAGTCGAACATTATAGTCATAACCACTGAAAAATGTAATTACACTTACGAGAAAAATTGGCGAATAAAATTAGATTGCTTAGTTGTTTCAAAACTATAAAAATCGCGACTGGACCGGCTTTACTATGTTCTTAGTCTTTACTATATAGTTTTTTCACCGGGTGAGGTTTGAATGCCCCCCCCAAAGAGAGAAAGGAAACTGAAATTTCGTGTTGCAAAGTTTATCCTCCTTATGGGTGAGAAAAAGTAAGAATGGGGATGAAATTCACATTTTCTAGGTAATACGTGATGGACCTTGGCAAGCAGTAAGATCGAGTACTGTACAATTTTTGAAATACCTGAAATCTTGGATCCATTACTCCGAATGCCATATTTATGAATCTGTTATTATGAAATACCACAGTGTCGTGCTGGCTCGCATGTTACAGGGTTGCGACAAGGTTCACCGGGCTCTTCAAAATCTTCATCACCAGCTCCATCTTCTTTTTTAGGGCACCCGGGCCAGACCGACACTGAAATACCATCCTCCCAACCAGTCTTATCTCCAATGATTTTTTCCTCAACAGTCTTCAGGTATTTGGAACCGTGAAAGCTTCACCTTTGTACAGATTTAGTGTACGTTATGTTAGAGGTTGAGGCCGTTCGCTCCTTCCCTTGGCCTGTAATCCTGTATAGTCCTATTGTTTATTGAGTAGAGTATCTCACTCGCTTGACACGTCCACCTGAAATGCTTGAATAGCCTAGTATTAGCCTATAGCGTCATACTAAGCCTCATCTTCTCTCTTTCTCGGCCTAGTTTGTTACATATCAGGAGTATGTTGGGCTCAGTAGCTGGGCCTAGGCTAGTATTGTAATAGTTTATTCAAATAAAGATGTCCCTCCCCCCCTATATAATATGTATCCCTATGTGGTAAAGGGCGGACGCGTGTCTCCGAAAAAAAAAAAAAAAAAAAAAGCTGGGCCTAGTTTAGCTTAGTACATTAAAGGCTAACTTATAGAGCACAGGTCAAAATTCTTCGAAATCTCGAGAGTGGAAGCTAGTATACAGTGTCGGGCCTAGTATAGAGAGCATGATGAGCTAACATGCCTATATTATTCCAAGAACAAGGCGTCTGTCTATGCGAAAAAAATTCACATATTAGGCAATGTTTTCGTCACAAAGCAGGCGTGGCCTACATATATGAATGAGCTTTTTCATTAAAGGTTATGAAAAATGATTTTTATTGATTAGGTTTTGCCAGAATATCTCTCATTGAGAAGTATATGTCTCTGGGTTGGGGATCAGTCAGAAAAGCCCCTGAAGTAGGTCAAGGTCATTGATAACGTCGCGTTACAGATTTCTAACTGAACCCCAGTCCAAAAAATGTTTTGGTGGAGCCAAATAGAAATAAGAGATCGTGTTTCATGTCTGCCCATAAGCCTAGTTTAAGACTAGTGAAATCCTAGGGGGGGGGAGGGTTCTCATCCATTCTATTAGGTATAGGTCTAGTTTAGGACTGGTAAAATCCTAGCATAAAGCTAGTAAATAGGGCATTTTAGGCTAATTGCTCTCCAGCCTACTTCAGAGTATATTAGTCTAATTGGTTTTAGGGGCCTAACTCGCTCTGCTCGTTCGCCCTCTTCATGGTCTACTATCAGTCTAGTTCAAGACTAGTATAATCCTAGTATAAGGCTAATATAAAACTAGTACAATACAAGGGGTCGTCCTTTAGTCAAATCTTAGTATAAAGCTAGTATAAAGCCACCATAAAGCTAGTATATGAACCGGGCAAGGTGAACTCGCGGGACAAACTCGCAAATTTTTGAATCACCCGCGGAATAACCAGGGTGAAAGGAGAAGGGGGAGGGAGCACTCGCAAACTTGGGTTAAACGCGCAAAATTTCATATCAGGGATCAGGTCAGATCAGGTCAGAGTAAAGACATGAAACGTATCAAAATATATACATTTTAAAAAGAGGTTTTCTGCCAGAGCCACCTGAATAATGATATTTCATGTTCACAAGTAAGTGAACTCATTTATGAGTCAAGGCCACGCCTGCCTTGCGATGATATCATGACCTAGCTTCTGAATTTCTCTCGCAGAGGTGCACGCCCCATTCTTGGACTAATATAGGCATGGTGTACTGTAAGATGAGCTATCTAGTTGAATAGGAGACCCACTAGTACCACCCATTCACCGCTTCGTTCTTGGTTACTGAATTTTGAGCTGTCTTCGCTCTTGTATCAATACCAACATTAGTGACGTCATTAACTTGTCCTGTCATAAGCATCCATGATGGCTGCCTGCGACGTCGTAGTCTACATGTGACGTCTCGGGTATTCATAACGTCATTAGCTTGGACTCTCTCTTTTCTTTACTTTTTTCTATTTTCGGAATCTCTCACTCCACTCGTAAGTCTCCCAACAGTCTCCATCGTAATCGAGTCTCGCTTTATACTATGCCTCCGGGTCACGGCTGATGACGTCATACTTGCAGATTTCGGAATCGGGGTACTACTCGTTAGCCTCCATTATTCTAGGCTATACAATGAACTCAATTATACTCGGCCTATCATCAGACTTCATGAAACCAGACCTAACAAAAGTCTAACATGGAGCTGTATAGAAACCTATACTAAACCACTTATGGATTACAAAGCTGAGGGGAGATGGATTGAACTCGCAGATTTCAGGATCAGGCTCGGTTCACGGTTGATGACGCCACCAGCTGATAATGTAAGATTGGGAGGGGGAGGGTAGGGTCACGGCTAATGACGTCACCAGCTGATAATGTCATGGTTCAACTAATACAGGACTTCTAGCATAAAACTACAGTATTGGCCATGTCTAAGCTGGTATTACCTTCACAAAAAGTATACAGCAAGAACCGCAGGGGAAGTTGGAGGAGCCAAGTCGCAGGGGTGGTGTAAAGATTAGGACTCGCGGAGCTCACTAACTTTCGAAATCATGTCAAAGGCTTCTTATGAAAAGTGGGTGGGGGAGGGGGCGGGTAACTCGTGGGTATGGTGTGGATTCGCAATTCTTGGAATTAAGAAAAACACGAAAGACATGAAAACACATAAGTATTTACTTTTTTTTTTTCAAATGGAAATGTCTATAGCGCGGAGTGGATGGAAGGATTCGCGTAGCCAAAATTTTTGAGCCTCTGATCACGTCCTCGGGTAGGTGTGACATTGAACTACTTTTGAGACTTCAAAAATTTCATAATTTCTGATCCGATGCATAATCCAGGATACCCAACTAGAATATAGAGCCAGTTAGCTTAGTATACGTAAGTATGAATCGGGTGATGGTTTACCCCGTTAGGAATTTCGTCTTGCGACCCTAATTCATATGGGTAGCATTATTAATTATACCTTAAGATATTTCCGGTTAGGTATTTGGTCTGCGAGTGCCGGTGTTTTGATATCCGACAAGCGTCGCCTGGTGACCAAAAACATTTTCATGATCTCAGATTCAGGGTTGGAGACCTGAAGGAGGAAACTTTCTACCTCTGAATCCGTATATAGGATGTGATATCATAGAAAGATTTTAAGCTTTTAGCACCTACCGTACATGCGGAGGAGAGACTTGGAAAAATGTCGAGCTCTAAATCTCATGATGGAGTAGGAACTTTTAAGGTAAGTTTTGGACCCTGATATAGGAAGAACTAAGAAAAAATTTCGAGCTCAGAATCCCTCCGGAAGTGAAATTTGGAAAAATTCAATATTAAGAAGGAGCCAGTTTTCTAGTAAGATATCAGTTGGATTTTTTGAGGGCGTTTTTCCGAATCAACATTTTCTTGAAAGACCGTGGCTCGATTTTTCCCTCCATCGAAAATGTTTAAATCTGAATAATAAGAAGAAGACAAAAAAAAAGAAGTAAATACGAGAGGAGCTCTTTTTTTGTCTTGAAAGCGTGCTTTGAGGCGAATTAAGATTATATTTAAACTGCACAAATCACATGATTTGACCTTGATACGGGCAAAATTCATTCCTTGTAACTTTTGAGCCATAAAAATTACGGTGTCTGATTTTTTTGGATCAGTGGTTCTCGAACGAGGGCCGCGAAGGATAAAGATGAGCTGAAAAAAATGACTGAAAGGCTAGAAATGAAAAATTTCAAAGAAAAATGTAAATACGTGACGAAATGAGCGAATTATTGTGAACCATGTATGAGCAAATTCAAATTTGATAAGACGTACTGTATAACATATATTTTCCAATTTTCATTGTAGGGGGCCGCGGGAAAACAGCAAACCACCTAAGGGGCCGCCGTCTCAAAAAGTTTGAGAATCACTGTTTCAGATGATATAAGATCACGAATCTCTCAATCACTTCAAAGTAAAGAAGAAAAGAAAATACAAGTAAGAGAGAAAGAAAACAGCTCGTTCAGGGTTCTGTAGATAGTCATAGTTTTGTACTTTTCCTTTCAAAATCAGATGAATTGTCGTAGAAGGATCTAGAAACGTCCATCAGTAAGAATAACGCTTAAAAAATAGTGCTTCATTCAATCTTGTGGGTATTCATGGTCTCGTACGAACGTAACGCGATACTATACTTCTCGTATACGACACGTACGTCTTGAACTCCTTCTAAACAGGGGTGAGTCAAGTAGTTGATAGTTTCCATTCGCTGTTTGAAAAACAAGCCCCGTTCAAAAAATCGTTGAATGCAAGCTACTGAAAGTCTCCTCGACAAGAGACTTCGGAAACAGAGAAAGAAGAAATGCTCGAGTCGCTAACCTCTAAGAACTTTAATCAGGTCTCTGTTCAACGAAAATTTTATGAATATTTTTCAAGCTAACCAAAGAAAGAGACACGAACGATAAAAAAACCCAGCTATCAGTATAAAAGACTAATGGATTTGTAAAGCACAGAAAATCCAATTAATACGAAATTTTTCATGTTATTCGAGGGGTGTACTCAAGTGCTGGACGTAGGTTCTCAAAGAGAATTACAGCATAAATTCTCTCACACTCACGGTACGCGTTTTATTTTGAGTTTTAATTTTTGATGTGTTACAATAGTGTAGGTAGGGCTGGGCAATGGAAGGGTGACATGTGAAGTGCTTTGCACGCCATCAATTTGGGCGGTAGGGAAAATGAATGGGAGAGATGCACTCCCTTCTAATCATCAATTCAAAATATCGAGTCAAAGTCAAATCCGGTAATTCTTTGAGAATGTAATACCAATGAGTTTTTCCATACTCCTAGTACACCTATTTAACACACCCAGAGAGGGCTCCAGAAAAAATGAGGAAGGGTTACCTTCCTTCAACCCTATTTAACGCGAAGACCACGAATTATTATTATTACTTATAGATAGGTCTAGTTATAACTAGTTCGTTCTCACGAAAAAAAGGCTTCATTCTCGTCAATAGTGTCTGGGATGATTATTACTAACTACCTCGAACAAACATTGAAGCCACTCGGTTATTCCTTGCTGGAGATAGTCTGTAAGTAGAGACATCGAGATTCAACATTGGATGGGGTTCCTCGCAGTATACAGTACATCAATATAACATAAAAATAAGAATTTTAGATAGTTTTTAAGAACATGAAGACTTACCCTCCTAGATGATCGCTTGATCCTCTGTCGCTTCGGCATAATCGACTCGGAGTCCCTGTACACTAAATTTCTTATGATTCCGCTGAATCTAGGTTCGAATATAACACTCGGCAATGCTAATCTTGTCAATTTGGTATTATACCAAGAAGGCATTCCGCCAATGTAGACATCAGAGTTGGTATCCAAATTGCCGAATTGAAATTCTTTACCTTTGGACGTTCGACTTTGCCTTACATCGTCAACCGATAATGTCGTTCGGTTATCGTTTCTCTTTACCGAAACGTTGTGCCATCGACCATCATTCAGTTCTCGGCCAACAGTAATGATTTGGGCCCCACTGCCCAAGTTATATCTGAGTCTTAGTGCACCCTCGACCAATTTGATTTCAAAAAAATCGTACGTCCCTCCGTCGTCGGTGTAGAGAAGCAGTCCATTAGGTTGTTCGGTTTTGAATTCAAAATCTAAAGAACCGTTGAGTGCGACATTCCATTTTCGAAATTGAGCGTACGAAAATGAGTTGCTTTCCAAAAGAAAGCAAATTGATGCGTGCACGAAACAAGAGAGTAGAATGAAGATACTAGTCATACTTTTTTTTTCTTCTCAGTAGGATCTAGCTCTGGGTACGTGCCTCGGTGACTTACAAATCCATCTCATAATTACCATCGCCGCTCAAATTGCGAGATTTTCGCCGAAAAAAAACGTTATCGTCGTAAGTTTTCGCGCACACACTTTCATAATCGAGAACGACGGATGCATTTTCAAAGGCACGACCACGAAATTCCGAAGATATCACTGTTTCGAATTCAATAAAGCTGGTCGGCGAAAAAGTTGTATCAACGTAGAGGGAGTAATATTGACCTCGGCTTCTGACGCAAGCGCACAGTAGCCCCGTTTACGCTACCGATCCAATCCTTCGGAATGAGGGGTGAGCGCGTACAGTGAATCATCGAACGATTCATTTCGGTCAAACTATCGAATTTGTCACGTTGGAATCATCATCGAGATAAGGACAATATTTTAAGTTCACGCATTCTGTACGTCGGAGAAACAAGAATAAAATGAAAAATAGGTATACAACCACAATACTTTTGTGGTATAGCTTAATTATATGGCCTCGCACATTCATCGTTGACTTTCTTTTCCGAATACTTCCTTTCTAGTTACGATATTTGAAACCGATCGACGATTAGGATGGTGGATTCGATCATAAAAACCCATATTTATACCCAGCGAGAATAGATTTCAAAAGAATGATTGAACATGGAATGCAACTGTGATGAACACTTGATTGCACGTCAAGATGAACACGACTATAAGCCTATGTATGTCACATGTGACGCTACAATTCGAACAGGTATTTTCTTCAGAAAAGATACGGAACGAGTTGTCTATAAATTGATGAGCTGCGATTCCTAAACATGCGCCAATCACAAAACCAAAGAGATTTTGTCCTTTAGTTCGATTTGTTTCTTCCGAAGATGAGTCACGGTAGTTTAAGTCATTTAGAATAAAATCTTCAGTCCAGAACAGAGAAGCAGCATATTCGGTTCAAGAAAACCCGGAGAAGATGAAACTTACGTATAATTGTTTTTGTGGCTAAATTCGTTGAGGACTGAATCCGAACCCTTCCAAATACTTATTACATCATTTATGTAGCGAGTCCAGAATCTGACACAGTGAACATGAGGGTTCAATTGAGTTTTCCAAATGGTCAATGAAAATATCAGCCAGAATACCAGACATAGGAGCACCCATGAGTAAGCCATCAGGGAATTTGAAATAGGAGCGACGAATGGTGCTAACATTTTTTTGACATGTTTCATGTCTTTTCTGACACCCTATACACTATCGATTCGAAAAAAAGAAAAAATTAAATAAAAATAAAAATAAAATTAAAAATGAAAATATATACCTGGGAGGTCTTCGAGAAAATTGCGAGTACCATCCTCTCTCCAAAAAAAGAAATGATGAAAAAAAATAATGAATAAAATAAAATAAAATGAAATGAAATAAAAAAAATTAGATTAAATTAAAAATAAAAATAAATGTTTGGGAGGTCATTGAGAAATTTGCAAGTACCATCCTCTCTCTCAAAAAAAATAAAAATAAAAATAAATAAAAAAATAAAGTAATAAAAAAATAAAATAAAAAATAAATAAATAAATAAATAAATAAATAAAATGAAATAATATAAAATAAAATATAAATAAAATCAAAAATAATTCTGAAAAAAATAATGATAATAAATAAAAAAAATAAAAATAAAAATAAAAAATGGTGATTGAGAAATCTGCGAGTACCACCCTCTTTCAAAAAAAAAAAGAAAAAATTAAATAAAAATAAAATGAAAAATAAAATAAAATAAAATA
The DNA here is from genome assembly GCA_035079395.1 of Aspidiotus destructor. Classification (NCBI taxonomy): domain Eukaryota; kingdom Metazoa; phylum Arthropoda; class Insecta; order Hemiptera; family Diaspididae; genus Aspidiotus; species Aspidiotus destructor. The sequence goes on along the minus strand of JAVHKZ010000003.1, from coordinate 7,039,010 downwards.
GAATAAAAATTAAATTAAAAATAAAAATATATACCTGGGAGGTCTTAAAAAGATAATAAAATAAAATAAAAAAATAAAATAAGATAGAATATAAATAAAATCAAAAATAATTCTGAAAAGAAAATAATAATGATGAATAAAAAAATAAAAATAAAAATAAAGATAAAAAATGAAAAATACCTGGGAGGTGATTGAGAAATCTGCAAGTACCACCGCCCTTTTTTTTTGATATGTTTCATGTCTTTGCTTTGACCCTACCCTCATATGAAAATTTGAGCGCGCGTGCGTGCAGATGACCTTGAGACTCATGATTTTTTTCCCCTCTGAGCCCCACCTTAATTTTGTTGAAAATGTGCGTGCATGTGTGCGTGCGTGGTAGATCTCTCTTTGATCAGTGCAGTAAGCTACTGGTATACTAGGCTTGTAGCTTTATACTAGGTTTGGGAATTTTGTATACTGTATCCCTCCTTTATAATAGGCTCCTTTATACCTTCGGCTGATACCGAGAGGAGGCTTGTATTAGTTTATACTAGCTATGCTAGATCTCTCTTTGATCTGTGCAGTAAACTACTGGTAGACTACTGCGAGGCTGATACCTATAGTACAGTATAATATTATGTCAGGCTTATTTACTAGGTACTCGCGCCTTATTGGAAAGCGTATTGACATGATCCCTACCATGATTTCGAAATTTGCGTGCGTGCGTCCGACCAAATGGTCATGTATACTAGACCTACAGTGAGCTGAAGCCTTCATTATACTAGGCCTGAATCAGGCTGCTGTAGTAGGCGTAGCCTTCAGGCTGATATACCAGACTTATACTAGGAAGGGGGCTGACTATGCCTATACTAACAACGCTCAGTTTCATAATGTACAGTTTACTGTATACGAGGCTAGGCCTTCATTTTACTAGACCGGAGACTAAAAAGGGGGTGAACGAGCAGAGGTGCGTCCGTCCGTTTCGTGGAAATGACCTTCTGACCTTTAGCCTTCATTATCAGAGCTAAGCTAAAGTATACTAGACCTGAAGCGGCTAGATCTCTCTTCAATTTACACAGTAATCGGGTAGTAAGCAAATAGATTATATGAGCTTAGCGTTCACCATACTACACCTAAAATGGCATTAGAATGGAGCTCCTAGTATACTATCTTGATACTAGACCTGAAGTAGCTAGACTTATACTAGACCAAGAAGGGGGGCGACCAAAAGCTGTCAGCCTAAAGCAGACTAATACTAGACCAAGATTAGCCTAAAATATTGCTTAAGTAGACTAATACAAGACAAAGAAGAGGACAGACGAGCGAGCGAGTGATCCCCCCAAAAGCTATTAGCCTAAAAAACTCACGGGTTCCTTAACGGAGTTGAATGAGGGGAGGAAGAGAACCTATTTTATGAGTTTCATGGTGTTCGAAACTTTGTATATCTGGCTCATGATTGGTGAATGGAGTATTGCATATCTAGTTACTTGAAGGAGCTATTTTAATCGAGCTATCAGTGCTGCCAGATCTACGGGATTTCAATCCCCGAATAGCGGGGAACCCGCTATCCATTTTGTTAGGGCGATTTCATCCTCAGAAAACGTTCGCGTCTGGGAGTTTCTGTGACGTGACCTGACGTGCGACGCTTTATGACGTCATCAATGACCTTGACCTACTATAGATACTTGGAAAAATTTCAACTTCCAGCCGGGATGCGTTATGACGTCATCAATGACATTGACCTTGACCTACTTTAGGGACTTGATAAAATTTCAATTTCCAGCCTTCATTATATCAGGTCTAGCACGCAGTATACTGTGGAGAGCCCAGCCAACTCATTTTCTGAGGGGGCATTTTCGCGCCGTTATCGCGAGCGCGGGAGGTTGCGGGTTTTCCGCTGCCATTGCAAACCTGCAATGGCCTCTAATTTTTTTTTTTTACAAATTTAGCGTAAAATGCGGATTTCTTGGGCTCGAGGGAAAAGTACCGAACCCACTTGTATGAGAAATACTTTTCTCTGGGTCATTACAGGCTAATACTGCTCTTCTATAACATTGAGTCGTTCACGGGAAAAGTACCTCGTATAAAAGTACGAGAGATACCATTCTTATGATCGTTATTGAGAAATCATTCATCAATTACAGTATATTGGTTTTGAACTAGGCTTGGACTCCTCCTTGTATTATACTAGCTTTATACTAGTATAGATAATAGGAGGCTGAGCTATTGGAGAGGGATTTAGAAAAAGGAGGGAGAAGTCGATAATAATTTTGACCTTCGAACTATACGTGATAATCCGAGCTATAGGTAATAGGAGAGCGGGACTTGGAAAAATTTCATCCTCCAAGCTATAGACGATAGGACGAAAACAACAATTTTTCCAAGTCCCATGGTCGTGGTTAAGTTAGGTTAGGTTGCCTCCCTATCAACCAAGTCTGCGACCTCTACCGCAACGAGACTCAGCGCCGCAGACTAGCTGCTGCAATCTCCCTGGATATCAAAGGTGCCTTCGACCACATCGAATGGAACGGTATCCTGGAGCAGCTAGCCATGGCCAATGTACCAGACTACCTGGTGAAGACCATTTCCTCCTACCTCAGTGACCGCACAGTCCACTGCGAAGGCCAGAACACCATCTTAGAGCGGGGTTGCCCCCAAAGATCGGTGCTCACCCCCACCCTCTGGAACATACTGTACGATGTTCTCATCAACAAAGTGGAACAGGAGTATCCTAACATCTGCGTGTACGCCGACGACACTATCGTCATCACGTCTGCAGACACCAGACAGGAACTGGAAACCAAAGTGGCACACTGCATCACCAAACCGGCCTACTCCTGAACGTTGGCAAGACTGAAATCTTGCTAAAAAAACCAACTACCACTTTACCAAAGAGGAAATGGTCAAGAGATGCTCACCATCAACGTGCTTAATCACGCTATCAAAACGTCCAAAGCAATCAAGTACCTGGGTGTCATTATAGATAACGAGCTCCTGTTCAAGGTGCACTTCGAGTATATGAAGGAGAAAATGATGACCCGCATCCCCCTTCTCCAGAAACTGGCCCGCAACCTTTACGGATACAGCTTCAAGGCGCGGAAAACCATGTTCCAAGGACTGATTTTCTCGATTGCTAAGTACTGCTCATCCATATGGTATCACAGACTCCAGCTGAAGACTTACCGTCAGCATTTCATCAAAGTCCAACGCCGCTGCGATATCATAAGTAGCAGGAGCTACAAGGACGTTAGCAGCCAGGTTGCTTGCGTACTTGCAGCCAGCCCACCACTCCATCTTCAAATAATCGAGAGATCAGTCAAGTGGCTCCTTTCAAAAAGTATGCCTGTCATTCACTGGGTACACCTTCCTTAAGTTGAGACTGACGATGAAGGCGGCCTAATGCTACAAGGTGAACCTGCTTCCCTTGCTGAAGTAGCCAAAGCCACTACAGAAGAATGGAACAAAGATTGGGAAAGTATTACGCCAAAGAAGTGGCCCCAACAATTGTTCCCTTCCGTCTACGATCGACTAAGAATCAAGGATCCTTCAACATTCTGGTCGTCCCAAGCCATATCTGATCACGGCTGCTTCAAAGCCTACCTGAAGCGCGTGAAATCAGATACACCAGAAAACTATGAACTCTGTCCAGCATGCGGATTTGGCTACCCAGAGACTGCTGAACACGTGCTGACAGAGTGTATGCGATTCATGTCGGTCGTCCAATGGACTGGGATAGACGCTCAGTAAGTCGGCGGGCTGACAGTTTACGGACAACCGCTCCTAGTTGGCGAACAACTATAACCAATTAGGCAGGGCTTTGCACCGAACTACAAGATGTCATCGGGCGGTAGCTGACACCAATCAACATAGGACCATCTGGATCTTAGATATTTTATAATTTTTACATTACATTATACCTCTCACATCACCACACCCTGCTGACTACGTCTAACAACTGGGATGTGAGCGACTTCCTGTAACCCTAGCGGCATGTGGAGGAGTTGGAAACGAGGCCGCAAGGTCACCACTTTCTACTATTTCAGCTTAGGCTGAGATGTAATAAATCATTTTGTACCCATAATGTATTCGTTCATCATCACCACCAAACCGCTCTGAACGCGAAAGCACTGGGATTGCAGCTATCTCCTGTAACCACCGGCTAAAAGTGGAGTACCTAGCAGAAAGCGTGGATCACCTTTTTCTCTTATTTCAGAGTAGAATAAGATGTTGATCTCCAATATCCATGTATATAATACTTAAGAAATTATGTATTATAACATCCCGCCCACGCAAGTCCCTTATCTTGGACAATTTGCGTGCGGCACATAAATGTAATATGTCTATTCTAAGTTTTCTCTCTCCCTCTCTAACTTGAAGCCACTGTCTAGGCCGATTCAAGTTGGAGGCGGAGATGACGAAACCATTCTTTTCTCTTCATCAGCTGTCACCTGAGGTCACTGTTTAGACTGATTCAGGCCAGCTGGGAAGATGATAATTAGCCGTAGTGTGATGGGGGGACCCGTTCAGTGCATAGATCACCTTGATAAGTCTCTCCGGGCGACTCTTGACCATGAAAGCACCCTGTATAAACTACATATAAGATGTTAAAACCCCTTGTAACAAGCGATCTTGTTGCAAGGGTTAGTTATAAGTTTATCTTATTTCGCGATAATATACCCTACCCCATCGAGTAAGTTCGGACTGGGGACCCTTAAAAAAAAAAAAAAAAAAAAAAAAAAGGTTAGGTTGCCTCCCGGACGGCGGACGTTTTTTCCGGAAAGACTTCCCAATATAACAGGTTCCCTGTAAAAATATTCTAAACTAGACTTATACTAGACGAGAAAGGGAGCGAACGAGCCGAGCATGCTACCTTATAAAAGACTTGAAATATGATCTTATTTATTTGGTTACGCCAGAATTTTTTTTTTTTTCATCATTATTATGAAGGTGAAAATCGGTAGAATTATAAATATGAGAGAAAATTTGATTTTCCGGGCATAGTTTCAAGGAGCGACAATCTTCCTAGTATCGTATACGAGAAAATTTTCCAAACCGCCGAGTTTTCGAATAAAACATTTATGAAAATAAAAAAGAAATACTACGAAAAATTCAAACACGTATGGTTCACAATTTTTATAATTTACTCAAGCGTTATTCGAACGTTTGTAAGATGACGTTACAGGAACGCATTGATGAATCTTATCCGTTAAATACGATATCTTTTCAGAATCTTGTAGTTGGAGCCATCGGTAATGAGAAATAGGTATCGTAGTAATGCCGTAAGCTTCATAACATTGCATCATGATCTCCGTCTTTCCTCTCAATTTGTATCCATCCAAGCAATACGCAGCCGGACTTAGAAGCATGATCGCGACTCTGTGGACAGAATTACGTTGTCACAATAGTAAGTTATCTTCCTTTCAATAATTACGGTAACGTTTCTTGCAACAATAATGTTCGAAAAGAAAGATGGAAGTAAGTTTAAAACCATCCTATAAAAACTGAGTCGATAAAAAAACAAAAAAAGGTGATTCTGTTCCATGTTTGTTAGTTACAGTTTGACAATCAGGGAAAGAACGCTCAGTTTTTCCACACAATTTCATAAAACCTAGTTTAGAAAATTATCTCCATTCTTTATGCGATTACTCTCTTTCCGATTACTGAAGCAAACTTCCTCAAATTCTTCAGTCCACTTACGAACGCACTGAATTTTTTTTCTCAGCTTGGTCACGTTGCCTTTCCGAGACCTTACGAAGAGGAATTTTTTCATAACCTACCCATAAGTTACTTATGAAGACCTACGGTTGAAAATTTCGAAATTCTACCTCGATTATGATAGGACAAAATATTGAAGTGAAATTTAGAACGCGTAGAAAATATTTTCATCAAGATAACGATTTGAAGAACTGAAGATGATACGTGAAGTATCGAAACGTCGAATTGTCCATTTTTCTTTGTCCCTGTGTAATATAACGTTGGAAATAAAGCAGTACTTCTCAGTATAATTGAACTAATTTTCTGTCGTAAGAAGGAAACAAGAATACACGCAAAATTACTTACGGATAACTATCTTCAGGTATGTTCAATGATTCGTACGAAAGATTACTATTACCAGCAATTTCTGTTGGGTTTAGAGGATATAATTCGCCCGAATTACGTTTTACAATGAGGTAATCTGAAAAATGTTCTTTCATAAGGGCAAACTTCTCAATGTATAACAAAAGGAATGAGAATTATTACAAACCTATTACTTGTCCCAACTTTGTATGTACCCCGTTCAAAATGTACTGTGGGCCTCCTAATCCTCCTTGAAGAGCATCAAGCAGATCATAATCTTTAACTCTCTTAAAGAATGCGACTGTTTTTTCCAAAATATGAGCGGGTGGATCAGGTCCATCGTAATGGTCTGCATATAATAATTTTACCACGTGATATATCCTCAAAAGAGTCATCAGATCTAATTTATTACCTACAACAAAATCATAGACATTAGTACATTTCGCAACAGTATTTTATAAAAACGGGGAAAAAATACATTGATCAATGATTACATTACCTCCTTTGGATGGATTTTGATGTAAGGCATCATTTTGAAAACAGAAATTCACCAGTGTTTTCGGATAGCATTTCAAAATCAATAAATCAAGGGTCACACGGATGACCCAAGGAACAATATCCTTCTACAAAAAAAAAAATCACAAATTAATATTCAAAGTTTTAAATATTGAAATATGAACAAGCTCATTAAAAAAACTCAGTTTCTTGAGTGAAGCTCTAAATAATCTGATAGGAAAAAATATCATCTCACATGATCTAAGAAGCTGCTCCAAGAACATTTGGTTTCAATCTCAAAATCTTCAAAATCTCAAACTTTCTACGCTCTAATTTATAAAGACCATTGCTACTATTATCAACTTTGTGAAGATTCGAGCCAAGAACATACGAGTTATTGTGACTACTTAGGGTCATAAATTACCCATTTTCGATTTCTTCAAGAATTATGAGAATTTGAGACGGTACGACGAATTTTCTCGAGGTGATTCAAATCAGAGTTACCAATATTTTCATTTCAAGGAATCAAAATGATACACATCCCATGTTTTGCTGTAACATACCTGCTCGGTTTTCAGCTCCAAGAAAGAAAGTATTTCTCGCTCATACAAATCCCAATTCCTTGGTCTGTACATACAATTGGAACAAGCCTTGATGAATGAGGTCACGAAAATATTCGAACAATCCATGGAATCCGCGCACAATTTCAATTGACCATCGTAGTAATCCAATAATTCAGGACAGTAATACGACTACAAATCATAAGAGATTTTATAATAAATTCAGATAATCAAACAATGACTAAATGCCGATAATATTTACCACTCTAACAAGCTGTTGCAGAAGTTTTCCAGTGTCTACGAGATTGACTTTGTTAGCGATGAAATACTGAATCGAAGTTTTGATTAGATTTTCGTCAAAAAAAGACTCGTGTACATCCAGATATTTGCCAATGGAAGCACTGACAATTTCATTGATTCGATGACTATTCAACTGATCCATATTCTTCGTCAAAATACACACGAGTTTTTTAAATAAGTTCCCTGCATTTTCTGAACTGTCTCGCCAAAACTGGAGCGCTTTCACCATCCCATACGCTTCAGGCACTTTAAAATTATCAATTTTTTCCAAAGCCGTATCGACTAGTAGGCCTAAAACGAATAAGAAAAAATTATTCACTTTTGTTCGGATGACAGGCTAAAGTAAAATTGATGTACTTACTGCGCGTTCCATTTGTTACACATTTTTCATGACAAGCGAAACGGACTGCGAAGGACACTTCTGAAGTACTATCGCAGTCCAGTTGACTACGAACATGGGCTTCAAAAACCATTGGTATAGCTATTTTCAACCCGTCTACAAGAGGACTTGGCGCGGATTGTTTGAGTATAAAATATAAAAATCTGATTTGCGATATTCCTAGTTTGTTTATATTTTTCGATATAATTTGTAATAAACTTTGACACAGTAAACTATTTGTGGAAATTCCAAGAGTGGTCAATACTTTGAGAATCGTTACCGCATCATCTACGTTTAGAAAACGTACATTTCGGTTCACATTTTTAGATAAAATTTCGAATTCTTTTCTACGGCATAATTCTCCCGCCGATAATTTATTGGATCTACAACATATCAAACAAAATAAATTAGACATTTTTTAGACAGAAATTACTAGCGTTTACCCATACTTACTGGCCAGATTTATATAATTTCAAGATAGTGTCAAAGGTAGGGGCGTAAAGCTGAAAGTCAACCTTCGGATTACTTCTCAAGTACGCAAAAACTTCTTCAACTGATGAGCAAGACTTTAAAGGAGAAAAAGCTTCCTTCTTTAGGTCAAATAACACAGATTTTGAAGAGTGTGAATATTTATTCACTGAAGAGCGATTTTCTGTGGCTTCCTTAAACTTGGGCTCATGAAAGTCGTCCTCTGAAAGAACGAAATAATAAAAATATATCGCTATCAATTGATACTCGGGTACATACTGTAGATACTTAAGAAAATTTACCGATTGTTTCGGCTTTACAAAAACGATTCGCAGAGGAAGCGATATTCTTCGCATCGATAGCTCTAAATCTTAGGCCATATCTCAAGTAGGAAATCAACTGAGTCCGCAACATAATTACAATTTCTTCCTGAGCCCTATAAAATAAATTACGTGTATATATTTCATCATTTCTCCCACAGCGGCAAGGGTTGAAATAACAGGAGAGTGATAAACGTTTGATATGCAGCTCTGATCACCTTCAGATCTCTTGAAAGCAACTAGATAGTTGACAAGAGAAACGAACGTACAGGTTTTGCTAGTATATCAAGAGTTTCAAGAGGATACACATTCTCTGGAGTAATAGAAATTATTACTTGTTCTTACTCTAAATCGGTCGGAACTTCAAAAATATCATTCAATTATTGTACCTAAAACGGTTTCACGTGTATACATAATATAGTTCTGTAGGAAGTTCAGTATTATATCCTGCATGAATTCATGCCGAAAAACTCACAATGTGATTATGATCCGGACGTACTGCAAATCCACCGAAGACGATGAAGAAAAACACGTGCGAAGTCGGGTGAATTGTTTATTCGAATAAAAATCGTAAAAGACGCAGCAATAGTATAATGTATAGTGTAAAAAATAATAAAAAAGACGTAAAAAGAAATTGGAACAGCTTGCGTTGATTCACCTCATATTTCTTAACCTAGTTTGTACGTACGTCATCAGGTCACACTGATGAGAGCAAGAGTTGGAGTTGGTGTACAGTGTTACCACCAATATTTCAACAGTCCCCCTCAACTCTAGCATCTCTTATCAGCGGACTTGGATTATCCCGCTCTACTGGTTTGATTTGACGAACCAGGAACTGAGAACAAATAAATCATTGAATCATCAAATTACCAATTAACCAAAGAACAATACGATGTAAAGAATAGCATGAATAATAAAGAAATACAATAAAATAGAATTTTCGTTTTAGTACAAATACAATATTCAGTGAAGTATTAGCATCCTTTAGGTACTTTGAATTAGCCCCAGTTGTTTACGTAAATATTCGAAACGAGGGCGAGCCAACGATTTTGTGAAAAGGTCAGCTATATTTTCTACGGTAGAGATTTGTTTTACATCAATCAAATTATTCCGAATAGTATCGCGTACAAAGAAAAGTTTGGTACTTAAGTGACGAGTTCCTTTGTGGTTGGTCGGATCTTTCGCAATTGCAATGCATCCAAAATTATCTTCAAAAATAATGGTGGGAAAGTTTATATTTATTCCTAGATACTTTAAGTGTTCTCTTAACCACAAAACGTCTCTTGCTGCTTCGCAGAGAGCATAAAACTCAGCTACCATAGTACTGAGAGCTGTGACCGTTTGGCGACGAGAAGTCCAACTAATCGTATTTCCAAACATTTTCAAGACAACTCCAAAGGTGGAGCGAAACTCAACATCATTTGTGGCAAAATTGGCATCAACATAGCTGATCAGGGGCTTAGTATTCCCTTGTATCAACTGTCGACGTACCCATCTTTTACCAAAAGTACTTTCTTTAACAAAAACGGTAGTAGGCAGGTGATATGGATTATTCTTAATAAATTTTAGTTTTAAGTCAAGAGTCCCTTTTATATATCGTAGAACGTGTTTAATTTGTTTCCACAGGGCTTTTGTAGCCTTTCCTTGGAATCGACTCAACAGACCTACAGCGTAGCATAAATCTGGCCGAGAGCAAAGCATAGCATACATTAAACTCCCGATAGCGTTTCTACAAGGATATTTATTTGTATCTGTGATTTCATTTGAATTTATCAGTTTGTTAGAATCAATTTTCATTTCTAAAGGCGTACTACGTGGTCTACAGTCTTGCATACGACATTTGATCAATATTTGTTCTAGGTACTTAGTCTGAGAGATGGAAATGGAGCCTGCCTCACGTTCAACTTGAATCCCAAGGAAGTGAGATAGAGGTTCAGCATCCTTCATCTCGAATACTTGTTGTAATTTAGTTTTTAAGTGATTTAGACGATCCTGATGTTTAGTGATCAAAAGGATATCATCGACGTAGACAAGTACGTAAAAATTGTTGTTAAAGTTTCCAGTATTGTGATAATAAACACAATAATCAGCCTTACTTTGTTTAAATCCAAGTGATAGTAAATAAGTATTTAACTTTTCGTTCCAGACTCGTGGAGACTGTTTCAATCCATAAATGCTTCGTTTAAGCTTACAAACTTTATTACCAGAAAATTTTATGCCTTCCGGTACCTCCATATAGATGTCCTCAGTGAGTTCACCGTGAAGGAATGCGGAAGTAACGTCAATTTGTTCAATTATTAAATCAAATTGTACAGCCAAGGTAAGAAAAATACGAAAACTTGTCATTTTGGCGACTGGTGCGAAAGTTTCATTAAAATCCTGTCCTCTCTTTTGACTGAAACCTCTAGCTACTAGTCTAGCTCTAAAACGATCAATTTTACCTTGTTTATCACGTTTTATACGGAAAATATATTTACAAGTAATAATGTTTTTATTCGCAGGTCTTTCAACTAAAGTCCAAGTATTATTCTTTTTGAGGGCATTCAATTCGTAGTTAACAGCCTCAAGCCAGTCCTTAGCGTTAGGTGAGTTAAAAATATCATTGTAGTCATTTGGTATTTCATCTTCTTCGTGAATAAACATTATAATATTATCATCTACTACAAACTTTTCAATGACACTAGTGTCAAACGAAGGTTTCGCAGTGACGAAATTTGGTGTGAATGCGTTGCTTTGTGTAGTGTTTTTATTTTTTATTTCAGTTTTTCGTGCATATGGATGCTCAACAAAGGGTAATTTTCGCTTCGGAGCTTTCATACGACGTGAAGAAGACGACCCAACGCTTGAGGACAGCTCATTCGGTTGAGGAACTTGTTCAATTGGTAAAATAAAAGATCGATTATCATCTGAGTAAGTATTTTGATCGAGTATTGTGCTATTTTTATTATTTACATCACGATTAATAGTGGTATCAATCGGAGTATTTTGATCGTACTCAGTATCATTTTTAGTGTTATTTAAATCAATATTCGTATTTGTAGTGGTATTTTCATTGGTAGTGTTTTTAGTATTATCATATTGATTTACTGGTGCAATGGAGTTTGTGTTAGACTCTAGCTCAACGCGCTTTAAATTAATATATGATTGTAATTGGGTTGTTTCAGGAACCTTACAAAGTTTTTTATCCTCTGATAGGTCCTTATATAGCGTGAGCGAATCAAACTCGACATCGCGAACCGTCTGAATTATTTTTCTTTCTAAATTTAATACTTTGCAACCAGTTGAGGTGAAACAAAGAAAAATACATGTTTCAGATCTTTCATCAAGCTTTGTGTCTAATAAAGGTCTAGAGTTTACTTTACAACCAAACACTTCAAGTTTAGAATTATCAAAACTATGACCTTTCAACATTTCGTAAGGTGTTTTACCAAGAGGGAGAGCGCGAATTGGACTACGATTTATTATATAAACAGAGTAAAGGACTGCGTAAGACCAAAAATTTGGAGGTAATCCCGATTCAATGAGACATGCTCGTGCTCTATCCATAATAGTTCTGTTCATACGTTCCGCTATTGGGTTCTGTGAGCTGGTATTTCGAACAGTTTTATGAAATACAGTTCCTTGAGATAAGACATGATCATTGAATGAATTACTTGAGTACTCTCCACCGTTATCACAGTAAAGATTCATTATACCAGGCCTATTACATAATTTAATCATGTGTTTTTCATAAAATTTATAGTACTTCAAAACTTCACTTTTCTGTTTTAGGTTGAAAACTGATGTAAAATGAGTTGCTTCGTCAATGAACGTGACAAAGTATTTCTCTTGATCGAAACTTCGAATGGGGAGCTCATCAACATCAGAGTGTACATTTTCCAACATTATAGTAGATCGGGGACGTAATTTTACTTTATTAATCTTTTTGCGAGCTTGTTTAGCTTTCAAACAAACATCACATCGAATATTTGGTGGAATATTTAAGTTAGGAAATAGTATAGCTAAATTTTTGTACGAAAGGTGACAAAATTTTCGATGTAATAATTTGATCTTTTCTAGTTTAGTGTCGCTTATTGAGGCGAAAACAGATGGCTCCGTAGTCAAATTGATTTCAAATTTAAAAGTATATAGGATGTTGTCTGAAGTTCGACCTGTGGCCAAGGTGATTGGAGAACCGTTTCTAAATGAATAAAGGTACGCTACAAAATATTCGATCTTAAACTGTACGAAAGCATATTGCAATAATGGAATTGATAGTATGTTACAACGACCTTCGGGGGTGTAGAATACGTCTTTTAAAACAAGTGGGTGCCCCAAATTTGTTTTAAGAATTACGTCACCCACATGGGTAGCTAGAATTACTACTTTCTTTTTAAAGAGATGTATCTCTAACGGTGGAGTTAATTCTCGAGCGTTTGTTAAGAGTCTTACATCAATAACTATAAAGCGGTTGCTACCGGAGTCGATATAGAAAGTCTGGGTGGTATTCAAATTAGTGTTCAGAGTGTTAATTTTTGGTAATTGACAATATGCAGTGTATGAGAGTAAGGAGCACTCACCAATATACCCAAATTCATCGTATACAGGAGGATGTACCGTAATCATATTGGACTGTGCATTCTTGGTCGTAATTTGGTTCTTCTGATTCTTTTCAGCTTGGAGAGCCCTACAAAACGTGTGTTGATGTCCAAATTTTTTACAGTACGAACACTGATTATTCGCAATCCAGAAGTTGGTTGGATCCTGAACTCTGAATTGTTGATATGGCTGTATTCGACCTCGTCCTCCTCTAGCTGGAAGGCTTCTTCCTCTTCCAAATCCTCGAATACCACCGGCACGGGAACCGAACATACGCGGAGTACTTGCGAAATTTGTTCCACTTCTGAACCTTTTACGCGGCTTCTTCTTTGTTTCAGTTTCGGCAGCTTTGGCTATCATCACAGTTCCCATATCGGCAGTGTCTTTTGTACCACGTAATTCAAGGGATAGTGCGTGGTCCCTTAATCGTTGTCTGACAGCCTCAAACGGCGGAGTCTCGCCCGACATCGAAATCGCGGTAACTGCCTGTCGAAAAGAGGCGGGCATGGAACCGAGTAACACCGCTGTTAGTAAGGCCGAATCTTCCGCTGTTTGTGCCCCCTGACAGACGAAGCTCGGAAATAATTCCGTCGAGCACGGCGTAATGGTTTTCGAGCTTTTCTTCTTCCTTCATTTTCAAATTTATCAGTCTAGTCAGGATGTTCAACTGATTGCTAATTGATTTATTTTCGTAGGCCAACTTCAGTACTTGCCACATCTGATACGCCGATGTAGCACAGTTCTTTACCTTTGAGAGTGCATAATCTGTAAGGTTGTCGGTGATGTAACCCAGCGCTTTGTCGTTCTTCAATGCAAAAACAGTTACATCATCTGCTTCCTCCGAATCTGCAGATTCTTTTTCGATGGCACAAAGACACTCTTTTCTTTGTAAAAGCATTCGTAGCCGAAATTCCCAGTTACTGTATTGTCCGGGATCCGAATCCAGAGGAGAAATGCGCTTCACTTTTTCCATTACAGTAATGTTCTTGAACACACGCGGCACTTGTAAAGATACAAATATCGATAGTAATTTGAATCCGATTTATAATTATTTCTTTCAAAATAGAAAATTCAAGTATATTTTTAAATTTCAAATATTGCAAAATATTGCATTCGCGCCACTAAGCATGTGGACCCATAACCTGAAGAAAAACACGTGCGAAGTCGGGTGAATTGTTTATTCGAATAAAAATCGTAAAAGACGCAGCAATAGTATAATGTATAGTGTAAAAAATAATAAAAAAGACGTAAAAAGAAATTGGAACAGCTTGTGTTGATTCACCTCATATTTCTTAACCTAGTTTGTACGTACGTCATCAGGTCACACTGATGAGAGCAAGAGTTGGAGTTGGTGTACAGTGTTACCACCAATATTTCAACAGACGACAGATCATTGATAAGAGAATATCGGTGGACGGTGTTTTATTTAACGCACTCCGCGATAGTAGCCTTAGCGCGTCGAGAACTACCGTAATAATGTAATATCTTACAGAAATGGGTGTTTTGTAGGTCGAAGAGAGATATCTTTCTCCCGCTCGATCTGGGAAACAAAATTGGAAACAGGGTTCTATCCTTTTATCAGCTTTAGCTTTACTGCATGCCTTATCACAAGTAACAGAATGAGCGAGTTCCATGAAAATCAGGAAGATCCTCGTCCAGAAAATTAGGAAAGTAATTTCAAGAAATCGTACTCACTGTCCTAATTTCTCATCTTGGGTTTAATGATGTTCAAAAGCTCGAAAGTTTGTTCTGCTATCGTGAGTCGATGAGTGAGAAAATCTGAACCTCGTCATATAAGTGTAGAAGATAATCAAGGGACGCAACTAACAGAAAATTACTATTTTTTGTCCTTTTAAAATGAACGTTTCCGTGAGCTTATTGGTACATCGTATGAGATTAAGTCATCATGCTAATACGAAAGCAAAAATTATTAGCTGTATTCACAGATTACCAGTGGCAGAGATAAGTACCACTTCAGCTTTCCCGGCTCCTCATTTCACAATAACTAGTCGTGTGCCGGCGGATAAAGAAAAACTAATCCCTGAACATCTTCACTACTCAGAGAATGAATCGGCATTCAGAAAATTTGTAAAACTTATGAATGGTGACAGCGCTCCGATGGTTCCTGTGATCGTTATGCTCGTAGGAATTCATGCGTATATCCTCTGGTATTTATTTGGCGGAGAATTTGAAGAAGACTTTGCCGGCGAAGAAAAAGTGCCTTTCTTTACGGTAAGAATATTGGCTGTGCATGCTAAAATTCTCCGAACAAATGTTCATTTTTGTTACATTTCTATCAGGATTTCGTTAATGGAGGTAATGCAGTAGGCCGGAAAATAAAGAACACTCTTTCAAAGATTTTCATCTTTTCATCAAGTAAGCGATCGTAAATTCCGAAAACAGCAATATATTCAGAAAAATTGAACCCTTTAATCTTTGATTCTCTTTTCAGCCCATGATAATCAGCCTGAACCAAGTATAGGAAAGAGAGACTCAGTTTCGTAATTTTCAAGCTCATTAAAAACGCACTGAATGACTGAATAAAGACATACAACGGAAAAATTCTATTGTGGTTACCTGGATACAATAGTTACGTACTAGTTTCCAATAATTTGATGAATAGTATTGCTCATGTTTGAGAAAAAGAAAGATTGATTCATACTGTTTTTTGTTCGTTGTTTCAACTTTCACGCCAAGGAATTATATTTTAAATAAAATAATCTCACTCTACGTCAATCAATAATAAATAAAATTTAAAAAAAAAAGGTAAAATAAAGTATAAAGGATTATAGAATTATTCTTTAGCATCTCCCACTCCATCAGCATTGATAGCAAACATCGCTTCAGCTTCTGGGAGACATGGCGAGTCATAAATTTTGCAAATTCGAGTTTCCCCTCTTCCTTTTCGCAAATAGAGTCTGAAACATTTTAATCCGTTAAAGAATTTCATCAATAAATTGGTCGTTTCATACGTTAAAAAAGTCAAAATATTTCTAACCGTGTAGTAGAAGAGTGAGCCATGATATTTCCACCAACTGGTTTTTTAGGATCAGCTGCAAATAGAGCAGCGCCGTCGACTTGTGCTACCACTTGATTGGTAATGACGACCGCCACACCAAACTACAACAAAGTTAAAAAAGTATGAGCTACGAACGTACATTTGGAAAAGCCAGGATAACAATTCTAACCTCATCAGCTAAACGGAGTAGCATACGTAAAAATCTAGCTAAATGCATCTGTCTGGCTGATAATTCACCTCGACCAGAATAATCAGTTCTGTACAATGCCATTGCACTATCCACTATGAGCAAAGCGTACCTAAACAGTTTTATGTACAGAAGTTGATGTTTAATCACTCAAAGAGTATAATGGTCGGCTATAAAATTATGATTAATTACCTGGATTCTGCCATCATAGCTGAGGCGACGACCAATAACTGGGTTTGATGATCTGAGTTATAAGCGCGAGCGTAAGCAACGTTATCCAATACTTCATTAGGGGTCAATTTATACCTTTCAGCTACAGCTAGCAGTCGTTCGGGACGAAAAGTTCCTTCGGTATCTATGTACAAACACTTTCCTTCTCCTCCATTCATATCAATCGGCAACTAAAAAATGAGTAGTAGACTCGTGATTTGTTCGATGAATCCATACTTTGTTAATGAGTATCCCGCTATTTAAACTAATACTCACTTGACAAGTGACAGCCAACGTATGGCATAACTGAGTTTTCCCAGTACGAAATTCTCCAAATATTTCTGTGATTGAACCGGTTTCAATTCCTCCGCCAAGTAATCTGTCGAGTTCCTTCGAGCCCGTAGTAAGTTGTATGATCTCAGAACGCTTTTGATGAAACTCGGTAGCTGTGGTGAAACCCATTGGGACGAGTTTTGATGCTTCAGACTGAAAGAGAAGATTGTAGAGATGAATGAAAACGACGAAGGTAGATAACGAAATTCAACGTAAAAAACCAAAATAATACGTACTAGTAATTTGTCCGCTTTAGCTTCACTAATTCCTTTTATTGTAATTAGCGTTTTCTTTGGTGCAAAAGCAACAGCCTCAACGGTGTGATAACCAGCTTCTTGCAACTTCTTGACGTCGGCAGCTGATATTCCTTGGCCCTATACGAATACAAAAATATAATAACAAATAGTCAGAGCGGAACATCGAGAGGGGAGAATATTTCGCTATTAGCGTCCTTTAATTTTTATGCATGAAACTTTCATCTTGATTGTTTTCATAGCTCCTCCTATTTCATCCGAAAATTGTACGAAAGAGCAGAAATAGAAGTATGCACGATCTCGGAAGAAATTGTTTTAGTGTCATCACTTGGGGAGGAAAATGTTTGATTACGTTAAGTTCATAAACGAGTATCATGCAATATTCTACTCTTCAAACGAAGGGAAAGATGAGAAAAATGAGTAGGAAGAGTAAGACGAATTGATAACCTTACTTACCTCAAGCTTCGAAAGTGGTTGAGGTCCATATTCTTCGTCGAGTTCCTCTTGAACAACAGAACCATTAACTACGGACGCTGCAGCCGCCATACTGATTCTTCCACAATATTTTAGATAAAATCAATAATACCAGTCAGAATTGAATTCTACTCCAAGATTTAATTCTCGATCTCGATATCAGTGTGGATTTGCACAAACAACTGTCGCTGTTTGTCAGGAATTCAAAATTCGAAATCAAAACATCACAATCCCCTTCTTCGTTCTTCAGTATTTCCCGCTCGCAAACTTTTTTTTATGGCTTTAGTATGCAAGCTTCACTGTGACTGCTGAGTGCTGCAGCTACTGTGACTGCTCCATTGCTCCATGGTTTCATTGGAGTATTCACATCCGCCATTTTAGGAAATTTGTGTGACAGCTAGGTGGGATCATTCTCTAGCGATCCTTGCGATAAAATCCCTTTGATCAAGCTAATATAGATTTGGCAACGATGCAACGACGTAAATACCTGTGGCGAAGGCCTAGCGAAGGTAAGGCGAAGGTGGCGAACTGCTGGCTATTTCGTTCCGATTTTCGGAGTTCCGTCTGTTCCAGCTTACTCCGACTTTTTTCCGAAGTTCATGGTCACTACGTTGTTGTTTTAGGCTGTCTCTCTCGGTGTTCTCTCTCAATTTCTTCCTATTTACGTCTCAAGATTCAGCATTTCCTTTGTGAAATTAACGATTGAGATATGAGACACTCTAACGTAGCGGGCATCCCTTTCGGAAACTGTCCGAGTGTTTCAGATTAAATTCCCGTATTTGGACCAGATGATGATTGAAGTACTTGATTTTCTTACAAGTTTATCGTTATTTGAAAAACAAATTCAAGAACACGTATCTCCGTAGCCGATTTCTTCCTTTCGAATTTTGTGCTGGACGAATACCATTCAAACTACAGTGCGTGATTTGTTCCTTGCAATATTTATTCTTATTTCAAATACGATTCTACTTCTGTACCGTACGGATTCCCTTTCAGAAGCTGTGATAATGTCGTTGAGTAAATTGGTGAATGTTAAAGCTATGTTCTTTGATATGGACAATACAGTCATAAATACCAGAGAAGGAGACGATAGAGTTTGTGACAAGGTATTTTAAAAAGTTTATCTCATTGTTACTCAATTTAGTATCATGTTAGATTGTGTTATGAATTGGACTGATTGTGATGTTCGATCTCAAACGTTGATATAATCAACAAATATTTATTATGACCACTCATTTCTATTTTTGCTACTCATCAACATTATTATTCTCATTATCAATTTTTTTCTCACTTTTGCCAACATCATCATTATGCGTTAAACTTTGCCGTCTAACATCTGTTTACGCTGTTCACGGAACTGGATGGTAGCCAAACATCGAAATTAGATACTCCGAAAATAAAACGTAGGTTTATCTTCCTCGAACAGTATTAATAGATTCGTGAATTAGCGGTTTAGTATACGCCAAAGTATTTTTCATAATCGAATGAACGAGAACTGATCAATTTTTGTGCAGAAGTGACTAAGAATTCGTCCTCTCTCGCTATAATGGCGCAAGCGATACCAGAATCGTTTAAGAAATGTCTAGCCGTGTTGAAAGGTGCCAAAAGTGATACAGAGAAGTTCGCTGGTCTTTTCATGGTGACGAAACTCGTAAAAGCGAAGGATTGTTCATCTCAATGTAAGAAACTTTTGTTTGAAGCAATTGGTTTTTCGTTTTTGAAACGCTTGTTATTGAGTCCTGATGTACCCGCTGACTGTCCACCACAAATTTATAAATCGGTTGCTATGTCCGTCTTGTCAGCATTATGCCATGAAGAAGCAGTTGCTACTCATCCTCAGCTAATATCAAATATTAATGTTTTCTTGGATATTGTTCAACACGCTGATGCCGATGATTATCAAGATAACTTGATTATTATCAATGAGGCTTACGATTGTCTTCAGAATATCGCGAATTACAATATTGGCCAAAAAGCTTTGTTGGAATGCGGTGCCGTTTCAAAAATGGCATCTATTTACTCTCAACAGAGTTTTCAAACTGACGAAGCGTTGAACGTTTTAGTGTCTTTAGTCAGCAGGTTCGGGTCGGTTTCTTGGGGTGCTGATACGAAAGCTTTTAATGCGTTAATAAACGTCCTTTCTCTAGATTTTGAAACCGATCATTCGGAGAGAAAATTCAAGCTAGCGGACGTGTTGTGCGCTCTATTATTTAACGCACCTCGAGAACTTGTCATTGAAGACCTTTCAAATGAAAGTTGGCCTACTAGTATTCAAAAAGGTTTGGCGGATATATTGATGAGTAAAATAACGAAAAAACAGAGAGATCCAGCCCTAAAATTGGCATCTCAAATGCTCAATATTTTAGGAGCCGAATGGTCGTTGCAAGATAATGACAAACCCAAACAGTTTTTCTTATTATTAGTCCATTTAGCAGCAGTCGAAATTCGAATGCAGTTGGAAGATAAAAATTTTGCTCAAATCGAGGAGAACGCTGATCTCATCGTATCGTGTTTTGCAATTTTAGAAATATGCGTATCTTTCATCGCATTGGACACGCTGGACTTAGATCAGAAAGAAAAACAACAAATTTATACCGCCCTCAAAGGTGCTTTTTCTGCTGTCATTACGACTTTAAATAACATCTCGAAGAAGAACGCAACAATGGACTCTCAGAAGAAACTAATAGTATTTGGTATGATTCGAGCTCTTGCTGCGTGGCTAGCCCATGAGACGCAGGCCATGCGAGACGCGGTTTATTCGTTATTACCTTATTTACTGAAAATCGTGAATGATTCGTTTTATAGCTTTCGAACGATGTACGTATCTGAGAAAAATAAGATAGAAAAGGGCACTGCTGACCCAACCGAAAAAAATCCAGATCCATCCAGTGAAATTGATTTGTTACGATTGTTGCTGCCGGCGCTGTGCCATTTGGCTGTTGAAGATAAAGCTAGGCAAATATTGCTGAAGGAACATGAAGAAGAAATTCTTCATGAATGTCTTACATTTCACTGGTCGATTGTGCATTATAAAAAACCACCTGTACCAAAATCTGAACGTGGAAAAGCGAAAGGACCTGAACCTGAATTGCCACCAAGATTAATAGAGCAAATGAAAGACTCCAGGACGGCAATGGTCAGTCTATGCAACATCTTCATGAATCTTACAGTCTTGGAATCGAAATTAGTCGAGGAGAATGTTGTTTTCATTTCTTTATCCAAGTTCATCTTCAATAATCTTCCTGAACTGAAGAATGTTCCCGAAAATTTAGTTTTACACGGCAACATGGCCGTCTTGGGACTTCTGTTGCTCAAGCAACAAACAAAACGTGTCAAGAAAGACGACTTCACAATTTGTAGATATATTCAGTCCACAATAAGATTTTTATGGGACGCGTACAGTGTAGAAGAATCAAATGATGGTTCTACTCTTGTCGTCTCCATGACGTACAAAAAAGATTGGATAGAAATTATGGAATTGTGGTTTTTGGGTATGCAGACTCTAAGCTCAATTTTACCTTCTCTACCGTGGATATCCGAATTCGCCGTTGAGAGTGGCTGGGTGCAGGGTGTTCTGGAAATGCTGAGACAGGTTAAAATCGGTTCTCTACCTGCGAACACGAAGTGCGCTTACGAAGATTTCTTATGTCACCTGATCGAAGCCAATAAAGACATTATTAAAGTAATGAAAGAGCATAATGCCTCGAATGTCTGTCGTGATCATAGACTGATGGAATTGAGTAAACGATTACGAGGACATTAGTATACAGGTCATCTCAATCTTCCCGAAAGAGGATATTTTCTCTTCTCTAACAATTGCAGAATTTTTTTTTTTCTGAGATAATGGCGTGCATTTAATTTTATGTATGTTAAAAAAATTATTCTACAAACAACTTACTTGTCTTCTTTAATCATGCAGTATATTATTTCTCGAATCTAATAAGCGTGTATTCATTCTTTTTATTTAGTAATGCGGATCTTATATCTTCGACTACCTTTGTAAAATTAAATCATATCTTGGGATTAAAGTATTTCATTGTTTACCTTCTCAAAAGCGAGTAAATAGTAAAAGCCGCTCTCGTATTTGATAATGTTTTAGTTAAATTACTTTTTGAATGAGAGATACGACGTGGATCAGAGAACAGCTGAAAAAATCACGAGTACGTTCCTGCGATACCTTCGGGAGCTGCGTCCTTTCCCTGATGAAGACGAAGGTTTAGATGAATGGCGTTTATCGCTCTGGACAGAGGCACTTGGCCCTTCATACTCTCATCTGGCAGGTGCGTTGATAGCAATTCAAAAATTATCGGAATTTCATTCTAGTATGTTCTTCATTTTACCTACAGTGAGTTTGTTTCAACTCAGGAATAGTCACGACTAGATTGTTTTAGAAACTGGATTGTGGAAGATTTTTTCGTCACAAATCTTATCCTTAGGTACATCATGTGAATTTTACACATTTACCATAGAGTGGCGCCGCACCTTTATGAAACCTATATTAGAGCGAAATTCTATTCAAAAAAGTTACGTTGAGAAAAAACCACAGATATTAATTTAGGTATCTATCTGCCGCTCGAGTAAATTGAGTAGAAGTCGAACACTTGAAAAAAGTCGTGTGAAAATCAAAGGTTTTACGTTCTGTCCCCTGATCGAACGAATGATGGTAATACTTTTCATCTCGTTGAAATCATTTGATATATTTCCTGCCGAGCACCGGATCATGTAAGGTTCTCTGTCATTTCAGCTACATATTTAATTTTTTCATTTAAAAATTATTTTGCCTTTCAACCCTTGACACTTTTCCATTTCTATCCACATTTTGGTAAGATTCCAAGAATCTAGGTTTTGAGCTAGGGCCTGGAGATTGGAAAACGTTTCTCACGTAGGAATTTGACCATGAAATTGATGAATCGTCTGGAAGAGAACTGAATATTCTGACACAGTATCCAGCTCGCAGAATTGGAAAACAGGTTCAATAGGTGCTGTTTGTGGCCGCAATAAAAGCGACCATGAATCATTATGCGGCACTATTATGCGCCGATTGTTGTCTTCATGGAGTCTGACAATATTGCGCTCGAAGTATTAATCAGTCAAGATTTACGTGTGGTGGGCGATTACAAATTCTGTGAATAGGTATGAATACTCGGCGAACGATTTTTAGTGTCGGGTGCGCACGAAAATAAATGTGTGAAGCGTTCTTCAAAACTGATAGAGAAGGTACAAGAGAGTAAAATGACACCAAAGAATCTAAGTACTAGATCAGTGGTCTCCAGATCGTCGATCGCCAACATTTTGGAGATATGGTAAAAATGTTGGACAAAAAACTGCACGTTGCAATTTTCGTTGTGCTTTACTATTACTTTCTACTCCGGTCGATCGCGTAGCATCTCCTAATTTGAATAGAGGATTGCGTTTCGAAAATTCTCAAGACCCCTGTACCAGATAGCTCAGACCTTTTTTCTGAGTACCCCAAGAAGCTCATGACCTGAAGAATGACTCCGGATGCTTTATGATCCTCATAACTCATGTTTTTGTAGGGACCGCGAGAAAAAGGACCCTAAACGGTATACAATTCTTCTACTGTCCGTCGCAAACTGCTTGTTTTTTAAAATTGTGCTTGAGCCGCCAAACGTCGTAAAATGTTGACTTGGCGTTCCTTCGGACACGCTACCCGACTGGGTCGAATTTAGGGACTTGATAAAACTTTAGGCCTAAATTAATGTAGGAGAGGAGCATTACTTCATTAAGGAAATTTCGAAAAATCTCGACTGAAAAGTGGAGGAGAAGATGTGACGTCATCAAAAGACTCCGGATAATTCATTCTATAGGTGCACAACTTATTGGAGAAACTTTTAAATTTAAATTGATTGAATGCTCCGACGATTGTTGGTTTGCGTATAAAAGAATTCAGCTCTTTATTAATTCTGCCACATTTTGACAACTTTTTAGAGTCCGAGACCTCATCAAGGGCTAAATCGAATATTGTTCGAGCGTAGATTCCTTTGTTTCATTTCACATGAATATTTCGCTAGGTTTCTGCAGAACCCTACTACAGTTGTACAGCTAGAGGTCGTATTAATTTTACTTGTAGGTATAATCAGTAAAAAAATATGAAACAAAAGATGAAATACGTTCAAAAAGGAATTGACTTATCCACAATATGGATTCACGCAAGGAAAGTTAGAAATGAGCCTCTTCCTCAGCTAACAATAAAGAATTCAATGAATCACTTTTATCATAGGCATTTTACCTTCCATACGATTGAATTCGTTGTCACTAGTAAAATTCTTGAATTAGATGACGTATGTTTTACATGTGTCTAATAAACTTAACTCTCTTTGTGCAGATGACGTTTATAAAGAATGGTTAAGAATAAGGTATCGGCACGTGAAAGCCTCTCCGGAAATAAAATCATTCTTGAAAGAACTGAAGAGTGTTTATCGATTAGCTTTAATCACGAATGGACATAAGCTACCCCAGTGGGAAAAAATACGAGCTTGCGAATTGGAAGAATATTTCGACTGTATAAAAGTTTCCGGAGATACATGCTGGAAGAAGCCGGATGCTGAGCTATTTCTGAGTGTAAGTTTCGTACATTGACAGTTGGTATCGTATAAATTGTTGTGCCAAAAATGTATGGTTTCTATTTTCACAGGCCTGCAAAGAATTGAATGTGAAACCTGAACAATGCATTATCATAGGCGATCGTGTGGAGACCGACATACTTGGCGGCAAAAACGCCAATTTTATGGCCACCTTTTGGGTTAATTACGATTTGGATTATCAAACAAGTCCGTCAGCAGATAATCATCCGGATTTCATTATCAGTCACGTCTTGGAGTTGAAAAAAATCGTCGCTCAATTGACCGATAGTGAATGGAACAGTATCAGTTGACTATTGGTTTGCTATAATTCTTATTACCGTTACGTTTTCTTATTCTTGCGCAAGAAACTCTTGTTCGGATCTACGTTTATTGTTTCAAGACTGGTGTTCCAATCAACATATATCTTCGTAATAGTAAACGTCCTACTGCGGTATTTCCTCTCAACAACTTGGCTCTTGTCACTTTTTCCGCTATTAGATGCTAATGATTATTTTGAATACCCTCGTTTTTCGAACATCCATTAAGGTAAATTAACTCAGAAGTACTGTACAAATTGGAAGAGAAAAGTTTTTTATTTATTTTTTTTTTTTTGTTCTTACACGCTAGTCGACTGATCCATTTTTCATAAATCTTCTGTGATGTGTTTATGCTGTTACAAATTATTATTGATAAGAGTAGGTGTTTCTAGTAAGAGATTACTCGGATCACGTTTTGAAAACTTGAGATAATTTTTAATTAATATCCGCAAAGTTACCTACCGCATAAAAAAACGTACGTTTAAGATTTTTTTTCCTGTTTTTCGTCTTCGCATTGTGTTAAAACTGTGCTCAAATTTTTGATGTTATGATTAAGTGAGAAGTTTGATTTCAACGAATTTACTATGAACACTCAGATATACTTAGAAAAATTTTACAGGAACCGATAATTGTCTTTGATTCATGTGTAACTTCCTGTATGCATATGAAGACAATTATTTTAAGATGTTGACTGGCACTGTGCGTGGGATACTCCAAAAATTTGATACTATTACTGTCAATTATTAAGGTAGTATGAATTGATATTTCGCAAAAGTTCCCAGTGTGTTTCTGTAACATTTTGGAAATTTTTTGATGGACTTTTGTCGTAGAAAATAGTTCTTTTTAACGTATAATCAATGGATTGAAGCAAACAGTAAACTTTGACTCAATCTCTTCTCCCCCTCTCCACGCACATTGGCACAGATAATTTTTCTTGCTTTTAGAATCAACTTTTCAAAAAATTTTTCCTCATTTTTGAAGTTCATTTTTATCATGCTAACCGCTATTGATAAAACAAAAACAAACGATTGCTAGACAAACGTTTCACCTTTGTTGAATTAATTTTAAAATGATTCAACCGGACAAACTTGTGCAATATAGCCGTGTGATTATTTTAATTAAATATTTCTTAGAAGATTAACGTTTCTCTGAGAGCACGAACAGTCGTTACCTACTTAGCGGTTTTTTGATCTCGGACTTGAGGTGTAGATCGTTTGCGTTCTTTTGTTTTTTAAATTGTACAGAATTGAAATAGCCTTTCTACTTGTATACATGTGGACAAGACTTATTTTTATATTTCAAACCCATTTTTCTCATTCAAGATAAATTACGATAATAATATTCCGATGTTCCTATGAAGAATGACATTGAAAAATCAGAAAAATCAGAGACTTTTTTCAAGATGTGAACTGTAATTCCTGATTTTTCACTCATGACAATTTATAAAATTTATTCTACCTCTCCTTTTTCAATATTCCGTTGATTCTTTACCATTAAGTTTTGTGATCATTTTGTATTGTAAACTGAGTTACCTTCAATGCTGTCTAATTGAAATTTAATCATTCGTGTCAATACCGGTGTTTGATAAATATAATATTTACGATATTTTTATTGGTCTCTTGAATTCCGCGATATCGCCGCCTCTATTAATTTATGGATGAAGAAATCACTACAATTTATGTTCTTGTACATTATTTATGATAAGTATTTGAACAAAATTTCACGATTATGCGTACGAATGAACGAAGAAAAAAAAAATTGAAGTACAAAATACATGATAAGTTTTTCAAACAAGTGGCAGTGATTTAGCTTTCGGGGTCGGGAGTTTCTGAAATTTCTGAATCGGATTGTGAATAAGAAATATTCTCCTCAATGTCGGAAAATTTATCCTCATTGCCTATCTCTTGCGCATCTTCTTCCATTTCTGAAACAACTTCGTCATTCGTTTCAGCAGATGATTCCCTATTTGAACTGTTGCTTTTTTCTCGTGGACTGCGCGAACTTTCGGAGTATGAATTTTCCTCGCTGAAATTATCGCTGTAATTATCTTGTTCATTATCTTTCTTGACTTCGACTTCCCGATTGGTAACATCATTTTTGTGCTTTATAGTAGTCGTCAATGATGATGTGCAGGAGGGATACATCTTTGAACCTGCATCTATATTCATTTCGCTTTTAGTGGAATCCTCCAAATTGATTCTTCCCAAACCGTAATCTTCGTCATCAAATTTATCGTCTTCGGGAACCCCTAAGCGTTCTTTTAATTTTGCCACTTCGATAAGCATTTTTTCCTGGGTGACAAAGAAAATAAGGAGAGAGCTATTAAGATCTCACACGATAAAAATTCAATTACCGAGAATGAGCTGGTATTCTTACTATCTGTAGGTCATATTTATTCAGTTTTACATGTTGTTGAAATACACTTCGTAAGGCTTGATTGGTAAATATATTTTTCTTTAGAATATCGTGAGTTATATCTTTGAGAAATTGTATGCATACGATATCTTCCTTTTTATTTCTGCGAATGAAGGAAGCAAGTGTTCGATTAGGATGAGAAAGTAAATTTTAATGTTTTCTTTTTCTTTTCAATCTAATTCAATTATTTAGGTCGGTTACTTCATTACTTGAGAAACAGAATTGATTTACGGGAACACCCAAATTTTAAATTGAAATTTATTTTTTATTCGTCTGTATTTGTGATTATGCAAAAATGTAGGTAGGTACTACGGAACCGCGGTCATACCCTGATTTGTGCGTGATTGTTTCTTAGAATGAACCACAATACCTAAATACTTTTCTAATTTCGTGCTTCATTACCTGGCAATCTTTGACGTATTCGACGGTATCAATTGATTTTTCATGACGGAAATCTGTTCAATAGGTACCTTTTTACTAATCGCGCATTGAGGAGAAGATCCTCTGCTGTCACAACTTAGATTGCATTCTCCTTCGTTATACGCTGAATCTTCGCTTGACTCTCCCTGCATGTTTGATAAAATAATTAGAGTACATTTCAAATGACAAATTGTATTCAGGCTACGTATAATTTGAAATGCGAGTAAATGGATTGAGAGAATCTCAACTCGCAAAGCGTTTGAAAAATTCAATGGACTAGCTAGGATACGGGCATAAATTATTCATCGTATATTATTTTTTCAAATGTAGAGTGACTCTTTTCAGTCTACGGATGCAGCTGTTGAAAAAAAAAATAGGTATTATCGATTCTAGTTGTAGGTACCTACGACATTCAATGTAATCACTAGCTATTCGCTATACCCATACTTTAAACTTAGAACTCTGTAGGGTACATGATAGGTACTTGATTATTCCGAATTGTTGGATGTCAGTAAGTCTGTTTCCATTTAATACTAACCGAATAACTGTTGATGGAAAAGATTGAGCCTGGTTTCAGAAGTTTCGGTTGTGTTTTACCATTATTAGCTGAGATGTTCTGAATATTTTTCTCTTTTTGCTTCTCCTAAACAAACATATGAAACGTTCCACTCATCAGGGTTTAATTTTCTATAAACAGAACGTATAATCCTGTTGCATCATAATTGATGTTACCTGGCGCATATTGGTCTCATTTGTGGTAATCATCTGAACCTGTTTTTCTCGCGAAGGACAATTATGAATATGCGAAGAGCGTAGCATAGATTGAGCGCTATTCTTATTATTCTTTTTTATTGTCGATGAAATGACTGGTTTGTTCGTAGTTTCGAATTTATCCTATGTTTGGAATATCGACGAAAAATCTCATTAAACGGTACTTACATATAAACCGGTACATAGGCTACATGTATTCCCTTTGATAGTCCGGCTATATCTCGTTCACAATGAACTGAATTAGTCTTATTTACGTCAAAAATGATATATTCTACTGTTTCGAATGCCAGTGATCGCACATAAGTAGGTATTTGCAAGTCTTCAGCAGTTTGTTTACCCCAAAAATGTTGCGATGCTTGGATTCATGTTTTACGTGAATTTCAAGAGAAAGAAATGATATTGGACCGGCCTCCCGAATCAAATTTATTTGATATTTGAACACATCAAGTGATGAATGATCGAGAATGCAATGATTTATGAGTCAATAATCATGACTCTTGAAGTGCATAAAACAAATTTTTTATTGGGTATGTCTCGAATACTCACTTTGAAATGACGTTTGTAGTAATACTGGCAGATTACGGGGGTGCTGTATTGTCTGGTATTTGTACTTCTCAATTCGGTTTGCAATTTCCCTCTGTCGAGAATAGGTGTTTTCCTACAAAAATATTAGAATCTATATAAAATTGTTTTCATCAATGCGAGGCATTGTAAATAATCATGTGAGTTAAAAAATCGAGTAGAAATATCGTAAAATTGTTGAAATTGAAGCAAAAATTTCAAGTACCCTCCATACCTTGACATAGGTATCACATGCATCAGAACAATTTGACTATCGACATCATCATGCGATGAAGTTCATGATGGAAAATGAATATGTATGTCAATAGAAACACGTCAATTGTAGTGTTCACAATTTTTTTCATATCTATAGATTATCGTAAATACTAATTTATTTTCCAAGCGTATAGTAACCAACAGGTAACCAAAGAATTGTTTGGAGGTACTATACTGGAAACCTATTTTATTTTTTATTGCCTTGAATAATTGAAACAAATACTGCACTTACGAACGAGGAATTAATTTTTCCCGATGCGATTTCCACTCAGTTTTATTCTCCTTGGTCTGAAGTGATTTCGGAAGTGCTGTATCTACACGAGGTTTTGCATTCAGTGTTTTGCGATAATGATGGCACATGTTGAAGTAAACCGTATGTCCATTTTCCATACTCTAATTTATGTACTCTCGAAAGTGAAACGATTACGATTATTTTCGACGAATCGTGTAACATTCAGATACTATAACCCGTGAATTAACGAACGCTTTTAAAGATATTGCACTTACACACACGTGACAAACAATACATATTAGAAATCAATCTTCAATGAATGTTTTCAATGCGACAATAATAAGTCACAGGAATACATAAACCACGAAAATGGAGAGCACAAGGTTCGCAACCAACCCTCTATAATAGCACTAATGGTATTCACGGGAGGGCGAAGTGTATGTTTTATTACAGTAAACGAACACAACAGGTGTAACTATTGTCCATACCCTCCGCAAGGACAAGAATTTAATAATAAAAGTAACTATGGATACTACCGATAAACAAAACGTTGGTCGCGTTTAAAAAAATTGCAGCAGCAATTCTGTTTCAATGCACTAGGCCTACATAAAATTTCTCACCCCAAATAAAAAAACACAATAATTCACTAAAATATTGCATGTATTTCTATAAAGTGTACAATAACCGCGATAAGAACATAGTAAAAAAAATTAACAACATAATAAAATAGGACAACAATAAATTCAAAATATAACGTAGTTTCCAGATCCTCTAGAATCAGCATGAGCTGTCACAGTATCATTAATTTTTTCTATCACATTAATACTTGGGTACAGTGGCGGTACAGCTGGATTAGAAGACAAAGTATAATTCATGGCTTTTAATGTCAGATAGTCTTCTTCAGAAATACTGTTTCGCTCCAATTCCAAAACAGGAGTTTGAATTCGTACACGAGGAGCTTCTATACTTTGAAGTATATGGGTCGTCGAATATCTCACCAAATATACTAGCGCTTGGGCAACATCTCTCACGTCTCCGGCACCTGTAGATAGAGATTTTCTTTAAATCTTGTAGTAACAAGGTTCAACGATAAGACAATATGAATGAATCTAGTCTTACCAAGAAGAAGTCGTCTCCCACAAATTTTTTCCTTTTCGAGAGCGATGACAGGCGTTAAAAGAGTATCTGGACGCTCGTTGTAATTATCGCGAGTTACGCGCATGAAATCGTTCATGATATAACCGGATTTTGTTAAAACTTGCGATCCTAAGATAGAACCTAGACCACTAAAAAGACAAGTCTCTGATTAATTCTCTATAAATTTTTAAAAATTGAATTATTTGAAAATCGAGAGAATTAAAAAATTCTATTGTTACCTCACTACGGAAACATATACGTCATCAGAATCCATAACTGCAATATGAGACGCCATTGAAACAGGCCAATTTCTTCCAATGTCTATAACGAGAAATCCAGGCGTGTCCAAATAAATAAAATACAAACATATAAAAAACAAATTAAACTTACCTCTAAAAGCGGTGACCGTAGACGTTAACGGAGGTAAGGATAAGTTGAGAGACTTCAAATTTTTCACAAGAAGCGGCCCTCCAGAGCCTTTCCCGGGAACCACAATATTATAATTCAGAAAAGCGCCTTCTATATTATGACTCTTGATTGCAGTGTAATCAGTAATCTTATGTGAGTCTTCGACAAGACCCAAGTCGTTTGGCAACATGGACTTATTTTTGTAGAATTCTGTCAATAAAAGTTGACACCATAGGCATTATTATAATATTGATACAGCTCGTGGTGAACTTATTGGTGAAAGCACAGTATCTTACATTTATTATATACATTTCCTTGCTGGGTTACGAACTTATTTAGCAAGACACGATTATCGCATACAATTAGCAACCCGAAACCTTTAATCTAATAAGATACACAATATAGAGCAAGCTGTTTATGTAATACTTGAAAGCAATAATTCTTGAATCGTGCTTCATCTCACCGTATGGGTCGGAAGTTGCTAGTAGAGAGATCGTATCCGCTAAAGGAGGACTGGAAATAATTTCGTCCACATGGATGTGTTCTAAGAATGCTCTTAGGTCTTGGTTTTGTCTTACTTTCCTCAGGAATCCTTGGGAATTTTTCAAGGTGGGAGTCACATGAAACCCTTCGCTGAAAAGAATAAATAATGACATTATGTAAAATATATTAGTGAACTTCTAATGAGTATAACGAAAAAAACGATAAATAGATGATAAACTTTTATGGGTTTCGTGAAAAGAAAAACAAAATTTTACGTTTGCTTCTAAATCTTAAAAAATTTATCACAAGCGCTGTATTTCATGACAGAAAGATAAGTACATACAGAAGGCGAATACGAGGATTTTAGTAAGAAGTATTGGTAAACGCCAACTTCGCTAATTTCTTTTTGTAGTTCATGAAGCTCAAAATGATTACCCTTACCATCGTTTTCGATTCGCAAATTTAAAAAATACGAGGCATAAAACATAGAAATAGAATGAGAGACGAGATAAAAAAGGAAATGCAAATAATACCGAGCAATTTTCTCTGATGGTAGAAGTAAGTTCTGCCACGGAGCTGAACCATATAATTTATGGGCTAAGGCCATACCGGCGACAAACCCAGGTACACCAGCAATACTTATATTATCATATCTGGACACTCGAAAATCAATCGAATCGACAAGTTTGCGCTGTTGTTGGTCATAAATGAGCAGAAAGCCACCACTGAGAAAACGAATTACGATATAAATAAGTGATATAGAAGTGTTCCAGGTATATATTTATTTTTTTCAATTAAAAATTTATACCTTCCTAGACCTGTGATATGAGGATTGACGACTCCCATACAGAAAGCTACCGCTATGGACGCATCTACTGCATTTCCACCTTGTCTGAGTATTTCAGCACCTACGTTAGAACATCTCTCGTCATCACACACAACAGAACCGTGTCGCTGAATCTAGAACATGTTAAATACTGTTGAAAAACTTTCAAAATTACTCGGAACTAAAACTGGAAAACATAAATACCGGAGTTGGACCATAATAAAGTTGAATCCCTAAAGCGACTGTAACAGTTATTGAAAACCCAAAGAAAAAAGCGATGATCAGTTTTAGTGTACCAGTGTCAACTATATTTCCATACAGAGGTGTCGACTCGCTACGATCTTGGTCGGGCGGTTCATCTGTCACAAGTTCGAATGAGGAATTACTGAAATGTAGAGCAACAGTATTGAAAAAAAATACGAAAAGAAGTGTAGCTGTCTCACTTGTACTGTTCGTAGATTCTCTCGAAACATTGGGCATATCCTTTTCCAGACCCATGGTCTGTCCAGCAAATTAGAATTCCATGAAAAAAACTGTACCTACAAATACTACCATTGTTTCCTTTTAATCGTCATAAAAGTCCAGTCTTAGAGACCAGAAACTATAATTCCAAAATCTCTCACAATGAGCCACTGAATAATATTTGAATTAATCATGAGAGTGAAAATGAGAATACTACATTTTTGAGTATAATGTTTGGAATACAAAAATTTAATTCATTTCGAAGTAAAAATATGATAAGAGTAATCTGGTTCTGACGTCATGAAAAAAGATCCACGTTTAAGAGAATCACGTGACTCGAACCGGTGAAAAGGTGCTCAGTACAAACTCGTGCTCGTACTCGTAGTCGTAGAGGTCATTAAACCAACGTTCCGTTATTCTGTAAGAGGCAGCATTGTATTAGAACTGAACTTGGTTAGTTAGAAATTAGACTTGAAGTTAAATAAACAGCCAAATTTTATAGTCGTAAGCCATTAAGTTGCCCCTGAGATAACATCGTCGCCCTAGAATATTGTACTAAACAGATTTGCCAAATTGCTTGATATCTCATTATAGGTGAAGGTAATGCGTAAAGAGAAGAGGTACTGATGGTACTACATAGGTATGCGATAGAGTACAGTTTGGGTAATAAAATCTAAAGAGAGAGGTAGGGTCTGTACCTATGCTTCGCAAATTATATTGACTGAGCGTTGTCTGTCCAGTCCATATATATAATTTTTCCGTATCGAAAGCATTATCGAACTGCACGATGGAATTGGTTTGATTAAGGACTGAGTTTGATCAATCCTATTCCTATAGCTTATATCGATATGTATAATGAGAATGACATGAGAAATAGCAAATTTCTGATACTACAGAATTTCGAGATTATGTTTGTTCAATTTTCCAAGTTATCAAACGAAAAGACATGTAGGTGCGCCCGCGATACCTACCGGTATCTCATTACATTGATGGACCTAATATAGATGAGGAGCTGACTCTCGTAGAGAACCAGTAGCAGCTTATGGTTTTAAAAAAATGAGGAACGACAGCCAACTGCATCTTTTCTAAAACTACCAGTTTTTATAGGAGTCATAACGTTCAAATGTGAGATAGCCTAGCTCATACAAATGCATTCATACCCGATTTTTTCTGTGAACTACAACTTTTGGCTCACCCTGATGTATTTGAGAATTGTCAAGATAATTTTTTGCCTGAAATATCCACCTACACACATCTATCTGCTTTCTGTTGGCAGCTGTAGGAAGAAATTAAAGATTGATACAGAAATATATAATGTATTTTTTCTTTCTCCCTCTCTTCTTCTGTCGTCGGAAATATCATGAATTTCTTGATTTCAAACTACCTATTTAGTTTAATTAAAACCATTGCAAAATTCATTTCGGTTTACTCTTCTGTGTATACCTCATTCTGTATTTTAGTGTTACCGTACTGTTACACTTATATACTGAGGTAGCACCCCTTTGAGAGAAATTAGGTATAGCCTAATTGTCTCAGTTTTAGGTTTTCCGTCACCGCAATATCCGCGTCGAACGCCGACTCACAATCGTATAAGTGGGTAGTAAGTATTATGGTCTGTTGACAGCTTGAATCGAATCTCTAACGTGAAGTCTTTGGCGCACTTCGTAAGTTTTTATTCATTCATATTTTTCCTTCACCTTAGTAACGATCTTATCATGTTTGTTATATTAGATCAATACTTAAACTCAAAAGATAATTTCCCTCCGAACTTGCCTATGGCATAGGAACTTTTATAAAAAGGCAGATAGGTACGGTACCTACAATTGTACTTGAATTTTATTCTGTATACAATACCTAGGGACCAACTCGTTTTTTTCTCCCTTTTGAAACGATGAGATATTTGAGTCATGAGAAGAAAAAGAATAAATATCTGTTATTGGGTAATAGGAAGATGCAAAAATTTGTAAGTAAACTTTAATATATCATATTATGCAAAGACTACAATAAGTATCATACAGTCGTACTTCGTTTTTCATTATACCGCAGGAAAGTCTTGCAGAATCGAATCACGTAGAAATTCTTTACGCTCACAACAATATACTAAACTCCATCGCTGATATTGTGGCATTTAAAAACCTCACTCATGCATATTTACAATGGAACAGAATAAATTCTATCACGAACATACGTAATTTACCATCTCTTCAGAATCTGTAAGTATGAGAATCTTCCGGTATGGTTTCTTGAACTTTTCTTCGAAGTGAAGGAATATTTCATAATTAAGTAAGATGCAAATTTAGAAAACTTTCCAAGACCAACCTATTGATCATGATTGTATCTCCACGGTCGACCCTCAAAACTTATTTCCTTTGTATATCTACCGATGTTGAAAATAAATCATGTATCTGCAGAATTACGATCAGGAGAATAAGGCATGAAGACTGGAGGATGTCTCATTCCGCTGATCGTCGTTTTGCAATTCCGTCAATTCAACTTCGTATGGCAGATGTACATTAGAGTGCTTAGACTCGAAGATTCTTCAGCCGCTTGCCTCGTGGATGCAATTGAGAAGACGATTTCGAAATTCCTCGGCTCATAATTATAAGCAGAAAATTTTTCTGAATTGAAATTCCAGAAGAAATTGTTTCTTGTCACGCACAGCATATATCTCTGTAAACCAAGGACCAAATACTTTCCGAACTCTGAACTCTCTTTTGAATTTGCAAAAACGATGTAGCCGGTACGTAGGTATTTAAATTTCCCTCATATCGGACGTCGTTTCATTAAATATACTTACTCCACTGAGTCCCCATGGAAAATGAAGGTGAATTTAGACTGTGATAAGACGAAGGTTTATGTGAGATTGAATTGTACCACCACATTTTTGGCATCAGGGAAAGGTTAATGGAAAATTAACTTCTGACTTTTTAGAGCCACCGCTCTTAGAATGATGGACTCTTATATGCACGTGCGGTCATTTTGTCGAGCCATTTTTCCTAGTTACTTCTATCCTGTGATTGATTTGCTAATCCGAGTAAGTTATTTGAGGCTGAGATATTAAATGGAGTCTACTCATGACTGAGGTCAGAACGAGTTCCCAATAGTCTTCTAGAGTTTCATGAGAATAAGATTGGACAAAAAAATCAACAGTCGGTCAGTCGAAGAGGGAATAACTCGTGTTCGTGTAACATCCTTTACCAGGCCCATAGCCAGAACTTTTTTTCAAGAGAGTCATATGAAATATTTCGAGTGGGACATAACTTAATACCGTACTTCTTTTCCAATTGTAAGGGGAAAATTCTTCGGGATAGAGACGCTAGGGGGATGGAGCATAAGCCCTCTCGCCCTCTGGCTACGGACCTTAAGGGTTTGATTAGAGTTATTAGGTACTTAAAATTCTATTTTTTTAATTCATCAAAACAGTTACCTCGGTTTTAATTGCATTACAACAGTTGAAGGGTTAGAAAAAATGCCAAGTTTAAAGGTCTTACACCTGCAAAAGCAGAAATTCGATACTCCAGAAGATACGTTGAAGTTCGATTGCAATACCGTTAAAGCAATATCGGTGAGTAGAATTTATGAAACTTCTGAACAGAGTTTACTCATGAAAATGATCGGTTTTATATTTTACCATTTTGAACGCGTTATTTCAGCCCTCTCTACTGGAATTGAACGTATCTGGGAATAATTTGAAATCTTTGGTCCCCTTGTGTTCCTTACATGAATTGAAACTATTGGATGTTTCGCATAACATGCTGTGCAATGTTGAAGAAACTTATCACGTGATATCACAGTTTAAAAACATTCAAACTTTGGATGTAAGAGATAATCCGTTTATGTGGACAAACAAAAAATGGGAGTACGATATCATATCTCGATGCATAAATCTAGGTGGGAACATTATAGTCCATAAAACGCATATCGTATATTCTGTAAACGTCTACAGTACTTATTAAATACCGGTAGTTTTAAATTTAAATGAAAGGTATACACACTTATACACATAGGTAGTACACATTTTTTTTATCTTATTACAAATGCCTTCTGCCCACTCACAAGAAACACGATTATCAAGGGTCAGTTTTTTTTTTTTTTTAGAAATTTGAACAATCTGAAGTTTTGTCAATTCTTGCATGGGTTTTCACGAGAGCCATCAAAATGGATGTTACAATTAAAATTATTAGCATAAATGACAAAGAAGTACTTTGTTAATTCCTTTTTTCAGAATCGCTGAACTCTAAAACCATCCTTCGAAGTACGAGGTCGTTTTTGAGAACATTGAGACGTAATCAAAATCAACGAAGAAAACTAAAGGAATTGAAGACGATTGTTCAATGCGGTAGGTATGACAATTTGACAAAAAGTCTCAATTATGAGCACGAATCGATTATCGCTGAGGAGGGATCTTTCTCTGGGCCAAATTTAGGATTTTTGAGACTACGAGGGCCAATACTAATACCTTATTTATAATTAATGGAAACATATATTTTGAGTACCTACATTTATCCTCATTCGTACCCCGCCTGAATATTTGAAGTCTACAAGTGAGTCCGGTAGACACTCGGAACTGGGCCGTCTGATTTTCATCTTCAACCCGGGATTATACCTATACGGGCTCTACACTACTTTTGAAAATTCTCTTCGTATGATTGAGAGAAATTATGCTTGAGATGATTATATTTTCCGACCTCTACGATGAAGTAACTACCCATTTTCGATAATGGGATAGAGTTCGAAATTTTTCAAAAGAAAATAAATTTCTAAGAGGAAGTATCCTTTGAATTTCGAGAAAAAGAATTTAATAAGAGTGAGTGTGCCATATTACGTCCAATTCCTTGAATACACGCAACCATGGGAATGAACGCTTCCAAATCCTTTGGACTACCGCCCGATTTTAAGAACTCTCGAGTTAAAGAAGAATTCAACCAGTCCTCATTATTGACTGACCTGATCCCACTGAGTGACAAACCTGGTCATTATGGTATTCACTATGATGTCGTTTATGTTTTATGAGGACACATTTGAGTCTAAATCATTCTTTTTTTTGGATTCTAGGTTCTAACGCTGATCAGTTGCCATCAACGGTGCAGGCCATTGCTTGTCAGTCATTTCTCCTCGATCACAAAAAATTGCAATAACCATTTTTTACTTCATTGCTAAAAACGAGTACTTATGAAATATTCCAGTAAGAGATAAATTTCAATGAACTGAATGAATCATGGATACCTATTTCAAAATGTTGAAACATTGCCGAATGATGACGAGAACACTTTTTTAACGAATATCAACCATCAAAATAGGAATACTCATTTCACAAATTATTTTTGTAATAAAATTTTACGATCATCACTGTCAAATTTTCGAAATACTTTCTCTAGCTCGCAGAATTATTGTTGTAGAGTAAATAAACGACACACAAGAAGAAATGGAGTATTATCACAGATAAATTAAAATTTTTTTCTAAATAAATTATCAAACAATAAATTGTAATTAAAAACAAAAATTTTATCAGTACGTAACAAGGAAATTAATACTTTGGTATTTAAGTACACAAGTACACATTAAGTACTTAAAAAATAAAATAAAATCCATCGTTATGAATAGAAGAAAGAGAAACAATAACGAGGAATGTTTTACACCTCATGGCGAGATAAGATTTACAAATGTGTAAGATTTTGCAAAGGACAAAAAAAAAAGGAATGTTTGGTACGTCATACCATAAATGGACGAAAAAATGATTTCAATTTAAAAACGTTACGATTAATAACATTTTTTCTACAACATTATTATTGTTAACATTATCATAATTTTAATTCATTGTCATTACTACCAACACAACCTTTGGAGTGTTATTCATTTACATTGATTCTAATTATTATTCAACAACAGAGCTCATATCGAATTGAAATTCTATTTCGTTGCGCGAAAGTGCGTCAAAATATGGATTTAAAACACTACAAGTTCATCTATTATTTTCTGTATAAAATGATTATAAAAATAAATAAAGCTAGACACGAAGTCTCTATTTTTAGCTTTATTCTCACAGCCCAATTAATTGAAATTCATTCTTCTAGGAACGTGCGAAACAGCTGCCAATATTTTTATTTTCAACCTAAAATATTACTATCTACTTCTGCGCAACGTCGGACTATCTGGTGGAGTTGATAGCGACCCTGTGATCGCTGGACGTTTACTTCCTTTGGTATTACCCTTTTTGATAGTTTTAGGCGATATGCTCGGTGTTAAGTCCGTCGAATCAGCATTTTCTCCACTTTGCCACACATTTCCGCTTTTTGATTCTGTAAGAAATTCGAGCAAATGATTTTTTATAAGATATAATACAATACAGTTCTACTGGACATGAAATGCTTACCAGATTTTAATACTGTTTGTTGCGCAGTGGACGAAAAGGTGGGAAAACATATTTGAGCAGAAAAATCTTCGAACGTTGAACTAGTTTTATAATCGCGTACAATAGTTTCTAATGAACGGAAACGTTCTTCGTAACTGAAAAAGAAATAAATTACAATGTTTAAAATTTGAGCCCAAGAAAAAGCGAAATTACAAAAAAATTGTAGAACTCACTGTTGCTGATGAAATGGTAACATGCTCCTCTTGGCTCTAGAAGCATTGACAGCTATATTGCGAACCAAATTTGGCAAGATGCTGGATTCAACGATAGTTTCGCTAAAACACGGTCCGAAAAAGGGAACCTATTTTGAAACAACGAAGATTACAACGTAAATGGAAGAAGTGGAATACTTTTTCAATAATATGTTAAGTGAATAGTACCTCGGGTTTTTTTGATATTTGTAAGCGATATAAATTATGAGGTAAAGGATATATGACGATTAATATATCACAAAATTCCGTGGGTATGATACCGCGTCTGTAATCTCGATTATGTTCGGACCAGACGATGTGGACTTCATCATTTCCCAAATGCCTTGTCTGTCGATAATCACAATTAATCAATTTTCATGAAATTCAAAGAATCGAATAAAATTTTAGACTGTTTCAATTACTTTATTAATCAGTCCTTCTGGAGTTGATGATGACATTCGTGTGGAAACATGGAGAATCAATTCGTAGAAAGATGAAGCGAAGTAGGGCGCTGTCACTCCGGTCGTTCGATTTCTTTGTAAACCACCCATAAAACCAGTATGACTTTCCAATTCGACCTGAAAATATATTTTTTCACGAACGTTCACATCGATATTTAATAAATACTTCGAATATCACAACGTAGCATTACCTCCCACGCTAGAGCAGCGATGAAGTCTTCGTACTTCTGACTTCCACCTGTATTTGATAAAATCGAGGTCTTATCTTCTTGACCATTTGCTACATAGATCACCGCAATCTTATGAGTTTCTCGGCAGAACTAGAATGAAAACGAAAAATGTAGAAACAATCAGGAAGATTTTAGCGACGAAATGATTGTACTAAATAACGTAAAATGGATCGAAAGCAAAGCACGGCAAAATTGGAGGAATTATTTCAGATGAAAATCCACGACTGCGGCTCATGAACCAGATGATCAAATTATTCACGTTCTTTGATATTTTTTCTCCAAAATTTATCAATATTCTATATCCTATCTATGAAGAAGAATAGGTAAAATACCTGAGAATCCAAATTGCGAATCTCTCGCAAAACCTTCTCGGTTTTCTGTAACAAATACAAACGTGATCTCATATCCCAACCAAGATATCCCAGATGGGACAAGAACAATCGCGAGTACTGGAAACTCGATTTTCCATCTTTGTAGTTTGGCCGGTGTTCCATAGGTCTGAAAAATGTAGATTGAAGTTTATTAAAATAACAATGAATTGTTCCAGATTCAAAATGCAGCAGTCAGGAGAAGTTTTTCGGAGGAATAAATACCTTTTATTCTAAGAACTCAATCAAATGTCATTTATACATATTTTCAACTTTTATACATCAAATTTACTCTTATTAAAGTCAAAAATTAATTCCAAACTTTTTTACTGGAGAAAGTTCGACCTTCAAAGGGGTTTTATAGTATAGGCGATAGGGGAATGGAGTTTGCATTTTGGGGGGGAGAAGCAGTGATTGATGAAAATTTTAGAGTCAGGTGCTGGGAACAACATATCAAAAATCCCCAACCCCTAAACCTTGTGCAAAATTTTCTGTGGCACGTTTTAGCCCTCCAAATTTGGTTTTTTGTCAATATCTCGAAAAGTTGAAGCGATAGGAAAAAATTTCCCCATCCAAAATTGTTCCTCGTGAAATTCTACATAAGATACCATATTCGAACATCATCCTAGGCCTATTTTCTGGCCTCAAAAGTTCGCGAGAAATGCTCAATTTTCAAAAATTTCCATGTTTTTTGCCTGTAACACGGAAATGAAGACTTCTAGAGAAAACTAATATGTCACATAGACAATTTGCAATGAATTTTCGTGTCTAGACATTGCACCTCCATGTTGCAGCCCCCTATTTGATAGTTCGCGAATATATCAGAAAGGCTAACCTGGAGAACAGAAATTTTGAATCCAGAAATACTCCTCATGAATTTGTACATGAAATGGTATACCTATTGAAACAACAAAAATGCAGATTTCCAAAAAATTTTTTACAAGTTTGGCATCATTGCTTCGTCACTGTCTTCTCCATCACTGTCAGTATCGGAACTGTCGCCCAGGGCCTCCAGATCGTCAAGAACAAAGGGATCGCCTATAATCTTCTCTTCCAATT
Organism: Aspidiotus destructor; assembly: GCA_035079395.1. Classification (NCBI taxonomy): domain Eukaryota; kingdom Metazoa; phylum Arthropoda; class Insecta; order Hemiptera; family Diaspididae; genus Aspidiotus; species Aspidiotus destructor. The sequence goes on along the minus strand of JAVHKZ010000003.1, from coordinate 6,997,784 downwards.
TTTCGTCCTCCTCCATGGACAAGTCGACCAAGGGGATCCGCCAAATAATTACTCTCCTCTTTCTCGGCAAGTCCAATACTCCGTCAAGAGAAGCCATTTTCCCCCTAACTTGTAATATAAGCTGGCGGAAAATGAGAGGGTGACCAATTCAAACAGTAGGAAGGCCCCTGAGATTTTCGACCTCTATTTATACTCATTAATAGACATCATACTACCCCCAAATATCTTTAAAATGACCTGATGAAGGTGTTGAAAACAGATTCAGGATGCATCATGCATGAGTCATCTCTCAGTCGTTGGGGTTTGTGACTATGAATCATGACTGTCTTCAAAAAATGAATCAATTACTAGTTACAGCTTACGTTAAGTGCAGTTTGGGGAGAGAGGGGAAGTTATTGGATGTCACTGTCGATAAATGGCATAGATTTTGAAAGTATTAGAAATTGGCCGAGCAAATTGTTGGGACGTAGACAATAAGAGCTGATAACTGAAACAGAAAATGAAGTCGAGTTTCACTGAAAAAAAAAAAAAAAACATTGTAATGACGTCTACTAGATCCCCAAGGTACATTTTGTCCTGCGTAAATAATACTAGATTTTACAGAGCGTCAGTTTGGCGATTCAATTCCTCGCATTCGATAGAACGAAGAAACTCTAGTTTGTCTTGATCTCAAGAAAATTCTAGGTCGTTATCATACGCAGTGGCGTATTTACGCCCCCCCCCCCAGAGGACCTCTAAAAGCCTAAAAAATCATTAATTTCAACTAACCGATTAGCTTTTTTTTTTGCTCAATTGAAATTTTGTTCTAGAAAATTTCCCCCCCACGAGAGAGAGTTTCTAAATACGCCACCTTCACTCGACGACTCGAATTTTCTGGCTTTTGTCTCACATCCCTGATTTTGTTCCAGAGGGACAATAATAAAGTGTCAAATCGCTGCTTGAAAGGCACTACTCAGAGAGAGGGAATGGTTGACAGTTTAAATTCATGGCAGGCTCGAGCAACCTGCAGCTCGTGAGCCATATGCGGTCGATAAGGGGTGCTTGTACGGCCCGTGGAGAGGAAAATAAAACTTAAGCAAAACACCTTTCTATGATGAATCACAACCTACGGGAATAGAAATACAACCAAGGTAGATAGTCACATAATTTGACTGAAAAAAAGAATTTATTCAACGAGATTTCTGCGTTTGAGTGACAGTACTCCAAGTAGTATTTTCTGGTAGAAAATTTGTGACCTTTAACTCAAATGCAGCATAAAGGTACTCGTCAGTTAGATTCCTATGCGATGTTTTGAATGCTGTAATCATCGAGAAAGTGTGCTCACATAGAGGTGGAACTGCCTTCCTGCACACCTGGATGTGGATACGGCTTAGGTTTCGAGTAGGTATAGGCCTTAGCGTGGTTCTGCACTTGCTCATAGTCTATCTTCTTCTTCATCACGGCGGCTGCTAATGCAGACACTTAGAAAAGCTTCTTGATTGGTATCTTCTTCTTTGCTTCGAATACCATCGCTCTTTTCTCAGCAATAAGGTCTGTCGGTGGTGAACGGGCTAATACGCAAAGAGCCTCCTCAGCGGAGCTCTTTGTTGAATATTGAGCATCTCTCTCCTTCTGTAAGGTATTCATGTTGAGTCGGCTTTTACTCGAGCTCGCATATAGGAAGATTGCCAGGGTGGTGCTCATCATGATCTTCCGTCTTGCTTCACTTGGCCCTCTCACACAAGTCTTTTACCGATGAAGGACCTATGATCAACGGAAAATCGACGATGTTGACATCAGTGAGTAGAGTGGACAAGGTGGTACTCATCATGATCCTTTTCCTTGCGTCCCTAGCCCTACCAGGTTCATCTGAACCCTTCGGTTCACATCTACCCTACCCGGCTTCCTTTTACGCCGAGCGGTGCTCATCATGATCGTTCTTCTTGCTTCTCTTGGCTTTCCCAGGTTCCTCATCAGGTGGCTTAGGTATGCATCTACCATTCCTGCCTTTTTCGCTGTCATCAAGAAATGGTGCCTGAAGCTCAGCGTTGAGTCAAACCAGATGCCAAGGTACTTCATCACATTTTGGGTTTTGATTTCCACTGATTCCAGGCAAAAGGTGGGAGAACTGAACTTTCGAAGGGACGTGAATAATATGGTCTCCCTTTTACTTGCTACAAGGTCTAATCCAGCTGACTCCATCCAACGCGTTACTTCCTCTGGGGCCCGGTTTGCCTGCTGTGCACCGCTACAATTATCTCACTAGGGCATGCCACCAGTGTCTCATCTGCATGTTGAATGAGCTCAACACCCGGTCGCAGCTTCATCTTTTAAATACCGTTGAATGCAACTCACTACAAGAGTGGCCATAGGACCATTTCTCTATGAGGGCATCCAATATTCTCTCTCACAGAATTGAGTTGAACGCATTCCTTATGTCCAGGCTGAGGGCTGCGCAAAACTGACCTCTTGCTATTGCTAACTTGGTCATCCTCTTCAGCCCAATTCCAGCATCTGATGTACAGCGTACAATCTGAAGACCGTCCTAACTACTAGAGATTATAAAGTTTATTTAACTTCCCGAGTGCAAACCATGAATAGACGTTGGATGGTACAACGCTGACGCGTAAATAAGAATTTGTAAACGTATATTTCCGTGTATATTTTCGTTTACCGGTTGCTATCTCATGAATACCCGACGGGAGCTACTTTTTGAAGAGATAATCATTTACAGTTTTCAGATGTTCAGCCTATAAAATTGAGCATTTCTCGCGAACTTTTGAGGCCAAAAAATAGGCCTAGGATGATGTTCGAATATGGTATCCTATGTAGAATTTCACGAGGAACAATTTTGGATTGGGAAATTTTTTCCTATCGCTTCAACTTTTCGAGATATTGACAAAAAACCAAATTTGGAGGGCTAAAACGTGCCACAGAAAATTTTGCACAAGGTTTAGAGAGAGGGATTTTTGATATGTTGTTCCCAGCACCTGACTCTAAAATTTTCATTAATCACTGCTTCTCCCCCCCCCCAAATGTAAACTTTAGTATTTTCTTTAACTCTATCGCCTATATTATTAGAGATGTTTGAAAGATCGTACACGATCTTCCAGCACGTTCAATAAACAGAAACCATTTTCAAATTGAAAACTATGATTAAAAGTTCCGGCAAAATTTTCGAAGTAGGACCATATCAATGAAGAGACATGAATCGAAAAGACGATCACCTAAAATAGTAGGCAAAATTCAGATTTACTTACGGTGATAAACCCATAGCGTGTGATAAATAATCGTTTTCGACACATTTTTGGTTCAAAATTGTACTGATTGTTTCTTGTTCCATTTCGGAATTCAGCGGGGAGTGGGCCGATGGCACGTTACGCGGCATTTCAGGATCTTCTAAACATTCGGGACTTGTATAACCTATGAACTGCAGCAACTGAAATCAGATAGTTTTGTTTTGAACATCGGATCGATTCAATTTTTCTCAATTTTCCTATCGGGAATGTTTCAATAAGTAAAATAGACTTTTATTTTTACGGAACGGTACATCAAAGTTCACGAGTGCATGGAGAAGACGACTGTGCTTTAGATGCTCTGAATAAAAAGATAACTCAACAGTCGTACGTCAATAGAATTTCTCGAAAATCTTACTCAACGACTTCAAGATTCAGTTGATTTAGAATTCAACAGTTTGCGGAGCATAACAGTTGTCGTCAGTGTCTCAAGCAAATACTCTAATAACTATGAGGAGAGGTGTGAGTAGAATACTAATATAGAAAAAGTTTTGCGACACGATGGGATAACACCCGAAAGTACTCTTGTAAAAGTAACCAATAAAGTAGAACTGTACACTTAAAACCTTTTTAAAACTATGAAGAAGACGTTCAACACCGCGAAAAGAATCACTTACATCATCCAAATTGTCGAGATCGGAAGCAGAATTTTCAACCGTCGGGAGGATATGCGGCTGTCTGTGTCGCAATGTGTGTTGTAAAGGTGAACTAGCGATGTACGAGACAAACTGTGTTTCATCCGCGCGAGATTTCTTCTTCTCGTCGAGTAATAATGCTCTAGGTTCTTCTTCCTCCACTACGAAGAGGATTTGAGGTGGAATTAAAATCAGTAAACAAAAATGAAAAAAATATCGAATGAATCATCTTACATGATGATAACTGCTCGGGAGTACAGTACAAGATCGATGCATCCCAACAGAATCGTCCATTCAATGTTCTCAACAATAGCCTAACTTGAGACGACGCTGTCACCATGCCGGCCGTTACACCTCCACCAGGCACTTCTAAGGCAGGTAATTCGAGTAGCGATAATATCAGATTATTTGTGCTGACAAACATCTAAAATAACCGATCAAAACGTTATAGGATGTATAGCAAACGACAGGAATTCTGAGAACACAACACTCGTACCAATAGATTGGGAAGTGAAAATATCTCCATGTTCAAGTTATTGGTCGTTAAACAAGAATTGTCATCTTGCTCGGTAACGATGGATGATAAACGAGCAGCTCCAGAAATGATAGGAAATTGGCCTAGATTGGTTAATAAGTGAGCGGTAATCTGGAAGATTCAATGGGCATGAGAATTACTGACAATAAATTCACTCTTTTTTCATTATCTACTCATCTTAATTACCATTTTTGCCGCTAGTTGCAAAGAATGTTGGGTACTATTCAAATGAGTCAGATTCATACTGATATCTCCAAAGGATCGCGCTTCATATTCGTCTACCTTCAAATCATCTAAGGAAATTTTAGGGACATATTCTTCCAACAAGGCATCATCAAAATGATTGCCCAAATTCAAGCACGGTTGACGACCACCTTTCGAAATCTCTTCTAAAATCTGAAATGGGAAAAATACTAAACCTTATGAGAAAATGTGAAAAAATTATTCGATCAATACATGATTTCGAAAATCTCAACGTTCATGATCAAAATACAATTGAAATGTAATAGGAAAACTTCTTAATAGTATCAAGGGAAGCTTACTCCGAATACGTAGAATAATAAGCATTGAAACTGATCATTTTCCGAATCCGACCGCAGCAGAACATCCAAAGGCATACTCATAGCCCACTCAGCCAGACACAATAAAAGGGATGTGAGTAAACGTTTTTTTCCGTCTCCGATTGGCAACATAGAATTTAGAGTGTCAACGAGTACCTGTAAAAGCAATTGACGCGGTACAATAAAACTGAGCTTCTCGTTGCTTAACCTGAATGCATCAATATATCACCTTTATCGTTTTACAAGGAAATTCCGGATAACACTCCATCAAGGTACTCATGTAATTGGAAAGGAGTGAAAGTACGTCACAAGCAACTTGGGCGACCACTTCGTGTTTAAACTAAAATTGAGAGCAAAAAATTGAATTAAAATCACAAATGAAAAGAAGGTGTAAGAAGTGTTTTCAAAGTCGTTCGTCTTTCAAATGATATTTGCAAAAAAAAAAACTAAACATCTGACAGAAAATATCAATAATTTTCTGTTTAATACACTAAACTTACTTTTAACGTTAACAATAAAGTGTTGAATGCTTTTTCGATGTAAGTGTGTTTCGATCTTCTTTCAAATTCTTGCATAAGATAAAGTCCCAATCCAGATACGGCAATACATCTCGCATATCCACTTTGTTCTTTCTTTGCAACGTGGAGAAGAATTTTCAAAATACGTATCTAGAAAAAAAGTCATCGAAGAATGGTGACGATTTTATGTAAGGTGAAAACTTCAATTTTTTTTTTCTTTACTTTCAATTCTTCCGCAATATTTGGCTTATTTTTATAACTCGGAAAGTTCACAACAACATTCGGAAAGCTCAATAGGGTTACGAGAACGGACACGGCTTCAGCTCTTGGTGTCTGCAACAGACGAGACTAATGAAATCAGATGAAAAAAGAATAGAAGTCTAGGACATGACTCTATTTTACCTGTTTCAAATCGTCTCCCAGCAAAATAGTTTGCGCTGCCTGAATAAATGGCAAAATTAGTAAAGTGTATCCCGGTAATTGTCTTGAAAAAAAATTCAATCCCGTATGTTTCATAATAGCGTATACTATATTCTGAAATGAGATTTATTCGATTACGACCAGATATTATAAATAAAATTGCTACAGAAATATGTAGTAACTAACTGCCATACTTTATCAGTCGAAGTAAGCCCGGTCTGTAAAACATTATAAAACTTGGAAATGTATAAACGCGATAAACACGAATTCGGAACTGCCAAAGTAGTTCGGCACAGTAATTCATAAGCGTAAACTTTCCCTTTGAAATACTCTGGAGGTAAGTGCAATGCCTACAATTACAAGATAATTTTCAATAAAAACAATCGATATTTTTTGCGTGGTAAGAACAAGCGATTTTGGAGAAGGTTACCTCGAAACACCATGGCGAGAATATTGTCAATGGCGGGATAAGTTCTGGCACAGGGGGTGTTTTTTGATTGTCTTCTGGTACACCTTGATTCAATTTCATCTACAAATCCGAATCATAGGATTTTTATAACCAACAAATACCAATTAGTGAAAGGCGACACTCTTATGAATTGAGCTGTACCTTAATTAAAGTATTCGACAATTCTATTAAGTGGTGAAAGACTTGAGCATGTAAATTGACATCAGCAATTTCGTTGACATTTCCAAGAGCACCGAGCATTCGTTTCCATAAAATTATGGCAACATCGGGTAACCAACCTCGCACGTTTCCACCAGCAATTACAGACTTCTGGTCATCTTCTGGCACTAAGTTTCAAGAAACTATTAGCACATGATAGTTTTCTCAAATAATTTAACTAAAATTAATCATACTGTAAAATTTTTCGGGACCATTCTTTACCAGGACTAAATATTTTCCAGCTAGCAAACGTATGTACAAGAACTATCTCAAACTTCGTACGTATTGAGCAGTTTTGAATTTCATTTAATTCAATCCAACGATTTCATACAAATACCAACTTACCAATAATGTTTTCTTGAGCAACTTCTATCTGAATTGGAGCATCTTTGATGGAGTTATTTTCTAAGCCGCTAGACAGAGCTGGGGAGGCCGATCTGGAATGTGTTTCTGAACCACATTCATCTAATAGAATGAAAATATCAAAATTATTACTTTATAGCGATCAGGCAATCTATGATAACTACATAAATACTCACTCGTACGATTTTTAAGCGAGTCTAGTGATTTCCACTTTTTAGGACTTCTAGTTTCCGCGGAATCTTTACAGCTATCTTCAAGAATGACATTTTCAAAGACGGGATTGGATGTATCTACAAATAAAAATACAATAAAATTATTATATCACGGGCCGAGGCGGAATAAAACGTACAGGATTTCACGAACCATTCTCTACACTAAAAGTTGACATTTTTCGCGGTAATTTTGTATCGTACGAAACATTTGTATCACTTCTACTTCGTCGCAAGTTAGATGGATGTATTCGTTTGTGCTCGTAACTTTGTTCATTCACTTCTCCGCTTTCCGTTTCTGTGACTCCTTGAAAAAGCGAAATAATAAGAACACAAGATAGATTTTGAAAATACACAAATTAACAAAGAAACAGCGTGAATCATGTTAGAAGAACGGTGAGATCTGAAGAAAAAACTTATAGGTCTGAAATATTCAAATATCGTCGTTGTTCCACTTTCTCTTCCACATTTTCATCATAAATATCTCTTGAGACCAGGCAAGACAATTTCAAGAGAGCCCGAGGGATAAAATGGGTACTTTCTGCTCCTTTTGATTCGTTAGCGTGCAAAAGACGCATAAGGCAGTTACATGACGTGGTAAAACAGTTTCTATCGTCGTTTTCAAAAATCGATGGATAGTGACCGATAAAAATCGTACTCTATGCATTTTTCAATCAGTCAAATGTATGAAACCTAAAATACTCATTTCGCAAGTTGGTTTGAGGAGTAAAATCAGCTCATAATTTGATTTGAAGACAACATACTTTTCACAGTTTATCTAGGCATCAAATAAAATAAAAAATATGTTCTGGCGGAGCTAAATAAATAAAGGTCATGTTTCATGTCTTTCTCTTTCTCAAAAGCCTAGTATAAGCCTATTTAAGGATATTTCAAGTTGATAGCTTTTGAGTAGCTCACTCGCTCTCCTCTTTGTTCTTGCTAGTATAAACTGACTAGATCCGTTTATATTTTCCAGGGATGGTAAGTTTAAGTCGATATGAACGCTGCTGTTTATTGAGCTTGTAAGTCAGCTCGTAATTCAGTCAATGGGTGGCCATTAAGCTCAAAGCCATTGCTGATGAGCTGTTTTTGATTTGAATTTTGATTGAATTTTTTAAATATGAGGTTTGACAAGTTTTTTTTTTTTTTTGGCTTGTCAATTTTGATTTTGGGTTCATTTTCAAAAAATTCTGACACATTTTGGGCCGCAAAAGAAGCTCAAAGCTAATCGCTTTGCGGCTTATAGCTGATTGCTTCCACCTTGAAACAGCTCAAGCTAAGCTAATCAAAAATTTTGAAAAACATGTCAGCCCAAAGCTAAGTTTGAGCCAATGACGATTCGCTTTCCATCCCTGATATTTTCGATGATGTCTACGCCCGGACACCCTATTATAAGCCTAGTTCAAGACTAGTGAAATCTAGGGGGAAGGGGCTTCTCTATTACAATTTCAGTTTAAGACTGCTAAAATCCTAGTATAGGACTTTTCCAGTACTCCATATTGCATACTCATTTGCCTGCCCTGTTATCAATCTGGTAGTGTTTGATAACGATTTAACATTGGTCTTATGGGTGTTGCTGGATTGCATACTCATTTTCATTCCGGAGCGTTTTGCCATAACAGCAATGTTAAATTGTTATCAAACACTACCAGATTGATAACAGGGCGGGCAAATGAGTATGCAGTATGGAGTACTGGAAAAGCCCTAATCAAAAAGCTAGTATAAGGCTCTATAAGTATAGGTAATGACACGACGCCATATTGGATCTACGGCTAGCAGGGAGAACTACGTTTACTAGCCGTTACAACATGCGGTAGGAGAAAAGTGGGAAAATTTCACGTCTAAAGTTTATTTACAAAAAAAAATATATCACTCTTCCGATTGGAAATGTTACGAGGAATAAATTTAGTTCTTTTGATTTTTTTGAAATAATGGATATTCATCGAGATATTTGCCTTTCAATTAACACAGGCTCTTATGGCAATGTTGTAGAAAAGATCCAATATGGCGTCGTGTCATTACCTAGACCTAGTATATAAATTGGGCAAGGTGCAGTGCTGCCGGATGATAGTTTCAAAAGTCTGTATCCGCCATTTTTATAAGACCTAAAAACAGATTTCTCCAGTTTTGAATGATCCATCAATGACAATCAGGAGAAAGGTATCTCTCATACAAGTAACTGAGATACTTTTTCCTTGATCGACTCAATATGACGGGAGACTGCAGAAAAATATCTCTCGTTATGGGGTCCAAGGTACCTTTCCCTTGACCGCAAAGAATCCGTATTGTATAAAAAAAGAAAAATGTTATAAGATAAGGGCTATTAGCATCAAGTACCTATTTCACGGAAAGGGTAGCAGTGCTGCCAGATGATATTTTCAAAAATCTGTACCCGTCATTTTTCGTAAGACCTAAAAACAGATTTCGAGGACTTTGACTGATTTATCCTTTTATCAATACCCAATCAGAAGAAAAGTATCTCGCATAAGGAAAACTAAGGTACTTTTCCCTTGATCAACTCAATGTTACGGGAGACAACAGCATAAAACGACCAGGAGAAAAGTATCTCTCGTATACGTGTCTAAGGTACTTTTCCCTTGAGCGCAAGAAATCTGTATTTTACGCAAAATCCGTGGAAAAACCTGTATCTTTTTCGAGGACCCAACATCCGTAGATCTGGCAGCACTGAAGGGTAGCAATTAGATTCCGGTTTTGCTCTCCTGGGAGATTCGCGTTTTGCTGCTAATTGCCCTTACCTTGGAACAGGTCACCTGTATCTTCTTCGAGGACCAAAAATCTGTAGATCTGGCATCCTAGGCAAGGTGAACTCGCAAATTTTTGAATCACCCACGGAGTAACGGGGGTTGGGGGGGGGCACTCAGAAAATTTCAAATTAGGGATCAGGGAAGCGTAAAGACATTACTAAATTACTAAAGGAGAGATGGAGAGGGGCTTTTCTCCGTCTATTATAAGGTTAGTTTAGGACAAGTAAAATACAAGCATAAAGCTCGTCTAAAGCTATTATAAAACTAGGATAAACCCAGTATATAAACCGGACACTATGCCTAGTCACCTTATTACAAGCATAGTTTGAGAGTAGTAGAATCCTAAGGGGGGGCTCTTCTCCGTCCATTATATAAGTCTAGTTCAAGACTGGTAAAATCCTAGTATAAAGCCATCATAAAGCTAGCATAAACCTAGTATATTAAGTGGGCAAGATGAACTCGCAAATTTTTGAATCACCCGCTGAGTAACGAAAGTGGGGGGGGGGAGGGCACTCGGAAAATTTCAAATTAAGGGTCAGGGCAGAGTAAAGACATGAAACATGCCAAAAATATGAAAGTTTTGTCAAAATGATCTCTACAAAGGTCTTCGATGATTAAGCTGAGATACTTTTCTCTTACAGCTTACATATTGGATAAAATGCTCAAGTGAACAAGAAACTCGCACTTACTGTTGACGGTATTTGCTTCGTGTTTTTTTGTTTCTATATCATTGCAAATGGTGATCTTCCTCGTGGCAAACCCTTTTTTGCGTTTGGCTTTCTGTTCCGTCAACCGGTCCAATGGCAAATCAGATAAATCGAGATGATATACGTGCCTGGCCAGAACTCGAGTCAATGTTTCCATAGTTTTCTGAAAATCATGCGTATTTTCTTTTCAAATTTACAACAATTGAAAAACATGAAATTTCAGCGAAAATACTCACAGCCCATTCTTTAATCAACTCTTCCCATTGCGTGAGTGAACTAAGCACTTGACAGAATCTATCCCATAATTCGGCACAAATTACAACATTCAAGTTAGCTTTGATCCACGTCACTATCAGCGTCTGTAACAATCGCGATTCAGGTTACGAGTCGACGAAAACGAAGTTGTAAAATAAAAAAGCAAGTTTTTTTTTTCGAATGAAAAATTTAACATTCTGTACTTTGACAACCTCACCGACAACTTTTTATACGAACATTTTTAAAACATGAGAAAACAAGTAGTGTACTAATCTATTGTAGGGTATCTCGGCCAGTGTTTCAAACGACTGTGAGAAACATCTTGGTTATTTCCCCAAGATGATGTGAGCATTAATTATGAACTCGACAACAAAAACTAAGTGCTGCCAGTCATCACCATCACCAATGCTCATATTATTCAATCATATCACTATTTTTCATAAACCTATAGTTACATGAATACCTGAAAAACAGCTGGAGCTAATTTACCACCCAATTTCTCATCTTTCCTTCGCGGAGGAGTGGAACTCAAAATAGTAGATGTTATCTTCAATAATGTGAGTAATAACTGCTCCCTGTCATCATGTAATGATACTAGGTGTTAAAATGAAAACTTGAAAAAAACAATATCTATAATTATTCTTGATTAGGCTTACCAAGTTTTCATTTCCATATGAGTATGCATGACCATATATCGATATAAATTTAAAACACGTTTGCAGATATCAACTTGTTCCTCTAACAACTGCGCTGATTCACTGCTAGTCTCTAATAAGAAAACATTAGCAGCGTGCGAAATGAATAATTGGAGAACATTCTGAAACATACATAAGATAATTACGTACATTTATTTAAAATTAGGTAATACGATGATGGATTGCTCTTCCAGACAAACTCACTTGCAAACCAGCTCTCACGTGATAATTTTCAAGAGCTATAGCACCCACGTAAGAATCGTTCCGTAATCGAATGGGTTTATTGATCATATCCTCGGACTTGACGTTCGACTACAAACAAAGAAAAGGTTCTTTTCTTTTTATCCATCATTAATTTGAGTAGAGCGGATGTGGAAACTCACGAAATGTATTGAAGGACCCTTAGGAAAACATGTTTCATTTTCTAGATTTGAAATCGAAAAATAACTCACTTCTAATTCAATTGACTCTTTTCGATTCACCGGTTCTAGCATGAATGCAGGTATTTCGACAACCTTGAAAAAATTAAGAATACTACATCAAATTTTTAAATTACAAACCTATGATGAAAGTATTACCAACGCAATGTTGATAAAGAACAATACTACACAATAATGCTACCTAATTTATTTTCATCATAATTACGACAGACCCATTTATGTGAAATATTGGGATCCGTTGGAGAACGCTCATTGATGTATCTTAACACTACGCGATATCTTTAGTCAAAAAATACGAATAAGCGCTTCCATAGAAGAACAATTTTCGTTCGTAAGAATGACCCTGTCTTTATCAAAAATTTCCACCGGTTATTTACTCAATTGAAATGCAGAATGCTTACAGATTTCTGAATCCAGTCCTTATACACAGCTATCGTTCGTCGTATTGCTGGAGAGCATGAGAATGGTAACAAATAGGCTTGCCTAAAAATTTCCAGCACAAGATTTACGTTTTCCCGATTTAGGAAAAGAACATCTCGTACTACTTGGAAGGATAAGCAGAATACGTCTTCCCTGAAAAATATATGAATTGAGAGAGAGAAATGTAAGCAGAAGAATAAATGGAATACCATACATACGGATTTTGGGCGACTACGTTGTCTTCAGAGTTCGTTGCATTTTTAAAGATACCCTGTTCATTATTTTGATTCGTTACCCTAAAACAAAAAGAGGAAAAATGATAGAGTAAAATAGGAAACAGTTGATAGAATGGTCAACAGAAATTACTTACGGTTGTTTTGGTAGTAATCCAGAGGGAATATTACCCGGACTTTTATGTTTAATATCGTGAGTAAAATTTGCAATCCATCTGATCACAGATACACGACATAACAAATACTTATCACTCCTAACAGCGTAACGCAGCTCCGGTAATTCTGGAAACATGAACAAAAAATTATCTTGTATTTTTATCATTCAATAATAAGGTTTTATATTATAAAAACTAAAACGAATTACAAACCTGATACTGGCTTGTACACACTCGTCTTATCGCTATAATTTCGGAAAATAACTGGTAGATAATATTGTTTGAATTTTTCAAACAAGAATATGAAGCAGCGACGTCGTTTTTCATTGCATGAATCTCTCCAACGTATTCGAGATACCTATTACACGATGTGATATACGTTACAATAATCATTTATATCGTTATATTGAAGGAACTTTATCCAGAACCAATCTTACCTGAGTGACCATAAATTCTAATAAGGAATCCAAAAAAAATTTCATTTGATCTTCTTGCGGTTTTTCGCCGCTGGGAGGCGGATAAACAGGATGAATATCCGCACATGAAATCGGACCTGTGAAATTTCAACACGTTGTTTATCTAATAGCTGATTGCTACACTTCAGATGTTTAGAATTCATTTTCTCACCATCGTTGGAAGAGTTTACGACTGAGGAACTTTTGTTTAGAACATCCAATCCTTCGTAACCGTCAATTGGGCAAGAAAATCCAGGAACAATGGTCGCAAATATAGCGTGTGCGATATCTGGTGCATTTTCTTGTAAAATTTGGTACCAGATGACAAAAAACCTAATCAAAAATAATATTTGTAAGCATAATTGAAAAAATGAGCATGAGTATGTGATGAAATAATCTTTAATTTACTTAATAGCTTCTCTGCGAAGTTTCCACGAGTTGGCTGGATGTAAGAGTTTAGTCAAAACGCGTCTGATGCTATGACACTGCCATCTGTTTGAAATGAGTTCAGGACAAAAAATAAGAATTTTTTCCAAAACACCAAGAACATTGTCGAGTTCTTCTTTGTGTGTTTTATGAACTGGAAATAAAAGAAGGAAATCATATACATTAATCATTACCAAAGTTTCAATTATTGACGTTTGAAGAGCGAGGCAATACATGAAACTACATTTTTTGAAAAAGAAATAAACACGAATTATACATTTCATCAAGTTTCATTATTTTGAGTAAGAATTTCATCAAACGAGAATTTTTTCAATCGATTATTTCTATTTTAATGTAGTCATCTCTTCCTCCAGACAAATTTTTGGTTTTAAAAAAGATGAAATTCTTCAATCTTAATTTCCATTGTATGTCGATTTAATATCAAGAATATGAATTTAGCTAAAGACAACTTTTCGGAAGTTATCATTCAACGAAGACCATGACTTTTTTCCATATTTTCTTTCACGTACAGCCTCTACTCAAAATCATACCACTTTACCTTCTAATTATTATAACACAGTAAACCAAACAATTAATATGCATAATAATTTAACAAGCACAGTCAATCAACAAAATAAAGTTGTTCAAGTTTTTTGACGTTTGTTGTATGCAAAACGCCTGAAAACTTCATGGTAACGTTCAAAACAGTTGTACCTTTAGTGAGGTTCACAACATGCTAAACAAATGCAAGATACAGAGGCTTTTGGCACTACATTTAAGCTGCCAAAATACAGCGTTTCTCAAAAGCATTCTACAAAATAAGCATACGGGGAAACTTTAAAAAATCTATGGAGACCTAGCTCTTGAAGAGATCCTCCATGCAAAAAAATCCAAGTTTTTCCGATGTTCTCATAGCGAAGTATAAAACATGAACTCGAATTGCAAAGTTTGTCATGCACCGGATAATAATATTATAAAATAGACACAATATTACTGAATTAATGCACGTTGAACAGTGTTTTTTTTTTTTTTTTTTTTTGCTCTTTTCTCTCAACATGAACGGGTATGAAATGAAAATGAAGTAGGGGAAGGTAATCATGCTTTTTGTTTGAATTTTAGAGAAACTTACCAATGTGAAAAGGAAGTTCTGTAATCAAGAAAATATGACAAAAATAACAGGGGATATTACTTTCAATATCACAGGATAGAAAATCATAATGAGAAAGGGGAAATGCAAAAAGTAAACTAACCTTTCTGTTTTAAATTTGTCTCTGCTATGACGAAGTTATCGTAAAATATATGATAAATATTGCTGTAGTGTACTTCGAAGAAACTTTTTTCATCATTAATGTCAATATGTTCTGAAACAGATCAGAAAAAGTCGATCTTATTCGTCATTAAAAAGGCGTACAAGTTATCAATTTGTTGCACTGTATAAGTAATTATGAACGTACCCAATACATTCCTTAAATGTTTATATCTGGTCACTGAATCTTTTTTGAAATCTCCGATTTTTTGCGCTGATTTTTTTATGTCTCCGTGAACTTTCTTACCGAACATTCTTCCTGGAAAGTAAAAGACATCAACATAAATCTTAAGAGCTGATGGTAAAAAACTTTTGGGCTGTAGTCTATAAGATTCATCTTGACCATAGTGTTGAATGAGGATTATCCAAATTTACAATTTCGGGTAGTACACACAAATTAGCGGCAATAAAAGCCTACCGACGAAGTTTTGAATAGATCGTAAGATATTTCTATTCGAGAGAATTGAAACAGGAATGTACTGAATGTGAGAAAATAAAATTTTCGATTCAATCTTGCTTATCAGAATGATGATGGTCAAGATTACTATTCTTCATAAGTTGAGAAGAACACAGGAAGAGGAACTTCTCACTCGAACTTGATAATGATTTCCGTGGCTCACATGTTCTTAGCGGCTCACTATTAGAAATTCGGCGTGATTTGAAATGAAGAAACTTCGAGACAACAGCTCACAATGGAAATGACCAACATAATGAAAGCTCAACTTGTGTGTTTTACTTAGACATACTTGGCTGTACTCATTGGAGATTCTCTTGAATGGATATTCTCAGAACATATCTTGAACGGGTTTCAACGTGTAGAATCATAAGGTCCAATCTGGCAATCTTCAATGAAGAAAACTCATTTAATTGAAAATGTGACGAGGCGCATCTCACTCGTATCACCACGATCCATCCTGCGATCTACGGCTACTTTCCTATCTCACAACTTAGATCATATACTGTGCTTCAAGCATGGATCCAACAATCCAACATCGAGTTCAAGAGTAGGAGATCCGAATTCCGAAGTGAAGCGTCATCAAAAACTTTCTCATGAGACCAAAGACCGAACAGATATGCGCCAATCAGCAGTCAGCGATCTAGCAAAGCACATTATCGCTGATATGATTCGTCTGTTGAACTGAACTGTGAATTGAAATCTGGAAAATAGGCTCTTTCCGAAGGACGATTCTCGCTGAGATAGATATTTTTATCCAGATCGATGTTTCGAACATGAAGCCATGGTGGAGGACGTGGATCTTGGTTACATCTACATGATTCGTCCAGACTCTCCTGC
Source organism: Aspidiotus destructor (assembly GCA_035079395.1). Classification (NCBI taxonomy): domain Eukaryota; kingdom Metazoa; phylum Arthropoda; class Insecta; order Hemiptera; family Diaspididae; genus Aspidiotus; species Aspidiotus destructor. The sequence continues at coordinate 6,981,451 of JAVHKZ010000003.1, read as the reverse complement.
GAAAAGTCTGTGAAATGTTTTCTTTTCCTCTCCACACCGAGAATATTGTGATAAGTGGGAGCAACTTAGAAATTGATAATGCCAACTTGTATTTGCAGTGAGAAATGCGAGAAACAAGAGGAAAAATTATTATCAAGAAAGCGAATAATTATTTATGATTTTTAAATATCAACCTGTAGTCAAGATTGTAAACTTTAGTCGAGAGATCTGCGCTTCGCAGTCGTGTTGTTTCTCGTTTGGTTTGATACTAGACGTAAATTATTTTTATTCGGTGCTAATATTTCATATTTCATTTCGTCGTATTTCGTAATGCGTGATGAGCTCGTCTTAGCGAAATTCGCCATGAAATTTAAAATAAAAAATAATTAACAGTGGATTGATCGTTCGCTTATCAGTTTCGTAATTTTCAGTGTGAGGAGACGATCCTCCTAAACGTGATGATGTTAGTTGCGATGACTGCAATGCTCGTATCGGTAGCCGAGTTATCGAACGTGCTATCCGTATTAGCTGTTTTAATATGTTTCTGTGCAATGTTCCTACTTATCATGAGGTAAGAAACATTTTGAAACAAAAATTCTAATCGAAAATATTATACTGATCTGTCGACAGCCCCTTTAACTTGAGGGTTATACGAGCCTAATCAAAGTCTGTGGGTGTATGTTCGTGCTCAAATCGTCACGTGGAATCCTCCTAGTGTTTGTAACCTGTTTCGCTGAGCCCAGGGGATGCTCTTTAAATCAAAGCTTTTCTGTGAAAAAACGACAACATTAGAAAAACTGCGAGAGAATTAGTTGGAGCTTATCAAAGTATTACGAATCCACGTATCGATCCTCCTTCTGAACTGACTGACATATACAATTTTCTCTGCAAGAGAGTTCTCATCTAAAGTTTAATCTTTTGATTTCGTGAGTGAATTGATCGAGAAAACGTTCTGTTTTTCATGACCATCGATGTGAATTTTGAAGTCGTTAGATCGCTGGAATATATTTCATCTTTCCTCAAAATTCTTCTAAAGTTCTTGTTTAGTCCTGAAAAGTTGCGTTGAATTTTGGTCCACCTATTGGTTTCATGTAAACTTTGATAATCAATCGTAATTATCTGACTAGAGGTTTTTCCCTTCTTGCAAATCCAATAGATCACGATTCCTTCGAGGGAATCTTGCAGTTAAATAATCAGAACAGCAGGATACTCTCTAATCTGCTGCATTTCTCAGAAACCCTTCGAAACTTCGTTTAGTCGCCTGTCTAAACGGAAAAATGGGTGTTGCGCCTCACAAATTATGACAAATTATTATTGAATGGCTAGTACCCACCTCTGCTCTGTTCGTGCGGATTCAATTCTTTTGATAAGAAAATATCGTTAGGTCAGTGTCAATTTTTAATCTTCAAAGATGAACCTTGAGGAAATTTTTTGTGAAAAGATTTGTAGCTCACCGGTTTGAGAAACCGAGCTGAGGGGAGTTACCAATGACGTTGAAAATTGAGGAGATATCTGTAGAAAGGGCCCGCTCAATGTATTTTTTATGGGACGGACGCTTTTTCTACAGATATCTGCTCAATTTGGAGTACTAGAGTTACACTATAAAAAACAATAGTAATATGGAATGATGAAATCGTGTGAGTTATCTCTCTGTTAGTGAACGAATTTTTACTTCTAACTGACCTAGCATGAATCACGAAAACTCGCTAGGATTCTCTATTCTCATTTCTCTTATTAATTTTTTACTAAATATATGCTGATCTGCTTGCTACAACTTCCATGATTATCCACATAAATAAGCAACAATTCAAATATGCGGTCGAATGTTGGAAAAGTAGAGAAAAGCGAAACTTAATGAGGGAATCTCTTTCATTCAAATACAGAATGAATGAGGAGGTTTTCCCCGTGAATGTAAACGTTGTTCAAAAGGCGAAAATTTCAGTTGGGGCCCAATGAGGAATCGCTTGCAAGATCTGCAAAGAGGACTCTCTTCCACGTAGTAGCTGTGAGAGAGTATGACATTTATTTGGGCGAATGGATTGTCATAAATGAGTCATAAAAGGAAGTTCTTTCCCAGATCAATATCAATTTTGACCATGTATAGTATTGGTAAACATCTATAGCTTTGCTTGTGAACTTTAGAAGGCTTTTAAGTTGAGCATAAATAGTCTTTTTTTCAGAAATATGACAGTCTTTTGGTTACACGGAGAAGATTTCATGTTTTCCAGTTCTGTTCATCATGTTCAGCAGCGAATACCACAAATGAAGATGATGAAAGTTCACATTCCATTTACATTTAAGTTACAAGAAAGTTCCACAGCATCTTATACAGGTAAAAACTATTGATAATTAAAATTTAGATGAACTAAAAGGCGACTTCAGAACGAGATCGTGAATTTATAAACCTGAAGATACTTACTTTCCCACGTGGGTGCAACTTGCAAAGCCGCTACACCATGTCTAATTATCGCCGTCGAGAGTAGTGTTTTAGGTTTTTCATTGTATCAGGAAAATCCTGCTTCACAGAGCGGTGTAGCCAGGGTTGTGAGTCACCCGTCTTCATCCTTACAAAAGAAAATTCATGACAGAGATAAACCTATGGAGAGATTTATCCTTACGTACCTTTACCACCTCTTTGACCACAGTTCAATGATCGTATTTATTCTCATTCGAAATTTAGTTCCGAGAGTGAACTCAATTTTAGGACAGATGTGAGAGAAGTTTTCAATGAGATAGTAAAGTACATACATAGATTTCATCTCCACAATTACTTCAATGTCATTACAGTTGGCCAGTAGTCGTTTTTTCCCATTTGTTATTGATTAGAATACGAGTAGAGGTAACTATAAACGTCTGTGATTAGATAGTCATTGGATCCGAATTGATTCACGTATAATGAATACACAGTTGTGAAAAGAATATGATAATATTGACAAGAGATAGCATGTCATGATCATAATATTGTGGTTATATGTGCTTCAAAAAGTCTTTGACAGGCAGAATGATTCCTCGATCCGAGTCTCGTGACTCGTCTTTTTTTGCAGGTTGAGGTTGTATGCCAGAGAACTAATTCTCTTTACAACTTTGTTAAAGGAGAAATGAATGAGTCACATTTGAGAAGCTCTCTAAAATTCGTAGCCGTTGTCATACTTTGTCACGTGTCCACCTCAGGAGCACTGTTCATTAGCCTACAGAGGAAGCTAAATTCTTTGTCCTTCATTTTTTTCCAATTTACTTCCTTTTCCAGTTGTTATTGCGAGGTAATTGCTCCCTCTAAAATTCGCACACCGGTATTGTTTGATGAGTGAATCGTGATCGCCTGTTGATAGACGGAAAGTAAAACAGGAATTTTGGTAGCTCAATCGGTAGAGCATTCGCCCGGCGAGCGAAAGATTGCAGGTTCGTACCCCGCCGAGACAAGCTAGATTTTCCGCTGATAACTTTTAACTCTCAAAAAATTTCTCATTTCCCAATTCGATAGAATCGCGGGTTTCAAATACCACAAATACTGCTCCTAATTATGAAACTCGGTGCCGATAAAAGGTATTGATAATTCCTGCTTGTCTTCTGTCTCAGATTTCATTCATGATGAAACCCTACGTGTATTGGTATATATCTTCATTACAAAACAACAGAAATAAGAAAATACATCTGATAGGATCTTGCGAGTGGAGTGATATTGAAACCACAATATCGCAATATTAAATCTCGTTATTTCCGCGAGGGAAAAAAACGAGTTTTTGTTCGTGTATAGTGAAAGTTGTTTTACGCATTTTCAATTTTTTTTTTTCGTCCATTTGACGATAAGATTTCGATTTCGTCCATTATTCCTATCCTCGTCGGATGATTTAGATGAACCAAAACTACAGTTAATAAAAACTGCCCTTTCTTCCTAGACGAACGATTCGAGCGAAGAGATTTATGTCGAAAATAATTGTCTGCTTGTTTTACCGCGAAATCGTGTAGTTGTGTGAAATTTTTGCGATGAGGTTAGCTCGTTTGTGTCGACTAAGAAGATTCATTTCGGAATTTAATACATGATAATACGTCTCTGAAACAGAAATTATTGGGCACGAAGAGAGCATCAATTGGATTTTCGTGTTATTATGGTATAGTGTTAAGTCAAAGAGCAAAAAGTCGAATGAAAATGCAATTTTTCACCAACAACGAACCCTCATATTGGCCTGAAATTTGTCCGGTTTTCAGAGTAGAGACATGTATATGAAATTTTTTTTCGAGTACAATAATATATCTCTGTCGTACTTAAATACGTACGTAAACACTCGAACACCACAACATAGGATAAGATGAGTGCGCAGAATTTTACTAAATCGTCCAGAAAATCGCCCAATGAGGAGATGTACTGTGCAAATTTTATTATCCTTGGTAATCCATTGTTGAACAGTGAAAAATCATTACTCATGTCTAATTCTACTCATTGGACCTGAAGAGAGGAAATGAAGAATGAGTCGAAATTAGGTAGAGTTGGACAAACAACTACACAAAGTAAGAATTTTCATGGTACAACAAAATGCTTTCACAGTTTCTTGATTTTTTCCATACATCGTGCAAACAGGAAAAAAGTTTGGTAATTTTCGAAATTATTTGAGATTTTTGAATGAAGTTACGAAAATACGTGGAAAGTAAAGCTTTCTCTGACAAATTTTTACTTTCATGCCTCGATTAATAAGTTATTATTGAAATCACTATTTTCATGCTCTAGGAGGTATATGAGAATAAAATAAGAAGTCGTTTTCCGTTTTTTTTTTTTTTTGCGACGAATTTCTACGATTTTTGTGGTTTGTATAACACACTTACGTAGAAACCGTGACTCATCGTTACCGAAGAACTACGGTGAAATTTCCAAGTCGATTTTACTTCGAGCTTTCTTTGGTCTCTCCTGCTATGTTACGTATTCGTAATCTTCTATTTCACCGTGCCCGATCATCTATAGCGTTGACGTTTTGTACCATCGAGGAAGAAGGTATCTCATTATGCACTACACTTCGATAATCAAATAAAATGATAAAATAATAATACACGCATGCTGCGAACATGCCTATAATGGAGAGTATCGTAACTAATCTATTGATTCTGCGGTTTATGAAACTGAACCATTTATGATTATATCTGAAAAATAATTATTATAGTACTACACAGACACCTTTCTCTAGAATTTTTGTTGTCTGGTTTTCATTCTTCCTCTTTACTGGTGAACTGGAGCCAAGAAAAAGTGTATTTCAATTTTGATTGTGAATGTGAACAGGAGTGAAGGGCGATCTTATTTCGGGTGTGTCATCTGAGGCGTAATCTTGATAATATTATAATCAAACTTTTATGTTCTTCATCTTTCGTGTGATCGTCCTGAAAAAATTTTCTCCATATCTTGGAAGGGGAGGGGGTGTTAGTAAATTAATATTTCCATGTCATCGCCCTTCACTTTGAGAAATTTATACTTTTGTCACGTCGTAAATCCGTCTCGTTATCACTTCAAAAATATTTATACATTTTAAGACGTCTCGTTATCCCCAACTTGAAGATATTTACACTTTGGTGACGTCACAAACCCTCGACGTCTTCAACATTTACTTTGATGACATCATCACCTCAATCTGAATGACGTCATCAACTTGTGGCATTATCACCCTCAACCTTGGTAACGGTATCAAAATGTGGTCTAAAAAAATCATCACCCACATCTTAGCGCTGCGCTGTCATCAACTGTTAACTTTGTGACGCTATCACCTTCAAAAATACTTTCGTCACGTCATCATCCCTAACCTTAAGATATCTCAACTTTCGTGACCTCATTGACCTGTGACATATCTAACAACAACTTTGATGACGTCATCATCCCAAACTTAGTCAAGTTATTACTTCTAACTTTGGGATTTATGTCTGTGTGTGCTGTCATCAACCAGTGACTATCCTAAAACGCCATCAACCCGTATGAAGAGAAAATCATCACCTCAGACATCATCACGCAGCGACTTTGGGACATATACGCGTTTGTGACGTCATCAACCTATAAAATCATTAATCTCATCACTGATGACGGTGCCAATCCAATAATAGTGACGTCATCATTTCTAAATTCATCTGCAAGTGACATCATCAACCTAAATCCTGATGCTTTCATCAACCTCAGCTTTAGTAACGTTATCAACACTCATGGCAAAAAAGTATCATTTCCCCAACCTTGGTTACGTCATCAGTCTTAAGACGCTCACTTCATGTCACGGACGTCAGGTACAGTAGTCCACAGCTCAATAAGTTGTGGGTATTTTTGTATTAGGATACGGTGTTTGTGTTCAAAAATTCGCGTTATCGGCGTCATAATATTTATGCGAATAAAATGAAACAATTTAGGAATGAGGTAGGAAGGCGACAACGTAAAAAGTGTCTGTTATCATGAGTAACTTTTGCGTTTTAATAAATTTGATTGAATGTTCTAATTGTAAGATTCATTTTCTATCAATGAATAACTGCTCAGAAGAAAAGTGATAAAGAGGTGAATTCTTGAAATTGGTCCGATCAATTTGAATGAAAGTAGAGTATTCGCAAATTCGATTAAGGAAGCGCTGCATACGGCAAAATGAGGAAGTAACACCAAAAGGTGATGATGTATTTTTGATCCTAAGAGGTTATACAAATAAAATCGTCTCTCTTGCCCTAAATATTGTTTTATTTGAAAAAATGAAGAGAATGAAAGTTGTAGCGCTCGTAATTATCTTTCAGAAAAGTTCACATTTGGACAGTTTTGTATGATTTTTTCACATCTTCACCTTTTGGTGTTAATTGCACCAATCAGCGAACAGTATTTGTTTTGCCGCCAGAGGGCAGTTCCTTAATCGAATTCGCGAATTGAAGCGGTATACAAGAATAAATAATGATTGTTGAGTATACCGTGATCTAAACATAATTGGTATCGAGCTACAATGATTGTATCTAGTGTACAGATCAGTTCATGTTTTTATCTTAGTTTCTATAATCAGAGTTCACAGTTCTTCTATTTGACGGAATGTGATATAAATGATGATTTTGAAATTGAACATGGATTACAAATGTGATACCCTGGCTTTGTGATCCACAATTCTGGTAGTATTGTTTTGATTCTCAAGAAAGTTGTCTTTCGATTGAAAATGCTTCAGCGATCAATTGGTTGAGTACCATCAGCCAAATGAGATTCTAGTTGACAAACAAGAGTTAAAGTTTGATGTTTGTATGAGTAGATAGATAGGCTAGCATAATATGATTATTTTTGTATGATAACACAGGTGAATATTGAATAATTATTTTATTCCTTCCGAAGTTCTATACTGTATTATTTGAGTTTATGTCGTTGTCCAAATCCGATTATTTATTGAATGTTCAAATTTTAAATTCATTTTTTATCAATGAAGGATGTTTGAAATAGGTCCGAATAATTTGAATGAAAGCAGAGAATATTGAAGTAGTATAGCTGAATAAATGAATGATTGTTGAGTATCGAATATAAAGATATCGGCATTGAGCTACAATGATTGTATTAGCATACTTACTATCGCAGTTGGTGTTTTCATTCTAGTTTCTATAATCTGAGTTTGCAAATTCTCTTATTTTCTTCCGTCTTCGACGATAAAACACATCATATCAAACCGAAAGACGATCAAAAATGTTCAACAATTCGGTACCAGATTTCACATTGTATCCTCATCTCATGACGAGGAAGACCAACGTGGGAAGTTGGTTACGTGCCTTGTGCTGAGAGTTTTTGTCTAAATAGATGAATCATGGCTTGTTCCTTGGATGAAAATGTTGAAGTAGATGTAGGAAGGGAGTAATATTAGCGTCGAGTGAACGTTATTACGTCTTCCTTACTTGAGGTTATTCCAATAATCAACGAAATTATAAATTGTTGGGTGTTTGTTTTTATCAAATTGAACAAAAGTGATATTGATAAGAGGAATTCTTGATTGATTGATGCCTTTGCGATTGGTGGAGCTAAAATTAATTAAATTATTAGAGTATTAAAGCGGTAAAGCATAATCAATGAATGATTGTTGAGTAGGTATTCCGATTGAAACTTGAAGTCGGTACTGAGCTTTCTCATATTTGGCGGAAGGTGAATAAAAGTAAATAGAATATATTTAGGCGGCTCAGATTCAAGCCGACCCTGCTACTATGTCGCCTGCGACATAGCTTGTTTATTTATTTTTTTTTTGCAATTCCTAAATACACCTAGGAAGAAGATCATCTTACCTTAGTTCCGTCATCACCCTTTAGCTTTTGGACGTACTCATGTTTATGGAGTCATCCACCACATCCTTGATGATGTGGCTAATCCGTATTATCATCTTTCTCGACCTTATTTCCTTAGTGACGTTATCACCAGCCTTACAATCATATTCTATAGGGAATGAACGGTTGCCGTCTTCTTGCAAAATGCTGTATTCATGTTGATGCTGTATTCATGTTGAATGAGTACGTTAGTAGAATGCATCAGAGCGGGGCGTCATTAGAGGTCTTCAAAACATTTCGATCACAAGACGAGCATGAGGAGATATCTGACTTGGAGAGGAGGAAGATGTGTTATCAATGAAACGTGCCATTAGAACATGACGTCACGTCTTTCAGTCAAAATTCCATGGAACCCTGTGATGACGTCTTAAATGCCCTGCTTATAGTCCTGCTGATTTCCCGCCTACTCTTGAGTCAGTCGTCTCCTCCATGGTGTTTTTAGTCGAAATCGTTCAGAATCGCTTTTTGCGCATTTCCTTGCTTTTTCTTACTCGTATAAAGATTTCTTATTTTCATATCCCGATCTTGTTAGAGGCTGTATATATTTGTGCTGTTTTGACATTCTTCTGTAACGCGGCGAAAAAGTTGTCCTATTCAGTGATCAAAAATGGTATTCCTTTACTCAGTATAAGTGGTACTGTCTTGTGCTAATAAAGTAGCTTTCAATAACATTGGCTTCACTTTCCATCGTGATGGACTTCGTCGACCGTCCATTTGAGGTCGATTCTGAGTTATATGCTGTGTCGACCACAAATTGACTCGAAATAAACCAAGAATCGACTTATTCTCAAATCTAGGAAGAGATTTCGTGGATCTATTGTTGAAGTTGGCTATATTCTGACGTGATGATCAGGTCGATTCGATTCCATTTCCACTCGATCAATTCTCACCTTGATTTTGTATAAATAATCGCTGAAACGGTTTCTATTCAGTTGAGAAAAAACTAAAAAAGAACAGTAATTACTATTAACTTGGATTACTTTTTAAAAACAACGAAGGTATACATTGTAGATTTTTTGTCCAATAATCATGAAGAAAAAAGAAAAACTGCAATTCTTATATTATTGTCAAATTAAAAGATGAATGAAGTCTGAAAATCGTCAAACACCTTCCAAATTTTTGCACAAAGTGATGAACAAAGAGCTATAAAGTTGGCTTCACCATTTTCTTTTTGAATTTTATAGTATTCTGTGTATATCTGAATAATACACACGATTTGACATTTTCCAATGTTCAGCGATATTGCTCAATCTATTTTTTTTTTCTGATTATACGATTCACTCTGGTCAACAATATTGCAAAATTTTCTTCATCACGGAAGAGAACTTGGCTCGGGGTACAAAACCCTATAATTTACGTAACAGCCGATGAAACTTACAAGCAGAAATAATTATAGTCGCTACTGAACAAGTTTGATGACGCATACGATGGCTGGAAAAGAATGAAACGACCACTCAGCGACAATTAAAAGATAATTTTCGCACATTTTCGATATTTTGTAGCCATAGGAAAAAAAAAATCAAAACCCATCACCGTTGACATCATTTACATATTTCATCCATACATCGCGATTCCATTTTATATTCTACATCTTCGGTTCATTTTAACGAACGTTCAGAAAATAAACGACAGGATACATTACTTTCATCGTTTAGAATAGCTGACGAGATTTGCATACAGACTTCAGAATTTAAAGTGGACACCGAAGGAGATTCTTATAATATCATTGATATTGTCCCACTCGATAATATCGGGGTCGACAGAAGTCACTCGCCTGATGTGGATTTGCGTCTAGTAACTTCTGCCGACCCCTGTTGTACGTACTTTACCGAACGCGGAAGCCGGAAATGATGGAATACGATATGTGACGCACACTTACTACTACAGATGTAGGTTACTACTCGTACGACAAATAAGGCGAACAAAGCGTACCATCTATTATAAGTTGAGACGATATAATTAAAGGTTTCTTTATAATAATTATGAAAAACAAAAATCTAAAGACTCAAACCGTCTCGATGCGTTCGACTGTAGTGTTTCCTCAAATTGTATTTACAATATCCGGTTGATCGTTATTGATAACCACTAGTGTAAAAATTTCGAGCTTTTGTATTTGTAAATCTTCCAGCAAAAATATCAACCGGTAAACCATAGTCAATTTTCTTGATATTTGAAGATGAGCCCTAAAACAACTTACGATACGAAAACTCGATATCATCCTTCCCGAAAGCAATTAAGGTATACGAATATTATCATACTGCGAAACTGTGTTACTTTCCTTATAAAAATTTTAAAGCTTTTTTTTTGTTCGATATGTTGACCGTTAATAAATTCAACTCGAGACGTGTACTAATGAAATTACGTGATACGAGAATTTTGAAAACTGCTGAGAGAATAAAATTCGATTTATAGTACAAATACATTATAAAGTTCGAACGAATAAATTTTTCGATCGAAATTTTGACTGGAAAATGGATTGAAAAGAATAACTTTACATTGGCCGGTTGAATCTCGCGAGGATAAAAGAGCGAAAAGATATTGATGAACTCCATTGACCCCGAGAAAATAGATTGTAGATCGAGTATAATTTCAACGAATACGTACGACTGATTGAATTTCTGAATTAACGTTTCCTTGAATTAAAAACGAAATGAATTTAACTTAATCATTATCTTTCACATTTTTTGATTTTAATTCGAATGGGCTGATTTTCGAATCCTCAAGGAGAGTGTCTTCTCTGGTTTTTATTTGCGAAAGAAAATGAAAGAGTTTTGATGAAAATGTCTCTTATCAAGTACTTTCACCCCCCCCCCCACCTATTTTGAATGTTGAAAAAATCAAAAGACTATTGGCCCAATTTCTTATCGCGGACCAGTCTTCCTAGTTGGTCGAGCGTGCAGGCCACAAATAGAGAAAAAATGTTCTGGCGGAGCCAAATAGGTATATAAAGATCATTTTTTGATGTCTTTTTGTTGTTGCTCCATCCAACTCCCAATTAAGATGAAATAATCTTCTACAGCGGATAAAGGCACAATGAAGACATTAACCAACTTAAACCTCTTTGTGACGTCATCAACATCAGTGACGTCTAGTATGCATATTTTAAGGTAACTAACTTTCGGAGACTCAATCTTGATTTGGTACCATGAGCTAAATCAAGGATTCCTTGCAAACTTTCTGGAGGGGAGATTGATGCGAACTTGGACTCTTAAGATTTTCAATAGAGGGCGGGTTCAATTGGGCGAAGGAGTTGAAGTATACATTGCTCATTGAGTAATACGAAAGGGAGCCCATAGAATACTTGAGAGTGGTAGCTCACAAATTACTATATAGTCGCTTCTGTATGAATTTGTGTTGTGCGTGAGTGTGTTTTGAGAATGAATTGTGACGAAGCAAAGCTCTATGTTTTGTGGATGAATTTTGACGAAGCAAAACTCTTATGTTTTGTGAATGGAAAACGTTGTGAGCTGACCTCCACGTGGTGTCTCCTGGGTTACGCTAACAAGCTTATATATTCTTCTGTGGTGACAGTTTTCCCAGCGGCGCCCAATGGAACGGAACCTTTTCAATAGAGCTGCGCTCGTAGATTTCTAGTAGACGCCTAAGGTGCCGATGCTGTTCGAAAAATTTCAAGAGAATTTTCTACTCCATGGAAAAACATCGGATCAGGCATAATTAAGTCTTCAGACATTTGCAAAAAAAAAGAAGGATTTCTTGGCGTTGCCAAAATATAAAGATCATGTTTCATGTCTTTTCGCCAGTCGTCATAAGCTCTTCATAATTCAAAAATTTTCAAAATTTCCAGCTTCTTCTTCTAGTATAAGTCTACTTTAGAGTATTTTTGGCTGACTGCTTTCTGGGACTCACTCGTGGCACTCGCCTGATGTATTATAAGTCTACTTCAGTATATTTCAGGCTGATGAGATTACTGGGCCTCACTCGCTCCGCTCGTTTGTCCCGCTTCTTGGTCCAATACAAGTCTACTTTAGTATATTTCAAGCTGATGAGTTTTTTCAGAATTATTTTTGATTTTATTTATATTTTATTTTTTTATCTTTATTTTTTTTTAGAGAGGATGGTACTCGCAAATTTCTTAATGACCTCCCAGACATTTATTTTTATTTTCAATTTAATTTAATTTTATTTTATTTTATTTTATTTTATTTTATTTTATTTTATTTAATTTTTAATTTTATTTTCATTCCACTTATTTTATTTTTATTTTATTTTATTCCTTTTTATTTTATTCTTTTTTTATTTATTTATTTTTATTTTATTTTATTTTATTTTATTTTTAATATTATTTTTATTCCATTTTATTTTATTGTATTTTATTTTTATTTTTATTTTTTTTATTATTTCTTTTTTTGACCAAAATTCTTCCAAGTCCCGAGGTCTTGACCGGACGCCCGGACAATTTTCAAGAATTAGGGGGTAGAGAAAAGACATGAAACATGTCAAAATTGCAAAGTCAAGGTATATCAACCTCGATTATATCGATATTATTGATCTCGATTGTATCGAAATATTGACTCTATACTCGACTGCTATAGTAAGTTTAGCCTTCATTGTAGGCCTAGTGTACATTCATAGAAAACTTGAGATATAATGTGTAATAATTTATAAGTCTGGTATTTTAAGCTACTATAGCTTTTGGCGATTCACTCGAATTGCTCTGAACAGAGTCTAGTATACAATATTTCAAGCTAACTAGCTTTCGGGACTCATTTCCTCCGGTCATTCGCCTCTTCTTAGTCTAGTATGAGTCTAGTATATAACAAAGGCTAGAGGCAGAAAGTTGAAATTTTTTCAAGTTCCTACAGTAGGTCAAGGTCATTGATGACGTCATAAAGCGTCGCATTACGCATATTTCCATTTGACCTCCTCAAAAAGGAAACCCAGATCTTGACTTGCGAATTTTCGATGGCGGATAGATGTACAGTAAGACCAAATGGAAGAAAAGGACAAGGAAAGCTCGAGTGGAGTGTACAAGCTCAGTTGTGCGCAGTGCGAGAGCATCTATATTGGTAAGACTTGGAGGAAGTTCGAAATTGGGAAAAAGGAGCTCGAAAAGTCGAGGTAGAAAGAAGATGGCAAGTCACTGTTTGGTAAACACTGTAACGAAGAACACCACAATTGAGAAAAAATATTTTAAGTCATATAATTATGTATAAACTTAGTGATAGGCCACCTCAGGAAATACAATCGGTACTACCGATTGTTTCTCACCTCCGGTTGTCAAACTACCGGTAATTTGACTGCCGGAGGAAAAACTGGTATTATCGACGACGACTGAAAGAAAAGCGATCCTAACCGTTTGAAGTTATAGAAAAATTTAAAGAATTGTTGCTTATATCACATCATAACAACACCAAAAACAAGGTTTTCTAACCCAGAGATGAAGATAATTGTCAGGGTGGCCACTTTCTGGAAAAACTGGAAAACCGGGAAAAGTCAGGGAATTTTGCGAGACCTGGAAAAGTCAGGGAATTTCAGAAAATTTAAGAAAAGTCAGGGAATTTTTTGGACGGAAGAAAATTTTGATTGTAATAGTTAATGGAGACTTCTCGCCGAGTTTTCCTTAGTTAATGATTAAAAAAATTACATCACGTTTTCTGCGATTATAGTCGTCTGGAAAACCTGGAAAAGTCAGGGAAATTCATAATGGAAAAAAAGTGGCCACCCTTTTTCTCTTGATTGTGATATTATAATGCATCTAGTTCAACGCGAGACAGTTTTGGATACTATGCACTCAGAACTGTGAAATGTCCGATACCAATTCAGTTACAATTTTTGATTTCAAATTGTGATGGTCGATATCCCGCAATAGACTTATACTAGGCTTTTGAGAATGAGAAAGACATGAAACATGATCTTTATTTGTACATTTTTTTTTCTAATATGTATATTGATCGATGGAGCATCAGGTTGAGAGCGACGATCATTTTAGAGACGAAAAAAATACGCTATTTAGAAAACTCGATGAATTTCCGATGAGCACATCATATAAGTAGGAGATATACTACGTGCCAGGATAGTGCACGTCTCGGTTCAATCGAATCATGATCAAGGTTATGAGCGCAATAATAATACAGAATCACGAATAACTTATTATCGTTGAATCTACGAAAAGAAATAAAAGAAAAGAAAAAAAAATTGTTGTATGCCTTTAGTCGAGTACGGCGGCCAGCCTTGACATCCCATACACACAAATATAATATGGACGTCGCGGCTGGCAGCGTGTATACGATTTTCAAGGGAGAAATGATAAGCCATTTCAATGTCTCACAAGGCAGGGGTGTTTTCGAATTAATACGCATAATAATCTGGTCCAATATCTGATCTCTATTATCAGACGTTATTTCGCCGCGCATTCGTCGTTTCGATATTATACTATTTAAATGATTTTTTTTTTTAAATTGTTTCGTCGCTGTTCATCTACCAAGATACGATGAGAAAAACGTAGTATCGGAAAAATCTCAATAAGGAAGAAAGAAAACAACGATATACGAATGTTTTGCCAGCTACACCTTATCACTTCTGTGGACGCTTTTTTCGTTCGTTTTATACACGCTAGCGTAGTCCACATAATATATAGTCAAAGGGAGGGACTCGAAAAAATTACCAACATCAAGCTTTGCACATATATGAGAAGAAGGGGGTTCAAAACTGTAGGAACTTTGAAAAAGTAGGCCTCTCATTCTCTTGTCGATGGACTCACCCTTGAGCTGATCCAGAAATCTGCCAGATCGAGTTACTCATGAACTTAGTGTATAAACTGGGCGGAGTGACCTCTCAGATTTTGTGAGGGCGAAATTGTTTGAAGGGCTGCTCGGAAAATTTCAAATTAGAGGTCAGAGCAGAGTAAAGACCTGAAAAATGTCAATAAACTGCATAGAACAAACAGTGTTCGAGGAGAGGCATAAGAAGCCTACAACGAGCCTTCCCAGAAAAAGGATCTTTCATAACTTTCAAACGTGAAATGAAAGAAGAATGATTCATAAACTGTAAGAATTGTCGACGGAGAGGTTGTAGAAGAGTAACTTTCGAATCATGATCGAAGAAAATTTTAAATCGCCGAACAGAGAATTTTGTTGGAAAGAAAAATTTTCTGGCATAACCAAATGAATAGTGATCATGTTTCCTGTCTTCTATGAGGTAGCATGCATCGCTCGTTTGCCTCCCTTTTCGGTCTAATATAAGTCTTCTTTTGACTTTTGGAGGACTCACTCGATCCGCTCATTCGTCCCTTTCTTTGTCTTGTATAAGTCTACTTTAGAATATGTGAACCAGGATGAGAAAAGGGGCCTTAGTGGGCAAAAATTTAATGTTCCTGTTTATGATTGTTCTTTAATAATTTTTCATGCTCTTTCACAAAGTGCAGTCAGGAGAAAATCGATTTTCTGCCCACTAAGGTCCCTTTTCTCATCCACGGTCACATATGTTGGGCTAATGGCTTTCGGAGGTCTAGTATAAGTCTACTTTAGAAGGCTTTCGGAGGGCTCACTCGCGGCAGTATTAGTCTACTTAAAAGCTTTACCTACTGCAGCATCCTGATTCAGGCCTAGTATAATGAAGGCTTTAGCCTAGTAGAGGTCTACTAGATAAGGTCATTTGGCCGCTTGGACCTAGCATACTGTGTATGGAACCTTGTTAGTATAGGCCATGGTCGGTCTAGGATTCCGTTTGCACGTACGGACGGACGGACGCACGCACGCAAATTTCAAAATCAGGGTAGGGATCAGGATTTCAAAACTTTACCAAGTCCTAAGGTGATTTGCACGGAATCAGGGGTAGGGCTGAGGTTCGATGTTGGAAATTTTCAAGTCCCAAGGTCATCCGTTCGGACGCCCGGACGCATTTTGGAAATTTAGAGAAGATATGAAACATGTCAATATACGGAGGGGGGGGTGGAATTCGCGGGGTGGACTCGCAAATTTCTGAACCATCCACAAGGTAATAGCTTTCAGGAGCTCACTCGCTCCAATAGTTCGCCTCCTTCTTGGTCTAGTATAAGTTTGGTTTATGATACTATACGCAGATTTTGAAATGAGGGCAGGGGTAGAGAAAAGACATGAAACACGTCAAAATTCACCCTGAGTGAAGGTGAGGGATGGAAATTCGTAGTAGAAGATATGAATTCAAGTGATCCCGGAGTCTTTGACGATAGTAAACTCGACTCTATCATTCTATGATCTCGCGTTAAAATTAATTTTCTTGATCATAAAGTATTCCTTTCGAATGTTGAATGTCGAATAAAAACATGACTGTCTGAAATTGCGTCGTCTTGCTGGACAATGAGGACATTCAGATTCAACCTTGATCCAGACTCGACTATCGATAAACATAGTTGAAAACACAAATACGTAATTCTACCTTATCTGCAGTCTCGGTTTTCTTACCTTACTATCTCAATTAGATCGGTTGAATTGATTTGCAAGAAATGATTACATATTCCTAGCCAAAAAATTATTGTGCAGTAGAATTTGAGAAACACGATTCGATTTAGACGGTGTAATAGCCTCAAAAATGAGTTTCGGAATACATGAATCTTTCGTGTGAGAAACTCATTTTAATTTCATGTTCACCGCCGAACTTATCGATGTATTTATCTGCATCTTTCTTTTTACCCTCTTACTTCCTCCCTGCATCACAAACTCCCAAAATTTCTACTTCCGGTCCATTCATTTGTCCAGTACGATCTCATCCATATTACTCCTTCTGCGCCCACTCCGAGCCTGTTGCAAAGCTCTTCGATTTGATGAAGGAAAAAGAAAATCGAAAGAGTTGTAGTTTTCAAAATGGAGAGAAAGAAAATTCAGTTTGGCGAACAATAGCGAGCTTAGCTCGGCTGTTGACGGCCTTGTAGTGAATGTTTGCTCCTCTGCTAGATGTCAACTAGAAGAGTGGTCGAATTAATAGAAATTTTATTCTTGACCCAGATGTTAAACCCTTACACGAATAATGCGTACAGCTTTATTTAAATGAAGTGAAATAATGTATTGAAGGTTACGAAGAATCGTGAACGAGTCCTTAATGAAAAAAACATAACGCAGAGTGTAAATAAGGCTTAGTATTGTTAAAAATAATGACTTCGATATCTGTTTTTCGCCACTTACAAAAATCTAATATGAGTCAGTAGCGCAGAGCTTTGGATATTTTTCTTCTTTAGCTTCTAAGATTCGATTGTTGTTATTACCAAAGGCAAGAACAAGGCTATAGTTCGGTAATTGGAATATAAGGTTTTATTATCTGCAGTTTTCAGTAATGGTTCGTGATTGGAAATGTTACGACTGATTAGTGCCCGCTCATCTCATTATTGCGGTTATGTCTCGTTATAACAAAATAAATGAGCGTAGAATTGGAGGCTTCTAAATCTATTAAAACCAGAGTTTATAAGGAGGTGATTTTCGTTATAATTTGCTTATCGAATCTTCCTTTCATGGAGCTCCTGTATGGAAGTTGCCGCAATGATTCTCATCTTTTCAGACAATTTTATTCATTCGACGGAGAGTCAGTCATTAAGTACTATTATCATTTTAATGAAATGAGGAAAAACTGTATAAAAGTTATTAAAAAATGCGTGTTGGCGATTGTATAAAATTACAATGAGGAGAAAAATTCAACGACTCCAACCGGTATATTGCGATTTTTTGAGTATGTTTCGAGTGAAAAATGACCTTTCATTGTTTGCACCGGCAGAAAGAAGCGTCAAATTTATAATATTTTAATGAATATTTGTGCGTACGTATGCTAATTTTCGATGCTTCTCAATGATACTCGTTGTGTGTGATATTTTTTTTTTGCGGATTTCGTTCATTAAAAAATGGTTTCCGATGTTCATTTGTTTGTCAGAATTTTTTGGAACATTCGGACGATGGAAATATTTTTGTTGGAATGTTTAAAATTTCTGTGTATTTGAAGGGCCTCAGAATACATGACATTCCATTAACTGGTACCGGGGCGTTTTCAAATAATTTGCCGTACGCTGTGCCCGGCGGATCAAAACAAAAATGGTCCAAGTCCAACATTATTTGGGAAATTGTTCAAGTCCCCCTCAATATATGGCTCGGATTGGATTTGGAAAAATTTTGACTTCCCCGCTATATATGATAGGAGGGGGGCTTGGAAAAAACGACGGCGTTCTTAACAAAGTTGAGCGACGAACGCCGCCAGAATTCTGAATGAAATCTTGAAGGTTTTCAAGTTTTCAAGAGTACCTTGTATCATGGGATGTGTAGCCTGAAAGTAAGAATTTCTTCGTGTCCCTTTCCTTCCTACCATATATTATGGCTTGTATGTCCCACTCCTATCATATATTATGGCTCAGGAATTGATATTTTTCTACGCGTCCCTCTAATCATGTGTAGCTAGAGAGTCGAAATTTTTCCTATAGCTGCTGGTCTAGCTTCCCATTGCCTAAAAAAGGGTGGCGGTGGTGGTGTCAACTAACGCGCTGGGATAGCTGTATAACTCTAACAGCTAGTAGAATAAAGTATAGAAGTAGCGTCGTGTCAACTTGCCTTGATGCATACGATATACCAAATTGCTAGACTTTGTCCCCACGGCTTCATCCAATTATTTGTGAGTCCAAGTTCTCTTGTCCGAAAATATAGTGTGTTAGGCTGTACTAGTTTTAAACCAAGCCACTATTGGGAATCCGCGAGGTCATATCCCCCCCCCCTTCATACCAGGGTAAACTGGGCCTAGCATACCGTAATACTCGCAACTTGATCCTCAAATTTGCTAGTTCTAAAAAATAGAAGAGGAATGTTGATGACGTCAACAGAGTATTGAAGCCAACAATTTCATCTTTGACTTTTGGCTTAGACTTACAACCTTGGAAAATATGGCTTTGGCTATTGGCTTTCTGAAAAATTTAGTTGGACTAATAATTGACCAAAATTATTTAAAAAGTTCGAAAACCGAGCAAAATGGAATGGAAAAATGATCAGAAAATTATTAAAACCAACATAAAACGAATGGGAAACGACCAAAATCAACCAAAAAAGTTCAAAATTGATCAAAAATTTACAAAGAATAACCAAAGACGGCCAAAACACAACAAAAATTGACTGAAAAATCTTCTGATGGCGGAGCCAAATAGAAAAAGATCATGTTTCATGTCTGCTGTCCTTTTGTGAGGTTTGGGTGGAACACGTCTTTACTTTCTAGATAGGGGACCTATTTTCGAAGTCGATTCACACCGACCGACACCTCCATGCATGAGTCACGCAGACCAGATATATTCTGCAAAACAGAACAATAGATGGAGAGGTATGCTTTACCTTAGCTATTCCCTTTTCTTTTCTTCTCAGAACAATAGATCGATAGGTATGCGTTACCTTAGATTTCTTTCCTCCCAGAACAATAGATCGATAGGTAGGCATTACCTTAGATATTTCTTTTTCCTTTATTCCTTTATTTCTCTAAACAGATGTGACCTTCCGTAAGAAAACCTATTTATCTCACAAAAACAAAATTTTATAGGAGAGCGTGTCAAAGTTTGATAACCACTGTAACGACTCACGGGTTTTCGATTGTAGAGCAGAGATCGAGTATCTCTGACTGAACTGAGAGGAAGAAACTGAGAAAGAAGAACGTGTTTCCAATAGAAAACCAATGAAGAAAAAATAATCAGGCTTAAAGGACAAATCTTGGTGACAAGAATGAGTAAAAACCTAGGAAATACAAAATTTTCGGCGTTTTCTTCAATTTTCTTTCACTTTTTGGGCTGAAAAGTCAAGATAGACTTTTTTACTGTTTGTCAGTGAAAGAGGAGACTTTCACCCACAAAAAAAAAAAAAAAAAAAAAAAAAGAACCGATTTTTCGAGAGATAAATCGGTTTTTTTACAGAGGGTCACAGATATGAAAAAAAGGAGAGGGGAAATGGGCTAGAGAAGCAATTCAGTAAATCCTTAAACAAAAATCAATCAGTGGTAATATGATTTAATAATAAAAATTATATGGGAATAAATATTTTTCTTTTCTATTTTCATATTTATTATTTATATTTTATTAATTTTTATTTAATAATTATCAAATGGATTTAGAAAAAATATTAAAAAATAAATAATTTAATAATTGTAATTTTATTAATAAAATAATAAATTTGAATTTTAAAAACTTATAAAATTAATCAATAAAAAAATAATTGAAAATCAATATAAACCTAATTAAAAATATTTTAAGTGGAAAATTATGGAAAATTTTTAAAATTTTCAAAATTATTTTATTTATATCAATTTTTAAAACTTTAAATATTAAACTTATAAACTTTACCTAATAATTCTTTTTAATAAATCATAATTATAATTCAATTACTGTATTATAAATAATGAATAATTATTTTGAAAATAATTAAAATTTAAATTATTTTTATTATTTAAATGATTTTTATATTTAATTTTAAATTTAAATATTAAATAATTATATTTAAATCATATTCAATCCTTTCGTACTATAATATAAAAATTTAACTAAGATTAAATCCAATCTGATTTTATTCCAATGATTATTATTTTTTTTATAATTTATTGAATTAAAATATAATAATTATAACTTGTAAATTTATAATAATTTTCATTATAGAAGTTGAAATTTTAAAATATCAATTTTGGAGTTAAAAATAATTTTTATTAGAAAACTTCATCAAAAAATATATTTTTTAAAATTTATTTTAATATTAATTGTTTTATCAATTCTTATATTTTTTTAAAATATAAATTTTAATTCAAAAATTAAATGTAAAAAAATAAAATCAAAATCAAAATTTTGAAAATTAATTTATTTATTTAAAAATATTTTTTTAAATATTTATTTTAATATTAATTTTAATTCAAAAATTAAATGTAAAAAAATTCAATTAAAATCAAAATTTTGAAAATTAAATAAAATAATTTTAAAAATATTTAAAATATTACTACCTATCATCCTATTCTTCCACTATTCCCTTCAGAATCAATTATCAACAAATTACTTTTACTTCTTTTGGCATATTCACAAAAATTACTGGCACAAAATTCTCTCAAAATCTCAGCTTGGGGCATTCCGTTTTAAATATTATGTGTTAGAGCTACTTTCCATCATATCTCTTTTTTTATTATAGAGAAGATACAGTTGTTAGTTGAATCCACCAAGTTTATTGGAGGGCAAGGTTGACGCAAGTCAGATATATCCTCCATAAGGAATCTTTACAGGTCAAATCACATCCATCACAAGGAATCATTTTCATGGTGTCATATAATTCTTTTACCATCAATTTGATGCAAAAGAAAATATTTTTTGGTATGACAATAAACTTTCACATCTCTTGCCTAATCTTTGATTTGACTTTAGGCGTATCACCTTAATGTAAGCCAAGGTGGAGGCTGAGAGTCTCATATATGCTGTTTGGACAATTATTATATTCTGGTGGGTTGACGCAAGGGCATAGCCAGAAGAATTCTCTGGTGTTCACCAGCGGGCTGTACTATAGAAAGGTCCCAGCTGTTTTGCATAGGTCCTGGTATATGGCAATACCAGTGCCAACAACTACCACAAATGGCTAGAAAATGGCCTTTGTGAGATCTAAGACAATGAACCAGTGCATTTGTCACATCTGGTGACTAATATTTGATTTGTCTATAGGTCTCATTCATGTGGAGATGTAAGCTCAATTAAAAATCATTACCAAAACATCAGTTTTTACCTAATAACATCGAATTTTAACTTTTATATTGTCTTCGGGGCTACGAGCGAACATATTGATAATAAAGTAAAGTTTGAAATACAACACGTAACAACGAGAAATTCTTTAATGTATAAAGGAGACTCAGTTCGCACCTGATGATGGAAGTGTAATTATATCCGAAACCGGTCGTGTTTTTTCTCGAGTCTCCTTTTTACAAAGAATTTCTCATTATGATGATGGAAATTTAATCGTGTGGATGTTTATATCCTAAATCGAACACGAAAAACAATTGGCACTGCCATCCACTTTATTGGAAAATAATTTTTGAACACGACGTTTCGACGACTTTGTCGTCATCATCAGGTGTTAAACTAGAATGAACAGTGACCACAGGAAATAAACAAGTAAAATAATGAAGATGAAGAAAATAGAGGGAGGAATTAACTGGTTGAGTAATGCTGAAGAATAACGCTTTTATACGTGTCGGAGAGGGTGGCCAGAAAATTTATCGAACGAAAATTTATCGCACGAAAATTTATAGCAGTAAATTTATCGAATGAAAATTTATAGCAGACACAAATTTATCGAATGAAAATTTATAGCACCGAAAATTAATCGCACAAAAATTTTCCGCTCAATTTTTGTACACCCAATTTTTCGAGTATATCTGCTGCAGTAGGTGAGATTTACAATCGAAGCTCCCATGTAGATGAACTTCTTCTTTTTCAGCTGACTGTATTGTTTTTGTACAACGAGATATCTACTGTACATCACAAACCGATAAGAGATTTCGTTGCAGCATCGCTTCAGAGTAATAATCACGTAATTACGTGTAGCTACCCTTCGATGAATAATATTTTTTCGACTCTCCTTCTTATGGACTTCGAAAGCACAGTATACTTTCTCTCGTCCGAAGCATATGTTCTTTCTCAGTGTATATGCGTGATTATTTCTTGCAATATGTCGTCGTCACCTTCAAAGAACATTTTCGAGTTCCTCGAAGCCGATGAATTTTTTTCACATTATTGACGATGATTTTTTTTCCATGCGATCAATTTTTCTGCGATCAATGTACTATAAATTTACCTACTATAAATTTTCGTCTGCGATTAATTTTCGTCTGCTATAAATTTTCATGCGATAAATTTTCTGCTATGAATTTTTGTGCGATAAATTTTCGTATAACCGTCGGAGAGTCCGTCCATATCGCTTTTATTGTTTACACTATGACGATCTTTGATAATATTGATGACTTCCAAAATTTTCCTCTTTTTCGTCTCATCCTCTCTTCCTACAATTTTGGTTTCCTCGAACTTGAATACATGGCCTATTTCAAGGGCATGCTTTGAACTTCTTATACCTGTTGCTCCGAGCATGTATCCTTTTGTTATCCTTTTTTCATCCTTTCTTCATCCTTTTTTTGGAGCATGTATCCTTCTATCTATAAAGATCTACTATGTGTTCTATCTACCTGTATAGGCCTAGGTCAGTTCTCTATTGATTCTTAAGCCTGCTGATATTTAGGGTGATGTTTACAGCGTGATGTTTTTAGCGTGAGGTGATGTTTTTAGAGTGATGTTTTTAGGGCGACGTTTTTTCTCAGTTACACCTAGGCCAAAGAGGTGTTCCACGTCAAAAAGAAATACAATACATAGGATGCCTAAGCCTGCTAGTATAAACTGACTAGATCCGTTTATGCAGTATACTGTATTTTTGATGATTAGCCTACGCCCATAAGCCTAGTTTAAGACTAGTAAAATCGTGTATGGAGCAGGGGGAAGGTTTTTTTCCGTTCTATTATAGGTCTAGTTAAGGACTGGTAAAATCCTTGCATAAAGCTAATATATAAACTGGGCAAGGTGAACTCGCAAATTTTTAAATCACCCGCGGATGAGTCTCGAGGGTGAAGAGGGGGCACTCGGAAAATTTTTAATTAGGAGTCAGGGCCAAGTAAAGACATGAAACATGCCAAAAGTTCAAAATGGACCAGTAAACGACCAAAATTGACCCAGAACAAGAAACAACGGCCAAAATCTATCAAAAAATGTTTAAAATGAACCACAAACGGCTGAAATTGACTATAAAATGACCAAACATGACTAGCGAAAAAAACGACGGAGAACGATCTAATTTAAACAAAGAACGATTAGTCACGGCTGAAAATTTTGAAAATTGAATAAATAGGTATACGGTCAAGAAATCCTTCAAAAGTATCAAATCTTTTCATGCAAAAACGTGGAACATCCTATTTCAAAGGGGGCCTCTTACGTACATGGATCGTCTAGATTTTTAATTAGCCTATCATTCACCAAAAAAAAAATGCAGTATCATGGAAATCCCAACT
The DNA here is from genome assembly GCA_035079395.1 of Aspidiotus destructor. Taxonomy (NCBI): domain Eukaryota; kingdom Metazoa; phylum Arthropoda; class Insecta; order Hemiptera; family Diaspididae; genus Aspidiotus; species Aspidiotus destructor. The sequence goes on along the minus strand of JAVHKZ010000003.1, from coordinate 6,957,175 downwards.
CGAGTGATGAATGTTTCCCATTAATTTATAGCATAGTGGTGTTTCGCTGCATTTGAATAATATTGGCTGTTAAGTAAACTTTCTTCGCAATGTTTGCTGATTGGTGAAATTTATTCGAGAAGATGGAGATTTGAGAAAAGCAGAAAATCTGAATTTGATTTTATCTATAAAAGATGATTATGAGAACTTCAACTTTCATCCTCCAGATCTTTTTGCATGAAACACAGGTGAAAAATGAATGAAGTACACGCAAATGAGTCGTAAATGAATCAGATTACATTCTGCAGCAGTTTTTTTTCTTTCTTTCAAAATGAGCAGCTCAATAACCTTGATCTGAAAGACTGTTTTTTTGCGCTCACCCACTCATCCTTGATTTTGATACCCCATGTAGAGGACGCAAAGGTTGGTTAGCCACATAAAGAAGCGCGAACTAAATTATCGTGACAGATAGAGCCACGACTCCCTTTGTCAGCCCAATGATCTTGACCGAATGGATCCCGCCTTGATCCCCCTAGACTACCTTGGCATGAGACCTGAATCTGGTGGGGAGTAAGCATATACAATGCTACACTACGTGTCGTGTTAAAAAACATGTCATAGTTTCAACAAAGCTCTAATTGCTGTAGAATAAGACAGTAATGTCTATTCTAGATTTTTTTTTTTTTTTCGTTTATATCATTTCGTCGTTGGTTTTGGTAGTTGAGCCGCCCTTTTCTTTGTTCTCTTCAAGCTGACGTTAATATAATGATTCGTGTCCAGATTTCTCAATTTGTTCCTTATTTTGCGTTTCTGATATAGATAGTTGTATTTACGTACGAAGCTGTCTTAATTGGTCTGCATTCATTTCAAAATGAGTAATTAAAGACGTCCTTGCGAGGATCAGGAAAAACCAGCGAGATGAAATTGTCCCACCTAATGAATTATACGAATTTACATTTTTTATCATAAGAGTCTAGATGAAAGAAGAAAGAAGAAAGATATTCACCTTACGCAGGTGGACTATCTTTCAACTTTTTCAGACAATCTTCAACGAAAGGAGTGGAGACATTTTTTTCGAGAACACGAAATCGGTTAATTTCAGAATTCAAAATTTTGATCAATACTAGCTGGATTCAAAATGTGTCGCGGCTCTCATCCGCATCCCGTCCCCATCCTCTTCTCTAATTCATCCCTCCATCTTGTCGGTGGTCTCCCTCGGGGTCTTTTCTTGTCAAAAGGCCTCCATTCTATCATGCGTTTCGCCCATCTTTCATCCTCCCTTCTCATAACGTGGCCCGCATATTTAAATTTTAGTTTCTTCACCCTATACCCTACATCTTTCGCATTTGTTTCCTCTCCAATTATTTCATTCCTGGCTCTATCTCTTAGTTTTATCTTCATGATGCTTCTTTCCATTGCTCGTTGTGTTTTTCTGAGAATTTCTACCTGGCTTTTTGTTAGAGCCCATGATTGCGCGCCGCATGTCAAGATTGGAATTATACATGCTTCCAAAATTTTGATTTTTGAGGGGATATCCAGATCGCTTTTGAATATCGTCTTAAGAGCCGAAAACCCTCCCCATGCTTTTCTCTTCCTTGCTTTCAATTCCTTATTCGTTCTGTCCTCGAATGATACTATTTGCCCTAAGTATAAATATTCATCCGTCTTTTCAATTTTCACATTATCTGCATATATATCACCTGTTTCTTTGTTACTCATGTACTTAGTTTTCTTCGAGTTGATTTCTAAGCCCACCTTTCTGCAAGCTTCAATCAATTCCCCCATCATTTTTTGAGCCTCTTCTCTACTTTCACCAATTAAGACAATATCATCGGAAAATCGCAGATTGTTGAGCCTTTTTCCATCTATTTTGATCCCCACCTCTTCCCATTCCAGCTCTTTGAATGCTTCCTCTAATACTGCATTGAATAAGGTCCCCCTGTTTTATTCCCTTTTTAATTGCAAATCGATACCGTAGAACGAATACCTCGTAAGCCACAAAAAATTGACATTTTTACTTTTGTGATTTTCGGATTGTAGAGTGTGAGAAACGTGTAAAATAGCAGTCATCTCGATTTTTTTTTTTTTTCGGCTTACGAGGTATTCGTTCTACGGTATCGAAATGTCTTCCCTTTTTTATCTGTTTTAATATAGGCTTTACCATTTTTGTAGATGTTCTAAATAATTTCTATCATCTTCCCGTCTATTCCCTGTCTCTGTAGTGTCTCCCAAATTTTGCAATGTATTATCAAGTCAAACGCTTTACGAAAATCTACAAATATATAGTGGGTTTCTATTTGGTATTCTCTAGCTTTTTCTATCAGCTGGTTCATTGCTACAATGTAATCCATAATGGAATATCCACTAAATTTCGTCGTTGGTTTTGGTAGTTGAGTCGCCCTATTCTCTGTTCTCTTCAAGTTGACGTCATATTATAATGATTCGTATCCAGATTTCTAAATTTGTTCCTCATTTTCGTTTCTGAAATAGATTGTTGTATATGCGTATGAAGCTGCCTTAATTGAACTGCATTCATTTCAAAATGAGTAATTAAAGACGTCGCTGCGAGCACCAGGGAAAACCAGCGAGATGAAATTGTCCCACCTAATGCATTATACAAATTTACATTTTTTTTATCATAAGAGTCTAGATGAAAGAAGAAAGAAGAAAAAATATTTACCATACGCAGGTGGACTATCTTCCAACTTTTTCAGTCAGTTTCTAAATAGCGAGTAATGATGCACATTAGATACCTGGGCAATTTGTACCTGTACTAATGTTTTACGCCGGGAATACGCAGAACCACGTATAACCGAGGACGAGTGAATGATAATAATAATAACAGCCTCTATTGTACATATTTGGCTATAATAACAGTGTTACAAATAATCGGCCCATTCGCGGGCATAGGCCTTGTTTGGGAATACTGAAGCTGTCATTCACTTTTGCCCCACATTGCTGAAGTACATCATGCATCTTAGAATCATAAGAAGACTTCTCCATCACAACCAAAGAATTACCTTTATCGGCCTTAGTGATAACAAGTCCCTCCTCCCTTACCTTCCTCTGCAATCCCTTGATCACTCCACTCACCTTGCCGTTCATACGGGGGAGGGGGGTGTTGCGGACTATCTCAGCGCACTTCTTTTGGATATTGCACCCGGGTCCTATCTTTATAGCCAAGTCCGCAACCACATTGGCGAGGGTCTCACTGTTCCTAGGAGGAGGAAGAGCAAATTTCAAACCTTTCTCAAGGAGGTAAGATTCCTCCTCGCTGAATTCAACCTGGGAGTAATTAAGAACTTTAGGTTGAAAATTCTGAACAATATTCTCACCACTAACCTCTTCCTCAAGGATTTCGTTCTTCAACCTCATAAGAGAAGAGAGCTTACCATTCTTCTTAAGCTTCAGATCTAATTCAAATTTCCGACATTTTCCATTAACCTCATTCATAAATCAAATTCAAGAGGATGGAGCATACCGGAAAGTTTAGAATGAACCATGAGGTTCAACCTAGTGGTCACATTATGCTTCCCATACTATCTCCGCAACTCAGACCTGATCCACTTAGATGTTATACAATTCTCGAGCTTCCTCGTAGTCTGTTCACAATCGGAATAAAAACGAACTTTGACAAAATTAGGCTTTAACCGAAACTGCAAACACTTACGAAGGAACCAAATATGCGAAGAAAACGAAATACGTTGGGTTCGGAATTTCAAGAACAAAAATCTCAAATACGCAGCATCTGCGTTATTAATCGAATTGATTCGAGATTGCAAGGTACGAGCCAAACTGCTTTCAAGAAGTAGTTACTCACCTTAAAACATTTAGCTAGAGTTAATGAGATTCATTTGGATATTGACGCTTTGGTGCGTAGGAAAATTAATAGGAAATGCCTCGACACCACTACCTCCCTCTCACGTACTATCAGCCGTGAGAAATTTCGCTGGATTAGGCTCCCATTTTTGGGGAAGTTCTCTCTTCAATTAGGCCGGGCCCTTCGCCCTTTCGGTTTTCGACCTGCGTTTTAGAACCCCGTCACTATTAAAGGGTTATTTGTTAGGTTGAAAGATCGAATTCCTGAAGATGAGAAGAGTGGAGTGTATAAGTTAGAATGTAATGATTGTATGAGTGTTTATATCGGAGAGACTAGTCGCCAGCTTAAGATTAGGGTTGGTGAGCATGAGAAAGCCTGGGAGGATAGTAAAGTAGGGAAATCAGCTTTCGCTGACCACCTTCTTGCTTATGGGCACAACTTCCGAAAGGGATCCGAGGTGCTTCTCCACAAAGAACGTTCCGATTTCAAGCGTACCGCCTTGGAGCATATCGAAATCATTCGTCATAAGAACACTCGTGGTCTCGTTTTGTTGAACAGGTACCTATACCGGACGAAGATTTGATCGAGTTTGTTTATGATTCACAATCCGATGAGTAGTTCTCTCCTTTAGTTTTCGTCTTTTCTCGAGGTTGGTTTCGGTCTTTCAAGTCAGTTGTGTTCTTGTCTTTCGCTGATGATGACTTTTTAGTCGATAGATCTTCGAAGGTTTTTAGTATTTTTCTGCGGTTTTTGTATTGAGTTACTTCTTTTCTTTTTTAGAAGTATCGCCTTTTTTTCGTTTTAAATTTCTAGTGTTACCCCTTTTTGATTTTTCTCCGGTAGGTACTGAATGTTTATTAATAGGGTTTTCAATTATGGTAGAAGTGTTGGTGGTGATCAACAAGTGTGAGGCGATTATCAAAACTGATAATCCCCAGCGATGGAGAAAAGGCAAAAGGTTAATACCCCGATGCGACCTGTGGTCTCATCCATTTCTCCTCCTAACTACCTTCTTTTTTGGGTCGTTGGTTCAAGTCTTGCGTTGATTTCGGATCCCCTTATTCAGTTTTGAACTCGGCCTCCTTGGCGGATGGATCCCGCCTTGATCCCCGAGACTACCTTGAAATATGACCTGAATCTGGTGAGAACAGTGGCGTAACTACGGGGGGGGGAGGTTGGGGTTCGAACTCCCTAGAGCATCCAAAGTTTATGAGTGTTTTGTAATTTTCAAGACTCATTATATATTTTTTTCATTCGTAGCTTCTTTTGTTTATTTTTTTACCTTCCCCCCCCCCTCCCCGCAAGAAACTCTTTAGTTACGCTATTGGGTGGGGAGAAAGCATATACAATGCTACACCACGTGTCGTGGTGAAAAACATGGTATAGTTTCAGCAAAGCTCTAATTGTTCTAAAATAAGTAATTCATGATAGACACTATTTATTACGTGCGGTGATAATATTAAGGAAGGAGGGTTGTTGATAAATGAAAAACTCAAGCGAAAAATTTGGATCACCTCGTCGGGATCCGAACCCGAGCCCTGCCTTAATAAGTAATTTATCTTATTTATTTATTTAAAAGTGATTTATTTTATAGTGGTGCCACCGACAGTTTGAAAAACCAATTACAGGTGACACCACTCCAAACTAGATATAAAAAAAAAAAGATAAAATAAATGAATGAAATAATAATAATAAAAATAAATAAAAATAAAAATAAATGAATAAAAATAGAACAAAAACATGATATGTAATAATAAAATCGAACAAATATATATAAATAATAATAATAATAGTAACTTTGTGAAAAGGGAAATAATAATAATAATATTCTTAATTATAATAAAAGTTATTAATAATCATAATTTTAGTAACCATGATCCTGCCCTACGTTCCGCCACCAGTCCCTCTCCCATCCCTCCTCTTAGAATTGTGTACGTGTGGTCCTCCCCGGCATTGCCTAACCACTCCCGTTGTGCAATTGTATTAGTGCTTGTATTGTTTTTTCCTTAAATTCTTTTTTGCCCCCAAAAAATACGTCTACATCGAAGTTTATATTTATTATTTCGTTACAAAGGGTCATAGCTCGATTTAGGGGGGATTCATAACATATGGTCCGGCACCGGGAAGTTTGAAAGAGGGTTTGCGTACGATATCTTCTCACGGGGGCGTACAAGTTGATTCCCTCCAGAAGAGAAGGCGAATCCAGTCGTGCGCAGAGCAATTTTCGGAGCATCATTACCAGAGCCAAGTCCCGTCGAACTCTTAGAGTAGTTGTTTCGTACCCCAGAACCAACTCACCATATGTTATGGTCGAGTTGTAGTAACTAACATCCTTGTAGTACAAGAATTTTGAGAACCGTTTTTGCACTCACTCCAACATCTCAATCTGCTGACCGGTCATTGAGTAACATATTACATCAGCAAAGTCTGGATGAGATCTGACCAGAGCGAAGTACAAGATTTTTAAAGTGGAGGTATAAGCAAAAAACTTCGAGTGCCCCATTATGACTCCCATATTACGATTCGCTGTTGATATAATTTTCTGTAGGTGTTTATTGTAATGGAAGTCAGCTTGAATCCGAACACTCAGGTCTCTCAGGTCATCCACTCGTTTTAATATTTCATTATCGATGTTGTAGATGTCTACGTCGAGTTATCGTAATCACATTGCATTTCCCGACATTCAGGGGCAATCTGTTTTCTCCACTCCACTGTACTAGGGCATCCAAATCTCTTTGTAGCAGGCTGGTGTCCTCCTCATGCCTTGTCTCCCTAAATAATTTCAGATCGTCCGCGTACAAAAGGTATCGAGCACCCTCCAAGCTTTTTCCAATATCTAATATGTACAGTAAAAACAAATACAGACCCAAGTTGGAACCCTAAGGTACACCCGAAGGACACTCGTACAAACACGATTCATAACCCCTAAAATAGACATATTGCTTCCTTCCCCCCAAGTCTATTCCAGAATTTTTTTTTCGTTTATATCATTTCGTCGTTGGTTTTGGTATAGTTGAGCCGCCCGTTTCTTTGTTCTCTTCAAGCTGACGTCAATATAATGATTCGAGTCCAGATTTCTCAATTTGTTCCTCATTTACGTTTCTAAAATAGATAGTTGTATATATGTATGAAGCTGCCTTAATTGAACTGCATTCATTTCAAAATGAGTAATTAAAGACGTCACTGCGAGGACCAGGAAAAACCAGCGAGATGAAATTGTCCCACCTAATGAAATAAACAAATTTACATTTTTCATCATAAGAGTCTAGATGAAAGAAGAAGAAGAAAAAATATTTACCGTACGCAGGTGAACACTTTTTCAGTCAATCTTCAACGAAAGGACTGGAGAAATTTTTTTTGAGAACACGAAATTGGCTTACATTAGATTTCAAAATTTTGATCAATACTAGCTGGATTCAAAATGTGTGGCCTATAATTCGTTTCAAATAATGGTCGAGTCGATAGTAAAAATTTTTTCTTAAACTGTATTTTTAATGTAAATTTATATACGTAAGAGCAAAAATGAGTGTCAAGTCGTTTATGACAGTTATTTATTAGTTTATGAACTTTGGGTTCAAACCTTCTGTATTTGTATTCTTCTCGACCATGATGACACTCTCGTATTTCGCGTACACGTAGTTTTAAAACATGCAAAGGTACAAGCATAATGCAATTTTCTCTCGCGACATCGTCAATAAAAAAATCTTCGCTCAAGAACTTGGTCGATAAGTCGCTGATTTCGTTTACATGAAATATCACTCAGACAAATTATTTACTGTATTCGTTGAAAAATATTCATCTGTATCATTTATGTGCGTAGTATCTTCGCGCTATAACGAATATACGACCGCGGACAAACGAATCGTAAGCTGTGCATCGGAAAGACACAGTTCAACAAAATCAAGGTTACTACTCCGTGTACGAGTAAATTAAGCATATTTCGATCGAACGTATAAATTTAGATACTAAAAAGCGGTCATGAACATAAGTACTCGTATATCAATAACAATGTTGTTCACACTTAATTTAAAAGTGTAGAAACGTGTCGATTGAAATCGTAGGTTGAAAAGTCGCACGATTTCCGAAATAATCATCCGGCGCGGTGTGGATTTTATTAGCGTATATTGAATAGGGGATTTACTACAAATCATTCTTTGATAGGGCATGCAACGACGCTCTTATACGCAGTAGACGTGTTTTTATGGATGTATCGTTCATTAGGTTAATTGAGGCAATTTCTTGAAAATTCAACCACTCGAAAAAGAAGAAAAAACTATTCGGGCGTAGTCGAATGAATAAAGATCACTTCTCGTGTCCTTTTCACTACGTCATACAATTGATCCTTCGTTCAATTCTGGTTGAGACTTCGAGTTTGGAATTATCAGCATACTAGGCCTAAAACTGGGCTCATAGACTTGATTCCTGGTCGTGTAAGATTCGATGAGAGGCACCTGATTAGTCTACTGCATGTAGCTTATGAGCTAAGTTCCGCTCGATACACCTTTAGCAATTAGTATTAGTGTGATATACAACGCATATGGGTGAGTAGCTTACGGGTCACAGCTTAGTATACTTAATTTATACTATATGTGAGCCTAAGAGTGGTTGAAAAGTTGATTGAGTGACTCTCAGCACTCATTCGCTCCGCTCCATATCAAGTGAGCCTCCCCTACCGGGTCTAGTATAAGTCTAGTATACAATATTCTAATTCTCACTTGGTCTAGTATAACTGGTGTACAATATTTAAAGGTTGGCGTTGTTCGAAGGTACTGTACCTTTTGATGAGACGTTATTTGAAGGTACTGTACCTTTTGGTAATTCGGAGGTACCACGAATGCTAAAAAAGCTAATGGGCACATTTCCCTTTTGTTAGTTGTTGGATTCAGGTAGCAAAATCCGCATAGTTTATATTTTGATGAATCACTCATCTACGTATGCTCAAAAGGGAATTTCATGAATCGCACCGAAGAAGCTGAAGTAAAAGCATCCTCTAAATCAATATTGGTACAAAACTCTTGAATGACCTCGGCGCAACATACGTCACACCCTTGACTGGATACATTTACGATTTCAAGTTTTTTAATGAACAAATAATAGCTGACCCACGTATGACAGGAAATTCTATGGAATCTGATGGCGATTAACGTACTAATTATTTCTTCTGCATTCGTTGCCCGATGATGATCGTCACGTACTCGTTGCGATAATCCGAATTCTTTTTGTTTCCATCTAAAATGATTTTTCTTTTTCTTTTTTATTGTCTAAATTCTATTGCTTTCCGTTGTTCTTATCACGCGAGTTTCAATATTATAACTAGTTACACGTCCATGTGTTATTATTTCTTCCTTTTGACCATTATCTTGCGTATATACAGGATTACTGTAGGCTTCTCTTTATCTTCTTCCTTCTTCGGGGATGATTTTCCTCTTCTTCCTGCCCATCTGGATGTTGATGGTGCATTTGCCTATTCCATTTTCGATCCATCCTCTTCTTCATACCGGTGGCTGTGAATGCAGACACCTGGTTACATGCTTCTTCGGAACCTAGCATGGTGGATACCAGGCTACTCGGAACAAGCGTTTCATCTACCCCAATCTCTCGATGAGACCGACTAAGCTTGTCCCGCTCACGCCTCCACGCCTCGCTTTCAAATGAGGTGTGCTCTGGTCCATCATTCCGCCCTTGGTCGCAGTGCGAACACGTTGCCTGCTCAACTTTCCTTAACTTCTCGCAAAGGTACTTGTTGAAGCAGCTATGGCCACCATACACCTGCGTCAGGTGGAAGTTCAGCTGACCATGGTGTCGGTTTATCCACGCATCAAGATCGCGGATTAACACACGGGTTGTCCATTTGTCCAGCTCACTCTGGGCATTTCTTGGTTTCCATTTCTCAAGCAAGGAGCGCCTGGCCGCCAGCTTGACCCGTAGAGTCTCACAGTTGAACGTCATCGTCTTTTATGCTCTGAACACCACCGCTCTCTTCTCAGCCAGGAGTTTAATTGGTGGTGAACGTGGTAATTGGCAAAGAGCCTCCGTCAGCTCTTCGCTGGATCTTTACCATCTCCCTTTTTCTGTAGGGCATTTTCATTGAGTCGGTCCATACTGGGTCACCATGTAAGAGAATCGACATAGTGGTGTTCATCATGATCCTCCTTCTGGCTCCTCTCGGCCCTCCTAGGTTCCTCATCAGGCGGCTGGGGTATCCAACTACCCTGCCTGCCTTTTTCCGCTGTCATCAGGAAATGGTGCCTGAAGTTCAGCGTTGAGTCGAACCACATGCCCAGATGCTTCATTGTCTTCTTAGTTTCAATTTCCACACCTTGCAGGCAAAAGGTGGGTCAACTAAACTTTCGACGGGTCGTGAATAGTATGGCCTCCGTCTTACCTACTGCCAGTTCCAGTCTGGCTGACTGGATCCAACGCGTCATTACCTCTAGGGCCCGGTTTACCCTGCTCTCCACCGCTACAGTCGTTTCGCGGCAGTGCATACCATCAGTGTTTTTTCCGCATAGCAGATGAGCTTGACCCCCGTAGGAAGCTTGACCTTGAATATCTTGTTAAATGCGATGCACCACAACAGCGGTCACCCTAGAAAACTCGGGATTTTTTCTTCTACATGTTTAATGTAGGCAAACTAGACTGAAATGAAAAAAAAATTTTTGTCTATAAAAGGTTTAATGACTGAAAAGGGTCAAGGATGGCGTCCACAACAACATACTGAAAATCCCACCCTATCCCCCTGGAGCTTCTTTTTAATAGGGGTTTAAACTATCCCTCAATCAGTTTTTTGCAAATATCTCGCAAGATATGCATTTTACAACAAAATTACCTCTTACCAAAATTATTCCTCGTGAAATTTTGTACAAGGTCATCTTCTTTTATTTTGCAAAACATTCACCCTTAGTCCTTTCATGAGGTTAAAACTACCCCAAAATCAGTTTTTTGCAAATATATCACAAGATATGCATTTTACAACAAAATTACCTCTTGCCAAGATTATTCCTCGTTAAATTTTGATAATGGTGATCTACTCTTATTGTTCTTTACAGTGTACAGTTTTATGTCTTAAGTTCGTCAATCATTTTCAAGTCTTCCAAGCTATGTATTAGCCTCATCTCCTGTCTCTCTTTTTTTTTTGACATGTTTCATGTCTTTGCGCTGGCCTGATCCTACCCCCTAATTCCGAAATTTGCGTCCGTACAACCATGACCTTGATACTTGGAAGAATTTCTGCTCTAGACCTCCTCCCCTGACCTCGAACCCTAATTCTAAAATTTGCGTCCATGCGTCCATCTGGCTTCTGCTGCATACTAATATACAGTATACTAGGCTTACACTGTCAAGGCTGAATAAACGGTATACCATGTTCCGTAATATACAGTATACAGGCCTTCATTATACTAGGGCTAATATACAGTATACAAGGTTCCATAACCTACAGTATACTAGAGTAAGCTTCATTATAATAAACCTGAAGTGGCTTTAGAAGGAGAGCGACCGATCTTTATTTGACTCGTAAGACAGTTCTTGCTAGTATAAAGCTAGTTTCCAAGTCCCCCTTGTATCAACTATTCAAGGCCACTCCTACTTATATTTTTAGTATGAAGCTAGGAATCCTAGCCTAGTTCGTCCAATAATACTAAATGTTGGCTCCGCCCCTTCAATGAGCCAGATATGCAACGCTTCAAACACCATGTGATCCAGAAAAGGCACTTCTGAAATACCTCATAAGACAAGTTCCCTGGGATTTTACTAGTTAGACTTATACTAGAGGGAGAATGGGGACCAATAACTAGGTCTCTCTTTGATCTATGCAATAAGCTAACACACTAGCTTCATTCTAGGTTTCGGAAACCTGTTCGCTCTATCCTTTCTTAAGCGTCCTCCATATTAGGCTATAGCTTAGCTACTTTAGACCTAGTATACAGTATATCAGGTCCAGTAAAATGAAAGCTTAAGAATATTGCCGTCCACGGTTCGTCTTTCGTGCCTGTTGCTCACAAATTAGCTACATTCAATAGTCTTATACATCGCCTCACTCACATACCTCTGAGTGAGATTGCATTCCAAAAGGAACTCGCGACGATAAAACACCTCGCCAGAGTGAACCAGGTAAAGGTGGACATAGACCTCATGGTTCGAAGGAAAATTACGAGGAAGAGTCTCGATTCTACAACCTCCCTTCCCCGTGATCCACCCTCTGATAGAGGAAATCGTTGGATAAAATTACCTTTTCTTGGTAAATTTTCATCTGAGTTGAGCCGACTCCTCCGGCCTTTTGGCTTCCGCCCGGCGTATTACAACCTCAACACGATCAAGAATTTATTTGTTAAACTAAAAGACCCCATTCCGAGGGTCGAGAGGGAGGGAGTTTATAGGATAGCCTGTAAGGATTGCTCTAGTATTTATATAGGGATGACCAGCCGTCAGCTCAAAATTAGAGTTGCTGAGCCCATAACACCATGGGAAAATGGGAAATTAGGTCAGTCGGCCTTTGCCGATCACTTGATTCACAGCGGTCATAGCTACAAAAAGCATTTCGCAGAACTTCTCCATAGGGAAAAATCGAAACGAAAACGCTTGGCTCTCGAAGAAATTGAAATTTATCGGCATTGTAACAACGGAGACGTCACCGTTTTGAATAGGTACATTCCGGAGGGAGGATTGATTGAATTAGTATACGGGAATGATTCACATTTCGATGACTCGTCGGTTCAATCATGATTTCCTTCGACTTTACCTTTTCTCGTTGGTGCTGGGTTCAGTCGCTTTCTACACTCGAGAATGGCTTATTAGCCGAAAGCGCTCGTGAATTTTTAAATACATTGCGGCTTTAGTAATCGTTTTTTACCTTACTCTTTTGAGTATAAAATTTAATTTAAAAAAAATTTAACAGACCAAGAAGTGGGCCCACCCCAGGCTGCTAAAGTGACTTCAGCTTTCATCACATATACAATATACAGTACTACTAAACCTAGGAAAGTGAGCTCTTGGAAGCCAGTACCCAAAAAAATTAAACTACACTCATACTAGACCATGAAGGCCGTAAGTGAGCCCCTAAAAGCTATTGGCTTGAATTCTAATGGACACCCGACTTATAATAGACCAAGAAGGGCGAACTAGCGGAGCGAGTGAGCCCTTCAAAAACCATCAGCTCAACATATTCTAAGGTAGACTGGCACTAGAGCAAGAAGTGGGGCGAACGAGCGGAGAGAGTGAGCCTCTCAAAAGCCATTAGCTCAACATATTATTCTAAAGTAGACTTGTACTAGACCAAGAAGCGAACAAAACAAAATAAAATGAAATAAAATTGTTCTAAAGTGCTTTCGTAGAGATGAACATTAAGTACGTGAAACATGATCTTCATTTATTTGGCTCTGGTAGAAAATTTGAAGAAGATCCGAAATTATGATAGCTTTATGCTACGATCAAGATTTGATCTGTACAGGGCTATAGGAAGAATTCTACCACCGCACTAAAGTGAAAAAAGTGTGTGATCATTTTATTCCTCGTAAGTATACACAAAAGATAGAAAGAAAAGAGAAAAGAATAGTGAAAGTCTAAAACGATGAACTTAATTTGCCTACACCGAGCGTGAACAACTTGGAAACATTCAACATGAAACCTGGTGAATTGAAAGAGTTCTTTCCGCACATTAAGGTATGAATAAGCAGAGATATTAAATTTTGGGCAAATGACGAATTCATTAAAACAGCAACAAACTTATGAATTATATTTTTTTTAGGTCCAGCCATTAATAAAAATGAATACTTACAAAAATAGGTTTTCATTGGGGTTTGTAAAACATCTACTCTTCCGACTTGAAGAAAGACAAATCGAAATCATTACTGCCACACCAAAAAATTCTTAATAGAAATTTGTGTGCTCGTCAGTGGATGACTATTTAGTCGATTTATTATTCACGTCTAGTATTATGTTTAAGATTTTTCTTATTTTTCGACGTTCCACGATATTGTCGTTTGTCCAATTTTTGAAAAATTTTCGAAATTTTACGAACTTCATCAATTTTTGATTTCTCACGAGACTTTATACTGTAAATACTTTGAGAAATTCGTACGAATTGAGAATTTTTTGGTGCGATAGTAAATTATAATAAACTGATTGATTTCGATCATCCTACCTTCATTCAAGCTTCCCCTTATTCTACAAAAACTCTTCCGATATGTTCTAAAAACATACAGAGACTTTAATTTCACATTCCACATGAAGTGAATGACCCTCTCATAACATACTAATAATGAGTCAAAAAAATAGATGATCAACGCTATACAGAAGCTGATACTTCGCTAATGGGATAGTTTTCTAACAAGGGTCATACACGATTTTCGGACTTCGAGTTCCGTGAGCAATCCGTTAATTAAAAAATAAATTTCAAAAAACAACATAGGTACAAGAAACATTTGAAAATACACAGGAAAGATGTATATTTGTAGGAGGGGAAGAGTGAGATTATTGCAATATAGATACAGCATGTTGAGAGTTTTCAAGGACGAAAAACGATATTCGACTGGTAACCGATGCATGTACACTCATTACTCGAACATATCGTCGTCGGGTAAAGTATTGCAGAATACCTAAGATTGAGAACTTGAAAAATACGTACAATCGCCGAAATGAAGCGACGTGAAAGTGGTCGTGTGGAGTACGAAATTATATCGAAAATCTTTAAAAAGAGCACGCGAAGATATGTTCAGCACAAAAGGCTTCTGTCGCGACAATCTTCAGATCATTCATCGTTTGAAGAGCTATTTCTGGACACGATCCTTCATACCGTCACGTACCGACAAGGTTTCGGAAGAAAGAGCCTTAGTACCGGTAACGCGGGATTCATCGAAATACACGTCAAGTCATTCGATTTGATACACAAACCTTGTATCGATAACAATCAAAATTTAGTCTACGTGTACAATTCGAATGAGGATGTATCAAACATACTGCAGTGTAGATCGAATGATTTAGAAGTTCATCTGCGGCGGATTTTTCAAGTTTTTCTCCGACTGAATAATTTTCGCCATTATTGACGCTAAAAAACTGAAGATATTTTCGTACAATAATTTACGCAATATACGCACAAAAAGTGAAAAAAAAAAAAAACCTTCTCAAATATGCGTCCAAACTGAAACATTAATATTGTACTGATACGGGGACATTCATTGATGCAGACGAGCGACGGCGGACGACCTACATACTCGTAATGTCAGAACGAAGGAATTTCGTAAATACATTCGTCATATCGTCGTAATTTTTTGGAAAGACGACGCTTGGAAGATTTACGGTACACCGACAAAATGAACTACTGACACGAATATTGACATTTCAATTCACAAAAATATATCAAATACAGCCACAAAAATTCATTACCACGCGATAAAAGTCGTTTTAGGAGTTCCCACATCGAACAACTCGATTACTTAGTAGTTTTGGTAGCATTGGATTTTCTATCTCTGGCAACACATTCAAGAACGGATTTTGGAGAGAATTAACAAAGAAAACCCCAATCTTTCCGACTTTTTTTTGGAGAGGGGTTTTGGGAAGGCAAATACAGGAAGAACATATCCTGGCTCACTTTTCCAATTTTTTTACATTTTCTGTGAATACTTTCATTTGACATACTCCTTCAGTACAAACCCAGCTGGCGTTAGTGGCGTTCACTCCTCGCTGACTGGTATCTCCTTCCAAATCTACCAGGACATAAACAACACAGAACTGATGTTTGGAACCCTGCCTTAAAGGTAACCTCAAGAATCTCGGTGAACTGATGTTAAACTTTTCCTTTTACCGGTGGGTAAACGGAAGAAAATTGAGTGTTTTGTCAATCGCTGAAAAATGAGTGATCTTTTGGAAACGGTTTCGAATGATTACATCTGTTCCACGTCGAATTTCCTTCATGAAATGTTCTACAACTTTGCTCCTTCAAGTTCATATTTTGCCAATGCATCAGAGAGTCACACTTCCCCATCTCCTGTCATGGCCCAATGCGCGTCATACTGCATTTCGACGATTGATTCCTAATTTAGGACGTACTTGGAACAAACGGAGCGTTGGTGTCATGTTTTCTATTCCATCTCCCCCTTTTTTCTGAAATTGCCAGCGGAGGGTTTACCGGGTATGCAGAGTGTGCAGTTGCACAGGGCAAAAGATTTTTGGGGCGGCAAATTTTTCATTTTTTTTTTTTTTTTTTGTCGACATCATGACCACTGACTATGGTTATTTATTTTTTGAAGGTAGCGTACCAATTATAGATGCATGATTAGAATCGAATCCTCAAAATTACGAGTCGGCATGCTTGATTGGAGGTGAGGTACATAGACACGTAACAGTATAAAACCCGCGAATGATCAAAATAGCAATTTAGAGATCAAGGAATTGGTTGCATTCTTTACTGACCCCTGTTTCCGTCTTGCTATATACTTGGCTGCGTGGTTTCGGACGCATTCTGACTTTTCGCCTAAATGGACCGTCAACAATTCTACCAAGCTCGCTCATGACCTAATGCATAAAACATTTCCTTTTGGTTCGCGTCTTCTTTCATTCGATGCCGTCAGCATGTTTACTCGTATTCCTGTGCTCCACACTATTGAGATCATGCTCTCTCTCCTTCGCAAACAGCATATCCAAGAAAATACGATCCTCGAATTCCAGAAACTTGTCACGCTGTGCCTGGAGGACAATGTATGTTTTTTCCGAAGAACCACGTACCATTTTCCAGATGGCCTCCCTATGGGAGGACCACTCTCTAATCTGGTTGTCGACGTATTCATGGACAATATGGAGAATGATATTCTGACCAATAGACCGGGAGCTGAACATGTACTCCACTACGCTCGTTATGTTGACGATGTATTCTGCGTTTGGGACGGATCTGACGATCATCTTCATGATTTTCTACTCTCAATGAATAACTTCCACCCCTCAATGTCTTTCACGGTTGAAATTGGGAACGATTCACTGGACTACCTCGATCTAACCATTCGACTTGAACCTCAACCATCCTGTTTGTCTCTAGACTTCTCTATATTCAGAAAAGACACATTCACTGGAATATCTATTCATAATGATTCCCTTCATCCTCGTCCGCATAAATTGGCAATGATCAACTCTGCTATACATCGACTCCTCCGCCTCCCTCTTTCAGAAGAATCGCGGAAATCTGAGATACGTAACATCCAAAACATTGCCCTCAAAAACGGGTTAAATATCGATATTCCTATGATGGTACGTCGGAAGAACTTGCGGCTACTCTTGTCTGAATCTTGTAACAATCCTCCTCCTCACCATGCTAGTCCTTCCCCTCGGAAACGGTTTTATACTGTTACGTGTCTATGTACCTCACCTCCAATCAAGATGCATGATTTTTTGCTATTTATATGTTCTTTCATTATCATTATTGAGAATGAAAAGAAAGGATGTGGCAGAGAAAATCGACTATACAAAAAAAAAAAAAAAAAAAGAAGAAAAAAATCACTCGGTAGGAGCCCTAAAAATACAAAAATTCAATTGTCAAGGGAAAAAAAGTTCATCACTGTGAGAAATTCATATTTTTCAATGTGTTTGCCACCCCCCCCCCTTAATGTTGGGCAGCTCCGGTCATGTTGCTGGTTTAACCAGTTATTTGCTCGCTGAAAAACTTGGATAACCGGTAAATTTCCTAGACTGCATAACCAAGTACAGTATTTAACCGAGTACTCGGATGAAATACCGGTTTACCGGTGCTCCAACAATGTCTGGCCCGTTACTGGAAAACAGACCTGGTCCGTGATGAACTGATCAGCAAAAAAGGTGCTTTCCTATATCTAAGAACCTATTTTGCTGATTTGATAGAGAGCGGCGGTCAGTGACTCGGAGCGTCGAAACTGCGAGGCTGCCAGCCTGCAACTTGCGCGTTTCAACTTTTGGCGTTTGTTTTAACGTTCTTTTGTTTTGATCGTTTTTTGTATTTTAACGGGGAACTCCGCTATCCCTTTTGTTTGGGGGATTATATCCTCAGAAATTGTTCGCGTCCGTGTCCGCGAGTTTCTGTGAACTTCGTGACGTGACGTGACGTATGGCGCTTTATGACGTCATCAATGACCTTGACCAACTTTAAAGACTTGGGCAAATTTCAATTTCGATCCTTCATTATATCAAGCCTAGCATGCAGTATACTGAGAAGAGCCCAGCCAATTCCTTTTCTGCGGGGGAATTTTCGCGTCAACCCGATTGCAAGCGCGGGAGGTTGCGAGTTCCCCGCTGCCATTGCAAACCTGCAATGGCCTCTAATTTTCTTTTTGTAATTTTGTTGCTTGAAGTGGAAAAGTCGAGAGCACGACCACAAGTCCACAAGACACAAGTTTATTACGCTCCAAAGTCGGTTCATTACGCTCCAGAACTGCTACGAAGCCACCGCTTTCAGCGCTCCTGCTAGCAAAAATGTAAAATTTTTAAGCCCTCGTTAAAATCCGGTTTAACCGGTTTGTTCAAAGCTCACAAAACCAATGTACCGATTTTATCAATTATTCCAATTATTTGAAAATACCGGTTTTTTGGTCAATAACCCGCCCCCCTCCTGCTCCTCCCTCCCCCTTTATCACCTCAAACGGTGAATCGCGAGCAAAACGAGCCAAAATTTTTTGTTTGAGGGTCGGCAAAAAAAATTTTGTACAGGGTGGCAGCAGACTTAAATCCGGCTCTGCAAATTGCGTATACTTTTACTGCTATGGGTTTCACAGGCCCCTTAAAGAAGAGGAGAGCTGTTTACTGGTGCATCAACAAGACTGCCGATCTAAGAAAAGAGTGTAACTGTCAGCGCCAGATATACCAGCGTAGAAGAGGCCGCGAAGAGGCGCGGGCGGCTGCTCCTGAATACCAGCTGGCTCGTAAGAGGCTGAAGAGAGCTATAAAAGACCGCAAGAGTGTTGCTTGGAAAGGGTTATGCGAAATGGTGCAAGAAGACCCATTTGGCAAGCCTTACAAATTAGTGCTGAAGAAGCTGAAAAGCCTCCCAGCATCGAGCCGAATGGAGCCAGATGTTAGAGGATAAATCATTGACGGCTTATTCCCGCAGCACCCACCACCAATCGTGACGCTACCAATAGTACAAGAGGATGGTATACTGTCTTCCTCCTAGGTGCCGTGGAGTTGGATGCAGAAGTCAATAGACTGTGGGGAAAATATTGGGATAACAATATTCCACCAGGTTCACGAATCTAGTAATTTTCTTTTTCATTCACATCAATATGTTCTCGATCCTGAAAGACAAATTTTAGGACCTAATTGAAATGACCTTAATTGTACCGCGGTGCGAGGGACGCTAATTTTTCTTGATGTGTAAATTTTTTTACATGCACGCTGACTTTACCTCTTGCACACGCATTAGGTACCGCAGAGCAAATTTTACTCGATTGGAATATAATTAACGTTACTGAAATATGTATTTCTTGTCATGTCGTGCGCTAATGAGCGGACGAAGAGTAAACTTATGAGAACACGCGGTTTACTCATCGAGCAAATTTCAGATCATCCAGCATCAGATGATTTATCGCTCATTATTTCAGTCCGTGAATACTCTGTATCGTACGTTTCGTGGTCATGCGATACTGTTTGTGTATACGAAGTCGTTGCGTAAGAACTATCTCATGCACGTATTCGTGGTTTTCTACATCATCACAAGCCTTCAATAGATGATAGGCCGAATCATTTGTACGCCCAAGAGTGAATATTTAGTCATACAGTGAAGGGAAAGCACGGTATTTAAATTGGTTGAAAGATTCCGTGTCGAAGACAATTCTTACTGATTTGTTTTCGCCGCTCATTTTCTTCCAGTGAGTCGATGGTGAGCTTGGATGAAGGAAGAAGCAATCAAATATTGTATTTCCTTGTATCAGTATGTCACCTACTTCGAAAGGAGATTGGAAGAGAATGAAAAAATTCACGGTTTTTTTAACGGATTCGCACGAGGCAGAGGCAGGGAATCTGTAAAGATGTTGACCTTCAAACTGTGTCCAGGCATACAAACTTCAGCACTTTTAGAACTGAGCCGCTGTCGCGGTCTCTCTTCCTCTTTTCTCTTCATATTCTTTTGCTTGGTCTTCTTCCTTCAGAGTGTCGTCTGTATGAGGATGATGCGCAGGTGTTGAGTGTGCCTTAGCGTGGTCCTGCGTTTGCCTATTCCATTCCATGTCCTTCATAACTGTGGTTGCAAATGCGAACCCCACCTGATTCCATGCTTTTTTGGAGCCTCTCCTGGTAACTACCAGGCTGCTCGGGGCAAGCGTTTCATTGACCACAAACTCGTGGAGAGACCGACTACGCTTGCCCCGCTCCGCCTCGCTCTCAAACATGGTGGACCGTGGTCCATCATCCCGCCCTACCCGTCTCATGAAGGTACTTGTTATAAAGCAGCCTTGGGCCGAGCAACTCAAGGTCCCGTATCAACACACGGGTCTTCCATTCACCTCGCTCATTCTGAGCGATTATTAGGTTCGTTCGAGGTTGCAGCAAAAACGTGAATCAGAGGAAGTTGTATCTATTCCCAAGATGTAAGTTGTCTACTCCAAAATTTCATTGTGTTGACTATATTTTTGCTCTCGGCTTTCTGAAGTCGAATTTTAAAGATAGACGAAATGATAGGTGACTTTATACAACACTTTGTTAATGTTCCTGCACAATTGGATTGGCATATTGGTTGAGCGTTGTACAATAAAAATATTTACGTCTCAGTATACGAGTTGTATCATTACAAAACACGTAAGACACTTGTATAATTTCTCCCCTTATCAATGTTGATACGAGTGAGTAATTATCGCTGAAGAATTGAAGGATTTTTGGAAATTGCGAAGTTCGAGAAAATAATAATGTCGGTTACGGAGAAACAAAGAGAATCATTTTTTATTTCCGCCTAGTGAGTGTGAGACCTGCAAATATATTGTGTTATTTATCACGTTATGAAAACTTTCATTTTCATTTCGTGAAACAGTATACGTCGAGAGAAAGAGGAAAAATAAAACATAACTAGCTTACTTTCGTTTTTCAAACGATCGCCAAATTTCGAGCTGTGCGTCGAGTGGGGGAAAAGTAGTCGGTGACGACAGTGTCTCGTGTAATCTAACAGTACTTTCTAACGAGGTTGGTTTTGTAGATACATAATTGTGGAAGTAAAGACTTTCTTTTAAAAACCGCGAAAAAATGATAAATTCAGTTAATTTATCGTGCATATTTCTCGTATGACCGAAAGGTAATGACAAAAGATCTTATCGAGTTGTTTTGTTTTTGTGTTACAGGTGTCAAATGTACCATATCGAGTCAAGTACCTTATCGTCTTCAAGCATTTTGGGGAGTCTCTATAAGAGAGCTGCATTTATTTTTATGGCGACCATGGTCGTATATTAGTTCCGCTCTTCAGCAAGACAATTTACTTTCTGGTTATTATCAATTTAAAGGCCATTCGTCATCGTATCCTTTTTCTACATGATTCACGCGTATTGACGGTAAATACGTCGGAAAAATTTTGCGTCGCGCATATCTTTTTCCCGCACAAGTTCAATCGTTCCCGAGGATCAAACCCCTAGTACGGTGTGTGGACTGAAATGCGTCTACTTAGGAGTTTTGAAAAATTCTACGGCATGTTCATGTGAAATGCATTTTTTTTATTAGTAGTTTCATTCACTATCACCCCGAAAACATGCTATCATCATTTTTTGAAAACACCAGCCTCAAGGGGGAAAAAAATGAGAAATGATCTCTTTTTTCTGTTACGACCATCAAAAGAATGCGGGGATAAATACCGCTTCTCTTGATTCCTCGTTTGATTTCCCGTTCTCTTCTATCTGATGTTTGTCTTCTTCAATTGGAGCTATTTTATTTTTGAGGAACGAAAAAGCAACTTTTTAGAATTTTAGCTCCGTCACTGGTTGTGCTCCTTCTTTTACAGGAAAATTACATGAAAAATGCTGATAGAAAATCAAAAATTCCTACCCACGAGTTCCGGCTCGTCAATGGTTCGGTATGATTCCCTTATAACGAGGTAAAAACCTATCGTTTCCACTTTTTATGCTTCTTGAGATATGATGGTTGAAGGATCCTGACTAAGGGAATCAGTTTGTTCGTTCGTCCGTGCAAATGACCTTGGGATTTGGAAAGAATGCGAAATCTTGATCTCTAACCTGTTTTAAGATTTGCGTGCGTCCACCGTCCGGCCAAATGACCTTATAATAGGGTGAGGCAAAATAATGTTACCAGTTAAACGTCAGTTTGGGCTAAATCTGTCGTAGCGTGAAAATGCGAAACGTTGGACGCAGAGTTCAAATGTACGAAATTTGTATCTCAATTTCAACTTTGATTTGAGCCCCATTTGAAGTTCCTACGACTTTTCTGAGCCGAGTTATGAACCAAAACGTGCCGAAAATTAATCAATTTGTCAGGGTTCCCAAAATGGAGCTCAAAAATTAATTAATTTAAAAAGTATTGAACTGAATTTCAAGAATTTCAGGAATCAAATGGATGTTCCTTGAGTGAAATTCTACGGGGAAAACGAAAAAAATAGTCACAAAATAATGCGAAGCATCAAAATGGGGTAGTGGGCACAAAAATGTTCGAAATTTCCCCAAATCGAAAAATCGACAATTTTATTTGATTCTCTGGTGAAATTTGGCGCCGAACCCAAAAAAATCTTTCAAATGACCCTACAAAGCTCGAAATGGATGTACTGCCCAAAAGAGGGTCCAAATCTTCCCGAATGAAAAAATTTAGTAATCTTCAGAATTTCGTATAATTCTTTAATGAAATTTGGCGCCGAGTTCGAAAAAATCACCCAAATGACCCTACAAAGCTTCAGAATGGATTTACGGCCCAAAAAAATCCTCCCTGATAAAAAATTGCGTCATTTTCAAAACTCTGTGCAGTACTTTGGTGAGATTTTGCGCTCAAAATGAATGTGAGCTGGCATTTGGTTTTAGATTCACGGTAAGAGATTGAAGGAGGCCCAGCGCTGCCAGATCTACGGATTTTCGGTCTTCGAAAAATTTACTGGTTTTTCTACGGATTTTGCGTGAAATCAAGGCTGCCAGATGGTAGTTTCAAAAAACCGTACCCACCATTTTTCGTATAAGACCTAAAAATAGATTTCGACGGACTTTGATGGATCCATTTATAACAATCAGGAGAAAGGTATGTTTTATAAAGGTAGCTCAAATACTTTTCCCTTGACGTACTCAATATCACAAAACTCAGTATTAGCCTCTAACGAGCAGGAGAAAGGTATTTCTCGTTGAAGTGTCTAAGGTACTTTTCCCTTGATCGCAAGAAATCCGTATGTATGTAATATCTATAGAAGGACGAAAAACCCGTAGATCTGGCATCCTAGCGTGAAATACTGATTTCTCGCGCTCAAGGGAAACGAATCTTAGACACACATATGAGAGATACTTTTCTCCTGGTCGTTACCGTCTAATACTGCAGTCCTCTGCAAATTGTGCCGATCAAGAGAAAAGTATCTCAGTTATCCTTAGGAGAGATACATATCTCCTGATCGTTATTGATAGATTGTTCAAAATCCGTAGAAATCTGTCTTCAGGTCTTACAAAAAATGACAGATTTTGAAAATATCATCTGGCAGCACTGAGGAAGCCCCGTCTTTGATCAAAGAGGGCGATAGTGTAGAAATTTGGGGTACATCGGCCACTAGCATGAATGATACCAAGAAGTATCCACTCTGTTGTACACTCGCGGTGAGAAATTGAAAGAAGCCCCGTCATTGATGAAGGAGGGCAAGTGTGCAGAAATTCGCGTTGTGTTGGCTGCTGGAGCGAATGATACCAAGAATCTCGCTTTCTATCGTATACCCGCGGATTTAAGGATCACCCAAATTTTCATATTGGGATAATTTTTAGCCTCCTTAGCCGAGATTGAATGTCTTTTTCATTAAATTACCTTCATTAGGCCCATTCAGTTATTTCGGTGCTTCGTTGAGTAATTCCACCGTCTTTTTCGGACTCAGCTCGAAATTTTATGAAGGATTCGAGAAGAATGTCAAAAATGACCGCATTTTCAATTTTGGGAAATTTGGACCCTCCTTGGACCTATTCAGTCATTTTCGTGCTTTATCGAGTCATCCTACCTTTTTTTTTCAGACTCGGCGCAAAATTTTGTTGCAGATGCGAGAAAAAATATGAGAGATCACACAATTTCTGATAATTAACCACTTTGAAATCCCCTGCAGCAAAATTTCGGCAGTGCTGCCAGATCTACGGATTTTTGGTCCTCGAAAGAAATACGGGGTTTTTCATCTAAAATACGGATTTCTTCAGCTCAAGGGAACATTACCTTAGCCACTCTCATGAGAGATATTCTTCTACTGGTCGCTATAGGCTGATAAGGCAGCCTTCCGTAACATTGAGTCGATTAAGGAAAAAGTACCTCAGGTCATGGTATGAGAGATACCTTTCTTCTGAACGATATTGATGAATCGGTCAGAGTCCGTAGAAATCTGTTTTCGGGTCGTAGAAAAAATGGAGGATACGGATTTTTAAATATATCATCTGGCAGCACTGAATTTCGGCATATTTTGGTCCATAACTCGGCTCAGAAAAGTCCTAGAAGTTTTGGACATGGCTCAAATTGAAGATGAAATTGAGATACAAATTTCCAACGTTTCGCCTTTTCGCGCTACGACAGACTTAGCCCAAACTTCCATTCAACTGGTAACATCATTTTTCCTCACCCTGTATGCTGGACCTATTCTAGGCCTGAATCAGGCTGCTGTACTACTTATAGCCTCCATTATAAAGGCCTAATATACTTATAATAGACTAGGAAGGGGGCCGCGAGTGAGCATCCCGACCAAGGCCTATTCTAACAAAGCTCAATAAGGTCCAATTCTAAAGTAGACCGCGTGAGCTCCGCAAAAGCTATTATCTTGAAGTATTCTCATGGGAATCAATACAATTATTGAAACAATGATCATAATATCGAATGAGAATCGAACGCATTTAAACGGGTACTTTTGTTTACTGTCACTCCTTGTTACCAATATTGTGACATCACATGGAAAGAAGTTTATGCTAAACCAAAGAGAGATTTTCCTGAGCGCAAAGTCAGTTAGATCAGTAATATTTCACTCAGCCGAATTTGCAAATGCGTCTAATCATTAGCATTGTGAACTTGTAGCAAGCACGTTCCCTAATGCCTGAAAATATTTTGAAAATGTTATCACTCTCTCATCAATGGTTCGGTTCCAATTCACCTTTGTATCTGGTCGTTTGTCACTCTTGTCTTCATTTCATTTGAATATCTCGTCATATCTTTGAAAACAAGGCAGATTCCGGATGCTGATATTCTTCCATCGATCTTCGATCCTTACTCTCCTCTGACGCCGAGAACCATATTTTGCAGACGATTAAAAGATTGGCGGAACGATTTCGCGATCCGAAAGAGTAAACACACATTTATCAAACTTGAACCTGTCTTGTGGCCGAATTCATTATATTCAAGTGATGATAAGAGTTCTATTACAAAACTTGTTTCTTCTTGGTCATCGTCTTACCGGACTACACGCTGTATAGATCATGCGTCGCTTGACTGTTCATCAACTTCTACCTCCCGTGTGTGTGTGTGTTCTTCTTCTTCCATATAACCCGCTATACTTTTAGCAAAAATATTATTATGGTCGTACTTTATCTTTCATTTTACTATTCTTATTCTCTTGCGCGCCCGCCACTAGGCCCATTAATTCTCGCGTATTTTTATAATTTCTTTTGAATTTATTCCGAATTCCATAATATTCAGTATTTTTATGACGAGGTGCTATCTTCGGCGAGAAATCAATTTAGAAATGGCGGTAACGAATTAGAAATCAAAATGTATGAGAATAATATAATGCGTTCATCAGTCCTGCTCGGCGTACTTCAGGATAACTGGCGATGACTTTAAAATGAATTCATGATTACACAGAGTAGGCGACCTTCTCATGGCTTGAGGATTACGAGGACTGAGTTTTTTCACCATTACCGAGAGTTACTCCAATAAAATTGAATAGCTTTCAATCAATCGACTTAGAATGGTCGAAATTTTGGTTGAAAAATGGAAAAGATTCTGTTTTTCGTTCTTTTTAGCACATGGTCTGGCTTCTGACTCCTAAGCTTCCATTGCTATACCAAGGCGACTTCAAAAACTATCCCTTCTTGGCTCTTAATATTGCGCCTTCATCCAACCGAATAACTTACGTAACTTCGCTCGATTTCTGGGCAGATCCTTCGACGTTCAAATTGTAGAATCTCCCCAACTGTCATCTTTGTGCTCGTTGTCTAAATTAAATACTCCAGAAAATCAACTGTCAAACTATTTATACTTACTTAGAATATGTACCTCACCTTAGACTAGGGACCAGAATGACTTGAAAAATTTCTACCCGTATTTGACTGCGTAGAAAACTTGACAGTTCGTGTGCGTGATTCTGAGTGTAAAGCTGTAAACATGTCAAGGAGAAAAAATAGAAGAATCTTCAATATTAAGACTATCCTCTGAATTTATATATCTATGAAACAGGTTCCCTCCACTTCTTAATTAACATGGTTATGAAGCCCACCTCCGCGAGCTGTCTGTCTCTTTCTTCTTTTTAAATAATTTATTAAATATGCTGGACATTATTATAGGCTGATAATCGCATTATTCTCTATCGCATATTCCAGACGAATAATCGGTGTATTATTCGAGTATTTTTGCATAAAATCTTCGGTAAGGATAACACCTACCACGTGTATATTGTGTAGCACATGTCACGAGACCGGTTTATAGCCGCTTTCGTAATATATTATATTTTGCTTTTCGCATTCTAAGAGCATTAGTTCCTTTCCACAAGCAGCAACTATGTATACTAGGGTACGTATGCGAGTGATCAACTCGATACTATTCTTCTATTCTGCATCGAAAAAGGCTGAATAACTTTTAGAGCCGAGTATAGACTATTCTGAATACGGTATGCGCACGTTATTTCTTGTTCGTTGTCTGTAGACTACAGTATTATTAGTTATGATAATTAATTGAAGAATGTTGATTCGAACAGCGCGATTTCAGCGTTCAAACTAACGTATAGCGTATTCTTTGACAAGAAAAAACTACTTTCAAATTCAATTTATTGTTTAAGAAAAGCCGGTCTACTGGTAGTCACGTATACCTTCTTATTTTGAGCGTCAGCAGTTGGATACAACGCTGCAAAAGTGTCGTCATCTCTTGAAGCAAGAATCCGTGGTTTTGGAATTAACGAATATATTTGAAAAGTTGAGCGTGTTTCTGATAAACAGATATTTAAAATTAATACTAATCACTCGTTCTATATCTGTCCTTTCCAGAGGATCAACGAATTTATAGCAAGAGGGTCGAGGGTTTGTTCGGGGGTCCTTCATATCCTCCTCTACAAAAACAAAGAAAAAAAAAAAATAGAAGAACGCGCTTCATGGTTATTTTGCGAACTTAATTTGATGAATCAATTTTGATCAGGATAGTCAACTTTGATAACACACATGAATGAATTTCAAACTTTTGGAACAAATATGAACTATTGAAACTATGTATCTCTGAAGGTATTTTCGACGCTTAGTAAAATGCCATTGCCGTTTCTCATTATTGTACAATACTCATGTTACGTTCCCGCGCTTTATTGCGACAGGTAAGTGCACCTTCTCGCGCTGTAAAATTTTGTTGCTCGATAAGATACGTCAGGCGTCGCAAGAAACCACGGTAATTGAACGTGAGTACTGCGCAATAATGCGAAACGGCAAAAGTCATCGTACTCAGCGTCGAAAATACCTCTAGAGATGCATTTGATAGTTCATGTTCATTCCTAAAATGTTGAAATTTGTTTATGAGTAGAGACCGGATTCCTTTGCATCTGTCCCTTTTTTTTTTTTTTCCTGAAGGGCGAAATTGATGAGATTCAAGATAAAATTTGGATCATGACAAATGTAGTGTAGGTAAATAAGACAGTTTTTGAAAACAAAAAAAAAACAACAAAAAAAAAACATTGCGATATAGTAGAGGTCTGATTGCTGGAAATGGTCAAGAATAATGTCTCAAACAACACACTAACTTCTCCGCGTTCCCCCGAAGCTTAAATAATGGACTTTTTTTTTTTTTTTTTCCTAAATTTTTATAGGTAACTGACGGGTGATTAAGAAATGAATAAAGTTTTTCAATTTTAATCAAAAACTATCAACTTTTTAAAGATAATTTTTATAGAAAATGAAATTTTCGGCTTCAAATTTACTACAAAAATGTTTCTTGTTCACACGCGCTGGGACAAACAGGGACACTGCTATGAAGCGATAAATTCTAACAATACCTCTTAGCATGCAGTGGCGTATCCCGGATTTTGAAAAGGTGAGGAATATGAGCAGGAATGTTGCTTGTAAGTTGAAAAAAAAAAATTCAATCTCGTCTCACCTCTTTCCTACAACCCTACCAAAAAAAAGAAATGGCTGAAGCTTGGGGGGGGGGGATCTATCCTCCCAATTCCCCCCGGATACGCCACTAGTGTGCAATGTGAACATTAGAAAAAATGAAAAATAAAGTCCATCGTTGACCTCTGGTCTATCTTTAACTTAGCATGATCTCATAGTCTCCAGCGACGGGCTTAGCTTCCGCGCGGACGCAAGTACACTCGCGCGCTGACCTTTTTTTTTTTAGCGGGGAACCCGTTATCCATTTTGTTAGGGGGATTACATCCTCAGGAAACGTCCGCGTCCGGGAGTTTCTGTGAACTGCGTGACGTGACGTGAGGCGCTTTATGACGTCATCAATGACCTTGACATACTTCAGGGACTTTGGAAAATTTTAACTTTTCATTTTGTTAGGAGGATTTACATCCTCAGTAAACGTCCGCGTCCGGGAGTTTCTGTGAACTGCATGACGTGACGTGACGTGACGTGTGACGCTTTATGACGTCAGCAATGACCTCCTTGACCTACTTTAGGGACTTGAGAAAATCTTAACTTTTTTTTTTGTTAGGGGGATTACATCCTCAGAAAACGTCCGCGTCCGGGAGTTTCTGTGAACTGCGTGACGTGACTTGACGTGACGTGAGGCGTTTAATGACGTCGTCAATGACCTTGACATACTTTAGGGACTTGGAAAAATTTCAACTTCCAGCCGGGATGTATTTTTTTGTTAGGGGGATTACACCCTCCGAAAATGGCTGCGTCCGGGAGTTTCTGTGAACTGCGTGACGTGACGTGATGTAGGGCGCTTCATGACGTCATCAATAACCTTGACCTTGACCTACTTTAGGGGCTTGGAAAAACTTCAATTTCCAGGTTTCATTATATCAGCCCTAGCATGCAGTAGGTACCCTAAGAAGAGCCCAGCCAGCTCATTTTCTGAGGGGCCATTTTCGCACCAGCGTGAATTCGAGCGGGGGAGGTATTGTAAACCTGCAATGGCCTCTAATTTTTTATATTTTTCTCTCCTTTTCTTTTTATTTATTCAAAGAATTTTTCGGGTGCGGACATTTTGTCGCGCGGACACAAGCAGTTGCATGTGATGATTGTGCCTTAATCCACCGCTGATAGTCTCCTTGTTTAGAGGAAAAGCCCTTTATACCTCATCAGACTTGCTTCCCGAGACATGAGGCTTCAAAGTCTCAAAAGCCGTTTGGTGAGTTTGTTGCCAGTTAGAAACTGAATTTTCTTTTTAGTTAAGTTGGTGAAATGGTGAGGGCAGCGGCCACTATACTCGTACTTGAATCTTCGATGAACTTGCGGAAATAACTGGCTAAGCCTATAAATTGTCCAACTTTTTTGGCGTTCTCAGGACGAGAATAAGATTCTATCGCCTTGATCTTTTCTATACCGAGTCGTATTCGACCCTTTTCAATTTCATGCCCCAATTACAGTCCTTTATCGTGCAAGAATCGACACTTATCTGAGCGTATTGTTAGACCAACTTTTCTCAAGGCTTTGAATATTTTTCTTAGCTTCCCCAAATTTGCCTGACAGCACAGCGTTTGATGTGATCATTATATCGTCCAAGTAGGCCACCGTTCCGATTCCTGTTAACGGTACGCTAAAATAATATTGATTACCGTTGAAATACTGCTCCTCCATTGGACAAACCAAATGGTCAGCGAAGCCACTCATATTGTCCATCTGGAGTCATAAAAATTGGTCTTATAAATTGAGTTTTAGATTTCTGGTCTCATTGCCGGGCCAAATGTCCAATTTTAAAACAGATATAACATTTCTCCTTAGGCGTAGAACTTTCCTGTGATACACCTTCCTGATGCGAGAATGCGATTATACAATGTTGGTAGAGCGTTTCCGAAGTCTCATTACAACCGGCTCTACCACTAGCTTTGACAATCTTATCAGTAATGCCATGGTCTACCTGTTGCCAATGGGTCAATTGGCAAGGCCGCAATAAAGCCATCTTGGCAAAATAATACTTCTCATAACTCTCTCCCTGTTGTTTAACCCGTAAATTCATACGGTCCATATCAACTGTGTGATTTCAAGGTTCTGGAAAGGTTCTTAGTAACTATTTCTTCCACTCTTCCCATGGGTATTGGTAGTTGATAAGATTATCATACCACTCACGTCCAGTGCCTTCGAGACGTACCTGAATATGGTAGTTAGTAGTAGTTTCTGTCCATTTCAACGTCTCGCGAAACTGTTCCAACGTATGAATCAATGTCCAACTTCATTGTCTGATGCACTGGCACTGTGGTATGGGCGCAGCTCTTTGCTCTGCTGTGCCTCTTGACTTTTCATCCTTGCCTGTAAATCTTCAATCGAGCTTATTTCAGCTCCTCCAATTACATTCTCTCGAGTCCGTTGTCCTTGTTGAGCGGCATCATCTTCTCATTTCCCATATTGGAAATTTAAGTGGCTCATATTGCATGCTAAGAAATATTGTTAGGATTTATCGCTTCATTGCAACTTCCTTGTTCGTCTTAGCGCTTATAAACAAGAGACACCTTTTGTAGTAAATTTGATGCCGAACATTTTGTTTTCTATAAATTATCTCGAAAAAGTTGATAGTTTTTGGATAAAATTGAAAAAACTGAAAAAAACCTACAGGAAACCTGTTTCATAGAGGGTTACTTTCGGGTGTTTTTACCCCTTCTGTACAGGGCCGTCTACTTTCTGTGCCTCTCCCTTGAGACATACTTTTGGTCGCTTGACGCCACTCATGTGTGATGATCCTCAGCTAGTGAATATTTTTCCTAGCTCCGATGTTTCGTTACTAGTATTGTAAATGAGAAAAAACAAATTTTCCTTGACCTATTTTAATAGAGAAAAAGAAAGTCACGCTGAAAAAACCGTGGAAATGATACTGCCAGAAGGTTGTCTAGATCTCGGTACTCCTCCGCGACTTTACTACCCATTAGTCATCTTACTCATCAGGGATAATCCTACTGTACATCCCGATGAAACGGTAAGTGTATTTTTCAAGTTTTATACAAATATTTTGAACGTAATGAAACAAGTTTTTGACTGCAAAATTATTTATCGTACTAGCACACTTTTATATGGTAATTTAATTCCCATAAATTTACCTACTGGATACGATGTACTTAACTAGGAAACTCGGTTTTAAAAAAATGCAAAATAATTCTCTTACACGTTGGTATAGAGAATTAATACTTGATTTATAAATAATATGGGAAAAAATTCTGTTGACCTAGATTCTTAATTTAGAAACTTGAAGCAAATTATAAGACGATAATTTTTGAAGCGTGGTAATCTCGGCAAACTTTCGAATCCAAAAGTTGGAAAGAGAGATACAGTAGTATTTGAGGATTTTCAATATTCGGTAACTTTTGATTGTCAAAATCGAGTTACAAACTAATTTTTCTGCTAAGTCGATTTGAGGAACATCCTCTTCTTACTTGATGCGTCTAGTTGTACAGTAGAGATCACAATCTGAGTGCTGAGATTTAATCTTCATTTTTTTTTTTTCCATTTCAGGTGGCTTTAGTGAATGTTGTTCACATTAAAGATAACGTGTGTACGTTACCAACTAGTATACTTGCTCAGTATTTGAAACAAGCTAACGGACAGTTATCATCGTTAAAGGTAAATAAAATAAAAATTTCCATGATTATACTTATTATTATTATCATTATTTTTTTTTTTTTGAACGAAGTCATTTCGTACTTACTTGAGCGAAATTGTTCTTAGAGTTTGAGAACAATGAGAACGATCGTCTCTAAGGGTTCATAGAAAGATTTGGAAGAGAAAGAAAGAAAAAAATATTGAATTCCAGCTTTAAAAGACTAATTATCAAAAACAGTATATTGATGCAATTGAGAAGAAAATTTTTTCGTATAATTTTGAGTCGGATATAAATTCGTTTAATTGCATCTTTTCCAACTTTTTTTTTTCAGCAATTATACTTAGCCACCGGTAACTCATTGACCTACGACGACAACGAGGCGCCCAAAGAAAAATTAGTTTTGGAGAATAATTTAGTTTGCGAACAACAGCTGTGCGTCGTTTGTCAGTATTTTCCTCTTTCTAGAGCTCTTCTACCTTGCAGACATACCTGTATTTGCGCTTCGTGCTTTGCCAAACTGGAAAACTGCCCTATGTGTCGAAGTCCAATTAAGAGTTATTTTTGCGTGCGCGGAGAAGAATATTTGTCCGACTGTAACAATGAGAAGTCTGTTCCGTCAAAACAAGAAAGATTTTCTCAATGGTTACAAAATACTATCACGGATATATTCGGTTTTCATCCTTGAATTTGCGACTGTTGCACTTTTTTCTTTTAATCAAAGATTAGAAAGTCAGAAATCAAATTTGGTTGCGATTTTTAGGTGCTGGTGCATGAATTCCGTATAATACTTACTAATTATATATTTTGTCTGTATTTTCAATTTCTTCCTAATGATACTCTTCATAAGTGAAAAGTTATTTGTGTGCAATATCTACGAAGTGATAAGAAACGATACGAATGCGACTAATTTGAAGCATTGTAGTTACCTTTTTATAAATATTAGTGTGATATGAGACAGATTTCAGAGGAATCAAAAGTCAAGGTTTTGAACGTATGTTGAAGGTTAATTTGATTTTTGATGTTGAAGGGCTCAGTAATACGTTTGCTAATTTTATTTATGAATGTATAAAGCGCGAAGTCTCCCTTTTTTTCTCCTTCCATTTTCAGATTTTTCTCTTCTTCATTTTCGATAGTGATGCCTAATCTAGTTTTTACGCTTCATTCCTCTTTGTGGCTACTGAACCACAAATAGGAAAAAATTCATCTTTTAACTCTGTATTTTTTGACTAATTTTGTAAGTTTCTTTCAATACAGTATTCTTTCTTTTTGAACATACTATACATAAATTTCATCAGTAGGTATTTAATTGATAGCCTATTCTTGATTTCTGTAATCTCTCATTTGCTATAAACTACAATATCATTCCTCTTGCAGTTAGTTATATAGACATAATCATGTACATATAATTATTATGTATTTATAAAATCTATTTTCTAATATCTCTGTCAACATTTTTTCCACAATTGTTAACCTTGAAATTGGAAAGGTTGTCATGAACAAAGTTAGCTATACTTTATTTCACTAGCACAAGTGAAATCATTTGTTTAGACTTTCTATTTTTGTCAAATTTCACTTCATTTTATTTCTTCTTCCCCTTTCTTTACATCAATCAACTCATTAATTTAATTTTTCTTCAGAAATTGTAAAGTATGAATTTCTCATCCAAATTGAACTTGTAAAGTAACATAATTGTGAACATCACATTGAAAATAATACGCCGGCTATAGCTTTCTTTAACTTGCACTTGTTTATCAGAAAATTCATTTCTAAATAGGTAACATTACTGCGCGTGTGAATGTAATCATTAGAAATCTTGTTTACACTTTCAGTATTTATTTTATAATAACTATAATATGGAATCTATCAAATTTTCCTTTTGTTGTTTTTTTTTTTTCTTTTCTTTTCTTTTGTAAACATTGTATGTAGATTCAAGATTGTAAAAGAATTAAATTTTGTAAATCGTTTCATTTTCATCACTTACGTATTATTTAATTTGATGTCCAAATCAATTTCTGGAGGCACTAGAATGGAAAGTGCATGTGGGTAATCAAAAGATAAGAGGATCTAATGTTTTGAACATACAAATCTAAAATAATTAGCATTTTTTAAAAGTGTCCCAATCACCGACACAACCCAACTAATTCATAAAAATTTTGAACAAAGTTTGAAATTTTTAAAACATGTTTTAAAGGAGGAGTTGAAAACCATTAATTTCAAAACTTGTCCTAAACATATGCAGTGTATTTTGAACTGGGAAATATTTCTTTTTGCAACCCCTCTGAATTTAGGTAGATGTCCATTGTATAGTAGATAACCTCCCAAGACCGTTTGAAAAATGAGATAAAAAGAGCAAATTATGTAGAATTCTTATGGAGACAGAAATTTACAATTACAATTTAAAAATCTGCAATTATCATCAAATGGGAATTCACGAGGTACCTAATGATAGATTCTATTTTAAAGAATTTTTTGATGAGAAGTGTAGTTTTGAAAATGCATGAATAAGAATGTTCATAGATGATGACGCCCTCCAATTTGAATTAATACTCATCAAAGTAAAAAGATGAGGATGTGGACTGCCATATTTATATCTAAAATAATCTGTAAGGGTGCCCTTGTTGACGTTGAGAAGGCGAACTGCAGAGCGGAGCAAGCCCTTTGCTCCTGAATGACAAAAATTGAGGAGCACAGCCGCTCTTTTGGCTCTTTCAGCTCCGGCTCCGCACCTTTGGTTGTAGCTGTCAACAGTCAAACAGTCACCAATGAAATTTTGAAACGGTCATGACCATTATTGAAAAATGATTTGGTCATAACAATTCATAACGGTCAGAATATTGAAAAAAAAAAAAAAAAAAAAAAAAACATATTTTTAAACTAACAAGCAGCCTGTAGCAGGCAGCAAGAGGTTCGTGCTGTTATGTCTATGTGTCATATTTTATTGGTATGAACGTTGATGAACAAGTTTCAACTTTCAGCTTGTATCCAACTTTGGCTTCTAACGTTCAGCTTTCAGCTATACAGTATAGCTTTTCAATTCTGCTTAATAATACCCCTTTCCGAAGTTCGTTCGCAAACTTATTCTGATAGTACTCTCTTGTACCTATCTTCCTCCTCAGAAAGTTTACTCCAAGTCTTACTAGAGAAAAAAAGTAGGGATTCTCATTCTTGATGCGTCTACTGATCACTGCCTATACTGCTAAGTAGGTCTAGGATAATCAATAAAGTGAAACAAACATCTAATACCAATAACCATATGATACCGGTACCTAACTTTATTATCAAAACGTTCTTCTCAATTTCATTCGCCATTATGAAAATTCAATCAAATTCATTAATAAATATGTCGATCTTTGCAAATACGTAGATTCAGTTCCAACAATAATTGACGATTATTGTCATTACGAATCCGTGTACCAAAACCTAATTAATTAATCAAATACGCCTGATATCTCACTCAGTGACTCATTATTTGTCCTTAATTTTTGTAACACTCTCTACAATCCTGTTTTCAACTAGGTATCCCTATTGCAATAATACTGTCGCATTCGCTTTCAGTTACGCTCGCCAAATTTCTATCGAATAGAAGAACTCAAATTGGGAGCCAAATGGAAATATGAGGTACGCTACAGGTACCTACACTGAGCTGAATACAATCATCATAGCTCGATATCGATTTCATGATAAGGATAATCAACGATCGTTCATCTTCTCTGTTTTCTACCGTTTCAATACTCTAAAAATTGTATTAATATTGATTGGACAAATTTAAAGAATAATTTGAGGCTCCTTCTGAATGATCCTGAAACGCATGAATACGAGACATTGGAATTGAAAACACACTAACGATTGAGCATACGTGAATAAATCAGGAATTCTTCTTAGTTTGTCAACGAATTTTGCATTGCCATCACAACATCGGACCCAGAAATTTTCACTCAATTAATCACCGGAACATCAACATTCTACATGTAGCGATGTTCTAGCGAAACTAGCGGCACACGATACAAGTGAGACCATTAATGAAACAGCCATTCATAAATCATAACAAACATACAGAATGCGTTATCATTTTTATCACCAAAATCCACCTGTGCATCTTTCTTATCCGAGGCTCCAAGCAATAATGAGTGTACAAACGAGCAGTTATTACTGGCAAAAAAAAAGAAAAAACACTTTCGAAAGTTTCCAGTAATTCCTCCATATCATGAGAATGGTCTCAAGCGCAGATGAATTATACAAGCGAGTCGATGAATTCATCGGAAACGACCATACCCGAATTTCGGCTTGCGAAGATTTACACAAATTACTCGCGAAAGAGAAATCAGATATTGAATTGAAAGTAAGTGGCCTATCCGGCGATTTCCTGTGGCATATTTCTCGAAGCATTTTTCATTCGAACGTCCCGATGTTTTGTTTGTAGCTAAAAGGCATCAAAGATGCCATACCTCTCAAAATCGAGGAAACCATCAAAGATATAAATGAACTTTATGTAAAAATTTCCGCTTTCAATGAGAAACTAGAATCCTTTCTTGAAGTTTACGAAGATGGAGAGGTGGAAAACGCGTTCGAAAAACTCACCATCTTCTCGAATAAAAAGCACGAGTACGATAAACAATTACATTACCTGAATACGTTGAGATTCATCGTCGATACAAAGTAGGTAACAGAATTCACATTAGTGAAGAATCGTTTAAAATATCTAGTAAGGTTTGAATTAAAATCGAATGAGTAGAACGGACACAGAAGACACTTGATACTACGTCAGTTTTGTTCATTTCAGCTCAAATTTCACCTTTCCGTTTACTTCGGTTTGTATTTCTAAGATTGTGTCCTTATGAGAATTGTATTTTTCAGCGCTAATATTACGAAATCATACCTGGAGAATAACTGGAATAATTGCTTGCCGTCATATCTCGCGCTGTGTTCTCTACTGCATGAAATATTCAAATCTCAGTGTTCAAATATCGTGAATCTTTTGAAAGATGCCATTCAGTATTGGCATAAACTGTTGAAGAGTAAACTTACGGAGTAAGGCGATTTGATGATGATGCAATAACACTAATTTTTTACTTTGGTATTGAAAATTTACCAAGATTTTCTTTGCCAGCGAGTACGAACGTCTACTGAAAACAATGAATTGGCCATTCGTGGTTCGAAATAAATCACTGCCTATGTATCCGTCGGACGAGCTTAAACCTAAATTTCAGCAATTGACTCGGCTGTTACTTGAGGCAGAATTACCGTATCCTTATGTTTGAGATTATTACTTTTCAAGCTTAACCTTAATACATTTTAGAGAGTATTTTCCTCAATAGCTAAAACTAGAGAGGAAATGCGTCCGAAACCCATCATCACGTCGTCATTATTGGCTGATTTCCCACCACCTTCCCCACCAGTATTTCTGCTCTTGGAACCGCTACGAAAAAGATTTGTCTATCATTTTTGTGGTAGTAGGCAAACTAATCGACCAGATAAACCCGAATGGATGTTTTCTCAAGTGTTGACGTGGATCAAAGACCATGAATTATTTCTCATAGAATGGATGCAGCCAGTTTACGAAGGCTTCTCTAATTCAGTCAAAGTAAGCAGAAGAGAGCACTCGATGCGACTATTCTTGGGAATACGTCATTTCATCTCGATTTTTTTCTTCACAAGGTTCAGTTTATTAGCGGTTTAGTGAAAATTGTGACTGAAAAACTACATTCCGATCTAGTCCATTTGCAATATGAAGATAGTCTCTTTACGCACACACTCGATGAAACGTTAGGATTCTACCGAGAGCTGAATGTCAATTACGGATACTCGTCTAGCTGTCCGTCTGTGCTGTCAGTTTTGACTCAGGCTCAAATATTCGTCAAGTGGATTAATGTAGAAAGAAAATGTATGATCATTATTTGTCTATTCCGAGATTATTTTTAACGCGATGATGAATTTTCTTTGTCGGTTAATATTACAGGCGCTGAGAAACGGATGGACGATATGCTCAACAGTGAAACAGCGTGGACAATAATTACCGAAAATGAGAAGTGTAAAGTAACAGAATGCGGAGATAGATTTATAATTTTCTTATCCTCCATCACTGATCGTTATTCATCTTTACCTCAGCCCGGACATCGGTGAGCTTTGGATTCACTATTATTTTTTCGCTCTGAGTATTCAAAAATTTACTTACCCGAAGGGGAAAAAAGGTTGCAGTTCCTGGACTTTCAACTAGATCTCATTGATGAATTTCGTTTGAGATTGGCACAACTAAAACGGGACGATTCTGCTGATGCTTTAAATTCAGATTTGCCTGCTATATTGAATACAGTTCATTATATTTGCTCAGTCTTATCGGAATGGGGATCCGATATGGTGAGTGCTTGGAAACTAGCAAAAATTTGTTCAAAATAATTGGTCCCTACATTGAGTTATATTTTCACAGCACTTCCTCATGCTTCATCATTTCAAAACCCAAATTAGTGAAAATGCTTCTGAAGAGGCGAGTAAATTGTCCGTATTCAGCGATGTATTGGCTGTAATGAACCATTTCACTGACGAATTGACCAAAGCCATCTGTATTTCCGTAATTTTGGAGATTAGTGCAAAGAGTCGCGCTTATCGCAAAGATAGGTATGACTTTCGATAAGTTCATGTACAGAATATTGATTTATATGTTTGTAACGAGAAATGCTTTCGTTTGTATTTTCAATAGATGGAATATTATGCCACCCATGGATGTGGAGGCGGAACTAAGATTAACCATCAATGGTTGCGCCATGTTTCAAGTGTTGTCGAGTAAACTTCATCAAATGCGTAAAGTAATGGCTCCTGAAATATTCGCCGTCAGCTGGAAACTTATCGCTGATCAATTATGTAAAGTCAGTCCTATTTTACAGATTTTTGCTCCATCTTTCGTGGATGGAAACATTTTTATTACATCGATGTTTTTTTTTTCCAGCTCATCATAGAAGATGTGATTTTGGTTAATATGTTCAGCAAAGGTGGTGCGCAACAAATACAATTTGACGTAACTCATAATATATTACCCTTGTTTGCTCAATACACCGCGAGACCGGAAGCTTATTTCAAACCGTAATTGATTATTTCTTTCAAAAAATAATCTCGTATCTGTAATGCTGTAAGAAAGTACAAAAATTTGATTTGTTTTCTAGTTTGATAGAAGCCTGTCAACTACTATGTTTGGATCCGGCGATAAATATAGACGCTTTACCCATTAAAATTACTGGACTCAATAGACAACAAGTAGAAGCGATTATGAACCGAAAGTCGGGAAGAATGTTGATGACCGCATATAACTGAGTATAAACGTAAAAACCTATATTATTATAAATGTATGAAGAATAGTATTGTCGATAATTGTAGACTAATTTGTTCATTTATTGGCAGGTTAATCGGTTGTATCCCGGAATCGATATGAATCCGTCGTAGAAAACGGCATCATCTGGAGCAACATTCATGGCTAATGCGATGAGTTTTTCAGCTGCGAGTGGATGCCATACACCATACGTGCACAATGGATCTAATTTTTCCGAATAATAGTGGCAACGTTGTGTCGTTCGTTGGGTCGGAACATATTCTACCACATTTATGGTTGAGCAGTATGGAAGTAAAAGTGCAATACCTGATAAACATACGCGTTTTTTTTAGAACTAATTTAAATATTATGCGTGTTTGAAACGGTGGAGAGCGTATTATGAAAAAATATTAATTATAAAAATATCTATCGTATTTGAAATATTTTCTTCTACGTACTACATTTTCGCTTACCCAAAAAACCTGAAGAGGGAGGATTTCGCCTGATTTTCATCGGCGTATGACATTGAATGAATTTCCATAACGACCATAAGACTGATGGATTGAGCACATGAAAATTACTACCCGGATACTTTTGCATATACTTCGTGTACGGTTCCACAAAATCGTGTTCAGGATTTTCGATCCACTGAACATGGAATATTATTACTAGAAATATTGGATATTATAATTACGGCTGACGCCGGTGTATTTTTACTCCTCACTTGTTGCACTGTAGACGTAAAATTCGATGGATCCCATACGAGTAAAGTCACATTTTTATATAGAGGAGAATTGAGAAAGTTGAATTTTGAATTTGCTAAAATTTGCGAATTGAGTATTCGCACAGTCGTTCTGGAGCCGACATCTTTCTCGTATCCGGCCACCGGAGCATTATTGAATCGCAGAATGAGATCATGTTCATCTGGGAAAAGAAAAATTGAAAAATTACTGCATCATGAGGACCGAGATGCTGAAACTAGTTCAGGAATAATTTTGACCAATCTTTCTTCGATGGAAGCTTCATGTTTGTATTGGGCGTGGACGAGTAATTCCGGAAGATATATTTGACCATTCAACTCAAATAGGACAAAATTGAAGCTCCAGAAGGTGCGGACAGGAAAGTCAGGAATACAAGAGAAAATGTATTCTTTTCTCACCTTGAGAAAGAAGTCTGGTATCAAAACGGATCACTCGTAAACAACTTTTTTGGAGAGCAGATAAATTTCCACGGGCCTCCTAGAAAGCTTGATGACCTTGACCTAAAGAATTTGAACCTACAGTGTCCATCGTCCCTTTGCCCATCGTTATTCGGGTCTGGATGAGAACATGAGTTATGATCGAATTCGTTGAAGAGAGGAAAGAACCTTGTTTCATAGTATTTATCTTTGAGCGAAGTTCAAGGAGAATGAATTTCATGCTGGTCATGCAGAAGGACGAAAAGAA
Source organism: Aspidiotus destructor (assembly GCA_035079395.1). Taxonomy (NCBI): domain Eukaryota; kingdom Metazoa; phylum Arthropoda; class Insecta; order Hemiptera; family Diaspididae; genus Aspidiotus; species Aspidiotus destructor. The sequence continues at coordinate 6,916,593 of JAVHKZ010000003.1, read as the reverse complement.
GCAACGTACCAAATTACGATAGGTCTCTCGGGTAGATTTGTAGAGGTGTGCGAAGGACATTGCATCGTACTCAATTGGTTTGTTTTTGTCCCTCACATACTTAGGAAGTATTAACGCTACCTATGAATTCTCCCAAACTGGATTCATACAATGAGCCAGCGCTGGACACGATCACGCATGTGTTGTACGAAGTGTTCTCGGGAAATAGATTTCTAGTTTCTGGAAGAAAATTTTGAGCAGGTCCGGTCACATCGAATTTGTTGATAGTTCTTATCATTTTCATCTTCCTGTAGAAGTCACATATGAGGTCCTGCGTATCGGATTTTCGATCCTCGAACGAAACTCCGTACGGATTGTCGATCAACGGATTCATGTTATTGTATTCCCTCTCTAAAGCTTGACGCAATCTTGACACGATCTTTTTACGATGCAGTTGAAGTCTGAAAAATAAAAATGTGTTGTTAATTTCAAGTAGGCCTAGGTTGGGATACTTTAGAATGTAAGCCTACCTTATATCAAGAAATTTCCCCCGATACGTATCACTATGACCGTGTACAAACGGTGATCGTGGCTGCGATATAGTCTTCATTTGAACTGTGGGAGGTATTGCGGCTTCATCAAAATAGTCAACGATCATTTCGTTCCGTCGAAAATCCTTCATTTCGTAATGAGGTTCCGTTGGTTGTTTTTGTTTCCATAAACGATGCCAATATTGCAGCCATAATAGATACATGTAACCACACATTCCGAATAACATGACGTTCAAGAAAATACAAACAGGAAATGCGAGTAGGCGCATTCTGCTGATTGATTTTGCCGGTGCCTAGTTCCGATAATTTAATAATGGGTGAGCGATTCTCGGTTCGAGAAGTTTTTACGCTTATTTTTGTCGAAACTTCTCCTTTGAGATCGCATTCCTGAGTGCGAACATCTTCTCATCTGCTACTCTGTCGAAATCGAATCCGAACGAAGAAAAACAATCCTCCGTAGAACGTTCTTTCGTTTCCTCTCAAATACATCAATTTGTCCATCGTACTTAAGGGTGAATATTATGAATACCGGTAGGGATTATGCTAACGATCAGTTATTAACGGCGCTCGGATAGGCAATTTTGTCATCACGACCCGTGAGCAAGGTCAACACTGGCATTTACAAGTTTATTGCACCCGCAAGCTGAAAAATACGATACATATTAAAGTAAATGTCAACAAAGGTTAGTTATCGATTGATTTGCTGCGTGTATATCCTTTTATCATGCGAAAAACATCTTGAAGATAGTTACCGGTACATCTTCGACCAGTACTTCATCAGATTTTGTCTGATTTTTGCATTAGAAACGCGCGAAGTCGAAGAAAATTAATTCAATCTCGCAAACATTAGAATCACTCCGGACGCACGTTCCTCGTAGAAAACCAAAAATTCGCTTTCCAATGTTAGCTGATCAATGAATGTGTATTTGGTGCATGCGCGTTCTCGCTCATCATCGGAGGAGGGCATAAGCGTTTTTGCACGAAGACATACTACTCGCTTTTGATAAAAATATTCGTAAGTTAGCGCAAAAATCATGCAGCAGTCGAAATTTCACGAGGTAACAGCGAAGGAGACTCTCTTCTAGGTTCAAGGAAGGTGCTATGAATTTTTCAACGGTATCAATTTGTGTTTATGAGATTCTGAGCGTGCGGTATGCGGCACGAATGAAACAATGTTTGTAGGAAAAATAACACAGGGTTTTATTAACAAACAATTAAATATTCAAGATTCGTGCACGTCACTTTAGATTCTAATCAGGGGTTTTTACGAGCAGTAATACTGGATTACTATCTATTGACGATTCGACAACAATTTTCATTCAAATTTATATGGAAGTGACAGACTCAAGGTTAAACCAGAAGTTACTAGGTTAGAAATACGAAGACAAATATTTTTATTCATTCTATTTTTCTCTCAACTGGAAAGTAGGTTACTCATGTTGCGATATTCTCAAAATCAGCCTACGCAAACACTCATCAAAATGAAATTTCATTTTTTCTCTTTCAAAAAAAAAAAAAAAAAAAAATACTCTTTATGAATCATCTAAGTGGAAAATTCTTTTGTTGGGATAAACTAAAAATCAATTTTAATTTTCTCCCAGCTTCACAAAGAATCAACTACGGTATCTAAACGTTTCTACTTTCAATCTTTTCATATCCTAAAGTTTCATTTTGTGGGGGTGTAAATTATCATGAATTTCACAGGGAACCTGTTTTATAGGGGGTTGTTTGTAAAAAGTATCCACCGTTGGTCATTCTCTCGAAGGTGAAGGTTTGAAAGAGGGTGGCTCGCGAGGCTGGTATGTTGCTTATTGCTTTCAAAATTTAAACAACGGCTTGGGCTATAAGAGTGAAATCCGGTACAGGTATATGTACTAATATAAGTTAGACCTAGTATGATGTAGGCTAAGCCAATTATAGCAGCCTAATTGATGTAAGCCTAGTATTCTGCCCCAGTATAATGAAGGTTAAATGTCTAAATTTTCTTCAATCCGTGAAGTAGATCCAGTGGCGTATTGACGAGGGAAGGAGGGCAAGTTCGCCCCTCCCCAGAGGGATACATTAGAACAAGGCTAAAATTAATAAATTACAGTAAACTTTTCTTTTAGTGGTAGTTTGTCTTTGAAAATTTTCAGACACCCCCCCCCCCCGCAGAAAATTTTCCGAATACGCCACTGAGTAGATCGAAGACGTCTCAAGATTTCTGACAAACCCCCAGCCCAAAGGTATACATATGTCAAAATTTTGCCGAACACCAAAAGATTGGTTTATGCTTCAAAAAAGTGTCAAATTCTCCAAGATGGGAAATTGCTTGAAGTTTCAAATAAGCTGCGTTGGTCCAGTATAAGTCTAGTAAACAATATTTTGAGCTGACCAGCTTTTGGAGCTCACTCGCTCCGCTCTTCTGTCTCCCTTCTTACTCTAATATCAGTCTAGTGCGTAGTAGGTCTAGTATAATGAAGGCAAACCCTACTGTAGTAGCCCAGCGAGTATAGGCTTGGTATACTGTACAGGGTGAGGCAAAATAATGATACCAGTCAAATGAGATTTTGAGCTAAATCTGTTCTAGCGCGAAAACGCGAAACGTTTAACGTGTAGTCTAAACGTACGAAATTTGTACCTCAATTTTATTTTTGATTTGAGCCACATCCGAAGTTTTTACGGCTCTTCTGAGCCGAGTTATAAATCAAAATGGGCCGAAAATTAATCAATTTGTTAGGGCTCCCAAAAAAGAGCTCAAAAATTAATTAATTGAAAGTAAGTACCTATTGCACTGAATTTAAAACATATCAAGAATCGATAATATTCCCTGAGTGAAATTTTACGGGAAAAACGAAAAAAATAGTCACAAAATAATGCGAAGCATCAAAATTGGGTAATGGGCCCAAAAAGTTCCAAAATTTTTCTAAATCGAAAAATCATAAACTTTATTTGATTCTCTAAGTCAAGTGAAATTTGGCGCTGAGCCCGAAAAAATCACTCAAATGACCCTACAAAGCTCGAAATAGATACACTGCCCAAAAGAGGGTCAAAATCTTCCCAAATGAAAAAATTAGCTGATCTTCAAAATTTCATACAATTCTTCAATGAAATCAGGCGCCGAGTTCGAAAAAATCACTCAAATCACCCTAAGAGGCTTCGGAATGGATTTACGGTCCAAAATAGAACAAAAAAATTGCGTGATCTTCGAAACTCTGTACAATAGTTTGGCGAGACTTTGCGCTGAGTTCGAAAATAATCACCCAAATGACCCTATATAGTATCGAAATGCATGTGAGCAAGCATTTGGTTGTAGATTCACGGTAACAGATTGAATGAGGCCCTGTCTTTGTTCTAAGAGGGCGAAAGTGCAGAAATTGGCGGTACATCGGCCACTAGGAAGCATTCACTCTGTTGTACACTCGCGGTGAGTGATGAAAGGAGGCCCCGTCATTGATGAAGGAAGGCAAACGTACAGAAATTCGCGTTGTGTCGGCTGCTAAAGGGAATGATGCTAAACAGCTCGCTTTCTGTTGTACACCCGCAGATCAACCGAGGCTCTGTCTTTGATGAAGGAGAGCAAACATGGAGAATTTTTCGTTGGTTCACGACGTGAGGCAAAGGTTACGAAGGAGCTCGCTTTCTGCTGTGCTCTCGCGAATTTAAGAATCACCCTAATTTTCATGTTGAGGAAATTTTCACCCTCCTTAGACCGAGACTGAATTTTTTTTTCAGCAAATTACCCTCATTGGGCACATTTGATCATTTTGGTGCTTTGTGGAGTAATTCTACCGTCTTTTTCGGACTCAACTCAAAATTTCATCGAGGTTTTGAGAAAATGTTGAAAAAGACCGCAGTTTTAATTTTGGGAAATGTTGACCCTCCTTTGGCCCAATCAGTCATTTTCGCTAATTTGAAATTTTCCGAGTGCTCCACCCTTCACCCTACTTTGCGCGTGTCCCCTTCCCATTCGTTACTCCATAGGGGATTCAAAAATTTGCAAGTTCACCCCGCCAATTCACCCTGCTCAGTTTATGTACTAGCTTTATACTAGCTTTATGATATAAATGGATCTAGTCAGTTTATGTTAGCAGGCTTAGGCATCCTATGTATTGTATTTGAAAACCCCCCTTCCCCCTTGTACTCTAGTATACATAATTTTACCTCACCCGTCTGCCTGGTATAATTGAGGCTAGAGGCTAAAGATTGAAATTTTCCCAATCCCTGAAGTAGGTCAAGGTCATTGATGACGTCATGAACCCAATTGACCCCAAAGACGTAGACTAATTAAAACATGTCAAAAAGATGACGTCACCTGACCTTGACCTTTGATCGCTACTTTAGGCATACTAAAGCACTCGGTCTTGTATTCAGGATGCTAGGCTATACTTGGCCCATAATAGGCTATAAGTTTGAACTGTGCCACTTGTGTCATACTCTAGGCTGATGCTAGCCTTTATTATACCTAGGCCTAAGGGAGTTGAAAGAGGGGTGCAGGGAACCTCCTGATCGGAAACATGGAGACTTCAAAAAATCCACTCTTGAGTTATACTTGGACTTGAAAAGAAAAATAGGATTTGGACTTGGACTTGGGAAGATGTAGTATACTTGCGAGCTATATGATAAGAGGAGGATTGTCAGCCGGCCGCACGGCGGGTATTCCTTCGAAACAACTCCCGATACAACAGGTTTCTTGTTAAGATCGATATATCGGTAGAGTCAATAATGATATATCAGTAAGTATGAAATCGATGTATCAATAAAATTCATAGATCAATGAAATCGATGATCGTAAATTCCTGACGTACAAAGTTGAATTAACGTGTATCCAAATCGACGATCGGAAAGAATTTTTATTTCCTTAAAATAAGTTTAATAGGTACGGCTAATTGAGATGTAAATATGCGTTCTTGAGACGACTTTTCGATTAGAAATCCATTTATCATACTAGTTTTCCGATACAAGCATCCCTTCTTCCTTCCGATATTGGCGTTTTTGGGTCGTGGTTTGGATATTTTGACGTATATCCAACGTTCATTTCAACACAATTCAGAGAAGAGTGTTCATCATACATGAAACAAAGCTCCATTTTTAAAGATCTGAATTTTTTCCTGTTATTTCATTAATAAAGTAGTAGGAGTGTGTAATCACGATTCACACACTCGCATCGTCGATTTGGATATACGTCAATTCAATTTTGTACGGCAGATTCAAGATTGATGCAGCAATACAGACATATCCTTTTCCTAAAATGGAGAATCATAAATTCCTCCCCTTCCCCCCGCTCCCACCACGTCTTTTCACGCGCATAAATTCTCTCCGCGGAACGCATGTTTTTCGCTTTTTCGACGAATTTTTTTGTGCGCGTGAGTTTTTCTTTTGTACGGCAAATTTTTCGTCTGCTCGACACATCTTAATTTCGGAAAATTTTGACATTCAAGGTATACTGGGTGAGGCCAAAAGAAGTTACTAGTTAAAATAAAACTTCGTGCTCATCTAGTCCACTACAAAACCGCAAAAGGTGAGATGAAAATTCCAAAATCTACAAAATTGGTATCTTGATTTCATCTTTAATTTGTACCCGCAATGAATTTGTATATTTCTTTTCTGAGCCGAGTGATGGCTCAAAGTGTGTCCGGAATTGTCGTATGAAACACAATCCTTGGATACATCCTGAACTTTTCATTTTTACACCAAACCAAATTTTGACGAGTTTCATTAAACTGGTGACATTGTGCCTTACCCTGTAACTTGGCTCAGAAAAGTCGTAGAAAGGCTAGTCCAAAAGATGAAAATGAGATACCGCACGCTTGAAGTGTACATCTAAACGTTTGGCGTGTTTACGTTAGAACGGACCTCATTCAACTGTTTGCATCATTTTGGCGCACAGTGCCCTTGGAGAAATTTGACCCTATCGATTACCAAAATTGATAATGAATCTTTCATTAACAGATTCCGTACTCGTCTAAATCAACTTCATCGGAAGACCTCGTGAGCTGCGAGTTTTTTTTCAAAATAAATTATGATTTTTATAATGAAGAATCAGGGGAAATTTTGAAGCTCAGGTTCTGGGTACTACGGACAAGGAAAAAACTATGTAATGGTTAGAAAATTCGAGTTCCAGAGAGCAGCAATGGAGGATGTGAACAGACATTTTAGAAATAATATTAACCAGGATTTACGAGGCTTGCATTTCCTATTTCAGAATACTTACACGCCCTTTCTGTCGCTGTAAAATAAAAACCAAAAACCCTCTTTGTTTTTTGCTTTTTATTTAAATTTAGTACAGACTAAATTATAATTTACGAGACGATATATTTGACCGATATAACTACAAGGCTTTCATTTCTCTCTCTTTTTCCTTTGCAACAGAATGAGGAAAAAAGTGCTATTCACGTCTGGATAAAAACTGACTTGCATTCGAGCTAGACAAACAGCTCCCGTCGCGCTTAAATAGCGTACATTCCTTCTCAAAACCAGCCCTTCAATTGCGTTGACCTAAATTTCATTCGCAAATGAGAAGTCTTCGGAACGGTTTTTCTCGTATTCTACCCTCTCCCAGGTCTCCGGTGGGCTCCAAAAAGGGTAAAATAAAGTTTCCGCAATAACAACACTGCCACAGCCTCTGTGGTCGTTTCTTTTGTACGGGTGTAAGAGGTGGTGGTAATGTTACTCTGTTCTGAAAGACGAAACGAATATTGTGCGTCGTGCTTCAGAACGTCGAACATACCGTACCTAGTGACATTTTTTTCCATTGTGGTACACACATCGTACGAACTTTGGTTAAATACTTGTTTTTAGTTCCGTCCCCCCGATGAGAAATGGTGGTATTTTATTTCTCATTTTCTCATAACTTTGTGCCGTGTTAATGTCAATCCTGATGTGATCGAAATTTCCATTCTCGACGGAGTGCCTGTGAATTCCGTTTTTAAAAATGGTTACATAAAATTTACCAACAGGTGTTATTATCTGCAGAATGGTATCGCACTTCCACATATATTCGAAATGTAAGTATATTTTGTTTTGAGGTAGATTCAGAAAAAGTTCTCTATTACTTCGCGCGAGATCCGATGAAGATAACTTTTCACATTCTCTATAATGTATACCCACAAGGATTTTATATCATTAAATTTGTATCGAAGATTTTTCGTGATATTCGAAATTGAAGCAGCAAACACTTACGCTCAAGTTTCCTTGAAATGATTCCTATAAGACCACCAGAATTTCTTAAATTTCACTAATACGTACAATCGACACTATAAAAAAGTAAACGAATTCGTTTTGTGCCCCACTTCTTGACATTTCATTTCAGATGTCTTGCTCGAGTTTCGTTCCAAAATTTGCCCGTGATCATAAAAGTCAGTTAGCTGACCGAGTTTCCAACAGTTCTTACTTTTGAAGGTTCGATAACCGAGCAGTCGCTTCAAAATATGACCACTTCAATGAAAGTTTATTTTAGTATCTAATATTTATGTAAATGAAGCATTTTTTCAGGTCATTATATTTGTAATCTGTATAGATTTTTCTCTCTCCCTTGTTATTGACACCCATCAGAAGTGTGGTCACCGTTTGCTGTCATCCTTCTTTCTGCCTCGTCCAATCTCCAGGTTGTAAGACTTTCTGCTGTCAAACGTGATTACATTGTTCAAGAAACTAGCTTTTATCCTCTTTGCCTTTGGAATCTCCACCTGTTCCCAGAGTTTTCTTCCCTCCATGCGGTTTTTTACATGTATGATTTCGAATTTTTTTCACCATTGTGCCGCTCTTCATCGTAATGTTTGTCGAACAGAGACTCGCCATCTTCTTATTCCCTCGATGTTTCATGCTTCTTTCTCCTGATGTCAAACTGTCTCCCTGTCTCACCAATATACCTTCACACTGTTTACAACTGTGCTTGTACACTCTGCTCAAGCTTCCTCCGTCTTCTGTCTTTACGGAATAAACGTCCGCCGTCCGGGAGGCAACCTTACCATCCTTTTTTTTTTTTTGAAGTTCATTCTCTATTTTCCGCTGCCGAGTTAACATTGACAGTGCTCAACAGCGGGCAGAGAAATGGTATAACTATATATAACTATTGTGACTAGCCAGCACCCACCCTATGTCCTAATGGTTTTTCAAAAAGGAGGTGTTGGGTTCTTTTATGCTGAAGGCTAAGTATGTGTGGCTATTGCAGTTATAATTACTTACATATCTATTGTCACTGACTTATGCTGAAGGCTAGTGGAAGCTTATGCTTAAGGCTACTGGAAAGTTTATACTTCATATATTATATGTGGCTCTGAGTTATACTTCTTCTTGCCGAAGTCATCTCTTTTTCCCAAAGTAGCTTTGTCGTCTTTATTAGGTATGTCTTCACATTCTTATCTTCTACGCTCTACTGTTGTAGACGGCTGGCTCTCCTCATACAGCTGGCATTCTTTAAATCGTTTTAAATAGGAGCACCGCATTCCACTCACCAGATCTTAGTATCCTGATTCTATATCTGTATGCAGAGAATGTCCCGTGACCGCTGAGAACCATGTTCAACATAAAACTTGTGAGAGATGTGTGCTCTTTCACCGTAATCTAACGTAGCGATGACCATGGGACTTGGAAAAATTTTTCATTTCGTCCTATCGCTTATAGCTTGGAGGATGAAATTTTCCCGAGTCCCTCTCTTATCACCTATAGCTTGGACTATCACCTATAGTTTGAAGGTCAAAATTCTCCTAAGTCACCCACCTATCACCTATAGCTCGGAAGAAATCCTATCATATATACTAGTATAAAGCGAGTAAAGTACAAGGGGAGTCCTCGCCTAGTTCAAGTTCAATATATATTTTTCTGATATTGAAAATCGGTAGATCTGGCAGCACTGATAGCCTGATTAAAAAAAGAAGATTTTCTGGCGTAGCCAAATTAATAAAGATCATGTTTCATGTCTTCTATAAGGTAGCATGCTCCGCTCGTTTGCCCACTTTGTAGTCTAGTATAAGCCTACTTTAGGGTATTTTAGGCTAATTGGAGCCTAGTATAGCTTTGGACTGAATACAGTATTCAGGATTCCTAAACCTAAGCCTAGTTTACCGGTAGTTGATCAAATAGGGTCAGAACGCACGCGCACGCGCACACGCACGCAAGTTCTCAAATAAAGGTAGCGCCCAGAGAGTAACCAAGAGAAAAAATCATAAGTTCCAAGGTCATTAGCACGCACGCGTTACGCGTTACACCTTACGCGCACGCAAATTTTCAAATGAGGGTAGGGTCAGAGCAAAGACATGAAACATGTCAATAGCTCCTTCAAGTAACTAGATATGCAATACTCCATACACCAATTGATCTAGCTCCTTCAATGAGCCAGATATACAACGTTCCAAACACCATAAGATTCACATAACAGGTTCCCTGCCTCTTCTCATTCAACTCCGTTAGAGGACATCGTTAGTTTTTTCTGCTGTCCAGTCGGTGCTCATTTTCTTACCATGGGTGGGTTGTTATGAATGCCTACACTCACATCATAACCGCTGAAAGCCTGTATCCTTTGAGTATGAATAGTAATGGAGAGACAGAAATCGAAGTTCGTTGATGTTGTGATAGAGCGCGTTGAAACGGGTGTTTTGTACAACTGAACTGAAATCTCAGTTGTACAAAATGAAATACATGAGAAATACTATTGAAAAAAAACTGCGACGCGAACGCAACGAGCTCTATCAATATAACACGCATACTACAAAAAACTATTGTCTTTTACGATTTTTGTCCCTCCATTACTATTCATACTCAAAGGCCTGTATCACTCTGTGTACTTTTTACGTATGGTACTAATCCGGAGTACTTCCTCACGGTGGTGTCCTATGTTCCCTCCTTTGCTTCCATTTTTCCAAAGACTTCTTCGACCACACTACCGGAGTAGTCGTTGGCTGTTGCGATCTGCTACACTATCTTGATTCCTCTATTCTCTTCTTAGGATGGAAATAGCTCGGAAGCAGCAGTTTTGAATTGTAGTTAATTTGTGTCTGGAGTAGTAGGAGTTCCTTCCGCTGGATGATGTATCTAAAATTGCGTTGAATTTCTACACTTTACGCTTGACTGAAACAATTATAACAAGATCTTGAAATTCGGAAAATTCAACTTTGAGATGCTCCTAAACCTACCCGAAGGTGGTTTGATCACTTCTTTTAACAGGGAACCTGTTTTATCGGGGGGTAAACTGAAGGAAAACGACGGGTGCCGGGCGCCGTCCGGCAAGAAAAAGGGACTTAGAAAAATTTTGATGAAGTGATAGGAGGGGGACTTATCCTCTCTGCTTCATGCAGTATATTATACTAGGTTTATACTACGTATTATACTAGGCGTATACTAGGTCCAATCCTCCTTTATACTAGGTTTAGGCATCCTTCATACCATAAGCTTACAAGATCTTTATAATAGCTTATAGTAGCAGTTTGTCCTAGCTCTGTACTAGGTCTTAGGCTTCCTTTATACTACTGTATTAGTGGTTTTACTAGCTCTGTAACGTCATCAGATAGTGATGGCACGATGATAGTGACGTCACAGATCCCCATCGTGACGTCACCAGATCGTAACGTCGTGTGACGTCATCAGATTATGACGTCATCAAATCGTGACGTCATCAGATCTCCGAACTGATAACAGGATAGGCCTACCGGGGGTACCACACAGGCTGTAAAAAAAATGACACTCACATGATTACTCCCATGAAACAGGTTCCCTGTTTGCCTCAATTGCCACAGTCAATGAAGGCAATTCCGAGCAGCTAAGTGTGTGGGCTGCGAGTTTTTCTATCAATATCCATTTTTTTAATACCGTACGAGCACCCTCTATTGGTCCACGACTTCTGGGAAGACTGCCTTGAAATAAAAGGAAAAGAGAAGGCTCCTTGAGACTATAGTGTCTATCTTCTTCTACCTCGATGATCTTACAGGATGGAAACTGGAGTTTTGCAAGAGTATTTCCTGCCCTGAAAACTTGCAGGAGATATGGAACACGATCTTTATTTTTCGAGAAATTTCCGACAATCACGGGAGACACGCCATTCGTTTAGTTGGGCCTACTGGGGGCTCTCAGAGGAATTCTGTTCGCGTACGCGCCTAACGCTGGAGGGCGTAACGCTAGGACTTGGAAAAATTCCTGGCTCTTCTATAGCCGTCTATATGGGACTTGGGAAAATTCTTGATCCTTATTGGCGGGAGACCTGTTATCTCTTTATTTACTGGGGGCCCTCTCAGGAATCTTGATGCTAAGACTTGAAAAAATTCTTGGCTCTTCTGTAGCTCTCCATGGGAGTTGGAAAAATTCGTGACCCTTTTGACCCTTAACGCTGGTTCTTGAAGAAATTCTTGGCTTTTCTATAGCGTTCTACGGGAGTTGGAAAAATTCTTGACCCCCTAGACTAGGGTTGTCCAGAAGTGAGACATGCGCGGGCCAAAAATTATTCAGAACTTATTACCGCGAGCCACAAGCTTAAAATTTCCTCTCATCTACTGTACTGTTTTATTGATTTTTTCTATACTCCAAAAATCTCTCGCGGGCCGCAAAAATAGGTGTCGCGGGCTGCACTTTGGACAACCTTGCCTTAGACCCTTAACGTTGGGACATGGAGAAAAGGAAAAGGGAAGCTAAACAGTATATTTTTCTGTATTCGAAAATAAATTATACGCTTACATTCTATGTAAATTAAAAATCTTGAACACTCCGCCATGAGTCGCGGGTCTCCCGCAACTGTTGCCCCCTGAGCAAGAGCCTGTTATTTTTTTCCCGGTACTGTCAACTACTGACCCTGAGATGGAAAGAAGTATCCTTTCCACATATTCCAAAAGAATTATTCTGTTTTCCTTGTGGTAGAAAGCGAATGGTTAAGAAGCTGATGATATTCCTCTAGTTTTCATTTTTTGACATGGTTATGTCTCGAGGCTGTGGGCCATTCCGAAATGACGTCACGAGCTGATTTGGAGAAACGTTGACCGTCGCAACTTTGGGAGCTGTATCCTAACTTCTAAGCCCTCATTATACTAGGCCTAACATAAAAGGGATTCTTCTATACCGAGAGAAATGTATTACAGGAGGGAAGAGTTCGGCTCTGTTCACACATTAGATACCGAGAAATTAATCTGAAAACGATTATCATCTGACGTTTCAACGTTCTTATATTTGGATGTACCTATGATGTTCTTCACCTTCCTGCTTTTTCATTTCTTTAATGTACCAATTCTCCAATCATCGTTTTTCACTTGTTCAGTTTACCTGCATTTTCACTCGGAAGAGGACGTCCCTGTCAGAATACAATCGTTTTAAGATTCTTTTTTGTGTATTTAACGTACGAGCAGAACCAAACTCTTCCCTCCTGTAGCATATACAAGGCTATATTAGGCCTAACATGGACCTAACATATCCTCCACTGTATTGAATCCTTTTCACGATTAGCCTATGGAGTCTCGAGGAAAGATCTATCCATGATTTTATGTTTTTTCCTAAGAGGAGAGTTACTAACATCTTTTCTATCCTTAGATTCTCGAAGTGGTCATACTTGAGAGAAGTAAGGTTTTTTTTTTTTTGTCCCAAATTACGTGGATTAGGCTTAAGAATTTCTTGAAGTGCCCAACTGACTTTTATCCCAAAGATGCAGAAAAATGTGGCGACAGAAAACTTCATAGAGTCGTTCTAGGAGAACATTAAATGGTACAGCTCCTTTGCAAGGTCTCATTCGATAAACAGTGGTTGATAAGCAATTGTTCTGCCTGAAGGATTGTACACGTGAAAGAGATTCTGTATGAAATGCTCATTTTACAGCTCGGAAATTTCCAGAAATGCTAACTCAGTGGCGAAATAAAGATTAAAGACCACGTGTATTTTTTTTTTTTCTTACATATGTATAAGCAAAAGCGGATGAACTGGTATTGCATAATTCAGTTGTCGTAAACGGAGGAAAGATAAGCTGTGGAGTTGAGATGCACCCCATCGTCATTGTTTCATTCTGAGGTATACTGTATTCCTGCGAAATTAGGTCAAAATACAAAGCGCCACCTAATTCGCAGCTGATTGGTCGCGTTCTTCATTCATAACAAGAGTAATAACATTCTTCCAAAGGTTTAGCTGCAATGAAAGTTTGATTTTTTATGTTTTGCAGTTTTTTTTTTTCTCTTCAGTAAAGCTCAGGTTAACGAGATCGAGAATCGGTGAAACAATTACAGTAGTTCGTACGCTTAAATAAACTATTTATTTTTCGTCGTAACTCTATTAATATCGCGGAAAAATTCGATAAGTATGGCTACCTTGCTAAATTTCGTAGGTTTTTTTTTCGAATAAATGAATGAGAAGAAATTTTATAGCCGAACCGGGTGGAGTAGAAATTGTTTCCCCTGCGTGTTCTCAAATTCCTCTTTACGATTAAAAGTTTCGTGGGCGGCGGATAATAAAGTTTGTATGGCGACAACTGACAGCTCAGCTACAAAAGCAATGTAATTATTCAAGTTTCCAGAATAATAATTCGAAAAGTATTTGTGGTAGGGGTGTATAAAATTTATTGTGTCGAGGGGACAGGCAAGAAATAGAAAGGGTTGCGTGTCAGCTTTTGGAAAAAAAAACAACGAATGTGTGGACCTGCCAGTGTGTTATTTTATGGCTGGATTAAATAATGGTACGCTAGGTTTTCTAATTCTTGGGAGCTCATCTTTCCATTCTGCGAATCAAGGTACAACCATTGTTATAGCTTGGATTAGATGAATACCCGGAAAAACTGCTGATTATTAAATGTAATTATCTTTTCTCAAAGTACGTCAGCAGAATGTTCTGAACACACGCATCAATATTGGGATCGGTAATGCTATTCTGGGAGGCCATGTCCAGTTGAATCATCGGATTGTTTCTTTTAATTTTCCTATCGGTGAAACGTCAAACGTATCTTCGTACCAACAAAATATTCAATTTTCAAACGAAGTATTCACTTTTGCAACGAAATAATATATTTGTAATATTGGCAAATAATGAAAAATAATTTTAGAAATATCTCATCAATGGAAAATCTAAAAAATTGAAGATCGTTGAAAAAAGAATTAGTGGGCATTGGATCTTCGATAACGACAGCGACGAGAAACTCCCGAACTCCGCTTTTCTCAATCTCTTTCCTTACTAGGTGATTGAAATTATTAAATTCCTGAAAGTTCCTGTCTTTCATGGATTTATCCTAATTTTTTAGACATCAGGTTGGTCAGAAGTCTTCACAAGGTTTCAAACCGAAAATTATGCCTTGATGACGCGTATACACATCCCTGAACTAGGTCAAGTTAACTGAACAAGTCAAGCATTATACCCTGGGCAAAATGTCAACAGGGAAGTTGTTCTATGAGGCGGGACGGGACTTTTTGAAAATTTTGCCGTCCTGCCGTCCGGCAAAAACTGACGAGCTATCCACCATAGAAAAGATGACTTGGAGAAATTTCAACCATCAAATGAGTTTGAATTGAAACAAGTCCAAATATGGAGCTACATATGACAGGCGGGAAAAGTCTAGAATCTACTTGACTCTAATTTTGATCCGAGTTCTCAATATCAAAACCAATTCGTCCCAAGAACAGGTTCCCTAGGTATTCCTGTCTCAATTTCGTTAAGGAAACCGTCATTTTTTAGTACAATGAAGGCTAGAACGTTGTATTCCAAGATAATTTGTGTATAGTCTGACAAGTTTTCGGCACTTAAATGAAACTGAAATTGAAGTTATGATGTTTGATAAGAAATTTTAGTTAGCCAGGATTCGAATTTTAAAAATAGTGAGAATATTTTTTTTTTTTTTGACATGCAGACATGCTTTATATCTTTGCACGGACTTTCTCTCCCTATAATTCCGTAATTCGCGTTCATACGTTTGCACGTTATAGGGGGAGAGGGTTCGGGCTACGTTCCATATCCTCTACTACTAAAATAGGAGGATCAAGGTTATGATAATGACCTTGACCTAGTTCACGGACTTGTAAAGTCCATATAACCTTCTCATAGAATATCCTAGAACTGGGATAAAAAGGAGGTATCGGGTTGACATCAGTTGGTCGCGGGCGATTGTGCGCGGACGTTTGAGCGTCATGGGTAAAAACATCAATTATGCGCTTAGTCCATCGAGCCCAAGGATAATTACTCGCGAAAAATTGGGCGTGATATCACTTAAAAACGAAGACAAACTAATTATTGAATTATCAAAATTGCAGTACCTTAACTATACTCTTTTTTCCTTCTCTACACTTTTTTCGAACCGTTCTCCATCTACTTATACTATTCTGTTTCAATGCCAACCGTGATAAATGACAATAAATTCCGACATTGGAATCTGAATGTGAGCTGCGCCAAACTAAGTGTGACGCCTAATCGTCAGCGCCCAATCACCAGCGCTGAATTGATTGGGTCCCAGCCCTTCAAGCTTATTCGATCAATTATCGCCTTCACTTTTCCTACTTCTTCTCATTATTTTTCTTCTTAATCTTCTTCCATCCCGATGAGTGTCTATACCAAAGGGAGTTCTGTAAAATTAAGGTGAATTGAACGTCGTTCGCGTCTCCTCGATGTCTTTCTACATGAGAGGCATAAAATAAAGACTTTTTCTTTTTGCCCTTAACGATTTTTCCGCTAAAAACTGCACTGAAGTTGGGTTTTTTCCTTTTACCATTTTTTGAAAAATCTTATGTGAATGTATGACTAGAACTACTGTTGGGAAATCGTCACGATTTCGCGACACAAATTTCCGGAACCATTTTCTGTCACGGTTCTGTGAATATCACGCCATTGATGACCTTGACCCAATTTAGAGAATTGAGGACAATTTTTTGACTCAGAACTATATGAACAGAAGGAGCAAGTGTGTTATGACTTGACCTACATTAGGGACTTGGAAAAAGAAGGCAGATAAGCGGAGCGAGTAAGTCTGGCTAATTAGCCGTACATACAAAATACAACACTTGTGGAAGGCTAAGAACTATTGGTCGAAGAGGACGTTGCTTTGACGTCTTCAATAACCTTGACCCAATTTAGAGACTTGGAAAGAATTTTTCACCCCAAAACTACTTAAACAGGGAAGGTAGATGTGATATGATTTCATGAATGACCTTGACCTACTTTAGGTACTGAAAAGATTAAACAGGACCAAAAACTACACTACCCCGTGGATTTATTGTTTCCGTTTTGTACTAAATTCTAGTCCTCCGTAAAACTTTATCTCGAATAAACCTGTTGTGGTGGTCAATCTACCTATAAATCAGAAATTTTATCCTTAAACGAGGGAAGTTTTCCCAAAGTTGTGACAGGGTAGAAAGCAGGTGTGTACCCTAAACGACGTAAGTCTCGCCCCAACATTTGCGAAGGTCTACTGAGGAACGGAAGACGTATACTTACATTTCTTCTTACTTTATGAGGACGAGGGTTGAGGATTTCGTTCTGTGAGTAATTTCACCAGTCTTTTTCTTTTCACAAGATGTTTAACATTAGGATTCAGACCACTTAGCGCAGCAATTTTTTCAATTTGAGGGACTTCACGTTCAAAAGAGCTCTTGAATAATGGAGCAGAGATGAGTCTGTGTATGGCAGACATAGTGGATGCTAACTTATGAGGTCAGGTGTGATACGAGGAAGCGTGTATGGACACTCGAACTCCAGACAACGTCGGTTTTCTGTAGATGTCAAAAGCCGGAATGACATTGGAGTGTGTTTGTTGGAGAGTTATTTTCAAGTCCAAGAAATTGAATATGCCTCCCCAAAATTTCGATAGTTAGAGAAATGGACGGGTGGTACGAATTAAGTTCACCGAGGAAGGATTGGGTATCTGTATCCGAACCATCCCAAATCCATAGAATATCGTCCACATATCGTTTCCAGTATATTACGTTATCAGATTGTAAGGATGAGTTTAAAATGTTTCTTTCCATCTCGTCAATGAACACTTCGGCAACGAGGGAGGAGAGGGGTTCTCCCATTGTAAGACCGTCTGGAAATTTATAGATCTGGCCGTTGAAACTGCAGTTGAAATTCCTCGCTGAATCACACATTGCTGATGTCCAAGAATATTGCTTAAGAATTTTTCTCTCACAAAAAGGTCTTAATATTTTGCTGAGGCTCAGTGTTTGGATTCTCAAGATTTTTTTTTTTGAGAAACTGGAAATAGATTAGATGAGAATAACGAGAAAACTGGTTCGCACTTTCGAGGACAAAATTAAATTGGGAAAAAGATTAATTTCTAAAGCTCAACATCAAACCACAAAGGGTAAAGGCCGTCTGCGTCTGCACTTTTGAGCTTTCTTTAGCGATTTTGTATGACAAGGCTATTTTTGTATTTTTTTGGTTGGGTCTCGAGCTATGATTCCTTAAGGACCTGAGAATAGGATTATTTCCGAGACTCAACTTTAAATCACAAGGGTAAAGGCAATCTGCGTCTGCATATTTGAGCTTTCTTAGGCGATTTTGTCTGACAAGGGCATTTTTGTATTTTTCTGACCCAATCACGAATTCGTTTTTGGGTCTCGCGCTATGGCTGAGCATTCTTGAGAAACTGGAAGTAGATTTATTTCTGAGTCTCAATTCTTGCATCGAACTCCATACATCATAATCTATCATTGAATCGAAATCAAAAATTCAATTTTCTTGAGCAAACTTAGCCTCCTCTTTCTTTCTCTAGGCTAAATTTACGTAAACTTCCCGTCCTGCCGCTGATGAAACTTTCTAAAATCTCCTGCAAAGGAAAACAAAGGAGCCCTCCGACTTATCTGTTTTGCGCATAATTCTCTGTAGAAATGATAGCGATACACTATTGCAGACTTGTTTTTACTTTGTTCAATATAACAACTAAAATCTAATATACGTAGGTACAGATATGTAGGCCTACATGATACTCAATCCTAGAGCATAATTAAAGGGCTTTGATATTATAGTATTTGTACATCACATTTACATATATGTACCGAGGTTAATCGAATTAGAGCCACCGTCGAAGAATAATTGAAAAATTGTTATTTGCTATCTACCTGAATTATATTATGTTTTGTGGTTGATGAAACGTCTCGAACGTGCGCCACTCGATACACAATAATTTTGCTGGCACGCTATATATTGATGGGTATCGCCAATTTCATCATGCTCAAATTGTAGGTAAGCGCAAAACAAATGTATGTTTTTAATTTGAAAACGATATTTCTGAATTTCTGCTATTACACTCTCGTCCTAATTACTCGATCGCAATTTGAGAGGGAAAAAATTGAAATTCTCCTCACACGCGAGGGAGTTTGTAGAGGACATTTTGTACAGTGCTTTTCTTTTTATTATTCTTCGCTACTTGTGCCCACGTGAATTATTGATGTCTTTCAGGTATCTATCTCCTTAGCAACAAATTCTTAAGAAACTCGCTAAAAGCACCTTAATATACTTAGGAACTTCCGTTCGAGCGTTTGAAACAGTTGAGGATATCAAAAAATTAATAAACTTCTCGGACAGCGCTTTATACGTTGATCGATTTGCAAATAAAAGTTTATAAAGGGGAAACGCAATTTCATTCGAGCGTAAATCATAACCAATAACATCTTCGCGGTTTTCGAAGTCTTTTGTTGTAGATTCAGATGAATTAATAATGACATTGATTTTCTTTCGGACCATTGTATCAATAAGCTTGTCAAAGGATAATAGTTTGGAACTTAGTTCACAGAGCTTGTATAAAATTGCCCTACAGTAAAACTTTTTTCTCGATTGTTTTGTGTGTTTGTCATTATTTATTCTCATTTCCATGCAAATAAAATTTAATCTTTCATACAGTGGCGTAATTACGGGGGGGCTTATGAATGTTTCGTAATTTTCAAGGCCCATTATAATATTTTTTTCATTCGTATCTTTCTCATATTTTACGAGAAGATACGGCGAGTAGTCATTACGTTTTGTACGTGGGTTGAGATCGTTCATTAGAGACTCGGTATCTGGGTATAACAGAGGTCTACGGATTATTAGAGATCTGGTATCGAGGTATAATGAAGTTCGATTCTTACCCGTGTACAGATTACTATCGGAAAAATTTTTGAAATTACAACTGGGGGAAAAATCAATCTACAATATAATACAGGTACGATGTCGTAGTGAGGGTTGAGTCAGGATTTTGGTTCAGGGTTCGGGGTCGTGGTCAGGGTGCATGTTGGTCTGCTGGACCTTTGCCCGAATCGCCAGCCACGATGACATGTGGGACTTTGAGTAATTTTAACCAAAGACTCGGAGAATTTTTTCCTCGCTCCAGCAGAAGCCGACCTGTCATCTTTATCCTAAAGAGAAACTCGTATCTTACCTTTTCAAATTTTCTTTTGTAAAAATAAATTCCATTTTTTGTGTTTCAGTTTTTGAAAGTAATGGAACTATCAGTCTGAGTATCGCGGCTGCGGTAATTATATTTTTGGTATTCATATTGTTCATTTACTTGAGCAAACGAGTTGGTTATGGTCATTCGAAATATCGTTACGATAAATATACGTTGCCCGAAATCAACCGACAATGTTGTAAGTATTTCTCGAACTGTTCTAGATTCTTCATTATAGTAGTACCTTGTTATAATGAAAAAATCCAAATAATTTCTTTTCAGCGGGAAATAGAATATATTCGATAAACGAAAAACATTATTGGCAACAGCTACAAAGCAATACATTTTGCGAACCACCTTTTCGTATCAGTGTCCGTGAGTACAAATTTTATTTGAGCCTTTTCCCTAACGATTTTGTTATCGAGTTTATCTATGTACGGTAGAACCTATTTTATGGGAGTTACTTTGGGAAGAACGTCTCCCCACAGTCAGTGTGCCGTCAACTTGACGCTCGATACGGGGCGAGAGCCCTTTCGGAAAAAATACGAAAGAACTTTGGAATTCTTGGAGCTACTTCATGTCGACTTTCGCGCTTTGTATACGAGGGGAGGAGGAAGAACTTGAGAAATCCTAGTTAATGAACAATGTATATTACGGAAAGACTTGAAGAAATTTTAATCAACCGTCAATATAATTGTAACGTGAAGAAGGGCAAGGAACTCGGATAGAACAAATTCAATCAGAGAATGGTCGGCCGTTCAGCTGTATGAATGGTGGTGGGGAGTAGAAGAATTTCGATCATTGAGACGTTCAGTACGTAGAATTAATCCGGTTCTCGAGGTTACGGTCGGACGTATTTATAAAAACTCCACGATACTCAAAGAGTAACCTGGAAGTAATTTACAATAACCGCAGAAAATAAGAATCACAATTGAAGCCGCGAGTGCGCTTTTGGTTAAACGACCATTATCAAGCAGATGAAAAGAGCGACTCGACGAGTTGGAGAAAATGCACAGTCACAACGACGCCATAGAAGAAAATCATGATCGAACTAGAAAAGTATGAGATTATGAGTCATACTCATAGACTAGTTCGACCAACCCCTCATCCGGAATGTGCTTGTTGAGCAAAGTTATATTGTCGCTTTTAAGGTGGCGAATAATATTCTAAAGCACGGCGTTTGAATTTAGCCTTCTCTCTGTGGAGGAGGATTTCGGATCCCTTTCTGTAACTATGACCACAGGTTAAAAGGTGATCAGCAAAAACAGAGATGCCCAACTTTTTATTCTCCCACTTAGCTATATGCTCGGCGACCCTGATTTTGACCTGACGACTGGTTTCGCCTACATATACACCGTGGCAATCTTTACAAGCCACACTACAAACTCCGCTCTTCTCAAGAAGCGGTATAGGGTCCTTTAAATTGACAAGTAACCCTTTCACAGTTGTAGGATTGTAAAAGACAGGCCGGAAACCAAAGGGGCGTAGAATGCGACTTAATTTGGAGGAAAATTCTCCCAGGAACGGGAGTTTTATGAATCGAGTTCTATCCCCACAAGAATCGCGGGGGAGGGAGGTGGTAAGATCAAGGCAATTCCGTGTCATCTTCCTGCGGACCATAAGGTCAATGTCTACTTTGACCTCATTCACTTCGGCCAAGTATTTCATAATTTGAAGCTCTTTCTGAAAAGCTGTCTGGTTCATTGGGATGCGGGTTAGCCGATGAATGAAACTATTGAACGCCGCAAATTTATGGGGAACAGGACAGAATGACGAGCCGTGGACCACAATATCGGTTGAAGTATCTTTTCTGTATATTGAGAACTCATGGACTCCATCTCTAACTGAGATATTGAGATCCAAGATGTTAATGTTAGAGCCTCCAATTTCAACAGTGAATTTAATGGAGGGTTATTGAGTATTAAGATACTTAAGAAGCTCACCAAGGAGATCTTGGGGACCGGTCCACGCGCATAAGACGTCATCCACATACCTGTGCCAGTAGTGTATATGTTACGCCTAATTCGCGCAATTGAAGACTGCGCGCATTAGGCTAAAATTTTGTAGAATGCGCGCAATAGTCATTATTTTGACAAATGCGCGCATTTTTCAACAGTTTTACCAAATATACGCATAAGTAAGCTGACTGCGCGCAATCAACAAACTTTTTAAGCAGATTGCACGCATTTACCAAACAACAGTTTATGCAGGAACCGTGATTTTGTGCAGTTGCCGAATGAGTGCAGAGGAAGTAAGGAAATCTGATCTTGTTTAGGGTGGTCGTACCTAGATTAATTGAAAAGTAAGTATTTTACCGACTTTTAGGAGGTATTGCAATCTTGGGCGCGGTGGAATTTTTGGTGGGGGGTATGTTTTCTCGACGTTTCAGAGGGTCTAGATCACGATTCTAACATTCGTTCAAATTCATATGTATGTATGTATGTATGTATGTATGTATGTATGTATGTATGTATGTATGTATGTATGTATGTATGTATGTATGTATGTATGTACTTTTTTTTGTACCTGAATGTTCTCTGTATCTATTCGGTCGATTTCCATGAAATTGAGGGTTAATAAAGTAGTGAACGTGAATGTGTGTGTACGCTATTTTTTTTTTAAATCGGATTAATAGTTTTCGTGTGGTGAGCTAAATACTAGTTGGTTAACTAGCGCTTAAGGCTTCTTATGGAATCTTCATAGTTTATTACGAGGTATTTCCTTTTCTTAGATGGGGGTGGGGGCGAATGAATGAATAAAATATAAAATGCTAGGCAAGCTACGAAAAAGAAATTGTATCGGAGAACGAATTCATTTGGAATTGTGATTATTTTCTCATCGATTATAAATATAAAATGCTAGGCAAGCTGCGAAAATGAAATTGTATCGGAGAACGAAGTCATTTGGAGTTCTTAACAAGCGATTTATGTTATCATCGATTATTGTACAAACTTGAGGAAATAGTAAAGAAAAAGTCGGTTTTGCTTTCGCGCTGCGAAAGCTTTTTTTTCAGTTTAATTCATTTTGATGAAAACGTATCATCAATTCTGCTATCAGGACATGGTACAAGTAAAAATACCTTACTAAAAATACAAATACATTCGTAAATACGAATACATTCGTTCTGAAAATCCGCGTCTCTGTATAAACTGAATGACATTGTCACAATAATCAAACAAGGTCAACATTATAAATTTAAAAATTGTAGTTCTAAACATTGAATAAAATTACTTGAATTTAAAAGGTATCTATTTACTCATTATTTGTGCAAGTGCGCCCTTCATGGCAAGCTGAGTTACAATAGTCCTGCTTTTTTGCAAGAGCAGTTCTGCGAATCACATTTTTGATGGCAGTTGCATTTCCTGTACCCTTGACCTTTCCCCACAGGATCGAGACGGACTAATTCCCGCAGTGAATATGCAACATCCGGCACGCCACCCACCGCTAATGTCCTGCCTATTGCGCGCTTTCGCCAGAAGAAACCTGCATAGTCCGTGTCACAAAATTAAAAACATTTACACAATGCGTGCATTTGGCGAAAATGTTGGAAAATGCGCGTATTTGGCAAAATAATGACTATTGCGCGCATTCTATAAAATTTTAGCCTAATGCGCGCAGTCTTCAATGGCGCGAATTAGGCGTAACATATATAATCCAGGAAGACTTGGCCGGAGGAGAAGAGGTAAGCCTCAAATTTAGACATGAAGATCTCTGACACTAGGGAACCTAAAGGGGAGCCTATAAGAATACCAACCTCCTCTGAGAACTTGTAAAATTTTCCATTAAATTTACAAAAGTTGGGGGACCAACATACATTGAGTAAACCGAAGAATTCTCCCACCTCCTCGTGAGGAGTACTAGAACGAACAAGGAGGTCCCCCATTTCTCGCATAGTAACGGCTCTCGGTATGTTAGGGAACAGGCCGACCACGTCAAAGGAGCAGAGAATGGTGCCCGGAGGAAGTAACCGGTCCTTAAGTTTATCTGTTAAGGAAACTGAATTTTTAATCGATTAATTTGACTCGTACTCAATGCGAGATTTAAACCATCTGTCCAGGTATTTGGCAAGGGAGTAAGCAGGGGAGGAGACATAAGACACAACAGGACGCATAGGAGTATCCTTTTTTATGTATCTTAGGCAGCCCATAAAGGAGGGGTGGCTTGGGATTAGGTTCGAGCAGGTAATCTTTGGTCGTCGACTTTCTAATTAAAACAGTACTATTATTAATAGCACTCCTCACCTCTTGCGGGGATAGAAGAACTCGATTCATAAAACTCCCGTTACTGGGAGAATTTTCCTCCAAATTAAGTCGCATTCTACGCCCCTTTGGTTTCCGGCCTGTCTTTTACAATCCTACAACTGTGAAAGGGTTACTTGTCAATTTAAAGGACCCTATACCGCTTCTTGAGAAGAGCGGAGTCGGTAGTGTGGCCTGTAAAGATTGCCACGGTGTATATGTAGGCGAGAGCAGTCGTCAGGTCAAAATCAGGGTCGCCGAGCACATAACTAAGTGGGAAAATGAAAAGTTGGGCATCTCTGTTTTTGCTGATCACCTCTTAACCTGTGGTCATAGTTACAGAAAAGGATCCGAAATCCTCCTCCACAGAGAGAAGGCTAAATTCAAACGCCGTGCTTTAGAATATATTGAAATTATTCGCCACCTTGAAAGCGACAATATAACTTTGCTCAACAAGCACATTCCGGATGAGGGGTTGGTCGAACTAGTCTATGAGTATGACTCATAATCTCATACTTTTCTAGTTCGATCATGATTTTCTTCTATGGCGTCGTTGTGACTGTACATTTTCTCCAACTCGTCGAGTCGCTCTTTTCATCTGCTTGATAATGGTTGTTTAACCGAAAGCGCGCTCGCGGCTTCAATTGTGATTCTTCTTTTCTGCGGTTATTGTGAAATTACTTCCAGGTTACTCTTTGAGTATCGTGGAGTTTTTCTGAAAATGTTCAGTACATATTAGCAAGACACTTGAAAACATTTTGACTACTTGGCTGTGGAGGGGGCAGACTGAGAGAAATTTTAACTTACAAGGTATGAATACAAAAAGTGGGTCCTGGGAAAATTTTGTTCAAACCTTAGAAAAATCGCCCTTCATCTAGCCATAAAATGGGTTTACGAAAGATCAGTTCGGTTGCGTGATGGTACTTTTCATTTACGCGGTGCTGTAAATCACTACGATCTAGATTCGGTACATTATTAGAAAGGAAATATTGAAAGAGACATAGAATATGATACACACTATTTTCGTTCGTAGAAAGTTTTGCTTCATGAAAATATTGCCTTATGATAGAAAGATTTTCTGGCATAGTCAAATGAATAAAGATCATGTTTCTTGTCCTCTATAAGGTAGCATGCTTCGCTCGTTTGTCTGCCTTCTTGGTCTACTATAAGTCTTCTTCAGAATATGTTGGGCTGATGGCTTCCGGTGGGCGAACGAGCGTTGTCTAGTATAGGTTGACTTTAGAATATGTTAAGCTAATGGCTTTTGGAGGGCTCACTCGCAGAACATATTAGTCTAATGGCTTTCAGAGGGCTCACTTGCGGCAGTACAAGTCTACTTGAAAGCAATACCAGCAGCAGCATCCTGATTCAGGCCTAGTATAATGAAGGCTTTAGCCTAGTAGAGATCTAGTATATAAGATCATTTCGCCGTTTGGACCTAGTATACTGTGTATGGAACCTTGTTTTGAACTTTATTAGTATGGGCGAGCGGTACTCAGCCGGTCGATCGTGATCGACCAGTCGATCGCCAAGGCATTTTCAGTCAATCGTCAACTTTCTCGAGAAATCGAAAAAATAATGTAGCCTATACAATGTTTTATATGAGGAGGGTTCTGGCAAAAGGGCGTCCTTCCCATGAGAAATACATTGCGCGGACGCCCTTCCGCCAGATACATCCTCATATTTGAATGACGGTTCTTCTTTCAACAGTTTTTTCCCTGATGTAGGATGAGGCGATTGCGGAACATTGTGAAATTTGGAAAGTAGATCGCGGTTCACAAAAGGTTGAGTACCGCTGGTATAGGCCATGGTCGGGGGGCGAGCGGTAGAATAGTGAAAGGCTTAGCCTAGTATAGAATATGCTATATATTAGGAAATTGAACTATGTTAGTATAGGCCTAGTCAGCCTCCCTTCTTCGTTCTGGTTATCTAATGAAGGCTCTACCTACTATAGCAGCCTGATTTAGGGCTAGTATAATGAGGCTTTAGCCGAACATAGGTCTAGGATTTCGTTTGTACGAACGGATGGACGCACGCTCATTTCAAAATAATTGTAGGGATCAGGATTTTGAAATTTTTCAAGTCCCAAGGTCATTCGCACGAAATCAGGGGTAGAGCTGAGGTTCGACGTTAGAAACTTTACAAGTCCCAAGGTCATCCGTACGGACGCGCGGACGCATTTCCGAGATTTAGGGGGTAGAGAAAAAACATAAAACATGTCAAAATCACATGAATTTTTTCCCCCTCAACAATTCTTCAACAATATCCGCGATAATACTCTCTCTACGAACGTCTCATCCAAAAATTAGTCCGCCGTGTAACTCGATGATAACAAAATTGAAAAATTGTAATCTCTATAAACTATATTTGATTGCGTCTTGTTCATAGTATTTGATATTTCATTACAGATTCTCAAGTGAAGAATGAAAGACCTCTGGAAAACTCAATAGTCGAAAAGTCCAAATATTCCGTAAGAAATCGCGGAAGTTGTAGCTCGTCCAGCGACTCGACCGCAGGCAATACCTATGAAGAAGATGCGCAGGTTTTAAGACAAAGGGATATCGCCAAATATGTCAGGATATTTTCCCAGCAAAGAGAGCGGATACCACTTGTTATACCTAGAGAAGATTTTGATGTGAGTTTTCGAGGCAGTTTAATTAGCGCGGACAGTGATCATATTTTTTAAATTGGAAAGGGTTTCGGAAAAATGAAGGGAACTGATTTCAGTAAAATTAGGACAGTACAAAAGGAATTCAGTTCTAATCAGTTGACAATTAGAAATCAGATCGAGGACGAATTGTAGTGGAGTCATACGGCACCACCGAACACCACAACCGCGCTGAAATAGCTCTTATGAAACCATATGAAGCATTGTTGCCATTTTCTACAACACCGTGGCGTGGGGTACCCTCTCCTCATTTTTTGATCACCTTTGAAGTAAAATTTTAAAAGTACGGATTTTGTCTGTTTCCTTGTCACGCTCTCATTTGATGCACTGAAATATGGTCTTTGCCCCAATCTTGATTTGTGCTCATTCAATTTCCTGTTTCAGGATCAATGTTCTGACATACACAGCGCGTTCAGTGATTCTATGAATGGAATTGTGGGGAAGTGCGGTTTATTAGAAGTTTCATTTGCGTATGACGCCCCAGTGAAAAAGATGACTATTCACGTTCTACAAGCAAAGGATATCCCGGCGACAGATCACGGCAAACCACCTTATACTCAGGTAATTTTATCAGTTGAAGAGGTTCGTTTTTCTGATGACACCAATAAGTATATTGATATCTAATTGAATTCCTGTGTAACTAATTACTTGTTCTCGTAACAGATTCATGCTGTTCTTCTACCGGGAAAAAAACAGAAGCAAAAAAGTAAAATTCGTAATGGAGATAATCCTCAGTACATGGAGAGTTTTTTGTACAGTCGTGTTACTCCGGGTAAATATTGCCACATTGAATAATTTGAATGATCTGCCGTCAGCAGACAATTCTTCTTAACGTGTTACTTCCTAAAAGGGGAAACTCATTTTTTAAATTCTCTCAAAAAGTCCTCAACAAAAGATTAGTCCTTGTATCTAACAAAACCTTATCTCCCTCTCAATCACATCTTCGCGTAAAGATCCGAATATTTTTGCAAGCCATTTCTGACCTTGACCTTCGAGTTGAAGAATTTTTCCGTATGAACTTTCATCATTACATGATATTCTTCGAGTCTCTGGCCAAGCCTTCCTCGTCCTTAGGAATATTATTGCCTCCAAACTATTTGAAATAGGCCTCCGCGGCAACTCATCTTTTCCTCTCCAATCTTATCTATATCAGTCCGAATCCAGTCCATCCGAAATGGCGTAGACGTTTAGAGTGTTCCTTTCCTTCTGATGACCATAAGAGGTCAAATAACTGTGTCCCTCTTTCTTTCTCTGAAGAACTTTTTCCTGACTATTTCAGTATCCCCCTCGCTTTTACAAATTCTAAACAAGCTGCTTGTTTTCTCTTACCTGCCCTTGATAAAGTGTCCTCATGAGTCTCAGATCGCGGCTTTCGTTTTTATAGAAAAAAAAAACAAAAAAAAAAAAAAAACGTTCTAGGTATATCCCATGCAAGGCATGTCGTCTTCCCTCTCTCACCCTTCCTTCTTTAGTATATCTAGATCAACCTTCTATCCTCTACCAAATCTGTCGGCCTTACCTCCGATTTCAAATACTCTGAACTCTTCACATGAAAACAGCTTTAGAAGCCAAAGGCCCAAACTCACTGAATGTCTTCAAATATTTATCTGACACTGGCATTGGTTGCAGTCACAAGTTCCTTCTTTAGCTATCAATTGAATTACGGGTCCACAGCCTAGAGACAGGCTAAAAAATCTTGTTAAAATCATTGGAAAGCAATACAATCTGTCGCCTACGTCCAGTCCTTGGTGCTCTGCGCATCAGCCCTACTCTTAGCTCGTTCCTTCTCTACAATTCTACTCACTCACGTCCTGGGATGCCAGATATACGGATTTTTGGTCCTCGAAAAAGATACGGGTTTTTCTTTTTCTATAGATTTTACGCACAATACGGATTTCTTGCGATCAAGGGAAAGGTACCTAAAACACGATTACAAGAGATACCTTTCTCTTGCTCGTTATAGGCTGATAGTGTTCCGTGATATTGAGTCAATCAAGGGAAAAGTACCTCAGCTCGTCCTATGAAAGATACCTTTCTCCTGATTGTTAATAATAAATCAATCACCCTGTTCTTAGGTCTTACTAAAAATGGCGGGTACGGATTTTTGAAACTATCATCTGGCAGCACTGCTCGCGTCTATTACCCAGTTTCTTCAACTTCCTATCTTTTTCCCTTCCCTCAGTTCCCAAGAGGCATTATTGATGGTAATTTTCTCACACAAACTGAGCTTTACTGATTAATCAAAATTGGGTACAAAAACTGGCCACCCTTGGTCCTATGTTTTCGTATGAAAAACTCGGCCTCCATCTATTCTGCTGAACTATCTGCCATCTATTTTTACTTCACTTGTCAAGCTCTTCTCCCCTCTCTCAATAAATTTCTCCTAGTTTTCAACTCTTTTTCCTCTCTCCAAACCATATCAGACTGTATCTCCTCCTACACACTTCATCTTCTCTATCTTCAATGGCCTTTCTCTGGATTTCCTGGTCACATTGGCCTTCCGAAACACGACGCAGTGGACTTAGCTGCCAAGCAAGCTCTGCTCATCTTCGCATCAGTGACTCTGTCCCTTCTCCGGCCTACAACTCGAAATCTTCGTAAAAATCCCGATCCCCTCGTCGTCTTCCGTCTTTGATTTTTCTCCTGTTCATACCCTTTAATCCTCGGAAGATCATTTTCTGTCTCTGCTTTCTTCTAGATTCATTACTAATAGTCTAAACTTTTTTTGTCTCCATCCTATCACATATCCATTAAATCCCATGCTTCCTTCCCAGCCGATAACCTCCTATGTAGTTAAATAACTTGTAAAATTGAAAACAAATCGCCCGCGGAGAAAATACCTGTCAGCCATTTGGCTGCCAACCCTGCCATTTGTAGCCAATGCTTTTAAATGGGTCATGGCAAGCTTCTGTCAAAGCTTATTGACAGACAATTGACAAAAAGTGCAACAAATGGCAATCTCATTAACCCGTACCTTATGGGATTGGCAGCCAATTGGCAAAATTCAGGCTGCCATATGGCAATAATTTTTCCCGCCAGGCGTAAATTTTCACCGTTTAGAACCATAAAAAAATGGACAGGTGAAACTCGTTTAGAAAGTTAGTTGCGAGCTAATAAATCATTGAGGAGATAAATTCATCGATACTGAACAGAATTACCAGACCGAATGATGTCGATTGGAAGGTATATCTGCCGAAAATTATTGATTTCTGGTAGTAGGGTACTTAACTTTATGCTTACGCTATTCCATTTTTATAAGTTAGGTATTACATAGAAACACATGACCGGAAAATAAATAATGCAAGCCAAAAATACGATATGTTTCATAGAGGATGTGAATAATATGAGCGTCAGATTTCGAATGTATGGTTGTGAAAGAATGAAGCGTCAAAGACTGATTGGTGAATGCATTGTCAGTTTCGCGAATATCAATCTACAATTGCAGTCTAATATTTGGGTACCATTGGAGCCGCGAGCAAATACCGCTGTAAGTTTTCTCTATTATTGACAAAGCTAGTAAGTACCTATATTGTGAACAATCCTGAAACTGATCATGTATTATTTTTTGCTACATTAATACTGACAGATCAATGCAGTAGCGTGCGAAGTATTAAGTTTGTGCCAAAGTGATAGTACAGGATCAGTTCAATCAATGCAACACGGCCGTGTACCGGAACTCCTTATTGGATTATCCTACAATGGAACAACAGGAAGACTCTCCGTTGAAATCATAAAGGGTAGTAATTTTAGGTAAGCCAGAGAATGGATTCAGTATTAATTGGTAGGGGCCATAATTTCATGTCTAAATTTTTATTATCTACCGGTTTTCTACAGACATGTTACAGCCACAAAAGCACCGGACACTTATGTCAAATTAGTGCTCGTCAGTAGCACGGGTCAAGAAATTGCGCACAGTAAAACGTCAATCCGTCGAGCGCAGCCTAACCCTTTGTTCAAGGAGCTATTCATGTATCAGGTACCTATGAACATTATTTCTTGCACAGTACACTGTTGAGTTACTTACGTTTGATCTATTCTCATTACTTTGATATAATGGAATTATAGGTAGCATTATTTCAATTATCTGACGTTACTTTAATGGTAATGGTTTACAACAAAAAATCAATCAAGAAAAAAGAAAGAGTGGGATGGTTCACTTTGGGCCGAACGTGCTCCGGAGATGAAGAATTTTCGCATTGGGAAGAAATGAAACTAACCAAAGGAGAACGATTAGCCCGTTGGCATGTTTTAATTGAATCTTGAATTTTTTTTTTTTTTTTTTGTCTTTTTAAACGGATGTGTTCTTTTTATATGAATTATCATTTTATTACATTTTCCTATTTATCACACAGCTATACCTCGTGTTTACATTAAATACCGTATACTGTCAGGTCTATATATAATTGCAAGAAATTATAATTAAATGTTCATTTTTCACGAGTCAAATAGCCTTCATCTGTACTTTCAAGATCTCGGTTTTTAATTTTGATGATTTTTAAATAAAATAAATCCAGTACGAAGACGGAGTCGACAATGCAATTTCATCTCCTTATAGCCATAGGGTAATTATTTAGGTTGTCTCAGAAGACTCTTTCGAGTCAATGAGTTCAATGAAAAGCAAGCGACTTACAGAAAAAATCTGGAACTACCTACGTGAGTTATTCGGACATTTTCTACAATCACAAGAAAATGTAAAATAATAGAAGTACTCCAACCACTTTCCTCGCATTAGTATCGGTAAATACTTTGTTAAATAAAGTACCTCGACAAGCCTACACTTGGGGTTTCTGGTTAGAAAGATTAGAGAGATGGTAAATTCGAAATATTAGGTACATTGATTTAAAATCTTTCCTCCTCCTGGTTTCAACAAACTATAAATTGAGTTAAAATTTGATACAAATAATCAATCTTTGTTCATATTTTATAAAAAAAAAAAAAAAAAACCAAACAATGTCTTTATAGAAATGTGATAACCCACCGCATGCTCAATGTAATGGAACATGATGAGCGAGAGCGGCGGGGATGAAAAAAAAAACAAAAACAAAAAATAAAGAACAAATAGAATAAAATAAATACCTCTTTAGATAAAAAATAATAATAATAATAATAAATAAAAAAAAATTAAAATTAAAACTAAAACAAATAAATAAATACATGATAATGAATGCAAAAGTAAAATGAAAAGATCAATGATAAGAGAAAAAAAAAACATATTTAATAACAAAATGAAATGAAAACAAACAAAAAAAAAAGAAAAAGAAAAAAGAAAAGAGAAAAAGGAAAACTAAAGCAGAAAAAAATGAAAGTAGGTAAGTAAAAATAAATAAATAAATAAAATAATATCCAGGCTCCCGGGTACTGAAGCAAAGGCCACAACACAGGCTGCTCCCTAGCTATTCCCACATCGAGGCCTTTTCAACCTACTTGGTTAAAGAAGAAAAAAAAAAAAAAAGTATTTTGTGTGGTATCGATGCATATGAATGACAAGGGAAAAAATAAGCATGTTAACAGGTAGAAAAATATTTTAATCATTTTCCATTCGAAGGAACGCTCAATAGCTCTACTTACATTACAATATCATACAAAAAAAAAAAAAAAAAAAAAAAAAAAAAAAACAGAAAACAAAGAAACGCAAAAAATAAAAAAAACAGGGGCATAGTTCTCGTTAAAATTTGGTAAATGTGTTGTTAAGGAATGAAAATTTCAAAGAACACGAAACAAAATATCGTGAGGAACTAAACAAAACAATACTGAATCCAATAATTTATTATGGGATGAAATCGCGCTAGTTCAGTAGACGGTTGGCGTAGCAAAATCTCTTTCCTAGTTATGAAATAATTCAAATTGGAGTTCTCGTCAAAAAGACGTTTAAAACAAGACAACAAAGGCGTTTCATCGGAGATAATTGTTGAAGTCTGAAACAAGATACAGACCTCAGAAGAATGGAACGCATTAATATCAATCGATTAATCGAATATTTTCAACTAACCGAAGAGATGAGTAAAGAAGTCAACTCTTTTGCCCGTTTGCATAGACCAATTAAGTTATCAATGTTTCCAATTACCTCTCCATACCTGAGATATAAAATTTGTAGTCGAGGTAAGCGGGATAACATTTCGCACATCTAAAACAAAGATACATTCTTTCTTCGTATTGTCGAGAATCAAATAACATTTTAAGTAAAATAATTTGATGAACGTGATGTCTTTGACACTTAGTTTACTCACATTGGTATGCGATACATCTAAACGCAACATCAATTTCAGAGTTCGCAACTGTGGAAATCGAAATTCGGAGATAACACAGTCGGTAAGTAAAACTTCGGTCGACCTTATTTCCAGGAATTCCAACTCTAACATATAAATGAGAAAGTTGTAACAATAATAATTATAATAATTTATACATAGTCTTTAAAAATCAATGCACATACTTTGAAGTCGTTGGATTGAAAATTCTTTACCACTGCCCGCAAGACCAGCAGGCGAAAAAAAGGTCCTCGTAGAGCCATCACGTACACGCAATAAACGCAGCTCGGACTGTAATATACAGTATTTAGATAAACTTATTAATTTTATTATACAATAATAAGAAAGCTTCCAAAGTTTCAAGTTTTACCTGAGTTTTAAATGTTAACTGTAAGATATCATCCGTCGGTTCATTCAATTCTAAATACTCCAATTTCGTGCAGTGATTCAATATAAAGATGGAAAAATTTATATGATCAGCATCATTTTTGAAATTAAGCGATCGCAAAGCTAAATTTAGCGATGGTAAGACCGGTAATGTTTCGATCTCAATATTGTGATTGATATCAAGTCTTTGCAAATTGGCTATGGCTAAGAAGAATGTTTTAGCTTCATCATGAGTGAAAATCGTTTTTGGAAGATTTTTCACAAAATGAAGAATACGTAAATCATGCAACTTTGTACAGCTTTTCAATATATGGAATAATAAAGGTTTGAAGGATAGACTTGTGGGGATTCTCAAGTGTATCATTTCCAAATTTCTCTGCTCAGAAAAGAATTCGAACAACGAAGCTACGCTTGACCTCGTCCAAACAGACCCCATCGTTGAAATGAATTTTGTCAATCTGAAACAGTGAACGAGTCAATTAAATGAACGCGACACTAACAATTACGAAGAAGGAATGAATAGGTACTTGGAAGTCCACAGCAATGGAAATTTCGATCTATCCAATGAAAAGAAATTCTCCGAATTGCTGCTTAAAGACAATGTCTTGAGTTGAAAAGACGATGCTAGACTGAAGGGTTTTATTCTTGAAGCGAGGAGACTTGCATCGAAATGTTTCATGTTCGGAAATACGACAAATAAATCTTCCCACCAATCACAACTCATTATTTCATTAGAAATAGTTATGGAAAATATTCTTAATTTAGGACGTATAATACTTTTCTTTATAAAATACTTCAACGTGGTATTGAAGACAGAAGAATTGTTGTGATTACTAAGATAGCGAGATTCGTATATCTCGAAGTTTGTGAGATGGATGCAATGTAGTATAATTTCCTTGAGAGTCTTAGGGTTCAAATTACATCGATAAAAGCGAAGAGATTGGATCTTCGGGCCACATTCCAACCAGATATTTTTCGGAAGGTGATTCATTTTTAAACCTTGGAATTCAAGGTTCAAAATTGGATAATTCGAAGTCGAAAGAACGTGGACCATATCATCGTGACTCTCTCGAAATACGAATTTCTCTTTATGGGCGAAGAACCCTCTTTTAGAACTCGAATTCCATAGCTTGCAAGTCCTTCTAACGCTTTTTCGATCTGACAACGTTAGAAACTGGAATATATGGGAAAGTATCTGTAATCAATAATAAAAAGGTAACACTAAATGATACAATCATTTCGTTCGAGGATATCCAACTCAACAGGAAATTGCACGAACTTCGGAAGGTAAACGGATTTGAAAATCCTCGTTTAGTCTAGAAATCAAAAAAATTGAATGAGAACAAGAATAATCATCACGGAGGCTTAATTTTGGTTTCTCCACATAAATCCATACTTAGCACGCTTCGGCAACATAGAACTCGAAGAAGTATTTCTCTTGTGCGATTTCGATTCGATTTTCTCTGGGGCTGAACGACGGGAGCGAAGATAATAGCGTCCGGACCTAGAAATACATAGGTAGTAGTTATTTATAATACGATTTTTATTATGAATTGACGATCAGCAGAAATTAAATAATTATGAGTGGGTCTCGAAGGGGAGGGCAGCTGAATACCCAATGTTACTTACAAACGGAAGCAAAACTAGATTACAATACTCACATGATGAATTCGAGAACAGTAATATCTAAGAACGAACTTATCGAGTCTTCCTCAATCTTAGACGGTTCAATGCTTATGCTACTAATTTTTATACCTTTGTTGTTCTAGTATGCGGAGCATGGACTAACGATTAATTGAATTGAAAATTGAAGGAGTACTTAGTATTTTCAACTTTTTCCCGTCGACGGACTGGCATCTTTGCTAATAATAATTATTGCTGATCGCTCCTCGCCGGTATTCGGTAACATGTGCTTGATTTCCGGAGTGGCTGTTATCATTACCATCTAGCGTGTGCGTTTCTTTTGAGTAGTCTTGACACACAAAAAATGTGCATTTTCTGGTGTATTATTATTATTATAAGTGCAAGGAAAGCGTTTGGGGATGGCGGTAGTATAAATTAGTATAAATAGTCAAAGGTCCATGTTCAAGGTTCCTCAAAGTGGTTGGCAGGTGGTTGGCAGAGCGATAGCACTATTTATTTCTATAGTGCTCTGTGCTGACTGCTGGTCGCACTGCGTACGAGAAGTTTTATTTTTGCAGTTTTTTGCTGTTCTGTTCTCCCAAATGAAGTTTTTCATTCTATTTTCCGATTCCTGCGAGAATTTCAAAAGAAAATATTCTGGACAAAAACCATTCTTTCGAGAATTTTGTAAAATTCGAACTTATCGGGTTCCATCATCATTTGTAACCAAATTTTGTAACACATCATCAACAACATTGGTTCGCCTAATTCGTTCGTCCGTTATCTCCACGTGGTTTTCTCGAAAGTCAAAACTCTCGTTTCAATTCAACAAAACAGAAATGGGGATTAGCCTATTTGAATTTGAAATAGGTGTATCTGAGAAGTGATTCAGTTATGGTCTAGTGATTATGATTTAATTCAAGTAAAGAGAACGTTATTTATTTGAGTCGCGCTCAGCGAAACCATGTACTAAGTCGGAAAACAAAATTTCGAAATACCTACAGCCAAAAAACGAAAAGAAGGTTTGTAGTTTTCCTCGTAATTTGAATCTTTAAAAATTTCTACAGCGGTCAATTTTGATGTTGGCGAACTTGATTTTTTTTTTCATTCGAAAGCAGAAGACCTCCTCTGAAAATTTCGCGAAAAATCAGAATTTTTTTTCCGACTTAGTACATGGTTTCGCTGAGCGCGACTCATTTATTTTATTTTAACGAGCATTCTACAGTGGCTATTTTGCTCAGAGGTACTAATGGAATGTAGGAGGTAAGGATAATGCCAGTAGTAATATTTATATAGGCTAAGTATATAATGAAAAAAAATAAAAGAAAATATAATAATGATACCTAATAAAAGTATGTTCTTCCAGGAGAAAAAAATAATTGAATAGATGAATAAAGAAATAAATGAATAAAAAAAAATGAATACCTAAGCGAAAAATAAAAATGAATGAGAGATTTTTGTGAGTAGAATTGGGTAGTGGCCTAGTGGGTAGGTATCTTAAATGTTGAATTTATTGTTCTTCAGATGTTATTTTTAGTGTTGAGGTGATGGTAGACAATAGTAGGCCTACTTTGAGGTTAGATATAGAATAGACGGTATTCTGTAATGCAGAACATGAAAAGAAATTAAAAAAAGAAATATTGTTCAGCACTGCCGTCAAATAAATTTTATTTAAAACACACTACCCGACGTTTTGGATCAAATGTGATACTTCTTCAGGGGTAAACTAGAAACTAAACACAAATACAGGAGAAGCAGGTCAATGAACGAGAGAACTTGACTTTTAGATATTTTAAGAAAGTCACTGTTCTGGCCAAATTATTAATTCTGAATCTAATCACCCCATCCATACTAAAGTAAATACGGCTAGATCCTTACTCAAAAATAGACTTAACCTGTCAGATAACCTTTTCCATAAGCAAATTATTGACGATATTAAGAAACCTTTAGCCAATAACGACTACCCTAAACGTTTTATTAATCGTATTTTGACTAGTCATAATGACCTTCCCCCTCCCCCCTTCTAATAACATAATTGAACATGAAAGACTCAACCACCCCTAGGAGCCTCATAAATTATTAATTCTGACTATAACCAACATTCATAGTACGGTTCTCTTTTATTTACCTGATGATCTCACAAATTTCAGAGGCTTGTAAACACCAGAACGGATACTTTGGCCAATTGTTATCAGCTACATGACGTCAGAGGAAATTTGTCTATTGTTGAAGCAACTGTAACTCTCCTGTAACTCTTGTAAGTTTCCTGACCATCAGTGGGGTAGTTGATTTAATCTTATGAATTAATTAAATGAATGAATTCAATTATTAAATTATAGCACTAAATTTTTTTAAAGAAAATTAGATTAAACAATGTATTATATTAATAAATCACCTTGACAAACGTTTTATTTATTTATAAAAATAATATATTATACTAGGGTGATATAAAATAATTTTTCTTCATTTTAATTGAATTTGAAATTACTACAAAGATAACAGGATCATTAAATGAATGATTTCAGTCTATTACCTCAATGTTAAATTCTAAAATTTAATTAGGATCTTTATTCATTCTTTCAAAATAATAATAACTATAACTTTTTGAATCATCATTAAAATTTAATTAATAAAAGTAAAATTAATATAAAATGCAATATCATAATAAAAGTTGATGAAAAAAATATATTTATTACCTGATTAGATTTATAAGATGTATAATTTAAATTATTTTTCATATTGAATTTAATAATTTTTGTCATAATGAATGAATTTTTTATTGATCAATAATTATTATGATTAATGATAATAAGTAATTCATTCCAATATTTTTATTCAATGGATCAAAAAAATAATATATTAAACAAATTAAATGATATTCAAATAAGTTTTTTTTAAATTTTTCCCTGTGGAAAATTTATTTTTATGGTCATCATTTTAAAATTCTGTCATGTCACTCTCGTTATCTCGTGCTTCCTATTATACACTACACAACAAAAAGTAAAAATTGAAAACCACATGAACGAGATTATACAATTCTTGAAGTATTTTCGACGCTGATCACAATGCCGTTGTCTGTTTTTCAAAATTTGGCTCGAGTTTTGAGAAATGATCAAATAAATTCCCGCGGTTTGTTGCAACGCGCAGTGTATGTTCGCGTTCTTACAAAATTTGATAGCCGGGTAACATACGCCGCGCGTTGCAACAAATCGCGGGAATTTGATTTGATCATTTCTCAAAAACCAGGCCAAATTTTGAAAAACGGACAACGGCATCGTGATCAGCGTCGAAAATACTTCTAAAATCATATATTCTCGTTCATGTGGTTTTCAATTTTTTTTTTTTTGTGAAGTGTTATTTTTCTCGGACTGATGAGTGGGTCCCCTTGCCAAAACACTGCAGTAGTAGAAACAGTGATTTATGATGAATTTTCTTCAGAGAAATTTGGGAGCCAGTAAGAAACACCACAGCAAAGGCAAGATCAGGGCGAGTATTATTTGTTGAGAAGGGATGTAAGTACGTTACGGTATCGATGGACGAACTTTTTCGGGTGTTGGATTTTGATTTTTGAAGGGTGGTATGGAAATTTTGATTGAGGGGTTTGTTGGGACTCGGGATTTGCCCACAATCATGTTCCTGTTTGAGGCAAAGAAGTTGTATCCTGTCTCAAGCTCTAGTTTCAAGGGTGTCGTTTCTCACGTCACTCCCTTTTCTCGCTGAAGTTCTTCAAACGTAAGCCTACACATTACGTTCATTCTTATCGGATACATTCAAACTTCTCTTTTTGTAACCCTAAGTACTAGCGTCTGTTGCTAAGCGTCGGCGACAGCCGCTAACAAGGTGAGTATTGAAAAATAATTTTTTATACAAAAATTTTTCTGAGACAAAAGTGACTCAAAACGACGCGGCAATCAACTACAGTAAAAATGAGACTATGTTCTACTTACCGGCAAAAGATGGGAGATACTGCCTCTATGAACAGATTTTGATATTTTGTTTACTCGTAAAATTCTTTTTTCTATTCAAACTTTTTTATACTTGCAGAATTTCAATCATTTGTCGAAATCGCTTCATTTTCAGAAGATTTGACGTTTGAACTTCTGCCTAATCAGAAAGTTTTCCCCGTGTGTGGATGTGTGTGTATCAGAGGAATCATCATAACAAAGATACTTTACTGAGAAGAATTCTCTAGATTAGGCGACAAGTTTTCGTTTTAAATGCTGTTAAAAAATAAAAACTTGAATCAACCCTCTGATTATAGGTTATTCAATTCAAATAAAAAATATCCTTGATAATTGATAGGTACTGTTTTATGGTGCAGATCGATGACTCTAGATATGATTCTGACGTAAGCGCAGACTCTTTTGGATCAGCATGAAAGTGACTCGTACCAGTGACGTAACTACGGAGGGGGGAGTTGGGGATCAACCCCTTCCCCCAAAGCTTTCAAAGTTTATGAGTGTTTTGTAATTTTCAAGACTCATTATATTATATATTTTTCATTCGTAGCTTCTTTTGTTATTAACCTCCTCCCCCCTCCCTTTAAGAAACTTCTTAGTTACGCTACTGACTCATACAGTCACATTAGCACTTCTTTATGTATATATTGAGCACTAAATCTAATTTAGACCCTTGTTGCACGAATCTTAGCTTCTACCTTTGGTAACTACAAGTATTATGGGCTTATCAGTATAAACAAAATAATTGAAGATTTCTTGTACAGTTGTACCTATTATTAGTGAGGGGACACTCACATTCATCACTCGTACCAGAGAGTACCTATCTTATTTAATCGTGTAGAGTAGACCCAGTGCAACTCGAAGAAGGAAATACAAATAGTATGTAAATTGAAAGTGATAATAAATAAAACCCGTTTATGCGCTGGTATGTTAAAAAACGATAGGTGTGGTACTCGTATATACTTTTCTTCTTTTTTCCTTTCATCTTTTGTCCTACTTTGAAAAAAAGTAAATAGTTTGAATGACTTACCTACTCGCCTTATTTCAATGTCAACAGAACAATGACCAATATACCGCGCAGACCTATATTAATCGAGTATTTTCGATTTTAGTAAAAAAAGGTATAATTTTTCCTTTTAATTCACTATCATTATCGTCGTGCACTTACACGGTGGACACATTCGTATTCACGGCATCTTTAGCATGTAGGTAGATTATTAATTTGTGTCTCACGAGAGTTGAATGATTTCAATTTCAAAATAGGGACACGCTCGCATGATAAAAGCATAATTAAGAATGCGATCATATGTGAATTTTATACTTTTCTTTTTTACCTTTTTAAATATTCAGGAAATAGAGTACCTATATTTCACATACATATTTTTTCGAGTTAACGATTCGTGAAATTGTATTGTAGTGTAATATATGCTATAGATTAGAGTACTCGTACATTTTTTCTTTTTCTTTCTGTCTGAATACTTTCTTCATACAACTACGAAATATACATCGCTTTTCGAAGTATACAATATTGTCATCGGTGTATAATTTTAGCAACCGTGAGCTATACATGCGATCCGAAGAATATGGAAAACTAAGTAATAAGAGAAATCAGGAAACGAAGGCTTTCTTCCGATAGAGTCATTTTTTTTCATTGGAGCGCAAATTTGCACTATGTGATAATCGTCCCGAATACAAAGGTACTTGAAACATGAAAAAATATGTCACCTGGATATTAAGAACTTTTTTCTGTTAGATAAAATATCCCTTCGTTTTAGTCTCGAAATGTGACTTGTGGCACCTATCTCTGAAACTACGAACCTATTTTTTTTTTTTTTTTTGTAAAATAAGCCGACTACGGAGAAGAATGAGTTTTTGCTGAATCGCTCTTTATAGAAATCCCCCAATTCTGCAACAATGTTCCTCGTGGAGTTAATGACGAAGTTTCCTAAATCCACCCCTCTGAGCAATAAATTTTGTATTACACAGGAAATGCATACCTTGAGGCGATGACAGTATTTTGAAGGAAGAAGCAAGAGCTTCCAATTTTCTTGGAATATCATCACATGATCCACTTTCAAAGGAATAGGCCATTTCGTTCGCTGCTTCCTCCCTCTTCAACCCTGCGTTTTTTGAGAATCCTTCCCAATATTCACGAACATTCGTTTTGAAGCGACTCGAAAATCCATTCCCCTTTCCTTGGGGAGTATTGATCCAGACTAAGTCCCTTATTGGTCACAGAATATCTATAAGGCCATCAAATCTCGACATGGAATGCACTGATCTTAGAAATCCTCTAAATTACGAGATATCAAATACACATAAGCCAGAGTTCTTATCCGTTTGGGCAAGGAATAGTCATGGACCATTAACAAGGCTGTTGAGAGGAACATCACGGGACAAACGAGTTTTTCCGCGTTTTCCATCACACTACTCAAGTCAGGATTTTAAATTCTCTAATTCCTAAGCTGTAGCTTAACTGCTCGCCTCTCATTTCTTTCCTGTTTCACCTGACGCCAATCAAAAAGACTACTTTTTTATTCTCAAACTCCGAGAGGAAGCAGGTCTCTTATCTTTTAATTCTCAAGACCTCATGCCTTTTAAAAACCTCCTCACCTCTTCATGTGAACTTCACTCTGAGCCCCACGAAGATCCACCCTTCCAGCATGCTAAAAAACTTCAGGGAAAAATTTAAAGACCTTCACATACTTTGTAATGGCGGCATGGAACCTGTAAGCTCTGCTGTCTCTTAAATAACAACTAGTCTAAAATTATGCACATTTTTAATCTCAAAATTCATTACCTTTGATAACCAATTTTTTGGAATCTCCAGGAATTCGTATGATGAGCCCTGGCACTATCCTCGTACCTTTGGCATGGAGACTAGAAAAGTATAAATAAGAAAACTATTTATTGATAATGAATTAGGTAGGTATTTTTCTAAAGAACTGGCTGACGCATTCATTTCTGCTACAATAGACTGATCGTCGTGTGCCAAAAGGTATTGGTACGATTAACTGGAGGTGAATCTTGTGTATTGTCACCAGAGTCAACGGCGACGTATCAAAATTAGATTGGACACGTGATCATCGATTTTTATGCTTTGTAAAATTTTATTTAGTCGAGGTCATTTATTTATTATTTTTCTTTTCGTCTATAGTCAGAGATCTATAGCTCTATTTGTGAAACCGCGAAATCGCATTGTATTCCCATCGGTGAGTATTTCATCAAAGCAAGCGTATAATTTCATTGAAAATTAAATTCATTTGGAATGAGCATTCCAGTTGATAATATAGTTTGTTTTGCTGCCGAATACATTTAAGTGCGTATTCGAAGAATATCATATTCTATACTTGAACACTACTTTGTCATCAATTGCAGCTGTGTTTTGCATTGGAAATGAAAATTATAATGCCGAAAAATCAAGTTTTATACCGTCGGGTCACCTGAGAAAGGCGAAATAGTCATTCAAGCTTTCGAGTCCTCCAAAATAGCTAACGTCAAAATGATTAACCTGAAAAATCTTCTTCAGATTTCTCCCACAAACTATAAGTTTACCAGTTGGAAATGATTTCCACGACAACTTCACTGTACCTGCAAAAATTCTTCAAAAGGTGTTGAGGCCATTCTAGATAGAGCGCAACATTGTGATTTCGCAACAGGCTACAAATATGTTGGTTGCTGCTTTCGATTTAAACCAATGTAATGAATGTGACTTCAAGCTGTTGCGATGTTACGGCTCATGTAGAGGGGTCCTTACAGAATTTTCTGGACATCGTCCTACGAGTATTTTTGATGGAAATGTTGATATGATATGCAGGGTGGGGCAAAAGATGTTATTAGTTAACGAAATTTTGGTCAGAAATTGAATAATTCTGATCGCGAATTTGTAATAGCTCTAAAGGTGCGCGTTTTTTCAACTTTTTTCTTTTTTGAATGTCGAAAGTACAATAATAAAGTGCCGAAAACTTTCATTTTTAGTGCCGAAGAATCCCATCTCTGCTTATAAATTACTAGATTTTTTTAGTTTCGGTTGTTGATATTGGTAAAATTTCAGTCGTACCTACCGACATCAACTATTCATTCAAGACACGTCTGAATTTCGCAACTCATATTACTCACTTTTTCAATTCTAGAAAGCCCCTTTTATTTGCTCATTGCTTCTCACTTCTTGATTTCATTTAAGCTCATCAAATACCTACTTAGTTAGATGGGTACCTACCGCGTTTCATAGGTTCTATGAACTGGGACGAAGAATGTAATCTTCGGGTACCAAAAATGGCTTTTTGCCATCATTGTTAATAGCAGCGAAATGAATTGATGATATACATTTTATTTAGCTGCCACAACAGTATACGAGTATAACGTGAAAACGGGTGATAATTTCATAGATGGAGTTTATTTTTGTTGCATATATTGCTGTACTCAACCACTTATAAATTGTTTCTCTTTCTCTTTCATTTTCAATATCTGATCGTTAGACATTTTGTTATTCTTTTTAGTCAACGAATGGACTCAGATTATAAATTCGCGTGAAAAGAGGTTGTATCCGCGATAATCAATTCACGAATCATTTTGGAACGCAGGCATCAACTTTCATTATAATATCCATCATCAACAAAATCCATTTCTTCGTCGTTTTTGAGATGACCCTAATTATTAAAAATTCTGGTTTCGTTTTGTAGGTATACTTCACATGGTAATACCGGTACCATCGTAGATTAATTCAATTAGAATATAGGTAAGTCTATTTTTAACTTGTACCGAATAAAATATCAGATTCCCGAAATTTCAGACCATATCAAAAACAAGTAAAATATTCCACTGATACAGAAATTCTCGGCCTAATAATAAGATGAAAATCTACTTTTCCTCTCAACTAATTGTGTAAAAGAGATAAATTACTTTGAAAAAATAGGTCTACATTTTAAATGAACATCAAAATTGATTTGTTTACTTCCTGTTCTCGGTGGATGATGAACCACAAGATGACGTATGTCGAATTTATTATTTTTCCGATACGTATATACAGCTCTTAATCTCGGAATTATTTTGAGATACGACAAAAAAAAATAATAAAAAGTTTCAAGTCTAGCTACCTTACAACTCCAGATCCACTGATACGTGAGGGACTAGGAAAATGAAAAGAAATATTTGGCAGAGCCCAATAGATAAAGATCATGTTTGATGTCTACTTATAAGCTGAAATGACTTGATTTTTGTTCCAAGACCACGGTCTACTTTATGACAATCTCGGATAAGCTTAGTGGCATATCCAGGATTTCCTTGAGGGGAGGGGGGATTTCCAAAATAGGAGGTCCAAAGAAAAATAATGAAATAAGAAAACAAAAAAGTGAGAAGGATTTCTTGGCGTTGCCAAAAATATAAAGATCATGTTTCATGTCTTTTCGCCAGTCTTCTTAA
Organism: Aspidiotus destructor; assembly: GCA_035079395.1. Classification (NCBI taxonomy): domain Eukaryota; kingdom Metazoa; phylum Arthropoda; class Insecta; order Hemiptera; family Diaspididae; genus Aspidiotus; species Aspidiotus destructor. Next base: position 6,872,240 of record JAVHKZ010000003.1, on the reverse strand, counting down.
GCTCTTCATTGTTCCAAAATATCAAAAATTTCCAACTTCTAGTTCTAGTATAAGTCAACTTTGGAGTATTTTAGGCTGACTGTTTCCTGGGACAAACGAGCGGTATGGGTTTTACTCGCCCCGCTCGTTTGTCCCGCTTCTTGGTCCAGTACAAGTCCACTTTAATATATTTCAAGCTGATGAGGTTAATTCAATTTAATTCATTTTATTTTATTTTTATTTCATTTTTACCCAGGGGGTGGTACTCGCAGATTTCTGGATGACCTCCCAGGTAATTCGAGGTTTATTCTACTTTATTTTATTTTATTTTAATTTAATTTAATTTTAATTTAATTCAATTTAATTTGATGTAATTTAATTTTTATTTTATTTTATTTTATTTCATTTCATTTCATTTTTACCCAGGGGGTGGTACTCGCAGATTTCTGGATGAGCCCCCAGGTGATTCGAGGTTTATTTTGTTTTATTTTATTTTAATTTAATTTTAATTTACATTTAATATTATTTTATTTTATTTTATTTTATTTTATTTTATTTTATTTTATTTTATTTTATTTTGAATTAATTTTATTGAATTGAATTTAATTTTATTTCATTTTTATTTCATTTTTACCCAGGGGGTGGTACTCGCAGATTTTTGGATGACCCCTCAGGTGATTCGAGGTTTATTTTATTTTATTTTATTTTATTTCAATTCAATTTAATTTAATTTATTTTAATTTAATTTAATTGAATTTTATTTTAATTGAATTTTATTTTAATTTAATTTTAATTTAATTTTAATTTTATTTTATTTTATTTTTATTTCATTTTTACACAGGGGGTGGTGCTCGCAGATTTCTGGATGACCTCCCACGTAATTCGAGGTTTATTTTATTTTATTTTAATTTAATTTAATTTTAATATAATTTAATTTAATTTAATTTAATTAATTTAATTTAATTTAATTTAATTTAATTTAATTTTTATTTTATTTTATTTCATTTCATTTTTACCCAGGGGGTGGTACTCGCAGATTTCTGGATGACCCCCCAGGTGATTCGAGGTTTTTTTGTTTTATTTTGTTTTAATTTAATTTTAATTTACATTTAATATAATTTAATTTTATTTAATTCAATTTAATTTAATTTAATTTAATTTTTATTTCATTTTTACCCAGGGGGTGGTACTCGCAGATTTCTGGATGACCCCCCAGGTGATTCGAGGTTTATTTTATTTTATTTTAATTCAATTTATTTAATTTTATTTTGAATTAATTTTATTGATTTTTATTTAATTTTATTTCATTTTTATTTCATTTTTACCCAGGGGGTGGTACTCGCAGATTTTTAGATGACCCCTCAGGTGATTCGAGGTTTATTTTATTTTATTTTATTTTAATTCAATTCAATTTAATTTAATTTATTTTAATTTAATTGAATTTTATCTTAATTTAATTTAATTCTATCCTACTTTATTTTTACCTATAGGGTAGTACTCGCAGATTTCTGGCTAACCTCCCAGGTAATTCACAAAAAATTTTCCAAGTCCATTAATAGGGGGGGGGGATGTGGTACTCGCAAATTTTTGGAAGTGCATAGGGTGTCAAAAAAGACATGAATCATGTCAAAATTCTCTCATTTTTTCTCGGCACGTACGTTATACGTACGCAAGGCAAGAAACATAGAATCTCAAGGGGGGATTCATCCCCCTAATCCCCCCCTGGATACGCTACTGGATAAGCTCGTGGGCTTGGGGCTTGTAAAAACTGCATTGCGAGTAGAAGTATATTCAAGGTCCCACCTGTAGGTCGAAGGCTAGTATACTATATGTCAGGCTGACTATCTCGCAGACTCACTCGCGACGTTCAGCGCACTAAATAGGTCCAGAGTGCATCGTACTCAATACAGCATTCTGGGCTCAGATGAGCTCGATAGTGTCAATAAAATGAGGAGGGGTCAAGCATAGATCTTCAGATTAGGATGCACGGTCAGTAAAGACATAGGACGTCATGTCAACACAGCTCATAGCTCGACACAGGCCAGTCTAAGAGGGGAGGAGGGCAAACGAGCAAAGTAGTTAAGTTTTTCCACAAAAGGAAAATCATCAATTTCCATTCTCTTCAAACGCTTATGCATGTCCTCCTTTGTCTCAGATTTCATGGTAAGGCTCAATGAAATGTGCCAATGTACGGACGCAAATTTCATATTTCAAGGTCGGGCTAAAGAATGCACGGATGTGAGGATGGAACTACGGACGGACGCATATTCCAAAATTAGGGGATGGCCGAAAGCAAAAACATAAATTATGTCAAAAACTGTGGAACACTTGTCACACTACACAGTCTCTAGACTCCTTCCACTATTCAGTTTTTTTTGTGAAAAATCGGTTTGATCGAAGAACCTGTTTTATCGGGACTTACGTCGATAAAATATCCACCGTCCGAGAACCCTCTCCCCATCATTATACAGCTCAAAAGTTTAAATTTCTTCGTCTCCCTCCTATCATACTCGGCTCGCAAGTCCAAATTTTTTCAAGTCTCTCTTCTACCATACATAGCTTGGAAGTCTAAATTTTTTCAAGTTACCCTCCAACCATGCATAGCCCGGAAGCCGCCTAATTCTCCTGTTTTCCATAAAACAGGCTCCCTGCACCGCTCGTTTAGCTCCGTGAAGAAACCCGTGAGTTTCGGCTGTTCTTTGGAGCTCTTTCCCTTTTGCGGATAGGATGGTCATCTTCCAAAGATTCTTAAGTTGTTGAACTGAGTCAGAGCTTTACTCTCTCAAATAAGTAAAGGGAACTTCGTTTATTTTTTCGAGTTCTTAAAATAAGTCGGAGTTTCCTAATCCCATTGTATCCTTCGCAATAGTACCGTAGAACCCACAAGAATAGGTATTCAGCACCAAGGTTGATACTTGTATGGAGATTTTTGTTTCAAGCCAAGATCATCTGTCTAGCGCTCTAGCCATACGCGGTTTTGCTGAACATACACGATTTTCTGGAGATCTTCTAACCTTCCCTTATGTTCGTCCTTCAACTTTCGGAATTTCCTCCAGGGACCCTTCATATAGGTATGAGGTCCTAGATCAAAATTTTGACTTACTTCCTTCGTTACCTATATGATTCCTTACGAATGCCTGATCCAACCAACATCCTTGAACCACTTCGAAGAGAGCACCCCCAGAAAACTACGCGTTCGACTTCGATGACGTCATCAACTTAAGCTAGGTTAGCTTGGATTGTTTACAAGAATTTGTCCAGGCTAGTTTATCAAAACTTTTCTACACTAAATTATGAGAGAATTTGAATTTACCGAAAAATGTGGCCTATTTTAACCCTTTAATTATTCTCGTAGGTTCAGCATATGCTTCCAAGAATAGAAAGAAAGGGAACATAAAGTAGATAACGGGTGAATTACAGGTGCTAAGTGTTCGGAAGAATGGGAAGATTCGGGCATTGGGTTGTTGAGGCTAGAAAAGTACGAGGTACATCTGCCTCAACACATAAGCTAAGAGAAGGGCCAGTCAAGACCGGAAGATGGAATAGAGTCCACAAACTTTCGGATTTATTTTGTTGAAGTGGGTGTGATTTGGCGAACCATGGTCAAGACTGTTTCACACTTGGAGAAGGAGTTAGCGGCTACAAATGGTACGGCGGCCGGTATGGCTACAGTAGAGACTCAATGAAGTTCAAGGGATTTATGCATTTTACTTTCGAGATTTTGATATGGAGGTCCCTATGGAAGTTTTGGAGTTGGAAGTAAGACCAAGGAACTTGATAGAGGATTGGATTGTAATTGAGAAGTTCGATGGACGCAGCAAAAAATAAACCGTGGAATGTGAGTATCAATTTTGGATTACAACCATGACTGTTTTCTTGCCTAAAAATCGATATCTACGGTCAGATGGCCATTTGGAGATTTTGCCGAGAGTTAATTGGAGTAGTTTTGCCTTTTGTTGAGGGTTGTAGGTTTGTAGAAAGATACTGAAGTCATCTGCAACAATGCGTTCGGTAAAGTGGAAGCTGACACTATTTGACATGTCATTTACAGTTTTTTTTTTGGCGAAACCACTCGGAATAGGGAGAGTACGGGTCGACTTAAATTCTAGCCGTTAGAGATCTGTCATGGAAGAAAGATTGAAAGAGGTTGAGTAAATTGCCTCAAAGGCTAATGTAACACAATTTGAAGTTCTTGAAGGTCAAAGAAAATGCGTTAGAGTTTCAAAGGCTTCCTCAATATGAAGGATCAAGTCAGATAGAGTTCGGGGAGGGGGGGGTTACGATCTTTGCGGAAGCCATAAACATCAGAAAAAACGAAAGTTCAAGTACCTTCCCTTATCAGCTGGAAGGTTGAATCATAAATCCGAAAGTCGAAGAGACGAGAGAAAAAAGACGTTGGTACGGGAAAAGAAGTCATGGAGAAAAGTTTTCAAATAATTTTCCCTGAAACAAATTCCTTGTTGAAGAGCAATTTGCCTTCTTGCTTGATTCTTAATCCTAACGATTCCATGAATTTCGGAAATTTTTTCGATAGTCAACTTTTTTATTTTTAGGTCTTAAGTAGTTGAATTTTACACAATAGTCCATCATGATTTTATGACTAGTTTCATTTTCCATGATTGGAGAAACACGGTTGAAAGGCGCGTTCATCATCTCAGAAATTGCTTTTGAAAATCCATTAAAAAATCTAGAATGGTTGATTAGCGCAAACTTTTCCATTCGAATCAGTCTTTCTCTGTTTCAATTTTAAGTGTAACAATTTACTAAACAACATACAATATAAAAGTAAATAGCGCGAGTAAGTGTTGAAAAATAATACTTCGGAGTAATTATTCGAATCACCTTGTACAAAAATATAAAACAATATGTGTGAATAAAACTTATCGAAAATGTGGTGTCGAGGTTGGTAGATCGAGTAGATTACAAGCTCGTCTCGGTAGCGATTTTTTCGCCAAGTAGATCATTAACCTCTTTGGATATCGAGCGCAATATTAGTACATGATTTTTCTGCCCGTGCATCTAGTCTTAGTAGTACCTTACACGAAAATTCAATCGAATATCAGAAAATAAGAATGAGGAAAAGTTGATGTAAACCGTCTTGTCGAATGCAGGAAATACAACAGGTTTGAAATGGCCGTATAAGCGTCTGCGTGAAGTGCGGTGAAACTGCATTTCGGCCACGAGGAAAGGAAGGAAGAGTAGAAGGCCCATTAGGAAGTTCCCAGCAGAAGACCTGTTTAGTGCGTCGCGGGAAACGAACCTCAAGTACATGTGTTTTTTATTCGGATGATTGTGGACGTGCGTTCTGTTACGTGATAAGCGACGTGTGGCCGCGAAATATCGTGTGTTTTCCTCGTGCCAATATGAATTCATTTGGTTCAAGGTGTTCGTGAAAAATCTCTCCAATGAAGGCGCTATAATTTTTCCCATTTTATTCGTAATTTTACTCACTTATTGCGATGCCGTTGTTCGGGAGGGATTTACGAAAAGTTTGATAGATTCGAAAATATGTTCCTTTACGGAACAAGCATTAGCCGGTTGTGTTATATGGTGCTTACGACGTTCTTTACCGTGTCAGTGAGCGATGCGTTTTTCGAGAAAGGCTTTTTCGCGAGCGGCAATACATTATGGGATGAATTATACCAAAAGTGCGGCAACCGAGTGTCTTTCCACTGTGTGCAAAGTAGGTTGATGAATTACATTAACACTACTCTGGACGCGGATTTGCGTATAACGGACGGTATCTATTTTGTAAAGAGTGATAACGATCACATCAATGAAATTGTCGACTCGGATTCGCATTTTGAATTCGTCGACGGCAACAACGCAACATTCCTCAGACGACGAACGGAACGAGTGTCCAAAAGTTTAAGAACGATGAGTGGCAACGAAATTGGCAATGCTACCAGCGTCGAATCTACTCTCGAGGACGATGAAGAAGAGTTCAGTCATTTTGTGAGGACGGTTGAAAAGATAGAGGATGACATGGAGACGACGGAGAGACAACAAAACGTCACCACAACTCAGGCCCCTTTTTCTATAAATAGTCAACCGTCAAACAGTTCGAAGGATGAAGAGGAAAACGAAGAGTCTCGCAGCGACGATAACGTAGTAATCAAAAGTTTGAATAAAGTTTCCGACATTCTTTACGAGAAAACGAGCGACTACCTATCGTCGCACGATTTGCGATTAGATTTGCCGCAAACTTTTTTCGGTGGTTCGAGGATGGTCGTTTCGCCGAGAGGTTTCGCCGAAGATGGTGGTATTTTACTGAAAGTGAATTTCAACCCAGCTGAAACGCCTAGGCATATTGGCAAAAAATATTTCCGTGAGTATTTTGGAGCCCGTTTTCTATTTGTACGGGTAGGTTGTGAATGGTATGCCCTCCCTTACAGAAAAAAAAACTAGGTTATTCAACCATGGTACGGAGGAGAAAAGTACATCCAGGGTAACTCTTATTGATGAGCTGACAACAGCGAGATTTTAATGAAAAGGGTTAGTTTGAGGAAATGAGGGTAGAACAATTATATTTCATGTCGTTTCTCAATTTTCCTACAAATCGATTGTTGATTAAAAGTTACACTCAGAAATGTTTCGGGTGAGGTCGAAGGTAAAAATTGAAGTGACTTCTAGTCAAAAGAAAATCATATTCTCCAAGGCGCACGTATGTGTAAGCTCTTCAACTTTTTCAAATGCTTTAGTGCAGAGGTTCTCAACTTTTATAAATCGAAAAATCGCTTTCTACGGTTCTCAGGGTTTTCATGATAAACTGTGACACAAAATAGGAGCAGGATCTTATGTTTTATGTCGTTGCGGACCACCGATGGGCTAGAAAATACTGCTCTAGCATTTGAATGTTCTCAAACTTCATATTTTTCAACCCGCATGAAAAATATAGTTCGGAGATTGAAACGTCTACCAGTCCCAAAACAGGAAGCTCAAAAAGCTTTTCATGCAGTCTCGAGGTCAGTTGAGCAATTCATTGATCGTATAACTACAGTGTCAAAATTTATCTCAGTACTGTCGTGTGCCAACTTCTAACTACCTCGAGATCCTTTTCTCCACCTTAAATAACATAAATTCTTCTTGTTGATCAAAGTTTTTCCAATTAGGTTTTGAAGCTGATACTCAGACACGTGAAGTAGTTACAGTCATACGGGTCGTCCTGTGGGACCTATCTCCATAATACACTATTTTTTGTTATGATCAAATCGTTATAAAAGTATTCATGTCAGAGTATCAAAAATGTTTGCACGTTAAATTTGAAAAAAAAGGGGAGGGGGTAGTTAATTCTCCTGATACCTAATATTTGATGCCCAGAGTTTGCCTAGTATCGATTTTAAGGAAGGTTAATCTCAAGGCAACTTTCACTAAGAAATTTGAGAAAAGCAGGTGTTCCCTAACTTAGCCTCAAATTGATAAGTAAGAATGTCCCACCCACAATATGTACAGACTATCAAACAAATTTAGATCCCATTGCAATTGCAGCGGGAAAGTCGAAAGTTCCGCGTCCGCCGGAAGAATAGCCAGTGTTTTAAATGAGTAGACCTATCAATTTCTTTTCAAGTCTCTCTCCCCCTCTTTTCATATATTTCCAAGTTCCCCTCCTCTCATGTATAGCTTAGGAGTCTGCATTTTTCCGAATCCTTATCCTATCGTATTATAAAGTTAACCCACTGGTCAAAATTTTTCCAATTTCCACCATCTTATTATATTGCTCGAAAGTGGAAAAGTCCCCTTCCCATCATCATATATGCGCCCAAGGGTCGAAATTTTCCTCAAATCCTGAAACGTAACCTATCGTACATTCATGAAGCCGTCAAAGTCGGATTCGCTCGCGAGAATTCTTTGAAAATTCCCCCCTCCCCCACCAACAAGAGAGATAGCGAGCTCCCCGCTAAAAACACATTTCACTGCGGGCGGAGGTTTTTAGACTTTTAAGTTTATCAAAGTCTGGATAGATAAACTCGCAGTTCACCATGGTATTTCTCCTTTATCCCGATGAATATAGCTCGAGAATCAGATTTTTCCAAGTATCCTTCCCCGGAGAGATCAAAAACGAAAATCTTTTCAAATCTCTCTCGAGGTCAAAAATGTCACGAACCAAGGAATCATCTATGTGTACAGTAAAAGCCGGAAATCAAGAGTTTCAATAAGTCAAGGTTGAAGAGGGCCATGTAGAAGTACGACACTGAATTAAAAAATTGAAGTGGAATTACACGTGGTATTACTAAGGCATTTTCAATTAAATTTTTCCCCAGTCATTTTTGAGTTGATATAGAGAGGGAAGAGGGATTATATCAAAATTTGAGATTTGTCTTCCTATTATCGGACAAAATGCAAACGCCATTACCCGATCAAAAATTTAAGATGAGGTTACTCTTGATTCAGCTGGATTTTCAAAAACTTCTAGAGCCGATTTTATTGACGATCCGAAATCGGGCGGTCAAGGTTAGAAGAAGTAGAGCAGTGAACTGGCCCTTGGAGTGATAATTTCGTGAAAGAATATATTTCCTGGGAAACTATGGTGTTTTGGTGGAAATGTCCGCTGAGTGCCATCCATTGTGTCCTTACGGGCAATTGTGGTTCTCGAGTAGGTAGGGGCTCTGATCTATCTTTGGAACTTATGAAAAATTTCAATCTCCGAGCTATCCCTTGTACAGCTTGAAAGTCCAGATTTCTCTCAAGTAATGGAAAAGTCAAAATTTCTCCCAAGTCTCACGTTTTTGTGGCCAGTACCGGTCATCGATCTCCAATCTCTCCACGGTGTATGATTGTAAGACTTTGAAAAATGTGGGTTCTACTCATAGTTTTCGTGTTAGAGAGGCTCTGACCTACTTTAAGGACTTTCAAAATTGCGACCATAGAGATATATTTGGTTTTGCTCTACTGCGGGGACATGAGCCGACCTATTTTAGGGACTTTTGATCTTTGATCTATACAAAGGACTTATTGAATTTGGAACTATATGTAAGAGAGAGAAAGAAACAAAATTTGAATCCTGAATCGTAAATACGAAGAGGATATTGACCTACAAAAGAGCTCACTCCTAAGGTGGTGAAACCAAATTCAACATTTGCTTCGTTCTCAAAATAACGGATTATGCTGATTTCTTGAGAGAAAAAAAAAATATATATATGCAAAAACATGCTAGATAAACTTCGTATCTTCTTCTCCCCCCCCCTCCCCCCTCAATTGACAAAGTTGATAAAAGAGAACCCGTGAGCAGATAACGAAGAGAGTTGCGATTTCTTCTTATTTGCATGTCTGCTGTAACCTTGTAATTTTCGTATATACTCTATCTCGAAATTTCACTCAGTATAGCTGCCATGAATGATTTGATGGATTTTATGCTCCCAAGACCTTTTTTGAGAATCGAGTTCCAAATTCAGTTTGTTATCCTTCTCTCGTTATTCTGTCTCATTGAGGATTTAGCGAATGAAGAGAAGGTGGAATGTTTGAACACGTCAAACCTTGGGCATAGATCCTGCTGTAATGACCGTACCTACTACGGCTGAAACTTTGTGAAAATTTACAATAACACAAAAATCTCTACTACCATGACCCTCGTCCACAAAAACTTTTCTTCCGTCTTGTTTCTCAGAAATATTCCGGTAGAACATTGAAAATGATTCGAAGTACGTTGTTGTACGTAGAAGAGAAAGCTTAAATTTTGAGCTCTGTAGAGAAGAGAATTGCGAAAATCAAAACGGAAACTTAAAATTTACCTTCTGCACGCCGATATGATCATTAAATACGTATCTATGGGGACAGAAACTTCCATAGGAAGATGGCTCCATATCTTCTTTAGATACGGCACACAAAAAATTGATCTACCCATACTTTCTCATCATGACTAGACAGTATAGAACATGATAACAAAAATGAAACAACCATCATTTTGTTCTTGGTTTTCTCATCTAATACTGTCGTAGGCGATTGCTTGCTCTATTAGTACCTATGTAGGAATTAAATTTTAACGTGAGTACAAATTTTAAAAACTTATAGTTCTTCCACATCAACTAGGAAAAATACACATTGCCGAAAAAAGAAAACGAGTATTCTTCCTCGTAATAGGGTTCTGTATGCATTGCCGACAAACACTCGTACCTATGTTAAATTTGAATTTCTCTTCGTGAATATTTACTCGCACACTTTTGTCGTCTCAAATAATTCACAACTATAACGACTTCATCAAATTTTCTCCAGATGAAAATTTAGTTACGAGTGGGCTATAATTTTCCATTAAAAGAGGTCAATTAATTCCGGAACACGCAGAAATGGGACACGAATATCTACAGCAACTTACGCTTACCCGACGATCACCATTAGAGAAATGTTTTTCACCTTGAACTTGACCGCAAAAATTTTGTTTTTACATCTTGTGGTAACTTGTCGTTGCAAGAAATGTGATACTGGTGTTCTTCCGAGCGGTCGTCGATTCAAAATAATACCGGTAAACTAGAAAAACGAACACGTTTACTTTTGGCGGCAAAATATTCTCGTCATGTATTCACTGTGTTAGGCCTCTAGTCTTAAAGATTAATTGAAATTCACGAAAATAAGCTAATGACAGCTCGAACGAGCGCCATACCCTTCTATATCTAGGTTATTAAAATATGAGCGTACTATTTATAGTGTTATGAGGTGAAGAGAAGAGGATAATTTTCTTTTCATTCGTATTTTCCCTCGCTCGATTATTCCAGATATGGACAGCGATCCATATTTTAAAAACGAGTTCGTATCGTAATCAAAAAATACTATGACCGTTAGAATAAATCGTTTGTTCCCTTTTTAATTCTTCCATCTATCATAAGGTTGTAAGGTGTGAGTATTGAAATAACAATAGCAAAATTAGTTATATTAATGTTTTTAACGCTTAAACGAATGAGGAATAATAAAAAACAGCTACATTTTTGTTCCTAGCATTACTCAACGATCTTATTTACAAAATTATAATTCGTCCATTTTCAAAAGTGAACTTTCTTGACTTTCTCGTATGCGACCTCTGGTGTCCTGATTTCAGATTCCCTTCTTCAAGTTCTTCGTTTACTCGATGACCTGTATAAGACCCTACGCTTCTAGAAAAGCCTAGCTCGTGTGTTTATAGAGGTTTTTTTATCTCATAAAGGTGAACAGATATTGGGCTAAAAGTACCTATATGGTGAACTGGGTTATGCATTTGCTAGAAATTTGGAACTGTTCTAAGCCTCATTAGTAAGTCAAGGCCATCATATGACGCAATCGGAGGTTGAAAGTCTTGGCCAAGCAAATCCTTTCATGAGTTGTATCGTCATATTGGTTTTCATAGTATTACTGTAATTTGATTGGCTTCAACAAAACTGCGTCGTGATTGGTTCATTTGCGTATGCCGTCATCCTATTGGTCAATTCTAAAGAGAGGAAAAAACACATAGGCACATAACCAAAGTATTGCAGCCAGCCGAAAGCCAAAAGTAGAAAGCTGAATTCGGCCGAATTTTTACTGATAAGAGCGAAGCTGGAAGCCAGCTTTATTGAAACCTTCCTATGTCAAAAGCCAAACTAAGTCAAATTTTTTAGCTTTTTTTGGCTTTTCCAATTTTTTGCAAAATACAAAAATGCAGAAATAAGAATCACAGATTTACAGCAATATTTCTTAATTTTTATTTATCTTCTGAAATTATTTCAATCAACAAATCGATTGAACTGAAAGGAAGTATTATGAGAATTTGTGTCCTAGCAGAGAGAGAAAGAATAATCACAGAAAATATAAACACAAGCTGGAGAATTGGTATCTTTCACAAGTGCAGCAAAGCCCCGATTCTCCTGATCGTTTCCTCTGTACACTAAATCCTGCAGGACATTGATCAGCCAAAAATCAGCTGAATTCAGCCAAAAATCAGCTAAATTAAGCCAGCCAAATTAAGCCAAAAGCCGGCTCAATTTTTTGGGAAGCCAAAAGCCATATTGTTCAAGGTTGTAAGTTAAGCCGAAAGCCGAGGCTGAAATTTTCGGCTGGAATACTCTGCATGTAACGTTTGTTGAATAATACTTCGCTGTCAAACGTGATTTGATTGTTTAAAAAACTAGCTTTTCTCCTCTTTGCCTTCGCCATCTCCATCTGTTTCCAGATTTTTCTTTTCTTTGTGTGGTTTTCTGCATGTTTAACTTCGAATATTGTTCAATTCTTGTGCTGTTCTCCACCGCAGTGTTTGCCAAAAATAACTGTCATCTTCTTCCTTCCTCAATGTTTCGTGCTCCTTTCTTCCAATGTAGACGCCTTTGCTTTGTCTTTTTCTTTTGTTGAGTCGTTGCTCATTCTCTTTGGATATGCCCTCCTTTACATCAAAACCTCTGAACGCTTTCATCACCTCGTTTGTGTGCTTTCATTGGTATGATACCAATTCGGAGTACTGTCTCACTAAGCTGCAATAAGGTCCTTTCCCAAGGATTCCCTTAACTACGTCTCTAGAGTAGCCGTTAGCTGCTGCGATTTGCTTTACTATCTCAATTTCTTTCTTCTTATCATTTTTCCTTACAAAAAAGATTGCTCGTTCGGGGTTCCGTTTGAATGGGCGCCGCCATTTGGGCGCAAATCTCCATAAAGTTCAATTGGGCGCCGAAGTGATAAAGCAGAAACAGAATGTAGAAAGCGCTGTTACCACTGAAGAATGTAAGCTTGTTAGTGTAAACCAGGAAACATCACGCGGAGGTCAGCTTAAAACGTCTTCCATCCCCAAAACATAGAGCTTTACTTCGTCAAAATTCATCCACAAAGCACATTCATGCATAACACACATTCATTCACAACACAAATTCATTCAGAGGCGACTATTTAGATAAATTGTGAGCCACTGCTCTCAAGTACTCTATAGGCTCTCTTTCATTGTACTCAATTATCAATGTATATAGAGGTGCTTGTCGCATCTTTGGTACTTCAACTCCTTAGCTTGAGGCTCTACACCCCTTCCAATTGGTTGTAATCGACGTCTCACGTTTACTGACAGCGTCGTATTACATCGATAAATTTACACAAAGTAGGGTGGGAGCAGCCAAAGTCACACTGGAGTCGCCGGTACCCTGTCTCAGCGAAAATATTTGGTAACAAAAAACCCTTTGACGCCCAGATGAACCCCGCGCCCTAATGACGGCGCCCATTTGAACCCGTCCCGCTCGGTAGCAATAGTTCTGAATGGCGGAAACTTGTGTCCAGGCTGGTGGTGGGACTTACTTGGAATGATGGTATCGGTGTGCGTTGGTTTCCTGTATATTTTGTATTCCATCATGTTGTTCTCCAGTGCAGCTGATGGTCTCATTACCTTTTTCCACGGTGAATTTGATGCTATCATTCATCGCATTCGCATCCAGAAGCAATTGGTTCGCACCTGACTAGCTACTGGTGCCTACTTACACAATTAGTTTATCATCTACATATCTCTCCTATTTAAATTTGATCGAGTTTCTGAACTTGCTGCCTTCCAATATCTTGTTTTCTATGACGTTGATGAGAATCTCCGCCAGTATCGGCGACAACGGTGATCCCATCGCTAGTCGTTTTTCCTGACTGATGTAAAACTTATGATTGAATTGGCAAAAGTTCTGGCACATACACTAAATATATTTGCTTACTTCAAGCCCATGCTATCTGTTGTTTCCCAGCAGGGTGAGAAGCTCCCTTTTTGGAATGGTACTAAATACGTTTGTCACGCCCAAGGATACCAGATTATCGTTGCTCTTGATTTCCACTCCGTCCAATCCCTCTATCAGCTCTCTGTTATGATTCTTTGTTCGATCTTTGCTATCTTGTAAAATGGTGATTGAATGCTATCAACCTGTGGTTTCATTAGACGATTCGCTTGGTGAAAGTTTACCAGCAGAAGGAAACTTTGGGACTGTACGACTTGAAGAAATGGGATTCTGAATGAGGTATCTCAAAAGGGCGGGGATTCTGACCTTCTTTAGGGGATCTCTATGACTCTAGGTCTTGGAAAATGTTGAATCAAAAGCTAAGTATATAAGAGAGGAACTAGAGAAAAATTTCAATCTCAAGTTATAAGGGGTTGACTTAGAGATTTTATTATCAAAAGGGCGTGAAACAAAGTTCAGCACTCGCCGTTAACTTCTTAGACAAAATATTAAGACGAATGCTAAATTGAAACCCTGACATCCCCTCATAAATAGGTAGGCCTACCTTGCTTGCCTCATTTTGGAGTTCTTCATGAAGCTGCGATCGACGTGAGCCGCGCGTTTTTTTTTTTATCGAATTTTAAATTTTCACTTAACTCTTCCACATTTTCTCTTTTTTCCTCTACTACTATTCTCGACAAATGAAAACATTCAGGATGAAAGACAACAAATCTAAATTATTTTCGAAACGGTTGTTACTGATTTACAATGTATGAACAAATCAGATAGGTATTTAACTCGAACTATCAAAACGACGTCTGCTCAGTTTGGTCTAAGAAATAGATTCTTAAAATCGTTGATGTCAAATTGTAAGTCGGATGTTTTTCAATGTAATTGTATTTCAAAGGTGAAGACTTCACTGCGTATCGCTTTTTGTTGAGCAGCAACGTGGTCATTCCAATTGAAATTAGGTGACTCTGATTGTCGAATGCGATCATGCGTGAAGCAGATTATACTCTGCGTGTGTCTAATCCGGTGAAAAATACTTTTACGGACGAGAGCAACCGTCTCCTTCGGTTGATCTAATGCACTTCATCTAATGAACCCAAATGTATCTGACCTGAACTGGGAAGAATTGACGAAAAAAACAAATGCATATATTCCGGTTTCTCGAATGAGTAATGATGATCATGAATAATAATTCATTATAACGACGAAATAAAATCATATAACATTATAATTGATGATCTACGGTGATTTTAAAACTCCTTGTCAGTGTCTACGACAAGCGAGTTAATTTCACAAATAGATTTCGAGTAAAATTCCATTTCAAAAAAAAAAAAATACTATCCCTCGAGTTACTTTATTGACCTATCACCTGGTCAGGATTTCCGTGTAGAAATAATTCCGACGAATCTTAAACGAAATTATCAGCATATGAGGCGCAGTCAGACAAATCCAACATTAGGTCGAAAAATTTTTTTATGCAAACTTCAACTTTCGAAGGCCTGTTTGACAAGTTAGAAGCTTTTTTCAACGGTTCTAATAGTAGTATTTTCAACGATGCTTTCCAATAAGCTTACTCTCAAAGTGTAAAATTCATTATAGAATGTCGAACAGACTATCGGAAGTTTAATATTAAATACTGTAAAAAAAATTTTAATTTTCCGACTTGAGTTTGGATTTGTCTGATTGCGTCCTATATATCGTTCATTATGTCGCAGCACTTTTCATTTCTCTATTGACTTTATAATAGGGATCGATACGTATAGACCACAAATTTCTGTTTCCAGAAAACAAGCTAGGAGGGACATATTTATCGGTGTGCAGTTTGCTTCCTACCCCATTAAGATTACCCAACTTGATTGACTTCATCAATGGAGAATAGAAGTGATGTAGGACATCTCAACGCGGCTTGGCCTGCCATTTACGTCTTACCGCTGTGGTGAAGGACAAGTTTAGCAAGGAGATTATTGCAGTACTTCATCATACCTGATAAAATATTTTAGCCAGGAACGTAGAAAGTCAAGTCGTTTTCGGAAGTTACAATATAAATAAAACTGATGAAAAATGATCAACTGTTTTGTATCCATTTCGTGGCAAAGATTTACCGATATTCTTTAAAAAAATGTTTACCTCTATACCACTCTATATCACCTCTGTCGACTCCCTTCGACCACTCGTTAAGTGTGATAAAGAGGTGACAAGAAAACGTGACGTTGGTCGCAATAAGGGCCCTGAAGTGATTGAAAGTTTTGAAATTTACAAATATCGCAATATTCCAACAAAGCTACGGGCTGCACAAAAGGACTTGAAGGTACCTCGACTTCCGTGCTATGTAAGAGATAGGAGCAGGGCTTAGAAAACCTCACATACCTGCAAGGAGACAAAGAGAGGATTCTGACCATCTGGCACGTGTCCGAGATGAAAGGCTTGAGGAAATTCCGATTATTGAGTTGTATTAAGATCGGGAGCTGGACTTACAAAACTTCGAACCTCCTACTATATATTATCTCAGGGGAGGAAGGGGCTTATAAGAAGATTTGACCTATATATGGGCAAAGATAAGGTCCAAAAGAGAGCTAGGCATCTGATTAGGTTTAGGGACTCTGGAAATTATCGACAGGTCCGTAGTGTTATGAACGGTGGAAATTCTTGAAGAAATTTGTACTTTCTCACGTAATCTACCGTAACTGATTATAATGGCAGCGGAGAACTTGCGACCTCCGGCATGAAATTTCAAAAAATCTTGTCCCATTCATCAATGTAACCATCGTAAATTTTCTTGACATTACGCTCTGATGAATTTTGTAAGTCCATCTTCTATTAAAGCTCTATTAGTACAAATAAGGACATGGCCCCGCATATTTAGACGTCACGTCAACATTTATTCGAATAGTTCTCTTTCCGGGTGAGGAATTGGGAGCTATCATCCCTTGATAGCGCCGAGTTTTTGTGCATCTAGTGTAGTTGTTCTGTTATCATTTTCAAGTATTGATAAACTTTTATCTGATTGTAAATGGAAAATGACGTAACGACTAAATATGGCGGCCCATATCATATCTTATATTTATAGGGCTCTACTTCTATGAGGATTCAAGCCAGTGATCGTGCACTGATAACGTCTCACTCTTTCTTGTACGCATACAATATGACCTATAAGCATATCTCTGAATTAGGTCAAGGTCACTGATGACGTCATCTTACTTCTGCTAAATTTTTGACATGTTTCATACCTTCACTGAATCCTCTTTACCCTAATTCAAAAATCTACGAGTTTCTTTCTTCCTTTGTCCGTTGTGAGAGTTAAAAAATTTTCGAGGAACCTTATACCTGTTCCAGGTCTTTACACCAGTCCTGTATTAGGTCTATATCGGGAGAGGTTTACCAGTTAAATGGCTTAGCACACGAACCTGAAACGTTAAAAATGTATATTTCAAAGGTACGAAATTTGTAACTCAATTTCATCTTTAATTTTAGCTTAGCTAATACAAAGTTTTTACATCTTCTCGGAATCGAATGATGTACCAAAATGTACCAAAAACAGACCAATTTAATAATGTTTCTGGAACAAGAATTCCGAAATTCCCGTAAGTTATCGTTTTTTTTTTTTAATTTTTATTTATTTATTTTTATTTATTTTTTTTTTTTTGATATTAGCGTGAAATTTTACTAATAAATCGAATGAGCGATTTTTCATCTTCGAGAACTCGGCAAATTGGTCAATTTGGCTCAGAGAAGGTGTAGAAACTTCACATTGGACTCATATTCAAGATAAAATTGAGATACTTTCGTATGCGTTTTCACCTTAAAACGGAGACTTTGGTTCTACTGGTACATAACATTTTTTGGCCTTACCCGGTATACCAGGTGCCCGAGCTCGTAGCTCGTTTTATACTACTCGTAAGTTCATACTAGGCCTCTATAAGACTATTAGACTCATACTAGGTACCTAAAGACTAGTAAACCAGTGTACCAGGTTTATCCTTCTTCCAATTTAAAAATCCGCGAGTTTCGCCCTCCTTTCTTGTTGGCAGTATACAGTACACTGTACTCATGAGCCTGGTATTCTGTCTGTTAGGCTACGCTTTTAGGCTAGTTTACCATTATAGCTTGATATACAGTACACCATCAGTAGCAGCAGGGGGTGAACCTTAATTTGAGCAGGTACCTGCTTGCAGATGAAAACGGTCCCTTACTCACCTTTCCTTCGTAAGGATATGCTTGTTTACCAGTTTTTCTCGAACAGAACGGTTGTTCGCGCTTGCTTCTTGCTTTGTTCGTTCGTTCTAACATTCGCGTGTATTCGAGTATTTGCTGCACTATTTTGCTTTCGTTAGAATAATTTGATTTCGTTATAATAATTTACGTTTCGTTATAATGCCGGAGACTACGGAAATGGAGGTTAGTGAATTATTTATTAATATTCGGCGGTTTCGGTTCGGTTGATTAACATCTTCTTACTCGGCGGTCGGTTAAGGCTGTTTCTTAATCATTGAGATATTTCTCAGTTGAAGTCTCGGTCGGTCGGATAGGAAACGGTAGCACCTCAGAGCTTTACTTAGGTCTCACTTGGAAGGCCTCGAAGGCCTCTCACGGCGGCGGTTATAATTACTAACTTTATTAATGGACGTTCCTTTGTCCACAGGTCAGAAGTAGAAGAGCCGTGTGCTGCTTTAAGAAGAGTATTTATCTGCAGTTCTGTTTGTTTATACCTATGTTATAGAAGAATATTGTGTTTGATCGGTATTGATGAGTATTATTCCACTGCGCATTGCATGTGAAATTAGATCCACGCCCCCCCTTTTTTCTTTATTGTTGTAGTTAGACCCATCCCCTTTCGGTTTGATAATTTGGTTCTTAGGAAATACTACTCTGCTGGGGATTTGGGTCCATCTTTCACAACAAGTGGTAGCGACTCGTTCCCTCTTCGTGAGCTAGGTAGTTAGCCTCACGTTGTGATCTACTACTTTCTATAGGGACGAAAATCACGGGTAGCACACAAAAAGACAAGGAATATGATATTAATTTTTCATCCGCAGAAAAATTTTGAAGGCTAGTAACAAGAGACTAGATTGGACCTTACATAATGAGGACTAAGAATACAGGTTCCAAAGCAGCGAAGGATGAAATTTTTCCAAATCTCCAAAGTAGATCAAGGTCATTGTTGACGTTACAACGATCAGACGGGAACAGTTTTCGAGGAGCCGCAGACAGGACAGATAGCGAGTTACCCGCTAGAAAAACAAGAACGAACTCCTTACTCGATTTATTTTCGGCTGTTGATGTGCATAATTTTGTCGAGACCGGACAATTTTTTCTCGCGATGCATGAATGGAAATTGAATTGCTTTCATTCAATATATCTGCATAACCAGCGAGAAAGTTGTAAGGTACTGTTTTACCTCCAAAGGATCTCACCTTGTCTGATGTGTAAGTTTTGAGGTTTCAACAGGATGCAAACAACTCGCGTTTCTCATCTACTCCACACACATCTAAGAAATAAACAAGGGAAGGCGTACCTCTGAGCTACATATATGCGACAGGAGGGGACCTCAGAAAAATCTCCAGGGCGTTCTGAGTCTCAAGGTGTTTGAAGCGTTGCATATCCGGCTCATTGAAGGGGCTGAGCCGATTGGTGTAGGAAACATTGGATATCTAGTTACTTGAAGGAGCTATTTTAACTTTCGATGGGGGGGGGGGGGACTTGACAAATTTCCGACTTCGGAGCTTTACTAGACGGCGGACGTTTTGTCCGACCCTCACTCCCTCCTTCCTCCCCCTGGTAAAAACGACGGCTTCCTTAACGAGGTTAGACGAGGAACGCAGAACCTGTTCTATAAATAAATGAGGAACGAAGGGAAGTTCTTCATTGGATCAAATAGTAGCTCAAAAGTCGAAATTTCTCTAAATCCTATCATATATAGCTTGAAAGTCTTTTGTTTACCGGACTCCACACGGCGCACGGAAAATTGTTCAAAAACCCATATAACATCAGGTTCCCTGTTATAGGAACACGGCTAAATCGAAGTGGTTTACATGTCTCGGATCACTTGTTCCACTCACTTTCAACTCGCTCCCACACCTGGGATTGAGCCCGGACCGAGTAGGGGTAGAAGAATTTGAAGCCTTACCCAAGCCAGACCAAATATTTGTATCTAAATAAATAAAGGGCCAGAACAAAAAATTATGCGCAAACTGAGATCTGATCGCTTCATGAACCTATTCTCGTCATGTAAATACACATTTCTGACCGTGTGTACTGTTTAATTCCTCATGTTAACTATCATTGTTCCTAATTCACCTTTCTTGGAAGGTTGATCCTCGCGCACTGTATCAACTCTGACGCACATAAGTTAATACGATCTTATAGTTATACTACTTTGCACCTACTTAAACGTTAGTTTTTTGAAATAATTGACTGAATATCGCGGTCAAGCTCAAAATAAAACCACAATCACGTTGGAAAATGATTAGATTCCGCGTCTTATGCTGAGATTTATGGGTTGTATATTACGTTCTTATTCCCCGCCCAGTAGAAAACCACAACAAAACTCATTCTTCCAACGCAATTTTTTGTAAACAACAACGAGTAAATGCACTTTCCTCGCAGACGTACCCCATCACTATAAAAATTGAAAGGTTAAATTAGATTAGCAACGTTTGTTATGTACCAAAATACGTAAATCTCGTAACGCAATCGACTTTATAACAGTAACTTCTTCGTATTATTGTAATTAGGTCATTTGCTTCGACACACATGCATACAAGCATGTAAGCAGGTGTGCGTTTATTAACTCATATGATGAATTCTTGATTAAAAGTCGGCGGAAATTTTTATTAAAAAAAACTGCGACGGATAAGAGAATTTGTATACGTTTCCTTACTCTCCGTGCTGTAAGAATACAAATTTTTCACAATCTGCTATTAGAGAATTTACAAGAACGAAAATCTCGAAATGATACAAGAAACTTTGCTCGTACAGAATTGTCTCGATTTCTTTTGCGCGATGATTTCTTCAAATATAAGTTATGAACACAAATAATAACGATCGGTCAATCCGCAATCGTCGCGTCTTGTATTTAGGCTCACAAGTGAGATTAAAAAAACTGGCATCATTTTTTCAGAGTGGGTACTTCGTGAATTGCGTGCGCTCGTAAAGCGACACTAGTCTAATGAGTTCATAACTGAAAGTCATAACGATAAATGCTTTTGTTGTAGACGCGCACAGTATGGAACGTGTGCCATTAATGATGAATAAAATAGTTGATAAGAGTAAAAGTTTTTTTTAATTTTCTTTATTCTTTTTTTTTTTTTTTTTTTATGCTCTACACTCTCGGCAATCAAGTAAAAAGTAATTTCGCGTTAATTAGAAATGGATGAGGATTTTGGAGAAAGAAGACGAGTCGACACTTCTCTACTGTGATCCAAATTAATGGCGGTTGTCTCGCAATCGTTTCTTGCTAATTGTCCTAGAGGCAAAAATCGCATGCTCGGAGGAAAACGAAATTTGAAGAGTATGGTTGGTGTTACCAGCTGCGAGGTACTTACCGAAGAGAACGTGAAAAAGAAATTGGCGGAATGTATTTAATGTTGACCTCCAACTTGGAGATTTCGTTTAAACAAACTTTTCACTTTCATTAATAAGTACGGCTCATCTTGATGAGGTGTGAATAGAATGTATTAAGAAACTTAGTTGTCAAACAGTATTGATGCCTAGTATGCTTTAGTACCAGAGCGCTTTTGTACGATTGTTACCTTATCATCGGTTATAACGTATTTGAGAAGGTATATGGCTTTGTATTGTAGTCAAGTATTCGATGAATGTAGAGGTGCCCTTCTTAAAAAGTATTGAGAGTGAGAATAATGATAGTAACAGAACTTACATTTCTTCGGCTGATTAATGTGTACAAACTTGAAAATTACAAAACTAAAAAGTTACAATACGCTTTTTTGCTTGTTAACAAATAGAAATTAGTTCATCTCGAATAGCATTTTATATTGTAACGAACCCAATTAAAAACAAGCGTCCTCTTCATTTTCCCCCCTGAACCTGTATTTTGCTCCTCAATTGGTTTAAAATCCTACTGGAAGGGAGCGGAAGAAAGTTGATTAAAATGGACCGAAGTTGATACATTCGAATACTTTTTAGAGGAGAGAGAACAGTAATTTAGGGTAAGCGAGAAAAATTTAGAGGTCATTGCAGGTTTGCAATGGCAGCGGGGAACCTGCAACCACCCGCGCTCGCGATATGCCCCTTCAGAAAATGAGTTGGCTGGACTCTTCTCAGTATATGGTATATTAGGCCTGTTATAATGAAGGTTGGAAGTTGAAATTTTCGAAGTCCCTAAAGTAGGTCAAGGTCATCGATGACGTCATAAAGCGCCACACGTCACGTCACGCAGTTCATAGAAACTCCCGGACGCGGGCGTTTTCTGAGGACGTTATCCTCCTAAAAAAATGGATAGCGGGTTCTCCGCTAAGAAAACTCATAGCTCACTCCGAGCGCTGCTCCAGGGTTGGTTTCATCAACCGCAGCGGGAATATATTTTAAACGGAACATGAATTTTCTTCAAAGAACCTTTGAAGTACTACTTTTCTTTTTTTTTTTCCTCATCTACCCATATACAAGACACAAAAGTAGGTACCGAGGTCAAATCTTCCCCAAGTCCTCTTTTCACTGTATTCATATCTTAGAGATTGGAATTTTTTCACGTTTTGATAGATTTGTACTAGCCCTCTTTACTTAATCGGGAATTTCTCATTTCCTAGCCCAGACATCTCTTTCCATAGCTCAATAGTCAAGTCCAATTTCTTCCAAATCGCTCTTCTCTTACACTTCTTCCTTCTCCTTTTAAAATAGACATTTCAAATTTTCCGGCTAGGTTTACATTTTTTAAACTCTACTTTTTCCTGGATTTATGCCAACATATCCGCACAATTACGACCTTGGGACCTACAATTGGCTGAAAAAATTATTTTAAAGTATAATGATAATAACAATGCTCCAGTTTGGAGGCTATCTAGCTGATGAGCTAATTTTCTGAGCTCGTTCGCCTTCCTTCTACACCAGTAATTCTTACTGTTTAGTTTAAGCCTAGTATACTGTGTGTTTGGACCAATTAGCTGATGAGCTGACTCTTTCTGCCCATTCGACTCTTCCAGCTGCCTTTCTAGCTCAAGTCTCGTATGTTATTGATCCTATTGAACTGGTTCTACAATTCACATCGATTTCATTGGTGTCTCTTAACGTAGTATAAGCCTATAATGTACTGTATGTTAGGCTGATTACCTATCTCATACAATCACGTGCTTTACTGTGCGCCTCCTGTTTCCATTTCTTCAGTTGGTCAAGGTCACTGATAACGTCACAGCAACAAAATCGTGACGAGAAACATTATAGAAAATTGTTCAGATTGGTTCCAGTCGTATTTACATATATGAGGCAGAAAGTTTGTCTGTCTGTCCTCTTATATCTAGAAAATCGCTAGACCAAATGAACGAATGATCAGGTGCTAGGACAGTCGATCTGTAACGTTCAAATATAAAAACGGATTAAATGTTTTGCTTGTACCTTGGCATAGTCCTCAAATATTTGCTACTTCATCGTTCAGCTAAGGGGCGGAAAATAACTCGTACTTGAATATCAACGATAGAATAGGACAAAGACAACAATGAATGACCGATAGACGACCTCACACGGCTCCTACATTACTGATGCGCATGCCCTGGATAAAATTGCATAAATGACGTCTCACGACATTGCATTTGCTACAGATCTGACTTCCTGCGCGCCGAATAATGCTTACAACGAAGAAATAATTTTTAAGAGGAACTTTTTCTCTATGGGAGCTAAAATTTTCATTCCTAGCTTAAAAGTTATTCTTACACGAAAATGTGGCAAAAATTTCTAGTCTAGTATTCGCATGAGGATGGAAAGTAGGAGACCTCCATGAAAACTGTGGTGGCCATTTTTTGAAGCTACCTGAAAAGGTGACGTTTCAGAAAATTGCTGAAATTTCAATTTTCTCTTCTTGCTTGTTATTCTACGTATGAAAATGATAAAAACATGATCTTACCTATTTTGTGTATTATTCACTTGTTTCATGTCTTTTCTCTACCCCCTAATTTTTGAAAATTGTCCGGGCGTCCGGTCGTGACCTTGGGACTTGAAGAATTTTGGTCAAAAAAGGAAATGAAAAAAAAAATTATAAATAAAATAAAATAAAATAGAATAAAATAGAATAGAATAAAATAAAATAGAATAAAATAAAATAGAATAAAATAGAATAAAATAGAATAAAATAAAATAAAAATTAAATTAAATTAAATTAAATTAAAAATTAAATTAAATTACATTAAAAATTAGATTGAATTAAAAATTAAATTGAATTAAAAATGAAATTAAATAAAATAAAATTGAATTGAAAATAAAAATAAATGTCTGGGAGGTCATTGAAAAAATTAAAAATGAAATTAAATAAAATAAAATTGAATTGAAAATAAAAATAAATGTCTGGGAGGTCATTGAAAAATTTGCGAGTACCATCCTCTCTCAAAAAAAATAAAATAAATAAAATAAAATAAAATAAAATATAAATAAAATCAAAAATAATTCTGAAAAAACTCGTCAGCCTGAAATATACTAAAGTAGACTTGTACTGGACCAAGAAGCGGGACGAACGAGAGGAGCGAGTGAGGCCCAGTAATCTCATCAGCCTGAAATATACTGAAGTAGACTTACACTAGACCAAGAAGGCTCATTAGTCTGAAATATTCCAAAGTAGACTTATAATACATCAAGCGAGTGCCGCGAGTGAGTCCCAGAAATCAGTCAGCCTAAAATACTCTAAAGTAGACTTATACTAGAAGAAGGAGCTGGAAATTTTGGAAATTTTTGAACTATGAAGAGCTTATGACGACTGGCGAAAAGACATGAAACATGATCTTTATATTTTTGGCATTGCCAAGAAATTCTTTCTTCTGTATTTAAAAAAAAGAAATTGAAAAATCTCCCACTTTCAAGCTTTATAGGTTATTTTGTAAATATTGACAAAAGATAAAGCCCATTTTAGTTTCATACGAGTACGTGTTTATGGCATTTTGGCCGCATCACCTTTTCAGGCATGCCACTAGTGCTACCTACATTTGCACCCTAATGCAAATAGTTATAGCGATTCTCTAGGTATAAGAGGACAGACAGACAAACAGACAAACAGACCAACTTTCTGCCTTATAATTATATGAAAATACGACTGGAACTAATTTGAACGATTTTCTATAACGTTTTTCGTCACGATTTTGTTGCTATGACGTCATCAGTGACCTTGACCTACTGTAAAAATGGAAACAGGAGGCGCTATATTTTGTTATGGTTTCATCTCTGAAGGAAAAATTTGAATGATGAAATTCATTTAGCCGAAAAAAAAGTGGAATTCTGGTCCCATGTAGGTTTAGGTATCTGTAAATTGTGAAATTTGGATTGGAGTGGAATCTGAGGAAAAGTGAACTGAGAGATTTCAGGCAGCAGATGATACAGTTGAGAGCAAGTGCGAAATACGAATACGGTTGCCCGAACCCACCCTCTTCATTCAACCAACATTTCGCTGGTGTTTTGAGAAGTTGCCTCATAGCGAGTGGGAAGAACAAGCGCTGCAGGCCTAGGCGTCAACTAGTAAGAGTACAAAATGCTAAAACACTTGAGGTAGAGAGCTAAAGCGTAAGTAGTGTATGTGAGGTCGGTGTATATTTGTCATCGAAGGGGAAGAGAGGGCGGGTGAAGAATAGTCTTCCTCTTCATTTTTTACCAATACATAACTTTGTCTAACAAACATAATATATTAATCTATGGTCTTGAGAAAGGCTATTTTGAGGAGGAGGAGGTGGGCTTCTCTAGGTTTTTTCCAATTTTTTCCTTCTTCCTCATCTTTTTCTACTCGATAATGCACCCAACAAGAGCGACATTAGAGTTTTGCAGAACCATTCCCAGCAATATAAACTTATAGGAGACACGGTCTTGCGTCATCGTCAAGTCTTTCTTTTTTCCTTCTCTCATTTTCTTCTTTTCAAGTCCTTGGATACATGGTTGCGGTCGAGCTTCAATTTTCGAATATTTGCCCAAGTTTTCAAAATGGGACACGGTCCCCGGCTCCTCGAAATCTACAATTTTCCGGAAGGACGGTGGACATTTTTCTAAAAGAGCTTATTCTCTTTTCCATCAGACTAGTTTAAAATGAAGTAAGAATGAGGAGGGGGGGGGGGTTAATTAATCATCCACCGTCTATTCGAAATTTTTGAATTTTTTGAAGAAATTTTAACTTCTGCTAGATGAACGAGAAAACTTTTTGATGGATTATTTACAGTGTTTAATAAAAACTGAAACTTTCGACTTCCGAGCCAGATACATCGGAAATGGAAGTTGTAAAATCACAAGCGTTTTTCACACGATACGTGAATGTTGTGAGAAGTTTTCTTCAATAGCTGTATTTATAACGGAAAACTAGGTATTCTACATTAACGATCATACCTCGCAGAAAATTGATAGTTCCGATCTATTGTATCTTGACACAAATTCTTCATTTACTTTTGATAGTAGAGGAAAACTGGTGCGTACGATACGATGCGAAAATGGTCGGATTATGAGTGCTTAAATATCTGATGACACAAAAGAAAGATTCTGAAAGAGCTTCGGAGGTTTAATACTTCGTTTATTTTGCACATTGCACTTATTTGCATGTCTGCGGTATTCACCCACTCCGTTTAAATTCTCGGATTAAAGATCTCTAATGATTGAACGACTCCAACAAACTACTTTCTTGATGATCATTTTTCCCGCTGACTTTCAAGATCTTCTGGGATATGTGTAGGTAGGTAGTATATTACATCTTCAAAATAACTGATATATAGGTATCAGATGACACATGCAACCTGTCAAAAAAATGTATGTCTTTGGAATGAGAATTTTTGTCTGTATTGAATGGAGAGCAACCGGTAGTCGACTTAGAACACATGAATAAAACCTCAAAGTCGATTTTTTCCACGTTCAAACACACTTCTCTCTGAAACTTCACACTTCTTTCTTCTAGGTTTATAATTTCGATCACATAATTATACACTTACCTCCAACGCCGCACAACGTATGATTACTCGTAGTTGCGGACAGACAAAAATATCGATTTACACCAAAACCTACCCATACCCAGCTGTCTGAAAAAGAAATGGGATAATGAGAGACGAGCTGCCCACTGGTACTGTCTGTGCTTTCGTATTCTCTATGGAGAAAATATTTGATGTTTGCTCTAATTCGTGTGAAAGAGGTCAGTCAAGGCTAGATAACACATTGGGTTAAAAAAAAAAAATGAACGAAACTGTACCCGTAAAACGTTTCGGCTACCTTGCCAGTGATGCGGTGTGTGTCTGGTAGAAAGATTAAAAAAGATTTGCTTTCTTTACCTGTGGGCCAACGACTTCTCCTAACGTTCAAGTTGAAGGCGCTACGCAAACACTATTTCCTTGTCGGCCCAAATCTCCAGGCCAATAACTCACGTGCACGGTTCCATTTAACGCGCGAGTACGTGCAGTAATTCTCTGGTCGCTTTCGTTGATAAACATTCAGCGTGGAGGACGTGTGTGCGTATACAGACCTATTAAAATAATAATTTAATTAAGTTACGCAGAGTATAAAGACTGTCATTTTCTCGCGTTGTCATAAATGTGCTCAATGCAGCGAAAAAATTACAGTAATTTTCTAATGATGAGATGGTTTTAAAATTACTACCGGTATAAACAAATGGTTCTCGACCTTTTAGAGTAGCTTCCGGTGAGTCCATGGAAATTTAGGGAGGTTTCTTCTTCACCCTGAGATAGGAGAAAGTACTCTCTTGTTTGCTGAGAGTTCATGGTTTCACCATTCTCGAAGCCTTACTTCTCCCATAAGGATCGATCCTCAAACTTTGTCAACTCCGTCAGTGGAATATATTAACCAATGAAGAACGAAAATTCTATCAAGATATACTTTGATTCATTTATGATGCTGAATGTTCCGTGCGAGAATGAAAGGGATACGGAATAAATGCGAAGGAATGCCTACCTTAGGGGTTGAAATGCGTGAGCTGACTTCGAAGGGTAATGAATTTCTAAAAAATCAAAAAAGAAATTGATTGATGACGCTTTTGGAAAATTTTCTATTAAAACTTGGAGAAAATCCACTCCTCCAGCTATTTTTTGCACAAAGTAGATTTTAAAAAAAGAAAGAGGAAGAATCTTGTTTTCAGTCCAATTGTATGGCTTGTTTTCGTGCGTACGTATAGCCCAAATTTCTTTAAAAAACAATAATACATTAACGAGCTTTGGGACTTCGCTTAGGGTTATAGACTTGGAGTGTGCAAATGGGGCAATAAAGGTAAATATGAATTAGATAGTGGCGTAGAAACAAGTGAGTCGAATGTTCAGCAGGAGTTTGCGTTCAAGGAAGAGACAAAATGGTGAATTGAATGGACTCCTCAAACCGGATGTTGTTGGAAGTTGGGCAAGAGTAAAAGTGTCGAATATATAAATCATCAGCTTTACAGTATAGGTATGGAGGAGGGGCTTAAGGTGAGACGGGTACGGCCTATTCCGAGACGGATCACGATGACTTCTTGACGTCGGAAAGACCGGTTTGAAGTGGACTCAGGAAATGAGCCTCAAATAGAAGATGAGGAAGCAGTAATAGGAATTCAGATCTTAACGAAGGTGAACGCGGTGACTGCTTTGCGACAAGGTCCTCTGCGTCATACTATTGAGTCCCGGGGAGAAGGTCAAGGAAGAATTTAATGATTGCAGGATTGGTAGAATGAGGGTCTCGTAAGGAAGGAGAAGCAATTGAATGTGGCGATAAATTTGACGGTGAGTATGGAAGTGGAGTTTTTCTCACCCAAATGTAAGAAGTTATTCAGAATGAAAATGACTTATCCGGAACTGGATATATCAGTTCGGATCCACCTGGGTAGCGGAGGAGGTGAGGGGTATTACCGGAAGAATAATTTCAACAGGGGACCTGTCCCGGGGGGGGGGGCTGTTTCGAGAAATTTGCCGTGTGATATCCAACGAAAACAAAAAACATTATTTGCAAAAATGGTTCAAGTCCTCCTTTCATCATAAAGGAATTGGATTGGACTTGTTGGACTTGAAAAATTTTTGATCTTGTAGCTATGATGAGAGGGGCACCAAGTGCAACATTAGGTTTAATTTCAATTTGAATTCTCAATATGAAAACCAATTCGACCCATAGAATAGATTCCCTGCGTTCCTTGTTTAATTCCATTGAGGAAGCCCTTCGTTTCTGTTGATGTCTTGTTGGTATACCTGTGAAGTTAGTTGTTTAGGGAATTTCAATAAGATCGAGACAAATTTTAGGAATAGACGTTAATCGAAGGGGGAGAGGATGGAAAAATAGGGAGTAAAGGCCTAAATTTGAGGTAAGCGCCTGGATGAGATTGCATGTGAATTACAGATGCTGTTGAAAAGATGGGAGATTCGGGTATTGGCCTGTTGAGGCCCGAGAGTCAGGAACAACACCTGCCTCAGCGCATAGGCTGAGTAACGGGCTGATGCGTAGTACGTAAGGGGCTAGTCGAATGCCGAAAGATGGAGTGAGTCAGAGAATTTTAAGGTCGTTTTGTTGGTGTGGGTGTAAATTAGAGAATTGTGATCGATTTGAAACGAATTTAGACTATTGTAGAATTGGAGGAAGAGTTAGCGGTTACAGCTGGTACGAGGGTATGGCTACGGTAGGGATTCAAGAACGTCCAAGGCATTTGGTCATTCTGTTCTTACGATTTTCATCATGGAGTCGAAGGTGAGACCAAGGAAGTTGGCGAAGGATTGCATGGTAACTGTGAAGAAGGAAGGAGCGCAGGCGGGTATGAGTATCTTTTTCCTTTAAACACCACCATGAATGTTTTCTTGTCCCAAAATCGAAGTCCACAGTTAGATGACCATATTAGGTAGATTTTGTCAAGTAGAGTAGTTAAGCTGCTAATTGGAGCTTAGAAGTTGGAAGGAAGATACTGAAGTCATCCGTAGAGCGACGTTTGGTGAAGCTGATACTTTTTCTTAGCTTAATTACAGCGATTAGAAAGAGAGTTTCCGAGTTTCAGTTTTTGAGTCATGACGTTTCATCTCACGGACTAAAGCACGTCACTAACGCCTTGAATTCGAGAGAAATAGCTTGAATCAATATCGCACGCTTTCATGGACAAGAAAGTTTAAACCAATCAACATTAATTTTATTGCCTATAGTTTTTCACTTTCAATATCATATTTTCACCGCAAATGAGATACGCATTCTGACCAATTTGATAACATACGATGTTTCCTGATGGCTATTTGGTTGGTTACCCCAATGAAGTTCGTACTCAATAATTATTCTGTCTGAATAGATAATCGGTAAAAAATGTCGAATAAATGAAACGCCAATACTCCTGTCAATAATATGTAGCAGAGGTGATGCTTTATAGACTAAAAATATCGTTTAGCTGCAGGGTATATTTTAAAGGATCAATGAAAAGTAGGTCCACTCTACGTCAATTTTTTCTTCGAGCAGGCCAGTATGCGTTATCATAATCTAATTCCAAATTTGAAACTCTGTCTCGTATTCTTGAATTTTAATTGCTGTTGTTAATTCACATGGTACTAAAGTAATGTATTGTATTTTCAAGAAGCTATATTCATCATTGTTGATAAATTCATTAGATAAATTTGACCCGGTATTCCGGTATTATTATAGATCAATAGATTTCAGCTTTCAAGTTTGTAAAGTGTGTTGCAGTTTAATACTTTATCTTCAATCATATTTCGTCCGAGTCAATTCTCATAATTTTGTATCCGGGCACGAATCGATGGCGAAAAACGTATGTAGAAGACCTATGATTAATGTGAATGTGAGGCTAGCCATGAGATTTGGTTTTTTGTTCATCTCGAGACTACGTTCTCCTCCAGGAGTGCATGATTGGCTTGAAAAAAGTTTCTTGGTAGTATCAATAGTATTCTGGCGTAAATTTTACGCGAAAGACTGATGGGTATATATCTTCCTGTAAACCTAACTATAGAGCGAATTTCTATTTTTTACCTGAAATACTGATAGGCATGGTTCCTCGGTATATATGAGTTTTTTTTTAAACTTTCCAGTCACGTTTCACAATTAATGTGTCCATTCATATTTTTGGCGAATTTATCCTTATTCTTTGTTTTTTCTGTTCTTATCTGTTTCAGATAAAATGTTCAAGAAGAAACTACTAACCAGTTTTTTAGCCCTATTATTAATTATAAAATTAATTAAGATCAAATTAATGTACGTGTTACCAGTTGTTATGGGCGTGAGCGCAGCCAAAAAGTTACTTCTAAAAACTTTATTATTCTTATTTCCTCCACTGGTACATCTATTTAAATTGTGTACCTATTACCATTCTCACGCTTCCAAATTACACTTTCACCATCATAAGGTAAGTGAATGCACCGTGTAAATCTGCAGTTAAATTAGAGAAAAATTACAACACATTGAAACTTTCTTGATGTTCCAACAGATTAAGCACCACCATCATCATATCAAAGTTCCTGTGCCAGTACCAGTGCCAGTACCATCTAAGACTCATGTGCATTACGATTCGCACGGGGCGTACGACGAAGCCGACGGGCCCCTCGTCCTCGATCACGAGTCGTCACCCTATCCCGACAATAATTACCCATCGCCCGAGTATTATACGCGTAACGATTTAACCAATCAACATGCTGACGAGCTAGCTAGTTGGGGACTGAAAGACTTCTACGCCAGTACCGAATCGCCGGGAGTGCTTTCAGCTCAGGCTCAAGCTTACAGCCCGTATGCCGAACAAAATTACAAAGTTTTACAGGCAGCTGCGTCAAAACCGTACGTGACGACCGTAAAGAAAAATAATAAAGTGAGTAACCTTCGTTCATTCTCAGAATTGATGAAAATTCCGCATTAGTGTAGTCAAGGAGGCAAGTGACTCTCAATATCCGCTGTTTTTAATCATCTGTCATAAATCACGTCTTCTCTTTCTTCTGTACGTTGTCAAAATTTTTGAAAATTTAGAAATTCTCCTTTCTCTATGTGAGAGTAGTAATGTTCTTTGATATCATGCCCTGATTTTTGTAAGTATCTCTTCCATAAGAATTTAAAACGAAAATCCTTCTCCAATAACGTCACCCTCTCACGCTTGTAATCTTATTGTCTTCAAGACATTCAAGTGATATCCAGCCCCGATGATTTCATGCTCTTATGCTTGTAATTCTTTCAAATATCTTCTCTATATCTCCTTCTAACCTCGTTGTGACATTGCAGTTTTTTTCAACTTTCATTTCGTCTTGACTATCAATTCAAGCTCGAACTCGTTCAACTTACGCAGTGTTAGCCTGAAATCCTCCTCTGGGATTAGCTTTTGTTCACAGGAAAGAAATTTAGCTTGGGACCCTACAGTCATAGCGTACCTTAGAAGCAGCTAAACATTTCTTTGAGGCCTGTCTCTTCAAAGGTTCATAGCTCCCGATTTTTTTCAAGCCCCGTGGCTCGACTCGAATTGTTCTTCCTTAAGTTAGTCGAGCTTATAGATGGCATTACAAAGATCGGACACGGAAATTCTACCTCATAACTTGAAATTAGCTCGAAGTCCTTCTTTTGGGCCTAGTTTATGTTTAGCCGGAGACTTCATAGTTATAGCCTAGCTTATCGGTTATAGCAAAATTTTCTCCATTTCCACAGTGGCTTAGACCTCAAAATTTCAATACAGAACCTAATCTATGTAGATCGGGGGGGGGGGGGGAAGTTATTTTTGCAAATTCTGGCGAGCCGCAACTGCGTCGGCTTACGGGGTTTATAGGCTAAAGGCTTGGAGGGGGAAGTTCCACGTGTTTCCAATGCTTGTTGTTCCTTTTTCTAGGCTCGGTCTCCGTCAGCTCAGGTGTGGCTCTGCTCTTCTTTCCATACTTGTTTAACCATTTTTTCAAGGTATGTCATGGTAGCTGTATCCTTCATATCGACCCTTGCTGGCTGCCTGTGTCACCGCTGAATATTGCGCACTCGATAAAGACACGCTGGAGCGTTTAGTCATCTGTTCCGCTATGGCAGGCTGGGTCTCTTTCCTTGCCTGTCTTTCGCTCCTATGCAAAGCAGAGCTCATATACCGCCACTGTATCTCCAAATCTTTTATCTTAGATATGAGTACCTTAGCCAAGGCAGCCGTAATCGGAGGATTTCGCTGTCTAGGTGGCGAATCAGATTTTCCTCCTCCGACCACTCTTGAAACATTACCCAGTCTTTTTGCATCTTTCCACGATGGCTCTATCAATTAGTATTGGCGGCCAGTTTCTGATAATTTAAGGGAAAGAGACTTGGAAGACCTACCCTAATCACAAAATAAAGGACCTGAAAATAACAACAGCTTCCTCAGGGGACGTTCCGAGAGGAAATTATTGAGGGAGTGAGAACAATATTTTGCCAAGTAACTAGTTTGAATGTCAACATTTGCCGACTGGCAATAAATTTGCCGACCGACCCAAAAGCTGACATGCCTACCTCACCCCCCCCCCTATCGGAACGCCCTTGACCTTCCTTAAAAAGTAAAAAACTTGATTTTATAGAGCGAATTAGATTTCGATGTTGTGAATTGGACGTCTAACTTATGGCATATAATACAGTTCGCTATTGAGAATTTTCCCGAGTTCTACTCTTTTGGTGCCAGAAAATTTCCCTTATTCCCTCCCACTGTAAACAGCACGGAAGTCAAAATTTCTCAAAATTTCCTTTTTCGAAATCAAACAAGCACGGAAAAGTGAGCAAATTTTCCCAACATTTCGAATTAGATAGAGGTAGGTCAGTTCTCACCGGACAGTGAACGGCGCCGGATGGGAGGCCAAATTTTTCGACTTTCCCCCGTAAAATAGGTTCTCTGTTAAAATTTCTGCCATCAACAGTGGAGAGCTTGGATGAATTTTGCGTATCGAGCTCTTAATTCCGCTTTTAATTTCTTTAAGAAAGCCGTCATTTTTTTCAAGTCTCTTTTTTTCACAGAGATCCGCACGCAGCTCGAATCTCTCTCCGAGAGGATCAAAACTGAACAGTCCTTATAAAGTTTCAAGTCATTGAAAACGTTACAAATATCAAACGTAGCCGTGGATGTTCTGTGAGGACACTCCAACAAAACAGACAGCAGATACCCTGCTAAAATTTTGTCTGCCTAACAATGACTCATTGTATGTGACGTAACAGGGAGAAAGAAATTCAAGTGTTGGATTTTTTTCTTTCGTGCAGAAATCTCTCCGTCTTTGCTCTATTTTCAGGCCTGACGAAAGGGGATAGGGGCAACTGGGGATTTTGTCTCTGAGCTCGGCTCTGTTAGAGCCCCTTTTTTTGGGAGGCTCGCCGTGTTACTTGCCCCGAACCCGACTAGAGCTCTCGATAGGCCTGACGGAGACAGGCTTTACCCTTGGAGTTTGAAGTTGAGACTCAGAAACCAATCTAGTTTTAGGTTCTCGAGAATTTATAGGTCGGCGGGTTCTTCAAGATCCACACATCGGCTCTCAGCAAAGGATCAGTTACATTCCTTCAGACCACACTCCTTTAACAAAATACTGCAAAATCCATTACTTGAGACCCAGTAATAAATGTAAAATTCTGATCTAGAGAATATCTCATGTTAGACGAAACTTCGTGGGCTTCCGTAGACTAAGTTCCCTCATCTAAGGAGGGTTTGAAGTGTTCAAACCGCTCCTGAATAACTGAAAGAGACTCTAATTTCGTTTTCAGACAAAATTGAAAGAGAAAATTCAAAAGTTTAGATGTTAGCACAAATTACCCTCGGTCTCCTGAACTTGAAACTCAGAAACAATCTAATTCTCAGATTCCCAAGTATAGATAGCTCGAGACTCAAAGACAAATTCGTGATTGGGTCAAAAAAATACCACGATCCCTTTGTCATACAAGATTGCTACAAAAAATGGGAAAGCTGAGATGCAGACACGATCTACCCTCGAGTTCTCAAACTTTAGACTCAGAAACATTTCAATTCTCAGGTTCCCAAGTATCGATAGCTCGAGACCCAAAGACGAATTCGTGATTGGGTCAAAAAAATACAATAATTCCCTGGTCTGCTAAAATTGCTGGAAATAGTTCAAAAGTCTGGACGGAGACCAGGCCTGACGAGAGGGGGAGAGGGGCATTCGGGGATCTTGTCCCAGCTCTATTTTCAAGGGGAGAGAGCAAACAAATTTTTCGTGGGGCCCGCTGTGTTCCTTGCCCCGGATCCGACGGGAGCTCTTGACAGGCCTGTCTATTTTTATATCCAGGATTTTTAGTATATCTCATGCTTTTGCTCTCTTCTCCCTCCCTAATCTATAAATTTACATCTATATACTTTTGACTTTGCGAGACTTAGGAAAATTTGAGTTTTATTTTGACACGTTTCATGTTCCCTAGCTCTATTTCCTGGATTTACATTCATACACCCGTACGTTCCCTTTAGCCTAGCTTTCGTAAACTGGCCTGTACAAACTCATACTAGGCTAGAACAATAGTAGGCCATTGATAGTCCGCACGTGGAACCCGACCTCAGTATGAACTGCGAAGTATAAGGTCGGAGCTCAAGTGAGTCCAATGATCTCGACTCAAAGGATACGAACATCGTACCCTCCATTGAGGGAGGCTCCACCGACTATCAACGGCTCGGAGAGATCCAGAGACAAAATAACTTTTGCGTTGAATATTTTCGACAAACAGACTAGGTCTGTGGAAAAAAGTGTGCTTGAGAACATTATTCTATAATTTACACAATCTGTTTTTCCAATCATCGCGATTATCGGGAGCGGCGAGATACCGTAACGCATCTGATTTTTCGAAATTTACCAATTTTTTCGCTTCTTCTTTTCATTTATCGTCACGAGTAACATAATTACCTTATTATTACTCAATAACGACGAAGATAAGAAGAGTTTGCATCGTTGACATGGGTGACACACTTTTTAACAGGTCTACAGCGTGTATTCGAAATGCGAGAATTAAATATTCGATTTTAAAGCGACCACGAGAAAGAAATCTTCCGGCGGAATTTTTTCGATGACGCGTATTTATAAAGTCGTTATTTTGCAGGGTTCGACCGGCGTGTGGAAAACGAAAGCTACAAATCAAGCTGGCGTTAAAAATTCGTTTTTAGTTCCTTTCGACCCATTTTATAGTCCTATATTGCAAAAGATAGACAGTATCTTCACACAACTTGGATTCAATGAAGAAGGTTGCCGAGAACGACTCATCTGCAGCATGTACAAGAACCCGGTTAGATTCAGCCCGCACAGTAATTTATTATCAACCGAACTCAGCAGGTAAGCGTATTTCATTTGCATTCGTATGAGCGAGTCACATAAGAAAAATTTTCTTCGCGATGTGCTAAGTATTAATTTTTCAAATCATTCTCCATAAGTTGTATACCGGTCCATTATGGTGTATACGAGAGGTGACTAAAAATTTTCCTCAGCCGCTAAAATTCTCATTCGACAAATTGACTATCGATTTAAACCTCACCGGTAGATCATTTATAAAACGATGTTTGTACAGAACACTCACACGAGGTGGTGTATGAAAAACATGATTTTACTTTCATTGATAAGTAGGATACGCGCAGCGGTCGGTGCCAGCGACGGAAAGTTATAGAAAATAATCCTTGACCTTGGTACGGGTATTTTTGGGCAATGACACATATTCGGCTGTCAACCTTTCTCCTCTTTGTCGTAGCACTTCCATGCCGGCACCTGCCCAAATTTATCACGACGAGTTTCAAGAAACAAACGTACACCTATGAGTACTTAAGTTCGTTTATGAAAATCGATGATGTACGACTATACTAGTTGTAACGTGGCTCTTGCTGAGGTTGGAGGAAACCGGAAATAATTTCACGAATCGGACGAAGTTCTACATCCGACTTACGAGTTTGGTAAAATGAGGATGGACTAGATACTTAAGATATGGTTGTACGTAGCCACGATCATAGCATATTCCAAAAGCGTCGCATAGCTTGGTGACAGTGTTGCCAGAAAATTTTCATTCGTCGATTTGTCATCGTTAGATCGAAGGAAAGTTCGATCAGATTTTGTGCTGAACGATCAATATCGTCTCGCCGTCTTTTCTAAAGATGACTAGGAGGGCTATAGAGGTGGAGAGAGGTAGGTTTAGGTTAGAACGATAGATTTTAGTGCTTTGTTGATTGTTTCGTGACCTATAATAATAGCATTTAATGAATAGAAATGAAACGTGCGCGATGATGGTCAGGCATTATATGTTCGCGCGCGACCATCTGTGCCCGATTTGTCATTCCGATTGCTCAGGTTTTAATTCGTGCTACGCGTATCTTCGGAAGACTACGCACTTCAAGTCTATGGTCTTTGAGAGTGTGATTTTGTGTTCACGGTGTTCGATGGAAAGCTGGAATAAATACTTCACAATCATATCTTCTTTCTGACCCATAGTCGAATGAGATGAAATGCCTACCACTGGAGAAATAATGATAAAAAGTTGTACTACGTGCGCTAACTTCCAGAATGAACGCCCGATGGTGAAAACTCATCTTTGGGAAGAACCATCCAAACCATGGTCACGCTTACGTACAGACTTTGCAGGCCGAATTGATGATCAATTTCTACTAATTATTATTGACGCATTCACTAAATGGACAGAGGTGTTTGTTTTTTCCAAAGTACCAACATCATCAACAACCAGAGAAAAATTTAAAGAACTTTTTTCCCGTTTTGGACTACGCAGACAACACGTCCTGCAGGAGTGCCGTGTTTCCCTTGGTTCAATGAAGAAACCTCCCTCAAA
Source organism: Aspidiotus destructor (assembly GCA_035079395.1). NCBI lineage: Eukaryota > Metazoa > Arthropoda > Insecta > Hemiptera > Diaspididae > Aspidiotus > Aspidiotus destructor. The sequence continues at coordinate 6,834,792 of JAVHKZ010000003.1, read as the reverse complement.
CTTACACTTCTCATAGCTAAAAAAAAAAAGTTGAAAAAATTTTGTATGGTCCCCGTTGGTAATTTAGGGTAAGATTAACAATTTTAACGGCCTGTAGGATACGTTGGGGTAAAAGGATGTAGAGCTTGCGACGTCACAAAAATTCAGTCCACTGGAACGCCATTGCCACCAAGAGAACTGGAAAATTTGGAGACAAAAACAGCGACGAAGAAAGTTAAATTTTCTGAGCCTGAGATCCAGACACCAAAACCACCATCAGTTCCATCTAAAGAGGAGAATATACCAAATACCACTCTGTCAAACTACTCGTACACCGCACCCTCCTAATTGTTCAAAGGCTCTAGCCGGGTAAGATGGGGAAAAAGTGTTGGCCCCGATGAGAAAACTCAAAATCCAAAAAATTGGACCCATTCGTTCATCCATATGGGCTGCAGAGCCATTTTCACAAACATTTGAGCAGATGTAGACTCATATTTTCTTCAGTTTCTAGCAATAACGAAACTTGAAGCTCAATTTAAAAAAGAAATGGGGGGGGGGGAGGCACCTACGAATTTTTTTCATTTGATGCGTCATACCCTACACTAAAACATACTTGAGTGCCATAGCCCTCGGTAGGGTAAAACAATCCAAAAAACAGTATTTATAGCTTGTTCCCAGATAAGGGCTATTATACCATCAAGTACCTGTTCCAGGGAAAGGGTAGCAATGCTGCCAGATATTTTCAAAAATCCGTATCCGTCATTTATCGTAAGACGTAAAAACAGATTTCGACGGACTTCATGATTTATCTATACCGATCAGGAGGAAGGTATCTCTCTTAGAAGTAACTGAGGTACTTTTCCCTTGATCGACTCGACATTTACCGAAGGCTGCAGCATCAGCCTATAACGACCAGGAGAGAAGTATTTCTCATGTATTTTCCCTTGAGCGCAAGAAATTCGTATTTTACGCAAAATTCTTACTTATGAGGACTAAAAATTCATAGATCTGGCAGAACTGAGTGGTAGCAATTGAACTCCGTTTCTGCCCTCCTCGGAGATTTGCGTTTTGCTGCTGATTGCCCTTATCTTGGAACAGGTCACAGTTGATGAATTTCTGTGATTTTTTCATCAATAGCGGGGTAAGCTATCTCTGCTACCGCAATAGACCTCGTAACATCGATGGTCAATGTTCGGGCTGAAAAATACGCACTACACTTTGTGGGATGAAACAAAAATCTAGCTAAAGAAAAATCTATTTTCGGTGTTTCATCTATACGTTAGATCAACTCTTGCATAAAAACATCTGTCGAGTTTGAAAAAAATTGTTGACCAATTCTCCAGTGGCTGGAGCAGTTTTGAAATGGTAAAAATTCCAGGAAATCCACTTTTTCAACCAGGAGAACCGTCATTTTTGATATTCCGTTCATAGAGTAGGCCAATTATGATAAGATTGATCTTGTATTCAATCATTATTAATAATTTAGACGTCGTATAAAAGTTACAACAGTAAGACCAACCAATGTATCAGAGAGAGAGAGAGAGAGAGAGAGAGAGAACATTTTAGTGACATGACGTGATGATGATCCAGATTAGATGGTTGATGCACTGCGTGATGTTTGTTGACGTACGCAAATGTAAACTTGTATTCTTCATCTTATTGAGTTTTGAGTTTCCCTTGATTTACGAGTTGTATATATCAGCCTTAAATAGGGAATTAAGGTGCGTCTTATAATCGAACAATACCCCGTATGGCAACGAATGACACACGGAGCGTCAATATCAGTTTTTCATAACATTCGCTCCATAAAACTCTACTATCTCTTTCTGGACTATTTTTAGGTCTCTTCTAACGTATATTGCTACTCCGGCTGACCTCCTGCCATCTGTTCTAGTTGCTATCTCGCATGTATAATTACTGATGAATGGGTACAATGTCAAATTTTGATAAGCAAGAAAACCATGTGCCATGAGTAGATTATGATAATCGGATGAAGGTGCGTGCCATGTGGTGGCACTCCTGAATCGCATCCCCTTCTATAGATAGGGAGATCTTCAGCGGTGTATATCACGTGGAAGTTCCAAGAGCATGGGCGTCTCCCGCAGCAGTTCCATCACGCTCGGTCGAGATGCCGCAACGTGCTCTTCGAAGGTCCGCAACCTTTCGTAGCCTCAGCCAATGATAATCGGATGAGTAAGTGATTGCGTTTCGAATCATACATTCCAAATCGTCCACAAAGATAGTTTCCTTGACAACAAATTTTAAAATTGACGGTGGGCCTACTTGTACGCGTTTGGTGTCAGAACGCTCATAAGATGACAGAAATTTTTTGATCAGTTTCTGAAGTTGACTGTATACAGACGCTCGCTCATTTATCAGTCACACTAAGAGCAGTTGTCGAACGAGGATCACGGCCTCTCTCTCCCTTTTTGCACTGGTCTCATCAAACAATGATTATCTCACTCACTTATACGGTACAGTATCATAATTGAGATCTGATAGCCGGAGATAGATATAGAAATCTTCCAAGAAAAATAAATCAGTGAATTTCGTTATTTTACGAGCTTCCTTTTCGATACAATTACTCTCGACAGGCGCGGATTTACGGAGGGGTATGGAATATCCCGAATATCCCCTCCCAAAACGTACGGCTGAATCAATTTTGTCAAGAAGTTTGACCAGTACTTGCTGTTGCGGAGGGAATACTTTCGTATTAAATTCCATAAGCAGATTCCAAAATTCGAGAAGATGAAGCCAAAAGATGCCATGTACCGAAAGACGTGGGCAGTGTATCTCGGAAAGAATGAGAAAAATGAATTGGACCCATATGGTCGATTATATTGCTTTGTCGTCTGGCTTCTGACTTCCCCAGAGTGGGAACCCGCGAACTCGAATGACTCAAAACGATCGTTCTGGCGGGTGTTACTCAAGCATTCGCCGATTAGCATCGAAGAAGTTACCGAAGTGGCTGACGCATTCACAAAGTGCTGGGATTGGCTATGGAGTTTAGCCAGCAGTACGTCCACACTTCCAGTCGGAATTGCCAACCTAAAACCTGCTTATTTTGAAAGGTTTGTCGAAACATTCAAAGAATTGGAGACTAACAAGGGTACAGCAGACTTTTGCGCGCGGTTCTTTGACCGCAGTTGTTTCAACGAAACCCACAGATTGTGACCGCAACAAAATGGGCACCATTCGGACATGGCCAGACGTGGATGAACCAGCAGCGTCGGAAATGCCCACCAATGAAACCACAGAAAGTCCACCGTTTTTCGACGTGGCGTTTCTAATAGTACAAAATGGTCGAGGATACCAAATTTAGGCTAATTTTTAGGCGGTCATGGGCTTTGTAAACACCGATCGTGTTGAAATCTACGAGCCTTTTGCTTGCGTTAAATGATTAAATTAATCTGGTTTTCACTTGTCATCTGTCAATCATTCCTTCACTGTCCAATCAATGATTCATGAATACCGAATTTCTGGAATTTTGGAGGAAAGTGATGAATGATAGTGACTATCACGATCTTGGAAGAATGACAGTTCGTCATTTTTTTTTAGATGCGTGGTCCCAGCCTCCTCCCAGATTAAATTTTGAGGTACGAGTGAATCAAATCGTTTGCGCTACTTTTGATCTAAAAAGTGCCTTCAAGTTTTCCGTTTTTACAGGTATTCCCCGATGGTAGGGGGGAGGGGGAGATGACATGAAGGCCTCTCCCCATCTTGAATTTTGGTCTGGAAACAGACTGAATAATTTGTAACACGTTGTGCTGGACTATGTCGGCAAGTTTCTCGTTTGTGCTGGTCTTCTTTCCTCCAATCGTTCACCTCTTGTTCAATTTTTGGCCAACAAACAAATCCCAGCAATTCGGTCTTCATGAATCATAGATCAGAACACGATCGGTACTTACAAAGCCTGTGACCGCATAAAAGTTACCCTAAATTTAGTATCCTCGTTCATTTTGTACTCGTTAAAAACGCTACGTCGGAAAACGGTAGACTTTCCGTGGTTTTATTGGTAGGCATTTTCCTTGCCACTGGCTCATCCACATCTGTCCATTTCCGAGTGGAACTAATTTTGTTGCTAAGTGTTGCAATCATAATCTGTGGGTTCCGTGAAAACAACTGGTCAAAGACCCGCGTGCAAAAATGTGCAGTGTCCTTGTTTGTCTCCAATTCTTTGAATGTTTCGACAAACCTTTCAAAATAAGCAGAGTTTTAGGTCGGCAATTCCGACTCGTTACAATACTGTCAAGTTTTTCGATTGTACCGGTTCTTTCCTCTTTCAAGATAGAATCGTTTGGGCTACGTTTGTTCTCGTATGCGTGCCTACCAATTGTTTGTCTTCTAGTGTAAGGTCACGTTGAAAGATTAGTTGAGGTCCCGTGTCTGATTGAAAAGGACAAACGGGCGGAAATTTTCGTCGTGCACAACCAGAGTGCATAAATTCACAAAGATGCTCGTTTCCTACCAACAATTTGAAAGGGGAAATGGAGATAGCAAGAACCGTGATGGATGGACGAATTTAAATTCGTGTATCCAAAAAAAAAAACTCTCCTCCGTCGTGAATTGACGGCAAGATGCTCCTGTTTCAGATTTTCAGATCAGGAGAGAACAGTATTGAAAAAATTCTCGTTATTTTGAACGAAAAAAATGTGAATCCAGCGACAAATTTATGTCCAAAAGACCCGAGTGAGGTACCTTTGCCTCTTTTCAATAATTGTTATCAGTATATGCGACATCTAATAAAGGTTCAAAATTAACAATTAACAGGCCCTAGGCCATTCGATCAACAAACCAAAAAGTCGACCAGACTTTCTATCGACTGGGTGAATAGTCAACCGGCCCTTTTATCGACAAACCCAGCGGTCGACTCGAGTTTGAAGCCAAACGATCGACTGGTCAGATGACCGAGCAGCCAGACGGACTAATTGTCGACGGGGTGCAAATTTTTGGATTGTCGATCGTTTGGCTTCGAAATCGAGTCGCTTACTCGATTCATCGACAGAAATATCATCGACTATTTGGCTATTATAGCCGATTAAGTGAGTTTCTTCAATGTTTTGGCTGTTCGGCAGTTTGGGCTCACATCCAGGGCCACTGAGAGAAGAAGCGGGCCGGGGACAAAAAGAAAGCCGGTCTCTCTCGCTAAAAATTTCTTCGCCCCCTCCCCCCCTCAAAATTCTCAGTCAAGTCAATATTGCGGGCCTGGCGGGCCCGCCTATAAAGTCTGGCCTCGAGACAAATTATCCCTTTTGTACCCCCCTCTCGTCGGTTTTGCTCACATCAACATATTTTAATTGTAAGAATCGATTCGCAATATTTTCTCCACTCAGTTTGAGAACTGGCTTCAGTAATTTGACACACTAGGTGTGTCTTATTCTACACGGTCACGTACACAAATAAAGTTGAAAATTTACATTTCTTGTATTTACGTCTGTTGTCAAACTCAATAATTGGGTCGAGTCAGATATCGACGGAAATTTTTAATCAAATAAAAGAAGTACAATTCTTTTTCTACATTTTCTATAGTAATCTTGCGACTGGCGGAAATATCTTCAAAGAATTTAAAAAATTTATAACTACGGTACGTATTCGTTGACTGCTCGTGCACTTGTTTCCGTTCGTCTTTCTCATCCATTCTTCCGCCAGAAGAAAGTGCAAGCACCCCTTCCGATTCATTAGTAGGACGTATATTAGTCAGTAAAGAACGTGGAAGAAAGTGATCAATTTGCACCAGGCGTGTATGGCAACGCTGTATCATCTGATGGTATCAAAAAGAGAATGAGATAAGCTCATCTTGAGACAACACCGAGACAATATTCCACTCTTGCCACAGAAATGATGCTAACCTACTTCCGGAATGAGTCGTTTTATACAACAGCCACAACCTGTTTACGTATTTCAGCGTGACCAGACAAAAATATTTTTCTCCTACCGCTCTTCTTTTCTCTCTTCTTTTCTATAGTCCTATAATTTTAATAATGTTATTTGCGACGAGGTAAATGATGATATATTTGCGGAAAACGACTTCTATACTTAGCTACTTTCAGAGATTTCGCACGTAGACTACGAAGTTTTATAAAACAGATTGCTTCCGTCATTTTTTTACAGAGATCCCGCTGAACTGGAAAGACCATCGCATACGAATTTGGCGGCTGTTAGATTTTATCGATACGTGGAGGCGGCAAGAGATGGCCAATCGCAAAAGGAGTGTCTGGCTTTATACCCGGACTGTGTCGTGAAAACGGAATAAATCACGTAAGTGGTAGGCTAATTCTCGACCCTCCGTAATTTTCATAAGCTCTCTATGTTTATTCTCACTTTCAGATGGATGCGACGATCGCTCTTTCAATTCTAATACGCCGGCTAATCTACCGACCATAAGTAATATAAACGAGTTCAACGTATAATTATAGGAGTTTAAACTATGCTGTGTCCGTTTCATCAAAGTTGGTAACCTGATGAACGAATTTTTATTACTTACTGTTCACGTTGACGGGTATTCGTTCTAGTTTTCATGACCCTGACACCGATCTTTTTGCTACTAGTTTGAGTTACAAAACTTGTGCCAGTTACTTCCTATATAACCGGTCAGGTAATGGGAATGCCTCAACATCTTGATTACCGAGAGGCGAAATATACCGTGACCTTTTAGTATTTTTAGTCCTTTCCTTCGAATGAACTGATTTTATTGATAGAAATTACGAGAGAAAGTGGCAAAATGTAAGTTTAATGAACGATGAGCGACCGGAAAGGTATTTTCAACTCATTCCGCCAAAAGACTTATCATTTTTTTTGAGTGGGTTTCTCATGGCCCTTCTTTTAATCTAGTGAAGTAGACGCGGAGTATCAACTGTCTGCTCAAGTATATCTTGCAAACTATCGGAATTGATTGTGCCGAGTGGCTGAAAAATATTTAGTGCACTGGGAGTTGAGTAATCCCAATTAATGAGACTCGATTGGACAAAATTAGCTTTCATGGGCTATGTGGATCGTATAGCGTTAGGATTTTCAATCTTTTGAAATCCTCTTCCAAGTTCTACACAAACGCCTCACAAACTTCGTTCTGATAAATTTCGCATAGAGGTCGACCTTGGTTTTGTCTTATTGGGTCCCATTAACATTCAAGTCGATGCAAACTACTGTCAGGGGACTTTTCAGCCTCTTACTTTAGTGCATGCGATTGTCATATAGTCGTAAGTCATATATACGTACGTTAATAATTCATAATCGCCGTAGTCAGTCACATTTCATCAGTATTAATATAATGATATAGTGATAAATTAATAAATAAATTAGTTAGTTATAATTGTAAAAAGAAAGTTATGGTTGCAACGCCCCGCAATCCGAGCGGAATTACGATGTAAAAATGTAAAATTTAGGCTTAGTAAGATAATTTGGCATTTGTAAAATGTTGGAAAATTTAATGTCCAATCATTACCAAGTATGAATAACGTCTCTTTTCTCGGCATAAATCTTGAAACTCGCAGGTTTAATGTCGTCTTATCAAATTTATCTTCAAAACTTTCATATCTTATTTTCTCATAAAAGCATTTTTTATAGTGATAAGAAACGAATAGGTACTTGATATGCCTGGAAATTGTCGAACTTTCAACTTGTTTTTTTGTTTGAATATCTACCCTATGACTTTTGTATAACGGGGTACTTCATGAAATCAATAAATTTCTCATACCGGTATTCTTACTTATATAATGTGTGAATCCATTAAGGCTCAATATGATAATATTATGTAGTTGATTAAATTATTATATTTATTTTCTTAACTCATGTAATTTTTAAAACTTAATTATTTTCGTGTCATGTATTTTGTACGTAGAACTGATGTATTTATGCGTTTTTGTAAATAGTGAGATCTTTCTTGTTTTTATACTTCATCATTGATGCAATATTTATTTATCAATCTATTCAAAATAAATTTCTTGATGTAGAAGTTCATTCAATACCGCAAAGCTGTAGCGAGAAAAATAAAATGAATTTCGGATTTCCGATTGAACTTTTCCCAAACGTCTTCTTGAACCTGTGATGGAAGGAAAAAGACAAAATAGAAACGTACCGTACTGTGAAATTCAAATCATTATCATCGCTTCGACAGAGAAGACTTTCAATTGACAGTTTTCAATGTAATAAATATTTTTCGAATCGATTTATCGTAATTATAGGTATTACTATTTGACCCGACAGACATTGTCCTGTCTTTACAAATAAAAATTATGGTTGTTTAATAGGTAAGGTACCCCAAAAATTTTAAAACAGTATTATCGAAAATTGATTAAAAGTGCGACGTCATTAAATGAAATAATTAGGAAAAAAGTACATTTGGGAAAAAAAATCATCACTCAAGTGCTTTCTGATATACAACATTTTTTGGTTTTTTGGTTTGGTGCAATCAAAAATAAATGCGCTGGTGTTCCCACACGGGAACAGGCGACATATAATTGACCATGTGAAAAGCATGGATTTTCTGAATTAATGCCACAAACTTCTAAGGACTGTCCCTGCGATTTATTTATGGACATGGCAAATGCAAGCTGCACTGGGAATTGCAACCGTTTGAAGTCGAATGGCACGTCGGTATGAATCATTGGAATGCGTGGGATCAAGACATCTTCACCTTTGTATTTTCCTTTAATAATGGTAGCTTCAATGACATGGTGCATAATTGAAATGAAAAATAATAAAATTAATTGATTAACCTAAATTTAATTAATTATAAATTATTATAAAGATAAAAAATTTACTTGCAATAAATTATTTGATTATATCTTAAGATTTAAATAAAATAAATTTCTAACTTATTAATAAATAAATCTTTTAGTTTAAAAGAAACATTATATTTTCATTATAAAATTTAATTAAGTTCTTTGTTTTTTCAAAATAATATTAAAATAACTTTTTAAATTTAAAATTAAATTTAAAAAAATAAAATTAGCATAAAATATAAATTTATAAAATTAAAATTAATATAATAATTATATTTATTAATAAAAATTGAAAATGAATTTAAATTAAAATATTCAAATCAAAATTTTAAATTGTAAAACATAAATAAATTGATATAAATTAAATTTAATAATAATAAATAAAAATTTATTAGAAGAAATAGGTAATGGTGCAATTATAGCTTTAGTTAATCATAAATTTAAAGGAAATTGTAAACTTATAAATAAACAAAATATAAATAAATAATTAATATTAATATTAAAATTAATCGATAAATTATTTTTTGAAAAAGAAAAATAAAAAAAAAAAAACAGTTGAAATTGAAATATCTCCTCATCGATTATATAATATAACTGAAATTGAACGCGTCTCCAGAAAAAGGGCCTAACTTGACTTGAGCCCTTTTTTGTTTTTTTGCTTTTTGTTACTCTACACTCATTTTTTTATCACGATGTAAAATTACAAAGCGCTATCTATCCTAGAAGAGGAGTAAAGAGGGGTTTAAAGATTAGCCTGTAGTGAAAAAAATGGAGTTAGGAAGGAGAGAGGAAGAGAAAACTATTTCCAGTGAAGTCCAACTGGTCAATAGCTCTCCAAAATGAACTAGTCGTTCTGAGGAATCAATGAAAAGTCATTGTCCACCTGATTTTGCATCCTCAAGAACCAATCACAGCGTCGTTGCTCTAATATCTACTGTAAAACTAGAAAATAAAGATGTCGTCCCAAAAAAGCATTATGAAAATTTTTCCACCCATTTTTTTTCTTCCCATTTTTGTATATCATCATTGTCATTTGGTTAAATAATAAATTCACATGAAAAATTTGCATTTTGTCACTTCAGAGAGAGATTTTATTGCAAAAATAACAAAAAAAAAAAGTCGTTTGAAAAAGGGCCTAACTTTGGCACTTTTCAGGTCCATGTATATGGTCAATAACTTGATGCAAGTTCCATTTTCTATTTTGATTTTGAATTTAGAGTGTACACTCTTTCATTTCATTCATCAATCAATCCGCCAGGAGCCATAGTTTTCTTGGGGTAGCGTTTTGAATCTTTAAGCACGTTTTTCTCAAAACAGGTTTTTTCAAGTTAGGCCCTTCTTCCGGAGACGCGTTCAATTCTTGTTTTTACAATAATATAATTATTATAATGAATAATTAATAAAAATGATATTAAACCTAATAAATCTCATCAAAAAATTATTATTATCAAATTTAATCTTGAAATTAATATAATTATTGCACAAAATAATATTATAATCAAATAAGATTATTTTAGATATAAACTTTAATTCAAAAATTAAATTTAAAAAAGTAGATAACACGTGTTCAGCAGAGATGCTGGATTAAACAACAAAAAACACGCAACAACTGTAGGAGACATTTTTATAACAGACGTAAATAAGAAATAAGGGAGTGAAGTAGAGAACGCTTATGTAAAATTGTACACAGTAGGTAACTTGCAGCAGCACCCAACCATTTTGATTATAACATGGGAACGGGTAGACCAATTGTGGTCATTTTTTTAAAAAAAAACCTTCCTGTTTGGATTACTGCGAATATGTTGAAAAAAAAAAATTAGCAAAATCGGTCCAGCCGTTCCCAAGTTATGGCGTCACCAACCAAATACTGATTCATTTTCATATATATCGATTTGGGCTACCTATTTGGACAATCAGAGTTTTTTTTGAAAAGTATTCGCCGAGATTAGTCCCATTAACTAGAAGAAAACTAGGTGATAGTTTATAGTCAGCTGATTTGAAATGGACAATTTTCTCTCTTTCGTTGGCCATTTAAAATAAACGAAATCTACTACTAACAGTAAAAAAAAAAACAAGACTAAACGTCATGCACCTCAGTATCCGGATCTACCTTATTCCGTTACATGACGGCGATTCATTTTTTAATCTTTTTCAAAAGAGCTAGAGCTTTTTTTCGTGTTTTTTTCCTACCATAATGTAGAGCGCAAGCGATCTAGATTTTTTCTGTGTCAAGATCTAAAAACCAAGAGACCCGCATCTCTGTTTCGCTCAGATCTGGAACCTGAGAGACTTGGTCCGTTTTTGCTAGTCAAGCTCCAAAATGCAAAAATATCCTGCAAATGATCATTGTATAAGTGTTCCCAGGCAAAACAATGATAGACAAATGAAGATATTAAGAATACATTTGATCATCACCATTATTTAAGTATCGAGAAGAGGAAACTTTTGTATAGACTGGGCAAAAATTTGAAAAATACCTACAAGCAAAAAGAACTAGCGAGAACTGTCCAGGAATTCTAAAAATGGTAAGCAAAAAGAAACCCTACGGTGACACAGGATATGAAAAGTTTCCTGTCAAAAGAGGACCTGTTCCATAAAAATTCAATTGATTATAGGTGCCCTTTTGACCGGTAACTCCGTGACTTCACAAGCTACCGTTCAGTCGGAGACTTTTTTTTTTTTTGCAGTTTCAATGGGGCACATGGCTTGTCCAGGCAAGAGCTCAAAAACTGTTCAGTTTGTTGGAACAAGAAGACAGATAGAAATTGGTCGGTGACTCCCTCTCCCTTGCCCCTGGAGAGAATCTAAAACAATTCAAAATAATTATAAACTCTGTAGCAGGAAAGATTTTGAAGATGACCCTTATTTTGTTGAAGATGAATAATTTTAAAGATCAATTCACATAATGTTGGGTTATATAAAGAACAACGAGATTTCAGCTGTGCAATTTTTTAGCTTCAAATCTTTCGAGTTCTATGGAAGAGCTACCCATTGATACCGAAAAATATTTTTAGCTCTAGGAGCTAATTGATAAATTTTTGAGTTTTGAAAATTGCAAGATTCTCGAGTCTCTCTTTCCGAGCGTATGTGTTCTCCTTCTTGACAATAGTGACTGGAAGAAAGTTCCAGTCCTAAGAGAGGTGTAAGAGCCAACAAGGCTTTTCATTTTTTCGGGTTCCGGGTAATTAATCGCCGGTGAATTAAACGCGGAAATTTAAACGCAGCCATTTCATCAGGAGGGGAATTAATCAAAGAAGAATTCATCTAATGGTCATAATTGGTAAAACATATCACATATAAATTGGAGTTATTTCAATTTGTAGAGGAATATTATATTTTTTATTTGTAAAAATATATTTTTTGATTTAATTTATTTAATGAAGATGAATAATTTTTTTTGGTTTTTTTTTTTTAGAATTATTTATTTAGTTAAAATATTTATATCTATTTTTAGTAATTTATATTTGAATTCATTAGTTCATAATTTAAATATTAAGTTTAAATTAGTTATTAATTTTAATTTTATAAATTTTTATTTTATATCAATTTCATTTTTTTAAATCAAGTTTTAAATTTAAAAAGTTATTATAATATTACTTTGGAAAAATAAAGACTGATCTTAATTAAATTTTATGAAGAAAAATTCGTATAAATTTTTGAAGATTTTGCAATTTTTAATTTTAAATCTAAAACTAGATAATTACCTATTATTGAATAATATAAAAATCCAAATAAACTTAAATAATAAATTAATTTTACTATATTCGAAATTAATCAAAAATGAAAATAAAGCTAAAAGCTATTAAACTCATAATTTAAAAATTAAATTTTTCAATAAAGAAATTAAAAATTAAATTTCTTAATCTTAGTGTTTCAAGAACGTTTATCCTTACTAGATAATACGCTGTCCTATGGCTTCAAAGATTTTTCTCCATAGTTTTTTGAAAATCCAATTTTTATAATTTTTTGAGAAAAATTACTTATTTGATTAATTCTCCCATGATTAATTGACCATTAGATGAATTTTTCTTCGATTAACTCCCCCCCTGATTAAATGGCCGCGTTTAAATTACCGAGTTTAATTCACCGGCGATTAACTTGCCTAGACCCCATTTTTCCATGATGAATTTTATAAATAATTGATAACTGATAAGGTTTAGTTCAACTTTGTGATGAATTTATTATAAATCAGTTAATTCCATTTGTGGTAAATCATAGATAATTTTGAGAATTTAAAGGGAAAAAAATTCTGAACAGAAATTTACACAATTTGTTTTCTGATTTTCATTCAATTTACTTATTTATTCCTTCTTTTAAAATACGGAAAGTTTATCTCTCATAAAGAAATTGAACCCATAAAGATGAAAAAAAAAAAAAAAAAAAACGAAGAAAAAGAAAAAGGCAATCATTCGAGACATCGATCGTGCTCTTATGTATAATATTATGAAGAATCCCTTAGTAGATTTTAAAAGAAGTAGGCCCTATCTACTGCTGTGGTTAAAAGTTTTCATAATCCAATCGACTTTTCGATACCATACGGGTACCATCTTCTAACTATAATGACAAGTGGGACGGGAAACATAAGGGAATTATCTCGTAACCCAATGAATCAAGAAAATAGAGTAATTACAAATAATCGTAATGAGAATTAGTAGTACATAAAAAGTGTGATACGAGCACACATTTTTTTTTCCGAAGAAAAAAAAATGGGTGAATGTGTCACAATTTTTGTACTACTTCTCTAATCTTTTTACTCTAAATAACGCTTTTTCAGCATTCAGGCTAAAATTGGTATGTACATGATCGTATTGACTCCTTCTTTCCATTCATGCAATTTATTTCGCGAAAATCGGTAGATCATATATTAGGATATACCCCAGCGGGTTTCTTCAACTCTTTTATTATTTCGAGAATCGAAATAAAAGTCTGCGATGCATATTATTATCAATATTAAATCTTAATCATCTCTAAAGTCTATAAGCGTATCTCGAAACGTCAAAGCGAAAGATATTTTTCTGCATAGTGCTCGCTTTGCTCGCTTAATTTCTGCTCGCTTCGCTCGTTTTTCGACCAATGAAAAAGTTCCTCCAGTAGGCTACCTCTTGCTATTCGAGAATCTCTCACGTTAATGTAAACAAACGCTGCGTTCTTCTATTATAAGTAGCCGTAGAGTCAGGATTAGATGGTTTCTGTCAAATGATTTCCTTTGGGGACAAGTCAAAAATAATGAAAGATGAGCACGATTCAGGGTGTAGGGAGGCCAGGAAAAAAATTTTTTTTCACCGAAAAATACTGAAAACGGAACAAACACCGAAAATGGACTTCACCACCGGATAAAACCGAAAATTGACTTAAACGTCCAAAAATTCCCAAAAAGCTGCTGGCAACACGTGAAAAGAGACAGTATTTTCAATTTTGTTCCTGTAGAATCAATGAAGAAGCTCCTATGACTTCATGAGCTAATGACGTCATAGCCTACTCTTTGTAACGTCACAATGACTTCATAAATCAGGCCCTGTGACGTCACAATCTAACGACGTCATCGAACAATTTCTAGCAAATATTCCTTCAAAGTAAAGTTGGAAAACATCTGATAGTGCTGTTTAATAGGCGGCATATTCTTTGTTTGTATATTACTTGTACATGTAGTAGTAGGTACCTATTTTGTGTTTTAGAATCTTTCTTATCATCTTTTTCGGCAATTATTGTTTTTACGTTCAAAATTTTGGAAGATACCGAATGATACCGAAAATAACATTTCAAAAAACCGAATTTTAATTTATTAGCACCGAAAAATCCTAACTCTACGTATAACTTTACTGAGCTCATAGCGCTGAAGGCAGGCTGCTAGAAACTCGTAAATTAAAATAAAAAATAAAATCTGTAATTTGTACGATTTTCCATGTTGCTGAATTCGGGAAAAATGCTCAAATAATTCTTTTGGCAGGCACAGAGTTCAAAAATCCTCAAAATAAGGATAAAAATAATTTTTTATACAATTTTAAATTTTAATAATACGGTTTTTGCTATTGAAAAGGCGACCCTCGTATTATCATACTTTTTTATTTTTCCGAAAATTCAGTTTGTCTTTTAATGAGTGAACAGAGAGTTCAAAAATTTTTAAAATAAGGATAAAAAAATTTTTGATTTTATCAATACAGTTTTTGCCATCGAATAGAATACTAAAAAAATTCTTTTGACTCTTGTAGTGATTACACATTTTTATTCTTTCATAAATTCGGGTTGTCTTTTAATGAGTGAAGATCAAGAATAAGAAAAAGGAAAGAAGAAGTAAAAATAGGCTAGTGGTGTTGAGATCTTAAATTTTCCACATCGATATTCTTCAGGAAATATCAATAGTTCTCAATTTTTTTTTTTTTAAATAATAATGTGAAAAAATTATTCTTCATAAAACTGTTTTTTTTTTTTAAGAAAGAAAAATATCGACATCATTACGATAAACCAAATCTTCTATTGACATTTCTGATAATGGGTCGATATCGAAATTATTGATTGTACATCAATGGTTTTAGTTCCACTATTGAAAAAAACAAAAACAGTTTTCCGCGTATACCTATTCCAATTTTTCAACAGTTTGCCGGGAATTATTTTTGTTCAAAATTTGAATTTTTTTCAGTCTTTTCAATTGCACTCTGAAGTCTGGGACAGACATCTGATCAGAGAAATTCCGGTAATTGCGCCAAGAGTACTCATTACTTTTACTGTTATCTATTTTCTCTTTTGGAAATCAAAAAAGATTATCACTCGAAACAAAGCCGGACACCTTCAACGATTTTAACGAGATGTTGAATTCATTAAACTTATTCACGTGTTCCACTGAACAGAAGAAAATGGAATTATTGAAAACTGACGCCTGCTAGAATAATAATACCACCCTTCTTGAACGAGTCTATTCATTGTGAAATAGTAGTTTAATTGAAATTGCGTAGGTACTTGTGAATGTATTATTCGTATGAAATGTGACGGTAAGCACTTTATTTTTGGGGCTCTTGCCTTGAAGAACAAAAAAAAAGAAAAAAAAAAAAGATTCTTACCCAAAAAATGTGTAGTGACGTCACTCAAGTTAGTTTTTCATTATTGTAGACCTACGTCAATCTGTGCAGTCTCTACAAGTTTTATTTTTGCCTAGCATTTTTATTTCGGTACAGTCTTTGGCAAAAGTCTAGTACAAAGGTTATTTTTCTTATTACCTCAACAATCATAAAATACTGCGTATATTCTTTGACCAGTCTCTCTTAGTTTCCAGGTCTGAGTAGGACAAGAAGTTACAAATATCTTTGGGTCTCAGGATTTCTGGATCTCTCAAACTCCTTATCTCATTAGTAAAAAAGAAATTCCAGCACTTTTGAGTCACAATTTTCTATGTTCCAATAATTTGAGAGAAAGAAGAGTATGTTACAGTCAGGGAATAGAGTGGGAAAAAAGAAGAAGAAAAGAAACCAAGAGACCCGGATACTGAGGCGCTGATCGACTCAGTCTTGTTTTCTATTTTCAATACCATTTTTCTCTCAATTATTAGAGTAACACTAATCAACAAAATCAAAGAGTGTAGCCTTGTAGCTCTGTTAGGGTCATTTTTTAGGGTCGGCGCGCTTTCGCTAGCCGACCGTATTACAATCACTTTTTGTCGTCATCGTCGTCGTCGTCGTCGTCAGTGTCGTCCTCGTTTCCTCCTTTGTCTCCTTCACGTTTTCTCCGGTACCTTTTTTTATCTTCTTATCTTACCTTAGATACACAACACAATGGAGAATACCCTTTTTATTATTATTTTTTTTTTTTCTTTCTTCGTTTTATTTCCTTTTCTTATAATAAACTGCAGTATTCAGGTAGCGGAGAAAATTCTTGTCAGTGCGTTTTTGACTTTCTTGGTAGAATGTATTACTTTTGTCAAACGCATTTTCTTGGACTATCTGTGTGGAACATTTCTTCGCATCCTTATTATTATCATTCTTATTATTATTAGTTCTTCTTATTATTTTTGTTTTATTTTCGATTATTTAGAAGATTAGTGGTTGTAATTTTATTATTTCTACTTCAAGTTCATTTTTTTTTTTTTTGGTTTTGAATAATTTGTTTTTTTTTTCTTCTTGTTTTCTTGATTATTCTTATTTCAAGTTCATTTTGTTTGTTTTGATTTTGATTTTGATTTTTTCTTGTTTTCTTCATATGGCAGAATCTGGAGGTAAGATTATTGTTATTTCTATTATTATCATTATTATATTCCCACAAAGCTACAGTTGGTCACTGTGCCCTTTTTTTTCCCTAAAGTGTATTGTGAAAAGTTTACCTTCAGGTTTTTTTGTGGGAACAGTGTATGATAAAAATAAGTGTTCTTCATGTCCCTCTCCAGTCGTGAAACACATGTATAATTCTGCGTTCAGCTGACAGAAGCCATTTAAAGTTATGCTCATCTCAGTTTTTCAAAGAATCTAGTATACCTTTTAGCCCAGGTAACAATGCTCTGGATAAGGAAAAAAGTGAGGGCAAAAGATTTTCCTCTGGAATGTATCTTAAATGGTCTTCTGAAGTGTATTGTGAAAAGTTTATTCTCCGGTTTTTTGTGGGGAGGGGAGAGGAGGTGATTCAACCTGCAGCCAAATTCAGCTTTTAAGTTTTTATTTATCGAGTTTTCCAAAAAAGAATTCATTTAGCCGACCCTCCTAACACCTCGCCCGAGGTGCTTGTTTCATTATCTGTGGAACTAATAGTGAAGCATTCTTCTGGCAATAAATTGGGTAAAGATGGAGCTCGACGTGGTTATCAATTACTGTGTCGTCAGAAGACCTCCGGCCCAACCTTCTTGATGTAAGCAACGCCTACCGCAGAAGAATAACTATCCCCCTAAGTTGAGCTCGTCACATTCTTCCAATAGGAGAGCACGTCACCAGTTAGCGCATTGTTCCCCTCCCCTCTCTCCCAAATTCTTCGAGAAAAATTTTTATACTTGTCAGGATATTGAAAAATCTGCGAGTAGACCCCCCTACTCCTCCCCTTCCTCTTTGTAGTACGTTAGGTGTATACAAGCTATCTTTGTAGTATACTGGGCGTATAGTACAAATTAGCCCTTCATATAGTATCCTTTCAGTCTTATACTGGTTATTGCTCACCTGGCAGGTGATTGAGAAGTTTGCGAGTACACACCAAATTAGGCCTAAACTAGGTGTAGGTATATTTTCTCTCTGCCTTTAATTTGGAAATTATATTCATTACACTACCCGCGCAACGCGACCATTTTTACTGACTTGAAATATAGTCTTCATACCGTCAAGATAGCTTCTGCAAAATGCAAAACAATATTCACAATTTCGAGCGCTCAAAATTCAACCATTCAAGAAATTCATTCGGGCTGGGCTCGTTCGTACCCTAAAAGTTATTAACTTGGAATATTTCAAAGTAGACTTACACCAAGCGAGTGAGCCCCCTAAAAGCCATTAGCTCGGAATATTTTTAAGTAGACACATAGTAGAGCAAGGAAGTGAGCTCCTCTAAAGCTACGAGCTTGAAATTCATTAAAGTAGGTTTCTACCAACCCAAGGAGGGGGCGAACTGGCGTAGTGAGTGAGCTACCTAAAAGCTAGTGGCTTGAAATATTCTAAAGTAGGCTCATAAGTGAGCTACCCAAAAGCTATCAGCTTGAAACACTTGAAAGCTATTAGCTTGAAATATATTCTGAACTGGACTTCTACCTGATCAGTGAGCTCCTCTAAAGGTACTAACTTGTAATATTCTGAGCTGGATTTACACTAGACCAAGATGGGGGGCAAACAAGCGGAGCGAGTGAGCTCAGGTGAGCTATACCCAAAAACTACTAGCTTGAAATAGTCTAAAGTCGAATTATACTGGACCATGCCCCCTAAAACTATCAACTTGAAACATTCTAAACTGGATTTATGAGTGCAACCATGCACCCTGGTATGTACCGAGGAATAGTACAGAAGATACAGGTTGCTAAGCGTATCAGTATTCATTCTGTCTATTCTATCTACATGACCACATACTGACACTTAACAGCAAAATACTTGCTATGTATTGAGAAAGAGAAAGCTATGGAACATGATCTTTATTCATTTGGCTCCGCCAGAACATCCTTAATTTTTTTAAATTTTACTGCATGCTCAATGATCCATTTTGCCCATCATACTCATATAGACTTATTGAAACTTTTTCTACATTTTTTGAATGAATAATATCGTGTGCAAAACTGAAAAATTACTGCTCGGGCAATTTTTTAGTTTTGGCTGTACCTCGTGTACCGAATTTAGCTCTTATTAATTTTATAAACAACATAATTGAGCAAATAAAGCAGAGTTATCTCAACCTATTTCCTATGTAAGTAACTAATGGCGATACAACTAATAATGCATGTTTAGACGCTTGTATTCTCATTTTGCTGATATTCAAATCATTGACTCCCCGTTGAACCATGTCGACTCTTAATCGACGTTGATGTGACGTCAAATCGACGTCGATTTCCATTTGAAATAGACAAATAGTTCCGGGGTATGTCGACCGTAAATCGACCGCAATCGACTGCAAATCGACGTCAAATCGACTTGCTGGTTTCCAAAGTATGACTTGAAGTCGACGTCGTTATCAAGTCGATTCAAGGTAAACGGTTTTCTAGGAACCTAGACCGATGTCTTTATCAAGTCGATTTTGGGAGGACAGTCTGCTATACTGCTCAAAATCGTCGTTATTGAGTCGATTTGGGTTGGACGATGGCCTTCGACCCGAAATCGACTCCTTATCGACGTCGTCATCAAGTCGATTTAGGTGAGCCTTTTTCTACGACTAAAAATCGATCCGCAATCGACGTCGATATGAAGTCGACTTCGTTGCTCGACCCGTTTTAAACGGTAGCTTGCATCTCAAAAATATAGTAGGTTGATTCCTCCTTAAGTAACTATTAATGCATAACTTATCTGCGAGTAGTGAAGTTCCAGAAAAAAAAACAGGTCGATATAAAATCGAAATCAAGTCGACATCATTAAACGGAGCTCAAATTTTTTGTAGACTAAGAATTTACGTCGATTTTCAAGTCAATTCCGAGTAGACTTCCTCAGTTCAGAGCCGGATTTAGGTCTGCTGCCGCCCTGTGCAAAATTATTTTTGCCGCCCCTCAAACAAAACAATTTTTGCTCGCGATTTATCGTCCAAGGTGATGAGGGGGGGGGGAATTAGGCAAAAAAAAAAAACGGTATTTTCAAATAATTGAAATAATTAATGAAACCAGTATACCGTTTTTTTTTTTTAGTTTTGAAAGAACCGGTTAAACCGGATTTTAACGGGAGCTCAAAAATATTACATTTTTGCCACCGGGAGCGCTAAAAGCGTGGCTTTATAGCGGTCCCAGAGCGTAATGAACCGGCTTTGGAGCGTAATAAACTTGTGTCTTGTGGACTTGTGGTCGTGCACTCGACTTTCTCACTTCAAGCAACAAGATTAAAAAAAAGAAAGACAAAAAACGATTAAAGCAGAACAACGTTAAAAACAAGCGCCAAAAGTCAAAACACGAAAGTTGCAGCCTGGCAGCCTTGCAGTTTCGACGCTCCGAGTCCCTGACCGTCGTTCTCTATTAAATCAGCAAAATAGGTTCTTAGGCCTTTCCTAGATCTCCAAAAGTTTTGTAGATCTAGGAAAGGCCAAAGAGGTAGTCAAAATTGTAAGCCCCCCCAAATGAGCTCAATGATCACCACCTGACGGAGTGTCCCTGATCTATATTGACTGCTCTGATTACGTCATAGACTGAGCAGTCATTAGTGTATGCTATCCTGAGGCGTCCACACTGAGTTTCAATGAAGATGATGGGAGCAAACTAAATCGCGACTTCCCCTCTCCTGCGAGTTTTGTACATGCCACTCTGAAGGATCTAGAGTGAGTGAAGGGAACCTCAATCGAGTCAATTAAACACAATCACTGATCACACAACAGTGCTTCAGCTTCTTTGTTTCGTTTTCTTTCATTCCTTTTTTATTTCATTTCCATCTTGTTTTTGTATTTTGACTTTTCTTCTCAATTTCTTGTAGTGTAAGTAAGTATTTCAGCTGAAAAATTGCCGCCCCCAAAATTTTTGCCGCCCTGTGCATCGGCTCAGGTCGGCTCAATGGTAAATCCGGTACTGCCTCAGTTCCGTGATCGATCGAGAATAGACTCCTTATTAACTGTTAAGTCTACCTTATTTGACCAAGTTCACATTTTTTGTCGACCAAAAATCGACTTCGATTTCGAGTCGACCTTTTCAAATTTTTTATCGACCAGGAATCGACTGAATTTCGACACCGAAAATGAGTCTACCTCCAGTCGATTTTTGGTCAACATTAAGGCCGAACTAAATTGACTCAAAATCGACTTCGTTTCTAAGTCGATTTTGAGTCAACAATGAGAATACTGTAGTCGACCGAAAATCGACTAATTGTTGCCGTCGACATCGGGTGCACAAATTGTTCACATTTTTGGTAGCCTGAGAGTCGACGTCGAAATACAGTCGACGTGATATTGAACAAAATGTTATCTAAGTCCACTCCAAATCGACGAAGTCAAGCAGTTGATTTACTTACCTTCAAAATTGACCGTAATGTTATGGCCTTCAGTAAAGATGTCGATTTGACTTCGAATTACAGTCGATTTGGAGTCGACATTGCCTATGACTCGAAATCGACCCTAAATCGACGGTCGACATGGTTCAACGGGTTCATGAGCCTCAAGCGAGAAAGAGGTTGCGGATGTTTTCAAAATTTTGTACTTCTTTCTGTTCCATAAAAAAGTAAATTTGATGAAATTTTCCTGACACTATTGGGAGCTCTGTTAACTTTGCACTCCGATCACCGTCGATTCTTCTGATCAACGATTTTCTCAATTAAGAGAGAGAGAGAGAGAGAGAGATTAGAGGAACGAGATACTCTTCCAACCACCTAAACACTAAATTTTTTATCCGTAGGATGGGACAAAAAAAAATGTTGACAAACGTTATATTTTTCGATTTTTATACCCAGTTGTGATTTGTTCCCATTAATTCATTAGCCCTCACCCTCAACTTTCTCGGAAAAAGAAGTCCGACTCTTATCATTCTGAAGTCTTCGCCCTCGCCATCGAAAATTTTTCGTTCTCTTCGGAGATACCGAAAAGATCCAGCAAAAACGTCGCAAAGAAGGCTACTCGAGAAATCCTACGATTTTATTTCTAATACTCGTATCCTCATAGATCACGAAGTTCATTCATTAAAAATCCCGGTACCATATCGAAATTATAGGTCAAATAATCGCGGTAGACGACAATGAAAGTTTAAAGAAATACGTTATGAAAGTAAATATCAAAGCGTATAGATGAACCGTGCTAAGTTCACGCGAACAATGTCACTGTCAATTACAGAAATATAAATTGACCTAATCACTGAACCGAGAATTGAATATGTATGAGTGTCTATATCTACCTGCAAAGCGTTAGAGGATACCACTGTATAATTAGTATGCAGCAAGGGATCTTCAATAAACTGAAAGTAGCCATCGAGATCCGACACCCTTCCGCATTCACACTCTTCGTCGTGAAAAGAAAAGTGCGGCCTATCACTCGGTAGGGGAACCGAGCCATCGAGGTGGACAGTTTATAAATTTATTTATTATGATTGTTTCACGCTCATTTTTGTGAGTCCGGCCAACAGACTTGTAATGATAATACCATTAAACTTTTGTAAATCGTTGCTCAATATGAAACGGTTTTTAGTGATCGGTTTAAATATTTTAAGTTTGTTATCGGTATCTTCATTGGCTGACGTGAGTATTACCCTATATAGATTAAATTTCGCTCGAAGGAACTGCAGGTATCATTAAATTTTACAGATTTAAAATTTCCTCTAGATAACGTTCGTGTAATCGCAATCTTTTTTTTCGTTTTAATTTTGCCTGTGAATAATAAAAGAACAATTCCCTATTTTTCGCATGATATAGGAGGCTTGGTAATCGATTTTTTACAATTGCTCGAACATCAAAGAACTCAGGAAACAAATAGACTATAGTTCTATGAATCTTTGAGAATATCAAATTTATTTTTCTTGATTTTGTTAACATATATTTTACAGTAGCTAAGTTCAACCAAAGTACGAGACTAAGTCAGGTTGTGGTAAAAAGTAAGGTCGGGAAAAAGAAGAGGAGTTTTTTTGAAACAAGAAAATGCTGCTCAATCAAACTCGTAGGGGTACCCCAAAAGATAGAGGGCTCGGTATAATCGTACACGCTCTTTAAGTAAGCCTAGCCTATACTGTGATTTTTATGTTCGTCATCCATTTACAGGAATCTGTGCCAATATCAGACGAGAATGCGGGCACAGCAGTGGACTTGCTACAAAATATTTACCAAGAATGTTTGCACTCGGGTTCGTTCTCTTGCGTCAAGCCAAAAGTACTGGCCTTCCTCAGTACATCAATGGCGAAAGATAAAATTCGTTTAACCAGAGATTTAACTATCGTGAGCAGTCTGCCAACCGAATCTGGCGAGCCGACTTCAGTTCTTAACGAGGTACAGAAACAGGGTTACAAATGAATAAATTTTTCAAAGGCGATCATTCACATTTCATCAATATTTTAGATTTCAAAAGTTTCGGAAATGAATAATGAAAAGAAGGAACAATTGAGGCTGTTGGCTTTGGATAAACTGGACGAATTCTTGTACAACCATGAACTACGTATTCGTATTCCAAAGGAAGTTCTAAGCGGTGACTTACCCGCCTTTGTGCCGAAAATTCTTACGAAAAATTTGCCCGAGGAGTTGAAGATACCTTTATCCGATAATGCAGCAGGACAAGTAACCGGCAGAAGTAAGTTGAATTTTTTGCACGACTATTGAGGCGTGGATAAGAGTCATGAGATCGCTTAACCTGACCTCCAGAGGCGCAATTTAGCGAGCGACTAATTTTCTGCTTTTAATTATTAGGTAGAAAGTTTTTGAAACGTGTAGTGATGCCGTTCCTCATCGGTTTGAAATTCAAAGCAACCACTCTCATTCCTTTGGCATTTGCTCTTATCGCTTTGAAAACGTGGAAAGCTCTCACTCTCGCCCTGCTGTCGGTAGTACTTTCGGGAGCGATGGTCATCTTTAAATTCACAAAACCAAAAGCTCATTACGAGGTGATTCACTACCCACAACCAGTTCCTGTCTACGAGCCCCACGCGCACGTACCCCATGTTCCACATGTTCACGAATACCATGCGCACGATTTTGTTCATACGCACGCTCATGCTCACGGGCGACAATTAGATGCTCAAGAAATGGCATACAATTCACAAATATAAAACATTTTAATAAGGTGTATTACTTTTGTGTGTAATAGAAAAACTTTCATTATTGTTGAGAATACGAAATTTCCTTTTGTAATAATTTATTCGCGATTTAGAAATAACTAATTTTTGTTAATTAAAACTCTATCGTACATGAATATTCTTTTCCTACTTGAGTGGAATCTGGATCTGCAGCTGGTAGAGCGATAACAAAATTTAAGGTAGGATTGATAGTGAGAATGAGACTTAGTTTTAACAGGATGAAACTTGTGAACATCAACATATTAAAGATCTTAATCTTTGTAGAAAAATAGTACCTACCTAATTTTCCATCCTTGAAAAAAAGCTAGGAACGAATCTATCGTAGATAATCATCAACCTAATTTTGAAGGACTCAGAGGCAATTGTTTCTTCGAATTCCGTAGTCTAATGAGTGAAATTTTTACAAACATCAATAAAAATAAATCGGGTTCTTGGCAGAACTCACTAAGTCACATTTTAGTGATTTTACAGTATAGTGAAAAATCTCTGGGTAAATTTTGTCTGCCGAAAATTTCACCAAGTCCCCATAAGGTTAACGAGTACTGCCAGCCGAGATTTTGATGTTTTGGATTTGGTGAAAAAGAACATTGACAATAAGTTTGAAATAATGCAAAACGAACTTGATGAGTTTTACCAGCCGATAGAGCTCACTCTGGCCGAGCGACCTATCGATGTAGTAACCTGAAAAATTATAAAATTGGACTTGGTGAGTTTTGCCAAGAACCCGACGAATTATCATCTAGACATCAGTAGTTAGTAAATACCTGGTGAATGTCATTCCTAAACATTTTATTTTTGAACTCTGACACTAATGCTGGGAAAAGAGTGAGTTTCGCTTTATGCTAAACTTATTCCTAGCTAGGTATTGTGCCAATTTCATTAACAAAAATATGGTTTAGTAGAGGTGGACTTTCCGTGAAGGAATTATTAGGTTAATGTTGAAAATAGTTACCGTTCACCAGAGAAAAAAAAACCTGCACGAGAAAATCAATATCCTCCCATGTAAATTTCACATCGTATGCTTGAGGGGTTTTCACTTAGAGGACTAAACCAGTGGAAATTTTTCTTCGTCTGTTTGGAAAAACTACCAATAGTGTTAATTCATCTTCTATGGCAGAAAAAGAAAAATTTTGATAAGTTTCTAGTTATTTGACACGGTGCGGATATCAACCGGTTATTGTCTCCCCTGAGATGTACTTGTGCCAAATTGCATTTTATAATAGAGAAACATATTATGATGGTAATGCGTTAGAAAATAACCAGAGCATGAGAAAAATTCAGAACGAGCTTGGGTTACAACTGTATGGGGGATTCATGCTGTGACGGTATAATGCCAGCATCACAGCTCAAATTTTGCAAGTTGGAACCTAAGATCTGACCTACAAACAGGTTAAGAGGGTGATCTTTAAGCTGTATAACAAAAATTAATATTTTTTTTTGTACTTTCGATCACAAATTCTAATTCCTAGCATGAATTGTAAAAACCAAAAATTAGTCGAATTAATACGAGATTCTGAATTCCGGCTGTACATTGTGAAAAGAGGACTGGTCCCCGAGATCTCTGCCTGGAGTTTCTCCCGTATCTTAATGAGCTGTACACATCCATAAAGTTTACTTTGGAAGTTCGAGGCTCCTCAATCAACTTCTTGGATTTTACGGTCTCCGAAAAAGACGGGGTCCATGAATTTGAGATTTATAGAAAAGGTAAGTTGACCAATGTTTTAATCCACGGGTCGTCACTCTGCTCTGTTTCCCACAAATACGCTGCTTTGAACAGCTTAATACATAGACTGACCAACATTCCTCTGAGTCGAACTACCTTCAAAAAGGAGTTACTGACCGTGAAACACCTGGCCAGAGTGAATGAGACTTGGACATAGACGCGTTGGTGCTTAAAAAGATTACTAGGAAATGCGTCGATACTACTACCTCCCTAGTCCGCTCCATTAACAGTGAGAAACTACGATGGATTAGGCTCCCATTATTGGGAAATTTCTCTCTTCAATTACCCTGCGTTCTACAACCCTGTCACTGTTAAAGGATTGTTTGTTGGGTTGAGAGATCGAATTCCTGAAGACGAGAAGAGTAGAGTGTATAGTATAGGTTAGAATGTAACAACTGTAAGGGTGTTCATATTGGGGAGATCGGTCGCCAGCTCAAGATTAGAGTCAGTGAGCACAAGGTAGCCTGGCAGAAGGGTAAAGTGGGAGATTCAGCATTCGCTGACCATCTTATTGCTAATGGGTACAGCTTCCAGGAGGGATCCGAGGTGCTTCTTTACAAAGAGAGCTATTTTAAGCGTACCGCTTTGAAGCATATTGAAATCATTCGTCAAAAAAACACTGGTGGTCTCATAAAGTTGAACAGGCATATACCTGACAAAGGTCTGATCAAGCTTGTTTATGAGTCACAACTCGATGATCAGTCTCCTCCTTGTCCTCGTCATTCTCGAGGTTGGTTTCGGTTTTGTTCATGTCTTTGCTGAAGATGACTGTTTAGTCTAGTAATGGGTAAGAACCGATAGTTTGAAACAACCGGTAGACCGGTAGTCGTTAAAGCTTTACTACCGGTAGAACGGAGGTTAATAGCAAAAATAATCGGTAGTATTGATGGTACCGGTTGTTCTTCAAATTTTGGAAATTTTGACGCGGAATTTGAAAAACTATTAATAGTACCGGTTGTACCTCCAGAGGTGACCAATTCAACTTCAGAAGTTAAACAGGCATTGATGTCCATCGTTCTGTAGTGATTTGTGGATAGTCAAATTTTGTCACTATAGTCACATTTGTGCAAGGAAAGTTGAACTTGTTTAAGATTGAGCACGTACAAAAAGCGTCCAATAGTGAACCGTTTTAATTTTTTTTTAGGATTCCGCTTCCATTTGTTCTTCAACTGAATCGCCGGATCCGCTTCCTGGTTGAGCAAAAATTGGGAGTCGAAGTATAAAAATAGTTATCATTGAAAGAAAATCCTTTGTTCAACGTATTTGTTCCCCTTTATTTGCTCCAAAAATGTCCTACTTTTTGATATATATGTAATTACAGGGTTCCCACTTTTTTCAAATTATGAAATTCCCTGACTTTTCCAGACATGGCTCCTTGTATTCCAAGCCACACCATGGCAAAAAATACTGTCTATTGATTGCTGATCAATTCGTTTATTTTATGGTTCTGGAATTGACTTCTGTAGCATGTATATTTACAGAAAATACAATAGAGGAGTGAATCTCTCTCAATTTGGCTATCCATCCTACTTTTCCAGAAAAATTTCAAAATTCTATTTCCAGAATTTTAGAATTTCCCGACTTTTCCAGAAGTGGGAACCCTGGTTTTAGAAAATAAGTATCAAGACTAATGGGGAAAACATGTACATTTGCCTTCGCAGCTCTCTTACTACGACTGAATAGTGGCGCGCTCTAATGGATGCACGACACAAATGAACATCTAGTATTGATCAGCACCAAAATATGAGATTTTGGAAAAGGAAAAAAGAGAAAACAAAAAGCGAGAAAAGATCAGTACTTCAGAGCTGAATATGGAAAGCAGAATGATACTTCTTACTGATTACATAGGAACATACTGTGATGAAACTCCAAAATTTGGCTTGATATAAACATAAAAGGACAGAGAAATAGAAAACCAGTTGAGTTTTGATGTTATGCGAGTTTGGAGTTAGAGAACCCGGAGTTCTCTGATTGTAGTCAGTATTTCTAACCAAACCAGGGTGATACGGAGAAATCACACCTGTCCCTTTTATAAGTCGTGTGTGTGGGGGTTGCGAGTTGTACAGGCCTGTTTATCTAAGAGAAGTTCTCTGAAGCATATGGCGGACTGTACTACGTCCCGGACAGACAATGCAAAACAATTACACAGAGTAAAGCACGGAACAACATAGTCCAAATTATAATTTCTACTGCAAAATTGAGCAATTAACAAAAATAATACAACTTATTTAGAACAC
Organism: Aspidiotus destructor; assembly: GCA_035079395.1. Classification (NCBI taxonomy): domain Eukaryota; kingdom Metazoa; phylum Arthropoda; class Insecta; order Hemiptera; family Diaspididae; genus Aspidiotus; species Aspidiotus destructor. The sequence continues at coordinate 6,806,802 of JAVHKZ010000003.1, read as the reverse complement.
GTATGTATATCTATGTAAAAAAATCATTTAAATGGTCATAATTATTTTGTGTAGAAAGTTTTTTGAAAAAGAACAATCACCAAGTCTCCAAGAGAGAGAGAAAAAAAAAGATTAATAATACAAACAGAAATTGATATAGGTAGATAAATAATACCTACTTAACACTTACTCACAGAAATTTAAATGACCTCAACATAATGTATTACAATATTTAAGAGGCAAAATTATGGTATATACCTACAAGAGATGAACAATTGAGATGGAGAGGTAAAAATTAATCCCAGAAATTTGGGTCAAGTAAGGAACCAACACCTCCACCACAAATGATAAGCATACAAAATCCTCGTATTGGCTGCTTCAATTCTTCAGAAAACATTCTTTCATCAGTACAGAAGTTACCAAATAACTTATGAAGTAGGGTCCCGATAAATATTTCGATATTGGCAATGAGATAACAAGGTAACTTTAAATTACCATCTACTACTTCACGAAACTTCAAAAGGATCTCAAAATACTTGGTCCTTGGTCCTCTGGGATCGTTGAGCCCAATCTCGTTTTTGCGTAGGACATCTATTGCTTTCCAAATATCTTTTTTTATTTTGTCACTAAAATTAGATACACATGTTTACAGTCTGATGAAATAATATTATCATGTGGAATATCTTTGATTTTACAAAACAAATCTTGTCTCTACTCAACCCATTGCCCCTCAAATAGGGCGCAAAGTTTTGAAAATTGAAATTCTAACCAGATCCAGCCACTCTCACAAGGAGAAGACTTCTAGAGAAATTTTTAACATGGGTGACGCAGAAAAAAAATGGAAACAGCAGTTTTATGCACTGATTTTAAAGGGACAAACAAAATAAAACAAGCCTGGTTATCTTGGCGGGCAAAGATAGTCATCTACCAAATTCATGTATTTCAACTATGCTGGGGGCAGAAGAACGGAAGCGGCACAGGGTGCTTGGATAAAATTGGAATAATTCCTCGTACAATGTAAAGGCAAGAAACTAGGAATCATTTTGTATGAAAATAAACTGTTACAATGAATGTGAAACAATCGACTAACCTTTTAGTGAGAAATTCTATTTTCGAGCTGTCCATATCGTCCGATAACGGCCACTTGTTGATGCAAGCTATGCACTGACAATCCGTCATACCCAATTTTTTTAACCACTTTTTACGTTTGTCAATCGAAATTTCTGCATACGGTACACAGTACGAGATGAAAATCTGTTGAAAAGATTTTCAACACTATAAATATGCGTATTTCCTTTATGCATTCTAGGGTTTTTAGCGTAATAAATATACGTACTTGTTCTCCTTTTTTAATTGGTCGCAACGAAAAGAGGAAATGTTCTCGTCTTTTTGATACACTGATTGCGTTTGGGTTACAAGAATGATTAGTGAAACTATGCAACGAACATATCCCACCTCCCACATTATTTATGCGGGAAAGGTTTGTGTACTCTGTAATTTCAAAATTACAGAACTGGCTTTTCACTGTTAGCAAATGATTGACCAGGAGGCTGGCGGCAAACTGTATTTCCTTCTTCAATGAGGCTCCCTGTGGACAGAATAGAAGAACCAATAATTTGTACAGATAATAGAGAGCAAGTCACTGAAATGATTCAAAATTTCTCTCAAGCGGTCAATTATGGAGGAGGTAAAGGAGCCATATATCTCCCAACATAAAAACCTGGATCCGTGTTATTTCATGGGTGAGAATCGATAGACGCATCCGAGTCTCTTCTTTCAGTCTACCTGTAGTTTTGAAACCCGATTTATTCAAGATCTTATACATAGGAGACGTTTCATATTGAAAATGTAAAATCATACATACAGAGTTTACAAAAAATTCATTGTATGTTCGACTATTGCAACAGAAATAGGACAATGCATGTGATAGAATACTAGTCATCCTAGAGAGGAGACAAGGTCCCGGCCACTGCTTGTTTCTCACACTTGAGATTTGACTCTTTTTCATTTCTATATTGCGTGATATCGTCCTACTAAACAACTGAACCGCCCCTCACTTTCCCTTTGTTTGACAGAATCTTAGATCCGCTGTGTCGTCGTCTTCTGGTCAATACAAGTAAGCCATTTCTCTCAGAAGATTCATAAATCCATTTTTCTAAAAATACCTAGCTTGTCCTCTTGTAAAAAGACTACTTTTTCTGTTTGGAATGAGACTCCGCTGAATAATGCTATTTCTGTCATACTCACGTCATCAACTTTTTCAAAAAATGAATATTTCTCCAACATTACAATCATTCCAACTGCTTCCACAGTCTTCTCCTCTAGTCGTTCATCGAAAGTTCTGCACAATTGTAGCAGCGATAGGTAGTCTGTTTTGTAAACTTTATTTGTCGGATCGGTTTTCTCTACAAAAATGTCTTGAATCTCCATTTTCTCCATGAGAGTTTTCAAAAGAGTTCCTTGTTCGGTTCCAATCAACAACGTTCTGGCAGCCAGTATAACATTCGCGTCTGTGATGCCTTGAGCGATGTAGTATGGCCACATTTTGCATTCAATACGATGATAAGTATCAAAAGCTTGTGCGCGACAGGCCTCCGAGCAATACATCATCTGTTGTGACAACACAGATAATGACATCATATTATAAAAGATTGTAGGAGCATTGACAATCCTACGCAAACAAATGGTGTTGTTGAGCTTCCGATGTTGTTTATGCTGCAAGTAAGCCATAATCAAAGATGTATTTTAATTTAAAAGAGATTCATTCACTAATTTTTCATCAACAAGTGATTTTCATAACATATTTCTGTTGTTCTCTTATAATTGAAACATGGGTACCAAACTAATTGTCAAAAAAAAATCGGTAATTCTTAGGATTGAGTGAGGTTTTCTAAAACTAGAAAATATTTTCTTAATGATCATCTCGTCACTTTCTAGATATATTATTTCAACTTTAATCATTTATACTGCCGAGCAAAGTGAAATTGACCCACATCAATATCAACAGTCATGCAGGACAGGTCTTATTTCAAAAGTTTCCGATAATGGGTAAATGATGGCAATCAACATGTATACATACATACTTAAATCAAAAAAGAATAGATAGCCTCCTTGGCAAAAGAAAAACAGAACATGTTGAGAACATACCATGGAGCAAGTATGGCAGGGCACAAGGGCATCACTTCTCAGAAAACAGTGCGCACAATTTGTGTGTTGGCGATCAGTCCGTAGCATTGATGAGAAAAACTCTTGTCGGGTCAAGATTTCACCTGGAATAGATCAGATCATACTATACATATGATAGGTATTATCTTCCTGTAAGATATAACTGAAAATTAAGAATAGGTAGTGTCAGCGAACGTGTTTTAATTCTTCATCTTACACCTTTGTTCAGCTGAGGAAAAAAGTCCTATCAAACAGAGAACAAGATCACGTAACCACCGAAGGCCAAACCAAATTCTACAATTGAGTCTTTTTTTGAAAAGAAGGCGCGTTTCCTTGAGCTTTGTCTTTCTTGAAAAGAAAGGCTCAATTTTTCACTGTGAGAGAGAGGAATGGTAACAAATTTCTTCAGGCTTATTCTTACGGGATAGAATTTTGATGGGATCTGGGCATGGGGCTTCTGAACTACCAATAATTAGAAAATTAAAACAGGAGAGACATATCATAAAGTCAAATTGGCCAAAGTTTTCCATCAATAATGCTTCTTTGAATAAAAGATATAGGTAATAGTCTACTTTTTGCAAAAGGAAATGATAGGTATTTCAATCATATATGTGCACATACACACACAATCGCAATGTAATTCATGACTGAGGCTGATTAGCTGAGCCTACACTCTGCGGTTCATCAACTCATCGGAGATAATATCACACCGGGGCTCTATTTAAATATACCGGTAGGTGATAAGTGTTTACCTGTCTTGATATTGTTGGTTGCAACATAATGACGGCCCCATTTCTCATCACATTCCAGTTTGATCTTGGTTGACGTATTGGGGAGCAATTGATTCTTGAGAACAGAAACCCATTCACGCGGAATGTCGTTCTTATCAATGGGATCTGTCTCATCACCTTTGAGTCGTATTTGATCGGTTTCAGACGCTTTCCGTCTATTTTCTTCGCGTCTTATTCCCGTCAGACACAATTTCTTACAATCGTGCAATTTTGCTCGCAAATGCTCCGGATATTTCCCAGCGAGAGCTCGATTGATGTCGAATAAACAAGATGCATATGTACAAAGTCGAAGTAAAACTGCTGAACGATTAGCGTACGCAAGGGCTAATTCCACGGTGTCATTGAATGCATACGATACGCTGACAGTATACAAAGTTAAGGCTGCGTAATTATCATTAAGTTTGAATTTCGTATTTCCATCGTTCCTGAAACGGTTAGCCTTGTCGGTAGACTTCGATATAGGAATTTCAAGGAGCTTTGATTGAAAATCCGGAGTAGAGAAAAACAACTTGAAGCTTACATAGGAAATTTCTATATTTTCAATGAGATCCTTCACATCGACCGTCATAATGCAGATTGAAATATTATGACAACAGACCTGGAAAAGGAATTAAAATGATCTGATGATGATGATAATAGATAAATCGAAAGAAAGAGAAGGTTATCAAGAGCACAACTTGATTGTTTCGCGATGAAGTATAACATTATCAATACAAGCTACCGGTAAGTTGCAGTAATTCAATTGGAGAAGAGCCAGGCGTCATCATGTCGTTAACAAATAGGCTGGGCATTATATCTCAAATAATTGCAGAACTGTACAAGGGACTAGGAAAGAATTGTTAGAATAAGAATTTGTAGCAGAATTAACTTACCTCTTCCTACGTTCAAATGAATAAATCTGGAAAGTGGACGATCTATCCGAATAATTTCAGATTTCGACGATCTACAACACAGATAAAGAGCAAGATGCAGCAGTCAATCTCAGAATTCAGAAATAAATTGGAATCCGTGCAACTCTTTGACTTTAAATATTATGGTACAGCTTTAAAATGCAAATAGCACATAATACAGCGTAACGGCGTAGTAAGTTGGTGGTGTTACTGATAACTGATAAGATAGACAAAGGAGAGAAAACCCTTCGAGGAAACCAGCAGCAGAGAAGCGTTTGTGCAGTGTGCACGTCGTCGTGTTGTCAAAAATTTCACCAGTGACCAGTGTTATCTGTGATTAGAATCGAAAATTGTCCTCTCACATTCTTTTCTGGATCAAATTTATCATTTGACATTTATCCTCTTAAACCTTTCATCTTGAATCTTATTCTTGCGGCTCACAAGTCACAATGAAACATTTAACATTCCATGTTCATGACCTTTGAAATATGCATTTGAAAATGTTTCTGAACCAAGTGAGAATAAAAATTTTCCGTTTTGTCATGGCCGTCTCAAAGGAAGGCCGGAACGTGCACAGAACGGCAACGCTGTGAGAGTAAACCAACTTTTAGTTTTACAATCATGTGCTCTTATGGGGAAAAAGTGGTTTTTTGAGAATCAGTGAGTACCTGTTGAATTTGGTGAAAAATTGAAGAGAACAAAAATTGTAGGCCATTAAATTCTCTATCAGAAAATGTATTAAATTCAATTTTCAAAATTTTGCATTAATTTACATGTAAACCGGTCGGCCTATAGGCCTACTTAGCTGTTGCCAGATCTGCATGTTCCAGCCTTCCTTTGAGACGGCCATGGTTTTGTGCATTACTGTTTTAATAAGTCCTATTTTATTATTGGAGTTCAAGGAATTTGAAAAAAGTTAGGTATCAATGAATCATGCAGAATTTAATTGCTACTGCAAATAAAAAGAAAAATCTTCTGATGGTGGAGCCAAATAGAAGAAAAAGATGATGTTTCATGTCTGATGTCCTTGCGTGAGGTTTTCACTCGATCTTATCAAATTGGTTGAGCGCTTCACGTGTTATGCCTGAACTCGCAAATTTTTGAAGGGTTAGGCTAGTATACATCTATCATAAAACTAGGCCGGACACCTTCTTTAAGACTAGTAAAATGCTAGGGATAGGGATTATAAGCCTAGTTTAGGACTAGTTAAATACTATCATAAAGATAGTATACAGCTATTATAAAACTAGGATGAAGGGGGGGGGGAGATTCCTATATAATTATCTAGTTTACAACTGGTTAAATCCTAGTATAAAGCTAGTACCTATAAAGCCACTATAAAGCTAGTGTGAAGCTAGTATATAAACCGGGCAAGGTGAACTTGCGGGGTGAACTCGCAAATTTTTGAATTACCCACGGAGTAACGAAGGGGGGGGGCACTCGCGAACTCGCAAAATTTCAAATTAGGGGTCAGGATTCAGGTCAGCGTAAAGACATGAAACATGTCAAAAAAAAATTGGAGGCCATTGCAGGTTTACAATGGCAGCGGGGAACCCGCAACCTCCCGCACTCGCGATGACGTTGGCGCAAACGTGCCCCCTCAGAAAATGAGTTGACTGGGCTCTTCTCAGTAAACCTGATATAATGAAGGCTGGAAATTGAAATTTTACAAAGTCCCTAAAAGTAGGTCAAGGTCAAGGTTATTGATGACGTCATAAAGCACCACACGTCACGTCACGGCACGTAGTTCACAGAAACTCCCGGACGCGGACGTTTTCTGAGGATTACCTTCTAACAATTTGGATAGCGGGTTGCTCGCTAAAAAGACGTCAGCGCATGAGTGTGCTTGTGTCCGCGCAGAAGCCAAGTCCGTCGCTGATCATAAAATTAGCTCTTATCTCTTTTAACATCACTAACATGAATTTCTATAGATCACAAAGTGCAGAGAACAAAAATTATAGCTGTCATTGAATGCTTCTTTCCAGTCAATTAGATTAGGAATTTTTTGCAGAACTTCTTTCGCATCACTATCACCTTATTTTTTGTGAGAGACTGTTGGCAGATAGCACATCACAAAATTGATATGTCTGCCCCTTGCTGATAACCTTCCTTCACAGCACATCTCAAAAATTGATGATGGACGATAATCGATAGTTTTATGCTATTGATAGTCCCGATAGTTTTCCCTGAAATCTTCAAACTCAATGTTGTAAGTCGTAATCAGGAAAGTTAGTTTCACCTATCTGCAATAACGCCCGTGTATAGGCTTTATGCTCAATAGTTAATCAACGGTATTTGTAAGAAATCTCTTTTACGTAGGTTAATGATCACGCGGTCAACAATAGTAAAAATTTTGCCAAATGGCGGTTATGTAACGTAAGAGACTACAATTTCGATAAGCGGGAAAAACGGTCTGTCTTAACAGTTATGATCAATTGACCAGCAGGCCTGTCCAACCTTTCACAATTGGCGGGCCGCATCTGTTCTTCCTGAAATTTCCGCGGGCCTCAAATCGTGTACCTATATTTAATGACAATTTCATGGTAGATCTTTGATTATGAAATCATGAGTTTTCTATCACTTTTTGGGTTTTCTGAAATTCTTTCGCGGGGCGCACGACAGAGCTTCACGGGCCGCAGGTTGGTCAGGCCTAGACCATATAACATCCAAACGGTTAAACACTTATGGTCAGTCCTCCATTTTCCCTTCGAACGCTTATTGGTCAAACAATCAGACTTTCCCACTTTGTTTCGGTTATCGGTTATAACCTCAAGTGTGTATTTAAAGTCGAGCTATATGGATTGGCGGAAGGATGGGGAGGAGTTGAAAAAAATTGAGCCGACAAGTACCTACTTTTAGATTTTCCGGCCTTCTTGCTAGAGAATGAGGACGAGGAAGAATATCAAGCTTGGAGGTAGCGATTATGGGGAGGGAAAATCGAGAAAACTTTGGCCTGTACTTTACTGTGACGACGATAGTCGGTGGGGGGGGGGGGGGAGGGGAACTAGAAAATTTGAAAAAATTCTAGGTGGGTTTTTGAGCTTCAGGATAGGAGGAAAACTAGAAAGAATTTGAAGTTACAAAAAGGAGGAATTAGAACCATCCAACCCTCCAGCCATATAAATTAAGGAGAAGAAAAATTCATAATCAGTTTTTTTTTTTCATATTTCTATTTACCGATCAGGAATTCATTTGACCACACTTGAAATCTGAGACGTCAATCATAATAAAGAAATAAGTGAGTTGAGCCTACCCGTAGAATATTGATTTCCGATCTCTATCAGATGACAATTCCTATTCGAGAATATACTTACTTCCATATAGACGATTACCATAGCTTCAAGACTCCTGTTCTACATATTTACGTAGGTACGTTCGTTGCATTTTTTCCGCTTCAATTATAGAAATCAAATTATTAATTATAAATTCCGCGGTGCATTAAGTCAGTCGATATTAGGATGAAAACGTGTCATCATTTACGGATACAGGACAGACGACCCTGACCATGTAACTGTAGCGATAAAATATGCCGCATGGTGAAAATGCACGTACGCCGAAGAAAGAAAAATTTGAAGAGAGTCCAATAACGTACACTCGCACTCTCGAGTAGGGATAAGTTTGATATATAATTATACGTTCCTATGATGACAGGATCAGTTGCCAGTTACTATTCCTCGTCAGCGTCGGGTTCTCTTGATCGATCAGTAAAAATGGTGAACGCCGTTACGAACTTAATTTTATTTTCGGTCGTCGCAACGTTAGCGGCTCAACCTATTAGTGAATCCAAAATCGACGATGCGAGGGATTCGATCTGGAAAAATACGCCGGTAGATACTTTGGTGCAAGAATACCAAGAAGAATGCTCTCAGGTGCCCGAGAGCAGCGCGTGTTTGAAACTCAAAGTGTTAAATTTCGTCGACGTATTCCTAAGCAAAGATAACTTCAAAGTGAGTACCTTTATAGCTTCATTTCGTTTTGAAAATCGCTATTCAAAAAGGTTGTTATTTGGCATAAATGCTTCTTTTTTTTCGGGTGAAAATTAAATATTAGTTTATTTTGTGGTCACGATTTTGTCCTTCAGAACCTAAAAGTATGTGTGCTTAAAGAGAATAATTACAATCTTGGGCGACATAAAGATTTTTCGGGAAGCTTCAACTTAACCTCTTTTAATTTGAATTTTACAAACCATTCGTTTTCGTCTGTCTCTTACAGTTGATTCCAAACGAAAATGGAGCCAAAGAAATGAGAGTTGGACGCAGTGAAGATGGTTTTCTGGAACAGGCAGAAAACTACATAAAAAGTCACGATTTGGTAGTTGCGATGCCTACGACTTTCTTGCAAGGGGCTACGTTCAAATTGTCTCCCAGAAATTTAGACGAAAATGAGCTTAACATGAGTGTGAAGTTGCCCAGCGATGAAGAAAGTCCCGCTTTCGAAAGCAGAGGTAAGTTTCGACCGTTCTAATTTTTGATGTACGTTGTCGTGTCGCTATTTATTTGGCATCGTATTGAACAAAACCTTCACGACTTGATTTCCTAAAAAACGTGACAAAAATAGTAGAAAAAATACCTGCGCTTATTCTTTCCGTTCGTAACTGTTCACCATTTTTTGAGAGTAAAAGTAGAATTACCATTATTAATTTGCACGCGTTCAATGTTTTCTGATTTTCAGGACGTAAGAGCAAGTTGAGGAAAATTTTGGTGCCGATTCTTGTATTCGTGCTCTTGAAAGCGATGACCTTAATTCCTCTCGCGATAGGAGTGCTCGGTCTGAAGGCTTGGAACGCTTTGCAACTGTCATTCATTTCGTTCTTGGTTTCCATTTCGTTGGCTATCTTTCAGCTGTGTAAAAAAGTAGCCGCAGATTCTGGATCCCAAATAGCTGCCCACATCCCATTCGAAGCTAGTCATTATGCGGCCGCTCGGAATTTCATCGTTTCACCAGAACAAAATGACATTGTCGACAGAACAGGAGAGGTGAACGCTCAAGATCTGGCGTATAGAGGATACTCCGAAAATTCGTGAAACGTCCACCCGGATGCTGTCTTAACAACTTTTTTTCCTTTCATTTGTAATAATTTGAATAGAATGTTTATTTATTTGTTATCTGTAAATTTTGTACAATAAAGATACCGTTAAAAGAAAATTTCTCATATTGTTTTCGTTCGAACTTTTTTGTTTAAAATTGAATTTCTTATAATTTCAATTTATGCTTCAAAAAGACGGAAAGATATAAGTTGCGACTTCAAGCTGAATAGTACAGCTCGCGTGCAAAGCTCGACTTCCATGGATTTCTGCACGAAGAACAAAATAAAGCATATCCCTGAAGAGGGGAAAAAAATGACCAACTCAATTAGCTTTTCTGGCCTTCCTTTTTTTTTTTTTCTGTTTACCTCACTGCCGTACAGAGTTAAATTGACGTGGTATACAAAACCACGATCATGAGAAGCATCAAGAGAAATATCTTCGGAAGAAAATAGATCACTAGGTATAGTTGTTCTCGATTATCAGTTTCCAATTTTAATTTCCTACAACAACTTCCCGATCGATTCTCAGATACGACACATCTCGAGGTTGACACGAAAAAATTGACGTAGGTATAGGCATTTGTTCGTGATGGTAGTGGTGCGTGATTACAAAGCTTCCTTATTGACACATTTACAACGAATTGCGCAGAAGATCTCGTCTTGGTGATCGATGTTTCTACATTTATGTCAACTCAACTTTCTTCGGCAGTTCAGATCTAACTGGACTGTAACTTTAAAGAAAGGGGAAGGTTTCCTAATCTCCGAAGTGCTTATGTCCCCGTTTGAACCCGACCTCTTTTCATCTGGCCATCTTCTACTGCCGCAGATATGTAGATGACGTGAACTGGTTACCGTTTCATAAAATTTACTTTGGAAATCGGTGGCTCCTTGATTAACTTCGTGGATCTTACCGTCTCTGAAAAAGAAAGAGTCCATGAGTTTGAGATTTGTAGAAAAGATGCGTCGACCGATGTTTTAGTCCACGGATCGTCATTCTGCTCTGTTGCCCACAAATATGATGCGTTTAATAGCGTTGTACGTAGACTAACAGACATTCTTTTGAGTCGAACTACCTTCAGAAAGGAGTTAATGACGATGAAACATCTGGCAACGGTTAGAGACGCGGTGGTGCATCGGAAGATCAGTAGATAATGCCTCGACTCTACTACCTCCCTCCCCCGTACAATCAGCCGTGAGAAATTGCTTTGGATTAGGCTTCAATTCTTGAGGAAATTCTCTCTTCAATTCGCCACTTTGGTTTTCAGCCTGCTATCTACAACCCTGTTACTTTCGAGGATTTTTTGTTAGATTGAAAAATCGAATCCCTCATGATGAGAAAAGTGGGGTGTATAAATTAGAATGTAGAGGTTGTAAGGGTGTTTACATCGGGGAGACTGGCCGTCAGCTCAAGATTAGAGTCGATGAACACAAGACAGTCTAGCAAAAGGGCAAGGTCTCATCGCTAACGGGCATAGCTTTTGGAAAGGTTCAGAAGAACTTATTCACAAGGATAATTTATATTTCAAATGTACCACCCTAAAGCATATTAAAATAATTCGTCATAAGAATACTGGTGGTGTAGTTATGCTGAACAAACATATACCGGACGAAGGGTCGATGGAGCTCATTTGAACTGCGTTATGCAAAAGCCGTCCAAGCGACGAGTTTTTAATCAGGGGGAACAGGCACGCTTGGACGGCTTTTACTTAACGCATTTAGAGAACCCTTCCGCAGAATGCCAGAGTGTCGCCCGAACGGCTTTTGCATAACGCAGTTCATTTATAAGTCACAACTCGATGATTAGTTTCTTTTCTTGTTTTATCATTCTCGAGGTTGGTGACAGCGTTCACGGGTTTTCTTTGGGTCAGATAACTACTCAGTCGAAAGCGCTCCGGGTTTTCAATTTTTTTCCGCGGTTTTTTGAAAGTAGTTACTCATTAGAGTATCACCATTTTAATCATGAGTAACCGTAATTTAAAACATCCCATTAATTTGGTCGAATTGGTCTTGGTATTGAGAATTCAAATTGAAATCTTGAAAAGTCTTGAATTTTTCTACCTTGTACCATAGTGTACAAAGCCTAAAAGTAAGAAGATGATGTACGTAGATTTATTTATTGTACAGTTTCTGAGGTCCTCCGTTTACGTTTCGGGTCATGGCATGGGCAAACACTTACATACAGCTCAAGAAGAAGTTAACCTTCTCCAAGTTCTACTTTCCTCATTCATATTGTGGAATGATCTTTTCTAGTCTCTCCCTGTCATCCATCTCTCTATTTAGTTCAGAGCTTGCAATCAGAAAATTTTCAAGCCCTGAACCAAGAAATGAAAGTTTTTACTCCTATTTATAGTTCAAAAGTCGAAATAAACCTAACCTTCCTCCCCCGTTGATCAGGCCTGCTCAATCTATGACCCGTGAAAGGTCTCTATCCAGCCCGCAGAGATTCCGATGGAAAAGTAGACAAATTATGTAGGTAATAAAGACGTGAAAATTTCTTGGTCGTTAAATTGGAAAAATTGGCCCGCTTCATTCCTTACTTAATTAGAAGTGGCTCGTTCTCTGAAAAAAGTTGGGCAAGTCTGCCTTAGAAACTCTCCTGATCTATACCGTGCTGGATAGCAAAATATTTGCAAGAAACTTGATTTGTGGAGACGTTATTCAGAATAATTCGTCGTCCGCCATCCTCCCAGGATTTCATAGAAATTTCGAAGGGGTACTTGAAAACATTCCGCCCATGAAGCATTGTAGATCGGAAGGAAACTTGGTAGAATTTTAACGGATTTCCCTCTATTCATCAGGCAAAATTCCTCGTTGATAGGATATCTGGATGATATCAAACTCTCTTTCAACTCTCTCGAACTTCAACCCCACAACCGGTTATCTGCTTTCCTAAACAGGGCCGTCACTAGAAGGTGGCGATTAGGTATTACCGTTTCAGGCCTCGAGCTATTGTAGGCCTCGCGCCGGCGAGGAGGAAAAAAAATTAGAATTGTCTAAATTGAAAAGAGGGCTCATGTGAAAATATTTTGCGTTAGGTCTCGGAAAGTCTGGCGACAATGCTGAGCTCGAATCTCAGTCTCGAGTATCAAGTTTTAGTCTCGAATTTCGGTTACGAGTGTCTGTCTCGAGTCTCATTCGGTCTCCTCGAGCCTCAAACTCGAGTCTCAGTCTCGAGTCTCAAGCTCGAATCTCTGTCTCCAGTCTCAGTCTTGAGTGTCAGTCTCAAATCTCAGTCTCCAGTCTCAAGTTTCAGTCTCGAGTCTCGGTTCCGAGTGTCAGTCTCGAGTCTCTATCTCGAATGTTAGTCTCGAGTCTCAAGCTCGAGTCCCAATCTCGAGTCTCTATCTCGAGTGTTAGTTTCGAGTCTAAGGCTCGAGTCTCAGTCTTGAGTGTCAGTCTCGAGTCTCAGTCTTGAGTCTCAGTCTCGGCTTTCAGTCTCGGATCTCAGTCTTAGGTCTCAAGCTCGAGTCTCAGTCTCGAGTGTCTGTCTCGATTCTCTATCTCGAGTGTTAGTTTCGAGTCTAAGGCTCGAGTCTCAGTCTCGAGTCTCAAGCTGAAGTCTCAATTTCGAGTTTCAGTCTTGAGTCTCAGTCTCAAATCTCAATCTCGAGTCTCAGTTTTGAGTCTCAGTCTCGAGTCCCAGTCTCAAGTCTCAAGCTCCCAGTCTCAATCTCGAGTCTCAGTCTCGAGTCTCAGTCTCGAGTTTCAGTCTTGAGTCTCGGTCCCGAGTGTCAGTCTCGATTCTCAAACTCGATCTCAACCTCGAGTCTCAAACCGTCGCCGGGGAGTGGGGGGTATCAAGTAGGTATTACCGCTTCAGGCCTCGCGCTACTGTGGATTTCGCGCTGGCGAGGGAAAAACAAAATCAAAATTGTATAAATTGAAAAAAGGCCTCATGTGAAAATTCTGCTATATGCCTCAAAAAGTCTGGCGACGGCGCTGTTCCCAAGAACAAAAGAAGCCTCAATTTTTTCCAAGCCTAATCATATTTCACTGAGATGGATGTAGAAATACTGATTATTTTTAATGAAGCACTATTTGTAACGCAGTACAAAAAAGTGCATCGTTATCGTTATAACCCCTAACCTTAAGACATGTATACTCTTGTGACGTCATCAGCAGCGTTACGTACATTATTTTATGTGGAAAAATTTTTTGCCACATACCTCTCTTGAAAAACAAATCTGTGGAAAAACCGAATATGTCTTCTCCAGAGCCATGTATAAAGTTGTCTTTTATATGTTTGTTCAATTTGGCTCCGTTTCCAGTATTGCTTCGCCTGATTTACGCCTAGTACACTTTTTGTCAGGCAACACCGATAAGCTCAATCGCCCCCGCTCGTTTGTTTCTGCAAGCTCGAAAAAGTCTCGAAATCAATTAATTATACCAGTCATGTCGATTTCTCATAACATCAGTAATGGTCTTAGCTTAGTTATTCCTTATAGCTTAAACAAGTATCAGCCTAACATTCTGTACGTCAGGTTATTTAGCTGACGGCCTCCAGGAGTATATTGCTCAGCTTACGCACCGAGTAAAATTTTTTCAAGTTCTCTGGTCAAGTCAAGGTCACTAAGTTATTTATGAAGTAATATGACAGAAATTCAGACCAGCAGTGTCTGTATAATACACTAGGGCCTCCATACATACTAAGTTAGGCTAACTAATTCATCTCGTTCCTTCTATATGTACGGACCCCAATAGATTATTACATCATACAACGTCCTAGGTGAATTTTTTTCAAGTCCTTCAATCAGATCAAGGTCATAAATGACGTTATTTATGACGTAATAGTGACATAATCATGATAGAAATCCAAACTAGCATGTGAGGGCCCTCATATACCATAATGTTAGGCTAATTAACTTATCTCGCTCCCTCTATTGAATATGGGCATCACGTGAAGGATGACGTTGTACTACTCGTTTGATAAAATTTTTCAAAGTCCCTTAAGTAGATCAGAGTCATCGGCGAAGTCATTGATGACGTCATGATAACAAAACCGTGACGGATTTTGCAGGAGTAGTCAGCCTGATACGCAAATAAGTAAAATGCAAAAACTATTACTATCCGCTATAATACTGAAGCTCTCAAAACAATGCAGCTTACTTTCAACGCAAATCTGACGGGAGGGTGTAGCTTTTTAGGCAATCTGGGGGAGTCGTATAAACGGTACATGTTACAAACAACTATTACAACTCTGGACCCCAGATCGAAATATGAGGGGGAGGCTTGTGTTATGAACCTCTTAAGCATTAAATTTCAGGCACCAGTATGACATGGTACTCACAGGAGGTGATAAAAGTTTAATTATTGAAATTTTTTTAGACTTCCTCCCCTCTTATACCAACAAAATGACCTTGAAAGCTAGATTTCTCACCACCATTTTTTGTTTACACAGAGCTCAATCTTCGAACTCGGGTCTTTCTTCAATCGTTGTCATTTTTTTGAGAGTACACCCTCTTGAGAACTCTCGCGTTCTCGTATCGATGAAGCTCCTGCATTCTAGAATGAAGGTGTGATTGAAAAATAATCTTAGTTTGTAGACCTATTAAAGTCGTCAATCTGTTTATTCAAATTTCCTATAAGATTACAATCGTTACTAGCTGCCTTCCTTCAAGTTGACATCACAAATGGGCAGTTTTATTGACTTTTCGTAGAAGAGCGAGTCCTACGCCCGTCTCAATTATGGCAGAGGGGAGGGGAATGAATTTTCTCGACGTTCCATCGGTTTTAGATCATTACTACGGCAAGTACGCAGATGAAGAATAATAAAATGGAGTTGACATAGAAGATAATGATTAGAGCGTGAATTCAACAGCTTATGAGTGGATAAAGAGTAGAGCGGCTGAGGATAGCATTCATTGAGAATCGGGAATGATGAAGAATTAGAGGGGTGGGAGGGGGTGAGAATATGAGGGCTATATTGAGGAAACGATTCATAGGACAAGTTGGAATTCTCACCATAGGATTTAAGCGCAATCCTTAAAAATTGCAGGCAGAGGTGAAAAGTCGTGTATTGCTAAGCATTTTTCTTTCATTTCCTGTACAAGATCATCATGGTTTATAGGTGAATGAAAATTTTCTTTAATCGATGATCAAAGGATCAAACAGGAAAAAATACACATTCTAACCTCCTTACCTTGACTTCGCTCGCATTGGGTATGTCGAACACCGACGTAATTATCATTCATACCGCAAGTAATAGAAATTAGCCCATCAACAGGATACTCTTCTAAATCATTCGACACTCTATTAAGTATCCAAAATGAATACTAATACACCGAATCGGCCTAAACTTTCGAAACGGTCAATCGCTGGTATCAGACGCACGTGCTGCTTCCATGTAAGCAATGGCATCGCATCACGTTCAGTTTCGTTTGTCTTTTAAATTCATAAAGATCGATGCCAATGTGAAGAAGGAATTCATATAAAACATATTGACGCGATCGTTCCCCTTATCATTTAACTTTGAAGGTGTGTGCGGTTAGCTACGGTCATCAGATGGTTCTTCAGTAATACTTCAGAAGTTCGGTATCGACAAACCGATTGAAAAATGAATCGATCGTTTTACGTTCTGACGTTTATCTTCACGTTAATTAGTATCAGTTTTTCGGAAAATGCGGTTGTGAACGATTTCGAGGACGATGCGCGAAACCTCAAATCCGACGACTTATTATGGAATATGTTGAACACTTGCGTGAGCAGTGAAGTCAAATCCGTATCCACGTGCTTGAAGGTTGAGGTAAGAAGTTTGTACATATTTACCTTGATATATATCGTCAGAATCATCACAGAAGTCTCATCCTCTCAATCGACCGAAATTAAGTCCACCTGTAAAATATTCGATGATTTCATCAATAGGTGCTGAAAAATTTCGACTACGACGTCAGTCGCATCGGCAGCCCTCGTTCGCTTCACGCGAGGAATGATGTCGAGAAAATTGACAGAATGCTAGTAAAAAGATTTCAACGTTACGCCAAATCCCGCGAATTTCGTATCCAGTTGCCAGAATTTTTCTTTCAAGGCGCCACTTTGGTCTTCAATCCGAAAAAGGGATTAACAGATTTCGATGTCGAATTTCCGAAAGCTCAAGAGAACGAAGATCGGTCAATGTCAGCAGGTGAGTTGAAACAATTTTTTCTAACCAGGAAAAAAGCTCTCGAGTTTTTTTGTGCTTCTTGAGAAGACGACATCTTGAAGCGTAACTTATTTATCCTAGAATATTGAAATATTGAGGGTTTTTCTCTTAATTAGTATACCTACCTAAAGAATCGTTTTGGAGATTTTGATTAATTGTGACTTCGTATTGCTAAATTTCTAGTTTGTGTGGGAAATTTTAAGAATATTTTATTCTCAGTCGACGACCCATCAGAAGGTGATTGAGGGAGGAGTTTATAGCTTGGGATGGAGGTCTTTTTGAATTTGTCAAACATAAATCGCGAAATTCAGTAAATTAATTATGTGGAAACCAATGGAATATTTTTTGTCAAGAGTTCCACGCTCAGGTTGATCCACCAGGGACAGACTCACATTCGCTATTTCTTTGATCAAATCATGAAGTCGTTTTGCCCCGTGCCTATTTCGAAATTTGGGGATGACTCTCAAGATTTTTCCTGAATTCTGCTATCTATCACCACAATGATCTAACATTTTACTAGGGAAAATGATACATACAATGAAATTTCTGGTATTTCAGCTCGCGACATGATGCAACAGAAGGCATTGCTTCCATTGTTGTTGATGTTGAAAATGAAGCTAAAAATGATTACGCCGATTATGTTGACTTTAGTTAGCATTAAAGCGACGAAAGCCCTTCTCATGAGCAAACTCGCTCTGGTTTTAGTAAGTGTATTCATGTTTTCGCAAGTACTCAAGAAATTGGGAATGCATCTTCCAATGTTGCATCCACCACCGATGGACATGATGCCATTCTCGATGACCACTCCTCCTGCGTATGGACCGCCACCAGCTGCCTACGGAGTCCCCTCATCACCTTCTTCCTCATACGGATCACCGTCGCAATCCTCAAGTTATTCTGAACCGAATGCCTGGGAGCCGAGTTCTTCATCATCGAATAGTCATTCGAAAATTTGGGATCCGCAACAAATCGCTTACAGTGCGTACTACAAGCCTGGTAGCAGCTCATCTTCCTTGATATCCTCGTCTACATCGTCTAGTTGAATATGAGCACGTCTCCTCTTATTAATTGTTAATTATTTATTTGTACATAAACGAAATATCGTAGTTCTAAATTATACTTACTTTCCGAAATATCATCTAATTATTACACGGACTACGGATGGCAAGTTTCACGGGGCTTGCGTTAGGCATTTAATGAAAAGTTAGTGTGATTAGAATTGCATACAATATGAAATACGGCGTTTCGTTGAGAACAAGATCGTTTCTGTTGCATCGGTGTTTTTAGTAACTTGCGATGACCATCGAATCAATTTTATTTAAAGAATGATGCCTATGCCTCAGCTAAAAAAAATTCTTTCTTCAGGCGGGATGTAATATTCATAATATTCATATTATAAGATGAATTTTCAGAAAATGTGATCATACTCGTAATATAAAAATATATTAGGAATTTAATGCGAGAATCTAAAATATTCAAACTATAATAAGTAGAGTACTGCAAGACTCCTTATCTTTAAAAAAATATTAGGCCTATAATGCAATGTTGTCCTTGTTATTGGTCAACGATTGTATTATTTTTTAGCAGAAATTGGGAATAAACAATAAAGTTTCTGTCTTCTGTTTTCTTGTAGAGGGGGGGGGGGGAGTATCTGTCGCTCATAGGCTGCAATTCTCGACCTTGGGATAATCTCGGGACTTCAATAAATTGTAACTATTCTGAGCTGGCTGCATGAAAAAAGAACTAGAAGAAAATTTTGAGTTGCGAATCTTAATGAGGTGAAGACTTTGAAAAACTTGGCCACCGCAATATCGAAGGGAAAATTGAAGAAATTTTACTGGTGAGATAATAGTTGATGATCAAAGATAAAAAATCGATCATCACAAATCGATTCTCCTCAACAAACTTGATTGTTTTTTTTTTTATTTTTATGATTGATGTCGCGACTTTACATAAATCTCATCTAAATCAGATCATAAATCCACTCTAGCGCAAAAATACGAAACGTCAGACGTATATTTTAAATCCACGAAATTTGTGTTTTAATTTTATCTTCAATTTGCGTTTCTACTCATATTTCCACGACTTCTTTTGAGCCGAGTTATGGATCAAAAAATGAAAAATTTTCCAAAATTTCCAAAAAATTGAAAATTGTTTCAAATTTTACTTGATTTGAAAGTTGAATTGAACGCTGATTCCGAAAAAAAAAAAATACCTTAGTAACCGTGGGAAACTTGAAAAATTGAGAATTTTCAATTTCTTATTGCGGAAATCTTGGAAAATTGGTAAATTTTTGTTAAATTTTGGTCCATAACTCGGCTCAGAAGAGTCGTAGAAACCTCAGAAATGTCTTAAATTAAAGATGAAATTGATATACAAATTTCGTACATTCAAATTATTCGCCTAACTCTTTGCTTTTTTGCCTTACGACAGATTTAGCGCAAACTCCCGTTCAACAGGTAATATCTTTCTAGTCCATCCGGTATACCTGCACTCCTCATTTAATGCCGTTGAAGAACCAAAAATTATAATCATGGGTCGTGACTGTTTACGACAGTTCCATCCTTCCTATCCCTCTAAATTAAAATTATCATGTGATGGTAAGTTCCTTTTACGTTGATGTATTTTCATTTCCTTACTATAGAGAGTTTTTTTTTTTTGTTTTCATTTCGCACCTAAGGAATATTGATGACGTCTTGTCTACCTTACGATCTCCAAAAATGCACTCGTCTTCCACGTCTTGATTGTAAATGAAGAAAAATCTCATACCGGTACGCAATACTGTTAGAAACGGCTATTTCCCCCTCGTTGGGTAAATAACTAGGTAGGTATTGCACATCCACTACCGTGCGTACAAGAGATATGATTCTATCTATCATAATCAAAATACTCAAGTTATTTTTCTTCGTGGAAAAAAAAAAAAAAACATATATTCTTGGATCTTGGTATGGGAGCGTGCACAAGATTCATACCAAGGAAAAGTTTTTCATCATTAATGAAGAAAGTAATTCCAAACGTTTCAACGTTTGAGATATTCAATGCAAAAAGTGTTCGGTAGACAACTCAGCATTCAATTCTGCTAGCACATCAAGTTCATCGAGAATTTCAATGTTTAGCAAGAAGTTCGTACAATTACCACAGATACGACGATTGGAACACTAGATTACCACCTAATTATTATTATGTAAAATATGCAAGTTACCTACGAAAAATTGACTTCCTGCGTTACAGAGTGAATAACGTATAATGCCATATTGTACACAGTCGTACGCGGTCGAAACATCTTCTTGTCACCCAATCTAAGTTCTCAGGTTACATGAATTGTTACTTCAAAATCAAATCGTTTGTCTGAAAAAACTACACCTGAAACCGTTACTTGAAACCCCGGCCCGTTCCCACTTCGACTACCGAGGCTCATTACATTCTCGGGCTTCAACTGGGAACAGTGATTACCAGGACATCAGAATAGCGAATCAAAACGATTCTAACGTAATAACTATAAAGATAGATCGATTGAACTAAACGTTTATAGGTAAAACAGTCAACATCATGGTAGCCTTCCAAAGTGAACTCGGCAATCAGTTCTACGCTTTGGTCTTGAAAGTCACGAATAAGGATTGGTAGGCATCGTTAAGTATAGTTTCACGACTTCTGGCTCATATTATTCTAATTCTTTTTAATCATCACTTGGCTAGCGCCTTACTTGGTGCAGTACGAACTTTGTTCCTTGTCAAAATTGAATCACGCGTTTGAATCGATCATTTGAACTTACTTATCTTCGGTATTATCAAACAAACACTGCTAACAGATATAAGAACAGCGGAAATTTAGACTTGGAGACGAGATTAAAGAAAAGGAAAGTAAATTGATTCTGATGTCACGTAACACTGTACCGAGTTTCTGAAAGGAAGAAAGAGATTAAAGCTCATCATATGACAGTATGGTTGACAAAGAAAAACGACCATCGCAAGGTCGTCAGCCGAACAAAGTAGAATTGATGGACGAGTAGGCTTTCTACAGGATCAAGGATCACAATGAAAATACGTTACTATCTCAATTCCTAGAAAAATTCCTCACAATATATCGGTACCTGAGTAAATAAGAAGGAGATGCTAGTTCCAGATATATTGTCAACGAACAAGTCGATAGTGAAGTTGGTTTTGAGTAATGATATCCGCTTTTTAAAATAATTTTATGAATGGAGATAACTGCGTTCAAATTATCGGCTCTCGTGATTTCAGAGCGTGATCATTTTTATTCACGCATGTCAGTTTTCAGATCGTTGATGTTGAGAAACGTCAACAATGATTGTTTAAAAAAATACCGTCAGATGACTGTTCTTGTAATTTTAGAGTTTTAGTCAATTCACAATACTAAAGTCCTTTAAGGAACGTTAAAAAAAAACGAGTCGAAGAAATCACATAATTAGAATTTAATTCTATACTTAGAGGAAGAAAATTGGGAAGAAATAAAAGAAGAAATAACGAAAATGAAAATAAAAATAAGCAACTCATTTGGAATCTTTCATTCTAGTAGGTAGGTAATAAATTGGATAAATCTGAATGTTTTTATTCTTGTTTCTTTGTCTCATGAGCTGATGTAAATTTTATTTCTACACATAGTTGATCTGAATAAACTTAATAATTCATTGTAGGTATTTCGACAAAAAATAAATAAAATAATAATAGGTACCTACCCAGTAATGAATTAAAATAAGACTTGAACTAACAATTTTCATTAATAATTCATAAATATTAGATTAAAATTACATCAAGATTCTATGATTTTTTGATCTACTTAGTGAGTATTAAAAGAAAAATCACAGTTCATATTTTAGTTAGGTAATCAATTTTGAACATAAATCAACCAAGCCGGCGAAAAAGAGGAAAAAAAAAGAAAAGCATAGCTCCATGATTTTGTAAATATTGTTTTCTTTTTTGTTCTTAATAGGCTAATGCTATTCTTTATTAAATTGTTATCAATTTCCCTTAAGTGTGAGTAATAATAACTAATTTTTACGAATTGTGTTATCTGCATAAATAGGGCTTAGTGTGAAAAATACTGAACGATCTTCAATAGCGACTACGCGTGCACAACTTACATCAATCAAAAAATATAATTATCGTGAATTTTGTTCATAAGGAGGCGGAAGTGAGTTTAGTTTTTTTTTTTTCTATTGTAGATAATTACAAATTATAGATAAAGGAATAAATAGATGTACCTAATTAATATTTTCACCGCCCATGAATGTTTCATGCTAGAAATAAGTAGATAATATCTTGATTTCTGTAAATGATTCATTTTAAACTTTTTCCAGAAATCTATGTTGTAAATTTCGATGCTTGTTTACCGCAAAATTCTAATAAATCTTCGAGTGTTAAGTCCGGCCAAAATTTCTTTCACAAATACTTACAAGCTTATGTTTTTGTTCACATACTATAGCACTTACTCTATTCTATTGAGTTGGTATTTTTGGCGAAGTAGACTTATTTGGAACTTACTAAGACCATCGACAGGGCCGCCTAAAATCTATGAATGATTGGCTGCCACACATTTTATAATCGACCAAGGTATAACTTCAAGTGCAACTTACATAGTTATTCCTGTAATCTCCAATATAATCTAATATTTGTTTTTCTTATTCTTTTTTCTTCGTTCAGAATAAAATCCTTCGATTGGCTGTAGAACTTTTTTTAAAGTGAGGTAGATGCTACGATTTTTTTTTGTGGTGTAAAGTTGTGAGAAATTTTAACAATTTCAAAGAAAAATCACTGCAAACCGTAAGTGATCGTCCTCGAGGGATTGTCGTTATTCTCCCTCTCCTTACACTCTATTTATATCTTTCACGTTCTCGTGCGAACAACCCGCAATCCGTCAATATTGTAAAAGCCTCCTTCTAATTATTTAATGGAGATTTTTGGGTTGTCAGACTATTTTAATGATTGAGGATGAAATCCCAATTTATTTCATTATTTTAGAACTAAGTACATAGCCTACCCAAAGCTGGTTCTATTTTAATTAGGTAGCTAGGTAATCTTATATAGGCTAGCGGAAGGATGTTGTATAATGCAGTTTCTAACTACTGCAGTTCTGTAGGTTACGTATTAAAATAAGTGTAGGACAGTTTTTAAGAATTTTTCTATTTGTGATGATTTTAGTTTTATATAGACTCTGACATGGACATGCGGGTCAACGTGAATGGGAAGTTGAATAAATTGATTTTGATAAGACTTAAAATGCCCCCCTTTTTTTTCCGAGCAAAAACATACTTCAGATCAGCTGATCACTAGAAATAGTTCCTAAGTGGTGCTTACTCAACTTATGCTTTCTCTTGTCTTCTATGTTCCTAGGTAGTATAAAAATAAAATAATAATTATTAATCATGGTCCGAGTTACATATTAAATAACGTGAAAACAACGACGCACCCTGTGGTCATTGGAGTAACTAACGAATAGAATGAAATTTTGATAACGAGTCAAGTCAACCTGTAGAGTCAACATTGATAAGCCCGGGAAACTTGTAAGAGGAAAACAAAGTCAGACTTGAATTGAGCTTGAATTTTGAAGTGCAAGTTGCAAATTTGCTGTTTGCAGGTATAAATACTTGAAAATTTACTTTCACTATCAGAAAATATTTTCTACTGCCCAGCGTACTGTACGCTAAGCAGCTACTTGTCCTTGTAAATCGATGAACTTGATCGATATCACGTTCATGGAGTCCACTGTTCATGTATCGACAGGTAATTTGAGTTCACGGTTCAGTTTTGGTATTATCATTCAGTCGAATCCAAGTCTTTCTCAATATTTAAAGTAGCAATTGTGTTCGTGCTGAAAAAGCGTCTGCACAATGTCTCGGAAGCTAATTAACAGTCAAAAAATCCTAAATTGATAATCACGTATAGGTACCTACGTACAGTGTAAGTTCTATCATGTACAAACGAAAGTCGTTTTTAGGTCACACGACGTGTTCTTTATACTATTCCTTTATAACGCAGTGAAAGTGGTAGTAGACTGATTACTTTTGCTAAAATGTGTACACGAACAACAAAAACTAGCCTAATCGAGTATCACTATCAAATGAAATGAAAATTAGTTTTTTCGCTCGCTATTTGTAAAAATAAACTGGTATCTCATTATCAAGGACAACCTTTTGTGTTTAGGATAAATACTACGTCTATACCTACGTTGAATCGAGATGTGTCTTTGATTTTTAGGTCATTTTAAAATATTAGTCACTGAAAGTAATTCCGAGTTCTTGCCGGAGAGAGTACGAAACGTTTTATACCCCTAAGCTGTTCTCAATTTACATTAGGTACAAGTAGAAGTTAAATACGTCAGTTATGTGTGTCGATGCCTTACGATGTTCCTCTTCTTGTGTCTGACGCGATTTTCGCTGATTTGGTTTTCGATCCCCAGTATACAAATTCCGTATTCACATTGATTTCAGGCATTTGTAAACAGGTAAAGAATCTGTTTCCGGGTGCCCTGTTGTTTCGGTGATCATTATTTAGGGGGTGGTGAGCTCGTTTACAAGACTTCATTGAAGCATGTATTAAAACTAAAAACTTCCGAAAGGCGAGCAAACACCGTGTCCACATGAATTGTATGATCTACTTTTTACTTTGACTCCTAATTTTCCTTGTAGTAGAAATTGATTCGCGGCTTTACGAAAAAGATATCAATCGAAGGTATGACGCGTTATAAAAAGTTTTCAAAATTACCATTACTGCTTGAATTATGTTATTTTTAATCCATTACTATCCTCGACTGTGACGTACTTTTCCTCTGGTCAGATGAATCCGAAGGTGCTCCAAAACGAGAATGAAAGAAGAATATTACGTTTCTCAAAGAGAGTAAAAAATATGTTAGAATTAAAAATTTTTCCTTTAAGTGTTGTTGGCGAAGTCTTCACAAATTGAAATTAGAATGTATGCAAAATAACTTCTTCAAAGCTGCTATTCACAGAGAAGTGACCAAATGGAAACGGCTTAATTAAAAATATTGTTTCCGAATGGAGAATACGGGAGACGGGTAATTAAAAAGACGATAGAAAATACAAGGCTCGTAAAATTGAACTTTTTTTTCGATATTCAACCACGCAAACGCAACTTTCAAAACGTGATTAGAGTTTCTTTTTCTTTTTTTTTTTTAATTATAATTTGAATTTCTTGTTGCGCGAATCAAGTTGTATAATATTATGAAATGGTGTTCATTAATTTTTTTCTCTTTTTACCTTACTCGATGTAAATATAAAACTACTAAGACGACTAGAAAGCTAAGCTTTCTTGATAGATGATTTAATTTCGACCATCGAAGATTCGATTTCTAACCAATATTGTGAACTTTTTTTCAGAGAATATTTTTAAATAATGTTGCTAATCAAAAAAAAAACCTATGAGCAGATTTCAAAATTACCGTCACTTCATCAAATTCTTGGACATTATACAAGAAAAAGTACAATCTTCCATGTGAATTTCTTCCTAACGTACTCTAGGTAATGATTTTGAATTTATCCATCATAATGATAAAGTTCTTATGGGCTCGTTAGAAGTTCGAGTGCGGTCTAAGATATTTGAAGTATGATAAATACCGGACTAATATTTCTGCTTTCGCCTCACCCCCTTCCCCCGAAGAAACAAAATCTTTCCTGTTAACTTCATTTTCTATTAAGCCTAGATAATTTTTCTACGAGAACTTTTTTTTCCAACATCGTCTTTCTTTCATACATGGTGGCTGTCCGGTGCATGTTTATTAAGATCGTTTACGGGATCAGGGTATTACAGCGGCTTCTCTATTAGTTACTTTGCCGAAAAAGAAAGTAGACTTATTTCAGTATTTCCAAATTAATTCATACATTTTGCGTCTTCATCTCCTCGAACGAAGACGATTTCGAAATCGAAGATAGTTGACATATTTATTTTTAATGATGGGCTAGATTCGTATCTTCTCCCCAGGAGAATATTTGATAAGTATTTACCATGAGCCAGAAAGGGCACCGAAATGTTTTACGAAGGGTACCGGGCGCTCGCAATTATAAAGTACCCGTTACGGATGAGCGAATTAAAAATAAAATGTACGAGAATTGACAGATTTTCATCTTGTGGAGGACCCCCCACCTAAAGTGAAACTAAAATAGGAAAGGTATAGTGAACATAATGTTATCAGTTATATACAGATCATTCGAAATATTGTGGAGTACATTTCTTCGCTGCTCTAAATTGTGAATGGAGGACGGATCTGTCCTACACGTGCACGATAGTGGAATCTTGTACAACAATAGCAGAGTTGCGGATCCTCATTCGTTTTCCTTTGTAGACATTTTCTAACGCTATTTCTGTTATAACTATGTTGACAAATATTTTTGTACTTTGAGCGTCTTCAAAATTTCTGTATTTGTTTAATCCTTGAAATATCAAGTTATCTGTCGCTGTTTCCTCCGTGATCGCGTTTTTTCATATGATCGTTTACTTATGGTATGATTAAATCGTCGAATATACTCGACATTTACTTACATAATCTCACAGTCGCTCTACCGTAAAACGTTGAGGACATGAAAAGCGGTCGTAAGGTGGGTATCTTGCAGCCACAGCCGACTCGAAAAAGTACCTCCATTTAGTAAATATTTGGGGATCAGGTAATTTCTTACATTCCGGTACTGTACTGCGCTCGTTCTCTGAGGTCGAATATTTTTAGGAGTATATCATAAGGAAATGCAGAACCTGCGTTGAAAGCCTTAAATGGACGAAAACGAACGGAAAATAGAAGATGCAAGAGAGATAGCTCAAATTTTCTAGACTTCCGTGGCTTTGCTTTTCCTCCACGTATATGAATAAACCTTTCTAATCTCTGTGTTCGAATATCGTTGCTTGATGATGCGTGAGACCTACATAGGATTTACTTTCCAAAAATTTAATATCGTGTTGTCATCTCCACCTTCGTACAAACCAATTCTCGCTCGATTGCCCTCAAGTGATTAGTCTAATTACTCCAAAATATTTCTTCATCACCCTCATCAAAATGTTGCAGTTTACTACCCGACAAGCTCGCCAAATTTCCCTACCAAGAATTAACCGTGAAGTCATATTTGTTATTTTTCAGAAGATGGAATCTGTTTCATCGATAGTTTTTTCGTCAACCCAAGTTCGTAGTGCACCGTTTGTCTGAAAAGCGGGCAAGAATAATCGATACACCACCTACTTTTCGAAATGCTAGTGCCGTAAACGGTCTGCTTGTGATGTACGTGTACGGATGGACCTACAAATGTGAATATGTAATAGTTGTGACCATGACAGAGAAAAGTATATCATAATAGTGGTTGACTGGTTTAGTGCATGTAGGGAGGTTTGCTCGCATATTGTTAGGTGCCTTCCTCCATTGATTAGAATTCACTGGGTTCGAATTCCGATACACGAATTACGGTTCGTGGGCGGGGTGGGGGACTAATCCAGCAAAATCACGACTGCCGGATGAAAGGGCCTTGGCTACTTGGCAAGTACCAAAAATCTGACCGCAGGTACTTCTGGGTTGACAGGTGACGTAGGGCTGCACCGATTCCGATAACGTCATCAAGTGCGAAGGATCACTTTTCAAAGAAAATGCTTGATATCCCCAGAGACCAACTGCGATCCCATTTAGACCACTCTCGGTGGGCAGTTACGAGGAGATAGGACGACGACATGTTCCTGTCATACTTAAGTAATACACGGACGACTCATTGATGATGGGCTCTGACTCTTGGCCGAGGTTACAGCGCTCCATCATTATCAATAAACGGGAAAAGACCCGAAAAAGTCACCATCTATTTGATCGATTTTCTTTTTAAATTTTTCAGGTATACCGCGCACGACTTCTAAATTGTGTAATACGATGTACTTGCTGGTCAAGAATGAAGCCAGACGTTCTTTGCTCACGAAGTGGAAAGAGCAAGTTGCTCAGTCACTAAGGGGCGAGTGAATGCTTTACCTAATGAACAATTTTGACGAGTGGATGGACCGAGGCCATAGTCAATAAAATTTTCTTCTCACATCATGAGTGATGAGAAGCCATGGTTGCTTTAACGAGAACCTTTACAAATCGGGGAAGTGGAGCAATAGCCCTATTCATAGTGCGACCACGAGCTGGATGATGGATCTTAGTACGTTATCTTCAGAAGTTAGGCGTGTTGACGTAAATGATATGAGCTAAAATAGTTTCTTCATGAGATCGGGATGAAAAACTCGATCTGAAAAGTTTGGTTCTTGGTACGCTGGGAACAACAAAAGCACAGAACCCCATACATGAGGTGATGAAAAAGAAAATGAGCGTAGTAGATGTAATCTGTTACATAGACGTGTACCATCATTGTTGCTGAATCATCATTAACATCAGCATCCTCAGGGAGTGCCAAAAATTTAGAGGCCATTGCAGGTTTGCAAGGCAGCAGATAACCCACAAACTCCCGCGCTCGCGATCGCGAAAATACCTCCTCGGGAATTGAGTTGGGTAGGCTCTTCTCAGTATACTAGGCCTGATATAATGAAGGCTGGAAGTTGAAATTTTTCCAAGTCCCGAAAGTAGGTCAAGGTCATTGATGACGTCATGAAGCGCCACACGTCACCTCATATCACGCAGTTCGCAGAAACTCCTGAACGCGGACGTTTTCTGAGGATGTATAATCCCCTAACAAAATGGAAAGCGGGTTCCCCGCTAAAAAAGAGAAGCCTTATGAGGAGGTGATGGCAGAAAATTTCAATAAATGCAGCTTGTTTAAAATTTTATTTCTCGAGAAAAACATGAGATCATGGATATATCTCATTTTCTTCTTTAAGCAATGCACAGCTCTACAATCCAAAACTTGTCTGTGGAAAACTCCATAGAATGTGCAAATATTTTTCCAATTGCTCTTTATTATCATTCTTTATCCAGCATTCCATATTAATATCATCACATATCTCCAGTTCCTACTGCAAAAATTTCATTAATT
Organism: Aspidiotus destructor; assembly: GCA_035079395.1. Lineage (NCBI taxonomy): Eukaryota > Metazoa > Arthropoda > Insecta > Hemiptera > Diaspididae > Aspidiotus > Aspidiotus destructor. The sequence continues at coordinate 6,777,851 of JAVHKZ010000003.1, read as the reverse complement.
CGAGAATTGAGACGTATACACTTTTGTGACGTCATTAACCTCACCGTTAGTGATGTCATCAGCTCGTAACATCCAGTCACTTGATCACCTTTTACTTTGGGACACTTACTCCTTTGGGTGATATTATTACCATAATATTGCTATTGCAGCCGAAAATTTCAGCTTCGGCTTAAACTTACTACCTCATTCCGCGAAAATATGCAAGTTATAACATAGCCCAGCACCGGGTATCGACCCGCGGCTGGGGTTCTCACAAACTTATATACATATTGGGGTGAGCCTAGTGTGTTGCACTTGGGAGAAGATGACTGGCTGAAATGTCGTTGAGTTCCTGGCCACTCACCTCCTCTTGGGCAGCACAGTGTTTCCTCACGGAAGGGGTACATTGTTTGTATGGTTAACATCTTAAAGATAGGATGTCAGTGTTAGAACTCGCGGTAGAGGAAGTTTTCCCGTCTCCATAGCTTTTTGACTACGCGCGCCATGTAGTCAATATGGTGGATTGTGATCCTCTCCCAGTCGGTTGGCCTGTCCATAAACAGCGGGCACTCTGTGAAGACATTGCCGTGCCGTCGGGACATTACCCATCTGGTCTGCGATTCCTACTCCTGAGATATTCTCGAAACACTCCATGGCCACTTGAAGCTTGACTGCTCCAGTAGAGGGGGGGGGGGATCTTTGATTGCCAACTTGAAGTTGATGTCAGGGAAGACAATGTGTGTCCATTTGCCCTTCTCATTCTGTTGCCACTCCAGGTTCCAGTGATGGAGGTTGGTTTTGTTCCACAGTTTCTTAGCTTCCCTACCTGAGATGGGTTGTCCATTGTATATAAGGCCACCTTCTCCATCCAGTTCAACCCCAGTGCGGAACTTTGTATCCATGTTGGAGCAGCCATCGGATAGAGCGAGTAACTATCCTCGAGCGCTTGCAGCTAGGATGCCGGCTACACCCGCGTTGAGGTCTTGGTGGGTGCGACAGCTAATGATGTCGGAGCGTCTCTGTATGCTCTCAATCTTATTGAGGTATATCTTCATAACTAGGCGATGGTAGAAAACAGAGCTGCAGTACATCATTTGGGTGTAGATGAAGCCACAGAACATAACTTTCAAACTCGTAGCCAAATGTGTTTCGACACAAGTTTTGCAGCAGGGGGATCCTCTTGGCACACTTCTCCTTGATGTAATCCAAAGTGTGCCCTGAAACTCAGTTCAGGATCCTGTATGGCCCCCAGATATTTAATGGCCTCCAATGGTTTTACCCAATGTCCGCCTAGGTCAAACACAAAATCCCCCATTTCAGCTCTTACTCTTGGGGGGGGGGGGGGTCAATGTACCTAAATTTGAATAAAGGCGTTTTTTTTTGAAATTGATTTCTCAATAACGATCATAAGAATGGTATCTCTCATACTCGTAACTGAGGTACTTTTTCCTTGAACGACACAATGTTACAGAAGAGCAGTATTAGCCTGTAATGACCTGGAGAAAAGTATTTCTCATACAAGCGACTGTGGTACTTTTCCCTCGAGCCCATAAAATCCGCATTTTACGCAAAATCCGCAGAAAAATATACCAATTTTTGTCGGGGATTGAAGATCCGTAGATCTGGCAGCACTGATGGGCCGATTAAAATAGCTCCTTCAAGTAACTAGATAAGCAACTCCCCATTTACCAATTGGCCTGGCCCCTTCAGTGAGCCGGATATACAACGTTTCAAACACCATGAGACTCATAAAACAGGTTCCTTTCCCTCCCCTCATTTAACTCCGTTAAAGAACCCGTGAGTTTTTTTCTTTCTTGGGCAATAAATATTACAGTCGTGTAGAATTTTTCAAAATGTTGATCTTCGTTTTTTTTTTGACGTTCAACATTTGTATCAAAGTCATATGTGACCTGTTTCAAGATAAGGGCTCTTAGCATCAAGTACCTGTTCCACGGAAAAGGGTAGCAGTGCTGCCAGATATTTTCAAAAATCCGTAACTGTCATTTTCCAATCTAAAAACAGATTTCGACGGACTTTGAACGATTTATCAATACTGATCAGGAGAAAGGTATCTCTCATACAGGTGAATGAGGTACTTTTCCCTTGATCGACTCAATGTTTACAGAAGACTGTAGTATCAGTTCATAACGACCAGGAGAAAAGTATCTCTCATATAAGTGTCTAAGGTACTTTTTCCTGGAGCGCAAGAAATTCGTATTTTACAAAATCCTTACTTTTGGAACCAAAAATCCATAGATCTGGCAGCAGTGAAGGCTAGTAATTGAACTTTGTTTTCGCTTTCCTGGGAGATTGGCGGTTTGCTGCTAGTTGCCCTCATCTTAGAACAGGTCACATATGTACATCAAGTTGAGCAACTTTGTCGTGTGAAGCGCGAACAAAAACCATTTTGTCACCAGATTGCGCATTGTTCCATTGTGATGGAAAACTATATTGGTTTTCGTGTGAAAAATCACAACGGAACGCTAGCGAACCTAGTGGTACTAGTTTCTATAAAGCCATTTTTTCGCACCTCTTTTACATTGGAGTCGCTCAACTTGATGGGCATATGACTTTATTTTATTTAGATCTGATACTCCATCAGTTCTTTTTTTATCGTCTCCTAATACAAATCTTTCAAAGTCGCCACCCTCGATCGCGTCATTGAAGATTTTCTAGATTTATTTTTCTTTAATTTCCCATGCTCATCACAGACTGGAAAAGTCCACCGTATACAACGTTGGTAATCCTTCAGTTATCATACATTTTTGTCTTCAGAATTGGCTGATTCAAAATCGGCGACTGCAGCGAGAAATGTTCCAAATTGTTGCTTATCGTAGTAATCTTTTTTCCAAATTCAATTTATTGAAAAATAAAGAATGAAAGGATATCAGCTTTTTACACCATGGATGTTGGTCCAATTTTCAATTCGTCTCTCTTAATTGGCAAAATAATTTAAATTTTGGCAAAAACTTTTGACATCTGTCAAAATTGAACGAAAAAAAAAAAAAAAATCGCAAGATGTGCAATACCTGTATATTTGTAAAACAAGTGTATTCAAGTCTGGTACGTATTTCATTACTGGTTGTCGAAGTAGTGTTATTGAACTTTGAATGGTACTAAAATAAAATAAAAATGAGTACACAAGTCAATATATTCACGTACAGCAGTCGTAGACTCTACTGTGCCGACACTCCTTACAAAAATGGTGCATTTATTACTCACGAATTTGCGGACACATGTATTCTTATACTGATTTGGTAGATGTATTCATTTCATTCGAAAAAATTTGTTAGCGAACTTCTCATTTTCTCCCCTCCCCACTCTCTCTCTCACTCTCTTTCATTTGCTAGACACCTCGATATTTCCTGATTTCAATTTTTTCTACTTTTATCAAATAGGTACATTTTTGGATACAAATCTGTCATGAAAAATTACGTTTTCTTTCACACTTGACTATGGATATTGTAAAAATTGTGACCTTCAACCGATGTACTTATTTTCGACAAGATTTTCATTTTCTGCTACTCATTTGGGCCCTCGTACCACGATGACCTTTGCCTCTTCTTGACTTACGTTAGTTCGTATAAAACGATAGAAATTTATATGATTCAATTTCGATTACGAGAGAGGAAGGGAGAGAAAACAAAAGATTTTAAAGTGTAGCGAGCAAAGACCGTAATAAAACGCATTGATAGAGTTCAAAATATAATAATCTATAGTCAAGGCACTCCCACTTCTGTTGGCGAATTTCTATACGCAATTATGCGAGTCTGAACGGAGCAGACAGACAGTCATCGAATTTCATTTAGGTAATTCATCGTCCCAGCATACGTATATGCGCGTGCATCCGAATTCGTATACTTCCTGATTATAATTATCCAATCTTGTAAACAGGTCTTAAACTGCGAGTGGGTATGTGTACTGTAGAAGCACGTCAAAGAGTTCGGTCATCAAGAGGGTCGCACTCCAGGCCAAGAGTTCACTGACCTGTACTTGCAGCAGGCCTTCCAGTTCAATCGTGGCCATCCGAATCTTGTTGGATCTCCGAAAGCATTAACATAACAGCTAACAAGGTTAAATGATGTTGTTCCAACTTATTACAACTGTGCAGCTTCTTTCACCTTCCATTTCTTCCCTTCCACGCATTCGCATTTTACTCTACGTTCCTTTCTCTCTCCCTCTCTTTTTATTTCATTTTTCATCTTTCTTCTTTCGACTAAAAATCACTTTTTCTGTCGCGTCTGTTTGGTAACTTTGATGCCGATGATAAGCTGACATAATATCGGTAACGAATCCAACTGTAGAATGGCGAGTACGAGCACGAGTCTCACGAGTCTGACGAGTTGCGTGTTCATTCGATACTCTTTTCCAACTTGACGGAAAGTCATACGAGTATTAAAAAATACGTGCGTGGATGTTTAATAGAATAAAACTCAATTAACTCGTTTTTCTACGGTAAAGTTGAACGTAAGATTTTCAAATTGAAAACCTTAAAAAATTTTTCCATCAGTCAGCGAGGAAGTTGCTTAGTTTTTTTTTTATACATACATTTCGATTTTTAGTAAAATTGGTTATAGAATTCAATTAAGACGCCAGCGCTTTTTTCTTCCAAAAATAATAAAATTTTGAAAATTTTGTTTGAAATTTTCAGAAAATTCTACGAGGTACCGCATGAAATAATCAAGGAAAATTTGCAAATGTCTGAATAATAACTAAAACTTCAGAAAAGTTGAAAAATGTCTACGTGTAGGTAGTTCATAAGAAACTGAAATTGTACTTTGCCCCTGCCCCAACGATAAATTCCAAAATTTAAAAAAGTTCAAAATCCTCTCTTCATTAAGGTAGATTTTTGCTAAACAATTGGAGAAAATTTACAGAAAATTCCACGAAGGATTACGAAAACATAATATGAATAGACCTTGAAATAACTTAAGGAAATTCAAAATCAAATGAAATTAAAACTTCTTTCCTTCCTCTTTTCTCTCCAAGGAACCATCAATGAAATTACAACTCTAAACCACCCGCTTTCCCTTCTTCCAATGAGTCAAAAAATGCGCAACTCTCCTAGTAGACCATATTCTTATTATCGACTTCAAATCGATGTCTCCTTTTTACCGTCGACCCATCGTCGACGTCGAATTCGAGTCATTCTCTGGTATAATTACCTCGATTTTGAGTCGATTATACGCCACTCGTAGGCAAAAGACGTCAACATTTTGTAGATTTCAAAGGCACAATTTGAAATTGTTTCAGAGGATCGAGGTCAAAAATATTTTAATGTCGACATTGCGTTGACTCGACCTTTTCTGCACTGCCACCCACCGGGTACGTCCGGACTGGAGAATCTGTTTAAAAAAAGTTAGGTTGCCTCTCGGACGGCGCGCGGCGGACGTTTTTTCCGGAAAGACGCCCCCCCCTAAATATGGGTTAAAATTTTTTCGAAAAATTTTTCAAGTTTGTTATCTTGGGAGGACGGAGGGAGGAATGTGTGCTCGCGGATTTTCGGATTGGGGTGCGGTGATACAGAAGACATGAATCATATCAAAAATCTGTTGAACAATTAGTGCTCGTTTTGCCTTACTTAATTCTCTTTTAACCCGAAGGGAAATTCCTAGCCTCTTGCGGCCCATCAACTAACTTGAGACGAATTTGCATACCTGCGCATGGTTTGTACGTGTATACCTTCGAAAATGTAGAGCACGTACATGTTGATTTATGAAGATCATCCTGATTAGAAGGGATCATCCAGATCCAAACTTCAAGAATTTGTCAAACGAGGTCCAACGCGCACGTTTTTCTTCAGAAAAGTCGAGAGAATCTTCTTAGTGATGGGCTTCGTCGTGGAAGCACGCTGTGAAAAACTGTATGCAACCATTTTCGGGAAATTGTCTCTGAAGTACTTTCTTATTTTCTGAGGCCTACTGATATGCTTTCGTCCATGTCGCCAAAGAGCAAAGTGGATACAATTAATCAATGATGGATCTCTGGATGTGGACCATTTTCCCATGATTCAAAGACTGCTCAACCGGCAAACGCATTTATTTTTATTCCTCTTCAAGCATGTTAAACAATGACGGTCTTTTGCTTTTAAGTGACGTGAATCATTTCTCGTTCATTCTTGGTAAAAAAATACATTGTCTTGCATAATTTACCCGTTGAAGGATTTCCCGCTCATTCACTTTATTCATCACGTGCACTTAATCATTTCCCAATATAAAATGTCGATAATTTTAATACCGGGGATTATATTTGTATAGGTTTTCGTACTCTGCACAACAATCTTGATGAGAGAGTCATGTAGGGATTAAATATTAAAGTATTTTGAAATTCATTAGCATACTATATTTTCTTGTACAAGTTGTACCTACGGTATGAGTAATCCAGCGGGCTTCCTAGGCACGACGCGACGAATTGTTAAATATTCGTGTGTAGCATAAGTAATTAACCATTATTGCGAAGTAGAATATACGTAAACTTATGTACGAGTTAATGTTGTATGTACCTCCTCTCAATGATCCACAAGAGATTGAGAAAGGACCTATTTGTTCAGAAATTTCTTCACGAAGTAAGTACAGGAATGTATAAAAGCACCTAGCTTTTTTTTCGATGTTTTAACAACCATCAGTTATGCGTCTGACCATCTTTTTTCAAGGAAAAATTGCTCGTATGTTCATTCTGCTTTCTTGGTTGTTGGCATGGTTATATCTTTCCTGAGGAGGGTACGGGGTATCCGTCAAAACGTTTCCTTTTGGAATGTGGAACGCAAAAATGTCACAAAAGAGAACCTCTAGTCTTAGGATTAGGAGATGACGACACCAGTGAGGTCAGGGGTGAGGGCGTCATGGTTGATGATGAGAAAAGTGTGTTAGGGATGATGATGTCACTCCTTTTTTTAAAAGAAAAATGTTACAGTATATTAGGTATTCTTGGAGCAAGTTGCTAAAATATGCTAAAAACGTTAAAGTATATGAGTATAGAAGGGCCGAACTAGCCTAGAAGCGCAACTTGATCAACCGTTTGAAGAGCGCGTTACACTAGTCTAGTCCTGTAACACTATGAAATCCGATTTGAATTATATCGATCTAAATTCGATCCAGTAGAAATCTGACCATTTATTTTGTAGCTTTCATACATATTTACAATCCAGACTTAAGGATCAAGTTTCTGCATTCATTACCCTTGCGGTTGAAAGCTGTCCTCAACTTTGCATATTCTTGCCTCATCATGCAACCTTTGAAATTGTTGGTTCAGTCCTCAAACTCGTCTGCCCATCTTATTTTTTGCCTCCCATTGTTTTGTTTTCGGTACCTTGGAAACCAGAAAGTTGTTTTTTCGGTTCAGTTCTTGCCCTCCCTTCTAGTTAAATGTTCTGTTTAATCAAGAAAAGAAAAAAATTTATACGTGCAAGGATTGCAAAGATCAATAGAAAAATTTTCCGGCTCTTCCCGCACCATAAACTCTCGTCCATAATTTATTTTTATGTGGCAAATGTGCGGGAAGAGCCGGCAAATTTTACCGACTTTATTTCTATTGTTCTGTTTAATCCTTTTTACGAGTCAGAAAGAACAAAATCGAAAAAATGTATTGAAGTATGACCATTACACCGCATTAAGGAGATAGAATGCCTAAGAAGATAGAATGTCTTACCCATCGAAAATCATTGTTCAATGCCTGGGAGAAGACATCAACTCTTCCCTTCTCGTTTCACCCGCTATCATCTCGATTTAGTTTCTTCCGTGAATTTTCTCACGTTCTAAAACGTACTCCTGAATAGAGTGATGATCGCAGTGGGTCCTCACACGCTGCGCTACTCTTCTTTCTATTTTGGTTCCTTCCGGCTGCGTTTTTATTCCTATGTACATTTCTTGAGTCACTGAGAGGAATTAGCGCACATTCATCACGGGTCTGGGATCTTGAAAGTACTTCGATGGACATGCTTTTTCTTTTTTTTTTTTTCGATGGAACAAGTGAGTTAAAGGTCTCGAACCTAATTTTTCGTGAGACACAAATAACGGTTTATGCTCTCTTTTAGCAAAGACGGAAGTTCCGATTTATAACAGAATGTAGCCAACAAAGCGCAAAACAAGTGATTGTGTAGTGCGTCATTATTACCATTAGATGCGCTCTAGTCAAAACAATAGGAAACCACCAAAACCTACACATCAATCAACATGACCTTCAGTGGCGTATTTACCCTTTGTAGCGTAGTAGGCAAAACTGTTGGTGGCGCCTAAGCGACTAAAAAAATAAAAAAAAAAAAAAAAAAAAAAAAAACATTGTTTGTTCGCGATTAGGGTTGCATAAAATTTTTCGCTCCCGAAGAAAAAAGTGACGGCGCTGTCGCCTATTTCGCTTTTACGTCGTAGGCACGTGCCTATCGTGCCTATTGGGAAATATGCCACTGATGACCTTTTGGTCACTTTGGAATAGTTTTGGTATTTTATACGCTCATAGGACTGGGACAGCCCGCAGAAAAACGCTGCAAAAAACTACCACTGTTTTTTGTCACGCTCGATGACGTCATCAGTGATCTTGACCTACTTGAAAAGCTTGGAAAAATTCTGACCTCTGCATTTTTTGTTTGCCGACTTCACCAAATTTCACAATTCACAAAAAGACGAAGCTGGATGAGATCAACTATTCCACGGGTTTGTTTTGCGGTGTTCAAACCAGAACACAAAGAGAGGAACAAAAGATGAAACGTCTTACTTACACGTTTACCTTACGAGTATTGCGGCTGAAAATTTCAGCTTCGGCTTCTGGCTGTAATTTACGACGTTGAAAAATCTGCCTTTCGGCTTTTGGGAAAATTTTGTTGGCTTTATTTAGCTGATTTTTGGCTAATTAATGCTAGGAAGAAATGTAAGTCTTGATAGAACGATCCGGATAATTGGGGCTTTGTCATATTTGAGGAAGATATATATTCTCTAGTTTGTATTCATGTGTACTGGATGACTGCAATACTGATGACTCAATAGCTGAACTGAACCAGAACTAATCTTCTCATCTTTGCTAATTCTTTGGCAAAGCCAGCCTGGCCTAGAAAGTGGAGCAGTTGAACTTGAAATTTGAGCCCTCAGACAGTGCTTTTTTCTATTTCGCGGGTATTGGAAAAGGTGAAAAACAGAAACTGAAAAGATTTGGCTTATCTTGCTTTGTTTTGGCTCTCAAAAAATTAAATAAAGCTGTCTGTCAGCTTCTCTCGTATCAGTAAATTCGGCATATCTAGATGTTAGGCTAACTAGCTCATCCACCTCCTCTATAAGTGCAGGTTTCCATCGCGGTTTCATTACTGTGACGCCATCAATTAGTTATTGTAGACCTTGACCTACTATGTTAGGCCAACTATTCTCGCATATCTTTATATTAGGCTTCGTATAATTATGTATCTTGGGAACTCGGAAAAATTTTGACCTTTGCTATTTCGTGAGTCGGCCTATAATATACTCACTTGAAGCAAACCTCGCTATTTGCGCCAACATACTCCCGAAATGTAGCAATTAAGGGCCAGAGAGAGAGAGAGAGAGAGAGAGAGAGAGAGAGAGAGAAGGTGTGGCGTAGTATGATGTCATAATGATTTTTAGCTGAAAATCAGGACAAGGCGTTAAGAAAACTTGATAGTTTGCGCGAGTAGAGAGAAACACCGGTAGAGTGTGTTATTGAAAAAAAAAAGTGAATTGAAGAATACTTAGGGAAATGGTTTATCCCTGGAATAATTTTGCAAGAAGTTCAAATTAAGAACAGACCGGATGAGTAAGTTGACTGAAATGTATTTAGAAAGAGGAGAAATATAACTAGTGTGTGATAAACAATCGATTAGTTATTACGGTTTATTTTAATTATGACTTTTCCGAGATTTTGATTGCTTACTCACAAATTCATTGCTTTGTAACCTGAAGTAATTGAAATATTGATTTGCTCACTTCATCCCAGGAATAATAAAAAGTAAAAAAAATGGACGGTCGAAAATGGGGTCTGGTAAACGATATCGACACACTCAAAAAAACTACGAGTCTCAGAAGGGGGAAAAAAATTACACCAATCAACAAAATAAAATTTTTCAACATTTTTTGGCCCGGAAGTAATTTTTTTTTTTTTTCTATCAATCGACTTTATTGCATTTGAAGTATAATTGGTTCTTGGAAAATTTTTCATGCTGAAAAAAATGATGTTTTTCGTTTCTTGAGATAGGCTTGATTTTTTCATGTTTCGTCTACGTTTAGTCACCCCGGATCGTCGCGGAACGCATTGTAGGCAGCAGATTTTAGCATGTAAACTTGCGTGCGTTCCGCGACAATCCGCGGCGAGTAAACGTAGACGTAACACGAGAAAAAAAAAAATCGAACCAATCTCGAGAAACGGAAAACGACATCGTTTTCACCATAAAAAATACTTTCAAATGTAATTATCACCGGGCCGGAGAATTTCAAAAAATTTCAACTTGTTGGGTAGCGATATCAGTGTTTGTGATGCAGTAAGAAGTTTTTTTTTTGGAGTGAGAGGAGATTTTACCTGCGATAGAGAATAATACCTACAATAGAGGAGAACTTCTTCGCTCTTCCCATCAAGATTTTTGACAATTTTCTCTCCCGCAGGACAGTGGCTGATGAATCCATTCTGCGCTCTTTGCTGGGTGTGATTTGCCGCTCCTTTCAAGCTCATTGGATAGGAAGAAAGAATTTTTTTGCTAGCGATTAGACTCAAATTGTCACTGGTGCACATTATCACTTGTGTTGGATTTGCAGCCGCTCATACTCCTTGGCGCAGTAACTCTGGGTTGTTTATACTTTAATTTCATCTCTTTGATCACCGGTGTTGACTTTTCGGGTATAGCCTCAACGTTGAAAGAACCCTCTGGCGAAAATTCTTTCTTCTTGGCAAGAATCAAGCTGCAGATTCCCTGAAACGCCCAAAACTTTGACATACCACAGACACAATCCTTGTTGTTTCTCCCTAAATAAGCAGTATTTATGCTAATCAGAGGCTTTTGCCCCCGATTTTGCGGTCATATCCGTGAAAGAGATTGCTTCATTTAGTGTTATCAAGAGGCCACTTCGACTCCCAACGTGAGTAGTCGCTTTCCGGCAGTGAATAATATGATCGGGACCGCTTCATCTGTATACTTTACGTATTCTCTTTTGATGTCCGGATTTTTCATTAGACGTATCTCCCGAGCGTTACTCTCCCTCCTCTCGATCATCTTTCCATTGCATTTCTTTTACTTCTGGATAATACACAAGTGTAGAGAGTGGGCTACTGCGTGGTTTTAGGTCTGTCTAACCCAGTGATCCGCAATCTCTTATAGGCCACGGCACCTTTTACAGTCGGGGAAATTTTTGCGGCGTACCTAACCTAACATAACCTAACATTTTTCCAAATTTTTTTATCGCTGCTACAAAATTAATCCGTGATACAACTCAATTTTGATATAATTTGTGTAGGAGTGCAAAGTGGAAAGATAGAAATAAAATTGCGCTTGTTTAGTACCAAGAAGAGTATCAAATTGTGGCCCTATTTGTGACATTGCAACTCTTCAGTAGTTTGGTGAAGAGCTCGCGGTGCCCTTAAGGAAGGCTCGCGGCGTGCGGCGCACAGTTTGCGGACCTCTGGTCTAACCCATTCGTCGTTCATTTTCTGCATAATTGTAAAAGTAAATGTAGAAACCCGGGCCCTTCTTCAACATGATGGACACCAGTCGACTCCGAGAAAGTTCTTCATGTACCCTGAACTCTCAAGTAAAAGTTGGTTGAAAATAAAAGAAAAAACGCCGCCGCTAGATACGTGCCACTCCGCGCTTGTAGTTCAATATGCAGGGAGGTTCTCCAGTGATATGGCAATAAATTCATGCACTAAATGTGGTAAATCCCTCTATCAAGATTTTTATTTATATTGTAAGCAGAACTAAGAAATTTTTTGTTCCATTCTGAAGAATTTGTATTACTGGTATTGTCCAACCACATCGATTCCCTTCATTCATTTTAATATAGACTTAGTTATTGCGTTTTTCTTTAACGCAACTTATCAATTTCATTGAGAGGACTCCTAGCGTTGTCTAATAACCTGATTTAACTGGGTATTTTTGAAGAGCCACAAATTTTGATCCAACCTTGCTGGCGTCACTGTCCTGTCATTCCTCACCAATTTTCATGAATATGTCCATCCACCACAGAGTAAACAGAGGTTGTCCAAGAGAGCTCGAGACCCGGGCATCATTCAAATTTGTAGTTTATGGTTCGCCTAACGCAGTTGACCGAGCGGTGAATCTGCAACACTCAACAATTCACATATTGTAGAGCTATTTGCAGAGCTCTACGCGCACTCAACGCATTAGGCGAACCTAAACTACAAATTTGGATGATGCCCGTATTTGTTAACGTTACAAGTATAGTGAAGACGACCTCTGTTTACTCCGTCCACCAACTTTTGAATGTTTTTTTTTTTTTTTTTTTTTTATATGTTTCATGTCTCTGTTCTGGGCTCATGCTTATGGGAATTTTACCCTGTGATAGTGATTCTCTAATCTGCGAGTCCGAATTCGAGTCCGAGCCCAGCCTCCCTCCGTAGTTTCTAGCTTATCCTAATATAATGAAAAGGCGTAGGCTACATTTATACTAGGCTAAGGAAACTCCGACTCCGAGAGCCATAATGAAGCTATTAGCTTGTGACGTCTTAAGTTCGGTAACGTCATAAGTCGGTGACGTCATAAGTCAGTGACGTCATAAATCGGTGACATCATAAATCGGTGACGTCATAAGTCGATGACGTCATAGGTCAGTGACGTCATAAATCGGTGACATCATAAGTCGGTGACATCATAAGTCGGTGACATCATAAGTCGGTGACATCATAAGTCGGTGACGTCACAAGTCGGTGACGTCATAAGTCGGTGACGTCATAAATCGGTGACATCATAAATCGGTGACGTCATAAGTCGGTGACGTCACAAGTCGGTGACGTCATAAGTCGGTGACGTCATAAATCGGTGACGTCATAAGTCGATGACGTCATAAGTCGATGACGTCATAAATCGGTGACGTCATAAGTCGGTGACGTCATAAGTCGGTGACGTCACAAGTTGGTGACGTCATAAGTCAGTGACGTCATAAATCGGTGACATCATAAGTCGGTGACGTCATAAGTCGGTGACGTCACAAGTCGGTGACGTCATAAGTCGGTGACGTCATAAGTCAGTGACGTCATAAATCGGTGACATCATAAGTCGTCAATCCTTGTCCGCTTACAACATTAAGAGCAAACCTCTCCAAAGTCCGAGCCCCCCAGCCTAAGATATTCTAAAGTAAACTTATACTAGACCAAGCGAGTGCGTCACCCTAAAGTAGGCATGGGCAACCTACGGCCCGCGAAGGACTTCAATCCGGCCCGCAGCGATATGACAAACATTTGACGAAATGTATAAAAAACGAACTTTTACTGAAGCATTTTTCGTATCCGGCCTACGCCTTCCTACCAATTTTGCAATGTGGCCCGCGGAAGGAAAAAAGTTGCCCATGCCTGCCCTAAAGCCTTAGCTTAAAATATTCTAAAGAAGACTTCTTTATTCTAGCTTTATTCTAGGATTATACTAGTCTTCAACTAGACTTATACTAGACCAAGGAGGAAGGCGGAGCGAGTAAGCCCCCCAAAAGCTAACTCGTCTGCAAAAGTCACTACCTACTAAAAAAGATATGAAACATAATCTTTATTCATTTGGCTCTGCCATCACACCTCCAGATAGATCATACCTAACATCTTAGAACTCAGAAGCAGAGCTACAATTTAAACTTTCCATTTGTTAATATACCTCCAGAATTGTTGAAGTTAAATACATTTTTAGGCGAAAACTTACCATAAAAAATGGAGGGGAAAGGGAAGAAACCTTGAAATTTCATATCGATGTTTATTTACTTGGAAAAGACTGGGATTCAACTCGAGAACTTTAATTTTTGGGGTTCGAAAAATGACTCCGTTTTAAATTAGAAAAAGAAAGTAAGTAACGCAAACGATTCGGTAAAAACTAATTCTTCTCCCGTCAAAAATTTTACAGATACCTTTTAAATGCATAGGTAGATGAGAAATGTCCACTTGTACAAAAAAAAAGTGGCGGGAACTTCTCTCAAGGCGAATTATTGTAATCATTTGAACTCTAGCTCACGTCTTCGCAACCGAAGAATTTTTAGCGGCGTGCATTTAATCTAGTTTTACATAAGAATTACGCGTCAAAAATTAACGCAGTGTTATCTTTTTCATTTGAATTCCCCTTCGGTAATAGTGTTTACCTCTCGTTGGTAGAATCTGCAAATACACGTCTCGTTCTTTATGACCCGAGAAGAAAATCACTGAGGCTCCGAGTTCAATGAACTAGTGTTCTACAGACTGTGTGCTCGGTCGCGTTGTTCGGAGGTGATGTGAAACTCTACCATAAGGAGAATTCAACCAACTGACCTTTCTGGAAACATTGGAATACGAAATACATACGGAAGAAACAATTAAAAATAATTTGGACAGAATTCGGAAATATAAGAGTGCTTCAAGATCGCAGAAGTAGGTATACGTTTGTGAAGTACCGTCAGTGCTGTGCTCGTGAGTTACCTTCGTCGAGAAACGACCATCAAAGTCGTGCGGTGCAGTGTTCGAATTATCGACTCTTCCTTGGTTTTGAATTGGCCAAACGCTAGCCAAATCTTATCATTTTTATGGTATACTACCTATTTCTAATACACTCGTCGGCCATGATTCCGAGTAATCGAGCATGGCGCTCGATAATTCGTAATTTTCTATAAGTGCATTCAGATGCCCTTCGTTCAATTTGTCGCTAAATTCCTACAATGATTAGTACCTATCAGAGAACGAACTTGGATGTTTTTCCGCGATGAATGACAGCCGTGGCAAACGCTTAACGCAAAAACGATTTTTCCTCCAAGCATAATTCGTAGAATTAAGCGAAATTCTCATTCGCACACGCGTTAACATTGTTCAGGCGCCGACTCCCGCGATCCGATCGTCGTGAAAAAAAAATGAGAAAGAAAAAAAAAAGAAAGAGAAAATAGAAAGAAAAGAAAAGAAGCAAGAAGAAACCATCTCCTCGGAATAAAAGAAATGGAAGTCGTCGAAAATGCGGAAGAGAACTTCAAGAGAATTTATAAAGAAGAGAGGATTGTGATGTTAGCGACCCAGTGTAACCAGCAGACCGCGAGCAAAGGGGTAATAACCTGAATACTAGGTCATAGTGACATTAGGACGTCGACCCCATGCTGTGCAAGCGTTCATAGCCACTGGGACACGATCATGACGTCACGTGCTGAGATTTTTCAAATGACGTCACACATGGATGGTGGATTATTGGCGGTCGCAAGGCCTACCACGCGTACTTCCTTAAAACTTGCGCCCATATACTGTATAATATTTGCTGACTGACATTCCAACGTACAGCATAACGCAAAGCTAACCAGCTGATCAATGTGTGTGATGAAATTTCTTTCACCTGTTCGAATGTTTACGGTCGATTATAAAATACGGGTACGAATATACGACAAAGAGGCTGTCAGCTATACATAGTACAAAACTTATTTCGCTTCGCTTACTTTTTTTATTTCTACTCGTTACAAAATCAAAATAAGCTTTTGATTTTATTTATTTATTTTTTTTTATTTTCTTTCTAGCCATCAATTTTTTATTATTATTTAATAAATTTCTTTACGTATTTCTTACAGCGTCTAATAGAGTGGTACGAGAAATTAGGAGTTACTGAAGCCTTAAAGTCGCGGTCAGCAACCTACGAAATCTGTACACGGTATACAATGGGGAAATTATTTGTGAAAATTATGATAAAGTTTCTCCTCTTCGGATTATTGCAACATACCGTACCTACCTACATTCGATTTACATTTATTTTGGAAGAATATTATCTTTATTATAAATTTCATACGCAAGCTGTACCTATACCGGGAAAAAATAATCAGTATGCGGTTTGTCGTTTTTGGTAAGGTCGTCGACCTTCAAGTACTGCGGAATGGAATACATGCAATATCTTTTTGTTTCGACGTTGTGTAGTGTTCGCGCGCAAAAATTATCAACAGAAATGCAGAAACGTGAGTCGCAGTTGAGACGGAGTACCGCGATTCAAAATCGTAATTTACACGCTCAAAATGGTAAAAAATAAAAATGCTGAAAACTCGTTTCCAATCTCATCTGTATGTTCAGTAGATACGCTAAAGATTGCAGAACGGTACGAGTATGTGAAAAAAAGCATTTGAGACTTTGAAAAAGAAATAAAGGTGAAAGAAATTCCTGAGGGGTCTTGGCCTGTGCGCAAGTCTTAAAAGAAGCCAAACGAGAGATGAAATTTTTTTTTTTTTCAAGAACTCCTAATTTGCTTTCCTTTATTAGCTATTTTGCATCATGAATTTCAGCACAGGTTTCAATTTTACTCCGAGTCTAATTTCGTTTTTCACACGTATACGTTCCTCTTTATAGTCCTTTGTGTAGCAATCGTGTATCGCATACCAAGTGCTTTAAAATGAGAAATTTGCTACTCGTTAGCGAAATTATCGCTTCGCAATCTTTGGTATGTAATATACAATTACATTTCTACTCAAAATACATTAAAAAGAATTAAAGACCATTGCAGGTTTGCAATGGCAGCGGGGAACCCGCAACCTATATCCCGCACTCGCAATCACGTTGGCGCGAAAATGCCTCCTCAGAAAATGAGTTGGCTGGGCTTTTCTCAGTATACTGCATGCTAGGCCTGATACCGGTATAATGAAGGCTGGAAATTGAAATTTTTCCAAGCCCCTAAAGTAGGTCAAGGTCGTTGATGACGTCATAAAGCGCCACACGTCACATCACGTCACGTCACCTCACGCAATTTGCAGAAACTCCCGCATGCGGACACGGACGTTTTCTGAGGATGTAATCCCTCTAACAAAATGGATAGAGGCTTCCCCGCTGAAAAAAAAAATGTTCTGGTGGGACTAAATGAATAAAGATCACGTTTCATGTCTTTCTCTATTCCTCAAAAGTCTAAGAAAAGTCTATACCTGGATATTTCAAGCCAATAGCTTTTGGGTGTTTCAAACTAATAGCAAAGACTAGTGAAATCATGGGGGGGGGGGTCTTCTTTGTCTATTATAAGTCTAGTTTAGGACTGGTAACATCTTAGTATAAAGCTATCAAAAAGCTACTATAAACCTAGTATATAAACTGAGCAAGGTGAACTCGCAAATTTTTGAATCACCCACGGAGTAATGAGGATGAAGGGGGGGGGGGTGCTCGGAAAATTTCAAATTGGAGGTCAGGGCAGAGTAAAAACATGAAACGAGTTAGAAAATCTATTTTCCCGCCTCCTTGATATCTTTCACTTTAGTAAATTGACTGACTTATGAATGTTAGTTTTTCTGAGGATATTTTGAGGGGTTGGTATCATTTAGGCGCGAAGAACTGAAAAATCAAGTAGGCGCCCATTCAAGTAGACGCAAGAACAATTGGGCGCTTAGGCGCGAATTAATTTTTTTATTAAAATGGAACAATTTTCAAAAATTAATTGAGCTATTTTATCATTACCAGTATAAGCAAGGGGAATCACAATAAGTCTAACTGATATTAATTTTAAAACAATATTTTTCAACCCTAGAGGTAATAGAAACCCTATTCCAACATTTATTCTGATTTTAATACAGGTTGAATAAATTATTAACAATAATTTAAGTAAGTAATTAAAATAATATTATTTATTAATAAAATTTTGAAGGAAATCAATTGATAATTATTTTAAAAAATTAATACTTTAAATTTAAGTTACTTAGAAAAAAAAATAGTAATTTTAATCAATTGATAGATTATTAAAATTTTTATTAATAATAAAATTAATCAATCAATTTAATTCAAGTTTAATAATAATAAAAAATTTATTTTAATTATTTTATTTTTGATATTTTTTTTGATTAATAAAGATTTAATATAAATATTTATATTTTCTAGAATCATTTATTTTTATATTTTGTTTAAATATGATTTTGAAAATTTTATCAATGTTTTTTTAAAATTTTTCTTAATAAACTATTATAATATAATTTGATTAAAAATTTATTAAATTTAATTTAAAAATATTTATAATTAAATAAATAAATTTTCTTTATTAAATTGATATTTATTTAAATGATTTTAAAATTTAGGTGAACTAAGTTACAAAAAATACGTCACGGCGTCCAAATGAATGCGGCGTCTGAATGACTGTTGCGCCTAATCGTCGGCGCCTCTATGACCGTAACCCATTTTGAGAAAGAGCAAGAGACGCTCTTGACCGCATACACTGATGAAGCATAAAGTGCTCCATCTCTCACTTTTTCTTAGAACTAGGAGGGAAAAATAATAAAGTAAATGTGACTTGTCGCGAGAAAAAACCCTTAGTCGTCAAAGAACGAATCAGCAGTTTAGCGTTTGTACACGTGCAAGCCTGCAACTACGTTAAACTGTTTTTGCTGATCCGTTCCTTGACGACTAAGGGTTTTTTCTCGCGACAAGTCACAAATGGGTACCAGTCTTGTATGTGGTGTGCCTGTTTGTTGCAGTGGAGTATGCGATCGACGAATTATCGAAAAATGGGACCTATTTTACGGTCAAAATTTTCTGTCCTCACCATAGGAATTCCGTAGTCGTGGCTAAAACCTTCTATGCATAGTTGTCGAGGTCAAAATTTACCATAGTCGTTGTTGTAATTTTTAGCGGGGAACCCGCTATCCCTTTTTGTTAGGGGGATTACATCCTCAGAAAACGTCCGTCCGCGTCCGGGAGTTTCTCTGAATTGCGTGATGTGATGTGACGTGACGCGACGTGTGACGCTTTATGACATCATCAAAGACCTTGACCTACTTCAACTTCCAGTCTTCATTATATCAGGTCTAGTATACAATATACTGAGATGAGCCCCGCCAACTCATTTGCTGAGGGGGCATTTTCGCGCCAACGTTATTGTGAGCGCGTTCAAACTATTACGTCATCCTTTTCAAGACTCGGAAACTAAAGAGGACTTGGACAAATTTTAGGCTCTAAGCTATATAATATGATAGGAGAAGGACTTACAAGAATTTCACTCTTGAGCTATATAGACTAGACACAAAATTTGAAAAAGTGTGTTTTTTCCACTGCAAGATGCGTTTGATATAACATTTTGGTAACCGGTATTATCTTGATGAAAAAAACTCGCTGAATCCGAATATATCGGTAACTTTTTGATCTGACCCCTCTTAGTGGAAAAATGGGGGGTGGAACGTTAAAAAAATCGTTTTTTTTTCATTATTTCCATTATTGAGCAAAAACAAAGCTTTGTACAGAAAAAACACCTGAGCTAAAAAATATTGCCTATAAAATTTCCTTTAAAATGACTATTTTGATATGCCCAAAAAACTTACAGTGTTGCCGTTACAGCCACTTGAATATTTGCTGATTCTTGGTTTTTTCCAATTTGTCATGTAATTGACGGAATTCTTATAAAGAAAATTCGCTGAATCGGAATATATCGGTATTTTTTTCATACAACCCTATTTATTGTGGCAAAGAAGGGGGGACGAGGGGTTGGTGTGGGTGTGGAACGTCGATATTTTTTTTTCATCCGGTAAATATTGGGTTGCAACAAAAATTGTCAGCTGTAAAATGTTGCATACATACTTCATAATTTTTGTTTGATGACATAACTTGAGAAAATTACAGTACTGCCACTACACGCACTCGAAAATTAGTTGTTCATAGAGTAAATGTTTTGAAAACCTAAAGCATTTTATAAGAGGAAACCCAAAAGTCGCCAAATATGAATATATTGGTACCTTGTTGATACAAACTTCTTCATGGAGGCAAAGGGATGGAGAGAGAGAGAGAGAGGGGGGGGGGTTGAACGTCAACTTTTTTTATTATTGAGTTGAGAGAAAACCTTCTACCAAAAAAAAAAAAAAAAAAGAAAAGCTACAAAAATATAACCCCAAAAATTCTTTGATTCATATGCACACAGAGTTAGAAAAATATACTAGTAGTGTTTTTTGTACTGAATTCAGGAGCGTTTTTGGTTTTTCAATAGAAGCTTACGTTTTCTGGTTATGATCTTGTTTAAAATTACCGCGTATTGTTGCAAAACAAGATGTTTGCTCCCAAGCTTTGATCAATAATACTGCATTAATTATATCAACACTCAAAGCGTTTCATCTTGCAACAATGCGCGGCAACTAAAAAAGAATATAAGACAAAAAGAAAAAAACGCAAACTTTTATCAAAAAACTGTTAATGGTTTTGGATTCAGCGCTAAAAATACTTACAGAAGCAATCTAGGTAAGTGTTAATTCTGTCTGATTTCTTTTCTTTAGCCTAATAAAATAAAATGCCAGTAATTTGGTTTATTGTTTTGAGAATCATTTCAACGCGTTATATTCTTATAATTTCATAGGCATATTGCGTACATAAATACAATTGAGAGCTCCTTTCTCCTTTTGTTTTTAAAATGTAATGCTAAAATTACGAGAAATATTTGGCCACTGAAAATATTTGATCACCAACCATAAAAATGTAGGTACTCTAGTTACAAACTTTATAATCGTTATCAAAGATATGTATACGCCTACGCACGTTGTTTTATTCTGAGTGAGATCCAAAAAGTTCATGGAATAATGTAAATTTTATGGAAAATATTCAGATACTTGAGAAACTCACCAAGGAAAACTTGAGGACCGGTCCACGTACATGATATGTCGTCCAAATATTGGTTCCAGTAATGGATGTGACTCAACAGCCCTTGGTCCAAGGAAAACAAGTCAACGTCAAATTTGGACATGAAAATCCTCAAAACGAGAGATCCCAAAGGAGAGCCAATAGGAGTGCCTACCTTCTCTTGGGATTTGTCAAATTTCGCATTGAACTTAAAGAAGTTAGGATTTCAACAAATAAATATTAAGAAGGTTTGAAGAATTCCTGTATCTCATCATGAGAAGTATTAAACTTGAGAAATCGGTCACGCATCCATGTGCTGCATTGCAGGGGCCTTTGGTATATTGGGAAAAAGGCCAACTACATCAAAGGAGCAGAGGATTGTACCCAAAGGAAGGATATTACTTTTGAGCCTCTCGGCCAGAGAAACCAAATTTCCAATGGAGTACAAGGACTTAAACTCGAACCAGTATGAGTTAGTCCAGGGTGACTGATTCTGAATGTATAGCGATGATTACTTTGTCTCTGCAAGAGAGTTGATTTGAGGAGTTTTAGGGTACAAGAATATTTTTGATTTGTTATAGCTTGATTGAAAGGGATTTGAGGTTAGACCAATGGTTAAAACAAGCATGGATGATGTATTTGTAAATGTGTTTAGAGAGCTGGCCAATGAGTGGTTGGTTGCCTATTTGGCTGATTTTTTGGTTTTTTCGTTTCTTTGGATGCTCTTGTGGCCAGGTACGCAGATAAAGAATATCGTACAACTTCATGTCCAACTCGATTGTGTGGCTGCAGACAATTGGGCACTGCATACATGAAACTCTGTCGTTATCGAGGGTCTTGTTTTAACTCATTCAACACCTAATCAATTTGGTTTTTCCGAAAATTATTATTACAAATTTTGGGTTTCCTCTTATAAAATGCTTTAGGTTTTCAAAACATTTACTCTATGAACAACTAATTTTCGAGTGCGTGTAGTGGCAGTACTGTAATTTTCTCAAGTTATGTCATCAAACAAAAATTATGAAGTATGTATGCAACATTTTACAGCTGACAATTTTTGTTGCAACCCAATATTTACCGGATGAAAAAAAAATATCGACGTTCCACACCCACACCAACCCCTCGTCCCCCCTTCTTTGCCACAATAAATAGGGTTGTATGAAAAAAATACCGATATATTCCGATTCAGCGAATTTTCTTTATAAGAATTCCGTCAATTACATGACAAATTGGAAAAAACCAAGAATCAGCAAATATTCAAGTGGCTGTAACGGCAACACTGTAAGTTTTTTGGGCATATCAAAATAGTCATTTTAAAGGAAATTTTATAGGCAATATTTTTTAACTCAGGTGTTTTTTCTGTACAAAGCTTTGTTTTTGCTCAATAATGGAAATAATGAAAAAAAAACGATTTTTTTAACGTTCCACCCCCCATTTTTCCACTAAGAGGGGTCAGATCAAAAAGTTACCGATATATTCGGATTCAGCGAGTTTTTTTCATCAAGATAATACCGGTT
Source organism: Aspidiotus destructor (assembly GCA_035079395.1). Classification (NCBI taxonomy): domain Eukaryota; kingdom Metazoa; phylum Arthropoda; class Insecta; order Hemiptera; family Diaspididae; genus Aspidiotus; species Aspidiotus destructor. Next base: position 6,755,664 of record JAVHKZ010000003.1, on the reverse strand, counting down.
ACCAAAATGTTATATCAAACGCATCTTGAATCACTTTTTTTTTTAAAATGGGTCTAGTCTAGTATATTATATGAGAAGAGAAAAAGAAGGAAGCTTAGAGCTATGTTTTGACATTGTTGGGATCTAGATTTCATAGGAAGGGAGGGGGGGTGGAAAAACGTCGGCTTTCTTTACAGAGTAAAACGAGGAACGCAGGAACCTGTATTATGGCTAAAATTTACTTTAAAATTGAGAGTTGAGTCGAATTCCAAGTCCCCCTCCTATCATACATGGCTCGGGACTCGAAATTTTTCCAAGTTTTTTGTTGGAAGGTGGGCGGTTGTGAGTTTTTATTCACAACTAGGAATTTCGTGGTATTGATCGGAATGTTCAATCGACAACATATAAATTCTATGCAGTTATGTTGAAAATTTCCCACGGTTATAGCTGAAACTAGCTAGAAATTCTAAGAATTCTATGGTCTTTGATCTGAATTTTCTGTCCACAACTTACGAATTTTTTGTTTAGATTCAAAATTTCATGTCTAGAATATAGAAATTTCACGACTGTGGCCAAAATTTCCTATCCTCGACATAGTAATGCCGTAGTTGTGATCAAATTTCCTACAGTGTCGTGGTCACAAGAAGTACGTACGTACTTGCATTTGTTTAATAATTTTGTGAGTAGCTTCCTAAATTTTGTCAATTATATAATGATCTTTCTTGTTGGTAGACCGCATACAAGACCGGTACTAGCAAATGTGGGAACTAATCAATTTTTTAGCAAGTTTCTGAAGTATAAAAAATTTTGAGAGAATCTCCTGATCTTTAATTCCTCCCTTGTTATCAACAAAAAATAAAGGTAATCTGTGAAGATGGTCTTGAAGGACCCTTAAATTTTCCAAGGGTTATAGCCGGGCATGGGAAAAAAATTTCCTTGATTCCATTTCTTGCCAGTTTCTAATTTTTCTCTCCAAGTTGTCGTGCTCCGGAACAGTGGCCCTGTTCGCCTCCCCCTTCTCCTCCCGTGAGACTAGCGAAGACTGTCGTTTTTGTGGATCTCCTTTTCCGAAAATTTATCCAATCACATGCATTGGAGATGCACCAAGTCACGGAACTGAAGGATATCAAGAAGGGCGGAAAAATGGTTCTCATAAGAAAGAGGAGTATCTAATGGGAAAGAACTGGCTCGTATTTACTGTATAAGAAGAGGTTTTGGAAACCGAAGGTCCTCCAGAGGTCTTTTACATACCTGTAGTGTTTTCGATGTTCAACCGACTAATGAAGATTTTTTTCTTTTCTTCGCTCAATATAATTTCTGTTCTCAAAAGTTATGACAACCCTCTCTCTCCAAGGGAGGATTGCCGAATGCGCCCTTGCATTTTTGTCACTATGTGTACAAGTAGTCTACACTAAAGTAAGAGCAGAAAGCAGAATACAAATTTCAACTCAGTTGTTTTGAGCATTTTGTACGTTTATAAGCTCGAGACTACCCTCAAAGGAACCGTCACGATTTTTCCATTGTTTTTCCAAGGTTCTGACATGTATCAACTGGGGGTCGGTCAGAAATCTACGAAACTTAATCCTATATGATGTCATCAATGATCCTAACTTACTTTAGGATGAAATTTTTTCAATTCTTGAAATATTTATGTTATTGTTTTTAATTATTTTATTTATGTCATATATAGCTCGGTCGTCGAATTTATTCCAAGTACCCTTCATAGTGTATACTTCGCTCGATGGTCAAGATTTCCCTTCAGATTTTCGTATCAGGTGTAGATGTTCCAAATTTTTTTCAGTCCTTCCTCTGAACTCAATACTTTGCAATTTTCACAGGTACTCCCCCTATCAAGTAATTCAGCTGGAAGATCAAAATTTTTCCAAGTTTTAATCTCTGCTTCATAGCTCAGTGTGGTGGTTGGAATTTCTGTATTGTTTTTCTTCTCATATACATACAGTCATTCATTGCTTGGTCATAAACACTTATAAAAACCGCTCTTCCGGTAAGTATGGAAGAACGCTTTACCATTCTCACGAACTTTCGTGTTAATTGCGCCGCATCGACACTCGCCATCAAAGTTGAGAGTCACATATGTTATATGATAGAGAATAGTACTTAATAGAGATGTACGTGCATTGAGATATCGGAAAAACGGAATGCCGGAAAGACTTGGAGCACCGGTAAACGATTAGGTGATACTTTTTTAAATATAGCTCGAAAATTGGACGAACTGAACCCCCATATTTTCCGGAATTAAATTTTATACAAACAATATTATGTCGGGCACAAAATCGCAAGAAACCATTCGATTAATTCACAGAAATTGAGAATTATTCTAATTTCTCATTCTTCTTCTTGTAAAATTGAGCTTTTTAACGGAATTTTTGCACTACAAACTATGTCAGAAGAAGGGTAAATGTGTCTCTTGTTTACCTGATGCCTTTAAGCTATGTCAGAATAAGAAAAACTGCGTCAAATGTGATGCGGCTAAAATGATTTAAAATACAGTAATAATATTTTAATAAGGTGGGTTGTAGAATTGCCGGCCGTATGATTCCTAGAAAATGAAAAATAAAGTAGTCAAACTTCCAACAGGGAATTCCGTGTCCTGCGATTCCCAAGAATGAAATATTTTAAAATCATTTGCTTTAGATACCGTTGTCAACGAATCGTATGTCAAAGTTGCACGCTACCGCTTACCAAACATCGTCACCGACAAAGACGCGCGGCCGAAGGTATAAAAACCCTATTTTTCCCTCTTGATTGTACGTGTTCAAGTGCTACTCTATTAGTGAAGAAAAGGATTATATCTGGTCAATAGAGTCGGCAGATGGTATTGTAGGTAACTTGGCACGGGTTGGAGTTACCAATAATATTTACTTGAAAACTTAAATAAGCTACTAGTTCTTAACATATACTAGCCTGTTAATATACGAAATATACGCAGGTAAGCCTACATTAGACTAGTTTGCCCACCCTCTTTGAATACCAGAAGTGTAGAATATTAGTACTCGGAAAATTGTCGGATGGTCTTCTTGAAATAATTGAAAGGATAAATAATCTCCAGATATTTGATTTAGGCACGTATTAAGATAATGAAGTGCTGGAACGTACGGAAGGAGAGATATCATCTAAGTAAGATCTAACCGCGAAATGAAATAAGATGAAATGAGAAAGGATTTCAAGCATTAGCGGCATTTACTGATAGGTCCAAGAAACGGTGAAAATCCTCACTAGAAACAGGATGTTTCGGTTTTTACCAAATGAGTTGGTTTACGGGAAGATGAAAACTGGTAGACAGAAAGTACATTTCATAACAACATGGATCTACAAGTAAAAATTCTATTTTGCCGAAAAATTCCGTTTATAGGATTATCGCCGGAAATGGAGTTTGAAGCCGAATGAGGGCTAAAGTGGCCAACCTGCTAACAGAAGCACCGAGTTAAGGGAAGAAATTTTCGACTATTCTGTGGATACGTCGCAAGAATTCACTCAGATGACTTAATTGTGATAAACGAATTTCGGCAACCTTCATAGTTTTGTTTCTCCCGTCTCTACCCTCTGTTAACAGTAAACAATGGAGCTAGGGGTTTGTCACTTACTGAAATAAAAGTTGATGATAGAATTTACAAGGCTATTTAAAAATTTTTTGGTCTATGAGGGACCCGCCAACTTCAAAGAGAATCCTATTTATTGATAGTGTCGTGTGCATTAATTTTGTACGTACTTTTCAAACGTGTCTTTCACCTTATTTTCTTAAATGTGTTTCGTTTTCGCAAATTTTACAAATTTTTTTGTTACGTCGTTGATGCCGAATCTTACGGGTTATAACAATTTGCGAATTTCCAAGTCTGCCAAATAATCCGGTCTCTAATCATTAGGTTGTTGGGAGAACTGACGGCTACACCTTAGAAACCTCTCTCCATCCAGAATTCTAACCTGGCATGAGCACTTATAAAATTCAAGCTTCCAAAATCTTGGCCTAACTGTAAAGTACACGTGCGCTGTTCATTTTAGCGTTACACAAATTTCAACTGACCTACAGTCCGTTGATTCTAATTCCTTTTTTTTTATCGGGGGGTAAACTGAAGGAAAATGACGGGCGCCGGGCGCCGTCCGGCAAGAAAAAGGGACTTGGAAAAATTTTGATGAAGTGATAGGAGGGGGACTTATCCTCTCTGTTTCATGCAGTATATTATACTAGGTTTATACTACGTATTATACTAGGCGTATACTAGGTCCAAGCCTCCTTTATACTAGGTCTCTCTGCTTCATGCAGTATATTATACTAGGTTTATACTACGTATTATACTAGGCGTATACTAGGTCCAATCCTCCTTTATACTAGGTTTAGGCATCCTTCATACCATAAGCTTACAAGATCTTTATAATAGCTTATAGTAGCAGTTTGTCCTAGCTCTGTACTAGGTCTTAGGCTTCCTTTATACTACTGTATTAGTGGTTTTACTAGCTCTGTGACGTCATCAGATAGTGATGGCACGATGATAGTGACGTCACAGATCCCCATCGTGACGTCACCAGATCGTAACGTCGTGTGACGTCATCAGATTATGACGTCATCAAATCGTGACGTCATCAGATCTCCGAACTGATAACAGGATAGGCCTACCGGGGGTACCACACAGGCTGTAAAAATAAATAGCAGGAAACCTGTTGCATGGGGGCAAGCTGTAACATTTAATAAAATTATAATTGGAGAATTTTAAGCTATAAAAGGGGGAATTTTAAAAAATTTGATTATGCATAAATAGCGTACTTTTTCCTAATATAGGAATTTTAAAGTGGATTAGGCCTACAGGGGAAACCACTAAAAAAAAAACGCGCCTAGAACTTGACCTAATGAGAGGAGATCTCAAGGTGGTGAGGAACAAAGTTCACGCTACTTGAGACGACAAAAAGCAAAAAATGACACTCACATGATTACTCCCATAAAACAGGTTCCCTGTTTGCCTCAATTGCCACAGTCAATGAAGGCAATTCCGAGCAGCTAAGTGTGTGGGCTGCGAGTTTTTTTTTTTTATTGGGGGAGTTCCAAATAATTTCAAACACAAATCGACCATAAACACCATTGTCGGAGCCCTACAACGCAATCGAACAGTTGATTTCAGGTCAATGGAAAATTTGGAAAGGTTGACTCGAAATTTACTTGAAACTCACAAAAGAAAATTTTTTTGACGTATGAAAATCGCATGTTGATCTCATATCAAAAAGTCAGTATTATTATTAATCCACTTTAACAATATATATCGAGACAGATTCGACTGGGACTTGAAAAAAAAAATCGATTGACACGCATTCTGACCAGTTTTACTCCCACGCGGAACATAATATAAAACGCCCGAATGCTAGGATAGCATTTCCTGCAAAAGAGAAGAAGATTGACTTGAAATGTAACACTGAAATGTTGGTTGCATTTTGCGCCGTGGAAGAGGTGGTTCACTCCTCATCGAGATGAGTTCGATCATTCGAGTGTAGAAAAGCTGTGAGAAACTCTTGGTCTTTTTTTATTTTTTTTTTTATTTTTCGGATGGTTATCACGATAAACAAAAATTGAGAATCTCTAGACTCCATTTCATCATCCCAATGTGCATAAGATAATTTATATAATTTTCAGTATCCTCTTTTGTCCAAAGGAATTTTAAAACTTCGTCGTTTGAAAATCATTTTTCTTACTTTTTACATTCAAAAATTTTTTGGCTAAAAGACTGTGTTTTCTGTTGACTTAGAAAGATGTGAACTTTTTTATTTCAATCTTCTCAGTTTAATCTTACCTTTGATAGACCACTTCTTCATCAATAACATCGCTTCTTTTTTCGAATTTTTGGAATTAAATATTTTACTACTGTTTAATTTTCAACCCTTGACCTAGTTCTTAGTATTCGTAAGCCATTTTTTACTTTTCTGTATCGGTTACATAATGATGCCTTTCAGATTGTGTTCATCAACTGAAAAATTGATCACTCTGAATGGCAAAGGATGAGAATTTACGAGAGGGATCTGCTTCGAGGTATCATAAAATTCGTTTCAAAATCCTATCCCCAAGTTTTTTTTTACCCAAAACCCACTACGAGAATTTTTTGATTACGCCACTGACTACAGACCTAGTCTGAAATGATAATTGGAAATAATTAGATTGTGTTTCAAAAATAGTCATTGTACAATTTGAAAATGAAATTCTCCAAATTCGAGTATTTTTTAGAGAAAACCAAAAATGTAAAAATTTCTTGAAATATTTAAATAGACAACAATTTTTTTCAAATGGAGCATGTTGGGAGAGAAAGTTTGAAAAAAGATGAATGGTGAATGAACATAATTGAAACATCTTGAGACAATTAAATTTTTTTTGAGACCAGAATTCTAGTGAAAAATTTCTCCAACGATTGAAATTTTTTGAAAAACATCCCAAAAATAACTATCTTTTATTTATTGTCTTAAGAGGATGTTCAGGCTCAGGATTTCAATTCTGTTGTAGAAAATGACAAATCTGCAGCATTGTAGAGCAGAATATTGTCACAGGGAACCTGTTTTATCAGGGAGTCTTTCCAGAAAAAGGTAACTTCCTTACCTAACTATGACCTTGAGACTAGGAAAATTTTTGAGCTCCCCCTCCTATTATCTATAGCTCAAAGATCAAAATTTTCTAAGTCCCTTTCCTACCCCTTCTACCTTGAGGGTCCTTACCTAATTATGACCTTGGGACTTGGAAAATTTTTGACCTCCCCGTCTTATTACTATTGCTCAAAGATCAAAATTTTCCCAAGTCCCTTTCCTATTCCCTCTACCTTAAGGTAATTTTTTTCCCCAAGTCCCCTCCTATTTAATTATAAGCTACTATACTACAAGGAGGGGTCCTAGCTTATACTAAAGATAATACAAATTGCTAGGCATATCAATATTCCAGTTACATAGCCATAATCACATTATTGTATCAAACAGATGGAGGTACATTAATTAAATTTTTTTTTAAATTTTATACTCAAAAGAGTAAGGTAAAAACCGATTCATTGTCTTCTCTCTTCTTTCCTTCCCCCTTTCTCCCTTAACTCGGTTTTCTTTATAAACGGATGGCAGCGAGATAAGTGCGAATTTTAATTTTTGTTTAACTACACAATTATGTAATACAAAACTAGTTCTAAAAAACCATCAATTTCTCCCCTTTTTCTATAGGAAATCAAGAGTATGTTCCCAATGAGAGAATGGTTCGAGCCACATGTTGAAGGCTGGTCCACAGTCATTATTTCAGAAAACAGCTTTGCTCTTGGCATGCAGTTGGTGCCTGACAAACAAAAAGCTGGGTGGTACTGGATCAGGCGTATTCTTAGGGTGATTGTTGGTACATTGGCTTTTCCATCCACTTTGAAATCAAGGTCGCTGGCCCACAAAAGCTGGTAAGAAAATAGTCCGTCATGAAGCTGAATAGCAACCATTGGAAGGCATAGCTATCTTGCTTTCACATGGGAAGAAGGATAAAAATGCAAAGGTGGCAGCAGAGAGGATGGTGAAGGTCGTCACAAAAGCCCAAACAAGGTTCACTAAGAAAAAGGAGAGACGTTTACAGGTAGATTGACAATACTGCCGAGTTAAGAAAAGATTGTAACCGTCAGCACCAAATATATCAGCATGGAAGGGGCCGCAAAAAGGCGGTGATGGTTGCTTGAATACTACCTGGCTTGTAAGAAACTGAAGAAAGCCATAAAATACAGCACGAAAGCTGCCTGGAAAGAGCTGTGAAGAATGGCAGACGAGGACTCCTTTGGCAAGGTAGTGCTGAAGAAGCTGGTCTCTCAGCAATGAGTCAAGGTGACAAACTTTCAGAGAGAGTGATGGCCGATCCACTCGAGAGTTATTTGAAGGAAAGAGACATAGTCAAGCAGTCAGCGCTGTCTTCAAACTGGACGCTGCACATCAGATGAAGGCGTCAGCAATAGCCACGCGTCAGTTTTACGCAGCCGTCAGCCTTGACATGAGAAATGTGTTTGACTCAATTCCGCAAGACAGGGCATTGGAAGCCTTTGTGGTTTACCTGCTAAGGGTGACCAGTAGTTATCTTAGCTGTCAAAAGTTCCAGGCAGGGAGGTCTGCTGGTATAGTAGAGCGCCCAGTCAGTTGTGAGGTACCCCCGCTTTTGTGGTGCGTCGGGTAAAATTGCGATCAGATTAAGGGTTCAGCTTACTTACAATACAAGTAACACACACTGGTGGCATGCACTGCCAAAACAACTGCAGCGGTAGAGAGCATGGTGCGTGAACCGGGCTCTACCGGCACTGACGCGTTCGATTGAGTTGTCGCAGTACGACAGTCCTTGATGGGTGGATGAACTACGACATGGTCAGCTAAACTTTTATCTGGCGCAGATGTTGAGCGGCTATGGCTGATTCAAGAAATAACTTCATCAGAGGGCAAGGAAAGTTGAAAGATATTTACGTTGCAATCAAGGACGCTCACCTTATTTCAGAGGAGGCGTGAGTGGGGCAAGCTTTGTCCAATCTCTGCAAGAGATTGCGATTGAGGAAGTGCTCACTCCGAGTAGCCAGAATGGAACTTGGTGTCTGTACTTGGAGCCACAGTCATGAAGAAGACAATGTAGATGGAATGAAATAGACCAATGTAAAACCATACTCAGCCCTACTCAACGCCTGTGTACCATCTAGGTAAAGAAGACGTATTGCAGGAAGAAGAGGCTTTGACAACGACTTAGTTCTAAGTTGTCTCGTGTATGTGCTAAAGTTTGCATACCTGGGGGCATTACAGCTTTGCGGTTGCCAAGAAGAGGGAGTTTGGCAGAGGAGATTCGTCCATCATTGAAGTTATACTCAAGAGGGTCGATTCCGATCTTGAAGGAGACAAAATCAATACATACGCATGCAGTCGGGAGGTTTTAGCGTTCGCTTTTTCTGTTAGAGGGTGTAAAATCCTCCAAATTCTAACAAAATTTTTTGGTTACGTAAATTGGTCGAAGATTGTGAAGGGGCGAGATTTTCTGAAACATAACCAACTGAATAAGTTGTTTTCAAGTCTGAAGGTAACAATCTGTTACTGTTACTCGAAAATCAAACCCAATTTGGTCCAGTGGGACCCGTACAAAGAATTATACAGATGTCACGATTGTAGGAGTAGTATATTACAGCCCGATGTGCAGTCAAATGTTCGTTCATTCCTCTCGCTCGCCCACATTATAATTATAAAGTCATCACATCATATCAAGCGAGGTTGACAATTTTTTTTCTTCGATCCGGTGCTTCTGTTTATTTTCTGGAAAGTTTTGCCAGTCAATACATTTGTATATTCTTCGTCAATGAACAAGCTCGCCGAAATGATTAATGGATATTTAAAAATTATTTTCTTTTACGATTTGCAAACATTGTGCTATCAATGAGAATTTATTCGTTCGTACGTTTGTGGCGGAGTGAAGAAAAAATGCAGGTGGTGCAAATAAAGATTTACGAGTTTGCCGATGTGAAAAGCTCGAACGCCGTATCGAAATTTACACAATGCATATTCTCTAAGATGTAGACAATTAGTGAATAAAACATATTTATGCGGCGTGTATGTAGGTGGTCATTGCGGCGATTCTCGAGCCACGTGTCTGCCTAGGCAGTTGTTGACGAATGACCACAACAGCGATTTCTGTTCGCTGGTCGCTCAGCGGGAGACGTCGTTTTTGTACTCTCGCGACGGCGAAATACCAAATGGATGAACAGCGAGCAAAATTGAGGAACATATTCTTACTGGCACTTCGCTCACGCCTTCCAAATTTCGTGATTGACTGTGCGCTTGTCTTAATTTGTAAATGAAGGTGTGTAAGGGCATTTTATGTTTACTGCGCTACACCTGGTAAGAAATTTTCCAGCTGTTGAATGTCCATTCTATTGCCATGTGATTCGCGTACATAACATAATACTCGAATGTGCAACCGACTCTATTTGAAAGGGTAGAGGTTAGAAAAACGTTTTCGGAACGAAAAAATATACACAAGGGAAAAAAAGTGAGAACATCCTACCGGCAAATTATAGGCGCTAACGAAACAGAAGTGAAGCGATTTTCGTATCAGCATTGTGGTCCGGGTAAATGAACTAAGCTATCGCGAGGGATGTGGTTAATTGCTCGAATACTCTTCGTTTTGAAATCAAAAATAATCTCGGGGTCGTTCGTATTCGTTTTCTTGCTTTATTTTTTTCTCGAGGAAAAGGGTTAAATGATAGCCTTGCTTGATTAATGTGCAAATTGCTACCCCAAATGTCTAGACATGCACAAAAACGTGGGTGATAATCAGATAAAAGAATAAACAAGGGAACAGATATGACAGATGAAACAGGTAAAAAAATTCATCAACAATAGAATGGTACACGAAGAAAAAGAGGGAAAAAAAGAGAGACGGAAAAAAACGAGGGAGGTAAAAGTATATTCACCCTCCAAATATTGGTTGATTATTATCTATTCGCATGAAGACTGACAGTAATATTATACCAAGGAAACAGAACCGATAAACATACGTGGTGGTTTCGTATCGCTTCCAAAGATTATTGTTGTACTGCGCTGGAAATTGAAAAAATGCCAAAATTGAATACGAAATGAGATAATTACTAAAATTGAATTCTGGTCAAGCCGGTGAATATTACACTCTCGTCTTATTTGTGGATCTCTTCTTTCTTACTCGTCGCAATGCGATTGCATTCCGAAAAGAATCCGCTCCTAACCACCCTGTATGAAGAAGGCAACTACCCTGAGAACAACAGTGCAGACTTCCGCGTTCCCTTTCTCACTTTAAAAAAGTGATGGGAATTTATTTTTATCGATCATCGTCGAAGAAGGTAACCTATAGTATACAAAACGCGCGTAGGTAAATTATCGCAGATGGTTTCTTCGCATCTCTTCTGCGAGCGTATTATGAAGTAGAGTGCGGTATGCATGAAAAAACCTTTACAAGATATTCGAAACCCTTATAATAATAATTTCTTCCAATTCTCTCTTTTTCTCTCTCTCTCCCTCTCGCTCATTTTTCATCCATTAAAAATAATATTTATTCCTTCCTCAAATGTATTTTTTTTTTCTTTTTAATGTGTGCATATGTTCAGTTCAAGATAGTTCAGCAGACACAATAAAAACGGGTTGGTGCACCGCGCGAATAATTTGTTTCGAAAATTACATCGAGATGCGAGACTATATATCCGACCTCGAATGTGGTAGAATTTTTCAGATTGACGCTCATTTTGGTAAATTACGTTCAGCGAAAGAATGTTCGTTGTTCAAAAGTGCGGTAATATTACGAGAGATTATGTATAAGAATGTAAGAAACCTAAACATAGTCTGAATGTTCGGAAGAAAAGTGAAAATTCATTGTGCTTAATACCGGTATATTTGACGAATTTCCTTTTTTTTCCCCTTTTGTTTTCAGGAGGCTATAGCGAAAGAATGTTAACTGGAATCTAAGAAAATCGAAAGTATTGAATGACGAATATGATATGACGCTCGACCGTATAGAAAATGATTAACACACGTAGTCTCATACAACAGTGCATGTGGTTGAAGACTCATTTGAGAAGATGAATCGTTTATAAGAAAAATCTGGAATAAAAGATTCAAGTTCTTCGAGTTGAATAAAATAAGAATAATTTTATAGTGCGGAAACCTTATGAATTTAGATTTCGGTCGATGAGACTGGAGGAGAAATTGGATTATGACCCAGGGAAATGATACATATTTCTTACAAATTAATCGTTTAATTAGATGGTATTGTGTCTTAGGTAGTTTTGCCGAGATCTGTCATTCAAATGATACATCGCTATCATGTGTGAACAGTACTGTCAATCGAGATTTCTACTGTACATGCTTCTCTCGAGAGAATATTGACCATTCTTACCCTACTGTACCTTTTTAAGCGAATAGAATATGAAACATGATAATGGAAAAAAGTGCGAACACCTTATCGTTGGATGAGATTAGGACCTACAATTCCAGGTAGTCGCGAAACAATCATTTGGCTAGTCATTCGTAATTATGAGAGAATCGTAAGGAGTATGTCCTTTCTTTTTCTAGTAGTATCCATCTATACCGCGACTTATCAAGTTCTCATTATACTGTACAGGGGCTAAGATGAAAGGATATATTCTAGACGTTCACCCTGGTGTCGCAAATTATAATGTTTACACTCTTTCTTTCAAGGAAATTAAACGCCTCAAAAATATTGAAAAAAGAACCGGTTTCATGAGGAGTCATCTGGGAAGAATTGTGGAAGTGAGTGGAGGCAAACCAGCGGCATTTTTACCTTTACGCACAGTAAGTACGTGCCTAGGATGGGAAATTTTCATTTGTCGAAGGTAAAAAGCAAGGCTTCTTTCACGATGGTGAACGAGGGTCGAATTGGCTCTGATATTGAGAATGCAAATTGAAATCTTGAAGAGTCTTGAGGTTTTCTGAGTCCCTTGTATCATGGTGTATATCTCCTGAAGCAGAAATTCCTATATATCTTTTTCCCATCAAATATTCTGGCCCAAGAATCGAAAGTTCCTTCTGAGTCTATTTCCTATCATTTAGTCCTCCTTTTATCATACATTATGGCTCAAGAGTTGAAATTCCCCCAAGTCCAACCTCCGAACTATGTATGATAGGAGGGTCTCTAAGAACACGTTCCCTGTTAGAAAAAAAAAAAGTAATTTATAACCGAAAAGGTATTCAAAATGTAAAGAAGAAAACTTTAACAACATTCATGATGACCGTCATGACAATGCCAAATAATCGAAGATTCGTTTCCATGCAGTGTCCGGCTGGCTCGGGTCGCAACCTTGCGAGGCCCGCGGTTCTCCTATCATATATAGCCTATTTTCCGAATCTTGATAATGATGACGTAATAAGTTGAACGCGCTCGCGATCACGTTGGCGCGAAAAAGTCCCCTCAGCAAATGAGTTGGCAGGGCTCTTCTCAGTATACTCTATACTAGGCCTGATATATGATGAAGGCTACAGGTTGAAATTTTCCAAGTCCTCAAAGTAGGTCAAGGTCATTGATGATGTCATAAAGCGTTGCACGTCACATCACATCCTGTCACGTCACGCAGTTCACGGAAACTCCCGGACGCGGACGTTTTCTGATGATGTAACCCCCCTAACAAAATGGATAGCGGGTTTCCCGCTAAAAGGGGGTAGGGCTAGTGATGAAGATTTTGGGGTGCCCGGTGAACCTTGTCGCAAACCTGTAATATGCAAGCCAGCACGACACTGTTGCCATATCTTCTTATAGTTGCTTGATCTAGCTCCCAGTTAGGACAAAATAATTTTCGATAACGGATGAAAGCAGAGTGAACAGCTTGAACCTCTTTTTGACGTCCGCGACGTCATTTTTTCGTGACGTCATCCGTCTTGGAACTGCCTGTGACGTCATAAAATTAGTATGTTAATATTTTGTTCTTTCTATTTCTTCCTCTCGGCAAAGTTGAGGATTCCAAATCCAAAGGAGAAGGTGGCAGACGCACAAATATAATCTAGTACATTGCATGCTAAATAGTGATGGGCCACCTCCGGTAGTCAGACTATTGGTAGTTTGATCATCGAGAAAAACCGGTATCATTGATAACATTTGAACAAGGAAGAAAAATCTGGAGAATTGGTGCTTATGTCAGTTCATAATTGAAGGACTATCCCTTATCCGGTATAAGGGCAATTTCCGTGTACATTTTAACAGGGGTGTGAACTGGAATTGTTATCCGAAATGGTATCCGCAATCTGGACCCGAATTTTCGGGTTTTGGAAGCGGAACCAAAAAGAAGCGGATTCGGCGATTCAGTTGAAGAACAAATGGAAGCGGAATCCTAATAAAAAATAATAACGGTTCACACCCCTGCATTTTAAATGGGAGAATTGCCCTTATTTCGGATAGTCCTTCAATTATTGATCGGGCGTAGTGCCCAGCTACACCCAAATTCATGCTTTTATTGGACACTTTTTGTAAGTGCTCAATCTTGAACCAATGTGACTAATGACGAAATCTGACTACTCACTAATCATTAAAGAACAATGGACATCAATGACTGTTGAGCTTCTGCAGTTTGATTGGTCACCTCCGGAGGTACAACCGGTACTATCGATAGTTTTTTGAATTCCACGCCAAAATTTCCAAAATTCGGACCGGTTATTTTTGCTGGTAACCTCCGGTCTACCGGTAGTAAAGCTTTAACAACAACCGGTCTACCGGGTTTTTCAGCTACCTGTTTTTACCCATTACTAATGCTAAGCCTAGTTCAGGCCAAGCAGAGCCTAGTATTGGTATAGCTCACCACAGATCATATGCTAGGCCAAGTTTCATGCTAGTATAGCTGAATCAAGTTCGCTTCAAAGCTAAAACAAGTAACCTTCTCCATTCCATGGAAAATCATTGAATCGCATGTGTATGTCTTTGGGCCTTTCACCGATGTATCGATTGTATACTACGCTACTTCCGCTCGTTTTCCAAGTTCCAACGGACAGCTAGGGTGCTGGTGAAGACATTAAAAAGAGGAAATCCATGAGTCCCAAACTTTGGTTAAAGGCCAAGTAGCGACATCAAACAATTTAAACCTCCTTTGTAAAATCTGTCTGCGACGTAATCACCGTCTGTAACGTCATTCGTTTGTGACGTCATCGACATTCGTCCCGTTTGACAGAAACTGAGTATAATATCTAGTACATTGTATGCTAAGCCTATAGCGTAGCATGGTCGTATGCTAGGCCTCGTTTAAAACTGTAGCATATCAGCCTTAATTGGTTTGTACTAGCTTTAAAGTAGGCTTTGCATGTAGTATACAAGGCCTCTGCCCGTTGATGCACTTATAAGAGTCTCAAACCCTCGACCTCATCTAGAAATCTGCTAGTCCGAGTTTGTTCCCTATCCTAGCGTACATTTAGTTCAGGCCTATTTTGAAGTTAGTACAGTCTAACATACTGTATACCAGGAAGGTAGAACTCTCGAACTCTTCAATTGGGTCAAGGGTTCGGATTCTAGGTCCATGAGCAGGGAGGGGCAACTTGGACTCGCAGATTTTCAATACTGATGGAAAGTGAGGGCAAAGACATATGTCAAAAAAAGTTTCACATTCCCATTTTATTCCAGTCTCACGGACCCGCTGATTCATGTCCTTTGTATCCAATCATGGCCAACTTGAAGCTCAGGCCAGAACATACACATTTGGCAATTATGAGAAAGGCTCAGTAGTTCGTTTCCGCCAGTGCCCCCAAAAAAATATATGAACCCATGGCGTTCAGCGTGTATTTGCATGAAAAAAAAAAAAAAAAAAGATTTAGAAAATTGATACCGGATAGGTGTCCATTGAACCGAAAAAACTGAAATTATTGTGAGAGACGCACAAGAACAATAGCTAAAATTTGGGTATCGTTTGAAGATAATGGAGAAAGTACTGATTTCTTTATAATTTTCCAAAGTGACCCGATTTTTACCCGCAACAAAGGAAACAGAAGGCCGGTCTTCTTGTGCAACGTCGCCGTTCTGTGCATATTTCGGTCTTTCTTTGGGATGGCCATGAACCAAATCAAGTTGCTTCTTGAGTGATAATAATTTGACGGCCGACTTAGAAAGGAGCAGAGGTATTGTACGAGAGCACATAGGCAGATTTTTATGCCCGCGTCCATTGGAACGGATAGAATAGATCTCAAGACGAAAGCCCTGAAACCTTTTGTAAGTCTTTGAAATAGGTCGACCTATAATAGTCCCTACAGCCTATCCAAACCAAGTTTCCCCTCACGGTTCATATTTTTTCGAACCCTCAGAGTAGGTTAGAGCCACTGACCCCTTCAAGAACCATAATTCGAAATAATATACCAATTTTTTCGAGGCTTAATTGATTTATTTTCAAAAACAAAAAAAAAAAAGAAAAGGGATTTTGCTGCAAATTTAAAAAGGTACAACTTTTGTACCTTGTTTTGAAAGAAAAAACAATTCTCTTTTATAGTTGAGATTTTTGGCCATTGAATGGGCCTTCTACATGTGCGGTACATTCTACATGAAATTTTTCAATAATTAACTTTTGTTTGAAATATTTTTCTCTCAACTTTCATCCTGACGAGGTAGCTTCAAAAGACCGATTTTGTGGGTGCGTTTGCTCTTTCCTCCCAATGTGATCTTTCAATCTTGACTGTTCTTTAGATTGTTTAGAACGATTATGTCAAATAACACCGCAAAGTTTCCCAACCCTTGTGTGTTTTCATATTATTCTTTAAGGCTTCCATGTTCATCACAAGAAATTTTGCCCTCGTTAAAATCTTACTTTACCGCGGATATATAGTACGCTATAGTTCAACCCACGTTTGGTTCCTTTTTCATCAAAATATTTAGAAATTCATCTATAAACACTTGCGGGACTGACTGTATTCTGTATCATTCATATCCTTGTCTGTTTTCTTTTCCCTTTTTCTTCTTTTGCCGACAAACCCACTAGAACGAGGGTGAATATTCTCGTAAGGAGAGCTCGTGCTGTATTTTGTACACGGAAAGAGAAGAAAAAGAAAGAAAAAAGAGTGTGGCTCTCGATGTTCTCGTCACTATATATATATACGCTATTGAGCTTATCTTTTCATAAATTGCAGATTTATTATGTTAGAAACTCGTATATCAAGTCGAATTTGGCGCCTTTGCAGTTACGTAGAAGCCTCAATTAAAAAATATTCTCTATATTAATCATTGCGTATAAGACGAGCGTAGCAGTTAAAAACTGTACCGTACATCAAAAACTGACCATTGCCACGCCCGCCTTCATAATTGCTTCACATTTCTTTGATTGAGTTTTGGAAGGTTTTCTGGATAGTACTTTTTTCCCGTATATACCAACTGTTTCCTCGTTATTTGTACAATAGAAAACTATTCCGTTTTTTTTTTCTCTGTTTCTATGAAGAGGGTGCGTACGTCGTGTTTGCTTATCCTGTGTTTGGTAGGAAAAACTAACCAATGTTCAAACCATTAGCGGAAGGGAAGACGCAGTCTATAAATGAATACCTGACAGGTATATAACAAATAACGGTACTTCATAAAACTGTATAACCTTAAGCTAAATAAATCATTGAAGTACAGGATGGATCAATCAGCTATTCGGTATTTTTGAACCTTTTAATTACATATGGTTCGGAAACCAAAGAAGGTCTGCCACTATTGTCTACTGTGCGAGGCGGAAATGGCACCAGATTATGATTGAATATTTCTTTGAGTTCGAACCGACCATTGATGAGACCGATAAATAATGCTGACACTTCGTCACATAGATAAGGCATATCATAATCAATCGGTTGAAACTTTTGCTCTCACTATTGTCAACGTAATAATGATCGGCAGTATCGACGGTTCGTACTGGAGATTTGTTTATCATACTATCCAAACAATGCCGCGTAGTCGTTTCCTGTATCTTTTTTTTTTTACATCGAAGCAAGAGGCTGCACCCCTTCTCGTACAACAGAATTGAAAATCTACTTCCGTGTGAATAATAATTACCTCCGC
Organism: Aspidiotus destructor; assembly: GCA_035079395.1. NCBI lineage: Eukaryota > Metazoa > Arthropoda > Insecta > Hemiptera > Diaspididae > Aspidiotus > Aspidiotus destructor. The sequence continues at coordinate 6,738,188 of JAVHKZ010000003.1, read as the reverse complement.
GAAATTTTATTGAAAATATTTACAATAAAAGGGGCGAGTGAATGTCTCGAATTTCATGCGTAAGCATTAGTGCGGGAAATATAGAGACTGTTTCTTCTGTATCAATGTGAAGATTAGCATTTTTAAATAGAGTGGTGAATTTGGAGAACTCAGTAGTCTCAAGCCTTTTGTAGAAAGATTCGTTGCTGACAAGCATAATCAGACGCTTGAACGTCCACCCTGATTCCTGGATTCTTGATGGTTGTACATGACCCAAACGGCCGCAATTTCGGATTCCATCTAAACGGACTGAGATGATATGGTGAGAAGAGACTCTTCTCTCCTCATGTGAATTCACCGGTCTTGACTTATACCCTTTGACCTTGACCTATTTTGAAGGTTAAAAAGCGACCAAAATAATTATGATGGTAAGAGATGAAGACCAAGACACTGACTTCGAATGACTTTGATCTACCAGAGAGACTTTTTTCGAGTACGCGCTATCTAAATACGAGTGAAAGGGATCGGTACGTCGGAGCTAATGCTGTAGACCTAATTGACCCTGAAACTGTGCCTGTAAAAGATATAAACTCATGCCTCTCTCGAGTGAATCGGGGATTTCTACTATGTAGAGTGTGAGGGTAAGCCTGATTACCTTGAATTAGGAGTTGAACCCGAGTTAGAAAATCCAAATGACCCATATTCAATCCGAGGCACCGTAATTATTCACAATGAAGTTTGTAACCCTCTACCTGAAATTGCCTAAAATAAAAAAGTGCCTTTTTTTCAGGATGTACCCTCTCATTGGGTTCATGCAGTGTCAAAAAATGGATCCTTTATGACGAAAAAGTTTCCTGACTCGAGCGGGAATCAAACTCCCAACCTCTTGTTCTATTGTTTATTATGTATTTTTTTTCAGCAAGATTTTGCCATCTTTTTTATTGGGAAGCATTTTTAGGAAACTACTACAAGCGCGAGCGCGTTCAACTTTGATGACATCATCAACCTGAGTGAGGTTAGGTTACAGACTTTGAATGATGTTGACTTTCGAGGATGGGAGGGGAACTTTGGAACATTTCGACCATTTTATAAAGCATACATATAATAGGAGCAGGGACCAGGGGGACTTGAGAAATTTCAACCCTCAAGATATCCAACTTATGTGACGTCATCATTTTCGAGGAAATGGCTAGAGACTTGGGTACTTGAGAACAGAATTTAGGGACGACTTAATCAACATAAGTTGGAAGAATTTTTTTAGGCCTCTCAGAAAAAGGGTTCATGAGATATTTACTGTTCCCTATGGTATGACACCAGTGCCCAATCAACGAGAAGAGGCCCTAGCTATTGCAGTTTCGGAACCAGTAAAAATTATGATCATATGAATTACGATTCACAAAGAAGTTTGGGGCCGCGCGTATTGAAAGGCCTTTCTTTTTTGGAGACGAGGGAATAAGAAAATTTCGAAAGGTAGTGTTCTTGGTGAGGCGAGGACTATGAGAAAGATGAAGGTTTCATTGGTGCTAATTCAAACTGCAGGACTTGTTTTTACCCATGGGCAATCCACTGGTTTGTTATTCGGAGTTGAATGCAGTGGGTGAGATCGGATATAAAGAGGAGAGTTCGGGGTTTAATGCGCGGTAGTCTCGTGCCGGCTTCTACAGCTTGCCTGACTTTTTTGCCCGCATTAATTCTGCTGTGGCTCAGAAACCAGATGATGGTTACGGAGTGGGAGTTTTTTCAGAGGTTCATAGAGAGGAGAGATGAGTGGAGTAAATATTGAAAATTGATGTTAAGGTGGATAGGTGCTTTGAAGCACCAAGAAGGTGAAGGAAGAGGTTTTCTTCTCGGCTGTTAATCGCTCTTTTTAGGTCTAGCGTTTCTCTTCCATCAAGTATTTACAAAACTTTCCAATCGGTTTTGGAGATCTAAGAGAGCTACCTGTCTACTTTCGCTAAAAGAAATTTTCGAAGGATCCGCGAAGCTTGAGGGTTCCCCACTGTCAATGCGAAGGTGGTCTCTAAATTTCTTTTTTGATTCTCTCCAAGAGATTTCCTCCTCTTTACAAAGTACTTCCTCGTGAATATCCGTACCTTTCAACATACTACTTTTGATTTCACGTGCTGAGTACACCTAACCTCTTGACTTCCGACAGTAATGTCTTCCCTTTTTCAGTTTCTAGTTTTATTAGACTACAACGAGTGTGTTTGTCAACAATTTGTTTGGGGGCAGAATTCAAATTATTTATAGCGAGCAAAGAAAAGTCATACGCGAGCAAACATCCCAGAATCGCATCTTCATTCGACAAAAACGATGTAGCGGTTTACGTAACGAAATACGAAACGTTCGCTTTTTTTTTTATCAAAAATACTATTCTTCATCCACTCTGTAAGACATGTGCCTACAATGCATCTCCAACTTCTCGACTTCAATTAAGATAATTTCGGTGTCGTATAATATTTCGATCAAGCTCGGTCTCCTTAATTTTAGTAAAATACATACCGTAGCTCTATTGCCCTCTCAGCCTATACGTGTAGTGTACATCCAAGAAGTACGGCAAAAAAGATCTATTGTGAGTACCGGTATCGAAATTTCCATCGGTATACTTCCTATTGTTGAACACACGATTGATCAAATTGAAAAAATAGAGTGATTCTACGACTGTACACCCACGTTCGTATTTTTCAATGGTATTCAAAAATGAATGACCACAACGCCGTAGACTTTGATGAACACCCGGTGTAGCCATCAACGACCGATCGAACTGACCAGCCGGTTCCAAATACCGGTTATCAGCAGGCTAGATACACGACTTTTCTTATTTACAAACCCTGAAAACTAGCTATCTTACACCTACCTCTGCGTATCATCATTGTGTAAATAAAGGTTTCATCAAATAATACATATTGAAGAGAGAGAGAAAGAGAGAAAAAAAGTAAAAAGAGGAGAAAAAAAAACTCAGATACACTGCGATAATAAACTTCCTGGTTATTTAAGGGGTGCATCCCTACGAAGTTGAACGTTTTATATTATGTAGGTTGCTCTACGTAATTTACCTTTAAGAGGACGGTCTTCTACCCCAATAGAATTGGATGACCTAGCAACTCAAATCCCGTTAACTACTTTTTTTTTCTACACGATTATGTCTACCATGACCTTCAATAACAAGTTCAAGGGTAAAACCTGCACGAAAGATACACGTACGTTTATAGATTTTTTAGTGCGTACGGTATTTATTTTTCTTCCTTACACAACTATATATTGAGTAAAAGTACTTTCCTTTTTTTTTCTTTCTGCCTCCTTCTCTCTCTCTCTCTCTGTGTTTTTTTTTCTCCTTTCCTTTTTCGACGATAATAATTGAAAGTGTGAAATTATAATTTTATTTTCGGAAGGAAAATGGAAGATAAAAAATAAGTATAAACGGGATGACGAAATTATAATTCGTGTACCAAAGTTACTCGTATGCGATTGAGTCAATTGATGTAATAAAGCAGAATTGAAGTTCGTTATTGCATTTGATTTGCGAATGTATGTGTCGACATAAGGAACAGGATTGCATCATATGTCTAACTACGAGAACGAAATAAAGTTAGAGAAGTTTTGCACTAGTAACTCAAATATAATTTCAGAGACCTTCGTATAATGTACTTGTCATTTAGAGTTAATTAATGCTATTTAAAAAGTTTTAATGATTATCGTTAATAACTAGCTAGGTAGCCATTACAATTCGATGGAAAAATTTTATGGGTATTAGAACATGAGTAAGTAGGTATACCAAATATCAATAAGTTTTCAATCAAAAAAAAAAAAAAAAAAGGCTCAATTTGAATTTTCTATTTCATTAATGAAATATCTTTACGTTCAGGTAGGCTTGTCCATATGACAATTTTCATTATTATTGAGCTAGACTGTCACTTTTTTGCTCCACAAGACCAAAAAGACTACTTTGAGAGAATTTTTGAAGATACCGAGCTAGAGCTTTACAACCTTCTTTCATCAACTCTTAACAGACGCTCTTGAATAAGGTAGGCCTGTTCGTACTTCAAAAACATGAGAAAAATTCATTCGTATGCAGCTGGTCATCCATCTAATTCTTAAATTTTTTTCATTTCAGCTATTAAATTTTGAATCACCGCATTATTCCGAAGGTAGGTACATCGAAGACAATGTAAAATTAGAATTCACGCATGTAAACTCGATGATAGAACCCGATTCGAATGCGAAGGAGACAGCAAAATCAATCGGTAAAAAACTTTTTATCTTTTCCCTAATGGTATACCTATACGAATAATTGGAATCACGAAGGCTTGTACAGAGGTTTTCGACATAAGGACGAAACAGCTTTTACGATTCCATACAATGATAATAACTTACGTAAAAAAAAAAAAAAAACAGCGCAGGACGAGTTCGGAAAAAGAACATTAATCAAATAGTACCCGACTGACGAAACCTCTTGCATTGCAAAAGATGAATATATATTTTTTCATCTTCTTACGGAACCGATTGAATCAATAGCAGTTCCTGGTTGTGGAGTACGTCTTCTCGATGTTTAAGCGGTCGAGACGCATCTTATTTTTCGCCCCCTTTTAAATTATTTCATTTCCTTTCCCACGCTTGTTTTTTACTTTTATTTTTTACTCTATTTGATATCGATGTACCTAACTCGAAATAGTTTTGAATTATCGGATGCTGTTTCGTTTGATTTTCATACAACAGTGATGACTTGCTAATATAATATGGAAAGATATATTCTAGCAGCTCACGGGCATACATTTTTTTTTGTACTCATGAGTCTACGCAAATTAGGACAGAAAAGAGGCCAAATAATACATTTTGAAGCAGAATGCGGGAGTCTACTGTGATATCAAGTAAGGAGTCGAAGATGCGCCAGTGAAAATCCCAACCCCGTTTATGCTTCTTTTTCGATTTTCTACCAGACTACGCGACGCGTTTGGACAAAAATATAAAAACTTTTATCAGCTCTTCGAAGCTTCAAAAGTAGTACCTACTTCTTATTACACAATGAGATTCGTACTAATATTTCGAGCCGTATGAATTAGAAAATCAGAGTGATGAGAACTCCCATACCTACATGATAAATGAAGGCGATTTTTGCGACAAACACAATTTCACGCGGACATTCTCGATACAAGAAGTATAAGACATTTAAAAGGAACGAATTCTGGAAAAGATAAAACTTGGTATATAAATAGAGGGATCCCCAAACAACCTCCAAAAAGCCTACATACACTGGGTGGCTGAATACAGAAAAATCAGTATCCTTGCGTTTAAATGTATCATTTGGAACGAAAATAAGATCATGGTTACTCATTCTGTCTCGCTCGCTCTCCATAAATACTCAAACGTTAATACACTGTATCATGACGTATCCTTCAATGTCAAGCATCTGAAAACGTCAGGCTTAGATCAATTTATTACGTGTGATATTCAGTATAAAATTTTACCCATTTGAGATATGTGAGGTCACCAACCATCAGTGGTGTTGTCAACCCGTAAAACCATCGCGATCATCCCCAATAGCATCATCGTTCCTAAACTCAAAACATTAAAACTTTTGTGACGTCATCATCTTTGGGTATACCTTTTATACCATTATCAATCCGTGAAGTCCTCCATCCTAACCTTGATGACGTCATCAACTGAATATGTCACCACCCAGAAGAACTATAATTTTTATACGGTCAACAATCAATGAAGTCTTTAACCCCAACCTTCACGATGTAATCAAGCTGTAACATTACCACCACCAAACTTAGTGATTCAATAAAAGATGGCTTTATTCGCACATATAAGTTCATTTTACAGTTGGACCTTTCGACCCTATTGTGATCATTATCAACAATAAATGACCACGATGTGGTCGAAAGGTCCAACTGTAAAATAAATTTATGTGTGCGGGTAAAGCCATCTTTTATTGAATTACTACTAGTATCCTTGCAGGAAGAAAAATTCTCTTTATATTAACCTTAGTGATGTTAACAACCCATCACATCTTTTTGAGACATATGTACTCCATCAATTGTTGAAGTTCCAAATTATAGAGTAAACCTACAATTACAAGTACCGCAATATTTTCCAATTACTGAGCGCTTTCGGGTGAACAGCTATTCTCAAGGTATAGAAAGCGACTGAACCCAACAGCCAACAAGCAAAGGTAGAGTCGAGAGGAGATCATGACTGAATCAGCGAGTCGTCAGTCCGTGCAGTCCTCAACCACAACTTTAGGGACATCACCTTTTAGTAACGTCTCCACGCCTCATCAGCCCGCTAACCTTGGGATGTATACTTATACTTTTCATGATATCATAAAAATTGAGACGTCATCAACTTACAGCTCAATGACGACATCGACCTCTGCTGAATACTCCCACAGAAAAGACATATCCATACTAAATAGCCTGATCAAAAAATTTTCTGGCGTAGCCAAGTAAATAAAGATCATGTTTCATGTCTTCCAGAAGGTAGCACGCTACACTTGTTCGCCCTCCGTCTCGGTCTAGTACAAGTCTACTTTAGAATATTTTTGGCTAATGGCTTTTGGATAGGGGCCACTGTATAAGTCTGCTCTATGCTAATAGCTTTTGGTCGGCCCCCTTCGTGGTCCGGTAGAAGTCTACTTAAAAATATTTTAGGCTGATGGCTTCAGGTGGGCTCACTCGCTCCGCTTGTTCGCCCCCTTCTTGGTCTATGATCTACTGATTTTTGGTCCGCAAAAAGATACGGGTTTTTCTTTTCTATAGTTATCATATGTACAATATGGATTACTTACGTTCAAGGAAAAGGTACCTTAGACACGAATACAAGAAATACTTTTCTCCTGCTCGTTATTGGCTGATACAGCGGTGTCCCGTGATATTGAGTCGATCAAGGGAAAAGTACCTCAGTCACTCCTATGAGAGACACCTTTCTCCTGATTGTTATCAATGGATCAATCACAGTCTGTAGAAATCTGTTTTTAGGTCTTACAAAAAATGGCGGATACGGATTTTTGAAACTATTATATGGCAGCACTGGTTATAAGTCTACTTCGGGAAACGGGAAGGGGAAGGAGGGAGCCGAAGGGGAGGGGTAAGGGGGTGTAATCGCACCTGGAACTAGTATAAACCTGGTATTATAGTATAAGATAGTCAGGTATAAGTCTGCGCTTACTATAGATCTAATATATGAGGTCATTGGCACGGATGCACGCAAATTTCAAAATCAGGGGTCAGAGCAAAGACATGAAACATGTCAAAAATTAATACATTTTGGACATTTTGGCGTAGAATTAAAAAAAAATATCGACAGTACTGAAATTGTACTTCCGGTGGCGATCAATCAACCTGCAGAAGTTGAAAAAAGATCAATCTGATAAGGGAAGGTTTTTTTGTTTTTTTGACTGGATGTATCATAAAATGAGACAATCAAGAAAAAAATATTTTTGTAACTTGGTTAATAGTCTAATAGACCTTGTTTTGTGAGTCGTGAATCGTTGATATTGATATGAAGTGACATGAACACCAATTCTCCAGATTTTCTAAAACTTCAAAGCCATAGGTTTTTTTTAGTTGTCAATAATAATACCGGTTTTTCCACCGGCGAGCAAACTACCGGTGGTTCTAGTTACCGGAGAAGAAAAATAACCTTTGCACGGTCTAACTCCGAATGTGACCCATCACTAATCCTAGTCTTACGGGCATATAAAAATGCAGAGTATGAGTAGAAGTATAAAAGTACGAGCACATGAAACCTAGACATGAATTTTATAGCTAGACGAGACCCGAGACAAAAGTTCGAATTTTATCGAAACGTCGTGCACCATCAGATAGTATCCAACTCTTACCTCAATACCCCTCCACCTTATGAGTTCAGCCCTGACTAGCTCAATCGGAGCGATCTGAAGGCATGAGTAACTAAAAATAGACCACAGTCAGTTATTGGTCAACTTTTTGAGATCACAATAGGCTACCGATAATTGAGGCTAGCGTTGTCGTCGATCACGGGCTTTAGATTGCAAGAATGTTTTCTCTGCTTGTTGCTTGCAAGGTTGATAAAAGCGTGCGATGAACTTATTTTATCAAGCAAATTATTAATGTTGATAAACAATCAGGACCACTTTTTTGAGGAGCAGTATTTGCTCAACTCCTCTCTTATCATTAAACTGGTTTAGACAAAGAACAAAATTATTTAGTCCCTTCTCATTTTACCTTCGTATGTATCCATAGTGATTTTTTCAAGAGCTGGCTGGTTCCGAATCTTCTAACATAGATTCCCTGTATGAAACGAAATAAAATCATAGGTACCTGTTCATAGATTAAATAATTAAATCTTCTTTATGAAATTATTATTCTTAAAAATTGATTATACATTCAAATCATACGTATTACAAATCGGATCAACTTAATAAAATTTGCTAGATAATTTTATATAAACGATTAATAAAAATTATTATTGAAAATCTAACAATAATTAAATTTAATTAGATTTTAAAATATTTATAATTTGGATAAAAAGATGGATTTTTTGTACTAAACCATTTTCAATAATTTAATAAGGAAGATTTCATTATAAACAGGCCTAGGTATTTATAAATTTGTCTACAAAATTAAGTTATATAAAATAAATTCAATGAAGAGGCGCGTTGATTGATGGCGCTGTTAGTCCACTTCCTCTTGCTTTTGTAAGATCTACCAGTTTCCCTTTCCTTTTGCGAGGTCGTACAAAAAAAAATTCATTCAGCGTATCACAGGTAAAAAGACGCACCCTTCATCACGTATTTGAATAGAGGAATTTATCGCAGGTATAGCATCAACCTGTGGTTCTATTGCTATGACTCATCTTACCGGGTGTCAGTGCCGATTTCGTCGACCTTGATTCAAAAATGGTCCTCCATCTAGAAAGAATAGACGTGTATCACATAAAAAGAAACAGAAAAGATTTTCCTGGGATAATTAATCTTAAAGAGCTGAAACGTGGAAACGTGTCGAGGTCAAAATTGACCCAGATTCTAGTCAAAAATGAACATACGAACGCAAATAGATAAGGGATCTCCTCGCCGAGGAAGCCAATCTTGAACCTTGAGCCCGTTTTTTCTCAATGATATCGCACCGTTGGAACCCATCCGGCCGCGGTTTTTATTTTTTCGAAAAAGATGACTCAAGTTTTTCTCATATGAATGTTGTTTTACTATTATTGAATAACGTTACACTTTAATTCGCTTCATTTTGTCTGTCCAAGAAAATTCGATCGATCCTAATATTTGTAATTGCTTTCATAGCAGGAGTGTAGCGAAAAGGAAGTTAGGGGCGTGAGCCACTTCCCAACTAATTAGCGCAGTCGGCAAACTGGAGATATTGCAATTTGTTTGAAATTACGAATTAACTAAAATTTGATCACGAGTTAGTAGTTTTATTCATTCACCTCCCTCATGAATACTGAATAGTCCTCGCCAAGTGCCTTTTCCTCAGGTGTACATTTCAAGTACAAATGGAGGAGGCTGTATTCTATGGAAGTCCATTTAATTATGATTGTGGGCCATAAATTTATTTCGTATTTTATTGTTTTTTTTTCTCGAGAAATTAATAAAGGGAAATAAACCCGATGGTGGATTTTTAATTTTTTTTTATTTCTTAAGTGTTACAATCTCGCCTAAGTTTATTCTGGCTATCATTACGAATCGCTTTATTTTATTCTTTTTCCAAATTCAATAATCTGAATAATCTGCGTTCGGTTTCTGTTCTCTTTTCAATCTTCCACTGCTCTTCCTTCTTGATACAAGTTCATTGGTGTGCTCATACATCCCATACCTGTGATAATAATCTTACTACGGTGTATTATTGTATAGAATACCGTGTGTATTTTCGTTATCCCTCTTATTCTGTGCTATCATAGCGAGTTAGCGATTCATAATAATCATACACTCATCGAAATATTACATATACAGACTAAACTACACCTGATATGCGGCATGTACACAATAGATACTATAATAACGTTAAGCTAGTATTCAGCGGGGGTATATAAGATCTGTAATCCAGTCTACGTATATGTTGATTGAAATTCACACTCTACCCGAGATCGAACTCTTCAAACTAAAATCTCACGAACGGAAGACTCTTCAAACTCACGCTGACAGGCTCTTTCTTATTACATTCGATTTCCTCCTTTCTTCCTAGTTGATCCAGTTTTTTCCTGCTTGCTGTGCAGCAATGATTCGCGCAAATACACGACAATATTTTCTTAGACGTATATTTTGTAAATGAATAAAACATCAAACTCGATGTCCACCCTAAATAACACGAGAACGGATCTGCCTTGTTTCGTTTCTTCACTGACCCTATAATAAAAGAAGAGAGGTTAATCTTCGAATATGAAGCTGAAAAAAAAAAAGAAAAAAAAAAGGATAGTCCACGACCTTTCAAAACAAGGTTTCGCAGTGACACGTAACACATAATACTTTATATCTCCTTGGGAAGTACAGTTCCATTGTCCCGTTATGTTTACAAACTCTAGAGCCACAAAAAAATATTAGTGGTGGGTCTAAAGTATTGTTCGAAATGCAGGACAAAATCGTCGGTTATTTTATAGGTGCTAATATATTACATTCATAGACCTTCCGATTCTGTTGGTGTCCTTATATTTCTAGGTATATTCGCTACATATTTCACTAAAAAGGTTCGCTATTCTCTTATGATGACTTTTATTTCTTGAATCATGATGATAATGGCTGGACAGCGGGGGGTAAGTATTCTATAAAAAATATAGACACATTGTAAGCCCATCGGAAGTTGTCAAGGGTGTCCGAATTGACCTCCATAGAAGAACCAGACGTGCAAGTATGTGTCGTAATTCACCATTTTTGTTCGAATTTCCTCGTATATCTGTTAACACTGTCTTTCGAAATATATAATATATATATTTTTTCTATTTAAAGGACTTAATGTCATAATAAACGGCTATATCAAGCTAGTTGTAAACATGAGTTATATGATTAGCTACAGAATTATTTCTAGTTTATTGGTACGGATATAGTTCACTAGGTTAGTTAGCTCTTCGGTTCTGAGATCGGCGAAATTCCTCCTGCCAGTGTACTTTCGGCATTCAGTGAGAAGGTGGATGATTGTAACGATTTTTTTCGCATATTGGAGGAGGCTATTTTGTCAAGAGATGTCGATGGGTGATTTTAGAGTGTACCAGCGGCAGCAGCGTTCGGATTGTTGCTGTCTCTAGTGATCTGGGTCTGCATATTTTCTGGATGGGTAGTGTCCAGTCTCCTACGTTCTTTTGACATATTTCATGTCTTCACTCTGACCTGACCCGACCTGACGCCTAATTTGAAATTTTGCCAATTGAACCGAATCTTGCGAGTGCCCCCCTTCACCCTGGTCACTCCGTAGGTGATTCAAAAATTTGCGAGTATGTCCCGCAATTTCCCCTTACCCGGTTTATATACTAGCTTTATGGTGGCTTTACACTAGCTTTATACGAGGATTTTACCAGTTATAACTAGGCCCCTCCCTTTCCCCCCTTTTAGGCCAAGTTTTATGATGGCTCTATACAACCTTCCCCCCATCCCGGGGTTCACCTTGCTCGGTTTATATACTAGCTTGCTTTATGGTGGCTTTATACTAGCTCCATACTAAGAACATCCCCCATCCTCAGGATTTTACTAGTCTTCAACTAGGCTTATGGGCGTAGGCTAATCATCAAAAATACAGTATACTGTATAAACTGATCTAGTCAGTTTACACTAGCAGGCTTAGGCATCCTATGGATTTGAACTTCGGGATTTTACTAGTCCTAAACTAGACTTATACTAGACCAAGGAAGGGGGGGGAGGGTGAACAAGGGGAGCGAGTGAGCTATCAGCTTAGTTTATATACTGGTTTATACTAGTTTTATGATAGCTTTAAGCTAGGATTTCACAAGTCCTAAACTAGACCTATAATAGAAAATTAAATTAGCTGTTAGCTTTTTCAATTTCAATGGCTAAGCTAATAGCTTATTTGCTCTCATTGGCTAGTTGAAAGCAAGCTAATTTTTGACAAAATTGATTGGCTAACGGGACGGCTAAATGCCTAAAAGCTAACGGCTAGCTGAGCATCTCTGACTATATGTACAGTGCCCTAAAAATACTAGCGCGCCATGGTATATACCATTTTAGGTCCCGGTTTTGTCCGAGTAATCATCCATGCAGCTAGTCCTACACTAAAAGGCTGCCGTACAAAATTGACGTATATGCAAATGATGGATACAAGAAAAAGATGTTTCGGGTAGGGTGACACATAGCCTCTTTTTCTTGTATTCTTCATTTGCATATACGTCAATTCAACGTGGTAGGGCACTATATTACGACAGGGACATCCGACGAACATCTTGGTTCTATAGATTCATCCATAAGAGCCTAAATGTTAAATTCGGGTATTTTGATGACAGATAACTCGAGATTGACTGAATTATTTTCCTTGATATTATATTCGTTGGAAAGGAAATTTTATGGACCTCAAATCAAGTTCTTTTCAATTTTATGCAGGAAGCATTATTTTTGGAGTAATCGATTAATGATTGAGCGGCGTTTTTTTGACCAAACACATTCCGCGTAACTAGCGGTGGCTGTAGGCGTTGTACAAGAACTCAACAAGAAATAGTGAGTGAAGAGCGTAAAGCCATGCAGCCGCAAGCAGTATTACTTTCATTTTGATAAGAGAAAGAAATCTTTGTTGTTAGACTATAGTCAAAGCTTTGAGTATGAATAGTAATGGAGAGGCAGAAGTAGTAGTGGTCAGGCAGGCGTAATAGAGGGCGCTGTTTCAATCATAGTAGAGGATTTAACACGCAATGTAAATGGCACTGTCCCCCCCCCTCCAAATCATACCAGAAGATTTAACACTAGGTTCTTGGACTGAATTGTGAGATCCGGTTCCTCTTGGTTTCAGTTCCACAGTCCAAAGCTGGGATCGGGTTCCTTTTGGTTCCGGTTCTGGAACCTGAATCCCGGATCCGGTTCCTTTCAGTTCTGGTTCCAGGACCCAAATCCAGGGTCCGGTTCCTTTTGGTTTTGGTTCCAGAGGCCTGAAAATACGGGAGGGGAACTGCTTCATGTAGAGGTAAGGGGTTCTGATGGTTCTCAGCCATTGATTTTACCCACAGTTGGCAATCTTTACCATCATTTTTTGAGAAAAATAGCTTCCTATAATACAAAGGAATTAAAGTGAGAATATTGCAACTTGTGCATTTACTGACCTTGTCTTTGACTCAATTCGTAAAATTTTGCACTCATTCAGCAAATTCTCACTTTAATTCCCTTGTATAGAAATATACCATTTCTTGCGCACAAGTGCGTCAAGTTTCACACTACCTACTTCTTGTTCCATTTAGTTAGTTTTAGAACCCACATCTGAGATCCTGTTCCTTTTATTTCCGGTGCTGGTTCTAAAAGCCGAATCCGGGATCCGGTTCTGGATTCCAGAAGCCAATGTTGGGATGTGGGTCTGCTTGGTTCTGGTTCCATAAGGCAAAGCCAGGATCCGGTTCCTTTTGGTTCTGGTTCCAGAAGCCAAATCCGGAATCTGGTTCCTTCTGGTTCCGGTTCCAGAACTTGAAACCAAAATCCGGTTCCTTTTGGTTCCAGTTCCAGGAGCCAAATCTAGACAGGAGGAGAACTGCTTCCTGTAGCGGTATTTGGTTCCGGTTCTCAGCCCTGCCATATAGTACATAGACTGCCAATAGACCATGTAAATTATGTTATCAGTTGTTGGAACATAGGAGGTTGGCAGTAAGTAAGTCGGAAAGGTTTAGTATGGATGGTTTGGTGCATGGAATGTAAGGGGATGTGAGCGATGCCACGCCCACTCACATGATGGCCGTGACTTACCGAGTCTCCTATAATCCGACGAGCGTCTTATCGTTATGTACTATATGGTCTAAGATTATGCACTGCAGTGGAAACAGCGCGCTCTATCACAGCTTCCACGGAACCTTCAAGAACGACAATTTCTGCCTCTTTATTACTATCCATACTCAAGGAGTCGAAGTGATAATTTTGGCAATGTTCTGCGAATGTTCCTTTGCCTTGAATGTTGAATTCTGATGAAAGATGAAGGAAGATTTGCAATTGTGTTTTTTTTTTTTACAGATTGTGGAAGTGTCCTATTTGCGAGGATTTTTTGTTACACATATGGACGCAGACAGCGGTCACATAATCTTCAAATGCACAAGAATTCTTTTTTGAAGTACTGTCGTTATTGCGGTTTGCTATACCGAAGTGTAACGCGACTCAAAGGGCATGAAGGGAAATACCAATTTAGGGAATGTCTGAGGCAGGATCTATTGGGAAACCTTTACGTTAGACTTCGGCGTCGTGCATCAGCAGATACTGTGTGGAAAGAGAGAATAATAAAAGAATGTCATCCTGAAATTATCAATATGTTTCTACTGTCTGATAAGTCTAAAAAAGACTTTTTGAGCCGTGCAGTCTGCGCAGGATTGAAAAGATTTGCGATGGACGAACCAAGCTCGTTTGAGATTTGTATTCGAAAGCGACGGTATCTACGAGTGTTGATTTTCTGTACAAATTCATCCAAAGACCTAAACCATTATCTAAACATAATTCGAAAAAAATTCCTCTTCTCAATAAATCCATATTACAAAACACCTTATGTATAAAATATTCATGTCAAAGAGTGCGGTGTTACGGAAGAATGTTCCGAAGAAACTCTTTGGTTACATTCATGATCACGCTGTTCGAAGATTCTCACACATCTTTACTCGCGTAGATCGACCTAAACCAGTCTCAAGATTTTCCAAACATATAATATGAAGAACGTATAAACTCATCAATGAATAATTACAGTTATCTTTTTTTTCCTCACTTTTTCCTCTTTTTCTTTGTTTGGTCATCTTATTGATGTCCGATTGGTTGCGTATAAGTGAACTGTATTTAAATTTCTAAGAATTGTCGGTTTCCTTAATATCTATCGCATTGGGTCAGAATGACGATTTTCGAACAATGGTATTTATATTAGTAATCCACGAGAAACGACTCTATATGTATAGTCGGATAACAAAAGCTTAATATTATTTTTCTTTCTCTCTCTCTCTAATTTTCTATCGTTATCATTCGTATTTCTATTTGTAAATTCTTGAAACAAAATGGTTAATTCTTTTTGTTGTACTCTTTTATATACCGAGAACAATAACAAAAATATCTCTTCAAGAACTAGATGACCCAACGACTCAAAAGTCCCGTTATATTGTTGTGAATGTTTTTATACAAATGACCTTCAAGCCGATATTCAAGGGTAGGTAACACATATCGAACGGATTCACTCGCCATCCTACCAATATGTACGTCATATACCTACTTTTTCGTTTTTCTCCGACACAGTACCTATACAAGTCTTCGGTTTGGTATTGGTTTCCTTCTCTTTTTTCTCTACTTTTACTGTTTTCGTATACGACGTCTTTATCATAATAGTCACTTTCCCTTTCCCCTCCAGAGAAAGTAAATTCTTACGCTCACTACTCGTTTTAAAGAATGCTCTATTTTTTCCCATCTTCTCAGTACGATCTTGCGAGAAAAGAGGAGCGCGAATCTCGAGGCCATTTTTCTATTTCATTACCGATAAAAGAGGTATCTGCGAACGAAATGCTGGCGTTGAGGAAGAATCGTGAAATAATATCCGCCCTAACGAGGAAGGAAGATTGTATTTAAAAAGACGCCGTCAATTACTTTTTCAAAATTTGTTGATTTCTTGTTGTTTTCGTCAACCTTCGTGCGATGTCCTTTAGAGTATGAGTCACTGTTAGATGAATTCTCTCACGGACAAGATCGATAGGATGAAAAAGGGATTAATGGAACCCCGCGGTACACACATCAGTTACAAGATTTAAAGGCATGCTATGACACTTTCAAGGTATGCGGTTTTTTGTTCAAAATCTCGACAACCACCCGGAAGGGAAGTTGATATGAAATGTTACGCGGAAACGAATTCTTGAAAAGTCAAGGCCAAAAAAAAAAATAAGGATATTTCATCACTATCACATACAAATGTATAGCTCAGTATGAATGTTGGCCCAATATCGCAACGGCTAAATCAAAAATAAGAACATTTCGCTCGACACAAAAGAGGGTCAATATGTTTTTCCTTTTCCTGATGAGATTTCACCAACATTCATGGCCAGGTATTAGGTATCTGTTTACAACCGCTCATTCATAAATATAAAGGCTTTGTTCTATTCAAAAAATAAAGAGCGAACAAGGGTCGATCGACTCACACGAAGGCCTTCTTCAGGAGTTTTGAGAAAGTAGGAAACAAATACTCGTGGAGATTAAAACAGAGTACCGAGGTGAAAGGACATAGAAATCACCACTTAACGCCTCATAATTTATAACTTGAGCATAATAGGAGCACTTGATCTCTCTTGAAATTGATAGAACTTTCTCTGTTTCATATTGTTACCTTCACGGTGGCCAATTATCCCAGGTATTATCAAAATTAAAACTACGCAATGGATCAGGGTAGTTCTTCAAATTTAGTCGCAATGAAGTTACTAGCTTTGTTTGGTGGAATATGTGGGGTTGAACAAAGAATGTTTCTTATGGTTACCTTGGAAATGAAATCCCTAAAAATATTTCCAGCTTGTTGAAAGATGAAATTTCCTTTCTGTCGTGGATGTTCCCGACCGTACTTGCTGTGCCTTTTATTTCTTCTTCTCTTTTGCGTCAAGTTTCAACATTGACCCATTTGATTGTATAATTTAAGAAGGGTGAAATTTTCAATAAATTCATTCAAAGTCACTTTAAGAATCAAAAAATCGCAAACTTCTTTAGCTAAAGTTCTGTTCCTGGGTATTCGGAACACAGGACCTTGCTTGTACATCACACTCGAAGTTTCGATCGAGGGAGTGACGTTTCTTAATTTATAGGAAACTTCCATTCATGAAAAGTTCGATGAGAGTCGAAATCTATAACAATTTTTAAGTCCAGCTCTCCAAAAAAGAAGCTGATGCATGTGGTATGGAGAAAAATTCTCACGTTTTTTACTTACCGTATCGCAATTTGATTTGATGTGTAAACCGTTGTCATACGGATCAGAGTCACAAGTGAGATCCTCATGACGGAATTTTCTTATAATTATACTCAAAACACAATGGCTACCCTGGAAGATGCATTGTTTATTTTGAGATTTTAGTGTTGATAATGAGTAATGACCATAACAGTGAATTTGTTTCAAGTGATAATGATCGTATATGTGATTTTGTTTTTAGTTACAAAAGTTGGTGATGACTAACACTAGGCGGCATGAAAGTCTCTGGTATTCATCAAAACTATCAAAACTCGTATTAATTAGGCACGTTCTCCTCAAGTCGTTTGGAATCTCATTAAAGAGACTCAACGACGATTTTTTAACAACTAGTACTTATATGAAGGACGCCAATTTCGGAGCGTACGGGCATTCGTACGGCTTTTTACTATGGGCACTAGGCTATACTAGGCTGAGAACGAGGGTATTAGTGTAATCTGGTGTGTGATACAATCGTTTTCTGGGCTAAAAGCTTATTAAGCAGTTTGAGCTGCGCAATATACCACGGACACGGGGCAACATAGCACAAGTTGAAAGTTCTTGTAAGCCACAAGAACTACTTAATCGCCGAGTTTCCCACCACTCGATTTTCAATTTGACCGCTCAGCAGTATACTATGCTAAAAGTGTAGCTAGGTACAATTTACCGGGATAATAAAACGTTAAGAACGACAGGTGGAAAGGAGACTGTTAACTAGTTCGCCTGATATAAACTAATGCACTAGTCTTGTATTAGGCTAAGAAGTACTGTTGAAGGATGAAGGCGAGTGGGCGAAAAGAGTGAGCCCGTTACAGTATTATGAATAGGCCTATCAGAGAATTTGTTTATCGCAAATTTTTTGGGAGAAATTTGGCGTCCCACTAAAACTGAACTTTCTTAATATAATTAGGCAGCAGGTTTTTGTACGAGATGAGCCGTTTTATTTACTCATAACTGGTCTTAATCACCTTGCACGCAAGTATTCACAATTTGGTAGGTAGTTGTTGAATGTATTTCTGATGAGTCTTCAGTGGTTGAGGCTTGCCGTCGGTAGCATCATCCTCCTTCAACACTTAGCCATAAAAGTACCGACGTTTGTCCGTACACAAGCCGTTGGTACTGTACCTACGGACAAAATTTCAATACTTCCGCTATATTTATTTAATTTTTTTTAATGTGGTATGCTACACAGTCTAATTGGTCGATCACGCGGGCACCATAGGATTACAACCTAGTCCCTAAGACTTTATTTTTGCATTACACCATTTCCTGACCCGCACGCACTCGTAAGATACCGCTATCGCACAGAGAGCTGCCAATAAATATACCGAAGGCTTCAAAATATCAGAAAATAATCATTCCTTTACTTCAGTGATACCCAACTTTTCGATGAAACTTGACGATAGAATTTTAGTTTTCTGTCACGAATGTAAGAATTACTCCCGGTTTCAGCCGAAAGGATAATCAAACTGTTGGATCTTTTAGTGATAACGCGAGTAGATACGATCTCAAACACCGCGCGATTCCATCTATATGCGAAAATATAGGACCTCAATAGCTGAATTCGCATCACTTTCGCATTTTTCGTAATAATATATCAATCGTAGCCCGACCATCTCAGAAAACATTTAAGGATGACTATTCTTGGAAAAGGGTTACGAACGTTCTAATCCTGCCACCGCGGGCTCGGTTTAGTGGGTAAGAATCTCCAGGGATTGCTCGAATGAGTACAAAGCATTTATCACAAGTCGAAGAACTCAAGCGAATGCAGTATTATAAATATTTATGAATGATGCGCAGTTATACTACGTAAATACCCAGGTAAATTTAAGCACACCTGGAATCCCTACCGTTTTCGTTTGACGAACGGGAAACTAGAAGGAACGTACAAGATGAGACACCTTCTTGCAATTCCTGAGTGCAAAAAGT
This sequence comes from Aspidiotus destructor, assembly GCA_035079395.1. NCBI lineage: Eukaryota > Metazoa > Arthropoda > Insecta > Hemiptera > Diaspididae > Aspidiotus > Aspidiotus destructor. The sequence continues at coordinate 6,719,217 of JAVHKZ010000003.1, read as the reverse complement.
TTAGGAAAGAGAACGATCGATTTCTATGGTAAATTAATTATGGCCCTATTAGTTCTTGCGGTTGGCATTGTTGTCAATATGAACTAACGACGTACTGTTAGTTGACTTTCTTCTGAACATGAATTGCACGTCCTCAAAATGCAATAATTTTCAGTGGGTACCTCGCGATGGCAGACAAACTCGCGATTAAAAACGGACGTAAGAGATACAAATCGATAGTCGCAGCGTACGTATCTGGAAAGCTACCATTACACAAAATTGTTCATCCTAGTCGGTTAACAGCGAAAAATTTACATTTCGACCTGCTGAATCATTTAGACTTGAATGGTCACTCTTTCACTGGTAAGCCCTTGAGGGCAAATTGTCGAAAGCGTCCTCTACTTCGTGATTATATTCGTGGTATTGTACCCGTTACAGCTATGTTAGCTCCGGAAAAAATCACGGACATTTCAGCGAAGAGAGAGGAACAGAAGAAAATCGAGCGGGTACTAAATTTTCCCGACTGGGACAATATTTCCAGATTTTCAAGTCTCCTTAGCAGAAATATTAAAAATACGTGGAAATCTACGGCTAATTCGGCGACAGCATTACTGACCGACGATGAAAATAACACGCGTCAGCGTAAAATCATCAATGAAAGTTCCACTAAAAATGAGAGTAAAAGTGCAAAAATTTCGGTCGAACGCAAAGATGTCAAGCACAGTCGAAATATCGGTACCAACACCCACGACAATGCAGAGTCAATCAAATCGATCTGGACTTCGTTAGGCGAAACAAACGACAGTGATCGCGACGAGGAGATTGGTAAAGCAACTTCGAAACTTTCTAAAACCGAAAACGAAATAAAAGACAACGAAGAAGAATCGTTACCGACGAATGCATCGGTTAAGAAGAATGAAAGCTTTTGGGACTCTAAATTTGAGTATAAATCCGCGAAAGAAGAACTATTTGTCTCCATCGAAGAAGAATTACCACCAGGAGAAGGACACCATAATCCAATGATAAAAGCTCGTAAGAGCAAACAATTTCCAGCCGCGAGTAAGTTGGATATGGATTTCGTGAGGCATACCTTACCACAAATATACTTACAAAAATATTTCATAGCCTTGCTAAAGAATCATGAATGTGTCGAAAAGCGTCTGTTAAAACAGATAATTTGTTTAAGAAAAGACCGAGATCGATTTAGAAATTCGTATGATTTTTTGAGAAAAATACACAAAATATTAGCGGATAGATGGTATCAATTTCGTAGGATAAGTGTAGATTGACACTCCAACACCGAATACAAACTGCGTGTAATGATTTTTAATTAAAAGTTTAATATTCATTGATACTGAAGACCGAAATGGAGCCGTTAAACACTAAAAACAAATTAGTTAGTTGAATTGAGAGGGAGGGTATTGATCTCACCTTACGTCGAAAACTCTAGTTCTTCATCTTTCAAGTATAGAGGGGAAGCATTAATTGAAATGAACAAAGTAAAACATCTTGAATGTTGAGTTTCCATCTGTGACACCCGAAGAGTTGAAGAAATTTGTACAGAGCTTTGAGGCTTCATCTTTTAAAACTTACAAGGTAGTGTAGTGCTGGTTCGCCCATTACAGGGTTGCGACAAGCTTCACCGGGCCCCCCAAAGTCTTCATCACCAGCCCCACTTAATTGACTCTTTTGGAAAGGGCCGCAACCCCGCAACCTGGGCCAGCTCGACACTGTTACAAGGATTTGAATCTTTCATCATCGGTCATCAGTTCATGATTTCATTTAAAAACCATCTATTGATGGACCATAAGTTTACCAAAGGTTTGCTGGACGAGTAGGCTTTTGGAGTGCTATAATGGAAAATACTGACACATTGTTCTTATCAAAATTTCATCTGTGACAGGATTGTTACACGTCTCCGTCGCTGAAGAACAGGACATTTGGCATGAGAAAATGACAAGGAGAAACGACTTACTCGTGTAATCCTTTCCTCTTAAATCCCTCGAAGGTCTAAGGTCGACTGAGAAGTTACGCAAGCTAGTACGCTTGAGTTCAAAGAATTCTTACAAAACGCAATAACTTTCGGACAAAACGAATCATTCACCAACTAGTGTAAGTAAATACAAACCAGTGAAAAAAAAAACGCAAACCTGATTCGTACTTCGGGTATGTATTTGTACTCTCGCTCGTTGATGGACAACTCTTCTTGTCCAAAACTAGTTATGGATGCATTCGAGGAAATTCTTTGTGATAAATCTTACGAGTATGTCACTCTTCGTTTTTACTCTTAATGACGCGTAATTTTGAAAAGGTCCATCTATACAGAGTCTAGGACAAATAGTCGGTGTAAAAACTGGAACAGAAAAAAAGATAGAAAAGAGTATAATCTCGTCGTGGAACAAATATTGGAGTCCAAAATACATCGAATTCCCGTACAAATAATCAAGGCCAAACTAAAATTCAATAGTGACGTGGTTATAAGGTCTGTCGAAAACTAAAATGGTACTTGGCGGAATAAGTACCAAGAATAAAGGACGATAGATGAACCTATAAATTGTCATTCTGTCAACCCATTATCAAAAAAAAAGAAAGATAAGTGAAAGCGTAAAGGGAGAATAATTTTTGAGAAACAAACTATTTCTTAGGGTAAAGGAGTAGACTGAGATAGGCTTTTGTTCATAATCAGAGCGTGATACGCAGCGGTGGGATTTTGAACAGGTTGAGCAACCTGGAGGTCGAGGCGGCAAAAAAGGCGAAAAAAGATGAGAAAATTCGAGTTTAATTCTTCATCAAATTTTTTCTAACTGGGAAGGGCGGCTGGATAAGGAGTGCGTGTGGGCGGCAAGGAGCCTAATACGACACTGGTGATAGGACACTAATGTATACTCGACCACTCATTAAAGGCCTATCAATTTTATTCTTGTGAGAACACTTCTGACACTGTTTTTCGCTGTGCTCTCTTTCTTTCTTCTACAATAAGTATTCAGCCAATGGTTCGAAAAACAGATTATAGTTCCTTGGAAAGAAGCTTGTCATGATCCTTAATGAAATGTATGAGGGTGCTCAGCCGGCTACGTGATAAAAAAAAGTGTGGACTTATAGTAGTAGTATATAAATAGTGTGATACAGACACACATTTTTTTTTTCGAAGAAAAAAAAATGTGTGGACCCATTTAAAAAGTACAGTGATCCCTCTTTGAGACCCAATTGTGGCGCAAATGTGCGCCGTCACAACCGCGTCACGTGACGGTATTTTGCACAACGGGATACTGTATACAGACCAAACGACTGTTGCTTCTGAAAGAAAATTACGTATTCCTAATTCATTCATAGTTTATCAAGGTCACCAAACTCCTGTTTGGTCTATAAGACTCAATGCGTTATAGAGAGAAACATACTGTATACAGACCAAACGACTGTTGCTTCTGAAAGAAAATTACGTATTCCTATTTCATTCATAGTTTATCAAGGTCACCAAACTCCTGTTTGGTCTATAAGACTCAATGCGTTATAGAGAGAACCAAACGACTGTTGCTTCCATAAGACCAATGTAACTGACTTATCAGAAAATTGTGGGAAAAGGAGATGCATACAAACAGTGTCTCAATGATAATAATAATTTATTACAAAAGCAGCAGTCATCGTGGAAACAGCTACCTAGTTATAACTTGAGAATTTCTCTCAGTTTCTTCCTACAATCTCTACAGAATTTACTTAATTTCGGTTTACAACTCTTACAGAAATAATAGTCCGTAACAATCTCTGAACGATTTTTGTCCATTCTTTCATGACATAGCTGTTTCCACTTCTCTAAAAATTTTGCTCATTATCCCTGAGTACTGCAAAAGCTTTCTTGTCAGTAATCATTTCGTTTAGAAATTTAACTACGTCTTTGTCGAGATGATCATACAAGTAGTCATAACCTTCAAAGAGAGCGTTCACATTCTCTTCTACAAAAGTATCATCTGGATCTGTGTGACCGTTCAGGGGATGCGCATTTTTATTCCCCATATCCTTTAGTCCTTGGAGATGCGATTCTAGGTCGTTATTGTCCGTAACTCGAACGTCCTTTGGTGTCCATTCTTCGATTTCACCTGTTTTCAACGACTTTGCCACATCTCTGACGACACGTAATCCTGAGATGACTTTCAACTTCGCCAGTTCCTTCTCCATTTCATCCATCCGTGCATCATAAGTCTGGTTTCCACTCGGGAGTCGCCTCTTTTGACTTTCCTGAGAACATAAGAACAGATAGTTTACATCCATGTGAAAAAGAAGTATCCTTGAAAAAGGATGACAATAAAAATTAAGGTAATTCAGAAAAATATCATAGTTGGTTATAGTCTATTAGAAAGAGGCGACCAAGAAGAAGACTAGATGGCACATCCACGTCATTATCTTCAGCCTAGACTGTACCGAAGACAAGTCACTATAGGTCTACGCATGTGTTGTATATTCAACTCATCTTTCACAGTACTCGAACGTAGGTCACACGCCCTCTTTTCTTTCAAATACATAGTGCCTCCTGTACAAACTTCTTTGAGGATGCTTTCAACCTAGATAACTGAACACGGGGTTAAATATTTGTTGACACAAGATTGTCAGAAAGTTTATCCCTATCGATCCTCTACTAGCTTGTTACCCGCGAATGTTACCTTGAAATATTCACAAGAATTCATTTACTCACATATTTTATGTCCATACACTTGAGTAGTTCACCCAGTTTGAATGCGCCCAATTTTGGTATCGACACATTTGGCGGCTCTCCCATCTCTTGTAGACATATTCTACGCAGCGTCGACTCAGTATTTTTATCCTTTTAAAATTAAAATAAAATTAATCAGCACAAAGAATTTATGGGAGAATAATATGAACTCCCATGTTGTCTGTCAATTCATGACCTAAGTCGTATCCCTGAAATGAAGAGTTCATATTATCAGCGGAGAGTGTCCTACTCCTTTCGAGACGTCTATGAAGCGGAGAAACTGAAACCTTTCAAAATTCGAATAAAATTAATCTGTACAAGAAATAACTTGAGCGACAACTGAACGGAGTAGACTTCAACAAGCCAACTTTTGTCTTTTTTGAGAGTACCTACCCCATTTTGTGTATTGTCTTCGTTTTTCACTGCCGCACCGATCGTGACGTCAACTGTGAAATAAACGCCAGAAAAACAGAGTATTAGTATTAAAGCCAGGCCAAAAAAGTTCTAAGAAAGAAGAATACTTACGACACAAAAGAACTACAAAAATACGGTACAAAAACTTAAAGTCCATCTTGATCTGGAACGTGTCTTTGCGTGGAATGCCATGAAGTTCTCAACTTAGGTACTTCGTGATAAGTGAATTCAATGGTAATCATTGATTCAATCGAATATAGCTGATTAGCTTTCATGATAGAAATTCCGAGTGATTGTAAGCTAGATACGAAATAATTAACGTGCGTAATTGAAGTAAAATTGAGATTCATTGGAGAGTGGATAATAACCTTGCCAGATAAATTATACTATGTACTTTTCTATTTTCATGACAAGAAAAAAGCCTTATGTAGTCATCCTTTCCAAACTCATCTGTCCATTCTTCTAACATATCACTTGTTTTAGGTATCAAGTCAATCACAAAGAAATATACACAAATTTTCTCTATCCTATAGTATAGGGATAGTGGTATAGTGGTCAAGCACTAGGACTTCTAATTCAGAGGTACCGGGTTCAAATCTCGCTACCAACACGTTTTTATGAAAAAAAATTGATTCTCGTAGGTTAGGCTAGCGTGATCAGAGTAGGTATGAGATGACGTCATACGGACATCGATGTCCGCGAGTAACGTAGCAGATGAGTAAAACAGAATGAGATATCTGACATCACACGGACATCAATGTCCGCGAGTAACCATAGCAGATATGGGTAAGATAGAATGAGATTTCTGACGTCACAAGCGCGAGAGCATAGCGTTGCTTCAGTAAACAGCTGGGTTTTCAACAAGTACAAGTGTACAATAAATCCTCACAGATCTCTATTTTTAATACCTTCTTCTCTCAGATACATTTGTCTTCTGGACACAACAAGCACAAAATTCTCTCCCTACCTTATCAAATTAATTTAGGAAATTAGTTTTAGCATTTATTCATGGCCGCAACGAGCACAAGCGCGAGAGCGTAGCGTTGCTCAGTAAACAGCTGGTTTTTCACTGGTCTCACCCTGCAAGTAATAAAGAACTTAAAGGAAATTTGATTTTATTAAATTTTCATGTTTTTTTTTTTTTAGGTTCTTGTTTATATTTTTTAACAACAACTACATTTGTGGAAAACTTATTCTCAGGGCTTACACATCTATATACATTGGTATCATTCATATTCAGATTTTTAATGGAGAGCACATTATCAAGGTCGAGACTGACTCGTTCACTAAATTTTACCATTTCATTTTCCCCTTTATACCAAGTCTTATAATCTGGAAATTGTTGCTCATCATAAACACATTTAAGGATAATTTTAGAGCCCTCCTCAGCTACTAAAGTCTTTACCCAATATTTCAAGACATATGGATCAGGGAAATACTTGATAATGGGTAAGTCATCATTAGGGGAACATTTGTCCACATATATAGTTCCATGAAATTTTCTAGGGGTATAATGTCCTGTGTGAATCTCACATTCATACATTTTTCCTCCACATTCTTTGTCTTTTGGTAATTTTAATAATGAGGCTACATCTATTCTTTTAGGTGTAAAAGAGTTCAAATATCCTAAATGGGCAGGCTTAAATAAATAATTACCCTGAATCCATTGTGCTTGTGTCACCACTTCTTGATCATTGAATGACACATTACACCATAAAGTAACAGTCTGCTTCTCAACTTTTTTATCAGTTTGTATGAAAATATTTTCTTGCTTTGAAAATGCAAAAAGGAATAATAGAAGATTTAACTTTAGAATCCACATTTAACTTATATAGAAAAATTTTTTAATGAACTACAACAGTATTCTTTAGAGGATTATATCTTGCCCTATCTGAGGTAATTACAAGACAATGAATAACTGAATCTACAGCAAATGAGTCCCACCACTGAAAATTAATCTTAATATTTATTGTAGATCCTTTTATGACATCAGACTGCTTGGAGCAATCAATGACAATAATTGGATACCTATTTATTAACAAAATCATAATAATCAATTAGTGGTTTTCCCTCTTTTATATAGATATCAAATTCATTCTTGAGAATTTGTATATAAGTAGATTTGAATGCATCTTGCATTGTCTTCCTCATAGTTTGTAACTGACATTGGAATAAGAAGATATCAATTTTATATGCACCAAATAAATCCTTGGAAGCACTTTCATCAATAAAGTATAAACTCATTTCTCTATCTTTGAAGTATGAATTCCTGATTACTTTATGCCCTATTTTCTCAACTTTCTCATAAATATAATCAACATTTGCTAAAATGACTATAGTCTGATCAATTCCTGATAATTTTTGTTTATATGTAAACACTTTGATTCCTGGTAATTTCTCATTTTTGAATGTCTTTTCATCAAAATCTTTATAAATTCTTACAAATATAGTTTCATTATTCAATTTTTTCTCAATTTCCTTTGGGAATGTATCTGTTGATTTTACACAAATTTTATCTTCCATAAGAATATTCAGTTTAGGTCTATATTCTTGATTTCCTAAATTTATTAATGGTAGATTCAAACTCTTAGAAGGAGTTAATTGAAAATGAAAGTCTTTATACTCTTTTTTTACATAAACACCTACATTTCCTTCCGCTATATTGATAAGACTGATAAAATTCTCACGATCATAATTATTCACTTTTTTATGATTTATAACAAAAGTTATATTAGCTTTGGATTCAGTAAACTGACCCTCACTAGATCTATAATCAAAGCAGATAGTTTTGTTAAAATTATTTGTATTATAGAGCATATATTTTCCCTCGATCTCTTTCATACTGAAATTCTTCTTTCCCAGAATATATATGAAAAAGGTAAAATAGGAAAATACATACTCAAAGATGAGATTGTATTCTCCAAATTCACTTGTGCTAGCAGTATTATGCTTTTTAGGTTGATTTACTACTTGATTGTGTAAATGAATACAAATAAATATGAATGTTCATTTAGTGTGTTAAAAATTGGTTCTTGAATCAATTTTACATTTGTTGAGATTTGTTGAGCATGTTGAAAAAACGTTAAATTAGAGTAAATAGATGTGGATGTAGTATATAAAATAATAGTGTGATACATCCACACATTTTTTTTCTTCAAAAAAAAAAAATGTGTGTCTGTATCACACTATTTATATACTACTTATAGTCGAGTGACGTGAAACTTCATGTAGGAGTAGTCGGTGACAAGAATACTACAGTTTGATTACGCAACCAGCTCCGAATACATACTGAGATCGTTCACAAGCACTGAAAAGCTTGCCACTTTGCTGGAAATTCTTAACGGAGGCTTCGCTAGAAGAGAGTCCTTAGAAAACGTAAGTTTCAATCATATCTTTACGTTTAACATACAGTGTTCTAGGCTATACTTCCTTTGTTAAACATTATACTAAGCTAAACTAGGCCTAAAAGCCTTTCCACGTAGGCCCCAACTTTAATAAAACATCGGCTTGAAGCAATATTCATGACATTTGAATTGGCAGTGCCTCAGCAATCAACATATTTGTTGCTTGTTGCAGCCAAATTGCAGCCCTCTTCATACTGAAAAATTTTTCTTGAAGTCTAGTATTATGTTATCATTGACCGTGATCTAATTTAGGATTATGTACATACTTAGGTATAAGCTGTATGCTCATATGAGTACAACTAGAAGAGTATGACATAATCCCAGAAAATAGCCTTACAAAAATCCGAGCTTATGTTGTCAAGAAGGAGAAGGTGACAAACGTTGAACTGTGTCAAGAAGAAAGATAAATAATTTACGACTGACAACTGAGAACAGTGGAGCAATGGCCACCAAAGTTCACTTCTGTTCTCATAACCTGACCGAATACTTTTCAAACGGGGAAAAAAAAGAACGAGAATCAAGAATTTTCATCGCCATCAATGTTTTATCTGTTTATATTCGATTCACGGAATCGTGACGTCTTACATTTTCCCAACGGTAGGACACGTTTTTTGTTGCCGGAAAAGATATTTGAACGTTGGAAAACAAAAGCAGAAACTCGTGGGTGGGATTTGGATCCCACCAATAACGATTTAGGTTTAGGATTAGTAGGTAGCTGTGAGTCTCTAGCTAGACCCTTTTTTCTACTGCTTATATCCGCATGTATGTGTTTTCACTCACCATTCATACTTTGTTTGGCGCCACGCAGTTTTACAACGTGGGTAACAGACAGCCTGAAGGATGAAATTCCGAAGCCCTTCTCTCTCTTTTTTTTTTTTTTTTTTTTTTGCCATCTGTCCCTCTTCCTACTTTTGTCACAAGGTGAAAATGAAATAGTTTTGGTAACTACTGTGTCCCGGCGGTCCGTTCAACAAAAAATGACTGAAAGAAGTACTTCAAGGACATCAATGAAAAGTTGTAATTCATTGATAAATTTGTTACAGTGACAATTGACCATGTTTTGCAGAGCGGTATGTTGGGACAATACATGTACTCATGATACAGTCGTGGTTGAAGTTCGTGAAACCATTGTTCTGCTGAGACTATTCATAATTCGTTCCCCAATTTTCTCTTTCGTGTTCCTGTTGTACTCACATGCACATGTATTTCTTTTCAATGACAAGGCGTAGGGTAGGTTCAAGTTATTACATTTTGTGTCCAGCAAACCAGCAAACCAGTGGCGCCTAACAATTCTAGAAAAATAAATATTATTTTCTTATGGAGAAAGGGAATGAATCATGAGATTATTTTGTCTGCAAAGTAAAGAAATTTTCAATCATTCTGAAATTAATCGAAAGCAAGCGCGATTGCTTGGACTGAGAGAGGATAGGTCAAGCGAAAGCCCAATTTTATGAAATCGTTATTTGTTGGTTTTTTGGTGGAAATTTCTGCTGGCCGATGGTACGACGAATCTGATCTGACCTTGACCTAATTTCGCGATATGGAAAAATTTCAAGCCACGAACACGTAAATATGAAGAGCTAGAGTTTGGACTTTGAAATCCTCATAGACGTGTGTAGAGGAATTCCGTCCTCCGTATATTATAGATATGTTTGACAACATAAAAATCACGCTCTGAACTTTATACTCGTGGGATAAGAGGAAATTTTGACTTTTGTGGTGCATCGCAAGAAAGCTGCCACCAAGCGACATGCTTATCTGTATACGGACGACACACACGTGTGGTATGAATTGCCGACACAACGGTAGCGGCGGAGAGCAGGGTAAATAGAGCCTTATCAAGTTTCCCAGACTAGAACTCACAGTGGGAAAGACGGAGGCCATATTATTCACGACCAATCGAAAGTTCAGTTCACCCATCTTCGCCTGCAAGGTGTGCACATCACGATTAAGAAGGTGATGATTGATGAAGTATCTAGGCACCTGGTTTGATTCAAAGCCTAGTCTCAGGCATCGAGAAAAGACGGGTGAAGTAAGGACCTATCTAAGCCATCTAATGACATCCACGCGAGGCTGGAAACTGGATCGTGAATGTCGATCTTCTTATTTAAAATCCCAAAATGGGGCCAATCCTTGGAGATAAGAGAGATAGAAGAGATTCAAAGGAAAACTGCGCTCAGGTGTCTCAGTGTTTACAGTACGGTCTCGAAACAGGCTATCTGCACATCACTATGTTCACCACCAACCGACTTCTTTACTGAAGAGAGTCGAGCGGTAGTATTCAAAGAAAAAACAAGGAAAGAAGAAGAAGAGACGCCAACAGCAATTCAACTCCAAATTGTATCTGTTGAGTGCGTTGATGTTTGCGTTTCAGGGAGCCCACTTGACGGTTGCCAAGATGAGGTGGTCTCGCTGAAAATATAATATAAATTTGTACTTTCTATCTAATCATTTATGGTCGAAAGAGGACGGAAGTATTCTGAACAGAATGTCATATTGGGTGAGATTGGTGTAAGTAGTGCACTAATATTGAAAAAGTTGCGACACAACTGATGATGGGATAACACCCGACTCTTGTAAAAGTAACTATAACTAATAAAGTAGAATAAGTACACTTAAAACTTTTTCAAGAATGTCATCTAGATCAAAATTGCCGTTGGACGACATTTTTAGTGGACCGAGCGAATTTTTGATGAAAATTTGAAGCACCGAAGGTGAATGAGCAAGTCCGTGGCCCAAGTAACCATTCTCTGAAACGGAATACATAATTTTCTTGTAGAAAAAAGAGGGAGAAAATGAATCTTATGATTCCCTGTCTACAAAACAGAGAAATGCACAAGTTTCTAAAATTCATCGAAAGCAAGGGTGATTGCGACAGCGCTGAGATAAAATAGAACGAGCGAGAGTCCAGACTTATATATGAAATCAGAATGAACGACTTTTGCTCGTGAGTTTTCAATAAAAATTTGCACTGGCTCTCATAGAAGGACAAACCTAATCTGACTGCGACCTAATTTCGCGACTTATAAAAATTTTGAGCCATATGTCATCCCGCAAAGATAAGGGACTGGAAGAAGTTTTCTCTTCTGAGTCTTATGTGTAGATGAGGAGTGAAACTACAAAAATATTAAGCTCCAACCTTGATACGCGTAGCACTAAAAGAAATGTCAATTGGGGGCATTCCGCAGAAGAAATTTAGCGCACGGCCAGTTATTCTGAGTGGTTTATCGATAGATTCAGATGCTTACAATCATAAATGAGAATGTCACGCTGCAAAACTTGAACTTGGGTCCAATCCAATAACACATTATGCGGTTTTTTTTTCAACTAAATTGTGCATCGTTATGCAATGTGAAGCCCAACTTTATCAGAAACTGTAGAATCATTAAACTGAGTCAGCTCTTGGGGAAAAGAATGTCTCTCCGAATTTCAAATTACTACTTTGTTCGGATTGTTGGTTTTTGAATGAACAAAAACTAAAAAACAATGGAAGGTCGATTCAGGTGCACGTCGATAGTTATGTTACAGACGTCTGCTTTTCTCGAACTTCAAAATTAGAGGGCAAGGTCATTCCGGTACAATGCTTATGAAAAAGTGTTTTGAGTCGTGAAAAGAAATTGATGACGACGAATGACGAAGAAAGCTATAATATAATTGATCAGATGACGAAGAACGATGATATTTTTAATGGTAAATGAGTCAGAAATAGACGATACATTCGGTTTTACAAATTTAAATAAATCTTTCGTTTTTTTTTTAATAAACTTTTTTCGAAACGCTGACTCGTGTTCAGGAAACTTTGATCGAAAAAATCTCATTCTGATGCAATTTACTCGTGGAAATGTTCATAGTCAACACGACGAGTATATGTTTTAGATAACGTGTGTCAACCGCGACCAGCTCTTGGTCCACTCATAAAAATTTAACGATTATGTCGAATTCAGTCGTACACGTTTCTGATTCAGGAAATACATTTTAGTGTCTACCGGTATGCAGATGCCTTTATCAATAAATGGAATTCGTCGAGAAGCTTAATAGAAATATAATCGAGGAAACATTCCTTCCATCGCTTACCGAGTGTGTATGGAAGACAAAATCGTGAGTTATTCAAATATATTTAAGGTGAAAAAAAAAAAAAGAAATGGGTGGGAAGTAAGCAAGGTTATTAACGGAGAACCGTTATATGCGAGAATTACTACGTAGTGCACAGGTAGCGGCAATGTAATGGCGCGCAGCGATACAAATAAAAAAAAAAAAAAATAAGGAAACTAGTAAAAAGAAAAAATATATAAAAAAAAGTACAAAACAAAAGACACAGTTATAAGGCAATAAACTCTTTTAAATAAAAACTTGTTCAGTCACTAAGTCGATGGAAATGTGGCTTAATAGACTAAAAGAGACTCCGCTTGTACTACGAGTATTGATAGCGATCTAATCACGTTAGCACTCTACTGGTAGGGTCGTATTTGGTGGTTTTCATTTTTCATGAAAACGTTCTCTTTACGGAAGCTAGTTGAAAAACTTTTACTTTTAAGATTCATTTTCCGGTACATTTAACGTCGAAGGAAATAAGTTCGCCGTCTTTCATCAATGTATCGAGTTGGGTATTATTTTTATTCGTGTAATTATTGCGACAAATAACTCATTTTTCGTATTATCGATATTATTTATAACGATTTTATTATCACGAGGATTTACATTATCGACGACAATGAAAATACATTCTTTCCAAAGAATACGCAACAAATCATTGTACGAACGGTACGAACGATATATTACCAGTTTAAAGAATTTACACAATATACTTCGCAACATATAACGCGTTTAGAGGAAGTTCATGAAAAGAGAGAAAAAAAAATTACATTACCGACATTGTCCGTGAAAAATATAGGACGAGAATAAGCATTATAACAATATGGGAAAATAAGGAGATGAACGATTTTTCCCATCCTTACAGACGATCCTATTGAGCGTTGTAAAACGTAAGCCAGCGACCGCAAACTCAGCCAAATTTATGACCTGTTTTTTTTTTTCTTTTTCTTTGCACCGAAGTCGGTGTTCACGATGACGGAGGCAGGAGTCAACGAACTACATCAGCAATGGAAGTTCTTCTACTACTGACTCCGTTCTTCGCTGTTTGCCATCAGCCGACTTCTTCCGGGGTTCAGCCTCGGATATTTGTAATGGCGAGTAACCGAAGCAGCGTGATATTCCAACAAAGCCCACAATTACGTAAGCACTCCTGTCCTGTGTATCGTTAGTTTGACAATATCCACCTACGATTAATAATGCCGAAAATATTTTCGCGAGGAAGCTGCTCGTACATCAGCCGTGTAATGAGTGGTTGGCAATTGCACGTCTATTTACTTACGTTCGAGCGGAGCGATCCGTGAAAAAATATTAGAAAAAAGTATTCGCCATAACTATTTTTTCGTGTACCGACACATAATAAATGTAATAGCGTTTCGAACTATGAAAAGAATGAATGGCAACTGCTAGCGATGAATCTGAATTTCGGTTGATGACCTTTGACCGCGTTATTGCACAGCAACACGAGACGTTTCCGCACTGCACTCGACTGAGGTAATTCTATGAAAGAATCGTTTCAAGATGTAACTTTTTGATCACGTTAGAATAATTTTCGATTCTGTTATTGTACCTCTAAAATAATAATCATCGTCCATAAAAAATGAGACGCTAAATCTGACAGACTGAACTGCAAATAGCGTAGCATTATTTCGAGAGATGAGTTGAACGTTCATTACTCATCGTACTTGGGCTTTGAATATAAATGAAACACGAAAATATTTTTCTCAATCCTTATTAAACGGTCAGATGTTGTTATACATGTGCTTCTTACAGATGACTGAATAAGAGGGGTTAGACGAGAATAGAATTTTGAGAAAAAATAAATAAGTTGATGAAAAACTCACGGATTCTTTAACGGAGTTGAATGAGGGGTGGCAGGGAACCTGTTTATGAGGTATTCTGGAAACGCCTTTTCTGAGTCTTATAATGTTTGAAGCGTTGCATATCTGGCTCATTGAAGGGGGCGGTGCCAACATGCAGTATATTGGACTTAGGCTAGGACTCCCCTTGTAGTATACTTGAGAAAATTTCGTTCACTAAGCTACGGGTGACAGGGGGACTAGGAAAAATTTTGACCAAGCTATACGTGATAAATGGGCGACTTGGAAGAATTTCGACCTTCAAACTACAGGTGATAGTACGAGCTACAGGTGATGGGAGAGGGACTTGGAAAAATTTTGACCACCCAGCCCCTAAAAAAATTTCATTCTCCAAGCTATAGGTGATAGGACGAAAACGGGAAAATTTTCCAAGTCTCGAGGTCATGTTGCCTCCCGGACAACGGAAGTTTTTCCAGAAAGACCTTCCTCATTAAACAGGTTCCTTGTTGATACGAAATCCTTACGTTGATTATCAGACAGTGGGGATCAAAAAAATTTGCATGAATTCGAAAATCTATTCAAGAGGTAGCTCCAAGGGACGGATTGGGAAAAATAGTCCGTGATGTTGAAATCTTCAGAAAGGGTTCCATTCGTGAAGCTGTATAGCCTCCTTTGATGATGACAAAACCCCCGTACCTGCATATTTTCGCCCATAAAGTTCGTCTCTAGTTTCCAGAGAAATAGATCGCACAAACAAAGGCTATGACGAGGGTTGATATTTTTTTTCTACACGGCTCGAAGCTAATTCCCTAATTCCCTTCTCTTCTATAGCAAGTTCATGATTTCGAGTCACTATTATTTCTGAGAGCCATCAGTTTTATTAAACACAAGTTAGCGGCTGACCTCGGCCTAACGTGACTCTCACCACCCAAGATCGGACGGTCAGGGTTAGGAGAGGCTTAGCAATAAACACGAACGGGTAAAACTAGCCCTAAAACCTTTCACCTCTGAAGTGCTGAGCTCGTAGCTCTCCCGCATTTCCTCAGCAAAAGTTCAGAAATTGAATTGAGGTTTGTAAGAGAGGGATCTGCCCTATGATTTTTTTTTTTTCGAATTGAGCAACCGTGCGCTATGCCGGGTTTTTTGACTCCAACTTGACCTTGACCTAATTAAGGCCTCGAGAAATTTTCCCCTCTTCTTTTTGGCGGGAGCCCCGCCATCCGTTTAGTTACTGAAGACCCTCAGAGGTACGCCTAACGCTGGGGATATAACGCTGGGACTTGGAAACATTTCGATCTCTTCTATACCCCTCTGTTAGGTAGTATAGGGACTTGGAAAAATTCGTGACCTTGACTCTTAAAACTGGCACTTGGAAAAATCCCGGGCTCTTCTAAACACTCAGCTGCCTATAATCAGCCGTGGGTCTCCCGCAACTTTCGATCCCTGAGTAAGAGCCTGTAAGTTTTTTCCTTTTTCTCTTTTTTTTTTGTTTGTTTTCTGTTGTTCTTAAGACGAGGAAAAGCCTCGATTTCTAAGTTAAATGATGGGGGGGGCGGGGGAGTATCCTGGGTTTTCTGATTTTTACTTGGCTTCGACCCAATTCAGAACTTGCAAAATTTTTTCCTGTCTTTTTTTTTCCTTTTCCTTGTTTTTTCTTGACATGTTTCATGTCTTTTCTCTGCCCTGACCCCCTTTCCCCCTTCACCTTCGTTACTTCGTGGGTGATACGAAAATTTGCGAGTTCACCCCGCAAGTTCACCTTTCCCAGTTTATATACTAGCTTTACACTCGCCTTATGATGGCCGAATATTAGCTTTGTACTAGGATTTTACCAGTCTCAAACTAGACTTATAATAGACAAAGATGACCCCCCCCCCCTAGGATTTCACTACTCTCAAACTAGGCTCATAATAGGGTATCCGGGCGAAGTGGCTATTTTATAGGTATACTAGCTTTATACTAGCTTTTCGATAACTTTATACTAGGATTTTAGCAGTCTTAAACTAGCATTATATGAGACGGAGAAGTCCCCCCCCCCCTTCTTAGGATGTCTCGAGTCACAAACTAGGCTTATAATAGGGTATCACTAGCAGGCTTTGGTATCCTATGTATTTGAAGACCTCCCTTCTATAGTACTGAATAAAAGGAGCTAGTCAGTTTATACTAACTGTATACTTGCTCACAAAAAGCTATTAGTTTGAAATATTCAAAGCTGGACTTATACTAGAGCAAGGAGGGAGGCCAACGAGCAGAGCGAGTGTGCTACCCAAAAGCTATTAGCTTGAAACACCCAAAATCTATTAGCTTGAAATATCCTGAAATAGACTTATACTAGAGGTTTCTGAGAAAGAGAAAGACATGAAACATGATCTTTATTTATTTGGCTAGCCTATTCTTTCAATCTTGAGACGAGTAGAACTTTCGACATCAAGCTTAAGTGATTGGAGGGAGACTAGAAATAGCTCTGGCCATTGACCTATGTGTATTAGAAAATTTGTACTAACATTCTTCGTTCAATTTCGATAAGAAGGCAGTGAGTTTCTAAAAATGCTTTAGTCTCTCTCCTTTATATAATATAGGAATATATATGTCGTAGTCAAATAGGGTAATTTGACATTACACGAAAAGACTGGTCATTACGTGAAGCGGAACCAGATACTGTAATCAGATTTTTTCTACATTATATGACCAAAATTTTAAGTAATTACATGAAGAGCCAACCGACGTTGGTCAGATACTGGAATGCTACATCTTATTCACTATCTGACTGAAGCATACAAGTCATTTCATGTACTGACTTCAGATGGAGGTCAATTAGCGTAATACACGCGCGTCATAAATTTGAAACAAGAACAATAGAAAAAAAAAAAAACTAAAAATTAGTCTGAAGCGTACATAGATCCTAATTCCAATCAAAACTTCACTTATTTTTGCAGGATAGACTATCATGACACTTGCTTGTACAAAGTTGCTTTAAGGCAAAACAACTACATTTTTGAGTACCACATTGCGTTCTCGAGGCTCTACAATTACATCTGTTGAATCCCTGTCCTCCGGTTGTTTGAGTGACAGCCTGTCGCAGTGAAAGTGACGTTGCGCGATCAATATTATCAGCGTTTAAGAATGCGGCGCCAGCCAGTATGAGGGTTTCCGCTCCATACCATCTTTTGATGACACCTTTCTCACAAGCGACTTGAAAGATTCCATTCTTAGCATCAACTATCTGACACAGCAAATTTGGAGGATCTGCTGGACCTCGATCGACTTTTGGCACGGGTATTGTTCTTGTTTCAAATTTATGACGCGCGTTTACTACGCTAATTGACCTCCATCTGAAGTCAGTACATGAAATTACTTGTATGCTTCAGTCAGATAGTGAATAAGATGTAGCATTCCAGTATCTGACCAACGTCGGTTGGCTCTTCATGTAATTACTTAAAATTTTGGTCATATAATGTAGAAAAAATCTGATTACAGTATCTGGTTCCACTTCACGTAATGACCAGTCTTTTCGTGTAATGTCAAATTACCCTATTTGACTACGACATATATAACTTGAAAATCAAAATTCAAAATTATTCGAACTCCTACTTCTCATATATCTGAGGAGTTTTACCTTGGCCGAAACCGTAGATGGCATTTGAGTTGCTGTGATACTCGCAGAGGATTTTTTGTGCGAAGGCTGGTATTAGTAGCGTAAGAGAGAGGCTAATAATTGGTCATCGGTAATTCAACTTTGTATGGCAGGTCAGTGGAATAAATTGGTTTGCCTGTTTGAATATACTCGCGATTTCAGAAAAATTTGTTAGGTTGACCACAAGAAAAGCTGGTTTCTTGGAATATTCCGGCTCGAATTCTTTAACCTAACCTAACCTAACTTAATTTAATTACCTCACGAGCTGTTGACGCCATCAAAGTCGGACACAGACGTTTCTTGAGGATTCCCCCCCCCCCCTTTTATGCATCATAACCTGATCTAACTTAGGTTGATAACCTTTTAAGTTGATAACGACATCAAAGTCGGGCACGTGTACGTTTACTGAAAAAGCCTTCCTTCGGTACAAAATAACCTAATCTAAGTTTTAGACTCATGACGTCATCAAAGTAGTTTTCTGAGAATATACTCTCTTAATAAACAAAATAGATGGCGGGTTTTCGACTATAAAACGATCCATTTTCTGGAAAAGTAACTCGTCTTGGGCTCTATCAAGCGGCTCAGTTATTTTTGTTCAAGATTGTGAATAGAATAAAATCTAGAAAATGAAAGTATGAATACCTATAGCGAGTAAAAATAAGCGCCATCGTCACCAACGAGAAAGAATTTCGAATATATTTTTCTCGAGGAGTCTTTTTCCCGCGGGAGGCATAAGTACAAATTACTTTTTGATTGCACAAAAATCCCTCATTATTCAATTTGCAAGACCAATACTTGCTTGAATCCTGGTTTAAGATTACATGCTATGAAGATTTCGCGATACATTTGAGGCAATAGTTTTCTTCTCAACCTGTAAACCAACGATTGAAAAAATTAATTTCTTTTTTTTTTTTTTTTCTTCGTTAAATCTTCTACTCGGAATATAATTAGCGCACGTGCCGATGAAACAAATTCCCCGCGTTTAAATTGCGAAGAAATATAATTCGAAACTATATTTGGATCCAAAAATTGGCGTAACTACAGAGAGTAAGAAACTTAAACTTAGTTTTTAGGGTCTAGGTCATTATATGAGCTAGTCGTTGACGTAAGATACCAGAAAGAAAAACCAGGGTCATAATCGATGTTCAACTTCGAGTCGCCCGTGGTCAAGAGCAGAATCAAGAATGAAGTTACATTTTATACGCCGGAATTCCACGAGGCGCACTGGTTATGATCCGAGGTGCGTATATAAGAGTAAGGTATACGTGTCAACAAACTATGTAAACAGGTATTCATAAAAGTACGAGTATGAGACGAAGTACTTGAATACGGTGTTCGTTACGCAGGGCCAGTTGCTCGTAATGTGTGTTGCTACGGTCACTGGAAGGTAGTACTGGCTTCGAAGATATTCGGATTCAAAAATTTTATACGACGCTCGAACGCAACTCTAACCTCTAGAGAGTGATACAGATTCTGGTTTTAGAAAAAATTCAATTTCTCTTTCTGTTATACATCACATTCTCTACTTCATTAAGCCTATATACAAAATGAGTCCCGCGTTTATATTCAGAAAAATAAAGGAAAAAGTATTCGTCGCCTTTGTTGAGAACCACTAACGCACCATCGGACATTTCCTCAATACTATTTTTTTTTTACACTCCACGATTATCATCATCGTTGCTATTAGATAATTGACCAATGTTGATCGGTTCGTTGTTTCCAGTATTCATCATCATTTTTCTTCCATATATACAATTATATTTTACTCGAGTAAATTTGCGTTCGCCTCGGAGCACGTTCTGTTAGAAGTACCGTTACGACCTTTAGAATAACAATTCAAAACTTTTTTTTTCTTCTTCTTGTTGTACAAAGATAGAACTTGTTCCAGCATCATGAGACAGCCTACAGCGTTATCCGCAGGGTGAGGTAAGGACAGTCCACTCTTGCCCTCGTATATTCGTATTTACGTAGCGTAGGTACGCCGGATATTTTATAGAGTGGAGTTATGTAAGCGTCGGAATACCGTTAGTCTTAAGTTCACGGTTTTCAGGTATCTCTTCTTTGATATATTACCGATTATATTTGCATACAGACTCTAGGCAGAATATACTGTACCTCTCCTACATCTCGGGAAAGAACTGGAAATTCATTTAACGGATTAACAAATAACGTTCGAGAATGATCTTGGTCAGTCGAAAATATCTGTTACCGCTCATCGTGATAGAAATAGCAACAGCAGTAATAATAATAGTATAGTAACGTTAGTAGTAGTAGCAGCCGTACCCGCGATGCTAGTCACAGTGGTACGCAGAGAAGCACCTAGTATAATACATTTAATAACGAGTTGATGAAGAATAGTAAAAGTACAACGATGGTGATGGGGCAAAGAGGAAAATACTGATGGAACGAACATTCTTGGCACCGTGATCACTTCGTTTTTACCAACTTTTCTGGTAAGGAAAGTGAATTATGAATTTTCTCAACTTTCTGAAGGTCGTGAATCACTCGCAGACCGATGAAAGAAATTCAAGTTGATTTCCATTTGACGTTTCCGAGGCGAGTTTGTGTGCGTATTTTATTAATGCATGGTAAACATTTGATATTGGGATATCCACTGTTTAGTCCGCGAATTAATGGAATTTACCAATTTTGAGTGGCTTGTGTCTCTGCTGAGGGGATACCCGCTATCATTTCTGCACATGAAGTCGGTAACGCAGTGATGGCGTCAAAAAAGCTTATAGTCTCAGGATTAAGGGGCATAATGTCACAGGGTGAAGGCGTCAGTAAAATTGTAAGGGCGCCACAGGATTGTGACATCACCGAGCTTTTCATATGGAAGACGTCGGCACGCTTAGATTCTCGCATGTGTTACACTAAATACTGTTGGAGGAGAGGCTAAATTAGACTTGAAAGAGGATGTTAAGCGCGGATGTTCACAAGAAATTATATAGATAAGGATTGAAGAGGAATTATGACGCAAAAATCTCCTAGCCCGGGCGGGAATCGAATCCGCGACCTCTCGTTTTCATCACGAGTGCGATAACCACTACACTACCAGGCCCCAAGATTATATCGTCATATTTCGCCTTCAGATGGACGTTCCACCTTGTGAAGGAGAGGGTACGGAGACAACAATACATTAGGCCGTTGCAACAGACACTAAAACCTATAGGACAGAACCCCGAAGCCCTGGAGGGGGGAGGTGATTAAAGGAAGATGTGTAGCGTGGATGTCCGCAAGGAATCATTATGACTCACAGTTCATACTATGTCAGTGTGGAAAAATTTTCAGCGGGGAACCCGCTATCCATTTTGTTAGGGGGATTACATCCTCAGAAAACGTCCGCGTTCAGGAGTTTCTCTGAACTGCGTGACGTGACGTGACGTGTGGTGCCTTATGACGTCATCAATGACCTTGACCTTCTTTAGGGACTTGGAAAAATTTCAACTTCCAGCTGGGATGCTTGATGACGTCATCAATGACATTGACCTTGACCTACTTTAGGGACTTGGGAAAATTTCAATTTCCAGGCGTCATTATATCAGGTCTAGCTTGCAGTATATACTGAGAAGAGCCCAGCCAACTCATTTTCTGAGGGTGCATTTTCGCGCCAACGTCATCGCGAGCGCGGGAGGTTGCGGGTTCCCCGCTGCCATTGCAAACCTACAATGGCCTCTAATTTTTTATGGTAGGCTTAAAGCGCTAAAATAGGCTGGCCTACATTATATCAGTATGGAAATGCTGTGTTGAAGGAGCTAAACTAAGTAGATTTTGTGATACTATTGGTGAGGTACTATAATTATGAGATGGTTATGCGCAAGTGGCAAAAAGAGAGGACCGTTGCCATATTGATGAAGTCGAAGAACGAGCAGTTTTAGGAGGTTTCAGAAGTGCCATCAGAGGAATTTATCGAATTTCGGTCAATTAGGAAAGATCGTATTGATGAAAACAAAAAAATAAGTGAGCTTTCTTTTTCTTGTGTGGTTAGAATTCTTATCTTTGATGTTCAAAATTTTCTTACGATGCTATTTAGATCGCTCCTTCTTTGCCTTCATCAACATGGTGACAGTCCTATTCTGATAGTTTACGCATACTTATCCTATATCGTTCCTTACTATTGGTAATAAGGTTCAAACTGAGCATGTTGAGTTGAGGTGCTGATGGTACTGTAGGTGTGGATTACGCACATGAATAGCCTTCAATGAACATGAACCGGCAAGAACACGATGCCGTTGACCGTTTTTTTGGGATTTCCCCTCAGTTTTTTCGAATTTCATTTCATAGTTTGAAAATGGCTGCAAATTGACTACATAGAAGCTAGTGATGAAGCTCTTCGGCGATGAAATTAGTTCTTTGTTCAATATCGACATTTTATTAAGGTCTTCCTCAGTACGCCACATAAATATCAAAGAAATATTGAATGAGAATCGAAGGCCCATTTTCGCTTTTCATGTATCAACTTCTTCCACTTTAAAATTCAGCCTATAACCTTCACACGTTTCCTGAAGTGGGAACACTGATTACTAGAGCCCGGATTTCCCGGTTTTTGCCGAGTCATTTCCTGAAGGGGTGAATGACTGAAAATGATATAGAAGTACATTCCATACTCAAGGGATGCAGAGAAAAAAATTTTATTCTACCGAATTACACCGGAAATGGAATAAAGTCCGAAAACGGGGTTGAAAGCCGAGTAAGGCCAAAAATGAACAATTTGTGGAAAATCGTCTAAACTAACGGCATTTTAAACGAAAATTGGTAAATTTCGCCTGATATTAAGTAATTTTGGCGCAAAAATACTGAAATATGATCTAGTCCGAATTAGAAAGATTAAAAATTTTGATTGAATAATTGTTAGGATTTTCGTACTGATGAATTTTATCCCTAGAATTCGTTTATTTCGCTTAAAAATTTTATAATTATGGTTGGAATTGAATAATTCTGGTTTTGAATTTGTAAAAACACTGAAAAGGCGTGTTTTTTCCATTTTTTTTTTTATTAAATACCAAATATGTGTAATACCGGAAATTGGCCTATTTCCGTCACTGGTTGGTTGAGTAATTTACTTCAGATATGCACGTGCATCCCAATAGAGATATATCGTGACGTCACCAAGATTTGAGGAGGATGTTATGGTTTGATGGTGTTTTTTAAGACTTGAACGAGGAAAACTTCACTCGTAATTAACATTGATCGAAATTGGAAATGCATGATACCGATGATATGACCATAAAATGTTGGATAGGGAGTAATGATAAGGGATACAAAAAATCAGAGGCCATTGCAGGTTTGCAATGGCAGCAGGGAAACCGCAACCTCCCACGCTCGCGATCACGTTGGCGCGAAAATGCCCTCTCAGAAAATGAGTTGGCTGGGCTTTTCTCAGTATACTGCATGCTAGGCCTGATATAATGAAGGCTGGAAATTGAAAATTTTCCAAGCCCTTAAAGTAAGTCAAGGTCAAAGTCATTGATGACGTCATAAAGCATCTCGGCTTGAGGTTGAAAATTTTCCAAGTCTCTAAAGTAGGTCAAGGTCATTGATAGCGCCATAAGGCGCCGGACGCCACCACACGTCACGCAGTTCAGAGAAACTCCTGGACTCGGACGCGGACGTTTCCTGAGGATGTAATCCCCCTACAAAATGGATAGTGGGGAGAATGAAAGCCAGGTATCCATGATCTCATAGGTTTTTCCAAGAGGAATAGGGTGGATTCCGCATTATCGAGAATATGGTCAAACTTCATACTCGTATTTTCAGCTTTTTCTAATCGGAAAAGAGGTATATCCTCTTACTTCTCTCTCCCCTGTAAATGTGCGCCTGCTTTACCAGTTCTGACGATAGTTTCTAATGCTATTATCTTCTTGCTTACAGTATTCTTTACATTATATTGATTTAGCACTCCTATACGTATCTATCAAATATGTCAGCTTTGCTTTCTCGTCTTCAATTACAATAGCACGTCGGTTGTAGGTGACCGTTAGATTCCAGACTAATTCAAAATCTTCAATTTCATATTAGTTCTAAGTACAGGCCCTTTTTTAATTGACGGTCTATCCACCACCTCGACGATTACTACCCTATGTAATCACTAGCCATTAGCCTTTCATAGACGCTGACGCTGATGACGTAGTCTTTGATCTCGCCAAGCTTACCCCACAATCAGCGCTTCAATCAACCTCTCAAATCTGAAATACGTATAATACCGTATTAGAAGAGAAGAAAAACAGAAGATATTGAAGTACCTAGCAAGGAGGATTTTAGATACTTACGTAAAAAGAGTTCAACTTGGCGGACGTAGGAAAAAATTTTGTCAAAGAATTTGTGATTCTTAAGGGAAGCACGACTGCGATCAGATAATATTCGGGGAGTCATACAAATGAGGGTTGCTGGCTAGACATTGATCGAAAGATTGTGGTTTCCTTCTCGTCGATCAGTGGGGTGGACGGAATATGAGTTATAGTCTGTCAAGAATATCTTTCTTTGAAACAGATCAATGTACAAGTTCCTTACAAAGGATAAAGTTCGTACTATACAGTTCTAATAGGTTTTTTTGCGAGGGTCGAGAGAGTCAATCGCTTTCGAGTGGAATTTTCGAAATCGGTTAGTAGAAGAAACCTAAACTTTCTGGTAGGCGAAGGGCATACCTTTCTTTGTTGTTCATTCCAGAGAAAAAAAAAAAAAACAGATTTGTATCTTGATGAAGCCCAAGGTGTTACGGGTGAATACGAAAAATTGAGCTCGATCGTAAGCTCCTTATGAGCCGAAAAATGTGGCTTTGTTTTGATTTTATCCTCAAAATCGTTAATTTTTTCAGTAAACATTTTACGAAAATTCTAAAAGGTTGAGTTGCCTCATTTATGCTCTCTCAAAACTGATTTATTTATTTAAAGCGTTCTCTTTATATTTATAACATCACACTAGATAATCAATCGCTTCATGAAGACGCCCACAACGACCATTATAAGTACTTATTTCCCTCATGGACAGAAGCACTTCTTAACCTTTGCCATTCTGGCCTACCCATGACCACCCATATGATACATTTTGTGAGTTAATAGGTGTTCAAAGTCATCCAACCCTTTCGGTTTCTGTCTTCCTGGGTTAGTTTTTTATGGCCCAGGTACCAATCCGTGACTTTCCCATCCCATTCATCCCCTCTATATCCAACCTGATGTCCCGCCATACCTCGTTTTTAAAGGAAACATTCTCCTTTCACGGTTCTATTTCCAACCTTGGGTCAAATAATCCACCCGTACAACGCGAAGATTATAATGGGTCAGTTAAAAAAATGAATTGTTCTGTTGATATTATTATTGTTGGAAACTCCATGTACATTTTAAAGCGATGATCCAGTATTGTTTTCTTCAAATCAATTCCCATTAGAGGGCGACCAAATCGAATAGGTTGCTGGAAACTTTTGCTATTAACTTTGACTCCACCCATAGTCGAAAAGACTAAACAATGGCCACTTCTACTGGCCGTAGTTTTCCTTAGCCTACCTCTCTGTTTCGTAGGAGGGGTGGGGATTCACTTTTCAAGTCTCATAGACTTGAAGAGATATTAGTAAGCAAAAAAAGAGGTATATGAAACGTACAGTATTAATGAAATACGTACTTTAATTTTTTTCATGACAGAAAAATTGTTCGTAGCAAAGTATTCCGCATTTCAATCATAAGATCTTTCTCCCACTATTTCCTTCCCTCCCTCTTTTCTTCTTAAATGTCCATCAATATCACAGCTGACTAACAGCTAATTTGATGCAAAATAATCTGTGTTCGCATTATTGCATAACTAATTCGCCGTATAAACTTTTCCGTGCGGCGAGTCCGTTGTGAAGAAATGCGTATCACGTAGTCAGATCAGTTTGATATGATAATATCTTTGTTCGTGGAAAGAGAGAATTTCGTTCTATTCGGAAAAAAGCATTGGTTTATAAACGCAGGTTTTCTTGAATTTTTTGTGAAGGACTTCATATGATCGAGAGAAAGTAAAGTTTAAGAGATTATTTCATTCCCATCCCCTGGAAGTCCATAACAATTATGTATTGGATTGTTGAAAAACTGAGTCAATCCTGTTAATCAGATTATCGGAGAAATCTTTCATTGAACAAACGCCAATTTTACTTTGAAAATTAATGATGGATCGAAAAGCAAATCGAACAAGCCAGACTAATGGCTGAAATTTACTTTCAGATAGATTTTATTCCTGTAGTAAGATTTCGTCCAGCACGACGTACCGTAAACTACGCTATTACATATCTGCATCGTAATACAGCGTAAAACTGCGTTTACGGTACTATCTTATAAATCGCTGAGCCTCAGTCAACAGTGAAGAAAGTAAATACCGTGCACCGTTGCTACGTTTATAAAGGTACCGTTAATTACTTTTCGCGCAATTTTCGAGAGAACAGAATTCAGCTATATCAGTGCATTTCACTCCCTTTTCACCTTTCCTTTTTTTTTTCTTATCTGCTTTGCTTTCTTTCTCTTACTTCTCCATCATCGGCCGCACAGGCTCAATTATCTCAGAATTACTTTAGAAAAAAAAATTGATCATGCTTGATTCGACAACAAAACATTATACCTTTAATGACGATGACTGATCTTGAAATTTACGTGCATTCTACGTGGTACGAAAATGATGACGGTATTTTTTTCGAATTATTTTATGAATTCATCATGAAATTGATTCGTGTACGTATTTACGACTGTTTCACCTTTTCCGAATCCCGTTTACGTGTTTGGACTTTACTACCGATCCGTAAATTGACGCAATATCGAAAACCTGTAAATTTATGAAACGCTAACGGAATTTTTTGGAGTAGGAAGATGGAAAAAAATTACTGAAATTTGTGCAACTTTATCCGATACCGGTGTTCGCGGAATCAGCGACCCTGAATTCAATTTTGCAGACTGACGCAAAACGTCGAATATTGTTTACAATATTCTATTATCAGATACCTAGGCATTTAATAAATTTCGATGTTCGACGTTGGTAATGTCAGGGTCGACATTTATTCGAGAATGTGAGCATATAGACGATATAACGACGTGAAAAATGTAAACGACTAAGTTACAAAGATAATTGCGAGAGATAAATGAAACTATTGTGATTCAAGAGTCATTCTCACATTCGTTCGAGTACTGCAATGCCTCCTCTTAAAATTTAACCACTAAATTTGCTTCTTTATGTACTCGGCGGCGCGTGTAGCGTTACTTGTTGCGAAGATGATTTCCTAATTTGTGTGCCTATATGATCCGTTCGAAATTTATGACGGTAATTCGATGTAGAACTTATGGAGGCTATTTAGTATACAACGCCCGCATAGAATTTGAAAAAATTTTGTCGCTGAGGTCACCGTTAGCCGGAGGAGAAGAACGTAATAAAATTTGCCTTGTGAAATTATGACGTCATGTGTAGACGAGATTTTAGATAACATTTCATGACGTTATAGTAGTACAATCCCCGAATGATTTCGATGAGGTCTTTCTGCTTATCAATCAAAATCTCACTCAAAAAGCGGGTTTCCTCTGTATTTCGATTAATTTATAGCAATTGATTTGACTCGACTCACACGAGCGACGAGTTTTTTTTTAGGTCGTACGAAAAGTAATTTACTATAATGTAATTTAATTATAAAAATTTAAAACCGAAAAGAACATGGTTCCACATATTTTGAGTTGACGCGTGCTGATGACATTTTTGTCAAGGATATAATGAACAAAATGAATGCAGATGCTATCGCGCATTCTCAATTCAGCTGACTTAATTTTCTTAGCTATAGACTTTTTCCCAAAGCTCTTTGAAAAAAATTTTTCACTAGGTCTGAAAAATATCCTGATTTATTCAAGCTTGCTTCATATACTGCTACACTTGAGTTCGCTTTATTTATTCATCAACTTGGCGATATTCAAAGATACCATACATTGTAGTAAGACGTTATTCATTGAAACTGTCCGATTAGGATCGAATAACTCACTATCAATGGAGATGAAAAATTCGAAAACGTAGAATCGACAAGCGCTATGGCACGTAAGTAATGTCCAATAGTATTTCTCGAGTATTCAATTCTAGCTTTTTGAATGAGTAGAGCCGTAAAGAAGTGTCAGATTTTTCTAAGGCACCAACGACGATATCCTTGCGGTATAGCGAGCGTGAAAAGGGATTAATTGAAAGGTAGACCATTCATCAAGCTGTGTCTTCAAGAAAGTACGTCTAAAAAAAGAAATCTGCTTTTCAGGAGGTCGCATTGGTCTTCTTTGTTCTTCGCGTCTTTTCTACAATGGTTCTCTATTTGTGGTCATGGTTCAAGAGTCATTTCAAAAGGAAAGAAGAAAACATCACGTCCGTAGTATCATCAGGAATGAACTGAATGAAAACGTTGAATTTGGGGTCAGTAGATAAAGAAGGAAGTTGAGTGAGATGACCAGCCCAAGGGGGGAAGTGCTGAAAGAAATTGCTGTAAATTTGAAAGGATCTAAGAACGTAATCAATTCATGGTTTGCCTTTATCAGTAGAATGTTCTTTATCGATACAATATTCGGTGAAAGCGGAGTTTTTTCTTTTTTGGTGGCGACTGTTTCATGCTCTTGTATGCAAGAGCAAAGGTTACGTCTGGTCTGGTCGACACGAGATTCTGTATATGCCTGACTTTGCCATTGATGGCATCGAGTCCTCCAAGGAAATGAGGTTCGACGAGGAGGTAACCGAATAGAAACCCACTGAACGTAAGAATCTTCAGAGCTTTGAGGCTATGATCTCCGTGTATCAACCTAGATGGGGTCAACAAATCCAGTGAGGGTGATTAAGTTTTTTTTTTGTGAACTCGGAATCGAGGTGCTTTTCAAGTTGTTTGCGTTTTATCCTCAGGTGAATATTGAAGTCCAGACCGTTCAATTAAGCGATCTTTTTGATGTCCTTGGTCTAGCTCTAGAAGGCTTAGATCAGCCTGTAGGAAGCCACATTTATAGTTCATATTTTCAAAGGTTGGAGGGGGGGGGGAAGAAATCCACAAGAATGAAGACGCCTGTGAACGAATCATTCCCGAGGATGTT
Source organism: Aspidiotus destructor (assembly GCA_035079395.1). Lineage (NCBI taxonomy): Eukaryota > Metazoa > Arthropoda > Insecta > Hemiptera > Diaspididae > Aspidiotus > Aspidiotus destructor. The sequence goes on along the minus strand of JAVHKZ010000003.1, from coordinate 6,690,118 downwards.
GGATTTGGATCAAAACGCATTATGTTTTTCAATTAGGGTGATTGTAACATCAAGAAAATTCATGCAGTCCCCTCTTCTTTCCAGTGTGAAAGTGATGGCTAGGTCGAAGCTTTCAGGTTCTTGGAGGTATACTTGTAATTCAGGCAAGAGGCTGTGTCAGACATTTGGCCAGTATTATGAGCTTGAATTGTGGATTTGAGGTAATTCATATAGCGACGAGAGAAGATAGAGGGTTTTTTATTGGTGGGTCATCTGAAAACTTGTAAGTCTTTTCCTCGCATACACAAACATTTCTTGAGACACACGCATCGAGTAATTCACAGAATTCGTTGGAGGATATTTTGTCGCTCTGCGATTCCAACGAGGAAGATCTGGAATTTTAAAACATACTGACGACATCTAACGAGATCAGTATCGATCCAGAAAGAAACTTAATGCTGTATAATTCATAACAACATAACCTCAAACTTGGTTGACACCTCACTTCCTGTTGATAGAGACGTGGTTACCCGCAGAGGATCAAAGCGTGAAGTGTTCGTTGTTGTTGTTTCATTAATACCTATATCGGCCACAGACAAAGGTTCAAATGCCACATACCTGCTTAGGTAAGTCTCTGACGTGCAAAAGAAGACGGAACGAAACCTTCAATAACTTCAAAAACCGTTCTTCTCCCACTTTTTGCGTACTTTGTTACGTGCGATTTTTAAGGGCTTTCACAATCCTACACGAATGGTATTTTTATTTTAACTAGAACAGTTTTTTGAAGATTACGTTTCTTCCGCATCAAAATTCAAAAAATACGATTCTTCATGCAATTTTTTTTTTTTTTTTTGTTATACAAATGATGTGGTTTTTGAATATCGAAGGTTACAAATTTGGATGCAAATATATAAAATGATTTATGTAATTATAAGCTCGTAATTTTTTTGTAGAAATTTTTTGGATTTTCCGGTTTATTTCAAATTTAGAGCATTATTTAATACTTTACCGATACGAATATGGAATGACTATTTATGTCATTACGTACAGTCTCGATATTTGTCGAGAAACGTTCGGGATTTTCCCGACCGCGTTAAATTTGAAGCATTATATTTAATACGTATTTTCTGCGCCCAGAATATGTACCTATGCTGTCTACGGTAATTCGTCGACAATTCTACGTACCTAGATATTTGTTTCTCTCTAGCAAATTTTTAAATGTACGGTAGGTTATAATGTAGACTCGTCAGCTTTTCTCTCCTTCTATGTTTCATTGAAAGCTGCTGTAGCGTTTTAATTTTTGCAAGAAGTTGTAGGCGTAGCTATCAACGAAAAATATAAAACTTTGAGAACGCCCAAAGCAGTCAATTCGTCGGTTATGCTCATTCAAGTGGACGGCTGTGAACAAAGTCTCAAATATTAGAAAAGGTAACGCAGGTAAGCCACTAGAGGTTACAGGAGAGAAATGTCTTCTCTTATTTGACACCTGATGATTTATTATAGGTAGATGTCGTTTAACGAGGCTACCTTAAACTTAATCCTTTAGTATTTTTAAGGAACCGAAGGCACCGAATAGAATATTATTATACCACTCTTTGATCTGCTGTACAAAAAAATCAAATCGTCTGGAAACGATAGGCTATTTTCATTTTGATATTAAAGGCAATTCTGCCGTGAAGCCGTAGTCCTTCCGAGAAAATTTTTCTATTAACATTCCTATCAAGGTAGTCTTAAGGTACAAACGTTCTTCCTTCAAATAATGACATTCTTTGGATGTACGGTAAGAGTGGTTATCATACGTGACCCGCGGAATGATTACAAGTAGCTCACGAGGGTATTTCGAAATTTAAAGTCCCTACAGAGAAGTGAGTTTAATAACATCTCCGCGATGTCTACAATGTAATGTACATGTAAAACGACAGCTAGACAAAGTTGTAGAATTAAAGAGGGAATCGCGTCAGTTTATCAGATAACATATCAGAAACTTGACTTTGAAATTGGGTGAGCTGTCAAAATGAGCTATATGTATAATTGCAAAAAAAAAAAAAAAAAAAAGTAAAAACGGAAAAGTCGAAGTCTTTCACCGACTTAAAATGTATTAAAGAATGCACAGAAGCAGTGGTTGAAATTCCATCGTTAGTTCAAGGTTTATTTTTATTTGTTAGAGTTTGACAAGAGTACCGACATTATTGACACTGTTCAATATCAGTATTTTACGATGCGTCACAATCATGGCCCGTGATCACATCATCCATTGGCCCACCAATGAAAAAAAAATGAACACCACTGATATATTTAATGTATACAATAGTATTTTTCATATACGTTTCACAAAGCTTCAATTCCTTGGATCCTAATTTTTTCTATCTGTTTAAAATTGAAGTAATGAAAGTAATAGTAGAAGTACTCATCACGATTCATACACATACATCAATCAATTTTATTGATATTGCCCAGCCAAGTAAGAGTGAATTTTTCAATCATATTTGTGGGTTTTGTCTATTTATTTATTGCTGCCGTTTGAAGGTAGCCGGCTTCTCCCTGCGTCAGGATTGAGGGACCGCAGAAATCCTAGCAGATGTAGCTCCCGCAATATCCTGCGATTTTCGAGTGATTTAATAAACTTTTAGATGACGAGGAAGTTACATGCCGAATTTGAAACTTCGATCGTTTATCCGCGAATCGCTCCGTGAATTTTCTTCGTGACAATTCACAGTTCTGCAGAATGAAGAAGAGGATTGCCATTTTCTTCCGCCTCTACCATATCATGATCGATCAATCGCAACCATTAGATTACTTATAATTTCGACCGCAGGAATATACGTCACTAGCACCTGCAAATGAACGAAAATGCATGGTGATTTAAAAATACGCGCAGTTTTGTATTATCACTTTAAATGAGCACGTCAGTAGGCTCCTCACGTCATCACAGGTAACTAATTCTAATTATGTGGTATTGACATTTACTTTAACTCATTTTGCATTGTATCGAAATAAACCATTTTATGCCCTGAAGATCAGCGCCGATGTGATCGGTATTTTTATGTATATTAAAAAAACTTAAAATTTTCAATACACTTTTAATTTTAATATCCAGTATGAGATTTCTTTTTATAGCGTGGAATCTGCTGTCTGTTTTGTTGGGAATAGGTAGGGGGCCTCAGGAAACATCCGCTTCCACATCCAACTTTTGTGACGTCATCTTCAGAGGCATGCAATAATTTTTACTTTCGCTACCTTAGGACCAGTATCCTTAACCTTCCTTATTCTACGCCTCACTTACAGTAATCTAGGCTTTGTACTGCTAAAGCCTCCAATATATCAGGCCTAACATCATAACGTAATATAGGTGACCTCGACCTTTTGGACAATTTTGACCGCTGCTACTTTGCTGGGAACTGTATCCACAGCATTCATTCTAGTGTACTTGTGCTAACTTACAGTATACTAGACTCGACTTTTTAGCCTCTATTACATTGAGAAACTTTCCCGGGGCGTAGTATGACGTCATTTTAGAAGAACGTACATATAGCCATAAGGGTACAAACAGGGAAGTGTGACCTCACCAGAGGATGATTTTTGGGTCAATTTCGTGTAGAACATAAGACTTACAAGAAGCAGAACGTATATTATAATATCAAAATTTTGTCGAATATTCTAACTTGGAACAATTGAACTAATATCGAAAGAGAGAAAAATCGATATGACCGGCCTAGTCCAATAAAGAATATGACAAATAATAATTTGGGGAAGCGAGCTAAGTTGGAAGCTGCTTTCTTCAACACTGCCGGTTCAATTAGAGGATCGCGATTGTAGCGTCTTGAAGCGTAAGGTAAATTAATAAAGATCACTCCGGAAGACGGACGCGTTGTGTGACATTCCAGACTCTCAGACTACGAGCGTGCAAGAACGGCATATGTCTTACGAGAAAGCCGTAGGACATACGCCGTAAATCCCAGGCCTATAGTTTTCTCTACTTCTAGTGAAAGGAAACATTCTAAATCACTGGATATATTTATTAGAGGGCTAAAGAAAATAGGTTACACTTCTGAAGGTGGTAAAATAACTGAGGAACACTCTGTAAAACTAGGAAGTCTTCGTTCTTGAACTGGTAAATTATTTTTCTTCCGCGCTGGCAGGATCCGTCTCACCTAACGGCAACAGAAAGAAAAAGTTACCGTTAGTCTTAAAGAGTCAGAATTCCAGTAAATTATCTTTTAACGGTAGCAGATAAAACTGAGGAGAGATCGAGTCGAAATCGTTGGGTTGCTAACTCAGAAGAAGAAGGACCAGGGCAACGCTTCCGGAGAAGCTATTAATTAGAAAACTGACCTGAGGAGATTCTTCTGTATTAGCCATTTTGATGGTCTCACAATTTTCACTGACTCGTATTTTACTGTTGAAATTGAGCACGAAACAACAACACAATATATTCACCACCGGCTTCTCACCACGTTTTGTGAATGTGAGTTATTACTCACTCAACTGGTTTTCCCGTTTTCTCGCTCGGGCGCAACCCTTTTTGAATTTGTTAGTCGAGGTTTGAAGCCAGCAGTATTAGACTCGACTTTTTAGCCTCTATTACATTGAGAAACTTTCCCGGAGCGTAGTATGACGTCATTTTAGGAGAACGTACATATAGCCATAAGGGTACAAACAGGGAAGTGTGACCTCACCAGAGGATGAATTTTGGGTCAATTTCGTATAGAACATAAAACTTACAAGAAGCAGAACGTATATAATATCAAAACACGACGGCTGGAACGCAGCGAACCTGCTCTATGGGTCGAATTGGTTTTGGTATTGAGCATTCGAAGTCCCTCGGCTATCATAAATCATGACTCAAAATTTTCTAAAGTCGACCCTGTGATGTCACGATCTGATGACGTCATTATTCGGTTTTCACCGGATACCGAACGACGAACGCTCAATCAGGACAAGCCAGTTTTCGCCGAATTCCACACGGCGCGCAAGTCAAATTTTTCGAGACCCCTCCCCCCTCCATAGAACAGGTTCCCTGTTGAAAATGTTCTAGTCAGGGCCGTCGCCAGAGGTGGCGAGTAGGTATCACCGCCTCAGGCCTCGCGCCGGCGAGGAGGAAAAAAATGAAATTATCTAAATTGAAAAAAAAAAATACTGATAGGCCTCACATAAAAATTTTGCTTGCGGCCTCAAAAAGTCTGGCGACGGCGCTGGTTCTGGCAAGCCCATGTTCATTTCTTTTTATATGCCTTCAGTATTCGAAATAATGAGGATTTTTTTTCTTCTTTTTTTGACGTAAGTATAAATATCATGTTTTTGGGCTGGTGGTCACTCGGAAATTGCGAGCCACGTGACGTCATCAATTACCTTGACCTAATTCAAGGACTTGGAAGAAAATTTGACCTCCCCTACTTTGGAACTCGTAGCAGCCTTTACTTTATTTGAACTAGGCCTAACATACATTATACTAGGCTTATACTAGGCTAAGAAATACGAGAGAGCGCTTCAGTCAGTCGATCTAACATATTCCTAATATACCGTAACTATACCAGAAGCTAGACTAAGCTCTGGCTGATGACATCATAGAGTTATTATATTCTGAAGACAGGCAAGGCCAGATACAGCTAGGGTCAATTTCCTCCCCTCCTTCATCTTTCTGCAAACGCCCAGAGACATATATACATGATTTACCTAATGTTTTTCAAAGCGGGGATGAACCCGCTATCCATTTTGTTGGCTGGGGATTACATCCTCAGAGAACGTCCGCGTCTGGGAGTTTCTGTGACGTCACGTGACGTGTGATACTTCATGAAATCATCAATGACCTTGACCTACTTTAGGGACTTCGAAAAATTCCAACTTCCAGCCGGGATGCTTTATGACGTCATCAATGACCTTGACCTTGACCTACTTTAGAGACTTCGAAAAATTTTAACTTCCAGCCGGGATGCTTTATGACGTCATCAATGACCTTGACCTTGACCTACTTTAGAGACTTCGAAAAATTTCAACTTCCAGCCGAGATGCTTTATGACGTCATCAATGACCTTGACCTTGACCTACTTTAGAGAGCCTATGGGACAGAACCGCGAAGCCCTGGAGGGGGAAGGTGATTAAAGGAAGATGTTAAGCGCGGATGTCTACAAGGAATCATATGACTCACAGTACATACTATATCAGTGTGAAAAAATTTTCAGCGGGGAACCCACTATCTATTTTGTTAAGGGGATTACATCCTTAGAAAACGTCCGCATCCGGGAGTTTCTGTGAACTGCGTGACGTCACGTCACGTGACGTGACGTTTGACGCTCTATGACGTCATCAATGACCTTGACCTACTTCGGGGACTGGAAAAAAATTTCAATTTCCAGCCTTCATTATGTCAGGTCTAGGATATAGTATTCTGAGAAGAGCCCAGCGAACTTATCTGCTGAGGGGACATTTTTGCGCCAGTATCATCGCGAGCGCGGGAGGTTGCGGGTTCCCCGCTGTCGGTCTGACCTCGATCTTCTAGTGATGAATGACCAAGGTGGACAGCGGCTCAGGTGAAGAGGCAAATGCTATTAATCTAAACATTTTTATTAAAAATAAGTTCGTGCGTAATAAAAATTAAGTATCAATTTCTAACATTAATCATGAGTAATTAATTTCTTTTAAAAATATTAATCATATTATTATTCATCTCATTTCTGTATTAATATTAATGATTCATTCAAAACTCATGATTAATTAAATTTATTCTAAATTTTCATTCAAAAATAATTATTCTCTCGCCTATTTTTTGCCTGAAGAAAGAAATAATCATACCCAGAAGAAAAATCTCCCTTGATCTCATTGAAAAATCATGTTCACGCCACTTTAAGAAAGAATCTCTGATATAACGCTTATTGGATAGTTGATTTTTCCGGAGCAGGTTCCATAATTGTAAGATTAGAGAACGATAATAATGGTTGTCGGAAGGGGTGTCAGTGTGCTATCGGTATTTTGATTGGAGTATTTTCCCTTTCTATGAAAGAAACCAAGAATTTTAAACACGCTGAATATTTCTCCAAGACACAATCAACCATCCTCGGTGAATTTGGAATATACCTAAGTTGTATATTCGTAGAGATCACCTATAAGGATTGTAGAAAACGGTTGACACACTTCATATGAATTTTAGATTTTTATTCTGAAAGAAAATTCCCCAGTGACCTCTACCTCCGCGGCAAAGATGACGGCAGTCGGCGGTACTCACACTTTAATTTTTTTTTCTCCTTACCTCTAGCATTCATTCGCGATGTAGGTAAAATTAATTCATACTAATTTGATGGGAAGTTTTGGTAATACTGGCGCCTCGTGTGATACAGACCCGTTGCCAAGTTAATCACTTTTTTTTTTTGTTTGTACGCTTTCTGCAACCTATGAAAAAATTCTAAATTAGATTAGTATCTTTTCGTTCTTATTGAAGCACGATAGAAAATTAGACAGTCTGACGCGACTCATTTAAATAAAATCTAATAAATTACTCTTACTTTTCGGTATTGAAAATAGTAACACTTAAATCGGTGCTAAATTACTTAGTTTCAATGCAAACGAGCGAGGGAAAAAACATCGCGGAGTCTCCGTGACGTAATTGTGAAATATTTCTCGTTATTATTACAATCAAGTTATTTAAAAGTACGCTATTTAGCGATCTTCGGAAAATAAAAAATACGAGTACTATACCTAGGTATACGTTTATACGTTTTCCATCTAGATTCATAATTTCCATTTATCGCTAGAAAAAATTGAAAGTGAATCGTCACACACGTAGCTAACATAGAAAAATTTCAATGACGCACCCCTATATAATACGGAAATTACGTATTCAAGAATGTAGATCAAACTTTTCTGTTTAGAAAAATTTATCGCTTTTATTACCTATTCTAAAGTGCGTTCTTACCGTCATCAGAATTACGATTGAGGAAAATTGTCGTATATCGCGGTAATCGAATTATTTTTGTAATAAAAACGGTTGTAAAATTATGAAAGTTATGGATGATAAAAAAAAAGTGAGCAAACACAAAGTTTCCACAATAACTGAACATACATGCGCATTTATTGTATACGTGTACACGTACACTCTCGATTTTCAATATTATTATTTTAATCGTGAAGAAAATATTATTGTTCCGAATATCTCGAATATAATCAACCTATTTATCGTGGGAGTTCTTGATTTATTTGATCGTACCGCGATTAATTTGCACTTGTTAAAAAACGAAAATATAATATTAAACGCCACGTGCCCTAGAAACTGCTGCAGGGAGCGATATTTCAATGCAAAGTTTCACTGACGAGATTTAAAATATCGTCTGGCGTTCAGTATCTATGGTGCGCCCGAGTGAAAGGTTACGAAAAATCTTGGTTGTTATATTCTTTAAGGTTGTAAACATTAAATTCACTTTTACCTTCGATATATTCTAATTATCTATAATGAAAGTAAATGAAAGTTCTTTCTATTACGATACGGCTCTTGTCATTTTCGCTAAGCAGCCGTTGCTGCTGCCGCTATCGCCGCTGCTACTGGACTTACAAATCGACCTTCCTTTCTGAACTGCTGGAACCGTTTTTTTTTTTCCTTCTTTTTTTAACGCCTCTAGCGTACGCAACTCACCTTTTCTGTTTATGGAGGCGCGTTTATAAAAATATAATTTTGTTTGTTATTGTGAGGACTTATTTGGGTGAGTCTTTATTACAAGAAAACTAGTGTGTGTTATAAAACTATTCCCGCCTTAATCGAGATCTGACTGTATCATGACTCAAACCTCGTGGAAAAAAATAACTGTAGTGCCACCTCGTGCGAATTATCCAGGTCGGGTTTTCAATGAATTTGCGAAGAAATATTCACGATGACTTATCTTCCCTCGAATACTGTATTTTATAAAATTATTGTGCCTTGAATTTTACGTGACCAATTATTTACGAGTGTTTTATAGAAAGTGTGTATTTGGGTTTGAAGTTTTACTTAAATGCACCAGCTCTAACTTAGGATCGTCATCTTTGGACAAATTACAGGAAAATTGTTACTTGTTGCAAAAAACTTTTTGTCAGAGTCAAATGAATAAAGATCATTTTGAATGTTTGAATCGGGCCAACTCGGACTCAGACTCGCAGATATCCAATAAATGGGGTGGGGTATCGGTAAATACGTAGTTCCTCGAAAATTATTCAAGTTTTTACCTCGTAAACTGCAGTTCGTGACGTCACCGACTCATTTAAGTAGTAACCTATCCCTACTTGCTTCAAGTTAGTCTAAAATACATCGATGAATTGATATCGATTTAACGTATTAGCCGTATTGATATATCAAATATAATCGATTTTACACAACGATACATCGATTGGGCTATTGTTAGGCCCAGTATACCGTATGTTGGGCCTTGTATAATGAAGGGCACGGATATAGGCCCCAAAGTAGCATAAATATAAATTCTTCCACGGCACAATGAGTCGACAATATCGATATATCGAACATAATCGCTTTGATATTCCATTTTATGGGTCAATTGATGAGCTTGATCGCTCTCGTTCTTAATATTAAACAAGTGCGATACTGTCGATAGCGTCATGGAGTCACCGTTAACTTCCATTTTGTTGATAAATTGACGAGCAAATGCTCAGGCTCACATAAGCTCAGTATCATTCAAGTATATTGTGTCTAAAACGCTCCGCTAGTATAGGACTAATATAGTCTATAGTATACTGTACACACATGCTACGCCTAAATTAGGCCTGGTGTAGCCTAGTATCGAATTAGAATTCGCACATTCCTGTATCAAGTCAAAGATTCATTGCAAATTTTCCAAGTCTATCAACAGAGGAGGGGGAGGGGGGATCAACTCGAACTTGGACTTGCAAAGTTCAGGGTTGGGACTAGGCCCGGGAAACTCGAACTAGAATTCGCACATTTCTGGATCAAGTCAAAGATTTCTAGCAAATTTTCAAAGTCTATCCACCGAGGAGGGGGAGGGGGGATCAACTCGAACTTGCAAAGTTCAGGGTTGGGACACGTGAAGGCTTCAAAAAGAAGAACTCAGTCCCAAACTTGTGAATTTTTCATAGTGGACAGGGCATAGTAAAGACGACAACTAGTTTAAACGTCTTAATGACGTCATCAATATCCGTAACGTCACCAGCTTAAATCTGCCTGTAACGGCATCACGCTTGTGACGTCATCACTATCCGTGGCGTCATTAAATCTTACCGTCATTAGCTCGAATCTGCTTACGACGTTATCAAGATTGTGACGTCATCAATATTCCTCTCTTTTTCTCGTTGGGGTTCGAAGCCCAGTGACATTATAGAGGAGGCAGGAAACCTGTTTTATGAGTCTTATGGTGTTTGAAACGTTGTATATCTGGCTCATTGAAGGAGCTAGGCAAATTGGAGTATGGAGTATTGCATATCTAGTTACTTGAAGGAGCTATTTTGATCAAACTATCAGTGTTGCCAGATCTACGGATTTTCAATATCTGAAAAAATATATGGTACTTAAACTAGGCTAGACTCCCTTGAAGTATACTCGCTTTATACTATTGTATATGATAGGATTTCAAGCGAGCTATAGGTGATAGATTGGCGACCTAGAAGAATTTTGACCTTCAAACTATAAGTGATAGTCCAAGCTATAGGCAAGAGTGTGGAGCCGGAGTTAAAAGAGCCAAAAGAGCGGCTTCACTCCTCAATTTTTGTCATTTAGGAGCTAAGGGCTCGCTCCACTCCGCAGTTTTCGGAGCTGGGAAAGAGCTGGCTCCGGCTCCGCACCCTTGGCTATAGGTGATAGGAGAGGGACTTGGAAAAATTTCAACCTCCAAGCACTTCAGAGAAATTTCATCCTCTAAGGCTAAGCTATAGGCGATAGGAGAAAAACAGAAAAATTTTCCAAGTCCCAAGGTCATGTTGCCTCCCGGACGGCGGGTGACGCGGACGTTTTTTACGGAAAGACCCCCCCCCCCCCGAGAAAACAGGTTCTGTGTTAGAAGGGCGAATCATGGCCAGAAACCAGGAGGCAATATGTCCGCCTGTTAGCGCGAAAAATGTAATCTTTTTTTCTCCTTTTATTGGGAGGAGGCGGAGCTAAGCAGAAAACTTTTCAATGTGAACCTCTAGCTCTTTATGTTCCCCACGCTAGTCACCTGCCCATGATCAGCTTAAAACGATTTTCTATCACTGTAAAACAATCTTCTCAATGATGGACGCTTCCATCCTTTCCTCCAAAAACGTCCGCGTCCAACCTTCATAACTTTATCAATGACCTTGACCTACTTCAGAGACTTGAAAAATCTCGATCTTCACTACTTCGAAATCTGTATCCTGAGCCTTGATTTAACTGAATAATTTTGCCCGGGTTGTACGTACTATGACGTCGTTTCGACCTTCACCTAATTTACAGCGCTATATATTCATATGAAAACCATCAGGAAAGTGTGACGTCATCACAAAATGACTTCGAGGGTAAACTTTCATTGAAGATGAATTTACAAAAATCAGAGAGTAATGTCGAGAAAAATTACGATAGTTGTATGAAGGAAGAGTATGTACATGAGGATAGAGCCCTAGAATTATGAATATTGTATCCACGGATTCCAATGGAGCTGGTTCTCTGCTGGCTTCACTTAACTGCGACCATAAATCCCCTCCAATATACCGTGAATATTGTATAGCTATTCCAAGTTCCGAAAGATGCAAAACCTCTGCCTCTATTGGGATAACTATTTACCGCGAGAATCGCAAACGGTGCCCATTTCTCTCAAATACCCTCTCTCTCCTCGTCATCATCATAAGACAGATGAAATGACTCCGGCAAATGTGAAAAGGTGATTTTGAAATACTCTAATATCTTTCTATGGAGCAGGGATCCAAACAAGGTTGAATTTTTAATTTCTTAAGGTACGGAATAGGGTCGGATAAGATGATCTTACCGCATTCCCATGAAAGAACCTTACTATCACTCTCGAAGAATCAATGAGAGCACATAAATTTTAGCAAACTTCCTACTTTTTATTCAAACCGATTACTGAACAAGCCGTCCTCACGTTAATGATTTAGGGCAAACTTGAGATTCTAGTTCCGCGTACTCTCCCAAAAATCTACCATCATCATTCGTAAAACGTAGGTACCTTTTCCTTTTTTTTTTTTGTATTTAAATTGAATGAGGAAGTAATTAAATACTATATATTTTTTTTCAATATATACTTGCTTCAATTTAGATCTCGACAACAGAACAAAAGCGATTTTACGAGTAAGATATATACCCTGTACGTGTATAGTGAATAATTTTCGCGAGTACCTAGGTACGTACACGCGTTTATGCGAATATAATGAATTCGCAAATCTTAAGTAGGTCAATGTTTAGATGTAGTCTAGCACGCAAGAAGAAAAATAATATTGCGAATGATCGCATTTGAAGGAGCATTTCCGAAATAAACATTATGTATGATAATTGCCGGTTGTAGTCTACGTCTGTAGTCCTACATAACAAACTAAAACTTTCACAAATTCACGACTTCAGCGATTTCACGTTCAAGGTCTGCGATAGTGAAATTTGTGTCGCACATGTGAAATTAATAAACTGCTAGTTCTCTTTCATATTATCAAATCAAATTGACTACTCTCGGTATCTCTTGGCGAATAATTTTTTATGAACAAGAAACTAAACCATCTGTGACCAGAAATAGGTCTACAAAATAATGAATAAATACCGGTATGTAAAAAAGTAAAATAATGGAACGGCAAGGACTGGTTAATATATTTTCTTTATCCTCATTTATGCTACTATTTGTATTGCTTAGTAGGTAGTCATTTAAAGAAATAGTATTTTAATAATTGATGGGCTCAATTATTCATGTTCAAGAAGATACTTATGCTAATCGTGGAATCTTGGTAATCCTTAGAAAATCAACGCCCGAGAACCAAATCCTTCTCCTGAAAATTATTGATTCCACAACCTATCAACAAAGAACCTCTTTTATGGGAAACTTCTTGTTTTCAGATTGTCTGCCGTCCGGAAATTTTTCAACTTGAAACTTGAGGGTTTTCTACGGGAACTTGAGAGTGTCCCGCTGATGTCCGAAAGCCCAAGACGATGGGTGATTCGAAAAAATTTTTCAAGCTCTGAGCACGTATAGAAAAGGGATTTGGAAAACAATGGCTTCTTCAGCGACCTTAAACGAGCACAGGAAGGCAGACTGAATTGAAAATCGAAAAATGTGAGTCCATAAGAGTCTAAATGTTGCGAAGTTCCCCCCTGCTATACAGGTATGGCTCGATATTGACAATTTTTCCAATTCCAACTCTTTTGGACGGCGAGATACCAAGATTTTCAAAAAGATCCTCTCGTAGAACGAATTCCCGGTTGAAAGTACGAGAAGAGGTGAGATTCAAGTGGTATAGACTTTTATAAAAAGGAGGACGTAGAAGAATTTAGCTGACAGGCTGAAAGTATTACAATCTATTTTTGAAATCCAGATGAGCACCTACTATCCAGAGTTGCTTCAATTTTGTGGAGTCTTTATACCATGCTCACGATAAAATGAATTTCAGAAGTGCGGTTGATGAAGGACTACGTCATAATTATTTATTACAAACAGTAAAAGTGTAAAAGTGTGAAAGTTCTAGAAAGACGAAAGAAGTAACTAAGACATGGGGATTTTTGTCAACTTGCGGATCCAAAAAAGTCATCATAGGGAGGGGGAGGGGGGGGGAAACTTACGCCGGCGATTTCACGTGAAAAAATGTTGGCCTCTCCGCCCCTGGAGAGACTTTTCCCAACCCTTCAAAATCTACTTGTAATTACAGAGAAAATGACTGTAGTCATCTCTAGTTGAGCCATACTTAGTTCTTCTTCCTCAAAAAGAAGTTTTTTCTTTTATGATTTAGGAATTGGGGGGGAGGAGGAATCCGTGGATCCGCACCTGCTAATGTGATTGTTTTCGTCCGAGGTAAAAATGATCATGAGTATTAACCGACTGATATAAGGCTGATTCAAAAATACAGAGGAGAAAAAACCATTTTGATTTTTTTTTGTTCAACGAAATAATTGACAATTTTCGTTGGTCTTTCACTTTCTTCAACCATCTAATATATATGGTAGAATATTTCCATCATATCACTGCTCTAAGAACCTCTACCGACGTAATATTGGAGGCCACTCTGTATTTCGTCGAACAGAAGAGGCTAAGGAATATCGTTAAACTCGTATTACCTGAGAGCGCTTATTTTCTGTCGCAAGGGTAGCTACTAGCGGTTAGTAGATCATCGTCGATAGCGATCCATTCTTTCAATTCGGCTTCAGAAATACCATTTGTAATGAGTAGGGGAACGGATTAGCAGGAAGTAGGCATTCCGCTGAAGAATGTCAAGAAGTTGGCTAAATATAGGAGTATTATGTATAGGTACGTGCCTGGACAAAATTTAATCCATTCAAGCGGGATTTTGATTATATTGGGCGGAAAAATTCGAACGCGTGCACTAAGACGATACATCCGTTCCGTTCCCTAGCTCCCCTTTCGATACAATTAACCGAATCATTCTCCAAGTGTGAACACTCCAAGCGGATTTCACTATCATACGTTTCAGTGACGAAATACAAATAATTTTTCTGGACAGAAACATAATAGAAATTGGCTGTCATGACACGAGGAAGCAGAATTTATGCCTCGAAGGAAATGCAAGGAAGTGAAGAGATAAAAAAATATTTGTTTTGGTGACAAGGAAATCTAAAAGACTTACTTTGTCTTGCATTAGACTCTAGAGCTTTTCCAACAGTTGTGCGACATAGTTTTAAACAGCGACGGACTTGGCTTTCGCGCGGACACAAGCCCACTCACGCGCTGACCTTTTTCTAGCGGGGAACCCGCTATCCATTTTGTTAGGGAGATAACATCCTCAGAAAATGTCCGCGTCCGGGAGTTTTTGTAAACTGTGTGACGTGACGTGACGTGTGGCGCTTTATAACGTCAGCAATGACCTTGACTTATTTTAGAGACTTGGAAAAATTTCAAGCTCCAGCCGGGATGCGTTATGACGTCATCAATGAGCTTGACCTGCTTTAGGGACTTGGAAAAATTTCAACTTCCAGTCTTCATTATATCAGGCCTAGTATTGTTGGGGGGATTCCATCCTCAGAAAACGTCCGCGCCCGGGAGTTTCTGTGAACTGCGTGACGTGACGTGGGGCGCTTTATGACGTCATCAATCACCTTGACCTACTTTAGGGACTTGAAAAAATGTCAACTTCCAGCCGAGATGCTTCATGACGTCATCAATGACCTTGACCTTGACCTACTTTAGGAGCTAGGAAAAATTTCAATTTCCAACTTTCATTATATCAAGCCTAGCATGCAGTACCCTGAAAAGAGCCCAGCCAACCCATTTTCTGAGGGGGCATTTCCGCGCCGACGTGATCGCGAGCGGGGGAGGTGGCGGGTTCCCCGCTGCCATTGCAAACCTGCAAGGGCGAACCTGCAATGGCCTCAAATTTTTTTTTTCTTTTTTTTTCCTTTTCTTTTCATTTATTCAAAAAATTTTTTACGCGCGGACACAAGCAGTTGCTTGTGATGATTGTGCCTTAATCCACCACTGGTTTTGAAAGTCGAATGCTTTCATGAGAGAGAGATATTGACAATCTTGAAGATAAGAATGATATTTTTAGTAGCTTATCGATCGCATCGTTCTTTAGAGATCGATAGACTATGACCTTGGATGAGAGTACATTGGGAAATAGTTATTTACGCTAAAAAGGTTAGAAATGGCCGTTTCTAACCGTGTTGCGTAAGAGATTTCTTTTTATTTACGATCAAAAACTAAAAGACAAGTGTAGTTTTTGGAGATCGCAAGATAGATGACAGTTTTTGATATCCCCTGAAACCTTCTAGTATAGCTAAATGAACATTCACAGTCGTATCAGTTCATGCGTTACGACTGATGACTCATGTTTGACCACTATTAGGAGGGTGCTATAAGGCACATCTTGATCGTAATGACGAAAAAATTATTTTCAGCGCCAATGTCCATTCCAATGATACCAATACCTGACCTAATTTCAAATATGCCATTTAGTCTTGTTATAACTAGAAACTAACTGCTGAACGCTACAGCATTTTCGTTGAAAAAAAACACGTGTGTTGTGCAGTCTCTGCAACCGGTAGCGACCGGTAGTCAGACTACCTACCAAATAGTTTTGTAGTACCATAGACCACCAGTAGTGTTGATAGTTTTCGAGAGAAACTACCGGTAGTACTTCCGGTTGTATCCAGCACTAGAAAAAACGTCCGCCCAAATTGTACGTGCTGCAATCTCGGATGTCGATGAAGGCATGCTCAGTCAGCTTCCAGAACAGGAAGCATTATTGCGTACAACAAGGAGGACTCGCGCAACTGACGAAAGCTGTGACAACTAAGGGACCTGCCTGATAACGTTACAAACAAACCTTGGCAGATGGGCGCTTCCTCCGGTGCAACTCTCAGCCATGGGATGGAGATAGCGTTGATGACGGGGAAAAGAGGAAAAGGGGAAAACATGGACGATTTTCAAGTCGAAGAGGAGGGAGATGAAATGAAAGATACCAACAGTCAAAAGCTTGTTTTTGCAAGAAAAAGAAATATTCAAATTAATATGAATGGTGTCATAAGTACAGGATTGTAAATATTTATTTTAAAATACCTCGAAGCTAATTTCTCATGTTTTGTACCAAACCCCAGAATTGAACATAATGTCTTTGCAATCGGGACTCAAACGCCTGAAACCAGCTGTAAATTTCTCATCAACGATTTTCAGATGAGGCTAGACTAGTTGACAAAAAAAAAAAACGGAAAAATGCCCCTCTTATTTTGTGTAAAGAGATTTATTAGTAAAATAAAAATAATTCCAATTAGAGAAGCGTTTAGACAAAACTGTTTTTATAGCATTGCAGAGAAGATAGCAAATTGCTTACCCCTCCGCGAGTTTTTTCAATGCTCAAAAATATTTATCAGCCCGAACTAATCTTATCAAAACCCTACATCAAGCGTGACTTTTGTGAAATTGTACTACAGAAAAAATTCTCAATCGAGGGTTTTGTGAAACAGAATAATGCATTTTACTGAGGTTTCTGTTTAGTTTAGCTCGGAAACCGTTTATAGTCGAAGACGTTGAGAAACAAATGCTCTGAGGACGCGGTTGAAATTCAAAAAAATATCCGCGAGTTCGAGGCTCTGCAGTAGGTAAAAGAAAATGAAATCATCAAACCGAAACTAGTGAAATATTTTATCTCTCGCCGAGCTTGCCGTGTAGCGCAGGAAAAAATGAAAAATATTACCGTAATTGTGATGAGATAATATTCTCACCAACCAACGACGATGAAAAAAAGAGAGGAAAAAAAAAAAACGCTATCGAAATTCATTTGACGAAAAATGAACGTTAGCAAAGCGATGCACCGTAGCATCGACGCAGTACACGTCATCAATATATGTAGAACTTTTTTCTCCTACCGACCGTCAAAGTCATTTCGCGGTTACGCCGCGCGTAATAACTGAATTGCATCGCGGCATAATAACTGCAACAGATTATGCAGTCTTACACCGTTACGCGGAAGTGAAGATATAACAGTCTAACTTAAATATCAATCGCCATAAATGCAGCGTGCAATCGTAAAAAAATCGGTTGGAATACGCTGCGTCTTTTTTTTTTTTTTTTTTTACGAATGGTAATACAACATAGTATTTTATTTTTAGTTTATACCCATCACAATCGAAGATTGTTGTATTACTAGTTCATAACGCTATTTTATAGAGCTAAGATCTTCTTCGTTCATCTCTATGTTGACATTCCTAGATTTCGTGCATTTCTCGTTCTAGTGTTTGCATTTAAAATTTTATTTTATATCTAATAAGCTCTTTTGTCCCTCTTAAAATAACCTTCTGGATCTTCGGAATGACTTTTGGTCGATCATTTTCTTATAATTTGGAACACTTATCATTGATGTTTTTTACTGACCTCAAAAACTGTAGCTCGGTTAGACCCCTGGTGCTGCCCTTACTCTGAGTCTGTCGATATATATTCTCTTTTTTCTGGAGCCTAGACGGAAATGGAGCGACAGAACAGGTGAATTACGTTGGCTGAGAACATTTGAGAAGAGCACGGCTTCCGTAACGAAGTTGAACAAGGAGCACAGGGAACCTGTTCTATGGGTCAAATTGGTTTTGAAGAGTCAAAGTGCATCTTATGTAGACTCCTCAAAAAGGGGAACTTCGACATTTCAATGGGACAGCTACGAGGTTTAAATTTTTTCAAGTCCGACTTTTCTATTAGGGCTCGGAAGTCAAAATTGTTCCAAGTGTACCCTTTAGCATATAGCTTGAATTTTGAAATTCCTTCAAATTCAATTTCAGAGGAGAAAAAATCTTGGCTCAGCTCGTACAATAAACAAACAAAACAAGTGTAATCATTTATTCTTTCTAACGTTTCGAGTACTTCGACGTCTTCATCAAAGTAGAAACGTCGAAATTACTGCATTTTCCAGATCCAACTCCTTCATTAGGATGAAAGTGCGACAGACATTTTTTCAAGTCTCTCTGCAATCATATAATATGGCTCATAGGTCGAAAATTCTTTCAAGTTTTTTTACTGTCTTCAAATTTTTCAACGTTCTGCTCTCACATATTATGGCTCAATTCAAACCTCTTTTAACGAAACCATGATAACGTCATAGATCAGTTTTTGCCGGACATTGCACGGCGGACGGCGGGATGCAGAAATTTTATAAAACAGGTTTCCAAGGTTTGGGTTTTGGGCTTTTGAGGCCAGGAAGTTAATCGCGGGTAAAAGAGCACGGTAAGCGAGAAGAGGAGCTACCTCAGCACATTAGTTTAGTGAAGGGCTTGTGAGTAGTGTGCCAAGAGCCAGTCGACGCCCGGAAGATTAAAATGAAATCAAGCAATTTCAAGGTTGTTTTGGAACGATAATTACCTTGAGAACGGGTTTTAATTCTGTATCTTTTCAATAAAAATTAGGTAGCTGTTGAATATGAGAAATGTGATTGTCAAAAAAAGTAGTCCAACAACAACAGAATAATTGGGTCTTTTATATCCACAAAGCTTGATGTCTTTGAAAAATTACACAAAAGCTGACGTTACAATTTGAAGTGTGATTCTTTCCAACCACAAATATCTCTTCGTAGTTTTACAAAGGACATTGGTAAAAAATTGATGGATTTTCTGGGGTAGCCAAATAGATAAAGATCATGTTTCATGTCTTTTATGGCATGCTCTACTCGTTCTACCCCCTCCCTTTCATGGTCTAGTACTCTAGTATGAATCTATTTTAGAATATTTCAGGCTAAGGCTCACTTGGTCTAATATAAGTCTACTTTAGAATATTTCAGGCTAATGCCTTTAGGGGGCTCACTCGCTCCGATCTTTTGCCTCGCTTCTGGGTCCAGTATAAGTCTACTTTAGAAAATTTTGGGCTAATGTCGCACAACCAGAGCGAGTGAGCTCCCGTCCTTGGTCGAGCCTCCCTCTTTGGCCTGCTATAAGTCTACTTTGGGATCAAACTCCGCTAAACCAGCCCGAATGAATTTCTTGAATGATTGAAAAATTGTGAACATTGTTTCGGATTTTACAGAAGCCATCTTGACGGTCTGAAAACAGTATTTCAAGTCAGTAAAAAAATTTGCTTTGCGCGGATAGTGTAATGAATTATAACTTACAAGGAAAGTTTGAATTGAAGGCAGATAGGAAATTATTTTTATTGCGAATTATCAAAATTTGCTGACTGCTTGGAGATAGAAATCAGAACCTAACCTAACCTCCACAAAAGAGCTGGGGGATGATCCTCGAAGATCACTGATTAAGGGGGTGGTTATTGCACGGGGGAAGGGGGTGGTGCAAGGTGTGACTGAAGACAAAAAACTCTTGCCTGCACGAACTTTAACAAGCGCTTGAATGCCTGTCTATTAACCATCAACGCCACTTAATGAAAGATAATAATTTTTCTATACAAAATAATATCTCTATTAAAAACTTGAAATTTAAGATACCGGTAATTAAGAGAATGCATACTTTTTTCCCTAACGGCCCAACAAAAATCTGTGTCTATACTCAAAATGAATGCTCTTACTTTTCGTTCCTTTAGAGCTGGGGAGAAGACCCGACTAACTTCATTTTTCTCATTTTTGTCGCTAAGAGAATTCGAGATATTTTTAGAAACAAACTCATTGGTCAAAACGATAAAAATTTACGGCTGGACAACCCATCTAGCAACAACGTACTCGTAAAACCTTTCTCAAAAGAATCTCTGCAAAAATTAGAGGAAATATAAAAGAATACTCCTTATTCATTCTGTTAGAAGATCCACGTCCAATTGGTGGCATTCAACTATATTTTTTTTCGCCAGAAAAGCATGACTTAGGATTAAAGTTACGCTCACTCACATTTGACGTGACGTACCCTTTTTGTAAATCCTTACGTCAGGTATGCATCATGTCCTGATAATTCAGGTGAGCAATAGGCGTGAGAGATCCTCTTTCAAAAATGTTTTCTGCATTGGATTTTTACAAGTTGAGCCCCCCCCCCAAAAAAAAAAAAAAAAAAAAAATGGGTACATCTAGGATCTGGTCCAGATTGTGTCACTGTAAGAAAACGATCCTCCTTGAGACAGTGAATTTTTTTCTCCCGCCATTGACGACTTTTGATCATGTTTGTTACGGCCCGAATTTAGGTAATGGAAAATAAGAGATAGTGGTCAATTTTGAGGATATAGGTGTGTTTTTTGACACCAACCAACGAATCCAAATAAGTTCGAAAGCTCATAGCTTATTTTGTTCATTTCACACGCATTCGCTAGACAACAATTTCACTCTGAACTCAAAAAGTTCAACACAGAAGATACTTACACTCCGGACGTACCTTTTAGCATCAACTCGACGCGAATGCGTAGAACGTCGATGCTATCCATGATTGACATAAATTTTAAAGATATTCGCTTGTAGGTCAACTGCTCCCAACTACAGATTTGAGGAAGCATTTTGTTTATGATGCAATAATTGTCAAAGTGAGAGCCATTAGACCAAATAATTCAGCACAAAACACATTAGTTTCGCGTTCCACTTGCAATTGCTTAATCTGAGTTCGTTTCATTAGGCTTACCATTTATCTTGATTATTGAATCTACCCGAGTATAATTATTGTGGTGCGCGTTTGATATTTGATTTTTTATTCGCTGAAACGCACGTAGTGTATTACTAAATAATACAAGTTCTACTGTATCGAACGGTCGTAAGAACCTCAATGGGTGAATCGTGTATTTAATGCGTGTGTGTTGAACTAAACCAGTTTTAAACGCATACCGTATAAGTTGGATAAAGAGAGTATTTTGTTATGGGTCATGGGTATGTCCGATAGGAAGGAATGATTCTATGATTTATTAATTGGTGTAAGAGCAAGTAAATTTTTCAAAACTCACACGACTTCCATAATTCCAAATGCTAGATGGTTCTAGTCTCTCAAAAGAAATAATATTATTTTATAGACACTTGAAAGGTTAAAGGTAGACTATTTTTTTTTTTCATCCAGTACGCGAACGATACGGGTGGATGAAAAAAAAATTCCCTTGCATGAAATCACGAGGAAAAAAAATTACAATGAAAGGTTTCTTCATTAGATCAAATGTTTCATTTTTATTTCAATTTTATCAAAAATTTTGCACATCAAACGTGAATTAAACAAAGGATTTAAATAGTGTACACTACAATATTGCTCGGTGACCGATTGGTGGGCACTGAAAATTGTCAGAAAAATCTCGAAAGTTCAGTCTCTATCTGACATATTCAACTTTTAATTGAGAAGCGGAATATAAGTCAGTCATTTGAATTACTCAAATGTCCTACCTAATGATTTTGCAGCTTGCTGTACATTCATTATTGTCATTCCTCATTCACTCCTCTATTGTGGAGTTTTTTTCATCATGATTACACCGAGTGAATGTAATGGTATCACGTTGATCCTAGTAATTCGCGTACAGAACTAGTTGATCTTTTGACGAGCGCCTTCTACATCTTTTTATAACACTCCTCTTGGATACCAATTTTCTTCATATTATTTTGAATCTCTCGGTCTTTTTTCGGTTGGTCATTCTCACTTTCAACTCATTATAAATGAAGAGCAGAGCAAGCCTATCATGCTTCGCGTAAACTTTCTCTGTAATGAAGTTTAAACGCCGAACATTCGAAACTCTGACTCGTCTAAGGCTTACGATTTGTTTCTCTCTGCGAATAAGAAATTGCTTTATTTACTCGTAGAAAATAATTAATTTCAATAATACATTAGAACGACATAATACTATTACCTACCGTATAAAGCGGAAAAATGTAATGGATTACTTACCGTACGTCTAATATCTTACATCAATTTTTTCACGCCCATCTTTGGAGTGACCATATAGATACATACAATCGAGTCAGTTAGCTCATAAATATTGTAATGAATATCTTTCGAGAAATTCTTGCATATTTTTCAAATAATTATGATTTTTTAACCTCTATAAGAATCTATATTTCTGTAATAATTCCTATTTATCGATCTGACTGTCCATCCCATCCACACGCGAATGCGGCCCGCAGAAAAATTTGAGAGAGAAATGATTTGAAAAGTGCAAAAATCGACTAGCTCGCGTCCATTATGTGTTCCTTCATCTGGTTTCAGTCCATATGTTTGTCAACGAAAGACTTTTATAGCTTATAAAGACTGAGGCTACGCTCAAAAAGACCGTGACAGTTTTGTTACTCTGCCGTCATCAATCTTGTCGTCAAACGAAAAGACACTCATCAACACGTTTCATACGTTTGTTTATAAGATTAGGACTACCCATTAAAAACTGTCACAAAAAAGCGTCATTAAAAACTGTATAACAAGAAATTGTAACAAAAAAGAAGAAAGTTACAAAACTGTGACAGATTTTTGACTGGAACTACTCTCAAAAAACTGTCACGGTCAAGTTACTCTGATGTAATCAATGACGTTATCAATACATTTTGAACGGTCACACGACTGGAATTATTTTTTAGGGTTTAAAAGATCGTCACGAGAAAGCGTCATGAAAAACTGTAACAAGGAATTGTCACAGAGAGAAAAAGTCACAAAAAACTGTTAAAGCTTGACTGGAATTACTATTGAAAAGCCGTCGTTGTTTTGTTACTCTCATATTATCAATCACGTCATCAATGTATTGTATACGCTCATGAGACTACCCACCTTTCGCCTGCAGGGTGTGGAAATTGAAACCAAGAAGACAATGAAGTATCTGAGCATGTATTTCGACTCAACGCTGAGCTTCAGGCACCATTTCCTGATGACAGCGGAAAAGACAGGAAGGGTAGTTGGATACCTAGCGGCCGCCTTATGAGGAACCTAGGAGGACAGAGAGAAGCCAGAGGAAGGATCATGATGAGCACTGCTATGTCGATCCTCCTATTCCCCAGTATGGACCGACTTGATGAAAATACCTCATCAAAGGAGAGAAATGGTAAAGATCCAACGAAGAGCTGCGCTGAGGTGTGTTAGTACCTACCGCACTGTCTCTACGGAGTCTCTTTGCGTATTAGCACGTTCACCACCAATCGAGCTCCTCGCTGCGGAGAGACCGGTGGTGTTTAGAGCAAAGAACTAATGAAGGCAACGACGACCAACCGCGAGACTCTACGGGTTAAGCAGGAGGCCAGGCGCTCCTTGCCCAAGAAATGGAAAGCAAGAATTGTCCAGAGTGAGCTGGGCACAAGGACAACCCGTGCGTTAATACGCGACCTTGATGGATGGATGAAACGACACCATGGTCAGCTGAACTTTCACCTGACGCAGATGTTTAGCGGCCATGACTGCTTCAACAAGTACCTTTGCGAGAAGTTAAGGAAAGTTGAGCAGGCAACGGGTTCGCACTGCGACCAAGGGCGGGATGATGGACCAGAGCACACCTTATTTGAGTGCGAGGCGTGGAAGCGTGAGCGGGACTAGCTTGGTCGGTCTCTTCAAGAGATGAGGGTAGATGAAGCGCTTATTCCGGGTAGCCTGGTATTCACTATACTAGGTTCCATGGAACCAGGTGCTTGCATTTCCAGCTACTGTTATGAAGAAGAAGATGGATTGGGAATGGAATAGGCAAATGCAGAACCACGCTACGGCCTACTCGACACCTGAGTACCATCAACATCCAGATGTGCAGAAAGAAGAGAAAGAAGAGAAAGATCACCCCTGAAGAAAGAAGATGATGAAGAGAAGCCAACAGCAATCCAGTATATCTCAGATAGTGTTGTTATTGTTGTTGTTGTTGTTGTTGTTGTTATTGTATGTTCTAGTGTTTCTCTGCGTGCCAGGGGGGCACTGCAACTTTGCGGTTGCCGAGTAGAAGAGAGAGTTCGCCAAGGAGATTCTTCCAACACTGAAAAAATACCCGGAAGGGTCGATCCCGATGCTGGAGGAAACAAAATCAAATGCTCACGCAACCCGCATATTCATGAGACTGGAACCATCACAAACATAAAAAAAAAACTATAGATTAAGGAATTATTGAAAAAAAATCACAAAAAACGGGCATTACAGTGTCTTTTGATTGGAACCACTGTTGAAAAACTGTCATGATTTTATTACCTTGACATTATCAATCACGTCATCAATGCATTTTATTGGAACTATTCTCTGGGAGAAACCGTCATAACAAACTAATTATAACAAGAGATTGTCACAAAAAAAGTTACAAGATACCATCACAGTAACTTTGTCGTCATCAATGACGTCATAAATCCATCTATATATGTGCTTATAAGACCGAAACTGCTCTTTAAAGGAACCAAATTGGTCAAGAGAAACCATGATGAAGAATTGTAACAAAAAATTTTCATTGTTTTGTTTCTATGACGTCATCAATGATATCATCAATTGAGAAGACACGTCATCACTAAATTTGACCTAACAAAGAGACTTGAGAAAATTTTACACAGGGCGTAGTATGACGTCATTAATGACCTTGAACTGATGGAGCCTGTATAAATGGAGGGAGCAGGATGATGCTAATAAACCATATTGATGACGACAAGGATGAGCCAGGCTAGTTAGCCCAATGTACATTATAGTCTAGATTTCTTTCAAGATTTTGTTATGATAATTTCCACAATGACCTTGACCAGATTGAGAATTCGGGGGAAATTTTACTCGGGTTATAAGCTAAGAAATATTGACAGAGCCTGTATACATAGAAGAGGCGTAGTCTAATATGGATTTATGAGGCCCTTAGTATAATATACCAGCTTAGATCTGCTCAAAACTGAGAAGCGAATGAGCAGTGCAAGTGAGGCCGTCAATTAGGCTTACCTAAGGCTAAAAAACTATGGATGGAGAAGAGGAGAAGTAAGAAACGAGGGAAGCAAAAGAGTCCGTCAGCTAGCTAGCCCAACAATCACTCAGGGAGGGACGTTACCGTGACGTCATCATGACTGAAATAGATTTATCGAAAGTCGACATGATCGATAAAAACCTAACCTAACTTGAAAAGTACCAATCCTCCGCTTATACTCAATCCTAAATTTCCGTGTACATGCTATCGATTTGAAATGATTATGTTTTTGAACTAGGGATCAGCCGGAAAAGCGAAATGTAATGCCCTTTGACCTTGACCTACTTTGGAAACTTGGGAAAATCCCGATCCTGTACTTCATTACGCAGATCATACTTTCTTTGTATTTTTCCTTATTTATTTTGCATTCTTCAAACGTATTTCATTTCTTCATATTCGTTCCGTTTCATATTGACTTCTGGAGGAGCCCCATAAGAAGAGGGAATGAGCTGAATGAAGAGCCTCATTTCTTTTGAAGATCAGTTGTGAATACGAATCTCTAAATCGATATCGATTACATGATGAAAACGAAATTTTTTCGAGCAGTCAAAGACGCATCCTTGATTCAAAATTTTCTACAAAAGGTAGAAGAATTGTACGAGACTATGCAGAATTAAGGATGATCTAGGTTTTTGAATTTTAACAACTTTGACTGCATCACATTCAAGAATTTCGAATGTTTCTTGCTTCCTCTAGTATAGCGTCCCCAAATTCTAGTAATGAAGAGATGACCTTGAGTGCACAATGAATGTCATTTAGAAATCTTTGGAGCAGTGGCGTAACTTAGGAGGGGCGCTTCCAAAGTTTTCGAGTGTTTTGTAATTTTCAAGAATCAGTATGTATTTTTTTCATTCGTAGCTTCTTTTTTTGTAACCCCCCCCCCCAAGAAACTTCTCAGTTACGCTACTGCTTTGGAGGTCATACATTATTTCACCATACTTCGAACCAATCTGACTACTGGACAAATGTACCTAATAAGTAACTAATAACATTAGGTGATTTCACATACTGTGTTTATGGATAAACAAACTTTTATACGAGAAATTAAAAGGAAGTTTCAATTTCAGTCTTCTCGATTCCGCGAACAAACTTGTGACCTGTGACTATCGATAGCCGTTCAATTTTTCTAACGTTTTAAAATTTAATTTTACCTTATTCGATACTTATCAATCCGAAATTTTTCATCACGAGGAAATATCTTTGGCAGATCTTAATACATACTCAATAACGAGACTATCGTGTATCTTTGAGCCCATCATTTTTCCTCAAGTATGCACTTCATCGAAATACCGCACACCGTACATCAATACATACTGTAATTAACGTGCATGAGAAACTGACGAATTCACTGTAATAATTTTTGGCAGAGCGATGGCCGCCGTGATGTAGTAGGCGCCTTCTAATTTATTCATGCTCTTCGTACAACGTGATGAATATAATTTAGGCTATAGCGTTCAGCAAATTAGAGAAATTATGTAAAAAATTTACGATCTCCCCGCTCGTTCTTCACTTTGCGCAAGCCTTGCAGGTGTGGAAAAAGTGCTCAGCTTCAGGCTATCTGTTTGCATGCGTATATGCACACAAAAGGTAATGAAGATGGAGCTCGGTCGCGTACTGCCCGTTCGCGATATGACCTAAAAAACCGCAACTCTTCCTGGTTCATTAACATCATAGCATTTTCCAACTCAGGCCAAACCTTCTGTCTCTAATATTAATTCTTCTATCTCACATGCTCGCCTGCTTCTTGTGTTGCCTCTACTGCTGTGTGAACATTAGGAAGATCCAATCTTTTTTTTTTCGCACGGCTCGTGCATTAAATAGAATTTACGGTTGCGTAAGTTCAATGACTAATAATGATGTGTTAAATGTTACCTTCGTAGAATAATTAAAATTTATTGTTTTTCTTTTTTTTTTTTTCGTACTCTCTTATCGTGTAATTTTTCCTCATAAATTTGATTATTACAGTACAGTCGAAAAAT
Organism: Aspidiotus destructor; assembly: GCA_035079395.1. Classification (NCBI taxonomy): domain Eukaryota; kingdom Metazoa; phylum Arthropoda; class Insecta; order Hemiptera; family Diaspididae; genus Aspidiotus; species Aspidiotus destructor. Next base: position 6,662,796 of record JAVHKZ010000003.1, on the reverse strand, counting down.
CACTAATATTCCTCTTGTAATTAATGACTAAAATTTTTTCATCAATAATATTGAAAAAAATTTCCGATTTTGCTTATTCAATCAAAATAATGTATAACAATGATGATGAGATTATTGGGAATAATTCCTATAATCTTATTAAAAAATTCATAGATTTATCATTTTTCAATTACATTAACACAATAACGTCGTAGAATTTTGAACAAATCGCGATCACTTTGAATTAGTAACTTCGTTCTTCATTCTTTCAATGAGCATTTGAATCTGAATGAGATCTCAAAAAACTGTGATTCTATAAGTACCAAAAAATGACCGAAACCCGAGGAGTGAAATGTCAAAAATAAAAATATAGGACCACTGGAAGGTACGCAAGGGAAAACAGACGGCGACTCACGATCAACAACAAATTCGAAAGATGCAGAAGTCGAATAAGGTTGAGACACGTTCGTTATTCGAAGTTGTAAATTTTGTGATAACAATTTCCGATAGGCCCATCTATAAAAATAGCTTCATACTAAGATTTTACTAGTCTTAAACTAAACTTATAATAGAGAAAAAAGGGATTCCCCCTTCACTTTCGTTAATTCTGTGGATCACTCACTCCATTCGTGAGCGACGTCATGAATGCTGATGACGTCACATGTCATATGCTTGGGCTCTCTCTTTTCCACTCTCGGGTTTACTCTCTCCGCTCATAAGCGTCCCAACGAATTGATGATGTCGTACTTACTTGCAGATTTCAGAATTGGGGTACCCATCTCCGCCTTCATTATACTGGGCTGTACAGTATACTATACGAGGCCTGATTTTGGAGTTCATGAAACCAGGCCTGACAGAAGCCTAAAGTACAGCATTTTAAAACCACCTTTAGAGATCCCGAGGTTAAAGAGAGGTGGATTGAACCCGCAAATTTCAGGATAAGACTCGGGGTCGCGGTTGATGACGTCATAGTGTGTTGACAGGGAACCTTCTTTATCGGGGGGGGGGGGCTCCCGGAGAAAATGTTCGCCATTCGGGAAGCAACATGACCTTGGGACTTGGAAAATCCTGTCTCCTATAGCTCGGAGGTCGAGATTCCTTCAAGTAACTAGATATGCAATACTCCTTACACGAATTGGCCTAGCCCCTTCAATGAGCCAGATATACAACGTTTCAAGCACCTTAAGACTCATAAAACAGATTCCTTGCCTCCCCTCATTCAACTCTGTTAAATAACCTGTGAGCTTTTATAAAGGAAGAGAGAAGATATAGTATCTAGGATTAAGATGGGTTGTGGTATGAACCCACAAATGTTGGCATCAGGGGTCATGATTCAGGACTCGCGAAACTTGCAGATTTCTAGAATCATGTCTAGGGTCCTTCCTCGGAGGGTGGGGTGCAACTTGCGGGGTTGGTGTGAAAAGGTAAATTTTGGAATAGGGGGCTAAGATTTTGTAAATTTTGGGAATGATATGAAACATGTTAAAATTCCGTACTTTGAGCTTTGTAAGATATCATCGTTATGTGCGGAATTTTCTTCTCTGATCGGAAGATTTTTGATGATAGAGGATGAGCATTATTTTTACAGCTTTGTTCTTTGGAAGTATTCGCTTTCGTTTTCGATTGAGCTAAAACATGCTGCATCTATACGTAAAACTGATCTTATTAAAAGACCGTGCGGGCTGACCTGGAGCTACGTGTGACGCAAAAGTTCTCACGACCATTTTGTACAGGTAGTGTTGCAGCAGATAGTATAGATCGATCCTCTAGGACGTCAGAGGTGATTTCTTTCGATACAGACCTACGTGTCGTAGGCTTGTCTCGAATGAAAATGTAAACCAACCTTTTTGTTCACATTCTGAGCCGAGACATGTGGCTTCCGCAGTGCATCCGACCAGAATATCGATCTATTCCGAGTTACGAATATCATGATTTTTCACTAATTACTGCAGATCACGTCTGAGGAATTGTGATAGCGGCATAAGAAAAAAAAACATTGTCTCTTGAACCTCTGAGTTTCAGAAATCAAAAAGCCAATCACAATCTGAGGGCCTGTCGAACCTCTGAACTCAAGGGTAAACGATCGGTCGGACGCACGCGTTCTCTCAATGATTTTGTGTAAGTGGCGTTGCACTGAGCCGGCAGATAGAATGCCGAGTCCCGAGCGTCATAGCGCCGCGCCGGTGTTCATCAATGTAGTCGTGTATTCAGAAGACTACACGTCACCTGTGAGGTACTATACCAGCAGCATTTATGTCCAATTTTACTCGTTTAACGTCTGAGTCTTACATGTATGTTTGAGGGGAGGAATTTTGTCTTCCGGACCACGCGTATGAATGAGAGAAATTTCCAACGCTGAACCATTACCGGGGAGAAGACTTGGCTTGGGAAAATTTTACTTTTGAGCTTGAAGTAAAGCAACGAGAAGAGAAATAATAATTGCAATCTTCAAAACCCTACATAAGTGGATCGACTATCAGAATTTCAATCAGTTGGAGAAATAAAAAAAAATTCAATCTTGTACCCCTCGCTGCCTTTCTTTGTCGTAATTTATGATTGTAATTGTAAGTATCTACCTCTCATAGAACAGGTTCCGGTAATAAACTTGTAAAATTCGTCCTTACTCAACTTTCAGAAGAGAATCCACCATCTGTTTTGTTTGGGGAGGGCAGAGAATGCCCTCGTCTGACTTGAATGCCCCCATCAATTTAGGTTAGGTTAGGTTATGTTCCATAGAAGCAACATCAGAAAACGTCATCAGCTTGCGACGTCATCAACCTAACTCAGGTTGGGTTATATTTCATGAAAAACGTCCGCGTCCAATTTTGATGTCGTCATCAACCTAAGTTAGGTTAGATTACATTGCTTAAGAGAATTTGTCTAGGCTAAATTGAATGAATTTATCTAGCTTACATATTACAGAAATTTTCGTCGGCAATAGATCACAAGGAGACTCAGGTTTACCGGAAGATGTGACCGATGTCACCTCTGTTCAGCATGTGTTTTCAAGGAGGAAAACAGAAAGGAGATGAAGGAAATCGAGAGCTTGAACGAAAAGCGTTTTCCTTTATTCAAAGATGTGCAATGTAGAGTATTCTGAGATTTAATGCGTGTATAATTTTGGATTAGCTGTTTTTTAGGGAGTAGCGAAGCCTCTATGGTCATCAAATTTTTCTTCCTATTCGACCAGCCACCTCGTTCCACGTCTATTTTTTAGCGAGCTATACAGTGAAACCTCCCTTAGTGGACACCTCTAAATACCGGACACCTCCAAATAACGGACACTTTTTCGGGAACGGGAACATTTTAACCTGTTTTATATGGGGAAGCCTATAAATACCGGACACTCTAAATACCGGACACTTTTTTTGAACTTTTTGACATTTTTTGGGGATTTTTCCTGCTTTTCATGGTCAATTTTCCGACTCGAATGAATAAATTATCATTTAATTCCGGACCTCGACTCTCGAGCTATTATGATAAGAGGAGGACTTGAAAAAATGCCTACTTCTGAGCTATATATGATAGAAGGGGACTTGGAAGAATTGAGAATTAAGAGTACTCCCCTTGATAATGGACTTGGAAAATTTTTGAGAAAAATTTTTATACCCTGGTGGCAGTGCTGCCAGATCTACGGATTTTTGCTCCTCGAAATTATTCTTCGGATTATGCATAAAATACGGATTTCTTATGCTCAAGGGAAGAGTATCTTAGTCACTTGTACGAGAGGTACTTTTCTCCTGGTCGATATAAGCTAATACCAGGGTCCTTTGCAACATTTTGTCGATCAAGGGAAAAGTACCTGCGTTGCTGGAGTGAGAGATACCTTTCTCCTGATCGTTATCGATAGATCGACGAAAATCTGTTTTTAGGTGTAGAAAAAATGGTGGATACGGATTTTTGCAGAAATCATCTAGCAACACTGTGGTGATTGAGAAATCTGCTGGTCCAATGGACTCGGGACGGCATATAATTTTTTTTCTTTTGCCCCCTTTGTCTTCATATTTGCATAAATTTTGTCCACGACTATTGACTTCCAAATACCAGTTTTATATTGACATTTTTCAATTTCGATAGTTTTTGGATCACTTGGGTATAGTATTTTGTTCCTGACCACATTCTTAGTTCCCAAACTCAGTCTTTCACTTATCATTTTGTTTTTAGTTCAGGCGTGGAGTGAAGGATAGACTTTGGACACTTTTGGAGGATGAGGATGTTCAATCGGGAATTTGAGGTAGTTTTGGAGATTCAATTTCCGGCTACCACCTGTAATGGCGCCCTTGGAATTAGTTGAAGTTGATTGCTCACCCACTTCTGCGGAGGATATGTTCAAACTACCTACAGCTGTTTAAGAGCTAAAATGAAACTTGTGTCCATCATTCTATCTTCAACACTGGAATCCTTTTTTTGGTGAGGACTCCAAGCAAACATTCACTCATTTATCGAAGTTATCCGTCCTGGCGCAACCTCATTCCTCTTCTTCTGCAATTTTGGCTCTATCCATCCATACATCGTGATCACGTTGAGAAGTATAACATAACTGATATTCGAAAAAATATCTTTTTCGTACATTTCGCTGCTACTCCGACGAAAATACAAAAATTCCGATGTAACTGCTGGACTATCTTGAGCCACGTGATTTCTACTTCTAATTGTCTGTGTTGAGGAATAAGTTTTTACTTTTAATTACAAGTACGACGAATAAACGAGATTGAATTCAATAAAAGAATGGGCTGTTAATAAAATGATAATACGCGATAACAATAACGCGTCTTAAGTGATGGTACGATAAAGAAGTTGGACTCGTCTTCGGCGTCTCAAAAATCTGAACGTCGATATTTCACTTTTATTATCAGGCCACTCTATTAAACAAAAGTGTGAGTATCGTAAGTTTACTGAAAAGAAAGTGTCAGTATGTGATGTATGAGGGTACCGTTATATCATAACTGGCATGAAGAAAACATAAGTTACCGGGTATACCCGGCCCCGCGTACATAAACACTAGGTGTATGTGTGTGTGTCTATTCCTTACGTGCCGTACAAAATGGAAGGTTGGCACAAGGTGAAGAAGACGGAAGATAGACTGTTATTAATTGATATTGTTATATTGGTTCGGACGAGTTATATGCGACCTAACACTCAACAATGGATTTACTGTGCCCCTAATAAAGACGAAGTTCGAAAAGAAGAAAAACAGATGAAATAAAAAGAACCAGATATGACGTCAGTACTTTGGGAGTGTGGAACTGGGGCGGCTGAGGTTATTGACCATGAGGTGGTCACTGGAGTGTCGACCACCAAGATGCTCTCACAAGTTTACTGCACACATATACGTACTACTATTCGTGAACGCGTTGTGGAACGTAACCTCGAGAGTACAGGTTTGTCTGAGACAGAATTCTTTGACGTGAGACGACGTTGTGAATAACAAGAAAAAATTCTAGTTATTGCTTTTAATATTGTATGTACGAGCATACATACGCATATATGACGCTGACGGGTCAATCGATTTTCAACGACTTAATGAAATGAAACGTTATTTTTTCATAATAGAAGCGTTGTTTACCTGCATTTTATATATTGTACAACACTCTTATCTGTATTAAATTTGATAAGATGAAACGATACTCGTGCACTCGACGTATTCGCGTGCTTACTGTGTCGAAGAGTTCACTGTGAAGAAAGAGGGAGGGAGAGGGAAAGAAAAATTTGAATAAATTTATATTATACACTTGAGATTTTTGAAAAATTCGAGATTAATTTCCCAGAGAAAATGAAAATTATTGGTTTACAATGTAAAAGTTGATAATTTTGAAATAAAACTCACTCGATAGAGTATACGCACGATAAGCTATCGAATTCCCTTTCACAGGACAGTCACATCAGGTACGTACCCATACTATGATTTTATTAGTACATTCAACAATTCACTTTTCTTTCCCACAAGTGGGCAATGCTTTTAGTGAAATTAGAAATCAGTTATACTATTATTTTTTGCTGCATATCCGGCGCGTAGATTATATTACTCTACGGACAAATGATCCTCAAATATACGCGGCAGAACAAAAAGAGCCCTTAATGTTGGCTGCACTAATAGAACCATCTGATTTTTCGTATAATTTCTGGAATAATGTTGCTTACATTATAACCTATACACTCATATTTCTTTTCAAAAACTGAACGATTATAATTTTTTTTCTTCCCAATATTGGATAGGATCACTTAAACTCGTTCCTGGACCTAAAGGTTCCGACATTAAATTGAAAGAATAATAAATAAGGAAAGAACGGTCTATAATATTGTAATGTTAGTAGAAATGTAGTCAACATTTCAAGAATAGAACCAGACTGCGAAAAATTTTTCATCAAAATTGTATGACGGGTGCAAAAATATTGAAATTCTTAACATAGTAATAGCAGCGTCTTGAAGTGAACGTTCTTCATAGCTATTTGTAGAATTATCCATCACTTGCACTTGTGGTAGCAAGCAGGCTTATAGACGCGAGTGACGACTCACCGTTAGAGCAGAATTATGAAATAATGGCAGAATACAGGTTTTGTGACCTCACGAGGTTTTTTTTTTCATTTAATGAAGACTGAATGAAAATAATTCCTAAGAAAAAAATACCTGGTAATTTTGAATTTTCTCATCACTTCTAGAAAAGTGTGGAAAATTCTAGAAAAGGCGATAAAATTCTAGAAGAGCCGAGAAAATTCTAGAAAAGCTGAGAAAGAACTTATACTATCTAGCATTCTAGCATACAAAAATTTATTGTGCTTCGAAATTGGGAAAATTAAGAGAGAGATTCTGAAAAAATTATACTTTTGGGGAAAGCTGAGCTATATATGATGAGAGGGGACTATGAAAATTTTCAACTCTCAGGGACTCCAATTTTTAACTCAATTCTCAATATCAGAACACACTCAACTCCAGAACAGGCTCACTGCATTCTTTGAAGAGGCCATTGTGGACTTGGAAAAATATTGACTCTCAATCATCATCAAAATTTTCTCCGATATCCCCCTCCACCATATATTATGGTACAAAAGTCAAAGTTCTGTGATTTTCACCTCCCATCATTATTTATCATCTATTATTTATAGCTCGAGGTTCAAATTTTCTCAAGCCTACCCCCGCCCCCCTCCATCATATACATTCCCAAGTCTTCTTTCCCACAAAACAGGTTTGTTGCATCCCTATTCGACTCCATTAAAGAACCTGAGTTTATAAAGCTCAATGATTGAAACTTTTTGAAGCTTCCTCGTCCCTATAATAAACAGTTAGCTAATATTTTTCTTTCAAGAGGAGCAACTAATTGGTTTAAATCTTCGTAGAAAAAAACTCGGAGAAGTCACAAGGGTAATTTGAGTTTATGTAGGTACTTTTTGAAACACGCCTGGCTACTCATCATTTATTGAAGATGAAAATTCAGCTGGCTATGGTCTCCACCCATTCATTTGTCAAGATCACGAATTGGCTCGTGGGTCCTTTCGCCTATCTTTGTCTGGCTAAGCCACTTTTTCCATTTGCCAAGCGAGGAGCGCCGGACTTGCTGCTTGACCCGCAAAGCTCATTAGATGGTCTTTGTTTTCTTCTTTGTCTCGAACACCGCTACTCGCTTTTGCACAAGCAGGTAAATTGTCAGTGTACGTGGCAATATGCAAAAAGCGTTCGTCAACACACTATTTCAGGGACCAACACACCTCAGCGCAGCTCTTTGTAAGATTTTTTTATATTTCCCTTCTTCTGTTTTTAATTTTTAAGGCGCAGGCCCTCATTGAGACTCTCGCTACACTTTTTTCTTGGTCCTCTTTGGTTCAATATTAGAGGGAGCGTACGTTTCATAACCTTCGTAGCCCTATCCACCACCTAGCTGAGCTTCCTGTTGAACCAGAGCCTCAGATACTGCAGTATTTTCTCAATCTTAATAACCACACTTTTTATAGGCGAAAAACTGGTGGATTAAACTTTCATGGACCCCGTCCTGTCCTCTGCTGAACTTGATACGGCCGACACAATTCAACAGGTTAGAGCCTCTGAAGCTTGGTTCTCCTTGGTCTCCACCGCGGCAGAAGAGTTGGCCAAGTCAACCATTAGGGTGTCTTCGACGTAGCATAAGAGCTGTATCCTTGGTGACAGCTTCGTCTTGGATAAGTTTTTAATTGCGATGTTCCACAATGTAGCATCCAGGCCTCAGAAACACGGCACATTATGCTTCTCCTCACTGTGTCAGTAGACGTCTCTGCTTTGATCTCTGTGCAGTTTAAATAGCTGCAGGTGATACTTGAGTTCTCTGGAATTTTGATGCATCTTCTAGATTTTTAAACACAAAATAGAATTAGGCGCATTCTCTACGTCGACATCGTTGAGACTGACAGTCGCGCAGAATTGGCGCTTTTTAATTGCCGCGGAAGCTATCTTCTTAAATCTGGAGTATACCATATTTAATTTAATTAATTTTATTTTTAAAAAATTATTAATTAAAAATTTTAATAATATTTTTTTTATTATAATAATTTTAATTATTAAAATAAAATTAGTGTTAAACTTGAATATATATATGTTTAATTATTTATATTTTAATAAATTGATTTATTTTGATAAATTTAATTTACCATGTTTATATTTTGATTTAATAAAATTAAAATATTTATTTTATTCAATTTTAATTTCATTAATTAGTTTTTATTTTGAATATTAATTAATTTTAATTATTGATTGATAATTAATGAATAAAAAATTTTTCATTATTACATTATTATTTATATTAAAATTAGTAAAATATCATCAGATAAAAATTGAATTATAGCTCGAATAAAACTAATTTGTACATACATTGATTTTTGTACTGATAAATAAAATATAAAAAATAATAATTTAATGAAAATTATAATTTTGATAAAAAATTAATTTATTAATTTTATTTTTGATATTTTTTTAACTAAGAAAAATTTAGTATTATTATTTATATTTTTTAGAGTTATTTATTTTAATATTTTATTTAGATGAAGGTTTGAAAATTTTACATATATATATATTTTGTTTTTTGGATTTTTCATCTTTATTATTTTATTCATTAATTTTATTAATTTTCATTATAATATAAAATTAATAATTTAATAATTTATTTGATATTGATATGTTTTTTTATATTATTTTGTAATAATTTATTTTATTTATTTATTTATTATGAAATTACTTTATTTAATATAATCTTAATAATTAGTAAAGATAGTTATTATTATGAACAAATAAATTTAATCATGGAATCTGTTTATTTAATAGAAATTACACAATTAATATTAGGCCTATTTATTCTATTTTATATATGTATGGTTATTGAAAATAATAGAAAATAATTGTTTTTTATTAGAACCCATTTTCAATTTGATAACAATTTTTTCATTTTTATTAGTTTATATAATTATTAATGTAATAATTTAAAAATTAAGGATGGATCGAGACCATGACCAGCTGAATTTTTATCTTCAATAAATGATGAGTCACCAGGCGTGTTTCAAGAAGCACCTACATAAAATTAAGAAATTTGAGCAATAGCCGTGTTCACATTATGATCAGGAACGGGATGATGGGCACTCTTTATAGATTCTAACCTTGCCTAATGAATCCAGGATAAGATTTGGGCCCATAGAAACACATCTCTTCGAGCCAAATAATTATGAGGATGCTGATTAAGCTAAGTTTCCTCCTTCTGTATACCCATGATTTTCGTTAATGCATCCTAATCAAACAATTTCGATACGAATGCTGTAAAATATGTGGTCCACTCGATCATCAAGTCCTGAGATTGTTCTTGTACACATTTTTTCCTACTGCAGAGCACTCTGGACTTCGACTTTTATTCAAAGCTTTTCTAAAATGTACCTCTCGGTATGCAAAATGCTAATATTAAAAATAAATGCCCAGCAGCTTGTAACTCATTATGTAAAAAACCTTATTCTCTTTCAGTCAATTCTTTTCAACCACGTACCTCTAGCTGACACGGAATAAGACCTGGCACGGTCTACAAAAAGTTTGGTATTGATAAGTAACATTCGTATTATATGATACAGTAGCACGTTGAAGCGGTGACCGACTGGCCTGGAGCTGTTGGTGTGATTCCTGTCGTCAATACTTCCTAGAGGTGACAAAACTTTTGTTTTTCATCGATGTGAAGCATAATAGTACGTAGATAACTAATAAATAAGCAGATGTGCGCATAATATTCGTATGAAAAAAAAAAAAGAAAAAAATCCATTGTTTGATACTTTGGTTTATTAATAATATTCCTTGTGAAAGAGAGGAAAGAGAATTCGTATTTTCAAACAACAAGACGATAAAAAAATAACGGTATGAGCACGTTGTATTTTTTTTTCTCGACGACGAAGATGTTCTGATTGGCGAAAAAACTCATGCTTGAACTTGACTTTTTCTTTCTCTTTTCTTTTGCGATTATGCAGTTCGACATAACTGCAGAAATCAGGAGGGGGAACGACGGAAACATAATCACAGATAAGGAAGAGTTTTGTTATAGCAACATCGGACCACAGTGCGGCTAGGAGGTCGACCACAGTTCGGTCAAGTCAGCCTGTCCAGCCTAAGGTAAATGACCCCCGAAAATAATTCCTTGGTGAAGTTCGAATCCGCCCAGGCTTTGTTTCATGTGTGCGTAATAACGTTTCTTATTTTTACTCTTTCTTTTAAATTTATTTATTAATTAAATACAAGAGAGAGAATAGCAGTGTCTGGTGTTGAAAGTTGAATTGCTATTTTTCTCTTCGGTATTCGAATGAAGCGCATTGGCAACTTATTTTTGCAATAGAAGATCGTATGCATTTTTTTTTATTATTTCGATTTTATTATTTTTTGTTCTACACGTTTCTTTTTTCCTTAAATAAAAATTAACCTGTCAAAAATCGACTAAAGGTGATTAAAATCTAGTATGAACATTTACCACTTTTTTGTTGTTAATGTAGTTGTAAATCTTCATTGTACATACGAGTAAGAATTTCTGGTAGTAAGTGCATTACAAGGGGGAAAAAATATATTTTACGGAGATGGACCAAAATTTATTATCACGCCTAGTGTCGATTCAACCCAACATTTTTGTGAAAACTAATACTTTTTTTCTAAATAATTATTTTGCAACGATGCCGATTGATAAAACATTCCTTTCAGGTATTTTATTTATTTATTTATTTTAAATATAAAAAGCATTCTGGAATCGAAACAAAAGCCCTATATGGTTCGGATTAACTTTGAGATTTCAGAATATCGTCAGGTGATTTTTTATCGGATTGTACATTCATCTTATCTTGAAAACTTAGTTTGGCACGTATGTATATTTTCCCTCATGTAGACTTCGTTTCCAAATTTTGTTAATTTCAATATAAAAAACCAGGAACTAGACAGTTGCCTGTTTTTAATCCATGGTTTTCAATATAGTCAAGAAGGGTGAGAATTGTCGTACTCGTTTCAAAAATGAATGCTGTATTCTTAACGCTTCGAAAGCTCAATTTGATACTGCGAACTTTATTCTCGTTTTATTTATTTTTTTTCGAGTCCAGAAGAAGAGGGTTTGGAATACGAGAATACGATAAAAGTATAAATAGAGAAAATTTTAGGCTAATGACTTTAGGGGGTATTGGATTTCTTGACGCAGCCAAAAATATAAAGATCATGTTTCATGTCTTTTCGAAATTTTGCCCGCAATCAGATATGTTGTGGATAATGCGAGACAAAAGTTCCCGTTTAAGAGATCATTAAAGTGTCTTTTATGACATAAGTCTACTTTAGAATATTTTCGGCTGAGGCTTTACAGCGGCACACTCGCTTGGTCTAGTATAAGTCTACTTTGGAATATTTCAGGCTAATGAGTAGAGACCGGATTTTTCACCACTAAGATGGAAATTGTCTAGCATCCACTCCTTCGCTCCCCTTTTGGATCTAGTATACTGTATATGGAACCTTGTTTTGAACTTTGTTAGTATTGGCCTTGGTCGAGGCGGGGAAGGGGAGGGGGGGGGCTCAGACGTGCTGCTCGAAAAAAATACGGATTTTTCTGCGAATTTTGCGTGAAATACGGATTTCTTGCGCTTGAGGAAAAAGTACCTCAGTCATGGATTTGAGAGATACTTCTCTCTTGATCGTGTAACATTGAGTTGATTAAGGGAAAAGTACTTCAGTCCCGGGCATCATAGACACTTTTCTCCTGATTGTTATCCTTCAATGAAAGTCAGTAGGAATCCGAAAATGGCGGATACGGATTTTTAAAAATATCATCTGACAGCAATGCCGCTCAGGTCTCTTGTATAATAAAGGCTTAGCCTAGTATAGAGTATACTGTATAGAAAACTGAGCTATGTTAGTATAGGCATATTCAGCCTTCCCTTCTTAGTCTGGTATAAATTAGCCTGGTATGTGTACATTAGGCCTGTATAATGAATAGGCTATACCTACTATAGCAGCCTGATTTAGGCCTAGTGGAGGCTTCAGCCTAGTGATTCAGGCCTAGTATAATGAAGGCTTCATCCTAGTATAAGGTCGTTGGGTCGGACGCACGCACGCAGGCAAATTTCGAAATCAGGATAGGGATCAGGATTTTGAAATTTGTCCAAGTCTTAAGGCTATTTGCACGGACGGACGGGCGCACGTACGCACGCAAATTTCGAAATCAGGATAGACGTCAGAGCAAAGGCATGAAACATGTAAAAAAAGGCACACTTGCAGAGCTATTACAAATTCACGACCAGAATTATTCACTTTCTGTCCAAAATTACGTAATTTTTAACCAAAATAAACGAATTCTAAGAATAATACTCATCAATACAAAAATCTTCTCTATTTTTCAATCAAACTTTTATAATTTTTCTGATCTGCTTTTTTAAATTAAGCTCCATTATTTTTCCATCGATACTGCCCAATTTTAGGCAAAATTCATCAATTTTTGGTTCAAATTTCCATGATATTCCACAAATTGCTCATTTTTGGCCTCGTTTGGCTTTTAACCAAGTTTTTGGCGTTTGCTCCATTTTTCGGAATTTTCGTCAAAATAAAATTCATGTAGTAAGTCCCTTCTACTCTGAAATATGCTTATACTGGATTATTTTTCATCTGCGCGCAAACCAATTCATTCGGCAAAAGCCGAGGAATCCGTTCTCTACTAATGAGTTTAGGGGGGCTCGTATAAGTCTATTTCAGGCTGATGAGATGAAGGGGACTTACTTGCTCTGCTCAATTGCCCCGCTTCTTGGTTTAGTATAAGTCTACTTTAGTATATTTCAGATGTTGTAAGCGGACCAAGATTGACGACTTACGACGTCATCGAACTTATGACGTCACAAGCTGATAGCTTCATTATAGCTCTCGGAGTTTGCTTAGCCTAGTATAAATCTAGCCTACGCCTTTTCATTATATTAGGATAAGCTAGAAACTACAGAAAGGGGGGGCTCGGACTCGCAGATTTTAGAATCACTGCCACAGGGGAACATTCCCATAAGGGTGAGCCCAGAACAAAGACATGCTTTTTCCAGCTCTCTAATGAATGTGAGGGCTCCCTCTCTGGAAACATGACAGTTCCAAGTCACGAGCTTTCGAATTTTTTACGTAGGTGCCTATTATTTAAGATTTACTCGGCAGTTTAGTTATGTACATTGATGGATTTTCATCTTTACTGTTCATGAACTCTCGCCTTCGAAAAGGAGTTTTCGAGCCAATTTTCGGAACTTTCACTGAAAAATTGATTTGAAAAAGTCAGTTCTCCAACAGGATCAGAGAAATTTGAAAACCGGTCTCCTGAGTGTCCTCTAATCGAATTTTCCGTCATAAAGAACTCATACACTTTTGCCTACGAATCAGTCACACTCACATCGCCGTTCCTATTTTTTCTGGGTCAATCTTCTTCCCTTTTTGTTAGGACTCCCAGGATGAAAACATTCGTTTCCTCACGTCTTCCATTTACCCTTATCAACAATTCCATACTACTTACACCCCATCTACAGTCCGGTCGCCGAACCTTGCATTTTCTGTGAAAGTATGAAAATGGTTCCGAATGTTACAATGTGAGTCATGGCGCCATGGTCGGAACTCCATAGGGGCTCTCAATTTGCGGAACTAAAACAACTATCCAACATTTACCTTCAACTTCGAGTAATCGAGCCCCCTAGGCCTTTTAAAAGAGCCCTGAGAATTTTTCCAGTATTTTTCTCTAATTATACGTCAAATTCTACTTGAAGACCGACTAGAACTTTTGCAAAAAATACCGTCTTCAAATGTCCGGAGAATTTTTAACACCTTTTTTTTTGGGGGGTACAAGGAAATCACACACATTGCGGGCCAAAAAAAGATCAGTTACTTATGGTCGGCAATAACTCGACAATTTTGGAGCTCCTTTGGAGTTCAGAACCTTGACGCCATGGCTCAAATTGTTTGTTCGAGTGACCTAAACATTCGCACCAAATTTTAAGTTTTTTATAAGAAATGTAATTTTTCGGGCTCAGAGACCGGACTACCACTCTAATCCATAATCTTTTCATAACTATTCAATTTCTACGAAGTATCCGCTTCAACCTACAGAGTTGATAATCTTCTATAAAGTTGAAAGCTTATAAATGAGTTGAAAAGAAAAAATACAAATTAAGCTAGTATATCGGACAATTCAAGTTGAAAGTATTGTAATGCACGTATTGTTTGATTTTCTTAACTAAAAAACAGTAATTTGTTGATTACAGCATCGGACAGTTAATTTTTAGTTTTTGTAAGAAAGAATAAATATGGAAAAAAGACAGTCGCTTTTATTTGTATTTACTTATCCGAACTAGATAATAAGCACACAATTATCTAAACAATGAACCAGGTTCATTTTTCCTACTTCTACAGAAGAATTTACCTATTACTCTTTTATAGAGATGAACGTTTCTGTGTACGTACAGTACGCCTGTACTGTGAACTCTTTGTATTCGTGTGATGTTCTCTGGCATCTTTTATTCGATGTAGTAATATTTTGAATTTCTGTGAGAAAAATATGTTTTTTTTTTTCTTCCTTTTTTTATTCGGTTAAACGTACAAAATATGACGTGAACGATTAAATAAGGTCCCACGCTTTACAATGGTGTAAGACCATCAGAATGGGCGGTGTTTTTTGTGGCTCACGTTGGAACTATTCCAGGGAATCACGAAATAAAACAAAATCTTTTGATATTATTTCATGAAAACTTGGTTAATAAACGATACATAATATACAAATTATCGTCTGTACATTTATTTCACCTATGTGAGCGTACTTACGAAGATAAATTAACGTTATACATGCGGTCAACATATTGAATACTTATTACTGAAGTAAAATAGTCATTCGTTACAAATTTTTCTTGAAAACCGAAAAATTTTATTTCTGTGAAAATTTTTTATGACTCATCAACCCTTTTTATTTCTTTATAATTCCGATTTCTACGAAAAGATCGATTCAAACAAAGAAAAAACGTTGAAAATCACTCTTGCTGACGACGATAGAACCCTTACTGGACTATTCTATACTGAAAACAGAAGAAAATAAATCTAATAGATATGTGAAAAAAATTGAGAGTTCCTTTACTGCGTAGCTTTCGACTCGAAATGTCACGAGTGGTATTCTTCTAAAATCATTACGAAAACGACGATTTCAAACTTGCCGCAAAGATCAACCTCAAAATAACTCGTTCCTCTCCCTTATCGAATACGTCGAATTTGAGTGAGAAGATATCAGCTTCAAGAAAAACGCGATATATTACTTCAATTTCGTTCCCTCTAACATCAGAATAGACCCTTTCAAGTATATAAGTTCAATGTTGAAAAAAATCTCCTCGGCGAAGCCCTCTTTTCTTGGCAATTGCCAAGTTGCAGTGTCCCCAGGCGTGCAAATTTTAGCACACACAAACCCCAATTTAGAACTAAAACGCCGTCGGAACCTCTCTTCTTCTTCTTTCTTCAAGTCCTTGTACTTTCTCTTCTTCTTGCAGAGTGTCCTCTGCATGTGGATGGTACACAGGCGTTGAGTAAGCCATAGCTTGTTTCTGCATTTGTCTAGTATCTTCTTCTTCATGACCATACCTGGAAGTGCAGACATCTGGTTCCTTCAGTTGAAAGTTCGGCCGACCATGGTCTAGGTTCACTCCCTCATCAAGGTCGCGTATTAACCCTCGTCCATTTACCTAGCTCATCCTGAGCAATTCTTGCTTTCTATTTATGAAGCTGGAAACGTCTGGCTTCCTGCTTGACCCATGAAGCCTCTCAATCAGTCTTTTTCTTTTGCTGAGCTCTGCTCCTCAGCAAGGTGCTCAGTTGGTTTTGAACATAGTAATACGCAAAGAGCCTCCGTTAAAACAAAGCGGTAGACACTAACGCAGCTTAGCGCAGCACTTTGTTAGATCTTTTCCATCTCTTTCTTTTTGGGACTATTTTCATGGAGCCGGCCCCTGAGGTCAACAATACATTGCTGCTTCTTTCGGCCTTTCTTGGTTTGTCATCAGGCGGCTTTGGTAAGTCTTTATCCTGCCTGTTTTTCCTGCTGCCATCAAGAATATATTGACGCAATTTGAACTAAAATTTTAAAAGAAGGAAATTTGAGTCGATTCTCGGTCGATGGAAAATAGACGTCAAGTCGATAGTTTAAGTGAATCATGAGGCCCAAGTGATTAAAATGAGGGAGGAAGGTAACCTGATTTATGCTCGTCCTCTTTCTAAAATTCTTTACATCCACTCAAACGCGGCTCATTATCGCCAAGTACTCTTGGACGTTAACCTCCTCTTTGTATTTGGACGGACGAATAGGAATTTTAAACAAGCGATCTTTTTCCTCCTGCACGTATCTTCATAGAGTCGACCCATACGGTGGCACCGCATAGGAGGATTGATAAGGCGGTGCTCATCATGATCATTCTTCTTGCTTCTCTCGACTCTCTTCGGCTTATCATCAGGTGGCTTAAGTATCTAATTACCCAATCCACCTTTTCCGCTACGAAGCTCAGCTTTGAGTCAAACCAAATACCCGAGGTGAAATAGGTATATTCGTTTAATTGATCTAAAATACCATTTTTTCAAGTATTGCTGTCAAACCTTCATCAATGAGAGTTCATAGTTAAAGTACTTAGTGGGTAAACATTGTGATTTATCGACTGAGTACATTTTCATAATGCTAGATCTGTTGTGATATCGTTATAGCTAAACATGTTTAAACGCACCAAGATTGTCAAACGTTTGAGACAGGGGTATTCAATTAGTGGCGCGCAGGTCACAAGTAAAAACGAGGAAAAGAATGCTAGTAGGTGGCTAATCTCTCAGAAACTTTTGGCGGGCCACACTCGGTGACTACGCGGGGCGCTAATTGAATAGCCCTGCTATATTCTTTTTACTTCCGGATAGCTTCTTCATTCATTTCATTTAGAATCTGCGAGTTTTAAAATTTTTGTTTCAGTTTTTGACCCGCAATTCTTCTAAAAACACTCAACAATAATCCTTCCTAAATTTATTCCCGGTCCACCTTCGAATGTTCGCTTCCTACATAATGTAATTTCTGCCGAACAATTTAGTACGGTATAATAATACCCCGAGATTATTCATCGCCACAGATTTTTCCACCAATCTTGCGGTTTAATTGTGTACCACAAGTTTATGCAAAGGAAGGGTGATATGATAAGTTGATGACTACAAAATTTAATGTTAGTTTCTCTATCTTAATGGTGCAAGAGTAGGTACCTAAAGTCCGCGAGAACGTCTTTAGTGCAAAATATAATTGATTCGTAATTTATTGCATGTTTTAGCCGACCATACCATTATACACACGCGTCTAAATATTTCGTTACCAAAAATATTGATGAAACGGCATAATTTAGTAATACAGTCTGTTGGAAGTTGGTAATTTTATACCTGTTTTGCGTAACGTGAAACGAATTTCCGATATGTAGGGTCTACTAGTAGGTAGCTACATGGTACGAGTCTGTGTATATATTTATTGCTCCGGACGTTAAGCCTCTTGATTATAATTCAAATGAATAACGTCATGCAGTACTGTAGAATAATTGTGAAAAATTAGCAAAAGAAAAATAAATAAATAATACTTAATAGAAGACGTCGTATAGATGGCTATGATATTGAGCCATTTGAATAGTATTTTGGCCACGAACGATTCAGACAAGAGATTGACTCTCTTGGGAAGTTATTCGTGTGGAAAGAAGACCTCGCACTCGAACAGTTGAACTCTTCAATTATAGTAGGTATATTTAATAAAATATTGAAAACGGTAACACACTTAATAAGTATAACATTGGTCCATTAGTTCTATGATTTCGCTCATTATTATTTTGTATCTTTATAATTATAGGCGCCAAGTCTGGAGTCGCTATATAGTCTACGATTATCACAACTTGAGTTTAGTTCCCAGCATGTACTCAAATACCACTTTCATTCATTGTCGCAAACTTTCACTTTTCTTACCGCCCATCTGTCCTCTTTATCATTGTAGAAAAAACTCTTTCATCTTCTACAACCTCTAACACTAAAATCGTTCTCGCGATTGATCAATTTTTGAGGGAATTGTTTATTTGACATAATTGAAAATATAAATGTAAACAAACGTAAAAAGAAGATGGGTTCTAATGAAGAATTATTAGGAAAATATCGTAAATATTGAAGTTTTAATCATTTCATGAGTCTTATTTATCTGCGCTGTTTCTCAGAAATTTGGTACCCTCACGTGACTGAGTAGGACTGTGACTCCGATATATATATTTTTTTTCCAGCAAATTAACGAGTCTTTAACCACTTTCGGAGTTACCGGCTCGAAGTGAATGGTCTCGTAGAAATACATGATGTAGGAGGGAGACTTGAAGAATTATTCTTTTGAGTACATTCCTTGAAATTATGGATGGCCGTAAACTCCAAAAACGTATTGATTCTACATGAGGGGTCTTAAAAAAAGTGCCGACCTTTCACTATTTATAGGAAACTTATAAAAATTTTGACTTCTGACCTATAAACGGTGGGATTGAGACTCGAAAAAATTATAACTTCACAGCTGTGTATGGTATGAGAGTTATACTTGAAAATATAGGATGAGAGAGGACTTGAAGAAATTTCGACTCCCGAGTTGTATGGGTTTTCCGCTGCCGCACTTCAGTTAGGTTGGGTTGTCGGCGACGGACCCTGGAAAGCAATCATTTTGATTTTTGAGCTATATGATGGAAGGGGAGTCAAAAAAATTTAGTTGAATTCAATTCTCAATATTAAACCCAGTTTGACCCGCATAAAAACAGGTTTCCTGTTTTCCACGTTCAACTTTAATGAATCGAAGTCGACCAGAAGTTATGCCAGGAAGAGAGGACGAGGGAGCAGTAATAAAGTTTAAAGGTACCGGTCTTATATGCGGTCTACCTCCGTCCAGCACCAATCTACTGCCTACCACATAAATGTGTACAGTCTACCGACAAAGTCTGAAATACGGTCTACAAATTATTAACAAATGATTTTATTTAAACGAGTAATAGTCACAGGAACTCTGTGTTTTAGCCACAGAAACTGTATTTTGTTGAAATAGTAAAAAAAGTACACGAATTATTCATTGGTGAACCGATCGAACATCTTTTAGGAGAGCTATGAATAAATCAGCGGAGCATTTTCCAGGAAACGTGGTCGAGGTGTGACTGGAAATGTTGAGGAGGCACGCCCCGCATTTTTTCAGAATCCAAATTTTAGCTTCTACCCACGACCGCCTGACACTCTGGGTGTGTGCCCCACTCGTTGGATCCACAAAATTCTCCTGATGGTTGACAGTATCGTGTTCGAATCCGAGCAACGTGAGACATCGGTACGCAGGCCATTCGCCTGAGTGCACTACAGAGCCAGGAGCGCATTCACGCTAGATGATGGAGATTATTAGTGTCGCCTTATCACGTCTCGCTACTACCCAGAAGTATCGACAGTCTTCTGCCTGCTTCAGCCCAAACACCCACAGTCCATCAATCCTGCGGCCATGGTTTCGCTGATTAGTGATAATGGCGTCATCGTCTTCGGAAGAAGGTGGTTCGTTTCCACGAGGTATTCCACTACGGTGGTACTTCCTTTTTCCGGCAAAGTACGATTCGTCAATTTGGGTCGGGTCCGAGTGAATCCCTGTCAATTGAGGTCGACCTCGCATAACACTTGAGCACATTTCTCAATTGTTTGTCTGCGACTCCCGGAAAGGGTCATAGCGTCGTCCATCGAAAATTCCAGCACGAAAACAAACACAATTTCTAAAATTTTGCACAATGTAAGCTTCAAACTGACGCGATTATTTGCATATCACCTGCTCCGTTTGGGTAGGCCGTATACTTATAGAACTGTAAGTTACAGGTAGACCCACACCGCGTAGAAGATGCAAAATGTCCTTTAAACCTAGGTAGACCGCATATAAGACCGGTACCGTTCCAAATCAGATCGGGGTCACGATACCCTCTCGAAATGAGGTGTGCAACCGCCGAATGATGTTGATGATAGTTGGAGGAGGAGTTAGCAATTAAAACCGGTGATAAGTATTTAAGAGTGTTGAAAAAATGTAGGCTTTTTTTCTTTAGGTTTTGATATAGAGGAAAAGTATTAGATCTTGAATTTCGAAAAGATGACATAAAGCTTTGGAGGCGATGCGACTTCTACTTAAGTTCTTGAAAAAGTCCAGCGTATACAGTAATTGTGGCTCCGAGGGAGATAGGGCTTCACCCTACTTCAGATATTTGAAAAAATTCTGACCTTGGATCACTCCTCCAATTCCTTACTCATTCGAGGGGGGGGGGGGTATTACGGACTAATTTGGCAGATGTTTTTTAGGTATTAACTCCAGGGCCAATTTGAACAGTGAGATCCGCAACAACATTTGCCAAGGTTTCATCATTCTTGAGAAGAGGTAGACTGAATTTCAAACTCTTCTCAAGGAGGGCTGTTTTTTCACTATCATTGAGAAGGGGGTGTGGAATTCCTGAATAACAACACCTTCACTATCTCCGTCCTTGGCCACATCAACCTGTTCCTTCTTTTAGGAGGATAACTTCCTATTCTTTGCGACACTTTTCGTTAGCATCTTTCAGAACCTGATCAAACTCGTAGGCGGGGAGCACACCGGAGAGCCTCGAGTGGACCAAAAGGAATAAACTGTATAGAGAAAAGTTGTGCAACAAGAGTCACAGTTGACTGAAATTCTTTGGAAACTACGAGTCTAAAAAATCTATTTTGGGGCACTTATTCAGCAATTTGGAATAATGCTATAAACCTGATTAGTAATTCATTGGTCTGCAGTAATACGTATTAATTCTACGAATATTTCGATTAGGTAACTTACGCGAATGAAAATTTCTTGTTACACTCCAGCCGAATTTGAATCCTTCCATTCGGTGGTCAGATTACGTAATTTCGATTCAAATTACGCGACTTATTGCTTCAGAATGGATAAAGGATAGTCGACGATTATAATTTACGACAGTTATTTCAGAATCTATATAAAACATATTTTTCCGCGAAAAACCTTATTGCGTACTTGAAAAGTTGGAAAATTTCGTATATTTTAACGATAAATTATCATACACCGTGTGTCTATAAGGAAACACTCGAAAACCAATTAATAAAGTGATCTTTCGATGCGATACCATGACGGTGAAACAATTTTCGTGATCAAATGAGGGAAGATGACTCATTTCGCAACTCCACGAATTCGACGCACTGTGTTCCTGTTCCAAGTTTGACTTATTACCTAATGTAATATCTTTAGAAATACAGTAGACTATAGTTAGTACTTGCTCTCAATAATATTTTCCTAATTTTCGCTTGAAAAGTTTTCTCATTCTTTTCAAGAGCTGAACAAAAATTTGTTTGATTTTAGAATAAGTTCTCGTGAACTCAATCGAACAAACCGAATTACTCACTTTTTTTTTATTTCAGCGCCGTAACGAAAAGTAATAAATTCTGCGCTGTGGTTCACTCCACATTTTCGAAATTTGAGCCCACGCGGGGAAGACGGAAGTGAAGAGTCAAGAGGGATATTTTTCAGAGGGAAAAGGGCTTGACGCCGTAACATCGCCCATTACGTATTACCACTGAAATCTCAAAAGAGTCAACTAGTTTAGAATGAAATAATACACCAAAATCCTGAAATGATTTTTTCAATATTAACATCCGTCTTGTGCTGCGGTTAGCAATACGCATGCCTTCGAATAATTAATCGTGTTTTCATTTTCCAACGCGGCCTCGAGTGTGGAAGGAATTTTCTCTCAATCCTTTACTTCGTGGTTCAAATGA
The DNA here is from genome assembly GCA_035079395.1 of Aspidiotus destructor. Classification (NCBI taxonomy): domain Eukaryota; kingdom Metazoa; phylum Arthropoda; class Insecta; order Hemiptera; family Diaspididae; genus Aspidiotus; species Aspidiotus destructor. The sequence continues at coordinate 6,640,521 of JAVHKZ010000003.1, read as the reverse complement.
ATAAAAAAAAAAAATACCTGTGTTGCGTCGTGAATTGTTAACGCGAACTTATATACTGTATTAACCTGCTATACAAAAAGCAAGCGTAAGTGCATTACGCATTGTATCCCTACAAATTAATTATTAATTAGCGAATGAATATTTTTACCATTACGGGGATCTGCAATAGCAGTCCGTAGCACTTTCCTCTTTTCTCGTCAATATTGTAACAGACCTGTAATATGCGCTGGTATAAGAGTAATTTCCGTACATCATTTTGTAATTCAATAATGTGAACTTGTTGCGTGCACAACTAGACGTAGTAGACTACATAATCTAAGATGATCATTCAACATATAATCTCTTCTACGTTCTAATCAGCAATTTTAGCGGTAACTCTCAAAAAACGATTTTCATTTTACTATATTACCTTGGTATGTCGAATGACCACTTCGACACGGCGAATGTACAGCGTTATTGAGCAATGAAGGTATGGTCTGGAAAAAGAATTGTCGCCATGCCAATCGGTAAATAGAATATTTTAAAAATTTGCTGGTACTCAGTGCGCTGATTATTGTTAGGTAGACAAAATTTGTCGTCGATGAGCGTGAATATTTCTGTTTTACCGTAGATTAGAAAACCAAAGTTAGAAAAACCGAAACCATTGAAGCGATATGCTTTTGAAGGACAACAAAAATAATTTTTTTCTTATATATGTTTCATGCCTTTGCTCTGACACCTCCTCGCCACCCACATACTTCCGAAATGTGCGTTCAGTACCTTCCCATTCCATACAGTATATTAGACGAGTAGGCAAGGAAATACAGTATGTTGGATTTATACTAAGCTAAAAATGGGGACGAAAGAGCAAAAGCCTAACATAGAGTATATGCTATATTCTCATTTCGTTTTCTTGATGTAGCTTAGCAGACATGAAAAAACATGATCTTCAGGTTTTATTTTATTTGGCTCGAGCGAAACATTTTTTTCTATCTATAACGAGCTTTGCAACTACCCGTAAGGTTATGGGCTCGAAGTGGGCAGATGGGGACAATGAGGATGATTATGAATTAGATGATGTAAAAAATTGTTCATTGTACTCCTGATTTTCTCACGACTGTTTGAGAGGTATGGTTCGTGATGTAACAAGGAAGAGACAGAATGGTGAAGCCGAATGTTTCAACAAGAGCTGGGCAAGAAAAGAGGTGTTGAACGGATAGATCGCCAGCATTGCAGTAAAGGCATTAGGAATGTATTGGGAGTAAGGAGAAAAAACTAAAGCTTAGGAACGCAGGGAACCTGTTCTATGAGTCGAATTGATTTTGATATTGAGAATTGAATACCAAATAAATTTTTCTGAATCCTCTCGCCTATCATGTTTTGTTAGTTCGAAAGCCGAAATTTTCCCCGCGCGAAGAAAATCTCCGGTATCTGGTGTCCGCTGTCCGGTCGATCGACAATCTATCCAACTTGACAGAAGGACAAAACCTACCTCCACATTGAACAAACGTCTTCAATTCCTTTAGTTTTCTTCGTTGATTTTGATTACGTCTCAATGTTCCCAAAAACGACCTCGTACTTCGAAGGATGGTTTTAGAGTTCAGCGATTCTGAAAAAAGAATTAACAAAGTACTACTACTGCACTGCTGTCATTTATGCTGATAATTTTTAAATCTTTGTAACATCCATTTTCATAGCTCCTGTGAAACTCCATGCAAGAATTGGCAAAATTTTAGATTGTTCAAAGGGGACTCGGAAACATGTAGGGAGTTGAAATTTTCCAAGTCCAGCTTTGAGCTACATGAGAGTGTTGGACTTGGAGAAATTTTGACAATCGAACTATGTATAAGAAAAGAGGTAAGAACTAGGAAAACTTTGGGGTAGTTCAGTTTTAGTCGGACGGCGTAGGTGCACGGCAAATCGTCAAAAATACCTCTCCTTCAGAACAGGTTGCCTGTTAAAAGAATGAGTGAGACCGCGTATGGCCTACTCTGAGGCGGACTAGGATGACTTTTTTGCTTCGGGGAAGGTGGTTGGTTCACTTTCTCAACAGATCCGTGCGTATGGGAATATACGGATGATCAAGAATTATGCCAGGAAGAGAGTTCGAAAAATTTGAGATCATACGAGAGGGAAAATGACGGATCAGTCATGAAAAGTGAACGCAGTGGATTAAGGTCGATGTGAATGCCACTATTCATAGAGAGAAAGGACGTAGGATGAGAAGAATTTTCAACGAGTTGTATAGGAATGGGTATTCATTGGACGATAGGATTGATACAATGAGGGATTCGGAGAGCAAGTGAGGATGAGAGGGTATCAGATGGAGAAAGAATTTGCGAGGGTGAGAGAAGCGAGTGAGAAGGGAGAGGAGGTGAATACAGCGGTAAGTTCGACAGAGAATATGATGACGGAGTTCTTCATGCGGAGGGATGAGATGATACCCTGAGTGGAGACTGCATATCCGGTGCTTCCTACGTGTAGTAGAAAAGGTGAAAAAAAATTGGAAAAATGATTTTACAGATGTGCTGTTTGTATATAAAGTTAGCTGTTTTGGAAATTTCCGTAGGATCGAGAGGATGTCAGGAATATGTGAATGCCTGGATAGGATTGAGTCGACAGAGGGAGCGAATTACTTAAGCTGAGAGCTCTCGCAAAGATGAGAACATTTAGATATTGGGTAATTGATTTTAACAGGCAATCTGTTTTATCGAGGGGTTTTTCCGGAAAAAACGTCCGCCGTCCGAGAGGCAACCTAACCTAACTGAACCATGACCATGGGACTTGGAAGAATTTTTGTTTTCGTCCTAACGCTTATAGCTTAGAGGGTGAAATTTTTTCAAGGGGATTGACGGTTGAAATTTTTCCAAGTTCCCTCGCATCACCTATAGCTCGGATTATCCCGTATATTTCGAAGGTCAAAATTCTTTTCGACTTCCCCCCCCCCAATAGCCTGGCGCCCCGGCCTCCTATCATAATTATATAGGTCTACAATACCAAGAAAAGTCCAAGCCTAGTTCAAGTCTTGTATATACTGTATGTTAATGAATGATTTCTCAATAACGATCAGAAGAATGGTATCTCTCATACTTTTAACTGAGGTACTTTTCCCATGAACGACTCAATGTTACAGAAGAGCAATATTAGCCTGTAATGACCCGGAGAAAAGTATTTCTCATACAAACGACTGCGGTACTTTTCCCTCGAGCTTAAGAAATCCGTATTTTACGCAAAATCCGTAGAAAAATCCCAATTTTTTTCGGGGATTGAAAATGCATAGATCTGGCAGCACTGATAGTCCGATTAAAATAGCTCCTTCAAGAAACTAGATATGCAATACTCCATTCACCGATTGGCCTGGCCCCTTCAATGTGCCAGATATACAACTTTTCAAACACCAGGTTCCCTGCCTCCCGTCATTCAACTCTTTTTAGCAGTGATTGAAAGAGCGCGTTAACGAAAAAGAGGAACATTTGACTGAGTGCGTAGGTTTAGTGAAAGGCTGGTGCGTAGTGCGCCAAGAATCAGTCACAACTCGGAAGATTGAAGAGAATGACTGTAAATTGAAGGAAACCGTAATTGAGTTGAGAACGATTTAATTAGTTTTCATCACGGGCCTCTTTTCCTGGTTGGTCAGGCGCGCGGGCCGCAAGAAAAAAGAAGAAAATAAATAACCAAAATTATTACTACTCTAATGCGAAAAGTGACATTTCATATCTTTAATATTATTAGCGAGGAACCCGCTATCCCTTTTGTTGGGGATACTCACAGGAATTTTTTTGCGAGCGCGTCCGCAAAGGTTGATGACGTCACAGAGAAGTTGATGACGTCACGGAGAGGGACTTGGAAAAATTTCGATACTCTAGCCATCTATGATATGGAGTGGACTTACGCGAGCGCGTCCGCGAAGGTTGATGACGTCACGGAGAGGGACTTGAAAAAATTTGGACACTCTAGCCATACATGATATGAAGTGGACTTACGCGAGCGCGTTCGCAAAGGTTGATGACGTCACGGAGAGGTTGATGACGTCACGGAGAGGTTGATGACTTCACGGAGAGGTTGATGACTTCACGGAGAGGGACTTGGAAAAATTTTGACACTTTAGCCATACATGATATGAAGTGGGCTTACGCGAGCGCGTCCGCAAAGGTTGAAGACGTCACGGAAAGGTTGATGACGTCATGGAAAGATTGATGACGTCACGGACAGGTTGATGACGTCACGGAGAGGGACTTGAAAAAATTTCAACACTCTAGCCATATATGATATGAAATGGACTTGAAAAAATTCCTACCTCCGAGCTATATATGATAGAAGGGGGACTTAGAACAAATGGGCTCGGGGCAATCTAACATTTCATCAGTGTCTCTCGCAGGCCCCTCTCGGTGACTCCGCGGGCCGCAAATTGAATATCCCCGGTTTAGACAATTGCTCTTGAGATTTTGATAGTGGAATTCACGTAGTAAGGTATTTTTTTCGGAATACCATGACAGTTTTCTAGTCTAAAAATTAAACATTGAAGTGTTCTAGCCGCTGGATGTAATGTTCTTAAGTAACGGTACTGAGTAGAATTGACGATGGGGATTTTCAAAGTTGTTCATTTACGACCGATCTTTGGGTGGATTGCGCAATAAGGGTTCTTCGAGCTATATATGAGCCTATGAGGTGACAGAAAAATTTAGACTCTTCGAAACTTCAAATTAAAATTCAATTCTCAATAACGAAACCATTTCGACCCCATAGAACAGATTTCCTAGATTCCTCGCTCAACTTTCGTTGTTTCCCAAGTCCAACTTCTATAATGGGGTAGGTGAGTTTTGCCGCACGGCGTGCAGTGGAACGTAAAAATTTTCAAAAAGACCTCCCATGGAACAGTTTCCCTGTTAAATTTCAACCATATGAAACAGAAAGACTTGGAAAAATGTAGATCGTCGTGCTATACATATCGAGAGGGATCGAGAAGGGAACTTCAGAGATTTCGAACATTAGGCTTCAGAGACCCGTACAAAATATAAGCTGAACTCGAAAGAATTGCGATTACCGATCAGAGGAAGGCTCGAGAAGAATTTAAAATTTCTAATTATACGTAAAAGGGAAGGGATTTGAGAAAATTTCCACCTTCGAGCCATACATGTAATAAAGGAGGGGAATACGGAGACAATTCGACCACTGAGCTGTATATCAGGAATGCCTAGAATTTAGTGAGGAAATCGTTTATCAAAATCCTCCCTTTAAACAGGTTCATGGGTACCTGTCCCAATTAAGACAGTTGATGAAATAGACCTCAAGAGCATCGGATGAAGGGAGCAGCGAGTCGATATTTTTCCTGCAGTCTTTCAAACTCATACTTCGAATATTTTTCAGAATATGAGACCATCAGATGAGAAATCTGGAACAATGCAAAAATAAATTTTCGTGTTCGGCACTATCCTGCATCTGAAACGCACTCAGGCTCTCTTGAGAAGCGTTAATAACGGATCGTTAGAGAATAAATGTACCGAAGTAAGAGAATTTTGTTTCTCAATGATGAATCGCGGCTCTTCCGTAGATATATACCTGTTTTCCTCTCCGCGACCTGAGAAAATATCGAATTCGCGAAATCATAATAAGCTATCGCAGATATGTATTGTGTTCATGTGTAAAATTCGTCTCGTTATTGACCTACTTCACGAGATGTGACGTAACGAATACAATTTGATATGGGTTGCATTTCAGAGAGGAAGTTCAAAGTTATTGTTCGCGGATGAGGTTCTTGTTCCAAGAACAATATACACTTGCCCTGTTTTTTTTTTTATTTTACTTTTTTCCAACTCTGGAGGACAAATCGGTTAAACGATCGCTATAAAATCGTTTGAAATCGGCGCAATTCATGAATGTTTTTCGCGTGTTCGTTAAAATTGCAACGAATACCGTAATTTTTCCGGTTCTCGTATGATCTAATTCTTCCAACAAAATATGGAAATCGGCATTTTTTGCAGTAGCTTCCTGAGGTAACGTCGATATGAACTTTTTCTCTCGTTATTATCAAATCGCTATACGAAGTACATTTGGAATGTCCAGCGAGTGAGAAAAATCAGCTGTGTAGCCGTTTTTGACCGGTAAAACCCACCTTCATACAGTACGCACACTGTATATTTTCTCCCACTATCAAAATCACATGGAGTTTACAGAACTAGCGCATGCGCAGCAAGAATACAGGTTACGTACGTATTACTGAGCTCGCACACACCGACGATGAAGATCAATAGGCTACAGTCGCAGGATTGGGATAATATCGTTTTTCAGTCTTACCAAGCTTGCCATGACCCTGGTTTATTCATTATTTCTTTCGCTATACGTATTTTGAATAAAAGGCACATCAACCAATTGAGAAGCGCCATTTTCCAAAATTTCCCGACCTCTATGAATTACTTCTTTAAGCTATACAGTTCAACTGATATAAATATACACACAATCGTTCGGTCAACATTATTATTTCGTTTCAAGTTCGTGCCGGTAACAGTTGTTCAATTTTTGCGATTATCGAAGTGTTGAGAAAAAAATAGAGAGAAATAGAAAATATATTATCAATTTTTAATACCGAGTATTTTAGTCGTATAATTCGGAATAATTTTTTGCGATTTATTTTCTCATTTGCAATTAATTTGAACTTCAGTTTTTTTTTTTTCTCATATTTTCTTTCGAATATTATTTGTTTTTTTTCCTGATCGCGAATCTGTTCAAAATGGGTCTAGATCCGACAGGTTTATATTGAGAAGAATTACTCTCGAAAAATTATAAAATTGTGACGATTTCGAGGAGCCGTTTCAACGTCGAATCGTTAAATTCCTGCAATTCCAATTTCGTTCAAGACCATCAATTTGATAAATATTTAACGTGAAAATGCTGTCTGGAAGTCAACGTAATCAACTGCTCGACCCGACCGAAGTTTATTGAAAAATTTCGATGGCGTATCGTCCTGGTGAGTACACGAATAAATTTTTTTGTAATATACTAATAATTTAGTATGCTGTACGGTCGTTCGAGCTTTACCGGGTAGCACGTGGTCGGTCGAACGAAGAGCAAAATTTTCCGGTTTCGAAGACCGAAATAAGGTCGAGGTCGAGGTTAAAAATTTGCCAAATTTGCGTTTAGGAAGTTGCCGCATCGGTCGCGCTCGATCTTTCTTATTACGATGAGTTTTTCTCGCGTTTTTCGTGACACAATTTTCGACCGTCTAGCCGCGCGGTTATGTCTCTCGATTTAAGAAACCAGTTTTCTCGCGAATTTTAATACACGAAAACTATTCGCAAACGATTTATATACGATGATAATCTGACGGATTAAAAAATTTTCCTCGATGCATTGTCTATCTTTATTCGATATGTATCTATATATTTTGTGACTCGTGCAAATTATTTCGAGTGTGTTAATTTAATTCGGATACTGAATATATACGCGAACGCGGAAACCGGTTTAACTTATTCATTACGTACATTTTTTTTCTTCTTCTTTTTCTTCGGTCTTTGTACGTAAGCTTTGAAAATGATCGAAAAAACGTGTAAAAAAAAAGATACGGAATGATAAATAATTGTATAAAGTCTCTTAAGAAAAAGTAGGTCCTTCAGGGGAGGAATTCTGAAGGGGAAAATGAACTTGGGAGACGAATTAGCACGAACTTCGTCAAAATTGCGCTCGTTGTTAGAGGGAAAAAAGAATCAGTTTTTTTTTTATCTTATTTTGGAGGAGTTCCATTTGGCTGATTGCCCGAAACAAAATCAACATAGCGGAGAATTATCATTTCGAATACACCGTATTCGCGTGTCGAGCTCGATGTTATTTTTTTTTTTCTTTTTTGATCGCACTTCGTGCAGGATTTTTTAGCACACCGGAAATGTCGTACTTCGCTCCGATCGTTCGTCTTTTTTCAAAAAACAAAAAAGAAAATAGTATTTTTCGTAGCACCGTACCACGATTCCGCGTTAACAATTGCCCCATTGCGACTATAATGACCCGAGCTTAGCAGCAGAGGATCGCCTTTATCGGAATTAACAAATGATCGTTTCTATTGTTAATTATAAATTATAATGAGGATATTAAAATTCTTTCTAATACACGATACTACACGGTGTGCGTACGTACCGCAATAAGAGTCGATTTCCTTACCTACATTTGTGCACGATTTATGTAGTGGAAGGTGATTTCAAAAATAGATGTTACGTATACGTCCGAGGGTGGACGCAGAAGATTATAGGTTTTACGATCGTTTGCAAGCCACAATCTCCCAACATTACGAGGATTTGCACAAAGTAGTAGTACACACTGAAGATTGTAGTTAGAATAAGAATTTTGATAAGAGCAAAACGACTTGAGCGGTGGATTTAGAAGATAATTTCGAAGGGGAAGTTTTACGACTTGTTGCTATTTGAAACTCCCCCCTCTCCCTTTATGGCTTAAAGTACGCTTTAATGTCATTGAATTACGTCTCTTGGAATACGTAGTACTTACACTAAATTCTAAATACTGTGCAGAAAATTGTAAAGTTCGACAAGAGGGTGATAAAACATACATTCCGAACGTGAAATATACTAATGAATCAAGAATGTAGAGAGAAGGTAAAGTGAGAAATTAGTTATCAGTGTGTTAACTCCTATCTCGTCGTCAACTGGTTTCATTTAATTTTTCGAACATGCAATTATACTGGCAAGTTTGCGACAAGGGGTTGGTGAAGTGTACTTTATAAGTCTGTGTCATGTACTTGCACCCTTGATAGTGGAATTAAAGTAACGAGAGACTGTGAGCGCGAAAAAGAGTAGTTCAGTAACGCACGAGTATAGCAGATTTCTCGATATGTAAGATATTTCACCATACAAGCGGTACACTTTGACATCAGGGTCGTAAAGCATACTTTACAGCTCTGGGTACAGTAAAATACGGTTACATAATAAGTTACTTTTCCCTTTTCGCGGGCTTACGTTTGTTTCTACGTCCCGTTGAGTAAAATATCGTTCGAGAAAACTACAACCTTGAGAAAAGCTCTCAAAAATGAGGGAAAATACACTGCTTCGTGTATTTACCAACATCGTCAATCGTGATTCAGGATTTTACGATCGCGCGCCTGCAATAAAATTGAAATTTAATTTTACAAAACCAGGTTTTGGACATGACGCCTCTCGAATACACACAATACGCTTATAACGTCACTCTTATTGTATTTTCAATCACCCTCCCTCGGTGTGACGATATACGACTCTTCTATTCCGGTGTTCGAATCGTAATCTAATGTAGATGGGGTAAGAGGCTTGAAATATACCGGTAAGGAGCCGGTTATTGGTAGGAATGGGTCAAGTAGTTCGTAAATTTTAATTTTGACAAATTAAAATCAGTTAAAAACATTAGGACGAAATCTACCCTGTGAGATCGATTTCGTTTTGAATAAGAAATCTTTCACTTGAAAGATATTAGAAATTTTGTAGTAGTACCTACTTTCTACTTCATCTTTTGAGAGAAATCTAAGCTCTAAATTTCATATGCTTTCTCGGAATAGTTTCCACCTACCTAACCGCCTATCATGAGAGGATTTTCGGATATCGCTGTAGAAATATCTTCCACGAAAAAAAAAAGGGGTATAATACTTTTCGATTGACCAGAAATGTCATTTTGTCAAATATTACGCTGTCAACCTTCATCAATGAGTAATGAAGCTCGTCTCATCATATTCGGTCGAGTACATTTTTACTATGCTAGATCTGCTAATATGACGTTTTCGTAGTTCAGGGGGTAAACACACTCGTTTCAACCCCAATGAGAGTTCACTCTTCGTGGATGTTCATTTCTGGCAGTTTTTCTCATCATATTCGCACTTGAGTAGATTTTTATAATGCTAGATCTGCTGAGGTGTCGTAGCCAGAACCAAACATTTTCATATGCACCAGTAAGGCTTCTAGTCGAATGCTAACTTCATGTTCTCTCCTCTTCTTGTCTGTCGGCGTGCAAGGGGAATTTTTATCAAATTTCAAATGCACTTCGCGCGTGTCACCGCCGATATACTCCTCTTCTGAATTCATCGAGTCACCCCTTTTTCTCTAATTTCGAAGCCGCTCGTCCAGAATCCGCTGTACTAGAACACTTTATTGGAATTCTTTCACTCGATGGACGCCGCATTTTAGAAATAACTTGCCGATATTGTTGCGCTCTTATCAAATTAATGCCAATATCTTGGCGTACGTAACCGAGCAATGAATAGAAAACTTGTAACACGTATCAACGTGAACTGAAACACTATTACGAGGCATTGTACTTTACGTCCTATACCTAAATACTTCCATTTTTTTCCTATACTAACCCTCCCTCCTAAAAAAGGTTTAGGCGTCGGAAATATTATGAACAGATTATATTTTCGAGCAAATCTGGCATTATTGCTCCCGAGCTATTCGTTTTAGAGGAACAGAGAACAGAAAACGAGAGAGGAAAAAAAAGACTTCAAATAGAACCGGTTATTGATGAATCAGTACAAACCGTGGGTGATCGAGACTCCGGAATAAACGTATTATCTGTTTTCCTTTTTGAACCAAAAAAAAAAAAAAAAAAAAAACTAAAAGCTCGAGCGTATTTGTCTTGTACGTTCCTTACCAAATTTCACGAGCCGTTTTTTTTCTCCAATAGCATGGCCTACTATGCTCATAAAGTACATAACCTCGTAATACTTTCACTGAAATGTTAATTCCACCGGTATTCTCTGCGTATATTTCTCGCTTCTCGTCCGTGAACAAATTTCTTAATGATTAGATAAAAACGTTGCGGTTCTGAAGTTGTTCGGCAGCGCCAAATTACCAATTTTAATTTTACACGTATAGCAGTATGACGTCCGAGTGAAGTGTATTGATTTCTCGCTGCTGTTTATTGTGCTCGAATTGCGACCGGGCACGTGTATAGGTGATACGCTTAGCCGCGAAACTATTGGCTGCTGCAAACTTATGTAAATGAACTAGGTCTCCGTACATCTTTTATTTCTATAGGTACCATATTGTAGAGGTGTACGACAATACGTGAGAGAGTACTTGAAAAATAGTCTCAACCAGAAGCATTTGTATTCTTTTCCTTTTTAGTAAACCTTGATGGTATAGAATGGTCTTTTACATTAAATTCGTCTCCTCTGGTTTACGAAACATCTCTGCGTGCGTTGACGTAAATTACACGCGATTTTTTCATATGCGTGGAACTCCCAGCAGTCATTCTCCGTTGTTGTATACAAGCATTTAGTTCTCCTTAAAAGCCACCTGCGATTGTACTTACCCGTCACCTTTGTCGAATCGAATATTAATTGACCTTCACGCCAGTGGGCGTTTAAATATTGACTCGAAATTGTCGAGTTCGTCACAAAGGCGGTTCTTTTGATGCGGGAGGAAATAAATTATCCTTTGTGCTTTTTTTCGGCACTTTATTTTTTTCGTGATTAATTTGCGCGTTTTTCGTTAGTTAGGTATGCGAATAAATAATTTGAACGTTCCAAGGTATCGATTGGGGATTCATATACACTAAAAAATGGTGCGTCTGTCAACTCTTTTTTAGAATAAACTCTACGTCAAGACTTGCCAAGTACAACGTAGAGACAAGTAGGGTCTGAGGAATTATCAAATATATGTAGTAACATTCTGGGAAACGTGTGTGAGATGTGGATTGTTCAGGTCGACAAAAATTTTCGAACGAGGACTTATTTAGGAACCACGCGAGAAAAATAAATCACAGGTAGAGAGGCGATCTCTCTCGCTGTAAGTAGTGGCCAGAAAGTGAGACGAATTGTCCTCTCTTATCAAACCTTCACATTTTCACCATCTTGTGGAAAACAGCAGTTGCCATTGATTGAAAAATTCAAATGGATATTCGTTTTGCTGACTCTTCGGTTGCTTCATTTTAGTCGTCTTAATTACTCTACGTAAGAGTTCAATGTTGCTGTGGCTAGAAAGGAAAGAGTCATTGTCGCGAATCTGTATTATGCAATTAATGACATCATCTGGTTCCGTGATCCGTGTACCTGCGAGTTGCTTTCTGTTTATTGTCAAGCGTTCACACACTTCTCTTCATAACACCTTGATCGTCTTTCTCATTTTTGGGCGAAAGTCACCGACAGTACAAGTCTATGACTCTGGGTCAATGCTTCATGGTGGTGATCTAAATGAGTCTCTTTGAATTTGGATAGTTGAAATACAGATGTTTTCTGGCCTGCCACGAACGTGGATTGAACCACACACCTTTGAACTAAAGCCCGCGACTCAACTGGTTGATCATCCAGTGTGATTTACATCTTCTAACTAGCAGGACAGGAAATGCCCGTATTTTGAACTTTCCTACTTCATATTTCGTTGTATTTGCCCAATCCAAGATGTCTTGAGTCTCTTTCTCTTCCCAATCATCTTGGTAAAATAATAAGTTTTTAAAGACATCGTCAAGGAAGTACTCTAGATAGTCTTGCTCTTTCAGCCGGCCATCAGGCAGCTAACTAGTTAGTTGTTGCGTATTCGTAGCAGGAAGTGTATTCTCGAACTGTTAGGGTTATCGAGAGAGAGTTCAAAGGTCGCAATAGGGAAGACAACCGTGACGGATGAGGGTCGAAACATTCCGACGTTTCGGCAACCTTGAAATCGAGTAGGAAAACGTTTTCAAGGAATGATTTTGATTGATACTGTAAACTGATACCTCAATCTGCTGAGAGAAATAGGGATTATAACTCAATTTGACGAGAATCGATGAACTTTGGATGAACTTGAGTAGTTAATGTTCCCGCTGAAGGAAACTGGATGCACGAGAGACCAAGAGTTTGTCGTCGTCAAGCCTTAATCGAAAAAAAAAAAAGGAAACTCTTCCTCCTACGACGTTTTTAAACTGAAAAACTGTTTTGTGTTTGCCGACCAGCGACCTAACTTGAGACCACGCGACTTGAGAAAATTTAGACTTTGAAAGTTTATGTGGTGAGAGGGGAAGAAATTTCGTTCATCGAGGATTCCCACGAATCAAAATTTTACAAGTTTTCTCTTTCTTATCGTACGCGTACATAGCTTGGGAGGCCAAATTCTTCCTACCTCAGGTTTTTTGCACCCCTCCATCAAATCCATTAAAGAACCTGCGAGCTTTTTTTGTACTTTACGAGGTTGCTCTTTCACATGTGACTGGTCATACTAGTCGAAAGTTGAATGGCGATAAGCTTTCGGTAAATTTCGAGGAAATTTTCGCTGTCACTTAGCTCTTCGTCAGCTTTTCAAAATTCGTATCAGCTCCAGCACTTTGTAATAGCTCACTGGCCCTGCATGAAACTTGGAAAATCTCTCCGCTATCGTTGATACTGTCAAGTAAAACAACCAACTAATTATTCCGTGCAAAATTTATCGTACGTTCGCCTTCGCCCTGTCTTATCAATCAACATTGACCTTGACCGATAGTTTGAATATCACCTCCGTCGAACTCTTCATTAACGATAAGCTCCGTCGAGAAATTTGGCAGGTCTTCTACTCGCGGAAGTTCGAGTCTGTTATTTTTCCCTATTAAGGAACTCGTGAAAAAAAAACTGAATCATTTTAATTTAACGAATTGTTTATCCGAAAAAAGAACCATACGTGTGGTGTGTAGCGTGGCGCGCAGGTAGGGTTCTAGCGTGTTTGGTTTATAAATCGTATACAATCGTGTATTTGTGGTCATTGACCCGACTTACTACTGTCTCACTTGCTCTATAATCAACTTCGCCTCCTTCCATCTGTTGAGTACTTTGGCCCCTCTTCCGCGTCTCATTACTTTATTAGCGTTCATACTCCGGCTCTCCTGCGTCATTCATGCTCTGTATGGGCCATCGTCTCCCGCGTTCAACCTTCCTAATAAAAACAAAGACAACCAGACTTTTTTTTTTTTTTTTTTGTTTCATTTTCTTTCCGCTTCTTCTTTCTTCAGCCTGACCACTTAAGCTGAACTTGATAACATAATACCATACTGCGTTGTTCTCTACCACTCACACAATGAGAACGTCGTATCACGATGCACACAGTAACACAGTTTGGTCGTCCAATATTTTAGGTATAGGCGGCGCGACCGACGAGATTTTTTGATAGCTTGCTTCAGTTTCAAATTGATGAAGATGCGAAAATTTACACCACATTGAGGTACGTGTACTCGTGTTACATCCGTGTCGTCTTTGTACCAGACTGCAAAGTACTCGATCGTATACTAGTCGTAGTGTTGGTATCTATAGATGTTACACGTACGAAAATACGTATGTCTCGAGTGTCGAGAAGAATTTCACTCTATCGTTGAAATTGAAAGCGTTGCCGGATTCGTCTTGTCTTTACTTTTTTTATACAATGAAAAACTCTTTTCACATTGATAGATAGTTTACGAATCAGGATGTTCAGGACGTTTCTCAAGCTGACAGAACGTGGAATCCGCAGACAATGTTGATCCATATTAACGACGTACCACCAATAAACTTAATTAGGTGTTATTTTTCTTTCTTTTGGTCACTTCACTGTATGTAAAATTCATGAGTATTTTCTTGCAGTTAAGTAGCCGGTTCGGACTCGTGTTACATACCCAACTTGTGGTTTTTCAAGTTGAATTTCTTATATTTTCTGTGATCAGTACAAATTTGAGGCGAGACGCCCTCATAGGAAAGTGGGTGCAGCCACGCTTGCACCACGCTCAATACGCCCATAAGAGGAACTAAAGTTAAGATTCCACGTTTTAGGGAGAGTTCTTGAATAATTTCTAGAAATTGGCGAGAAATCGTCTGACAGGGCTTCAAATGCATATTGTGAAATAGTTGTCTTTTCCGTCTGCAAAATTTAAATACGCGAACGAGTAGGCAGAAGGACGAAGTTATTACGTCAGTTCTCATTCAAGAATAACATTTTATCAACATTACCACTATTATTGGTACATTTTATCTCGGTGAGCTAGCTATCTTAATTGAACATCTTCCATCAAATACGTGTATGTATAATTTGGTACATCTCCCTCGATGTACCGCTGTTAGTGGGAAAATACATTCGAGCCGCTAATGACGGGAGGGAGATATGATGCCAAGTTGTAGAAAAATTTAGAAAAGAAAAAACTTCTATATTATTCTTATTTTGTCGGGTCCAATCTGCATTAAAGTGCGTATAAATTAAGAGAAGACGAACGGGTCAAAATAATTAGACTTATACTCGGCCTAAAATATACTCGCGTTCATTAATAATGCAAACGTGTACTTGACGGGCTTGTTTACCCCAAAGAAAAAATTGGAAAAAGACCGAGTGAGAGGAGAGTGTGAATTTGTTCTTTGCTGATCATGTATTCGTGGCATGATGTGCTAATGTAAACTTTTCAGAAAATTCGCCTTCCGTTGATCGCGATTTTCATCTTCCACATCGAAATTCTAAAATCCTAAGACGACGATGGGTGCAAAAAGCTGTTCGTATATGATGCTCGTGTTCGCGGTCGGAAAGCGCTGCGTTGTTTGAAATTCGTATTGGTATTCCGAAGTTTCTCCTTTACTACAGGAAGCTAGTTCCACAATAGCTAGGCTCTTATGAATTGATTTTCTATACGGCAGCAACGACAAGAACTTTTTTTCCTTCTATACCCGTATATATCAATAACCAACAAATCAATTGTAAATTGGAGGCGAGCAATACCGCTCATTAAAAAGAGAAAAATTTCTGACTTCAAATTCCATTTGAATGACATTGAGATGTGACGTCTGGTGTTACGAGTTTATGCGTGTAACATTGCGTGAGCACTCGCATTATTAGCGCGGATTCTCATTCTTGCCAATGCGTACTTGTGTGTCTGTATTGGTAAGATATAGTGCCTCGATGTACGCGTGAAGGTAATAGCTGAGTAAGTACGCATATGTAGAGAGAGGAACATACAGCCGTGTGGTTCGCTGCTTGAACTCGTTGCCCTGAAATCTCGAACTGGGTCAACGTAACAGGTGCTACATGATGAAAATTCGATAAAAATGTATTTCAGAATTGCAGTGGTATTATTCCTACCGCGCGCACACATGAGTGAATACGCAACCAACAATGATATCTTATCCATTTGGAATGAATAATTTTTATTGCCCTGGCAGCATTCTCAGCGGTGCCTCCGAAGAGGAGGTTAGAGAGTCTCAGATCGTTGCCGTCAGCTTTTGGATGGACTGATACGGCTCATTCAAATTTTGTTACTTCAGGTTTTTGAAAAACGAGCTTTCCTGAGTAAATGCAGCGCTTGGCGGATTGAAAAATTTTGTTTTGAGAGGAGAACTTTTGTTCAAGAGCGTATCACTGCTCTTTTCTTACATACTTTGTTGATGTAAGATTTCGACACGACACATCAGATATTTCTTACAGGTTAGAAATACTCTGAAACAGATTATGCGTTCTTCTCACTTCATAAGTTAGCTTCGAGAACTTTTGACACCTCGTACCATCTTCTCTTCCGTTGGTTCCACTCTTGACTATCCCAGCTTATCAAGAAGACACTACCGCAGAAGGTTGGCTAACAAACTGCGGCGAAGGGTCTAGTTTGAATTACTAGCTGGGAATTTCAACTGTATAGCATCCTCTCCCAACTTTCAATCATCTTGCGTGGGTTTTCTGATTCAATATTGGTCAGGATTATCCTTCCTTCACATCTGCCGACATTTATGGTCGAGATGAAGTTGTAGGAGATTGATTTTTCTCCGCGCTTCTCCAGGGTTATCCTTTTTGCCTCGAGCCGCTTGTGTGCGGTCGCTCGTGTCAGGGTCGATGCATTTGTTTATGATTGACTATTAAGTGATGGTATCAATAATTGGTAAGCTGCCCAGTTGCCAGATTCTTTTTCGAGAAGCCTACGTACTCAGGGTACAAACCAGTGAAATGAGTATACCGATTGATGTAGATCGCAGGAGCCCGAACACTAGCAGCACCGATTTTCAATTGGTTTCTGCGTGTCTTTCGCATCTTTGGCAAGGTATTTTGTGTGTAGATGAAGGTTTTAATCATGAGCTATAAGGTCCTATTGCGAACAGAATGTGACTGGGTAATGGGACCTGAATACTTTTTGGCAGATAAATGAAGCAGTCTTGTCAAGATGTTTCCAAACAGACCATGTAGGGGCCGCTTGCTCTGCTAGGGTATTGGCTGTACGACTTTCAAAAGGTATTCTGGTTTTCCAACTTTGAGCCCCATTTCCCTGAATATTTACATAAAATGACCCTTCCATCGTTACACGTCGAAATCATTTTAAAAATGGAAATTTCAAATTCGAAATGATTGAACGCCCCTCCCTTAAACTGACGCAGTAAACTAAGCCAAAATCGGTCATCTGGTCTTGTAGTTCGATCTTTTTTCGATATATGATTGGAAAGTGACGACCTGCCATGATTTATGGAAAATAATATCGAAGACTCTCATAACGAGAACTATCTCATTTTCTACATAATACGAGTGGGCCTGTACACAAGAACCTGTAACTCGTCGTATCATCCTTGGAAATAGGCCTTCTGCGTATATAGGAGAGAACTGACGAGTTTTATTTTTCTCATATTTTTAATTACCTATTAGAAATTCAAATTATGAAATGAAACAGTTACACGATCGCAATGAAATTGCGTACAATGGGTGCCCTTTTATAGGACGATGCGCTATCGGTTCGTAAATATTTCCATTCAGTTTACATTTATGGAAATGTACGCGTATGCATTCGTGTGTGCGTCTGCATTCGTAATCATCAGAAGACTGGAGTAAAATGTTCCCGGAGAAGAAGATGACTGGTGAAAATCGTTCATTACTTCCTGAAGTGCGAGTGTAGAACTTCATCTCATCGACAATATTTATCGATGCAGTCCAGTCACGTGAATGAAAAATTGATGACGTATTCATGAATTTCGAAAGTGAACTTGATATTATCGGCTATGGTATACGTCGGTAAAATCAACATTGACTTGTTGCGGCATCTTCCATACGGGCACGCGTACCAGTGTGTATGTGTGTGTGCGTACGTGCGTATCTGCTCATAGAGTCTTCTCCCTTTCTATACCTTCCAACATCATCAATAGGACGTAAACCATTTGTATTTGGAATCTGGATACGTAACCATTCCGCTTTCGTACCAGCGTTGACGAACGTATAAAACAAAGCTCAGTTACAATAGATAAAAATATTTTAAAATGTAATTCGCCTCGAGGTGAACGTACTTGCAAAGTATTAATGCGGCGCAGAGTTATACGATGTACAATAATAATACCTATATCGGATGCCGAAACCTTTATAATTATTAGCGAGATCTGGGAGCGCTCTCGGTAACACCGTTCGGGACTCTGTGTCAACGAAGATGAAAAGCTAATCAGCGAATACGAGGCACATCTCAAACAAAGAGTAATCTCGCTATAATCGCGATAACGATGATACAATACCTGTTGTCGCTTTGTGTCGCTCGCATCTACTCGTGGCTTCACGTGACATCTTTGATTGGTGCCTGCAAGTTCGTATCGGTCAATCGTTAGGAGACATAAATTGGAGAAAGAATGGCACGCATCTGTCGTGAAGAGTGCCAGTATTTTCTTTTTCTTTTTTTTTTTTTTCCTCTTATAGAGCCAAAGAATGTTTGTTACGACGGTGCTCAACTTCGCGTAAGAATTTACGACAATATTACGTATAGGTATGTACAAGATACGAGCGAGAGACTGGTGGTAAAATTGATTGAAAAATTATATTACTCGACGTTTACACATAGATTACCATTCGCAATCGCGGATACTGAATGTTTACTCGACGAATAATTCGAGTAGATGGTTAAGGAAAAGGTTGAAATAGAGAAAGCAACTTGTGGGGAGAGAAGTTATAAGAAAGATAATGCGTAAATGTGCAGAGAATTTGAACGAGTCCCTGCGGTCATAAGAGATTATTCCCTCTCGACTGGTGTAGTTATTTTTTGAAATTTATGATGAGTCATATTTGACGCAGTTTGTCTGGTCTGTATGGATTTCAATTTCATAATTCGAGTTTTCGCACTTATCATTGGTATTTACCATAATCTTGTTCATTTTTTTCTCTTTTTTTTTCGTTATCAATTTTGAAATTAATCGAGACCCTCGTTGACATTTCGTTTCGATCTTGGCATGTACCGGTGAGAATGACTAAACTCTCTGTTATTCTATCGGAACCAGTTTTATACTGTATTTGGTTTTATATGTCGGACCCAGTGGTACGTTGAATCATAGGCTGTGGAGCCTTCGCACGCTGAACGAATGATTAACACTTTTTCTGAAGAACGAATTTTCGAGAAAAGTGCTTAGAATTTTAGAAAGAGTATGATATCACGTTTCTAGCAATGACGATAAAAGACAGTTGTGCATTTTTGTAAGTTTTTGAGATCCAAAAGATTTCTCGCGATCAAACGTTGAAATTTCAGCTATGAGCACAGCGATAGATATAGGAAAGTTGAGAACGACGAAAGGTTGTACGACTGGATTCAGCAAGGATTAGATTTGAGTCCGTCAATCATATATTGTGACACGAGTGTCATTCATCTCGAGGGTTCCATACATTGATTTCTCTCGACAAAATTTCCCAAAGGTTATATTTCTGATTCGTACCCCTTCAATTCTGCGGATCATATACCGTACGACGTCCAAGTGGCAAATATGTGGTCCAGTTTGTATTGACCTGTACCGACGAGAGCGCCCTAATGTCAACAAGCTGTTGTACAAAAACTCATTTGGTTTATATCACGCGACGTGTCTTGGTTGCGCACTGCGATGATGTTGAATAATTCTGCAAGAAGTTGTGAATTTTGGTGAAGGATGAAATTACTGCTAGCTGAAGTACTCCAGATTACTAGAGAAGAAAGCGAGTACAGGAGAAATTTTCACGAGTGCGGAAGAGACAGATTACAACTAGGAAGCAGGTTTTGAGTACCGTCGATCAAACTGATTCAGAAATTTTACTCCTATCCGTATCGTCTCCCTATCTTTATCTTCCAACAAAACACCAACTGAGCCATTCTTTTTTCTTTTACAA
Organism: Aspidiotus destructor; assembly: GCA_035079395.1. Taxonomy (NCBI): domain Eukaryota; kingdom Metazoa; phylum Arthropoda; class Insecta; order Hemiptera; family Diaspididae; genus Aspidiotus; species Aspidiotus destructor. The sequence continues at coordinate 6,620,545 of JAVHKZ010000003.1, read as the reverse complement.
TCACAATACATCAAAATATTTCTTTACTTGGAATTCATCTTTGACTCGTTTTTGTCCTTGGTGTGTAATGTACAACACTCAAAACATCGCGCTCCTCAAACCCCAGTTAATTAGAGTCGAACAATCGCCTCTAAAAGTGAGCAGAAAACGAAAATTTTGAGCAAGGAAAGGAAAAGCTGTCGTACCTCTTCGGTCTGTGTTACAGCGTGCGCGCGACATCGTCACAGTCGAATGATTTCCGCATTCAGTCGCGTACGTTTCCGAATATTCCGGTCGAGGACATCGGCCACATTGCAGTTCGCCAGTGCCTGTCAAGTTGAGTAATATCATAAATGTACCACGGAAACGCTGTGACTTCATCGAGCCGTCGTTAGAGGGCATGGCGTGTAGTCGACGTTCTCATCACGCCTCAGGGAAGGACAAGTGCGCTTCTTGGTGTGCTATCGATCATATCTTGCGCTTCGATTTGAAAGAGAACAATAAACGACGGACGCGGTATCCGCGAAGTCCGCCGCAAAAAGGTTCACGTCTACGAGTGGGAAATGAACTCCGTGTACGACTACCGCATTCAATGAAAATATAGGGAATTTATTTCGATAAAAGTATATCTTTCATAGTACGCGGCTTACGAGTAGAAGCCAAAACGATTTTGTTTTGATGAAAGAAGGCGTATTGTTGTGCGCGGAGGTATGAGAAATTTTCCTAATTAACCGCATATTGAAAGATAGATATACTACTCGGGTACAGTTCTCTTTTCCTGAATTAGAAGACTCGAGAATTTGAAAAAGTTGGGTCAAGTGTTTCTTCACAAGAATTCTCTTTAGGATCCGCGCATCTCATTGGGTGTTTTTGAGTTTTGAAGTAAGCTCGCAAAAGTTTCTATCTCACGTGTCTTCAAGAACTCGATCTATTCCTCACCCCGACTTCGTAGTCGCGATATCATCCGCATTCCTACTTCGTTTAACAGAGACATCAGGACGTTTGTCCATGGCCCCGGTTGCAAGATTCATACTTCAGTTCTCAAGAATCTGACCCAGTTACCTACCTACCTTCGAAGTTGGCAAAAAATTATTTACACTACTTTGTGCGAAATAAAATAGAATGAATTATTTACCGATAATTTCTTACGTCATTCTCACTCTAAACGCGGGACGAACTATAATTCAGAATTTCTGCCCAGTTTATTTAGCACTACTTCGCTATCGCGACGAGTTATTCATTTATTTGTTCCGTAGAAAATGAGAACTCCGGTGCGTTGAAAGTTCGATGAACAATTTTCCTGGAATTTTGATTGCGACTAATTGTCGGACTCTGCACAGCGTAATTTAAATTTGAAAAGGAAGATTGCTTTTTTCTATGGATTTACTTTGATGATAATGAACAAGAGATCACCTGCGCAATTAAGACTTAAGATATATTTGAAATTTAGGAAAAGTTTTTGCAATAACAATTACGAAGAATACAATACAAAGAAATCTGTGTAAGCGTCAAACTTAAGGACGTGCGGTCAGCTGACATCGAATGCACAAATTTGAAGTTTTTCTCGTCACAAAAAGTTGGCCTTTCTCTAAAGGTAGTGTGTCAGAGTAGACTCGAAAAAAGAAATCAGCCGGTATTTCGACCAGAATTCAATTGTGCATCGAAAAACCTTAAAGAAAGAGGAATACTCATAATAAGCCCGAACTGATTCATTCTCAATAAAACTTACGAATTGCGAGTGCTACTCGATGAAAAATTTTCTAGAAAAGCACCATATACATGGCGATCATATACCAAGTTTACATTCTACTCGAATTTATTTTCGTGAAAAATCTAGTGTTGCCCCGTCATCAGAGATTTTTTGGAAAGAGACTCTTCCGCGAATATTTTAATGTTACGCAAAATTTTTTTATTATTTTACTCGCGCGGATGTATACCTATAAGTCACTACGTATGTTATGAACTTAAAGAAATATCCAGCATCTGAAAGTCATCTTAGAATGGTGCGGTTGGATATGAATAAGAAAGTCCCAATACACTGAAATTTGTTTCGGACAAGAAATTCTCACACTCCGGTGGCTGTGATGACGATAAGGTTCAGAGAAAATATTCGGTATGAAGACTAAATCGGATCATTGTTAGGAGGAGAATGATTTTACTCTTCCAACGATGAGAAAATCTTAGACACCAGTTGAGAGCTTAAAACACCACCCCTTGTTGAATCACGAAGACCCAGCATGAGGCGATCGTAGCATCACATGGAACCGAGGGTAGCAGCTCCATTTACCTGCGATGTTCTTGTACCATATTTTTTCACTTTCCAAGTTCGTCTTGAAGCTCGAAAACTATCTCGATTCCCACATGAAAGTGGATTGTTCGTTGGTTTCTCATTATCCACCAGAACTCCTGGTTTCCGAAAATCTCTGAGCGCGTATAAATCAAAATTGTTTCTCAAAAATTTTGTGCGAAAGTTCGTATCTCTCCACTATTATGTACTATCCTCGCCACTTGGAAGGACAACGTGCATCAACGCATTGTAATGAAGTGTACCTCAGAAAATATGTAATAACTCCATAATTAACAACACATTCCGCGTTGAAAATACGAATAAATGAAAGTCGTTCTTTTCTCGACATAGAACGATAAATACGCTAGCTACTGGTTACAGGTAGAACTATAAAACAAACTTATGTAGTTTTTACTTCCGTGAACTTCTGAAACGTTTACTGCTGTTTCAACTTAGTCTGACGAAAATTATTCCTACAATATCTTCCTACGTCATACATCGGCGATATTATTAGTTAATGTTTCATTTTTATAGCCGCATATGTGAACTACGCGAAATTTTGTAAGTGGATGCGAAGTTCTAAGTTCGGCGAACTTTTCTTATCCAACTTGTAGGTGCATATATACCTACAAAACCTCTGGCTTCAAATATTCGCCAAGACTTCGGTCTTTACGGATAAATTATTGAATAATACTTTTTCAAGAATGTAATACGAAGATGACTCGCTCTAATAGTAAAAGAGAAAACGTTCGAGGTATATTTGTCATATTGTTAGTTTTGGTAAATGTTAATTTGATTCTGCCGTAATTCGCGAGTGAGGCTCGTCGTCGGTAATAGATAAAGGGAAACCTGTTGACTACAAGTTTAATGTCTTTGTTCAAGTTTATGCGTTGAAATACGATCATACGACTGCCTCAGCAAACGAAATGAGTTGAATTACAGATAAAAATTGTCAATCGCCAGCCCAAACGTAGTTGAATGTAGATCGCACCCTCATAAATCGAAGCCCTAAGAGAAAACGCGAGCAGCGTCTTGTGCAGTATGTATGAAACAATACGATCTCTAGCAAACAAAACTTCGACTTTTCAATGCCTCGGCTATAGGTAGGTACCTCTAAAGAGAAAACAGTAGCCGTACCTAATAGGATTTCTTATTCAAGTTTATGCGTTGAAATACGATCATACGACTGCCTCAGCAAACGAAATGAGTTGAATTACAGATGAAAATTGTCAATCGCCAGCCCAAACGTAGTTGAATGTAGATCGCACCCTCATAAATCGAAGCCCTAAGAGAAAACGCGAGCAGCGTCTTGTGCAGTATGTATGAAACAATACGATCTCTAGCAAACAAAACTTCGACTTTTCAATGCCTCGGCTATAGGTAGGTACCTCTAAAGAGAAAACAGTAGCCGTACCTAATAGGATTTCTTATTCAAGTTTATGCGTTGAAATACGATCATACGACTGCCTCAGCAAACGAAATGAGTTGAATTACAGATGAAAATTGTCAATCGCCAGCCCAAACGTAGTTGAATGTAGATCGCACCCTTATAAATCGAAGCCCTAAGAGAAAACGCGAGCAGCGTCTTGTGCAGTATGTATGAAACAATACGATCTCTAGCAAACCAAACTTCGAATTTTCAATGCCTCGGCTATAGGTACCTCTGAAGAGAAAACAGTGGCCGTACCTAATAGGATTTCTCATTCAACAGCGGGGGTAGTACGAGATTTACTTCCTTATTGTCACGGATTTGCGGGTCAATTAGCTTCTCACTTGTTGTAATATAGGGTGACTACTGAAATCCTGTAGGGCCACCTAGGTTTTCTGTGGTACAGCTATTATTAAAAGATTTCCGGGACTGTCTAATGCAAAAGGCTACCGTTACCTTTAAAACGAAAGTAGACGAAAGGCTAGAACTTCTGGCGTGGTAAATAGAAAGTTGAAAAAAAAATTATTATTGTTCACAGTCTTACGCATGTGAAGACAATTGAAATTCCTCTTAAGAACCGTATTTCACCTTGGCTTCGCGGTGAAGGAACCCCAACAGCTAAACTGGTATCTAAATCCTTATTCGTCACGGTTGTCTTTCGCCTTCTAATTCGCGTTTCTTCCTGCGCAGGCGGAACTCACTGCTGGGAAACTGTAACAGTCATAATATTTTCATTGCTCGAATCTAGTAAACTCCTTTTGTTGACGTGTATTGCCGCACCCTCTTGAGAGCTATGTTGTATGATATCGAGTTATTCTCTTGAATCTTGAAGGATTAGTGGTGTACTCGAGATTGTCGAACCAGTCCTAATGAATTTTCATTTTGTTTGAGAGTACAGAAGTATTCGGAGCAAAGAGCGATGTTAATAAATAAGTGTGAATATGTTTCATATTCTGAAGTAGAATGGTCGAATAAGCATGATGAAATTTTAGTCATGTTGTTGGGCCTCTCTGCAATGAATAGTCGGAATTTATGAATAAAAGTCATCATTTACACTCAATACGATTCGCGCGTTGGTAATTTTCCAGAATAAATTCAACTAGTGAAACCTCCCATAGGCGGACACTCACGGTCGCCAAAAATTTGTCCGCTATTTAGAGGTGTCCGGTATTCGGAAACGGGAAAAAAAAAAAAAAAAAAAAAAAAAAATGTAGCGTAATGCGAACAGTACTGTATTTAGCATACATACGAGATTGGTACTGCACTCAGTACATACATATACAGTACAGTACATACATAGTACATAAATTAATTTTCCCGGCGGAAAAAGTCAGTGAGTGTGGTTTGTCGCCCACTGCGATTTGATTTTGAACACCAGTCCTGAAGTAAATCTATCTCCAATTGAGTAGCAGAAGAAAATGACGAACTTTGAACTCCAGACGAAAGAAGGTAAGCACGTATATTACTTGCTGCTTCCAGAAAAGATAAAATTTGTGTGTGTACAGTACATAATTTGTCTTGATAATAGATACAGTACAAGTACAAACATGCTGTTTTATTATCGGACACCCGAACACCCTTAACTTTCATTTGATTGTACCGTTATTAACTCAAGAAATCGTATAATAAAATGGAAAAAGTTCGAAAAAACCGTCCGGTATTCAGAGTGTCCGGTATTTCGAGGTTTTCCCATATAAACATGGTCAAAATGTTCCCGTTCCCGAGAAAGTGTCCGTTATTTAGAGGTGTCCGGTATTTGGGGGTGTCCGTTAAGGGAGGTTTCACTGTACTCTTAGGAAAGCCTATAAGCCGTTGTTTTGGGCATTATTTTCAAGTTTTAGGTCAGCTAATGATTTTTTCTATGGTCGGCTTGAAGCCTAAAGTTAGCTAGAAGTAAATTTCACCGACTTGAACTGACGCCGATTCATTACGCCCTGGAGAAGGTCTTTATCACGTTCTAAACGAAACCAAAAGCCATGAGGGAGGGTCGTAAGTCTAGGTGGACGTGAGAATCAATTACAAGTCTTAGACTAAAGTTTGAGTCACTGGCAATGGGCTTGACATTCTTCTACCATGGTAGCAAAGCGTACGATGGAGTTCTGGAAACGAAACGCGAGGACAGTATTGCGTGCCAGGAATGACAAATTCTGAGAAATGGTAAATTTTGAGAAACGTCGAAGGCTCCAAGGACGAAAAGTTAAAGCCATTAATGGCTCAAGTTTAAGCTTGAGCTGTTGTCTCGTTTATTTCTGAAAAAGCTGAAAGACACTTATTGAATCTTGTGAGATTGGCTTTTCAGTTAAATCCAGCGTTTTGATAGTTGAGCCAATATTTGGACCCTGATAAACTAATTGAAAGTAACTGTCAGCCTAGAGTTAGAGTTTGAGAGAAAGGTGATTGACTACTCTCTCCTGGAAGACGCTTTGAGAACCTCTTCTGCAGAGGATTATATTGAAGAATTTGCCTTGGAGTCGTCTGGAAAAAGTTGACTTACCCGAAATCTTTTAAAGTTACAACTTCATCTGTATTATGTATATGATTCGACGGTGAAAAGGTTTTCAAGCCGAAGAATTTTATCTAGCTTGACGCTGGATCAACTCTTGAGATACTTCCAAGTCAACTTCCAAGTCGCCTTTCTATAGTTAGGTTAGGTTGTTTCTAAACCACCCTCTGAATTACCAATTCCCTTGATTGTTCAAAGTGGCAGATGTGTTGCATCCGACACTGCGCTAGGAAAATCAATGATACAGGTTTTTTGTTGCTTAATCTGAGACAGTGAGGCATTCTTGCGAGGTTGTTGGGCAAAAATATCTTTAGTTTGACACTATGCCCAGGCATTAGAGCTCCTTATATACTAGACGTGATTCAAAAACAAGTTGAATTGTGAGATGGTTATTGGGCTTGAAGACCAAATAATTTTAGAATAATTATTTTAATAATTTGTCCGAACTTCAATACAATTGATTGCATATTGGTATAGTCACGACTACGCCCTCTTCCATCCTGAAGAGTATAGGAATCTGAGCGATTTTCATAACTCGACAAATTTATTTGTGTTATATTCACTAGTGGGTTACAGATTAATCGAGAATGGAGAATGTTTTTGTCGTCTACATTTTCATAGGTACTCAATATGATACGGAATAGTCATTGACTCCTATCCCATAATCCAAGTTGCCAGACGCTGAATACATTCTTCTACCGTCTTTCGATTCTTGCCAAGAATCCTTCCTTCTCTGTTAAAAGAAAGAAACTTTTCGTACATAGAATTCACCTTATCAGGTACATTACAAAACTAGTATAATATTGCACGTCCGGGTGTGAACATCCGGAACGAACGATCATCGGTTATATTATTTCTCTGCCAGACTTATCATCGCAAAATTGTTCCGTCTTCAGTGTTTCTTCTCGGGTTAAATAATGGCCAATATGTTTTGTGAAATTTGTCATTACCAGATTTTCACGTACACTAAGGGGTCCGTATAGTAAATTGCCACAGGCACGAATGATTTGATCACAAACTATGGAATTCTTCACTTGTGTACGGTATGGATGAAATGCTGAATTGTTTGCCGAATAATAATCCGAATGTACTCTGTAGACGTATATACGTTTGGAGTCTAATGCGCGAAGACAACCTGTTCTGCAGGGAAATGATTAATGTCGGCGACACGTAACGAGTGTACGACTACTGACGTCGAGATGTGTTACATGTGTCTGTTCACGTTAACACATAATTCTGTCGGAAAAATTACCGAACGAAGCGGATGGATGTACGGCTCCGAATTACGCCCTCCAGAAAGGGCGAGGATGCATTTCTAGCCTTAGCTGACCTAAATACGTGTTTTGTTGTTATGCTATGAATTTTGCAGAATATTATTTCCAAATTTGACTCTTATTTTCGGCACATGTGGCTATTATCGCCTTCCGTGTAGATGCACTCTCCGTCTCCTGGCATGTTGACGCGGAGGAAACGTATGAGAGAGCAACCCAGTCTCGATACAAATACGTATACCTACATCGTCATACAGTATAGACATATAGGTGTCAAATTGCAGTACGTAAGCGTCTGTCTGGTTCGAAGCAACAGCCGGAAACAATAATTTAATATCAAATCAGCGAATATGAAGAGTCAGCAGTGTTTTTGGACACGTTTTTCGCGTCCGCTTGCATTCACTAAATTTATCGTAGGTAGTAGTAATATCAGTGTACATTTATTCATTCATTCATCCGATCGAGTTGACTAATGAATGAGATTGAATAAAAAAAGGGGAAAAAATGACTATTGACGAAGCTGTCGAAAGAATCCGCCCTTCTTTCACACGCTGAAATTCCTACGCGGTATAAAAATACTATTATACCTATGCTGCGCTGATGGTGTTCCTTTCTAATTCTGTAGTACCGTCAGGTAAGATTCATTCTACCAAAAAATGAATTGTAGGCGACTATTCATTGAAATCAAGAGTGGACTCGAATGAAAAAAAAAAGTATTTTCCCTTTCTGTTTCGGTCACACGAAGTGAATGAATGTAGTGTAGCCTAGGTAGTTATGGATGATTTTATTGCACAATATAATTCACTTTTCGCGATCTAACCTTGACATTTATTCATGTTGAGAAAAGAAATAAATAAAAGTAAAATCGAAAAAGAAAAAAAAAAAACTTTATTGAAAACGAAATCAATGTAACGCGAGAACGTTGAAACTAACTTGAGAGAAAGTTGGCAAAAAAAAATAGATAAATAACTCATCTGTACATTAAGCCATTAGAAGGTCAACATTGAAAACGCGCACTTTTGTATATAATATAAAATATTTATACATAAAGACGGGGAAGAATGAAAAAAAGAAAGAAAAAAAGAAAAAAAAAAAAAAAACTAGAATGAAACCACTTGACCACTTGACGTGTCCCGACAAAAACGCTATTCCAACCTTTTGTATTCCGTCCCTCCCTTCGACAAAGCATAAACAAATCGCAAAAAAAAAAATCAAACGAACCAATAACCCTTTCGGCGGATATCCATAACATTTCTTCCTTCTCTCCCTTTTTTTCTGTACACTACTATTTTGAACTCCACTTTCACTTTTATAGAGCGGTCGTACGAACGTCGGATCGAAATACACTCGACCTTGAATATGTGTGCTAGGAAAAGTAGTTGGTAGATTTTTGACAATGACTGGGCAATTCGTGATCAAAAGAAATTGCACGCGTACGCGAATACCACTTGACATTATTGAGCGAGTCTTGGAGTGAATTTGATTGTATTCGAGCGGACCTATTTCTCTCAAGCGTATACCCTCGTCATCTTACGATCGAAGTTCAGAAATTAAACGTGGAGAAAAGCTAAATAGTACGAATGTCTTATGTATGGTCTTGAGGTGTGAGGACTAATTTGCTGTCAGTTCTACAAAATTCTAGAAACGCTTCCTCCATGAAACTTTTCAATATCGAAGTTAGAGATTCTTTTTGGGCCAACGTCACGTCGGTGGACCGCGCGTCCAACCGTTCGAAAAAATAATTATTATACCTGTTGTATTCACGCAGTAGTGCGTAAGCATCTAGGATAGGCGCCAATGATGCTCGTACGAAATAATTACAACATAGCCGACGGAATAGGTTTGTGACAATGAACCATCGAGAAGTTTAAATTGCAGGTTGTAAAATGACCAACAAATATGCGATCAACAGCCGTTGTGTGTATTTCTTTCGTGTTCGCAGAAACGTAATTTCTATCTTTCCTGGTTGCCGCACGCAACCATTCTCTCCTCCCTCTGCCCTCTTCATTCTTTCGAAGTATCAATATTATTAACCAACCATCTTTGATCTATTGTTTGAAGTCAGTTATGATAAACCGAAGAGTTCAAGTATCTTTTTAAACGAACGCGTACTCTGACGTTAATAATTCAACAATCAATAAGTATGCTCTTTCGTAATTAACTAATTACATTCATTAATTCTGTATTACGACGACTTCGGGTGCCAGTTCAGGCGTGCATAAATATGAAGTAAGCGGAAGAAGATTACTTTAATCGCCCTTATTTACAAACTCGTGACCTTTTTCACAATAATATACTCATTCTCATGACCCTGATCTGGTATTTTAAAGAGAAGACGTATCCTTAGCGATTTTCAAATTGTACTGCGTCGCTCGACTTTCAGGAGTCATGAAGTAGAAGTAAGCCTAACAATCGTTTCTTCTGATGTTTGATTGATAAGCTGCTAAACATTCCACTCGCAGATAGCTTTGGTCATCATTGAAAGGTTGAAAGCTTGCCCGTTGGGAAGCCTTCAAATGATTTTCTAAATAACTTAAATTTTGAAGTATGCTCCAGTGACGAATTTAGGTACGCGCACGATAAGCACATACTTGGGAAGGCATTTCGCCTGAGAAGTAGAACACAAAACTTTTAGTAAAAAAGAAGTACTAGCCATTGAGGTTGTTCCAGTTCTTGGGGGTGCAAAAATCCTAAATCAGCCAGTACACTCATTGTAGATTCATAATAAATTGGGAAAAAAATTCAAGTATAGGATATTCGAGATTTGATTTGCCTTGCTCAATCTTGCCGTTCAAACATCACTAGTGATGGTTTTGTTGTGAATGCTCCCGGTAACATTACTACTACTGATTTCGATTATGTGGTTTCAATAGAAGCACTTCGACGTGTCTAGTGAACTAATAATTCCGGTCTTTCGTTGATCCTCTTAATTAGAATAATTCACACGTGCGCGTCGACCTGCAAATTTCCCTACGAACGCGCAAATAACTTAAATCCGGTTTGCAAACTTTCAAAGTCAAACTCATTGGCATAGGGTATGATCTACGATGAAGAGAAAAAGTCGGAGTAGGGACGAAACCGCCTAATAAACCAAAGGGACGATACATGGGCAATATGAGCTTTCAAAGAGCCTCCATCATGAACTAAGTACTAAATGTATCGTTCTTAAAAATCAATTTCATTCTTTCTTCCTCGGAATGTGTGCTCATTTAATTTCAAGGTCTTGTTGACATAGTCCAGAATGATATTTGACCGAGCAACCTATTTTACACACCTTATCAATTCTTTGCTGAACACAATCTTAATTCTCCTGTTTCTTTATTAAACGATGCTGGCGACCCTATGATTTGCTCGGTCAAAAGTTCAAACTACATTTCAAACTAAGAAAATATCCATTAAAGATTCGAAGAGATCATCCTGGGCTGTTAAGCCGAAAATCGCCGAGCGAATTTCGTTCAAAATAAGGTAGCCGTTAAATCACGTATGTTAGCCCTTAGCTGAGCCGTTCGCTATTCATACTGGATTTGCTAATGACTAATATTTTTCCGGAGGAATCCCCTCCTCTACTTGTGGCCGTTAGCTCTTAGCCGTTAGCCAATCTATTTTGGTCCAAAATTAGCTAGCTGTTGGCTGATAGTTGAAGCCAATCAATTTGATGTAGGAAAAAAAGTGCTTCCTTCAAACCTCTCCTCTCTGCTTCTATAAGCTGCAGATCTTTTCAACTATGGAGCATCAGCAAGGTCTAGTTGGGATCGTGTGTAAAACCACAAGCTTTTGTTTATTTTTTATTATTCGGTCTCAGCTCTCATAAATACATGAAGGTATTTCGCGGAGAGAAATACAAGTAGGTGTTCACGAAATTTAATTACCTACCTATTCAATATTCTGAAGAATCTTCAGATAACTCATCACCTCCATTCTCGTACAAAAATCCCAGAACATGGCTATATTAGCGCTCACAAAAGCTAACTTTGGCTTTTTTTCGAGTGAATAAATTGATTTAAACTTTCTACACCCAATATTCCAAAAGATAGCGGAATGCGCGAGAACAAAAATAAAACAAATATTCAAAACAATCGTAACGGTTTTCCAATATCGAATGTGTACAAAGCGTGTATATAACCCCCAGTTACTTCTCTTTCTTAATAATGACTACAGTACCTACTTCATTTCCTATAGACTTGAAACAGGAAGCTTTACATATATATTTACCAAGTTTGAAGTAGAAAGGGTGGGAGGGTACGAGTACAAAATTATATTCAGGGAGGGTGGTTTTGCAACGGTTAAAATGCGTATGAAAATGTGTACCTACGTAACGAGTAGGCTACTGTACATAAACATTTTTACCTTACAATTTTGGTTTCTTATCTCGATACTCAATCTGTAAAGAGGTGCTACGTATCATAAATAATTTCAACTCACGAAAAAGACGCCACAATTGCATTATTTCACTTTTTCTTTTTTCAAAAGTGATAAGGCGGTTGTAGTAATGTCTTTCAATATAAACTTGATTAGTCATCGTCTTTTTGATTCATAATCATCGTAGTCGAGACGTAAACGTGAATCACGGAATGGGTATTAATTCGGCTCCTATTAGATGACATTGATAGTAATTGTCCAGTCAGAGTATTGAATTCTTTAAGGAACAACGACGCCTCTCTGACCTGATGGGAAAAGGCTGAATGGATAGAAAATGAAATTAAATACATTCCTATTGGGCATATAAGCTTACGCTTCAAATTTTTAGTTCTATTTTTCTTATGACTCTACGAGTAAAAAAAGAGAGAAACTCTCCAAGACGCGACACATCATGGTGTTCGCTATCACTCTCAAGCAGTATCGATGAGAAAGAGAAAGAAACAAACTGTGTAAGAATGGGAAAATAAAAAACATCGTGGAGTGACGAATTGGCAAATACACAAAATGATTTCTCCAGCGCATATGGTAATATTCTGTACTTTATCTTACACATACACTCTTGATATAAAAATGAAGTGGTTTCAAATCTCTTATCGAATGATAGTCCGCGTGAGAAATGTATACAGTATATTTGTTGAAAGCGAAACGTGCAATTAATTTTATAATGGAATTAAAATTATCAGGGTCCGCCTCATTGCCACTTTTCCTTTCGAAACTAGTTTTCACTTTCTACAGAAAAAGCGGTTTAAGCGAGCGTCTTTTACGATTTACGTATATACGAGTACCCATTCCGTGTAGTATGGAATAGACCACGAAGTCACAGACGCATTCGCGTAGATACAGTCGTATTATTTCGCAGGTTTCTTCCGTACGTCGACGCATTATTATGCATTTTTAAAAGGTTTTCAAAATCAAATATAACTTACTTTGTAGGAAATGCACTCGCGCTAGCATATCTATCCATTTTCTCAAGCGTCGGCACCTGATATACGCGCATAATAAAGAATTATATTACACGGTTATCAATAGATTTTATAATTTCCAGATTCTTTATTAGATCTTTTCTTCTTCTCCCTCCCTAATATCATTCATTCATATCCATACGTAATCCATTATATCTGTTACATGTAAAATAAAATCGTAATGATGAGAATGAATGAAAGGAACCATATGCACGAAAAAAATGTAATGACAAAACGGAAGATATTGAATAATATTAAACGTATGGAACTCTAGACCTCTGTTATAGTATGCAGTATAATATCAAAAATTTTCATATACCTGCTCTTGTTTAGGATTTGAGATTGTATTGTCGAGTTTGAATGATACCACCTTGCTACGAATGTAATCGCACGAGCTGTCTGAAATGTATACGATTACGAAATTATTGGTAGCTGCTGCTGCCCGGGTACAAAATATAAACCATATACCGTGACAGGAAATATTGGCTTGTTATTTTCCTATGTTTTATTTACAAAATCTGTTTTACATTTCTTCTCTCTTTTCGACTGAACGGCTCGACTTTATTTTTTAGCGGCGAGATTTTCAGTGCTACAAAAATTCAGAAAGTGGGAACTTCCCTTCTTGGAGGTTAACACTCTGGTTGAAGCTCTCATGAGTCATTCTTTCAAGCCGAAGCCCGTCTTGTAGAGCTTCAGGCTATCTCAATTCCTCGAGAAGGCTCGTAGACTCTCCTGGGAAACAGCTGTTTTACAGCATGCGCATATCCAGTCCCTCCCGAAGACAATTTCTGATAGAGATCTGAAAAGAAGCAGAAAATTTTACGTGTGATGAAGTTCATACTCTTGAGCCTAACGGACCGTTTGTTATTGCTCTACTGATAACAGCTACGCCCTTATCTTACTGCTATGTTCAAAACGAGGGTGTTTCACGTGTTATTTCCCATGAAAGAAAAGAGAATTAGGTATTAAATATTTTAAAAACAAAGAGATGTATTGTCCATATTCATGAACTAGAAGTTTCATTTTTTCTTTCGAGCTCTTGACTCTTGTAATAACAATTTATAGGATAGTTGATTGATAATCAACGAGATCTGTTATAGCATCATGTAAAACATAGGTACCTCTCATAATTGTTTGTATGATAAGGTAGGGTTAGGCTGTTATCAGAAATGAGGTCTGTAGAAAAGTACTTAGAAATTTCTTAGCGTTACCGGTATTTTCATGAAGAACCCGAGATTCAATCGTGTTCAAAGACCTCACAAACGTGCACAATCAAACTTTATTTCTCAAAAGGCCGGATGAAAAGTTTACAAACGAGTTTGGCGAGGCCTTTCCAATTAGGTACCTACCAATTATATTTGAGCTCACATTCGATTGACAAATTCAGCTGATCAGATAAGTTCAGAAGTTTGTTCGAAACTATTTGTTTCTGCTGTGATTATGCAATGAAAATAATACAAAGAAATAATGGAATTCGAATTCCGCATACCCTTACATAACTCCTGTTTGTAAAATGAGAAGAGGAGGATCCATACACGAACCTTCGCCGAGGGAGTGCGGCTAGAGTTTAAAACTGGATTCCTGCGAAGCGGTCGGGTGGTCGGTCGCCAAAACCGAGGTGGGTTTGTGCGTTTTTGGTCTATTCAACATAAAATCTTCCCCTCACTTTATTCAGTATAAATACTTCGAACGCTCCGCTCTCTAGAATAACCGACTAAAAACCAGATTTTATGCACTCATCAAATTTTCGATGATTCGATGATGGTTATGTTTACCTCCATCGAAAAAGCCTAATCGTGTGTCGTCTCATCGATAGCTGTTGACTTCAAGTTTCCAAGGATTTATGACCGCTTAGGCCTATTCAAAAACTTTTCATAGCTTCCTAATTGTACAGTATCCCTCGTTTTATTAAATACCTTTCTTCGTGGTTGATCAGCATTTTTTTGGCGCTCTGTCGATCGTGTTCGGGGTATTACTAAATAAATTTGTCGTCATTCTCTTTAGTAGTTTCCGGAAAATGACTCCTCGACTCATCGAAATGAGAGTATTTCTTGTTTTCTAGTTTTTGCACGAGCTGTCTCGTTTGAAATACACCCAACGAAAAAGTGATTTATTTGTTTGCGCTCCTTTTCAAGATTTCGTATGTCGTATTGTAAACCTAATACTTAAAAGACAAGAAGACAATGCAAACTGAATGGTTCTCTCTCTTTTTTCGAACATTGAAATTTCAACTACAGGCTACGTACTTACTCTTTTTTTTTTTTTTTTTTTTGGACAAAATAACTCTAGATGCATCTTTTGTTTTATAAATTTTGCGTCATCTGTTTTCTTTCTTTCTTTTATTAGTATTATTCGTTTCTTTTCTTCTATAATTATGCTTCGCTAATTTCTTTTTCCCTATGTAAATTACAAATTCTTACGAAAAATTACAAACGTCGTGCCCTACTATTCTGGTATTTCTTCTAAGTTATTCTCTTTCACACATAAGCAGCCAAATACTGTGCAACATTTGCATTTCTCTTTTTCTTTATCGTTCCTAGGTTTATTTGTATCGAGTATGATTCTTCTTTTCACATACGTAGGCATTGGTAGGGTACTCGTACATAAATATTTAGGATTTTCAAGGGTGTGTGCACTACCTACCGTTGCCAACCAAAGTGAGTGATAACAGCTTCTTTTGAAAAAAGTAATTTAATTACATTTATTATAATATAAAAAATGCCATCTCAACCTACTAGCCTATTCTTCAAACTTCATCTTTCATTCTTTGAAAAAAACTTTCCGATAAAATTCAACTTCTACTTTCAAGTACTTATTTAATACAGACGTATGAATGATATACTTCTAAACATTGATAATTATATGTTCGCTAAACTTATTTCACTCTCGAAGAAGTTTCATCTTCATAAAGTTTTAGGGGAGTGATCATGAAGCTTGCTCTTAAAAACCCAGGGATAAAGAGGTAATTTTTATTTGTACTTCATCTTCTAGGTAACGGAAGAAGTTGGAAAAATTCATTCCGATCACTCTACCAACGCTCGTTCGCTATAGTCTTAGGTATGAGTGGAAAGATAGCCATTCCAGTTTCAGAAGTGAGACGTTTCTTACTTTCTCTCAGAAGTAAAAAGTTCGAGTAACTCTCTACCGTCGAACGTCAAAGTTGATTCTCGAACAACCATGAATCATTTATCTTATCGTATTCGTGAGTGATTCGATAGATATAGGGACCACCGCTCTATGGGTTTTCATGCGCAAGAATGAATATAAGTCGGTAGGCCTACGTACATATCTCGAGTCGAAATTTCTCAAACTTCCGACGTCAGATTCGATTATTTTGCTATCAAATAAGTACGATGCGCCGTGTGTAGAGATTGTGTGAGCACCATTAGTTTATTCTTCAGGCATGTTCAGCGATTGATGGCTACCTGAAGATTAACGACCAGGAAGAAATTCTTACTCCTACAATTAAGGACCCATTGAAGTCAGGAGGTTCTGAACCTATCAGGATGAAAATCAATATATGATGGTTCTGGATTCCTAAAATTGAATTGAGATGAATGGATACATTGTGGTGAAGATTAATTGAGGGGCTATCCAAAATGAGAGCAATTCCTGCGTATATTTTAAATAGGAGAATTGCCCTTTCTTCGCCTAGGTCTTCAATTCTTCAAAGAGAACGAAAAGAACGGATTAGGATTTCGAGAAAACAGAACCACTTTATCGATGACGATGTGTTTTGCTTGAAACCCCGAATGAAGCGAAAGGAGTCGCGTATAGTCGCGGTATTTATCGAGATTTTGAGTTTCGTAAAACTGGCCGCTTATAAGAAGATTCCTATGTTGCAAGCGAAATAACATGATGTTACTAATTTCACTTTTCTTCGCGATGTCACTTCCATCGGCTAGGTGTTGTGATAAGAGAGAACACTTTTACTTTAGTCCGTCAACACTGACACGCGTTCGTCACAGGCAGAGAGACTCGTGAAAAGAAAATTTAAATTGGTACCTATACTAAGTACATCATTCATGCTCCATTTCTCCATGGCGACGATGACTCCAACCTACGTGTTATTTATATACCTACCTTGCATATTCGCCATAGCCACAGTACAGTATAACGGTTCGCCGTGCTCTCTTACAGGTTCTCTCACGCGCGCGATCTCTCTCTCTCTCTTTCTGCTTCTTTCGTTTTGCCCGTATCAAACTGCTGAGAGTTGAGTTACCTCATTGTTAATTAATTTTATAAAATATCAGTAATTGTACCGCTTCTGTATGTTGCACTAACCGGTTGACGGAATGTGTTGTAAAACATCGGAAAAGAAAATTCTTTCTCCATGCAATGAATCATAATTATGCGTGATGTATATAACCTTTAGTTGTGATGTGGAAGAATCTAGCTTCAAATGCATCCGCGAACTATGGCTGCGCACGTCACGATTCTAATGAAGATATTACGTCGGCTGACACAATTTGAACACTAGATACATTTATTTTCCTTTTAAAGTAGAGATTTTCGAAATTTTACGAAGTCCACGACTTACTGATTGCAATGTTGTCCATTTTCTTTGCTTACAGATCACGAATACGAGTGTACAGCACGAATGATGAGGCGAGATTTCGCTCGAACGAATTCTCTTGAAGACAAGTCACAAAATGGCACAACGGCGCCACAGTTATTCTTAATATCATTCTTTTACAGGTTTTTTATATTTTTATATCGGAAAAATGATATGATACTAGATATTTTTAGCACGTTTTAATGAATACAGTCATTTATATAATGTAATTAATTTAATTTATTGTATTTCCTTTCTCTCTATTTTCTTCATATACAAACGCCTGTATCCTCTTTTTCCTTCTTCTATTCCTTTTTATACGAATTTTTTTATCGTTAAGCGTGAATAATTAATTTAACGATGGAGTAGTTCAAAAATAAAATAAAGAACTGATGTACAAAACTCGCTAGAAAATTACTGAAATTGGAATTGATATTTGTGTTAGTTTATTTTAATCGATTTTTATGCGTGTTTCCGAAACGAATTATTGTTTAAGTGGTGCCATTGTCATCTGATATAACTCGATTCTTTCCTTCTTGTCTTTTCTTCGTCTTTTTTTTTTTTTTTTTTCTTTTTTTTTCATTAAATTATTATCATTATTATTAATATTTTATTATTATCATTATTTATTATTCAATTTGTTACATTGGAAATTTATTATTTTAATTATTTCCAAAGATGATGTGTGTTACTCAAAAATTGATTTTCAAAAGGAAAAAAAAAAAAAAAAAAAATATTGTTAGTAATTTACTTTAGTCATTGAAAAAGTAGGTCAGTTCGGATAATGGTTGCACAAGTCGACGATATTTAATATCGATGTTCTATACGTACTTCAAAAGTAATTGTTGTATCCTAATTTGCTCAATACATCACTGGAGAAACGAATGAAAATGCATCACAGGAGAACGAATAATATATGGATTTAGATAGTTTCGATGTAGTAATGGTATTTTAAGTGGTTTACACGGAAATTTCTTCTAATCATTCTGCTAGTTTTAATGATATAGTAAAAAATACTTTCAGTAAATATATTTAAAAATAATTTAAGCTCCTTACGTGTTATACAACGAATATATGCATTTTTTATTGTTAGCTTTAATGAATAAATATTTATTTCGTTCGTAAATGAAACATCGAGCGAAAACAAAAAATTAAAGGCAACAAGGAAAATTTGTAATAGATCGTAGTAAACTTCATATAAAACGGCAGATGAATTATTCACGATTAATCTAATAAGTTTTTATACTGATTTATTCTATTACTTATTTATTATCTATTCCATAGTCTTCCATTTCCCTCCTTTTTTCTTCGTTATCTTTAAGACAGTCTCGTGTAAATACTGTATATTAGTGAGCATTTTCATGTAGGTGCAAAGACTTATTTATACGGAAAGAAATACACGTGTTAAATCGTAAACGTATTTCTATTTTGTTGATTGAATCGTATTGGAGTTGACGTTCTTTTGCCCGCAATTACAAGACTTCAAACCAAAATTGAGATATCTACAAATAAGTTATAAATCTTGAGTCCAGAATTCTGACGTACGAATTTTGTTCAAAATATAATAATCTAAAAAAACTGATAGAGGTTTTTCATGTTCACGTCAAGCCTGATTTATATAATCATTAAATGCTTGACATAAGCGTAAAATTTGGAAGACTCATAAAATTCTCGGCAAATGGTAAATCTAATATTGCAAAATCCTACTCAAGTATTGATTTCAATAATCTTACATTCTATTCTCGTTAGAATGGAGTGAAAGGCTTCAACAGAAATACCGTTCCTTTTTTTTAGCAGTGTATTTCGACACAAAAATCTTCAAATGTTGTATAGGTACGCGTAGTTTTCCAGACACTGGAAAAGATTTAATTTTATCACCCACGCATGAAAACCCCAAGAATCACTAAAACATGAAATTTTACATGACCTTGAAAATTATCTTCTACAACTTGGAAATGACAATTTTTAAAGTGTTCGACTAATGAGAAAAAATCTATAATTTAGTAGCTCCATTATGCACATTTGGTCAATAGGTTGTGAATTGGGTAAAATTTCTGCTGATTTCACGTGGGTATTATGCGATTACACGAATTGCGCGTAACATATAAATGTACATACTAGGTACGTCAATTACGAATTTAAGACATTTCGACTAGGTTGAAAAAAAAATCATACCGTCTTTTTCTCGTCATCTGTGGTACTGTTCGACTCATTATATCGTAAAAATTTTTGAGCACACAAACCTACAGTATGAATCGGGTTTACATCGATCTGTCCATCATGTGGAAATAAGATGGAAAAATATTTTCGAAATTACAGTTTATCGATTCATTTGTCTATGCAATAAAAAAAAAGAAAACTTTATCGAACATAAATCGAGTATATTTCATCGCCAATTCCGACGCTGAATATGGAAGGCGTTTCGGATCTCGTTCTCCAGAAATTCCCAGAATGAATTGTGTTAGTAGTTATATTCAACAACGAGTTGAAAAATTTCAACGATAAAAGGAAGATCTACTATTTCGATCCACTTCTTCAAAATTAATACCAATTTTCTGTCTTTCTTTTTATTATTCACGAAATTTATTGATTTCAGTAACAAAAATGACACTTTTATGATATGAGAAAAAACCCGAGCTCTATGTGACGATAAGGTTATACTACACACTGTATTCATAAAAATTTGCATAGGTACTACATAAAAACGATTTCTAAAAAAAGAATAAAACGAACGAACAAAACAAAATCAAAAATGAAAATGTTTTCAGGAAATCGCCAGAAATACTTCATATAGGTTCTCATCTTTTTATTGATACATATTTATTTTGAAGTCACCTCGAGTGAATTTCATCCGACTGTGAGAATACTAGTTACATTCGCAGTTTGTTACGAATATTTTTACAAGACTCTGGTTATTTAATTGGAACACATTTTTCTAATGAATGAATATCGATTTTTGGAAATCTATTCTATATAAAAAGGTACATTTTTCAAGAATACACATTAATGATTCAAACTTTATGAGGAGATAATTCATTCTAGAATTTATAAGCATTATCTTTCTCAAAACCCGCACTCAGTCTTCATTCTGTCACGTTGCGGTATCTTGTCATTTCTTTCTATAAGTACATCAATAAATTATTTATCAGAAGGTACAGATTAGAATGATGCTAGACACTCTAAGATATTCGGATTGAGGGTGTGATCTTGAAACTGATTCCGAAGTGACAGATGACTTTTTCTACCATTGCCGAAAATTAGGCTACTTAAAGAACAACGTGTTAAAAAAAGTATCTAATTCGTAGCATGTTTAGTTCAGATCTTCCACAACTATTAATTAAAAGAATAAAAAAATATACTAAATATCTACTTAATATAAGTGGATAAATACTCCCTAACAATGAGACGGGATCGTGATGCAAGCAAAGAACCAGTGATTGAAACACTGTGTAGGATTTGAAAAAAATGAAGCGTAAGAAGTAAAGTTGAGAAGCAATTGGAAACACCACGGGAAAGAGAAGATCAACGGAAATCTTAGTGCGGAGGAAAAAAAAACAAGTATGTGGGGCCTATGCCATTTATTTTAAGATAGTATTTCATTCGGATTTCAAAAATATAAGCACTCGTTTTATCACAGTCGTTCATTATCAAAGCCGTATTTTGTTCAAGTTTCAACAGGTCCACAAGACCGTGATGATTCAATCGAACCGAAGAAATTCTGAACACGTTGAGTCGTTCTTCGTTCAGTAAAGAGCAGGCCGCCTGTCTGAACCCTGAACATCTGCCTGTCCGAAAAGGAAGTCGTAAAAAATTGGCGTTCTGTTCATACTGGAGAGATATTTTTCTCCGAATTGCGGATTCTGATTATATTTCAATATTATACACAAACAAGCTGTCCTCAATAAATAAATGTATTCTAATGATTAATGAATTTCTATTTCGTTCACAACAAGATGGAGAAGGAGAACTTATACGACGGAAAAAGAAAACGAATTGAAGACCCCTGAAAATTTGAAAACTTTGAGGAGGTCGAGGAAAAGAGTAGTTAGTTGCAGAGAGAATCCACAGAAGGACTTTGCGACCGCTTTGACTATAGACTTCAACAGTGACTGAATAAATAGAGTAAAAGGAAAGTATTGACTTACATTTGAAGACATAGGTACACATTTAACAGAAAATTATCTTTCACCGGAAAATGTGTCTCTCAGAGCACATGCGTAAGCAGACAGCTACATATATTCATGATTTTTTTTAATCATTCTTTTTTATCATTTCAATGCTAGAGGAATTTTTAGGGAATGTAAAAGTCTTTTGCTGAGAGAAACTGCGAAGTCTTGGATCCGACACTCGATGACGTCCACGGATGTCAAACTTGAGCGATTGTGTCAACTGTAATTATTGTTTTAAATTTCACGTCAACTAATGATTCTTCTAATGATCAACCGAAAGCCTAAAGTCAGCCGAAAGCCAATGCCATGGCTGAAACTGGAGTCCGTCTTACCGTTTATTACATTCTAAAAAATGCTACAAGCCAAACGTTAGGTATAATATTGAATTTATTGATCGGAAAAATTGATAATGGTTGTACCGGGCTTAAGTTGATGCGGCGATTGAATGAAAGCCTTGAGTGGAAGTTTAAGTCGATGACAATTGGCTTGATGTCCCTGAAGAAATCCAATTTCGATTTCAGTGGTTCATACTGGTAAGCAAGTTGCTGATCTTATGATTTCGGCGATTACATACACTTTTATCAAAATACCAACATTGTGATTCTGCTCCCCGCTCGGATACATGATTATACTGTGCGCATAGTGACATTATTGGTTAGTAAAAGGTGGAAGAATTGACCTGAAAAAGTTAGGGAAGAAGAGGATGTCGAATGTGACCGATTCTGAGACTGAACAGGATGAATTCTTCCTTACGTTTAATTTGGATGGACAATGTCGGGCTGGCCCGGGTTGCGAGGTTGCAATCGCAAACCTGCGAGGCCCGCGGCCCCGAGCAAAGGGCCTGGGCACACGCCAAAAAAAGGGGATGGGCTGGCGATGAAGATTTTGGGCGGCCCGGGAACCCTGTAATATGCGAGCCAGCACGACACTGTTGGAGGAAGTCCGGGAGACCGTTTTTTTTTTCAATTTTCTAGAATTCACATTATATAAGGGGACGTATCTGGCAAAAGGGCGTCCGTCAATGTATTTCTTATGAGACGGACGCCCTTCTGCCAGAACCCTCCTCTATAAGGATGTGAGTATTAGAAAATGGTAATAATTTTCGAGGTCATAGGTAGAAGGAGGTACGGGGTCAGAAATTGAATGAGAAAGAATGGAATCTTCGGCAAAAGAAAATGAGAGGGGATCAGTTGACAGTGAGAATTTGAGATAAGAGATGAAGAAAAAGAGACGGGAAAAACTAGAATGGATAGCTTTCTAAATATTTTAGCTATTTGTCTGTCATAAATAAACCTTCTGATTTCAGTAATTATGGATAGCGTTCAGCTAAGTGGTGGAAATGGGTGCGGAAAATCACAAAAGGTATTCCTCGCCGTGAAGAGCATGTCAAAAAAATGCCATTCGTCTGTAACCCGTATCCTATATTGGGAGGTGTCCAAAAATTATCGAAGTCACTTTTGCCGCAAAAAATTGCAACCTCTGTCAAATTTTTAACATGTAGTTTAATGAGATGGGGCAGAAAGAGGGCAAAATTTGAAATTAGTGAATGATGTCTTTCAACGCTTTGGCACACTGGATCGCAACCAGTGACTGGCCAAAATTATTTTGAAGACGCTGGGTAAATCGAGGCTGGAAATAAAACTGTCACTTTTGTCTGGTAATAAGTAATAAATCCAGCAGTATATTTTCTTGTTCATCATACGGACCTAAATGTTCAGACAATATACACTTGATTTTCAGTATTAGGGATACATTTATCGGCTCGTAATGATAATGTTGAATCCGTGTAAAAAAAATTACTGTGAGCGTGAAATCTAATTATAATTTTGCAAAATTATACCCGCGTGCTGATGCACAGGCCTACATATAATCGTATATGTTCAAAACTAGATAATATGAACACAGGGCTACATTGTACATATATCACCTTTCGTTCCGTCATATTTTATACGCAAAAACGCTCAAAACCTTCGAAGTTCACAAGTTTCTAATGTGTTTGCATCTGCGAACGTGGATGTAACTCACCCCGGGTCTACGAGATAGAAAGATGTACCAATTCGATCCACAAATAAAAACCTGTCGTTTCACCGTATCGGATAAAATCTGCAGGTGATATGAACCCAAAAGTTGTTGCTTTATTACATACGCTTTCCTATAGTATACATTTTTCACTCCTCTGGGTAGCCATATTCTTTTAAAATTTATTTGACATCTAAACTCCAACTCAAGCGCTCTTATTTATCTCTGTATTCGTTCTTTTTTTTTTTTCTTTTTCTTTTCTTTCTTTCTTCGATCGTAAATTTAAAAAACTCTTATTTTAAAGTCTTCGTTTCGAGAAAATAAACTGGACTGACATAAACGGCAGTAAATTAGAAATATTATGTGATGGCGAGTTTGACACAACAGCAGTAATATGAAACCAACTGTGCCTGTTGTAACACGCGCATGAGGATCAATTTTGTTGCGATGCGATAGTCAAAATAAGTATGTACAGCAGAACCGACGAAATTATTGTATATTTTTTTGTCAACTTCTCAACACGAAGCAATTTGAAGTGAAAAGTAAATCGAGCTGTAGGTAGTGTTCAATTAAGAAAACGAATCGAAAAATCGTAGTCTTCAGAGTCTACGAATGTAATACGTAGCTGTACAACTTACCCGATAATTCTTCGCTAATAATTTCCCGGGCCTACATTTGTGAGTATGGATTAGAATCATTTTCCAAGGTTTCAGCTCCTAATGATTCAAGAGAATGCTCTTTACAGATCGAAAAATGATATCTTTTGGCTACTTTCTAGAAGTAAGTCTAAAGAAGATAGCGAAGCCTTGAAAAAACATAAGAACATACCAACATTAAATTTTATCATTAAATTACCTAGGTCGAGCGCCGAAATCCGGTATAAGTCTAGGCCTAGGTCTCTGATTGACTCGGGAGAATTCAAGAAGTTGAGAATCATTTTTGCAAATGAGACAGAAAAATGAAATTGCGAGGATCATTTTCCCGCAAAGGGGAAACTGCTACTTGCCGGAAGGGGCGGCCGATCTTACCCACGTGATCCAGCACCCTGCCCCAATGGTTGATTTTAGCTAGTTTTACTGGCTTTGATCTCGGTTGTATCTTCTATTTACTTTTCACTTATAATGTTGTTTTCTAAAATTAAAGCCTCTCTTTTCGCTTCTGATGATGACTTGAAACACCTAGAAAAGAGACAAATATTTCGAGCCTTCAGTTATGAAAAAAAAAAAATAATAAAATAAAGGAAAGAGACTGGAAAAAATCTCGTCCTCTGCCTTTAAGGTAAACCTCCTTAGATGTTGGATTTCGGAAAATG
The DNA here is from genome assembly GCA_035079395.1 of Aspidiotus destructor. Classification (NCBI taxonomy): domain Eukaryota; kingdom Metazoa; phylum Arthropoda; class Insecta; order Hemiptera; family Diaspididae; genus Aspidiotus; species Aspidiotus destructor. Next base: position 6,595,640 of record JAVHKZ010000003.1, on the reverse strand, counting down.
TTGTTCTCGGAAATCCAATAGATGTCGAACTTGAAAAATGTCCTCACAACCATAAGGACGGAGAACATAGTTCATAGATTCAAGACTAGCAAAAATCTCGAACTCAGCCTCTGTCGTTGCAAGACTTAATAAAATTTCGAGTTTGTCACCCCTACCATGATTACCCTGGCTGACTCCCATGAAGTAAATTTTGCGCTCGGGTGAATCAGAGAGTGATGACATAGACTCGTAACTGATAAGAATCTCAATACCTCTCTCTGAACTCTGAACATTATGCCAGATAATAATAATTGAATTCCAATAATTACAGCGGATTCTTTATCAAATTTGCAAAAATTATCCCATTTTCCTCTTCTTGAGTAGAGAAAAACAATTTAACGACAAATTGGTGGTAGGACCAGAAACCTTGGCCTTCTTAGTCCCAACTTAATCCGAGCCTGAGGTAGTGAACCGTTACGGGCATTTTCCAGCAATTTTCCAATTTTATGACGGTGAGCACACTCCCAAAAATTATTCAGGATGCATACTCGTGAGCGAAAAAACGCACCATCGGATCAGAAAAAAAATTGAAAAATAATACGTAGGGAATCCGCAATATCAGGTCTTCTTACTGATTTTCGTCGATAGCTCTCGAATCGATATTTGGACATGTATGTGTGTTTGGGCTGGATGTCACCCTCTCTTGCAGACATAAAATTAGAAAAGGATTTTTCTTTTCAAATTATGAACTTGTCAATTACTTTTCTCTCCTATATTTGAAAAAATGAGAAAGATGTTGCCGTCACGAGTAAAACTGATACTAAAATTTTTACAAGAGCAGATAAATCAAACGTTGAAATTTCACGTCAGACGAAACACGAAATGAGAGAAACCATAAGTTCGATAGTGAAAATCTATTTGAATTAAATTCACATTGCACGGATAAAAATTATAAAGTTGAAGATGAATACAATCTTCAACAACGTAACTTTCGACTATCGACACTACTGTAAATGTGATACAAAAAATAAAATTCAATTTAAAAACGATAATAAATGCATTTTAAAAATAACACCACGATGCTTCATATCGAACATTCACTTGATTAAAATTAGGTATAGGAGAATATATTTTTTTTGCGCAATAATCTTCGAGTAAGAAAGATTACTTATCCGCTAATTGAGTAAAATGATCGTTGAAAAATTTGGAGTACAAAGCCAAAATAGGTGAACCCGTCGCATTGTCTGGTACATCTCCAGCTGAACCCGCTATATCAAGGTGAGAATATTTTATCGGGTATTCTGATTCCAAACCATACTGCGAAAATAAATTCAAAAATATTTCAATCCAACCAAAAGAAAATGAAAATAATAATAAAAAAAAACAAGAGAATACAGGAATCGACATTAACGCACATCCGTGAATGAAATTGAGAATTGTTGAAATTCTTCAGCCCGAGAAATAGACAGAAGTAAGCTGCAGATACTAAAGTTATCAAAATGAGAGTATTGTAAGAATAAAAATTCGTAAAGAGGAGAAAATGGAAACATCGAAGTCTCTGCAGAACAAACCATTCGAACTTTTTTTTTTTTCCAAGTTCTGTTTTCAGTATGTGATCATAAAAATGTTGATGGATCCATCCCTTCAGATCCCCGGCTAAACAAATATCTCACATTATAAGGTTTTTTATATTTTTGAAGCAAGAACCAAATCGTTTGACGGTACTGTCTACAGTGACAAAAATAAAAAAAGGGAATTCGGAATATCTAGATGAAATTTTGAGCAAAGTTATTCTAAAATACCTCTGCTTAAAACAAATTTATGAGTTAAAAACGTTGGTGCGTAGTAGGAACAAAAACAAATAAAAAACGGAAATTTCAGAAAAACTAGGTCAAGAAGGATCGTAGGAGTACGTTCGTATCGGACGATGGAAATCAGTATTATCAATCACATAAACGTACTTTATCCAATCCGGAAGCCAAAATTAAGAATGCGGCTGGTCCTTGATGACCTCTTGGTGTTCTAGAAGATGGTTGGTTGTTAGCCTGTATTATATCTTCATGTTCGGCTTTACCTTAGAACGATAAAATATCTACTTTAAGTATTCACAATATTACCACTCGTTCCCGAATACAATAATGATTCACCTCTGTGGAAATTATAATCCTCTCTACGTATAGTACTCAATTCAAAGGGATCTCCGATTTGATCGGAATACTTGGCTAACAATAGCGCATTTTCTTCTTTACGTGCAACGGCATTATCCATCACAATCTAATTCAAAAAACGCATACAGTTTTTTATCGATGGTCGGTTTCAATACAGAAACAAAAATATGAAAACCGTACCGCGTATCCTGCACCAACAGCCAAATACGCGTGTCCTGTCAAGGTCGCAATGGTCATAAGATGGGGATTCACAGATGTTTTAGCTAGTTCTTTGGCCTACAAAAGAAAGATAAAAAATACGGAAATTCAAAATTCGTTCGATAGATTCATATTTTACATTATTGGTAATATTTTAAAAACTTACGTAACACAAAGGATCTGCCATGATCATACGACCTTCAGCATCTGTGTTACCCACGCGTATTCTGGGTCCAGCTCGTGAACGAACCATTTCGTCGGCAACGTATGAATTTTCGCCAACACTGTTACGTACCATACTCATTATTCCAACCACTTTTACGTTTTTCGGTTTCAATTCAGCCAGCATCTATAATTTTTCCAAGATTCATGTTTGTTAGCTTGTTACCACTATTTTAAGAAATAAGAGTCGATGGACTATTACTTTCATGAAACCTCCAACCGCAGCAGCTCCACATTTATCACGACTCATTCCTGCCATTATACCACCGGCTTTGATATCAGCTCCACCAGTATCATAGGTTACACCTTTGCCAACTAAAAATAATGTATTTTTTGGATCCGGTGTTTCGTACGTTAGAACAATGATGCGACCACGATGTCTTTCGATTTCTAGGGGGAAAAAATACTTAAGACAATGAAAGGAATAAAATTTTAGTTCGGTTTTCTGAAGAATTGCCTTATTCCTCTTAGAACCAAAAGTACGTACTCAAAACGGATAAGTATCAATCAATGAACTTCACTAAAAATAGCCTCCCCAACCATACTTTTGATGTTCAAGTTTTTTTCCACATTCTCTTTTCAAATATGGTTCCAATTTAAAATCAAATAAAAGAAATAACATCGAATCTGGTCTTCAAATCAGATAGAGAAGCACGACTCGAGATTTCACAACGCCCTCAAATTGTCATTCATCACGTTTTTTAAACCTCCCTAACACTTATGAACAGAGCGAGTTTTCATCTGTGATACATACATTCAGCACTACATAAATTAAAATTAATTAGTGATTACCATTTGCAGCTCTATTAACAGCAGCAAATAACGGGAATTCTTTCTCGATTGTCGCTAAATCGCTGATCACTTTCACTTCGATCGGACTACCAGCGAAAACATCGCGAATGTATTCCTCAACTTTGATGGGTGACATTCTTTCCGGATCGGGTCCACCAACATCTCGGGCAACCCACCTGTTCATTAAGAAAAAGAGACATTATCATCGATGAGGAACGCAACTACATGATTTTTAGACGAAAATTTCGATTGAAAACAATTACCGTCCCAATTCTAGTGCGACAGCTGATTGGCAAATCTCTTCAACTTTCTTGGTATTCGCGCCGTAAAAGCCTAATTGTTTTACTTTTGGAAAGACTTCCGGGCAATCTTCTCGATATTGTAAATTCTAACAAAGAAAAGATAGGTGTGATTATCTGGGAAAAGCTTTCAAACAGCAATATCTAAAGCTACATTTCCGAAAATACCACGGAGGAAGTTTGATAGAGTTTTTCATTACTTATTTATTATCATTATTTTTTTTCATCTAAAATTAATTTTCCCTTTTTTTGACTTCGAGTCACTGCGAAAATCTTAAAGCTCTTATCCAAGAAATTAAAATTTACTTCGAGTAATCAATAACTTTCATAACTTATGCATATTACACCAGAAGATGTAATGAGTTATTGAGAAAGAGATCTCAGTAGATGAACAGTAGTTTCCGAGAAACCTATCAGCAGGTTTGCGCAAGAAGGCAGAGATAATATTCTGCATACTTCAAAGAAATGTTCTAACGAAGATCGGTTTATTTTCTTGTTAACTAGTGCACGTGTCAATGTCAAATAGAGATGAAATCCTACTCATATCACCGAGTTAATGATTAATATTCCATTGAACACGTCGATAGCAAAATTTCCTCTCTTCTCTCGTGCTTTTCGTAGAAAAAGGGTGTTATAATGAAATGAACTTACGACATAGAGAGCATCAAATACGCCCAATATTGTTACAAGTTGAGCGTAAGGGAATTCGGAATGAGTGGGTAGAATCACCAACGGTTTCTTGACTCCAGCTTTCAGAGCGCTAAATAAACAAAATAAAAATTTAAAAAACGAGGATTAATTATAAGGGAAATAGAGGACTTGAAAAGCAGAATTTCAACTAACGATCATTACACGTGTCGACTAAGAATCGCAAAAAGAGACAATTTACTTTTGGTTCGAATAAATACTTCCAAAGTACAATTTTTGTGCAATAGATGGACTATAATTGAATATGGATTAGCGTGATTGAGAAATATCAGTCGTGTTGCGCAAGGTTGTACAAAAAGATCCATTCTCTCATTTTTTCAATTCATTTCTTCTGATTGTGTAAGAAACGGAAAACTGTTCTTTAAATCATGATACCTAGGTATTCAAATAGCCTATATCGTCCCAAACTTGTCCTATTTAATACCTTATACAAATTTCAAGGAATGGAACTAAAATATGAACAAGCTTGTCCCATGATAATTAAGATGGGCCAATGTAGGTGTTATGACTTAGAGCAAAGTTTTACCGATCAATAGCTTTCTTTCCGCTGTCTTTGAAAGAACGAACATCGTGAATATCCAAATTCAGGGGAACCGGTACGTAAATCAATCTTCCCGCAGGTAATGGCACTTCCACAACTACACCGTCACACTCGACTGCTTTATCAACCTGAAAAGTGAAAGACGAATCATTGATCAAAAATATCGTGACCAGGTATTTCGAATTGAATTAGTAAAAGTATCATTTTCTCACTTTTATTGCTTTAGCGATGACAGAGGGAAGAGGTTCAGGACCATCACTTCCCGCTTTTCCAGACGATATGAACAATATTCCATCATAACCAGCAATATTTATCGATTTTTCGATCTTAATTTCATACGGCAAACTGGAAAACGAGCAACAAAGGGTTTCCTTGTTATAATTTCGGAAAGAAAATCATCAGCATCAAATGGCATCGCGAAAAATGATAGGCTAAGAACATTAACTCAAAAAACACCCGATAATATAAAAATATATAACACACAGCTTACCCTTGTTTCAGAGCCATTGTATGTAGAGAACTTGTACGTGAATGAGAGTATCGTAGCAAAAGACAACCGGATTAAGAACGCACGAAATGCACTAAATGTTTCGCAATGAGACACGATGAGGTTGGTTGAAACCGTTGAAATCTGCGTCAACGTCGTATCGCCTCTGTACCGATAAGAAGGAGTGTTTCACAAACTGAGATAATACAGCATAGAAAATGATATCTTGAGTCAAGTTGAGCAATCGTACATTAGTATGAATAGGTATGTATCGCTCAGTAGCGTGAACGATTTAACCACTTGACTCGGCACAACAAACAAAATATACCTTACCAAAAGCCGGTGTGGGTTCAAAATGTTGGACTGTGGACGAACAAATCAACAGATGCAGAATGAGCTTTGGAACTAATTGGAGCGACAGCGCACATCTATAAGACCACGTCTACGATTTGTTGCTTTCAATCATATTACGAGTACAGCGAATGACGATGTTTCCGTTACTTCTCGTCATCATGATACTCGAGTGTTTCTCATTTCTCTTATCAATATCAATTACCGAAGTGACTCTCACTTACATCTTTCTGCTAAGACTCGACTTTTCCAGTCTGATAATAACCGACGGTTTCGTCGCCAATTCCTCATCCTCCGATTGCTGAGGAATAGAAAGGAGAAAGCTAGAGAGAAGAGACGGTCAATGGTGGAATGGCAGATGAATGTTACGGTAAGGGAGTGAGATTTGAGATAAAAATCATGTGTAAGGCGGTAGGGCGGTAGGCAATATCGAAGGAATTTGGTCCACCTAATCAAAATTTTTTGGAACTATTTAGCATTAGTTCGAACTTTGTTTTTGTTGACATTTATTTCATTTTTTGGCCCCATTTCCTTCGAGTAAAGCTAACAAACTGTATCATTCCTTGAATTTTAGTTTCTCGTTCCATTTCCTAATCACCTTCACAGAGTTTCATGACCTGACCTCCTGAATGCATTGAAAAACGATTTTACGGGGTCTAGTAAATATTATTATCGGCGAAAAAAAATTCCATCTGTTGTTCCTCTTCATCTCAAACCGCAGCACAATTAAAAATTTTTCTCGGGAGATGGATAGGAATCGAAATTAACCTACTAAACCATAAAAATTTTGAGACTAAAATTTCGAAGGTGAATTTAGAGCCGTTTGTGTAGAAGAAAATCGGTTGGGACTGATAGATGTCAAAATATGTCTCCTTTCTCTCTCGGATTATTTCACTCAAAATGACAGTACCATGACTGAAAACGCGGCGCGGCTAGTCAAAGTCAAAGGATAGTCAGAGCGCGGCGAACGTAAACAGAATGATGGCCGGGATGACTTCACTTACAGCGATTCTATCGGATGCCGATTTCAAAACGAGATCTAACGGGGAACGAGTTTCTAATGGGAATGGTTAGGGGAATAGTATTTCTTTCACATGTAAACGAGACTCTCTTTTCTAAACTTTAGAATGTGACACTATGCCGTTGTGTTGTAGCAATGGCACGCGCACGCAGCGTCAACGATGCGTACCAAAGTCGTCTTCCTGCTGCTGCTATTTCCGTTTGCGACGTGACTTGTTTTTGACCACCCACCTTTGTGCGTCGCCGTCGCTTCTCGTTTCTCCCTTCTCCGATCTCTCGCTAGTCGCCATCGTCGCCATCAAGGCGTTGTTGTTCAATGGCAGAAAAAAATTAAAAATTAACATTATCCTCCTTTTTTTTTTTTTTTTTTTTTTAATTCTTCTCACTTCCTTTGATTCTCTTCAATGGTGAACTTCTAATTGTTGAAGTAATTCGTTCAAAAATCGTAAGTAGTGTAATTTTAATGTTGATATCGAATGATAGTATGATACTCTCCACTTGAATACGGAATCAGTCTACATTCCTAACATTCTTCGATGATCCTTTCTCTGCTGGAGTATTGTTAGATCATTGTAACTTTTATGTGTATTCATTTTGGTATTAGCTTTTAATTCCTGTTCTTCCGTAAGTTCATTTCGTACAATCATTTCAGGCTTTAAATTTGTCTTTCCTTCTTTTATTAAAATGAATTAAAGTTGAAGCTGTGGGGAAAATAACTTCTGCCTTCTAATCGTGACGTCATAATTTATCGATTTTTCATTCATAACGGGCAGCCTACGAGGTAGTTTCCTTATTGTGTGGCCTTCGTCGTATTATTGCACCACATTTGTTAAAATTAGAATTCTCTCCAGTATTATACCCATTGAAGATATGTCTATTGTTTGAAATTATTATTTTGATATGATATTTTGAAATTGTGAATCATGTGTTCTCATTTAAAGCTCTGATTTGAACTCATATAATTTATTCAAGTTGGAATAGAAGTTTTTCGAAGGATTGTTTCTTACTCGTATTTCCCTCTTAGATATATTTTTTTCTCTCTCTTTCTAGATGACTCCTGCTCCTGATAGTGAAAAGAATAAACGAGAAGTACAACGTACGTAAAGCTCTTGTAAAGACAAGTATTCTTATTCTATTAACACCAACTTCTGATTAATATAATCTATTTTCTGGAATAGATGATGGTGAAGACGAGTGTGGTCCTCACACTCCGGGTCAATATGTTCCTTTGGTGGAATACGAACGAATAGGTCGTCAAAAAATGCTGCAAAATCTTAATGTTGATTGCAATGAGCTCCCATTGTATCCTCGCTATGCATCTAATGAAGAACGTTTAAGGTCGTTCGAGAATTGGCCTGCTGGTATCGCGGTGTCGCCGGAAGCTCTAGCTGACGCAGGGTTCTTCTATTCTAGTATGTACTGGAAGAATCGTTTTCATAATCAGAATGATGGGAATAATGTAAATTGAATATTCTTTTTTTTCTCCTCTAGGTCAAGGAGATCGTACTTTTTGTTTCCAATGCGGTGGCATGTTAGAAGGATGGTGTGCGTCCGATAACCCATGGAACGAACATGTCAAATGGTATCCCAATTGTAAGCTCGTCTCATCACTAAGAGAAAATATGGTAATAGATGACGCATGTGTCACAGAATTCCGTAATCGAGCTCGTGCCCAAGAGGTAATTGTTTTCTCAAATATATTATTTCTTTCGTTTGATCTTTTCTAACAAAAGTTTCATTTTAGGATATGAAAGCGGCCATTAGTACGATACGAGATCTAGTTTCTGCGATCGATATTAATAAAGTGAACCCAAGAGATATGAAATCTGCTATAGAAACACTGAAAGTTATTGTTTCAGAAGTAGATACTGGAAAAGACACTATGAGGTGAGTTGGATTAAATTTTTTGCATTGATCTATTAGTAAAGCATTATTGATGTGATTCGCGTCTTTGTCTTTTTTATCGTAGTATTCATGAGAGCATCAACGATGACTCAGATGATCAACAAGCTGCTTTGTTGGAAGCCTCAGAAACGTCAGAATCGTCTTCATCTAGTAATTCAAAATCATTATCTTGCGTCATTTGCTTAACAGGAGCTAGAGATGCATTACTTCTTCCATGTCATCATATCGCGACTTGCTGTACGTGCGCAGCGAAACTGAAAAATTGTTGTGTATGCCGTCTGCCAGTCACGTTTCATACTCGCGTATACATTTCTTGAACCAAAATATGTTCTTGTTCAAATTGTGTCTGTACCTTACTCATTATTCTACTCAGTACTCTCTTCTTTCCATATAGAAGATCTCAGACACTGCCCGACAAACAAAAATTTCTTGTAATCGCCAAAGAAAAATACCGTTTTATTTTCTGTGTATCAAAGTACATAAGGTCATTTACTCATTAAATACTGTGATTATAATTAGGATCTTACTAATTCGTAAATAAATGGGTTTTAAATGCTTTTTTAAGATTGAAAAAATATATTTCACTCGGAGTCGTGAATAATAATTAGTCAAATACATTGATTTTTTTTTTTAAATATCAAAAATATATTTTTGTGTGCATCGTATTTGTATGTGTGTGTACTATGTTCGGAATTGACCGAATTATCTAGAATAATGGAAACAAAAGTCAATCTTAAGTATTTCCTGGAAATATTTAATCCAAATACACGATTTGAAGATGGAAAACTTGATCATTCTTTTGAATTGCTGAATTGTTTTAGATACAATGAAGAACAAGAAGTAATAATTTCATTCTATCTTACGTCCATGAAGAAGAAGCATGTTGTATAAAACTAAACAGAAGTGGAGTTAGGGAAACTGAGTAGAGTTGTGTTGAGTTGAGGCAAAATAATGTTATCCGTTGGATGAAACTTTGAGCTAAATCTATTCTAGCGTAAAAACGCGAAACGTTGGATGTATACTTCAAATGTACGAAATTTCTGTAACTCATTTTTATCTACAATTGGCGCTCCTACCCAACTTCCTGAGATTTATTTACTAAAATTCTCAAAAATCAAAAATTGTTCAAACTTTCATATTTTATCTAATTTGCGGGTGAACTTTAACGCTGATCCGAAAAAATACTTCATTAACTCTATGAAGCTTGAAAGTGGGAGATTTTTCAATTTCTTATGTGGAACACCTTTGCAAATTAGTCAATTTTTAGGCACATTTTAGGCCATAACTCGGCTCAGAAAAGTTGTAGAAAGATAGGTAGGGGCGCCAATTAAAGATAAAATTGAGATGCTAATTTCATAGATTTGAAGTATACATCTATCGTTTTGGGGTTTTGCACACATAGATTTAGCGCAAACTTCAATTCAACTGATAACATAATTTTGCCTTTCACTGTAGCCTATACGGCGATGATAGTGAGGTTTATGAAAATTGACTTAGCAGATCTATGAACCACGAGGGTCTATAAAATCAAAGATCTAAAAATGAATCTGTGAGAGAATTTTGGGAGAAAACATGAATTCTTTTATAGAAGGAAAGAGCCTCTTCTTTTTCTTTCGTGTTGGGGAAAAATGTATCCAAGTTCCTCTCGGCCCCGCAGATCCAACCCTTGATACCTACACACTTTAATTAAACTTTGCGAAGTTAATGATATGACGTGTAGTTACATGAATGAGAAAAAATCGATGAAATGCATCCCACTCACAAATTATTGCATACAGATAAATTCTTGATAAAATAAGAGCAGCCGCTTGACTGATAGCTTCCAGAATTGATTCATTCAGCCTTCACAGTTATTGAAATCACGTCATGAGATGAGATAGATGCAATCATTTATTAAATGGAGAGGAAGAGGAGATTAAAAACAAGCAAATTTCATTAATGAAACTTTCGCTTACAGATAATTTTTTGATAAAATAAGAGCAGGCGCTTGACTGATACCTCATTTGAGAATGATTCATTCAGATTTCATAATTTGTATAAATTACGCAAAGAGACGAAATGAATACAACCATTCTTTAATTTTGTTAATGAAACTATTTGATGAATATACGATTGGTTCGCATATGTAAAATTTTCTGACCTGAAGAAGAAAAGATTTCGACGAATCATACTCCTACGAGCACATCGGTCAGTGTCTTGAAAATATTTTTCATTTTCTATCCTATAATATTATCCTCCCATCTTGTTCGTAGGTATCGTCTATGCTCAATTCAATTATTTATACTCATACTCCTCCTTTTTCATAATTAGTTTCGCACTGTTTTTGCTCTAATTTCTTACTGGTGAAGTACGTCACACTAAATTGCAAACCTCTCAATTGAGGGCCGGGCTTCGATCTGAGAAAAATAGCCATATCCAAAATTTTATTTTCTCAAAGTCACTACGTCAAAGTATAACTGAAATACTACTCCAAGAGAGATATAATAATATATTGGTTTATTTCAAGAACGAAAGATCATTCTTCATAATAAAATTAATTGACCTAATCCAGGGCCGTGCCTAATCGCTTCAACTACCATAACATCAACAGGCACAATCTACTTTAGCGAAACTAGAGATACGATATTCAAATTCAGATTCTTCAATTCGATTGGCTGAGTGACGTCACGAGAAGCGCGCTCGAACACTATTATTATTTTCAATTTTTTCCGATTTTCCGAAAGAAGATTTCCTCGGTCTCGGTGAAGGTTGCATCTGCATCTCTCTCATCAGTTTTCCTGAGAGAATGCTATAAAACCGCAAATATGTCTCACGTGCAATACATTGATGAATTAGTTCGTGAATATCTGTTGTTCAGAGGATTTACTTTGACCCTTAGATCTTTCGACAATGAGCTGAAAACAGATAAGGATAAAGGTTTTCGAGTAAGCAGCTTTATAAGCGTTCATTCTAATTGTTCGAGCTATTGCTACCATTTCTCTAAACCATGATAAATAATACTCGAATAATTTTAGGTTGATCGAATTGTAGACAATCTCCTACAGCTAATTTATTCGTACGATCTGAACAGTATCCGTGAACTGATGACTCATTTTGATCAACGTATGTTTTCAAAACTCGATCAAGAATTTTCTCCAGGTAACTACTCAAAGTTTTGAGTCATTAGGTTATGTTTAATCGATGTAATGAAGTTGACTAATAATTCAATCACCAAAGAAAGGTTGATTGCGAAGCACATCACCGTCCTGGTTTACAGAAGCTTGCCTATGATTTGATATTTCATTCCTGTAATTCAGAGAAAGAAAATGACTCAATAATTGATAATATTTTCTTTTTTATGCAGTCATCAAGAAGTTGGAGAATTCTGTGTATAAATTTTACATCATCAACGCCTTGGTGAACAATAAAATCGATAAAGCTACCGAATTCTTTGCTAAAATGGTTTCTGAAATTCAGGGACAGGCTGAATGGAAAGAGTGGTACAGTAAGTATGATGAAAAGGAAAATACTGGATATCATGTCTGACGTTAGCGATACAGCATTCCGCCGTTAAAATTCTGTGCTCATCTTTGATTCCAGACATGTTAGTAATTTATTCTGAGAAAATAAATGGAAATTCTGATTAGGTGAATTTACCAAGATACGTTTTGAATTTTCTAACAAACACAAACATTATAGTGGTTACTCCTTCCTTTGGTTATCTAATGAAACTTAGACATTAATGCTTTCAACTCATATAGAAATACTTTCGTAGTAGAGTAACTGAATAGCCGCCTTTCCTTCTATTAACTGCGTGAATGCTTGTATTAACGTTGTTAGCGAACGTTATAAAGATTGCGAATTAAATTGAAAATCTTGAATTTATTTTTCTTTTTCTGATAGTTTTACCATACATGAAGAATCCGGAGGATAATCCTGCTTTTTCCATGTACTTTACCCGTCAATGGCAAGATACTCTATTAGTTACGCTGCATAATTTTTTATCTCTCATTTATCAAGTTAGTTAGCACACTATAATATGAAATTTGATTCTTGACCAAATATCTTGAATATTTTATTCTTCACTCTACCAGGCTATGCCACAACCAATATTAACCAATTACGAAAAGGAAGCGTTCAAAATACGACAGCTACAAGAAGAGAACGAAACATTGAAACAAAAATTGGCAACATTTATTGAGTACAAACAGCAGCAACAGCGGTTCAAAGATGAATCTCACGTTCCGCCCGATATAATCGATGATTTCTATGTGATTGCAGCGTAAGTGTGAGGAGGATATAACTATCCAATTTTGTACATGGACTAAAATTGAACCTTCGATTTTATTTATAGTGAGACGCCAGCTGTCAGTAATACCGAAAATACAGTTAAATCGTTGAAGAATTTAATTCGCACTATTGGTGTTGGATTACCTACTAGTCCATTATTGGGCAGAAAAACGGGTACGATTGTAATACGTGGCGTCAGATTCATTTATCTCTTTCTTTTGAGGTATATATTTCAATGAGATTCTGTTTGTTAGCTGGAAATGTTCCCAACAATACAAGCAATAATGAATCTATTCGAAATGGCGTTCAAGAAGGAGGTGGTTGTCGTAAACATCCTAAACAACGGCTCAGCTCATCATCTAACGCTAATCCTGCTATAAAACATCCTAGGTAAATTTTCTTCTGTCTCTGTTACCATGAACCTCTTGCCCTTGAATATTTATGCGAATTAGAAAAGAAAAAGCCATGTATTTGATAAATACAAAAATATGTATGGACAGAGTTAAATTGGAGAAAAAAAAACGAATCTCTCTTGATATTTATATTGTAATCACTTCGTATCCGTAAATTCATACTATTTAAGATAAAATTAGTCAAATTACTTTACAGTAATGAAGAACCTAGTTTAGCAGTAGCAAAGAGATCGATTTCTTTAGATCGTGAGAATGCAAAAGCTCGAATCAATAATAGAGATCCGTCATTGGACAATAATCCAGAACGGAAGAATTCTCGGCAAACACCTGCGAATAAAATTCCTCCTTTTTTGTTGCTGAGTCAGGTATGTTGAGAAATAAAAAATGCGCAATATCAGCGAGTACGCCCTACTGACTGCTGAAGAATTTTGTAGGATTCATTTGATGGACATAGGGCGAGTATTACGCAATGTCGTTTCAATAGTTGTGGTTCTACTGTTGCAAGCACCGATTCTGATGGAGTTGTGAAAATATGGTCGCCAGCGCCTTCTCCTGTGTTCGTATCGAAATTTTATCAGATCAGAGTGAATATATAACGCATGTAAACTGTCTTTTTTTTTTAACGAAAGAATAATTACAGGTTAATGGGCACTACTTCTTTCAAAACTGCGATAAGATCATTAGATTGGGTCAGTAAGAATGAAAGATTCATAGTACTCGGTAGTGAAGAAGGTGTGATCAATTTATACGATACGAAAGATTTTAAAAGTGTATGGGAAACGGGAACTGAGAACAATAGTCCTCTTCGTGATTCCAAGTATTTATGACGCACTTTTAATTTTCTGTACCATTTTTCGATTTAACATTAAATCGTGTTTTAATAATTTTCCGTAGAGTTTACAGCTTGTCTTCAAGTCCTACAGATACATCTTTTGTTTGTTCAGTTGTATCGAACAAAAAAAACGAACACAAGCTATTGTTGTATGATATTAAAGCAAAAAAATTGGAGGTAAATTTTCACTCTCTCGTCTTCGAACGAAATTTCATTACAAAATTGATCAATCATGAATTTTCAACAGCGATCCCTAAGCCTAGATTGTGATCCATCTGTCTACGTGACGTGTTGTACTCATAATCATAATGGACAACTTCTTATTGCTGGTTGTTCGGATGGTATTGTTAGAACGTACGACTTACGGCATGCTGAATGCGTGGATCAGTGGCATGCACATAAAGATTTCATTCTAGGGATACAATTGTCAGTAGATCATACGGCTTGCTATTCCTTGGGAGCTGACAACAAAGTATGAATCTTGATTGATATTGTTTGTCATTGGTAGATAGCTTCAACAGAAGAAATAATTCCAACGATATACTTATTGATTATTAGTTATGTCGCCGGAGTTTGAACGGTAACAATCAAGGACCAACGTGGGACGCTACTTTGTCAGCGGATTCATTATCAAGTCATCCAGGTGATAAGTTCACGTTGGATCAGTCGGCGAAGTACATACTCATGTCATATGGTCAGAATAATGGAGGAACGATATTCAAGGTAGTACAATCAGTAAATATACGAGTAGCCTAAATTCACAAGAAATTTCATAAGTTTTGTGTCAAAAGAATCTTTAGACAGTATTTAACCTAAAGAATCTTGACCTCCAAAACTTTCTTTTATCCTTTTAATTGGCATTGATCAAGTATTTCCAAATTTTAAGTCATGTTTGCTATCTACGGTTGCATTTTGTTTAGATTACGAATGTGGGCCTTACATCAGTGTTGGCTTTGAGAGGTCACAAAATGCCGACAACTGCTTGCGATTGGGCTACCGCGAACCAATGCTGTACTTGCGTTACGGCATCAACTGATGGAAAGATTTGTGTATCTACCCTACTCATGCCGTGATTAATTTACATAACTGGACTTAATAAACTAGTCAATTCACGATGGAGTGAATCCACATTCCCTTTATCATCATCCAACTCGGAATTATATAGAGTTTTCAAATATTTTTTTTTTACATATTTTTTATATTCTACAGATAAAATAATACCAAAAAATATTCTGTATCAAGTCTCTACAGCTCTACTTACTGAAGTCATTTTATCCCTTATTTGTTCATTCATTCTATGTTATTTTATTTGTATGTTGTACCAAAGAATAGTCATGTATTATTTATTTTATTCAAATAGACGTAACATTATTCTTATTATTTATGGACATCAGTAACCGTATCTATCGTTAAGACTCGTGCGACCGTCGCCAGTTTGATTTGTTGGTGGTGTCCATACAATATTATTGAAGTCTTCTTCGTATTGATTACTATAGGATTGTGCAATCTGGATTTAATTAGAGAATTATGTGAAATGTTAGTTACTAAGATCTTATTTCCAATATGTTTATGAGAAAAACAATATAATCATTTTACCTTCTTAGCGCGATCTGAATTATTATTTTTGATTTTGAAAGAGGACGTATTTTCTATTATCGACGAGGGTTCTCCTAGAAATACAAATACATTACTGTCAATTTAGTCAAATGTGCATAACTGCTACAAAAACCCAACTTACTTAAGTTTTTAGTTGAAGTTGGAATTTGTTTATCAATTTTTGTAGTAGGATTTTTTTCTTCTGGCGGTTTCATTTCTTCTTTCTTTACTTCATTTCTGAGTTCTTTTTCTATTGTTTTCACTTCTTTAACCTCAATAGGTTGTTTCTTCATCTCTCGAATGGGCGGAGGCTTTATTTCTGGTAGCTCGAAAGGTTTCACGAAATTGATCAGTTTTCGTAATTTATCTTCTTCCGTTTTCAGGGTATTTAAATTGGTCTGCAAAAATCACAAGTTCTCATTAAAAATCGTGTTATGCTAGGTAAGTGCAAATATCTGCTTTCCCTACGAACTTTTGTTTTCTTGAATTCTAATTTATCGAGAACTTGACCGCTACTTTTTTGAAATGAAGAAGTGTCCATATTTTCGTCATCATCAATTCTGCGGGCTTCGTTCAGCATTGTGTTCAATTTATGTTCCATTTCTTCAATTTCTTTCAAGATCTTCTCGTGTTTCGCTACCTGAATCAATGAAGAAGGAAATAAAAATTGGTTCCAACTAGACTACAGAAAGTTTCAATTTTCACAAGTTCAGAAAGCACCTTCACGGTTCAAGTTTCCTATCAAAGTTTGAGAATGTATCGCAACATTCACTTGCTTTTCAACTAAAATACAAGCAATTTATCGCAAATAAATGATTTTTACGACAAATTTTAAGGGGTAGAAAATTAGAGGGAACTCAATTCCATAACGACATAATCTCGTGAATAGTAACTAAGGTATACTCAATGTAAAATTTCCGTTATGTACCAGAGTTTCGTAAGTATCGGTCGCTGGCTGAGTCTTCTGTACTTGTTTCATTCGCTGTTTGCGTTTCGTCTCCAATTCGCCAGTTCTATCGAAGAAATTGTCTTCATCACTATCATAATAATCATCCTCTTCCCAATTTTTCATTTTCCTCTTTCGAGCTTCTGTACCAATCAAATTAGAGACCAGACAAATGAATACAAAAATAATCCAAAAAGATGAAAGAAGATTGAGCTAAGTGTCATAAATATCCCAATTACGATTCACTATTTTACCTTGATGACTTGGACGTAGTAAACCAGCTCTATCCAACATTCTACAAGCTTCTAATGCGCATTGAAAAGAAGCTTCCTTCTTTCTACCAGATACGACAGCCTCCGCAACAGTGCCAACACCACAATCATCTATCGGTAACCTGGAGAAAAAAAAATCAAAATTCATCAACGTGTTCACCAGGATCTGAAAGAAAATCAGAAATAACACTTACTCGATCGTACATCTAAATTGGCTAAATCCTTTCTCTTCGACATGATAATGTAATTCTTCTCCTTCACGTTCGAACCACTGTTTCAAACATTTTTTCGGATCATCTCTGTACATATCTTCGTTACTTAGAAGAGCGAAAGGATTTTCACTTAGATCAGTAGACGCATCAGCATCCTCGCCTATAAGTAAATAAGAAATTATTGATCTCGTATAAAATTGAACGACCCGCCGTTCCTTTTCATAAAATTAAAATTCTCGATAGTGATTTATTTGACCAACTCGACAACTCACCCATTCCCCAATCAATCCCTTTTTCATCGTCGTCATCACTTGAGCCGATTAGTTTTGCTCTTTCCTGTAAATAATCAGCTTCTCTTTTCTCCAGTTCTTGTTTTCTTTGTTCTTTCAATTCAGTGTACGAAAATTGCGATTCAACTTCTTGGTCATCATCGGGACCATGAAGCAAGAAAAATCGAGTGCTGCTACCAAATTTTATCATATGTCCAACCTAAAACAACAAAAAGTGCTCAGAAGTTTCTTGACTAGAATCTATGACGAAAACAACAAGAAAATAGAACATGGCTTACTTGAATTTTGGCGTACGTTTTTGGCTTAATTCGATACTTATTCAAAAAAGTACCGTGCGTGCTACCGAGATCATACAAATAGAAACCCTTTTTTTCGTCCTCACTTGAAAAGGTGGATCGAAATTGAAGGACCGCGTGATAGCGTGAAATCGTAGGATGGGCCATTACAATATGACAACATTCCAGTCTGCCAAAAGAATAAAACGATCTTGTATCAAGAGGAATATTTCGTACTGTTGTGCCATTCTTCAGTTCCTATCAAAACATACAATGATTATTTTAATGTTGTTCACGGAATAAAATTCCGACGTTTAAAGAAGAAGAAAGTGCAAATGCAATATTCATGATACTCATGAAAAATTCAGGGCTTATTTTAGCGTCTCAACAAAATGAAAATCTTTTTTTTTGCTTCACCTTACACACTAGATCTTACCTCCAAACTGTAAAAAGTATCGGGACGACCACCCCAAGACGGTTCAGTGTACGGTATCGGTGGGAAAGATGTTTTTAATTTGACCGTTTCAGTCGTATTTTCAGAAGTTGTTTTTGTAACGATAGAATCAGAAGTTGATGAAGGGATTTCAGCCTCTTCTTTAGTCTCTTCCGGAATGGAGGGTTCTGCATCACTCGAAGATGGAGGCTCAGCAGAGACGGTTTTAGGTTTCACAAATTTGTCGGGAAGGAGTTCAGGTATTTTAAATTCGACAGTATCCGTAGACGGTTCCATCACTGACAGTGGTCGATCACACACTTGGCAAAAGTTTGAGAATTGAGAATGCAAGGAAGATGATTGTGAAGTCACGGTTCAAAGAATGACTGAAAAAACGATAGAGTCGAGCACGATCACCCTTCTCTATCTAAATTTGAAAAAATAATATTCCTTTTCCAGTCAGCGGCGAGTGAGTTCAAGACGCTACTGACAGTTACTGATAAGAGAAAGTATGTACACGGCCTCGCGTGATCACAAAAATCATAAATATGTCTCAAGGCTCAAGGCAAGCTCAAGGCTCATTCGTATTTTCAGGAGGTATCGGTAAAAAGGACATTTACTCAATGTATTTCTCGTTAGATGGACGCCCTTTTTACAATAATTGCGTATCGCGAGTCACGTTGTCATCACGATCGTCTCATTTTTCGAAGCCCTTAGAGAAGATCAGCAAAATGGATACAATATTATCGGCTGGGCAGCCTACCGTTGCATCTATTTCGCTTTTATGCTCTGAGCCCAAAAGTTCCTTTTTCAGCAGGTTACTGCCTGCTGCTACTGTTTCGTGACAGGTACGAGGATCCAAGCATAATGTCAACAAAAATCAGAAATTGTCAAGTTTCAAACTGTCCGAATTGAAAATTGATCACACATCACACTTCGCAGCATGTTCTATTGTATGAGTGATGACATACTCATACTCAACAAATCGAATCTTTGATATAATTATATTATTCAACTGTACACTCTAGCGACCTATTTCATCACCCTGAAAAATGGCTTCCAAAGAAGATACTACCATTTCCAAAAAGTGAGTATCGGTTTCTTACAATTATTTTTATCGATGAAGTGTTCCGAGATTAGGCCGGAATTTTCTATATAATCCAATGATCTCCACAAATTTGAGTGTAGTCTCACCATTTTCTCGATCTTCTTTCGTTTTATGTCTCTACTTATTGTCTGTAGGTAAAGAGAGAAGGGGACCTTATTTGAGTCATTCGTAATTCTGTACCTATCAAAATTAGAAAGATGTTTATTTCTGGTACTCGAGTTTTGAGCCTTTGTAAGAGTTATTTGTTTACGAAAGGGACTGACGTACATTCCAGGCTTATATCGAGGTACGCTTTTGAATCGAAAATTAATGTCCGTATCGATTTTCATAGACTCTATCTCAAGATATCTATATTTTCATTGCAGTGAATTGAAACGACGTCTAAAAATGGAGAAAAAAGCCAAAGAAAAACTGGAAAAAGAAAAAGAAACGCAAAATCTAAAGAATGAAACTAACTCGAAAGCTCCTGCGAAAAAAGAAGAAGAAGAAATAAGTCCGAATGTATGTGTGCAATATCTGATTCATCCTGTGAATGGAAAAGTTTTCCAACGATCTAACGATTTGAAATTATATGCTGTTTTTACTACAGGAATTTTTTAGGTTGCGAACCAATGCCTTGGCAGAATTGCGCAGTACAGGTTTCAATCCATATCCGCACAAATTTCACGTTTCATCGTCGCTTGAAGATTTCATTGAAAAATACAACGGAATAAAGGATGCTGAAATTTTATCAACTGTATCAGAGACTGTGGCTGGTTGGTTCACCCTTTTGATCCTATTTCCGTTTCGTTTCATGTTTTGCATTACGCATGCATTGATATTTCAGGTCGAGTTCACGCCATCCGAAATGCGGGTGCTAAATTGATCTTTTTCGACTTACGAGGAGAAGGTGTAAAAATTCAGGTTATGGCAAATGCGAAACTGTATCACAACGAAGATGAGTTTGGAAGTGAAATCGATCTCATCAAGAGGGGAGATATCATCGGTGTCGAAGGAAATCCGGGTAAAACAAAGAAGGGCGAATTATCTATAGTGCCGAAAAAGATACAATTACTCTCGCCTTGTTTGCATATGTTACCTCATCTGCATTTCGGTATTAAAGACAAAGTACGTGTGTCATATCGTGATAGTATTGTAATGTTCTCGAAGAAATTCATTGAATCAAGTTACCTGATGCTAATTTTATTTCAGGAAACGAGATACCGCCAAAGATATTTAGATTTAATTATTAATGAAAGAACGAGACAAAAATTCATCATACGCGCCCAAATCATATCCTATATTCGAGGCTTTCTTGATTCGTTAGGATTTTTGGAAATCGAAACACCTATGATGAACTTGATAGCTGGTGGCGCTACCGCGAAACCGTTTGTTACTCATCATAATGATTTAAATTTGGATTTATACATGCGCATCGCTCCAGAATTATATCATAAAGTAAATATGTTGTTCTATCTCTAGTAATTGATTATGTATGTATCTCGTCTAATTCGATCGTCGTACAGATGTTAGTTGTTGGCGGAATTGATAGAGTATACGAAATTGGTAGACAGTTTCGAAATGAAAGTATTGATCTAACTCATAACCCAGAATTTACGACTTGTGAATTTTATATGGCGTATGCAGATTATAATGACCTTATGAGTATTACAGAAGATTTATTGTCAGGTATGAGACCTCATTTAACTGTATATTGTTCATTTTATAAAAATTTAATTACGCCAGCTTATTGTGTCTTCTTTCAGGTATGGTCCACAGTATTCACGGTTCCTATAAGGTAGTTTATCATCCAGACGGAGAGGAAAGCGATGAAAGTGTTGAAATGGATTTCACGCCCCCCTTCAAAAGAGTATACATGTTTCCTGCATTAGAAGAAGCACTTAACGTAAAACTACCGAATCCTACGGAACTACATACTCCCGGAGCGACAAAGTTCTTGAGTGATTTGTGCGAAAAACATGGCGTTGAATGTTCACCGCCTCGTACCGCCGCTAGATTATTAGATAAAGCAAGTTTTTACTCTTTCATTATTGCTCAATCGTTAGTCCTACATTATTCTTGGTCTAATCAAGTATTCTTACAGTTGGTAGGCGAATTTATCGAAGAAAAATGTATTAACCCTACGTTTATTTGTGACCATCCTCAAGTCATGTCGCCTTTAGCCAAGTGGCATCGATCGATACCAGGTTTAACCGAAAGATTTGAAGTTTTCCTTATGAAGAAAGAAATTTGTAACGCCTACACAGAATTGAATGATCCTTTAACCCAAAGACAGCGTTTTGAGCAGCAAGCCAAGGTTCGGATAACTCCCAAATTGATTTACTTTTGTGACGATGTAATTGATTTCAAATTCCTTATTGTTAATTTTTAGGATAAAGCTGCGGGTGATGACGAAGCTCAATTAATTGACGAAAACTTCTGTACCGCATTAGAGTACGGTTTGCCACCAACTGCTGGTTGGGGTATGGGTATCGATAGAGTCACTATGTTCCTGACTGATTCCAATAACATAAAAGTGAGTTGATTTTTCATCTTCAATGGGTACCATTCTTGTTCGAATTTTTCAAGTAGAATGTTCATGGGATATTATTCATAAATAGCCTATTCTCGATAATGATTAGCTTTTCTTCGATCTCATTTCCTCCATTGTTAAGGGTTACGATCGACTATTCTATTATTTTACACGTTTACAGGAAGTATTATTTTTCCCTGCGATGCGACCAGAGGATCCCAACAAAGAAAAAGACGAAAAAATTAGCAGTCCTGTCGAGAACGGAAATTAGAGTTGTGATATTGATGTCGACCGTGCGTTCTAGCCCCTTAACGATCTTACGAAGTATAACTTGCGTCACTGTAAATGTTTGATTTGTTAATATCAATTCAATTAATCCAAATGAATATAAAATCTTATTTCTAATATTGCACAATTAATTAGAGCATTAACTAAATGAGTATTATCAAGGTACTAGGTCTATGCGAATGATTCGTACTCACGAAATCATTACCAAATTACAATTGATACAAAAAAATGAGTAATAAGTAGGAACACGAAGAAAGACGACCTAATTGACGATGCGTCATTGTTTATTGGAAGGTTGAAACTATCAACTACGTGTATTTTCCATCCTGTATTGACTCGAGTATAACTATTATAGTATACAATATCGGGCCACGAAGAGTTAGGAGTTACATCCAGTATCGATGGATCACCTATTGGAAATGAGCGTAATGGGTTAGAAAACACGAGTAGACATTAGAGGTATCTTAGAATAGCGCTTCATATCTACAAACCTGCTTCGCATGAAAACGAAAGGCTGCGGTTGAATTTTCCAAAAGACGAGAAAGTATCATCTAGTCTTCTATCGGTACCTTGGTGTTTTGCAAGGCAGAGAGGACCCGCTGAAAAAACAAGAAAAATTTTCAACTTCCACAAAGACAATTCTTTGTCGACCGACTCAGGTTGGCAAAAAAATGAACAAGAATGAAGAGAGTATCCTCAGAAGGGAGAACCAATTAGTTTGAAAATATGGAATAAACTGAGTAACAATTGAAGGCATTCTAATCATTGAAATAGTTTTCCCCTCTGCAAAACAGTATCTTTACATCACTTCTAATCTTCTCTTTTCTATGCTCCCTTCCTGTCGAATCTCGGCCTACATACCATCGTAAATTGTATCTTCGGAAAATAATGGAAATTACCTGCCACTGGTCTAGGCTGACCTCTCAACGTGAATTGTACTCCTGCCAACACTTTTACTTGTTTCTGCGCTTGTTCACTCAAACGTTCATAACCTCCATGCGGTTCATCCGTTATTATCAACGGATTATAATTCTCTGCGTTATGTGGATTATTACCACCGTTTACGAATATCGAGTAAGTTAAACCACGTTGCATCCAAATTTCGGGACTCATTTTACCATCCAAGTACCATACTGTTCCACTTGGTGGCATGCCTAAATTAGAGGAGCATTTATTATTTATCCTGGTTCATCTATCATGACAAACGATTGACAGGCTACTTCAGGAATATGGAGAAAATTACCTGTCAATCCCTCGTAGCCTCTTTGACCACCGGGCGGACCTAAACTTGCAGTAATGGTACGTAGAGTTCTTTCAATTACTTTGTATCGCTCCCAAGTATCCAACCTATAAGGAAGATGATTTCAACTAGTAAGAATGCAGTTAGATACTACTTTCAGAATGTAAACATCGAAAAAAATTACTTGATTTTCGTTGTACTCTTGACAAACGGTATACAAGTATTGATTGGTTCCTTTCTGTTAAGCTCTAATTTTATCGAGCCTCTGGGGAAAATTGTATGAAAAGCCGGTTCTTTATCGTGAAATAATTTACCCATTGCCCAGATCATTTGACTAGATCCTTCCATTTTGTATTCCTTATCTCCAGAATCAGCTAGAATTGAAGAACGGATAATGAAAATTGATCTTGGACAAATTAAGATTCATTACGAAACGTTTGACGAACTAATTAGTGTACAAGTAAATCAACAATTTGAAAACATAATATAAGAACTTTTCTTCTTCTAGTAATAATGAGTATTTTAGTCGACATAGGTATGTCTCATCCTTACATGAAATAAGATCTCTTCTGTAAGTGATGGTATTAACTCCGTCCTCTCGTACAGCAGTATGTAATTGATTATTTTCCATGCCCCCGACTAATTCATCTCGACATACACCTTTATACTGCCCCAGTACTTTTATACACTGAAATGAGAAGAAAAAAAAATATATAATTGTTCTGAACATGGATGAGACTGCGATATATATTTGCAAGACGTTCTCCAAATGGCACGACTGATAATTAGTTCATACCGGTGATCTAGCGGTTACACTGTAGTCATTAGCAAAACCTCGATGTCCATCTACGTAAGCTACAGTTATATCACTGCCCAACATTTGAGGCCCGCTTGACGAGCCACTCATTCCAAAAGCCATGTACTCGTTCTCTTCTGTGAACGACCACAACACAGATTGAACAGTCTCTTCGAGTGAAAACATATACAGGCTCAAAATGGCGTACGTACAATGATCTCACCTACTAATCCAACCAGTTGCACTGTTATTTGTCGACCGAAAATCTCCCAACCAACTTGCATATGTTTGTGCAATTGAATACAATTAGGTAACTGCGGTCTCTTGTCCTGAGGAGAAGGAAAATTGTTTCACCGATTTTC
This sequence comes from Aspidiotus destructor, assembly GCA_035079395.1. Taxonomy (NCBI): domain Eukaryota; kingdom Metazoa; phylum Arthropoda; class Insecta; order Hemiptera; family Diaspididae; genus Aspidiotus; species Aspidiotus destructor. The sequence goes on along the minus strand of JAVHKZ010000003.1, from coordinate 6,571,126 downwards.
GTACACAGAAAGAATCAGGGATAGTAAACGCATCAACAAGCTTACCACAATGTTAGCTAATGATGGTGGTACATTTGGGTCGTCTGGAATGATAATAGACCCCAAGTTCTCTTTATTGGCCACGTCATAAATGCTGAACCAGTCTATGTTGAAAATAGTCAAATCTCCGGGAAGTTCTAGAATTATAGTTTCTTCAAGGTATAAACGTAAGGGATCTAAACTGAACATTATCAATGCGTTGATAGATCATTAGGAAAGTAATAACAGATGAGTCAGTAAGAAGGGACGAACGAAACTTACTATCCATATTCATCTGGGACTTTGAATCCTTTTGAGGAAGGTTGCGGTCCGGTCCCAACCCAAAAATACGTGTCTGAAATATTATATTTCTAATCAAAGAAGGTCATAAAATATGACAATTAGAATTAGGAAAGCCTACCTTGACCAGCTCCATTGTACTTGAATTCAGGGATGCGAATTGTCTTGGCATCGAGTATTTCGATGGGTCCCGAAGTAACTCCGTGTGATCTTCCCGATATTTGGGATATTATTTGTGCAACAGGTGGTTCGAATTCGTCAGGAATGTACACATCGCCAAATGCCGTCTAAAATGTGAAAATTGAAGATTCTTCGTCATCTATATTTATCCTCGAATAAAATAAATATACTGAATCTTACGTGTCGCGTCAGGTCATAAACTGCAAACCATTTGATTTCAGTCAGCTTCTTTCTATCGGGTAATGTTATTCTGATATCCTTATTTAGATATCTATTCAACACATCAGTTCTGAAACAAATACATTTCTCTTAAGTAGGTATTGATACATCGCTGAGGAAGTTTCCGAACGTAAAAAATTCGAACGCACTTTCCATATTCGTTCGGAACAATGAAACCTTGCGGGCCTGGCCGAGTTGACGCTCCTGCCCAGAAGAAAGTATCTGTACCAGTGCCATCGTAAGTGAATCCGGTTAGCAGTAAAGTGTATTCGTCTACAGCATAAACATCCGCGGATACTTGATGGTGATACGAATTGAGTTTACCCAGTGGTTTTCCCTTGTATTGTTCGCATAATGTCAAAATGATTTCTAGAAAATTAAAAAAATTCACTGTAGCTCTAGACCATACTATTGTTCAAGTCTCCGAGTTTAGAAGTATACGTACTGAGTGAAATAGTGAGCAACCGGAGCGTTCTCTTCATCTTAACACGGATTATTATTCGATTGAAATTTCATATTAATTTTTGCTCCTAGCATTTCAATATCCAATTTCATTTGAACATTTGAGGTACGTGTAGAAAGGAAGCATACTGTGTAAGAGAATATTGAACTCAGGAGAGCGTCATGTAAAAGTCGGTACTTCCATTATTAATAAGTGGAAGGGGTATACAGTGGTACCGACTGCTACAGACGTCACCGTCGCAGTGTTCCGCTCTGATGCTGCCAAAACATGCTTACAACTTGTTAACATGATTCTGCGACGTGTCTCTCCGTATTCTGTTTCAAAAATCGAAAGTGTAGAAGATATGCACGCTGTGGCTTCAAGATTTTTTCACTTGTCCACCAACATCAATTGATCGAAATTCAGGAAGAGCTGGTTTCATGTCTTTCGGCTCTTTGTTGATAAGTATTTGAAAATCACGACAATATTGGAATCGAAAAAATTAATTTTCAGTTCGGTGAGTATAGGTTTCAGAATTATCATGATAATATTTTTCGGAACTGCGTGATGCCCTTTCCTGTTACCATACCTAAATACCTCTCAGGACTAATATTTCCTGAAAGGATAGCGGTCGTTTTCTTCAAATAAAACCTCAGAAAGTAGGTAGGTGAAAAAATAATTAATATACGTACATACCCATTGTCAACTTGAAAAATTCAGACCTTATATGACGAATTTAATAATTCGGAATATAAGTAAGCATATCCATTGATAACTTTGTGCGGTAAAGTTCTATTATTATATGTTGGTTCAATTTCAATTTGGTTACACTGAAAATACATTTAAGTATATAAGAAAAGAGCCAAAACCTAATTGTGTCCTGATACTTTTTAAAATTTCTGATTTTTTTTTTCTTTCTTTCTTTCTTTTTTCAATAGAGCTCAAATTGATTATCAATTCTTTGAAAAATATCTCACATGACTCTCAAAGAGGTGAGTACGTAAAACTATATAATTACTCATTTGAAACTTTAAATCGTTTAAATATTATATAGAAATAACGCCCTGATTTTTCTGTACTTTTTTGATGGAACAGTTGAATTAATACAGAATGACGAACGATAGACATCTTCCTGGAATATATCTTCGCAAAAACAAATTCTCAGACAGAGGGTGTCGATATTTTTCTGGAGATTGGAGTGAATTTCTTTTCATATAACTTTTGCGTAAGTCTCACTTTCTCCTCACTTATCTCATTCTCAAATTGAATTCCGTTTTTTTTTTTTTGAAAGCTTAGGCGTTTTAGCTTGTAGCCTATAATTGGAAATTACGAGCACATTATTCTACGTGTGATGAAATTTTAGCTTCAGTTATCAGTTCAAAAGTCAAGTAAAACAATTGACATTCATTTTCAAGATGTATACCTGTCACTAAAAGGATCGAATTCAATTTTAGTCAGATTGAGCATTAATTCAAGTTTAGGTAGTCCTTCGAATATGAATATTAAACATTTTTCTTCCATATGTCATCGCGTGATATGTTTTAGACTTAGGTATAGGAATCAAGCGATTAAGGTTTTCTTATTTCGTGTTTAATGATTATCATGGATATTCATTCTAAGAGGTAGCCTCTGAGAAATTTCATCTCCTATGAAGAAGAAAAAAATCGATGAATGCACGTTATTGACGAGTAATGAAATTATAAGGATAAAAAAAGGTTGAGAGAGAGCGGGAATCCTTTAAAATGCGAACGTTGAATGTCACGTTACAATGTACGTTAGCAAAAAATACAAAATAAAAATATTTTGACATATTTTTGTGTGTACAAAATCGATTGATATTACTTTTTAGCATTATAATTTGCCTAATCCAACAAAGTTTACGTGCTCCGAATGTGATAGGTATACTGAACACAAATCATGCTCCTAACAGGTAGGCATTGTAATACGTTAATGAAGTGAGAGTCCTTGCTAATTAATGGCAGTATTGTGACTTAAATTAAAATCTATTGTGTAATATCGTTATGTGGACAAATTTCAGACCACTGGCAATGCTCGATTTTCTTTCTATCGGCTTATCTTTGCCATGTAGGCCAATCTTCGGAGTGTGGTAATTATAGCAAAAATGACGTTATAATCGTGGCGTTCCTGAATGTACGCGACGAAACAGACTGTACTAGATTGAGTTTGAGGGGTTTACAACAAATGGCCATGCTCAAGAAGTCTTTGACTAGAGTAAACGATGAAGAAGCTCCTACTGAGGGGTTACATTTAGGTGGGTACGACTTCTAAATACGTTGTACAGAAAATTTAAAAAATCAACATCTTACTCCATGTGATTCTATAATACACAATAATGTTTTCCTTCTAAAATAGTGTTACATATTGTGGATACGTGCAATCCTACAGAACGGCAAGTGGAGACAGCACTGAGAAACCTAGTGAAGTCGCAGCAATGTTCACACCCACCGTTGTTGTTAGGTAGGTCGTGAATATATTTTGAAACGGCAAACCTATAATGTTGACTTTCACCTGTTTACTCTAATAATAAGAAATCCGTTTTCCAAAATCCTGCATTTACTTTCGCTCAGTCTCTCGACGACAGGAAAAGCATTCGTGTACCTACAAAGATGAACAATTTTTGAAATAGTTATACATGTAACATCGAATTTTTTATACAGCAATGTTCGTTTCCAGGATTTATCGGACCCGAAAAAAATTGGAAAAGTATCCAGCGGATCACCTCCGAATTTCATAAACTTCAGATTTTACCGTTTTTACCAGAAACGAAAGAGATATTGTTGCCTGAAAGTCTTCTATTACATGTTGGGAACGATCGTCAGCCATTACGCAGTAAGGTATGCACATAATCTGCTAAGTTTTACTATATAATAATATGTCAAGGTCGTGCATGAGTTGGCTTGATGCATCGAAAAATATTTGCACCATCGTCGATATCCTTAAAAGAAAAAGATGGTTCTGCTGTTGTGATGGTGAGGCCACGAGTATAACTTGATCTACTTTAGTTTTGTTTTCATAACCTTGCCCAGATTCTTATCATTGAACTCTCGTCAACTTGTTGAATTTTTTCTCTAAATGTCTGAATATGAGAGGAGGGCATTATGAACTTATCATTTGAGCAGCCTTTACAAAGATCATCTACCCCTTTTACTTATTAGTTGTATGACTGTTGAATGAATTACGTCCGTAGGAGTCGAGGAAATTCATGCTTTATAAATAGGCTAAGTATAGTTATTGAAAACAGTACTTCACTCGATACAAGACCGTACCGTTTCAACTTTTTATTTACATACCGGTACATCGCTAGTTTTTAGTTGCTGGAAGTCCACCGATTCTTGTCAACTATTTCCGTCACGGAATTATTTCAAGTAAGACCTAGGAAAGTCATGCTGGTAAATTTAAAATTATCACTCTTGTCGCAAATAAGACAAAATTTTCCTAAACAGGTGATCTTTTAGCTGAATATGACCCATAAGGTGAAAAATTGAGGGAATCGAAAAAAATATCATTCGATAACACTTTTCAAAGGAACATTATGAGACTCAAACCAGCTCTCTACGTTTAATGTTTGCTCAGTGTAATCATAATTTGCATGCAAAAGTTGACTTCGTAATTTATAATTTTATCATTATATTTTTTTCGGAAAATCGCTTCTCCTGACGAATAATTTGCCCTTTTCTATTAGAAGATGTCTCAAAATACTTGTAATACTAAAAAAGGATTTTGTTTGATCAAACATTGCGATATTTGGTCAAAAACAAAACCATTTTCTCAATATCAGACACGACCGAGGGACCGACAAAGGTAACCGATAAGTGGCCCATGAGCGGGAACTTATAGCCAGCTGATGTAGGTAGGGAGAATAGAAGTAATTTGTACGGTGTGGCCCATGACTTTAATTTGTTTTACTCTACTTTTCAGATTTTTCTTACGACTCTGAATCAATTACGATGGAAGTCAGCGTTCATTGTGATAGCCGGGCACATGGATAAGAAAAAAATCTTGGACAACGTATTCAACGAAGTTGATCGAATTTGTGTAACAGGGCTGATAGAAATACCAAAGGATAGTTCTACGTTGAACTCTTTCTATTCAGCTCTGCGTAAAGGTAGGCCTATTATTTAAGACCCATCTCAATAATTTGCCGTAGACACGAAATTGAAACATTGTGACTTAAGGTGAAGAAATCAACTTTTTGAGATTTGTATTGTAGCACTCCGTTACTATAGCTGTCGGTTACACGTGATCAGTATACTGTAAAAATGCAGCTATCACGCACAAATCTCATAAGGTTGACCTCCTCATCCCAAGTCACCATTGTTCTAAATGAGTATATCTTGGTAATTAAAAAATTTAATACGACACTTTCTTTCGACACGTTGCAGAGTATCTTGATACGAATTCGGATGGTATTATTCTTTTTGCTCATGATCCGAATGACGTACGTCCTCTTCTACAAGAAATGGATCAAAGTAGTAGCGATGAGTCGAATCCGCCTATACTCTTGTACGTATGCAACGTTGGTTTAAAATCTTGGGAACTTCCCCATAATCATACAATACTTGTGCTGCAAGAAACAAGGTAGGAAAATGTAGGTAAAGATATCCGAGATTTTTCTGAATTTCGAAGCAAAGTAGTGTTTGTGAGATCAATTTTTATATTCTGATTTTTCTCAGCGATTATGGAGCAAAATTTAGTTTGAATTCTTACCATAATAAAAGTTTATGGGATCAGTACTACGCCCAAAATGAAGTTGATTATAGACGGGTAAGTGTAGATTGTAAGTTTGTACCTATCTAAAGAAAGAAAAGATGCTTTGACTTCGTTGAGCTAGGTCTATTTAATCTGCAACGCTATTCACGAGGATTTGGCCAATCTCTTTTTCGAGTTGTCTTTCTTCTTTGTATGTTCCTCGTTCCTTTTCTGGTTCTTAGAAAAACCTCATAGAATGAACGTTTCTTGTTCCAGGATGCTTTTGAAACACTCCTGGACGCCAGTTTGGCTCCCTATAAGTATTCTTTCGAACTATATTGGAATGCTGTCAAGTACGCGAAAAAGATAAAATGTGACCTCGGTTCTGCGAAGAATGTTGGTATCTGCTTCGATATGTTGCGTGCAAGCCCCCTAGAATGGAAATCTTTTGTTCATAAAATGTCATACTTTGAAGCGGACTCATTGCGTAAAATATCCTTGGAAATGAATTTGCCGGTAACAGTTCGATTGTACTTCGTAAATAGCGTCATCAACTTCCCTCAAGAGGTAAGACGTATTTCGAACTAGGCTTAATATTTATCTCGACATACATTCGAGATTTGTAAAATTTCTATTCTGGACTGAAATAATTATGTTTCGATGGTGCTCCTCAAATTAATAAACTACTGTACCAATTTCGAGTAGAGCTGCCGTACAAAAAAATAATGACAAACGTACAGAATAGCGATTCGGAAAAAACTATCTCCCCCTGTGGAGAAGAGCGCCTGTTTCTCCGAATTGCCATTCTGCACGTTCTTCATTCTTTTTTTGCATGCAGCAGAGGGGCAAGTTTTTTATCGATACAATCGAGCGATATTCTGATATCGATACTTCCTTGGAAAAAGTAGACAATTTTTTTTACATAGGATTTCCATAAGAAAAAGGCAGTACTCATTTTCCAGATAATTACCTTGAGAATAATACGATATCAAGAGGAGACTTTGAGTTTTCTTTCAAGCCATTAACCAGCTACCTAAGTTTTGTATTTGGCGAGAAAATTCAAAATGTAACTGAGAATAATGACGAAATAATATCAGTTTCGGACTTGGGTATCTGGGAAAAGGACATTCGTTTCATACGATGTATGACGAACAGACGCTCTTTCTCTAGATACATCCGCAACTGATAATATTTCATCATTATTCTCAGTTGCATTTTGAGTTTTCTTTTTCTCGCCAAATACGAAACATAGGTAGCTGGTTAATGGCTCCAAAGGAAGCTCAAAGTCTCCTCTTGATATTTACGCATATCAATGTTCTCATTTATTCGTTATTCCGAAGATAAATAATCATCTCGAAAATGAGTAGGTAGGTACTGCCTTTTCCTCATGGAAAATTGAACGTAAAAATAGTAATTTTTATAATTGTTCACTTCTGCCTGGGAAGTATCGAGAACAAAATATCGTATGATTGCATCGATAGAAAACTCGCCCCGATGTAACGACACGTTAAGTTGCCTATCGCTCACCACGGAAGGTGACGCTACTTTCATCAGAGAACATGTTCTTTTAATTTCAAGCCCTTTAGTTCGATACTAACTAATGTACTTAGGTACCTATAAAGAGGAAACATAGCGAAAAATAAGTACTGATCATTTCTCTTGAATAATAGAATATCGTTCATGGAATTATTTCAGATTGGTCGAATAACCGAAAACGGTATAATGGATTTGAAAATGAATTTACAATCAGTTATTCCTTCCAAAGCCGTTGACAGTAGCCTACGAAAATGTATTCCGCCGGCGAACCAACGAAATAGATTTTTCAGTCCTATACCCATGGATCACGAAAGTAATTGGTTAGCAGTATTCTCTAAAAAGATGAAATCGTGGATTAACGTCAACGGACTCATTTCTTTGGAGACAACCGAAGTGATACACAACACGTTGGTCTGGATAATAGGTTTTATAGCCTTTGTTCTTGGTTTAATAATTATCACTAAATGCGTGTACGGTGTATTCAAAGTCCGATCTGACGAAGAAAGAAACGCATCACTGAGACGAAAAAGTTCTCGTAGAAGTACTCGTATTCATCGCGCATAAAAGAAACTTGTAAGGATCGCGATTCTTTGAAAATTTCGAATACCTAGGTACTGTTTTGTAATAAATGATTTTACTTATTTCAAATGGAAACTACCTACGAGATCAGATCGGGGTGTAGTCTTTGTACGGAGGTCCTCCTTTTCGGAATGCGATCGAAGAAAGGATTTTAGTATAGGTAATAAAATGACAAATGATTGTAAATATGTAGTACCTACTTGAATTATGACGAGCTCAAGATTTTTAGGTAAGTTATAATCGTTATTTTCAGGCAGGGGTATCGAAATAATGTATTGTAAAAATTTTTCGTATAAATTCGAAATTTTAAGCAAGAATGTATAACTTCTTTCATTTTTTGATTGGATTGTTGGATATCTAACAAAAAGCAAGTTTTATGTTACTCGTTAATTATTATTCGTGAAATATTTACTCAACATAAATGTAATATTTTTGATGAAAATCACTCCTTGCCTATAAACAAATCAAAATTTTCAAAATCTTATTCATTTACACAAAGATGAAAAAATGAGAAAATAGGTATGCGTGGTAAAGTCGATAAGAGATTTTTTCTAGATTCTGCACTTGTACGTCCTTCTTAAAACTCATTCGGTCGTCATAAAACGTATTCAATGATCAAACTGCTTATCCAATTTAATTCTTATCGCATGAAGAGTGAATTCCCGTATTTCATTCATTGTATAATGATATATTGATTCACATTTGATGAGACACGACGTTCACTAATGATAGATACCGATACACCTTCAAGGTTTTCACAATAGGTACCTAATATAATTAAAAACTTATTGATTCCGCGTTTCTATTCCAAAAAGAAAAGAAAGTACGTGTCGTAAACCATTGGACTCAAACGTATTTCTGTACATAATTATTAATCTGTGCTGAATTCTAAATTCTCTGGCGACAGTTGGGTAAATTTAGGAAAAGAAATGAAAAAGGGTAAAATGCCTCTGTGCAGCATATTTAATGTGCTTAATAAGATTTACATGTAAATATTGTGGTACTTACATTCAAATCAAATTAAATTACCTGTCTTCAGCATGTGGAAACCGATGTCTGACTTTCAATATCATCTATCGTTTCGTATCTTGTCGTTCTTTCTAATAAAGATTATTTCATTTGAAAAAGACTGTTCTAATTTATTGAATCGAACAGTATATTTTCTTTATGATATTGGTCCTCGTCGCGCTCATCCCACTTGGGCATATTTAAAGTATTTTTACCCTTTCATGGACAATTGAGCGACTATAATCTTATTGTTGCACCGAATCGCTGAAGAAAATCCACAAGTCCTGACCCTGGCACAAATTCACCATCGGCTTCTCAAGATATCAGAAATTGAGACACAAAAACGAATTCGTGATTGGATTCTGTAAAACAAGAAACCTCGTTGTGTAAAAACATTGCCTTAGCAAATCCACCAGTTCAGACGCAAGCACGAATTACCATTTGGTTCTCGATACAGCTTCCGCAAGGACAGTAACATTTTCTAAGCCCTATCTGACTTGACCCTCCAAATCGAGAAGTCCCTCCACTCAGCCTTACAGCCCTCCGCTATTTTTTTTACCTCTACAGGAAGTGTTTCCCCGTGTCTAGCGTTTCTACTTTTTCTCAGCATTCTCGAGGCAATTTACCTAAACTTCACCAATACTTCCTCCATGGCAGGTCTCGAACGGTCAAAACCTAAAATCAACACTCTTCCCTCCAACCCATCCAAAACAGTGGCCGCTCGAGAAAAGTATGGAATTTCACCTTCTTCCTAATCGCTTTGGCTTCAGTATCTCTCTGTCAATCTCCAAGTCCAAACAAGCAGCAAGACTACTCCAGTTAATCTTTCACAAAATCTCTATGTGACCGAAGATTTCGATGTTCAGACAAAAAAAAATCACGGCTTCTTCAAAGGAGTTAAAAGACGGGTGATAAGGAACCTGTTTTATGAGACACCTTGGAAGAGCGTTCTGAGTCTCATGGTGGTGAAAGTGTTGCTCATCTAGTTAACTGAAAAGGCTACACTGACCTTCGAGCTTTGTCGGCCGGCCGAATGACGGACGTTTTTTCCGAAAAAACCACCGATAAAACAGGTTCCTGTCAACAATTCACGGGTTCTTTAACGTTGTTAAACGAGGGGAGAACCCTGTTTTATAGGATACCTACGTACATTAGAAGAGCTTTCTGGCGTTGCATATCTGGCTCATTGAAGGGGTCAAAGTACAATTGGTGTATGAAGTATTGCATATCTAGTTAGCTGAAGGGGTTACACCATTTAATTTTTCCTTTTGACATGTTTCATGTCTTAACTCTGACCGCGTGATCCAAAAATTTGCGAGTTTGTCCCGCGAGTTCACCTTGCCCGGTTTATGTACTAGATTTGCTAACTTTATGGTGGCTTTATACTAGCTTTTTACTAGGGTTTAACCAGTTATAAACTAGCGCCCCCTTTCCCCCCTTTCAGGATTTTACTACTCTTGAACAGGGCTTGTAATGAGGTGTCCGGGCGTAGTGCTTGTATACTAGCTGTATACTAGTTTTATGGTGGCTTTATACCAGGATTTAACTAGAGGAGGACCCCTTGTATTATGCTAGTTTTATACTAGGATTATACTAGTCTTGAACTAGACTTACACTAGACCACGAGTGAGTCCCCCAAAAGCAGTGCTGCCAGATAACGTTTTCAAAAACCCGCACCGCCCCCATTTTTTGTAAGACCTGAAAACAGATTTCTACGGACTTTGATTGGTCCATTAATAACAATCAGGAGGAAGGTATCCTTCATAGAGGTGGCTAAAGTACTTTTCCCTTGATCGACTCATTATTACTGAACACTGCAGTTTCCTATAACGAGCAGGGGAAAAGTATCTCTTGTACAAGTGTCTAAGGTACCTTTCCCTTGATCTCAATAAATCCGCATTGTACGTAAAATCTACAAGAAAAAGAATCCGTATCTTTTTCGAGGACCAAAAATTCGTAGATGTGGCATCCTAGCCCAAAAGCTATTAGACTAAAAAAAGACTTATACTGGACCGCGAGTGAGCCTCCCAAAAGCAATTATGTACCTGAATTACTAGCTTTATGATGGCTTTATATTAGCTTTATACTAGCTTCATGCATGCTGGGATTTTACCAGTCCTAAACTAGACCTATAATAGAACGGAGAAGAACCCCCCCCCCCGAGGATTTCACTAGTCTTGAACTAGGCTTATGGGCGTAGGCTAATCATCAGAAACAGTACACTGTATAAACAGTCAGTTTATACTAACAGGCTAAGGCATCCTATCTATTGTATTTCTTTCTTGAATTCCCGATTGAACTGGACCTCAACTAGCTACTTTAGTAGGTTTAGCCTTCTTTAGATAGGCTCAAATGTGCAGTAAACTAAACCAAGAAGGAGGTTGGTCTGAGCAATGGGCTTTTGTTCTAGTCCTGGCTTTAAACTAGGTGTAGGCTTACTGGGATTTTAGCAGTCTCAACGTAGAATTATAATAGATGTAGTAGACCCCTAGGATTTCACTCCTAAACGAGACTCATACTAGACCAAGGAGAGGAGCAAATGAGCGTAGCAAGTAGGCTCCTAAAATCTATTAGCTTGGAATATTTCAAAGTAGACTTATATCAGACCAAGGACGGCGGCGAAAGAGCGGAGCGAGTGAGCCACCCAACATAAACCAGACACGTAGTAAAGCAAGGAAGAGAGCGAGTGAGCTCTTCTAAAGCTACTGGCTTGAAATTCTTTGAAGTAGGTTTTTACCAACGTGAGCTACCCAAAAGCTTAACGCTGGTAAAACTGGCCCTCAGACCTAACACGTGAGCCGCTCAACCAATTTAACCAGCTTAACAATGAAAAGGAACAAGTGAAAACCTCACGAAAGGACAGCTAGCAGACATAAAACATGATATTTTCCTATTTGGCTCCAGCAGAAGATTTTTCCCTCTATTTTCTCTCTTATTTTTCGCTTCTTGTTATGTGCTCGCGGTCCGGATGGAAACCTTTCTGCGGTTCGGATTTCCCCTGTGGGCCGTAGGTTGAGCACTGCTGGGTTAGACAAATTACGACCTCCCAGCCAGTTTGACCTGCAAGTTATAAGTACGCAAATGGAGAAGACTTGGAAAAATTTCGATTTCCAAGCTATATATTATGATGTAAAAGGAACAGAAAAATTTCTACCTCCGAGCTACGAGTATACCCATATGATAGGAGGTCAATTCGACCCATAGAGCAAATACCCTTCGTCCCTCTTTCATTCATACAGCAGGTTGGTTCCCTGCGTTTCTCGTTTTTGGTCTCACCCTGGTCTGCAGAACTTCCTGGACCTCCATGAAAATGTAAAAACTAAAATACCTGAATTTCTTGTACGTTCTCAAAAACCTATCAATCCTCCGTCCTGGCTGTAGCTGCAAATTACTCCAACTCTACATTGGTCCAATCCGTTCCCCTCTTGATTAGGGTTCTCAGATTTAGACTCACTTCGAAAAAAAAAAACCAAATTTGCTGGACTCCGTTCAATCTTCCGGCTTCAACTGGCCCCTGGTGCTCTACGCATCTGTGCGCTGAGGCAGATATTCCATCTCTCCGTTACTGTGCTCTTCCACATATTGCCAACTTTCTGGTCTCAAAATTACGATAACACAATTTTGTCATCTCAGTCTATGTAATTCTCTCCTATCTATTTCTCATCCTTTCTCCCTTGAAGAACCACAATCGTCTCAATCTTACTGAAATTCCCAAAAGAGCTTAGGTACCTCATTTACAAAAATTTTCTTGCGTAGCCGAAGAAATGAAGATGTCTTACAATGTGGTGTTTACCAGCCGTTAGTGAGGCGCGATCAGCTAACTCTGGGGGGGGGGGAGAGGTTGGTAGAGCCATTGAAAACCCACCAATGTTTGAACCAGCTCCGTAGATAGTTCACTTTGAATGTAATTTACGAAGTTTCCGAAACATGACAGAATTTTCCTTCCTTCTCTGAACCCAGAACCGGTTATACAGTCTCCATTCAAGGTAATGTCTCATCCCCTTCTGTATAAGAAACTCCGCTTTTGTACTACCTCCCAAACTCACCACTATACTCACCTGATTCTCTCCTCCCCGCCAATCTCTATACTATCTGATTCTCTCTTATCCTCTCTTGCTACCCAAGACCCCCATTTCACCATCCTCATTCCTAAACAACTCGTCAAGTTCTTCCTCGTCCTCCTTCTCTTTTCTTTTAGACACAGAGACACATCGACCTTGAGAAACATGACGCAGTGGACCTCGTTGCAAAGCTGTCACTACATTGACCTTTAATAATTAATCACTATCCTATTAAGACGGTCTTTTACTAAGTTAAGGGGTATCAAGAGACAGAAATGCACACTTTCACAAAAATAATGAATTCGAGTGAGAATTCAAGCTTATGTAGACGGAAGACGAATAATGATGCAGCTCTAATTTTGTATAAAAATTAAACCAACTTGTAGGCCAATTTTTTCTTCGCTTTTTTGTTACATCCAATATAACTGAATCGCCAAAAATTTTCTGCATTATTGATCGTGGTGAAGCATCTACGTAAAGAAATTATACGTGTATACATAAGTTGGTTACTCCCCTTTTATTGCAAGTTAGTCAATGATTATTGCGAGTCGATCTCGACAGGTATCGTCGATGATATAAATGTTGTGAAATTATCGCGGCTGGTCTAACCGCAAAGCGAACGAGAATGTAGGACTAGGTTACCTAATTGCTCCATTCGTCTTAACTTCTAGAAGCACATCAAGTTCTAGATCAATCGTCACGATTCTATCAATTTTTGATGAGTGAAAAGATAAATTTTTTTCGATTGTAAATATTTTCCTAAAAAATCATAGTCCACGTCTGTTTATTGTATCATCTGATAGAAGATAAAAAATGTTTTTTTTTCCTATCATTTTTTCTTATTCAGTTTTGATACTTTTATTATTATTTGGACTTTCATTTTTAAAAAATAGAACTTTTTATTTTTTTACGATTTATCGAATAAATTTTTTTCACGTAATTATTGAGAACAAACAACAGAACTTCGAAAATATATTCTGTGTTATTTAAATTTCGAGAAAAAAATTAATTAATTAATTAAGGACGTTGCTTTCTAAGGCTGAAGAATATAAAAGTGTACTACGTATGCTAATTGAACTGATGACAATCATAAACATCATTAAAGAGCCGACTGTTGTGATTTAAGGAAGCAATTGAAGCGGCATCTAATAGGTTAATTTAAGTTCCGAAAGATTATTTATTTGCCGAATTAAACGACGCTGTACAAAATTTAATTTTTTCATTAGTACCTATTCATTTTCTCCAGACAAACTCGCGTTCCTTGCGTATGTTATATTTCATTTCATTTTCTCATAGATTCTTTGCTCGTACCATCGATGTTGGAATATTTTTACTTGCGTATTTTGATAATTCTGTTCACCTCCGAATACTTTTACATATAATTAAATCGTACAATCAACATCTCTCTACCACTCACTCACAACGTTTGAAAAATGAATTGAGTTCATGGTGAGATATAAAATAAGAAGAATGCCTCAGGTTTTATAGATAGCTCTGTTGTCTTTGATACAGATTTTTATCTACCTTTCCTCGGTCCTAATTCACCTATTTAAAATAGTCGCGAGTTGTCATTCTATTCTTGCAAAGTTGAAACTTGATACGATTGTCAACGACTAAGCCGCACCTTTATGAACATTCCGACTTTTTACGTCTTTTTTGGCAGTGAGTGTCGGGCTGGCCCGGGTTGCGGGGTTGCGATGAGGTTCGCGGCCCCGCGTAAAAGGACCGGACGTATGCTAAAAAAAAGAGGGTGGGGCTGCGGATGAAGATTTTGGGGGGCCCGGTTAACCTAGTCGCAACCCTGCGCGCCAAGTTATCAGGAGATGACGTCATCATGGAATTCTGACTAGAGAGCTGTACAAAATATGTAGCTTAAAAGAGTGAATTTTTGAAATATTATGAAGTTCTCTTCCCATCACATTGCTTAGAAAGTCGAAATTTCCTCAAGTCCTCTCCTGACTCTGCTCTCACAGTAAGAGTCTCATGATGATTTACGATTCGATGACGTCACGCATCCTTTTAGGTCGCTCATAACCTTATTTTTATCCTCGTAAAAAGAGTCGAGCGCATAGAGAGCCAGTCAATAAGGAGATGCTGATTGGCTGTTCCTTAAGAAACGGATTTTCGGGCTTAAAACTGGTGGGTGAAATCGTTTTACTGAAAAGGTTTCGGTTCCATTCAATTTAGCTTCTAAGAAAATTTTAGTGGTTCATATCAGTTTTGGTCCCGGTTTCGGTAAGAACTACTTCAAAAAGTTCCTGAAACGATTTACAGCGCTTTGAAGTCAATTCTTATTGTTTTAGAGCTGGTTTGGAGCCGGTTTATTACGCTCCTGAGCAAAATTTTGAATTTTGACAAGAGCAATGATGAAAAATTAATCCGATAGTCAAGAGCTTAAAACTTAACGTTAGAGGCAAACGCCTGAGTTGAGCGAATGAAATTCAAGCCCAGGCTGAAGTTCAAGCGATTTGTTACTCTCTTCTCGTTACTAGAGAAATTTCGACTCTCGAGCCAGAGGGACTTACAAGAAAATTTTGACTTTTAGCCATATGATAGGAAAGACAGGCTACATACACCATGATACCAGGAACTCATGGAAAAATTTGAATTCTCAATACCGAAACAAATTGAAGCCTTAGAACAGTTCCCCAGCGTTCCTCTTCAAACTTCGTTAAAGAAGCCGTTGTTTTTCAACAGAAAACTAGTTAGTTTAAATTATTCGGCCAAACGTTTGCCGTCCTTCTGGCAAATTGTATCTCGAGGAGGAGGAGGAGGGCTTTACGTTGAAGATGGAAGGGGGGAGTTACCAGACGATCAGACGCGCAAATATTTCTGCTCCTTTTGGGAGGCGTCTGATCCTGGGATCTATTGGAATTCGAGCCAGCCATTCATCAGGATCGCTAACAAAGCAAGCGGTTCGTTCAACAACAATGGTACTTTTGCCGGTTTCAAAAACGGGTACTCAACTATGTATTGGAGAGAAATATAAAACTTCAATTAATTTTTGAATGTAACGGAATCGAGGATTTTTGTCGTCTTATCCAATTTGTATGTACTCTGAAAAATTGTATTTGTGGATCATCATCTTCCCATGGGATCTTGAAAACCCTAATTTTTTTTATTCGACTGTTATTTGTAATTTTTAATTTCTATCCCGTATACCGCCAAAGTTCAATTTTCATTTTGAATTCTCCCTCCCCCATGCTCAATAGTCAATATTAACGCAACGCGACGCTAGCGCTGTCCAGCTCACATTCAATCGGAGTATTGACGAATAAAGTCAAAAGAGGCGCGCTCTACATTTACCATGACGGATATTTGCGGAAGCTGCTGAAAAGGGTGATGATGATGAAAAAAGTCGTCCAAAAAATCTGAAATTGAGCTCAACTGAAAGGAAATGAAGAGGGCTATAATTTTTGTTCTTTGCCATTTTCACAAAAACCCAATATTTGGGAAGGTACTTGTAAAACTGATTTTTTGAGTACGCGGTGTTATGATGAAAATCACTTTCTCGACATCAGCTACAGCGCACCTACAGAGCACTTGATATGCAAATTGCAGCCAGCTGAAAGCCAAAAGCTGAATTCAGCCGGAATTTTTACTGATAAGAGTAAAGCTGAAAGCCAGCTTTATTGAAACCTTCCTAAGTCAAAAGCCAAACTAAGCCAAATTTTTCCAGCTTTAGGTATCTTTCACAGGTACGGCAAGGCCCCGATTCTCCTGATTGTTTCCTCTGTACACCAAATCCTGCAGGATATTGATCAGCCAAAAATCAGCTAAATTAAGCCAGCCAAATTAAACCAAAAGCCAGCTCAATTTTTTGGAAAGCCAAAAGCCATATTGTTCAAGGTTGTAAGCTTAAGCCAAAAGCCAAAGCTGAAATTTTCGGCTGTAATCCTCTGCATTCAATGCAACGCTGGACAGAATGACGTCATAATGATTTGCAAAGTGCCGCGACGTGGGCACTAGACAGCGTCAGTGTTGATGATCAAAAGGGGATAAAATGGTAGCAACGCATAAGCTCATACACAACTTGCGCAAGCTCCAACTTTGTCAATATTGAAAATGAATCATTAGTTCTTCTTCTTACAATTTTTTCTCACTTCTTTCTGTCTGGAGAATGAAGTAAACAAAAATAAAGGTTTTAACAATTTTTGAAAACGTTCCGTTTTTGTTCAATTTTCAGAAATGACCACACAACAAATGTAGAGGGCGCATCCTTTGCCGCACTTTGCAAATGAATTTGAGTTTCTCAATTGTGCTTAGTGTTTTATTGCTGTATTGGAGAGATAAGAAGATTAGACAGATTGTTTTTTTTTTTTGACATGTTTCATGTCTTTTCTCTACCCCCTCAACCTGGAAAATTGTCCGGGCGTCCGGTCGTGACCTTGGGACTTGGAAGAATTTTGATGTTTTCTTGACCCCTCTATTAGTTAGTATAAGGAATTGGAAAAATTTTGGGTGAGGTTGGGTTAGGTTTAAGGACTCGTAAAAATTTTTATACCTGGTAGGTAATTTGAAAATCTGCGAGTACCACCCCCTTACTCTTTCTCTTGGTAGTACAGCCAGCCTAAAATACTCTAAAGATACTAGACCAAGAAGCGAGACAAACGAGCGAAGCGAAGAAATTTAAGAAATTTTTAAACGATGAAAAATTTCAGACGACTGGCGTTTTGCATTTCCTGTCCAATTTACTTCGAAAGAAAAAAATAAACATAATTTGGCGCCAAAAAGACACATTTTTCTCAGTAAATTTCTCGATTTTCTACATACCTCAAAAAATTAGCAATACTAGGGTACCTACGGTAATGCCGTAAATTTCTTGAACGGAGACTGCGCTCGTTGCAAATCTGGCTGAATTCTGTGTTTACTACCGTAATTATTTTGAGAGATACCTTTTCGATTTCGCGTAGTGTCAATACCTGTATAATGTACCGTGATTGTTACTTTCTCACCTAGATCCATCATTGTTTTTTTTTTCTTTTTGGATTACTTTGAGGATTGTAAGTGGCAAGTGAAGGCTCTAGCCGAGTACGATGGGGAAAACGGCCTTGATCGGAAAATGTTCCAAATGTGTACAAAAATGTTGACCCCTATGATAAAACTCAAAATCCAAAAAATTGGACCTATCCGTTTACCCACATGGGCTGCAGAGCCAGTTTTAGGCCTAAAATTTAAATAAAAAATCACGGTTCTCCAGGTTGAAAAAGTGCATTTCTTGGGGTTTTTACTATTTCCAGACCGTTCCAGCAAGTGGAGAATATTTCGACAATTTTTTACAAGATCGGCGGATGTGTTTGTATACAAGAGTTGACCTCATGGATACATGAAATAGTGGAAATAGATTTTTGCCTGGTTAGATTTTTGTAGGGTGTTGTGCGTATTTTTCGGTCCGAACATTGACTATTGATGTCACGCGGTTTTTAGTGGTAGCAGTGATGGCTCATCTTGCTATTGACGAAAAAATTACAGAAATTCATCCAATATTGACATTTTTGGCATTGTTCAACCCCACCGAGGGCTACGATACTGAAGTATGTTTTAGTAGAAAGTAAGACGCATCAAATAAATAAAAATCCCCAGGAGCCTCCCCCTCATTTTTTTATCATTCAAGCTTGAAGTTTTGTTATTGCCAGAAACTGGAGAAAGTATGAATGGTTTTTTCATGAGAAAAATGCCCTATATACATGTCTGCATCTTCTGAAATGTCTACAAGTTCCATGGCTCTGCAATCATTATTGCCTGAGATACAGTCGTTTGAATTTTAGGCTTAAAAATGGCTCTGCAGCCCATATGGGTGAACGGATGGGTCCAATATTCAGGATTTTGAGTTTTCTCATAGAGGCGAATATTTTCACACTTATTAAGAACATTTTCCGACCAAGGTCGTTTTCCTCATCTTACCCTGCTAGAGCCCTTTGGTTTCATATCATATTTATGTAAGAATTTAATCCAGAAGTTAGAGCTAAACTGTCATAGTTACTAGACGGAACTAATGAAACTTTTGATGTTCATTTTCCTCACACAGGCACTTATTCTCATGTAGAGAGGGTCGATCTCCTGATGAGCTCTTATATTCTTAAATAAGGTACCGGTAAGTATGAGAATAAAAGTATGCAATACCTACGAGTTATAAAAAAAGACAAAGAAATAACCTACAAAATTTTTTCAACCAAAATGACATTCCTATGAATGAGTTAATTGAGGGTCAAATAATCTGAATGAACATCCTTTATAATTGTCACCAATATTATGGAATTAACGAATAGAATTTTTCCAATTTTTTTGAAAGAAGTAATTTATTTTTCGAAGAGATTTTATGCGAGCCTTCTTGTTAGGCCAGCCTCAACGTTAAATGTTCGCATGTACACATCCTGCGTTTACGTACAGTTTGGTAATTACTTGTATAGAAAAAAGGGGAAATTACGAAAAATATATAAACGACTAATTGAATTTTAAAAATAACAACAATTCAATTTATTCGTCTAATTCAATTTTTTTGTGACTGTGTATTCGTTTTCCCCCTTAACTTGAACGGAAGATGGTTTTGAATAATTAAGCGCCTAGTGTCTTCGGGCGTTTATTTTACGCAGGAATCAGAAAATTTGCCCTACCAGAAATTTCTCCCATTCGTACTTCAATCAGAGTAAATTCGCTCCAACTCGTCTTGACGACGACCGAGTCTGTCACATGTTCATACGTTCTTGTGAAACTGGATGCAATTCATCTTTTTATTTTGAATGAAACCGTTACTCGTATACACTCGATCTGTTTGGTGACGTATTTTGCGTAAAGTTTAGCACGTGTTGGTGTTTTTTTTTTCTCATCAGCTTATAGTGAAGTGGAACTTTGAGAAAATTATTTCGATTTTCCGAAAGAATAATAAAAAGGTAGGCTCATCTCGATTGACATTAGGGAAATTTTTTTCGTATAGGTCTATGGGTAAACGGCTAAAAACATTTCACAATTTTAGAATCAGGATGGAATACGACCCCGCGATGTCAATATTGAAGGGTCCCTCGATTTCCATACCGAGTGCGATCCAACTTTCTCAAATTTTTCAGGAGAACGTACAGAGGATGAACTCGCGCGATGAAATTGCTCTCGTATATGAAGGTAAATAATTACTAAATTAAGATTATCTAGGCCATTTAATAGGGATGCATGAGGACTAAGAAGGGAATGAAAAAACAAGTTGCCGAATCAGAGGTGTAACAACTTTCAAAGCTAATTAGATGGCGTTCGGAGAGATATGAAAAGATTCCTTGAAATTGTGTCGGTTGTATAATTTACGCTCTACATCGTGCACGTACAGAATACAAATAGGTACCTATACCAATATACAATAATTGATTTTGATCACTAGTATCAGTATGTGACTGGAATAGAAGATCTTGTGCCCGATAATGTCTATGAAGAATTTGACGAGGTGTGCGATTCAAAATATTGGGAGACAATTTTAAATCGACAAATGTATTTTTTAGTAAGAATGTGAGTTTCTCGCCCTCATCTGATTCTTGAAGATGATTCACAAAAAAAAAAGTTATTAATATGCAACGAATCTGCAAAATTTGACTATTGAATCGCATACTCACAGATAGCATGGCTATCATGATATTGAATTACAGATTTAGAAAGAAGTGATCCCATTCAAATGACTTACGCGGTGCTGGAAGCAAAATCGAACCAGTTGGCCCGGAGAATATTGCAACTTTTGGGTGACATCGATCGGAAACATGCTAATAAGGATGGTGATCATGTGATCGCTGTTTGCATGGAACCGTCTCATCGACTTATCATTACTTTACTAGCCGTTTGGAAGGTGGGAGCTGCTTATCTACCTCTTGACGTGAACACACCGGTCAATAGAATGGAACATATTTTCAAAGAAGTGGATCCTTTAATATTAATAACGGAGCAAAGTGGTGAGTTGCATGGTCTCCTCTTGATTTCTATACTCTGATGCCTGATAAGATCACCTATTCCCTTCAAAAATAAAGTTGAAACTTTCCAAAATTGCTGTTTTCAGTAGTTTCCTTTACAGAATTTTCAAAATTTACAATCGATATTATAGAAAAATGCGAATGTAGAGGATGGAAAGTAAACACGATTCAATAGAAAAGTTAAAATTTTGATATTTCTAGCGGAAAAAATGCAAAGTGTAAAATTTAGTACATTGGAAGCAGAAAGTTCTACTATGTCCTCTGATTCACTATCTCAGTCAGAAAAACTGCAATCAAAAATTGTTTCACCCATCGCCATCATTCTTTATACGTCGGGCAGTACGGGAGTGCCAAAAGGTAAGCAAGATTTGAAGATAGCTAAGAGATTGCGAATTTCGACTTGAATCTAACATTGAATGTGCCTACAATAATTTCAACAATTCGAAACTGTCGCGTAATTTTTACGCCTAGTGGTCGAATTCCTCAGCATCCCTGAGTCGAGAAGGTATAGGAAGGCTTACTAAACGTGGTCCCTATTCGAATCACACCACTTGAAAACTACAAAACCCTTGAACTGTCCATTTTCAAAAAAAAAAAAAAAAAACTCAGTCTACTTCGTCTGTGGGTTCAATAAACTACCTTACACTTGAGGCGAGCATAAAATCTGTTTTTTGGGAGGAATTTTCAATTTGATCTCAATTCAAATAATTGATTAGAATTGCTTGTTTGGTTGAGGGGGTCCGTTTTCACAGATTTTCAAATTGCGGTAAAGTGATACTATAGACATAAAACATGTAGAGAAAATTAGGTATACAAGAAGTTTGGATAATAACTCACGAACCCAGTGAACGTTTTTGAGTCACCGGTCATTCTCAAACTAACGGTAAAAAATCGGAAAATTAGATGTAAGTAAGTAGAGTGGAAAAATCAGGGGTGTTTTGATGAAGGCGATTTTTCGTATTTGTCGTTTAAAGGGTGGGGGAGGGGGGCATTTGCACAGTTTTTTCTTTTTTTAGTAACGAGAAATCAAAATTTGAGGTGGGTTTCTTCACTGAATATCTTCGTTTACGGTTGCGAAGTTTTCATCATAAATAGCCTTTTTTCGAGGTTCTTCAGAGCAATGCGTTTTCTAAGACTCTCCTCGTGATGAAAGAGACGACTGTTCTATTGTTGAAGTTATTTCCAAAAGCTAAGTTGTGGGCCGCAAATCGAGAAGAGGAAATGGAGGGATCAGCAACGATCCAGAAGTTACAGATCGATAGTGCTCAGAGACTCTTTCTTTCAGCAGTTTGTCCAGTACAGATAGTGGGGCAATCCATTGCATTGGAGTTTATAAACACCGCTCTTGTTAACTGGGAGCCTGTTTTATCGGTGGGTCTTTCTTGAAAGAACGTCCGCCGTCTGCCGTCCGCTGTCCGCGGTCCGGCCGGCACAGGTCGAAAATTTTCCAAGTTTCCCTCCTACCACCTATAGCTTGAGGACGAAATTTTTCCAAGTACCCCTCCTATCAACTATTTCAAGTTCCCTCGTATCATATATACGAGTATGAAGCTAGTATACAACAAGGAAAAGTCCTAGCCTAGTTTAGGCCCGATATACTGTACGTTGGCTCCACCCCTCCAATGAGCAAGATACCATTATAAGTCCCCTTCCTACCACCTATAGCCTGATGTCGAAAATTATCGAAGTACCCCTCCTATCATATATACTAGTATAAAGCTAGTATATTTTCAGGAGGAGTCCTAGCCTAGCTCAAGTCCAATGTACGGTATGTTGGCTTCATCCCTTCAGTGAGCAAGATATGCAACGCTTCGAACACCATGAGACTCAGAAAAGACACTTTCAAAATACCTCGAAAAACAGGTTCCCTGTCACCCCTCATTTAACTCTGTGACCTTGACCTACTTTAGGGACTTGGAAACATTTGAACTTCCAGCCGGGATGCTTTATGACGTCATCAATGACCTTGACCTACTTTAGGGACTTGGAAACATTTAAACTTCCAGCCGGGATGCTTTATGACGTCATTGATGACCTTGACCTACTTTAGGGACTTTTCAATTTCCAGCCTTCATTATATCAAGCCTAGCATTCAGTATACTGAGAACAGTCCAGTCAACTCATTTTCTGAGGGGGCATTTTGGCGCCAACGTGATCGCGAGTGCGGGAGGTTGCGGGTTCTCCGCTGCCATTGCAAACCTGCAATGGCCTCAGGCCGATAATTTCCAAGTCTGTAAAGTAGGTCAAGATCACTAATGATGTCATCAAGCGAGATGTGACAAAACCCAGGACGGTTTTTCAAGGAATGGTCCTTGTCAAGACCTGTATACTGTACATGTTAGGCCTAGGGGAAGGATATAGTTCCCAAAGTAGGTCAAGGCCATCGAGTGAGACAAAAACTACGATGATTTTTAGTTTTTCTGCAGTAGCCCCATAGTCTCCTTTGCTAGCTAGTTGCAGAACTGATGGACGCACTCGCAGCTTATAGTCCGGTTTAGTATGCTGTATGTTAGGCTATGCTAGTTTTTTATTTGTTTCATGTCAAAGAGAAAGTGAGTAACTTTTGGGGAGCTGCTCAGCTAATATTCAGCAACCTAGACTTATACTAAGCTACGAGTGAGCCCCGGAAAGCTAGTTAATTGGAATACATAGAACATGATCTCTATGATGCCAGAAGATTTTTTCGGATCTAAATCCACACAATTCTTTGTCGAAATTCGCAAGAATAAGAACTCAGTACTAAATACAATATAAGTTTTGATAACAGATCCTTTTCACAGGGGTTAGACTCCCACATTGGGTAATTTTCAATAGGTTACATTGGCAATGGAACACATTTCCATTCAGCGAGGACGAAGTTTTTTGCGTTTTCAAAACCGCCATCACGTTTGTGGACGCCGTTTCAGAAATTTGGGCTCCGTTATTATGTTCGACGCCCAGAACCCTGCTCATTCTGCCAAAAAACGTGAGCAAAGATCCGGAGAAATTGTTGAACACGTTGAGTACGCACAGGGTAAAGAGACTCATTCTAGTACCATCACTTCTGCAAGCTATCTTGATGTACATAGATATGTCATCTGACCTTTCAAAATCAGTAAGTGTGAGAATTATTTTGATAGCTATCAATCGCGACGATTTTTTTCATTTTGTACCCCCTTTTTTTTTTCAACTAGAAGGTAGACTTCCTCGCCAGCTTGACTTTATGGATATGCAGCGGAGAACCATTGCCTATAACTCTGGTAAAGCGATTTTTCGCTTGCTTCAACGACGGGCGGCGTCACTTATGTAACTTTTACGGTAGCACAGAAATTATGGGTGACGTATCATACTACGTCATGAATTCTTCGGAAGAGCTTCGTTTCGATGATAAAATTCCAATAGGTAGGTGTACTAAACTGCGAGCAAGTTGTGATATTTTAACGATAATACAGTAAATAACTCTGCCTAGCTAATTAAAACTGTCAAGAAATTCATGATCGTAAAACATTTTTCACAATCACCTCCAATTTAGTCCGTGATCGCCGCATGGGCATGCACAATTTGAAAAAAAGAATTCCGTCTACGTCTCCCAGTTTTTCTCTCTATTTCCGTATCCTACACGCAATTAGCTAACAGTGCGTTACAATATAGGTGCTGCTTAGATGTAAACAGTAAGTATCGGTTAGTAACGTACAATACAGTCCTACGAAGGCCAAAAAAGTTGTTGACCTTAGACTATTGCGATTGTTTGGGTTTTGTATCTAGACTAACTGCAATACTGTAATACACTTCTTTTATTTTAAGAGTTAACTGATTAGATTGTATCGTAATTTACTTCCCCGTAGATAAATCTCAATAATTTTGACTTAATGATAGTAGGCATGCGAATGATGTTAGTCTTGCATACTTTATTTGCGTACTCAATAGCTTCGAACAATTATGCGGAAATGAGTGAGGCATATTTGCAATTAAATTAATTTCAACGCCACGAAATGTGCAAAAGAGAAATTGAGATAAATAGCGCAACGAAGGTACTCTATTTTACAAACACGAAGAGATTAGGATACAATGCGGATCTAGAGTTCCTAGACTCAGTTTCTTCTAAGATCCTCATGACCACTCAAATGGGTTTATTCTGGGAGACGAACTCACAAATAGAAGTATGTAGTAGAAGTATTTTTGAAAAATGACTTTCTGCTGGTGCATGAAACATGAAGATTTTTATTCATAAATTTTTGGAGCTTTGTAAGATTCCTTTATCGTCTCTGTGAGATCATCAATAGCCTGGAGGGTGAGGCTAAACCACCCGCTTCCCCGATGTACTTTCCCCAAGATCATAGATCAATTATACGAACATATTGGTGAAGCATCGGTCGGAGAGGAGGATGACAATTCATCAAACCAATCGATGGGTTAGCCTCTAAGCCTCGCCCGCTTCTCCATTTCAGTTTGATCCATTGACTTTCCAATGTCATGAATGATTACGGGCTATACATTGATTCATTGACAGAAGTCCCGAGGTCAAAATGGAACAAAAAATGGTACCGAGGAGTTTGGATGAGACCCACCCTTAAGCCCGGCCTGGTGATTCAAACAAATCAATTAGTGCGATGATAGGCATCTTCTGTGGTAAAGATCTAATCAGCTCGCCACAAGTGAAATTTAGCAAACTTTTCTCCTCATAATTTGTATATTAGTGGGTATTATTTTTAAAATGACTGAACCAACGAAGAAGAGGAAAATATTACATTTTCTATTCGCAATCAGAATCGTTATCCGGAGCAAAGTTGGATAGAAGAACCGGTGTCTATGAAGTGGGTCAAGGTCATTCATGATGTA
The DNA here is from genome assembly GCA_035079395.1 of Aspidiotus destructor. Taxonomy (NCBI): domain Eukaryota; kingdom Metazoa; phylum Arthropoda; class Insecta; order Hemiptera; family Diaspididae; genus Aspidiotus; species Aspidiotus destructor. The sequence continues at coordinate 6,545,312 of JAVHKZ010000003.1, read as the reverse complement.
ATGGTAACAAAACCAGTGCGCAAAATCGTTTTGCAAAATGGTGTCGATTGTTTCGGACATTGATCAAGACCGTCGCCAGGGGATGGCACCTAGGTATTACCGCTTCAGACCTCGAGCTACTGTAGGTCTCGCGCCGGCGAGGAGAACAAAAAATTAAAATTGTCCACATTGAAGGAAGGGCTGATATGAAAATTTTGCTTTAGGTCTCCAATAGTGTGGCGGGCAGCTCGAGTCTCAAACTCGAGTCTCTGTTTCGAGTCTCAAGCTCGAGTCTCCTGTTCCAGTCTCAGTCTCAAGTCTCAAGCTCGAGTGTCAGTCTCGAGTCTCAGCCTCGATTCTCAAACTCGATTCTCAAGCTCAAGTCTTATTCTCGAGTCTCAATCTTGAGTCTCAGTCTCCTCAAGCCTCAAGCTGAAATCTTTGTCTCAAGGAGCAGAGGCGGATTTATCAGTTGAGCCGCTGTAGGCGGACAGGAAACTGCCGCCTTTGGTGAAAAATTTTTCGCTCGCTTCGCTCGCGATTTCTCTTTACCCCGCCAACATCAAAAAGAGAAAAGAGAAAAGAGAAAAAGGGAAAATTTGCCGCCCTATGCGGCCGCCTAGGCCTACTCCCCCGAAACGTGAATCCTCCACTGCAGTCAAGTCTCAAACTCGAGTCTCTGTTTCGAGTCTCAGTCTCGAGTTTCTATCTGGAGTGCCAGTCTTGAGTCTCAGGCTCGACAGTCAGTCTCGAGTCTCAGGCTCGAGCAGGACCGTCTCCAAGGGGTGGCCAGTAGGCATTACCGCTTCAAACTTCGCACTGGCGAGGGGCAGTGGCTTAACTACGGGGGGGGGGTCACCCCCCGAGCTTCCAAAGTATATGAGTGTTTTGTAATTTTCAAGACTCATTATATATTTTTTTCATTTGTAGCTACTTTTTTTTTCACCCCCCCCTCTCTCTCTCTCTCTCTCTCTCAATGAAACTTCTTAGTTACACTACTGGAGAGGTGAAAAAAAATTAAAATTGTCTAAATTGAAAAAAGGCCTTATGTGAAAATTTTGCTTTAGGCCTCGAAAAGTCTGGCGACGGCGCTGATATTGATGACGTCATAGTGACAAAATTGTTACAAAACAGCGCGTTGCAAAATTGTGTCAGTTTTATCAAGAGTAGCCTTAGCAATTGATGACGTCATTGTGACAAAAATTTCACAGAAAATTGTGAGGCAAACATCAAGAATGGTGATTGCCCGCGGACGCCCGCTCTCTGATTTTTTGAAGAAATCCCGCGGCGCGGGTACCCGCCAGAAAAAATCCTTTGCGAGTGCTTGCGCCCACACTCAACTTTCCGCGAAAGGTCTGGCGGACGCCCGCACTTGCAAAAGAAATTTTATTTGAACAGGTGCCCGCGTGCGCTCGCGTGTATGCCCGTGCCCACGTACTTAGAAACACTTACTCACCATAAGTAAAGTTGTGGGCTTGACAGCTTATGGCTTGGGGCTGCCTTCCAAATGAACTTGAAGATTTAATTTTGCGGACTCTCACACCCACGCCTCAGGCGGACGAAAAGAACTGTCCATCGCCCACAATTGATGCCCAAATTGCGGGCACTCATCACTACAGCCAAAAACATGTGGGAGCGCTAGTGTACATTTGTATTTGGACAAAATTGTGGATTTTCACTGCCCACCCGCCTGCGACTGTAAGCCGCGGGCATCCCTTTTTCACTCCTCGCACGCGCCCGCGAAAAATAAAATTTCTACCCGTGCGTGGGCACGGGCGCTTGCGATTTTGCGGACGTTTGCCACCCTTGGGCAAAATTGTGCCGGGTTTTCCAGAAGTTGCCTGAGTCATTGATGATGTCATAGTGATGAAATTGTCAGAGCAAATTGTGATTGTTTCAGACATTAATGACGTCATAGTGACAAAGATAATGCAGAAAAGCGTCCGGCAAAACCGCGACACTTTTTTCGAGAGCGGTCTATGTATTTGATGACGTCATAGTGACAAAATTATTATAGAAAAACGTTTCGCAAAATTGTGATTGGTTTTGTAGTCTAGCAAATGAACTGCAGAGCTTCATAGGCCTATTGAGTTACCTTTCAGATTTCTTAATCTATAAGTCTCATAATCGATGATTCTATAAGTAAGCAAATAAGTATCAGTTGAAGTAGACAAGTTTCCTGTATGGAGATACTTAGTTGTAGAACAGCTGAGTATAAAAGACTTTTCTACTGTTCCATATTGCATACGTACTCGCCTGATTCTTTGGCTCCCTAACATTGGTCTTTAGTACTGCTGAAGAGGGGTACTCCTACTCATTTTGGTGTTAATCTGCCATAAGGTCAATGTTAAGAAACGCACTGTATTTATGAGAATCAGGCAAATAAATAACTTAATCGTCTACAATTTGCAATAGTTTTGCAATCAACCGATATTTAGTGCCGTGACGACGTCATTGATCCACGTCCGATCGAATTCAAAAGATTCATATGGTTACTAAGAGACAAGTTTAATTGTTGTATACATTGGATAGGTATGAGAATTTGGTTAAAATTGTTGGAATCTCGGGAACGGTGGAGAAGCCTTGTCGTAAAAATAGATATCTATTTAATTGAACCTGTGGTGGCTAGTGAAAAATCTGCTCATCATCAATAGCTGAAATTTAGCCAGCGGCTATTCAAATGGCAAAGAAACAAAATATCTTGAAAGAGGTTTTTCATTCTTGAACTTATGAAGAGTATGGTTGATATCTTTTCAGGGCGTCCTCTCGACAACGTTCTATTATACCTCTTGGATGAGAACTTCAAATTAGTCAGAGCTGGTGAAATTGGAGAATTATTTGTTGCGGGATATAATTTGGCTGCTGGCTACGTAGGAGGAAGAGATCCTGACAAATTCATCAAGAATCCATATTGTTCTGAACACGGTAATTAAGCTTGTATAGTACCTATGGACTTATTACTCCGATATTATGGATAGGTCACATAGCCTTTAATTCAATAATGCGCTAAATTGATAGCAAAATGTGATTTGTTTTGATTTTATGGTGGTCCAGCTAGTTACAGACAAGTTTCGGGCATAATTTTCTTAATATCTAGTGCAAATTTCCATCATGGACAGCCCTAACCAACAGGGTCGCCAAGAGCCAAATGAAAAGGAGAATCTGCTATCAGCGGGCTCACCTTGAAATAATTCTCCATAATCTTCTCTCATCTTCTGATTTCTTTTTGAATCTGGGCTCGGGGGAAAAAGCACCAACCTCTTTCCCTACTACCTAATGTCCTAAATTGCCTACCCCTCGGAGTCAGGATACCTGGCACCCATAGAGCGAGAAATGAACATCAATCATACAATACTTGCCTGACATTAATTTTTTTCTTTCTCTCGCTAGGATTCAACAAACTATACCGAACTGGCGACTTCGCAAAAATTGCGAACGATTTACTATTTTATGAAGGACGGTGCGATTCACAAATAAAAATTCGCGGCCAGAGAGTAGATTTATCAGAAGTACAAGCAGCGATCAATAACCTCAGCGCCGTTCAGAAATCGGCGGTCCTGTGCTACAAACCGGGCGACTTAAATCAGGTGAGAAATGTATAATTATGACATTTAAATTTTATTATGACATAACTGTTTCTGCGAATTCTTTCTCGCAAAAGTCACTCTCTACAATCCTCGTTTTTATAACAAAAAACAGTGCAGTTTCTCTACGCTTTAGAGTCGCAGTAGATAATATGCGAAAAACTTCCATCGCAACGTCACTCTAATAAGAATGATGTAATGTCGTGACATAAATGTACGAAGTACGCTGAGTATGATGTCGGTTCTTCACGAATATACATACGCGAAAGAACTCATTGAGGACCGTCATAGATTGACACTATAGCATTCATAAAATTAATAATCGAGGAATACGGTCACGGTCGCAAGTCTATGATGATTGAAGTTTGTAAGACAGTAGAGAATGGAGGTCAAACATTTTGATAGAGAAATGAGGAATTGATTGTGCTACTAAAGTCGATCGTGAAAATTATATCTTTAGTCGAATACGAGCGCGTGCCTGGATCTACCTAAGAAATTGAACTCCTACGAGCATACAGATATACAATTCGTTGTGCAGAAGTAAATATTGCCGCACTTTTCTTCACTTTGAAAATACGATTTGTTATTCTTACGGTGACAATTCGAATACGTTTTAGAGCGTACCATGTATTTGAATTGTCAATATTTCTTCAACTTTCCACTATATTTACCTCATCTTTTTTTTTGCAAATGAACTGACTCAAATGTATAAAAAAAAAAAGGTTTTCTTTATTAAATAGATGTCATATTATCATTTCATTTCAGACGATTGTCGCATTCATCACTCTGAACAATGGTTTTCCCTGGTCAGCTCGACAAATCCAAGATAGACTGAGGAAAAGTTTAGTAGCATACGCCGTTCCTCAGGTAAAAAATTTGTACCTACAAAATATTACTAATTCTAGAAAATGTATGAATCAGTTTTTACTCAATGTCATCTTTGAATTTAGGTCTTCATAATCGAAAGCATTCCACTGTTAAATAATGGCAAGGTAGATCGGCAAAAGCTGTTGCAGCTCTATTCAAAACACGGAGGTATGAGACAGAAATAAGATGAGATAATGTTAGTTTTTTAGTGGGAAAACTGTTGGTAATATTGTTTGAAGAACATCCGCAGAAATTTCCGGGTCCATCTGTAATAAGCCGTTCCACTTTTTAGCCCAGATAAATTTTGATATTTAGGGAGGCGCATCTGGAGGAATAGGACTCAGAGAAATTACGACTCTCGAACTATAATTCGAAAAGGAGGATTAGAGGGACTGTGAAGAAATCAATCTCAGAACTTCTGTCGAGAAGTGACTCGGAACAACTCAAACTCTGAACCTCGATGAAGGAGAGATATCACAAGCTCAAATCTTAACGTCATCAGAAGAGTTGTAAAAATTAGGTTTACTCTTTGCGTAGGGAAACGAAATCAGCTTCGAGCTGTCTTCAAGAAAAAATCCGTTATTCTCGTCCTTGATTGTAAGAGAACTTGAAATTAGCTTTGAACTCCATAAAGAGGAAGGGACTTGTCGAAATTATAAGCTATTAATCTTATTAACGAGAAGATGTCCGAATATGAGAAACTAGAGCCTATATTGACGTCATTAAAGAGAAATTTTTAGCTTCAATTCTTTTAGTGAAAGGTTTTGAAAAAATTGTTTATAAGAGGGTGAAGGATACGTATCAAAGTATGACGTCATCGCAATGACCTGACCCAATATTTAGGGGCTTGAAAAACATGTAAGTAAGAAAAGGAATTGGCATCATCAAATTGTGAAGTCATGAAAGGATAATGATTGGTTTAAATCGGAGTGAAGAAAGAACTCGCGAAAATCAGGGCGTGACGTGAAGAAAACTTGCATGCTTGATTAGAATGTGTTATCACCAGTTTATTGCAACCAGCTGAAAGCCAAAAACTGAAAGCCAAATTCAGCCAAATACCAAATTCCTACCGATGAGACAAAAGCCAAAAGCCAGCTTTAAGCGCACCTCTGGAAGCGAGAAACTTTATTCAGCTATTTTTTTAGCGGGGAACCCGCTATCCCTTTTGTTGGGGGTACTTCCCGGAATTTTTTGCGAGCGCGAGCGCGTCCGCGTCACGAAAAATTCGATGACGTCACGGAAAATTCGATGACGTCACGGAAAGATTGATGACGTCACGGAAAGATTGATGACGTCATGGAGAGGTCGTTGACGTTATGGATAGGTTGATGACGTCATGGAGAGGGACTTAGAGAAATTTCGATATCCTACCCCTATTTTGTTGGGGGTACTCCCAGGAATTTTTTCCGAGCGCGTCCGCGAAGGTTGATGACGTCACAGAGAAGTTAGGTTAGGTTAGGTTAGGTCAGGGGACTTGGAAAAATTCTTACTACTGAGCTATATATGATAGAAGGGGGACTTGAGAGAATTTCGAATCTCGGGGTTAGGTTAGGGGACTTGGAAAAATTCTTACCTCTGAGCTATATAATATGATAGAAGGGGGACTTGGAAGAATTTTGAATCTTGAGGTTAGGTTAGGGGACTGGTCTAATGGGCTCGGGACAGCGGGTTCCCCGCTGCCATTGCATTCTGCAATGGCATCTAATTTTTTACTAGCTTTTGGATTCCTGTACAATGTTTTGAAAAGTTTGTACAAAACCATGTTTTTTTATTTTAAAAAACCAGTGAAGCAACTTTTTTAGTTTTTATTTCCAGAGTTCAGAAAGGAAAGAAACTGAAAAAGAGAAACACAATCCAGTTTCAAAAAAATCAATATTTAATAGTCCAAAATTCGACAAATTTTTTTTTTTTTTTGTAAATCGTAATGATTGTAAAGGCTAGGTTTAAATCATATAACAAAATAAAAAACAAGTTTGACTTTGAAAATCAAATGAATAATAGCAAGTAGTCAGTCAAAGGTCAAAAGTAAATGAATACATTAATTTTACACTTTTCTTGTAATTTGATTGTAGTTCTATTGTATCCCTAACGCAAGGGGTTCCCAACCTGGGGTTCGCAAACCATTTGAGGTCCGCGGAGCAAAGGCCGAGGGTTCGCAGAATAATTTTTATAATTTTTGTTTGAGGAAAAATTGTTCAGGAAGGCATTTTGAACAAGATTATTTTTAATATATTTAAGGGATTATAAGTAGGAGGCGTGGCCTTGACCTATTTCAGAAGCTTGGAGAGTCCATCCTTTCTCATATACAGAACAAACTAGGCTATTAGGCGCGTATCCAGGACGTCATTATGAGGGGGGGGGGGGGGACTTACGCCATTGATTCAGCGCGAATGACTGTAGTCACCTTGAGTTAAGCTATACCTAGTTTTTCTTTCTCAAAAAGAATTTTTTTTTCTGTATAATTTAGGAATGGGAGGCGGATCAGATCCTATAATATATATTTTACCGGTTTCAGATTCTGGAACTTCTAGGTAGATATGCCAATTTACTTTAATTGCTAATCAATACTGGTACCTATATATTTCGACACTAGTATCTGATTACGTCATAGGCTGAACTCGTATTAGTATGCGTTTCGCCAAAGCTGCTGGAATGGACAATTGAGTATTGGCGGGGAAAGGGTAAAGTGAGGATGACTTTCCAGACTCAGTTCATACGGAACATAAAATGAGCTCACCAAGTTACCTCAGTCTTGGTATAAATATATAGGGTGAGGCAAAAGGATGTTACCAGCTAAATGGGAGTTTGGGCTGAATCGATTCTAGCGCAAAAACGTGAAACTTCAGATGTATACTTCAAATATTGTACGAAATTTGTATCTTATTTTTATCTACAATTGACGCCTCTACCCAACTAACTACGATTTCTCAAAATGAGCCAAAAATTAATTGATCAAATTACCTAGATTCTCAAAAATTAAAAATTGGTCATGTATTTCATATTTTTATCTTATTTAAAAGTGAAATTTAACGCTGATTCCGAAAAAAATACTTGATTCACCCCTCGACACTTGATAGTGGGAGATTTTTTAATTTATTATTTTCAAAATCTTCGCAAATTAGTCAATTTTTGGCACATTCTGGTCCACAACTCGGCTCAGAAAAGTTGTACAAAGATGGGCAAGGGCGCAAATTAAAAATAAAATTGAGATACAAATTTTATGGATTCAAAGTATAAGTACATATATCGTTTTGCATTGTTGCGCTACAACAGATTTAGCGCCAACTCCCATTTGAGTGGTTACATCATTTTGCCTCGTCCTAGCTGTATACTGGGCCCAGTGTATTGCAGCTGAAAGAAAGATTGAGGTTCGGCTTTCGGCTTCAACTTTTGACCTTGAAAAATATAGTTTCGGCTTGGGCTTTTGGTTTTTCAAAAAAAATTTGGCCAGCTTCAATTTTTTTTTCAGCTGGCTTTCGGCTGTTCAATTATTGGGTAAATCGGACCTTTGTTAAGACTTACAACTTTTACAAAAGAATAATATTCGTTGATTTTTGGACTATTAAATATTGATTTTTTTGAAACTGTGCTGTATTTCTCTTTCTCAGTATCTCTCCTTTCTGAACTCTATAAAAAAAACAAAAACAAAAAGAACTAAAAAAATTACCTTAGTGCTTCTTTTAATACAAAAAAAACATGGTTTTGTTCAAATTTTTCAAAATTCCAAGCCTGGGGAGCCACTCCGGCTTGCTCCCTCAATTTTGAGGAGCCGGAGCTAGGAGCTGGAGCCATAATTTGATCTTGAAAAGAGCCGAAAACTCCGCTCTTTTGGTCAGCTCCTCAGCACTTTGAGAGCTGCTCCGCTCTTTCCTTTTCAAGGAGCTCAGGAGCTACTCTCCAGTCAAAATGACAAAAAAGAAAGGAAAAATTCGACAAATTTCAAAATCCTAAGTTTTAAGGCTTGAAGCTTGAAGTAATAAAGACAACCCGACTAGAGACTCGAAATTATTAATATTAGCTCTGATTGTTTTTTTTTTCTCCTTGAGGTTCCGCTCAGGAGATCAAGAGCTTCAGCTAGCTCCGGCTCCGCTGCAAAAATCCAGCTCCTTGGCTCCACTCCGCTCTTTGAGAAACTGGAGCCAAGGCCTGGTGCCGGAGCTGGCTTGGAGGGTTGGAGCCAGCTCTTTTTTTTCTTCTAGCTCCGTCATCAAGATCAAGAGCTTCAGCTCCAGCTCCGCTCCGAAGGTCCAGCCTCCTAGCTCCGCTCTGCTCTTCGATTTTTGAGGAGCCAGGAGCTGGAGCCGGGGCCAGAAATCACTGGCTCCTCAGGCTTGCAAAATACAAAGGAAGCCAAAAGCTAGTTAGAAAAAGCTACCTGAATAAAGCTTTTGGCTTCCAGAGGTGCGCTTAAATCTGGCTTTTGGCTTTTGTCCTATCAGTAGGAATTTGACTGGATTTGGCTTTTAGTTTTCGGCTGGCTGCAATACACTGACTGGGTTGGTGGATGTAGTCCATTTGGTGAAGTCATCAGAGGGATTTGTGCTGAAAATAAAATATATTTCATCTGCGAGTAGCGAGGCAACCAAACGCTTCAAATTCTTAATACTCTGGATGACCTTTGAGTAACAGGTATGAACCTATAAGAGACAGCCAGGTCCCTGGAGACAGCTGGAGGGGGGTTTGACGTCATCACAAAAAATTTCTCCTTTTTTTTGAATCGATGATTAAATTAAAATTAGCCTGAGTAATGTATAGAACAATTTTTTCAAAACGTTTCTTCTGTAACTAATGTACGGTTTGAAAATTAATGATTGAAGTTCTGGTATCAATTACCGAGCTTGAATTGAAAAGAAACACATATTTTGAAAAAGTCACAATTTTTTTTTTTTCACAGAAATTCTCCATAAAAATCAGGTCAAAGAGATTGATTATAAAGGAATCGAAAGTAATCTACGAAGACCGGCCAGATGTCTTTTTGAAACAGTGATATCAGTATTGGGTAATACAATCCAGCTACCAGTTTCGATAAACACGAATTTTTATGATATCGGAGGAAATTCGCTGAACTGTATTCTAACGATTACGAAATTACGAGAGCAGGGATATTTTATAAGTGAGTACCTAGAGCTCGTCGTGAAATGTTGATAAACTGTTTCAAAATCTTTCAGAAGTTTGAATAAAAAATCTGCACAAAGTGAGACAGACATTGGATTCAACATTCGGTATCTCTCAGTCGCCGTGGTGAACATTGTTCTCTGTTGAAGCCCTGGGAAAAACTACCCATATTTTTTCCATTTGAAGCCCATCATCAGAAGAGAGAATTAACAGGGCCCTCTTCAGTCTTGGGGAATTAACAAGGCCTCGGTTGGAGACCTGTTGATTTCATCTTTGACAGGGGCTCCCAGGAGGAAGAACGAGGTATTCAAGGGCTTCAAAAGGGGCACAAATTGTTTACCGGGGCAAGACAAACAACAGAAAAGTTCAATATTTTTTCCAAATCTGCAATGTAGACGTATCTATTGAAGCAGAGTACTTACTTGCGTTTGTTTGTTTTTGTTTTAGGTATAAATGATTTCATTTCTGCTCCTAATTTTGGCGCCATTATAAATAGAATGCAACCAGAGAAACACGCTAAAGAAAATATACCAAACGAAGGTGACGTGAGAAAGAAAGGCTTCAACGTGTGCAAAATTGATCACACTTACACATGCGAAATGCTAAAGGAGAAACATAAAGATGTCGTGTTCAAGTTAGTAGAACTTATGCATCTTGCTGGAATTGATATCTAATTTGTAATGAAATTGGTGGAGTTTTTTTGTAGAACACAGAGAAGTCTCAGGGTCACCCTCTCTTTGTTCAGAAGTCTGAAAGAAATCCTCGAGTCCCTCTTTTCTCAAAAACGTAAACGCTCAAAATCTTTCTAAAAGTGATTAATTTATTCTAAGAAGAAAAAATCTCTAGGTACTTACTGCATCCCATAGTCATTACACTTTTGCAAACTTGACTGCCCCTTTTTTCTTTCTTGAAACTCAGTTTTTGATATTTTTTTGAGTACCTGACCTAATACTTAGTTCCTATTCTAGAGCCACTACTCATCAATACTTGGGCTAATACAGGTTCGGGTCTACAAAAATAAATTGGAGGTGAAAAATCTACTACCTCACAAAAACTTTCCAAGTCCGAGGAGGCAGCAGATTTCTTTACTCAAAGTGTAAAGTAGATTAACATTTTAAGTAGGTACCTACCTATCCATTCTTTAAAGAAAAGTAGGGTGAATTTGACGGAAAATTAATTTTTGCTCGGTCATTTAGAGGAGATTTTGAAGAGACGTATTAACTCATCCCTAATCATAAAATAACACTTTGCCTCCATTCTGCCTCAAGTATATAATCAGCGAAAAGATCATGCTGTTGGAGCCACGGTGATCGAGGCCCCTAAACACGAAATTGGATACCATGTACTCGTACTTACATTAAAATTTCTGTCGTAGAATTATCACCGACAGTTTCTACGAAAAAGCAGATCTGGAACAATGGTTGAGACCAAAGCCAGAAAAAAAGCACTATCACGAATTATTGGAAATAATCTGGAAGCCTCTTGTCGAAAAAAATTTCAGGTACATACCCGGCACGCGATGAGTAAATTCTGTTCAATGAAATTAAGTTTCTTCTCATACCTACTCGTTCCCAAATTTTCAGCTTCGTTGTTTATTCTGAGACTGATGGAAAATGTGTTGGAACGTGTTTGAATTTTGATACTTACGACGAACCAGAAGTTGTAATACACAATAATCTTTCGATTGTTTTCGAATTTCTAGAATTCTTAGAGGAATCCGCGAGGTGAGTTCAATGTTTCTCGATTCTTGTATACGCTTGAATGAGAATAAGGTTGAAGATTTAACTCGTAGGTAGGTATTGATTTCAACTCATCTGAGAAATGAGTTGAAATAGGTAAGTATGGTCTTCTATTGGTTTTTTTTTTCTTTCGAATTTTTATAATTGATTTATTGTTTTAAAGCCCCTCTTTGTTGGACCTACCACGGCATTTTATCATCAACAATTTCTTCCTTTGTAACGTTTCCTCAAATAGACTGTGTTTTTATCAATTTGTTACACTACCTACAGGAAAAAGTTGCCAGTTGGAAAAGGACAACTTTTACACAGTTTCATGATGGGGACAGACGCTTCACTAACTGCGGCACAGAATGTACAAGTGGTGACGTGTATGGAAATGGAAGTGATTAAAATAGCAAAACGGAAAAACTTTGTTGGAATATTCACTACCAATACTAACCCTCTAACACAGGTAAGAATATTAACCTAACCTAAAAAACGGCCAAAATGTAAGATATTCTGCTCAAAATTCTAATGAGATCAATTTTTCCAGCAACTGGGTACTGACGTATACAAATATCGCACTTTAACAGATTATCAAGTCAACCAGTATGTCGCACCAGATGGAAGTAAACCCTTTGCATCAGCTCCAGATGAGCAGAAAGCCGTGTGTTGTTGGAAACCAATATGATCAATGCTTTCTGGCCTCTTCATCTACCAGTTATCTATCGATCGTCAAGTTCTTGATTTCCCATTGTATGATTTGCTTCAATTAAATATTTTCAACCATTTTCTCAATAATAAACGAGAATGTTTTCATAGGAAACACAATTTAATAGAAAAAAAAAAAAAAAAAAAGAGAAAGAGAAAGAAGATAATCTGTACACAACAATTTTCATTTACAAAGGCAGTACATTAGGCCAATAGATGAATAAAATCTGGTAAAATTATGATAATAAATTTGACTATGGAGAACAAAATATTATTTACACAATAAATAAAATATTGAACTTGAGTCACATTGGTACATAATTATAAATGAAAACAGATACAGAAGGTAAAGGTACAGAAAATATCTTCCACATACACAAAAAGAAAAAGAGTTAGGAAGAAGCTTACAAAAACAAGATTAACGGGATCTTCAAAAATTTGTTGTGCCATGACCAATTTCTTTACCAAAGATATTTGAAATAAAATTATTATTCTCCATAAAAAAAAGAGGACGACTACATGAGAAAATGGTGAGTCATATCAAAATCTGCATAGAAAATTCAATCAATCGAATTGTACACAGTGTCGGATTGGACTATTTCAACAAACACAAATTAAAGCAAGTTACAAACATTATCACGACGCCAATTGTTGATGTTGAGGAAATTGCTCGTTGTTGGCAGCAGCCGCTGCGACAGCTGCCAAATTGGATAAAGTATTCGTCTCTACTTCTCGACGCTTTTCAATCCAGTTCCACTTGCCCGTGTTATAGTTCATTTGGAAATGCATTTCCACGTTCATAGTTCTTAAGGTTCCATCTGGCTGAGGTACGGTGACTTTATTTTCGCTTAACTTTATGGTCATAATGTTTCCTAATTGTGGACAAGGATTTTCTAAACATATTTGAAAAAAAAGAAAAAAAGAATAATAATAAAAAATTGAAACTACAGCAACGCAAAAAGTGATTGATTCTCTAAAATAAACACCTCTTGAGCCGGCCATAAACCCGAGAATAAGTATTTTTTCGGGAGTAGTGACTGCATTTGCATTTTTGAACATTTCCTGAGCTTCTCCCAACGTTTCCGGCTGTGAACATAAATTTCGAAGCATACAAGACACACATACACATACTCACACTTGCAATTCTCAGAACATGGATAACTTTGAAAATACTAACCGGTAAGTCGAGAGGTATTTGAGAATTGGTTCTCGACGACGGAATTGCTACAGAAACTGTTTGAGATTTCACCTGATTTCTAGGCACCGTCACCACTGACGTAACAGTCTAGAAAAATATGATTATAGTTTTCATAAATTATTTTTTTCAAAATGTAGAGTGACTAAAACAACAAACGAGCACAGTACCTTAGCTAAAGTTTGTTGAGACTGTTGCGGTTTCTGAGGTGATTGCAAAGTCTGTTGATTTGGTACTACATTATTATTTACAGTAGCAGTCTTTTCGTCTTTCATAGCTGTAAACAGAAATGATAGATATAATTTATAAATGGGAAAAAAATAATAAATTGATTCATCTAAATTAATTCCTTTAACGTACCAGCAGAATCCTTAATAACAGGAGTATATAACGGTGTTTGGGGCGTGCGTGGTTGTTGTGACGGAGATTGAAAGTACGAATTCGAAAAGGGTGTGTTTGGAGCTTGTTGAGAAGTATTCGCTGAATGTACGGGCGACTTATTCGCCATCGCCATGGGGGCGGGAGAATTCAACGATGAGTAGCCAGCAGCATAATCCGGAGTCGCAGGAGTAGACGGTGGCATCATATCATTGTTTTGAGAAAAGGACGAATCACTGTCATTCAAAGTCGTATTCTGAGAATCTTCCAGCAATCGTTTCGACTCTTCCATTTCTTTGAGAGAACACATGAAGACGTTAGATCAAATATTGGTGTACATTTCAACGTCATAAGGTAGGGATAAAGTACAATTCATTCACTTACCTAGCATTCGTTTCCTCTTTTTGGCTTGAGCATAACCCAAAGGCTGTTCATTAATGTCAATTATTTTTATAGCGCAGTCTTTTCGTCCGGACAAAGGTCTATTTGCGGTAGGACGATTAATGTTAGATGTCAACACTGAAGTTCTGAATCCTGTGCTGGGAATTCTGCTTGGAATACCTTTTAGAGGAGCTATGAAAAAAATTTTTCAATCAATACAGACTCATAGCTCAACGTCACATAAAAATCTTGAAACGTACTCGTATCGGTCATTTTTCGAGGCATTCCGCGAGACCTTACAGGCACAGCAGGAGAGATGTTTTTCTTCATATTGCTTGATAAATCGACTGACTTCTGTATGAGATCTGCCTTTACTGCGGCTGATTTTGGTTTCCGTTTCAAAGTAAAATGTTTCTTCGGAGCAGGCTGAAAAGAAGAAAAAAAAACGTAAGAAATGAGGACGGTAAAAAAAAAACGACAAAATCGATTTTACTAAAGGAATCTCACCGGTTGACCAATCACGTTCATTAGAGCTGATTTATTCAGATAATGGCATTCTAATGGTAACATATTGTAATCCGTAGGTTTCTTCACTGTAAATAAAGGATACTACTGAGAAAAGGTAAAGTAGCTAAAATTTATAAGTCAGCAGATTTATGACACTATAAAGAATGATAACAAAACATGATATACGTGTACTTCAAAGAAGGTAAATTGAATGACCGATTCAAAATCGATGTTCAAGTCTGTCAATCTTAAACGTTATCACGGAACATCAAAATTATAATTATAAACCTTTCAATACACCCAATGAGAACGTCGATTTTAGATTTTAAAAAGAATCAATTCGTATTACGCGAGACTGAAGATAACATATTCTTTCAGAGAGTTCCACGAATTCACAGCTTCGATTATGGGCTACTTACATTGTTTCCGCAGATCGTGTACTAATTCGTCAAAAATTCGTTTATTTTGTTTGCCTTCAAAATTATCGGCATTGATTGAATAACTCGTAGGAAAGCTTTTCATAATTTCGGCCAGCACTGACACCCATCGATCGCTATCTACTTGAGCTACTTCTAAAATGTCCTCTAGTTCTGTTTTCCACTGAAACACATGAAAGGATAAGTTTTTATAAATGATTTCATCAGGTATTGGGAAAGCACTCAACTTAGATTTGGTTCTGAAAATACGAAAACATGTTATCAATTATTCGGAGTAACGGACGAAACAAACGAATAACAGTTCGACCTCAATAACCCAAGAATCTAATTACGAGATACTAACTTCCTGGACATTCTTTTGAGGCATCTGGAAAAACGATAGCAGCAGCTTCAGTTTGACTTGTGTTTGGAGATCTGGAAAACATTCTTTTATATTTCGTAACACTTCTGAATTGAGTTGTGCACATATTGAGCCGCCAGTCCATGAATCGTTCGATGTTCCAAGCTTATTATGTAGCCACAGAGAAGTATCACTATCTCGTACATTAGCCATAACTGAGAATAAAAGGATGAAATCCTAGTTTTCGAATTAAGTTACCGATAATACAGACTGATCACTGATGGAAACAGTCATGAAACAGTTTTCGAGTGGAAATATGGAAATTCAAACTAAACAGACTCACGCCAACAATGATAAATTAGATAAGTAAGATAATCACGCACTGCCCTCTGTACGCAGTGTTACCAATACTAAAAACTCTAAGTTACGTCACTACGTGCGTGCAACACAATGCGGCAACACACCGCAGGATGCGCCACAAGACATTTCGATTTTTGATTTTGGCACGCTCAATCTGCTGCGGAGCTCCAAGCTGTTATAAATTTTGCAGGTAGGCCCTACATGACATCTGACATGGAACGTAAAGAAAATTGGTTAGATTTCGGATATGCTCATTCAAAAATTATATGCATTTTCATATAATTTGCATCCCTACTCATTACGTATTTTTGTACGTAGTTTATGACAAAAATCTGAAACCTTAATATTCTGCAAACGTTGGGCTGCAAAACGCGAAAAACCATTAAATTAGGCCTAAAACGACTACATCTAGCTAAAAAAAATATACCCAACAAATCGACAGTCTCCGTCCCCTGGGGGGTGTCATACCGCCTACCTCCCCCCCCCTCACAAGGCCCCTGTTCTCACGTTCGGCAAGCTGAAACTTTACTTCTGGCAGAAAAATGAGCAAAATTAACAGCTGTTGCAACTTTTTGAACATCTTTTGCAATGATAATGGAAGGGGGAGCAATCTCTGCTGCTATATATTTGTCTGCCATGATGTACCTAGTTTTCTCTTTTTCCGAATACATTACAGCCAACTTCACCCTCTATTTTTGATTCGAATGTTTGAAAAGTAACCTTTCTATCGTTTCATGAGTCAAGATCCTCCAAGTCGTCTTGTTGGCGAAACGTAAGTCAGGAAATTTTCTTTAAATCTTGTGGCTTGGCTTGTTTACGTAAGTTGACCTTGCGTAGTCAATAATTCCTAAAATAGTCACAATGGAAGATATGGATAGTACTTGGGATTCAATTTTTTGGGGTTTCCGCTTCACTCAAGAGTTAGGTACCTACTCCAAATTATTATTTTGAAATGTTTCATATCTTTGCTCTGCCCCTGATTTTGACATTTGCGTGCCTTCGTCCGTCCATCTGTGCAAATGACCTTGGGACTTGAACAAATTTCAAAAAAATCCTGATCCTACCCTGATTTTGAAATTTGCGTGCGTATACGGTACATCCGTCCGTACAATTGACCTTGGGTCCCTGAAGCTTTCATTATACTAGGCCTGAATCAGTATGCTGTAGTAGGCATAGCCTTCATTATATAGCCCTAATATACATATTTTGACCTTGAGTCTCTGGAGCTTCCATTATACTGAGCCTCAATCAGTATGTTGAAGTAGGTTGTAATATTCTAAACTAGATTCTTTTATATACTATTCTTCCATAATACTATAAACTGAGCTTATACTAGGCCCTTGACCAGACAACTTTATCTGAAGCCTTCATTATTCTAGGCGGTTTGAATCAGGTATAGGTCACTTTATAGGCCTAATATATATACAACAGACATACTAGCAATGGGCTGACTACTCCTACCCAGCAAGAAATGCGCTGCCAATTTTTAAAATTTGCTGCCACTTCTGCTGACATGTCAGCAGAAGTGGCAGTAGTGGACAAGTTACTGGCAGCGCTTACGTAAGCGCTGACACTTTCGCTTACAATATGCTGACACAAGAGCAATTCTTCCGTCAGCGCTGGCGGCAGCGCTGATGGCGGCGCTGACGGCAGCACTTACGTAAGCGCTGACACTTTTGCTTACAATATGCTGATAGCACGAGACAGCTACTAGCCTAGGCCTAGGTTTTAATTTTTTTTAAAATTAAAATCAGTTCAATTAAAATTACCTACAATAATTACAATTAGGCCTACCTTCATTACATTTACAAAAAAAAGAAGACAGAAAAAAAAATATTGAAAAGGAAATAGTGAAAAAAGAACCATTTATCTTACTCTCAGTGCGGTTCTAGGATTCGGACCTATTACCTTTGAGTTACCTGTCCGGGACCTAACTAACTGACCTACAGGGACCTATCAACTACTGATGTAAACTATTGGTATAGATACGTGTTCACTATTTTCTTTCTGTTTACTGAACAGGTATTTTTAGCTGCATTTGCAGGCTATGTGCTCAGTGTAACTTTGATTAACTTAAACAGGCTTGGCCGTAACCATGAAGGGAGGGGGAAAATGCGGCCATGCTTCACTGAAACTTTTTTCGCTGCTAAATACACCGTACACTGTATACCTACCTATATCAAAAAATTTTTAGGTCATTGAAAACTTGGCGGCACTCCCACGTTCATCATTTCATTCTTGCCTCCCTCTTGCTCCTCCTGGAAAAATTGCTAGTAATAGGCATGAACTTAACTTCAGGAGATAAGACAGTAAGTTAATGAATAAACAATAAGTACTAAGTGGTCTGTTGTGAGTAATTAATATAGGTATAATTACCTATATTGACTAATAAAAAAATTCTTTTCTGACACCCCATAACTTATGCTATCAAAAATTTGCGAGTAACACCCCACTCCCCAATGGACTTGGAAAATTTTTGTGAATTACCTGAGAGGTCTTTGAGAAATCTGCCAATGCCACCCTCAAATTAAATAAAAATAAAATAAAATAAAATAAAATAAAATAAAATAAAATAAAATAAAAATAAAATGAAAAGGAAAATAAAAATAAAATGAAAATGAAATAAAAATAAAAATAAAATGAAATAAAAATAAAAAAAAATAAAAAAAAAATAAAAATAAAATAAAATAAAAATAAAATGGAAATAAAATAGAATGAAAATAAAAATAAAATCAAAATCAAATGAAAATAGAAATAAAATAAAAATGAAATGGAAATAAAATAAAATGAAAATAAAAATAAAATTAAATGAAAATAAAATAAAATAAAAATAAAATGGAAATAGAATAAAAATAAAATAAAATACAAATAAAATTAAAATTGAATTGAAATAAAATACCTGGGAGGTCATTGAGAAATCTACGAGTACCATCCTCAAATTAAGTAAAGATAAAATTAAATAAAATTCAAATTGGAATAAAATTAAAAATAAAAATATATACCTGGGAGGTCATTGAGAAAATAAAAATAAAATGAAATGACAATTGAATTGAATTAAAATAAAATAAAAATTAAATTAAAATAAAATTGAAAATTAAATTAAAATAAAATTGAAAATGAAAATATATACCTGGGAGGTCATTGAGAAATCTGCGAGTACCACTCTCAAATTGAATAAAAATAAAATAAAATGGAATAAAAAGAAATAAAAAATTAAATTAAATTAAAAATAAAAATATATTCTTAAGAAGTCATTGAGAAATCTTCAAGTACCACTCTCATTCAAAAAAAAAAAAGAAAAAATTGAATAAAAATGAAATACAATGAAATAAAATGAAATAAAATAAAATAGAAATCAAATCAAATCAAATCAAATCAAAAATAATTCTGAAAAAAACAATAGATAGAAATGAAAATAAAAATATGTAAGACTGAGTCACCTCTTATCGCTCTCGCATATTCGTACGATGACTCGTCTTTTACCCATTCTTCATTTAATCGCTTTCCCCGTCTCTTCACGTCTCTGTCGTCTCCGTAATTCCTTCCTTCTTTCGCATTCTGATGATTTTTATGCTGTTACTTCTGTTCGTAAACTCATATTGTTCACTGTATCGTTCACGACCTGTGTGACTTCGTAATTAAATTCCGAAATAAATTTCGTGCATTTGATTCGTCTCGCACAAGTTATTGAATAAGATCATGCCGATCTTATGAATTTAATTACTCAACGTCATACGTTTCGCTTTTCGCGCTATTTTTTCGCTCTTTGCGTCCATTCTCAAACACTTCGCTTTTCGCGTAATTTTTGTATTACACCATGTCGGTAAAAGTTCGCTTCACTCTGTGCGCCGTCGCATCTCCCGTCGACCAAAAAACCACAGTTGTACACCTAATCGCTATGCAATCACTCGAAAACAATATTCTCTACGCTTTTCCACCGGAATTTCGTGACTTAACTTCTCACGAGGAGCTTCTCACCCTTCCGGCCGCTAAATTGGCTCGAAAAGATCTAAAGCCACGCTGGACTCGCCGCTCCTTCAATGTCACCCTTTCCGAAAAACTCAGGGGTATCTACTTCGACGACAATGATAACCCCGTCTTCAATGGGAAAATGCTAGATGAATACAATTATTCGGATCTCGCTTCTGTCACGTCGGCCTCCACCGTTCCAACGACCGTCAATCCTACGGTTCCGACTCCGGTTTTCTCGATCTCTTCAATCACAAAAAACGCCGCCATCTCGAAATTTGGATCAAAAGGCTCTTCTTCCAACGCGGAATCCTGGCTCAACATCTTTGAGTCCGAGTGCAAACGTCTCTTCATAGAGGAAGACCGTTATTGGGAAGTTCTCCGTTTGTTCCTCGAAGATGCGGCAGAAAAATGGTTTTCCACTACTCGCCTCTCAAATCCGTCGACCGTCTGGACATTCTGGAGAGAGTCGTTTTTGGAAAATTTTGGCTCGAAAGGTCTCGCCGCGGCACGTTCTGCTTGGTCCTACCGCTATATTTCTGGATCAACGTCGGACTATGTCCAAAATAAATTGAATCTCCTTGTCTCTTATAATCCGAAAATGACCGAACTTGATAAGATGACCCATCTCGCACTCGGCCTTCCTCGTCATCTTCAGGATAAAATCAACTTCTCGGAAACCCTCACACTTGGAAAATTAATCACGCTGATTACCACTCTCGACGACTTGTCTCGTCCGGATCAATCCCGAAACTACAACTCGTCTGGCAGACAACCTTGTCCATACTGCAAGAAGAAGGGCTTTGAAAGATTCCATGCCGAAAAGGATTGCCTAACCAAAGCACGCGACGCTAGGTATCGTAACCTCGACCGTAACTCGGGAGGTCATAATTATAATAATAATAATAATAATAATATTCATAGTAATAGTAACAATAACAGTGGCTCCTTTAGCAATACTCTTAAGGCTATTCACTCCTTCAACGTCGACGACCTTAAACAAGAGATTGACAACATTCAAAAAAACGAGTAGTGCCCGCGTTCGTAGTTATTGATGTAAAATTTGAAAATATTTCCGGCTCGGGTCTTTACGATCCCGGGGCAAACGCTTCGGTTATTACCCTCGAAACTCTAAAAAAATTGAAAAATTATAAATATTATCCTCTCAAAACTACGTACTCTACTACGAGCGGCACGGGCTCTATTTTGGGTTTTACAATCCTCACGATAAAAATCATGAATATTTCTGAAAAAGTTCTTCTATATGTACTTGATTCTCCTACATTTACTTTCAATTTTATTATTGCCTTAGATTTGATACCTACTTTTAAGCTAAATCTCGATCATAACCTAGTTCTTACACAATCAATTAATGTAAACTCCTCCGTTCAACTTAACAGTCATTTGATAAATAATAAAAAAGATGACGTAACTTGGAATGATTACTTTTCAGAGGAAAAATTTTTATCGAAAACCTCTCATCTAACCAACGATTATCAAACTTTAATTAAAAATTTAATTTTAAATTATCATTCCGCTTTTGCCCGACATAAGTTTGACGTCGGAAATGTTACCAAATACGAATGTCCAATCATGGTGTCAAAAGATACCATTGTCTCCAAAAAACCTTACCGCTGTTCCTTTAAAGATCAGGACGAGATTGAAAGACAGTGTTCCGAACTCCTTAAACACAACATGATTTCTGTTTCATCTTCTCCTTTCTCCTCTCCTGTTACTCTCCAATATAAAAAAGACGGCCTGAGCAGCATCAAAGTCAAAACACGCATGTGCGTAGATTTTCGGGAACTGAATAAGTTGATCATTCCGGAAAGTCACCCTTTCCCCTTGATTGACGACATTCTAGTAAAAACAAGAGGTTGTTCGTGGTTTTCTGCTTTGGACATAAACGCCGCGTTTCATTCTATTCCAATTCGTTTTGAAGATAGACATAAAACGGCGTTTATTACTCAGCAGGGTCACTACGAGTGGCGCTCTATGCCTTTTGGCCTTAAGAATTCTCCAGCCGTTTTCCAGCGTATTCTTTCTTCTATCATAAAATCCAAAAAACTTTCAGAATTCAGCGTCAATTATTTAGATGACGTCCTTGTCTTTTCTCGATCTTTCGACGACCACCTCTCTCATATTCAACAACTAATTTCCGCTATCTTTGAAGAAGGCTTTCGCCTAAATTTTGATAAATGTAATTTTGCCATGTCATCTATTCGTTATCTCGGACACATTCTGAGTAAAAATTTTGTAAAGCCTCTCAACGATAATCTTACGGCGATCAAAAATTTCCCTCCTCCTTCCTCTCGCAAAAAAAATACGTCAATTCCTGGGTAAGGTCAATTTTTACCGCAAATTTATTCCTAACTCCTCTGTAATTCCCGAACCTTTCCATTCTCTCCTACGTAAAAATGTTCCTTTCTCCTGGTCCCCTTCGTGTCAGCAAAGCTTTGATCAAATAAAAACACTTCTAACTTCTGCTCCGATTCTGGCCATTTTCGATCGAACCAAACCTGTATCTATCTACACTGACGCTAGTGGGGTAGGTATAGGGGCGGTTCTTAAACAGACTCAGTCAAACGGTATTTCTATGCCGGTTGCCTACTTCTCAAAAAAACTCTCCGAATCGCAAAAGAAGAAGAAGGCAATTTACATTGAAAGCCTTGCTGTTCGCGAAGCTATCCGTTATTGGCGATATTGGCTCATTGGACGTCATTTTACCGTCTATACTGACCATAAGCCACTCCAACACCTCAATCTCAAAGCTCGGACTGACGAGGAACTTGGCGACTTAGCCAACGAACTCTTATTACAGTTCGACTTTGACCTCCTTTATAATCCTAATTCTTCTAATCATGAAACCGATTGTCTCTCCCGTAACCCTGTTCTTGAACCTTCTCCTGACCTACCCATTCCCGATCCTATTCTCCCTTCTATTTATTTTCTCTCGCATAACGATATTTCCTCCTTGCAGAAGAATATTACAAAACTTGACTCTGATATTATTAAGAATAACGTAATTTATCGCAGTTTTCGCGGTAGACTTCGCATTGTACTCGATATTGATTCTGGTAAATTACTTATTGATAAAATTCATGTTAAATTTGGCCACATTGGTACCAAACATATGATCGCTGTTATCTCGTATGATTTCACCTTTCCGAGTATGTACCGTCTAATTCGCGAATATTGCTCACTGTGCGAGGTATGTTTGAAAAATAAAACTCGTCATCCTCGTCCCTCCTCCCGTCTTGGCATCCTCGGTCCTCCTAAACCGATCCGGGCACCGATCCGGTCACGGGTCCGGACATCGATAAAAATGGAAATTTTGGAAAAAATTCAGAAAAATATTTTCTTGAAAAAATTTTGAAAAAACTGATCCGGGCACCGATCCGGTCACGGGTCCGGACATCGATAAAAATGGAAATTTTGAAAAAAATTCAAAAAAATATTTCATTGGAATAATTTTGAAAAAACTGATCCGGGCACCGATCCGGTCACCGGTCCGGACATCAATAAAAATGGAAATTTTGAAAAAAATTCAAAAAAATATTTTTTTGAAAAAATTTGGAAAAAAACCGATCCGAGCACCGATCCGGTCACCGGTCCGGACACCGATAAAAACGGAAATTTTGAAAAAAATTCAAAAAAATATTTTATTGGAAAAATTTTGAAAAAACTGATCCGGACACCGATCCGGTCACGGGTCCGGACATCGATAAAAATGGAAATTTTGAAAAAAATTCAAAAAAATATTTTTCTGAGAGAATTCCAAAAAAAGGACACCAACCCGGGAACCGATCCCGTCACCAATCCGGGCAACGATCCGTCACCGGCCCTGACACCCATAAGAATGGTAATTTTGAAAAAAATTCAAAAAAATATTTTTTTGGAAAAATTTGGAAAAAACTGATCCGGGCACAGATCCGGTCACGGGTCCGGACACCGATAAAAATTATAATTTTGAAAAAAAAATTGAAAAAAGACTTTCTGGAAAAAATTTGAAAAAAGGACACCTACCCGGAAACCAATCCGGGCACCGGTCCGGACACCCATAAGAATGGAAATTTCAAAAAAAATTCGAAAAAATATTTTTTTGAAGAAATTTGGAAAAAAAACCGATTTGGGCACCGATCCGGTCACGGGTCCAGACATCGATAAAAATGGAAATTTCAAAAAAAATTCAGAAAAATATTTTATTGAAAAAATTCTGAAAAAACTGATCCGGGCACGGGTCCGGACATCGATAAAAATGGGAATTTTGAAAAAAATTCAAAAAATATTTTTTCTAAGAAATTTAAAAAAAAACCGAGCCGGGCACCGATCCGGTCACGGGTCCGGACATCGATAAGAATGGAAATTTCAGAAAAAATTCAAAAAATATTTTTTCCAAGAAATTTAAATAAAAACCGAGCCGGGCACCGATCCGGTCACGGGTCCGGACATCAATAAGAATGGAAATTTCAGAAAAAATTCAAAAAATATTTTTTCCAAGAAATTTAAATAAAAACCGAGCCGGGCACCGATCCGGTCACGGGTCCGGACATCAATAAGAATGGAAATTTCAGAAAAAATTCAAAAAAATATTTTTTTGAAAAAATTTGGAAAAAAATTGATCCGAGCACCGATCCGGTCACCGGGGGGACACCAATAAAAACGGAAATTTTGAAAAACATTGAAAAATATTTTTCCGAGAGAATTTCAAGAAAAGGACACCAACCCCGGAACCGATCCCGTCACCAATCCGGGCAACGATCCGGTCACCAGCCCGGACACCGATAAAAACGGAAATTTTGAAAAAAATTCAAAAAAATATTTTATTGAAAAAATTTTGAAAAAACTGATCCGGACACCGATCCGGTCACGGGTCCGGACATCGATAAAAACGGAAATTTTGAAAAAAATTCAAAAAATATTTTTTCTAAGAAATTTAAAAAAAAACCGAGCCGGGCACCGATTTGGTCACGGGTCCGGACACCCATAAGAATGGAAATTTCAGAAAAAATTCAAAAAAATATTTTTTTGAAAAAATTTGGAAAAAAACCGATCCGAGCACCAATCCGGTCACCGGTCCGGACACCGATAAAAACGGAAATTTTGAAAAAAATTCAAAAAAATATTTTATTGAAAAAATTTTGAAAAAACTGATCCGGACACCGATCCGGTCATGGGTCCGGACATCGATAAAAATGGAAATTTCGAAAAAATTCAAAAAAATATTTTTCCGAGAGAATTTCAAAAAAAGGACACCAACCCGGGAACCGATCCCGTCACCAAT
The DNA here is from genome assembly GCA_035079395.1 of Aspidiotus destructor. Lineage (NCBI taxonomy): Eukaryota > Metazoa > Arthropoda > Insecta > Hemiptera > Diaspididae > Aspidiotus > Aspidiotus destructor. Next base: position 6,520,487 of record JAVHKZ010000003.1, on the reverse strand, counting down.
CCGGGCAACGATCCGTCACCGGCCCTGACACCCATAAGAATGGTAATTTTGAAAAAAATTCAAAAAAATATTTTTTTGAAAAAATTTGGAAAAAACTGATCCGGGCACAGATCCGGTCACGGGTCCGGACACCGATAAAAATTAAAATTTTGAAAAAAAAATTGAAAAAAGACTTTCTGGAAGAAATTTGAAAAAAGGACACCTACCCGGAAACCAATCCGGGCACCGGTCCGGACACCCATAAGAATGGAAATTTCAAAAAAAATTCAGAAACATATTTTTTTGAAAAAATTTGGAAAAAACTGATCCGGGCACCGATCCGGTCACGGGTCCAGATATCGATAAAAATGGAAATTTTGAAAAAAATTCAAAAATATTTTATTAAAAAAAAATTTTGAAAAAACTGATCCGGGCACCGATCCGGTCACGGGTCCGGACATCGATACAAATGGGAATTTTGAATAAATTCAAAAACATATTTTTTTGAAAAAATTTGGAAAAAAATTGATCCGAGCGCCGATCCGGTCACCGGTCCGGACACCGATAAAAACGGAAATTTTGAAAAAAATTCAAAAAATATTTTTTCTAAGAAATTTAAAAAAAAACCGAGCCGGGCACCGATCCGGTCACGGGTCCGGACATCGATAAGAATGGAAATTTCAGAAAAAATTCAAAAAAATATTTTTTTGAAAAAATTTGGAAAAAAACCGATCCGAGCACCGATCCGGTCACCGGTCCGGACACCGATAAAAACGGAAATTTTGAAAAAAATTCAAGAAAATATTTTATTGAAAAAATTTTGAAAAAACTGATCCGGACACCGATCCGGTCACGGGTCCGGACACCGATAAAAATTAAAATTTTGAAAAACAAAATTGAAAAAAGACTTTCTGGAAAAAATTTGAAAAAAGGACACCTACCCGGAAACCAATCCGGTCACCGGTCCGGACACCGATAAAAACGGAAATTTTGAAAAAAATTCAAAAAAATATTTTATTGGAAAAATTTTGAAAAAACTGATCCGGACACCGATCCGGTCACGGGTCCGGACATCGATAAAAATGGAAATTTTGAAAAAAATTCAAAAAAATATTTTTCTGAGAGAATTCCAAAAAAAGGACACCAACCCGGGAACCGATCCCGTCACCAATCCGGGCAACGATCCGTCACCGGCCCTGACACCCATAAGAATGGTAATTTTGAAAAAAATTCAAAAAAATATTTTTTTGGAAAAATTTGGAAAAAACTGATCCGGGCACAGATCCGGTCACGGGTCCGGACACCGATAAAAATTATAATTTTGAAAAAAAAATTGAAAAAAGACTTTCTGGAAAAAATTTGAAAAAAGGACACCTACCCGGAAACCAATCCGGGCACCGGTCCGGACACCCATAAGAATGGAAATTTCAAAAAAAATTCGAAAAAATATTTTTTTGAAGAAATTTGGAAAAAAAACCGATTTGGGCACCGATCCGGTCACGGGTCCAGACATCGATAAAAATGGAAATTTCAAAAAAAATTCAGAAAAATATTTTATTGAAAAAATTCTGAAAAAACTGATCCGGGCACGGGTCCGGACATCGATAAAAATGGGAATTTTGAAAAAAATTCAAAAAATATTTTTTCTAAGAAATTTAAAAAAAAACCGAGCCGGGCACCGATCCGGTCACGGGTCCGGACATCGATAAGAATGGAAATTTCAGAAAAAATTCAAAAAATATTTTTTCCAAGAAATTTAAATAAAAACCGAGCCGGGCACCGATCCGGTCACGGGTCCGGACATCAATAAGAATGGAAATTTCAGAAAAAATTCAAAAAAATATTTTTTTGAAAAAATTTGGAAAAAAATTGATCCGAGCACCGATCCGGTCACCGGGGGGACACCAATAAAAACGGAAATTTTGAAAAAAATTGAAAAATATTTTTCCGAGAGAATTTCAAGAAAAGGACACCAACCCCGGAACCGATCCCGTCACCAATCCGGGCAACGATCCGGTCACCAGCCCGGACACCGATAAAAACGGAAATTTTGAAAAAAATTCAAAAAAATATTTTATTGAAAAAATTTTGAAAAAACTGATCCGGACACCGATCCGGTCACGGGTCCGGACATCGATAAAAACGGAAATTTTGAAAAAAATTCAAAAAATATTTTTTCTAAGAAATTTAAAAAAAAACCGAGCCGGGCACCGATTTGGTCACGGGTCCGGACACCCATAAGAATGGAAATTTCAGAAAAAATTCAAAAAAATATTTTTTTGAAAAAATTTGGAAAAAAACCGATCCGAGCACCAATCCGGTCACCGGTCCGGACACCGATAAAAACGGAAATTTTGAAAAAAATTCAAAAAAATATTTTATTGAAAAAATTCTGAAAAAACTGATCCGGACACCGATCCGGTCACGGGTCCGGACATCGATAAAAATGGAAATTTCGAAAAAATTCAAAAAAATATTTTTCCGAGAGAATTCCAAAAAAAGGACACCAACCCGGGAACCGATCCCGTCACCAATCCGGGCAACGATCCGTCACCGGCCCTGACACCCATAAGAATGGTAATTTTGAAAAAAATTCAAAAAAATATTTTTTTGAAAAAATTTGGAAAAAACTGATCCGGGCACAGATCCGGTCACGGGTCCGGACACGGATAAAAATTGAAATTTTGAAAAAAAAATTGAAAAAAGACTTTCTGGAAGAAATTTGAAAAAAGGACACCTACCCGGAAACCAATCCGGGCACCGGTCCGGACACCCATAAGAATGAAAATTTCAAAAAAAATTCAGAAACATATTTTTTTGAAAAAATTTGGAAAAAACTGATCCGGGCACCGATCCGGTCACGGGTCCAGATATCGATAAAAATGGAAATTTTGAAAAAAATTCAAAAATATTTTATTAAAAAAAAATTTTGAAAAAACTGATCCGGGCACCGATCCGGTCACGGGTCCGGACATCGATACAAATGGGAATTTTGAAAAAATTCAAAAACATATTTTTTTGAAAAAATTTGGAAAAAAATTGATCCGAGCGCCGATCCGGTCACCGGTCCGGACACCGATAAAAACGGAAATTTTGAAAAAAATTCGAGAAAATATTTTATTGAAAAAATTTTGAAAAAACTGATCCGGACACCGATCCGGTCACGGGTCCGGACACCGATAAAAATTATAATTTTGAAAAAAAAATTGAAAAAAGACTTTCTGGAAAAAATTTGAAAAAAGGACACCTACCCGGAAACCAATCCGGGCACCGGTCCGGACACCCATAAGAATGGAAATTTCAAAAAAAATTCGAAAAAATATTTTTTTGAAGAAATTTGGAAAAAAAACCGATTTGGGCACCGATCCGGTCACGGGTCCAGACATCGATAAAAATGGAAATTTCAAAAAAAATTCAGAAAAATATTTTATTGAAAAAATTCTGAAAAAACTGATCCGGGCACGGGTCCGGACATCAATAAAAATGGGAATTTTGAAAAAAATTCAAAAATTTTTTTTTCTAAGAAATTTAAAAAAAAACCGAGCCGGGCACCGATCCGGTCACGGGTCCGGACATCGATAAGAATGGAAATTTCAGAAAAAATTCAAAAAATATTTTTTCCAAGAAATTTCAATAAAAACCGAGCCGGGCACCGATCCGGTCACGGGTCCGGACATCAATAAGAATATAAAATTTCAGAAAAAATTCAAAAAAATATTTTTTTGAAAAAATTTGGAAAAAAATTGATCGGAGCACCGATCCGGTCACCGGTCCGGACACCAATAAAAACGGAAATTTTGAAAAAAATTGAAAAATATTTTTCCGAGAGAATTCCAAAAAAAGGACACCAACCCGGGAACCGATCCCGTCACCAATCCCGGCAACGATCCGGTCACCGGCCCGGACACCCATAAGAATGGTAATTTTGAAAAAAACTCAAAAAACTTTTTTTTTGAAAAAATTTGAAAAAAAAACTGATCCGGGCACTGATCTGGTCATGGGTCCAGATATCGATAAAAATGGAAATTTTGAAAAAAATTCAAAAAAATATTTTATTGAAAAAATTTGGAAAAAAACCGATCCGAGCACGGATCCGGTCACGGGTCCGGACACGGATAAAAATTGAAATTTTGAAAAAAAAATTGAAAAAAGACTTTCTGGAAGAAATTTGAAAAAAGGACACCTACCCGGAAACCAATCCGGGCACCGGTCCGGACACCCATAAGAATGAAAATTTCAAAAAAAATTCAGAAACATATTTTTTTGAAAAAATTTGGAAAAAACTGATCCGGGCACCGATCCGGTCACGGGTCCAGATATCGATAAAAATGGAAATTTTGAAAAAAATTCAAAAGTATTTTATTAAAAAAAAATTTTGAAAAAACTGATCCGGGCACCGATCCGGTCACGGGTCCGGACATCGATACAAATGGGAATTTTGAAAAAATTCAAAAACATATTTTTTTGAAAAAATTTGGAAAAAAATTGATCCGAGCGCCGATCCGGTCACCGGTCCGGACACCGATAAAAACGGAAATTTTGAAAAAAATTCGAGAAAATATTTTATTGAAAAAATTTTGAAAAAACTGATCCGGACACCGATCCGGTCACGGGTCCGGACACCGATAAAAATTAAAATTTTGAAAAAAAAATTGAAAAAAGACTTTCTGGAAAAAATTTGAAAAAAGGACACCTACCCGGAAACCAATCCGGGCACCGGTCCGGACACCCATAAGAATGGAAATTTCAAAAAAAATTCGAAAAAATATTTTTTTGAAGAAATTTGGAAAAAAAACCGATTTGGGCACCGATCCGGTCACGGGTCCAGACATCGATAAAAATGGAAATTTCAAAAAAAATTCAGAAAAATATTTTATTGAAAAAATTCTGAAAAAACTGATCCGGGCACGGGTCCGGACATCAATAAAAATGGGAATTTTGAAAAAAATTCAAAAATTATTTTTTCTAAGAAATTTAAAAAAAAACCGAGCCGGGCACCGATCCGGTCACGGGTCCGGACATCGATAAGAATGGAAATTTCAGAAAAAATTCAAAAAATATTTTTTCCAAGAAATTTCAATAAAAACCGAGCCGGGCACCGATCCGGTCACGGGTCCGGACATCAATAAGAATATAAAATTTCAGAAAAAATTCAAAAAAATATTTTTTTGAAAAAATTTGGAAAAAAATTGATCGGAGCACCGATCCGGTCACCGGTCCGGACACCAATAAAAACGGAAATTTTGAAAAAAATTGAAAAATATTTTTCCGAGAGAATTCCAAAAAAAGGACACCAACCCGGGAACCGATCCCGTCACCAATCCCGGCAACGATCCGGTCACCGGCCCGGACACCCATAAGAATGGTAATTTTGAAAAAAATTCAAAAAACTTTTTTTTTGAAAAAATTTGAAAAAAAAACTGATCCGGGCACCGATCTGGTCATGGGTCCAGATATCGATAAAAATGGAAATTTTGAAAAAAATTCAAAAAAATATTTTATTGAAAAAATTTGGAAAAAAACCGATCCGAGCACGGATCCGGTCACCGGTCGGGACACCGATAAAAATTAAAATTTTGAAAAAAAAATTGAAAAAAGACTTTCTGGAAGAAATTTGAAAAAAGGACACCTACCCGGAAACCAATCCGGGCACCAGTCCGGACACCCATAGGAATGGAAATTTCAAGAAAAATTCGAAAAAATATTTTTTTGAAAAAATTTGGAAAAAACTGATCCGGGCACCGATCCGGTCACGGGTCCAGATATCGATAAAAACGGAAATTTTGAAAAAAATTCAAAAAATATTTTTTCTAAGAAATTTAAAAAAAAACCGAGCCAGGCACCGATCCGGTCACGGGTTCGGACATCGATAAGAATGGAAATTTCAGAAAAAATTCAAAAAAATATTTTTTTGAAAAAATTTGGAAAAAAATTGATCTGAGCACCGATCCGGTCACCGGTCGGACACCAATAAAAACGGAAATTTTGAAAAAAATTGAAAAATATTTTTCCTAGAGAATTCCAAAAAAAGGACACCAACCCAGGAACCGATACCGTCACCAATCCGGGCAACGATCCGGTCACCGGCCTGGACACCGATAAAAACGGAAATTTTGAAAAAAATTCAAAAAAATATTTTATTGAAAAAATTTTGAAAAAACTGATCCGGACACCGATCCGGTCACGGGTCCGGACATCGATAAAAATGGAAATTTTGAAAAAAATTCAAAAAAATATTTTATTGAAAAAATTTTGAAAAAAATTAATCCGAGCGCCGATCCGGTCACGGGTCCGGACACCAATAAAAACGGAAATTTTGAAAAAAATTCAAAAAATATTTTTTCTAAGAAATTTGAAAAAAAAACTGATCCTGGCACCGATCTGGTCAAGGGTCCAGACATCGATAAAAATGGAAATTTTGAAAAAAATTCAAAAAAATATTTTATTGAAAAAATTTTGAAAAAACTGATCCGGGCACCGATCCGGTCACGGGTCCGGACATCGATGAAAATGGAAATTTTGAAAAAAATTTATAAAAATATTTCATTGAAAAAATTTGGAAAAAAACCGATCCAAGCACCAATCCGGTCACTGGTCCGGACACTGATAAAAATTGTAAAAAAAAATTGGAAAAAGACTTTCTGGAAGAAATTTGAAAAAAGGACACCTACCCGGAAACCAATCCGGGCACCGGTCCGGACACCCATAAGAATGGAAATTTCAAAAAAAATTCGAAAAAATATTTTTTTGAAAAAATTTGGAAAAAAAAACGATTTGGGCACCGATCTGGTCACCGGTCCAGACATCGATAAAAATGGAAATTTCAAAAAAAATTCAGAAAAATATTTTATTGAAAAAATTTTGAAAAAACTGATCCGGGCACGGGTCCGGACATTGATAAAAATGGGAATTTTGAATAAAATTTAAAAAAATTTTTTTTTGAAAAAATTTGGAAAAAAATTGATCCGAGCACTGATCCGGTCACCGGTCCGGACACCAATAAAAACGGAAATTTTGAAAAAAATTGAAAAATTTTTTTTCCGAGAGAATTCCAAAAAAAGGACACCAACCCGGGAACCGATCCCGTCACCAATCCCGGCAACGATCCGGTCACCGGCCCGGACACCCATAAAAATGGAAATTTCGAAAGAAATTCAAAAAAATATTTTATTGAAAAAATTTGGAAAAAAACCGATCCGAGCACCGATCCGGTCACCGGTCGGGACACCGATAAAAATTAAAATTTTGAAAAAAAAATTGAAAAAAGACTTTCTGGAAGAAATTTGAAAAAAGGACACCTACCCGGAAACCAATCCGGGCACCGGTCCGGACACCCATAAGAATGGAAATTTCAAAAAAAATTCGAAAAAATATTTTTTTGAAAAAATTTGGAAAAAACTGATCCGGGCACCGATCCGGTCACGGGTCCGGACATCGATAAAAATGGAAATTTTGAAAAAAATTTAAAAAAATATTTCATTGAAAAAATTTGGAAAAAAACCGATCCGAGCACCGATCCGGTCATGGGTCCAGATATCGATAAAAATGGAAATTTTGAAAAAATTCAAAAAATATTTTATTGAAAAAATTTTGAAAAAACTGATCCGGGCACCGATCCAGTCACGGGTCCGGACATCGATAAAAATGGGAATTTTGAAAAAAATTTAAAAAAATATTTTTTTGAAAAAATTTGGAAAAAAATTGATCCGAGCGCCGATCCGGTCACCGGTCCGGACACCGATAAAAATGGAAATTTTGAAAAAAAAATTGAAAAAAGACTTTCTGGAAAAAATTTGAAAAAAGGACACCCACCCGGAAACCGATCCGGGCACCAATCCGGATACGGGTGACACCCATAAAAATGGAAATTCGAAAAAAAATTCAAAAAATATTTTTTCTAAGAAATTTAAAAAAAAACCGAGCCGGGCACCGATCCGGTCACGGGTCCGGACATTGAGAGTGGAAATTTCAGAAAAAATTCAAAAAAATATTTTTTTGGAAAAATTTGGAAAAAACTGATCCAGGCACCGATCCGATCCGGTCACGGGTCCGGATATCGATAAAAATGGAAATTTTGAAAAAAATTCAAAAAATATTTTATTGGAAAAATTTTGAAAAAACTGATCCGGGCACCGATCCGGTCACGGGTCCGGACACCGATAAAGATTGAAATTTTGAAAAAAAAATTGAAAAAAGACTTTCTGGAAAAAATTTGAAAAAAGGACACCCACCCGGAAACCGATCCGGGCACCAATCCGGATACGGGTGACACCCATAAAAATGGAAATTTCAGAAAAAAATTCAAAAAAATATTTTTTTGAAAAAATTTGGAAAAAAACCAATCCGAGCATCGATCCGGTCACCGGTCCGGACACCAATAAAAAACGGAAATTTTGAAAAAAATTCAAAAAAATATTTTTTTGAGAGAATTCCAAAAAAGGATACCAACCCCGGAACCCATCCCGTCACCAATGCGGGCAACGATCCGGTCACCGGCCCGGACACCCATAAAAATGGAAATTTCGAAAGAAATTCAAAAAAATATTTTATTGAAAAAATTTGGAAAAAAACCGATCCGAGCACCGATCCGGTCACCGGTCGGGACACCGATAAAAATTAAAATTTTGAAAAAAAAATTGAAAAAAGACTTTCTGGAAGAAATTTGAAAAAAGGACACCTACCCGGAAACCAATCCGGGCACCGGTCCGGACACCCATATGAATGGAAATTTCAAAAAAAATTCGAAAAAATATTTTTTTGAAAAAATTTGGAAAAAACTGATCCGGGCACCGATCCGGTCACGGGTCCAGATATCGATAAGAGTGGAAATTTCAGAAGAAATTCAAAAAAATATTTTTTTGGAAAAATTTGGAAAAAACTGATCCGGGCACCGATCCGGTCACGGGTCCAGATATCGATAAGAGTGGAAATTTCAGAAAAAATTCAAAAAAATATTTTTTTGGAAAAATTTGGAAAAAACTGATCCGGGCACCGATCCGATCCGGTCACGGGTCCGGATATCGATAAAAATGGAAATTTCGAAAGAAATTCAAAAAAATATTTTATTGAAAAAATTTTGAAAAAACAGATCCGGGCACCGATCCAGTCACGGGTCCGGACATCGATAGAAATGGGAATTTTGAAAATAATTTAAAAAAATATTTTTTTGAAAAAATTTGGAAAAAAATTGATCCGAGCGCCGATCCGGTCACCGGTCCGGACACCGATAAAAATGGAAATTTTGAAAAAAAAATTGAAAAAAGACTTTCTGGAAAAAATTTGAAAAAAGGACACCCACCCGGAAACCGATCCGGGCACCAATCCGGATACGGGTGACACCCATAAAAATGGAAATTCGAAAAAAAATTCAAAAAATATTTTTTCTAAGAAATTTAAAAAAAAACCGAGCCGGGCACCGATCCGGTCACGGGTCCGGACATTGAGAGTGGAAATTTCAGAAAAAATTCAAAAAAATATTTTTTTGGAAAAATTTGGAAAAAACTGATCCGGGCACCGATCCGATCCGGTCACGGGTCCGGATATCGATAAAAATGGAAATTTTGAAAAAAATTCAAAAAATATTTTATTGGAAAAATTTTGAAAAAACTGATCCGGGCACCGATCCGGTCACGGGTCCGGACACCGATAAAGATTGAAATTTTGAAAAAAAAATTGAAAAAAGACTTTCTGGAAAAAATTTGAAAAAAGGACACCCACCTGGAAACCGATCCGGGCACCAATCCGGATACGGGTGACACCCATAAAAATGGAAATTTCAGAAAAAAATTCAAAAAAATATTTTTTTGAAAAAATTTGGAAAAAAACCAATCCGAGCATCGATCCGGTCACCGGTCCGGACACCAATAAAAAACGGAAATTTTGAAAAAAATTCAAAAAAATATTTTTTTGAGAGAATTCCAAAAAAGGATACCAACCCCGGAACCCATCCCTTCACCAATGCGGGCAACGATCCGGTCACCGGCCCGGACACCCATAAAAATGGAAATTTCGAAAGAAATTCAAAAAAATATTTTATTGAAAAAATTTGGAAAAAAACCGATCCGAGCACCGATCCGGTCACCGGTCGGGACACCGATAAAAATTAAAATTTTGAAAAAAAAATTGAAAAAAGACTTTCTGGAAGAAATTTGAAAAAAGGACACCTACCCGGAAACCAATCCGGGCACCGGTCCGGACACCCATAAGAATGGAAATTTCAAAAAAAATTCGAAAAAATATTTTTTTGAAAAAATTTGGAAAAAACTGATCCGGGCACCGATCCGGTCACGGGTCCAGACATCGATAAAAATGGAAATTTCAAAAAAAATTCAGAAAAATATTTTATTGAAAAAATTCTGAAAAAACTGATCCGGGCACGGGTCCGGACATCGATAAAAATGGGAATTTTGAAAAAAATTCAAAAAATATTTTTTCTAAGAAATTTAAAAAAAAACCGAGCCGGGCACCGATCCGGTCACGGGTCCGGACATCGATAAGAATGGAAATTTCAGAAAAAATTCAAAAAATATTTTTTCCAAGAAATTTAAATAAAAACCGAGCCGGGCACCGATCCGGTCACGGGTCCGGACATCAATAAGAATGGAAATTTCAGAAAAAATTCAAAAAAATATTTTTTTGAAAAAATTTGGAAAAAAACCGATCCGAGCACCGATCCGGTCACCGGTCCGGACACCGATAAAAACGGAAATTTTGAAAAAAATTCAAGAAAATATTTTATTGAAAAAATTTTGAAAAAACTGATCCGGACACCGATCCGGTCACGGGTCCGGACACCGATAAAAATTAAAATTTTGAAAAACAAAATTGAAAAAAGACTTTCTGGAAAAAATTTGAAAAAAGGACACCTACCCGGAAACCAATCCGGTCACCGGTCCGGACACCGATAAAAACGGAAATTTTGAAAAAAATTCAAAAAAATATTTTATTGGAAAAATTTTGAAAAAACTGATCCGGACACCGATCCGGTCACGGGTCCGGACATCGATAAAAATGGAAATTTTGAAAAAAATTCAAAAAAATATTTTTCTGAGAGAATTCCAAAAAAAGGACACCAACCCGGGAACCGATCCCGTCACCAATCCGGGCAACGATCCGTCACCGGCCCTGACACCCATAAGAATGGTAATTTTGAAAAAAATTCAAAAAAATATTTTTTTGGAAAAATTTGGAAAAAACTGATCCGGGCACAGATCCGGTCACGGGTCCGGACACCGATAAAAATTATAATTTTGAAAAAAAAATTGAAAAAAGACTTTCTGGAAAAAATTTGAAAAAAGGACACCTACCCGGAAACCAATCCGGGCACCGGTCCGGACACCCATAAGAATGGAAATTTCAAAAAAAATTCGAAAAAATATTTTTTTGAAGAAATTTGGAAAAAAAACCGATTTGGGCACCGATCCGGTCACGGGTCCAGACATCGATAAAAATGGAAATTTCAAAAAAAATTCAGAAAAATATTTTATTGAAAAAATTCTGAAAAAACTGATCCGGGCACGGGTCCGGACATCGATAAAAATGGGAATTTTGAAAAAAATTCAAAAAATATTTTTTCTAAGAAATTTAAAAAAAAACCGAGCCGGGCACCGATCCGGTCACGGGTCCGGACATCGATAAGAATGGAAATTTCAGAAAAAATTCAAAAAATATTTTTTCCAAGAAATTTAAATAAAAACCGAGCCGGGCACCGATCCGGTCACGGGTCCGGACATCAATAAGAATGGAAATTTCAGAAAAAATTCAAAAAAATATTTTTTTGAAAAAATTTGGAAAAAAATTGATCCGAGCACCGATCCGGTCACCGGGGGGACACCAATAAAAACGGAAATTTTGAAAAAAATTGAAAAATATTTTTCCGAGAGAATTTCAAGAAAAGGACACCAACCCCGGAACCGATCCCGTCACCAATCCGGGCAACGATCCGGTCACCAGCCCGGACACCGATAAAAACGGAAATTTTGAAAAAAATTCAAAAAAATATTTTATTGAAAAAATTTTGAAAAAACTGATCCGGACACCGATCCGGTCACGGGTCCGGACATCGATAAAAACGGAAATTTTGAAAAAAATTCAAAAAATATTTTTTCTAAGAAATTTAAAAAAAAACCGAGCCGGGCACCGATTTGGTCACGGGTCCGGACACCCATAAGAATGGAAATTTCAGAAAAAATTCAAAAAAATATTTTTTTGAAAAAATTTGGAAAAAAACCGATCCGAGCACCAATCCGGTCACCGGTCCGGACACCGATAAAAACGGAAATTTTGAAAAAAATTCAAAAAAATATTTTATTGAAAAAATTCTGAAAAAACTGATCCGGACACCGATCCGGTCACGGGTCCGGACATCGATAAAAATGGAAATTTCGAAAAAATTCAAAAAAATATTTTTCCGAGAGAATTCCAAAAAAAGGACACCAACCCGGGAACCGATCCCGTCACCAATCCGGGCAACGATCCGTCACCGGCCCTGACACCCATAAGAATGGTAATTTTGAAAAAAATTCAAAAAAATATTTTTTTGAAAAAATTTGGAAAAAACTGATCCGGGCACAGATCCGGTCACGGGTCCGGACACGGATAAAAATTGAAATTTTGAAAAAAAAATTGAAAAAAGACTTTCTGGAAGAAATTTGAAAAAAGGACACCTACCCGGAAACCAATCCGGGCACCGGTCCGGACACCCATAAGAATGAAAATTTCAAAAAAAATTCAGAAACATATTTTTTTGAAAAAATTTGGAAAAAACTGATCCGGGCACCGATCCGGTCACGGGTCCAGATATCGATAAAAATGGAAATTTTGAAAAAAATTCAAAAATATTTTATTAAAAAAAAATTTTGAAAAAACTGATCCGGGCACCGATCCGGTCACGGGTCCGGACATCGATACAAATGGGAATTTTGAAAAAATTCAAAAACATATTTTTTTGAAAAAATTTGGAAAAAAATTGATCCGAGCGCCGATCCGGTCACCGGTCCGGACACCGATAAAAACGGAAATTTTGAAAAAAATTCGAGAAAATATTTTATTGAAAAAATTTTGAAAAAACTGATCCGGACACCGATCCGGTCACGGGTCCGGACACCGATAAAAATTAAAATTTTGAAAAAAAAATTGAAAAAAGACTTTCTGGAAAAAATTTGAAAAAAGGACACCTACCCGGAAACCAATCCGGGCACCGGTCCGGACACCCATAAGAATGGAAATTTCAAAAAAAATTCGAAAAAATATTTTTTTGAAGAAATTTGGAAAAAAAACCGATTTGGGCACCGATCCGGTCACGGGTCCAGACATCGATAAAAATGGAAATTTCAAAAAAAATTCAGAAAAATATTTTATTGAAAAAATTCTGAAAAAACTGATCCGGGCACGGGTCCGGACATCAATAAAAATGGGAATTTTGAAAAAAATTCAAAAATTATTTTTTCTAAGAAATTTAAAAAAAAACCGAGCCGGGCACCGATCCGGTCACGGGTCCGGACATCGATAAGAATGGAAATTTCAGAAAAAATTCAAAAAATATTTTTTCCAAGAAATTTCAATAAAAACCGAGCCGGGCACCGATCCGGTCACGGGTCCGGACATCAATAAGAATATAAAATTTCAGAAAAAATTCAAAAAAATATTTTTTTGAAAAAATTTGGAAAAAAATTGATCGGAGCACCGATCCGGTCACCGGTCCGGACACCAATAAAAACGGAAATTTTGAAAAAAATTGAAAAATATTTTTCCGAGAGAATTCCAAAAAAAGGACACCAACCCGGGAACCGATCCCGTCACCAATCCCGGCAACGATCCGGTCACCGGCCCGGACACCCATAAGAATGGTAATTTTGAAAAAAACTCAAAAAACTTTTTTTTTGAAAAAATTTGAAAAAAAAACTGATCCGGGCACTGATCTGGTCATGGGTCCAGATATCGATAAAAATGGAAATTTTGAAAAAAATTCAAAAAAATATTTTATTGAAAAAATTTGGAAAAAAACCGATCCGAGCACGGATCCGGTCACCGGTCCGGACACCGATAAAAATTGAAATTTTGAAAAAAAAATTGAAAAAAGACTTTCTGGAAGAAATTTGAAAAAAGGACACCTACCCGGAAACCAATCCGGGCACCGGTCCGGACACCCATAAGAATGAAAATTTCAAAAAAAATTCAGAAACATATTTTTTTGAAAAAATTTGGAAAAAACTGATCCGGGCACCGATCCGGTCACGGGTCCAGATATCGATAAAAATGGAAATTTTGAAAAAAATTCAAAAATATTTTATTAAAAAAAAATTTTGAAAAAACTGATCCGGGCACCGATCCGGTCACGGGTCCGGACATCGATACAAATGGGAATTTTGAAAAAATTCAAAAACATATTTTTTTGAAAAAATTTGGAAAAAAATTGATCCGAGCGCCGATCCGGTCACCGGTCCGGACACCGATAAAAACGGAAATTTTGAAAAAAATTCGAGAAAATATTTTATTGAAAAAATTTTGAAAAAACTGATCCGGACACCGATCCGGTCACGGGTCCGGACACCGATAAAAATTAAAATTTTGAAAAAAAAATTGAAAAAAGACTTTCTGGAAAAAATTTGAAAAAAGGACACCTACCCGGAAACCAATCCGGGCACCGGTCCGGACACCCATAAGAATGGAAATTTCAAAAAAAATTCGAAAAAATATTTTTTTGAAGAAATTTGGAAAAAAAACCGATTTGGGCACCGATCCGGTCACGGGTCCAGACATCGATAAAAATGGAAATTTCAAAAAAAATTCAGAAAAATATTTTATTGAAAAAATTCTGAAAAAACTGATCCGGGCACGGGTCCGGACATCAATAAAAATGGGAATTTTGAAAAAAATTCAAAAATTATTTTTTCTAAGAAATTTAAAAAAAAACCGAGCCGGGCACCGATCCGGTCACGGGTCCGGACATCGATAAGAATGGAAATTTCAGAAAAAATTCAAAAAATATTTTTTCCAAGAAATTTCAATAAAAACCGAGCCGGGCACCGATCCGGTCACGGGTCCGGACATCAATAAGAATATAAAATTTCAGAAAAAATTCAAAAAAATATTTTTTTGAAAAAATTTGGAAAAAAATTGATCGGAGCACCGATCCGGTCACCGGTCCGGACACCAATAAAAACGGAAATTTTGAAAAAAATTGAAAAATATTTTTCCGAGAGAATTCCAAAAAAAGGACACCAACCCGGGAACCGATCCCGTCACCAATCCCGGCAACGATCCGGTCACCGGCCCGGACACCCATAAGAATGGTAATTTTGAAAAAAATTCAAAAAACTTTTTTTTTGAAAAAATTTGAAAAAAAAACTGATCCGGGCACCGATCTGGTCATGGGTCCAGATATCGATAAAAATGGAAATTTTGAAAAAAATTCAAAAAAATATTTTATTGAAAAAATTTGGAAAAAAACCGATCCGAGCACGGATCCGGTCACCGGTCGGGACACCGATAAAAATTAAAATTTTGAAAAAAAAATTGAAAAAAGACTTTCTGGAAGAAATTTGAAAAAAGGACACCTACCCGGAAACCAATCCGGGCACCAGTCCGGACACCCATAGGAATGGAAATTTCAAGAAAAATTCGAAAAAATATTTTTTTGAAAAAATTTGGAAAAAACTGATCCGGGCACCGATCCGGTCACGGGTCCAGATATCGATAAAAACGGAAATTTTGAAAAAAATTCAAAAAATATTTTTTCTAAGAAATTTAAAAAAAAACCGAGCCAGGCACCGATCCGGTCACGGGTTCGGACATCGATAAGAATGGAAATTTCAGAAAAAATTCAAAAAAATATTTTTTTGAAAAAATTTGGAAAAAAATTGATCTGAGCACCGATCCGGTCACCGGTCGGACACCAATAAAAACGGAAATTTTGAAAAAAATTGAAAAATATTTTTCCTAGAGAATTCCAAAAAAAGGACACCAACCCAGGAACCGATACCGTCACCAATCCGGGCAACGATCCGGTCACCGGCCTGGACACCGATAAAAACGGAAATTTTGAAAAAAATTCAAAAAAATATTTTATTGAAAAAATTTTGAAAAAACTGATCCGGACACCGATCCGGTCACGGGTCCGGACATCGATAAAAATGGAAATTTTGAAAAAAATTCAAAAAAATATTTTATTGAAAAAATTTTGAAAAAAATTAATCCGAGCGCCGATCCGGTCACGGGTCCGGACACCAATAAAAACGGAAATTTTGAAAAAAATTCAAAAAATATTTTTTCTAAGAAATTTGAAAAAAAAACTGATCCTGGCACCGATCTGGTCAAGGGTCCAGACATCGATAAAAATGGAAATTTTGAAAAAAATTCAAAAAAATATTTTATTGAAAAAATTTTGAAAAAACTGATCCGGGCACCGATCCGGTCACGGGTCCGGACATCGATAAAAATGGAAATTTTGAAAAAAATTTATAAAAATATTTCATTGAAAAAATTTGGAAAAAAACCGATCCAAGCACCAATCCGGTCACTGGTCCGGACACTGATAAAAATTGTAAAAAAAAATTGGAAAAAGACTTTCTGGAAGAAATTTGAAAAAAGGACACCTACCCGGAAACCAATCCGGGCACCGGTCCGGACACCCATAAGAATGGAAATTTCAAAAAAAATTCGAAAAAATATTTTTTTGAAAAAATTTGGAAAAAAAAACGATTTGGGCACCGATCTGGTCACCGGTCCAGACATCGATAAAAATGGAAATTTCAAAAAAAATTCAGAAAAATATTTTATTGAAAAAATTTTGAAAAAACTGATCCGGGCACGGGTCCGGACATTGATAAAAATGGGAATTTTGAATAAAATTTAAAAAAATTTTTTTTTGAAAAAATTTGGAAAAAAATTGATCCGAGCACTGATCCGGTCACCGGTCCGGACACCAATAAAAACGGAAATTTTGAAAAAAATTGAAAAATTTTTTTTCCGAGAGAATTCCAAAAAAAGGACACCAACCCGGGAACCGATCCCGTCACCAATCCCGGCAACGATCCGGTCACCGGCCCGGACACCCATAAAAATGGAAATTTCGAAAGAAATTCAAAAAAATATTTTATTGAAAAAATTTGGAAAAAAACCGATCCGAGCACCGATCCGGTCACCGGTCGGGACACCGATAAAAATTAAAATTTTGAAAAAAAAATTGAAAAAAGACTTTCTGGAAGAAATTTGAAAAAAGGACACCTACCCGGAAACCAATCCGGGCACCGGTCCGGACACCCATAAGAATGGAAATTTCAAAAAAAATTCGAAAAAATATTTTTTTGAAAAAATTTGGAAAAAACTGATCCGGGCACCGATCCGGTCACGGGTCCGGACATCGATAAAAATGGAAATTTTGAAAAAAATTTAAAAAAATATTTCATTGAAAAAATTTGGAAAAAAACCGATCCGAGCACCGATCCGGTCATGGGTCCAGATATCGATAAAAATGGAAATTTTGAAAAAATTCAAAAAATATTTTATTGAAAAAATTTTGAAAAAACTGATCCGGGCACCGATCCAGTCACGGGTCCGGACATCGATAAAAATGGGAATTTTGAAAAAAATTTAAAAAAATATTTTTTTGAAAAAATTTGGAAAAAAATTGATCCGAGCGCCGATCCGGTCACCGGTCCGGACACCGATAAAAATGGAAATTTTGAAAAAAAAATTGAAAAAAGACTTTCTGGAAAAAATTTGAAAAAAGGACACCCACCCGGAAACCGATCCGGGCACCAATCCGGATACGGGTGACACCCATAAAAATGGAAATTCGAAAAAAAATTCAAAAAATATTTTTTCTAAGAAATTTAAAAAAAAACCGAGCCGGGCACCGATCCGGTCACGGGTCCGGACATTGAGAGTGGAAATTTCAGAAAAAATTCAAAAAAATATTTTTTTGGAAAAATTTGGAAAAAACTGATCCAGGCACCGATCCGATCCGGTCACGGGTCCGGATATCGATAAAAATGGAAATTTTGAAAAAAATTCAAAAAATATTTTATTGGAAAAATTTTGAAAAAACTGATCCGGGCACCGATCCGGTCACGGGTCCGGACACCGATAAAGATTGAAATTTTGAAAAAAAAATTGAAAAAAGACTTTCTGGAAAAAATTTGAAAAAAGGACACCCACCCGGAAACCGATCCGGGCACCAATCCGGATACGGGTGACACCCATAAAAATGGAAATTTCAGAAAAAAATTCAAAAAAATATTTTTTTGAAAAAATTTGGAAAAAAACCAATCCGAGCATCGATCCGGTCACCGGTCCGGACACCAATAAAAAACGGAAATTTTGAAAAAAATTCAAAAAAATATTTTTTTGAGAGAATTCCAAAAAAGGATACCAACCCCGGAACCCATCCCGTCACCAATGCGGGCAACGATCCGGTCACCGGCCCGGACACCCATAAAAATGGAAATTTCGAAAGAAATTCAAAAAAATATTTTATTGAAAAAATTTGGAAAAAAACCGATCCAAGCACCGATCCGGTCACCGGTCGGGACACCGATAAAAATTAAAATTTTGAAAAAAAAATTGAAAAAAGACTTTCTGGAAGAAATTTGAAAAAAGGACACCTACCCGGAAACCAATCCGGGCACCGGTCCGGACACCCATATGAATGGAAATTTCAAAAAAAATTCGAAAAAATATTTTTTTGAAAAAATTTGGAAAAAACTGATCCGGGCACCGATCCGGTCACGGGTCCAGATATCGATAAGAGTGGAAATTTCAGAAGAAATTCAAAAAAATATTTTTTTGGAAAAATTTGGAAAAAACTGATCCGGGCACCGATCCGGTCACGGGTCCAGATATCGATAAGAGTGGAAATTTCAGAAAAAATTCAAAAAAATATTTTTTTGGAAAAATTTGGAAAAAACTGATCCGGGCACCGATCCGATCCGGTCACGGGTCCGGATATCGATAAAAATGGAAATTTCGAAAGAAATTCAAAAAAATATTTTATTGAAAAAATTTTGAAAAAACAGATCCGGGCACCGATCCAGTCACGGGTCCGGACATCGATAGAAATGGGAATTTTGAAAATAATTTAAAAAAATATTTTTTTGAAAAAATTTGGAAAAAAATTGATCCGAGCGCCGATCCGGTCACCGGTCCGGACACCGATAAAAATGGAAATTTTGAAAAAAAAATTGAAAAAAGACTTTCTGGAAAAAATTTGAAAAAAGGACACCCACCCGGAAACCGATCCGGGCACCAATCCGGATACGGGTGACACCCATAAAAATGGAAATTCGAAAAAAAATTCAAAAAATATTTTTTCTAAGAAATTTAAAAAAAAACCGAGCCGGGCACCGATCCGGTCACGGGTCCGGACATTGAGAGTGGAAATTTCAGAAAAAATTCAAAAAAATATTTTTTTGGAAAAATTTGGAAAAAACTGATCCGGGCACCGATCCGATCCGGTCACGGGTCCGGATATCGATAAAAATGGAAATTTTGAAAAAAATTCAAAAAATATTTTATTGGAAAAATTTTGAAAAAACTGATCCGGGCACCGATCCGGTCACGGGTCCGGACACCGATAAAGATTGAAATTTTGAAAAAAAAATTGAAAAAAGACTTTCTGGAAAAAATTTGAAAAAAGGACACCCACCCGGAAACCGATCCGGGCACCAATCCGGATACGGGTGACACCCATAAAAATGGAAATTTCAGAAAAAAATTCAAAAAAATATTTTTTTGAAAAAATTTGGAAAAAAACCAATCCGAGCATCGATCCGGTCACCGGTCCGGACACCAATAAAAAACGGAAATTTTGAAAAAAATTCAAAAAAATATTTTTTTGAGAGAATTCCAAAAAAGGATACCAACCCCGGAACCCATCCCTTCACCAATGCGGGCAACGATCCGGTCACCGGCCCGGACACCCATAAAAATGGAAATTTCGAAAGAAATTCAAAAAAATATTTTATTGAAAAAATTTGGAAAAAAACCGATCCGAGCACCGATCCGGTCACCGGTCGGGACACCGATAAAAATTAAAATTTTGAAAAAAAAATTGAAAAAAGACTTTCTGGAAGAAATTTGAAAAAAGGACACCTACCCGGAAACCAATCCGGGCACCGGTCCGGACACCCATAAGAATGGAAATTTCAAAAAAAATTCGAAAAAATATTTTTTTGAAAAAATTTGGAAAAAACTGATCCGGGCACCGATCCGGTCACGGGTCCAGATATCGATAAGAGTGGAAATTTCAGAAAAAATTCAAAAAAATATTTTTTTGGAAAAATTTGGAAAAAACTGATCCGGGCACCGATCCGATCCGGTCACGGGTCCGGATATCGATAAAAATGGAAATTTTGAAAAAAATTCAAAAAAATATTTTTTTGAAAAAATTTGGAAAAAACTGATCCGGGCACTGATGCGGTCAAGGGTCCAGACATCAATAAAAATGTAAATTTTGAAAAAAATTCAAAAAAATATTTTATTGAAAAAATTTTGAAAAAACTGATCCGGGCATGGGTCCGGACATCGATAAAAATGGGAATTTTGAAAAAAATTCAAAAAAATATTTTTTTGAAAAAATTCGGAAAAAAAATGATCCGGGCACCGATCCGGTCACGGGTCCGGACATCGATAAAAATGGAAATTTAAAAAAAAATTCAAAAAAATATTTTCTTGAAAAAATTTTGAAAAAAACCAATCCGAGCATCGATCCGGTCACCGGTCAGGACACCAATAAAAACGGAAATTTTGAAAAAAATTCAAAAAAATATTTTTTTGAGAGAATTCCAAAGAAGGATACCAACCCCGGAACCCATCCCGTCACCAATCCAGGCAACGATCCGGTCACCGGCCGGGACACCCATAAAAATGGAAATTTCGAAAGAAATTCAAAAAAATATTTTATTGAAAAAATTTGGAAAAAAACCGATCCGAGCACCGATCTGGTCACGGGTCCAGATATCGATAAGAGTGGAAATTTCAGAAAAAATTCAAAAAAATATTTTTTTGGAAAAATTTGGAAAAAACTGATCCGGGCACCGATCCTATCCGGTCACGGGTCCGGATATCGATAAAAATGGAAATTTTGAAAAAAATTCAAAAAATATTTTATTGAAAAAATTTGGAAAAAAACCGATCCGAGCACCGATCTGGTCACGGGTCCAGATATCGATAAGAGTGGAAATTTCAGAAAAAATTCAAAAAAATATTTTTTTGGAAAAATTTGGAAAAAACTGATCCGGGCACCGATCCTATCCGGTCACGGGTCCGGATATCGATAAAAATGGAAATTTTGAAAAAAATTCAAAAAATATTTTATTGAAAAAATTTTGAAAAAACTGATCCGGGCACCGATCCGATCTGGTCACGGGTCCAGACATTGATAAAAATGGAAATTTTGAAAAGAATTCAAAAAAATATTTTATTGAAAAAATTTTGAAAAAACCAATCCGGGCAACGATCCGGTCACCGGCCCGGACACCCATAAGAATGGTAATTTTGAAAAAAATTCAAAAAAATATTTTTTCGAAAAAATTTGAAAAGAAAACCGATCCGGGCACGGATCCGGTCACGGGTCCAGACATCGATAAAAATGGAAATTTCGAAAAAAATTCAAAAAAATATTTTATTGAAAAAATTTTGAAAAAACTGATCCGGGTACCGATCCGGTCACGGGTTTGGACATCAATAAAAATGGAAATTTTAAAAAAAAAATTGAAAAAAGACTTTCTGGAAAAAATTTGAAAAAAGGACACCCACCCGGAAACCGATCCGGGCACCAATCCGGATACGGGTGACACCCATAAAAATGGAAATTCGAAAAAAAATTCAAAAAATATTTTTTCTAAGAAATTTAAAAAAAAACCGAGCCGGGCACCGATCCGGTCACGGGTCCGGACATTGAGAGTGGAAATTTCAGAAAAAATTCAAAAAAATATTTTTTTGGAAAAATTTGGAAAAAACTGATCCGGGCACCGATCCGATCCGGTCACGGGTCCGGATATCGATAAAAATGGAAATTTTGAAAAAAATTCAAAAAATATTTTATTGGAAAAATTTTGAAAAAACTGATCCGGGCACCGATCCGGTCACGGGTCCGGACACCGATAAAGATTGAAATTTTGAAAAAAAAATTGAAAAAAGACTTTCTGGAAAAAATTTGAAAAAAGGACACCCACCCGGAAACCGATCCGGGCACCAATCCGGATACGGGTGACACCCATAAAAATGGAAATTTCAGAAAAAAATTCAAAAAAATATTTTTTTGAAAAAATTTGGAAAAAAACCAATCCGAGCATCGATCCGGTCACCGGTCCGGACACCAATAAAAAACGGAAATTTTGAAAAAAATTCAAAAAAATATTTTTTTGAGAGAATTCCAAAAAAGGATACCAACCCCGGAACCCATCCCTTCACCAATGCGGGCAACGATCCGGTCACCGGCCCGGACACCCATAAAAATGGAAATTTCGAAAGAAATTCAAAAAAATATTTTATTGAAAAAATTTGGAAAAAAACCGATCCGAGCACCGATCCGGTCACCGGTCGGGACACCGATAAAAATTAAAATTTTGAAAAAAAAATTGAAAAAAGACTTTCTGGAAGAAATTTGAAAAAAGGACACCTACCCGGAAACCAATCCGGGCACCGGTCCGGACACCCATAAGAATGGAAATTTCAAAAAAAATTCGAAAAAATATTTTTTTGAAAAAATTTGGAAAAAACTGATCCGGGCACCGATCCGGTCACGGGTCCAGATATCGATAAGAGTGGAAATTTCAGAAAAAATTCAAAAAAATATTTTTTTGGAAAAATTTGGAAAAAACTGATCCGGGCACCGATCCGATCCGGTCACGGGTCCGGATATCGATAAAAATGGAAATTTTGAAAAAAATTCAAAAAAATATTTTTTTGAAAAAATTTGGAAAAAACTGATCCGGGCACTGATGCGGTCAAGGGTCCAGACATCAATAAAAATGTAAATTTTGAAAAAAATTCAAAAAAATATTTTATTGAAAAAATTTTGAAAAAACTGATCCGGGCATGGGTCCGGACATCGATAAAAATGGGAATTTTGAAAAAAATTCAAAAAAATATTTTTTTGAAAAAATTCGGAAAAAAAATGATCCGGGCACCGATCCGGTCACGGGTCCGGACATCGATAAAAATGGAAATTTAAAAAAAAATTCAAAAAAATATTTTCTTGAAAAAATTTTGAAAAAAACCAATCCGAGCATCGATCCGGTCACCGGTCATGACACCAATAAAAACGGAAATTTTGAAAAAAATTCAAAAAAATATTTTTTTGAGAGAATTCCAAAGAAGGATACCAACCCCGGAACCCATCCCGTCACCAATCCAGGCAACGATCCGGCCACCGGCCGGGACACCCATAAAAATGGAAATTTCGAAAGAAATTCAAAAAAATATTTTATTGAAAAAATTTGGAAAAAAACCGATCCGAGCACCGATCTGGTCACGGGTCCAGATATCGATAAGAGTGGAAATTTCAGAAAAAATTCAAAAAAATATTTTTTTGGAAAAATTTGGAAAAAACTGATCCGGGCACCGATCCTATCCGGTCACGGGTCCGGATATCGATAAAAATGGAAATTTTGAAAAAAATTCAAAAAATATTTTATTGAAAAAATTTTGAAAAAACTGATCCGGGCACCGATCCGATCTGGTCACGGGTCCAGACATTGATAAAAATGGAAATTTTGAAAAGAATTCAAAAAAATATTTTATTGAAAAAATTTTGAAAAAACCAATCCGGGCAACGATCCGGTCACCGGCCCGGACACCCATAAGAATGGTAATTTTGAAAAAAATTCAAAAAAATATTTTTTCGAAAAAATTTGAAAAGAAAACCGATCCGGGCACGGATCCGGTCACGGGTCCAGACATCGATAAAAATGGAAATTTCGAAAAAAATTCAAAAAAATATTTTATTGAAAAAATTTTGAAAAAACTGATCCGGGTACCGATCCGGTCACGGGTTTGGACATCAATAAAAATGGAAATTTTAAAAAAAATTCAAAAAAATATTTTTTCTAAGAAATTTAAAAAAAAAACTGATCCGGGCACTCATGCGGTCACGGGTCCAGACATCGATAAAAATGGAAATTTTGAAAAAAATTCAAAAAAATATTTTTTCGAAAAAATTTGAAAAGAAAACCGATCCGGGCACGGATCCGGTCACGGGTCCAGACATCGATAAAAATGGAAATTTCGAAAAAAATTCAAAAAAATATTTTATTGAAAAAATTTTGAAAAAACTGATCCGGGTACCGATCCGGTCACGGGTTCGGACATCAATAAAAATGGAAATTTTGAAAAAAATTCAAAAAAATATTTTTTCTAAGGAATTTAAAAAAAAACTGAACCGGGCACCAATCCGGTCACGGGTCCGGACATCGATAAAAATGGAAATTTCAAAAAAAATTCAAAAAAATATTTTATTGAAAAAATTTTGAAAAAACCAATCCGGGCAACAATCCGGTCACCGGCCCGGACACCCATAAGAATGGTAATTTTGAAAAAAATTCAAAGAAATATTTTTTCGAAAAAATTTGAAAAGAAAACCGATCCGGGCACGGATCCGGTCACGGGTCCAGACATCGATAAAAATGGAAATTTCGAAAAAAATTCAAAAAAATATTTTATTGAAAAAATTTTGAAAAAACTGATCTGGGTACCGATCCGGTCACGGGTTCGGACATCAATAAAAATGGAAATTTTGAAAAAAATTCAAAAAAATATTTTTTTGAAAAAATTTGGAAAAAACTGATCCGGGCACTGATGCGGTCAAGGGTCCAGACATCAATAAAAATGTAAATTTTGAAAAAAATTCAAAAAAATATTTTATTGAAAAAATTTTGAAAAAACTGATCCGGGTACCGATCCGGTCACGGGTCCGGACATCGATAAAAATGGAAATTTTGAAAAAAATTTTAAGAAATATTTCATTGAAAAAATTTGGAAAAAAACCGATCCGAGCACCGATCCGGTCACCGGTCCGGACACCGATAAAAATTAAAATTTTGAAAAAAAAATTGAAAAAAGACTTTCTGGAAAAAATTTGAAAAAAGGACACCTTCCCGGAAACCAATCCGGGCACCGGTCCGGACACCCATAAGAATGGAAATTTCAAGAAAAATTCGAAAAAATATTTTTTTGAAAAAATTTGGAAAAAACTGATCCGGGCACCGATCCGGTCACGGGTCCAGATATCGATAAAAATGGAAATTTTGAAAAAAATTCAAAAAATATTTTATTGAAAAAATTTTGAAAAAACCAATCCGGGCAACGATCCGGTCACCGGCCCGGACACCCATAAGAATGGTAATTTTGAAAAAAATTAAAAAAAATATTTTTTCGAAAAAATTTGAAAAGAAAACCGATCCGGGCACGGATCCGGTCACCGGTCCAGACATCGATAAAAATGGAAATTTCGAAAAAAATTCAAAAAAATATTTTATTGAAAAAATTTTGAAAAAACTGATCCGGGTACCGATCCGGTCACGGGTTCGGACATCAATAAAAATGGAAATTTTGAAAAAAATTCAAAAAAATATTTTTTCTAAGAAATTTTAAAAAAAACTGATCCGGGCACCCATGCGGTCACGGGTCCAGACATCGATAAAAATGGAAATTTTGAAAAAAATTCAAAAAAATATTTTTTTGGAAAAATTTGGAAAAAAATTGATCCGAGCGCTGATCCGGTCACCGGTTCGGACACCGATAAAAACGGAAATTTTAAAAAAAATTCAAAAAAATATTTTTTTGAAAAAATTTGGAAAAAACTGATCCGGGCACTGATGCGGTCAAGGGTCCAGACATCAATAAAAATGTAAATTTTGAAAAAAATTCAAAAAAATATTTTTTCTAAGAAATTTAAAAAAAAACTGAACCGGGCACCGATCCGGTCACGGGTCCGGACATCGATAAAAATGGAAATTTCAAAAAAAATTCAAAAAAATATTTTATTGAAAAAATTTTGAAAAAAACCAATCCGAGCATCGATCCGGTCACCGGTCCGGACACCAATAAAAACGGAAATTTTGAAAAAAATTCAAAAAAATATTTTTTTGAGAGAATTCCAAAGAAGGATACCAACCCCGGAACCCATCCCGTCACCAATCCGGGCAACGATCCGGTCACCGGCCCGGACACCCATGAAAATGGAAATTTCGAAAGAAATTCAAAAAAATATTTTATTGAAAAAATTTGGAAAAAACTGATCCGGACACCGATCCGGTCACGGGTCCAGATATCGATAAAAATGGAAATTTTGAAAAAAATTCAAAAAATATTTTATTGAAAAAATTTTGAAAAAACCAATCCGGGCAACGATCCGGTCACCGGCCCGGACACCCATAAGAATGGTAATTTTGAAAAAAATTAAAAAAAATATTTTTTCGAAAAAATTTGAAAAGAAAACCGATCCGGGCACGGATCCGGTCACCGGTCCAGACATCGATAAAAATGGAAATTTCGAAAAAAATTCAAAAAAATATTTTATTGAAAAAATTTTGAAAAAACTGATCCGGGTACCGATCCGGTCACGGGTTCGGACATCAATAAAAATGGAAATTTTGAAAAAAATTCAAAAAAATATTTTTTCTAAGAAATTTAAAAAAAAACTGATCCGGGCACCCATGCGGTCACGGGTCCAGACATCGATAAAAATGGAAATTTTGAAAAAAATTCAAAAAAATATTTTTTTGGAAAAATTTGGAAAAAAATTGATCCGAGCGCTGATCCGGTCACCGGTTCGGACACCGATAAAAACGGAAATTTTAAAAAAAATTCAAAAAAATATTTTTTTGAAAAAATTTGGAAAAAACTGATCCGGGCACTGATGCGGTCAAGGGTCCAGACATCAATAAAAATGTAAATTTTGAAAAAAATTCAAAAAAATATTTTTTCTAAGAAATTTAAAAAAAAACTGAACCGGGCACCGATCCGGTCACGGGTCCGGACATCGATAAAAATGGAAATTTCAAAAAAAATTCAAAAAAATATTTTATTGAAAAAATTTTGAAAAAAACCAATCCGAGCATCGATCCGGTCACCGGTCCGGACACCAATAAAAACGGAAATTTTGAAAAAAATTCAAAAAAATATTTTTTTGAGAGAATTCCAAAGAAGGATACCAACCCCGGAACCCATCCCGTCACCAATCCGGGCAACGATCCGGTCACCGGCCCGGACACCCATGAAAATGGAAATTTCGAAAGAAATTCAAAAAAATATTTTATTGAAAAAATTTGGAAAAAACTGATCCGGGCACCGATCCGGTCACGGGTCCAGATATCGATAAAAATGGAAATTTTGAAAAAAATTCAAAAAATATTTTATTGAAAAAATTTTGAAAAAACCAATCCGGGCAAAGATCCGGTCACCGGCCCGGACACCCATAAGAATGGTAATTTTGAAAAAAATTAAAAAAAATATTTTTTCGAAAAAATTTGAAAAGAAAACCGATCCGGGCACGGATCCGGTCACCGGTCCAGACATCGATAAAAATGGAAATTTCGAAAAAAATTCAAAAAAATATTTTATTGAAAAAATTTTGAAAAAACTGATCCGGGTACCGATCCGGTCACGGGTTCGGACATCAATAAAAATGGAAATTTTGAAAAAAATTCAAAAAAATATTTTTTCTAAGAAATTTAAAAAAAAACTGATCCGGGCACCCATGCGGTCACGGGTCCAGACATCGATAAAAATGGAAATTTTGAAAAAAATTCAAAAAAATATTTTTTTGGAAAAATTTGGAAAAAAATTGATCCGAGCGCTGATCCGGTCACCGGTTCGGACACCGATAAAAACGGAAATTTTAAAAAAAATTCAAAAAAATATTTTTTTGAAAAAATTTGGAAAAAACTGATCCGGACACTGATGCGGTCAAGGGTCCAGACATCAATAAAAATGTAAATTTTGAAAAAAATTCAAAAAAATATTTTTTCTAAGAAATTTAAAAAAAAACTGAACCGGGCACCGATCCGGTCACGGGTCCGGACATCGATAAAAATGGAAATTTCAAAAAAAATTCAAAAAAATATTTTATTGAAAAAATTTTGAAAAAAACCAATCCGAGCATCGATCCGGTCACCGGTCCGGACACCAATAAAAACGGAAATTTTGAAAAAAATTCAAAAAAATATTTTTTTGAGAGAATTCCAAAGAAGGATACCAACCCCGGAACCCATCCCGTCACCAATGCGGGCAACGATCCGGTCACCGGCCCGGACACCCATAAAAATGGAAATTTCGAAAGAAATTCAAAAAAATATTTTATTGAAAAAATTTGGAAAAAAACCGATCCGAGCACCGATCCGGTCACCGGTCGGGACACCGATAAAAATTAAAATTTTGAAAAAAAAATTGAAAAAAGACTTTCTGGAAGAAATTTGAAAAAAGGACACCTACCCGGAAACCAATCCGGGCACCGGTCCGGACACCCATAAGAATGGAAATTTCAAAAAAAATTCGAAAAAATATTTTTTTGAAAAAATTTGGAAAAAACTGATCCGGGCACCGATCCGGTCACGGGTCCAGATATCGATAAGAGTGGAAATTTCAGAAGAAATTCAAAAAAATATTTTTTTGGAAAAATTTGGAAAAAACTGATCCGGGCACCGATCCGGTCACGGGTCCAGATATCGATAAGAGTGGAAATTTCAGAAAAAATTCAAAAAAATATTTTTTTGGAAAAATTTGGAAAAAACTGATCCGGGCACCGATCCGATCCGGTCACGGGTCCGGATATCGATAAAAATGGAAATTTCGAAAGAAATTCAAAAAAATATTTTATTGAAAAAATTTTGAAAAAACAGATCCGGGCACCGATCCAGTCACGGGTCCGGACATTGATAGAAATGGGAATTTTGAAAATAATTTAAAAAAATATTTTTTTGAAAAAATTCGGAAAAAAACTGATCCGGGCACCGATCCGGTCACGGGTCCGGACATCGATAAAAATGGAAATTTAAAAAAAAATTCAAAAAAATATTTTCTTGAAAAAATTTTGAAAAAAACCAATCCGAGCATCGATCCGGTCACCGGTCAGGACACCAATAAAAACGGAAATTTTGAAAAAAATTCAAAAAAATATTTTTTTGAGAGAATTCCAAAGAAGGATACCAACCCCGGAACCCATCCCGTCACCAATCCAGGCAACGATCCGGTCACCGGCCCGGACACCCATAAAAATGGAAATTTCGAAAGAAATTCAAAAAAATATTTTATTGAAAAAATTTGGAAAAAAACTGATCCGAGCACCGATCTGGTCACGGGTCCAGATATCAATAAGAGTGGAAATTTCAGAAAAAATTCAAAAAAATATTTTTTTGGAAAAATTTGGAAAAAACTGATCCGGGCACCGATCCTATCCGGTCACGGGTCCGGATATCGATAAAAATGGAAATTTTGAAAAAAATTCAAAAAATATTTTATTGAAAAAATTTTGAAAAAACTGATCCGGGCACCGATCCGGTCACGGGTCCAGACATTGATAAAAATGGAAATTTTGAAAAGAATTCAAAAAAAAATTTTTTTGAAAAAATTTGGAAAAAACTGATCCGGGCACCGATCCGGTCACGTGTCCAGATATCGATAAGAGTGGAAATTTCAGAAAAAATTCAAAAAAATATTTTTTTGGAAAAATTTGGAAAAAACTGATCCGGGCACCGATCCGATCTGGTCACGGGTCCGGATATCGATAAAAATGGAAATTTTGAAAAAAATTCAAAAAATATTTTATTGAAAAAATTTTGAAAAAACTGATCCGGGCACCGATCCGATCTGGTCACGGGTCCGGATATCGATAAAAATGGAAATTTTTAAAACAATTCAAAAAAATATTTTATTGAAAAAATTTTGAAAAAACCAATCCGGGCAACGATCCGGTCACCGGCCCGGACACCCATAAGAATGGTAATTTTGAAAAAAATTCAAAAAAATATTTTTTCGAAAAAATTTGAAAAGAAAACCGATCCGGGCACGGATCCGGTCACGGGTCCAGACATTGATAAAAATGGAAATTTCGAAAAAAATTCAAAAAAATATTTTATTGAAAAAATTTTGAAAAAACTGATCCGGGTACCGATCCGGTCACGGGTTTGGACATCAATAAAAATGGAAATTTTAAAAAAAATTCAAAAAAATATTTTTTCTAAGAAATTTAAAAAAAAAACTGATCCGGGCACACATGCGGTCACGGGTCCAGACATCGATAAAAATGGAATTTTTGAAAAAAATTCAAAAAAATATTTTTTCGAAAAAATTTGAAAAGAAAACCGATCCGGGCACGGATCCGGTCACGGGTCCAGACATCGATAAAAATGGAAATTTCGAAAAAAATTCAAAAAAATATTTTATTGAAAAAATTTTGAAAAAACTGATCCGGGTACCAATCCGGTCACGGGTTCGGACATCAATAAAAATGGAAATTTTGAAAAAAATTCAAAAAAATATTTTTTCGAAAAAATTTGAAAAGAAAACCGATCCGGGCACGGATCCGGTCACGGGTCCAGACATCGATAAAAATGGAAATTTCGAAAAAAATTCAAAAAAATATTTTTTTGGAAAACTTTGGAAAAAACTGATCCGGGCACCGATCCTATCCGGTCACGGGTCCGGATATCGATAAAAATGGAAATTTTGAAAAAAATTCAAAAAATATTTTATTGAAAAAATTTTGAAAAAACTGATCCGGGCACCGATCCGATCTGGTCACGGGTCCAGACATTGATAAAAATGGAAATTTTGAAAAGAATTCAAAAAAATATTTTATTGAAAAAATTTTGAAAAAACCAATCCGGGCAACGATCCGGTCACCGGCCCGGACACCCATAAGAATGGTAATTTTGAAAAAAATTCAAAAAAATATTTTTTCGAAAAAATTTGAAAAGAAAACCGATCCGGGCACGGATCCGGTCACGGGTCCAGACATCGATAAAAATGGAAATTTCGAAAAAAATTCAAAAAAATATTTTTTCTAAGAAATTTAAAAAAAAAACTGATCCGGGCACTCATGCGGTCACGGGTCCAGACATCGATAAAAATGGAAATTTTGAAAAAAATTCAAAAAAATATTTTTTCGAAAAAATTTGAAAAGAAAACCGATCCGGGCACGGATCCGGTCACGGGTCCAGACATCGATAAAAATGGAAATTTCGAAAAAAATTCAAAAAAATATTTTATTGAAAAAATTTTGAAAAAACTGATCCGGGTACCGATCCGGTCACGGGTTCGGACATCAATAAAAATGGAAATTTTGAAAAAAATTCAAAAAAATATTTTTTCTAAGGAATTTAAAAAAAAACTGAACCGGGCACCAATCCGGTCACGGGTCCGGACATCGATAAAAATGGAAATTTCAAAAAAAATTCAAAAAAATATTTTATTGAAAAAATTTTGAAAAAACCAATCCGGGCAACAATCCGGTCACCGGCCCGGACACCCATAAGAATGGTAATTTTGAAAAAAATTCAAAGAAATATTTTTTCGAAAAAATTTGAAAAGAAAACCGATCCGGGCACGGATCCGGTCACGGGTCCAGACATCGATAAAAATGGAAATTTCGAAAAAAATTCAAAAAAATATTTTATTGAAAAAATTTTGAAAAAACTGATCTGGGTACCGATCCGGTCACGGGTTCGGACATCAATAAAAATGGAAATTTTGAAAAAAATTCAAAAAAATATTTTTTTGAAAAAATTTGGAAAAAACTGATCCGGGCACTGATGCGGTCAAGGGTCCAGACATCAATAAAAATGTAAATTTTGAAAAAAATTCAAAAAAATATTTTATTGAAAAAATTTTGAAAAAACTGATCCGGGTACCGATCCGGTCACGGGTCCGGACATCGATAAAAATGGAAATTTTGAAAAAAATTTAAAGAAATATTTCATTGAAAAAATTTGGAAAAAAACCGATCCGAGCACCGATCCGGTCACCGGTCCGGACACCGATAAAAATTAAAATTTTGAAAAAAAAATTGAAAAAAGACTTTCTGGAAAAAATTTGAAAAAAGGACACCTTCCCGGAAACCAATCCGGGCACCGGTCCGGACACCCATAAGAATGGAAATTTCAAGAAAAATTCGAAAAAATATTTTTTTGAAAAAATTTGGAAAAAACTGATCCGGGCACCGATCCGGTCACGGGTCCAGATATCGATAAAAATGGAAATTTTGAAAAAAATTCAAAAAATATTTTATTGAAAAAATTTTGAAAAAACCAATCCGGGCAACGATCCGGTCACCGGCCCGGACACCCATAAGAATGGTAATTTTGAAAAAAATTAAAAAAAATATTTTTTCGAAAAAATTTGAAAAGAAAACCGATCCGGGCACGGATCCGGTCACCGGTCCAGACATCGATAAAAATGGAAATTTCGAAAAAAATTCAAAAAAATATTTTATTGAAAAAATTTTGAAAAAACTGATCCGGGTACCGATCCGGTCACGGGTTCGGACATCAATAAAAATGGAAATTTTGAAAAAAATTCAAAAAAATATTTTTTCTAAGAAATTTAAAAAAAAACTGATCCGGGCACCCATGCGGTCACGGGTCCAGACATCGATAAAAATGGAAATTTTGAAAAAAATTCAAAAAAATATTTTTTTGGAAAAATTTGGAAAAAAATTGATCCGAGCGCTGATCCGGTCACCGGTTCGGACACCGATAAAAACGGAAATTTTAAAAAAAATTCAAAAAAATATTTTTTTGAAAAAATTTGGAAAAAACTGATCCGGGCACTGATGCGGTCAAGGGTCCAGACATCAATAAAAATGTAAATTTTGAAAAAAATTCAAAAAAATATTTTTTCTAAGAAATTTAAAAAAAAACTGAACCGGGCACCGATCCGGTCACGGGTCCGGACATCGATAAAAATGGAAATTTCAAAAAAAATTCAAAAAAATATTTTATTGAAAAAATTTTGAAAAAAACCAATCCGAGCATCGATCCGGTCACCGGTCCGGACACCAATAAAAACGGAAATTTTGAAAAAAATTCAAAAAAATATTTTTTTGAGAGAATTCCAAAGAAGGATACCAACCCCGGAACCCATCCCGTCACCAATCCGGGCAACGATCCGGTCACCGGCCCGGACACCCATGAAAATGGAAATTTCGAAAGAAATTCAAAAAAATATTTTATTGAAAAAATTTGGAAAAAACTGATCCGGACACCGATCCGGTCACGGGTCCAGATATCGATAAAAATGGAAATTTTGAAAAAAA
Organism: Aspidiotus destructor; assembly: GCA_035079395.1. NCBI lineage: Eukaryota > Metazoa > Arthropoda > Insecta > Hemiptera > Diaspididae > Aspidiotus > Aspidiotus destructor. The sequence continues at coordinate 6,487,255 of JAVHKZ010000003.1, read as the reverse complement.
TTCAAAAAATATTTTATTGAAAAAATTTTGAAAAAACCAATCCGGGCAACGATCCGGTCACCGGCCCGGACACCCATAAGAATGGTAATTTTGAAAAAAATTAAAAAAAATATTTTTTCGAAAAAATTTGAAAAGAAAACCGATCCGGGCACGGATCCGGTCACCGGTCCAGACATCGATAAAAATGGAAATTTCGAAAAAAATTCAAAAAAATATTTTATTGAAAAAATTTTGAAAAAACTGATCCGGGTACCGATCCGGTCACGGGTTCGGACATCAATAAAAATGGAAATTTTGAAAAAAATTCAAAAAAATATTTTTTCTAAGAAATTTAAAAAAAAACTGATCCGGGCACCCATGCGGTCACGGGTCCAGACATCGATAAAAATGGAAATTTTGAAAAAAATTCAAAAAAATATTTTTTTGGAAAAATTTGGAAAAAAATTGATCCGAGCGCTGATCCGGTCACCGGTTCGGACACCGATAAAAACGGAAATTTTAAAAAAAATTCAAAAAAATATTTTTTTGAAAAAATTTGGAAAAAACTGATCCGGGCACTGATGCGGTCAAGGGTCCAGACATCAATAAAAATGTAAATTTTGAAAAAAATTCAAAAAAATATTTTTTCTAAGAAATTTAAAAAAAAACTGAACCGGGCACCGATCCGGTCACGGGTCCGGACATCGATAAAAATGGAAATTTCAAAAAAAATTCAAAAAAATATTTTATTGAAAAAATTTTGAAAAAAACCAATCCGAGCATCGATCCGGTCACCGGTCCGGACACCAATAAAAACGGAAATTTTGAAAAAAATTCAAAAAAATATTTTTTTGAGAGAATTCCAAAGAAGGATACCAACCCCGGAACCCATCCCGTCACCAATCCGGGCAACGATCCGGTCACCGGCCCGGACACCCATGAAAATGGAAATTTCGAAAGAAATTCAAAAAAATATTTTATTGAAAAAATTTGGAAAAAACTGATCCGGACACCGATCCGGTCACGGGTCCAGATATCGATAAAAATGGAAATTTTGAAAAAAATTCAAAAAATATTTTATTGAAAAAATTTTGAAAAAACCAATCCGGGCAACGATCCGGTCACCGGCCCGGACACCCATAAGAATGGTAATTTTGAAAAAAATTAAAAAAAATATTTTTTCGAAAAAATTTGAAAAGAAAACCGATCCGGGCACGGATCCGGTCACCGGTCCAGACATCGATAAAAATGGAAATTTCGAAAAAAATTCAAAAAAATATTTTATTGAAAAAATTTTGAAAAAACTGATCCGGGTACCGATCCGGTCACGGGTTCGGACATCAATAAAAATGGAAATTTTGAAAAAAATTCAAAAAAATATTTTTTCTAAGAAATTTAAAAAAAAACTGATCCGGGCACCCATGCGGTCACGGGTCCAGACATCGATAAAAATGGAAATTTTGAAAAAAATTCAAAAAAATATTTTTTTGGAAAAATTTGGAAAAAAATTGATCCGAGCGCTGATCCGGTCACCGGTTCGGACACCGATAAAAACGGAAATTTTAAAAAAAATTCAAAAAAATATTTTTTTGAAAAAATTTGGAAAAAACTGATCCGGGCACTGATGCGGTCAAGGGTCCAGACATCAATAAAAATGTAAATTTTGAAAAAAATTCAAAAAAATATTTTTTCTAAGAAATTTAAAAAAAAACTGAACCGGGCACCGATCCGGTCACGGGTCCGGACATCGATAAAAATGGAAATTTCAAAAAAAATTCAAAAAAATATTTTATTGAAAAAATTTTGAAAAAAACCAATCCGAGCATCGATCCGGTCACCGGTCCGGACACCAATAAAAACGGAAATTTTGAAAAAAATTCAAAAAAATATTTTTTTGAGAGAATTCCAAAGAAGGATACCAACCCCGGAACCCATCCCGTCACCAATGCGGGCAACGATCCGGTCACCGGCCCGGACACCCATAAAAATGGAAATTTCGAAAGAAATTCAAAAAAATATTTTATTGAAAAAATTTGGAAAAAAACCGATCCGAGCACCGATCCGGTCACCGGTCGGGACACCGATAAAAATTAAAATTTTGAAAAAAAAATTGAAAAAAGACTTTCTGGAAGAAATTTGAAAAAAGGACACCTACCCGGAAACCAATCCGGGCACCGGTCCGGACACCCATAAGAATGGAAATTTCAAAAAAAATTCGAAAAAATATTTTTTTGAAAAAATTTGGAAAAAACTGATCCGGGCACCGATCCGGTCACGGGTCCAGATATCGATAAGAGTGGAAATTTCAGAAGAAATTCAAAAAAATATTTTTTTGGAAAAATTTGGAAAAAACTGATCCGGGCACCGATCCGGTCACGGGTCCAGATATCGATAAGAGTGGAAATTTCAGAAAAAATTCAAAAAAATATTTTTTTGGAAAAATTTGGAAAAAACTGATCCGGGCACCGATCCGATCCGGTCACGGGTCCGGATATCGATAAAAATGGAAATTTCGAAAGAAATTCAAAAAAATATTTTATTGAAAAAATTTTGAAAAAACAGATCCGGGCACCGATCCAGTCACGGGTCCGGACATTGATAGAAATGGGAATTTTGAAAATAATTTAAAAAAATATTTTTTTGAAAAAATTCGGAAAAAAACTGATCCGGGCACCGATCCGGTCACGGGTCCGGACATCGATAAAAATGGAAATTTAAAAAAAAATTCAAAAAAATATTTTCTTGAAAAAATTTTGAAAAAAACCAATCCGAGCATCGATCCGGTCACCGGTCAGGACACCAATAAAAACGGAAATTTTGAAAAAAATTCAAAAAAATATTTTTTTGAGAGAATTCCAAAGAAGGATACCAACCCCGGAACCCATCCCGTCACCAATCCAGGCAACGATCCGGTCACCGGCCCGGACACCCATAAAAATGGAAATTTCGAAAGAAATTCAAAAAAATATTTTATTGAAAAAATTTGGAAAAAAACCGATCCGAGCACCGATCTGGTCACGGGTCCAGATATCAATAAGAGTGGAAATTTCAGAAAAAATTCAAAAAAATATTTTTTTGGAAAAATTTGGAAAAAACTGATCCGGGCACCGATCCTATCCGGTCACGGGTCCGGATATCGATAAAAATGGAAATTTTGAAAAAAATTCAAAAAATATTTTATTGAAAAAATTTTGAAAAAACTGATCCGGGCACCGATCCGGTCACGGGTCCAGACATTGATAAAAATGGAAATTTTGAAAAGAATTCAAAAAAAAATTTTTTTGAAAAAATTTGGAAAAAACTGATCCGGGCACCGATCCGGTCACGTGTCCAGATATCGATAAGAGTGGAAATTTCAGAAAAAATTCAAAAAAATATTTTTTTGGAAAAATTTGGAAAAAACTGATCCGGGCACCGATCCGATCTGGTCACGGGTCCGGATATCGATAAAAATGGAAATTTTGAAAAAAATTCAAAAAATATTTTATTGAAAAAATTTTGAAAAAACTGATCCGGGCACCGATCCGATCTGGTCACGGGTCCGGATATCGATAAAAATGGAAATTTTTAAAACAATTCAAAAAAATATTTTATTGAAAAAATTTTGAAAAAACCAATCCGGGCAACGATCCGGTCACCGGCCCGGACACCCATAAGAATGGTAATTTCAAAAAAAATTCAAAAAAATATTTTTTCGAAAAAATTTGAAAAGAAAACCGATCCGGGCACGGATCCGGTCACGGGTCCAGACATTGATAAAAATGGAAATTTCGAAAAAAATTCAAAAAAATATTTTATTGAAAAAATTTTGAAAAAACTGATCCGGGTACCGATCCGGTCACGGGTTTGGACATCAATAAAAATGGAAATTTTAAAAAAAATTCAAAAAAATATTTTTTCTAAGAAATTTAAAAAAAAAACTGATCCGGGCACACATGCGGTCACGGGTCCAGACATCGATAAAAATGGAATTTTTGAAAAAAATTCAAAAAAATATTTTTTCGAAAAAATTTGAAAAGAAAACCGATCCGGGCACGGATCCGGTCACGGGTCCAGACATCGATAAAAATGGAAATTTCGAAAAAAATTCAAAAAAATATTTTATTGAAAAAATTTTGAAAAAACTGATCCGGGTACCAATCCGGTCACGGGTTCGGACATCAATAAAAATGGAAATTTTGAAAAAAATTCAAAAAAATATTTTTTCTAAGGAATTTAAAAAAAAACTGAACCGGGCACCAATCCGGTCACGGGTCCGGACATCGATAAAAATGGAAATTTCAAAAAAAATTCAAAAAAATATTTTATTGAAAAAATTTTGAAAAAACCAATCCGGGCAACAATCCGGTCACCGGCCCGGACACCCATAAGAATGGTAATTTTGAAAAAAATTCAAAGAAATATTTTTTCGAAAAAATTTGAAAAGAAAACCGATCCGGGCACGGATCCGGTCACGGGTCCAGACATCGATAAAAATGGAAATTTCGAAAAAAATTCAAAAAAATATTTTATTGAAAAAATTTTGAAAAAACTGATCTGGGTACCGATCCAGTCACGGGTTCGGACATCAATAAAAATGGAAATTTTGAAAAAAATTCAAAAAAATATTTTTTCTAAGAAATTTAAAAAAAAACTGATCCGGGCACCCATGCGGTCACGGGTCCAGACATCGATAAAAATGGAAATTTTGAAAAAAATTCAAAAAAATTTTTTTTTGGAAAAATTTGGAAAAAAATTGATCCGAGCGCCGATCCGGTCACCGGTTTGGACACCGATAAAAACGGAAATTTTGAAAAAAATTCAAAAAAATATTTTTTTGAAAAAATTTGGAAAAAACTGATCCGGGCACTGATGCGGTCAAGGGTCCAGACATCAATAAAAATGTAAATTTTGAAAAAAATTCAAAAAAATATTTTATTGAAAAAATTTTGAAAAAACTGATCCGGGTACCGATCCGGTCACGGGTCCGGACATCGATAAAAATGGAAATTTTGAAAAAAATTTAAAGAAATATTTCATTGAAAAAATTTGGAAAAAAACCGATCCGAGCACCGATCCGGTCACCGGTCCGGACACCGATAAAAATTAAAATTTTGAAAAAAAAATTGAAAAAAGACTTTCTGGAAAAAATTTGAAAAAAGGACACCTTCCCGGAAACCAATCCGGGCACCGGTCCGGACACCCATAAGAATGGAAATTTCAAGAAAAATTCGAAAAAATATTTTTTTGAAAAAATTTGGAAAAAACTGATCCGGGCACCGATCCGGTCACGGGTCCAGATATCGATAAAAATGGAAATTTTGAAAAAAATTCAAAAAATATTTTATTGAAAAAATTTTGAAAAAACCAATCCGGGCAACGATCCGGTCACCGGCCCGGACACCCATAAGAATGGTAATTTTGAAAAAAATTAAAAAAAATATTTTTTCGAAAAAATTTGAAAAGAAAACCGATCCGGGCACGGATCCGGTCACCGGTCCAGACATCGATAAAAATGGAAATTTCGAAAAAAATTCAAAAAAATATTTTATTGAAAAAATTTTGAAAAAACTGATCCGGGTACCGATCCGGTCACGGGTTCGGACATCAATAAAGATGGAAATTTTGAAAAAAATTCAAAAAAATATTTTTTCTAAGAAATTTAAAAAAAAACTGATCCGGGCACCCATGCGGTCACGGGTCCAGACATTGATAAAAATGGAAATTTTGAAAAAAATTCAAAAAAATATTTTTTCGAGAAAATTTGAAAAGAAAACCGATCCGGGCACGGATCCGGTCACGGGTCCAGACATCGATAAAAATGGAAATTTCGAAAAAAATTCAAAAAAATATTTTATTGAAAAAATTTTGAAAAAACTGATCCGGGTACCGATCCGGTCACGGGTTCGGACATCAATAAAAATGGGAATTTTGAAAAAAATTCAAAAAAATATTTTTTCTAAGGAATTTAAAAAAAAACTGAACCGGGCACCAATCCGGTCACGGGTCCGGACATCGATAAAAATGGAAATTTCAAAAAAAATTCAAAAAAATATTTTATTGAAAAAATTTTGAAAAAACCAATCCGGGCAACAATCCGGTCACCGGCCCGGACACCCATAAGAATGGTAATTTTGAAAAAAATTCAAAAAAATATTTTTTCGAAAAAATTTGAAAAGAAAACCGATCCGGGCACGGATCCGGTCACGGGTCCAGACATCGATAAAAATGGAAATTTCGAAAAAAATTCAAAAAAATATTTTATTGAAAAAATTTTGAAAAAAATTGATCCGAGCGCCGATCCGGTCACCGGTCCGGACACCGATAAAAATGGAAATTTTGAAAAAAAAATTGAAAAAAGACTTTCTGGAAAAAATTTGAAAAAACTGATCCGGGCACCGATCCGGTCACGGGTCCGGACACCGATAAAGATTGAAATTTTGAAAAAAAAATTGAAAAAAGACTTTCTGGAAAAAATTTGAAAAAAGGACACCCACCCGGAAACCGATCCGGGCACCAATCCGGATACGGGTGACACCCATAAAAATGGAAATTTCAGAAAAGAATTCAAAAAAATATTTTTTTGAAAAAATTTGGAAAAAAACCAATCCGAGCATCGATCCGGTCACCGGTCCGGACACCAATAAAAAACGGAAATTTTGAAAAAAATTCAAAAAAATATTTTTTTGAGAGAATTCCAAAAAAGGATACCAACCCCGGAACCCATCCCGTCACCAATGCGGGCAACGATCCGGTCACCGGCCCGGACACCCATAAAAATGGAAATTCCGAAAGAAATTCAAAAAAATATATTATTGAAAAAATTGGGAAAAAAACCGATCCGAGCACCGATCCGGTCACCGGTCGGGACACCGATAAAAATTAAAATTTTGAAAAAAAATTGAAAAAAGACTTTCTGGAAGAAATTTGAAAAAAGGACACCTACCCGGAAACCAATCCGGGCACCGGTCCGGACACCCATAAGAATGGAAATTTCAAAAAAAATTCGAAAAAATATTTTTTTGAAAAAATTTGGAAAAAACTGATCCGGGCACCGATCCGGTCACGGGTCCAGATATCGATAAGAGTGGAAATTTCAGAAAAAATTCAAAAAAATATTTTTTTGGAAAAATTTGGAAAAAACTGATCCGGGCACCGATCCGATCCGGTCACGGGTCCGGATATCGATAAAAATGTAAATTTTGAAAAAAATTCAAAAAAATATTTTATTGAAAAAATTTTGAAAAAACTGATCCGGGCACGGGTCCGGACATCGATAAAAATGGGAATTTTGAAAAAAATTCAAAAAAATATTTTTTTGAAAAAATTCGGAAAAAAACTGATCCGGGCACCGATCCGGTCACGGGTCCGGACATCGATAAAAATGGAAATTTAAAAAAAAATTCAAAAAAATATTTTCTTGAAAAAATTTTGAAAAAAACCAATCCGAGCATCGATCCGGTCACCGGTCAGGACACCAATAAAAACGGAAATTTTGCAAAAAATTCAAAAAAATATTTTTTTGAGAGAATTCCAAAGAAGGATACACACCCCGGAACCCATCCCGTCACCAATCCAGGCAACGATCCGGTCACCGGCCCGGACACCCATAAAAATGGAAATTTCGAAAGAAATTCAAAAAAATATTTTATTGAAAAAATTTGGAAAAAAACCGATCCGAGCACCGATCTGGTCACGGGTCCAGATATCGATAAGAGTGGAAATTTCAGAAAAAATTCAAAAAAATATTTTTTTGGAAAAATTTGGAAAAAACTGATCCGGGCACCGATCCTATCCGGTCACGGGTCCGGATATCGATAAAAATGGAAATTTTGAAAAAAATTCAAAAAATATTTTATTGAAAAAATTTTGAAAAAACTGATCCGGGCACCGATCCGGTCACGGGTCCAGACATTGATAAAAATGAAAATTTTGAAAAGAATTCAAAAATAAATTTTTTTGAAAAAATTTGGAAAAAACTGATCCGGGCACCGATCCGGTCACGGGTCCAGATATCGATAAGAGTGGAAATTTCAGAAAAAATTCAAAAAAATATTTTTTTGGAAAAATTTGGAAAAAACTGATCCGGGCACCGATCCGATCTGGTCACGGGTCCGGATATCGATAAAAATGGAAATTTTGAAAAAAATTCAAAAAATATTTTATTGAAAAAATTTTGAAAAAACTGATCCGGGCACCGATCCGATCTGGTCACGGGTCCGGATATCGATAAAAATGTAAATTTTGAAAAAAATTCAAAAAAATATTTTATTGAAAAAATTTTGAAAAAACTGATCCGGGCACGGGTCCGGACATCGATAAAAATGGAAATTTCGAAAGAAATTCAAAAAAATATTTTATTGAAAAAATTTTGAAAAAACTGATCCGGGCACCGATCCGATCCGGTCACGGGTCCGGATATCGATAAAAATGTAAATTTTGAAAAAAATTCAAAAAAATATTTTATTGAAAAAATTTTGAAAAAACTGATCCGGGCACGGGTCCGGACACCCATAAAAATGGAAATTTCGAAAGAAATTCAAAAAAATATTTTATTGAAAAAATTTGGAAAAAAACCGATCCGAGCACCGATCTGGTCACGGGTCCAGATATCGATAAGAGTGGAAATTTCAGAAAAAATTCAAAAAAATATTTTTTTGGAAAAATTTGGAAAAAACTGATCCGGGCACCGATCCTATCCGGTCACGGGTCCGGATATCGATAAAAATGGAAATTTTGAAAAAAATTCAAAAAATATTTTATTGAAAAAATTTTGAAAAAACTGATCCGGGCACCGATCCGGTCACGGGTCCAGACATTGATAAAAATGAAAATTTTGAAAAGAATTCAAAAATAAATTTTTTTGAAAAAATTTGGAAAAAACTGATCCGGGCACCGATCCGGTCACGGGTCCAGATATCGATAAGAGTGGAAATTTCAGAAAAAATTCAAAAAAATATTTTTTTGGAAAAATTTGGAAAAAACTGATCCGGGCACCGATCCGATCTGGTCACGGGTCCGGATATCGATAAAAATGGAAATTTTGAAAAAAATTCAAAAAATATTTTATTGAAAAAATTTTGAAAAAACTGATCCGGGCACCGATCCGATCTGGTCACGGGTCCGGATATCGATAAAAATGTAAATTTTGAAAAAAATTCAAAAAAATATTTTATTGAAAAAATTTTGAAAAAACTGATCCGGGCACGGGTCCGGACATCGATAAAAATGGAAATTTCAAAAAAAATTCAAAAAAATATTTTTTTGAAAAAATTTGGAAAAAACTGATCCGGGCACCGATCCGGTCACGGGTCCAGATATCGATAAGAGTGGAAATTTCAGAAAAAATTCAAAAAAATATTTTTTTGGAAAAATTTGGAAAAAACTGATCCGGGCACCGATCCGATCCGGTCACGGGTCCGGATATCGATAAAAATGTAAATTTTGAAAAAAATTCAAAAAAATATTTTATTGAAAAAATTTTGAAAAAACTGATCCGGGCACGGGTCCGGACATCGATAAAAATGGGAATTTTGAAAAAAATTCAAAAAAATATTTTTTTGAAAAAATTCGGAAAAAAACTGATCCGGGCACCGATCCGGTCACGGGTCCGGACATCGATAAAAATGGAAATTTAAAAAAAAATTCAAAAAAATATTTTCTTGAAAAAATTTTGAAAAAAACCAATCCGAGCATCGATCCGGTCACCGGTCAGGACACCAATAAAAACGGAAATTTTGAAAAAAATTCAAAAAAATATTTTTTTGAGAGAATTCCAAAGAAGGATACACACCCCGGAACCCATCCCGTCACCAATCCAGGCAACGATCCGGTCACCGGCCCGGACACCCATAAAAATGGAAATTTTGAAAGAAATTCAAAAAAATATTTTATTGAAAAAATTTTGAAAAAACTGATCCGGGTACCGATCCGGTCACGGGTTCGGACATCAATAAAAATGGAAATTTTGAAAAAAATTCAAAAAAATATTTTTTCTAAGAAATTTAAAAAAAAACTGATCCGGGCACCCATGCGGTCACGGGTCCAGACATTGATAAAAATGGAAATTTTGAAAAAAATTCAAAAAAATATTTTTTCGAAAAAATTTGAAAAGAAAACCGATCCGGGCACGGATCCGGTCACGGGTCCAGACATCGATAAAAATGGAAATTTCGAAAAAAATTCAAAAAAATATTTTATTGAAAAAATTTTGAAAAAACTGATCCGGGTACCGATCCGGTCACGGGTTCGGACATCAATAAAAATGGGAATTTTGAAAAAAATTCAAAAAAATATTTTTTCTAAGGAATTTAAAAAAAAACTGAACCGGGCACCAATCCGGTCACGGGTCCGGACATCGATAAAAATGGAAATTTCAAAAAAAATTCAAAAAAATATTTTATTGAAAAAATTTTGAAAAAACCAATCCGGGCAACAATCCGGTCACCGGCCCGGACACCCATAAGAATGGTAATTTTGAAAAAAATTCAAAAAAATATTTTTTCGAAAAAATTTGAAAAGAAAACCGATCCGGGCACGGATCCGGTCACGGGTCCAGACATCGATAAAAATGGAAATTTCGAAAAAAATTCAAAAAAATATTTTATTGAAAAAATTTTGAAAAAAATTGATCCGAGCGCCGATCCGGTCACCGGTCCGGACACCGATAAAAATGGAAATTTTGAAAAAAAAATTGAAAAAAGACTTTCTGGAAAAAATTTGAAAAAACTGATCCGGGCACCGATCCGGTCACGGGTCCGGACACCGATAAAGATTGAAATTTTGAAAAAAAAATTGAAAAAAGACTTTCTGGAAAAAATTTGAAAAAAGGACACCCACCCGGAAACCGATCCGGGCACCAATCCGGATACGGGTGACACCCATAAAAATGGAAATTTCAGAAAAGAATTCAAAAAAATATTTTTTTGAAAAAATTTGGAAAAAAACCAATCCGAGCATCGATCCGGTCACCGGTCCGGACACCAATAAAAAACGGAAATTTTGAAAAAAATTCAAAAAAATATTTTTTTGAGAGAATTCCAAAAAAGGATACCAACCCCGGAACCCATCCCGTCACCAATGCGGGCAACGATCCGGTCACCGGCCCGGACACCCATAAAAATGGAAATTCCGAAAGAAATTCAAAAAAATATTTTATTGAAAAAATTGGGAAAAAAACCGATCCGAGCACCGATCCGGTCACCGGTCGGGACACCGATAAAAATTAAAATTTTGAAAAAAAATTGAAAAAAGACTTTCTGGAAGAAATTTGAAAAAAGGACACCTACCCGGAAACCAATCCGGGCACCGGTCCGGACACCCATAAGAATGGAAATTTCAAAAAAAATTCGAAAAAATATTTTTTTGAAAAAATTTGGAAAAAACTGATCCGGGCACCGATCCGGTCACGGGTCCAGATATCGATAAGAGTGGAAATTTCAGAAAAAATTCAAAAAAATATTTTTTTGGAAAAATTTGGAAAAAACTGATCCGGGCACCGATCCGATCCGGTCACGGGTCCGGATATCGATAAAAATGTAAATTTTGAAAAAAATTCAAAAAAATATTTTATTGAAAAAATTTTGAAAAAACTGATCCGGGCACGGGTCCGGACATCGATAAAAATGGGAATTTTGAAAAAAATTCAAAAAAATATTTTTTTGAAAAAATTCGGAAAAAAACTGATCCGGGCACCGATCCGGTCACGGGTCCGGACATCGATAAAAATGGAAATTTAAAAAAAAATTCAAAAAAATATTTTCTTGAAAAAATTTTGAAAAAAACCAATCCGAGCATCGATCCGGTCACCGGTCAGGACACCAATAAAAACGGAAATTTTGAAAAAAATTCAAAAAAATATTTTTTTGAGAGAATTCCAAAGAAGGATACACACCCCGGAACCCATCCCGTCACCAATCCAGGCAACGATCCGGTCACCGGCCCGGACACCCATAAAAATGGAAATTTCGAAAGAAATTCAAAAAAATATTTTATTGAAAAAATTTGGAAAAAAACCGATCCGAGCACCGATCTGGTCACGGGTCCAGATATCGATAAGAGTGGAAATTTCAGAAAAAATTCAAAAAAATATTTTTTTGGAAAAATTTGGAAAAAACTGATCCGGGCACCGATCCTATCCGGTCACGGGTCCGGATATCGATAAAAATGGAAATTTTGAAAAAAATTCAAAAAATATTTTATTGAAAAAATTTTGAAAAAACTGATCCGGGCACCGATCCGGTCACGGGTCCAGACATTGATAAAAATGAAAATTTTGAAAAGAATTCAAAAATAAATTTTTTTGAAAAAATTTGGAAAAAACTGATCCGGGCACCGATCCGATCCGGTCACGGGTCCGGATATCAATAAAAATGGAAATTTTGAAAAAAATTCAAAAAAATATTTTTTTGAAAAAATTTGGAAAAAACTGATCCGGGCACTGATGCGGTCAAGGGTCCAGGCATCAATAAAAATGTAAATTTTGAAAAAAATTCAAAAAAATATTTTATTGAAAAAATTTTGAAAAAACTGATCCGGGCACGGGTCCGGACATCGATAAAAATGGGAATTTTGAAAAAAATTCAAAAAAATATTTTTTTGAAAAAATTCGGAAAAAAACCAATCCGAGCATCGATCCGGTCACGGGTCCGGACATCGATAAAAATGGAAATTTAAAAAAAAATTCAAAAAAATATTTTCTTGAAAAAATTTTGAAAAAAACCAATCCGAGCATCGATCCGGTCACCGGTCAGGACACCAATAAAAACGGAAATTTTGAAAAAAATTCAAAAAAATATTTTTTTGAGAGAATTCCAAAGAAGGATACCAACCCCGGAACCCATCCCGTCACCAATCCGGGCAACGATCCGGTCACCGGCCCGGACACCCATAAAAATGGAAATTTCGAAAGAAATTCAAAAAAATATTTTTTTGGAAAAATTTGGAAAAAACTGATCCGGGCACCGATCCGATCTGGTCACGGGTCCGGATATCGACAAAAATGGAAATTTTGAAAAAAATTCAAAAAATATTTTATTGAAAAAATTTTGAAAAAACTGATCCGGGCACCGATCCGATCTGGTCACGGGTGCGGATATCGATAAAAATGGAAATTTTGAAAACAATTCAAAAAAATATTTTATTGAAAAAATTTTGAAAAAACCAATCCGGGCAACGATCCGGTCACCGGCCCGGACACCCATAAGAATGGTAATTTTGAAAAAAATTCAAAAAAATATTTTTTCGAAAAAATTTGAAAAGAAAACCGATCCGGGCACGGATCCGGTCACGGGTCCAGACATCGATAAAAATGGAAATTTCGAAAAAAATTCAAAAAAATATTTTATTGAAAAAATTTTGAAAAAACTGATCCGGGTACCGATCCGGTCACGGGTTCGGACATCAATAAAAATGGAAATTTTGAAAAAAAATCAAAAAAATATTTTTTCTAAGAAATTTAAAAAAAAACTGATCCGGGCACCCATGCGGTCACGGGTCCAGACATCGATAAAAATGGAAATTTTGAAAAAAATTCAAAAAAATATTTTTTCGAAAAAATTTGAAAAGAAAACCGATCCGGGCACGGATCCGGTCACGGGTCCAGACATCGATAAAAATGGAAATATCGAAAAAAATTCAAAAAAATATTTTATTGAAAAAATTTTGAAAAAACTCATCCGGGTACCGATCCTGTCACGGGTTCGGACATCAATAAAAATGGAAATTTTGAAAAAAATTCAAAAAAATATTTTTTCTAAGAAATTTAAAAAAAAACTGAACCGGGCACCGATCCGGTCACGGGTCCGGACATCGATAAAAATGGAAATTTCAAAAAAAATTCAAAAAAATATTTTATTGAAAAAATTTTGAAAAAACCAATCCAGGCAACGATCCGGTCAGCGGCCCGGACACCCATAAGAATGGTAATTTTGAAAAAAATTCAAAAAAATATTTTTTCGAAAAAATTTGAAAAGAAAACCGATCCGGGCACGGATCCGGTCACGGGTCCAGACATCGATAAAAATGGGAATTTCAAAAAAAATTCAAAAAAATATTTTATTGAAAAAATTTTGAAAAAACCAATCCGGGCAACGATCCGGTCACGGGTTCGGACACCGATAAAAACGGAAATTTTGAAAAAAATTCAAAAAAATATTTTTTTGAAAAAATTTGGAAAAAACTGATCCGGGCACTGATGCGGTCAAGGGTCCAGACATCAATAAGAATGTAAATTTTGAAAAAAATTCAAAAAAATATTTTATTGAAAAAATTTTGAAAAAACTGATCCGGGCACGAGTCAGGACATCGATAAAAATGGGAATTTTGAAAAAAATTCAAAAAAATATTTTTTTGAAAAAATTTGGAAAAAAACCGATCCGGGCACCGATCCGGTCACGGGTCCGGACATCGATAAAAATGGAAATTTAAAAAAAAATTCAAAAAAATATTTTCTTGAAAAAATTTTGAAAAAAACCAATCCGAGCATTGATCCGGTCACGGGTCCGGACACCAATAAAAACGGAAATTTTGAAAAAAATTCAAAAAAATATTTTTATGAAAAAATTTTGAAAAAAGGACACCCACCCGGAAACCAATCCGGGCAACGATCCGGTCACCGGCCCGGACACCCATAAGAATGGTAATTTTGAAAAAAATTCAAAAAAATATTTTTTTGCAAAAATTTGAAAAGATAACCGATCCGGGCACCGATCCGGTCACGGGTCCAGACATCGATAAAAATGGAAATTTTGAAAAAAATTCCAAAAAATATTCTATTGAAAAAATTTTGAAAAAACTGATCCGGGCACCGATCCGGTCACGGGTCCAGACATTGATAAAAATGGAAATTTTGAAAAAAATTCAAAAAAAAATTTTTTCGAAAAAATTTGGAAAAAACTGATCCGGGCACCGATCCGGTCACGGGTCCAGATATCGATAGGAGTGGAAATTTCAGAAAAAATTCAAAAAAATATTTTTTTGGGAAAATTTGGAAAAAACTGATCCGGGCACCGATCCGATCTGGTCACGGGTCCGGATATCGATAAAAATGGAAATTTTGAAAGAAATTCAAAAAATATTTTATTGAAAAAATTTTGAAAAAACTGATCCGGGCACCGATCCGATCTGGTCACGGGTCCGGATATTGATAAAAATGGAAATTTTGAAAACAATTCAAAAAAATATTTTATTGAAAAAATTTTGAAAAAACCAATCCGGGCAACGATCCGGTCACCGGCCCGGACACCCATAAGAATGGTAATTTTGAAAAAAATTCAAAAAAATTTTTTTTCGAAAAAATTTGAAAAGAAAACCGATCCGGGCACGAATCCGGTCACGGGTCCAGACATCGATAAAAATGGAAATTTCGAAAAAAATTCAAAAAAATATTTTATTGAAAAAATTTTGAAAAAACTGATCCGGGTACCGATCCGGTCACGGGTCCGGACATCGATAAAAATGGAAATTTTGAAAAAATTTTTAAAAAATATTTCATTGAAAAAATTTGGAAAAAAACCGATCCGAGCACCGATCCGGTCACCGGTCCGGACACCGATAAAAATTAAAATTTTGAGAAAAAAATTGAAAAAAGACTTTCTGGAAAAAATTTGAAAAAAGGAAACCTACCCGGAAACCAATCCGGGCACCGGTCCGGACACCCATAAGAATGGAAATTTCAAGAAAAATTCGAAAAAATATTTTTTTGAAAAAATTTGGAAAAAACTGATCCGGGCACCGATCCGGTCATGGGTCCAGATATCGATAAAAATGGAAATTTTGAAAAAAATTCAAAAAATATTTTATTGAAAAAATTTTGAAAAAACTGATCCGGGCACCGATCCGATCCGGTCACGGGTCCGGATATCAATAAAAATGGAAATTTTGAAAAAAATTCAAAAAATATTTTATTAAAAAAATTTTGAAAAAACTGATCCGGGCACCGATCCGATCCGGTCACAGGTCCGGATATCGATAAAAATGGAAATTTTGAAAAAAATTCAAAAAATATTTTATTGGAAAAATTTTGAAAAAACTGATCCGGGCACCGATCCGGTCACGGGTCCGGACATCGATAAAAATGGAAATTTAAAAAAAAATTCAAAAAAATATTTTCTTGAAAAAATTTTGAAAAAAACCAATCCGAGCATCGATCCGGTCACCGGTCAGGACACCAATAAAAACGGAAATTTTGAAAAAAATTCAAAAAAATATTTTTTTGAGAGAATTCCAAAGAAGGATACACACCCCGGAACCCATCCCGTCACCAATCCAGGCAACGATCCGGTCACCGGCCCGGACACCCATAAAAATGGAAATTTCGAAAGAAATTCAAAAAAATATTTTATTGAAAAAATTTGGAAAAAAACCGATCCGAGCACCGATCTGGTCACGGGTCCAGATATCGATAAGAGTGGAAATTTCAGAAAAAATTCAAAAAAATATTTTTTTGGAAAAATTTGGAAAAAACTGATCCGGGCACCGATCCTATCCGGTCACGGGTCCGGATATCGATAAAAATGGAAATTTTGAAAAAAATTCAAAAAATATTTTATTGAAAAAATTTTGAAAAAACTGATCCGGGCACCGATCCGGTCACGGGTCCAGACATTGATAAAAATGAAAATTTTGAAAAGAATTCAAAAATAAATTTTTTTGAAAAAATTTGGAAAAAACTGATCCGGGCACCGATCCGATCCGGTCACGGGTCCGGATATCAATAAAAATGGAAATTTTGAAAAAAATTCAAAAAAATATTTTTTTGAAAAAATTTGGAAAAAACTGATCCGGGCACTGATGCGGTCAAGGGTCCAGGCATCAATAAAAATGTAAATTTTGAAAAAAATTCAAAAAAATATTTTATTGAAAAAATTTTGAAAAAACTGATCCGGGCACGGGTCCGGACATCGATAAAAATGGGAATTTTGAAAAAAATTCAAAAAAATATTTTTTTGAAAAAATTCGGAAAAAAACCAATCCGAGCATCGATCCGGTCACGGGTCCGGACATCGATAAAAATGGAAATTTAAAAAAAAATTCAAAAAAATATTTTCTTGAAAAAATTTTGAAAAAAACCAATCCGAGCATCGATCCGGTCACCGGTCAGGACACCAATAAAAACGGAAATTTTGAAAAAAATTCAAAAAAATATTTTTTTGAGAGAATTCCAAAGAAGGATACCAACCCCGGAACCCATCCCGTCACCAATCCGGGCAACGATCCGGTCACCGGCCCGGACACCCATAAAAATGGAAATTTCGAAAGAAATTCAAAAAAATATTTTTTTGGAAAAATTTGGAAAAAACTGATCCGGGCACCGATCCGATCTGGTCACGGGTCCGGATATCGACAAAAATGGAAATTTTGAAAAAAATTCAAAAAATATTTTATTGAAAAAATTTTGAAAAAACTGATCCGGGCACCGATCCGATCTGGTCACGGGTGCGGATATCGATAAAAATGGAAATTTTGAAAACAATTCAAAAAAATATTTTATTGAAAAAATTTTGAAAAAACCAATCCGGGCAACGATCCGGTCACCGGCCCGGACACCCATAAGAATGGTAATTTTGAAAAAAATTCAAAAAAATATTTTTTCGAAAAAATTTGAAAAGAAAACCGATCCGGGCACGGATCCGGTCACGGGTCCAGACATCGATAAAAATGGAAATTTCGAAAAAAATTCAAAAAAATATTTTATTGAAAAAATTTTGAAAAAACTGATCCGGGTACCGATCCGGTCACGGGTTCGGACATCAATAAAAATGGAAATTTTGAAAAAAATTCAAAAAAATATTTTTTCTAAGAAATTTAAAAAAAAACTGATCCGGGCACCCATGCGGTCACGGGTCCAGACATCGATAAAAATGGAAATTTTGAAAAAAATTCAAAAAAATATTTTTTCGAAAAAATTTGAAAAGAAAACCGATCCGGGCACGGATCCGGTCACGGGTCCAGACATCGATAAAAATGGAAATATCGAAAAAAATTCAAAAAAATATTTTATTGAAAAAATTTTGAAAAAACTCATCCGGGTACCGATCCTGTCACGGGTTCGGACATCAATAAAAATGGAAATTTTGAAAAAAATTCAAAAAAATATTTTTTCTAAGAAATTTAAAAAAAAACTGAACCGGGCACCGATCCGGTCACGGGTCCGGACATCGATAAAAATGGAAATTTCAAAAAAAATTCAAAAAAATATTTTATTGAAAAAATTTTGAAAAAACCAATCCAGGCAACGATCCGGTCAGCGGCCCGGACACCCATAAGAATGGTAATTTTGAAAAAAATTCAAAAAAATATTTTTTCGAAAAAATTTGAAAAGAAAACCGATCCGGGCACGGATCCGGTCACGGGTCCAGACATCGATAAAAATGGGAATTTCAAAAAAAATTCAAAAAAATATTTTATTGAAAAAATTTTGAAAAAACCAATCCGGGCAACGATCCGGTCACGGGTTCGGACACCGATAAAAACGGAAATTTTGAAAAAAATTCAAAAAAATATTTTTTTGAAAAAATTTGGAAAAAACTGATCCGGGCACTGATGCGGTCAAGGGTCCAGACATCAATAAGAATGTAAATTTTGAAAAAAATTCAAAAAAATATTTTATTGAAAAAATTTTGAAAAAACTGATCCGGGCACGAGTCAGGACATCGATAAAAATGGGAATTTTGAAAAAAATTCAAAAAAATATTTTTTTGAAAAAATTTGGAAAAAAACCGATCCGGGCACCGATCCGGTCACGGGTCCGGACATCGATAAAAATGGAAATTTAAAAAAAAATTCAAAAAAATATTTTCTTGAAAAAATTTTGAAAAAAACCAATCCGAGCATTGATCCGGTCACGGGTCCGGACACCAATAAAAACGGAAATTTTGAAAAAAATTCAAAAAAATATTTTTATGAAAAAATTTTGAAAAAAGGACACCCACCCGGAAACCAATCCGGGCAACGATCCGGTCACCGGCCCGGACACCCATAAGAATGGTAATTTTGAAAAAAATTCAAAAAAATATTTTTTTGCAAAAATTTGAAAAGATAACCGATCCGGGCACCGATCCGGTCACGGGTCCAGACATCGATAAAAATGGAAATTTTGAAAAAAATTCAAAAAAATATTCTATTGAAAAAATTTTGAAAAAACTGATCCGGGCACCGATCCGGTCACGGGTCCAGACATTGATAAAAATGGAAATTTTGAAAAAAATTCAAAAAAAAATTTTTTCGAAAAAATTTGGAAAAAACTGATCCGGGCACCGATCCGGTCACGGGTCCAGATATCGATAGGAGTGGAAATTTCAGAAAAAATTCAAAAAAATATTTTTTTGGGAAAATTTGGAAAAAACTGATCCGGGCACCGATCCGATCTGGTCACGGGTCCGGATATCGATAAAAATGGAAATTTTGAAAGAAATTCAAAAAATATTTTATTGAAAAAATTTTGAAAAAACTGATCCGGGCACCGATCCGATCTGGTCACGGGTCCGGATATTGATAAAAATGGAAATTTTGAAAACAATTCAAAAAAATATTTTATTGAAAAAATTTTGAAAAAACCAATCCGGGCAACGATCCGGTCACCGGCCCGGACACCCATAAGAATGGTAATTTTGAAAAAAATTCAAAAAAATTTTTTTTCGAAAAAATTTGAAAAGAAAACCGATCCGGGCACGAATCCGGTCACGGGTCCAGACATCGATAAAAATGGAAATTTCGAAAAAAATTCAAAAAAATATTTTATTGAAAAAATTTTGAAAAAACTGATCCGGGTACCGATCCGGTCACGGGTCCGGACATCGATAAAAATGGAAATTTTGAAAAAATTTTTAAAAAATATTTCATTGAAAAAATTTGGAAAAAAACCGATCCGAGCACCGATCCGGTCACCGGTCCGGACACCGATAAAAATTAAAATTTTGAGAAAAAAATTGAAAAAAGACTTTCTGGAAAAAATTTGAAAAAAGGAAACCTACCCGGAAACCAATCCGGGCACCGGTCCGGACACCCATAAGAATGGAAATTTCAAGAAAAATTCGAAAAAATATTTTTTTGAAAAAATTTGGAAAAAACTGATCCGGGCACCGATCCGGTCATGGGTCCAGATATCGATAAAAATGGAAATTTTGAAAAAAATTCAAAAAATATTTTATTGAAAAAATTTTGAAAAAACTGATCCGGGCACCGATCCGATCCGGTCACGGGTCCGGATATCAATAAAAATGGAAATTTTGAAAAAAATTCAAAAAATATTTTATTAAAAAAATTTTGAAAAAACTGATCCGGGCACCGATCCGATCCGGTCACAGGTCCGGATATCGATAAAAATGGAAATTTTGAAAAAAATTCAAAAAATATTTTATTGGAAAAATTTTGAAAAAACTGATCCGGGCACCGATCCGGTCACGGGTCCGGACATCGATAAAAATGGAAATTTCAAAAAAAATTCAAAAAAATATTTTATTGAAAAAATTTTGAAAAAACCAATCCGGGCAACGATCCGGTCACCGGCCCGGACACCCATAAGAATGGTAATTTTGAAAAAAATTAAAAAAAATATTTTTTCGAAAAAATTTGAAAAGAAAACCGATCCGGGCACGGATCCGGTCACGGGTCCAGACATTGATAAAAATGGAAATTTCGAAAAAAATTCAAAAAAATATTTTATTGAAAAAATTTTGAAAAAACTGATCCGGGTACCGATCCGGTCACGGGTTCGGACATCAATAAAAATGGAAATTTTGAAAAAAATTCAAAAAAATATTTTTTCTAAGAAATTTAAAAAAAAACTGATCCGGGCACCCATGCGGTCACGGGTCCAGACATCGATAAAAATGGAAATTTTGAAAAAAATTCAAAAAAATATTTTTTTGGAAAAATTTGGAAAAAAATTGATCCGAGCGCTGATCCGGTCACCGGTTTGGACACCGATAAAAACGGAAATTTTGAAAAAAATTCAAAAAAAAATTTTTTTGAAAAAATTTGGAAAAAACTGAACCGGGTACCGATCCGGTCACGGGTTCCGGACATCGATAAAAATGGTAATTTCAAAAAAAATTCAAAAAAATATTTTATTGAAAAAATTTTGAAAAAAACCAATCCGAGCATCGATCCGGTCACCGGTCCGGACACCAATAAAAACGGAAATTTTGAAAAAAATTCAAAAAAATATTTTTTTGAGAGAATTCCAAAGAAGGATACCAACCCCGGAACCCATCCCGTCACCAATCCGGGCAACGATCCGGTCACCGGCCCGGACACCCATAAAAATGGAAATTTCGAAAGAAATTCAAGAAAATATTTCATTGAAAAAATTTGGAAAAAAACCGATCCGAGCACCGATCCGGTCACCGGTTGGGACACCGATAAAAATTAAAATTTTGAAAAAAAAATTGAAAAAAGACTTTCTGGAAGAAATTTGAAAAAAGGACACCTACCCGGAAACCAATCCGGGCACCAGTCCGGACACCCATAAGAATGGAAATTTCAAAAAAAATTCGAAAAAATATTTTTTTGAAAAAATTTGGAAAAAACTGATCCGGGCACCGATCCGGTCACGGGTCCAGATATCGATAAGAGTGGAAATTTCAGAAAAAATTCAAAAAAATATTTTTTTGGAAAAATTTGGAAAAAACTGATCCGGGCACCGATCCGATCTGGTCACGGGTCCGGATATCGATAAAAATGGAAATTTAAAAAAAAATTCAAAAAAATATTTTCTTGAAAAAATTTTGAAAAAACCGATCCAGGCTCCGATCCGGTCACGGGTCCGGACATCGATAAAAATGGAAATTTAAAAAAAAATTCAAAAAAATATTTTCTTGAAAAAATTTTGAAAAAACTGATCCGGGCACCGATCCGGTCACGGGTCCGGACATCGATAAAGATGGAAATTTTGAAAAAAATTCAAAAAATATTTTATTGAAAAATGTTTGAAAAAACTGATCCGGGCACCGATCCGGTCACGGGTCCGGACATCAATAAAAATGGAAATTTCAAAAAAAATTCAAAAAAATATTTTATTGAAAAAATTTTGAAAAAATTTTAAAAAAATATTTCATTGAAAAAATTTGGAAAAAAACCGATCCGAGCACCGATCCGGTCACCGGTCCGGACACCGATAAAAATGGAAATTTCAAAAAAAATTCAAAAAAATATTTTATTGAAAAAATTTTGAAAAAATTTTAAAAAAATATTTCATTGAAAAAATTTGGAAAAAAACCGATCCGAGCACCGATCCGGTCACCGGTCCGGACACCGATAAAAATTAAAATTTTGAGAAAAAAATTGAAAAAAGACTTTCTGGAAAAAATTTGAAAAAAGGGAACCTACCCGGAAACCAATCCGGGCACCGGTCCGGACACCCATAAGAATGGAAATTTCAAGAAAAATTCGAAAAAATATTTTTTTGAAAAAATTTGGAAAAAACTGATCCGGGCACTGATCCGGTCATGGGTCCAGATATCGATAAAAATGGAAATTTTGAAAAAAATTCAAAAAATATTTTATTGAAAAAATTTTGAAAAAACTGATCCGGGCACCGATCCGATCCGGTCACGGGTCCGGATATCAATAAAAATGGAAATTTTGAAAAAAATTCAAAAAATATTTTATTGAAAAAATTTTGAAAAAACTGATCCGAGCACCGATCCGATCCGGTCACGGGTCCGGATATCGATAAAAATGGAAATTTTGAAAAAAATTCAAAAAATATTTTATTGAAAAAATTTTGAAAAAACTGATCCGGGCACCGATCCGGTCACGGGTCCGGACATCGATAAAAATGGAAATTTCAAAAAAAATTCAAAAAAATATTTTATTGAAAAAATTTTGAAAAAACCAATCCGGGCAACGATCCGGTCACCGGCCCGGACACCCATAAGAATGGTAATTTTGAAAAAAATTAAAAAAAATATTTTTTCGAAAAAATTTGAAAAGAAAACCGATCCGGGCACGGATCCGGTCACGGGTCCAGACATCGATAAAAATGGAAATTTCGAAAAAAATTCAAAAAAATATTTTATTGAAAAAATTTTGAAAAAACTGATCCGGGTACCGATCCGGTCACGGGTTCGGACATCAATAAAAATGGAAATTTTGAAAAAAATTCAAAAAAATATTTTTTTGGAAAAATTTGGAAAAAAATTGATCCGAGCGCTGATCCGGTCACCGGTTTGGACACCGATAAAAACAGAAATTTTGAAAAAAATTCAAAAAAAAATTTTTTTGAAAAAATTTGGAAAAAACTGAACCGGGTACCGATCCGGTCACGGGTTCGGACATCAATAAAAATGGAAATTTTGAAAAAAATTCAAAAAAATATTTTTTCTAAGAAATTTAAAAAAAAACTGAACCGGGCACCGATCCGGTCACGGGTCCGGACATCGATAAAAATGGAAATTTCAAAAAAAATTCAAAAAAATATTTTATTGAAAAAATTTTGAAAAAAACCAATCCGAGCATCGATCCGGTCACCGGTCCGGACACCAATAAAAACGGAAATTTTGAAAAAAATTCAAAAAAATATTTTTTTGAGAGAATTCCAAAGAAGGATACCAACCCCGGAACCCATCCCGTCACCAATCCGGGCAACGATCCGGTCACCGGCCCGGACACCCATAAAAATGGAAATTTTGAAAGAAATTCAAGAAAATATTTCATTGAAAAAATTTGGAAAAAAACCGATCCGAGCACCGATCCGGTCACCGGTCGGGACACCGATAAAAATTAAAATTTTGAAAAAAAAATTGAAAAAAGACTTTCTGGAAGAAATTTGAAAAAAGGACACCTACCCGGAAACCAATCCGGGCACCAGTCCGGACACCCATAAGAATGGAAATTTCAAAAAAAATTCGAAAAAATATTTTTTTGAAAAAATTTGGAAAAAACTGATCCGGGCACCGATCCGGTCACGGGTCCAGATATCAATAAGAGTGGAAATTTCAGAAAAAATTCAAAAAAATATTTTTTTGGAAAAATTTGGAAAAAACTGATCCGGGCACCGATCCGATCTGGTCACGGGTCCGGATATCGATAAAAATGGAAATTTAAAAAAAAATTCAAAAAAATATTTTCTTGAAAAAATTTTGAAAAAACCGATCCAGGCTCCGATCCGGTCACGGGTCCGGACATCGATAAAAATGGAAATTTAAAAAAAAATTCAAAAAAATATTTTCTTGAAAAAATTTTGAAAAAACTGATCCGGGCACCGATCCGGTCACGGGTCCGGACTACGATAAAGATGGAAATTTTGAAAAAAATTCAAAAAATATTTTATTGAAAAAATTTTGAAAAAACTGATCCGGGCACCGATCCGGTCACGGGTCCGGACATCAATAAAAATGGAAATTTCAAAAAAAATTCAAAAAAATATTTTATTGAAAAAATTTTGAAAAAACCAATCCGGGCAACGATCCGGTCAACGGCCCGGACACCCATAAGAATGGTAATTTTGAAAAAAATTCAAAAAAATATTTTTTCGAAAAAATTTGAAAAGAAAACCGATCCGGGCACGGATCCGGTCACGGGTCCAGACATCGATAAAAATGGAAATTTTGAAAAAAATTCAAAAAATATTTTATTGAAAAAATTTTGAAAAAACTGATCCGGGCACCGATCCGATCTGGTCACGGGTCCGGATATCGATAAAAATGTAAATTTTGAAAAAAATTCAAAAAAATATTTTATTGAAAAAATTTTGAAAAAAATTGATCCGAGCGCCGATCCGGTCACCGGTTCGGACACCAATAAAAACGGAAATTTTGAAAAAAATTCAAAAAAATATTTTTTTGAAAAAATTGGGAAAAAACTGATCCGGGCACTGATGCGGTCAAGGGTCCAGACATCAATAAAAATGTAAATTTTGAAAAAAATTCAAAAAAATATTTTATTGAAAAAATTTTGAAAAAACTGATCCGGGCACGGGTCCGGACATCGATAAAAATGGGAATTTTGAAAAAAATTCAAAAAAATATTTTTTTGAAAAAATTTGGAAAAAAACCGATCCAGGCTCCGATCCGGTCACGGGTCCGGACATCGATAAAAATGGAAATTATGAAAAAAATTCAAAAAAATATTTTATTGAAAAAATTTTGAAAAAACTGATCCGGGCACGGATGCGGTCACGGGTCCAGACATTGATAAAAATGGAAATATAAAAAAAAATTCAAAAAAATATTTTCCTGAAATAATTTGGAAAAAACTGATCCGGGCACCGATCCGGTCACGGGTCCGGACACCGATAAAAATGGAAATATAAAAAAAAATTCAAAAAAATATTTTCTCGAAAAAATTTTGAAAAAACTGATCCGGGCACCGATCCGGTCACGGGTCCGGACATCGATAAAAATGGAAATTTTGAAAAAAATTCAAAAAAATATTTTCCTGAAAAAATTTTGAAAAAAGTGATCCGGGCACCGATGCGGTCACGGGTCCAGACATCGATAAAAATGTAAATTTTGAAAAAAATTCAAAAAAATATTTTATTGAAAAAATTTTGAAAAAACTGATCCGGGCACCGATCCGGTCACGGGTCCGGACATCGATAAGAATGGAAATTTTGAAAAAAATTCAAAAAAATATTTATTTGAAAAAATTTGGAAAAAACTGATCCGGGCACCGATCCGGTCACGGGTCCATACTGTCATGTACTTCCAACAAGTAACAACCACCTAACAAAATAATCATATAGGTCCATGAAAAGGAATCTACATCGGAGTCGAACCAAGTCGAACTATGGCCGTGGTCGAACCAACGAACGAAATAATCACATAGGCCTACGTCATAACAGCAAATGCACCGCGAAACGTGAAACTCATGAAACGAAAACATTGAAATGGAATATCAAGATTTTCCTCGTATCGTATGTCTACATGTTTAATAATTTCGCACACTGACTGAGAACACTGTACTTGCGGATTCCTGTCAGACTGTCAATTTTGTGTCCTGATCTGTTCAGGATTTTTAGGACAGCCGTGAGTTAAACGTACGTGCTCATAGTCAAGTTCAATTTTCCATCAGTATTATTCTTGGTTCTCCAATGGATTCCTCCGATGAAATTGAATATTAGGCAACTTAGCCTATACGGATATTTGGAGTCGTACTAGATATTATGATATCTAGCATCGTTACTCTTCAAAATGCAAATCTGTGCTTCGTGTGAGGAACTTCGTGTGAAAAACAATGTGACGAACCGCTTCTAGAAAATGAATTTTAGCTCACTCGCAGGGTAAGTACTTTGTACTAGTAAAGAACCTTCTATCATTATAATTATTTATTCCCCGAACAAAAATCTCAGCCCTCTACTTCGACCTCAAAGATCTGGGCAATATTCTGTCTCATCTGTTCAATTTTTTTTAAATTTGAGCGTTCATTCCTCTTTCTCTTGTCGCTTATCATTTGTATTTTAATTCTATTCTGTTTTCCTCATGTCAGATCATTGAATTCATAAGTATGGAAGTTGGATTATCATCAGATCAGTTTCTGAATGTTGTTTTGGAGGAATCTAATAGGAGCAACTCAGCAGCTGTGAACGACTTTCACGTGTCAAAGAATTTACCCTCTTCTCTCACCATTTCTCCCATCGTTGCGAGAAGTCCAACTCTTCAGTAAGACATTTTTTATTTCTCGCTTGTATATTCAAAATGATCTTGTTATTATGCTTCGCTTCAAACTTGATTCATTTATCTATTGTTGTAGAGAACTAAAAGATCACGAGAAATATCCGACAAGAAATGAGCCGCTAGAATTCGCCAATGGTTTAGCTCGGAAAAGTGATTATTTGGCTTTGAAAAAACGCTTACCTCGTACCGTCTTGGAAGAGTGCATCGTGGAGTTCGCATCGGCCGGAAAACGGTGATTATTTTTTTGAACACGATTGATTACGGATTAGTAGAAACTATGATTGGGTGCAGGAATCATTCTGCTGATTTACGATGTCATACGGAGTCGTAGAATAACCTCCTGTGGGTGCTGTCCTATTTACTTGTAACATTTGTAAACAAGACCTTGAAACTACATAAAAATACCCTTTCGATCGGTGTAATCTGACACTCATTATGAAACATTTGTTTAATCTTAATTTTATCTTTACTCCTGAATGAAGTGAAACTGCATTCGCATATTAATTAGGTAAAGCAAGATCCACCAATGCGCGGGAACAGAATGAGCATTCATTTTGATACCTTTGAAGAGTCATCTAGGTATATCGTGTCATCATAATGTTTAATTTTCATTTTATTTGCTCTGCATAGATGCAACACGGTTCCCGAATCCGATAAAGATGCTATAATCATCGAACCCATGTACGCTAAAAAAGCAAAAAAATCGGTAAGTGATGAGGTGCGATATTTTAGAATATTTTCTTTGTTTTTGTGTTCCCTATTACGAAAACTCTCCATCTAATACTGTATCGGAAAATTTTTTTTTAGCGAAGCGATGTGAGAAATGGTGAAGATTTGCCGGATATTTTCAATCAAGTCGAAGTGGTTTATTCAGACGATGAAGAACCGTCGAATGTGACGGAAGTGAATGGACCATCCCAGTTTTCATTTCCCACTGACGCAGCCAATATGCTTGTTTTTGCCTGTGAGCACTGTCCGAATAAATACTCGAATAAAGGTGCTTTGTGGCAGCATAACGTGGCTGTACACAGTGTAGAAAAAAGTTGCGAATGCCGATTGTGCGGTCGTAAGTTCTATCGTAATTGTAGTTTAGCGTTGCACATGAAATGCCATTCAGACGAACAAAATTGTAGCTGTAAAATTTGTGGAAAAGAATTCAATAGATTATCGATGTTGGAACGCCACGCGAAATGCCATACCGTAGAATTTCCTCCTGTTGGTGCGGTTCTATTTGCTTGTCACGTATGTAACAAAAAATTCGATGACGAAGCGACGTTGAAGTTGCACATTTTTAGCCACAGTGAAAAATATACTTGCGATCAGTGTAATGTGACATTCAGTACGAAACAGTTGCTTGATCTTCATTTCATTATCACCCATAAACGTAGTGAAACCCCATTCGCGTGTAAATTGTGTAAAGCCAGGTTTGCGAATTTGCGGGAACTGAATGAGCATTCACTCTTGCATTCCTTCGAAAAGTCACGTATATCGTGTCATCACTGCGGGGAGGTGTTTACTCAACGTAGTACGTATAAGAAACATTTACAACTGCATATTGGTGAGCGGCTCAGTTGCACCATTTGTAAAATTGATTTCACGCAGAGATCCTCGCTTCTGAGACATTACAAAAGATTGCATCTATTGAGCGATATCTCGCCTATTCCAGATAGCCACGAGTCAACAAAATTGATAGTTATCAACTAGGTTGTATGAATTTTCGTCGAAGATCTTTAGTCAATGACGGAATATTTCACTGATTTTGAGTATTGTTGAAGGTTTAGTAGTTTCTTAGTTATCGTTTCAACAATTGGGTCAAATATTTTATAATCGTGCAATAAAAAAAAGATGGTTACATAGTTACTCCACTAGTCTTCCGTTTATTTTCAATCGCTTTACATATATTTATTATAATATTATATTGAAGGACTTTGAGCCCAGGCATATAGTAATTGACATTCCTATCAATAAAAAAGAAAGAAATTAGACTTATTTTAGTTGACAAATCATATAATATTTGCTGTGACCCGTGATATTTTCTTAGTATAAGCACTTAGTGGGATCGGGACGATGAAGATGGGGTTACTCCTAATGGTTATTGTAGTTCCTAGGTTCATTTGAGTTATTGTTTTCTTTCTCAACAAAACATATCTCATTTCTATGGTATTATTTTGCTTTGTCCGTTCTATATGCTAACAAATTTTCACTAGAAAATGTGATAAATTGACTTTTTTATTGTAGTCAAAATCTACGATTAGTAAAGTTTCTGGCGAACGTCGTGTGTTTGCAGTTCTAAAAACGAGTACGTGACTCATTTTCGGAAAATATGAAGTCATCGCAATATAACGACAGAAAAAATTTATTTTATTGAGTTCTGCAACTCGTCCAGATTTTTATGTTTGATAATATCAATAATTAAAGTTACTTCATGCAATAAACTTTCAGAATATTTTATTTTGAGCTGTAAGAAAAAAATTCTCGAATGAAGTTTTCTTTGGATTAAGAAATGAGTTAGAAGGAGTAAATTTTTTGAAGATTTCAATTGTCTAACTTTCTTTAAAAAACAGCTTTTGCATTAGAATCTCTTCAAGTTCCTTCAGCTTGGTAAATTGCTTGATTTATGAATTCTGAAAGATGTTAGCGTTTTTGTAACCGTGGTATCGGAATTCATATCGCGATTCATTGGCGAATTGCAAGTCAGGAGGTTTTGTATTTTTATTTAGGCCAGCGATAAACCTGCTTTCTGAAAAGTCTTTCAAGATACAATCTTCTTCTGATGAAATTCATCGAATGTACCCTGTTGATCGTGAATTCTTCAAACCTGACTCATGAGAATCGTTTGCCAGACGAATTTACCCTTAAAGCGAAAATTCCAATTAGGTTTTGATTTTAAATACTTTCGTATGAATAATTTTAAATTGTTGTGGGTTTTAATATTTTTCCTGTTATGCGTATCGAGTTCATATTTATTGTTATGAACTGTTTTTATGAAGCAGTATTTTATTCATTATCATAATATTATTTTTATTGCGTACAAATTTAAATAGGTAGTACTCTATGTTTTTTATCTCGCTGAAAACCCTGGCGCATTATATTTCGGCATTTATTATTTGAACTGCGTTTGTTCCCATTTCTTATTTTGAACCTAATACTCAATTTTTGTATACTTATAAAGTTTTGTATTTTCGAACGAGCTTATGTATGAGTGCCTTCTATTTTCTTCTTGAATACTATCAGGAAAATCTTTATTTCATCTGTTTTTTTTTTTTTATTAGATTTTAGATTAATGTTGATTCTCCTTTTACATTCTCAATTTGGAAAAAACGCTTTATCAATAATTTTGTATTTCTTTTGGTAAAATTTCACGTCCTACATTCAAATTAGAATTGTTAACTGTACGTTCATATTTTTACGTTTCATTTTTCGATAAATCCATCATTTTTGTACTTTCATCAATATTAATTAAGTCTCGTAACTTGAAACTAGTCGTGAATTTTATACGTGCAGATTTTTTTCTGTACGAAAAATTTATAAACATTCTCTCTTTCCTGAATACTTATTCATTTTTACAGTACTCTTACGATCAATTCGTTTTTGTTTTCTTGACGAGAAATCTCGCTGGCTTTTTGTTCTGGTGCTTTTCTTTCTCGGCTTTAAACCCAAAATTTTTCATGTCAATGGTTCACACTGCACTGCCGGTAGGTTTCTCTTTTATATGAAACTTTCATCACATCGTTCGATTTTTTGTCGTACTGTAAGTTCCTGATCGTGTAATACTTATTTCAATTTTTTTTTTTTTTTTTTTCAAAATCTCATTTTATTTTTGTAAAAATGATGAAAACTTCTTTCAATTTACTTTCTCCATGAAGTTATGTGCACTCGTGTATAAGAAGAAAAAAAAGGCTCGTAAATGTAGTAAAAATATTTTCGTGATGGACAACAAGACTAGAAATTATTTGGTCTGTATGATTTCAAGTTCTGAAATAATCCCTGTATTTTTATGTCAAAGTGAAGTTGATTCTGCTTAATTATATGTACGTACTATCATAGAATCGAGATATTTACCCGATAATTTTTATGCTCTAAAAACCAATGCTGTGTAATAAAATTTAGCAGACGTGCAATTTTGTGAAAACCAAAAAAGTTTATATAAATAATTATACGTTAATAAAGTTCATTTTTCATCGACGCGTGTAAATTTCAATCACGTATTCCACGTTGAATATTCTCACCTAATCAATCTGAATCTCTTCCAAATAGAATAAAAAAAAAACAATGGTAAACGAATAAAATAATATATTTAATTTAACAATACATAAAACAGAAGAGTTATAGAATGTTGAAAAGTTACATGTGTCTGGTGTTTCCGAAAGAACCTACTCCGGCTTGAGATGCTCCTTTATTGTAACCCATCTGGAGATTGAGATGACCTTCGTGAGCTCGTAATTGTTCTTCAGTGAATTCTCGTTTATGTTCGTCGGCCATTTTAGGGCCCAAACGTGGCCCAGTATATTCCGGGTGTTTCTGAGTCTGGAGACAATTTCTTTTCTTTCAATTAAAATACTCGTATTTTAAACCAGAACAAGTACCTATATTAGTGTGTTTAAATCGACTTTTTGTTACAAAATTTTTTGTAACTATATCATTGATGGATATGCGGGCATTTTTTCTTTTTTTTTTTCTCCCACAAATATGTAAAGTTAGTACCTATTCATCTTATTCGTACAAATTTTGAAGTTTAGGGTATTAACCTCCGAAAATTGATAGACTAAAATTCAAATCCATCATGTAAAATAAAGCTTTTCTAAAATTTAGGCTTCAAGACTTTGTATGGATTTGATATAATTCATGAAAAAGCGAAAAAAAAACTTACCAATCTTCCTAGTGCATACAGGCACAAGGTCACTTGTGGTATGTTTCTTCTTTCAAATAAATCTGCTGTCTGGAAGATTTCCTCTTCAGGCAATCCGTAATCCTTCAGAGCAGCCTGGAATCTATTTCAATGTTTAGTTAGTATAAAAAATGTGGGTATCGTGAAAATGAAGTATAATTCCTAGATTCAGTGAAACAAAAGGAGTAATGATAGACACTATTTTAGTACGTGCAGGGGTAAATTAGAGAAGGAGTAAAGCTGAAGAAGTTGTACAGAAGTTATACCCATGGGAGATTGACTGACAACTGTACACAAAAATGAAATTTGAATCAAATCCGCTCAAAAATGCGTACACAAATTAAGGGATGTTGGCAGTTTGCGGCTCAAATTGTTCAGTTTGCGTCCCACCCACTGCCCTAGTTGCGGCCGAAAGAAAATGAAAGGAGTATCCAAGTTGCGGCTAAACCAACAAATTTATTTTTGAAAATAATTGCAACGTATACATTGTCAGTAAAACTTTAGGCAAGAAATTAATAAAAGTAGCAGTAAAAAAGTGAGAAGGATTTCTTGGCGTTGCCAAAAATATAAAGATCATGTTTTATGTCTTTTCGCCAGTTTTCTTAAGCTCTTCATCGTTCAGACATTTCCAAAATTTCCAGCTTCTTGTTCTAGTATAAGTCAACTTTGGAGTATTTTAGGCTGACTGCTTCCTGGGACTCACTCTCTCCGCTCGTTCGTCCCGCTTCTTGGTCCAGTACAAGTCTACTTAGTACATTTTAAGCTGATGAGATTACTGGTCCTTACTCGCCTCGCTCGTTTGTCCCGCTTCCTGGTCCAGTACATGTCTATTTTAGTATATTTCAAGCTGATGAGATTACTGGGACTCACTCCCTCCGCTCGTTCGTCCCATTTTAATTCAATTTAATTTTAATTTTTATTTTTATTTTATTTTTACTCAGGGGGTGGTACTCGCAGATTTCTAGATTACTTCCTAGGTAATTCGAAGGGGGGCAAGGGAAAGGTTTATTTTATTTTAATTTAATTTAATTCAATTTAATTTTTATTTTATTTTTACTCAGGGGGTGGTACTCGCAGATTTCTAGATGATCCCACAGGTAATTCGAAGGGGGGCTGGGGGAAGGTTTATTTTATTTTATTTTATTTTAATTTTAATTTTAATTTTAATTTTAATTTTAATTTAATTTTTATTTTATTTTTATTTTATTTTTATTTTATTTTTATTTTATTTTAATTTTAATTTTATTTTAATTTTATTTTAATTTTATTTTAATTTTATTTTAATTTAATTTAATTTTATTTTATTTTATGTTATTTAATTTTTATTTTATTTTTACTCGGAGGGTGGTACTCGCAGATTTCTAGATGATCCCCCAGGTAATTCGAAGGGAGGCAGGGGGAAGGTTTATTTTATTTTACTTTCTTTTCTTTTATTTTTCTTTTCTTTTATTTTAATTTCAATTTTATTTTAATTTCAATTTTATTTTAATTTTAATTTTATTTTAATTTCAATTTTATTTTAATTTTAATTTAATTTAATTTAATTTTAATTTAATTTAATTTAATTTAATTTAATTTAATTTAATTTTAATTTTAATTTTAATTTCAATTTTAATTTTAATTTAATTTTAATTAAATTTTAATTAAATTTTAATTTAATTTTATCTTATTTTATTTAATTTTATTTTATTTTATGTTATTTAATTTTTATTTTATTTTTACTCAGGGGGTGGTACTCGCAGATTTCTAAATGATCCCCCAGGTAATTCGGGAGGGCAAGGGGAGGTTTATTTTATTTTATTTTATTTCATTTTATTTTAATTTTAATTTAATTTTAATTTAATTTAATTTTAATTTAATTTAATTTTTATTTTATTTCATTTTAATTTTATTTTAATTTTACTCAGGGGGTGGTACTCGCAGATTTCTAGATGACCTCCCAGGTAATTCACGAAAAATTTTCTAAGTCCATTATTAGGGGAAGAGGGGAGGGAGGGGTTGGTACTCGCAAATTTTCAAAAGTGTATAGGGTGTCAAAAAAGACATAAAACATGTCAACAACAAAATATTTTACATCACGCAATTTAGCTCCCTCTTAGTCTCTTACTACACATTTGTGACATACTTCGAAAAATTAGAGACCATTGCAGGTTTGCAATGGCAGCGGGGAATCCGCAACCTCCCGCGCTCGCGATCACGTTGGCGCAAAAATGCCCCCTCAGAAAATGAGTTGGCTGGGCTCTTCTCAGTATACTGCGAGCTAGGCCTGGTATAATGAAGGCTGGAAGTTGAAATTTCTTCAAGTCCCTAAAGTAGGTCAAGGTTATTGATGACGTCATAAAGTGCCACACGTCATATCACGTCACGTCACGCAGTTCACAGAAACTCCCGGACGCGGATGTTTTCTGAGGATATAATCCCCCTAACAAAATGGATAGCGGGTTCCCCGCTAAAAAATTGAAATAAGGGCACAAATACTTATTCACGAGACCAACTGAGAAACCATGAGAAAATGAAAGAATTAAGTAAATATTACTTGTGATTCACATTTGATCTTGTTAAAACACAAAGAGGAATCAAGGGAAGTTCGTCACCACTGGCTTACTGGTGGCACACGAAACTTCTGTAAGGGGCCAATCACTCAACATTATCTGAGGTTCTAACTTCCATTTCAGATGGGCCGCAAACCAGATGCAGCCAAAGTAAGCAATCTGCTTGCTGAATTTCCTTCATTTTTTTTTACTTTTGTCAAGCAATACCTACTGTGCCATCCTTTGCTTGTGCACTTACCTTTGAATATTCTCCATCAATTGAAAGTTTGTACCTTTACTTTGAATTTTTTTCACGGAGTTAGGTTTAATTTTATTTATCAATTTACACAGGACTATTCCGTCGCGTAATACATCTTCGTAAGGACTGTTTGGTAGTTTCTCACCCAGAACGTTTTCGATCCATGTCAACACTTCTTGTTCTTGATCTTTATTCCTCACCTACGCACAAAACAAGTTAAAGGTGAGTAAAAATGAAAATTAACCTCCCACACTCGAAGAATATTATGGTTGAATAACGTTTCACGGTACGGATTAAATAAGTATGTTGTGTGAAATATTGCGTACACAAATGTAGATTTATGCACTACTTATGAGAAAGCGTCAAAAACATCATTTCCACCACCTGCCAAATGATACATCAGGATTTTATTTTATTACAGATTATGGCTTCTCCTCGCGATTTTATCAAACATATAACATTTTGAAATGTGTTATTTCTAATGATGCGACAACCCTCGCTTACTTTGATACAGGAACTTTTTTCGGAAGTTTGCTAAATCCTCACTTAATGTTTAACTCATAGATTTTTAAAATATAGCTTAGTTTATGTCTAGGACAGAGTCATATTTTTATACGGGGGGAGAGGTGCTTTCAACTTTGAGCATATTTCTTTCACATAAGAAACGACAGGAAATAGAATAAACAACCTCTGATTCTTCTTTTTTGGGGACCCTATCTTTTGTACACCCGAAAAAATTTTTTTTGTAGGTGATGTGACTGCCTCAAGTACCGTAATATTAATAGTAGGTAGATGTTTGAAATTCTCTGGAGGTACTACTTAGACTGCTCCTCCTTCGACTTTATCAACAAGGGGGGGGGGGGTCCCCATTCTTATCACTTGCGCATACCTATACTATGTCCACATTGAGAAAGGGTTAAAAGTAGTACAAAAGTAGCACCTTGAGAAAGGAGGACAGAACGTATGTCTTGTCACGATGTTTTAAACGGGAAAAAAACGTAAAAATAACGAAGAAACACCAACAGGAAGAGTACCATATTGAAATCTTGAAATTAGAATAATTTTATTGTGTTTTGCTAATTAAATACCCGTATATATTTCAATTTTTTACGTAAAAATGGACGAGGGTTTCGAACGTGTTGATAAGAAATTTACCGTCTTTTATCCTTTCTCGTCGTACTACTTCAAGCCTTAACGTGAACAGTCTATACCTTAAATGGTTCCTTAGCCTTTTACTGATGACGTGTTTTCGTGATAGTTTGAAAATCTCGAAATTGCCAATTCTCATCATCAGAATCAATGGAAAATGGATTTCCTCCTTAGTGGATCAGTCACAAGCCAAGTAAATATAAACGATTGTTATTGGCGATCAACAATCGTTATTTTTGTTGAATAATTATAGGAACGTCGAAACTTGGAAATCGATATCCAGTCAGTCGACAGCAGCAGTCGGATGAAAAATCCAGAAATGAGATTTACTGCTCTACTTATAAGTATATAGATGAGTGATGAAAAAGCCAGGAGTTGATGAGTAAAGTTGATTGCTGAGATTTTAAACTGGAATCTGATGACCAGCTGTCGCAGGCTGTTTTCGATACTTCATGATTTATTTCTAAGAATAAATTGTTTAGTCATAATGAGTCCCAGTCTTATAGGTAGGCATATAAAATTCTAAAATACGCTCCAATTCAGCAAGGAACCCGCTCGCTGTTTTGTTTGGAGGGTATATCTTCAGAGAAGGACCGTGGCCGACTTTGATGACGTCATCAACTTGTGACGTTATCAACTTAGGTTTGGTTATGTTTCATAAGAACATCCTGTGTCTGACTTTGATGATGTGATCAACAGTTGGGACCCACTGCGAGAAATAGATGCTTCAGCATCATGCGACCTGTTGTGAGAAAAGGATGCAATGTTTTGCATCAAAGTGTAAGCTTGGCTGTTCAGAGCAATGATGCTCTAAGCATCTTTCTCTCACAGCGGGTCACAGTTAGATTAGGTTATGTTAAGACATTGTAATAGTCTTATATAGGATATAGTCTCCAGTTGATGGTAGCTTTTACGATCAAGTTATGCATTTTAACAATAAATGACGTCATCAAAGTACAGAAAACTGAACGTAATACAGCCATCAGCTGGAGACAATCCTATAGTAGAAGATAAAGAGAAAGTCTCATCATAACCATAACATATGTATGGTCTCTTTGGTATGTTTCATAAGAAAAAAATCCACCTCTGTCTTTGATGACGTCATCAACATATTATGATGTCATCAATCTAAGCAAAGGTTAGGTTAATTTGTTCAGAAGTATCTGTCTAGCTTAGAATTAGAAATTTGTTCAGGTTAGAAGAGAAATTTTGCTTGGCAGGATTATAAGAAAACTTGGGTTTGCCGTAGTGATGGGCGGCTATTGGTTATTTCCAATGACCGGTCAACAGGTTAAAAACCGCCAAATTGACCGGTCAACTGCCCATTAATCAAATCTCCTTTAGTTCCCAAACAATTTCGTTAGTAGTGCTGAAGTTTCTAACTTTTTCTCCCTTAAACGGCGAAAATGAAAATTTTAGAAAAAAAGAGAGTGAACCAGAGGAGAGTAGCTTGACGTTTCAAATTTGTCGAATTCTCAATCCTGAAATCTGAATCAGGGCCGTCGGCAAGGGGTGGCGAGTAGGTATCACCGCTTCAGGCCTCGCGCTACTGTAGGCCACGCGCTGGCGAGGAGAAAAAAAATTAAAATTGTCTAAATTGAAAAAAAGCCTCATGTGAAAATTTTGCTTTAGGTCTTGAAAAGTCGGGCGACGACGCTGAGCTCAAGTCTCTAGTCTCAGTCTCAAGTCTCGAGTCTCAGGTTCGAGTCTTGGTCCGAGTATCAGTCTCGAGTCTCAAGCTCGAGTCTTAGTCTCTCGCGCTACTGTAGGCATCGCGCCGGTAAGGAGAAGAAAAATTAGGTAAAATTGTCTAAATTGAAAAAAAGTCTCATGTGGAAATTTTGTTTTAGGCCCCAAAAAGTCTGGCGACGGCGCTGATCTGAATTGTAATAATAAAAACTGATCATTAAAAAATGTTAAATTTTGATGAAAAAAACGGTAGGTATTTACGCGATTAACCGATTCATAACCAATAACCACCCATTACTAGTTTGCCAAAAGGTATGACCTACTTCACCTCTTAGAATATTTTTGCAGTCCTTTATCCAATAGAAGGTGTTACAATACAGAGTAGTGTGTTCTGGGATTATGAAAACGGACATAATTTCAGACTAGCTGTCTTTCGGGGAGCAGCAGAGCCATGGCCTCTAAATTTTCGAGTCATTTTGCCTAGAATATTCTGTACAAGACGTCAAGCTCGGGTTTTCAGGACATGTTCATCAATAATTATGTACCTATGTAATACAGAAGAATAAAAATCGCGAAGTTCATTTCGTTAGATTTTCAGAAGAATGATTGACTTGGGTCAAAGGAAATGCCTAAGTACAAGCTTAATGTAAATTTTCCTGAGTATCTAAAATAAGCACAAATGACAAATATAATGTCAAATAATTTTCTCATTGACACAGTTTTTCAGTTTTTTGTATTTGTAGATGAGAGATTCATAAATGTA
Source organism: Aspidiotus destructor (assembly GCA_035079395.1). Lineage (NCBI taxonomy): Eukaryota > Metazoa > Arthropoda > Insecta > Hemiptera > Diaspididae > Aspidiotus > Aspidiotus destructor. Next base: position 6,449,400 of record JAVHKZ010000003.1, on the reverse strand, counting down.
AAACGCAATGTAATGTCAAAAGGACATCATCAGACAGTTTAATGTCAACAGTGCATAGTGCAAGGCTCCAACTCTTTCGCTTTCAAAATAACAACAACCCACTTACGTTCGTTAATAATATGCTTTACTCATTTTCTTAAGTTGATGAGTCTCTAACGAGGATTATAAGTTTGTTAGGTAAATTTCGTGCGAAAATGAAAAGTAGAAGCAGTGACCGAAGTTTTGGATGGATTTGACAGATTAGAGCTCGAGGATTAAGGACAAGTTCGAGCTGTAAGATACTGACGAGCACCTACGCGATATTAAAAATATAAATTAGGTATAACGTTAGATACTGTTTTCTAAACTGTTACGCACGCGATGTTTTTTACGTCATTTTAGGGATGATAAAGTTTTGGCAGAAAAAAAAAATAAAGAAATCTGGCAATTCGCGCAGCATTTTGGAATACAAAATTAATCGCAGAACTTCCTGACAGAAGAAAAATAATAGAGAAGCGGAAGAGTCTCAGTTTATGTATAGAAGGTGAAGAAACTGTTTACCTTTTTTTTTTCTTCTCTCTCTTTCTTAATTACATATTCAATCTAGCCCTTGACACCTCTACATAAGTTGGAACGGCATCTTCCATATAATTTTTTTCGAAAGATGTAGGAAAAAAATTTGAATGAGAGGGGAGCATTTATATTTTGATTTTTCAATGTACGAAAACTTTACGATCTGTAATCAATCGCTTGAGAAGCACTCTAGTTTTATGTTTTTTTTTTTTCATACTTTTCTTCGTTATGTCGCGCAAAGCATCAAATCGCCTTTTAAATCGCAATCGAAATATTACGACGGAATGACTGAAACCAGAGATTGATGAAAATCTCACTATCAACTGTAAAGCTGTTTGCGCATTTACGGCAAATGAGTATACAAACAGGAAAACTATTATGAAGTTACGGTACATTATTTTGTTTGTATTCGTCCGTGTCATTAAGTGTAACACTCTATATAATCCGTGTCTTTATTACAATCTGCTGTATAGATATGTTGCCAAGAAATAATACATCTGCCATATAGATGCGCCTATGACGATCATTCATGAAAAGTTATAAATTTTACGTAAAATCTTCTTCCAACTGACCGCGAATAAAACTCAGTAAATTTTCTACGAAAGTGTAACCTTCCTTCGAGATAATTCATTAAAGATTACAAGTTCATCTCGTACACGACTTCTTTGATAACAGAAACTAAGGGGGTTCTCATACAGTCCAGAAGGGATTTCAGCGCAGCAGGTTAGACTTGAATTACGAACGGTACTGGTCCAGTCTGTTATGTTATTTCACCTTTTCCAATCCTACACTCCTTAAATATATATATTTTACAAGGTGCTGGAGACACTTCTTGGGGTCAGTAGATTCTGTAATCTGTAACATTCTTGTCACAACGCTGCAACGTAACTTGTGGGTAAGATATCGCACTGTACCGACGTAATGCATCACAGGCTATATTTTTGAGAAGCTCTGCTGATTAATATTGAGCCACTTTATCAGATACATAGGCGACCCTGATAGGCTCCTCTCTGGAAAAGCAACCCTCCAAGCATCCTAACCGTAAGCCACATATCGCAGTAAAAGAGAGGAGACAAGGCGTAAATCACAGAATAGCGTCAGAAGAGCTCGAAAAGACTTCAGAGGAATGACCACGCAATAGAGTTTAGAAGCAGTTTTCACATGTTTGATGTCTTTACTCTGCCCTGACCCCTAATTTGAAATTTTCCGAGTGCCGCCCCCCTTCACCTTCGTTACTCCGTGGATGATTCAAAAATCTGCGAATTCACCCCGCTCAGTTTATATTCGAGGTTTTTACTCGGTAGCTTTATAATATATGCAGTTTTATGCTATAGCTTTATATTAGGATTTTACTAGTCTTAAACTAAACTCATAATAGACAAAGAAGGCCTCATCCCTTACCCTTCGTACACTAGTATATTGTATAAAAGGAGTTAGTCAGTTTTTGTTATACTACACCAAGGAGGGAAGCAAACGATTTTTCCAAAGAAAATTAAATTTTTTTTTTTTGAATGGAAATTAAATATTCACCGTGGTGAAGAATAGGAGTTAATCTTTGGAATAATTGTTACGGTATATGGTGTACATTTTGGACTTAATTTGCATTCATTGAATTTGCAAACATCGATTGAAAGAAAATCGATATTTTTTAAAAGTTCCTATTCAAAAAAATAGTACTCAAATCTTCCAAAAAAAACTTTGATCTGTACCAAATGGAAGATATTCTCGTTCATTGCGTGATTCTGGGAGTTACGTAATTTGAAAAAGCAAAAAAAAATGCATACATATAATTGTATCTCATGAACGATGTATTTATTATTTTTCTAGAAATAATGTATAAAATAAAACTTCATGTTTCCGTGGGTTGGTTCTAATTAATCTGAATTGTTTCCGAGTGCACACTCTGTGGATTTTAACGATCCTATTTTCTTTGAATTATATTCACGATGATACAAGCGACGCGAATGTCGAATGACGTCATTTTTAAAGATTCTCGAAGAAATATTAGTAGCTGGACCAAATGTATCCGGTATATAATGGTACACAATGTAATTTGGAGATGGAGAGATAATTATACTAGTGGGTTACAGCTATACACAAGAATTAAAATTTCCAAAATTGCATGAAAAAGAAATTGCAAAAGTGGTAAGCAAAATTTTCGGGACGATCTTTTCTTAATATGAAGAACTTCAAACTTCTTTCGTGATGCCCTTATTCAAATGGAGTATGCCCGAAGTATTTGAAGTAGGTATTCGTTTCTTAATGAAAGAAGTTTATGTGAAGAAAATTTTTATAACAATAATAAGATAGTACATTTTGACCAAATCCTTCGAAAAAGAATTACCAAAATCTTCCGACATAACCAAAAAAATACCATTTTTCACGCCTTTTCATGGTTCGCCTTCCCCTCTCCTCGTCTCCACATAGTGAGAGCCTGGTTTATGTATACTGCAAGAGCAGGCGAGGCCGCCTTCCTAGATGGAAAATTCTTGTGTTTTTTTTTTTGTATTCTTTCTATTTTCTATGTTATTCTTAAAATTATAGCATTTCGTTAACAGAGGACAAATATGAATATCTAAAATTCATTGTAAATCCTCTCAACGTCCCGTCAAAAGAATTTTGTGGTCTTCGGGCATTGATCCTCCCGTTTAATGGGGGACAATATTAGGCTAAGGTTAAATACCTACTGAAATTAATTCGTAAGGTCAAGTGTCCGTGCGAAAAAATTATATGGATGTCATCGTGCCACTTTTCATTCGTTCAGAAAGAATCTTCGTAAAAAAGGTGAAACTGTTCGTGGCTGCATAATCGTGAATCTTGATGACAGCTAGATTAGATACGACACATACCCCGGATACATATCGTTGAGAGAGTTTTTGGCAGAGGAACGTTGCGTCAGTTCAATGCGTTTTTTTTTTTTTTAGAACACAGACGTTCCTCTTCCAGATGTACACATCTTTATTTTCATTTATTTTTCATGTCGTAATTTCTTGTCTCCTAGTCGTAAACAAGATAGACTTTTCTTCAGGAAGTAGTAAAGATTTATGCACATCCAATTTCTGTCATAGCAACTAATCTAGATGGTCCAAGTGAAAATAAGTTCCGTCTGTACTGATATAAATAGGGCTAAGGGTTGGCATTACGCTTTCTTTTTTAGTCCAGTCTTGACCTTGACCTTCTCCAGAGATTGCAATTGAGAAAATGGTTGGTACTTCTGCAGAAGAAAAGTTCGATAGGAAAGCACCTTAATGATTTTGGAACGGGGAATTCTCCAAGGTAATATATCAAGGGGTCGCGGCCGCTCTTTCGGAATATAGAGTATGGTGTTGTACTTGGAAATATTTTCTAGGGTGATGAGACGTGAATAATCATAGTGGAAGACAAGAATCGATAATCTTATAACGTTGAAGGATGACTAAGATGTAAATATTCCTCTGTCTCCGATCCTTATACGCGATCGTAGGCTCCAAGTAACGTAACGCAATAGACTGATTCAGGCGTGACGTCAAATCTGTGAAAAACAATCGATCACATGAATATTGTTGCCATTGGCATATCGATTCCTATAAGAATTCTACAGGAACGTTTCGATCATTCATCAGTACTTCAAAATGAACCAAAAGTTAAGGATATGAACTTTAAATTCACAATCTTGGAAGTTTCCTGTACATAAAAATGCATTTGGCATTCATAAATTCATTTGTATTTTCGAGTGCGAACAAATGATCGGGGTGTTTCCATGTTAATCATGGATCCGATCAAGTAGAATGGGTACTTTCACCTGATATTATGAGTGCTGCAAGCTGTGACTACTGCACTGTGACGTCAACCTGAATCAGTCTATACGGTTGTATCAAATTTAAATTTTTTGAAGCAGCCTCTCTTTGTCTGTCACCGAATTCTCAAAGTTTCGAGACTTTCGGTGTTGCAAAAAGTTCAAAAGACTGCGTTTCACGACGGTCGTCATGACATACAGGTAATCAAAGAGTAATGGACCTAAGTTCCAAGTACAGACAAGGTCAGCATGCTGACGTTTACTGAACAGTAGGATAAACACAGTTAAAACAATGTTGTATAAAGACGGTAACCGAAATTGCGCAAAAAATAAATTTTTCCGTTCTGAGCAATAGCCAAATATAAAATGCTGATCAGCTAATCATGAAAGAGAAATAGAATATGTGCCAAAAAAAATTAATTATTTCCAATAATATTTTGTATATGGTTAGAAACTTCGACTTTCGAAAAATTCCGCATTAAAATAGCGGTACAAATCGTAAACTGATAAACACGAGTTTGGTATCTTTTTCAAATGGTTTTGGTCCTTCTTGAGTAAAAGATTTACTGTACGACGAAATTCTGCAGTCGGAGATGGGTGAGGGGAAAATTCTGATTGCCTTGATCAAATAATAGCTCAAGGAAAACATTTGAATACACGTATTCGACGTCTTGTAGGAAAGCAATGTAGAAAGATCGTTTTCATTCATGTAAAAAACTCGCTCACAAAGGCCGGCTTAGGTAGCTTTGGAACTGATTTTAAGGTACGCCCTTCAATTCTTTCTTCAGCGTCCTGGGTGTCCATTGATGGTTCAATACTGTGCTCAAACTCAACCTACTCAAGAGATGGAAGACTCCTTTCCTCCGAATGGATAGAAGATCCAGTGGCACATTCCTGTCTTATTATTAGGACAAGAATCATAAGTTGCCTTAACACACACCGCTGGATGTGGAAATATCGGCATACAGTCCCGTACTTGAGGTCAAAGAACTTCTCGAAAAATATTTTTCCGGTCAGTGACCCCGATTTTACTTCTTTCCATTAGAGAGTAACAAAGGTCATGTGCAAGGGCTTGTCTTTCTATTGAGCGTCGGTCGAAAATTTGTAAGACACAATCAAAAATGACTTTGGAAACCAGTCTCAGCCCACCTCCTTAACAGTATGCCAGACTAGCTATCAGTCAACACCACAAACTAGAATGTTCAGCTAACACAAGTTCTCTGCTCAACATATAGTATAATAAGCTAGTTGATCTTTCTGACTAAACAAGAAACGTGTTTTATTCGAAATGGAGAGGGTGGTTATGGGAACGTTTCACTTCCAATAGATTTCCTGCTCTCCTCGTTTCACTTGGTTGAGAAACCCGTGAGTTTTTCTGGTCAATACCCTAAATAGGGAATTTCCCGGTCGATATACCGGCCAAGAAATTCGTGGTCAATTTCCCGATTAAGAAATTTAAAATTTTCAAGAGTCAACCATCTTTCCCAATGCTGACAAAACCACCATCAACACCAGCCATGGGGGGAAGAGCTATAGAAACAGCAAAAAGAGTTTGCCCTGGGTAATTGGGTAATTAGAAGTTTATGTATGCGGACAACTAAAATGGTCACTAGTTGCTTTTGGGATGGCTCACTCGCGGATATTTTAAGACTAGTACAATCCTAACATATAGAGCTAGGATGAAAAATTTCAAGCTAATGGCTTTTGGGAGCCGCCAGTGGCTTTTCAGTGGCTTACTCGAGGTCCAGTTCAGAATATTTGAAGACTAGTATGAAAAATTTTAAACTATAGCTTTTTGGGGCTGCCAGTGGCTTTTGGGGGTTTACTCCTTCATCTAGTATGAGTCTACTTCAGAAAATTTTAAGCCAATATATTTTGGGGTCACTAGTAGCTTTTGGGGGCTCACTTAGTATTAGGCTAGACCGGCGAGACGTGAACTGTTTCTTGTCAGTGCTAGCTCAGTACATAGCAGGAATGGAAATTTTCAACCGTCAATTACTTGAGCCAAAGCGTAAGCTGCTTTTAGAACGACTTATAAGTTACTGAAATCCAAGTTATTGTCAATTTTCATTAAGCCTAAATGCAGTCATTGAGCAAAAACTTATTGGTTTGAATCCAGAGCAAATTTTTGGTACCCCGGAGCCTTATTATCTTGTTCCGACGCCGATTTGGTACACGCTCTGGAGCCGTATTATTCTGCTGCAAAGTGTTTTTTTGTTAAGTCAAAAGGTAGACATTATTGAGCTGTAGAATGAGCAAAAAACAACTCATGAGCCTAAATAGAACGTGGGTTGCAGGCGCGGATTCGGCCGTACATTTTTTTTTGGGAGGGGGGGATATCCCATTGTCTAGAGATTTTTTCCACGCTTGGCTCGGAAAATAGAGTCCATCTGCGTTATTTCGGCCTGTTTTTGGAGGTTTGGGGAGGGACATATCCCCCCCTCCCACAGTAAATCCGCAAATGGGGTTGGTTAGCATATGGCTGTACGCGCAACAGTAATGCAGTGCACCAGTTTTCAATATTCAGCGTTGGTAAGTTAGCCTTCTTGTATTTTTAGTACTCTACTTTAAATATGTAGGATAAGGAATCTATTTCGTCTGGTGACATCACAGGGTGGGTATATCCTCAAGGTATCAGCAGTCAAGTATTGTTATGTTCACTGCTTACTTCCCGGTAAACAATGTTCCCCCTTGAAGCCTACTTAAAGCCCTCGAATACAGAGGCCTTCAAATGGGAGTCAAATGGGAGGCCCGGAGATTCAAAAGGATTCAGATTTGTTCTTATTGAAGCCCTTCGAGCTCGGGAATCTGAAGGGCTCAACTGGGAGAAAAGCGGGAACAAGGGGATTAACACCAAATGGGACCAGGTCAAAGGCGTTGTTTTCCCCATTTTTCCAGGGCTTAAGATGGGCAACAAATTGTTTACCGGGTATGGTATTAATATATTAGGGTAAGAAACTGAGTTTATATAGGAAGATCTCGGTTACATGAACCGTGAGCTAAAGGATAAAACTGAAAGCTCCTGTTAAACATAGGCCGGGTCTATTTTTGAATAATTTTCCAACGCAGTGGAGGAAAAACTAGTAGCCTAAAGACCATATTGAAAATATTATTTTGAAGAAAAGGAAAGATAGGCTTGACGGTTTTACTCCTCTTGTAAACAAAAGCATCAGCAATGTTGTACTTCTCGTGTTGAATGGAGACAAATTCTTTTCATACTCGTGAATTTTCATTCGAACAGAGTAAGATTTGGACTTAAGCTGTAAACTGCGCTTCCTTATTCCTCCACTCAGAAGCAACAAGATTTGTCAATATTGAATGACGAAAAGAAAATACAGTCTTGTACGACTAGACAAACTGTATGGCTCTGGCAACGAATGAGATACTTTGTGATACATGAAAATTTAATTTAGGACAAAGAACTTTCTTTTGAAAAAGAATGACGCTTGTATTCTAGATGTGTACATTAATGTTCTGCTTGGCTTCTCGAAGGTAAATACTGTCATCTTCTGAAAAAGTCATTAATATTAGTCTATACCTTTTGATGCTTATCTAATGCTGTGTAGTTAAAATAACCCATCTGCTGTAGACAGTGTGACGACGCTAGGATCAATGAAGCTCTTTATCTCGCTCTAAATTTTTTTATTTTTATTTTTGGACACGATAAATCTTAAATGAAATGCGTGTGCTCTATATGATCGTGCAAATTCTGTAGTTTTCGTTTCATCTCGATTTTGCGGAAGAAGGGATTCACTACCGTATGATAGGAACTTTAACCCGGACGTACCTACGCTATCTGTTAGCTGAAAATTTAATAAGCCTTCCCCCCTTTTTCTCTGACTTCCTCTTTTTTTTCTAACCCACGAATGCTTAACTCATAGAAATGAGTAGAGGATTCGTATCTAAAATGTAGTTCAGCTGAGTGGCCAGAGATGAGGTCAAAATACCTTCTGATTTAAGGTTCGCTCCCTTTATTAGACTGTTCGTCCGAAATTCTGATCCAGGGTGCTCTAGTCCACAACAGTTTTTGTGAAAAAGGTACAAATTGCCTAGCAACTGACTAAAACTTGATAGGCACTTACATCACCCTATGTGAACTCGCAGCGCAATACTATCGCCCTAGTCTGACGAGAGATGAACGGTTGGGCGCGTAGACCACGTGAACATTGATTGTGTGTGCACGGTATAGCTAAGACATACATCCTACAACCTCAAATAGAAAAAAAGAGCATTTGTCTGCGTTAAAATTGACAAGAAATGAAGACGTGTTACACTTGAATGGGTATTTTTTTGACATGTTTCATGTCTTTTTTGACACCCTATACACTTCCGAAAATTTGCGAGTACCCTCTCCCCCTATTAATGGACTTGGAAAATTTTTTGTTAATTACCTGGGAGGTTATCCAGAAATCTGAGAGTACCACCCCCTGGGTAAAAATGATATAAAAATAAAATTAAATAAAATTAAATAAAATTAAATAAAATTAAAATAAAATAAAATAAAATTGAATTACATTAAATTAAAGTAAAATAAAGTAAAATACAATAAACCTCGAATCACCAGGGAGGTCATCCAAAAATCTGCGAGTACCACCCTCTGGGTAAAAATAAAATAAAATGAAATAAAATAAAACAAAATTAAATTAAATTAAATTTAAATTAGATAAAAATTAAACTTAATTAAAATAGAATAAAAAAAAATTAAATTAAATTAAATTAAATTGAATTAAATGAAATGAAATGAAATTAAATTAAAATAAAATGAAATGAAAGGAAAATAAAATTAAATAAAATTATTAAATAAAAATAAAATAAAATAAAATTGAATTAAATTAAAATGAAATAAAATAAAAAAAAAATAAACCTCGAATCAGCTGGGAAATCATCCAGAAATCTGTGAGTACCACCCTCTGGGTAAAAATAAAATAAAATTAAATACCTGGGAGGTCATCATGTCTTTTTTGACACCCTATAAATTTCTGAAAATTTGCAAGTACCAACCCCCCCCCCCCCTTCCCGTATTTATGAACTTTAAGAATTTTTTGTTAATTACCTGGGAGGTTATCCAGAAATCTGCGAGTACCTCCCCTTGGGTAAAAATAAAATAAAATAAATTAAAATAAATTAAATTAAAATAAAATAAAATAAACCTCCCCCTGCCCCCCTCTGAATCACCTGGGAGGTCATCCACAAATCGGCGAGTACCACCATTTGAGTAAAGATGAAATAAAAATATAAAATAAAATAAAATAAAATAAAATAAAATAAAATAAAATTCAAATTAAATTAAATTAAAATAAAATAAAAGAAGCCTTCCCCCTGCCCCCCTTCGAATCACCTGGGAGGTCATCCAGAAATCTGGGATTACCACCCCTTGAGTAAAAATAAAATTAAATTAAATTAAAAGAGCGAGTGAGTCCCAGTAATCTCATCAGCTTGAAATATATTAAAGTGGACTTGTACTGGACCAAGAAGCGTGACGAACAAGGGGAGCGAATGAGTCCCAATAATCTCATCAGCTTGAAATATACTAAAATAGGCATGTACTGGACCAGGAAGCGGGACGAACCTCATCAGCACACTTGTACTAGACCAAGAAGCGGGACCAACAAGCGGAGCAAGTGAGTCCCAGTAATCTCATCAGCTTGAAATATACTAAAATAGGCATGTACTGGACCAGGAAGCGGGATGAACGAGCGGAGCGAATGAGTCCCAGTAACCTCATCAGCTTGAAATATACTAAAATAGGCATGTACTGGACCAGGAAGCGGGACGAACCTCATCAGCACACTTGTACTGGATCAAGAAGCGGGACCAACGAGCGGAGCAAGTGAGTCCCAGTAATCTCATCAGCTTGAAATTTATTAAAGTGGACTTGTACTGGACCGAGAAGCGGGACAAACAAGCGGGGCGAGTAAGGCCCAGTCCGCTCGTTTGTCCCAGGAAGCAGTCAGCCTAAAATACTCCAAAGTTGACTTATACTAGAACAAGAAGTTGGAAATTTTGGATATTTTTGAAGGATGAAGAGCTTAAGAAGACTGGCAAAAAGACATGAAACATGATATTTATGTGTAAGATTACTCATCCTTTGTCATGTGATCTGTATTCTCTTTCATTCATTCGCTTCATCTTATCTTTCTTTTATCACCTGAACTTTTCCTCTCACGACTTGTTTGCTTACTCATCTTTGGTCACTGTACTTCCTTCTATAACTAATGTTTCTCAATCTGTATTTTCACTTTGCTTATTTCGTTCATTTCAAACGCTTGTTGCTTTTTATGTGTTTGCATTATTCGCTCAGTTACCAAACAACTTTCGTTCAGAATTCCTATTTCAATAAATTTGCATTCTTTCAAGTCGTTTGTTTCGTTCAAGATCTTCCGATCTTATATATATTTTTGGCAACGCCAAGGAATCCTTCTCACTTTTTCAGTTTTTGTAATTTGGATGAAAATGGAGTGGACAAAATTTGTACAGATACTGGCGATAAATGTCTTGGACTAAACGTCTCTAGACGTAATTTCTTGAACGAGAAGACTTTGGACAAAATATTTTTGGACCAATTGTGGAGCCAGCCTCGCCTTATTCTTGTGAGTAGTTAAAAAGTATTCATCCTGGCGCACTTGAGAATTTTCTCTCTGATGCGAGCTACTTTTTCAACTGACGCGTTTGAGTTTTCTTTAACGCAGACTTCTTTTTTTTTTCTATCACTCAAGTTTTCTCCCAAATGCAGACCTACTTTAGTCTTACTCACTAATTCAAAAATTTTCAAACTTTTGTATCAATGTCATCTCTTTTCATCCAGCCACTAGAACTAGATACTTTAATATTTGAGTCTAATACTTGAGTATCAATTTCCCACCTCTTTTCATAGAAATTCAGAGAGGTTGGAAATATTCAAAGGGGGTAAAATTTTTCAAACATTTTCATAAATTTTATTCAATTTGTGTACAAATTAATAAGAATTCTGAGAGATTATAAATTTTCATACTTTCATCTACATTTTGTGTCAATTTGTATAAAATTTAAAAGAAATTCAGAGAATCAAAAATTTTTATACATTATTTTATATCAATTAATAAATACATTTTGTATCAATTTTGAAAGAAATTTAGAGAGTCAAAAGTTTTCAAACATTTCATATCAATGCAGCATCAAGTGCGCCAGGATGACTACTCTTTATCTACTCTTGTAGGCTGTTGGAAATTGGAAAATTTGTCACTCTTTTAAGAAAATTATTTTTTAATCGATTGTAAAGAAATTAAATTCGGATACCATATTTCGCATTTACGATACCGGTAGGTTAATTTAAAAAATTATACGACATTAAATAAACTTCGAAAATTAAAAGGCCTTAAAAATATACGTCCGTTGAGTTCATTTACTCGTAATACTCAACACTGTCTTTTGATTTCACTCGTGACCGTCAGTTGCATAAACATGGATGCTAGCCAAATTCGCACGAGAATTAATCATGTGTCTTACCCAGTATTTCGTTTCCATATGTTTTCAGTCGTGTAATATAAATTATTAGAAATATTGAGGATGAAACTTTCTCTAGTAGAATCCTATGTCAATGAACAGACAGAAATATCGATGAAAATAATTGAATAAAAAGTTTCACGGACTCTTGAAACCATCATTTAGGGCGTGACTTTCAGAAAGATCTATCAAAATTACTTCCTGTGTTCAGATATCGGCAAGATTTTCAGCACAGAGAATGAAAGTTTAGTCGGTGGAACGTCTACGCGATAATAATGGAAATGTGATTAAACTATACTCATTTCTTCTCTTGCCTTGCGATATAATACTTAGGTAGCTTACATCTTCATACAGGTTCAAATTTTTCTGTACTTGTCGAGTTACAAATCTTTTTTTTCTTTTGTTCATAAGCAATTATTTTCACTTTTATTGTCGCGTTTGCCTACTCGCTAAAAAATAAATTCAAAAGTACAGAACTGTAAAAACTTTTTTTGGATAAAATAATGAGGGTACGTTTACATAAATCCATAATTAAACTAAAATTTTTTTTTTCCTTTCCCTTCAACCACTTATTATCATTACCTATCAAATGAGAGTTAAATGTGTACGCGACATTTCGCTACGTTTTATAACAAAATTGATGACATTTTATTTTCAGAAATAATAATGACTCACCGGCATTTTAAAAGATTTGAGTATAAAAAGTAAGTGCTCCTAAAACTTTGCTCGACGGTAAGACGCACGCGAATACACGAGTATGTTTAATAACGCGAAAGGAAACACAATGATCTACTGAAACTTTGATCTTCTCGAGTCAACACGAACTTATCAACTATACAATTTTTACTGAATACACCCGCCGTTTTCAACTTCGTTATATTACCGGTAATACTTTATTTTTAGATTTCTATATCATGCGTTCAGTGAAAGAGACAAATCATAAACATCCGACTCATTCTTCTGCATCATTGGACCTATCATATGCTCTTTGGTGACACTAGCAACGTTATTTCCTGGTTTCATGAAACAATGCACCAAACTTCTTATATTATTGATTCACGTCCTTAGTACTGGTAGAGATAATAGGAATCGTTGGAACTTGAGCATTTTGTTTAGTTCTCATTCTAAGTCCAAGTTCGTGCCTGAAACTCCAATAGGCTGCGGCGAAAGTACACTAACCCTTGTGAATACGTCCAAAAGTCCGGAATTAAAGTAATATGGTTCTACCTCGACTGGAAAATAGCAAATCGTTTCGTAATATTTTCCTCTCGTAAGATGAAATTACATCGTTCGCTCTTCATCGATTAATTCTGAAGATAGATAATCAGAAGTTGATCGAGCAAATAAAAAGATATCACGTATACAAAATAGAGTTCTCGGCAAATTTATCTTACCAACCATAACGCATACTCATATCAAAATTTCTTTTGAAATTCTCAAAAAGTCTTCTCACTCTGTACATCCACAAATGAAATTTGTATCGTGGAAAAGTTGATCACAAAGTTTTTATTTTGTATTGTAATCAAAATGAAATTTCACATAACTTATTCAAACAGGCCACAAAAACTTTTCAACAAAAAACATTAATTCATAAGTGGGCCGAAAACCTCAATAATTCAAAACCACAAACAATGATCCGTTAAATCGAATTTCGATCATCAGACGCAGTAGAATTCACATTTAAAATTTGGTAGTCCAAATAAAGAATATTCTGAACTCCGCCGGACTTTTTTTCCTAACGTACGAAAATGTAAAAAGATCATTTTAGACCTTAGGTTTCGAGGGAGACTTCTTAATATTCAAACTCTAAATTCCTAATTCCCAATTTTAATTTACAACTCGATTAAAATAAAGAACAGCGAGTAAAATCTCCAAGTGATCAATATGAAAATATACCACGGACATCACAATACAAGGTAAAAAAAATCTTCAATATTTTCATTCGTAAAATCTCAAATCTCCGATCTTAAGGCAACACCAAGATCGATTAACGAGAAGTGAGATGAGTTGAATTCCCGAGTAAATCTTTGAAAAAAGGTTTTCCCTCATCTTCGGATGCTATCATCGCATTGCGTTTCTCTCGACGGTATTATTTCTCACTTATAAACGTAAAATAGATTGTGAAAGTCATACAGTGATGTCATCATAAAAGGAATATTAAAACGGATTAAATGTTCAAAGGATTCCATTCAACAATTCAAACACCAATCTTACGATAAGGTAGACACAAATTATAAAACGAGTCCTTCGCCCAAAAATCGGCAGTTTTCCAACCCACCCAACCTTTATTAAGAATTAAGTTCAATTGGTCGGCTCCTGTATAGTGCGGATCTAATACAAGATATTTAATTCGATCGCTTTCGTCGTTTATATCAACGCCAATAATCGTATGGGCTAAAACTCCTCCACCTACGAAACAAAAAAAATTGGAATCATTTTTTGGTGAGCAAATTCATAACACTTGTAATATGAATATTTACCTATCATCACAGGAGTGCCGTGTTTCTTAAAATGATTTGCTAATTCATGGGCTACATCGTCAATCGATTCTCCTGATTGTACGTGTAGAATACGGCAAGTCACGTTAAGCAACGAATCTAATACAAAACTAACTTCCATGGAGCCTATCCACTGCTTTGAGCCTAAAAATGATTTTGGTTTATCTTGGATATCAACCAGGGTTTGCTGAATAGTTTTGTGAGAAGGTACATCCAATTCCGTCCAACCTTGCAGTCTAAAGAACATAAATCAAGCTAGAAAAAAGAAATACGAGCGTTTGTCACAATAATAAGAAGAAGTACGCACTTATACCACGAGAATATCGTTTGTAGAGAACGATACGCGCATCCCCAACCAGAATCATTGAAGTTGTCTTGCATATAGTGATAATAAAAGTAATTTCCTTGAATTAACGAAACGTTTCCATGAACTAGAAAATGAAATTTAACGGTCAATACTAAAATTCGGTATGCATATTTGGTACTTGAATTTGAGACGCAAAATTTACCCCCTGAAGGTGGTAATTCGTGATGCACGTTAAGAAGGTGAGACGTAGATTTATTGTCCTGATGGAATGAGTACGTTAATACACGTCTAAATAAAGGTCTATCACAAGGTAAATTGAATTTGGAATGAATGTATTTACGAACATCACCTAAAATCATAAAAAACAATTTCATTTAAAAATAATTCGACTGGTTTCAAAAAGCTTTCTTCGTGCTTCACCTACCGAGTTCTTCATCATTAATTTTGGATGGGTAAACCAAAGTAACAAAATGTTTCAAATAAGAAGGGTAAAAATGACGAATTTCCGGTGTAATACTTTCGTGAATGAAAAAACTACGTTTAGTCAGTTTCATAATACGACATACACTATCAACTAGAGCATTATACAAATGCTTTTCGCCGCGATTTTTCTGAAACATGGTCAGTGAACTCAACTCCAAACATCCTTGAATAACTTCAAAATTGCCTGAAAAAAAATTCTTTTTCAAAATATCAAATCGTACTACGAAGTTCAAGATATGTGTACGTGTCAACCACCTGTCGTTTGCTGAATGATGAACGCCGTTTTACTTTCGTTTTCTTTTGAAATAGTGGAGCTTGTTTTCATGAACATATTCACTGTAATGGTTTTGGGTACCTATAAAAAGTTGAGTGAGTGATCATCATTCTTTAACGCTTGAGTTTCAATGTTTGAAAAAAAATACATACTTTCGCACTGTCGGCGACAATACGGTTCACGTGTAAAGTCAGAGGAGTTATATTGGGTTCTGGACTATATAATATACTATCAACCTCTTCACCGTTACTCAAGCCTTTCGCACTATTCGAAGTTAGAAATATCTGCGAATCTTCTATGTGAAAGATAGCGGCTCCGGAAGAAACCTTTTTGGAGAATTGAAACAAATTTTCAGAAATGAATGTGTGAACGTTCAAAACATCAGATGATTACTAATACCTTTTTAGTGAATTTTTGAATAAATTCCTCTTTATCTTTCGGCTTGTTACAACAAATAAAATTAACTGGAAATTTTAAATGAACCAGCACAAAATTCTCCCAAATTTCAGCTTCAGTAGTGATGTCGTAATTTACTGCATTAACCACTTCGTTCTTGAGAAAGTACGCTTGAATATTTCCATTCTCCTGCAAGTACCCGTAGCTTAAGAGCAAAGGGTTATCACTCACGACCACATCCTGAAGAATGAAATAGGAGTATTATTTATAGATTAGTTTCTTTGTAATCCATACATACATCGATATGATCTGAACATTAACCTGAAAAATTGTTTTAATATCTCGAGGTAGCCCGTTATCATACGTCTGTAAATCCTGTTTGCAATTTACTACTCCGTATAAATCAACTTCCGTGGGAAAATTTGTTTCACTTATTTGGTATTTGGAATCGTTCTGCTCTTCGATGTACCTTAGAGTGAAACTCAGTATTATCAGAGTATTGTCGAGTAAAACTCCGTATAGTTCTCCCAGAAATGGCGATTTTCGCTCGTGTAAGCGCTGTTGAACAATCAATCTCGAATAATTAGCAAGTATTTAAGAGAAATTGAGAGCGCAAAATGAAGAAGCAAATTTTACCTCAATTACGGTATCTAAAATCTTCAGTTTCGGTCCCATATTTGATCCCAAAATCTACAAAATAAAATAATCTGTACCTTCTCATGAGCTTTTTCAATTTTTAAAATCGAAATCCTTATAAATCAGATTCAAATGTTCAATCCTCCTGGAGTGGTTGATTCTCAATTCAATGTAGGTATTTTTGTCAATTTTTTATCAGTCAATTGATAACCAGCAACAAGAGCGCGATCCTCGCGGATATTGGTGAAAACTTCGCGAAGTCGAACACGGACAGAGAAAAGACCTTAAGGTGAAAAAACTGTAGCACCACTCGGGAGATCGCCTAGTGAAACTCGCATAACGCGATCTGCCAAATGGATGGTCCAACATTGGCGGCTTGGCAGTTGGCGCTCCGCTCGGCGGTCCAGTTCTCTGTACTATGGTCTAAGTCTAAGGCTTGACTATTGCTGTTTATTTTCTATGAAGAAGACTCATGAGCGATAGATACTGACGAGATACCTACTTGACTAAACTAGAAGCACAATATTCGGCAGGTTCAGGGTGAAAGACCATGAAGTGCTCACAGTAGATCAACGTAGTCTCAATTTCAAGTTTTCGATAGCGAGAATGACTGATGCGAATTGTGATTCTTCAAATGATTCTGCGTCTAAACCGCCTGCTTTCATTTGCGGTGTCGTTGAAGGTGAGATGTAATAGCAAGATTCAAAGTTCGATTTTGAGAAAGATCAACTTTCTTGTTGATTTTTCTAGTCTATAAATTTTTTTCTCAAGGCATGTATTTCGTTATCTCGCATTTCTGAATGATACATTCATGTTTTCCTCTCAGGGTTTTACGGCAGACCATGGACAACAGAGCAAAGGAAAGATTTATTTCAAAAGTAAGTTTCCTAAGAATGCAAGCAATATTATTGAAAATCATAGAGAGGACTCATTTGATTCTTGGTTTTTGTATCAGGTTAAAAAAATGGGGAATGAACTCTTATTTGTACGCCCCAAAAGATGATTATAAACATCGAGCATATTGGAGAGATCTTTATACTGTGGAAGAAGCAGAACATTTGACGGGATTGATAACATCGTCGAGAGAAAACAATGTTACGTTTTATTATGCTCTGTCTCCTGGCCTGGACATAACGTATTCCAATCCGAAAGATGTAGCTGCTTTGAAAAGGAAACTAGAACAGGTGTCGCAGTTTGGGTGTTGTGCTTTCGCCCTTTTGTTTGATGACATAGAACCTGAAATGTCTGAGGCGGATAAAGAAATATTTCAATCTTTTGCACATGCTCAAGTAAGTTATAATATTTTCCCTTATAGGTGCTTGCATATAATTTTTCCCCTAATCTTGTTTGGATCTATCATCGGTAGGTTTCTGTGACGAATGAAATATTCCAACATTTGAATCAGCCAAAGTTTTTAGTATGCCCAACTCAATATTGTTCTGCCAGAGCTGCACCTAATGTGCAAAATTCTGAATATTTAAATACATTGGGTTCGAAACTGGCACCTGAAGTCGATATCATGTGGACTGGTTAGTCTTTTCATTTCATCTTCGTTTTCTATCATTTTTTCGTTTTTATATTCTTTATTGTAATTTAAAATGGTAGGTGACAAAGTGATTTCTCGATTAATTACGAAAGAAAGTATTGAAGAAATAACGGAGGTTTTGAGAAGACCACCTATGATATGGGACAATATCCACGCGAATGATTACGATCAAAAGAGAACATTTCTAGGCCCATACCAAGGACGTTCCCCTGAGATTATTCGGAAATTGAGAGGTGTACTCACTAATCCGAACTGTGAATATGGAGCTAATTTTATTCCTATCCATACTTTAGCTCAGTGGAGTACCTGTAGTGCGGATGGAACTCCTGATCTTGTTTCAAGTACGTTCAATAGTGGAATTCATCCTTCTCTAGATGTATTTTGAACGTATTTTACTAATAGTGCTTCAATATTTAGATGAGAGTGTGTCAGCAGATATAAAATTAGAAACAGAAGCAGAAGATGGCATTTCCGAAGATGTACCGCCTACGTTACCGGAAAATGTATACCATCCTCGGAGAGCTTTGAAAAACGCTATATTAGATTGGTTATCTGAGTTCAAACGTCACAAACAAGCATGGGGTCCTATTTCGAAGCCTCAACCTATTGTCACTATGGCTATACCGATACCAGTACCCATTATTCCGTCCATTAATACTTGTATGAGCTTAACTACAACAACACAAGCTACCACAACCGTTTCTTCCGTTATCGCGTCTTCGGGTGTCGTCAATGAAGGAAACGATAATTCTGTGGCTCCGGTAATTTGCGGTTCTGAAAACGGTGGGCAGCTACAAGCTTTAGCCACAGCATGCAATACTGTCAACTCTGTTAGTCATTAAAATTCTATTTCTTTATTGCATTTAATTATTAAAACATGGTACTAACTTCAATTTTTCCTATGCTTTACTTCAGATAACATGTAACACAAGTTTATTGCAACCAGTTTCTAGTAGTACGGTGATTTTGAATTCTCTAGCATCCGAAGTGAAAGTTATTAGTGAACCTATGGAATGCAATTTAACTCCTGTCGATTCTCCGATGCAAACCAAATTTGCGAGTAATAATTCTCTTGACGTACCTATGACAGAGAATTTAAATTCTATCGATCAACAAGTAAACTGATTTGAATTTTGTTCATTAAAATCTGCGATCGAATCTTGTTCATTTTAAAATTGGATCATTTTTTGTAGAGCAACCACAACCATAGTAATAATACAAATAATTCCTCAATGCAAGTTGAAAGTTCTAGTCCTGGTAATACTATGGTTGTTGATTCAACTCAAAATGACGTTCCCAATGAAGAAAAGTGAGTAAACAATTTGCATGTTTTATGACGCGAACCAATCAAAATTCTGAAGTTCAATTTTGTTCATCTTATTTAGGACAAGCGATAAGGAGATACAATACGAGGATCTATCTTTATTATGTGATTTATTCTACTTACCGTTTGAACACGGTGCGCAGGGCTTACAAATTCTTCAGGAATTCAATTGGCTGAAGAGTAATGCTCATCTGGTAGCATTATCAAATTTGAGAAAACATACTAGATCTACGTCCGGAGAAGATTCGCCAGAGGTCTAGAACATTTTCAGTGAATAAAAAAACAAATTGATGAATACATGATATGAGGGTACTAAAAATTTGAATTCAAATTATCATAGGTACAAGAATGGAGAGGTCGTGCTAGAAAATTGGAAGAAATTTCGCTAGCTGTGAACCGCTTACACGAAAGATTGACGTTTTCGAATAACAGAGAACTAGTGTATGAGTTATATCCATATGTTTGGGATATGCGTGGTGTAATATCTCTGCTGAGTTCATATGTAAAATGGTTATGTGAGTAAAAAATAGAACCTCGTGTTCGCTAGGTTTCTATCCAGTAGATAAAGTGATGAACGATGTTTGTTTACCTTTTTGTTTGTCGCTACAGCACTCGGACATTTCTCACAGAATATCAGTAACTTCACCATGGGTAACTACACATGTGAGTATAAGTTTTGATTTGAATAATTGATACTTACAAATAAGTATCTTCTATTAAATTTGCGATCACCATGAGAACTATTGTGCTACATTTTACTAAGGTACAATTTGCGATTGTTTAGGGTTTTCAAAAGGATGGAAAGAAAGCTTTATGAGCGGCGATCAAGAACCTTGGGTCTTTAGAGGAGGATTAACAGCTGATCTTCAGGTAATTTACTGAGAAATAGTTTCATTATTTTATGATGAGCATAGCAAACATTCTTCATATCTGTCATGTTTAAATTTATTTTCTGATTTTCATATTTGTGTTATGTTTTTGAAAATACTTTGTGCATATTTTTCTGTTTTGTGTAGATTTAGACCCGAAAAAAAAATTGAAAGAATACTGATCATTGTTCTAGAAATTTCAAGTTATTTTTATGGCCACTCTTCTCTAAACTATGTGTTTCGAGATTTTGTTTTCAGATTCTTTCAACGTTGATTCATTCGGAAAAGAATACTTTGTAAGTTACTTGGGCTTACTGACTACGGGGATAGCAAAAATGGGAATAATGAAAATGAAACTGAATTTTAATAGATGTAACTCAAGCATATGGGAGTCTCAATTAAGTATGATATTTCTAAAGTTCCGTCGAGTTCTAAATTTTTGTGCGGATTCCTGTTCAAGTTTTGTTGAAAATTTAATAAGATTCAGTCATTTTTGTAAAGATATCTATAGAAAAGCCTTTCATTACGTGTCAAAATTTCATGTATAACTTCTTTTATTGTTTCGAAGATGAAACATTTGGTCTCAATACGATAAGTAGACTTCTGAAAAGTCATGATATTTTTCTTTAAGGTAAATTGATCTACTGAAATGATATTGCTTATTATGAGAGATTGACTCCTCCAGAGTCCGAGTCATCATTGCATTGTTGGAGAAAGGTTCCCTCAACAATCTACACATTCCCTAATTATCATCGTATTTGTATTCTATCGGTACTAAATTTGAGATTAATTAACGTTCTCCTTTTCATGATAATGTTTTTTTCATAGTTATAGTTTTTGGTGACGTTTTTCTTCAAATCTATCTGGTAGATACTTTCAAACGTACAAAGTACAATTTTAATAATAGAAAGATGAGTTTTTATGCATGCATAATTGGCGTAGTCAGTTGTACTTTACGTACTATAATTTTTGTTGCAGAGATTGATCCCTGTTGACTCAGGTTCTGATTTATTTGTGTACAAAGCTCCTGAAGTACCGCATCACAAAATCTACACTATTCGGCCTTACCGGCCGGAGGACGAGATAGCAGTTTATGATATTTGTCGTAAAACATGTTTAGATGGGTCCGACGGGACTGAAATATTTTCCGAGTACCCTAATCTAGCACCGGAAAGGTACGATTTAGGCTTTCCTCTATACAAACAACCTTATCACTTTGAAGGTATACCAGTGTAGTAGAAAACTGTAACGCGCTTAATTCAATCTTCACCAAGGTGTAACTGTAAATTCAACTCTATTATAAACTATTACCATTCCTTTGAAATGAATCCCGACAGTATGCTTCCTTTACAGAATGGTGTAATTAATTACGCTCTGCGGATTTGTGACTTTTAGTCACAGTGAGAGAGAATCTGTGCTTCAAAATGTTGGAAAAAATATTCAAGAAAGAACTGAAAAAAATTTGAAGTCGTAGATTCTCTCTCACATGTGTAGAAACTATCTTGCGGAAAATTTTGAATTTTTTTCTTGACAGGCTGGGTAAGTTTAAATCAGCTAGTGAAGGCATCTTCTGCTTCTAAATTCTTTATACTACTATATAAACATTGTCAAATTTGCGCTTCTTTCACAATTTGCAAGTTGCTCATCTTGCGCGCGCGTAAGTCTCATGTGCGCGAGCGCTTTTTGCTGCATGCGATCATTGCGCAAACTAAAGTTTATGTTCTTAAATCCCAATTAAAATGTTTATTTCTGTTTCTGATTTATAGATTAGTGGGAGGATATTTTACTTTAAGTCCAGAATTCTGTTTCGTAATCGAGGACGGAGATGATCTCGTTGGATACGCAGCGGCTGCTTTGAACGCGAAACAATTTCTTCAAAAACTGAAAGCTGCTTGGATTCCTGAAATGTGCGTCAAATATCCTGACGAACTTTGCGGTTCCGATGATCGAAATATTACACCTCCGCAGGTTGGAACATTACATTGTATTTGTGAGTGTTGGTAGAAAAAATATCTTCATTGTTATTTTTTGTTTCTGGTCGTAGGAAATGATCAGGTGGTTCCATTCGTTTAAGGGTGATGAAATCTTCCCGGATGAGATTCAAGCGCAGCATCCATCCATAATGTGTTGTTCACTATTATCCGTTGTGGTGGACCAAGCTATTGCAAAGCGTCTCATAATATGTTTATTAGCCGCTTTGAGAGCGAATGGTAAGTTTTTTCATTTGTGATGAGGTGTAGTGCATTATTCAAATCTGAGCCAGTTGGAACTAATTAATTTAATTTTAGGTTCATTTGGCGTGTACATACCAATCAGGGCAGGAGAACGTAATCTAGTAGAATTTTATAGTAAGCTTGGATTTATTGAAGTGTGTCACGGATTAAATCCTGACTATATTTATTTAGGAAGACTTTTCTAATTTGTATTATGATTTAAAAAAAATAATGCCTCGTAATTTAGGTTTTTAGCCTATCCTTTGTATTATTACGTCTGTAAAATGTGATCATTCTGTGTTTACTTTGTACACATATTTTGTCTTATTTTTACTTATATATTTTCCATAAGATATTATTATTTCAATTAATAAAAAAAAAGTGTATTTTTATTGGATCAAAGAATTGAGATAGGACATGGTCCGAATCACGGAATATTTCGTTTCATTTATAATCCCATTAATTTTCTTCAACTTTTCAGTGGTATTTTTGGATAAGAAAAACAAAACCGCAGTACCCGGGTCTCAAATGCAATATTATTATGACTATTGATTGACGTAGGTCTACCAAAATGAAAAACTTCCGAAATTTACAAAAATGAAATAAAATGTATGTACATATAAGTTGAGTGAAGTCGCAACACATTTTTCCGGTGAGAACTTTTCTTTTTTTCGCGGTTGCACGTGGGCTATCGCCTTTCCGAAGGAGGCAAGAGCCCCAAAAATTTGAGTATGTTGAATTAATGTCTAACCACTTCGAGACCATCATACTATGTTGTACGTCTGTGATTCCTTTTGATGATTCTTATTTCAATAGTCAGAGGTCTATGGTACAAATATGATCGTTGAGAATTTTTCAAGTAATTCATCCACATTTACATGAGAAACTCGCCTCGAAGTTGCATTCGAGGCTGTCAACGTTATTTAATTTTACATACATTTATTTTTACAAGAAATCGAGAATAACATTGAAAAATAACACTGGTATTGTAAGGTAAATTATCTTCACGACGAGTGATGTTCTCCTCGTCAATGAGTTTCCATATCACCTGAAGTTTTTATAAAAACCGTTTCAGTATATTCAGTATCAGATTCATTCGCATGTGATTCTAATTGTATGAATTCGGATTCTAATTCGAAAAGCGTGTTCGTAATTATATTCATAGCCCTATTTTTACACGAAGCAGTTGGCAATTTACGAATCTTGATAGCGACGAGTTCTCCAAAAGCGGAATATTCATCTCTGGATTCAAATGGTATCACAGGGTCGCATTCGGTCTCTATATTTGCTATTTGGTCGCTCTGATACAGTAGGTAATCTTTTGTCTCGGGCTCACGAACCGTTCTGTCCCTTCTCTGACGTTTCCCTTGAAAGCTGTCATCCTGTTCAAAAATCCAATTTTTGCAATGAGAAAAAAAATCAGAATTCATCCTGGGATTGTTTATCATTACACTCACTTTGTGTGCGGGGAGGTTCAACGATTTTTGTTTACGCATTCTATCTTTTAAAAAATACATTGCCTCGAAAGCGAACCATTTACTTTTCAAAGCTTTACTCGTTTCACCTTTCTGATATTTTTCATTCCATTCACGTAACTTCTTCATTTCACGTCGAAATTGAACGATGAGAATATTCATTTTCTTTTCAACGTCACTGCGGTTCATAATTCCGGCAATTTCTGACCAAGCCGCTTGTTTCAGCTCATTTTTCTTAACGTCTGGATGACTATGATCCCAAAGTACCGGTCGAGAGTGATAGAGCTTAATGAGTTGAAGAATAGTATCAGGGGTCCACGCTTTCATCTCCGAAAATCGTTCAATTGTCGATGACCTGAAATCATACAAAAAACACAGAATGAAGGATTTGAATAACATTTTGTATGAGATACATATTAGCACTTTGCCCCCGAAGTTTGTTCTATATCAGATAGTAAATAACCAATTGTAAGAATCCATCATTCAATGTTTTCCATGATTATAATATTCTCTAGAAAGCTTTTAAGTAGAAAAGTCCATATCAAACATCACGCAGGCATAAGGTTGTAGAAGTACTGATGGCATCTCTATTGGACTCTGAACGAAAGGTTACACTGTATTTGGACTTACAAACTTTTCCTCTTCATTCAAGTAAATGAAAAATCAAACATATTCTGTAAACTAAAGCGTGGGAGAAAACTTACGAAATCAAGTAATCACAATTCAGGTAATTTCGACGAAACAAGAAGAAGAAAAAATTAGTCTCAGTTTTAGTTCACGAAAATTACTTTGGCAACATAGATAAGTAGGGACTGATAAAAGAAGACACCTGAGAAAAAGGATAACAACAGTCAACAACACGCAAGCTTTATTGACTCACGTCACATGGCTCACGCGAGTCACGAGCAGAAATCTCGGTGACGTCACATAACAATGCGCTTGCTTGCTGTGGTTGCTGGCGCTGCAAGCTGTTCCCCTCCGCCGGTTGACTCTTTTCCACAGATAGCTCTTTTCCATCTTTTCCTTCTCCATGGACGCAAGTGATAAGAATATTGATTACGAATGTTATCATTGCACTGAAAATATTTCAGAATCGGTTCCCTTGTTGAAATTATTTAATTTTTTATATCAAGCTAAGCTAAAGAAAATTATTAATTCTCAATTATGAATCGTGTAACTTGTAGAGTACACGTGAAATCACCAAAATAACTCGTTGTTGAAAGGAATCATGCTCTGTATCATCGTTCTTCTCTCATTTCGGTGATTAGCCTAAACGTTATATTTCTCAATCAATCATTGTTCTGCAAGTTAGAATCTGAAATCTCAGAAACTATTGAAAATAATTCAAGTCCTGGGAAATTCTGCTTATGATGTATCTGTGAGCACCGTTCAGTTCTCGCATTTTATCGTAACCTAATGAAGTCAATTTGGTTGGACGTTCCATCTGAAAGCCTGCTACTTATTTGAAACCCGAACGATTAATTTGAATCCTCATCAAGGTACACAACGTCAAAGTATTTACATTCATCAATAACTTGAAATGAATAACTTCTAATTAAGTCTTCCTTTGGGTTATGAACATTACAGATGGCTTCTCCGCAACTTCAAATCGGTAGCCTTGTCGAAGTTACCGGTAAAAATGTTCAAGGAACTGTTGCGTTTATTGGTATGACCGCATTCGCTTCCGGTAAATGGGTAGGCGTTATACTGAACGAACCGAAAGGAAAAAACAATGGAACCGTTCAAGACAAATCGTATTTTCAAGTAAAAGAATGCACCATCAGTTGAATTATCTTCAAAATGTCGTATTAACGTGATATTTTTACGCAGTGTAAGGAGAATCATGGGATGTTTGTTCGAGCGTATAATTTATCGCTTATTGATGAAGCAGGGAATAGAATCGATTTGTCTAAAACAGCTTCGTCTGAGGATCTGACTCCTAAATCTACTCCTGGTGCTACTGGCTTAAAATCTCGTTTTAGCAGGTATTTACCACAATTTATTGCAAAAATACGTGGATTGTTTTTATCAGTTTGCAGGACAATTTGTATTATATTATTCTCCCCTATTCTCCCACGCTTTCTGTGCAATCGTCCTGCAAACTTATGAGAAACGTAAACATTGTAAGAGCCCTATATTCGGCTGCTAGATAAATTTTGATGCTCTACGAGATCCTAAAGTACTGAACTTTTTTTTTATTTTTCTTTCTTCATAGAATCTCTGATTGTTTAATTTGAAAATCGGAGTCTTTTAAAAAAATGAATTTTTTTGAAATCATGATGATCCATCTTCTTCGAATGCTAGTGTCATTAATTATTGCTCTGTGTCGTTTTTCTTACTCTCTTTTCAGTTCTCGTTTATCCATGTCAGGTAAAAGTACGCCTTCGAAAAGTAGAGAAGATATTTCACTGAAAACTCCGAGTACTGCAGAATTAAAGAAAGCTTCTTTTGTTGAGGTACGGATTTAGATTGAAGGCCGCAGTTTACTTATCCTAATTTGTATATACTATTGATCGTTATTCATGAAGTTTGTATTCTGTAGTGTTTTGTCCTATCAATATTGTTCATTTCTCATTGCAGCTATTATAAGTAGAACGTGGTGGGTACATTCAGATGAGAAAAATCATCTAGAGCTATCGTTCTATAGATCCTTCGTGAACGTTATACTTTTTCATTTTAGCTTTTAGCAATCTTTGCTCGCTCTTCATTATGATAGATTATCTTTAAAGATGCATTCAAATGCAATATTCTATTTTTAATTAAGCTTCAAGTTATTAATAAATTGGTTTGGGAAAGCACCGAAGTAGTTAGAGGAGATCTTGTTTTCGGTTTTTTTAGGAAATCAGATTTTTAAATTTCTTTTGAATTCGGGGAAAAAATATCTTTTTCCATTAAAAGTAACGATCGAACAAGATCTCAGCATGTATTCTTCGACTGAATTTGTTTTCAGTCTTCAAATCTCGCCGTTAAGAATACTCCAGGAAATCGAACTGATGCGACACCATCCTTGAAAATGAAATATCGGCTTAGTTCCTCATCTAAAGCACCTCCTACCGTTGATAAACAAGTAAACTTCCTTATATTTCACCGGTTTTTTTGTCCAAATTACATGTCTCGCTGTTTTTCCAGCTTGTAGAGTTTTGATAAAGATGTTCATTAATGTCATCTACATCCACTATTAATCTTTGTTTTTATGCTCCACACGTTTTGAATTTATTAAGAACATGTTGTTTTCTTCAACTTAATGTTGATGACTGATTTGAATATCGGAGTCAGTCTCGTGGACTAGATATGGCTTTAAGTAATTGGGAATATTTCACGAATGCGATAATTATTTGTTAATGTATTATCAACTTATCAAGGTAGAATTTTGGAGAACAGTATCCACAAATTCTTGCTATTGATTTTGTCAAAGATTATCCATTTCAATATTAACGTGCTAAAATCATTTCTTGTTGCTTTAATTTGCTGATGGTGTTGGGGAATTCGGAGAATTTTATTTAGTGTGCACGCTTGCATGTAAATTATTCGAAATGATATTTTACTTCTGAGGTTTCTGCAAATTGAGATCGGTGATCTGTGCTGTGAATTTCTTCCAAATTGTATATCTATTAATACGTTTTGAGGTATTCTGGTGTTATGGTAAACTACTTGTGGATCTTTGAGGGATCAAAACATTCTATCAGTATGTACTCATTTTAATTTCATTCGTTTCACTTCTTAGACTGGATTCGTAGAAAATTTGAAACCTCAATTTACGCCAGGACAAGCTCTAGTATCCCCTGGAGTTCAAACACAGCGTCCTTCGCAAGTATCTCTCATCGACCCTATCGAACATGAAGCGCTCAAAGCACAGATACAAGACTTGACGGAAAAATTGGAAACAGTGAGACGTGAGTTGTACAATAATGATAATTTTCATCTATTTTTGAGTTCGAATAATTTTCATTTGTCGTTTCAGTCAAACATCGGGAGAAATTGCACGAAATTGACTCTTTGCGCATAAAATTGGATCAGGCAGCCGAGTTCAAAATTAAGATTATGGAATCCCAAGCCGCTCTCAAAAAAGAATTGGAGCAAGTGAAGAAGGAGAAACAAGATGTGCTTGAATCACGTGATGAAATGAGCGATATGGCGGATGCGTTGGAAATGGCTACTTTGGATAAAGAAATGGCCGAAGAAAAAGTAAATATGTACCTCTTTTTAGTGATTCTAAGTCGTGTCAATTGTACCAAATGACTTGGTTCCAAAAGGAAGGATCTTATTGTAGCGTTTATTCCTGTATATAGGTGGAAACTTTACAAGTAGAATTAACGGAGGCGAAAGAGAAAATCGAAGAATTGACTTTGGATTTCGAGATACTCAAAGCTGAATTCGATAAGGTTGGTAGTTCATCCGGCGAGAGCGAGGAAAACTCTGTAGCCAATTCGTATCAAATGAAACAACTTGAAGAACAGAATCTCCGTCTTCGCGATACTCTTGTTAGGTTTGTTACCACAGTTTTTCGTACTTTTTTTTTTTCGAAAATTACCTTCAATATTTTATACTCCTTAAATGGATCTCTTCTTCACTGTAACTAATATGTGTTTTGTACATAGGATGCGAGATTTATCGGCTCACGAAAAACACGAAATACAAAAGTTACAAAAAGATTTGGAAGATAAGAAAACGAAAAATAATGAATTGCAGAAAACTGTCGAAAAACACCAAACTCGTATCTCCGATTTGGAAAAGATTGTGGCTGAATTACACGAGCAGGTACTCTCAAGGAAAAAAAGACCTACATTTTATTTAAAAATGAACTTCGGTATTTAAAGATTCTGTTTGAATTTCAGGTTGACGCTGCCTTAGGTGCGGAAGAAATGGTCGAAAATTTAGGTCTCCAAAAATTGGCCCTAGAAGACGAAATTAAAGAACTCAAGGAGGCAGTCAGTGATCTGGAAGCGCTACAGGATATAAATGATCAGCTACAAGAAGACAGCAGAGAACTCGAATTACAACTGAGAGAGGAAGCAGATATTGCAAATGCAGCTATGAGAGAGGTAAATCCTTGCGTAATTTTCCATCTTTCTTCTTTTTACTGTCTTACATATGAAAATTACACACATCTTTCACATTGCAGGCACGAAGGGAAAAAGAAAATGCGTTAGAATCTTTGGCGGATCGCGAATTAACGATCGTTAAATTTCGAGAAGTGGTACAAAAATTACAAGATCAATGTCAAGAGCTCCAACTACAACTTCAAAAAGAGAATACAAGTCACGACAGTATGAAAATGTCCATCCCAGAAATGTTGGATTTCAAAGTTAGTTTCCGAATTATGTTCGCTCAATTGATGAACACAATTATTCGCAAACCTCTGTCCTTAAAAGTCATTTGTGTGGATTCAAAATGCCTGAAAATTGTCCTGTAACACTGCGTAGGTCTCTTTTCTCTTGGTCAAAGGACTGCGCCCTTTTCGCGGGCGAAAATTTAAATTCTAGCGAAGAATATCTCGGCTAGTCTAAGCTTGGAGCGTGTTTTTGTATCATTAATCCGATATTCTATGGTTTTTCTTTTTCAGAAAATGTTTGCAGAGACCAAAGCTCAGGCAAGGGCAATCGATTTGGAGCTTAGAAGAATGGAAGTTCTTCAGGGACAACAACATATCAAGTATTTGACTGCTTTTATGCCCGATTCTTTTCTAGTCAGAGGAGGTATTTCTTTTTCTCTTTTTTCAATGTAAATCCAAGCTCGATCAAATTAATATTTTCGCTTTTCCAACTATCACAGGCGATAACGACGCGCTGCTCACTCTCATGCTAATTCAGAGATTAATGTGGAAGTGTGAAATACTGCTGTCTCAGTTGCGAGATAAGTTCCCGTCGGTCGAGTTATCTAACAAGGGAGAATTGGTGAAAGGACATACGGCGGAACAATTTGCCTCTCGTTGCCGCTTATCGTATCATATACACTTACTTCAAAGTATTCTTCGTCAGTTCAAGTACGGCTTAGAGACGTGCACTGCAGAAGTGCTTTTGAAAACCGCCGCTTCTTTGCCCGAAATGAGTCAACAAGAAAGAATTTTGGACAGTTATATTGAATTGTTAAAAACTGATAAGGTATTATAATTTATTCGATATTCAGGTATTCTTCCTGAAAGAGGTCATATTGAAAAGATTTTCCTTTTCTAGTTGGATGAAAACGTACAAACGGATAGTTTGGAAAAATGTGTCAATTATTTCAACACGATGCACACGTTGTTGCTCCTTTCTTCTGGCGAACATTGTATTCATCAGACGAAGTTATTATCCGACCATACTATAGCTTTTTCGACCGCTTGCGACAGTATTCGTACGGATGTGGCGATAGTGCAAGCTCTCATTCAAGTAAAATAGCCCTGCATTTTAACTACAAGTATAAAAGTGATTTTTGAGCGTTTATTCAATCATGGCGATATGTTTCAGGACGACGATACGAGTGATGTATCGCCATTATGTCAACATTTGTCGACAGTGGCCGAAGTAATGCAACAACATTTAAAACAGATTCGTCGCAGAATCTCGATGGCGCCGGAAGTGCCTGTTCTTCCAATTGCTGATATGGGGACCAATCTGCTCAAAACCAGTATTTCAGCCAGTAGATTGACGAAAGCTTTGCGTGAAATTGCCAAAACCGCGTTCAGTCAGATCGCCCTGACTACGGGTTCGTCCTGAAACGATTTCCCATTACTTTCCCTTTCGCTGTAATTACGCATAATACTTGAATTTTGTATGTATCTTTGTCCATAGATGACATTTCGTTATCATCTCAAAAATTGCTAGATATATTGAATTCAGCGTGTGACAGGATATTTGACGATGTGCCTGCTAATGGATCAGTCGCATGTCTGAAGAACTCTATGAATTATTTTGCCAATGTAGTGGCAAATATAGCGCAAAGTATTCAAGAGGCAGAATCTTATCCGCCTTCTACTGCCGCAAAACACGAAAAGGTAATGGTTATTTATAGTTCGGAACTTGAACAGTCCTTTGTATCATAAATGAATAATATTGTATTTGATCTTTCTAACGGTAGAATGAAGCGCCAATTCTACTTAGAGCAGCTCTTGTAAAGGAAGAGTTAGAACAGACTAAAGCTCTGAAATCGAAATTAGACTCCAAAGACGGTGATATCAAAGAACTTAAGATGTTAGTAAAAATAAAACAGGAAGAAATAGGCGAGTTAACTATTAGGAAAGATATAGCGGAGAAAAAACTAACGAATAGCGATACGAAATTGGCGAATACGATTCGTGATTATGAGCTGAAAGTACAGCAGTTACAAGTAAGAAACTCGAAGTGTTTATTTACCTCAAAATTTCCCGGGTAAAAATTTAACTTGAGTTTCTTTCGTTCCAGCGTAAATTAGACGAAGCTGATCAATTGATGAAACGTAAAGAAACGGAATTTGAAGAAACCATGGATCATTTACAAGCAGATATTGATTCGCTTGAATGTGAGAAAGGCGAACTGAAGGATAAATTAAAATCATATTCTAAAAAAGTTCTGTACGATGGTATCGTAAAGAACGCCAATATTTCAAGTACGGTCTACTTTCTTTAAAACTATTAGATCATATTTTCATGTTTTAAAATTTAATTATCTAACAAACAGCTAATAACATGAGCATCGGTAGTTTGTCGTCAACTGTTACTCCATCAATACCGCTCGAGCAAGATCCTGTCCTACTGGGTAGAATAAACGCTTTGAAAGCACTTCTGACTGAAGAGCGTAGGAAGAGATTTAAAATCGAGAATGCATATTATAAAGAGAAATTAGATAAACTCGAACCTATACCGGTAAGTCATCCTAGGTTGAATTATTCCATCTGTCGAAATCACATCTCATGGAGTTTCTTGTACTTCTTTGGTTTAGATGTTCAAGCAAGATTCGGAAATCAATTCGGAAATATTGGAGCTAGAGAAAAAAGTAAAGGATTACCAAAA
The DNA here is from genome assembly GCA_035079395.1 of Aspidiotus destructor. Classification (NCBI taxonomy): domain Eukaryota; kingdom Metazoa; phylum Arthropoda; class Insecta; order Hemiptera; family Diaspididae; genus Aspidiotus; species Aspidiotus destructor. Next base: position 6,417,604 of record JAVHKZ010000003.1, on the reverse strand, counting down.
CGTGAGTGAAATTATAATTCATCTTCCGGACTTCCGCATTATTTTATTTTTATACATCAACCCTTTTTTCTTTTCAGGACTTGGTTTCGTATATGTCACGTATGAAGGTTATCGATATAAGTAAACGAATTCCTGGAACATGGCCTACATTAGATAAAGACGCCCCTGTTATGCAATTACGAGAACAGCAAGATGAAATTAAAAGTCTTAATTTGAAAGGTCAAAAATTAAAGGTAACATGAGTTCTTATTCCTTATCATTTCTCTCGACTTTTTCAGATCGTATCATCTGCTATTGTCTTCCTTTCTGTTTCTAGTTGGATTACGTCAATCTCGTGTTAAAAAGGAAACGCGGTAGTCAAGTACTCACAAATTTCGGATCTTTCCCAACCCTAGATATGAAAAAAGCAAGTGTTCTAAATCTAAATTTTTTTTTCATTGTAAGAACGTCGAACTAACTAAATTTCAATTTTTGATGATGCGGAAACAAAACTCATATTGTATCTATTTTATCATGGCACGAACATTTGAATAATCTCTCTCTTATTTCAGATTTTGGAAACCCAGAAACCAGAACCGTTTGCGGTCTTGAAAACATCGTGCAGTAAATTGTTTCCCAATCCGATGGTCGTAGACGTAACTATGCAACTGGGGGATATTGATAAATTAGTCAAAACAGTTTTTACGAAAGTATCGTAAACAAGATTGTTGCTTCGACTGGAATTATCGGGTTCAACTCGCTGCTTTTACGAGAATTATTGTGATGTATAACTGCTATCTTACGATCGAGTTTCTTACGTTTTTAATGAAGATTTTGTTAGTATTATAATTGTGAACGTTTTTGAAGCATATTGCGTTACTATTTTTATCAGTATTTTTTCGAGAAATACAACTTTTTAAGTTCAGTAATTGTGATAAATTTACATTAAATGTTTAATACAGAAGGCATAAGATTTTTCGCGCTTGTGTTCAAAATTATATCTTATCTGATGAAACGTCCGCCTTGGCACTTGTATTCTGTAGAGAAGAATTATAAAACGGATTTGCGGTTATTATGGCATCATCTTGCCTCGGAAAATGGCTACGTCTGACTGCGCTGTTCTGGGATTATTTTAATTGAGAATTGAAAAATAATTCTCTAAAGAGTTTACGAGTTTTTAGTAGATAGTCATTAGCTGATTTTCTGTTCTAGTTATTTTCGTTGAGAAAGATAGGAGGGGATGCGGTGTGGTCATATTCTTATGGCTGGCGGGTCTCGCGGAGGTGCGAAGTGACGGTGATACGAGTAGTTGTAGTATCGTGATGATATCACAGCAGCTGCAGGATGAGTAAACGGCCGTGGTGTATTATCGCTTGACTTGTTACCTAGTATTGATTAGGTAGTTCAGTTTTCTGTTGTTCTTTCTTTGAATTGTTCGAAGTGAGAAAATATTTATCCTCTTCAATTCGATATCGGTCGACTCCTAAATTTATCGCTAAAAATTATGAAATACCTCGTGAATCGTGATATAGAATTAACTACTTGCGCCATGTTCTGATTGACTTCAATTCATGATGCAGCCAAGACGACGATCGACTTATGTTAGTCCATGTGTGAAGTACATGATATTTCTACTCAACTTTACATTATGGGTAAGTTTCAAATCTTCTAATATTGTTCTTCTGAAAATGGATGATATAACTATTCAAAACTGTCTCGTATTTCAGTTATTCGGATGCTTACTGATAGCAGTAGGACTTTGGGCATTCCTAGAGAAGTTCAATGCCACCGGATGGATGAAAGTGGAGACGATTTACGATATCATCTTAAACATTTCTATGGTATTAATGCTTCTCGGAGGGATAGTGTTTATAGTTGGATTCACGGGCTTTGTTGGAGCCTTACGTGAGAACACTTGTCTATTGAGATTTGTAAGTCGTCCTGTGGTTTTGATTTGATGCGCCTTGTTCAGGACGTTAATCTATTCCTCACTATTTCAGTATTCATTCTCGTTATTGGTTTTCTTCTTACTGGAAATGGGCGTTGCTATTGTTGGTTTTGTATTCCCTTCTGCGATGCAAGCTACTTTAGAAGAGTACGTGACCGATAGAATTATTCATTCTTACAGAGATGACCCTGACTTACAAAACTTCATCGATTTTGCTCAGCAACAAGTAATTTTTTTCGTTTGCCAAATCATGATCGAAAGTACGGTATCATTTCGAAATTTATGAGTTGACCCTCTTGTGGTTTTGTACTACAGTTTCAGTGCTGTGGATTAAGCTCAGAAGGTTATGTAGATTGGACCAAAAATGAATATTTCAATTGTAGTTCACCGAGTATCGAGAAATGTGGAGTACCTTTTTCATGCTGTATCAACGCGACTGTAGTAACCGTAAGTGTTATTTTTATCTTTAGACATTCGAGACGTCGATGTGAATTGATATGAAAATTAACTCATCGTGAATAGCGATTCACAGTTCACGCTGTGATATGGTTTTTGAGCACGTAGCGTACATTATAGTTGAAAACTTGTTTTGTTGTCGTTGAAATTCAATGATGTGTCATAGATGAAAGTAACCTATTTACTCATTATCCTACTATATAATTTACAAAATAGTATACTATTCTACCTACAAGATTATGATCGATCAATTAATTTATTTTTCAGAGTAATTTGCCAAATATTATGTGTGGATACGGTGCTCAGAATCTTTCAGTGAGTTTATTAATACGATAATTTCTCTGTAATTAAAACTCATTCTTCATGGAAAAACGTAACATGCTTCTTAATTATGTAGGTTGCAGAAGCTAACAAAAAAGTATGGACGAGTGGATGTATAGAAGTGGTACGATTATGGGCTGAAAGGAATTTATATGTCATCGGCGGTGTCGCGTTATTCGTAGCCTTGTCTCAGGTGAATACCAACTACTCATACCTTCTGTCATAGAAAAAGAGATATTTTTATGGTTTTATTGTGGTCGTATTCGCAGCTACTGATTATCAACCTGGCGAAAACTTTGGAAGGTCAAATAGATCTGCAAAAAGCTGGCTGGTCTTGAAATATGCCTGCTTATCGTTCAGCGGTGGTCGGAGGGTGAGTGATATAACTTTCATAATATATTAATTCATTAGCAACAGCAGTCCGTTCAATACCTCTATAATAAAGAAAATATTTGAGTTGGCTGACGATTAATATTGCAACTCGAGGGATAATATCAGAGCTTTTCAAGAAAAGTTGAGAAAACTTAACGTAGAAAATCTTCAAAGATTCAAATACTGCATTTGAAGAACTTGAAAAAATGAACGACTGTCTGATCAAGGCTAGGTAAATCAGAAGCGATCATTTAGCAAGATAAACTGCAATGAATTTCATTGGATTTTTTCGTATTATTCATTAATTACCTTTAGTTTTTCATTTTACTATGTGTAATAACATGAGCTTTGTATTTTAGGTACCGATACCTGTAAGAAGAGATTTGTTGCATGCGCTGAACGGTAAGCTAGTATGGGTATTGCATGGAATCTTTTTCATCAACTTGTGTGTTTATTTTTATTATCAATGAATGGATTGTGCAGAATTGTAGTGGCATTGAAAAAGCAAATGAAAAGATGTTAATTGTTCGTTCAAAATATTTTCTTGTATTATAATGATGATTTTAACAATTTGAAAGACGATTTTTTTTATCAAAACTTTTATACAATTGGAACTAGTTGAGTTTGTTTTTATTTTTCAATCATTTGTCTCCAGGCATTAAAGAGTTTTTAATTTCAAAACAATGCCAATTGTTCATTTTTATGCCTTATTGTGAGCCTATGTATTAGTAGTTATATCGTTTTTGTGTTTTTTTTTTTTTTTTTTTTTTTTTTTTTTTTTCTATGAAATATGTATTTGTATTGTGATTTTTCGATGATATTCTTGATCAATATTTTTTCTCTAATGTAGTAGTTTTTAGATTTATTTTGACTCTATTTACCAGAAATTACTCAATCAATAGTTGAATCATAATAATGGTAACATAAGTAGTTGGTTTCTCGAATTTGAAGAATAGACCGTCTTCCGTGGGCTTGTGCATCATTATTTTTTCCTCATTATTGCGCTCACCTAATTGTATGACGAGATCTATATCAATATAGTTAATAGAATAGTTTTTTTTTTTTTTTATTCAGAGTTTGATGTGATTTTATTCTAAGTCCGTTGTATTTGTGTAATCACGTTTTTGGCTTTCACCCAAGGTATTTATTTTAGATTCTTTCTTTTCTTGGGTGAAAGATATCCAAAAAACTTTCAAACTCCAGTCCTTTTCTTTTGCAGTGTACTCGTAGTTTTTTACAAATCCAAAATCATTCTTAGTTGAAATGAAATTGGTAACTTTTTTCAGCCTTATAATTAACTGTAACGCCAGTATCGATCAAGCGTAGAAATTTGTATTGTCAATTTTAAATTCATAGGAAACTTAATTTTTTTTATCGGCTTTTGAGTGTTCACTATTATCATCGATAGTTTAATTATTCACTTTCTTGTACAATGCATTCCATACTTTTTTCGAGTCCAATGTTAAGATAATTCTCTCTCTCATTTTATGTAAATTTGATCCTTTATAAATTTTTTTATGTACTTGTAATAAATTATGAAAATCAATCTCAAAACTCACCTTTCTCGCGTATCTTTTGTGAATTTTTCTGTATCCACATCTTCAACTTCTAATTGTCTTGTTGGTTATATTTTTCTATAGGTACATTCAATGGTCAGTAAATCGCATCAAACCAACTTTATACCACTTGTGTATTGTTTGGTGAATTGAAATTGGTATTATCTTCCGCTGATAGGTCAATTTACCGACAGTGGCGAGTATTTTAATAGAAAAAAAAAAAAAAAAAAAAAAAAAAAAAACGTGAAAACACCTCCAATAAAAATCAATTGAATATCCCTGCTCAAAAATTTGAAAACTGAATTTCAAAATCTTGAATCAGCATAAAACTTCAGGAATAGAGAGCCCTTCAAGTCCAATACATCTCCTTTGTTCTTGTGGAGTGGTAGAGTTGAATATTGGCCCTCCTTGCATCTTAGATTTTTGATTCATAGCAACTAGCAATCAATAACAATTAAATTCGACCCACCCTGCTATAGATGGATTAAATAGACTAATATTATGCAAAGAAAATTTGAAGCATACAATGTATACGCAATTTTTAAATTATGAGATCAGAATCTGAAAGAAAGGAGTGTTGCCGTTTTTGTCTCTCGAGTCTGAATAACTATGGAACGGGGATAGAACGTCTTCAAGTTTAAGAGCAGAAGACAGGACGGGTGAGCACAGGGAGGATTTTTAGTAGAGTGTGATTTTGGGAAATTGTACTTAGATAGGATAACAAGTTTCACTCGAATGCAGTCGGCAAGCTATGTGATCGAAGTGTGAAGGCTGAAAGCGTTCTTGTTCGCCACTGTTTGCCAGAGATTCTGAGCCCCATTTTTTAGGAATGACAAAGAATTCAATTTACAAGCTGCAATTTGCAAATAATTAGAATCAGACTCGGCGGACTGTCATATGGTCTGTTTATCTAATCTGTAGACATTTTACATACACCAATGAATAATTTTTTGAACCACAGGTGAATTAAGGTGAATTGTGATATCGATTTATCGAACAAACAATATTCATTATTCAACAGAAGTAATGAAATTAATTGCAACTAGCGCTTCCAGGTGACTCTATAGAAAAGTATGACAAAAATGAGCTGTGGGCAGTGGGCTTCATGGCTAGTATTGGACCCACGACCCACGTGTCACGCAAAACATGTGACCATTTTACTGCATGTGAGAAGACAAAAAATATTTCTGACCTTTATACCGGCAACCGGCATTTTTATCATTCTTTCAGTTTCAGATCTTCTTATTACTGTCATCAAATCATTGTAGCCTGTATTTTTGGTTTCTCTTGCTCAGCAGTCAAAAGTGATCTAAAAGATATAGGAATCTTTTTCTTCCTTCTTCGAGCTAGGCTGTAATTTATTCGTTCTTGAGTTCGATTCTGTGGTAAAGATGGAAAACAATGGGTCTTGCTTTCGATGCAATAAAACAGGACATTATGCTAGGTCTTGCCCTCAGAATGAGAGGACGCAAGATAAATGTTACAAATGCAACAAGCCTGGTCACATGGCTCGTGAATGCAGAGAAGGTGGAGATCGTTGTTATAAGTGCAATGAATTTGGTCATATGGCAAAGGATTGTTCTCAAGCTGGACGGCAATTTTCCAATGCCAGCAAAGTCACTTGCTACAACTGTAATCAGACCGGGCATATGGCTCGTGATTGTTCTAATTCGAATGAGAAGTATCAGAGTAAGTGTTATTCGTGCTCTCAATCCGGACATATAGCTCGCAATTGCCCGTCTAACGCCGAGAGAACATGTTACGAATGCGGAGAAGTTGGTCATACTAGGAAAGATTGTGGCAAATAATTTCTCCTATCATTTTTTCAACGTCAATGATGTCTTGTTGATTCTGATTCGTTTTTGAGACAGAACCATACTTTCCTGTTCATTGTTTTATATTTACTCTCGCAACTTAAAGAGATTACCGAACTTAGTTCTCTAGTATTAAACTTACCTCTCAACCATAATACTATTAAATTTAAGTATTTCGTCCAACAATAGAAATCTGAAAATAAGATCTGTATTTCAAAGATTCGTATTTTACTTATCATCTCGAATATAAATTAATCGCAAAGTTCCTATATTTTATGCTGTAGGTTTTTAATTATTAGATACACTATGGCGCACCCAGGTCAAATTATTTGCATTCCTTTTTTCCTTTTGAGATTTCTTTTTTGTTTGTATTTTTGTATCTATTTATTTTTGCGTTTATCACACAAATGTACTCAGTTTATGCATAGAACAACAGAAAGTGAATGTAGTTTTCTTAAAATATAGTCATGGACGCACGAAGATATTAATTTTGATAAAAGTTCGAATAATTTTACTTATATTATAAAGAATGGACCTATAATGAGTCTGAGTATTTTCATTTTTGTTTGCATTTCAATCCAAATATACTTCGTTCATAAAAGCACAGTTAGTGTTTGTTGTGCACTACTTTCCAGTTATGTGGATGTAATTTATTCGATTGAATTTATTAGACGTGTGTCTTCTTTCAATAATGATTTTTTTCAGCTGAGGATCGTCCTCAATTTCAACAAGATCCGGTGAATTTATCCTAGAAGATAATAGAGATCAGCTTCTTATTGCAGCCAGCCTTGCCTCTTACTAATTTTTGTACATAGTATTTTCTTTGTCATCGAAACTAGAACATATTCTGATGACAGGATATTGACATACAGACTTATTTTCCGGTACCATTGTAGTCTTCATTTGTATTCTTGAGAAACGTGTGCCACATTCATTGAAATCAAACTTTTTAATCTTCCTATATTAATTTTCAAGTCAATAAATCTGAGAGAGAAGAAAAAACGGCTTTCGGAATTCAAGTTATGGTCTACCTACTACCATTAATTACATTCAAAAGTGGAGAAGTTGCGTTAAATATTTCTGTTCAAAATGAAGTCCAGATGAAGGCTTATGTTACCTGTGAATTTTTATTCAATTCTCAACTTTTTAGATTTTAGTTATTCTATTGAATACATGGAATAGGAATGCACGAAATAGCGTTTGTTTTTATGAGGTATGCTAGATCAGAAATATTTTCGACCCAGTCAAACTTTATTTTTGTAATGCACCATCGAAGCTTAGAGTAATTTTTTCGTGTGTTTATTCTGATTCAGTTTTTCGATTCTACCGCACGACGAGGCGTTTTTCAATGAGATAAACTAATCGTTTGTATTTTATAAAAATCACATATACGAGTACTATGTACATTCAACAATATCACAAATACTTTTTTGACTAAAAAAAATCAATGCGTACAACGATTGCGATAATAGAGTGGACGAGTATAAATTAATTCATTTTGATGCATTTATATACATACGTATTTACAGAGTAATTGTTCTGCATTTATAAAAAGAGTTAAAATAGAAGAAAAAGATTAACACCGTTGTTGCTTATGAAAGTTATTGGTTTCGTTAACAAATGCTGGATTGGTATAGCCCGCTGACTTCTCCGACAACGTTTGAACTTGAACTTTAACTTGAGGAAAGTCTCTCTTCACTTCGTTTACCATATCCTTGGACATCTTCTTTAATTTCGTTTCATTCTCGTAACAGTTTCGATTGTTCTTCAACCAGGTGCGAGCCTTCTTAATTAACGGATGAAGTAATATTTCGCTATATTGATAGTCGTTGTCGTTTGCTGAAGTGAAAAGAGGGAACAAAATGTTATAATTGCGTAAGTAAGATGACAGTATCAGTATCGTTTTCGAGACCTGTATGTACAATAACTAGCTTTTGTCTGTTTTATCTAATTTCAATTAAGTTTTTGTGAAACGCATGATCGAATTCGCATCTTTAGGGTGCAGTTAGATGACACTTCAGCCTACATTTTGATGGGGCAAAAAAAAAAAAATTGTACTTCTCTCGCAGGATGGTACAAAATATTCTAGATTATACTACAGGGTACATACGGGTATAGGGTTGTAAATCCATTACAGATGGGATTAAGATACTCGCTTTGAAGGTCGAATTTTTTTCTAGTCTTGAAGTCATGATTAAGAGGACGTTATCACCAGACAGGACGAACACATGAAAAGTAGGTCAACATTCTGATAGTCGAGTTATAAGTGTATATTTAATATACCGGGGAAGATTTTGACCTTTTAACACTTGAGATACTGGGGTGACTTGACCGGACTCAATCAGGCTTGTTTATTGAGCATTTGAGTTGGTAGGTATCATTGTTACCGATGAGAAGATGTGAAGATCGATATTCGTACGCATGCAAGTCAGAAAAAATCGCATTTCCTAAGAAGGTAGTTGGTAAGATCTAATTTAGGAACTTTGGAAATACGGTATGTGAAGGTAACCGCGAGGCGAGGGTGACTCCGACTTGCTTGAGCCGCTCACAACTTTTGAACTGTCTTCACTATGATTGACTTGAAATTTTTCACATGTTTCATGTCTTTAATCTACCCTGACCCTTAATTTGAAATTTTCTGGGTGCTTCCCCCCCCCCTTCACCCTCGATATTCCGCGGGTGATTCAAAAATTTGCAAGTTCACCTTGCCCAGTTCGTATACTAGCTTTATGCTAGGATTTTAAAAGTCCCAAACTAGACTTATAATAGAACGGAGAAGAACCCCCTTCTCCCTCCAGGATTTTACTAGTCTTGAACTAGGCTTATGGGCGTAAACCAATCATCAAAAATACAATAATATACTGTATGAACGGATCTATACATAGGATGCCTAAGCCTTTCTTTTTGATTCCCTGTTGAACTGGACCTCAACTTAGCTACTGTAGTAGGCTTAGCCTTCCTTATATAGGCCTAAATGTACATAAACTACACCAAGAGTGTAGGCTTACTATGATTTTAGCAGTCTTAAACGAGAATTATAATAGATGTGGAAGACTCCCCTTAGGATTTTACTAGTCCTAAACTAGACTTATACCAGGCCAAGGAGGGAGAGGGGGCAAAAGAGTGGAGCGAGTGAGCCTAAAAGCTATTAGCTTTCGCTCGTTCGTCCTCTAAAAGCTATTAGCTTGAAATATTTCAAAGTACACTAGCTTGGAATACTATTTCAAAGTAGACTTATACTAGACCAAGAAACGGGGCCAACGAGCGGAGAGAGTGAGACCCCCTAAGGTCATCAGCCTAAAATATTCCAAAGTAGACTCCGCTCGTTCGCCCCCCTAAAGCCTTAGCCTAAAATATTCTAAAGTAGACTTATACTAGACCAAGAAGCAGCGCGAACGAGCCGAGTGAGCTCCCTAAAAGCTATTGTTTGAAAATATTATATAACTAGACACGTAGTAGAGTGAGCTCTTCTAAAGCCACCAGCTTGAAATTCTTTAAAGTAGGTTCCTACCAAACCAAGGAGGGGTTGAACGAGCGGAGCAGATGAGCTACTCAAAAGCTATTGGCTCGCGATACCCTGACTGGAACTACATAAACAACAAACGCTGATAAAACGGGTTACAACCATATAGGCGCCGACGATTAGGCGCAACAATCATTCAGACGCGGCATTCATTTGGACTCCGCGACGAAAAAATTTATTTATAAAATTATTTGAATAAATATTAATTTAATAAAGAAAATTTATTTAATTATAAATATTTTTAAATTAATTTGATAAATTTTCAATTTAATAAAAATATTATAATAATTTATTGAAAAAAAAATTTAAAAAAAAATTAATAAAAATAATTTTCAAAACTATATCTAAACAAAATATAAAAATAAATAATTCTAAAAAATAAATAATTCTAAAAAATATAAAATATCAATATTAAATTTTTATTAATTAAAAAAATATTAAAAAAATAATTAATTTTTAATTAATATTGGACTTGAATTAAATTGATTAATTAATTTTATTATTAATAAAAATATTAATAATCTATCAATTGATTGAAATTTTTGTTTTTAAGCAACTTAAATCTAAAGTATCAACTTTTTAATTTCATTAATGAATTAATTTCCTTAAAAATTTTATTAATAAATAATATCATTTTAATTATTTAAATTATTGTTAATACCGGTAATTTATTCAACCTGTATTAATAGGCCTATTGTTTGAGATTAATAAAATTAATAATTATTAATAATAATGATGGAAATAAAAATCAGAATCTTAGATTATTTATTCGTGGATAAATTAAATCTATTGATAAAAATTAATCAATTTGCTATTCTTCCAATAATAGCAAAGATTATACATATTAATTTTACCAAAATTTTTAATTTTATTAGTTTCTTGATTTATAATTTGTGATATAATTCCAAATCCTGGTAAAATTAAATTATAAACTTCAGGATGACCAAAAAATCAGAATAAATATTGGAATATTATAGGGTTTCCATTACCTCTAGGGTCGAAAAATATTGTTTTAAAATTAATATCAGTTAGAGTTATTTCGATTCCTCTTGCTAATACTGGTATTGATGAAATAGCTCAATTAATTTTTAAAAATTGTTTCCTTTGCGCCTAAGCGTCCAATTGTTCTTGCGTCTACTTGAATGGGCGCCTACTTGATTTTTCAGTTCTTCACGCCTTATTGTCCGCGCCTAAATCATACCAACCCGATAAAACTGGCCCTCAGACCTAACATGTGAGCCGCTCAACCAATTATCAAGCAAACCAGGTTAACAATGAAAACGAACGAGTGAAAACCTAACGAAAGGACAGCAGACAAGAAACATGATCGGCTCCGTCAGAAGATTTTTCTCAACAAGTTTCCTTTTTCTTCGGTCAAGGTCTCTGAATAAATTTTGAGTTTGTAGCTCTCTTGGGGTGGAGTAGATAGCAAGAGAAGGGGAAAAACGAGAAATGTAGACGATGTAAAACTGCTTCCCATTATAGGGCTCTTCCACCGATGCATATTTCATATAAATTTCCCTGATTCTTATTGTAATGGCAGTGAAAATAACATTGCTCTTATGTAACATAACACCTTTATGGTTTTGATGTATGTAATCAGTTCTACACGTAAGAGCAATGTTAAGATACACTGCTAGTACAAATCTAAGATAAGAATCAGGGATATCAATATGCAATATGCAGTGAAAGAAGAGCCTTATGGTCAAGTAGGCTATGCCACGATGACACATCCGCTATTTTCTGTCTCTGCTAGGTCAACGGAAGGCCGGAAAGAAAATACAGAAAACCGATTAACAATCAACCTGACATTCTTCTTGGTGATGGATCGTCATAGAAGGAAAAGATTATAAATGAAAGGCGTCTCCGCTACGGTAGATTATCCCGAGCTCAGATATAAAAAAAATCTACAGCGAACGATCGTCAGTTGATTCCTTCATTTTTGAGTGTCAAGATCGACAAAACGGAATATTCAAACGTAAATTGTCTCCGGGGCGCGCGTATGGAAAAGTTAAAAATTACAAATTTATCAACCAACCTGTGAAATAGCTCACTATCGTACCCAGGACAACGGTCAAGCAGGTACCGATTAATGCGTAGTACATGTACGTTATTCGCAACAAATATGTGAGAAAATCGCTGTTGAAAGAAATAAAAATTGAAAACTTTTGGTACATTTTGTCAAATTGATACCATCATCAATAGGAAAAAAAAGCTTACTCAGTTTTTGCTGGCACTACTTCCAACTCATCTTCGCCCACCGACGAATCGACCACATAATCGTCTCTCAACGTCGCTTCGACACTTTCATTATACATCGGATTAGTGGAACGGGACTGCATAGCGTTTAACAGATATCCTGGTGCTATGTGTTGGCTGAATGTATCGTTGGTACATCCATCAATACTAGTTGGCAAATATTGTACTGGTGATTTGTCCACGAATGCCGAACCAATCGCTAAGTACGCGACAATAAAATAGCTGACTATCATACCGGCTGAGGCGCCCTATAACAAGTTCAAAAAAATTTTCTCAATGCTGATCATTTTTTCATATAATATCCGTGTGAAGATAATTCTTTCAATATTGCCATCCGTACTTTCCAATTTGCAATAGGTACAAACATGGCGAGTATGAAAACTCCTAATAAAGGCCCACTAGTAGCCGACGTCGTCATCATCGACGATTCTATGACCCCTGAGAAACGTGAAATCACGAACGCTAAACCCATTATAGAAATTCCAACGCCCAGACCTGGAACAAGAATTCGTAATTAAGATCCATAGTAAAAGTTGAAAATTTTGAGGTAGAGCCCATGTCGTTTAGAACGTACCTATCCATTTTATCGTGTTCAGTTGCTTCTTTTCTGTGAGGTTCTTGCACATGGACAAATGCGAAAGGAAGTCTTCAAAAATAACCGTTGAGATCGAATTTAAGTTAGAAACTAAAAAGCTGAAAAATAAAAATTAGTTTGGGTTAATACTGACTCCAAGAATTTTGTACAGAACTTCGGAAAATGGATCATTCGGTGACTTTGATTCGAAGGGTTTTGGAATGAGAAACTGTTCGATCAAAGTTGGAGTTGAAGACTGCTTGATGAGGGGAGAGAAGGCCACTGACCACTTTTGGCTTTCATGCAAATATTGTACACATACTCCGTAACAGACATTCCAAGAGAAGTCATTTAAATTGCCAAAAAACTGGGGTTATTATTCTTAAAGTGAGAAAACGGGGTCTGAAAATATGGTCGGTGGGTAGGAGGCTAGAGAGGGGGGGGGGGGCTAAGGGTCATTTAGAATTCTAAAAACGCATAGGTCGTTTGGAAATTATCTCTCAAAAAATATATTATGTACTTTTATGTAATAGGCTATTATGCCTTCCAATTCATTATATATCCTGTAGCTGCTTTGAACTTAACATAGTCAAGGAGAACTTTCATGGAGTTCATTGTGTGATGTTCAAGTTCACGAACGGAAGTTGAAATGATTTATTGGTATTGAAGTTCATTTTTTATGCTCGCGTAGACTAGAAATCATTTAATGAGCAAATATTTATGCACCAGCGAGAATTTCATCATGAGAAAATTTCCCCATGAACATGGGCGGTTATATGCGATAAATTTAATCAGTTCACATCACTGACGACGAATACAGCGTACTATAGCTGGTACTAGTAAAGGAATTAAGTCAAGATACAGTTTCTGAAGAGGATATAGCGAATGTATGTAAAAGTAGGTACCTTAATGCCCCATTGAACAAACAAGCCATCGTCAAACCAAGAAATCCAGGTAGGAAATAAAATTTATCTTCTATATAGAATGGCAGTATTTCATCTATATCTGAGATATATCCTAATTTTTTAGGATCACAATCGAAGTAATGTGCGAAAATCACCATTCCAACGATCCATGAAAGGCTGATTAGCAAAACCGTAAATGGCACATTTAACCATAATGTTCTGAAACATTAAACATATTCATAGAATAAATATTGTGATACAACTAAGCTACATAATTACAACTTGAAACCCGCGATTTTCAACGGTCGGAGCTCCTTCCTCGAACAGGCCAAATTGCCGACGAAAATTTTCCCTGGACTTTGAAAACCGCGTCCGGGAGTTTCTGTGAACTGCGTGACGTCACTTGACGTGTGACGCTTTATGACGTCATCAATGACCTTGACCCACTTAGGGACTAAAAATTTCAATTTCCACCCTTTAACTTCCAGCGGTGATGCTTTATGGCGTCATCAATGACCTTGACCTACTTTAGAATGCTTTATGACATTGTCAATGACCTTGACCTTTTTAGGAACTTGGAAAAAATTTCAATTTCCACCTTTCAACTTCTAGCGGTGATGTTTTATGACGTCATCAATGACCTTGACCTACTTCAGGGACTTGACGTCATGACCTTGACCTACTTAGAGACTGGGCAAAATTTGAATTTCCAGCCTTTCAATTTCCAGCCATGATGCATTATGACGTCATCAATGACCTTGACCTACTTAGAGACTGGGCAAAATTTCAATTTCCAGCCTTTCAACTTCCAGCCATGATGGCTTATAACGTCATCAATGACCTTGACCTACTTTAGGGACTTGGAAAAATTTCAATTTCCAGCCATGATGCTTTATGACATCGTCAATGACCTTGACCTTTTCAGGAACTTATAAAAATGTCAATTTCCACCCTTTAACTTCCAGCAGTGATGCATTATCACGTCATGAATGACCTTGACCTACTTAGAGACTGGGCAAAATTTCAATTTCCAGCCTTTCAACTTCTAGCCGTGATACTTTATAACGTCATCAATGACCTTGACCTACTTAGAGACTTGGCAAAATTTCAATTTCCAGCCTTCATTATATCAGGCCAAGCATGCAGTATACTGAGATACTCATTTTCTGAGGGGGTATTTTCGCGCCAACGTGATCGCAAGCGCGCGCAGGAGGTTGCGGGTTCCCCGCTGTCATTGCAAACCCGAAATGGCCTCTAATTTTTTTCAGGGAAACCCCTTGATAAAACAGGTTTCCTGTTAAGACTTCACGGATTCAGGGAACCTGTGGGGTTGTTTTGGAAGGGTCTTCTCAGAGTCTCGTGGTGTTTGGAGCGTTGCATATCTGGATCATTGAAGGGGCGATGTTTCAACATTGCATATCTAGCTCACTGAAGGGGCTAAGCCAATTGATGTATGAAGCATTGCATATTCAGTTACTTAAGGGAGCTACTCCCCGTTTCAAGCGAGCTGTAGTAAGCCTATAATACTATACACAAGGCTAAAAATGGGAGCCACTCAGCCTAATATACAGTCCTAAACTAACCGCTATTTTATACGACCAGTATTTCATGAAGTGGAAACCAATGAGCCCGTCAATCAACTAGTTGGTCTGACGTTCAACAAGCAGAGACCCTCGATGTTATGAAGTTTACAGTACTAGGAGAGACATATGCCATTATCTTTATTTTTTGCTGGTAGGAAATTTTTCTACCATATTTTGGCGAAAAACTTTTCGAGTGTTAAAGATATTCACCTCAAAAAATTTGAATTTCTCTTCATTTTCTAATCTGCCTGTTAACAGTCATTATTTACCCACGTTGTGAAAAATTCAGCGTGACCTTCCCCTTTTCCTTGCTATGAAATGTAACAATTGTATCATTCCTTCATAGTGCTACAGTTATCGTTGGTGATCTACAGACTTACCGGGAGACCAGTATACATGAAAAAAAGAATTTAATGGAAATATACCCACAATTTTATTCATTATTCAAATATTTACCGTAAGTTTTTCTAAACATGAATAGGTAACTATTATTTTTTTTTTCTATAAAAATCAACTTACTTGATAACTTTTCCTTCAGACTTCATACTCAAATAACGTTGGACAAAATTCTGTTGGCAACCGTATAGAGACAAAGTCATAAAAAATTGACCCAACAGGGCTGATGTGGTAGTAACTCGGGCAGTAGGATTCAAGTCAAAACTGTAAATCAGAAGAAAAAAAAAAAATGGTCAGATATTAATACGTCTTCTACTTCGTACCGAGTTGGATCGCATATTGAAGCCAGTTTCTCTTCTGTGTGTTTTCACAAGGGATAAGGAAAAACTCGTTTTTCTTCTGCAGAATGACCTTGCGACGATGTTAGAATATTATGATACCATTTTATGTTAGTCGCTTCATTGCAAATTTGTATAGAGTATTTTAGACGATAGATTTTCATCGATATTGCGTTTGTAACTGAATTAGATGGACACGACAGAATCTTCTTGTTATTAGGATAAAATTTGATTAAGAGTGTTGGCTCGTCAACGCAATCAGCCCATTCAAAATGAAAAAATATCGGATAACAATCAGCTATCTTTTTCGCCTTCTCTTCCTTTTTTAATGTCATTATAAGTTACAATATTGTTCTTATTATTTTTTTTTTTTTGTAGCACTATGTGGTACATCAACCATTAAGTCGTTACTCATCTCACTATGAATGCAAATTACATTACGCATATAAGTAAACAAGTATTTTTTTGCCTCATATTTACTCAACAGATTTTGGTACAAACGACGAACTAAGCTTCATAATCTTCGTAAAACAATGAGCTGAGTATCGTATTTTTAATTTTTTTATGAATGGAAATACACGCACACGTTTCAACTCCTTATTTAGTCTAATTCTGTTGACACGAAAAAAGCAAACATACAGTTTACTTACTTCACTCTTTCCATATATCACGAGGGACAAGAATTTATCCAAAAGCAAATTCCTAGACAGGCGAGATTGAAAAAACAATGAATGGAACGGGTCAGGTGAGATGATTAATGAGACTATGAGAAAATTTCCCCGACAAATTAATATTACGAAGTGCTTGCGATGAATTTATTACGATTAGAAAATAAATTTATTACTTGTTACGCAAGTAATAAATTTGCGCAGATTTCCATTGAAGGTTTGAATGTACAAGGAATGTCCTTTAGATTTTTGAAATTGGAGCAAAAGCTCGTTTTTGAATAAAAAACATACCGCTCCTATCTTCTACCAAAAAAAAAAAACAAAAAAAACTAATGGTCGAATTTGAGTAATCTATTTTCTTTACTGTTGTGAGCTGGGTGCGGAGATTGAAAAGTTTTCTATTAAATCGAAACAACCTAGAGGAAATGAGTTCCTAATTAGGAGTTTTTCAAAATGAAATAATTTCGCTAGTTCAAATATTCAAAAATGAAAAATTCGAATGAAAGAGGATTTGTCTTCTCATTTTGTAGTCTTTGAAAATGTTCAGCAAGTATGAATTGACTGCCTAGAAGAGTTACTGATCAATGGTCATGTTTAAGGGAATCTGGCTTGAGTCGAGTGGGAGAAAGACAAAGAGAAGACTGAAGATTATTAATGTACAATCAAGAGGATACAGGTAAGAAACATCTATGTCAAAAGCGTACGTCGGGCAACTTACTTGAAAAAATCCAAACGTCCCCGTTCGAGAGGTACACTAATAACGGAGAGAGGTCCGTCTTTAGCGGTGAGGGTACCTTGTATTATAACAATTATACTACACAAGATCATTGCTATTCCTTGTACTACGTCAATCATAATTGCTGCTCGCAAACCTCCCTGAAAATACCACGATGTAAGTTCAATTGAAAAAAGTCATTCTTTGTAATTATATGAGTAGTGAATAATATATCTATATTTACCATGAGTGTGCAGCAGATACCGATACTAGATATACCCACTATCGACGCCCAATATGGTACACCGATAATAGTTTTGAGAGCCACGCACGGCGTGAATACTGTAATGCTTAGACTTGAGGTTTGTCGAGCAATGTACGCTCCGGATGCCAAACATCGGACTAATCGAGATTTGAATCTTAAATCTAAATACTGGAAAATAGAATAAAATCCAGAATTTCAATCTGTGATGCACGTATAAGGTAATTCTTAGTAGATAAGAACAATCCATCTAAAGTGAGAGGAGCTGATATTATATCGATCTTTTTAGACATACTGGGCTTTATGGTATTCCAAGGCATCAAAGCAGCCGCATCTGGGCTAGTACGTCATCTGGCAAAAAACCCTTATTATGTGCCTAGATGTAAACGTGAAATAACCCCAAAATCCCCAAAATACCCCCAACATATTTTGAGGGAGTTTTTGGCCTCAAATGTTTTACGGGTTTCAGGTATGGAGCGATTAAGGCTTCGAGACAAGCCTGGGGAACCTGTGATTTCTGGCTCCGGGTCACAGCTTCTGGCTCCTCGAAAATCGAAGAGCGGAGCTAGAGCTGGAGCTGAAGGTCTCGATCTTTAGAGCGGAGCCAGAAGAAAAAAAAGAGCTGGCTCCGACCCAGCTCCGGCTTCAGCTCCTGACACCAGTTTCACATATTTTATTATTTTTTTTTAGTTGCTAGCGGCTTTTGGCGGGCTTACTCGCTCCTCTCGTTCGTTTTCTTGGTCTAGTATAGGTCCAGTTTAGGATACTTCCAAATAATAGCTTTTAGGGAGCTCATTCACCCCACTCGTTTGCCCCCCTCCTTGGTCTAGTATAGGTCTAGTTCAAGACTAGAATAATCCTAGTAAAAAGCTGCAACGGCAGCGTGGAACCCGGAACCTCCCGCGCTCGCGATGACGTTGGAAGATAAGTTGGCTGGGCTTTCCTCAGTATACTGCATGCTAGGCCTGATATAATGAAGGCTGGAAATTGAAATTTTTTTCAAGTCCCTAAAGTAGGTCAAGGTCATTGATGACGTCATAAAGCGCCACACGGCACGTCAAGTCACGTCACGTCACGCAGTTCACAGAAACTCTAATTTGTAAATTGAAAATCCTTACTTAACCCTAAACAATTCTGAGTGCCGCCGAAAATGAAATTTTTTGAAAAAATCAGGGTCGGCACCAAAATCAGAACCGAAAAGTCCGCTTTTATTTTTTGTTAGGGATTGGACTTGAAACCAAAACCGTAAAACGGTTTTAGAAATTGCAATATTTGGTACCGAAAAGGCAAAAAGAGAAAGCAGGATAATTGAAAAAGAAAAAACCAAGCTTGGGGTGTCAGTGATTTCTGGCTCCGGCTCACAGTTCCCGGCGCAGCTCCTCGAAAATCGAAGAGTGCAGCTGAAGCTCTCAATCTTGAGAGCGGAGCCAGAAGAAAAAGAAGAGCTGGCTCCGAGCCAGCTCCGGCTCCAGTTCCTGGCTCCAGTTTCTCAAAGAGCGGAGCGGAGCCAAAGAGCTGGATTTTTGCAGCGGAGCCGGAGCTAGCTGAAGCTCTTGATCTTCTGAGCGGGAGCCTCAAGGAGGAAAAAAAAACAAGCAGAGCTAATACTATTAATTTCGAGTCTCTAGTCGGGTTGTCTTCACTTCAAGCTTCAAGCTTTAGGGTTTTGGTTTTTTAAATTTGTCGAATTTTTACTCTTTTTTTCTGTCATTTTGACTGGAGAGCAGCTCCTGAGTTCTTTGAGAAGGAAAGAACGGAGCTGACCAAAAAAGCGGAGTTTTCGGCTTTTTTCAAGATCAAATTTGGGCTGTACATTTGTCGGAGACAGTGTGCGCTCCTATCGAGTCAAAATGATAGCCTAGAAAAGAAAACATGAAACCCCAAAAACAAAAAATTCATCAAGCTCTTGTTTGCTAATTTCCGTATTCTAGTTTTCTGAAACAATCTTCTTTTCTTACGTTTTTTCCAAACCTGGGGAGCCGGAGCTAGGAGCTGGAGCCATAATTTGATCTTGAAAAGAGCCGAAAATTCCGCTCCTTTGGTCAGCTCCTCAGCTCTTTGGGAGCTTCTCCGCTCTCTCCTTTTCTAGGAGCTCAGGAGCTGCTCTCCAGTCAAAATGACAAAAAAAAAAAAGAGTAAAAATTCGACAAATTTAAAAATCCAAAACCCTAAGGCTTAAAGCTTGAAGTAAAGACAACTCGACTAGAGACTCGAAATTAATAGTATTAGCTCTGCTTGTTTTTTTTCCTCCTTGAGGCTCCCGCTCGGAAGATAAAGAGCTTCAGCTAGCTCCGGCTCCGCTGCAAAAATCCAGCTCTTTGGCTCCGCTCCGCTCTTTGAGAAACTGGAGCCAGGAACTGGAGCCGGAGCTGGCCCGGAGTCAGCTCTTCTTTTTCTTCTGGCTTCGCTCTCAAGATTGAGAGCTTCAGCTGCACTCTTCGATTTTCGAGGAGCTGCGCCGGGAACTGTGAGCCGGAGCCAGAAATCACTGACACCCCAGGCTTGGTTTTTTCTTTTTCAATTATCCTGCTCTCTCTTTTTGCCTTTTCGGTACTAAATATTGCAATTGCTAAAACCGTTTTACGGTTTCGGTTTCATTTCCAATCCCTAACAAAAAATAAAAGCGGACTTTTCGGTTCTGGTTTTGGTGCCGACCCTGATTTTTTCAAGGAATTTCATTTTCGGCGGCACTCAGAATTGTTTAGGGCTAAGTAAGGGTTTTCAATTTACAAATTGGAGTTTCTGTGAACTGCGTGACGTGACGTGACTTGACGAGCCGTGTGGCGCTTTATGACGTCATCAATGACTTTGACCTACTTTAGGGACTTGAAAAAATTTCAACTTCCAGCCATGATGCTTTATGACATCGTCAATGACCTCGACCTACTGACAAACTTGTAAAAATTTCAATTTCCAGCCTTTCAACTTCCATCCGTGATGATTTATGACGCCATCAATGATCTTGACCTACTTTAAAGACTTGACGTCATGACCTTGACCTACTAAGAGACTTCGCAAAATTTTAATTTCCAGCCTTTCAACCTCCAGCCGTGATGCTTTATGACGTCATCAATGACCTTGACCTACTTTAGGGACTTGAAAAAATTTCAACTTCCAGCCATGATGCTTTATGACATCGTCAATGACCTCGACCTACTGACAAACTTGTAAAAATTTCAATTTCCAGCCTTTCAACTTCCATCCGTGATGATTTATGACGCCATCAATGATCTTGACCTACTTTAAAGATTTGACGTCATGACCTTGATCTACTAAGAGACTTCGCAAAATTTTAATTTCCAGCCTTTCAACTTCCAGCCGTGATGCTTTATGACGTCATCAATGACCTTGACCTACTTTAGGGACTTGAAAAAATTTCAATTTCCAGCCTTCATTATATCAGGTCTAGCATGCAGTATACTGAGAAGAGCCCAGCCAACTTATTTTCTGAGGGGGCATTTTCACGCCGAGGTGATCACGAGCTCGGGAGGTTGCGGGTTCCCCACTGCCATTGCAGCCTCATACTAGGATTATTCTAGTCTTGAACTAGACCTATACTAGACCAAGAAAACGAACGAGAGGAGCGAAAGAGCCCGCCAAAAGCCACTAGCAACTAAAAAAAAAAAACTATGAGCTTTTTTCGTTTGGCTATACCAGGAAATTTTTTCTTAGTTTTCAAGTTTTAGTTTATCATATATTTGGGCTGTACATTTGTCGGTCAGAGCGGGCCACGGTCGAGTCAAAATGATAGCAAAGAGGGTGCGGAAAATAGGAAACACCGAAAACCGTTATTTTCAAGCACTTTTTCGACATATCGATATACCGTAATCGAGAGTGGTACATCTATCTTGAAATTGTATTTCTTTGCAAATGCCGAAAGACATATGCATGATTCAATAATGGAGAAATTTCCTCTCTTCCAATTTGAAAAAATTATAATAAATTGACTAAAAATACAAGCGAACCGACAAAAAGTATAAATATGTAGCAAAAATTTCAATTTTATCACAATCCTTGAAATCCTAATCAATCGAGAAAAAGTACGTAGAAATTTCACAACATTATGCCGGCGAGATAAATGAAGATGAGACTTGAAAATGATTCGATTTACGAATTTTACACATGAGGATAAGGAATTCGAAAAAATTTTGTCGGTTGAGCTGTATTGTATAAGAGAGGTGACTTGGGAAATTATCAGCGGGAAGCCTGCGACCTCTCTTAAGGACTTGAGACATTTGGACCCTCGAGCACTAAATTGGAAGAGGTCTTGAAAACAATTCGTCTATTGAACCGTATATGAGGAGGAGGAGCGATTGGACGAATTCCGATGATGAGAAAACTGATGGATTCTTCTACGAAGTTGAACAAGGCCTCAAATGTTTTACGGGTTTCAGGTATGGAGCGATTAAGGCTTCGAGACAAGCCTGGGGAACCTGTGATTTCTGGCTCCGGGTCACAGCTTCTGGCTCCTCGAAAATCGAAGAGCGGAGCTAGAGCTGGAGCTGAAGGTCTCGATCTTTAGAGCGGAGCCAGAAGAAAAAAAAGAGCTGGCTCCGACCCAGCTCCGGCTTCAGCTCCTGACACCAGTTTCACATATTTTATTATTTTTTTTTAGTTGCTAGCGGCTTTTGGCGGGCTTACTCGCTCCTCTCGTTCGTTTTCTTGGTCTAGTATAGGTCCAGTTTAGGATACTTCCAAATAATAGCTTTTAGGGAGCTCATTCACCCCACTCGTTTGCCCCCCTCCTTGGTCTAGTATAGGTCTAGTTCAAGACTAGAATAATCCTAGTAAAAAGCTGCAACGGCAGCGTGGAACCCGGAACCTCCCGCGCTCGCGATGACGTTGGAAGATAAGTTGGCTGGGCTTTCCTCAGTATACTGCATGCTAGGCCTGATATAATGAAGGCTGGAAATTGAAATTTTTTTCAAGTCCCTAAAGTAGGTCAAGGTCATTGATGACGTCATAAAGCGCCACACGGCACGTCAAGTCACGTCACGTCACGCAGTTCACAGAAACTCTAATTTGTAAATTGAAAATCCTTACTTAACCCTAAACAATTCTGAGTGCCGCCGAAAATGAAATTTTTTGAAAAAATCAGGGTCGGCACCAAAATCAGAACCGAAAAGTCCGCTTTTATTTTTTGTTAGGGATTGGACTTGAAACCAAAACCGTAAAACGGTTTTAGAAATTGCAATATTTGGTACCGAAAAGGCAAAAAGAGAAAGCAGGATAATTGAAAAAGAAAAAACCAAGCTTGGGGTGTCAGTGATTTCTGGCTCCGGCTCACAGTTCCCGGCGCAGCTCCTCGAAAATCGAAGAGTGCAGCTGAAGCTCTCAATCTTGAGAGCGGAGCCAGAAGAAAAAGAAGAGCTGGCTCCGAGCCAGCTCCGGCTCCAGTTCCTGGCTCCAGTTTCTCAAAGAGCGGAGCGGAGCCAAAGAGCTGGATTTTTGCAGCGGAGCCGGAGCTAGCTGAAGCTCTTGATCTTCTGAGCGGGAGCCTCAAGGAGGAAAAAAAAACAAGCAGAGCTAATACTATTAATTTCGAGTCTCTAGTCGGGTTGTCTTCACTTCAAGCTTCAAGCTTTAGGGTTTTGGTTTTTTAAATTTGTCGAATTTTTACTCTTTTTTTCTGTCATTTTGACTGGAGAGCAGCTCCTGAGTTCTTTGAGAAGGAAAGAACGGAGCTGACCAAAAAAGCGGAGTTTTCGGCTTTTTTCAAGATCAAATTTGGGCTGTACATTTGTCGGAGACAGTGTGCGCTCCTATCGAGTCAAAATGATAGCCTAGAAAAGAAAACATGAAACCCCAAAAACAAAAAATTCATCAAGCTCTTGTTTGCTAATTTCCGTATTCTAGTTTTCTGAAACAATCTTCTTTTCTTACGTTTTTTCCAAACCTGGGGAGCCGGAGCTAGGAGCTGGAGCCATAATTTGATCTTGAAAAGAGCCGAAAATTCCGCTCCTTTGGTCAGCTCCTCAGCTCTTTGGGAGCTTCTCCGCTCTCTCCTTTTCTAGGAGCTCAGGAGCTGCTCTCCAGTCAAAATGACAAAAAAAAAAAAAGAGTAAAAATTCGACAAATTTAAAAATCCAAAACCCTAAGGCTTAAAGCTTGAAGTAAAGACAACTCGACTAGAGACTCGAAATTAATAGTATTAGCTCTGCTTGTTTTTTTTCCTCCTTGAGGCTCCCGCTCGGAAGATAAAGAGCTTCAGCTAGCTCCGGCTCCGCTGCAAAAATCCAGCTCTTTGGCTCCGCTCCGCTCTTTGAGAAACTGGAGCCAGGAACTGGAGCCGGAGCTGGCCCGGAGTCAGCTCTTCTTTTTCTTCTGGCTTCGCTCTCAAGATTGAGAGCTTCAGCTGCACTCTTCGATTTTCGAGGAGCTGCGCCGGGAACTGTGAGCCGGAGCCAGAAATCACTGACACCCCAGGCTTGGTTTTTTCTTTTTCAATTATCCTGCTCTCTCTTTTTGCCTTTTCGGTACTAAATATTGCAATTGCTAAAACCGTTTTACGGTTTCGGTTTCATTTCCAATCCCTAACAAAAAATAAAAGCGGACTTTTCGGTTCTGGTTTTGGTGCCGACCCTGATTTTTTCAAGGAATTTCATTTTCGGCGGCACTCAGAATTGTTTAGGGCTAAGTAAGGGTTTTCAATTTACAAATTGGAGTTTCTGTGAACTGCGTGACGTGACGTGACTTGACGAGCCGTGTGGCGCTTTATGACGTCATCAATGACTTTGACCTACTTTAGGGACTTGAAAAAATTTCAACTTCCAGCCATGATGCTTTATGACATCGTCAATGACCTCGACCTACTGACAAACTTGTAAAAATTTCAATTTCCAGCCTTTCAACTTCCATCCGTGATGATTTATGACGCCATCAATGATCTTGACCTACTTTAAAGACTTGACGTCATGACCTTGACCTACTAAGAGACTTCGCAAAATTTTAATTTCCAGCCTTTCAACCTCCAGCCGTGATGCTTTATGACGTCATCAATGACCTTGACCTACTTTAGGGACTTGAAAAAATTTCAACTTCCAGCCATGATGCTTTATGACATCGTCAATGACCTCGACCTACTGACAAACTTGTAAAAATTTCAATTTCCAGCCTTTCAACTTCCATCCGTGATGATTTATGACGCCATCAATGATCTTGACCTACTTTAAAGATTTGACGTCATGACCTTGATCTACTAAGAGACTTCGCAAAATTTTAATTTCCAGCCTTTCAACTTCCAGCCGTGATGCTTTATGACGTCATCAATGACCTTGACCTACTTTAGGGACTTGAAAAAATTTCAATTTCCAGCCTTCATTATATCAGGTCTAGCATGCAGTATACTGAGAAGAGCCCAGCCAACTTATTTTCTGAGGGGGCATTTTCACGCCGAGGTGATCACGAGCTCGGGAGGTTGCGGGTTCCCCACTGCCATTGCAGCCTCATACTAGGATTATTCTAGTCTTGAACTAGACCTATACTAGACCAAGAAAACGAACGAGAGGAGCGAAAGAGCCCGCCAAAAGCCACTAGCAACTAAAAAAAAAAAACTATGAGCTTTTTTCGTTTGGCTATACCAGGAAATTTTTTCTTAGTTTTCAAGTTTTAGTTTATCATATATTTGGGCTGTACATTTGTCGGTCAGAGCGGGCCACGGTCGAGTCAAAATGATAGCAAAGAGGGTGCGGAAAATAGGAAACACCGAAAACCGTTATTTTCAAGCACTTTTTCGACATATCGATATACCGTAATCGAGAGTGGTACATCTATCTTGAAATTGTATTTCTTTGCAAATGCCGAAAGACATATGCATGATTCAATAATGGAGAAATTTCCTCTCTTCCAATTTGAAAAAATTATAATAAATTGACTAAAAATACAAGCGAACCGACAAAAAGTATAAATATGTAGCAAAAATTTCAATTTTATCACAATCCTTGAAATCCTAATCAATCGAGAAAAAGTACGTAGAAATTTCACAACATTATGCCGGCGAGATAAATGAAGATGAGACTTGAAAATGATTCGATTTACGAATTTTACACATGAGGATAAGGAATTCGAAAAAATTTTGTCGGTTGAGCTGTATTGTATAAGAGAGGTGACTTGGGAAATTATCAGCGGGAAGCCTGCGACCTCTCTTAAGGACTTGAGACATTTGGACCCTCGAGCACTAAATTGGAAGAGGTCTTGAAAACAATTCGTCTATTGAACCGTATATGAGGAGGAGGAGCGATTGGACGAATTCCGATGATGAGAAAACTGATGGATTCTTCTACGAAGTTGAACAAGATGTGCAGAGAATCTGCTTTTTGGGAAACAATTTCAATTAAATCGTAAATCGTGTTTTTAGAGCTAAAATCAACCTTCCTTCAAGTCCCTTCCTCTTCTCAAAGTACATATGATACGAGCCATATATATGACGAGAGGGGGACTTGAAAAAATTCGACATTCAATTATCAAAGTTTCTTTCAAGTCTTCCTGCAATCTCATGAAGCGTGAAAATCAGATTTATCGAAGTCTCGCTCTCGTCTTTTAAAACTCGAAGGTCAAACCCGCCCGTCTCAAGTTAGGTAAGGGTAGACAGCAGATATTCTTCACCAAATGACCCTCCATAAAACAGGGTTTCAATCAATATTTCAACTTTCAAAAGGAGAAAACTTCAATCAATAATTGATCGGGCATAACGAACGAAGTAAGCTGCGAGTTCTTGGAGGAGACTTCAAGGACTGAGAAGTAAACCCGCCATTACTTTTGTTTGAGGTACCACAGACCTAGTCTAGGGACTCGAAGAAATTTGTCCCTTTTTCGCCTGTAATTTGGTTAGGAAAAATCTCAAGTTACGAGCCTATAATCTTCTTTATTTCTTTTCTTCCTTTTTTCCGATGCAAAAAGGCACTTCTCAGTAAGAACTGCATACACTGTGAACTTCTTGTAGCTAGCTTTTGACCAGTATGCTTTTTTCCCCGAATTATATAAAACTTTTACCCCGTGTTCATAAAAAGGTACCGAATACAGCAATGCTTACCTGGTAAACGGAGGTGACTCCTAAACTATAATAAACAGGAACAAAAAAGTAGGCAACGACTGGAAACGCTAGACACATGCCATAGACACTCTCCCACATAGCAGCTCCTCTGTAAAATAATTCTGAGGGGAAACCTGAAAAAATAAATAATTTTAGCATAAATGAACCTTAAATGTGAGAAAGAAGAAAACAAATTATTCGTACACGTCAACGCTTTACAAAATCAAAACCATTGATGAATTGTTGTGAATGTCTGGACCCTTGTAAAAAAAATTTATCAAACCAACGTAATGCGGTTCCCTCGATAATTTTCATTAATTTTTCTCGAAAAGCGCGTAATAATTCGTGCATTATCATTTTGCAAGTTCATAAAACTTGTAGATTTTTACTCTTTCTACACAGACTTCATGAATCGAACTTCGGCTAATTGAAGAATCGCAATAGTTCGTCGTTTCTCTTCAGTACCTCGAGTTTTGAAAGCGCCAAAGCACATCTCGGTAAACATTGTTCCCACTTGGAAGCTCTCAAAGGCAATGGGCTTCAACTGGGAAATAAGCGGGAACAAAAAGATCAACGATGCTGCACACTGAGGTTGTAGGGGTAGTTTTCAATATTTTTTGCCCCGACTTCAGAGGGGAGACAACGACAAAAGTGAGAAGATCGACTTGAAAAAAAGTGAATCCTATCGAGAAGCAATAGAAAAATTGAGCTAAGAAATGCACAAAGGACGTAATCGCACCAAACTCCAAGTTTTTCGAAATCATCGCTGTGAAAACGGCAAAGTTTTTTTCCTGTTTTCAGCGTTGATTGGTCCTCGACCCATTTCATAGTGCATTGTACTGAACTGAAGACCGAGAATTGATCTCTTTGTACAAGAATACAAAAACTGAAAGTGAAATTAGAAAATTGAAAACGACAGGTTCCCTGTTAACCAAAGTCGAGTGTTTGTGCGAGCAAATTTACACTATTTTCTATTCTTCGACACGAGCTTACATCTGACTCATCAGTGCGCTTATGCGTTTTAATATCGTGACATGTGCGATGACAAGGTGTTGACAATATACCGCGCGATACAAAAACAATTAAAAACAAAAGACACAGGCCAGGCCTACAGCGGTGTCCAACAATATTTTACGTCAAATTCGCACGGATGGACGTAATAGTGGCATCTCAAATCTGACAAGGTTATGATTCCTTTCTATTGTACATCAAGTTGGGATACGAATACTTAACGACCTAATTTAAGGGCAAAATTGCGGCGTGCGTACACCTGCTTCAACTACTTCATCGCTTCGTGCTATGTAATATACCTCTTATCATCCGAGAACCGGCCAGAATTAGCTGCGTATTAATGGAAAAAGGGTATGAGCGATAAAAAGTTATCGAAAATTTATCTCTAAATTCTGAAGACCTAGGTCATGGACCTCAGAGGAAGATGTAGAAGAAAAACGTGAGGAATTATGGAGGATTTTTTCAATTCTGATGAACGGATGAGAAGTTTTCTCATATAATTTGTTAATTTTCTAAATTAATTAGGTATTGACTCGACAGCTGTGTAGACGGAACTCGAAGATTCCATTCATAAAGAAAATTTTAACGACCCTTTTTCTTCTCTCTCTCTCTTATCTGGACGTTAAACATTCATTTTTCTTCCTAGTTGATTGCAAAATATCTCATTCAATGCATTTATTACAGTCATTAGGTATGCATCACTTTTCGAACTTGTGAATCATATATAATGTTCTCGCATTTTGTATACTCAAGTTGTATAATAATCAATTAAGTCGATGAATTCTGAAGCTTGATTCTTAAGTTAAAACCACTAAGACTGTAAACTCGAGGCGTCGTATTGTCCGTATACTTCGAGTCGGAAATATTTTTTACTGAGAGAACAAAGAAACACGAGTTATATTTTTTTACGACAGTATACATCTTTGAATTAATATCCTCTCAATTTCGTGTGAGATCATTTGCTGATGATCACGTTTCAAACTATGTTAAACAATGGGGAATAGTGGAACGAAGAAGTCGGTATTCGGGACCAATTTGTTCATCCGTTTTTTTCAAGATTATAAGATGGTAAATACGAAATTATTTTAACCGCAAAATTTTCATCACCAATTATGATCGTATCCTTTAGCCAGAGAAAACAAACGGAGGCTGTACGTAGTTAAACTATGGGAGCAAAAATGTAAGGAAAAAATAACCCCACAAAAACTTCGACATTGTAAAGAAAACAATAACCACATCCGTTTTATGCATGCTCACTCTCCTCAGTCCTCAGAACTCTCTCACCGATTTTTTTACTACAACCTCCAGAGCTGCTACAAAATCCTCTCGAATTAACTCTCGTTTTCTCCTGACTAAGTCCGATCTCACTAACCTCATCCGTATCGACCTTCTTGACCGATAATGGGATACTTACGAAGAATGTGAAATCCAAGCACGAGTAATAAATTGGCTCAAATAACCATAACTCCTCATTCTGCCGAGAATTCCGCCGAACAAATTTGCCTCTCACATTTCTGCATCGCTCATGTTGCTCCTCCTTCAAGAGTGTGCTTTATCGTTGGCGAACTCCGAATTCGTGTAGAATAGGTTGCCTATCAATTCCCTAATACCCTACAACGTTCAATCTACCACCGGTCACTACGCGACGCTTGTCGGGTGTGTATTGGTATACGTGCGTAGTCCTTGTCAGGAATGACTTTCAAAAATCAATTCTCAAAGCTCGAATTTCCAATTAACATTCATCATTTTGTAGAATGTGAAGGCTTAATTAGGAGCACCACAGAAGCAGAATTTGGAAATTTGGCTCTAAAAAGGTTTTAAGGCATTGCAAAACAAGCCAAATTTAGCCAACTTCAATTATGAAAAAAATGCGGAAAAAAATTTCCAAATTCTGTTTCTATAGCGCTTTTAATCAAACTTTTCTGAAGAACATTCCAAAAAATTAGAAAAATTAGTTAGTTCAAAATTGAAGTTGTGAGAATTAATTTTTGGGACCATGTTTCACGCACATGTTTTCACGTGTAACGCACACCCTTAATGCATATATTGCAATTTTGGCTCGACCCGCCACATTTTCTTGGCGCCTCTTGGCCACACCTCTTGAATTTCAATATTTGGGCCTGGCAACGGAGTGGCTGACACCTTGCGGCAGTTCTTAGAACTTAGGTTTCAACACACCACTACAAACCTACGCACGCAGATGCTGTTATCAAGGTTAGGATAAAATTCCCGATTTTGCATGAGAATCCTGAATAATTGCTTCATAACTTTAGTCAAATTCTTTCAATTCTAATGAAATATAGCTCATTTGAAAGAAATTTTTGATATTACACATATCCCTGAAGTTTTTCTCATATGTACAATATTTTCTGAGAAAAGAATATCGAATGTGTTTCTTCGTAGTATCTTTGATTTTCATAAGAGATTTTGTATAGCGCGCCATGGGTCTGCTAGGTCCGAATACCGCCCATTACCACTGCCGGAAACCACTGCCACAAAATGAGCCCGTTATTCGAGTGCCGTAAAAAGCTTCCAAAATGAAAATGAAATGATGGAAAGTAGGCCAAATCGTTGTTTTGACATGTTTCATGTCTTTTCTCTACCCCCTAATCCTTGAAAATTGTCCGGGCGTCTGGCAGTGACGTTGGAACTTGGAAGAATTTTGGTCAAAAAAAGAAATAGTAAAAAAAAATGTTCAAAAATTAAATTAAATTAAAAAAATAAAATAAAATAAAAATAAGATGAAATAAAAAAAAATAGAGAAAAATAAAATGAAATGAAAAGAATGAAAAAAATAAAATGAAATAAAAAAACGGAATAAAATAGAAAAAAAATTAAATTAAATTGAAAATGAAGATGAATGTCTGGGAGGTCATTGAGGAATTTGCGAGTACCATCCTCCCTAAAAAAAATAATAATAAAAACATAAAATGAAATGAAGAAAATAAAATAAAATAAAATAAAAATAAAATGAAATTAAAAAAAAATAGAGAAAAATAAAATGAAATGAAAAGAATGAAAAAAATAAAATGAAATAAAAAAACGGAATAAAATAGAAAAAAAATTAAATTAAATTGAAAATAAAATAAAATTAAATTGAATTATATTGAAAATAAAAATAAATGTCTGGGAGGTCATTGAGGAATTTGCGAGTACCATCCTCCCTAAAGAAAAAATAATAAAAAAATAAAATAAAATGAAAATAAAATAAAATAAAGATAAAATGAAATGAAATAAAAAAAAATACTTAGAGAAAAATAAAATGAAATAAAAAGAATGAAAAAATAAAATGAAATAAAAAAACGGAATAAATAAAAAAAAAAATTAAATTAAATTGAAAATGAAGATGAATGTCTGGGAGGTCATTGAGAAATTTGCGAGTACCATCCTCCCTCAAAAAAAAAAAAAAAATAAAAAAATGAATAAAAAAAATGAAATGAAATAAAAAAAATGAATAAAATAAAATTAAATTAAAAATGAAATAAAATTAAATTGAATTATATTGAAAATAGAAATAAATGTCTGGGAAGTCATTGAGAAATTTGCGAGTACCATCTTCCCTCAAAAATAAAATAATAAACAAAATGATTAAAAAAATAAATAATAATAAAAATAAATAATATAAAAAAATAAAATGAAATAAAATAGAATAAAATATAAATAAGATCAGAAATAATTGTAAAGCGTTTTTCCAAAAATCGTTAAATCCATTTAGCAAATTTTTCAGGAAAAATAAAAAACTACCTCTATTTGTCACAGTGTGAGATAATGGCAATGTGTGAATGGTTATAGGAGTAGATGGTCATACATGAGTACAAACATTGGCATCCACGTGCATTGGTTCATAAGCTTGTGAGGATGCGCCAAAGAGGTACAAATTTTGGACTCAACGAGTTTTGGAAAACTAATTTCTCTTATTTACATATATTGATGTCCAAAGAATATTGAAAAAGGGTGCTA
The DNA here is from genome assembly GCA_035079395.1 of Aspidiotus destructor. Taxonomy (NCBI): domain Eukaryota; kingdom Metazoa; phylum Arthropoda; class Insecta; order Hemiptera; family Diaspididae; genus Aspidiotus; species Aspidiotus destructor. Next base: position 6,385,933 of record JAVHKZ010000003.1, on the reverse strand, counting down.
AAATAACACGGCTCATACATCTTAGACGCATAGATAGTGGTGCCAAAAATTATTTGACATTTTTATATGATGTATTACTTGTATAAAACGCTAAAATCTCAATTTTGAATAAAATGGATTTAACGAGTTTTGGAAAAACGCTCCTCAATTCTGAAAAAATTCATCAGATTGAAATATACTAAAGTAGACTTGTACTAGACCAAGAAGCGGGACGAACGAACGGAACAAGTGAGGCTTAGTGATCATGAGCCTGAAATATACTAAAGTAGACTAGTACTGGACCGAGAAGCAGGACGAACGAGCGGAGCGAGTGAGACCCAGTAATCTCATCAGCCTGAAATATACTGATGTAGACTTACACTGGACCAAGAAGGCTCATTAGCCTGAAATATTCCAAAGTAGACTTATACTACATCAAGCGAGAGCCGAGAGTGAGTCCCAGAAAGCAGTCAGCCTAAAATACTCTAAAGTAGACTTATACTAGAAGAAGAAGCTGGAAATTTCGAATTTTTGAACTATGAAGAGCTTATGACGACTGGCGAAAAGACATGAAACATGATCTTTATATCTTTGGCAACGCCAAGAAATCCTTCCTTTTTCCTGGAAGCTCAAAATAAGATTGAAAATAAAATTTAGACTGCCGGCTATGCAGTAAATTTCATGAGAAAAATTTTCGTATTTTTTATGCTTTTAAGGATGGGACAACTTTCGAAAAATCGTCACGAAATACCGTCACGGGTTTTTGACAAGTTTTTCCAAGGTTTTTGACTCAGGTAACGGAAAGGATTATCCAAACGCAGCGACGGAATCGATCTAATCTTAATAGTAGTTCATAAGAGCGCGAGGAAGTCAAGTTGACCAGCAAGGAAAAGACTTTGACATGTAGAAGCGAGGGGACAAAACCCGCAGAATTGTCACGAGACCTTGACCTACTTTTGGGACTTGGAACAATTTTGATCTTCCCTACTTTAGTATGTACTATGTCTTTACTAGGCTATCATATCGATAATGCTCTACGCCCAACATGATTATACTGAGCTATAGACAAAATTGAAAAAGTTGCAAGTGTACAATTCTACTTTATTAGTTACTTTTACAAGAGTACTTCTGGGTGTTATCCCATCATCAGTTGTGTCGCAACTGGAAAACAAGGCCTTGAACATGGGTTTTTATATTATAGCACTGTGATCTCATTGGCTATAATAATGCTGCTTAGTGATTGGTTCACTCAGAGACTTGTTTACCTGGTTTCCTGCTATCTTATTGGTCAGTTCTGTTCTTCTTCTCTTGTCCGATCACCAGGCCGAATAATTTTTTGCTGTCAAATGTGATTACATTGTTCAAGAGGATAGCTCTTTGCTTTTGCAATTTCCATATTTTATTCCCAGGATTTTCTTCTTTTTGCGCGATTCTCTACATGCATGCCTTCAAATATTCCATCTCCATAGTGATGTTCTTTGTTACAGTGTTTGCCAAACAGTGATTTGTTATCTTCTTTCTCTCTTGACTTTTCGTGCTCCTTCTTTCTGATCTCAAACTTTCTCCCAGTCTCACCAATGTAGATGCCCTCACACGGCTCACAACTGAGCGTGAACACTCTGCTCAAGCTTTCTTTGTCTTTTGCTGATTCTCTTCACCATGGGTAGGTTATTCTGGATACCCACATTTACATCATAGCCATTGAACGCCTTTATCACTTTGTTTTATATGTATGGTATCGACCCGGAGTACTTTCTCACCATGCTGTCATTGGTTCCCTTCTTAGTTTTCATTTTCCTATTGACTCCATCCACCACACCTCCATTGCGGCCATTGGCTTCTGCAATGTGCTTTACTATCTCGATTTCTTTCCTCTTCTCTTCATTGTCCTTTAGTACAAAAATAGCTGGATAGCAGTAGTTCTGAATTACCGCTAACTTGTGCCTGGGATAGTGGTAGGAGTCATTTGGGATGATGGTGTCTGGGTGCTTCGCCTTCCTGTAGATTTTGTATTCTATCCTGTTGCTATCCAGTGTGAGTGTAAAGTCCAAATAGTTGATGGTCCCATAGCCTTTTTCCACTGTGAATTTGATAATCTCATTTATCGCATTCATTGCCAAAAGTGATAGGTCCACCGGTTTATTAGTGCCTGTCCACACAATCAGGATATCATCTACATATCTGACCCAGTGTTTGATCGAGTTTCTGAACTTGATGCTCTTCAATATCTAGTTTTCCATATCATTCATGAATATCTGCTCCAGGATTGGTGACAGTCGTAATCCCATTGTAAGTACCCTTTTCTGGCTGTAGAACTTTTTATTGAAGCGGCAGTAATTCTGGTTCAAGATCACTTCCACTATGTTGACATACTTTGGCCCATCAGGGTTCCCATGATATCTATTCTTTTTGAGCAGGGTGAGAACTTTCTTCTTTGGTGTGTTATCAAACATGTTTGTTAAATCAAAGGATATTATCTTGTCGTTACTCTTGATTTTCAACTTGTGTAGTTGCTCCAACATCCCACCGTTGTTTCTGATGCTTTTCCTCTGTGAAAACTGGTAGTTTTCTTTCAAGAATGTGGCTACGATTTTTGCTACTTTGTAGCGTGGTGATAGGATGCTGTTGACCAGGGGTCTCATCGGGACCGTTTGCTTTGTAGAGTTTTACAAGCCCCTTGAGTTTTGGTGCTAACGGGTTCATCTCAAGCGTCCTTCTATCGCCAGGTAAATTGTTCCGACCGGCCTGATATACAATATGCTATGAGCTTCACTGCATGTTCAGCTAACCAGGCCGTCCTGGCCCCTAAATCATCACGCTTCTTTGAAACGGTTGATGACTTCATCAGTGATATTTGAGGAGTTGAAAAAATCTAGACTAAGAGCGAGCTCGTAATCCCTCAGGCCAACCACGACCGTTGCATAACGTACAGAAATATTCATCCTAAACCAAGAAATAAAAATAGTGAAGTATAATTATAATCGCGCATGTTTGGGCCACGACACTTTCTTAATAAAAGGTAGCCCACGTTTCAACTAATCAGTCATCTTTCAAGGGCAAATACTCTCTCTCTTTTACATTTCTGTCAAAACTTTTTCAAGTCCTCATTATCATAAATACGGTTCAAATTTTGATATGTGTTTCAACCCCACTACATTAGTTGGGTTATACCTCCAACAGAAGTACCAAAGAGTTACCAAGGAAAATCTTTTTCGTACGGTACCTAAATCGCGAAGTCACTGAATGATTCTCTTCGAGTATAAAGCCCACGTGGCATTATCGTAACGTCAAACGTGATCACTTCATTGAAAGATGAAAATTGTTTAGTAAATAAGAAGTTCATCTTTACCAACACTCATCTCACCCCTTCTAATGAAAAAATAATTGCGTTATCCCAAAGAAGAGCGCTTGTAATCAGATTTAAGAATAGAACTATACTACGGCAAAATATTTGCGGGTCTATGAGACGCGGATATTGTATTTCAGCCTCTTAGGCTGAATGGCTGATCGTTGACGAAAACGAAGTGGACGCATGGTGGTATTAATGAATTAAAATTTTTGTAGTTCACTATCTTCGCACGTGACTCGAGTGTTCCGTTTACTGTAGCGATTGTGCCGAAGACACGTTTTTAAAACGCATTCGTCACACATGTGATTATAAATTCGCCCGAAAATGGTAGAGGGGCAAAATTTAAATACAGCTACATCATAGTTTGAAAAACCTAGCGGCTTTACGGAATTTTTGCGACTAAAACTTACATTGTTTCTCGTATGACCTCTGTAAAGTCAATAATTTACTGAACATCATTTTACGACTAAGCTGAAGACGCGGTGCATAAAACCAGAAGTCGTCTCGATACAATAATTTTAAACTTTTGAACTTTCACTACGCTGGAGGAAGAATGTTTATCATTCGAACGAGTTACCTAAGAAATTCAGTTTCGTTTTTTCTTTTGGAACAAAGGTTCGTTTACTCTTGCACTTTCTCCTTCCTCTACAGAGCCTGTAGTTCGAAATTTGAGATCTTTTTTTCTTTTTTTTTTTAGCACTATGGAATAATTTGTGATTTTTCCTCACACAAAGGGGAAAAATAGTAAATGTCTAAACAAAACGATCTGGAGAAATCATTTTTTTTTTAGTCATGCAAAAAATTCAAGTGTCCAGATTGACTTTTCTTCTCCAGCATCACGCAACAAATTTGTCATTTCTACGTTGAGATAGGCTAGTTGCGGAGGTAATGAACTAGGAAAACGATAGATAAAAAGAAGGATAGGAAAATTCAACTTTTCCTCAAATTGTGATAACTCAGAAATTTTTTGCAGTTTCAGAAAGCTTTGGACTCTTGTCTAGGTAAGAACCTCTCTGAATACCCGTTTGACGAGCATTGTACCAAAAGTGAGCCAATGAAATAAAAAAGTAGGCACGAATCAGGTCCTCTGGTCTTCAAGCAAACTACCCATTGACAGGGAATCTGTTTTACGAAAGAAGGAGGTTAATCGAGGAAAATGACGGGTGCCAAGCGCCGTTCAGCAGACTTGGGACTCAGAAAAAGATACTGTCAGACAGAAAGGAGGACTCGGAAATATTTAGATTTTGACCTTCGAGCTAGCTATAAGGAGGGGGACTTGAAAATTTCGAAGGGTAGAGAGGAACAAAGGTCAAGCTTTGTCGAATATTATCAAAGGTTAATGAAGGCAACTCCGAGCAGCTCAGATAGTAGACTGCAAGTTTTTTTTCAATGATTTTTCAAATTTTTTTTTCTCCGTTCATTTTTACTCATTAATACTGGAACTCATGTGTTATTGTTTGGTTCCTCATTTCTTTTTAGAAATATTTTATTACAACAATTTAAATACTTGCAAAATTTTTCATCATCATTACATTCAGTATCTAATATCTATTCCTTCCATTCGGATTGGCGCAAATCATGAAATATGCAATTTTTAAGGCAATTTCTGCTTAATTCATGAATTGAGCAATTTGGCTGCCTATTCCGTGAAATGGGCAGTTACAAATACATACAAATACACGACGAAATTTAAATTTTGATCTAAATGAATGGATTTGAAAAAATTCGAGATGGTCGCTGTATCTTCAGGGAGATTATGCAAAATACGTCAAGTTAAGCAATGCAATGTTCGCAGTAATGGGGATACAAATAAGAGGTATCGATTAGTGTCAGGGGCTTCTTCGTTATAAAACGAGTTTCATTGTAATGAAAAAAAAACCTAAATTCACGAGTTATTTTCACTTCACATCAGAGGCAATCATTCTGGATTCTTAAAAATTGGTGACCAATATCCCGTCACTGCACTCCCTCTAGTGGCAAATATGACAACCATAAGGAAAATTTTTTGAAAAACCTATACCTAATTTTTCAAGTCTCACAAATTGCGTTAGCAAATATTCGAATAATCGACGGTTGACGAGTTTATGTAAATTTACAATTTTTGCATTAAATTTACGAAAAGGTTAGTTTATAATGATTAATTTCTGGAATAACTTCATTATACGTAAACGAAAGAAGAAAATTATCATGACGAAACGAATAGGCGGTGATTACGTTAATTTGTCTCATTTTGCAGACGGCATCATTTTATGCGTCGTCGGGATAACTCAAGTTGGTGACAGGTGCTCGACATCAATTAGTATCGCTTGGTAAGAGGAAAATTAAAAATTACGGCAATTCTTATTCTGCGAAAAAAAAAAAAAAAAAAAAAAAAAAACCGTTTTCAATAACAATATTTCAGCAAACATGACCACTACGCGTAAACTAAGTTGAAAAATAAGGAAAAAATTTTAAGTAAAGAGTAGATAAATTCATTGTACCTCCGCAAGAATCGCTGTGAATTGATAAACATGATCATTGTATTTGTAATATTCTTATTGTGGGAAAACTACTTGTTTATTCAAGACTTTCAGAGGAAAGAATCATTAATCATTATGCGCTCCATCTTCCAGTCTTTTTTTTTTTTTAGCGAGGAACCTACTATGTGTTTTGATGGGAGCATTTTCCGGAATAGTCTGCGAGCTCGAGCGGTCCGCGTCCGACATACGAGATTTCATCATTTTTGGAGAAACGTCCAGAGACTTGGGAAAAACTAACGCTTCCTCAACAAAGTTAAACGAGGAACACAGGAAACTTGTTCTATGGGTCGAATAGATTTTGGTATCGAGAATTTCTCAAGTTTTTCCCGAGTTCTTCGTATCATGGTGTGTATAGCCTCAAAGTGACAATTTTTGTGAGTCCCTTTCCCTCCTATCATATGTTATGGCTCGAGAGTCGAAATTTGTCGCAGTCCAATTGGTGCTTATCCATCGAGCCATAATGAGAGGGCGACCTCCGAGCTATCATGATAGGGGTACGTGAACCATTTTTGCCCATAATGTTGGACTTGGTCCCCCTTCTATTACATATAGCTTGAAGGTCAAAATTTTTCTCAGTCCTCCTTTCAGACTATCCGCACTGCGCTCTAGATTACGCTCCAGACTGGATTCCGTACTACGTTCCGGACTGCATTCCAGACTTCTTTCTGAAATGTGTTCCAGATTGCGTTCGGGACTACGTTTTGGACAGCGTTCCATCTTTCTCAATGTTTGTTCAAGACCTTTGAAACTTCCTCAATTTCCTTCAAGCCCTTCTTTGTTTTCCTCATAGCCTCTATTTTCTTTTAGAATTACAGGTTTTTTTGTTTTTTTTTTTGGAAAACTTTACTTTCTTGATGTTTTTCCAAAACCATCACGCTGCCAAATTTTCCAAGTTTACGATCTGATGGCTCCATAAATCAGTTTCCGTGACGTCACAACTTGTTGACGTCATAGATCACTCCCTGTGATGTCACGAGTCGCGATCTGATGAAGTCATAGAACACTCTCCGTGGCGTCATGATCTGACGACGTCATGAATCAGTTCTTGTGACGTTAAAATCTAATGACATCATAGAATATACTATAGCTCGGAAGTCGAAATTTCATCAGGGAATACTATGCGGAGCGATATTTCGAAAAATTTGCCGTGCGGTGTCCGGAAAAAATCCGAATCAGCAAGAATGGTTTAAGTGCAACACCCCCCAAGTTCTAGCGGTATAAAAATAGTCTAACAAGAATAGAGTCCATCAATTTTAAGGTTTCAGAAACGCACAAGATTATTGTAGATCCAGAAGAGGAGTTGGCGGTTACAGCCGGTACGAGGGTATAGTAGATATTTTCGAACGTTCAAGGAATTCAAGTATTTTGCTCCCAAGATTCTGACATGATAGGGCCAGGAAGTTTCAACGTCGAAGGTGAGACAAAGGAACACGGCAAAGGATTGGATGATAATTGTGAAGTTTTGTAGATGCAGAAGAAGGCAGAAGCATAGGGCGTGAGTATTTTTTGACATGTTTCATGTCTTTGCTTTGACCCTACCCTCATTTGAAAATTTGCGTGCGCGTGCGTGCGGGCAGATGATCTGGGGATTTATGATTTTTTGTTGGCAGGGATTACATTGATTTGACACGGTCATTAAGGTTGCGCTCAGAAAACGTCCGCGTCCGGGAGTTCCTGTGAACTGCGTGGCGTGGCGTGTGGCGCCCTATGACTTCATCAATGACCTCGACCTACTTCGGGGGCTTGGAAAAATTTGACTTTCCATCCTTCATTATATCAAGCCTAGCAAAATAGCTCATTCAAGTAACTAGATATGCAATGCTTCATACATTAATTGACTTAGCCCCTTCAATAAGCCGGATCACCATAAGACTCCGAAGGTCCTTCTACAACACTCCTTAAAACACGTTCGCTGCCTCCCCTCATTCAACTTTGTTAACGAACTCGTGAACTTTTCCAAGGTCCTCCCTTATCATACATAGCTCGGAGGTCCGAATTTCTAATCTCCGAGTCCCTTTCTCATCATATAGCTTGAATGTCGAAATTTGTACGTCCGACACCACAAAATTTTTCAAAAACGCCCCCCACCTCCAATAAAACAAGTTCCCTGTTAACATTTCCTCACAATCTCCGCTGTCCCGTAAAAAGAAGCTACTCTAAAATTATGCACGTTTCCAAATTTCCAAAGTCCACTACAATTATAAAGACACATTGTGACTCCTTGTTTTAGAATATTCCAAGAGGCAAAGTAGATTGCATCTTTTGACAAACCCATGTTTTTTTGTAATCTAGCCTAGAAAACTTTTGGTAACCTGACCCAGACAAATTTCTATAATCTATCCCAGGCAAATCATATTAAGCAACGTAAGGTAACTTGACTCAAGTTTGATCACAAGTTGATGACGTCATCAAAGCTGACTGTGGACGTTTTCTAGGAAACATAATTTCACTGACTGCGGTTGATAACAATTATCACAAGTTGATGACGTCATTATAGTAAAACACGGAAATTGTCAGGGGATGCATCTCTCTCCCTTTCAACCCGGCAAAATTTAATCCAACTTAGGTTGATGACGTCATCAAAGTCGGACGCGGATGTTTTCTGAGGGTGTACCCTCCCCGAACAAAATAGGCCAATCGTCGAGCCTATGTATAACAACAGAAGGAGAACTCGCTGAAATTTCGACGTTCGTGCTGTACATGACAGGAGGGGAAATATAGCTGCTTACTCGAAATTTTTAGCGGGGAACCCGCTATCCATTCTGTTGTGGGGATTACATCCTCAGAAAACGTCCGTGTTCGGGAGTTTCTGTGAACTGCGTGACGTGGGGTGCCTTATGACGTCATCAATGACCTTCACCTACTTTAGGGGCTTTGAAAAATTTCAACTTCCAGCCAGGATGCTTTATGACGTCATCAATGATTTTGAGTCCTTGACCTACTTTAAGGACTTTCCAATTTCCAGCCTTTATTATATCAAGCCTAGCATGCAGTATACTGAGAAGAGCCCAGCCAACTCATTTTCTGAGGGGGCATTTTCGCGCCAACGTGATCGCGAGCGCTGGAGGTTGTGGGTTCCCCGCTGCCTTTATACTAGGTCTAGAAATCCTGTATTCGGTATCCCTTCCTTATACTAGAATACAAAGTCCAGAGCTATTCCAGGCTCCATATTGATACCGTAGAACAAATACCTCGTAAGCCACAAACAATTGACCTTTTTTTTTCTGTGATTTCCGGATTGTGGAGTATGAGAAACGTGTAAAATAGCAGTTATCCCCAATTTTTTTTTGTGGCTTACGAGGTATTCGTTCTACGGTATCGATATACCATAGGCTTACTCCAAAAAGGCGGATTGTACTAGATTTATACTAGATCTCTCTTTGATCTTGAAAAAGTCTTTTCAAATGTACAATTCTACTTTAATAGTTGCTTTTACAAAAGTACTTTCGGGTGTTATTCCATCATCAGTTGTGTCGCAACTGAAGAAAAGGCCTTAAACAAGAGTTTTTATGGTATAACACTGTGATCTTATTGGCTGTAACAATGCTGTGCTGTGATTGGTTCACTCAGAGACTTGTTCTTACACTATTTAGACAATGCGTTCTTATTGGCTAAAACATGCTGCTTAGTGCTTAGTGATTGGTTCTCATTCTAAAGCTAAATACGGTGTTCCTAATGGCTAACTGGTTTCCTGCCATCTTATTGGTCAACTCTGTTCTTCTTCTCTCGTCCAATCACCAGGCCGAATAATTTTTCGCTGTCGAATGTGACTACATTGTTCAAGAGGAAGGCTTTCTTCCTCTTGGCTTTTGCAATCTCCATTTGCTCCCAGAGTTTTCTTCTTTTCAAGCGATTCTCTACACGTATGATTTCAAATATCCCATCTCCATTGTGGTGTTCCTCATTACAGTGTTTGCCAAACAGTGATTTGCCATCTTCTTTCTCCTTTGACTTTTCGTGCTCCTTTTTCCTGATCTCAAATGTATATGCCCTCGCACTGGTTACAACTGAGCTTGTAAACTCCACTCAAGCTCCCCTCGTCCTTGGCTTCCGTCTGGTCGTTGCTAATTCTTTTCACCATGGGTAAGTTATTCTAGATACCCACATTTACTTCATAGCCATTGAACGCCTTTATCACTTTATTTGTATACTTTCCTATGTATGGTATTGATCCGGAGTACTTTCTCACCGTACTCTCATGGGTTCCCTTTTTTATTTTCCATTTTCCTAAAGATTGCCTCCACCACACCACTACGGTAGCCATTGGTTTTTGCGATCTGCTTTACTACCTCTATTTCTTTCCTCTTCTCTTCATTGTTCTTTAGTACAGAAATAGCTCGATGGCAGTAGTTCTGAATTGCCGCTAGCTTGTGCTTAGGGTGGTGGTAGGAGTCATTTGGGATGATGGTGTCCGTGTGCGTCGGCTTCCTGTAGATTTTGTACTCTATCCTATTACTATCCAGTGTGAGTGTAAGGTCCAAATAGTTGATGGTCTCATTGCCTTTTTCCACTGTGAATTTGATGCTGTCATTCATCGCATTCATTTCCAAAAGCAACAAGTCCACCTGTCTGTTAGTGCCTGTCCACACAATCAGGATATCATCTACATATCTGGCCCAGTGCTTGATTGAGTTTCTGAACTTGCTGCCCTTCAATATCTTGTTTTCCATGTCGTTCATGAATATCTCTGCCAGGATTGGTGACAACGGTGATCCCATCGCAAGTCCCCTCTCCTGGTTGTAGAATTTGTTATTGAAGCGGCAGTAGTTCTGGCTCAAGATCTCTTCCACTATATTGGCGTACTTTAGTCCATCAGGATTCCCATGATATTTATTCTTTTTGAGCAAAATGAGAAGTTCCTCCTTCGGTATGGTTCCAAACATGTTAGTCACATCAAAAGGAAAGTATACAAATAAAGTGATAAAGGCGTTCAATGGCTATGAAGTAAATGTGGGTATCTAGAATAACTTACCCATGGTGAAAAGAATTAGCAACGACCAGACGGAAGCCAAGGACGAGGGGAGCTTGAGTGGAGTTTACAAGCTCAGTTGTAACCAGTGCGAGGGCATATACATTTGAGATCAGGAAAAAGGAGCACGAAAAGTCAAAGGAGAAAGAAGATGGCAAATCACTGTTTGGCAAACACTGTAATGAGGAACACCACAATGGAGATGGGATATTTGAAATCATACGTGTAGAGAATCGCTTGAAAAGAAGAAAACTCTGGGAGCAAATGGAGATTGCAAAAGCCAAGAGGAAGAAAGCCTTCCTCTTGAACAATGTAGTCACATTCGACAGCGAAAAATTATTCGGCCTGGTGATTGGACGAGAGAAGAAGAACAGAGTTGACCAATAAGATGGCAGGAAACCAGTTAGCCATTAGGAACACCGTATTTAGCTTTAGAATGAGAACCAATCACTAAGCACTAAGCAGCATGTTTTAGCCAATAAGAACGCATTGTCTAAATAGTGTAAGAACAAGTCTCTGAGTGAACCAATCACAGCACAGCATTGTTACAGCCAATAAGATCACAGTGTTATACCATAAAAACTCTTGTTTAAGGCCTTTTCTTCAGTTGCGACACAACTGATGATGGAATAACACCCGAAAGTACTTTTGTAAAAGCAACTATTAAAGTAGAATTGTACATTTGAAAAGACTTTTTCAATTTTAAACGCTCTACTTACACCTTTTTCCACTCAATATGAGTTTCAATAATCTCTTTGATCTGTGCAGTAAACTACCGGTATACTGAACCTTTATACTAGGTCTAGGAATCCTGTATACTGTATCCCTCCTCTTTACTTAATATACCAAGTCCAAAGTTATACTAAGCTTTCCCATACCTCCACAAGTCAGTCCCCGAAAAGCTATACTACTTATACTCTAGTTCTATACTATAGGATTATACTAGTCACTAGATTTATAAATGGAAGTATTTTTGCTGCTCGTTGACTATAGCGGACTGGAAGTGAGATACTGAAGTCATCATCAGCAAAGCGGCCTTCCACAAGGAGAAAGCTGATTGAATTTCAAAATAACTCAAAATATTTTGAAGCCATCACAAATGTTGCAATGGCGGCGGGGAACCCGCAATTCCCAATAATACTCTGCGGGAAATATGAATTTCTAGCAACTATGGCTTGAGGGTTGGAATCATTCTGAGACCCTTTCCTATCATATATAGCTCGAGAGTCACTCTTCTATCCGAACGAATTGACAATTGCAATTTCACTCCTCGCTTTACTCTCTTGAGTATACGCCTTCGTTCGGTATCTGGTCATGACTTGGCAAATCGTATTAATTCATAATAATAGATTAAAAGTCAAAATTCTTTCGTCTTCCTCCTATCATAATATATACCTCGGGAGCAGAAATTCTTCCAAGTCTTTCTCCTATCATATATAACGAAATTTTTTCCGTAAATTTTTCCAAGTCCCCATCCTATCTTATGTAGCCTGGTGGCTTAAATTTTTTCAAGTCCGCTCCCTATCATATATAGCTCAGAAGCTGGAAATTTTCCAAATCCTCCTCTTATCATATAATACTTAGGGGATGAAATTTCTCCAAGCCCGAAAATGATGATGTCTTAATTTGAACACGCTCGTTTTCTGTGAATGCCCCCTCAACAACGATTCCTCGCTAAAAAATCGAGAATTGGAAATTTAGTTGATTTTAGTTCGTTCTTACGAGACCTTAATAGATGCAAAAGTAATAAGGAGAAATTTTGAGTCCGTGCCATCTTTGAGCTTCTCAATTGTCAAAAAAGAAAAAAAGCTGCAAACATATTATATTTAAGAAAGATACAGAAAAACAGTCAATGATTTTAGATAGGAGCAATTTTTACATAGGTATGACTAGAACAGAATTTTATGATGACCTGTATCCTATCAAATTAAACCAGATGATTTGTGGGTATTTTACAGCGCATAAATTCGAATTTTGTCAAGTTTTGAAATAAAATTATGTCTCATAATTGTCTCCCGTTGAACCCCTACTTTTGTCAAAATTTCCGAAGTTCCTAATGCAGGTCAAGGTCATTAGGCTCACTGATGAGCTAAGACTACAACTCCACCTCCCTCTCTTGACATATAATCATACGTATCGTTGAAATATTTGTTTTAAAGTTTCTAATGTAGAATTGTTGCAGGTGGTTTCACTTTTATAAGTATTACAGAAAGAAACGGGCAGTAGACATCATACTATTTTATTGCATGAGTAAAAAACTTTTTCGACGTCTCGACGTCATCATCAGGTCGACGAAAGAATTGGTGCCCAGTGCCTGTTTCTTTCTATAATAATTCCTAATGTAGGTCAAGGTCATTCAGGGAGGGTGAAGGTCATTAGGCTCCCTTCACGTATAGGATAAACTTTTTGAAATAGGTAGGTTGACCCTCTGAGGAACAACTGATTCAGCTCTTCATCAAAAATACAATTGGGAGAAAAAGTATACGTCGTAAGATGAGAGATGTGGGGACAATTGAACCTAAATTAAGGAATTAACGCGAGAAAATTATAATGAAGAACACTGGGGAAATTCACTCGAATATTTAAGAATACAAAATCCTGTCTTTTGACATCATATAATTGATTAGGAGAAGAGCGAGCGCTGAAATGAAGATTAGCATGACGTTTTAGAGGAAATGTATTCAATATATTATTTTAAAATTGGCGTGTGAAATATTCTACGATGATGAGATGGTAATTCGTATCCAAAAAAATGCATATGTATATTATGCGAAAGCTCGTCCTGGTACGTATTCAAAATAGGTGATCGTCGTTCGTTGAATGAGCGTCTGTCATTGAAGATCATACTTAGGTAATTAAAGTACACGCATCATGAATGAAGTTATGCGCACGGACCACAAACATGTTTTTTCTTCCTCATTTTGGTATACCTACACAATTGTTTTTATTACATGTCAACCCCCCCTCTTTAATAGGAAACAGGGTAATTTCAAAAGCTTTTCTCATAGCGGTCCTATAGGAGAAATGAATGCAAGGAAATGAAAAAGTTTTAATTGAAACTTACAATTCTCGTATGGCTCTCTTAACAAAATTCCGTTTTTCTTTTCAAATTGACATTGCAATTGTGCTTCTGCATTTGTAATTCTTTCATCAAACCTATACTTAATGTACAAATTCTGCGGTCTACTCGTAAATCGCTCGTTATTTGAAACCATGAATTATTATGGTGCCCAAGAGTTCGGTACGTAGGAGAAGTTCGAAAAAGAAGAAAATTTTCCTTTTTCCTTCATCCAAGTTCTTTTCGACATTATCTTCATTAGAAGGAGATGATAGAAAAATGATACCAAAGAAATAAGAAGCAAAGAACAATTATGTTCAAAAACTGAAATCTTAATTCGAGTAAAAAGACATCTACCTACGACATTCATAAAAAAAATTCAACAAATTTTTCTTAAAAAACTTTCACACAGTCAAAAACATCACAAAATGTGCAAATTTGTTTTCTTTAAAACAAAAATCAGCGTGAAAATGACTCAATTTCCGACCACAATATTTCAACTTAAAGTAGAATTTGATGTACGTGACTGAAAGCATGAATATCATATTCTCCTTGTGAAGCCAATCCCGAGATAATGATGAGATACAATATATTGACCGCAACCAAATTTTAGCGGCATACGTGTAGGCTCTGTTTTAGGAAGAAATCGTGAAGTGGCTGAACTTGTAAAAATGATCACATCGATTACCTAATACGATTTAAAGTTATAAAAAAGGTCAACCTAGATAAAAGTTGGACATTTCTACAAATAAAATTTTGCTATCTCCACTCTACGACGCTTGCCACTTTTGTGACAAACTACTGTCGTCTTTTGATAAGAGCATCATATCTTGAAAATGAAGTGTGCCACAGATATCTTGAATGAACTCGCTTTAACTCGATAGACTCGCGAACGTTTCAGTGAAATTTATCGCGTAACTTCATTATTTACTAGGAAAAATAAGTGCTATCAAACTTACCGAGGAAAACTCGCACCCCTAAGAATCCTCGAGCTATCGACAATAGCATAGCCCATGTGGATGTACCAGGAGCGAACACGTAGTCCGCTTTCGTTTTTTCTTTCGGTCCAGATACATTGTTGTAGATGTTAAAACAGAATGTAGCGACGATCAGCAACCCGAATACTGTATAATCGTAGAACAGTTGACTCATAACGCGTTCAATAAATATGGATATGAATTATCCGCCACAATCTGAAATACAGAAACCGTTGTGAATAAAATTTTCAGACTCGTAAAAATTATAAAATTAATTTTCCAATGAGTCAAGTTATGTAAGTACTTTTCCTCGAAGGTCAAAATAAATTCTCGCACACTATGAGTACCTAGATTCTATACCTAAGCTACGTCAACGCTTTGACTTTTGTCTATACTAATTCAATAAGCCTCTAGACCTCTCGCAAGTTGCGTTAAAATGACTCACTGACCTTATCATTGTGGCTTATTGCTCTAGACACCACTTTTGTCTCGCACACGTGATGTTAATGCTACTAAAAATGAAAAAGGTATAGACGGGGAATTTCCGAACTACTCGGTGACAGGGTGCGATACTGTAAAAATCAGATCTGCTAGTATATTTTACCGTTTCCAAGTTGAGTGTAACACGGACAAGGTTTATCGTTATTGCTTAGATGGCGTAAAAGTTTTATAGCAAAAAATTACACTTCACCGAATCGAAAACGTCATTCTCGGTTGCCGTCTTAATTGAATAAAACTATGTACACCTATGTAGAAGCTCTTGATGAGCCTCCTTTCACAGGTCAAAAGCTCCGTGCTTCGGGTCAACAGTCAAATTGGTATCTCATTCTGCTTTGATACCGAGCGAAGCCACTGGCTTGTTTCACATCATTTTGATGGGTTCACATTCGGAGTAAAGAATTCAGCGTAAGCTCCAAGAGACACCGACACAAATGACTCACAGGATGATGCCATAGATGCTTGAAGAATGACGAAAAAGATATGCAAGGAACTGGGACTAATTTGCTTTTGGAAGTCGGAATTTTTTCAAGAACTCCTTCTGATATCTTTGAATAGCTTGGAAGAAAATACGTCAGTCAGGCGGAAAGATGACTTGTAAAACAGATTCCCTGTCAAAAACCAGAATGAACGCCGACATCGATATCAAGTCGAAAGATGATGTGAAGCAGCCGTCCCTCTCTACCCCGTACTTGATAGACTTGAAGCACTCTTTCTGTTTGAGAACTTTGCTACTCCCGAACAGAATTCGTAGTCATGATTATATAATTAAACCCTTTAAAAATCCCAATTAATACTGGGACAGCAATACCAAAATAAGCGACTCACAAGTACGACCAATTCTGATTCCTTTCAAATTCTTTCTTCGAAGTTGACATAATTTCGACGTCGATCCTAATGTGAAATAAATTTGGAATCGATGTCGATATTATGAGTCGACATTAAGATTTAATAGAATAGAAAATATTCGAGAGGCGTTTTTGAACAAAATTTTTCGTAAAATTTCGATGCGACATTTCGAACTGAAGGGAAATCCGACCCTCGTAACCTCTCCCTCCTTGGCTACACCATTATCATCAACAATAGCGGTCGATCTCATATCAAATTTTGATGTACTGCCCTTAACATCACGCAAAATTCATTCGACGGAAAACTCACGTCGATTTTGAGTTTTCCTTTTGGCGATTTGGGGACGATTTGACTGACGTCATTAGATCGATGACGATTGAAAGAATTTTCAAAGTCATCAATTTCGTGATTATGATTTTCGCGCACTGTGTACGTTGCCCATGAGACTTATAATTATCGGAATAAAACTTCTTATTACGTCGGTGAGGTCAAACAGCCGATTACGTTATCGATTATTCTTATTAATCTATTTTCACCTTCTTATCCATGATACAGATTTTCTGCATTCTTTAATCAACTGAGTAAAATTGAGGTCGCGAGTAACGATCCAGCAAAATAAGTTACAAAGTAGAATTCATACAAAATGAATTTTCACCGACAAAACTATAGAGTGGAGATCCTCAGTTAACTGCCAAAGGTCTACTCTGATAACGACGGTTTCGAGGTTAGTTCAAGAACCCATGACGTCATCAAATAGCCCTTCCTTCTGTGACGTCATCGCATGGACCATACGACAAAAAACTACCCTACCGGTTTCTTGAACTACGCACGAGCCCTGTCGTCCTAGAACACTCTGTATTACTGACAAGAGTTACGTACACGTGCCGTGCTGTTTATTTCGCGCTTTCGAGTCCTGTTCGTGAGCTGTAAGTTCTACTTTATTGAACGTATTCCTCATCTGAGGTGAGTAATTGCATGCTGGTCATCGAATGCCCACTGAGCATAACATCTTAAGTTTAGATTACGTATTATAATTTAATTGCATGAAAACTCTATGAGAGATGATCAATCTAATCCTAATTTGAATTCTGTATACTCTACGAAGAACATGTCATTTGTGAAGCCGTAATAGCCTCTGAGCTTCGTGGTGTCTCATGACCACGAAGACACGCCTTAATCATCGATGAGTACTCACCCCGACCTCTGAATCTTCGGTCATTATCGAAGGACACGTTAATAGTGGGTTGACCCAGCCTCTGAGCTTCGAGATGGTTTATTGCCTCGGAGACATGCTTCGTTCATCAGTGGATACTCGCTTCGACCTCTGAGCCTTCGGTCTTTATCGGAGGACACGTCGTTTGTGGGTTGATACGGCCTCTGAGCTTCGGGGTATCTCATGGCCTCGGAGATACGCTTTATTCATCGGCATTTACTTTTTTGACCTCTGAGTCTTCATTCTTTCGGAAGGCCTCTGAGCTTTGGGGCTCAACATGGCCTCAAAGACACGCCTCGTCTATAACTTCTTGCTGTGATGAGTCTTCCGGCCTCTGAGCTTCGAGGTCCGTAATGGGCTCGAAGACACGCCTTGTCTGTTGATATTTGACGTGACTGTTGAGTCTCGTAAGTCTCTTTCCTCTATTACAAATCTACTATGATATCCTTGAAAATAATGTCGATCTGACTAGATTAATTAAAGAGGAAATGCTCACACGTGCTTCTTATTACTTCACAGGTCGTTCGAGAATATTCACAGCTGAAGAGATGACGCTCGTTACCTTCGCCCATCGTGCTCATAAGATTACTCGTAATACTCTGACCTACGTGTTCATTTGAACTAATTAATTATCTTTTACAATAAAACATCTTTTGAAGCTTTTGAATCTTTCATACTCGGAAAGTCTTCCCTTATCTTCGTACGTTCTTCAAACCGAGAAAAATACCACGTGCACATTGTGCTACAAGTTCACGTATAAATAGAAAGGTCGTCTTATCTTCCTTCGTCTAGTCTCGTCACAGTCTCTTGGATAAAATATTGCATCATAATCTCCCGTACTTCTTGATTAACAGCTTGTTCCGTGACATCGAAGTATGGTACATGTTTGAATAGCTAATAAATGTACAGGAATTTCGATATCAGCACCGACTTCATTATTTTTAATTGTCATTTTCCAAAAGACATTGCACAGCGTTGATAAATTTTGCCGAAATTCCAGAACTGCGTCTGGTACCAGTTATTTAGAAGAATAAAAGGGAAAACGTAACACATGCTCGTAAATCAGATAGATTGGAGATTTGCTAATATCGTTATTATCGAACAAGTCATTCGATATGAAGATAACAAAACATAATTGTCGAAAGAAGTATGACTGCAACATGAGCAATTTCTGCAAACCCTTGTACAAGCAGTTTCGGGTATACCGACGTTTTTTCTGCAACCGAGAAACAACTTCAGTTTATTATTAGTATTTTAATAAATCAGGTTGACAATAAGAGCTGTTTTTTTTGTCACTGTGAAAGTGTCGGTAGGGCATAACGACTGAAAATGGCGATACTAGGTGAAGGGGGCGCATCCAAACGTGTCCGCAGAATAGTCGAGAGACTCACTCGTCCAGCATTGCTTTGCCAATTGCTGTTCGAACACACTTCGCTCGTTTGGCTATTATTAGTTCGTTGTACCTGGTATCGACTCGGAGCGAGAATGACGCTAGCCAGAAATCTATACCTTCGAGAGCACCATTCCCTACATCAATTTATTCCTGAGCTTATTCTCGGATTTCTATTCTCTCTGTCTTCACCCGTTTAACATCGCTTCTGAAGAATGTTAGGTTTTTCCGATTTCAGAAAAAAAAAAATTGGTCTCAAATCACCCATTGTAATTTGGTACCTGACGTCTTCAGAGGATTGGATGAGTTTTCTATCGTGCTCAATATTCTAGAGATTGTATTCTTCAATAACCAAAGCTCAGCCACGTCAACATTGTCAAATTATTTGATATCCTTCATCACTTTCTCCCTATATTAAATTGGAAAGCATGAGTATTTCCAATATAAGAAGTTCAAAGGTACGTAGTACATACTTTACTGAGTATAGCATGGTCAACAAATATCTCACCGGATCCTCAACGTATGGGACTGAGGAGGAGCGTTTTAAACAATAAAATGAAGGAATACGACTGCCTAATGCGTATCTAGTATACGATATACCATACGCACAGTCTTACGAATATTGCAGAGGTCCCTAAAAATGCCTTAGGTTTCATACGATTTTCGTCATGTTGCGAGAGTAATTGAAATTCACTGATTGAGATAAGGATAATTTTTTCTAATTCATCGCTTGATAACTTAACTCAAGAGTACAGCCCACAGCGAACTACATTGGAAGCGACACACGGAAGAATGCAGATAAAAAATAAAAGAAGAAAAACGCGCTGGTGTCATTCTCGAAAAAGTTGCCCGTATTACGTTACGACCAGTCAATTTCGATACCTAAATTTAATTAATGCAACGCGTCAAAAGTAATTTATCAAACCCATTACGTATGCAACTTACCCAAATGTGTAAGAGTTACAAATACATTAGAACGCTCATTATAGAATTGAATGTAGCAGAATAGGTGCGAAAGAACGAACCTCATTCAATTAAGGTACCAGTTTAAGATTATAAAATTAAAGTTCACGAATAGGAGAAAATGAATAAATCGGAAATCAGCAATCGAGCATCAAACTATACGAGTATCTGTAGTCCACGGTAGTGATTCGAATATGAGTAAGTTTGTCGGTATAATACCTTATTTCCTTATCACAGTTTTTGTACATGTATGTACATGAAACGATATCGTGTTGAACGAAAACAAGGAAATACATAATTGCGTGTAAAAATAAACGTATATTCATGACTCACAAATAGGAGAGAAAAAAAAAGAAACAACTCTTCTTTGAAAAGAACGAAAACGTTTTTGAGAATTTTCGATAAAAAGGTATATTTTTATACAAAAATAAGTTTCAGCCTCCTGATGTCGAAAGAAAGATCATAATCGATAGAAAAGCTGATTTCAATCTAATTTGTCTATGGGACTGCTTGCACTGTTTGAACCGTTTATTACTTTTTTGAGCCAATACCTAGTAGGCTAGAGGGTCGACTCAGCTGACATAGACTTTGATAAGAAAAATTGGTTGACGTAATCATTCGTGACATTTTTTATACATTTTCTTCGTTAGTCTTATTTCTGAGAAGGACAGAGGGGCTTCTGCACACAGTAATACAGTCCAAGAACTTATTAACTGACTTTTTTGGAGGGAGAATTAAGCGTCCTACCATTCGCCGTTTGCCAGCCGGCAAAAACTAACCTGCCCTAATCTGATTAGGCTACGGGCAAAAAATTGTACCCATTAGTACTGAGCAACGATTAAGAATAATTCCAATTATCGAGTACCATCTGTTCACGAGATGTTGAACTCAGAAAAGATCTCGATTTTTTAGCTTCATTGATAAGCGAGGAATATTGAATATTGGCATGTTCTATGTCTTCTCTCTACCCTCTAAATTTCGAAAAAGCGTCCAGACGTCTGCACAGATGACCTTGGGATTCGGAAAATTTTCAACGTCGAACCACAGCCCCACCCCTGATTCCGGAATTTGCGCCCAGACGTCTGGGCGTCTCTAATATATATATAGAACATAAAGATGTATACAATACCCGTACACTGGACTAGGATGCTAGATGTACAGATTTTCGGCTGTTTCATGTCTTTACTGTGACCTGACCCTACCTGACCCCTAATTTGAAATTTTGCGAGTTTGCGAGTGCTCCCCCCCCTTCCACCCTGGTTACTCCGTGGGTGATCCAAAAATTTGCGAGTTTGTCCCGCGAGTTTACCTTTTCTGGTTTATATACTAGCTTAATGGTCGCTTTATACTAGGGTTTAACCAACTGTAAACTAGCGCCCCCTGACCTGACCCTACCCTAATTTGAAATTTTGCGTGTTTGCGAGTGCCCCCCCCCCCGTCACCCAAGTTACTCATTGCCTGGTTTATATACTAGCTTTATACCAGGGTTTAACCAGTTGTAAACTAGCGCCCCCCTATCCCCTTTTAGGATTTTAATAGTCTTCTGGGCTTGTAATGAGGCAGGCCGTGAATGAGGTGTCCAGGTGGTAGGTCTGAGCCAGTGCTGCCAGGCGATAGTTTCAAAAATCCGTATCCAACAAATTTCTACAGACTTCGATTGATCCATCAATAACAATCAGGAGAAAGGTATCTTTCATAAGGGTAGCTGAGGTACTTTTCCCTTGATTGGCATTTTTCAACAAACAGGAGAAAAGTATCTCTCGTAGGGGTGTCCAAGGTACCTTTCCCTTGATTGTAAGAAATACCGTAGTGTATGTAAAATCCATGAAAACAGAAAATCCCGTATCCTTTTCGAGGACCAAAAATCCGTAGATCTGGCATCCTAGGTCTGAGCATTGGGCTTTTTATAGACCTGGATTTGAACTAGGTGTAGACTTACTAGGATTTTGACAGTCTCAAACTAGAATTATAATAGATGTAAAAGACCGCCTAGGATTTTACTAGTCTTAAATGTAAACGTACGAAATATAGAGACGTAGGGGCGTACCGAGTAGTTCGGTCCGGTCTAAGCAAAGAGACGATTTTATTTAATGAAGTAGAGCTGAAATATTCGCCACTAGACTAGTTTATCTAACACCATCGTTTAGTTCGAATTACCTGCGCCGCCGATAGCTGATTGGTTCACATTCGTATAATTTTTGACTCCTGTGAAATTAATCACGGGTGAGCACTACTCCCATCGCTAATAATAAAGTAGCGTAAAACTAATGACAAGCAGAACCCTCGCAAATCCTAGAGAAAGTGTTGGTGGTTTACACAGTGTTCAAGTACGACCAGTGAGTTTCACAAGAAGGCCCTAACACCAACGTGCTTCTCTTCTACTATTTCTTCCTCTACACAAGTCCAATCTGAGACAGGATCCTCCCACTACCACGAAAGCAGAGGTTGGCCGGCCCCTACTAACGATTTGTGAGCCAGACCCCAGATACCTTACAGTGGTCAGTCCACAGTGTCAACTACCTTCAATTAATTCCAGTAGCGTCTCTTACTTCATGCCAAAACGCCCTCCAGGCGCGGCTTTCGCCTAATCAACTTCGACATTAAACAACACAGCCGGCTCATTCCCCCAGCCTGCGCTCGGAAGGGATTCATCACAACAGAAGTTACAGCCGCCTCAGAATCTCGATCAATCCGTAATACAACCGACCCTGATCTCAACCAGTCCGTAATACAACCGACCCTGGTCGCCGTAACTTCTACAACCAGCATAGGACTTGTCCACTACCATCAGGCAAGACGTTACTTCAACAGCCCCACGGGCCTGACCAGTATTCCGGTCACCACAACCTCCACAAAGGGAAACCAACTTCTCCCTAACTAGACCGCCTTTGGTCCTCATTTAACTAGTAATTGATACTATCGCTAATATTTTCTAATCGTGTATAATTAATTAATATTACGAATAAGAATCATGCTCAGTGAACCAACTCACCACTAATACGAAGGATTCGTATGAGGTCAAATGACAAACACACACACACGCTTACGAGTTCACAAAACTAACGAACATAAATTATTTTTACTGATACGAAAATATCTCGTTAACACTCCCCAGTGACATCAACACACGAGCACTACAAGAACGATTGTGTCAATCGTTGTCATCGCATTTTAAAGCAGTCGTACTCCTACCCTTGCTGTAGGCGCCAAATAGCTACCCTGGACACTCGTGGCTCGACTAGGAAGTCGTCCACATTCGGTTCTTAGTTTTTTATACACGTATTTATGTGCAGTTACTGTAGAGTGTAACGAGAAGTGCAAACAACACTAGTAGAAATCGTACCTGCGTTCATCTCGTATATATACCTGAGCCTTTCTTTCACTAGCTATTTTTCTTCCACCATCTCTAATTCATTGTGTTAAAATATAGTCTACTTGTTTGCTTTCTCGACTCTTGTTGTTAAACTGTACGACGTTGCCATCATAACGCACAGCGTAGCTCTCGCTGTCTTCGAATATAGGGTACAGATTATTTTGCTAGGTTAAAACTTACCACGTGCTATTTACATGATATTTACATAAATTAGACTAATACTAGACCAAGTAGGATGGAGGGCGAGAGAGTAAAGCGAGTGAGCCTAAAAGCTATTAGCTTTCGTTCGTTTGCACCCTAAAAGTTATTAGCTTGGAATATTTCAAAGTACACTTGCTTGAAATATTACTTCCAAGTAGACTTTTATTAGACCAAGGAGGGGGCGAAAGAGCGGAGCGAGTAAGCCACGCCACCCAAAAGCTAATGTTTGAAAATATTCTATCTGGACACGTAGCAGGGCAAAGAAGAGAGCGAACGAGCGGAGCGAGTGAACTCTTCTAAAGCTACTAGCTTGAAATTCTTTAAAGTAGGCTTATATTGACCCAAGGAGGAGGCGAACGAACGGAGCGAGTGAGCTACCCAAAAACTATTGGCTTGAAGTACCCTAACCGGGACTACATACCAAACGCTGGTAAAACTGGCCCTCACACCTAACAAGTGAGCCACTCAACTAATTATAAAGCAAACCAGGTTAACAATGAAAACGAACGAGTGAAAACCTCACGAAAGGACAGCAGACATGAAACATGATCTTTTTCTATTTGGCTCTGCCAGAAGATTTTTCTTTTTCTATGGATTTTACGTACAATACGGATTTCTTGCGATCAAAGGGAATGGTACCTTGAAACTGTTTTAACAGGGAACCTGTTTTATCGGGGGGTAAACTGAAGGAAAATGACGGGTGCCGGCCGCCGGGCGCCGTCCGGCAAGAAAAAGGGACTTAGAAAAATTTTGATGAAGTGATAGGAGGGGGACTTATCCTCTCTGCTTCATGCAGTATATTATTCTAGGTTTATACTACGTATTATACTAGGCGTATACTAGGTCCAAGCCTCCTTTATACTAGGTCTCTCTGCTTCATGCAGTATATTATACTAGGTTTATACTACGTATTATACTAGGCGTATACTAGGTCCAATCCTCCTTTATACTAGGTTTAGGCATCCTTCATACCATAAGCTTACAAGATCTTTATAATAGCTTATAGTAGCAGTTTGTCCTAGCTCTGTACTAGGTCTTAGGCTTCCTTTATACTACTGTATTAGTGGTTTTACTAGCTCTGTGACGTCATCAGATAGTGATGGCACGATGATAGTGACGTCACAGATCCCCATCGTGACGTCACCAGATCGTAACGTCGTGTGACGTCATCAGATTATGACGTCATCAAATCGTGACGTCATCAGATCTCCGAACTGATAACAGGATAGGCCTACCGGGGGTACCACACAGGCTGTAAAAATAAATAGCAGGAAACCTGTTGCATGGGGGCAAGCTGTAACATTTAGTAAATTATAATTGTAGAATTTTAAGCTATAAAAGGGGGAATTTTAAAAAATTTGTATATCAAGCTACAATATTATGATGGGAAAAGCACATTCAAAATACAGTAAGTTCACGCTACTTGAGACGACAAAAAGCAAAAAATGACACTTACATGATTACTCCCATAAAACAGGTTCCCTGTTTGCCTCAATTGCCACAGTCAATGAAGGCAATTCCGAGCAGCTAAGTGTGTGGGCTGCGAGTTTTTTTTCAGTAATTCATCAATAACGATCAGAAAATTGCCAGAAAAGACAGGATTTCTTGGCGCGGCCAAAAAGATTAAGATCATGTTTCACGTGTTTTCAAAATTTTGCCCAATCAGATATGTTGTGGATAATGCGAGACATAAATATTTGAGAGTTCTAGGCTAAGGCTTCAGAGCGGCACACTCGCTTGAGCTAGTATAAGTTTACTTTGGAAGCTTTCTTGATCTAGTGTAAGTCTACTTTAGTATATTTCAGGCTGATGAGATTACTGGGCCTCCCGTCCCGCTTCAGTATGTTTCAGATGTTGTAAGTGGACCAGGATTAACGACTTATGACGTCACCCAACCTATGACGTCACAAGCTAATAGCTTCATAATGGCTCTCAGGGTCTTCTCAGCCTAGTATAAATCTATTCATTATTAGGATAAGCTAGATATACAAGAAAGGCCTCGGACTCGCGAACTCGGACTCGCAGATTTCAGAATCACTCTTGAGAAAGCCTAGTATAAATCTATTCATCATATTAGGATAAGCTAGGAACTGCCTCAGACTCGCGAACACGAACTCGCAGATTTGAGAATCACTCCTGAAAAAACCTAGTATAAATCTAGCATACGCCTTTTCATTATATTAGAATAAGTTAGAGACTACAGAGGATGGGGGGGGGGGCTCGGACTCTCGGACTCGCAGATTTGAAAATCACTGCCACAATGAAAATTCCCATAAGGATAAGACCAGAGCGAAGACATGAAACATGTCAAAAAATGTATCTCTCATACAATGACTGGGGTACTTCTCCCTTGATCGACTCACCGTTACTGATGAAGATCAAGAGAAAAGTATCTATCATCCTGCTGACTGAGGTGCTTTTCCCTTGAGCCAGTGCTGCCAGATGATATTTTAAAAATCCGTACTTGCCATTTTTCCTACGATCTGAAAACGGATTTCCTCAATAACGATTCGGAGAAAGGTATCTTTCGTACAGGGAACTGAGGTACTTTTCCTTTGATCGACTTAATATTACGGTGGACAGCGGTATCACCCCCATAGAATCTCCAATATACGTGTCTATAGTACTTTTCCCTTGAGCACAAAAAATCTGTATTTTACGCAAATCCGTATCTTTTTTGAGAACCAAAAATCCGTAGATCTGGTAGCACTGGACGAACTAGTTTTGTATACTGTATTCTTTCTTAAGCCTCCTTCAAATTAGGCTACAGCCCAGCCACTATACAAACCTAGTATACAGTATATATCAGGTCCAGTAAAATGAAGGCTTAAGAGCAGACCAAGAAGTGAGCCCACCCTAGGCTGCTATAGTGGGTTTAGCTTTCATCATATAGACTTGATAACAGTATACTAAACCAAGGAGTGGGGGTGAATGAGCCCAAAGTATGCTACTATGGAATCTGTTAATTTAGTATACAGAACCGCGAGTGAGCCACCTAAAAGTTACTAGCTTAAAATATTATAAAGTAGATGGAGGGGGGGGGGGGAGGGTTGTCTTTCGTTGAAGAGCTAACCAAAAGCTATTAGCTTGAAATAGTTCAAAGTGGACTCATACCAGACAAAAGAGCAAGTGAGCTACCCAACTAAAATGGACACATAATAGAGCTCCTCTAAAGCTATTAGCTTGGAACTCTTTAAACTAAGCTTCTACCAGCCCAAAGAGCTAGCCAAAAGCTATCAGTTCAAAATACCCTGACTGGAACTATTTACCGAGGAAGCTCTCTAAAAACTATTAGCTTGAAATAGCTCAAAGTGGACTCGTACGAGACTAAGGAGGGGGCGAATGAGCGGAGCAAATGAGTTCTCCAAAAGAATTGGCCTGAAATATTCCCATTTACATGGTCATACTGACACTCGACAACAAAATACTTGTACACTGGGAAAGCAAAGACATGATCTCCATTCGTTTGGTTCCGCCAGAAAATTTTTTTCGACTATTCAGTTAGACGGATTTAAAGAATTTAGACCATTTAGCTTCATTATCAATACACAAGCACTGGACAGGCATGTAACCCAAGCCTGCCTCATCAAATGCCGTTTCCCAACTCTTACTGCGAATTTTCTTGCATTCACAGCTCAATTCCTCACTCAGCTTCCAATTGACGCACCCGCGTTCTACCGAAATAGTTCTCTCCTCCGTCTCTTGAATTCTAAGAATAGCCTAGAACTGATCTAGCATAGTCCTGACATAATACCATTGTTGAAAGAGGGGGGCCTGAAGGGTAAACCGCAGATTTTCAAATAAGATAGAGAGTTCCGTGAAAATTATCCAAGTTTAAGAGTCCCAGGGGTTGTCAATAAAGACTCAAATTTGGTGGAAACGCTGCTGATTCCCTTCTTCTCTCTTTTCCCATTTTTTTGGCATTGGAGTAGAGACTCTGGACTTGAAGAAAGTTCAACTTTCAAACTATACGTGATTAAAAGGAGTGGGACTTGGAAATATTCTCAATATCGAGCCCTATAAGTCAGTAGAGGGATTCTATTTCGAATTTAATTCTCAAGTTGAAACAAACTTTTTTCCATAGAACGGGTTCCCTGAATTCTTCATTCAACTTCATCAAAGAAGCAGTCGTTTTCAAAAAAAAGAGAAGGAACTGATGGTTGTGTATAGTATTCAATTTCAGCACAGGTCTCAAACAGAAATTTATTCGTCAGCGAGAGGTGTATTGAGAAATGGGTGTTGACAAATTAGACCAAAATTTAGTCAGTAGGAAAATTCGATTTGTTCCGAAGCAGAAAACGAGGATGGTAATTTTCATCTTTTCCCAAAAGTTAAGCCTTCGCGACACCTTTATCGTAGGATTACGAATTGCAGGCGCGGATTTAGCCGTACATTTTTTGGGGGGGATATTCCATTGTCTGGATCTGCGTTATTTTAGCCTGTTTTTGAAGGTTGAGGGGATATATCCACCATAACCCTGCTTGTAAATCTGCGCCTGAATTGCTGTAAAAGATTGTGAACAACACTGAAGATGCGGCCTTGGTATAACACAACGGAGCAATTAGTGCTATGCGAAGCTGAAGAACGAGGTAGAGGTTGAAAGGTGAAGGATGAAATCACAAAATTAAAGAACTCTGCAATCAGTAGAACAACTGTACAACTGATAGAGAAGAAAGAGAGAATCCGAAGAAGTGAAAAATACCTTCGATCCTATCCTCTCCCTTCCTGCCGGTTGCAAAAATTTTGGCTTCCCTACTTTTTAAGCAAATACATTGACCATAGAATAACTTTCAGTGTCTCTGGATTTCATAACTTAAATTCGAATCTCCTCAAGTTTCGAAAGAAGGTCAAGGCCCTTACTCCCTTCGACGAAATTTTGCAAATACCTCTTGCCTATACTGAACTTCCCAATTCTTCAACTTGGATATCCTCCATAATAGCTCAAAAATTGACCGCAATTGCTTCCAAATTCCTTCCTTCCGTTTCCTTCTTTTCCAAGTCCCTAAATACCTGCGGTCAACTTCAAAAATTTTTCCAAGTCCCTAGAGGTGGTCATAGTCGCTGTCCTCAAGAACACTAGAATTTGCTGGAAAGACGCGGTCCCGGACAGACAGCGGACTTTTTCCCCGAATGACCTCCTCACAATAAAAAGGTATCAGGTTAAAATAAATCATCGAATCCTAGGACGTAGGGAAAATTTTCTTTCCATCGCTTCTTCCAGGATTCAAGTTTTAAAGTTTCGAAGTCTCTTCCCTCATCTTTGTCATTGATGTGAAAGCAAACTGTGAAAACATGAAGAAAGTAATCAATAAATTTCTATAATACATAAAGAGTTACCGAAATTCGGAGCAAAGACACCAGAATCTAAATCTCTCTTTTTTCACCACTCCTTTTTTAATTACTCTCCAACTCAGCCCAGGACTGAGGGATGGGGGCAGGGGTTCCGGGAACCCGAGAATCCACGTCCTTGAAACATCGTATGGGCGAGGGCGAAACCCCAGACGTTGAAAACAAAATGAGGGGGGGGGGTGTACTAACCTGAGCTTCGGATATTGAAGCTTCTAAATCCGACCTTGCTTCACCTCCCCTCATCTTCGCTCTTAAGTTAACCCTTGATCATGTATGAGGCTCAGCTAGAAAATTTTAGAGAAAAATTTTGATCAGTTGTCGTGACATCCATCATTTTGCTCGAATGTTTTAGGATTCGACAGATTGGTAAATTCAATTTCCACATCACGGTCAAGTATTCAAATTCACGTCTTGTCTTATTAATTCCCCTTCGCGAAAATTTACTTCATCGCTCTTCGATTGTTTTTTTTTTTTTTCACTACATCAGTTTTTCTCTTTCGGTTGAACGTCTTCGACCAATTTTATCGCACGTCATTTGCCATCCTCGCTTCTTCTTGATCAGTTTGCGACAACTTCCTCCTTTCTTTTTAAATTTACGTAAATTTATGTTTCCACCCATATGTTTTAGTGGTCTACTTTTCAAATTTCTCGTGTTTCAACGCGCAAACAAAAATGTCGGATGAGGAATAATTACAATAATGGGAATATAATATTTCCACATTTACATGTGCGCTATAGCTCTCCGTGTTTTTCTGTAGACGAGAAGAAGCGGAAAAAAATTGATAAATAGCACTCATTCGTCGCGATTTGTCAAGCGGTAGGGCATTGTCCGTTCTTATCGACAAAATAAATTCCACACGAAACAAAACCAAACCTAAAATTCACAGAATCATGAATATTTCGCCGCCACTTCCTCCAGCTGAACCATTTGAATTTTTTTCGGTATACTAAGACAATGCTCTCAACCTTTCTGCTCTCCGGATTTTATCTAGAGTGATAATTTTTATCCGTTATACTCGAGTGAACTAATTTCTCCATTCGTCTTTATCTGGTAAATTGAGAATGATGCAAGAGTTTCGACCACCGTGCGTTTATTTCGGGGGGAAAAAACGAGATCATTTTCACTCTGATCAATCAGGACACATTCTTCGTTCGACCTGCTCTTAAGAAGTACTTATTCTCGTTGGAAAAACCTCGATGAACAAAAAGGAAAAAGTGAATGTTTACTAATTTAGGCCAGGCCCGGCTATCTAATCAGTTCGGAAATTTTAAAACATTGAATCAGACACTTTCGACCATCATCGGGATTTGTTTCATGTGCAATATTTTGAAAAGTTTCGCGAATGAGATAATATTGCATCAGACAATAATTACAAATTAATGAAACGCGAAAAATGCGATATTTCAGCTTTCGCGATAAAGAGAGGAAAATAAAATTTTCTTTGTATTGGTGTGATGGGGTAATAACGTATCTAATAGCGGACTTGAACGTCTACCATATGATGCAAGGTTTTCGTGAACATGTGTTTCCTGATGTAATATCAATTTTGACCACGTGCTAAATGTGCAATTGCACAGTATGGCACCAAATTAAACTGGCGGAATAAAACTTTTGACGTATCAGATCATCTACCTTCGAGTGGGAGGAAATTATTTCAAAACGTCACATCGTGACGAAAGCGATCGGCTTTTGAGATCGTTCAAATGGTCAGATGAAAGAAATGACGCGATTAAACGATTTTATACGAGACGAGTTTTCATTTTCCCATGAAATTAGGGAAAACAGTCACCTGAAAGATTCGGGGAGAGTAATTTCAAAATCAGATTCAACAGATGACGTAGTACATGATCCGAAATCAAAATACCGAGTGTTTTTCTAATCGTTTTTCGTTTTCACTTCCGAGCTATTATATGATGGAAGGGAGACTAAAAATAGTTCCGGCCATCGACCCGAATACATGAGGGTAACAAATTCGTTCCATAAAACAAGTTTCTTGTAGTAGAAACTAAATAAATTAATTACACTTTCCGTATAGAGTTTTTATTAGCTGCGAACGTTTTCGGCTTGCGCCATCATCACCGGCAGACAACCGCCGGCGAAGGATTTGATTGTAGCCGAGCTCATCCCACTTCTACAGCATAGGGGGTCGGAATTGGCGTCGGACTTAGCTGAGAAGATTCACTCGAATTCTGTCCCTCATCTCAAAGAAGCTGACCGAAACACCCTTCTTTCTCTCCGAAAGAAGATAAAAGCCCAAGATCTTGTAGTGACTAAAGCTGACAAAGGCAGTACCGTGGTGATTCTCGACCGAACGGACTACAACCAAAGAATGATTGAATGCCTCAACTCTATCGCAACGCCGTACGTGATCCGGACTTCAACTTCGACACCTACAACCGCAAGATCCGAAAAGGCATTAATGAAGGTAGGCACCTAATTGATAAGGAACCCCTCAGAAAGTCCCTCTTAGTACCAAATCCGTTTCCCCCTCGAATTTATGGTTATCCAAAACTCCATGAAGAGGGCAGCCCCATGCGCCCAGTAGTCTCGAGTCTATCGTCCCCAACCTACCCGTTATCCAGGTACTTGGATAAGTGGATCAAATATAATACCGGCTTCCAACCCCCTCTTTCTATAAAAAATTCGGCCGAACTTGTTCAAGTTTTAGCCCAGAACCCCCCTCCGCCAGGAAGCACTTTTGTTTCTTTCGATGTTAAAGGCCTCTTTCCTCATGTTCCGCATGAGCCTACATTGGAGCGCATCCAAGAAATTCTAAAGGAGTCTAATTTTCCTGACGCATTTGTGAAAGAATACTTGACTCGTTTGAAAAGCTGTCTACGTCCGAACATTTGCCAGTTCAAGGACGCAATTTATCGCCTTCCGAAGGGTATTGGCATCCCCATTGGATCACCGTTAGGATCCCTATTTTCCGAAGTCTTTATGGAGAGACTTGAATCCGAAATTTTTTGTTCCGACAATCCCCTCATTTCCCACGTAGCCCTTTGGCGTCGATACGTGGACGATGTTTTATGTATTTGGCAAGGCCCCACCGATCTCATCGATGAGTTTCTAACCTTCCTCAATGGCCTCTACCCTACCATCGAGTTAACTGTGGAGATCGGCGGGAATCAGATCAATTTCCTTGACCTTCATATCGAACACGCCGGTGGTGTGTGCTCTTACGAGATTTACCGGAAACCCACCACCACCGACATCACTGTTCATGGCACATAATTTTGTCCCCTCCCCCATAAGTTGGCCGCTTATCATTACTTCATCAATAGACTGGTTTCAATTCCCGTGACGCCCCAAGCCTCTAAAAATGAGGTTGAAGTCATAAAGTTCTCAGCGGAAAAGAACTGCATTAACGTCGACATCGGTAGAATGATAAGGAGGAAGTTGATCAGGAGTATTCTTGGTCGCGTTTCGACATCAAGTGACCCCGTTTCTAGTACCAAAAAGACTAGACTGGTCCCTCTTCCTTACCTCCCTCCCCTTACCGATGTTTTAGCTAACCTCCTCAGGGCCAACAAACTGAAACCAGTCTTCTACCCTTACCTCCAAATCGGTAGGTTGTTGTCTAATGGCAAAGACAGTCTCCCCCCCTTATCAAAGTGTGGTGTCTACCTTTTGGAATGCAGAGATTGCCCGGCGGTCTACGTTGGGGAATGCGAGAGGTCCTTCCAAACCCGGATCACTGACCATGTTAAAGCCTTCGAAAACGGGAATCCTTTGAAATCGGCGTTCGCATGGCATCTCCTGGAGGAGAAACACTTGGCCAAAGGAGAAACCATACTGCATGTCGAGCAGAAGTATAAGCGTAGATTAGCACTCGAATCAATTGAAATAGCGAAGTACGATGTAAGCCACCGTTATGTAGTGTTAAATCGAGTTAAGAATGAAGAATTAATCATCGGATCCTCAAGCCTAACAAGTAGACTTTTAACCGTATTAAGACTATGATACGCGGGCCCGAACCCAAAAGGACGGAGAGGAAAACTTCCCTAGGAACAGGAGTCTTATCTAGCGCTTTCTACTGACAATAAACGATTCCCGAGGGAGGGAGGTGGTCAAGTCGAGACTTTTCCAAAAGATCTTCTTTTGAACCAAACAAAAGGTCGATGTTCAAATTGACCTCATTCACTCTGGCCAAGTGCTCCATGGTCGACAGCTCATTATAGAAGACGGACTGACTTAACGGGATACAAGTCAACCAATGGATTAAGCTATTGAAAGCTACGAACTTGTGGGCAACAGAGCGAAGGACCGTGTTAATTCTGAAGCAATTAGGACTTGCCGTAGACGGTAATATCGATCGAAGTATCTTTTCTGTAAATGGCGAATTCATGGACACCGTCTCTTTCGGAGATCGTCAAATCCAAATAATTGACAGTAGAATCAGCTACTTCCAGGGTGAATTTTATAGAAGGGTATTGTTTATTAGGATACTAGAAAAACTCCAAAAGGAGATCTTGGAGACCGGTCCACGTACACAACACATCGTCGACATACCTGTGCGATTCAAAAACACTTGGCCCGAGGAGAAAAGATCAACCTCAAATTTGTACATGAAGACCTCAGAGATGAGACAGCCCAAAGGGGAGCCAATGGGGATACCAACCTCCTCTGGAAACTCGAGAAACTTTCCATCAAATTTACAAAAATTGGGAGACCAGCAGTTATTGAGCAAGTTGAAAAAATTCTGCCAATTCTTCATGGCGTAAGTTTGATTGAACTAATAAATCACCCATATGATGTATGGCAACTGCTTTTGGGATAATTTTGCTAATTCTGTGGTTTTCGCATTCTACTCCTTCACTCGAGTGAGTATGAATCCCCTTAATACCTATTAGGATCCTCAGCGGTCCTCCTCGCTGCTGATGCACCACTTGCCCGCATGATTATCGAACGATGCTCAGCAAGACTGTTATGCACCAACCAGCCGGTGAAATGCTGGCATCTGTCCCCAGCCAACGAAACTGACGAAGGCTTCGTAATCGAGGACAACTCCATCACACCACATGAGGTGAATCGAGAATGGTGGAAAAACGCTATACAAATGTGGGAAGAAGAGTGGCAAAACCCCACACTCAATATACATTAACGTACTCTTCCCTTCTGTGAAGTCCCGCCTTAAACTCTCAAACTTTAAGCTAATTTTCTGGTCAACTACAGGGCCTTGAAATCCAATTATCGGCTGCAATTGTACGCTGAATGATATTTGCCCTTGCGACTACGGTGCTGAAAATGCCAAGTCCTGCATACTGGACTAGCTGCATTTCATGAATAGTCACCATTCAATTGGAAATGAACTAGAGAGTAAATCACATACCGTACACAGAAACAAGGCTGAGTCGCCAGGCAAGTATAATAATTGTCTTCACTGTTTCTGCACAAAAATTTAAAAAATACTGTGTAAAAATAAGACTCTCCAGGGCTGCACAGAAATTCGAAAAATGTTATTTTATAAGTGACAAAGAATATATGTAAGATTGTAAAATCTTAACAAATCTGGCGATGCTGTGTTTCCAGTTTCCACAGAATCGAAACAAAAGTCGAGTTCCCGAAGGAGAGGCAGGTCAGCTGACTGCACTCGGAAGATGATAAGGAAGAAAGAGGAAAAGTATTATATAGCCGGAGCTCGAGACTTTAGGTGCGAGTGGAAGAGTAACGCGAGCGACGTAAAAGAACGTTCACGGTCTTACATATATATCTCCAGCCGTGACGTCACAACGTACCTGTCCGGAGGAAACTTGTCTTTAGTTTAGAATATCGAAACCCCAAATTTACAATCAAGAGATAACGCTGCATGCAGAAGTAGAAGAGAAGGAAAGCAGACACCTGTGTTGAGAGGAGAGGGGAGGGAAGCTTTTCCATGTCATTGCTTACAAAAGAGAAACTTTGGCTCAGACCAATCGGTTTTCCCTTGGCACGGTTTTGCTCTGAGCAGCCCTGCTTCAATCTAACATCAAGTTGAATAATTCACCTATCTATCTTTATTGAGTACGTATGCTAGTTTCGATGTCTCATTTTTCATTTGAAAAATTTAACACCGTATTGTTCCATTTATAATTCAAACTTTTAAGAACTCAATGAGATGAGCAACAGGTATTCCCTTAATACTTTCACATGATTATTCATACTTGGTATAACTGTCAGAATAATCATTCAACCTCTTCTAATCCTCACCGCAGTTTGCTAAAATTTAAAGCAATCAATACCACTAAAAGAAACACCAGAGGAAACCCGCAGCAAAGGACAGATCGTCCGCTTGATGGCATTGCGACCGGAGAAGAAAAATTGCAATTCCTCAGTTCGGCGCCGGGTCACAAAGGTTGAAGTTGCAACTTTAAAAACCATTCCTATTTTGACATAGAAGTCTTATGGCTGGGAATCATTTTGAAATTCGCGTCACGAAATCGCGAGACGAAAATCACGTTACGAGTTGATGACGTCATGGGTAGTTGGAGAAATTTCGACTTTTTTCGCTATACTTTGAAACATGTATCCTTGACCTTCATTGGGCTAGCCCCAACATCTCTACACTAAGCCTAACAAAAGCCTCCCTTACTTGAACCTAACGTAGATCTCAACACACAGTATCTAGGATAGTCTCCACTACATAGGGTTCCACATACTGAGTTGGATTAACTAGCTCCTCCCTCCTCGACTAGGCTTTCTTTACACTAGGCTCAAATTGACGACAGGAGCAGATGATGTTAGAGAGACTCAGAAATTCGACTTTCGTCGTCACTTCAGAACTTTTATGGAGTCTGTTTTTCCCGAGAGGGAGAATCACTGACTATTCTTTTCACCTGTCTTTTTTACTAAGTTGCAACCTGTTGCATTCCCGTCCAGATTCGTTCACCCCAGCCTAGAATATATGAATAACAAATAGCAAGAAACTTCGCATTAGAATAGTTTATAGGAAATTTTTCACCGCTTTGGAACATACTAGATTGAAAAATAAAATATTTCATTTTTCAATCCCGGAATAGTTTACACAAAACTGCGTACAGTTCTGAGAGAACGGAAATTGAACTGCGAAAACACGTACGCGAGCAGATAGACTTGAGAATAATGTTATCTGACTCGAAGAAATCATAGAACATGAAATATCGTCAACGTATTTTCACCTGACCGAATTCCCAACCTTAGCAAAATTTTAATCGCGTGTAACTGAAGCCGATAGTGGAGAAAAAAAAACGAACATGTTTATTAGCATACTTAAATCGTTTGGTTTGAAAATTCGACTTCCCGATAACGGCGCATTAAAATACTTGGTTTACCAATATTCCAACAATTACAACCTAAACAATTAGACTGCAGTCGATGTATGGAGTTGGGATGTGACGGGAAACACAATTCTGATTTTCCTCCAGGAAAAGTAAAAAAATTTGCTAGCGCGTATTTTCTTATTTGTGTCTCCGTCATCGGAATTTATCGGAGGCGGTCATTAACGTTCTTTAATTAGAAAAATTCTTCTTGAATGAGATAATCTTCTACACATTGAATTTTTCGATTGCATTCGTTCTCTCCTGGATTCTGTGCTCTCACCGAATATTCCATCACAGCTCTTCTTAAAAATTGTTACCTCGTTCTTGAAAATTTTTCTAGGGAAGGGCAACGGCGAATAGAAGAGAAATATTTTTCTCGCCAGAAATAGATCAAGGTTCTACCCACCATTGTATGGTTCAAGTCCCAAGGTGGAGGTCTATTGAAGTCCCTAAATCATTCAAATCATTTGGGGTGACTATCAAGCCGAGAGATGGCAAAAGAAGAAGTATAGGGGATTTGATGGGAGAAGCAGAGGGGTTGAAAAGTGCCCAAGAAACAAATACAAGAAGTGTTTGTTATCCGTCGGAATTTCCTATGGAAATACCTACTATGAGAATGGAAAGGGCGCCTGAACGAAGATAGGTCAGCATACCTTGTATAACCAAATACAGTACTTATTCAATCGACGACAGAATTGTCGACGTTGACCAAGTAAAAATCATAAATCTAGTTTACGACATCAGATATTCGTCTAATTCAGTTGGAATTTTCCCGAAGATCAAACACAGTAAAGACTTGGGGTTCCTCACTTGGGTAGAATTAGGGCGAATGAAACAGCCAGTTTTTTTCCTTCCATGAAGAGGGAAGAGAAATTGAGTCGTAAAATCGGTAGACAGTGTTTTAATACTCGTATGAAATTATCTTTCTTCATGTAGGTATCAAAATAAAGCAATCAATCATGAAATATGTTTAGGCTTTATCCAACGAAGATAATCATAGTCGATCTACATCTCGTAGTTCTCAGTCTCTTCAGTCGGTTATTGTTGGTAAATAAATAATATACCTAATGATAAATTAATATGAGTTCTGTCCCTCATTCTCTGAACTTTCAGTGTGCTTTTCAAGATTCTTAAAATTTCATCTCATTCTAAATATGAAACATTGACCTCTGAAGGACAGTAGTGGTATCTGTTTTACATCTATCGCTTATCATCTGTAACTGCTATCTCATGCTTAAAATTTATAGTACCTATCGTAAACGAGAAAATGAACGTACAATCTATCGTTTCTTCTTCTTATGCGCTTGAAAAATCACACGATAAAATTGTCTTATTCGGAGCGTATATTATGAGAGACTGAAAAACGTAGCTAACGAAATTAATTCGAAAGAGTTCACCATCGCTACTTTCACACGCAAAAGAAAGCCCGTGAAATTGATTCTCATTCGTATTTTGGTCTACCAAAGTCTTCCGATTAAAATTGTGACATCTAAAGAAGAATGTATAAGAATTGGGAGGATTTGAAAAGTATTGAAAGAATGCGGTTAAAAATAACAAAACAACGAAATAATTCTGGCGATACGAATGAATACGATCATTTTGGAATGAGAGAGGATAGGAGAATAAAATTGGAATACAGATCAAGAAATTCTGAGGAAAATGAGAACTTACGTACAAGTGCAAGGAAAAAAACAAATAATTTCGGTTCTGATGTAAAGTGCAAAGCAGTCCAGCGTTTACCCTCCATAATTAAACGTTCCTCCTCGCTCTTTCGTCTTTTCCTCCTGACATGATTCCTGGTTCTCCTCAGCATTCATCAAAAGAATTTTAGTTCCTTGGCTACTTCAAACCGCCCCTCCGACAAAAAAAGGCATCATTCCTGACACGTCTTAGAATAAGTTATACACATCATTTTTCTCTTTCTATGCCCCTTATTCCCTTCATGCCTGTACTGCAATACTGACAATGATTCATCTCTTGCCCAGCTCTCGAAAACATATGGCTTTAATATTCTGTCTTTCCCTGCATCACAAACTACCGCTTAGATCCACCTATTTATGCAACACCATCTCATTGATATTCATTCTTATTGTCTCCATCTGCCCTTTCCGAGTCCATAAATTCTTTTTCATAGTCATGTTAGACTTCTATGAATACAAATTGAAATCCATTTCGTTAGTCGTTCTGGATTCGTCTCAAAGCATCAGTCAACAAGTATTCCGCTTCTAATTTTCAAAACGAATGTTTTCTTCAAAAACCAGCTCCGAAGCTATTTTTCCAGATTTATTTCCTTTTCAACGTATAAGGCTGTTCCAGGTAATTATACTTTCTCCAATTTTGAAACCAAAAATTTTCCGAGATAGCACAGGAAAATGATTTAGGACTCTCTACAACTCTCTGCTAACATCTTGTCGCCCTTTTTCTTTTCCAAGTTCTCCACGGATTTCCTTCTTGGCAAGTATAATTATTAAGTATTATAAAATTGAGTAACCCCATACGGACCTCAGATGACAAATCAAGATCTTATATGCAATGATTTGCAGTCGACGTCCAAGTCTGTGCTATCACGTTGCAAAGGAGAACCGACGACAGTCTGAGGAGAGATCATAGAAGAAAAGATGTATTAGAGGCTTTCGTCGGTGAAACAAAAACTCAGATTAGGGAAGTAATTCAAAATGATGACGGATACCATTCAGCTTCACTTCGCTACAGCTTTATCCAGAGGTATGGAGGGGAAAAGAAAAAGTGACGAGTGAACTAAAATGTTGTCATACCTAAATGGTCAGAGGAAAATCGAAATCAAAATTCGTCATCAAGAGTAATCGTTTATTTTTGGTTTTTTGCTCGTATGAAAAAGCTAAGTAGGTAAATGGAAATGAGAAAAAAAAATTAAAAGGGAGACTTTTCAAAATAAATGAGGTTTTTAGACATATCCGCTATAGTAGATATCATTTCAAATATTTATAGAGAATTTTAGACTGCCTTCCACACTCCTTCTAAGCACTTCTCTCTAGGTCCGCCACTACACCTACTAGGGGAGGAAACACTGTATCTTCACCGTTCATTGCGTCTCCATCAAGATCATTTTCAAACCACAAAAATTTTCGAGAAATTGCCACTTCTTGTGCAGTTATACCTAGGTATCGCCTTTTCACGTTTCATTTTACTTAGGTACATTTTGAAATGTCGTTATCAAAAATATTGTGTATTCTATAAATGATATTTCATCTTTCTCTTACTCCTAGATATCGACCCGAGAAAGAGTAACCAATTAAGATAAAATGAAAAATGAATTAAAGATCGCTAATAAGCATCCCAATTATCGATCTCGAATGAAAATCGTGCGCGAAGATAACCTGTCCACGCAAAAACTGCTCATCAATTTCCTCCTGCGACGAGAGAGATTCCCAGCATTGAATGGAATTGCCTGTGTATGTTTTAATTTTAAATAGGTAGGCGTTTGTCCCGAATCAATTCTAGTAGAATGCCATTATACAGCGAGCAGGCTCTGCCGTACAAAGTGGATTTGACGTATCTGCAAAACCGCGATCAGGAGAATAAGGCTTTTGGTGTTGTCCGCTGAGAACCAAAGGAAGTTCCATTCCACTGTTCGTTTTTCAGCAACTACCTACGTCAACTCAACTTTATACCTCTGGGCTGTACCTCGATCATCGAACTTTAGAACGATTTCGCTGCGCGCACAAATGTCTAAAGCAAAAATCCTCAAAATCAATGTCGACGAGATCTAAAATCGCTTCGTTTTGACCAAGCAAAGTCGAAACACTCCGTCTTGGAGAGCGAAATATCAAATTTTACAATGAGTATCCCACCGATACCTAGCAACTGGATGCGAGTAGGCGTAATGAAAATTCAAAATTCCTCGTTCAATTATCATTCGAAATTCGAAAATGCTTACCGGAAAATAATCTGGAGCGGAAACACGCAATTGGAACAGGTTTCGAAAATGACAATTTTTAAAAAACGAAAGTTCTGAACGGTCGGTTATTATACAAGCGCAAAATTATCGAAATAGAATTCCGTACGTCGAAAAGCACCAATATTATTCGCACGAAAGTACGCATCTATTCGTAAGTACGTCGAATGAGTGATTGAACGTGTTTTAACGTTTATAAGAAAAAAGAAGATGAGCGAAGATGTTTCTCACGTACTCCGACTATACCGGTACAATTTAAATAAAAGTGTGCAGGTTGTGCAGATATTCAAGCTCCACCCCCCCACTCTTTGCTTCCAGAGTTGACTCGCGATCGTTTAACGCGCTCGGCTACAGAGATAACGATCTTCTCATTATTCGCCCGGCAAAATTTTTTCACATCCTATTCTCGAGCGATAAATCAAATTTGTTCGAAGCCCTGCTGGAAGTAGTTCTCTTTTCTTTCTTCCTTTCTCTACTTTTCGCGAATATTCCGATTTTAACTCACGATTTCGCGATAGATTTGCGTATCGTTGAATGAGTGCGCACTCGATATACATCAGTCTAAAGCAAGAGAAAGAAAATACTCGTGGCTCATATTGTTAACTACTCGCAGGGTCTCTTCCAGTAATTGATGAAGCGCGTATGAAACCTGTCTTGTGGAAAATTTTCGCGTTTGATTCAATGAT
Organism: Aspidiotus destructor; assembly: GCA_035079395.1. Classification (NCBI taxonomy): domain Eukaryota; kingdom Metazoa; phylum Arthropoda; class Insecta; order Hemiptera; family Diaspididae; genus Aspidiotus; species Aspidiotus destructor. The sequence goes on along the minus strand of JAVHKZ010000003.1, from coordinate 6,345,348 downwards.
CGATTTCGATAATCGATTAGGAGACAGTCACGGAATTTTTTCAAGGACTACTACTGATTTTCACATTGCTTGGATTGGATGTCCTCAATTACCGTGTACCTATGACACATTACTGATTTACACGGTTTACACCCTAAAGTAACCCTTTGCTTCTCACAATCTCCATCTGTCTATAAGAATACGATTTTTTTTTTAATGTTCACTGAATACCCAAAATAGGAATAGTAGGGAATCGAGATTCAGTCATACGACGATCCACAATCCACATTTATGCAGAAAACTTTGATGTACTATAACAGTATTTTTCAGTAGATTATCGATGCCCCTCTCTCACCTGTGGAACCAATAACCATATTGTTCAAATGAATAAAGATAGCTGATACCGCTATTCTTCTTGGGTTGATTCTCGATTTGGAACTTGGCTGCGCTAGAATCGCCTTATCAAACGATGCTAGGCTAGCAAACCCAGAATTCTGTTTGTTCACGGCTACGTCATCAACTGATAACAGTAGCAATATATCGCAAAAATTTCATGCGATGGTGCTTAGCTCACTATCGACTCCCATGAGAATATACAGGGAACAATTCGATCATTTGTTAAAATACGGAAATAAGAAATAAATAAGAAATCAAACGTTGATAATGAGGATGTGGAAGACTTCTACAACCTCATTATCAACGTTTGATTCCTTATTTATTTCTTATTTCCGCATTTTAACAAATGATCGAATTGTTCCTGTGTATTCTTATGGGAGTCGATAGTGAACTGAGCACCATAGCATGAAACTATTGCAAAATTTTTGCGATATATTGCCACTGTTATCAGTGAATGACGTCACGTGAACGAACCGATACCAGCGACTAGCAGCTGGATGAAAGCATGGAACTTATTTTTAATGCAGTTGTATTGTGTCCCGGGTTTAAGTTTATTTATAGCAGTAATCAATTTCCACTCCGCTAGTACGGTATCTATCTACTGCGCATCAAACAATATACTGAAACTTAGTTAGTTTCTCGCCATACATGCGCTAAAGCTGCTTGATCAAAAGCGTTTAGTGAATTTAAGGGATTGAGGGATGTATTACAGATTTCTCCGAGTGATTGGTCATTAGTCACTACTAGCATTTACTAAGTATTATCAATCAAACAATATTTCCTGTAAAATCCATAATTTCTGTAAAGTCTGTATTTGTTTGCATTTTTTGTATATTTTGCAAATTTTGTATTTTTTGTATCTGTCTTTCTGTCATTGATGATCTGAAATCTATTTTCTGCTCTGTACTCAGAAATTATGATCAAATTGTATAGCCTACTTCGACCATATATATGGCCGAAGATAGCCTAGTACTAGCATGATGAGAGCTTGTGATGAGCAAGGGGCGGATCTATATTCAAAAAAATGTTTGGATTATTGTCATTTTCCAGTGCTGGCTGGATGGTGTTTTGATTCAGAAAATTTCTACTTATTTTCTTCTGAAAATTGCGAATATCGAATATTTTGAAGAAAGGTCCACTCGCATTTTGATCGTCGGTAATTTGATGAAAAGGACATCATGAGCTAGTGCGGTACCGGGAAAACGAAGAGACCACCGAACAATTTTTCTGTATACTCGAATAACAATTGAATAATATGCTCTATACCTACTAAGACTGTGGGCCGTAAGCATTATGCATCGTACGTCCAGCATACTTGAATGATCTTCTGTCGAAGTCAAGAAAATTATGTACACTGAGCGTGACTGAGCGTATAAATTACATTACACTTCACCTCCACCTAGTACGATGGTTGTAGGCAATATAACGTACTTCGTGAGAATGTCTCGCAAGTAGCAATACTTATCAACATCAGGCGGAGAAGTCCAGAAATATTTGTTCAGATACCTACAAAGCATGGCTTACAACACCAACCTCTAATCTTTCTGATTCTTATGAGAGCGATATTGATATATTTTTCGATGAGAAGATCTTTCAAAGAGTAAAATCAAATAAATTACCGAAATCAAACACAACCAAAAATAATTTTCTTAAATTTGAGTTTTACAACACATTTTAGTAACTTTTTGTGACTAGAAAAACATCGACAAAAAAAGAAAAGATTGAGTGTGAACAACAATAAAAGATATAATAATATAAATATAATATACGTAGAAATCATTCATATTTCCTACATGCATTAAAAGCTATAATTGTTATCTAAATTATTAAATAAAATCAAAACAAAGATAACTAGGAAACGATAATAGAAAAATAAAACGAAGAAAACTGATGGTATTTATATAATAAAGCACGCGTATAACAATTTTAAATGCTTCGACTAAAAATGACATGAAACAAAAATTGTCTTACGATTAAAAAAAAAAAAAAAAAAAAAAAAAACATTTTTAAGTCAATGAAGTTTGTACTTTTTCTTTTTCAACCAATGAAGAGTATATTACTAATAATATCACAACACAAAATGAGCTTATAAAGAAGACAAATTAGAAAATACACGAATCTATAATTCGACTTACCTTGATCTTCGTTCTTACGATATAAAAGAAAAAGTAAGTCACATTTCCTAGCGCGATCTAGTACCCGTAAAAGAAAGAAATACAAAATCGAGCTTAGAATATCTAACGTCAATAATTTCTATGGTTTTGAAGAGTGAACGATTGTTGAACGAAAGATGAAGAAGCTAATAAATTTTGAAATTTCGGGGCAGGGAGAATAATAACTTTCATACAATGATGTGCGGTACCTACCCTCCTCTTCGGGGTAATAAGAGATGGAAATTAAGATGACAAAATAGGTACGAGATTTAAATTACATAAAAAAACACAAAGAGTACATATGAAATAACTTACACCTTGAACATACTGTAGTTGAGTTTTCTGTTTGAAAATGTGAATTACGAATAATATTTCGTTCGTTACCTATCTAGTTTTTTTTATACTTCAATCGCGACAAACGTATAAAAATAGAAATTCAGAGTTTTAAAGATTAAAAGCTCGCAAATGTGATACGAATTTATTGTAGGTAGGTAAGTTATTTGGTTCGTAAATTTGAAAGAAATGGCTGCTTTCATCGAAAAGAGAAAGCAAGAATGCTATTTTTTCTATTCTCGTAAATTTGAGTAAAAATTTGTCTTTTTTAAAATTATGATTGCTACGTATAATGGTCATCATTGATAGTTCTTTTGAAAAAGAATCATATAAAATATTTACTGAAAAATATACAGAAAAAACCGTATGTAGCGAGAAATTTTAAGGAACTTAGGGAATATTGCCCCCTCACATGACATCAATTAAAAATAGCGAATTGACACTTATTGTTACTACCTAGTTTCATATTTTAGCCTGTTTTCATACATTAACGGTATGTTTGTCCAAATAATTGTATTGCATCTTTCGTTCGTGAATTTTTCTACACTTTAATCGCGACAAAAGTATGAAAATAGAAATTCAGAGTTTAAGCTCGCAAATGTAATACGAATTTATAGTAGGTAGATGAGTCATTTGGTTCGTGATTTACAACGATGCCCAGTCTAAATCGAAAAAAGAAAAGTAAGAATGCGACGTTTCCTATTTTAGTAAACTTGAGTAAAAATTTGTCTTTTATCAAATTATGACTACCACGTACAATGGTCATTATTGGTAGTTTTTTTTTTTCGAAAAAATAATGATCATGTAAAATACTTAAAAATATTCAGAAAAATACGTATGTAGCAAGAAATTGTAAGGAATTCGGAGAATTGCTCACTTACATAACATCAATTAAAAATAGCGAATTGTGTGTAGATTGTGCTTCGACTTAATATACGTATTATATCATGAGATGAACAAATTAGGTATGGTAACATAAAATGGCTTATTACGTAACAAATTTCCTCGTATTTTTAACATTAAAACACTGAGATTCAAAATACCGAACGAAGGGAAAAAAAGGTTTTGCGACTTCATTTGTCCACTATCATTCATTTTATATCAGGTCATTCTTGTTCATCTGTCAGTAGCTGAAACTGGCGGAACAATTTTCCCAAAAACTATTGGTAGCCCAAAGCTACCTACATCATTCATGGAATGGCTTGAAATGTTCGAGCGTCTCAACGCGGGTAGTACTCTATCGACCCATCATCAAAACTCAGATATGATGATGCCGATTGCCTTCTGTTTCAAGTTTTAAATTTCATACAAAATGCACCCCGTCATGTAGTTTGATCAGCGGCCAGTTCAACAGTTTCATTTTCTTCGGGTTTAACCGGAGAAGGAGTGCTATCTTTATCATCTTCTTCGGCCATATCGGTTGAATCTTTACTGTGATTATTGCATCTATACACGCTCATTTTGCCACTCGTTATCAAACGTCCGAAACCTTCTTGATGAGCAAAAGCGTATCCCGATCGGATGGATCGACGTTTATGACGCGCTGAAGGGGTTCGCATAACGTCTTGGGATTCACGTTTTCTGAAAGATGGTAGCAGCGTGATGAAATGCGGATTAAAAGTCAAGATCAAGTTGGACTGTTTGCTTATTGAATGAAACTCAATGGAATGAAAATTATTAGGTATGGTGTCAAGAGCAATTTCAGATGAGGAAAAGTATACGGCTGCTGGAAACCTATCACCTACCTTCAGGACTTCAAAAAATTTCGATCTTTGAGCTACAGATGAGAGGAAGGTGAGGGGGAGGGAAATCAGAAAAATTCAGACCATCAAGCTATATACATGTCAACAATATAAGGCGAGTTAGCTATTCAAGAAAGTTTTGTAGGGAACAAAACGCACAAGAATCCTGTAACCTACTCGAACTTTTAGAGATATGGGAGAGAACCCTGTCCATCTTTTGAATAAAATGTAAAATTTTCAATTACTTCAGTTTGTCCATTCTCTGTTTCATTCGAACTCTATCTGATAGAGTGGGACGAACATCGACAAAGTAGAATCGCCACACTAATACTGGTACAATCAACGATATAACCACTAAGGCCGAAGTGAGGTAAAACACTGGTGTAATCAAGGCCTGTAAAGAAAATTAAATTAAAATTTAGTATCCAAATAAAATTTCCTTATTTCAGGTCATCAGCCAAAATTTGAATTTGTAATTGATTTTCTGTCCGACGAAGGAAGAAAGACCACAGAATTTAAGTTTTTTTTTTTCCAAGTACAAGTTTCGGGTTTTCTTTCTTTTTCCTTTTTCAACACGAGAGATTGATAATTTTGAACGTTTATTCACCGAAAGCGTGCACGCCGGGATAGGTATTTAAATATTTTACAACATTTTCTCAAGTGTCCAAAAAGAACATATAAAATATACAATGGGTCACGTAATAGCAAATTTCAGGCAACCGTGGAGTATTAAACAGAAAATCCGTCACCAACAACGAGTCCAAGTTGTTCTGAACGACTGAAAAGCCAAAATTTGGCATCATCAAACTGAGCGACCAATGATAGTCGTGGTTTAAAAAAACCGATTGGATATAAAGAAATTCGACTTACATTATTCAAGGCACCAGCGTATTTACCACCGATGTATTTATTGTATATCCACGTGGTAAAGAAATATACAACCAAAGAGCCCCATATGACAATATGATTGAAAACTGTCCAATATGCGGTATCGATCATCACCTACAGAGAAACATGGAAAGAAAAAACGCTTGAATAGGCCTAAGTTTCGACTACTCGCAATTTTCCAATCGACACGCGATTCATGTGAACAATTTTTCCACAGTATTAGGGAATCAGGGTGGCGATTTATTTCGATCAAAATGTAGAATTTCAAAATTTTTGATATGAAAATGTTCATTATCAGGATGGGGTAAATTAAGGATTTGCGTGCCAAAAATTTCAACCCTATGATGACGTCATGAGGTGGGCGTACCCTCGACATACTTTGATGGGGTTGAGAAAATGTCGAGTTCCGAGTCGGGTCGGTTACAGGCGTGCATACACAAGGAAGAGGGTACCATGAGCAACCCTCCACCACCTCTTCAAATTCCAGAGAATATCGAAACATGCCAAATAATTCTAACGCAAAAAAATAATGATTCTCCCTTTTGGAAAAAAACATCAAATTAAGGATATGTCTCATGAGACTCCCTGAGCTAATCGTAAGGTACGTTGGACCTATGCCAGGGCTACATAGCTTGTTGGATATTGTTAAGCTAGAGCATCCTATAGCCCACTGTATGTTAGGCGCAGTATGATGAAGACTGAGGATACAGGTCCGAAAGTAGCGAAGGTCGAAATATTTTGTAGTTTCAGTGACCCAATTTTGTCAGAGTAACCACCAGCTCTAAGACATTTGCAGGCCAAAAAGGTCGTACAGTCTCATTTTTTTCGCGATTCTTCTCCTTCTCTCGAAAAAGAAGTTTGAAAAGTTTGTCCCCTACCCCCGAGTCCAAAAAAGTACTCGTCCGAATCGTCCCCGCAGTCGTTCACTATAAGCGCTGTATCGACGAAATTGAAAACGGAATCAGGATAATTTTCCGACATGAGTGTACGAGTAAGCCATTTTCCGGAGAAATCAAGAAAACAAATTTTGTAGAGGGTAAAATTTCTTATAAATTTCTTCTTCTCGCGAAAACTGATTAAGATCGATTCAGAAAAAAACTAGGTCCAAAGTAAGAAAGAGGGGCTCAAAAACTTTCTCTCGTATTTTCTCGGCACACAGGTAGGCAAGAAACAAAAAACCCTGAGAGTATTCATCCCTTTAATCCCCCCTGGGTACTCCTGCGCATACTGCTCATCAAATATCCAGTCTGTGTGTTGCACGCGATACTAGCGCTTCTGGCGTGAATTATGCTACTTTGGTACATAGAGCAAACTAGTCTAGTGCACATCTAATTATAAACATATGAGCCTAGGCTAAGATATCTGATTCATCGAGTGACGTCATAAAGCGGCAGGGGCGTAGGTACACCACAATTTCGGGGGGGGGGAGGAATAATATTTTAAATATTGAAACTCAAGGTAATCAATGATTTTGAAATTATGAATATCCAACTTTTAATAAAAATTTTAATTCATATTTAATATTAAATAATAATTTTGATAAAATTAATTATTAAAATTTTTAAACAGAATTTTAAATAAAAAAATATTGAAAATAATTTCAATTTGATGAATTATAATTAGTGAAATTAATTAAATTAAATATGATTTTGTAAATCATAAAAATTATTAATTAATAATATAGGGTGAACCAAAATGATGTTACCAGTCAACCGGGGAACTCCACGAAATTCTCGCGGAATCCTCGCGGAGTTTTTCGTTCAAGTGGTAACATCATTTTGGTTCACCCTGTATACATATTAAAAATATAAATTAATGAAATTAATTTAATGATAATAATTTTAAATTTCAAAAATTTAATAAAAATAAGAATTTTATTTCTTCATGTACTATATAGTATTACTTTTTTTAATTTTATAAAATTTTTATAATATTAATTATTCTTATTTAATTATAATATTTGTTTGTAAAATGATTATGTTAATTTCAAGTTTACGTTCAATAATAATAATTTTTTGATGAGATTTATTAGGTTTCATATCATTTTTATTAATTATTCATTATAATAATTATTTATTTAATTGAAATCAATAAATTTTTTTTTAGAATTATCTATTTAGTAAAAATATTTATATCTAATTTTGGAAATTGAATAGTTATTATTTTTAATTTTTTATTTCAATATGAAGAATAATAAGATGAATGAAAGAAATTTAAATTCATTTATAATTTTTCTTTTTCAAAAAATAATTTATTAGGAAAGAAAGTTGAATTTGTAAAATTATAATAATTAATCTTATGATATTTTATTAATTTTAATATTAATATTCTTTATTGTAATTATATCTAGATTTAATATTAATAATTTATTAATATATCAATATTAAGGTTGGAAACAAATAATAATTTTATTATTATTATACGTTTCTTCTTTTTTTTTTTTTTTTTTTTTCTTATGTAGAAGGAAATTCCAAGGGGAGGGGTTCACCAGGGTGGCCAGTTTTTTCCCGAGAAAAAAATCCCTGACTTTTCCCTGACTTTTCCAGGTTTTTCCAGATTAAAATCTCCACCATTTTCTGGCTCAGGAAAAAAAAAAAAAAAAAAAAATTTTGGGGGGGAGGGGGGAAATAAAATTCATATCTCAGATTATTTAGCCGCGAGTCTCAAAATAATCCCTGACCTTAGCCAAAATTCCCTGACTTTTCCATGAACACTCAAATTCCCTGACTTTTCCCGGTTTTCCAGAAACTGGCCACCCTGTTCACCCCCCTCCCCCCTCCATAACTACGACACCGTAGAACGGCCAGTTAGTAACGCCATCAAAGGAACGTTCAAGTTTCAGCGTAGAAACACTCTTTATCTACGAGTTGTCAAAGCTACCAAACGCTCAAGTTCTATACTTCCATAAGAACAAAAGACTTGGAAAAATTCCTGAATGTGGAGTAATATTAGCTTGAGAAAGAGAGAGAGGAAACTGGGAGAAACTTCGACCTTTTAGCTATCCATGTGAGAAGACAGTGTGATGTCATCAGGGGAAACAAAGACATTCTCATATTTTTAGATTTAGGGCTGGGAGCCTTCGAAACTCTATCCATCGGTGAATCATTTTTAAAAGTATCTACTAAGAAACAAACAGCACTCTAACGTGGAATAAGAAATTTGACATGGACGTAACATGCGGGAGAAGGAAAAAGGAGGTAACATACCTGAATGGTAACACCTATGACCAAAATGGTTGCTACGATATTGCTCAATATCACGTAGTCAGAGAGCACCAATCCTTTCGACGATACTCCGTGTGTGAATACACCTAAATTCAAAAATTGAACATCAATAACAATAACGATTTAAGTAAAATAACTTAAATTCTAGTTTTGTAAAATTGATTTGAGACTCATGAATTTCATTACTACAATTGATAACCTTTTTTAGAAATCCTTCAAGTTCGTTCACGAGAGTTGGCCAAACGTGACGTCTTGCGCGAGAGGGTGGGAGGGAAGGCCGCTCACAGGTGGCAAAGAGCAACCAGTTCTCTGGCATACACCAGCAACCGATGGCGCAACGCGCAAGAAACGTATGACGACTTTGGCAAACGTTCCTTTTAAACGGACTTAAAATTGCAGGATGCGTTGGTTTTAGAGAGCAAGGACGTATGAAATTGTCAGACCTCGATGACGATATAAAATCTTTCATCTGAGGTATGAATTTGACAATGACTTACTCTTGAAAAACGTCTTCTTACAATCTTAGAAAGTTCACTTCTAACATTCGCTAATCGTTGAAGTAGGCCAATAAGGCTAAAAGCTTAACACTACCCTGCGGTTTCACCTTCCTTCTCTAGTTTTAAAACAGAAAGCAAAAGATTTTCTGGCATAACCAAATGAATAAAGATCGTGTTTCATGTCTTCTATAAGATAGCATGCTTCGCTCGTCTGCCCCACTACTTGGTCGAGTTTTAGTCTACTTTAGAATATGTTAGGCTAATGGCTTTCGGAGGGTCCCTCGCTCCGCTCGTTTGCCCCCTTCTTCGTGGCTGAGGTTCGATGTTATAAATTTCTCAAGTCTCAAGGTCATTTCGAGATTTAGGGGGTAGAGGAAAGACATGAAATATGGAAACTAGGTTTATAGTAGCTAAGCTGTAGATGGAGGAGGCTCAAGAAAGGATACAGTATACTGTATAGTGTATAGGATTCCTAGACCTTAAATGAAACTGGTATGGTAGTTTACTGCATATAACAAAAAGAGACCTAGTAAGTTTGCTATCCTTCTCTCTCCAGTATAAGTCTAACCAGTATAATCCCAGTATAAAGCTATTATTAAAGTAGCATAATACAAGGGGAGGTGGTCATCCGGACGCCCGGACGCTAATTTCAAAATCAGGGGTAGGGCTGAGCTTCGACGTTTAAAATTTTCCAAGTGCCAAGTTTATCCGTACGGACGCCCGGACGCATTTTCAAGATTTAGGGGGTAGAGAAAAGACATGAAACATGTCAAAAAAATCTTCGACTATGCATATCTCAGAGAATCAAGCCGAATTAATACCAAATAAAATATGAATAACTAAAAATAAGGATTGATACCATACAAACTAATAACGAGGGGAAGAACAGAAAAGGGGGCAGATTCTTGATACGTTACTATACTTGTCACAAATGTGTAAACAAAGGTTAGGTCACAAATCTAACAGCGAACTGACAGAAAAGTCTCTTGATGTTGGATCCGTCAAGTTTTCCTTCTCTCCTCTTTCTTAATTCCCTGGATGTTGGAGGCTTTTTTCTCTCCCCCCCCTTTGGCAGGTGAAATAGCGTCTATCCTCACAACTTTAACCCCTGAAACTGAACATATTCCTTTCACCACCAGTCCACCACCGATAAATACAAAAAGAGAGGACAGACCAAGATAGAGGAAATGTAAACCTAGAAAATTTGTAGAACAAAATATACTTCACCGTAAGGAACTAAGAATAAGATAGCCGAGGCGAAGAGCCCCATTAATGCGGATCTCAAAAATTCTCGTCCATTGAACAGCATATTTTTCAAACCGGGAGTATACAATTTAGGATAAGTTATACTATTCTTATCGTTCACATCCTGGTCGAGAACACCGATCGCTAATACCGGTAAGGACGTGTAAAATACATTATACACGGATATGTACATGGGATCAAATATAGTCTGCAATCAAGAAGGTATACAAAGGTAAGCGAAAGACTGATTAACAAAGTCAACAAATCTACGTGCAATACTTCCATTTTTTCAGATATACTGTACGAGTGGGTAGTAAGGGAGATTAAAAACAATTAAATCTTTCATCTCACTTACTTGAGCACTGAAGCCGCAGAAAAATGCGAACATAAAATGACATAAAGTGAAAACGAAATTTTTGTAGAAAAAGTATCTCAGGAATTTCGACATTCGTAGATAGGACCAACGGCCGTGTACCAATAGTAATCTCTGTAAAAAACGGAACTGAGCAATTGAGTAGTCGGACGCTAACGTAGCTTGATTGCCTTCTTCACCATTGATACCGACACCGATGTGAGCAGCTGTAAGAATTTAAATGCAAATTTACTACAAATTCTTTTTCCAAATTTCCATGTAATACAAATCCGATTGACTTCAATAAGAAAAAAAAATTCAGCGGGGAGCTAATCCAAAATTATGATCAAATACGTAAGTTGTAGGGATTACTTATCATCATTCTTTCCAGGTTTCACGACTGTTTCACAAACAAAGCCGCCAAACCATATTCTTCTGATAGGTCACAAGTCAAAATTTTTTGATCGCTACTCTCGCGATTTGGCTTCAAAATTTGAGTGATCGTAGTTTAAAGAGTCGCGTTTGCGGCATTTTGGATAAAATAAACGCCGACTTTAGGTTCAAACCACCAACCCTCAAGTTAATTCATTGAAAGTGTCCATCGATATCTACAGGCAATTAACTCTTTATTATAAATTTTCATCGGTGCTATATTTTTACCAACCTTTAATCATGGAGACATCGTTCGCACCATCACCGATAGCTAGAGTAATGGCTTTCTGATGAGTTTTCACCATCTCAATGACCATCGCTTTCTGTAGTGGCGTTGCTCGACAACAAATAACTGCGCTACCTATCAAATCAAAATTAAAAATCAATATTTTTTAGGCCCCGACAACACAAACTTCTCCGACTCAATGACTTGGGGAACATATGTAAGTATAATTCAGTTCAACTGTAGAAAAAGTAACTGAATACAAAGGAAAAGTACGCATTTCATCTTTCGACTGCATTTAGAAGTTATTTTCATACGATCTTTAGAAAATTTTTCTAACTTGTTTGAATTCTGTTTTCGATACCAGTTATCAGTTTTATACAATTTTACAGACGCCTATATCTTTCTCACGTCTAGTTCAGCACCATTTGTATTTCTCAGTGGATCATTAAATTTTAACTCGCAGTTCTTCCTTACGACACATGAAAAATTAAAAAACTGTTCTAAAAGAAAATCCAGCGTGACTTCTTCATCATGCCTCGATCGTTTATAATTTTTCATTATAATGACAAGTGTATTACGAATTTTGGGAATCGATTGCATAAAAACTGTAATAATGCACTACGCCTAAAATTTAGAATTAAACAGGAAATTGAAGATAAAAGATGGAATAAGATAAACGAACTTACAATTGGAACAAACTTCGACAAACATTTTTTCTAATTCGATATGGAGAGCATGGACTAACGAATGTCCGTTCACGACCAGAGCAAATTGCGTTACATCTTCATCAAAATCTACGACTCCTTCTTCAGTTTCACTAAAATATTCAAAATGTCATACAGAACATGAAAGCCGATTTGTTTCATAGGATGATAAAAAAAATGATCATTAAATTAATTCAATGCGAATATATTATAGTGGTGAGAGTGGTTCGCTGTATTTATTTTGTATCTCAGTTCAATGGCGTATCCAGGATTTCAACAAGGAGGGGGGATATGAGTAGAAATGTTGCTCGTAAGTAAAAGAAAATTTCAATCCCTTCTCACTTTTCTCCTACAGCCCCACCAAAAATGAAAAAGTTGTAGCTCGAGAGGGGGATCTATCCCCCAATCCCTCTCCCCCTGGATACGCCACTTTCTCAGTTCATGATGCGTAGAATGTCCCTTCAATTCATCGAAGTTAACCACCATCGCACTATAGGCTTTACCTAATAAGAACAAGGACTCTAGTCGGTTGTAAAGTTTTGGAATTCCAATTTTTGAAACTTTATTGTCCATCGAATTGATGCCTCGGACTGTGTATTTTCCAGCAACACTAACATAAGCTCAAATATCGTATACTGAGGTTTCGAAAATGGCAATCACTCATCAGGGTTTGGAGCTGCTGATCAAAACTTAATTTCCAATAATAAAATTTTAAGTGAGCACTCCAATCAGAAACCCCTCGAAAACGAAAGAGTAATAAAACCATAATTATTTGGCCGGTTTTCTAATATATATTTATACCGAGGAGAGGTAACATTATTCAGTGTAATAATGGGAGAACAGCGTACATAGGTAGGTAGCAGTCTAAGACAGGTATGCCCAACCAACGGCCCTCGAAAACCCCGCTGGAAAAGTAGATAAACAAGAAAGTTTCTCAATCATGAAAAATTGGATAAGATTGACCCGTTTCACTTCTTGCCTAACTCGAAAGGGCCCGCTCGCTGAAAAAGGTTGATAAAGCCTGGTTTAAGACATATTACAGCGATACGATCGAAGTGACGATAAGAACAAATCACCAATCTGTCACTGACCTCACTGAGAGTGCATTCACGGGGTGCACATGATCAGCGTAAGGTCTATCGTTCTCGTTTGGATGCGGACTACCGTTGATTAAATCTAAACATTTCCTCAACTGTTTTTCAACCTGCTCCTGCGTATGTCCATCCACAACCAATAACTCCATATCATCGTTGATCAGTTGACACGAATACCCAACATTTATTGCTGTTTCTAAAATCAAATTGGAAGTTCATACTCATTATAAATGGTGTACAGGCTACATAATTTGAAAATTTTTGAAAATACAATTAATAAAGGTATACTGTATAGATAGACGATATCGAACTTCTCTTCCAACAGTAGTGATACTTAGTTGCAAAAGAAGAAAAGCATCACCTAGGTAGGCCTTGTAATCGATCATAAACCCATAGGATTTGAATTAGGAGCTAGATATATACCTAATTGCAACCTCAGAAATGAGGAAACGCCAATATTTAATTAGATATTTCAAATCTACACAAAAGAAGAAATATACGTTCACAAAAAAAATCCAATTTCTGGTGGGGGTATGGGGTGCTACGGTAAAATAACTAGGTATACACCATATTCAGAAAAACCTGAGAAGTTGACTCGCATCTTTACAAGTAGGTAATACATTGTCAGAGTTGTACCTTGCTTATCTCCAGTAACCATCCACACATGAATACCGGCCATTAACAAAGTTGAAATCGTGTACGGTACACCGTCTTGTAATTTGTCTTCGATTGCAGTAACACCTGCATTGAAACAGAAAGTACTTTACTCAAGTTTCCATGAAGGATGGAAAAGAATTCCACGTATCGGTATCAACCTAACAAATCCATATCAGTTTCTATTTCATTATACACAGCTTCCAGTCTCTCTTCGCGATGGTCTAAACTCGACGCTGCATCGTGATGTCGTTTCTTCCACGCCCGGAAAAAATGACTATCTATTTTACGAACTGCTAGGCATAATGTACGCAAACCGTCTCCGGCAAATTGCTGAAACAACAAAAATGACATCACGCTCTTCAAGAAACATTCTACAAATATTTCTTCCACAATGCATCTACAACAGCGATGAGTCTTTAAACTCGGCAATATTTCATGATATTGAAACCAGGATCCACGCATTGGAGTAGGTATAGACGAATACGATAACAAATAACTTGAGCAGTAAGTTTAGTAAAGGTGCAAAATTCTCGGTTACCGAGATCCTCCTGGTTCTCCTGGTTAATGAAGAAAATTGTCATCAAGACTGAGTCTTTGAAAATATGACAAATGTATTATGAGATTCCCGTTCGTCAGATTACGTTGGAAGAGAGCTTGTTGAAAGTTGAAGTGTTAAATTTTGGAAACTTTTAATAGATATGAAAATTACCGATACCCTCAAGTAACTCAAAAGGACGTATTTGCGAGTGACGGGTCGAAAGCCGAAAGATAGAATAGGTCATACCACCCCGTAAAATTCCGGGGACGGGGGAAGTCCGGATTTTTGGTTCAAGGGGAAAGGGAAACGCCCGAAAAGAGCACTAGAGCTGCATTTCTGCAGTACTGAATTGTTTATACTGTAGAAATGTAGCTGCGGTATGAATATGGTATGATTGATTTAGGCAAGCTATACCTTTGTTTTCTAAGAAAATGAAAACGAGATATGAGGAGGGTTTTCCTGTTTTCCTGATCTGGTAACCCTACGAATGACGAGTTCAATTTGAAACACGGTTCGAAAGATCGACTCGGGATGATATTTTTCATCCCTCATTTCTTTGCTTCTTCTTTTTTGGACCATCCATTTGTTAAGTATTAGGAACTAGGTGCGTCGAGTTAGAAGAATCATGCACTCACGCGGGAATGAAGGAAGAGAGAGAGATACTCCTTCATTTATCCCAGGAGTATCACGACAAAGTTTATTAGAGGCCTACTTACGTTCAGATGCTCCAATGTTTTGAATTTCAAAGTTTCATCTCCCTCTTTTAACCTCTCGTAGATTACGTTATCCGCGCCTTTGCAATAGAGTTTGATTTCATTATGATGCTGTACAACAACCGACATACGTTTGCGAACGTTATTAAAGTCGAGGATGCATAGTAACTGATAAACTTCTCGCTGCCCCATAACCTGAGAAAATACTTGAACTATTATTCACCACGAAAAATTAAACGAGGGGTTTGTCAGAAGAATTCAAATTGTGAGGACAATATTTACCTCAATAGTTATGCTGTTTGGGCTTCGTTGTATGAATACGATACCGAAATTTCGAGCGGCTGAAACTAAAGCTGCTTCATCTGGAGATTGAGCTTGGTAAATCAGTTTTTCTACGTGAAAATGATTTATCATCATCATTACGAACAATTTCTTTTGATAAGCTCTCGGAATTGTTGGAATATGAAGGAATACCTGATCTCGAATTTGGCATGACTGTATGACACAATGCAAGTAGTCTGAAGAACTCCAACACGTCATGATCTTCTTCATCTCTGGCAGCTTCGATTAATTTGTTATCGTACCAGATGAACGAAGGTTCGTATTCTTTGTTCCACGAAAAATCCAACGGTTTTATCGGCTCTGGCTCCTACATAAGTTAGAGCTATATCCATTATTCAGTCAGACAGTTGAAACAATATTATGCCTATCGTTATATTCCAACATTCCATTTTTATAAATAATTACCGGATACCGGTACACCTACAGCCCGTTAATCTCATAGGTACATTGTAAGTAATGTTGTAAGATAAAAATTTGAAAAAAGGGATTCGAGCGACCACAGTTCCAAGATTTGTCTATAATATGTTTCATCATGGTTGATGTATCGCGAAGATTTTGAAAATTTTGGGGTAGAACTGTACCTAGGTATTTTCTGATTAAAATTTGAATAATGCAAAAAAAGAGTACAAACCGTTTTGTATCCAATAGGAACCAAGTCCCTGAAATAATATTCACGAGGATGAGCGCCTGCAGCGATGAGTTTAGAATCTTACATCAGCTGATGTAGGCAAGCCAAAGTATTCTTTATTATGCGAGGACACTTGAAGGTACCGAGAGCTGATCAAAGTTTCTTTCAAATACCTCGTGACCTACCTTGAGGTTCATTAAATCAAAAGGCAGCCCTACTGAATTGTTTGAGAATACTGCTAGATGAGTCTCGAAGAAAAAATCTTATCCTGATGAGTTGTGGTCGTTATAAAAAGGGTTATTACGAGTAGAATGACGTCATAAGAATCTCAAAAAGACCGATTCGATTAATGATGCAATAATAACCAGGAATATCTTTTGAAAGGGATTGATTCTTTCGCTCTACAAGTTGGTACGAAATATTATCTATCGAAACGAGATTTCCGATAAAACATGACTAAATTTTTTGATCATAAAATATTCTCCTATACGTTGGTTCAAAGCTGTCTTCATACTTGCGAATTTATTGTACACGATATTCAAGTTGGTTCGCGAAATTCTTTTTTCCTTCCCTTTTTTTCTTGTTTGTTGAACCCGGTACCTTGAACGCTATTAATAATTTAAGCTGGAATCAAAAATTTACTGGCCAACTCGAATGCAAAGAAACGAATTTTTGAAACACAGGCTTGTACTAGGTTGAGCCGTCAACTCAGATTTCATATCATCGACTCATTGATAAAGTGCAGCCAGAAAGTCAGCATCTATTTTCATTTTTTTAAATAAGTACAACGTTTCTGAGGGGCACAAATCGATCGACCAAGTTTAGCTGTCCCAATATTTTATGTTTATAATAAGAATAAACACCTCGACGATAGCTTTATTTTTGGAAATTGATTCGAGTAAGTAAAAGAATGATTCGATTTTGCTGAGAAATTTGTTTTTTATGAACGATTACCAAACATGTAGATTCCGACTTCAGTGTACCTATACAGATTCTTTTACTAAATTCAACAGACGAAGACTTCAACGCAGCGTAGCGTATTAACATCATGAACTTCATTAGAAGTCACTCATCTTCTAAATTCAAAGAATCGGAAATCCACTCGTAATCTATTACATATACGAATAAATTACAGCAATTTCCAATCACTGAATTTCTCTTTCATAATGATTCCAAAGTTCTGCTCGAATCGAACAGATTCTCAGCATAACCGCTACATTGTGCGA
Source organism: Aspidiotus destructor (assembly GCA_035079395.1). Classification (NCBI taxonomy): domain Eukaryota; kingdom Metazoa; phylum Arthropoda; class Insecta; order Hemiptera; family Diaspididae; genus Aspidiotus; species Aspidiotus destructor. The sequence continues at coordinate 6,327,979 of JAVHKZ010000003.1, read as the reverse complement.
AAAGACTCAAATTCGAGGACAGAGTACTAATTTGTGATTTTAGATCGAGCAACCGTACGTTAATTGAAGCATAGAATACGAAGTAAGTACAGCGGACAAAAAAGCTTTATTTTAAGCAAAGCACGCATCACTCAAGTAGCTTGTGCGCACGACAAAGTACAATAAGCTTGATCAAATAAATTCAACATTTCATAGATCACACTGAAGCACTCAATTCAGTTTTTTATGACCACGAGCGACATATAAGCAACGACTACAATACACATAAAAGCATTTACAATACTTTAGAGAGAGTGATCGTAAATTACTAATACATTGGCCAAACGTCAACATTGCTTCTGTTGCAGCAAGGTCTTTAGCCTCTGAGATCAAAATTAGTTTCATTTCTTTGAAAAAAAGTCGTTCAAAGTACATAAAAAATGACTAGTAAATATTGCAATTTGGAGACGAAATCATCACATAATAGGATAAACGGAATCAAAGGATTTACGATCAAACTCGAGAACATTAATTACGTGAGTTAAATCCACCAACTTTGTACGCTTTATACCCAAATTAGTACAGCAGCAGAATTTATTGAATACAATAATTATTAAAATTACGTTAGGTACGTACGTTATTTTTTTAAGTGTTAGGTATGTATTGAAAAAAAAAAAAGTGAAAAATACTCTTATAACAACCTCCGATGACTACATTCAAAAGTGAATGCTTGGTAAATTACATTGTGTTGTATATCAAACAACATTATAATTATTGAAAGACAAAGAAAAATGAATTTTTAAATAAGAATAATAAAATATTGAGAGTTTCGTTACCGAGAATGTGACATGTTTTGTTTCGTTCAAACCATATTCATCTTCTGTATCTTGTATTTTACTGTAACGCACAGACTGGAAAGAAGTTGTTTTCTCGCTTTTTTTCGTTTCCTTACAGGAAGAAGATTGCATACCAATAAATTTGCAAAATGGCTCTGGTATGGACTTGGCTGACTTCACAAACAATGCAAGAGAACTTGTAACAGTAACAACAAGGAAAATGCATAACATTAACACTACAATACTGGCGTATGAAACAGAAATGATGTTCAAACAAATTTCATTAATAACTCAGGAACGTTTTTTTTTCTCCATTTATTTATCAATTAGAAAATAACTTTCATCGATTCTATTTCATACCCCAGAATATGAGAATACTCTTAATATGGAATAACACAAAAGAAGAACTATTTTATGTACATACACCAATAATAAACTGTGAAGAACAAAACAATAAAACTGAACAAAAGTCAGAAAAAAAAAAAAAAAAGATAGATAGGGACGATAGATAACACGATAAGTAAAAAGTGAGAAAACGTAGAAATGTAAAAGCGTAAAAAGTGATTCATTTTTGCAGAACGTAACATAGGGGTGCAAGAAACACCCACGAAATATGGTGAGTCGATTTTTATGCATCGGATGAACATGAAAGACAGTAAAATGAGAATGTTTTAAAATGACCTACATTATTATTTTGTTTTGTAATTGAATATTAAGCGAACGAATGCGTCAAAAAATACTTCATCTGTACAATATTCTATGCGCCATTCATCATTATACTACCTAAAACTATTATCAATTTATTTATCATATAAATAATGGTACTGCCTAATACTCTACGCACTCAGCATTTAAAGTTAACTTCACGTTCTCTCTCATTCGAAGAAGAAAAACAGTCTGTAATACGATTCGCAGGCCGTAGAAAACAGATAGGTAAGCCTCGCAAAAACTATGAAATCTAATCTCAAATAAAAATACCTATCCTACAGTCTAGATAATAACATATACTGTAACATCGGTATGTCGCACGAGTAATTTTTACGTAAAAAAGAAGTACGGTATGTATCTAGAACTGAAAGCTTCCATATTCAAAGAAATACCTTGTATGAATTACGCAAATCGAATAACCTTTCTTCCATTTCTCCGTAAACGATACCTTTTATCGAGCATTTATTGAAGGTCATTATGTTCTGAAAAAAAGAATTGTAACACTTTCAAAATTGACAACTTATAAATTCGAATTAGTTTTCAAAGAAAGTAGGCAAGATTACTCTATTGTCATACGATCAGATCCCGAAGGTGACGAATTTTAGGTAAGGGTTGTCCCAGATTTGAACTTGATATGACTTTAGTCCAATTTAATAATTTTTATCTCGATATTAGTACTTTATTAGTGTTAATTGAGTTTATACCAAAAAGAAGGGAAACTTTCTACTAGTGGATTGACAATATTGCCCAGTTAAAAAGAGTGAGCAACCGTCAGCGGTGGCTACGTCAGCGTAGGAGAGACCGCGTAGAGGCGCAGTCGGTTGCACCTGAATGCCAGTTGGCCCGTAAGAGGCGGAAGAAAGCCCGACGCAGCTGACAAACGGCCATGGCTGCTTCAACAAGTGAGGAATTAGGGTAAGTTGAACAGGCAACGAGTACGTTTTCTAATTCAGGCCGTATGATGGACCGCAGTACACCTCATTCGGGTAAGGCGTAAGCGGGGAAAGCTTAATCGATCTTTGTAAGAGTCAAGGATCAGTTTTGAAGAAGCATAGAATCAGGTATCTGCATTTGGAGCCCACAGTCATGAAGATAAATATGGACACGGAATGGAATCACGTACACATAACATTTAGCAGGAAGAACATGAAGCTTTCAGGAAAATGAGAAAAAGGAAAAATTTTTCCCTGAGAAAAGGACACCGCCGGAAAAAAAACCGTGAATTTATTTGTTTGAATTTCTAGAATAGAAAATTATTACCTGCGTCAGAGTTCCAGTTTTATCGGAAAACACGTATTGTATCTGGCCTAACTCTTCGTTCAAAGTTGTAGTACGAGCTCTCGCGTACGTTTTCCTCTGAGGACAGTACATCTCTCTATCGCAATTAATTAGATAACTTTGGGCAAATCTGATAACTTCAACACTGAAATAAACAATCCATTAAATAAGAACATTTATGCAAAAAAATATTTTAAATTTTCTCTCAAAGCTGAAGATAACTCGCGAATTTCATAGATAGAAACAAACAACAACACTCACCTAACGTATAACGAGATCGGTACCAAAGTATTCAGCACAATAGCGTATGAAAAGAATACTAATGTTGCAATTATCACAGACCCCATCACTAGATCGTTTGGAATTATCGATTCCCAAGGTAGGTAAATTTGAAATTGACTGCCGACAGAATACTCCCACAATCCACACAAAATCGACAAGATCAAACATAAGGTCAGCAAAAATAATACGATCTGTAAAAATGAACATTGTGAGAAAAAACGAACTCGAACCCGTTGAATCATGCTGAGTAAGGGTAGTTTTCGTCTTACAAGTTCCTCAAATTAAAAGTAACTTCAAATGTACATTTAAACCAATTCAGTAATTTTGTAAAGGATTGTGCGATCGATCCCGAACCAATTCAACACCCACAACCACAGTCCCAATTTTTAAAAAAGAGCAACCAAAGAAAGTAACGATAAATATAAACATTGGTTACGCGCTGAAGTACGACAAAAATATCGAGCCATCTAAGTGGAGGCTAGGATGATATTCGAAAACCTCAACTACTGTTTTTTCTCCAAGCTTCGCTGATACGCTTCTAGATTCATTATGAAAAATAAAAAAAAGCATTTGACAACACTATTGTTGACAATGAAGCAAAATTTCCAAAACCTAATAGGGGTTGATTTTAGTAAAGGTGAAGTCACAACGTCCTTATGAAACCTGATCTCTGAAATTCTCGATCAACTCATCTGATGGAATTTCAATCACCACTATGCGCACTTTCAAAGTTTCGACCTTCAGAAAATTGTATGACTTTACTTAAAGAACAAAACAGTGTCGTGTACGTATATGTATTTTTTTTCTATTTCCCAGGACAGACGAAGGCGACGTGGTACGACAATCATGGTGAGTAACACTATTAAGTAGACACGCACGTGACACCAAGTAATGCACTTATGGTGTACTCTTTTCAGCTCAGGTGGGTAATTGATACTTTCAGCGAATAATAAAAAGATAATCGAAACGATTTTCACGTTTCATGACGCTAATCATGACAAAAGTAAATGAATTGGTAACAGCATTCTAGAAACTTTAAGTATACTTCTTGTTTATGATGGACTAAACGTACTATTTTTGAGACTCAATAGGTAATGACAATTTTGTACTAACAAGTTACAATCGAAGAATATTTCTCCTGCTCTAGTTCGATTGCGAAAGCGTGAATCGTGATAAGCAAATTAATTCCCTTCTCGAAGAGCTCATCTTTCAGATGATGGACCAGCGGGACAGGGATGATAATTTAATTTTAGCCGACGTGATGAAATACGAAAATATTGAATAAAAAAACAAAAAAAGATGTTGACAATTTAAGTTGAGTACATTTTCCGAAAACAATATTTTTCAAGCTTGAAAAAACGTTTCACGCCAAGAATAGTACAATAATATTTCTTACCCCTATGATGATAAAATTTAACAATCTGTCTACGGTCGTACGTTTGAATTTCGTTTTCCCGGAATTCTGCATCAACTTCGTATCTTGACCAGCGAAAATTACAACTCCGTAACACCACTGCGTATTCTTTATCACACATCCCCGCAGCACGATTTTGTCATTATCCAAGATATAACTGAGAATACAACAATGAATTTAGAAATCAGTTACAAATAATATTCTTCACCTATTTTACTAGTCCTTAATTTTAGAATATCAGCAGCCTGCAGTGACATGAAAAGTAGTGATGGGAACTATGGATAGACTATCGATACTATCGATAGTTTTTGGAAAAAACTATCGGGAAAAACGATACTTTTGTGAAAAACTATCGATGATAATATCGTCATAGTTTGAGAACTATTGATAGTTCAAAAATTTTTCTTTTTCTTATCAAAATCACAAAATTGGTGGGAATTTACTGATGACACATTTGAAAGAAAGAGATATAGGGCTCTTCCACCGATGCATGCTGCATATCAATTCCCCTGATTCTTATCGTAATGGCAGTGAAAATAACATTGCTCTTATGAAACGTAACACCTCCATGGTTTTCATGTATGCAATCAACTCTACACATAAGAGCAATGTTATTTTCACTGCCATTACGATAAGAATCAGGGGAATTGATATGCAGCATGCATCGGTGGAAGAGCCCTATAGGAAGGAGCTGGAATGTCTAATGGTCGATCGTTCACCGTTCTCTTTTGGCCAGTTTTGGACACATATGTAACCCTGTCTACAGAAACCCACCTTAAGAAAAAAACTTCGATCAGGAGAAAAGTATCTTTATCATGAGAGTCATAGATACCTTTCTATTGATCGAAGTTTTTTCGTTAAGGTGGGTTTCTGTAGACAGGGTCACATATGTACTTTTTAGGTGTTGGGCCACGTTTTTGAAGTATTTCTTTGCTGCGTCTATCATCTGGTAACACTAGAATACATTCTTTAACAGGATTTTCCAAAAAAATAACGATCAGGAGAAAAGTATCTATCCTACAAGTAGCACAGGTACTTTTCTCCAGATCAACGTTCTTCATTCAAACTATTGTTTGTATTGATAGTTTCAGGAAAAACTATCGGGACTATCGATAGCATGAGACTATCGACTATCGCCCATCACTAATGAAAAACACAAAATTGACACACTCGACAGCGGAGTGGCCGACATCTGGTAGACAATGTTCAAACTAGGCAACATGGGTAGGGTTTTGAGGTGTGCTGTGAAGGGAATTTGTCAGCGTTGGGATTTTTCCAAATTTATGTAAGAATTCAGCATGATTCTCGAATTCCAATAAAATAGGACTTGATTGAGAAAAGACTTCTATCAGCAGCAACCCCAGCAATCATTGTTTCTATCTCAAAACTGATGAAGCCGAACTAAGGTTCGACACTAGCGCACCACTGCTCTGTCAAATTCAATTAATGAGAAGCAAATTTTCAAGCCTGGGAAGTCAGAGCTAGGAGCCTGAACCATAATTTGATCTTGAAAAGAACCAAAAACTCCGCTCTTTTGGTCAGCTCCTCAACTCCTTGGGAGCTGCTCCGCTCTTTCCTCTCCAAGGAACTCGGAAGCTGCTCTTCAGTCAAAATGACAAAAAAAAGGAAAAATTCGACGAATTTAAAAAACCAAAGCCCTAAGGCTTGAAGCTTGAAGTAACGACAACCCAATTAGAGACTCGAAATTAATAATATTAGCTCTGCTTGTTTTTTTTTCTTCTTGAGGTTCCGCTCAGCTGCAAAAGTTCAGCTCTTTGGCTCCTCTCCGCTCTTTGAGAAACTGGAGCCAGCTCTTTTTCTTCTTCCGGCTCCGCTCTCAAGATCGAGAGCATCAGCTCCAGCTCCACTCCGAAGGAGCAAAGCCAGGAGCTGGAGCCAGAGCCAGAAACTACTGGCTTCCCAGGCTTGTAAATTTTCCCGGAGTATTTCGGCCAAAAATTTCAGCTTCGGCTTTTGGCTTAAACTTACAACCTTGAACAATATGGCTTTTGGCTTTCCAAAAAATTGAGCTGGCTTTTGGTTAAATTAAAATTTGGCTGGCTTCATTTAGCTGATTTTTGGTTGATCAATCTCTTGCAGGATTTGGTGCACAGAGGAAACAATCAGGAGAATTAGGGCTTTGCTACACTTGTGAAAGATACCTATTCTCCAGCTTGTGTTCATATTTTTGGTGATTATTCTTCCTCTCTCTGCTAGTTATTTGTTCAATCAATTTGTTGATTGAAATAATTTTAGAAGATAAATAAAAAATTAGAAATATTGCTGTAAATCTGTGATTATTATTACTGCATTTTTGTATTTTGCAAAAAATTAGAAAAGCCAAAAAAAAAAAAAATTTGGCTCGGTTTGGCTTTTGGTTTAGGAAGGTTTCAATAAAGCTGGCTTTCAGCTTTGCTCTTATCAACAGGGATGGTGAGTTTAAATCGATATGAGCTTAAGCAGCAGCGGAAGCTGCTGTTCATTGAGCTTGTAAGTCAGTCAATGGGTGGCCATTAAGCTCAAAGCCAGTTCAAAGCCATTGCTGATAAGCTGTTTTTGATTTACCGAAATTTTGATTGAATTGTTTAAATATGAGGTTTGACAAGCTTTTTTTTTTTTTTTTTTTCTTTTTTTCGCTCGTCAATTCTGATTTTGGGTTCATTTTCAAAAAATTCTGACACATTTTGAGCCGCAAAAGAAGCTCAAAGCTAATCGCTTCGCGGCTTGCAGCTGATTGCTTCCACCTTGAAACAGCTCAAGCAAAAATTTTGGAAAACATGTCAGCCCAAAGCTAAGTTTGAACCAATGACGATTCCCTGCTTATCAGTAAAAATTCGGCTGAATTCAGCTTTCGGCTTTTGGCTGGCTACAATACTCTGCTTTAGATGAACCTGTGGATGAACCCAGGCCTGTCGAGAGTTCCAGTCGGGTCCGAGGCAAGGAACACAGCGGGGCTAAAAAAAAATTTTCACCCCTCCCCTTGGAAATAGAGGTGCTGCAGGCCCCTAACAGAGTCGAACACGGGGACAAACTCCCCTCTCCTCGTTAGGCCTGGTCTCCGTCCAGACTTTTGAACTATTTCCAGCATCTTTGGCAGACCAGAGAATTATTGTATTTTTTTGACCCAATCACGTATTCGTCTTTGGGTCTCGAGCTATGGATACTTGGGAACCTGAGAATTGAATTGTTTCTGAGTCTCAAGTTCAGGAACCCGGGAGTAATTTGTGCTAGCGTTTAAACTTTCGGATTCTCTCTTTCAATTTTGTCTGAAAAGGAAATTAGAGTCTCTTTCAATTATCCAGGACGAGGTTTGAATATTTCAAACCCTCCTTAAACGTGGGAATTCAGTCTACCAAAGCCCACTAGGTTTTGTCTCACATGAGAAGTTCCCTAGATCAGAATTTTACATTCATTGCTGGATCTCAAGTTGTGGATTTTGCAGTATTTTGCCAAAGGAATTTGGTTTGAGGGAATGTAATTGATTCTTCGCTGAGAGTCGATGTTTGGATCTGGGAGAACTTATCGAGCTATAAATTCCTGAGAACCTGAAAATAGATTTATTTTTGAGTCTCAACTTCAAACCCCAAAGGTAGAGCCTGTCTCCGTCAACACTTTTGAACTATTTTCAGCAATTTTGATTTTGGCAAACCAGGGAATTATTGTATTTTTTTGGCCCAATCACGAATCCATCTTCGTGTCTCGAGTTATCGATACTTGAGAACCTGAATATAAAAGGTTTCTGAACCTAAAGTTTGATAACCCGAGGGTTATTCTTGAAGTTTAATCCCTGATCTCGAGATCATTGCCTGGTATTAGAAAGACATCGAACCACTACGCAAAGTCAATAATGAGGGAAAGGCGCCTAGCCCTACGTGCTGCGATGGTTACAACAAACCGTGAGTTGGATGCAGCTCAGACTCTGCAGGTGTATCACTCAGCAAAACCGTAAAATCTAATTCGCAACTTGCAAACACCAGAATGTAAGAGACAATCGAATATACCGAAACTGTGAGTCGATCAGCATAGAATGCAGTACAAGATTCTTGAGCGAACATACACAAATACGTAGTTATCTAGAGATCAATCAGTGGTGCAGTAAACTAGCCGGTGGAAACAGTCCCTTGAAAATGTGTACATCCACTTATTGCCACTCTTTTTTTTTCGTTTTTGAAAGCCAGGGCGCATCTGAGTGAGCATAGATACGTAATTTGATCCAAACGTAGATGAAAAAGAATCTCTTCAAGAACTCAAGATTTTCTGCTCGTATTTCGTCTTCGACACCGTTTCATACTCAAACTTTTCAACTCTCGCTGAAGTTTGTAAATGAAATATCATACCCTACAACAATATTCACTCTTATACTTCCCTTATTTATAATTTTTTTTTTTTCATCGTAGCGAGCCCCATTATTACGAAAACCTGATGCACGTCAAACAGAGACACGTAAGGCTACGACAAAAGTTCCTCGTCAAATAATTTACTCCGCTACACAACACGATATTCTCACTATAAATTATGGAAATACCGAGACCAAACTTCACAAATATTTAAACATTCAACGTCGAATTACATACAACCTGTGTGTTTCAGTGTGACCGCAGTTCGTCAAATAGAAATTCCATAACAACGTAACACAGAAGGAAAAGAAATTATTAAAATCTCGTACTGATGAAGTGGTTCGATCAACGTTTGTCGTAATTTTGACCTGGTACTTGATAACGACACTTGGCAAAAAAGAAAAAAGTGAGCACAACTCTCCGAAGGAATGACATTTTAGGAGCGTGAAGTACCAGCACGTTGACATTTACCTTTTCCTTGCCCTTTTTTTTGCCATTATTTTACAAGATTCACTTTTCTATTCGACGCGCGATATACCTTGAAGAAAAATCTAACGTGTTCGCGTGATGATATTTAAACCAAAATTGATGGCTTTTACCAGCCACTTAAAAATTAAATGAAGTTTAAAGAACGCGGACATATAAAATTGAACAATGTTAGGTTGGATTCTCAAGTATGATAACGAATAAAAAAATACCGCGCGGTAAAAAAGCGAGAAAAAAAATTCAAGAAAATTACAAATTTGTAAATATTTTACTCCCTTTACACAATTTTTTGGCCTACACAAAAGTTGATACATTTTTATTCAAGAATTAGCTTACCGTTTTTCTTTGTAAAGAAGTGTTCCATTAAACTTATTTAATAGATTGTTTGGCGGTTCGCAGACAATTTCTCCGTCAAAAGATGTAACATCATGTTGTAATGCGGCTATTTCAGGGATGCACTGCTTACACTTCAGATTTGTTTCACTAAACACAAAAAATAAGGGCTACAATATATATATAAGATCGATAAAATGACGAGATAATATCTCCTAGCTAACATCTATCCGGAATTAAATTTATTGATAGAAAGCTTTTACGTGTATCAGTCTCATTTCCATACAAACTGGGCAAAATTTGGAGCTGAGGACTACTGAAAATATCAACTCAAAGAATTCTGATTTTACAAGGATAGGATTTAAAGAATACCTAGCAAAAAACTCAGTGTTATTATGGGCTGTCTTCATTAACAAAAGACGTTTTAGGAAGTCATATTGAGTGAGTGAGGTGTAAGTGGAGCACAAATATTGAAACAGTTTTCCAAGTATACACAATTCTATCTTATTAAATGAATTAATGCTAGACTCTAAGTTACGGCTACACATTATCAAAAAAGGGTTGATACTCAATGAGTAACTAAATACTAAAATCGCAGATTTTATGCTTGAAATTCCGAACACAACGCGTATCCTCCTCGTCGCATGTAACTGGTGCAGTCTCGGTCAAAGTCTGATTGTGTGGAAGTTCGATTTCATTCCGATTGTGAACACACCACTAAGGAGCTCGAGAATTTCGTTACCTCCAAGTGGATAAGATCGGAGGGATGGAGATGGTACGGTAAGCATAAGATGACCACCAGATTGAACCTGCAGGTTCATTCTAGGATTTCTGGTATGCTCCACTCTCTTGATTTTGACCGGTTTTTGCGTGAGGTTAAAGAGAAGTGTCGCAAATTTGAGGTCGATTTGAAGCTTTGGAAAAATGTTAAACTCTCCTCCCTGATGAGTTTGAAGAATGGAATTGTTGAGGAACGTGTCAGTGGCGAAAACACAGCACAGAATTTCTAGCCTAGGCTTCTTAACTACTCTCAGGCTGAGTTCACAGCTGAAGAATCCTACCTCCTGGAGAAAAGTTTGAAATTCGCCCTACCTACCTCCAACAATGGTGATGCTCTGGCGAATGTGCTGGCGGATTTAACGATAAAGAGAGGACCGGGTTGCAGTAACCAACAGAAGTGTATCGAGATAGTCCGCAACACCCCCCTCCCCCAGCGTAATCAAGGGATTGCAGAAGAAGGTGAGAGATGAGGGACTAATAATCACTAAGGCTGACAAAGGTAAATCGATAGTTGTGATGGAAAAGTCGTCGTATGATTCTAAGATGTATGATGTACTTAAGCAGCGTGGGGCGAAAGAAAATAACAGCTTCAGTTATTCGAATCATGTCAAAGAGGTTCGAAGTGCCGTCAACAGGAGCTCAGTTATCATTCAGAGCGAACGAGTAAAGAAAGCCATTCTGACTGCAAACCAGCGCCGTCGCCAGACTTTTTGGGGCCTTAAGCAAAATTTCCACATGAGGTCTTTTCTCAATTTAGAAAATTTTAGCTGATTTTTTTTTCTCCTCGCTGACGCGAGATCTACAGTAGCGCGAGACAGTAAGACTCGAGCTTGAGGCTCGAGAAGACTGAGACTCAAGATTGAGACTCTTGACTGACACTTGAGCTTGAGACTTGAGACTGGGACTCAAGACTGATACTGGAGACAGAGACTCGAGCTTGAGAATCGCGGCTGAGAGTCGAGACTGACACTCGAGACCGAGACTGGAGCTTGAGACTCGAGCCTTAGACTCAACCCTGACACTCCAACTTGAGACTCGAGACTGAGACTCAAGACTGTCACTCTGGACTGAGACTCGAGCTTCAGAATTGAGGCTGAGACTCGAGACTGACACTCGGAACCGAGACCGAGACTAGAACTGGATACTTGAGCCGGAGACTTAGGAATGACACTCGAGACTGGAGACTGGGACTTGAGACTGAGACTCCAGCTCAGCGTCGTTGCCAAACTTTTTGAGACCTAAAGCAAGATTTTCACATGTGGCTTTTTTTCAATTTAGGTAGACAATTCTTATTTTTTTTCCTCGACGGCGCAAGGCCTACAGTAGCGCGAGACCTGAAACGGAAATACCTACTGGCCACCCTCTGACGACGGCCTTGCTCCTACCCCCCCCCCCCTCCTCACGGTTCACCCAAGGTCCATAAAGAGGATATGCCAATCAGGGCCATCGTCAGGGGCTGGCGAGTAGGCCTTACCGTTTCAGGCTTCGCGCTACTGTAGGGCTCCTGCTCACGAGGAGAGAAAAAAAACTAAAATTGTCTCAATTGAAAAAAAGCCTCATGAGAAAATTTCGCTTTAGGTCTCAAAAAGTCAGGCAACGACATTGAGCTCGAGTCTCAGTCTCGGTTCCGTGTCTCAGCTTCTATTCTCAAGCTCGAGTTTCAGTCTCGAGTGACAGTCTTGAGTCTCGGCCTTGAGCCTCAAGCTCGAGTCTTAGTGTTTCGCACCAGCGAGGAGAAAAAAACATTAGGTAAAATTTTCGAAATTGAAAAAAGACCTCATGTGGAAATTTTGCTTTAGGCTCCAAAAAGTTTGGCGACGGCGCTGATGCCGATGAGGCCTGTTGTTTCGTTTATTCCCCTTCCTACCTACTCCCTTGCAAAATACTTTCTTTGGTTCAAATCCCGCGGCGATTTTGAGTCTCCCTACTCTATTAGGAATTCTTATACTTTGGCCAATAGCCTGAAAAATGAGCTTCTCTCTGCATGCTCGACCCTCTGTTCTTTCGACTTTATGAGCCTCTTTCCCAACATCTTCATAGCTGTCACTATGCAGCGGATGGGTGAACTTTTAATCAATTCAAACACTCCTCATAAAGAGTTGAGTGAATTTTTAGATTCATTAAAGTTGTGTTGGGACTCCTAATTTCTGCAAATTCGATGGTAAATTCTGAGTATAGGTTCGCCTTTAGGTTCTCTCATCTCCGAGGTGTTTATGCCCAAGTTTGAATCCGACCTCTTCTCCTCTGGCCATCCTTTATTAAATAATACCTTTTATTGGCGCAGATATGTAGATGACGAGGTATGTTCGTGGACTGGTCCCCGAGATCTCTGCTTGGATCTTAATGAGCTGTACCCGTCCATAAAGTCTACTTTGGAAGTGGGAGGCTCCTCGATTAACTTCTTGGATTTTACTGTCTCCGAAAAAAACGGGGTCCATGAGTTTGAGATTTATACAAAAGATACGTTGACCGATGTTTTAGTCCACGGGTCGCCATTCTGCTCTGTTGCTCACAAATACGCTGCTTTCAACAGCTTAGTCCATAGGCTGACCAACATTCCTTTGAGTCGAACTACTTCAGAAAGGAGTTACTGACCATAAAACACCTGGCCAGAGTGAATGGGATTCACTTGGACATAGACGCGTTGGTGTGTAGGAAGATCATTAGGAAATGCCTCGACGTTACTTCCTCCCTCCTCCGCTCCATTAGCCGTGAGAAACTACGATGGATTAGGCTCCCATTTTTGGAGAAATTTTCTCTTCAGTTAAGCCGGACCCTTCGAGCCTTTGGCTTTCGAGCTGCGTTCTACAACCCTGTCACTGTCAAAGGTTGTTTGTTGAGAAGAGTGGAGTATACGAGTATACAGGTTGAAATGTAACGATTGTAGAGAGACCGATCGCGAGCTAAATATTAGAGTCGATGAGCACAAGGTAGCCTGGCAGAAGGGTAAAGTGGGAGATTCGGCATTCGCCGATCACCTTATTGCTGATGGGCACAGCTTCCAGGAGGAATCCGAGGCGCTTCTTCACAAAGAGAGCTCGTATTGTAAGCGTACCGCTTCGGAGCATATAGAAATCATTCGTCATAAGAACATTGGTGGTCTCATTATGCTGAACAGGCATATACCGGACGAAGGCCTATCTGATCGAGCTTGTTTATGAGTCACTACTCGATGATTAGTCTCCTCCTTGTTCTCGTCATTCTCGGAGTTGGTTCCGGATTTTTCAAACCATTTGTGATCATGTCTTCGCTGAGGATGACTGTGCAGTCGAAAGCGCTTCGTTGTATTTCTCGTTTTCTACGGTTTTATTATTTAGTTACTCATTGAATACCCAACCCTTTTTTCCACTTTATTAGTTGCTTTTGTACTTCTGGATGCCACCACATCATCAGTTGTGTCGCAACTGAAGAACAAGGCCTTATTGGTCATAACACTGCTGTGTTGTGATTGATTCACTCTTAGAAACTCATTCTGAAAACAATAAGCCACTGTGTTCTGATTGGCTATAATGTGCTATTCAGTAATTGGTTCATTTGATCTAAATACTACGTTGTATTGGCTACCTGGTTTCCTTCCATCTTATTGGTCAGTTTTGTTCTTTTTCCTTCATCCAATCACCAGGCCAAATAATATTTCGCTTTCAAATGTAATAATTACATTGTTCAAGATGATGGCTTTCTTTCTCTTCGCTTTTGAAATCTCCGTTTGTTCCCACAGTTTTCTTCTTTTTGTGCGATTTTCTTCATGTAAGACTTCAAATATATTTCCTCGCCACAGTCGTGTTCTTCGGTGCAGTAATTACCAAACAGTGACTTGCTACCTTCTTTCTCCTTTGACTTTTCGTGTTTTTTTTTTCCTGATCTCGAATTTTCTCCCAGTCTCGCCAATGTAGACGCCCTCGCAGTCTCGCACTGCTAACAACCTGAACTTGTACACTCCGCTCAAGCTTTCCCGGTCCTTTTTTTCCATCTGGTCATTGCTGATTCTTTCCACCATGGATGGGTTATTCTGGATAACCACACTTACATCATAGCCTTGTTTGTGTATTTTCTCACGAATGTTATTGGTAAAGTGCTTCCTACAGTAGAATTGTACACTTGGAAAACCTTTTCAACAAAAGACGTCGTGAATAAGTATTTTGGCTAGGATGATGAACCCCCTCCATGGCATAGACATGGGCTCCACTCATTACCTATGGGTCAAAAATGTTGTTTTTTGGACATTCATAAGGGCTTAGACGACTCAGAGAACTTAATTCTCCCAAGTCGCACATTCATAGACGTGCTGAGTTCAAAATCGTTTAGTTGAAGAAGAAATTAGGTTCGGTTTACGACGACGGAGAGTTTCACAAAAAATCCCTCCAAGAAGCGGGTTCCCTGTTGACTAGCGCTCACCTTCATCACGAAAAAAGAGAGTCCTCCATTCTTCATGTCCAGATTTTTCTGGTATGGTATCCATTGATGAAGCGATAGAAAGAGAAAAAAAACTAATGATTCTCACCCATCTAATTCAGCCGTTTCAACGAAGCACAAACCGTTTGGTTCACTGGTGGTTAGCAAGAGTACATCGGCGGCCACAAATTGACCTTCCTCCATTAAAATGATGTCACCGACGTGTACTTCGGACCACATAACATCGACCACACGACCATTACGTACTGACTTCGATTTTCGGCGATTCACTTGATTGTCACTCTTGTGTCTTTGCTAAACAATAAGAAAAGAAAAGTTGATTGTCCGCGTCAATCAAAACCCAGTTTTTTCATTTTTCAATTTTCAGCAAATTTCAAATTCTTATATTCTTTCATTGGACAAAAATTTAGATCTCTGCTTTGGATTACGTATAAGCGCGCTCACAGAATTTCCTTAAGGGGTCATTCCCTTCCTGAAAAAAACAAGGTGCGCTGAGGAAATGCATTACTACTCGATAATGGTCAATAAAACAGATACATTTTTTGGTTCAGCCTGGCTAGCCCACCTCCAGTACGCGCCTGATTGTGCATCTATGCTAACCAAAAATACACCGATTCCCTGTGACGTCAACTTCTTCAATTTTAGTTGAATGCTTGTTCTCTGCTTCTGGCTTTGGGGCAGCCATTTTAGAATTCCATAAGAAACGTTTCGATCATTCACTAGTATTCAAAAACAAGAATTAATGGTACGCATTTACATTCCGCAAAACTTCTAGATTCTAAATAAAGACCTCTAATACATTAGAAACATCTTGTTTTTGAATAACTTTTCGAGATCGAATAGTTCCCTGTGTATTCATACGGAAATTGATATCATGGTTGGCCCAACAATTGTAATATCGTTTACAAATATGGGTACTTTGACTCACTATCGTTCACTATTATCAACACTGTGACGTCACCGGGTAATCGGTCTGTACTGGAAACTCTCGTCAATTGTATGGTAGCAAGTGACTAGCGGTGGAAGATGGAAATAGCTCTTGTGACTATAAATTTTCGCACATGGTAGTCACGTTGACAATCCAGAATTTGCTGACCCCAGATCGGTGGATACGCTGCGTCGCGTATGTATTCTAATAAGTGTTGATAATAATCTAATCAATAGTCTATACATAGAAACGAGAGGGTACTCACATAATCATCGTAAGCATCTTTAATGGCAGTGAGTGACAATACACCAATCAGAGGAATTGATGTAGTAATTGGCGTTAATGACGAGATAACAGAGATCATTTGTAAAAGCATTAAACATAGAAAATAAAAATTGGCTAATCGTTGGAACTGTTCGAACAAATTCAACGGTAAAAATGTAAGCAATCTGTATTTCGAAGTCTTGATATAATTATTCTGTAACAGGAAAAATTTTAAAAATATGATAAATATTATGCGTAATAATAACCACAGAAAATAATTGAATTTAATTACAAGCGGTTTGCCTAGCTTTGGCTATACAGGGTGAGGCAAAAAGATGTTACCAGTTAAATGGGAGTTTGCGATAAATCCGCCGTAGCGCAAAAACGCAAAACGTTAGATGTATACTTCAAATGTAAGAGATGTGAAGCTCAATTTTATCTTTAATTTGCGCCAAATACGAAGTTTCTACGATTCTTCTGAGTCGAGTTATGGACCAAAATGGACCAAAATTTTGCTGCAGGGGTTCCCAAAGTTGTTAATTATCAAGTAAAAATGTTTTTGGAATGAGAAATAGCGTGTTTTGTAATATTTTTCTTTGCACCCGCAATGAAATTTCGCGCTGAGTCTGAAAAAGAGGGTAGAATGACTTGACAAAGCACCAAAATGACTGAATGGGCCCATGGAGGGTCAAAATTTCCCAAAATTAAAAATGCGGTCTTTTTTGACATTTTTCCCCGGTACCTCCATGAAATTTTGCCCTGAGTCCAAAAAACATGGTGGAATTGTTTGAAGAAGCACCAAAATGACTGAATGGGCCCATGGAGGGTCAAATTTTCCCAAAATTAAAAATGCGGTCCTTTTTGACATTTTTCCCCGGTACCTCCATGAAATTTTGCCCTGAGTCCAGAAAACATGGTGGAATTGTTTGAAGAAGCACCAAAATGACTGAATGGGCCCATGGAGGGTCAAATTTTCCCAAAATTAAAAATGCGGTCTTTTTTGACATTTTTCCCCGGTACCTCCATGAAATTTTGCCCTGAGTCCAAAAAACATGGTGGAATTGTTTGAAGAAGCACCAAAATGACTGAATGGGCCCATGGAGGGTCAAATTTTCCCAAAATTAAAAATGCGGTCCTTTTTGACATTTTTCCCCGGTACCTCCATGAAATTTTGCCCTGAGTCCAGAAAACATGGTGGAATTGTTTGAAGAAGCACCAAAATGACTGAATGGGCCCATGGAGGGTCAAATTTTCCCAAAATTAAAAATGCGGTCTTTTTTGACATTTTTCCCCGGTACCTCCATGAAATTTTGCCCTGAGTCCAGAAAACATGGTGGAATTGTTTGAAGAAGCACCAAAATGACTGAATGGGCCCATGGAGGGTCAAAATTTCCCAAAATTAAAAATGCGGTCCTTTTTGACATTTTCTCAAATCCTTGATGAATGTTTGCGCTGAGTCCGAAAAAAATATAGTAACTTGAGAAAGCACTAAAATGATCAAATTCGCCCAATGAGAATGATTCACTGAGAAAGGCATTCAGTCTTGGCCAAGGGAGGGTAAAACTTTCACCAACATGAAAAATGGGGTGATTCTTAAATTCAGTTTCAAGTCTACAACGCAAATTTCTCGACGTTTTCCCTTCTTCATGGAAGACGGGGCCTTTCTCAATCTCTCACCGCGAGATCACAACAGAAAGCGAGTTTCCCAGTCTCGGTTCCCTCCAGAGGCCAACACAACGCGAATTTCTCGACGTTCTGCCTTATTCATGGAAGACGGGGCCTTTGTCAATCTCTCACCGCGAGTTCACAACAGAAAGCGAGTTTCCTAGTCTCGGTTTCCTTTAGCGAACGACACAGCGGGAACTTCCGTATGTTTTCCCTTCTTCATGGAAGACGGGGCCCTTCTCAATCTCTCACCGCGAGATCACAATAGAAAGCGAGTTTCCCAGCCTCAATTTCCTTTAGCGGACGACACAACGCAAATTTCTCGACGTTTTCCCTTCTTCATGGAAGACGAGGCCCTTTTCAATCTCCCACCGCGAGATCACAACAGAAAGCGAGTTTCCCAGTCTCGGTTCCTCCAGAGGCCAACACAACCCAAATTTCTCGACGTTTTCCCTTCTTCATGGAAGACGGGGCCCTTTTCATTCTCCCACCGCGAGATCACAACAGAAAGCGAGTTTCCCAGTCTCGGTTCCCTCCAGAGGCCAACACAACGCAAATTTCTCGACGTTTTCCCTTCTTCATGGAAGACGGGCCTTTCTCAATCTCTCACCGCGAGATCACAACAGAAAGCGAGTTTCCCAGTCTCGGTTCCCTCCAGAGGCCAACACAACGCAAATTTCTCGACGTTTTCCCTTCTTGATGTAAGACGGGGCCCTCGTCATTTTTTCACCGCGAGTTCACAACAGTGAGCGAGTTTCCTACTCTCGGTTCCCTTCAGCGGTCGACACAACGGAAATTTCTGGACGTTTTCCCTTCTTGATGGAGAACGGGGCCCTCGTCAATCTAAATTTCGTTAGCATTTTTTTTGGACTCGGCTCAAAATTTCACTTACAAATCAAATAAGCATTTGAAAGTTTGAACAATTTCCCAATCCGGGGAAATTTTGACCTTTTTTGGGACTCTTTACCTCATTTCGGTGCTTCGAAAAATTTTGTAAGCATTTTTTTGGGACTCGGCGCGAAATTTCACCTAGAAATTGAATTAGAATTTGAAAGTTTGAACATTTTTCCAATCTGGGGAAATTTTGACCTTTTTTGGGCCCATCAACCCATTTTGGTGCTTCGAAGAATTTTGTAAGCATCTTTTTCGGACTCGGCGCGAAATTTCACCTAGAAATTGAATTAGAATTTGAAAGTTTGAACATTTTTCCAATCTGGGGAAATTTTGACCCTTTTTGGGCCCATTGACCCATTTTGGTGCTTCGAAAATTTTTGTTACTATTTTTTTCGTCTTCTCCGTCCAAATTTACATAAGAAACAATGACCTTATCATCAAAATTTTCAAAATTCAGTTCAATACTGTAAATTAATTAATTTTCTAGCCCTATTTTGGGAACCCTGACAAATTGGTGAATTTTTGGCACATTTTGGTCCATAACTCGGCTCAGAAAAATCGTAGAAACTTCGTATTTGGCGCAAATTAAAGATAAAATTGAGCTGCACATTTCTTACATTTGAAGTATACATCTAACGTTTTGCGTTTTCGCGCTACGGCGGATTTAGCGCAAACTCCCATTTAACTGGTAACATCTTTTTGCCTCACCCTGTATCACACTTTTTTCAAGACAATGTCATCCACTCAGATAGAACTCATTTCTAGAATGGTTATCACAATCATCCTCCATTTTCCAATTTTCTGAGTTTCTCCTCTATCGTTCACTTATTTTTTGTTGTTCAATTTCGATTCATATTAAAATATTTCACGGTTAATTTTATTTCCTCTCAATTTATCATTCTATGACGACCTCATTTGATGATTTACACAACACTCTATGAAACAGAGTAGTGATAAATGTAAGTCGTGCGCTCAAAACTTCCTTTCTTTTTTAGTCATTCGTTCATCACAAAATTGACTGGACGCAAGCAAATAGAATAAGATAAAATGGATTCAAATCGCGGTTCTTAAATCATAGGACTTGCAACGGATCAAAGCGAAAATCAAGAGTCAAAAACAATTTGAATCATAGATCTCTAAAGTCGTGGGGAAAGAAGGTCCGAAAACATTTGAGATGCGCAATACAACATTGCGAGGAAAAATGAGTCAAGGATGGGGGGGGGGGGGGGTGTCAGACAGAAAAAATTAAGCATTGGATAAAACAAACCACGCGCGTAAAACCGTGGCAAGCGCGGAAAACACGCCATATGCGGGAAAAATCCCTCTTTAGACGGAAAAATCAAGCGCATAAAAATACGCCTTAAAAAAAGTGAAATTACACGCGCGGGAAAAAATCACTCCCAAGCTGAAAGAATCACACGCGTGTGTCGAGGGCCCGGAAAACTTAGCAATCAGATATGAAGAGAATTTCTTGTTATAAGCGCTGTTATTTTCTCAAATTTTTAAAAATATAAAAAAAAACAAGTTAGAATTTTTTTATGCTCAGAAGATTGAGACTACTCTTGAAAAAATTGTCTCTGAAAAACGTCGCGTCACGATTCGGTGACAGTTTTCCAAGAGTCTGTCGGCTGAGGCTACACCTACGAAAATAATCATGGAGAATTGTCACAATATGAATATATCATCACAGTTGATGACGTCATCAGTAACCTTGACCTATTCCGAGGAATTGAAGAAATTCGACCTTTTCTACTTTAAGAAGAGGGAAGTTGATGAATGAAAAGCTCAAGCGAAAAATTTCACCAGCTTGTTGGGATCCGAACTCGAGACCTTACGTTTTCCGGGCAACTACTCGAAATGTCTTGGATTCGGATCCTCGAGAGGTTGTCCAATTTATTTTTTGTCCGAGTTTTTCATCTACTAGCGAACCCCGTATTGACATGTTTCATGTCTTTGCTCTGGGATCATCCTTATGGGAATTTTCACTGTGGCAGTGATTCTGAAACCTGCGAGTCCGAGCCCCCCCCCACCTCTGTAGTTTCTAGCTTATCCTAATATAAAGAAAAGGCGTAGGCTAGATTTATACTAGGCTAAGAAAACTCCGAGAGCCATTATGAAGCTATTAGCTTGTGACGTCATAAGTCGGTAATGTCATAGGTTGGTGACGTCATAAGTCGTCAATCCTGGTCCGCTTACAACATCTGAAATATACTGAAGTAGATTTACACTAGACCAATAAGGCTCATTAGCCTGAAATATTCCACAGTAGACTTATACTAGACCAAGCAAGTGTGCCACTCTAAAGCCTTAGCCTAAAATATTCTAAAATAGGGCTTGTGTCATAAAAGACACTTTAATGGTCACTTAAACGGGAACTCTCAAATATTTTTGTCTCGCATTATCCACAACATATCTAATTGGGCAAAATTTTGAAAAGACATGAAACATGATCTTCATCTTTTTGGCTGCTCCAAGAAATCCAATACCCCTAAAGTCTTTCTTAGATTATGCCCACAGGTAAGTGATATGTCTTTCAATGATTCCCTATTTTAGTATACTAGGCCCTACAGTGGCTCTGATTTCGACCTTCGGTACGTCACCAGTGTCCTTGACCTACTTTGGGGCCTAGGCTGTAATATCGACCTTGGCTACCACCATTGAACTGTATACATAGGCCTACTAAGCACTAGATAGAAAAAAATTTTCTGGTGTAGCCAAATGAATAAAGCATGTTTCATGTCTTTCCCGGTAGCTAGTGGCTTTTGGGGAGCTCACTCGCGGATCTAGTATAGGTCCAGTTTAGAATATTTCAAGATGATAGCTTCTGGAAAGCTCACTCCCTTCGATTTAGTATGAGTTGGGTACTTCAGGAAATTTCAAGCTAATAGCTTTTGGGAGTCTCTAGTGGCTTTTGGAGGGGGGGGGGAGGAGGGAGAACGAGCGGAGGTCTAGTTTGGAATATTTCAAGACTAGTATAAACCTAGTATAAAAAAATTTAAGCTAATAGCTTTTGGTGGGCGCAAGTGGCTTTTGAGAGGCGAACGAGCGGTTGGCCGGACGGACGGACGGACGCACGCAAATTTTGAAATCGGGTAGGGATCGGGATTTTAAAATTTTTTTCAAGTCCCAAGGTCATTTGCACGGACACGTCACGCACGCCTTTGACTAGATGCAGCGCACACAAATTTCAAAATCAGAGGTCTCAGAAGTCAGAGCAAAGACATGAAACATGTCAAAATTTTAAGCTAAGAGCTTTTGGGGGCCACTAGTGGCGTTCGGAGGGCTCACGCGCTCTGTTTGTTCGCTCTTTTTCGTGATCTTGTATGGGTACAGTTTTAAATATTTCAAGACTAGTATAATCGTAGTTCAAAGCTAGTATAAAAAATTGCACACTGATAGCTTTTGGGAGCCGCCAGTGGCTTTTGGGGGGATCACTTGCGGAGGTCCAGTTTTGAATATTTCAAGACTAGTATAGTCCTAGTAAAAGCTAGTATAAAAATTTTCAAACTAATAGCTTTTGGATGCTGCTAGTAGCTTCCGGTTAGAGTATTGCAGCTAGCTGAAAGCTAAAAGCCCAATTCAGCTGAATTTTTACCGATAAGAGGGACGCTAAAGGCTGACTTTATTAAAACCTTCCTGATCCAAAAGCTGAAATAAGCCAAATTTTTTTGGCTTTTTATAGCTTTTCCAATTTTTGGCAAAATATTTCCAACAATATCTCTTACTTTTACCAGAGTCACATACAGCGGTTCAGCGTTGAAGTCTGCAAATTCATCAAGTCAATATGCACACAAGCTAGAGAAAGGTATCCTTCACAGGTGTTGCAATGCTCCCATTCTCCTGATAATTTCTTCTGTATACTCAATCTCGCATGACATGGATCAACCAAACATCAGCTAAATTAGGGCAGCCGAATAAGGCTGAAAGCCAGCTGTATTTTTCAAGAAGCAAAAAGCCATATTTATCTCAAGCCAAAACTGGAATTTTCGGCTGAAATACTCAGCTTTTGGGGGCTTCTCTTGTGGAGGTCCAGCTTAGAATATTTCAAGACTAGTATAATCCGAGTATAAAAAATTTTAAGCCATTACCTTTTGAGGGCCGCTAAGGGCTTTTGGGGCTCCTTCGCGAAAGTCCAGTTTAAAATATTTCAAGACAATTAGTATGATTCTGGTGTAAAGCTAGTATGAAAAATTTTAAGCCAATAGCTTTCGGAGGCCGCTAGCGACTTCTGGAGGGCAAAAGAGCGGGATGTGAGTGAGCTCTTTTTCGTGATCTAGTATAGGTCCAGTTGAGAATATTTCAAGACTAGTATAATCCTGAAAGATGATATTGGTATAGCTTTTGAAAACTACAACACCCTAGGTAAGCTTTTCTTTTCTAAAATTAAGGATCCGACTCCTAAGAAATTAGCTTCAGATTTGATTTACAGTATTCCATGTGATGATTGCACTGGTCATTATGTGGGGGAGACTAAACAGTATCTCAAGAGAAGGGTATCTCAACATAAGTCCGATGTAAATAGCATTAGAAAATCTACTTCCAATCTCATTCAAGGTACGGTTTTAGCTCAGCATGGTAAGATAAATAATCATAATTTTAACTTCAGTTATGATAAAATAAGTATTCTAGCTCGAGAAGGTAACTCACGGAAAAGAAAATTGAGAGAGGCTATTGAGATTATGAAAAGTAAGAATAATGTTAATTTTAAAACAGATACGGATAAGCTCGGTACCGTGTATGGTACGATCATCTCGTATCTACAGCGATAATAATTTGCACGTTAAATTTGGCTTGTCATGATTCATATTTATCTTGTACTTTTTGAACCTTTTCCTCGTTTGGTTTCACTATTTCGTTTTTGGTCCTGGAAGATGGTTGCTGGTCAACCGAAACGTCGACCTATATATGTAATTTGTTGTGTCAATAAAGTGCGGGCAGAGCCAAACTATCTCATATCATATTGTAGTATAAAGCAAGTATAAAACCTAGTATAATGAAGGCATCAGCTCAGCATAGATCTAGTATACCGGGTGAGGCAAAAAGATGTTACCAGTTAAATGGGAGTTTGCGCTAAATCCGCCGTAGTGCAAAAACGCGAAACGTTAGACAGATGGTTTAAATGTACGAAATTTGTATCTCAATTTTATCTTTAATTTGAGCCACATCCGAAGTTTCTAGGACATTTTTGAACCGAGTTATGGACCAAAATGTGCCAAAAATTCATCAATTAGCCAAAATTAAAAATTGTTCCAACTTCCATATTTCATCTGATTTTGAAGTGAAATTTAACGCTGATTCCGAAAAACATGCCCAAATAACCCTATGAAGCTTGAAAGTGGGGGATTTTTCAATGTTTTATATCAAAAATCTTTGCAAATTAGTCAATTTTCGGCACATTTTGGTCCATAACTCGGCTCAGAAAAGTCCTAAAAACTTCGGATGTGGCTCAAATTAAAGATAAGATTGAAATACAAATTTCGTACGTTTAAACTTTATGTCTAACTTTTTGCGTTTTTGCGCTACGGCGGATTTAGCGCAAACTCCCATTTAACTGGTAACATCTTTTTGCCTCACCCGGTATAAGGTCATGTGGCCGGACGCACGCACGCGCGCAAATCTCGAAATCAGGGTAGGGATCAGTTCCATGTCCCAAGGTCATTTGCACGGATACACGCTCGCGCGCATGCACGCAAATTTCAGAATCAGAGCTCAGAGCAAAGACATGAAACATGTAAAAATTTTCCTTTCTATCTCCAATTCTCTACTTCCTTCGCACTCTTCTCATATTGGGGGGGGGGGGGGGTACATCAGAAAATGCTGACCATCTAGCAATGTAAAAGTTGAGAATTTAAAAAAAAATGTCGGCTTACAAACTATAAACGACCAGAGAGGGACTCGTAAAAATTTTGATCACCAGAAGAGGTCAACCTGCCAACTTGGAAAAATTTTGCTTATTGAGCTATAGAGGGTGGGGCAGGAAGTTTTTACCAGTTGATTGGGAGTTTGCGCTAAATCTGTCGTAGCGCGAAAACGTGAAACGTTAGAGTTCAACGTATAGTTTAAATGCACGAATTTTGTATCTCAATTTTGTCTTTAATTTGAGCTACATTCAAAGTTTCTACGACTTTTCTGACCCGAGTTATGGACCAAAAAAGGCCGAAAATTGACTGATTTGCAGAGATTTTTAAAATGAACAATTGAAAAATCTCCCATTCTCAAGCTTCATAGGGTTATTTTTTGGCTGTTCTATAGCCTTCAATGGGACTTTGAAAAATTTTCGCGAACGTGCAACGTTAGGACTTGGAAAACTTCCTCGTAACCCTGAGACTTGGAAAAATTCTCGCGAACGCGCAACGCTGGGACTTGGACAAATTCCTGTCTCCTCTACAGCCATCTATGGCACTTTAAAAAACTGGCTTCTCTATATCGCCTTCTATGGGACTTGAAAAAATTCTCTCAAACGCGCGAGCTGGGACTTGGAAGGAGACCCAGGGAAAATTCCTGGCTTCTCTATAGCCGTCTATGGGACTTGGAGAAATTCCTGGCTCCTTTATAGCCGTCTATGGGACTTGGAAAAATTCTTGACCCCCTAGACCCTTAACGCTGGGACTTGGAGAAAAGGAAAAGGGAAGCTAAGCACAGAAATTAGTATTATTTTCTGTATTTACAACCGAGAAGGGATAAATTGTAACCTACTTTGAAAATAAATTACACGCTCACATTCTACGTAAACTAGAAATCGTGAACCCTCCGCCATTAGTCGCGGGTCTCGCGCAACTCTTGCTCCCTGAGCAAGAGCCTATAAATTTTTTTTCGAAATAATAATGTAGGTTGATAGTCGGAATTCTTCCGAACTCAACTTTCCATACCACAAAAGTCGGGCCCCCCAAATGCGGTGAATCGTAATTGTTAATTATGACTACATTAGGATAGGTCAGTTATCGCTGGACGATGAAACGACAAATAAATTTTTGAAAAACATGGGACTGGTTCTCTGCTATAATCTGATTTTGTTCTCAAAACTCAATTTTGATAGTAAGAAAAATCTCCAGTGGATCAGTACAAAAGGTTTCAGTGACGATGCACTCTTGGAACACGACTACAAAGAGATCGCCTGCAAGGAAACAGAACGTTGAACGAGATAAGTGAAAGTATTACACCCTCTTTGCGGGCAAATTCACTGTCACGTTTTTTTCGTCATTGGATATGATTATTTTTGAAACTCAATTAGGTCTAGTTCTCCATCTGAAGATGGTAGCCAGGCCCGAAGATAATTCCGTTTTTAAAAGGTAGTAATGAAAGCCTTCCGTAGTTGTCAGGAAAAAAGAAATTTCAATTAATAAATTTGTTCGTTTTTTATGATTGTTACGCTGACAATGTTAATTAAGCCCTGAATTAAGTGATCGTTTTAGTCGAAGAGGGATACTGAATTTCTGGTTAGTGAGTGCACAATAAGGAATCACATTTTGAAAAGAAAATAAGGTATGTGTAATGCTTTCAGTAAACTAATAGGAAAATAAAATCGATTCGAAGACTACTAAATTGAATGACTAGTTTAAAAAGTCGATTTTGGTTAAAGGGCTCCGCCAGAGTTTCTTTTTTTTTTTACTTTAATCTTTACACCTAGAAACGTTGGTGGAAAAAATCAATTTCTTCTTCAACTTGTAGCGTGACATATGAACCAATATTTGAGCTACAGAACACGAAGGTAGAACGCTATTGATTACAAAAACGTGTGAGTATGACAGGAAAAACGAGTAGGACCCTGAGCAAAGGAGCTAATTAAAATAGAGGTTCTACACAACCGAAAAAAATATATAAGAAAAAAGACAAACGATTTTGAGGTGGTTGAAGAAATTTTCACAAGGTGCGTCTGTGTTCTCTCTCTCATCTTGAATATTTTGCTCATGAATTAAACTCATCCTTCACAGTTGCGAGTATTTACGGAAGAGAAAGATCAATCAGTTTTTGAGGAAGATGTAAGTTGGTCTTGCTCTTTTAGTTATTCACATCTTTTACCCTAGTTGAATGGAAAAATAAAAAACAATAACATTTTTGAAACGTATCCCACACAAATTGAACAGCGATCAACAGTATGAAAAGTAGAAAATGCTACTTTGATAAACTGGACGTATCGCTCGCAGAGGAAACATGCGAAACAAGCGATAATTACTGAGACAAAGCGACCGTAGGGCATCAACTAAGGTTTTTTCAGGCCAGAATTCCGAGAAAATTTTCAAAATTGAGAGCAGCGTTGAGCTCAATTGAACCACAAAAAGGGGTATAAACGGGCTCAACGTTACAGGTTACGTACAAGTTTTCATCAGGCAACCATATTCTTAATAAAATTGTTTTCTATGATGAATAAACGACTGAAAAGTTCTTCAACATATGTACCATCGCTTAAAACGAACAAATAAAAAGAAAACATAATACATGTCATGTTTCGTATACAGCAGGGAGTTCGGAAGAAATTTCCAGGCTAGGTTGTATAGAGGAAAATGAAATTTTCCCAAATAACGTATCGCACACCTTCCATCACGATTGGTATCATTCTAGATATAGACTGCGAAGAAGTAGTATGAAAGACTCCTCATAAAATATTCACTTCGAAATTTCGTCGCTTTGCCCAGAACATGCTACATTCATATACAAACGACTTTCAGGGAAACGAGAATATCTATTCTATTTTTTGATATAAAGTACGAGAAATTATGAACTTTAAATTCTCCTCGAAAATACTTCATAATTAATCAAAATTACACAACGGTCAGACAGTTTAGACATGCAGAAATTACGCTTCGTGGAGAAAATTTCACCTGGTGCGAGTAAAATTGAACGTTCAAGTTGAATACGTTTTGTCGTCGGTATAGCGAACAAGTGTTCGCGCGTTTCAATTAAATATGCCCGAAATTATAGTCTACAGTTGGCTAAAAATTTTAAATCGAGAAAAACAACCGAAGGTAGTACAGGTTTTCTAACCTACTCCGACAAAATTTTCAGTGATCAATACTAAAAATTGAACGTTCGTCAAGGCTACTCGTAATTCTAAGTTTTGACCACACTGAAACAGCACTCCGAGAATTTCTTGTTTTATGAGGGTAAAAAACTCGCAGCTCGCGAGGTCTTTTACATGAATTACGAGAACTGCGACGAGCCATCACCGTATTCCATGAAGGGATTTCGCGATTTCGATTTCAATAATCAATATACGCTCCTCTTCTGATGAACACAACTCGAAAGTTGAAATCTTTCAAAGTTCTCCAAATTATCCAGCGAAGATTTGGAAGTAGGTTAGAGCCTCTGTCCATTTTGAAACCACAATTTTCCGGAAGGGCGGCAAGAGGCAGAAATCATTCATGAATGTTTCCCCATAAAAGAGGTTTTAGGTTAGGAAGAGGGAAACTTCCGCACTCACAGCGAGGAACAGAAATTGAGGAGTTATCCGTCAAAAGGGCGTCTAGATCCATCTGACAGTTGAATCACATTCAGATTCAACTGACAGATGGATCACACGTGGATTCAATAGACAGTTGGATCATACAGATTGAAAAACGAAAAATTTCTGACCGCCGAGAAAACCATTCCACCCAACAAGGCACGTCAGACACTACAACCATAAACGTAGCCTTATTTTCATCTTTCAAACAAATTTCTTGATTGGAACAAACAGTTCAGACTTTCCTTCAACCTCAAGTTTCAGTCAAACCAGGTGTAATATTAAGAACAAAAAATACCATATCTAATGTGAATCTATAATGATATTTATTTCAAGTCATTTTCTTACCGCGTAATTGAATTGCGCATTGAATGTGGAATCGTTAGCCTTGATTCTCCTTTCCATAACTGAAACATAAATGAAAAGATTATATGTATTGAATTTCTCATTATTAAAGGGCCTAAGAAGTTCGCTATTAAATCTTTTGATTTAAAATTGAAGTTTCTATCCAATTTATGTTTTGTTTTTAATTTGGCAACCGTTTGAAGGCTAGCTACCTTGCTCTCACATAGAACCAAGGAGAAAAGTAAGAAGGTAATGAAGAGGTGGCAGCAGAGAGAATGATTAAGACTGTCATTAAAGCATACGATGCAGCCATGCCCAGGCAAGATCAACCAAAGAAGAAATTTCGAGTTAAGAAAGGAGTGCAACCGTCAGCGCCGGATATGTCAGCGTAGTAGAGGCTGCAAAGGGGCGCAGGCGGTTGCACCTGAATACCAGCTGGCTCGTGAGAGGCTGGAGAAAGCCATTTAAGACAGCAAGAGTGCTGCTTGGAGAGAGCTGTGCAAGCTGCCAGGGGAAGACCCATGCGGCAAGCCTTATAAGATTGTGCTGAAGAAGCTAAAGAGCCTCTCAGCGATGAGCCAAATGGAGCAGGATATTGCATGACAAATCATTGACGGCTTGTTCCCACAGTAGCCACCACCAATAGTAATGCTTTCAATAGTAGAAGAGGATGGTATATCCCTCTTAGGTACCGAGGAGTTGGATGCAGCAGTCAATAGACTGCGAGGAGTGTATTGGCAGACTCCGGGCCCTTCCAAATCCAGTCTGAAGCGCCATACATTCAGTTGACCCAGCACTGCTTGTTGATACATTCAATGCGGCAGTCACTGGGGACTGTTCCCTGTGCGATGGAAAGCCAGGCAAGCACTGATCGATAAGAAGGATAAAACACCTGGCCTACCATCCTCTCATCGTCCACTTCGCCTGCTCGATAATGGGGGCAAACTCTTGTAAAGAATAATAGCCAATCGACTTGAGAGCTATCTGAAGGAAAGAGATATAATCTCTAGTAGTTACGGTTTTCCAACTGGTCGCTGAACATCAAATGCTGAGATCCGTCTGAGGAGGATAGCCCAGTCAGCGATAGCTACGCGTCAGTTTTGCGCAGCCGTCAGCCTCGACATAAGAAATGTCTTCAACTCAATCCCATGGGAGAGGATACTGAGAGCTCTCATGGACGCAGAAGTGCCCTAATACTTGCCCAGGATGATCAGCAGCTATCTCACCTGCCGAGAAATCCAAGCAGAGAAGTTTGCTGGTACATTGAAGCACCGCAGGGGTCGGCCCTTGGGCTGCTCTCAAGGTGCGTCGCATTCAACGGGAGTTCTAAGGTGAAGCTACCGCCGGGTATTAGGCTTATCTGCGACGCGGATAATACGCTGGTGGTATGCCTTGCCCAGACAATTGTAACGGTGGAGAGCAGGGTAAACCGTGCCATAGAGGCGGTGACGCGCTGGATTCAGTCGGCCAGACTAGAAGTAGCGGTAGGATATTATTCACGACCCATCGAAAGTTCAGTCAAACCACTTTTTGCCTGCAAGGTGTGGAAATCGAGGTAAAGAAGAAAATAAAGTACCTGGGCATCTGGTTTGACTCATTGCTGAGCTTCAGGCAAAATTTCCTGATGGCAGCGGAAAAGGCGGGCAGGGTAGTTGCACACCTAAGTAACTTGATGAAGAACCTAGGAGGGCTGAAAGAAGTCAGAAGAAGGATCATGATGAGCACCGCTTTGTCGATGCTCCTATACGGTGCCTCAGTATGGGCCGACTCAATGAAAATACCTTACCATCCAGCGAAGAGCGGCGCTGAGGTGTGTTAGTGCCAACCGCACTGTCTCGACGGAGGTTCTTTGCGTATTAGCATGTTCACCACCAACCGAGCTCCTTGCTGAGGAGAGAGCAGTGGTGTTCAGAGCAACAAAGAAGACAACGACGAACCGTGAGACTCTACGGGTTAAGCAGTAGGCCAGGCGCTCCTTGCTTGAGAAATGGAAAGCAAGAATTGCCCAGATTGAGCTGGAAAATGTACAACCCGTATGTTAATACGCGACCTTGATGAGTGGATGAATCGACACCATGGTCAGCTGAACTTTCACCTGACGCAGGTGTTTAGCGGCCATGGCGGCTTCAATAAGTACCTTTACGAGAAATTAAGGAAAGTTGAGCAGACAATGTGCTCGCACTGCGACCAAGAGCAAAATGACGGACCGCAGCACACCTCATTTGAGTGCGAAACATGGAGGCATGAGTGGGATAAGCTTAACCGGTCTCTTTGTTCCAAGTAGCCTGGTATCCACCATGCTAGGTTTCGAAGAAGCATGGAACCAGGTGTCTGCATTTGCAGCCACTATCATGAACAAGAAGATGGACCGGGAATGGAAAAGGCAAATGCAGAGCCACCCTATGGCCCTCGACACCTGTGTACCATCCACATCCAGACATGTAGGAAGAAGAGGAAGATCACATCCGAAGAAGGAAAAATATGAAGAGAAGCTAACAGTAATCCAAGCTGGTCGTCGCTCTTTCTCTTCATTATGGGTGCTGTTACGTTCCTCGTGTCCTGTGCATTTACTCATCTTCATTATGGATGCTCACATTCACATCATAACCACTGAACACCTTCATCACCTTGTTTGTGTACTTTCCTGTGTATAATACATATCCAGAGCACCTTTACTTTCTCACTGTACTGTCTTGGGTCTGTATGTTTGTTTTCATTTTCCCCGAGGAGTCCATCAACCACGCCTTCAGAATAGACAAGGGCTTCTAGGATCTTCTTTGTTTTCTTTTCATTGTTCCTCAGGAAAGAGATTACTTGGCAGCAGTAGTACTGACAAGTACTCCAATAAGCTACCTAATAAGATGAATTGTCCATTCCTACAACTTTTTTCCTATCTATCTCACTTTTTGCTACAAAAATCATAAGAAAACTGTATCTTTTTTTAAGGATCTATTTGAAAAACTCTACCTGGAGGAATAAAAACAGTGCCAAAATTATTTTTAAGGAGTTGCGTTGCAAGAGAAAGCAATTTTTTGCCGGACATTGTAAATTATTATGATGACTCGAAGGGTGTGCCAAAAAGATGTTAACAGTTGAACAAAAAACTCCGGGAGGACTTCGCGGCAATTTCGTGGAGTTCCCCGGTTGACTGTTAACATCTTTTTGGCGCACCCTATATACAATGAGTTTCTTACCTCTGAATTTCTCCCTGGTACGAGGCCTCGAATTCGATTGGTCCATGATTGCGCAAGAGGACGAGATTTAAATTGGGTAGTATCCATGAGAAATTCTGCTCTGCCAGCTAGTCAGGCCATCTAGAGTGAACATAAGAGCATGCGTATACATGATAATATCAGTTTCTTGATAATTTTGCGAAATAAGTGAATGGTAGGGACGAGCAGGAAACAATTTGTGAAAGGTGTAGCAAGTAAGATAACATTCCAATATCAATTTACGGTGCGTCTCAACCTCCGCTCTCGAGGAGAGATGGCACAATCATCAACTAACGATAGGACTTCAGATAAGGAAGTAAATTAGCAAGTATGCAATGTGTTTTAATTAATACAGCAGGGGGAAAAGAACCAAAGACACTTGAACCACAATTTTGTAGAACCACCAAACGGCGGACTGTGTATTTCAGTACAGATACGAGATTCAGGGGGGCTAGGCGAGGCGGTGATTCAGTATATCGGACTTTGTACTAAAGACTCTCTCATTTTTGGCTTATTATTTGCCCTATCACGAGTCTGACTTCGTTCAAAATATTC
The DNA here is from genome assembly GCA_035079395.1 of Aspidiotus destructor. Lineage (NCBI taxonomy): Eukaryota > Metazoa > Arthropoda > Insecta > Hemiptera > Diaspididae > Aspidiotus > Aspidiotus destructor. The sequence continues at coordinate 6,295,831 of JAVHKZ010000003.1, read as the reverse complement.
TTCATTGATACTACGATTGTGTTTCCATTTATTTTCATCTGGGTCAATTAAGGAAAGATGCAAGCAAGGTCAAATCTCGTCATGAGCACTCATACTAATCTCACACTTCGAAAATGTTGTCCACTTTTTTTGCTTCAAATTCTTGCTTTTCTCTAAATCACTCACATTTTTTGCTTATACCTGTAGTCCTATATATGCATACGCAGGGTCAGCATGAGACAATGTTATACAGTGGAAACTAAAATGAACAATTGAAATAAACAGCAACTAATGAAGTATTATTACAAGTACATTGTCGTTACCCATAATAGTGAGTTATTTTAAACGTTTTAGAAATATGCCGAGTAGAGTACGAATGCCATATTTGTGCCAATACGTAAAAGAAGATGATAAATAGCTACGTTAATCTTTGCACGAGAGTACAAAAATAACGCGAAAACGATCTGTATTTTATTGATATTGGAACTTTACTGTACATAGGCCTATACGTTCGTCAGAATACTGTAAACATCTTGTGAAGCTGATCGGCAGACTTTTTGAAGAGATTAAGATTCAATATGTTCGAAATTTCCGCGATCTCTACTTCGTCACTCACTTCAATGTCTGGTCAGCTGAACCAGCGCAATGTAGTATTTACAGACCATGGTAGTCGCGATAGGGAGAACTAGAAGAACATTGCCCACCTTGAAAATTTGGAGGAAATTTAAGAAAAACAATTCGGTACTAAGTGCGGTCTGGGTGGATGACGAATTGCGAATCAGTGCCAATTTACCTCTCGCCCTTCTTGAGAAAAATTCACTCTGTCACCGCTGCCTCTGATCTGAAATTTAGTCAGTAATACAGAGGACGAAGATACGTCTACAGAAACTACGAATAGGAACTGTAGAGTTGACAGATAAAATTTCATAATTTGTCTTGCTACCAATTGAGGGATTATGGATGGGAAACTTTTTTCTTTTTTCGCATAAAGTCTTTCTAACCACACTATTGAGGAGATACGGCTTTTCGTTTTTCAATCAAAGCATTTTCCTACTGACGCAGAAGTAGCGTCAACACCATGACAAAAATATCAAAAACACAAAAAACAAGAAGATTGCTATACTTTTCATATTGAACACGACAGTATAAAGATTTTACATTTACCCAAGAGATTCAGTTTTACGAATGTGGATAACGAGAATCTGTTGTAAATAATGAGAAAGTCGTAAATTAAAATATTTTCGATTTTGTTATACTAGCTGCGAAAACGAGTACAAGATTTTTTGACGTTATATGTTTCCTTTTTTCCCCTGCTCTTCTTTTACGTACATCCGTACGCGCACATATACACGAAAGTTCATCGTACAATTATTTTATTGCTTTTAGAAATTTGAGCGATAGTATTCGGAGCGTAATATAGGTAACTACATACATTTTCTACGATCGTAAAACTGAAGCTTTAAAATAGCTTATATGACTTGAACGTGCCCCAGTCGTGATGAATAATTAGCAAATGAAAATTTATTTTTGGCAATATTGCACAAAATGGATGACATCAATTCGAAAGAGAATCTATAAAATAATTTGTTCATTTACAGGAGGGTAATTTTGAAAATAGTTCACTCATACCGAGAGGGAACTGAATACAATTTAACTTCTTCAACGTGAATGGAGAATACATTAATTTTCGGTCAACTGGCCAAAATGTTTGAAACGAACGTGTGACATTCGACGCATCTCACATGTATAGACAATGGCTGCTCTAAATTTAACCAAAGGGAGAAAATGGGATAAACAAAGAATTACAAGCCCTCCGCGTAGAAGCAGCGGAGAATCCTTTGACCATTATCAAGCCTTAATATCAGAGGTTAACATTCAACAAGGCCAATCGCCTTGAGAGCTATTTGAAGGAAAGAGATATAATCTCAAGTACGGTTTTCAAATTGGACGCTGATCAGGCTGAAGAGGATGGCCAAGTCAGCGATAGCTACGTGCCGTCAGCCTCGACATAAGGAATGCGTTCAATTCGATACCTTGGGGGAGGATCTTGGAAACCCTCATGGACGCAGAAAAGTTTGCATACCTGCTCAGGATGATCAGTAGCTATCTTAGCTGTCGAGAAATCAAAGCAGAGGCGTCTGCTGGTACAATGAAGCGCCCACGCCGCAGGGATCAGTCCTTGGGCTGCTCTTGTGGTGCGTCGCATTCAACGGGATTTCTGAGGTGAAGCTACCGCCGGGTATCAAGCTTATCTACTATGCGGATGATACGCTGGTGGTATGCACTGCCGAAACGACTGTAGCGATGGAGAGCAGGGTAAAACGGGCTTTAGAGGTGGTGACGCGCTGGATCGAGTCGACCAGACTAGAACTTGCAGTAGGTAAGATGGAGGCCATACTATTCACGACCCGTTGGAAGTTCAATCGATCCACCTTTCGCCTGCAAGGTGTGGAAATTGAAACCAAAAGGACAATGAAGGGTTTGAGCATCTGGTTCGACTTAACGCTGAGCTTCAGACACTATTCCCTGATGACAGCGGAAAAGGCGGGCAGAGTAGATGTATACTCAAGCCGCCTGACGAGAAACCCAGGAGGGCCGTGAGAAGCCAGAAAAAGGATCATGATGAGCACCGTTGTGTCGATCCCCTGTATGGTGGCCAAGTATGGGCCGACTCAATGAAAATACCTTATCGAAGGAGAGAAATGGTAAGGATCCAACGAAGAGCTGCGCTGAGGTGTGTTAGTACCTACCGCACTATCTCGACGGTGGCACTTCACCACCAATCGAGCTCTTTGTGAAGGAGAGAGCGGTGGTGAGGTGCGGATCCAGAACGTCATTTGGGGGGGGGTTGAGAGTTTGTGTCTCTTTTTTTTCTTTTTTCCTTCCTTTTTTTCCCTGTCTTTTTTCTTCTTTTTCCTTTTTCCGTTCTTTTTTTTTGAGTTGGGGGATTTCCCCTATCCCCCCCGTGGATCCGCGCCTTTTTTTTCGAGAAGATTTTCCAGTTTGCGGTACATAGTAAATATTATGTTCAACTTTGCAAGTTTCCCGCACGACAACGACCAACCGCTGCTCTACGGATTAAGCAAGGAGGCTAGGCGTTCCTTGATTGAGAAGTGGAAGGCAAGAATTGCTCAGAGTGAGCTGGGCAAGTGGACAAGCCGTGTGTTGATACGTGACCTTGATGCTTTGACTATGCAGTACTTCGTATGGACTGATTCAACGAACGCGTACCGCGAAGCCGAAATCGTGCGGCGAGAGGGGAAAGTCGTGGCTAAAAGTGTTACAGCGTGCATAATCCAGTTCCTCGGTCCGTATGTTCGTTCCGTAAGACGCCTGAACGACGCAACCCGCAGCACTTTTAGCCACGGATTCTCTTTACTTCTCCTCCATACATGTCGTCTTCATTTTACCCACCCGCAGACGCCTTGTTATATCAAGTACTGTATAGTCAAAGCCTTGATGTGTGAATGAATCGACACCATGGTCAGCTGAAGTTTCACCTGACGCAGGTGTTTTTCAATAAGTATCTTTAAGAGAAGTTAAGGAAAGTTGAGCAGGCAATGTGGTCGCACCGCGACCAAGGGCGGGATGATGGACCACAGCACACCTATGTTACGTTGTCACGGGGCACTTGAGTTAATGGCCCAGGTTTCTCTGACGTCAAACAGCAAATTAAAAATAAGCAAAACTACCCATGCCGTTGATCCAACAGACAACTGACAAGATGACTCCGATAAGAATGACATGGGGAGCATAATCATTATCTAAATAATTTGGAATGAGATTTGATTAAAAAATCAGATATATAATTATATTTAGAAACTTCTCAGCGTTTGATCATCAATCTCTAGTTATTAAGAAATTACTCATTCTTCATCAGGAACACGATGATCTTAATTCCTCGTGTTATTCTTATGGGAGTCAACATGCCAGTTGGGTCAACGTTGGGTAGTTTTACTAGCGATTATTTGCTGTTTGACGTCAAAGAAACCTGGGCTATTTCGACTAAAGAAAATTGAGCCAGGCGAAACAGGATCTCCAAAAAATTTTGACGGAAAGATTTAGGAGGAAATTTAGCTGACTTCTAGAATGGTGTGGTGTCATGAAAAACTTGACGTCATCAGGACGACTAGAAAAAGGTGATTGAAGAGCTGAGAGAAGAAAATGCTTCATCATTTTGAAGAACTAGAAAAATTTCAAGTTCTAAAATAAACAGAGGAAGTTCGACTAAAGAACAGAGGAAGGAGACACTTGGTTGAACCGATGGATCAGATGAGACCAGATGGTTTCAAAATTATGATAATTCCCCTTATGTTACAACGTTGATGCATGAAGGTGCAAAAGAGGAGCAAAACAAGTTACGGAAATACTAACGTTGTAAGAACAGCGATTTTCGATACGCTGCAAATTTTTGGGCTGATTAAATGTCGTTCATAATCACAATGATAGAATTTCTTAATTCTTTTTTTTTGTATCCAGCAATTTTTTAATTTTCAAATGACCACGAGTGAAGTGAATTTCTTGAATGGCCTTCTCCAAATGACTAAAATGGCTAGTCAGACACCTTGGATTGATGATTAATTATTGGGAGTAATAATTGGGAATTTTCGAGACATAGATTTTTTCAAATAATTCACATTTTCAAACATGATCGCGAAAAAAGCTTGAGTCCAGAGAAAAATATCATAAGATAACTCGCTCAAACAGCAACGGGTGAGCGGATCCGCGCGCTAATACTTGATCTTGACCAGTGGATGAACCGAGGCCATGGCTACTTGAATTTTCATTTTACACAAATGATGAGTGGCCATGGGTGCTTCAACAAGTACCAACACAAAATGAGGAAAGTTGAGTAAACGTCGTGTTCATACTATCAAGAGCCGGATGATGGACCACAACACACCATCTTTGAGTGTAAGGCGTGGAGACGTGAGCAGAATGAGCTAGAACGGTTTCTCTCCGAGGTCGGGGAAGAGGGAGAACTCACCCGAAGTAATCTGATTCCATGTAAGTTAAGAACAACAGAGGCATGGAACCTTGAATCTACATTCGCCGCCAAGGTAATGAAGAAAAAGATGAACGCACAGTGGGAGCAACAGATTTAGAGCCACGTTATGGCCTCTCACATCTACGTGTACAATTCCTCATGATATTGCTACTGCTATTGCTGCTGCTGCTGCTTCTGCTGCCACATTTCTTTTCGTCAGCACCAGCACCAGCATACCATATAGGGTGCTCAGGAGGGAGCGCCAACAGAAGAAAAGGAGGGCGACCACAAAACAAAAGCCAACAAAAGAGGTGAAGAAGAGGAGGAGGAAGAAGAACTTCGCTTGAGAAGCCAGAGTCGCGAAGCTCTGCTAGTGAGCTCCTAGTGAGCTCCCAGTGGTGACTGAAAACTGTGGTAGAGGAGTAGATACGCGCGTGCTTATAGTACAGGACTACCTGAATTCCAGTTTGAGAGCTGAACCCTCCCTCTGTACCCCTGTAGTTGCCTCATTGACGGATATTGCACAGCGCGCGGAACTTGAGGAGAAAATGGAGCCAGGCCACTCTCAATTCGAGCTCTCTGGACCACCGACGCAATGCCCTAAAGGGTGGATACCGGTGCCGGAGGTGTGGCTCTATGGGGACCACTTTGGGCGTACATACATGCTCATACGCCTCCGTTTCTTTTCAGCGGCTTTAGGTATGAGGAAGAGGCTGAAGAAATCTTCTGGCGGAGCCAAATAGAAAAAGATCATGTTTCATGTCTTCTATAAGGTAGCATGCTCCGATCGTTCGCCCCCATCTTGGTCTAGTACAAGTCTACCTAAGTATATTCCAGGCTGATGAGATTAGGGGGCCTCACTCGCTCCACTCGTTCGTCCTGCTTCTTCGTCTAGTATAAGTCTACTTCAGTATTTCAATAAATGGGTATTCCTTCTACTTCAGGCTCAGTATAATGAAAGCTTCCGACGCACGGATGTACGCAAGCAAATTTCAAATTCAGGATAAGAATCTGGCTTGATCTAGTATAATCTAGTTTATTTCAAGCTAAAATATGTATATTAGGCTTTTATAATGTAGGCTGCTCCTACTACAGCATACTGATTCAGGCTTAGTATAATGAAAGCTTCAGAGACCCAAGGTCATTTGCATACGGCGAGGTGGTACTCGCAAACGCGGTGAGTTCACTGCACACATCAAAGAGAGATCTAGCCTCGCTAGTCGAGACCAATATAAACTTCCCCTTTGTATGAGCCTATGGTATAAAGGAGCTTAGTTTGGAATGAGCCTGTGGTATTCGTAGTATAAAGCTAGTTTAAACTAGCATTAAACTAGGCAAGGCGAACTATGAAGCTTCTCTAGGAGTCAGAAGATTTAAGCCTTCATAAAGTGTATATTAGGTTTAGTATAATCAGGGTTTCGCTAAAGGTCAAACGACTTGAGAAATCTTAGTATAAAGCCACCATAAAGCTAGTATAATGCTCGAATATAAACTAAGCAAGGTGAACTCGCAAATTTTTAAATCACTCACGGAGTAATCAGGAGGGTGAAGGGGGGGGGGGCACTCGCGAACTCGCAAAATTTCAAATTAGGGGTCAGGGGTCAGGTCAGCGTAAAGACATGAAACATGTCAAAAAATCATATTAAGAGGCTCGGCATAAAACAACAGCTTCAACTATGTTTATCGTGTAACCCATCATCGTGAAAATTGAAAGTAGCTATCGGACTTACATGAAATACTACGATTTTACATCACCATTATTCAATGATTGTCTATCTTATCTTCATATATTGCGACTGTTCCGCAAGATCTACGCACAAAATCTCTGCACTACACTGCAGAAATAAGGAAATTACGAACAACGATTCATCTTTTTTTCAACGAAGAAAAGATTCAATTGATAATTCTTTCCAAATTTACTATCCGAAAAAACGATGACGTACCATCATAATTTTGATTTCTATGGACCAACGATAAAATGAATATATATATCTCTTATTAACTGGCACACCACATATAAACACAAGAAGAAAACGTTCATGACTATAACAAGGGCACCGAGTTACCTATGTGTAATGAAAGCAAAAAAGACCTATTCGGAGTATTAAAAAATAATGATGAACGGGTAAGTAAAGCCAGGGCACTAATCATGAATCATTAAATATACCTTTTTTTTTTTTGCCACAGAGCATCATGGAAAACCACATAGACTCACATAGACGAACTAGTAACCTAAATCCTTCTACACCACAATTTGATAATCACTTATGAAGTTTAAGAAAAAAATAAATAAAATTTCTTCTAAGAATAGAGGAGAAACCCGCAGGTGTCCACGATATGTTGAAATCCATTTTTACCTACATTGAATGAAAAATACACTCTTCATTAGAACGAGATAGGTTCCTCAAGGCGTCTCATCGAATAATCATGAGTGTATATTCTGCGTGTAAGAAGCAAAATCACAAGACCGACAGAATATTACAAGTCTAGCAAGTAGTTGAAAACAGAAATGGTACTGACTGGAAATCGAATTAAAATTAATTTGACAAATGAGTTGGAAAATTTAAGTTGATTTTCATTTGATTTTTGGTCGACACTGAGTGTAACCCAAAATCGATCACAATTCGACATCAACATGCTTCAAAGAGAATGTTTTTACTTTCCAAATTATGAAGTCTAGTACTGCACAAAATTCATTATCTAGATAATCTCAACTTTTGAAGGTACAATAGTTCTACTATATTTGTCAAACTGCTAGAGAGAATAAAGCTTTCAAATATTTGTTACCTCGTACTTTCATGGTTGCTCAGAATCAATCACCTTCTGGAGCAACCTCTCAATTACTACTTGTTCGACCCGTTTTGCATCATAAGGAGAACACTTGGAAACAATTATGAACTCCAATGAGACCAGAATAAGAAAGGGTGTGCGATTCAGAAAGCATATCTTATCGAAGCTTGGTCTTTTTTTTTTTTTTTTTTTTTTTTTTTCACCTACTTCAGAGATTTGAGCTATATATGCATGAGTAGAGAAATATGGAAAAATTTTAACTTTCAATAATTACGGATGAGGCAGTTGACGGAGTGCGTGATATTAATGAAAACGTGACGTCACCAAGGTGGACTCGGAAGAATCTTCCTCTTCAGAAAGAAAAAAACTTTACCGACGATTAGTGAGGCTAGCAAGAATCTCAAGGTCTGTAAATACAGTATGAGAAGATGACGTAAAAAAATATCGACTCCTTACGTGAGAAGAAAGGAGAAAAGAGTTTCAGAAACTTTTCGATCTCTGAACTATGAAAATCAAACCATAAAGGACTTGGACGTAGATTTCTTACGTTTATTTTTATTTAAAAATAAATTGCTGTTATAAAAGAAAGAACCCATTTTTTTGCACGTATTCCCATCGAGTTATTTCACTTTGTGTGAAAAGAAGTATCAACAAGAGAGTGTATTGAATACATAAAAGCGAACTTTCATGTAAACGGCAGAGTCGCTAACAAGCCGGGAATAAACTTCAAAATGTTGTACTATGTGACCTTACCATCTGTGTAGTTCCAAGGTTTTTTTAGTTCGCTTGTAAACTTGTATAGGTAGACTGATGATAAGTCTCACAATAGAATTATGAAATTTCTATTTTGTATTGAATATTGCGATTTCTTACGAATTTGTATTCTTTGAAGAATTTCTCATAGACTGTTACTATGAAAAATATTATTCTTAGGCGCAGATTTCAAATTTTGAATACCTACGAGGATCTTGGTAAATGGGAAAATAATTCTTGAGGTTGTTTCGCACGCGAGAGTTATAAGTTCGAGTTCTAGAAATAATCTTAGCATTTGATGTTAAGAAAAAGTTTATCATTCCGATCAAAACGTGTTTTTGATCCTTAGAAATCTCACGTGTTAATGAATAGTATCGCCGATTTCAGCTGAAAAAACCTACAAAAGGAAGGTCTTTCGACCAAAGTAGTGTAGTGTATAATACGTGTCACGAAGAGAAGTCACAACTAATGAATGAGGTCAAATTTTTCTCAAGATGTGTGCACTGACTCAGCAGAAACCTCACTTTGGAGAAAAGGAGTAAGGAGTAGAAAAAGAAGAAAAACAAATAGGTTAAAATACTAAGTATTAATTTGAATTTGCAATGATTTGTTCAATTTTTTGTTTCTATTTATTATTTATATTTTACACAATTTCAAGGTTTTAGAGTTGATAAATCAAAATTTTGCGAAATAATAATAGTAGTAAGGATAGAATATTTGTGCTGATTAGAAACTAAAATTCTTCGAAAATTTGAAAAATAAAAAGGTACCTACTCGAGGAGTGTCACGATTTTCTAAAAATTGGGAAATATTTTTTGAATTCAAACCGAAGCAAAGAATGAAGATGAAAAAGAAACCTTAGTCTAAAAATAGTCACGATAGTTCGAATACGATAATATTATTGTTAACGTACCAAAAGATGAAGTTATCGACCCCTTTTGGACAAAATGATGCATTATTTCTGAATCGTGCAAATTCATCATTGTTTGGAAGAATTTGCTTCGATTCACCCAATATTAATTCATCTGGTTTTAAGAACATGCCTTTCTTTTTTAAATAAATGTTCTCATCCATATGATCGAATGATTCTAAAAGTGAATTGAAATACCACTGAGGTTCTGAATAATGTTCTTTCAAACCTCTAATAGCAAGGTAAAATCACGACACGTACAACCAGAAGGAGACCTGAATCGAGAGAGAAAAGAACTCAAAGGTTCACGAAAAATATTGAATTTTCTTCGTATCTTTACAAATTCTCAATACTGTAATCAGCGATAATATATTTTTTTAACTACAGTATCAGGTACCCAGTATCAATTGCATGTGCAACTTTACTCTGCTTTTGAATACAGTCTGCTGAATTACTACTTCATCTTATGCTACGAATGAAATCAAACTGTGTCCAGAAGACTTCGTGATCTCGAAGAGAAACGAGCGAATACCAAAACTTCAAGAATCCGACGATCATACACGAAAATATTCGTATCATACGATAGTGCTAATGTCAACATTGGCAAAAAAAAATTCGTAGAATAGCTGAAATAATCATGCTAATGGCAATCACCTACTGATAGAGATGAATAAATAACAGCGAGAAAATAATTTGAGATGAATTTTAGAATAGGATAGACATACCCCTGAATAACTTCCATTCATGTAATCTCTGATGAGAAGCGTCTTCATGAGAATGGAATCGATGGAAAGGATCTCTCGTAGGACTATGTCTCCAAGTTCATGATGTTCTTATCAATTAAATACACAAACGGAGCACGATCTTCATGATCAATGAATATTTCATAACATAAAATTACTACCAACAAACAACATGGTCAAATTCATTCTTGTACGAAAGAAAAAAAGACGAATGGGACGAGTGAAATCCGATCAAAGAACCTTAATCGATAGGAAAAATGAGGAGTTGCTAGTTGCTAGTATCATTACTCTTATGATTACAAAATGATGAAGTTGATAAACATTTTAAAACCCGCCAAGCCAAAGAAGAACGTTCAACTACGGAACGTCAACTCAACAACATGACTGCACGACCAATATTGGGAAGTCAGAGAGCAAAAACAGCCAAACAGAATGAGAAGCATCAGATTCAGCCCTTAGTTAGTCTGCCTTATATAGAGTGAGCTACATCCGTACTGACTGTAACCCTAGAAGGCTGATTTTTGTGAGGCATTGAAGTGTTGAGGCAGTGGGTGGAAAAAGGGCGATATCCAAAAAACTGAGTTTTGAGAAAACTGAATTTGAATTCATGAATTGTTTTACTCCTTGACAACGCATCCAATTTCTGCAAAACTCACAGGAATTGTAGTTCTATAATCTCAAACAACAAAATTATTATGAATAAATTACTTGAAAAATGAGTACCGGTAATTGCCACAAGAACACCGGTAGTTTGTGAGGGGGATATCGCCATTTCTCCGATTATTGGTGATCGTGAATCCGAGCAGCCCAATTTTAGCCTTTTTAGGAAGGGAGGAAAATATCAAGTTAGTTGTTTTGTTGTCAACAAGAAAAGAAATGTGAACACACAAACGCCAGAATTGAAGATGGTATGGACTAGTGACTAGTATTATAGACCTACATATTTGTACAACGTTTATTGTAGGTTCAGATTATCCACTTCGCATCACGTTTTCACATCGTTGACAGTCAGTTTACATCGGAAAGCTTTCAAAATTTTGTTAGAGATATACCTGTGGTCATGAAATTTCGAAACAGAAAATAATCTGATGAAAGAGGGCGATATCCTGCCTCATCTGTTCTCCATGTCAATCAGACTATATCAAAACAAGCACCTCGGGCGAGGTGTTAGGAGGGTCGGCTAAATGAATTCTTTTTTGGAAAACTTGATAAATAAAAACTTGAAAAAAGCTGAATTTGGCTGCAGGTTGAATTACCTCCTCTCCCCTCCCACAAAAAACCGGAGAATAAACTTTTCACAATACACTTCAGAAGACCATTTAAGATACATTCCAGAGGAAAATCTTTTGCCCTCACTTTTTTCCTTATCCAGAGCATTGTTACCTGGGCTAAAAGGTATACTAGATTCTTTGAAAAACTGAGATGAGCATAACTTTAAATGGCTTCTGTCAGCTGAACGCAGAATTATACATGTGTTTCACGACTGGAGAGGGACATGAAGAACACTTATTTTTATCATACACTGTTCCCACAAAAAAACCTGAAGGTAAACTTTTCACAATACACTTTAGGGAAAAAAAAGGGCACAGTGACCAACTGTAGCTTTGTGGGAATATAATAATAATAATAATAATAATAGAAATAACAATAATCTTACCTCCAGATTCTGCCATATGAAGAAAACAAGAAAAAATCAAAATCAAAATGAACTTGAAATAAGAATAATCAAGAAAACAAGAAGAAAAAAAAACAAATTATTCAAAACCAAAAAAAATGAACTTGAAATAGAAATAATAAAATTACAACCACTAATCTTCTAAATAATCGAAAATAAAACAAAAATAATAAGAAGAACCAATAATAATAAGAATGATAATAATAAGGATGCGAAGAGATAAGGAAGATATGTTCCACACAGATAGTCAAAGAAAATGCGTTTGACAAAAGTAATACATTCTACCAAGAAAGTCAAAAACGCACTGACAAGAATTTTCTCCGCTACCTGAATACTGCAGTTTATAATAGGAAAAGGAAATAAAAAGAAGAAAGAAAAAAAAAAAAATAATAATAATAATAATAAAAAGGGTATTCTCCATTGTGTTGTGTATCTAAGGTAAGATAAGAAGATAAGAAAAGGTAAAGGGGAAAACGTGAAGGAGACAAAGGAGGAAACAAGGACGACACTGACGACGCCGACGACGCCGACGACGCCGACGACGCCGACGACGCCGACGACGCCGACGACGACGACGACGACGACGACGACGACGACGACGACGACGACGACGACGACGACGACGACGACGACGACGACGACGACGACGACGACGACGACGACGACGACAACGACGACGACACTGACGACAAAAAGTGATTGTGATACGGTCGGCTAGCGAAAGCGCGCCGACCCTAAAAAGGGGTCTCTTTGAATGGAATTCACCTGAAAAAGAAAGCATTTCCTCCTGATGATCTTAGTGATCTGCCCAAAAGTTGATTTTCTCTGATGCATCCCGCTCCACTCACACATTTACGGCTCTAAATCTGTATTTCTAACAGTCTATTGGACAATTTCAATTTTCAATTATGAAAAATTCTAATTATCACTATATGGACTAAGACTGTAACAGCGTAACCGACTGGCCATGCTTTAGCGGCTGTGATTGAGATTACAAAAAGGGGTTTTAGTGAACATGTACACAATCATTGTTCACATGATCATTTCCATCCAGAGTATTGCAGCTAGCCAGAAGCTGAATCCAAAAGCCGATATTTTTACCAAAAAATGGGGAGCATTTTTCCAACAGTATTCAAAAGCCAGCCATAAAGGTATATTTTCAAGTTTTACAAAAGCTTTCAAAAAAAAAAAAAAGTTCTTTTCCCCATTTCTCGGGAGTGGGAAGGGGGGGAAGTATTTCAACTTAACTAAGTCCGACGTTTCAAGTTTCAAGATTCAATTTTCTTTTCAACTCCCATCTCCCAACACTCATGTCCAAACCAAGTAAAGTCAGCGACATGCTTGAAAAACATCATTCTTTGTAAAAGATGCTACCCCTCTTGATGCTCCACTTCAAAATACTTTTATACTTCAAAGTTCATATTGAATTTTTTACACGCTCACATGCATTTACTAGTCAAATAACAAATTTTTAATTTAATCTAATACAAATCAATTATGAATTATATTATCTTTTAATAAAAATTCACCCTACATACACATAGTAAATGCCATGGCCTACATTACAATAATATAGTATAGTATAGATGAACATAATTATTAATTATTTCATATTTGTGCTAGCTGAAAGCTAACCAAAAAAAGTCAAAAGCTAGCTTTATTTTCTGAAAAGTTAAAAGTTAGAAGCCATGGCTATATTTTTCAAGGTCATTCTCATAAGTTTAAGCCAAATCATTTGGCTGCAATGCTCTGTTTCCGTCCCACTAAATACCTTATCATTTTCTTGTCAACCATGAATTATGACAAATATTAAATTGATGATGATTTTCGCATCCATTATAATTAAATATTACAGGCATTGATAGTTAGAATTTTTCATAATTGAAATTGTCCAACGGACTGTTAGAAACCAATAAGGCGTTAATACATTGGCCTTGTTTACATAAATTAATGTGTGGGTGGAGCGGGATGCAGAGAATACCAACTTGGGGGCAGATCACTAAGATCAGGGGAAAATGCTTTCTTTTTCAAGTGAATTCCGTCCAAAGAGACCCCTGTTTTTGGCGAGAGACCCGTCATCCGTTTACCCGCAGAAAAATTCTGTCCGCGTACGCCTAACGCGGAGGGGCATGACGCTGGGGGGTGGGGGGGGGGGGGGTAACGCTGGGACTTCGAAAAATTTTGAGTTCTTCTACACCCCTCCATTAGCTAGTATAGGGACAAAAGAAATTTCAAGCACTATAGGGACTTGGAAAAATTCGCGACCTTGTTGACGCTTAGCGCTGGGACTTGGAAAAATTCCGGGCTCTTCTATACCTCTCTATTAGCTAGTATGGGGACTTGGAAAATTTCAAGCTCTTCTATGGGTTAGTATAGGGACTCTTGGGAAAATTTAGATCCTTCTATACCCTTCTATTAGCTAGTATGGGGACTTGGAAAATTTCGATCTCTTCAATTTACCTCCTTTAAAATATTCAATCATTCCAGGTACCTATCAAAAATTATAACCTATAATCTCAAAAACTTCGAATCTTCAACCCTAAATCATGAGTCGTAGGTCTCCCGCAACTCTTGTTCCCTGAGCAAGAACCTGTGAATTGTTTTGCTATAGTCTCATTAGATGCAATATGATAAGAAGAACAAATTTAATCCTCTTCAATATCTCACAAAAATCAACCGTTCTTGAGATAAATTGATTATTCCAAAAAACGCTCATAAGAGCTTGTGTTATTTTACCCTTAAGTTGATGAGAGCGCGTTTTGCAACGTCACGTGTTGACTGTTTACATGACAGACAGTCGACACAAACAATTTTATTTTGAAAGTTTATCTACTAGGTACCTACACAAACCAATATCTATTATATAAACCTGTAAGCTCGCCCGCGTGACGCTAAAACATCGAGTGACGCAAGAAAATCGCGTGCCAAAAATTCGCGTGGCCGAAAATTCAAGTGCCGCTATCTATTGGAAACTAGGTAAATCTGAAGCGCTACCTACGCATCGTTAGGGCGTGGTTAAGGCGGGTCAACCTATAGGATACAAACTACGACGCGACCGGTTAACCTGACCGTTCGAGTAGTTTCTCGAAATATCTCTCTTTCTTCCGATTTTTTTGACAGTTCTCGAATGCTCTCGAAAGGATCCAGCAGTAGCGAAGATTGATATAAATAGAAGCGCGTGACGCGGTGGTGCATCATTTTACCTTATTAGACTCATACATGTAACAGTTGTTCTATCTGTATTTCTTTATTACTCCAATTAGTAATTTATCTATTATATGCGCGGATGTTTATGGAGAATTTAGCCACAACACTAAAATGTAACAACAGCAACAATAACGAGCGAGCGAAGCGAGCGAGCCTGATGGACGCGAGCAGCTCCGCTGCTCGCGTTTGTTAGGAGCCGCCAAGGGTCGCCGAAGGCGGCCCGTCAGCGGCTCGTAGACGAATATAAGCACAGGAATTTAGCGTAGAATTACAATTTATTGCGATTTGCACCGTCGCTATCATCCGCAGCTGCGTGTTTCGTCTGTCCTGGAGAGATGGTGCCATTCAACTTTTTAATTATAGTAGGTCAATTCTGTACATTTACAATATTATTGTCGGCTGGAGTGCTGAACGCTGCTTGACGGTCTGATGAGGTCCATCTGTACTACTTTAGACAGTTATTAGGTACTCTGATACTGCACTGTTAAAGGACAGGACAGCGTTATGTTTCTAATTTGGGCTACTATTTAAACTATAAATTTACAAGATTTATTCTAAATTATCAAAACTGACTAGCCATATACAATTGAGAATCAAAGGATGCAGTTTTCTTTGCAACAATCAATGTGATCCCATTACAATAGTAGATAAAAATTAAAATTAAATTCTCTCCTTCAATATTGTATGTTGGATATCCACCAGAAATAGGTCATTGTCTCGGTTCTAGTGGAGCTAATTCATAATAATTAATTTTTGAGTTAGAACCGTGAATGAAATTCTGAAGTTGTTTGTATGAAGATGAGCAGAATATAATTATTTGGATTCCGGTCTCCTATCTGAAGCCCTGGAAAAATGGGAAAAACTGGATCTTTGATACTCATTTGAAGCCCCGTTGATCCCCTTGTTCCCGTTCTTTCCTAGATGAAGCTCTCATTCGGATCCCTGGCCTTCATATTGGGAAAAACAACCCATATAATTTCCATGTGAAGCTTTGTTTCCCCTATTGAATTCCTAAAGCCCTTTGCATTTGAGGGCTTCAATCGGGAACAAAGTTTACCGGGTTCAAAAAGAAGTAATTATAAGATACAGGTACCAATATTTAGCTTTGTTTTGGTCGTCGCAATTCATGGGTACCTACAAGAAGTAAACAATAGAAAGTTTACACATTTCTGTAAAGCTTAACAAATCGTTTATTTTAAGAGTTTAGTTTTTCAACAACTGGAGAAGGGGTTATTTTCTGAACTTTGGTGTCAGAGTATCCCATTGCGTAAGGATAATTTTGTGAAACCGACCACAATTTGGAGGTATTCACTTCATGGACTGAAGAAGGAAACAATAGTGATACAACAAAAAGCCAGCCTGCAGCAGATATCGTCATCTCCTGTAAATTAGGTAGTCTTTTCTCAATCGCAGGTTGTCCACACGTAGGTACTCTTTTGTAGCTTTAAAGAAAAATGAGTTCGAAAAATTCAACAAATCAATTTGTATCAGAATATTTCATAAGTATATTTTACAATAATTTGATGAAGATATAAATATGAAATAACAGAGAGAAGTTTAAATAAACTTGTCCGCGCATATTGAGTAATAGCAGACTGGTTCATAACAAAAATAGATTGAAACTAACGAAGAGAAAATAAAACAATAACATTTTTGGCAATAATAATTTTTACGCACATGATTTAATTATATTTATAGATTCATATGTTATATCGGTAACACAGATGTGTACTACACATAAACAGAATTCTTATCTGGAATTTAAACTCAAATATTCGCAAAAATATTTTTTGCTTTCACTTTCGTTCATCTTCTTCTTTCATACTCTTATATTAAAATCGCTCGCAAATTAAAGTATGAAACTAGGAAAAAATAAATAAAAATAAAAATAAGAAGCGTTTAAGTTATCATTCCTAAAAAATAGCCTAATAAAAAAAGGACAAACATTTAACTTAATATGGTACGTACGGATTAAAGAGGGAAAACGAATTATGATTAAAAATATATTATTGTCATAAAAAACGAAGAAAGAAAAAGAAAAAAAAATAGGGAAAAAGTATAACTTTTCCTTAATATAACTCCGGGAAATTTCAGAGAACTTTGGAGATTACGAAGAGAGACTTTCAAAGTTAAGAGATTAATTTTTTGAACGAGATTTATTCGTTTACGATCTTACGTGAATTTTGATCGTTACGTAATTAATATTATAACGTTAAAAAAAAATATATTTTTAAAAATAATAAGACTAGAACAAATCTGAGCAACGAAATTGCGCTGATACTTCTAGTGTGCATGATGAAGGAAGACTAGCGCCCAACAAGCCAATGATCTTGACAGGGGAACGATGTTATTTATAACGTACTAAGTATTTCTAATAGATATGTTTTGTCTTCCTCTCACTGACATGTTATAGAACTATCAGGTACTTTTGGTTGCTCAATAAAATCGCCGCGATCAGAAACATAACATCTTTTTCATCTTAAAATAATAACGAAAAATCAATACCGTAATTTAGTAAAAAAAAAAAAATAATAAATAAATAAAATGTATAATTCGAAGTAAATCACAAATGCACTTTACAATGCAAAAAGAAAAACAATTTTTCTTCAACAATGATACGAACGATTCATTCGAAAATTAAATTTTCAAGGGCAGAAAAGTTCAAGATTAGATCGGTATCAGATGTTACAAACGCCATAATTTTCAAAATATAGTCTACAGATATTATAAGAATTTTTTACAATCGAAAATATGAATTTGATTTTCGCAACTTTTTTCATCTTTTTTCGAAAATTGTAATAAGGAAGCAATGAAAAGTGGAATAAAAATAATGACTAATTATTCTTCGTTGATACATATATTGCAATCAAGTACGTCAAACTACGTGACAGAAAATCATCATGAACGGGAAAATCGATAGAAAAAGTGCGGTACTCCCAAGCAGAACATTAAACTCAATAAGAAGATAGAAATATTAGAGTAAGCATCACGTAGTACACGATGTTGCGCGAAAATTAAAATAACAAATGCATTACTGAGAGAATAGGAAAGATCTAAAATGAAATGTAGGAAAGATTAAGTAAAATCTACTAGGAAAATAGTAATCGGATACTCTTCATAAATTTGGTAGCTTTTACACGCACCAAGAACGATAATAAGACACCTTGGAGGTTATACTAGGAGAAGAGGAAGAAAGAACAAAAAAAAAAAAGAAAGAAGAACACGAAAACCGATAAAAGAATGAATATCCAAACAAACAAACGAACAAACAAACGAACAAATGACGTATGAATTAAAACAATTATTTTTCTTCAGTTTCTTCTCTTTATGTGAAATTTCGAACACCATCAACGAGAGAGAAAAGCACAGCGAAAAAGTTTAAAGGAAAAATATACGAGAGAAAGTTAATGCGCATTATTTAATAACATGACACGTAGAGTCGTTTTACGGCAAAGGTACGTTGATTTGTACATACGATACCGGAAAGTACCCAGTACGACCATTCAAATATCCTTCGAACCAATTTTCGTCGATCCTGTTCATCAGAGTAATAACGTCGCCCTCCTGTAATTGTAAAAGTTAAAAAAATAATTCTAACTGGCATCGTGACATTGAATCCGGGAAGACGTAGAAAAACTGAACTCGAATGAACAAAATTACGATACAAAAGTTACAATGTACCGTTCACGACCTCATTACTAGTGAAAAATCATAAATTAGGGAGCGATTCACAAAAGAAGTTTAATTTAAGAAATATATAGAAAAAAAAAAAACAACTGAAATAAGTTCTACTGGTATATGATACCTTATTACTGTATAAAACTTACTTTGAATCCCAGTTCAGTCGGATTTTCTGGATCGAAATCGTACACGGCAGTGCAACAAGGATGTTGTTTATTTTGTCCAGAGGGTGGTTGTTGAGACGGATTCATTGGAGTACGCGCTGGAGAATTTCGGACAGGCGACGAGATGGGAGATACTATGAAACCGGAGAGAAAATGAGTAAATACTTTGTTCAAACATTAGAATAGTTCCAAATACCAATGAATGCCAAATCAAAACCCACGGTAGAA
Source organism: Aspidiotus destructor (assembly GCA_035079395.1). Classification (NCBI taxonomy): domain Eukaryota; kingdom Metazoa; phylum Arthropoda; class Insecta; order Hemiptera; family Diaspididae; genus Aspidiotus; species Aspidiotus destructor. The sequence goes on along the minus strand of JAVHKZ010000003.1, from coordinate 6,276,714 downwards.
CGTACATTTGGCAGACATCCATTGGTCCAAAGCCGTGATTCCAGCTTCAGCGGACAAACCAAAATAAAAGTCTAATTGTTGCAAAGAAATAAAAATACTAAATTAAAGCAAAAGCAGCATGCAAGTGACAAAACAATCATGTTAAGAGACGCATTAAAATTGCGAAAAATGTGATATATGGATAGAAACTTGTTCTTTTTCTCACATCAGTCAAGTTTTATCATTGTAAACATTGACAATAACTAATAACATAGTATGATCGATTGACTGTAATTGGTTAACATCGATGACTAAAATAATATGTATCAGGCTTCACCACATTTTTTAATGCATCGGAGGCAGTTTATCATGCAAAAGATTTCCTCATGAGTCATGATTGTTCGAGAGAATTTGGGATTCAGGGTGAGACAGAATGGTGGAGCCGGATGTTCTCGAGACCTGGGCAAGAGAGGGATGGTCCAACGGATACATTCTCAGTATTGCAACTCAAACAGTAGGCGAGACGCGTGAGGCCCATTTTGAAATGGGTTAGGAGGACTTATTTGCATCGGAAAGGGAGGTTTATGGCAGACCAAGGAATTGGAACTTTTTTAATAGATCGGGAGTGAATATCACAGGCTGAAAGCATTTGAAAAGGTGGGAACACTTGGTATACTATACGGTTGTTGAACCTGGCAGAGACTGAAAGAACGCGATACCGAAGCCGAGCATAGGCTTGGTCTGGGGTATAAGGCGCCAAGAGTCAAACAAACTTTAGAAGATTGAACGAAGTCTAACAATTTTAGGGTTGTTTCGTTGGAGTGGCTATAAATTCAGGAAAACCGTGATCAATTGTACATTTGGAGGAAAAGTTTGCGGAAGATAATTCAGGTATTCCACCTTCAGGATTTGAATACGAGGAACAGGAGGTCTTGGAATCAAAGATCAGGCCAAGGAACTATGCGGAGAATTGGGTGGTAATTTCCGATTTCTGTTGTCGTAGAGAAGGAGACGTGAGGCAGCAGTATCTTTTCTGGAATATTACCGTGACTGTTCTCCTTTCTGAAATCGAAATTCACGGTCGGACTACAATTTGAAGATTTTGTCAATGATTAAGTGGAGTAATGTCATTTTTGTCAATGAAACAAAATGTAAGCCTTCAATTTATATCAAAATCAGGTACATCTAAAATTTTAATTTGCTGGGAATTCGCTTAATGACCTTTTAATTGGAGGCTGTGACTAATCATACTATACAGAAAGAGGACAATCATGAATTTATGTAAGGACGTCCATTAATTCTAAACTAATTAGGAATATAACTGACAACAGGGCTGTGAATTAATTGAAAATTAATGACCTGGAAGCAGGTCAATCAATTAGAACCATCTTCTTCTTGTTTTCTCATCCATGTTTCTCACATCCACTTTACAGGAAGTGATTCAGCGAAACATACAAATTAAAACGCCTCCTTTTGAGTAAAATACTCACCTAATACATTCAGTAACGATACAAAATGAATCATTTAGTTCTCTAGGCATTGTATATGCTAACAAGACCAGGACTACTCTTGGAAAACCCGCCATGAAAAGAAGTTACATTTTTGTCACGCTTTATGACGTCATCAGTAATCTTGACCCATTCTAGAGACTTGAGAATATAATAAACCTAACATAGAATATACACAGAGCTTCATACACTACTCATCCTGCTCCCTGAACTAGGCCAAAAATACAGTATACAAAGTATACTAGACCTAATATTATACATAGGATATTTTCACGCTCGATGACGTCATACCTACTTGGACCATTCAGCCTAACATACAATATAGGTACTAAACCTAAGCCTAGGTACTAAACCTAAGCCTTATCCACACAAGGAAGAAAACTTTGACAGTATTTGAAGGGAGAATTGCATTGTGAAGTGCGCGCGCACAGCAATATTCTCCTGTGCTGAGATACAAAAATCAGGGTTGCGATGTTTTAAACAAGGGACGTTTAAAACATGTTTTAGACGTGTTTTAAACACAAAAAAAAAACAAATTCTGTTTCAAACATAAATTTGTTTGAGAAGTGTTTTTTTTTTTTTTTTTGTTTTAAACGTGTCTTTTTTAAACAAATTCTGTTTCAAACAGAAATATGTTCGAAAAGTGTTTTTTTTTTCTCTGAGGAAGAAAACTAAAGAGAATTTGAAGGCAGAATTGTATTGTGAAATGCGCGCGCACTACAATATTCTCCTGCAATACTAAGGCACTATAGTACAATAGGTATGCTGGACTGATAACAGGGAGACGACTTTTCGGCTATAAGGTACGAACACGTTTCACGCAGCGTCGCGGAACTGACGAGTGCTGTCGGTACCCATCGACTACATTTGCTTCCGCGTGACGTTACACGAGCCGCGTTTGTACCTTATAGCCTAAAAGTCGTCTCCCTGTTATCAGTCCAGCATACCTATTGTACTATAGTGCCTTAGCAATACAAAACTCAGAGTTGCAATGTTTTAAGGAAGGGACGTTTAAAACATTTTTCAGATGTGTTTTAAACACACACACAAAAAAGTTACGTTTCAAAAAGAAATATGTTTAAAATTTGTTTTTTTTCTCTGACGAAGAAAGCTGAAGAGAATTTAAGGGAGAATTGCATTGTGAAGTGCGCGCACATTGCAATGTTCTCCTGTGATACAAAAATCAGGGTTGCGATGTTTCAAACATGTTTTAAACACAAAAAAAAAACAAATTCTGTTTCAAACAGAAATAATATGTTCAAGAGTTTTTTTTTTTTTTTTTTTTGTTTTAAACATGTTTTTTTTCCAACAAATTCTGTTTCAAACAGAAATATGTTTAAATGGTGTCTTTTTTTCTGTTTTAACCCGTTTTTTTTTCTTTCTTTTTTTTTTGAGGAAGAATACTGAAGTGAATTTGAAGGAAGAATTGTATTGTGAAATGCGCGCACACCAAAATATTCTCCTGTGATACAAAAATCAGGGTAGCGATGTTTTTAACAGAAACCATCCAAAACATGTTTTAGACGCATTTTAAACGCACAAAAAAAACAAATTTTGTTTCAAACAGAAATATCTTCAAAAAGTGTTTTTTTTTCTCAAACAAATTCTGTTTCAAACAGTAATACATAATATGTTTAAAAGGCTTCTTTTTTGTTTTGTTTTAAACCTGTTTTTTTTTTTCTGAGAAAGAAAATTCAAGAGAATTTGAAGGGAGAATTGTATTGTGAAATGCGCAGGCGGCAATATTCTCTTGTGACGCAAAAAATCAGGGATGCAATGTTTTAAACAAGGGATGTTTAAAACATGTTTTATATTTCAAACACACAAAAAAAACAAATTCTGTTTCAAACAGAAATATGCTCAAAACGTGTTTTCTTCTTTTTAGTTTTAAAGGTGTTTTTTTTTTTTTTGAAACAATAAAAAACTTTTCTTTTTCCCTCTTCACCAACTAAATATCAACTCTAAATATTTAAAACTCTGGTAATTAACTATCAAGACGTTAATAAATAAGATAATCATAAATATCTTCCAGGTGAAAAAAAAATATTGTTTCAAGTGATGTTTAAAAAAAGTTTAAAACATTTGAAACATGAAGGGTACACGGGAAGAAGGGGCTTTGTCCAAACGTAACGAGATGGAGAAATGGTTTCTTCAGAGAGGTGCAAACGATCCAATTGTCCTGCTCGTTACGTTTGGACAAAGCCCCTTCTTCCCGTGTACCCTTCACATATTTTAAACGGGAGAAAAAACCCGCATTTAAAACCAGTTTTAAACTGAAAAAAACATGTTTTTGACTCTTCCAAGTGGAAAAAAACATGGTTTTGAACGATTTTTAAATGGGAGAAAAAAACCCACATTCAAAACCTGTTTTAAACATAAAATCTGTTTTATCTGTTTTTAACAAAAAAAAACATGTTTTCGTTTTTGTTTTTTTTGCAACCCCGACAACTTTGTTTCCACTTCACATTCTCACCAAGCGTATCAATTAGGCTCCGTTCACTCCATATTCCTCAACGTATTCTCCTCGAAAAATCGCCCACGTGGACAAGGCTCAACTAGGCTAGACAAGAGGAGAACGAGCGGAGCGAGTGAGCCCATCAACAGACCACTAGATTCGAGCTCGAAAATACTGACGGACGGGAATGTTACTATGACGTCATCATGACTGAGACAGTAGTAAAAAGTCGACATGATTGGCAAAATCGATTCAGTATGATTCATAAAATCAATACATCGATAACGAAGCGCAGAAAGTAAGCATCCTACGAGTTTCTGGAGACGTGAGCTTTCACGTTACCTTCTTTTTTTCGATTTAAAAAAAGAAATACATGAAGTGATTCACTGTCTTGATAACACGGATCCTCATTCATAGGAGGGGGAAAAAATAAAGCGTTCTCTAAATAGCATTCGTCAATGTGCTGCGAAATTCGATAACAAGTCAAAGAATTGCTTTTTTGCATAGGTACGTCTATCGAAAAGGAAAAGTATAACACAAGAAAATAAAGAGATAAAGCCTGGCGAGCTTGTTAAAGATGAACGATCGTGCTGTTCTACCGTCTTCGAAGACCATAAAAGCATCAAACTTCCATGCGAGCGAAAAATTCTAATACACACCATTACTAGACCTGGCCTGACCAGCGTTATTCAGATCCAACTGGTAAGGCTTATCCAAATGAACCGGGGATGGACCGTGCGTTCCTATGTTTTCAAGCAAATATGTTTGTAAATGAAAAGGTCGGTTAGTGAGAACACGTTTAGTTGCAAAATGAATTATTAATAGTGTGATTCAGAAAAGGGACGACGCAATTAACAGGAAAAAAATGCTGAAAATCTGCACCCAGGGTTCATATTGTAGGCAAACAAGTGTAGTTAGGTAAAAGAAAAAAAACGGTCATAATTTCGTCTTCGTAACCTCTATTACCTCTCGGCGCTCTGAAACTCGGAATTCTAATGATTTCGTAATGATGGCCATAAACTCCTAGGAAATAGATCGTTAATTATTACTATCATGGTTATTATCATTATTACTTGGTCACGGATTCGTTTCACACGCTTCTCATTCGTGCTCACTCTGAAAGATGTTCGATGAGTGACGTTCGGCATAAAATTCAGTATGCTATGCAAGACAATATCCCTTAATCCGATTCATGCAAAATATATATTATTAGGATGAGAGTAGCGCCATCATAACAACTATCCCAAATACCATCACCTTCCAGTCTCTTTATATTGTATCTGTCTCTAAATTCACCTTTGGGCCAAGAATTATAACTATTTTCACTGTATAGGCTAGAATTATTGTTTTGGGTAGATGATGGCGGTAACGAAACATGAAAGGTACTCGCACCATTTACGTCGTCACTTGTGTATCCTTCTACGTGTAAATCGGTCAGTGTTTTCGGAACGAATTCCCGTTTCGGACGTACGGCTGCCTCATCTCGTCTGCAACATAAATATATATCAACAATTTAGGGAAATAAAAATTCTCTCAACATCAGCCCCTCCCTAAAAGGACACTAGGAATGTGAAATCGATTTGGGTGTCTTGATAAATTTTTGTGATGTGATTTTTCGATATTTGTCGTTATTCCTTTCTAAGAAACACATTATAATGGAAATCTTTATGGTGAATGATTTCTCATTGCTTTGTCGGTTTTATAAACTTTCCGAAATAAAAAGGACATTGCGTCCGGCTTCAATAACATTATCGTCACAAATTTCAAAAAGATTCAATTGCACTAGTATCTTTTTTGGGTGGATAAAGTCACAAACAAGGACCGCTCACTTTTCGCGTAAATTCTCCACTGCCAATTTCATAATTTCGGCGCACTGTTGGTGGTATTCGAGTAACGCTTCCGCGAATGTTGTCAATTGCGACATTTGTTCCACCTGTTAACATTGAGATAAACATTAACGCTTTTAATAGTGAATCTCGAAACAGAGGAACGGCATTATATTTCTAATTCAGCGGAAATTGCTCACGTCGTTCTCCAATAAATTGAACATGCCTAATTGTGCGAGATGTAACGATTCAGCAAATTTCTCTTCCGCTTGACGCACTTCATCATCTGTAAAATGAGATCCTTCGCCATGAAATACCGTACGTAAATGAGACCGACGGATGGATGGTTACGTTCGCAAACAAATCAAACGGTAATACGAAGTTGGAAAATAAAAATACGCAGGCCAGGTAGGTAACAAACCAAAGAGAGGCAACAAAAGATAAAAGCAAAAATAAAAAATAATATTAATACTACTTGACAAAAAAAAAAAAAAGCGGATGAGGGCGAGTGTATCGTTTAGATGTAGTAAAAGATACGATAGACTACTGTAACTCAAAAATATGCACATAAATAATAAAAATATAATTGTACCTTTGGCTTGCCGTCGCCGTTTACAATCAAAATCTAAACGTCGGCCTTGTAATTTTTTTCTATGATGCTGCAAATGAGAGAAAATACATAATATATTAATGGTAATAGTCCATCTTTTTTCGAGATAACAAGCAATATTCTAATGATCGAAAAATTCAAGTCTTTATTTTGAAGGTTGGTAGCATCCAGTCTCGGTCACTTCACTTCTGATCTTATAGTTACAGAATACCACCCAATTTGGCTTCCTACTCCTTTCTACGAGTAAAAATTACCACTGTTCTTCAGTTTTCTCTAAATCAATATTCTCATATTGGATACTGAACACAGATCAAAGCATGAATTAGTCACTGGCGTGTTCTTCAGCACATATTATTACATTCAATCATTGTTGAATAAATAATCATCAATCCATGACATCGTCACTCCCATTTTGAGTGACGTCATCACCTAAAATCGTGGAACATTGACTCATTTGTGACGTTCTCAACTCGTGACGTCATCACTTCCAATTCGAGTGACGTCATCACCTGAAATCTTGGAACATCTACATATTTGTAACACCATCAGCCAGTGATATTGGAATAATGAAATCCTTCAACACCAACATGATGCTTTCATCTATTTCATTCCCACCTAAGGCGATTCTAGGAGTAAATTCTGAGAAAATGACCCAAATTTCTTTGGACTTTTGACAAGGATATGACTTTTCTAAGGGAGTTACCCGCCAAAATTTTTCCACATATACATAAGATATAATGCAGGGTGAGGACGTCACAAGGTTAGGGATGATGACGTCACCAAGTTTTCCACCCCAAAAATTAAACAAAAGATGAACGTAAAACTTGGCTCAATGTACAGTACAGTAGATAACGTTAAAGGAGGGGTTAAACTAGGCTAGCCAACATGATACCAGCATAGAAATACTGTTGAAGGAGCTGAGCTAGGCTAAAAGCACATCATAAATAACTATTTGAAGGGTGTTCAACCAGGTTGATAGTGTTGAAGGTGTATTTGGCCCATGCGTCATTTGGGTGACGAATTCACTTCAAAAATACTTGTCCACACGTCCATTGCAACGAACCATTTCAAGGTCAGAGATGATGACGGAACAGGTTGATGACGTCACAACAATTCATGCGAACCGAGGTTTTAGGCTCAAGTTGGGAATGGTGATGTCACCACAGTGCATACAACACAAGGTTTGAAGTGATAAATCACTCAGATCGGAAGCGATGACGTCACAAGTTGATGACGTCACAAAATTGTAAATGTTTTAACGTTTTTAGGTAATGACGTCACTCAGGTTGAAAGTTATGACGTCACAAAAGCGTGTATGCCTCCAATTTGGTGATGATGTCACAGGTTGATGGCGTCACAGGCGATGACGTCTATCAGATTGGGAGTTATGATGTCACGGTCTAATAACGTCACAAAGTGCATGTGTCTCAAGGTTTCTGGGGATGAAGTCCTTCAGGTTGTGGGTTGATATCACGGGTTGATGAATGCTGTTAGAAAAATGAGTATAACCCTGCTAAGCGTCCAATAAACCGATTGTGAAAGAGAGTACATCTCAATTCATAAAAATAAGCTCTCTTGGGCTATGGCAGGGTTTTCTTGAGACAGATCATTATGAGTCAAGACGAGAAAACCCGCTATCCATTTTGTTAGGGGGATTACATCCTCAGAAAATGTCCGCGTCCGGGAGTTTCTATGAACTGCGAGACGTGACGTGACGTGACGTGACATGACGTGACGTGACGTGTGACGCCTAACGACGCCATCGATGATCTTGACCTACTTAAGAGACTTGTAAAAATTTCAACTTCCGGCTGTGACGCATGATGACGTCATCAATGACCTTGACCTACTTTAGAGACTTAATAAAATTCCAACTTCCACCCTTAATTATATCAGGCCTAGTATACAGTATACTGAGAAGAGCCCAGCCAATTCATTTGCTGATGATGAGACATTTTCGCGCCAACGCAACGTGATCGCGAGCGCGGGAGGTTACGGGTTCCCCGCCGCCATTGCAAACCGGTTTTTGACATGTTGCATGTCTTTACTCTACCCCCTAATTCTTGAAAATTGTCCGGGCGTCCGGCAGTGACCTTGGGACTTGGAAGAATTTTGATCTTTTCTGTACCCCTTTATTAATTAATATAAGGACTTGAAAGAATTTTGGGTGAGGTTAGGTTAGGTTAGGTTAGGTTAAGGACTTATGAAAAATTTTTTCTCCCGGACGTCCGGGCGGCCAGCAGTGACTTTGGGACTTTAGAAATGTTCAAAGTCAAATGTCAGCCCTACCCTCTAATTCTTGAAAATTGTCCGGGCGTCCGGCAGTGACCTTGGGACTTGGAAGAATTTTGGTAAAAAAAAAGAAATAATAGAAGAAAAATAAAATAAAATAAAAATAAAAATAAAAAATAAATAAAATGAATAAAAAATGGATGAAAAAAATAGAATAAAAAAAATGAATAATAAATGAAAAATAAATAAAATAAAATGGAATAAAAATAAAATTAAAAATAAAATTAAATTAAATTAAATTAAATTGAAAATAAAAATAAATGTCTGGGTGGTCATTGAGAAATTTGCGAGTATCATCCTCTCTCTCAAAAAAAAAATAATAGAAAAAAATTAAATCAAAAAATTTTTCTCGAAACTTCTCCGGAGTCCGTCGACGAAGGTGGGGGGGGGGGAGGTGTACTGGAGAATTTCCGAATTATTGGGGTGAGGTAAAGCTAGAGACATGAAACATGTCAAAAACTCCTTCACGAATCTACAAGATATTGGAAAATTGAAAAATAGCCGTTCTCCTGATCAATTTCTGAGATGGGATTTTCTTGCGACTGGTCACGTACGTCTCAAGGTTTCAGATGATGACGTCACGCAAGTTGAAGGCGGTAAGTATTAATGTCCCAATGTTTCACGTCATAATGTTACTGACGTCGCCAAAGCGTATATTATGTCCCAAAGTAGGGAGATGGCGTCACCGGTTGATGACGTCACCAAGTTAGGGTTCAGGAAGTTACAAGTTTAGCTGTATATGTATTAAATAAGTTTGAATATTTTTTGTGATCAGATTGTAATATTATAGAAATTTAATGATATGTGATAATAATTATAATAATGGTATGCTGGATAGTGAATGATGATAATTAAGAGTAAGTGAGACAAAAGTGACACAGAATGAAAACGAGACAATCCATAATCTTCTGTTTTTTCTAAAGGAAGAAATTTAAAACGAACTTTATTCATTAAAGTTTAAGTTGCTCACAAAATATGTAACAGGCGTGCACTCACACTAGGATACATACTAACTCTTAATATACTAAGCTAGAGTAGGCTCAAGTTAGATCAACTAGGGTATCTATGTTAAGCCGAATCCGTCAAATTGCCGATTTTATAAAATCAGCAACAAATTTTGCCGAATTTGTAAAATCGGCAATCGCTTGCCGAATCGATAAAATCGGCAGAATTTGTTGCCGATTTTATAAAATAGGCAAAATTTCTACTTGATCTGAAGTACCTGGATGATAAACGTTGAGAATATTTGCAAACGAATTCATGTGAGCAAATCTGAAGCAAATTAAGGTTAATTAACCTGATAACATTTTATTAGTTGGCCAGGGTGAAATGATGATATCTACAAAATAATGAAATAAATTTTGTAGAGCAAATAATCACAATAAAATGTTACAAATGGGAAAATTCAATTTGAAAAAAGTCAGAAAAAGTTGATCTTTGTCATTATCGAAGAAATTGAAAAATATGAAAAGAGTCAGAAAAAGTTAATTGTCGTCATTATCGAAATCAAGGGGAAAAAAACAATCACCCTCGAGATTCTGAAATGTACGCCTTGAATGGCAGGCCGCATTGCACCCCCTCCCTCAAAGATTGTCATTGAATGCAATCAAGAAGACAAAAAACAATTGGAGAACAAGAGAAAGAAATATCACATGTAATTGCGATGATTCAGTTTCCTTTCATAACCATGTTGGGAAGAATACCGGTAAAAAAAAATTAGAAGAGAAAAAAAATATTATCCGTAGATTAACATACAACCACAATATTTCAGTTGCCGATTTTATAAAACCAGCAGCATTTTTTGCCGATTTTATAAATTCGGCAATTTGACGGATTCGGCTTAACATCTATACACTAATATTGGGCTACACTAGGCTGCGAAGAGAGGATGATTATGACTCTGGAACTTGAAAATTGCGAGCTTAAAGATAGTATAGTTGCTACTAGAGGGTCAGGCACGCTGTAACCACTATTTCAGAAAACCCAAGAAGTAATAGAAAACTCATGATTTCATGATCCAAGTTCCACAATGAAATCGTTATTAAATATAGGTACACGATTTGTGGCCCGCGGAATTTTCAGGAGAAACGGATGCGGCCCGCGAATTGTTAAAGGTTGGGCAGGCCTGCCCTAGTCTAAGCGTCCTGACGAATTCAGACACAGAATTTGAGCGCAATAGATACATGATCTCAGGTCTCCGAGAATCACAGTCATGGTTTTGCGGACGTACAGACATACAGATGAACGGACGAAAATTATAGGATTCGACAGGAAAGTCAGGTAACTACATAGTTTTGTTTCCTTGATTATGGTGTTTATATGGGGGAAGAGGAGTATAACTTCGAAAAGAAATTCGAAAAATAAAGGATAGCCAATTTCGAACAAAGTGTAGCGCACGAATTTATCAACAGTTAAGGACGTATCCGGTGAAAATAATCGCCGTTTGATAGCCAATAACACGTGTTTTTTCGACTTTTGGAATTTTAATTACATAATACAAGGGAAAAATCTTCTAAAAAATGTCAATCCGTGAAGGGTACGATACAAACATGAGAATACAAAGAGATGCGTCCGAAAACCGGCACCGCAGTTTGTTGAGGGCGTCACCCGGTCTAGTTAATAAAATTGCCTACGTATTTGCCGTAAAAGCGAAGAACGTAATTTCATAATAAAACCGCGTTCAATTTAAAGTGTATATTCGTGGCTCGAAATCGCGTGTTTTTCGCGTTACATAGACTAAAAACGTGAGTTATTTGCATCCTTCTGAGATGTAAAAATGTTTACAGACGTGGCAAAATTATTCTTGAGAGGAAAAGTAGTATTTCTTACTGGACGTATCTACTTAAAGTTTCAATTTCTACTCAGGTGCAGAGTTTACACGGCATTACTCAAAGTGTATTTGCACATTTGCTTCACTCGCTTTCAGCTTTCCCCATACCCTTGTCTTCGCCTTGTAAACAAACCGCATGACGTACTAATTTATTTTACTCGTCCTTCACATGGTCCCTGCCGATGCCGTTCACGTTCATTCTGTTCCCCAGGAATGAAAACGACCGTCAACGGTACAGAAGTGCCGTTCATTTTTGGCCGACATTCGTTCATTCTTATTGAATGTTAGGGTACTTTTGCTAAATACGATGTAGAATCGATACTAGAAATTACACGGAGCTGGAGCGTTGTTAACCCACAAGATATAATGAAAATTAGTATCAATCCCGGAATTGTTGCCATGATTCAGACACAGCACCAGAGTTCCCGGTAGTGTTTGTACATCGTGTTTGCTTTGGCCACCTCAAGATTATAGTTAACTGCAGCGAATGTGACTTGACACGAATGAACGACTTGCTGTCGTTCGATCGTAGAATTTAAAATAGCCAAGATCAGATCTTGGCGTTAATGAATGTGAATGGGACCAACCCTGGTCCTCCAGAACAATTATGCCATGGTTTGATAAAGCGACATGTGCTGTGTATGTAACGGATAAAGTTCGTGATAACTCACCATAACTTCTTTCAGATCTTTCATTTGCAAATGATGTAATGGCTCGAGAAAGTTTTGTTTAGCATTGTCATCTAGCGAATACTTGACTTCCGCCATTTGTTTCAATGATTCGCCGAAATCTGAGAGAGCTTGACCTGCGATTGTCCAAGAACAGAAAAAATACATTGTAATGTACAGAAGAAATCTAAGGAAAGCATTCATCTCACTTCCAATAAACTGTAAAACTATTTCAAGACCAAAATATCAATTTCAAGGTTAGAGTAATTTTTCAATTCAGAAAGCGTTCTAAATTCGAATATTTTCAAAATAGCGTATTGGCAAAACAATAAACAACCGAAAGAATCGTGAAATCGATCTTTTAATTGCCAAGATAGGACGATGTAGTCTACCTAACATGATCGAGGCATATCTAACTATAACTTTTTTGAGAAACAATACAATTGAGCCGTTTACAATTTGATAAGGAATATTCAATTCTTCGACAAATTAGTTGATCATAAATTCCTACTAAGTCTTTCAAGAACATTTAATTTCCCAATTTTTAGTCAGGTTTTTCTATAATCTTCCAGACTGTTAGGATACTCACCGAATAAGCTGTCGTCGCCCAGCTTTTTACCATAATGTAACAGACAGTCTCCTAATAATCCTTCGGGCTGAGGATACGTGGAAGCTTTCGCCTGTCCACTCAATTTGGATATGCCCTTTACTGCTGCCATTTTCGCTCTAGCCGTTGGATTTGGTTGCAGAAATTCTTTCGTTTTTATTTGCAAATCTTCTACCAGTTCATTTGTGACATCAGTTTTCTGCATGAAACATGAAATACATCATTATTATTCGTTTTGATAGAAAATTATATCGATAAAGTCAATAAATTTATCGAGCGAATCACTCAAGAGTGATTTGAGGGGACATTAAGTTATAGAGTAGTATTACGAGGAATGGTATTGAGAATGAGTTGACACTCAGAAGTGAAGGTGTCGGGCCATTCTAACGGTCCTCAGGGCGCGAGAGTGAGAACCTTGAGGCATCAAACAAATGTTTGAAAGTGACTAACTATTTGCGAGAGCGAAGGCTGTGAAAACATTCCACTTCTGCCACCATCCCATCCAACCGGCAAATTGAGGTTTCAAAGGTGGCGTGGACCTCTGACTTAATTTGGGATTTCAAAGTCTAGAGAAGGAAAAGGGACTTTGAAATATTTGAGAGATTCCGACTTTCTATCCAATCTCTCCTTCTTCTCTCTCTCTCCTCATGCAGATCAATCTTCAAAGACTTCATCATTCACACGAAATATGTTCGGTAGCAAATTCATATACATCGCACGCCGAGCAAATTTGCTGGTGATCTTGACTATCGCCACTAGAGGCTGTGAGATCTGACAATCTATAAACACCAACAATGAATCATACTTTTTTAATGATAAGCCAACATACTGGCCGAGCGATCTTCATAAAATGCCAGACTGCATCAACTTTTTCATTTCACATGCAGTTTCAACCAACTACATGGACACCGATAATGTAGATAACCTTTCATCAGATCATTCGGTGACTGTCTTAAATCTCAGTAATACTGTCTCATGCAAAGAAATTGCATACTTTGGGTAATCTTCGCCCCGAGTCATCTTTCGCCCACAAACAAAAGATTGCTTTCCTTTCATGCGGGGACCAATAGCAGAAAGCAACATCCAAATTATATAAAGATTCGAGAACATCATACTCAGCAAGATCACAAGGGCTCTATGGTACATCACGAGCCACCAACTGCATCAAGACCTGGCTCTGGAAACAGTTCACCATATTGCGTCTAGAGCCACTGACAAATACTTCGATATACTATTTTCGATAAAAATGTTCTCGATGATGATGATGAGGAAGGGACTTGGAAGAATTACGACCTTTCTTGCACTTCAGACTATTTTCATCGCTGGAATTTGCGGTGTCAGATTGGAACCATTTTTGCAAATTTGGATTTTTTGGTGGATACCACACGGTGCGAGGCAAATTTTTCGATACATTCCCCTCCCCCTTCCTCCATAGAATGTGGTTGTTGTTCAAATTTTGACTTCCGAGCGAGGGTTCGATCTATGACGTCATCAGAGCGCAACTTGGAACAAATTCAAGTCATTTTTTCTACGAAATCAGCGTTAAATTTAATTTTCAAATCAAATAAGATACGGAAATTTGAACGAATTCTAATTTTTGAGAATTTTGACTTATTGGTCAATTTTTGGCACATATTGATCCTATTTTCGGCTCAGCAAAGTAATAGCCAATTGAAGATGAAATTGAGGTACAAAGTTTATACATTCGAAGAAGTTTTACCATAGAAAAGATTTTGTGCCAACTCCCATTCAACTAGTAACATCATTTCGGTCTACCCGGTATGCATATCAACTTTTCCATCCACCGGGTAGTTGAGGTCGCTGCTCCTCAAGGCAGTTTGGAAACTGGACAGCGACCGTTTGAAGGCTAGCTACTTTGCTCTCACATGGGATCAAGGAGAAAAGCAAGAAGGAAATGCAGAGGTGACGCAGAGGGAATGATAAAGACAGTTACCAAAGCATGCGATGCAGCCATGCCCATGCAAGGTCCACCAAAGAAGAGGAGAGTCGTTTACGGATGGACTAATAACATTGCCGAGTTAAGAGAGGAGTGCAACCGTCAGCGTCGGATATATCAGCGTAGTAAAGGCCGCGAAGGGGCGCGAGTGGATGCACCTGAATAACAGCTGGCTCGTAAGAGGCTGAAGAGAGCTACAAAGACAGCAAGAGCGCTGCTTGGAAAGAGCTAAATGGCGGAGGAAGACCTATTTGGCAAGCCTTACAAGTTAGGGCTGAAGAAGCTGAAGGGCCTCTCAGCCATGAGCCGAGTGGAGCCTGATGTTGTGGGGCAAATCATTGATGGTTTATTTCCTCAACAGCCACCACCAATGGTAACGCTACCAATAGAAGAGGATGGCATATTCCTCCCAGCTATCGAGGAGTATGATGCAGGGTTAAGTATTGGAAGGCTCAAGGCCGAGATCCTTTTCCAAATCCAGTCTAGAGCACCATACACTCAGTTGACCCAGCACTGCTTGTTGATACATTCAATGCGGCAGTTACTGAGAGACTGTTCCCTGTGCGATGGAAGAAAGCCAGACTGACACTGATCGATAAGAAAGATAAACCAACAGGCCTACCTTGCTCTTATCGACCACTTTATCAGCTGGATAATATTGGAAAACTCATGGAGAGAGTGATAGCCAATCGACTTGAGAGCTATCTGAAGGAAGGAGATACAATCTCTAGTCTAGTCACTAGAGATTATATCTCTTTCCCTCAGTATGGTTTTCAAACTAGTCGCTGTATATCAGATGCTGGGATCCGGTTGAAGAGGATAGCCGAGTCAGCGATAGCTACACATCAGTTTTGCGCAGCCGTCAGCTTTGACATAAGAAATTCGTTCGACTCGATTCCATGGGAGAGGATACTGGAAGCCCTCATGGACGAAGAAAAGCCTGCATACTTGCTCAGAATGATCAGCAGCTATCTTAGCTGCCGAGAAATCCAAGCAGAGACGTCTGCTGGTACATTGAAGCGCCCACCGGAGTCGAGCCTTGGGCCGCTGTTGTGGCGCGGCCCATTTAACGGGCTTTTTGAGGCGAAACTACCGCCGGGTATTGAGCTTATCTGCTATGCGGATGACACACTGGTGGTATGCATTGCTGAGATAATTGTAGCGGTGGAGAGCAGAGTAACACAGGCCCTGAAGGAGGTGACGCGCTGGGTTGAGTCCACCAGACTAGAACAAGCGATAGGTAAAACGGAGGCCACGTTATTCACGTCCCGTCAAAAGTTCAATCAACCCACCGTTTGCCTGCAAGGAGTGGAAACCGAGAATAAGAAGAAAATAAAGTAGCTGGCCTCTGGTTTGACTCAACGCTAAGCTTTGGACACCTTTTCCTGATGGCAACGGAAAAGGCAGGCAGGGTAGTTGCATACCTCAGCCACATGATGAGGAACCTAGGAGGGCTGAAAGAAGTTAGAAAAAGAATCATGATGAACACCGCTATGTCGATCCTCCTATTCAGTGCCCCTATATGGGCCGACTCAATGAAAATACCTTACCAAAGACGTGAGATGGATAAGATCCAGCGAAGAACGGCGCTGAGGTGTGTTAGTGCCAACCGCACTGTCTCAACGGAGACTCTTTGCGCATTAGCACGTTAACCACAAATCGAGATCCTTGCTGAGGAGAGAGCGGTGGTATTCATAGCAAAAAAGACATGAGACTCTACGGGTAAAGCAGGAGGCCAGGCGCTTCTTGCTTAAGAAATGGAAAGCAAGAATCGTTCAGAGTGAGCTGGGCACATGGACAACCCTTGTGTTGATACGCAACCTTGATGAATGGTTGAACCGACACCATGGTCAGCTGAACTTTCACCTGACGCAGGTGTTTAGCGGTCATGGTTGCTTCAACAAGTACCTTTGTATGAGGCTACGGGAATCGAATGAATCCGAGATTCTAAGTTACGGCTATTCATTATGACGAAAAGACAGTTCTTGTCTTTCGCTGAGGATGACTCATTAGTCGATAGCGCTTCGAAGTTTTAGTATTTATTCGGCGGTTTTTGTATTTAGCTACTCCTTAATAAGAGTATCGCTCTTTTCGTCATAAGCTACGGGAACTTGAGCAGGCAATGTGTTCGCACTGCGACCAAGAGCGAGATGATGGACCGGAGCACGCCTTATTTGAGTACGAGGCGGGGAGGCGTGAGCGGGACAAGCTCAGTTGGTCTCTTCGAAAGTTCGGTGTAAATGAAGCGCTTGTTCCAAGTAGCCTGGTATCCACCATTCTAGGCTCCAAAGAAGCATGGAACCAGGTGTCTGCATTTGCAGCCACCGTCATGAAGAAGTAGTTAGAACGGGAATGGAATAGGCAAATGCAGAACCACACTATGGCCTACTCGACACCAGTGTACCATCAACAACCAGATGTGCAGGAAGAAGAGGGAGATCACCCCTGAAGAGAAGCCAACAGCAATCCAGTACATATAAGATAGTGGTGATGTCGTTGTTGTGTTTTCTGTTAGCGGGGGGGGGGGGGGGTACTACAACTTGCTTGGCGGTTGCCAAAGTAGCTCGGCAGTTGCCGAGTAGAACAGGAGGTTCGCCGTTGAGATTCTTCCAACACTGAAGTTGAACCCGAAAGGTTCGATTCCGGTACTGGAAGGAAAAAAATCAAATGCATGAGCAACCCACATCCACTCCACCATGGAGGCCGGAGCGCCGCTATACACATGCGACACAAGTGTTTAGGGTCTACCCGGTACACGATGACCCGTGGCTATATATGGCAAGAGGGGGACTAAAAAAATTCGACTCTCAAGCCCATACACGATGATGAATAGCCATATAATCAGACCTCATGCGTCTACTCACAAGTAGAGCCACGAATACTCGGCATCCATAACTATGTTTAGGAAGCAGTCAGAGAAGTGCTGACAAGAAATGAGTACGAATCAGGAACGGGGGGAGGGGGGTCGTTGAATTATTTTCGCACCGAAAAATGACGAAACAGGTTATAAAAGCCGAAAGTGCAAAAAAATGCCGACAATGGTTCAAAATATGAAAATTTTGGGAAAGTGTGAAAGAGAAGCCAACGTTTCAGAGGAAAGAGGCGCAATTTTGAAAAGAAAAAGTCACAAAACGTTCACAAAAAACAAAATAGAACACATTCCAGGATGAAGAGGCGAAATGAGATCGTCGTCATACTCATAATTCAACACAAGATAACGTCAAGAAATACCTCATTCAGACACAAAATTCAAAATTTTTGTCAACAGCCCCAATTTTACGCAGAATAAATGCGGAGTTTATTCATGAATGCCCAATAATGCCTAAAATCTGATTTTCAAAACCGAAAAGGGTCTTCTCGAATGCAGAAAATTCTCTTCTCTACTCTCAAGACTAGCCGTTCCCCACAGAACTGCGGAGCTTGCGGGTCTCCGCTGCAATGGCCTTCCTCGGAAACAAGATTTATTCTTCTACACGTTTCAACCTTTTTGATATCACGTAATTCAAATAATAAAGTATTCTGGATAATTTTCAACAAAAATCTACCAAATTCAAAGGAAGACTATAAAGAAAGGATGAAGTTTATGATTAAAAAATGATTTAATTAAATATTTCAAACAACTTCGCCAATTGAAGAGAACGGACGTTTAATATTACTCTTAAAGTTTAGTACTGAAGGTAAAAGCTGTTTTCAATACTCGTTTAATTATAATTTTAGATACGGAAAAACGTATTCAAGTGACCCCATCAAGTTCGACTAAAAATACGCCAAAGGTACACGAAAAACGTGAGCAGGCTATTGATCCATTCAAGAGCAGCGGTGTTATTAATTATGAACAATGTTAACGACCTTCCAGAATCTTCTTTCTTTCAACAACATTTTAATTTTATCCAGTATTGAAAACGACTACATATTTTCATTTTTCATAATTACAAATAAAATACATTCGCTGACCTAAAAAAATTAATTTCAGTACTACTACGTGTATTTCCACGTCACAATAGGACTACTTCGGCGTAAAACAATATAACGAAGTTACATTCAAGCGATGAAACTTTTATTTCGACTACTCTCAAAATGAAAATTTTGCAGAACCCCCGCTAACGGACGTATTTGAGCTTAAAAAAAAAAAACACGCCAAAGACGAGAAGGAGAATTTATCTCGATGATATTAAGAATACTTTTCATATCTTCAAAACCAGACCAAGGTACGCTCTGGACGGTATAGGTTCCGAATTTTCCCCCTTTTCCAGATAACTCTTACAAATAATATAAAATCAATCATACTTTATCACTATAATTCGCGTCGGTATTATAATAACATTATAATTACTCAATTTGACCTTATTTACAAGCACGAATACCATTTTAGAAAATATACATACCCTCTCCATGTCTATGAAATCTACGTCTAATTTCGTTCCGCCGGCTCCGCCCATCTTCTCAGTCATATACTGAAAAATGAAAATAAAACAACGTATTCCTAATTAATGAAATATGAAATACTGTATTGTGATTCACAACGAGAAAATTAAATTACGGGGTAGGTTATAACTACACCTCGATGACGTATTCATGAATAACCAACACGCAGACTGGTCGGCACACATTTTAATAATAAATTCACATGAAAGTGAACAGGAATTAAGGCTAGATAAGAACCTCGACAACTTCGATAGGATTTTCTTTATTTTGAAAAAAATAAAAGGAGGAAAAGATTATGAAAAAAAAAAGCGAAGCCAATTTTTTAAAGGTCGTGCGAAGAATCTAAAAGTTCCCCACAAGCAACCGTCAGAGACTACTAATTGGGTGAGAAAATACGTCTTCGTTGTAGTGATGACGTGATCTCATACAAGATGTCTTTAGAACCCTTACGTTATGACATCATCAACAATGGTCGATATAACGTGACTTGAAATTCAGGGCTAAAGTTTAATTCACTGAATCCAACTATGAATACTTTCGGAGTAATCAAATTTCAGCATTAGGGGGACATGTGAGCAAAAAAGATAGGGAGTATAATAGTTAAATAAACTACCAAAAGTTACAAACTATAATATCACCCATTTTACTCGTTTGCTGTTAGTTAATATCAGCAGTTATATGAAAACTGTAAATTCTCATCTAACTTAATGGAAAGTGGATTTTCCTTTTATATGAACCAATCATAAGCCGAGTGCAGATGAACAAGCGTGATTGACAATTGTTATATGCCAATTTCTCAGTATGGAATTTTGAGCTTTTAGAAACATTTAGTTGACAGCGGCAGTCAGACACAGAACTCAGTAGAAAGAAAACTGTTCCAATTCCAATGAATGTTGATGAAATTGAGGGAGTCAAAAGAACTGTCAATAGTCAATATACTACAACTGGAGAAATTTGTGTCTGCAATTCGTCCTTGATTTGATGATATATCTAGCAGATGTGCATCAAGAGGAAATGATGTACAGTCTGGCACCTTCTTTGCTGAAGCAATGGAGTGCAAAACAGTGGATAGTTTCTAAGCAGCGCCTGAGGTGTGATGAGGAGGTCCTCAGAGGAGCAAAGGCTACAAGTAGAGGACTAGCTCTCAACAGATTGTTTCATTGAGAAAGGATCAAAATAATCATTATGATTCAAAATTACACCAGAACCTTTTTTTTAAAGATATGGTCACATTCACTAAATCAATTTGAAGAGATGCTTTTGTTGGATAGATGTTACTGCTATTTATCATATGCTGGCACACCTGGAAGGAATTTTACGTGAATGGTGTGGCAGCCTAACTAATTATTTATACAGCTGGGAAGAATGACAAGAAAAGTTGTTGACAATGTTCTCAAAAACATATGATCATGCACTGTCTGTGGAAAAGATGATGGAAAGAGTAAACGTTGTCAAACTCAAGGAAGACTTTATTGAGGACATAATCTCTGTGCTTTAAATGATTGCAAATCTGAAAGTCCTGAATCGCTCTCCAGCGACGGAACCTCGATTCAAACCAAATAGGGCGGCATTTATTGAGGTCAAACCAATGGCCAGCCTTAATGAGATGCTGATCCAACGTCGACTTTCTGGTTTTTAGGTTAGTGTCAAATGCCTTATTATGCTTATTGAAGCGGATAGAAAAGCTTCACCCAGTATAGAGCGCCAGGCAGTTAGAGCACCTAATGTGCAGAGTTGATGGTAGTCGGGTTTAAAACAGGGAGACTTGAAAATCCTATCCAAGCCTTCAAAAATTTGCCCCACCAGGGAAGGCAAGTTTTAGAGGGAGAGTGACGGATTGCCTCGACAAAGACGTCAACTGCTTGAGGCTCCTAGCTACAAGCTACTTTTTGACCATGAGGTCGAGATCAATGGTGAAGCTATTTTGCCAAGCCAAACTCTTTATCAGGCATAATTCAGTACAGAACAAGTTGCAATTGAAAAGGAGAAAAACATAGCAAGAAATTATTGAAATATAGCAAAATTCTTTATATCTTGGGTGGCAGTAGAAGCTGGTGATTTTTTCATAGATTTTTTGAAGGGACACATCTTCAATGTTGGAATTCCCCTCTTGAGATACCATATCATCTATTTGTATTGATATGTTAATGACATGTTGTGCTTTTTGGACGGTTCTGAGGACGCATTGCTCGACTTCCTCTTGTACCTTAAAATGAGTATAGCATCCACTATTTGGAGTTTGTCACAAGAACCTCTATCCTGGATAGAAGATACAGAATTGTGGATGACGTTGCGTAACGCGGCAATTATCTGCAAAGACCCTGGTTTTAGAGTTTTCTGGTGACTCAGTGATACCAAGTAGTTGTAGGGTGACAAATACTTTTTTCAATTTCAAAAAATATTGTCACTAATTATTGTAGATCATACCAAATATTTCCATAGAAATTTTGAAACCTATCTAAAGAAAAAGACAACCTATGTATTTTGGGGGCTCTTGCCACCTT
This sequence comes from Aspidiotus destructor, assembly GCA_035079395.1. Taxonomy (NCBI): domain Eukaryota; kingdom Metazoa; phylum Arthropoda; class Insecta; order Hemiptera; family Diaspididae; genus Aspidiotus; species Aspidiotus destructor. Next base: position 6,255,053 of record JAVHKZ010000003.1, on the reverse strand, counting down.
TGGCAAACAAGAGCCCTTATACAACCGCAAAAAAAATGAAACAAAAAGAAAAAAACAACAAAAAACAACAAGAATGAGTTGCTGTGCGCCTTAGTATGCCTCAGTATATGGGTCTCTTGTTTTTTTTGCTCCTTAAGTCTACCAAAATGAGAGACTTCCAAAATCTACAAATGTGACAGTTTCTGAGAAAACCAGGCTTAAAGTAAAAAAAAATCAACCTCTACATTTTGACAGATCTGGATCAAATTCTTAACGCAGAATCAAAATTCGTCAAAATATGGTGGTCAATTTTTTTTTACCCAGAGCCCGGTTTTCTCAGAAATTGTCACAAATTGCTATGCAAAAATAAAATAAGAGAATGTATATGTTACGGTACAGGTGCGTCGACGGTACAGGTGAGTTTTTCGTGGCCGCGAAGCGCGTGATTACGCGCTAGCGCGTGATGTACAAATTCTTGGTGGCCGAGTATGCGTACGAGCTCTGCGCCTTTGACCGCTTGGCCACAAAGCATTGCTAACAAGTGAGCAATAGTTTACCCTTGATTATTCTGACTCCTAGTATTCTGACACACACGCGCAGCGGGTGTTTACCTGGAAAATTGACTCTATCAATTATTTATGGTTTCTCTCCTCTGTCTGATTGAAAAGGTGACTATCAATTATTTTTTCTCCCCTTGGTTCAAATGAAATGTTGAGTCTATCAATTTTTTATGGTTCTCTCCTTGGTTTGGTTTAAAAGTTGACTGTGTCAATTATTTATGGTTTCATCAATTATTTATGGTTTCTCCCCTTAGTTCAATTGAAATGTTGAGTCCATCAATTATTTGTGGTTTCTCTCCTTGGCCTGATTGAAAACTTGACTCTATCAATTTTTTATGGTTTTCTCCTTGGTCTGATTGAAAAGTTGACTGTATCAATTATTTATGGTTTCTCCTCTTGGTCTTATTTAAATGTTGATTCTATTAATTTTTTATGGTTCTCTCCTTAGTCTGATTAAAACGTTTTTTATTTGTGGTTTCTCCCCTTGGTTCAATTGAAATGTTGAGTCTATCAGTTTTTTATGGTTCTCTCCTTGGTCTGATTGGAAAGTTGACTGTGTCAATTATTTATGGTTTCTCTCTTTGACCTGATTGAAACGTTGACTCTATCAATTATTTATGGTTTCTCTCCTTGGTTCAATTGAAATGTTGAGTCTATCAATTTTTTTTTGGTTATCTCCTTGGTCTGATTGAAAAGTTGACTGTATCAATTATTTATGGTTTCTCTCCTTGATCTGATTGGAAAGGATTAAAAAGTTGACTGTATCAATTATTTATGGTTTCTCCTCTTGGTGTGATTTAAATGTTGATTCTATCAATTTTTTATGATTCTCTCCTTAGTCCGATTGAAACGTTTTTTATTTATGGTTTCTCTTTTTGTCTATGTGAAATGTTGATTCTATTCATTGATAAAAAAAAAGGCAGAAAAAGAAATAACTGCAGGCCGAAAAAATTGTTACCTCGAATAAAAACAAATTGTTACATCAAATAAGGGCTTAACAAGACTTCAATGGTCAAGATATTGTTTTTTTCTGTTATCACCCCCAGATAAATGTCCGTTTCTTGTAGAATAATCATTAGAAATAAAAAAAAGTTTGAAAAGGGAATTACAGAAAAAAAAAAAAATTTATAAAAATTAATTTCAACGGGGCTCGAACCAGGGTTCAAATGACAAAACTATGCATTTTAAAGAAAACATATATGGTTAGCAACGCACATACGTTGAACGAGCGTGCCGAAACACGCGCTTACCTACATGTACCGTCGACCTACCTGTACCGTGACATATATATAACTTGAGTCTACAGGAGATTGGGGAAGATGAAGAACTCACCCCTAGCAACATGGTTCAATGCATGCTACGCTCAATGGAGGCATGGAACCACATATCTACATTTGCCACTAAGGTAATGAAGAAGAAAATGAACGCAGAATGGGAGCGGCAGATGTAGTCACGTTGTGGCCTCTCACATCTACATGTCCCCCACGCTGCTGCTGCTGCTACCTCAACATCAGCACTACTATCAGCACCAACACCAAAGATAGGGCGCTCAGGAGGGAGTGTCTAGGGTAAGAAGAAGGTAAACAAAAATCAACAAGAAGAACCTCTTGCCTGAGAAGCCAGGGTTGCCATGCGCTGCTGGTGAGCCCCTAGTAGGCTCCCAGTGGTGGCTGAACACTCTGGTAGAGGAGAATGTACGCGTGTGTCTATGGTATAGGACTGCCTGAATTCCAGGTTGAGTGCCAAGCACTCCCTTGTTAAGTAGGGTAGAACCCTGTTGTAGCCTCATTGACAGACATAGCACAGCATGCAGAACCCATGGAGAAAATGGAGCCAGGCCACTCTCAATTTGACCCCTCTAGACTATTAACGCAATGCCCATAAGGGTGGATACCAGTGACAGAGATGCGCCTTTTAGGGACTACTTTTGGCGTGCGTGCATGCTCAAACGCCCCTGTTTTGTTTCAAATATAACTTGAGTGACATTGCACCACATTTTTTTGGGTGAGAATCTTTATTTTTTCGAGCTTTTCTAATTTTTGGCAAGACAAAAACCCATGTGCAACTGCAACTGCAAAAAAAAAAAAAAAAAAAAAAAAGACTGAGTTGCGCCTCAGTATCTGGGTCCCATAACCTTTGTACTACACTTTTGCCAAAGAGTGTACCAAAATAAAAATGCTATGCAAAAATAAAACTTGTAGAGACTGCACAGATTGACACGATAATAAAAAATTACCAGAATTTGTAAATTGCTATGCAAAAGTAAAATAGGAAAATGTATGTATAACTTGAGTGACGTCACAACACTTTTTTAGGTGAGAATTTTTTTTTTAAATTTTATTATGAAATTTTTTATTCATTTTTGGGGCTCTTGCCACCTTCGGCAAGGTAAGAGCCCATATGCAAGCGCAAAAAAAAAAAAAAAAAAAAAAAAAGATTCTCACCCAAAAAGATAGGTCAATCTGTGCAGTCTCTACAAGTTGTATTTTTGCATTGCATTTTTATTTTGGTACTGTCTTTGGCATAAGTGTAGTACAAAGGTTGTTTTTCTTGGTACCTCAACAATCATGAAATACTGTATATATTCTTTGACCAGTCTCTCTTGGTTTACAGGTCTGATTAGGACAAGAAGTTACAAATATCTTTGGCTCTCAGGATTTCTAGATCTCCCAAACACCTTATCTCATTAGTAAAAAAGAAACTCCAGAACTTTTGAATCTCAATTTTCTAAGTTCCAATAATTTGAGAGAAAGAAGAGTAACTTATAGTCAGGGAATGGAGTGAAAAACAAAAAACCCAAGAGACCCAAATACAGAGGCGCTGAGCAACTTAGTCTCGTTTTTTTTGCAGTTGCAGTTGCATATAGGCTCTTGCCTTGCCAAAGGCGGCAAGAGCTCCAAAATAGATATTCTCACCTAGAAAAAATGTGTTGTAACGTCACTCAAGCTATATATTTCATTCTCTTATTTTATTTTTGCACAAGTTGCGCTTTATTATATAGGACAGCAATTTGTAGATTTTGGAAGTCTTCATTTTGGTAAAGTCAAGGGGCAAAAAAAAAAAACAAGAGACCCAAATGCTGAGGCGCATAGCAACTCAGTCTTCTTTAAATTTCTGTTTCACAGTACATCTGTTCTTTTATCTGAATATTTTTCAATTTGATTTGATAAAAGTTGACTGTTAATAATAAAAAATTAATATTTACTGGCAAGTGTGTTATGTACTCGTATAGCGGGTAAGAATGCAATTCCCAGTGCAATGCACGCGTCTTTTTGACAATGTTTACTCTTCCCCTTCCTCTTTCAAGTACACTTTTCTCTGCGTACATTTCTTGGATTTCACTCATACAACCCTTGTTTAAAAGGTGATTTTCTTGTTGTTGAATTTTATGAAAGGTAAAGTTTTGATCAAATTATTTCCAGAGGAGCTATCATCAAAAATGCGTGATAGAATTATTTTGAAAAATGAAAATTGTTGATTTGTGCCTTTAGATTAGAAGATAGGCAAAATTTACAATGGACTTAAAATAATGTTGGGAAATTTTGTAGGCTACAATAGAAAAAAAAAAAACAACAATTTTGAAATTTGATGAAAATGACCCGAGATATTAAGCATTTTCTGTAAGAGGAATCCGCAATTTGGAATTGATCGCCATCTGGAAAAGCTACCAATTTTAGATGACTATCATTGTTGAAACACCTTCAAAAGTGGTGCTTTGTCCTGCCAAATTGTGCCGCTTTGTGCTATAGCCATATTTGATTTTTATTGCAACACTCGACCAATGATTACATTTGGAATTTACTCATCATTAATGATCAATTTGAAGTCCATCAAACATTTGGGAAAGTTGATTTGAAATTGACCGCAGATATTGATGTGAATAACCAGTTATATCAGGGCAACAAATATAACTTCATGTCAATTCGATACCAAAATTCGCTGACAGCTGATTTTAAGTGAACGATTGGAACCACTACCAACGAGAAATATTTGACTTTCATCCTGACATCGGTGAGAATAACCAATAGCAATATTTGGAATTCACTCATTGATGAGAGTTTTCTCTTGAAAAGTCTCAATTGAAGATTACCACTTTCCGCTTCAATTTGAAGTCGACTTGTTTACATTCCCAAAGCCGTATGAAATGAGTGTTGATAGACGCAATAGGGTACTTGATTTCAGGTATCAAAAATCGGGCCAGGTTGATTGTGAACTGACTTGAATCATATCAACCTGATACCCACGACAACACACAGGCAATTTTGAAGATATATTGACGCAATTTTGACCAAGGAAACAAAGTCGACTTCTAGTTGATTTCATATCAATTTCTGGTTGACTCTGTGCACAACTCACAACTGATGGATTGATACACATATTACTTTTAGACGCGAGTTCAATCGAAAACTTGAGAAGGAATGGTGCCACTTTCCATAGACGACTCGTCTTCAAAAACTTTTACGTTCTGTCCACTATCGGCGAAGAACGTAGACAAATATGAACCTAGAAAGAAATTTCGAGAAACAACAACGATCACGTTTCTCTTTCTAGTCGATGGAGCTAGGAGAACAGAATTATTTCAAATCAGTCTCTCTCTTTACAAGCAAAAATGATACGACTTTACCAACTCTCGCACATTCAGGAGTATTCAAGGCCGGGTCCCCATCTATTAGTCGATTAGTGATTCAGTCCACGTTCGCGTATAAAAAAAATTTAGATAAACTATGCTTAACGTCAATTTTGAGCTCGAAAACATATCTAAAATTCAATATTCCTCCGCAAAGTTGCGAAGTTTTCGCCTAATAACGTACATAATACGGGCGGATATGAAATTTCTGTTAACGTAAAAAGTGGGCGTACTTGTAAAATTATCCATGTACAAAATACCGACTTTCTGAGGAAGCTGTACATATTTTGCGTCAACTTTAATTCCCTGCGGCGAGCTCGCACGCAGAAAATACTCGTTTCATTCATTCCGCTGACTCCGAAGAACGTGGGTGAGGGAAGAAATACCCACTTTCATTTCATCCCCCACAACAGGTACTAAAAATAAACTCACGTGCGGCAATAAAAATTTAATGGCCGGGTGGTAAATAATTCCAAAATCGTAAAGAAAGCGTTCATTTTGTTGGATAATTGACAACGAAGAAATTTGCAACATTGGTTTCAAAAAATACATCGCCTTACATAATCGTGATAATGATAAACATCTTTTTTGTTTTCGCAAAGACGTGTATAAAAACACTATTTCCGAGACAATGAGCCGAACAATAACACCTCTTACGATATCAAGACGAACTGAAAACTTTTACTGCGTTACAAAATGAATCATGCAGAACTCGTATAGGCAGGAAGGATGAGATTAAAATATATCGAAGACAAAGAGGAGCCGGAAAAAAGAGCAACCGCTCGCTAAAACACGCTCAATACATCGGAATACACACCCAACCTGGTGGTCTTTGAATGCATGAAAACGAATAAGCATCCTATACGTATATTAACTGCAAAATGCAGCAAACAGTCAGTCCCAGTTTTTAACAACGACGCATCGAAATAGGAAAATATATAGCATTTATTACGGCTTTCAAAGTAAATGTAAATTTGGTCCCGCGATTCATACTAGGAGAAAGGTTACTCTGTATGACCTGAATCACATATACTAAAGCTTCCCGGTGCCCTCTTATCAACATAAAATGAGAATTGCATGCCCTTATTTCACAATGCCCTTCTTGTCAATGCCACCGCTCTTACAATCGTTCCCCAAAATGCTTCGAGCGATCTTCATTTTGTTTTTCGCGCTCGTTAATTTTCTTCTAAATCGTCAAATTGTTCTCGTACTTTCTTCGGCGAGAATTTTTTTCTCAGTTGTTCCGTTTCGAATGAGGAAAAAATGTAATTCACATCATACAGTTCTTGAATACGTTTTAGAGGACTACCGAATTAATGAAAATATGTACAGAAATCGATATTTGTCCTTATTATATCATCGACTGAATGGCCTGAATTTTTTCGAGGTACATACAGTAGTGTAGTCGAGAAGGAAAACTAAAACGAGACGTACGAGAAAACAAAACGACACATTGCACACGATAGATCAATAGTCATTCTTTTTTTACTTGTCAAATAAGAAATATCAGTGACATTCATTACTTGTCTTCGTCTTTCTATGTTACTCTCACTAGCTCGATTCGAATTCAACATTCTAAGTTTTGATTACATTTGCTCCCTTCAGAATGAATTTCGAAAAAACAAAGAACTCCGGTGGAGCTGAATGCTGTAAACAATACGATTTGCAACTAGCGCAACAGTCAAAAGACTCCATCATAGAATATTATCGGAAAGGAAATGAGGAGAGTAAACTAGTTAAAATCTTCAAAACAGTAATCGAATACAAGCGAGCGGTTCCGCTGTTAGGACAATTTCTTGAAAATGATAAAATCAATTCGTTCCCATTGAGGGAAACTTCCAAGATGCAGGAGGGAAGAGTGAGGAAATACAATTTCGAAGGTGAAAAAGAGAGATCCAACAAAATTACGAGATCATGAGCGATAGCGAGAATAATGAAGAATAAAATATCGAAATACAAAAATATCTTGCTCGTAAATTCGTATAAAAAATAAAGATGACGTCAAAAGCAAGAAAGTCAGGAGGGTAGCGTTTCCGTCGACCAGGGCTTTTGAGCTTTGGAGCTTATTTGTACCACGCAGCCCGTGCATCGCTACAAATATATTATTAAACTTTCTTATTTTTCGAACTTTAGAAACTCATTTTCTACGACATTTTTCATCTGTATTTCATCAACGAGCACGACACACAGAAAAACTTATCCATAAACACAATCGGATTTATTAAAAAGTAATGTTTCCTCGAGTCGACTATACGTGGGCGTTCTTTCAAGTAACTCCTTATGATCGGAAATTTCACGATTCTACTTTCGAGTTTAATTTGCAGAGTAAGAAAGTTTCCGTGCGTCATGGAAACTTCATTTTTACGTTGTATAGATACGTCTAAAAAGTTACGAACCTCGTATACAAAAAAAAAAACAAAAACAAAATCCATACCTTATAAGGGACGCAAATTCCCATAACGGATTCAGAGTGTCTACCAGATTTGAAAATGAAAAATATTGGACTTTTATTGGACCTTCAATGACCTTTTTTTTTCTTCTACTTCTTTCATTAGTGCATAGCAGTAGTACTTTGGAGTAACACAAAATATCCACAAAATGAACTGGAATATCTCGTTTCAAGAACTGATCAAATAAATTCACAAGCCAGTTAATTTGAACATCAAGAAGAAGTACAACTTGGGTAGGTACCTATACATAGTTATTCGCTTCGTCTTCTCAAATTCCTGAACTTCCAATCTATACATCTATCCTTTCTCTTCGCAACTTCCTCAAACAATCGACGTCTTAGTTACTATCCCCCCCCTCCCCCGTCTATCAGTGTAGACCTCCCAAATACCCCGAAATCGGACAATTATTCCTATCGAAGACTAATCTCAGTTGCATTCATGCGACGTGTGCCCGTGTAAGTTTTTAGAATTCCATTAGAGTTGTGGTAAATACTATATCGACTCGGGAATGATACTTTAGACTGAGACTCGAGCTTGAGGCTCGAGACTGACATTCGAACCTGAGACCCGCACTTGAGACTTGAGACTGGGACTCGAGACTGACACTCGGGACTGAGACTCGAGCCAGACACTCAAGAATGGAGTCTGAGACTCACGACTGATGCTAGAGACTTTGACTCCAGCTTTAGACTTGAGACTAAGACTCAAGATTGAGACTCGCGTTCAAGACTCAAGCTTGAGACTCGAGACTGATTTTCCAGACTAAGACTCGCGCTTGAGACTTGAGACTAGGACTCGAGACTGAGACTGAAACTTGAGACTCGAGACTGAGACTGAAGACTGAGACTCGAGCGTCTTAGTGCTATCCACTCCTGCCTTCCGCAACCAACGCAACGATCCTTACGACACAATTACATCTTACTACTTACCAACTGATTCTCTTTCTTCTCTTTCAACAATACAAGATATCCATTCAACAAACCCTATAAATCAACGCATCCACATTATTCTTGAAACTCGTGCTTCCATCAAAACAACATCAACTTTCATCTGGATCCCTGGCCATATCGGTCTCTCAGGACATGACGAGGTTGACCGAGCAGCCAAGGAAGCAACCCATCGACCAAAGATTACAGGTCCATCTTCTTCCCCATCATACGATCTAAAAAACTATTACCGTCCCTAATTTTGCATGCTTGGCATCATCTTTGAACTCTCTTACCGCACTACCTCACCTACCTCTTGGTCCTCCTCAAACAGAGAAATTCCCGCCATGAAGAAATCATTCTCTCCCGCCTCAGAATTGGCTACACTCGACTCACTCATTCTCACCTCCCACTAAATCTCTTCCTTCCATCTTGCAACTACTGTTGAACAGATAACTTAACAGTACAACACCTATTCTCATGTCCAGCCCTACAAAACCAAAGACTAGTATTCAACGTCTCTTCCTTCTTATCCTACGCCTTATGCAACAACTCAGAAACAGTAACTAACTCTCTCTAATACTTACGCTCTACCAACTACTTTCCACTCCTCTAACAACCTACAATGAATTTCGCAAGCTAATTACATTGACATAATCCAATCAATTCACAGGAAATACCTAGATAATTCAACTGAATATATGTACCAATTGCTTAACAAAGTTTGGCGGCATGAGTGCCGCATCTGTTCTTAAAAGTCACAGAATGAAATACATAACATTCATAAAGATTGAGAAGCCTAATTGAATGAGTCAAGTACCTGTCGACTTACTTGGGTATTTCCTATTTATACTTGTTTTACTTTTTTTTAATTGGGATTCTTTTTTAGAATTTTTTATAATGCTTAAAAGACCAAGACTAATGTTGGAAAAACCCTCACTCCAGATGACGCCATCAATGACCTTGACCCACTTCTGGGATTAGAAGAAATTTCGACCTCCGCTACTTTAGCACCTGCCTCACACAGTTACTAGACTACACTGGGACCAACATACAATATACTAAAAGTGGTAAGGCACCTCCATTTAGGACACCTGGTTACCCAATGATATTACTAGCTACCAGGGGGGGTGAGTAAATCAAAGAAAAATTTCGGACACCGGGTGCCATTCAGAAGACTCAAGATTTGGAAAAAGGCACTGTCTGGCAGCCAGTGGACTTGGAAAATTTTTGACCTCAAGCTAGAGGTGATGGGAGGGGGACTTGGAAAAATGTCAACTTCGAAGCTATAAGTGATAGGGGGGGGGGGGGGTAAGAAGGGTTCTACCTCAGATCCTTATTTTTCATTTGTTTCAGAAATATTTGAGAATCTCTTTCCTTGTATGGTAAGTAGCACATGGGATTGTACCATTATCAGTTGTCAGGCAGTCAGAAAATACGCCCCATTAGTCAGGCTGGAGCGGCGTTCGCAAATGCTATTTGTAACAACTGTGAAATAAAATTTAGGGGCTCAGAGAGCTAGCAGAGTACGGCACGACCGCTTAGTGGGCGGTAATTTTATTTCAACCTTTAAAAATTCATAACGTGTCTCACGGAGACGGAGTTGGACTGAGTTACGAACTCAAACCAATAGGCGCAGTGAAAGATAAATACGGGTTGCTGAAAGGAAACACAATTTAACGTAATATATACAAATTATATTCCATTCGGCAACAAAACAAACGATGTACAATTTCATCTCTTCTTCATCGTAGGTAAACTCCAAATTGGCTATCAACGATAGTTTTTCAGCTAGCACCTAACGGTATATAAAATAAGCCGTCAGTCATAGACGTCAGGTACACAGAGCTGTAAGATAACATTATAAACGGGCTGCGGTGCGTGGAGCAAGCTACGAGCATTTACGGTACGGTCTCAAGACGGCTCAGTTACAGAGACTTGAATAAGAATCTCAACGGTGAGATCAAATAGGAGATTTCAAGACGACATAATTCTCAACGGTGAGAAAAATATAACATGATTCTCAACGGTGAGAAATCAATACGAGAGATTATGAGGTGAACGGTTGACCAGAGCATATGAGGGAAACGGTTCCCAAGTAATATAAATATGTACAACTGACCTGATCCATTGCTTCTGGATGCATCGCGAGCGAAATACGAAAGTACGTAAACACGAAAAATACGAGCAAATTAATGCCTCGAATAAATAACAAATGCACAACGGCAGAAAACGGAAGCGAATAATACGAGCAAATTAATGCCTCGAATAAAGAACAAATGCACAACGGCAGAAAACGGATACGAGCAAATCGACGACTCAAAGAGTAATCGCACGACAGCAGAAAACGGTAGCAATACGCAGTATAATATGATAAACGAAATACAGTTAGCGAAATTCTGAAAACGGAAGCAACGAATGCTGAAACTGGTATGATCGTTATCCTGACGGTGGATCCCTCAATCCTTACGAAAGAGAAAGTTGGAAGTTGGAGAAAGTAGCCGGTGAAACGGAGGAGTGGGATTATGGCCTCTCAAAGGTTGAGAAGTTATCATAAAGATCAGGCGGTAAGGTTTATCACAGCATGAGGTCGGAAAAGGTCCGGAAGGGTCATATTTTCCGACAACAACAACACATATCTGTAAATGGCAACGCAAACAAAAGTGCACTCCTTACAGTTGCCAACTAATTGCTTAGACTTTAATCAGAGGTGATTAAAAAAAAAAAAGTTATTGATAATGATTTCTAGGCTCTGCTTTGTTATTCTAGAGCAGATGATGATTCTTTAGGCGTATTTTCCTACAAGTTGGATGGGTTTAGTTACTCTATGAATAATGATAGTTGATCATGATTGCAATTGGAATTCCAGATGAACGAGTGATCCTTATTTTGAATGATCTGAAAGAGAGATCACCAAGATTTTTTTCTTTAATTTAAGAATTATCAGAAATTTATTGCCTTTTTTTGGCATAGCTAGTGACACCATTGAGTTGCTGAGAGTTCCAAGCAAGGGACCTCATTACTTAATATGTTAGGCCAATTAGCTCATCTTGCTCCCTCTATACACAAACTCACGTCACAGTTTTCTCAATAAGACGTTGTCAACAACCTTAACCTACTTTATTAGACTGTAATTAGACCTATCTCTTTAAATCGCACCTAATATATAGTACACTATAGTTCATTTCAAAGACTTGAAAATGTTACTTTATAAAATGGCTAAGCTGAACTAAGTTTATACCAGGTTCAGCCATTCAGCCCATTATAGAGTAGGGCACAGTATGACGTCATAGACCTATACCCAGCTATTGAGAGGAAGGAATAAGCCGTAGTCTGTTCACAGTAAGAAAAGGGTCAAAAGAGTTATGCTACTTGAGAAATTTGTGCCATGTTCTTTAAAAAGTTGGTACAAAATGGGACAAAACTTCAGGGGCAGATTTAAAGGGGGGGGTTCCCCCTCCCTCCTTTGACCCAAAAAATATAAATAAATACACAAAAAATATCAAAAAGAAGGGTGAACGCGAGGAATTCATTTTCAACCCCCCCCCCCAAAAAAAAAAAGAAAAAAAAAAAAAAAAAACATCTTGGATCCGCCACTGCAAGTAACCTTTTCTGAACGTAAAGAGACAATATTGTAATGTTGACCTAACAAAGAGTAACCAAAATTAAACTATGCTACAAAAGGCGAGAAACTAGGGGAGCAAATCGGCCTGCAAGCTATTTACTCTAACATAGTGTTGGAAAGTATCAATAGAGTAATACATTCCTTGGCTTTTCAGAAAAAATAACAATCAGGAGAAAGATATCTATCCAATAGGAACTATTTTGTACTTTTTGCCTGATCAATGTTTTTTATCCAAACTATTGATAGTTTAAGGAAAAACTATTGGGACTTTTGATAATTTGGACCAGTCAATGCTATAGAATCGCACTTCTGAAGGAACTAACCTTACACACTAGGTCTAATTGTTTTACCAGAACTATTGAACCTGGAGCAAAAAATTTCCTAGGTTCCTTTTTCAAACTATTTCTTTTACCTCGAGGTTTATTAGTGACGTCATTAAAGAAATTGCAAGCCATTTGTTTTATTTTGCCAATTGTAGTTCCATGGCAGTTCTCGCCTGTTAGGTTCAAAAAGGTTAGAACTTTCAGAACCGGCTTTGAAGTAAGTTTCGTTCTCTTCTTTGGTTCTCTCCCAAGTAAAATTTGAACCCAACCTGGTCAAGTTCTCTTTCATAACACTAAAACCGCTCCGTTCCATTTTTATGTGGTAAAAAAAAATAGACCTGCTAACACACCATTTTTTACATAACACACATTCAATTTTTTGGTTTCCTTATCAATTTCCCTGGTTTCCTTATTAATTTTATTGGAAACTATCTCAGCATACCTGGCGGTTGACTGGTCAAAATCACAATAGTGCCTTTGAAAAAATTTCAGGACTATTGATAGCTTCAAACTATCAACTATTCAAACCACGCAGCGCTAGCATTGCGGAGGTTATAGAGGTATTATGGAATACATCAACATGTGAAAATTATTTCTGTGAAATCGCATCTCTGCACTGGAGTTCAAAGTTTCATTTGACAGAAATAATCATAAATACAGAGAGAAAACAATCAATTTACAAACGTTTTTCTGAAAAATTGAAATTTCATTACATTATACTCTTACCAAAAAACCTCCTTGATACCTCTTATATCATTTTTATCAATCCAGCGATCCTAGCAGATGCCTGGTTCTAATTGCCCACCTTTACTAACATACAGTATGTTGGATTTATTACTAGACCAATGATTAAATGGTCAGGTAAGTTGACCAACACGTAATGTAACTGACAACAAGTTGAGTGACAACAAAACAAACCGACAGGAAAATAAACAGATTTGTTTTTAACAAACACAAAATTAAACCAACACATATTTATCTGACACAAACAAAATCTAACCAACAACCATTTTAACCAACAATATTTTTGTCAGATACTTGCAAAATAACCAACAGCTGTTTTAACCAACACCAAATCATACTGACAACAAATTTAACAGACACAAAATCAAACCAACAACAATTTTAACAGACAAAAAATCAAACCAACAACAATCTTAACCAACAAAACAATACTGGTGGCGCTCTCTATGAATGTGAGCATGTATGCATTTTGTAGGTGCTGAGTGAGTTTAAATCAATTGCCTGATACGGGCGATTGATTCAAACTTAAATTTGCATGATAAACCAACAATTACTGGGGATGGTAACACAGAATTTTGGCAATCTGAGTTTAAACTGAGGACACGTAAACTTTTAATCATTTGATAGAACCAGCCCTAAGTAGAAACTGATGATTTTTGCGCCAGTTAATTGTCAATTTTCCTGTTGGTAAAACTGGCCCTTAGTCAATGCTCTTTGTTACACTTTGACTATACAGTGTAGGTATATGTATAGGTATACAGTATAGTCAAAGGTGTTACACCAACGTCTTAACACGCACCGCACCCTTAAAGTAGTATCCAACAAACCGCCTACTTTTTCAACAACGCGAGTAATTTTCTGGTAGGTGTGTAGTCATTGGACTAGACTAAGAAATAATGAGGGAGGGAGCCGTGACTATGACGTCATCATGCCTGAGATAGACATATCAAAAGTCGATGAGATTGATAGCATTGATTCTTAAAATAAAATAAATAAATAAACATGATCACAGATTATTCCAATCAATATATTGATACATTAGCAGAGGACCCACTGGGCTGTTTCTTTTATAGGGAAGTCATTTTCAGAAGACTTTTTGAGAGTTTTTAGGGCTTGGATCTATTTTTATCTGCGTTCAACCTTGATTGTTATGATACCTAGCATAAAAAAATTTGTCTAGGCTAGATAAAATAATGGAACCTATTCTTTTAAATGGGCGGTTATTTCCACAAAACATCCGGGGCTGTTCATTTGTGACGTCATAATTTTTGAGAAATTGTCTAGGGAGATGAAATTCTTATTTTGGCTTGAAATTTGGAATTGTTTCGAGTCTGGAATGGAATAGATATTGTAATTGGAATGATATGATTCCTCCTCAGATTAGGTTGATGAATCCCTGATTCTCAATTTATGAAGATATTGGTGGAAAAAAATAGAAGCAATACTTTCAGACGAGACAAAAGTAATTTTATCAGATGATAAGGCTAGGAACAACGTCTCAACCGTCATCCCCACCTAGAGTTTTCATCAATAATCGCCACAATTTTTCCTAAAATGAAAGTTATTTCAAAGAATTATTCTCGATGTCTTACCTGATTGGCTTTGTTGATTTGTTTTTTGAGTCCAGCGAACGCCATTGTGACGATGTAGTATCGGCAAAGTACTCAAAAGATGATTCTACTCACACACGTGTTCGTCTGCAACAAAACAGAAAAGATCATAATTGAAAATTTGTGTCATCAATTGAGCTTTATACTACTACAATGACTTGAATCGACACATCTCTCAGCAGAAGATGAAATCTCTTCATTAACAATTGGCTGGAAGCAGCGTTATGAGCTTTGCTAAACAATTGCAAGAACGATGGTAGTATTTGTGGGAAGTGAGACTGGTAATTAGAACGACAACAATTTAAATTTGAACAAATTATACTATAAGAAGTGCCTTCTAGAATAACGAATGAGAGGAATATATGTTTTTTTGTGGATCAATATTTCTTCAATAGAAGTACAAAAAAGAAACTCCAGATCCTCTATGAACGAGGCAATTATTCATGACGACTTTTTAACTCAAAGCTTTTAATTTCTATTAAATTATTTTTTACATGTATTTGTTGCGTCGTCACGCGCTTCTTTGCATTTGATTTTTCTCTGACTCATGTTGAACCTAAAAGTGAATTCCGTCAATCAATACTGACCATCATTCCATCGTCTGTCGCTCTTGATAAACACACGTATACAAAGAAACTATACCCTTCAAGGTTGTTTATTCCCAGTTCAATAGACAAAGACGGTTGTTGAACTAACACCGATCAGGAAGCCTTTCAATGTGAAGCTGATATGGATTTACGTCAAAAATAGGAAGACATGATATGAAGCACTTCCACGTTTCCTCCGTCTCGTTCCATTTTATCCTTAATAATAATAATGACTAATTTTTTGACAACAAACGTCAAATCGAGTTCTTCATTTGTACAACAATAATCATTTTGCCATACCAAGAAGTACTCACAGTCAGTAATCGGTATTCAATTCAAACAGAAGTGGTATTCCATATGAACTGCTTGAATCATCAAAAGGCTCGCAGCCAGCAGTCTTCTCAAATTCTTTTTTCTCGGACTTTGTTTGAGATCAGAAATTTTCAGTCAAACGACCAAACAAAAATGAGGACCTACCCAATAATCCAAGTCGACTTTAGGTTCACATCATTTTCACGTCGAAACCAAAAATGAACTCTAAATCTACAAAGGTATCCATCAACTCATTGCAGAAGTCGAAATTACTCATTCTCGAACAAAAAGAGTGTATCGAGTTTAAAAAATTTTCAAATCCAACAAGTCTGTTCGGAACAAAGGAGAAATGAAAGCTATATCTTTCAAGATCAAATAATAAACTAACGTTCGAATTTCGCATCTTTTCTCTCGGATGATATTTTTTCGTGAAGAAACTCGTGAATTTTTAGCACCGTAAATTTTTACTACCGCCTTCTTACAGCTATAAATAATATTAATGGCCTCAAACAAACATGAAAGGAAGAAAATATGAATGATACTGTATTAGAGACTTTGATCGATTTTTATTCCATTCGATCCTAATATTAACTTTCACTCCCGAATGGGCAAAACTTCGACCTTCAATCCTCAACATTATCAACATTTCTGTAGCAGCCGTTCAAACTTTATTCAAACGATGAATTTTCAATTTGATAATTAAAACTTTGTCAACCTCTATTCTAATCTGAAAAAGTGAATTTTTAATTAAGGATTTACAATTTCAAACTATCCGACGATCATCTCAAAATTCTTGGAGAATTATTTTACGAAAGGTACAGCGGATAACAAAGTATGGCCAGAACAGACTCGAGAGTCCATACTTTTAGACACACCAAAAATTCATCGGACCAAATACGGGCACGATGATTTCTCTTTTTTTTTCTGAAGACGGAAAAAATAAAAAAAACACTGAAGTTTCCGTGTTCATAATGGCTATTTCTGTCGTAAAAACGTGAGGTTAGAGATTTTCGAACTGACAAAAATTACTCATTACACCTCAGTGTAGTAGCGAACGATAATTTTTATTACAAGTAATAACTTCACTTTCGATCACAAGCGCGAGTGACAGATGTCTTCATTTATTCAGAGATGAAGCATAGAATCGACGGATTAGTATTTCATGATTGACGGCTATAAGCAAAACCGGGAAAAAGTCGTTTTCTTTCACTCAATCACCAGGCCTCTCACCATGGATGAATGAAACGCTTGCTACATTTCAGGTAATCGTCAAAAAGGTTGCTTATGAAAATGTGAATGCAGAAAAGCTGGTTATTGGGACTCATACGTGACTTTTTTAAGGCCAGAACGGGAAAGAGGCGCTTCATATTAGGAAAGAATCTCCCAGTACCCAAGTCATCAACTGCACAGAATGCTCAATATTACAGGTGGAAACAGATTAGGAGGTTTCAAGAATTCCAGTTTATGCAGAGGGTTTATGGGACTCTCGAATCTCAACGTCAGGACTCAAGGTAAAGATTCGAGACCAGATTCCATCTTTATGGATGAAAAATAGTGGATGAGATTGTGGACCACGACTACTACCAATTCAATAACAAGTTCTACAGCGAGGAAAGAAGATGAGCAATGAGATCACCGCTGTCACCAATACCGGTAGAGGTATTCATGAATGATACGGAAAACAAGATATTGAAAGCCAGGAAGTTTAGAAACTTGCTCAAATACTGGGCGAGGTATGTGGACAGGCAATAGACAGGTGGACAAATGCAATGGTTGAGAGCATCAATTTTCGAACCTAACTCTCATATTAGATACTAACAAAATCTTCAAGAAGTCAACGCACACCAATACTATCACCCCCAATGACTCCTACCATCTTTCCAGTTACAAGTTCGCGGCGATTAGGAGCCACCACTTCCAAGCAATCTCTTTCCAGAAGAACTACAAAGAAAAGAGAAGAGAAATTGAAAAAGGAAAACAGGTCGCAGCCGCCAACAGCTACTCAAAAGGTGTAGTTGAGGAAGTTCTTGAGCAGACGGAAGCAAAGAAAGGAACTTATGACAGTACAATAAAAACTTACTCTGGGTCAGTACCATAGGTAGTAGAGCACACAAACAAGGTGCTAAAGGCGTTTAGTAATTATGATGTAGGCTTGGATCCCGATGAGATTATCGAAATTTTTCCTTGAGTTTTTCATTTACCAACGACTCTCTTCTTCTAATAATACCCCCGCAGTCTCTCGTCAACTATGATGTAATGGTGAGTATGCATGACCACTCACCCACGGTGGAAAGAATAAACGAGACCAGATGGAGAAAGGGGCACTAAGTGTTCAAGCTCAGTGGGAAGGCTTTTCCTTTGGTGTGACCGGAAGAAAGTTCAACATCAGATAGAGAGAGCATGAAACATTGAAGGGAAAAGAAGATAGCGAGTCACTGTTTGGCAAACACTGCTTCAGAAGAGACTCTTAAACCTCATCAACTGTCGGAGCTACCAAAACTTATCTAAACCCAAAGCGGGCCTCATCGCTGCTGAAGCACCACTCGCCCTGAGGACCACCAAAAAATGCACAGCGTGGCTATTACAAACCAATCAGTCGGTAAAATGCTGAAGGCATCTGTCTCCAGCCAACAAAACCGACAAAGGCTTTGTAATTTAGGACAACTCCGTCACATCAGAAAAGGTGAATGAAGATAGCGAAAAAAACTATGCAGAAGTGAGAGGGAAAGTGGAAAAACCACACACTCAGTCACTTTTCTGGAGGCGTGGTTGAGGGGTTCCCAAAGAAATAGAAGCAGAGAGGGAACCCAAGACAGCACAGTGAGAATATGAGAATATACTCTGGGTCAGTACCATCCATAGAAAAATAGGCAAATAAGGTGATACAGGATTTTAGTAATCATGATGTGAATATGGCTGAAGAGAACAAGCAATGACCCAGACAGAAGAAAAAGACAAGGAAGAGTTGAGCAGAGTGTACAAACTTAGTTGCGACCAGTGTGAGGTTAGTTTATTGAAGAGACTGGGAGGAAGTTCATCAGAAAAAGAGAATACAGACTATTAAGAGAGAACGAAGATGGCAAGTCACTATTTGGCAAACACAGCAATGAAGAACAGCACAATGAAAAAGGAATAAAATCGCGCCAAGAGAAGAAAACTCTGGGTCCAAATGGGAATCGCAAAGGCAAAGAGAAGAAGACCCAGCTCCTTGAACATTGTACTCACGTTTGACAAAAGATTATTCGGATTGGGATTTGAAGAGAAAAGCGGAACAGAATGGACTAATAAGAAGGCAGCAAACTTGGTGACCAATAAGAACAGAGCACTCTGATTGAACAGTTTAGGAGTAAACCAATCACGACGCGGCATTGTTTCAGCCACTAAAAAATAAAATTTTCTGGTGTAGCCAAATGATTAAAGGTCATGTTTCATGTCTAGCATCCGCTTGTTTGCTCCCTTTTTGGACCTACTATACTGCATATTGAACTCTATTAGTATAGGCCTTGGTCGAGGGGCACACTCACTCTACTCGTTCACCCCTTTACTAGTCTCAGGCCTGGTTTCATGAAGGCTTAGCCTAGTATAGAGTGTACTATAGCTACGCGTCAGTTTTGCGCAGCCGTCAGCCTCGACATAAGAAATGCGTTCAATTCGATACCTTGGGAGAAGATATTGGAAGCCCTAAAGGACGCAGAAGTGTCCGCACACCTGCTCAGGATGATCAGTAACTATCTTAGCTGTTGAGAAATCCAAGCAGAGACGTCTGCTAGAACAGTGAAGCACCCGATTACTTGTGAGGTGCTTCAGGGGTCGGTCCTTGGGCCGCTGTTGGGGTCTGTCGCATAAAACGGAATTTCCAAGGAGAAATTGCCTCTGGGTGTTAAGCTTATCTGCTATGTGGATGACACATTGGTGGTAGACACTGCCAAAACGACTGTAAAGGTGGTGGAGAGCAGGGTTAACCGGGCCTTAGAGGGAGTGACGCGTTGGATCGAGTCGGCCAGACTAGAACTTGCAGTAGATAAGACGAAAGCCCCTATTATTCATAACCCGTTGGAAGTTCAGTCCACCCAACTTCTGCCTACAAAGTGTGAAAATTGAAACTAAGAGAACAATGAAGTATTTGGGTTCAACTCAACAATGAGCTTCAGGCATCATCTCCTGATGACAGCGGAAAAGGCGGTTAGAGTAGTTGCATACATAGGCCGCCTGATGAGGAACCTAAGAGGGCCGAGAGAAGCCAGAAGAAGGATCATGATGAGCACCGCTATGTCGATCCTCCTATATGGTGCCTCAGTATGGGCCGTCTCAATGAAAATATCTCATCGAGGTAGAGAAATGGTATAGATCTGAGGTGTGTTAGCGCCTACCGCACTGTCTCGACGGAGGCTCTTTGCGTATTTGCACGTTCACCAACAATCGAGCTCATTACAGAGGAGAGAGCGGTGGTGTTCATAGCAAAACAGACGACGACAACCAACCGTGAGACTCTGCGGGTTAAGCAGGAGGCCAGGCGCTCCTTGCTTGAGAAACTCAATGGAAAGCAAGAATTGCCCAGAGTGAGCTGGGCACACGGACAACCCGTGTGTTAATACGCGACCTTGATGAATGGATAAACCGACACCATGGTCATTTAAACTTTCACCTGACGCAGGTGTTTAGCGGCCATGGCTGTTTCAACAAGTACCTTTGTAAGAAGTTAAGGAAAGTTGAGCCGCACTGCGACCAAGGGCGGGATGGTAGACCACAGCACACCTTATTTGAGTGCACGGCGTGGAGGCGTGAGCCGGACAAGCTTAGTCGATCTCTCGAAGAGATCGGGGTAGATGAAGCGCTTGTTCCGAGTAGCCTGGTATTCACCTGCTAGGTTCCAAAGAAGCATGGAACCAGGTGTCTGCATTTGCAGACACCGTCATAAAGAAGAAGAGGAACTGGGAATGGAACAAGCAAATGCAGAACCACGCTATGGTCTACTCGACACCTGTGTACCATCAACACCCAGATGTGCAGGAAGAAGAGGAAAATCATCCCTGAAGAGAAGCCAACAGTAGCCCAGTACATCTAAGATAATGGCGGTGTTGTTATTGTGTGTTCTAGTGTTTTTCTGCGTGCCAGGAGGCCACTGCAACTTGGCGGTTGCCAATGCAGCTCGGCAGTTGCCGAGTAGAAGAGGGGGTTCGCCAAGCAGATTCTTCCAACACTGAAGTAATACCCGAAAGGGTTGATACCGGTGTTGGAGGAAACAAAATCAAATGCTTACGCAACCCGCGCCCACTCCACCATTGAGGAAGGGTGGCGCTACACAAGCGACAGAAGCGAATGGCATAGAGTGTACTATACATTAGGAAACTGAGCTTTGTTAGTATAGGCCTAGTCAGCCACCCTTCCTAGTCTGGTACGTATATAATAAAGGCTACATCTACTACAGCAGCCTGATTCAGGCCTAATATAATAAAGGCTTCAGTCTAATATAGGTCTAGTATACTGTATAAGGTTACTTGGCCAGAAGAACGCACGCAAATCACGAAATCTGGATAGGATTCAGGATTTCGAAATTTTTTCAAGTCCGAAGGTCATTTGTACGCACACACGCGAAATTCGAAATCAGTGTAGGGGTCAGAGCAAAGACATGAAACATACCAATATCACAGTTTTACGTCCATGAAAACCAATGTTCAAGGCCTTGCTCTTCAGGAGCAATACAATTGATGATGAAGTGGCACCCGAACGTACTCTTGTAAGACAACTGATAGGGTAGAATAGAGTACTTAGAATTCTTTCAATATCCGGTGCCTCACGTACACCTCATCATACTCAGAATAAGTTCTAACTAGTACTCCTAAGTTGTTCAATTTTTGCTAGACGTCATACGGCGCACAGCACATTTTTCAAAATAACCTCCTATAAAACAGGTCCACGAGAAGGAGAGATAAGTAGTAAGAAAACAACAACGGTGGACATTATTATCAGGTAGTGACGATTTCTCGGTATACTGCATCCACAATCCAGGTAGTAACCAAGAAATTAGTTAGCATCAGTAAACCGTAGGCATTTGCAGATGTGACAATTGACATTTGTCGACGGAAGCGTTCCCGAATAAGAAGGTACTGAGAAGCAAACAAGCAAATAACCTTGCAATTTAGTATAGCCTCCTCAGTACAGAAAATCTAGTCATAACAATGTAAGGATTACACAGACTCTAAAAAATGCGTTGGTTTTCTCAGAATAATTATCCATGAATTATTTCCAGCACGACACAACCAAGAGGATTAGAGTCTTTCGAACAGAAGCAAGAAAGAGAAGGATATGGAACGTGTTATCAGTGACCCAGTTTCAACTAACGCAGAATAATTGCATCTCTCTTCTTCGTGTTGAATTTTTTGCACCTAGGTCACTCTCTTCGCTGTTTTAATGCCCAAATAATATTTCTTTATAATTTATTATCTTAGTTTCTTCCTCGTAATCCTCAATACGTAATATTGGAACATTATTTCGTGAAATCTCGATTCATTGTTAATTGATTTCTCTCTGTGCCTCTCCTCGATGCTTTCCGTAATTCATACATTCTTTTTCTCTCTTCCCTCATAATTAAATCGAACCTCGTGAATACTGAGCCAGAAACAACCCTCGAACATGCTCAAAGCTTCACATCCTCATCCCTTCAAACGCGCACGTATTCTCTTTAGCTCGCCAAGAGCTCGTAAAAACTTCCTAATATAATTATGAATTGAATTACAGAGGCCAGATACGTCTCGCGAGATATACTGAAGATAGTTTCTAATGATCAACGAGAGTAGAATTCCAATTTTCATGTCCTGCAATGCGAGTCGTGCATAAAATATTCAATGTGTACCGGGAAGCATTTTACTGCCGCTAAACCTACATCAATAATAACATCGCGAACATTTTCTACAGGCTATCTTTGTAGTAACCACGTGCCTGACGCAAATAAGATCAATAAAACGAGCTAAGGAATTATACGCTGCGACGCTGAATTACATTACATCGTTGCACGGTTACGAGACAAGTTCTCGTTCGAAAATAGGAATAAGAAATACCAAGTTGAGCTGGCGTTGGAAAAAGGGGAACTTTTCGGGTCGGAAAAGTACGATCGCGCGAAATATCTTCCGAGTTTCAAAACTTGATGACTGAACTCATTATATTTTAAAGAATCTTCATCCGATCATTTTTACTTTTTTAATTTAACGTATCGTAGCAACCGTAGTAAATTAGAAGAAGCGTGAGTACGTTCCGAAATCTCGCACGCCTTGATGTATTGTAACTAAAATTTTTCATTCCACCTAATCAGTTTAGGCCTGTAATATTGAATATTTGGCGCATTTGCATGCATGGGTACTGTAAGATTCTTCATTCATATCCTTGCACTAGAAAAAAATTTCATCATAATACGATTGGGAAGTATCCCCAGTAAAACAGTTATCAAATATCCTAAAGAAATTTAATTCTCGCCGATATTCACAAACTGCTATTTGTGAAAATTATTCTGCTCGACAAATCATTCTCAACTACAAATAGTGAGTAACATTCGAGAGAAACTTTCTAGCGCAACACCTAGAGAACTGCAAGTATACCAAAATAAAAACTTTTCAAAGTTCATAGATAACCAACTCGTTTACTTTGCGATAATACAAAGAATAAAATTCTAGAATAATAGAAGAATACCTGAAAATTGACGAACCCTTCTAATTACAATATTATGAAGAATTTTAAACACTAAACAAGTCACGAACACGAAAAACGTCGATTTTCTTCATAAGTTAAAACCATAGAATAGAAGTGAATAAAAATCGCAAAAATGGTGCGGAGGTCGGGAAAACAAACTGAAAAAAAAAAAACATGAAAATATGACCACGAATGTAACACAGCGAACTGAACTGGCGAGGACGAGAGTAACTTTTAGCCGGAGTTGCAGTTCACTGCGAGTAGAGTGAACAAGTACATAGATGGGAATGCGAAAGTTTCAAACGGCGAGCACTAAAAAAGCTCAACTTTAAAGGTACCCACACAGTTATGTATACCGTGTACAGGATCAAATGCGTGCGCATTTCGTTTATTCCGTGAGAGGACAATATCGGCAGCCAGTGTTTCTTAAACTTGAACGCATCCCAATTTCATAAGCACTAGAAATTACGCAACGTACTCTTACTTTTGGACTGACACTCCACGGTAAATAAGGGTACGTATTTTTTTTTTTTTTTCCTTTGGAATTTATATACAACACGGCCTCCCTACGTACGATAACGTGCGTGACGCAACCGAACAGAGCGATTATCTACACCCGCAATAAGTCATTCATAAAAATGTTTATCACTATGGAGGGTAGTGTAGTATTCTTCTATTATCGTTGTAGAGAAAAGTAGGCATTTAGGTCGACGAGCTACTCTGGCAAAATCAATCGCGGGTAGTCATGACGGTGACATTCAAAATGAAGGATACGTATAACAAGCCTTCGATCTTGATAAATACTCCTACTGTTATGAATTAGAAAAAATCTCGAAAACAAGAGGGTGTTGCCGTTTAAGATGATGAAACATTCTTCAACCCACGCGAAATTGGATTACAGACTTTTGAGCTTCACATTTTCGAACAACTCTGTCTGGATCACATGAATTCTGTTTAATTTTGGTTTTACTGTCTTTTCTACCTTCTGTGTGCCTCAAGAAAAATCGACATATGATTTTGCTTGATCCTGGTATGAAAATAGGTACACAATGAAGGTACAGAAATTATTGTCCAGGAATATTGGACACGAGTATCGAATATTAAAGGAATAATAGGAGCAGGGTTAGAAATTGTTTACGATTGCTGGTTCGTATTCCTTCAAGAACATACTAAAACCCCCCGATGTCCCGGTGTGAGTACGCTCTCTACAACCGAAAAACCACGAAAATCACTTTTTTCGCTCTATCTCTGCTAAAATAGCTTTTTTGGTAAAAATACCTTACGTACAAGTTGCAGAACAAAAAATTGCCTACAAAAATAATGTCTTTGATTTTCTGGCTAGGATCAACACTTTTTGAGGAGATCGAGTAGGAAGTATACCACAATTCAGGCCTGTCGAAAGTTCCAGTCGAGTCCGAGGCCAGAAACACAGCCCCCCCCCCCTCAAAAAAATATATAGAGGCGATTGCAGGTTGGCAATGGCAGCGGGGAACCCGCAACCTCACGCGCTCCGTTCACGTTGGCGCAAAAGTGCTCCCTCAGGAAATGAATTGGCTGGGCTCTTCTCAGTATACTGTGTACTAGGCCTGATATAATGAAGGCTGGAAGATGAAATTTTTCCAAGTCCCTAAAGTAGGTCAAGGTTATTGATGACGTCATGAAACGTCCCACGTCACGTCACGTCACATAGTTCACAGAAACTACCAAACGCGGACGTTTTCTGAGGGTATAATCCCCCTAAGAAAATGGAAAGTTGAAATTATTCAAAGTCCCTAAAGTAGGTCAAGGTCATTGATGACGTCATGAAACGTCCCACGTCACGTCACGTCACGCAGTTCACAAAAACTCCGGGACGCGGATGTTTTCTGAGGTTGTAATCCCCCTAACAAAATGGAAAGTTGAAATTCTTTCAAGTCCCTAAAGTAGGTCAAGGTCATTGATGATGTCATGGAGCGTCACATGTCACGCCACGTCACACAGTTCACAGAAAGTCCCGAACGCGGACGTTTTCTGAGGGTATAATCTCTCGAAAAAAATGGAAAGTTGAAATTGTTTCAAGTCCCTAAAGTAGGTCAAGGTCATTGATGACGTCATGAAGCATCCCATCTGGAAGTTGAAATTGATTCAAGTCCTCAAAGTAGGTCAAGGTCATTGCTGACGTCATAAAGCACCACACGTCACGTCACGCAGTTCACAGAAACTTCCGGACGCGGATGCTTTCTGAGGTCGTAATCGCCCTAACAATACTAAGCCTGATACAACGAAGGCTGGAAGTTGCAATTTTTTTGAGTACCTAGAGTAAGTCAAGGTCATTGATGACGTCATAAAGCGCCGCACGTCACGTCACGTCACCCAGTTCACAGAAACTCCCGGACGCGGACGTTTTCTAAGGATATAATCCCCCTAACAAAATGGATAGCGGGTTCCCCGCCAAAAACAATTCTCATACCCTCCCCTGGTAAACCGGGCCTCTAAGAGAGCCGGGCCCGGGGACAAAATTCCCAGTTGCCTCCTCCTCTCATCAGGCCTGACTTCGTGGACCGAGTACGACTAGAATTAGCAAGACACAAGATGCTCTGTAGTTAAGATTTTGCAATTCCTCACTGAATCACAAGTTGCAAATGTCCAAGAATATTGCTTAAACATTTTTCTCGCACAAAAAGGTGTTAATATTTTGCTGAGGGTCAGTGTTTGAATTCTCAAGATTCTACCGAGTTGTGCATCCTTGAGTAACTGGAAATAGTTTAATTTCTGAGGTTCAACTTTAAACCACAAGGGTAAAGGCAGTCTGTGTCAGCACTTTTGAGCTTTCTTTAGCGGTTCTGTCTGACGAGAGCATTTCTGTATTGTTTTGACCCAATCACGAATTTGTCTTTGGGTATCGAGCTATGTGAGAAACTGGAAACAGATTAATTTCTGAGTCTCAACTTCAAACCATAAGGCTGAAGGGAGTCTGCGTCTGAACTTTTGAGCTATCGTCGGGCCTGCCAAAATTATAATTACGCTTTAGTACAGGTGATGGATGAAAGACAAGTAGAAATATTTTAGGCACCAAAAGCCGATTACCGTGAAAAATGTCAGGCTAGGTGTCCGAAACAACATAATAAAAATTACCGCCTCTGGAAGTTGTATCAAACTTGCCGCGGCACGTTCTAGCTCCCCAAAATCAATTTTTCTACAATATCTCAAAAAGTTGAAGGCCGAGAAAAAATTGTTTCAACCAAACAAACATTCTTAGTAAAAGTTCCTCTCAAATGGTGTTTGAAGTTGGGCACAGTCCATTATTTAGCCCATAATCACCCTTGAAAAAACTTACTTGAATGAGGGGAGGTAGGAAACCTGTTTTATGAGTCTTATGGTGTTTGAAACGTTGTATAACTGGCTCATTGAGGGGGCTAGGCCAATTGGTGTATGGAGTATTACATATCCAGTTACTTAAAGGAGCAATTATTTTAATCGGACTATCAGTGCTGCAAGATGATACAAAGGGGAATTGGAATTTATTGAAGAGGGGAGGGGGGTGTTTGAAGCATTGCATATCTGGCTCATTGAAGGGACTAAGCAAATTTATGTATGAAACATTGCACATCTAATTACACGGAGAAGCTATTTTGATCAGGCTACACTCACCACGGCGTGGGAGCTTTTTTAAGGCGGAGTTTTGCAGAGCTTGTTCCAAGAATTGAAGATGAGCGAGCGGTAATCATTTGGAAGGGAGTGCGATCGGTGACAGTATCGAAAATGGTAGCCTGTTTAGCTGCCTGGTTTACCAAGTCATGTTCGGGTAAGCCAACGGGGAGGGGGAGTCAAAGGAACATTACGCGGGTGTTGAATGAGGTAAGAGCTTGGAGCGTGAGGATTCTTCGTGAGAGAGGGTTTGTAGTATAGGGGTCATTGAGAGAGTGAAGAGAAGGAAGTGAGTCTGTGAGGAGGAGAAATTTGCCATGCAGCGGAAGTTGAGAGACATAAGAAAGATTGGCAAATATTGCCATCAATTGACCAATGAATATAGAGGCAATGTTACAGATACGATGGAAGACGTCATAAGCACGACAAATGGTATGGTCAGGATATTCTTGAACTGTCTTACGTGGGTGGTCAAGGTGCAGTCAGATTTGAGGATTTTTCTGAGATTTCAATGGATGTTAGACTGGGATAGGATTCGAGGTTTCAATTAAGGAGTTCACGTGAATATCCAAGTACCCCATTTCACATTTACAATTTTTCCAAGTTTACCTCCTCATACAAACAGAATTTCTCTGTTGACATGTTTCATGTCTTTTTTGACACCCTAGGTACTTCCGAAAATTTGCAGGTCCCCCCCCCCCCCCCTATTAATGGACTTAGAAAATTTTTTGTGAATTACCTGGGAGGTTATCCAGAAATCTGCGAGTACCACCCCCTGGGTAAAAATAAAATAAAATAAAATAAAATAAAATTGAATTGGATTAAAATAAAATAAAATAATATTAAATTATATTAAATTACATTGAATAAAATAAAATTAATATGAAATAAAATAAAATAAAATAAAATAAACCTCGAATCACCTGAGAGGTCATCCAGAAATCTGCGAGTACCACCCCCCTGGATAAAAATAAAATAAAAATTAAATTAAATTAAAATTAAATTAAATTAAATTAAATTAAATTAAATTAAATTGAATTAGATTAAAATAAAATAAAATAAAATAAAATAAAATAAAATAAAATTGAATTAAATTAAATTATATAAAATTAAATGAAATGAAATGAAATTAAATTAAATTGAATAAAATTAAAATAAATCAAATTAAAATTAAATTAAATTAAATTAATATGAAATAAAATAAAATACAATAAAATAAACCTCGAATCACCTGGGAGGTCATCCAGAAATCTGCGAGTACCACCCCCTGGGTAAAAATTGAAAAAAAATGAAGTAAAAATATATAAAATTAAATCAAAATAAAATAAAATTAAATTAAATTAAATTGAATAAAATTAAAATAAATTAAATTTAAATTAAATTAATATGAAATAAAATAAAATAAAATAAACCTTCCCCCTGCCCCCCCCCCTTCCGAATCACCTGGGAGGTCATCCACAAATCTGCGAGTACCACCCCTTGAGTAAAAATAAAATAAAATAAAATTAAATTAAATTAAATTAAAAGAGCGAGTGAGTCCCAGTAATCTCATCAGCTTGAAATATATTAAAATAGACCTGTACTGGACCAAGAAGCGGGACAAACGAGCGGGGCGATTAAGGCCCAGTCCGCTCGTTTGTCCCAGGAAGCAGTCAGCCTAAAATACTCCAAAGTTGACTCATACTGGAACAAGAAGTTGGAAATTTTGGATATTTTTGAACGATGAAGAGCTTAAGGAGACCGGCGAAAAGACATGAAACATGATCTTTATATTTTTGGCAACGCCAAGAAATCCTTCTCACTTTCTTTAATGTTATTTTCCTTCAATATTTGTAGCCTCTAGGTTCAAGTTTTTCAAGTCCAAAAGTCGTCTTAAGGTCACGATCACGCTTCGAATCCCATTAAAAATGTTTTTTGTTTCGACATAAAAATATCTATCAGCGGGGAGGAGTGAAATAAAGATTTGCGTGGCCAAAACCCAAATTTTCAAACATCTGATGACATGACCTTGACCAAGTTTGGAGAGGGATTAAGTCTTCAGTTAAAAGCTACACATACTTCCAAGTTCTGCGATGTTGCGTAAGATGACGTCATCAGATTACAGAACGTAATGCAGCTATTAGCTGGAGACTTTATTCTATACAGATAATAATTTCATTACTTCTAATAGAGAGGGTTTGTGCCACATTACAAGCCATTACGAGTAAGTGAATAGAAACCATTACGAACTTGTACAGGCGATAAAAAACTTTATTCATTTAGACCGCGGTTTCGGACAGACTGGTCCATTTTTAATAGCAACTCATATTATTTGAGCCGGACAAGCGTCATTGTAACACTGCAATGGAGATAAATTAAAAGAGGTTGTACATGGGAGAAAAATCAAAAATTGAAATAACACTTGAGTGACGCAGATTTGGCGAAAGATGTCCACAAACGCATGTTCTACAAATTAAATAAACAGGGGACTGGAAGAAATTTCGATCTTATCGATGCACATGAAGTTGAGGCAGTTGGAAGATTGTGTGACGCCATTAAAAGAGACTAAGACATTTTTATGACATTATTTCAAGGGCTCTTACTCCGGACGAAATGTGTGATAAAAATTGATGATTAAATATTTTCTTAGTAGAAGAATACAACTTTATTGAGGAATCGAAGATGATGAATACCGCCTTATTGGACTACGAAGGAATTCCCCCCCCCCTTCCATTTTCATCCTTCAAAAACGACCATCAAAACAAGCATGCATACTTAACGCACCAATATACAAGGAACAAAAGGGAAAAATTGAAAATTTCTCACAGCATCACCTCCTGAAGCATTATTTTCACCTGTTTTCGACAACATTTTAAAATAGGGTTCGACGATGTGACATTATCGTACATTCTTTACTGTGACTATATATTACAGATTAGAACTTCATCATCCACGAGGGAGTGCACTCATTTTCACGCGCGAAACAAATAAAACACCCACATCCACTTGAAAATATACGATACCAACACTATTTTAAACGCCTCTCGGCAAAGTATAACGAAAAGGTTAACTCTTACTTGAAATAAATCACTTTGAAAACAAAAAACAAAACGAAACGACATAAGGTTGGCATTTTTCGTTTTCTGACATCGGTAACTTTTCTTTGATTGTATCTATATCCATGATAAAGTGACCTCCTCTCTTATCAGACGTCCTATAAATGGTCTTTCGGATGACTCGGATTTTACTTTTTCTACTTGCGTTCTTTTTCTTTTTTTTTCACATGATGCCACGCCTACGCAAACTTTCAACGTCTTCAATTTAATAACTTCTGTAACTTATATTGTAGGTGTTGGTGAGATACGAATGAGAAAAATATTGATTACTGAATTTGAAAATTCAAACTCCGATTTTTGCTATGAGATAGAATCAATAGGCTACAGGTTTTTCATCTTTCTCCCTATTCTTCTTCTAATAGTTTGAATTCTCAAATTACACCGAGTGGTTTGAACTGAAATTTCGAATCGATGGGACAATTTAAAGTGGAGAACGTTGGTCAAAAATTTAACTCCAAGTTCTAACATTAATGAGTTTTTTGTTTGGTCGACGAGAGCATCATTTGCAAATGAATACGAGGAGTGAAAAACGGCGAAATTTTTCCGAATCTAGAATGAAAAAATGTTTAATATTGCGTACAGACGGAGTAACAACCTTGAGCACGATTTTCCTTTCATTGTTTGCAAACATTGAAAAGAATATTTTTAACAGCGCAGTTTTTTATTCTTATTAGAATGCATAAATGAATTTCATAGTTCAACAATAATCGAATTCATTTGGACCTGCGTAGCGTTATGATGCGAAAAGAGATGCAATCCACGACTTAACCATGATATCTAGGGCTGTGGGAGTGGCAAAGACGATTCTGTACCCCGATAATGATCGCGTACCGACGCTTCCGAAATCGATCGGTCATGAATAAAAACTTCGAAACTTGCATTTTATAATAATAATTCAAAACTTTTTCTTATCTAAGAATGGCTCGCGACGTAGAGTGGTATCAAATAATACTAGATGATAACGTATAATCATCGGATGTTTGTTTTTATCAACTAAAATGTGGAGGAAACGACGAACGAATCATGTTATCAAGCTCGAGATGGAGATTTCCCTACCTCTCCAAGAGTTCGATGCGTCAATTGAAGGCGGATCGAGAATCTATTTTTTTCTCACTATCTTGACTGATCACATTATTTGAAATTATATAAACTATAAGAGGGCC
Organism: Aspidiotus destructor; assembly: GCA_035079395.1. Taxonomy (NCBI): domain Eukaryota; kingdom Metazoa; phylum Arthropoda; class Insecta; order Hemiptera; family Diaspididae; genus Aspidiotus; species Aspidiotus destructor. The sequence continues at coordinate 6,223,742 of JAVHKZ010000003.1, read as the reverse complement.
AATTATCTGCAAATGTTTTTCGATTTCCAATTAGTAGTGTTTAAACTAAAAAACCGATTATGTATTTTGGAGAATGAATGAAGATGGCATTTCGAATGTCGCCGGGTCAATATTCTAATGGTTTCATCCACGAGAGAAAGACAACAAAATCTACGTCCATCGATGCTTTCTTCACTGGAATACAATAATACCGCGACAATGACAAAGAAAACGAAATTTAGATAAGAAGAAAATCAAAGGAATTGCGATACGCTCAAGAGAATGTATCAACATTAAAGAATGTTACTCACAATAATTACGAACTTGGTTTAAATCGTCAAAAAAGGTGAATATCATTCACCGTCTCTTGTCGGCGAACAATATTTAATGAACTACAAAAATAAACTGTAGATTACACAATTACTCGTAAGAATCATACTTCGTGTAGGTAATCCATCATTTGAATTTTTGTATCATTAAAAATGGTGATAAATACTCTTTGTAGGAGACTGATTTATCTCAGAGGTTCATCATTTCCCCACTCGACATACATGTCATAAATGAATAATCATCGGATAAATCAAAGAAGATATCAATGAACTTCTCAGTAATACGTACATCATAACTTACCTCAAGAAGTTTACCGTTCGAAATAATGGCAGACAAAAGCGTTTTGACGACAAAACATCAGTACTTCAGTAACGCAGGAATTCAAGAGTCAGCTAAAGTTTAGATGCCACATACCCATCGCTGATTTCTTCGAAGTACCTGCACAACAATTGTATTTCAACGCAAATTTCTTACTGATGAACGTCTTTGAGTAGAAGTCTGAACTATGATATTGATAATTTTTTATCAGTATTGAGCGGAGCTTCCGACGGAGCCAAGGCCAGTTCTACAAAGCGCGATCTGTTGAAGGCGAGTTGACACGAGGCTAGGCATCATCTGATGACGTATTTGCACACTGCCGATCATCAAAAAAGACTAATAAAAGAGAGCTTTTTCCGGAAGAATATAAGGCGACCGGTCCGAATATAAGTGATCCTTGCATTATGCAGATATATGGGTACTACGTATATGTATGTTTTATTTCATGTACGGCAGTATCAATACCACACACGTATTATAAATAGTAAATACATCCACCATTAAGCGCTACTTACCATCAATCAATCCATTGCTTACTATTTTTTAAAATAAGAAACCCTTTTTTTTTTTAACAATCAGGAGAAGTGGTAGACCTGCAAAATCGCCTAACCACGGCCGTGGTTCAATAAAAAGGCCGTGGTTCAATAACCGTGTTTCTGAAGACAGGGCCACATTTTCTTTTTTTCATTTTTACAAATTCAGCGGTATCATGTTTTTATATTGATATCATAATATAATTATACTTTGGAATCCTAACGATTATTTGTTAAGGTTCTTTTGGGTTCTAAATCTCAAAAGAAAGGAATAGATACGGTTCTTTTGGGTTCCGGTTCTTTTGGGTTCCGGTTCTTTTGGGTTCCGTATCTGAAAAGAAATAATAGATCCGGATCTCAAAAGAAAAGAAAAGATGAGGTTCTTTGAGGATCCGGAGCAAGGGTGAGATCCCAAATAGAAAACAAGCACCTTGGGCGAGGTGTTAGGGGGGTCGGCGGGTTGATCTTCATTTTAAATCTATTCAAAAAAAGAAAGAAAAAAAAAAAAAAAAAAAAACTTTTGGTTTCTTACTAACGAATATTCTTGCGGATATTTTTGCTTTGCGCATCCTCAGTAGTAATAGAAAAGAGAATTATTGTTTTCATAAGAATGAAATCATTCCTTAATGAAGGTAAATGACTTTGTTCTTGGATATACAATTATTTTTCATTCACTCTCGCCCCCTCCCTTCTTCTGAGAAAGAAACACTTCATGAAACACCTAAAAAAGATTCCATATTGAACATTCCTTTCCTTGCGGGCTACTTAACCTATTACTATTCAACTCACCGCACAAAAACTATTAATCCGATTTTTAGAAGAAATAGCCTCTACAAGCAAATTCACGTTCATGACTTCAATAACTCTAAATTTCATGAAAATCAACTCCATAGCTAAGGAATAATAGTAATAGTAATGACAATAATCTTACCTCCAGATTCTAACAGGTTAAGAATTGAAAACCAAAAATAAAAATGAACTTGAAATAGAAATAGAAATAATAAAATTACAACCACTAATCTTCTAAATAATCGAAAATAAAACAAAAATAATAATAAGAACTAATAATAATAAGAATGATAATAATAAGGATGATAATAATAAGGATGATAATAATAAGGATGATAATAATAAGGATGATAATAATAAGGATGCGAGGAGATAGGGAAGGTATGTTCCACAAAGATAGTCAAAGAAAATGTGTTTGACAAAAGTAATACATTCTACCAAGAAAGTTAAAAACGCACTGACAAGAATTTTCTCCGCAACGAATACTGCAGTTTATAATAGGAAAAGGAAATAAAAAGAAGAAAAAAAAATAATAATAATAATAAAAAGGGTATTCTCCATTGTGTTGTGTATCTAAGGTAAGATAAGAAGATAAGAAAAGGTAAGGGAGAAAAGGTGAAGGAGACAAAGGAGGAACCGAGGAGGACACTGACGACGACGACAAAAAGTGATTGTAATACGGTCGGCTAGCGAAAGCGCGCCAACCTTAAGAATACGGGATCTTTTTGGATCCGGATCTCTCAGAAAAAAAAAATATATATATACAGGATCTTTTGGGATCCGGATCTTGCCGAGGTAAAAAATATAGGATCTTTTTGGATGCGGACATTGATTTAAAAAAAATCGGGATGTTATATAAGATCTACATGAAAAAGAAAAAAAAAACGGGTATCCCTTAAAAAAATGGAGGATATCCGTTATTTTTTCAACAGATTTTTGAGCCATTTGAAGAATATCCTCTACCTCAGTTGAATCTTGAAATACAGGATGTTTTCGGATCCGGATCTCACAAAAAAAAAAAAAAAAAAAAAATACGGGATCTTTTTGGATCTGGATCTTGCCGAGGTAAAAAATATAGGATTTTTTTAGATCCGGACCTTGATAAAAAAAAATTGGGATGTTTTATAGGATTTACATGAAAGAAAAAAAAAAAAAAAAAAAAAAAAAACGGGTAAGTCCTTAAAGAAAATAAAGGATATCCGCTATTATTGGAGTTTTTTAGAGGATATGCGTTATTTTTTCAACAGATTTTTGGGCAATTTGAAGAATATCCTCTACCTCAGTTGGATCTTGAAATACAGGATCTTTTTGGATCCGGATCTCACAAAAAAAAAAAAAAAAAAAAAATACGGGATCTTTTTGGATCTGGATCTTGCCGAGGTAAAAAATATAGGATTTTTTTAGATCCGGACCTTGATAAAAAAAAATTGGGATGTTTTATAGGATTTACATGAAAGAAAAAAAAAAAAAAAAAAAAAAAAAAAAAACGGGTAAGTCCTTAAAAAAATAAAGGATATCCGCTATTATTGGAGTTTTTTAGAGGATATGCGTTATTTTTTCAACAGATTTTTGGGCAATTTGAATATCCTCTACCTCAGTTGGATCTTGAAATCCAGGATCTTTTCGGATCCGGATCTCACAAAAAAAAGTACGGGATCTTTTTGGATCCGGATTTCAGACTCCAAAAATAAAGGATCGGATCCGGATCCCGTTTCTGATATGGATTCTGGATCTCAGCCCTGATCCGGAGCTCAAAAGGAATAATAGATCCGGATCTTTTGGGTTGCGGATCTTGAAAGAAAAAGTAGATCCGGATCGTTTGGGTTCTGGATCTTGGGAAAGAGAAGAAGTGCCCAATTTTTTTGGTTCCGCTTCTCCAAAAAAAAAAAAAAAAAGTAATTACAATAATGATAATAATAACCGGATCTTTTGCGTTTTGGATCGCAACAGGTCAAATCTTGAAATATAAAAAAAAATTGAAGGGTTAGATTTGATTGCCCAAAAATGAGATGAATTGTTGAATTACCCTACTTCTTATTCATTTTATTTGTTGAGTCAAACGTACAGAATTCAGTTCCTACTTACATCGCTCATCAAGGAATCTTTCCTTCTTCTTATTTGAATCTTTCACCAGGTTAAATTTCATTGACAACAAAGCATTGTATGACACCCACGACTACGCGAGGAAAAATTATTCCATAAACCATCCATAAATCACAGTTTGCTGATATACCGGCCAATCATTTTTTTGTGGTTGATTCACTGCCCCGGTGCTGAAGGGATATTCTAATTTGCACTTGGTTTTCCAATCATGAGAAAAACAATAGATCCGGTTCTTTTGGGTTTCAAATTTTGAAAAAGAAAAGAAAAAAAAACAATATGACTGGGTCTTTTGGGTTCCGGATCTTCAAAAAAAGAAAAGATCTGGTTCTTTTGGGTTCTGTTCTGATGGATCTTGAGAAGGAGAATAGATCCGGATCTTTTTGGTTCCCGGTCTTGAGATAAAGAATAGATCCGGATCTTTCGGGTTCCGGATCTTCAGAAAGAGGAGAAGATCCAGATCCTTCCGGTCCCGGGTCTTGAGAAAAAGAATAGATCCGGATCTTTTGGGTTCCGGTTCTTAAGGATGAAAAATAAAGGTTCGGATCCGGTTCCCGATTCCGGTTCCGGTTTCCAGCCCTGTTTCCAAGGCAAGGCTATTCGCAAGTGGACACGCCGCTAGAAGCGCTACTTTCCACGTGACACTAGTAGGTGATGCAAAAAATTTGCCCTATTTAGTTAACGTGGGCAGTGATTTTCAAAAGGTTTGTTCTTGTTAATTTTGTAATGATTCGGGAAATTGATGTATACAAAATATTGGGTGAGGTTTCTAGTATGGATTTTCAATATTTCTTGGGAAGGTTATCGCTTGAATTTTCAAGAAAAACGAATAAAACGAAAATTCTCCCATAAGACGCAATGCACGCGATCACCTTCTAGGGACAAGCTTCTGAAAAATTCCGCTTAGCATCGAGTGGCGGCGACTCTTTAGTGTCCACTCGCGAATGGAATTCTTGGAAAAAACTTAATACTTTTTATTATGAATTCAGTCAAGTTTTTCTCTAGGTTTGTCCCCAATGAACTTTTTTTCTACCCTTCTTTCCAGGTTCTTGCCTATCTACAATCTCAGGTAAAAAAAAAAAAAAAAAAAAAAAAAAAATTGTCCCTGGGACTGAAACATAAATAAGAGGAGGGAAAACAAAAACCACAAGGGGAAAGATGTAAGGTAACAGGAAAAGTAGTTATGAATAAAGTTGAGGAGTCTAGAACCCTAACTAGAATGAAGGAACATAATTGAAGGAGGAAGAAGAAAAGGATCATAAGAGGGAATCGAAATAAAAAAAAAAGAAAAAAAGAGGAACATTGTGACCAGTCACTAGATAAGGGATACATCTCTGAATAAGTAGTAATACCCATTTATTACTACCCATTCAGAGAGGGATCTCTTATCTCGTTGGTCAGTTTGGAGATTTTATTTTATTTATACTTTAGAAGTCTTTTGCTACATTAACGCTTACGCATTTTGCTGTTCAATATCATTTGCTGCGCGATCCTCAATTTGCTATCAGTGCGACCTTTTGCTGTGCATTCTTTTCTTTGCTGTAGTATAGTCATTCTGTTAGGATTACATTCAATCCACTGCGTTCACCAGTTTTTTTGTAGTGTTCTAAAAATATCTTTTTTTTTTCCTTGCCTTCCTTTATGACAAATCAATTAGCTTAATGAACTTTCCGGGAAAAATTAATTTTGTGATGTTTTACAACTAGTTTGTTTCTTCAAAATTGAAAACTTTTGATGCGTTGATTTGAGAATTTAGTTGATGAGAAGATTTTATGTGACTATTTTTGAATAATTGGACAATTGTAGAGCATAAGATTTTCGATCAAAAAACATACAGTAATTATCTGAAACATTTTGTCGTCAGAATATGATGAGACTGCTGCATCCGGTTATCAATTTGTTGAAAATCAGTCGACAATCCCGTTGAACATTTGATGGCGAAAACTCCCAACAATCTCCCCATGGGGGCCATTTTGGGTATTTTGGAGATATTTTACATACATCATGGCAACATAATACAGTTGTTTTCGCCATGGGGACACCAAATGTTCACTCAGTGATATCTTTCAAACAAGAAGCATGAACTATTTATGTTAGCTGGAAATTTTTGCTCCATTCCAAACATAAATAATTTTCATCAAGCTGACTGCTTAGTTGTGAGGATGAATTTTTTTTTTATGTTGTGGCTGTGATACGATTCAGTGCATTTGTAGACATTCTAAATCTTGATATTTACCGAGGAAGGAGTTCAATTCCACGTAATTGTGTTTTATTACAATCCTATAGTACCTATTTTTGAGAAAAAAAAAAAAAAAAAAAAAAGCTCATGATAATTGGATTAAGTAATAGAGCTTTGACTTCGCAAACTCCTGAGTGCTGTCGTTGATGATCTCATGGATTCGGCAATTTCACAAACAATCAGACGCATAAGACATGAAAAGTGAAATTTCTCTAATTCAACAGCCTACATACTTACTTATACATACACAAAAATTTAAAATTTTTTCAGCTCACGAATTAAATTTATATAATATAAATGTATTTTCGAGAAATAAAACAAAAGAGAGGGGAAAAAATTCACTGAGTCAAAAAGAATATATAATTCTACTCATATTGGAACAACATCATTCTTAACACTCAGAATTACAGTGTATATAAGTTACAAAGGAAGAGAGAAAAAAAGACAGAAAGAGTATTAATAGGTCTATGAATTATGCAATCTAATCGAAAAAAAGGAATGAATCCAACAAAAAAACGCAAACTTGCTTAATTTTTCCCAAATACTTAAAAAAGTTTTTTTTATTCTTTATTTTTTCCATATTTATAAAAATAACAAAACATAAAACACATTATCAAATAAATAAAAAGAAATGAAGAAATTTCAAAAAAAAAAAAAGAACACCATTATTATAAGTTGAAATATTTTACAGGAAAAAGATACAATATTTACATATCGGAAGAAAATTAAAATATACCAAATCTATTTTCATGAAAGTGGTTCTCGAGTTGTATTGGGCAAGAATAAACACATCAACCCTCCACCTGTAGAAAGAAACAAAAATAAGTAAAAAGTATTTTGGAGTTTTTATTCTCTTTTATACAATTTCTCCGATCATATTTATACTCACTAATTAAAAGAAATGCAACAATAAATGTAGGTGCAGGGCAATACAAATCGAGTAGAGTCGCAATTACTATGTTACCAATTATACCACCAAAACGTGCGGCAACCATGGATATCGCGACACCAGTCGCCCTATATTGATAGCGTACAAAAAAGTGATTAGAGACAACTCGAATCCAATATGTAAATTCTCATCGCTACCGAATAAACACAATATAGAGTAAAGGAAATATAAAATAAAAAAGTAGACTATTTCTAACCTTAAGTTTGTGGGAAAAATTTCAGTAATGAGGCAATCCAAAGCGGCATTTCCACAGCTAATAACGCTGCTGAATGTTGCAGAAACTATTAAATTTTGTGTCTTGTTTACTATAACCGACATGAGGATTGCACACGCCCCGGATGATACAGTGCTGAATACTGAAAAATGCGGAGGAAAAAAAAAAATGATTTTGTTGAAATACTACTCGAAGGTGAACTGTTTTCATTGGCTTGAATTATTGCTTAGTGTACCGAGAAAGAATTTTCGTCCTAATTTATCCATTCCAAGTACGGCTACAAGATTACTAGGCAAAGCTGCAGCAACTGTGATGAACGATTCGAGAAATACACTACCCGCAATATTATTATCACATATTGCATCCTGTATGGATGTATTTTCGTACGCTTTAGACGTAGTTATGAATTCTGTGACCTGCATAGTGAGGAAAAAACATGTATTAACAGTAAAATAATTGCTTTATTGGATATAGGTACTTGAGGAAAACTGCGATACCAACTTGACAAACGGTCGCGTTTTGCAAACCATTGTGAGCTTTCGAATATTCATCAAATCGATTGAATAACTCCGGGAACCACATCATCAAGCCATAATATCTGGAAACATTATTATTACCTCTCAATCATGATGAATTGACGAAAAAAATTAGCAACGCGAGACTGATCATTAATTAATCAGCCAATATTTTAGCGAAACAGACTTTGCACTTCTTTACTTTCTTTCTTCATTGGGGGCTACTGGTGCTCTCCAGAGTGCATACAATACTCCCACCATCCATGCAACTGTCACGGTTTTTCAAAGCCCTGAGTTTTTTTTACTGAGACAGTCCAGCAAAAGCCGTCACGTCACACTTGATGCGGTCATCAGTGACCTTGAACTACTTTGAGGACTCGAGAAAATCTTGGCCTTCGCTACAGTGGGGTCTGTATCCTTAGCCTACATTCAGGCCTAACATACAATACAGACAGGGTCCGGCAAAATGATGTGAACAGTTGAACAAAAAACTCCGGTAGAACTCCGCGACAATTTCGTGGAGTTCCCCGGTTGACAGTTAAGCACATCATTTTGCCGGGCCCTGTATACTAGGAGTTGCATGTACTGCACATTGACCTGACTAGCTCATTTAGCTTCCTCAATTTATACAGGCTCTCGTCATGATCTTCTTACTAAGTATGACGTCATTGAAAACGTTTTCTTTATTTTGGATCAACACTTAAAATTTTTCAAGTTACTTGAAATCAAAGTAATAGCTTTTAGTCAGTAATTTTACAATGAAGCGAAGAACTTTTCTTTCTAGAAGCAAACAACGTGAGTGCGGTTGACATGAATTTTCCCACATCTGGTCTTTTCATCTATCATCTAAAATCTTATTTTTTATGTAGGCAGATTTTCGGAAAAATAACCAATCAGAAAGTACGGGGAAAAAATTTGAATGGATGGGGCTTGAAACTGTTGCTGCGCCAATTTCCTTCCAAAATCACCAAATGTGGAAAGATTTATCCTGTTGAGGTACTGTGTTAACGTCACTGCTAAGATCTTACTCCCTGGGGGAACATTATGAAAATTTCTTGCCCTTCAAACTTTGAAACCCCTGAATAAATTATATACTCAAAATATCAACGCCGAAAAAACGTTCATTTTAGAATATTACCCAATGTGGAATGTTAGATTTATCGTTATCGAGATCAATGAATAGCGTAAAATTGGTGGAAGAAAAAGTTGTCTGGTATTATCGATGATGTCTTGAATCATCATTTTACATAAATCCATTCTCATCATACTGCCTTCGCAAACAGGTGTAATTTTCGGTGCTGTGCTTTTACCTTCAATAATCAAACTTTTGGCCTGAAAGAAGAAAAATAAACCTAATGTAAAAGACAGCAAATATAAAGCATGAAAATGAAGCAAATAACCAAACAGGTCAAAATCTTGCAAAGTTGATTTTTTATTGACGATCAAAATTTGGGGCGCAGTCAGACAAATCCAACCCTAAGTCAGGTTGGTAGAAACTCCACATGTAAAACTGGCCTTGATATGGAGGCCCATCTCAGGCGGAGGATATTGGTTATGATGTTTGAAATGAAGAATACTAGAAGTTATCAATGAGGATTTAAAGCGCAGACAATACATTCGAGCGTAAAATAGTTCTTATTTAATAACCAAACTTTATACGTGGAGCTTTTACCAAATCGACTTAAGATTGGATTTGTCTGACTGCGCCTCATTTCTTTGGGAGGAATATTACTTCAAAAATTCCAATTAAAATTGGGAAAGTTGAAAACACGGGTATTTTTAGCCCTGTGAACTACGCGCACCCCTGACCCAACCCACATTACTAACAGGGCAGAAAATATGCAGTTTTCAATTTTTTTGTTTCTATTCATCCTTGTCAACTTGTCTATTACTTACCGGATAAGTTGCTTGATCTTTACCAGTATTAGTTTTGTAAATTCTTTGAAAAACTTTCAACGCTTCGTCGTGTTCATTTTGAGTTATAAGGAACTTTGGACTTTCGGGTAGATAAAAAAGAAGAACGGCGACGACAAAACTTGGAATAGAGCACAGAGCAAGAAATATTTGCCATGACTTATACGTGAAATGTTCTGAACGATGACCAATTGTTTGCGGAATGATAATCCACGCTAGACCTGGAAAAAAAATTACGTAAATACATCTAATTGCATCATACTACCCATAGGCGAAAGACTTAAGCCCAAAAATCTTGGCATACAAAATTCAGAAGTTTAGAACGTCTGAAGATTATGTAAAAGTAGAGTTTTTCAAACCCTCTGATACAACATGTAAAGTTTACGAAAAATTCTGAATAAAAATTTCAACTTATTAAACCTTACATACTGGCGACAAATAAGTTTCCTAGCGTCCAAAAAGCTGCCATTGAACTCAACATCGAGCCTCGTTTCAATTTAGGTTGAAATTCGGCGAAATAAGACCATATCACAGGACCACTGCCTCCCAATCTGTGAATTCATAATTATTTTTGTATCGCCTTTACGACAAAATGAAATTCTCAAATCGAGTAGTCTAGAAACTTACGCTGCTCCGTTTAAAAAGCGGAATAACATAAAAATACTATAGGATTGGGCGAATGTAGAAGCTATGATACATATTGCATTTAAAAATGAGATTACAATCAGCACTTTTCTTCGGCCTAATGTGTCAGCTAGCGACCCCCACATGTAGGCTCCTGCCATCATTCCTGCATGAACATAAGCAGATGAGTAAATCATTAAAATATTGTTTCGTATTTCATACTCAACTTCTGAGTCTATAGCGAGACATACAGACAAGCTTCCTCGTTCATCGAAAATTCGAAAAGACAAACTGCCCCAGCTTTAGCGTTAATTTTCATTTTTTGAAATCCTACTCCATCTCAAAACCAACCACTCCTCTTCACCATACTTCCATTCTAAAGACCTTATATGCTTTTAAATAAGTAGCCTATTTTAAGTCGGAAGATGGGTGATAGAGGATGATAGTAGGTACCTAAATTCATCAAGTGACGAAGTGACAGTACCGATGAATATGATAGAATTCAGCCATCCTTTCGAATGCGTATCCAAACTTAAATCACATTGAGCGGACGGCAATATGAACGACATCGATATAACATCCATTTCTTCACTCGTGCTAACAAATCCGCAGATAACCAATAGAAAATAATGGAATTTTCCGTATCCTGAAAACGCACAATAAATGTAATGCTTCTTCTAGCATAAATTGAAATTAAAAGCATAATTTTATCAGTTCGTTGGTCATAATTACCAGCAAGTTCAATCGCTTTCTCAAAATCGACAGCATCGTAAATTTGACCTTTCTCCAATATCTCTAATTTACCGTTTGTCGGGGCTGAATCTGTAATTTGTAATAAAAAAAAGTAACATTATAGGCAAAAATTTCCATGAGCACTGGCTCAGGGCGTTATGAAAAAGATATGAAAGTAAAGTTCTAAACCTTTGATTTGAAGGTCATTCGTTTCGGTACTTATTTTCCCATTGTTTTTTATTGGTTCGTGATCTATAGATTAAACAGATAAATGAATAGAACATCATTATTTTTTTATAATTACACAATCTTATTTAAACTATGTCAGTTTCCAGTCCATCATGGGTGTAGGCCTGAAACTAAGTTTAACTGTAGGTATTGAAGAGACCTTAAATTTTTCTCGGACTTTTTGGAACTTAAGATCATGGTTCCAGTATTGGTTATTCACTAGACTGATACAATGATTGAAAATATCGAGAAGTATACAAAATTTATCGTCACACATCACTGGTATATGCGGTGAAAACCGTCACGCACAGTCGCCTGAAACCATTTTATTTTTCTGCTATTAATGACTTGCGGTGATCTTTACTCCCTGTTTCGTTCTTACCGGGAAAAAAAAATTCAAGAGAAATTTTCTCGGAGGAATAAATACTCTTGCACAATCTGTAACGCCACATTCATAAGGGGAGGATGAGAGATGCGAAATTCGAATTGTTTTGTAAGAAGAAAACTACCCACGAGCACACAATTTAGAGGAGTCTTTAAATGGCTTCTGTAATCTGGTTTCAGCGGGAAACCTGTTTTATGACGGGCTTCTCTGGGGAAAATCTCCGCTATCCGCTATTTCTACAAAAAATTGTGACTTAATCTCGAGGAAGCATTTTTCATATCTTTTTAAGTGAAACAAAATAATTTCCGACAGCGGAAAAAGGCACCGTAGAAGCAACAACCAGCTTAAACCTTTTTGCGACTTCATCACCATCCGTAACGTCATTTGTTCGTGACGTCAACAGCGTGGAGCTTCTTGTGACGGTCTCGGTCACAGGCATTTTAAAGCTGATAAAGTCACAAGGGGGTTTAAACCGGTTGGTGTCTTCACACGCTGTCAAAAATTCGCGAGTTTCGTACTGAGTTTTTTCTTCTGAAATAGTACTACCTTTGGCTGGGAGTCAATATTATGACATTTGCGTGACGTCACGCTCTATGACGTCATCAATACTCTTGACCTACTCAAGCCTTTCTTATGCTGAGACTGTGAAACTCGAACTCGATCTTGCAGTTTTCTGGTTTGGGTCGAGGGTTCAACATCCCCAGTCCATCAATGAAGGGGGAAGGGCCAACTTGGTCTCGCGGATTTCTATCGGTGGAATTGAGAGGGGTACTGGTACAGACATTGAAAATGTCAACAATTCTTCGAACTATTGATTATAGGTCGAAAGACGGAAAAAATCCCCATCGAACAGGTCCTCTGTCAGAATAAGGTGTTTTATGCCCAAATTTTACTATAATTATTTCATGACATTGCTGAGTTTTCCCCAAGATTTGCATGGGAATAGGAATTTTGGCACTTGAAAAATTTTCAATTATTCCAGGGAATGCCCTTTTTGCGTAATGAATTTTTGAAATTTCCGTGTATCTCATACTGATGGAGCCTTAAGTTAGCCTACATCGGTGTACCAGGATATGAAAACGAACACTAGACCGAGAAGGGAGGATCCTCGATGATATGAAGTTTAGTGTACTGAGAGAGATATGAAATAAAATCAGCATTTCACATGTTTACAAGACTGGGACTACTTTTGAAAAAATCAGAAAAATCGTCAGAAAAACTGTCCCAGTTTGGTGACGGTTTTCCAAAAGTTTTCCATCTGGGACTTCTCTTGGAAAAATCACCACGATTTTTTATCACGCTGGATGACGTTATCAGTGACTTTGACCTACTTTAAGGACTTGAAAAATTTCTACCTTCCCTATTTTAGTGTACTAGACTCTAATTTCGACCTCTTTTACCTTGTTTTCCAGGCCTATAATAGGCTGATATCAACATTGTACTACAAGCCTAAAATACAGTAAACTATGGGCTACACTAGGCTCATACTGAGATCTAATTTCAACCTTTGGTACTCTCATTATTCTACGCCTAACATCTATATATCAGGGCCTATTTTGTCAGTGCCTGAAAACTGACCTACCTTGAGGATGACTTAGGGTTAATTCAATCAACGAACCGTTGAGTTGACTGAAACTAGACGAGAACTTGTTTTCATTGGTGAAATTGGTTTACAAGAGATTTTGACCTTTATTACAGTGTATGAAGGGTAATTTGGCTGCATAAAAGGAATACGAATTTGATGAGAGAAAAAATACTTTCTTTATCTCAGTCCGTTTTCTTATTCAGTTTGAAATATAAAATGTAGTAGAGAGTAACAACGTAGGCTGAAGTCTGGTATGAGTATTTTCTAACAATGTTGTGTGAATACAAAAGTGTACTGACTTACCTTTAGAAGACGTAGTATTTCTGGAATTTTCATTCGAGGTTGAATTTACGTCTGAATCCCTCTTCTCTAAACAAAATAAGGGTGAAAATAATTGATTAGAAATCGTAATATTGCAAAATACATGAAAGAGTCAACATGGGATCAACAAGTTTTTGTAGGAGGTTGCGAAGTTGGTGCCCTCTATGGAAACTGTGGGGAGGCTGCCTGAAAAAGTGATGTGTTAGAAATTTAATTGTTGAAATCTTAATTTTTTTCTTCTTCCGTGTTATTCTATGTATAAAAATGATAAAAAAAGTGCTTTCACCACTTTCTGTATTTTTCAATATTGACCAAGATAATAGCCCATTTTAGATACATACAAGTTGATGGCATTTTTGCCGCATCATCTTTTCAGACACGACTCTAGTACTACCTACATTTGCATCCTCATGCAAATTATTATTTTTGCCCCTTGATCTCGTTTCCGTCGGAGACAGGCTTTACCCTTGAAAGGGAGAATTCAAAAGTTTAGACGCAAGCACAAATCACCCTCTGGTTCTCGTACTTGAGACTCGGAAACAATGTCATACTCAGGTTCCCAAGTATCGACTGCTCGAAACCCACAGACAAATTCGTGATTAGGTAAAAAAAATACAATAATTCCCTGGTCTGCCAAAATTGCTGGAAATAGTTCAAAAGTCTAGACGGAGACAGGCTTTATCCTTGCTTGGGGTTTGAAGTTGAAACTCAGAAACAAATTTATTTTCTGGTTCTCAAGAATTTATAACTCGATAAGTTCTTCAAGATCCAAACATCGACAATAAGCAAAGAATCAATCACATTCCCCCAAACAGCATCCCTTGGCAATATACTGCATCATCCACAACTTGAGACCTTGTAATGAATGTAAAATTGTGACGAGAGCTGGTGGACTTCAGTAGACTAAATTCACACATCTGAGGAGGGTTTGAAGTATTCAAACCTTTTCCTGGATAACTCTGGATAACTGAAAGAGACTTTAATTTCCTGTTCGGACAAAATTGAAAGAGAGAATTCAAAAGTTTAGACGCTAGCACAAATTAGTCTCGGGTTCCTGAACTTGAGACTCAACAATTCAATCCTCGGATTCCCAAGTATCAATAGCTCGAGACCTAAAGACAAATTTGCGATTGGGTCAAAAAAATACAATAATTCCCTAGTCTGCCAAAATTGCTGGAAAGAGTTCAAAAGTCTAGACGGAGACTAGGCCTGGCGAGAGGGAGGGGGCAACTGGGGATATAGCCCCCGGACCCGGCTGGAGCTCTCGACAGGCCTGTCCATAACTTATTCTAATTTAGTCGAAAACTTTTTGGAGTAATACGCGCGCGGATGATGAATTATTCAAACTAAAAATGAGATAAGTCAAGTTGAAAAGTTCACGACGTCCCTAAAAAATCTTTCATATTATGGTACATTATCACGTCACTGAAAGAATTTGTTGACACCATTGTAAAGCGTGATCTGAATAAGCTACACGTCGTCAAAAATAAGGATATTGTATAATATCCTTTTGATGTTCTTTTTCTTTACCTTATCATATTTTCAAACTAAAGACACTTGTAGCATCCTGTCTGTCTAGTAACATCACTATTTGCAATTATAACACATTGTTGTAATTACTTAACAAACCGAATCGAAGTTCTCAACTTCATGACAGCAATCCATTGACCAGAGAAGAGAAATAGGGCTCTTTGTTTCAGTTTACTGATTTGTCGCTCGCTCAGATCACTTCATCAATATTAGAAATGCACCACGTCCCTCTACGTTGCGCATCATCGCTCTCCAACTGTATAATCTTCATATTGTGGCGCTGAGCGGCGAACGCGTAACTTGAAGCTGTCTTCTTCACATGAGTTGCAAAATGCTCTCAAAATTTTCACAAGATTTCACCCCGGCCCGGCACAAGGTTCTCTGACGCTACAAAGCAAGATCAATTTCGGAGACCTTTCCATAAGACAATAGGGTCAATCAATTTTTTTTAATAATAACTCTATTTTTTGGATTGTAAGCTCGGTATCTCTGCGGAGATTGGCGTTGCAATCAGCTGCTAGCTTTCTTTGTCCTTATGGCTCCCGGGCTGCTTAATTGCCACCACAATTTCGAGCACTACGTCACAATCTGGTTTAGACCGGCGCACAATTAGTTGCTAACACACTCACGATCTTGAATAACAAAATTTTCCACTTACGTGCTCTTTGATTTATAAAACATATGATACTAATCATTATAAATGGTGTAATCTCGAAACAGAAATCACTTCAGACTCGTTAAGCTTAAAGAATATGGAATTTTGACAAGACTTTCATCGATAAAATTTTTCTCCTTTAAAATTTGGTCAAATAAGGAAGCCTAAATAAATTTGCAGACAATTGAGCGAATGACGCATATCTTAAGAGAGCACAGAATTTCGTCCTTGTAATCGCGATGATACGTTAGATCAGAGAATTATATAATATGACATTGCACCGACCCTTGTCGGCGAAACTGATTGGCAAATCTTTCAAATTTGGGCAGTGGCAACAATGTGGTGCACATGACAGGAGGTTGTTGCCTTGATATTTCAATACAAATTGCATCGACGAAAATGATAAATAACGGTTCATCATCAGCGGGGTATATTTATCGTAACTAGCTGTACTTCTAGTGCGTGTTATTGCCGAGTAATTCAATTGTACGTACTCACACATCGACGTCATTTTTATGAAATTTGCTACCGTGGTAAAAAGATAGAACGAGTTTATTGTAGTCAACAATTTTATTCATTAAAAAAAAAAAAAATAGTGCGTAATGATTCTATGGAAAAGAAATACCCGAAAATATTCGTTGTCAATTTCTACGCTCTTTTTTTTTTTTGTACCGCAATAAGAAAACAAATACAGACGAAAATGCTGAATAAGATTGAAAAATAATCACTGTACATATTTTTTGCTACTGCGACGATGACGCGTATTTAATGCGTTGGAATGCCAGAGTTGATTTGTCCACGATGAAAAATTGAAAGAATGGTGAATGTCGTCATTTGCTAATGAACTTGGTGAAAGTTTTAAAATGTGTTCTAATTCAAATATTTTATCGACTAAGATGGCACTTGATTCATGAATGAATGCATGAGCGATATTTACGAAGGAGGAATGATGATGTAGTCAGTATGTTTCAATTTTGCTAAGATCTTGGAATGAATCGAACGATACGATGCCGTCCAGATGCAACATGCTACCACATTCTATCATTTTGAGTGGTCCCGACCACCTTATTACAACCCGCAATCCTCAAAAACATTTTACTTCGCAACAAAAATTATCTACCTATAAAAGCAATCGTGAGCTCAGATAATTAATGAGAAGAAAATCTGTCAGAGTCACCTCAGTTTCTTCTCCGAAGATATCGTTCGGATTTAAGAAGAAGACATAATAGCTTTCTTCTCTTTAAAAATAGAAATACTCGTAAGTTTGATCAAGAAAGCAAACCGTCAGAAAAATTTCTAAGTCTCTTTTCGATGGTGGTTCAGAGTTTAAACATGACCTGATCATTTATTAGTTACTAGTCCAAGGGTGCGAAGCCGGGGCTGGGAAAGAGCCGGCTCCGGTGCATTTTACCGGCTCCTCACCCTTGGTTTTGAAAAAAGGTATTTATCATGATGACATAGACCTCAGACACTCCAAAGACTGTTGTAGACTATGACTTGCAGTGTTTCAGCTCACCAGCTACAAACTGGCCTTGAAAAATGGAGCCAAAACAAAATCCCGCATTCACGTTTTGTCGTTCAGTTTTTTCACGGGATTACAATGATGGTGAAAAGTTACAAATTTTTATGAATGCGGCCCGCGGTGTGAAGTGGTTGCCCACGCTTAATCTAGGGATCAAAATTTGAAAAGGCCCTTCAAAATTCAAATTTTTTCAAATTCTTTAATTATAAAGGTTCGCGGCTCGGAATTTCGCGGATTGACTGGTCATCAACACAAAATAATAGCCTTAAAATCGGGATTACAAGAAGCGAAATCAAGTTCCTCAGTCTCAGGCCCAAAAGAAAATTGAGATATCGAGATCCAAATTACCGGAGATATCAAGTCTAAGAAAACAATTAAAATCGTTTTTTTCCTTCATACTTTGGTGTAGGCAACATAATGTTCTTTAATTTATGAAGCAATGGTAAATATTCGCACTATCAATAAAACTTCTACGTTAATAACATATTTACTGAAGTGGCGAGACATCTCACCAGACCCTTTTGCACGAATATAACTAGTATGCCTGTGTACATCTCGCTGACATTGCCCACGCTGACAAGGTACAATAATTCATAACTTGCGTTGATCGTTCTTGTAAGTTTCCTGTCTCTGTGTGGGCAGGTTATTCTTCAGCCATCTCTCTAAAGTGACAATCAGTCATTTCATTCGCACTTACGGCTACCGGTGATAGGGCCGAATGCAACTTGGTCAAAGTGTAAGTGGTCCAAACTCTCAACGCATGAAAAATTGGTCGAATAAGAAAAATATTATATAATTTCAATATTTCAGTTCCTCCAATTCATCTTCTTCCTTAACAAATTTTCTGCTTCTCTTATCTTATTCTCTATGCTATTTCTGGCGAGCGAACAGTCATCAATGGAAGCCAGAGTTGGCAGGATTATACGCCTGAGAAGGAAAAAATGGGATCATTCCTGTAGAAGACAAATAAAGGACAGTGATGACTAAAAGGCGTATTTGAAGGGCGTGACCCATAATCTAAAATATTGTAATCATCTGTGGATACATTTTCCAGTTTCATTACACAATTTGTAACTTTTAGCAGGCTCTGTGAAAGCCATTTTTCTAATTTTCAATTGTGTCATGATGTCATTATATTTTTTATTCGACCTAGATGTATCACCAACTTTAAATATTTCGACGTAGTGCTTTTCGATGACATTGCATTTGACCTCGCATTTGAATGAATTCTTCTAGATAGGGGTACGGATTCACGGAGGGAGAGGCACTCCGGCACATCTCCTCCTCTTTTTAAGAAATAAGAGGACAAGGGAAAAAATTCAAAAAAATGAACCGGTAGCGTAAAATAAAAATAAAGATCATTCTTCATGTCTTTTTATGATTACTCGATCCAGCTACCAATCAGGGCGAAATATTTTTTGATGTCGGATAAAGGCACAGTTAAGATACTAACCCGTTTAAGCCTCTTTATTACGTCATCAACATGCGTGACGTCTAGTACACAGATTTTAAGCTAGTTAGCTTTTGGGGAGTCTTTCATTGAGCTCATTCGCCCTCATTCTTGGCCTGATCAAATAAGCGATCTATTCTGTATCAAGATAAGGATCCCTCGCAAATTGTAGGGGAGAGGGGAGATCAACCCAGACATGGACTTGTGAATTTCCAGTCGACGGCTGGGATGCCGATAAATTCATTGAAAGAGGGGGACCCAGTACCAAACTAGGGAATTTTTGATAGCGGATAAAGGCACAGTAAAGACATCAACCCAATTGAACCTCTTTGTCAAATCATCATCATCTTTCGTCAAATCTACTTGTGACGTCATCACCATCCATACCGTCATTAGCAGAGCCCGAATTTTTCGGCATTAAAAATGAAAAATTTCGGCACTTTAATGTAGCATTTTCGACATTTTTCGGCAACCACGCGCGTTTTCAGAGCTATTACAAACTCACGACCAGAATTATTCAATTTCTGACCAAAATTACGCGATTTTTTACCAAAATAAACGCATTCTATGGATGAAACTCATCAATACAGAAATCCTAACAATTTTTCAATAGAAATTTTTCATTTTTTTGATTTGTTCTAAATTAAGCTCCACTATTTTTCCACCAAAATTGCCCAATTTTAGGGAAAATTCACCAATTTTTCGTTCAAAAATCCGCCATATTAGACGATATTCCACAAATGGCTCATTTTCAGCAAGATTCGGCTTCAACGTCTGATTTCGGTATTCATCCCATTTTCGGTACTTTTCGGCAAAATAAATTTTTTTTTACAGGCCCCACTACCCCTGAAATGAACTTCTATCTGATTTTCAAGCTTCCCGCCCTTACCAAAATGATTCGACAAATGCCAAAGAATCCAGGCTCTGGTCATTAGTTTGTGACGTCATCAACTTTTCTCCCTTTTCCCCTTTCGGACGAGAAGATTTCGGGATCACGTTCCGAGTCAACTGCATGCTAGGCCTAATATAGCCTAGTTTATCCTGGGAGAGGGGCAACTCGCATCCAATAGTGGCCTAGTTTAAAGCTGGAAAAGCTTAATATATTGTATTTTCGGCTAGGACTCGCAGATTTCTGGACAAAGCCTAGCTATTTCGTATACATTATACTAGGCCTAGTATAATCTAGTATTAATGTAGCACAACATGAGTCCAGTTTAAAGCTCGTAAAACCTAAGAACTAGGAAACTCGAATTCGGCCTAAAATTGGTGCAGCGTAGCTTAAGGCTAGTATCTGTAAGCCTGCCATGGTAGGACTAGTTGAAAGTCCAATCGAGCTAGTTCAGTCCTAGTTTTAGACTAGTTTACTGCTAGTTAAGCCTCACACGTGTGCTAAACTTGAGAAACCCGAACTCGACCTTGCAGATTTCTGGATCTGGTTGAAGGTTCAAGATTCTAATTCCATCAACGAGGAGGATGGGCAGCTCTAGGGGACTGAGTTAGGGTACCGAAAAGACATTAATAGCAAGGAACCCGCTATCCGTTTTGTTAGGGGATTTACATCCTCAGAAAACGTCCGCGTTAGGGAGTTTCTGTGAACTACGTGACGTGACGTGAGGTGAGGTGACGTGTGACGCTCTATGACGTCATCAATGACCTTGACCTACTGTAGAGACTTGGAAATTTTTCAACTTCCAGTTGTGATGCTTCATGACGTCATCAATGACCTTGACCTACTTTAGGAACTTGGAAAAATTTCACCTTACAGTCTTCATTATATCAGGCCTAGTATACAGTATACTGAGAAGAGCCCAGTCAACTCATTTTCTGAGGAGGCATTTTCGCGCCAACGTGATCGCGAGCGTGCGAGGTTGCGGGTTCCTCGCGGCCATCTAAATTTTCTTCTTGCTTCTGCTCGACAAATAGCGAGAAAAGAGTATTAACCTCTCGGAATTATCTTTCTTACCGCCCTTGGACGAAAAAAATCGTAAAATTCAAAATTTGACGTTCTGGTACACTACAATTAAGAAAACAGGCCAATGTCGCTAAGATCGTTGTGAGTTATAGAGAATCGAGAACGTCCGTTCCGAGTGGGTTCAGGTGATTGATCTTGAATTCCAAAATTCAATAGCCCGAAAAAAACTGAGGATAGATAATGTGTCAACGCAACTATTAGATTGTCAGTTCCAGAATAATGGGGAAAAAGCCTTTGATATTTTATAGCATTCTCCATGCCTATAACATTGGGATTACTCTTGGAAAAAGCATAAGGTTTTTCGAAGGTTTTTTGGCAGGAACTACTCCGGGGAAAATCGACACAAAAGAACGTCACGATTTTTTGGCAGGCTTGATGACTTCGTCGGCGACCTTGACCCATTTTAGTAACTAGGAAAAATTTCTACCTTCCTTACTTTTCATAGGGATTTGTCATCCAATTAATCAGTCGAATTACGTTCCAAGCAAAATATCACTTTATTGGTAAAATGCAATAAAAAATATGAAGCCGAAAAATAATTTAATCGACCGATTAAAACGATTAAAAATTTTCTTACTCATCTTCCGTTCACGTTTTTTCTTGGTAGCTTACCTACCCCTCCTCCTTCTTTCTTTCTTTCTTTTTTTTTTTTTTTTTTATGTTCTTCTTTATCGGTAGTGTTGTCGACATTTCCGGACAGTTCATATTTTATGTATCTTGATAATGGGTGTTTACCCGAAACATGTTGTAATGCTTATACTCTTGCGGTGACCGTACAATTCAATCGTTTTAATCAGGCGGTTAAATTATTTTTCGGCTTCATATTTTTTATTGCATTTTACCAATAAAGCGATATTTGCTTGGAACGTAATTCGACTGATTAATTGGATGACAAATCCCTATGATATGATGAGCCGTAACACAGAAAATCGCATCTCTACTATTCCTTACTTTTCATACTAGGTCTAACATATGATATAATTTCGCTTCTCTCATTCTCGGTCACATGATAATTCGCCTTCGAAAAGATGGGCATAAAAACGTATACGCATGCCGAAAATCGTCCCACATAAACTGTACCTGTGGCACCATATCCACCCCCTCCCTCAGAGCTTTCAGCTACCACTGAGAGCTCACCAGCAGTGCTTTGCGACCCTAGCTTCTCAGAGAAGGTTGTCGTCTTGTTTTATGCTTGCTCTTTCTATTGATAGCATTTTCTGCCTCGTTTTTGGTTGCACTGCTAGTGGTGTTGATGTAGCATGGGGGATGTGAGTTGCCATAACGCCACTCTACATCAGCCGCGCCCGTTCTCCTTTATTACCTTTTAGCGGTAAATGTAGACACATTGTTCCATACCTCCGTCGTTTTGAGCATACATGGAGGTCATATGATAATTGGTTCTCTACAAGCCTATAGCTAATGAAACTAATTACCAAAATCCCAAAATATCTACAATTTTTCAGCAACCCAATTTTTTGCCTCACGAAAATTCACATGTTAAATCTATCATTCACATTTGACTCGTTCAAAAGGTATGGAGCCGAGGGAAAGGGGAATTGCAGAACTAGCAAGTTGTGGTGTTACGTGAAATCTTTGAGAAATTGGTCTGTAAAGTAGTGTTCCCTTTCCCTCTGGTGAACTCCTATTGAGTGGATCACTAATATGCGGCTACAATACTCTGCACATCCATATTACTGTTGAGATTGTAGATCGACCTGATAAAGTTCGTAGCGGTTCTTGTGCATAATTTGAACAATAGAAAGTAATAGACTCAAGAGTAAACAATTAGGTACCTTCAACTGCTAAAAGTTATTTGACCGACTGCCATCGGAATCGTAATGCGACAAACGATATGAAAAATTATTATACTTATCTGTACGTACATCTTATAAAATCTCTGAAATGTCATCTCAATGGCCTTATTGACGCTGATAAATACGATACCAGTGATAATTGTGCACCAGATAGGTATACATTGAATGCACTGAAGTAAACGTGTGTACTTGATAGTACGTATAATTATGAAAGCAGGGAGTAAGTTGAAATAGTAAATAATTCATTCTTTGAAATAATTAATAATATATTTTTGGTAGGTACTGCATTGTACCTCATACGAATGCCTGCTGGTAATGCGAATGATAACACGCCGTCTAAGCGTGTCGTTTCTCCAGTTGTCTTTTCTTCCAACGAATACGCAAAATAATTACATTAATAAATGAAATTCAATGGACGACTCTCAGGATTGGTGTTTAGTCGGGGAGAAAAAAAACATGATTAGAATTCTAATCGCCGCGTTATACCACAGGATGTCAGTCACGTATAGCTCATTTTCTTCGTTTAGTCGATAGACAAAAAATTACTACGCGTGGAACTGTCAATGATTGATTCGACTCAATGAGACGTCGCGAGTGAATTAAGTCTGGGCAATCCATTCACGTTCATGATAATACGATGGTTGGTATGTTCCTCGAGAATATGTCATAAAATATAGGGTTATAGTCCGTAACGATCGAGAGAGTTTTTCCTAAATATCTTGTAGCAACAAAAGCGATTTCCATTGAAAAAGGGGATAGCTACTTCTCTCCCTCTCAAGAAACGTTAGAGATGGCAAATGGTTCAAAAATTTTCAAAGCACCTCATTGTGCCGAAGATCTTATTTTCTAGATCGTTAACATGGATAATCGTTAGTCAATCCATAGCCAGGATTGAGCAGATAAAACAAAAAGTAGAGGTCATTGCGAATTTTTCGATGGCAAAAGGCAACTCGCAAGTTCCACTGCCTCTTGAAAAATACCTAGAACTTCGAGCGGAGAACTCGCTATCTGTTTTATTGAGGGTGTATCCTTGGAGAACGATCCGCCTCCGATTTTTACGACGTCCTCATTTTTGGGGAAATGTCCGGGGGCTTGAAATATTTTCAACCTTCGAGCTATACCTACATATGAGGTGGAACTTGAGAACGTGACTATTGAAGATAACGTCATCTCTGAGGCAAGTTAGTGTCAAGAGGTGGATTCATCCTCCTACTCCTTCCGCCCTACATAACTGGCAGAGAATGAAAGAAACCCCGCGGGCAGCAAAAGCAGTGTGTTTAATTTAAATTTACTGTATTGTTCTAAGAATACCTACATAGATAAGTAGATAAACAGTCGAATTGATGCGAGATTGCAAGGTACGGCTATCCATAATACGAAAAAAGGCGATACTTCTAAAAAAGAAAAGAAGTAACTCAATACAAAAACCGCAGAAAAATACTAAAAACCTTCGAAGACCTATCGACTAAGAAGTCATCATCAGCGAAAGACAAGAACGCAACTGACTTGAAAGACCGAAACCAACCTCGAGAAAAGACGAGAACCAAAGAAGAGAACTACTCATCGGATTGTGACTCATAAACAAGCTCGATCAGATCTTCGTCCGGTATGTACCTGTTCAAAAAAACGAGACCACGAGTTCTTATGACGAATGATTTCGATATGCTCCAAGGCGATACGCTTGAAATCGGAACTTTCTTTGTGGAGAAGCACCTCGGATCCCTTTAGGAAGCTGTGCCCATAAGCAAGAAGGTGGTCAGCGAAAGCTGACTTCCCCACTTTACTATCCTCCCAGGCTTTCTCATGCTCCCCAACCCTAATCTTAAGCTGGCGACTAGTCTCTCCGATATAAACACTCATACAATCATTACATTCTAACTTATACACTCCACTCTTCTCATCTTCAGGAATTCGATCTTTCAACCTAACAAATAACCCTTTAATAGTGACGGGGTTATAAAACGCAGGTCGAAAACCGAAAGGGCGAAGGGCCCGGCCTAATTGAAGAGAGAACTTCCCCAAAAATGGGAGCCTAATCCAGCGAAATTTCTCACGGCTGATAGTACGTGGGAGGGAGGTAGTGGTGTCGAGGCATTTCCTAGTAATTTTCCTACGCACCAAAGCGTCAATATCCCAGTGAATCTCATTAACTCTAGCTAAATGTTTTAAGGTGAGTAACTCCTTCTTGAAAGCAGTTTGGCTCAACGGGAATTCAGTGAGCCTATGGACTAAACTGTTAAAAGCAGCATGTTTATAGGCAACAGAGCAGAATGACGACCCGTGGACTAAAACATCGGTCGACGTATCTTTTCTAAACACTCCAAACCCGTGGACCTCGTCTTTGTTGGAGACAGTAAGATCCAAAAAGTTAATGGAGGCGCCTCCCACTTCCACGGTGAACTTCACGGAAGGGTATAAGCTTATTAAGATACCTGAGAAACTCCAAGCAGAGCTCTCGGGGACTAGTCCACGTACATAGTACGTCATCTACATACCTGCGCCAGTAAAAGATGTTATTTAAAAGAGGATGGCCAAAAGAAAAGAGATCTGATTCGAATTTAGACATGAACACCTCAGAGATTAGGGAACCTAAAGGCGAACCTATAGGATACCCACCTCCTCTGAAAACTCATAAAATTTACCATTAAACTTGCAAAAATTAGGGGTCCAACACAACCTCAAAAGATCAAAAAATTCACTCAACTCTTTGTGTGGAGTATTGAGATTCACCAGGAGTTCACCCATCCGCTGCATAGTGACAGCTTTCGGAATGTTAGGAAAGAGGCCTACAACGTCGAAAGAACATAAGATCGTATCTGCAGGGAGGAGCACATTTTTTAGGCTATTGGCCAAAGTGGAGGAATTCCTGACAGAGTAAGGAGACTCGAATTCGACACGGGATTTGAACGGTCCAGAAATTTGGCTAAAGAATAGGTAGGAGATGAGATGAACGACACCACCGGCCTCATGGGCATATCAACTTTATAGACCTTAGGTAATCCGTAGAGAAGAGGGGGAATAGGGTTAGGATTAAGAATGGCTTTCTTCATTCGCTCACTCTTAATGATGACAGTACATCCATCAACAACATCCCGAACTTTCTGGACATGTTTGGGAAAACTGAAGCTGTCATTCACTTTTGCCCCATACTGCTGAAGTACATCATACATCTTAGAATCATAAGAAGACTTCTCCATCACAACCAAAGAATTACCTTTATCGGCCTTAGTGATAACAAGTCCCTCCTCCCATACCTTCTTCTGCAATCCCTTGATCACTCCACTCACCTTGCCGTTCATACGGGGGAGGGGGTCGTTGCAGACTATCTGAGGGCACTTCTTTTGGATATTGCACCCGGGTCCTATCTTTATAGCCAAGTCCGCAACCTCATTAGCGAGGGTCTCACTGTTCCTAGGAGGAGGAAGAGCAAATTTCAGACCTTTCTCAAGGAGGTAAGATTCCTCCTCGCTGAATTCAACCTGGTAGTAATTAAGTGTTCTAGCAGCCACTTTTTCATCAATCTAAATGGATGTGTTTTGTCAATAATGCTAATTAAATATGAACAATACTTCGGAGAATACCATAGGTCAGTTTACAAGAATCACAAACAGCTAACTTATGAAAACGTGCATGTGCTGTTGCTTTGCGTAACAAAGAATTTTTATTATTTCCATTTTATTTGACTCTATTACTGTTCGATAAAACAAAGACCGCCTATTCACTGAATTTCTTTAGCCTTACCATTTAAGGAAAAATCTTCGAACTAATTTTTTCTTTACTAATGTCCATCGATAGATCTATCAATCTTCGATTGAAAAAATGATATGAACAAATAAGTGAGAGGTTTGACTCGTGAAGTTACATTGAACTTCCTTCCCTTTCCTCTTTCTCTACAATGATGCCTATTTATAAAATGAACATATAATGTTTTTTTTTTAGAAAAAAAAACTGTCAGAAACTGCTACAGCATAAGGCATCGGATTTTGAACTCGACGATGTACTCTCCCGGCGAATTCTGCATTGGTCAGTATTTTTAATTCATTTGACTGTCCATTTTAAAACTAACTCTGATGAGAGATAAAATGGCGAACGAAGAATGATTTTACTTGAGCACGAATTCCGGTATATCGCAAACAAGGAAAGCATTTCCTGAGAATGGAGAACAATTCAAATACGTTCGATTATATCAATTACTGTGAACTCAGAAATAATGCAATGCTGGACAAACACGTACGGTTCTTTTGTTTGCCTTCATGTATAAACAGTAACTGTTCATAAGTCGTTCTTCAATAAATACGACACGATCGCTGATCCGATTAATTAGGTCCATTTCAATTTCACAGATGACAAGAGAAGAGTAAAATATTCATGTCCTAGAGAATCTCAATAACTGATGTTACAGATTGTCAGCTATTTGCAAAAAAACAGGTGCAGAATGATGGGACGCGTAATAGAAAAACCAAATATTCTAACGGAATCAAATAGATTTAAAGATCATTTTTAATATTTTTTACAGTAGTTCGACCCAGTCACACAAAGGCACGCTTAGAACATCAACCAATTTGAAACTCTTTTTAGAGTCATCAGCGTGGATCTGTCAGTGACGTCATCAAATTAGTCACATTTACTATTTCTTCTTTCTCTCTCGGACTTGCAGATTCCTGGTTTAAGGCAAGGATTGTGAAACAAATTAACGAAAAGAAGGCTGAAGCCTGGTATAATTTAGTAAATTGTATGCTACGCCTAGTTTAAGCCGAGCACAGCCTAGTATTAGTATAGCCTACCATAGGCATATGCCAGACTTAGTAAAGATAGCCCTAATAAAGCCCAGTTTAAAGTTTGAAAAAAGAAGTGTTTTGCTGTGTGGCAAACCATTGAATCATGTAAATGTCTATATCGATTTTGATGGTATCGATATATCGATTGTATGCGAGGCTGCTCCCGTTTGTTTGTCTCCACTCTTAGTCTAGTATACTGCACGTTAAGCTATCTCTCAAGGACTCACTCGCTCTGCTCATTTGCTACCATTCTCAGTTCAATACTTTAATATACCTACTTAAGTAGAGTATGCACGATACTTCGATAACAGGTTTTGAATGCTCGCACTTCGATGGACTTCATAGATCCTCGTTCTGCCCCTTTTCTCACGAGCTTACCACTGTCAGTAGTTTCATCCTCCGTCTTTGTTTCTCTTCCTCTCAATCCGCAGAGTTTTTCTGGATTATCAAACACCTCGCCGAATGATTTTGAGATCAATGTTGACCGCATAGTCTAGGAAAAACTTGTTTCAAAAGCCTTGGACTCTACTAACTCTCTTTCCTGGGGATGAGGAGAAGAAGGAAAAGATGGGTTGGCTTGCCTGACTTCGTTCCATCACCTCGCCCGGCGTTTCCTAATCTCTGTCTTGAAAGTTCAAAGATTTCACCCATATCCTTGAGGGAAGTAGACTTCATAAGTTTTCATGTTCCGACTGCCCAGCTATCTACCTATACGTATAGGTGAGACAAGCCGGCAGCTATGTATCAGGATCCAGGAACGCCTTATTGATGAACCCCTTTCTACCCTTCTCCATAAACGTTCGGCTTTTCCAGAGCACCTTTCGGAATTTGTCCATAGTTTTTCGAGCTGCACTAGGCTATTGTGCTTATTCACTGTGAGTCAATTGGCTTTTGAACACATCGAGGTCGTACGGCACATGCACAATAATCAAGTTACAATCTTGAATCGTTTTGTTCCTGATGAAGATCTGATCGAGAAATTTTATTCTCCACCCGATCCTGTCACCACCGGTTTGTTGGCTTATATTTTTTTCGCTTCCTCTTTTTTTCGTTTACTCAGTATAAGTAGATTTTCGCAGCTTGTACCTAAATGACAAAAAATTAGTCGGTAGAGCTTGGGCTATAATTTTCATTTTATTTTATTTGATCATGTTTCTACCCTGTGGTTTGTACAATAGAAATAGTGTTTAGTCACTTTTGTGATTCAGTTAGAATGTCTCACAACGTTTTTTAAAGATTAACTCAAATTAACAAAAACGAGTTTTCCATTTCAATTTTGAATATTCGACTTAATAATTGACTGTTCGATAGTAAATTGGTTATCGAAATCGATAAAATCAACCAACATTCATCAATTACCGTTGGTCAATTCAAGGCAAGTAAACATAAGGTTTTGGCATTTTTCAGCAAGTAATTTTGGTTTCTTCCCCTCCCCCAAACTGTAAATAGCTATCTCCGCTGTACAGAATAAAAGTGAGTAATCTTCATGCTGGTGGAGCCACAAGCAAAGGCTGCAAGTGCTCTGGAAAACTATCCGACGTTATCGCTTTCCAGGATATATTACATTAAATGTTTGTCAAAAACGTTGCAAACTTTCGTTCGCCTATCTTGGCAACACTGAAAACTAACTCACTTCTCAGGATTTTCTTCATTATTCTCCCTGAAGCATTTTCTTGTGACCGTGCTTCCTTAGTCCAAACCTGCCCAACCTTTTACGATTCGCAGACCGCATCCGTTTCTCCTGAAATTTTTGTGGGCCGAAAATTATGTACCTATATTTGATAACGATTTCATTGTAGAACTTTGATCATGAAATTAGGAGTTTTCTATCACTTTTTGGGTTTTCTGAAATTCTTTCGCGGGCCGCACGACAGAAGGGTTGGTCAGGTCTGGCTTAGACGAACAAACGCTTGTATTTTTGAAAATAGATTTCAATAATGCTTTTTCCCTTAAGAGACGATTCTATTATAATATTGATGTGATTTTTCGAGTGAAAAAAAAAAAAAAACGAATTAGTACTTAATTGAAAAAAGTAAGTACATAAACTGTTTAAGGATGTATACTATGTTTGTATAATACAAAATTTCGAAGTGTATCAAACGATAAATACTTCCTTCTAGCTTTTAATACCTAAGTAAAAACAAACAAATTTGCTCTTGAAAATTTTTCGTAAACAACTAATTCATGGCCGTGCAAATTCAGCACATGTAAGTAAGCCTATATGCTCATTTACAAATGATTTTCGCAGATTACCCATAAGGTGATCTCTACTCTGTCGAATTAGATATTTCAAGTTTTATTAATCTGAAACAAATTTGGCATCTCAATCGTACAAGTCTATTTTTTCGGACTCCTGTAGAACAGTAGAAAATTTCAATGTCTTTAGATTTTAGGAAAAACCACCTTGTCGGTCTTCCTCATCTCCAAGCTTATCACAGGTAATTGTTTTAAACTAGCCGACAATTATAGCGAGTCTCTCACAAATTTCGTAAAACTGTGAGAAAATGGGATGCTTCGAATCACACTCGAATCAACAAACTTCGCATTAATGTGTGCAAGCAGGATACGGTGTAAATTGAAAATGACGACCTTGCTGATAATTTATTTTCAATAGAATGTTTCCACACCACGTACAGCATCTATTGTTGAGTGCAATTCCAAACGAAGTTCGCTCTTGTACTGACAACAGAATCCATAGAATTTTTTAGTCGGGCCAATGAATAACGAATGGGAATGGTTGTAACTTACAATTCGTGGAAAAGATCATCCTAATCAAACGTTTTCCTCCCCTTCTCGTATTTCTCTACCGTCCCGTCGCTGGTTTACACGTAGTTACTCCCTACGTTTAAGTAGATTGCTTTTTTGGTAAATTTATTCAGTAAACCCATTTAGTATAGAAAAGACCGGATACGATTCGCACTGGACACAGTCCTACCTACAGCTCAATTAACAGCATTCATTCATTAAAATGATAAACAATTGCACACCAAAACAGTAAACATGTGCGATATAAATCACCAACGAGAGGGAAATTAAATAGTTGGGTTGCATCGTCGATCTTGACCGTGACCGATTGAGAATTCTCATATACAAAGCGAACTTTCTGAGTGGTTGAGCAAACATCTCATCGTAAAATACATTATCATACAAGTTGCTAATTCGCGGTATGAGAACTCGAGCATAATATTAAGTAATGAAATAGAAACTATAGTTCCAACGAAAAGTATGACTCTTTACCTGCGTGATTTATTGATGTCGGTCCTGGATCATCGTCAGCAACCATTATATGGTTGTCAGGATAAGTTTATCCTACCGACCTCCGTGTTGGTGTTCGTTTGCTGGATGATTGTGAATATTCACACCTGAATCCAAAAACGACAGAGAATCATAATTAAATGATGAGAAATATTTCTTCAGTAATGTAGCGGAAAAAGAAAACAGCGAATACAAATTATTTGTCAATTTTGTCACATCAACTTCGAAATCATATAATGTTGAAAGCTGATGAGCAGTCCTGAGTTATTTTACTATCAGTCAGGTCCCAAAGTTTTTTGCAGTTTTTCGTACAACTCAAAACCTCGGTTGGATCGTACTATATCAATCGATTGAGTCTAGTCGTGATTTATTCGTCGGGGAAAAAATGGGCGTAACCGAATTGAGTCCCATAGTGTCGGGGGTAGAAAGAGGCAAAGTCCGGATTGAGTCTCAAAGTGTCGGCGGTACTAAGTGTGAGAAGATGGGTGAATTCGTTCATTTTCCTTCATCCTCTGCTGTAGGCAACTTGATGTTCATATTTTCATCCTCTTAGACACTCTTCTTGAGGTCCAATGCGACACCTACGCCAAAATCCTTGACATTTGCAGTTTGAAGAAACGTTTGGACTCAGTAAAAAAAAAGAGGCTGAGATCGCAGAACTCATGACGCAGAGTGATCTTGGCGAATTGTGCAAATTGAATTTGTTAAGCGCGTATCCTTCAAATTTCTGCCTCTTACACCCGATTACTTTTCACGCCCAGTACCTTCCATGGGTACTAATGTGCTCAAAACATAGCCACGTGCTATGTCATTTTTAATCGCACCGATGCATACATCGACAGTCCCATAAGACTGTTAAATCGAGAAGGAAAATGAGAATCATTCGTGAACTCGAGACTCAATTCGGTTGAGTACCGCCGACACATAAAGACATTCACATTTTCTATCCCGACAACTCGGGACTCGATTCGGCATTGCCCAAAAAAATTGCTTCGCTAGAATCATCAATTTCTTTTACTGTTGTGCAGTCACTTACATCAGAAGAGAGACCAGAGACGTTTGAGCCTAGCACAGTATCACACAATATACAAAACCCAAGTTAGATACTCATAACCAGCATAATCTGATTCCTGGTATCGTAATATAGGTTATGTTTACATACGAATCTCCTATTGTAGTAGCTTGAAAATTTTTCATATTTTTCTGTTCCCTGTGACCAATGATTATCAAAACGTAAGCGCATCTCTTCTAAAGAAACGTCGTGCGTGTAAAGTTGAGCAAGTACCAGCAAGCAAGTATACGCCACAAACACAAATTTATCTAAAATGTGATAATACAGACGCATTTTAATGTCTCGGTTCAAGGAACCTATTAATGAAAACGAGTTGACACATATAATGGACGTCGAGATTTTTTTTTCAACTTCCTGAAAGCCTTATTCATCAAGTTCGAAACTCGAATCATCGCGTAATATCAGGTTTATTTTCGCATAAAAATATCAGAATGTAGTTTATTAACAATGATACAATAATTATAAATTACTCGTTGCTAAAATTCGAGCATGAGGTCGTAAGAGGACACATGTTTGTTTTGATTCGTGAAATCAGAAAATAATAGGACCGAAACGTCGCTCATTGCCGCGAGATTTGTCTTGAATACGAAAAATAGTTCTAAAAATTCTGAATGTAGTGAGGTGCTCAATATTTGAGACGTATTGTAGACCGAGAGGCGAACTTGAAGGATTGATTGACGATTCAGTGTGCCTGTTTTTCAGATGAAAATTTTGATGTAACGAGAGATACGAGGTAAATAAGTTTACTTTAAGGGACTGCTAAAAGAAAGGTTTTTAAATTTGCCCAACGGAGAGAGGGAATCCAGAATAGCCCGATACACAGGAGTTCGAGGAAATTACATGGAATCAACTATGTTTGGCATGAAGCTAACCATTGGCGTGAATTCAAAGATGAACTATAAACTTGCTGGCGCGATGTTTTTCACATACAAGGAACACCTTGATTAGCTAGGCGAGAGAGATTTGGAAAATTTTGCAGAAGACAAGAGCTTCAAGTTACATTCCCGAATATTATCCACGTGTATTCGTCGTTGTCGTAATCAGACTCCAATACTACCATTATCAACCGGTTTCATTCCTCCGCTCTTGCGCCCGCATGTAACTATGTATACCAATCACCAGACGTTCCTGTCCTGGCTGAGCTCCGTCAAGGTTGCAGTCTTTGAGTGCAGTGGGAAAAATGTCTTTGTACCGCTTGGACTGTTCTCCTCGTTTTATTTCCCAGTGTCTGTTTTGGTGAGGGCCAATCTAGCACCTGGTGGGTGGATGAGTCCGAGCTATCAGGTGTTTAATTTATTCATATTCTGCACCCTCGAGGAGACGAAATCTTGCCATCGGCCGCAGTGTTCTCTGTTGAAATTTTGCCTGCGCTTTGGTATGTCTTGTCATAGACGGTATATGTTCCGCTTCCATACAGCAGAATAGTTCTGACAACCAGGGGCGTTCTGAAAGGAAATTATTGAGGGGGGTGAAAACAATATTTTGCCAAGTGACTAGGGTTCTACAGCCAGGAAAAGGGACTAGGTAGTGATGGGATCACCGCTGTCACCAATACTAGCGGAGTTGTTTATGACTGACATGGAAAACAAAATATTGAAAGGCAGGATGTTCAGAAACTCGATAAAATACTACGTGCAATACGTACATGATATCCTAATTATGTGGTCAGGCACTAATAGACAGACAGACCAATTCCTTCTGGAAGCTGAATGAGAGCATCAAATTCACAATGGACTATTAGGACCTAGCTCTCACACTGCGGAGAGCCTCACGTTAGAACAAAAAATCTATAGGAAACCAAAGCACACCGAAACCATTATCCCAAACGGGTTCAACTACCACTCCAGGCACAAGTTAGCGGTGATTCAGAACTACTGCCACCGAGCAATCTGATTCCGAAAGAACAATGCAGTGAAGAGGAAAGAAATCGAGACAATAAAGCAGTTCACGGCAGCCAACAGCTACTATAGAAGCGTGGTTGAAGGAGTCATTGGGAAAAAGGAAACAAAGCAGGGAACTCAACACCGGATCAGTACTACATCACTTAGAAAAGCACACAAACAAGGTGATGAAAGCGTTCAGTAGTGAATGTGGACATCTATAATAGTGAACAGAATGAGTAACGACCAGACGGAGGAAAAGAACAAGGGAAGTTTGAGTGGACAAAGGCGTAGATACGATTTTGTGAATGAGAGGGATGTTTTCCTAAGGTTGAACCATCACTAAAAAAAGCTTATTGTGATTTTGGGATTATAAAATCACTTGGCACAAAGTAACGGGGATTTTTTTCTTAAGTAAAGTTATCACTGACAAAAAAAAGAGGGGAACTTTTTTGGCAGGCAGTGCCAAATAAATAAAGATCATGTTTCATGTCTTTCTCTTTCTCCATGTACAGCAAGTATTCTGCTGTTAAGTGTCAGTATGCCCGTGAATATGGAATACACAGAATGAATACTGATACGCTGAGCAATCTGTATCATCTGTACTATACTTCATCAGTACATACCAGGGTGTTGGAATTATGAATGCAGTTTGAAATTTTCCAAGCCAATATTTTGTGGGGGGCATGGTCTTGTGTAAATCTACTTTAGAATATTCCAAGCTGATAGCTTTAGGGTATTTCAAGCTGATAGCACCAGGGTAGCTCACTCGCTCCTCTCGTTCGCCTCCCTCCTTGATCCAGTAGGTCCAGCTTAGAATATTTCAAGCTAGTAACTTTTGGGGAGTTCACTCACTCCACTCTTTCGCCCCTCCCGACCTCGGTCTGGCAGGGCTGAGATCCGGAACCCGTATCCGAAACGGGATTCGGATCCGATCCTTTATTTTTGAGACCTGAGATCTGGATCCGGAAAGATTCTGTATTTTTGTTAGCGGGGAACCCACTATCCATTTTGTTAGGCGGATTACATCCTCAGAAAACGTTTGTGTCCGGGAGTTTCGGTGAAATGCGTGACGTGACGTGACGTGTGGCGCTTCATGACGTCATCAATGACCTTGACCTACTTTAAGGACTTTGAAAAATTTAAATTTCCAGCCTTTATTATATCAAGCCTAGCATGAAGTATTTCTGTGAGATCCGGATCCGAAAAGATCCTGTATTTCGAGATCCAACTGAGATAGAGGATATCCTTCAAATTGCCCAAAAATAGAGGATCTGTTGAAAAAATAACGGATATCCTCCAAAGATACCCGCTATTTTTTCATGTAAGTAAATCCTAAAAGACCCCAATTTTGTTTTTTATAAAGATCCAGATCCAAAAAGATCCCGTATTTTTTTTTTCTGGGAGATCCGGAATCCGAAAAGATCCCATATGTTTTTTCTAAGAGATCCGGATCCGAAAAAATCTCGAATTTTTTTTGTGAGATCCGGACTCAAAAAGATCCTGCATTTTTTTTTATTTGAGATCTCACCCCTGCGGTCTGGTAGGAGTCCAGTTTAGAATATTTCAAGCTGATAGCTTTTTGGGGGCATAGTTTAGTATAGGCCTACTTCAGAATATTTTAAGCTAATAGCTTTAGGATAATTCAAGCTAGTAGCTTTTGGGAAGCTCGGTCACTCCGCCTGTCGCACCCCTTTGGTCTGAAAGAAGTCTAGTTGAGGATATTTCAAGCTAACAGCTTTTTGTGCGCATCGTTTAATATGAGTCTATTTTAGAATATATTAAACTAATAGCTTTTAAGTAGCTCACTCACTCCGCTCGTTCGCTCGCTTCCTTGGTCTAGTAGGCTATGAGTCCAGTTTAGAATATTTCAAGTTAATAGCTTTTTGGGGGACATGGTCTAGTATGACAACAACTAACTAGCTCCTTTCATGAGAATACGGTATAGATTTTGTACTTGCTAAGCCAATACTGCTCTCTTAGTATACAATTAGTATAAACTGACTAGCTCCTTTTATACAGTATACTAGTGTACGAGGGGGAGAAGGCAGGTCTTCTTCTTCTATTATAAGTCTAGTTTGAGACCAGTAAGATCCTAGTATGAAGTTAGTATAAAGCAATTATAAAGCTATTATAAAGCTGGAATAAACTTAGTATATAAACTGAGTGGGGACTCACAGTGACATCAACAGTAAAGGGGGGGGGGGGTTCTTCGTCTATTATAAGTCTGGTTTAAGACGAGTAAAATCCTAGTAAAAAGCTAGAATAAAACTATTGTAAAGCTAGTATAAACTTATTTATAAACTGGGCGGGGTGATTTCGCATATTTTTGAATCACCCACGGAGTAACGAGGGTGAAGGGGAGGGGAAATTGGGAAGTTGGGAGAAGGGGGGCACTCGGAAAATTCCAAACTAGGGGTCAGGGCAGAGTGAAGATATGAAACACGTGAAAGCATTGGTGAGGCTGTGGGAGAAAGTTCGACATCGAGATAAAGGAACACGAAACATCGAGGAAGATGCAAACACTGCTATGAAGAACAGCACAAAGATGAAGGAATATTCGAAATCATACAGGCAGAAAACCGCATGAAGAGAAGATTTCAAAAGTAGAGGTCGGGAAAAGCTAACCTCTTGAACAATGTAATAACGTTTGACAACGAGGGATTATTCAAATTGATGGTTTGGCAAGACAGGCTGGCCGTCCAATAGGATGGCAAGAAACTTGATCACAGTGTAAGACCGTAAAAACTGATGTTCAAGGCCTTGTTCTTCAGTGATGATGGCGGTACTCTTGTAAGCTAACTAGGACTTTGAATGATAATAAAGTACAGAGTTGTTTTCGGTGCTCTCCTTACAGTATAAATTCCGATCACAACCTACAGAAACTGTTGAAGAGTCTGAAACTACGAAATGCATTTTTTCTCTCGTACGAGAATTTCGAAAGAATTATCTTGTGGATTTACGACCAGAACGCTGCTCCCCAAATCTGTTCACAAAATTTGACTTGAAAACAATTTGATGAATGACGACCTTCATCTCGCCCGTGCTTTCATCCAGCAGATCGCACGTCATTCTGCGCTCGCGTAAGTTCCCACCACCGATTGTGCGGAATAAAGCGAATGTTATTGCAGTAGAAAAACTCTCATCAATGCTTGAAACACTAGAGGTCGATAAAATTCCTCTCGCATGTAGTATTTTGCTGACCTCCTGTAATTCATCATTAATAAACATGTTCCGGAAAATTTGTATTGAATGGAGCTGCTGTCGATAATTAGTCGCGATTAGGCGCGAGAGAACGCGAGATACGGAGTGAGGAAGGGAGAGATTATTGTGTCGATACTGAATAAAAATTGCAGTGCCAAATTCTCACGCTATACATTTTCTTTCCCTTTCGTTCGTTCGTAAATTCCAAAAGACGCGTGCCATTTGTGTACCTACCTCAGCGTGATAATCGTAATCGAATCGCTCCGTCGAAAAATGTGTGAACACTTTTTTAAAATGCTGGTCCGATATTTTAATGCGTCGTAAATTTTTCGTAAACAAAATTAACAAACGTACCGGTATAGAATAATCTATGCGAATACGGTCGGTACTCGGAAAAAAAGAAAATTAGAACAGAATGCATTTAATTCGAATGTCGCACAAGCGTTATAGAAAACTACGCGTTATTAAGCATGAAATTTCAACGAAACTTACGGGTAAAATGAACTATATATTTCATAGTACAGGCCACTACATCAGGTTTACAATACATGAATTGACTCATGGGAGGAAATACGTTGTATGGTGATTTATTCCGTGTTCACAGATTTCCGAGTTTTCCGCGTATTTTTTAAAAATAATACGCCGATATCTAAATCATTCGAATCGTTGCACGTGTATACGATGTTATACATCGGATTTCTACGAATACTTAAGTAACTTTTTTGCATTTGAGCCTTAAGTACCTGCGTCGACACACCCACTACACAGATCTTGCCCATCTGACATATTTACGCGATGAGTAAACAATTCGAGAATGATGATTCTTATCTTAGGTAATCACAAATAATATTTTTCGATGATTCTCAAATTTCAAACATACCGGGCATAAAACGAAGGAAAAATCATTGGAAAACATTTTTTCTTTCACAGTACTTCCCTTGCATATTGAATACGTGTGCACTGCGAATGATGGCTCATGCAATTAACAACTCTTAGACATGCCTCAAGGTGTAAATTTTGCTCTCATTGATTCCTTTACGGAGGGTCTTTTTGAAAATTCTGGCGTTTCGACGTTCACTGTTCGGTGTCCGGCAAAAATTTACCTACGACGTCATCCGATCGTAACGTCAAACATGATAGGAGAACTTAGAGAAGTATCGACTGTCGAGCCATATTACATTAAAGCAGAGGGACTTGGAGAAATTCGGACTTTCGAGCTATATTTATAAGGTAGGAAAGAGATTGGAGCTATAATATATGACAGCAGAAGAACTGGAAAAATTTTGACTTTCAAGCCATAGTATATTATGTGGGGGAACTTGAAGAAATTTAGACTCTTCAAGACCGCAATTCCGGATTCAATTCTCAACATCGCAACCAAGTCACGTTTAACTTTGTTAAGGAGGCCGTCGTTCTTCTATATAATTACAGTCATCCTTTCGTAAATGATTCGATGATTCTTATCAACCAAAAAACTCACAGTTTGCAGAAACAGTTTCAATAGAGATATTGACAGATGAGAAAATGCGCGAATTTCTGCTCTTTTTTGGTTCTACTTGAAATCTCCTGTAGGTGCTGCTAGCATTCACGCTCCACTAAGATACTGCGATCTGCAGCAAAAGCGGGTAGCTTATTCTGTTGATGTAGTACCTACACATTCTGTTAGTTCTGAAGAAGAAACGTAAGGCTCCTCTTCATCTCCTCTACTGTTGGAAGATGTGGACGAAGGATAGTCCGGACAAATTTTGCACATCCTTCGATGACGTCAGAACTACGTACATGGAGTAATTACAATTCGGACGAAGCTATTATGCCGTTGACTCTTCTCTTTGTTCTACTTATTTGTAAAATGACTACAAATTTGGACAAGATTCTTTGAAAAATGAGTTTTAGGAGACAACGTGAGCCGACCTCTTCGAGATGTCTCTGGATAACGCCAACAGGTTCACAAACTGCAAGAGTAGAGCGCAAACACAGGTAGTGTAAAATCCTTTATAACTGAGAAAATATTTGTCAGTCATCTCCAGAGCCATAGCCAGAGAGATGGAGGGAGGTCGAGGCCCCTCCTAGCCTAGTAGAAGAACATCATTACTATGCTGAACGAAGAAGAAAGTAGGTGTGAAGAGGTAGACGGCCTTTCGAACTCTCATGAAGCCTCCTCCCTATAAATTGACTCTGGCTAGGAGCTCTAGTCATATTTTCTACGTCGCTATGAAAATTCTCGAAATTAAATTTACTCATGCAAAATAACACGCGACGCGATAAATAAAAACTCCGACTTCTCACGTAGGTACTGCTGATAAAGTCAAAATGTTTGCTAAACAAACCACAAGAGAGGTTTCTAAAATTATTTTGAATCTATAAATTCGTGATGCTCATAATTAGCAATATTTTCATTTCTAAGTAACACAACGCAACAAGGGAGTATATGTAGGTGCAAAACGGGCGGATCTGCAAAAATTGAGTCCCAAGAAAAAGCGGTTTCAAAGTTTTGAATTACAAGTTGCCTTTTGAAGAATTGTTCAATCAGTGCGTGAAAGAACGTCCACTCTTTGCTAGAAGCTTCCAGAAGCAAATGGAAAGACACGGGGAGCTCATTATTTTCGTAGTTGTTTAAAGGAGAGAAAAGTATCCGCTCTTTTCATGAATATTGTAAAAACCATCCACCCTTTTTACCGAGATTGCCGCGACTTATTCCTTGAACGTAAATATCTTAACGCCCTCCTTCATGCGCGTCCAGGTCTCATTTGAAAGTACATGCTTCATAGACCTTCTTTTTCCAATAATACATAGAATGACACGGCACCACTTCCGGCCTTTCTGCACCCATGTAGTCTTCTTCTCGTCATGTATCTTAACTTTGGCTAAGTACCTGCTAGGTCTATGGCTGCTGCAAAAAACCTACGATGCACGAAAAATTCAATTTTCTCAAAAACGTCCACTAAGAATGTACTGCAGATATAAAAATTGAATGATTACTCCAAACTATAAACATCATCATCTGCAGATGAATAATTCTCGACAAAATAAGATGTCAATAAACGTGAGAAATATACTCAATGAGAGAGAACGGTAGCTTCCATTAAAATAGGGCAGAAATACGAGTAAGCTTTTCTTTTTAGCATTAACACGTTCAAGAGAATTCAAAATAGGTCGTATAGTTGGAAATGAAATTTCGATATTACGAATTTTTTCGGACACCAAAGCAGGGAGTGCTATGCCATAAAATAAGGCTCCAGCTTATGAAATCAAGCTTGAACTAAGCACATGTAGCCTAACTTAAAACTTATGACTGACAAGATCACAGCTTAGGTTTGAAGATTGAAGCCTTAAGTCAATATTGCAGGCTAATGCGGCCTAATAAATAAATTACGACTTCTGACGGACACGAGAAATCTCAGACTCATCACTTGACATTATTAGAGGTGTGTTCAAATTTTCAATCAATACGCTAATTAGTGATTAGGGAACGATTTTAGGAAGAAAAAAAAATTACAGGAGGAATTAACGTTCAGAGTAAGAATAGGTAATTATTTTATGTGAAAAAAAAAATAGAAGATAAATTATAGGCATATTTTTTTTGCATTCTTTTTTTCAATGGCGATCACTTCTAAAAATCTTAATTACTGAAGAATTTTCAATCAATTTTAATTATTCATAATTTCAGTGGCGGTGATACGATTTTCTCATGGGGGGGGGAATTTTTTCCATGGGGGGATATTTCCTAAAATTTTTCTCAATTTATGCAAAAAGTAGACAAAATCACTGCATCGAACAGAAAAAAAGGACTAAAAAAGTTGCGATAGAGGAGATATATATATCCCCAATCCCCCCTCCCTTAACTACGCCACTGCATAGTTTGGTTGTTTAAAAAGGCTGTTAATTATGGAGGTATAAACCAAAACCAACCCTCTTCAAACTACTTTCTAGGAGTTTTTCTTTCACAATTGAACTCATGGAAAAGTAAATGGCGATTATATTAAATTTCAGTTGATAGGAAAAAATTCAAATTTTCACTTTAGATTATTAATCCAATTTCAATAAAACAAAATTTATTCACTCAAGTATACCCCATTATGCGAGGCTATTCTCAGGGACTACAGTGTGACCGTTGCACTTTTGGATCACGGTTGCGTCACAAGACAAGGCTTTGATTCGTTAATTGCCGTCACACGTGCGACACGTCTCTTACTATCCGAATTGTGAAAATTTTAGTGCCGTGTTGAGGAAGGGAAGTTTGATATTTCAAAGAAGACGTACTTCCATACACAAATGAGAGTACGTAAGTTTTTTCTGGATCAAAAAGTATGCGGTCTCGTGTCTTGTTGGTTTCAAGCCGGAACACCAATCATCGAAATATGCTCCTCATGACTACGAGTTTTTTCCATAATAAACAAAAAACTTTTTTCACACTCGTAACGATAATTTTATTTTCATAAGACAGAGCGACCACGGTTTCTCATGTCAATGCTTGATCTTATATAATCTCTCTTTTCTCGAATTTTTTCGCATACTGCTCAGTCCGCCTGAAGATGAGCTGCTGTCGGCATCAAAACCGTGGTCGCTCTGTCTTATGAAAATAAAGTTATCGTTACGTGTGTGATAAAAAAGGAAGGATTTCTTGGCCTTGCCAAAAATATAAAGATCATGTTTCATGTCTTTTCGCCAGTCATCTTAAGCTCTTCATCGTTCAAAAATTTCCAAAATTTCCAGCTTCTTGTTCTAGTATAAGTCAACTTTAGAGTATTTTAGGCTGACTGATCTCTGGGACTCATTCGTTCCGCTCGTTCGTCCCGCTTCTTGGTCTAGTATAAGTGTACCTGGGGTGAAGGGGGGGGGGTGACTCAGAAAGATAGTCTATAACTATCAGAAAGCCAGTATAAACCTAGAATACAAACAGGGAAAAAAAAGTTTTCAAACGTTTGCCCATGTTGTGGATAATGCTAGACATAAATACGAAAAAAAGACAATACTTCTAAAAAGAAAAGAAGTAACTCAATACAAAAAACCGCAGAAAATACTAAAACCTTCGAAGATCTATCGACTAAGCAGCCATCATTAGCGAAAGACAAGAATGCACTCTTTTTTCGTATTATGGATAGCCGTACCTTGCAATCTCGCATCAATTCGGCTTAAGGCATTGGAGTGGCACACTCGCTTGATGTAGAATAAGTCTACTTTGGAATATTTCAGGCTAATGAGCCTTCTTGGTCCAGTATAAGTCCACTTTAGTATATTTCAAGCTGATGAGATTACTGGGCCTGACTCGCTCCGCTCGTTCGTCCTGCTTCTTGGTCCAGTACAAGTCCACTTTAGTATATTTCAGGCTGATGAGATTACTGGTGGTATTCGCAGATTTCTCAATGACCTCCCAGGTATATATTTTTATTTTTGAGTTTATTTTTATTTTATTTTATTTTCATTTTATTTTTATTCGATTTTTTCTTTCTTCTTTGAAAGAGGGTGGTGCTCGCAAGTTTCTCGATGACCTTCCAGGTATACATTTTTATTTTTAATTTAATTTTAATTTAATTTTTTTGTTTATTTTATTTTATTTTATTTTATTTTTTCTTTCTTTTTTTTTTCGAAAGAGGGTGGTACTCGCAGATTTCTCAATGACCTCCCAGAAATATATTTTTATTTTTAATTTTATTTTAATTTTATTTTATTCAATTTTTATTCAATTTTATTTTTATTTAATTTAATCTAATTTTTTATTTCATTTTATTTCATTTTTTATTTCATTTTATTTTTATATCATTTTATTTTTCATTTTATTTTCATTTAATTTTTTCTTTCTTCTCTGATAGAGGGTGGTACTCGCAGATTTCTCAATGAACTTCAGATATATTTCTATTTTTAATTTAATTTAAATTTTATTTTATTCAATTTTTATTTTATTTTATTTTTATTTTATTTTTATTTTTATTTTATTTTATTTTATTTTTTATTTTTTATTTTTTTTTCTTTTATTTATTATTATTTTTTTTTGAAAGAGGGGGGTACTCGCAGATTTCTCAATGACCTTCCAGGTAATTCATGAAAAAAAGGGGGGGAGGGATTGGTACTCGCGAATTTTCAATAGTGTATAGGGTGTCAGAAAAGACATGAAACATGTCAAAAGTTTCTTGTTTATTACACCAATCATCATTATTCCAGCACCGAACAAGAACTATGCAACGTGGGTTCCAAATTGATGATTGTGGAGATGAGTGCTCCTCCCTTAGTGTGCTCAACGTTCTGAAAGATCATCTCGGGATTGTAAATTATCAGCAGCTGTTGACAATCAACCTCCAAAATAGACAATATTACAGAATTAGGTTACAATGAGCAAAAACTGGTCTCTTGAAAACAATGTGATGTCTATTAAGATTTCTAGCCAAATTGTCTATATCTTATTTTTCCGTGTCTCTTACGTTTTTCTTTTTTCACTCTATTCCCTAACTGTAAGTTACTCTTCTTTCTCTCCAATTATTGAAACATAGAAAATTGTGACTCAAAAGTTCTGGAGTTTATTTTTTACAGATGAGATTTGGAGTAAAATTCATATATTATGGCTCAAAAATGGAAATTTTTCCCAGTCCCTCTCCTATCGTATATTACGGCTCGAGAGTCGAAATTTTTGTGAGTCGAATACAAACCATACATGATAGGAGGGGGGCCTCAAACAATCTTACAAATAATGTTGGACTTGGACCATCTTTGTTTTGGTATAGAACAGGTTCCCTGTCAACAACTTTTTGTAAACGTTTATGAT
This sequence comes from Aspidiotus destructor, assembly GCA_035079395.1. Lineage (NCBI taxonomy): Eukaryota > Metazoa > Arthropoda > Insecta > Hemiptera > Diaspididae > Aspidiotus > Aspidiotus destructor. Next base: position 6,180,098 of record JAVHKZ010000003.1, on the reverse strand, counting down.
AGATGCATTATTATAAGGGTCGGCCATCCGCTAGGATTTTCGAATAACACGCACAATTTGTTCAACAATGGCTGGAATTTTGCTAAAGTTGAAAAATAGAACTGAACTAAGGCGAAATATGAGGAGAAAATGAGAAATCTGGCATAACTCTCAAATAGAATGGACTTGAAAGTTTTGTCATCCCTAATTTTTAGAATATACGCTTGTAGATATCTTTCTTGGGATGTCAGGAAACCGAATTAGCCTCATTCAACAATTTTTCCATTACTCTCCTATAAACTATCCCTTTTCATTCTTTTACTGCCTAGTGAAAGAGCAGCGTCACGCTAACGCTGTCCAGTCTAGTTTAATAGCGGAAAATGGCGAAAATGGGTATCAGCGTTGAAAATATTTCCAAAATATTGTGAAAATGAACTTCCATTTTTCCGTTCAGTAAAACAATTGTTTTGTGGGGCAATAGGCAATATGCTCATTAGTAGAACTTGGATTTCCTGGCCTTCATCGAATGAGTTTGTTAAAAGGCAGACGGCATAGGGTCGGAGATGAGCACAAATTGGAGTAGTAGGAGGCCAGAGGAAAATTTTTATAAGCCGAGTAATGCCGGAAGTGACATAAATGGCGAAACAGGTGGTAAATGCCGAATAACGCCGAAATGAACGATTGGCGCGCAATTGTCCGACCCAAGTAATTTTAAGGCCGAATCACCCGATGACTGCAAGCAGACGGATACCCTGAAATCACTAGTTGCGGCAAAGAAGAAACTCAGCCTTCCTGTCAACGTTCTTATCATTCCTGCCAGCGCATTTCAAAAATTTGAGACGACAGGTCTTTTCCTCCATGATCAACTGCTAACTCTTGACGACGTTTCGTCGAAACTACATCAAATTCCAGGAGCTCGAGGCCATAGCCTGCGGACAAAGTCTGAACAAGTTTTGACAAGTTTCATGTCTTTTCTGACCCCATACCGTATTGGAAAATCGCGTGTATCCCCCCCCCCTCCAATAATGGACTTGGAAATTTTTATACTTGGTACGTGATTCAGAAATCTGCGAGTTCCACCCCCATAGTACACTTATATTGGACTTGGAAATTTTTTGGTTAGGTTAGGTTGAAGCAGTGGTTTTCAAACTTTTGGAGATTTCGGACCCCTAATGATTTCTTTTTACAGAATTTTTTTTTTTTTAATGCAATACATGAGTAAATTTATTTCTCACTTAATACATAAATCCAGTGATTATCAACCTTTCGCAAACCCCAGTTTGAAAACCACTGGGTAAAAGGACTTGGGAAAAATTTTTATACCTGGTAGGTGATTCAGAAATCTGCGAGTAACACCCCTCCTATACTATTTGTAGTATACGAATAATGAACTTGATTCCAAAGTAGACTTATACTAGACCAAGAGAGTGTGCCCCTTAAAGCCTTAGCCTAAAATATTCTGAAGAAGACTTATACTAGACCATGAAGGAGGGAGTGAGCCCCCCTAAAGCTATTAAGCTTAAATTCTCAAAAGTAGACCTATACTGGACCATGAAGTGGGAGAGAGCCCTCCCTAAGTCACTAGCCTAAAATATTCTGAAGTAGACTTACACTGGAAGAAGAAGCAAGGCGAACGAGCGGAACGAGTGAGCCCCATAAAGTCATTAGCCTAAAATATCCTAAAGTAGACTCGTACTAGACCATGAAGTGAGGGTAGGTGAACGAGCGGAGCATACCATAAAAACATGAAACATGATCTCTATATTTTCGGCTATGCGAGAAAAGCCATTCCTTTTTGCAAAAAATAGAGGCCTTGGCATCCTCAAAAATTTGAGTACTTCACTTGTTCACTTGAATGTGAAGAGTTCATGTCCCTCACGGTCGTATAGGTGCCTACGCATACGCGCCACTCGTTTCCGCCGATATTGAGAAGTCAATTTCTGACAATAAAAATATTCTCTATACCATCAGGCAAATCTTCAAAAACATTCAGTTGTGATGTTTAACAAAAAATTTTTGTAATATTTCGAGATTACTTGTGACGAGAGTTATGATGATTCCATAATTCAAAAAATTTTTGGCTTTCTCCTAATATTGTGAGCTTCATTTTTGTCAATGCCGAAGAATGCCGAATTTCCATCTTTTATTGCCGAAAATTCCAAGCTCTAGGTACTTATTAGTGTAGCATTGATATCTCTACCCATTAAGTTATTTCCGGCATTTCTAGTTTGTTATACGTACGTGAACAAACCATATCACAGCATTGAAAGCTCATAAAAGGCTTGAACGAGTGAAATAAGGGGTTTAAAAAGGTACGTACTTTTTTTCTGTCGTTAACGGTATATCTATAACATAATCGAATAATTCAAAACTTTTGAGGCGAAATTTTTCTTCAGAAAAATTGGACATAAAAAGTCAATTTTTTTCATTAATCAAAAAGAGCTTTCTTGAACCGAAGACTTAATTTACTTTTTTCTCGTACTCCTGATTAGCGAGTTTGAATGAGTACTTCGATGCAGCAATTCTTAAAATCAGAAATTTATAACGTCATGGGGACTCGGATCAATTTAGGATGTAAAGGGAAAACGCCTCGATATCTTGAACTTGACAACTATTCTCACAGCACAGGTTAGTGTACTTTAATTAGGTATCATTAAATTTACGCTTCGTGTAATTCATGACACCGTATCACTAATACTCTCATTTTCCAAACAACAATTTTTGAGCGCCGCTATGACAATGTATGATTTCAATATAAACCTAGAGTAAAGAATACCTACGCTTTGTTTTCCGTAATTAGTAGGTATGTTTATCAACGATGGCTTTGAATTGATGGATGTGACGTACGCCACTACGTATTTAGATACACTCAAATTTCATTGAAAAACAAAAATTGAATGAGACAAGAAAACTACACTCGACTCGATCTTCGATGATCATCACTATTTTTCATGCTGACTACCAAACTAGGTAAGAGAATAGGATCAAGATCCTAAATATGGATGAACAATGAGCCGCGCTAAGGTACAATGTATGTCATGAAACCGCACGCATGCTTTTCACACTTTTCAGTCGGACAGAATTTTGAATATCTCGTTCGTAATTTTAGAAGTGCCTAAAATATTATTCCAAATATATATTTTATTTTTCATACTGACTTTCGTTGTTTCCAATGAATTGTGCAAGTTGGAAACTGGTTTCTACGTCCGCGTGAATTAATTTCACCTACTTTCATATCATTAGATTGAATGATTGGGTCACAGATATTTTGATTATAGGTAAAACAGAAATATAAAAAAATCAAAAACGGGTGACAAATGTTGAGGATGAGAAGCGAGGGCGAGAAAATATGTAGTCTTCAAAATCAATGAGTCCATCGTTTTAAAAAGAAAAAATTAAATAATTAAGGGAACACTCACCCTTTGGAAGACGACTAATTTCACTTCGATATACAAGCGCCCAGTAAATAAAAATTCAACATATTTTTCTCGTTTGGATTTTCGAACACCGCAACAATTGAAAATATCACTCGAACAATACGATCGATTAATACGAACACGCGAAAAAAATCTATTCGAAAACCACTTATCGGAGCTCTAAATAGCAGGAAACGAAATAATGTCGATATTATACGTTTACATGAGAAAACAGGTTGAAAAGACTTAATACAAATAAATGAGATGAAAATGAAACTCGTGAAGAGTCGACTGTAGTCGCATCATATTATGTCCACTCAGCCAGTCTGACGGTAAAATTATCCCCTCCGGATCGAGCGCTATTTAAGTGCCTCCTAAAATCTCTATCGTCGTATTAGGTATAATAATTACGACGCTCGTTCAGCTAATTAATTGCAGCGAGTGAGACGCACGTTGGTATAAAACGCGTATAACAAGGGTGTTTCGAATTTCTATGTATGTAGCCGCGAAAATATATGTACAGTATATTCAATCGTTGCCTGCTCCTCTCTGACCTCGTCATCTGCATCAACAATCGTAGGATAGAGTTTACCGCTTCCTAACTTTGCACGATCTCTTACATACTGCACATGCCGAGTGGGGGAGTGCAGTACAGAAAAATAAGGAGCGCTTGCACCTCAAACGTAAATCAATACATGAGAAAATCTGGGAAATTGAATTTCGAAATTTTGACGAAAGACCGAGGATTTGAGTGATAAAATATTGTTTGTACTCAACCGGGCAACTCGTCTCCTTTCCCATGAAAACAGTGTATTTACGTATGTATAATTTTGACTTTATCGCGAATAAATATACAAACAGTAGACGTATCAAAAAATATCCTTTTCACGGTTGCCTATTTTACATGGCAAACGAGTCGATTTAACCCTTGAGTGATGGAGCGAAGAGTTTCTTTAAAATGTTTGGTTGAACCTCCCCCGGAATTATTTTCGGTCAAACCTTCCCGGAAAAATCTTTCTGATACGACTCTAAACGACAGAAGATTTGCATAATATAGGTGAATTTTCAAGCTTTTAGAGGTTGAAAAATTTTGAAAAATTCTCAGGATTTTGGAGCTCACCCGATGAACCAGGTTGACCGTTGATATTTGGTCAACTATAGTCAAGTTTTGGTCATGCAACCATACGTATGAAATAGTTTATCATCTTAATTTGGTCATTTTGTGACCAATATTAAGGAAAACTTGACCAGATTACTCTTATTGACTGCAATTTGTAGTTCCTTTTCAATCAATATGTGAAGGGAATAACTTGGTCTATTTTTGATTTGTTTTCCGCAATTATTGACCAGAATTTATAATCACTATTTGGTAGAAAATATATGTTCTATAGAGAGTTTTTCCATTTCGAAGCTCACCTTCCTGGGGAATATTTCAGTTTATTTTTGGTTGATCCCAACTATAAATTGAGCAAAATTTCTGATCAACTCTAAGTCAACATTAGTTTCCATGGTTTGACTACGTCATGACCGTACTTTGATTACAACTTCTGGTCAACTTTCCGGCTGTTGTTGGTGATTAGTATATCGATCTATTGTCATGTTCCATGTCTTTAGACACACTTTGTACCACCTCCTTTACTCTCAAATAATGAACTTGAAAAATTTTTCGAGAAAAATCAGGTGATTGAGAAATCTGTAAGTATTCCCCCCCCCCCCTGATCTTAAATAATGGACTCGGAACATTTTTCGAGAAAAATCATTATACCTATTAGGTGATTCAGAAATCTGCGCTCATCACCCCCCTACTCTTTCGGTGAGGTTAGGTTAGGTTCTGATTTCTGTTTCCAAGCAGTCAGCAAATTTTGATAATTCGTAATAAAAATAATTTTCTATCTGAACTTTCCTTGTAAATTATATTCATTACACTATCCGCGCAACGCGACTATTTTTACTGTCTTGAAACAAAGTTTCCAGATCGTCAAGATGGCTTTTGCAAAATCCGAAACAATGTTCACAATTTCGAGCGCTAAAAATTCAATCATTCAAGAAATTCATTCGGGCTGGTTTAGCGGAGTTTGATCCCAAAGTAGACTTATAGCAGACCTAGGAGGGGGTCTCACTCACTCCGCTTGTTCGCAATTAGCCTGAAATATTCTGAAGTAGACTTATACATACTATAGACCAAGAAGCGGGGCGAACAAGCGGAGTGAATGAGCCCCAGTGCTGCCAGATCTACGGATTTTTGTTCCTCGAAAAAACTACGCATTTTGCGTAGGTTCCACGACTTTTCGTCCACGGACATTTCGTCCAGACAACATTTCGTCCAAAAAAAAATCGTCCAGTGACACTTCGTCCAACTTTTTTCGTCCAATCATTTTTCGTCCATGGGAAATTTTGTCCAGACGATATTTTGCCCAAAAATTTGACCTATGACACTTCGTCCACTTTTTTTTGTCCAGAGGATATTTCGTGAATTTTTCTCGTACAACTAAAATATGAGAAGCTCATTGTTAGAGCTGTAATGTAAATTTATGGCTTGTACTATTACTTACATGCATGAAGTAAATGGAGAGGTGAAGAGAATATGCATGCATTTTAAATGGTGTTTCTTGTCTGCGTTTATCAATACCGCAGACACCGCCCAAGAATACCAATGTAGCCGTGGAGAAAGCTGGCAATGCTCAGGCTGAGAATAGTTTGGAAACGCGTATCGCGGAAATGCTACAAGGAATGGAAAACCGGATAACTTGCTCATCCAACGTAGGTATCATTGTTATTCACGAAATTGAAGAATATATTCATGTAGCTCTACTGTTCGCCTTATCCTTCATTTCCTTGGATGACGTACAGAGTGTTTCCGACGACATTATGGAAGAGATTCATGAAGACGTCGACGGTTTGCCGTCTTACTTTGACAAGACGTACGTCAGAGGAGGCCCTCGTCGAGAACGCAGAAAGGCCGTGCCACCGGGATATCCTCCTAATGTATGGAACGTTTCCAAAAGCGTGCTTCACGATACACCCCAAACAAATAATGTTGTAGAGGGTTGGAATGTGCACTTTCAGAAATTACTGAAGGTACACCACGCATCCATTTGGAAATTTCTGGGGCGCGTCCAGCAAGACCAGAAAATGAATGAAACCCTTATTTTGAAAAATATTTCGGATAAAATTTGGACCAAAAAATTTTGGACGTATTTTCCTTGGACGGAAAGCGTCATGGACAAAATGTCTCATTGGACGAAGTGTCTCGTGGACGAAAAGTGAAATGGACGAAATGTCTTTGGACGAAAAGAGGGGGAGCCTTTGCGTATAATAAGGATTTCTCGCGCTCAAAGTAAAAGTACTTTCGTCACGCATACGAGAGACCTTTTTCTCGAGGTCGTTACGGGCTGATACCGCGGTCTCTTATAACATCGAGTCCAACGTGTTCGCACTGCGACCAACGGCGGGATGATGGACCAGAGCACACCTTATTTGAGTGCGAAGCGTGGAGGCGCGAGCGGGACAAGCTTAGTCGGTCTCTTCAAGAGATCGGGGTTGATGAAGCACTTGACCCGAGTAGCCTGGTATCCACCATGCTAGGTTCCGAAGAAGCATGGAATCAGGTGTCTGCATTTGCAGCCACCGTCATGAGGAGGAAGATGGATTGGGAATGGAATAGGCAAATGGAGAACCGCGCTATGGCCAACTCGACACCTGTGTACGATCCACAACTAGATTTGCAGGAAGACGAGGACGTCGATCGTCCTTGAAAATAGAAGAAGATGAAGATACTCCAACAGCAATTTACTATATCTTAAGGTGATGTTGTTGTTGTTTGTTTTTGTGTTTTCTGCATGCCAGGGGGGCAAGAGGGGGTTCGCCGAGAAGATTCTTCGAACACTGAAGTCATACCCGAAAGAGTCGATTCCGATACTGGAAGAAACAAAATCAAATGCATAAGCAACCCGCAGCCACTTCACCATGGAGAACGGGGCGGCGCTGCACATGCGACATGAGCGAGAGATATAACATCGAGTCGATCAAGGGAGAAGTACCTCAGTTACTCGTATGAGATTGTACCTTTCTCCTGATTGTATTGAAGGATAAGTGAAAATCTGTACAAATTTGTTTTCAAGTCTTGGAAAAAATGGCGGTTACAGATTTTTGATAATATCATCTGACAGCTTTGATGAGCCACCCTGTAGTCATTAGCCTAAAATATTCTGAAGTAGACTTATACTAGACTAAGCGAGTCTGCCTCCCTAAATCCTTAGCCTAAAATATTCTAAAGTACACTCATACTAGACCATGAAGGGGGGGATGAACGAGCGGAGCATGCCATAAAAGACATGAAACATCGCCAGAAAATCCATCTCTTTTTTTAGCGGAGAATCCGCTATCCATTTTGTTAGGACGTGACGTGACGTGTGGCACTTTATGACGTCATCAATGACCTTGACCTACTTTAGGGACAAGAAATTTCAACTTCCAGCCTTCATTATATCAGGCCTAGTACACTGAGAAGAGCCCAGCCAACTCATTTTCCGAGGAGGCATTGCTACTGAATATTGACCAAATTTTCCGACCTGTTCTAAGTCTGAACTGAGTGTTCCCTGGTTAGTTTCACGGTTACCAAATTTCGACTCGAACCTGCAGTCACTTTTCAATCTTTTTTGATTGGTCTATTTTCAGTCGATTATCCACAAATATTGACTGAGATATTTCATTAGTCTTGGGTCTAGAATCAGTGTTCCACAGTATATTTCATGGTGACCTAGTTCTTACTGAAAGTTCCATTCAATTTTTGAACCGATATTTTTGATTAATATGTATGATTTTGTTTGCGGTAAATTTTCCTCAAGATTGACCAAAGTATATCATCAATTTATAACCTAGGCTATGTATAACAAGCCAATTACATGGTGATTCAATATTGTGATCAGTTTTTAAGCCAATTGTTTTTTTTGTTGATATATTGGTGAATTTTTAGTCAATTATTCCTCAATGTTGATCACCTAATTATGTCTATTTTTAGTCATAAATGAATGTTTCTTCATGAATCTTGTGACGACTCAATTTTGACTGAACCTTTCTCTCACTTCTGATCATTTCCAGGGTTACTTTTTGGGTAAATATATTGATATATTTTCAATCAATTACACCTGAATATCGATTAAAGTATTCTACGTGACCTAATCAACCAAATCGATTGTCAATGTAATGGTCAATTTTCAGTCGATATTTCCTCAACATCTACTAATATTTTTTTACTCTCTTTTTGGTCTATATTTTTGTACAAACCGCACAGTCACTCAATTTCGACCATAATTTCCAGTAGATTTCTGGGCAGATATCGGAATGAATCAACAGTCGTGTTGCTTACAAACTCGCAGACGAAAATTGCACCCACCTCATCAATATAACCCTGTTAATAAGTCTACAATTTCCATTCCTCTGTTCTCTCACTTGAGAAAGGTTCAAACATAGATTGGTTTTTCCCGTCAGAACTCGTCTAACTATAGTGGTCTGTGGATAGTACCTAACTAGAGACCGTCTTATGGCGTCTCTATTGCCCAGAAATTTACCTACCTATCTTCTTTTTCAACAGTGGTCTGTTTGAAGTAGTCTGTTAATGTTGCTTAAATATTGACTAGAACAGACTATTCTATATTTACCAGAAATTGACTAATCTTCTTCGTCAAACGTGGTCTAATTATGGTGATCTGTTGACACTGGTTGAACTATGAAAGACCAGTTTATGTCATCAAGATTTCCCAGAAATCGACTGTTTCTTGAGGGAAAAATGAGTGATATACTGAGGAAATATGACCTATGACTGAGGATACACCATGAGCTGTGATATCGCGCAGATATGATATAGGTACTAGTGAATCATTCTACTAAAAAAATTTGGAGGCCATTGCAAACTTTGCCATGCCAGCAGGAAACAGCCTTTGTGGCTTCACAAAAAACAGCTTCTCTTATTTTTGTTTTCTCGAAGTGAGTAAACGTAAGTAGTATAGTTATATTCCTTCTGGCGCACTTTGGCGCATTCATGAATTTCTCTAGCGCAGAGTAAAATTTACCCATTTTTCATCCTCTCCTAATAAATAATTTCACCCTTTTTTTATCTCCGCTAGTTCGAAAATTTCAGAAGTTTCGTATCATTTTTGTATCAATTTTTAGGCCTAACATTTATAAGATTCCTTCAAACGCACTTTGGCGCATTTATGAATTTCTCTAGCGCAAGGATCATTTTACCATATTTTAAAGCAAAATCAAACCATTTTCTCATAATTTTTCTTCCAAGATAGATCAAAAATTTCATAGTTTTTGTATCTTTTTTCCATGAAATAAATTTTCTTGTGAGAGCTACATCCATCACTTGTGAAATATAAGAAATTTCCTTCTAGCGCCTTTCCTAATTTCTCTAGCGCAGCGCATAATTTTCTCAAAATTCTTGTGAATTCTAACAACTTCAACCTTTCTCTCTGTGTTTCTCATGTAGGAGTTGAGATTTACCTTTTAAAATCTTAATAAAAATGGTGTTATTGAAAAGAAAGTTTAAAACTTATAAGTAAATATCTAGTCTACAAATGTTTATTGACTTAGAAAAATATGGATACTTGTGAGAGCAGCTACCAAGACAATATCTATGAAGTTCATTTTGAAGAAAATCCTGAAGAGTATATGGAAGTTATAAGAGCAATCAAAAATGCGGAAATCTTATTCCTTGGTGGTAGTCCACTTTTTGATGATATTCGATTCTATGATCCACAACCTCAAGCTGATCTAGGATATGAATCAGATATAGAGATAATCAATGAACCTAATATGGAGATAATCAATGAACCAAATATAGAGATAATCAATAAACTAGATAATAGATTACTATCAGCTAGTACATCTTGTGATAACTCGAGAAATAAGGGAACAGAAAATAAATCTAATCAGGGAAAAGAAAATAAATAAATACCCAATTATTTTTTTAACTAGAAATATCAATCAACCTTTTTATACTTATATAAATAATCAAAAATGGAAAATCAAAACAGCATGCAAGATAATTATAATGACTATGAAGAAGAATATGAAAAATTTACTCAAAAATGTAAGGATAGAACAAGGGAGAGAATGAGAGAAAGAGATAGAATAAAGATAGATAGACCTATTGATAACTATGATAAATCACCTATAAGAGAGGATGAGTTTGAATCAGATATTGACTCAGAGGAGGGTTAATTTTCTTTATAATCTTTAGTATTTCAATAATTCTTGATAAACAGATCAAATCCATAAGACAAGCCTGCTTTGCAGTCAAATATTTATTAGTAGGTAGGTATCCTGTAAATCTTGAATTTAATAATCCATATATTATCATCTTATTTCATCAATGGTCAGGATAAGTCTGCCCATGTTGCTGATATAAGTCCGTGATGTAAGTATGCTGGTGAAATTAAATTTATTTTATCCAACAAAAGAATCTTCATAGAGGTCTATGTTACTTGGCGAATCATACTATAGTAATAGTTTATATTATTATTTCACTTTTTACAGCTCACATCCAATTTAGGAGGTACTTTCAATCCTATTTTTCCTACTCTATTACCTAATAGATTTTTATCATCTAAATATTTTTTAATAATTCATCATTTCTTTTTATGTGTTCAATTATATATGATTTTATCTTTTCAAACACATCTTTTTGTTTATTTTTATTAGATATGACAAGGCATATTTGTTGGAAGAATCAGTCAAGATATTCAACTCTTTATTTATACAATTAAAAATAAGAAACAACTATTTTTGACAACCAAAGAAGATCTTTAATATTATTATCATCAACGTTTTGTACACATTATTGTACTTTATCAGCTATCTAATGTGAACTGAAAAATATAAAAACTTATCACTAGGTATTTATTTATTTTCATCTTTCTTCCAGATTATACATTTTTATTGACTGTTAAGGTTTTTCAAATGTTGAATAAATTTATCTCTTGGTATTGTATTATAATAACCCCAGGGTAATGTATCAGTTTTTCCATCAACTAAACATCTTTTATCATCAAATGAATTTAATCCTCTTTTATTCTGTTCAATGGTATAAATATTATGTCTTGTACTCCTTATCATCTTCTGTTTAATAGTCTTAGTTATTTTCTTTTCTAAACACATTTTATAATCATTGTGTAAGTTTGCGGTGTGCTTCATTAATACTTTGAATTTTCAGGGTGAAAGAAGGAAATTATGATTCTAATACGTGATCATGATTAAAAGTTCCAATTAATTAAAATTCGAGTTGTACAAAATCTTTTTTTTTTTTTTTTTTTTTTGATACTTTTCATGATTTTAGGTACCTATCTCCATCATTTTGCTGCTGGAAAATGACCAATAATTAGATTAAATGGCATAAACACAAACAGATAGGTACCTACTAAATTAGTTATGAAACCTAAAGCCTAAGAATTTGAAATGTTGCAGTTTCTTCTTTTTCATGCTTCTAATGGACCCTATAGTCCTACTTCTGAGTCATATATGCCTAAGGTTGAATTGTATTCTATTGATGTTTTAATGATGTTTGAGTGAGGCACGCTGGTTTTGTTGGTTCAAGCAGTGACAGAATGCTTTGAGAAAAAAATTCCTTGAAAATTGATGAGAAAAAAATAAAAAAATCCACTTAGTGAAGGTGATCGTCAACAGTTTGACCAAAATTGAGGCTCAAAGGCTGTATGATAGGTACACAAGTGGCTTCTAGAAAAGCAGTGTACCTACTCTGCTGATGGTGATTTTGAAAGAAGAGAAGACGAGTGGAACATACCTAAAGAATTATCTTCCACCACATTAAGTTAATCCATTTGAATTTTACACAAACTCGGATATTGAAGTTAGGTACATGTATTTTTGAGCCTAAAAAACTTGGAATTTTGCAGTAGTTCCCTATTTTTCCTATTTATAACCTTCCACCCCTATACAAGTAGGTACATTGAAGGTTGTTTCATTGCTATTTTTGTCATATTGAATCATGTTTAGGTCTATGTTTTCATGCAAAAGATTCAGAAATTTTCAACAGTTTAGAGTGTAAGTTGACTTAAACGACTGAAGAGATGAGCGTTTGATTAATGAACTCTCTCATCATACGGTTTTTTATATGATCTAGTTTAAAAAACTAGGCCTACCATCTGGTTTGAAATGGGAATTCATAGAGGGTACTCCATGCATTGTGTATACAAAAAGCGCTCCTCGTTGTAAGTGTATTTGAGCCCAAAGATGGTCTATTGAGTGAAAGGAGTAATAATTGAGGAAAAGTAGCCATTTTGATGGTGAGGATCGAGGAATTGTTTCTCTTAAACAGGTAGTTTAAACCTCTTGCTGGATGGCATGAAGTTTTTGAGTTTTCTACGTTTATTCTTAATATTAGGTTTCAAGAAGATCGCGAGGTTGGAGAATACAGATAATTGATACTTTCTTTGTTTTCTGTTAGGTACCAATGACCCCCAAAACTGTATTCTTAGCGGGTATTTGAGTCTCAGAGGTCTCATCACATCTTCAGCATACAGTCATATGTTTCTAAATTCATTTTTATCAATATAAACTATCGGTTAAGACACGCTTACCAGATAAGTAAATGTGCTCTACTCTGGTGTTGTGATTTCTGTGGAAAGAGTTTCATATGCGTTGAGTAAAGTTATTCTGAAAAAATCGAGATTTTGATTGAATTAGTTAGCCCTTCCAAAGGTAGTCATATAGAACTTGACCTCGTTGGTATCTTTACCTCTACAATTTTACATTACTTGGAAGTTTTGACATAGAATGGAAATGAAGAGATTTTTGCGTGAGAGGTGTAACTGTAGAATTAAAATAGGTAGAGCCTTTTGTGAATTGTAGGTACAAGTTTTAGTGCGGTAGTAAAGCCAAAATTCATTTCAATTGTAGAATGGAAAGCACTAGTCTTATACATTCATCTATTTTTTTTTTTTTTTTTTTTTTTTTGGAGTCTCTTAATTTGTTTTACCAACTAGGCCTAGTTATAAATGAGTCGGCACTTTCCAAAATCTCACCGATTGCTGAGTGTAGTTAAAACTTTTTTAAACAACGTTTCTTGTCTCAGATTCTTCAGAGAGGAAGGATCATAGAAAGATAAAAACAGGTTTAACGCAATGATGTCTAATTTCAGTAGGTATCAGTAGAATAGTACTTCTCTCAAATTGCAAAAAACCCTGGAATCTGTAAATAGATTTTTCCATCAAATTACCAACTTTGTAACACAGCTTGCAGGCGTTTGTCAAGTGACACATTGGCGTTAGCGACGAAAATGGATGAAGTGAAATCTGAAGGAAGTGATTCATAATTTTCTAATAAGTAGGTAGGTAGGTAGTTGAGAAAAATTATCGTTATTTGGGAATTACTGTACTGCTTAATGACGGTTACAGTACCATTTACTTTTTCATTAATTAGAACAATATTTTGAATGAATTTCTGAATGCAAATATTTCAAACATGTGAGTAGGTAATTAACTTTTACCTCACATCTAAACAAACTCAACTGTCGCACTAAGTCCTCTCCACATAATCTCTTTCCCTTCTATCTTTCATTTGCGTGAATTGTACTACCAAGCAAATGGCCTAGTAATTTCATAGCTTGTAAAAATGGCTAATGACTAGAAATAAAGAAAAGAAACAAGTTATAAACAATTGAAACTATAGGTGCCAATGGATGAAACCATTACAACTTTCACACAACTGATGTGACACATTTTCACCTTGAGAACAAAGTAATGAGAAAATATTATTGAAGAGAGATGGCTAGAGTCAGACAAAAAAAAAAAATGAAAACACTGTTTTACATCAGCCGTAAGACTGTCATCTGGAGAGGAAATGAGCTCATAAGTAAATGATTAGACACATGTATAATTATGTCGAAAGTCTTTTTTTCTTGAAAAAGCATTTACTTTACTCAAAGCAAACTGAGCAAGACGTTTGCAGTCTTGCATTGGCAGTCTTGTGATATTGTAGACTTGCAATTATTCACACTGAACCCTGAACTCAAAGCCATTCCTTTCCTTTGCTTTTCACAAATAGAAAATGATTAATCGCACTTGATAAAACCAGGGAGAATAAATATGGTGCAAGAAAAGTTCATTGCCCTTGCAATAATTCACTTGTCTTTTGGTACATACCTATCATGATAGCCTACCTCAACAAATTTCATATTTTTCTGTACATTACATCCGACAATGATTTCTAATTATATTCCTATAAGTATTACAGGAAAAAATCCAAACATTGACCCCCTCAAAAAACAAACAAAACTTGGCAGCATAAATGTTTCTCTAGCCTGATACATACCTAGTCAGCACTGAGCAACCTAGGTGCGAGTATTGATGCAACATATTATTTGACATGATGGATTGGAACCGTCGGTACATAGATACCTAAAGTAAAAATACCTAAGTATTTAAGTAGGTTCGCAATTACACCATTAATACTATGATAGTTGACCTGACCACTTTAGGCACTTCAAAGCACTTCAAGAATAGGCCTACAAGCTGAAGTTATGATACAGAACTTAGATGGTATCTCTATAGGACTCAGTTTTAATAGCATTTATATATGTATACTAGATAGCTAGTTTACATACTTAGTAACACCTCAAAAATGATAGTAAAAAGCAATAAAGAACCCATCTTTAATCAAAGTTCATACATTTGTACATTTCATCAGCCTTTAGCTCTTGGTCAAAAGGTGGTAATGTTCCATTGCAGTAAGAGAAATACAAATAATGTGGCTTCTGTTCCAAGCGGATCAAATTTCAACACTAACTAGCAAATAATGAAAGGAGAGAATTTAAAGAAGAATGTAGGAAAAGTGCGAGTTCACTACAGAATTTTCAGTCAGCAGCACACAATTTTGAGACTCATTTGAATGACAGACACTCTGTTGCTGAAAAATAATACATGTCCAGGTACTTTTAGGAAAAAGTATACGTGCCATAGACTAGTCATCATAAAATACAAGTGTTTTAGTGTAAAAATTTTAATAGTCCTTCATATTGAAACAAAGTAGGTAAACTATAGCACAAACACCACCAAAGTGAAAGTTGAAAAAAACTGATTACACGCCTTTACCTACTCAATGGCTCAAACATTCAAACATGCTTATTCCATCACCAAGGTCTTTTCCAATTCATTAGACAAACAAGTGTTATCTTCTTACTGCTAAAAATTTTGACAACAGGAATTTGAAAAATGATTTTAAAAACGGAACGACAATGGGTTTGAAAATATGGACGCGATGCAAAGCAGACACAAAGGAATACTCGAGTCGAGACTCAAAAGTTTCGTTGAAACGTTTATTTTCCCTCTTTGTGGCATATTAGTTAAGTACAAGCCTGAACATTTGCAGACAAGATTTGACTTTTGAACATAACCAAAATGTGTGTGTTTGGTACATATGCTTCTTTATCAGCTCATTGAAGAAAACATCAATGAGGTTGGGGGGTATGGGAAGAATATGGGGTGTCATGTGTAGAGGCTCTTTATACCACAGCTGCTGAATATCAAATTTGAAGGGGTTGAGGTTTATTATAGAGAGAAGTATACAAAAGAGAAAAAACCAGATAAACACTACAGTACGACACATCTGAACAAAAGTGTTATCTTGCTCATCTTAAATTGAAAGTACTCAGTACATGATCCATCATACCCATTAGGAACAAACGAAGAGTAATCAAGGTTTCATGTCTATGCCAAGTAGCCAACCAAGTACTTACATAGTCAATGAGGTGGGGGAGGTGGAGTTCATTACTGAAGTGGAAGCTTGCAAGTAGATGATGAAAACTTTGACTGAGTGACAGAATGTAAACAGTGAAAAATATAGGCTATCATTGGTTTTTTAAAACGCACCCAAGATTATCTCGTTGCACTCAGGTATATGAGAGCGGATCAGTTTCTGTTGGAGTCAGTCTCACTACCTAATTTGAAGTCACAACGTGTTTTTTTTTTTTTTTTGAAGATGAGTGCATGCCGTTTTCTAACTCAAATGCCGAAAGAATTTTACATAGGTACTCTATTAACAGTGCACTGACTATTAAGTACATTTAGTTAGATGACATTGGAAATGTTTCGAGGAAACATTAGCGGTGATGTCGCGCAAGTCACGAGCTTATATTCGGTTCAACAGGTTCAAGGCTCGCTTGCGCGCGTAAATACCATCATAAAGAATCAAACATTCCGATTGTCATTTCATTGACTAATCATCATCTCATTGTCTGATCGTCCTTTCATCCTTTCATTGTCGTGTATCTGAAAAGGGGTAAATGTTATCACAGCCTTGAAAGTGTAAGAAATGGGAAAATGTCTTTCATTTCTGAACGAATAATACATTTATTTAACTACATGACTTCAGTTAGGCGCGCAAAAAATAATTCATCCAAATTGATACTTGTAATATGACCGCCTTTTAGCAAAGTATGGTTACTGAGAAAAGAGGGTGCGCACTTGCGTGGGTGTGCATTTGCGCTGTACAGCAAGCGTTACAGCGATATATTTTATGGGATTGTACCAAGTGTCCACATTTCTTTCTCTTTTGATGAGTTTCTTTCTTTTTTGATAACCCGGTGTGGTCATAAACCTCGCCGTCTTCTTCTTCCTAAACCAAAGCAGGGAAAATCCCTAGAAAAGATTGGAGAACATCTCCATGGAGGACTCAGTAGACAAATATTTTGCGGGTTCGATGAATTACATCCTTCAGAGAGTACCAACGCGGAATTTCACCGGCAATATCATCAATCTTCATTAATCTAGATTGAATATGGGGCATCAGCATATTCAAAAATCATACTTGCAGTGGGCTGGACTTCAGCCTTATATAATGGATTTTTGGATTAATAATCCGATACGGTGCGGGGTGGAGAAGGTGTGGCGTGGTACAAACACATATACTTGATCAGATTGAAAGATGGGTGTCAGAAGTGTCCCCAGATAAATGTAAACAAGCTTTGTATGACTAACAACAAATTCTTCTCATTTATAATCGGAGAATACTCAAGGACAGAAATTTCAATTTGATAATTGAGTGTTTCTCTTTAGTGTTGACAAGCGTGGCTCCCGTCAGTATGTGTTCGTTAAAGAAAACCCCATCCAAATGGGATATTTTGGTAACGCAATAAGATGTGCTTTGAAATGAAACGAAACTAAAATCCTATACATAAGTAATAAATGACCGGGAAAATCAGTTTTACTGTACTTCCCCTGAAAACCTTCCGGAAAACGAGACTAAACCTTATAATTGATTATTAATTTTCTCTTACTATTCGCGAGTCTTCAAACGTTTCATGACGAATATGATCGTTCATACACTACACCTACTACTGATGTACAAAACGAAAGAAGGAAGTAGACCTTGATAAACAAGTTACAATAGCCGCGAGTAAACTGAGAAATTTTTGAAACAATTTGTCGAGCTACACCGGCACGCGGAAATCTAGGCCTACCATAACCACGTGAAGATGGTAGTCGCGAATACAACAAGATGCACTTACAATACAGTCATACAGACGAAAAATACAAAAATGTGATACGGTCGAAAGGAAAATGATCATCTACCACAATAAGAAGCGATCTCACCTCTCAAGTACGTTGAATCATGCCTACACAAAACTTTTTCTATCAGGTGACTATAGAGACAAGCTCTAGATTCGAGTACCTACATTGAGACAAAAATATAGTGTACTGTAAGAGAATGACCGTGTACACATATTTGAAAACGACCTCGATCTCCGAAACATGCGTACGTTGAGACGTATAGTCTAACGTCATCAATAATAACGTTCGCAAGTACGATAACCCGCAAAGTTGTAGGTATATGGAGGTATAGGTATTAAATTTATGTGATTCACGCGTCTATATAGACGAAAAATATCGTCGACATTCGCGACATTCGACTATAGCCAACTGGCCTAATAGGTTTAGTGTTCAATCTTTCAAAGTTAAAGGTAAGGAGTTTGAACCTGATTTCAATGAAAAACGTAGGCTATACAAAAAAAAAAATTTTAAATAATTTAATTTGTAGGCTACAAAAAATGAGATGGGGCCCATACGGGATCCACATCGGATTCATGCAGGAAAGAGCGGAGGGAGGGGGGTACATACATACATGATTGATATCGATACCCCCTTTACCCCTTGCATGAGGACGTGACATCACCGGTGAGGACGTGCCGTCACGGATTGGGATGTACCATCGTGGGTGAAAACGTGCCGTCACGGAACCTGTCATCACGCCGGCACGGAATCTATGGACGTCAGGTGCTCCAGTACCTCCTATTTATATCTACTCCTGGGAATGAGTTCTTTACAAACCTAGTTGTCGTTAAAAATTATGAAGGAAAGCCTAAGAAAATTATGAAACGTGAGTAATGAAAAAGAGAAAGAAAAAACACTTTCCTCTGAAATATTCATTTCACACAATTAATCAAAAAAATACTTCACCTGTAATTATAGTTGGAAGAAAATTTTTATCTGACTACAGCGAATCATCGAGATAGATAAGACTTAGAATGAGAGGTTCTTTCTGAACTGCATAGGCTATAGGCAATCAATCAAGTACAGCAGTCTTGAGGTCGTTTAAGTCGTTGATTTCAGTAAGAGAGACCGTATTTCTTATTGAATAATATACTCTGTCAACTTCATTCAGTTTTAAGATTCTGCATTTATTGGATTTACTATGGTTCACCTGAGAGACCTAGCTTTCGTGATAATTTGCTCACTAATACTTTACAACGTAAAGTTGAGCATCTCATTTCTGACTGGATCAACCTTGAATTACGAAGAAGTAAGTACCTACCTATGTATTAACTTTAATTTTCATACTTTTATGGAAAGTACCTACGTAAAGTGAACACCAGCTGTAAAAATTCACCAGACGTAGGCTTCATTGTGAAACTTGTAAGTAAAAATTGGTTTGAATGATTTGTAGATCAAAAATGGAATTCAAAAGGAAGTGTCACACATTGCCGACCCTATCAAGCAAGTAGAAAAACTAACTGGAATTGCGGCTCAGGAAAAATTCATTCACCAGCGCACAAAGGAAGAACGTGATAAGTTCGAGGCAAAGGCTGATGAGTATTTGAGAAAGGCAAACTCAGCGGAAAAAGATAAAGTAAGTCATAATTTTTCTCATTATTTCGTCAATCTGCGGTCTAAAAGGGTAAGGAAAACATTTGAGTCGAGTTGAAATTTGAGTTTTTTCCGTACGAGAGAAAGCTGGCGTTTTGTCGACGAAGAGAATTTTTGGGTGTGGTTAGGCCTATTTTTTGTTCGTCGATTTTTTTCGTCATTCTCTCTTATTTCGTCAAACCGCAGTCTGAAAGGGTTAAGGAAAAATTCAGTTGGGTAGAATCATTTCAGAAGGAGATAAGTTAGTGATGAGTTGAAATTTGAGTTTTTTTCCGTACGCGAGAAAGCTATTTACAAAGGCATTACGTGTCTTTTCGATGAGTCGAGATAAGGGCATTAGGTGTTCACGTGATAGAACTATGAGCCTATATTTCTTTCGGATTCTGTCGTCTTTTCTGTTCATCGAATCCATTCAGAAGTCTAAAGAATCAATTGCAATATTTTCAGGATAAATTGCACGTTGAACTGGTGGCTCGAGATACAGGATTGGGATTCCAGACTGCAATCGAAGAAGTTGAACGGCGAATATACCCGAAGTGGATGTTTAGTACAAAATTGACTAGAGAACAGCGATTCATACTCTCACTTTCGTTGGGTATTACCAAATATGGACGTTTTTTGAGGGAAAAAATTTCAACGTATCCGGGCATTTCTATTTTTGATGTCGCCAAAAACGCTGATGAGTACTACGGAAAACTGTCGCTTAAGTTGGGTCATTATCAGGAAGTGAAAACACCAATCAGTGAAGCAGAATGGAATGCAACTTATGCCTTTGTTGGCGCGCGACACTATGACCAACAACAGTCCTTGAAACTCATCTTGGAGCCCTTGAATATATCAACGGATGTCATAAGTAAGTGGGAAATGTAACAATAAGCACACAATCTTTTATAACAATGTATGCTATAACATGATCCCTAAAAATATTGTCTACATTTACTACAGAGAAGACTGCAGCAGGCACATATGACTATTTCTTATTGTTGACCAAGGTTGATTACCATGCAATGGAATCAGACATAGAAAATGTAAAATACCTATAATACATTGAGCTATAATTAAAATATTCCCTATACTACCTACGTTTAACATAAAATTTATCTATTTCAGGGTATAAAAACTGTAGTACCCCATGTATCATCAGTTGACCTGAAAATCGTCTCTAACTACGAAGGCAAACGAACTGATTATGTTGCTGTAACTTTTGAAACGACGACGTACTTACAGACTGAGATGGTAGGCTCACTCTACCGTAAAGGAAATTTATGGGGGGGCAAACATATGGATATAAAAATATTACTTTTCTAATTAATTATTCGGATAATTGATTCTATAATTTTAGGTATATGAGCTGCTGATGAAGTACAAGAAGTATCCATTCCAGGTTAAAGGTTTCTCAGTAAATGTATACTGCGAGTGGGAGAAAACAGAAGCTTTTAAGCTTCAAACTACGAGCCAATCTTCTGCGCAATCTACGAGCCAATCTTCTGTGCCGGCAGGATAGAAATTAAGAAACATGACCTAAGTCTTTTTTGTCTTCCTTTAATGAAAAAATAATAATAGTCAATAGGCCTACCTAGATACAGAGAAAGAATAAATAAAGGAGAATTTGATTGGAAAAACGAGGATCAAGTAGAGTGAATTACGTCACCTAACTACTCGCAGACAAAATTCCGAGTCGAGATTGGTGGTATATATATAAATTTGAAATTTTATTAAATTGTTGGCGGGTACTCTTACGTAATTTATGGCTTCGTCTCGTAGCGTTGTTCTACGTGATTGCAATGTCTCTGTCGTAGAGTATGTGCGCACCCCGCCAACCAGTCTGCTTATTCCGGTATGCGATAAGTATGCCGTGTAAAATCAGTATACTCGTGGTTCTTACTCTGGTATGCAGTAAGTGCGATGTGATGGTTCAGTATACCCGAACGTATGTCCGATTATTCATATCTATAGTATGGGCCCAGCTATAGCAATGAGTAATCGGATGTACGAAGCGATGGCGGTTTAATACCCACCTACAAGGTTTTGTCGCGTTCAATTGAAAAAAAAAATTGTATGCATATGAACGATCGCATATGTGTGCGAATTTTCCGAGTGCTCTGTGCCAGGAAAAAAGATGGAGAAAGAGAAGGAAATACCTGGCACAGGGCACCGGTTTTGCTGATATTTTTTACGAAATTTTTGAACTAGCGGAGATAAAAAGGGAGTGAAATTATTCATTAGGAGAGGATGAAAAATGGGTAAATTTTGCTCTGCGCTAGAGAAATTCATGAATGCGCCAAAGTGCGCCAGAAGGAATATAACTATACTACTAACGTATATCAAGTCTTCGATCGAGATGCAAAAGACCAATTGAAATTTAGCCATGCGGGAGT
Organism: Aspidiotus destructor; assembly: GCA_035079395.1. Lineage (NCBI taxonomy): Eukaryota > Metazoa > Arthropoda > Insecta > Hemiptera > Diaspididae > Aspidiotus > Aspidiotus destructor. The sequence continues at coordinate 6,158,162 of JAVHKZ010000003.1, read as the reverse complement.
CAATATTGTCTCTGAAACTTGATCTAGCCTAGAAACATTCGTATAAAATCTAACCCAGACAAATTCTTCTATCTTAGGTTGATGACGTCACCCCCAAGTCCCGTTCTCAAATTTCTCCTCATAGGGTCCGGCACAGGGGTGGATTTAGCCACACATTTTGGGGGTGATATTCACATTTTGGGGAGGGGGATATTCCATTGTCTGAAAATTTTTTTCCTCGCGAACAGCCTGTTTTTTTTTGGGGGGGGGAGGGGGACGTTCCCCCTGTTCCCCCGTGAATCGGCCCCTGGTCCGGCAAAATGATTTGAACAGTCAACCGGAGAACTCCACAAAATTGTCGCGGAGTCCTCCCGGAGTTTTTCGTTCAACATACTGTTCACATCATTTTGCCGAACCCTGTATAAATATAATGCGTGCGTCTATGGTACAGGGCTGTCTGAATTCCAGATTGAGCGCTTCCTCGGTCAGTAGGGTAGACCCCTTTCGTGGCCCCATTAACAGATATTGCGCAGCGTGTGGAATTCAAAGAGAAATCCTCAATTTGAGCCTTCTGAACTACCGACGCAACGCCTTAAAGGGTGGATACCGGTGCCAGACATACGGTTTTTGGGAGACCTCTATGGCTGTGCGTGCACGCTTATAAGCCTCCGTTCTCAAAGGCCGATATATGAGGATAACTTGATAGTCGAGAATATTTGAAGTCTCTGGACATTTTTCCGATATTGATGAAGTCATCGAAGTCGGACGCCCCCGCGCTCGGTGAAATTTCCTGAGAATGTGCCCCAACAAAAGAGATAGCAGGTTCACTTCCATCTCGCTTCGGCGACGGTCTGCACGACAAAGAGTACAAATCCTTGGGGAAGATTGTGATCCCGCGGAGAAGGCGGGACCTATTCGGGAGAGTGTAAAGAAAGTTGCTATTTGAAGTTTTCAGCAGCATACTAGAGGAAGAGAGACTTGGGAAAATTTTGACGATTGTTGAGCTATGTACATGAAGAATAGGAGGGCGGGGATTAACGGAAAAGCTTATTTCAAGAAAAATTTTCTGATAACTTTTCATATTTTCCTTCTCCATATTATATGTTAGGGTAACCTGTTGTTCTACACAACAATCATTCACAGCTCAGAAGAAATCTCTCCAAGTCCCAATTCATCACAATTGGAAATTTTTTTCTTCTCCCTTTTTGAGCCATCTTTTTAGTCGCGTATAAGTTATAAAATTCTAATGGTTTGAGAGGAACGGATCTCCAACGTTCGCATGTATGTATAATTAAGGAGGGCACAATATGTTCACATTTCGAACAGTAATTAGTACATTTTTGTAAATCTAGACACCGGCAACTGGACGAAATGAGATTTTCAACTAGTTATGATGAAACAATTTTCATTCCACTTTTCAGTCACTATTTTCCGTAATTACCATTGACTGCGTTTCATTCTAAGAAAACTAGATGATGAGGACATATGAGTGCTTCATCAGATTCGCACGACTGATAATCTGATAGGAATAATTAAAAACTTATGATACGAATTCCATCCACTTGGCTATAAATTATAAATTTTCCACGACGTCATTTTCATAAAATTAACAAGCTAAAAACAAACGAACATCTTCAGGAAAACCAAAATTATCGTATTTTGAAAAAAGATGTTTTTAGGATTTGAGCCCACCGAAACAATAATAGTAGGTAGTATCATATAAAAATTTCACTTGGAATTGTTGAAAATTTACTATTGAGAAAGACGTACTTACACCCTCTCTCGACCTGGGCAGGCTATGTCTTGCAGCAAATTTGCGTCACAGAATAGCAAGACAAAAATAAGAGTACAAGCTGATGACTTCATGAATGACTTTGACTTACTATGGGGACTACGAAAAATTTTTAATTTCTAAGCCATATTGATAGGAGGGAGCTCGGTCATCGAGCAATATATACGAGGGAGGGGCTCGGCTAAACTTGATCATTTAAAAGATCCTAAGCGTACAATTTTACTTCATTAGTTACCTTTACAAGAGTACTTTCGGGTGTTATCCATCATCGGTTGCTCGTATATTAATTTTTATAATACAACACTGTAACTGTGATCTTATCGATTACCCGTACATCAATGCTGTATCACGATTGGTCCACTCTTTTAACTTAAAATGTTTTTACAATCTAACACTTTAATGTTATTGGCTACAATATGCAACGTCGTAATTGGTTTACTTTTTGGGGTTATGTGCCGTGTTTTGATTAGCTATACCAGGTTTATAGTCCTCTCTTTGGTAGCGGCCATTATTCGCCATAGATTCAATTCACCGTAGGTCAGATTTGGAGCAAAAAAATTCAGTAAGTTCTCAAGACGTTAATCGACATCTTCTTGTACTTCCTCAAATGTAGTCGTAATATCGTCGTGAGGAACGAAAGCCAACAGTGTAACCATTTGAACGTGCATAGTCGGATCATTCTCATACAGCGTTTGTAGATGATACTGGCGAACATGCCTTTGCATATTATTTGAAAAGTGAAAGAAACAACCGCCAATTTCTGCTGCGGGAAACGCAGTATGAATTCTTGAATCACTGCTAATTCAAAATCGCGAGAAATTAAAACGTCCCTGTTGACAACGCCCATATTTTTCACCATTGGAAAGTGCGCGTTAAGTGACTGCTGTCTTTTTGGGCAGGAGGGCATGAATGAAGGGGTGAACCGACCCAAACCGTTCCCCGATTGATAGAATAAGGGTGGGCTAAGTACCATCGCTGAACCACACTGCTGAAGTATTCAGAACATCAATGGCGCGAGGCCTACCGAATATCAGAATTTCGTTCTCGTTTAATTCAGAATCGAAGAAGAAGAAATCTTCCGTGACACCAGGAGTTGGATACCGCAAAAATCATTGCACATGGCGAATCTGACAGACGCACGACGGACGGCGATTTGAATCCTCGGCGAATTGAATACGACCCTATGATGGGATTAATGTTAGGTTTTACTTTTTGCTCTCTCTTTCTAGAATCTGTTTTGCTTTTTCCCATCAAAACGCTATACATGTAACAACTTGAGACTCAAATTTTTCTTACAAGTAGATGAATTGATAATCAATCAAAAGCATTTTTATGAGATCCAACAATAATAACGGTCATTAAGATACCTAAGTACCAAACGACACACATCCTCCTGCGAAGCTGCGATTGTCTCACTGATAAATACTCTATTAAATTTTTAGTAGCGCGATATTGTAATAGTCAGACAGTCGTCTTACTGGCCCATCAAGGTTGCAAATTCGTTGAAGGGAATGAAAATTTGTGCGTTTTTCGTGGTTCCAAGGTTTCTATTCACATTTAACGACTGCGGAAATCCGCACTCTATAATTTCGTTCCCTCGTTTTCGTAGTACCGTGATCTCTCTTGTATTATATTTGTACATTTTTGCGTGAAATATGACTTTTCGGATGCGAGCTCTTAAACTGATAGAATTTCATTGCAGAATTATAGTAATTTAAAATTCCATCGCGAGTGTACCTACCGTAGTTCTAACTTTTCCAAAATACAATTTTGTCGAATTGATTTATAACGCGATTATACATAGGTACTTACACTCTTGTTTTTCTTTATAAGTATTCTTTGGAATAACCGTTTTATTTCATTTTAACAGCACTGTTTAGTTACTTACCCGTGCATAACTTTAAAGTCTGTCGGCACTACTTTTGGGGCGGTTACGCACGGGGCATAGGTTGGATTTGTATTTAGAACGAATCTTCTCATATAGAGACTAGAATTTTCCATATGTTTCAAAACTGGATAAATCAGGTACCGAAGATGGTAATTATATTATCTTTAAAACTTTTATCATTCGGAAATATTATCAACATTTTTGAATGAACACGAAAGAATTTCTTCATTCAGATTTCTTTATGAAATGAACAGTACAAAATTCAATACTCGTTGAGCGAAAAAAATCGCGCTTGCGTGCGCTGTTTTTTCCAATCATTGTTTAAAACGAATGTTTAAGTTGATACTATTACGTACTCCGCGATGAGAAGAATTACGGGCCCGAGAAATGGAATCTTGATCGATTGATTGGAATGGACAACGTTGCAAATTGTTGATTAATAAACCAGAGATCGTTCTGACGGAAGATTCCTCCCGATAGAGATATGTGAACGCAATAAATTTTGTAGTCAACGATTATACTCGTCGAGTCATTGCATACTATCTACTTTTATTGTCAGTCGGACTATTCGTACCCATTGCTACACGAAATAAATTACTGCATAAAGATCCTTATTTGATGTATGTATGTTTTGAATTTTTTCATGTCCCAATATCAAAAATACGTTCTAATGATCACAAAAATTTTCATAGTCTCTAAACATGTCTCGAGAAACAATGACGTCACACAGGCGTATGGGGATACGCTTGCGATTAATGCCTTCAAATGCCCCCTCCTCCGATTTTTCAAGTTCCGTGACCCAACCCGAATTCGGTTGATAACGTCATCAAATTCAGACACCGACCTTCCGCGGACCCCCCAAAATGCTCCTCAATAACAGATTTGACGGGTTGCCCACTAAAAAAAGAAGTTTTTAAAAAAAAGGAAGGATTTCTTGGTGTTGCCAAAAATATAAAGATCATGTTTCATGTCTTTTCGCGAGTCGTCTGAAGTTCTTCATAGTTCAAAAATTTCCGAAATTTCCAGCTTCTTCTTCTAGTATAAGTCTACTTTAGAGTATTTTAGGCTGACTGCTCTCTGGGACTCACTCGCGGCACTCACTTGATGTAGTATAAGTCTACTTTGAAATATTCCAGGCTAATGAGTCTTCTTGGTATAGTGTAAGTCTACTTCAGTATATATTTTTAGGTTGATGAGATTACTGGGCCTCACTTGCTCCGCTCGTTGGTCCCGCTTCTTGGTCCAGTACCAGTTTATATCAGTAGGTATATTTCAGGCTGATGAGATTATATTTTATTTTATTTTGACATTTTTCATGTCTTTGCTCTGGCCTGACCCTACCCCTAATTCCGAAATTTGCGTCCATCTGGCCTCTGCTGTATACTAATATAAAGTATACTAGGATTATACTGTTATGGCTAAATAAATAGGATACAGGCCTTCATTATACTAGGACTAATATACAGTATACGAGGTTCCATAATATCTTTCTTTCACTCGTAAGACAGTTCTTGCTAGTATAAGACCAGCTTGCAAGTTCCCCTCCCATTAACTATTCTACTAGGCTAAGCTTCATTATACTAAACCTGAAGTGGCTCTAGCAGGGGAGCGACCGATCTTTCTTCGCATTGTAAGACAGTTGTGAAGCTACTTTCCAAGTCTCCCTCCGATCAACTATTCAAGGCTCTTAGTATAAAGCTAGGATTCCTAGCCTAGTTCGTCCAATATACTGTATGTTGGCTCCGTTCCTTCAATGGACCAGATATGCAACGCTTCAAACACCATATGACTCATAAGGCACTTCCATAATATCTCATAAGACAGGTTTCTTGGAATTTTACTAGTTAGACTTACATTAGAGGGAGAAGGGGGACAAACTAACTAGGTCTCCCTTTGATCTACGCAGTAAACTAACACACAAGCTTCATACTAGGTCTAGGAATCCTGTATACTGTATCCTTTCTGAAGCGTCCTCTATGCTAGGCTACAGCTTAGCTATTATAAACCTAGTATACAGTATATCAGGTCCGGTAAAACGAAAGCTTAAGAACAGACCAAGAAGTGGGCCCACCCCAGGCTGCTATAGTGAGTTCAGCTTTCATCATATACACTTAATATACAATATATAGTACTAAACCTAGGAGGGTGAGCTCTAAAAAGCCAGTACCCCAAAAATTACTCATACTAGACCATGAAGGTCAAAGTGAGCCCCTAAAAGCTATTGGTTTGAATTCTAATGGACAACCCACCTATAATAGACCAAGAAGGGGGGCGACCTAACGGAGCGAATGAGTCCTCCAAAAGCCATTAGCCTAAAATATTCTAAAGTAGACTTGTACCAGACCGAGGAGCGGGACAAACGAGCGGAGCCAGTGAGGCCCCTTATCTCGTCAGCTTGAAATATACTAAAGTAGACTTATACCAGACAAAGAAGCGGGACGTACGAGTGGAGATTCTACAGTAGACTTGTAGGAGATCAAGAAGCGTACAAAACAAAATAAAATAAAATTGTTCTAAAGGGTGTTTGCAGAGATAAGCGTTAAGTACATGAAAAATTATCTTCATTTATTTGGCTACGGTAGAAAATCTTTTTTTTATTTTATTTTTTTATTTTATTTTTTTATTTAATTTAATTTTTTAATTTAATTTTTCTATTTAATTTTTCTATTTAATTTTTTCATTTTTTTTATTATTTTTTTATTTTATTTTATTTTATTATTTTTTCGAGAGAGGCTCGCGAATTTCTCAATGACCTCCCAGACATCTATTTTTATTTTCAATTTAATTTAATTTAATTTAATATTTTTTCATTCTATTTATTTTCATTTTATTTTATTTCATTTTTATTTTTATTTTTATGTTTATGTTTATGTTTATGTTTGTTTTTATTTTTATTTTTATTTTTATTTTTATTTTTATTTTTATTTTTATTTTTATTTTTATTTTTATTTTTATTTTTATTTTTATTTTTATTTTTATTTTTATTTTCATTTTTATTTTTATTTTTATTTTCATTTTTATTTTCATTTTTATTTTCATTTTTTTTTCATTTTATTTTATTTTATTTTATTTTATTTTCTTATTTTATTTATTTTATTTTTTTGACCAAAATTCTTTCAAGTCCCAAGGTCACGACCGGACGCCTGGACGCGGACGCCCGGACAATTTTCAAGAATTAGGGGGTAGAGAAAAGACATGAAACATGTCGATTGGCAATTGTACTTTATTATTTTCTAGATCCGACTAAATATCACAAAATTCCTACTTCAAGGTCATTTGTAACGTTATCAGCTTGTGACGTCATTTTTATCACGTTCGTCCCCACACGACTTTAGAACTCGAGATTATTATTCGTGAATCCTTCCTCTTCCTGAATTCTTCAGTTCTTAACTAGTAGGCATTCTATTAAATAAATGAACAGATAAAAATAAATAAAAATAAAGTGTTCAAATGCACCCGCACAGTTCAATAAAAATTAATACGCGAGCGCGCTTCCGGCAACTGCCATTATCTTTTTTTCTTTTTTTTTCTTCTAAAGCTTGATAATGGCAGTTGCCGAAAGCGCGCTCGCGTATTAATTTTTATTGAACTGTGCGGGTGCATTTGAACACTTTATTTTTATTTATTTCTATGTGTTCATTTATTTAATAAAATTATGAATCACCGCAACATTAATGACCGTGTCAAATCAATTAGTAGGTATTCTACTAGGTATGCTTGGTAACCAAGATTATACCAGGCCTCAAAATCTACCATTTGATGTTTGAATCCGTCTAAGCACATATAACCTCAACCTAGTCCACTCTGTAGATCGTGCTAATATTGGATAATAGGCTATAAATCTCACACTACTAAGTTAGCACGCAATCCGAGGATCCTGAGTAGAGGACTGAAGTACCTTGGGATATTAGAAACTGGGATTGGGACGCACGTTTCGCCCTCACGTTTCGCCTAATGATTTTACTCAATGGATTCTTATGTCATGTTTTTGATCCATAAAAACCTAAATGTAAGAATCCAACTTTGTATTGCTTCATTCCCAGGTCTCTGATACCCTGATACCGACTCTCTAATGAATGATCTTAACTCACGTACAAAACGTAAATCAACTGACATTCGCTCTATTTACTCTTTACCTCAGAACAACTACGACTACCTATTCCGTCTGGGAGTGGCAGTCGCAAGCATATTCTCACCCTATATGACCTCTATAATATGGCAGCAGAGAACCTTATTTTCTCACAGTAAGCATACAGACTAGCTTTACCCAAAGAACCCTGACGTCACGATCCTGATACCAAATGACCTTGATCTAAATCAGGGATCACAGAGGAAAAGGAAGTGGGAGGGTACGTATCCGCTCCTACACCCACCTTAACGAGCCCCTTTATTCAATTTAACGGGTGTTTTTGATCCATAGAATGATCCGTATACATACACGGACTGGCCTCAACGTAGAGGACCCAATTATCAAGTCCCAGATGCCGAATGACACTGACCTGCATAAGAGACTTGAAGAATTTCCACCGTGGAACTCATGACAGGAGGAGATCATGAAGGGGGTTATACACGAGAGAGACATACATGATTCCTTCATAAACATGGAATCGCTCAAGCTTCTTAGTGTTCAAGTAGAAAACAATCAAGTCGCAAAATTGATGTAAGACGTCAAAAATATTTTGCAATTTGTGCGAAAACTCGTCAGGTGATGCGAGGTGATACTAAGACTCAGTAGAATCAATTCAATAGTTGAAAATAATTAATGATTTGCATATCGTTTATTGAATTGTGGCCTCCGATGCGTGCGATTTTTTACGCTACACACATCAGTAAATGAAACGTCATCATTAAAATTGTTTTTGCGAAATAAATCCAGAACGTAAAAATTGAACAGGATCAAAAATTTTATTACGATGAGCGTGTGGTCGTAAAGTAAACTAAATTATGATGCTCACGCTCCGTTGATACAAAGCTCGCATATATTATTCCTAAGAATAGATAATTATCTTTTATTTTAATGAGGCGAGTAAGTAGAATTGACTATATTTTGAAATTATATTTTAGTAGGTAGAGTAGTTATATTTGATCGTAGCAGATTACAAATATTGGTGAAAAGTCCGATTGTGATAACTGCAGTTCTTTTTGTAATATGACGTCTTATCATCTGCATCCTATTTTCATATTATTGCTGGCCTCTATCAAATTTCTCAAAATTTCTTACCTGATCGCTTAATTTTTCAGTTGATTCCCCAGTAACAGAGGCTAGTACTTTTAGATGAAGCAAACACGATCATATAAACGATACATCGTGATCTAAAACTATTACTCGTAAGCCCTCAAAAATAGGTTTTAAAATGATTAATTGAACACTATTCATGTTTCGGAGTGAAAAAAAGTGCAGAACAACGAAGCATTATTGAATTCATAGACTTGATTACGAAGGTCATTTTTATTAAAATGTTCTAAACATTTTTTTAGACGTAATTTCATGCTGATAACCACGGTACTCAGTGCATCTATGATGGGAACTTTTTACTGTATACCGTAGTTCCTCTTCGTGAAAATATAGGTTGGATTGTACTACTATTACATAAAATTTACCGCTAAACAATCTGTTGCCAGTATTGATGACTGTGAAAGGAGTTTACTGTTAAAAATTTCATAGCGTTTGACTGAGGAAGCATCATCATAGGTGCAATTTTAAATAAAAATAACAAATACACCCTTACGTAGCATAAAGCTGCTGGACCTTTGAAACGTCGTGACCCCTTTGAAATAGTTTTGATTTCCTGCGGACCCTCACATCTTTCAATAAATTTTGTTTTCATCTTCACCCTCAGGTAGTACAATATCTCCCTACTTTCATCTTTCAAATTTCTTACTTCTCACGGACTACCTACAACAGACTATCCTCTCTAAGTAACTATGAATGCAGTGAAGTTACAGAAAAAATCAGTTCAATACGGGGTCAAAATCGACTCATGACATTTTTGGTAGCCAAAGAATCGACGTGGAAATACAATCAACATGATATCGAAGAAAATGTTTCCCGAGTTGACAATAATTCGACTTTAGATCGAGCATTTTTATGGACTTTGGTGAAGATGTCAAAATAACGTAGAAATTCTGTCAACTTTAAGTCGACATGATTCAACGGCAATGTGTGATCTTTTTCAAACCCAAGAGAGCGAGATGTACTTATTGAACCAGTGAAGGAAAAGAAAACTTATAACCAAATGGAAATATTGGAGAAAAGTGACAACGCTTCAAAAATGTACCGCTCAAATTTCCAAGATTTTTTACAGAAAGAACCTATGATTTAAAAAAAAATGTTCGGTATGGTTCAAGTGTACGTATCAAGGCTCAAAAAGAATGAGTTTGAGAAGAGCGAAACGAGGCCCGAAGGTGCATTCAATGTTTCTTCATTAAGTAACTAGGTACCTACTATAAAAACAAGCACCTCGGGCGAGGTGTTAGGAGGGTCGGCTAAATGAATTCTTTTTCGGAAAACTCGATAAATAAAAACGTGAAAAAAGCTGAATTTGGCTGCAGGTTGAATCACCTCCTCTCCCCTCCCCACAAAAAACCGGAGAATAAACTTTTCACAATACACTTCAGAAGACCATTTAAGATACATTCCAGAGGAAAATCTTTTGCCCTCACTTTTTTCCTTATCCAGAGCATTGTTACCTGGGCTAAAAGGTATACTAGATTCTTTGAAAAACTGAGATGAGCATAACTTTAAATGGCTTCTGTCAGCTGAACGCAGAATTATACATGTGTTTCACGACTGGAGAGGGACATGAAGAACACTTATTTTTATCATACACTGGTTCCCACAAAAAAACCTGAAGGTAAACTTTTCACAATACACTTTAGGGGAAAAAAAGGGCACAGTGACCAACTGTAGCTTTGTGGGAATATAATAATAATAATAATAATAATAATAGAAATAACAATAATCTTACCTCCAGATTCTGCCATATGAAGAAAACAAGAAAAAATCAAAATCAAAATCAAAATCAAAACAAACAAAATGAGCTTGAAATAAGAATAATCAAGAAAACAAGAAGAAAAAAAAAACAAATTCAAAACCAAAAAAAAAAAAAAAGAACTTGATATAGAAATAATAAAATTACAATCACTAATCTTCTAAATAATCGAAAATAAAACAAAAATAATAAGAAGAACTAATAATAATAAGAATGATAATAATAAGGATGCGAAGAGATAAGGAAGATATGTTCCACACAGATAGTCAAAGAAAATGCGTTTGACAAAAGTAATACATTCTACCAAGAAAGTCAAAAACGCACTGACAAGAATTTTCTCCGCTACCTGAATACTGCAGTTTATAATAGGAAAAGGAAATAAAAAGAAGAAAAAAAAAAAATAAATAATAATAATAATAATAATAATAATAATAATAATAATAATAATAATAATAATAATAAAAAGGGTATTCTCCATTGTGTTGTGTATCTAAGGTAAGATAAGAAGATAAGAAAAGGTAACGGAGAAAACGTGAAGGAGACAAAGGAGGAAACGAGGACGACACTGACGACGACGACGACGACGACGACGACGACGACGACGACGACGACGACGACGACGACAAAAAGTGATTGTAATAGGGTCGGCTAACGAAAGCGCGCCGACCCTAAAAAAATAAGAAAGGAAGGATTTCTTGGCGTTGCCAAAAATATAAAGATCATGTTTCATGTCTTTTCGCCAGTCGTCTTTAGCTCTTCATAGTTCAAAAATTTCCGAATTTCTAGCTTCTTGTTCTAGTATAAGTCTACTTTAGAGGTCTACTTCATTATTATTTCAAGCTGATGAGATTACTGGGCCTCACTCGCTCCGCTCATTTGTCCCGCAGTACAAGTTTACTTTAGTATATTTTGGGCTGATTAGATACTAAGCCTCACTCGCTCCGCTCAATTGTAGACGCCTAGTATGAAGAAGAAGAGTAAAGGGGTAGTACTCAGATTTTTCAATCACCCACCAGGTATAAAGGATTATTTTTCCGAGTCCTTAAACCTAACCCAACCTAACCTCACCCAAAATTTTTCCAAGTCCATTATACATATTACTACAGATAGTATAAGAAGGGCTATTTGGTTATCTTGGCTTCATTTGAGGTTTGAGACTCCCCGTCCTCCCTCCGTCCTTAGTAGCGTAAGTCTTTCAATGGCTGACTTGGGGTGTAGTGAACGGTTCCTTGTCATCGCAACTCTGATCTGTCTCTCGAGGTCATCCAGCTCTGTGTCGTTCCATCTAATGATCCCAAACGAATAAGTTAATACAGGTACTGCAAAAGTATTGATGGCTTTTGTGACGTTCTTTCCATTCAATCCACTTTTCAGGATCATTTCAATTCTGTGCTGGAACTTCTTTTTCAATTCTTTCTTCATTACTTTGTGTTCGGTGCGTTGATTTTGCTCGATTCCCAGATATCTGTACATTTCATCTGGTTCCATGTCCTGTATTTCTCCCACTTCCTCTGCACTAGGCTTTTCTGGTGGCTGTGTTTTTGTGTCAGCGTTTGTGTCTTATATTCTACATTTATCAAGCCCAAATGACATCCTTATGTCATCAGAGAAGTTTCGCACTATTTGGAGCAGCTGGAGTAGTTTCTCTCTGGTTGGAGCGTATATCTTTATGTCGTCCATATACATCGGGTGCGATATGTTGTATGTGGTCCGCCTGTTGTTTCTGATGTTAAAGCCAATGGGTGTTTCATTTAGAAGAAAGGACAGTGGGTTAAGCGCTAGACAAAACCAAAAAGGGGCTTAATGCGTCACCTTGGAAGATTCCTCTTCTCACATGTATCCGGTCCGTTTCTATAGCTTCTTCTTTATTTCTTACATTTGCTTTGGTTGACCAGTTGCTCATTATAGTTTGTAGGCAGCTTATTATCTGTGGGTGTATTTTGTAAATTTGCAGACATTTTATTAACCGCACAGAATCGAACGCTTTTTTGTAGTCAATGTATGCTGTGGTGAACTTTCGTTTTTGTTTTTGCACTTGTCCTAGTATGACTTGATCTATTATGAGTTGTTCTTTGCACCCGTACGTGTTTTTCTTAGATCCTTTCTGTTCTTCATAAATTATTTGGTTTGCCATGCAGTGTTCTTGGATTTTCTGTGTTAGACAAGCTGTGAAGATTTTGTAGCTGGTAGGTAAACATGCTATTGGTCTATATTTGGCTGGATCAGCAGTGTCTCCTTTCTTTGGCATTAAGTATGTGATACCTTCCGTGAAGAATGCTGGCATAGTTTCAGGTTTCTCTAGGTACTTGTTGAAATTCTTTCTGAGCAGTTCATGGGTTGTAGTTGATTTTTTGTACCAAAAATTCTGGGTTTTATCAGGGCCAGGTGCCTTCCAGTTTTGTAGCTTCCTTAGTACTGCTTGTAGCTCACCTTTTGTAATTGGTGATTCTGGCATTGTTTGTATATTTCCGTTTTCTCCTCTACTTTTTGTATCCAGTGAGCGCTGCTGTTGTGTTGTTTACTTCTTGTCCACAGATTTGACCAATATTCCGTCACTTGCTCTTTAGTGGGTATTTTATTTACTGTTTCTTCTGTGTTTTTCTTATCAAGACTACGGTAGAACCTCTTCTGATCACTTTGGAAAGTTTTGTTGTCAATTTTTCTTTGATAGTTCTTTGTGTATGACCTGAGTTTAGCTGCTTTGCTCAGTAGTCTTTGTGTTACTGTGTTTTGTATTTCTGCCGGCTGTTCGTTTTCATCCTCATATTTTGCATGCCTCTTGCATTTCTTCTTCAGCCGTTCATATTTATTCCTTGCTCTGCGGCTTCTGTTTTTCTCTTCCGTTCTTCTAAATGCCGTTACTCTGTTCAGGTCTGCTCTACTTGTCATCCACCTTGGTTCATTCAGTTGGTTCCCTTCTGGTTTAGTTGTCCTTTGTAGATCCGCCTTTATTTCAAGTCCCAGGCTCCTAACTACGGTGATTGCTGCACAGTATATTTTTGCATAAAGATCGTACTCTCCCTCTTCTTCAGCTCTGTTTTTGAGATCTTCCTCTAGACATTTGTTCACAGCTGCAATAATTGTTCTAGCCTTTAGTGTGTCTTTTATTCTTGGTATCCTTGGCCTGTATTGTATTGGGTATTGCAGAAACTCAATCTGGGCACGCTGGTATTCGTCCATTATTGCTGTTGTGTCCAAATCCGTGTAGAGTGTTCTTGTAATTTCTGGACTTGGCTCTGATTGGTCCTGTGTTTCTTGCTCCTGCGTGGATGTATCGTTTTGTTGATGGAATTGGTTTTCTGTTGCGGTAGGGCATATTTCCATTGTTTTGGCCACTTCTGCCTTAATTCTGTCTCTGATATCCCTGGCAAGTAGATTCCTATTCTCTATTGCTCTCTTTTGGTCGGCAATGCGCTGTTCACTTACGTTTATCTCTGGGTATTTTTCAGAGAATTGTTGGTGTGATTTCTGCCTCCATGCGGTGCAGTCCCTCTCTAACTTAGTGCACATGTAGTAAGAGTGTATTATGAATTTGTTGATGTCTTGAGACCATTTCATTCGTTTTACTCTTTGATGTTTGCGCGCGACTGTGGCCGTATCATCTTCATGATCGGAAGCATCGGGTGGCGCGTTCGTTGCTATGTTCCTTGCTGATTGGTTCACCAGGTTGCTGCAGCTTGGTCCAGCAATGGGTCCTGGTGGCGGCACAATGTCATTCCCGACTGAAGGCGCCGCGTCTTCGATAGTGTATAGGGTGTCAGAAAAGACATGAAACATGTTAAAAAATCGTCTAGATTATAATTTTTTTGTAAATATACCTATAAAAAAATCTTCTGGCGGAGCCAAATAGAAAAAGATCATGTTTCATGTCTTCTATAAGGTAGCATGCTCTGATCGTTCGCCCCCATCTTGGTCTAGTACAAATCTACCTGAGTATATTCCAGACTGATGAGATTAGGGGGCCTCACTCACTCCGCTCGTTCACCCCGCTTCTTGGTCTAGTATAAGTCTACTTCAGTATTTCAGGCTGATGAGATTAGAGGGCCTCACGCGCTCCGCTCGTTCGTCCTGCTTCTTGGTCTAGTATAAGTCTACTTTAGTATTTCAATAAAGGGTATTCCTCCTACTTCAGGCTTAGTATAATGAAAGCTTCTGACGCACGGATGTACGCAAGCAAATTTCAAATTCAGGGTAGGAATCTGGCTTGATCTAGTATAAATCTAGTTTACATTTCAAGCTAAAATATGTATATTAGGCCTTTATAATGTAGGCTATTCCTACTACAGCATACTGATTCAGGCTTAGAATAATGAAAGCTTCAGAGACCCAAGGTTATTTGCATACGGCGAGGTGGTACTCGCAAACGCGGTGAGTTCACTGCACACATCGAAGAGAGATGTAGCCTAGCTAGTAGAGACTAATACAAACTTCCCCTTTGTATGAGCCTATGGTATAAAGGAGCTTAGTTTGGAATGAGCCTGTGGTATTCGTAGTATAAAGCTAGTTTAAACTAGCATGTAAACTAGGCAAGGCGAACTATAAAGCTTCTCTAGGAGTCAGTGTATATTAGGTTTACCCAGAGGGTTTCGCTAAAAGTCAAACGACTTGAGAAATCTTGGTATAAAGCTAGTATAAAGCCATCATAAAGCTAGTATAATGAGGCGAACTGTAAAGTTTCTCTAGGAGTCAGAAGACTTGAGCCTTCATAAAGTGTATATTAGGTCTAGTATAGTGAGGGTTTCGCCAAAAGTCAAACGACTTGAGAAATCTTAGTATAAAGGCACCCTAAAGCTAGTATAATGCTCGAATATAAAGTAAGCAAGGTGAACTCGCGGGGTGAACTCGCGTTAAAAAACTCGCAAATTTTCGAATCACCCACGGGGTAATGGGGGGGGGGCACTCGCGTTAAAAAACTCGCAAAATTTCAATAGGGGTCAGGGGGATCAGGTCAGCGTGAAGACATGAAACATGTCAATGTGCAGTTCAAAAATGAAAGTAATTAAGAAAAATAACAATTTTATTTCCCAGTAATAGTTGATATTAACTATAATTTTGATTTCATACATATAACCTTTCGTCTCATGATTTCAGAAAATTTATCCTTTCACTTTTCCTTGTTCTACTCTGTTCATTTTTATTCCTACTCTCAGACGTTGCATTTCATGAAACTAAAGAACCACTACCTAGGTATTGAAAAAAAAAAATCTTCCAAACTTCAAATAGGTATTCGAATATTTCGAATTTCCTTTCGTTTCTCTTCACATTGGTGAAAGAATGATATTGTACATATTTGTAGAACGCAAAATTTCTACGTTTCAATTCATCGTGTAAGCACATACGAGAGTATATTAATCTAACAATTGCAATAATTTATCATTATAATTGAATCATTCAATTTTTTCACACAGAATTATAAATTGTAGTTCGTAACAGTATTACGCTGTAGACAATAGAATAACAATTGATGAAATCATGCTGAAATCTAGTATCAGCAACGGACATAATAAGTAACACTATCGTAAACGATATACACCTCACGAACAAAATAAGCCATTAACGTAACAGTTTTTCCCCCTGTTGCAAGCATTTTATTCCAAGAGCTGACTAATCCTTGAATCGCTGTATCTGTTTTTTGATACGATTTAAATAAATCCTACGCCATGTTATAAATTTAACGCAATTGGTTTTCAGCTAGGTACCTATAATCTTCGAAGGTCGAATCTACAAATGCAGCAAATACAAAATCAACCAAACTTCTGAAACGTTCATATGGATGAAAGAATTTAATTAATACACGATGAGATACGGAAAATATTAGGTACATAAAAAAAAATCATCTAACGCAGTGCAATGCATTTATTGTGCATCATTTAAACACGTGGCTTAAAGATAATCAAATTATAATTAAGGTATGACGGAAATTGTCAATCAATCAATCCTCATCAGGATTTATTCGTTTTTGCATCTTTGTAGTCGACTAGTCAAAAAGAGATTATAAGTTTTATTTTCTCAAAATTGTGATCTTATATACAGAATAAATCCACCCGTCAGAGTATTGTATGAAATTTTGCAATGTCACTTTCTTACACCATGACAAGTTATTCAAAAGACGTTGTGTGGATGCGAAATATTAATTATTTTCTAATCAGAATTTCAGTTCAAAATCTTGATTTTTAGAAAACATAAAAACGATTAATTACTCGTTCAAAAAAAATTTTTGGCGTAGCCAAATAAATGAGGATCGTGTTTCATGTCTTCTATAAGGTAACATGCACCGCACTTTCGCCCCCCTTCTTGGTCTAGTATAAGTCTACTTTAGAATATTTTTGGCTAATGGCTTTTGGAGGGCTCACTGAATAAGTCTGCTCTAGGCTTATAGCTTTTGCTCGACCCCCTTCTTGGTCTAGTATAAGTCTACTTCGGAATATTTTAAGCTGATGGCTTGAGGGGAGCAAACTCGCTCCGCTCGTTCGCCCTTTAAAAAAGTGGTTTGAGCAAACAGAAATGTGGAGAAAGCTGGATCAAGTTGGAAATAAATTTACTTATGGATTGCATTTTGAAATATTTCTTTCTGTGGGGTGCGTAGAAAAAAAAATTATTGGAGGTGTCCGCAATCTCAGTTTGAAAACCACTGGTGTAGTATAAGCCTACTTCAGAAAGCGGGAAGGAGGAAGGGAAGCCAAAGAGGAGGGGATGATGGGGGGGGGGGAATCGCTCCTAGAACTAGTATAAATCTAGTATAATAGTATACCGGGTGAGGCAAAAAGATGTTACCAGTTAAATGAGAGTTTGCGCTAAATCCACTTAGTTCAATGAAGAAACCCGCCCTAATTTCTCATGGCTAAAAAGAAATAGTTATTTGTGCAACAAGGGAGAAAAATTAGCGATTTCTCAACTCAGTGTTTTTGACCGTGTTGCACATAACGTTTTTCTTTACACGATGAAAAAGCGAAAAGCGTAGTAGGTAGATTTGTTGCCCGCGTAAATTCATATCTCACCTAGGGTAGATATAAAAATTCATATCTACCCGTTCGCGCATGCGCAGTACTGATATTGACACTACCGCAACGCATATTCACGCAGCGTTGTTTCGCGTACAAAACGAAGCGCTTTGTTCTCGTAAATTGAGTAGGATAAACCGCGTTATTGTATGAGTGTAAAGAAAAAGTATTTTAGAGGCCATGGCAGTGGGGAACCTGCAACCTACCGCGATTACATTGGCGCGAAAATGCCCCCTTAGGAAATGGGTTGGCTGGGCTCTACTCAGTATACTGTATAATATGAAGGCTGGAAGTTGAAATTTTTCCAAATCCCTAAAATAGGCCAAGGTCAAGGTCATTGATGACGTCATAAAGCGCCGCACGTCACGGTACGGCACACAGTTCATAGAAACTTCCGGACGCGGACGTTTTCTGAGGATGTAATCCTCCTAACAAAATGGATAGCGGGTTCCGCGCTAAAAAAAAAAGATGTATGGCCCCCCTAAAACGAATAAGAAGCCGAATTGATGAATAAGAAGATTGGTCTTCATGAAAATTGCCTCGCAGCACCCCTGCCCTCCTTGATCCAGTACAAGTCTACTCTGGAAAATTTTAAAGCTGATAGCTTTTGGGAGGCGCTAGTGGCGTTTGGAGGCTCACTCGCTTCGCTCGTTTTGGTCCAGTTTAGAATGAAGACTAGCACAGTGTATAATTCTAGTATAAAGCAAGTATAAATAATTTTAGGCTAATAACTTTCGGGGGACACTTGTGGCTTTTGGAGGGCTCACTCGCTCCGCTCGTTCGCCCTTTTTCGTGATCTAGTATAGGTCCAGTTTAGAATATTTCAAGGCTAGTATGAATCTAGTATAAAGCTAGTATAAAAATTTTTAAGCGAATAGCTTTCGGGGACCACCAGTGGCTTTTGGGGGGCTCACTCGTGGAAGTCTAGTTTAGAATATTGAAAAATTGGTCGGGGAAATTGTTATCGGGAGAATAATTTGTCGGGGTCAAATGGGCAAAAAACTTGTCGGGGAATTAACGGTCGGGATTTTCCAACATGTTTAATTTCCCCGAAAAAAAACACCCGACACTTTTTTCCCCGACAACGCAACGCCCGACAAAATTTCTCTTTAATTTTTTTGTTTGACACATGTTTAATTTAGTTCAATATTAGTGCCGAGATTGCTCA
Source organism: Aspidiotus destructor (assembly GCA_035079395.1). Taxonomy (NCBI): domain Eukaryota; kingdom Metazoa; phylum Arthropoda; class Insecta; order Hemiptera; family Diaspididae; genus Aspidiotus; species Aspidiotus destructor. The sequence goes on along the minus strand of JAVHKZ010000003.1, from coordinate 6,139,342 downwards.
GGTACTCTAGTTCCGCACCGTCATCCACGTACGTATCGTACTCCATTACTACAGCGCGTACTCGATCTTGGCGAATGAACCACTGACGAGTAGGGGTGTTTTTCACTCTTCGACCAAGACTCAGCTCGAGGAGGCATACTTTGGTATTTGCCTGTTCTTTTTTTAATTCGTTGATAAAAGTGTAGAAGTCCGGGTGAACATTACCCACCACTGTGCGTTATCGGTTATGCCAACCCTCACTGACGTTATTTGTCTTATGAGAGTTGGCAACCGCGGCGTCATATTGGGTCCATGTTACTGGCGGGTCGCGAGGCATAACGGCACATCTCCTGCCCCGAGCTGGGACTTCAAAGTATTCCATCAGTGTGGTCAATTGTTCAGGGGAATCGCGTTTCAGCTCTTCAAACAGACATCCGCCGTTAGCACGTATGCTAAGGCATGCATCATGTGTGTACGTTCTCGGACGGTATCATCCTCCTCATCATTGTATCTGGAGACCCAAGGCCTGCAATTTCCTGTAGGTGGCCTGCCCAAGATGGAAGAAACAACCAAACGTCGATATGGCGGTATAAATGTTGGCGCACGCATTCATAATTGCCTTTTCAAAACGGGACATCATCTTTACTGGTGTACACGCATTAATTCTGTATCTGTTGACTGCGTCTGGAACAATCTTCAGTACTCAGCTGTACTCTTCTTAATTATTACCTTCTAAGAGGGCGTAGACCAGTGGTACAGTTGGGTGTGGTTCGCTAGAGAATGATGGACACACTTTGAACGTACCGTCCAAGAACCATACGTTGCTACGACCTAAAACTTCTATGTTCTTTCGCGTCGTAAAAACAATGACCCTACCTTAATCGGCGTCTTGTGTACCATAATTATCGTGCAGCATGAACTGTTCATCCAGCGTGGTTTTTGTGTATTCATCCGGGAGTTGTTCCAGGTCTGTAAGAACCTTCGGATTAGGTGGCAGATTCTGTCGACGCTCGCAACACACGGTCTGATGTAGGTTTTCCCTCAATGGCAAAGGACTGAGGACGCGTGGCGTCGCTTGGGACATCGCATCTCTCACTATGACCGAGGGTGGCAGTGCGGGTTACGACTGAGCTAATGTTTTCGCCTCTTCAACAATAACCAGCGCTTTCACTGCATCCTGGTTAGGCGGATGCGAGTGAGCCGACTGGGCTGGTCCCGATATAACGACAATTGGGTCCTGTGGCTGCGCGCCCTCCAAAGTAACGGCTCTTGCTGTACACTCGCCTAGTCTCACCTTCAGACAATCCCAATATCTTATTCTTCCGTTACCGAAACTTGACGTAGGTGAAGCCATCGATTATCAATTTTTTGCCAACTAGTTTTGCAATGAGGACGTAACGTTTGCCTCTTGCCTGTCATTACATTTCAATTCAATTACCATGGATATTTATTTCTAACATCGAAGACTCGATTGCCGGGGAAAAATTGGTCGGGGAAATTGTTGTCGGGAGAATAATTTGTCGGGGTCAAATTTTCGGGAAATTTCTTGTCGAGAAAAAAACTTGTCGGAGCATTGACTGTCGGGTTATTTTTTTCGGGATTTTATTTAAAGACTAGCATCGTAATCCTACCTAGGACATATGAAGCTAGTATAAAACCAAGTATAATGAAGGCTTGAGCCTAGTACAGGTCTAGTATATAAGGTCATTTGACCGGACAAACGGACACACGCAAGCAAATTTCAAAATCAAGGAAGGGATCACGATTTCGAAATTTTTCGAAGTCTCAAAGTCATTTGCACGGACGCACGCCTGGACGTATACTCAATTTCAAAATCACAGGTCAGAGCAATGACGTGAAACATGTCAAAAAAACATCATTTATAGTTGATTTAGTGAACGGTTCAACAATTCTTTTCTTGGAGCTTCTGGATAACTCAAGCAATGGAAAAGCGAGCAGGGTCATGGGGTCAAGACTTCCCTGAACTAAAAACTCTGCCTTCAAATTAAATACGATCAACATTACAGATACAATTTTGTTGGAAACGCCTCTTTGAAACATTTTATTCAATAAATCTCACCTCATAGCACAGATTGTTTATTTTTTCCTTAATCTGTTTTAGAAATACCAACTGCCTCTTCTTCGGGCAAAAATTATAAAGTAACATTGTGGTTGACAAGTAAAAGTTTTTCTTAAAAAATTCACTAACAATTACGCTTTTAAGAACCATTTTCAAGAATAAATTAGGTCCTACACCTATGAAGAAGTATGCATACAAAAATAATGCACAACAATACTTATTTGAATGCTCAATGCATTTCGGTTGGGTATCCCTGCAGTCTCTTAGAAACTACTGTACTTACTACACTTTGTCATCATCTACTGACACCGTGCCTTTATGATTATGTACTCACTTGCTAGCCAAATCTTCCAAAAATAAATTAGTCATCCAATCGTCCTTAATTCTGAACATTGTTTAGAACGTTCGTAATATTTCCTTTTTGTTTTCTTATGAGACTATACTTTTGCTCTCATACTAAATTTCATACAATGCGTTGAACTTTTAAATGATAGCGGCTGGTTCAATCTAGATACACCGTCACTATAAACTAAACTACATTGAAAGGAAGTCTTCGTACCGAAGTTATTAGCTTAAATATACGCGGCGCTGCAACAAATTCTGCCACAATCAAGTGAGTAACGAAAGTGTTTAATATTCGCTTTTTTCCTATTAGATGTTTAATGAAGTAAAGAGCAAGATGTACTGGTAAAAGTCGCCGGCGAACCGTCAATTCCGCCAAGCAATTTAATGAATACCTAGGCTTATACTGTATAGGCGAACCTCAACAATTGTTACATTTACACAGAGGAAAAATAGAAAAATTTGCTGAAATTTTTCGTCGAAAGAATTTGAAAAATGAATACACAGATCAAAACGAAAATGTACAAAATCGTACTGAATTCATTCTCCGGATATGAAAGCCATGGAATTTACACGTGTAGGCAGTAAGATGGATCTGTAATCCGTTTATGTTATTAAGAATGGAGACTAAGATATCAAAAATAAGGACTCGCGTCAGACGCCAAGTTATGTTATAGGAAACATAAGGCATGAAAAAGGGAGAGGTCTAGCCTCGATGGGTTACTGCATGGCCGCCTTAAAGGAAGGAAATGCCCAACAGCATTTCTTTCCGAATCTAGACAGATTTCATTTGCACTCAGGGCCTGCTTGCACTTGTCGAAACTACTTTGTGTGTAAGTGTGATATGCAGAATCTTGCATTGATGGATTGATTGGATTCACGGCGGAGGCTGATTGAGGATTGTTCGATTGTACCCGCGTGCGTGGTTGCGCTTGCACTGATGTTGACGTTTTTACGTTTCATTTTTCTCCTTCTTTAATTGGCACAAGTACGAATGACTCTCTTGCAAATTACAGCCTATAAGGATAGTTTTAGGGACTGGGGAGTCGTATCTGCAAACACGTTCTCCGTTTTTAGTGCAAGAAGCAAAAAGGTTTCATCTATTTTTTTTTTTTTTTTTTCAGAAGATCCATTTCCAAACAGATCCCGTATTTTTTGTTTATCTTTCCCACGAGATTCGGATTCCAAAAAATCCTGTGTTTTTTTCCGTGAGGCCCGATTTTGAAAACATCCCAGATCTTCATTTTTTGTAGAATCCGGATCTAAAAAGATACCAAATTTCTTTTCTTTGAAATATTCGGATCAAAAAAGATCCCAACTTTTTTTTCTCCAGGACCCGGATGCAAAAAAATTCTCTATTCTTTTGCTCGGAGATGCAGATCCAAAAAGATAGCAAATTTGTTTTTGCTGCGAGGTCCGGATCCGAAAAGATATCAATTTTTCTCCTTTAGGATCCGGGTCCGAAAAAACACGATTTTTTTTCATTTGGGTTCTCAGCCTTAGGTATGGGCAATTTTCATTGTTCTTCATCCACGCGCACCTGTCTATACGAGTGATTTGTCGAAAAATTAAGGCGCCGCATACTCTCTCCAGAGGTGGTGAAAGTGTTTTTAAATGATGTAGCGGTTCTGCGGTGGGCTCGTGATGTTTAGTGTTGCCAGCTGCGTGCTTGGAGCCTCCACTTCGTATTTCAACGCGCTGCGATATTATACGTTCCTTACAAATCGATGGCTAAGTGCGAAAAGGTCCTATCTACATTTTGACGTCAGACCCTGTGCGTAGATCCATAGATAAATTCACACAGAACGAGTAACTTTAAAATATTTTGCAATGATGTTTTCCATTCTGCTTCAAGCTTCAAGATGATGACGTCATTGCAATATATTTCAAAGTCACTCTTTCTGTAACCTGTAAGAATTCATCTATGGATCTACGCACAGGGTCTGACGTCAAAACGTAGATAGGACCTTTTCGCACTTAGCCATCGAAATGTTCGTCGTTCCTTTTAAATGTTTGTCGTGAGTTATAGTAGCCTTCCGACTCGCAGACAAAGTAGGCAGCGACGAATATAATATCTCGGCTGCTTGTCGTCTCCCGCAGTTCAAGCGTAAAGATGAAGATTTTTAGCTGCGATGATGATAATGATACTCTCACGGGGGTGAAGGACTGCTGCTCTATGCAAAGATCAGTTTGTCTATGCTGAGCAGCCTAGTAAACCTTCCTTGTTGAACTAAGTGCTTCTCTGTGAAGTAGTCGGCTGGACTACCTTATTCCTTGCGGGACTTTGATTTCATAATTCTCTGATACCCTCTGTCCTGTGCCATTAGAAATTTGTTGAATCAATTTTGCCATTGTAGTCGGCCCTTCAACATAATTTAATGTTATCACTTATTCGAATGATCGCCCAAGCTCCGGATACAAAGAAATCCGACTTATTTTATTTGGGTTCTCAGCCTTAGGTATGGGCAATTTTCATTAACCTTTATTAACGCCCACCTGCCTTCAACTTGTCAAAAAATGGACGCGACGCTCTCGGTCTTTTGAATCATGTAAGGCAGGCCTGCTCAACCTTTTACAATTCACGGGCCGCATACGTTTCTCCTGAAGTTTCCGCGAGCCGCAAATCGTGTACCTATATTTAATAACGATTTCATTGTGGAACTTTGATTATGAAATCACGAGTTTTTCTATTACTTTTAGGGTTTCCGATTTCGCGGGCCGCAGGTTGGTAAGGCCTGATGTAGGGTTCTGTTTCATGATATTCATGAATGCCAACTGCATGCTAGCCTCCACTTTGTATATCAAAGCTCTGTGATTTCCTCTCAATGTTCGTCAAAAGTTGGGTACTTAAGTAACCTTCCAACTCGCAGGCAAAGTAGGCAGTCCCAAATATATCTCGACTGCTCGTCGCTTATTGTCAATTCTGAAATACAATGCTGCCAGACCTACGGATTTATCAGTAGAAATACGGATTTTCGGCATTCTTCCAAAAAATACGGATTTTTCTACGGGTTTTGCGTAAAATACGGATAAGTGCAAAACGTACATTTGTTGGAGGTTAGTTTCTTATATTTTTCGATTGCAACTTTCTCAGGAATTTTGAAGTCAAAGCAGATTAGTGAAATCTAACGAGTCAACGACATTTGAATATGCAGTGCATCATAATATAATTTATTCTATAGATTATTATCTAGGTACTTCTAGTCCTGTCTTCCACTCATGTGAGAGAATGTATAAGTTGTAATACCATAGAAATAAAGTTTCTCGTGGTCGTAACTTCTTCGTGCTTGGCAATCGCTATCACTCAGTATCCGTATCTGCACGTGTTGCACGGACATGAAAAATAATAATTTTCGGTAGTTTTCAACGCGTTAAGAGAAAAGATGCTGTACTACATGTATGAGAGTAGAGTACTTATGAGAGATACCTTTCTCCTGTTCGTTATTGGTGAATCCATAGAAATCCGGTTTCAGATCTTAGAAAAAATGACGGATACGGATTTTTGAAAATATCATCTGGCAGCATTGGACCTTGAAATATAACGGCTGTGATGATGATGAATCTCTCTCGAGAGCGCCACAGATTCTTTCTTTAAGTGATGGAAGGTCCACACTGAACAGCCCAATCATCCCATTTTGACGAATGATGTTCTCGATTCGATTGATGAAGGCTCCAAAGTTCTTTACATTTTTTTATGTGCAAGTTGAGCCTCCATCAATCGAATCAGTAAACTTCTGTCTGCACGAAAAAATCATATCATATCTTAACAATGATGTTCATATTTTTGAAGTAGACGGCCTAGTATCTCAATACTCACGCGACTCTTACTACGAATCTAATAGGAAAATGATAGAAAACGGATGAAAATCAAATTATTCTCTTCAATTTGACGCGACATTCTTCAAACCTTGGCTTAGTCATTACTACCTTGCATTTCATGAAGAAAAGGTGCTGTTAGGCCTTGTTGTTCTTAAGACTCTGAAGTACAATCTGAGATCGAGGGGCATATAATGCAATCGTGACGGGGGGGAGCTAGCGTCCCCCAGATCGGTTTTTTAACTTTTGGAAATAAAAATTTGGTGAAGAGATCGAGTTTGAGTTTCTAAAGAAGCTACTGGAGCGGGCCCCGCTCCAGTTCTTTCAGAGGTTGAAGCCAAAAGTTGGTTTTGGCTCCGCTGGTGCATGGAACCGGCTTCGAGGATAAGAGGTGGACATTTCTTTGAGCCCTTGAGCTCCAACTGAAAAAAAAAAAGGCTCTAGCAGCTCCACCCTCTTATTGGCTCATTTATGTCTTTAAGCGGGGACCTTGTCTTTTTGGTTTCATCTATTTTGTATTATACATTCACAAACTAAAACTTCAGTCAATGAGAAATTTGAGAGCTTATGCGCCCCACGAGTAGCTGCTAGAAGTGTGAGTACCAATTTTGGAATTGATTATCCTAGGTCTGAATCAGGTGGGTGACTTTATAGGCCTAAAATATATTCACCAGACCAACTAGGAATGGGATGACTATGCCCATACTAACGTAGCTCAAGACTGAGCCATCATTATACTAGGACGTGGACTAAGAAGTAGACTTATTCTAGACCAAGAAGCGGGGCGAAAGAGTGGAGCGAGTGAGCCCCTCTCCTAAAGTCATTAGCCTAAAATATTCATTGCTCACCTTCAGAAATCACTTCAAAGTTTCTCTTTTTCAAGGCTCAATATTCTTCAATATGTTTTCCCATTTATGCAGACTGTAGTTCATAATTTTTTGAAAATCCTTCTTCTTTAGGAGAACGCACTGTCGGAAAATTTCCTCAGACAACAATCCCGACATTCTTTTGGCCTATTCTCTCCGAAACTTTCTCGACGACTCTTCTCGTTTGTATAGCGTTCGCCAATATTAATGTTTCTTTCCAAGTTTCTACTTCAATGCTGAAAAATTCTAATTAGCTTCTTTTAATTCAACATCTTTCTTTCTCTTAGAATTACTTTATTCAAGCTTTCTCCCCTTTTCTGAAGCCAAAACCTTGAACTTATTTCAAGTCCTATAGTTCACGATCGTCCCATTGAGCCGCTCTCAATACGAATATTCGGTTTTTTTACTCTGCTTAAAGTTTCTTTTTTTTTGTTTGTATGAGTGCCTCAAACCAATAGGCCTAATTACAGACAGGAGTTGACCATTTTGTCTTCTGATACTGTGGACATACATAATCATTATAAGTGATGTACCCAATCCGTCTCTAACTTTCCTTCTCACGTAAACTCATCTTTAGCATTGTCGATTATACATCTCATCAAGTCTATTTTTACCATTAAGATTGATTTTCTTTGGGTTCCAGGGCACGCAGGTATTATCAACAATGAAATTGCAGACGAAATAGCCAAAACAGCCCGTTCATCCCCGGTTTCATTAAAACTCCTTCCTATGTCGGAATTATTTTCTCTCATTCGATCCTCTACAAGAGATGACTGAACAATAAGCTATTTTAAATCTTTTAATAATCAAAATTCTCACTATTTACTCGTCCAACCTCTACTTCCGAAGCATCCTTGGTATAAACCCCATAAACTTTTCAACGATCCGTTTGCGTTTTGGGCACAATCGTGCCGCCATCGGTCGATCCCACCCAACCCTCCTGACAATCCATCTGAAGACAATATCAATAATTTCTTTTCCGAATGTTCGGAGTTAGTAGGCCTAAACGTTAGACAAAAATTATACACCGAAGCGATGAACCTACATCACCCTACTCCTCTCAGATCTATCAACCTTCCATCCTCTGAAAATCTTTCCATCTTTCCTCACATCTTTAAATTTATTTCAGAACTGCCTTCTTCTATCAATATCTAGATTCATCGTCACCACATTCTTCCTGGAAGATAAGACCTGGTAGCCATCCTCTTTCCAACCAGTTTTTTTTTTTTTTTTTTTTCTTTCTGATTTTACTCCTTGAATACTTTGTAAGGAGTATCAATCATTCTTTCTCCATACTGACGGAATCCATTCTCTCGCAGCCAATCAAGACTAATGATTGATATGCTGGAGTGATTGACTTACTTAATTTTTTGTTTCCGTTCCTTTTGGTCTTTTTTGTATTTCTTGTATTTTTTTTGGTGTTTCTTTTCGTTTTTTAAGTAAATATACTATGGTTGGATGATTAAAAAAAAGAAAAGTTTTTCATCATATTTCGTTGCTAAGAATCTTCAGTCTATCAATGTGAATAAATAGTCATATAATTCTATCGATTCTCAAAAAAACAAAGGTTACTTTTTTTTCTCTCCTTCTGCCACGGGTCATATTATTTACAATAAATAGGTACCTATTACAATATTGAAATTGACCCAAATAAGACGTCTAAAAACAGGAAAAGCGATTAATAGAAGACGCAGGCAGTTTTTTATTAGCAAAATCTAAGACCTGTGCGTTTCCATTAGTTTGATCATTGAATGATTGTAGTGTGTTGTAAGTATGAACTTCCTGTGAATGTTCAAAATATTAATTGGTTGGAATGACTGATGGAGGTCAACCCACCTAATACCGGAGCATTATGTTCAATATAAAATATTTCAAAAATTAACCGTTTCCTCTCGGCGGTAACCGCTAAAATCAACGACAATGAGATACACGTTATTTGCGTATATACCACTCTAATCTTCAGAAAAAATGCCAAAATAAAGTATCTTTCATCACTAGGTACTTTCTTCAGTAGATATTATTTTACATGTGAGAACGATAGAGTTATTAGATACAGTTTTCTGAACTTTTATTATAGGCGAGCGTTACTCGTTGAGTTGTTTTGAGTAGGTATCATTTTATATACTTTTGTATTATAGTCGGCTCTGCGGAAATTCTTATTTTCCGCGGACTAATCGTTTCCGTTTGTACTTGGTAGTTTTTGTTCTCCTCTCCTTCTCTGTCTTTCATTCATACCGAAATGATACGACCGTTTAAAAATCCAGCATATGACGTACATGGGATGTGCAGATCTCCTGAGTATTCAATTTGTAGATTTATTTTCGCATACGCCGTCTAATTACAGAATCCGTATGATAAGTTCGTCTAAGTATATGATCTCCGTGATGTAAAATCGAAAAAACATGAAGGCATTTATTCTGACCGATCAAATATTAATTTGGCTTATTGCAGAAGAAATTCCAATTTATTAAATTGTAAGAGACCACTCATTGTACAGACGGTGAGAGTTAGAAGGGTAATTTTTAATGGTCATTCTACCAATATAATATGTCACTTTCGAATTTGAAACTGATCTACAATAGATATAAGACGACAGGCAACAACGAACATTATCAATTAGGTGCCGGGAAGTACGAACAAAATCGACACCAAAATGAAGTGAAATATGTTTTATTCCAGTGAGTCTTCTATGAACAGATTTTTCGTAAAATACGTAACAGAAGATTTAGCCTAAGCGGTTACTTCGACGAATCGTTGAATCTTACACGCGTATCTCACAGACGATTCATTTACAAGGCTGCATTATTCAATTTTTATTGTAGAATATTATCATAGATTATTTTCCATAATTCTCATAATTTTTTTTTTCATTATAATTTGTATAATTAAAATGGAATTAATTCAATCTAAATGCATTTATATTCAATTATTTTTATTAAAATAATAATTATTAATCTTATTCAATTATATTCTTTGCTTGCACAATAATTAAATCAATTTTCAGATTAAATGTGATAATAGTAATTTTTTATGGGATGTATCAGGTTTGATATCTTTTATTGATTAAACACGATTTAACAGTCGGAATCGTTTCGGTAAAATTCCCCCGTTTTTATGCACGGGAATTGCTTATTTTAAAGTATCCATTATTTCGAGAATTTATCACAATATTATTTAGACAAGGTCACGAGAGGTTTATCCAAGACCCTAAATTAAATGGAGAAAAGCCTTATATTTTGTAAATTGTAATTCCGTAACAGTAGTAATGAAAATATTAACAAAGAATTGAACAAGAAGCGTATTTTTTTTCTTCTTCTCTAGTGAGAACTTTCTGGAGAACTTTCAACAATACAAAATCAAACAGCTTTCAATAAAAGTTGAAATTTCAAAATACATAAAATACACGAAGAAAACTGAGAATACAAGATAAAAAAAACAAACAACATGTAACAATATAAAATTGAAATTTCCAACGCTCGGCCAAAAAAAGACTAAAAATGAAGAATCATTAAAAAGAGAGAGAACAATTGGGAAGTAGAAAGAACCTATACTTAAAAGAAAAAATTCAAATAACATACAAGTAACTAAGAAATTGTGCGTGCGTAACGTATTCGAAAGGGGGGGGGGGGGGGGAGATTATAAATCAGATGAATAAAAAACAACAACGAAGATAGCAGTCATAAAACTTAGAAATAAATATATAAATGCATTATGTATTCATAATTTACAAAAATTGTGCCTAGAGCGGCAAATCTGAAATTAAAACGTTTTGTTTCAAACAACAGGATCCGAAATTCAACATAATCTCAGATGGATCAGAAAATTTCGGGACGACAGATGTTCAAATAATTCGAAGAGTAATCCGCATTCCAAAAAAGTTATTATGGATTCAAATATTTACACAATCGATTCGAGCATTACGGAAAGCTCGGAAAAAAGTCGTAGAAAAAAAAGAAAATGAATATTTTTCAACGATAATAGATGGTAAATCACCAAAGAAAACCTTTGATTTAATTAAATTACAACTCAAACAATGGAGAATTTCCAATTTCTAACCCTCCGAATAGTACGGTATATTTTTCTTCATGTTCAAGGGAATTAAAAGTAAAAATTTGCTAGATAAATACTGTAATGCAAAACTTCGAGACCCAATCAAAGACGAGGTGATAAGCACGTGAGTAACATACTCACTTTCGATAATTATAACAGGAAGATTTCCATCGAATAATTATACTAAATATTGCTATCTAGGATGACAAGGATGACACTATCTCTCACCTTCATGATCGTATGGAAAAATTTCCTATTCTTTCAACAGACCGAGTAACTGCTCTTTCCCTAAAATAAAATGCCCTAAAATTCACATCGTAATTCACGGTGACCACTCAATATGAATATTCACAAATAACACAAAATTACAATGAAATTTTCACCAAATCTCTGATAAAATTATCAACGACTTAGTATAACCGGGTAACACAATTTGAATAATCGAGAAATGATAAACAGTAAAATCAAATTATTTACAGTTTCTAGAGAACCAGCTCGCTTGAAAGTTGTTATTCACTGCTTGGATACATAACACGAATAAAAAAAATGAAGATCTCGTTTCGCAGAGACTTAATGCATTACGATTTGATTTAGCTTTTTCTGTATTTCAGGAATGCTCTTGATGTGGAGAGTCGTTACTGTCTTCTATAAAAACAGAAACAGAGTTAGTTAATAAGCTCTGAAATATTTTGAAAGAAAATAAATTAATTACGCACGATGAAATCGCGAAGTGCCCGATATCCTCTCAATGAGGACTAACGAACACACTCATGAAGAAGTAGGAACTATTCGTGTGGGAGTGGTCGGTATTAGGCCCATCGTTCTGCAAACCCAGCCAGCGATATCGGCGGGCTGAGTTTCAGCTCCACGAATCCATTCGTGATTCTACGGATAGATCAAAGTTAGAGACCGACACAAACAAGGGTAAATTCATAAAGATTAGGATGCTCACCATTAGAGTTTTGAGATCAGCTCTTTCTGTGGGATTTTTCTTCAAACATACATCGACAAAATCTTCAAATTCCTTAGAAAATACGTTTGGAGGTAACTTCGGGGGAGGTTCATTGACTATATAATCCAGCAACTCAAAAATCGCCATAGATTGAGGACCATAGACTCCATTACCTGCCATTGAAAATATACCTCAAGTTTGCAAGCCACATATTTTTGAGCTTGAATGAAATAAGTCCAACTCACTTGGTTCGGAGGATTCTTGGGGTAAACTAAAGATAGCAGCTAGGGTTTGCTCATCTGGTGGTGGTATTGGATACATACCGATAGCCATTTCAACCAAAGATAATCCTAGAGACCAAATGTCACTCTGAACTGAATAATGCGTGCCTTGTAAACGCTCAGGCTGCATCAAAAACAAATTATTACATAGAAAGAGATTCGATAACATCGTTATAAACAAAATTTTCTCGTACTTACTGACATGTACGACCGAGTGCCAACAAACGAATTAGCCATCGAATCAATTAATTGTCCAGAGACTCCGAAGTCACATATCTTTATTTCTCCATTACTATTAACAAGAATATTACTAGGTTTCACATCTCGATGAATGATGGCATGTTTTTCACGGAGGTAAGTTAAGCCTTTCAAAACCTAATCGAAAATATTAATATGAGTTTAGCGTTTCAATTTCTAAATTAAACATAGATGATTCTACGCACAGCGCAAGTAACCGTGCCCAGCATTGGCTCGGGAATTCGGCCAGCTTTCTTCAATATTAGATCCAGCGAACCGCCGTCCATATATTCCATACAAATACTTATTTCACCGTCACTGAAGATTGAAACAATTCATTACACAGATATAATGACAACTTCTTTTCAACCGGGATTAGGAATGAAATACGACAATTTTACCTATAAAATGCTCCATAAAAACCTACAATATGTGCAAAATTACATTCGTGTAATACTTTCAATTCCCTAATTATTTGTTTCTTGATAGCTGGTTTCACCTCTAAATGGATGAGCTGTTATGAATCATAAAAACAGAAAATTATCAGAAGGGTTCTTAGAATCTTATCATTTGCGAAAGTTATTGCGGTCACCTTTCGAGCCATTATCAACCCGCTAGACTTGTGTCTGACTTTCATTACAACACCTCCATTTCCAGCTCCCAGTTCTCCAAGTTTTTCAAAGTCATCATCGCTCAATTCCCCTCCAATTTTCTCCTTCTGACAAAGGAAAAATTCCATACGTTTGCGCTGAGTATCGTCCATACCCAATTCTTCTAATTTCTCTTGAAGAACTTCCAAATTGAATTTACCTTTACTGAAAACCATAACATATTTTCACGTATATTCTGTACTTATAGATATGTCAGACGACTAGTTTTACGTTTATGAGTACTCACTCGGATATAGCTGACTCAGAGTGAGCCGATAAAGGTGCTGATGGTGTTGACGGAGGTGCATCTATTGAACCTGGTGGTAAAACCAACTTGAGTCTGTTTTTCGATGTCATATTCTGCAGCCGATACTACTTGATTGACGATGAAAAATACGAAAAATTTACTTCAACTAAAGAACAAATGACTAGGATCTATATCTTTATATATATTTTTTTCAAACAGTCTTCGATTCGATATCAGTAGTTTTTAGTTTTCGATATCCGTATTCGCGTTCTCGCAATACCACAGTGTTTGGGAAAAAGAAAAACTTTTTGTGTTGAGGCGCTAGTAGCGCTATTGTATCAGAGTTGAAAAATGTGATGAAAAGCCAATATTCGGGTAAAGGCTGTAATGTAGAAAATGACAACAGCGCGCAGTGGATTGTTATCAGTTACAGGGACGGTTCATAATCATAATATATCTACGTCATAAAAAGGAATCTACATCGGAGTCGAACCAACACCAGTCGAACCAACGAACGAAATAATCACATACGTCATAACAGCAAATGCACCGCGAAACGTGAAACTAATGAAACGAAAACATTGAAATGGAATATCAATATTTCATCAAATGTCTACGGGTTTTAGAATCTCGCCACGTTCATCGGTGCGGTGTAGTCACGGTGTAGTAATAACCCACGGCCTAGAGTAACCACGATGAAACTGTACCGCACTTTGTCCCCTATCTGATTTTTAATTTTAAAATAATGATAACTTCTCTTGTTTTGGACCAATTTTACTAAAATGGGGCTTAAAAAATAGAGAATTGTTTGCTCTTCAATTTATATTCTCTTCATTTTTTCCAAAAACACCGTTTTATTTGCGACTTGTGTACAAATCAAAATTTTCCAAAATTTCTGTTTTCTCCCGAGCAGATGTGTGCAGTATATCTGTATCCACTTCTTTTGGAGTGCAACGTTGTGACTTCTCTATATTATGGCCTTGTATAAAGTAGGCTGTGGTATGGACCTCAAAAGAGTCGCTCTCTATTGCTTTACTGTGGCAGCCGTTTAGCAGCCAGCAGGGCTGGCACTCTGGCAGAACAGGAATGTAACCAGGAATGGAAACGGAACATAACCAGTATTTTTCAGACTCCGGAACCGTTACAGGAATGAAACTTCATTATTTTTCTGATTGATCGGGAATCGTTCCCAGGAATGGAACGTGAAAACTCAGAGAACGGATAATTGGCGGGAATCGCTCTCTTGTTTGAAAGTGAGAACAAGAACGGGACGGGAACAATAAGTTTTTTACTGTTCTTTCTTCTTTGTTCTTGACCATAATTTTTGATTTTCACAATTTTTTTTTCTTTTGGGGTTTTGGCCAAATCCGGCCGGTATGTAAGATTGTAATTGACAATTGTAAAGCCAAATGACTGGCAAATTTGCAATAAATCGCAATAACGATATTGTGTAGGTCAAATAAGCCTTCCTGTGGTCTGGACTGGCGGGGTTGAAATGGAAAAAAATCTGAATTCTCCATTCTGAATATTAGTGCTTCTGGCGGCTTTGTAATGAAAATGGAACGGGAACAGAATGAGAACATTATTTTTAACCTGAGAATGGGAACGTATTGGAACGGTATTCACAATTATCAGAAAGTGAGAACGGAACAAAAACTGGGAACAGTTCTCTATTGCAAATTTGAGAATGGTTTGAAACGGGAACCGTATAGTAGATTGCTGGGAACGGGAACATGTTTGGAACCACCGTGTTTGGAACATTTGTCAAAAAGTACCATTCTGCCAGCCCTGGTTTATAGAACTGATGATGATTTCAGAAAATCTGTTTTCACGTGGTTTTGATCATTGTATCTCATATATAGTACTGGTCAAAAATGTTCAAAAAAACGATTACAACCAGTACTTTTATAGTCTGTTCCGGTTAAGAAAGGGTCAACAGAATGAAGAAAGATATCAATTACTTGAGAAACAAACTTCTCAAGCAGTTTGTACCATGTTATCTAAAAAGTTAGTACAAAATGGTACAAACTTATATACCCTTTCTCGAGTAGCCCTTTCTCAACATGAACAGACCATCATTCAACATTGTAGTCTGTCCGCTCATTGCAATAAATCAAATAGAATGGTACTAATGTATGAACAAACCCTTAAACCACTTTCATCTGTGAAAACTGATTAGAATAGGAGGAAGTGGTTTGGGGGAATTGTTTACATTGCACCATTATTTGCAGACAGACTATACCTATAACATACAGCTTGATGCATCAGAGTATTGCAGGGCTCAAAGTAAGCAGTGTTCAGACATTCCCGGGAATCCAATTTTGGACTGGGAAGTGGGAATTCCCGGCCATTTTGCGGGAACGGGAATCCCATTGGGAATTCCTGGTGGCAGGGTTGCAAAAAAAAAAAAAAAAAAAACAGGTTTTTTTTTGTTTAAAACAGATTTTACATTTAAAACATGTTTTGAAATATGGTTTTCATTCTCCAGTTTAAAACACATTTTAAACGTTTTCAACATGGTTTAAAACGTGGTTTAAAACAACCTTAAATTTTTTTTTCCAACTTGATCAACCCTGGAAGAATTGGGGTTGCGGAAAAAACGTTTTTTAAAAAAAAAAAAAAAAAAAAAACAGGTTTTTTTTTGTTTAAAACAGATTTTACATTTAAAACATGTTTTGAAATATGGTTTTCATTCTCCAGTTTAAAACACATTTTAAACGTTTTCAACATGGTTTAAAACGTGGTTTAAAACAACCTTAAATTTTTTTTTCCAACTTGATCAACCCTGGAAGAATTGGGGTTGCGGAAAAAACGTTTTTTAAAAAAAAAAAAAAAAAAAAATACATTTTTTTTTGTTTAAAACATTCATTTCCTGTTTTGCATTGATTATAAATTATAATATTGAATAAATTTGTTTTTTTTTTTCAAGTAAATGTCTTGGTAACCTTAATTTGGAAATTTAATAACCATATTTTTAGAGATAGGGAAAAAAAAAACAAAGTTTGTAATGTTTTAAATGGGATTAAAAAAAACAGTTTTCAAACAAAAAAAAACAGCGTTTTAAACATATTCCTGTTTAAAACAATGTTTTGTTTTTCTCGTGTGTTTTAAACGTGTTTAAAACATGTTCTAAACACCGCCTGTTTAAAACATTGCAACCCTGCCCGGTGGATTTGCATTCTACGCTGTTTTCTTATTATTTTGGGCCAACTCCCACTCTTGTTCATTTGGTAGAAGTAGGATGCCAATGTTGTGCACAAAATAGTTTCAAACATTGTTGAGATCATATTTAAAACAGATTAGGTAACAAAATCAGTAAAAACAAACATTTTCATTTCAGAAAAACAAATTTTTCTCCCACAAAAACATGAGCCGGGAACAGGAATGCCAATTCCCGGGAATTGGGAACGGGAATTCTCCGTCCAAACACTGAGTAATGTAAAGGGGAAAATGAACAAAATTGTTCAAACGCGATAGGAGGTGTCAGAGGAAGTATCAAAGCATCAGCTTTGAAATTTTTTTGTTGAAAATGGTCTTATGGACTGCGACAGACAGAAGGCAAACAAATGGCAAAATGTGGCTGATATTTGTCAAAATTCTCGAAGGGTTATTTACTATTCAAATTCAAAATGGAGACAATCAAGTTACCCTGCGCCATATAGTAGGCCTATGATAACATTTTGAAGAAAAGTTGAACTTGAGAAACTTTAGGTTGAGTGTACTCCCACTCTGCGGTAGAAGTATTTGTTTAGCGATTCACATGTCACAGCGTAGCTAGTAGGTAGGTAACAGAGAAAACTAAAAATGCCATCATCATCTTCTCTTCTTCAAGTTTTTCTGCACCAAAATCTTTGAAAAAATTTGCTCTCGGCGTTAGTTTTGATTTCTCTTAAGAACTTGTTCAAGCCTCTCTTAAAATTATTCGATTTCTTGTTCATAGCACCAATAAACAATATTGGTACCCTGGAAAATATTGAAAAATCAACAATTTCAACAATAAAATTAATGTATTTGTAACATCTTTGGTATCATCTATATATCAATAAATAATTCTTAAAATACACATCGGTTTGTACTAATATAATATAAGAAAGGGTTTAAAAAAAAGGAAACACCTAGTTTTGACACTGTTCTTCAAGATTGAATAAAGAATGTGAAAATATTGTAAGTACACACAACAATTAGATAATCGGATATAAAAAAAAAATCTACCTACTTTTTAACGATTGCGGGGTTATTAAAAAAAGTACAGGCATTTGTGATCTGTTTTCTATAAACAGTATATCTTTCATTAAAAAATGGGCACTATAATTACAAGTTTGCAGCTAATTATTTGTTTCATACCAGCGTACTACTTTTGAAAAGAACTATTTTTGTTATTATTTTATGAGTAAATTATGTAGGTAATTGAAACGTATTTTGTCGACTTTTCAACTATATTTATTTACGCGAATACAATAAGTACATAATTATAAGAAGAAATAAATTAGAAAATACAATGAAGTGTTTCTTATTCTTTAATAGTAACTCTGAAAAATGAGAGATATTTGTAATTCCGACTCGAATCCTAGGCGCATCATATACAAAATGACTATAAATTCATTAGCGTTTACTGCACATCAGTACGACGTTTGTACAGTTTATAAATTACCGGGATAAAAAGGAATTCTTATCCGTTCACGAGATTCTTTCCACGTAGTTTCCGGGAAACGTGCCGAAATGCGATGTCCTTTGACTGGAACCAACGTACCAACCATCGTCACATTTTTCCATAACAAAAACCGTATCACCCTCTCGTAGTTCGAGTTCGTCCTCATTTTGTGGCTTATAATTGTAGAGAGCTCGATATCTGCATGAATCATCAATATTGCAATTAGTTTTGTGCAAAGTATTTCTTAATGTAGTGTAAAAAATTAATAGTAAAACTCACGGTACTGGTTCTGAGCTCGTGTCTATGTGTAATGTTTCACTATACGGTAAGGAATTAGGTTCACGGTTTGTGGTACGAGGCTTGAAATTAAAATTGACACAAGTTGTAGGCTATTTTTTTTTTTTTTTATTCTTTTCCTACTAATAAACGTATTATTTACTAACCAAAGTAACCGGCGTGGTGTAACTGTTCGGTTGGTAGTTATGATGGGACGAAAGAGCATGCTGATTTGTGATCAATGAATGAGCAGCTGGAGATGCGACTGGCTTTCCGTTCAATGAGTGAGTTTCCGTCGAATCTATCAAACCTGGAAACAATTTCAATACAGAATTGAACGAGAAAAATTTAAATACGTACACACCGTAACAAAAAGATTTAACATTATGAACGTCGTTCCTGAGTGAAAGAATGATAGATAGCCTACATATGAAGCGTTACACGTCCATGGCTGTAAGTTCTGACTCGATGATGAAGGTTTATTTTTTCAGACGAGCTCTTCATCATTTTAGAAATTAATATCGTTACTATTTTTATGGTTCTGATAAAGACGATTGAGCAGAAATTTTCTCGTGTATAGAACCTGCAGATTGCAAACGTCGAAACACATTCGCAGAGACGTCCTGTATTCAACTTGAAGATGAGTGGTTATGAGTCCTGCGGAGTGAAAAAGGCCAGCGTATTCCCAGGAAAATTTCAATTTCTTGACTCTGGATCAAAAAAATGGGTGCCTCAAAAGAAAAACTAGCCTGAAAGGATTTGGTGAAACTTCGAATTTTGAACTCTGTTGAAAAGTACCGAGTGATTTAGGTGACGTTACAGGCTGTGACGTTATAGCTTCTGAATAGTTCGCGAAAGAAGAATATATGAAGGATCTTTATAATTAAAAGGCCATTGCTCCGTAACATTATTCCAACTCACCTTACGCGTAGAACGACCCCCCATTTTAGTCGAGAATAGTTCAAGTTCTGATTGTAGTAGATACCTCTCAACGTAGGCCCAAGATCGTAGCCAAACAGAGGCGTCCCTCCCCTCTAGCCAAACATACCTTTCTGGAAAAGAGTAAAGAGGGCGGACCCTCACAAGCATTCTGACTCCGGTTACAGGCGTGTGTAAGTCGCAAGGTCATGTAGGATCAGGGTAGTGACGAGGACCTTAGGGTCATTAGACTCTTTAGTACTCTTAGAAAAAAGTCGATTGATACGTACCAGGTTCGCGTGTCACGTGCACATAAGAAACCGGAAATATACCTTTCCGATTTCCAATTCTTCCTTCGTACCAGTTTTCATCGACTCGCCGGGTCAGAACGATGAGCTCTCCTAGAAATTGTGGACATTTTTCATTTAAATATCGATCAAATTTCTTACAAAATTGATTATCTCATCATCTCACCTTTGACCAGCGATAGTTCCAAATTACTTTGGGCCACGAAATTAAATTTTGCTCTAGCTTGTCCTTCGCTTGGACGTTTTGGTAACGTACGAATTTCATCGTAAGGAATTATCTGTAAATGATATTTAAAACGCGTTCGATTTGCATGCTATATAATATTTTGTCTAAAAAAAAAAATCATTGTCGCATACCTCTACGTAATTTATAGGAAACAGTCCGATCATCGCGTTATGCTCGCCTTCGTACCAATTTTTATCGATTTGGCGCTTAACAAAGATTATATCACCTTTACGGAAAGTTAGTTCCCTGTGAATAGAAGTTTCGCAATTATTCTACAAGTTTGAAAGTTATCTATCCAGTAAGCAATTATATCAGTTGAACTTTGTAAGCCGAAGAAAAGTATACAAGAATTCTTCATACTTCTACACACACTTTGAAGGAGGGTGACCTGGGATACGCTCATCAACAATTTCAATGAGAGTCGAATGAATTTAACGTCAGACAGAAACTACATTATTCTTAGAAAAACTCCAAAGTGAATAACTCAAACTTCTTTTTTGAGAAGAGAAATGAAAAGAAAGTATAGACGAGTTTTCTATATGAGAATATCGAGATCACTTCATATCATTCTCTACTTGTTGATATGAATGGTCTGCAAGACAATACGTCGACTATCTTATGGAATCAGATAAACAATTTGTTTCAAGATTAATAAGTACAGTATTCAAGTGAAGAATTGAAGGGTTATCCGGAAGAAGGGCATTTCTCCCATTGAAAATGTACACAGAAATTGCCCTTATTCCGGATAGCACTTCAATTCCAAGGTCAACCAAATTTAAGAATTGAATGCGGAATTGGAGTCTCATCGCAGAGTCTAAATAAGTCCTTCTACTGCCCTCTGTTGTTATATAATATAACTCGAATGTCAAAATCTTTTCAAGTCCCCCTCCTACTATATTATGGTTCTGAAGCCAAAATTTCTCCAACGCCCTCGATTGCCCTCTGCTGTTATGATGGATGGCTCGAAAGTCACTATTTTTTCCAGACTCTTCTGAAAGTTAAAATTTTTCCAAGTCTCCATCATGGCTTAATTCAACCCCTTGGTGACGTCACGATCTGATGACAATATATTTGTAGGTCAGTTCCTGTACGTCACCGCACGGCGGACGCCAAAATTTTCAAAAAGACCCGCATAGAACAGGTTCCCTGATAAAATTCTACACTCAGCTGAAAATACTCTTCCTCGCCTCTCTATGGCCCAACGAACAGTCGTAGATGAACCACATTAATCTAGACATAAACCACACATCCCTATACTAAAGAATAGGAACGATATTTTGCAACAGAATAGCACTAAAATTTCCAATTTTGAAGATTTCGGTCAAGGTCACTGAAACTAGAGTAGCTTCCAAGTTTTGCAACAATGCGTTATTAGTTGAATACAATAATATTATAATAATAACATTTTACCTGGATGTTTGGCCCGTAAAATTATACAGAGCACGAGCAACTAATTTAGGTTCGGGTGTTCTACTTCGTGACCTTTGCGACGATAATTCTTCGAGAACGTCATCGTAACGATTTAACGGTATGGGCGACTTTTGAGATGGTCTAGAAAAATTTGATCGAAAGAAAAACGTGAAAATGGATACGTGATCGAAATAAAATCATTTCTTTTTCTTCTTTTCATTTCATCCTTGCTGTTATTTCCTCTATTTCGATAGGTTACCTATGAGAAGAAAAAATTATTGACTCACGTAAAATTATCGGTATGCCTTCGATTCGTCATGTCTTGCAATTCTTGTAAATATTTTCGCCTCCGTTCTTCCTGGTATACGCGTCGCATGGTCTCAACCTGTCGTCGATTTAATTCTTCTTCGCTCCACGCTTCTTTGATTTCATTGCGAATCGGTACCTTGTACTGTAATGTTACTTCGGATTCTGCGTATTTGTGAGGCGATTCTGAGGGGAAAAGAGAAATAATGCGTTAGTAATTCTCGTCGAGAGCGATGATCGCGGAATCGCGAGTACGAGTTAGAAATCTATATAGAAGTTGAGGGCAATCGTTCTACAGGTATTATACACTATAATGTGGTCGACTGAATGACGAATTTTTGGATCAAGAATTCGCAAGTGAGATTGTAATTATGGTTGGTAAAGTTTCAAAAGTAGGTTATCCTTTCGATTAGTCAAATAAACCTTCATCAATAATATAATTTTTGAATTAGAACAAAAATTTATTTACGCCATTTTTTCTTTATTTGCCAAGATTCCGATGTGTCATCAATACGGATGAAAAACTTGAGGAAAAATCATTTGAAAATAAATAAACTAGAACGCTAGATTTTATAAGCAACACCCCCAGAAAGTAAAAAAAAAATTTTAAAAAAGTTCAAGAACTAATTACCATTAATCATTTTGTACTCAATGGTGTTTGTCATAATTGACCATAAATGCGCGCAATTGTGACATACCGGTAAATTGATGAGAGACCTGCCTCAGCAGATTACGAGAAATGAGAAAAAAACACTCACGCAGCGGCGTGAGTAGTACACGACTTTTCCTTTGACTAATTAAAACTCCCAAAACTCATTAAAAGAATTATTGCTACTAACAATTCATGAATTTTATTTATTCTCTCGACACCTTCCTTTTCTAAAAGAGTCGACAAAGGTTTGGGAGGAGAAATTTTCCATTTACATGTGAAACAATCGATTTCCATTGAAAAAAAAAAGAAATGGTCGAAGGGAGAGAGAATGATTAAGGGGTATTGGATTTCTTGGCGCAGCCAAAAAGATAAAGATCATATTTCATATCTTTTCAAAATTTTGCTCAATCAGATGTGTTGTAGATAATGCGAGACAAAAATATTTTAGAATTCTAGGCTAAGGCTTTAGAGCGGCACACTCGCTTGATCTGTCTCGCTTCTTGGTCCAGTACAAGTCTACTTTAGTATATTTCAAGCTGATGAGATTACAACTGGGCCTCACTCGCTTCGCTCGTTTGTCCCGCGTTGGTATGTTTCAGATGTTGTAAGCGGACAATTAGGCGCGAAGCACTGAAAAATCAAGTAGGCGGCCAAAAGAACAATTGGGCACTTAGGCGCGAATTAATTTTTTTTATTAAAATGAAACAATTTTTAAAAATTAATTGAGCTATTTTATCATTACAAGTATTAGCAAGGGGAATCACAATAACTCTAACTGATATTAATTTTGAAACAATATTTTTCAACCCTAGAGGTAATGGAAACCCTATTATATTCCAACATTTTATTCTGATTTTTTGTTTATCCTGAAGTTTATATTTTATGTCACAAATTATAAATCAAGAAACTAATAAAATTAAAAATTTTAGTAAAATTGATGTAATCTTTGCTATTATTGGAAGAATAGCAAATTGATTAATTCCTTCAATAATTTTATCAATAGATTTAATTTATCCACAAATAAATAATCTAAGATTCTGATTTTAATTTTCATCATTATTATTAATAATTATTATTAATTTATTGATCTCAAACAATATTAATGCAGGTTGAATAAATTATCAACAATAATTTATTCATTAAAATAATATTATTTATTAATAAAATTTTTAAGGAAATTAATTCATAATAATTAATTTAAAAAATTAATACATTAAATCTAAGTTACTTGACAAAAAAAAATACTTTAATTAAATTGATAGATTATTAATATTTTTACCAATAATAAAATTAATTAATCAATTTAACTCAAGTTAAATAATAATAAAAAATGAATTTAATTATTTTATTTTTGATATCTTCTTTAATTAATAAAAATTTAATATTAATATTTAGGTATATTTTTAAGAATTATTTATTTTTATATTTTGTTTGGATATAGGTAGTTTTAAAAATTTTATTGATTTTTTGAATTAAAAATTTATAATTTAATTTTAAAATGTTTATAATTAAATAAATAGTTAAATTTCTTTATTAAATTAATATTTTTATTCAAATAATTTTATAAATAAATTTTTTATTGCAGAGGGAACAGGATTTAGGTGAGCCAAGTTACAAAAAATACGTCACGGCGTCCAAATGAATGCGGCATCTGGATGATTGTTGCGCCTAATCGTCCGGACCTATATGACCGTAACCCGGATTAACGACTTATGACGTCACAAGCTAATAGCTTCATAATGGCTCTCAGCGTTTTCTTAGCCTAGTATACATCTAGCCCACGCCTTCTCACTATATTAGGATAAGCTAGAAACTACACAGGGACTCGCGAACTCACAGATTTGAAAATCACTTAAAAAGATAAGAACTTGTCTATCTCGATGATCCTGATGAAGAACGTTTGTACGTTCGAAACGTCGATCAAATAAATTGAAATTAAAAGGTGAAAGTGCAGTGAAATTTGTTTCTTTTCTTGAGAATCACTGCCACAGTGAAAATTCCCATAAGGAGGAGACCAGAGCAAAGACATGAAACATGTCAAAATTTCTGGCGAAGCCAAATAAATAAAGATCATGTTTCATGTCTTTTATAAGAAAGCACGCTCGGCTCTTTCACCCCCCCCCTCTCCTCCTTCTTGGTTTAGTATATGTCTACTTTAGATTATGAGGTTGGTCTATTAAAATTCAACTTTAGAATATTTCAGGCTAATAGTTTTTGGGGAGCTCACTCGCTCCGCTCGTTTGCCCTCTTCTTGGTCTAATATAAGTCTGCTTAGGGCTGACAGCTTCTAATCGCCCCCCTTCTTAGTCTCGTATAAGTCCCCATTAGATAGCCACTTTAGGTCTAGTATCGAGATAGTATACAAGAAACTCCATTCTAGAGCCACTCAAGGTCTAGTGCATGGAAAGCTAAGCTCATTATCCGCTTACTATCTGATTCCTGTGTAAGTCAAAGAGAGATCTAGCCGCATCAAGTCTAGTATACTGTATATTAGCCCTAATATAATGGAGGCTAAAAGTCAGAGGGTCATTTCCACAAACAGGCGGACGCACCTCTACTCCTTCACCTTCTTTTTGCTCTCCGGCCAAGTATAATAACAGCTTCGCCTAGTATAAAGTATACTGTAAATCAGAAAACTAGGCTTTGTTAGTACAGGCATAGTCAGCCCTCTTCAGTGCTGCCAAATGGCAGTTTGAAAAATCCGTATCCGCCATTTTTTGTGAGATCTAAAAACAGATTTCTACGAACTTTGATTGATTCATTAACTACAATCAGGAGAAAGGTATGTCTTATAGAGGAAGCTGAGGTACTTTCCCCTTGATCGACTCAATATTACAAAACACTGCAGTATTAGTCCATAACGAGCAGGAGAAAGGTATCTCTTGTTGCAGTGCCTAAGGTACTTTTCCTAGTCTAATGTAAGTCTTGCAAAAGTGTATTAGGCCTACATACTGAAGGGTAAGAGGAATTAAGATACCTTAGAACCTCACCAAAACCAATGGTCCAAAAACTTAGCAAGGAGGTGGGTAAGAGAAGAAATGAATGAGACCAAAGGAGGTCGCATCAGGGTATCAATCTTATGCAAATTAGGCAACCCGTAAAGGAGGGGGGAGTGGGGTTAGGAACAAAGGGGGCTCTCTCCATCGCTGGGACTTTGATAATAGCCTCACACTTGTTAATGACTCTCCTAACTTCTTTAACATGCTTAGGGAAGCCTAAAGTCTAGCTCTCTTTAGCACCACATTGCTAAAGCACTTCACGAACCTTAGAAGCATAAGCGGACCTAACCACAACAGCATTGCCCTCGTCAGCAGATCTTCCTCTTTAAACCGTGGATCACCCCTCCCAATTCCTTACAATTCGAGGGAGGGGGGGGAGATTACGGACTAATTCGGCACATACTTTTGGGGTGTTGACTCTAGGGTCAATTTGCACAGAGATATCCGTAACAACATTTGCCAAGGTTCAATCATTCTTGAGAGGAGGCAGACTAAATCTCAAACAATTCTCAAGGAGGGCTGTTTCTTCGCTACTAAATACTACCAGACTATTATTTATGAGGGGGGATAGAATTCCTGAATGATACCACCTTCACTATCCCCGTCCTTGGCCACGTCAACCTGTTCGGTTTTTTGTAATTTTTAGGGTGAATATCGATTCTTTCGAAAAAAAAGTCGAGAGACAAAAATTGTACAACGTCAAAAAATTCATGAGAAATGGTCGCCATTGGAAATTTTCACACGATGCTTCATTTTTGAATAATACATAAGTGATAAATCCGAAAGTTAAAATGCGCCTACTTTCCATCCTCTAGTCGCTATCATGAGCGCGATGCACGAAGAAATTGACTAACTGGACCACTTTTTTATTCTTCTTCTTTCGGCACACCTAGTAGTTTTCTTCTTCGCAATTAAAATTTGTAGATTATTTTCAGCCTGCTGCACGTTGTGCGAACTAACGAGATTAGCATCCAGGTTCTCATGATTTCGTCAGTAGTTCTCGTTATATTATCGGTTTAGATTTCAGAATTCGTATCCAAATACCATCAAATCAAGAGCACGACATCGCCGTACGTGCATTCTCACGCAATTTTTAAGAATTACGTGTGAGGCTGACGAACAATGATGATGTACATTCCGTGTATGGTAAGTACATATCGAGATATGGGCTTTATAGTGTTTCAACTCAACAGGCATAATCGTCTCGAGATAGAATAATCACGTGTGTATTTTCGCGCACGGTCTCGCGGATAATACATAAGAATCTCCTAATTAGTGCCTCCCACGTTATAGGCGAATTTTTTATACACTACAAAATAGGGGCTACGGTGTAGTATAGGTTAAGTAGACTGTCACACTTTATTATCGAATTTTCGACGATACGACTGACTATACAGTGTAGATTGTTTGATGCGTTTTGCTAATTTTTCGAAGTTTACTCGTTTCTCTATTTTTTTCCTTTTTATTTCTCTCGTCGGCTATAAACCGAAGTGACACGCCAACGGAGGAAAAAAAACGGCTGTTATTTATGATCGCATGCTAGTTTTTTCTTCGCGGTAAATCTAGCGTGCAATCTTACAGCGAAGTGCGACGAGCGAAAACGACAAAGAAAAAATACGCCCGTAAATAATCCTTCCGGATTAAGACTTTTGTCTACCACCAATCGCACACTGACAGTATAATCTTAAGGATAAAAAATGTCGAAGGGTGGGATATCATCGAGACTTTGCACGCGAGTCGAGATTCCGGCAGAGGAAGGGGACGTACAAAATATAATAATAAGACTTCCGTATTGAAAGACGACCGCAACCATGATTGAATGGCTTCATCAAGGAAATTCTAAACTCTAACAAATCAAAGAGGCGACAGATACATAATCTAGCACGGAGGGATAAAGACGCTTAGCAAGTGGTAACTTCAAATAGGGAGTGATTACAATAATGAAAAAATTATAACACTCGCAAAACAATAAAAATTATAGAGAAAAAGACAGTTTCGTTTTGTTCGCAAATATCTAACCCAACAATTCTTCACTTACAGAGTTAAATCCGTCAAAAAAACTGTAGCGGCGGAGAGCAGAGTAAACCAGGTTTTAGAGACTGTGATGCGTTGGCTGGAGTCGTCAAGAGTGAAGCTGGCAGAAGAGAAAATGGAGGCTATCTTATTCACGACCCGTCAAAAGTTCAAACTACCAACCCTCCGCCTACAAAGTGTGGAAATCAAGATCAGAAAACGGATGAAGTATCTGTGTTGGCTCAAAGATGAGCTGCAGTCAGCCTTCCCCTGAAGGCAGCAGAAAAGGACGGTCGGGCCCAAGCGACCTGATGACAAACCCAGAAAATCAGAAGGAAGAGAGAAGAAGGATCATGATGAACACTTCATCGTCGATGCTTTTATATGGAGCCCCAATATGGGTCGACTCCATCCAGATAGTGTACAGAAGGAAAGAGATGGAAAAATATTTAACGAAGAAAGTCGCTAAGGTGAGTCTCGACAAAGGCTCTTCGCGTATTAGCACATTCACCACCGATCGAGCTCCTTGCTGAGGTGAGAGCGATGGTGCTCAGAGCAAAGAAGGGGACAACGACTGATCAAGAGGCTTTACGGGTCAAGTAGAAAGCCAGATGATCCTTACTTTAGAGATGGAAAGCGAGAATTGCTCAAGGTGAGCTAGGGTAATGGATTACCGTATTTTCCCCTCGCTGGTGCGAGGCCTGAAGCGATAGTACCTACTTGCCACCCCCGGCGACGGCCCTGCACGAGCCTGGGACTTGAATTTGAGACTCGAGACCGAGACTCGAGCTTGAGAATCGAAACTTAGATTGGAGACTGACACATGGGACTGAGACTGGAGTTTGAGACTCAAGCTTGAGAATCGAGGCTAAGACTCAAGACAGACACTTGGGACCGAGACTTGAGGCTGACACTCGACCTTGAGACTTGAGACTGACACCAAGACTGACACTCGAGACTCGAGACTGAAACTAGAGACTGACAATCGATGCTGAGACTTGAGTTCGAGAATCCAGTTTGAGAATCAAGGCTGACACTTGAGGCTGACACTCAAGCATGAGAATTGGGACTGAGACTTGAGCTTGAGGCTCAAGGAAACTGAGACCCGCGATCGATACTCAAGCTCGAGAATCGAGGCTGAGACTTGAGATTGAGACTTGAGACTGGCACTCGAGACTGAGACTCACGACTGCGACTTGAGACTGATACTCAAGCTTGAGACCAAGACTCGAGTTTGAGAATCAAGACTGACACTTGAGACTCGAGACTGAAACTAGAGACTAACAATTGATGCTGAGACTTGAGTTTGAGAATCCAGTTTGAGAATCCAGTTCGAGACTCAAGACAGACACTTGAGATCAAGACTCGAGTTTGAGAATCAAGGCTGACACTTGAGGCTGACACTCAAGCTTGAGACTTGAGACTGAGACTTGAGCTTGAGGCTCAAGGAGACTGAGACCCCAGACCGATACTCAAACATGAGAATCGAGGCTGAGACTTGAAATTGAGACTTGAGACTGGCGCTCGAGACTGAGACTCACGACTGCGACTTGAGACTGACAGTCGAGACTCGGGACTTGAGACTGACACTCAAGCTTGAGACCGAGACTCGAGTTTGAGAATCAAAGCTGACACTTGAGGCTGACACTCAGGCTGACACTCAGGCTTGAGACTTGAGCTTGCGACTTGAGACTTCAGAATCGAGGCTGAGACTCGAGTCTGAGTCTTAAGCTTGAGAATCGAGTTTGAGAATCGAGGCTAAGACTAAAGACTGACACTTGGGACCGAGACTTGAGGCTGACACTCGACCTTGAGACTTGAGACTGAAACTCAAGACTGACATCAAGACTGACACTCGAGACTCGAGACTGAAACTAGAGACTGACAATTGATTCTGAGACTTGAGTTTGAGAATCCAATTTGAGACTCATGACTGACACTTGAGATCGAGACTCGAGTTTGAGAATCAAGGCTGACACTTGAGGCTGACACTTAAGCTTGAGACTTGAGACTGAGACTTGAGCTTGAGGCTCAAGGAGAATGAGACCCCAGACCGATACTCAAACTTGAGAATCGAGGCTGAGACTTGAAATTGAGACTTGAGACTGGCGCTCGAGACTGAGACTCACGACTGGGACTTGAAACTGACAGTCGAGACTCGAGACTTGAGACTGACACTCGAGCTTGAGACTTGAGCTTGAGAATCGAGTTTGAGAATCGAGGCTGAGACTCAAAAATGGCACTTGGAACCGAGATTTGAGGCTGACACTCGAGCTTGAGACTTGAGACTGGCAGTCAAACTTGAGACTCGAGACTGAAACTTGAGGCTGACACTCAAGCTTGAGACTGAGACTTGAGCTTGAGGCTCAAGAAGACTGAGACCTGAGACCGAGACTCAAGCTCGAGAAACGAGACTGAGACTTGAGCTTGAGACTTGAGACTGGCACTCGAGACCTCAGAATCAAGACCGAGACTCACGACTGCGACTTGAGACTGAGACTTGAGCTCGAGGCTCAAGAAGACTGAGACCTGAGACCGAGACTCAAGCGCGAGAATCGAGACTGAGACTTGAGCTTGAGAATCGAGGCTGCGACCGGAGCTTAAGACTTGAGACTGAGACTCGAGACTCACATTCGAGACTGACATTCGAGACTGACATTCGAGACTGACATTCGAGACTGACATTCGGGACTGAGACTCAAGACTGATACTTAATACTGACACTTTCGCTTGAGACTCGAGACTAAGACTCGAGACTGACACTCGAGACTGAGACTTCAGTTTGAGAATCGAGTTTGCCCCGAGGCTGAGACACGAGACTGACACTTGGAACCAGGACTCGAGATTGATACTCGAGTTTGAGACTCAAGACTGAGGCTGGAGCTTGAGACTGGAGACTGAAACTCGAGCCCGAGATTTGAGACTCGAGAATTGAGGCTGAATCTGAGACTCGAGACTGAAACTCGTCGCCAGACTTTTAGAGGTTCAGAGCAAAATTTACCGCCGGCGCGAGGCTTACAATAGCGCGAGGCCTGAAGCGGTAATACATACTGGCCACCCGCTGGCGATGGCCCCGTGTTGGCAGCACCGAATAGAGTATCCTCCTTTAAAAATTTGCTCGCAACATCGTATCGTCCCTTATTCTAAAAATGATCGAATCAAGAGTTACGAGTGAAGAATACCTAGAAGAGGCTCCAACAACGATTTATTTCTAAATTCTATCTGTTGTGTGTTAGAATTTGCGTGTCTACGAAGCACCACAGCTTGGCCTTTGTCAAGGAAAGGGGGGGGGGGTCTCGTACGGGATATTTTTCCAACACTGATGTTAAAGCCGAAAAGATCGATACCAGTGCAGGAGAACCCTTTCTACTTCATTATCACTTCTTCTGAATTTCTGTGCCAAGACAAATGGGAAAGCTTAGCTGACTTTTGCCAAATGATCAGATAAGAAGATTTTTGAAGTTTGATGAAAACGAGCTCCGAGCAAATAATGTCAAGGAAGGAGGGTTGTTGATACATGAAAAACTCAAGCGAAAAATTTAGATCACCTCGTCGAGATCCGAACTCGAGACCTTTCGCTTTCCAGGCGACTGCTCTTCCAACTGAGCTACGAGGGCGATCAAATCTTCCGCGAATTTTTCCAAGTATCAACGACGAGAACAAGTACGTCACTACCCGCAACAACGACGAGCACTCATAGAG
The DNA here is from genome assembly GCA_035079395.1 of Aspidiotus destructor. Classification (NCBI taxonomy): domain Eukaryota; kingdom Metazoa; phylum Arthropoda; class Insecta; order Hemiptera; family Diaspididae; genus Aspidiotus; species Aspidiotus destructor. The sequence goes on along the minus strand of JAVHKZ010000003.1, from coordinate 6,108,381 downwards.
TGCAAATTTAGAGGGAGCAAGCATAGCTTACATCAGACCTCAACCGACATGACCTGACTAGTTTGTACCACGGAGGAACAGAATTAACTTGGTAAGGAAAGGTACACTGGTCGAGGGGAGATAATGTGCAAATATGATTTTGAAAAGTGGCAGGAACGTCAGTGGCAGCCAGAACATCAGAATGCACAGTTTCCACCTTTGCCAGACAATCCACACCTTGATCACCTGTTCTGAAGCCAGATTTCTTCTACTTAATATCGCCAAACCGACAAGATGTCAAGTCCATATCATTTTATTGACACGAAAATGTCTATCAACAGGGGAAAGGGAGAGGAAGGATTCTCCTGGCCATTGATGAAGTCACAGAGTGCCCGTTGCCTTGACCACTCTCAAGACATAACAAAATGTAACTTGTGCTGAATAAAACCGCCTTGTGGGTAAAAAAAAGTTCTTCAGGAGAGCCGTTCAAAGATTGCGTACTATTAATCTGAGCAAGAATCGTGAAAAAACAGATTTTTTGTTTTTACCCACAAGGCGGGTATCGTCAGCACAGGTCACAAATTTCATATTCAGTCAATATATGACATCCAATACAATACTAACACATGAAGCAGTATCAATTCGCAATTTAAATTGAGATAAACCTAATTCCATCGTCGACACTGGTTATGCTCTTCTCTTCTGGCATACCAGGATACTACGATAAACCGAAATTCAACTTCATTTGATATTCCCTACGTACAACTATTGCATTTAATGCTCTGTCACACGCACCTAACCCATTTTCCATTCATAATTGAATCATGAATGAGGAACTGATTCTGATGAGAACGCATCATTTTTACGCACCGAGAACGCGAGCGCACGGTTTGTTCTGACCCAACCGGTTTGTATTATGAAACTGTACATGAAAAGGTTCCCGGTTACTATAATTCATATAGACTTTAATGAAAATATGTAACGCGAACTAGAAGTCGAGAATAAGACAGTAGTATGCGGGTTCGTTGAGTGATCTTGAAAAACAAACAATGTAGCCGCAATAGGTCTACAGGAAGATTCATTCGCGTGATTCGTAACACTAGTAACACCAACAAACGTCGAAAGTTCATTAATGCCCGCGAACCTGTTGTTCACTCGGAGCGTAGGTTCTCATAAATGTTTATAGGCAGTAAAATGACAATGCATGTCGGTTAACGGACACTGAAACGTTTGTCTATTTATGTGTGTCATGTGCACCGACTAACAAGTTGGAAGAAATATCATGTATCTTTTCATTTCATTGACACGAGATGCCGTTAAAATTACAACCTTTTTTCTTTCCACGCTAAATGTGCGCGGCAACGCAATAAAATTTGTAACGACGTAAACAAAAAGCCAAAAATTGCTCGTGGAACTAGAAAGTTGACTATGAAGAAAAAAAAAATTGAAGTTGAACTGAGAGTTAATTTTAATTCATTACTCACGAGCATTTTTTTTTTTCCACGGGTGATAAGACTACTTTCAGAAATCCTTGAGAGTGTAATGATTCTAAAGAAGCCATATTACAGAGTTTTAAAAAGTTTTTATTGATTTCGCGGGGTGGTTTTATTGGCGTCTTCCATGATATGTTTTTCAAGGTTTTTCTGACGATAAATTTTAATCTTTTTCTTCATGCTTTTTCTGAAGAATGTCGAAATAAACAAACTGAGATGTCATACTTCCGTTCGATCTCAAATTCTTTGAAGAAACTGGTCTACAAAGCTCGTTCGAGACGGTCAATATCATGTTCGAGAACTCTATTTCTTGATAATATTGTTTGTGCACAAGAAACTCCATAGCCATCAAGAATCAATTGGTAGAAAAGGTTGTGCGTCGAGGGGCTAATGCAACTCTACCATGTTCGATGAAAAGTTTTGGTCAGTCAATATGACCTCACAAAAGAGATGAAATTTTTTTGCTCATTTAGTCGCCAATTCAGCAAATTAATAATACGCCGTAAATATTCTAAGAAAATACTTTTTAGGAGAAGTCATAGGTTTAAGCCTTGCTGAAAAGGGTCTTCTTGCATAGAAAGCTCTACGTGTGCAGAGGGCAGACTTGGGAAGAATCTCGGTCAGTAATTCATAGCATAAAAAACTTGATTTTATGGTGCGCCCGTGATGATGCCTAATCTAGACTGAAGAGTTGCTGAATAACAGAACTTTGCCTTTACACAACTTGACGTTCCAATCTTTAATTCTAAATAATTATCTTCTCTACACCGCCTTTTACACAAAACGAAAGCCTTTCAGCACTACCCCTAAATCCAAGATCTTGAAAATGTCTGTCCCTCTTAATGACTCTTCTGCCTCCTTCTTCAATTCATATAAGCCCCTACCTCTTATAAATATTGTAGTAGCTTAGACCAGCTTGAAACTTTTTCAAGTCTTGAAGTATGTCGAAATCACGCCTATTCTACTTCTTGGTCAAAAGTCTCTTCAATGACGTCACGAAACAATCGAATCTGTGACATCATCAGAAGGCCCCTTAGCATAGTATGCACGAAAGAGTCAGTCAACACGCGAACTTGTTCTACACCACAGCGGTAAAGGGTTCGACTATCATTTTATATACTCTACCTATAAGTTGGTGACTCAACCACCGAGCACTGGGTAAGCCCTTTACATTTGCCTGGGAACCGAAAAAACCCGAAAACACCCGTATGACGCTGTACGAACTTGATGGTAGCACCGCGCTTTTGTGGCTGAGTGAACCAGCTGCTCTATCGGAGACTTCGAGTTGGCCATGGCACCGGTGATGGCACAAAATCCGTAAAGGGTTTAGAAAACTTTGGGAAAAAGATATCTGTGTATCTACTTTGTTCTCCTGATCGTATCATGGACCTCTTACAGTCTTTTTTTAAGTATTCCCTTCCAGCTTAAACTTACAACCTTCAAGAATTTGGCTATTAGCTCAGTTAAGTTGGCTTAATGCGGCTGATTTGCGGCTGTTACAAAGGAATGTACAAAGGAATGTGAGCCATGATAAAACGATCAGGAGAATTGGGGCTCTTTCTCATCTGAGGAAGATACCCATTCTCCAGCTTATATGGCTTCTGTGCTGGATAACTCAACAGCTGATTTAAATTGGAACCAATCTTTCTTAACGTTGTTACTTTGTTTGAGTTTCAACGAGGTTTTGAAAGCTGAAAATAAATTCAACTAATTTCGCATGTCGACTGACAAAGGTTTGAATGAAGCTGCCTTTCAGATTTGCTCTAATCAATAAAATTTGGCTGAATTCGACTTCTGGCTTTTAGAGCTGGCAGTAAAACTATGATGATTTCCCATATCCCTAAACACTCAACTCCGGGTGGCTACATGGCCTATTGCTTTGCAAAACTTGCAGGGTTGATTTTGACTCACTGCTGCCAGATGATGATTTCAAAAATCTGTATCCGCTATTTTTTCTAAGACCTAAAAACAAATCTTTACAGACTTCTACTGATTTAACAATCGCGATCAAGAAAAACGTATTTCTCATACTCGTGACTGAGGTACTTTTCCCTTGATCGATTCAATGGGTGGTATTAGCTTACATCGACCAAGAGAAAAGTATTTCTCATAACAGTGGCTAAGGTACTTTTCTCTTGAACACAAGCGATCCGTCTTTTACGCAAAATCCGTAAAAAAAATCCGAATTTTTTTTCGAGGACCGAAAACTCGTAGATCTAGCAACACTGGGCGACAATTCCACTAACGGACTGTGACAGAGAGTACGTGCGGTGCGTAAGTTAGGCAACCATGGGAAACCACGTGATGTCCTGCTCTGTTTCGACCTTATGATATGAGAACGTGAAACAAAACAAATTGATTTGACTATGTAACAAAGTGCTCACTTTTTTCTTCTTCTTTTCTACAAAACCAAGCATAAAATCAGCTGATTACAAGAAAACGCCACTTTATGATACTTCTCACTTTTGATTTCTTTTGTCTCCTTTATACAGTATGGACATGTAATGTAATGTATGGTCGCAGTGTTCAATAGCCTATACGAGCTGGTTCCTACGCCGCTGTATGGTAACTCCGAGATGACCCCTAGTCACTTGTTTTACATGGCTAAATGGATAACAACCGGCAAAATGAATGCTGGGCTGCTTATGTACTTGTAACTGGGGAGATTATCTGCGAGTTTCGAGCGACACCACCGACACTAAATGGTCGGATACTCAATGGTCGTAGGAACGCGTTTTTATACATGCATATATGTAAGAATTCTTTACCGTTATCGAGAATTTTTGTGTTAGTAGGTGTCGCATTGGTACTCGCAGTCAAGGTTGCGAGGATGCGAGTATGTAAGCATTGACTATAAGGTACCAAACTTTATTAGGCCGGTGTACTTATCAATTTTGCTGTTTGGCAGCCGGATATCCAAGAGGCAAGATGACGTGTTGTTCTACTCAGACTATCACAGAATTATCATAACAGCGTAGGAACAAGTTCGCTTGAATTATACATAAATTAATATTAGGACCAGGCTAACTGAATTGGCCTACCTACCTTATCTGTCTTTGTACAACCGAAGTTTGCACACTCTCTAACAGCTATATTTTGAGCCTAACTACTGAGCTTATGGAAGCTCTTGGGCCTGGTATCAATACACTAAAGGCTGGTTTGCTCTATATCCCAGTGTTATTATGTTGGTTCAGAACTTGAAAGTAGGTCAAGGTAATGCCTAAACTTACTCTATGGCGCCTTCAGAGGGTTGAAAAGTTGGGTTGAACTGAAAATTTGGGCTATGCAAATCCTCACCAATATATATTTTCATTTCATGCCTATCATATGCAAGATCATATTTTGTCTTCCTCGGGAAAACGCGGCCGGTTGTCGTTTGAGCTTAATGGCCCTTCTTAGTACAGTTATATCTACATCATTGGGAAGAAGAAGACAATTGATGAAACTATCCCGGAGGGTATTTGGTACGTATTCACGGTTCGAATTACTTTAAAGGTTATATAGAACTTCACGCAATTTCCGAAGCCCCGGGGCAGGGCGGGTAGAATTTTTCCGAGTTCCAAAATCATGAGACCGGGTGTCTACCAGATCAAAAAAATTGAAATGTGTGACTTTGTGCGACTTTTTTGTGACCTAAAATTACTTTTCCAGAATTGCAAAATTCCATGAATTGACTCTCTTTGACTTTTGATTTTTAGAAATGAGATCCCTTTTCCTAGTGAAACTGCGAGACTTTTCGTAGCTCGCGTGACCTACTTTCGAAATTCGTGACTTTGCGGGTTTTGCGTGACCGGTAGACACCCTGTGACCATGGACACCTGATGCAAAGTCGGAGATGGGAGTGGCTATTTTTGTAAAAATTTTGTCAAGGCTGTACTCTCTGCATTCGTTTTTAATTTGACCTTTTCCCCCATGGAAATATAAGACAGGAATGTGCGATTAAAGGTATTCTTTTGTTGTGCATGTGATATCGTGAGTAAAGCTTACTTGTAACTCAAACTTCTGGCGGCAGTCAACCATTCCCCAATAAGTACATGTCACAGTGACAGCTATATGTAATTGGAAATCAAAATTCCAACTGACCATTGAGGAATTTCAAGTTATGGGCATGTTCTACATGGCCCTACCGCAGATGATTTCGGAGGACATGAAAGTGATCCAAAGATTTAAATTTTAGATACGAATGCGCTGTTGAATAAAATATTATGCGTATGTAATTTCCCGACTTTAACGATCTATCGAATATACATGCGTATGTATAAAGAGCGCTTCACCTGTGAAAGAGAGTAAGATTCTCTGGAAAATGGTATTTGCCTACTCTCTATCGTATTTCAGTTATATGTGTTCTACTTTTATCGATGCGATTGGCGATCGGAATATTTATTCAATGAAATCGCGCGTAGCCTTGAACCTCGAATGTACGAGTAATATGAATGGAAATGAGAACGACGAGATTATAGTCATCATAACTCGATTCTAGAAATTCGGATAGGTTAAATCGATTCAACTCCCAGAAAATTAATTCACTCGCGAGCGATAAATGTATTCTTCTATATTATAACTTACATGTGTATAAGTTTATTTTACGATACAATATCATTCAAAATATCATGCACACGTTTCACTACTCACACGGTCGTGGTGACCATGTCTAAGAAACGAGAAGAAAATAGAATCGGAAAAAAGTCTAGCTGATCAAGAATGGAAAGTACTTCGCGTTTTCACCCTAAAATTAAAATGCTGTACCGACATGTCATTCCGAAAAAAGGATTGGAGGGTTTATCGTTATAGTCTTTTAAAGTGATAAACGGTTTCTAAAAATATACAACGATAGTGTTACGTAAATGTTTTGAAATATACTTGCACTCCGATATGGGTGTATAGTTTAAGAGCTATCCAGAAAGTCATTAGCAGCGAAGTAGTTAATGATATTTTTTTGTCGTCAATTGAGCCACATTTTGTTATATACCGTACGGCACCACCTCATATTGGAAAACAATTAGTGTCGTGTACTTTTTCCCGGCAATATGTCTTTTTTTTGATAAATAGAATTCGGTTACCTTGTAAATCGGGAAATATTTGCTCTGTCAGTGGAATCATAATATTATTAGGCCAATAAAGTTGAAAGGGCTTGTTTTAACAAGTATTGTTCAAAACTTTTCATCATCACGATCGAACTCGCGAATTGTCGATGAAATGGAAGCCAGCGAACCGTTACTGTTGTAGTGTTTGTGAACGAAATTAAAAAGAAACAAATATTCGAGAGGCTTCACTTTAATTATAATTAAAACAAGTGGGGCCTATCACGTTTCAGAAATTAAAAGAAAAACTTATCAAAAGTTTATTTTGTAAACTAAGAGCGTATAGACTGCGAGGTTCACTTGGAATTTCGTTTCGCAACAAAGAAAATAAAAGTGGCAGCGCAAAATTTAAAAAAAATATTAATGCAGATATTCTAAGTACGACCCTTAGAAAAAAATTTTCAAAGCTTCTATCATTCGTAAGCACCTATATTTTTCCTTCATACGAAACATAACGTGTGAATGTACATCCAAAAAGACTTGCCATAATCATAAACACATCAAAATGAGAAAAATTCCAAGCGCCAAAATTTCGTGTTTCTCCATCTGTTTGTAATATGTTTCAATAAACGGTAACGATAAAAATAGATTTCATCTGAAATTCTGTTTCACTGAATTTCGCGCTTCCTTTGTTCGCACTGTTGTTGATGACTTCTAGCTTGAAAAATTACCTTAAACCTTCGAACCTCTCTGAACTTGAATACTCTGATAAACTGAATAACTCCGTATTATTCTTTACCTCATCTCACCACAGATCACTCCCGTACAATCTCGCAATCAAAATTTCAACGAAATAAGTTGAAAGTTCGCTTTTTTTCATCGCACGGTGAAGTTGGAAAGCTTCCGATGAAATTTCTGGCTTCAGATTGGGGCGTGACTTCTGAAATTTGTTCTGCAGCCAGGTTGGAATGGTGACATTGAGAGTAAACGAGAGGTCGCTTGTTCATTTTTTCCTCGGGGCCGGGAGATTCTTCCTTCAGACGATGGCAACTCTTTATTGAAATCATTTTCCCGTTCATAAATACCCTAGTAAGCAGGGTTAAAGCCAGAAAACATTTCAGGACAATGACTGCCGACTCCAACAAGTTCGTCAAAACAAAAAAAGAGCCAGGTGCGAATTTTAAAAAATTCAGCGCGCGTTGACTATAAAATAAGAGAAATTTCATTACCTGAACGAAAATTTGGGAGGTGCTAGACTTAAGCTAAGTGTCGACTCCGGGCCGAACCACAACTCAAACGACGATCTTACTTCTTGAAATAAAACTGAATTTCTAGAGAACTTCGAATCCGGCCATGCCAGTGGTGACAAAACCTATTGTCTCTATTCTGATTGGCAGATAAGAAAGGACTTTACTGAGCGATGTATAAAATTCTTCTGGGCAAACGTCCAATCTTTGAATATCTACGATGTACCATTTTTCATTTTCTGGTTTCAGAAAGAACACTACTTTCATTCCACATTCAAAAAGGCCTGCAGAACTTTTCACCGTCCGTTGTCTGTACCAAATTTACAACCTCTTCAATTGGAAACCTGTTCTATGGAGGGTTTTCTTGAAACGTCCGCCGTTCGCCGAGTGGTGTCGAGAAAAACTTACCTATGACGTCACCAGATCGTGACGTCACAGGGAGATTCGATTGAACCTTCATAATGAATGATAGGAGAAGGACTTGAAAAAATCTCGACTTTCGAGCCACATTATATGATAGGACAGGGTCTTGGAAAACATCAAACCTTCGAGTCATGATACATGACAGTAGAGGGACTTGAGGTTCCTACGGTGGTGGTGGCTGTGACCTGGGGATTTAGAAAATAAGGAGTAGACGAGGAAAATGAAGGAACGAAGAGAAAAGAATACAAGGAGATGAACTCGGAAATCGACTTTCGAGGTATAGCCGCGATTGGCTATCTAAATTTCACAAGTTTTTGCGATCGTCCCATCCTATGAAGTAAGAGCTGGAAGGTTGAAAACGTCATTTAACTATAATATTGTAGTATTTTTTCGTTTTCTCGAGAAAGTTGACGATTGACTGATCGATTGCGGTCGACCGGTTGAGTACCGCTGAGTTGTACAGCAAGACAGTCTAAGCCAGACAAGGGAATCCAGAAAAACGACGGCTGATCTAACGAAATTGAACGAGAGACGCGGGAGACCTATTCGATGGATCGGTCTGAGAACTGAATTCCAAGTTGGAGTTCCGAGAAGTTCAATCATCCACGGAGTAGGGCTCGGAAAAATTACGAATATCGAACTGAGTATAGAGTGACTTGATATGATTTTGATTTTTGATGTCCGTTTCATGTTAAGAGGGAGACTTGAAGAAATTTCAACCATCAAAAGAGGTCGACTTATGAAAATGACAATGTTGAATATCGAGCCACAGGAGGACACATGGATGGATGTCAAATATATAATTATGCATGCATAGTTGGGAAGTCTAAATTTTCCCATTCTTCTATCGTACATGAAAGGTACAGGGTAAGAATGTTGAACATTTGATGGCTTAAACTACCCCAAAAGTCCCCAAATTTCCCCCAAAATATTCCCGTGTGGACATATGGGGGTGTCCAAGAGGGCCAGTGGTGGGAGACATCTTTGAGACCAATAATGCCACTAGAGGCACCTTACCATTTGCTGAGCTCAAGCCCAATCCATAGCCTTTAGCATATCGCACGGCGACCCTGTTAAGCCAAGCAACATAGTTGGGTGGCGACAGATAGGGATGGACGTAAGAAAAGGAAAACTCTGAGACTAAAACCAATTAGAAGGAAAACCTTGCGGTTAAGGGAAAGAAACTCCGAAGGCTAAGAGAGAGAACTCTGAGAGAAAACATGTGGGTGTGGGCGCATCTAGGTATGGCACCACCGCACTTTATTTGGTCCAACGAACCTTTCTTACTCGAAATGCCGAGGGTTCAGAAGAAACCTCATCGATACATCGGAATCTAGCTTAGCTTCCACAACGCCGATAGGCCACTAGGCTCACCGCGGGGCAAAGGATACGACGACGATATTTTGGGGATATTTTACATGCAGAATGGGGACATAATACGGGTGTTTTTGCCATGGGGACATCAAATGTTCAACGAGAACGAGCTGGAGAAATGGTTTCTTCTGAGAAAAGCAAAAGATTCAATTGTTCAGCTCGTTTTGTTTGGACATCTCCTCTTCTCTCTTTCCCAGTACCCTTCATATAGGTTGCGCTAAAATGAGTTCGATGGGATTCCGGACCAAAGCCGGATTTAGGTCTGCTGCCGTCCTGTGAAAAATTCTTTTTGCCGCCCCTAAAACAAAAAAATTTTAGCTCGCTTTGCTCGCGGTATGCCTTTTAAGGAGGGAGGGAGGAAGGGAGGAGGGGGAAAACAACAAAAACGGTATTTTCAAATAATTGATAAAACCGGTATACCGATTTTTTGACCACTAAAAGAACCGGTTAAACCGGATTTTAACTGGAGATCAAGAATTTTACATCTTTTCCAACAGGAGCGCTGAAAGCGTGGCTTCATAGCGGTTCCGGAGCGTAATAAACTTGTGTCTCGTGGACTTATGGTCGTGCACTCGACTTTTTCACTTCAATGCAACAAGATTACAAAAAAGATAAAAAACAAAAAACGTAGGATTAAACTAAAACAACGTTAAAACAAACTCCAGAAGTCCAAACACGCAAGTTGTAGGCTTGCAGTCTTGCAGTTTCGACGCTCCAAGTCACTGACGCATAGTGACCGCCGCTCTTTCCAATCATCGAATCATCGATCATTGATTTTCTGCCTTTTTCTCATCGTCTATTAAATCAGCAAAATAGGTGCTTCCTTAGGTATAGGAAAGTACTCATTTCGCTGATCGGTTTATCACTGAATTAGAAAATTGAACAAATTACCCTTTCCGTGAAAATTCTTATTTAAATACTGTGCTGAACGTTTTCGGCTTACACCATCATCGTGAGCAGAGGAACAAATATACGTTCAGCATAAATAGGTCATCATAGTCAGTGGTCATGATGTCGACAAAAAAAAAAAAAAGAAAAATTTGCTGACCCAAAAGTCTACCGCCCTGTACAACCGGACTACATTATTTTGTTCAAGAGTAATACACTTAGATGTACGAAAGTTGAATTTCATCTACATTCTGAGCTTGGACCGAACTTTCAACAAACCGAGTTATGGGTCGCAATCCACCAAATTTAAGAAGGTTCAAACATCTTCAGCGAAAAATTCGACTCGATTCACTCGTGAAATTTAGCAATGGTCCAAAAATTATTCTTCAATGACTTGACTTTAAAATGAAGAAATTCTTCCACTCTTGCTTTGGAAATTTTGGCAAATTGGTCAAACCCGGGAAAGTCGGGGAAAGTTTGGGCTTCCGACCACTAGCGCCACACGATCTGTACGACGATTTCAACGTATTTAACATTGTCAGCAGACCAGCACGAGGACAATGACGACGTTTGCAACCTCGGTACCCATCCTGCATCTGGAACCGTCCAAAGGGAAACCGCACGAAGAACTGCTCCGAGCACAATCGATTTCGAACTTTGATGAGGAAAGATCGCCCAGATTCACACTCATTCGTCAAAGAAATACAGGCGGAGCACGGCTACACAGAAATTTGTGTGACCGAGCTCACTCTCGGTAAACGATTAAGGGACGCCCCAAATAAGGAGTGGCTGGATTTGCAGATTCGCATCGAAAGCACAGCAGAGGAATACGACTTCAACGACATACTGGCATATCTCGACCGCATGTCGGCCAACGTCTGTATATCGTGATCAATGTATGTCAAAAGAGAGTTTGAAAATAAAGTATTACATTCCGGCTGTTTGTCCTTGGGGAATTTTTGTTATTCGGGTGAAAGACATTCGGAACGACGTATTCGGGCAAATGACCGGGAATCCAATTGTGACACACCTAAAGTAAACATCTAACCTTTTGTGTTTTTGCACTAGAACAGATTCAGCGCCAAATCCCTTTCAATTGTTGACATCATTTTGGTACACCCTTCTAGGACTCAACTTTTTGGATGATTAAAATTTTTCCATTTTCCTTTAATATTTTGAGAAGACGAGGACTCCACGAAATTCTCAAAGATCGTCAATAAGTATCGGAGGATATTTAGAGGAAAAGAAAGAAGCAAATAAGGTGGGAAGGGACTGAAAAGTTCATTTTTCGAGATTTCTCTAAAGAGGGAAGGACACGTCTCAGGAGAGGAGCAGAAGAACGACATGTTTTCTTTTTTCGACGTCTACACGAAATGCCATCTCATAGCGCAGAGAATAAAGAGTGAAAAATTGAAAAAAACAAACATTGAAAGAAGCTACTCAGATTTTTCACAAATACCACTCAATATTTCTCATAAATCGGTGTTTCGAAAAGTTGTATCAAAAATTACGAATCTGAAATAGGCACAATACGAGTTGATTTTTTTGAATTGTCCATAAAGAAAATGAAGCTAAAGGCGACGGCGAAATAAAAGAAGGCTTGCAAACATCTTTTCCGTCTCAAATTTTTGACGGCTCCAAATAGTCCAAGTTTCAAAACATATTCTCGACTTCCACAGCGATAACGAAAATATAGGCCTGTAGTCACGCGTCATTAGTTTGCGATGGTATCAGAAATAAAATTTTCAAAAAAAAAAGTGATAGAATAGAATTCGCGATGAGCACGGATTTCCCCGAAGAAAAAGTTACGCAAACAAAGAAAATTCACCCAATGGAAATTTTCCTACAAGTTGTTCGTTGATTTTCCGTTCGAAGACCGATAAGAGAGAATAACTTACTATAAGGTTTAGGTCCATACAATCCGGGTAGACTAACAGTTCTTGTTGGAATGAACAATGGTTTCATTTCAGTCTCCATGTGTTGACGGTAAATATCGCTCGTCTATATAAATTCCGAACGAATGACACAAAGAAAGCGCTGACGCATCGTAGAAATTCCGATCACGAAGTTCACATCAACAAATTTACGCGGCGCCATAAATAACGCCGATATTGACACGTTTTCACCAGAGATTTTCAATTTTGCCAAAATTACACACGCAAATTCGAACGAGCGCAAACACTCGCGTGTAGCCGGCGAACGCGACGATTTTTTTCCGAAGAAAAAATGATTTAGACGCGACTGCGAGGAAAAGGAACGCGCGTCTACGAAGCGTGGCGCGATCGTGCTATTTGAAAACTTGAAGCTCGAAGTATTTGTAACAATAATACGAATCGTATAAGGAAAAAAAAAAATGTGGTACCGGGCCTACCAAGAGTAGGCATACCGGCGACAATCTACCAGTGTTACCAATCGGCGAGATGCGCGCACGCTCTCGGGGCGGAGGAGATGACAGCAGTCAGCGACAACCGGCCCATCGCTTTCTCTAATCGCTATTCTAGGGTTATTGCGTGAGATTTTTTGGCAAGGTCGAATGAATATGGAATTCTACGAATAGAACGTTCGCGCTGAAATATAGGTACGAAACTGGAGTCGAATCTCTTCACGTTGGACTGAATTCACTCATTTTGATAACAATTGGGTGAAGAGTCTGGTCACATTTGATGGTGGAGAGGAGGGTCTCTGGTCCAAGGACGAACGCTCAAATTTGAGAAAAGTGGGTACAGGATCAGTTTATAAATTTTTAATTCGTGCTGCGACACGCCTGCACACTTGAAACGAAGGTGTTCCAAAAAATTGAATTAGTATTAAAGACTGCAGTAATTCAATATAGGAAAGGATTGTGAAACCATTATTTTACGTTAGAAAGCACATCTTTCATTTTATAATCTTCCTCGCATTCTTACAGTCTCATGAAATAAGCAAGATTTTTTTTTTTAGGGATACCAAAGAGAAATCCTGGATTTTCCAGTATAATAAGTTCCATTCGAAAATAATGTCTGCCATGTCACAAGGATGAAGTCATTGAATGAAGGAGAAAAAAACACGCAGCTTACTTCTTTTATTAGCATATCTCGATTTTAAACCAACACGGGACTTATTTTACGGGAAATTTTGCAATTTCAATTTTAGAATCTGGTAATTGATTTCGATGATCAATTTCAAGTTGTTAGGATATGGACAGATCGATTATTTGAGGAGTGCTCAAATTTTTCTCAGTGCAAACAACAACTTTGCACTACGTTTGAAAGTCAAAAATTTTCCAAGTCGCATCATATCCACAATTTTCTCTATTCAGCATATCACCGAAATTTTCTCACTGCAACTCGAAAGTCAAAAATTGCCTCTTACTGCTTCAGACTATTTCCCAAGTCCCTCTCGTCAAATATGGACCTTAGGAATCTAATTTCCTTCAATTAGATCGGGATTTTCCTCTCACAGCCAGAATCGGATTTTTCCTCGGGATTTAAAATTTTCACAAGTCCTTAAATTATAGGTTGAGGCTCTCTACCTCTCGCAATGCTCGAGTCGCCTTCGAAAATTCCCACACTCCAGTTTCTTGGAGGTGTTCATAAATTACGTGAGGCAATTTTTACAATTTTTCGACATCCGCTCTCTAAGTGAGACACTCCTCCCCTCTTAGCTTAGGTGAAATTTTTTGCAAATCTACTACTCATCATCTTGCTAAATTCTTGAACCGATGGTTCAAACTTCGTATTGACCTCAACAAACCTCCATTCCATCATCAATTCTACCACGCTTCACCCTCCTCAGATTCTATCATCTCATCTTTCGACGTAGTGGCTCTTTTCCATCTATAAGCAAGCCACCATCCAGCTTGTTCAAAGCTTGTTAATCCAGAATTTGTGAATTATTGAGTCTCGCCTCTTCAGGGAGAAGCTCTATGTTTATCCTGATAACACCAGAGTTCTTCCCGGCTTTCCTCAGAATCGTTGATAGCCGATGTTTTCACGCACATAAATTCTTTTATACATCTCGACTTCCTAATTCGTGTTTCTTATTCACGGTGTCGACCAGAATTGAAAAATCAGGATCTGAAATTTTTGCGGATTTTTTGGAGACTTGACCAGCATTTTTTCGGAACCTTTCCAAGACATTTTTTCCTCTACACGGGATATTCGAAACCGTATCAATTTTCCATAGAAAAATTTTTTTCGTCAATTTTTCTCATTAGGCTTAGAAAAAAGAAATTCTGGGTTGATCCAGCTTAATTCCGGGGTCACTCCGGTTTCTGGGTTTTCTTTACAGAATCCAAGACTTTCCTGAGATTTCGGGGTTTTCGAGGATTGTCTGTAAGTACGTGAATAACGTCCGTTGTTTGTTATCCGGCTCCTCTACACTTCACGATTTCCTTGTTTATCTTGAATACACAATGTGATAAAAGATAAGCATAATTCAGGGAAAGAAAAGGCCTTGAGGTCTGTTGCGGAAAGAGAGGATTTAGAGAAAGCGCCGCAATCTACCGCATTGTCTCCTCCCCTTCGCCCTCGATTATGCTTATTTTCTGATCACATCTTCCAGTCAACAGTTTATACACATTATGTGGCCAAAGCTCAATTTATGCTGTTCGTGGTTCAAGGAGTTACTTTCCGAGTCCCTGAAGTAGGTCAAGGGGACTCCTGACGTCATGAGTAATCCATGTCTAATTCCTTTTGAAATTTTCCTGTTCTAACTATTCTTCCAGATAATTGATTTACTTGAAATTTCTTTTCCTCTTGTGTCTACGGCGGTTAACGCGACTTCCTCTTTGTTGTATTTTACTGCCGAGGACTGTAGGGTTGCATACTCAATTGCCAAATTCTTATTCTAATGTTACTTGCTTTACATTGGTCTTATGACGAGGGATCAGATGTGCTATTATTGCCTATTCGTTGCATAAATGATTAAGGGTATAAATCTTTCTCCGACTCCGGTGTTTGTACGATTAACTGGAAAATATTGAGGGAAAGAAACAGTCATTCTTACGTTTCTTCAAATCCTGAGTCCATCTCTCTTGTGCCTTCCCTTCAAGATGAGTTTCGATACCGTACCGAAATATTTTACATCGTCGTGATAATTTTACAATAATCCTAATTTTCAAGTACTCTCTAATGTTGGTGAATTTTGAAAACTTTATAGAGTGTTGTTTCCATCTTATGGTAATTTAAAATCATATTCTAAAAGGCTCGGATTTCATACACAAACTTAACGTATTACGCGATAGGGGTATTGTGATGCCGGCGCGGTACCTATCTTTCAACGGTCGTAATTTTTTAATATCTTATGTTCTATGGGATTTCGTGTCTTTCTTCCTCGAGGAACATTTACATCTTTATTAGCTCGATCACTTCGATCGAAAAATACTGAAGATGTTTTAAATTCGGAATTTCTTCTTTGAACTCGGAATATGAAAATGAGAGATGTTAAATGCCGATAGCGTACATGGTTTTCGGCATCAGATTAAGACCGCGTTGCATTCATGTATAGTATCATTCTTATTGCGTCCGCGCAGTTTTCTAATAAGCTTTTCTCGTATAAGAATCGTGACTGATTCCGGATAGCGGGAAATGGGGGTAGCTCACGTTACGGTACCACGGAATGATAGAAAGATATTTCCATTTTTTGTACGGTAAAGATTTGTTAGGTCGATGTAGGTCGTGGCGAATTGGTTTAATCTTATTCTTTCTTTGGCGGGGGAGGGGATCGCGATAATTAGACTATTTCTTTCAAAAGTCTCATTAGTATTCTCGAAGAGCTTCTTGGCCTTCCAGAAATGTGAAGATGTTATCAACATTTCATGAACTTAACTAGCCACCATATACGTTTACAGCGTCTTTGTTTGTTTTTTCCTTCAACGATTAAGAGGAAAACAGTCACAAAAAAGTTTTCTTTTTATTGATTGTCAATGATTGAATGTATCGAAAGAAAATTTGCTTCTTTCTGATTTAGACTATATAAATTTATGAAACATCGATTGATTTCATCGTCACCAATTTTCAAGTCTTACGCTGTTTCGACGCTTGTATTCACGTAGATTCGTAAGTTTTCACTAGAATTCGATGCCCGTCTCCTGTATGCTTCTTCGTCAAGCATCACGACTTCATTCATGCGAGGTACGAAAGAAGGAAACAAAATTGATGAATAATTAATTGTAATGAGAAGCATTCATTAACCTAGTCTCTCGTCAAGCTATCGCGCATGGTATTTTCAGTGTAATCGTATTCTATACTATGTGAGTAATTACTTGGAGCATGATGATGTCAGAAGGCTTAGTAATGTAGGCGAAAAAGAGATAAAAGCTTCACATCGTGACCGTGAACTTAAACTGTTGTCTTCGAAATTTATGTGCGTGCATATACAGCCGATATGATCTACTGTTTAATGGGTGCTTGGATTATTTTTGTTTATGGGCCTACTCCGCGGCGATAAATCGATAGAACTCTTCAAAAATAAGCAGCTTGTTATCTACATTGTATACTCTCGTGTCGGCTGGAAAAGTACCTAATAAAATCGTTACTAATAGCGCATGTTGATAGACCTATGGCCCAGGGGAATAGCGAGGGCTATTCTATCACGAGAAGAGGAGATGAGACTTTCCCTATTATACGAGGAGCGCGGAAACTTTTGGTTTGAAGGGTCAAAGTTGCTTTTCTATTCTATGTGTAAGTATCTCAAAAATGGAAATTTTGACATTTTTGAGGTTTTTACAGATACTTTCCTCTACTAAATTCCAAGTCGCCCCCTCCTGGTGAAGTCACGATTTGATGGTGTTATAGACAAGTGAAATCTCAAAAGTCGATACTTTTCGAACTCCTCCCTTCTATCATATATTACGGCTCAATTGAACCCCCTCCCCCCTGTCACGACAAGATCTGATGACGTCATCGGTCAGTTTCTGCTGGGCACCACGCGGCGAACGGTGGGATCTCAACATTTTCAAAAAGATTAGGTTCTCTGTTTCTAGTCGCTCTCCCCCGTTATTCTGATAGGTTATGGTTCCAAAGAGGGCAAAAACTTTGACCTAGTCTCAAGTATTTGAAAATTTTTCAATCAACATCAAGTTGTGGTCCCAAGAGGGGGGAGGACGTCCTAATTTAGGAGCTGGGAAGAATTCCGAACTTGAGACCATATTTACGAACAATGATTTTGACTGAATGACCATAAAACGATAAAGAATTTTTTACGAATCTCGCAGATCCGGAAAAAACGAGAGCGGACCTCCTTTAACGGAAGTGTCTTCAAATCATGTGAGGTATCTAGAGGGGAGGGGGAGGATTCCGGCCGAATCTCACCAAATCTCAAGTATAGGAAAAGGAAACTTCTGACGAATCACGTAATTTTTTGCTACACAAATTGCAAATTGAGTTCAATTTCAATTGAAACGTGACTGCAAATTATGTTTCCTAACGCAATCGAGCACAAATTAAACTATTTACAAAAATAATAAACGTCAAATTGAAATAGTTACAAAAACTGTAGAAAACGACGTTTGATATGACGATACTTCATATAAATCAAGAACTTTTCGTCAAACGACCATGATCGATAATATCAGAAGAAAAATGAACTAATGAGATGAAAATGACCGTATAATCTCCAGTGCTTCTTAAGGCCAGGCGGCGGTCATTTTCTACTCTCAATCGTGTGATCCGCATAATATGTTTTCTGGATACCCACGCGTCAACACGCTCCCATGTCCTTACAGTCAAGAGTCAGGTGGTTTTGTTGATGTATTAGGGCTTTAATGTACGTGTATGTACACCTCTTTTCTTATGTCTGAGAATCTCGTCCTTAAGATTGACCAGGCGCTCCATAGCTGACAGGCTTGAAGATGATACTCTTCCGCCGGGTTCTACCCTATGCTCTTTTAACGTAGTCGGCTTATTTACGAGTATCTCTAGAGCTACTGCCATGCAACATAAGGGTGACCTCTTGATCCATTCAAATATCTGCCACGAAGAATTGGCAGACTCAATATCTGTTGATCAACCAACTTTTGCAACTTCGAAAACAAATTTTTCAAATTTCCCGAGAAGGTGGGTATCCATATTGGCTCTCCTCTGGATCCCCTCATCTCGGAGGTTTTCATACCTAAATTTGAGCTCGATCTTTTTTCCTCTGGTCAGGTGTTTTTGAGGCATATATATTACTGGTGCAGGTCCGTTGACAATGTGTTGTGTACGTGGACCGCTCCCCGAGATATCCTTCTGGAGTTTCTCAAGTATCTAAACAGTTTGTATCCTTCCATCAAATTCACGTTGGAAGTAGGCGGTTCATCTATCAACTTTCTGGACCTTATAATCTCTGATAGAGACGGTGTCCATGAATTAGCCATCTATAGGAAAGATACTTCGACCGATACTACTGTAGTGTCCACGGCCGATCTTTCTGCCCTGTCGCTCACAAATATGCCGGTTTCAACAGATATACATCCATCGGTTGACCAGTATCCCGCTAATAGGAGCTTTCGACTATAAAGCACTTGGCCAGAGTGAATGGGGTCAGCTCAGACATTGACCATATGGTTCAAAGGAATTTGACTCGGAAAAGCCTTGATTCTTCTACCTTCCTTCCTCGTCATCCAACCTCAAAAAGTAGAAAATGTTGGATTAGGCTCCCGTTTTTAACATGTTTCATGTCTTCACACTGAACTGACCCTATTTTGAAATTTTCCGAGTTGCCCCCCCTCCTCCTTCACCCTCGTCTCTCCGTGGGTGATTCGAAAATTTGCGAGTTCACCTTGCCCAGTTTATACACTAGCTTTATACTAGCTTTATGATCGCTATATTCTAGCTTTGAGCCTTCCTTATACTAGACCTAATATACAGTATACTAGTTGTTGAAACCAAATAGAATCGATATTTCGATACAATCGAGATCAGTAATCAATATTATCGAAATCGATACATCAATATTATCGATATCGATATATCGATATTGTTGAAATCAATACATCGATATTATCGAGATCAATATATCGATATTATCGAGATCAATACATCGATATTATCGAGATCAATATATCGATATTATCGAGATCAATATATCAATATCATCGAGATTAATATATATTTTTGGTCATATTTCGATAAATCGCTAATTCTATAGAGAGCCATTGCGACGGAAACGGCCCATTTGTGGCTGTATGGACAAGAGGCAGACGCCTCGGTAAGGGTATCTGTAGTCGTGGCCTTCATGAAGATACCAAATTCGTGACTCCCATTTTCATTAAAGATGGCGAGGTCGAAGAAATCAATACACTCTCGTCGTCTACCTCCATGAGTGAAACTGATGAAAGGTTAGAGGCTATCAAGGAAACTGTGGCCTTTATTATTGATCAAATGATCGGCAAAGGCTGATTCCCCCAGGTGTCCCTTTTCCAAAGACTTCACGCGCTCAGCTACTCTCAGCTTCATCTGACCGCTGGTCTCACCAATATAAAAACCACTACAATCCTCACATTCTATCTTGTGACCACCGCTCCTCTCATCAACCGGTGTAGAATCCTTCAGCCTCACAAACAATCCTCTCACAGTGGTCGGGTTGTAAAATGCTGGTCTAAAACCAAACGGGTGGAGGGCCGGACCCAGTTGGGAAGAGAACTTTTCCAAGAAAGGGAGAATGATCCAGCGCACACGACGGTCATTGATCGTGTCTCGGGGGAGGGAGGTGGTAGAATCAAGAATTTCCCTAGTGGTTTTCCTCGGAACCATCACGTCGACGTCGACATTGACCTTATTCACTCTAGCCAGGTTTCTTATAGTTAACAATTCTTTCTTAGAGGCAGCCTGACTCAACGGAATACGAGTCAGTCTGTGGACTAAGCTATTAAAGGCTGCTACCTTATGAGCAACACGACTGAATGAAGCTCCGTGCTCTGAAACATCGGTCGAAGTATTTTTCCTGTATATTCCAAACTCATGGATACCCGATCTTACAGAGATCGATAAATCCAAGAAGTTGATGAAGGTTTCTCATATTTCCAAGGTAAATTTTATGGAAGGGTAACAGGAATTAGGATACCTCAAAAACTCACTAAGGAGATTTGGAGGACGAGTCTACGCGCACAGAACATTATCCACGTACCTAGTAACACCTGGTTCGATGAAAAGAGATCAAGTTCAAACCTCGACATGAAAACTTCGGAGATGAGGGAGCCTAGAGGTGATCCAATGGGGATGCCTACGCCTACTTCATCAGGGAACTCAAAAAAACTTCTCTTCAAGCTTACATTAGTTAGGACACCAACAGATTATTAGAAGATCAAAGAATCCTTCAAGCTGATTATGAGGAATATTGGCCTCAACAAGTAGCTCCCCCTTTACGCTGCATAGTAACAGCTTTGAGAATATTTGGGAACAAACCAACGACATAGGGGAAGACTTACATCCTTCAAAACATCTACCAAGGAAGCCTAGTTCAAAACTGAATGAGGAGATTCGAAATCAACGCAAGACTTGAACCAACATTTCAAAAACTTGGCAAGGAAGTAGGTAGGAGAAAAAATGAATGAGACCACAGGTCGCATAAGGGTATTAATCTTATGCACTTCATGTAACCCGTAAAGGAGGGGAGGGGGTTGAGGTCAGGAACAAGGAAAGCTTTCTTCACCGCTGGGGCTTTGATAATAGCCGCACACTTGTTGATGACTCTCCTAACTTTTCTAACTTGCTTAGGGAAGCTAAAACTCTCGGTCTATTTAGCACCACATTGCTGGAGCACTTCGTGGACTTTAGAAGCATAAGCGGATTTCTCCATAACCACAATAGCATTGCCTTTGTCAGCCTTTGTGACGTTTCTCTTTAAACCTTGGATCACTCCTCCCAATTCCTCATTCATTGGGGGGAAGGGGGGGGGGTAATCACGGACTGATTACTCTATCTTTAGAGTATTTTTTTTTTTTTTCGATAATTATAGAAGAACGCATTCGTTTAATCCATTCCTAAACGTATCAAAATTTTTAGGAGAGACAACTCCGACGTAGTTGTAATTTCAGGAACTTGTTTGAACTTTCAAATT
Source organism: Aspidiotus destructor (assembly GCA_035079395.1). Lineage (NCBI taxonomy): Eukaryota > Metazoa > Arthropoda > Insecta > Hemiptera > Diaspididae > Aspidiotus > Aspidiotus destructor. The sequence goes on along the minus strand of JAVHKZ010000003.1, from coordinate 6,086,937 downwards.
CTAAACTCTTTCCATCACCAAAAGCACAGCGGAGAAAGAAGACCGAGAAAGTACGATATTTCTACATCGTTCACGAGTTACAAATAAATTCCAAGATTCGGTATCGACGTACACACTTCAATATTAGCAACCCAATCTACATATTTACATTCAATCCCCCCTTTACACAAATTTACAGCATTTTTGGCAACGTACGACGATATTTAACACCCTCACTGAAAAACGATACTCCTATTTGCGTGTTAGTCTTATACTGCGTACACCACTGGAATGAATCATGCAGCCTATGATGGTGGAATTGAGCTCAATTCCACACAAAATGATACAAAATAATACTGGTATGGTACAAGAGTAAAGGGTAAGAACAAAAAAAGACTACAAAAACTATACATTTTGCGTAAGCTTTTTCTACATTTTGTAAGGTACTTACCGTAATTGTCGAAACGAGGATCATTTGTGGTCAACACTTCGGTACTGGACTCTTCGAATAGTCTTAATTCATGCGTTCTTGTGATGGGCTCTAATAAGACAAAACTATCGACTTAAAAAAAGGTAGGCACCTATTTCTCATTAATACAAAATTGAAGAGTCGCGCAGATAACCGTATCTTCGGGTGCATCGAATGTAAAATTTTGTAAGTTATGGAACCAAAAATTTATCTCGAAATTCGGAAAGAGAAAAATAACAGACGCGGGGCTCTGCGTCTGAAACAACATCCCTTCGGTCCCGCTCGAAGCGTCTTTCTGGACCCTAACAGAATTCAAGACTTTTCGATGAGTTCTCTATCTAGCTCCTATCCCATTGATTCGTAATTTTTTTCCAAAAATATGAAATTCAACGTTGTAAAAACTGAATTTATAACCTGCAAAAATAAAGCTTTGAGGAAAAAATATCACGTAGTTTCAGACTTTTCTCCCTCGAAAGCGCCACGATTTGTGTAACCATAAACTATTCTCGAATGAGTCTACTTAATTTTGACACGAATACCCGCAGTCATAATTTGGCATAATTTTACGACACTCCTCCTTCCACTTTCGGCAGATAGATACTTTTCTACGAAAAAAAATGATGGAAAATTCTCCGCACCGAAGATACGCTGCGAAATAGTAATAAACTGACGAACCACGACTCTTCATCCGACTGTAATAAGTGTACAAACACATAAAACACAGACTGAATCGCTAAAAGGTAAGCCTCGAACATGGATGTAGTGCGGTTATACCTTCTCTACGTGTACGGCGAGAAAGAAGACGTTAAATATGTACATAAAAAAACGTTAAATTAAATCAGCACCTTTAAACTTTACAGTCGCTGGTCTCGATAAGCTGTTGTCGGCGGCGGCATCTAACGGAGGCTCGTACCTGTAAGTCGGTCGATGTATCCGCGGATCGAAAGGTTGGTCGGCGAACAAATCTCGCGATTTTTGCTTCAAAATAGAAGTCGTATGTTTCCTCGGGGGTGATACGGAGGACGGTCGCGTATATCGGAACGGCGATGTCGATAACGGACGTGCCGGATGAGGTTCGGGATATTGATGGGCGACCCATTCGCATTCCAAATAGGGTGATATATTACGAAGCTCTCGAATATCCGGACTAGACGTGTACATTTGCCCTAGTAACGACATTCGATCCGTCATTTCGAACTTCTGTTTCAGTTTCTCCACCTCGCCCGTGTAGTACGGATCGTAACCCCGAGGCGACGGAGAGCGACAATGCAATAAATTCGCTCGCTTACTTATTACGTTAATGTGCGGCATAAAACGATCCTTCAATTTATATTGGATTTTAGAAATTGGCGACGCGGATCTCGAGCGTCGCATTCCGCCGTACTTCCTCTCGTATTTATCTTTCAAATACTTAACATCGCCGCATTCATGATCCCTTACCACCGTCCGGTTCGCGTCCGTTCCTCTCTGAGCCAACAGCAATCTAGTCAGTTCGGGATCACTACGATACCGCAGACACGTCCGATTGTACTTTCTGAACGTATTTGTTCGCAGGTCCTCCAAACTCTCGAACTTTTTCCGCAGTCTACGCACATCCCCTGATTTGGTCATTCGTAAATACGCTCGGTAATATTTGGTCGGGTCTGGGGACACGCTTCGGGAACGCGAATATAAACTACTTTCGCTGCTGTAGTACGCCGGATTTCTTTGATACAGCCTCACTTTATTGGTGGATGAGAAATGATTAGCCGTTGAAGACGTGTATCGATCGTAATTGTGTTCGCCGAAGATTTCTTTAAGGTTTGACACCGAATTACACGCGTATAAATTTCCAGTCTCATTCTTGTCGATCTTCCTTTTAGAAGTGGACGTATCGGCCATTTTTCCTAAATGTATAACCGTAGAGGCGCTCGAGTGACTCTCTGTGTCGCTGGAGCCCTTCTTCTCCGGCTCCAGAACCAGCAACAGATCATTCTTGTGATCGCGTTTTAGATCTTCGTCGTCGGAAAAATCGAGCGAATAACAAGTTCTCGGCGAGGTATTCAATTCTCTGTTGTACGGAGTCGGGGATTTCCGTTTGCTTTTCACGGCCGCTACAGCGCCGCGAGTCTCCCTCGGTATGACCAGATCGGTTTTATGGCGCTTTTTGCTACCGTGTTTCACGCGCTCCAGCACTTCTTTACTCAAAGTCTTCGAAATATGCCTCTTCTCCGACTCCGAAAGATCTTTTGTTTGCGTTCTCGTACTCGGAAGCGAGGCAATCGACTCGGATTTCTTTACCACACGTTCTTTCTTACGTAAGGTGGGGGTTAATAATTGAGATTGGGTTATCATGGAGTTACAACGAACGTGTAAATCGGTGGTTGGTGCTCCCCTTTTCACTGAAATCTCATTTTCCGCGCATTTTTGCAGCATTTTTTGGATGCGTTCACGTTTCAAAGTAGAGACCGTGCTGTAGATCTCGTTCAATTCCGACCTCAGCGTGTTTAGTTGCTCCATGGATAGGCTACTCCACACTCTGCTCCCGATATACCTATCAGGATTCCTGCCAAAAGGTCGAATCGACTCGGACATAGATCGTTTTACCTCGGTTATCGGTCTTCCACGTTTTGATGATATAACGTTCCTGTATGACGTTGCGACATCCTGAACGGACTGTCCTCTCCACAGTGGTTTATAGACATCCTTGCTCATGTCGAAACGACTTAATCTGCTTGGGGCATTCTCCATCTTCGCGTAGTGATGGAACAATTGTCGCAAATCCTCCACAGACCTTTCTTTAATACGGAGACTACGATCGCGTTCTCGGTTCCAACGAACCTGTTCTACGTCGCTCGGTGAAAACAATAAGTTTTTGCATTTTTGGTCGATTTTTAATTTTGCGTATAAAGCGTTCAACTCTTCTTCGGCCTTTTCTTTCTTCCGAATCTCTCTCCACCTATCGTAATCGATGATTTCTTCGCCCTTCAATCGTGGTCTAAGGTTATAATTGTTGGCCGTCTTCTCCAGCAAACCTTTCCTCTCTAACGACGAATAAAAGGATTTCAGTTCTTTGAACCTTTCAGATTTATCCGTCGAATGCATCAACTCCATTATGTAGAACTGGTAGTCGGCGTAGTCGTGCAAACGATTCAAGTTGACCGAACTTGAGCTCTCACTTACAGAGCCTGCTGCATCCGTGATCTTGATGCCATTAATGCCTTCGATAGGTTTACGAGGCGATCTACAGCTACGTATTCTGCGATTGGACGGTGATGTTTGCTTCACATCTTGATGCTCGGACAGAGGAGGAGGCTCGCTAGAACTACGTCCTTGCCAAAATTTACTTTTTTCGCACCATTCTTGTTCGTACCGGTCCGACTGATCCCACAACTCGTGTCTTCGATTGTGGGTGGAGTAGAATCGTACATGTGGTTCTCCGCGTTTCTCGAGTAGAAGGAATTTAGATTCGGATACGGGTTTTTTGTTATTGAGGTAAATTTGCATCGAATGCAAAGAGGGCTCCGATTTTACCTTAATTCGACGAATCGGAGTAATCGGTTCTGCGGGTAACTCCTGCTTCACGTAGATAGTTTCTCGGATTTCTTCTCCACGATTGTCATCTTTTTCGCATCTAACGACGCGGCACTCTGCAGAGACAACTTTCGTTTGAGCTTTCTCTGGTTCTCGCGTCGCCTCGTCTTTCATTCGTGTTTTTTTCGATTTCCGCGCGGCAATATCTGCGGACGTTTTCTTGGCCAGTTTCACAATTGTAGAGGAGATTTCTTTCACCTTAGACGTATTGTCAACGTCTGAGGTTGAAGATTTAGCGCATTTTTCGATCTTTCTATTCGTCGAGGACGGTGATTTCTTATTAGATTTCAACAAAGTTTTGCTTTTTGTCGCTATAGCGACGGAAACCCGCGAAGATTTATCATCTTTTTGACTCTTACCAGAAGAGTAAATGCTGGTAGAGCTACGTAAAACGGTACTCGAAGGATCTGCTTCTTTTTTACCGCCCTGCTTCACCGCTTTACGGACCACACCAGGTGATTCTAGTCTCGTGGACTTCGGCAAGACACCGGATGAAGATGCGAACTCGTCGACTTTGTTCTTTTGCTTCTTGGTAATGGTGTACGGTTTTGGAAAGGAAACCTTCGGACAGAATTTCAAAGTCGAATTGTATCGAGAAGATTTACGGATAGGTGGAGCCGGAGGGTTCGCGGTTTCGGTTCGAAGTCGGGCATTACGTTTGAAGGACGCGAAGGTCAACGGCTTCTTCTTTACGCCCTGATGTTCGTTTCTACTCTTATGCACGTGAATACGTGTCAAATGAGAAGAAATAGGGAAGTACTCAATTCCAGAGTCGTCTATCCGAAAATGAAACAGAGAAAATAACAAATCTGCTCAATCATGTGGATTCAATTGTACTTTGTGTCGATTGTGCTGGTCAAACGGTGTTTCATCGTTGAATGTGGCCGATGATGGATACTTTGTGGTGGTGTATCGAGTGATCGCGCCAATTATAACCCGTAACCGAGATGCCTTTAGAAGTACCGCAATTAAAAAGTTAGCGAAGCAAGGCAAAGCGAAGCAAAAGCAAAGTATTACGAAAATAATTCAGCCAAATTAGGTTTTGAAAAAAAAAAAAAATGGTTTAGTAGTAAGCAGGAAATTGAAAATTTTCTCGTCCTCACTTCTTGCGCTTAATTTTTGAAAGATGAATGATTGACTGTGATAGAGTCCGGCTAGGATTCGTTGGCGTATAAGGAGAACTGAGTTCTACTAATTAATGCAGTAAAGAGGAAAGGATCGGAATTGTATGAGAATATTTTCAAATGTATGACCTTTTCCAAAATAAGGGCAACTAGCAGTAAAAAGTAAATCTTCCAGGAGGACGAAAACGGAGTTCAATTGCTACCCTTCAATGCTGCCACATCTATGGATTTTTGGTCCTCAAAAGTAAGGATTTTGCGTAAAATACGAATTTATTGCGCTCAAGCACGCTCAAGGGAAAAGTACCTTAGACAGTTATATGAGAGATACTTTTCTCCTGGTCGTTAAGGGCTGATACTGCAGTCTGCTGTAAACATCGAGTCGATCAAGGGAAAAATACCTCAGTTACCTCTATGAGAGATACATTTCTCCTGATCGGTATCGGTGAGTCCGTCGAAATCCGTTTTTAGGTCTTACAAAAACTGACGGATACGATTTTTGAAAATGTCTGGCAGAACTGCTACCCTTTCCCTAGAACAGGTACTTGATGCTAATAGCCCTTATCTTGGAACAAGTCATATAATTATTTTTAATAGGGAGAAAGAGAAATGGAAATTATTACACGTATTTTTAATGTCGCTGTGTTCACAATAAAAACCATTGTCACGAAGGGAGGGAAAATGGGTAGAAAATTATGTTTGAATCCGAATCACTTTTTTTGTTTACATCTGAGGAAGCTCTTTCCAAATTTGACCGAAGTCAATGATACTTCTGGGTGATTGTGGTACGAGTTGAAAATCGAAGATGAAATTTCCAAGAGAAAGGTGGATGTGTAGTTATCAAGCAAAGAATATACACTCGTCACAGGTCTGTAATCAGGGGGAAGCAAGGAAAGATAAGCCAACCTAGACGTGCCATTAGTCCCCCTAGCCAGAAGTACAAACAGCTTACTGATGTTAATACGAGGCCTTCCTACGAATGGACTTTGGTGACTGGCCTAACTTGTCATAAACACAGAGGGAAGTAATCATAATCATTCTCATACATTTACTATGAAAGTGATTCATAGCAAAATATCTCCAACCCCGGACCTTGATCTCTTTTTGGAATATCTATACTACAAAACGGGTAGTGAGTCCAAATCTTTCAGTTGTAAGACCAATCGGTCGCGGTGAAGACATTATCCAATCTTACTGATAAAAATCATAACTATCGAAACAATTCATGACAGATATTGTTAACTCCATTCTCAGACCTCTTACAATATTGCTTCAAAATCTCACCTTATTTGTAAATTCTCACACTCGGGCGTTAATTAAGAGTTATATCGTCTGTTAATTTTATTGCTTGCTCGATCAAAAACAGTGATGTTAATATCAAATTCAGTGACGGTCGAGGAACATCGACTCTCAAACGAGGTCAAAATGGGAAACAGTTTCGTAAATTGTTTGATGTTTCCCGCGATACCACGTTGCGGTACCGTCGGAATGAAGACTGATTATGATTAGAAGCGTATACGAAAAACACATAAAATAACTCTTTTTTCGCGGAGAGGGGAGAGCGTAAGAATTGGTTTAAAATAGTACATAATTTTATTTTCTCACCTTTGGGCTTTTCCGGAGCAGGTTTACGTAATCCGTGTAAGGGCACTTCTCCACCCTTTTGTATTGATTTGTATAAGGAACGCTGTTCGGCGGGAGACATCACAGTTTGTTGATTATCTTCACGACGTTTAAATACCAAGGTCGAATCGCTATCGTATCCAGACCCACTGTAGTGAAAAAGAAAGAAAAACAAACAGAAAATTAGAACTTTCGCCGATGCCCTTTCGATCGATAAAAGGCAAACACAGTTTCACACATCTACTTTCATACTCGTATTCGAGAAAACTAGTGAACTAATTTCCGAAATTACGGAAATGAACTATGATTTAACAATAAAAAAAATATATCGTCGGCCAAAATTGAGCGGAGTTATATAGGTTAAATCCACCCTATTAGAGCGCGAATAGGAGAAAAGCGTGGCGCTTGACCTTCAAAAAAACGTGTCGTAATGAAATACGAGCAATTATAAACATTCCGAATGATCCATTTAAAGAGCGGATTAGGTACGAGGAAAAAGATGAAATTATTTTTTACAAATTAAAGAATCATAAAAACGCAATGAAAATAGGTTGCACAAAGAAGGGAAAAATTTATCTAATGTTTTATTTTTTTTCTTTAGATAATAAAATCCTCTCATTTGTATAGTTCAAGACAAAGAGAGGAGACGACTTTTTCGCTTTTTTGCAACTGAATACTACAGAATATTTCGAGAAGAATCACAAAGAAGATTTCAGTGAAAATTTTTACTACTTGCTACGCATTTTCCAGCGAAAAGGTTCAGTCATGTTGACTCAAATCTTTAAGGCTGTCTTCAGACCGAGGTACATACCAAGCCAATGGAAAAGAGCAAGAGTAATTGTAATTCCAAAGCCAGGAAGCCTCATACCGACCGATAGCTCTACTCTCAGCTGAATCGAAGCTTTTTGAAAAAATCTATACTGCTAGACTGACAGCAATTGTCCAAGAAAAGAAGCTCCTCCCAAATGATCAATATGGATTCAGAGAGAGCCACTCCACAACCGAGCAGGTACACCGAGTAGGGTTAGCAATACTGCCCTGCGGTATTCCTTAATTGCGATGGAAGCCAGGCATTTGACCGGGTCTGGTACTCCAAGTCGGCTTGGAACAGCATGTGCAAATCTCAAAACCGTAAGAACTTTCTATATCCAGTGGCGTATTTAACAGGGGGGGGGCAGGTCCAGACTCTCCTAGAGGGATACATTGGGACATACGTTTGTCAAGTCTGAAATGAATAAATGACAGTAAACCTTTTTCTTAGTGGTTTTTTGTCTTTAAACATTTTCAAACGAGGAAGACACGCCTTAGCAACCTTTACCGATGACACTGTGATCATCTTGCCACATGAAAATCGAGTTACATTTGATCAATAATTGCTATGCAAGTATAAAATCAACTGTATTTATAACTTGAGTGACGTCACAATACATTTCTCGGGTGAGAACCTTTTTCTTTTTTTCTTTCATTTTATTTTTATTTTTTGCATAGCAATTTGTAGATTTCCGAAGTCCTTCATTTTGAAAAAAAAAAGCTCACGCAGCAGCGTAAGCATAACCGACTTTTCTTGATACAAGTTCTGAAATTTCATTCATATGAATCTGTCTCGAATAATTTAACGTCTTGATGTTGGAACGAAAAGAAATAATAAACGAGAATAATATGAATCAGGCGAGAATTATAAAATATACGCGGATACCATGGCTTGGGCGCAACACGTATCTAATAAAAGTTGACTTTGTCGATCATATACAGTTTTTAAAGAAAACTTCTCACAGCCAATAGTGATGCATTACCTTTGGACGAAAGAAGTCTAATTGAGGACTCTTATACGTATATTTTGAGAATTACTTAACAATTACTCATTCATAATTACAAAACAATGACTTTGGATACACTTTGACGTAATGCAATAATTATGAAGATGATAAGATGAATATTTTCCGAGAAATAACAGTAAGAAATTAGAAGAAAATTGAGAATTACTCAACTACTCATCCAATCTAAAGAAAAAAGTGTTTGCACAACTTCGGGTTATACCCCACAACTTCACCAAAAATTAAAAAAAAATCCGACCGGTAGTTTTGGAGGAGACCCGCGAACAAGAAAATCTGTAGATCAACGCGAGAAAACCCACCTGGCTGCCTCGCGCAACATTCACGAAACGCGAATGTTGCGCGAGGCAGCTAGGTGGGTTTTCTCGCGTTGATCCACAATTAAGGAAACATGAAATTTCAAAATTAGGCTAAAATGATCCAAAACCTTCAAAACGTCGAGAAAGTTCAAAAACCTCTCCCCCTGTTGACTTTGTGTCGGGTGTAATACCTCACTTTTTAAACATGAAAAGTTGGTAAAACAGAGACCCGTACAATGAAGCGCACAGCCACTCAGTCTTGTTGTGAGTATGTTCCAGCTATTCTTTCCCTTTCAAAGTACTTCTATCTATACTGCTTAAATCGACAATCCTCAAGGCCAGTGCACTACTTACACCCTATTACACTCAAAATGAGTTCCAATGATAACAAACCAAACATGGTCAAAGAGGGCCATACTTGGAGTCGCCCATATAAAGACTTGGTTCCAAAGCAAATGCATGAGACAAGGCAATATTCCCACGTGCGGTTTATCAGGCTACCAGGAAACAGTGCAACAACCAAAAGATTGAGAGTAAAGAAAAAAATAACCAAACTTCAACAGAAGATCACAAGCAAATTGTTTATTGAGACCACAGTGAGAAAGTACTTTGGATTTGTAACATCCATAGGAAAGTACACAAAAAAGGTGATGAAAACATGGGCATCCATGAGGACCTACCAATAGAAAAGAGAATAAACAAAGACCAGACGGTGGAAAAGGACGAGCAAAGTGTACAAGCTCAGTTGCAAACAATGCAAAGGCATGAGACTGAGAGACAGTTCGACATCAGGAGACAGGAACAGGAAACATTAAGAGGAAAAGAGAGGGCAATTCACTGTTTGGAAAACAGTGCGATGAAGAACAGTACCGGTGTGAAGGAATATTCTTAGTCGTGCATGACTAAAACTGTATGAAGAGAAGAAAACTCTGAGAACGGATGGAAATTACAAAGGCAAAAATGAGAAAAAGAAGCCTCTCGAACAATGTTTGACAGTGCAAAATTACTCAGCATAGTGATTGGACAAGACAAAAAAAGAAAAAAAAAAAAAAAAAAAAAAACAGAACCAAGCAATAAGATGACAGCAAACCTATAGTAGCCAATAGAAACGTAGCACATGGAAGGTTGAACCTCCGATAGATTAGGCATTTCTCAACTTATCGATATCTCTCGGAATTCCGTTAATGTCGTCACGCTCTGAGGACCTCACATATTCTACTCAAGCTCTCTAATTCTTTTTTTGAAATCACACTTGCCCTGAGTTTGACTGAGAATTGACTCCATGGAGAAATTTTTCCAAAGATTTTTGCATCTCGCCATACGTCACCCGGCGAAAATTAACTCACTTTAATAAAGGAGTTGAACTTTGAACAATTTGACTCGCGAGCCAAATTTATACGACTGGAGGGAGATTTGTGAAAATTTTGACTATCGAGCTATATATAATGAGAAGAAAGGACTCAGAGAAATTTAAACTCTTTGGAATTCTGACTTTGAACTAATCAAAATCAATTCGAATCATAGGACAGGTTCATTCAAATTCGTTAAGAAAATCGTCGTTTCTGTAAGTCCTTCTCGCTAAATGGATTTGGGCTGAAAATCATCATCGACGTCGACACTTTTAGACGTCGGCACTTTCCTAAAGTTGGTAATTTTCCAAATCATTGAATTAGGTCAAGGTCATTGATGATATCACACTTTGGGTCATGTCACATCCTTGTGTACATGAATCTTCCAAGACCCCCTCTGCAGAAATTCAAACTAAAAACTCTTCCCTAATGACATCAAAACCTCCTTCAGCCTCCCATATCTGAGTACCTTGATCACTTTCTTGTCTATAAAGCTCATGACTCGTAATTTTTCAAATTTTCCTTTGAGAAATGAAAAACTCCCCCATTTCTAGATAAAGTATAGGTACGAGAATGGTTCAAATAAAATGAACTTGAATCAAAGTAAACTTACTGTAGGGATGAAAAAGGCTTCCTCGATTGAGCGTATGGATTACCTTCGTTCATATTCTGTAACATAATCGCAAATGATGTCAAATATTAAAAAACAATATTGAGAAAGGATGACAGGATTACATGGCTCGAACAAAAGTATAGCAGGTTAAGAGTTAATCTTGCTGAAGACAATTACGTGGGACTGACACACTTCTATAAAGGTACTTACATTGTCAAACATTTCCAACATATCATCCCACCACTGAAAAATAAGTAAAATATTAATGTGTAGAATTTTCGTCAGAGTTTTGTAAACGAGCGTCGTACATTATTGTGCCGATTCACCACTACCAAAAAGTTCTACTTATCAGACGTGAATAGTTATTTTTTGTCATAAGAATCTTGCACCTTCCTCATGACCTACTAATTTGAACAGATAAGGGATAATTTTCTCCCCCTAACCTTCGAACAAAAAAAGTCTAAAAATTTGAAGTCTATTCGAATACATCAGTGTCAAATCTTGTACAACAACGATCTGGCTGGACAAATAACTTTCAATATGTTAAAGACAAGTCTAACAATTTTGTGAGCAAAACTGATCACTCTTGGTAATTGAGGTTGAGAACGACAGCTAGGTATCGACAAGAGAAAAAAAAAATGGAAACCATTAGTTATAAGTTCAAATACCTTTGTAAGGTAAATCTTACGTACTTTTCATCGAAAATGTCATAAAATGAAAGACTAAGATCATAATTTATAAGTACGTTTATACCAAAACGCCAATGAGAAATTATTGATGATTTCACAAACAATTCAAGCAATTGAACAGCATGATTCTAAAGGGCTCAGCGCTTTTAATGGGACCATGAGAGACGCGCATAAGAAGGAAACAACTGAGGGAAAGAGTCAGTTCTTAATTAACTTCTTCAGCACTATGATACGACAATTTAGAAAAAATTATGAGATTATTTTTTAACGCTAGATAGAGGTGCTTTGCCTCTCATCAGTGGGAAGCAGAATTTGATACGTTTTCCTTATTTTTACTACATAATAGGTTCAGTTTTATTTCTCCATGATATTCTTCATGGCAGAATATATGACCCCTATCTTCTATCAAAAATATCCCTGAGCGTTCCCAGAGCTAATAGTCGCTCGAGATCCGTATTTCGTCCAATGAACGTGAGAACAAACGCATCAGGATACAGTGTGCTTAATAGGGCCGTAAATTTTTGGAACACATTGACTGATAGGCATCCTGACTTGGATATATTTGATATGGAACGAGAGGAATTGTTGAAGAGAAGGCTTCTTAGTATGCTGGGGTAGGGCAGGGGTGGTGGTAGCAATGACTTTTTTTTTTTTTTTTGGTTTAATTATTGTTAATCATTATCTTTATTTTTATTTTTATTTTTTTATTTCTTTTTATTTTTTTCATTAATTTTTTAAAATTTATTTATTTATTTATTTATTTTTATCTATTATTTTTTTTTGGTTCAATTATGATTATGATTATTTTTATTTTTATTTTTTCATTTATTTTCATTTTTTTCATTCATTTTTTTCATTTTTTTATTCATTTTTTTTAATTTTTATTTAATTTTTATTTTTTTGGTAAAATTATCATTATAATTATTTTTATTTTTTTCATTCTTTTTTTTTATTTTTTTATTTATTTTTTTTAATTATCATTTTATTTTACTATTATTATTTTTTTTTGGGTAAAATTATCATTATAACTATTTTTATCAATTAATTTATTTATTTTCTTTATCATCTTATTCATTTGTTTGTTTGTTTTCTATTATTATTTTACTCTATTATTTTTATTTTATTTTATTTTGTTTTGTTTTGTTTATTTAACTATGTAATTTTCATGGGGTGTTGCAAGTAATTGTACCATGCGTCTGTTTGCAGCACCCTCCCAAATAAACAAGCAAATAATAATAATAATTTTTCATTTGTGTAAGCATTTCTGACTTGATTAAATTAAGGTTAAAACGAGTAGGTTTTTAAATTTCAATCATATCAGAGAAAATTAAACCACGAGTCTAGTCTCTTAAAATCAGACACAATTTTCTGCTAGTATTTTTTAAAAATCATCATTTTTTTCGCCCACTTCACACTCATTGCGAATTTAGGTAAAGGGAAATGGTTTTGTTTTGGATGGTTAAAAAGGAAATTTTTTTTTTCTCTCAAAAAAAATGTGAAAATTCAAGTCAGACTAATCGCAAGAATAAAAAATTCCAAATCATAATACTCAGGTTTATGGCGGTGCATAAGCGTGAAGTCTGTAGCAAGAACCTATCACTCAATTGTAAGTACCCACCTTCATACGTTGAAATTACGATGAAATATTTGAGGAATTTAAGCTCAGAAGTGATCGAGTAGTATCCCAAGTGGAGTGAAATAAAATTAAAATGTTTAGTCCTGCGGTGGGGAAATAGGAAAGTGCCAGCCCTGGGTATAAAAATTTCTATAACCGAGAATAAATTTTGAGAAATTCTTGAACTTGAAAAATGACAAGGTCCAGTAACCGAAGGAAAAGAATGAATGAGAAAATATTATTCTTGAAACTCTTGCAATACTTTGAGAATCGACGAAAACTCTAATTAACTATAAGGTCACATTAAAAAGGCGAGAATGAGAAACGAAATTACTCTGAACCGTTAATAAAACGAATTTCAACTCACTTGTTGAGTTTCCTTTTGTGCGATCGAAGAATGACCGGGTTGATAATCCTCAATTCTACCAGGTTGATTTTTGTACACATTGGCCGCGTGTTTCATGGCACCATAGCTACGGAGAGGACAAAAAAGTTACAATTGTGTCAGCGTCCGTCATTCGAGAAATATGATTGCAGTTGATTGGAGAAATATGACGTGCTAAATAAAAGTTGGAAACTCACCTGGACCTCGGAATAGTTCCGTAAGAAAAGTGATTTTCTTTGTTTCTATCATTTTGATGTCTACTCTCATGATATTTAAAAGCATCCATATCCGAATTATAACCGCTGAATGGTTCCGGTTCGGACTGATATCCTGCACTGCTCGAATAACCTTTCCCTGTAAACACGTGTGTAAGAAAAGCAAAATTGTCAAAAAATAATCTTAAAAACACGTTGGTGATTCGATGCTGAACAGTTTAACACTATAGAACATAATATATTATCTATAAAGGCTAACATCACTATGCCGTTACCAATAAATGATGCGACCTTCACCTGTTTCCCCTTTTTTGACTCGTTTCTCGGCTTATTTCGAAAAGTAATCACTATAAATACGAGTCGCGATGGTATGCACATGAAAATACAACATAATTATAATTCGCGGGCAGAAATCATGCGTATCGATTTGTAGACACGCAAAATTTGAATATGAGAATATAAAAGATTCGGAGAAATGCCAATAATGTCAAAGTGTTAAACATTCTGCCAGAGTAATATTATGTCTCTAATTTTGGCCCGTCGAAATATATGAACTTCAAAACACACATACCGTATTTATTTTCGTGATAGTCTGAAAACTATATAAATCCTCTTACTCTATTATCATTGTTCAAATATTATTATTGCGATATGTAATAAGAAAGTAGATCATTAGACAGTGATTCGCAATATCGTTAAATAAATTTTAGGAATTGCGAGATTTGCGAGTTTTTTTGAAAGATGTCATTCTTCGACCATGAACTCTCTCGAGTGTAACCGTTTTTGAAGTACAAGTAATTTGTTTCCACGGATTTTTTCGGCACTAAAAAGTTCAAAAGTTGGCTCCAAAAATATGAAATTCGGCATTATTTGGCATTAAAAATTTAGAGAAAAAACGAACAAAATTTGTAAAAAAAAAAAAATTGATACATTTACAATTTATTTAACAAAAATCTTTAATTATGTAGCAGGATGACGTGTTTTCAATAATCAAAAAGACACGTCATTCTCCTACATAATTCACGATTTTTGTCTAACAACTTGAGCGTATCATTTTTTTTTTTTTTTTTTGTTTTGTTTTTCACAAATTTTGTTTACGACGTACATTAGAGCTTTTATGTTACTTTACATTGAATTCGGCAACTTCTTAACACTCATACCCGTTTTCGGGTCCTCTATCTCCTGATTCGGATTCATCTTTCATCAGAACTTCTCTAGCGCCTAGGGAAATGGTTCGGCAAATGCCAAAGAATCCGTTCTCTAATAATAAGAATCAGTCTTGGCAAGCAGAGGTATATAGAGGTTTTGCGAATGTGGTCCTATACCATGTAACACATTATAGACTACTATTTTATAGATGTTTTACAGATTATTCTGTTCAGGTAAGGCAGCCACCCAAGGGAGGAAGCACCGTCAGGGCTGTACAAAAAGTTGTCTTATTCAATCAGAATAGCGATTGTATCTCGTTACCAGGGATCAGACTGTTGTCTAACGTGAAAAGAGGGTGTTCTTCCGGAAATGGATGCTCACAAAAAATATGTACTTGCTGTGAACAATAAAGTCTATCTGTTACGTATCTATTCCTTGCGGACTCATTTTTCTTGGGTTTCAAAAGACAGAATTTGAACTTATTATTTTGTCTGTCGGAAAGTAGACATTTTAAAAAATTATAACGATTTGAGGGCTTTCATTTTATTTCTGTCTCCATGCAAATGAACTGAGCAAAAGGTTAATCCATCAACTATTTCTCACACCTACCATCCTTAAATCTAACGAATGAAGAGAGCTAAGTAAATTTGCACCAGCTTAAGAGTATCTAGTCAATTATTCGAAATTTTAGATCAGCCAAATATTACATTATGCCAATGTAAGCCGATGGTGCAACTTATATTAAAAAAAAAAAAGAGCGTTAAAATATCCCCAAAAGCGAATGAGTTATATTTATATTAATCAAAACACCGAAGCAGGCAATTGTTTTATGTGCGTTAGTATTGTTGAATTATAATGAATTATCAAGAATTATTTCTTTACGCTCGTCATATGTTTGACTTTTGGTTTAATTATACATATTCACCTCGTGATCTACATTTGTATCGTATCGTTACGAAATCATCTGAAAGAAAAATGCGAAAAATAATACAACATGAATTAGAAATCGTAGACTCCAACAGAGAGAACTGTCTCTTAGGAAAAAAAAAAAAAAAAGTATACAGGCTAAAATAATGAAATCTTCTGACGAATTCACAAACAAGAATACACCTTATTTTAGATTTCCATCACAAAAATGAAAAAATGAATGTACATGATGTTCGTTAGCAGATTACAGAAACCGAAAAATGCTTATTTTCATGCGCAAAATATTCCGAATCCATAAATTGAGCGGCCTAAATAGTGTAGACTTGTTTTTTTTCATTTAATATTTAATGCCGGTAGGTACATCAAATTTTTTCAACTCTCCATGTGACTTTAAAAAGAAGAAAATAAATTCACACAAAACTGAAGCGACAATAATGATTTTTTTTTTCTCGAACCAAACGTGGGAATGAAATAAAAATAAATAAATGAATTTTTATTTAGAAGGAAGAACATAACGAAGAAAATAAGAATAAAATGAAGAGCAAGAGGTATAAAAAAAAAACCTACTCCTAGTTTTCAATATCAAATATCAATTCGAATGATTTGAAAAAATACGTCATTTTTAATAATTTTTTTCGTTTAAATTTATTCTTCATACCATGAGAATCACACAGCGCACGGAGATAAGGTATGAAAGAACATTTATTTCCTTCACTTTTGGATTGAAAAAGCCTCGATCGTAGGTCAAGTGTGCACATTTTTGATATTATTCGGTACAAATTAAAAGCTTCTTTGAAATAGATAAAATCACAGAGCGAGAAAAAAAGAAAAGAAAAAAAAAAGGCGAGGAGGAAAGGATATTATTTTTCAATTGAGGCACCACATTCCAAAAAGGCTTTAGTCCATTTTAAACATTTTGAGTAATTTAAAAAAAATAGTTTTATATCATTCCTTACGAGTTAACACCCTCTTTTTTGTTTGAAATAGTAATCATGAGATGAGCCAAGAATAATACCATGATACTTGAACGGAAAAACCTGTTATGCTCACACTGGGGAGGGAAAAGGAGCGCAAAAAATGGGACTAAAGTCTTTTTGGAATGGTAAAATCGATGTCAATATAGAGTAAAGACCTTCTTCCAGTAATTATTTTTTGGTTCTTTTTGATATTCATCCTCTTAGAACATCACAACCGTGATAGATAGAGCATTTCCTTTTGATGCATCATATCGAGGAAAATTTTTACCATCAGATTGCGCTAATAACTCAATATTGAAAAAAATGGACTAAAGCCTTTTTGGAATGTGGTTCCTCAATTAGGACTATTACTTTTTTCCTACCAACATAACCTCACTTCTCCGTCAAACTTTATACCCTGGGAATAATCGTTCAATATGAACCTCATCTTGAGGATAGGATATATGAAGCACTTGAAAGGAAAGGGGACATTACAGCACTGGCGTCATACCAATCAATTTACTATTCAATTTTCGCAATCTCGGGTATCAAAGATGCTAAAATTTTATCGACTTCCATATCACCTTCATTTTTGAAGACTTTAGGTCAGAGGCGGATCTCAAAAAACGATATGGGGACACCCGTTAGCGTGAAAAATCGTTTTAGCACCTACCCCGGAGAATGTAGAAAATGATGGTGAAATAATGACTTGAGGAAACAAAAAAGCACTCGAATAGCGACCAAATATGAAATTAAAAATAGAAGAAAACGAAACAAAAAAGACGACTCAGAACGACACTCCAGGAATCCCAGCAATGATGGCAATTCAACACAGCACTTGAAAAATAAGAAGTATATCATTTTTCAAAACGAATACAGGAAGCGGGGGTATCCAAAAACTAGAGAGATGAGAAGCTGATGGAGCCGGAACTAGATCAGAAGCTCGGAGCTAGGAAAAAGAAGCGGAGCAACTTCAAACGGCTCAGAAGTTTAGCTCCTTCAGAATTTTTGATCTTCATTAGAGATGGAGAGGGGAGTATTTTCAGCTCCAAAGCTTCGATCTGACGCTTAAAAAGTTTGAGGCCGGAGCCCGGCCGGCTATAGAGGTTAGGGCAAGTAAAAGCTAAAACTGGAAGCCATGAGGCAAAAACAAAGCGTTTTTTTGGAGAGCCAAAAAATCAGCTCTTTTCCGGAAGCTGAATAGCTCAGCGACTTGGAAAAATTTAGACCTCCAAACCTTTCTACAGGAGAAACTCGGAAATACTTCAAGTTACAAACTTTTACAGAGGTGAGACTTGGACAATTTTGCTGATGAGCACAAGAAGATAACTCGCAAAAATTTGCATAAATGAAGTAGGACTTGAGGAAAGTTGGTAGTAAACTTACTGAATTAGGGCTCAATAGTGCCTTTTTTGAGCTGATGGTAACAAATAATGATCTGGGAGAAGAATAGTGACTAAGTCGCCATAATATAACCTAAACTAGAGACAGAACCACTGTAAGGATTTGTGCTCAAGCCTATTTCAGAGACTTATGAAAGATTGATTTCGACTTTCGACAGTATGACAAAAACTTGGAAAAATTCCGTCCTTCCACCTCTATGCATGACTGTAGGAGTTGTGAACTCTGAATTTTTGTCCTTGAATGTGCAGAGACTCTGACCAATATTAGAAACGCAGAAAAATTTCTACCGCGGAGCTATTTTTGACCTGCTGTAAGGACTCAGAACGACTCATCTCAAAGACTTATAAAACTTTTGACCTTTACTCTCTGTACATGCTTTTAGGACTGATAAAAAGTGTTAACTTGGGAGCTACACCTATGGAAAGAAGGTTTTGAAGAAAACTTTAATCTCAAGTTTATGAGTGGTACGTCAAGAACAGAATTCGCCGCCGGAGAGCCCGCACTAAAAAAGTTTTTGTTACAGATCTCTTGAAAACGCATCATAGAAGACGCGGTCGTTCAAAAAGCCATCTATAGCCAAAGAAACCTCGTCGATCACTAGATTAGGAATAGTGCTATCATAGAATAAGGGTCCACGTTGATAATGGTGCATGATTTGAAAATGGGCGGATAATAACGGCATCCTTTCAGAATTGAATGACAGCGCCCAATGGAATCTCGAATTTCTTTCATGTTTCAAGAACAACTTCCAAATCACTTGAGTTTTAAAAATTGTTCTCAAATTCCGAAAGAAATCCAGAATTTCAAAGAATTTGCCCAGAGCTGGATTCAGGTCTGCTGCCGCCGAGAGAAAAAATTTTCTTTACCGCCCCCAATCAAAATTTTTTCTTTCACCGATAAGGGAGGAGAGCAAACACATTGGAAAAATTCCATTTCGTGAAACTTACGATGTTTGAAACGTTGTATGTCTGGCTCATTGAAGGAGCTAGGCCAATTGGTGTATGGAGCATTGCAAATCTAGTTACTCGAAGGAGCTACTTTAATCAGTGCTGCAAGATCATACGGAGGGGATTTGGAATTTATTGAAGGGGCTGTTTGAAGTATTATATATCTGACTCATTGAAGGGGCTAAGCAAATTGGTGTATGAAGCATTGCATATCTAGTCACTTGGAGGAGCTGTTTTGATGAGGCTATACTCACCGACTTCCAAACTATACACATAATGGGAAGGGGACTTGAACTACAGGATGCTGGACTTAAAATAGGCTAAAACCCCTCCTTGAAATATCCTAGCTTCATACTAACTCATATATAAGATAGGAGAGGGACTTGGAGAAAATTTTCGACCGGTATACGATAGGAGGGGACTCGGAAAATTTCCAGCCTTTGAGCTATAGGTGATGAGAGCAGTGCTGCCAGATCTACGGATTTTTGTTCCTCGAAAAAGATAGACTTTTCTACGGATTTCTCGTGCTCAAGGTAAAAGTACCTCAGTCGACTTTTCTCCTGGTTGTTCTAGGCTCATTCCACGGTCTTCCTTAACGATCAAGGGAAAAAGTACCTCATTTACGCGTATAAGAGATACCTTTCTCCTGATCGTTATTGATAAATAGATAGAAGTCCGTAGATACTTTTTTTTTAGGTCTTGGATAAAATGGCGGATAAGGATTTTTGATAGTAAGTATCATCTGGCAGCAATGGATAAGAGGGGAACTCGAAAAAATTTCGAACTCCGAGATATAGGTGATAGGAAAGGACTTGGAAAATTTTCTCAAGTCCCAAGGTCATGTTGCCTCCCGGACGGTGGACTTTTTTTCCGGAAGACCCCCCCCCCCCCCGCCACCAACAAAAGAGGTTCCCCGTTAAAGTATGAATTTCTCAGAATGATGGCCTTTTTTTTTCTTGACAATTTAATTTTTGTGTTTTTTCAGGGCTCCTACCGAGTAATATTTTTTAGCGGGGAATCCACTATCCACTTCGTTAAAGGGATTACATCCTCAGAAAACGTCCGCGTCCGTTTCCGCGTCCGGGAGTTTCTGTGAACTGCGTGACGTAACGTGTGACGCTTTATGATATCATCAATGATCTCGACCTACTTTAGGGACATGGAAAAATTTCAACCTCCAGCTTTCATTATAGCAGGCCTAGTATACAGAATACTGAGAGGAGCCCCACCAACTCATTTGCTGAGGGGGTATTTTCGCGCCAACATGATCGCGAGCGCGTTCAACTTATTACGTCATCATTTTCAAGACTCGGAAACTAAGCTATATATGATAGGAGGAGACCTGAACAAATTTCAGGCTCTAAGCTATGTATAATAGGAGAAGGACTTACAAAAATTTCACTCTCGAGTTATATAATAGATATGAGAAGAGAAAGAGAAGGAAGCCTAGAGCTAGGTTTTGATATTGAGCATGCGGGTTCCCCACTACCATTGCATATGTGCAATGGCCTCTAAATTTTTTTCTAGCTTGTCGATTTTTTTTGCCACACCCTTCCTTTTTACTCTCAATAATGATAATGAAAGTACATCTAAATAGCAATATAATAATGCATGCATAATTGATGCGCTACTTTGAAATAATAAATACTCATAGTCAGTGGTCATGATTTCGACAAAAAAGAAAATATGAAAAATTTGTCGCCCCAAAAATCTGCCGCCCTGTGCAACTGCACACTCGGCGCACCCGGTAAACCCTCCGCTGAATTCGCCCATTAAATGGGTGTTTTTTACCCACCCTCATAAAATTGGCGAATGAATTTTCGTGAGAAGTTACGTTGACTTCGAATTCCTACATCAACCTTCTAGAGATCATCTCCATCTGAGTATGATGTTAAAGTACCCAAATATGGTCGGGTCGCCTAACCATGGAATTTTTCATTTTGTCTCTATGTGCCTTTCTTTTCCTATTCCAGATAGTGTTGCTATCCCCGTATCAAATAAAGCTTCGAGTTTGTCTTTACAATCATCGCACTGGCCTCTAGATATTAATCTAAATTTTGCACGGCGTGATTTTTTTCCTGTTCTGTTAACGACGAGAATATCGTATTTTTGGTATCCAGCGTGGTTTTGACCCCTCTGACTACAAAAGTCGCGTTCTGAAATAATTCGACTGCTAGAATTCTGAGAACGAAGAGTGGTAATGCCCTTCTGATTTATGTCTATCTCTTTCTCAGAGAAATATATGCGAGATTTGAAACGAATCAGTGAACTCGTATATATTACTTACGGTCATCGCAGGATTTATGAAGAGATTCGTACATTTGTTTATACCATTTTGCGCTACTGTCTTCGTCGGTGTCCTAAAAAGAGGTACAATAAATATAGACTTGTAATATATAGCTTATTACTTAAATTATCGAGAATGTACACAAATATTTGATCTTCCATACAATACTCACTATTTCCAACGATGAGGGAATTTCCTCGTTGGCTACTGGCCCGATTCCGTTGGACTTTCTGCCAGAAAGTTTGGCCATTTTCTTCGGTTTCTTATTACTTTCGTTTTCGTGCTTCCGTTGTATCGTGCGAGCTAAATAAGAAACGCAAGAATACGATAAAAATTGTACATACAAAAAGATTGTCGAGACGATCAGGCGAGATCAACAAACCAGTGCGCGGAGCCATGCCCCACGAAATCATTGTCGCGACACTGTGACGCAGGCACGACGATGGGTCCTATACTGAAGGTCTGTTGGGGCCCTGAACACTCATCAGAATATAGGTACCATAAAACAAATTTTTCGCATTCCATAGTCCCAAAGAGAACCCTTTCAAGCCTAGATTCATTTACAAATCAAAAATATAAATTCTCTTCCTACAAGTGAATTTATTGATTTTTCATTAGCACTTCTCTTCCGCGCCCTGCCTGGAATCACGAAATCGGTCGGCTGATACCATCTCCATCCCAATAACTAGTTATAAAAAACGTGTGCCACGTTCGTAGTTGCATACTATTGTACTTATTCCACAGTATTCGTACGTTCGAGTCAATATGCGGTATTCCAATCATAAAAGAGGCTACTTCGGCATTTTACCGAGAAAGAGTGCAATAGTAATGATCAACTTTTACACGGTCATCGAAAGAAAAAGAGGAGAGGAAGAAGCCCGTCAGCGAGCGACAAACGTGACAATAATGACCGGAGAAGCGATAAAAATGTGAGCGATAACGGTGCAACATCATCCGCGACAATAACTGCGTCGTCATTAGGTAACATCATGGTATAATTGACTAGACCAGCTACAAGCTTGCTGTGCAGTTTAGGTGTCTAAAATCGGGTACGATTTCTTTTCTGTAATCTATCGATTGGAAAGGAGTCTCAAAAAACCGAAAGTATGTATAAAATTATTTTAGAAAAATGATCTCGCGATGGCTTCGCGTCTCCGATTATCGTGACAAGATAACCCATGTATTTTGGCATGACATTTTTAATCAACAACTCGTATCAGACTATCGAAGCTAATTGCATAATATTTAGCGACTCGATTAGCGCTTACTATTGTAATGTCGATTGTACTGTCGACACGCGTGTAAAATGTTCGAAATAAATTTCTTGGATTACTGCCAATCTTTTCTTGCACGTCCCTGTCGTTATTGATATGAAATTTTTGGACTACTCGAGCGAATTCTCGTTTATGAGGAGTATAGCAACAATGAACGCAAGAAAATCAAGGAGAAAAACGATTACAGTATGCAAGAGCTTTGATGAAAGTAGGATATTTCAATCTCCCGTCGAACTCTCGCCCAATTCGAGAAAGTGTTGGGGGTAGGTTGTCGGGACGATACGTCCGAAAGCATTGAGTTCTGATATCTGTGCATCGTCATACGTTTCTCATCAATAAGTTTCATTTTTGGGAAACTCATCCTTTATGAATAAATCGGCACCAAAATTTCGA
This sequence comes from Aspidiotus destructor, assembly GCA_035079395.1. Taxonomy (NCBI): domain Eukaryota; kingdom Metazoa; phylum Arthropoda; class Insecta; order Hemiptera; family Diaspididae; genus Aspidiotus; species Aspidiotus destructor. The sequence goes on along the minus strand of JAVHKZ010000003.1, from coordinate 6,063,838 downwards.
GTAGATATCCGACAACAGACCAAAGTTCGAAGTACATTTTTCAAATTATGGAAAGAAATGCGACCTACGATGACTAGTTGGTGCTCTACCCATCATTTCACTGTTAGATGGCACAATCTTTTGAAGAAAGAGTGCAAACACTCACAGTGCCTGTAGAACAAGCTAACACGCTGCCTGTTACTGTAGAGCGCAACGCTAGCAGCGTTTATTCTGTCAGCTCAACTGGGGGAGGTTTAGTAACTTTCGACCCAGCTCAACAGACTGGAAACACAAGCTAATATGCCTGTGCTAAAGTCGATATTTTTCCAAGTACCCAAAAGACATTGGTATATTTTTAACATCTTCTATGCTTATAATATTGAGACTACTCTTGGAGACTGGGATTACTCTTGGGAAAATGGTCACAAAAAACTATCACGGTTTTTTGTAACGCTCGATGACATCATCAATGACCTTGACCCACTTTAGAGAGATCCCGTTGAACCATGTCGACCGTCGATTTAGGGTCGATTTCGAGTCATAAGCAAAGTCGACTCAAAATCGACAGAATTTCTACGTCAATTAGACATCTTCACCAAAGTCTATAAAAATGCAGTCAATTTTAAAGGTACATCGGCTGCATGACGACGTCGATCTGAAGTCGAAATATCGTCAGCTCAGAAAACATTTTGTTCGATATCATGTTGACTGCATAGGCCACCAAAAATGTGATTGATATGAGAAAAATGTGAATAATTTGTACACGTATTGTCGAAGGCAACAAATGGTCAATTTTCGGTCGACTACAATATTTTCATTGTTGACTCGAAATCGACTTAGAATCGAAGTCGATTATGAATCAGATCGAAAATTGAGTGGAGGTAGACTCGTTGTGGGCGTCGAAATTGAGTCGACTCCTGGTCGATAAGAAATTTGAAAAGGTCGACTCGAAATCGACGTCGATTTTGGGTCGACAAAAAATGTGAACTTTGTCAAATAACGTAGACTTAACAGTTAATAAGGAGTCTATTCTTGGTCGATCATGGAACTGAGAGTCATTACTCGGAATTGACTTGAAATCGACGTAAATACTTGGTATACAAAAAATTTGAGCTCCGTTTAATGATGTTGACTTGATTTCGACTCCATATCGACCTGTTTTTTTCTGGAACTTCACTACTCGCAGATAAGTTATGCATTCATAGTTACTTAAGGAGGAATCAACCTACTATATTTTTGAAAAACAAGCTACCGGTTAAAACGGTCGAGCAACGAAATCGAATTCATATCGACGTCGATTGTGGGTCGATTTTTAGTCGTAGAAAAAGGCTCACCTCAAATCGATTCGATAACGACGTCGATAGGGAGTCGATTTTGGGTCGAAGGCCACCGTCCACCGCAAATCGACTCAATAACGACGTCGACTTTGAGCAGTATAGCAGATTGTCCACCCAAAATCGACTTGATAACGACATCGACTTCGAGTCATACTTTCGAAACCAGCAAGTCGATTTGCAGTCGATTGTGGTCGACATACACCGGAACTATTTCGACTGTAAATCGACGTCGAATTTGCGTCGATTACTTATCAAAATAATGGGTCGACATGACGTTGATTTGACGTCATATCGACGTCGATTGAGAGTCGACATGGTTCAACGGGATACAATAATTTAGACCTTCACTAGTTTTATTATACTAGGCTGAACTTCAACTTCTACAACTTTCATCATACTAGGTCTGGTATACAGTATTTTGGGCCAAACTAGGTCTATACCAAGTTTCTGACATCACAGCTATAGTTTTATCCTAGTCTCATACTAGGCCTATTATAGCCAGCCTAGTTTGAAAGCAGCTGAGCAGTGCTTTAGATAATTACCACAATCCACGGATTCTTCAAACGAGTTAAAGGAGGGGAGGCAGGGAATCTGTTTAATGAGGTATTGACATGTTTCATGTCTTTTGATCTGAACTCTACTCTGATTTTGAAACTTGCCTGCGTGCGTGCGTCCGTGCGCGTGCGTCAGTGCAACTGACTTTGGGACTTGAAAAAATTTTGAAATCCAGATCCCTACTTCGATCTGTTCTATCGGGGTGTTTTTCCGGAAAAAAACGTCCGCCGTCCGGGAGGCAACCTAACCTATCCAAACTTGAACATGACCATGGGGCTTGAAAAATTTTTGGCGGGAGGCCCGCCATCCGTTTAGTTTTTTTTTTTCGTTCTTATAGCTCGGAGGATGAAATTTTTCTAAGGGGCTTGGATGAAATTTCAACAGGGAACCTGTTCTATCGAGGGGGGGGGGGGGTCTTTTCGGAAAAAACGTCCGCCCTCCGGGAGGCAATGCATGACCTTATGACCTTGAGACTTCGATTTTTTTTTCTCCTATCGCCTATAGCTAGGAGGATGAAGTTTTTCCGAGGGGCTTGGAGGTTGAAATTTTTCCAAGTCCCTCTTTTATCACCTATAGCTTGGGCTATCACCTACAGTTGAGTTTGGAGGTCAAAATTCTTCCAAGTCGCTCATCCATCACTTATAGCTTGGTTAAAATCCAATCATATATATTACAGTCTATTCAAAATGAGAGTTTCAATTTTTTCACGGCGCAAAATAGGCGGTTGCGCACCGAACGGCTAGCGCCGAACGCACGTACCTATTGTGTACATGTTTACGCACAAGCGCCGCGCTGCACTGTTCCGTTTCCGCTCCCTTGTCGCGTGCCAACTGTCGTGTGTTGCGGGTAGTAACTTGGAATTCTTATTCCGAATTGACAATTTGTAGGTCTGGCAGCACTGTGATAGCCTGATCAAAATAGCTCCTTCAAATAACTAGATATGCAATACTTCACACACCAATTGGCCTAGCCCCTTCAATGAGCTAGATATACAACGTTTCAAACACCATAAAATTCATAAAACAGGGTTCCTGCCTCCTCTCGTTCAACTCCGTTAAAGAGCCCGTGAGTTTTGAAATTTACGTGCGTCCGTCCTTTCATGCAAACAAAATCCTAGACCTATATTGGGCTAAAAAGGGAGGCTGACTAAGCCAGTACCAACATGCTCAGTTTCTTAATATACAGTATACTCTATACTAGGCTAAGCCTTCATTATTCTACCACTCCCCCCGACCATGCCCTATGGTTCCATACATACTCGTAGTATACTAGGTCTAAGCGGCCAAATAAACTTATCTACTAGACCTGTATTAGGCTGAACACTTCATCATACTAGGCCTGAATCAGGATGCTGCAGCAGGTATATCCTTCGAGTAGACTTATAATGCCGCGAGTGAGCCCTCCGGAAGCCATTGATTTCAGTAGACTACACTAGACCAAAAAGGGGGACGAACGAGCATAGTATGCTACCTTATAGAAGACATGAAGCATGATCTTTATTTATTCGGCTACGCCAAAAAATTTTTTGTATTATATTCTTATTAGTTTCATAATCATGTGTCGGAGTCTCGTAGCTCGTAATTTGGAAGTTTTTTTCTGAGTCTCCTGGTGTTTGAAGTGTTGCATATCTGGCTCATTGAAGGAGCGGAGCCAACACACGGTATATTGGACTTGAACTAGGCTAGGACTTCTAGCTTTATACTAGTATAAATAAAAATGATAGGAGGAGACTTGGAATATGTGATAGGAAAGAGACTTGGAAGAATTTTGACCTCAAGCTATAGGTGGTAGAAAAAATTTCGACCTCCGAGCTGAAGGTAGAAGAAGGGAGACTTGGCAAATTGGACGGCGGGCCTTTTTTTCGGGAGACCCCACGATAAAACAGCTTGCCTATTAAAACAAACTGTAAAAGACCCTGTAGGTTTTTTGCAGTCTTTTGACGGAGACTTTTGAAAAAAAAAATTTACAGCCTCTTTCTCAGGAAGCAAGAGTTGCGGGAAATCCGCGACTTATGGCGGAGGGTTCATGATTATTAGTTTACGTAGAATGTAAGCCTCTAATTTATTTTCAAAGTAGATTACAATTTATCCTTCCTCCGTAGTGAATACAGAAAAATATACTGGTTTCTATGGGTTTAGTTTCCCTTTTCCTTTTCTCCAAGTCCCAGCGTCAAGGGTCAAGGAGGTCACGAATTTTTCCAAGTCCCATAGAGAACTATAGAGGAGCCAGGAATTTCTCCAAGTCCCTATACTAGCCCACAGAAGCCGTGCTGCCAGATTATAGTTTCGAAAATCCGTACTCGCCCTAAAAACAGATTTCTACGGACTTTGATTGATCCATTGATAACAATCAGGAGAAAGGTATCTCTTAGAAGAGTAAATGAGATACTTTTCCCTTGATCGACTCGATTGAATACCGCACTTTCAGCCTGTAACAAACAGGAGAAAGGTATCTCTCGTACGAGTTTCTAAGGTACTTTTCCCTTGATCGCAAGAAAACCGTACTATACGTAAAATCTATATAAAAAGAGAAATTTCTCGAGGACCGAAAATCCGTACATCTGGCATCCTAGTATAAAAGAGCTCGAAATTTTTCTGTCACTATACTAACTAATAGAGGGGTATAGAAGAGCCCGGAATTCTCTAGGCCCCTATACTAGCCCACATAGGGGTATAAGATGGGTATAGAAGAGCCCGGAATTTCTCCAAGTTCCTATACTAGCCCATAGAAGTTCACGAATTTTTCCAAGTCCTAGCTTACGCCCCACAGCTTTATGCGAACGCGGACAGAATTCTTCTGAGGGCCCCCAGTAACTAAACGGATGGTGGGTCACCCGCCAAAATCGACACGAAAACCCGTAAGGTTTTCAGCATTTCATCTGCTCATAAGAGTAGGACTTCTCTTGGAAGAACCATCGCAAAAAACTATCCTGAAGGTTTTTTGTTTGGAGCTACTCCCGTTTGCATTTTTGCACCCACGTACACAAGGGTCTTAGGCACCTCCGATGTACCATGAAGTGGTATCCCAAGCTCTCATGACGACCCTTACAGCCTTACATATTATGTAACAACCACATGACTATTGCAACTCGCCTGATCTATCGATATGCCTTGAAAAATAATGTCGAATACTCACCGATGCCGTTTGGAATTTTTGCTTCATTCGTTTCTCGGATATCTCTATCGCCACTAGAATCTATATACGAAGCTCCACGCGGTAACTGTCCTTCTACAAAATTATCGCGTAAAATATATTTCAACCGAAGCGAAAAGCGAAAAGCGTAAAAAGTATTTAGAGAAAAGTTGAAAATTTATACCAAGTAAGAGAAAGAAGCATTAAAACATGATTACCTCGAGCTTTTTGCAGAAGCGTGATAGTTGGATTCTGTACTTTTGGCAATTTACTCGCCGTTGTATTAATTATATTAGCATTATTGGTAATAGTGGCAGTCAGCTTGTTAAGTTCATCACGGCGTTGAACTGAGATTTTAGAAATATACAGTGTATCGTATTATTACACTTTTCGAAGAAAACAATTTCCAATATCACTCTTAATGTATAAAAACGAAAATCGTATCAATAGAAATTTCATCTCCAAAAATTTTGTAAGACGTGGACTAAGACTAGAAAATTTTTCTACACCTAATTCGTAAACTATATATCCTAGGAATATAATAAGTTTAAACCAGTTTCGATGACTCACACAATCATCGTAAAGTGCTTCTAAGCTTATTTTGTTTACCTGAATTCTGATCGCAGTTGTTGGCAAGGCTTTCAAAAGGCAAATTCCTATCGATACTGGATGGTGTAGTAGCTCTGCTATTGTTACTGCTACATTTGAAACTCGATTCCGACTGCTGCTTAGATTCCGGAGTGACTCGAAATTCCTGCAAAACGTAAACAAACGGAGGCTATCAGATTCCAAAGTCACTTATCCGAACTACGGGTTATTCTTTCGATATCGAAAATTCTAAAATCTCGACTTATCTGAGCTGAATTTTCAGAAAAATCTTACATTTTAAGAAATGCTTGTAATAAGAGAGAATGCACTTACGGACGGCGTCGAATTGTTGAAATTTTTCCTCGAATTCGACGTTTCAAATTTTACGGGTTTGTAGAGTTTTCTATCTGAATTTGGACTAGAAGGGGCACTTCGAGGTGTCCATATGACTGGTGTACTTGAACCAGAATCACTTCTCAAGTCTCTGGGTGGCTCTTTTGATGCGAAATCAACGACATCTGACGGCCGTCGGTCGAGTTTTCTTCTCGGAGACCATATGCCTGTTGAGCGATACAAATTTTTACTAAAAATAACGATAGATTGGCAGAAAAATGAACATTTCCAGGACAATGATGTTAGCTAGTTATTAGACACAATACATTGCAGTCGCTTATTTACAGAAATATGTTAGTGTAGTAAAAGATTCGTTTTCATGGTTTTCAAAGATTCCAAAAATTCTTCAAGTTTTGACATGAGGATGCTCCTCATTTCCGTGACATCTTCTGTCAAGTCAAGTTATGAAATTTTCTAGTTATAGATTAATTTCGTATAAAATTAATGTTAATGAATTTCTTACATTCAAAACAAATAATAATTTGTCGACATAGAAAGCTTCAGGACCTTGTACTTACAAAATCGTACTTATGATAGAGCGTTTTGGAAAGAGAATCTCGATATTTCGTGTTACGATGGTCAATTTGCGATTCTTCATTATGTAGTCCAAAATGTTGATGAAATGTACATAATCCTCTCTTTAAAATCATTTATCTCAACAAACAGGTCTGAGTTTTCCCCCGATCGGTTGTTTTACCGAAGAAGAAAGAAAAAAAACGGCCAATCGCAACAGCGTAGAAGAGTAATTCGACTTCAAATTTTTATTGTTTCGTACATTTGGCAATCTCTCTGTGACTGATTGCAATGATGCTCAATGTGGATCGTTCGTCCCGTTTCTGGCTCAAAATTTCAAAATAAAATCAAGCCGACAGAACACCTTGCCTTTGCTCACAATGAAATCATTGAGGGTGGTACTCCATTTCTAGAATTTGTTTTTGAAAAAAAGTAAGACAGGACGTAGAATGAGGATCAGAATATTCGAGCTTATTGTTGGAATCGGGCTATACCGAATGCTCCACTAGAACGACCGATTTCACTGTACGAATTAAGCTATAATGAATCCTCCACTAAAATGTTCAACTTAATTGGGGAATGAATCTTCTAAAATATTCAAATTAATTGGAAAAAATTAGCCCTATTGAATCTTCTCCTAGAATGTTGAAGTCCAGTAGAGGAATCGAGCATAACCGAATTCTCTCTCGGGGTTTTTAAGTTTGTAGGCGAAATGAGGCCATACCAAATCCACCCTTAGAACCTTCTAGTTCAGTGCAGGGGTCGGGCCATAACAAATTTTTCTCTAGAATTTCAAGTTCAATGGACAAATCAAGCCATACTAAATCCTCTTCTGAAATATTCAAGTATTCAAGTTGATTGTAAGAATTGAGCAATATCAAATCCTCTCCCAGAATGTTGAGCTTATTGGAGGAATCGAGCTACACCGAATGCTCCCCAAAAGCGTTCAATTTCAATGGAGAAATTGGGTACGACCGAATCCACCTCTAGAACTTTCGAGCTTAATGGAGGAATCGGATCATACCGAACCCTTTCCTAGAATCTCCAAGTTCAATGGAGGGATTGCCAAATACACCGAATCCTCCCCCAGAGCGTCGAAGTTTTGCGGAGGAGTTGAGCACGACCGAAACCTTTTTTGCTAGGATTTTCAACTTAATTGAAGGAAGTCTAATACAGGAATCGAGCCGAACCAAATCCTCCTCTAAAATTTTCAAGTTTAATGAAGGAATCGGGCCACACCGAATCTTCTACCAGAACCTCCAAGCTTAATGGAGGAATCGAGCTATGCCGAATCCTCTCCCAGAACCTTCGAGTTTGAAGTAGGAATTAGGTATGACCAAATCCTCTCCTAGAATATTCAAGTTGATTGAAGAAATCGAGCAAAATCAAACTCTCCCCTGGAATATTAAAGTTGGTCTATACTGAATCTTTTTCTGAAATATCCAAATTAATAAGGCCGTACCAAATTTTCTCCTGGGATGTCAAGGTCGGGAGAAGGAATCGAGCTGCACCGAATTTTTCTTCAGAATTTTTGAATTTTCAAGCAATTGGACCACACCGCATCCTCTTCTAGGACTTTCAAGTTCAATCGAGGAATCGGGCATGACCGTATCCGCTCCCAGGACGTCCAAGTTTGATGGAGGAATTAAGAACGATCGAATTTTCGGTTGAAATATTCAATTCAATTGGAGGAATAGGGCCATACCAAATTCTCTCTTGAAACCTTCAAGTCTAATCAACTGGACGAACTGGCCCACATTAAACTCTTTCCCATAATATTAAAGTCTAATAGAGGAATCGAGCCCAACCGAGTCCTCTGATTGAGTTCACCTGACTCAATCAGAGGTAATGAAAGAGTACTGCGCGGGTATTACGATGGAATTTCGCATGTCAAATCACAAAGAAAATGCTCTAAATGAGCGCTAAGAATTTTCGACACTAATGAATTATTATTTTTCGACCCACCTTATTAATTATGGAACAAACAAACGCATTCATTTTACTTTTGATTATAATAACAAAATGCCACTGCTTTCTGACAACAAAAAAATTCACTTCAATTTCCTTCCTTGCACTAAAAAATGAATTTCCTGTCGCCGAGATGTCGATAATCTACTCCAACAGGGACGAAGATGATCATCCGTATCGAGAAAACCTATATTTGATGTTTCGAGTTACTAACGGGTTTCTTCCACACGTGGTAAACGATTAGGTCACCGCGTGATTAGCATACCAATGGACGTTTGTACATGAAAAAAGATACTCACGCTCACCGATTCGAACGCGATACGAGGGAAGAACGCGACGGAAAATGAGCAAACCATTCCAGGCTGTAAAATACACGTGAGTAGAGAGCTACTTAATGTCAGACTGATTTGAAATTATACATTCTTCTTTCGTCCTAGGAAGTTTCAATTTATAAAAGCGTAACGTTTCATGCTTCCATGCGTGTATTTCCGACGACAATCCGATAGTTCGGTAAGTTGAAAAAAAAAAGCCCCCTCCCCTTTCAAAATATAATACGGTACGTCCTGTATGCTACAGGCGGGGTCGCATAACGTAATAATTTTCAGACTGCATATCCGCACACTTCAGTAAAGGCGAATTATCAAAATATTATTAGTTTCACAGCCACGCACAAACACGGACACAAACCAGACGGACAAAAATACTTACGTACACAATAGTAATGCAACAAAAGCGCACGAATAATAAGGAGAAATTAATCCGAGTCAATTACCTGAATTTGGTGCCGAAGCTTTGAATTTAGGTTTCGTTGGTTCGGGCATTCTTCGTAATTGTTATTGATTAATTAAAATTAGATGAAACGACTTTCGACGAATAAATTGATTTTGAGGCCTGGTCTTCATTCAGTTCGTTCGTCAGGTACGTAATCATGCAACTGTTGCGATAAATTTCAGACTCTATGAACCATTATTTTTATGATTACGACTGAGTTGTAAAAAAAAATAATCACGCTTAAATTGCCGACGTAGTTGTTTCAAATCACGATCTGATTAATCGTTAAAAGTTGAAACAATTACTCTCGCTCGTCAAATACGATCCTGATAGCTCGTGTGAAAGTTCGAATATCCTTGTACCCAGGCGTATGAACAATACTAATACAATAAAGTGCGTAGGTTATCGCATAATATGACCAAGATATTTCCCACACATGAATGCATACTAGTTCAATGTTTATTTTTGAATTGTTGTTAACTCACTCTCATCAAATTTCGTAATCCTCGAAAGATCCTGAGGGACGAACATTTAGCTATTGACTAGAATATTAGTATTCGGTATCTCCTCTCAGTGAACAAGTGGTAACTGTGACCCTCGCGAGTTACCTCCCTTCGCACAGAAAGACTACGAAGCAAACCGAGAAAACAAAAAAATTGGGCCCTTAAAATTTTTAGCGAAGTACGTACTTCATCCACGCGCAAATCGAGCGAGGATGTCGGAAAATTGTGGCATAAGACGAAGAAATTACAAAATATTAAACTGTATTCCAGCAATATTTCAATACGAAATAAATCGACCAACAGTATAACGAATTCCCTGTAGGCCTGAAGCAAATTGAATTCAGCCTAACTAAAACCTCATAAAGATCGGATGAATCGAGCTCTAACATAACAATTCTAACAAAGAACCTATTTCATCAGGGAGTCTTTCCAGAAAAAACGTTCGCCGTCCGGTCGACTGGCAAACCTCAGAGGTCGAAAATTTTCCAAGCCTACCTCCTGGCATACACTATGAAGTATAAAGCTAATATAATACAAGGAAGGGTCCTAGTATAGTTCAAGTCCAGTACACTGTATGTTGAGCATTAGCTTCTCAAAATACTGTACTTTTAACAGGGAACCTGTTTTATCGGGAGTTTCCGGGAAAAAACGTCCGCCGTCCGGGAGGCAATATGACCTTGGGACTCAACTCCTATCATATATATCAGGCTAAGTGCTTTCCTATCATTTATAGCTGGGACATCGAATCCCTCTCCTATCTTATACTAGTATAAAGCTAGGATAAGGCAAGGAGGGGTTCTAGCCAAGTTCATGTCCAGTATACTGTATTTCAAGTCCCCTTCCTATTATATGTATCGCTTGGAAGTCGGTGAGTATAGCCTGATCAAAACAGCTCCTCCAACACTAGTTATGCAATGCTTCATACACCAATTTGCTTAGCGCCTTCAATGAGCCAGATATGCAATGCTTCAAAGACCACCCCTTTAATAAATTCCAAGCCCCCTCCGTATGATCTTGCAGCACTGATAGCCTGATCAAAATAGCTCCTTCAAGAAACTAGATATACAATACTCCATACAACCAATAGCCTAGCCCCTTCAATGAGCCAGATATACAACGTTTCAAACACCAAAAGACTCATAAAACAGGTTCCCTGCCGCCACTCATTCAACTCCATTGAAGGACCTGTGAGTTTATCAGTGCTGCCAGATGAAAGTTTTCAAAATCCGTAACCGCCATTTTTTGTAAGACCTAAAAACAGAGTTCTATGGACTTTGATTGATCTATTAAAAACAATCAGGAGAAATGTATCTCTCACAGATGTGACTGAGGTACTTTTCCCTTAATCGAATCAATATTATGGACCACCGCAGTATCGGCCTATAACGAGTAGGAGAAAAGTATCTCTCGTAGTTGTGTCTAGGGTACCTTTCCCTTGATCGCTGGAAATCCGTAATGTATGTAAAATCTACAGAAAAAGAAAACCCGTACCTTTTTTGAGGACCAAAAATCCGTACATCTGGTATCCTAGGTTTATGATAGTATTATATATTTTTTTAGGTCCTCCTCCTATTTTATATAACTTACTGGTCGGTGTATACAGCCTGATTAGAATAGCTCCTTCAAGTAACTAGGTATGCATTGCTTCAAACGCCTGCCTCTTCATTGATCCAGATATGTAGCGCTGCAAACACTATACCACTCTGAAGGCTTTTCTAGAATACCCCATAAAACAGGTCCCCTACCTTCCCTCTTTCAACTCCGTTAAAGCACCCGTGACGTTTCCCCAAGACAGGCGTAAATCAAATTCCAGCCTAACCTTCTCGCGGCTAAAGGAGGACGGTGTGTTAACGCTACGCCAAATAAGGGGTGAGAACTGCGCGGCAAATTGACCAGTCTGTCTTTCTTATAAGATTGGTATGAATGAAGTTCCGATCTAATATTTATACCATAAGGCTGTTATTAATCAAATTCCAGCCTAATACCTGGAACCCGGGAACAAAGCAAACTCCGGATTAACCCCAGAGGACTGTAAGAATTTTGAAAATCTGTCATGTTATATCGAGAATTGAGGAAGTTCTATCCGCAAAGCTATAACATGATCCCGGAACTTGGAAAGATTCCACCCACAAACCTCCAAGACAAGGATTACTCAAATTTTGGAAATTTGACATGTTTCATGTCTTTTCTCTAGCCTTTAATTCTTTGAAAATTTTCCGGGCGTCCGGTCGTGACCTTGGGACTTGAAATAATTTTGTTCAAAAAAAGAAATAATAAAAAAAAATAAAATAAAATAAAATAAAATAAAATAAAATAAAATAAAATAAAATAAAAATAAAATGAAATAAAAATAAAATGGAATAAAAATAGAATAAAATTGAATTAAATTGAAAATAAAAATAAATGTCTGGGAGGTCATTGAGAAATTTGAAAGTACCATCCTCTCTCTCAAAAAAAATAATAATAAAAAAATGAATAAAATATGAATAAAATCAAAAATAATTCTGAAAAAACTCATCAGCCTGAAATATACTAAAGTAGACTTGTACTGGACCAAGAAGCGGGACGAACGAGCGGAGCGAGTGAGGCTCAGTAATCTCATCAGCCTGAAATATACTGAAGTAGACTTACACTAGACCAAGAAGGCTCATTAGCCTGAAATATTCCAAAGTAGACTTATCCAGCGAGTGCCGCGAGTGAGTCCCAGAAAGCAGTCAGCCTAAAATACTCTATAGTAGACTTATACTAGAAGAAGAAGCTGGAAATTTCGGAAGTTTTTGAACTATGAAGAGCTTATGACGTTTGGCGAAAAGACATGAAACATGATCTTTATATTTTTGGCAACGCCTAGAAATCCTTCCTTTTTTTTAGAATGGGCATTTACAAATTCGAGTAATGAAGATCAACATTACAGGCAGAGGGTGGTACAAAAGTTTTTCCCATTGGAAAAACGAAGGTAGGAAGTCTGGCCAATCAACTAATGGAACACATCCAATATCTTGAAATTATATTTCCGCCACAGGGACGCTATGTTCATTAAGGCTGGCATAAGTCGAATTTCAGCCCAATACTCATGCGGCTGGAATAAATTCAGATGCAGCCCAATGATTTCCCCGTGATGCTAAAATGTAGAAATTTCCAGTCTTTCCAATATTCCCTCTGTAAGGTAGGAATGAATCAAGTTCCGACCGAATAGCGTCCTTGAAAGGGTAAAATGAGTTAAATTTGAGCCAAATCTCTTCTGTCTAAGACAAGAACAAATTGAATTTCAATCTAATGCGACTTCCTCAAAAGGCAAGAGAGTATCAACTTCCAGCCTAACAATTTTCATATAGGACTGAAATAAATTAAGTTCCAGTTTGACTACCTAGTAAGACAGGGAAAAATTGAGTTCCGACCTAATAACTCCATTGCAAGGCTCGAAAGAATTTAGTTCCAGCCTAACGAATCCTTTATAATGTTAGAATTTGGCACTGTGATTCTCATGAGTCGCCAGGACCCTCGAAAAGAATGTGCTTTCAAAGAATAATATGAAAAATATTTTCAAAAAAAAAAACATATTTCACAAATATAGTGAATCGCACGTACAGAACTAGAGAACTTAGAAATCTCCAACCTCAAAAACCCAGTTGTCCGAGCAAACTTCTACGAATTTCCGGATTGAATTTAACTGAAAAATAGTCGCGTATTTGTATTGAGAATGTTTTCCAAGAAGGTAACGTATTATTTTACTATCCACTAATATTCACAATAACGTCTCATTCAATAAAGTCTCCTTCATCTATCACTGACTGTTATGAAATTCTATAATGCGTTCTTTATAGCATGCGATGACCTCTACAATTTTTTTTTCTCATTTTTCTTTCATACTGGACAACAGAAACTACGCCTTATTATATCGTTTGTCACCAACTAATCTTGATGGGACGTTACGTATACGATCATTGAAAATATTGTAAAAATACATTCACTCGGACATCATCACATTACTGCAGTCGTACTCAAGTATTAGGCTGACATTAGATTGATTATTGATCCCTAAAATGAATCGATGTGTGCGATGTACTTTTACGACGCGTTCAATTAATCACGATCCAATAAATTTGATACAATACAAAGAAAAGAAGAAGAAAAAAAACTGAAGTACCTACTTAAAATTTCATCTCATGTTATAAAAATGAGGGAGATACTTGTGACATGAAAATACTTTTTTTTGTACGCGCAATTTTTTTCCTCCTCTGTGATACTGAATTTAATTAGATTAGTGTTGTATCCGTGAATATGATGTAAGTGCAGAGAAAATCAATTCAATTTCTTGCCACTGGAGTACAATTTTACGAAGATGTTCGTTATCTCAACTATTTTTTCGGAAAACTGTAATAATACGCTTGTTATTGTATTTGTATGAATAGGAAAAATATACCGATAATTTTAATTAGTTCGCACGATATACCGGAGAGAACTTCTTGAATATACTTGAGAGTGAGTGCAGCATCACAAATGAGGAGAGGGGTTCTTTTGTATACTGTGTATAACGCGTACCTCGCGGTAATTTACTAGGTAACTCGAAGACTAGGTACATTATAATAATAAAGGTGAACAACACAATACATATTAATCGTATCGAAGTCAATGTGCTCTGTTCCTATACTATATTTGAGCCTACATTCGTGGACCATATAACAATACACCAGTATAGGATGATTATTTGCTAATGGTACTGATTCTTGGAGCAATAAATCATCATCAGCCTACACTCGAGAAAAGAAAAAAAGAATGAAGATGAGGTACATAGTATCGTAGTAGTAACGTAATTAAGTAAGCCCAAAAGTCTTTGTGAAAATGAAGAGCGAGCCAAAAAACAGAACGTTAACAACATTATCGCCGAGAGATGTATCCACGAAGTTCAATATATTTCTGTTACGGTGTGACATAAAATTGTCATACTTCGACGTATATACCGAAATAGTATCAGCACTTTTAAAGTACATTCCTGAATTGGGTCTAAAAATTATTCTCCAGCATGTGAATACGTAATCATTGAGCCCGAAGAACGTGGTACGTTGAATGCAAAGATTTTGAGGAGAACAATATCGTGTTGGTCTTATTTTCTTTAAGTAGCATTGCAGCTACTCAAGGAGTCTCGCACCAAAACTTCAACACCAAAAACTTGAATAGACAAAGACAATTATACTGTCTCCGTACTTATAAACATCCACAATATTTGGCAGGTCGCCTTTCAACTTCACATCATCCTGAATTTTTGAATGATTCTACGAGAGTTTTTATTCAGATACGATATCAGTATTCGTTCTTTGATGTAAATCCTCCATTAAATAAGTACCAGAAACGTTGAAAGTGTGAGCAGAATAAAAGTTTTGGGTTCAATAGCATCGCTTTGAAATTATAGTAAAATGTGGCAAAATACATTAATACGTTGTCTTGGCTGAATGAAGCTATTTATAAAATCGTTTTTTCGACGTCTTTCTAGTTAAAATTTTATTCCTCGAGCGGAAATTACTAGAAATTTTTGTAAAGTCATAAACCAAACTCCAACATTAAAAGTTCATGTAAATGTAGTTCATGCATTATGCATGAAATTCTACACAATAAAGACATTTTAAGAATCGTTTACACTCATCCAAGAAGAAAGAGAAGAAAAAATAAAACAATACACGAATACTTTCACGATGACAATATTATTTTTCATTACGAAGGACTAGCTTTAGTACGGGTCTAATTTTACCCCCTTGTTCCCCTGCTAACTTCTTGTAATGTGGAAGATTGATTCCACGTGACGGGTGTCGTAATCATAATAAATCTATCAGTGCGAGAAGCTCTCCAAATCAAAGCCCGAGGGTCTCAAGATGGTGGCAAAAAAAAATTAAGGCTTTTTTGACGCAAAGTTGAATGAGAAGCGCGGGGAACCTGTTTTATGGGAACATTTACGTTAATTGTAAACTCGGTTCTTTTGGCGAAGGTTGAACCTTTCCTTTTCTCAAAGTCTAGGTATATGCTACGAGAGAAGGAACATGAAAAGAATCGAATTCGAAGCAATGTATGATAGGACAAGCCAGAAGAAGGATAATGATGAGCACCAATGTCCCAGCATGAACAGATCCAATGAAGATAGCCTACAGGTGGAAAGAGATAGAACAGATCTAACGGAGAGTAGCGCTGAGGTGCATTAACCTACCGCTTTATCTCGACGGAAGGTTTTTGAGTATTCAAGCTCCCCGCTGAAAAAAGAGCAGTAGTATTCAAAGCAAAAAAGAGCACAACAACTGACCGAGAGTCTTTATGGGTCAAGCAACAGGCCTCAAGTTTCTTGCTGGAGAAATGGGAAGCGAAAATCGCTCAGAGTAAGCTAAATACATGGGCGACTCTTGGGTTGATGAGCGAATTTGATGAGTGAATGAATCAAAACCACGGTCAGCTGAACTTTTTTCCTGACGCCGTTTTTAGGCAGTCGTCGTTGCTTCAACAAGTACTTTCTTAAAAAGTTAAGAAAAGTTGAACAGGCGATGTGTTTGCACTGCAATCAATGGACCACAGCACAACTTATCTGAGGTTGAAGCGTGGAAGCGCGAACAGAACATGCCAAGTCGGTCTCTGCAAGACCCTTGAAGCCACAGTCATGAAGAAGAAGATGGACATGGAGTAGGCCAGTGCAGAGACACATGGCACATGTTTTTGCGGATCTCGCTGTGCAAATTGGCCCTGGAGTCAATACCCAAAAAGTAGGAGCCGAATTAGTCCGTAATACCCTCCCCCCCTCCCTCGAATGCGTAAGGAATTGGGAAGAGTGATCCAAGGTTTAAAGAGGAAGATCCAATCGTCACAAAGGTTGACGAGGGCAATGCTGTTGTGGTTATGGAGGAATCCGCTTATGCTTCTAAGGTCCACAAAGTGCTCCAGCAATGTGGTGCTAAAGAAAGCGAGAATTTCAGCTTCCCTAAGCAAGTTCAAGGAGTTAGGAGAGACATTACCAAGTGTGCGGCTATTATCAAAACCACAGCGATGAAGAAAACCCTCCTTGTTCCTAACCTCACACCCCCCTCCTTTACGGGTTGCCTAAAGTGCATAAGATTACCCCTATGCGACCTGTAGTCTCATTCATTTCTTCTCCTACCTACTTCTTTGCTAAGTTTTTGGACCTTTGATTCAAGTCTTGCGTTGATTTCAAATCTCCTCATTCAGTTTTGAACTCGGCCTCCTTGGCGGATGTTTTGAAGGACGTAAGTCTTACACCTGGCACGACCATCTGTTCTTTTGATGTCGTTGGTTTGTTCCCAATTATTCCCGAAGCTGTTACTATGCAGCATATGGGCGATCTACTCGTTAAGGTTAATGTTCCTCATAATCAGCTTCAAGAATTCTTCGATCTTCTAAATATCTATTGGTTCCCTAACTATTGTAAGTTCGAAGGGGAGGTTTTTGAATTCCCTGATGAAGTTGAGATCTCCAGTGGATCACCCCTAGGCTCCCTCATCTCCGACGTTTTCATACCGAAGTTTGAACTAGATCTCTTTTCCTCGAACCAGGTGCTACTGAGTCATATTTACTATTGGCACAGGTACGTGGATGACGTTCTGTGAGCGTGGACTCGTCCTCCAGATCTCCTCGGTGAATTTCTGAGGCATCTTAATTCCTATTACCCTTCCATAAAATGTACCTTGGAACTAGGGGAAACCTCCATCAACTTCTTGGATTTATCGATCTCCGTAAGATCGGGTATCCATGAGTTTGGAATACACAGGAAGGATACTACAACCTATGTTCTAGTGCACGGAACTTCATTCTGCCCTGTTGCTCGTAAGATAGCAGCCCTTAATAGCTTAGTCCAGAGACTGACTCGTATTCCATTGAGTCATGCTGCCTGTAAGGAAGAATTGTCAACTATAAAATACCTGGCTAGAGTGAATAGGGTCAATGTCGACGTCGACGTGATGGTTTGGAGGGAAACCACTAGGAAAATTCTACCACCTCCCTCCCCCGAGACACGATCTATGACCGTTGTATGCGCTGGGTCAGTCTCCCTTTCCTAGGGAAGTTCTCCCTTCAATTGGGTCGGGCCTTTCGTCCGTTTGGTTTCAGACCTGCATTTTTTAACCCTACCACTGTGAAAGGGTTGTTTGTGAGGTTGAAGGACCCTATACCAGTTGATGAGAGGAGCGGTGTTTATAAGATTGAATGTAGGGATTGTAGTGGTTTTTATATTGGTGAGACCAGCCGCCAGATGAAGCTGAGAGTAGCTGAGCACGTGAAGTCTTGATAAAAAAGACACCTGGGGAATCCGCCTTCGCCAATCATTTGATCAATAATGGTCACAGTTTCCGTGAGGGATCGGAAGGGCTGCAACACAAGAAATCATACAGGAAAAGTTAATTTTTCTCCTCCCTCGTTAAAGTTTGAACGTCATCATTTGCCTCCTCCTTCCGGTCCAAAAATCTTCTCCTCTTCTCTACCGCTTATACGAATGTATTGTGAAAAAATACGCCAAGGAAAAGCTCCAAAGCTTCTAAAGCTAAATCACAGACTGTTTGCCCAATCTCTTATAGTATACTGAGGGAACTTCAATACCCCTTTAATGAAGAAAATTGATTTCGCAGCGGACTATATAAGAATTAAACTCGTCATTTTGCATCAATTCATTTATGCGGTCACGGATTCATTATTTTTTGAACGCCTATTGCACATACTTAGCTGTGAATCGCATCACGATGAGAGAGGAATACATATAACACTCGAGGTCATCAGCTTCTCAAAAAAGTAAACTTTAAAACCACTTAAAACCGATACTAAAATCGAAACATCGTCATCATCTTCATACTAAATTAGTTTTCGTTATAGTCGGCGGGGTTACTTTTTGTACTTGATATTCCATTCACCCGCGATAATGATTTGAAAATCGCAAAACTCGATTTTTACGTAATTCAAGCGTTAATTTATAAAACTGTATTTAAAGTATTTTTACGCTTTAAATAGAAATTTGTAAAAATAAATCTGCTCCACGGAACATCATTAGACACACGAGATATTAGTTGTCTTTGATGCTCAGTCTCATTCTCGTCTCTCTCTATCTGCTTCTTAGCATCTTTTTAAAGATTAGATCTAGGTACGAAGTTTTGTTTTGACTCATTGGAGATTTCTCTTTTTGCTTTATTTGCATCCCGCTTCGATGACCCAGTCGCGGTAAAACTTTATCTCAAATAACGTCATCACCTTCTCATCTCTGCCATCAAGGATTCATATTTCTGTTAGTATAGCTCCGATAATCATACGAATTTTACAGTTTAAAACACACTGAAATGGTTGCTGCAAATTTTTCTCATCGTTTTTTTTTCTATACCCAAAAAAAGGCCCACTTTTTTTACTCGGTCGAAAAAAAAAACTACAATGCGTTCGTAATTTTCGAAAGATCGAACCTGAAAACGAAACCAAATGTTACGCGAAAAAAATCATGACCAGAAGTGATAGGCTAAAATATCTTCTATAAGGCCCTTGAAAAGTAAACCTTTGGCGGTCTTTCAATGAACGATTTCAATGACATTTACGAAGGCGGCACAAAATTTCGTGTAGTAAGTAACGATGGTCGTTAGCATTAACCTTCGATATTTCTGAGAAAAAGTTAACGGACTATCCTCGTAAAACATTTTTCCGCGGTTCGATTTAATTTTGAATTTTAATATTCAACGAGAGAAATTTTTCATTCATTCCTACGATCCGATCGTTCTAAAACTAGTTTATTCGGACGAACTATACGTTGAACTTTCTTCACAAAACGGGTAGTTTGAAACTTGGTATAATTTACAGCACTCATGACGACGGTCCTAATTCCATCGTATACTTCGAGGAAATGGGATCATATCGAAATTTGATACTTCTTATTTCAGTTTTTTGTTTAAACATGGCCAGTTTTCTGGATATTGACGAGCTACGATGAATGAAAAAATCTTGTTAGTACACAATTTTTGCGCTCTATAAGGTTTCTTCTAAGCCTGACCCACTGATACATAATGTCATGAGAGTGGTAATTTTTAGTTGCTAGAAAGAACTTCTTAAATTGTGTCTGCAGTAATAAGAGAAAACTGTGAAAACTTCATTTTAAAATTATGTTACTCCGTTGAACATTTGATGGCAAAAACTGCCCCAAAATTTCACGATGCGGGATATTTTGGGCCCAGTTGGGTGATTTTGAGCATATTTTACGTACATAATGGGGACATAATACTGGTCTTTCTGCCTTCAAATGTTCAAAGGGACCTTCTTACAATCTTCACTTTCGTAATCAGCTGAGGAAAGGAGCGAAATGATTACAAAGTGGTAGGAGGAGGATTTTAAAAGATATTCAGCTCCGCAGTTTGCGCTACAAGTACAGCTTCGCCCTCAAGTCTCATTTCTTATAAAGGTGAATGACAAGAGAAATGAAGAGAAAAGAATGGAATTACTTAGAACGAAGAAATGAGTCTTAATTCATCAACTTTAGTAGCCTACTGCACAAGAAATCTCTTAGCGCTCAGCGATCTCTATCAATGGAAAATTGTATCAAGTCTATACCGTCACGAAATGGAAAAATTCATCGCACAAATTACCCTACGGACTACAAATTGACCAACCGAAGATCAGCAATCATTTCACAAAAGCAACGTCACGAAACCCATAAAAAGCCGCCCGCCCTCTCTCAATGACAAATTTCCTCTAAACATGCAAGTCTTCTCACCGAAATTACAAGAAACAATTCAAAGGTGAGTTTTTACAGCTGATTTTTTTCGACTAGGCAGATTTCATGATAAGAAGCAAAGTGGAAGAAGACAAATGAGAGTGAGTCTGATACCCTTCCTCCCTAACAACTGGGTGAGACGTTTTTCCGAACTAAAACTCCCTAATTTGAAAATTCGCGAGTTTCACCCCTCCTCTCGTTTCTTGCAAAACACTACTTTATACTAGGTTTATACTAGGTCCATACCAAATGTCTGAGCTCGTAGATTATTCTAAACTATACGCTTATACTAGGCCTATATTAGATTATTTGGGCAAACCTGGACGAGTAATCCTCCCTTTGTCCCATCGTTAACAATCGTATATTATATTGGGCTCTTGAATTATATAAGGCTATTCTAGGTACATTTGGAGGCCTATGCTTGTTTTTTGCCTGCCACTGACCCTGTATAGACTTCCGAGAGTCATTTAGCCTACGATACAGAAGTCTATACTAGACTCATACTAGGCAAAGAGTTCGAGTGGAGACGAACGAAAGGGAAAAAGCTGGCTTCGGTAACGGAGCGTTAAATTGGTTTTGATTTTGAGAATTGAATTTGTCAAACTTGTAGTCACGAAAAGTCTACATTTTTCTGACTCTTATTCTAGCATACATAGCTTGAAAGTTGAAATTTTGACGTCTCCCTTCTCTCATACGTATGGCTCCATACTGCAAATTTTCTTCCAAGTTCTCTTCCTATCATATTTATGTCGAGATTCGAAATGTTTCTTCGGTCACATAAAGCTCAAAAGTCCAAATTTTACAGAGGACTTGTTTTTTAGAGGGGGGGGGATCCTTTTGGAAAATTTTGACGTACCACCGTCTGCTGTCCGGAAAAAACTTACCTACTCTAATAAAGGTTGGATTTGGTAGATTTCAAATATTGAACGACCTATATACAATAAGAGAAGAATTTGGAAATAATTCAATCATCATAGGAGTGATTCTTGGAAAAATTTAAGGGAGCTTGGAAATTGAAATTTTGACTTTCAAGTCATGTATATGATAGGGTGAGGGGGGGGTGGAAAAATGTCGACTTTTGAGCCATATACATGAGACAAACAAACTCAGAAACTGGTCATTGAATTTGGAAAATACTCGACTTCTAAACTCAATTACTCTTGAATAAAGAGCTATTTCTGAATCCCCTGCCTGTCACATACCTGTAACTCGGAAGGCAACATTTTCCCAAGTATCACTCCTGTCATAAGTTGCTCGATATTTGAAATATTTCTTAGTCCAACTCCTTCGATGTTCAAACTTTTCAGGACTCTGATTTTGGATCTATTTCTCAACATCAAAACAGATTCGCCCCGTAAAACAGGTTTCCTGTGTTCTTCGTTTAACTGATCTTAGGAAGCCGTAATTTTTTCAAATCAACCACCAGCTATCATATATTATTCATATTTAATTTGAAAGTTTAAAGTTTTTCAAGTCCAACTCCTATATTAGGGTAGGTCATTTTTTTTCGGCCAAAATTTTTAAAAATTACCCCTACAAAACAGATTAGTTGTTAATAAATGAGCCGGTGAGCATTCAGCTCAAAATCATACAGTATATCAAACCTATTTTGGGCCAAG
This sequence comes from Aspidiotus destructor, assembly GCA_035079395.1. Lineage (NCBI taxonomy): Eukaryota > Metazoa > Arthropoda > Insecta > Hemiptera > Diaspididae > Aspidiotus > Aspidiotus destructor. Next base: position 6,041,757 of record JAVHKZ010000003.1, on the reverse strand, counting down.
AGTGGGGGTAAACAAGCGGAGCGAAAGAGTCTGTAAGCTATCTAAAATCCTATCCTACTTTTGACACGTTTCATGTCTTTTCTCTAGCCTTTAATTCTTTGAAAATTTTCCGGGCGTCCGGTCGTGACCTTGGGACTTGAAATAATTTTGGTCAAAAAAAGAAATAATAAAAAAAATTTAATAGAAAAATAAAAATAAAATAAAATAAAATAAAATAAAAATGAAAATGAAAATAAAAAATAAATAAAATAAATAAAAAATGAATAAAAAATGAATAAAAAATGAATAAATAAAAATAATAAATAATAAATGAATAAAATAAAATGGAATAAAAATAAAATTAAAAATAAAATAAAATAGAATAAAGCTAAATTAAATTAAATTAAATTGAAAATAAAAATAAATGTCTGGGCGGTCATTGAGAAATTTGCGAGTATCATCCTCTCTCTCAAAAAAAATAATGGAAAAAAATTGAATCATAAAATATAAATAAAATCAAAAATAATTATGAAAAATCTCATCAGCCTGGAATATACTGAAGTAGACTTGTACTGGACCAAGAAGCGGGACGAACGAGCGGAGCGAGTGAGGCCCAGTAATCTCATCAGCCTGAAATATACTGAAGTAGACTTACACTAGACCATGAAGGCTCATTAGCCTTAAATATTCCAGAGTAGACTTATACTACATTAAGCGAGTGCCGCGAGTGAGTCCCAGAAAACGGTCAGCCTAAAATACTCTAAAGTAGACTTATACTAGAACAAGAAGCTGGAAATTTCGGAAATTTTTGAACTATGAAGAGCTTAAGACGACTGGCGAAAAGACATGAAACATGATCTTTATATTTTTGGCAACGCAAAGAAATCCTTTATCTTTATCTTTTTTTTCTTCAATATTGCTCAGTAGACATGAAACATGATCCTTATCTACTTGGCTCTGCCAGAACATTTATCAAGCCTCCTTAGGGTCAGTTGCGAAGACGTCAACTGCATGGGTGTACTTGTGCTTTGGCATTGAATTCCAACTTCATAATGTTTAGAAAGTTTTCCAGTTTTCGACTTTTTAATGAGCCATGAGGATACCGTACGATAAAAATGACGAAATACACTCGTACATCTATAGAAAATGAGTTATGACAAGAGCGTGACAACATGACTTACTCTTGACAAAAACATCCCAATTTGTTACAACAAGCGAATTGACTCCCTATAAGAAAACCAAATGAGCACGGATCATGACGTTACTGATCGAAAATACGAAAAAATTTTGGCTCGAAAATCATTTTGATATGCCCAGACCTTTATCTTCTCAGTTATTTTACATTTTCATTTGGTAAAAGAGAATGATTATTACTGACCGCGATTTCCGTACGGGAGTCGTTACATTCGATGAGAAAATTTCGGGTATATTGCCGACAGTGTCCGTGTGTATGACGTCACAATTACGTAGATGAAGAATTACTCTTGAAAAATTTTCAACCAATCAACATTTATGATGAGTTCATAAAAGCACTACTTCACTAGGCCAAGCATTGAATTCAGTATTCACCGTAAGAGTAAAGAGGAGAAAGAGACGAAAAAAAGGCCAAGAAGATTCAAAAAGTAGGAGAGAAGGCCTCCTTCAAAACAAAAGAGCTCTACTGACGCAGCTGAATGATTTATGGTAATTCAATGTGAAATTCAGGGATGAGTTCTACATTGAAATATATTTTCAAGCTGTATGAGTGCTCACCTTCATCATAAAAGAGGAGGCAAGGTCTTTTTTATCCTCGCATGATTTTTGAGCGAAGGAAGTTTTGTTTCTGACGTTTAAGGTTGATGAAAAGGATACGAAGTGATACGATCACGATTTGGCGATAATTTAGGGAAGGATACATTTGCGATATTTTCAACTCCAAGCCTCCATATAGCCTTTAAGAGCTCCATTTTCTAGTCCCTAAACGATTTCAGCAAATTACTTGGGTTCTTTATACATCTCATCACAGTGTTCACGAACAACGATGTACTGGGGGAAAATTTACCAAATTCTTGAGACAAAATGATAGATCAGCCAATGTTTTTCAAACAATTCTTAATCTTTACCTACGTTCTTGTCCCAAAATCACAGTACAATTTTACTACAAGTGTACTTTCAATTTCCATCGAAAAATCCAAGGATCGTCCGATAATTTTTGCGCCAAGTAGGTGAACATCAATTCGCCGCCAAAAGAAATTGATATACATCTACTTTTACATGTTTCCACAGACAGGGCACACACTTCAACGTGAATCATACAAAAACCCCATTTCTCTAGATTCGTAGGTACTCATGGGTAGAAATTATCATTTTCTATGCTGATAATTGGGTACATCGAAACCCACACGAGCTAACGGATCAACTGGTTTTAATACGAAAATTTTTTGACTCAAAAATCACCTGTATCATTCTCGAATCCAGCACAAACGACACTACAAAATTACGCGCATTGATCGTAATTTAGGAATTCACATACTAGCCGGAAAAAATATTTCGTAACACTGCAACTGCATTAATGCAGTATCACGCACATTCACAAAACACATTATTGCCCACGAGACGTAATAGAACAGATAATCTTCATTCGTATTCACCTGCTGTACCTACACTCGTGATTCGAAATTACGACCTTACAGTATGTGTGAACGTACGAAATTCCATAATACTCGTATACGAGAATGGAAAAAAATGAAATATTTATTAACCACGAATAGTAAGCCCGGTAAACTCGACTGCTCCGATGCAGAACGTATCACCGTCTGAACGTCGGAACCGGGGAACGTGTTCGTACCGTCACACGTGAGTGCGGGTGTTCTCACCGACCCTCTCTATACGCGTTTATAAAAATAACTTTAAAAAGTAATATTCTTGCCGGAGCCACACAATCCTAGATGACTGATGAATTTCGAAATATTATCGAACTACAAATAACAATACTCTATATTATACACACAACGCAACGTCAAGTGCAGTTTAAATCATACACGTAGAATACGCGCCAATTTTTTCTTCCGAACTAGTGCCAATAGATCACTATTAAGTATTTTTCTAACGGATCACTCTCGGATGCCTTTACCATAATTCTCGCTCACCGTGTATTATTTTCTTCCGGGGAAGTCGCTGCGCCGCTCGTCTTGTTCGGGTAGTCTTCGTTTTGTGGCAGGTTAGTTTTATGACCCAAGAATAGGGTACCTACTTTCTCGAGGGTTGATGCAAGTTTCATGTTTATGGTAATTTGAATTTGAATTATATGAATCTCTAGTTCAGCAGGAGAATAGAATTTAAAATGATATGTCATTTATTCGTCTTAGAGAGAATGTAAATTAAATCTTTTGAAAAAATGAACCGCAAGCGACTTCCTCTGCTGTTTTTGTAATTGCTTATACAGTACTGTATTTCCAATTTTTTTCACGTCTAAATAGGTTACGGAGTTTGTATTAAGTATTCGGGGCGAAGAGGTACTTCGAAAGAATGAATGAAAAATGAAAAGGAACCCAAGTACCTAAGTACGTATGACTTTATCATCTGATCGAGTGGTTGATATAATTAGTTATAAGCAGGACGAAGAAAGCCATTTGCTGGAACAAGATGAAGGAAAAGAAAGGGCTCCAGCAGTAGTGAAGTTCCGAAACGCTGTTCGTTGTAAAAAGATAAAATAAGGAAGAAAGTTCGATGTACGAAGCAAATTCAATTACTTTCTTTCTTTTTTGAACGGTTGACGGTTACCCCACTATAGGTAAGGACGAGGGAGGTTCCTATTGCAAAATGAGTGACGTGAGAGGGTAACCTGTTTTACAAGCTTGGCGAACCTTCCCCCTGATAAAGTTTCTCAAGTCCGCCTCTTCTTATAATATAGATTGGAAGTCGACATTTTTAAAGGGTCTGTCCCGATGTATATTTTCGAACCGGTCATCCGGAAGGTCTCCGTAGTTCAACTTGGATTACGCTAGGCGTTGTATTGAAAATATCCGAATTTTGCAACGAAAACGTGACTCTCATTACTTCGGGAACCATCATTGGAAGTCTAAATATTTTTTTAAATATCTCAGAAACATACGCGATTAACGCAAATGAATTTCTGGACCGTAAAATTTCTTTTTGAATGGTACTTCTTACATCAAAATTCAAACCACTTGGTTTTTACCTTTAAAATAGCATTGCTCCCTGTTCATTCAATGACAGAATGCAACGTCGAGCTAAGTTGGGCTGACCAGTTCGAATATTGTAGGCGACTTGTAAAATTTCACCGTTTGTAATCTGTCCAAGCCCTGCTCAGCTCTGTGGAAAGCCCATGTCTATCTAGGCAGACTGAAAAAATTTCGTTTTCTGGTAAGTATAAAGCAAGCTCTCGAGGTACAGACGCGGTAGATGGAGCCGGTCAAGGCAAGACAGAGGCAACATTATTTACGACCCTCGGAAGTCAACTCCACCCACCTTGCGCCTAAAAGGTTTTAAAGTTACGTCGAAGAATGTGATAAAGAGTCTAGGCATCTGGTTTGATTCAAACCTCTTTCCTGATGACAACGAAAAGTCGAAGCGGGGTGAGGAATTACCTACGCGACCTAATGACAAATCGGGGAAGGCCGAAGGAAGTCAAAAGAAAGTTGATCCTTTTATATGGTACCTCTGAATGGGCCGACTCAAAGTAGATAGCCTGGAAATTTTTCTGGTGAAGCCTAATAAATAAAAATCATGTCTCATGACCATCATAATTTACATGTTCGTCTTGGCCGGTTACTTCTATACTCGCTCTGCATGTTTACTCCAATCGTGATCTAGTGTGAGTCTAGTATACTGCGCGTTAGGCTACTCAGCTCCTATAATTCACTCGCTCCGCTTGTTTGCCTCCAATCTTGGTCTCGTGTAAATCTAACATACAGTACAGTAAGCTACTCTACTCCTAATCTTATTGTACTAACTAGAAGTACTCGCAGATTTCTGAATCACTTACAAAAGGGAAGGGAAGAGGGGGGTACTAATTTCTTTGTTAGTTTGTCGTGAGGAAAGTGGTATACAGGAGTACTCAAAGATTTCTGAATCACCCACGAGGGTATACGCTATTATGTAAAGAGAAGAAATATTCTCTCGAAAATGAAAATCCGTTTTGGGGGAAGAAGGGAGGGGGTGAGTAAACTCACAGATTTTGAATCAGGGTAAGGTGAGACAAAAGAAAAGAAACATATCAGAAAAAAATCCAGCAAAGAGTTGCGCTGAGGTGTGTTAGACAGTCTCGACGAAGGCCCTTCGCGTATTAGAACGTTAACGACCAATCGAGCTCCTTGCTGAGGAGAAAGCAGTGGTCTTCAAAAAGGAAGACAACGACTGACCAAGAGGCACTACAGGTCAAACAAGAGACCAGGCCTTTGAAAAAATTGCTCAGAGTAAGCAAGGTAAATGGATGATTTGTGTGAGTGGATGAACCGAGACCTTGGTCCGCTAAACTTTTACCTGACGCAGGTGTTGAACGGCCATGGCTGCTTCAACGAGTACTTTCATGAGAAATTAAGAAAAGTTGGGCAGGTAATGTTTTCGCACGTCTATCGAGGGCGAGATGATGGACCAAAAGACACCTCACATTTGAGTGTGAGGCGTAGAGGCGTGAGCGGGACAAGCTTAGTCGATGTCTTCAAGAGATTGGGGTTGATAGAACGCTGGAATCCACTATACAGGGTTTTGGAGAGGCATGGAAGGAGGTATCTGCACTCGCAGTCACAGTCATGTAGACAAGATGTTCATGGAATGGAATAGGCGAATGAAGAGCTAAGCTACGCTATGGCCTACTTGACACCTTTGTACCATCCGCATACAGACGAAATCCTGTAGGATTAAGAAGAGTGAGTGAAGAGACTTGAAGAAAGAAGAAAAAGGATCTCCGACAGCGGCTAAGTTCTAAGTTGAGTCTGAGTGGGTGTGTACTAAAGTTTGCAGACGGAGTTTCGCCAAAGAGATTCTCTCAACCCTGATGTTATACCTTGAGTTAAATTCACGAGACGCGTGTGTTGAGCGGCTGTGGCTGCTTCAACGAGTATCTTTACAAGAAGTTAAGGAAAGTTGAGCAGGCAACGTTTTCGCACCACCTTATTTGAGTTCGAGGCGTCGAGGTGTGAGCGAGACAAGCTTAGTCAGTCCCTTCAATAGGTCAGGGTAGATGAAGCGCCCGCGCCTGTTCCGAGAAGCCTGGTATCCATCACGCTAGTCCGAAGAAGCATGGAACCAGGTGTCTGCATTTGCAGCCACCGTCATGAAGAAAAAGATGAACCGGGAATGGAATAGGCAAAGGGATAACCACGCTATGTTCTAATCGATACCTGTGTACCATCAACATTCAGATTTGCAAGAGGAAGCGGAAGATCACCCGAAGAAGGAAGAAGATGAAGAGAAGCCAACAGCAATCCAGTTTCTTATCTAAGATAGCGGTAGTGTTGTTGTTGTGTATTCTAGTGTTTTCTGTGCGCCAGGGGGACACTGCCACTTGCCGGTTGCCAAAGTAGCTCGGTGGTTGCCGAGTGAAAGAGGGGGTGCGCCGAGGAGATTCTTCTAATACTGAAGTTATACCCGAAAGGGTCGATTCCGGTGTTGGAAAAAACAATCTCTACTATGGAGGAACGGCGGTGCTGCACAAGCGACAGAAACGATACCCGGAAAGGTCCGTACAAGTATTGGAGGAAACAGCGGTCACTCGACTATGTAGGGTGGGCGGCTACACATGCGACACAAGGATGTAAAAGTAATGAATTTTATTCTCCGCGCCATTGCGAATCATTTCAATGAAGACGTAATCGGAAAGAAGCCAGAGACTTCATAGTTCTAGAGGCTCCTTTAGATACTCAGAATATAATTAGCAAGATACTGAAGGTGGAAAATGACGTCTACCAGATCGTTACGAAAAATGGCATATTGAAAAACTGATATCAAAAAGAGGCGTTTTCCTTCGTAGGACAGTGGCCATGTATTCGAAATTTGGAGGCCAGGGCGCATAGCCTAGGGGAATGCCATAACGAAGAGATGAGCTTGTTTTTAAAACAAAATGTTGTGCGATTCTTGATGTCATAAAAATAACACTGAAATTTATAAACATTCTTTTTACGAACTTCTGTAAACGTTAGTAATAGATATTTTTATTGAAAAGATCAGCCGAGGAAAATAAAATTCAGTCCCGTAGCTAGGGGACTGCCCCCTGGCATTTTCCTAGCAATTTGACCAAAACAAAAGCGAAAAACGTTTATTATTGTTTTTCAAAAAGTAGTCCCCCTTGAAAATTCATTTGCCCCCCTTGAAATCGAAATCTGGTTACGGGGATGTATTCAAACTAAGAAAGGATTTTTCTGCCGAAGAACCTTCGGGCTTTTTGCAATGCGCCGAATTTCAATCAGGCTGAAAAGCATCACAGAGAACTTAACATTGGTAGGGAAGATGACTATCTGTCTGCAAATAATCAGGTCGACTGGAAACTTCTTCTGTCGGTTCTTTACATTTTGCCTTACAAATTGCCTACGACAGAAGTTGAAGGATAAAAAGTTTTCCAAATCTCAAACGTTAGTGAATCGCCGTACACCTATGCAGACAGCATAGGTAGAGAAAGTACAAATCAAATTCTATTGGAAAAATATACGTCGTACAGTACCAAAGTCTATCTTCTTACAATACCATATCAAACATCATGTATCTGGGCTAAGTACGGTACACTATAACCTCTGGCAGCAGACGATGTACATTCGATTGAACTCTTAGGGTCTGGATCGAGTCACTCCAAACCACTCAAACTCATAAGTCTTCTACCTATCTCAAATCTCTTAATTTCAACCGTGCCTCGGTACTTGATCAAACGTCTGCCAACTACATTCGAGCATGGAAAATTTTGTGCGAACACTACAACGATTTGAGCTTGCTAAAAGCAGTCAGAATGTCAGAGATGAAATTAATGAACCCTAGAGTAGAAAAAAGTCATTCGTGTTTTGGTGTCATTTTTTCTCGTCCTGACGAAAAGTCACATTAAGAAAATGAATATCAACTAAAATGATCGTCCCTTTGATCTCGAACAAGAATTGATTTTTGTCTGAGCCCGATACATTGTAAGAACAATCATGGAAGTCTACTTCACAAAATCTGTCATTCCACCATGTTATGTCACATCTTGAAGAACAAATAACTCTTTGACACCTTCAAATCATAGACTCGCACGTAAAATGGGCCATATAGTTTAAAAATGAAACATGAACAAAAACTCTTAATGGTCCATATTTTTCTCGTACAAACTCAAGATACTTTAAATAAGAATTAACTGAAAAATTAACCCCATTTTTTTAAAAGAAAAAACAATTCAGAAACATCGACTACATATTATGTGTGTCTCACTGTAGCTCGTCAGAATGACGATGCAACCGCAATGTGCGAAGTTACTTTTTGTTGCACCCCATATGAGTTTACTGTGTCGGTCACCGACCTAGAAATAAATCAAATACACGATGTCTGCTAATAAACCAAATCATCAATTACGTATGTGTATCATAACTCATAGCAGAACTCGCGTGTGTTCGTTTTCTCTTTTTCGCGCCCATACAATTCCATTTGCGCATTATCCCTTCGAAATTGTCAGTTTTCCAAGAAACATATAGGCGCGATACATTCATTGAAGATAAGACGAAAAAATATACACTTACAGACAAGCCAGAAAACGAATATTTTTTCACGGTAAACAAATAAAATGTTGGAATTTCGAAAATCGTTACAGCATCCGATATCTCAAGTTTTTCGGAGCTGGTATTTTTCTCTTTATACCTGGTGACTATGAGCCGTTAGACGCGGGAACGATTCATTAAACTAATTAAATTGAATTCCTTACAGCTAGACTAGTTTACAAAAACTCGTCCTAAATGAGCCACCACATCCTGACGTGTTTGATTGATGCGTAAAATCTTCGTAGGCGTTAGACTAAAAACAAAATTTCTAGTCTCACTCTCACTATCCAAAAGTTTACATGTGTGATGTTACGTGAACAATGACAATACAGGTCTTAACAAATGGATGAGACATTTTCCTCATGCGTATGAGTTAGCTTCATAGTATTATTGAGATGTGCTCTAGCTACTATGAACGTTTATCTTTTATCTTCGATTTGCAAGTTACAGAGCTTTGAGGGGACTGTCTCGCAATTCGCAGTCCAAAGTGTACGGTTTGCAACTACTCGCCGTCTTAATTACAATCCACGAGAAATTCAAGGATGTCCGAAATGCGGCCAAACAAAATTTTCTTTCCCTTACAAAATGATTGCATCGTATATATTGACTGCAATTAAACTTTGAAGAAAAAATGAATCAAATCTCTCAGTAAAAACTGCGACTTACAAATAGCATCATAGATGACGAACTAAGAACGGCTTTTAACAGAGGTCTTACGGGAGAACTGAACGATTATCCGTTCAATCCTATGTAAAAACCAACGGTGTTTTTGCCTCGTTCTTTAGTTCGTCACGTTTGTAAAGCATCACTATATAATACAGTTGAGCAAAGGAGGATCTATCTTATTTAATTTTGTCTACAAAGTACCCGTAAGAAATCCCCGTTACAACATTCGAAACTATTTGACAGCTCCTTGCGGAAACAATTAGTCAATATCTCGTTATTCAAATCTCACCCATCAGTTCGTGAAATACAATACAGAAAGAAATACAAACACGGACTGCGGAATTAGAAGAATGAAGAGCAATCATGGATTGTTTGAAAGAGTCAGGAGGTTCAAGGGAATAATTTACTACCGCTGCCATACTGAGGACAGATACTCTTGCCGGAGTCAGTCAATCAATATATTGGCCGCAAACTGGACGAAAAGTTACTAAAAAGCAACCAATATGGAGTGACTGTGAATTGAAGGGAGTTAGTGAGTTAATTTCCTCTTAAAAGGAGATTTGGTGTACCATATCAAGATTGAGTAAGAGATTTGAGCGATCGAAAGTGAGCAGAAAATAAATGTACTTATAGGAATGGGCTAGTTGCACGGTTCGTCATTATATGGAATTCGCGTCACGAAATTGACGTCACGAGCTGATGACGTCATGAGTGACCTTGACCAACTAACGTCAATCTTTGCTACTTTGAAGATGAGCAAGCACGTGCTGTCCTTATCTAACCACTATAATCTCCCTCCTAACACGCAGATATTACAGGCTACCAATTAATAACACTACCAACTGTAGGGTATGATAATTATATGAAACCATCTATCAGATGGCGGTTCAACAAAACCCGTATCCTTATAACCTTCATCAGAATAGGTTATACTAACCTAACAGAGCTTTAAACATTCTCTAATTACACGTCAAGTGACTTATACATGACTGCATTGTAACCACGTATGTTAGACCAAGAAAGAGAGGAGGAGGGCGTCATGCATACTAGACTATAAATCGATATATCATCACCGATAAAATCTAGAAGCTTTTCCGAATCCTTCTCAGTCGTAATCTAGCTTCTATTAGGAAGTTCTGAATGACACTGTCCAACAAAAAGAACTTTTTCGCAGTAACATGAACAATGCTAGTTTATTCTTACTGTATTTTCAACGCTGACTACGATGCTGTTCGACATTTTTCTGCAACACGTCTAGTTTTCCTGTAATTTCTGTTGAATTAATATTCAAAAATATTGTAAAGTCAACAACTTCAACTCATTAATTGGCTGCGTTCTGATGAAAAATCATTAAATACATTTTTACAAATCAAAATTTCGAACTCTCTCAAATGAAAAAATAAAGTGTTATTTCAATCGAGTCCGTGATAATGAAGAAATTATCATTTTTCTAGAAGGTAATAATTTGAGTCCAGGCAAGCAAGGGTTTTGAAAATGAAAAAATTGCTACAAAAGATTTTATTGCTGGAAGTTGTTGGGAATGGTATCCTGAATATAGGAAAAAAACCCAAGTCCCCACAACCTTGTGCGTCCCGGGAGGGGGAAGTGACTTCAATTTTGGTTTTTTCATATTTTTGGGTGGAAATATGCATTTAATCGAGAAATGCCATCCGAGATAAAATGTTCCTCGTAAAATTCTCTAAAAAAATGGTTATTACGTATTTTCTTGTAACTGTACTCATAGAGGAGTTATGACCAATGATAGTTACTACATTGAGTTATTCAGCGGAAGGCAAACAAGAAATTCAAATTTAGTACATTTTTTACAAATATAAACACTACAATTGAAGGATAATGCTAAACAACAAAAATTTATAATTATAACATTGAATTACAAAAAAGTTGATAATTCAAAAAATTAAAAGAGTTTTGCAGTGAAATTACATTGCCTGCTCAACTTTCCTTAATTTTTTGTCAAGATAATTGTTGAAGCAGCCATCACCGCTAAGTACCTGCGTCAGGTGAAAGTCCAGCTGACCATGGTGTCGGTTCATTCACTCATTAAGGTCGAGTATTAACACACGGGTTGTCCATGTGCCTTCCGTGAGCTATCATAGACTTGGCATAAGAAACTTCTTTTGTGAAAGCTATTCATATTGTATACTTGTCTCAAACAAGCTTCCTACTATAAGTACTGCTGCTTATTCTTGTGTTTTCAATTTTAGTGCAATTGATGCACTACACTTGCACAAATGGGAGGGGGTGTCACGGCGGGACTATCCGTCCCTACCTTACGAACATCTATTACTCGTTCCGTGCTTCCCCTACAGCCGACACCTAAACATTGTGACGTAATAAACACATTGGTTTCACTCGCTCGCTTCTTGCGTTTGCGATACGAATCCGATATTACAGGCGGACCGGTGTAAAAGATGATCTGACTATAACAAAAAAATTTGAGAACAAACTCCTGGAAGGAGAAGGGAGTACACTATTATTAAGCGGAGCTGAAAAGCTAGCTGAAAGCCTGAAGCCAAGGCCAGATAATTTTGGGAAACAAGCTGACAAAATGTATCACTTCAAGACACAGACTTCTTGCAGCCTCCTGACCCACTCTTTTTGTTTGCACCAGGGGGAGGGCTGCAGGCTTAAAGGCGGCAATGGACAACTCTCATGCAGCGCATGAAACGCATCCAGCAGCAGACGCATTGAAGGGTCATGTCCGGAAACCCTGCAGCGGGTGTAAATTGTCCGGGCAGCCAGGAGATCCATCCGCCGAGTCGCGTTGAATATGAGTTCGTATTGCGGGGATTCGGATATTCCGGTCTGTAACTCCTCTATGAGTACAGTTACAAGAAAATACGTAATAACCATTTTTGTAGAGAATTTCACGAGGAACATTTTATCTCGAATAACATTTCTCGATTAAATGCATATTTCCACCCAAAAATGTGAAAAAACCAAAACTGAGGTCACTTTCCCCTCCCGGGACGCACAAGGTTGTGGGGACTTGGGTTTTTTTTTCCTATATTCAGAAGACCATATTCCCAACAACTTCCAGCAATAAAATCTTTTGTAGCAATTTTTTCATTTTCAACCCACTTATTAAACCTCTATTTCCTGGACTAGCGTTACCCCGCAGCGTGCGACGCGCATTCGTCACGCGATCGTTTTGTTGAACTCCCCGTCAGTTCGCGTTCATCCTTTTATTCTGCCTTCACAACACTGAAAAATGTTTTTTTTTCTCTCTTATTTTGGAAACACATTTTTACTTTAAATATAGGTACGAATCATCGGAATCAATACTCAAATCACAAAAATGATGAATCCTAAATACTTGAGAAACATCGACATTTACCAACTGAAATACAAAAAAATTTAAATAATCTATTCATGAAAAATTGAATAAAAGCTCTCTATGAAGGGTTAGATTGACTCAATTTTCTTTTTATACGAGCTTCTAGTATAGAGCACCTAGTTACATTGAATGAAGGGTTCAACTTTGTATCTGAGCTTTCTAGTTTTTCGTCAAAGTGGGACTGTTTTTGCATTTTTGACAACTTCAACTCAGAATTCAGACAAACTGAGACGTGCGCTAGCAAAAAACAGCCAACAGAATCATTTTCGGCGTGAAAATTTACTTCAGAGTCAACTTTTGTTTTCAATGTTACTGAAACCCGGGGTGTGCCAAGCTATTCTGGCGCCCAGTGCAGAATTCAAGATGAGCGCCCCTAAAGACAGAAACCTTCAAAAGAACCCACTGAACCTTAACTTACACATATCATATGAAATTTAGGTGCTGTAAACCATCAATCAAGTCAATTAAGTAATAAACAGAGACCGGATTTTACGGCACTAAAAATGGAAATTTTCGGCTTTTTAATATTGTATGTTTCGGGCATTAAAAAAAAAAAAAGTTTGAAAAACGCGGGTTTTTAGAACTATTACAAATTCACGACCAGAATTGAAGCAATGGATGGAATAAGGGCCTTAGAAAAAACCGTAGTTTTTGATCAAAGAATTCAAAGTGGAATATTTTTGTTCGTACATCCTAACTTTTCTTCAAATTTGGATATATTGTTTGTATGAGACTAAAAAATAATTTCACATCAATTGCAATTCAAAAATCTTCTCCTGAAAGTTTATATAACGCTTGAAGTGATGAAACTCTAAGGCCCTTATTCCGTGAAACGATGAAAATGTACGTTGACATCTGATTTTCTGGGGTTTTTTTTGTTCTTTTTTCTCTTCTATTCTCTTCTATCATGGTCGTGAATCATTTTTGAGAATTGTTACTTTGTAGACATGTTGTTTATAGACAGTAGAATCAATTCATTTCGATTTAATAATTTCCTTCTAAAAGGGCCTTAAGTCCTTAAGGCCTTTATTCCATCCATTGCTTCAATTATTCATTCAATTTCTGACCAAAATAAACGAATTCTAGGGATGAAACTCGTCAATATGAAATCCTAACAATTTTTCAATCAAAATTTTTAATTTTTCTGATCTACTCTAAATTAAGCTTCATTATTTTTCCATCAGAATTACCCAATTCTAGGTCAAATTCACCAATTTTTTGTTCAAAATTCCGCGATTTTCAACGATATTCCACAAATTGCTCATTTTCGGCTTCATTCGGCTTTCAACTCTGTTTTCGGCATTTTTCGGCAAAATAAAATCTATTTCCTAGGCCCTACTACCCCTAAAACGAACTTCTATCTATTTTTCAAGCTTCCCGCCCTCAGGAAATGACTAGACTACTGCCGAGGAATCCGGTCTCTGGTCATAAATATAAACCTAATTCCCATTTTTCGGTACGTTTCTGGCGCCCCAGCAACTTGCTCTCGTGGCCATATGGTAGACACGACCCTGCTGAAACCTTGCTGGACAGTGTGATTGGAAATACAACGCAGACGTTTTGTCCAAACCGGATCACTCCTGAAAGATTTCCTTTTTTACCGTACAGATTACGGTTCTTAACCGCGAATCGAACAATGAATTTAATGGAAGTAAATAAATGATAGTCGGACAGCTTAATTATACGAGCATGCAAAAGACGAGCACTAATTCCATTTTGATGTACAACACGCTTGTTAGTCACATAGTCGTGCAAATGTTGCAATATGAACATGATGCGTAATCTTCTTGAGTCGTAGAAAGGCATAATTCTGAGATGGAAAATTCTTCAACATGATACATGAGACAGAATTTGATAAAGGAGTTTCAGTTCATTATGCTTACAATTACTCATTTCAAAAGCTATGACACTTATCTCACCCTAGACTGATCGAATAAACGAGGACGGAGTGAGTGGCCTCGTACTTCAAGAAGGTGAAGAGTGTAAACCGGAAAAAGAAAAACTATTCGATCTCCCCTTAGATATCGATGATTTTCATCATGTGAATTCAAGTGAAATCATCAGAGGGCGGATTTACAAGATGATTTCGGGAGGGGAAATTAAAGACTTTTCTGATAATTGACAAGCAAGAAAATAAAAAAACAAGTAAAAAATAAAGTTTTGAAGTTTTTTCCTAATTTTTCCTTTTCTTTGTGGGGCGGGGGGGAGGGGATCTCTCGCCCCTGGAGTACGTATAGTAGTTTTTAAAAACTAGAAAAAAACTAGAATACAGATGCCAGTCAACATATGAACAGAGTTCTGTAAAAGCTAACCAAACGAAGAGCCAACGATCCATGGAATGAGGTCTAGCGCATTACTCCAACAGATCCCTTCCTCCGAACTGTGTGCCTGTCGCTTGGCCGACCTTCATACAACTCCGCTTATAAGAAGGACAGGGTCAGATCTAGTTTTTGTGGGGCCAAATTTTTGCTATCCTGAGAAAAAAGTCTTTCGGTATGCGCAAGCCGCCACAACCCTCTTCTTCTTCGTTGTTCATTAATTGTTGTTAAATTGCAATTGTAGGAGCCCTTAGAATGCGGCGGGCCAAGACAAATGGTTCCCTTGTCCCCCCAAGAAGATGAAAGACTTTTCTGAGGCTCTGCCAATCTCAACTGATATTTATTAAGAAGCTTTAGTTCAACAAAATGAAACAACAAATGAAGAGACTAATTCCTCAAGTTTTCAGTATTTTCTAATATCTAATGAACTTTAGGCATACCGGGAAGGAAGTAATCGCATGATGTCGACTTCCCTCCATTTCGAAGCTTAGAGAGACAAGAGAGAGAAAAAAAAGAAAGAATTATATGACTTGATTGTTCGCAAGAGAATTACGCCTTTATACGACTGAAGCTTCAATTAAATTTCCATTGCCTTCATTATATACGAGTATACGAACCTTTTTTACTCAAGAATCCATCAAAAGCTTCGTCTAGCTCGTCGAATAATGACGTGAGATCTAAAATTCCAATATATCGTTCAAATCTGTAAATATATGATTATAAAAACGAAAGGACGCGATGACGTCGTAATAAAGAGATGGAATTTCATCAACTTAAATCTACACGTCTGTATACATTGAAAGCAGGATTTTGTTTGTAAATACTTGGTCATTTTCATTCATAATAACAAATTCTGAATAAGAAGCGTTTCTCAATTTATTAGTTAATGAGTGAATGAAAATCCACACAAACATTTTCGTTTTCATAGTAAAAATGTTTATATCTCATAGCAATCATGATAACCTAGCTCATTAGATCTTCTTCATTTTTTTCTCTCTCTCATTATTTGTATTTTTCAGTTTCTGAATATTCTCACAAAACTCGCCAAAGATTACGTTCGACAGCTCGTTATCATTTCAATCGATGACTCGAAAAATGTTTCTCCTCGAACTTTTCTAGCCAAAACTCGAGAGAAAGAAATACAAAATTACTTTAATAAGGAATTGAGGGATTTCCGCAAACCTATTTGTACGGCGCTAAAGGGCGGATGATAGACCACTACACGTCTTTTTCGAGTGCGAGGAGTGGAAGCGTATGGTCTCTGAGAGAGATCGGGGTAGGTGAAGGACTTGCTACGAGAAGCTTGGAGCCCATTATACTGAAAACAGCAAAAGCACGGAGCGTGGTGTCTCCATACGTCTCTACGATAATGGAGAAGATGGATGACGATTAGGCTAGGCAGTCGTAAAACTACTCGGCACCTGTGTGCCAACCACAACTAGCAGTGAGAAGATAAGTAAGATGAAGGTAACACTAAGAGGTAGTTCTAGTGAATAACACAAACGTCTTAATTTGATGATTCTTAATATCTCAGGAGTGGAGTCATTAATGAATGCGGAAAGTAGCCAGGTGAAGCAATTTTGAGGGAATAATTCACTGTCCGAAAGCGTCTGGCTCTGTATCACGCTGCGAAGGTCGAGAAGAATCGAAGAGGACTCATAACAGCACTTGAGGCTATGGCCACAACATTGTGAGCTAGCACCTTTCACAAGCCTCGACTGATAGTCAGAAATTGTATTAATCTAGAGTTAAGAAAAGATGAACAAGAGACTGGAAGTTGTGTCTGCATTGCAGCTTGGCAGATATCACAAAAAGGAAGTTTCGCATAGGCAATTTTTCTAACACTGAAGCCATATCCAAAAGGGTCAATACTGGTGTAATAGAGGAAACAAAATTAATGCACATTTAACCAAGGTTCTTATGCTACTAAACTGTCCCAGAGATTTTGGGATCGTTTCTACACCGACTGTTTGTCCTTTCATCTTTTCAAGAGAGTACCAACCTTTTTAACAACCTGAAAAGTACAGTTTTTGGAAGCAACAACAAAAAAGAATGAAAATAAAAAGGAAGTGAGCAAGAGAAAAGTAGAGAGGCTACAATTTGAGATTGAAGACACCCTGCTTTGTAAAAATTTGGTGTAATATAAGTAGAGAGAAGGATTTGCAAACTGCCAATCTCCAAAGCAAATTATTCCGACAAATTTTACCCCGAGTATGAAAATGATGGTTGCTAACCAAATAATATTTACAGTCAATTCCTCTTCATTTACGGGTCACCTTCATTTTGTCATTTAGGGGGAAGAGCTTCCGTTGAATGATAGAACGGGCACTCCTCCCCCAGGTAAGTCCTCGATTCAAGATGACACGTTTACATAGATGTCATCAAGGTTATCTAAATTCATCTTCATCATACATTATTGTGTAATTCGAAATAAAGAAAATTGCTAAAACTTCAAATCTAAATACCTCAAGTTCATATTTTCTCGTAGTTTTTTTGGACATTCGGCGTACGTAGGAGTCTCATTTGATCCATTTCATCTCTCATTTCTCTCTCCGCGTTTTTTTTTTCTTTTTCCTGTTTTCGCCTAGTGGTATAAAAATAATTCTTCGAAATAACGTAAGTAGTGAAAATACGAGTATTATAAATGCTTCAAAATTGTAAAATAGTAACCCACGAGCCTAATTATAGTTGACTGACGTGAGAGCGTAAACTAGTATAAGGTTAATATAATATTTTATTTTTATCAGAAATGGAGAACATTTCAAAAAGACGTACGAGCGTGTATTTACGAGCTTTTATGATCGAACCTATTTTTTAATCTTCGCGAACGACAAATTGGCACAAAAAATATAAACTTTCATCTCCTACATACGTTATCACACGTTTCTGTAAATTTTAAATTTTACTTATAGCCTAACTCGTAAATACACCAAAACTTGACTTCGCAATAGGCACTTTGAAAGATTAGAGACCGAAATTCGGTATACGGATCTAAACCACTATGGCTGAGGCCTAGAACAGAGATCCTACAGGGAAAAAATGCTCGCCTGTGATTTCATTCTTCTCGCAAGCTTTCATGCAGAAAATGAATAGAACGAATACAAGACTAGGGAGATTAGCAATAGTATTTAAGAGAAGAAATTGTTTGCAAATCATCTTCCCGACACTCGATAACGGACCCGACTTTCATCATTAATATCCTGGCAGAAACCATCAACCAAGAGTTCCCTAATTCGAAATTTTTGGAAAATCATTTCTAGAACCAAGTTCAAAAGTCATTTGGTCCTCATCTCAGGGCCATTTGTTGAATCAAATAATCTTGTCTTTTTCACCTCTTTTTTCGTGTATGCCTTAAATCTAAGCAAGCTTCCTTGACGAACTCTCATTCTCAGTTTCTTACAATGTACACATCTGAACTTAGGGCAAGAAATTATTCAGCCAACACTATTAGGCAATAAAGCAAATGTGAATACGTCCGGAGATATGTATCGAATGAGAATACCCGACATCCAACCAGAGAAAGAGTCGTAATACACATGCAAAGGCGCTCTTCCACTTCTGTGGCACAGTTGAGAGCTACAGCGGAAGAAAGATGTCCAAAGGAAACGAACCGTAGAAACGGTCTCTTCTAAGGAGTGCAAAAGATCCAATTGTCCAGATTGTACTTTTTACCCGTTAATCATGATCAGTACAGAAAATTCGATTACATTTAGAACGTCGACCACTCGCTTCTAAAAACATACCATGGTTTTTCGTCACACAGCGATATCAGATTTCCGACATAATTCCTAAATGTATTTTTAACTTTTCAAATAAAAAACGAATCTACAAATTTTATGGTCGCATTCACCCTAACAGAAGACGATTTCGCGGGGTACGAGTGACGCTCTTCCCTATCTAGCGTTGAAGGTCGATAAAGACATGATCCTGAAGAAGGATCTTTGATTACATTTTGTTTCCCTTTTCGAATTATCACACTTTTACTAAGCTATATTATGGTCGTGTCGCATCTGCGGATGTTTCTGTCTAGAAATAGCAACGTGTATACTATATGTTGGCGTATTTCCTTTACCTACATATAGGTTACACAAATAACGGTCGAAGTCAAACCACGTACATGCTCATAATACACATCGAGAGGCTGAGGCGACGGACGCGAGACATGTGACTCTTATTCGCGATGCAACGCGACAAGACCGGTGGAACGCGTTCCTCATCTTTTTCTTTCTTTTTCCTCAAAACATGTGACTGTACCTCCGAAATGAACTCGCTGTTAAAAACTTGCCAATCCGGTAAAGTTTGTACATATAGGCCCACACATTTTCGTGCATCAGCCAAATTGTTACACGTTGTGAATTGTAAAAATTTCTCGCGTATTCTTTTCTAAAGAGTATCGTACTTATAGAGAGTATAAAACATGTGCTTTGCGTTTACTTGGCAATGCGACGTATACGCGAAAATAGTGATTTTACTTTTCGAAATAAACGGAAGAAAAAAAAAATTAAAACGATATCAGCGTTTATTTTTTAAGAAACTTTAACGCTGAGAACTGTGGCATCCGATTTCAAACGAACCTTCAATTCAAAGCTGCGATAATGCACCACGAACGAAATTAGTAAAGGCCTTCCTACGGTAAATCCATCAACACATATATTTTTCTTTTTTGGTTTAGTTAACTCGAAAGCGTTAGTCTATAGATTAGGTTGAAAATCCTCTGATTAGAAGTTCGTTACTTCGGACACACGAGAACACCGACTCACCCTCGTCATCTTCGTCGGTGATTTGTACGAACTCGCGCAAATGAGTCGGCAGATCTTCCTCCTCGTCGACCTGCTTTTTGCCGTATCCTTCAAGCGTTTCCTCCTCCAACGAGATACCCAACTTCTGCATTCGTTTCTTCGCTTTCTGCATAAATTCCTCCTCCAACGTATTCGGTTTTCCTTTGCCGACTTTTGGAAATATTTTCACCATGGTAGGCGGACTGGCCGAAGAATACGGTGGTTGTGTGATCTTCATCATTTTTTTGCGACGCCTTTCCACACGTTCAGCTAATTTTCGCATGTACTCGATGTACATCCGCTGACGCACGTCTTTCTTCTCATCGCGCTTCGCCGGTAACTCCGCTAATGAATGACAGCGATTCGGATCGTATTTCACGGTAGTCCGCGTACTAC
Organism: Aspidiotus destructor; assembly: GCA_035079395.1. Lineage (NCBI taxonomy): Eukaryota > Metazoa > Arthropoda > Insecta > Hemiptera > Diaspididae > Aspidiotus > Aspidiotus destructor. Next base: position 6,021,548 of record JAVHKZ010000003.1, on the reverse strand, counting down.
TGCTGGACACGTCCGCGTGTACCGCGCTCGCAACGTCGCTCGTCGAAGACGTAGGTTTACTCGTGCGACGCGTCGTCGTGTTTATTTTTGTCGTCGCGGCTGCTCGCGACGCCCGAACATTGTTTTCAATCTCATTGATCGTATCCGTTCTAAATTGTTTTTCACTCTGGATTAATTCCAACGACGGTACTCGTCGCTCCTCGCGAACCGAATTCTTATTTTGCGATTTTAAATGTCCGCCCGATGACGGCGTCGGTTTTTTATTGCGTACTTCGCGATACTTATGCACGCTCAATAGATTAGCCACCTCCTCCAACAGTTCCTTTGTGTAATTTTCGTCGACGTTGAAAATACAACTTGTCGGAGTCCTGGGTGTGTGGAACTCTTCGAACGTTACGTCCACGCCACCCCGGTCACCCTCGTGGTAACCTCGCCGCTGTCTGAATTTTTCGTGATTGTCCATCAAAGTCGTCAAGTCCACCGTCTCGGAAGACGAACTCAACGCTTTCGCTTGGGACGGAGACAGAAGCACCGTTACAGGCCTTCCCGGAATCCGAACCTCCGTCCAAGTGTCGTTACTTTTGCGCGGAACACATTTAGGCACCGGATGCTCACGACGGCACTGGCAACAAGTATTCTCTTTCGATGATTTCGAATTCCTATTCAAATGAGTGCTCTTTTGCGGCGCTATGAAATGAATATCGCTGAGTAAGTCGACGCCATTCTCGGAACTAAGTATAACCCTTAAAGCTAATTTTTTCAACGTCGGTACTCTGTTACTCTTTTCGGATTGGCCGAAACTACTATTCGGAACGTAAGTACTCTCGATCTCGTGACACTCGGGTACGTATCGTACAGTGTTATCCGTTCCGGTATCGCTACTGGTGTCTTTCGCCGATGCATCCTTTCGCTCGAGATAATTATTCAAGTTATACGAAAGAGCGGTCAACGATTTCGTCAAATCGCTGTACGATTTGGCGGTGTCGCTCACTCTCTTTCTCCACGATAAGGAGCTGCTACGCTCTGGAGGATTAGCGGGAGCTAACGCGAAACCCACTTTTCGTTTCGCCTTTTCAGTCTGAGATCTCGTTGAGCAAGTACTAAAGGTATCGCTCCAATCAGTTGAAGTCGTATACTTAATAGCGGGTTTGCGTACCGGCAACGACGCGCAAGTCGAGACAGACCGAGCTGGCGAGTGACGACTCAAACAATTTAGACTAGAACTTCTCTTTGTTACCACAGGAACAGACAACCTACCATCTGTGTTGAACTTATTACCCGTAAGTGAGTTTCCATCAGTACTTTTGGAATACGCGGAATCGGTAGTCGAGCCGACAGAAGTTGTACTCCATTCGCTGTAACTAGTTGGTAAACCACATAATTTTCTCAATTTTCTCATTTCTATCAGGTAACGGATGTGTCGAGGCGTGAGTCGTTGCTGCGAACGATCTTCGGAAGCCACCGACGTCGCGTAGCTGGAATTTATCGCGGGTCCAGAACTCGAGTACAAAGATTGACTAGAGCTCGGGCTATATCGATAGCGCGATTGTGACGTTTCTCTTAAATTACTTATCACCTCGCGATATTTCTCTCTGAATCCGTAAATGCTGGAGCTGTATGTCGAACAGTCGCTCCAATCAGAGATGGAGTCATTGCTACAGCAGACGCTTAGATTGCTACTCCGTAGCGGAAAATCGTTGATCACGTATTGGCACTGTTTTTTCTCTTCGTGCCAATCAGTCTGTGTACCGATGCTATATCTGCTACTGTTTTCAGCTCCACCAGAACCGGAACTTCGTTCTTCTTCGATTATTTCCAGAGACGAACTGACGGGTACGTCGACGTAGAAATACTGCACAGCCGTTGATTCGTTTGGCTCTGAATACACCATCGACGTTTGAGGATCGCCGCACTTGCTATCATTATGTTGCGGAAGGTACTTACTGTCGGCGATAATTTTCTCGATTTGTTCCTCGGTGATGAAGTTTTCGATTTTATATAGGGAATCGAAGCTATCAACAGCCTCTGACGATTCGTGTTCGAATTTTTGGCTCGGATGCGGTGAATTCTTGACATGGTTGACTTCCGATACCGGATCGAGGACAGTCTTTTCGTTGGCTGAAATGTCTTCACTGACACAGGGTTGTGGAGGAGACTCGAGAGCAGAAGTTTCCGTAATTACTGTCTCGTGTCTTTTCTTTTTCTTACTTTGCTTTTTACTTTTTTTAGATCCATCTTTATTGACGACGGACCGGTCACCCGACCGGGTTTGAGAGTGCTTACGTGCGGTATTCCCCAGCTTAATAATTCGAGGAAACGCGGTCTGAAGGAATAAACCACAGCATCAATGCAGAATTTGGGCTAAAATTAGTTCAGATTGAAAGAGAATATCTATACGCTCTAGAAAAGTGGGCTCGACCTTAGTAAACCACTATGAAGAAAACAAAACTATGGATATTGACGATAACATTTTTCTGCACCTCTCAATAGGTTTCTAAAGATAGAGTAACCCAAAAAATAGGAACAAGATTTCTACGACAATCACTGAGAAAAAAAATAGTTCAAATGACTATTGATTATAGCTCCGGCGGCGCTCTGCTCTGCAAAAAATAATCAAATTTACTTTAGAAAGTAGCGAAGATGACTAAAGTTGAGTAACTTTTTATGGTAAGTTGAAATATTTTTTTTTTAGTCAATTACAATATACCTTCTTTTGCAAAGTGGAGCGCCGGAATTATAATCAATAATCTTTTGAACTATTTATTATTTTTTTTTTTCGAAGTGAATCAAACCAGCACCGCCCAACAATTGAGCCAATATCACTCTCTATGAAGAGACATATAAAGTACAACTCATCTGTTGAAACGTGATTTCTTTTGTAATATTCAATTCAATGTGAGATAACGGCTTCAACAAAATTCAACAAACTGTTCATCAAGTACGTATTTTGAATTGGGAATGAAAGAAATTTGATGTAGTTTTTTGGGGCTTATCCTAAGGGTTGAGCATGATGAAAATAAATAATTTAAAGAGGGTAAGATTTGTACTCACTTGATTTATTTATCCCACTATCGTCTTCGTTCTCGGGTGGCTGTCGACTGATTCGCTCAGTTTTGACTGAGGATTCTGAAAAAAAAAAAATTACCAAAACATAAATTTTTTAAACCTAATAGATGAATACAAATCACTAAAATCAAACAACTTCGTATTCTTCTAAACTACAAACGAGTACTAAAACTTCAACACTTTGTTCACCCCCTCCTTGGTCTAGTTTGAGTCCACTTTGAACTATGTCTTTCAAGCTAAAAGCTTTTAGAGAGCTCTCCTCGGTATATAGTTCCAGTTAGGGTATTTTGAGCTAATAGCTTTCGGGTAGCTTACTCGGTCTGCTCGTTCGCCCCCTCCTTGGGTTGGTAGAAGCCTACTTTACAGAATTTCAAGCTAATAGCTTTGAAAGAGTTCACTCGCTCCGCTTGTTCGCTCTACTCCTTGCTCTATCAAGTGTCCAATGCTGTTGGTTAGCTCACTCCCCCCCTTCTTGCTCTAAGAGAAATCTACTTTGAAATATTCCAAGCTAACAGCTTCTAGCGAGCGAACGAGCGGATCCTCGGCGTAGTATAGTTCCAGTTTAGAATAGTTCAAGCTAACAGCTTTTGGGAAGCTCACTACGTGGATAAGTATGAGCCTACTTCGAAATATTCTATGCTTATAGCTTTTGGGTAGCTCACTCGCGGGTCTATATACTAAATTAACAGATTTCATAGCACCGTACTTTGGGCTCGTTCACCCCTCCCCCCTCTTTAGGCTAGTGTGGGTGTCCATTAGAATTTAAGCCAATAGCTTTTAGGAACTCACCCTCCGCTCGTTCTCCCTCTTCTTGGTTCAGTATACTAAGTCTATATTATGTAAGCTAAACCCACTATAGCAACCTGGAGTCGGCCCACTTCTTGGTATGTTCTTAAGCTTTCATTTCACTGGACCTTGAGGCTTAAGAAAGGATACTGTATACAGGATTCTTAGGCCTAGTATGAAGCTAGTGTGTTAGTTTACTGCATAGATCAGAGAGGGTTCTAGTTAGTCTTCCCCCTCTAGTATCAGTCTAACTAGAGTAATCAGCGTCGTTGCCAGACTTTTTGAGACCTAGAGCAAAATTTCCACATGAGGCCTTTTTCCAATTTAGACAAATTTACCTATTTTTCATTCTTGTTGCGGGCGCAAGTCCTCTAGTAGCTCGCAACCCTCTGGCGACGGACTGGCTAAAGCCTGAGACTTGAGTTTAAGACTCGAGACTATAGACTCGTGACTGACACTCAAGATTGAGACTCAAGACTGAGATATCAGTTTGAGACTCGAGACTAAAACTCGAGGCTGGGTTTTGAAACTGAGATTCGGGAATGATACTCGAGCCTTAAGACTCAAGACTGACACTTAAGACTTAGACTCGAGCTTGAGACTTAAGACTGAGACTCAAGTCTGACACTCAAGACTAACACTTGAGATTGAGCCTCGAGCTTAAGACTCGAGACTGATACTAGAGACTGAGACTCGAGCTTGCGACTCGAGCTTGAGAATCAAGGCTGAGAGTCGAGACTGACACTGAGGACCAAGACTCGAGACGGAGACTGGAGCTTGAGAATAGAGGCTGAGAATAAAGACTGCCACTTGGGACTTGGACTCGAGCATGAAACTCAAGACTAACACTCGAGACTGACACTTGAGATTTAGACTCGAACTTGAGACTCGAGACTGAGACTCGGGACTGATACTCGAGCCTGAGAATCAAGACTGACACTCGAGACTGAGACTCAAGCTTGAGACTAGAGACCAAGAATCGATACAGACATTTGAGCCTGAGACTCGCGCTTGAGAATCGAGAATGAGACTTGAGACTGAGACTCAAGACTGACACTTAGGATCAAGACTCGTGACAGGGACTGGAGCTTGAGACTCGAGTCTGAGACTCGAAACTGACTTGTGAGACTTGGACTCGAGCATGTGACACAAGACTAACTTTCGAGACTGACACTTGAGTTTGGGACTCGCGACTGAGACAGAGGCTTGCGACTGAGATATGAGTTTGAGACTCGAAACTGACACTCGAGGCTGGGACTCGAGATCAAGACTGACCTTCGAGACTTAGACTTGAGCTTGAGACTCGAGTTTGAGACTCGAAGCTGAGACACAAGGTTGACACTCGAGAATGAGACTGAAGCGTGAGACTTGAGACTGAGACTCGAGGCTGAGACTCAAGACTGACACTTAGGACCAAGACTCGTGACAGGGACTGGAGCTTGAGACTCGAGCCTGAGACTCAAGACTGACACTCGAGACTGATAGTCAAGACTGAGACTCGAGCTTGAAACTCGAGATTCAAGACTAAGGGTCCAGACTCATGACTGAGAGTCGAGACTTCGTCACCAGATTTCTTGAGACCTACATCTAAATTTTCACATGAGGCTTTTTTTAAAAATTTAGACAATTTTAGTTTTATTCCTCCTTATGGGCGGGAGGCCTACAGTAGCGCGAGGCCAGAAGCGGTAAAACCTACTCACCACCCCCTGACGACGGCCTTGAATGTAATCCTAGAATGAAGCTAGTATAAAAGTAGTACAATACAAGGGAGGTCCTCGCCTAGTTCATCTCCAGTATATTGTATACATCTTTATGATATAAAACCATTTTCCTATACTAGAGAACTGTATAGACGCCCGGACACCCGGACTCAAATTCTGGAATCAGGGTTAGGGCTGAGGTTCGACGTTAAAAATTTTACAAGTCCCAAGCTTTTCCGTACGGACACCCGGATGCATTTTCAAGATTTAGAGGGTAGAGAAAAGACATGAAACATGTTACAAGCGCAAAAAATATTGTTCAAAAATTTTCCTCTTTGAAACCTCCGCTCAGGCCATTGACAGACCTCCACGAAATTTCAACTCATTTATTTCTACAATTACTTTTTATCCTGCCGTGATTCGAATACTAGATTGTAATACCGCAACTTCCCGAGTACCAGCAGTATCATTATCTTAACCCAGTTTTCAACTGTTTGAAAGTCCATTCTGTAAGACATTAAGAGTATTATTATTCTTAGACCCTATTCCCACCTTGTCACTTCGACAATCAGCATCTGCACGGTGATCTATTTTTAAGCACACAAATATGTCGGTACAGTGGGGTTCTTAACTCGTACCAACTTACCGCGAGTTGGATAATTGATAGTTACACGATTTTTAATTTTCAGACGTTTTGTATGTACTAATTTTCTCCAATTATCAGTATAATACGAACACGTTCAAGTCTATACCTTTGCAGACCGGTATCCGGATTAGAAAAAACGATGAGATATACGAACGTGTATACATACGCAAACGTCAAAGCAAAACAATAATTAACAAATCAAACGCAGTCGATGAACTAAGAGAGTGAAGTTAAGATGTCTTCTATTTAAAGGTGTTGACGGAATAAAATTCCATCTTATTACATCTGATAAATTATAGATCGCGTATATAGCTTGTGTTGGAAGGTATTGGAAGAAAACTGATCGAATAAAAGGCGGGATCGAGGAAACTTCAGAAGTACCAGTATTTTGAAATAATGCACATCTCTACGTAGGTGGCCCATGAATTTATGAGTTTCTACCTATTTCTTACAAGTACATATTTTTTTTTCCATTCAAGTCTAATAGTTATGAGAATATTGGAGGAGTCTACCAAAAAGAAAAAAAATGAACGGGTAGATAAAATAAAGCTAATGATTTTTCAACTTTCCGTTTTCATTGACGATGCGCTGTATGATTGCGTAAAAATGATGATAATTTAAAAGAAGTTTTAATCGTTTTTTTTTTTTTTTTATAGAACCGAATCATACGTCAAGGATCAACAAAATCACAGTATAACGGAAATAAGAGCAAAAACATTGAAGAAGACCGCTAGCGATTGGAAATAAAACTCGAAGGTTGAAATTCTTTCGATTTTACAGAAAAGGAGTACACGCTCCAAGTTACTTGAGAGGCTGTATATTCAACTTTTTCTAGATGCATCTGCATCACCTCTGCCGGCTGAATTTTTCAAATTTCAATCCTTTTCCTTATTTCTTCGTTCTGTACAATAATGTAAGGTCAATCTAACCGGTGAGACTTTCCAAAAGCTCTCACCCAGTAAGTTTTTCATTCTCAAAAATACATATTTTAACGACGTGCTGTCCAAGCTCTCATGTCCAGATTATGGACGAGGCACAGTAATCAGAGTACTCCAACTCCTTCCAGTTTTGAGTATATTTCTTGAAATTATGGATAGGTAACTGTAAACTGCATTCTTTCTTTTAAGCCTACTGAGGAATTTCTCGTACTTTCCTGTAAATCGCTACGGGATTGAGCCTGAAAAAGACTGTTGATGGCCTAACCATCATTTTCTACCAAATTCAACCTACATCACAGGTTCTCATTTTAAAATTATTTATAGCACGTTGGGCATGTTCTTTTATTGTCACTAAGATTATGAAAAAACTACGAAAAATTGCCAAACAGAGAGAAGAGGGCAATCACTTTGCTGTGGTGAGCGACGATCACGAAAGAGGGGATGGATTTTAGGAAATTCATCGGGACACGGTGCCTGATGATCTCGCCAAGTTTTATCTTAGCCCAATTTAGACATTTTTCACGTCTTTACTAAATCTTTCCTTCTAATTTGAGAATCCGCGGATTCCCCTCTCCCTCTCGCCACCCTCTTGCCGTCGGACTTTGAAAATAATTAGCTTAACTTCCATCGTATATTGTAGGGTTACGCTGGGCCTGTGCTATGCTTAGGCCAGTTACACCGCCGGAACAATTATAGCGATGGAGAGCAGGGTAAACCGGGCCCTAGTGAAAGTGATGCGCTGGATCGAGTCAGCGAGACTAAAACTAGCAGGAGGTAAGACGGAGGCCATACTATTAATGACCCGTCGACAGCTCAGTCAACCCACCTTTTGCCTGGTGTGGTATCGAGAATAAGAAGAAGATGAAATACCTGGGCATCTGGTTTGACTCAACGCTGAGCCTCGGGCACTATCTCCTGATGGTAGCGGAGAAGGCGGGCAAGGTAGTTGCATACCTTGGCCGCCTGATGAGGAACCTAGGGGGCCGAGAGAAGCCGGAAGAAGAATAATGATGAGCACCGCTAATTCGATCCTTCTTTATAGTGCCCCAGTAAAGGCAGACTCAATGAAAATACCCTACCGTAAAAGATCCATCGAAGAGCTGCGCTGAGGTGTGTTAGTGCTTACCGCACAGTCTCGACAGAGGCTCTTTGCGTATTAGCACGTTCACCACCAATTGAGCTCCTTGCTGAGGAGAGAGCGGTGGTGTTCAGAGGAAAGAAGTTAATGACGACCAACGGTGAGACTCTACGGGTTAAGCAGGAGGCCAGGCGCTCCTTGCATGAGAAATGGAAAGTAATAATTGCCCAGAATTAGCTGGGCAAGGGGATAAACCTTGTGTTAATACGCGAGTTTGATGAGTGGATGAACCTGCACCATGGTCAGCTAAACTTTACCTCAACGCAGGTGTTTAGTGGCCGGGGCTGCTTCAACAAGTAACTTTACGAGAAGTTAGAGAAAGTTGAGTAGGCAAAGTGTTCACTCTGTGACCAAGGGCAGGATGATGGACCAGAGCACACCTTATTTGAGCGCAACCAAGAAGGAAGGGCGGCGCTGCACAAGCGAAATAAGCGATGCTTAGGCCTGTACTAGGCTCAAACTAAGCCTACAGCATATTTCACTACTTCCTGTAGCACAATAAAATATGTACCAGGCGACCTTACCTACAGTGCAGTATACTAGGCATCCAAAATACAACATACTAGGCTGTAAGCCAAGTATTGAGCATACCACGGTATTTCAAGGTATGCAAATGTCTCTAAGCTAGTTTCGTCTAGAATAGTATGTGATCTATCCGGGGAGTTCACTCAAATGGTTCAGAGAGTATACTAGGTTTGAAAAAGTCAGAGAAATTGGATTTGCCTTGAATGACACTCGAATTCCGTTCTTTGGCTGCTGAGCCGAATAAATGGTAATATTTCATGTCTGCTATACAGTAGGTGAGGTCTGGTTCGTTCCTCACTTTTAGCCTAAGTTTAGTATAAATCCTTGCATAGACCTAAGTCTTCTACGAGCCTAATTTGAACTTAATGTAGCCCTCAAATAAAACTAGCATAAAAGTAAGCCTACTATCAACCTAATTTAGGATAGGGACTCAGTGAACACATGATAAAGTAAGTCGATAATAAAGACCAACTTCTGAGAGGGGGGGGGGGGGTGAAATCGAAGGGAATTGACGGACGCCGGGCGCCGTCCGGGAGACTTGTGACTCAAAGAAAGGCACTGAGTGGCAGAAAGTAAGACAGAAAAAACTCACAGGTTCTTGAACGGAGTTAAATGAGGGGAGGCAGGGAGTCTGTTTTACGAGACTTATGGTATTCGAAAGTTGTATATCTGGCTCATTGAAGGGGCTAGGCCAATTGGTGTACAGAGTATGGCATATATAGTTACCTGAAGGAGCAATTTTAATCCGGCTATCAGTGCTGCAAGATGATGAGTCGAGTTATGGACCAAAATGTGCCGAAAATTGACTAATAAGACATTGAGAAATCCCCGAGTGGTTATTTAAGTATTTTTTCCAGGATCAGCCTTAAGTTTCATTTCAAAATCAGATAAAATATGGAAGTTAAAACAATTTCTGATTGTGGAGAATTTCGCGGCAAATTGATCAATTTTTGGCACATTTAGATTCATAACTCGGCTAAGAGAAGTCGTAGAAACCTGGGTAGGGGCGCAAATTGTAGATAAAAATGAGATACAAAATTTGTACATTTAAACTATACGTCCAACATTCAGCATTTTCGCGCTCCAACAAATTTAGCGCAAACTCCCATTTCACTGGTTACATCTTTCTGCCCCACCCTGTATATATGATACGAGAGGGACTTGGAAAAAATTTTCGACTTCAGCCGGACATGTATATGATAGGAGGGGACTTGAAAAATTTTCAGCCTTTAAACCACAGATGATAAGAGGGGGCGGATTTGGACCTTCGAGATATAAATGATAGGACGGGACTTGGAAAATTTCCGAAGTCCCAAGGTCATGTTGTCTCCCGGACGGTGAACATTTCTTTCGGGAGACCCTCCGATAAAACAGGTTCCCAGTTGAAATTTCGACCTTGGAGCAATAGGAGATCGGAGGTTTCTTGGGAAAATTTCAAGGGGCAGCGAGAAACGAAGTTCAAGCAGACTCCACAATTAACGAGGTTAATGAAGGTAACCCCGAGCAGCACAGTAGGTGGGCTGCAAATTCTTTTTCAAAATTTTTCCATCAAAATTTCAAATCGTGTTTATGCAGAGAAATAGAGATTGAGGAGTTCAAACTTTCCTCGAAAAAAATAATAATAATAAAAACCAAGATTTGATCACTTTTTGATTTTAAAGAGGGACGCAGTCAACCGAAATATATCTTCAATTTATTAAATTCATTTTCTATATCGAAGATATAATTAAACAATTCAGGCCAAGTAAAACTTTCCTCAATCATTCGCTAGAAAGAGCCTAGTCAGTGTTTCTTTCCAAACTCATAATAGAGGACCTAACACCTCCAAGAGTAGACATGCTTGAAATCTTGATCAACAGGGTCGATGATAAAATAATTTATTCAATGAAAATTTCAAGTCTTTAGTCTCCTATATTTCGGAGGATAGAGAGAAATGTATGATCACTAAAAGCAGTAGTCAAGGGCCGAGTGACGTCACGCGAATGCAGATAATACACCGGGCTAACAAATTTTCAAAAGAATTCAAATATACAAAAATTGAAATAAAATAAACTTTATCCACGATCAATTTCCTATTGAATGGAACCCATTTCGGAATTTTTCGTCGATAGATCTGAAATCCATGTCATGAGATAGAAAATTTAGGTTGCTTTTTGTCTATAAGTTGAAGGATCCCACCTCACCTTGTCATAAATGCACCTTTTTTTTTTTACCTCAAAGCACTGGCTCATCACATTCTAAGAAGTTTACCAAATATATGGAAGACTGAAAGATCAACCATCAACCACACGAACTCCACTTCACAATCACGCAACTCATTCCACCGAGACTCTAAAATTCCTTACAGTCTCATACTTTCCCACCACATCAAGCAGGCGAGCTTGAAATGTTTCAAGTCCAGAAGCTCCTTCTCGCAGATACAGAAGACCTAGACCACGGCTAAGACATGTATCAAATAATCATAAAATTCCCAATGCAACAATTCTGTTTCTCTTCAAATCGCAAGGTTTTTCACGAGAACTTTTCGTGCATCACTTTCAAATTATCGAACATTCTTGCACAATACCAAGGAGGCTCGATCAAGGAGATCTCCCTTCTCAACTATCAAAATATGAACACAAAAAAAAATCATCTTCAAAGAAATGCCCGCCGCCTAGAGTTCCTCCATTAAATTACTAAAATTTTGATAATTTCACACGATATAATATCATAAACGGAAAACATCGCATTTACTTACATCCGATAGTCTTTGAATTGCGGCAAACACTACGCGCAATAATTTCGAGAGCTTAGATTCACCACCAAAACGCGAAAACTGGTTCACATGGACGCTGCGCTCGAATCATAATAAACACAATCGCTCTGCGCTCGCATAGGTAGCACACGTGAGCCCGGAAAAACAAGACCTCTATAACGTTTTTGACTAATAATCGCAAATCCGGTATCGATAGTTTTAATAGTTTACGCATTCGCTTCTCCTCGCTCCTTTTCTATTTTTATGTTTACATGAAAGAACACAATGAATGTGGATGAGTAAATCTTCGTTATAGTTTAAATGTTATACAGGAGGACGAAAATGTAAGCGTTACCCTATTAAACCTTCGTACAGAACAATCAGGATATGACGTAATATTTAGATTTACCGGATGGGTGTCGCAGCCTCTAATTCCGATAAACGAATCGGTGATCTGTGATCCGTAGCGAATACTGAATGTATCAAGGGGAATTCCTGAAATATTTCCATCTACATCTGGGAATGATGGTCCAAAAAATTCGAGAATTTTTCGTCCACAGCCCCGTTTGACTGAAGCATGACGTTTCCCTCATGGTATTTCAATTTTTGTGAACAAGTTTCCCGAAAAGAAAACATATACGAGTACAACCTTAATTACATACTTATTTTGGTATACATTAATGTAAGTCGATTATCTCGCAAAGTCTACATCGTCGTGGAAAGATTGATTTCCTACTTTAGTACGCAATGCCGGAATGACGGAACAATACCCGAGATAAAGGGCAGTAGGGCGCACAATTGGCTATTATATCTCTTCAATATGTGATTACCCTACATTTAACTGAATTGATAGATCTTCATAGCTCATGAATAGTAAACTGAAAAACGCCCCGCAAGTTTTGTTCTTCCCAAAAGAGAAAAATAAAAATTTTTATAGAATTCGCAAAATGTTTCAAGAACAAATACCTAGATGGCAAATTTTAATCAAAGTATAATACCTGAAAGTATGTAAAGGATATCAAGTATCAGTTTACATCAAATATAAATGAATTAGCAATTATTTTTTTCAAATTATAGTTATTTTCTCTTAACTAGAACGCCGAGTTAATAACCCTCGTGCAGTTTGTAATGCTCGTAAAATAAATAAATGAAAAATAAATCATAACTAGGAGTGGCTCTTTCTGCTAAATCAGATCCATACTTCTCGGACGTGTGTACTCACGATTCTATACATAAAATAAATACAACATAGGGTGGACGGATTTCTCATCCACCCTTTGGAATTCCACCTCGTGCGTGAGGGGGGCTCCTCCTCTAGTTGAATTGTGAAAAAACTTGCAAAATTTTAACATTCAACAAACTTTAAGAAAAAAACAACAATATCAGGAAAAGAAGAGAAAAAACACTTACAGGCTCTTGCTTACGGAGCAAGAGTTGCGGGAGACCCGCGACTCATGGTTTAGGGTTGAAGATTGTAACTTTAAATTTGGAAAAATGTGAAAGGCATATTTATCCAATTTGAAGTAAATACAGATAGCCTTCCGAATTCCACAGATGACTAAAAAACAGCTTATAATTTTTTCACAAGTCCTAGAAATACAACCCCCCAACCAAATGGAAGAACAAAAAGTTTTCCAAATCGTATAAAAAAGCTCAAAATTTTCTAAGGATATAGAAAAGCTTCGAATTCTCTAAGTCCCTCTATACTAACTCATAGAGGTGTACAAGATGGGTATAGAAGAGCTCGGAATTTTTCCAAGTCCCTATACTAGTTAATAGAGAATATAGAAGACCTTGAAATTTCTCCAAGTCCTTAGTTCTAAGTCTTTATACTAGCCAATAGAAGGATATAGAAGAGCCCGGAATTCTCCAAGTCCCTCTATATCAGCTCATAGAGGGATATAAGAATTTTTTCAAGTTCCTATACTGGCGAATAAAGGGGGATAGAGGAGCTCTATAGTGATGTAAAAAAAGCTCAAAATTTTTCCAAGTCCCTATATGAGCCCCAACGCTTTTCGACGTTTTGTCCCAAAAAGCGTTAGGCCCCCTCGCGTTACGCGTAAGTGGACCAAATTTCTCTGATGACCCCCAGTAACTGAACGGATGGTGGGCCTCTTGCCAAAAATTCTCCTCGTCTTTCCAAAAGCTCAGAGCTTTTGACAACATCTTCAATGAGATTTAGGTAGTTCATTTCAAAGGACATTTCTAAAAGAACTTTTACTGTTTCAGTTTGAACATATTCTTTATTGGTATTCAATTCAATTCTTCAAAATATTTACTAAGCAACGATTTCCTTCCAGAAGCTCATAATTTTAGAAAATGTTTCAAGCTCATAATTAAGACTGATAATAATTTTTTTTTTTTCTTCTTTCTTTTATTAAAACAGAATTGAATCTACTGATAATAAAATTCAGACTGTCTATTCTGTAGTAAATTTCATGAGAAATTTTTCATTAGAGATTTTTCGTCATTGAAGCTTAATTTTTTCATATTCGCAAATCCATAATTATCAAATTTCCTTCCAAAAGCTCAGAATTTTCGACAAACCTCAGAGAAAACTTCAGGCAGTCCGTTTTGTATAAAATTTCACGATAAGCATTTTCCGCTCGGAGCTCATTTTTTGAGATATTTGCAGATCAACTTCTTTCCAAAAGCTCTAAACTTTTGACGAACTTTTCAAGCTGGTAATTGGACTAATAGTAAAATTGAAATGGTTTTTTCAATAACAAATTTTACAAGGATTTTTATCGGTAACTTTTCTTGATTAGAGCCCAATTTTTTGAGATATTTGCAAAAAATTGATTTTGGGGACCCAGGACATTTTATAGAAAATTTTGCACGAGAGGTTGGGGCGGGAAGTTCAATGTGTCATTCGGGGCCCTTTTTTCTTTCGAAAAAATGAAAAAAAAAAAAAATTCGACCAACATAATAACATAACATTGGATAAACTAATCCGCCATTTTAAAATTGACCGTCATTTTAAACAGCTCCTCTTCTCAGATGTCTACCCAGAGGAGAGTTTACCGGGTGTACGGGGGCCGCTCCGGTCATATTACCGATTTCACCGGTTATTTGCTCGCTGAAAAACCTGGATAACCGGTTAATTTCCTAGACTGAATAACCAGGTAATTAACCAAGTATTTTGATGAAATACCGGTTAACCGGTGCCCCAACAACGTCTGACCCGTTACTGGAAAACCGACCTGGTTCGTGATGAACCGATCAGCAAAATAGGTGCTTTTCTATATCTGAGAACCTATTTTGCTGATTTGATAGAGAGCGGCAGTCAGTGACTCGGAGCGTCGAAACTGCAAGGCTGCTAGCCTGCAACTTGCGCGTTTTGAGTTTTGGCGTTTGTTTTTAACGTTCTTTTGTTTTAATCCTTTTTTGTGTCCCAGCGGGGAACCCACTACTCATTATATTAGGGGGATTACACCCTCAGAAAACGTCTGCGTTTGTGTCCACATCCGCGAGTTTCTGTTAACCGCGTGACGTGACGTATAAAGCTTCATGACGTCATCAATTACCTTGACCTACTTTAGGGACGAAAACATTTCAACTTCCAGCCGGGATGCTTTATGACGTCATCAATGACATTGACCTACTTTAGGCACATGGAAAAATTTCAGTTCCAGCCTTCATTATATCAGGCCTAGCATGCAGTATACAGAGAAAAGCCCAGCCAACCATTTTTCTGAGGGGGCAATTCTGCACCGACGTGATCGCGAGCGCGGGAGGTTGCGAGTTCCTCGCTGCCATTGCAAATCTGCAATGGCCTCTAATTTTCTTTTTCGTAATCTTGTTGCTTGAAGAGAAAAAGTCGAGAGCACGACCACAAGTCCACAAGACACAAGTTTATTACGCTCCAAAGCCGGTTCATTACGCTCCAGAACCGCTATGAAGCCACGCTTTAGCGCTCCTGGTGGCAAAAATGTAAAATTTTCAAGCTCCCGTTAAAATCCGGTTTAACCGGTTCTTTGAAAGCTCAAAAAACCGGTATAACGGTTTTATCAATTATTCCAATTATTTGAAAGTACCGGGTTTTTTGCTAACCCCCCCCCCCCCCTCTCCTCCCCTCTATCACCTCAAATGGTAAATCGCGAGCAAACATTTTTTTGTTTGAGGGGCGGCAAAAAGAATTTTGTACAGGGCGGTAGCAGACCTAAATCCGGTTCTGTGTCTACCATTGTTTCTGGCTACTAATATACTCGGAAGAGACGCTTTATCCCCCCTCTTTTCCAAAGGGTACCGCATTCTCAAATGATCCACAGACTAGTATCTCACAGTCTTATATAAGCTTTGTACAGTGCATATTAGGCTACGATCTTAGCGGTCAAGGTCATTAATGACGTCATCTAGCCAAGACATATTCATGTCAATAGTCTAAAACAGCCTAGTGTACGTCATTTAGGTAATACTGGTTGTAGAAAATTCAAAATTTTTCCAAGTCTTTGAAATACAAGCCCTGTATAAGGTATTTTAGGCTACGCTTTCAGCCTTTTTCACTGCATATAATGAATATGTTGGGATTAATAGGTGACAAGCTCCACCGGTATTTCTTAGCCTAGTACAAGCCGAGTACAATGGAAGCCAAGGAGTATGACATGTTCAAAAGCTCAGTACATTATGATATGTGACGGGTATAATAAAGGCAGAGGATACAAGTGCAGAAGTAGCGAAGCTCCGAATTAAAAATTAGGATGAGATGATTGGTGACGTTATACCCATGTCAAATAGAATTCCCAAGAAATGTCTTTGGAAAGTTCACATCACGAGTTTATAATTATACAAAATTTCCAAGGATACTTTCCTTTAAGATCTGAAGAATTTTGACATGATGAATATCTTTTCTTGGAGGAGTGTCCGGCAAACGTCTTCTTTTCAGATAAAATATGTAACGCTGGTGATGACGCCACGGGTTGGGATATCAAATTTTTTGAGGGATCGTGGTTGCAAGACTTGAGTGTAATTCAACCATGTTTGGGTAACATGCATCTAACTTTCCATTTGGTTGTCTGTTCATGATGTCCAAATTTTTGCACAGTTCTGCATGTAGATCCTCAGTATTGGTTCATTGGAAGCGGGGCAGTGAATTCAGGGTGCCACAGGTCGAGGTTATCCGCCTCAATAGCCCATTCCCCCAACTACGCGTATAGCTCAATTGGAATCAAAGGCGCAAAATCAAAATTCTCCCCACGGGGTCATACAGTATGTAACTCAAAAACTTCAGACTCTGACAGCACGTCCAGGAATTTTCCTAAATTACTAATACGACTAACAATTGAGAAGATCTCAAATGGGTTCCATCAACTACCTACCAAAATAGAATTGGCAAAACTTAGCACAATATTTGACTGTCCGAATAAGGAATATTGTAATGTAATAATTTACCTGATGTATGATTTGTACAGCCATTCAATGTCCCATTTCCGTGCCTAAAATAAGAAATTTAAAATAATAAAATACAATCTTCAGAGTCAAGTTATATCAAGTCTAAAAAAAACAAGTAAGCCTATTATAATTTCTTAATTACCGATGATCAGAGGCGAGACTGAAAGGGGAGAATGAACCTAAGCTAGGGATCAAATCGACTTGTTATTAGTCTGAGTCAGTTCCCTTAACCTGCCCTTTATCACTTTCAAAAGACTCAACCTTGCGGGTTTCCCGCTACCATTGCAAAGTTTGCCACGGCCTCTAAATTTTTTCCCCCTATTTTTCTCCCCAAAATTGCTACGAAATTCTAACAAAATTCTCAATTACAAATATACAAACACATTTCCACGAACGAAAGTTTACAGCTTTATGCGTCAGTTTTTATTGATATGTTTTTCTATTACGTCAAATCGCCAATCAAATCTAAATTATCTTGTGATTTTGTTTTGAAAAGAGGCAAGCAATTACTCAAACGTGGTCACGCGAATGTTTTCACGGAACCACATCTTTTCGACCTTGCAAACTACTGGAGTTCAATTGCTCAATTGTTTCAACTTTGTATTAATTTCTCGTTTGTACGCCACCGAAACACGGTAGGTATACAACAAATCTAAGCTCATAAGGGAGGGCTCTACAATGGTTACAGTTACGGAATGAGGCCTTGATTAGAATTAACTGGGAACGTTCCATAGAGTGATCTCGCCAGAAGAGAGGGTGGTGATCACATGCATTAAACGATATAATCGTAACGTAATAAACGCTTTTTGAACAACGCCCTTGGGCGGATTTATAATGTTATATTTATAGTGCAGAATAATAGAGAGAGAGATAGAGAGAATAAAGCGGTGCAAATACATGAAGTAATATGCATAAATTATCGCAAACATTTAACACTGATATTGAAGTGAGAGATGAAGAGTAATTCAATACGGATTACCGGCATTAATTTCCAGCAGCCTACCAATCTCATTTTCAATTCTTGATCGAGTAGAGATTTTACAATTAATTTTTAATGAGTATACATAAGTTCATTTTGATATTTTCGAAGCTTTGAACCATCTTGCGAAGGAGCAAATAATGTGACCCCATGGAGATTTCAGTGGGAGAGGGAAAAATGAGCATCTTATCTAACACTTTTATATCGTCTATAGGAAAATTTTCACGTATCATTTGAAGTACGTCATATATTGTAACTTAAAAAATCAATGCTTACTTTTCAGACGTTCGTTCCGCATTATTCGAGTCCGTTTTTCGTGGTTCGACGGTCTCCGCATTCGAGTCTTCGAAGTTCGTCGTCGGAATTCCGTTCACTGCGGCGATAAGTTCTTCTTTCCTGGCGCCGTTTTGCCAGACTTTGTTTTTACAGTTCACCTATTTTTGAAATGAAAATAAGTATAAATGAGATATTTGGATCAATTTTACGTTTTACAATCGTCTATTAATAGAGTTTGACGTTATTGTGAAACAACACGCCATATAAACTACAAATTTGACACCGAGTAAGAATTTTTTCATCATACAATTACCGAATTTTTTTTAAAACGTTGAAAACACTATTCGAACTGCTTAAATATTATTTTAAAGAATTGAGTCTCGAAAACCGAAGTAAGAGTTGGTTCACTCTAAACAAAATTAATTTGAAATAAGGATAAAATCGTCGAATGAACTACTCTTCGTGACGTTTGCCTGCGCAGATTTCGTTATGCCACCGTACGATCTCTCATCCATGGAATTTTGTCGACAACTACCTTCGGAAAGGATTCTTCTAGTTGTCGGACATACGTACGTAGTTGGTTGCATAGAGGAGCGAAGCAACGGCGAACGCTGTGTATCGCACAATCTTTGAAGAAAATTTTATCGTGAAAATGAATTCTGAGTTGATATTTTAAGGAAGATTACGAGTCGTTACACCATATTCTTCAACAAAATGTTGGAAGAAAAAATTCATCATCACAGGATGGAAGAGCACTCACTTCTTCGTCAATTTTCAAATTTGCCAACGTAAACAATCAGAATACGAAAAAAAATCTATTACTTTTAGTTGATTGATTCTGAAATAGCACAATTTCGATCTTCAGAAGAAAGTACATATATTGGATTAATTAAGATAAAAAGACTTTGAAACTTTTCAATTTTAAAACTAATAAAAGAGGGAAAATTTGAAAAATTTCCAGTGTAGAGGAGAGAAAGAACTTGTAAAAACTCCAGTGATTGACAAGCTCGTCAAAATAATTCTTCAAGTTTGACACAAATGTTTGTGAATTCATCAAAAATAGTAGAAAAGTACAATTATTATGCCTAGTGAATACTTCGTTCAAGACGTGGGGCCTTGATGACGCAGACCCGAAGGCAAAATACACCCTTCGTTCTACAAAGAACGGTTGTGGATATGGAAATTTTCAAATTTTTGCTTTCTCGACTGGTTAAATATCATACAACAATCATACGTGAAATACTGACGTCCAAGACGCAAAAATTAAGGATAAAACCATATTATATTTCACCACCTATCCGCAAATTCTCAGTTCAAAGCCTTAATTTTAACAAGAAACTTGAAACTGTGCTACTTTCTATGGCATTTTATACGCTTATAAGGTTGGGACTACTGTCGGAAAAACCACCAGAATGACGGTTTATCGTCACGCTAGTTACCGTTATCAATGACCTTCACCTGTTTTTGGGATTTGGTGAACTTTTGACCTTTACAATTCTAGGACCTGTATCCTTAGCTTTAACTATACTGAGCTTGACATACATTATACTAGAAGCTTCATACACTGTATGTTCGGCTGAGTAGCTCCTCCTGCTCCCCCCGTATACCTGCTCTCGTCACGTTTTTGTTGCTGACGTCATCAGAGACCTTCACCTACTGTGTTAGGCTAACTAGTCTCAAATATTTTCATACTAGGCATAGAATTTAGTATACTAGGCTTCATTTTAGGGACTTGGAAAGGCATAGGAGATGACTTCAACAATTGGAATTTGCTGATAAGGGTCACGCTAGGAGCGCTACTTGTTCCGCAAAAAAAGTAATCATGGCGTTTTCAACCAAAACACAACATACTAATGAAACTGTAATTTGACTGTTTCAGATTGTTCAACTTGTCGCCCTTTCAATTTTGTTTCTTTGGATGACTTTTTCATTTCATCACTTTCTTGACAAGCTTTCAAAAATTGCCGACAAGGTAAATCTAGATGACGCCTACCTCATTCGCCTTTATTTGCCAATGACAGGTCATGGATGACTTGGACTAAGTTGAGGGACTTTGAAAAATTTTACTCAGGGCATACTAAGACATCATCAGTGACCTTGACCAAATGGAGCCTATACAGAGGAGGCGGGATGAGCGGAAATGGTGTTTGCCTATGAAGAAGAAATAGTGGTAGGCCATGTATGAATAGGGCAATATTTCCACACTGTCGATAGATTCAATATTTGCTGTACAGTTTGTGTATACAATTGGTTCATGTAATTGGTTCAGCAGCGTATTGAGAAAATTTTTCTGGAGAGGGTGAGGAGGTCTGATAATTTTCGAAGACAAAGTATACCATTAAGAAAAAAGTTCACTGTAATATTTATTAATTTCAAACTTGACAAATGTATGTCCCAAAGTATCGCTCTGGGGAGGGTCGGGCCCTCGAACCACCCCCCCTCTTCCCCTCCATAAATACGCCATCGATTTGGTTCATGAATACAGGGTCCGCCAAAAAGATGTTAACAATTAAATAGGAATTTGGACTAAATTTATTTCAGCTCAAAAACGCGATATATTAGATATACTCGTATTATTTAAATGTATGAAATGCGTATCTCAATTTTATCTTTAATTTGTAGCAAATGCAAAGTTTCTACGTCTTCTCTAAGCCGAGTTAAGGGCCAAAATGTGTAAAAATGTGACCAATTTGCCGAAATTTCCAGAATAAGAGTTCAAAAATTCTCCAACTTTCGGACTTTGTATGGTTTTTCTGGTATTTGTTTCGGAATCAGCACTTCAGCATTATAATTCCCTTTCAAATCAAAAAGATTGTCCTCTGTTGTCAGCCCGCGGATAGAGATCGTCTAAAACCCCGCTAATAATCGAAGAGGGCAAATGCACAAGAGCCTTTTGTTGTTTCTGGTAGTGAATGAAATATGACCGAGAAGATCGTCCTGCAATCGGCTACAGCTCTACGTATTATTGAAGCAGGCGAATGCACGTGAAAGGATTGTTGTTTCAAGCAATGTATGGAGTATGACTGAGAAGGCCTGGAAAAGCGAGCGACTCACGTGCATTTGCCCGCATCCAAGCTTAGTTTTGATCAAACGCGGAAACGTGGCCAATCTCCCTCCACATGCTCAAGATGATCTTGGTGGTCATACCTAACTTTCTATTCACTTCTTGGAACAAGCTTCTCTCGTACACTCGCCCTCTTTGATCGTAAGCGGAGTTTTAGACGATCTTTATCTGCGGGCTGACAACAGAGGACAATCTTTTTGGTCATATTCCATTCACCACCTAAAGCAACGATCTTCTCAAGTGCATTCCCCCGCTTCAATCATACGCGGGGCTGAGTCGATTTCTCACCGCGGACAAACAACACAGGACGATAGTCTCGGCGATATTTCATTCGCGGCCTGAAACAACGATCTCACGGGCATTCGGCCGTTTGGGTCACACCTGGGGCTGAAGCCAATCTCTCACCGCAAATACACAACAGAATACAAGCTTCCCGGTCGTAATTGCCTCATGGACTAATTGGGCTAGCACAGAAATTTCTGCATGTTCACCCGCTTCAATCGGAGGCAGGGTCGTATCGATCACTCATGACGAGCATCAGAAAAGAAGCTTCTTGCTCTCTGAATTGGATGAGATCCTCCGGGGTACGAGCCATATTATAATAAGAAAATTTGGAAGTACAGACACGTAACGGAGTTCTAATTCAAGACGTTAAAAACACAAAACAGAAATTTAGATAAACAGGCAAAAGAAGACATTACCTTATCTAAATTTCACCAATTTCGACTATTTTGTTTTTATTTTATTTTTATTTTTGACTTTTATTTTGTTTGTTTATCTAAATTTCTGTTTTGTGTTTTTAACGTCCTGAATTAGAATTCCGTTACGTGTCTGTACTTCCAAATTTCTTATTCTTGCTCTCTACTTCTGCTTTGTGAGATTACTTCAACCCTTTTTGCTGACTCAGCACGGAAAATTTTTACTATAAAATTCTCCACGTTAAGGGATTTCAACTCTTCCTGAACTTGTTTGTTCATAATTTTGCCTCAGAATTGAGATAAACGTCGAATATTAGGTGGATTTTTCATTTTGGGGGAGTTTTGGTCTGCACTGGGTCCGGACATCGCTTTTGTTGTTTTAGGGTCATTTTGTTTTTTTTTTTTTTTTTCTCTCTCTCTGGACTGAGAACTAATTTTTACCCCAGAACAAAGAAAAACTTCGAAGATTGGGCAAATGTTCTAGATTGGGAAAATTTTGAACCTCTTTGAAAAATACTGTTTTTTGTTGCTCTGTAGGATCGTTTTAGTATTTTGATCGGACTCAGTGCTAATTTCTTAACCAGAATCGAGAAAAACTTTGATGATTACGCAAATTTTACATTTTGGGGAAATCTTGAACCTCTTTGAGCCCATGAATCCATTTTAAAGCCTTGAAGTGTCATTTCAGTGTTTTTATTTTTAGACTCGGCGATAAATTTCATTTCAGAGAAGAAAAAAATTTCAAAAATTTATCGATATTTCATTTTGGGAGAATTTTGACCCGCGATGAGACCGTGCACCCATTTTAAAGCTTTAAAGGGTCACTCCAGTATTTTTTTTCGGACTCGGCACTAAATTTTATTTCAAAAAAGGAAGAAAGTTCAAAGATTTGACGATTTTTCATTTTGGAGGAATTTTGACCTTTTTTGAGTTCATTATCCCATTTTGGTGCTTCTCCTGAACGGGGTGAGAAAAAATTACCCTCGACAAGAATCGATCCAGTGGTAGTGAAAACGGGAGCAACGATTTTCCAAGGTGGCGCTAGTGCAACTGACTTCAATTAGAATTACAATTGAAAGAAAAATCAATCCTGATCAACTTCTTCAACAAGCAGGTCGAAGAAACTTCCCGGAACATTTACTAATAGACCCTCTTTTCTCAGGATAAATGAAGATATTTTTCATTAAAGGATCAATTACATCGCATAAAGGCTTCCAAAAAGGACGTATTGCCCCATTCATTCTCATGGGAACGCCATACTACTTAATCATGACACTACTGAATCGTATCAGTTCATACTGATAACTATGGTACCTCAGCATTACTTCTGTAAATTGGCACACCTTCAAATCGAAAATCATAGGTTGGTGTTCACAAGTTGTTCGGAATTTCTTTTTTTTTGAAATTTTTCCTAGGACGAACATAAGACTAACAGGGGCCGCACAAGGAGGTGGGTTCTGGTTTAGAGTCAAGATTCCAAATTGAATAATATAAAGAATAAAATGAAATAGATAGTAGGTACTCATTTTCATTCCTTATAACTGGGGAGGGTATACCCCACTTGTGAGGCGTCTATATTGATAATAATTAAGAATAATAATGACTAAGGTGTAAATGGCTTGGTTCGGGTAAAGAAACTCGGAAGTTCTACAAAGGATCTATTCAATGTACGCCCTTCTGACGTTTATTTCTGCGTAAAAAGTAAAATATAATTATCGCGCGTATACGTCTTCGAGAACGACACACGTATACTTCTTTCACCCGTGTGTTCATTAATCATTTTAAGTGTGGCTTTCGCACAACCTAATTCAAATTCCGATACTAAAAACGTACGATCAGTCCTCTACGCACAATACCGTGATCTCTCCTCCTTTCAAGCCACATACAATCTTAGATGGGCCTACAACTCTTCGTCATCATTTTTAACACAACATTCTAAGGCACTACACGCATTCTTATATAGTACTATACGGTCTCATTAACTTACGGTGAAAAATTAACAGTCATAAACTAGAAACGCTTTCGAATCTCCAAACTTACCGTGCCGCGACAAAATTTCAGCATTTTTCAAACAGAAATCCTCAAGGATTAGAACCAAATAAAGCACTTACGACGGACTGATAGAATACAGTAGTTGGTACACAGAACGTAAGCTTCGTATTAATGAAATAGGATTATAAAAATATTATGTAGAATACGCCCCTTCGTGATAAGATAAAACTTCATTAGTCTTTGGGTAACAATATTGGCCTGTCATAACTGTTCAAAACAGTTTACAATGCCATCAATCAGAGGTGTTCTTTATTTGATGCGCGATGCATTTCAATTTTCCATGAAAATTTCGATAGAAAAAGATACCATTTCGCCATGCTCCTCGAAAATGCAACTTGAAAAATGATTCAGATGACATCGATAATCAACAAAACTGCGACGTGTAATAATTCAACCATCAGGATTTTTGAAAGTAACAAAGTGAAAAAATCATACCACAACTCGATGCGTTTTAGGAAGCATTTCTTTGATCCAATAAAAATCTACGGTGGTGAAATTTAAAATTTTGAAAATTTCACACTCTCCGCGGGTCTTCAAGTATGAAGATTCTGGACATTTTTCAAGTCTTCTGCACTCTGGCCTTTCTCACTAACTCTGCTAATCCGTCTGTAAGACCATGACCTTGAAACTTGAAAAATTTTGGCTTTACTATCCTCGAATAATGTCCCCCTTTAATTTCTGAATTTGCTTCCGTACACCCGTCCATAAGTCAACTTGATATGATATACAGGAATTATACATCCAGTGCTGGATTCATCATAAGGCTCAAATGGGTAGTTACCCAGGGTAGGAAAAATTTGAGAACAGCTGAAAGGCAGCAAATTTGGAGGAAATAAGAGGAGAAAGTCGAAGAAAATTGATCAGCACATTTTCACACAGAGGCAATCAGGCCAAATCCGGTACTGTATATATCGTCCACTTGTAGGGGCTTTGTAGTATTTGTATAATACTATGTGTTTGACTATAATTATAATGCTAGCCATCTAGAATATAATTGGAGAGGGCCCACTCGAAAAATTACACCGTCATATGAGATTAAATGAAGTTCTTCGCGTCATCTCATACCTACTTTGACTCGATTTTCCAGCAAAGTGAAGGGCTAAGTCCAAAAATAATGCCAAAGAGACCCTATGAAGCTCCAAAATGAATATAAAATTTTTTTCGATCAATATTAATAAACCTATCTTTTCTTCTATTCATCATATTTCACCCCGTTTTTCTTCATTTTACATGATTGTTCACAAAAATATTTTCAACAAAATTATTGGAGGAATTTATCCGTGATTTCACGAGTTATCAATTAAGAGGTAAACAAGGCACACAGTTCGTCGACCTGAGGATGACGCTTGGGCGTCGAAACGTCATCTTTTTACATGTATCAAAAATAAAGTGGTGCCTAGTGCCTTTTTTATTTCTTAATTAAGAAATATTTTTATTCATTGTGGGATGAACATACTTCTTATCCAATCATATTAAAATAACATTTTTAATGTCAATAACGAGTACAATTATATTATCGTTCTCAAGAATCATTTATATAATTTTTTTTTTTTCTTTATTAAAATAGATAATTTTAATGATAAATATTCATTTTTCTATTATGTAATGGGATTCATTTTATTATGATACCTACAATATTTTGAAAATAAAATTTTCAATTTTGTCAATTCAATTCATTTTTAAATTTTATTTTTACTTATTTATACTTTCTAATTATATCATACAACTCATGCGATCAAAATATTTTATTAGATTTCTTTAAATAATTCATTTATTAAAATGACATTTGTTTGTTGTTGGGTATTGACATTTAATTGCTTTTATTTAAAGTATCATCTTGTAAAATAATTCATCAAATTAAATAAAATAATTAAGAATGAAAAATTTGAAACAATTATTCAAATGAATTTTTGATTCAGACATTCTCAAGGGAAAAGCCTGAAAAGGCTCTACAAAGCTCTAAAACAAAAGAGCAAAATCGAAATTTCCTCTTAGAAACTCTTCTTCACTCATTAACCTATTTTGATGTTTTGCAAAATTTTGTAAACAATTTTTTCATTTTCTCCGTCAAATTTCATTTAAGGAATGACAATTTAATTCTCAATGTTTTTGAAATTTAAATAAATATTGAAAATTAATAATTATTTCCAAATTATTTTGGAGGCCATGGCAAATTGGTTTATTTTCGTCACATTTTAGTCCATTACTCGGCTCAGGAAGGATGTAGAAGGTCGTGGAGGGGACACAAGATCTGTTGGAAAATAACCAGGGTTGCAAGAAAACAGTTTGAAAAAAAAAAAAAATAGTAGATTTCTATACAAGTTGGAAAAGTAAGCGATTGCCGAGGAGTTGCGACTGTTGCAGCAAGAGCCTTGGCGAGTGCCGTAATCGCAACGAGTCGCAAGCGTTTACTTTTCCAATGTGTATAGAACGGTATTTTTTCTAATAAGTGCGAGAAAGCGCATTTTCCGAAAAGATTATTGCGAATGAAAACGACTAATTTACAAACAGTGAAGAAATGAAATTAGAAGCAGTGAAGAAATGAGATGAAACAGTGAAGAAATGAGCGATTTTCCCCACTGTTCCAAAGCGCGTTACAGCGTAACGCACGGTAGGGCAATCACCAGTTTTGTCAACGCTTTTCACTAGGGAAAGAGCGCGCTTTTGTAGCACGTATTAGGAAAAACGTTTTTTCTAGCTTGAAACAGGTTTTATGTTTAAAACATGTTCCAAATGCGGTTTTTTTTCTACCGTTTAAAACATGTTTCAAATGTTTTAAATATCGTTTAGAACAATGTCTTTTTCCCTCCTGGAAGATATTTTTATCATCTTATTTATGAACATCTTGATAATTGATTACCTTGAATATTTAGTTGGTAAAGAGGAAAAAAGACACATTCTTTACTGTTTTGAAAAGATGAAAAAAAAAACACGTTTTAAACATATTTCTGTTTAAAACAGAATTTGTTTTTTAGTGTGTTTAAAACAGAGGAGAAATGACACATTTTTTACTGTTTTAAAAAGATAGAAGAAAAAAACACGTTCAAAACAAAAAAAAAAACAAAAAAAAACACGTTTTAAAACAGAATTTGTTTTTTTTTGTGTGTTTAAAACAGAGGAGAAAAGACACATTTTTTACTGTTTTAAAAGGATGGAAGAAAAAACACGTTTTAAACATATTTCTGTTTAAAACGGAATTTGTTTTTTTTGTGTGTTTAAAAAATGTTTTAAACGTTCATTATTTAAAACATCGCAACCCTCGAAATAAGATAGTTTAATAGACTAAATCGCCGTGACGTCACAAGGCAATGTTTGCTCCACAGTGGCTTACCCCAACTTATTTGTACGATCAAAACAAAAGAAATTCTCCTTAAGAAATACACGGCAATGTTTTTATCTTATGTTTTTATGTTGTTTTTATGTTTTTATCTGACGTTTAGATTTGAAAACAAGAAATAAGTTAAGAACCGCAGGTACATTTTCAAAGACATGAGAACTTCCCAATTTTGAATATGAACACGTAATTGCTTACTTATTTCAAATTTTCTAATTTGAGCGTATGATAGAAAATGATCCCTGTGTATTCTTATGGGCATCGATAGCCTCTTATGTAGGCATTAGAGGTATTCTCGCTCAATGTAAACAAACATCGACACGCCGGCCGTAATTAACACAGGGGCTTATGGAGAGAACCACTATAATGAGTTGTAACTCAAAAAATACGACGTTTGAAGAACAATTGTTCGGAACAAAAATTGTTGGCCGTTAAATTTTCTCTCTAAAAGGGTCAACAAGAATTTTTCGTGAGAGATGTTTTTTTACATAGAAAACGTCAACCCGAACGCAATGTTGCCGGCTTGAGTTGTTTGGCCTGATAGTAAAGGTGGCCGTGATCTAATACATACATCAGTATACTATCGCATTCTCTCTTGTTATCAGTAAATGTCCACGAATGACGTCACAGCGATCTGTCCATTGTTATCATCCTCCCTACGTCCTCCTATCATGTGAATTGAAATAAAACTTGGAGGTATGACTGAAAGGATAACAAGCGAACAAAATTTGAACCAAGAAACAATATTATGGATGAAAATTCAACAAGTAGGTATTTCATGAAATTGTAAACATTTTCTGATTGTAGATACTAACCGTGAAGATACATCAAGAATACCTTAAATACTGGCCCCTTATCCATGTGTGTTATTTTTTGAGATTCGCATACTTCCTGCTGTAAAAATTTGGGCAGTACTCTGAAACATTTTTTGCACTCTCCAAGTGCGTCAATTTATTTACATTTTAATTGAGATTTTCAAACAATTCCCAACTCCCCTCTTGTTGTCGAACATAGAAAATTTTTGATAGACCCCCCCCCCTCCCAACCTGATTTGAAAACATGAGCGGGTAAATTTTTCTCAGGGCGGGGGGGGAGGGAATTTTCCAAAAAAAATCAGAACTGTTGGCACTAGTATTGCTAAATAAAGTGCCTACTCATTTTTTTCAGTCGTTTGTGAGGGAGGCAGGCGTTGCCCTCTGTCACTCTTATTCCGCCACTCGTGTCTAGAAATCGCAAGTCCGAGACCCGAGTTTTTGACATTTTTCATTCCGTATACTACTTTTACACCAGGTTTAGGGGTCGGCTACATTGAACAAAAGTTGGCAATCTGGTATTTGAGCAACCTAAACAAAAAATTGTATTTCCTTTGCCGAAATCGAGCCGTACGTTGATTTAATCAACGTTGCTGAAAGTTCAGTCACTGTCGAGAAACTCTCGAATCATCCTGACAGAAAGAGACAGTCTGATTACTGATTTACCCGTACTTGTTCCTCGTTGCCGCAACTTTTGTTCATTGTAGGAGACCCTTAGACAACGGTTTTACCAAGTTTGTATTTTACTAGACCTCTAGAAAATCTAGATCAGCTTTCTAGGCCTAGTACTAATTTAAATACTAGCTGTCAACGCCTACACTAGTACTAGGCCTACACTAGAAGTAGTTCTGTACTATTATACTAAGCCTAGTCACGTCCATACCATCTCATACAGTACTTTAACAGGGAACAGTTCTATGAGGTCTCCTTTTGAAAATTCTGGCGTCCCTCGTGCGCCGTCCACCGTTAGGCAGAAACTGACCTACCCTAATAGAAGAGTAGGAACTAGGGAAAATGTCAACTTTCGAGCTATATATGACAGGAGATGAACTTCCCCCCTTATCATGATTAGCTCAAAAACCCCCTCCTATTGTATTATATAGCTCGAGATTCTGAATTTTAGGGAGTTCCTCTCCCTTCCTCTACATGGGTCGAACGCTTCTCAAGTCCCGCTCCCGTCATACATAGCTCACAAATCAGAATTCTTCCCTTCCTGTTCTACATGTTATATTATGTGTGGCTCGAGAGCCAAGTTTTTTTTTTTTTTTTTCTTTCACAAATAACTGAGATGTCTAAATGTTTCCAAGTCCTCCTCCTGTCATATACAGCTCGATAATCGAAAATTTTCCAACTTCAACTCATTTGATGTCCGAGCTTTTTGGGACTGCAGTTTTAATATCAAAATCAATTTGCCCCATAAAATTGGTTTCCTGCGTTTCTTGTTCAACTTCGTTGAGGAAGCCGACGTTTTGCTCTCATACTAGCTCTATACGCTTGACCTTCATTCTGTATATCTGACTGGACTTATATTGAATTAGGATTGGGAGAAAACACGTGAAGCGAGTGAGCTTTCGAGCCATCTAGTCTAATACATAGTATACTAAGAATGCGGGCGAACAAGAGGAGCAAGTAATTTCCGCATTAAATCATCAAAAAACAAAAAAATATATCGGTAGGCCTATAGTCTAGAGCGAAAATTGATTTTCCCAATATATAGGCCTGTTAAATCCATACCAATATATCAATGTATCTAATTGAGCCAACATAGATTATCTACGGGTAAAGAACTAAGAATGGCATGACCTAAATATACGGAACAAAATGCAAATCATTCCAACACATCCCTTTCAATATCTCTTCATACTTATGTGATGTTTATTTATTTGGCTTCTCTAGAATATTTTTGTACAGGGAATTAGGGAAGTAGAACAAAACTTATTCTTAAGAAAAAAAAAAATATCTGAAGCCGAAAGAAGTGAATAGGCATCCTTATTTTTAATATCAGGCAAGAATATTTTGTCCCAAAAATCAGAGAATCATATCTAGTTATGAGACTAATTCCTACCCTAATTTGTCTAGACTTAATAAATAGGTGAAATTGCCAATAATAACACGAATGTTATACTCAGACTTGCGCCTTTTAACCGCATCTGTGGCCCTTTCACTGTCTTCCAACTTCGATTTTCTTCATTGTAATTTTGGTAGGTATTATGGTAGAACCAGTTTCACGACGCGTTCACGAAAATTAATTATAAGAACAAATTACAGAATGCAACACGTATGAATGAACGAGAAGGAATTATTTCTTCCGCATGATTCAAGTACGAGTTATCATAATTTCTTACACCTCGATTACTATAACCATAACAAATCGAGCGAAATTAAATTCAACACAACACACCATCTGAAAACAGAGATCAACTGCATCGGTAAACGAAATTCATCACAAAGACAGTACTGTTTTTTCTTATTTCTTCAACACCGATGCAAATTCCATTCACACCCATTCAACTTTTTAGTATCGGAACATTATTATAAATGTAGTACGCATGGCTATATCGGATGCAGCTCCCACGTTGAAAATTCTTACGCCGATCTCCTTCACTCTGTCACCTATATATAGGGACACGCATCCAGAAGAAATGTTTTACTACGGATGTAATATTTTGTGGTATTAAGCAAATATGAATTACGTATTATAATATATACACACACACGTTCGTTCATTGTCATCGTAAATCAAGTGATAAGGAGTGAGAAGTCAGTGTGTATACACACGAGAGGGACATATGTTTTCGTTCATTAGCTTAAATTATACGTGTATCTCACCGCAAATTTTCGTTCGTAATAGTTCGCCTTCTGAACTTTCGTACGCTGATTAGAGGTGGCCAAAATTTCGGCGAGTAGTCGCGCGCGAAAACGTCTTGCCGAATAATGCAGATGCTCGTGAGCATCGGATAATGTAGCGACTCGCACCATAATTATCTATTTTAGATTCTTCTCGGCAATAACAAAACTTTCCGTCATCGTACGCTCGCGTCACTGAGAATACTTATTTAATCAAATTAAGCCGGCTGTTGAAGGGTTTTAGAAAAGAAAACACGTTACGTGTAATGATCGATTTTCGAAGCATATTTTGTTCGAATACGCGCTCGTTCACCACCCCGAGTCGATGCACGATCAACCACACGTTTCACGCACGGCACTGCACCTTCACGTACCGGTTCGTATTCGATTTTTGCCGGAAATTTGTCCGGGTGTCGCGGTCGCCACCATCTCGGCACTTCAACACGACAAAACGCACGCATACGCGCTCCATTCGAATCAGGAACCGAGAGGATACGAGCTATCGGGAAACCAACGAGTTCGAGATGCTGACGACCACTACCGGCATCGGCGTGATTAGCCGTAACATATTAAATAATGGAATGCATCGGTCCTTGAAGAGAAAATTGTATAGATCTTGTAAAAAAAAAGAGAATACACTCTCAAAGAACAAGGTTGCCAGATTTTGAGGGGAAAACAGATATAAAAGAAAGAAAAAAAAAATTACGTCCATTGAACGAACGCGAAAATTGAACGTAGAAATAAATGAAAACGCTGAACTGCACTGCTCGCTTTAGCTTCAGCCTACGCTCGTTGGTTACTTCGATTCATATATTTTAAACCTTATGCAACTATTGATCATTGACCCAATCGTCTGGTGTCCTTCGTTAGTGGAACTAACTGGAGTTAAACGAGTTCAAAATATTACATTCTTCGTACCTTCGAGTTCGAAGCCGGACGCTCTTTTCTTCGAGAAACGTGAGACCACATTTGTGCGTTTAGTCCGAACGTTTTAATTGTTTACAGTTAGATGAAGGATTTAAATTTGATGCATGACCGTCTTCTTGAAGTTTGATATGCCGGTAAAACACGAATGATTCATCGCGAGTATTTATTTTACAGTCGAGTTAAAGAATTAAAGAGCCTATCGGACAGCTGTTCTGTCAATTGGTCTTGGGTCATGAATTTAGTTCACACTGTTCGAATACGCACGAAGCGCGCGTACAGTGAAACTAAAATTTGAACTTCCTATACAATCTTACGTTCGTGGTAAACTTACAGCCTTATCTTTAGAGGTAAAAAAGATCGGGAATGCTACATTAAAAGTACCGGTAATAGGCCTACGCACTTGCTTCGTTGATTTTTTATTAAAAAACTTGCTGCTTCCCGTTAAGACATTTTTTTTTCTTCTTTTTTTTTGGAATGACACTAACTTGTAAAGCAGAATTGGCGTTTGTGCGCAATGATCTGCCGTACAAAGATAAATTTGACATACATCCAAATCGACAATCAGGGAAAATTTCTATCCATTTTTCTAATTAGGCCGCAAATAATCGTTTCATCGAAGATTTTTAATGAGGAATTTGGTTACAATACTTGTCTTTTGATATACAAAGCTCCAATTCCTCGGAATGATGATTTCCCCCTGTCATTCCATCGGTGAAGCAGTAGTATTTGTTATCACAATTGAATGGTCGGGTAGAAAAATGGCCCTAACACAAAAAGTAGTTTTTAAGGAAAACGCATTCAAAAATTCAGTTTCACAGAAATGCCTTAAAGAAAGACTTCACGCAGTCATGAAAATTGGTAGGGTTGTAAAAGGATGTCCGGTCTGCAAAATTGGTAAGAAAGAACAGGGCAATGTCACTTTCCAAAGGTGGAGAACTTCAATGCAGATCAGGAGAAACAGCCTTTTTTTCAGGTAATTCCCATTCAAAGAGACCCATTTTTTTTTGTTTTAACCTCATCATATTCAAAATTACAAGAACATAAAATTCAATTTGTGTTTGCCAGAATTTATATAGCTGCAGTGATAATGGGTATTTTTAAGTATAAAATGGCCATAGGTAATTTTACCAAACTGATAAGTAACCTTATTGTGAAAACTTCAAAAAACTAATATCTTTCACTCCATCAGTGACCAAGTTCTCAGTTTTTGAAGAAAAAACTACAATTAGGTACCATTTTATAATTTTAGCTACCTACTGAGCTTCAATCATTGTAAACGCTACACTTCAGCATATAGTTTTCTGCACCTATTGTAGACATCAGAAAAATTTAAAATTTTTACCAGATGAAAAGGAGAAAAGGCTAAACTCAAATCACCAAAAATCCAAAAATGGTTCTAAATTGAGCTAGAGCTTCCTATCCAACTATATTCAATTCACTCACGCGGACCAAGTGTCTGAAAGATACAGTTTGCCTAATCATCGTTTTGGATCGTGACGGTAATGGTAGGGTAGAAAGAGGGCTCAAGTGCAAAAAATTGTTTTCAAGGAAAACGCTTTTGAAAATTCTGTTTCACATCACAGAGGTGCCGTGAAGAAAAACTCAAAACGTTTTGAAAATTGGTTGGATTGTAAAAAGATGTCCAATCTACAAAATCACTCAAAAGTACAACGTACGACATTTTTGAACTGCCACCAGAGCGCGTCAAAGCCAGTAATATTAGGGCTTTTTGGGCTTTTATCACAATTAGGCTAGGTATCTACTTTTCATACACGTTCCAGCAATTCTTTTGAATTGTGACAAGGATTAATAGTAATGAATGAAAGTTTCAATCCAATACTCTTATTTATGGTAATTGAGCTTCAGTAACTAATAATGATTGTATATTATTGACCATAAAATGGCAGTACAATACCATAATTATGCGTTTTCACCAAATCAACAAAATTATGTTACATTGATAACCTCATGTAAACTGCAAAAAACTGATACCTTTCACTCCTTAGTAATTTGGTTTAGAATATTAGAAAAAAAAAAAACAAAAAAAAAAAACAATTACCGCCATTTGACAACCACTAAAGCACCTTAACCAAAGTAGCTACTGAGACTCGAACCAGGCAGCGCTAGCATCGCGGAGATTATATAAGACTAATAAGAGGTATTTGGGCCGTGCAGCCGTGGCCGTCTAGGTCTCAAAGTTGTCAAAGGAAGGCCGGAACATGCACAGAACGGCAACGCTGTGAGAGTAGATAGGCCGATTTTTACATGTGCTCTCAGTGCTGCGCTCGATGAATTTTTTGAGAGTATACGCTACTTCTCAAGGCAATTTTTTTGCACCTATACTTTGATTAAATTTCTTATATTTGACATTAGAAAAATTCGAAAATTGTGACAAATTTGATTGTAATACTATTTAGATATCATGCACGCCTAGGGGAGACGTTAATTAAAAATATCTTCAAGAAATACTTCGTCATGAGTTTTTTGCCTCTCCGTCTTCCTTATTCCACCTCTCTTGTCGAACGGATGATTGTGATTAGCCTTCCACAATTTGGCATACGGAAGTTGATTAAAAGACGACCATTTAGAGCCAGGAAAGTGAGATTGGAGATGTGGGCGATAGATAAACCGACTCGATGATCTGTAATAATATTATTCATTGTGCTAAACCCTCTCTCGCATTCAGCTCTAGAGCATATGGAGGAGAACAAATGAACTTGTGAAATTTTGATCCCGGATTTTGTAGCCAAAAGTCAACTATGCTTTGATGTTCACACAGATTGAATCCCCGAGTTTGCAAGCTTGGTTCATAAACATGATGATTTATTCTTGCTCACCTCTCGAAGAATTTAACCTTTTTTGTTTTTTTATGGAAAATATCTGAGAGTATATACGGCGTATACCCTGTATTTTCAAAAATTTTTCTGAGAGTGAGTGAGAGTATCCGGCGTATACGCCGTATACCCTACAAGCGCAGCACTGTGTGCTCTTATGGGGAAAAGTGGTTTCTTGAGAATCAGTGAGTGCCTGTTGAATTTGATGAAAAATTGAAGAGGACAAAAATTGTAGGCCATTAAATTCTCTATCAGAAAATGTAATAAATTCAATTTGCAAAATTTTGAATTAATTTACATGTAAACCGGTCGGCCTACTTAGCTGTTGCCAGATCTGCTTGTTCCGGCCTTCCTTTGAGACGGCCATGGTGCAGCGCGTCAACTACTTTCATCTTTATCAGCGACCAAGAGGTCAACATTTTGATACACAGCAAAATTTTGGAAATCAGGTACAAAACTATTTGCAATTGATAGAAAATTTTGTTTCCTACAAGTCTTATTCTCTTGAGTTTCTTTGAAAATGTTTTATTTTTTGAAATATTTCAATTTAAATTTAAATGAGTGAAAATGTTGGGGTTCACCTTCTCAACTTTATCACGTCAACTCGATTGTAACGCACTCTGACAGATGCACAGCTGCAGTGTTCAAAGTTTCATTTGACAGAAATAATCACATATTATATACAAAGAGAAAACAATCAATTTACAAATGTTTTTCTGGAAAATTGAAATTTCATTACACGTACTTAGTCTTACCAGAAAACCTCCTATTGATACCTCTTATAGGTTTATTATCATTTTTATTGATTGCAGCGATCCTAGCGGATACCCAGTTTGAATGAGCGTTGAATCTGAATCTTCCTACAGCGACGGTCCGTCAGAGTCTAAAACACCTCTCCTCTCCTTTTTTTTTTCAATTTTTGCAATTTTGAGGGCAAAAAACATAGACAACTTTAGCGCTCCTAGCGGAATTTTTTAAGAACTAAAAGCAATCTAAATAACCGCCGGTTAACCGATTAACCGGTTATGATGATCTTCAATTAACCATTTAACCGGTATATTGAAATAACCTACAACCGCCCATCACTAATTAATGGTCATGACCGCTATATGACCGTTTCAAAATTTCATTGGTGACCGTGTGACCGTTGACTGTTTCAAGAAAAAATTTTGGTGAATGGTGACCGTTGACCGTTATGACCGTTAAAATTGATTCGGTCAAATGCCCTAGCGAAGTGAGTTCAACACATTTTCTGATAGAGAGTTTAATGGCCTACAAGTTTTGCTCTCTTCGCAATTTTTCACAAAATTCAACATGTACTCACTGTCGGCCTACTCTCACAGCGTTGCCGTACTGTGCATGTTCCGGCCTTCCTTTGAGACGGCCGTGCCTCAACACAGTTTTATTAGGGCTCTAGTTTAGTTATAAATACTGTACTCTGCAATAAAAAGATTCCTTTAAAATACTATTTCAGGCGATTGAAAATTAGTTTTATTTCAAAACGCAACAAAATTTCTCTTTACACGCAAAAAATGCAACAAAAATCCAGCGATCAAAATCCTATTTTTTCATAGAATATGGTGAAAACTGAAAAGTGACTTGCACAGCAAACAGCTGCGAAGCCATCTTCTAGATTTTGTTGCATTTTGAAGGGTAAAATGATCTCACTTAAACTTCAATGCCTATGGAGCAAAACGATGGTGCAAAACGTTCATCAGCGCTGCCAATACTCAAAAATCTCCTGTTTTATCACCTTTTGAAAAATAATTAGCATTTTATATGCTATTAGGTTTGCAATAACTCTCAGAAGAACAAAGATTAAGGTAGGTATCATGAAATTGTCAGAATTTCTAACAATGGCGTATATTATATTACAGTATACTAGTCTTGGAGCCTTAAACATGACATACAAGAATACTACTTATAAGGGCTTTTATACTAGGCCTCACTACTAGTACCTGTACCAAATTTTGAATGAGACTACTACTGAAAAAACTGCCTCTGGTTCTCTCACACCTAATGACGTCATTAGTGACCTTGACCTACTTTAGGGACTTGAGCCTTTCTACCCATTTCATCTCTTTCCTCATATTTTTCACATCAATGGTAATCTGTGTTGAAAATGGAAGTAACATTGGGCAAAGCCTGGCACCTGGAGCAATGTAAAGGTCTTTTAACAATTGTGCTAAGGTTTTGAACCGTATAGGAGAGCATTGAAATCGTGTCACTTTGAAAGTATTTGCCTCGTACTTC
Organism: Aspidiotus destructor; assembly: GCA_035079395.1. NCBI lineage: Eukaryota > Metazoa > Arthropoda > Insecta > Hemiptera > Diaspididae > Aspidiotus > Aspidiotus destructor. The sequence continues at coordinate 5,984,548 of JAVHKZ010000003.1, read as the reverse complement.
CACCTCATGAAAGATCATTTGTGACCATATGTCCTGTATATTACTCGAATTTTAAAATTTTTGGGGAAAAAATTGGAAGCGTAGACTACATTATAGTGTATGCTTTATGATCGCTTGAATTTATCACAACGCGGCCGTGAATTATGGATGTAGGTTACTCTTCACTTTCTTAAAACTGCGTTTTTATTTACATATTAGATGGTATTTCTGGCGGCGGTGCAGATGCGTGACGTACATCGGTGTCTCAATTCAAAAATGAAAGGAAGAAAAAACAGAACATAAATACTTACATCAAAAAATGAAAAAAATGTAGAATTTTAAGAATCATACTGCAATGATATGACTTTGTGTGGCGACTCAAAAATAATAATTTAATTGCGTATCATTATTAGTCTTAAAAAATTTCAAATTTTACTAAGACAAGTAGATGGGTACTGTATTAAAGAATAATAAAATCATCTTTATCTAGTTATCGAATGAGAAGTTGCTCCTAATTAAGAAAAATTTTGTAATTTTTTATGGTAGTTGTCAAAAATAAATAGAGCCATGATTTAGAAGAAAAAAAAAAAGAAAAAGAATCATACTTCTAGAAATTCTTCGCAGTCAGTATTCCGGCTCTTCGTTACAAAAAAAAAATGAGTAAAGGAGTTGAATGCCGGTACCTAACTTTTCTACATCAGAAATCACTGCGAAACAAACACCTGAATATTGAGCAAATTTTACCCTTTGAGATGCTATTTTTGATGGTCTAAACCATGGGCCAAGTGGGCCCGCGAGGTGGCCTAATGAAGCTCACGATCTGATTTTAAAATTTTCAATTACACTACTTACAGTTACATAATGCAGTATACACAAGTAGGTGGGTCTTCTTTTTTTTTATAAGGCCCGGTTAGACTTCTTCTTTCGCGTCCGGCAGTTGTTTGTTTCAGGAGACTAGGATATCCAAGTCACCTTGTAGGGCCAATTCCTTAGACTTAATGATCTTGATTCAAACAATTTTATTTATTGACGGCGTACAGAAAAATCCAGGAGGAGGACAGAGACTCGATAATGTTATTAATGCGAAGAACATATTATATGAAGCTTAGTGGCCTTTTTGACCTCTCAACGAAGCCCAGATTTGTATTTCATATGCACAACATATTATTGAAATCTACGTATTTTTCAAACAATTTTTTCAAGAGGCCTTAGCCTATAGTTATATTTTACCACTTCTAGCGTTAGTACTACCGCATCTGGTAAAGTGAACTAGTGTATAGTACCTTTCATACGAAATTTTGTGGACTATCAGCATGATAAAAATGATCTGGTAGACCTCCATAGTACCATTGCATGTTGTACATTACTTGTTGAATCTGTAATGCTTCCATATCATTCGTATTAACGTTCCTTGAGTGATTGATTGATGCGAGATATTGAAGCCATAAATGAATTCCATTTCGCTCGCGAACTTTCCGCATCTAGCTGCCATACAAGCGCACCTCAGGACGCGGCATTCCATACTTTCCCTTTCATTGAAATAATTTTTTTGTGTTGTATTTTGTTTTTTATTGACTCCAAACGAAAGAAATTCATTCGAGTTCTTTCTCCGCTAGTATTCGTTTGCATTAACAGAGAACTCCGACTCTCATTATTCTAAATACTTACTATTCTTTATTCATTTATTTTTTTCCCTCAGGTATTGTCCTCAGTTAGATGACCTTTTAAAATCGAAACTGCACGATGCATTTACAACGCAGTATGACCGTGGGTTTTAATGAAAATGTGTGCGAGTGCGCGGTACAATTGGGTTCGTATTCCAATGTGGTGTAGGTATAGCGCGGGAATATAAATATACAATGAGCCGCCGAACAAGAAAGGAAAGATCACGATGAGAAATTCACGGCAATCTCTTAAAAAGTGTATTTTGTCAACTGTTCCTACTCTGTGCACAGAACGGTTTTACTATTAGTCGATCTGAAGGGAAAACTTCTTTTTCCGTCATTTAGAGTGATAAAAAATACTTCTATGCAGTTCCCCGTAATAAATTATGGATACGAGTTTAATTAGTAGAAATATTGGCAAGTAAAAGTCCTGTACCAACTCTCTGCACGTGCAGGATGTATTTTCGTAATTCAAAAATTAAATATAAGATTCCAACGAGACACGTGTGGCCTATAAAATATAACTAAATATCGCCTAAAATATACGCGAACTTCAGAACCAATAATCTTAAAATTTTGTAACAACATTATGTGCGCGAAAACTTGACACGTGATCAATTCTAATATCTTTCACAGACTCTATAATCATCAATGATTTGAATTTTTGTTTTTGATAAAATGTCTCGGGGAGCCTTCGTGACGACGGTACCAACGGTACCATACAAATGATATATGAATAAATCCAAATATTGTAACCCGATAAAAAAAAAAAAAAAAAAAAATGCTATATGGGTTCTATGCTGAGAAATAGTTAACTATGTTTAAATTTCTAAAAATAAAAATGTCGCGTTACTGTTAAGCTAAGTATATGGTATGTAATCGTTAATACGGCGAGATCGGCTGGGTCAAATACGATTTACAAATAAATGCAACTGCCAAATGTTTTGTATGCAGATTCAGGATTAACAAGGAAACTAAAATTTCAATATGAACATGTAACGTCAACAGAATAACGCGTTCCAATACAGAAACCGTAATTGCCATTTTTTGAATTCGTTACAAAAGAAAAAAAAAAAAAAAAATTAAGAACACAGATCTACTATTCTAGTTTACCTGTAATTTTCGAGCATATTGCTGCATCGTTAAAAATTTTTTTACATACAGCCAACTTGTAATGTCACATATGGTGTAATTAGAAATTTTGTGTGCGCGGTTTTAATTGGTTTTGATTCATCTTTTAATTACGACGAGTGAGGATTAAGTGTACATTGAAAGACATAGGCGCTAAAAAATGTGATACATCTTGATGTGTGTTGCGAACCAGAAAGAGCCGTTTTTAAAAAAGTCGTTGGTTGGTAGAGCTTTACAAGGGGTGCCATGAAAAACAATGAAAAAGAATCATTCAGTTTCTTGTAAAAGTCAAGTTTTTTTTTAGCGGGGAACCCGCTATCCCTTTTGTTGAGGGTACTCCCAGGAATTTTTCGTCCACCTGCGCGAGCGCGAGCGAGGTTGATGACCTCACGGAGAGGAACTTTGGAAAATTTCGACCCTCTAGCGTCTAACCATGTATGATAGGAAGTGGACTTGGAAAAATTCTCACTTCCGAGCTATATATGATCGGAGGGGGACTTGGAAAAATTTCGAGAAAAATTTTTATACCTTCGTGGTGATTGAGAAATCTGCTGGTCTAATGGACTCGGGACAGCAGGACAGCGGGTTCCCGCTGCCATTGCATTACTGCAATGGCATCTAATTTTTTTTTTAGGAGCTATGCGACTACGCAAACGCCTCATCACCTCCATTTAATCTTTAATCGTACAAAAGCTATAATTAGGTGACTCATTGAAATCAATATTGGGGGCTGATAGCGTTCGCGCTCTCTTACGAGTTACAGTTCGATCTACTCCAATAGACACTACTAGGAGAGCGGCTCCCAAGTCTTCCATCAACCTAAAGAAGGGTTTTATCTGCAACTGCATTCCAGCTACTCGTCAAAAGGAATAATTACAAAGTAATCCTTTGCACAAAACAGCGGCAAACAGTGCCTTAGCGGAGACTAAAGACCCAAGATTGTATCCACTCTTGAGCTTTAGTTCCGAATATTGCAGACGTCATAATTTCCAGCTACGTCGACTATATTTTCAATGCCCGACACACTAGGCCTCGTCAGTTTGTATCAGGTCGTCGTCAGTGTCTCTAATTTCTACTTTCTCTGCCATCTGAACGTCTTAGCAAGGCAACACAGCTCAAACCAGGACAGGCCCGTCGTCCTCACTCGATCCTCGCAACCGAAAATTGTATGATGAACATGGTATCATGGGGAGATTTGGCCTCACCTTCGTCAATAACATCCCAAATATAATCCTATTGTTCCTCGAGCGCTACAAGGGGAGACTGTTCCGTGATTGGTAATTGTTTTGACATGTTTCATGTCTTTGTTCTGGTCTCATCCTTACGGGAATTTTCACTGTGGCAGTGATTCTGAAATCTGCGAGTCTGCGTCCGAGGCCCTCCTTCTGTAGTTTCTAGCTTATCCTAATATAATGAAAAGGCGTAGGCTAGATTTATATTAGGCCAGGAAAACGCTAAGCATCATTATGAAGCTATTAGCTTGTGACGTCATAAGTTTGGTGACGTTATGAGTTTGGTGACATCATAAGTTGATGACATCATAAGTTGATGACATCATAGGTCGGTGACGTCAAAAGTCGTTAATTCTAGTCCACTTACAACATCTGAAACATACTAAAGTAGACTTACACTAGGCCAAGGAGCGGGGCAAACGAGCGGAGTGAGTGAGGCTCCCTAATCTCATCAGCCTGAAATATATTAAAGTAGACTTATACAAGACACCAAGAAGCGGGGCAGATCAAACGAGTGTGCCACTTTAAAGCCTTATGATGAGTGCTTTCTTCAAAAGTACGAGTCATTGTAATTATGGATTAAGAACAACACTGACACGTAACAAAGTTCACAACGTGAAGTCTAGAGTGCGAATGTATTTTCTAGTCACGAAAAATACAAAATTTTTTTTTTTAACAAAAAATACAAATTTTTTTTTTTTTTTTTTTTTTAAATTTTGTATTTTTCGTGACTAGAAAATACATTTGCACTCTAGACTTCACGTTGTGAACTTTGTTACGTGTCAGTGTTGTTCTTAATCCATAACTTTAAAGCCTTAGCCTAGGAGTCTAAAATATTTTTGTCTCGCATTATCCACAACATATCTGATTGGGCAAAATTTTGAAAAGACATGAAACATGATCTTTATCTATTTGGCTGCGCCAAGAAATCCAATACCCCTTGATCGTTCTCTCTCGCTTTCCCTCTCTCTATAATTATTTGTACAGTAAATTTGACCATTTCTTAACAGAATTCTTGGGTAGCCTAGAAATACCTCCAGTTGTTCTCCGGGTCAAAAAAGGGGAATATGGATTCATAGAAAAGAGATAATGACCGAAAAAGAAGTTGACGAAAATATAAGAATGAAGATTTGTTGGACGATAAGATTGGTAAAATGAATGTCTTGGGCAGCAAGTAAAGATGATAAAGAATCGGATAGGGAAAGGAATTTGCGAGAGGAGAGAATTGGAGGCTAAGAGAGAGGCAGGTGGATATAGCTGTAGGTTTGGCGATAAGGAAGCATGTGTTCTTCTTTCTCGCATTTACGTAGTTATTCCTTCACTCCTTGCAGTTGCCTATGAGTAAACTTATTTAGCCTACTATCTGATTTTACGATAACCGAATTTTCCATTATGATATCTGATCGTTTATATCGAGTGAGCAGTAAAGCATACTTATACCAAGCAATTTCGTTGTCGCAGTCTATATTGAGTCCGCGAGTTTTCGTATTTTCAAACAATTTTAATCACATAAACCCAGGTAAAAAATGCTGTGGATTAGACCGTTACTTTATTACTTGATGGGCAACACGTCCTATGCTACCGATTCCGCTCAACATCTACAACAGAGCACAGTCAATGTTCCACATTTTGTATTGGATGAATTACGAGTACCTCGTAGAAAGCGAAGTGATACGAATGAAATGAAAGAGTCGGTAAGCATAATTATAAGAAATTTACAAGCATTACATGAAATATTAAGTTGGTTACATTAAACTACATTAATCTATCACTGCAGGGATCTGAAAGTAATCCAACTGAGTCTCGTCCTTCTGCGTCTGACTCTGTGGGAACGTTCAAGGACAAGATAGTGCGTATGATTCATACTTGGCCGAAAGACCAACAAGTTGGCGCGCAAAGAGTTAACATGGAATGGTATGGACGGGCCCAAAAGATTGAGGCACATCTCGTGAGTATTTGTGATAAAAGTTACGACTATCAACTTCAGTTATCATGGGGCTCGTTAAAGCAGACGAGATAGATATACATTCACGCTAAGATGTAAAGAGGAGAGATTGTTTAGAAAGAGAGAAATTTAGAGCTGAACTGACTTTAGATTTACAGCTGAATGAGAATGGGGGGGGGGGCGTAAATTTTTTAAATCAGTCAGTTTAGACAAATATTTCACTTCTCTGTTTCGTTTCTCGTGAATATTTTGTCCCTGTGTTCACCATTACCGAATCTACTCTCAATGTATCCGGTTTCTTTTATAGAGGAAGTTTTGTGGAAAGAAAAATTGGACCAAATTAAAGTGGAATTGTCTCACCAAAAGGAGTTTTATTGGTTGCTGCTACTTACTTCGTTGTTGAATTTATTCTGGTTATTTTCTTATTAAACAGCTTTTATTTTAAGGTGGAAAATTGTTCCTAATAACAGATTATTATTTGTGTGTAACCTAGGTTCATCTCCACTGCACAGTATTTTAATGTGTTATCTAACTTCTAGGAACAGTTGGCTTCTTACGCCGAAGATCGTGATTGCGCGACTAGACTGCGGACGGGAATAGAGCAACTGAGACTGCACAATGCACTCAATCATTCGAAGGATCGAGATAGACAGAAGAATATCCATAGCGAACTTGGTCTATTATGGACAGATAGAGAAAAAATTCTAAAGAATATTATGCAACAATTGGGATCTTTGGCCGAGGAATTGCAAACAGAGACGGATAAGGAGAAAAAGAAGAAGAAGACGGAAGAAGAGCTGATGAGTGAGTTGCAAGGCGAGTGTAAACGGTTCAACGCTTTAGGAGTTTTTCCACCAAACATGATGACAATGAGAGGATCTTTCGATATTATCCAGCGGCTGTTGTACTTTAACAAAATAGACAATCTAACTAATGATGAATGGAAGGAATGGAAGGAAACTCAAGCAAGTTTTTGGAGAGAAAGGAAGATGCTGTGGTCGACGGAAAAATCACTCCTCGAAGTGGATTATCAAACTGCTGATGCGTTAGTTAGACATACGTTGTTAGACTCTCAGAGTTATAACACTAGTCATCTCTATCAATACATCGAAAAGCCCGAAGAAGAGGACTACTTGGACGCTTACATACTGAAAATAATTAATCAAGAAGGTATTTCAGATCAGTACGAAGAATGTCTCTGGGTGGCTCATGTGTGGCCTAACTCCACCTTCAGAACTCAAGTTATTAATGGTATAAGGAAGGATCCGAAACGAGATGAGTTTTGGGATACGTTGAGTGATTTCAAAATGATAGACAAATTTTGCTCGATAGATCAATTGATCTATAATGGAATGTCCGTAAATGATTTTCATGAGCAGGGGCCGCAGTTGCCTGACTTTTGCAAAGTTTGTCGTAAAGACCGTAGATCTTATGTATTACGCCTAGCCACAAAAGATAAGCTAATAAAAATTTTTGAAAAAAAAAACCGACCGCGCTCACAAATTGATGTTGTAAGGCAAGAATAGAACTGAAAAGGAAAAGACAAGTTCAACATTGGACCGGAAATGGCTATATAACAAACAAGCAGTAAGTCCCGTCCTTCGGGTTACAAAGTTCACTCATGTAAGAAAATATTTCCCGTTGGCCCACCATATTTATGAGAAGCTTATCTATATTGTAAAGGAAGAAAGCATTTCGATGTCCCAAAAGTTCGCAGCCTGTACCGAAGATTACGGAGTGATTTGGTAATCCCGCGTCTTGTAAAAATTTTTCCCCATTTATGGAAGCCAGATAGTATCCAATAAATTATGCAACACACAGCATAATTCTATATTCATCTATTTGATGGAATCTCGAAAACGTCAGAATTACGTGCCTACAACAATGTAGTTCCACTTAGCTATTGACTTTCATCGTAAAATGTTGAGGTCCTCGATAAGCCAGTTCTAGTAAAGTCAAAAAAGTGATACAGATGTGTGCGTCTTGAAATGTGCATCAATCAGGTATACTAATCCACCATAAGCGTATAACAATAAGGCGTTCCTTATCAGCTCGAATCTTACCCGTGTGTGCATCTTTTTAAATGTCCCGTATTCGTTTTATTTTTCTTTATTATTTGGGTACGTATATCGACCATTCATAATATTCCAACTTGTCGGTAGCATAAAACAATAGAACCATACAATATTATGATATTTTGGTCTGCCTACAAACTGAAATTAATATTATCATGCGACTCTGCGAAATCAAACACAGTACACCGGCTGGAGAAATACTTCAAGTTTAACAACAGAGGAATCTGACGCAATGCTCCTCAACATAGAGTAGAGCAAATTACAATCTCGTTATAGTGTACAGCAGCACGTGCTGTGGAGCAAAGGAGGTGGTCTGCATATGACGGAAGCGCTGAGGGGCGAAGGAGGCAGTTCGTAGATGACCGAACACCTCACACCACCTAGCTGGGTATCAAAAAGCAGCGCAGAACGCAAGCTGAATCACGCAATACATACAAAGAACGTTTCTCAACTGGTCATACTGATCTCGCGAACACGCGTTTACGATAACCGGTACGCGCACGGAACACTCACACATAGACACACATGCAAGTCGACTTTAAAGCTTAATTACAGCTTTCATGTATCAGTAATCGAAAATCAAATGCTAAAAGGTTCTTCATCGGTTCAATATGTATATTTTGTGCAAATTTCACTCCGTAATATTCAGTACAGGCTGAGAACATTCGGGACATCGAAACGCTTTCTTCCTTTATAATATAGATGATTTGTCATGTAGGCTTTCGAAATTGAATAATTTTTTCAAATTGTTGAATAATTTCAAAAATGCAAGCAAAGATTCTGGCGCGGTCGCCGCTTTTCTTGAGTTTTCATGATGTACGTCCTTAGGTTTATCATTAATTTGTGAGCGCGGTCGGTATTTTTTTTTTCAAAAATTTTTATTAGCTTATCATTTGTGGCAAGGCGTGATACATAAGATCTACGGTCACTACGACAAAGGAGGGACCTGTCAAATTATAGAAAAAATCAATGCAATGTTGCTCATGGACTCTCCTTTCTATAACATGTGTCTTTTTCAGGCACGCATTATTTTGATTAATAATTCTAATGAGTTTGAATATTAAGCCTTTTATTTTGTTACTGTGCACTTACCTCGGTAAAAAAGACAGACAGGTGATTTCTCTTTAAAAAAGGCCTGAAATAATATAAGGGAAGCTGAACGAACGGGTGTAATAGTTCACTTTTCCACTAGGAAAAGTCAGTAAAATATATAGGCTACGTGATGAGATGGTTGAGTGTGAGTCTATAATGATTGATTATGAGGCTAGTGATGATTATTTCTTCTCTGCCAGAGAGTTGATTTAAGGAGTAAGGAGTCTTCGGGGACTGGAATATTTTTAATTTTGAATAGCTTGTTTGGAGCTGATTTGAGGTTAGACCACTGATTGAACCTGGCTTTGATGATGTACTTGTAAACGTGATTGGAGAGCTGGCTATTGAGTGGTTGGTTGCCTGTTTGGCTGCTTTTCTCGGTCTTTTTGTTTTCTGGCCGGATATGCACATGAAGAATATTGGAATGGAGCTGGAATAGAAGAAAGCGATTGTACCGTTAATTCAACAGCGTAGGCGTAGATAAAGAGCAGGGTGGCTGGGGTAACATCGACTGATGTTAGAGAATCAGTGATGATCAATAATGAATTAGAGGAGCGAGAAATGGTGAGAATATGTAACTCTCTTTAAGAGAACAATTTATAGAATGAATTGGAGTTCTGAAGATAGCATTTGAGCACAATGCTCAGTTGCGGGCGGGGGTGAAAAGTCGTGTGATGTTTTTTTGCCTGTCTTCTGTACGAAGAGGAATATTTTCGCAGTTCTTCCCCAAGGAGAAAGTAGCATCCACAGACTCCAACTGTTTGCACATCCACATAATATGTATAGCAAGGCTCGTTCCTCAAAATTAGAGATTGTACTTGCGATTTAAATTCGAGTCAAGGAGGTTAGGTAGTTGATACCGTACTGCGTAAGAGTTAAATAAACCCACTCGTTCGACGCGTCTAAGAACATCGTCCTTTCGTGTTTATGAGTGATGAAAATAACTCATTATGCACGCTCGTAATATTTATTGTTATCATCGGCTAAAGTAGTACGCATCATTTTATTTATAATTGCATGGAGGGATACGCGGAAATGCTATCGGTATTACAAGAATACTGTTCGTCTATCTTGACTGTCGGCTTCTTATTAATTTTGTTTGACTAAAGATCACAACTTTGCGGACATTAGGGCGTAATCGTAAGAATTGATACTACATCATTTCTCATTCTCCCACACGACAAAATGCACGTATTAATAAATTTTAAACGAACCCACGGATACGCTGATAATACTTGAGCTCCAGCCTGAAAAAACAGATGTCGCATGTCGATCGAAACCTTAATTGAATTAAATTGAGTGGAATTACGGTATAAAGTATACTAGCTGAATTATATGTTCCTAAAATGCGAAAAATACAACTATTTTTCGGGATATGACTGATTGAAATGGAAAATTTTTTAATTCACGAACCATCATCGTGAGGACAGTTGAATAATTTTTGGACAGGGTGATCATTGAAATCATAATTTTAACGTACCTACCTTCTTTCTTTTGATTAGAATAGAGATTGAATAAAGAGCTCTCACCGAATGAAATGAAGGAATTATTCGTTCATCACTCGATAGCTGCCGAGTTCTTTTTAGAAAGTTTACCTGACCAGCCTGAAAATTTCATAGGTACTTTGAGGCTATACGGGCCGGAGCGCGGAAAACGGTGGACCAGATGGCGGACCCGAAAGCAGACCGGACTACGGATTTTTAGCAAATCCAAGATGAGGTTTGGGTAATGTTCAAGAAATTATAACTCACTAGAATTGACATTCAACGGCTGAAATTTATCGGTTATACAGTGCTTTCGATTACTTTCTCAGGCAAATAGAATATGATTGCCAAATTCTTTTCTTAGCTCACATTAATTTTTTTCATCAAAATCAGTCGGTACTGTGGAACATAGGGCGGCACATCGGTTGAGAAACACTTTTACACATTTTTCGACAAAATAACGGTTTTTGCCCATAATTTTGAAAAAACATTCCAAGGAAAATATTGAAAAATAATTCATTTACCGGTGCAGATTTACAGGGGAAAGATGAGGGGAATATTCCTCTCCAAATCTCCAAGAAAGAGTACAAATTTTTTTGTTGGAACCACCAAAATAAAAAAATTTAATTTAAATTAAATTCTCATCAAAATGGTTTGTACTTTGACATGTTTCAGGTCTTTACTCTGCCCTAAACCCTAATTTGAAATCTTCCAGTGCCCCCTACCTTCATCCTCGTTACTCCGGGGGTGATTCAAAAATTTGCAAGGCACCCCGCGAATTCACCTTGCCCAGTTTATATACTAGCTTTATACTAGGGTCTAGGATTTTACCAGTCTCAAACTGAACATAATAAACCAAGAAACCCTCACCCCAGGATTTCTCTAGTCTTAAACTAGGCTAATAGGGTGTCCGGGCGTAGTGCCCAGTTTATATACTAGTTTTATGATAGTTTTATACTGGGATTTTACCAGTCCTCAACTAGACCTACGATAGAACGGAGAAGACCCCCCTAGGATTTTACTTGTCGTAAACTAGGCTTATGATAGGGTGTCCGGGCGTAGGCTAATCATCAAAAATACACTATACTGTTTAAACGGATCTCGTCAGTTTATACTAGCAGGCCTAGGCATCCTATGTAATATATTTTTTGGGGAGAGACCCACCATCCGATTAGTTACTGGGGACCCTCAGAGGAATTCTGTCCGCGTACGCAAGTGCGCATGCCTAACGCCGGGAGCGTAATCCTGGGACTTGGAAAGGGGACTTCTATACCCTCTATTAGCTGGTATAGGGGCTTGGAGGATTCCGGGCTCTTCTATACCCACTGCTGCCTGATGATATTCTTGGAAATCCGTATCCGCCTTTTCTTTTGAGACCTAAAAACGAATTCCTACGAACTTTCACTGATCTAAAAATAACAATCAGGAGAAACGTATCTCTCGTACCAGTAAGTGAGGTACTTTCCCGTTGATCGACTCAAATATTACAGGGAACCGCGATATCAGCCTATAACGACCAAGAGAGGAGGACTAAGGTACTTTTCCTCTGAGCCCAATAAATCCGTATTTTACGCAAAATCTGTCGAAAAATCGGTATTTCTTTCGAAGACCAAAAATCCGTAGACCTAGCAGCCCTGTATACCCCTGTGGTGTCGCTGGTAATTTGTTTCAGGACTGTTGGCGGCACCACCTCAAAAAATAAACAATAAATAAATAAATATGGGCTTATCCGGGTTCTTCTATACCCCTCCATTAGCTAGTATAGGGACTTGAAAAAATTTCGAGCTCTTCTATGGGCAGGAGCCTGTATTCTTTTGAATCCCCTATTGAACTGGACCTTAACTAGCTACTATTGTAGGTTAAGCCTTCTTTACATAGACCTAAATATACAGTAAACTGAACGAAGAAGGTGGTAGGTCTGAACACAGGGGTTCTTCTAGACCTGGCTTCGAACTAGGTGTAGGCTCACTAGGATTTTAGGAGTCTTATCCTAGAATTATTTATAAGAGATGTAGAAGACCTCCTTGGGATTTCACTAGTCTTGAACTTGACATTATACTGCCAGAAAAATTTTTGTAAATTCAGAAATTGGAGAAAAATAAAGGAATAACTCAATTCATTATTTTAATTTACATTGACCGCATAGAACTCTAAGAAGGAGGAGGGGGGTGAAAGAGCGCAGCGAGTGAGCCTAAAAGCTATTAGCTTGGAATATGTCAAAGTACACTCGCTTGGAATATTATTTCAAAGTAGACTTATACCAGACCAAGGACTGGGGCGAAAGAGCGGAGCGAGTGAGCCACCCAACAGTTATTGTTTAAAAATATTCTAAACTAGATACATATTAAAGCAAGGAAGAGAGCGAATAAACGGAGCAAATGAGCTCTTCTAGAGCTACTAGCTTGAAATTCTTAAAAGTAGTCTTCTAACAATCCAAGGTGGGGGCGAACGAGCGGAGTCAGTGAGCTACCCAAAAGCTATTGGCTTGGAATACCATACACCAAGCGCTGGTAAAACTGGCCCCCAGATTCTACCCGTGAGCCGCTCAACCAATCAGTATAAAGCAAACCAGGTTAACAATGAAAACGAACGAGTGAAAGCCTCACGAAAGGACAGCAGAAATGAAACATGATCTTTTTCTATTTGGCTCCGCCAAAAAATTTCTTCTTTCTTCTAATTTTTTTCTTTGTCGTGCTGTGGTCTTGCTCCTGTCTCTCAGCTTCGAGGATTTCTGAGAAAGTGATCGAATGATAAGAGTGGAGAAGAGTAGTGTATTTGTACCTTCGAGTTAATGCGAGATTCTATATTACGGCTATTTTCTTAATCAGCCTTTTTCAAACGCTGAGCGGGGCCATACGAGATTCTTCATCGCGAGGCAGGCACACGTATGGCTTTAGTATTATCCCCGCTTCATCAGCGAAATGATTCATTAACAAATTGGTCAAAATTTTGGAAGAAACTCCAAGCTAGATTTTTCAACTTTTTTCTGGGTGGCTCCAATTTGTTATTGATACCTATGATATATTTTTTTAGGTACAGGTTGCAACCGCTATTAGAATAGGTAATTTGAAAACTAATTTCACGAAAGATATACCCAAGTTTTAGCAGAAAAACAATGGACAAAACGGTTCCCCGTTGAAAATTCCCTTCTAATCATTGTTTCTGGGACGCGGCGAGACCCTTGTTCACGATTTTCTCTTTCACATTTCATAATAGAAACATTTACTATGATTGACAGAGTATACTAAATGTATCATCGAACTTCTCGAACTTCGGAACAGAAACGAATGCAAGAGCATTTAAACAAATTAAAAAATCATATTATCGTTACTCTTACGTCGGTGAAGAAGGGTGAGGGGTATATTGGAGTACCCGTTAGACGATAAAATGCATTCAACTCGTAAGTAAGTTAAGTTGTGAGCGCCAGCCGTGTCATGTGCACATGTGCCACGTTCATGAGTGAATCATTTAGTCGGAAACTATATACAAACCGCTCGGTTTACTGTTCAGTCGTTGAAAGTAAAACTACGTGTTTTGATCAAATGGAATGCGTTATTCATTCGTAACGATGTAGCAGTACATATTTTACATTCAAAGCCCAAATTTCGAGTTTCGACGTTACCTCACATTCTTATTCGTTGCACTTGTCTTTAGTTTCTCCACAAAAATAGAGATGAGTCTCTAAAGCGGAGTGTGTAAATTTTAAATGTCACTTAAACTTAGATACTTAAATTTGACAATTATGTATTGTTTAGCCGGTTATAGTAAATCTCGTGAATTGCATCCATTGAAACGGCTCATCACAATTTAGGCCTATATCAACAATGGGAAACAAAAGTATGAATAAAATGTGATACGATTTTTGAAGTAGAATCAAATTGGGAAATTAAGGTCGACATTAATGCGCGTTCTCAATGACAATTTTCTGTGATCTTAAAAGTCCAGTGGTAGATTTCTCTAAAAGCAGACCAAAGAACTGTTTGGGGCGCCGAATTCTTACCGATTTTAGGAACACAGAATTTCTGAATATTGTCTGGTACTGAACACGAAATGGGTGCGAATTCATGGATGCATGAAGGTAAACAAAAGTAATTATGAAAGTGAAATAAGAGAGGGCTGTCTGCGGGTCATCACTCGGAAATGAATTGAGAAGGAAATATGAAACTCGAGTAGTCTCTGTTACATCTTACTCTGTCGATTGAATTACGACCAGGGTTTTGTTTCTTGTCCCTCTTCATTTTTGTAGAGGTTATAATTAGGCGTTGATCAAAATAATTGGAATATTATTCTTATTCGTTGTCACCGTTTATGTAATTGTCGTAGTGTTATCTGTTTCTATACTTATTGGAAACAATTTCTTCGTTCAAATACCCAAATTTGAATCGAGACACATTTTATATTGATTACACAAAGTAAACACGACAAAAATGATAATGAACTACGGGAATCTTCAAAGGCAAACGAAGTGCTCTCACGATAATCACGGTCGTATTTGAAAGTATTGCGCCATGAAAAGCAAAAATTTCAAAGAATTAAGCGTGAATATACAACGCTGCTCTAATCCTCTTCATACAACACTTACCCACAGATTTTTTAAGTACCGAAACAATAATACACTCTCTTAAACAGTGAATTCATTAATAAACGAGCGCAGTCGTAAACAATGCCTTATGAATTCGAGTGAATGCGAAGCGAAATCTTCCTTAAAATTTTACCGAGTCATCCGCTCTACGATGAAATCAACAAGTCCTATAGTCGTCCAAGTTCTGCGCATTTACATCCAATTCCGTTTCCCTTTATTGCGTGCTTTACACACCCGTATACGTGAACATAGCATTAATCAAGCGACCTTTTAAAGATTGTGAAGGCAACACACCCCGACGGGACGTCTACACGGCGATAGGAGTAAGTTTAAATTAATTTAAAAAACTCACCGATCATATGCTAGAAAACGGAACGAACTAACTGAAAACAGGCTATTTGCGCACTGATGAACACTTAATAGAATAGGTTAATTTAACAAAGAGAACAGAGTTGTTTAAAAACAGCTGACATTGAATTTGGACGTTACATATGAAAATTGATGAAATCAAACATTTTCAAAAATCTAAAAACATTCTTCTAATGACCGAAAATTGCTCTTCTTGCGTCGACGCAGCGTCGGCTATCATCAAACGCACGTCTGTTAACGTCCCTTTCATACTACAACTTGCGAGATAATTTTGAATCACATTGGCACATAAGACAGGGGGTGATTACAGAGCACGTGCTCGCACACACTGAGCTATGTGAGAAGTTCGTGAACTTCAACGTGTATGCTGCAGAAAGAGCGGTCGCTACACTGTATTACGATTGTGATGGTAAAGCTTCGAATGTCAATCTACTCAAATCGAATAAAAACCAACTTCTTCGCTCTTTTTACCGAAAACAAGATAATTGCTCTGATGGATCGAGATATTTTCTCCGACATCTTGGAGTGTGAAGTTTGCTCGAGGTTTATAACACTATTTGAGAGGAAAACAGAAATACAGGCGCGTAAAAAAATTCATCTAAGCGACGACCGGTTTCGGAGTGAAACACACTATCTACAGTGTCCTGAAGATGGGGTGTTTCCTTTCGAAACCGGTCGTCACTTGGATAAATTTTTCTACGCACCTGTATTTTCGTTTTCCCTTCTTCCTTTTTTCGACCTTGACAGGGACAATTTCTTTCCTGGAGCCTTGATGCAGAAGGACGAGAGACTTAAGATTAATTTTTGGAGTAAAAGTTCTTTGAAAAAAACAAAAAATGATTGAAAAAATTTATTTTTTGTGAAAGAAAGAGGATTGAAAAATTTTGCTCAGGATAAATCTCTAGAAATTAACTGTCAGTATTCGTATCAGGGCCTCACTCATTAGCCTGAAATATTCCAAATTAGACTTATGCTGGCCCAAGCGAGTGCCGCTCTAAAGCCTTAGCCTAAAATATTCTAAAGTAGAAAGATCATTGAAATACGAATAAGGACTTTGAAGAATAATTTTGTGAGTATTTACGCGATATCTTCTTGCAGTAGTCATCCGCTAGTAAAATAAACAAATTAAAAAGCAAAACTTAACAAAATAAAGAAAAAGTAGATCAATAAGCTCGAATGATATCAATTTCAACAGTCCAGGAGAAACCAGAATTTCTCATTAATACGAATAAAATTATTTCAACTTATAATACAAAAAGGCACGTAAGTCTTCTGATGGGGAGATTGAACTTATCGAAAGACTTCTGGGCTACCTTGTAACTATTCTAGCGCGTTTGTCTAATAGAAGCCATTTCTATCGTGTCTGGGATACATCTGCATTACCAAGCTGCGATTTTCCTTCCTCTTATCCCAGCTGTAACGAGTTTCTTTGTACAGGTATCTGGCCCCAATTGCGTGGAAAAATATGGAAAAGAAGAGACTATAATAAGCCCACGACAGATGATGGAATTTTGGAGTTAACAACCAATCACGACGCCAGGCGTTCCAAGGGAATATCATCAACATTAATGTGATACAGAAACATGTAATCGCAGATCCAATGAATGATGCGGTAATAAGTAGGTGCTCCTGTCTCAGAATGAATTCCAAGGGATAGCGTGTAACAACACCAGCAAGAATCAATTGAGATAATAATGTGCATATTAACCCGATGCTGATGAGGAATTGTTTCATGTATTTGCTCTGGTCTCATCCTTATGGGAATTTTCACGGCGGCAATGATTCTCAAATCGGCGAATCTGAGTCCGAGTGTCATCTACGTTCTAGTCTGGTCAATAGTCATATTTTTGATCCAATCACAATGATGATTTTTGCCGAGTAAATGAACCCAATCAAGAAACTCTTTTCTTTACCGGCATCTTGGGATGTAAAGACCGCTAGCCAGTGCTGCCAGATCTACGGATTTTTGGTCCTCAAAAAATACGGATTTTCCATGGATTTTCCCTAATCTAGAGAAAAGTACCGTAGTCAGTAGTCACTCGTATGAGAGATATTTTTCTCTTGGTCGTTATAGGCTGATACCACGGTCCCCGTAACATTGAGTCGATCAAGGGCAAAGTACCTCAGTTACTAGTACAAGAGATACGTTTCTCCTGATCGATATTGTTGAATTAGTAGAAGTCTGTAAAAATCCGTTATAGAAAAAATGGCGGAAACGGATTTTTGAAAATATCATCTGGCAGCAATGCCTACATGTACATGTGCTTTGACAGCGTGATCCCACTCGGTTACCATTTGAGGAACTTTGTTCTGCGTTGCTGCCACCCGCAACCAAATTCAGCTCCAACTCCTCTCAAAACACAATCAACTTTCTGTATCTTTGCAAGGGTGCGCAAGGAGGGTAACGCCGGCAAGGGCGCCTTTAAAAATTCATGGAAGGCTCAATTTTTTGGGTTTTTTGACTTTTTGCTTTTTGATATGTCTGATATTTTGAGTCCCTATTACCTAAACATTCGTTTATTTTTCTTTGTTCGTACTCGGAAATCGGTTATTTTCCGCCACTGATACGTAATATACCTACTATTATTCCCCTCACCCCTCGAGGCCTCGGCCCGCGTGTAGTGCAAGTTGCCTAATTCGACTTTGCTGCTCTCATTATTTGGGACAGACTATAATTAATTATGGCTCCTACCTACAAGCAAAGTGTTGAACTAGTATAGTAGAGACTGTCGGGAGGCTTACCTACTAGCGGAATGAGGAATCCCGAGAATAGAAGCGAGTAAGGAGGAGAGAGAGCCAAAACTGATGACATTATGAATGCTGATGACGTCACAGGTAACCGTCACGGGTACTGATGAGGACGTTACAGGCAGCCATCATGGATGGTCATCATCAATGTTGACATCAATACAGGGGTGAACGGGCGGCCCCCTCCTTAGCTATAGATAGTTCATCTTTCAGTACACCTAGACAATATTAATCCAAGAACGCTCTGTGAGAAAAATTCACAAGCTACGCCTTGATTTCGTCACAAAGCAGGCGTAGTCTTGGAATATACGGGGTGTCTACAGGGCAAGAAAAGCAAGAAAATGGCAAGTTTTTGAGGGAAAGAGCAAGAATTTATGTGGAGAAAAAAAGTAGAGTACAATTTTTCTGTGTAGGAAAATAGTATATTATTGAAGTGTGCAGAGAAAATACATTACAGAGCCCTATTTTTTTGACAAATTCAGAAGAAAATTGTGGTGTTTCAGAACTAGGAGGGAGGTAATACGAGTAATCAACATTTGAGGTAGCAAGAAATTTTTGAAATATAGGGCAAGAAAATGGTAAGAAATTCAAGTTTCCTTTCTTAGTAGACACCCATTATAAATTCACTTACTAGGAGACATGAAACATGATCTTTATTTACTTGGCTTTACTAGAAAATACCCTGTTTTTTTATGAGTTCTATCAACCTCCCTCCACCAGTACATTTGATAGAGAACGGGGAGGGGATCTTTTGGAAATTTCGGCATCCGAAACCTAGTGAAGAAGTTAAACTTGGAGAAAAATTGTACTTTTGAGCTAAATATAGTATAGGAAAAAACTCGAAAATATTTAGATTTTTCTGGACTCCAATGGTGAATTCAATTCTCAATACCAACACCAATTAGACCAGTTTTTTTTACAAGCTCTCGAATGCTCACCAGATGATAGAAATTGAAAGAAAAAAAAACTGGTTCGTCACGTGTACCAGTAGGCTCTCGTCACGATGTCCATCTTGAAGGCTTCTTTTACATTTGGGTGCGCTCCTTCTGGGATCGGAATACTGCGAAGTATATAAGAAAAAATTTAAACAATACTGAAAATTGAAAACTAGTTTTGAAAATGAAAATTCCTCAATAATGTAGTCTTGATTCCAAATGTGGTTCAGAAGGACGCAAATTCACGAAGCCTCAAAATTATTCTCATCAATTAACGAGAACATTTTATTCACAGTCGTATGCATCGTAGGTACGATGTTCGATTTTGTGAACCTTGCCCATTTCCAAATATACTCGTTCATGTATACTGATGACTATACTCATATCTTATCAGGTAGAGTAGGTAAGCGACTTGTCATTCGTCCAACTCAGTGAAATTGTTTTCACGGTGAGTACTGTCTCAATACAAAACTGTCGACTCTAACCGAAAATATTTACTGGTCGAAGAATACATTCGAGTTCTGTTTTGGTTCATCTACTTTGTATATTTTCGCTCAATATGGTCAGTGAAAAATCATTTTTACAGCAATCGTTGAGTGCCTTTTCAAGTAAGATGGAGCTTTTTTTTTATTTATCTAATACTTTTTTAGGCATGAGGTACATCTATATATTCATACCGATAATAGGGCAGTGTTTAAGGCAAATTTTTAAAATTTTCATTCAGACACATTCGAGTTACATTTTGTAGAATAGAAATTAGTACATCTTCATTTGACCGTATCTAACCACAAATCTCTAGTAAGGTATCTACCATCAAATCAAAGTCTTGAGTATACATATACTCCATTTTTGAAAAAAATAGGGTTCTTCTGTTATGAGTGGGGTCCTAATTATGATTCACGTTTTTTGATCAGTTTTCAAAGAAAAAACAAAACAAAAGACTCTTCCTAGTTTCAGAGTTTTCTGGCCAGTAAAATACACGAAATGGCATACATTAAATTGACGTTGCTTCGTTGTCCTTAAAATTTGAGCGGTCTCTGCTTATGAATGCCTTGGATGGATCTAAGGAGCAATTTTCAATTTGATTGCACACTATTTTCGCTTACCTAACTTTCTCCAGAAATTAATCTCTGTTCGCAAACCTATACGGCTTCTTTTAGAACATTCACTGGTATACAACGTCACGTCTTTCAGTAATGTTTTTCCATCTTTCTAGCTATTTAAGCCTCATACTCTACCTATCCTGATTGAATCGTAACATTAAGAAGCGAAGTTTCTTCAAGATCTCTCCCTAAGACACCATAATTCATTCCGGTTTGGAAACAACCAAGTCTTTGCTGAAGAGTGGCACGGTTTTTCTTAGACACAATCCTTCACTGATGTATGTGCAGGTGTAGAGCTCGAATATTTGTGCAAGTTTGAAAATTTTAATATTGATATATTTTGGGTAGACGAAGAAGATTTTCAAATGACCTCCCATTAAACATGTTCCCTAGCTGTCGGAATTCCAATTCAAGAACAAAGGAGAGAGTCAACTGAGTCTGTGGGCTCGAAAAGCCCAGACACATCAGGACTTCCCCCTTGTTGCAAAAACCCAAAATTTTTGTATTTAAGATGCATTACAAAGGTTTCGTCCTTCCGTTGTCTTCTAATTCGAACTTTTTTTTTTTTTTTTTTCAGTTTATTGCACGGCCTTTCTATGCGGCCTTGCGACGACATGGCTTCGACCAGCCACACGACTCATCGCCGAGTCGGAATTCGACCATCAAATTACGGACGATATCATTTCCAATTTAGAAAATTTGATGATTTGTGGTCGACTTACCTGCAGCGTGGTCTGTTTTTTGTTCATCAACAATGTAGCTCGTAGATCGTTTATCGTAGCATCGGTGGTAGTTCACGCGGTTACATGGTGTCTCCTGACTATCATTTTCGATATACGACAAGTTCTAATGTACCAGTTCATGTTTGGGATCGCTATAGCGTTTCACGATATCATCAGTTTCATTTATTTAGCAGAAATAAGTAGCCCCCGTTATCGACCTTTCGCCATTATATGCGACTTATTCTTCTACGCTTTGGGAGTTGAATCTCACGTTCTCGCCGATTTACTAGGAAATTTCTCGCTTCTCTGCACTGCAGCCCTCACTCTGGTTATTATTACGATTTCAGCCCTGTATCACACGTTGGAGTCGCCGTATTATCTTATGATGCGAGAGAAAGAAACTGAAGCGATGCTTAATCTATCGATATTGAACGCAAATGGTACAGCCGATCAGGTGATGAATCTCTTCAAAGATTTAGAGAAATACGTCGACGAAGAAAAATCAGGTTCTGTTAATTTCTATAAATCTCTGACTGCGAAAGAAAATTTGAAAATATTTTTATTTGTGACGGTGGTGAGTGCAATCGCCTACATAAACTTTAGCGAAGTTTTCATTCCTGGACACGAGTATAATAATGTAAACTTTTCTCCTATTTGGTCTCTAACGAGTATTAGTCTTGTTGGTATAGTCTTGTCGACGTTACCAATACTCGTATTCAAACGATACATCTTATTGTTGGGTAGTTTTGGTTTTGTGGCGTTTCTTCAATTGCTGAATGCTGCTCTTTCTTACGTAGAGGATACGGAATACGATAATTTATTGCTACCCAACTATAATCGGGTTAGGATGGTGATTCCTACTCTACTCTACATAATATATGTCTCAGTTATTTACCCGTTGGTGTACATTCTCCGTGGGGAAATGTTTCCCTACTCGCTGAAAGTACGAGGAAACGCCTTAATAGAAATATTTCACATAGGCATGCCTCTCGCGCTTCAGTTCGCCTTATCACCTGCTACGACGTATTTAGGGACAGGACTTATCTACGTGTTACACGCCATTCTATCTTGGCTGATGGTCATGTGCGTAATTGTTTACTATAGAGAGACTAAAAACTTAAGTTTACTGCAGATCCGCGAATTGTACAGGATGTAAGAAATATATACTTGATGATAAATTGTTTACTTTCCTGGAGGTATGAGGTGTGTACCTTATCTTCAAGTGATTCCAAAAGTATCATGACTTTTTGAGTCCACACAGCAATAAGACACGTTTCTCATTCAATCTTTTGGAAGAAGATGGAAATAAAACAAAAAAGGATAGTCTGTACCCCATGAGCACCTAATTTTTGTGAGATTGAAGAGGTCTTGATCACCATCAGACGCAGTAAGTTGGACAGTCGCCCTTCCTACCACTTATGTATGACTGTTCTTGAACAGATTTACCTTTCCACGAAGTATGTTATTTGAACAGGATTTCTCTATCGCTTTCTACATTCAAATGCATGCACATCTAAGCAAATATAAAGTGATGAAAAAGTTTGACAAATGGATCTCATTTACGGACCTCATGACCAAAAATAACCTAAAACTTGTTCATAAATTATAAGCTATAGTTTGATTATTCGATACTTTCTTTGCTGGTCATCCACCTTTCAAATTTTCCCCGGTGGTAAATAGTTAACAAACGTTGTGGTCCTTTGTAGAAGTTTTTTGTAGTTTCAACTAAATTTTTTTCTTTTATCACTCCCTTAATACGATATAAACTCGAAAACAAAAATTACAAACCAATATATTCTATAAGGGTCGAAGAGAGGTCACAAAACTGGAATCTTCTCTTCTAAAAACATATATAATTTTAAGGTATGAATTACAAATTTGTTTAATATATAAACTGTGTCATAATATTTACATCAAAGTATTCATTCCAAATCTAATAGATCCTATATAATACATAACTCTTTTTCTTATTTTCTGCGTATAGAGACTAATGTTAATAACGATTTCTAATGATTTATCCTTAATTTAAGTGAGCCGATGACATTTGAAGGAATACGCAAGAGACAAAGACAAATTTTGTCAGTGTCAATGAGGAAAAGTTGGAACGATTGAATGCAAGTCATACGAAATCAGTGAGCCGGGTATCTAAGAAAAGGGAGTCTCTTTTCATAGGAAGAAAATGTCTGCCGTTCGGGTAGAGTGAAAGAGCCTCGCCATCTCAAACCTGCTTACCTACCGAAACTGCTCAGAGGTATTACTAAGCCGATCTCCCCCCCTTTTTTTCTTCATGAGAAATAATTCGAAAATAAGATACGAGTATCGTTTAATATCGTTTAATCACGTTCTATATTGTTCGCGTATTTCGGCCAAAGTTTTAGAACTAGTTTCTTGGTAGAAGAAGCATACATAGCGATACGCCAAGAAAGCTAAGATCGCGTAAAGAAGAAAAGAGAAACCGACACCGGCCATCATCGCAATAGGAAGAAATAGTCCTCGTGACAGTATCGAAATTGCTTCCTTAAGCACGACCATAATGCAATTACCTCGCATCTTCATTGCGTGCGGAAAAACTTCCGCCCGTAATATCTGCACTACGGGTACAATAGTTAAATTATGCAGCATAGCTAGCAGTACAACGAATGTCACGATGATTGTCGGCACTATTGTGATCTTTTCGCTTCCGAAACTTTCCACGTAAAATAGAATCGCTAATACGAATTGCAGCAATGCTACCGATCCGAAACCAGAGGCTAGTAGGAGATTCCTGCCAACGATGTCGACAAGAAGAGGAGCCACAATCGCGCAGGCCACCGTCACTCCTCCTATAATGTTCATCACGAGGTCCACGCTAAGTTCGTTACTGTACGGCTCCATTAGAATTGGACCAAAAGTTAAAAACGTGTACTGAACGGTTATATACGTGATCGAATATATGGAGCAAATAAACGCGAAAGTTTTCATGTCGGATATGGCGGCAAAAAACTGGGAATAATTCATCTCGTCGTTATTCTCTGTTTCCGCGTACCTTTGCAGATCTTCATACAGCATCATGACGTGTGTACTATTCTCATTCACGTACAGGGAAGACAAAATTTTCATAGCCTCGTCTTGCCCTCCATTCATGATTAGATGGTACGGGGATTCTAATATGGTGAACGGCGAAATAATCAAACTCACAATACCGATAATGAGCGGAACGAGGGAGAGAAGTTTGTAATCGTGGAAAATCTGTAACGCGAATTGTATTTCTGTGCCTACGGACATCAACAACAATGCTACAGTCGAAAATATTGCCCGATTACGCGGAGAACTAAGTTCGCCTATGTAGGTACAAGCGATCACGTCGAAGAGTCCAAAACCCATGGATAAAATAAACTGGGAAATAATGATGAATTTCAGCGAGTCGCTCATGTATAAGGACCACCATCCTATAATGAGAATGATATTGCTCATTAGAAGTATTCTTTTGCGACCTGATTTTGTTACAAAAAAGCTAAATAAAACGACAAATAAAATCTGCCCGACATGTTCGGAAGTAGCAATCCATGCTAAATTTCGTTCGTCGGCGAAGATGGACGTCGGAATATCCAAATGTACGGCTGTAGCCGAGGCGAGCCATCCGTTTCTCAAACCTTGCAAGAGGCTGAGAAAAAAAACTGCAAAAAAAAATTATTAAGTACGTCGCTGAAATTTACTCTTAAAGGAATAAAAACGTAAATCATCAATCGGGTAGTGTGAATTCTTTACCTATAACATGGCAAGAAACTTGTTTCAAAGTTGAAGAAACCATATTACTTGTAGCTTTTCTACTCGAAAATTATAGGTACTGAAACACGTGTCACCGACGACATACCGAGCGAATATCAACATTTTCACTATAGTTGTAGAAATGACGCATTGGTATCAGCTATCTTTTGTGTATACTCGTAAAAATTTCTTGAAAACTGATAAAAAATTGTATTGATGTGTTAACGATTTTCATACATGAGATACCTAAGTTTTACGCTTTATGAACCATTCGTTTTGGTTAACATTCATTTTCAAATTAAAAAATGCAAGTACAAGTTTACATATGCGGCTGAAGCCAAAGTGCTCTTGTGTGTGCAAGCTCCTTGTTATGGGTAGAGCATAAAACCTCAACAAATCTCTAGGGTTCCAGAGTAGGTATGCGTAAAATTCCGTCAAAGTGATGAAAGGAGCGCGCACCTAATGAGAACGCATGACAAAGTGCTGGTCCTGCAAGTTAGTCCGACAAGTACTGAGAAAAAAGACGTGCATAAAGTGCGTCACTGTTTCAGCACTTTTTGCTGAAATTTTATACTTTATGCTGAAACTTCTGCGCGTTTTGAAATCTGTTTTGTATTTTGTACTGAAACTCAGTTATAAGTGATGAATTTTCAGCAAAACTTCCAAAACTGTTTGAAACAAATTGCTGAACTGTTCAGCAATTCCAAAATGTATGTACCTTTTGCATAACTGGTTCAGCATATTCTCCTTAAAAATTTTGTTGAAAGTGTTGCCTCATTTAGAAGAAAGTATTGAAATGCGTTTTGCTTCGAATACATTCACTGTTCAGTATAAATTACATAAGTGTTCAGGAAAGAGCTCTGCCATTACAGTGAAGCAAATAATGCATAACTGTTTTGTAAAATGTACAGAACTGCAACACATTTTCAAGGTGGCCTAACTAGTTCAACAAAAGTTGACAACCTGTGCAAGATATATTGCAGAAAATGTTCAGTAAAAACTACATTACTGTTGGAGAAACAGTCTCACGTAACTTGTAAACTCGCAGACAAACATTGCACTTGGCTCTATATAAGTGATTTTGTAGTTATCCTGCTGGCGCTTCTCGAGAAGTAATTACCCGAGAGGTAATTACCACTCGATGTATAGCTGAGGCAGCGCTATTTGAACTGGGCAGCCTCTGGCATGCTTCGGTCGTGTCGCTCTTTCGGCCAGTAAGCAATACGCCACCACGAGCATACTCAAGCTGGTCGTTTCTTGTGTGCGCATGTGGTGGTGTAATGTTTACTGGCTGAGGGAGTGACGCGATCAAAGCGCGCTATACTCGATCCAACTTGGGAGATGCCCGCGACCTTGGACGCTTGCGTTACGGAACGGAGAGGAAGCCGTATGGGTTCAATACGGCTTCCTTTCCGTCTTGTAATGCGGGCGTCCCGGGCTGTGGGTGGCTCTCGGTTTGAATCGAGCAGAGCGCGCTACACTCGATCCAATTTGGGAGCAGCCCGTGACCTTGGACGCTTGCGTTACGGGATGGAGGGAAAGTTGTATGTGTTCAATACAGCTTCCCTTCCGTCTTATGATGCGGGCGTCCCGGGTTGTGGGTGGCTCTCGGGTTGAATCGAGCAGAGCGCGCTACACTCGATCCAATTTGGGAGCAGCCCGTGACCTTGGACGCTTGCGTCAAAAGACGGAGGGAAAGTTGTATGAGTTCAATACAGCTTCCCTTCCGTCTTGTGATGCGGGCGTCCCGGGTTGTGGGTGGCTCTCGGGTTGGATCGAGTATAGTAACTGCCCCGTCTCCAGTCCGAATTGGGGTGGAGCTTTGATCCCATATTTTCGTAAAATTAGATAGACAAGCTACTGGTCAGGATTGCAATACCTACAAAACTGGTTACGGAGTGAGTGCAATACAATTGTACACTATTTACAGGATAGTTCAATATAAATTACAAAACAGCTCTGCATAAAACGCAACAAAATTCTATACAAGATTGTTGAACAAAAATGTATTTTATACAATTCACTTTGGTAGAAATTACTGAACTAGGTTGGTAAAAAATGTTAAATTTGAATGTATGTTCTTTCTAATAGAACTGTATATTATGCAGTACACCTCAATAAATATTACTGAAGTAGATTAACAAAATGTGTGTGACAGTTATGTTATACAACTGCATAACTGTTCAGTAAAGTTTTGTGTAGATATTGCTGAACAGTTCAGTAATTTTTGCATAACAGTGAGAGCATTTTGTGCAGAAAACCCGAACTGTACCCTTTTTGCTGAATTAATTCATGCAAAAAGTGCTGAACATTTTTCTCAGTGGCGCGATGCACATTTCAAATAATTTGTCATCAAAGAATCAGATTTCTCTGACAAACGCAGTAAGCAGTTTTATCGACTGATCATTTACGCTTCATTTCTGTTTTTTTTTTTGGAGTTGAAAGTGAAGACGTAACCTCACTCTTTTTCACAAAAGCCTCACTTCGTTAAAGGAGTGAAGGGGTGTGAAACAATAAAAAACCCACAAATTTCTGCTCCTTTCCAAAAAGGGGTTTTCACTGAGAGCTCTCGCATATGTTGCAATTGCAAAACTATTGCGCTATTAAAGAAGATTTTCCATTTTTTTCATGATCCAATTAATAGTATAGTCTATTCCGTTCCCTCACGTTAAGTATAGGGCGCTATGTCCACGAGGGAGATAGTTGCAGGTATACTCTCAACCTAGATATAAGATTTTTTTTTTTTTTCTTCTTCTTTTTTTGATTTTATAGTCAATTTAGGGTTACGGTCATACAGGCGCGAACGATTAGGCGCAACAATCATTCAGACGCCGCATTCATTTGGACGCAGTGACGTATTTTTTGTAACTTGATTCGCCTAAATTTTAAAATTATTTAAATAAATATTAATTTAATAAAGAAAATTTCTTTATTCAATTTACTTTTTTTTTAAATTAAAATTAATTTAATAAATTTTTAATTAAATTATAATTATTATGATAATTTACTTTAAAAAAATTAAAAAAAAAACATTAATAAAATTTTCAAAACTAGATCTCAACAAAACATAAAAATAAATAAATCTAAAAAGTATAAATATGTATTGATATTAAATTTTTATTAGTTAAAAAAAAAATATCGAAAATAAAATGATGAAATTAATTTTTTATTATTATTAAACCTAAATTGAATTGATTAATTAATTTTATTATTAATAAAAATATTAATAATCTATCAATTAATTAAGAAAATTTTTTTTAAGTAACTTGAATTAAAAGTATCAAGTTTTCAAATTAATTATGAATTAATTTCCTTCAAGATTTTATTAATAAATAATATTATTTTAATTAATTAAATTATTGTTGATAATTTATTCAACCTGTATTAAAATCAGAATAAATGTTGGAATATAATAGGGATTCCATTACCTTTAGGGTTGAAAAATATTGTTTTAAAATTAATATCAGTTGGAGTTATTGCGATTCCCCTTGCTAATACTGGCAATGATAGAATAGCTCAATTTTTTAAAAATTGTTTCATTTTAATAAAAAAAATTAATTCGCGCCTAAGCGCCCAATCGTTCTTGCGCCTACTTGAATGGGCGCCTACTTGATTTTTCAGTTCTTTGCGCCTAGTTGTCCGCGCCTAAATGATACCAACCCTTAATTTATGGATGCCGACAGTTTACTGGGATAGATAATTGAGGGAGGGATTAAGAAAACATTCCCGATACTCGGAGTTTTGATTTTTTCCTAGTTCATCAATTGAGTGTTACACCTACATCATTAACACAACTGGAGAAAAAGACTCCAAACACTAGGTTTTACAGCATAACACTATGATCTGATTGGCTACAACAATACTGCGTCGCGATTGGTTTATTCGCCTATGTGCTGTTTCTATTGGTTCTTAGGTTTGCTATTATCCTATTGGTTAACTCTGTTCTTTCTGTCTTGTCCAATCACCGAGCCCAATAATCTTTCACTGTCACGGTGGTTCAACGTCATTTCATTGTTTAAGAGGATGGTTTTTTCCCTTTTTGCCTTTGAAAACTTCATATTATTTTCTTTCATTCATAGGCTTTTCTAATTGTATGATTTCAAATACTCCATCACCATTGCGCAATTCTTCTTTGCAGTAGGTAACCGTGTTCGCCAGAGACTTGCCATCTCCTTTTCCCTTGATGTTTTGTACTCCTTTTTCCTGATGTTCACTTTCTCCCTGTCTCACCAATGTGGACGCCGTTGTACTGTTTGCAACTGAGCTTGTACACCCCGCTCAAGTTTCTCTAATCTTTTTCTTCCGTGTAGATAAGGTGGGGGGGGGATCGGGAGATGTATCGCCATCGCAATTTATTTAGTACCTTTTTTCCGTTCAATGCAGTGATTTTGTCTACTTTTTGCATGAATAAGGGAAAATTTTAGGAAATATCCCCCCCCCCCCCACCGGTGAGAATGTTGTATCTACGCCACTGTACTTCAGGAAAGCAGTAGTTCTGAATCGTCGCCAACTTGTGCCTAGGGTGGTTGTAGGAGTCGTTTGGGATGATGATGTCTGTGTGCGTTAGTTTCTTGTAGATTTTGTATTCTAGCCTGTTGTTCTTCAGTGTGAGTGTTTGGTCCATATATTTGATGGTCTCATTGCGCCTTTTCCACTCTGAAGTTGATGCTTTCATTCATTGCATTTGATCCTCAACAAATCGGACTAAAGTTTACCACACAATTAAGATATCATCCACAAATCTAGCTCAGTGTTTGATGACGTTTCTGAACTTGCTGCACTTTGATATCTTATTTTCCATGACAATCATGAATATCTCAGCCAATGATCCAATTGCTAGTCCTTTTTCCTGACCATGAAACTAGTTTTTAAGATCTCTGTCAATATTTTAACGCACTTCAACCTATCAAGATTTCTATGGTATCTGTTGTTTTGTAGCAAGGTGAGAATTTCCCTCTCTAACCATGTTTGTCATATCCAAGGATGTCATCCACCTTGTCCAGTCACTGTATCAGCTCCCTGTTGTTTCTAATGTTTTTTTTAGGTGCAAACTGATATTTTTCTTTCAATAATCTGGTGGTAATTGTTGTCGCAATTGAATGCTATTGACCAGAAATCTCATTGGACGATTCGCTCTATGGAGTTTTACAAGCTCCACCAAATTTTGGAGTTACCAGATTCATGTAAACGTCCTTTCACTATCAGGCTCATTATTGTTCTCCTTCAACACAGTTTTCAGCCTGTTCTGGTATTTCTGGATCAGGTGCTCCTGTTGCTCTTGGTATTCATACTCTGCAACAACTCCACATTTTGTGGGTAGTTGTCCTTCTCCATTATCACTACCGTGTTACCTTTGTCAACATCAGGTTGTCTTGTCGGTTCTTCTTTTCAGCATTACTCGTGTTCTGTCATTGGTTTGGAACTTATTTACCGTAATGTCGAACAGTAGGCTACTTCTTCAATTTTAGTTTGGGCTTCTAGTCTTGCGTCGCATTCTATAGTTTGGATTACTTATTCACCGCTAATGACCATTCAATTTCACTGGGTGGCTGTGCTTGATACCTTTTTCTAGCGGTCTTTCTTCTTTTCTGTGAAAGTGACGCTTGATAGAACGTTGTGCTTTGCGGTGTCGCTGTCTCTACTTTTTTACTTTTTTGCTTTGGGTCAGTTTGTCAAGTTTCTTCTTGATCCGTTTCCTTTGGGCTTCCATTCGATGTTTCACGTATTCTTCTCCTCCATCGAATACCATTTCTTCAAATTCTCAGCGGTCCAGAAACTTGTCCAGATAGAAATCTTCTTTCATGTAGTGAACCATTCAGCTTGGTGATCTTCTCGTAAAGTTTGTTTATTCCATTCTTAACCCTCAATCTTTCGGTTTGTATCTTGATACGTTTCACTGCTGCCCTGCTTCCTGCGGTAGCCTGATAGATGCGTACTTGGGGATAATGCCTTGTCTCATGCATTTGTCATTGAACCAAATCTTCCCATGAAAGACTTTCAGTTTGACCTTGGTCTTTAAGAACCTTAAATCCTATCCAGAAGAACAAGGCTTTAAACATGAAAAGAAAACAAGAATGCGACCTAATTGACAAGTTAAATTGTCGCCAGGTTGAAATAAATGGATTGGCCATCCATTGTTGTGCGCGAGGCAGTCACAGAAATCTTGGGAGAGATTTTTTACAATAGTAAGAACATATTTGTCTTCGTTTTCTGCTTTTCAAGCGTTGCGGCCCCATGCCGATCGAGAATTGGCTGCTTCAAAAGGTGAAAGTCATCTCCAGAGCCAGTCTAGATGTAATGCCAGGAAAACAGGAGTGGGTACTTTCACCGTAAGTATTCTGTTGCCCCTCAGTGTATTTGACTGTGCAATAGTTACTTTTTTTCAGATTCGTTGCGCCATAAAAGAGCATCAGGGTACTTTGACCTCTAATTTTTGGCAGGGAATTTCCCTGTACTTATTCTGAAACTGTAAATTTGCCGGATAAGAGAAAATTCAGAAGAATTTTCGGGTGACTCATCATCTGACGAGATGTAATTTTTCGACAGGTGACTCCTGAAAGAAATCTCATAGTCATGTTGGATCAGCTATCTCACAAAACCTGGTGATGTAATAATTAATCCGCTCCTATTGTTGCACGATACTACCGAATTCAATGCAATTTATTTGCTGTAGCCCGTGTGACTAACCCATTCGAGAAGCAGCAAGCCTTTGGTAGACCTGCTCGTTGGGTTTCCAGAGACTTTAGCGATGGAAAGAGTATCGTGTGTACTCTAGGGAGCACTAGTAGCTCTCGATAACATCCTGATAGTCTTGAAAACCCGGCCCAAGACTTCGCTGTTCCCCATTCCGGCAGATTTCATTCTCCCTGTGAATCTATTCTGATACCCACTACGTCACTAAATAAGACTTTGAAACGAGAAACCCATAAAGACGAAAATTTTTTGAAATTTCACCCTCTAGCTTTTGTGACGAGTACAGTAACCACTCGGTATTAGGTACTTGAATGAAATTTCTTGTACAGAATGATACCGTTACTACATTTGCGGTAATTTTAATCTCTAATGACCTGATAAAAAAGAGCTTATCGCTCTTATCACGAAAACGAAAGGTCGAGAAGCTGATTTTTATTCAAACTTTAAGATATTTTCGCAATACCTAATTCTGCTTTCAAAAACTTTTCATACTTTCTAAACTTTCCTTAGATAGTATGACGCGGTTTCTTCATATTTCTTTCTTGCAAAGAAGTCGTTAGACGGTTAGTGGCACTCATATCGTATTTAGAATAGATTTGAATTCGACAAATCATGCAATGTTAGCAAGACCAAAAATTTAAACAAAATGTACCTACTGGAAAAATTATACACGTAAGTATTGTACTGATTTTGTATTTGACTCGTAATGATCTAATTGTAATGAGTAGCAATCTACTTGATACATCAAAAACTTCTCGCAATTAGAGTTTTATACACTGACAACAGAAAAATCGTCGGGTCGTAACTCACCCATAAGTGATACGATACCTTATCTATGAATTTTTATATCGTCATTTGGGAAAAGCAGACGTCAGCAACGACAATTCTCTATTTTTCATATGGGTCGACCTCGCTTTAACTTTCATGTGTAATTTGCAGGTAAGTAACGTGTATTTAGACAGTACCAGATCCACGTATACTATGTTGTGTTTACGTGTTCCACATCGAAGCTAATCGAAACGGCGACAAACGAAAAAATTCACGTATGGTGCTGGTTCGCCATGTGCAGCACGAACAGTTGGTTTAAACTTATTACGAGAACGTATATTGTTGAAAGATGATCTCGAAAGCAACCTATCGTCAGATATTGTCGTCTAGTATGAGTAAGTATTTCTACCTGTACTTGTCAGTGCCTACCAGACATATGTCCCGTCAGATGGTGAGTCTACATGACCGACTATATAGTTGTAAGTATTTGCTACCTCGCGGGGGAAAATAAATCGATCAAAAGATTCATGGCACACGTTTAGACTTGTACAAGTGGAAAAATTAGAATCTTAGTCACGTGGTGAGGTGAATAATGCTTAGGAAACTACGGGGATAACGTTGTGATTGTGCAATAAAAACCGAATAACTCGATAGTCAGCAACGGAAAGAGATGGAGACTTTTGGTCAAAGAGGAGAAGGGAAATTTTGAAATTTTGAAAAAATACTTGAATGTTAGAAATAGATGAGAATCACTGGGACCAAAATCAAGCGCAGAAGATAGCATTTTTTTAAATTTCATCTACATCAGGAATCATCATTGAAAAATTTCAAAAAATAAACATGAAAAGTTCGTATGTAGGGGAAAGTGCAAAACGTTTGTTATATAGGGCCAAAAGGGAGTTAGTTTTTTTTTCTTTTCTCTTGTCACACTAGAAGAAAGTTCAACAGTCTGAAGAGATTCTCGACACGAATTTGAGAGTTGATGTTTGACTTCCAGATAGGGTACGTAAGTTTGACTTTTTGAGTGAGTGTGGCTGTTGACCATCGTCGCAATTGTATACTCACCGAAATGAAGGCAGGTCCCCGATCATTTCTAGGACAAAGTTCTACTCGTCGTATCGTTTATTGACGGAATTTTGAAAAAAATGTTACGTATGATTTGGGTGAAGAAACGGGTTAGTCACAGTCAACCCGTCTCGGGGAGCTAACGTGAAGATTTTTTGTTGATTGCGCTGTTATTGGGCGTTGATTCATTGTGGAAAAGGACAACAAGTAAAAGGAGAACGTCGAAGAAATGATGTAATCAAGGAAAACAAAGAATAAGTACGTCAATAGAGTAAATAAAAAGGGAAGGAGGTAGTAAGACTTTTTGAAACCCTTTCTGAACCCTATGTTATCGGTACATGGTTTCGATATTCGAGCCGTTAGTTCACATGAAGCATGAAGCACTCATGATGTCAGATTACCTCTTACTTAGAAAAACTATTAAATAACTTATTTTTGCTGTACCGGAGTACAACGAAAATTGAAATTTGAATTTCACCATAGTTTCGTGGGTTACCCAGATTCCTTTTCTGAACGTCTTAATCGATTATTTTCTTCTTTCTTTTTTTGGCCTAATTTTCAATGCCTATAAAGAGCTCAAATTTTACCTTTCAAGTTCACGAGAAGCTATATTCAAACATTATCAGGTCTATAGCTTTTCAGGTCTTAAAATTAGAATTTTTTTTTCTCTCTCTCTCTCCCTCATACTGATCAAGTTCGACCGCTAATGAAAAGTTGGCAATTATTACCCAACAATGAGTTTTATTTTTTGTGTCTAGACAATCGCTTGTCTCGCACGTGCATCCCCCCCGTCCTCCATGGGAAAGGAGCGGATTACGTATGCATTAATATTCTTTCCTCAAGCACCAGTATCGAACCTTTCGGGTATAGCTGCAGTATTGGAAGAACGTCCTATACAAAATTTCCTTTTTTTGGCTTTTGCCAAGCTGCAGTGCCTCCAAGCACGCTAAACTCGAGATACACGAACTGCATATACAACTTGCAGTCTCCTCATTATCTTCACGTCCTTTCAACAGTAAATCAATACAACTTATGACTAATCGGATGCTTGGACAGTCATATTCGTAAATCAGTTCTACCAAGAGTCCCCGTCAACTCTTCTCAACCTCAGCAATGTGAAGAGAGAAACCGTACATGTATATTAACCAGATGGTTTTACACAGTGAATGATTTCATCACGGCCGAAGCCACCTATCTATTTTCCGTATTCACTCCTGACTCCATACCTAGGATATTAATAATATCAAACTAAGACATCCGTGTCTTTCATTAGGCCTACCTTCTGAATGTTACTTAGCGTAACCCATCTTCATCCCTCTCGTTTCATTCATCTTCCAGAGACTGGTTGTGGATGGCGGGGTCGAATGGGCTATAGCGTGGTCCTACATCTTTCTAGCCTAATCGTCGTCGGCTTCTTTTCATAATTGTAGAGACAAACGTAAACACATTCGGCTCCATACTTCTGCTGACTTCAGTATTATGGGCACTAGACTACTCGGAGCAATTTCTCATCCATCTCGATCTCTTTCAGAAACCGTTTTAGCTTGCTTCACTCACGCATCTACGCTTCGTATTCAGGCCCGTCGAGAGCTCCAGTGGGGGTCCGGGGCAAGGAACACAGCGGGCCACCCAAAATTTTTTTGCCCCCTCCCGTGAGAAATAGGGACCCTGCAGGCCTTTAACAGAGCCGGGCCCGGGAACAAAATCTCCAGCTGCCCCCTTCTTGTCAGGCCTGTTTGAACTAACAAAAATATGCTGTAATTCATCATCCTTGCCTGGAGCGCTGCGCCAACACGTCGACTGTTCAACTTTCCTCAACTTCCCATGGTGCTTGCTGAAGCATTTGTGGCCGCTCAACCCTGACGTTAGGCGAAAGTTAGCTGGTTATGGACTTGGTTCATCCACGCTTCAATGTCACATATTAGTATGCGTCTTGCCCTCATGTTCGACTTCTCTTCTCTTATGGGAAAAAGAGCTCATAGTTTTAGACCCAAAGAATTTTTGTGTGTTGAATAAATTAGGTACGACGTGAGATATGCATACCGTGTTATCTCGTGATCTTATGTGAAATAAGACGTCTGCAAATAAACGAGACTTTTTTCTTCTCTCTCTTAAGATCAAGTCTGAAACAGTTGACTGAGGTCAAATGAGAAGCGCAGTAAATCTTTGTTTTCTTTACCTCATTCAGAATCAAATGTTGAGCTTTCGCGCCAAGTATACACAAGTCTAGTTTCACGAAGACGACGAAATCCGTACTCGCGAAATTAACTCTCCTCAATTTCTAATACCATTGATTAAAATAGAAATCTTAGGTACCGCTTGTTTCATTGTTTGAAGATTTGACGAAAACATAAGGGTTTAAAATTTATCACGAGATGTAAGACTGTTCCATCTGGCAGAAATCAAAGTCATGATTATTACGTAGAGACTGCAGCTGAGCATGAAATTCTTAATAACTCATTGGTCCGAAAAAATATTTAAAAAAGGAAGATGGAATAAGGAAGAAAGGAAAACATTAATGAATTATCATTTCTCAATAAAATTTATTCACTGCATTTGCAGACG
This sequence comes from Aspidiotus destructor, assembly GCA_035079395.1. Classification (NCBI taxonomy): domain Eukaryota; kingdom Metazoa; phylum Arthropoda; class Insecta; order Hemiptera; family Diaspididae; genus Aspidiotus; species Aspidiotus destructor. Next base: position 5,948,649 of record JAVHKZ010000003.1, on the reverse strand, counting down.
AATACAGACCAGAACTTGTAGTTTCTAGCTTTCTGTGACAGTTCTGAAATTATCAAAAGTTGTTTTTTTTTTCAAATGATATGAGACGTTTATTGGCGCGACAGGGAGTAAAGTCTGTATTCACATGTGATCAAATTTTCAACGCAAAATTTTGAAATCACGTCATAAAATAGGCTTATAGTCTTGACCGACCCAATTGAAAAACATGAAAATTTTTAAATTTTGAGCCCCTGCACTGGCGAACAGAGCGAATCATCCGAGTATAGGCTCAGCTACTTAGAGTCTGCACCTTGACTGACTTGACAGTTTTCATGGAAGCATTGACGGATTATGAGGTTAATTTTCTTTTTAAAAAAACTGACGAGAAGAAAAAATTAGTGTGATGAGGCCGAGTTTAAAAGGACCTGACGTTCTACTCTATCAGTTAGCTTACAAGAGTACATTTGGATGTCACCCCATCATCAGTTGTATTGTTAATGAAGAATAAGCCTTTGAAATTAGTTTTCAATAGTGACCTGATTGGCTATAAATGCTGTATCGTGATTGGTTTAATCACCTAAGTGCAGCGTTTTTATTGGCTATTAGGTTTTCTATTATCCTATTTGTCGGTTCTGTTCTTTCTTACTCGTTTAATCACCAAACCAAATAAACTTTCATTGTTGAACATGATCTCATTGTTCAAGAGGCTCATTTTCTTCTTCTTGCTTTTGCAACCTCCAACTGTCCTGAAAGTTTTCTTCTCTCCATGTGATCTCCTGAAGATTTCTTCACCATTGAGCTCTCCTTCATTGCGATGTTTGCCAACCTATCTTTCTCACTGGATATTTTGTGCTCAATTCTCCTGATATTGAACTTTCTGTCAGCCTCACCGATAAGATGCCTTCGCACTGCTCGCAACTGAGCTTGTACACCCTGCTTAGGTTTCTCTTCCTCTGACTAGTAATTGCTTATTCTTCTCACCATGGGGGAGCGGAGACTGTTATGAATGCCCAAATTCACATCATAACCGCTAAGAGCCTTTATAATCTCCTTTTTTGTGTCATTTTCTCTGTCTGGTGCTGATCCGGAGTACTTTCTCATTATCTGCAGTCATGGGTTCCCTTCTTTCCTTTTATTTTCCCAAGGACTCCCTCAACTACGTACTTAGAAAAGCCAATAACTGCTTCGATCTGCTTTACTACCTCAGTTTTGACATGGGTCATGTCTTTAGTCACACCTTGTACCACCCTCCTCCGCCTTGCTAGTAACACCACCTCCCTTACTCTCAAATAATAGACTTGGAAAATTTTTTGAGAAAAATATTTATACCTGGTAGGTGATTCGGAAATCTGCGAGTACCTTCCCCCCTCCCTACACTCAAATAATGAACTTTTTTTTTTCCGAAAAATCTTTATACCTGTTAGGTGATTTAGAGATTTGCGAGTACTACCCCCCTCCCTCTCTTTTGGTGAGGTTAGGTTAGGTTCTGATTTCTATTTCCAAGCAATCAGCCGGCCTTTTGCTGGGTAGCGTCTCGTGTGTTCGCCGTGCGGTGGAGCGTACGCCTACCCGTGTGGTTGGCAAGCGGCACACCCGTCCTGATGACGGGTGATGGTATAGCGACGTCCGTCGCCTGTGTGCGGCGTTCGCCGTTTGATAATTTGCAATACAAATAATTTTCTATCTGCCTTCAATTTAAATTTTCCTTATAAATTATATTCATTACACTATCCGCGCACCGCGGCTATTTTTACTGACTTGAAATATAGTTTTCAGACCGTCAAGATGGCTTCTGCAAAATCAACAAAACATTGTTCACAATTTCGAGCGCTTAAAATTCAATCATTCAAGTCGGGCTGGTTTAGCGGAAATTGATCCCAAACTAGACTTGTAGCAGACCAAGGAGGAGTGCTTGACCAAGGACGGGGACTCACTTGCTCTGCTGGTTCGCCATTAGCCTAAAATATTCTAAAGTAGACTTATACTAGACCAAGAAGCGAGGCGAACGAGTGGAGCAAGTGAGCCCCTCTGAAGTCATCAGCCTGAAATATTCTAAAGTGGACTTATACTAGACCATGAATGAAGGGGGGTGAACGAGCGGAGCATGCCATAAAAGATATGAAACATGATCTTTGTCTGTTTGGCTAGGCCAGAAAATCCATCACTTTTTTCAATTTCGTTTCTTTTCTCTTCATTGTTCTTCAGGACAGACATTGCCCGGTAGCAATAACTCTAAAGGTATAGTAGTCATTTTAGATGATAGTATCAGTGTGCGTTGACCTCCTGTAGATGTACTTTATCGTTTTGTTTTCCAATGGGGTAACATCCGAAAGAAATCTTGTCAATTAACTAATAAAGTAGGATAGTATACTTTGTATACTTGAGATCTCTCTAGAGAGAAGAAGTGTAATTTGATTTTTTGACGATGGGTGGGGGGTGATCAGGCTTCTAAAACAACAGGACATTTGTTAATTTTTAGAACTTTTTTTTTTTTAGTTTCACGCCTAGGTTTTTCATTAAAAATAAATAAAATTCTGAATTTCCGCAATGATATTTTTAAGAGGTATTAAAAGACAGGAACGGATTTTAGTGACACCCCTCCTTTTGAATCGACTATGAAAGTGTCCATTCCTGGTGATGTTATATAATAGTTTGGTAGATTAGATAGTAACCTTTACGAACAAAAAAAAAGTAATAGATAATAATACTATTTTTTTTTTCTTCCAGTTATACTTTGCGGTTTTCTATACGGTTGCAAAATCGGATACATACAATCGCTATCAAGAATGTTTCTATCGTCGAAGACCCCCTTCGAGATGAGTTCCGAACAACTGTCGTGGATCGCATCCATTTCTTTTAGTGGAACGTTCATAAGCGTATGCATTTGTTATTCGATGGGTAATAAAATTGGTCGAAAGAAATTCTTATTCACTTGTGCCACAGTTTTTTCCTCAGCCTGGCTACTCTTACTTACGACTACGTCGGTAGATGTGATAATTTTTTGTTTCTTTTTTTACGGCGTGGCCGCGAGTATGGTATCAACGATAGGCAACATTTACTTCGGCGAAATAGCGACTCCAAAAAATCGAGAAGTCCTTGGAATTTCATACGGATTGGCGTGCGCGATAGGGACATACTTGGAAATCCTTTTATCGATATTTGAGTGCTATCGATTATTAACGTTGTTCCCCTTCGTGATGTCCCTCGTTACATTGGCCACTTCAGTATTCATGGTCGAGTCACCTTGTTACCATATGTCACAGAATCTGTACGACGAGGCAGCCAGTAACCTGTGTTGGTTAAACGATCGCGCCAGTTCGTACGAATTACACGACATTCTAAGGAATATGCAACAGTACGTCGACGAGCAGAAGGGAAGTAGCATAAGTAAATTGAAGAGCGCCTTTTCGCCTGGAAATCTGAAGCTAATCGCGATTATGCTATTTATAACGGCGTCCGGACACGTATCGTGTACACCAATAGTCATCCAATACGGCTCATTGATTATTCATCGTTTCCAGAAATTTGTAAATGGAAAAGTTTTCGTCAGTTTCTACAGTAGCAGTATGGTCTTAGCCGCGGTGCTTAGCTTATTAACGGTGAAGGCTTTTGGAAGACGAACGATGCTACTGAGTGGGATTTTTCTGTCCGGACTTATTCAACAGTATTGCGCTGCCCTGTTTTACATAGAGGAGATGTACGGCAATAGTATCGAGTACTTGGCAACTGAAATAGCCATTTTATTGGTATTTCATTTGCTGGTCACTTCCACCATGTATGGTGCTGGTATGGTCGTATTGAAATCAGAAATATTTCCCCACAATCTGAAAGAATTTTATACGAGTTTATTGGCTTTCACCCACGATAGTATATCCTTCATTGTGGTCAAATCATTTCTCAGTCTGTCGGCCAGAATAAGCACGCATTCATTATTCCTCGTATTTTCCGCATTTGCTTATATGACGACTGTCGTCATCTACATATTTATTAGCGATACAAAAGGAAAGACGCTTCTTCAGATTAGGAAAGATTACATGAGTGTTGAAATCGGATGAATATCGTCGTCGAAAGTCATTACCAGGAATACATCCCGAAGCCGACGTATTTCCTCAAAAATTGGGAAGAACGCAGCGAAGATATAAGACTGAAAATTATCGTTATAACGTTAAAGTTTTCGTGTTCTCGAGATGACGAAAGCGCCCATTTCAAATATTTACCAAAATAGCCCGGAAAATTCAAAATTAAATAAACACAACAGGCAATGCCTAAGTTAGAACGCACAAACACCGTACGGCAAGTCTATGTGAATTGGAAATATCGAGACAGTCGAAGTTGAAAAATTGAAGACTATACTCGAGCAAATCAAAACAAGGAAGAATTGATGCGCATTTTTATGACATTAAAATTCATGTTCGGCAGTGAAGTTCGAATATTTTGTCTTGAGTCATTGCTGGGATGGTGGAGCGTACAGATAGTTGATCTTCTTCTTACACGTGTAGGTACACATTGTTTTTTTTTGCCAAATGTATCGCCGTATTTATTTCAAGATAGGTATATAAAAAAATTTCATAAAAAAACAGAAGACCACCAACAAGGTAAGTTTGAACTCGTATCCGAGGGATATGATAAGATCAAAAATTGATTTTTTTTACATTTTTATCAATTATAACATCCCTTACCCAATAAACCAACTTCTCTTTCACGCAGTACTTTTAATTATAAATAATTGGTAACTTTGTTCCGAATATATTACAATATAATTTCATCCCTTCAAGACATACACATTATGAAACTGAAGTGAAAATTAAATTTGTATGTTGAGTGAAAAAGATTCCTATCATTTTTTAATCATAATATTTTTTATGTACAATTTCGAATAAAAATTTTTTGACGCTTGAAACAAAACTATTTTTATAGAATCATGTCTTTAGTGGTGGCATTCCTTCGACAGACACTCACAGTCTTGCCAAGTAAGTTTTTCTGCAACCGTTATAATTGTATAGATCTATTAGACTCAGCCCCGTAGCCAGACCATAATTTAAGGGGGGCAAACTATTCAAAAAACAATGGTAAAAATTTTTTGCTTTTGTTCTGGTCAAATTGCCAGGGGGGGCAAACGCAAATGCTATTGCCCCCCTGGCTACGGGGCTAATTAGACTATAGTAATTCATAAACATTTGTTGAAATGATATAAATGCATTTGTCCGAAAAATTTAATAGAAAATGGTTACTCCAATGGATTTTAGATATCTTGGCTTTATTTCAAAAATGAAACTGAAGCTCGGAATTTTCAGTAAAACAAAAATGAAGAAATGATAGTCTCTCATGACTATAGTTGGGTGGTCGAACTTTCGTGAAGTCTCCCCTTCCTAATATCGAAAATAGTTAAAATTCCAAATCCCTATCCTGATCTATGCATTAAATTTCGACCTCCGGGTTATGAGGAGTAAACCTGAGAACAAACTAGAAAACAAGGCTGACCATTGAGATATTATGTATGAAGAAAGGGGCTCGGAAAAATTTCGACCATTCGGGTATGAAAAGGGGTGGGGCGGACTTGGAAAAATTCCGAATCATCAAGCTGTTTCAGAAGTTCGAGCTGTACATGAGACGAGTGGGGGGTGCTTGGAAAAATTTGTCCATTGAGATATCATACATAAGAAAGGCACTTGAGTATACTATAAGTGGGAGATGGGGATTTGGAAAAATCACGATCATCAATTTGTTCGACGTATCAGAAGGAGAATTTATAATAATTTTGGGCCTATAATCGATTCTGACTAACTTATCAAAATCCATCACAAAATCTAAATCGAAAAATTACCATGATTCGTTTTCATGTTCATTTTGATGGCCGTTCCTGAGGAAGACCTCATAAATTTTCAGTTTATTATAGTTGGTTCATTCTAACATCACAAATTTGACGTCATCAATAAAATTATTCAGTAGTGCTCTAGTGTTAATGCGTTATATTGATGTTCATAACGCACCAACACTAGAGCACTACTGAATATTAATGACGTCAACTTTGTAATCTTATAATGAATCAACTATAGTTCCTCTCCCACTTCATAATAATTTGTTTAGATTGAAGGTCAGAATTCTTTTCTTTTTTCCCCTGGTCTGTACACTCACTAGTATCAAAAGTCGCAATTTTTCCGACTCCTCCTCCCTAAATAGAAAGGCAAAAATTGATTTCTTATACAAAACAAATTTTTGATCCTTGATAAGCTTTTGAATGGTATGTTACACCACACAAACCGGATAGAGCGTATGTCGCGTTGCACTTCTAATGGGTGGGGAAAGATTGAAAGAGGTATGTAACCTATAGAGGTAAAGGCGGCAAAAATAAAAAAAATTGAAATAATACTTGAGTGAAGCAGATTTGACTTCCTGTCATTTCAGCGCAGATGTCCCCAAACGTACATTCTACAAAAAATTATAAAACCTTTAACTTGCAAGAGTTATTCCAATTTTTTTATTTTTCTCTCCTCCCATATAGGCCTGCCACCATACTTCAGATACCTCTTTCAAATTTGACAAAAAAACTATCATTGTGCTGAAAAAACTCTGCGCGTTGTTAGCGACCCTGACGGATGCTTGGTTTAAATAAGGGAACAAAAGAAGCAAGGTCACTGCTTAGTAGCAGTGTTCTGCAGCCAGCCAAAATCCAAAAGTTGTATTCAGCCGTATTTTTGGGCGTATCAGCTTCAGCTGATTCAAAGCTTTATACATTGGCTCTAAGCTGTAAGCTGAATTCAGGCTTTTTCATTCGGTTTTTTTTTTTTGGCTGACTACAATTTATCGGCGGTGTTGCAGGCCAATTACCAGCCAATCAGAGCTAGTGTCGCTTCAAAAACAAAGAAGTCAGGTATAGTAAGGCTTGACCAACTAAGCAACATGACAACAATCCGCAAAAAAGAAAGGTATCCCTACAACTTTCAGCAGGTCTTTTTCTCCGGAGCGTTGTCATGTCGCTCAGTGGGCTGAGGAGAACACAATCAACAGGTCTGAAGACTGAATCTGATGATGTGATGTTGATGTACACATGTACTGATGAGAATGGAATATAAACTGCGTTAAGTGAAATCCAACCAACTATTCCCAACCAAATTGTCACTTGTTCAAAAGGGGACCTTTTCTCTTGGCATAGGTTACAAATTTCTATTACAACTAAAAATCTCCTATTTATTCCAATGAACTGTTATCGGCTGTTGGTGCCCTGCAATGAATTTCAATAGCATATTCATGTTCTACAGCTCAGAATACCTCTAGTAGGATACCAACCTGGACTATCAGCCAAATAGCAGCCAGAAGCCAGCCTTGTTCTAAAAATTTTGCGCAGCCAGAAGCCAGCCTTGTTCTAAAAATTTTGCGCAGCCAAAAGCCAAAGCCGTATTTTTCAAGGTCATCAGTCTAAACTGAAAGCGAAAGCTGTATTATATGGCTGCAGAACACTGGTTAGTAGGTTAAACATCCGGCTTTCCTTATCACTCACCAATTATAAGACCGCACTGATTTGTCTTTCCTTATCAATCACCAATTGCAAGACATTTTACAAAATTTGTTTACACTGCACTCCAGCACTTCCTATAATTTGCACACTCTAAATATAGGAGGTTAAACATCGGGCTTTCCTTATCACTCACCAATTATATGACCGCATTCATCCATCTTTTCTTATCAATCACTAATTGCAAGACATTTTACAAAGTTTGTTTGCACTGCACACTAGCGCTTCCTATAATTTGCACACTCCAAATAGAAGGTTAAACATCCGGCTTTCTTTATGACTTACCAATTATATGACCGCATTCACGGCCACCTTTACTATCAGGCCAAACAACTGTATATGCGGCAACGTGACACGCCGGCCATAATTAACACAGGGGCTTTGGAGAGAACCACTATAATGACTAATGAGTTGTAACTCAAAAAATATGACGTTTGAAGAAAAATTGTTTGGAACAAAAATTGTTGGCTGTTAAATTTTCTCTCTAAAAGGGTCAACATGAATTTTTCGTGAGAGATGTTTTTTTACATAGAAAACGTCAGACGGAACGCAATGTTGCCGGCTTGAGTTGTTTGGCCTGATAGTAAAGGTGGCTGTGCCGCAATGATCTTAGACCATATAGTAACATAGACCGCCGATTGTGATAAGAAGTACGTCATAAGAATGGAAGCCAGAAAATAAGAAGGTGGGCTTTTATGAGCAACGGCGTTAAATGTAGCGATGGGCGTGGCTATGTCATCCTCTTACCCCACGAGTTACTGAAATGTCTACTTGAAAACCCACCGGCTTATTTCTATTTTCTAGCCTCCAGTCTTCCCACAACTGATAACGTTGTTTACACATTGTATCGGCAGTCTATGTTACTATGGTCTAAAGCATTGATCCATGGCCGTCTCTAGTTTCAGGCCGGAATATTCAAAATTTGACAACATTGCACGGGGCTGACATTTGTACAGTCTCTTATGGGAGAACATCAAAAAACACTCTTTGACACAAATACGGTGAAGTTTTCAAAAAAAAATGAAGAGAATGTGAAGAACCAACGATTCTCGATTTTTTGAGCCGCGTTTTGTTAAGATTGATCAACTACAAAGCGAGTTATTCGCGTTTTAAAAAAAAAGTCGGACAGAGGGCAAATCGCGGTACATGTACTGCACTTCGCCCTCTGTCTGACTTTTTTTTTAAAAACGCGAATAACTCGCTTTGTAGTTGATCAATCTTAACAAAACGCGGCTCAAAAAATCGAGAATCGTTTACTCTTTCGATGTATGTATCAACTTTTTCCCTTCGGAATTGAATACTATTCGCAAATCAACGATTAACGTGTTTTTTGAAAATTTTGCATAAGAGCGTGTATAAAACTCGGCCCCGTATTTTTCGTCACCGCGACGTTGCCAGCTTTAATATTCCGGCCTGAAACTAAAGACGGCCATGATTGATCCATCTTTTCTAATCAATCACCAATTGCAAGACCGGGAATTTTACAAAGTTTTTTTGCACTGCACACTAGCGCTTCCTATAATTTGCACACTCCAAATAGGTATGCTTCTTAAGAAAAAGAAGGCCAGAACATGCAGATTTGGCAACAATCAAGTAGGCTGTTATCAGTAGTTTGGTTCCTGAGTAATGAGTATGAAGGTGTGTAGGATCTCAAGGTGCAAAAGGTGAGCTCACTCAAGTGTAAACATTGATGATTGATGTCATTGGTGGGTGTTTTACATATAGGAAGTATTATGTATGCAGAGATATATAGATACTTCCTATGTGAAACACCCACCAAAGACGTCAGTTGTCAATATTTACATTGGAGTGAGCTCACCTTTTGCGTTCTACACATCTTGACACTTTTCAACTTACGCACACACTTAACAGAATGAGAAAAACAACGGAGAAGCTTGAGATCTCCATGAAATTATGAAGCCCACACTTTTTTTTTCTCTCTTTTTCTTTATAAACCCCACTTTCTCTAGCGCATGGTATGTTTTTATTGAGTGCACCATTTAGACGGCTCTTACCTAAGAAATAAATATTTTATATAATTGAGATCCTTGGTTACCTCATTTTCAAAATTGAAGACAGTAAGTTACTGTCGACTACTAAATCAGCAGCACTGCAAAACTAAGTTAGATTCATGTAGAAAAATCTATTCCTAATAATTTAGAGAATTACTGTGCTGTACCTGATGAGTGCATTGGCACATACCTACAAAAAGTTAGATACGCTACGTGTACCAGTACCTACCTAATTCAAATTGTTGATTTTTTGATACCTACGCCAATTTTATTCAGAGTAAAGCAACTATTTTTACCGCTAAACATAATTAGGTACAGCAGTAATCCGCATCTTCTGTTTATCAACATCTTTGATTTATTTATTTTTTTCTTTCCATTAAATAGTTCTCTTACTGAGTTTCTTATATGGATGTAAAGTTGGGTACACCCAGGCAGCGACGCCTATATTCAACTCGACGCAAGCTCCATTCAATGTCACCGAAACGGATATCTCGTGGATGGGGTCTATTTCGTATACTGGAACGATTGTCAGCGTCATGATATGCTTCTTCCTCGGGGACAAAATAGGAAGAAAATGGTTCATCTGCGGATCCGTAATAGCCTACATATTAATTTGGGTGACTTTTCTGGTTACTTCCGACAGCATACTAATCATTGCCGGGATAGCTGTTTACGGTATATCCGCGAGTATGCATGCCATAATGGGCAGCGTTTATATAGGAGAAGTCTCATCTCCTTCAAATCGAGAAGTCTTCGGAATCGGCTACACGCTATCCATGTTGCTGGGTATAGGAATCGAGTTTTTGATTTCCCTCGCTGATAGCTATCGATTGCTGATCTGTTTTCCGTTAGTCATAGCCGTACTCGCGCTACTGATCCTTTTTTTCATGAAGGAGTCCCCCTACTATTTATTAGGCAAGGGGAAAAACGATGAAGCTCTTACGGTTGAAGCGTGGCTGATGGATCAATCAGAAAAAGATACCCAAGACGAATTAGATAAAATGATAACTTACAGCCAGTCGTCACAAGATGCACCTAAAGGAAGATTTTCCGACATGTTTAAACCGGAGAATTTGAAAATTCTGGGATTAATGATTTTTCTAAACGGATCCTGCTCAGTTAATTCGGGTAATGTTGCTCAACAATATGGACAGAAAGTAATGGAAGATTTTTCCAAATTCATGAACCTGTCAATTTTCGTTACTATATTCAATGTAATTTCGATTGTGGGCGCTATAGTTTCGTTGTTTACAGTCAAACTCCTCGGAAGACGACTCTTATTATTAGGAGGGTTCTTTCTATTGTTCTTGTCTCAAGTAATCATCGGTGTGTCGTACATTATAGAAAGACAAAACGATAACGATATAGAAGAACTTGCATATGTCATTGCGAGCTTACATTGCATTACCTTCTTCATCAGCATGGCTTCTTGTGGAGCCGGGCTCTCCATTCTTAAAACAGAAATTTTTCCAGCAAAGTTAAAAGAATTTTTCAGCGCTCTTTTGGCTTTCACAGGAGACTTAATAGGTTTCGGTATCGTGAAGACGTACGTGCTTCTAGCCGATTCAATCGGGACGGAATATGTTTTAATTATTTACGCCGTGGTAAATTTACTCAGTGCAGTATTGGTGCTGATTTGCGTACAGGACACTAAAAACAAATCTTTGTACGATATTCAATCAGACTACAAAGGGGATAAGAAAGAATGATGGCCACGTATACAAGGTACAATACTTAAAAATATGTCATAAAATTACCCTGTTAATCAGTAATCCATCTCTGTGTTCGATGTCAATTTTACTTTCAAATAAATTGTTACCATGCGAAGGAAACTTCATCTTTTCCCTTTCTTTCCTTTTGTCACATCGCCAAAGAATTAAAGAGTGAATTGACAAGTGAAATAAACATTTTAATAAATTCAAAAATTGGTACATACCTAGCGTTCTAACAATTTCAACATATCATACAAACGTTGTCGCAAGCGCGAGTATTTTCGTGAAATCAGTTCCTTTTTTATGGGTTTTCTCTTTTAAAATTGTTCTTAGCAAGTGAGGAATAGGAACATGTATTCGAGTACCCATAGGAGTACCGTTTTTTTCAATTAGAACGACATTATTGGTATCGAATCTCGGTATATTTGCACGTTGATGCCTCACACAGCCCACAATAACACCCCATTTTACTTGGCCTTTTATAGCTACCGTCACTTTATCGCCGATCGTGGCTTTATAGTCGGGTCTCCAAACGTGAATGATTTTCGGTGGTTTTCCTTCAGCCATCGCTTGTTTGCCGAGAGGACTGTTATCCACAACCCGAAGACGAGCAAGTTTCTGCAAATAATTCAGCGTATGGCTAGCATGAAAGTTTCGAGTGATCGGTAGTAATAGAGCCATCATATCTGCGAACGAAAAATTTATGATCAGATTGAGACAAGACCGGTGTCATTGGGTAAACATGAGAGGATACTCACAGAAACTTAGGTTATAACCAGGCTGGAAACAGTAGAGTTAGTGATATGAATGACAGAATATTCACTACATTTTCAAGAATATGGGAACGACAGAAATCATTTTAATACTCAACACGAAGAACGATTAATAATTAGGAATTAGGAATTTATTTTATAGTTACTCGTTCTTATCACGGGATTTTTAATTTTTATCAATAATCATGTAACTGCAAATCAACAATCAGCAAAAAAGGGTGTTGTTGCCACATCTGAAAAATCCATTTCCACGAATCGTGGATACGCAGATACGTTCATGAGCCGCCGGAGAAAGAAACCTTTGATCCAAATATCAATCAATGGAATAGGCTAACCTGCATTCATGCGAGAACACCTATTCTACTGACTGGTTTTCTGACATCTAAGGGTTTTTTCTCATGACGAATTTTAAAATACCAGGGAGTCACGTTGGAGCCCGCAGTCTAGCAGAGAGCACGCCGCACTGACAACAGAGAGTGAGTGAGTGAGTGAGGAGAGAACGGAGGCCGAATAGCCGAAGACCTTCCGACCAGCATTTTTTTCCTCAAAAGCCGATGAAGAACTCTGATAACAGAATGGTGCAGGGAAGCGAAAAATGATCGTGCTAAACGGCATTATTATTGAATTGACTCACTCACATCGATAGTGTTTCGCCGATTTGTGTTCTTTGGTCTCGATTGCAGTCGGAATGAGAGCTCTGCGTTACCCCAAATTCTTCGTTTCGGAGCGCAAAGGTACTGTATATTGAGGGTTTCCGTATCTCTTCATTGATGCTACTCTCATTCAGCATGAATCGCTTGTACTTGACAGATGCCCGCCTGTAATGTCGAATCCTGTTCAACGACCATGCATTGGAAAATCAAAATGAAGTAGCCTAATATGCGTTGCAAGATTCGTATTTTCGTAGCTGCTATCATCGTTCATGTTGTCGTTATATTTTTCATATGGTCGCTGCTGAAAAATTCAGATTTCTTCGATCAACCACATCTCTTAGCTTTTTCTGGACGAGATCCTCGCACCAACAAGTCTCAGAATGAATTTAAACCTATCTCATGTATCATTAACGGCGAATACAATATCACTGGTCGAAAAGAAAGTGACGAAGTGTACCTTCCGTTCACGTTCATCAAAAAATATTTCGATGTTTATGGCAAAATAGTGAAAAAGAACAATGTTGAAGTATTCAATTGGTCACATAGCTACGCTACAGTACACATTCCCAAGAAGAAATATGATCCGCGAGGACTGTTTACGCATTTTCAAAGCTATAAAGTGGAAGAACGAGAACGAGTGAAATGTATTTCCGCTTCGAAGGGTGTACCGATATCAACTCAATGGGATGTCAATGGATATTTCTATCCAACGCAGATAGCTCAATTCGGTCTGTCTCACTATAGCAAAAATCTCATTGAACCGATGCCGATAAATTACGTGCTTGAAGATGGTCAAGCCAACATTGCTCCCTGGATTGTGCCGCTGGATGCAAGTATTACGAGAGTTCCCAATGCTGGATCAAAATCGGTAACCACATGTTTTAAGTCCGGTATCGAACCTATCACGTTGAAAATCAACGCATCTCTTCCAATTTTATCTCTAAATTTGAATTTAAAATCGGATGATAGTCGATTTGTTATCAAAATTAATAATATTGCCGACAAACAAATGTATTATGTACATTTCACTTGTGAGAAACAACACATTGCTATGGTTGATAATAATATTCGCTACGGTTTATTTTGCGAAAACTATACTAGATGGTACAAATTATCTAGAGATGCAGTCATTGACATATTGAAAGGAATCATGTTGAAGACAAAGCTGAAACCAAAAGTTGCGAAATCATCGTATCAGATCGACAGCATTCTTTTGTACGGCGAAGGATGTATAGATGATCTTACACTATTGTCGAATGATCACATGACGCAGTTCAAATTGGCAGTCGATTGGTTCGTTCAAAATCAAGACAATTCAACCGGCGGATGGCCAAATCTCGTCACGAGAAAAATGGCTGGAAGTTTGTTATTGAAGCCTGGTTGGTACTCTGCCATGGGTCAAGGGCACGCTTTATCGGTTTTAGCGAGAGCTTACTATCTTGAAAAGGACGAAAAGTATTTGAAAATAGCCGCGAAGGCTCTAAATCCTTTCAAAGTAACGAGTCAAAATCATGGTTTGAAAGCGATGTTTCTGAACGAAGTTCCGTGGTACGAAGAATATCCTACCAATCCGCCTATTTTCGTGTTAAATGGCTTTATTTACGCTTTGATAGGCTTGTATGATCTTCACACGCTTGCGCCTTCAGAATTTTCTGAAGAAGCGTACGAGTTATACGTGCAAGGAATGTCTTCGCTGAAAAAATTACTCATGGCTTTTGATACTGGATCTGGAAGTACCTACGATCTGAGACATATTACTCTCGGTATTGCGCCTAAACTAGCTCGTTGGGATTACCATGCAACTCACATCAGCCAATTGTATTTGCTCTCGACGATTGACAAAGATCCAATATTTTTGAGTACTGCTAAACGGTGGCTGGGTTACATGAATGGAAAACGTGCCTCTCATAACTAATGTTTTCTGTACAATTCGTATATTGCATTAATGAGACTCATTTCATTTCTAGTCAATGTAATATTATATTTTATTTTAAAAAATGCATAAGTATTTTATTCTTCTGATAAACGGTCTTCGCCAGGTGTGCTCGTTAAATTTTCTGATTGTTTTGACCAAGTATTCCTTTGATTTGTAAATTAAGGCTAGAGAAAAGGGAAAAAATATTACACGACAAAAATGGCAATTAATTAAATACAATTATCTAAAATGAACAAACCACGTGCGCAGGGGGCATATTCACAATTGCAGAAAGCACTACTTGGTCTTTATGAGCCACAATGATATTGATCGTACTCGGAGTATTCAAAATACATTTTATGAAAGTTGAAAATTTATATTCGTAGTGTGGTATCATGAATCCGAACTGAAATAATCAGAAGTAATTTTGAAAAGTCGTACACCTAACATTCGTTCCACAACTCGACTTACATTTATATAGGTGGTTTCTACGTCGTACACCTCTGCGTCATATAGAAAACAAACTGAGATATCCTCGAATGCTTCTTCCGTCATATTCTGTATTTGACCTTGCAATTTAAGTCTAGGACCTAACCCCAAAACCTGTTGAATAAATTTACCATCGATTAGCGTCGGCTCCTAGATTAAAACGAGAAATTCTGAATCACTATTTTCATACCTGGGCTGTCACCTTAAAAGCATTATCGTCAGAAATATTTGATTTTTCAAGCGCATTCAAATACGATTCACACGTCAAAACTTTCATTCCTTGCCATGATTTCACGAACCAAGAATAAATTTCTGTTCAAAATTAGAAGATTACGATTTGAAAAAAATGTGAACTTTGAGTAGTTTCTAGGAATAAGAACAGAATAAAAGAAAAAACAGAAATACTGGAAGAAATGACAATGGGGAAGCGGTAGACAATTGATCGCGAAGTTATAATTTTGTTTCAAAGATTTAAGGTTATTTCTCAGAATATAACAGGAATTAAAAAATTCTAGATTTCTTCCTTTCTTGGTTGTTTTCAAAACGATTCTTTAGTACTAAGTCACCTAGTCATGGATTGAGTTTACAACAAAACGATGGGTAATAAATGAATTTATTTTCATTTTGACTTGATAAAGTCGAATCTTACGGAGAACTCTGCTGAATCATTCGTACCCCGACTAAAACAAAAGGATTTCAGAAAGAAATATTTCAAAAGTCCTACGAAATTATACCTTTATAATGTTCCATTTCTCTCTTAGTTTGTTCCATAAAAACGGGACTTTTTTTTGGTAGCAATAATTTGATGTTGTGATGCAGAGAGCTACCTAAAGTCGCAAATTTATCTGTCGTTGAAAACTTCGCCGTCCTTTTGAGCAATTTGATTGAAAGGCCACCTCCTGTAAATACACAATTATATTGATATATATTTGATAACTAAGTAATTAGAATCGAAGCCATTACCTGTACTTTTGTTTTAAAAAAGAAACGTTTTTTTTTCGCTCTCTCTGAAGGGTAATGACCACCTGTTCAGTAGGTAAGCTCTTTCTTCAAGCGACTCTTAATCATTATTTTCAGAACAAAAAAATTAATTAACAATGATTCTCAACTTAAGATATGCTATTGCGCAAAGATTGTTGCTCCTCTCAACTTATGCGGGCTTTAAATAAAGCTCA
The DNA here is from genome assembly GCA_035079395.1 of Aspidiotus destructor. Taxonomy (NCBI): domain Eukaryota; kingdom Metazoa; phylum Arthropoda; class Insecta; order Hemiptera; family Diaspididae; genus Aspidiotus; species Aspidiotus destructor. The sequence goes on along the minus strand of JAVHKZ010000003.1, from coordinate 5,932,428 downwards.
TGAAATCCCTGACTTTTTACACTTTATTATTTTTCGACTCTACCCGCTTTATTCAATTCTACAGCATTAATATTGCAAATTTTATGGTAGCTACTCATAGAAGACAAAATCTAAGTAGGCTATTCGACGACAGAAAAAAAAAGATTGATAATAATTTTAATCATTTACTTAGATTCTTTCGAGTTTCTATCGTCAGGTTACCGTTCCAGAGCAGGCCAAAAAATTCCTCAAGGACCGGAAGGTGGAAAGGGTAAATGATCGACCACTGACATGGGAGATTTTACTGTTGATTGCCTTTTCTAATCTCTTTTTCTACAAAATTCCTCTCCTTATCTAATTTTTTCTCGTTCTAGGTCGTATGTTCGATGTTTGAACAAATCATGCAAGATATTTCTAGCAGCTCATCTGTACGTCTATCATTTAGATGACCCTGTACTCTTTGGATTTTTCGCCACGGAAATTCAATATAATAACGACTCAATCAGGCATGATGACCCATTCCTATATGAACAGCTAAACGTTGTCATACCTGAGGTGTTGAAAATGAAACCTTGTTCTCCAAAACCATATGGACCATAAATGAACGTCTGAATAGGTTCTTGAACGTGTAAGAGATGTAGTTGTTCAGTTCCTTTATAGATGTACACAACACCTTCTCGTCCCTCTCTTTGACGATTACAAGCAATCACGTAAGTGGTTTCAGACACATAATAAGGTAAAATTGCTATGTTTGTTGGCGTTCCTTCCAATGAAATTGACCATTCTTTTGCACCCTATTAATTATTAACAGAATGCCCATTACAAGACCATTTCAAATTTTCAAGACTGACGTGTCACTGCATTAATAAGGGTATACCTTCAACGTGAATCCTTGAAAAGTTGAGTCCATATGAATAGTAACAAATCTATTAACATCTAAGGCCAAGTCCACGGGTAAACTAGTAAAATTGGTTAGGCATCTTGTTTCTGATGCATCTCGTTTTAGCTGATAAATAGATCCTTGTCTAACACAAATCAAAAGGAAATAATCGACCATATAGATACCATGAGCCGCAAGATGTGTTGTTATTCCTGGAATCTAAGGTAAGCAACATGATCATATAACAAATGTTGCAAGAAAGTCCATCTCCGTCTCTTGAAAACTTATTATTCCTGAATTACGTACTTTGCGTTCTTCCACAACCGAATACGATTCAGGATCTAGCACGAATAAATGTGAAGATTCAGTAGTAACGATTAGACATTCGACAACTTTTTCGCCTTCTAACATTTTCGGGATTTTGATCATATTGCAAATTGTTATCTATCAAAGAAATAAATTATTCCTGCAGTTAAAAACAAAATCCTATTTTTTTTTTCTCTTTTCTTTTTAGTTTTTCTCAAAGTTAGTACTGCATCGACAAATTGGTCAAAAATATAGTAGGTTTAAAATTATGAGGTGTTGATAGAGTTTTGATGCCTATCAATCGTAAAGGAATCACCAATTTTTAGAAAGTTTTATAATTTATTTTTATGGTCAAATAAAGAATGAAAAAATAATAAAATATACCTGTTTTTTAATTTGGACATGTCCCGGCATCTTCAAAAAATTCTCTCTTTCCTCCTGATCCATGGCTAATAGTTTTTGAGAAGGCGAGCTCAAATTCGAGAAGCCATGCTCCACGCTCAACTCTTCAAGAAGCTGTACCAATTGATTGGCGTCGAATTTTTGTCTCCAAATGTCTCTTTCAACATTCGTAGCTTCTAGGTCTTCGCTATCAATAGGCGGAAGATTGATTTTGAAAAAAGGTCGCAGATTACGGTAGACGAGCACCTGAGACCCGCAAGCCACGGCAATAGCTGTCACGAAAAAGTGATTTTCCTCTTGACACACGGTTCGTTCAAAAAATAGCAAGTGATGTAAAAAATTTCGTAGTAGGTACGTGATTATTGTCTACAAAAGTGCATCGATGAAGGCCTTCAATTCCATGTCTGTTCTCCTTAGCGAGAACTTGGAATCCACAAAATTCAACTACAGTGCATAACGCTGAAATTCGACAACACCAAAATTACGGTACCTGGAATTTTAGAATCATTTGAATCTGTATAAATTGTTGTTACAGCGCTCGGGATTTCCGGCAACACTGTTTCCCCATAAAGAGAAGAACCTTTGAATATCTAAAAAAGAAGAAGAACTAGTTATGATCGTACTTCAGCGAAAATTGAATCGATACAAATGGGAATAAATTTTATTATTTTTGAATGTATAACATCGGAGTAAATTACGAATAAGGTGTCTACGCAGCGAATGTTAGGTTCTCACAAACAAGTAATTCGTAAAATGAAAGAAAACAAGAAATTCCACGACGTTCAATTGAGAAATATGAACCCAACTATTTACACAATTCTTGAAAAACAGACTGTACATGAAGTGACGAGTATTGATAAGCAGACAGCAGAGAAGCATAAATAGAAATACGTACAAGATTTCGGAAAAACGTTATTTCACCCCAATATCGAGGCAAATTCTTTCGAAAACCCGATCGAATAGAAATTCTGAAACTTATCGCCTGTTTCAGGCTTCCGGCTAGAACGCTTCTGCTGCTTAAATTCGGTGAATCTTTGTTGCATTTATAGTAAACATCCTTCGCTCCTCTTTCAAAATTCATATAATCTGATTATTGAGAGGAAAATCTGTAAGTTTATTTTCGGGACGTTAGGCTTCCGACTCGGCAGGCATTGCCACATCTTCTACCTCATTTCCGAGAATTGGAACAATAGCGTTCTCCTTCGGCATCAGTTTGTATTTCATAACAAAAGTCGTAAAACGTCTGCATAAATAGGTTCTATTCTCGAATTCGTCGAATACGCTCCGATGGTGGTAGTAGGCGTGCGAAAAAATTCTATAAACTCGTCGACACACCGATCCCAATTTTGTCACCGATGACTCTTTAATACTGATACGACTAGGAAAATACTTGTTACTGTTCAAGAGACAGGCTGCACCGTCTAACGTGTGCCGAGTATAATCGATGGCAGGGCATTCTTTGGGCGCTTTATGGGCAGCGCATAAAAAAATCCACTGCTCTGAAGCAGTCATTTGAACGCAAGTTTCTGGACTACATTCATCTTGTAGACGAACAGCAAGTCCGTGTAATTCTAAACAAAACTGACGTAGATGCTCGTACTTCCAGACTCCTTCGTCTTGTGAATCTGGTGGCGTAAGAATAGCATCTATATCGCCAGGATTCTTTCGTATAAGTTGTTGAATATATTGTTGTACAGCGAGTGTACTATCCATTTCTTCGAAAGCTTCGTCGGGCCAATTGTAGAAGTTTTTCGATTTTGTACCCGGTCGATTGCGTCTTATCACCAGTTTCCCTTCGGCCATTCTGAGATTTGAAGTTTGCGAATAATAAAGAACTACTGGATGGAAAACGCGTTAGCTTTTCTCGCAATTCCCGTTAACGGTGTAGATCTTAAAGCGATAGTTTATACAAACGCGATTTTAAAGTCTTTATACTAGTCAACTTAACATGACATGATCATCGATTCAAGTACGGTTACGAATATCCTCCACTATGATGACTGTCTTACTTTTAATTCAGCTTGAGCGTTGGTGAAATTTACGCAAACCAATTTATACTCTGAGTTTCCTTCTAAATCAGCTAAGGATAAACAATTTTTGAATGTTGTGATGTTTTGATTCGGTTCCCAGTATGCGTCGATCCAAGGATGGTTAAATTGCATAGTACGATCAAGCAATACCCTGAAATTGGTAAATAACTAGTTTTAGTGGTACGAAAAATCGATGAATAAAATTGATTTGAGTTCGAATGGTAGTGACGAATACACAGAATGTCCTCAATGAAATGAAGCCGTGAATCGATCGAAAAACCTTATACTTGTATGAACGAGCTTGCAAAGGAGAGAATAGCGAGTTCAAGTTACTCGTACAGCTACGATGATAGCAAAAATTGCAAGCAAAGCGGAAATTTAAGCCGTAAAAAAGGTTCAAATATTCGTAGGAACTTTTCTTCTTATCAATTACCTTCGAATGGACGGTTGGATGCAATCGAGACTCGACGTACCGGAAGAAAAAATTTAATGAAGTTGAACGAAATTCTAAACAATCAGGGAATAAGAATTTTTTTCTTCTATTTTACGTAAATGGTACGTTGGTTGCGTTGATTATCTTTTACCAAGTCCTAGTCATATTTTCTTCAAAATAGAAACGGGCTAAAATACAACAAATGGGAGAGACTTGCTGCAGACCTGCTGTTCTTAGTTACAAGCCAAGGTACGCACAATGGAGAGGTGTGACTACTCGGCATGTTGGCCAGGGGCAAGGAACGCAACCGGGCATAATGATGACGTCGAGGGAGATTCTACTGGATTCAAAACGAAAACACCTTGTGCTTATCAGTCATGTGCGATCCAAATCTTGCATCATATTTTTTGTAAATAAATGAGCGCGTTCAAGATTTATTTTTCTCATTCTTGAACAAGTGAGCGTAAATTTACATCATTCATTAGATGCACGGTGCAAAGAAGTCAATCTCTCGAATAATTCGAATTGTTGAATAGCTCAGAATGTCAAATATTACAGAAGGAGATTGGTTCATTCCTCCTGTCAAATACGAATGTGAGTGTGTGAACCGGAAACTGGCAAGATCTCGTTGAACGTGTAACTATCAACTGACTGTTGTTTTTGTTTCAGATCTAGATCACACGGCGGATGTTCAGTAGGTGAATCATATTAAAAATTTCAAATCCAAGGATGATGTTAGACTCTGTGTAAATGATTACATTACAGGTTGCATGCATGGGGCGATACGCTGCAAGAAGCCTTCGAGCAATGTGCGAATGCCATGTTTGGATACATCACAACCATAGAATACGTTGAGATGAAAGATACATTGGATATCGAAGCTGAAGGGGACGATCTTGAATCGCTATTATTTCATTTTCTAGATGAATTCCTATTCAATTTCTGTGCCGAACCAAATTTCATAGCTCGGGTAAATTCATTTCGATACTTCTGAATACTCAACGTTTCCGTGTTGTCGAGGTTTGACGCGTAATGTTTTTATTTCGCTGCAGAAAGTTCAAATTTTGGAATTTGACAGAGAAAAGTTCACGATAAAAGCACGGGGATTCGGAGAAACGTTTGAAATCGGTAAACATCCTCAAGGCGCTGACGTTAAAGCAATTACGTACTCAAATATGCAGATTCATGAGAAAGAGGATAAAAGTGAAGTATTTGTGATAATTGATATTTAAATGAGTGTTTTGAAAATGTACATAGTGTTTTTATTGGCGTTTTTGTAAAAGAATAATATAAGGATAATTCCGTTTTTTACAAATAAGTTCTATATATTCATTGCTTTGAGGTAATCTTACAGTCTGAGGTGACCGAGAGAATGTTCTGAATAATTTATAATGTTGAGTGTTGACGGCATATATCAAGTTTGATGTTGGAAAGTTACTACAATATTTGTGGAACGTAAAGATGAAATTTTTGATTAATGAAATTGGGAGTTTTTCAATCGTGCTTTAGAATGAAAGAGAATCTGCTCTTCTAAAAAAAGGTGCATTAGAACTGCTAGCCGCAAATGAAATCCCACTTTGCCATTGTGTGCTTTGTTAAAAACAAAATAGTCAATGATGAGGATAACGTAAGTAACCCTTCAACTTGCAGACAAAATAGGTAGTCAGGAACATATGTATATCTCAACTTCTCGCCATGGTAATGACACTCTTCAGAGTATGCAGAGGACCGCTTCTTCAGCTGGACGAGCGACGTGCGTGCGTGTGTTTGTAGTAGAGTGTAACGCGTACAGTCCGAATTACGTTCCTTTTAAAATGTTGGTCGAGGGTTACGAGATAGTCACGGTTAAGTCACGGTACCTTCCTACTCACAGAGAACGTAAGTAGCCACAAGTATATAACTCGACTGTTCGTCATCAAACACGTAGCGTTTCCTACACGCTTCGCGGTGAAAGACTGATGATGCTGCAATGATGATGAAACCCTCTCAAGAGTGGTGAGGACTTATTGTCTGTACAAAAAATGGTCAACCCTGAGCAGCCTGTTTAAGTCTTCGAAGTCATTTCTCGCACAACCATTATGTCGCGTCGCATCTGATAAGAAATTTATAAAGCGGTAGCTGGTGGATTTCTGAAGCCCAAGTTCAGTAGACGTACGAATCCGTTGTATGAAGCCATTGCTGCTCTAAGTTTCAACGTTCTAGGATATTACGTTCCTCTTGAATGTTTGTCAAAGGTTTTACGAGATAGTCACGGTACCTTCCAACTCACAGACAAAGTGAGTTCATGTATAATTCGCTCACGTAACTTCGTGGCAAAATTCGCTACTTGCAAAACACCATATTTTGTGGGTAAGTGACTAAATAAAGCGACATTAGTCTGTAAACGTGAAATTCTTTGAAACTCAGTATAAAGTGAATTTTGGATCGTTAAACCCCTACGTGATACATACACTTACTGGAGTTGTAAAAGAATATGCATACATGGCGATGCAACTCGTAAGCAAGCAATTGCCAGCCACGAACGTATACTCAATGAATAGAGCTTATACCGTTAAACGATGATTACAGATGCTGATAATAAAAACAAAATTACTTTTTCAGTCATTTATTAACACAATATAATGGTAAACAGTACTGTATAAGTCAACTCGGAATGAAAATAATTTTTTTTTCTCTCTTTTTCGATTATACAAGACAAACTCTTCAACGTATCAACCATCTTAAAAATTACTAAACATAAATATACCAGGCACACATACAAAATATAGAATGTAATGCGCATTCAATCATTTTCCTCCGACGCAATCTTATAGCAAAAAAATTGACATAGGACGCCATGAACGTAAAACGACTGGAGTCAGATAAGAAAAGCTTCGCTTCCAATAACATAAGGAAAAAAAAGAATAACATTAAGAATAAAAGGAAGAAGCGAACAAACGTTTGATAAAGGTATTTCTATTTTTTTAGTCGGTGTTTATCTGCGGTCGAAACATTTTTCATGTCTTCAAATTATAGTTCGTTCTACTTTGATTTGTCTTTTCTATTTATTTCTCTAATGGAAAATGAATTTTCATGACAGATATTCATAATTATCATTAAAAAAAAAAAAAAAAAAATTGAAAATACGATAATACAGACTAGACGTAGATTTGCTTTAATTCTAATAGTTCCTATAATAATAAACAATAACAATAATGGTTCTAATAATTTAAAACAAAATGATTTTATCGTCCTTCATTTATTCTCGACGAATGCAAAAAATGAATTACAGGTGTTGTAAGAGCCCTGCGCGCATGTAGGAAGATCGCACGAATCAAGATACGAAAATAAATCTAACTTTTTATCAGAAAGCCATTTCCAATGTATTCACAGCCTCGGAATAGCACATTACAGTACAGTTTTATTCAAAAATCGTAAGGATAGGGCTCGCTACAGTCTTATCTTAGAAATTAATGCAAATGCTTCTCAATTTTAGTAGGCTAAATTTTCATTTCTCAAATAACCGACCACTCTTCAACGACTGTCATTGGAGCAACATCTAAAATTACCTAAACTGCGACGATCGATTAAAAAAAAAAAAAAATGCATCCATTTAATAGTACGATAAGAGTAGAACTCGATAACTACGATCTCTACGAATTTAATTAAACACAAGAGACTAGCAAATACCATGATATAATATTTTTCAGTTTCTCCGAAAACGGTTTTTCCAAATGTTTACAAAGACGGAAAAAAATTGACGAAGCCATCTCGTAAGGTATTTCAAATGACACTTAAGAAAGACGTGAAAACACAAAAGCGATGAATTGGTGTGATGTTTAACATTACGGTGTAAATTAATACGATAACCTTTTCTATACAGTTTTTAACAATCGATTCAAAAATCGTACAAGACGTCACTTCTTCAATGTTTCAAGCGAAGAAGTTTGTGCGAAGTTAAACAAATTGGGATACGAGAATAAGTAAATTCAACCTCTTTGATATGCTTCGTACCGAGCATAACATCGCTTTAAATTTGGTTTGCATGGGTACATCATTAGTTTGTTAAACTATATCACGTTAGTAAAATCGACTGAATCTACGGTAGCTTCTTGATATACTTTGAAAAACCATAAAAATCGAACGATTACGAACGCAACGAGGAACAACAGAGCCATGTTAATCACAAACTTTCGCAATCTGTTCTACGCAGCAAAAATATGATATGATACGGAAGAAAATGGGAAAATTAAGATTGTCCACGAGAAGAAGGAATACACACACTCAGATTCCGATCTAATAAAACCTCTTACGAAGCATACCGACCAACTTCGTCGCAACGAAATTTGTACATCCTTGAAGAACTACTCGTCAACAATATTTACTGTTCACACCCCTAATGCGCTACACGATTTCTTCTTTTCAAGTTAAAGCAAGTATCACACACGCTTAAATTTAATAAATGGGTAGCGAAATATTAGAATATAAACTATATAACTCACATATAAAATGCGTAAACTAATTATTAATTTTTTTTTTTTTAAATTTCGTTAAAATTCAATTTATGATAGAAACAGAGTACAAATACTAAAAACAGAGGGAATTCAGATAAATAGAATACGCTTAAGTTTTAAATACAATTGACTCGTGTTTCTAAATGAATAAATTTCTCTTTTCTTTCTGTAGTACATTGAACGATGAGAGAGCATAGTTTGCACGAAAAGAAACTAAAATGAAGTACAAATTCGACTGATAGAACGTCGAAATGGAATAGAAGCGGATTACCGAAGTTAGTAACTGAAAATGACATTAATTCAGAGTTATTTTAAAAACTCTTCGAAAGGTTGACAACTTTTTTTCAACACAGATTTCAGATCTACTCTCTTGTTTTTGATGGATTCAGAAGTGTGTTCGAAATTTTAGTTTCTGACTTTTCTCAAAATCTTGTTTTTTCAGTTCTAGTTTTGTATAAACGCGACAAACTGATAGAATATTTGGATCTAGTAGTTAAAACATACTAAAAATGTACAAACAATGAAAAGAAAAGGAAAGAATAAGTACTCTAATTAAAAAACTAAGACGCGCCAAAAACACCGCGTGTATGTTATGAATTACGATATTCTGAAAAAGGAAAATTGTTTCGGCGACAACACTGAGGTGATATGTGGAAGGCGATTCTAGAACAGCGACAACTATTTCTTCAGATAATAGATACTTCTCAAACTTGCATACGTAAGCGTTTTCCACGAACGCTACGGGCAGAATGCTTGCAAGGGCATTTCTATAAAACTGACCCCGACAAATTAACCACCAACTACCGTGAATGAATGACAAAATTACTCCGACTAAGATTAAATTTGATATTATGCAATTTACGAGTATGATAATACTTAAGCTTTTTCTTCCGCTTAGTCGGACTCGAAATACTAACAATCACACGGCCTGATCCTCTCCGTGTATTGGCTTTTCCTCTTACTTCTGACCTTGGATTTTTTCTTTTCTTTAGTATCAAAAGCTGAATAGGCGAACGGAAAGTTTTAACATTTTCCGCATATTGGGTAAAAAATTTAAAGTAAGGTATTATTGGATACGCTAAAATTATTTGTATTTTTCGTCACTTTCATCAATATTTTTGATTTTCACGACGCAATAGCGTCTTCGCCGCAGCCGTATTTATTGCAACCGTAGTTACGTGCTCGCATTTTATAAAAAGGCCCAACATTCCAACGTTTTCACGACGAAGTCCTGCTGCGGTACCAGCGGTTCGTTCCCGTAGGTGGTGCATGACTCGGTTCTACCTTGGTACAGATCACCATCTAACCAAATGCCGAACTTTCCGCTGCGAACAGAAGAATATTAATTAATTAGGTTAGTGAAAAGACTACATTTCGAATGAAAAATTTAGTCAGGCAGCGAATATAGACGAAAGAGTATCGATATTACGTTGGTGCGAAGAGTACGATTGATAATCGTCATAAACTTGATCGGACGAGGAACATTAAAATTTTTGCAAGACTTCTGCGCCATCTTCGTAGGCTCGAGAGACTAATGCATTGCTTTTAGAGCTACAAATTTTTAGATTGCCAACACTGATTTACTTTCCTACAGTATTTGACGAAAAACCGAAATTCCAGTCATTACAGCTAGACAAAAACGCGCCGATCGATGTACAGATTGCACACTCAACCCGTATTCAAAAACCTCCTCTATAAAAGAAAATGAATAATATGGGCGCGAGGGCTCCAGTAACATTTGTCGACGATGCAAGAAATGAGTTCGAAACAAGACATCAAAGGATAAAGTCAATTTTTTCATGGATCAATTGAAAGCATGAAGAGACCAAAGAAAAAACAACGTATCAAGAGCAACATCGAACGTACAAACGTTCGATCTCTAGGTGTAAATTGGAGAAGACAAACGTGCCATCAAATTTGTTTCTTTTTTCTGGATTCCAGCGTCTGAATGAGTCTCGATTATCACGATTTTCATTTCGATAACACGAATCAATTTCTTTTTCCACTAAATTCATGAATTCCGCAACTACACTTAGGATCATGGATTTGAAATGGGTAATGAAGGGCCATAAAGATGAATTGGATGGTATTGTAGAAATAAATGGATCGGAAGTAGCCTCTAAAGTAAATAATTTCCTCATGATCGTTTGAGAGGAGATTTGTGATGCAGAAAGAGAGGGGGAGTGGAGAAAGAGAGAGAATGATTAAGGGGCTATTGGATTTCTTGGCGCAGCCAAAAAGATAAAGATCATGTTTCATGTCTTTTCAAAATTTTGCCCAATCCGATATGTTGTAGTAGGTAATGCGAGACAAAAATATTTTATAGAGTTCTAGGCTAAGGCTTTAGAGTGGCACACTCGCTTGATCTGTCCCGCTTCTTGGTCTAGTATAAGTCTACTTTAGTATATTTCAGGCTGATGAGATGACGGGGCCTCACTCTTTGGCCTAGTGTAAGTCAATTTTAGTATGCTTCAAATGTTGTAAACGGACCAGGATTAACGACTTATGACGTCACCAAACTTATGACGTCACAACTGCAGGGTTGCGTAGCCAGCCGGTAGCCGGAAGCTGAAAAGCCTGTAGCCAATTATTTTCCACAGAATTAAGCCGTAAGCCGGAAGCCATATTTGACCAAAGAGAGAAGCAGAAGCTGAAGCGTTGACTTCCACAAAAAATGGAAGCCAGTTGTAATCAATTAAACACCGGAAAAATATGCACTGTAAATCTCAAAATATGCACAAATTATAATTATGCATTTTGACTTTTGAGTAGCTGAAATATGCCAAAAATATGCTTTTATTTCACTCCAAAATATGCAAAAATATGCAATTTCAATTTATGGGTGTCAAAGGACGGCATTTTTATTTCTGAAGTGGGAATGGGAAATGATCAGGGATGCGTGGCCAGTCGGTAGCCGGAAGCTGAAAAGCCAGTAGCCAATTATTTTTCACGGAATTAAGCCGGTAGCCTGTTATAGACTCTGGAAGCCAGTTAAGAAGCCAGCCGGTTATTTTTAAAAATTTCCAGAAGCCGGTTGCCGGAAGCCAAATAAAAATTAATCGGCTACGCAACCCTGCCTCACAAGCTAATAGCTTCATAATGGCTCTCAGCGTTTTCTCAGCCTAGTATAAATGTAACCTACGCTAGTAATGGGCGGTTATAGGTTATTTCAGTATACGGGTTAAATGGTTTATTGAAGATCATCATAACCGGTTAATCGGTTAACTGGCGATCATTTGGATCGCTTATAGTTCTCAAAAAATTCCGTTAGGAGCGCTAAGGTCTTCCACGTTTTTCGCCCTCAAAATTGCAAAAATTGAAAAAAAAGGAGAGGAGAGGTCTCTTAGACTCTGAGGTGCCGTGTTAATGATTGGGAAATACCTTAATTCCTATTCCTTGAATCTTTTTTACATCTAACTCAGTAATTCTAATCAACTTCTCTAGTCTCTTCATTTCTCATAGTTTTTTTGAATATTTATTCTATATTTTCTATTTCTATTTGTATATTAATTATTCATTAATTATTTTGAATTTACTTAACATACTGAGCAACAGATAATCTCATTAATATCGGCCGCTTGATGCTTCATTGCTTCCTTGTGCTTTGAGAAAATCAAATTTGTCAAATTATGACTAAGGCTAGTAGCGAATCGAGCGGTAGCCGGTAATTTAAATATTAAAAAAAAAAAAAATCGGTTACTGCGCTCTATTAACCGGTTTTTTGTTCATTACAAATAAACCGGTTTTTTGGTTAAATTTTACCAGGGGTAACCGCCCATCACTAGCCTACGCCTTTTCATTATATCAGGATAAACTACAGAGGAGGGGGGGAGGGGAAGACTCGGACTCGCAGATTTGAGAATCACTGCCACAGTGAAAATTCCTTCAAGGATGAGACCAGAGCAAAGACATAAAACATGTCAAAAAAAAAGAAAATACAACGGATAGATCGTCAGCATTGCAGTATAGGTATGAGTGGGATGAGAGGCCTTAAAAGAAAAGAGCTTGGCAGAGACAAGTACGGCTTATTCTAAGACGGGTTATAGGATTACTTCTGGTTGAGAATGGCGATTTGAAGTAGTTCAAGAATTCCTTCTGTTTCTCACAAAACAAGTTCTCTGCACCTCGCATTTAACTCAGTTGAGAAACCCTTGATAGATTGTTGGATAAGGAGGATAAAAAATCATGCTAGAAGAAAAGGATGAGAGAGCAGTAAAAGGATAGGAAGGGAAGGGATGCGCTATGGATGCTGCCGCTTCTCTGCGACGAGGTTCACTGCGTCACATTCCTCAAGATCAATGGGTCCCGGTATCCATAAAATAGGATGGAGGCTGAGGAAAAAATTAACGAGGGTAAAAGAATGAAGATTCGGTCTCAGAAAGCAAGTGTGGATGACAGAGAATCGCTTAGTACAAGAAATTAGTGGGGAGGAGAGAAGCGGGTGATAAGAAAGAGGTAGGAGAGGTTCGACGCTGAATATGGAAATCACTTGGAAACGGAATTTCTCATACGGTAGCATGAGATGCTACCCTGAATGGAGATCGCACACCCCATGCTGGGTCCAGATTTGGATCCTTTCGTGAAGCAGGAAAAGTGGAACGGAAATTTTGAAGGAATGATTTTGTTGGTGTGTCGTTTGTGAATAAAGTTGACCGTTTTGGGACTTTCAGAGAGATCCAGACGGATGTCAAGAATGAGGAGAACCCACGTTTGAGATAGCTAAAGATCTCAAGTGTATCATCCTACTTCATTAGTAAGCTTTACAAGAGAAGTTTCGAGTGTTACCACATCATGAGCTGTGTCGCGACTGAAGAACGATTAATTGAAACATCAGTTTTCGTAATTCGCAAAATACAGAGCGGTTGCGCTACAGGTGGCGATTTACAGAAACTGGACGAGAAGGTGATCATGTATTTTACAGAGCATTGCAGCTGAAACATACAGCTTCAGCTTTTGAAAAATATAGCTTCGGCTTTTGGTTTTGGAAATACCTAAAAAATACAGCTGACTTTCGGCTTTTGGTTCTAGTTTTTGGCTGTTTTGATGAAACACTCCGGCTTTTGGCTTAAACTTACGACCTTCAAAAATATAGCTTCGGCTTTGGCTTTCAGCTTGGAAAAAACATGAATAATACAGCTGGATTTCGGCTTTAGCTTTCGGCTTTTGGCTGGCTGCAATGCCCTGGTATTTCAGGCTGTAAGAAAATATACTCATAAAATCACCTCCAACTCTTCCAATACGAATTCCTATCAAAAAGTACAGAGAACCAAAAATATAGCTGTCATTATCTTCTTTCCAAATAACCCCATTTGGAATTTTTTGCAGAACTTTTCTCATCACCATCACCTTCTCGTCTCAATTCATCAGAGAGGCTTCCAACAGATAGCGCACCACTCGATGTATTTTGCAAATAACATCGTGATATGATCGGCTAAAGTGATACAGCGCCGTGATTGGTTCATTTGCTTGTGTCCTGTGTTAATATTGGCTATCGGGTTTGCTGTCATCCTATTGGTCGTTTCTGTTCTGTAGCTCGTTCAATCAACTAGCCGAATAATCTTCAACTGTTGTGTGCATAGCGCTCTTGAGACCATAGAAAGACAGCGGTAACGGAGACGAGCGATGCCTGCCTCAGCGTATAGCCTGAGTGAAGGGCTGGTAAGTAGTGCACCCAGGGTCAGTCGAAGCAGGGAGAATTGAATTTAGTCCCGCTACACGAAGGTTGTTTTGATACGGTAGGTGAAAATTGGAGAACCGCAATCAAGTTTGGAACGGATTTGACGACGGTACGTTTGAGGAATGAAGTTTGCGGTTACAGCTGATACGGGGGTGCGAAAGGTGTCTGAGAACCCTTGTCACGCAGCGCGAGTCCGTCTGGAGCCGCAAGCGGCTAGTATACAAATAATATTAGATTAGGGACATGAAAATAAAGAAACTGAGCATAGAATGGTGGACGGTTGAGACACATGAAGATAGACTTCATTTAGAGGAGAGGAAGATGAAGGATTTATATGGATGAAAAGAAGTGAGTAAGACGGAGATATTGATATTGAAGTACGAGAGAGGCGTCTGAGTAGTTTTCGAGAACTTGGGAGAGGGAAGAGAGCGGAGGTTTAGTAGTACAGGACTTGAGAAGAAGTGATCGACGTTTAGATCGGGTTCGTGACAGTTGGAGTTTTACTCTCAGATTTGGATATGGGGGCTTCAGGAGGGTTTGATATCGAAGGTGAGACCAAGGAACTTGACGGAAGATAGGATAATAATTGTGATATTCTGTAGAGGCAAAGAGTGGAGAGGCGCAGGGCGTGAGTATCTTTCTTGAGCCACTACCATGATTATTTTCTTACCCGAAAATCAAAATCTAGGGTCAGATGATCATTTGGAAATTTTTTCATGGAAAGATTGAAACAGTGATGTTGATCGTTGAAAGTTGGAGGTTAGTAGAATATATAGAGGCGTTTGGCAGAGGAGAGCTGATACTGATTTTTAGGTCATTTACAGTGATTATGAAGAGAGGAATTATTTATTATTATTATTTATTCTTTTTTTTTTCCTCGTGAAAATGAAACAACTGAAGTCCTATGTGCTCACTGCAGCAGACATTGAAAAAAACATTTCTCAAAAAATAGCACGCGTAAGAACTTTTTTTTCTACAACACAATACTTACTCGCCAGCGCCGATTGTCAGTCCATCATTATTGCCTTTAATGAAATACAAATTCTCTCCCGTCCAATTGTATACTTGAAATTCGGGTGTAAATGTGAATAGAAGGGATTCTCCATTTCCGTAGAAATGATCGCTCATTCTCAGTGTACACGATGTCAGCGTACCAAAAACCTGAAACATTCGAAAAATAGAATAAAATAGATTGACTAGGCACTCGTAGCTTCATCACGAAATATAATTTAAAGTTAGGCGAGAGATCCTTTCTTGAATCGAGCACTGTTGGCGAGTAACTATTTCAACATGAATTAGGTAAGTAAAAAATTTACGAAAAACTGCCTTTAGATCGATGGACTCGAGTACGTTGTTGTCGTACTCTTCTCACGTTCGAGCGCCTAATCTTAGATGCAACAATGTGAGAACAGCACTTGAATGATGTGAGCTATGACAATTCTAATTTGAAGAAAATATTTATACAGGCAGAATTCTAGGTAGAATACGAGTAATTCGCAATAACCAGTAGAGGTGAACATTGGCAATAGAGGTTCAAACTAGCTGGGGTGTCGAGCTACTCTCTCTCTTACGTAAAACTAGAATACTAGCTGGTTGCAGACAAGTCCAGTCAATTGTCTCGTCCTCCTTTCTGTCAACATTTCATCTAGTAGACGAATAAACGGGCGTAACCGAATTGAGTCCCGGGAGCGGGGAGTACCTTTTTTTGATAGCCGAATTGAGCCCCAAAGTGTCGGGGTACATAACCGAATTGAGTCCCGAAGTGTCGGCGGTACATAACCGAATTGAGTCCCGAAGTGTCGGCGGTACTAAGTCTGAGAAGATTGGTGAATTCATTCATTTCCCTTCGTCCTTTGCTGTAGGCTTAGACACTCTTCTTGAGGTCCAATGCGACATCTACGCCAAAATCCTTGACATTCGCAATTTGAAGAAATGAATAAGCTCGCCCGGAAAACATTCATCTTGTCTGAAGCACCTGTTGAGGCACTGATCAGGGCTTCATAAGGGTAGTAATTCCCATTGAAGCTCTCTTGAAGCCCTGATGGCTTCAAAAGGGGTTTCAACTGGGCCTCTCAGTGCTTCAAGCGAGCTTCAAGAGGGCTTCTACTGGGCTTCTCAGTGCTTCAACTGGGCTTCAAGCAGGCTTCGAAAGGGAAAAACAGGGGTAGTAATTCCCAAGTGCTTCAGAGTCCTTCAGATTGTTCACCGGGTCAGTAAAAAAAGAGGCTGAGGTTGCAAAACTCATGACGCGGCGTGATCTTGGTGAATTGTCGAGAATTGAATTCGTTAAGCGCGTATCCTTCAAATTTCTGCTTCTGCCTATTAAAAGATGATTACACCCGATTACTTTCCACGCCCAGTTCCTCCCATGGGTACTAATGTGCTCAAAACATAGCCACGTGCCAACTCATTTTTAAACCGCACCGATGCATGCATCGACAGTCCTGAGTCTGTTGAAGCGAGAAGGAAAATGAAAATCATTTGTGAACTCGAGACTCAATTTGGTCGTATACCCCTGCTACCTCGGGACTCAATTCGGTTGTGTACCGCCGATACATGAAGACATTCCCTTTTTCTACCCCCGACAACTCGGGACTCAATTCGGCTAAAAACGATGATTTGGGACTCAATTCGGCATCGCCCGAATAAACGTCTCTCCTTCTCGCTAGTTTGGTCAATTGTCTTTTCCTTCTCCTGCCAATACATCACCTAGTTCGACGCACGGACCTAAATCCAGAAAATAAGGGTGTGAGCTCAGCCAGCAGCCTAAAGACATAAACCATGCGTCTTGAATTACAGAGAGTTTACTAGTTTTTATTCAATTGAATAATGAAAAATTTATACAGATGGTGGGACTTGCGATGCAAGCTACGTGAATAGAAATTCGATTCAACAACAAATTTTCAGGGCTAAACAAAGTTAGAAAATTTGAAAATAAGATGAGTTATAAGGCTTGGTTAACGTACTCGAGAGAATGTCTTCGCAAGCTGCGAAACGAGTTTTAATTTCTCAACCTATTTATGCAGAAAGTTCTTTCAAACAAATGTATTTAATTTATCTCGTGGAAGTTTCAAGCCCCAACGATACGCATCAACTATTACCAGTTTCGCTCCCGCGTATCGAGCAATCCCTCTGCTTCTCAAACTTTTCGGCGCAAAACTCGATTGTTACGAGGCCTATGCATTTTTTAATAGTAATAATGACTTCAATTACATTGATGGCGGAACGTTGGGAGTACTCGCATTCAATTCGTATTTATGGTGAATCTCACACGAAAATTATAACGCAGTAGTAACTGCATCCTGTCTCTTAGTGACCTTGGAATAACACTTCCGAAGTATTATATTGTTTTATACATACTCCTTCATTTTTGCGATTCGAGGAACACGCATGCACGCTTAAGCGATAAAATTTTTTTTTTCAACTTTTTTCTCTCTACATACATGTAAATGCACAATATATTATGTTGAAAGTTTCATCGTCATGTAATTCGTGTATACGTCGTCGTTTCCGGCCAGCTCTTAAATAGAAAAACGAAGTGAAATCCCGTGATAGAAAAGAAAAAAAAACAATGCATATTATTGTCAATAAGTACTCACATTTGATTCAGTATCTTGAATAACCATTAGAATCGGACTATCGATTTTGCCCATTTTGCGGTACAGAGAATTTAATGAGAAACCGTGTTGCGACGTACTGAATACCAAGGTCCATGAATATCCTGTAATCATAAAATAAATACATTATAATGTTCACGGACAAACTTTTACGTCGCAGCGGAAGAAGTAATCTTATAGGCAAGAGAAATCTGTGCCAAAAGAAGGAAGAAAGAGGGTGATCTAGCACGAGTATAATTTTCAGAAGAGCAGACCCATGATAACAGCACTAGCCGGCACAATGCTCGCAATATTCACATCGGTGATGCGAGCTCAAAAGATCAGATTTCAATGCTTCTCTTTTGCTGTATTCTCGTACTTCAACATGAAAACATCTGCACTTACGCAACTAGAAATTGTGTATCAAGAGCATCTACTAGAGAGATTTCTCTGGTAGCCAGGATTCCTAAAACTCTCAAATCCCACCTGCAATGGATTGCGAAAGCACTCAACGTGTTAGGCCAGTTCAGGTTACTCACTGCTTGAACGAATGCCTTTCACACCTACACTTCGCAATAAGGATGGTTGGAAATTTGCAATCTCACGATTCAGAAAGAAAAAAAAAAAGCACCGGAATCCCTTCCACTGTACCTGCACATTCTGTTTCACGAGTAATTACGTATCACATAAAATGAGAAATAAGTATTCATAAGCGGAGGAAGTGTGTGCTATGAGTTGTAGAAGTTCGGTCGGGTTATTTCGAGAAAATACAGGCAACCGTGCATGATGAAGGTCTCGAGAGGGCAAACTTAATTACGATTTAATCTACCGTGAGAACATTAGCTGTATTGTCAAAACTTGGTCACTACCTATTAATATTGGGCGAAATCGTTTACTACATCTGTTTTGTTCTAAAACGTTCGAATCGATTGTGTAGTTGGAAAATACGCAACCTGCGCCGCATTTCCTATTCGCAAACATTCCAAAGAGACAGAAAAGTTCCGACAGCTCGCGGACAGAGAATTTCGAGAATTCTAAAACGTCTGGCGTTACGGAAATTTAGTGAATTCTGAATACCGTCGAAGGAAGACATGCGACTGTTCGATATCACATCGTTTGTGAAGAAAAAAATTTTCAATTCCCACAACAATTTACAGCGTTTATATTGTATCGAGCTCGAGGCTAATATTTAAATCATACCTACTCGATACGGTATTTTGTCGAACGTCCGTTTTCATTAAAATGACGTTCAACCTCCCTTCAATGACAAACGTATAAATGAACAGTTTTTCCGGATTTCGATGTACAGAATTCCGTTGACAGGTAAAAGGTCACGCACGATTATAAAATTGTATACAACGTAAAAAAAATTTTAGTGATCGTAAGCTGTATCCGATACGGCACACGCACACGGACGAGACTGAAAGTTGTCTCGAAAATTTTACTCCTCGCTCGAATGCATCCTATTAAATAAAATTTCGTATCCTGTTACGTACACCTATCTGCAAAAGATTATACAATCGAACTCCGGCCCATGTTACCCACATTCCTACTGTTCGTTTCCGCAAACTGATATTGTATTCCGATATCCGCACTCGTATACCGGTTCTTGGCATCTTATCAAATTATTTTCCCACCTCGTGAACCAATCCAACTTCGCAACAATTACGATTTTCAAATTTCAAAAATTATGAAGACATCTTTGAAAAAATTACAAAAATCTTTTACGTTTACGGTCTGACTGGACCCGATAGACAATCGCCGGTTTTATTCTGCTACGAATCTTGTCTCACATGCAAATTAAATAACGTCGAAATATTATTGTAAAAATTCATTAGTATTACTCTTTTGTATGACGCACACACCGTACAAAGCCGGATCAGTGAACGACTTTGTGACGCGGCTATAATGAAATTCGGTACTCCAAAAACCGAACACGAGTTTTGGATTTACGAGTACGTGTCCGTGAGAAGGTTTTCCTTTACTGAGACGAAAAAAACAATTTACTTTTCTGCGAGATATTCAAAATATCTCGTTAACACGCTAGGTCATTGAAACTGACTCGCTCGCAGACAAAAAAAAAGAGTAATAAAAGGTCACAAAACGGGACTAAGATCAACACCTAAAGAAGTAATTAACAATAATAATGACGATAATATCGATCTGGAAGACGTGACGACGAATGTGAATAGATCTGTAATACATACTGCGCGACAGAAATAAAAAAAAAACAGCGACGAACGCACACTGTTTTATTAATCAATTAATAAAACCCAATACACATTGTAGTAACCTGTTGTTGATATGCAAATCACGTGAACGAAAAATTGGAGTACCCGAGTCAGGTTACTGAGAGTAAATCGCACTAATTGATGCTCATCGAGTTCCACCCTAATGACGTGTATCACATATTTTATGTCATACAAACACACAACCTAATACTTGTTTACAGATCACAACTGAAAATCAGAAAGGACCACCATTAGAAGTGCTACTAGATAAATATAATCTCCAAAAAAAAAAAACACGTTAGGTGAAGCGACGAGACACGGTACTGGTACTGGCACGTACCGATATAAACTATTAACATAACTACTAGGACGGTCCCGAAAAAAATTTCCACTTTCATTCATCATAATGAAAAAAAAAAAAAAAATCCAGTTTAAGCGAAGAAAATTGACATTGATCAGCTACTAGTTTTTTTTTTCACTTCTTCTCCTCACATCCAAGAATCTATTTTTATTGAAATTTTTCTAAGAACGGCGGCTAGAAATTAACATTACTTCGAGCTTAAATTTTGAGGTAATTAAAATCGTTGGGTGCTTCTAAAAATACCTTCTTTGGTTATTCTCGAAAATCAATGAATTCAAGAGAAAAGTTCCAAGCTAAATCTATTTTCTGTAAAATTTTTGACCTTCGGCCTTAGAAAAATTTCAAACAAATCCTGATCCTACCCTGATTTTGAAATTTGCGTGCGTGCATCCGTCCGTCCGCACAATTGACATTAGGTCTCTTACGCTTCATTATCCTAGGCTTGAAACAGTATACTGTAGTAGTTATAGCCTTCATTCTATAGGCCTAATATAATCCCTACCCCAATTTTGAAATTTGCGTGCATCCGTCCGTCCGTCCGTCCATACAATTGACCTTGGGTCTCTGAAGCTTTCATTATACTGGGCCTGAATCAGTATGCTGTACTAGATATAGCCTTCATTATATAGGCCCATAACTTATGTTTTGACCTTGGGTCTCTGAAGCTTTCATCATACTAAGCCTCAATCAGTATGATTATTGTTGTAGGTTGTAACTTTATCTGAAGCCTTTATTATTCTAGGTGGTAGGTGACTATATAAGCCTAATATACATACACCAGACTTACTAGCAAAGGGCTGACTATTCCTATACTAACAAAGCTCAGGGCTAAGCCATCATTATACTAGGACGGAGACTAAGCAGAGATTTACCCGAGACCAATATGAGCCCCCCCCCAAGATGCCAGATCTACGGATTTTTTGTCCTCGCAAAAGGTAAGGGTTTTTCTTTTTTTTAGATTTTACGTACAATACGGATTTCTTACAATCGAGGGAAAAATGAATTAAAATAAAATAAAAATTAAATCAAAACTAAAAAGATGAAGGATTTCTTGGCGTTGCCAAAAATATAAAGATCATGTTTCGTGTCTTTTCGCCAAACGTCTTAAGCTCTTCATAGTTCAAAAATTTCCGAAATTTCCAGCTTCTTGTTCTAGTATAAGTCTACTTTAGAGTATTTTAGGCTGACTGTTTTCTGGGACTCACTCGCGGCATTCGCTTGATGTAGTATAAGTCTACTTTGGAATATTTCAGGCTAATGAGCCTTCTTGGTCTAGTGTAAGTCTACTTCAGTATATTTCAGGCTGATGAGATTACGGGGCCTCACTCGCTCCGCTCGTTCGTCCCGCTTCTTGGTCCAGTGCAAGTCTACTTTAGTATATTTCAGACTGGTGAGATTTTTCATAATTATTTTTGATTTTATTCATGAGTACATTTTGTATCGAGTGGCGAAAACAAGCAATATTGGAACGAGCAAAGTGTAGTCGCACGAGCGAAGCAAGTGCGGATAGTGAGCGAGTTACAATATTGTTTTTCGACACGAATTACAAACAGTACTTTTTATAATACATGAAGCAAAATTAGACTCTCAAAAGCAGAATTTGTTGTAGTTTTAATGTTCAATTATTGTTTAGATGGCACCACTGACGCGATTTTCGCTACGGGTAAAACACTTTCGCCACGAAAAAAACATTTTCGCCACGATTCTGATAACGACAAGTTTTGCTTCAGAAAATGAACACAATACGCGGCACTTTCGCTGCATGTATTATAAAAATTTTATTTTATTTTATTTTTTGATCTAATTTTTTTCCATTATTTTTTTTTTTTTGAGAGAGGATGATACTCGCAAATTTCTCAATGACCGCCCAGACATTTATTTTTATTTTCAATTTAATTTAATTTAATTTATATTTAATTTTATTTTTTTTCCATTTCATTTTATCTATTTTTTATTTATTATTCATTTTTTATTCTATTTTTATTTATTTTTCATTTTTCATCTATTTTTTATCTATTTTTTCATTTTATTATATTTATTTTTATTTTTACCTTTACCTTATTTATTCTATTTTTTTTATTGTTTATTTTATTTTATTCATTTTTATTTTCATATTTTCTATTCCATTTTTTTTATTATTTATTTTTTATTTATTCTATTTATTTTTCATTATTATTTTCATTTTCATTTTTATTTTTATTTTTATTTTATTTTATTTTATTTTATTTTACTTTTATTTTATTTTATTTTATTTTTCTTTTATTATTTCTTTTTTTATCTATTTTTTATCCATTTTTTTATTTTATTATATTTATATTTATTTTTACCTTTACCTTTTTTATTCTATTTTTTTTTATTGTTTATTTTATTTTATTTATTCTCATTTTTATCTTTTTTATTCTATTTTTTTTTATTATTTATTTTTCATTTTTATTTTCATTTTTATTTTCATTTTTATTCTAATTTTTATTTCATTTTATTTTTCTTTTATTATTTCTTTTTTTTTTTTACCAAAATTCTTCGAAGTCCCGAGGTCACTGCCGGACAATTTTCAAGAATTAAGGGGTAGAGAAACGACTTGAAACATGTCAATATGAGAGATACTTTTCTCCTGTTTGTTATGAGCTGACTGCAGTATTCCATAAGATTGAGTCGATCAAGGGAAAAGTACCGCAGCTTCTCTTATGAAAGATACCCTTCTCCCGATTGTTTTTAATGAATCGAATAAAGTCCATGGAAATTTGTTTTAGGGTGGATACGGATTTTTGAAACCTTCATATGGCAGCACTGTCACTCACTCCGCTCGTTCTCCCCTTCCTTGGTTCAATATATTGAATATCAAGTCTACATGATGAAAGCTGGGTCTGATATACTGTAAACTAGGTTTGTCGTAGCTAAGCTGAGGCCTATTATAAAGGAGGCTTAAGAAAGGATACAGGGTACAAGATTCCTAGACCTAGGATGAAGCTAGTCAGTTTACGGCATGAATCATATTTACTAAAAATTTTTCGTGAGTAATATTACACTTATTAAAATAAAACATTACACTGGCATTTTTCAGTTTTTACTCACAATTTTGAGTAAAAACTGAAAAATGCCAGTGTAGTGTTTTATTTTAATAGGCATGGATCATAGAGAGACTTAGTCAGTCTGACCCCTTCTCCGTCTAGTAATCAAACTAGTATAATCCCAGTCAGTGCTACCGGATGATATTTTCAAATATCCGTATCCTCCATTTTTCTCAAGACCTGAAAACAGATTTCTACGGACAAATGACCAATCCATCGATAACGATCAGAAGAAAGGTATCTCTCATAAGAGTAACTGAGATACTTTTCTCTTGATCGACTCATTGTTACGGGAGACTGCAGTTTCAGCTGATAAGGATGAGGAGGAAAGTATCTCTCGAATGAGTGTCTGAGGACTTTTCCCTTGAGCGAAAGGAATCCATACTTCACGCAAAATCTGTAGAAAAACCAATAAATTTTTAAATCTGGCAGCACTGATCCCAGTATAAGACTAATATAAAGATGATGGTAGTATAAAAGGAGGTCCACGCTTAGTTCATTTCCAGTATATTGTAAATATTTTGTTAGTCTCTCCATCCTCTCCTTTCTTCAGGGATGTGGATGTGGATGGTACACAGGTGGCGAGCAGTGCTGCCAGATGGTAGTTCCAAAAATCCGTATCCGCTATTTTTTGTAAGACCTAAAGTTAGATTCCTACGGACTAAAGGCCAATCCATTGATCCATTAATAACAATCAGGAAAAAGGTATTTTCATAAGGTAGCTGATGTACTTTTTCCTTGATCGACTCAATACTACGGAACACTGCAGTATTAGCCTACAACGAGCAGGAGAAAGGTATCTCTCATTGTGGTGTCTAAGGTAACTTTCCCTTAATCGCAAGAAATCTATCACCCGTAGCTTTTTTGAGGACCAAAAATCCGTAGATCTAGCATCCTAGCCCCCCCCCCCTCTCAAAGTCATTAGCCTAAAATATTCTAAGGTAGACTTATATTAGACCAAGAGGCCCTGAGTGAGCCCCCCCTCCAGAGTCTTTGGCCCAAAATATTCCGAAGTAGACTTATACTAGGCCAAGCGAGTGTGCCGCCCTAAAGCCTCAGCCTGAAATATTCTATTGTAGACTTATTTATTCTAGCTTTATACTAGTCTTCAACTAGACTCATACGAGACTAAGGAGGAAGGCGGAACGAGTGAGCCCCCCAAAAGTCACAGGAAACATGATCTTTATTCATTTGGCACTGCCAGAAAATTTTTTTATATTCTAGTTTTCAATTTTTAGTATTCAATCGTTATCATCCTAATATTTGATTTTAGCGTTTAAACCTTATAATACTAATCATTCTACAGTCTATACTACGCCTAGGCCTAATTCTTTTTTATGCAGTATACTAATTTTATGCTAGGATTATACCAGGTCCAAGCCTTCTTCAAAGACATGAGCGGGTTGCTATAAATACCCACATTCATATCATAATTACTGAACACCTTCATCACCTTGTACACGTACTTCCCTACAAATGATCCTAATTGGGAGTAATTTCTCACTGTGCTTTCATGGCTTCCTTTCCTTGCTTCCATTTTCCCAAGGACTCTCTTGATCATGATTCTAGAGTAGCTGTTGGCTGCTGTGATCTGTTTTACAATCTTAATTCTCTGCTCTTCTCATCGTTTTTCAGGACAGAAATTTCTTGGTAGAAGTGACTGTGAATTGCCGCCAACTTGTACCTGAGATGATGGTAATAGCGTTCAGTGTGCGTTTGTATCCTATCCTGTTGTTCTCCAGTATGAGAGTGTTAGGTCCAAATAGTTGATTCCCACTGCATTTTTCCAATATTAATTCTCTGCTCTCGTTCCTCGCATTCATTTCCAAAAGGAATTGGTCCACCTGCACCCTATCAAGGCCCGACCACAAAATTGAGATATTGTAAGCTAATAGTACACGTTTTTAATTTTGGAGGTATAACGCTCTTCACGAGGAGCCCAATGGAAATGACGATAAATGCATCCGAGTGCCAAGGGTGATTTTGAGATGGGCAAATTCATAACTTATCGCTATTTGAGGAGCAAGCTATCTGCTTTTTCGCTGAATCCATCTTATCTCCTCTTATAGCGTTTCAATCGATTGTGGTTATTATTATCTCTCTCTTCAGTCAAGAGCTCATTCTCCCATTCCTACTAACGTTTAATTATTCATCAATTCATCTTCTACTATTACCCATTTTCATCGCCTCGACTAACCTCGAATCAAAAAGCTGTTCATGAACAACACGAGAAATTTATCGTCCGCGATACATGTATGACAATTGAAACCCTCTCTAGATATCTAGACAGCCTCCTAAGAAATTGTAACAATTTTTACATCTCAGCAGGATGCGAACAACTAACCTTTGACTTCATCTTAGAACCATACGTATACAGCGAAAAATGAATAACAAGGGCGGGCCTAGACAACGACCGTCCTTCCCCTTAATCCTATTCAAATTCGTTTCCTCAACAATCAAATTCTCTTTCTAGATTTTTTTCTTTTTACGATTGCACAAACAAACAAACACGGATCAAACAATTTTACAGTCACGACCGTTCAAAACGGTACTTCAGAGCATTACAACAAAATTTTAAAAGAAATTTTCATTCCTTATAATTATAGTTTATTCAACTATTCCGAAACAAGAAGGAAGAATGTACACAAGAAACTCGAATTTTATCATAATATTTATTACTCCCCTATAGCAATCAAGAAGATCAGCCTCGCGGTACCGGTTTACGTTCACTTCTTCAGAGAATAAATTTTTCGGAAATACGTAAGCGCGTAAATTTAAAATTCGCAATTCGCACTAAATTCGATCGCGACAGTTCAAGGGCAAGAAACAACTCGTAAGAAAAGGGACTCGTCGCTCAAAATTTGATACTTTTCTTGTTTGTTTCGCGAAATTTATGTAGGTGAATGAGATCTTTCTAACGGTGATGACGCAACAACATCGTATTTTATGGGTAGATTAATTTAGAACGAAATACGAATTAATATTTTATCGAGGGAATGTAAAAATTATGGAATTCATTAGAGAATTGTTTCGACACTCGAATATGGCGCCATACAAACGGGAGAAAAACATGAAAAGCCTCAGAATCATTGAAAGTAAAATAAATCAGGTCTACTGTGAGAGTACACAATATACAATCACATCTCAGATCCAGAATTTCACCACAAAACAAACGTGAGAACAAAGCGACTGCTGCTGATATTTCGCAAATCAATGATTGAAACAAAGTTCGGAAATCGGAGCTTTGAAAGACTTTGGCACCCTACGCACCGGCTCTTCAATCAGCCTATTCTGGCCTCAACACTTCAAGACTCAGATCTCCCTACCCCTCCTATCGCTTTAATCTTATACAGACATCAGTCTCAAACTTGAGCCCTCACTTCGTACGCTTTTATACGCTCGTCTTAGTAAATCCCTATCCCTGATATACGTCTCAATCTTATTGAATTTCCCACAGCAAAATCTATGAAAAAACAACAAATGCACAAAACGATTTCTTCTGAATTTACCTCTCACCTTTTCTGCTACACAGGCAAATCTGGATCAAAGTTCAGAAGTGGATACGCAGTCTTTATCAGGGAAACTACACGTATACTTTCATCACCGAGCTTTCTGGGGTATTCATATGCCTTCTCCCCTCATTGCTTCTCTCCTCCCCGGAAGTTCCTTACTCTATCTGATTCTCTATCTTCCTTACGTTCTATCCCAATTCCTCATTCTAGCAATCTCATTGTCTAACAAATCTTCATCAAACTCTTCATGAGTCACCATCTTCTTTTTATGGATACAGGAAATAACGCAATAGACCTGGTCGCAAAGGAGGGACAGCAATCTTTTTTCGAAGCAGATCCCTGCCGATCCTCCTCGTCTGATTTCAGTTCCTAGTACTGCTCCCTCAGCCTCTCCTCCTGGCACAATTTCTGGTCCGATTTATTCTCCAAGGAGCTACGATGAAGTTGAACGAGGAACGAGACGTACCTGAACTATAGGTCATCTGAGACACTATGCACTGTGTACTCTCAGACAACTTGAGATTATTTTCATCATTAAACCTGAAGTTTCATATCACATATTTTCCATGAAATACGTGGTCGACGACACAGAAATACACGTACTAAAATTTTTTTATAACTTATTAAGTACGTAGTTCCACGAGTGGCCCAAAACGAGTGAAAATCACGAGTGATGACGCTTCCTCGAAACAATAAGAAAATATCAAAACACTTCATTTTTCAAACTATAATGTAGCTTCGATTATGCATAAGTGCAAAAATCAAACTAGCATCTTAGCACTTTTGGAAAAATGTAAGGCAAATAATGAAAAATGACCATTCGTACAATTTTCGACCCTTAGCTACGCTTCAAGCCTCAAAACTGGCGCTCATTAGCCATTCTTCATATTTTTGTAAAATAAACCATTTTTCAGTTAGCCCACAGCCAACGCTGTACTGAAACAATATTATTTGAATAATTTGAAATTTATAAATCAATTTTTCTATAAATACACGTATTAATGCCAATTTTCGGAGAAAAATTATACTTCATTTTTCTATCAGGAAAAAAAGAAATGAATAATCCAGAAGCAGAATTTTCCAACATTTCTCGGTAAAGTGAAACCTACACGATACACCATTAATAATTAGTTAATTTTCTTCCTCGACTACACGGAATCGAAACACTGGTAGCGTACTCTGATCGCTGCTCGTCAAGTGTGTTTTATTAACTGACTTAATCAAGACAACCCGATCTGCTACGTCTATCATAAAAACATTGGCACTCTCTAACGACAAATTTCGATAATTTGAAATGTTATTGACCCCATAAAGCGGTTTTAACGCGGCGTCAAAAGCCTCAATTGACCCTCACTCAGTACATCGGAAATCACGTCGAGGTAAGCGTCAAGCATATTTTACAATTGTGACACAATATTGGTATTCTGATACGCGTCAAAATGGGTATGAATAAAGTCTATGTGGAAGGCTGAGGAAGAAGGTAACTTAATACATATAAGCGGGAAGTAAGTCTATTTCCTTGATCGAAAGTCGAAATTTTTCTTTCCATTATATTTATTATGTTTTGAAAGCCAAATTCTCTTCCTAGTCTCCTCTCACATCTATTTTGGTTCGAGAGTCAACATTTTTTTCAAATTCTATAAAGCTCAAAAATTGAAATTTTTCTAAGCCCTCCTCTTATAGCTCGGAAGTCGAAATTTTTTCAAGTCCAATCCGAGCTCTATGATTTTGATGAGAGAGAAATGATATTTTTTGTAAATAATGTTGGAATTACACCATTTATGTCTGGACAGCGTGCGGTGCACAACGCACGGCAAATTTTTCGAAAAATTGTTCATAGAACAGGTTGCCTGTTGAAATGTCGACCTTTAGCCATCATTATACTGGACCAAAACAATGCTGCTATAGTAGGCTTGGCTTTTATTATACTGTATAGGCCTACTCCTGTCATCCTCTTATCGTCAACTTTGCCTGCTTGATAATGTGGACAAACTCTTAGAGAGAGTGATAGCCAATCGCCTTGAGAGCTATCTGAACGAAAGAGATGTAATCTCAAGTAGCCAGTACGGTTTTCACGCTGTACGTCAAAGTGCTGGGATCCGGCTGAAGAGGACACCCGAGTCAGCGATAGCTACGCGTCAGTTTCGCACAGCCGTTAGCCTCGACATAAAAAATGCGTTCAATTCGATACTTTAGGAGAGGATTTTGGAAGCTCTCAAGGACGCAGAAGTGCCTGCATACTTGCTCAGGATGGTCAGCTGCAATCTTAGCTGTCGAGAAATACAAGCAGAGACGTCTGTTGGTACAGTGAAGCGCTCTCTCACTTGTGAGGTGCCGCAGGGATCGGTCCTTGGGCCGCTGTTGTGGGGCGTCGCATTTAACGGAATTTTCAAGGTGAAATTGCCACAGGGTGTTAAGCTTATCTGCTATGCGGATAACACACTAGTGGTATGCTCTGTCGAAACGACTGTAGCGGTGGAGAGCAGGGTAAATCGGACCTATCGATTCGGCCGGACTTGAACTTGCAGTAGATAAGACGGAGGCCATTCGAAAGTTCGGTCGACCCATTTTTCGCCTGCAAGGTGTGAAAATTGAAAACAAGAAGACAGTGAAGTATCTGGGCATGTGGTTCGATTCAACGCTGAGCTTCAGGCACCACCACTTCCTGATGACAGCGGAAAAAGCGGGTAGAGTAGTTGCATACTTAAGCCGCCTAATGAGGAGCCTAGGAGGGCCGAGAGAAGCCAGAAGTAGAATCATGATGAGCATCGCTATGTCGATCCTCCTATACGGTGCCCCAGTATGGGACGACTCAATGAAAATACCTTATCGAAGGAGAGAAATATTAAAGATCCAACGAAGAGCTGCGCTGAGGTGTGTTAGTGCCTACCGCACCATCTCGACGGAGGCTCTTTGCGTACTAGCACGTTCACCACCAATCGAGCTCATTGTTAAGGAGAGAGCGGTGGTGTTTAGAGCAAAAAAGACGACTACGAATGAGACTCTACGGGTTAAACAGGAGGCCAGGCGCTCCTTGCTCAAGATATGGAAAGCAAGAAATGCCCAGACGGAGCCAATGGCGGATCTAGAAAAACAAAATGGGGGGGGGGGGGAAATTTCCCGTATCAGTGCGAAAAATTTTTTTACTGCGATAATGAGTGTATGTATATAACTGAATTCTATCTTTAAAAACAAAGAAATAAATAACGCTGTTGTAACTACAATTCTCAGTTTACACTCCAGTTACCCATGGCCATGCGTCTAGGTTTGGCTCTAACAAAGGTATCCACCAGTTCACCGATGTCTACAGGAATGTCCTTATGGATATTTGGTAGAGCCGAACCAGTCAGACGATCTTCGGCCATGGTTGATCGGAGGTAAGTTTTCAAAAACGGTGGTGTTCAGAGCAGAAAAGACGACTACAAATGAAACTCTACGGGTTAAACAGGAGGCCAGGCGCTCCTTGCTTAAGATATGAAAAGCAAGAACTGCTCAGACGGAGCTGGGCACATGGACAACCCGTGTTAATACACAATCTTGAACCCGACACCATGGCCCGCTAAACTTTCACCTGACGCAGGTATTTAGCGGCCATGGCTGCTTCAACAAGTACCTTTGCGAGAAGTTGAGTAAAGTTGAGCGGGCAAGGTGTTCGCTTTGCTGCCAAGGGCGGGATGATGGACTAGGGCATACCTTATTTGAATGCGAGGCGTGAGCGTGACAAGCTTAGTCGGTCTCTTCAAGAGATCGGGGTAGATGAAGCGCTTGTTCCAAGTAGCCTGGGATCCACCATGCAGGTTCCAAAGAAGCATAGAACCAGGTGTCTGCATTTGCAGCCACCGTCATGAAGAAAACGATGGACTGGGAATGGAATAGGCAAATGCAGAACCACGCTATGGCCTATTCAACAACTGAGTACCCTCAACATCCAGATGTGCAGGAAGAAGAGCAAAATCATCCCTGAAGAGAAACTAACAGCAATCCAGTATAACAAAGATAGTAGTGGTGTTGTTGGTGTGTGTTCTAGTGTTTTTCTGCACGCCAGGGGGCACTGCAACTTGGCGGCTACCAAAGTAGCTTGGCAGAAGCCGAGTAGAAGAGGGGGTTCACCAAGGAGATTCTTCCAACAATGAAGTTATACCCAGAAGGGTCGATCCCGATACTGGAAGAAACAAAATCAAATGCATGATAAGCAACCTGCACCCACTCCACCATGGAGGAAGGGCAGAGCTGCACAAGCGACAGAAGCGAATATAGGCTTACTATAGAGTACACTAGACCTATTCGTACATAAAACGATCAGTAGGGGCGCTGTTTTTGATATTGAAAAGGTGATCATGGCGTTTTTCACCATGACTCAGCACATTAATAAAATCGACTATACCTTCCGAAATAATATTATTTTTCGTAAAAAATGCATTGAACAAAAATTGCAGTCATCTTAATTTCCTGTCGAGTGAATATAATTTCAAATGCCTGGGATGAATTTTTCAAGATTATCACCTTTTCGACAAGCTTCCGCAAATGACTGTCACAGAAAACATAGAGAGCCCCGTCTTCAATTTTATTTGCGAATGCTAGACTAAGAAGGCGGGCGAACGAGCGGAACGAGTGAACTAGTGGGCTCCAATATAACACACATTATGCCTAGTTTTATAGGCCTTTAAGGAAGGCTAGACTCACTGTAGCACTCGAGTATAGAATCGATATTTCGATACAATCGAGACCAATATATCGATATTTTTTGACATGTTTTATGTCTTTACTCTGACCTGACCCCTCCTGACCCCTAATTTGAAAATTTGCGAGTTCGCGAGGGCCCCCTCCCCCCGTCTTGCCCGGTTTATATTATACTAGCTTTATGGTGGCTTTATACTAGCTTTACACTATCTTTATGCTAGGATACCAGTCCTAAACTAGCCCTATAATTTAACGGAGAAGACCCCTCCCCCAGGCCAATCCCCCCCTTCGAAAATTTGCAAGTTCACCTTGCCCAGTATATGTACTAGATTTATACTAGCCTTATGCTACGATTTTACCAGTTTTAAACTAGACCGATAATAGAATGAAAAATAAGCTTTCTCTTCCGGCTTTGCATTCACCCCATTCCACCTTTGTGTAAAGAAATTTTCACAAAAATTGATTCTGCGCCGTCGATAATGTTCCGTTATTTTGAAGTGGGCGATCTAAAATCGCCACGTTCTAGAAAGATCCGTTCGGCGTGAATATGTTCACAACGCGAACGGAACAGAACGCATTTACGAAAACAACTAAATTTTTTCGAAGAACAGCTAACTATATGAAATAAAGAGCGATTTAATGAAGTGTTTCTAATGTATCCACACTTCGTTGAAAATAACCAAAAATGACGTCTCGACGTCCGCGTACGCATCAGGTGTGTTCGCTCAGTCATTCGTTCCCGTCATTTTCAATCATAAACGTTCCAAAACAAAATAAAGAGAGCAATGGGGCTGCGCTGTCAAATGTTGAACGCACATCCACATCGAGTATACCTACTTTTGACAGCGATATTCCATGCACGAATACAGCCGGCGCTTTCCCCTTCCCTAGGTAAAAATTACACGTGATTTCAGTACGTAAAACGAACGTTTGTTTTCAACTCATAATTTTTCTGTAATCAGTCTTCATTGAAACAACAAAAACCTCTTCATTCGCGTGATCGTGTATTAAAAGCGTCTCGATCAACAGGAATGAATAGCCGATGACGCTCAAAAGAGTCATATTTTAACATGACTTGTTGCCTGCATCTGATAGTGTGTAGCTGATTCAGCAGAAAAAAATTAAACAAAAATAATACCAACATCTCGTATTATATTTTTCAGTCGTATACAAACAACCCATCCAATCAGTAAGTCTGTAATAAACTTTCAGCGGTAATGGCAATAATATTAATATTAGGTACCTGTAGTACTAGACGTACCCAGACTCTGAGACCTTCGAAATGAAAAGTCTATACAGACGAAGCGCTGACGTATATTCAATTTTAAAATTAGTCGTAGTTCTGGTACGTAGGTAATTTTATAATATCGTGCTCGCGGGTCTGCTCTCATTAGCGCGGTAATAACTTACGGTATTTATGGAAGAACTTTAGCGACAGGAAAATACGTTATGAAGTAATGGTCTTACCTTCTGCCCTGGCTGGTAAATGCCTGTACAGTTGTTTACGGTGTTCTTCCGTGAGTATTTCGGTATTACCGTTCAAATCTGGTAAAAACAATTCAAGATCGAGCGAATTAGCACTGCTGGGGTACAGAACGCGTCGGAATTCTTCGCTCATAGACAAAACCTGCAACATGATGACAACGGGAGAGTTATTATGAGTGCGCGAGAGCGTGAGAAAAACAAATCGCAGTTTTCTTTTTTTGCAGGAAGGCAAAATTACAATATTGCCTCCGCAAAACTAGAGCCGCCACAAAACTACCAAACAAGCAACTGAGCTAACATTCTACGAGAATTTATATTTACGAATTCGTGCACCTGAGTCGGTTCCAATTGAAAGCATTGTTTCGCGAAGTGAAATTTGTGAAAAGCTTTGGTCCACAATATTTTGAATATGAATCTCGTCAAATCGGTAAGTTTACGCGGAACTTCGCGAACTCTAGCCTCGGTCTTCATATTCGCGACAATACCGCGCTTTCATCGAACATCAATCATAAGCCAAGATACCGCTCGCACTAACACACGTATTCGCATCAGGCTGATTACGCATACCGTTTTCCTCTCAACGAACATTTAACCTACCTACTTGCATGATGTTAAATCTATCGAATTTCGACAACTACTACTGTTACGCACCCATACGTGGTGTATATCTACAGCATGTCTTATCGATGTTACACGATAACGGGCACGTCGGAGCGAGAGAGGCGTGTGCTGATACAACCTGTGTTGGCTCAATTGCTGCACTCGACGCTATTATTTGCGTGATCAACAATAATTTTCCTTCTCTTCCGAAATCTTCAGTTAGAAGATTGTGAGTTCGGTAAGCGGATGAAATTTGATCGAATGGGAGATTTAGGTTTCGTTAAAATTTTGATGGGTTTGTTTTCCAACGTTGATTTAAATACTCGTTACACAAATTTGGAAGCATCGAATACTGCAGATATTATGCAGCGTGTACTGAATCAATAGAAACCTTCACTCTCATCTAGCAGCACGCAGGGTTGCCGTTTTTCTGCAACAAGTAGGTTTTTCAAGTTCCTCTCAAGGTCTGACAGTCCATGGAAGGCTTTCTTCAGCTCTCGCGGGCCAAATTAAGGATAAGCCAAAATTTTCTTGTCATTCATTTATACTTTTTTTTCATAGAATTAACAAACCTTGCTTTTCAGCTAAGAGTTGAAGGCTCGGAATGCGGAGATGGGATACGAATTTGATGGTAGGAAAGTTAGTTCATCGTGCGAATGTTTTGTGATGTACGGAGGAAACACAATGGTGAAGTCGGATATTCTTGAGAGCTGGCTCAGAGAAGAAGTATTGAACGAATAGATCGTCAGTATTGCAGTATAGGTATGAAGAGGATGAGAGGCGTAAAAAAAATCTTCTAGCGGAGCGAAATGGAAGAAAAGATCATATTTCATGTCTGCTGACCTATATTTGGTTGAACGGCTCACGTGTTAGGTCTGAGTGGTTGACGAGTTAGGTATTACGACTCTTGACAGCCTGCAAGGACACCGCTATGTTATCCTCAGAGTTGACTGTATTTTTGATGATTAGCCTACGCCCGGACACCCTATTGTAAGCCTAGTTTAAAACTAGTAAAATCCAATCATAAAGCTAGTATATAAACTGGGCAAGGTGAACTCGCGAATCTTTGAATCACCCACGGAGTTACGAAGGTGAGGGGGGGGGGAGCAAAGTAGGGTGAACGGAGAGGGCCATTCGGAAAATTTTAGGGTGAGGGCAGAGTAAAGATATGAAACATGTCAAAAACGACGCCTTCCGAAAACGAAATTGTCCGCAGAAAACCTGTTCTATGGGTCGAATTGGTTTTTGAATTGAAAATTCGAATTAAAATTTTCAAGAGTTTCAAGTTTTTCTGAGATCCTTGTATCATGGTGTACCTATAGTCTAGAAGTAAACATTTTTCCAAGCCCCTTTCCTATTATCCAGTGCTCCTTCCAACATATATTATGGCTTGAGATTCCGAATAATCTTCCAAGTCCCTTTCCTATCATATGCTATGGCTCGAGAGTCGACTTTCTCAATTTCATCAAGGACCATGACCTACTTTAAGGACTTGAGAAAAGATTGACCTAGTTCGGACGAAACGTTGTATAAATAAAAAATTGTGCGGGAAAAGCCTTTGTTTCTACTGTGTATTTGACTTGATAAAATTTCCATCGCCCCAACTTCGAAACTTTCCCTTAACGTCATCAATGACCCTGACCTACTTCATGGACTGCAAAAAATTTTCGACTTCGCTACATTGGGACCCCTTGAAGTCGATGTGTGCCCGAGAGACGAAGGACGCGGAAGAACACCGAACAAGTATACAAGAACGAAGATTCATTAGAGGATAGGATTGGTAGAATGAGAGTTTTGGATAGCAAGTAAAGATGAGAGAATCAGGTGGGACGAGAGGGGGAGGGAAGAAGCACGTGAATATGGAAGCGGAGTTTCTCATACGGAGGGTTGTTACCCTGAATGGAGACCTTATATCCAGTTCCGGGTCTCGCTTTGGATGCGTCCACACAGCAGAGAATGTAGGAGGGAAATCCCAAAGAAATTATTTCGTTAAAGTAATGTTTGTATATGAAATTTGTTGTTTTAGGAATTTAGGTGAGATCGAGACGGGTGTCAGGGGCTCCTTCTAAAACCACCAACCGTTAGCACACGATGAAAATCTACGGGAAGAAGTTCCCGTCACCCGATCATCACACAACGTCGCCGTACTCAGGAGCACGGGAACATTTTTGTCGCCCGGTGATGTTTTGTGTGGATACCCGAACGTTTTGGAACGCGAAATCGTTAGGATGACGAGACGTGTGGGCGTGACTACGCGGGAGAGTTTCGAAACGCATCGGTCAATCGTTCGGTAATGTTAGGTGATGGTTTCAGAACTCACCCCAGGATGAGGGTTAACTAAGCGGAAGTGGATGAAGAAATCAGAAGTAAGGGCGGTACCTGGATAAAATCGAAGCGTCAGAAGAGATAGTAAGATTCAGGTATTGGGTCATTGAGACCAGGAAATTAGCAGCAAGTAAAAGAACGCGGTTACTTAACCAGGAGTACGGGGAATATTTTCCCCTAAATCCCTCACAAACGTGAACACACCACAGCGATGTGATGTAATCAACATCACCGATGGCGCTCTCTAGCATTCTTCCTGTTGATCATACTGACCCTCCATTAGATAATTTTATTCATATTTGGAGTAAAATTTTTGATCAACGAGCAAAAAATTATGAGAACAGGTTTTCGAATGGATGATCCGCGCCCGAGGCTGCAAGAGAAACATCAGACGGGGCGCATTTTGAAGAGAACTTCCAAGCTACGAGCCTCATAAAGGACGAGAGACTAGGATTTTCATCTCGTCTTCTGCCGGACGAACTATCAGGTGTTTTTTTTCGCCAATCTCCGAAACGCAATTTGCATACACGCAATTCTTTTCAATGCTTACTCAACGAAGACCTTTGAACTCTATAATTATTCCATTAATTTTATAACCTAGACTCTGAAATGGCGAATGCTTTCAGAGGCAACGAGACCAACTAGCTAACGGATCATATCATTCAATTCATACTCTTCTTCTGCAACGGATCTCAAACAAAAATTATAGAACAAGCGCTGTGAAATTACGCAGATAATATTTGAAACGGATAACACGTAAATAGAAATGTATCGATGTAGAATAATTTGTACGAAAGCAGAAATTACGGTATGCATGTTATGCTAATCAAAGATGATGATGTCAGCGTCACGTATATCATTAAGGGAAATTCGATGAATTCATTTTACGTCTATACGCGCACGAAGAAAACGTCAGACGTTGAATTTTTAACAATTCGTATACAAACGATTTGATATTCGTTTCTCTACAACAACCTCCTCAAATTCTAATGTTCTGAACGTTATCATTACGTTCGTGATGCGTGAAAGTTTTTCCAGACTTGACCAAGCTTTCCGATAAATACGTGGTTAACATTTCGATACCGCATCGACACGAGCCACACACACGTTTGATCGTCAATGTGACTTTGATGAGTGCGCGATGAATGAAACGATCTCCACAAGGAAACTCATGAGAAGAATTTGTCATTCAAAATAGAATAATTATTCTGACCTACATACTCTTACTGATGCACATTGAACAGCGTATTCCAAGACCCCTCAAGCGAATTTGCGATAGATAGTCGTGAAGAAGAAAAATAATCGTCAACAACTCGTAAACAATTACTACCGCGGGCGGAAGATCCTATACACCTCATTTTTGAAACATTAAAGTTCGAAGAAATCACAGAAGAAAGTGAGAGATGTTGTAATCGGTGACAGCTCAACCGATATTACGCAGTCAACGATAGACAAGAACACGGTTGCACAGAATGTGTGCCTGAGGAAACAAATTACTAATTAGCAATTACACTCTTTTTGAGGACAAATAACATCGCTTTTAGTGATAGTGGCTTGTCCATTATGCAACGATTCATTCCACATAAACGGGAATTAATAAGAAGTATCATCATCAGAGCGGCAATTCCCAAGATGAGGTGCTACAACAACACATATTTAGTGCCATGCCCTCGCTGAAATTCGGCAGAGTCATGTATGTGATAAAACAAATTACCAAAGTGCTCTTTGAAAAAAAAAAACAAAAACAAAAACAGGGTGTTCTGCAAATGACAGACGATAATCGGGTAACAGTCACCGCAGGACAAGAAATACAGCGCGCACGATTCATCTATCCTGATTTGAGGCCGAAATCGCTCACGCATGTACCAAACATTGCTTTCGTTGAAAGAGATCAATTTTGAAGATTCAAGTCACAATGTATAAAGCACCAAACTGGTCACTAGACCGCTTCACAAATTCGTACAATGATGCCGATACATTTTCACCAATTGATCGCGCACTACTTACACTATCGTTGCGTATCGCAGGCTAAGCCGTGAAACGATCCGTGAACGGTTCTTGACCGTTTTTCAATTTTGTACAATGATACCTATAAACTTTCCTCAATTGGCTCGCGCACTACTTACATCTTTGTTGCTTATCGCAGGCTGAGGCTTGACATGAGCCGCGAAATTATAAATTCCGCAATTTTGCGTAATCGGTTCGAAACTGCGTTCATTACATTCAGATGAGCGGCAACGACAAGCGTATTTGAGGCTTGTTGTAAACTTGAAATGTTGCTTCACAAGTAAAAGGGCTGCCATACCATAGCCAATACCTATGACCTTAGACCTCGTACGAACGCCATAACTGCAATTCGAAATTGAATTCTTCAATCCTCACCTCTCACAAGTCAGGTTTCAATGAATAATTGATGAGAATTAGCATTTTCCATGCTTGTGGGATTTGAGAGAATCATCACTTGAAACCATCACAGTTTTTTCATCTGGGATTACTTCTGGAGAACCCGTTACAGATATGTTGATATTATGATGTCAAGGAATGACGTCATCAGAGGAATCGCCGTTATGAAGCCTGTATACACAGGAAACAGGATGAGCCAGTTATCCTAACATACAGTATTCGTCCAGCCATCTGCCAGGAGCGTTACAATCGGCATAATTGAAAGCGGGAGCAGGACGACATACCCTTATGAAAGTTCTGTGAGTAATTTGGGAACAACAAAGCAACTTAAGAGAAAATGACGAAAACAAGAAAATTTCTACCACTCTTGCCCACGACACTAGCGCAGTCCGGCCAGAATTATCCAAGTTATACTAGTTTGGATTTCTTTCATGGTTTTGTCAGAATGACGTCATCGATTACATTGACCTTATAAACTGCCTTTGGGGCGTAAGCCAAGAAATACTAACAGAGATCCTCAATAGAGAGGACAGGCGGATTAAGCTAGTTCTGTGGGCGGAGAGGAGGAGATGAACGAGCCGTCAGCTAACTAGCCTAATAAACAAAATACCAAACTCATACGAACTAAGCTAAGGATTAATGGTGAAGGAACGTTACTATGACGTCATCATGACCGAGATGGATACATCGAGAGTCGTTACAACCGGTAAAATCGACTCAATATGATTGATAAAAGTCGCGGATTTTTTAACGGAGTTGAATGAGGGGAGGCAAAAAATTGTATTTTTCTATATTTAGACTATTTTTTTCCGCGAAAGCTCTTTAAATTCAATTAAATGACCTACGAATTAGGCATGGAAACATACAACTGCATTTGCCGCCAAGTTAATGAAGAAGAAAATGAAGGCGACAGATGTAGAGTGAAGTTGTGGCCTTTTACATCCATGTGTACCAACCCTATGCTGCTGCTAGTACACCACCGTTCATCAACACCATCACACACGGGACGTCAATGGAAGAATAAAGAAAAGAAAGCAACTGCCAACAAGAGAAGAAGAAGAAAAGAAAGAACTTTCGCCTTAGAAGCCGGAGTCGCGATACGTTGCCGGTGAGTTCCTGATCAACTCCCAACACTAGGTAAAACCTCTAGTGGAGGAGTCGATACGTGCACGTCCATGATACAGGATTACCTAAATTCCAAGTCCAATACTGAGCGCCCCTTGGCTTCATTAACAAACGCTACAAAGACTGCGGAGGCCACTCTCAATCTGAGCTCTCTAGACTACTGATGCAACATCCAAAAACTCACGGGTTGGTCAACGGAATTGAATGAGGGGAGGCAGGAAACCTGTTTCATGAGTCTTATGGTATTTGAAACGTTGTATACCTGGCTCATTGAAGGGGCTAGGCCAATTGGTGAATGGAGTATTGCACATCTAGTTACTTGAAGAAGCTATTTTAATCGGGCTAGCAGGGCTGCCAGATCTACGGATTTTCAATCCCCGACAAAAATTGGGATTTTTCTACGAATTTTGCGTAAAATGCGGATTTTTTGGGCTCGAGGGAAAAGTACCGCAGTCGCTTGTATGAGAAATACTTTTCTCCGGGTCATTGCAGGCTAATACTGCTGAGTCGTTCAAGGGAAAAGTACCTCAGTTAAGAGTATGAGAGATACCATTCTTATGATCGTTATTGAGAAATCATTCACCAATATACAGTATACTGGACTTGAACTAGGCTTAGACTCCTCCTCGTATGACAGGGTCCGGCAAAATGATGTGAACAGTTGAACGAAAAACTCCGCGAGGACTCCGCGACAATTTTGTGGAGTTCCCCGGTTGACGGTTCACATCATTTTGCCGGACCCTGTATACTAGCTTTATACTAGTATATATGATAGGAGGCCGAGCTATTGGAGAGGGATTCAGAAAAAGGAGGGAGAAGTCGAAGAGAATTCTGACCTTTGAACTTGAGTAATAGGTGGGCGACTTGGAAGAATTTTGACCTTCGAACTATACGTTATAGACCGAGCTATAGGTGATAAGAGAGGGACATGGAGAAACTTCAACCTCCAAACTATAAGCAACAGGACGAAAACAAAAAGTTTTCAAAGT
Source organism: Aspidiotus destructor (assembly GCA_035079395.1). Lineage (NCBI taxonomy): Eukaryota > Metazoa > Arthropoda > Insecta > Hemiptera > Diaspididae > Aspidiotus > Aspidiotus destructor. The sequence continues at coordinate 5,891,853 of JAVHKZ010000003.1, read as the reverse complement.
CCTATGGTCATGGTCAAGTGAGGTTAGGTTAGGTCACTCCCCGGACGACGGACGTTTTTTCAATCAAGCTTGTCAGTGTAGCCTAATATACAGCATACTAAGACACTAAAAACTGTCCAGAATCACGTCTCTAGTTGATGGCTGCACTACATTCATTTTCCTGTTCCATCATGACGTCCTTCTACATCAAGAACGCTGAATTTGAATGCAAATGCAGCTATCAACTGAAGGCTTAATTCTCGACGTATTTGTTTTTCTTCAGAATCTTGGCTCAAGTAAGGCGAAGCATTTTTGGATGAAGGAAGATGGGGGCGAACGAACTCTGCACGTATTAGCCTGTCAACTAGTAAACCTCCAAGTTGGAGCAAGCATATAAAATGCTACCCTATACGCACCTCAAGAGAAGACATGTTAGCTTTTACCTCAAGTTTTCTCCTCACTAAGTATCATCTTTGAACTTGGAAAACCGGAAGTGACCTTGAATAACTTCGAATAACAACATAGACCAACTAATCGTCTTTTCCCCTCTACCCACGACAACAAAAAAAAGAATTCAACAGTCGGAGTAAATAAACATGCGGCTAATTCTCAGAACACACCGATCATATCTGAATGACCTGAACAAGAAGACCTCTTCGTTAAATACGTCTTATTTAAGTTCTGCTGCCGCGCCGTCACGTTCGAAGTTCTGCCAAGACATCCAAAACGTGTCTTTGGCGCCATTGAATACGTACGAGACACGATAAAGCGTATAGCTACAAGATGATCAGCACAAAATCAAGAATTTTGTAATCGAAAATACTCATATTGTACACACTTCAGGTTAGACACGACTTCACATGCTCTTTGGAATTACTTCTTAGACACGCATCACTAGCGATACGACAATACTCGAAGTCGAGTAGCACGTTCACTGCGTAAAATGCTACAATGATAGACTAACGCGTAGAATGACTTGATTATAGAAATTTGGATCACATGTTACGTCCACAGTGCCAAAAACAGACTGGATATTCAACGCGAGGGGAGCGGGATGTCTAGCTCAAAAGACTATGTCAGCGGACAGTATTTCCAAAGGTATAGCGACAGCACACTTTAATTTCTTACTCATACACTCTCTGATGCTCGAGTGCACAGTTCATCAGTCAACGAGAGGCGAGTCCAAGATTCTTAGAAGATCGGATTCATACAGAAATCAAGTAGGGAGGACGCGCGTTGTTAGTGATCCTGGCGAATACCTGGTTCGAGTAGAGGCCCGCTGAAAGCAAGTTTTGTGGCTCTCAAGGGTATTGTGAGCTATGATCCCAAAATAGACGAATGGCTTCAAAGGGAAAACTGCTATTTGTAGAAACAACGCTCAAGAACGAGACAATGAAACAGCAGTTCACGATATGAAGCATTTTATTAAACTGCGTCCATGAAAGTCGGCGAAATCCACTGACTACTTCTAAGGTCCGTGACAACGAAAAAAATCTCTTCAAACCGAAAAATCATTTACGCAGTAATTTGTACAAAAACCTTCTTCGTTTGCTAACGACCATTTTTCCAAATGAGAAATTCTCGGAATCCGGTCAGAATATTATACAACAAAGTACGTGACAGCTAATTACAGAAGGAGATTGCACGAGATAGCTTATATTCAAAATTAAATCACCTCGTCGCAAATTAATCGTCCAAGTGCTCGGAATAACACGGTACGAAAACAGTTTTTCCTATTTTCTGCCTAACTTCTCTAAATAAACGTACATAGCGATTGAAATTCCATCGATTTTTACGTTTTACCAGCTGACCTTCGCGAATATCATACTCCTCAACTAAACTCAACATTTAAATAAAATATTCCCTTTCTCCTATCGTACTCGTATCATTTTTTCCATTTCGCTTTTTTTTTTTTTTTTCCTAATACAAGTATCATACGTAAGTATAAGCAAAGAGACTCGCAATATTTCCTCATTATGTATAAAAAGGGAAAGAACTCTACGATGTGAACAGTTATTTGCATCATACTAGAGTACATTGCAGTGTACATCGAGTAGATGAAGTTGGCATTCACGGTCAACCACATTACAGAGCACATATGCGAATATTTACGCAAATTTTCGACTGACGTAACTCTTATCGTCGGGTATCCGAATCGACTTTCGGGCCTATAAAGATTTGATACGAAAGAGAAGCACATCACGTGAGAATGCAACGAGCTCACACGTTTCCGAAAAGACTTTCCAAAGAACATCAGAGTAATCATTCAGAACTCGCAACTTTAATGCGAATCACTAATCAACTTCGCGATTTTACCGTAATCGTAGACTTTAATCTAGGTATATGGCGTGAAGATTTGCAACATATACGTCCGCTTCAATGCAATAACCCATAAAGAGCCCGCGAACTTACATCGTCGATTTTTAAAAACAGAAAATTATGATGGGCGATCAACTCGAGGATTAACAACATGAACATTCTCCTTCTTCGATCAAGCAATCGCCAGGGATTATCGAGTTCGTTTTTAAAAATAAGTTCGCATGTGAGATAGCGACAGTTACACTTTTCATTCAAATCGATACGAAACGGGCATTCCTATCAAACGCACAAAAATCAAGATTCTGGTATCTATCACGAGTGGGTACGATGAGAATAATTTGTTCTCGCTTCAATTAATACAAATATCTCATTATCATACTCCCCAAATTCCACTTACATTTAACGACCAAAATTCGGAAGATGTTCTCTCGGCAAAACAAAAAAAAAAAAAAAAAGGATTACCTATACTAAAAAGAATTTCATTTACTCGAATACCAACTCGAAAAAATTGAAATGAAACAGACAGCAAAAAGTGAGTACGGTAAAAAGTTTAATGAAGCAACGAAGGAATTTTTATGTCTCGTATGAAGAGTGTACACATCATTCCTTGTTATGACGCAGTATGCGTTCGTAATTTACTAACCTACAATGAAAAAATATCCTTTCGTAATAATTCTTCGACGAAACACACTGACAATACGCATGAAATACAGTTCATTACTAAGGGCGCTAAATTGATTCCTTTACTTAATTAATCCATTACCGAGTAGGTAAAGTAATTCCTTCCGACTAATAACTATGCTAAAATACACCGACAAGGTCAATGCACATATTATGTCATCGTAGCACATCGAATAGGCCTATACGTTCGTGATAGAACGCCCTAAGCCAACCAACAGTCTGAAAAGGTGGTAATGACTGACCGTAGATACGGATTACGCACCAAAGTGCATTTTGTATTGGTCTACGACGAGGAAAACTTATAGAAGAAACAAATTGAACAGCTTGATGTTCTACCGACAAATTTAAGCAATGAATGAGTACCATTTTTTTAATAAACAATTATAACACTGAAAGCTGCTTGCGCGATAGCTCACTCAATCAAAAAAAAATTGCATGCTCGGATTCCCTTTGATTACAGAATGACGTTCTTCGCAATTGCGAACACCATATTTAATAATTACAATTCTGAACTCCATCGAGTCTCGACTCGTAAACGTTACAAAGAAATGGACGATAATAATGAGCTTAAAACCATTAAAAGAGCTTGGCGAAATTTTATTGCAACAATATTACTGACCTCAATTAGCTTAAAATGTTCGCGCGTATCAACTTGAATAAAACGATCCTTGAAAATTTTTAGGAACATCTTTTCCGACAAAAGAAATAAAAAATGTACGTTCAACGAAAGAGACCTTCTAGCATTGAGATAAGAAACATGCCACTTGCGTACATAACCTACTTTTAAAATGATATAATTATCGATACGATGTATGAACTCGTTAATTCCATCGGATTATTGGCCACTTACTTCGAGACGGACTCACAATTTTTTTTTGCGATAACTAACGATGATACATTAACCGTCCATTTGACGAGAGAATCGACGTTAATCACAGGATTTATACGGATAGAGAAAGCATTCAACGGTCTTGTAATCGGCACAGATTTCACGAATACGAGGATGGGGAAAAAAATTCTATTACGTGATAGACCACAACTTACTACAGATAAGTACATGATTATTTAGTGAGTACATTATCACTTCATTTTTTTGAGACCTAGCAGTAAGAAAGACAATGATGTACTTTGTGCACTCGCCCCTCAAAAATAAAATTATTCCGGAAAGTGATTTTAGAGAAAGATTTTGAATGACGAAGGAAATAATTTCAACAAATTTTATCTCCTGATTGGACGAGAATTTTGTCAACTTGAGTTGCGATGAATGATATTCAATGTAAAACACGCTACCAAGAGCCTCCTCCATCAAGAAAGAATTGCCGTGTCACACTTCTTCGGTGCCACGTATTAACATCCTTTTCAGAGAATGGTCACGTTGACGACTCCAACTTGGAATGTTGATATCCTACAGTCTACAAGAAAAACTTGGGCAAAGACACGTAATGCAATATTGCATCGGTTTACTCCGACGCCTCGGCCTTCCTCTCCTCCGTCCACATTCGGGTCCCACGCAAATTGAGTCATTAACATAGGTCGAAATCAATTGAAACCACAGGCGCGAAGTTTAATCGATCAATAAGATGGCTCTTGAACGGGTTACGGTCCTCCCTTCTGGGACCAATGGGCGATTCGAGGCAGTCAGTCAATACAGGAGGTCCAGGCCACTCTTGAGGGTGGAGAACAGGTAAAGGGGATAGAAGGGGACATTTCTCATGGTGTCTCTTGCCTACTTTTCTGTTTGGATAAAAGAACAATATTACCGGGCGAAAAATTAGATGCCATTGCAGAAATGCAATGGCAGCGGGCTCCCCGCTGCCTCGAGCCCATTAGCGCGAGCACGAGATCAGGGGGGAGAACTCGAGATTTGAAATTCTCCCAAGTCCCTCTTCTATCATATATAGCTCGAAGGTAGGAATTTTTCTAAGTCCACTGCATATCATATATGGCTAGAGTGTAGAAATATTTCTAAGTCCCTCTCCGTGACGTCATCAACTTTTCCGTAACGTCATCAACCTCTCCATAACGTCATCAACCTCTCCGTGACGTCATCAACTTCTCTGTAATGTCATCAACCTCTCTGTGACGTCAACTTCTCTGTAACGTCATCAACTTCTCCGTGACGCCATCAACCTCTCCGTGACGGCATCAACTTCTCTGTGACGTTATCAACTTCTCCATAACGTCATCAACCTCTCCGTAACGTCATCAACCTCTCCGTGACGTCATCAACCTCTCTGTGACGTCATCAACTTCTCTGTGACGTTATCAACCTCTCCGTGACGTCATCAACTTCTCTGTAACGTCATCAACTTCTTTGTAACGTCATCAACTTCTTTGTGACGTCATCAACCTCTCCGTGACGTCATCAACTTCTCTGTGACGTCATCAACTTCTCTGTGACGTTATCAACCTCTCCGTAACGTCATCAACTTCTCTGTAACGTCATCAACTTCTTTGTAACGTCATCAACTTCTCCGTAACGTCATCAACTTCTTTGTGACGTCATCAACCTCTCTGTGACGTCATCAACTTCTCTGTGAGGTCATCAACTTCTCTGTGACGTCATCAACTTCTCCATGACGTCATCAACCTCTCCATGACGTCATTAACCTCTTCGTGACGTCATCAACTTCTCTGTAACGTCATCAACCTCTCCGTGACATCATCAACTTCTCTGTAACGTCATCAACTTCTCCGTAACGTCATCAACTTCTTTGTGACGTCATCAACCTCTCTGTGACGTCATCAACTTCTCTGTGAGGTCATCAACTTCTCCGTAACGTCATCAACTTCTCCTTGACGTCATCAACCTTTGCGGACGCGCTTGCAAAAAAAATCCTGGGAGTACCCCCAACAAATGAGATAGCGAGTTCCCCGCTAGAAATGCCCTCGTGATTTGGTAAACTTAAGGAAACTTGCAATTTGTTTGTGTGTGAGAAGATTGGAGGAGACTAAGTTGGTTCAGAAAAATATTCTGGCAGAGCCAAATAAACGAAGGTTATGTTTCATGTCTGCTAGTAAATAATGTCATTCATGCTCTTTCACGTGATTAGCGAGTTGAAATCGTGACCTAGCTCGTGTATTTTCCTCTGTTTATTTCTATACCATGTACATTAGCTCTTTTTCAGTGTAAGCCTTGAACTATCAACCTCACAGGAGCTTACTTGCTCTTCATGGTTTAATATGAGCGTAGGATAGTGTATGTTAGACTGGCTCGCAAGGCTCACTTACTCCGCTTGTTCATCCCTTTTTTGGGTTGGAGTAAGCCTAGGATACCGCGGGTTAGGCTTCTCAGCGTATGAGAGTATAGGTGACGGAAAAAGAACGGATGGAGGGTGGGCAACTTACTCCCTCAGACGGGAATTAAGAGGCGATGCCCCCTCACAGAAGGGTGGCAAAACCGAGAAGATGCTTGATTTAGCAATAGGATGGAAGAAAAAACTGAAAATCATGAAAAAAACTCACGGGTTCTTTCACGGAGTTAAATGAGGGGAGGCGGGGAACCTGTTTTATAAGTCTTGTTGTGTTTGAAACGTTGTATATCTAGCTCATTGAAGGGGCTAGGCCAATTGGTGATTGGAATATTGCATATCTAGTTACTTGAAGGAGCTACTTTATCGGGCTATCAGTGCTGCCAGATCTACGAATTTTCAATCCCCGAAAAAAATTGGGATTTTGTAGGGATTTTGTCGCTTGTATGAGAAATACCTTTCTCCAGGTCTTTACAGGCTAATACTGCTCTTCTGTAACATTGCGTCGTTCAAGGGAAAAGTACCTATACCTTTCTTATGATCGTTATTGAGAAATCATTCACCAACATACATTATACTGGACTTGAACTAGGCTTGGACTCCTCGTATTATTCTAGCTTTATACGTACTAGTACATATGATAGGAGACCGAACTATTGGAGAGGGATTTAGAAAAGGGAGGGGGAAATCGAAAAGAATTTTGACCTTCCAACTTGGGTGGTGGTCCAAGCTGTAAATGACGAGACAAGGTCTTGGAAAAATTTCAACCTATTTCATTCTTCAAGCCATAAGCGATAGGACGAAAACAAAAATTCATCCAGATCCCATGGGCATATTCAAGTTGAGTTAAGTTAGGTTGCCTCCTGGACGGCGGACGCTCTTTCCGGAAAGACCCCCCGATAAAACAGGTCCCCTGTTGGAAATTGTTGCTCCTCCGAGGAAATTCTATTCCGCCACCTCATGCCCTCCCTCTCTCGTTTTTTTTCTGGTAAGAAAGGTACGATCGTACGTACGGACGCTAATTTGAAAATTCGCAACTGGATAAAATTCTCCGTAAGTCCTAAATTAAGGTCCGGGCGGCCGAACGAACCGGTTCGAATTACGCAGTTGAGCGATAAACGAGAGCAAAGATATGAAACAAGTCAAAATTGTACCTACGCCAATAACTCCAAATATGGATCAGGAGCGCGAAATAAGGATCTTTTAGGTCAAGCTCATTGTTGGGCTCGATGAACATCATGTGTCGTTTTTGAAGGTCATTTGAAACAAGATATCCTTTGAAATTACAAATTAGAGCCTATTAACAATCACGTCCCAGAATTTCATCAAGTTCCAGGCTCATAATCTTAACAAAGCTTCATTTTGAAAGAAACCGGAAAAATTTTACAAGGCACCTACTCAAATTCGAGGATTAACCACAGGGGCAAGACGCATCAGAAGAAATGCAGCAGCTGAAAGTAAGTTCCATCATGAGATAAAATGTATCCGCAGCATCCATCCATTTTTGGAGTTCCGAGACTTCACTCATCCCAACCTTCAACTTCATACGTGCCTATATATAACCTTATCTTCCATGAAAAAGTAATCCTTCAATTTTGAACTATCACTCAACAAATCCTCTTCGGCAAATTCATTACAACCTGGCCCCTCTGGACTTTCTCTGAACGCTTCATACGTTTAGACCTACACATACAACATGTTAGACAACTTCTAAAATGATACCTCGATCTTTCCACCTGACTCACTGATGGTTCGAAAATCAAAAATGGAGCAGCATACGCCCATTCAATCTACGGAATGTTAGTATTTCACCATATTCGCAACATAGCCACCATATTCACTGCAGAACTCATGGTCATTCTTGCTCGCTTATTCGAACTCTCCCATCTTACACCCTCTCGTTCTTTCACTTTCTCACGGACCCTTACACCACTGACCCTTCTTTTCTAAAAATTGTGCCACGCTCCCTAACCTTTACTCATTCAAAAAACAACAACATCACATTCATACTGATCCCAAGTCAAAGGGATCTTCCGGAACAAGATGCGGTGAATTGAGCAGCTAAACAGACTACTATTTTCGCAACACTTACCGACAAAGCTAGTACACCCGCCTCGAACTACAGAAACCACTACGGTTCACTCATCCTGAAAGTGTAGAGTAATACAACAAATTCCTCGGTATCCAAAAAAATATCCAATACTTGGCAACCCACTGAAAGGAACTCCCGACGTGAGGAAGCTATCACGCATCACACCATCAAAATCTCGAAATTGAACTTATCCTCTCATATTGCCACCTCCAACTTCTTGAATCCTCTCTCAAAGTCCTTTCTTCAATCTCTCAAGCGCTTAGAAATTGTTTTTCTCACATTCAAATAGATATTTAGTACACTTTAGACTAGAGGGCGAGAAACCGTATCCAAGTCTAGTGATAAACTTTTTCTCGTACTCAGCACACTGCGTTTCACATCAACAAGCCTCCGTCCTCCACTAAATCCAAACGATATAAATAGAAAAAAAATCATACGAAAGATTTAATCAACGAGAATATTCTCTACCAAGCTGTAGGATTTACCGGAAGCAAATTTTATGCAAAAATTAATTCGTTCTCACGTCAACGAAACGAAAGAATAAACCTAATTATTTAAATGATTTCATTCATTTCCAGAAACAACGAGACCCTTTCAAGCTGTGATTATTTTCGTTTTCTCATTGTAACAGGTTTTTTTCCTACGCTAAATCACTTCAATGATATTGTCTATGAAGCGAAATTTAAAAAAAAAATCGTTATACAAATGATTTCGCAAAAACATCTGCTGCCCATTTTGATGAAATTTGAACCTATGATCAAGTCATACCTTCGCTAGTCTAGCAGCCACCAAGGTCATGCCCAAGTCAGAATTCGTAGTTTTGTAACTTGAGAATGACGAAGAAGGAAAAATGTACTACACGAAAGCTGAAAGATAGAATTTTTGGGCAAGTGGGTATCCTATTCCATAAACGACCCTGCAGAACTTACGTCATAAACGCAAATGGAGTCGCTCTGCACAAGTCGACGGGTAAACTTGAATAATTATAACGCGGCAATTCATTTTATTTTTTCAACTTCCACGATACCCGCTTGAAAACGAAGAACTGGGACTCAACTTACGGGAACATCAAAAATTTAAATTAGATTTCGAAGAACTTTGGGCCGACGACTAACGACGTTAAAAATCGATGATTAGAAAGTTTAATTTCGTATCGAATATAATTAAGGCGACCCAGTGCAAATGGCATCGAAGCCATTCGATACTATTTTTCGATCTTGACGGGAGAGTCAAAATTCTACAACTATGTTCTTCATTTCCTGGATTTTGCAAAACGAAATATCAGAGATATTCATACAACAAGCTAGGAAGCTCATCATCGATGAATGATATACGAACTCACAAGAATCGAGGAGAAAAACGACTTGCAAAAACCACCTATAAATAAAATCATTGTAATACCTTGAATTTGAACTTCACATATCGAGCTACTTTAACCACGGCTGCGGTAGGTGACTTTTTCTTCGGCATCTTATGATCCTGCACGACAAAGTACTTTCTGGAGCGCGATTTGAAAATTTTTAGAAATTTTTTCACCACCATTAAATCTTGGGGATTGGTTTCCGTTAGGGTCGCCACTTTGATAATTTCGCGTACGACCGACAATGAAAACGAAAAATCGTCGACAATTGAAATTCGATTATTTGAAAGTGAAATTTCGCGGACAACAACAGATACGTAATGTAATCAAACGGGACAAAACAGGCTTCACTAACACGAAACTAAGAACGTTTTGTTTTTTGTAAATCGAAACACGTAAAAAAGATCGTCGACTCTGTAAAATGACTACAGGTACCGAATAATCATGTGCGACTAATTCGTCGAACGAAACGCTCGCGATAAATACGTCCGCATGCACGGATAAACGTCGGTTGGAGAAACCACAACGAAGCCGGTCTTGCTGCTGACGTTCAGGGCAGTTCTCAAACAAACGTGAATGCAGTAGTCGTGCCGGTGGTCGCGAAACCAGTAAATTACGTTCGCGGGTACCTTCGGAACTGATCACAGCCCATCCATAAGAAAGCGGGGCTGATGGCGCGAAAAATCGAGGTCAATAACAGATGACGAACAACTACCATCACTCTATTACGAGATACGTGATGAGCCTCAAACTTTACGAGAATGAATTTACGCAAAATGAATAAAAAATATAAAAGAGAAAATTACTCAGACCGTGATGACAACACTTGAAATTCAACCGTCGATTTAAATCGCACTTCTCGACGTGGTGAATGAACTACCGCGTGAATCAAACTTCGGTTGTTTTTTTTCTGGTTCCCGCTAAAAATACCAGAATATTGTTCCCATTCCTGAGACAGAAGACTACATCTTGCAACTCGGTAAAGTGGAACAAAGAATGTGAAAAAGTCATGACGGACAGACTAAGTACAACTCAAGATATTTTTTAGAAAAAGGCACTATGTTGCCGCTCCGGCTCCCATTTTTGGAGGAGGTAATATGACCGGGTAGTTGGCTTATCATTCGTACCTGATTGCAGACTCGAGCCCTGTAACTCGGATTTTCCAGCAAATTTTCACACGAATTGTCTGTGCAAAGATTGGGTACAATAATACTTGAAATTTCATTGTTCGTATTTTACTTCAACCTTCTGTAACGCTTGCTTCTCAAAAACTTGTACGGGAAGAAACAATTCGTCTTTATTTTTCATAGAGATTCTTCCGCAGAAACTTCAGAGGGATCTCTTGTTCGGAGGAAAATCGACGAGAATCCTTCGGACATTTACTAATTTGTGTACTACACCAGATGAAGAAAAGTCATCAGACCAGGTCATTCAGGTACATGCGAGCGCTTTTGACTTAGGATTTTTGTGAAAACTTGGAAATATCATCTTGAAAGCAGCATATCAAAACCTCTCTCATGCAGGTTATTGTGCTCCACAAAGGATGAGACAAACGTACAATATTTTTAATAAAGATTTCATGAAGAGCTTTTTATTGGGAGAGTTTGAGAGAAGTATAAACAGTAGGAGATGGAACATGGATCCAAAAGAACGATTTGTGCGAAAATTGATGAAAAAGTTGTTTTGGAAGTAATATTCTCATGGTACAAAGGAGAACCTGAACATCAAAATGGAGAGCGCTCACATGCACTAACAATTGATGTGAAACCGTCGGAATAAGAGTTCCGGATGAGAGAAGTCATTTACTGATTATAAATCAACTTCTTCGTTAACTATGCTGTACTCCATTTTCCCCTGTCAGAAGATCAAACACCCCCAACTTCGAGATAGGAACTCTTTTTTATAAGAAAAATATAAATAATTCATAATCGGGCAATCAAACGTACTTTGAGACATCTCACGGCAGCGCTCTGTGAGGGAATATCACGACCTTGGTTCAGAAGTAGACTCGGTTTTCGTCCCAATTCCAGGGTGTTGAAGTGACTTCTGTCTCACCTAGTGTTGAAGTAAAGAGGACTAAAAGAAACTAGAAGACAACTGTTTGTGAGAGTAGTAAAATTAGTCCTCCTTTCTAGAACCCCAGAGCGGATCGCATCGATTCCATCAAAATTGCATACAGAAGAAGACAAAAGGGAAACAATCCAAGGAAGAGTGACGCTTAGATGTGTTAGTGCTTACTGCACAAGCACTTTATCGGCGGACACTCTACGCGTATTAGCACATACATCGCTAATCTATGCAGCGGCGCTGAGGCAAAGAAGAAGATGAGCACCGTTTCAGGCAGGACGCCAAGCGCTTGTTTGGAAAGAGCGATTCACCGCCCCCACACGCGGATGCGTGGATGGACCTAAACCATAGCCAGCTGAATTTTCATTTCACACAAATTATGAATGGTCATGGGTGTTTCAACAAGTACTCACACATAAGGGATAAAGTTGAGCAACAGTCGTGTTCAGGAGCGAGATGATGGAAACACCACATCTCCTTCAAATATGAGCTGCGAAGACATGAGCTAAGCAAGCTAAAAGGGTCTCTTTATCAGAATGGGAGAAGCTGTAATCTGGTTGATCTATGCAGGCTAACAACAACATACGTAGACATTGAAACATACAACTACATTTGCCGCCAAGTTAATGAAGAAGAAAATAAAGGCGACAGATGTAGAGTGAAGTTGTGGCCTTTCACATGCATGTGTACCAACTCTATGATGCTGCTAATACATCACCGTACATCAACACCATCATACACTGGACGTCAATGGAAAAGAAGCACAAAAAGAAAGCAACTGCCAACAAGAGAAGAAGAAGAAAAGAAAAAACTTTCGCCTTAGAAGCCGGAGTCGCGATACGTTGCCGGTGAGTTCCTGATCAACTCCCAACACTAGGTAAAACCTCTAGTGGAGGAGTCGATACGCGCATGTCCATGATACAGGATTACCTAAATTCCAAGTCCAATACCGAGCGCCCCTTGGCTTCATTAATAAACGCTACAGAGCCTGCGGAGGCCACTCTCAATCTGAGCTCTCTAGACTACTGATGCAACATCCAAAAACTCACGGGTTGGTAAGCGGAAATGAATGAGGGGAGGCAGGGAACCTGTTTTATGAATCTTATGGGGTTTGGAAACGTTGTATATCTGGCTCATTGAATGGGGCTAGGTCAATCGGTGAATGGAGTATTTCATATATGGCCTATTCCAAGATAAGGGCTATCAGCATCGAAGACCTGTTCTAGGGAAAGGGTAGCAGTGACTCCAGATATTTTCAAAAATCCGTCTTTGTCATTTTTCGTGAGACCTGAAAACAGATTTTGACAGACTTCAACTACTTTATCAATACCGATCAGGAGAAAGGTATCTCGCATAGAGGCTACTGAGGTACTTTTCCCTTGATCGACTCGATTTTTACGGAAGACTGCAGTATCAGCTCATAACGACCAGGAGAAAAGTATCTCTCATGTTAGTATCTAAGGTGATTTTCCCTTGAGTTACGCAAAATCCTTACTTTTGATGACCAAAAATCCATAGATCTGGCGGCAGCACTAAAGAGTAGCTCCTGGGAGATTTGCGTTCTGCTGCTAGTTCCCCTCATCTTGGAGCAGGTCACATATCTAGTTACTCGAAGCAGCTATTTTAATCGGGCTATCAGTGCTGCCAGATCTACGGATTTTCAATCTCTGAAAAAAATTGGGATTTTCCTACGAATTTTGCATAAACTGCGGATTTCTTGGGCTCGAGGGAAAAGTACCGCAGTCGCTTGTATGAGAAATACTTTTCTCCGGGTCATTACAGGCTAATACTGCTCGTCTATAACATTGAGTCGTTCAAAGGAAAAGTACCTCAGTTAGAGATACCATTCTTATGATCGTTTTGAGAAATCATTCACCAACATACAGTAAACTGGACTTGAACTAGACTTGGACTCCTCCTTGTATTATACTAGCTTTATACTAGTATACGATATATGATAGGAGGCCGAGCTTTTGGAGAGGGCTTTCGAAAAAGGGGGGTGAAGTCGAAAAGAATTTTGACCTTCGAACTTGGGTAATAGGTGGGCGACTTGGAAGAATTTTAACCTTCGAACTATACGTGATAGTCCGAGCTATAGGTGATAAGAGAGGGGCTTGGAGAAATTTCAACCTCCAAGCTATAAGCGATAGGACCATAACAAAAATTTTTCCAAGTCCCATGGTCAGGGTCAAGTTAGGTTAGGTTCGATAGCGATCCGCGCCACAATATGGGCAAAGAAGCGACTACCTCTAGTTGGGCCTATGATCCTTGGAAAGCCTCCCAGGAAGGAAGATGCGTATGACTGGCTGCACAAGGCGGAATTCAGTGCATGGAACCGTGACTGGGAGGGCTGTGAGACCGGCGCATGGACAAAAGAACTGATGCCCGTGGCCAGTGAGCGCAAAATGCCGACCACATTCATGTTGGGTATGACTCTCTTAGGCCATGGGTCTTATGCGGCCTATAGGCACAGAATAAAGAAGCTAGGAAGCAGCGAATGTGAGTGTGGTGCTCATATCCAGAATGCGCGTCATATTTTCAAAGAATGCCCACTGTACTCAGCAAATCGGCCAAAGAAGTGAGGCATAGAGGGTGTGCAAGTGCTAAACTACTTAATAGATACAGCAAAACTGCTCTGGGACAGGGAGATTAACAACAGCAGAAGAATATTGTTTCGTTTTAATTTTCATTCTCGCGTTGATAGTAACTAGGATAATCGCGATCAAAAACACCTTCTACTAGTACTCCACTCTGAATACTCAGCTGATTTTGAACCTATTGTACCGAGTTCTCTAATTCTAGCAGAAAAATACAGCATAGAATTTATTGATACATTTTTCTCTTTGAATTTCTACTAATATCGATAATAAGTATCGGAGGAATGAATTTACCTAATGTAAAAAATTAATGAATTATTCATGTAAGTTATGGTTGAGTGACGCGTACAACAGCAAGGACATCATTTTTCCAACACGAATTTCTTCTCTACATGGATACTAAATTTCTATTTACGCCGAAAATCTTCGGAGACAAATATAACCAGAAAATATGAGTTCAGTTCGTCCATTAGTTTTCAAAGAATTTGGTAGCATATTAATGCACATACGAACTCGTTTTTATACACCGTGTATATTAAGTGAGAGTTATTTTTGATCGCGATTATCCCAGTTACCATCAACACCGGGAAAAAAACTGCATAGAGTAATATTTGAAGAAAATTGTATGAACTTCCGTTTCTATAGGATGTACTTTTGCTCACAAGTCGATAAATACCGAGATAATAGCGAAAAACAACTGAGGGAGGCGGTTATTCGACTTTAGAGAGAGACGTTCACATCAGACAGATGGGAGATTCAAGAGGCTCGTTAGGACACGTAGTGAGTGACTGACAATCATTCGAAGTTTCATCTTTGCTGTATTTATTTTTAGTTAACACCATCATTCGGTCTCATTTTAAACCTCGACTAGAAATACCTTCAACTAATGACTCGAAAAAACAATAGGAATGAGGGTCATTGTCATTTTCTTAAACATTCACACAATTTGAAATGGAAGAAAATTTCACTCGAGCCTAAATTATTGCAAAATTTCTGCAGGTAATTCCTAGAGATATACGATGAAAAGCTCGTTCCGAACAAACTCAATATTGTGAATTTGAGTCAATGGATCAAAACGTAATTAATACTTTCCGATTTATGGTAAGCAGTACGCGGTCGTATTTTCAAGTACCCCCCCCCCCCTCGCATTTCCTAATCAACGCCATTTAATCATCATTAAGCTCAACGATGTAGAATAAAAAACGAGAAAATTCTAAAAATATTTTTCCACATAAATAGGTAGCTTCCATACAGCACAGTACTGTTCAGTTCGAATGATTTAGCCAGATCATTGCGACAATTGACATTCGCGATCCTACAAACCTAATGTAGTGCCATACCATGCCACCTAATGGTGCCTCAACCTACTCCTACTAGAATCACCGCATACGGGCTTAAAATAACTATCTCATCTTATAACAATACATACGAATACAGAAGTCAGATCTAGAATACTAATGCGGCAATGCATATTTCGGAGACTTTTCTAACTATACATACAGTGTTTGAAACTTCCCATGACACATGCTATGACAAAAGAAACGGAGAACGTGAATTTCGTTTTACAAACTAATGGCATGAGAAATGAAAGAAAATGAAAAGTTATTTAAATTTAAAAAGTTGGGACTCGACAAAAAGTACACTAATGAGACAAAACACCAACAATTGGGGAAAAAAAGCAAGACAGAATTATAATGATGAATCAGGACTACACTTTCGTTGCTAATGAAAACCCAATTTTTTAGATATTATTCACGATGATGAACCTTGGACACTTCGCTACCAACTTTGAGTAATAGCTTCGAACCCATACCTCAAAAAAATTTCGAAAATTCATTTTGATACAAGACCACCGATAAACTCAAGTCATGACAATCACAAAAAATTTCAACTTTTTAGAAATCATCGTATGATGCGGGTGCTCTCATTATAAAAATTAGAACCAGTCGTATCGACCCTAAACGAGAAGAAAAAAAAAAAATAGAGGAAGGTGATCAAAAATTTCGTTTTTCGGTACACCATACACATACATACCTACAGCTCCTACAGGCTATTTACAATTCACATCATCGCGTTGTCACATACGCACTATGTACGAACTGGACAGCGAAAGATACACAACACAGACAGTACGAACTCAAGAAAATAAAGATGCGAAGACGACGGTACGAATTCAATAAACAATGATCGAACAACTTACACGACCATTCGCGAATGACAATTACAGCGGAGATTCTGAAAAATTCAGTAAGCGTAATTACATTCGTGCGCTCGTTCCAGTCCACGAAATTGGGTCGCGTTTGAATAAACAAAAATTTTTAAGAAAAACGAGACCGAAATTTCATTTCCATCGCCGCTGCGGAAACGCGAAATGAGGATATTAATTTTTCAGCACGAATTCGAGTCAGCGACTGACGCTACATCACTTCAATAAAAAGATCGTTGAGCGATTTTGCAGTACGAATTTGAGAAGTGACACAATTCTAGAATTTGCTAACGTAGAAGATAATGTGGAACCGCGTAAACGGCACACAAAATGTTCATATTATAAAGTTGATTCGATGTATTATCGATTTTCTATACGCACGAAAATGTAAGTAGAAATCACTCTTCCTACGTGCCCATCTCATTATTATTAACGTTTCTACTCGATTTCTGTTTTCGCAACAAAAATTCCACCTAACAACACGGCGAAGCACGTTATTTTGAAAACACGATACGACAGGAAAAGTTCTTGTCAGTCAGATTCGACGCTGTGGTAACCTATGGTGATATACGCAATACAGTAGTAAAATTACGATAGACACGTCGGAAGGACCGAAGAATGCTTCTCATCATCATCTTGTAAAACGAATAATCAAACTGAACATTAAAAAAATAGAAGATAACAGAACTACGTATCCGAGATTTCGAAAAATAGAATTTTCCTTGGAACTCAGTCGCGTGAATCAAACTTCTACGTGAAAATTCATCTCCAAGTATGAAACTACAGACTGGTAGGAAAGTTTGTAACATGGAAGTTGAGTAAAATGAAAGCGCAGACCAGTGATAGATGGGTAATTAAATACGACTGGAGAGGAAAATCACTTAAATTGGACGATACTTCACGGTTCATAGAAGAACCAATCCAACTACAAGTTCACTTTCCATAAAAACCGTTCTATTTAGTATCAAAAGACCAAATTTTTGTCATTTCCGCAGAAAAACTTCCTAAAACAGTATGGTAGCACACCAGTTTGTAAGCAGGCGATACGACAACAGAAATTAGTTCAATCTAAAAAACAAACCAAAGACAAAATAACGAGCATACAAACATGTATTCATTTTCAAAAAATAAAGAAATCACTTATCTCTCGATGGTAAAGGACTGATAAAACGAACATAAAATAAAAATTCTACGCGTTATCAATGCAGGATTTTCGCTGCAAGAGAATACCTACGTCACACAGACGAAAATAAAACTAAACGGCACCTAACGCGCAATTGAATGACTACCGCAAAAATTAACCACATTCAAGCACAATATTAGAACACAGGGATGATCTTCATCACTCCACAGTGTTTTCTCCTTATTTTATGTGAAACCGAATGCATTCAATTCGCAAATCCGTCTTCATTTCTTACCTCGCAAAATGAGAAAATTTTCTTCAGTTCATCTCGTACATCAAAATAATTTACTACGCGCGATATATCGAATCTTTTGATACACATACATTCACGATAGCGATTTTGTTTTCGATACCGAAATCGAGTGCTGCATCGACAAAAATAACGGCGCAAAAGCAACAGGCAAAAGACGATGCGATTTTAAAATTCGCACAATTGCATAATCGAAAATTGAAATAAGCGAATAAGCCATGCTCTCGAAGCAGTACTATCAAACGAGAAAAAACAAAAATCTGCTGCTTATCGACGTCGCGTTATCATCAAGTTTTTGAGAACACCATCGAAAAATACTGACGTCGATAATACAGCAGATTTGCCAACATTATCATATTCGATTTATATTTGCCCACCTCGTCGCTGGGCTGAGTATCAGACGACCCGAAGTGATCGGCTTGGTTCTTCAACAAAGTGTAAATTTTGGCGTAAGGCGCCTTTATAACCTGCAGAATACAAAATACTATAGAAAATGAACCTAATATCGACAACACGCACATCCCTTCCGCAAACCCATGAATTTATTCGCGACACCTGATTCTAACGAGAAAATACCGCCCTTAAAAACAACTAGGTAAAAAGATAGAACAACTTACCTCCCACGATTCTCTTGTCAAATCACCGAGATCATCCGAACAATCTCTCGATACTTTCTTTTCATCTTCACCATTTCCGTCTTCATCGTCCCATAATTCGGTATCAGAATTGACTAGTTCATAACCACGTTCCGCTACTACGTCTTCATCCAAATCGCCGTAGAGGTGAGGTATCCAGATATTTAGAAATTTGTACAAGTCATCCACCCTACACAACAAAAGCTTTGAATAAGTTCATATTTTCCACAAAAGAAGTAAGTATAAGATTTACTCGTCAATCACCTGTTACGAGGAACGCTGAACCAATATTCGGGTCTCATCTTCTTCTTACCATACGACATTATTGGCGTACTTTTAGGAATTCTTTTATTCTTTGGTTTTCCCATTCGTAAACGTAAATATAAAGGAGGATCTTCGCATGACCTAGCGGGTCGCGGTATGAGTTCTGTAATGATTAAAAAGAAAGAGAATCTTGATAATTACCAATGTAACCTTCACGTTCGACACTTAATGATCACAACGCTTGAACCAATAAATTTGAAAAAGCACAATCGCGTTCTCGTACACCAACTCTATTCGATACACAATGTAATTTGTGATCCGGACAATGGCGAATGAAACGAGCATAAGCCAGCAGCCGGAAGTAGGGTTTTGAATTGAACAAAACCAATATAGAAAAATTTATAAGAATTGAAATACGAGAACGTACTCAGAAATACAAAACAGGATAAAAGAAGTGACTGGAATGGGATAAAAAATCTTACATACATATTAATTGAAATGAAAACGAAAAAAAAAAAAAAAAAGTACAGCAAAAAATCAAAGAAGCATTAATCATACACAGAATAGAACACACAAAAAAATAAAACACTCAGGTCACAAATTAAGGAAGGCAAGGATATTTCCTCAGTTAGTATACACTGTAAACTGACCGTATCCGTAAATTTAAGTAATCAGAAAATCACGTATCGCAAAACTTTAACAAAACGATCAGCACGATATTCCATTCCGATAGGATTTACATACGATATTCGTTTCAACAAACATAAAATCGAAAATTAGAGAAGCAAAAATTGAAAAAGCAAAAGTTGAAAAAGCTTCAATCATCGCGATAGCACAAATAATAACACAACGCTTGTAGGTACACAATTTCTAGAACTCGTTATCATCATGAACATACCTAAATTCTCAAGCTGAGGAAACAACGGTGCGTGAACTACAGGCAAAACAAATCATGTGAGTTATACTATACATACAAAAATCTGTAGATCAACTATAATGTACAAGAAAATCCCAAAAAATTTCAATCAACAACTTGGCTATGATAATTAATTACAGTAAATAAAGAACCCAAGATGAGTATAAATAGTTGAATAATATTGAAAGAAAAGAAAAGAAAAAAAAAGAAGTAGGTAACGTAACAATATTGTAAGCAAAAGTAGTACTATTACACTTAAGTTAGCTAACTTGAGTCAGCCTATTGCTGAGGAATATCTAGATGTATTATTACAGAATCGTGAAATAGGATGGCGGTACTAAATACTCGATAAATACGCTGGACTTCAAATGTGACTAAACAACCTTCTAAACACGGACAATCACTTGAAATTCACAGCAAACATCAACAATGATATTTTTGCAAGACTAACAAATTTATTACAGCTATTTAAACAAAGGTGATTTTTTACTACTAATAAAGAAAGAAAAAGTCAAACTTACTGTCAAATGAGACGAATAATTCTGGCATATCTTCGACAGAAACCATACTCCGATAATCTAGTCGAGGACCAGCCGATTTTGTGCTATCGCTACGATTATGATGTTGTTGTTTAATAAAGGAACTTACAGAAGATCTCCTGCAAAATAACGAGACAATTTGATAATTTAAATTTTCACGTAAATAATGGCATAATATTTTAAAATCCGAGTCGCAGGACATCACTCAACTACTGCCGTTAATAAAACAACCACAAATATTAGAACAGACGATACTAGCATGCAAATACAGGTCAAGAAAAGATTCTTCAAGTGGTAAGACTGGAAAATTTCTTCCCTTTTTCAATATTCACGAAAAAAAAAAAAAAAAAAAAAAAAAAGTGAGAAGGATTTCTTGGCGTTGATCATGTTTCATGTCTTTTCGCCAGTCTTCTTAAGCTCTTCATCGTTCAAAAATATCCAAAACTTCCAACTTCTTGTTCTAGTATAAGTCTACTTAAGAGTACTTTAAGCTGAGTCCGCTCGTTCGTCCCGCTTCATGGTCCAGTACATGTCTATTTTAGTATATTTCAAGCTGATGAGATTACTGGGACTCACTCGCTCCGCTCGTTCGTATCGCTTCTTGGTCCAGTACAAGTCCACTTTAATATATTTCAAACTAATGAGATTATTATATTTTATTTTTATTTTCTTTTTACTCAAGGGGTGGTACTTGCAGATTTGTAGATGACCTTCAAGGTGATTTGGAGGGGGGCAGTGGGGCAGTTTTATTTCATTTTATTTCATTTTAATTCTATTTTATTTTAATTCAATTTAATTTAATTTAATTTAATTCTATTTTTATTTTAATTTGATTTAATTTAATTCTATTTTATTCAATTGTATTTTGATTTTCTTTTATTCTATTTTATTTTAATCTAATTTAATTTAATTCAATTTTAATTCAATTCAATTCAATTTATTTTAATTTAATTTAATTTAATTTTTATTTTAATTCAATTTATTTCAATTTTATTTTATTTTATTTTATTTTAATTTGATTTAATTTAATTTAATTTAATTCAATTCTATTTTTATTTTATTTTAATTCAATTAAATTCGATTCAATTTTATTTCATTTTATTTCATTTCTATTTCATTTTTACCAAGGGGGTGGTACTCGCAGATTTCTGGATGACCTCCCGGGTGATTCGAGGTTTACTTTATTTTATTTTATTTTAATTTAATTCAATTTAATTCAACTTTATTTCATTTTATTTCATTTTAATTCAATTTAATTTAATTTAATTTAATTTTAATTTAATTTAATTCAACTTCATTTTATTTTATTTCAATTCAATTTAATTTAATTTAATTCAATTCTATTTTTATTTTATTTCATTTTAATTCAATTAAATTTGATTCAATTTTATTTCATTTTATTTCATTTTATTTCATTTTTATTTCATTTTTACCCAGGGGGTGGTACTTGCAGATTTCTGGATGACCTCCCGGGTGATTAGAGGTTTACTTTATTTTATTTTAATTCAATTTTATTTTTATTTTATTTTATTTTAATTTAATTTAATTCAACTTCATTTTATTTTATTTCAATTCAATTTAATTTAATTCAATTCTATTTTTATTTTATTTTAATTCAATTAAATTTGATTCAATTTCATTTCATTTTATTTCATTTTTACCCAGGGGGTGGTACTCGCAGATTTCTGGATGACCTCCCGGGTGATTCGAGGTTTACTTTATTTTATTTTAATTTAATTTAATTTAATTCAACTTTATTTTATTTTATTTTAATTCAATTTAATTTTATTTTATTTTAATTTAATTTAATTTAATTCAACTTCATTTTATTTTATTTCAATTCAATTTAATTTAATTTAATTTAATTCAATTCTATTTTCATTTTATTTTATTTTATTTCAATTCAATTAAATTTGATTCAATTTTATTTCATTTTATTTCATTTTTACTTTATTTTTACCCAGGGGGTGGTACTCGCAGATTTTTGGATGACCTCCCAGGTGATTCGAGGTTTATTTTATTTTATTTTATTTCAATTTAATTTAATTTTATTTTATTTTTACCCACGGGGTGGCACTCGCAAATTTTCGGAAGTGTATAGGGTGTCAAAAACGACATGAAATATGTCAAAAAGATTGAAGCTGTTCTCGCTTTTCTTTTCTCTACAGATTCAGATTCGCATTTGGTCTATTCCGTCGTTTCGATAGGAACTTCTTCACTCTAGCTTACCCTCACTACAATTCTTTGTGAGTTGATTCTTCTTACTCCCGAGTTATTTCTGTCTTTCTTCACTATTTCGTATGAATTCAGTAACCTACTCGTACTTTCTTCAACATAATGCCATTTTGTTTCGTTTTAATGAGGCTCTTTTCAATTGAGGATATTTTTTCAACAAATTGCATTCAAAGCTCAACATTCTTACATAATTTACAGCTGTATAAATCAATCAATACCTACGAAGAGTTACGGACAAGTTACTGAAAAAGATGTCAAGCACGAATTTGATTTAGATACAAAATCTATAAAATTATAGATAGCTCAATATCTATGAAGACGTACAGTCTTTCCTGAAGGAAAAGATAAGAATGGGATTAAATAATAATGAGGAAATCGAAATAAGGATTTCGCGCGAATTAAATATGAGTACACTCTTAAAAAATCTAAAGAAGACTCAAATTACGGAGTTTACGGAACAACAGAACAACCCATATGATGAAAGAAATTGATTTCGTCAAGTATTTCAGTCAGAAATTAACGGAACTATTACTCCTCATTCGGACGCTTAAATACCATACGGGTGCTGGCAAATTGGTCGAATCGTTAGTTGGTCGACAAAGAGGGAAGAAAAAGTATCAGAAAAATTTTCATCATGAAAAGCAATATTTTGAAATATGATTGTAAACAATGTAAGGGATCATTATGTAAATTCAAAAAATATTAATAGTGCTTTATCTAAAAAATACGGGAAAAATATTTCGTGGAACTTATTTAATGGGCTTCACTGTACAAAATACCTCGCGGGCACTTTAACACTCTTCTCACACGAGATCATAACGGAGTAGAGATGGCTTTGAGTAGTGAGCTACAAGCGATACTCCAGCATCATCTCACTGAGGATTTGCTCTCTACGAAAATTTTAGATCGTTTCCCACAAGGATTCAACATGACGGCGATGCCAACCCTAAATCGCATTTTTCCTTCGAGGAAGACCTTCAGAAGCACTGAGTGATACATACGAAGATGGAAAGATAATTGCCCTTCTCTTTTTTTTTTTTGTTTTTTTTTTTTCGCTTGACCAATTTGTACTTCGACTAATTTGTTATCGACAAACTGTAAACAGGAATACAGAAGGAACTGGCGATAAAAAAAAATTTCAATAGACGATTCAATGAGGGTTTCTCGCTATCACCTATCAAAAGTAACACAAAATGCAATATTATTATGTTGATAAACACAATTTTCTACCAATACATTTATCATATCGTTCAGTTCTTAAGAGAGAAAAAAAAAATGAAAACCAAAACACAGAATTATGAAAATTACTCTTGGTGACGTCACACCAATACTGCCATCACAAATATGAACAATTTTTATCATAATATTCCGCTTTCGCGCCAGAAGAAGAAACCTTCTCTGAAAATTGTTGAGCACTTCAAAAAGAAGTCGGAAACACTATCAAACGAAGGTTGTTGCTGGAACTCAGCAATTTTCAGAACCTAATTTTTTGATTATCAAATTTCAAAAAAAAATGGTCACATTCTTGTTGGAAGTATCGCGTACTTAGATATTCCTCCCCAATATCTTCACTAGAGAGGAATATTGACACAAAGTGACGACCACCATAAACAGTTCTCATTGCTAATAAGCTCACGAAGCATTTCAGGTAATATCAAGCCGGGTGTTACAGCGAAAGCACACGAACGAAGCTAAATACAAAACGAAAACATCAATTCAAAATAAAGCAGACTATCAAACAAGGCTAAAATCTAAAAAACGCTAACAAACAAGAATAGACGAGCAGTCCGGCTCTATCGGGACAATAATCCATAAGATCAAACTTACCCCACGGTATTAATAAGCGAGGTGGGCGAGAACGAGGAAGCTTTCAAACCCTCTTTTTTGTGCGAATTTGAGAGCACAGAAGGAATAGTAGCGCACCGCTGATGGTGACGATGAAGATGATTTGGAACTCGATTCGACGAGTCCGAATTGATCTGTGATGTGGAAGAAATGAAGGATGAGCCATGCGTAGGAGGGAACTGAAATTTATTACTGCTTTCCTCGCTAGGTGTTTTCGTTAAAAACAAACCAGTACCAAAATCCGCCACCATACCGATAGGGGAACTGCAGCGTGCATATAATAAATAGTAAATTATTAGGAACGCAAGAAAAGCATAAATTTAATGGAAGTACTTTATAATAATGTTAGTCAACTACGATTGTATTTTTTGTTGCTTTCTCCTCTTTCAAATTTTCGAAATTATCGCAAACACAAAATTTCATATTTTTTAAAGCTAGGCATGTTCACACGATGTCAATGATCGTTGTATCTTTCACCGAGATTACAGAGCTTAAAATTAAAAATATTGCTCAAATGAAGTCATCGAAGAGAATTGTGTCAATTCAATTTACAGTGTCAGTGTTATAAGACGAATACACAGTTTGAAGAAATTGAAGATTCAAACCGATGTAGATGAAAGAATAGAATTCTCCATACTCATTTTATTCAAATACCTTACCACCATTTACCAAAACAAATAATGCTACCAAAATAACTTTTTGAAAACCGTTTGATTTAGAAGGACTCAAGTATTATAAAATCAGCACGGTGAACTTGTTACCGCTAAGAGTGGCTACATTCCAACGTCCAATTGAAAGAGCCTCTTTTAGCCTCGCGATTTGGATCAAAAATCAATCCGCACAAATATAATTACAACCAAAAATTTAGAAAAATAAAATCAAAGAAATCAATTAAAAATAACAGCTAAGGGTGATACGATTAACCCGGAAGAATTAATCAGTATTGAACTCAACTCATTTAAATGAATCAACGAAATTGGCATAATTATGGCAACAACAGCGTGAATAGAAAAGCAAATAAATTAATGATATCCTAATGGAAGAAGTTAAGCACCACTCTAGTACCGTATTTACTTTTTTAGCGTTCAAAACAGAAATTCATAATTACGAGTAGGTAAATAATTGAAAGTATTATTCATTCTGCCTCGAAATAAATTCTCTTACCAGCAAAATACTTTCTATAGTAACTGAAATTTTTATTCGTGGATAACGGGTAACGAGTGGAGGAAAGTCGTTACAATTATCAGAATCAAGACGAAGAAAAGAAATCAACACTAATTATGCACAGGCGCGGATCCACAGGGGGAAGAAGATTCCTCCCAAAAAACAAAAGAAAGTTTTTCAGATTGATCATCTAGATCCGCGCTTGACATGTTGAGCTCGATATCATGAAAATACGAGATAGAAAAGGAATTCTGGTTCACGATCCAACAGACGATTATTTCAATGAGTCGTAATTTATGGAAAGATACGACAAAGCGAGACCGACTTGTTACTCACATATACCTCCCTTCCCCCTCTCAAGATAAAGATTTGATAAAGTAATTTAAAAAAGACTGATAAATACCTGGAAAATACTTTCGAAAATACACTAGAAGAATGAGATGGTTGATTAGATTCAGCCGACGACGGTAACGAATTTTCTTTATCATCTTTATCACCAGTAATACCTTCCATCCACGTCAATGGGTAGGACAGTCTTTTCAACATCTAGAACGTTAGAATCATTGTACCTATAGAAACTAGTACGATGAATCGATCAACTGATACCGATTAAAATTTTACCTTATTTTTTTTAGTATCCGCTTGTCTATCAGTTTCATCCGTGGCCGATGACGACTTCGAGGATGCTTGATCCAGACTACTTTCTTTACTATCTTCCAAACTAAATGAAACGCTAGTCGATTTCTTCGGATGCAACGATAGGTCATCTTCTGGTCGCGATAGCTGACGGACCGGCTTTGGTGGAACGAAATCGTTGGGATCAGAGAGCAAAATGTCGGCGTCCGAATAGGTGGTTTTACGAGACGCGGGTCCTATTAAGGAGGGATCACGAATATCAATACCAGAATCATGATAAGATAGTTTTGCCAAACGACCACTCTGATTTTCAGTTGGCTCAATCTCTACTTCAGCTTTTAATTTACAGAACAAAATACACAACATTAGGCAAACCACTAAGCGCGTACCTAGAGTCTACTTCGCGAGTCGTCGCGTCTTACCTTCGTCAACAGCAGTAGCAGGCCCATCACATTCCAACGAACGCACTTTATTCGGCACCGCCCAATGCTGATCGAGGGACGATTTACGCCTCTCTTCTAAATTTTTAATCACAGCTTCTGCTTCGACTAGTTGAGATGCAGTTGGTTCATTTGTATTTTCTTCATTATCAAGAGGTAACGAGGCCGGTGATTCAGTTTGCCTTTCATCACCAGAATGCGAGGTATCTTCCTTTTCAGAAATTTCATCGGATCTTTTCTAAATAAGGATCATACATTCATGATGATTAGATCGCGTGAATCAACTTCATCTTCAAAAACAAATGAAAATGAAAAACAAGTTACCAGTAGATAATTAGATTTCTTTTTAGGACACGATGTGATCAAATCTCTATCAAATGCTTTTGGGAATGCATTCCCTATCTGACGTTCTTCTTCGCAAGAACACACACTAGCGTCATCCTCTTCTTCTGTTGATGATCTGATGTCGGAAACAAATTCAATGCGTGAAATTTTAAGAATAAACGTATGAATTTTCGTGCACTGAATTTTTATTACATACCTCGATTCGGGAAAAGTTCCATCCTTCGACAGTAATGAATGAGGTTTTTCACTGGGTGAACTATGAATATCTAATGTTGTGCTATCCAAAGAATCAGTCTGATTGGTAACTATATGCTCCAGGTTTTCAATCCCTTCAGCCTCCTGGCCTTCTTTTGGTCGATATAAACTACCCCTGCGTTCTTTCTCGGTAGCATGGTAAATTTCTGGTTTGTCGCTTGATTCCGATCTGTAAAATATCAACAAATTAGTCTAGTTCGCTCTCACACGAGTATTGCAGCCTAAAATTTCAGTTTCAACTCTCCACCTAAACTTACGACCTTGAAAAATTGAGCTGGCTTAATTCGGCTGATCAATGTTACGAGTAAATGTGGGTCAGATAAAACGGTCGGGAGAATTGGGGCTTTGTCATACTTGAGGGCCTTCAGTTTAGGCTCCTATACTGAATAGATTAACTGAACCGGAACCAATCTTTCTTATCTTCGTTTCAAATCTTTGGCATAATCAGTCTCGCCGGAACAGTTGAACTTGAGGTTTTTTCGCGGGAATCAAGAAAGCTAAAAAATTCGCCCATTTTGGCTATTGGCTCTTAGCTGGCTGCAATACTCTTCTTACACTCATATACAGTACAAACACTGATTGACGAATTTAGAGAAATGGACTGACAGCAAGGTTTGTTTCTTTTTCGTCACATCATCCATTATTTTTCACACAGCAATGATTATTTTAATGGTACGTACAAATTGTGCTGAGTATGGGCAACTCTCATATGAGCGATATCATGATATATCGCCGCATTTACGACGAATTCCATCGGAGCTATCACACCGTATGACTCGGCCCCGTGCTCGATGACGAGTTGATCGGATACATTCGGATCGAACATAACGGCATTTGGTGTGACTAAGAGAACACCACTCACAACGCCCTGCAATCAAAGCAATTTAAAATTAAAACGGAGTCCAAATACTCGACTCTGAAAATCACATCAGAGTTCTCCTTTACCTGCCCGTCCGTAATATGTCTGACATTGATTTTCAGGAAGCGATCGAAAGTACGAACTGGTTTATGATGAGTCATAGCAGCAGATGGAGAATGAATTCGTTCGGCGTGTCCGGGTTTCGGAGACGATATCCTAAGACTATCTAACACATCTGAAAATAAAACGGTAAGTAGCACAATGAGACTTATGCTTAAAATTAATATTATGGATATTCGAAGTCACCAGCTGACTACACAGCTGAAAGAACATCCAAGCATAAAACGGGGCAAAGAGAAACTTTTTCTTTTTTCTAAATAAGACACGTTAATTCTATTTCAGAAGTAATGAAATGTCGACAGCGTCAGAGTTTCAAAATATACCAAAACTGATCAAGAAATTGCTCGCATACAACTCAAAAACAACAGTTAAAAATATCTAAATTTTGAAAAGATGAATCTCCTGAATTACAGCGCGACCACTTCTTGAAAAGATTTCTTTTCATCGTAACGAAACGAGATGAAAATTTCCCATAAATCCTTATAAGTGATCAGAAAATATACTGAATATAACCCACACGCTGCGCTATATTGGATTCAACTGACTTGAAGACGCTTATTGACTTCATCGTTCAGAAAAGTCGCGCAACAAGTTCACGTTATGCAACATACCGTCTTCTGCGTTTGTCTCTTCTTTGTTTTCTGATCCGGATAATTGACGAGCATTACCACAAATTTCTGTCTGAGTGCTTTCATCCGGAATAGAACACCGTTCCGTACCCTCGCTAGCCGACTACAAAGAGGAAAAAAAAATAAAAAAAGGTTAGAGAAAGAAAATGAAATGAAAAAAAAAACGGAATAAATTTACATTCGATGAATTCATCAAAGGCCTACTGAGGAAAAATGGTACTCTACATGTCAAAATTCTGCCGTTGAAAGGAAGAAAACAAAACAACCTGATTCGTGAATCAGTGCGACTGGTCATTAGAAGACCTCTGAGAAAATAGAGAGATTATAATTCCATTGTACCTAGGGACGAAATGCGAAATTGTGCGCGAGTGAAGGACTCTTAGGAATGTATAAACCATCGTCGAATTTGTAATTTTAGCAATATTCCACTCGCGTTCTCACAATGTAACCAAAAAAAACGTTTTGACAACGAAAATATGATAATATTGTTCCATATTTCCAGATGGTAATGAAAACATTTTACGGCTATTAATTCTCTGGGAAAACGTCCTTGATTTTTCCTAAATTTTACTATAAAAACGAGTGAAACTTCCAATAATTTGCAAAATTTGCACGTTACGGTAATAAAAATGGTCGTCAAAGAGAAATTAACGTCGGAAAGACAGATGAAAATTATAATTGAATCTAATTTGAATTGATGTTTAACAATTCTTTCTTTTTTTCATTACGAGCCTTGTAAGTACACTTAGCGGAGAGAGGGCAGATGGGGGCAAAAAGGATGAACATGAATTAAAAGGTATCGTCGGTGAAAAGCTGAGAAAGAGAAAAAATGTTGACGGATCAGTACAGAATGAAAGAGCAAGAGGCGCAAAGAAAGAACCTGCCAATCCTGAGACGGATTAGGATGACGAACTTTTTCAAAAGTTCGGAGCTCATTGGAGCATAAGGAAGACTGGAAATTATGCTAGGAAGCTGAGGGAGCAGTGATAGGATTAGAAGAAAGTTAAGGAATCAGTCACAAAAGGTGAACGAAGTGACCGCTTTGCGGCAAGATCTACTGTAGGTGTCATAATCCTCAAGGTCGATGCGAACCGGTATCCCTTGCAAAGGGATAGAGGATGAGGAAGAACTTGACGAGCGAATAAGAATGAGGATTTAGGATTGATGGAATAGAGGTTTTGACTATGAGGAATTCGCGGGGGATCGATGCGAGTGAGAAGAGGGAGGCAGGTGAGCATAGTGAGTTCAGCGGTGAATGTGGAAACGGAGTCTCTCATACGGAAGGATGAGATGTTTACCCTGGATGTAGACTACATATCCGGTTCTGGATCTCAATTTGGTCCAGACCATCAAGCAGAAAAGTAGAAAGGAAGTTCTGAAGAAATGACTTTATTGGCTTGTTGTTCGTACATAAATTTAGCTGTTCCAGGAATTTCAGTAAGATCGAGACGAATATCAGGGAACAAAGGCAGAGTGGATGAAAAATTGGGAAATATGAGCCCACGTTTGAGACGAGTACCTAGATGGAATGAATGACGTGGACTGAGCGGGAAGATTTGACAGCTGGGCTATTGAAGCCAAAAAGTCAGCATCAACTATCGAAAATATGAAAAAAAAAACAATTTCGTAAAATGTATGCCAAAAAATACTCCGAATGGTACGAGCTCTAAATCACCATATTATTCATAATATTGTTCGAAATATTCCGCAGAAGCTCAAGACTTCTTAGGCATACTCCCATTAAGTTTCCGAGATTTGTTGTTTACCTTTATTTCATTACTTTTCATAATTATGAACCATCCATAAATCATGATTTGCTTCGTAAAACTTCCCCCTAATCAACAAACCATAATTTTTTAATAAAAAAAAAATTTAAATGGCAACGGAACTTCATCAAGAGCTGCGGGTATCGAAGAACATTCGGGCGTACTTTCTTTCATAAAATTTGATAGCCAAGTTTCAGAAAGAAGAGTTATAGACTAGAAAAATTAACAATGTTCGATCATTTTTAATGAAGTAGGAATCATCATTACACGGAACCGTACCTCTGAACCATCACCATCAGCGGCTGGAGGTTTCTTCTCTGGTACACGAATGACCTGCCCAGGAAAAACATTTCGCGACGGTAAACGATTCAAAATCATCAATTCCGACGGCGTGGTATCGAATCGTGCTGCTATCGATGTGAGAGTATCCGATGATTCGACCTGCGCAGAAAATTTCTCTATTAGAATAGCTACGCATCAAAAATCAAAAAGTCAATCATGACTTATTATTCTATCCTTTTCAATAAATAGAAAAAAAAAAAAAAAAAAGGTGAGGCGAATGATTACGAAACAATACTGAAGATTTTCTTTTTAAAACTGCACGAAAATCAAACAAGAATAGGATTACTGTGAACTTCAAACATGATATCAATGATTAACGGAGAGGTACAAGTCCGATACGCGATAGAGGAACCACCCAGTGCTATGCCCCCAGCATTACGCCCCCCAGCGTTATGCGTACGCGGACAGAATTTCTCCGAGGGCCCCCAGTAACTAAAGGGATGGCGGGTCTCCCGCCAAAACCGTATCACGTCATCAACCTAGGGAACTGGAAAAATTTCTACCTCGCTACTATCATTATACTACGCCTGACATACAGTGTACTACCGCGGACTGGAACGCGGGCTAGAGCGCGATCTGGAAAACTCACGGGTTCTCTAACGGAGTTGAAAAAGGGGAGGCAGGGAACCTATTTGATGAGTCTTATGGTGCTTGAAACGTTGTATATCTGGTTCATTGAAGGGGCTAGTCCAATTGGTGTATGGAGTATTGCATATCCAGTTACTTGAAGGAGCTTGCTTCTTTTCAGTAATATTACAATTTTTTCATTTTTCTCCCGTACACGACCATAGTTTTGATACCTCTTACGATTCCTCCCCGCCACAACACAACGCTGACGCTGCACGGTTTGAATAGCAGGTTCAAAGGTTGTGGGATACTCGTAGAATGCAACAAAATCAAACCGGTTCGCAAATGTTGCGTTGTAACGATTTTGTTTTGTCGCGTGCATTGTAGGCGAACCTTAATAGTCGGTGAGCGAGCCCGTCAGCTAGTCAGCCCACGATACAAAACACTAGTGGCAGCGCCGTCGCCAGACTTTTTGAGGCCTGAAGCAAAAATTTCACATGAGGCTTTTTCTCAATTTAGACAATTTTACCTAATTTTTTCTTCTCCTCGCCGGCGTGAGGCCTACAGTAGCGCGAGACCTGAAGCGGTAATACCTACTCACCACCACCACGCGATGTCCCTGCTCAAGCTTGAGACTTGAGCTTGAGACTCGAAACTGAGACTCAAGCTTGAGACTGGAGTCCGAGACCCGAATTGAGACTCACGTTTGAGGCTCGAGACTGACTTTTGAGCCTAAGACTCGCGCTTGAGACTGGAGACTGGGACTCGAGACTGACACTCGGGACTGAGACTGAAGCTTGAGACTTGAGAATGACACTCGAGACTGAGACTCAAGCTTGAGACTAGAGCCCGAGACCCGAATTGAGACTCACGTTTGAGGCTTGAGACTGACTTTCGAGCCTAAGACTCGCGCTTGAGACTGGAGACTGGGACTCGGGACTGAGACTGAAGCTTGAGACTTGAGAATGACACTCGAGACTGAGACTCAAGACTGAGACTCGAGACTGAAACTCGTGCTTAAGACTCGAGATTGAGACTGAAGCTTGAGACTTGCGACTGAAACTCGAGACTGATACTAGAGACTGAGGCTCGAGCATGCAACATGAGCTTGAAAATCAAGGCTGAGACTCGAGACTGACACATGGGACCGAGACTGATACTCGAGACAGAGACTCGAGCCTGGGACTCAAGACTGATACTAGAGACTAAGACTCGAGCTTGAGGCTCAAGATTGACACTCAAGACGGACAGTCGAGACTGAAAGACTTTTTGAGACCTAAACAAAATTTTCACATGAGGTTTTTTTGCAATTTAGATTTTCTCCTCGCCGGCGCGCGAGCTCTGAAGCGGTAATATACCTACTCGTCACCATCTGATGACGGCCCTGACTAGTGGTGAGGGACGTTACTAAGACTAACCGAGATGGACGTATCAAAAGTCAATCTAATAGTGAAATCAATTCAATAAAACCGATATATGAAGTCGACATCTCTCTGGAAGGGAGAGACATATTACCATCAGTACTTATCGCGGGTTTTTCTCGACTGCAGCAGGAGGCCATATTACATCGGAGGGATGGGATTCCTTTACATTTATTGAGAACCAGCCCTCGACAATTGAACCAAATTTTTATTTCGCAGCAATTTTCTCTTTATCATTCGATAGTGAATCTACAACAACAACTGGAAGAAGAGCGGCATACGTGCTCACTGCAACCGACATCCGCCATATGGCATCAATTAAGTATCGATTCGGTAAATTACAATTTATGTCTTGTGATATTTCAATTGTTTGATTTGCACACTATCTATTAGACTTTTTTTTTTTTTTACACCTCAGAAGAATTTATGATAGTTGTACCTAGTACGGGTGATCGTATCGGTGTACATTAGCTCCTCGGGTCCAATTTTCTGGCCTGCTGGGATAGGAGCTACTTTTCACTGAAGTTGAGTTGTTTTTCGGAAAACAGGCACCTTTTCACTGTCAGCGTCAACAACATTCATTATTGTCAACAGCGCTGTAAATGATTCGACAAAGTTGGTTGCAATTTACCTCATCCACAATATTTTGGCTGTCGAGATTCTTCTTTTTAGTGTGATCGTTACTCTCTCATTTTATTCACTCCTGGTCCGATTGGCTGTTTTAGCGATAGTCCGAGCTCTTGACCTCATGTGGTCCGTTAAATTAAAGCTAAGAACTTTCTCTCTATCCTGGTACACATTCAATTTTTATCTCGACGTTTTACAGGGTGTCTGTAGGAATGACAAAATGAAATTTGGACCTTTTCAGAGTTTGTAGCTCACTTTTTGAAACCCCAAGAGAGACTTTTTCTCTTCACAGCCTTTCTAAATTCAAAAAGAGACAAATCTCATCACATCAATTTTTCTAATCCTATATTTTGTTTTTCAATTCACGGAAAAATTGCGATTCTAACTCAGTTTTCCGGCGTCACTGAGATAAATTTCATGGTATTCTGTGTTTCTTGGTCCACTTCGTAAAATCCTAGACATTTCTTTGGGTTCCGGGGTGTTCTGGAACGCTAGACACCCTGGTTTAGTAAGCCAAAAGTCAATAATTCAATGAAGGTGTGGCCTGTTTTCTATTTCTACTGAGCTAGTTTTCTGATGTACGACGACCCCTGCAGGCGCCAATTCGTGGGGGGGGGACAAGGGGAACGTCCTCCCCCAAAAATAAAACTTCAAAAATAGGCTGAAATAACGCAAATAGACCATATTTTCCGAGTGAAGCGAGGAAAAAAATTTTCAGACAATGGAATATCCTCCCTCCAAAATGCATGGCTAAATCCGCCCTTGCCCTGTGAACTCGAAGAAGAATTAGAACTACGCCCTATACTCGCCACTCCTCTCCTTTCGGTTCCCTCTTTCTAAATTCTATCCCTCACATGCCCTTATGCATTAAGCGGGTAAAATAGGGTCTATGTGTGTTCGTGTACAACACATCTACATCACAACCTTCTGATAAAGGGTACACAGATCAAATTATTCGATTGCCTGCACCCCCTCTCCATTCTGAAATACTCATACGAATCAGCCTCTGTCAGGAAAATGTCATCATCATAAAGGTGAGATCATCCTAAATATTCTTCGTGTATTTCATACCTCGTCAGAATGAACGATGTAAGAATATTCATTTTCCTTCTTTCATGAGCAATCTCTTGTCAAATACTCCACCTTGACACATCAGCGCAGCGTTCCAAGAAAACACTGCAGCAAAGATTTAACGAGGAGACGAAATTACGAGTATAAAATAAGGAACAGAACGTCCGAGAAGTCACGCATTTCAGATAACAACTGCACTTCAGTCGTTACTCATGTGCACAGATATATTTTAGAGAACCTAACGCGTATAAAATTTTGGTGACTGGTCGCTTATCAGAGGTGGCAAACAGATGGCAAAATAATAAAATTCTCATAAGACGCTGCTTAACTTTGAACTTGAAAAAAAGAATGAATTATTTTGAGCAGAAATTTTTAGGTGAATTTTCTAGCAACGTTCTCAATCGAAAACAAAGAGTATTTAGAGATGCAAAGAAGAAGAAGCGTGTTAAACGCGGTAGGTATACCCTGTACCGCTCCCGTGAGTTTTCACTGCTCACAGATTTTTCGGCGAGTCCGAAATCTAGGTTCTTTAATATAGATATCTGCGCACCTGTGTGATATTTTCCAACCGATGAAATTTCACACAACTACGACCCATGTATATGTCACTGCCTTTATCGAAACTCGAACATTAGTAAAAAACATAATGTTTCATTAACCAGCTCGTATATCGATTAGGAGCGAGAAATTAAGATAGTTGAATTGAAAATTGTATTTATGTAAGAGAGCAAGAGCGTACTCAATTTTTGGTTAACGTTCGTGATGATTTCGCTCTCGATTTGTAATTTCGACGTTTACAGTTTTTTTTTTTAACGAGCGTACTTCCAAAAACATAACGCAACGACGTCAAGCTCTGAAAATTCGATTGTTTTTT
Source organism: Aspidiotus destructor (assembly GCA_035079395.1). Lineage (NCBI taxonomy): Eukaryota > Metazoa > Arthropoda > Insecta > Hemiptera > Diaspididae > Aspidiotus > Aspidiotus destructor. The sequence continues at coordinate 5,856,318 of JAVHKZ010000003.1, read as the reverse complement.
TCTCAATTTACTTTCTATAATGAAATACGAAAGACGATCAGAAAAACGAACCACGTAAGTTGAATAAATAATACGATGATACGAATGAACGAAACGGCTGCCTAACACAGAAACACTATTTTAAACAATCGACAAAAAATTATTATACCGACGGAAAACGAACGCAAAACAGCTGAGTCATTATATTTCAGATTTCGGTGTCGAGATACGCCCCGTTAATTCCATAAATAATAACAATTCCAGAAAAAAAAAAAATTACAAAAATGCAATTTCATTCTACCCTTGAACTTCTTTCACTAATCGTTAGACCTGAAAAGATTATCCCGTTATCGATTCGTCGATATATTTCGCGAAAACAAAAACATTACATTCAACAGCCAACCACCCACCCACTCCACACTTCATCATACCGTGTACCACCTCATTTCATTGTATCGGTTCTACATTTTCCCGCGTACTCACTTAATTCGCGATGCTGTCCTCGTACATACTTAGCTTATATATACGACACAAAAACATACATGCAAAATTATAAAACAATGTTCGACCTACTCGCTCGGCGAAAAAAAAAAAAAAAAAAGTTACACCGTCTGACCTCTCAACGTAGGAAAAAGGCATTCATTTTAAGGCCGAATTATTCGCGCCGAAGGTAGGCCCTATACAGTCGACTCGCAATAAAGTCAGCTGCGACAAAAGATCTCAAACTACGTCTCAGTTTATTTGAAAACAAAAAAAGCTCTTCGGGAATTTTCAGTCGAGTATATACGCGAGCGTAAAAAAGGAAAACCTTTAGTCATTTTACGAGTGTGTTATAGCGAATATTATTTCTACTTTTTCTCTCTTTCTCTCTCTCTCTCTCTCAATTTCTGTCGTTTCCTATATACATTTTTCAGAGTTTACAATTCAACCACGACAATATGGGCGTAGAACTTACGGCAACTTTTTCGACAAAACGTGAAAAGCATGTCGAAATATTGTTACGAAAAAAGAAAATAAGCAAAACCCAAAACTTCTCTCCGCGATACGGGTCAGGTCAGACAATCGAACTATGAAAAATATAATATGTAAAATACGCGTGATATTTAAATACCTTATTACTAACGGGATTTTCGCCTGTTTTCGCAGCTAAACAACTCAACTTCGTTCTGAATTCTTTTAGTTTCGATGAAACAACTTTTAGGTCACGTTCGTGTGCAGTGACGAGGCTGGAATTGAGGTTTTACAAAATATATATGGAAGTGAAAAGTCATCGGAGATGCGTATTCTCCTCTATTTACGCCGATCGAACAGAAAAACAATACCTTGTATAGTCAAATGAACGTGAAATGAATTATGAAAATATCTCGGTAAGGACTTGTTGAATCCTTTGCAATATTTAAACCTTTTGAGACACGAGTTAAAACGAATTGGGAATTAAAACGCGAAATTAATTCATAAAACTCGAGAAAAACTCAAGTCTCAAGTGAGTGGCCTCTTCACAATGGAAATGTGGAGCGCGTATTTCATGAAACAATTCTTCATTTTCCTCTTCTGTAACGAGAGTACGTTCGTCATAAATTATGAAAACGTATAATAGCTAGTTTTGTGGATTAGATCAGAATATTTTTTATGAAAAAAAAAAAAAAAAAAAAAAAAAGTAGGTACTGTCGTTGATGTATTCTCTCTACATACGAGGAAATAAAAAAAAAAAAAAAAAAAAAGGAAGTTCGACGCTGATGTTAAAATTACACAAATCTACTTCTACATACTAGAGTAAATATACACAGCAGGGCAAAGCACTCATGGTTTTTTCCACCGGACAAGATCACAAGAATCGTAACCATTTTTTTAATTTACGCTAGAAAAAATTAACGATTTATGATATTCAATTGCGTATTTGGACGCTAGTGTCAAGATTGGAGAAGGAGATCATGAAAAGAAGTTGCAATCCAATTACAGTGCAGAAGCCAGGAGGCTTTTCCCCTAGTACCTCACAGAAAATGAAATCACTTACTTTCGATTTATTCATAATTCATTTCTCCCCAATTATTCCCATCTTTTCCGAAAAAAAAAAAAAAAATTCTAAATAATCCACTCCCATAATCCAGAAAGAATATTTTGTCTCCTTCCTCGATAGCATCAACCGAAAATCTGTTGCTCTGAGAATTTTTTCGACAACGGTACAGCCTCATCACACCGGAGTTTATATTCCGAAAAATCTGAAAATTTTCAAACTTGACTTCAATTTTGAAAACTACGCGCTGGGAAAAACCGCGGATTTTTCGACGACTCGAATAACATCATCAGTTATTTACGACTACGCTGAGATTTACATGAAATTGTGACTGCAATTTTTTCCCACATTTCATAAAAATTTCAAAACTTCCACCGATTACATGAAGGGAAATTTGTCGGCAAGGTTCACATTTCTTTCAGTGCAATGGGTATTTTACAAAATAATTATCTAATTCCACAATGTTCGCGCAACGTCCAAAATTTTTCAAAGCCTACACCTGAGAGTCGGAAATATTTCCAAACCCCACACTCTCACGCCAAAAGTTGTTATCCTTTCTGTTGAAAACTGCTCTCCATCTCCTCTTCTCTTGACTGTGACGCAATTACAACTTGAAAAACATTTTCTGGCAGTGCCAAAAATGAATAAAGATCATGTTTCATGTCTTTCTTAGTAGATGGTGGCTTTTGGAGGACTCACTTGCTCCGCTTGTTTGCTACTTGTGTCTAGTATAGGTCCAGTTTAAGATATTTCAAAATAATAGATTTTGGGAGCTTACACCTTGGCCTAGTAATAGTTCAGTATAAAGCTAGAATAAAACTAGTATAGCTTTTGGGAGCCGCTAGCTAGACCAGTAGTTTACATAGTATAATAATATAGAGGAGGATGCAGGATTCCTAGACCTAGCATGAAGCCAGTGTAAGCCTAGTATACCAGTAGCTTACTGCACTGATCAAAGAGTGATCTAGCACGCACACACGCACGCATTCATATTTTCAACAAAATTCAGGTAGAGCTCAGAGAAAAAAAAGCTTTCGCAGCGCGAAAGCAATACCGACTTTTTCTTTACTATTTCCTCAGGTTTGTACAATAATCGATGATAACATAAATCGCTTGTTAAGAACTCCAAATGACTTCGTTCTCCGATACAATTTCTTTTTCGTAGCTTGCCTAGCATTTTATATTTTATTCATTCATTCGCCCCCACCCCCATCTAAGAAAAGGAAATACCTCGTAATAAACTATGAAGATTCCATAACAAGCCTTGAGCGCTAGTTAACCAACTAGTATTTAGCTGACCACACGAAAACTATTAATCCGATTTAAAAAAAAAATAGCGTACACACACATTCACGTTCACTACTTTATTAACCCTCAATTTCATGGAAATCGACCGAATAGATACAGAGAACATTCAGGTACAAAAAAAAAGTACATACATACATACATACATACATACATACATACATACATACATATGAATTTGAACGAATGTTAGAATCGTGATCTAGACCATCTGAAACGCCGAGAAAACATCCCCCCATCCAAAAATTCCACCGCGCGCAAGATTGCAATACCTCCTAAAGTCGGTAAAAATTCACGGTTTTTACAACGAACTTGAATGAGGGGATACAGGGAACCTGTTTCATGAGTTTTGCGGTTGGAAAATCCTATGTCTGTTCAATGAAACAATGCGCTAGAAAAACAATGTGTATTTTTCAGTTTTGAAGTATATAATAATTATACTAGCTTTATACTAATATAACTGAAATATTAATATGCTTAGCAATCTGTAATATCTTCAATATACCTCCCTCTGTTTGATACAATAGTGTGATTATGGCTATGTGACTGGAATATTGCTATGCCTAGCTATTCCTATTATCTCTAGTATAAGCTAGAAGTCCTCCTTTATTATATATAGATGATAGGAGGGGGAGCTCAAAAATTTTCCAAGTCCCAAGGTCATAGGTGATTATGGCTGTATAACTGGAATATTGATATGCCTAGCAATTTGTATTATCTTTAGTATAAGCTAGGACCCCTCCTTGTAGTATAATAGCTTTATACAAGTATATAATTAAATAGGAGGGGACTTGGGGGAAAAGATGACCTTAAGGTAGAGGGAATAGGAAAGAGGGGGAGGACCAACATTTATCAAGTCCCAAGGTCATTCTCAAGGACATAGTTAGGTAAGGAAGTTGCCTCCTGTACGCCAGACACTTTTTCTCAAAAGACTCCCTGTTAAAATTACAAGTCTCAAGGTCATCTGCACGCACGCATGCAAATTTTCAAATGCAAATAGGGTTAAAATAAAGATATGAAACATGTCAGAAAAAAAAAATGTGACACAGCACAGAATCTAACATGTCTCCTCTATGAGACACGTAGTGAGCATTTTATATGCTTGCTTCCTACACTTTGATCTGATGCATTGATTGTATTGACTCTTGATACATTCATCTTGGTTCTAATGACATCCTAGAAAGGTCCTTCTTCACCAGCATTTCCTAGTTTAGTATGAACCTTTCTATACAACAGACTAACTAGTTGGTAGGTTCATACTTAAGCTAGTTTGTACAGGCGTAGTATATTGCACAAGTATGCTAGGATACCTGGCTCACGGGCTCACTCTTAGCCTACCTAGATTTTTCCAAGTCCCTGAAGGTCACTGATGACGTCAACTAGCAGTAGAGAACTAGCAACAAGATGAAAACCTGGTATAAGCCTAGTACTACTACAGGCTGAGCATCTTGGTATATTGTCTACATGAAAGTAGCCAAGTTTGATGTTATAACCTAATATCCTAGAGTACAGAAGGTCAAAATTCTCTAAAACCTCAGAGTAGGTCAAGGTCGCCGGTGACGTCATCAAGCGTGACAAGAAACCGGTAACGCTTTCCCGTAACAAGTTTTGCAGGAGTAGCACCAGTCATTAGCCTGGTACAGGCCTATTATAGTTTAGTATGCTATATTTTAGGGCTTAGTTTAGTATCATGAAAGTAGCTGAGACCAATATTATAGCCTAATATAGGGTGCACCAAAAAGATGTTAAGAGTCAACCGGGGAACTCCACAAAATTGTTGCAGAGTCCTCCTGGAGTTTTTCGTTTAACTGTTAACATCTTTTTGGCGCACCCTGACAGTAGAGAAGGTCAAAATTTTAACTAAGAACCCGTTTAATGAAGGTCTTTTGAAAAATTTGCCATGCTTCAAAACAGAAATGGTCCAAGTCGAACATTATTTGCAAAATTAATTCAAGTTCGCCTCCTATCATACATAGTTTGGATTGGACTTGAAAGAAATTTTGACCTTTGAGCTACATTATGATGGACGTAAAAAATGTAGACTCTCGAGCCGCACTATAATATGATATAAAGCAAAAGGACTTGGAAAAATTCTCACTTTCAGGCAACACACCCCGATATAAGAAACTCAGGTAAACTTAAGAATCTTCAAGACCTCAATTTGAATTCTCAATACCAAAACCAATTCAACCTATAGAACAAGATCCCTACGTTCCTCGTTTAACTTTGTCTTTACAAGTCCCTGAAGTTGGTCGTGGCCACTTATGACGTCACCAAGTAGGGCAAAAAACTGATGATTTTTAAAGGAGTGGCATCAGCCAAAAACTTTTGGAAAGTCGCTACCAAACCGTGGTGGTTTTTCTAAGAGTAGTCTCAATCTTGAAAGCATAATATAAAATGCTAAAACCTTCTGGCAGGACCAAATAAACAAAGATCATTGCTCATTCGCCCCCATTCCAGCGTTGTATAAGTCTGGAGTTGTTGAACTAACTATCCTACCGTATGCTAGGCTAACTAATACAAGTAGAGGTCGGAAATGCAAATCCAGTCTTAGTCTACTATAAACCACCCATAATCCACCCACCTTTCGCCTGCAAGGTACGGAAATTGAGGCTAAGAAGACCTTGAAATACCTGGGGCTCTGGTTCGAAGCAAGCTCAGCTTTTGCCACCACTTTGAAATGGTGGCGGAGAAAGCTTTCAGGGTAGTGACACGTTTGTCCCACCTCATGTCGAACCAAGGAAAACCAAGAGAATCAAGAAGAAGACTCAAGATGAACGTAGCGATGTCAATCCTCTTATGGAGCCCCTGTGTGGGCCGACTCCACAAGGATTGAGTACAGAAGAAGAGAAATTGAAAAAATCCAACAAAGAGCGGTGCTTAGGTGTGTTAGTGCCTACCGCACAGTGTCGACGGTCGCTCTTTGCATACTAGCACGGACACCGCCAATTGACTTGCAGGCAGAAGAGCAAGCACAAGTATTCAAGGCAAAGAAGAAGACAAGGACCATCCGACAAGCCTTGCGGGTCAAGCAGGAGGCCAGGCGCTCCTTGCTTGCCGAATGGAAAGAGCGACTCGCCCATACAGGAAATGGTGAGTGGACACGGGCGCTAGTACTTGATCTCAACAATCGGATGGACCGAGGCCATGGCCAACTAAAATTCCATCTCACACAAACGATGAGCGGCCATGAGAGTTTAAAGAGGTACCTTCACAGAATGGAGAAAGTTGAGCAACCGTCAGATTCAAACTGTCAGGAGCGGGATGATGGACCACAACACACCATCTTTGAGTGTGAGGCGTGGAGACGTGAGCGGGGGTTAGCTAAAGGCCTCTCTCTGAGATCGGGGAAGATGAAGAACTCACCCCTAGCAACTTGGTTCCATGCATGCTATGCTCAACGTAGGCACGGAATCACATATCTACATTTGCCGCTAAGGTAATGAATGATGGTAATCGATTCACAATATTGAAATAGAAAATTCAATCCATAAAATACCACTTTACGAGGCAATATTCATAAAATTGTAGACGACGAAAAACTGGCAATGGTATACTAATCGAGAGAATGTCAACGACCGAAATTAGTTCATCAGTTTCCACACCTATGTGAGAAGGTGAGACTGGGAAATCATTGTGGTACAGGCTAGCATGTGAATATTCAAGTGTCAAATGAAAAAGATCGTGAACTTTCCTAGTTTCACTCCATTGGGTGAGTTAAGTTGAGTTCCAAATAATCTTTTATAACAAAAATGAATCGCCAAGCGTCGGAAGCACGGAGAAATGAATCGAGTGCAAAGATGTCACAGGTACAAGTCTGAGAAGATGAGTCAAGTTCAAAAGTTCATTTTCCTTCACACTTCTCTCTTGACAGCATTATGCTCTTCACTTTGTTTATGAATAATATTTGTACACATATGACTCAATAAACTGCGCATAAATACCTGCGTGTAAAATCTCTCGAGTGATTTATTTTATTTATCTTACTGCCAATCACCGCTATTGTATCCTACACGTTTATAGTTCTATCAAACAGCTGCTGAAAAATTGAAGTTCCAAAACTATTTACACGCTTCTTCTAATTCGTGTGAAATGTCTTCCCCTCAACGGAAATGATGGATGAGAAAAGTCACGTCGTTTCGTTTAATTGTCATCAAACATATACTGAAGTTCAATAGCCATATTACGACGTTGTACTTCGTACGGATATGAATGTATTTTATCGCACGCTGTATCGAGCTAATTCTCATTATTAATGACCGAGTTTCATATCTCTCTTACGCACAAGTTTTCGGCTAGACGCGAACCGCGCCAAATTCAGCCTGATTCTTAAGAACTCTAGGGGGAGAGAAAGAATACGGTCGATGAAGCTAGCCATTCTCCTTCGCAGCCTAGAATACTTCAGAGCATACTCCTGACAGACTGAAGAGAACTCCGGGCCCGGGATTCCCAAAAAGCTCTGATTCGTAAAAAAATAAGAAGAGAGAAGAAGAATATAGAGAGCAACTTAAAAGTGAGCTCACAGATAGCAAATTGGCTCCTAGCGGCTCTGCCCTGGGGAATTAATTGAAGATTCCAGGCTTAAAACAAGACAACTCCGAAGGGAGCCGCTGCTAGCAGATTTCCACTCGGGCCTCATCCGATTTTTAGCAGTCCTGCACCAACGAATTGGATGCATATTCCAGGTCCATAAACTGGCTCAACTCCATCCCTTCTACCTTAGCAGTGGAGGAGACATTTAATCTCAATACTTTCTCCTAGTACAGGTTTGTAAAGACTAGTGTACAACAGTATCCTATCTCCGCGGTAAGTCTAATCCTTTTCCCCTTCTTATCTAGTATATCTTGCACTAGTATGAGCTAAATCTCCCATTTGCGGCAAATGTGTGTTAGAGTGAGCCGGTTAGATATAATGGGACATACTTGTATAGGATAATGTTTCTAGCTGATTCACTCCTCTGGTTCAGCGTAGCTAAACTAATGAGCTCTTCGCCTATTTTTGAGAATTACATGTTCTCCCGGAGTTAAGCTGTCCCTCACTCACCCTGAATGGTTTTTTATTATTCCTGTTCAATCAGTATGGCCCTTGTCAATGAAGCTTGCGTCGCTCAAGAACATATGGTCAACAGTTTCTCGCTCATGATTTGGAACTCTCTTTCCACTAGCACTGAGTTCGGAAACAAAAGATTAATCACCCTCGAAATTTAAATCATAAAAATAGATCGTTGAGAAAAATTCATGAACTGACAGGACCCAAGAACACATTGAAAAACGAAAATATTACTTCAAGGGAATGAGGAGTGCTTACGAGTTATCTGAGATGATGCGTGACTAAGAATACTTTCCTTCTCTGTTTTCAAAATCTTATCATGAGTAAGAGCCTTCATGTTTGTGGATAATTATACAGCCCTACATAATTTTCAGCACCCTATTCTCGCTTTTACGATATCTCCTGATAGTAAACGAAGATACAACTCACAAAATAAATTTTAGAATGATTCGTCGGACCCGACCGATCAATTGCAATTTTCAGAGCTCCAAATGAATGAAAATTCGCCTCATATAATCCTACACAACATAAGTTCATTCCGACTTGTAATTCTGAGTTTTGAAAATGTAGAAAATGGACGACATTACATTGAGATAAGATGAACTTCGATGATTATAATCTACTACCCAATTACCTCTCGACTATTTTTTTTTTTTCAAAACAAGATGAATACGAACGAGGATATTTTGATCATTTTTGTGTGCTTCGTAATTTATTACACCGACCGGAGAAAACATCGTAAACTTCTGGTCACCATAAATAGTCACTCGGAGAAAAATATGCAGAATATATTACCTTGTACGTGATCGTACGTGCCGGAGGTGGTCTCTGCATCTTCTTGAAGTCCAACTTTTCTTTACTGCCAGTACGACTGTCTCCATCTGTATCTGCAAGTCAAAGACGTCATTGCGATAAATAAAACGTAAGGAACGTACAAAACGCTCTCGTGTAACTAGGACGAATAATTGAAATAACAATAGCGGAACTCTGATTTGCCGTTAACGCGAGCAAAATTGAAAAAAACTGAAAGGAGAGTTGCGGGAAAATCGGTTACATCAACCAGTTGAAAGAGTTCGGTATATTCCGGCTGAAAAACGACTTCGTATCGCGGAATCAATTAATTCGATTACCGCAGATAAACTGCGAGATTTAAAATTAATACATATTTAGATTGATATTAACAAAAGTACCTTCTTGTCTGAAAAAGTAGACGACAAAACTACCTTCTTCTTTTTCTATTATATTTATATTGCTCGAACGATATTCATCCATAACAACAGCGAGAGTAGAAATAGTCTAGCACGAAGAGGACATATTATCTCTTCCGTACTTCAAGGTATCGTCTTCTGAGAAGATCACCACTGATGAAAGCACACGCGAACTCAACGATGATCTCGTAAAACACCTTATTACAACGCAGGTAGTCAAATTACGACGTAATTCAGCGATTACTTCAACAATAGTACCAGCAAACTGATAGCGTAAACAGTATCACCGGTAGGAAATCGGTACCAGTCCAAAAAGATCATCTAGGTCAAGTTTTCGAGATAACATGAGACACATACGAGACTCGAACCATGGCGTAGAAGATACTTGTTGATCACACCTTCACGTATTCTTTTCTACATACGCGAATGTTGAGCAATTTCACGACACTCTCAACGGTTATTCTCACACGAGTTCCGTATATTCATGATTCGATCGTGCATTATCAACTTCACTAGTGCTATTTTATTCACAAGAAACTGAACCATTGAACGTACTCGCTACAACCAGAATAAGTGAACTACTACTACACTCTATCACATCGCGCAGAAATACTGCTAATCATATTCGTACGAACACTCACAAAGATCAACAAAGCCTAATAACATATTCAGCAATGACTGAGTCAACATAATAATTTTTTTTATTAATGAGAGAAATTAAAATCGGGTAGTTAATGAACCTAATTAAAGTTCGCAGGCCAGTACACACAACCGAGAACCCATCTTCAACAAACCAGAACTGAAAAAAATATAAACAAACTCGAACAGAGATGAGAGAACTGCTGATAAAAAGTTTGTTTTGGTTTCGACTGGATAGCGTAGCGCTATCTATGTGCGAAAAAATTTCGGACTTCGCAGACCGTTGGCGACTGGCGAGCTGCTATCGGTGGTTCTTCATTGCTAACGCTGATAGGCGTTAAGGTATAGGACTTTTACAATGTTTACATTTTCATCAGTTTGTAGGACAATTACCACGAGAGCAAGAAAGATAGAATGAGTGTGATTCTATCGTCCCATCCTCCTTGCTCTCATGGTATTTGTCCGGCAAACTGATGAAAAAAGTAAACATTGTAGAAATCCTATTCATAGGTATAAATTAAAGTTATGTGAGTGTATTATTAGATAACAGGCCTGTTAGGTAAAACTAAACAAAACAGTGACCGAGATTGAAATTGACAATTAGATGGTGGTAGCATTTAGAAAATCCTGTTCTCCACACGTCGCAATTCCACCTCCAGTTGGAGAAGAAAAACACCTTATACAAGCGATTAAGGTAAAAGCAAATTCATTTTTTACTTGTATAGAAATTTTCTCATCTACAAGCCTAGGCAACCCTGACAGCGGAGATACAAAAAATGTCCCAAAATAATGTCAGAAAATGAGATCATCTATTAAAATTTCAATTATGTATTGAGGACAATATTATAAAATTTGAAAGAAATTCATATTCAGGAATGATAAATACCAAGAGAAATTTGACATCGTACGTTGTGTACTAGTCTGATGTCAGGTTGAAAATTTGTTGTTGTCAATTGAAGCTTGCGAGTCAGGCTTCATCCTTGAGCACTTTTTTTAGATTTCATTTTTGAGACAACTTTGCTCACAAAGGTAGGTTGAGTTGAGCGTAGTTTCTCCGTTCAGATAAGTTCTTATACGATCAGGGAGGGTATTTCTTTGGCGGAAGGTGCTCACTTTCAAATCAATCAATTGAACAATTTCATCGGCAGTTTTTCAGGAACGTCATCTTCGTTGGTTAAGAAAGTATTTTCAACAAATGAACCAGTATCTTCTTTATTTTTCTCAAATCGCAGTCAAATTCAATCTGCAACTGCCTCAACACGAGTGAGGACACGGGCCGTCAAGTTCAGTCGTTAGGTCGTCATTTATCCTCATGGTTCCCTGATCGGGTGACAACTTTTATAATCAGAGGAGCTTTTTGGCATCTCTTGGTAACTCTAAGATTGATATAGAATGTAGTCGAATTGTTCTATTATTATATTCAAATCGTGATAGACTATTATCAGTTTAATTGGAATACGGAAGTCCAAAGATGATTGATGACGTAAAGACTAAACATGGCGACCCATGCCCTAACTCGTCGTATTTACAGCTCTAGCTCTGTACCTTAACAAATCACTGAATTAGAGGCAAGAAAACGTGCTATGTCTATTCCACGTCACTACGAACTCGACAGAAAATGACACACATAAACTTCGAAAATTACGTAAATATTTTATGGCCCGCGAAACTTCTGCCTTCCCAGAGAAAGTTGTCGGGGCTTGTTCTATCACCCAAAAACTCTATTTCTTGTGCCTTGCTGAAGAGCCTCAGCCACTCCTGAACCCCTCCCTTTTCTACCGATTACATTTTTCTTCAGTCAAACGTGGAACACGACTTTTAATTTTTCTTACTTTTTAAAGTGATCGATTTCAAGAATGATAAATCACGAATAACACACTCTTAATTCTGCATCTTGGAGGATTTTTTGCTGCAGCGTTCCTCGGCGTCATCATCAGTAAGATAAATTCTGCACGACAATATTTCATTATCTTCTTTCTTTTTCCCGTTCCCCTTACTAATCGAGATACAAAATCAAAAAAATATAAAATATGGAAAAAAGGATTCCATCCCCTCATGGACAATTTTACCAACTGAATAATGTGGGCAAACTTCTGGAGAAGTCAATCGACTCGCGAGCTATTTGAAGAAAAGAGACATAATAACTGGACACTGTACATAAGATACCACGCTCAGGCTGAAGAGTATAACCGAGACAGCAATGTCTACGCGTCAGTCTTGCGCAGCCCTCAGCTCCGCCGTAAAAAATGCGTTTGATACAATACCGCATGGGAGAGGATATTGAAAGATCTCACAGACTCAGAAATGCCTGCATACCAGCTCAGGATGATCAGCAGCTACTTCAGCTGTCAAGAAATAACAAGCAAAAATGCCTGTTGGTACAGAGAAGCGGGCAATTACTCATGGTTTGTCGCAAGGGTCGGTCCTTGGACCGCTCTCGTGTATGGTTCATTACACTAAACGGGATCTTGAAGGTGAAGCTGCCACCAGGCATCAAGTTTATTCACCATGCCAGATATGCCCAACCTACGGCCCGCGGGCCACATCCGGCTCACGGAGTCCTTTTGTTGACAAACCATGAAATAAAGACAAGAAAATGTCTTAATCATTGAAAATTGTAAAAATTGGCCCGCCTCACGTTTTCGAGTGGCCCACTTGCTGAAAAAGGTTGAGCATGTCTGCGCTATGCGAATGACACACAAATGATACACACTGCCGAAACAACTGTTTGGGTGGAAATCAAGTTAACCAGGCCCCTGAGGCAGTGCCGCGTCGGTCAGTAGAGAAGACAAGAGGCCATATTATTCACAACTTGTTAAAAACTCAAGTCTACCAACGTTCCACGATCGAGAAGGTGATGAGGTATCTGGGCACCTGGTTCAACTCGAAGCTGAGCTTTGGGCCCTATTACCTGGTAGCAACGAAGAAACTAGCTGAGCCGCCTAATGGCGAACTTAGAAAGACCGAGGGAAGCCAGAAGTATAATGATCAGCACCCTATTTTCGATTCTGTTATATGGTGTCCCAGTATGGACCAATTTCATAAAGATAGCACACAGAAGGGGAGAGATCAAAAAGAGTTGCACTCAGGTGTATTAGTACCTACCGCACTGCCTCAACGGAGGCTCTTAGTATATTAGCACCAATCGATGTCCCTGCTGCGGAGAGAATCGTGGGGTTCAAAGCATAGAAGAAGACAAAGACTGTTCAAGAGACTTTAAGGGTCAAGCAGGAGACCAGGCGCTCCTCGCATGAGCGAAGGAAAGCGAAAACTGCTCAGAGTGAATTAGGAATACAGATGATCTGTGTCTAATTCTAATACGCTGTTGAAAATGTTTGAGGACAAGGACCCGCCCTGTTCAACTCCTTTCTCGGTTCTGAATGTGTCGCCCTTCCTGTCCAGTTCAACATAAGCCCTCGATAAGTTGTATTGATGTGATAGGATTTCTATGATTTTTTCTGGGACCCCTTGTTCGGCTAATGCCAGCCAAATACAGGGAGTCGAACGCTTTGTTAGACTTGGGCGGCAACCAAATCCCAAATTCAAAAGATGAAATCCACCTATTACGCCATGCTATGGAAAATCCTGCAAATTGAAATGAATGATAGAATTAAGAAAACGGAAATAATTGAAAGAACACTCACACGGGATGCAGGATATACCTGCAAAAAACCAAAGGTAAAATATGCAGGTCACATGGCAAGAGCTGACAGGAACAGGTGGAACGTACTAGCTACAGTTTGGTTACCATATGGAAATAAGAGAGGTAGGGGTAGACCAGCGACTGGATGGTGTGATGAAACTGTAAGAAGGGTGAGCCCTCAATGGATGGTAGTCGTTTAAAATAGGAAAAGCTGGATAGTGGTGACGGAGGCTTATGCTTAATTATGAGCAGTTTAGGCAACGGCGTACCTGACGTACTTGTACATAATATTCTGTAATAATTATTGTGCTTTACCTAAACATTAAAGCTGCATTAATAATAATAATAATGATCTGTGTCTTAATACGCGACCTCGATGAAAGGATGAAGGGAGATCAGAATCAGCTGAACTTTCATCTGGCGCAGGTATCAGGCAGTCATAGCTGCTTCTGCAAGTACATTCAGGCTTCACGAAAAGTTGAGGAAAGTTGAGCAATGACGACCAAGAGAGAGATGATGAGCGACATTATTCCTTATTCGAGTGAGAGGTGTGGAGGTGTGACCGAGTCAAGCTTAGTCCGTCTCTTCAAAAAATTCGGGCCAATAGCCTGGTAGCCAACATCCCAAATTCCCAAGAAGTATGGAACTGGGTATACTTGTAGCATCGGTTATACAGAAGAAGATGGACACGGAATGGAATGGGCAAATGCAGAGCCACGCTATGGTCTACTTAACACCTGTGCCTCATCCAGATGTAGGCGCTACCTCGCAGGAAGAAGATGAAGCGTAGGACATAGAGGAAGAAAAAGAGGAGACTCCAACAGCGACTTAGTTGTAAGTCGTGTCTGATTTGTGTGCTACAATTTACGTGCCTGAGGGCACTGCACTGCAGCTTGAGGGTAGCCAGGAGGAGAGGGTTTCGCCGAGCAAATTCCTCCAACACTAAAGTCATACCATCTTATCGGCGTTGGAGGAGACAAAATTAATAAATATTCAATCCGCACCCATTCCACGGTGGAAGACAGGCGTTTTAACATTATTACCTTATTATAGTTATTTGTGAATACTTTCATGAGTTTGGTTTCCTCAACAATATTAATGTTAATATGATTTTTCAGCATTTCATTGGTTACATGTTTTTTCAAGGGCACATGCTTATTGACAAGCTGTAAACTTCCTTTTGAATTCCGACCTAAAAATTTTCGAAATCCTTAGCACCCAATGGATACCCAAAGGGCAAAGTCACACAACCATCAGTTTCCTTTGTACTAAGATCCTACTCTAACATCGTCGGAGACGGGGATAGTGAATTCCGAGCCGAAAATACGTGTTTTACTCTCAATAAAGGCGTACTAATAGGAGTACTCGATGTCGTGAAGTTATTAATTTACTGCGCACCAAAATTCTCGTTTTTCCTGTGTATTCATCCAGGCCCGTAGCCAGGACAATTAAACAGTTTTAGCCTATGATTTTTAAAATATTGAATCAAATGAAAATCATAATTAAAGCTCAGTCCATTTCATCCAAGTCGAAAGTCAATTTTTACTGCAGAAAAATTAATGTCACTAATAGAAACTTTGAATTGTCTTTCGCGTTCAATATTCAAGAATAGTCCAACTCGTAGTGTAAAACTGGACAGCCTTCATTTTCAGTGAAGTCAATGAAAACATATTTCCTATACTTTTCCGTCTCTCGTTGATTTCTCACAACAGATGAAATAAGTACACAATAATTATCAATCAAGCTTTTCTACCACTCTCTAAGTGATACAAAACTTACACACCACTTCCTCATACCATGACTTCACGTTTTTTTCCGTACCAATAATTAGGTATAACAATA
Organism: Aspidiotus destructor; assembly: GCA_035079395.1. Taxonomy (NCBI): domain Eukaryota; kingdom Metazoa; phylum Arthropoda; class Insecta; order Hemiptera; family Diaspididae; genus Aspidiotus; species Aspidiotus destructor. Next base: position 5,840,639 of record JAVHKZ010000003.1, on the reverse strand, counting down.
TACATTAGTCCTAGGATTAGGGCTTGTCAATTGCCACTCTATGATGTCATACGCTAGTATTTTTGATATGTTTCATATCTTCAGGCTAAGTTTCTGAGTAAATTTTCTGTCTAGGCGCCTCCTTGTTAGCGGTATGTCTGAATTCTTTGACCTAGAGACTTGGAATTTTTCATTCCTAGAAAATTTTTACGTCATTAATGTCGACTATGCTCGCTTCTCCTTTCTTCTTTCGAATAACAATCAATTTTCCAATTTTGTCGTCCATTTCTCATCAAACATTCTTTCTACGGAGGCTGCAGCCAACAAGAACTGCAGTCCTCGAAATCTCTTCTTGAAGTCCACAATTCTTCTTACTGTCTGATCAATTTTGCATTTCATTTGACTTTTTCCACGCTCATGTTTGGCACTGTACGAACATCCTGAGAGCACTCAACTTTTTATAATAGGTAATTAAGTAGAGATCGACACTCTCGTCACATCAACAATCAATATTATTTCCTGTTCCAGTCTCTGGCCCAAATAGAGTACCTTTTCATCGAGCGAAATAAGAACCTCGGCCTTCACATTTTCCTTTCAAATTCTCATTTTCTCCCCGCTTATATACCAGCTTCCAGTTCTTTCACTCAAATTCATAAATCTTTCCAACCCATCGATCTCATATTACCATCGTCAAATATAAGACAATTCAAGAATTACTAACACTTTCATTCCACTCCAGTCATGGCACACAAAAACCTGAAACAATTTCATTACCACCCTAGCCTACTAATTACCAAGATTATTTATGGGTAAAGCTGGTAAAGGAAAAAAATTACGACTTCGTAAGTCAATATCGGGTTCTTTAAAAACGATAGAAATTCAAAAAAAAAAACGTGTTCGATCGTATTAATATTGTTGACTTAACTATGACGAGTCATTAATCCAATTCGAACATGAAAATAAAGTGTATTTACGTTATTGTCACCGTCATTCTAAACTCTTCATTTGCATGTCGGCCCCACTGCATCAGGCATAATTAGAATTATAGCGCGTAATACGAATCCTAAATTTCTTCTACAGTCTACAATTTGTCAGTGGAAGTGTCGATACAGCCACTTGTGTCCTCGTTTGAAAACGATAAATAAGTGATATTGTCGTATACAATGAACAGAAGTGGTTTCAATTTTCGATTGTCACCGCTCACACGAGACTATCGACAATATACCTCATAGTATAGTTTCGATACAAAATAGCTTACAGTGTCATCATCGCGGATAAACGAGCAGAAAATGAGGTATTATCGCCGCGCAACATTATATTATTAAATAAAACATGTCTGCAGAAAAGTTCATTCCATCTGTTATACATTTACGTCGTACAAATACCGACGAAGAAACAAAACCGCATGCGTTCGACGACATAATTCTCATCACATTGAGTATCGTAGGTATAAAAGAGGGTTTTATTTTATTCTCGCTGTACTAAATTCTTAAATTTTTATTATGGTAATGCAAAAAGTGCACATCAGGAATTATCAATGCTACTGCACTACGTCGATGAAATTTCGCTAGCTCTACATATTTCACTATTTAGCGAGAAGCCACAGAAAAGCTCATTATTTACTAGATTCGATGCATCGTTGCAGTAACTTATGCATTTGGCTGGCTAATAACTTGTATTGGGACTTCTTCGAGTAGATTTTAACGACTTCAAGGTACGGTTTTTAGTCTTCGAGTTTTCTAAATTTTATATAAGAGAGCGTTATCAAACAGCGTTTTCTTACGATAAGGGTTGAAAATAAATCACGCGTAAGAAAGGAAAGGGCGAGCCTGTGATTTGGAGGTTAGAATAATATTGTCAAAGATACTCCAGCCCTCGAAGGAGGACATCACCTCGCATTAATTCTCAACGCGAGAATAAAGATAAAGAAACAGACTGGAATGAAGATAAAAAAAAATGATAAGCGAGCGAATACGATCGTTTTTCCGAGTCATAATGATCAAATTTTCTAATTTTTCGACTACTTCCCTCACACTTACTTGGAATTCGACGAATTGAAGTCGTACCGAAGATGTGTGACACTCATTCTGAGACAGACTCTGAGGACGAACAGATTCGACACAATCGCACTTTCTGCTCACGCGAATAACGAAGAATCAAAAATTGTATAATTCGAGCAAAATCAAAGGAAGAATGAACTCAAGGGCGTGCTGCTAAAATTTTATTTACAAGACCTTATTTTGCGATCGCACAAACGGAGATCTACCGCGTCGCCTAATAACCAACTAGGAAAAGTTGTGGATTCCACGCTCGCTAAATGTACACAAATAAGTCTAGTGTTGCCAAACACGCACAACGTAAAATGTGCGAACGAGCCGCATTTTTCCGTTTTCCACGAGCTCGACCGTACACTTTTTCCGAGGAAAAATCGTCACTAGCGAGACGACTTTAAATACCTTTTCAGGATGAAATTTTCGTAACGATTTTTTCACCCCCAAAAAGGAGAGAGATCAAAACACCTCAAAAATAAAACTAGATATGAGAAAAAGGAACATACGGATGAACAGACGAAAATAGAGGGGGAAGGAGCCAACATTTAATGAATATTCGTATATAATTGACGAATGTACAGAAATTTAAACCAGACCTTTGAACAAAACGAACGTATCATTTTGATTTTCGAATTCTTTGGAGGATTTCATTCGAAAAATATTCAAAACAAATTTTTAAATATGATCGACAGATAGGGCGCTCGAGGGTTCATCTCGTAAATATAGGAAAAATAAAATCATGAACCAAATACGAATGTAGACGAATATTTGAGGTTTGTTTTAATTTTTGACTATCGTAGGCGTAGAAAAATATAATTTTCCAAATTCGAGTACTCTGTATCGTTCTACGAACAACGACGTTTTTAATTTCGACGTCGCTCGAATTAATGCGCACTTAATAGTCGAGAAAAAGTATGAACAAATTGACCGAATATGCGAAAATTCTAGAGATGGTAACACTTTTAGCCCGGGAAACCCTGAAATCGATCACCATCGGGAGAACAGCTGGTTGAGACGTTATCAGCGGCGCTAGCGGAATTTTCTAACATTACAGACCGTTCAATTCGACGACCTTTGATCAGCAAACGCCTTCCTTCATCTCTTGATTCTTTTCCTTCTTTTTTTTTCTCTCTTCCCCTTCTTCCCATCGTTCGCTGAGTTATACAGTACACACAATGTTCCTTGACCGCTTCACTCATCTTTCCTCACGACGACGCAACGCTACCTTTTAAGCACTTTCTATTTCGTATTCCTTTACCTACCCTTTTTTTCAGGGACAAGGTGAATGGATAAAACTTTTACGCAGGATTTTGTTTTCGTGTATACAGTGTAATATCGGCGTATCGACGAGAAAACGCGACAGATTTTGTCGTCCCTCTAGTATTCACGAATTTTAGCAGTTGTATGTACGATTTTATTTTCATGATCATATTATTGGATTCGATACAAGATGGGAATGATTTTAGCAACGAGGAAAATTCTATCCTCGTTCGAGACAATTATTGAAAATATTATAAAAATGAAGATGACCTTTATATAGATGAAAAGCGCAATAATACAAACAGAATTCACGCAATAAGCAAAGTTTCCGAATAAATTTTTCTTTTTCTACATTTCCACCAGTTAAATTCATATTACTCAAAAACTTGGATATTCTATTACCTACAATATGATTACTAAAACATTTTCTCAGAACTAAATCGAATAATGAAGATACAATACAGACTCTGATAATTTCGTCAATAAAATTTTGGAAGAAAAATAAGCGACACTCAGAAAACTAAGCTCGTTGTATTCTTGTTCCAAGGTCCTCAAATTCAAAAAATGTTTCCTCGTCTCAAGTTGCCGAGACCAAAATAAATTTTCTCCTTGAAAAAATTTGAATGCGTTTCAATCATTGTAATGCAAGATATGACACGTCGATATCCGTTCCCCAGACGTATTCGAAAATTTTAATGTTCTAGACAAGAGGTTGTCGGATGTACTACAATACAATGCTACATCCAATTATTTTTCAATTTTTAATTCGAATTTTTCACATCTGATCTGTCCAAAAAATCAATTTTCAACTGGTTTAGAACTTATTAATAACTTTAGGGTTCAAAGTGATTTACACTGATAAGTTCTCGCATCGTAAATTAATTTCACTCACGTTAATACAAGAGCTCACGCTTGCTCCCATTCTCGAGCAGAAGACTTGACAGCATTAACCCAAATTTTCCTGCCTTGTACTATATATTCTTTCTTAAATTGTTTCCACCCTTTTCTCCGTCGCTGCTTTCGTGCTCGTAGGGTGTGCAATCCGTAATTCGCTTTATCCATCCAAACCTTCATTCTCGCTAAACGACAAAGGCCGTCGTAATCAAATTTTAGTTTCTTATTCGTTAGGCCATACGCTCCTACTTTCTTTTTCTTTTCACCGACTCATTATTCACAGCTTCGATCATTTTTTTAAGACATCGAAACAATCTTCTCTACTTTCTCTTCGCACTGCTTTTCGTAGAGAACCGAGTTTTGAGTATCTTCGTTCTTACGGTACAAAATTAGCACAAGAATGGTCTCGTTTTGCCAGCGAAAAACTTTTGGTTCACAAAGGAGACCTTGTGATCTATAATCAATCTGTGAAAGAGTGGATAAATTTTCGGAGATCAATTGTTTCAACCTAGTAACCTCGTATAGATATGTTCCGAAATTTTACGATAAATAGCCGAGAATTTCACCTTGATTGTAAAGAAAAACAAGACTGAGTCGCTGTGCGCCTCAGTACCCGGGTCTCTTGCTTTATGTTGGCTCCTTGACTCTTGACGTAGGTCTAGTAAAATGAAAAGCTTCCGAAGTCTGCAAATTGCTATGCAAAAGTAGAACGTGAGTGACGTCACAACGTATTTTTCCGGTGAGGATTTTCTTTGCATATGGGCTTTTGCCTTGCCGAAGGAAGCAAGAGCCCCCAAAAAAACGATCATCTTCAATGTTTGAAATACTTTGACAGCTTCTTTCAATACAAATACTACTGTAATTTTCCCTTTCAATGTAGATAAAGAATTCCATAAATCCGTCAAGAGAAGAAATTCATCACAACTTGTTCCTACACCACGCTACAATTTGAGTTTTCTCATATCTAGCGTAAAAAAATTCACAAAATCTGACCTAGAGGCAAATTCTTTTACAGGATGTAACCTAACCTGTCTTAGCTTGATGACGTCATCAAAGTCGTATGCGGGCAGTTTCTGAGCAATTTTTTTCAATCAAAATGGCGGTCCATTATACCTACCTATATCATCGAGCGCCTTGAGTAATGAACTTAAGTCAGTCTGATAACGTTATTAAAGTTTGACACAAACTTTTCCTGAGAATGCTCCTCTATAACCCAACTCAGATTGATGACGTCATCGAAGTCTCTTGAGGATCTGATAGCGAATTCCCTGCTAGAGACATTCATCTGTTCCACCAGACACTTCAAAAGGTCTTATTGTGAAAATTCTTGGGACGTACTTTTGTAGAAATATTTTCGGTCTCTAATAACAGAGGTTCTTTCAATTATCGATATTAGGACTTTTTTATCACACATTTCTGGTACCTCTTTTTTCTCCCTCTTCCCAGGACCCACATAAGAACAACTTCACAGTCAAACAGAAAATATTTGAGGTTACGTGGGGCACTTAGATGTCCTTATAGGGCAAAAAATAGTGGCCAAATACCGTGGGCAATTTGCACTGTTTGTTGTGAACAATTTTTTTTACTTCTTTATAGTAAGCATGAAGGAGTCATATTCTATTAATTTCGCACTCGAGAAAGTGAAAAAAGTTTAAAAATCGATAGCACAAAGTCCCGACAAAGCTGCAACCTACACATATGTAGTAGAAGATTACTCCAATCAATCCCGATTCTTAAGCTTTAAGGGAGAGGACTGCTTCTTATAGGCTCTAAAAATATCGATTGACTATTTATACGGTGTTTTTGAAACACTCTCACCAGACATTTGATGAATGAACCTGAACCTACAAATTTAGGCGACTTTTCATCAAATTATGCAAGTTTTGTTCATCGTGACTGAACTCACGAAACGAAAATTTTTCAATTTTTCAATCCTCACAACGAGAAGTAGTATAAAATGAATGCGAACGAACGAATTATAAGGGTCTTTCAGGTCATCGAAAATGATAGAGTGGCTGTATCTAAACGATATGCTGCGTCGCACTGCACCACATTAGCAAGCAGTAGCTATTTGGAGGCTATCAAAATTTTGAAGTATCAAAAACTCATCGAACAGTGCACGAGTATGAAAGTTATTGTGTTTTGACCCATCGACTTTTCAATTCATCTTTCGACTCGAAATCAAATTCGGTGTACCTCGCCGGATTTTTGGTTGAAAATACCCCGGGATCATTTGAAGTAATATTAGTTACTTTTCTTCATTTCCCAATTTTTTTGAGTCGTCTCTACAAGAAAAGACATCATGTGCCTAGTATAGCGTGTCAAATCATAAGATATTCATTCTCCCTCATACATTGGTAAATTAAATAGTTCTCAAATAAATTAAAAAAAGTCTCGTCCACTAATCTCGATTTTATCAATCTCGAATATAGCTGCACTTTTACGACGTACGCCATGTTAGGCTTCTCGTGCCGTTGTAAAACAAGAAATATGATACAATGTTAAATACGATACATACCTTTACTAAGTCTGTCCACACTTTCGAATCGACTTTCCACTTTGCTCCGAAGCGAATCGAGGTCAAATGGGGAGGTGAAGCCATGATCGACACTGCGACTTTTGCCCCTGTAAAATAGGATAAAACATGTAAGAGAAAAATTCTCAACCTAAAGTAAAATTTACCTATCCTTATAATTTGTTTCTTGTTTTTTAATTTTTAAAAGACCATTAGTTCAATAATAAGGAATTTCCACTTACGACACAAAATTAATAATGATTGCAGGGTATTAAAGTAGAGGGTACAATTGATAGTATTGTGGGTATTGGATGGAAGGAGCGATGACACCGGAATTATTTTTAAGCGCTTGAGAGATTGAAGAAGAGACTTGGAGAGAGGAGCGAAGAGATTAAGATAAATTCGACTGTGAGGATTTCCTCTGGGCAATATAGGTAAAATGGGGAAAATAAAATGTTGAAGTTGATTACATAGAAATGAGTGATGCATACGCGACTTATTTTCAGTCTAGTGAGGATAGCTTCCTCTCGTCTAGAGTTCCCTTCAGAGGCTTGCCAAGTATTGAGCTTTCTTTTTGATAATGAGGAGTTTGTTATAATGTAGCACTTTCCCAGGAAGTGCTCCACGCTTTTTGAATGAGTGAACGGTAGTGGTTTCTGTAGTCTGAGGGGTGACATCCAAACTGCGGCTCAAAAATTGAAAATCGTCCATATTGCGGCCAGAGAGCCAACCGTATTACGGCCCCCAAAAAATGAGAGGACATTCATATTGCGGCCAAAAAAAATTCACAGCGTACTTCTTTTGTAAGGTTTTCTATCAACAGATGACATTTTTGCATAAGACTCTTCTCGCACTTCCTAAAGAGCGTCGATAAGGCGGAAGATATTGAGGTGACCATAATAGAACATCTTATTGAAACGACTGTTGAATGATTTCCATGCGTTTGTTGTCTGACCAATGCCCGAAGAACATTTTGACCACAATGTGGAAGGGAACAAATGTAATTATCGTAAACATATTCGCAGAATGTACGTATTCTTGCATTCGCCGGTTCGTACAGCATGAAATCCTATCCGTAGAAATCTTCCATTGCCTCCGGATCGAGAAAAGAAAGACGAAAAAATGAACGTAGACAAGATCCCATCAGCGCTTCTGCTTCGGTACACTTTTGTGAGACCAAGATTCTGAATTTTCTTATACCACGCCTGACCCAGGTGAAAACGACAGTCTAGTAGAGTGACGGAAGGCCCCACTTTCAGGACAGCATTGTGAATACTTCAGGGGCTGCAATCTGCTCTATTTTTACAGTAACGTGGTCCGCAAAATGGATGCATATCGATTTTTTGTCGGCCGCTATTTGGATGCATATTACTTGTTCTTTGGCCGCAATTTGGATCATGCGTTGGGCCGCAATCTGCTTGTCCTCGTCTGAGGTGATACTTGTTGCAAAATTTGTGACCTGTTTAGCAGCTGGATCGGCCACATCGCCGTGTTCCACAAAATATATGTGACCCGGGGGATACATGTTATGAATACGATGACGCTGTTCAATGAGTCACGGTTAGAAAGCGTGCGAAGTGAATTCTTTGGATCAGATAGTAGGTGATGTCAAGGTCCGTGAGCGAGTGAAATGTGGACAGTGAATCTATGGAGAGAATATATCATTTTACTGTTAGGTGGAATATGGGAGACTTCAGATGAGCAAGCAAGAATGGCCATGAGTTCTATGGAGGCTATGTTGCGGATACGGTGATACACTTACACTCCGTCGATTGAGTAGGCTTCCGCTCAGTGCCATATTTCCCATGAAGCACGTGCCCTGGGCGAAAAATTTTCGACAAAAAACAACGTGAGTAGCGACGGACGGAGCGTCTGCGGGAGAGAGAAAAAGTAATTCTTCGTTTTCCACTGGGGCGCTAAGAAGGAAGTGCCTAGGAGCGCCAAGGAGCTTTATCCAGCTCCGCTTCCGCTGGTCTAAATTGGTTTTTGAGCCACCTGTGAGGCAGGTGGAGTAGTCGCGGTATTCATTTGAGAGTTTTCTCATATGTTACATTTAAGAATGTTTATTAGAAGTGATCTGCGTGAGGTCTGAGCGTATGGAGGGTTCAGAAAAATTCCAGGAGGCGAGAGCGCGAGGATTGGTTGGAATGGATTTCCTTGAAAGGATTTGTTGAGTGACAGTTCACAATTTATGCGACTTACTTTGCAAAATAGAGTTACAGATGGGAATGAAATACATTTATTAACCGAAATGTGTCACATCCTAAATAAATTTTCATGTATCAAAAAATCTCACGAAGATACGAACATGTTATGACCAAACTGACGAAAAAAATAATGTCAACTGAATCTGGCAGAAACATCATGGTAATGTTTGGAAATAGGCGGAGAGCAATATTAATCGGTCCTCTTCAAGATCTCTCAGCACTCAGTGACCCATGGTTAATGTTTATTGATTTCAGTTACGGGATTCTCACTCTTTTCGCATACAAAAATGACGAAAGTTACATTTTGATAGGTTATACAGTAATAACTTTACTACCACGAAGAAAACTTTTGCGTCGTATCAAGCAGGGCAAATTTGAATCAAATGGGAATAAGCCAAAAGTTGTGACCAAAAATCAATTCTACGAAGTTTTCAATCCACTTCTTAGTGAAAATCAAGAAAGATGATAACGGGATGTAGAATAAATGAGTTCACGTTTGTTGAGATGGGGGTAAATAACGGAACTAAAATCCTTATCGTAAGGGTGTGCTTTACTTGTGAAAACAAGCTCTAAAAACAAGGTGCCAGATAAAGTTTTCAATGGATCTTTCTAATTTTTGGATATGTTTTTCAGAAAGGTTCAACATGAGGCGGTAAGGAAGCAGAATTTTAAAATTTTCTTCCATTATGCTTTTTAATTCACTTCAAAATCATCAAAAATTTGTCTATTTTCTGACGTTGTTAAATTCTTTTGGAGCAAAAATTCGGATTTCCGCTTTTATACCGCCTCAAGTTGAACCTTTCTGTGCAACATTTCTGAAGATCGAAATAATTCGTCAAAAAATGGAGCTTTGTAAGACTTTTTGCCAAGTCTTGTGAAATCATTCCTCAAAAGGACTAGCCACAAACGCTCGACAGGCGTCGCGTAGTGGTCGCTGGTATGCCGAACCTTACAGGATACTTGGGGATGTTTATGCAACTTATCGTACTTTGTTTCAGTGTTCGCCAACGAGCGAAGCACACCCTTAATTCTATGTCATTCATGAATAGGTATCAGTAATTTGTAAGAAATCTGAAATTCTAAAAAATATGGAGATAACAAGTATCAAATTGTTTTCTTTTTGTAAATACTATAATACTCATAATCTTATTTATTAATAAATAAAATAATAATCGTACTTGAATTATTAAATACATTTTCTAATGGGGAAACATTCGTTAAAATATTTACGTATGAATAATAAAAGTGTTCAATTATACAATTTATTGCTTGACTCGTCGAGATACTCGCATCTGGAATGGATGGATTGTCACGTGTCTATATGTAATAACGAATATCGCATGTCTTCTCATGATGATTATACAGTACTTCCAAAAATATAAATCTATATCAAGTTGACACGTGCATCAATATGACGCACGATATAGAACAATTGCGAAACAATAATGAGCGTCAGTTTTGCAATTAACCCGTCTTGCGGCATGTTATGTATATCTACCAAAGGAAGATTAGCCCAAGTCCAAAATTGAATGCTGTGACATCAATACTGTACATGAAACCATTCTTGAGCGAAGCGGCAGAATGAATACTCTCGTATCAGTTGTTTCACATCAATAAGGTCATTTTACTTTGAGAACGCAAATATAGGGAGATTATCTCGGCGGAATAAAAAAAGACACGTAGTTTTCTGCGATATTAACTAGGCTTGGATTGTATTATCAGTTCAGATGAAGGTGCTCGCGTTGAAATTTCGATGCCAAACTTGAAAAATTTTCTACTGAACCTTTAATAGTAGACTTATGCTAGAGATTTGTATTGTGTTTAAGCTCAGGGTTGGGTTTTATGACCGCGCGAACGAGCGGCTGAACTTACATAAAAAAGCTATATTACTACCTGAACAAATACAGTACATAGTTTCAATTCACATAAATGAAGCATCAGGCTGAGAGGGGAGATCGGATTTTGGGAGGCAAGTGAATAAGGGGAATGTATGAGGCTATCAGCTCATATGCCTTCTTAGTATACAGAGTGAGAAGGCTCAGTATTCAAATACAAAATAAAAAGCCTCAACAAGCATTTGACACAAAATGCTTTCAATGAAAATTTACCCTATTTTGAAAGATATTCAAAACATGATCTTATTTTTGGCCCATTGAAAGTTTTGACATTTCCAAAGTCTTCACCGCCACCATCCGTTATGACATCAGTATTATCGTACCCATGGAAGAAGAGACCATTGTAACCCTCGAAGAATTCTTGTTTTGATCTACCTACACCAAAACACTTCTACGAGCTCATTCGTTATCAGGTATCTCCAAGTTTACACCTTCCAAATACGACTCAGACAACTTTTGTCTACTTTGGAAGATAGTTTTGATCAGGTACCGATTCTGTCAAAGCAGCCTCCACTAAGCACCTTCTGACTTTACTTCAGTAACCATCTTTAAATTACGTTAAGATCTTCCTGAATGATTACTTACTCTACTAGATGGAGACTGATGGACTTATTTTGTTTTCTGTCCGTTAGGAATTTCAAGATAATTTATCCGTCAAGAGATCGAAATCAATTACCGGAACCCCAGCCGTTTATTGAAAATCTGCGAATCTAAATCCGAATTAATTCTGTCATGACTAGCAGTTAGGTCGAGCAACTGTAGTAGCTAGATCGAGCAACTATGAAAGGAGATAGAAAACAATATTTTATTTATCCAGCTTTGCCAAACAATTTTTTCTCACTTGAAAGATCAACACCATCGGAAACAAAAAATCTTCAAGACGACGCAAAAAAGTCAGAGAGGTACAGGAAATGAGTAGCACAAAAATGAATACAACGTTTCATTTCTCTTAGTAGCTCAATAAGTCAAGACCACGCTTACCTTATGAGATCATTAGCGGGTTGACATTTAGCTCAGCTTGAAAGCTTATGGAGGCTTCTTAGCTTAGTTTCCATATATTAGGTGTACTAAATTTTACAGATAAATTGGCTAAATTTTACAGATAAATTGGCTAAGGACTTTCTTAAATCCTTAATTAGGGGGGAGGGGGGGGGGATAAGCCAAAACTGCAGGATTCGCTCGCTCTGAGCTCGTTCGCCTGCTCTCTCCACCAGTATTTCGTATACGATTGAACATAGTAGGCTAGCTTAACCCAGTATACTTCAGTATTACATCCTAGGACCTAGATCATATCCCACGAGATGAATACATCTTCCTCCATAAAGCGAAACGTGCACCTAGTGTCTAAAACTTTTCCAAAATTTTTTCACGTTGAAATTAATCAAAGATATGGGTTTTTAGAACATAGGATCATCTCAATAAAATGTGACCTAAAAACAAAAAAAAAACAAAAAAAATTGATGATGACTTTTAAATATCAATTTGGAGATACACGGATCTTTCCCAAGACGCAGGAAGACTCACATCTCCAGAATGATATTTGGACGTTGACATTCCTCTCTCGGAACCAGGTCAAAAATAGATTTCTGGTTGCCAGTAAATCATAATATCGAAACATTCCGATAAGCTCATTTCTCGAATCACGCCAAAAAAGGATCAATTCGGTCGATTACGGATGGAGACATGACGTCTCGAATGAGACAAATGCATGCGGCCAGAACGTGTAGAATAATTTGCCTATATTCACGCCTTGTTTTTGTCGCGACGAATAACAACTACTGCTGTACGGCGTTGAAGTTCGTAAAACGCTGTAGAAGAACGACGATAGGCGAGCTAAATCCCTCTCCCTGCGGTACGTTTTCACCGTATCGAATTTCGATAACATTTACAAATGTAAAAGTTCAAAACTTTAAATTCACACATTATTTGTTCCTTTTCTTCTACCGCATGCATTAGATGAAAAATATCCATACTATATTATACGAAGAATCCGCCACCAAATTTTCAAATCGTAGTACTCACCGAAAAAACGGTATTTTTTCAGTCGACCGATGGAAGTCCGTTGATGATCGTCTCGATCTAACGCAAAAAATAAAAACAAATAAATAAAAAAACAGAACAGCAAATTAGGAAGCATGAAATAAAAAATTAAAATAAGGCCGTGGCGTACTCGAGAATTTTCTCGATGATAGAAGAAGGGGAGGAAGAGTCAAGAAAGTTTTTAGAGATAAAACACCACTATCAAAGAAAAAGAGGAAACAAAAAAAATATTTTATAAAAGTTTATCGATAAATTTAGAGGTGTCGGGACATATGCGCAAAGTAGGCTATAATTTGGTATTCTTTGTGAGGAAAAGAGATCGTTCAATTCATCGTGAAAACGAACGGCTCTGAAGGAGATCATATCCTTAATCCTTCCCTACGAGCACGCCACCAAAATAAAGCTCGTCGCAGCTACGTAGAAAGATAATAAATAAAATAAAATAAAAAAATCAAGGAAGCTTTACTAATTCTAGCAAGCAATAAAAAGCTTAGAAGAAAGAAAAAAATAACAAAGTGCACGATATCAAAATTTAACGACTTTCTGTTTAGTATACTGAGCAAAATGCACTTCGCAATATACACAAGATGGCGTAAAATTGATTGAAGAAAATCACATCATGAAAATAGCAATTCTCGCGAGGGCGAAAGATAAACAATCGAACGACCTATTTTTGTAGACTACAATATTACTGTCACAAATCAATGATAAATTTATTGCGATTCATAACCAGGATGTAAAAACAAGGTGGGACACTATTTTTTGTGAATATACAACGATGTCTCTCGGAATCGTCAGTCGTACGTTCTTTCGTTCGACTCTTTCAAATTTATTCATCAGCCACACGAGTCTCGTATCAAGCGAGTACGCATCTTGGAAAATTTTTGTCGTGACGGAAGGGAAGTGAATATGAGAAGTAATGGGTGAGATGATAATTTGTTTGACAATACGAATTTAGGTTTTTTGTAGCGATGGTACCGACTTCGGGCAGTAAGTTATTGCATGATGATGCAGACGGAGGAAAAGTTTGTGATTGAAAATTGGATCGTGCGAGTTAAAAATGAGTAAATGTGAGAGACGAGAAAAGAATGACACTAGAATCACCTGAACAGTATGTTTCGAACGTAGTACGAGTGGAAAAGCTGATAACACCTCTATTTGAAGCTGTGGTAGGGAGTCATTTGGCGGTTAGTGTGGATCAAAGTACTGTATAAGAGAGTTTAGCCTCAGCGCAGACATTCAAAGCTGAGCAAGTAAACTTCAATATTACTCTTTTTTTTTTTTTTTTTTTTTCAACATATTAACAAGCCGTGGAACTATACCCAGGGTTATGGGCTCGGAGGGGGGTGAATGGTAACAATAAGGATCGATATGAATTAGATAGTGTTGTAGAAATAGGTGAATCAAGAGCTTCAGTAATTTTCTTCAGGCCTTGTAGCCAATATTGCATCCCAGCCTGCCTGGGCAAATAACAATGGAGGCTGGACAAAATTGAATTTCAACTGTTTACAAATTTATTCATCCCCTCCCCCCTTCCTTTGCCTGACATCATTTTTTGACGTAGAACACGTCTTTACTTTCTAGATAGGGTACCTATTTTCGAAATCGATTCACACCGACCGACCGACACCTCGATGCATGAGTCACGCAGACCAGATTCTGCAAAACAGAACAATAAATGGAGAGGTATGCTTTACCTTAGCTGTTCCCTTTTCTTTTCTTCTCAGAACAATAGATCGGTAGGTATGCATTACCTTAGATATTTCCTTTTCCTTTATTTCTCTCAACAGATATAAAAAAAAAGGAGAGGGGGAAATAAGCTAGAGAAGCAATTCAGTAAATCCTTAAACAAAAACCAATCAGTAGTAATATGATTTAATAATGAAAATTATATTAATAATATGAAAACAAATATTTTCCTTTTCTATTTTCATAATTAGTATTTATATTTTATTAATTTTTATCAATTATTATTTTTTGAAAATAAATTTTAAAAAAATATTAAAAAATAAATAATTTGATAATTCTAATTTTATTGATAAAAATAATAAATTTGAATTTCAAAAACTTATAAAAATCAAACAATAAAAAAATTATTAGAAAATAATTGAAAATAATTGAAAATAAATATAAACTTGATTAAAAATATTTTAAATAAAAAATTATAAAAAATTTTAAACATTTTTTAAAATTATTAACTTGACCTAATAATTCTTTTTAATAAATTATCATAAATTATAATTTAATTATTATAAATTATAATTAGTAATTATTTTGAAAATAATCAAAATTTGAATATTAAAAATGATTAAATGTAAATCATATTCAATCCTTTTGTGCAATAATATAAAAATTTAATTAAGATTAAATCCAATCTGATTTTATTTGAATTATTATTTTTGTCTATAATTTATTAAATTGAAATAGAATAAGTAATTGTAAATTGTAAATTTATTAAATTTTTATTTTCAATACCTATAAAAGTTTAAATTTTAAAATAATAATTTTGGAGATTATAATAATTTTTATTAAAAAATTTTATTGAAAATTTATTTGAATATAAATTCTATTATCAATTCTTATATTTATTTCAAATATAAATTTCAATTCAAAAAATTCAATGAAGATAAAAATTTTGAAAACTCATTTAAATAAAATAATTTTTAAAATATTTAAAATTTTTTATTTAAAATATTGATTAATTTAAATATTTTTCATTTAATTTAATAAAAATTTTCATTAAAAAAATTTTTAATCAATTTAAAAATTAATAATATTATATAAAATTTAATTTAATGAGAAGAAAAAAGGAAAGCAATAGGTTGCCGCCAAATGTTTTTCTGCAAAATGATTTCTCAGAGAAATATTTATTACGACCATCCAATTCTTCCACTATTCCCTTCAGAATCAATTATCAACAAATTACTTTTTCTTTTTTTAGCATATTCACAAAAAATACTGGCACAAAATTCTCTCACAATCTCAGCTTGGGGCATTCCGTTTTGAATATTAAGTGTTAGAGCTACTTTCCATCATATATCTTTTTTTGTCATAGAGAAGATACAGTTGTTAGTTGAATCAACCAAAGTTTATTGGAGGGCAAGGATGGCGAAAAAATATTATATTGAAGAAAATTTTCAATATTATTATTAATATTTCCCTCCTATAATATTATACATCCTTTACTAGAAAAAACTAAAGAAACACCTTCAGAAGAAGGAAGTGTTCCACGCTCTATCCTATTCAGTTTTACTGAAAGTGAGATAATTGGGAGGGTCCAGGGGGCACAGCCCC
Source organism: Aspidiotus destructor (assembly GCA_035079395.1). Taxonomy (NCBI): domain Eukaryota; kingdom Metazoa; phylum Arthropoda; class Insecta; order Hemiptera; family Diaspididae; genus Aspidiotus; species Aspidiotus destructor. Next base: position 5,824,504 of record JAVHKZ010000003.1, on the reverse strand, counting down.
CCTTGGCGAGGCGCGAAGCATCGAGTTTTTTTTTACTTAGTTCTTCGATTTTTCTTGATGAAAACTAATCTGATAAAGGATGAGACAAAATATAACTCGCTTCAAAAACAGGACAGGAAAATATTCCTATCTTTAGGAAAAAATTACATAAAATAAAATAATGATGTACATTCTTGCATATCTCAACAAAAAGGTAGGCTACGACTCTATTTTTTGCGATTCTCGCAAAAAAATTTTTTGGTCAGTTGTTTGTTTTTTGTTTTTTTTTTTCGAATGGGAGCAACGCAACGTTAAATTGAACTCGCGGCCATAATAGCATTGATAAAGGCACGGAGTCATAACTACGAGTATTTTCATGAGGCCGGAGCCGTGAAGCATAAAAATGATGTTGACGTTCTAAATATCGTCAGCGCAGCCATATTTTCCATTTTCTTTTTATTTAAGGCTGCCAGGGCCAACAGTTCAGTCAGCCAGGTCATTTCCCTGAATGCCCTGGCTTAGCTATGGGCCTGATTTTTTTACAATTATTTGAGAGGGAGCTCGTGATGCAGGAAGCGACAGAGCTGCGCAAGACAAGAAATATTGATCAACATTGCAGTACATATACATGCATGAATGGGGCGAGAGACATCAAAAGGGGAAAGAGTGGGTGAGATGAAATAAGGAGTTATCTGTCAAAAAGGTAGCTGATCAATTTAATTCTCATGGAATGGGTATCCGTTTGACAGATAACTCCTCCAATGGCTCATTACTTTCTTACAGAAAGGACTGGCCTTCTGATCAGTCCTTCTATCCTCAAATGAAACGCAAAACAACTCGAGTATTCTATGATTGATGCCTGCTACTGCAGTTTCAATTGTCACCTCTTCTCACCTCCTACATAAATCTCCGCCAAAATATTCCGATATAGCTTAGCTTTGCGAGTCTACTAGCAAAGAATTGATAAAACCTAACATCAAGTTAAATGTTGTCACTACTCATCCTCATAACTTTCTCATTTTTCTTCAAACGCTGTAAAAATTGCAACTCATCGAATCTGTAGAAGCTGAACAAGAATTTAAATAGTCTTCCACGCTAAATTGAGAAGGCACGGAATCAAGAAGCAGAGTTTGTCACATGGAAGAATGATATGTTACTTTGAATGGAGACTGCATATCCAGTTCTGCATTTTGATTTGGACCCGTCCATGTAGTGGAGAAAATGAGAAGTAAATTCTGATGAAATGATTCTGCTGATCTCTGGTTGAAAAACAAGGTCATCTGTTTTCGAGACAATTGACATAAACGAAGAAAGGAAGGATGAAAATAGGAAGCAAGAGCCGAAGTTTGAGATAAGTGCCTAGAAACGACAGAAGAGGTAAATTATGTGGGCTGAGAGCATTTGAAAAGATGAAAAGATTCGGGTATTCGGCCGTCGAGGCCAGAAAATTAGTACTGAGTGAAAGAGCGCGGTGACAAAGTGCAGGGATATCTACCTCAACGCAGGGGCTGAGTGAAGGACTGATGCATTAGTGCGCCCAGGGTCAGTTGTAACCCGGAAGATTGAATGAAGTCCATCAATCTTGAGGTCGTTTTGTTGGAGTGGAAGTAAATAGGAGAAACGTAAAGTCCATCGATCTGGAGGTAGTTCGTTGGAGTACATGTAAATTGGAGAAACGCAATCGAGTAAGAAACGGTTTAGACTAGTCGGAGGAGGAATTCAAGGTATTTGAAGAAGTTCAATAAATTCAGTCATTTTGCTCTTAGGATTTAGATATGGAAGGTACAGGAGGTTCCGCAATAAAAGGTAAGACTGAGGAACTTGGTAGAAGATTGGATGGTAAGTGTGAAGTTTTGTAGACGTTGGGAAAGGAAATGAGTTGGGCGTAAGTACCTTTTTTTGAAACACTACCAAGGCTGTTCTCTTGTCTAAAAATAGAATTCCATGGTCAAACATTGCCAGATTTAGTCACGAATCAATGCTCGTAAGAGGTTAAAGGTCAGTGGAGAGATACTTAAAAATGTGACTGGTCATGATAAGGAGCGAACATTTCATGAGAATCCGCAAAAACAATCGAATCAACTCACCAAGGGTAATGATTTGAGTGAAATAAATTGATTCTACGAAAAACGGCCGGCCGAAAAATACATCAGAAAATTTTAGGAGAGAAAACTAAGCAGCAATTACACAAATGTAATGCTTGTTGTCGTACTTTCGACTGTTCAGGCATAGACACAGTCTTTCACTATACACTACTTACCCTGTTCGAGATAATATATTTGGAAAAATGTTCGAGAACCGTCCTCACGATTTTGAGCCAAGAAATAGAGTCTGTTGCGCTTTTGGGGATCAAAGAAATAATATTCCCCATGTTTCGGTCCATCGAGGGTTTGAATTACAATTAGGTTGTTTTTCTTTCAATCGCCACTGTATCGTACAAAATTAATGACAGACTCTAAAAGACCAACAATGCCCAAATTTGAAAACTTCTAAGCCTATACCATTTTCCGAAAGCTCATTATGGACCTCAAAGAACGTAGCTAAAAATTCAAATATTCGCTTTAGACTAACAAAATTAACGTGAAATATCGAAATACGAACTAGGGAACTAATTTTAAGCGCCGATCAACTTATAATTAAGCCTCCAGTTTCATTGAACTACACTATAGGTATACTTTCCACGGGGACAGTACGTTAGGCTAAACGTTTATAGCGCGAGAGATAAGCTACGAAATAAATTAGCGAACTACTAGCTTTTCGAAAAATACCAAGGTTTTAACTCGCGATGTAGGAAAATATAGACTGCGCATATTAATTAAACGGCAAACATAATGATACAACGCGTCCCGTTTTCTGATGCAAATTCTATAATCTTCGAACGACGATGCGACAAGATAAAACGAATTGCTGCAATTAAGTACGCTTACAGCGTAGGCTGTTTTTTTTTCTTTCTTCTATTTTTTTTTTCGCTCTAATTGCAAATAAAAATTTATCAAACTTTTTCGTTTAGTTTTGTTTTTGTTTTTTTTGTTTTTTTTTTTTTTTCGAACACGTGTTTTCAGACGAAATACTGTAATTGCTGATTAATATCAAACGTTAAACGTTGGAAATTTTCTTCATCCACTGTTTCATACGCAAACGAGACAACCAGCAAACCGCGACAAGACTTTAAAAACAACTTCGATAATGAGGGGCGGGATAATGTTAGCGAAGATCACACGCCGTAATGAGAGAAACGAATTCACTTAGCCGATGCCTCATGCGAATACACCAAGTACAAACACTCCGAAGAACATTTCAATTAACCTACTTATAAGCAGACTCTACACTATTTACCGTATAAAATATATCACACATCTTATCGCACACCATCGTGAACACGAGTACATACAAAACGATACGAAAAATTACAATCTAATTGAAAGCGTTATATCCTCCCCGCCACCGTAACCATTTCGAGATACAACAACTCGCAGACATAATCATTATTCAATTTCGCAATAATTTTATGCCCGTCTAAAGCGAGCCCACAAATGTAGAAAGGTCAAGCCTACACTGTTGAATGAACTTCTTGTTGTAAATATTTTTTCTCTTTCTTTCCACACAAGCGGCATCGAGATTGATCTACGAAATCGATCACAATTGCTTAATTACGATTCGCTATGCACGCGTATGGCATGCTTTAAAGCGTCCTCCGAAAACGTATAGTAAATACTAACATACAATATCAAATAAGGGGAAGTTGCAAATTTAGTGTTTTAGCAACTTCGCGATAGTATTCAATGTCTAACGTAAATACAGGTATTACTTCTAAACCAGGTGGAGCAGGTGCAAAAATTTGTACTTGAAATTTACGACACTTAGAGGTATCTTGAGAGAAGAGAATAATAGACGGGTCCAATATACTTCGTTGATGACAACATCTAAATAGTACTTACTAAGAACACCCGACAAGTTCAAAACCGAAACAACCGGAATGGTACGGACCTTCTTTCGTTTCTCTAGACATTCGTCATCATTTCAAGGTATGGACCCACTACCAACTTCTTTGCTTCTGAACCCATTTGAACACATTCTACATATGGGCGACGAATTTCACTTCTTCTTAATAGAAGACCATGTCGAGAGGGATTCACTAGGTACTTGCCATTTTGTAAAATTTTCAAAATTTTTACGATAATTATCAAACAACACTAACATTATTCCTTCGAATTCCATCGAGATCAACTTCTATTTTCATTTTTTCCCTTTTAGGTATTACTTTCCAACATATGCTTACATTATTTACAGATTTCCATGCGCAAAAAAATCTTCCGGCAGAGCCAAATCAGGGCCGTATCAAGGCATAGGCTGACAAGGCTATAGCCCAGGGCGCAAAATTCTGGCTCAAATAAAAACTTTATAAAAGTTCTTTAAAAAATCACTCTGCATAGCTTCACGTTGAAAATAAAGTCAACTCATACAAATTTAGAGGCCATTGCAGGTTTGCAATGACAGCGGGGAACCCGCAACTTCCCGCGCTCACGATCACGTTGGCGCGAAAGTGCCCCCTCAGAAAATGAATCGGCTAGACTCTTCTCAGCACACTGTATACCAGGCCTGATATAATGAAGGCTGGAAGTCGAAATTTCTCCAAGTCCCTAAAGTAGGTCGAGGTCATTGATGACGTCATGAAGCATCTTGACTGGAAGTTAAAAATAACTTGAGGAATCGAATTAACTCTATTTTTTCAAGTCCCTAAAATAAGTCGAGGTCATTGCTGACGTTATAAAGCGCCACACGTCACGTCACGTCACGCAGTTCACAGAAACTCCTGGACGCGGACGTTTTCTGAGGATGCGATCCCCCAAACAAAATGATAGCGGGTTACCCGCTAAAAAACATCGTCCAGGGCGCAAAAAAGCTTAATGCGGCTCTGAGCCAAATAAATGAAGGTCAAGTTTCATTCCTTTCTGAATGCTCCTGATTTTCGTCCCTGAAGTAAGTCAAGGTCAGGTCTACCTCGTAGCGACATTAGCGGGTCGAAATCGTAGACTAGGTCCTGGGCTTATAGGAAGGCCTATATTAAATCTATACTAGGTCATACATTCGCTCAGAACTCGATATTTTTGCTAGTCCCGCATTAGGTCAAGGTCTAGCATACTGGCCTAACTCAAGAGTTTGCTCTCTCCCCTTTTTCTCAGCATGGCCTAGTGCACGATAGTGGACTATCTTCACTCAGCTCAGTATGTCTAGACTTAGGATACAGTACGACTAACATTATACTACAGGACACGTACGAGGAACAGGGAATGAGGTAAGAAGAAAACTAGTGGCTTCTATACTTGAAAGCACATAACCCAACCTATCTTCGAGAATATCTCTCCCTCAAGGCGTCTTCTGGCCGAAATCCTACTAGTAGTTGAAGGAAACCCTGAGAAGTCTCAGAAAGATGGGTCTGAAAGGATTCTAGTTTCTACGGACTATTGGACTTGATGAAAGAACAAAAAAAAAGTTGATAGAGTAATAGTCATCATGACTTTTCGTGATAAACTAAAAATATGTAGATTCCTTCTCACTCAGTCCAAATGACATCTAATAGAGGGAGGGAGAGGGGGGAGAAATTAACGGGTGGTGATCCCAGGATAAACAAGGACCAACTAAGAAGAAAATTTTGACAGCTAAAAATAAAGAAGAAAACTGACCATTGGGAGCGATTGGAACATTTTAATTCGAAGTGTTAGAATTGCTCAGCCTAAGTACGAAGGACCAGTTGTGCCAACTATTTAACCCGAGTTTAAAATTTTAAACTATATCTAACTCTAGAAAACTGTTGTATCAACCCAAGTTTGAAGTTAACTACGGCTCACAATCAGTGAGTCGAGTTCAACCCAGTTTAAATTTTTAACATCAGTTTAAATGCGCTAAACTAGTTTCAAACTTGCTTGAATCAACCGACAGTTAATTTTAAACTAGGTTTACTGTAACTTGGTTTAAACCGAATTTGTTACAACTGGACTACACACACACACACACACACCCACACACACATACTCAACCAACAAAGAAAGGAAGAGGTTCAATAACAACTCCCCTCCTCAAAGAAAGGCAGTTCGCGTATACAAGGACTGGAGAATTGGCGGGACACCAAAAGACACTCTACCACGGCTTCCAAGTCGCGATGCAATTCTCTGACCTCCATCACCCATCAATGGCCACACTGTGTAAGGGACACGCGCCTGGATATTACGTTTTCACAAACCAGGAGCCCTCGGGTTCTTAGTCTCACGCACCAAAAACTCCTACACTCTGTAAAGAATAGTTCTTACGCTCTCAAGTCTGAACCAATGGAGTCTCGAACCGTACATAACACATAAGAGGGTACTGTATTAGGTAGCACGGCCCCGATGGAAACGATAAGCTCAAAGTTTACCCAGTTTAATGCATATAGAAGACAATCCAACACTTGCAGGTTCGAGAAAATCGGAGTAGGCCTCGGTAGGACTCACTAAACCGGGGGTGAGATGGCCCGTAGAGCAGAGCTCATAAAATTTGTGAGATCCATATATACGAAAACTTTGTGGGACAGTAAGCCGACTCTATCTCCTCCATAAGGAAGGATCACGTGAGGACGAATGGGAATCAATTTCTTCATATATGGTCGTAAAAAAACGATATTGATGACACCGTTTAAACAGGAAAAGTACAACAGAATAAAAGAGGAAAGATAATAGCAAGAGAGTGAGGTGTGAACAACGTTCGAGTGCCAGGGCGGCGAGCACTCCAACAGATTCGAGCTGGCGAAGAAAGGGGGGTACTTTCCCGCAACGCAATGTTTCTTATCTTATGGTGAATTCACTCATGAGACCTCATCAGCTTTGAAACGCCGCGTCATCAGCGGGTTAGAACCAGTATTTCCTACTCCAGTATATCGTGTGTATATTGGTTTATTAAAAGCCTAGTAAAAGGGTGGTAAAAAGTGCGGATGTTCCCCAGCAACATCAAATTGCGCGAAAAGAACCGTTTGGGGAAAACGGCCCTCTCAGTGATTTCGAGAAGTTCATAAGGCTCTTTACTCAGATAAAATTGCACGACCCTGCAATAATCGGGAAAATGTTTCAATTCATGCTCCTTCACAGGTGATTTGTTCGTATACTTTCAAACACCCGATTCATGTCCCACTCCCACCTTATTATAAGATCTCATTTTTTGTCGTACATTTTTTGGATAACAATTGGTGAATGGCTATTCACACAAGAATCAACACTCTATGAGCTAGCGAATTAATTTTGATTGACCGGATGAAAATGAGTCAACGTTTTCGAGAGGAAATTATTGTTGAATCATCCGATAAAAGATTACGCGAGTGGATTCTGCAAGTTTTATTTAAAATAACAGCGTACAGTTCTCGCTGGAAAGTACGCAATTATTTGTAGTCCGTCGATAATTTCATTCACACCAACATTAGAATAAATATATATACTTTCACGTGATGATTCATTCTTTACAACTCCGAAGAAGACACTATACAATATTAGTCGTGTTGTTCATGAAGTATTAGTTGACCTACAAATTTCGTCTTCGATATGCAGCAGTATTGTATACGACGAAGAATTTTACCTAATTTCCAACCAATTCAAGTAAAAGTAGACTCATCGTTACAAATCTACTATACTTGAAAGACCGAAAACTTCAAGTAGGAAGATTGGTCTAAAAAGCGATAATTCTCGCCAAAATTTATCTCAGCCAATACAAATTAGTAAGCTGCATGTAAAATCGGCACCGCTTCAAGGTCGGATTGATTATATCTTTGCGAAAATATACATATTCAAAATCGAAACTCGTCAAGAACTTACCTCAATATTACAAGTACATACTTATTAACGAAAAAAAGATACAAAAAAGACGAATGCTTTCTGTTGAAGCCAGACGCGAGGAAAAATTCGACGACTCGACAAATTTCACTCAACTTGAAATTTCATATTGACCGACAGGTGGTAACATAATGCTGATTCATTTCATTCCGATTTTCGTAATTACTTAACATTATTTCGTCGAACGAATAACCTTAGCCGCGAAGGCGAAGTCCAACGGGAAATTTAATTTCCTTCATTAAGATTTAGGTATCTTCTGTTGCTCGAAAGAAGTGAAATAGGAAAGTTCTTCCGGACTTTTAGTGCAGCGGAAACCGACTCTTCGCCCTTACAACGCTCACCGCTATCTTCTCTCATATCATAAAGGCTAACTTAGATACAGAGTTATCGAGGTTATTCCCTCGAATCTCGAGGGATCATTGACGAACCCGAGAGTTTATTCCGTCACGTGAATTTAACCCTAGCCCTCAGGCATATTTTTAGGATGATAACTTTCTTCTACACGGTCGAGTTCGAGTAACCCAACCACCCGACTCACCAACCATATCGTACATAGAATTTTCGAAAGTCGTTGAAAATCGCTGATAAAAATTCGTGAATGGGAAAGTATGAATAAGTAACAACGAATAGTGAGTAAAAGACTTGAAGATAGGATACATTGTAGGAATAGTCTGATGAATTTCTTCAAAGTCTTGTCTCTTTCTGAAACCACTGTAAAAATATTCCGCAATAATTTGTCGGCTACACCACATGTTTTGTTCCGAATAAGGGTAATAAATTTAGAAATCGTCGATGGGCTTTTCAGTAGTGAAGGGAGAAAAGAAAACGAAGGTTTTTACACGACGTTTCGAACAACTTGATGGATTCTGACGAGTTTTTACTTCTCCACGTCAGCGGCTTTCGCTGAAAATACTTTGTATTCTTACTTGGAACAGACTGTAGAGAATAGCATTTTAGAGAGTTTAATGGCGTTGTCTTCTCTTATCTTCACAGAAAAAATTCACTTCAGTACCTCAAGTTAGCCACAAAATGAAAATGAATCTCAAAACACAGATTCGAGGGAACATAGGAAAATATTCGAGCAGGGGAAGAGGAGAGGATGGAATTCTCACGTCTTATTTGAATCATTTTTTGCCCCAATTCGAAAGAACCACACTATATCGGAAGACACGATATCTGAGGTGATACGTATATGTTTTGTATCGCAAATGCTGCTAGTTTCTTTTTTTCCTTTTCTCGACTCCAAAATCCTAAATAAGTACCAAACGCGCTAACTAACTTTGTATCGACGAGGTCATCACAAATTTTGAATGGTTCGCATGTTTTGATTAGCCCACAGCCAGTAAATCAGATCCTTTTCGTATCGAGAACACTCGATTTTCAAAATTTCATCATCAATTCTTGAATACCTACTTCGAAATAATAAAGAAAAACGACGGGAAAAATCTTCATTTAAACACACCGCAAAAAGAACGCATAAGGTAAAAAATTGATAAGTACTTGACGTCGGTACTTAAATACACACAATATATGAACGGTACTTGACTCCTTTTGTTTACCACGACGAGTTGAGCACACAACCAAGTGCTACCCGATAATATTCATTCTCTCACTACCCGGTCAATAATAAATTTAGATGAAATCAGTTCTTAATAATCTACGGAAAACCAAATTTGATTTTCACTCAGCCAGAATCGAAAATACCTTGACTCGTACATACCTGAAGAAAACTTGTTACAGATAACATCGCAAATCGCGTTGGTGTTTTCAATTACACGACTTTCAATTATCTCTTTTTACTGATTTTATTTTATTTTAATGGTTTCAAGAATTTCTATACAAGCTGAATATTGAAATGTTTCATGTCTTTTCTGACACCCCATACACTATTGGAAAATCGCGAGTACACCCCCTCCTAAATAATGCACTTGGAAAATTTGTTGAAAACCATTTTTATACCTTGTAGGTGATTCAGAAATCTGCGAGTACTACTATCTGTAGTATACTTATAATGGACTTGGAATATTAGCCTAAAATATTCTAAAGTAGATTTATACTAGACCAAAAAGCGGAGCGAGGAAGTCAGTGCTGCCAGATGATCTTATCAAAAATCCGTACTCACCATTTTTCCAGGACTTGAAAAGAATTTTTACAAACTTTCATCATTCTATCAATAATCACTCATACAAGTGACCGAAGTACTTTTCCCTTGATCGATCAATATTACGGAGAACTACATTATTAGCCGATAACGACCATGAGAAAAGTATCTCCCATATGAGTGAGGGAGGTACTTTCTTCTTGAGCACAAGAAATCCGTACTTTTTTTGAGGAACAAAATCCGTAGATCTGGCGACACTGAAGTGAGCCCCACTAAAGCAATTAGCCTGAAATATTCTAAGAAAGACTTATACTAGACTTAATACGGTCTGAAACGTTACGGCTAGACATATAATATCCCTCCATAAAGTTTACTCTAGAAATTGGAGGTTCCTCTATAAATTTTCTGGATCTCAATATCTCTAATAGAGATGGGAACCATGATTTTACTATATTCAGAAAACATACAGCGACCGATACTCTTATCCATGGTTCGTCCTTTTGTCCATTCTCTCATAAGATGGCTGCTTTTAACAGCTACATTCATCGATTGACCAGCATTCCGTTGAGTCAGCCAGCTTTTAATAAGGAACTTGCGACCATCAAGCACTTGGCCTTTGTGAATGGTGTCAACTTGGACATTGACCGTATGGTCCAGAAAAAGCTTACAAGGAGGAGCCTTGATTCTACCTCCTCTCTCCCTCGCGATGCGAGTATTTACAACAATAAAAAATTGCGCTGGATCAGGCTCCCGTATTTGGGTGGATTTTCATCTAAGCTGACTCCGATCCTTCGCCCCTTCGGCTTCAGGCCTGCGTTTTATAATCTCACTACGGTAAGGGGGTTGTTTGTCAGGCTTAAGGACCCTATACCACGGAGGGAGAGGAGCGGGGTGTATAGACTGACGTGTGGGGATTGCAACAGCGTTTACATGGGCGAGACGAGTCGCCAGCTCAAAATTCGAGTGGAGGAGCACCTCAAACCCTTGGAGAAAGGAAAATTGGGTGAATCTGCCTTTGCGGACCATCTTATCTCCAATGGTCATAGTTTTAATGAGGAGTCAGCCACCCTCCTCCATACAGAAAACTCTTACCGAAAACGCCTTGCATTGGAGAATATCGAAATAGTACGACATCTGAACAGTGATGATGTTACTGTCCTCAACAGGTATATTCCTGACGAAGGTTTCATTGATTTGATTTACGAGACTGAGTCACCTTCCGAGGGCTAGCTCGTTCTTTCTTGAACTTCGTCTTCGTCGATATCCTGTGTACATCTCACATTCTGGGTTAGTGGCTTTCTATCTTTGCCCGATGATAGTTTATTAACCGAAAGATCTCGCGTCTTCCTTTGTTTAAATGCGGTATTTGTAAATTTTGATTTCGTTACTCTTTTGAGTATCTTACAACTTATACTAGACCATGGAGAGGGAGCGAACCCACCTAGAGCCATTAGCCTAAAATTCTCCAAAGTAGACTTATAGTAGACCAAGAAGCGGAGCGAGTGAGTCCTCCTAAAGTCATTAGCCTGGAATATTCTAAAGTAGACTTATACTAGACCATGAGGGGGGGGGCGAGCGGAGCAGGCCATAAAAGACATGAAACATGGTCTTTATATACTTGGCTATGCCAGGAAATCCATTCCTTCTTTGTACCTTTTTCTTTTTAGAGACTAAAACCCACAGCCAGGTGCGGATCAAATTTCCAGACATGCCCTCCCCTCTCAACCTTTGAAGGAAGCTCAAATTGTGCAGTTTGGCCATTTACTCCGATCAGTGGAATATTCCTAAATCCGCGTGCGCAAATAAACACAAACTTTGTGACACAGGTAGTTGATTCTCAACAAAAGCAGTTACATACCTTACAGGGGGTTGTTTTCTTCGAGTAAATTTTTGTAAATTCGCAGTAGTTGATTAATCCGCGGTACATGGTCTGAAAATTAATTTAATATTCACTAAATTCTTACTTGGACCAAAGTCTTCGAACGAATGCAAGAAACATTGAAACTTTTAAAATTTCGAAGCGAAATGAAAAGAATCAAGCAAAACTACCAAAGGACTGTGATCGTTAATGAGTCCATATTGTAATTAATATAGGTCTCAACCTCCCAAATAAAATGCAGCAGGTACTCTGATATCCCTAATGAAAGTTGGGTATTCTGCAGAAGATTTTTCGTACTTTGTAGACTTAGTCGCAAACTTTTAATGGTTTCTACACGACGGAACATGAATTAGAACAATTATCACCTCGTTGGTTTTTTTCAATCTCAACTATACGAAAACCAGTACACAGTCATTTAAATAGAAAAAATATCTTTATCTTTCCTACAAGCGAACAGTTGAGACCCAATCAAGAAGAAAGAAATGGAAAATTAGTCGCGGAAAACTAGCTACTGAAGATCATCTGAGAAGACCTCAAAAAGATTCATACTGTGGCGCGATCTCTTTCTAACTCGAGACACTCATTTTATAACAGGCTACCGAAAGACCGTTGCGAGTTCGTGACGTGCTACAAGGAAAATTTCACGAAAATGAGGGGATACTGAAGATAGGCTATATTGTAATCATGGCCACCTAAATTCTCGTGTAGCATCCGTTTCTTATGAAATCGGGTACTTTTGAAATAGGTACGCTTGAAAGTTTTTCAGCCTTCGTTGGAAATAAAGGTGATACCTGAACTCAAGTCTATGGTTTCTAAACATTTCTCGTAGAAAGAAAATTTGAACCTTTGAAGTTAGTTTACATGAATAGCAAGTAGTCAGTACGGATTACACTCGGGTTTATTTGTCAACTATGACGAGAAATGAAAATCAAAACTTTACCCAACATCGTTAAGGAAAGTTTCGATTTTAATAAGATGACATCGATTTTTCCCGAAGGTCACGTTCGTGGGACCAATTTACGTAGTCTGATACAGCTTCAATCCTTCCGGTCGGTAGACTGGAGCGCATTCATATGTAAGTCGCACGCTTAAAAAAGAGACAAGGTAAGAAAAACTGGGCGAAAGCCGAGAGAAGACCAAGGACTAGATGGAACCACGAATAAGGAGATGAGAAGGGCGCGAACGTGAACTGAAAGTATTTCGATACACAAATACAAATGATCAAATAAAATGAGCCGTATTTCAGTGGAGTGTCTTTTGAACTTGGAAAAAAAAATAATAATAAATAATAATTCACATTTTCATCCGAACTGTTGCAAACTTACCCCCTCATGCGGATACATTCAACATGGAGCCCAATTCATGGGGTTATATTGTGTAACAGATTTTGTACTGTTACACAATATTTCTATCTGATGACCATCACAAAAGGATTGGAAATTTTGAAGCACTTTTCAAATGATGAAATTCACACGAGAAACATACGTTTTGTGGTATTTAGGTCTTTACCGAACATCACCAATATCTCAACGATTTGCCCCGCCTCCCATATTTCATACAGTGAACTACTTTTATACCAGCTTTTCACTGGGCCAGGACTACGGGGTCATTGAGAGTGGCCCGTAAGATATGAAAAGCAATGGAATAATACGAAAAAAGACCGAAGAACTGAAAAACACGCTTCACCAACCGCGACAACTCACTCGCAATGAAAACTAGTCGCCTGATCCAGTACTATATAACAGACCCATTATTAGCTCTCGCGAGTGAACTTGCAAGTCAACCAGTCTGACATACAGTATTTGACTTATATTAGGCGCAGGGTGAGAGCGAACGAGCCGTGGGTTGCCTAGTATTACTACCCGGTCTACTACCATAATTACTACCTTGTCTTCCCCACTACTGTCAAACACTATACCACCTAGAAGACCCTTATTATGTTCCCGAGAGCCGGGTGACAACAACGTCCACCTTCATCTCGCTGAAAAAGAAGGCGGCTGAAATGACAGAAAAATATTTTCTTAAAACAAAATTCCTAATAAAAACCCTTCCACTAGTAGAGAAGAGGAAGCCTCTTCAAATCCGACAAAAGTAAATAAGGATAAGCGAAATAGCAAAAGCCCGAAAAAAGAAAAGAAACCGATCTTCACCGGGTCTAAATCGGATAAATAAGAGGGTCTTGAAAATTGTGCACCAAAAACACCCAGAACTACTTGGAAAGTTGTCTAAGGAGCGTATGAAACATGGCACCTTGCCACAAGAGTGGTCTGGGTTCAGAAACCCACGGTCGACGAGAGCCTACCCTCCAATTTTTGACCTTTGAATTGATGTAGGTTCTCGCATAAGAAATTCTAAAAATCTATCAAGCGCGGAAGACCACTTCCTGAATATCCTCCTCCAAAAGAATTATAATGGGAGAATCTATGCTCTCCTTGGATACTACCGGAACTACCGACCATATATCCTGGTCCACAACACTCAACCAGTTCCGGTAAAAAAGAATACCCTAGTACATTGTTAAAATCATGGCGACAAAATCTTTAAAAAAAAGAAAAAGATTTTCTAGCTTAGCCAAATGAATAAAGATCAGGTTTCATGTATTCTATAAGGTAGCATGCTTCGCTCGTTTGCCTCCCTTCTTGATCTACTATAAGTCTATTTCTGAATATGTTAGGCTAATGACTTTTGGAGGCCCAAGGTCATTTGTACGAAATCAGGGGCAAGGCTGAAGTTCGACGTTGAAAATTTTCCAAGTCCCAATTTCATCCGTACGGACGCCCGGACGCATTTTCGAGATTTAGGGGGCAGAGAAAAGACATGAAATATGTGTAGGTGCCCGAAAGCATCAGTGATGGGCCCCATTCCTTGAGATGTTTCCTCTAGCCAACTATTAGAACGGATGGCAGGAGAAGGTATAAGCTGCCATAACACCAAAAGAAAAAAATGTTAAGCTCACAATAGAACGTCTCAAAAGTCTGAACCCAAAGCTAAACCTTGCACAAACTGAGACAGATGTGCCAGGTACAATTACGACCATAAAGTTAGGAGAAGCCATTATCACATCTCTCGTCGTATTGAAATACCTACGTGTGAAAATAGATTGGCGTCTAAATTGGGAAGCACACTAAGCATATCTAGAAGAGAAGCTGAAAAGACAATGCCGAAGATCTTGAGATTTGGTATATGTAGTACAGTGATTGTGGATAGAAATTTATCTAGATCCCTACACAGAAAGGCCATTGTTGGTCAAAATTCCCTGCACAGGACATCAATCGTTACTAATAAACAGATTTTCCCCTTCCTCACCGGGAGAGTCCAGATTTGGTGGCTCAGGAAGAATATTTCCCGACATCCTTTCAGTCCCAGTATACTAGACTCATAAAGAGGCCATGAATGGAGGACAACCTGTGCGCGATAATTGTATCACCCTGCACTAGTCTCAATTTCTTTCTTTTTTGTGTAGCTCAGGAGACTTGAAACATGATCTTTGTTCATTTGGCTCTATCGGAACATTTTTTCCATAAAACTTATGCAATTGAATAATAAGTTACGAAAACAACATTTTTTTTTTTTTTTTCAAAAGAGTCATCACTAGAGAAATATCCGTGCAATTGTGACCCGATTTTGTGGATAACTCGTCTTCACCGACCGGTAGAGCTATACAGACCCGACTCCACACCACATTCTGATTCATTTCGCAGATTATGATGAAGATACATAACTTGATCTGCCGTCGTAGTTGGTAATTCGAATATACGAGTATTATATATTTTCAGAAAAAATTTAGCGTACGAAAATTGAAAACTCTCCACAAATGCGTAAACTCGAAAAAGCTTTTTCAAGTTATTAAAAACTTACTTACATACACAAAACCCACTGATCAACTTTTTTCTTTTCTTCACTCAAGTTCGACCTGAATTTACCAGTCTATCGTTAAAAACAACGAAGACAATTGGCCTAAGTTTTTACTTCGCTGATTTTAAATAGTATTTTCGGAGCACACCGACCATTTTTATTACGCCGTCTTAAATGGTAAGAGGAAATAGCCGAACAAAGGTTCAGTAGAAAAGTTTTACAGGATATCCAATGAAAGGAGAGAGAAGAAAAAAAAAAAAAAGGATCTGTATCATCAATGATTTCCTTTTGTTATTTGTAGTTCATGTTTTTAAATCCGTTTTTCATACGTACAAGGACAGAAAAGAACGGCATCGTCTGCGAAGATGAAAATAAATGAATTTTTTCACGCGTGTGCCGGCGCACGCCAAAAAATTGAGTAACAGTAATTATATTCAAAATGAGTCGATATTTATACAATATCATCAGTCAACTTCAATAAACATAAACAGATACATTCATCAATAGACTTCAATCTAGGAGGACGCAGCCCTGTGCGTAACTAAGTAATCGTGAACCTCTCCGTGCATAATCTATTACATTCTCGCTGTAATATTTTGCGAATATACAGGCCCACCATTGAACTATCAAAATGAACACCATTTCCCATAAAAAAACATTGCCGTGATAAAATTTCTACTTTTCACGCGCATCCTATACAGCCCACACCCCATCAGTATTTAGCTCGCGCTCGTTTTTCATTCAAAAAAAAAAGCTCGTTTCTCCTCTAGCGCATTCCTAATGTATACTTCTCTAATAAATACTTTATTAGTTGATTCTATGACGCATATAATTTTATAGAAAAATAAATACTCCGCTAGCATAATAATCGTCCATAATATCGATATACCGGGCGTAATATTCACAACACAACTTACATGCGAAACGTTTGGAATATAATAAGTCACCAATTATTAGTAAACATATCACAAACAAACTTGAATTCTTCGAGGTTTTTTTTTCGTTTTACACTCGAACTTTAATTTGATGACTCAGCCATCTCAACTTGACGATAGTTCGATTCAGTTTGATAACTTTCTTGGCTTTTGTTGTCCCCTTTTCTGATCTAAGGGTACTGAATAAAGCATCAATAGCTTTACTTCACGCTCTAGTATATCGTCAAAAATGGAATCTAATTTACCAAAATGATTTCTCAAAGTCACGCATCATTTTCTAGAGGGACTGAACAGAGATTGAATGACCGCTCAGGAAGTCAACTGCGCTCAATTCCAATAAAAATTAATTCGATTTACCTTACGTTTTCAACATCGCTCAAACTTTGAAATGACTCATCACAATTTCTTATAAGTTCTAAAAAAGAAGCTGTCCAATTAAACAGAATTGATAATGAATCTTAGTAAGAGAACTTTTCTTCGTCTCGGTCATTCTTTAATTCATTCGGACTTTTTCTCGTTACTACACGATGTTCGTTTGCAGTCATCATTATTATAGGCTAAATTCAGAACAGGACAAAGTGAAATTCAAAATAATGTAATACATACATATAATTTTTTTTGAAGCGCTCAAAAATCTGCTTTCTTATTTGGGTCACTGAGAGACTTCTCGTTAGACGTCTCGTGTTGGTGATTATGGTGGTCTAAAGAATGAGACTCGACTTTTCCAAAGTGCGAATGATTGAGCTTGGTAACATCCCGACTGTCATTAGGAATATCCTCTACCCCTGATTTCGGTTCAAGATTCTTCACCTGCGAGTCCGGGTTTCTCTCCTGGGATTGTGCTTCATTCAGCTTATTCACGCTCCGCGACTTAATTGCACTCTCTTTTTGACTGGAGTCAGTGTCAATAATTCTGGTGCTTCCGAAGACAATCTTATCCGTCAATACATCAACGGTAGAGGATTTTCCGACTCCCGTACTCTGAGACTTCTCCGAGCGTTCCAGTGCTGGCTTCTTTTTAACGCAGTTTCTTTTGCATATCCATTCGGGCGAGCTTAATCTTCTTAGAGGCTGTATCGCGGGACCGTAGCGAATCTTTTTGTCTACACCAATTACCCAATCGTCTCGAGAAGGCCACTTTAGACCATTTGTCATCAAACGATTCGATAGATCCACAACTGCAACAGCGTTACGACGTTTACGAACTAATTGGGACGGTTTCGCGCTTTTATTCTTTTTTGTTTTTATTTGAGAACCAATTATTAGGGCTTCACCGAGTTTACGATTCAATGTGATCCACGTGTCTTCGAACTTGAACTTTTTTTGTAATGGTAGCCTTCGATTTTTGAGTGCGGATTCATTGACTTTCATCTCGCCGGCGATATACTGCGCAATCATAGAACGAACGTCATTCATATTCTTCCGCCAGATACATTCGCGCGTTGGATTTGTTCGCGTTTACGAGTAAATAAAATGGTATTACTGTACGATGGAATCGAATTTACAGTAGGGGTTTTCATTAATTCCATGGAACTTCTTTCTTACTTCGGACGACTCTCTCTCACAACTGTCTACCAGACAACTGAAAATTGTTCTCGACTGATTTTTTAAATTATTATACGTAGCAACGTGTACGAAACAATTTCCTTAATTTAAACTTATTGCACAGTGTATCACGTACCGTGGGCTGGAAAGTGTATGACATGCCTTTTTCCCTAGACGATGAGGCGGAGAAAGAGGTACTTGATACTTTTAGATGGGGAACAGTTGAGGAGTAAATAAACTAATGCCAGCTGAAGTTAATGAAAACTTCAAAAAAAAGTTCTAGGGTTAGAGTGAGCCCATAAAAGCTAGATCCGGCCGTGTGTGAATCGCAAACGAACGGAAAAAGAAAGAGGAATTACAATTTTTGACCCCTAAGGGTGATTTGAGAATATTCACGTATCATAAATACATGACCTCTATCTTTTGATTTGTAATACCGACCAGCGAGGAGGGAGGATCTTATTTGCGCGCAAGAGTTGAATCTTAGTGGATTTATCGAACACATGATTCTACTCAATTAGATAGGCCGTGAAGTTAGACTTGTTAGGGTTACTTTTGTATCGCTTTTTCAAGTCCTGCCAATTTTGATCATGACCTCCAGCGCTTTCCTGACGGAATATCGATAGAATTATCTCTCGCTTCTCTCGTGACGGACACTCTCAGACATAGTTACTCCCTTTTACCCTCTTCATCAGCATGCAAAGTGGGACGATAATCTCATGAGCGTAGCAATCTCAGTCTTCCTTCATGAAGCCTCAGTTTGGGCCGACTCCATGAAGATCGCATACAGAAGAAGAGAGATGGAAAAATCCAACAAAGAGCTGCGCTTAGGTGTATTAGTGCCTACCACACTGTGTCGACGGATACTCTTCGCGTAGTAGCACAAACACCGCCAACTGATCTGCTTACAGAACTGCCCTACAAAGTGAGATGGGCGTATACCCAGAACAACGATTCGGAAAATGGTATATTACTTTCAAAAAGTTGAATTAGAACGAAACAATTATTGTACAATCCTGCAAATTTCTTGATTTTTTATCTAAGAATCCGATGGTCGTTTCAAATTCTTGTTAACAGCATTAGTTTTGGAGAAATTTACTAATATTCACGTAAGTGGATATACACCCCACTTGCCGACAAAGGAATAGGGCGTATATCCATTTTCGAATGATTTCGAAGACAGAGCACACACGCACACACTCAAAGGTAAACCAAACAGAAGATATGTTTCTCTAGATTTGTATTTTAGATATACGTCCAACTCACGTTGTAGGGCAGAGAAGAACGAGCAGCGGTGTTTGAGGCAAAGAAGAAGACGAGGACCACCAATCAAGCCTTGCGGGTCAAGCAGAAGGCCAAGCGCTCCTTGCTTTCCAAATGGAAAGAGTAACTCGCCCAAACAGCAAAAGGTGAGAGGACCCGCGCGCTTTACATGCTCTTGACCAGTGGATGGACCGAGACCATAGCCAGTTGAATTTTTATCTTACACGAATGATGAGTGGCCAGGGGTGCTTGAACAAGTACCTACACAAAATGGGGAAAGTTGAGCAACCGTCGTGTTCACACTGTTAGGAGCGGGATGATAGACCACAACACACCATCTTTGAGTATGAGGCGGGGAGACGTGAGCGGCGTGAGCTGAAACAGTCTCTCTCTGAGTTTGAGAAAGATGAAGAACTCACCCAAAACAATGTGATTGCACGCATACTGAGAACAAAAGAAGCATAGAAGCTTGTATCTGCATTTGCCGCTAAGGTAATGAAGAAGAAAATGATTACGGAATGGGAGCGGCAGATGTAGATCCACGTTATGGCCTCACACATCCACGAGTACTGCTGCTGCCACATCTCTTCTCGTCAGCACCACCAGATACAGGGGGCTCAGGAGAGAGCGCCAAAAGAAGAAAAATAGGGCAAGCGCAAGAAGAGGATGATGAAGAACCCTCCTGGAGGAGCCAGAGTCGCAAAGCGCTTCTGGTAAACTCTTAGTAAGCTCTCAATGTTGACTGAAAACTCTGGTGCAGGAGTAGATACGCGCGTATCCACGGTACAGGACTACCTGAATTCCAGGGTGAGTGCTGAACCCTACCGGTTGGTGAGGTAGACCCCTGTCGTGCCCTCATTGACGGACATTGCACAGCGCGTGGAACTGGAGGAGAAAATGGAGCAAGGCCACTCTCAATTCGAGCTTTCTGGACTACCGACGCAATACCCTGAAGGCTGGATACCGGTACCGGAGGTGCAGTTTTATATTGACTACTTTACGCCCTCGTTTCTTTTCTCCGTCTTTATACATGAAACCGCAACCAGCTTACAAACTTGCTCAACTTTATTAACAGTCTTTACCTCTCAAATACTTTGTAGACGGGTCCCAAATCAACTTCCTCAACCTCAATATCAGCAGTGAGGATGGGCGACATACTTTCGGAGCCACTCATACCGATACCCTAATCAGTAGTTTTTCCTACCAACCAACTTCACATAAAAACGCCGACTTCTCGAGTATGATCCATCGACTCATCTTTTTTCCTCTCTCTAGAGATGCCTCTGAGAAAAAGGTAAAAAACATTGAGTCTCTAGCGAAAACCGATGATTCCAATATCAACATCCTCTAATTCAATTTGCCTCGTACTTTAACCATTTTCCACCGGTTAAAAACCCCCATTCCTCTTCGCTCAAAAAGTGGCGTCTATAGATTGAATTGCGCAACGACTTTGACACAGTCCATATCGGCCAGGCATGGCATGAACTCCAAAGCGATAGAGAAGAATAAGCCCAACAAGTCAAATCTTCCGGTCCACCTAATTGAGAATATTCATCGAATCTACGAAAACTCATTCTTCAGCAACGGAAAAAACTTCAATATTACGTTTTCCTGAAGATGAGGGCTAGGTTCGGTCAAAAAGTCGAAAAGTTTGGAGTAATAAAATAGTGTGGCAACTAAAGCCAAGTTTTAATTCTTCATTTTTATTATCTATTTCAGTTTCAACGACGACTCCAAAAAATGTGGACATTGAATTGTAATAAATTATGAAGCTATTGATAATTTGGATTGAACTCAACTACCTTCCTCCGTGAATTCCTATATCAAAACGAGTCTCCGACCTAAATACTTGTAACTGCACATCAAAAGGTACAATGGATTTGATACTAACCATACCCGGTAAAATGGTCGTAAACACGTACATCGAGACTAAAGTCAATCTTGTGTATTTCTTTCAAAAAATGAGAAATACAACCAGGTATTATCGATATCACGAAGCGTTCACTACACCAAAGTTTTCTTCAAGTACGAAGGTAGAGGTTAATCAAACTCTCAATTTACATGACGCTCAGTACATGATTGATGCGAGCTTACAAATTCTGAAACTGCACGCCAGCACTGATTTCCGAGTTCAAAGGATTATTCTTACTTTTTCTGACTGCGTAATCGACCGAAGGGCAATATTCATCAACAATTGTGGTCAGACATCGAAAACGTTTGTAAGCATAAAGTTATTTTTAATTGTCAAAACGAAGGTTGTGATAAATTGAGATTTTATTGTTTCGAATCAGTCAAACTAACGAGCAGCGTAAAATCTAGGTTCATTTTGCGGCTTCTTCTATTTATGGGTTGTATTCGCCAAATTTTTCTTCATTCACGGTTAGTACGCACTCGCATAAATTGAATTTTCCATTTGGCACAATCATTTTTTTCGAATTTAGCGAGTCAATACGAGGCTTATTACAAACCCGCCTAACCTTACTGGTTATTCATTCTTCCGCGAGCATTATTGCGTTTCACGAAAATATGAATCACGAAGATGTGAATAGTGAATTTTTTTTGCATTGGAAAATGCATATACAGCGAGGTCAAATAAAATTGAATGGAGCTTCTTGCCCTAGATCAAAGGTCATGAAAATATGACATCGAAACCTCTTTCAGCTTCCACCTCCTTCGCCTCATATCTATAAATCAAAGGTCAAAATTCAAAACGGGGATTTCTCTCATGGGAGGAAGGGGGAAGACGAGGACCACCTAAAAATTTTCTCCATCTTTCGTCCGGGATTTTTCGGGAAAACGTAGGTACTTGGTAAAATTTCAACTTTTGTACATGAAAAAAAGAGCGAGACTTGAGGAGACTTTGACTCCTGAGCTACACACATTATAAAAAGGAGAAAGGGACTTGAAAATTCTCAACGCCAAGATTTATACATATACAGCATATCAGGAGAAGACTTGGAAAGATTTCGATCTTTGAAAAATAGTTCAAGTCTGGAAGAATTTTAAAACAAAACAATACAGAAAGAAAGGGAATCCCCTGAAACAGATTTCCTACTCCTCTCAATGAACTCCGTTAATGAGGTTAAAAGTTTTTTTTTTTCAATATTTCTTCTTTCGCTGATTAAGTATAAACCAACCTTTGACACCCTAAAACGTCATGAACAACATCCCTCAGCTTAATGCAAGTCTAAGCCCTCTAAATCGTAGCCCCGCTTTTGTCTTGTAGACTCGAAACCTTTCTAAGTTCCCGAAATAGCTCAAAGCCTTGTATACTCTATACGACGTCACCAAAGTGTTGAAACTTTTGCTCGCATTAAACCTCACTTCCCCTCCCCCATGCATATTCTGCGTGTAGCATTACAAAATCTCCTTTCAGCCCTACCCAGTGTGATTCAATTAAAAATTGATTCTAATTGATAACACATAACTCATTACAGCCTTCTATTATTGATTGAATAAAATTATCTACGAAGAAAACGTCGCCTCATTTTTTTTCCTGCTCATACGAGTTTCCTGACCAAGTGAAGGCCTGTGAAGAATACCTATACGGTCTTATTCTGTCGTAATATTAAGTTTGAAACACGTGTAGAATGTAATAATAATGAAATACCTTCGAAACATTCCACTCGTGTTTTACCTCAACTTAATTAAGTTAACGTTATCAAAGTTTGTAATGAAAAATTTTGAAGCGGTGTCGAACTGGGTACTGTCTAACTAATTTCGACCAATCGAAAGAATACCTAAGCAAAAGAAAAAAAGCTTGTAACTCACAATTAAAATGACAAAGGTACCATTTTGACATTCCTGGGACAAAAAAATACGACGTAGTTGCGATACGGAATAAAATGAAAACGAAAAACTAATTAATGAAACAGATCTGACCTACATTACAAAAAAAAAAGGAAAGAATAATTTATCGAAGTTTTCGAAAAGAATTTCATCGTAAAATTTGAACATTTTTTTTTATTCATTCTATTTTCTCGATGAAAATACGGTACCTACGTCGGTGTTTGCGAGAATTTTTCGGACGCTACACACATCGCAGCCTACGTCTCTATAATATTCTAATTATGGGCTGAAAAACAAGCGACAAAGACAATGCAGTCGTTCTAACGACCTTGATAAAAGTAACACATTGCCTCATTCCGAACGCGAACGATCGTCGAATTTTAGGCCAACTTTTAGTCGAGCCTATCTGTAAACTCGCAGAATAATCTTGCGCGCCATTCGAGAAAATGAAAGTTATCAGGTATGCTAATGATGGGTCAGAAGCAATTTTCCAGGAAAATTTGGGTTAGCGAAACATCGCCAGTTTGGATCTTGGCCCGACTAATTTAAATAATGCAAACGAATACTCTGGAGAACAGTGTGGATACACGTTTATACGACACGAAATAGATTCGGAATGTAAATACCAATGAAAAAATCGAAATGAACATTACGAATATCGGAATTCTCAGCTGTTTATTGTCGTAGGATAGTCGACGCGACCTCAAAACCTGCACGCATCGAATCAGATAGCTTATTTTTTGTCATATTGAATACTTCCTTCCTTGGGCATCTTCTTTCTCCTGAAAGAAATATTCTATGTACTCTAATCAACCCATAGTTACACCATTAAATAGATACGTATTTTATTATACAAACGACATTTGATAATATTTCATTTAAATATAATATTTTCACAAGTGACATGATACACCTACGTACTTCTTGAGAGAGGGAAGGATGGGGAGAAGGGTGAATAGTATTTCAATAATTTAGCCAAGAGCAAAAATTTGTTCTGGATCCTCACGTAGCGCATTTATGGAATTTTTCAGCCACGCAAAAAAATCAGTTTGGTGCTCTCATAGGCTTATTTAGGAGGAGAGGTAACTTTGAGGACTATGCACAAGGGAATTCAGAAATATTACACAAAATAAATTTATTACGTGATTATTTGTCGAAAAAAATGTTTGATATAATTTTTTTTTCGTACCTGACCCTTTGATTGGCCCTTCGGGGCCCAAAATCATACGAAATTGAAAATTTTTTATGGAAACAAATGCTGTAAGAAAATATAAGCAACAATCGTTTCTTCTTTTCAACCTATTTCGAGGTCAACCACGTCCAAAATTCGTGCGCGAGTTTGCGTGCACACAATAGTCTTGAACTGAGAATAATCTTGAATCGAGGAAACGCCGCTTTGACAATCTCTGGTCTACCTCTGATTTCTGATAATATGCGTACATATGCTCATATATTACGCTAATTTAAACCATGCCCTAACCTATGTAAACTAGGCTGAAGTAGGTTCGGACTATGCTGAACTAAAACTTTATCGCAAGTCACAGAAATAAGGCTTAAGTCTGGGACGGGCGAATGAGCTTAGCTAGCTAGCATACAGTATGAGACTTTCGAGTCAACACAGTATACTAGCTAATATACAAAGAAAAATAGCCTAGCATATAAATACTAGGCTAAGGAGCCTCCATACGCGAGCTAAGATTTAAGCCCGATAATGATAATATGCAATACTTCTCTCCGAATCGCCCCTTTCCGGAGTTTGAGGACTTCTTAAGCAAGCTGGAAGAAAGTCTTTCCAGACGGCGAAGTGACAAATTCATTGTGGCAGGCGATTTCAATGCCTGGTCAGAGGAATGGCGTTCCGGCCGGACTGACATCCGTGGGTATGCTTTGGGGGAGTGGATTGCCCAAAATCGACTGGAACTACCCGAGTGCATCAAGGATACGGGTCCATCATTGATGTCACCTTTGCCTCAGAGAGCCTAGCCCGAAGAATAGAGGGCTGGACGGTATTGGATAAGGTGCTTTCTGAGAGCGACCATCGGTACATCAACTTTTCTATTCACCAAGCAGTTGAGGTCGCTGCTCCACAAAAGCTGGTAAGAAAAAGGGGGGTCAAGAAGCTGAATAGCGACCGCCTGAAAGCTGCCTACCTTGCCCTTACATGGGATCAATGACAAGAGCAAGAAGGGAATGCGGAGGTGGCAGCCGAGAGGATGATCAAAACTGTCACCAAAGCATGCGACGCAGCCATGCCCAGGCAAGGTCCACCAAAGAAGGGACCAACAAGATTGCCGAGCTAAGAAAGGAGTGTAACCGCCAGCGCCGGATATACCAGCGTAGTAGAGGCCGCGAAGAGGCGCGGGCGGTTGCACCTGAATACCAGCTGGCTCGTAAGAGGTTGAAGAGAGCCATAAAAGACAGCAAGAGTGCTGCTTGGAAAGAGCTTTGCGAGATGGCGGAGGAAGATCCGTTTGGCAAACCTTACAAGTTAGTGCTGAAGAAGTTGAAGGGCCTCTCAGCCATGAGCCGAATGGAGCCGGATGTTGTGGGGCAAATCATTGATGGTTTGTTTCCACAGCAGCCACCACCAATGGTAACGCTACCAATAGTAGAAGAGGATGGCATATCCCTCCTAGGTACCGAGGAGGTTGATGCAGCAGTCAATAGACTGCGGGGTAAGTATTGGAAGGCTCCGGGCCCGGATGAGGGGCGTATGTAAACTGCACGCATTTGAAGGGGACACGATCAAAAGTATGTGTAAATTGCACCCAGACTAAATTTCATGGGTTCAAGAGGTACTGTAAATTGCACTCGTAGTAATTTGCACCCAAGAAAGAGTTGTGTAATTTGCACGCAAATGAATTTCAAAATGTAGCAATAAAAGCCTTATATATTACAAAAATGAAACAAATTTGTCGTAAAGAACAAAATCAAATTTCAAATAAACGCGAGTACATGAGAACATTTAAAAAAAACTACATCGGTGATGAAGCTCATTTGATAGAAACTTTTTTCTTTACGGACGGGCAAAGGTAGTAGCCGCAACGTTTCAGGACCGTACATATCACAAGATATTGTACGTGCTTCTTGTTCTTCATTGTAGGTATGTATATCTCACTTGATGAGGGACATGAAAGCTCTGGATTTGGACGTACGAATCGGTCTGCAACGCTTTCAGTGCTTCCACGAACAAAAAAATATCAGGGTGAGGGTGGTAGAAAGTGGAGTTGAAACGACTATGGAATGATTCACAGGCGTTTGTGGTTCTTTCGAGTGACGGAGAATGGCACGCCCACAAATGTGGTGGGAAAGTGGAGTTATCCAGAAGGTAAGTGTTGAGCAAGTTTCATATTCTACAAGTGAATGAGAAATAGACTCGAATTTAATCCGAACTTTCTTTGTTGTTATACTATCTTTGACGAAGCAAGTTCTGACGTTACAAACCAAATTGCCAAGCGCTACGATTACTTACCGATAGGACGGAACACGTGCGTGCATATTACATGCGTGCAAAATACATCATCAAATTAGGAGGCAAAAACTACACCGCGTGCAATTTACATTACCTTTTTTGAGGGCGAAATAGGTATGCGTGCAGAGGGGTGAAAAATGCGTGCAGTTTACTTTCTGCCCGGATGAGATCCCAAATCCAGTCTGGAGCGCCATACACTTAGTTGACCCGGCACTGCTTGTTGATACATTCAATACGGCAGTTGTTGGGGGACTGTTCCCTGTGCG
Source organism: Aspidiotus destructor (assembly GCA_035079395.1). Lineage (NCBI taxonomy): Eukaryota > Metazoa > Arthropoda > Insecta > Hemiptera > Diaspididae > Aspidiotus > Aspidiotus destructor. Next base: position 5,797,567 of record JAVHKZ010000003.1, on the reverse strand, counting down.
ATGGAAAAAAGCCAGGCTAGCGCTGATTGATCAGAAGGATAAACCACCTGGCCTGCCATCCTCTTATCGTCCACTTTGCTTGCTTGATAATGTGGGCAAACTCTTGGAGAGAGTGATAGCCAATCGTCTTGAGAGCTATCTGAAGGAGAAAGATATAATCTCAAGTAGCCAGTACGGTTGTCAAACTGGACGCTGTACGTCAGATGCTGGGATCAGGCTGAAGAGGATAGCTGAAAGCCCTCAAGGACCCAGAAGTGCCCGCGTACCTACTCACGATGATAAGCAGCTATCTTAGCTATACCGAGAAACCAAGCAGAGACGTCTGCTGGTACAGTCAAGCGCCCTGTTACTTGTGGGGTGCCGTAGGGGTCGGTCCTCGGGCCGCTGCTGTGGTGGATCGCTAATAACAGACTTGTCAAGGTGAAATTGTCTCCGGGTGTTAAGCTTATCTGCTATGCGGATGACACATAATGATGGTATGCACTGCCAAAACGACTATACCGGTGGAGAGCGAGGTTAACCAGGCCCTATCGATTCGGCCAGACTCAAACTTGCAGTAGATAAGACGAAGGCCATATTATTCACAACCCGTCAAAAGTTCAGTCGACCCACCTTTCGCCTGTAAGGTGTGGAAATTGAAACCAAAAAGATAACGAAGTATTTGGGTATCTGGTTCGACTCAACGTTGAGCTTACCGTCATGTAGAAGAAGATGGATCGAAAATGGAATAGGTAAATGCAGAACCACGCTATGGCCTACTCGACACCTGTGTACAATCAACATCCAGATGTGCAGGAAGAAGAGGAAGATCATTCCTGAAGAGAAGCCAATAACAATCCAGTATATCTAAGATAGTGATGGTGTTGTTGTTGGGTGTTCTAGTGTTTTTCTGCGTGCCAGGGGGGCACTGCAGCTTGCTAAAGTAGCTTGGTAGTCACCGAGTAGAAGAGGGGGTTCGCCAATGAGATTCTTTCAACAATGAAGTAATACCCGAAAGGGTCGATCCCATTGTTGGAGGAAACAAAATCAAATGCTTACGCAACCCACACCCACTCCACTACAAGACTTAACTTGTTGGTCCATTCTAGGCTCTCTGGTCTACTCCACCCGGGTGAGTTGGATTCATTCATTAATTCTGTTAATCTTAAATGCCGTTCTTTTGAGGCTAAATTGAAACGGAAGAAAAATAAGAAAATTTCTTCCCTTCAAAATCTGAATGCCTCCGCTGTCCAGGAAGTGAGAACTGACGCCAGCGATATCCAAAAGTTTCACCCCCGTATTATAAATTATACTAATGTTGAGTTCGAGAGCGATGAGTTAAATCTTTTGGAGAAGGGGTTAAAATTTGGGTTACCCCCTCTTAATAATGCTGATACACTAGCTAATGTGGTTGCGGACCTGGAAATAAAAATTGGGCTTGGGGTAAATACCCAGAAGGATTGTGCCGATTTTATCCGCAACACCCCCCTCCCCCGAATAAATGATCATGCATCCAAGGTGATCAAAGGGATTAAGAGGAAGGTTAGAGAGGAGGGCTTAACCATTACTAAGGCTGACAAAGGTAATGCCATTGTTGTAATGGAGAAGTCCTCCTACGTCTCCAAGGTCTACGACGTTCTTAACCAGTGTGGCGCCAAGGAAAATGCTGATTTTAATTTCTCTAGCCATGTTGCTGAGGTCAGAGAGGTAGTCGGTAATTGTGAATTTATTATTAAAACCGACAGGCTTAAAAAGCGGCTTCTTGAGCCTAATCCTGCGCCCCCCCTCCTATACGGGTTGCCGAAAGTTCATAAAAGGGACATCCCAATGCGACCAGTCGTTTCTTTTGTATCTTCCCCTACTTATTTCCTGGCGAAGTTCTTGGATCGCTGGTTTAAATCCAGAGTAGAATTTGAATCTTCCTACTCTGTAAAGAATTCTGTTTCCTTGGCCGATAAGCTTAAGGATGATATTCTACCGCCAGGTTCCATCCTATGCTCCTTTGATGTGGTGGGTTTATTTCCTAGTATTCCAAAAGTTACGGCCATGAAACACATAGGTGACCTCCTCATCCAATCTAATATCTGCCATGAAGAAGTTGCTGAATTTTTTACTTTACTTAATATTTGTTGGTGCCCTAATTTCTGCAAATTTGATGGTAAATATTTTGAGTTTCCTGATGAGGTAGGCATCCCGATTGGTTCTCCTCTGGGCTCCCTCATCTCGGAGGTTTTCATGTCTAAATTTGAGTTCGACCTCTTTTCCTCTGGTCAGGTGTTCTTAGATTACATTTATTACTGGCACAGGTACGTCGACGATGTGTTGTGTACGTGGACCGGTCCTCAGGATCTTCTCTTGGAGTTCCTCAAGTATCTAAATATTCAATATCCTTCCATTAAATTTACATTGGAAGTAGGCGGTTCATCCATTAATTTTTTGGACCTTACTATCTCTAATAGAGATGGTGTCCATGAATTTGCCATACATAGAAAAGATACTTCGACCGATATTATGGTCCACGGCAATTCTTTCTGCCCTGTTGCTCACAAATACGCTGGTTTCAATAGTCACATTCATCGATTGACCAGCATTCCATTGGGTCAGCTCGCCTTCCATAATGAGCTTCTGACTATAAAGCACTTGGCCAGAGTGAACGAGGTCCGCTTAGATATTGATCTTATGGTTCGCAGGAAGCTAGCTAGGAAATGCCTTGACTCTACTACCTCCCTCCCCCGTAATCCGACGGCTGTTGTCCGGAAGCGGTGGATCAGGCTCCCGTTTTTGGGTAAGTTTTCTTCCCAATTAAGTCGTATCCTCCACCCCTTCGGTTTCCGCCCAGTGTACTACAATCTTAACACTGTAAGGAGTCTTTTTATCAAGCTGAAGGATCCCATCCCTTTGAACGAAAAATGTGGGGTTTATAAATTGGAGTGTAATGATTGTAATGGAGTTTACATAGGTGAGACTAGCCGCCAGCTCAAAATTCGTGTAGATGAGCATATTAAGAAGTGGGAGTTAAATAAAATAGGTCCGTCTGCATTTGCGGACCACCTTTTGGCTAGTGGCCACGGTTATAAAGCGGGATCTGAAACCCTCCTCCATAGAGAGTCCTTAGAATTCAAACGAAAAGCTCTCGAACATATTGAAATTATTCGCCATTTGAATAACGATAACCTTAACGTGCTCAACAGGTACATACCTGATGAGGGTTTGATTGAGCTAGTTTATGAGAGTGATTCACATCGTGATGACTCGCTAGTTCAATCATGATTTCCTCGGTGGTTCATTGTTTCTAGCCGTTAGATTGTTTAGTTGCTTTCATGTCGTCGTTGACAATGGTTTTTTAATCGAAAGCGCTCCGGCAAAATTTTTTCGTTTCTGTGGCTACCTTTCAAGGTACTCCTTTGTGTTACAAGTTTGAGTATGTATCCATCTGGGGAGATTACAAAAGAGTGGCAGGAGGAGAAACATTCTCACGTCTGCAGGAAGTAGTCGCAACATCCTCAGAAATTTCGAGAAAATTCCGAATTTTAGCATAATATTATTGCTACTCAAAGCAAATAAGTTCGAGACCGCGACTGGAAAAAAGAAAAAACCGCCTACACACATTCCAGGGATTCAATATCATCTCTTAGGACACCACAAGAAAAGGAAGACGCAAGAATAAAAGAATATAATGTGTATCAAAAGAATACTGCGATGACAAAGAAGAAAAAGAAAATTATAATATGATTGCGAGATTATTAATTATCATTTTCAAAAGACGACCGCGGTAAACAGCAAATGAAAGGAGAACTGAGCTCTAAAAGAGTTGCCTCGAAAATTTACAGAGTGGATCGGCTCATAAACACGAAGTAAGAGGGTATAAATTTCTTTTCAATCAACTTCTCAAATTGGATTTTTGGTTTTTGCTAAGGAAGACATCGTAGGTTTATGAGGAGGAAATATTCAGTACGACGTAAGGCGTCTCTAATGCTATGACAAATATTGCGAAGAAGAGAAAACCACCTACATTCATCCTAAGCACACAATGATATCTTCTCCATGGACATTACAATACAATCCAACAGAAGAAGAAGATGATGCGCGTGTATATTCGAGAAATACTGCTGTGACAAAAGAAGGAAAAAATATATCATCTAATTGAAATTTCTAATTATCATGTTCAAAAGAAGACGCACTAAAAGGGCGGATGGAAAAGTCTACTCCTTAAATACTACTGTAATCAAGCAGAAAAAAAAATTGTAAGGTAGAGATGAAATTCTTAATCATGATTCAAACCTACTCAAGACATGAAAAAATTAACAAAATTTCAGCCAAATGGAACAAAATGTTTTCGGTCAATGCGACGAATATTGTTCCAGACGTTCAATTCAAAAGATTTGCCTTGGTTACGAAAGGAAAATTTCGTCAAAAACATAATTAATTTCCGATTATAACCAGGCCTGCCGTAAGAAAGCTTCAAAAAATAATGCCTTTACAACGCAGTCAAATTTTCCGTACAACAGGATGTCGAATGTGAAATAATTGCCAGATCACAATTCTGACGCGAGCGCATCAAGTAAATGAAAATTCATTGAAATTTGAGTTGAGTTGTATTTTTCACATAATCATTCACTCATAGTCACAGTCTTAGCGAAGTCTCATCCTTCGGGTAGGGTTTTTGAATCACCATAGAGTACTTCTCCTTCTTTCAAGACTTCGTTCTAATCTGAAATTCTGAAGGTTTTAGTAAGCCGATTGAAATACTTTTGAGATTCATAATATGTACGTCCGTTCATGGACTCTGCAGACCAAACGCTATGCTACGTTACAACGACCCATACTGAAAGCTTATCATTTGCAGGCTTCTTAGAACTACATAAAATTCGGACATTATTAAATTTTGTGAAATAGTACATATAGTATGAAATCTCGAACTTCATTTTTATATGAAATTAGATTGACAATACAAATTTGAAGGTTTCCATCCAGTACCGGTATGTGGAATTCTCGAGGTCAAGAAAGTGAAACAAAATTCCCCCTTCATCTTTACTATAATTATTTATTAGATTTTTCATCGTTGAAGCTGATGTAGCCATCGCTTCGGTCAAATAAATCATTAGAAATTACAAAGGTGGTCTTCACTAAGCGATCTACAATGAAAGCCAGATTAAGAACAACTTTTTTCTTCTCGTACGTACGTAAAGTAATTCAAATTATTTGTTGCGACACAAGTACAGTACCTAGATGGGTGTACAATTTTAGCCTTGGGAAATTCTCGTCGGCAAATTAATGATTCTAGAACGTATATAATCCTTCGTTCATCATTAGTCATTACTTAGACGAAGTCCGAGCTTTCACAGTCCAGGAAAAATCAAACAAAATTAGAGATGAAAGTTTTTCTGCTGGAATTTGTTCCTTGAGGTAGTCCTGTAAAAGTTCACCACCCCTAGATTCCTAAAAGTTCGTGGGAGGTATTTTTTCTGGACTCTTGTCAATTCCGAGAGAAATTGAAATACCTCGTACTCAGCAACAGCGGGGATAGGAAGTAGGTTCTAAGACGCGAGGAATACGAAAAATGCTAATTTCAGCCCTAAAATAGAAGCCAAAAGTTTGTTTTAATAGGTTTTTGAAAAACTAAGAGATGATCATTTCTTCAGAATTTGCTAACGTTCACATCGTAAAAAATAATTGAACGGGATTTCAGAGTTCGAAAATGAATTACCCCCGTAGGTTAATGAGTGATCTTGACAAGTGCACAGTCATACTAAAACGTTCTAAATTTTCAAAGAATACGGAAGCGTACAAGTAGAAGTAACTACACAAGTTATTTTAAAATATGAAACCATAACACATTCAACTTGAGATCTCTCGGGTTCAATACACGTATTTTTAAATCTCGTATACTCACTGCCCTTGATTAGGAAATTATGATCGATTTATCGTTCATTAACCTTGCAAGGATTCGCGTTTATCAATACGACATCTTCAAAAACGTATACCCTACTCGTCGAAATGGATCTCTTCAAAAGCCAATAAAACGAAATTTTTTTGAACAATTATTTTCACCGTCTTACTGTTTTAAATTTCATAAAGGCCTCCCAGTCTCGACTGCATCGGCGAGAAATTCTATTACGCGTAATAAATTAAAATCCAGGAGAGAATGACTGCACGTGAATACCATGAATAAACGTGTTTTGACCAAAATGTATTGATGTCGCGATCGTGTTCGGAATATTTTAACAACAGTTTGCAAATTATCTACCCAACGGTGGCGCTGGTTTTATCATTCGTATAATGAACTGGAAAGAGACAGAAGACTATACACGCAACGAATCTTAAACTTGCCATTTCCTATTCGATCGTAATTTAAAAAGATTGAGACAAAATGATGGATTTACGTCGATTTAGGAAGCACATCGTGAACCTTGAATCGAATCCTATCAACACGCTCTGACAAAAATTTATAATTTTTACGTTTGAATAGGCTTAAATTACTCGACGCATCCTCAACAAATATTAAGTACCGGTATGTGTGTTTATAATCGAAGAGAGAAGACTGTACATGAATTAATGAAATATTAGAAAGCCTTCCTGCTTCGATTCCTTATATTCCTCGTCCCACTCATCAACTTGGAATTTTAAATAAATTTTTGACTTTCTCAGCCACCTGGTGACGTTTCACTCACATCAATACTCGTCGTACACGAGTGAATTCCATTAGGAGTTGACTATTCGACTAAGGAATCAAATGCAAAATCAAAGGAACCTAAGGTACTCAGTCACCCTTTACTAATCTTGAGATCCCGGATACCATAACTAGAGTCCAAGAGTACAATCATGCGGATAGATGAATTAAATATAAGAAAACAGTATTTCACCCTTTCGTGAGTGCCTGACGTCAAACGATTTGAGTGGAGGCGAGTTATTAATTTGTGATTGGAGGTCGAGAAGTAGTTGGGAGGTGTTTCGTCCTTTTCTGAAGCCGTATTGGAAGGATGAAATGAGGTTATTGAATTCAAGGTACCAGAGAAGTCTTTAGTTTAATTTTTTTGGAAAAGTTTGCCGAGGACACTTGATAAGGCTATAGGGCGGTAGGAGGCGGGAAGGAGGGCGTCCGCTTTAGGTTTCAGGATGGGGAGAATGATGAATGATGACAGTCTTCCAGGAAGGTGGGTAGGAGTTGAGAGAGGAGATGGAGTTGAAAAGCAAGAGGAGGTAGGCTTGATGGCGTCATCACCACTGACTTACGGACGAATACACTTTTCTCACGTCTACAATCCGTGATATCCTCAACCCAACCTTACTGATTTCGTTACTCTGTGACATCATCACCTTAATCTTAGGACTTATAAACTTTTGTGACGTCATCACTGCGTTACATATTTTATGTGAAAAAAATTTCAATTTGTACCATTCCCTACACATTCATATCAAAACGAAACTCCGCGGCAACAAGGTCAGAAGAAAGGACTTTTTTGACAATATCACGAGTATTTTCTTCACCGCGATGACTGATGGTAAGGCCCACGGCCGTCTACATCTAACAGGCCGAAATACTGAAAATTGGCAACACTGCGCAAGAGACCGATGTTTACATACGCTAGGAAAAATATTCAAAAAACACGTTAATCGTTGATTTTTGAATAAGAATGGATCCTGTGGAGGAAACGTAAATGAATATTCCGGAAGAGTAAACGATTTTTGATTTTTTGAGCTCAGTCTCGTTGAGATTAACTACAAAGCGAGTTATTAACTTTTAAAAATGAAAACGACGACAAGGGACAAAGCGCAGTACATTATCACACTTCGTACCCTGTCACAGTTTTTATTTCCAAATGTTTATAACTCACTTCGTAGTACATCAATCTCAACGAGACTTAGCTAAAAAAATCGAGAATCGTATACTCTTTTAATATTATTCGTTTACTTTTACTCCCAAGATCGGACATTGTCTCTAGATTAACGATTAACGTGTTTTTCGAGTGTTTCTCCCATATGAGCGTATGTAAACATGGGCCACTTGCGCAGCGTTGGTTGCAAACTTTAGTATTCCGGCCTGTTAGATGTAGACGGCCGCGTAAGGCCCTATGACGCGATAAGGGCTCGCTACTCAATTTCAATGCAAGTTTCTTTCAGAGTACATAACTCATTCAAATCCACTTTCAGGTTCAATAGATAATCCGCGGTTCTTGTTGAGCTGAGAGTAAGTAGATTTAAAATCGGCATTTCGGCTGATTTGACACTCAATACCACAAAAAAGGAAGGATTTCCTGGCGCTGCCAAAAATATAAAGATGATGTTTTATATCTTTCCGCCAGTCGTTTTAAGCTCTTCATCGTTCAAAAATTTCCAAAATTTCCAGCTTCTTGTTCTAGTATAAGTCTACTTAAGAGTATTTTAAGCTGACTGCTTTCTGGGACCGCTTCTTGGTCTAGTATAAGTCTACCTAGGGTGAAGGGGGGGGGGGAGCACTCGGAAAGATAGTATATAGCTATCACAAAGCCAGTATAAACCTAGAATATAAACTGGGAAAAAAAAGTTTTCAAAATTTTGCCCAATCAGATATGTTGTGGATAATGCGAGACATAAATATTTGAGAGTTCTAGGCTAAGGCTTTAGAGCGGCACACTCGCTTGATGTAGTGTAAGTCCAGTTTGGAATATTTCAGGCTAATGAGCTTTCTTGGTCTAGTGTAAGTCTACTTCAGTATATTTCAGGCTGATGAGATTGCTGGGCCTCACTCGCTCCGCTTGTTTGTCCTGCTTCAGTATGTTTCAGATGTTGTAAGCGGACCAGGATTAACGACTTATAACGTCACCGACCTATGACGTCACCGAACCTATGACGTCACAAGCTAATAGCTTCATAATGGCTCTCAGAGTTTTCTTAGCCTAGCATAAATCTAGCCTACGCCTTTTCATTATATTAAGATAAGCCATGAAGATACCTATTTATAAAGGGCTACTTTATAGTACATACATACTATATTATATAGACACCTAGTATAAGGAAAAAGAGTAAAGGGGTAGTACTCAGATTTTTCAATCACCCACCAGGTATAAAAATTTTTTACGAGTCCTTAAATGTAACCCAACCAAACCTCACCCAAAATTTTTCCGAGTCCATTATCAATATACTACAGATAATACAAGAGAGATGGTACTCGCAAATTTCTCAATCACTTCCTAGGTATTTTATTTCATTTTATTTTTTTATTTCATTTATCATCTTTTTTTTTTTAGAAAAAGAGTAAGGGTAGTACTCGCAGATTTCTCAATCACCTCCCCTGTATTTTTTTTTTTTTTGTTTTTTTCTTCTTTTCATTTTATTTATTTATTTTCAAACAAAGAGGGGGGATGGTACTCGCAGATATCTCAATCACCTCCCAGGTATTCTGTTTCATTTTTATTATTTTTTTTATTTTTTATTTTTTTTATTTTTTTTCATTTTTATTTTTTCATTTCCATTTTTTTTTCTTCATTTTAATTTTTTTAATATTTCAATTTTTTCAATTTTAATTTTATTTTTTCATTTTTATTGTTTTCATTTTTATTTTCATTTTTTTCATTTTATTTATATAATATATTCTATTCTTTCATTTTATTCTTTTCATTTTCAAAAAAAGAGGGAGGGAGGTACTCGCAGATTTCTCAATCACTCTCAGGTATTTTTATTTTATTTTCATTTCTTTTATGTATTATTATTTTCATTTATTTACTTATTTATTTTTTTCTCAGAAAAAAAGTAAAGGTGGACCTCCCAGGTATTCTGTTTCATTTTTATTTATTTCTATTTTTTTTATTCTCATTTTTTTCATTTTTATTTTTTCATTTCTATTTTTTTAATTTAATTCTTTTTATTTTCATTTTTTTCATTTTGATTTTTTCTTTTCTATTTTATTTATTTTATTTCTATTTTTTTTATGTTTCTTCTTTCTTTATTTTTATTTTTTTATTTTTATTCATTTTTATTTTCATTATTTTTATTCTTATTATTTTTATTTTATTTATATATATCTTCCATTTTGTTATTTTTTTCTTTTTATTCTTTTTATTTTCAAAAAAAGAGGGAGGGTGGTACTCTTCTTTTATTTATTATTTTCATTTTTTTTTTTCTTTCTTTTCAGAAAAAGAGTAAAGGTGGACCTCTTAGGTATTCTGTTTTATTTTTATTTATTTTTATTTTTTCATTTCTATTTTATTCATTTTTCTTCTTTCTTTATTTTCATTTTTTTATTTTCATTATTTTTATTTTCATTTCTTCTATTTTATTTATATATATCTTCTATTTTGTTATTTTTTTCATTTTATGCTTTTTATTTTCAAAAAGAGGGAGGGTGGTACTGGCAGATTTCTCAATCACCTCCTCCCAGGTATTTTTATTTTATTTTTATTTCTTTTATTTATTATTATTATCATTTTTTTTTTTTTTTCAGAAAAAGAGTAAACGTGGACCTCCCAGGTATTCTGTTTCATTTTTATTTATTTTAATTTTTTTTATTTTCATTTTTATTTTTTCGTTTCTATTTTTTTTATTTTAATTCTTTTCATTTTAATTTTTCCATCTTAATTTTATTTATTTTATTTTTATTTCTTTTATTTATTATTATTATCATTTTTTTTTTTATTTCTTTTTTCAGAAAAAGAGTAAAGGTGGTAACTCGCAGATTTCTCTATCGCCTCCCAGGTATTTCTCAAAAATTTTCTGAGTCCATCTTTAGGGGGGGGGGGGGGGGAAAGACATGAAACATGTCAAAAAAACGACAGCTTCCTTGACGAAGTTGAACGAAGAACGCAGGGATCCCTGCTCTACGGATAGAATCGGTTTTGATAGTGAGAACTGAATTCTGAATTGGAATCTCGAAGAAACTGAATTTCCTCAGTCTTCTCCCAACTTATACAGCTCAAAAGTCGAAATTTTCCAAATTTCTCTTCTATCAAGATCAAAATTTTTCCCAAGTTCCCCCCATCATGTGGGTAAACCTCACAAACTCCTTCAATAGCGTAAGCCAATTTTTGCACGACGGCGTACAGCAGGACGCTAAAATTTTCGGAATTACTTCCCCATATAGAACGAGTTTCCAGATAATATTGTTAAAAACTTCTTCATGTCCGTATCTCACTGATTATGAATGATACCAGTTTCCGCTAGTAAACTTTCTGACAAACATTGCTTGTACGTACATCTCAAGACCCAATGTGAATCATATTTGCGAGTGGTCAGTTGAAGATGTTCGCGATAACTTGACACAAAAATCTATATATGAACTTCGAAAGTTCAATTTACGAGTGAACTGGGAAATTAATTCTCGACAACGAAACCACATGCGTATTCTAATAAGAACTTCACGCAGAGTACTTTTCAAATACTGAGGCAAAAATCAGATATTTTATGACTTCAACTTTAATACCTTTTCAATAGATTTCATCACGCTCCAAACGATGAGAAAATTTGGACGCTGAATCATAAGAAAATAACACAGAAATACGGAAGAGGAAATAAACGACCGATGGACTCATGTTCGTTTTCCTTAAATTGAATGATTGGAGTACTTGATGATAAACGAGAATTATCATAACTGCCAAGATTCTCTAGCGACACAAGTACCTACCATCATTCTTACTAGCGTTTTAACAACAGATTAGCCAGAAAATCGCAACAAAATTTGATTGACGTGAATAATTTCATTTTATTGCGACATTTAAGAGTTATTCGATATCGTACATACATTATGACTGTAATACTATGTCATAGTTCTTACTTTTCACGGGGACGTATTTTTTCAATTTTTTTCATAAACCATACCGACTACACGAGGAAGCGTAACTTATTAGATTATTGTGTATCCAAATGAGCTATGTGTGCTAATAACTAATAATAAAATCCTCATCATTTTCACAACAACGTTCACGTTTAAGGCTAATCCCATCATTCTTTCTCGTAAATTGATTGGTCACGAGCCCAAAAATTATATGATTCCGAATTACACGAGTAATTTCGAATTCGTATTTTGCGATGAATCCTTGCATTTTACGCGTTCGAGTTTAGATTAGCGTGAAAATTACTAACAGATAGCGTACCGTAGATGATATGAGAACGTGCTCAGAAACTCTAGTATATAAGTTTCAAAGTTGACAAACGCGAGTCTCAATTTTCAACATCATTGTGATAATTGATTCGAGAGAGTTATTAACTTTCACGATAATTAGTGTACCTACTTCATTCTTTAGCCATATTTTTTGGAGTGTTTATACAGTCAACCATCAACGTTTGATTAGAAGACTGAAAAACTTGATACTGGACGGTAAAATTTTGTCGTCCAACAAAGACGTAAAGGCAAAATGTAATGGAAGTCTGTGAGGTGTCCAAAATCTGAAGATACCTTTTCCACTTCCTACATAATTTTTTACGGGTATTCTCGTACAAAGTGTGTCATTATACAAGAACTTTTTTCGAATGAGAAAAATCAAATTTCTTCACGCGCCCATCGACATACGTATTTCTTCATCTACAGCTGTTCATATCCTTCAATATTGTCGTCTGCGGATAAAATGTATACGTACAGCTTTACGTAAAATACCTCGGGGCACGATACACTTTCCTTCATTCCTAATGTCATCCACATTTCAAAACTTGGCAACACGTACCCAGTAAAAAGTTTCAGATGCACGTGAAAAATTTATAGTTTTAGAAGAAATGCTTAGAAATACGTTAACCAATGACGCACGTGTCAAAAAAAAAAATTTAGCAAGTTCTTTCAGACGGTAGATGTCGAAGGGTCAAGCGGTATATTCTCTATTAAACTACCTTTACTAATCAATAAATTTATTGTACGTACTGAAAGATCTTTATCCAATATACCGTCCTCATGGCACGTTTTCACCGTATTCAACACATCTCAAAACTAAAAAATCCGAATGAATGACTAATTTTCATTCTTCACGTTCCGCAATCCATAGCAGGTACCGAAAATCAATTAATATAGGCCCATACCATTTTGTATGAGCGATTTTAAATAAATGAGCACGGATTCGCGACATTAAACGTCGTTACAGAGCAGTCCATAAAATTATTAATGTTCTTTTTTTTTTCTCTCGATTCATAAAGAATTAGATCCCATATTAGACCAGGCAATAATGAATTACTAATAACGACAAGGTCATTTTGACTGTATTCCCGCCTCAAGGCTGGCCACGCCGTTTTTCTAGAGCTCCATCAATAACCGCGTTCTCATTGTACGGTCAACTACACCTAAGTATTTTCTCTCGGCGATTATTCTTCTTAAATGAGACTTGGCCACACATTTTTATGCATTACTTCCCTTTTTTCTTCAGTATTTTCCAGTCGCAAATCTATTCTCCGCTGTCACACACTTGGACGTCTGTCGGATATCCATCATCACACACAATACGGTCGTTTTTTGTATTTCCTGTACACCTTGATACTACATCTGTTACATTTTTCAAATATACATTGGAATTTAGTACGCTGCACATAGACACTAAATTAGAGGCCTGCTTCACGCGGATATACAGGTTCACAATACTGACACCGTTATAAAAATAACAGAAAAAAGATAATGAAACATCACGTGCGACTTTTTTTCCACCCTGCAAACATTGAAATTCTCGAAAAATATGTACAATTGAAGATAGCTGTCACGATTTTCAGTATAGCACATTCTGTCAACCGACGGATTGATCAGGCTCGAGTCCTGACGTTTCTTTCATGCGAACTCGACTTCAAAACTTTCTTCTTTTGTTTCCCTTCTACGTAGCTCCGAATCTGGGGCTTCTTTCAAAACGTTTTCATAAAACAAAGAAGTTTACCGAGTACAAAGAACTATAAAGAATACGATTTTAAACGTGCGATTGGAATTCGACACTATGAAAATAATATTGAGAAATTATGAAATAAGCGCACTACTTGCACGTGGAGGTTGCGGGTTCAAAGTCCGCAGAGTAAAATTTGTCCTTTTCTACATTATTACTCAATATATTCCTTTAATGATAAAAAACTCGTATTAAAAGAACTTTTTTCAATTAGAAAAATCTTGATAGTATTTTATTACACAAGCTCGGGTGAGAAGACGATTATAGGAGTTGCGAAGGTTTTTCGTCACGAGCGGAACACGAGTGAAGGAAACACAACCAGGTGAAACGCTAGTTAACCCCCGCGTCTGATGCGAGATTCAAACTTATACAGTTTAAACAAAGCGTTGCGTATTATCACAAACATAACACAAGTATTTGAGTGATCAAGTGCGGCGAGTTACAAATCTATTTAGCTCTGGGGGGGGGGGGTGAAATTAACGTCAAAAAATCGCGTTACAAAAATGACGTTTTGATCTTGCTACTTTGGGGCCTGTATCCTCAGCGTTCATTATACTACGCCCAACGTACATTATACTAGGCCATTACTAGGCCTAGGTCCAACAATAGCCTCCGCTTAAAATACAATATACTAGGCCATACTAGACGAAACCACGAGATGAAAATCACGTAAAAAACTGATGATGCCAAAGGGGCAGGAAAATAGCCTTCATCTTACTAGGTCTAACATACAACATACTTCATTCAAGGCTCTAAATCGATACATGGATATAAATTCAATCAAAATTCCTCATTCCTAGCATATGGCGGAGTCTGAAGAGAAGATGAATTGGGTGAAACCCGATATAGAAAGCCCTGCAAAATTAATCTCTCTCATGCCACAAATATGAGTGATCACGTGATGCTATACGTTGTATGTACTTACATTCTCACAATCTTTTGAAGCCGCGAAAGCTGTCTGTATTTTCAGAAAAATGAAGAGTTCAATATTATATCAAGTTTTTCTTAAAAGACTTACTGAATCCTTCTTTCAGGAAAAATTTTGAATCATAACTCACTAGAATGGGAACTCAATTCAACCCCCGCAGATATTTTATTTGTTTTTTTTTGTCTCGTCTTAAATCAGTGATAAAAAAGTTACTTTCGATGAAAATTAGAGCCAGAGCCTGGATCAAAAAATGTGAGGGGTTCCAGAGAACCGATCTATTGGAAATATGGGCGACTTGTAGAATTTGAGCTATCTCTTACAGTCAGATTAGGTATCCGGCCGGCGGATATTAGCCCGAAATAGACCCCGATAAAACAGGTCGCAAGTTAAAACTTACGGATTCTATAACGGAGGTGAACGAGGGATGCAAGGAATTTATTGTATGGAGAATATGGGGGACTTGGAAAAATGTAGACTCCCGAGCAAGACTCGAACTTGAAAGAAGGCCTGTCGAAAGCTTCAGTTGGGTCCGGGGCAAGGAACACAGCAGGCCCCACAAACAACATTTTTTGCTTCCTCCCTGCCGGTCCCTAACAAAGCCAGACACCGCGACAAAATCCCCAGATGCCCCCCCCCCTCTCGGCAAGCCTGGTCTCCATCTAGACTTTTGAACTATTTCCAGCCATTTTGGCGGACCCGGGAGTTATTGTATTTCTTTGACCCAATCACGAATTCGTCTTCGGGTCTCGAGCTATCGATACTTGGGAACCTAAGAATCAAAATGTTTCTGAGTCTAAAGTTTGAAAACCCGAGAGTAGATCTTGTCAGCATCTCAGCATTCCCATTTTCTGTGCAATCTTGTATGACAAAGGAATCATTGTATTTTTTTGACCCAATCACGAATTTGTCTTTGGGTTTCGAGCAGTCGATACTTCAAAACCTGAGCAACCATTGGATTGTTTCTGAGTTTCAAGTTCGAGAACCAGAGGGTATTTTATGCTTGCGTCCAAACTTTTAGATTCTTTCTTTCAATTTTGTCTGAAAAAGAAATAAGAGTCTCTTTCAGTTATCTAGGAAGAGGTTTGAATACTTCAAACCCTCCTCAGATGTGGGAATTTGTGACCTGTTCCAAGATAAGGGTAATTAGCAGCAAAACGGAAGTCTCCCAGGAGGACAAAAACGGAATCTAATTGCTACCCTTCAATGCTTGTCCTCAAAAAAGATACAGGTTTCCTACGGATTTTGCGGAAAATACAGATTTCTTGCGCTCAAGGGAAAAGGACTTTAGACACGTATATGAGAGATACTTTTCTCTTGATCGTTATAGGCTGATGCTGCTGTCTCCCGTAATATCGAGTCGGTCAAGGGAAAAGTACCTTAGTTTTCCTTACAAGAGATACCTTTCTCCTGATCGGTATTGATAAATCAGTGAAAGTCGGTGCGGAAATTTGTTTTTATGTCTTACGAAGAATGACGATTACGGATTTTTGAAAATATCATCTGGCAGCACAGCTACCCTTTCCCTGGAACAGGTACTTGTTGCTAATAGCCCTCATCTTGGAACAGGTCACATTTAGTCTACTGAAGCCCACTAGGTCCCGTCTAATATGAGATATTCTCTAGATCAGAATTTTACAGTTATTACTGGGTCTCGAATTGTGCGAGAGGTGGATTTGCAGTATTTTGTTTAAAGAAAGTGGTCTGAGGGAATGTAATTAATTCTTTGTTGAGTTTCAAAGGTTGGATCTTGAAAAACCCACCGAGTTATAAATTCTTGAGAACCTAAAACTAGATTGGTTTTTGGGTATCAACTTCAAACTTCAAGGGTAGAGCCTGTCTCCGTCAGGCCTGTCGAGAGCTCCAGTCGGGTCCGGGGTAAGGAACACACCCCCTCCCCCCCAAAAAATCGCCCCCTCCCCTTCAAAATAGGGGCCCTGCAGGCCTCTAACGGAGCCGGGCCTGGGGACAAAATCTCCGATTACCCCTTCCCCCTTTTGTCAGGCCCGCTTGTAAGAAGAAAAATCGAATTCCGGGACCAAGACTTGGAATAAATTTCGACTTCCGAGGTGTAGAAGGGTTGCCGGCCGGCCAAACGGCAGACATTTTTTCCAAAATTTCAATAATTGAGAGTGGACTTTTTCTAATGTAACTTGAAACTAAAAAGACTTGGAAAATTTAGAGGCCATTGCACGTTTGCAAGGGCAGCAGTGAACCCGCAACCTCCCTGATTTACCTATTCCTCCTCCTGTCATATATAGCCTAGTTTCCGAGTCTTGAAAATTTTGAGCGCGCTCGCGATCACGTTGACGCGAAAACGCTCCCCTCACCAAATGAGTTGGCGGGGCTCTTTTCAGTATAGTGCATACTAGGCCTGATATAATGAATGCCGGAAGTTGAAATTTTTCCAAATCCCTAAAGTAGATCAAGGTGATGTCGTAAAGCGTCGCACGTCACGTAACGCGGTTCACAGAAGCTCCCGGACGCGGACGTTTTCTGAGGATATAATCCCCGTAACAAAATTGATAGCGGGTTCCCCGTTAAAAAAAAACTCAAGCGAACCTGTTTTATAAGAACTAGAAAGGTACGTTTGTGCACAAGAAAATCTATCAAATTTCGTAACGCTTGCATGTCTACGAGTCTCTTCCTGAAGTATACTTTACGCCGATATTGTCATCAGAAAGTTGTAGTTTCGACTCCAATTTCACCTAGCACAAATTTACAGGCTTCAGATAACAAATAATATTTGATACAGAGCAAAACATAAACTCACATTATTTGAAGAATCCTGTCTTCAAAAAGTGTTGACACTATTGAAACACCGATTTGCGTCTCCAGTATCCGAATAAATACCACCACCAAGACCTCAAGTGAATAAATAGTTTACATACCGAGGCCAATGATCCAGAGGGAAGACATTCCACAAGGAAAAGCGTTTATGTTTTTCGTAACCTGTAGGTGACGTGGACTCCGAAGATTCTTTATTACCAAAATGCAACGAATGTCCGAAGAGCGGAATACCTTTTCGTCTTTTCTTCTCAAATTTACCAACGTGCCACGATTTCCTACGCGCTCGTACTTTTTCTTCTTTGATAACGTCAGAATCTCGTCGCAGTAACGGAGGTGGACTTATGGCACGCCTGATATTTTCCGCCGAACTGAAATTGCTTGCATCATCGTCGAAGTCAGTAACTTCGTTCAAACTAGATAACGATGACATAGTCCATTTTTTCTTTGAAGATCCCAATTTGATATTATTATTATTGTTATTATTATTATTATTATTGTTGTTGTTGATGTTACTATTACTACTATTATTGTTATTATTATTACTGCCGTTATTCGTAATATCGTTACTACTACTATGAGTTGTGTTACTACTATAAATTAATTTCGGCAGATATAAATCCATGGACGACATTATTTCGAATTAAATTCAAAACATATTCCTACATCAAATACACAAAATTATCAGTATGATTATGGACTCGATTTAATAAAAACTGAGGACCGAACACACTTGTACACACCAACTATACGCACAATTAGAGCAGATGGATATATTATGTAGATGTATAAATAGAAAATCGCGATCTATAATTACACAACGCAAAATTGATTCACCCTTACTGAAATCTGAAACAGAGAAAAAAGAAAACAGAATATGAATGCAACGCATTTTTATTACTAATAAACCACACATAGTCGTATACGGTCTAGACCTATATTAATTGTACTATTGTGAGATAAACGACGTCGGTAATGGCCTTTCAGATTTTGATTATCATTACCATCATTCCTCTTTTTCGTTTTCCCCTCCTTCGTTCTCTCTGTCTCTATTTCGAAACAGCACCATGTCTGATCAAACAGTATTGCAAATTATACCACACACAATATTCACATTACCGAGCCCGACAATCCTTCTAGAAAAAAATGAATCATTATTTCATCATTGAACAACTTTACAACAAGCTCTCTTCATCACCTTCTCCCACCTCTGGTACAAACGGTGTGTGGTTAGTGCTTTTTTATAATGAGCTATGAATGAATGAAAGTATGTCGCCTGAAGACAAAACGCATGAACTCTTGAACTTTTTCTTCATAATTTGACGAGAAGTATTTGCAATAGACTATTCACGAGAATCATTCAAGACTTGACTGATGACAAAGAAACAAAAAAAAAAAATTATCGACACATTACAATTTCTAATACAACTATGAACAATTTTCGGTTGAACGAAAACAAACAATACTCTATATTGAGGGAAAAAAATCTGTTAATTAGCATTATTTTGATAATGCTCGATTAAGCCTTTTGAAAATGAACACACGAAATACCACGGCAATTAATACGTCACATCATTAACATAATTTATCCTCCTATGACGGTAGTTAGTGTGAATGAATGCACCCAGTGGTTCTGAAACTAATTTTAATGCACCGAATGATTTTTCATCGACTAGCGGAAATACGGGAAGCATTGACGAGAAAAGAAATTCGACGGCCATCCATGAAAGGGATCGATATCGACCGATATATGATTGAAAATCGTGTAGGATCAAAATTTAAAAATATAATTACGTCCCAAAAATAAGTACATTATTTTCAAGTCGGATCTCTCGAGACCTGCTGATAATTGGTTAATAAAGACGTTTCAAACGGTCTAGAACTTTCTATACAAAATTATCAGTCTACTAAGAAAGTGATAGTGAGAACAGAGCGGTTTGGCGATTCAGGAAAATCCTCTGCGCTGGAATAGTAATCTTTAATCTCTCAAGTGAAGTCGTGAAAAAAGATGGAAAAAAGATGAGCCCAATGGGAGTTCAGTAAGACAAAGCCCTCATTTTGGAAAGCCTTCCACGCGTGCGCATTTGTAACGCAACTCATCGCCAAGAAGACGTAAGTGATCAGTGGACGAAAATAAATAAATTTCTTTCTTTTTTCCATTTCGTTGCAGTTGCGCTCAATTTTTACAGAGCAGCGTCTAATTACGTGCGACAGCAGTTTTGGTCGCGAAAACTCGATACGTCGAATATACAGGAACATTGTCTGCATGAGAATATACTCAATTTCTCAAATTAAAACGCTTATGAACGACAATTTTCCACTAAAAATTAATTTTTTTACAGTTCAAAATTCTTTTCGTACTCGTCTCAGATTATACGCGAAGTAATTATAAGCCATTTTCGATGAAAGCCTGATGGCGTCGAGGTGTCAACTTCTTTCAAATTAAACTTCTAATATACTCAAGTTACACACATTCATCGAAGGGGATACTCTGACGAGTAACACAGACAAAAAGTTGCAAAAAAAGCCTTCAATCATGAGTAGCCGTAATTTGGAATTCAATAACCCAGATCAACTTTTTAAAACACTTCTTACTAAAGAAATGAGAAGCGAAGATTTTACAAAGACAGCTAGGCGAATGGATTCGCATGCTAATACGCGGCTTTGCGGAGGCGTGGAAAAAACGAGACCATGGTCAGCTGAATTTCAACCTGGAGCAGGTGTTGAGTTGAGAAAAGTTGAGCAACCGATGTGTCCGCACTTTGCTCAACGGCGGGATGTCGAATTACAGATCATTCTTGAAAGCGAGGCTAAAGGTGTGAACGGTGCAAGCTAAAACGGCCTCCGAGAGAAATCGGACTGGATGAAAAACTTGCTACCAGGAAGCCTGATGCTCATTATGCCAATGTCAGCAGAAAAATGAACCAAAATATCAACTACATTTGCTTCTAAAATTATGAAGAAAAGAATAGACGACGAATGAGCTAGGCAGATCTAGAACCATGCCATAACCCTCTTGACACCTGTGTACCACCCACAAGAAGAATAGAAGCAGCAGGAAGATGATTAAGATGAGGGAGATAAGTGAAAAAAGCGTTCGCTCAAAGTATTTCTTATGGGACGGTTTTTGCAGATACCGCCTCAACAGGGGTGGATAAAGCTTTTGTAGGCCCCGGGCCAACTGTTTGGAAAGGCTCTCCAGCCCAAAAAAACATCAACTCCAGCTGACAACAACATTTACTTCTTGACCATTATCCATCCAAAAACAGCCGAGTACCCGTGTCTCCTTCCTATTTTCCTACTTGACTTCCATGGGCCATACCCAAGCCACAAGTAGTTTTCAAATTATGTGAATTATCCAAAAAATCTACCAATCCTTTACTTCTCCTTCCCACTTCCTAAAAATACATCTATATTGATCTCGATTGTATCGAAATATCAATTCTATACTCGGCTTCTACAGTAAGCAGGGGTGAGATCCCAAATAAAAAAAATACGGGATCTTTTTAGTTCCAAATCTCACAGAAAAAAAAATATGAGATCTTTCTGGATCTGGATCTCAGACCCTAAAAATAAAGGATTGGATCCGGATCCCGTTTAGGTTCTGGATCTTAGCCCGGCAGTAAGTTTAGTATAATGTACAATATATTATGACCTATTATAAAAATCTAGTATACAAAATTTTAAGCTACTAGCTTTCGGGAGCTCACCCCCTCCGCTCGTTCGCCCGCCTCTCAGTCCAGTATAAGTCTAGTATACAGCATAATAGGCCTACTTAAACTGGTTCAGCCTAGGATAATGGAGGTCGAAACTTTTCAATGTCTCTAAAGTAGGTCAAGGTCATTGATGAGGTCATAGGGCATTACATTACACAGATTTCTGACTAACAGCCAGCCCAAAGACATGTACATGTCAATGATGGTTTGGCACATTCCATTAACAACAACTCTCACCGTCACCGGAACTTTGTCACAATCCTGAAAGCCAAGATCCAAGCTATATTCAAAGGCCTAGAGCTGATCCTAACTCTCCCTCCTTCTTCATCACCTACTCTACCTTCCTCAGTAAGGAACTATATAACATAGGTAGGCGCAAGTCATAAGAATCGGTCCAGCACACTACTAATGAAGTCGAAGGAGAAGCAATCCAAGTAGTATCCTGAGAGAATTTCAATCATCAAACATCAAATACAAGAATTCTAACTCTAAAAATAAAGTGAAACTGACTTATTTTCTTGCCTCTATTGATATAATCCATATTTCTAATAAACCAAAACTCGATGTTCAAGATTAAAATTCTTTTCACGGCCTCCTGAAACCTTTTGAAACTGCTCCTCCTATGACTTCATCAACATGGCGACCGTCCTCTTCTCATCACTTGCATATGCCTATCTTATAATTATAGTTCCTTATCTTCAGTGCTTCTAACCTCCTATCCACCTTAACAGCCATGTGGCACGTTTTTTCTTCAGATGAAATTCCGTAATTTTTCCAGACTTTTCCAGACCATAATCTTCACTAAAAAAAAAGAAAGAAAACTGCGACTTACTTTGACAGGGCGTCTATAAAAATTGAAAAGTACAAATAAAACACTTTTGCAGGACTTTTCAGTTCGCTCAAGTTGAAAATTTTCGATAGACTGTCTTTTTTTTTGCATTATTAATTTTTGAAAGCACCACCTTGTGATAAAAACGAAGGACTTGGACGATTTTTTCTGGACATTTCATAACTTTTCATGACTTTTCAGCACCTGTAGACACTCTGTATTGACGTAATTCAAAAAATTCCTCAATCTTGAACAAAATTCCCAGACTTTTCTCAGTTTTCTCAGTTTTCTAGGAACTGGTAACCTTGCAGCAGTTTCCAACGTTTATTCCTTTCATTCACACTCCTTACAAGCCTCTCACTTATCTTATACTCTACAAGCATCATCTGGGTTCCCAGCCATCCTGAATCAGTGGTGGCGAAAAAGTCGATCAAGTTGTAGCAGCTGTCACGCAACTAAGGCGCAACAACCCCCGAATTCTTTTGATTGTATCCGATCTCACCTACGACATCCAACTACGAGTAACAAACCAGGGGATTACTCATGATCAAAAACAATTCTCATGGAATAAATTAGCGCAAATGAAACCATTATCCTCTTCATGGCACTCGTCTTACCAATAACGCCATTGTCACAAGTTCGACTTGCAAATTTTCAAAAAAGAAAAGTCTTTTGAACCCTTTGTGTGTTCTGTAATACGTATATAGTTTTTCATTGTTTGGTGATGGTTCTTGAACTGCGATTGCGGGACCTCTAAATTGCGAAAACGCCGGCCAATGGTCCTCTCACCCCCTTCTATCTGGCCATGCTCTTCAACTATAGGTAATGCTTGGGACATAGAACGTCTTAATTGGCAACTTGTTGATCGAAAGTGAGATCGAGCAATGCCGCCCTTATGAAATCATTCACTGTCAGGAAGCGACTGGTACATGTAGGTACATGTGCGGGTACTTTCTGTGAATTCCATTCAAGTAGTAAAAGTCGCGTCAAGAGGGACTCTTGGAAGCCTCCAATAGAGTAGCCTTCTTCACAGATATGACCGTAAGATCGAGGCTAGTGTCTCGCACAAGCCTCCAATCAGTGATAAGATGTACTAATTTAGAGTTTAGAAGAACACTAAGAAGAGACCATGTTTCTGATGAATCAAAGTTTTGCGTATCGAGGCCAATGAGGAAGGGTCTTCGCCGGGAGATGTTTCTAACATTGCAGCAACTTTTGAAAGGGTCGATACCAATCACCGAGAACGAGTTAACGCACAAGCAATCCGCACCTGCACTCTGCGACAGGGAACCGGTGGCTGAAAACGCAGCACAAGTGAACCATTTTTCAAAATTCAGACGATTCATTCCTATTGCATAAATTAGAGTTCTATGGAGAAAAAAACAAAAAACTTACTCAGCTCATGATGAAATGATGAGAAGACTAAAATAGAAAAGTAAGAGGAGAAAACAGTTCCGAGCGAAAAGTGTCGGGGTGATAGTAATCCAAAATTGAGAAGAATTGGACAAGATAATTTTTGGAAAATAGGTACCAGAATAATATTGAAAGTAAGCTGAAACTGGCTCCAAGGTTAAATTCACATTCTATGAGATAAGACGAAATTCATCTAAAGTAGACCAAGGTTAGAAGAATAAGACTAAAAAATAGAAAAAGTAAAGATCAGGCCACTATAAAGCGGGTAAACAGTCGTTGTTTGAAATCAGGATGGAATTAAGGTTATTGAACGATATTTAGGAAAAATATCAAGATCTATTCAACGATTGACAAAGGAAAGACTCGACTAGATTTATCATAGGACTGCGAGATTTTTGCATCAGATCAAGTAACCAGCTGGTGTTGCGTTGGCTACAATCACTATGCTTGGATTACGATTCAGTACGTATATCATCAGTAATAATAATCAACAACTTTGAATTCAAAGGCTAGCAGATTTTTTTCCAATGGAGCTGATAAAGCTTAGGTAAACATCTGCTGATACCACTCCTATGAACAGCACAGACGTGTACTGCCTAAGAAAGATCAACATCTTGTTTTTACGAATTGAGCAAACAAGAAATTGAAATTAAATTTCCGATCTTCTCAACCGTACCAAACAGTCTCATTTGAATTGTCAATGTACAATTGTACATTTTTAGCAATTTCAAACATGAACGCTTGTGAGGATTATATTGTGGACTCCTAAGGCATGTACTCAAGAGGCCCGAGATTCGAAATTCCACTAGAAAGGTGTTGAGATTCATGCGTTTTTTGTGACCCCCTTAATTACATTAAGGCACCTCTAATTCAGATCTTCTGCGAGGTAAAATTGAAAAGTCATATTGGCCCTATTATTTCAACGAAGTGTTCACTTATTTCACGTCTACGTCACGTCTTTTTAAAACGTCTTCGTAATTACCGTTGCATTTTACAAATAAGGTAGAATCATTTCAATTTTACGGAGTATTCGAAATTGTTAGTACGACCTTGAAAATACAAGCGAGTACCGCTATTAATATTCGAAAATTATTTTATACAATTTAAAGAAAAAATTACAGTAGAAATGCGTTTCAATGTTTAGTTTTCAGATAGTTTGCCATGCACGTAGAAATAAACGTACGGCATAGATATAGTTTACGCTATAGCAAGAAAGAATTTCAAAATACAAATACACAGATCTTAAAATAGAGGTATAATACTAAATAAACTCGAACATGATAATATTCATAGCAATCTCGAAACCAACTTTTGATAAAAATGCGACTATTTCTTCGGCGCGATCTTTGCAATTCATCATAACCATAAATCATAATGTCATTTATCCGCCTCACCTATGTACTTGCAAACTCTTAATTTGTGTCGCGATATTTTCATAAACAGTAAGATTAATTTACAGCAAATTTCTCGTCATGAATATAAAAGAAAATGCTGCTATCTGTAGTAAACTTTTTGTTTGAAGAAAAAAAAATTAAAGATGTCACAAGTTTTTGTAGACTTTCTGAATGACGATGACTATTTTCATAAAAGAGAGAAGTAAACCATTCATAAATATAGGTAGGTACCTAATTTGAATCAAGCTAGATGTATAATGAAACTGAGATGATTATTAATGGCAAAAAAAAAACATAGGTACTAATTTGGATCGAAATAAAAGAGTTTGAGTATTTATTTTGCATAGAAGATCATTCTGAGAGAGCAGTCAGCTGACCAGCAATCCTGCAGCACTTCTTACAAATCAAATCAAAAGTCAGTAGGAGATGCAAAATTGTAAACAATACAAGATACACAGAAAAAAGGAACACAAAAAACCGTAAAAACCACAATTTGCATAGACAGTAAGCCGGAGAGTTTGCATGTACGATAATATGAAAAGCATTTTGCCCTCTTAGTCTCTCGAGAGGGAGGGCGGGTGGTGGTGGTGGCAGATAAAAGGTATTCACATGAAAAATCACGACAGTAGCGTTACAGTAATGCTTGCTGATGAAATCCAGCATCATCTACAAGAGATAGAACCAGCGTGTGAAAATGATATATTTTGAGAGCTGGAGACAGTTCTTGAAAAAAAGAATTGAAAAACGCTTCCGGTTTTACGCAATAAGATTAAGAGGACATTTTTTGAAAATGGATCATCCCGAGATCAGAAGATTCTCAAACTCCTATTCAATTTCTTATAGTCTACCCTTTCAAGAAAATGTCTGAGCTCTATGTTATAAAACAGAAATTCAGCTAGAGCACAGCAATTTTCCTGCTTCCATCTTTTTCTCTAGAAATGGACTTCCTCACATCTTTAATTAATAAGCGTTTTCAAAATTTTATTCGCCAATCTGATTCGATGTAACTCTAAAAGTACTCATTAGAAGAGTACAACTATAGTCTAGATTTACGAAATAAAAGCATCGTAGCTTATAGCGTAATAAAATGCAGGTCACTCATCATGGTAAGCAAAGCGTGCGTATACAGCCACAGACTACCGGATGTCGGTCGTAGACATCAACTTTCTTCAAATGACAGGAACTGAACCAAAACCATTAAATTTTACACAAAATTGAAATTGAATTACTTTCCGCGGCATATTTACAACGTATTATAAGCAGACACGTTTCGAATTGCGTAACGTGTGCTAGAATCTGAAACAGTATTGACATATTGTATCCAATAGTGTTGTCCTCAGTCGCGCCTTCGGCTGTTCTTTTGTCATTAAACGTCGTCCCAGGTGAAAATACGAGCCTAATAAGTGTTAATGCTGTGTTACCTCTTGAGGCTTTTATTCGAGAATATTCATTCGCGAAGATCGTCGAAACAATGAGTTTCTAGACGCATACCCTTCACAAAGAGCGAATGCGTACGTTTCTAGCAAGCAAAACTATGAATCATTAACGTCCGACGAGCAACCGATTTTACCGTTATTAGAATTCAAGAGAGGAAGTTTTCGTTTAGAAGAAACGTGCTAGAATTATTTGATCGGCTTAAAAATAGAAAATATATAAGCATGCAAACATACAAAGGGAAGGAGGAAACGAAACGGAAATTGTGACTGTATTGGGAAAATTTTAGAAAACCGCTACACGAACGATATAGAGAGTTACCCGTTGACACGACTCGCCGTGAGATATAGAATGCTAAGTGAATTATGAGGCGTGCACAAAATTTTATAATCTAAAATTTTGATCGATTCGCCTTCGTACCTAACAAAAGAAAAATCTCGGCGCGTAAACAAAACCACAAATATTTGTAGATGTGCCTAAAATACATTCCCATTGAAGGTAATTTACTAATTTTATTTATTTTCACTTATTTCTGCAAGGAGCTAGCAATCTAGGACCATCTGCTAGAACATGGACCTTTCTGAGGCTTGTTTGAATCTAGTCTCCCTCAACGAAAATATAAATACGAATTTTCATCAAAATTCGGGTAAACAAAAGCACAGAAGTCGGTATTTACTGACATAAATGTAAAGAAAGAGAGGTAGGCGCACACGTACGGGCACCCACGTATGCACTTGCCCGGGAGATATAATGGGACTCTATCTTGAATAGGATCAAGTCTCCAGCTGATGGCTGCATTTACGTTCAAGTTCTGCCTTTTGGTGAAGAATGACGTCCTAAAAGTATGGAGAACGATACATAATACAGCCATAAGCTGGAGATTTGATCCTATACAAGATGGTGTGTCCATTATATTATATCTCTCGTTGGAAAGTCTTACCAAGAATTTTTTGATACTGACGCCCATGCAGGTTTGATTGTTGTTGATGACTAATAATTGTGTTTGATGATGTTGACAATTATTAGTGGTTAAATTATATTTGTAGTTTATATAATTTTGTAGCGCGTACTCGATCTGCAAGTAGTAGTGCGACCCAATCGCTACTTATTTTCTCCTCTAATATGCAGATCCTTCGGAGCTGAAAATGCATTACATTAACTGAGGCGTTATCCGCGAACGTACGTGATATAATTAGAAGCTGCAGCCTCTCTCGCTACCAAAGCCATGTGAGTCTGGCGTAACCAACAGAACCCATTTTGAGAAAGGGCCTGGCAGATTGCTATTGTAAGTTCACAGATGATTAAATGTATAGATGATCGACCGGGAGTCCTATGATAATTGATAATCTGCAGATTCAATCGAATTATGTGTTGGTGACGAGTGTTTTTGCTAGATGATACGAAATATGATATGAAAATATCTGATAACTCACATTCGCATGCTTTTGTAGTACGTACTCAATTTGCAAGTAATTGTACAATTGGGTCACCATGGCTCCACTCTGCGTGGCCACACAATTCTCTTTTGTTAGAGCAAAAACAAAAATCTCAATAACCTTCAAAAACAAATTACTGACCACTCCCCCAGTTCCATCATTTCATAGACTCTTCAAGAAACTAAACCCAATCTCTTCTTCCATCCTCATGGCAACTTCAAAAAGTATACACTAAAACTCACGGGTCTGGAGTTGAATAAGGAGAGGCAGGGAACCTGTTTTATGAGTCTTATGGTGTTTGAAATGTTGTATATTTGGCTCATTGAAAGGGCTATACCAATTGGTGAATGGAGTATTGCATATCTAGTTACTTGAAGGAGCTATTTTAATTGGGCTATCAGTGATGCCAGATCTACAGATTTTCAATCCCCCCCAAATGTGATAGGGGGACCCGTTCAGTGCATAGATCATCTTGATAAGTCTCTGCAGGGGACCCTTCACCATGAAAACACCCTGTATAAACTACTTATAAGATGTTAGAATCCCTTGTAACAAGCAATCTTGTTGCAAATGATAACTTGATCTTAATTTCGCGATAATATACCTCACCCCATTGAATAAGTTTGGACTGGGGACCCTGAAAAAAAGAGGATGTTTCTCCCAGAAAGACACCCCCCCCCTCCCAATGGTTCCCTATTATCATACTATCAATGAAGCTCCCTCATTTGGAATCTTTCAATACTTCCTTCAACAGTGAAACTGGCGCCTCCCTCCTGGTTTTTTCAATGCATCCATTTTTTGTGGAATCTAAAATGACTCTATTATAGCTCCTCTCTCACTTTTGATGGTCTATAGATAAATTATTGTCTACACATTTTCCCCTCTACAGTGACATTGAAATTTTGTCAGCTTGAAGCTATTTTACGTTGCAGCCTTCCACAATCAAGTAATCCTTTCTAAGTTGCTACCCTTCTCTCCAATTTTCATAATCTGGTTTTCCACAGATACCATTGAACAGGGCCTGACTAAATACCTGAATATCAAGCAGGGAATAAAGTGGACACACATCATCAATGCCCTCTCTCACCTCGCCAAATTAGTAGTATAGTCTCCTGTTTGGAGCACCAAGCAACATATTGACATCACCAGCTGCTCTAAATATCTACTCTTTTAGAAGATAAGTTCATGGTTCAAAAGGAGAAAAAAATGACCAAATTATCCAAAATGAATCAAAATCAGATATAATCACATTGTAAAAGTAATATAACCTAAAATTGTATTAGAAATTTGCTAAAAGTCAAGAATTTCTTCCCCTGTTTGAAGCATCATGAGGCTGAGGGTTCCAAACGGGAAATCTTACAACTGTTTCACAGCATTTTTATGATGAAGAATGAAACATTTTATTTTTGTACAACCAAACTCGTCAGCCCTCACTCACCTGAAGAGAATTTTATACCACTATTGTGATACATAACTGAGTCAGTATTTATAAAGATAACAACTTTTCCAAATTTAAAAATTTCCTAAAACAATCAAAGATGATCACTTGCTCTGGCAAAGAGTGCGAGTTCCCTGTTTGGAACACCTAGCAACATAATGATGTCACTAGCTGCTCCAAGCAAGGGAAGGAGATTCTTGACATTCCTTAGATTTTTCTGTTTTTCAGGTAATACCTCCACTTTTAGGATTTGATTATGGCTAATTTTGGTTCATTTTGAACTTCTTTTCTTTTCTTTGAAACTATAAACATATCTTCAAATAGAATAATTATATGTTTGAAGCAATCGTTGCTAGGTTTTCTCAATGGCGGACCGTACTGTCCACATACTTCCTTGTCAAACCCTCACCCTTAGCAATAAACCAAATCAATTATGTCTAGAGACCGGAATCACTGGCATTTGTCAGATGATCTTGCTTCAAGGCAGGTGACTGAAAATCAATGGAGAGCACGTTTTAAGGTACTAGTAGGGTCCTAATGATAAATCCGCTCGATTTCGCTGTTAAAAGCAATTTTATGATTGATTATTGTTCTACACACTCAGACGAACAAATTTAGCCTGTATGCCCATTTTTCCCCTCCCTGTTTTCCAAGGTTCCACCCCACAAATCTGAAAAGCTCGTTTATCTCGACAAATATTGACTTTTTGAAAAAAGTTTTCGCACAAAAGTCGTTC
The DNA here is from genome assembly GCA_035079395.1 of Aspidiotus destructor. NCBI lineage: Eukaryota > Metazoa > Arthropoda > Insecta > Hemiptera > Diaspididae > Aspidiotus > Aspidiotus destructor. The sequence goes on along the minus strand of JAVHKZ010000003.1, from coordinate 5,767,663 downwards.
CATTATGTCTCTTCTACAACTTCGCTCCTCATAAAAATTTCATTTGGAGCACCCCTCGCGCTTCAAATTTAAAAAAAAACATGATGAAAAAAACAAAATATCATGTTTTTTACATTTTTGATAAGAAATTTCAAACATTCACGAGTATATACAATTACAAACAATGGTTAGAATTCAATTTTGTTCCGAATGAGTATCAAGACTACTTCACCCCACCCCTCCCTCATTCCGGCAGCTCCACCCTCCTTCCCCAACTAATTGTCAATTTAAAAAAAAAGTTTTCCCTTGAAAACTGCTGTATTTTAATTTTAGTGAACAATTTACAAAATATGTATTTTATAAAATTACGAGCAAAGGCGACGCCTTTACAAAATTATACCGTACACTAATTTGGTCAAGATATCTCTAAACCTCTCGCAGAATTTATCCTTTTCTATTTTCTTTCTTTTATTTTATCAACTAACTCATATAAATCAGGGTTCAATAGGGAACCTGTTCTATGAGGGGAGGGACTTTGAGAATTTTGCTATTTCACCATTTGCCTAGAATGATGGCTGAGGTTTTTCCAAGTCTTCCTCCCGTCATATGTATTTCAAATGTTGCAATTTGCCATGTTCCTCCTTTATATTCATTCTTCATACTCTATCTACTATGTATTAGAAACTTCTTTCTGGATATTGGTTCACATCAATCACCCTCAACATTATAAAACTCACCGCACAATGAAAAACTTCCCCCTCTCTCCAACATTACAAGCTCCACCTCCTAATTACTTACAACCATAAAAACTTAATCCCAGCTTCTTGGAACATCTCTCACAGAAAAAGAACAACCCTGCAACTAACTTGGAATCATTTAAAATGAGTTCATCGAGTTCATCCCTCGTGCTTCTAATACAGGAATACTCACCATGAAGAGCTTATCTTTGCTCGACTTAGAATTGGTCACTGTCGACTCACTCATTCTCATCCCCTCCTGCAGGTTTTCATGCCTACCGTCATGTACCAGTGCATCTCAAATCATATTAATGCAGATAATCTGACAATCTATCTTTGCACGTAGAGCCTTCCAAAATGAACATATACTTCTTACAATGTAGCCCAAGGCATATCCTCTACCCTATGTAATCACTCCAAAACAGTTTTCCACGCTGTCTCTTTCAACTACCAACGTTACTTAACTACAACTTGTGCATAATTATGCAGGCTTTTCTCCTTCCTAAAAATTTGAGTACCACCACCTGACTCGACTCCTCTCCTGCCTATCTTCCTATCCTCACTTTCTTGTTGTAATCATTTCAAAAGTCTCTCAAGGCTTCTGTCAATTGAATGACTTGATCTTCAAAAATCTTTCCAGAGCTCCTTCCATTGTTTAATAGGTATGACATTTTGAGACGCTAAATATTACCCAGAAAACAGCCGCATTTCTTTTTTGGAGGGAAAAATTATTTGTGACGTCACTCAAGTTGTACTTACAATTTCTTATTTTATTTTTCATAGCAATTTGTAAATTTTAGAAGTTTCTCCAGTTTCATAGACCTACGTCAATCTGTGCCCTACTGACAAGATTCATTTTTGCATAGCATTTTTTTGAGATTTTCAAACAGTCTTTGGTTAAAGTAATCAAGACAGTCTATGGAGGTTTTTCTCGTAACATATTCTTTGACTGGTCTATCTCTCGTTTACTTCTTACAATAAGAGTAATGGATTCAAACAGTTGACACTGGAAAGGGATCATTGTATTGAGTATTCTAATGACTACTATTTTCTATTTTCCTTGTAAGGATTGAATCGTTTTTTTCTTCTAATCTTCTAGGCTATTCACTGTACGCATAATAATAAAGTACAGCCATGAGCCAATAATATTTGGTTTCAGCTATTTTTGGCTAAATTGTATCGGGTAAATTGGGTATGAGGTAGGCCTATAGTTACAATTAATAAAAAATATTTTTAAACTAGACTGAGCACAGACAATTTGTGCGCGAGCCCTCCTGTTTAATCAACCATTGTAATTTTACAAAATACGACATTTGTAAACTTCTTTGTAATTGAAATGAGTTGTAAGATCAAAAATGGTCTCAATGCTACTTCAATTCATTATGTCGACTTCAACTTTTTACCTAAAATTTCAAAGTTACCTGCATAGATGAATTTTGAGAAGAGAATTTTACGGGAAATTAGGTGAAAATAATCGTAAGGTAAAAATAATAGTGATATTTTTGGAAATATTTTATAGTTGATCAGATGTTTGTGACCTAGGGAAGGAGAGTGGAGCCTTTGGAATGAGGGAGGGGTGGGGTGAAGAAGTCTTGATACTCATTTGGAACAAAATTGATTTCTGAACATTGTTTGTAATTGTATACACTTGTGAATGTTTGAAATTACTTATCAAAAATGTAAAAAACATGATATTTTGTTTTTTTCATCATGTTTTTTCAAATTTGAAGCGCGAGGAGTGCTCCAAATGAAATTTTCATGAGGAGCAAAGTTGTAGAAAAGACATAATGGAACAACTTATGTTGGAAAACTTTTTTCAAAAAGTCAATATTTCTCGAGATAAACGAGCTTTTCAGATTTGAGGGGGTGGAACCTTGGAAAACAGGGAGGGGGAAAAATGGGCATACAGGCTAAATTTGTTCGTCTGAGTGTGTAGAACAATAATCAATCATATAATTGCTTTTAACAGCAAAATCGAGCGGACGGGTTTTTTTGTGCAATTGGGACCCTACTACTGTGAAAAAAATTTTATTTTGCCGAAAAATGCCGAATTTGAAATAAATGCCGAAAACAGTGGTAAATGACAAATCATGCCAAAAAGTTGCGCATTTTCGTTTTTCTTGCGGAAATACCATACTTTATGGATGAAATACGCAGAACTTGGATAAAAACTGCTTCTTTATCCTCAGTGTACTGCAAGTTCATCCATTGATCATGATAGAACACGTAAAAAAGAAGATATTAAGCCGCTGAATACAGAAATAGGAATTATTTACACGGCAGCACTATAAATTGCAGACGGATCCTACAGTTGCCAGTTCCTACACCTGTGCTCCCATTGTTTCGGTCGACGTAGAAAGTTCTTTTTCTGAATATAAATTAATTTTAACAGACAAGAGGCACAATTTGAAACAAGAAAATTTTGGAAAAATATTTGCTTGATGCATAATAAGCGCTATTTGCAATTATTTTGCTATTTTATAATGTTGTATTTAAAAAAAAAATTTTTGCCGAATATTGTCAATTCTGAATTTTTAGTGCCTTACATCGTTTAAAATGCCAAAATGTCCGGTCTCTATTTATGTCAAATTCAATACACGCGATGAAGAAAGATTACAAATCAAACTTTTCTCATACAACGTGCAAATAGATTGGAAACTTTTACGTTCAAAATCACTATCTATAGGCCACAATTACAATCAGTTCTTTTACGTCATGTTCTATCTGCGTCAGAATCTGGATTACGAAAGTATAACTTATTGGATTTTTAATGAAAAAACGGAAAGAAAAAGTAGAGGAAAAAGTTCAAGTAGATCTTGAAAAACTCAAAATCATTTTCGATAAGTTCGGCAACACATGAGTATGCCTTTTCAGACCTGAAAGGTGAACGTGTACCCAAACAAAATTTTTGTAAAGCAATTAGATGTATTTCGGGCACAAACGCGAAGATAATATAGAAACCATCGGCATCCATTGAAAAATAATAATATAGATAGTTTAGAGAAAGAAAGGAAGAAAGAAAAGAGAAGAAAGGGTCGTGACTTTTCGCAGAAATATTTATGGGTACCTATATTGAGTGAAACGGTTTGTACTAGTATGATATAATTTCTTTTCTAAACTAGTGCATATATATACGCCATCTTGGGACTATTGGACAAGATCACGCAGATAAAATTACGGAACAAAATCGTCAAGTATTTCGATTCAGAAAATGATACAATAAAACCTCATACGACCAGCTCATCAGACACACTCGGTCCTAAACGAATTAGGTACGTCGAGAAAATGTGACAACAATTTATGCTAATGACTTTTTTCCGAACCTAAATGGACAATTAAGTAAACGAAATGATGATCCTAACTAGAATAACAAAAAATAACGTTATTCTCACCTAGCGTAGTTACAATATATTATATTACCGGATACTTTCATTTTTTACGCAGTTAAACTCATCAAGTTCCTTCCATAATATTCCGTCAAACTTTCTCTCGAACCGAGATGCGTTACGAAGTTCGGTTTACTTAATTTTGTAACTCAGGTTCGAGAGAGGTGACCTGTTTTCCATTAATGTCGTGACCTTATTTGTTTCATTTTTCAAAATAAGAATCGATATTCGAGATGATGCTACGAGTAAAAATTCAAACAAAAAAAGATTATTGCAACATATTAGGAAAAAAAAAAAATAGAACATATAAGAAAAGTCAAACAAAATCCTTTAATAATTAGTAAGTCTTCCGTTGAAGTATAATATGAATGAACTTCGATAAATAATTACTTTCAACTGAAAAAAAAAAGATGAGGTAGAAAAATATACGAAAAGAATACGACGGTTTCCTGAAGTCGAAAAAATTGACAAAATATAGGTATTTAACATGTAGGACGCTGAGTTGCAAAACTGTCGTCGACAAAAGGGGAAAAGACTAATGGAGTACAGCGTCTAATTACAATACTGTATGTGAAGCAAACTTGTGAGCGGATAGTCGTTAAGAATACTACCAGACATGTTGAAATTATAGTCCGATTCTAGACAAAAATCAAACATCATCCACGAAAATGAGGAAATGACAAATCTATTCTCTGAAACTCTTACTCTTACAGTAAAGAGAATTCGAACAGGAAACAAACCTCATCTTATTTTAACCGAAAAAAAAAACGATATGAATTATGTTTGTTTATAAAATTTTGCGGATTCCAAGGTCTTTCTTGTAAACCGAAATTCGAGCTAAAAATACAATGACAAGGTATTGGTACATTAATTATCATGTCTATTACAAGACGTCAACATTTCAATGAAGAATAATTATAGTCCGTAAGCTCTTTAAAATTTTTTTGAACTGTTGATCATCACGAATCTACACAAGAATATTTCAATCATTACTAGATGATGAACCTACATTTGAAAAATAAATCTGAAATTTCGAGTAAATTGGCCATAGCAGGAGAAAGGGGAAAATTCTCCAGTTTCCAATTTTGGTTTAAAAGTCGATCAGCATGAATTTTCCTAGTTCCTTCCCACTCAAACGACGATAAAAGGGAGGAAGAAAAATTTTAAAAAAGGATACCGATATAAACGAAGGAAAGAAAAAGCTTTCTTAATCATTTTTTCGTCAACAACATTGGTGTGTTTAGAGATCACAGTATTAACAATAAAACAGTTCATATACTGTCTCTTTGATACACGGAGAAAGGAGCTATGTTTTGTACATTGGATTAGGGACAGAATGGCTTGAGCCTGGGGTCTCGTACGGACACAAATACCAGAATGAGAGGAAAGGGTTCTATAAACACTTAGAACATGTCCAGAGGAAGCAGATTTCATATAAGCCGTTGCGGAAAAATATCATTATCTATTCCCATATCAACAAATATAACATGCATGGCATCAGTTGTATATAAAATTTTCAAAATGCAATCCTAAATAAGAAATGTTCTGGCGGAGCCAAATAAATAAAGATCATATTTCATGTCTTTCTCAAAAATCTAGTCTATTTCAGGATATTTCAAGCTAATAGCTTTTGGGTAGCTCACTCGCTCCGCTCGTTTGTCCCCCTCCTTGCTCTTGCTAGTATAAACTGACTAGATCCGTTTATACAGTATACTGTATTTTTGATGATTAGCCTACGCCCGGACACCCTATCATAAGCCTAGTAAAACACATGGGTAGTTTTTTCCCAAGTATTTCAAATTGTTAACCGGGTATAAGCCTAGTGTAAGACAAATGGAATCCTGGGGGGGGGGGGGCTTCTTGGTTTATTATAAGTTTAGTTTGAGACTGGTAAAATTCTAGTATAAAGCTAGTTTAAAGCCATCATAAAGCTAGTAATATAAACTGGGTAAGGTGAACTCGCAAATTTTTGAATCACCCACGGAGGAACGAGGGTGAAGAGAGGAGGTGCACTCGGAAAATTTTAATTAGGGGCCAGGGCAGAGTAAAGGTATGAAACATGTAAAAATCGCAGAAAGGGCAAGAAGGCGATAACAATCTAATATAACAAGTTCAAGAATACTGCATGCCAGTACCATGAGAACCGGCAGCATAAAGCTCTCATAGCGGACTCCAGAATCTTGACTGATGAATTTAAGATTGATAATCATACACAAATAATATGGACTCTTTTGGCACCACTTACGATCTTTCGTCAAGCCTCAGAGAGCGAGAGGGAATCTAAATACTCTACATAACATAATACACAAAGCCATTTGATGAAATTTGGAAACCATTATTAGTGTAACCATTTGTAAATAAGCGCCCCTAATCAAGAGTTGTCAAGTTTCTTCATCTCACTATCCAGCTAAAGATGCATTTAAGCGGTGTTCAGAGTATCTGCACTTCTTACGAGCCATGGCCGACGCTCGGCAAAATTCTCGGGTGGTGCAAAACTAAAATTGCGACAAACATTTTATTTTGTAATTTTACCAAAGGTGGACCAAAATTCCGCGTGGTGCACTTTTTCCCGTACAGCATTCATTTTGCGAGCCAAGATGGCAGCCATAGTGTTAAATTTCAATCCATCTTTCAAGAGATATCAACAGAGAGATAAGAATACCTGAGTAAGCCGACATAAAATTTCATATCTATAAAAAGATTCTACATATTTTATTCGAACAAGTGGCCATTTGCATAGGCTAGTATACTGCATCAACATATCATTTTTCCATCATCTATCAACCATAATTATGCAAAACGTATGAATTTTCTTTCCCTAACTAACAATTTCGGTTTTTTTTGTTGAACAAACCTCGAAATACAAATATTATGGGTCATGCATTTTGAGTGACAAATAAAAAATCATTCAGACGAAGATGATTGACGCTTATCACGAAACGTGACATCCTCAAGTATGGCAATGAATGAGAGAAATTAAAACAATATTTACTAAACCTCCGTAGTTCATTTTTCTTTCCCTCGTCTCACACAAAAATCTTTTGCTACTTTTTCTCTTAATACTGCAAATTAAGGGGTACGAACTGACTAGAAGAAAAACTGAGTTTCATTGTCCTTAATTAAATGACGTTCCATAACGAATGAAATGAAACGTGGACGACACTCTGTTCTCGTGAAGACCATAATTCACGACTATGAAAAATCCAGAATAACTACCATTCAACAGAAATTCAACCAAGGAAAAAGTTTCTGTTCGAAGCTGTATTTTCAGAGAAAAAACTAAACGGCATTTACACACATTATAATCCGACGTGCTAATAATCATCTGGACGTTTGTAAACATTAAACAATAGAAAGATCATCAGGGAGTGGACTTGACATACACAATACACAACGCTATTCGATAATAACTACAAAGACGTAGACAAACATTTGGCGGAGATGAAAAATTTACAAAATTAAACAAGACCGCTTGGAGATTACGATGATTTCGACGACGAACGCACATTAAAATCTAGGAATGAGATTTTATGTTCTCCAAAAGTATGTCTCTACTGAATCTCCACTCTCTTCTTCCGTCATTGATGGTACTCACATGAAGATGAGACTTGGAAAAACTGCCCGTGTGCCGGGCATAGACCTCCCTCAATCTGTATCATTCATGCTTGTCGTAGGCCACTCTATGGTATGCCTTGTTCCCACCCAAGAATTTTATGATGTCATCGTCCCACCTGATTTATAGCGGGGAACTCACGATCCATTTTGTTAGGGGGATTACATCCTCAGAAAACGTCCGCGTCCGGGAGTTTCTGTGAACTGCGTGACGTGACGTCTGGCGCTTTATGACGTCTGAAATGACCTTGACCTACTTTAGGGACTTGAAAAAATTTCAACTCCCAGTTAAGATGCTTCATGACGTGTTCGCGTCCGGAAGTTTCAGTAAACTGCGTCACGTGACGTTTAGCGCTTTATGACGTCATTAATGACCTTGACCTACTTTAGGGACTTGGAAAAATTTCAACTTCTAGCCTGGATGCTTCATGACGCATCCGCGAGTTTCTGCGAACTGCGTGACGTGACGTCTGGCGCTTCATGACGGCTACAATGACCTTGACCTACAATAGGGAAAAATTCCAACTTCCAGCCAGAATGCTTTAAGACGTCATCAATGACCTTGACCTTGACCTACTTTAGGGACTGGCAAAAACTTCAACTTCCAGCCAGGATGCTTCATGACGCATCCGCGAGTTTCTGCAAACTGCGTGACGTGACGTCTGGCGCTTCATGACGTCTACAATGACCTTGACCTACAATAGGGAAAAATTCCAACTTCCAGCCGGGATGTTTTATGACGTCATCAATGACCTTGACCTTGACCTCCTTTAGGGACTTGAAAAAACTTCAACTCCCAGTTAAGATGCTTCATGACGTGTTCGCGTCCGGAAGTTTCAGTAAACTGCGTGACGTGACGTTTGGCGCTTTATGACGTCATCAATGACCTTGACCTACTTTAGGGACTTGGAAAAATTTCAACTTCTAGCCTGGATGCTTCATGACGCGTCCGCGAGTTTCTGCGAACTGCGTGACGTGACGTCTGGCGCTTCATGACGCCTACAATGACCTTGACCTTGACCTACTTTAGGGACTTGGAAGAATCTCAACTTCCAGCCTGGATGCTTCATGACGCGTCCGCGAGTTTCTGTGAACTGCGTGACGTGACTTCTGGCGATTTATGACGTTTGAAATGACCTTGACCTACAATAGGGAAAAATTCCAACTTCCAGCCGGAATGCTTTATGACGTCATCCCTTGTCCTACTTCAGGGACTGGCAAAAATTTCAACTTTTAGCCTGGATGCTTCATGACGCATCCGCGAGTTTTTGCAAACTGCGTGACGTGACGTCTGGCGCTTCATGACGCCTACAATGACCTCGACCTACAATAGGGAAAAATTTCAACTTCCAGCCGTAATGCTTTATGACGTCATCAATGACCTTGACCTTGACCTACTTTAGGGACTGGCAAAAACTTCAACTTCCAGCCTGGATGCTTGATGACACGTCCGCGAGTTTTTGTGAACTGCGTGACGTGACTTCTGGCGCTTTATGACGTCATCAATGACCTTGACCTACTTTAGGGACTTGGAAAAATTTCAAATTCCAGCCTGGATGCTTCATGACGCATCCGCAAGTTTCTGCAAACTGCGTGACGTGACGTCTGGCGCTTCATGATGTCTACAATGACCTTGACCTACAATAGGAAAAAATTCCAACTTCCAGCCGGGATGCTTTATGACGTCGTCAATGACCTTGACCTTGACCTACTTTAGGGACTTGGATAAAATTCCAACTTTCAGTTGGGATGCTTTATGGCGCGTCCGCGAGTTTCTGCGAACTGCGTGACGTGACTTCTGGCGATTCATGACGTCTGAAATGACCTTGACCTACTTTAGGGACTTGGAAAAATTTCAATTTCCAGCCTTCATTATATCAAGCCTAGCATGCAGTGTACTGAGAAGAGCCTAGCCAATTCATTTTCTGAGGGGGAATTTTCACGCCAATGTGATCGCGAGCACGGGAGGTTGCGGGTTCTCCACTACCATTGCAAACCTGCAATGGCCTCTAATTTTTTGCTTTAATTTTTTTCTCCCTTCCTTCAAAAACCACATTATAGGCCTAGTACAATGCAAGCTAAGCCTGTAACATAGTTAGTATAAGTCTAGTATACTATATGTGGGGCTAAGTAGCTTTTTAGCCCGACTGGTATAAGCCTAGTACACTGTACATCAGACAGGTTTTTTTACAAGTCCCCTAAGTAGGGGTGTACTCACAACTTTCTAAATCGCCGACGGAGTAACGATAAGGAGGCACTCTCACAATTTAAAATTAGAGGTTGATGGCTTAGTAAAGACATAAAACATGTCAAAAATACATCAAAAGTATTACCTGTATCGCACCCAGACACAAGAGGAAATTTTATCCAATCATCATTTGATACAAATCTACAAAAAGACACTCAACCTCAACTTTTAGAAGGAGGTGGTCTTGCTTCTCTCTTCCCATCTCTCCGCGACAGGGTTCAAGAAACGAAAAATAATCCCGATCATCGTTGAACGTTCCTAATATAATGATAAGCGAAACTTTCATTTCCTCGCAGATGGCTGCCCGAGATAATCTCAAATCATTCATCATCACATCTCGTGCGACTTTTTTATTTTTCTATAATGAGCTTACGAATTTGTTCTTCAAGTACAGCAAACCAAAAGGAATTCAAAGAATGTAGTGTAATCGATTTTTATAAATTTTGAAATTCTCATTACAGCACGAACTACTAACTTCAACTGAGCTAGATTTTTCCCTGCCTTCCAGGGAGTCGATGGCCTCTAACAAGAAAATATTTTTTTATAGAAATACGTACGTAAAACGTATTTTTCCGCAATTTCCATACACGTTCGACGAACTCTTCTTCTCTCTATCTTGATCTAACATTGCAGCCGAATGGAAGAATTTTTAGAAAAATAATTCTCATTACAATGAAATCCGACTTTTTATCTACCACTAAGCTAATAATATAAAATAATTAGTCTATTATTAAATGAATGTTAAAAATGGAAGATCAAATATTATGTAAATCTACACGTCGCCGCCGTTTACCTTTTTACATAATAAATTATGCTCATAAATTCAATCTTGGTAGATATTTCTATTTAAATATTGTAGAAATAATTTTTTTTTATTAATAACATAAATTGTTTGGCGACCAGAAGTATACTGAGTTCAGCAAATAGACCTAGCTCTTTTAGGAGCAATTGCAGACGGATACAGAATGAGGATATTTCAGACCGTAGTAAGATACTCGAAAGGAGAAAAAATTGATTACATACGAGTAGCATCTCAGGTTTCATTCTTCGATGTTCAACAATCAACTTATTCATGTCACAAAAGCGATAATTTTTACTCGTAGACCTTATGCGACAGAAATCACTCGAAGAAAAATAGACCGAACTATTTGAAAGAAATAAAACAACATAATTAAGAGGAGACAAACAGAGGAAAGAAATCGCACGAAGAGAAGGGAAAGAAAACTCGTCAGTGCGGTGGGAGATTATGAAAAATATCAATGACATGAATATGCTAGGCTAATGAGATTAAATGTTTCATCCTGTGCTCGAAAGCATACAGCACTTCTCAAAAAGTAATCACTTGATTCCCGAATATTAGATAACCTATTTTAGGATGATAAACAATTCAACAATCTACACTCCCAACATCCTCTCTGCATAGCACGATGCTCACGTCACTTGATGATATTTTCAATTTTCTCAATCTACAGAGTAAAAATCTACATTACTATTTACAGTTTGAAAAGGGAGGGTAGGAAGTCGGACACTCGATTTAACTTGAGGCGGAAAAATGAGGACAAATCACTCTTGTATAAGAGCGTTATACACATTACGATAGCAACACAATTATGGTATGAATATAATAGTTTTGAAACCATTTGCGGGCACACGGACTCTTTCAAGTTTTATCCTTGCGATTACGCGTGACCAAAATCGAGGCAAACTTTCAAAATATTCAGTCTCAAGACATTTGTGAATTTGAAAATCACAATAATACGAGTATCGTCTATTCGAAAAAATCGAAAATACGCTATTTAAAAATACCTTCGATTTCTTCAGCGCGTGTGAACGTATGTTATTTGAAAACAGGTTGCTAGAAACAATCGAGAGAGAAGAATCCGCTATACACAATACTCATTTTATAGTGTTTCCCTACCAATTTTTCATGCTCTCGTATTACGTTCATGTTCGACGAAACGGTGATACTAAGTCAAGATCAAACCGTCAACATCAACATCCTGGATATGACCTTGACATAAGTGCCTTAGTACGGCGCCGTTTGCATCGGCCTGAACTATTCAGGTACACTATAGCAAAATGGGTTGTGGTCAAAAACGCTGCATAATATTAAAAAGAAATTATTCAGTAGAATTACGACGATGAAATCAAATACGAACGACCAACAAATCACAGTGAGATATAGGAATCGGAATTTACAGGATGTTTACATAAACAAAAATACGTACACAAGATGGGGCAAATAGAGGGGGGGAATAACATTTTCTTCGCGTTTCAAGTATGAAAAGTCATTTTTTACGACGTAAGGACTTTTCAATGAGATTTTCAATCATTTTTCGTCATTACCAATTGCTTCCCTCATAAATAATGTAGACAGATAGTTTTCAATATTCATTTATCAGTACCACTTCCGATTGAGTTTAAGGTTTTCTAATTTCATAGAGAGGTACAATGATTGAGATTTATATTGATGAATGTCTCGAGGGCAGACGTGTCGGACCCAATTTGAACAAGTAATGTATTTTTGGGATGAAGATGAACGGAATCATTTGTGCTAAATACCCTTGCCCTCCAATTGCTGCGTCTTTTATTATAAGTAAGATCACGACAAAGTAAAATTCCCGTTTCGGTCAAAGCGGTCAAACGAGCAAAAACTCTCGTTTCGGATGACGAAGTGAATGTCACCGAAAAGTTCGTTTTCAGTAGCGTATACGCGGTGAAAGATTGGCTAAGCAGCCCCGCGTTTGATCGGAGCGGGCAAATGCGCGAAAACTTTCGTTGAAGCGCGTCCTCTGTTAGACTTGTGATTATTGGGTTGATATTGGCCTTTCTTTCAAAGAGCTACCCACATGTTGAATGCCAAAACGTGAAAAAAGTTGTCGTGAAGAATCGGATACTTTATCATTCAGTAGACACAACCCCAAAATTAGATATTATGGTTATGACTAATAAAAGCAGTTTTAATATTGTAGTCACATAATTCCGCAGTAAGAATTTTTCCAAAAATACAGCGCGAAATAAACAAGTGAAGAACAATTTGTGGTCAATAACATTTCCTTGAGTAACTGAGAGACTACTATATAATTTCCTTGTCAGACAAAACTGACAGAGGAAATTCAAACGCCGGCATGACCTTGGGTTCTTGAAGTTTAAAGTCAGAAATAATTCTATTCTCAGGCTCTCAAGGATTCAGAGCTCGAGATCCAAAGACGAATTCGTGATTGGGTCCTGGCATACAAAAATGACCTTTTCAGAACAAATAGAAGTTGGCACCTAGAAATCAACTTATTTCCAGGTATTCAAGAATTCTTAGCTCGGTGGGTTCATGAGAATTCTCATATTGAGAATAAGAAAACAATGTACTTCTTTCTGTCAGACAAAATTTCTTTAGCAATATCCACGAACATTTACAGCTTGAGACCCAGCAAGGAATTACAAATTCTGATCTACAGGGCATCTCATGCCATACAAATCCTAATAGCCAATAGTGCCGAGAATCCATGAACCTTAGGAAGGTTTTAGGTATGCAATTCTTTTCCTGGATAGGTGAGAAACTAGATTTTTTTTGTCAGATCAAATTGCTGAGGGATATCCTAAAATTTAGACGCAGGCATGAAATTTAATATCTTCGGGTTTTCAATCTAGAGACTGAGAAACAAGTCTATTCTCAGGTTCCCAAGAATTTGCTGCTCGAGACCCAAAGACAAATTCAAGATTGGGTCCAAAAACTACCACATCGCTCCTGTCGGACCAAATGGTTCCAGAAAATGCAAAAGGTTAGACGCGACTACGCTCCAACCTAAGGGTTTGAAAAAGAAATAAAAAATTCACTAGACGGAATTTTCTCCAAAAAATAAGGGTTTAAAGTTGAGACTAAGAAACAAATCTATAGTTTGAGGTTCTAAGGCAGTGGTTCCCAAACTGTGTGCCGCGAGATCCATGAGAGTGTGCCGCAAGAAAAGAACATTTCAGATTACAAATTTTCCGAAAGTCTTCACCAATATGATTTCAAGTATGCTACAATTATAGTTTTGTCTCACTTCTTATTTAGGATGCACTCAAGAGTCATCATGGCAAGATGTACTGCTGATTTGTATGTATTTATTGCAAGACTCATTCAGTTTTTATCATGATGTATGATCAAGTGTGCCGCGGTATGTAAAGTGGAGAAATACAGTGCCGCGAGGAAGAAAAGTTTGGGAACCACCGTTCTAAGGAATTGTCAACTCGGTACATTCATGTAGATTCTCACATTGAGACTAAGCAAAGCATGTACTTTTCTCTGTGAGACAAAGCTCCTTTAGCAATATTCATTAATATCTGAAGCTTGAGACCCAGTAAGGAATTACAAATTCTGATCTATAGAGCATCTCAAGCCATACTAATCCTGAAGGCCTATAGTCCCAAGAATCCATGAGCCTTAGGGGGGTTTTAGGTATCCAATCCTTTTTTTGGATGGGTAAAAGATTAGAATTTCTTCGTCAGATCAAATTCCTGAAGGATGTCCCAAAGTTTAGACACAGGCCTGAACTACCTTGTGGTTCTCAATCTAGAAACCGAGAAACAAGTCTATTCTCAGGTCCCCTAGAATTCGCTGCTCGAGAGCCAAACACGAATTCTTGATTGAAGCCGAAAAATATCGAAATGCCCCTGTCAGACCAAATGTCTCCAGATGGTGCAAAAAGTGGAACACAGACACGCTTTACCCTTATATTGTTTGGAGTTGGCAGGTATTGAAGAATTCAATTCCAGCCCCGCGTATGATCGAAGTGGGCGAGCGTGCAGAAATTCTATAACAAGAACATGAATCGACGCGGGAGGAATTCGGGTACAGTTCGTTGATTCTCGTTGTGCGAAAGAAAACAATGTGAAATTCCTAAACTTCCTCTCACGTTGTGAACTTGTAGCAAGAAACCAGCTTCACCCCTAGTTCAGATCAGGTAGGGTCACAAGACGGAAATTCTCGTTGTTCTAGGCAAAGGAATGTGAATCTACGGAGACGTCGAAAATTTTTCTTTTCTTGCCTAGCGTAGTTAAAATTTCTATAAATTTGCCTCCTTGTAATGAACCAAGGACAAAGTTAATTCCCATTCGTTAAGAGTGACTAGGTAAATTTACATCCTCCTGCAACTTCGATTTTGACTAGGGCTGGAGCTGACTTCTCCCCGTAAGTATCTTGCAAGAAATAAGCGTCTCAGTGAATTCATGAAGCCTTGCGGTGCGCAACGAGAATTTCCACACGTTTATCCGCTTTGATCATACTTAGGCCGTTGTCGATGTCTCACCACGAGTCCACAACAGAAGATGAGCTTTTTGGTAATCTTCCCTCAATCGCCTTAAACAAAGAAAATTTCCGCACAATTTGTGCCTGGTACGACCAGACACGAAACTTCGGGCGACCTCTCACCACTAGCTAACAACAGAAGACAATGGTCAGAGGGCAAGGCTATCAGAACATTTTTATTCCAAAAATCCAGCAAACAAAAACTCTACGGCACAATCCGGCACAAACGATCATGCAACACAATCAAACCTTAAAATTTCATCTAGGGGCGGGCTAAGGACATGGACCTTATTGAGGCATCATGCTTAGTGATTTCCAACTAATAAAAAACATTCCTCTCATTTGATCCCCTTCCTTAAGAATCATAATCTTTTCTTTGATCTAGAAATTTAATACGCTGTAAAGAAGAAGTGAAATGTAAGTCTTTCTCGAAAAGAAAACTAAATGTCTGATTTCATGAAGTAGCCTACATTATCGACAATATACTGAACAGCCAATTTTATCAATTTATGAATCAAAAAAAGAAAAAAAAAAACTTACAACGCTATAGTGGTATTTTCTTGATGAAGCGATCAGGTTCTACGATGGAATAAATATTCGTCAATACCTCAAATAACCCACATTTACAGTATTTTATGTAAATGTGAATGTTATTCACAACAGTCATTTATGAAATCTGTAACATACTCGTATCTGGGCTGAACGTAAATATTGGTATCAACTTGACGCAATGTACAACAATTCTCGAGTATAAACCGAAGCTGGATTTTTCAACTCGTACCAATACAAATCGATTCAATTTTTAATTTAGAATCTTTGAATCAACCTCTAAAGATGAGTTGGATACTTATTCTTACAAAGACATACGCAAATGTATTTGAGAATAGGAGACAAAATATAGATAGCAAACTTCTACGGCACAATTTCTGAAAATTTATGCAAGTAGATCCAACAATTCATGAAATGACTTCCAATTTTCAGTCATTTCTTGAACGATAATGAACCCTTTAAATATTTCATAAAATACATGAGAAGAGCAGTCTGACTGTCGGACGAAAAAAAAAGGCGATGGCGACTTTGAAGGATTGTCTGTTGAAAATAACACAACAAAATTTTCTGGTCAAAAACCAACCGAGAAATTTATCAAATCCGCTGTGTCCAGCCTAAATTTTCTCACTATCAACCTTAGCATCACCTTCATAACTCGAAAATCCAGGGTGCCGACAATAAAATCTTAAATGAAAATTTAAGACTCTTCGCAGGGCCGCATTGAGGTATAGGCTGACGAGGCTATAGCCTAGGGCGCAAAATTTTAAGGGGCGCAAAATTCTGGCTCAATAAAACAAAACATAACGGAAAAAAAGAAAAATTGAAACAAAGAAACAAAGAAACAAAAAACAAAATAAGTTGGACGATAAAATAGAAAAAATACTTCTACGTAACTAATAAGTATGCTTCTCTGTTGTCCATTTGAATTTTACGAGAACTTTCATGACAGAACTTATCTTCATAAAGTACAGATAAAAAAGGTGGGCTGGAGAGTCGAGAGACAATGAGACAGTATTGGAACCTCGGGACGATTTTAGAATCGGGACCTATTTGTCAATCATGGATACATTACAGTCGTCTCTCGAGAGCAGACGCAATGCGTATCTAGACTTTTGGAATAAGTTTTCGTTTTTGAAAACTTTACTGAGCACCGACAACACGGACTCCATCATCGATGTAAAGAAACAGGCAACGTTGTTACAAAAATATTATCCCACAGATTTCGACGATGATTTAGAAGACGAATTGACTCACTTTGTAACTCACATCAGGTCATCAAAAAAACAAAGTGAACTGTCAGGCTTCTCTATCATTCAGTTTTATCAATGGTTTATTAAAATGAATCTAGTTAATGTATATCCTAACGTTGATACCGTTTTTGTATTATGTATATGCACTCCTGCCGCAAATTGTACCGCGAAACGCAGTTTCTCTCATCTAGCTCGAATTAAAAATTACCTCAGATCTGTTTGCAGTCAAGATAGATTAGAAGGGCTCGCCATTTTAAATATTGAGTTGGAATTAGCGCGTTTTTTAGATGTAGAAGATCTAATAGAGAATTTTAGCCTAAAAAAATCTAGAAAAGTGATTCTGTAGAGTTCCAACTTGTCGTAATGTTAAATATAATTATAATATAGTTCGTAATAGCGTACCTACATATCGTCGTTTTTGGGATTTGGAGTTCTTCAAAAAATTACTGTGCATAGCTTCACGTTAAAAATAAAGTCAACTCATAAAAAAATATCGTTCAGGGCGCGAAAAAAAAAAATAGCCTAGGGCGCAAAAAAGCTTAATGCGGCTCTGCTCCCTCAACAAGTTGATGTATTTGATGATACAGAAAGCATACGTGGGTTTGATCAGGTGTTTCGATAAAGCGAACTTCCCTTTCTTCGGTTCAGTTTGTATTCCCCACAGTCTTTGAGAGAGCCAAACTGAGATCCCAAATTCAAATGATTACATATATATTTTTACAAACCCCCGCACTAATTAATTGATTAAATTCCATGAACATCGAGATTTTACAGCTGAAAAGTTCAGTCAATGTTCTAGTGAACCTTCCAAATTAAAAGGAAGCGGAACCATTGGGTCTTTACAAGTGAAGAGGAGGAAAATCTGGGAAGAAACACCAGCCAACTTAATATTCCTGAAGATGTAGCCCACTTCTAAGCGTGTGGTTTGCAGGTTTGTTCGCAGTACACAAAAACTTCACAGATACTCTTTCAATCTCGTTCGTCTGATTTTTATCGCAACGGTACTTAGGTACTTCACAGTGGTCTATCGGCAGAGGAATTGAATAACATGCAATAATAGCATATCTATTCGACTGTCGTACGGAAGAGCTCTCCATTTTCGACTTGCGAACAAAACAAGACAATCCGGATCGGGTCAATCATTGGGTCGCTATAGCATCGTTTGATAAGGAATATGGGAATTTGAAATGTGTTCTGCGTCGTATCATATTGGTGTTCAAAATTAGTTCCACAAAATTGCAGTCGGTCCTTAGCTTGCTTTGTTTGCTGTTCGTGGGGTCTTTGCTAGTGACGGTGTCACTTAAGGCAAACGGGTAACCTCTTTCGCAGGGGGATTTATCGATTTCTATTTCAATAGACCAGGGCCGATCATTTACTGAGTCGAAATTTTTGCAAGTTTCTCCACATCCCTCAAGCACATATATTTTGAAAGTCGTAATACACAGTATGTCATCACCTTCTTCCTTGCCCCTCAAAATTTTTCTCTTTTCGAGAGATTCGCTTTCAAAACGTTTGCTCACACCTTCTTCTACGAAGAATGAACAAACACAGCTGCTCTCACCATCATGTTCGACTCGATTGTTCAAGTCTGAGTCTTTTACCATCGGTACTTGATCGTTCCTCGTCTTCAGGGAGTTTGTTTCTGTCTTCATGTCTCCTGAAGGTTTGCAAGTACAAAGTGTACAACATCGCGCGCAGGAAAAACACAAATTTGGTTTTTCAAGAGAAGGATGATAGCAAACCAACGAATAAAGGTGGAGACAGTCCAAAATGTCAACGACCACGAAGTCTTGAAGAATACCTTTTTGCGATGCTGTAAACTGCTAGCTACATATGAATCGTCACATGATTTTAATATAAAATGTCTAATTTACGATGTTATCGAGCGCGATTCTTTCCCATTCGATATTTTTTCTCAGGTGTAGTTCAATATTCTCTTACGAAAATATACTACATATTTTTTTACACATGTACCAAACAAGTACCATCTGTCACTAAAATGTTGCCTATACTTTCAATTTCAAAACATCCTGAATGGTTGTTAATGGTTGGTTAATGTACGATTATAGTCATTTCTCATTTCATTCCTCCGCGTTTCACAAAGTACTAGGTACTATACATAGTCAAAGACTTCCACAGGGCTGGATCATGAACTAATCAACATTCAACATATCATTCGAACAAACGAATTTGAGGGTCTCAAAAATAATGGCTGAGGTGGTAGGTTACCACAAAAAGAAGTAATTCTTTCCGGAGATAACTGAAACATCAGAAGTTCAGTCACAGATCGGTACGAGTTTTTTCAACCAAATAAATTATACCCGAGTATCTGATGAAGGCTCTTTCTCTTGCTCACTAAATCAAAATTACTTGTTTACGCTTCGTATACATCACACGTATGTTTGATATACGTCTAGCTTTGTTAAAAAAGAGTTTGTTGGGTCGTTCTATCGAACATCACTAATGGTTTCAAATACAAAATATCTTCGTACACAAGCATTCCAGGTGGTTCTCAATCTCAAACCTCTTATCGTTGAGCTAGATAGAGTATCGTTCAACCCAATTCACGTACCGGTACCATCGAGATACGATTTATCATGCAACGTAAACGTACTTACCAAAAACTATAATCACATATCAACTACACATTATGTACTCGCGTTAAATAACGAACTACACGAAAATGTTTCCATCGAATGACATAATATTATACGCGTTGCAACTTTTCTTTCTCCTCTTCGGAAAATCAATTACAAAGAACGAGATCTAGAATTAATGGAACCGAAGCTTTCGACTGCCCCAAACGCCGACGCGAATCCGAACTCGAAGAACGCGGACATGCGGACAGAACTTCACCAAGTCGTAGCCGAATACGCAACGCGAAACAAAACTGAAACACGTTTCACAAAAACGCTCGACTGCGCGCAGCGCACTGTTACTATGCAAACATCGAACTGCAAATGCGGATACCGGTGCGAACGTTCATCAGCGTCAGCGGTGAGAAAACGCGAAACGAGCCCGTAGCCCAAACCTCTTCTCTCGCAGAACGTTAACCTTATCTCCGTGTCGCTGCTGCTGCAGCAGTGTTAGTGACTTGGTGTACGCGCATACTTTCGCACTCCCTCCCTTCTACCGAAGAAAGATTCAAATTGTTGGTCTTGTAACATACTGTTGTACAGTAATGTTTACCGTACTATGTACCAAAGAGTCCAGAAGTTGATGCATGGTACGAGTACTCCCATAAAAATTCGTGTATAATAATAAAACGTTGGGTTCAGATCACCGAGCATTTCGCCGAATATTATTGCGATACTATCGTTTCAATACTTAGATTAATCACTTTTATCTTATTTTATCGATGTGCACGTGAATATCCCTATGCTCAGACACCGTACCGTGAATCATAATAACGGCTAGTAACTTAATTTCCTATTTGACAGATCTGCAAGTATTAGCTCGTCGAGTATCTTGAAGTCAAAGTCAAATTTTCTACCTGTTGGCAAAAGCAGGGCATTGCAACTAGCCAAAAGCTAAAGCCGAAAGTCAGCGGTATTATTATTTATATTTTTTCAAAGCCAAAGCCGAAGCTATATTTTTCAAGGTCATAAGTTTAAGCCCAAAAGCCGGAGTTTTTCATCAAAACCGCCGAAAGCTGAAGCCAAAAGCCAAAAGTCAGCTGTATTTTTCATGTATTTCCAAAGCCAAAGCCAAAGCTATATTTTTCAATGTCCCAGCTTTAATCCAAAAGCTGAAGCTGTATGTTTCGGCTGCAATGCCCTGGGCAAAAGTACTCTAAAAGAAGTCCATCAGCTTGCATCAGTTTGATGATTACCGAATAAATAACTGCAGGAATAATATTATATAGGAATATTTAAACCATTCGTTCATATGCTCAAAAAAATGTTCCAAGGGAGCCAAATAAATAAAGATCATGTTTCATACAAAAAGTTGGGGCTTTCCAGCATGAAAAATTAGAAATTCGGCTCTAATTTTGGCATTTTTCGGCAAAAACGAAGAATTTAAAAAAATTTACAGCCTCTTGCTTAGGGAGCAAGAATTCCGGGAGACCCGCGACTTATGGCGGAGGTTTTAAGATTTTTAGTTTACATATAGAATGTAATATAAGCATATAAGTATAATTTATTTTCAAAGTAGGTCATAAATCCCTTCTAGGTTGTAAATACAGAGCAAGCACCTCGGGCGACGTGTTAGGAGGGTCGGCGGGTTGATTTTCATTTTAAATCTATTCAAAAAAAGAAATATTCTTGCGGATATTTTTGCTTTGCGCATCCTCAGTAGTAACAGAAAAGAGAATTATTGTTTTCATAAGAATGAAATCATTCCTTAACGAAGGTAAATGACTTTGTTCTTGGATATACAATTATTTTTCATTCACTCTCGCCCCCTCCCTCCTTCTGAGAAAGAAACACTTCATGAAACACCTTAAAAAGATTCCATAGCGAACATTCCTTTCCCTGCGGGCTAGTTAACCTATTACTATTCAACTCACCGCACAAAAACTATTAATCCATTTTTTAGAAGAAATAGCCTCTACAAGCAAATTCACGTTCATGACTTCAATAACTCTAAATTTCATGAAAATCAACTCCATAGCTAAGGAATAATAGTAATAGTAATAACAATAATCTTACCTCCAGATTCTAACAGGTTAAGAATTCAAAACCAAAAAAAAAAATGAACTTGAAATAGAAATAATAAAATTACAACCACTAATCTTCTAAATAATCAAAAATAAAACAAAAATAATAATAAGAACTAATAATAATAAGAATGATAATAATAAGGATGCGAAGAGATAGGGAAGATATGTTCCACAAAGATAGTCGAAGAAAATGCGTTTGACAAAAGTAACACATTCTACCAAGGAAGTTAAAAACGCACTGACAAGAATTTTCTCCGCTACCTGAATACTGCAGCTTATAATAGGAAAAGGAAATAAAAAGAAGAAACAAGCACCTTGGGCGAGGTGTTAGGAGGGTCGGCTAAATGAATTCTTTTTTGGAAAACTCGATAAATAAAAACTTGAAAAAAGCTGAATTTGGCTGCAGGTTGAATCACCTCCTCTCCCCTCCCCACAAAAAACCGGAGAATAAACTTTTCACAATACACTTCAGAAGACCATTTAAGATACATTCCAGAGGAAAATCTTTTGCCCTCACTTTTTTCCTTATCCAGAGCATTGATACCTGGGCTAAAAGGTATACTAGATTCTTTGAAAAACTGAGATGAGCATAACTTTAAATGGCTTCTGTCAGCTGAACGCAGAATTATACATGTGTTTCACGACTGGAGAGGGACATGATGAAGAACACTTATTTTTATCATACACTGTTCCCACAAAAAAACCTGAAGGTAAACTTTATACAATACACTTTAGGGGAAAAAAAAGGGCACAGTGACCAACTGTAGCTTTGTGGGAATATAATAATAATAATAATAGGAATAACAATAATCTTACCTCCAGATTCTGCCATATGAAGAAAACAAGAAAAAATCAAAATCAAAACAAACAAAATGAACTTGAAATAAGAATAATCAAGAAAACAAGAAGAAAAAAAAACAAATTCAAAACCAAAAAAAAAAATGAACTTGAAATAAAAATAATAAAATTACAACCACTAATCTTCTAAATAATCGAAAATAAAACAAAAATAATAAGAAGAACTAGTAATAATAAGAATGTGAAGAGATAAGGAAGATATGTTCCACACAGATAGTCAAAGAAAATGCGTTTGACAAAAGTAATACATTCTACCAAGAAAGTCAAAAACGCACTGACAAGAATTTTCTCCGCTACCTGAATACTGCAGTTTATAATAGGAAAAGGAAATAAAAAGAAGGAAAAAAAAATAAAATAGGTAATAATAATAAAGAGGGTATTCTCCATTGTGTTGTGTATCTAAGGTAAGATAAAAAGATAAGAAAAGGTAACGGAGAAAACGTGAAGGAGACAAAGGAGGAAACGAGGGCGACACTGACGAAGACTGACGACGACTGACGACACTGACGACACTGACGACGACTCTGCCGACGACAAAAAGTGATTGTAATACGGTCGGCGACCCTAAAAATAATAATAAAAAGGGTATTCTCCATGTGTTGTATATCTAAGGTAAGATAAGAAGATAAGAAAACGTAACGAAGAAAACGTGAAGGAGACAAACGAGGAAACGACGATGACGACGACGACGACGACGACGACAAAAAGTGATTGTAATACGGTCGGCTAGCGAAAGCGCGCCGACCCTAAAAATAAACTGGTTTCTATGTGTTTAGCTTCTCTTTTTCTTTCTTCCAAGTTCCAGCGTTAGGGGTCAAGAGGGTCACGAATTTTTCCAACTCCCATAGAGGTCTATAGGATAGCCAGGAGCTTTTTTAAGCCCCAGAATACAGGGTCAAGAGGATCACGAATTTTTCCAAGTCCCGTACACGCCCATAGACGGCTACAGAGGAGCCAGGAATTTCTCCAAGTCCCAGCGTTAAGAGTCAAGAAAGCCCCATTTTTTTCCAAGCCTCATAGAGAAATTTACAATTTATCCCTTCTCGGTTGTGAATACAGAAAAATATACTGGTTTCTATGCGTTTAGCTTCCCTTTTCCTTTTCTTCAAGTCTCAGCGTTAATGGTCAAGGGGGTCACGAATTTGTCCAACTCCCATAGAGGGCCATAGAAAAGTCAGGAATTGCTTCAAGTCCCAGCATACAGGGTCAAGAGGATCACGAATTTTTCTAAATCCCAGAGACGGCTATAGAAGAGCCAGGAATTTTTCCAAGTCCCAGCGTTGCGCGTTCGCGAGGATTTTTCCAAGTCTCACAGAGAACTATAGAAGAGCCAAGAATTTCTCCAAGTCCCAGCATACAGGACAGGTCTCCCGCCAGTAAGGGTCAAGAATTTTTTCAAGTCTCATAGAGGGCTATAGAACAGCCAGGAATTTCTCTAAGGAAGTACCAGCATTACGCGCACGCGAACAGAATTTCTCTGAGAGCCCTCAGTAACTAAAGGGATGGCGGGTCCCCCGCCAAAAAACAAAATAGATGACAAATTGAAAGTTTGACAGGTATGGTTTGTTACACATTGGTAGAAGCAATGTTTCTCTGAATTTTCTTTGATAAAGTCATGGCTTCAGTTGCGGAAAATATGTTATAAACTGAGAACGACCGTTTCACATCCACAGATATAAGAAGACCAGGAGTGAAAGCACTCTAAGATGCAGGGTTTTGGACTATTAGAACCGACGACACCACCTCCTCTATTAAAAAGAGATAAAATTCTTCCGAAAGATCGAGTTGACATTTTCTGCGAACACTTCTTTACATTTTCGTATGAATAAGGAGCCAAGAACCGGTACTTATGCCACGAATTCCATGTATTTTTGAGGTTTGTGAATCATAATTTTCACCAGACTTTCGACGTTTCTGACTTTTAACTATCATCGGCTTTTATACTCATTTTTGATATTTCAAGCATTTTTGTTGAAATAAAATTTCTTTCGTGGGTCCCAACTACATACTCTGAAACAGATTCCAATCTCATTTAGACATGTTTCATGTCTTTAGCCGTACCTCACCTTAACTTGGAAAACCGGTGGGTAATCCCTCCCCACCGTCAACGGATTTGGAGAATTTCGAGGAAAATTTCTCCTCCCGTAGGTGATTCAAAAGGCCACATCGGTCTACCTAGATATGACGGGGGCAGCCAAGGAAGCGACCCGCCTACCAAAGATTACGATCATACAATCTAAAAAACTATTACCTTTCATTAATTTTGAATGCTTGGCATCATCTTTGGATTCTCCTACCACACAACAAGCTCCGACCTATAAAAACCTCACCTACCTCTTGGTCCTTCTCAAACAGAAATTTCCGTCATGAAGAAACCATCCTCTACCGCCTCAGAATTGGCCTCATCCGACCAACTCATTCTTACCTTCTACTAAATCTCTTCCCTCTATCTTGCAACTACTGTCGAACCTTAGAGTCAAACGGATAATCTAACGGTCTAACACAGAGTTGAGAAGATCATTACGCTCGATAGAAGGACTCATCCGTAATGGGGTCATTATAGGAAAATTAGTTGAAAATGCTTCACGTCCTCAAATGTAAATCAAGTAATTACTTTCAAAAATTTACCCGTAATTTCATCGCATTGATCTACTCCAAAAAAATTGGTTTTTAAAATTTAAGCAGTCAGGAAGTACCTACATTTAAAATATTTGCAAAAAAAGTGTGATTTTTTATTACCTGAAAAATTCCCATACGATTATTAGCGGTAAACGTTCTTACAGATACCTACTCAATGATTTCTTTGGTGAATCGCATGTCTGTCGCGTAATGAATACCGGTGCACTCCGCTATTTGTACTGATCTATATATGGAGTAAACTGCTATTTATGAACTAATTTTACCGTTTATTTTGTAAATTTATTCATTTCGAGATGCCTCGTCTAGCGATGTAAGTTTCTCCCGTAGCTACGGCTACGGGTTCAAAGAAGAGTGCCAGTAAACCGTCGATCCAAAACTGGCTCAACCGTGACAGTGACATTACGCGATGACTCATTGCAATAACTGAATGATGTTATAATGAATAATGATTATTCAATGTAAAATTTTTAAACTAACAGTACACGATATCAAAAAGCTCATCTCGTTTTCGTTCGAAGAGAAATTCTGAAAATGTATCTGGAGAGAAAAATACTTTCGCCAATGACTCAAATAAACAACAGTTCCTATTCTTCTTGATGACTGCTTTAGTTTATTTATCGCGTTGGTGTCTTTTAGTTTGAATAAGATGACCAGCTGTATTTTGAGGGTGTATACTATCAATCAGGTGTATTATATTCATCGCGCACAGAAATAACAGACAACAACAAGAAAAAAATGAAACCACTAAAAATTTATTGCAGTCTCAAGATAAATTATTCATACAGAGACCATTGTCAAATCCATCGCATAGATCAAATAATATGTAATACACTTCCCCGCGTTTTTAACTTCGCTTCCCAAAAATTTGATTTGGTATCAATGAGTGTAAAAAACCGAGAAAAAACTAGGAAATACGTTAAAACTCAATTTTGGACACTTTTATTTGTTATTTTGAGACGAACTACACCACAGTTTTCATCTCGGGGTAGGTGACTGCGTAGGAAGGTTATGAAAATGAAGGTAGGTGAAAAGGAAAAGGTGTAGACTTGAAAGGACGGCAGAAGTTGGTAGAGCATAAATAGTTTTTTACAAAGAGCACGTGGAAGATATGAGAAAATGAAGAGAGCGAGGCGGATGATCTCAAGGACACGGAAAGAGGTTCTGGAAAGCTTTGCTATTATTTTGGCAGTATTGGCAAGAAGAGGGAGAATATTGGAACGGGTGATTCGTATGTGATCAATTCTGAGGCAGGAGACGATGATTCCTTCATGATAAGTAGTTCGACCAGAGAAAGTCCTGGAGACTGGTTTGTTGTAACCCTTTCCACGGTTCATATCGTCATTAAGAATAATCTTTAGTTCAATGATCTTTCTATGGCTCAGAAAAGCTAGAAATGGTAATCAAGTATGACGTACTAGGCATTAAATAAAAATAATTCCATTACTTTGAACTCGGAAGAATAATCATAAATATTCATCAATGACGGAACTGTAGGGAAATATTAGGATTTTTTCAGGGATACAGGAAAGAGGGCAGAAAAATTGAAGAAAAAACCATTACTGTGCCAAGAAGAATATATTTATTCTACTTCGAAAACATTTTCACATCAGATATTTTCTCCTCGATGAGAAAAAAAAAAATGATTGTCACCGTAGCTCGTACATCTTTTTTGCGCTTTATACCAATTGACAGTTTGAAAAATGACAACTCTCTCGATACGTAAGATGTTCCTATTAGAATTTGCGTCGCCGTTTGCACAAAAATAGATTCCATTTGATAAAAACGATACCGAATAATAATAGGCCTCTACTTATTTTGGAATGATAAATTCTTTACAGACTCATAGGTAAATCTTCAAGGAATCGTTTATGAAATGAATTTTTTCATCCGTAAAAATAGGTTTTTCATTTTATATCTTTTTTCGGTGGTCGAATACCTAGCACTATATGAATATGAAAGAGGTAGTCACGTATACGAGTATGTATTTGTATACACACTCAGATTGTGAAATATGTTAGTCTTCAAATGATTATTCGATATCACATTCCTATGAAGCTAATGGATTGCAATTTTTTCATGAAGATACCTCAATTTCGAAATCCGCCTTTCGCTGAAGAATTGATACGCCTTTTCAACGCAAAATTATTTAGTTCTCTTTTTAAGGTTAAACTTTTCTCGAATTTTGCATTAAAAGTGCGTCTCCAAGTCTGAATTATTTCAGCATTTTGTTTCACTCATTTCTTCATTTTCCCCATTTTATGAGGATGACCGTGAAAATACTAGTGGTAGTTATCAAAATCGATTGAGTACACACTTTTTTCATCTTTAGGACTTTTGTACAGGCCTATGTATCGTCAATTTTATTATAGTTTGTCTGGAGTTATGAATCAAATATCGATACCATGGAAGATCACTCAGCCACACTATTTCAGGATTTCGCTGCTATACCTATATGAGTTTTTTATGACTTACTTGATGGAAAGACTGTTCAATTGAAAGAATCGATTATTTTTGTAAAATTTTTTCGATCACAACCGAAAATATTGAATTACCGGTATTTTAAAAAAAGAAAAAAAATTTTGGGGATTTGTCTCCGCATTTAACTAATTTTCGTAACTCACGATATGGAAGGCTTCAAATGATCACCACTTCAGTCGTGATTCTTTCTCTCACTTTTACACCATCTTTCGGAAAATTTTTTGTAACATTGCATTGCAGTTACGAACGAGGAATGAATCAGTAGGGTTGGCCGAAATACAAACACCAATTAGAAAAGTTTTGGTATCACCCTCCACAAGCCTCATTTATTTTGATTAGTCTACAGGCTATAGCCTACTGTATACTACGCACTAGTTTGACAGCTTTCTTTTCGTCAGAAGAAATTTAATTTTTCTTACAAATCTTTAAGCAAACCGTTGATCAATTTGACGTAGAAAGTGGAAAATTGCTACCGGTATCCATTAGACTGCAACGAAGAAGTAAAAAAATAAAGGATTCTGATCTCTGCGACGTAGCCCAATGTTTTATAAAACAAACTTAATTGAATACAAATAATTTATCCAAGCTATAGGAGCGAGTGCCCGTGCCATTAAGATAAGGAACATCCGAGTAATTAGGTTATTTTTACTGATCATTTTTAGGAAAATGGAAACTTTATTATATAACTGAGATACCTCAGACGTTTTATTTGAATTTTGCATGCTCTGTAATTCAAGAGTTTCATTCATTCTAATTCGATTAAAGAGTTACGAAAGAAATTTAACGATTTCACCGAGTAACCTATAGACCTATTGTATATTTTGCAAAGTATAAAAAAAAAAAAAAAAAACCAAAACAAAACAAAAACGGGTCAAACGATAAATTGAAACTGACAAGGTCAGATGGGTGTGGAAGTGTTGTAAATATTTTTTGTCCGTATGCTTCAAGTAACACGCTTGTCGTGCTCGCAATCCTCTCTCTAAAATGAATGCAAAATTATCAGACTTAGTATTTAGAAAGAGAGAAAAACCGTTTGATCATTGTTCCTACGACTTCTTCTCTTAAAAGTCAGGAATATTTTTCTCTCATTTTGTCTTCTACATTTCTCTTGAGGAAATTCAAATATCCTCCGCAGGGAATCATTGTTTTTCTACTCTTAGCAATTTAAAATTTCTTTCATTACACCAAAAATTTTGAAAGGTAGGGAAGATCTTGTCTCTCTGTCTCACAACAATGAATAATGGAAAGAAATCGAATTCATCATAAATAGAAATTATCAAACAAAGAATTAGGAATGGATTTTTTGGATCAAAAATATAAAGATCATGTTTTATGCCTTTTGTGGCATGCTCCGCTCGTTCACCCCCCCCCCTTCATGGTCTAGTATAAGTCTATTTTAGAATATTTTAGGCTAAGGCTTTTGGGCGGCTCTAGTATAAGTTTTTCTTTAGGATATTTCAGGCTAATGACTTTAGGTGGGCTCACTCGCTCCGCTCGTTTGCCTCGCTTCTTGGTCTAGTATAAGTCAACTTCAGAATATTTTAGGCTAATGACTTTAGGGGGGTGAACGAGCAGATTCCAAGTCCTTTAACCTAAGCTAACCAAAAATTTTCCAAGTCCATTATAAGTATACTACAGATAGTATGGGGGTGGTACTTGCAGATTTCTGAATCACCTGCCCGGAATAAAAATTGGATAACGTTGTTCGAAGGTACAGTACCGACGGATAGAAGGTTATTCGAAGGTACTGGGTTCCCTCTGCTTGTGGAAGGAACTGAGGCGACTTCATACGGCTCCTCAGTTGGTTCTTCATTCGCTATACTTGTTTCTTGCTTCTTCTCATGGCTTCCTGGTGCACTGACGTTCAGGTCACAAACAACCCTAATGACCTTCTCGACCTGGCGCATGGCTTCTAAGTAGTTCTGAAATTGAGAAGTGTCGTAACTGGCGGCTAGGGTGGCTGTATTGAGCATTACAGGTAGAATTTTGTTATTTTTGTCGCGAATACTTAATGACTCCATTTCCTCTTCTGCATTGAACTGCTCTTCAAGTTAATCTTCGTATACAAAATGGTGATCTCCAGATTCGCCATTTGTAGTTGGATCAGACATGATTGAGGAACTAGCGATTGGGCTACTTTGATGATATTGCACATGGATCAAGGACAACCTCAGTCCTGAACAGAGAATTGTTTACCTTCTCTCTTTTTTAGAGAATGTGTCGACAGGGGCATTGGTGCTGACAATAAAAAGTGCAGGTGCAGTTGAGCACTGTGTAGTATTTGTATGAAGTTACTTTCTCTATCGCCGAAGAGTTCCCGCACACAACCCTTCTCAATACTCATGGTTTCACGCCGTTGCTGAATAGTCCGTTCATACTCATCTCCTGTGCATATTTTGGAAGGAAGTTCAACCAGTCAGTACATATTCTATCGCACACAGTGAATTAGCAAGGGTAAGAGCGAGGACTTGAAGAGAAATTGAGCGAATGTCTTCCGTTCATATACTTCCCTTGTGCATACCTCAGAAGAAAGTTTAACCAGTCATGTACATACACAATCTTCGTCTTATCACACTGTTTTCATTCTTCATGATATTGATTACCTCGTAAATTTACCTTGGAAGAGCAAATTGAGTATATTCCTTTTCTTAGTGTTCTCTTCCCTACTAACAATTTTTGTATTTTCGAAATCAAAAATATGGCCCTCTTCAAGGGCATGGTTGGCTAAAGCAGTGCGATTAGAATGGTTTTTAACATCATTCTTATTCTGATACAGGCGTGCCTTTAGTTTTTGGCCCGTCTCTCCAACATAAAAAAATGGAGCAGTTCTAACAGGGGATACTATACACGACACCTGATTTTTCTTTATCGAAGACTTTGTCTTTAATGAACGTGAAAAATTTTCCTCCACAGGTGTTGTAACTACCGAAAGTGACTCTCATGTTTTGATATAATCTTACTGCTTTCACCTACATACGGGATAGAAAAATGTTTACAATTACAATTTTCTTTACGAGGGGAGGTGCTTAGATCATAATCAAGGACACTTTTAATGAACTAATCAGGATATCCATTCATTCGAAGGATATCAGCAGTGGCGTTGAAGAAGAGTTACAATGGTCGAAAAGTGTTGATTGACCCCCTGCTGAATCATCGATCCTGTAACCTATTGTCTTTGATTCTTTGCCATGGTTTTCTTCCTTCTTTCTCATTACTCGTTAGTTACCTTGATAATGACCGTAGTCCAGAAAGCACTTGGAATTACAAATATAAATGAAGTACACCCACCCAAGAAAAATTTCGTTGAGGATTGTTTCTCGAAAACCCGTCATCATCTCACCCTTAGTAATTGTACTAGAAACTAAACTGAGTCTGTCTGTGTCTGATGGCGTCATCAAGTACCCGAGCCGGGGCAAGCATAGCCAGGTCAACCTCCTCTTCCTTTTCATTTTTTTTTTTTTGCTAATACCTACGGACATAAACATGACCCATCCTTTGAAATTGATAAATTTTTTTGTCTCAACATTAGATTTCTCTCGCCTAGTATTTCTTCATACTACAGTACATTGATTCAGTTATGTCCTTGAAGCTGTACTTGGATTGATTGATAGTTATAACGCCGACGCGATTTGATTTGAATGCGAAAGTAGCAAGTCAAGCATTATGAAATAATCGAGGAGAATGAAGGTGTAATCTAATTGCGAACGGAAAGTTCATGTTTTCTGTTTTAGTGATGGACAATGCAATTACGAGGAATTTTTTCCCCAAGTTGAGCTTCCTGTAAAAGTATCGGTTATAGGTTGTAGATTGAATTCGCATGTCGCCTCGCAACAAGTTCAATTCACTTCCTAAATGTTAGAGGACCGACCTTGCACGAAACAAGAAGATGCGCGGTAGTATTGATTATTATTTTCTGTAACAGATGTTTTTATTTAAGACACTCCGAACTATACCTATTGTACATACGTACAGGATTTTTTTCCATGTATTGTATTCTTAAAATGGATTTTTCTTACAAAGATGAGTACAATTACAACGGCTTGCTGTTTTAACTGCATTTCCTCATCTTCCTAACGACTTGCATTGAATTTTCTACGTATAGACGTACTTGACAGCAGACGATGAAACACCCCTGCACTCTTTTACTCTTCATGCATAATCATGACGCTTATAAAAAAAAAAAAAAGAATCCATCGTTTATTCGAATGGCTCTTCCATTCGAATTTTCCATTCGAGATTCAAACAGTCTATTTATCGCGTGGATGAATCCACATTTTTCATTGTTCCAAGCCACTGAGATACAGAACAATGAAATGAAAATTATAAGACAGGAAAAAGCCGAATAGTTGTCAATATTGTAGACTCTATACTTGAAATTATGTGAAAAGCATTCGGAAAAGTATTGTTCTTCATGCCAGAGGATTTCCTTCAACTATTCGAACTGTGCAGGTACATAAAACAAAAAGTGAAAAAGTATGTAAATTCATCAACGTTAGCAGACATGAAGAATGTCAACTTTTCAATAATTTTTAATACAAATTTTCGAATGAGTGAAAAAAAAAAAATCTGTAAAGAATTCAGTTCGACAAAGAGTATAGATCAACAGTTTATATTTTCTATGATATTGTCCTAGTGCGCAATAATTACAGTACATGTCCTTGGTGATGAAATCAAAGGAGTTTAAGTAAACAACTATCTCATACATCACATCAGGAAAACAGTTCACGTCAAATTGTACTTATTTACTTCCTGTACTCCTGTACATGAAAATAATATAACAATGGTTGAAGCTTGCAGTTTTGCGACCTACCAACGAATGACACCAATACTCTGTCCCACACCGACAAGTATGTCAATCGTAGTCGCACTGCATGTATTATGCATCGCTTCATCATTCAAACAAAAATAAAAAACATTCCTTCAATCAGCCTAATTTGAAAAATTTTCGATTCGATGGTTATTGAATTTGCAAGAGTCGTGACGCTTCAAAAAATATTTTTTCGACTTGATGATGAAAATGACGAACATGGAGGAACATCCTTCTCCACTTTCAGGCCACTAATTTTTATGAACGAAGCCTCGATCAAATCTACCTCAAAATGTTTTAATCGTCATCTATGGTAAAAGTTTCTCACCAAGCATCCATTCGATCATATCAAGAGACAAGACAGTATACGCTAACGCGATTCGAGTTCAGAGCAGGGTCTACACGTATTCAGTTCCTTATAAGTTCAGAGTAACTTGAGCTAGTATGTGGATCAACGAATTCGAACAAAGTCGAAAAGTTCATTGAAGTGGAGTCATATATACTATGAATCGAGGTAGATGGAAATTCTGACGCGTCAGGAAATACAAATCATTCGAATCTGAGTTTTCAGTAATATTGATGACGCGTGGGACAAAGAATCATTAGGCTGAAGAAGAGATAACATTTGGGTATTTCAAGTACTTAGGGCTACGGGATGGATCAAAATCTCCAAGTTCGAGAGGCGCGTGTATTATTATGGATTGAAAATGTGAGCGGCTAAAAACATTCCGAGCTTCAAACCCTTCTAACAGGACTCATAAAGAACCAATAATGCATAGGATGACAGAAAAGTTTGTCAACGATGAGAAAAAGTAAAGGCTCTTTGAAGAATTTTAGTGCTGCACCTTGATTATAAAACGTAGAGTTGCAGTTACTCATTGAGGACGAAGAATTAGTAGGGATTCATAAAGAAGACTTGAAAAAGAATTTGCAGAAAAGTGGAATTGAAAGAATAAATTAATTTTTCTCGGCAAGAAATCTACGTAGATGTACTTACATATACTACGAACAACGTTTTTTGCAGTGGGTAAAAACTCTATTCATTAAAACGATGAATTGTGATTAGCGTCAAGGTTATTGTGCACATGATGTACGCACTATACCTAAACTGTACTGTAAATCTAGTAATAACCCAAAAATAATAACGACTGATGTATACGAAAAATATCATTATTTCACGACTCTACTAAAATATGCATCAACACTTCCGAACGATTTTTGAGGTAGGTCAAGAAAAGTTACCTTGAAATTACGCTTAACGATCAATTGAATACCTCGTAATAGACATAAGTGGGAATACAACGCTGGGTGTTGAGTAGGACGAATGAGTCTGTAAATAAAACGTCCGGATCATTTCCAAATAATCGAAAAAAGATTTTCAGGCTGTCAAATAAACTTTAGAGGAGCAAGATTTTTTTCTTTTTTTTATGTACGAAATTTTCAAACATTGGAGCTGCAACCTCTCAACTTTATTAGAAAATGAGGAAAAATAAATTTTTTCAGCTAAAGCAGTCACCTAAAACCAGCGTATGTACTTGTGATACCTGAGCAAAAAAGATCACGCGTAAGTTCGAATTTGAAGCGCCCGAAATCGATTGAAACTATTTCATAAATCTGGGAAAAATACTTCTTTTCAATTTGGATAAAAATATAACATTGTCTTGCTCTCTGCAATATAAAACATCCATCTAATGAACATGTACTGATTTTGTTCTTTTTCTGAAAAAATGTTCACGCTAGTGTTCACCATCAGCACCCATGTGGAGGAAATTTCTATTCTCGTCTCCTTTTTTCCCGTCGGTGAAATTAGCATAAAGTGTTACAATTTTGAAGAACTTGAGTACCGTTTCAGAGACTCTATAACCTTGTCACAAGTCATTTTTCTGACTTTACTAGCCTGAAAAACGTTCCCCTAAAAACTTCATACCCGACAAGCATTCACTTCTCTTGTTGGGCATTCGCCTGACCGAAAAAAAGCTAGAATTTTTGTACTATAATGATGGTGATTTGTAATTCTGTGGAAAAAATGAGACAAAATATAGATGGAAAATCTCTTCAGTACACTTTCTCACAAATTTATATAAACAGACCCTAGGTATTTCATGAAATGCTGTGGCGCATAGGTACTCATTTTGTCGGCATTTCATGAAATGACGTACTATTTTTAGTCATCTCATGAAATGCCTTGAATTCTCTTTACGCATTTTATGGGACACCTGCGAAGAGCGGAGTTTGGCTTCCGGACAAAATAGAAATGCGATGACGACTTTAAAGGATATTCTGTCAAATAATTGCATAAACGACGCAGTGAAATTTCTCGGATGTACATATTATATTTCTAGGTCTCTCCTTGCTCACGATTCAAAAAATGGCATTATTTCTTCTCAAAATTTCACTTTTATCTCTTTTAGAAAATGTTGTCATTGGTTGAAGAGTTTTCCAAGGTCATAAGAAGAAATTTTGGGATGTTCCGAGTTCCCAAGACCGATAGACACCCTTACCCCTTTCATTATATTCTTTCTTTCTCCTTCTTTCTTCAAGTTCCAAAACTAAGTCAATATCCCAGTTTTTTCTCCATCGGAATCACAATTTGTGGCCTGTTCCAAATAAGGGCTATTAGCATAAAGTACCTGTCCCAGGGAAAGGGTAGCAGTGCCTCCAGATATTTTCAAAAATCCGTATTCGTCATTCTTCGTGAAACCTGAAAACAGATTTTGACGGACTTCGACTGATTTATCAATAACGATCAGGAGAAAGGTATCTCTCATAGAGGCAACTTGGGTACTTTTCCCTCGATCGACTCGATTTTCACGGAAGACTGCAGTATCAGCTCATAACGACCAGAGAAAAGTATCTCTCATGTAAGTGTCTAAGGTACTTTTTCCTTGAGTGCAAGGAATTTGAATTTTGCGTAAAAACCTTTTTTTTTTTTTTATGACCAAAATCCATAGATCTGGCAGCACTGGAGGGTAGCAATAAAACTCTTTTTTCACTCTTCTGGAAGATTTGCGTTTTGCTGCTAGTTGCCCTTATCTTGGAGCAGGTCACATTTATCGGACGAATGGTCCATGGTGACACTTTCTCACAAACACCCCCCCCCCTCACCAAAACTAGATCCCTAAAAGAGAAGTTGACAAAAGAAAAAAGAAAATCTATTAATGAAACCAAATGTTAAGAAAACGGGAAATGAACACAGACTCCAATTCACATTATTGTACGCTTCTCAGTCCCGATACTGAAATTGTACGACTAATCAAGGAAAGCGTTCAATTTTACTTCAGTTTAATACGTCATTCTCGAACTTCATAAAATAAGTAGACAGACTTTATACAATAGGATTGACATTTGAGACTCAGAAACGAGTCTAGTTTGAGGTTCTAAAAAATTGTCAGCTCGGTAGGTTCATGTGAATTCTCATATTGAGACTAAGCAAAGAAAGTACTTTTTCCTGTGGGACAAAATTTCTGAACATTGGCAGTTCTAGACCCTGTAAGGAAAAACAATTTGATCTACAGAGCATCTCAAGCCATACTACTCCTAATAGCCTCCAGTCTTCAGAATCCATAAACCTTAGGAAGGTTTTAGGTATCCAATACTTCTCCTGGATAGGTACCCAAGAGATTAGAATTTATTTGTCAGACCAAATTGCTGAAGGATATCCTACAGTTTAGACACAGCCATAAAGTAGTATTGAGTTCTCAAAATTGAGACTGAGAAACGTCCATTTTCAGGCTCCCAAGGATTGGCTGCTCGAGACCCAAAGACGAATTCGTGATTGGGTGCAAAAATATCATAATTCCCGTGTGAGACCAAATGGCTACAGAAAATGAAATAGTTGAGAAGCAGACATCCTTTGCACCAGAGGGTTGAAATTGAGACTCATCAGAAACGCGTTTAGTTTGAGGTTCTAAGAAATTGTCAGCTCGGTAGGCTCACAAGAATTCTCACATGGAGACTAAACAAGGAATGTACTTTTTTCTGTGAGACAAAATTCCTTTAGCAATTTTCATGAACATCTGAAGCTTGAGACCCCGTAAGGAATTACAAGTTCTGATCTACAGAGCACTTCATGCCATCAGTGGCGTATTTATCCTTTGTAGCGTAGTAGGCAAAATTGTTCGTGGCGCCTATACAATTACCCACCAAAAAAAAAAAAAAAAAAAGGATGACGCTTGCGCCTATTTTGCATTGGGAAAAAGTTCTGAGCGCTTCCAGGTCTACAGCCATTGGCAATGTAACTAACGAGAAATGAGAAATAGGTAAGGAAGAAGCCCGTGAAGAGGAATCGAATACAAGAGGTGACAAGATCGATGATTCAGGAAAGGGTCAGTTGACTCTTTCTAACCATTGTAGCTCTTCTTCAAACGTACTTTGCGGGTTTGGATGACGATGACGCAGCACAGTGTACTCGGATTTCCTTCACCTACAGAACCATTTTGGACTATCGTTTTCGGGGTGAGTGACGCTAATGCATGACTAATTTTCTTCTTCTTTTGAATTCTGATCAGAGAGCAACTCATAACACAATGGAATAAGACCACATTTGGAGATGACTTCGTTGAGAACGGAATTCACAAACTTTTCCAGATGGTAACAAAATGTCAAAATCTTAAAGGTCTCTACCTCGGCGGGAACCTTCCTCGACGCGTAGTGGATGATATTTAGGGTATAAAATTTTATGTACCCAGCCTTGATCAGGTGTCTTGCAGAAGACTGGAGCTCGAAAGCAATTTGGTGTTCATTACACCATGTAGAAAAGCATTTTTGAGTCTCTCCTAAAGAAACTGACGGACAGTTAGGACAAGTCAATTTGTATTTTCTTCATTTCTCCGAAAGAGGGGTAAGGTCTTTGGAGGAGCCCAACTGACATCTTAAGTTTTGGAGTGCGTGAAAACCGGCCTTGAAATTACAGTGGATTGAAAAAAACATTAATTTAGCCATCACACGTGTCTCTTCTTTGGTGAACCGCCCAAAATAGAAGAGGCGGCCCCATTTGGTCTTTTCGGATGAAGAAGAGGTAGGTCTGGGAAGAGATATAAGCCAGCATAAAATTCTTGAGAATCCTGCTTCTTTGTGTGTGGTTTACTGGTTAAACGTCACCCCTCTTGTAAATTTCTTGAAGTAAGTAGTTTTCTTTTCTGAGCGGGTGGTTTTTCATGACTGGAACAGTCTATTTTTAGTAGCCCAAGGGGTCAGAGCGGCTCTATTCACGTTCATGAAAGACTTACACACAGAAAAAAGCTATTCAGAGACTGGTATTCGCGTTTGGACAGTCCACCAGGCGCGCCAGCGTCGTGGACGGAACCAGGATGAGGAGAAAAATACCGTAAACACGTATGAAACTAAAATAAGCTGTATCTCTGTCAATATTGAAAAATAAAGCAAAGTAGTGAAAGCATTACTTCATTATTTTCATGCATAGAATAACCTGAAAGAAGAAAAAATTGAGATTTCAACAATTTCCTGAAACATCCTGTTTTCAGGCAGCTCCCGAAAATGGCCACCACAATTTCCATAGAGGGCGCCTACTTTGCGTCCACATGCGTATAGCGGAGTTGTCCTAGGACAAGCAGGTCACGACAGAGCCCAGAAAAAAGTGGTTAGAATTCCAAGACAGAATTGAAGGTATTGTTCAACAGTTAAAACCATGCCAAAATAATGATCACATCATTACATGACTATACAGACCCCAAGTCACAATTTAGATTTCTGGCACGGGCATGGACTTTCGGCGAAAATCGATCGGTCATTTATTTTTCAGGGACCACATTCTTCCATTCAGGCAAATATCTTTCAAATATCAAAAAAAATGGAGTAATTTTTCTGCTTCAAAAATGTACCTCAATTTTCAAATCCTGAGTTTAAAAGAGATCGTAAAAGACCAGTTTCCAAGTTTTTTCTGACGTGTAGAGATAGAAGGTAGTTTCGAAGTCTCTAAAATTAGAGGCCGTTTTCCCGATACAATAGTGGACGATGGACAGCAAAAAATTTCAGATGACCCACCATAAAACAGATTTCCTGTTTCATATTTTGACCAGAGTCGCAGGTCTTGAGAAGAGGCTGAGCCAGACCCAGCCTTTTCATTAGGCCTGGTGATTTCTATGAGGAGGAACTGGAACTATGTTAGGATTAAGAGATTTTATTCGTGGCTAAAGCTGAAATAACCTTAACATACTCTTGGAAAAAATTTGACTCTTGATCTGCGAACGTATAGATAGGACTTACGTTTAACCTAGTGCAATGAAGATGAGTTTAGACAAGATTCTGAAAGCTTAGTCTAAATCTCACGGTTCTTACAAGTAGGGCGAAAGGCGGTGGTCAAGCTACGAAAATCCAAGAGAAAGAAAGCCCACAACGACATATCCATTTTTCAACATGATTTTGCAACAATTCCGACTCACCACAATGCGATATCTTTACAAATATCTTCGAGCTACAGAGTGCTACATCATTGGCATATGTAACCGAGGATGAGAAAGGAGACCTCGGTGAGAAATCCTGGTAATACCTTGTGAAAGAGCGCGAAATATTATTCACAAAATAATAAGAGAATCGATTTCTTGGCCTCTGAGATCCTTTTTCTCATCCTCGTAATACCTTGTGAAAGAGCGCGAAATATTATTCACAAAATAATAAGAGAATCGATTTCTTGGCCTCTGAGATCCTTTTTCTCATCCTCGGTCATATATGAATCTCCATTACAAATTCTATCAAGCTGATAATCACAGATATGATCTTAAGTACTTATTATCAATAATAATTCTGATAACAACAGGTCTAATAGTAATAAAAATGATAATTTTGAAGTAGGTATTTTGAAATTCTTAAAAAAATGAATTTATTAAACCGGAAACTTGTTTCCAGATGCTACGAACTCACCACTTAAGGAAAATATCGTCAAGTTTGCTACTTCCATGAACGTGGTAAAAGGTGAAAAAGACTGTAGAATTCTCAAAGGAATGGATTTTTTAAGTGGGAAAATCTTCCTTATAGTTTAGTTTCGAGGGATAATTTGATTGTTTTGGAATCATAAATGAATAATGACGATGAAAACAAACAAAGAAAAAAAAAAAACTGGGAATATGATCACGCTTTTTTTCAACACAGAGATAATTGAATAAATCCTCCGAGTTGATAAATTATCAGCTCACCACGAAAGGGACGCGCGCAACAATTTCCTTTGCGAGAGCAATTTTCTTCTTTTTTCTCACATTTGCTCTCTTGAAAAAGAAGAATGTGCAAAAAAAAACTTGCTATCTTCACTCCTCATGTAATTCTGCGTTTCATTTTTAAGATAGAACTCTTCTCTTCCGATTTCAAAGGTTTGTAATTATTTACCTTCTCATCTTTTCTCTGTTAATCAAAAATATACTGATTGTCTCAACTTGAGAAACAGGCTTCACTCATGCGACTCCCTTCCCCGTGGGACTGTGACGACAGCTAAGGGTGCTGAAGAAACTGAACAAGAAACAGCTAGAGAGAACACCGGAATATTTTTGTAATTCAAAATCAACCAAATGATAGAGCATTTTATACACAAATTGAAAAATGATGAAAAGATAAACAAGGCGTTAACGTTATTTGAAAGAGAAAAAATTTAGCGATATTCTTAACATTATGTGCAGGAAGTGAGTATAAATTGTATCTAATACAGATCATCAAATCGTATACGAATGATGAGAAACTTCCTCTTCATGTATACCATAAGTTCAAAGTTTTCACGGCTGTGTACGCGAAGTTACGATTTAAACGCAGCGCCATAAAATACGTAGACCTATATTTGCTTTTTAGTATCAAATGTCTGAAGTTTCGATTATAACGTATCTTCAATCTATACAAAGTGTAATACACGTAGATAGTTGCAGCAATAACTTTAGTATCGTGCTCAAAAGAAATCTCTTTTTATAAATTTGTTTTCCTCTATAATATTTACAATACGGTATAATGTAGTTTTCTCATAAAACTACGTTCACTGTATCTAATACAGATACTCGTAAATTATGTGTAAGGTTGTCGCTAAAATCAGTACAGTGCTATTGGTCTGTTCTTCAATATTAATAAATTTTATGTCTCTTTTGAAGTACCTACAGAAACTGAAAAGATGGAGTTATGTATCTCCTGCGACGAACTCCAACATTGGTAACATTGTCTTCGGGAAAACTTTCCCGACATTTTATTATTCTCTCTCGTTTTCTTGACGCTGCGTCGCATGAAAATATGAATCAAATGTAGGGAAAATACTGGCATTTGAGTTAACACTCTAGACTACCCTAACGTGATTTCAGTGCGTTGCTTGAATCTGCGATAAAATCGTACTGGATCGAAAAGTAATTTAAGCACCATATCTTTTCACCTCGAAATGTTTTATAGTTTCCAACAAAATAAACTGGGATGTGTTCTTTCCTCTCGAAATATAATACCTCTGATAAAATGTTAAGTAAACAAAGTATGTAGATGGCCACTTTATTATTCATTTTACGGAAATACGCCATGGTACAATTAGCGGGAGGCGGAGGTAAATTTAGAATAACTTTTGGATGTAGAAATCAATTGTATGGGGCAATAAAACTTGAAAAATTTTCCTCTCGATAAGGAAAGACAGATAAACAAAATAATAGTCCGTTGAAATCTCACGATTCATGAGCGAAAAGAGCCTACCATGAAAAATTAAAAGAGTCAATATTCTTTATCTGAGTTGTAAGAAAATGATATATAAATTCTAATTATGTAAAATTTTATCATCGAATGAAATAAGATGAAGATGAGCGTATAAATTAATTTCGTTTCATGAGACAAAATCTTAAAATAATTTGTATCGGATGACATTTCACAAAAATATTCTCCTCTCATACAATGCGGGCACTTCCACTTGAATCGTCTGTAGAGGATGTAAAGTGAGGTTTCGTACCGAGCTAGAATTCGTCTCTCCTAAAAATGACGGCGATGAAATTGACCAAAAGCTCTGATTTTGATTAAAAGCTAGGTTCCCACGAACTTCATATACTGCCCCAACATACGTGTCATTCCTTTCCATCTACAATTCCCGTGATACTATAATATTGCTCAGACTCATATGAACCGTTCTCAATGGTACGTATCAGATTAACAATCACCTAAAAATAAAAGCCTAGGAGCAACTACGTATGACGGAAAACTGTCAAGAACGTACGAGGGGTATACTGTACCTAGAATTGAAGGCGGTATAGGCTTAAGCCACTACGTAAAATTCAATTTTCGATGTCTGTTTTAGTAAATAATCATAATGACTTCGAATCTATTCAGAGAAACAATATTGAAAATTTTTCAAAGAGGAACAACTTTATTTTCTTTTTTTGTATCTTTTTGTCAGCGTGAACCAATTAAAAAATTCTACATCGGATGTTTTCATGCATTGAAACTCCAATTACTAAGAAGTCAATTTTAAAAAAAAAGTATAAGGCTTTCTTGGCGTTGCCAAAAATATAAAGATCATGTTTCATGTCTTTTCGCCAGTCGTTTAAAACTCTTCATCTTTAGAGTATTTTAGGCTGACTGCTTTCTGGTACTCACTCGCTCCGCTCTTTCGTCCCGCTTCTTGGTCTAGTATAAGTCTACTTCAGAGTATTTTAGGCTAATTTAGTATATTTCAGACTGATGAGACAGGGAAGCTCAACGTTACGAACTTATGACGGCATAAATGGCTCTCGGAGTTTTCTTAGCCTAGAGAATAAGTCTAGTCTAGGCCTTCTCATTATATTAAGATAAGCTAGAAACTACAGAGACACCTAGTATAGGCACACCCAATGTACTACAAAGAGAAAGAGTAAAGGGGTGGTACTCGCAGATTTTAAATCACCCACCAGGTATAATTTTTTACAAGTCCTTAAACCTAACCTAACCTAATTTCACCCAAAATTTTTCCAAGTCCATTATAAATAATACTAATATTTGAAGGGGGGTGGTGGTACTCGCAAATTTCTGAATCACCTCTCAGGCCTACCAGAAATAATATTTTCCTCCTAGCATACGGCTAAGTCTAGTATAATACTAATGTTTGAAGGGGGCAGGATTCCTAAACCTAGTATAAAGCAGGGGTAATTCATTATTGTACAGACGCCTGGACGCCCGGACGCGAATTTCGGAATCAGGGGTAGGGCTGAGATTCGACGTTGAAAATTTTCCAAGTCCCAAGGTCACGGCCGGACGCGGACGCCCGGACACATTTTTCAGATTTAGGGGTTAGAGAAAAGACATGAAACATGTCAATTAGAAAATGATGAATATAAATGACTGCTTAGGAGGTAAACCCCTCAAGATGTAGGTTCTCATTGAATTCGACTGACCGTTGAATTTTATCTTGCCAAAAAGGAATAGGAGTGTCCAGGAGAAGAGTTATTACAAAGTAATTTACTGACGTGAACTGAACAACTTGATATAATTTGTAAATAAACATTGAAAACGCCAATGAAGTCGGTTTCAAGACTGCATTGCTGTGTTCCCCTAGGCCTTATCATTACAATTTTCTCGTCCAATTTAGAACAAATTTTGTTTAAAAATTCACGCCTTCTAATTTCTTAAGCTCATTCAAGAACTAATATACAACTAAAAATTCGAAATAGTCATCAATTAAAAGTATGAGATTCTCAAGTATAGAAGATGATTATACTTATAAAAGGGACAATACTTCAATTACCGAAGCAATGTTTCAACAGAGAACCTGTTCCACCGCTTTCGGAATTTTTCGACTGTCGAGACTTAGAATAGTTGACGACCAGACGCCTTGTACCATCTGGGTTCTAAGTAAATTCCAAGATATGACTCGAGTTGAAGAAATCATCGATTTTACATTGTGAGGACAGGCCTGACGGAAGGGGGGAAGACTGGGAGTTTTGTCCCCAGGACCGGCTCTGTTAGGGGCCCGCAAGGCCTTCGCTGTGTTCCTTGCCCCGGACCCAACGGGAGCTCTCAACAGGCCTGACGGAGACAGGCATTACCCTTAGGGTTTGAAGTTGAGACTCAGAAACCAATCTAGTTTTAGGTTCTCGAGAATTTATAGCTCGGTGGGTTCTTCAAGATTCACACATCGACACTCAGCAAAGAATCAATTACATTCCCCCAGACGACACGCCTTCGCAATATACTGCAAAATTTACAACTTGAGACCCATTAATGAATGTAAAATTCTGATCTAGAGAACATCTCATGTTAGACAAAACTTAGTGGGCTTCAGTAGACTAAATTTCCACATCTAAGGAGGGTTTGAAGTATTCAAACCTCGTCCTGGATTACTGAAAGAGACTCTAATTCCGTTTTCAGACAAAATTGAAAGGGAGAATTCAAAAGTTGAGACGCAAGCACAAAATATTCTCTAGTTCTCGAACTTGAGACTCAGAAACAATTTGATTCTCAGGTTCCCAAGTATCGACTGTTCGAAACCCAAAGACAAATTCGTGATTGGTTCAGAAAAATACAATGATTCCTTTGTCATACAAGATTGTTACAGAAAGTCAGAAAATGGGAAAGCTGAGATTCAGACACGGTCTACCCTCGGGCTCTCAAACTTTAGACTAAGAAACATTTCAATTCTCCGCTTCCCAAGTATTGGTAGCTCGAGACCCAAAGAGAATTCGTGATTGGGCACAAAAATACAATAAGTACCTGGTCTACCAAAATTGCTGGAAATAGTTCAAAAGTCTAGATGGAGACAGGCTTTACCCTTGGGGTTTGAAGTTGAAACTCAAAAACAAATCTATTTTCAGGCTCTCAAGAATTTATAGCTCGATGGGTTCTTCAAGATCTAAATATCGGCACTCAGCAGAAGATCAATTACATTCCCTCAGACCAGATTTTTTTGCCAATATGCTGCATCATCCACAACTTGAGACCTATTAATGAAGGTGAAATTCTGATCTAGAGAACATCTCATGTTAGACGAGACCCACTGGGCTTCAGTGGACTACATTCCCAAATCTGAGGAG
Source organism: Aspidiotus destructor (assembly GCA_035079395.1). Taxonomy (NCBI): domain Eukaryota; kingdom Metazoa; phylum Arthropoda; class Insecta; order Hemiptera; family Diaspididae; genus Aspidiotus; species Aspidiotus destructor. The sequence goes on along the minus strand of JAVHKZ010000003.1, from coordinate 5,723,215 downwards.
TGTTTGAAGTACCATTTAAACCTCGTCCTGGATTAATGAAAGAGACTCTAATTTCCTTTTCAGACAAAATTGAAAGGGAGAATTCAAAAGTTGAGACGCAAGCACAAAATACCCGCTAGTTCTCGAACTTGAGACTCAGAAACAATCCAATGCTCAGGTTCCCAAGAGTATCGACTGCTCGAAACCCAAAGACGAATTCGTGATTGGGTAAAAAAATACAATAAATCTCTGTTCCGCCACGATTGCTGGAAATAGTTGAAAAGTCTAGACAAAGACCAGGCCTGACGAGACGAGAGGGGGGGGGGAATCTGAGAATTCTGTCCCCGGGCCCGGCTCTATTAGGGGCCCGCAAGGCCTCTTCTTTCAAGGAGAGGGAGCGATTAATTTTTTTTAGGGGGGGCGCTGTGTTCCTTGCCCCGAACCCGACGGGAGCTCTCGACAGGCCTGGGGGAGAACCATCATTACGCCCCAGAATCCGATGATGATAATGACTAATCCGCGACTGAATAGAAACTGAGATCAACATCATTATTACTTTCGGTAAGTCAATTGTCAATTTTTGAAGTTTTGAATTATATTCTAAAAAAGGACTTCTTTATTTAAATATCAGAAACTAAATACTTTATACGTAGGAAGGTAATTTTTAAAACAAGTAGGAATCAAAACTTGCACCCAGTTTTTCATCCTTGAAAACGTAATATGTAAATACAAAATTGATATCAATTCATACTCACTGCCAGTTGAAATTTCCAGCAATGCCTTCTCGTAGACGATCTTTTAGCGATCGTTGTCGAGACGGACTTCCAGTTGCCTTCTCCATCATGAAAATAATGACCACTTCCAGCAAAACTCCCCCTTACTCCGCAAAAGTATGAAAACAATCACTGAAACGGTTACATTTTTGAGGACACATCATTCAACTTCAACTCCCAGATCTGAAAAATCCAAAAATACTATTTTATAGTCAAGAAATGACACAGAAGAAGAACTTGAAAATATTTTGGAGCGTCTAATTCTATTGAGGGAGAAGGACTTCGTGTTCAGTTCTGAGGAGGAAAAAATACGGCTACTTTTTTGTCAGAGGTACATTTTTTGAAGAAGTTTGAACATTGAGCCTGTATAGGAAATCTTGGAAAAATTTGTGGCTCAAATCTCTTGCCAAGTAGCATACAGTTACATGGCTGATACTTCAGGTGTTCCCAAAGAAGTCTCAATGTGCAATTTATTTCTGGCTTTCGATTCTTGCTCTACATCCTCCCCCTCACATGCTGGTAGAGACAAAAGGAAGCGCAAAGCAACAACAACTCCGAGCGGTATTGATACTCGCGAGTTCTTTTAATAGGACAAAATATTGAGGAAAAAAAGCATTACTTTTCGTCCTTCCTGAAATTCTAGACCTACGCTACCTACCAAAAGTCATTTTGCCTACGGGAAAAATTGGACCAAAACTATTCTACAGACAAAAGAAAAATAATAAATTCAAGTCGGTGCATAATTATTTTTGAGTCGTTGAGTCGCAGTGAGCTTTTACACTTTTATTCTCCTTGATTAAAGGAAAATGCTGCGATAAATTTGTTACCCACTAAAGCAATATTAAAGATTCATGACACTAAAAAAGACTATCATAACCATTTTACAACGTGTTTCAATGTTTTAGTCTGAAGTAAATAATTCATCAAAATTTTCGGGATAAAATCAAAGACAATTTTTATTCAGAATATTTGTTTATCGTAACTTGGTGGCAGAAGCACGAAGACTTGGCAATATTTGTCAAGAAATGACTTCTTGCGTCATTTACGGAAGAAAAAAAGTTCGACAGGCCGTTTATAGGGACAAAAGTTATTTTCCTCGAAGCGAACTGTTTAGGCGTCGCATATTTCGCCCAAAAATAGGTCATCAGATTTGCAACTCGTTCAGATTTGAAATTGAGCAAACAACTGGACCGATATTTTTGGTTTTGAGAATTCTATCTAGCTGACATTTTACGAACGCAGGATTACCTACATTTTCAACATTGAATTTGAAATGAAATGAACATCCAGTTTTGTTTAAATAATTTTTTTTTAAAGATAGGTAGGTATCATACGAAAAGAGTATTCAGCCTAATCGACTGCTCAGTCATACATCAAAGTAAAGTATATCGCGTTGAAGATATTTATCAACCTTGAAAGGTATCACATTGAAATATCGTCTGGAGAAAATATCAGGAATATAAATTCAATCGCCTACGAAAATAGTCGATTCTTTCGTTCAGAAATGTAAGTAAGTATATGAAACTCCAGAATACTTGTCATGGACTTACGAGAACGTTTACCGAACGGTACAAAAATTACGTATAAAGCCAACAGATTTATAGTTTAGCAAAAAACTTTATTTTATTGCAAAAACTGCGTAGCATCCGACGCTTTCGTAACAGAAATTCAGGTCGCATACTTAAAATATGGAAAAACTTCAGCATAAAAATAGATAACAATTTGCATGAATAGAAAATATTAAAGAGAAAAACTGCGTTGAGATTTATAAAAAGAAGATATTTTCACGATTTGACTGAAACATATATATTTCGCCATGAGAATGCGAAAATATTTCTCATGAACTGACTACCTGTATGAATCCGGGTCATACTTCGTATTAAAAAATTCGAAGGATAGTTTATTTTCCTTGTCTCACAGGATAAATGTAAGGAAGATAAAGTCTTCTTTTTCAGTGACAAGATATTTAGAAATAACGCTCGGTTAGAATGCTTTTATATATATTTTTTTTTCGGCAGAAGAAACTGGTGTCATATTGTATGAGCGATGATTTAAAAATATTTTGAGCCATTATCACGCAAAAATTAGATTTTAATAAAAAGTAGTTTTTGGTGAGGTTAATTTCCTCCGATTGTAAACTAGTACAATCCTTCTATTAAATTACGCACACACATTTATTTCAAGATCATCTCTGTTACTTTTGATTATCATTCGAGTATTATTCGATAAAATCAGCCATCTTAGAACCTTAGTACTCAATACCCCTCATTCTCAAATTCGAAATTCAGATTTTTCCGGATCATTATATTCGGCCTATTTGAAATAGTTCCAAAACTCTTTGTTTTCTTACCATGCCTCCTACTCCCTTCAAAAAGTCGATAAGTAGAGAGTTTTTGAAAATCCAGCAGGCTTCCTTCTTTAGCATGGATTTCATTTTTCATTGCACGCAAATGAACGCAGAACAGAGGTATGTACAAAGAAGAAAATAAAATAAACGCAATGTATACCTAGTGGCACGTTTAAAAAAAATGAACGATAGTAGTAATTGTGTAAGTACAAAAAAAATGTGGACTCCCGAGCTATAGTTCGAATAATTCTGACTGTACAAATAATTCGATTTTTAAGCTACCTATATTATGATAGGATGGGGACTTACGAAAATTCGACTTTTATAATATATAATGTGAGAGGAAGAAAATTTGGAAAAATATGAACTTCCGAGCGTCTGATAGAAAATGGACTTGGACAAGTTTCGACTCTCGATTATCGACATTTTTTCCGAGTCCGCCTCCCATCTTATATAGTCGGATTTTTTCAGTCCTCTTGGTCTCAAGCTAGGTTAGGGCACCAGACATTTTCTGCCCACAATAAATCTAACAAGTACCGATATTATTTTGTTTTCGAGGAAGTTGATAGCTTCATAATTATATTTTCAGTAAGAATTTGTGACGTGTGCCGAAAGAACGTTATTAGTGTGCAAAATGTAAACATTGGGAAGAATGCGGAAAACAGAAACACTAGAGCGCCCATTCTCCAGGTCTGCCGTACAAAGTGAAATTGACGTATCTACAAAATAACGATCAGGAGAAAATTCTAACTTTTTGACAAGACCATATCTTCGAATATCTTTTCTTGTGATCGCACTATTTTTCAATAAGAAGTTCATTAACTGACGTCAGTTTTTCAATTTTCGACTCCTTCTTCAGTTTTCCGGTGGGCTTGCATTTACGTCAAAATTTTTGACGTATCTCCCTTGTTTACAACTGATCGAAGCGTTATCACGTTTGTTATCAACGATAATAGCGTAAATCAACAGATGGAAAAAATCTTCTCTTCAGTTTAAATGAGAAAATTTCAAAAATTTGAAGTTAGCATTGACTAGAATGATTTCCGAGAAAATAATTATCCACGCCTGCAGGCTAAAATACACTACGTCATTCAAGCGTAATGCAACGAGAAGTCCATTTCTCCTGATCGTTATTTTGTAGATACGTCAATTTCGCTTTGTACGGCAGAGGTACCCTAAAAAACACTAACAACGTTTTTTCGGCACAGGATCATGGCCGTCTCAAAGGAAGGCCGGAACATGCACAGAACGGCAACGCTGTGAGAGTAGGCCGACTTTTACATGATTGTGCTCTTATAGGGAGAAAGTGGTTTTTTGAGAATCAGGACACAATTGTATTAAATGTATTTGTTCCGCCACATTTGAAATATGGATAAAAGAAATTTGAAATTCTGACCATCATGTAATTTTAAGATTGGGACCACTTTTGGAAAAACCGTTATGGTTAGAAGACGGTTTTCTGTAGCAGTTTTTTGGTTGGGACTACTCTTGGAAAAACCGCCACTGTTTGACGTCGGTTTTCCGTAAGAGTTTTTTGGCTGAGGCTACTTCTGCAAAAATCGTTTTTTACCGTCCCTCTGAATGACGTCACAAGTAACCTGGACCTACTTTCGGCGCTTGAAATAATCGGTTCACTACAGAGAGACCTGCATCCTTTACCTTCACTACACTAGGCCTAAAATGCAGTATATCCGGCTATACTAGGTCTGACATACAATATATGAGGGGCTTCATATCATAATTATGTTTGGTCGAATGGGTTGTCCTGCCTCCTTCGTCACGGTTTTTGTTACGGTAGATGATGTTATCAATGACCTTGACCTAGTTTAGGGACTTGGAAAAAAGCAAGTGAGCCCGTCAACTAATCAACCTAACGATATCATCATGACCAAGATAGACGTGTCAAGAGTCGATATGATGGATAGGATCGATTCAATTTGATCGATAGATCGAAGAGTAGGAAGTCAGGATATGAAATGCTACACTTCGTGGCTAGGAAACCATTTTTTTTCATGGAGGGAAAATTCTTTGATCTCGTGCTAGCTTCCCTGCTGTGTCGCGGTTTCTCATTTCTTCGTTGTTGAGTAGGTACACATTATTTTGGGTTTAATTTTTTATATTTTTGCCGGCAATTGAACCATTTTATTCAAGAATGGCGAAGCTGACGAAAAACACGTTTAAAGTGTTGCATTGCTAGTATTGGGAGTAAAGAAAAGAGAGGCGACAATATTTTTGCTGAAGAAGGTTGCTCGGTCTATCTACTCGCGATCCCCCCCCCCACCACTTTTGGTGAAAAACAACGGTAGTGAACGGGATAAAACAGCTGCCGACGAGAGGACTATGCTTCGCCCTTTTTTGCATAAACTCATCCTTTTTGGAAAAACCAAAGCTCAGAAATTTCTGATTTTTCGGTTTATGAAAAAAGGGCGAAGTCGGCAAAGCATAGGGGAAAAGCAGAGCAGCATTCGTTTTAACTTTTTCAAATGAAATGATTTGGAGCGCCACCAGAAAAAAAGGAAGGTGTATTCTGGTAGTTTTTGAACCGAAGAATCCGACTTTTGAGTTTACTCAAAAAGGGCGAAGCTTTCACTTCCCCTTCTTGAATATAATGGTTCAATTATATATTTCCCATTCTTCTTTAATAATTGTTTACTTATACTGCTGAAGGTAGGAAAATTTTCCACGTTTCGTTACCCATATAAGCAGCATAATCAAAATATGGTGTGTATCAAATTTTCCATCACTTATCTCAAATCTGTTCTTTCTTTCACCGATGCCATAAGTTTTCGTTGTCATAATTGTGAATTACATCCGTAAAAAACTAGAAAAAATTTCGACCTTTAAATCGTACGTAGGGTATCTTGAGCGAGCTCTATTTTTACGATCTCCAGAATGAGCTAAAAAGTCACAATCAAATTGAGGTTTTGCGCCGTTCTAAAGTCTAAAATTGTGGCACGTTTTTTCATGATCCATTTCGAGAGAAAGTCTGGCGGTTATAAGATACTGGTCTCTTATCGATGGGAGAGACGATTGACACGAAATCGGACCTAGTTTGTACGAATTAAGCTTGAAGGTCTCTCGATCCATCTTTGCTCTACCTCAAATGAAAGTTCAAAGTGCAAAAATGCTGATTTCCCAAAGTGAGATGAAGATGTCTTATGGCGGACTTGACTCTTCTCTGTAACGCATGCTACTTCGTAAGATTTTGGTCATTCACCTTCTTTTTCAGCACTCTGAAAACAGGTCGTTTTGGCGCACTTCATTTTTATCTGTAGTCACTCTCATACTCGCTCATTTTAACAGGAAACCTGTTTTGTCGGGAGGTCTTTCCGCAAAAAACGTCCGCCGTCCGGGAGACAACATGACCTTGAGACTAAATTTTTCTGTTTTTCTCCTATCACCTTTAGCTTGGACTATCACCTATAGTTTAAAGGTCAAAATTCTTCTAAGTCGCCCATCTATCACCCTCATAGCTCGGTCGAAGTCCCATCATATATACTAGTATAAAGGGAGTATATTACAAGGGGAGTCCTCGCCTAGTTCAAGTCCAATATATTTTTTTCAGATATTGAAAATCTGTAGATCCGGCAGTACTGATAGTCTGATTGAAATAGCTCCTTCGAGTAACTAGATATGCAATACTTCATACACCAACTGGCCTAGCCCCTTTAATGAGCCAGATATACAACGTTTCAAACACCATAAGATTCATAAAACAGGTTCTCTGCCTCCTCTCATCTAATGGCGTTAAAAAACCCGTGAGTTTTTTTTTTGAAAGAGTGGCATTTTTCGGTCCATTTGATAGGTATTCATCAGAGTAAATTAAAAAAAATAAAGTATTCAATGTAAAATGAATATACCTAAGCATTGCATTAACGTAATTCACGGCCTAATACACGAGGCACAGCAAAAAAAATGGAAAACGTATAAAATCATGTTATTGAATTAAGAAAACTGGGCGCCTTGCCCTCTGATGGGGCCAACCTTTCTTCCTTCCGTTACTGGGGGGGCCCTCAGAGGAATTCTGTCCGCGTACGTGTAACGCTGGGACTTGGAAAAATTCCTGGCTCCTCTATATCCCTCTATGGGACTTGGAAAAATTCTTGACCCTTATTGGCGCGAGATTTTTTATTTCTTTAGTTATTAAAGGCCCTCAGAGGAATCTTAACGCCAGGACTTGGAGAAATTCATGTTCCTAATTCTTCTATAGCCCTCTACGGGATTTAGAAAAATTCGTCTACTAGTGTAGGACGTTTTTGAAGAATTGAGAATTATAAAAAATTACTCAGCATAGGCTAGAAACCCTTGTTTGATTTCATACGCTTTCATTAAATAATAATTGGTCTCATGATTTCTAAGCTTCCACTTATTGTACGCGAAATACTATTTGAGAAGTCTACCATAAAGACAGATTGCGAATATGACTTTAGCCCCCCCCCCCCATAAGAATATGAAGGCGCGATCTCAAGTTTAGGTAATTTTGATTTTAAAAGACTATTGCTTGAATTTTGATGATTTGAAACTGCAAAATTTATGTAACAGTAAACCTACTCGTAAGATATTGGTACTCATTTCGTTCATTTCATTCTTTACAACTCATTATCTCGTTAGAGCTTTCTTTCTTTGTAAAACGATACTTCCGAAGAGCGTTATTACGATCAGACGAGTGGAGTCGAAGATAAGATACTTCGGTAAAAGACTAATGAATCGAAAGAAGGGTTGTCACTATGTGCGCGTACGATACGCAGGAGATGTTATAGGAAGTAGTCGCGAAGAAAAAAATAGACTGATGATAAATAATGTGGATTCGTTTCGTTCGGTAAATTGAGTTCAAAATGAAACCCGAAGATATTCCCAAAAGTTTTTATGGACCGCTAAATAAGTTTTCATCGCATTCGCCTTCAAGCTGATAGATTTTCTAACTCGACAAGGCAGCGTGTATCTACGATAGGTACCTAATCACGAAAGGGAAAATTATGTGTTCGGTAATTGTATGTAACACCACACACAGCTGCATCAGAGTCTCATAATTTAATATAATTCTCCCTTCTCATCTCTATCTTTTCTTGCCCTTGTCGTGAATCGTAGAAGAAAGTTTCATTTTATCATTAGGATCTCACCGATCAAAATTTTTTTCTAAAGTTTTGGGAGTTGTTTTAATTACGCACAAAAAAATGTTGTGCATTGATTTAGTCTTCATAGGAGATATCTGACTCAAATTTAGATTCTTTGCGAAATTCACTCTGACGGTACGTTTTTAAGGTTCACATTCATAAAAATTACTTCTTAAAATTCAATTAACGGAAACGGAATAATACAATATCATCGAAACACAGCATCAATCTTTGAAGAGCGAACACCTGTCAACGCATGCCTGGATCATATCTTACAACTACCCCCTACTCAAAAAAAGAAAATTTCTCATTCTTACAGTTCTTATAATACTTGATTCGAATAATTCAAATAACTTCTTTGGCTCCCTCGTTTGGATCCTGAGACATGTCGAAGCCCGCCTTCCACTTCATCAAAACTCAGAATTTCGCTCACCCATTCTTCGTTTCTGGTACTTTCTTTGGAAAAATTTAATCAGCCAATAAATTTAGGGAACTTTCTCGTTAATCATCTTCAAATAGAAGGTCTCGATGGAAGGGTGTGCTTCGCCCGTTGGCGAACTCCGAAACGGTGTACAATAAGTTGCATATACATCCCCAAATACCCTGCAAGGTTCGGTACACCAGCGCTCACTACGCGACGTTAGTGGGGCGTGCATGGATAGTCCTTTTGAGGAATGATTTTACAAGACTTTCAAAAATACTTCTCAAAGCTCCATTTTCCGATGAATTTTTTCGTTTTTCAGAAATGTTGTACACAAAGGTTCAACTCGAGGCGGTATGGAAATAAAAATCCGGAATTTTGCTCCAAAAAATTTTCAAAAGTTTGAAAATTGTCGGAATTTTGATGATTTTGAAGTGTAATGAAAAACATATCGAATGAAATTTTAAAATTTTGCTTCCATTCCGCCTCTAATTGAACCATTTTGAACGACATAACAGGAAATTAGAAAGTTCTATTGAAAACTCGAGCAGTGAAAAATATTTTCCGGTACCATGTTTTTAAGCGCACCGTCAATTCGATTCACTCATTCCTACCTTCTGCCCGTATTGCAACCATCAAACCTTATCTGTTCACCATCTCTTCTCCTGCCCTCATCTTGTAGACCAACACGACCTCTTTCTCCCCGCCTTAGCCTATATCTCCTATTAACAACATTCTATCCTCCACTATAACCTCTATCTTTCCCCCCAAAGAAAATCACTCTAGACAAAAATTGATCGGTATGTTGAGCTTATATGACCTTTGTACGATAATAGCTCGTTAATAAGAGAGAGAGAGAAATTTTGATTTTCTCAAAAGAATGTTCTACCAGGTTTCTATTATTTTACAAATCCATCAAAATTTAGCGTTCACCTACTGGAGAAAGCTTATCAAAAAACATTTAGCGCATTCATGTACATGCTTATGGATATTCAAATTATTCATGGTTCAGTAATTTTTTTTATGAATAACATAATTTATTAAAGGAAGTTTTTTTCTTTTTAACGTTCGATTGTGACTCAAGAAAAACCTAAATCACGTTTTTGAATTTAGTAGAGACGATCTTGTTCTGCAACGATTTGAGACTTTTTCATAATGGTTTACAAAGTTCTCACACTTCCTCACCATCATTCAATTAATATCGTAGAATGAATAATGTTGAAGATGTAAATATTTCACAATTTTTTTTTTTTGATGGTTTTGTGAAGCCGTAGTCTCAATAATTTTCTTCTATGTATCCATTGAATCTAATCTATTTTCGTAAATTTAATATGCTCACGAAGTCTGACGTGAGATTTTTCATTGTTAAATAAAGAATTTTTGTATGCGAAGAAAGCTCAAAATAAATTGAAGTAATAAACTCGTCAAATAAAAACCTGCAACTCAAAAAAGGAATACGGCGACGAAACAGAAATACTTATGAATTTCACAAGAGGTATACTCGGACATTCAGATATTTAAAAAATAATTAGTAAAAATAATGAAAAATAAAATAAAGTAATTCATTTCATTCTCTTGACTAGATTATCCTGGAAATTGCGAGCCAATGTTAAAAATTGGAAACATATTTCGGCCAATCTACTACACTCTCGTAGAGGAGAAGAAGACTCTAAAAATGTAAAAATACCTATTTTTATCGCGCAATTTTGATTTTTCGAGTGCGAGTGTATTTACAAAAGAGCTTCATTGAGGCAAATTATAAAAGCGCTCAAAATTCGCCAATACGGACGGACGAAAAAAAAATAACAGGAAACGTAAACACGAAATAAATGACAAAATACAGTTTGTTACGTATACATACCTTCAAGTCAAATATACGAATACACACGTGTCGGATTGCGAACAATAGAATTCACGAAGGATCGAACTTCTTGTGACCGCGAATTACACGTGGCCGACAAGCTACGATTTTGTGAGACGTTCCGAACAGACCACAACATTGGGAAAACTTGTACCAGTGTTACCATCCCCAAATTTTTAATAAGGTTACCTTTTACATTCGCAGAGATGCGACCAGGATGCGTCTCGCCGAGATGAACGTAATACATTTTACGGTACATAAAAAAAATACGATTTGAAAATTTTACCGTAATTCTCCTTTCTTTAAAGGTCGCTGGAGTAGGCAAATACAATCTAGAACTATACGACAACCATCAACCAGAAATATTTCATCAATTGAAGTAAAGCGTATAGACCTAATTCTTATCCTGCATGATCTAATGGAGAACTTGATTTATAACTTTTTAAATTTTCTTTCTTATTTCGTATCAAAGGTTAAGATAATCCTGCATGAAATTTGTCTGGCGATAAATTTTGATATGAACTGTCAGCATTAAAGAAATATCTGAACAGGCCATTATGAAATTCTCGGGTTAAATCGAATTTTTTCGAAGATTTTTTTAATCGTGTATTACGTATCAGTGGCGAAAAGTAACCGATTTCCGAGTACGCATTTCAGATTAAATTTGGACCATTAATTGAATTGATCAACGAAATGCCTCCACCACCATGGAGAAAGATCTCAATTCGCATACGACGATATTTTGAAAGAGGTCATGGCTGTGTAATTCATTAGAGACAGACAGGCCTGTGATTGAGGGTATGCCCGGGTGGATCCAGCCTTCCCAAATGAAATCTCAGCCCTCCCAAAAGAAAATATCAGTAGGAGGGATAAGAGGGGGAGGAGGCGAAAAATATTGAAGGCATACCCAAAACCTCAAAGCCAATCTCGGGCCTGGAGACAGAGGAAAACTTCCACTTGTAATCAACCCTGGGTGTACAACTATTTTTTTTTTTTTTCTCTTTATACCTATAGGCCCATCAAGGGAAAAATGAACCGCGAATAATGGTATTTTACAAACCTAGGACTCTCGTTGCACGTTTATCATGCGGCAAGTATTTTAGTGCACGAAGAACAAAAAAAAAAATTCAATGTCAAGATCATAATGTGCACTTTATAACTTTTTATAATTAATTCATAAGTGAGAGTGCACAATAAAACACACCTAATGTGTCAAAAAACTTAGTTGCTAGTTTTCAACTAATTCTTGGAGAAAATCGACTTCCTCTAGTAAAAACCAGCAAATGCATTTTTTGACTCACTAGGTCGCCGGGTGTTTTATTGTGCACGGTCACATATGTATCAGGATCTCAAACACACAAAAAGAAGTATATACTTCAATTACGACGAAGTAGTTCTTTTAAATCACCGGACAAATTAAAATTCCCAATCAATCTTTCATCTCACTTTTATTGACTAGTTTTTACAAAGGAAACAAGTAAAAAAAAAAAAAAACATTGTGTACAGCGATTAAGTAAGTTATAAGATATCGATTTACAAAAATTTAAATGAAAAGGATTTCAGTATCGTGATTTCACCATCCACAAATGAGGAAGAGGAAGTAAATCGAAAATATCAGAGAATACAACAGAGTAGTTCAAGAACTTAATTTTTAAATACAGTAGCTTTTCCCGCTCTTCTCGCCAAAAACTACTACGAAACCTACCGAGGAATGCTGCTATCACAAAATAATCGACATTGTGAATAAAAGCGTAACTAGAGTAGGCTACATATCTTTTTCATTAATTTTTCTTTTTTCTGAACTCGGATTCTAACTAGATTTTGAAAATAATATTATTCAAAAAGAAATTGCAGCCTACAATATCGTGTACACGAAACTTCAAAAATTGCATTGTAATAAAACTTATTCGATAAAATTCAATTTGAAAATTTTGCTTCTTACAATATCAAAAACTAACATTCCTAATATCCACACCATGATGAACAATTCGGTATTCACTCAACAGGTGCAAAGCTTGCTATAATACAGAATTAAAAAAATAGGATACTGCACAGCTTAAGCCTGAAAACTATAAAGAATGCGCTAGAAAAACTCCAATGAATTCCCTGACTCACCTAAAGCTTCAGGTCATAATTCACACACATGAGAATAAAAATAGCGGAAATAGAAATTCATAGAGATAGGAAAACTGAAAATCAATCACCTAATCAATGAGCAAGATATTCTTAAGAGTAAACTGAAAAAAAAAAGTGAAAAAGAACATAGGATAGAACATTATAAATCATCTTAAATTGGAAACTGGAAACGATATCGTTATAAACACATCTCGATTCGACAATCATTGCAATTAAGCAGAAACGGAAAGTTAAATGAATGATTCTAGTTTGTTCACAAAATTAATAATCTCAACGTTTTGTGACGGATAGACGAATCAAATGATCATCAAACTTTCCTCAGAGAATGAAACGCAAGCTTGTAACTGATTTACGAAAAGTCTCTATCAGTCAGAATAAGCGGAGCTATCAGCGTCCATGTGTAAAGTCCCAAACAGATCCAACTTGATATTTGCTTTGCCCACATGGACCCGTTCCCTTGGTGCGGTACATTGAATGAATAAGTGGCGTTTGGACTGTGAAATACAAACAGAAATTGTTCTTTTATTTTGCCATTATCATAATTTGAAGAGAAACTGAGTGAATACGTACGTGTACCAGTTGGTCAACGTCATCATCACGTACATAGTCGCAAATGCAAACATCATATGGAAAAATGACCAAGAGTACGCAACCTCATCTTCTTCGTTATCCCAAATACGGTTTCCATCAGCTGCTCTGCCGCTCTCTTCTGTAGCGTCCGATTCTGAGAAAAAGTTACTCCAGAATTTAGTACGTTCCAGCGGTATGAAAATTGAAGAAACAAAAAAGTATCTTCCCGGATACAAATATCTTACAAATCTCTTGAAAATCGAGACGTTTACTTTTTATAGAACAATACAATATTCCTGAAAAATCTCGTAGATATTGTCTTACCGGCTCCAGTATCGTGGACCAACATCTTATCGCTGCCTACAATTTTCGATGAGCTCGACGCGGTTCTCAGCGATGAATAAAGGACGCAAGCCATCCACAGTATTAAACCGATGACGTTTCCGGAATCGAAATAGACGGGGTTTTCATTATTACCATTCGTAGAGAATATTCCTGGATTGCATTTTGGTTCTGCAGATTTGAGTAAATGCCCAAATTGAATAACAAATAGTTACATTCTTTATAAATTGTAGCAGTCACTATCCATTACCTGCACTGTTAGACAATGCCGACCACGTCAGATAAGTAACATACAGAGATACGATAGAGGATTGCAACAAGCCTGATTTTGGCTGAGCTTCTTGTACATTAGGTAAAATGGATATTCCACTAGCAATGACGCTAAAAATTATATTACTTGTAATGAAAAACTTATTCAAACCGCAGTCGTTGGACTATTTGAGGACACAGAAACAAAGAACAATTATTCAAATGAAACGCAATTAGTCATTCAAAGCGAGTTAAAAATAAAACCGTACCTTTGTGTATCTCATAAACAAGAAAATATAACCGATAATTGCGACACCATAGAGTACCATCATCGAAATGAGTAATGCAGCGTACCTAAACGAAAATTCGATATAGATAGAGAAGGAGTCACCCATGATCTACTCAATCGTTCTTTAATATTTTTACAAACCATTTTTTCGATTCAGTTTGTTCGTATTTCGATACCCAATTTTCAGCCCACGAATGCGCAAAGTCGACAATTAATATCAACTGAACAACTATAAAAATGAAAGCACCAACAAGACCGAAGTACATCCAAACTTGTCCGAAACTTCCGTCAGGAATGAAGAATGCTGCGACAACACCAGCGGCAACTATCATGTATTTGATGCCCCAGAATCTGAACAGAAGCCATTGCATTACATTGTCGGAAACGATACGATTACTGTCGATACATAAAAGCTAAGATTTACCCATTCTGGATCGCAGCCCGGCCGTCTTTAGAAGATTTCACACCAATCATTATTAATGCCATTACTAAGAAGAACATACAAAGTGCAAAACACAATCGATACACAGCGACATAACCCACATATTTTTCACAGTCAACCGTTAAAATTAGAGACGTCGAATTCGAACAGAAAGGTATCTGAGAAATAAGAATTTTTTGCTTGATTATTCGAACATTTTCAAAGAGAGATGAAACGCAAGATTAGCGCACTACCTTTTTCAAAAGATCCTGAAGTCCCGGGGCGAGCATAATACAAGAGACTAGCGTTCCGAATAAAAGCATCACGGCATACATTACGCGAGTGGCTGTTGAATTTCTACACGAAGAACAGGAGTTGCAGGCTGAGCAGCACATAGTGCAAGCTGCGCTTCCGCAGCAGGCCGCGAGCTGTAATAATAAGTTTGGAACAATGTCCAAGATTAATAATAATGATAGACATCGCAAATACAAGAGAACTCATCAGAATGAAACATTTCAGTCTATCATCTAAGCTAGAATAGAAATTACGCGAGACAGAAATTGTACGATAAGCATAACATTATGCGACATTTTCTAACCACATATCTCTATTTTAAAATATTGAGAGCAATAATAATTCATTTTCACATAAAGTTACCTGAGCTCCACCACAAAGTGTGAGTAATGCTCCCATCTTGCTTTATTGTTTGCTATGTCGCAAAAAATATGTTTTCTGAAAGAATTCAAAAATTTATCACACAACCATTGTAGAATGAAAAATTATAAATCAGAAGATCGTGCAAGATAGCAATGACCGAGAGAACAAGGATAATATACAAGAAGAAAGAACAATGAATTGAGTTTAAGTTGACTCACCTCTTATTGCTAGCTGGCTGTACTTAATAATGACCCAGGAAAACGAACAAACAATTCGAAGCCGAAGGCACGAATTTTAATTTATCCAGAGTTTTTTCAAATATTTGCGAAGATAATTAAAGATTTGATCATAAGCGATGATTTCATAATATTTCAAGAAGCGTAATACTAATAACAGAAAAATAATAATAATATCATTATCAATATCACCATGACCGTCTGTGGGAAAAATTCAATACTCGCCCCACTTTCTTTTAGCTCATTCATGCTCAGGACATGACGACCATGACGACATACGACGGAATTTTGCGGAACTAGACAGAGCTACCACCAAATACCAATCACAATGATCCTCGCGCGGCGCGAAGGGAGCGGAGCAAAGCAGACCCATCGGAAAAACACCGTGTAAAAATGAGACAGCTTTATTAATTTTTTGATTATAAAAATTGAGGCAATGAGATGAGGTTCATAAAAATTCATGGTAAATAAGAAATGAAAAAAATGAAAAATCATTATTAATTAATTTTGATATTATTTTTTTCACTCCCGAAAATAGCGCTCTCATATCGAGTGTTGTAACTTATAACTAAAAACGTCATCAATTTTCTTATCAATAAAATCTTCCGTCAATTCAGTGCTGAGTTCAATTTGTTGCGGGATCGAGAAAAATTCTGCTTCTGCTATGAATTATTATTTCCACAAGTGACTAGATCAGTGGACCTGTATCACTGGAGTAGAGATCTACTCGAAAATGTTTACTCTTCTGTTAGTTTGAGACATGGTGTGAGCAAACATGGATGGAAGTGATAACATTCAATTCACTCGTAAGTACGGTACTACATTATTTCCCGCTTGAATTTTAAAAATCGTTTGCTCTGGAACTCAAGATTTTGTTATAGAAACTAATACAAGTGATCTACCTCTTTAGAATAGTATCGTCAGAATTAAATTTCGTTGAATGGCTCGTCGTAAACTCGCTGACGTAAGAAGAATACATAATCCTACATCTTTTCAGAATCAATGTTAGAACTCTTTTGCTAATACCTGCGTGTCTATTTTTTCAGTATTCGACGGTCGATAATACTGCCGAAGATATGACTGATGAAGAAACGGAAGAAAATAAGATCGATGACCCCGATGGACGTAAGGAACGATGTTTTGAAAAAGAAGAATAATCATTGACTAAAACCGTCTCATATTTCATTGATCTATTTTCTCAGAGTTTATTTTGGAGAATTGCCGATTGGATGATCAAAATCTGGATGATTGCCTTAGTGCTACTTCGTTATTGAAAGTCCTTATTCAGCAGTGGAAATACGTATCCGTCTTAGTAGTCCTACTCTCGGCGATCGTATCGGGTTACGTTTATGCAGTTCAGAAAGACGATATGCTGTATGATCCTGAAGATGATATTCTGAAACTATTGAAGCCGATGACCGAGAAATTTGTTTCACAAGAAAATGATACCTGGTATCAAATATTAACGGGTCTGTCAAATTTGGTGAGTTCTCCCGTGAGCCCGGCTGTTTATCTATTGGTCTCTGATGAAACATCCGAAAAGGCATGTTCATGCGTCGCCGAACTTATAACAAGGGTAGCAAATAAGTAAGTGGGACCATTATTTCGTATCCGTACTTCGCTCTTCACGTCTTGTTTTGAAATCCATACATTTCATTAAACATTCCAATTTTTTTTTCAGGATTTACCCGAAAAAAGATACGTGGCTCTTCATAAATGGTACCGAACTATCGAAATCTAAAAGTACCGATCCTGGCATTCTTGTGGAGTTCGTTTCAGCCGAAATGCAGTCATCCAAAGTCGTTTTAATTTCAGATGTTCAAAAGATCCCCGGTAATTTGGCTGCAGGTTTCCATTTCCTCGTTGATCAGGAAAATCCAAAAATTAGAGACGCGGTTTACGTTTTCACGATGAAACTTGAGATGAAAAATAGAATTTCCAAACTGCTGGATTCTGTGGAGAAAGTGTTGTTCAAAAGTTGGCGTGATCTCAGTACAAATGTTCTTCACCCTTTAGTCACTCGAGTTACGGAAGTGGTTCTTCTTATTGCTCGTGAAAACGAAATTGGCGAATGTAAACTAAAAACTCGTCAAACACTTGAAATAAAAATACCATGAATTTATGGCAGTGTGATATACGTAATGAATTTGAAAAAGTTTGATAGGTTCGTCTTCGTGAATGTTTTTAAATATTTTTGTTGCAATTTCGATCTAGTTATTTTTTATTTAAAATGTGTTTTCAAGAAAATAAGAAAAATACATACTCAGTTCAGTTGTATTTTTTTCGTTTCTCTTGTGCGTTAATACATTTAAAATCCTTCTCTGGTATTATTTGGCTCAATTTTTGGAGAAATTTGGACCTCCGAGCTATAAAAACGGGAAGAGATGGGTGCCAACTTTCGAAATGTGAATGTGAGCAGCATGATTTGGAAAGAAAATTCGGTGAAGGGGGAGAGTTTGATCTTTGAACTAAAGGTATGAACAACTCAGACTTAAGAAAAATTTGAACTTGCCGATATGATTCATGGAAGGGCACTCGGAAGAATTTTTGTTTTTGAAAAGATGATGCATGCGTGACACATAAGCTTTCGGTTACTCATTTGATTCAAGAAATATGATGAATTCAACTAATTAATTTTTTCCATGTTCTTTGGAGTGAATAATAACCTGTAAGTATGATACCATAACTTCAAAGAATTTCCCTTTTTTTTTTTCTGCTCATTCGCTTTTAAATAATTCCTTCGGCGTTCAGAATATCCTCATTTTCCCATTGTAAAGGTAACCTCCTTAAGAATTCAAATTAGCGATAGTAATTAAGGCATTCATCGAGAACCAATTACGTTCGTAATAAAATTATACTGCAAGATAGATTTTTTAAATGTTTTTTGAAACATCACAGCAATATTCGTTAGAAGTAGGTACACTGAAATTTCAAACTTAAAAAATAAATTTACAGGTTTATGTACACGTTGAACTTAGGAATACATTCCATAGAATAAAACATTACATCGACAAATTTAAATGTCAAAGAGCATGAGAAAAAAGAACCTTCGTACATAATAATGAACTAAAATAAAAATAAGTTGTCTTAATATTTTATCATAAAGGCATCATGGAGCTAATCATTGCGTGCAATCCAACTTACAAAACAAAATTTTCGACTCGACTACACGACGAAAAAAAAGTTCCTATCTCAATAGTACAACTTTTATCCCATCACAGAGAAAATAAGAAGGCTTCAAATATGAATATTAAACAGTCTGAATTATTGACGATATTTTTCCAAACTGCTCAGTAATTCGTCAGCATCTTCGGGAGTTTTAACTTTCACAAGAATTGAAGTAGGTTGCTTAGTTTCTGGAGTAGGACAACAGATGATCATAACATTATTTTTACCCATTTTCTGCACAGGTATACTAGACGTTAGTAATACGTTAATTATAATATTAGCTAATTTATTATTGGCGCGAACAATCAATTGACATTTTTTCTCATCACCTACTAGCTTTAAAAACAGAAAACCAACTCCGTGGTCAATAAATTTGCCACTTTTCTTAATGAAAATTTTACACTTTTTATCGTAAACTGAACCGTCTTCTTTGACGGTGACATCCTCAACAATAGGAGGATTATCATCGTCATTTTCCGTAGTTTCGTTGGGTTTCGTAATTGAACTTTGGCTGAGTAGAGGATTTGCAATTGAACTTTGGCTGAGAAGAGGATTTGCAATTGAACTTTGGCTGAGAAGAGGATTTGTAATTGAACTTTGGCCGAAAAGAGGATTCGTCGTGCACGGCTCTTTCGGCTGGAAGGAAAAAAATGGAGCAGGAGATGGATCTGCGTTACCGTTTGTTGGTTTGATTTCATTTGAAGCATTAAACTTAAACTCCAACTTATGATCTGAATGACCAGCTTTCAAGTTATTGTCATCTTTCGCTTTATCGAAGAATTTAAATACATCAGTTTTCTCTTGAGGGAGTGCTGATGGAAATTTCACTTCCGATAACCAATTCTCTTCCTTGTAGGAACCGGTTCCATTAAATATTTTCGGCGTGGTTTCCTCGCAATATTGAGGACCCCCAACACTTGGTAACTTTCGCGATGTTTCTGGCTGATAAGATTCAACTCTTGCTTTCTTGGAAGACGAACTAGATTCTCGTTCTTTTCGTAGCTGCGTCAAATGTTTCTTGTAATCGTCAAATATCGGTGTTAAGATATAGCTTAAATTCTCATTCAAATGTTTAATGATCCACTCGGTACAAAGCAAGTTTAATGAGCGTAATTTCTTCAAAAATACTTCGTCCGGAGTTTCAGCGACGTCATCATTCTTAGAGCCTGCGTTAGATTCCTCATTTGAAACGGATTTCAGTTTATTTGATAGTGAATTCAATTTATCCGAACTATTGAGGTCTCCCGCAGCGTTAGTTTTGGTCGTAGAAGGATCATACTTCATCGAGATTGATGGCTGTGTTGATTTGACAGTGTCAACGGTAGGAATACTGGAAACACTTGAAGCAAAGATTGAAGGCTTGAAGACAGCATTCGTTTCCGAAAAAGCGGGTCCATTTTTGTTCACTTCTTTGGCAGTATTAACTGTATCTGTCCCTTTTAAATTCGAAACAAATGAGAAAGAGGATTTCTTGTCGTTGATGTTACTACCAAATCCTGTGAATCCAGAAAAAATTGAAGGACGTTCAGAATTAGGAGCACCATTAGTCACTCGACGTTTCGCAGTTTTAATTACGCGATTCTTCAAAACATCCTTCGATGCTATTTGAAAAGTTCCACTGTCTTCAGGCTCATCTTCTTCATCCCAGTTATCACGATTCAAATCTTTGTCCGCTCTCCTCTTACAGGACATAGTCACTTTTCAGAATGATACAGCTGAGGACGAAGTTCGAATTCGGACGAATGAAGCAGGATTTATAAAACTTTATTCGCGATCGACCGTACAAACACACGCGATCAATCCACACCGTCTATCATAAATTCAAGTTTTCAACGTGCGAAAGCGAATTACTGAAGTGAATATTGATGCATTATTATTACACAGAGAAAACGTTCTCCCTTTCTAGCAATGCTTTCTAGTTCGCGAACGTCCCGTCAGAGCAGCATTGCAGCACAGGCCGTGAGCCCAGGGCAGAAAGGGCGGAAGGAGCACAGGAAGGAGTCAGAAACTCATGTGATCACCACCTCGGCTACGTGCTGCCGTTGCTTCTTGCTTAGATGATTTTTTGAGTCGACTTATGTTGTCCTATTCCTACTATCTGAAGTTCAGTCTTGTCTGAGTTCACTGTTCAGCTACGTTACTTCAATGTTGATGGAAGAATAGAAGATGTATTGCTCGTCGAATTGAGCTAAAGTGTTTCCCATCGATAACATTATTAATTTATTCCGGTTACTGTGTTTATTATTCGAGAATCTTTTGTTATTTTTCTTGCGTTTCTGTTCTTATCAGTTGGTAATCAAAAGTATAAAATTGTTATTCACATGAAATGGTCGCGGTCTTCGGACGTGATCTAATACTCCTATACGAATGTGAAGTTCGCGCGGTATGTCGTAAAACAACTTGGAGCGGTCAAAGCTCTCCGTATCTCGAAATGAGAAAATACACGAACGAAAACTGAGTTCTCGAAACATGTAACATGCTTCGTTGTGGAATGCCATCGGTAAATCGTAAGTGCAGTTTTATTTGTGTTAATTTTTTCCTAATGAGAGATTCATGAGACTATCTTCTACATTTTGCAAGATATTGCCGTGAACGGTGAATCATAATATGAAGACGTTAATTTTCGTCCGGAAGATCTTGCGCTTATGGTTGATTTTTCACTCACTTTTTCATTCTCATATTCACTTCTCCTTTCATAAGTAAAGTGATCTCCTGCTCTACCGATGCGGCTTAATGCTGTTCCTGAGGAGGACAAGAAGCTCATTGAAAATGAAGTAATATCTCCCTCTTCACACTTTGGTTCTGATGTGATGATTATTTACCTTACTTGAAACTGTAACTTCACGAGAGCTCTCATACATATTTTCTTTTCATGTTCTACCCTGGGTTTTACGTTACTTTTCTCTATTTAGAATCCTGTCTTTGAGCAAAGAATGCTCTACGAACTGCTTACCCTATGGTTGCTCCTGATCAAGGACCTGCTCTTGATGTTTGGTATTAGCAACTTATTCGTTCATACATATCCTCTAGCGATGGTCTTATTCTCGAGTGTTATGTTGCTTATATTAATACTATTCTTGTCTCACGAGTAATTGTGGAGCTACTACCGAGTTGATACCCTAGCGCCATTCGCATGTCTTCGGGCCCAAAACGATCTACTGTTCGTCGACTTATCTTCCTCCTCACACCGGAGTTCTCGTTCAGAAATTCTGACATGTTTTCGTCAAAATTTTCTGCAGGCTTGTTTCAGTAAAACATTCTACTGACTGATCTATCTTTCGTGGTCCTCTTACCCTGATGGAGTACGCCGGTACCTAATATTTGTTATTTGGAAAATATTTATAGTTTTTGAAAAAAAAAAAAAAAAAAAACTCATTTCAATACGACTTTGTGTTCGTTAAATTGGTGTGAGTTTCACCTGCCCTAATTTTGAAATACCTCACTTGATATTCTCAGCTACAAATCAGCTGATTGAGAAGAAGTGCCTTTGCAACAGGTCAAGATGGTAATGCAACTGAAGCTAAAAAACGAAAAAGGCTCACGAGTACTGAGTTTAACTGTGTGTAGCAAATTATACAAGTAGCCATTTTTTGCTCTTCAGCACCAGTTTCAGTCATGTTGTACTCAAAAAAAGAGAACGCCTGACTCTTATTCAAACGTCTTGAAAATTAGGGAGAAAAGTCATCTGGAGTTTTCTTTTTCCTCAATGTTGAACTCAAATCATATCGTCCCTTGGAAGCTTGGATGCTAGTCTATGAAATCGGGATGAAATCTGTGTATTTAAGCCTCTCTCCAAAGTTTTGGTTTGTAGGGAGAAGATTCTGAAAATCTTTGAAATGTGCAAAAATTTCTCCTTACTGATGCTGACTTTTTCATTTATAGCCGAATTCTGGAATAAAGACGGCTCTTTCAACTAAATATTTTATGGTTAATTAGTTAGGTATAACGATGTAGCAAGTACTGTATATCAAAAGTTGGAAAGAATCGCTCTGTTCGACTTAATATCTTTGATTCTAATTAAAGATTCGATTTTTGCGCTAATACCTGATTTTAAAACAGCGTTTCCAATAAGATTTTATACTTACAAAAATTGAGATTTGTTGCAGAAAAAAAGAAAAGGTAATGGGTTTTTTACGATAAAATTTTTGCATTTATTCGTGAATTTGTGTGGCCAACGTGGTTTTGTTTCTTTAAGGAGAAACAATCTCAAGTACCTACGAAGAAAGTCAGAATAATTTTTTTAGGTTGAAGGTTTAGTTTGGTCTATATTATCAAAGAGATCTTGATATTTTTAATTCATGAATACTTTACAAAGTCTACAGAGAATGAAGAACAAGCTTCGAGGGAGTTTGAAATATGTCTCGTAAAAGAAAAGAAAGAAACGCGTAACTACCATTCTGGAGACAGCAGACGAGTTGTTTGTAAATACCTGTGTTGACTCTAAAGACTGAATACATGAAGGATCTGAATACCAGTAGACCTGTCTGACTTATGAATGGCGCCTACTGGAGTTCGTATACGACGGAAAATTGTCGAGGGGACAGGAAACAAAGGATATTTTTTTTGTGAGTTGGATTGTTTGGTCTGCACCCTAAATCTTATCAATGATTTCTCTTGTATCTTTGATTTGTCACGCTCACATGATTCCTACGATTCGCGCAGCTCGAAAGATTTTTTTGTCATTGTATTTCGTTCTACATGTTATGGCCTTGAACAAACCATGATTTTCATCATCCTGTATACTGGTACTGTATTTTAAGATACCTCCCACGAGGTATTCATTGATGAGAACCTTCAGAGCGTCTACGATGCGTCATATGAACGAGTTCGTGAAGTTGTTGAAGTACCGTATATTTTCAGAATTATCCACGATTTATTTTGGATTTATCTGACGCCTATAATTGAATGGTTTCTCCTTAGCCTTAAAAGTTGTATTGCTAATTCTTGTGACGAATTAAGAGGTCGCCAGACTCGGACTACATTTTTCTTACTTCGAAGATAGGATTGAATTTGTTGAAAAGAGCAATGTTTGAGCATTCGTTTGTATTTCCAGATGTCGAAGAAATGGAAAGGAGTAGTTTGGCACCGAGGCCAAATGGAGCGACGACCGATAACGCCAGATATCTACACAAGAAATTCAAGAAAATGGCTGAATTGTTACCAAGCACTCCATCTGTCATCATTCCTGCGCCGAAGGTTGCCCAAAAGACCGAGGCAAATGAAGATACTCTCCCTTACATATCCGAGCCGGCTAGACAGTCTGCTTGTTCGCCAGTCGCGTCGCCTTCGTGTTTACCAAATGTGATAAGGACGACGGTAGTAACGACATCAATCACTGCCTCTCCACCATCAACCGCGACGCTCCCAGAGGCCATCTCATTGACCGGTATGGGAGGTGGTCGGTACGTCTGTTCGTATTGTGAATTAGTTTGTAACAAGCCGAGCGTGCTAGAAAAACACGTACGCGCGCATACTAATGAACGACCCTATCCATGTCTTCCGTGCGGATTAGCCTTCAAAACCCGTAGTAATCTGTATAAGCACTGTAGATCACGATCGCATTCCTTTATAGTTGAAGGACCGAACGAGGGTGGTGTTCGTGGTGATACTCGTGGAAACGGTTACAATTCTGACTCTTCAGAAGAGGACACGAACGACCAAGATGATACTCAGAATGACCATGAGAATAACAATAATACTTGGACAAATTTAGTGACTGGTGAAGAAGAGCGCTCAAATCAGTTATTCGTTCCACTTATCTATAAACCGAAATTTCACAAATATATCCAAAATAATGGCGGAAAAAAATTCACGATGACGGAAGTCGAACAGAAATCTGTTTTGAGTAAGTTACATCCCGCTTCAAATAAACTTGAATCTACGTCAGAGATATCACCGGCTCTTCTCTCGTCTGATCGATTGATGGCGCCGACGTCGTCGGTCAATGGCTCGATTTCGAATGCCGAATTTTTACAAAGGCGTATTAACAAACTTATCAGTGAGAATGAAGCTATTGTCGAGACTAACGACTCATTTAGGTCTCGCAAATTCTCCCAACATAGTAAAGAAAATGTGTCGCCGTCTAGCACGCTTCCCATAATGACGACATCTTCACTTTTGTCCACATCCAGTCTTGAGCGGCTGAACAAAATTCATCACCCTCCATCTTTGAGGACCAAAGATACCGTCACAGAAGAGAGGTTACCAACGCTAGAATCAAAATCGAGAAGTGTGTCACCGCATCCTGAATTTGTCGCACGTTTGGTAGAGATGAGCAATATTACCAGTTGCCTCGACCACATTGCAGATGATAGCGGTAATAGAAGTAGTGGTTGTAGTCTCGTCACTTCATGTACGTCTGAAGAATTCCAGCCTTTGAATTTGACAATGAACAATAAAGAGGTGAAATTTCCACGGCCTAACCTTCTACCGTTACAACCAGGTACATTTGTACCGAAAAAATTGTTGCCTGAAACTGTGACCGTGTTACCATTGGTTAGTCCGGAAACACCTCGTTCCAATAAGTCGTACGGTCAACTCTATATTGGAGATAATGCGTATACCTATTTGGGATTGAAATGCTCGACGCGTGATACGTTTTGTACGCTGCATAAATCGCAACCTACTTACGTTCCTCTAGGTCCAAAGCACAACAAAATTTCTATGTATTCGAATTGGAAAGTGAGTATCTTATAGTTCACTTCGTCGTTGATGTGTAACCTCGTGCTGACTAATTCTGTATGTATTTGTTTCAGGTGCGGTCTGAATTGGATCCATGTACGGCAACCAGTGCAATAGCATCTTATGATTCGAGACAGCGCTATTCTCCTTATACGGCGGGGCATTCGAAAAAGGAAGATAGGGTCACTCATTCGTCTTATCCCTTCAGTCGAACTAGATTGAAAACTGTCGCAGGTAGTAGCAAGGATGACAGTGATGATGGTTCTGAAAATAAAACGTATAGAGTAAGTAGTCTAAGTAGAGTTCTTCTGGAAACTATTATCAGTTAATTACGAGGAATAATTCAATATCCTCTCAGAAATGAAGGAATACGTCTTGATCTTTTTTTTTCGAGTCAGTACTGTCTTGTTTTCTCGCTAGAATAAAATTACTAGAAGAAATACAAAAGAAAGAATCTGTATTTCGACTGAAGATTTAATCGATGATTCATTTTTGTTCTAGTCGAAGCTCGCAGACTCACGCTTTGAACGTTCTGTGATTCCCGTTGGAAATTACGATGAAGAGCTCGGCGACGAATGTGAAAAAGAAAATTATCGTGCAGGTATGTCCTAGATATCTTTTTCAAATTCGAAATATCTTACTTTGAGCGATGTTTTTATTCCCCATGGTTCTGAAAAAATTGACTGTGGTAAAGGACTACGAAAAAGAAGTTAATCAAGAGTTCTCTTATGACGTAAACGCGAGGGAAACTTCTGTATCGACTATCATTTGAAGTTGAACAAAAATAAACATGAGATCATTAAAGATATTGTAGAATTCATGTCAGTCGTATAAATCAGTAGCGTGGAAGTTGAACAGATAATTTAACTGCAGATTACACTGCTTATAATTAATCAACATCTTGTTATCAATACGTACTGTAATATTTCTGTTCTTTTCGTTATAGATGACACAACATGCGAGCTAGAAAGGGAAGTGGCGAAATCGTTGCTATCTTTATCCGAAATTCCGCATCAAAAAGTTTCTGAACAATATGTCACCGCCGGTCTTGTATCATTGAACACGCGGCCCCTTACTTTTCCATATAATTGTTCTGCGAATATGTCTTCCAAACCACAAATGTCGACTTCGATGTTGATCAGCGAGCAAAACGAGCGCGAAACGGTTAGAAAATTTACTTAATTCCGTCTTCAGACGAGTAAATTGTACATCGAGATATTCTTTGACGGACCTAACAAATTTTATTCCGATCAGTTGTACATATTATCACTTTTGAAAGCAAGAAACCAATTGAAGTAGTTGCCTGAAGGAATTTTCCTTGGTAGTATTGTAGGAAGGGAACGATTTTTTACTTAGTTCGTCTGTTTTCAGTAACGTCTGTGGGTATCATAAACAACCATTTTTATTTCAACGTATTATTGCTCCTACTTTTGAATTGATTGGTTTGATCAAGTTTTATCAATGGATTTCTATAGGATCGGAATTTTCTGTTTCTTGCACAGGCTATTGAGTAAATCTTTCTTTCCTGCCATATCCTTATTTTTGTGTGTATTTATAGATGTTGAAGAATACAATGCTAGTTCGTGGATTGCAATCTGCTTCCTCAAACCCTGGCGAAACGATGATACAAGAATTCGATATGCCAGCTCAGTTGAGCAATCATCGTTATTTTAGCGGTTCGTCTTCCAAGAGAGAAGGGACTACTAAATTCACATATGATCTCCCAAAATTAGTTTTTAAGGATTCTGCAGCGGTTGTTCCCGTCTTCCCTATTGATCTCAGCAATAAAAATGCGTTAGCCGGTAGGTGTACATTTGTTGTAAATTAAATCTCGCTTACTTTTTGAAAATCGATTCATGTATTGCTTTTTCATATTTCCCAAAGACGATACATCTCGAGTCTCGGGTTCTATTGGCGTTTTAAATACCGTACCTCGTTCAGTGATAGCGACGGTCGGCGATTTCCGAAAAATTAGCGCGCCCATCTCGCAGCCGGTCGTACACAAAACTATTTGCTCAATGGCAGAGGTCGAAGAAATCGTGCCACCTCATTGGTCATTCGTTTCCAACAAAGCAGACACCGCCTCTGGGAGTTCGACGTTCATATCACGGACTCAGTTTGAGGAGGATACCGCACAAGATCCCCGGTCACCACGTATCCAATTAGAAGAGCGTAATTTTGGCCCTAAAAGACTGAAAGTTTACAACGAAGCGTTCATCAAGGGAGAGGAGATTGCAGCAGTCGCCCAGAATGCGGCGGTGACAAGCTCTTCCTATCTTCGAGCGAACCCAGTGTCAAAGAGCGTCTTGTTGGACGGTGTGATGGCCGCACGGCCCAACTTGAATCCCACGCACAAGAACCACTTTGTCTTTGATAATAATGACGCAGAGGAATCTTTTCTAGTACGATATGAAAACAGTGATAAACTAAGATTCAAACGCGTCAGTGATAGCGATTCGAAAGAGAATTGTATGTTAGCGTCAATGAATTCAGTTGTTAATAGTGGCTATTCTTCAGCTTCGATTGGAAACGCAGTCACAAACAACGTGGCGAAAAAACTGAAGACCGAATTTATAGCGCCTACAGGCGGACCATTACCGGAGTACGCAATGTAAGTTATACAAATATTAATTATCAAAGTCGATGAGCGAGGACTAGGTTGATTTTATATCGGCAAAGTTTTTTAACCCAAATTCCGTAATCCTTCAGCGCCAGATCTTTGACTCTGTTTGTAGAGGAATTCAGGACGATGATTTAGTTCTCCCTTCCCATCGTCAGGTGTTCCGGATGTCGATTTAAGATAAAATCTGTTCTAAAACTATGAATCTACTTTTTAAAAATCCTCTTACTTACCTATCTCTTGAACTGAAGGAACTTATTGGAAAAATCGTTTTGAAAGCGCTAGGCTTTTGTCGTAGCTAGAGTAAGTTCATTAATTTTTATATTTTCTGTTTGTTTGTAGTATGTTAGAAGATGGTCGAAGCAAATGCGTCGTGTGCAATAAAATATTTAGTAAGCTGAGTCAATTGCTCCTACATGTAAATATTCATTATTTTGAACAACCTTTTCGATGTGAGCCTTGTGCTGTATCGTTCCGTACAAAAGGTCATCTTCAAAAGCATTTGGGTTCTACTGCACATTCTACCAAGGTAAAGTGCAAAAATAATTATCTTTGTACTTTTTCAAGTTGCCTAGAATTTTCATTCGAAATCAATTTCTATTTACTCTCACAATTCTTGTTCTAAATTACTAGACCTTGTAGAAAATTCTCGTTTCTTTTTTCCTTTTTACTGAGGTCTTTTCTCTTTTGAGTTTGTTTTATGATTTCAATTTTCTTCGTATCTCTAGTTTGAGGTTGAATAGATTAAAATGACTGAGAGAAAGTTTAAATCACAGTTAATCGACGCTTGAAGTTGGCATTACAATGACGATATTGCAGCATGAGATTCAGATGTATATCTCACCTTTTTGTTTGTCGATCTAGCAGATAACTTCAATGTTGAAACGACTTTTTCACAGTATAAGCTGAGAATTTCTCTAAAAATTACGCTGGAATGATCTAGCACCTTCAAAATCAGCTGGAAATGTATTTCTTGTTAAAAATTCTCGTTTCTTATGTCGTAAAATATAGTCAAGATTGAGAACCAAATATTCAAGGAAAACAAATAGAACTTGATATTCATTATAATTCGTCTTATTCGGTTCGTAGATGAGCATGAACTCGAAAGGAAATGCGCAAACTCTGACAAGTGATCCTAGGCCGTACAAATGTGGTGATTGCAATTTGGGATTCCGTATCCACGGCCATTTAGCTAAACATTTACGTTCCAAGTTGCATATCATGAAACTAGAATGCTTGGGTAAATTACCATTCGGTACGTACACCGAGATAGAACGATGTGGTATCAGCCTGCTCAATGATATCGAAACGACTGATTATGAAAAATATTTAGAGCACTTGCAAGTAAGTTACTCTTCTTTGACGCCCTGTTAAAATAAAGTAGCCAAACTTATCAATGTCTCTTTATACTTACAGAGAATAGCTAAAGGAATCGTTAATCCAGATTCATGAAGGAAAAACCTAGACAGAGGTAATTGAATTATTATCGAGTTTGGAACTGCTGTAGTATGTAATTTTATTTCTCATTGTTACCCCGATTTTTGTTTTTCCTCTCCGCTATTGTTAGAATGTTCTGTGAATTAAGTGTTTAGTTTATCCTTTTTGAAATTTTTTGTTATCGATATTCCAAACTAAAATATTTTTTATTGTGAAAAAAGGTTTTCGGTTCGAGTGAAATTTAGTATTTCATGTCATACATATTTCTTTCGAACTCTGTATGAATTATCGTAATTGCTAAGAAAACATTCCTGCCTACTTTTTAGCCATCGAATATAAGAAGGAAAGTATCGATTTGTCGAGAAGACAACAATTTTTTAAACTGGATGAAGAGTTTTTAGACATTCATTGGACGTTGCCACCGTGCTGCTGTTCATTCTACTGATAATTTTTAATTGTATGTGAGATGAAAATGACGACTTCCTTTAAAATCGACTCTAGTTTTTTGTGAAAGGTTCTTTTCTCAAA
Source organism: Aspidiotus destructor (assembly GCA_035079395.1). Lineage (NCBI taxonomy): Eukaryota > Metazoa > Arthropoda > Insecta > Hemiptera > Diaspididae > Aspidiotus > Aspidiotus destructor. The sequence goes on along the minus strand of JAVHKZ010000003.1, from coordinate 5,693,386 downwards.
TGAAGGTACGTCGTTGCTGTAGTTAGCCTTCGAAATACTGAATCGATATGAAAGTACATATCAGTCGTCTCAAGCTCTGACATATCGCCGAGTGTTTGTATTATGAATGATGATGTCAATAGTTTCACGACATCTTGTATTTACCTCTAACAGTACAAATTAATACAGTAAAAATTGAAAAATTTTATTAATTTAAGATTGTAGAATGAATTTTTTGTTTTTTCAAACAAACTCTGTAATATCGACTGATGATAATTATTACTTAATCTCTAAGTTGATACTTTTGTTTTTCGTATTTTTATACTTGCGTACGTACGTAGTTGTTATTTGTTCCTGTCATCCAAATTTTACGGGCGCGATATCTTACAATTCTATAACGTAGCACGTAGGCTGAGAAAAATTCATCGGAATGGATTGAAAAGCCAGTCACTTCATGGATTTGTGTTAGGCAATTGCTCTAATGTTTTCAAATGTTCTTGAAGATAATAGATGCCTTAGATCTCGAATTGAAAATTTACTGACTAGTCAACTTGTGTACACACTAACAAAGATAAATTTATTATTTATCGTACTGTACTTCGGAAATAGTTTCATTGTACTAATCTGCTTTTCTCCTCAATCATAATTTAACCGTTAATCTATGCTTCCTCATCATTCTCCCTTCAAATCTGTGGTGTCAATAATATCTTCATACTTGGCCATCAATTGGACTTCCTGTTTATTCTCTCAAAAGGTAAATTATTAGGCAAATTATTTTGTAGGATAGTTATTCTAATTCAGTCTGAAGTTTGTAGTAATTCAAACTTGTCGAATTCTAGTTTCCTCTCGGAAAATTTTTTTGTATCCAATGAATTTGGTACCAATAAACTGATTTTTCTCTTTTAAACGGTCTCAACTGTTTTTCTGCAGTATTCTACAATCTGCACTCCCCATTAATCAAAAAAAAAAAAAATCGTATGTGCTTCGTTTCTGTCTCGTGCGTTGTACAGTGAATTAAATTTTAATTCTCATTTTGTGTTTTCTCAGTACAGATTTTCGGCTAATATCACATTTTGAAGAAGTTCCACTATATTTATTGATCCCTCACATAAGAAAGATTTCGGTAGAGATTTTTAAAATACTAATAATTTTAACAGAAATTTGAATTTTAGATCTCAGGAATTATCGAGACTGTGTAATTTTTATTTTTTATTACCGTATCAATTCTTTTTTATGCTCTTGATTCTTAAGTTTGAGATTATTGGAATTTTGTGTATACATATTACAATCCGTTTAGATGAAGATCAAAATTAAAATAATCATTTTTACTTTTTCCTCTTATTATTTTCTCATTTACTTATAACGCATCAAACTTATTCGTTCACGAATTTCAAGTGAGAGATTTGAATAAACTTTTTTGAGAAAACTTTATTCTTGTAAAGTTACTTACTAGAAAGGATATCTCATTATAAACTATTTTTTTTGTTATTTTATCGTTTGTTTATTTGTTCGTTTAAATAAATTATATTTCCTTTCCTAGGAAAGAAAATATGACATCGACTGTATTCCCACTGTTTCTCGTTTTGTCATTCTATGTGTAAATAAAAGTTTTAAAAAAATTCGACCACACCTTTTTTTGAATCATTATTTTTTTTTGGAAAATTAGAAAGACCAACTCGCCGTTATAAAAATCAAATACCCTTATTCTTTTTGTGAAGTTACAGTAGACGTTGGCCTTCAAAATGGAATGAAAAAAAAAATAGACAAGTGAGCTGGAAAAGAACCAATATAATACTTTTTAATGTAAGTTTTATTCCCTGAGCATCCGGATTTGACAAAAAAGAAAAAATGCACGGAGTACCTAAGATAAAAAATGTAAATTTTCATGAAATCCACGTATTGTTTTCAAATAACACGTCTGATATGCTCCTCCTGAATCTCCTTAACGCGTTCTGTTCATGAAAAAACGGCGAGACTCATCTTACGTGGTCCAAGAAGTGCTAAATGTAATCTGAAAGCAAAGGAAGCGATTTATGAGGATCAGTAAGGGCTAAGAAGATAACACGAGGAAAATGTTCATTTTTTATTTATATTCACATACAAATGATCCGTTCGAGGTAATTTTGCTATCACAGTCAATGAATTCTCATATCCGTGATAGTTTACGATGAGCTTTAAACATCAATGATGTATAAAGAACAAAGTCATTGCTACTCATCTACTCCTTTCATGGGTGAGTAGACTTGGAGTACATATTATCGACTTGAGTTCTATTTATGGTATGAATCACATATGTCGGATGATAGAGATCTAAAACAGCTGGTACGTTCACCCAGTTATGTGTATTGTAAATCCGCCGAAGTGCAATCAAAACGAGATGGTATGGTAGGTACTCTTTAAATTGGTGAACGAAACCTGATGAAGTAATTGAACTCTTGTCGTAAATACAGACTGAATTGTGCTCAGACTAATAGCAAATCAAAATGCGAGATACTGATATCCTATATTCTTCAAATGTCAGCAAGAGTTGGACATGATACGTCAAAACGTTTACGAAATTCCATTTGAAATTTTCTAAAACTTCAAAGAGTAATACTAAAAAAAATATACCAAACCTTTCATGAAAGCCACTAAAAATGCGTCCATACTTAACGATTGTTTAAAGATTTAACATCATTTCTTAAGTTCAAAAGCTCTTTTTCCGACCAGTGGCGCAGATCAGGGGGGTGGGGGATTATTCGGAAGATATGTATCCCCCATCATAACTTTTTTAGTGTCTTTTTTCTGTTCAATGCAGTGATTTCGCCTACTCTTTGCGTAAATTGAGAAAAATTATAGGGACCCACGGAAAAATCCCCAATGAGAAATACTTATCTACGCCACTGCTTTCGACTTGAAGCTGATACACCCGGTCTACCGAATAGATATTATGTAGACTCGACTCGAAACAGTGAGAACAGTGTTGCCGTGATGAAGTATTACCCAATGTTAGTAAATTCTTTTTCAGCTGATTAGAAGAAAGAATCTTTTTCGACGCTGTCAAGCAATGAATGTGACGGTACATCTCTGTGTACATCATCGTTGCTCACTCCGACATCTGGTACATACTTACACTCGATTTGACTCTTTCCCGCACTGTTCATGCTCAGAAATGAAATCTTCCCCTCATCCCTGAATTAGAGGAGAGTACAAAAAATTAGATGTCCTCAGCGAAGATATTTCAATGATGAAGAATTGATTGATCATCTTACCTGCGTTCTTCCGACGCCTCTGACGTCTCTTCTCAAGTGATATAAAATCGATGCCATAGAAAAATTGATGGTAATTTACCAATAATTACAAAGGGACAGCTACACAATTTACCGTAGTGTGACAAGGAAGGAATGTAAGCATTATTATATTTTATATATTATTCACTCGTGCGCTTCCACCGTCATCTAAGAAAGGAACACTTTGTAAGAAACACACTATGAAGATTCCATATAGCAAACCTACAGACACCTAGGTGTTTCTAGGTGTCTTTAAGCAAACCTTACGGGCTATAGTACTTAATCAACTAGTATTCAACTCACCACACTGAAACTATTAATCCGATTTAAAAAAATAAATGCCGACAAATAAATTCACGTTTACCCCTTTTATAACTCTCAATTTCATGGAAATCGACCCAATAGCAATAGCTACAGAGAAAATTCGTGTACAAAATAGGAGTACTTACACACGTACGTACACACAAATACATGAATTTAAACGAATGTATAAGATTCTAACTTAGATCCTCTGCTGAAACGTCCACCGCGCGGAAGAATCCTGAAGAGAAAAATTTCATTTTAATTATAAACGAGTGTAACAATTTTCAAGCCGGTGCAAGACTATATAGTATAAATACCTACAGCGCATCCGCCACCTTTTGAAACAGTTTTCAGTTTAACCTGTTGCGGGATAGTCGTGTATTGTGCGTTTGTGTTGTGCGAATTTGTGAACATTTTTTGCATTCGTTTCTGTTGGTCTTGTCCAAGGTCACCGTGTAGTGTACTGTGGTTTGTTAGTACGTTGTTGTGGCAAAAGTGCAGTGCAACATGAATGTCCACATTGATAAAATTTTATCCAAAGTAAAACTGATAAATCAAGATCAGCGTTATAAAAAAAGTGATTTTGTTGCAAATCCAATAGTTTTAAAAGAGGGAACAATACTTCCTATGACACTTCATCATTTTGTATCCCACTGCGATCTTCTCCTTGTTTATTGCAAGCTTATTGAAAATGAAAAATGTCGCGAATTATTAATTATTTTATCCAAACAAATGTTGCATTTATACAATTATGAAGGATCGGAAAAAATAATACTAGAAATATCTCTGGATGTGTTGGAATCTTGTTTAACAAACAATGATTTTTTGGACAATAAACGTATAGGCTGTGACAAAGCTGCTGTTAACATTTTCAAAATGTTGTGGAGCATATTACCATTCAATCTATTTGTTGGACCCAGGCAAGAATATCGTCTCAATGATTATAAAGACCATTATGATCTTGAGGGTAGATGTCTTATTCCACTGAATCAACAAGATTTATATCAAGAATTTCAAGAAGCAGTAGCAAATTTTTTTCGTCCATGTATAGAGGAAAATGCACGAATAACAAGATTTTATCAAGCCATGGAAGAAATGATCAAGTTGAATATCAGATTTCCTCTTCCATTTATAGAAGACAATTGGGTTATAGCAGATCCAATGTTTAACAATCCTATGATTCAATCTTTATTCAAAATGATAGAGCGATTAAAAAAAAACCTATAAAGAAGGCAATTTGAAAAAACTCAAACTATTTTGTAAAGAATTGAAGAAAATAACTGACAATAATGGTCGCAAGACATGAAGAATAATCAAAAATTTATGAATGCTATTGAAATTGTGACAACTAGATAATATATGGTTGAGTATTTTGAAGAAAATCCTGTTGCTTTGATGGAAAATAATCAAATTCATTTGGGAAAAATATTTGATTTTGATCAAATATTTTCAATGTTAGACCCACACTTCAACATTAACATTGAAAAGATTGTAAAGGATGTGTCTAAAACTAAAAAATTCATTGTCCACAAAGAATTATTCTTTAGATTTGCAAATTATTGTGGTTGGCATTTAATACACAAGCTCAAAGCTGTGGTAACTTCTAACAATGATCGCAATGGCGTGGCGTTGAAAGCGAGCGCCTAAATAAGGAAGCCTTTGTTAGCCATTTTCTAAAATTTTTACTGCATGACAATGATGGTGATGATGACGAAAATTTAAAAAAATTGAAAAATACTTTTAATTATCCAAGTATACGCAACTTTCTACAGACAAACTATAAAAATAATTTGTTAGATGTTGCAATGAATGCATTTCAAATAATGCTACATATTCCTTCTTTACCATTTACAAAAAACTAGGATAGGTTTTTTTCAAACCACTTCTTGGAGAAATAAAAAAATTTGAATACCGGTATCCACCTAATTGTTTTTTTTTTCTCTCCTTCCTCTAGAAAATGTTATAACATCCTGTTGTGCAAATAAATACCGTCACAGCAGTTGGGAACAGAGGAGAATTGTGACGGCAATCACGCATTTAAAACGTACAGTGATCCCTCTTTGTGGACCCAACTGTGATGCAACTGTGTGCCATCACAATCCTGTCACGTGACGGCATTTTGCACAACAGGATGTTAAGATGAATACTTATGATCCAGAAAAATCAACCCAATGTTATGTTGAAGCCAATCACATTCTGCATAGCGCTCTCAAGCCATTGATCAAAACAAATTTAATGTTGTACTGGAGATATTTTTATTATTTGAAATTGGTTATTTTTTCAACCTGTACTTATTGATAAAAATAAATATTTCATCATTATATACTTTCAACGCTTTTACTTCATTTCTGTGGTTAATTTTGCACACAGTTTGCTACACTGCTGACACTCTCTCTTATACAATCATAGAAAAGTTTGTGTACAATGTAGTGTTAACATCATCCATGTTTGCTCCATTGTATCCACTAACGCTGTTTTCTGATTGGTTTAACCTATATTAAATGAGAAGAGAGTAAAAATCATCCCGTAAATAATTTGTTCCCATCTGAAGCCCTGGAAAATATGGGAAAAATTACTCGTTTGATTTCCATAGCCCCATTGATCCCAAAACCCATTGGATTCTCAATTTTAAAGGGCTTCACAGGGACATACCTGAAGTCCTTCTGATTCCTGGGCTTTATTTGGGGAACCCACATAATTCCCATTTTAGCCCTATTGTCAAATTTCCCTTTTTTTGAGTCCTTGAAGTCTTTTGTTTTTGAGGGCGCTGGATCTTGTTTACCCATTGTTATGTGTGGCGCTAGCGCATGTACAGTGTGTTTCACTGCTCCAAGCATTTCCAAGCAATACCTTCATTGAGGTCTATAGCGCCTCTTATTTTCTCATCATGTCTTCCATTCAACTTTATTGTACTTCTTATATGGCTGGCTGACACTTGGTCCACCACTTATGTGGTCCGAGCATTGACATTATAATACTTTGATGTAAACTGTATAGTCAATGGTCCAAGTATTCAGTCATGGGCCATGGCTATCTTCCATGAAGGCTGGAACAAGTAGATTTGATAACACCTAAATAGGCTGTGCCCACTAATGCATGCACTTGTTAAACACACCAGTACTCACACAGGCCAGGATTAAGGCAGGGGGGTCCTGAGAAGCCATTGCAGGAAGCCAGGCCACCTCAAAAAAGGGGGCCCACATTCGCTCTGCCATGTTCTTGAAACATTGTACAGGCAAGGGGAAAGCCCAAGATGATTTTTTTTTTTTGGGGGGGGGGGGGGCTCACTAACCTGGGCTCTGGGCATTGAAACTTCTAAATCCGGCCCTGAGCGCTGTGCATGTTCTGGCCTTCCTTGAAGACAGTCATCATTGAGAACTCAAAAAAGAGTAGTTTTATACTGATTCATTAATTTTGTGGATTAACTTGCGCAAAAAACGGCGCTTCAAATAGTTCAAAACAAACCACCAAGCGCCAGTGGAACGCTTCCCCTACGGCAGTCTGGCAGGTGCCAGCAGTCACTCCTTGGAAAAGAAGAGGGCATTCGTTCAATGTATTTCTGATGGGACTGACGCCCTCTTTACAGACCTACCTTCTCACTTGTTGCAGTCCTTCTTTCTCCCTCCCTTTCCTCATTACCTATTTTTCAAAATTTGAACGCATTTCAATTTCAACGGTTTCCCTGTTTTTAAGTCTCCGCCAGGGTTTAGCCAGGGTTTAGTTTTAGATATCTAACTTTCAAAAACAGTCTTGATTTCCTCGATTCTTCGATTTAGGAAATACAGGAGAAATCCTGAATCCGCTCTTTCTTCTCAGATACTTCGTTTTGCGAGTGAGGTAAAGAAATCGAATTATTTTATTCCTCATTTTACAAAGAAACTAATCAGCTTATGTTTTCATCTGATTCTTATTAGGTACTAATCAAGTAGAGAATCGACAAAATGATTCTAGAATTTTTGTTTCAATGTTCTACTTAGACCGACACTAAGAACTCTCAAATTCTCTCAATTCTCCGGATCCTTCCGCAACTTGTTTTAGACGGTTCAGCAGGAAATTGTGATTGTTCATGATTTATCTTCTTTATCAATTAAAGCCATAAAGTTCTCCATGTAATTCGCTCTTTGACGACTCCGTTTTGTTTTGAATAACGTCAACTACTTATCGTAATCATTTCGTGAGGTATTTCGCTGCGATATCGATTATTACTGAAAGTCCTACAGAAGAATCGAGTCCACTGAAGAAGCTCATAAGACTATAGAAGGATCACATCACAGTCCTCGTCATCTGAAAAATTCATTCTTATTGAGTTCTTACCTATCGCAATCCTAGAATTACAATATCTTTCCTACAGTTTCTCGAGTGAGTTCTGATTCAATTCAGTCGTTGAGCGCTGCAGAAACGTGCCCTTAATCTCCTGATAAGAGTCTCTCGTCAAAATTGTCCATTTTTTGTCTATTATTATTCGATATTTATCTTTGCAGATATTCCGTTACTGTTGATAATTCATAGTGAACAACAATATGCCTACCAAGAAGAGAAAGAAAAGCGTTTTAAATGCTATTGATCGGTACCTTCTGCAGAAGAAGTATAGTCTAGGTAAGAGGATGTATTTCATTCTGAAGATGAGTTATTATGTCGAGAGATAATCAGAAATTGTGATCGATAACATCATCGAAAATTCCTCATATTTTTCAGAGAAGGAAGACAGTAAAACGGAGAAAGCCATCCAAGTTGTTCTGAATGTTCCTAAAAATTTAGTTCCTATTGTAAAAAGAAAAGAGGCGAAACTTCGGTCTTCTGTAACATCAGCTCCAAATAGGAAGTCAGGTAAAATTTGAAAAAATTGAATACGCAGATATTACCACGTTCGGTAATTTTAGATCTATCTTGCGTAATGTAAAATCTCATTATGGCTAAGGATGTACAAAGATATGAAGGTGATTTTCGCATACTTTCATTTTTGAATTCTAGAGACCAAAATATTGTCCAGCAAAGTGAGGTTGCGAAAAACCGCGAAAAAGGATACGAGTACGTGCGTCCGGGCTTATGTAGAGTAATGAGATCTGACTTAATATATCATGGTTTTAATTTTACCTAGAAACGTCTCCTATTCATGAGAAGAAGTCTTCGAAAGTTGAATTACCGAATTCGCGTAAGAGCATAAGGTCCAAAATTCCGGAGACATCATCAAAAACTCCGAAAAGTTAGTTTGCCCTATCCTCATCTATTACAAAGAAGTTGTGTAAATTAAATGAAACGTATTCTGTTTTAGTTAAACTTCTTAGCCCAAGAGTTCTTGCAAGAAGCAAGAAAGGTCCGGTGAATCAAAATAAATCATGTAAGTGTATTATGGAGTTTCCTATTCGCAGCGTATAGTTTTCATTTACCACTGATTAACGTATGGTTGTCAGCAGATAAACGAGCGAATAATAAAATCGAACTCGCTACAGTTGAACGGTCTCATGAAGGTTAGTAAGATTTTAATGATAAGGATTATGTGAGCTTTTCCAGTAAACGGAATGTATCGATTATAGGAAGAATACGGAAGAATGCGAAAGATCCTAGTAAAACTGCACAAGTCACCAAAGTATCGAGTTCCTCCAAAGACGAGTCCTCAGGTTGAATTGAATTTATTGTGTTCTCAATTTGCTAAGAGTCGTTTCCCTTAGAGAAAAATTCAATCATTTTAGGTGGAAATGAAATCGTGGTTGAAAAACCTGGAAAACTTTCCAGAACTACCAAACGTACGTCAGATAGTCAAGCTAGCAATAAAAAACTCGAAATCAATTCATCGGGTGAGACTTTCATTTTTAATTCATTCTACATTTTACTTTCGTTCAATTTTCCAAAATTTTATCGGTTCTTCTGATATTAGGAACAGAAAAATTGATACTCAGTTTAATCTCTAGAATTCTTGCTCTGATTAGCAGGGGAACCTGATTCTTAAGATTGTAGAACTACCATTAACACGCTTAACTTTCCAAACACAAAAATAGCGTTCTAATGAACATTGAATCTTTCTAGGAAAGAATCGGATTATGATGAAAAAGCCTGAGAAAGTTTCCAGAACTGTTGATCGTGTTTCAAGAAAAAAATCAATCTCAAAGAATGTTAAAAACACTTTCACGGGTGAGAATGTCTTTTTTTTGAATTGTCCTTTTTATTCTCTCTCTTTTCAAATAGTATTCATACCTTCCTCATTATTTTCATTTTTCTGTGTGATGATTTGAAGCTCTTAATCGTGAGAAATCTCATCATTCGTGTAAAAGGAATGCCATGGTGAACTTTTCTGGACACTTTGCACTATTATCTACAAGAATTCGTCCTTAATCATTTCAGGATTAAATAAGATTACGTCGAAGAGACTCGGAAGACGTACCATAACCACCCCAGTCGTTCCGGCGAATTTGTCAAGCGCTGAAAATCTTGAAAATACTCTGACGGGTAAGAATTGTGCCAATATTCTTTCTTGAGTCCAATTCCATATGATGAATTAAAGAAGGGGGAATAATAGAACGCTCGACGCTGCTCAGAGGAAGTAATTTTTTTGTCTCTTTTTTTTTCTTTCTCTCTTTCCATGAATTCCCAACTGATCCAAAGGAACGATTTAAAAATATCAATCCGGGTAAATATGTGTAGTACTAAATTTAGACCTGTTGTCTGATCTATTAGACATATTGGATTGAATCTTTGGAATCTTCGAATGTCCAAAAAATTGAAAAAGAGTAGCTGCACCTATCGAAAAAACATTCTAGAGATGCCGTTTTATGCTCTATTCGCGGACCTGAATTATTCTTGATCGAGAACAGAATCCGTATTGCTGTGAATTTTCTAGAAATTCGGTGTGATAAGACACCTCGTAGACTTCGTTGTCTTGTGGCGGGGAGGTGATAAACGTCTGAAGGAAAATGTTAATTTTTTTCTTGTTTCTTTGCTTCCTCAACATAAAATATTGATATTAATGATTACTTCCCTTAGAAAGAACTTAATAGTGATGTAATTATTTCAGGAGAAAATCAAATTACGACTCAGGAAGCGAAAAGACCTTCCAGAAATTTGAAACGTGTCCCAAGCCGACAGTCTAGTGGTGAGAATCCTAATAATAATTCAATGTGTAAGAAGTGTTATGAACCTTTTTTTTCAAGTTCGTGCCATTTGTTTTCCTTTTTTCTGTATAACATCTTAAAGATTATTTTACTACCTTTCTCGTTTTTAATACTGTATTTCTCTTTTTAAATTCAAACTTCTAACCCTTGCGAGACTAAAAATCTCATCATTATTAAACTTTCATCGTTGCATTTATTTCAATTTTCGAAAATTCATCTAACGAAAGTGAAATTGTTTCAGGAGGAGATGACGTTACCGGGAAGAAGTCTGAAAAACTCTCTAGAACTACTGAACGTTTTTCGAAGAGAAAGTCGAACACGGAAAATATTGAAAATAATTCGACCGGTAAGAATTTTTGCATCTTCTTCCTTTTGATTGGTGCTGTTTGTTTGTTTATTCTTCGAGATAATTTTCAATTTGATCGCTTTTCTAAAGCGTAAAATTCAAAATCCCTCCTTCTAATTAATTAAATGGTCTTAGGAAAAAATCAAATTACAAAGAAGCAGCCGAGGAAATTTTCCAAAACTACCAAAGGTGTTTCAGAGAAACAGTCGAGCACTGAGAGTATCAAAAATGAAACAGGAAATCGGATTACGAGGAAACAGCGAGAGAAACTTTCTGAAACCACTAAAGATATTTCAGAGGAACAGTCTGGCTCTGAGTGTATCGAAAATAATTCAGAAAATCAGATAACGAAGAAACGCATTGGGAAACTTTCCAAAACCAGCGAAGGTGTTTCAGAGAAACAATCGAACACTGAGAGTATTAAAAATAAAACAGGAAATCGGATTACGAGAAAACGGCGAGAGAAACTTTCTGAAACCACTAAAGATGTTTCAGAGGAACAGTCGGGCTCTGAGTGTATCGAAAATAATTTAGAAAATCAGATTACGAAGAAACGCGTTGGGAAACTTTCCAAAACCAGCGAAGGTGTTTCAGAGAAACAGTTGAGCACCGAGAGTATCAAAAATGATTCGGCAGGTGAGTATTTGAATAAATATCTATATTTAAGTTTGTCTTGTGTATTTTATTTTATTCGGAATCATACATCTCCGATATTCCACTTTTTCATTCTCATTGTGAGAACAAAACACTCGCTCCATCAAAAATTCTTGTATTGTTTTAGGTTCTAGAAAAATAACTTCGGAACGTAGTAGCTCTCCTATACCGAAAAGTAAGTAGTATTATTTTGAGCAACTTCGTTATCTTTTGAAATTGACGTTTAGTAATTGATAAATTCGTCCTTATTCGTTTACCCGAACTAGAAAAGCAAAAAGTTGTCAAAGGAAAAACTGACATTGCAGAAACATGTTCGCCAATTGTAGAAAGTGAACCAAGCAGCACTCATGATGAAGTCGTTCCAAGCTCACACGGTATTTTTCTTTTTACCTATCTTGTATCAAAAAATTGATATTCAAACTGTCTGAAGGAGATATTTTGTAAAAACTTCATCCATCTACTCTTATCTCATGGATCGGGTATGAATTAAAACGCTGTCCTTCTTCCTTATTCACCTTGAGTATTCTTGTCATTTATTTTCACAATCTCGTCATTGCGCTTACTTAACTTTCTTAAATCCTTTTCGTCAATTTTATCCTTCTGAAAATCATTACGTGTAAAACTTTTTACTTTATATTCTGTTGAAGATTCCAAAGCGGATACAGAAATGAATGAAGAAATGACCAAAATCGTTAAGAAATATCAACCCTAGTGAGTATCACTTTTATAACAGTGAGAGATTTTTGATTATCTTCTTCGTTTGGTTCGACATTTAATGAAAATTGGCTTGCAGCATGGAACAACTGAAGTCTCTCTCATCTGACGATATCAAAAAATATATTCAAGATCACCAGCAGTACTACATTGACTATAAGGAAAAAATGGAGACAAAAACTGAGGTAATCTCTTTGAACCTTTCATTTTTTCTCTTTCTTTTTCTCTGGGTGTATGTATAATTTTGCTCATTTTACAAGTATACTCTGCTTTCTGTTAGATTGCAATCACTCCAGGGAAGAAACCGAGAAAAAATGATGAAATGAAGGAGAGTTTCAAATGTAACCCTTTCAATTCTCAACAACAACTTGCCATGTATTATACATTCAGGGAGCTATTCCATGTGCCAAAGACTCATTTTCTGGTGCGTACTCAGTGATGAATTATTATTGACGTTATACATATTTGACTTGTAGAATGGTATTGAAGAGGAATCGGAGAGAAAGACAAAATTGTATTTTGTTATAATTAATTGAATGATGTGCGATTGAGGAAAAAAAAATAGGGGTAATTAGACGTGGATTGTGCCTAAATCTTTATTAAAGACAGTCTTCAATTGAAAAATAACAAGAGCTAGCCGGATATTTTCTTACACTGGCTATCGTTAGGTTTGCAAACGATACATTTACTGTAAAAAATTTTCGATGATGGTACGAGTTGTGGTGAGCTGGGCAAATCTCCGGGGTTTCGAAAATAAAATTTTTTGTTTTCATTTTCTATCGCTTTTCATCAATTCTATCCACTACGTGCTGTAAGCTCTTACTGTGATTATCATTTAATTCGTACATCCTGCTTACAATGCAACAATTTTTCCATTTTCAGGAATGTCGAAATTTTTTCACCGCCTTATTACCAGAAGTAGCATGTCAGCTATTTGCCGAAACATTCCACGTAAAAGTTACGATCGCTCCACGACTCATAAAAAAATTGTACCCGAATCCAGTGTCTCCTGTCTAGTTCAATGCCTAATTTTTGCGTTATTCTTATTATTTTTAAGACATCTACTTTCATTCTGTTTTATTTGATAAGTTTTTTTTTGTAACGAAGTTGATGCGAATAATTTTGATTTTTCCTTTGATATTTACGTATCGATTTTGTACTGTGACAACAAATTCGTGTTTGTCAGCTTTTTCTGATAGTTGTATTTTTGTTATTGGTTGAAAAATAGAATGTTTTCTAAAATATTGAATTTGTACTGCGTACTCAAAAGATGATACACTGTTCCTCTTATCTACCCTATATTATAAAATCATAACTCGACCTATCTCAGACCGTTGGAAAACGTGAATAAAAACTTCGATATCTTCATTTCTAATTGACATACAGACATGATGAAATGCGCAGAACACTCAGTAATGAATCATTAATCCGATGAACTTTTCCTCTTCAAATTTCATGCATTAGGAAAGGCGCTACAGGGGCACAACTCAAAAATTCCTTCGATTTCGCGAAAATAAATGAATACAAACTGCAATATCTTCACTTATAATCAAGATTCAGAAATGATCAAACGCGCAGATTATTCAGTGAAGAATTCTCTATCAGGTTTACCTTTACACATCAAATTTCGTCCATTAGGGAAGGTGCAACAGGGCAATTTTTCAATTTCGATCTGACTACGAAAAATGAATAAAAATGGTAATATCTTTGGTTCTAATTAAGATACAGAAATGATCTAACGCCCGTGACACTCAGCAAAGAATTCCTAATTGGATGTACTTTCACAAATTAAATTCGGTCCATTTGGGGAGGCTCTAAACCGGAACATCGCGAAAATTTTACTTAATTTCATCAAAAATTAAAACACAACGCGTGAAATAGAGCAATAGAACGTACAGGTACCTACTATTCGACCTCTAACACCCGCTTTCACAATGGCTTTTTGTTCTTTTTTTTTTTTTATTCACTACATTTCAAGAAAAGAAAGATAGGAAGAAAAAAAAAAAGGATGTAGTATTCTATCGATACAACCAACAAAAAAAGAAGTAGAAGAAGAGATTTTTCAAAGAAGGTATACCACGAGACCAGTGCGATGACGCCACTAGGACGAAAGTCATGACTTTGACACGTGCCGCAATAGATGATATCTTGGCCTTTTTTTTCCGGATCATGAAATTGTCCTCCTCATACATTACTTTTTTGTTGGTGTGCTGAATGAGTGAATGAGGTTGGATGTGAATGTAGGAAAGAAAAAGCTATGCACAAAAGATGCGCTCGCCAAAGGCTTTGTCTTGATAAACCTAAATCTTCTTTTATTGCCTTCTTTCTAATTTTTTCTGGGATGGGCAGGTTTGCCTGATTTTCGATCTGATTATTTCTCAAAAATCTACTTCCAATGTCAAGTTGTCGGAGTCAGTCGGAGTTGTGCTTATACCTGGGGTCGAAAAATATTGTATTTAAGAATATTTGTGATATCGCGTCGATAATTCGAATAATTTTGAATAGAGCGAAGTTCAGCATTTTCTTCTACAACTTGATATTGAAAAATTGTCCTCTACGAAGAGTAGTTCTGAAGTGGCTTCAGTTAATGGTATAATCCCCGTTGAAAAATTGCATCATCCAACTTCCGCATAAAGTATAGACAACATAAGGGAAGATGGTAATTGCCTTTTTAGGGCTCTGTCTCACTCTCATTGTCTTTACCAGAAACAGAGCTGTTTTTACTTAGTACGGAAAGCAATAGTGAAACATATTGTCGATCATTGGGATTTATATTCTGAGATTATCCTCAACAGTAAAATATATAACACAACAATAGACTCTGTAAATGATTACAGTGGTCATATGATGAAAAGTGGAACCCACGGTGGGCATGTCGAATTACTTAGATTCTTTGCACAAAATTAACCCTTGTGTAAAATCTTATAAGTCTCTACATGATGTACATAAAAGAAATGATGGAGAGGAGTATGCTTTTATGTTTCTTTAAGTTATGAGGGACCTGTGTTATTCATCTGAGATTCACAGGGAAGATGAATTTTTATCACAAATTGGGTGTGAATAGTAGAGTAGCATTCTTTCAAGGCTGTGCCAAAAGGTAATTATGATGAATAGAAATTGTACAAAACAGATCCATTCCTTTCACATAATTTTCTCGTGTTCTTTCGATTTTTCCTTTTTTGCGTCAGAGACATCGCAACCAGTGTCAAGTTTCATTTAATTGCTGAAAATCCTTCATTTCTAGGATCATTATCAGGTTAATGATTTTTATTTTTTACTCTTCTCATTATGGTTAAACACTTACTCTGCCAATTTCAATTACAATAAGTTTTACATCCACCCCGCGCAGGGGTTGGGCCGCGTAGCGGCCAGGGGGCGCAGCCCCCTAGTAAAGTAGATTTTGATAACTTTCCGTCGAATAAAAAAAAAAATGAATTTTCGTGAGTCAAAACATCCAACAATATACTTCTACTCAACTATTCAAAACCTTCCAACTGTAACAGCTCGTATAGTAAAAATGAAAATATTCTTGATACGATAACAAAAATAATATTTATAAAAATTTCTAAAAATATATCTCGTTGCTACCAATCAATCCGAAGATCGACGCAACTAGCCCTTTATAATATCGAAGCGTTTTTTACATTATTTCTAAAATACAAACATAGAAATTGAGCTACTTCGATCTACGTTTTAATATTTTTTGAGAATAGATGAAAAGAATCGGTCATTCTTTGACAAATCAATGGTACTGTAGCGAGATGCTTTTTCTGTCATTGAGTCGGTACCACAGTGGCGATTCCACAAACTTGGTTATAATATTCTGGTTGTAAGAGACACTTGACGAAAAATTCTCCCAAGTCGTACTTCGAAATTGTCCGCCCAGGAGAAGAATCCAAAGTAACTTTGTATTCACCTTTGGGTGAGTCAGCGATATGAGGAGGTAGAACTGCTATCCATTTCAAGGTAGTTTCTTTTTTAAGCATATCGAACATTCGTTGATGATCTGCATTCAAATCTCGAAACATTGCTGGTACTTTTTCAGGGTCGTAAAATAAGAAGGCTGAAAACAATGAAAAATATATTTCAATTCTCACTGGAACACTTGAAATGGATGGAAGTACTCTAATTTACCTGACAAACAAACTGAAATTTTTTCAACGTTTTTCTTCTTCATCGCTGATAGAATATTTTTGAGCCCTTCGGACATCGAGGTCGTGGGTACTATAATGAATTAGAAAAACAAAAAGTATTACAAAACAGGAGTTCAGCTTCGTTGAAATTATAATTCAAGATGATATAACCCTACACAGCCAAAAATGTGCGCGAACAAACTATTAACCCTCATGCCTAAAAGAAACTTATTAATACCCTTTATCGAGCCTAGACTTCTATTCATGGAGAATTTTGATTTAAATTGAACAGAGCTTCTTCGACAGTACTGACGTCTCGTTTGTTCAATTACTATTCACAAAATGAGCGTTAGGTTGATGGTAACATGAAAGATATCGGAACAAAAATTGATGAAACAGAAAATGAATATAATACAATTCAAGTATTTCTAGCGATTAGATGTATAAATCAACTCGAAACATGATACAATTGAGATTCACATTACAACCTCATTTCAAAAATTTAATGATTTTGAATAATTTTCAATGTTCCCCACTATCTACAAAGGCTAATATTTATCCTTATTAAAATCGAAGTAAGGTTCCCCTGCTTTCCTATGAATAGCCGCGGTGGTCTTGAAATTCTTTTTTTCATCAATGTACATACTTGTACATTCAGTACTCGCAGTGAGGATTTTCCCATTCATTTTACTGGCTGAACTCAGTGCACAATTTTATTATTAATATTATTACATCGTTGTGATGTCCGACCGGGTTCGCAGTCCACAGGTTGTCTAAAACAGTGAATCATTCACTACAAAATTTCTCTTATACCCAATTTTATGGAAGTTGGCGAATCATATCCCAAACCCTACTAACAAAAAATTTGAATGTATTCTAATTGGTGGGGGATTTTATGATCCATACGAGGAATTATGACCAATAGATAAAATTAGTAAGAGAGAGTTCTAAATTACAGGTTCTTCGGTTAAAAATTGATAGAGTACCCTTCAATAGTCAGAAGCTGAATAAAACGTATTCTTCATCTGGATACCATACCTAAAGAATTTCTTGTTCCTAATGTTACGACGACAGCATCTTTCCCATCGACAGTTTTCTCTACATCAGATTCGACGAGCACATCGCCTTGAATTATTTCCACTTTGTTACGATACGTTTCCGGTAGACGTGCAGGATCACGAAGCAAAGCTCGAACTTCTAATCCTGCAGAGGAAAGTCTAATATTTAGACTTAAATCAGGACGCATAAGTTTACGAAAAAAATCTGATACTTACCCATGTTCAAAGCAGCTTCTAGGGCACATAAACCAGTCATCCCACTGGCACCAAATATTGCTATACTCTTCATAATGAATTAGCAAACCAAGTATCAATAGTCACCAAATTCCAACCAAAGAATCCAACCGACAGAAGGTGATAAGATGATTAACGTCTGTGCAGAGGACTGTTGAACTTACGTCGTCAGCTAATTACGAAAGTACAGTATTAGAACACGAAATTACAAACATTATAATCTGATTCCAATTCGGTTCGAACTGGTAATGGTGCGCACCTTCCGATTCCGATTAAGCTGACGTCGATCAGAAATATTCTCACGATTTGGTCGATGGATGACTGGAAGGTTAGCAAGAAGGTAAGGCGCTAGAAGGATGAGCTGTTTGTTGTTATTGCTTTGAGAAGAAAAAATGATAATAAAATCAATCTGTTCCGAACAGGTTCCGGTTTGAACTTCGGATGCAGGACGGTACATGATAATAATAATATTCTCTCACTTGCTCCTGTGGGAACTCATAAATCTGTCTTTCTTTCTCATAAGAAAGATGGCTATTCCGCAAGTTGAAATGCAACCAAGAAAGAGGTATCCATCTCGCCGAAAAATCGCACTCATGCCAGCTCTTTTCCCTGATTCATACTTCTGAGAGCTCACGCAAGGCAGGTGGCGGTGTCAACCTAGTTTGAACGATGGACACTAGATGTCAGTAATTTTGGTTTGGCAATCCTTGTTGCACAAGCCCAATAAAGGGGCTTGATTTTGTAGAATTTAAAATTTGTTCGTAATTTTCTTGTTTTCATTGAAATTTTGTGTTTCCATACTTTTTTCCGAACATATAAACTGATTAAATTGAAATGGCTCGTTGATTACGGGCTATTTACTTATTCATTCCTGAATTTCGCAAGCTACGATCAGAAAAAATGGCCAACGCTTACGTTGTTACTGCCCATAAAGCGACCGCAGTTACATCTTGTGTGACCGGTAAATTTGGATTTTCTTTTGTTTACGGACGTTTAATGATTATTGGTTTCTTTGCTTTTAATTTTTGGATCCATAATTTCATATTCTCACATCTCTCTTAGGAAACTTCACCTCCAGTAAGGATTTGAATTTGATCCTAGCCAAGAGTAATCGTTTGGAGGTCCATCTAGTAACGCCAGAAGGTCTACGACCTATGAAAGAAATAGGAATAAATGGGAAAATTTCGGTTATAAAATTATATCGCCCGCCGGTAATTTCATGTTGCTCGATGTTCTTCGCTGCGTTTCAAGAACATTCATCAGTAACCATAAATTTTTTCAGGGTGCGAAGAGAGATTTACTATTTTTGATAACGATGAAATATAATGCAATGATACTCCAATGTCAAGGAGATGGAGATAATTTCGATATTATAACGAAAGCTCATGGAAATGTTGCGGACCGTATCGGAAAAGTATCTGAGAACGGTATCATTGCTATAGTCGATCCGCTCGCTCGGGTTATAGGTTTAAGACTTTACGATGGGTTATTCAAGATTATTCCGTTGGATAAGGGTAATAACGAATTGAAAGCTTGTAGTATTCGGTGAGTGATTCTTTTTCGAATTTTGAATGATACTCAACCTTCAATTCTATCAATTCTTTTCGTGTTCAGAATGGAAGAGGTTGAAGTGTTCGACATAGAATTTCTTCATGGCTGTGCAAATCCAACCATCATACTCATTCATCAAGATGTTAATGGGAGGCATATAAAAACGCACGAAATATCGTTGAAAGATAAAGAATTCACCAAGGTGAATAATGTTTTTTCTAATTTCTGATTTCTGTTTTTATTCTGTGAAAATTTAATTCCAACGTTTTTTTTTTTAGAATCCTTGGAAACAAGATAATATTGAGAATGAGGCATCTCTCATAATTCCGGTTCCAGAGCCTATTTGTGGGGCGATTATTATCGGTCAAGAATCTATTCTATATCATAATGGTTCCAATTACGTTGCCGTTGCTCCTCCAGCAATAAAGGTATAAGAAGGCTTACAATCTCGTCTCAACTCCTTCCTCGTATTATTAATTAATAGTTTATTTTTTTCTCCTGTAGGATAGTAACATTTGTTGTTACACGAGGATCGATGCCAAAGGAACAAGTTATCTACTAGGTAATATGTCTGGTCAGTTGTTGATGTTACTTCTTTTAACGGAAGAAAATTCTGATGGGACGATAATCGTCAAGAAACCAAAAGTAGAAGTTCTTGGTAAATAGTTTTCTTTCACAGAAAAAAATCTCATGAGTTGTCCATGTTTCTGAAAATAACCTTCAATTTCTAGGCGAAGTTAGTATACCGGAATCAATCACCTACCTAGATAATAGTGTACTCTTCATTGGATCTAGGTTGGGTGACTCTCAGTTAGTGAAACTTAACAAAATTCCAGATGAGAATGGTTCATATGTGACAGTTATGGAGAGTTTCACAAATTTAGGTCCAATAATCGATATGATTGTTGTTGATTTGGAGCGACAAGGGCAAGGACAACTTATTACGTGTTCTGGTATGGTTTGTTCCTTGTAAAAATACCAATTCAATTTTTGTTTTCTTGAATTTTTGAATATCTTCAATTATCAGGTGCATATAAGGAAGGATCATTGAGAATCATTCGTAACGGTATCGGTATCCAAGAACATGCATCTATCGACTTACCAGGCATAAAAGGTATTTGGGCCTTGAATACGTCATCTCCGGAAGGCTTGAACGATACTATTGTTTTATCATTTGTTGGCCATACTAGGTAAATCCACGTCCTGACTTTCCTTTCGTGTTGTTTTTATATTTCAAAATGTTTCAATTGATCGGGTTTCAATAATCCTGTAGAATCTTGACTCTACATGGAGAAGAAGTTGAAGAGACGGAAATCTCGGGATTTCAATCTGATAAACAAACGTTCTATTGTGGAAATGTGAACGGAGAGCTCATCATTCAAGTAACATCCTCCAGCGCGAGATTAATATCAACAAAAAAGAAATCGTTATTAAGGTAACTCATGTTAGAAAAACTGATCCATTTTAGAAGACTGCAGAGTGGAATGAAAAAAACAGCAAATATATGTATTGAAATTTTCCAGTGAATGGAAACCCAGTGAAGACAAAACAATCAGCGTTGTCGCTTGCAATGGTAGTCAAATCGTATGTGCCGCTGGTAGCGAATTGTATTATTTAGAATTAGTTATGGATGAAATCGTCTTGAAGAAGTAATGGAACGGTTATCAATATCTTTCGGATTGAATGCGATTTTCATAGTATTTTCATGAATCGTGATCTTATCAGGTCTACGACTTTGGAGCATGATGTTTCTTGTTTGGATATGTCACCGGTTTCAAATACGGGTGGTAAAGATGAACGATCAGACTTTGTCGCGATCGGTTTATGGACGGATATTAGCGCTAGAGTTTTGAAAATACCAACACTGGAGGAATTGAGTAGAGAACAGCTCGGAGGAGGCTAGTTGTGACTCACAATGATGTAAATTGTAATAAAGAAAGTTTGCTTGTGAAATTAATGATCCTCTTCTTTTTTTTTTTAGAAATTATTGCAAGATCGATACTCATGACCGTTTTTGAAGGAGTTACCTATCTTCTTTGCGCACTTGGAGACGGATCTATGTTCTATTTTACTATGGATAAAAATACTGGAATACTATCTGATAGGAAAAAGGTAAGTGTTTTTGTAATGCATGATGAAAATTAATTTATTTTAAATCATTGGATGCGATGAACTTCTGCAGGTGACCCTGGGGACCCAACCTATCATTCTGAGTACGTTTAGATCTTTGTCTACCACGAATGTGTTCGCCTGTTCAGATCGACCAACGGTTATTTATTCATCAAACCATAAATTAGTGTTTTCTAACGTTAATTTGAAGCAAGTGAATCATATGTGCTCGCTGAATGCAGAAGCGTACCCGGATAGGTAAGTATCAACTCGATGGGGAAAAAAATACTTTCCTCGTGTCTGCTGCAATTTTAATCTTCTTTGTCTTAGTTTGGCAATGGCCACGGATAATACGGTGACGATCGGAACCATCGACGAAATCCAAAAATTGCATATACGAACTATACCATTAGGGGAAGCACCTAAAAGGATCGCTTATCAAGAAACTTCGCAAGTAATTGAATAACGGATTGGTGATTTTATTACGAAAAATGTTTGGTTTATGAACATTTATAATGTCTTCTCTGTCTGTAGACATTCGGTGTTATCACTATGCGCGTAGATGCTTTAGATGGTGGAAATTTATGTCCCGCACGACCCAGTGCGAGCACTCAAGCTCAAAGTACTTCACACTCGTCTTTGACCTCATTATCTATGGTTAACAAAAATAATTGCCCATATTTACCGGATATGGGAACTGAAGTCGAGGTGCATAATCTATTAATCATCGATCAGAATACATTCGAAGGTAAATGAAGGTTTTTCTTCAATTGCAGTTTTCGTAGAGTGTCCATATTTTTCTAATTTGTTTTCTATCATTTTCAGTGTTGCATGTTCATCAACTTCCTCCCAATGAATACGCGTTAAGTTTAGAATCCTGTAAATTGGGTGACGATCCAAATCACTATTATGTAATCGGAACGGCGTTAGTAAATCCTGAAGAAAGCGAACCTAAAGTCGGTCGAATCATTATGTTTCAATATGAGGATGGAAAATTGACGACAGTCGCCGAAAAAGAAGTGAAGGGGGCTTGTTATTCCTTAGTTGAATTTAATGGAAAATTACTAGCCAGTATTAATAGCACTGTAAGTTGTGAGAATAGACTTCGTTATAAATTTTGGAATTGGGACTAAAAGCTCGTTATTTTTTTTTGTAGGTCCGATTATTCGAATGGACGTCAGAAAAAGAATTGCGTATCGAATGTAGTCACTTCAATAATATAATCGCTTTGTACTTGAAAACCAAGGGTGATTTTGTCTTGATTGGTGATTTGATGAGATCCATGACTCTATTACAATATAAAACTATGGAAGGAAGTTTCGATGAGGTAAGGGGTTTTTTTCGGCGTAAATTTTCCACGATAGATACCCTGTAAAATTTCGAAAACATTTAACGTGGCGCAATAATGCTTTTGTTGTATTGCTTATGATGCGTACATTCATATTTTACTTATGAAGAAAAAAAGGAGAATGGAAAAAGTTCAAAGAAAGACACGTTGAACGCAGTTTTTCTTAATTTTTCTGTCTCTTAAAATCTTCAGAATTATTTACGAGTACTAAAAACAAAAAATCATTGAATTCATTTCCTTCGTGAACAGATATCTCGGGATTATACTCCGAACTGGATGACTGCTGTCGAAATTATGGACGACGATACATTTTTGGGAAGTGAAAATCATTACAATTTATTCGTATGCCAAAAAGATAGGTAATTAAAATCATAAGTTTCAAATAAGTATTTAAATTTTGTTGCGTCACATTAATGATTGATCCGTCGATTACAGTGCCGCGACGACTGATGAAGAACGACAACAAATGGCTGAAATAGGACAGTTTTATTTAGGAGATTTGGTAAATGTATTTAGGCATGGTTCTCTTGTTATGCAACATTCTGGTGATACGACCACTCCAACTCATGGTTGCATTCTATTTGGAACTGTCAATGGAGCTATAGGTACGAAGTAGTTCCTACGTTGAACATTCGAAGAAAATGTCTATTTCTACTAAGTGTTACTTTTTCTTTGTTACCAGGGTTGGTCACCCAGGTTTCGCCTCAGCTGTATGAGTTTCTGCATCAATTACAAGATAAATTAGCTGAAATAATAAAATCCGTCGGTAAAATTGATCATAAATTCTGGCGTAGTTTCTACACGGACGTCAAATGCGAACCAAGCGAATCATTTATTGACGGCGACCTTATTGAAAGTTTTCTAGACCTGGGACAGAAAGATATGGAGTTGGTTGCTCGATCTTTCCAAGTAGGTTCTATTTTTCTTCTTGTACATTTGTTGTTCTTCTTCAATGGTATTTTGATGTACAATCTATTCCTCAGGGTAATTCTCAAGCGTTGGGTTTCTTCGAGGATACCGTCACTGGAGTGACGAAAAATGAAATAACGATTAACGATATTATCAAATTAGTTGAAGATCTGACAAGGATACATTGATAGGGTTGTAGAATTTTGTAAATAATTAAGTTTTCCGTGTATGTACATACTTTTCGATTTTGTGATATTGTATTTTAACAATATAATTGATAGTAACTCCTAGATCGTTAGTTCGAAAAGAAGAAGTCGAATATTGTGATTCCTCAGTGACGAATTGATGTACATTTTAATACAATTTTTTCTATAATAGAATATTGTTCGCCTATTACGAATCTAGCCAGTTGATAATATCCTGCAACCCTACATTCGTTATGGAACTAAATTCAACTATGGTAATTTTTTGTTGTATCTGTGATTTGAGTTTCTCCACTTGCAACATCAATAGCGCTTCGTTCCGCATTTGACGGTAAGATAGGTCTATTTTTGATAAAACTAATAATATCTGAAATGAGAGAAGATTCAACCCGTCAAAGACAACCAAAGACGCATACAAAACAAACGTCTAAATTCAGAACACGTACGTCGGCATTTTTCAGTAGAAATTCCACAAGAATCGTATAGAACAGCACTCCTGAGAAAGAAATCTGACACAAATTACTGGCATCGACGACGAATATTACTTTATTAATATTATGGTAATAATGTGACCATAATGGCGCTATCAAGCCTCCTAATTCTCGAACAAGAAGATACCTGTTATTTTGGAACTTCACCTTGTATAGACTTGTGCCTACTGTTGGAACACTACTGGTTGTTTCGTCGATTTCAGCACGTTTCTGCAGTTTTCGTAACATCAGAGTTTTTCCAACTCCTGGTGCCCCAACACAAATGCATGTAATTTTCTGATGAACGGCTGAGAAGATTCGACATTCACATTTCATCAGAGTCTTACTATTACATATGAATTTATTTTTTCGTTTGTATCTACAAATGATACTCACAAGCCATCTGACGTGCTCCAAATATTCGGGATATCACGTGAAACAATTGAGAATGACTTTATCACATTGAGTGGAGATATAGGCTCGTTAATTGAGAGGAAAAATGAAACGTTATCGAAGGTGTGTTAAGTAACTATGGTAACCATTCAATATTTAGTTTCATAGGAACATAATTTTCAATCCCTCTGAAATAAATATTCTCTTCGTCACATTTCTCATCTAACAGTACTAAATATAGTGATTTACTGCCTACAACTTTTGAAGGTCCGGTGAAGAATCAGAAAGCTTTCATATGACATGTATCCATAGAGCTGACCCCAAAAATGTCCATCTTGATTCATTCCATATTACAAGTGTTCAAGAACGATGTTTAGAAACTCGTAAATAAATTCAATGAAAATGTCCAGTTTTTTTTTCTCAGTCATGTTACAAAAAAATGATACTCGGTGTTTTATAGAACAGAATAATATAATCAGAATAAAGTAAAAACTTTCGATCAAATAAAATGGCAAAAATACTGCAAATAGGTTGATGATTACCACAAATATTTTAAATCAACAAAACAATTAATATTATACGAACATACCCAGAAATCGGGCAAAAAATGAGAGCGCGTACATAAATATCAATCAGACTTTGAGATAGAGGAAAAAAAAAAAAGAACTGAACGCTTGTTTTTATAGTTTGAAAAAGCAAATTAATCGCGTACACAGTAACTGTACTCTAAATACATAACATCTACAATATGTTCACTGAAAATATGAAACAAAAAATCAACATAAAGAGCAAAATCACGGAACGAAAGAGTGAAATTGGAAAGAATGTAAGAGAAATAAGAGCACTGGAAAAGGGATTGTATTTCAGGGAATAAGGAAAATATTTGAAAGTGAATCTTCTTATAAATACTGCTATTATTCGTTCTTCTTACAAAATTATGTGAATATTTTTCTTAAACCTGTGGTCTCCGAAATCAAATTTGTAGCTGCGGGGACGTTTCATGGAATCACGGAGAGGAGAAAATTACAACAAAAATACATTTAGTCTCAGACTTGCATCCAAGAATGCAAAATTATAGGTTTTACATTGAAAGTCAGACTTCTTCTCAGAGCAGAATACTTCCATTTTCAACAATCATCATTGAAATTACCGTTGGTACTAAAATAATGATGATAATAATTGTATACTGCGAAATTATCTTATATAACCGGCACAGCTACATAATATGTACACCTGGGACTCACAAGAATTACCCGTCACAGAAAAAGAGCATGAAAATTAAATGTAGGTATCACTCGAGAAAAATTGAATGACATCTGTATTTAAGTAGAAATACAATTTTATGCAGGTTTTTCGGATACATCCCGAAAATGTTAAATTAAAAAAAAAAAAAAAAAGAAAATCGAAGTAATGAGTAGAAGGCACCACATTTTGGTGAATCAGCCAAAATTATTCGAGAATTATTTTCATATTAAGAACTTAATCCTCCATATCCCTGAGAAGACAAATGGCAAATTCACCTCTGCAATTTTCAATGAAATCGCTTATCGCCGGTTTTGACTTCTTTCAAGACTAGATCGTAAATTTTTCAATAATGTACCAATTTGCATAGCTTGAAAGACAGTGACATTAGGATCAGAGCACGCCTTCAACCAATCTAAGAATACTTCACCATGCTTCAACGCTTCTTCAACCGATAATGTTTGTTTTGTATTATCGTTCCTATCATCTGTAATTACACCATCGTTACAATAATTACCTTTACTAATCATACCATTATCACTTGAATTATGATTAATAGCAACACGATGATGGTGATTATTAACTTTATCACCATTACATAAACCGTTCTCAATATTGTAAGGGGTGACAATGAAATTATTGTTCTTACTGGAACAATTATTATTGTCATTATTGTTATTATTATTGACAGTGCTATTATCGTTATTATTTATA
The DNA here is from genome assembly GCA_035079395.1 of Aspidiotus destructor. Lineage (NCBI taxonomy): Eukaryota > Metazoa > Arthropoda > Insecta > Hemiptera > Diaspididae > Aspidiotus > Aspidiotus destructor. The sequence continues at coordinate 5,666,651 of JAVHKZ010000003.1, read as the reverse complement.
TTATTATGGATTGTATTATTAATTATGACTGGTCTGTCATGGTACATCTTGTTCAATTCATTCTTGAAACAGGTTTCTAAATCGGAAAGACGTCGTTTACTTGGTACTACAAGGGCTAATGGCTCATCCTCGTATGAATCAATCTTATCGGAAGAAGCGGGTGATACAGGTGACACAGGAGATGAATATCCATCGCATACCGTACTGGTGTTTGTTTTACACCAGTTATAGAAGCTAACATTTTTAGAGAATACCGGTAACATTCTGTAACGAAACAAGAAAAACAGAATATGAGTGCTGAGAATAATTCCAAAATAGATTCGAATCAAAATAGAACTAAGAATAAGTAGCAAAGTGTTGCGTAGGTACCTATTAACTGAAAAATTTTGCAAAAATCTTTTGCATATTTGTAAAAATTTTCATTTAGCACTACAAATTACATTAGGGGTTCAAATGTAATTTGTTTAAATGTGAAAGGCAGTGCCAAATAAAAAATTTTATATTGTAATTCGCTTTCACGGATAAAATTCTTTCATTATTATTTGTAGAAAGAATCAAAAAACATTCGACATCAAACTCTATTTCAACTTGTTACTTCCTTTTTTTTCCTTCCTAATGTGAATGCAATGAGATCATTATCTCAAAGAGTAAGTCGGGTCCTACCTATCCTGCGCAATAATCTCTCCATTTCAGAATTGCATTTCATATATTGTTTACTTCTGAGGCCAGAATTACGATGCATAACATGCGTTAATATTGAAGGAGGTTGACAACTGATTTTACAAAAATCAACTTTCACACTAGGCCTATGTACATTCTGCTGTTTGGTTGTTATCATCTTCATACTACTGAAAGTAGAGCTGAAAGTTTTTCCTCAGTATTGCTGTTTTTCCACTTCAGGTTCCTATTATTAAGGCTAGACAGAGATAATTGATGGGCGGTTCGAATGGTGGATAGGAATTACTCAATGAACGTAAGAATGGAAAGTCACAAAATAACGCAATACTACGCGCTTATCAATCCAATGGAACATTTTCCTCAAATTCAGCTTCGTCGACAACTACTCACTTCACATCACCCGAAAAATGCAATAACCCCTTCATTCTTACGATATGCAATACATTCGACAGTTCATTTTCTCGCTCTTCCTCGACTCCTCGCAACTATAAAAAGTCGGATCATTTTTGGTTTGTCGCGTCGTCCGTCGTGACCGCATCTTTTCGACAATTATGCGAAATACAGTTTCTTCTCAACTCTCTCTTTCTGTCTTTCTTCTTCTTTCTTTTTTTTTTTCACTCTATCTCTCTTTCCATAATAATTATCTTCTTATTTTTTTCGGTACACCACGCTCACGTCGCGACACATGTTCGCGCTCATCCGCCTAGTGTAATGATTAGACTCGAAGCGAGACTTACTGTGCTCGGTTGCAGTGATCGTTATTCGGTTTACACGGTTTGGACGATTTGGAAGTAGGTTTAACTACATCATCACAAGTAGAGCTGGTAACGACTGGTTGTGCAGGCTTGTTATCGTTGGTTGATGGTGTCTGCCCTGCCAATTGAGAATAGTGCCCGTAATTTAACCAATCCAATACCCGTCTCTGTTCTTCCGGAATCACAGCGGACGGCTTAATGTCCTCGTCTTCGGGCTCGTCCGAAAACGGGTGTATTGTACTCCCCTCGTCACTTCCGCTTCCTTTCGAATAGCCGCAATCTCGATACGCCATCTAGAGGCAAACAATGAGAACAGAATTATTACTTTGAGAACATCGACACCTTTGATGGACATTAACATGGTCCGTCGATAAACTTTTTGTCTGTGCGTATATAATACAGGATCGACTTAAGTTTGATAATTTACTAAGGACGGTGAGAGAATTTTATCAACAACTTAGGTAAAGGCAGAAGTAAACATAATATTTGTTATCTACTCTCCTGCATAAAGATGCAGGTAAGTATCAAGGGATGCAAGAACGCAATGGGGTAACGGTTACGTACTTACGTAATCGTTAATAACGTGTATAAACACATCAAAAAGGAACTACGTTATTCAAACTTATGCGTCCTTGTAGCTTCAAAAATCAAATTCTGATCTTTCTTAGACAAACTTATTCTTTGGTTAGATAATTGATGAGCAAGCTCTCAAGGTATAATCTCCACGTTACTAACGGTTTCTCTTTCGGTTTTGAAATGTACTCTTATAACTACATTCCTTTACACGCTCGACTTGGCTTTTGACGTAGCTCCAACAGAGCTCAGTGTAGAATTTCCGAATATCCGAAGGAGCGCCGCAGTCTGAAACTGTTCAAAGTTCCGAATGTTGAAACTTGGACTAATGAAACATCCGAATGTTGAAAACTCCGTTCTTCCAATATCTCCATAGGCAGAACTAGAAGGTCAAGGTTTCGCTTATCAAGTTATTGCTAATGGCAGCATCGACAGCAGTTCTGTACTTTGACTGCAGCAATGCAGCACGGGCCATACTGGCTCTTCAGTCGCCAGCCGGTCCAGCTACTTGCATTTTTTGTTTCGCATTGAAACCTGAACGGATAGCAGCCTTGCGTTTCCATTATTAAGAATATTCATAAACGTTATGCCATTCCAATAGGTATTCTTCTTTCTTACAAAGGAACATAGACATGAGTGTGTACATGGATCAGAAGGCACCACCCAGAAGAAGCATGAAACGTCTCTCGTACAGGGCTTTTACAATATTTACATTTCTTATCAGTTTGTTGGACGAATACCATGAGAGCAAGAAAGATAAAAAGATAAGAGTATCTCTCATTTTTTCTTACTCTCATGATACTATCAGTTTGCAGGACACAAAATGTAAACATAGTAAAAGCCCTATATCAAAGCTCCACTTCGTCAGAGATTATACAAAATAGTGTATTAACCGGCCCTCGTGTACAAAAAATAAACACGAAATGGATCAGCTTCACCATTTTTGAATGAGTTATTAAACATCTTCCTCTACACTCCTTATTGATGATACTTTGTTCTCTAATTTCTCATCCTCCTACTCATCTCTGATTATTACGCACCCACCCAAATACGAGCCGGGGCTGCCGAGGGAGGGAGAAGGATACTTCAATCACGAACCCGGGATTCTCGGGAGACCCGAATTCATAAATAAATCAAGAGAAAGGAGTAAATTAAAGAGAACGATTTCGAGGCAGGACCTTTGATATAGCAGATCTTTCTCTGGGCTTCACCCGGTTTGGGCGGCCCTGAGATATGCGCTCATGCTTTATTCGACAAATTCCGAAGAATAATTTCTCCTCACAAGAAATCAATTTGTGTTTCGATTTTTTCAAAAACAGTCATGGAAGGGCTAGGTATTCATTGATAACTTGAATATCTACACGAAATAAGCCCTCTCTTGAAAAGAGAATAAGAACAACAGGAAGAAATCTAGCATGTCGTTGATACAATTAAAGAGGAAGCGTTACACTTCCTTCGCACCATTTTTATAGATTAAGGATTGATAAACGGATGTCGAGTGAAAGGGGCTTCGTCCACAAGTTTAGTCATCGCGACCATAATAGTTTTTCCTACTGTTTCATTCGTCTTTGTAAATCGAATAACGGTAACTCTGCAGGATCGAGAAATCCTAAATCAAACGTTCAACAAAGTGCCACCCAGAACGTGTGTTCTCCGGTTGCACTTTCTAATCCATTGTTAAAAGAGGGACAGTTGAAGAGGGATAACGCGGCGCCGCGCCGTACCTGCGAATCGCGACTTCTACTGTGAATGAAAATGATCACAGGCTCGGTCACACACCGATTATCAGTTTTAGTTTAATTTCGCCGCTCATTGAAGTGAAACATGATTACTCACGAAACAAGAATTTAGAAAGAGGAATAAATATTGATAAGAAGTCTCTATTTTCATGTTTGCACTGCATTGCCTGATGTAATAAGTTTTATACTCCTTATATTCTTTTACGGATATTTTACTGTGTTCGTGATTAATGCTCTTTTATCTCAATTATTCGCTTACATCAACGCATTCTTTCTTCACCCGTTTCTTCGTCGCACAGCATATGTTAAATATTTCTTCTATCCTTCTAAGAGGCGTCATGCTTTTTCAACAATTTCAACCCGGAGTCACATTCGCGAGCAACAATCGCTGTATTGTCTTAATTTCTTGAGAAAATAAACAGAGCAATGGAAACCATCAAGAAGACTAATTGTCTTAAAACACTCCACATCATGCATGTTGTCGATCACTGGTTAGATAAGTCGTGTTTGTATCTTCAAATTTGAAATCTTATTCTTGGTAAAAAATCATTGACGCTTCTGGATTTTAATCGTTAATATTCCTCATTTGAGATGAGTGCCAGTGCTGCCAAATAATATTTTCAAAAATCCCAATCCGCCATTTTTTATAAGACCTAAAACAGATTTCTACGGTCATTCACCGATCCATCAATAACGATCAGGAGAAAGTTATCTCTGACAAGAGTAACTGATGTTCTCTCTTTTTGATTGGTTCAATAGTCCATAACGACCAGGAGAAGAGTATCTTTTGTATAAGTGTCTAAGGTACTTTTCCCTTGAGCACTAGAAATCCATATTTAACGCAAAATCTGTATCAGACCTGGAGGCTGGAGCACTGATGAGTACCCGCAGATGAACATACAGTGGCCATTTAGCCTACGATAATAGGAAAATAAGATATGACTTGAGGGATGAAGAATTGAGAGGGGACGGGAGCTGTTAGCCGTCTGGAAGTTTGGGTTAGGGAGATCAAAGACCACGATAAGGCGGAAATTCACCAGCCTTTTTAATAAGATGAAGCACACCGCGAGCAATGAATTAGAGAGACAGGTAGAATAATTTTGGCAGATGGACGAGAGCTTACCAATATAAGTCCTACCAGCTAGTTTGAATGATGACGAACAGAAAGAAAACACCAAGGCAGATAATAATGTTCTGGACCCTGAGCAGTTTAGAGAACCACAAGCAATGATACAGGGTCTGTTTCTAACCAAGTTTGAAGGAACTGCAATCCAAGAAGAGAAGATGAAGATTCAAAATCCTATGGAAGAAATCTAGAGCCAGTGGAAGAAAATATCAGTAATCAGTATGGATCACTACTGGAAGCGTTAAACAAGAATATGAGCTGAAAATTCGATCCAACAGTCAGTGAAAGAACTTTTGTCAATGTGTAAATGTATAGCAGAATTCCAAGACAATTGTTCCAGAATCAGGACCAAATATAAAGATTTGTTATATGATCAGAATGACTCATTTTATGCGGAAGTAGAAGAACAAAGTTTTAGTCAGATCAAATATCAGATTACGGCGCAAGAAGAGGAAACACCCAAACATGCATATTTAGAAGAGAAACACCATCCAAATAATTATAGAAGGGTTCAGACAGCAATAAAGAGGATGTAAGATAAGAAAATAAGCACACCTTGGATAGTTGCAGAGATGGGAGATGATGATACTGCCTTGGTCAAGAAAATTGCTTCTAAGCGCACTGTTCAAAGAGGAGATGGAGTGATGGAATGAAGAATTGTATTACGCTAGAGATAATCTGCCAACAAAAACTGAGCATGCATAATGATACTGAATTTGACAAACAAACCGGTCGCTGAGTGAGAGGACCTGTCAAAGAGTACCCTTCAAACTGGTTGGAATTTGGTGATGGGTAAGGTAGCAGGAAATTTCTGTACAGAAGACGGACATCCATGAATTAGCAATGTGATCAGCAGAGGTACCTTCAGTAGTCAAAAAAGCAACAGAAATGGCAAGACCTCAGGAGCAGCGTATCAGCCCACAATAACAGGAAAACAAGTGAAGACTTGAACGGTGAATTGAAAGGTGGCAGGAGAATTGAGTTTGCATAATTTGGTCGCGGTCTAAAAGTTTGGGAAGATACCTGGAGTGGTTTCCACCAAAGGCGTACCCTTGAAGGCTTATAAATACTCCCCCCCCACCCCTGAGAGAAGAATTTCTTCGGTTATTTCGATTTTTGCACCTACAAATAAACTCTTTGCTCAAATTCCCCCCTTTCCCCCTCCCTTCTTCAAATCTATGGTACACCACTGATATCTGAGGGTAAGTAAGCCCGAGAGATAGCTAGGTAGACATAATGGAAACTGCTGTTTATGCATACGGTTGTCTGTAGTGGTTTGTGACTTTTTGATATAAGGAATCAAGTTTGATTGAGTTGATACAATCTTCCAAGTTACACATACTGCTTGTTATCTATTGTTCATGTCCATTGACCGGTATAACGTCACAATAATCTTAAACGTAGATGCGTAACAACCCAGCGACTCTCATCTTGTGTCGAGAAATTGCGTTGTTGCCCCGTTCAGGATGGCAAAAAATACGTACAAACCCAAATTTCACAATGCAGGGAGGCATAATATTTCAGTGGCCATTGAGATTGAGTATTCTTCTTGCTAACAGGGATACGTTATAAGTGGGTCAGTGCCGGTAATCTCTGAACTTTGGGGCACTTCGCGGTCTTGGAGACAAGCATTGCTTCTGGCCACATGCTGCAACCTTTGAGTCATATAAGCCACTCATTTCTTGCAAAACTGCTGGATTATGTTTGTACATAAAGTCTGTCTGAATAAGTTCGCCATAGGGTGAATGCTCACACGTTATTTTTCTTCCTCCATATGTCGTTCAACATTCGAGGCGATATCACATTAGTGTCAACCCAAGAAGATGAAAAATAATTTGCAGTAATTTGTGATCCTCTCCTACGTTCACACTCAACAGGAAAGAAAAGAAATGTCTCGCGCATCTTCCTACAATTCTTTATTTTAGGTTCATCGATGGTGCATTCGAGAATACGACCGCCAATACTCGTGAAAGTGAGAACAGGGACATCCGTTCAGCATCAGACTTTCGTGTACTCAAGTATCGATAACTTTTCGATACGCGCGGAAAATAATGCAGTCGCGAAAAACAAGATCAAGCATCCAGGTCAGAAATCTCAGCCTCATAATGGCACTTGATTCGTCTTCCCAATATAACATATTCTCTCTCTTTTCTGCTCCGTTCGCCGACAAAGCAGAATATTAGTTTCGGAGAAGTCAACAACATATACGTACACTACGTAAAAAGAAAGATGAAAGGAAGACAAAAAATAGGAGAAGGAAAGGAAAGAAGAAAAAAAAAAGTGCGAGGGTTGCACGAGCGCGTTTCTAATTCGGCGCAGATTCGTATGACCGGATGTCGGTGTGACGGACAACGCACATATATACGGTTACACACACGCACACTATGCAGGAATACACGGAGCGACGACCGGTTCGCTATACCTGTATAGAGAGATGCATGTAATTATATAAGCCCGCCGCCGCCGTCGCAGCCGTAGACTGAAATCAGCACTTGTGTGCGAAACGCGAACACGAAATGTGTTTTCGATATACAAACGGTTGTTTACTGCGCGGACCTGCATTCGGGCTGTCGAGTCGCGATTCGTTAGAACTAACGGATCATACGTAGACCGTACAGACGTAATCGGACACCATAGACCATAATAATACGTCCTGCGAGTAATAGGAAGCTGACTGAGTGAGACTGGCTAGCCACAAGCAGCATTCTGGCTACGGTATGTGATCAAAGAAATATTTTTTCGCGAAACAAGGGAAAAAAAACTCCTCGCCAGGTCACGAACAATAGAGACAGAAAGATGTTCATAATTTAATTAAGTTTCAAATGTCTCTCTGCAGAACCAATCTCGCCCAACTCTCGATGCGCTGAAAGGAATTCATCGAATACAAGACTGAAGAGTACTCTTCAACTCCAAGACATACCAATATGTTGGGTTTGAAGACAGGTATAGAGTTTGAAGAACTACCTTCAGAATAGTACCGAAAAAAAATTACGCACAATAATAAAAGTTAAGAGTAAGCCAAGACGTTTTGCACAAAAATTCGAGCTGTTGGGCGGGACCGCTTTGTGAAATCTTAATCCTCGTACTCTGAAGGGAGGTAAATTGAATTAGGCTCATCCTGCCTAATGCTTATCAACGAAATTTCAAAGGCCATCGCGAGCCTCGCAATGGCAACACGGAACCCGCAAGCTTCAATTCTGTAATCTTACCTAGACAAATTCTTCGAACATCCTATTCTCAAGTTCCTCCCCAAGCATAAAGTACAGCTCGCTGATCAAAAATATTTCGAGTCTCTCTGAAATGATAACGTCAAAAAAGTCGGAAGCTTGAGAGTTGAAATTCTATTTTCCAAGTGCCCCTGCGAACGCGGCAGCGCTCGCTCCATCATCATTCATCATACATACCTCGAATGTCAAAATTTTTCGAGTTCCTCTCCAAGGTCGGAATTTCAACAGGGAACCTGTTTTACCGGGAGGGGGGGTCTCCCGAGAAAAACGTCTGCCGTCCGGAGGGCTACCTAGCCCAACTTAATCATGACCATAGGACTTGGAAAAATTTTTGTATTTGTCCTATCGCTTATAGCTTGGAGGATGAAATTTTTCCAAGTCCCTCTCTTATGACCTATAGCTCAGACTATCACGTATAGTTCGAAGGCCCACCTTTTGCCTCAGTTCGAAGGTCAGAATTCTTTTCGACTTCACCCTCTTTTTTCTAAATCCCTCTCCAATAGCTCGGCCTCCTATCATACATACTAGTATAAAGCTAGTATAATACAAGGAGTCCAAGCCTAGTTCAAGTCCAGTATACTGTATGTTGATGAATGATTTCTCAATAACGATCATGAGAATGGTATCTCTCATACTTTCAACTGAGGTACTTTTCCCTCAAACGACTCAATGTTACAGAAGAGCAGTATTAGCCAGTAGTGACCCGGTGAAAAGTATTTCTCATACAAGCGACTGCGGTACTTTTCCCTCGAGCCCAAGAAATCCGCATTTTACGACAAAACCCGTAGAAAAATTCCAATTTCGTTCGGGAATTGAAAATCCATGGATCTGGCAGCACTGATAGCCCGATGAAAATAGCTCCTTCAAGTAACTAGATATAAAATACTCAATTCTCCTTCAATGAGCCAGACATACCAAGTTCCAAACACCATAAGACTCAAAACAGATTCCCTGCCTCCTCTCATTCAACTCCATCATGCGCACCAGACCATTTATTATTATAAGGTATGAAACCAGCGCACAAATTTGTGTCAATTGGCACATAAGTAGTGCACTCAATCTATAAACTTCAAGTTTCCCACTGCTCTTATATGGCAAGTGTTCTGATCTGGTTTTAAAACTATTGAAGTGGTTATTGAGATGAGTTGAAGTGGTCATTCAAAGGGAGACATTTCCCTTCTTCCTCATCCCTCCCTTCCTCATTCTTCTTTCAACCATTGTTTCTCAGGAAATAAAGATAGAAAGGCACAACTTCAAATTTTTGTTTATTTTATAATACTTAGTTGGGCAATCCAAGCAGGGGCGGCGTGCTCATGTGTCTCGCGCATATATTTGCACTTCCCTTCTCCCTCATCCCTCCCTTCCTCAGTCTTCCTTCTTTTCCCCATAACAAATCAAAATGGAAGTGCACAATTTACAATTTTCATCTATTTTATTATAGTAACTTGCACAATCCAAGCAGGGACAGCGTTCATGTGTCTCACACATACATTGGCACTTTACCTTGCCCTCATCCCTCCCATCCTCACCTTTATCTCAAGCTTTTTTCTCAAGAAATAAAGATAAAGTGCACAACTTCTAATTTTTATTCATTTTACCTACAGCAATCCAAACCCGGAGAAAAGTATTTTTCATACAAGCGACTGCGGTACTTTTCCCTCGAGCCTAAGAAATCCGCATTTTACGACAAAAACCGTAGAAAAATCCCAATTTTTGGGGGGGAATTGAAAATCCGTGGATCTGGCAGCAAGTCCTGTTGTCCAGAGGATTGCTACATTCAATAGCTTGATCCATCGACTTATCCAGATCCCGCTGATGACAGAACACTTGACCAAAGTGAATGAGATCAATTGAAACACCAGTCTTATGGCACACACGAGAATCACAAGGAAATGTCTTGATCCTACAACCTCCATCCCTCGAGAAATGAACCCTGACAGTTGGAAGCGCTGGATTAAGCTCTCGTTTCTGAGGAAGTTTTCCTTACAGCTGGGCCGTGTCCTTTGGTTTTTGTTCAGCGTTCAATAATTCTGTCTCTGTAAACGTTTTTTTTTGTCAGGTTGGAGGACTCTGGTCCGCTGGTTGAGGAAAATAGAAAGTACAGAGTGGAAAGTAAGGACTACAGTGGTGTTAATATAGGGGCCAGTCGTCGAATTGAGATTAGAGTGGGGGCCATTCAATCAATTAGTTGTCACAGTTACAGAGGCGGGTCGGAAGTCCTGTTCCAAAGTGAAAATTTAAACCTCAAACGCATCGCTACAATGCCACGATGCTAAATAGGTACATTTCGGATGATGACTCACTAGCTCAGTTCTGATTTCACCAAATATTCCCGTTTTCAGTCGTTATTGGGTTAGTTACTTTGACTGCTCTTTAGATGGTATAGTTCCCGTGGTATTTGCAACTCATGTTTACTCGGTGAAGTATCTCCCTCTCTTATTTCATTCTCAAACTCTCTTGGACAGGGAGCAGAGATTTACGCCTCTTGGAATGAAAATTTTTCTAGTAGAGAGTTAGATCACTTTTCAATATTCACATGCTAGTCATACGCCCATTAGTTCGGTTTGCGCCATTAGTAAGTGATTGTAACAAAATAGTGCTTATACTTGTACATAGGCTCTTATGAAGAAACCTCCGTTACCTCGAAATCAACTTCCTAAACTTCACCTTGATAATACATAGTTTTCGAATTAAGCGCAAAAGGCAATCTCTTCATAAGAGCCATTGTAAAAGTATGACACCAATTTTCGTACAGAGGGCGGTTTTGAACTATGTACCGGTTTTTGGTCTTGTTTTTTGGTGGAGTGATTCAACTATACCTATTCTAGTGTACTACAGCCCTCGCGCACGCTAGCTATTCACTCTAGACGTATTCTCTCAAATCTTCCCGAGGACTTTTCCGTCACATACCTCAAAAAAAAAAAAAAAATAGAATTCCAGTTCTCAATATTATGCTCTGGTTTGAAGAGTATCTCTCCATTAATTGGGTTCATTAATGGTTTACATGATCACAGCAATAACCTCGCTTTTCATTGTCGAGTAAATCATTGAATATTCCACTAGAAAATCCAAGTTTCCAAGTCAGTTTAAAGAAAAAGATTCCACAATTCAGAAATTTTCACATACATAATTTACTTTTTTTTAAATATTCGAACATTAATAGACGACGAGAAAAAGGGAAATGGAATAGTCTGCATGAGGTCGCGTTGTGATCTTTCACTTTTCCAGGGAAGAAATTGGGCGAAGGAGATAAAAACCTTTTTAAATTTTGATTTTCCTCTACAGTAGAGTACGTTAACGAGATGACGAAGAAAGAACAAATTTTGAAAATCTTCGCAAGCTGTCCCAAAAATCAATATTTTCATTTGTCTTCGTACGTACCTCTGCCGGCATCAAAACCGGAGACATGGTTGAAGTAACTTGTAAAGATTTATTCATCACAGATTGACAGTGACCATTAAGCTTCGCTTTCTTGCACCATCCTCGGAGAGTGGATTCAGGCACACCAAATTCTCGAGCAACCGCTGCTTTCGTTTCTCCTTTTTGAACCTTCGTTATTGCCTCCATTTTTTGGACATCGGATAATTGTTGCAGACCGCGTTTATTCTTCCGGTGCTGCATTGTTATCATCTTGTTGTGCACCGCAGGAAGGATCTGAAAAAGACACAAATATTAAAGAGAATACTGACAAGTGCGAACTGTTGACCTTAGAAGGAGTAACATTTTATGGAAGTTGTACGCGGAATCATGAAGGTTTTTATAGTTCCCAATACATAAAAAGCTCATATTTTGATATCTTTATCTTTTTATATTATTTAATACTGCATACTTTTTCTCCAATCTGAAAATATAAGAAAATCAAGTCGTGGCTTTTCCTGCACAGTTGACTTGATTTTCTTATATTTGTACATATCCTTGCACGAATAAATTTTCTTATTCCTTTGAATCTGAAAATAGTAGAAAGAACTCCTGATATTCTTCGGGAGCAACCAGCAACTCTCATTCAGCCATTACCGACACCTTTCTCTTGATTATTTCTTTCCCTCGATGTTTCAGTAGTAATTAAATTTCGGTAGTAAACTAACGTCATCTACTGCCGATGTCGTAGAATAATTTTTATTTTTCCATCTTTTTTTTTCTGGTTTCTTTCTTTCGCATACACACACACACACACGTTTACATCTATATACATATACAGAAAATATGGAACCAGCAGCTAGACCAGACACACACGCACTCCAATCATCTCTTTCTCCTCGTCTCGCTCATTCGAACTCTCTATCAGACTTTTTAACTGGGACACAAATACGCGAATGCTGACATGTAATCGCGCGTGTCTGAAACTACCGCAGGACATGAGTCATCGGCCCGCTGCGTACACCCGAATAGTGGTCTCGACCAGCCAGCAATTAAGGATGCGATCTTGGCTCCGTAATCGGAATTCGCGAGAAAGAGAGCGACCGTAAGGTGAATTATTTTTCGATCAAGTCCGTCTGCACTAACTTGATTTGGCTCGGTTGCATGGGAATAGGCGACGCGGCATGTTACCATTCTATTCTCTTCTGTTTTATAGTCGGCGTACTCGACTAGTATAGACTATGTTTTTTTTTTCTTTCTTTCTTCTTGCAAGCTATTTCTCTCTCATTCTCTGACATAATTATTTCTCTTTCTTTTTCGTATAGCTCTCTCGTCTCTTCCGAATTTCGCGAGACTTTCGTTGCTGGCTAAATATTTATCAAACCGTGTGTTTCGTGACGACGCGAAACTTAACTACTACGTTCTTGCAGACTGTTTCTTACAAGGTGGCTGCGGCTTACCCAGTCTACCTTAGTTAATAATCACATTTATGGAGTGTACGGTGAACACGTCTGTACGATTCTTTCCCTCCTTAGACTCTACACCGAAAGTCATCACCCTAGGCCCATCGCGAGAGGACATTAAGAGGCGGCTCCTAGCAGAATCGTTAACAATTGTAAGAAGAGATAATTTCTAGACTGCGAATAACTAGCCGAATGGTTGAATTCTTGCAAGATAGGACAGCAAACGTATCCAAAAAAAGAGTATATTACGAGAAAATAATTTGATCTCCCATCGATAAAATGAATATAAATGAAAAGTGGTAATGAGGTCATTCAGAAACATACAGCAAAAATTATCAATCCACAAATACATGGCAAATATTTTGCAAAAGTACCGATTCAACTTGTTCCTAAAATGCCTACGAGCAGAGCGAATAGCTAGGATTGAACAATAGAGAAAAAAAGACGGTTGTCATTTCAAATCATGTTCGTAGATTTTTGTATCGTTTCCAAGGAGTCTGCAGACGAATTTGTAAAGTATCAACAAAATATTTCTGAACCTCAAAGTTGAAAACGTTATTTTTTGAAATTCTGATGATTTGCAGATTCTCTCAAATTTGGGAGTAGGAAACAAAATTTTGCTTAACCGTCGCTGCCTGTAAGACAACTTATTTGAAAATATGGACGAAGGTTGGTGCATTGAGGATCAGACGGATTTGTTACTGCGATACCATCAGCAGCTGCCGCGTCAGCTTCAAACGACTTCCTAAATTTGGTATCGTTTGATGGTACAAAAGGCTGCTGAACTAGTTTTGACTGCCGTGAAGACGGTAATTATCGAAAAGATCGGGTTCATCATACATACTACAGACGGATATTTTTCCCCTCTCAAAAGTTAAAAATGTTTGAACGCGTACTCGAATTGCACATACATTTTACAAGAACAGAGAGGCGAACACACTTGTTGCAATTATTTGACGAAAATGAATTTTTAAAATTTTCCGAATTTCTTACATTCGCGTCAAATGTTGTATTTTTAATTCAATTAGAATAATAATGCTGAATTTGACTGACGAATTCAGACCATCAGCGAAACAAAGAGCCAAACTCAAAATTACCTAAACAACCGACAGTCCAAATACATTTCCAAGAGTATTTCTTTACGTTAGGTTGAGCCACGCGTTTTGCCTAGTTAAGCCTAATTCTCAACCCACTTAGGCTTAGTTTAGCTCTCTACAATAGTATTGCAGGACCAGCTAAGTTCAACACTCAAGCTGTGCTTTCAGCCTAGTTGAGTCCTTTGGACATCATTTGTAACATGTTCCAAGAAAAGAGCCAAATTTCCCAAGAGAGCAAAAACAAAGTTGTTCATCTGCTTGCTGCTACTTACTCTTCTCTTGGAACAGGTCACAAATTTGAATACTTACTAATAGATGACTGTTATTTCTCTGATAACACCATAAATTAAAAGAAAACCAGCGATCGATCTTTTGATGCTAATGGCTTTCTTCTTGGAACAAGTCACATCTCGAACACCAATGTAAGGAGGACCAGCTTAGTTTGGCACTTCTATAGCCCAGCTCAACTTCCTCTCTCTCTGACAAGATACATTCTATCATCTTTGCCCTCCCCCTTCCGTCTCCTGTAAATACATACTCTAAGTCACTTGATTGAGCCACTCTTCCAACGTATATTCGGAACACTTGATGACATCATCACCTCTTAGACTGAACAACTGTATAACGTTATCAATTCGTGACGTAAGAGGTTATAAACCAACAACGTTCTCACCTCTAACAAGAGTGAAGTCATAAGCTCGTCATTCTTTCACCCCTAATACTAAAACTATAGTACAGTTCAAAGACGGCGTTAACTCGTACCGTAAAATGAGCTTAACTAATGAAAACAAGTTGGCGGATAATCATTTTCAGAGAAGTCATATCTTTATGTCAAAAACATTTTCAAATGAATAATCTGCTGTAATATTCCCTCTTAGATCATGTAATGAATACCTCCTCAAATACATCAACGCAGAAGAACGATTTCGGATGCTACCCCATGATCAGATAATTTCGGAGAATGAGTTACCCTGAATTTTAACAACTCAAGCTGGTTTGATCAAAAGTTGGTTCCAAGAAAAGGCAAAAGACTATGACGCGATTATGGGGTAAACTTGATAGAGACACAGTACCAATAAGGGACTAAGAGGCTACGAGACGCCACAGAAAGATGCTCCTGAGGAAGAGATAGAGAGAGAGAGTACTCATTAACATACCGCATTTTTTGAAAATTTCATCATTCACTTGTACAACATTGCCATGATTAGACTGTATTGTAAATCGATTTTATACAAGTGAGTGAATCTGAATGCACTGAGAAAAATTTTGGTGGAACTTGTAATGAAAAAATACCTATGGTGAAGCCTATCCAGTCGAAGATTATAGTCATAATGATGGTTACCTTTACAAGAAAAAGTAGGTAGTGAATAAAACCAGATATTACTGAAATCGCTCAGTTGTTCTGACTAAAAAGTCGCGACTGGACCATATTATGTTCTTAGTCAAATTTACTATAGTTTTTTCTCCGTGTGACCTATCATTTGGTATATGAGTGGGACTTGTAAGGGCTTGTCATACCTCGCAGAGTGCTAGCCAAAGGAACACCAAATACTCTAAACGATAATACTGGAAACTCTCCTCAATTTTGTGGTCGCAAGCAACTACAGCGGTAGTGGATGGAACTAACATCAGTTGTGAGAGTTGTGACTATGAATTTGTGTATGTTTTTTGCGTGTAGTAGTGACGTTCATTATTCGACCCGAACAACCCGAGATTTGCACACCCCACGCCGCTGGATGCGCTGCGTTGTGTGACCAAAAGCGCTCAATGTATTTAGATAGAGTATTTGGGAACACTTTGCTATCAGGCACTTCGAGATTTTGGGAACATGGTTCGTTTGAGGTGACCTCATCGGAATTTTCAAAGATTCATTTCTGAACTTTATACCAATCCACTTATTTGCCTGAAGAAGATAAATAATGATTCCGTAGCCACAATATTAGGAACATAGAAGAAAAAAATCAACATTGACGAACGCAGAATTGCAATAAAAATATCATTGGGAAGTGAGGGTAAACTAGCCTTGAGGGAAAAGAAAATGGTTTGAGAGGTGTTAAGTGAGTAGAATTTTGTTCCTGGTATTTGAATTCTTGAACATTCCATTCCTGGATCGAAGTGTAAGTGTGGAGTTATCGATCGGTTGTCATTGTATCCTAAAGTTCACCAATTTTCCCAGAATTAAATTCAAAGCTCGAATAAATTTTCAAAAGTGACTATAGATGCTCTATCAGATATCCGCGAAAGAAGGGACGACTTAGGTAAGAGACTTGGGGACGTTCCGACGAACTCAAGACCATAGATTATGGTTCCGAAGTACGCGTACGCTCAGACCTAGTTCGAGAACTCAGACATATTTCCAAGATGACCGACGGAATCTGAGAAGGTGAGCTCCAAAACTTGAGATTTCGACTTTGAAAGTATAATGAAACTTGGAAAAACTTTGATAGTGGACTGAATCAATATAACTAGACTTGTGATATGTGAAAAAAATTTTCGACTTTTCCAACTAATCGATCATTGAAATCGATCACCAAAATCGAAAAATTATGTATGAAGGAAGTTTCTCGCTCGCTTCAATTAGCAAAGTTCATGAATGAAACTACGCAAGCAGTGAAATTTTTTTCTCACTCGAATGGCTAATGACCACAGACAATGAAATGTGATATTCGGCGTCTCTTACCTAAAATTTCACAAAATGACTCGATACTTCACCGGAACTTATTAAATTTTATTGAGATTCCTTCAACAATCCTAAAAAATTTAGCCATCATACTGTTCGACTACTTTTCATACAAGAATTTTCAAGTAGACCATCATTTAATGGAATGTGAATAAACTCTGCATTTCCTTTTCATTTTGTTAGGAATGGAGGAGACTCATCTTTCAAATACTTATCGGACATCAATTTGGCATTCTACTCGCTGAACACCCATTCTTCCTCCCTTCAGGTTTGTCCACCTACCCAAACGATGTTTACGGTCGATTAAACTCTTCCGGCTAACTCTCTCAATGGTAAGGCAATAAAGGATGATAAACATTTGAAAATTACACACATTTCACATCAACTCAGAAAAAATCAAGTTCCGTATCCATCACTCTAGTTTCCATCTCGGCACATGACATGATGCAAAAATTAATAAGTCATGAGATTCATTTTACGTTTTTCTTTTGTGTTGTAGGCTTTCATACCTTCAAAAACTTATATACTATAATAATGTTGGTGATTATGTGTATGTGCGATCTTACACACGTCTTTTCAGACAAAACCGGTCATATGGCGCTATGCATAATACTGTATATGACTAACCAAACAAACAGGGACCTGCACACAAGGGGAAACTACTTTCAAAATGACAAGAGATTCTAACTGATCCCATTTTTTTGAATTCATTTTTTTTTTCTAATGCTGCGCTCGGAAGTCCTTTGAAATCCAATATCATACGAATGATGAATTATTTTTCCAAATTTATCTCGATATTAATTATTGATCATTTTTTGGTACGTTTGGCTTTAAAGTCTACTTAACAATTTACATAGCTATATTCGTAACCCTCGAAAGAGGTCAATCAAAGCAAGAAGTAACAAAACTATTGGACTTTGTTATTTGGAAATCGTTATTTTTTGGGTAGGAATTTGAAAAGTATTTCCCAGTTTTTTGCTTCTAATCACATCTAGTAAGATCCGTGTTCCGATCAACGAGGAAGTCTGAAAGGCAATGTATCTAAAACACTACATCAATATAATGGGATTGTAAAAATGGGTAAAAAAATCATGTTACAACAGGAGACCTGTTTTACTTGGCGTTGTTTCGCGAAAAGTGTCCAGTCTTCGCCGGCCGGCAAACAAACCTAATTGACACATGGGGGACTTACAGAAAATTCGACTTCTGAACCGTACATGATACAAGAGAGACTCGAGAAAAATGTAATTTTCGTGAGAGGGGAAATTTCGATAATAATCAAAAATCCAAATTTTTTCAATCCCGTCCCATCGTATAGCAAGTAAGTCCCTTTTGAATCATGTGCAGCTCGGAGGTCGAAATTTTCGAAGTCTTCCTCACATCATATTACAGGGTCCGGCAAAATGATGTGAACAACCAGGGAACTTCACGAAACTGTCGCGGAGTCCTCTCGGAGTTTTTCGTTCAACTGTTCACATCATTTTGCCGGACCCTGTATACCGTACACCTCGAGAGTTGAAGTTTTCCAAGTTTTCCTTCCATCATGTAAAGTTTGAGAATCGAAATTATTTCTTACAAGTCCCCCTCCCATCATGTATAGTTCCTGAGTCGAAAGTTTTCCAATTTCCTCTCCTAGTACAGAGAATTTTTCCCGAAATAACCCCCGATAGAACAGGTTCAATTTTTCTAATCTTCCCGTAGATGAAAAATCCCTATATCAGGGTTGCCACTTTCTTTTCAATTATGAATTTCCATGACTTCTCCAGGTTTCTTTAATATTTTTTCCATGATTTTTATGGAAATAGGAAATGAGTCGCTGAGTTTACGGAGATTATCTCATTTTTTCTTTATCGCAAATCGCGCGGAAATTGAATCAAACGTGAGGATTTCCCCGACTTTTGAGAAATTTCTCAGAATTCCCTGACTTTTCCAAGATCAAAAAAATTTTTGACTCATCCTCGACTTCCAGTTTTCCCAAAAAAGTGGCAACTTTGTAAATATAAAATCTCTACGCGGCAGCACTTTTTTCGCGGAGGAATTTTTCGTACTTCCTCATGAGTTAGGAAGCGAATTCTTCTTCCAACCAACTTATAATCATCTGTCGTTTATGATAAGAATATGGAACTTGAAAAATATTCAAATGTGATGCGCTCCGCGTGAAGGGACCACATCTCGGCATGGTAAAAGCTCCCTATGTAAACTTGGCCGTTAAATAGGTCTGTCATACAACATAAGATGTGATTTTATACGTTTGAGTTTTTCATCATTGACTTCTATGATCCGTTGATCAAACATTACATACAAATAATTTTCTCCGTGTAAAATAAACCTAACATGAGAGCCAGTTTCACACGGAGAGCTTTCACCATACCGAGAAGCGGTCCCTTTTCAATACTTTGCTGTAAAACGTAAAAATCGAAAAATGGTTCGCGAACTACCTGAATCACATAAACCAACAAGAAGAAGGATGTCTGTCGGCGAATCCTTCCACCTATTTTACCGTCACAGTTGTAACGAAGAAGAGAAAAAGTCACGTTCCTTTTTAGAGACTGAAAAAAGAAAAGAAAATAAAAACGTCGAATTTTAATTGAGAGCAGAATATAGACCTGCGAACTGTGAGTATTGTGTTGTGTTTTTTTCTCAGGACATTTGGAACTAACGAAACTAACTTTGAATTCAATCATCTTGAAAGCGGGAAAAAAATACATTGTGTCCAGACAGCAATCGCCACAAAGATGAAACGGCGGACTATGGGTGTCACGTAGATATATTTTCTTCTTAGGACGTTCGAAACTAACGATCGTGTGTATATTGTGGACGGCAATTTCCGATAAACAGAATGTACAAACAGAATGTACGGATCACCTAGAACCTTTCTTCTTTCATTTCCTCCAGTCCTCCACGGCTGGTCTTGAAATGAATCCTCTTGTAAAAGTCGAGGTGAAGAAGAAGTACGTCGAAGATCGTCTTTGAAAATGAACGTTATTTTCTTCGGTTATTTTTACTTCATGCACCTGGAGCCACAAGTTTTGAAAATCTCCGAACAGTAAATAATGTAACATACAAATCGTTCAGGGAGGCAACTCAAAAATGAGGTTTACCAGAGGGTAGTTCGCTTGATGCAGCTGATGAAAAAATTACTACAACGATTTTATATGCGTATTTGGGTCTCCTCTGGACCCTGAAAAATTGTGGAAGACGCCATACAGCAAACGCGAGCTCGTAAGGACGCCGCAAGCGGCTAGTGAAGAATGAAGAGGAAAGCGAGGAAATTCACATTTCTCTTTCTCCTGAATTCGCCGATGTCAACGACCACGCCGGATGGAAGACTTCAAAAATTTGACGGTATTATGATTCTCACAACGAGGAGGAAACACTCATTTAAGGAGGTATTCAAAATAAGGAATTTCTTGAATGTCAGAGCTTCATGAACGGATACTAGGAAGTTCTTGGAAGCCGTCCGTAAGCTTCTGGCATCTAAGAAATTTTTTGTATCCAATGGGTAACAACGGCTCCATATGTTATTCTTTTATGGGAGTCAACAATTTGGGTGATTTCGCTTTCCGGGATTTTCATTCGTGACGTCAGAGTAAATCAGTCCAACCTGGAACGAGCATGTACTCAAACATGTACTCGTAGATGCTTGATCAAAAGACACCGACTTTTTCTGAGCTTCGAAATAAAGAGGAGAACCGATGTTTACCTGGCCTTCAAGTTTGCAATTAAATGAAAGTCCTAAAAAAATGAATTTTTTCGAGAGCGGAAACTCTAATCAGCCGCAAAGGAATAAAGAGTGTAGCAGTTTACAGCATCGCATACTTGAAAATATTGGAAATCTTTTCTCGAAAATGTTATCTCCTTCAACCTCAGGGTTGCAGACACACACAGCGATTAGGATGGTGACATTTTGGATCGTTTCAACCTGTATTCGTCACGGTTGTCATCCTCTATCTAATGAAAAAAAAAAAAAAAACAAACTAGCGTTCTTCCTGCCTTCCTGCCGTGCTGTATACCCTACCCTCTTGCAAACCTTTTTTTTTGATACTCTCTCTTTCGCTTTGTAGGTACCTGCACGCAACAATGAGGACGATATGAAATTAGAACCTGTATTCGCCGCTGATACAGGCAAGGATAGTCGAGATGGCAAGCTCTCTTAAGAGAGGGGGGTAAACATGCACTCTCCAGCGCTATTATTTTGTCGCGCTTTAAATCAAGAAAAGAACCCACGCAGAGTCAAATATTTCAGGACGCGATTTCAAGGAGCAAAGTGAATTCCAAAGGAGACTGGCATAAACGAACTACGCTTACGCAGTCGCATAAGCAACACCCGACTTTTTACCTCAGCGTGAAATTAAGCATTGCGCTCAAGTCCTATCTCGAAATATTCCACATTCTAATTTGAGAAAACGTCGAAGGTGTAAACTGCAAAAACCCTGAAAGATTAATCTGAAAGAGATTTATTCGAAGAGAGAACTTTTAAGATTAGATTGAGAATTAATTCAAATTGTGATTCTAGAAGGCAGAAACCTCAACCTACTGACCTTGTAACAGTATAAATTATGGGAGAGGACTGAAAATCTCGAATACTGAATTATATATGAAGAGGTGGAGGGGGGGGATTATGTTCCAGAGGAGAGCAGAGGCTTTAGACTACTTTAAAAATTTCGAGAATTTCTTCCTCAGAACTGTGCATATGAATGGGAAGGGAACTTTCTGTACCGGAATAATTGTACCTTACTTTTATCATCAATTTGCGCCTCTATCCAGCTTTCTACGACTTTTTTGAGCTGAGTTGTGGGCCAAAATGTGCCAAAAATTGACCAATTCCCCAAAGTTCTCCAAAATTGAAAATCGTTTCAACTTCCACTTGGTTTCGAAGTGAAATTTTACGCTGATTACAAGAAAAGTACCAAAATCTTGTTATGAAGCTTGAGAGAGGGTGAATTTTCAATTCTTCACTCAGAAAATCTTGGCAAATTGGTGGGTCCATGACTCGGTTCAAAAAAGTTGTAGGAAGTTGGAGGTAAAATTGAGCAACAAATTTTGTAGATTTTAATCGTATTTTTACGCTACAACAAATTTAGTCCAAATACTCATTCAACGGTCAACATCTTTCTGGACCACCCGGTATACATAAGAAAACCTGAGATTTTCCGATCTAGGACTCCCAAAATATCGAAGATGTTCACTTCTTAGTCACCCTGTCCACCTTGCTACAGGAATAAAACCTTACGTTACTGGAGAAAAATGGTTAAATGGCGCACTGACCACTGATTACACGAATGCTACTTTCATTCATGATTTATTTGAGTGAATCAACGCTTATTCATAGCTTGATAGCGCGTCGCAAAAGAGAGAAAAAACGAAGTCTTCAAGGGTGTGCTTTACTCGTGAGAACAAGCATTAAAAACATGGTGCCAGAAAAAGTTTCTCACTGCTCGAGTTTTGAATGGATCTTCCTAATTTTTGGATATGTTTCTCAGGAAGATTCCATTCGAGGCGGTATAGAAGCAGAATTCGAAAATCTCCTTCCATACGCTCTTTGTTCCACTACAAAATCATCAAAAGTTCGTCTATTTTCTGACGTGAAATTTTATGGAGCTAAAATTCGGATTTTTGCTTTTATACAGCCTCTAGTTGAACCTTGCTGTACATTTCCGAAGATCGAAAAAATTCGTCGAAAACTAAAGCTTTGAGAAACTTTTCGCGAAGTCTTGTGAAGTCATTCCTCAAAAAGATACCGAAGCACGCCCGACAAGTGTCGCGTAGTGACCGCTGGCAGGCCGAACCTTACAGGGTATTTGGTGATGTACATGCAAATTATCGTAAGTAACACAGTTTCGCAAGCACAGCCTTCCTATAATACTCCAGTTTCTATCAAAAAGTACGAAACAAGGCACACTCTAAAATGGAATGAAGGGATCGCGAACCAGACGAAGGTCGTCACAGGTGATGCCAAAAGTATCAGGCTCGGGGCGGGGAGCAGCGCAAATGATAAATCGATTTCCCTCGGACGCAGCGACGACAAATAAAAAAAAACGCAAAAATTTTTTCGAGCCGACTTTCGATGTACGGCCGATTGTAAACTTGACAAGTATTGATACTTCCCTCTGCGTCCAACAATATTACGAAGTCAGGCTGCTGCAAATGGATGAAAAATAAGGTGCATTTTAGGCCCAAACGGGAATCGTGTAACGCGAATCATTAATTAACATCTCTATAGAAAACAGACGAGTGTAAACAAAGCATTCCCATCGAGACGAGGCACGCGGGACGACAGATTTGAATCGAGAATTCCACTATCGCGGACACCGGTTAACCCGGCACACGTTTTCAGTGACTTACCAAATCTCCAGAAGACGGGTAGGTAATATTTCGCTGGATTACGCAGGGTAGATTTACAAGAAAGTCGGCTTCCAATTTCCGTACAACGATTCAATGTATGATCGGCATGATTTACTTCCACAAAATGTTTCAATCAATTTACCAGCACTCTCGAAAGATTGACTGAATTAAAAATAGATTCGTTTTACTAAATGAACAAGTGCGGAATTTTTTTTATCGCAAAAACGCGAGTCTTTCACTTTTGTACACGATTTGACTGCGAAATCGGCGAAAGGAAATGAATAATGTGTAAATCATGCGACCGTCTCATTTTTCGACATGTTTCGACACATCGACGACGCTCGATAAACCACCACCGCACGATGAAGGAGGGAAAAAAAAGTTGAACGTAAGAAAAAGACGCGGAAAATACGAGCAGAAAACACCGGTACTCACTGAACTAATGCCGACGACGTACTGCACGAATGTACACAACAACGATACTGTGAACTATGCGTATGTCGACGAGAGATCCTTTGATCAATACCCCCTCTACTGTAGGCATTTCACACCCGTGCCTTTCCTGTCCCAAAGTGGACACGATATATACGTCTTACATCGCGCGGTGAGGTTTAAACTGGACGCCCATCTCTTGATGATGCTACTTCAGGAAAGTTCGCCAAAAAGAGTTGCGACGATAACGGGTAATGCGTACCGCGAACCCGGTCTGCGTTCGTTCTTTCCTTCTCTTTTTTTTTTTTTTCGTATAATGATGAAGCATTAAAGGGAAAAAATGAGAGAATTCGCGAAAGAAACGACAACGAAACGCAATACAGGCGAGGTAGACGATCCTGAAGCGACAGAACACACTACTATCAAAATACGGCGACTCCTAAAAAGTTTCTACATACGTATTACCTATACTTTTTCTAAAGGTTTCTGGGGCCTAGTCAGAATATACGTACTTGTCTAAGTCTCTGAGAGAATTTTAAGCCCAACAAAAAATGTAATGAGAAGAAAAAAATAGATGATTTCTAAAAAAATATTCTTCGACTCCTCAAAACTTCGAGAACTAAAAAAGTGGAGTACGCAAAATGTTGAATAAAGGTAGAATGGTAAATTACTTCCGCTTTTGAGTATCGCTCCCTACATCTTTCATCTTCTGATCCTAAAACTGTGCTAGGAATCCTCAATTAATTGAAAATAAAATTCCTATTTTTAATTTCATGATATTTTATAATACACATAAAAAGAAGCGCGAATTTGATTAAGGGTCTTGGCCCTCTGACGGCATAACAAATACTGTTGGCTGATTGGTGCAATGTACACCAAAAGGTGAAGACGTGAAAAATTTATCCCAAAAAATCTAAACTTAAACGTATCTAAATGATAATTATGTAGGCTACAACTTTCTACATTTTGCTAAATGAAACAATAATCAGGGCAGTGGAAACGGGTTTGTTTGTCGAAACTACATTATCACCTCTTGGTGTTACTTCATCATTTTACCGTATGCAGCGCTGCCTTTATCAAAATTGCGAGCGAGGAAACTATGAATATATTTTCAACTAGGGTTGGATTGATGACGGGTCATTTATTTTATCGTGACCGGTCACAATAGGTCAGGGTCATGCACGCTTATGACTGAGAAAATATGTTCCTCATTACCATGCTTATTTGTTGACTGAATCACAATGGTCAAGAGAGTCTCTCTTATAACTAAATCTTAATGCTCTCTGAAAATACATCCAAGATAACAAGAACCAGACCAGGAGCTTTGCACCCAATTAATTTCATATTGGTTTAGATCAGTGATCATTCTCAGAAAAGAGTATTTTTTGGTATTTTTTTAAATACACTCTTTTCAGAAGCGCCAAAAGAGTAAATCTGACTACCCTGAAAATTAAATTTCAAAGCGCTTTATTAACATCTTTTCTGACAAATAAATATTTATAATACATTATGCACAAATACTGCCGCCTGTGCCTTTGGTAGGGCGAGCGGGAGATAATGTTATAAAAAATGAATCAAAAAAAAACAAAGAAAAGAAAAGAGAAAAGAAAGAAGAAAGAAGAACCTTAGGGGCAATTCAGGGCCAAGAAGAAGAAGGAGAATTTGGTAATCAGCCAAAAAGAAGAAAGGAGAGGAAAGAAGAGAGAAAAAAGAAAAACAGAGAAAAACTAAAAAGAAAAAAGCCATGATTGATTAGCTAAAAGCAAAGTCAATAGCTAATTTCTGAAATCTTATGAGTTCAATAACTCAGTCAACAACCAATTTTATATGAAAAAAAGTCTCAGCCAATAGCCGCAAGTTTTATTCTAATGACAATTAACTTTTCAATTTTCATTGCAAAAACTAATAATAATGACTCAAGCAGCAGCAAAAGCCCTGATTGATGGCCTAAGAAGTTGAGCCGACAGCCAATTGTACCAGAAGCTCACAGTCAATAGCTAAGTTTAAGTTGATGACAGTTGGCTTTCCACCTCTGGTCAAATCTGCATATTCTGGCCTTTGCCCTCTTCATCTAGAGCGGCCATATTTAGGTTCAAAAAATGCAGGGCTGGGTACGGATCGGATCACAAATCAGTAGGACTTTTGACCAAAATAATTCTTATAACCATCAGCAGCGGGCATCTCTGGCAATGCTCAGTCTTGTTATAACTGGCAGCGGGCATTTTGGGCAACAGTATACAATACTCAAACGGGCATAACTGGCTGCCCTTTATTTTCATATTTCTTCTTTGTTTCTTTCTCTGTTTGCTCTCTTTTTTTTTACTGAACACCGCACTGCAATTATAACAAACTTGGTGAAAACTAAAACTCAAAAAAGTTCATCTTTATCTCATGAACTTTTAGCTATTTCTGTTGTGTTCTTGCCCGCATTGCCCGTTTTGATGAACGGACGGGCTGCCAGTTAGGCCAGTCTGCCTGAAATTTATAACGGGCATAACGGGCAGCGGGCAGCGCGTCAATTCAAAATAACGGGTAACGGGCAAGCGGGCAGGGATGATGGAAACAAAACGGGCATGGGCGTTGCCCGAAAAGCTGCCCGTTATTTTGAAAGCCCTAAAAAAAGAAAAGGTCAACGTAGTCAACACTTATTTTAGGTGGGATTGCGGATTTAAAAATTAAAATTTAAAAACACAAAGGTAATTTCGCGCAATTGCGGATTACAAATCAGTGATTCCGGGATTACAGATCAATGATTCCCGGACCACAGATCAAACATTCTGATCCGCGGATCATAATGTCCTGATCCGCGATTCCCCAAATTTTCCCTTTGATCCGTGATCTGTTTCCGAATCTTTTTTCATACAATATCCGTGATCTGTAATTGATCCGTTCTTCAAGAGCCTCATTCTGATCCGTGATTCAAGTCAAATTTTCGTGATCTGTGCCCAGCCCTGGAAAAATGTAAGTTGATGTACAATTGAGTGATTCAAAACATTGAAGATACTGTCATTTCTATTGCAGAGCCCTTCCCCTATGTTATATTGCACGGCCACCTCTACTATAGGCCAAACAACTGAGCCTGGCAACGTTGCTGCCGTCCAATGTCTTCTATATGTAGAAAAACATCTTTCATGAAAAAATCGAGTTGACCCTTTTAATGAGAAAATTTAACGGCCGACAATTTTTGTTCTGAGCAATTTTTCTTCAAAAATCCTATTTTCTGAGTTACAACTCATTATAGTGGTTCACTCCATAAGCACCTGTGTTAATTTAGGACGGCGTGTCACTGTTGCCGCATATACAGTTGTTCGGCCTGTAGAGTAGAGGTGGCCGTGTATATTGCATACTGGTTTGCCTGATTCTTATTGTCATGGTTCTTTGTTTACATTGGTCTTATGGTAGGGGAATTGAATATGCAATAATAGCATACCTATTCCCCTGCCATAAGTTCTGTTATCAGTGAAGTGAAACGGAATCATTTTCCTCATGAGAACACACATACCGGTACACAGTTGAATTTTATCACTCTGTGAAATTTTTTTGTATTGATTTTGAAAATGACGCGCAGTGATGAAAGCACACGTCAGAATCTATGTCAAAGAACAATAAAATCAATATTAGTTATGTATCTGAAATCGCGATGTTAGACTAGATTTTTAGAGTGGATGCATAAATTGGTTTGATATTCGTTTTGTTACTATTGGCTATTGGCTGAACTTTTTAGGCAATCAATCATAGCTTCTGAGTTCCATCTATGGATTTGAACGAATTAGTTTTTTTTTTTTTTAGTAAGTACAAAGTAATTGAATAGGCTGAGCGTCTCATCATGCAGGGTTACTATATTTTTGTCCTCGAAATTTCTTTTAAGTGCACGAGAAAAATTATCATTTCTATAAAATAGTAAAGTGTATAGTCTGCTGCTTCATCTCGACTTCTGTTCAAAAGGAAATCGTTTGGAGGAAGGGCATTTGATGAGAGTATCCCATATCTGTTATCCAGTAGCCTATTTCTGCCACTTTTGAGTTTTGAACTTGAACTCCATATCCCGTCTCGAAAAATTTCAATTTAGTATCACAAGTGCAGTGAGGAGTTTTACTTTGATCATAAAAAAATTTTTCAAGTCTTGCAGAAAGCAGACCAATTTTTTCCAAGCCTGGGAAGCCAGTGATTTCTGGCTCCGGCTCCAGCTCCTGGCTCCAGTTTTTCCAAGAGCAGAGCGAAGCCAAAGAGCTGGATTTTTGCAGCGGAGCGAGAGCTAGCTGAAGATCTTGATCTTCTGAGCGAAGCTTCAAGGAGAAAAAAAAAACAAGCAGAGCTAATATCAAGTTTTTTTTTCACTTAGTGTGGGCTTTCCTAGGATTCCTCAATGGTTCTTTGCTTGCCGGGTTCTTCTCTCTCTCTCTCTAGTCGGGTTGTCTTTTGAAGTTTGTCGAATTTTTCCTCTTTTTTTTTTCTCATTTTGACTGAAAGGCAGCTCCTGAGCTCCTTGAAAAGGAAAGAGCGAAGCAGCTCCCAAAGAGCTGAGGAGCTGATCAAAAGAGGGGAGTTTTCGGCTCTTTTCAAGATGAAATTATGGCTCCAGCTCCTCGCTCCGACTCCTCAAAATTTAGGGAGCGAGCTCCTCATTACCGATAATGAGTTAGTTAAGTAATGTTTCTTTCGGATGAAGAATTTTTAATTTTTCAAGGAGATTTGGAAATTTTTTTCTGTGTACTTATGACATTCTAGAAATTTCTTTCGATCGTTTCATTTTGTAAATAATGATCACTAATAGAAGATTCATTTAAAATTCGTCCAAATCTAGTTTCTTCAAAAACGACGTCGTTATGAGAAAAAATTACTACAACTGAGATTAATTTCTTGATTTTTGCGAATAATTTCACAATGAGGTGCTTGCAGCCTTGCAAGTTTGTGGTAAAGAGTTTTAAGAAACAGAGGATGAAAATTTCCAATCTTTTATGATACTTGAGGCAAATTTTCCGCATCATTTGATCAAAATCGAATTGACGTTTCAGACGCTCACAAGAATTTTTAAATACTTTTTAAGATACAACAAAAATTTTAAATAATGGGTACCTATATCTATCCTTCCTAACTGTCAATAGCACACTCGACTGAATTATTCTTGTCAGGAAAAAAAATTCAAGAAATTTATTTCCTACCAATGTTCAAATTTCATGATAATCAAAAATGAAGTTGTAAGGAAGGGATCATCATTTAATTATTAAATTTTTTGAACAAAAGTGTATGGAACGTACGATAAAATATTTATTATCAATATCACGATCGCAGCATCACATTAGAAAAACGAGTGCGCAAATTGACAATAGTCCCATACCAGGACAATAATACGAATATATTGAAACTTATTATTTGTGATGTGGGCTCAATTGAATTGTATAAATACATCCAAACTGTGATAACGATTTTTCTTTCTTTTTTTGTTCCTTGAAACTTTTCCACTGTCAGTATGATTATACGCCACGCAATACAATAACGGCTAGCGCGCAGAACTGTGAGAAAGGGTGTTTTTAATTGCACCGAATTTATGGAGTCGGCTTCCTAGCGGCGACGTCTCGCCGCCACTTTTTGTAAGCCGTGTCGATGTTGGAGCGGCCTAAATTTACTTAACGAATTTCATTGCAGGAAGGGAATATAGTGGAAAAGAACTCCAACCAGGAAATATTAAGGAGCCGAAATGAAAAAAATTCACCCCCTCCCAAAAAAGAAATGGAGATATATAATAGGCCTGCAAGCTGAATTGCATAAATACGAGACTTCTTTCATTTTTTCGAGAAAAGAAAAGAAGCAAAGAAAATTTTTCTTATACTAACTTCTATACGTTTTACAAAACATTTATCGTATTCATGTTGTACATTTTTTTAAAAATAGCCTACTAGTCCCAGAAAAACAGCAAGTAGCTATGTACCTAGTTTAGGCAGTCATATGAAAGATTCAATGTTTCCTTCTTTGTACGATGAGTAGTGTTTATTCACTTTGTCGTGCATAGGGCTATATAAAGTACACATTACGATCTTGATGTAAAATACGTATAGGTACTGTAAAATATTTTACGAATCAAAAACGTGAAGTAAGAAATAAGAAGTTTACTTACTCGTGCAATTACCCAACACGTCCTTGACTCAAACTTTGTATTTGTTGGCAAATTCCTTATAATCACCACAAAACTTTCTTAACTTCTACATCTCGTTTTTTTGATGGACATTCATTTCCTCATCAAAAATAATGATGAACTGAGGAGGACCCGTTGAACATTTGATGTCCTCATGGCAAAAACATCTGTATTATGTCCCCATTATGTACGTTAAGAAAATGTCCTCATGAGAAAATTTCAAGGACTTTTTGGGGACATTTTGTGAGAGTTTTTACCATCTAATGTTCAACGGAGCGCGAGCAGGTCCTTTCAATTTCTTAAAACACCAGATCTACGGCTTCCCTTTGTACACATGAATGCATTTCTATAACTTTTGGAATGAACATCAAGAATTAGGCTAAAAATGTTTCTAGAATTATTTTTCTCGCGGAAAAACTTTCCTTCAGAACATATAATATTCCCATTTAATTTGTACATACTCATAGTCACAAGAATTTTACTTGCTTTTCCAAGAATTACTTGTTTGTAAAGGGAAATTCATGAGGGCATGGCCGCCTCGAAGGAAGGCCGGAACATGCACATAACGGCAAAGCTGTGAGAGTAGGCCGACTTTTACATGTGCTCTTATGGGGAGAAAGTGGTTTTTTAAGAATCAGTAAGTACCCGTTGAATTTGGTGAAAAATGGAAGAGAACAAAAATTGTAGGCCATTAAATTCTCTATCAGAAAATGTATTAAACTCAGTTTTCAAAATTTTGCATTAATTTACATGTAAAACGGTCGGCCTACTTAGCTGTTGTCAGATCTGCATGTTCCGGCCTTCCTTCGAGGCGGCCATGATGAGGGCCATATACTGGACGTGACGTCATACAGCAGACTGAAGCTTCCAGAGCGCAAATTGACTCCATACAGAAAGCATGAAGACCGTTGAAAGGTTCAAATTATTTCAAAAATGGCAGAATTTTTCAGAGGAAAGGGTTGATTTCCGTGAAGCCAAAAACTATCATATCTCATGATTCCAAATGAAGGAATTGATTTTGTCGCATTAGAGAACAATATGAGTAAAATAATATAAAATGAAGCTGAGAATCTTGGTTTTAAAAATATATCATCTTTCTATTCTAAAAAATTCCGCCATTTTTTGAATAATTTAAATTTATCAAAGGTCTCCATGCTTTTCCTATGGGATTGACTTGTGCTGTGGAAGCTTCAGTCTGCAATGTGACGTCATGGAAAATGGATCTTTTACAAATATAAATTGAAGATAAGAGGTACAGCTGGCGCATTTTGTTTTGATTTCGCATCATTCTGCAGCTATCTGCAAGTACGAGTACAGGAAGTTTTATCACTTTGAAGAGTAAGAAGATTATATAGTATGTTAAGCCAGACCTAAAAGATCTGTTCACATGAGGCGGAGAACTAATTTCACCATTGTAGGATTCGTTGGCTCTAGTACTCAAATTCTAAGCATTCAATTTTTAGCATTTTTCGAACTTTGGAAGACAAAGTATTTCTAGAAACTCCCTTGCCTCTTCATGTACATTATAAAGGCTGTTTACTTGTGTTATTTACCTAAAAGTCTCTCACAGTGGATAGTTCTAAAATATCTTCTGCCTGCGTTTTCACATCAAAATCTCAATACAAATCAAAATAAAAAACTCACGGGTTCTTTAACGGAGATAAATGAGAGGAGGCAGGGAACATGTTTTATGAATCTTATGTTGTTTGAAACGTTGTGCATCTGGCTCATTGAAGGGGCTCGGCCAATTGGGGTACGGAGTGTTGCATACCTAGTAACTTAAAGAAGCTATTTTAATCAGGCTATTAGTGCTGCCAGATCTACTGATTTTCAATATACGAAAAAAATATATTGGACTCAAACTAGGCGAGGACTTCCCTTGCAGTATGCTCGCTTTATACTAGTATATGTATATGATAGGATTTCGACCAAGTTATAGGTGATAGATAGGCGACTTGGAAGAATTTTGACGTTTAGGTGATAGTCCAAGCTATAGGTGACAGGAGACCGACTTGGAAAAATGTCAACCTCCAAGCTGTAAGCCAAAATTTTTCAAGTATCATAGTCATGGTTACGTTAGGTTGGGTTGCCTCTTTCCGGAAAGACACTCTCCCCCCCCCCCCCGTTAAAACAGGTTCCTTGTTAATACATACTTGAATTTCATTCAGATAGTTTACTCACAAAGTCAAAATTTCGAAATTCTCAGCCAATATAATTATAACGAAGTCCAAGCGTGGATTCAGAGAATCGTCTTTCGTTGGAGGGAGGCTGCGTTCAACAATCTTGCACATGCCTTATTCTTCTTGTCTCTGGATGGGAAGGAGTAGTTTCTAAGCATTTTTTTTTTACTTCAGGTATTTTTCCTGTTTTTTTTTTTTTTTCGGATGAAGAGGAAGAGCACATTGATTCATGACTTAGAGTTTCATTACATGAAAGTGGGATTGTACGATATTCAAATCCAAAAATCTTTATTTACCGTAGAAAGTTGGTTTTAAAGTTTTTTAAAAATTAAACCAATGGGCAATATTCTGAACCAGCGTCTAATAAACGAGAGGGCAATGTCTCATAAACGTGAGGAAGCTCTCAGATTACGTCGACTTCGAAAAAACTTTCCGATTTTGTCTTGCTAGACTATATTTCGTCCTGCAAAATTTATAGTTCCCTATCAGTTACTTCTTCCGAATGTGAAAGGAAAGAATTGAGTTTTGCTACGTGTATAAAAGCACTCCGGAAATAGAAAGCACTACAAGTTTCTATGCTCCAAAGAGTTTCCCCAAGAACAAGAACGACCTAAAATAAAATTTTGGCTCGAATTCGGAGTTCCCTGAATTCCTGAAGTTTATTAAACCCCGTCACTGTTAGAAACACGAACATTTCCTATCGGGAAAAATATTCACAAGTATTTAATCGATTATAGAAAAAAAAAAAATTATGATGATTGGAACGATCCTCGTTAAAAGTATTCTATTTTAAATAAAGTATAGTTGCGTAAAAAAAGTATTCCGACAAACCGAGATTCCCTTCTCCTTTACTAATGAAGAAAATGATCGTAAAATTATTCAACTTGAAGATTTATTTTTGGGAACCACTAAAAAGTTTGACAAGATACATCTTTCAGAACATTTATAACTACGTACTGCTAGTAGCTCGTAATGAAATTGTAGAGAGCAAGGGTGAATTTATAGAGTAGGTAAAGATTCGCTTTTTATACATTTCCAGACCCCTCTTGATTATTAATTTTATTCTAAAGCGCACTTGTTGCTATCTTTCCTTTTTATAATACCCGTGTCTTTCCTTATTCTTTTATTCTTTTCTTCCTTTTATAAATGTTGTAAACTTTTAACATATTTTATTTGAGCTTTTTATTTATGTCATTTTGATAATTTTACCGTCCTTTAACGAATAAAGAATGTATTTTGTCAGCAACGTGTTGATAGCCTCACTCCCTATATAGTTGCTACAATTTTATCGTGCTTTCTGAATGAATTCCATTGTACTTAAACGTCGCCTTTTCATTCATAAAATCGCTTTCATTTTCTACCAAAAGTTATCCGGGTTAGGGCTATTTGCACGAGACGTCAGAATTTACAGTTCATTCGTTCATCGAACAATTGATGAAAAGTTTTTGTCTTCAATTTGTTTTTTTGTTTTTGTTTTTGTTTTTTTCCTTCTCAAACTATTCATGAGAAAGTTTATTTGGAAGATTTACAATCCAGATGAAAGAGATAGAATACCTTCTACAATAATGAAAGCGCGACTTTTGAAAAGTTTTTCTTTCATCAAGTCCTTCGACTCAAGAACTGGAAAATTTTCCCGAAATTCCAATAATCCCCTGAGTTAATGTCACCGAGAATGTTCCTAATTCCTTTACTCGCACATAACATTAACAAGGTTTTAAAGACTATCCATTACCTACCTATAATAGCACAGCTATATTATAATGTTTGGGAATAAATTTTTTTCAAGAATTTTTATGACTGATAATAATTCAGCAGCAGAATGCTACTTACCGGTACTAAATTAATGAGACAAACGGGGAAGAAAGACTTGCTGCGTTCTGCTGCAGATATCAACCAAAACACTCGTCTGCTTACATGTTTGGCTGCAGACAAAAGAATTTAGTTTGCAGCCTTCAGCAGCAGATATTGTATGGCTACAGTCTGTGTATGTGCAGAATGTGTACATTCTGCTGTCGACCAAAAGACGCGTAGTATGCCAATTTTTGCTACTGGCTGCAGATATCAGACCCTTAGTGTCTGTATTAAGATAGAACACGTCTGTTTTGTTGTAGAATAAAATGTGATCAGCAGCGGAGGGTTTCTCAGGTGTGCAGAGTGTGCAGTTGCACAGCGTGGCAGATTTTTGGAGCGGCAAATTTTATTATTTTTTTTTCGAAATCATGTCCACTGACTATAATTATTTATTTTAGATGTACTTTCATTATCATTGTTGAGAGTAAAAAGGAAGGGTGTTGCGAAGAAAACCAACAAGCAAAACAAAATATTACTTGGTAGGAGCCCTAAAAATACAAAAATTAAATTGTCTAGAGAAAAAAAAGTCATCACTATGAGAAATTCATATTTTTCAATGTGTTCCCCCCCCCCCCTCCCCTTAATCGGTAAATCGCCAATTTTTTCGACTCCTGTAAAATTTGCAAAAAAGAAAATCCGAGCCTTTTTAGCAAATTTTACAGGAGATTCGAGGTTTTGATTTGAGACCGGCGTGGCGTCTCTGCGTCTCCTCAGTAGAAATTCGGCTGAGTTCGGCTGTAGGCTTTTGGCTTTCAGCTGGCTGCTATACTCTGATACTAGACATCCGTCAAAAGAGAGGAATGTTGAAGACGCGAAGTAATTGCTTCACAAGCCTGATGACTTCCTAGGCAAATTCAAGCTGATTACGTCAAAACTAGGGACGTCGCAAGGAGGTTTAAACTAGTTGATGTCTTTGTACTGTGCCTTTATCCCGTATTGAAAATTCGCTTCGGGTCTCATCTTTTTGACATGTTTACTGGGACCCATCTGTCTATTGGAAATCTGCGAGTCAAAGTCAAGGTTGATGTTCTTCTCCTCCCCCACCTAGGAAAAAACTTGAAAGAAATCCTTGACTTGATCCAGGATAATTAGCTTCTTAATAGTAGACCAAGAATGAAGGCGAACGAGCGGAAGCAGCCTAACATACGAGTTAGCTCCTGACTGGCTATTTGCCTCTAAGTCAAACTTTTTCATCAAGTTTTTTGTTATTTCATTGGCTTCTTAGTCAGTGGCTTCCGGATTCCAAAAAAATCTAAAAATATTGAAAGAAAAGTCTGCAAAAAAGCAGCTCTCATTCATTTATTATTATTGGCTGACTTTTAGCTATTTCTTGATTGCAACAGCTGGCTTCTATAAAGTACTGAAATAGGGTGAACGTCCTCACATTATCTTCGAGGCAATTCAAAGACCCCACCTTCCTCAAAATTATGACTTGGAGTCGGACTATTCACAAGTAAATAGATATTGCTCCGATAGACCTGATTTTTTCATGGTGAAATTGCCGCCCATTGAACTTGGCGCTACTAGCAGCTGCTTGCTTTGCTTGTCCTTGGCGCTGGGGCTAGCCCAGAAAATGAAATTTTTCAATATCTCTGAACTAGGTCGAAGCTTCCACGCTCTGGGATATCCATGGTCACCTTCAAAAACTCTTTCAAAACTCTTGATCCCCCTTCTCAAACTGACAAACTCATTCTCGAATACCTATTTTTTACCTTGGAAGTTTTTTCGAGTTCTTAAAAATCAGAGCCTCCACTTTCTACGAACCACAATTTGCTCATTTTATAGCCCCCAGAATGATAGATACTTTTTTCCTGATCATCATGGATCGCAGTCTTGAGTAACGTGATTCAATCGAGGGAAAGGTATCTCGGATGGCTCTAAGAGAGATATCTTTCTCCTGATCGTTATTGATGAATCAGTCAAAGTCCGTAGAAACGACGGATACGCCATTTTTTGTAAGACCTGAAGACAGATTTCCGCGGACTTTCACCGATGCAACGATAACGATTAGAAGAAAGGTATCTCTCACAAGAGTGATTGAGGTACTTTTCCCTTGATCAACTCAATGTTACGGGAGACTGCGGAGTCGGCCGATATTGACCAGGAGAGAAGTATCTATCATGTGAGTGTGTAAAATACTTTTCCCTCGAGGGAAATCCGTATTTCACGCAAAATCTGTAAAAAATAAACGTATCTTTTTCCAGGACTAAAAATCCGTAGATCTGGCAGCACTGCTACGTTGATAATCCTCGTTTTTTCCCCAATTTTTCGCCCATTTCTCCATCCTGAGGGAGCCGGACCGTCGAAATTCAGTTAAAAGCTTTACTCGAATTAAGAAAAATTTTTTCAAAAACAATTCCATGTTAGTAGGTGAATGCGTTCAAAAGTTATGGAATTTTATACAGATGTACCAACACACATCACTGTACAGGTATAGAGATCCACATACTGTGCATACATACACAGACAGAAAAATATTCTATGTACTTAGAAGATTTCCGTACCTCCGTTAATGTTGAGAAAATAAAAGGAGCACCTCTAAAGTGTTACACTTACAATTGAACGCCAATCCGGTTCTCCTGATGAGCTCAGGATGAAGACAGGATGTCAGCGTAAGAGAGGAATATGGGTACAGAAGACAGTTGCGTGCAGGTATCTTTTTTGATGAATTGAATCGCATCGCGTCAAGTGGGGCGTACAGCGAGGACACAATTTTTATAAGAACTTTCCTTCTATGAGAGCTAAAATTTTCATGTATGGCTTAAATTTTATTCCTGAATGACTTAGATGGGTGGCAAAAATTACAAAACAATGGGTAAAGTAGTGCTCGAGTTATAAGAGGACAGACAGACAAACTTTCCGCTTTATATAAATAGAAGAAGAAGATACCAGAGTACGAGGGGAAAGGTCTTCAAATAAATATGATGCCTAAGCCCGCTAGTACAAACTGACTGGATCCATTTATACAGTATATTTTATTTTCCAAATATAAGCCTAGTTTAAGATTGATAAAATCCAATCCTAGTATAAAGCCATCAAAAAGCTAGAACAAACCTAGTATATAAAGTGGGTACTTCGCCTGAACACCCTCTATGAGCCTAGTTTGAGAGAAGTGAAATCCTGGGGGGTCTTCTTTGTCTATTATAAGTCTAGTTTAAGACTGGTGAAATCCTGGTACACGGTAGGTATGAAGCCATCATGAAGCTAGTACAAAGCTATTATAAAGCTAGCATGTCAACTGGGCAAGGGGAACTCGCGGGGTGAACTCGCAAATTTTTGAATCATCCATGGAGTTACAAAGGTGAAGGGGGGCCACTCGGAAAATTCCGAATTACGGGTCAGGGCAGAGTGAAGATATGAAACATGTCAAAAACGAAATATGTTGTACTAACGTGCGACTTGAGTATTTCTGTGTTATCAATAATTATTAGTATTTCAGGTTTTATTCATTTTTTCTCCTCGCCATTATAACTTAATACTTCCTCGCATCTTAGTTTTATAAGTCGGACCTCTCTATAACGAACCTCCATATAGCGAAAATCTCTATACAGCGAACTTTTGCGCTGGTCCCTTGAAATTTCCATTTAAAAATGTTTCTTTATAACGAAAAAAATTTCTATATTACGAATCTTTTTTCACCGTTCAGAAGCCTAAAATACAGTAAAAAACGGTAATATAAAGTGTATTTCTCGAGTTAGATTTCACGATTTTGCTTGTTACAATCCAAAACTGTTTTATGAAATGCGGGTTCTCCCCCCCTGAACCGTCTCTAAATGAAGAATTTGACGACGTAAACCTAATGCCGAACATTGAAGAATCTTGGGATACATTGCGTTCAAAAGGTGCGATTGACGAAAGTGTTTCACTAGACAATTTTCTAAATGTGGACGCTGATATTGTGGTGACGGAATATCCTACAGACGAAGCAATCTTAGAGTCGGTCATGGCCGCCAGAGCTGAGACGGTGCAAGAAGATGATGAAAGCAATGATGCAGAGGGGGAAGAAATTTTGAAACCTTCAAAAGCTGAAATGATCGCTGCATTCGAAAAATCCGGCGAGGATTTCAAACTGTTGCAAATGTTCCTGAAGACGTATTCCATGCTCTCAACAATTGCGAATATTTCTTTGAGCGCGAAATGGAAAAAAACAAAGTGCAGCAAGATATCCGCAAGTATTGTGTTTTGCCTGAGTATTTCTGTGTTATCAATAATTATTAGTATTTCAGGTTTTATTCATTTTTTCTCCTCGCCATTATAATACTTCCTCGCATCTTAGTTTTATAATTATTATTGTTGTGGTTCTAAAATTATGTCAATTGATCATTGAACTAGTGGAATCTATTTGTAAAGATTTTTATATTATATCAGCTATAATTATTGCGATCATCATTATTATAAGGCGCATCAATGTAGTAGGGTTGCGGCTTCCGTCTTCTTGTCGACTGATGAAAAAGCACTCCACATTTTCGAGTTGACTTTCTTTAAATTTCGAATACTTGGATAATACGACAGTTTTTCTCTTTTTCAAAGTTCATTCCTCCCTACTCTAATAACACCGTAATGACTACGCCACTTGAACCAATGAATTAACAAATTTCACTCGTAGGCCATTTTCTTTTTATTGAGTCAACTTATTTTTTGAAAAGAAACCTTAATATTCGAATAAGTTACGATTAAACATCAATCAAGCGATTCATTCACACATATGACCGTCAATGTCGTTACGATTCCCTCCTATTTTTTCGAACTTTAGGATCATTAAAACTTTCAATTTTCACTGGTATCTCACGATCACGTTGGCGCGACGACGTTCATTCGCGAAACGCATTTTCCTCTTCGGCGTAGAATTTCTGCAAAGTGGAACTTACAGTCCGTCAATGTTTCCCACATGTTTTTTTTTCTTTTTTTTTTCCTCTAGTATCGCGTGTACACTCCGCTCGAAAAAGCCTTCTTTCGAGCGTTCGTAACGAAGTCAGTAAATCCGACACTTGTGAGTGGCAGCGGGGTATATGTAGTACAGTCGAAGACAAAAATCGTCGAATATCCGGGTTAGCACTAAGCGAGTCGAAGTGAAATAGAAAGAGAAAAAGAGAAAGAGAGAGAGAAAGAGCGAACGAACGCGCGAGAGTACATTACCGCAGGCAGTAGGCAGGTACCCGACCAGTACGGAGTTTCTGAAAAAAAAAAAAAAGGGTCCAGGTCGACAACGAGAGTCAGGTCCACGAGGGAGGCCAAGAATATAAGGCTGACGCAGTCGAGACGGGAAGCGCGGGAAAAGGCAATTTAAAGAGGCGACGGAACGAACGAACAGTTTAGCTGATAGCGTGACAACGGGGGTGAGATATTAGGCGTCGATCCCCGGTACGGAGCTTCGCCGCGAGCAGCGGTCGTCGGTTCGCGATGGGACAGCATTCGCGTTTTTCACGTGACTGCTTCCAATTTCCGCGACCACCTTCGCTGAAACTTTAAAATTCCCTCTAAAAACCGACTAACGTGCGATTGAAAAACACATACAAAAAATTTTTATCGCCTCGTTCGAACGAGCCCGATAATTAGTAATTCTTTCGGAAAATTCGAACGTTTCCGATAGTCTAGTATCGCGGGAATGAAAGAAAGAGTTAACGAAGAATAAATAAATGGGCACTCGATGCAAATCTTCGGGTTCTACTGTCGAAACCGAAAGACGAGGCAGCGACGTGACGAAGTGCGGGGATATCAAAGAATCTACTACAAGGAAATACGTTACCATTGTATTTTCTTTCTTTCATTCGCGACTATTTTTCATTCCTAGGATTTAGGATTATCCATACGTGCGCAGTGATTATACTGTTTTTGATCAAAATAACGTACGGTTTTAGAGACCAAATTGGTTTAGAAAAAAACATAAGAGCCGCAGCACTATGATTATCAATACGATATTTGTATTATAAACATACAGTATAGGTAGTTCATGATTTTTTTAGCCTATGAAATACTAAAATGGTCCCTAAC
Organism: Aspidiotus destructor; assembly: GCA_035079395.1. Classification (NCBI taxonomy): domain Eukaryota; kingdom Metazoa; phylum Arthropoda; class Insecta; order Hemiptera; family Diaspididae; genus Aspidiotus; species Aspidiotus destructor. The sequence continues at coordinate 5,627,024 of JAVHKZ010000003.1, read as the reverse complement.
AGCCGAGAAGCTAATAATAGGGGAGCATTAGTGTGATTTGAGCTCACGTTGCTCTTCTACAGGCTCAACGAACTTCAACGTGTGCTCAACACATATTTTCAGCCCACACCAGCGTGCTTAAAGAACTTGAATAATTATTAGAGACATCAGACGACAGGATTAGATCGCATGCAATGAATTTTCAAATATTACTAATCGTCGTCAAGTTTTGGATGAAAAAGTCACAAATATGATTTCAATATTTCATGCTCTACTACATATGCCTTTGAACCAATCAATGCAGACTTTTTGTTTCATTCTCTTACCGGAACTAACCGTTTTGTGCACTTACTACTTCACCTACATCTTTGAACTTCCTTTTCTTCAACCGTACCTTATTCTACAAATCAGTCTTCCTCTAGTACCAGCGGCGTCTCTGTTTTTTTTTTTTTTTTTTCTCTCTTTGGAGGTGAATCACTCATCCTCGCTCAATAATATGAATAATAATGTAGTGAGGTTTTGGACTACATCAAACTCTAAAATCACGTTTCAATAGAGTGATTTATACCATACAGATTACTCCACCAGATCTCCAAGTTTATTGTCACTCATCCTTCGTGATCGCTACGTATACTCTTAAGAGAATATTAGCCTCCTGACAAACTTACGCAACATCGCAATCCATCCCTTTTTCACCTAGATACGCTAATGAAATGAAATTCGTAAGTTGACATTTGTTTCAAAATGTGCGCATACCTTCCTCTCGTACATAAGACATGTACTGATGAAATATTGAAAAATACAAAATCATTTGGATCGAAAATTTGAATACTACAGAAAATCAGACAGCGGACCCGTTTCCGAGCAACGGCCTCTCACCTCTATTGTATCCTAAAATTCTTCTTTCTTCTCTCTTGCCAGGGATACTGAAACTGAAAATCATTATTGTACATGTACATCATGATGATGTAACAAGGGCTGAGAAATCCGACCTTAGGGTGAGAAATTATAGTTTCGAGATATCGCGAAAAATAGAAAAAATCCGATTTTTGTCGATTTTCAGTTTTTGGTGTAAATATATATGTTTTAGAACATCAAAGTAACAAAATCAAAGGGTTTTTCTCGAAAACCACTTTTTTAAATTTTCAACTTCAAGCTACTGTATCCCAATGAGTTTCGAAGTTAGGAGATCGCGGTAGGTCTCATTCGATTCGGCATGAAATTCTCCATAAGAATCAGCTGCTAACTCATTTTTCATCATTGTCATCTTAGGGCTGGATTTCTCAGCACATGTCACTATTCAACTCAAGTTCTTCAAACGATCCGGAAATTGCGGCAAGCTCCTTTCACTGTCGAATTTCTTGTACCCTACTGTAGCTGAACGCACTTTTATATCCATCTAATTCATGGATAAAAAAAGAAAATCTCAATTGTAGTGTAACCGACTTCCTAAATTTTCTTTCAAGGCTCAATAGATGCATGAATGAATTTTCTTCCCCACAAAATTTGAAGGAGCTCTGCAAACAAAAAGCTCTAATTCTTTTACAAGATGTTTCCACCAACAAAATTATCCCTCAGAACCCAATGTCTTAGATAGAACTAAAGAGTAATGAATACGTAAAATCCATGTTCATCATGTTCGATGAAAAATTTATAGATTTCACCCTTGAACGCTATCTCTCTTGTTACCGGTCTTCCCAAGTTAGATATCTTATCTATCAAAACACCGACTTATTTTTAGCCGTTGTAGAGACGAAATTAAATTTTATAAGAAGAATGTTGACGACAGCCTATTTCATATTCATAAATCTATTATTATCGAACTATTCGATTTTTTAACAACTTTCATGACTGTTAAAAATTTACCTTTGAAAAGGAGGACAATATGACTAGAAATTTCCTTGACGTTTCTATCATCAAGGGTAGTGACAAAAAAAAAACTCTCAGGTTCTTTAACGGAGTTAAATAATAGGAGGCAGGGAACCTGTTTTATAAATCTTATGGTGTTTGAAACGTTGTGTATCTGGCTCATTGAAGGGGCTAGGCCAGTGGTCTTCAACCTTTCGTGTATTGCGGGCCAAAATAAAATTTCTCACAAAGTGCGTGGGCCAAGTTAGGTTAGGTGAATCTTAACTCAATAATGCACATATTTTGGAATGCCCATTTGAAATGATAAAATTAAGGCGTACTTAACAGTAACACTTCAAGGATAGGTTTTGGCGGGTTCCTCGTTCTTTCCTCTTTTTGACATGTTTCATGTCTTTAGTCTTACCCTACCCCAATTGAAAAATTTGCGAGTACCACCCCCTCCCCCTCCCCCCAAATTTGCGTGCACGTGCGCGTGCAATTTTATACCCTCGGGTGATTCAGAAATTTGCGAGTACCACCTTGGCTCACTTCCAAGCGTGCGCGTGCAAGTTTATACCCGCGACAGATCCAGAAGTGCAGGCCTAATGTACATATTTTACCTTGAAATGTTCTGAACTAGATTTATACTAGACCAAGAAGCGGGGCGAACGAGCGGAGCGAGTGAGGTTTCCTAATCTCATCAGCCCAAAATATAATTTAGCCGTGATTCCTTAGCGTGCGCCTGCATGTGCAAATTTATGTCTCTATTCTAATATTCTTACCCTACCCCAATTGAAAAATTTGCTTCTCATCAGCTTGAAATATACTAAAGTGGGTTGTACTGAACCAAGAAGCGGGATAAACGAGCGGAGCGAGTGAGTCCCAGTAATCTCATCAACTTGAAATATACCAAAGTGGGTTGTACTGAACCAAGAAGCGGGACGAACGAGCGGAGCGAGTGAGTCCCAGTAATCTCATTAGCTTGAAATATACTAAAGTGGACTTGTAGTGGACCAAGAAGCGGGACGAACGAGTGGAGCGAGTGAGGCCCAGTAATCTCATCAGCTTGAAATATACTAAAGTGGATTTGTACTGGACCAAGAAGCGGGACAAACGAGATGAACTCTAGCCACCGCAAGAAAGTTCAATATTTAGAATTCCCCTCGTTTCTCATAACATATCTCCAAGGCAATTTCATGAGCATTCGAATCAAACAGCATTAAAAAGCGACTTGTTCATCATCATTAATCGCGGAAACACCTCCTTCTAAGACATGAAACATGATCTTTATTTATTTGGCTACGCCAGAACATTTTTTCTTTTTTTTAAATATGAATCGTATCACCTCACACAGGCCACTCCACTCCGCGGGCCATGCGTTGAGAACCCCTGGGTAAGGACAATTGGTGTACAGAGTATTGCATGTCTAGTTACTTGAAGGAGTTATTTTAATCAGGCTATCAGTGCTGCCAGATCTATGGATTTTAATATTTGAAAAAAATATACTGGACTTAAACTAGGCGAGGACTCCCCTAGTAGTATACTCGCTTCATACTAGAATATATGATAGAATTTCGACCTAGCTATAGGTGATAGATGGGCGAGTTAGAAGAATTTTGACCTTCAAATTATAGGTGATAGTCCAAGGTATAGGTGATAGGAGAGGGACTTGGGAAAATTTCAACCGCTTGGCTCATTAGAAAAATTTCATCCTCCAAGCTATAAGCGATAGGACGAAAACAAAATATTTTCCAAGTCCCACGGTCGTGGTCAAGTTGGAACGTTTTTTCCGGACCCCCCCCCCCAATAAAACGGGTTTCCTGTTAAAATTTCTAAGCCCTGAAAGAAGTTCGACTCATAGTTTACACGCTAATCAACCCCTTAAATTCAATTACTGTCTGTCTGTCCTTTTATAACTCGAGAACCGCTTGACCTATCGACTTGAAATTTTCGCCACATGTTCAAGTCACTCAGGAATAAAATTTAAGCCATAAATGAGAATTTTAGCTCCCATACAAAGAAAGTTCTTATTGAAAATTGTATCCTCGCTGTACGCATCTTTTGACGCGATGCGATTCAATTCATTGAAAAGGTACCTGCTCGCAGCTGTCAACTGTATTCCTCTCCTAGGCTGACATCCTGTGTTCATCCGTGTTCATAAGAACCAAATTGGGACGCTATTTGTTCAATTGTAATACGTTAGAGGTGATCCTTTCTATTTTCTTGACGTTAACGGAAGTGCGGAAGTAGAATATTTTTCTGTCTTTGTTCATTCTATGGATCTCTATACCTATACTGTGATGTGTATGTTTGTACATCAGTCCATAGCTTTTGAACGCATTTGCCTACCAAGACGGAATTGGGTTTGAAAAACTTCTCACTATTCGAGTAAAGCATTTGAATGAATTTTGACAGTTCGGCTCCCTCAGGATGGCAAAAAAATCAAAAAAAAAAACGAGGATTATCAACGTAGTAAACCTGCTACTCACTGTACGCGGTGTTCCAAATGTTCAAATGCGTGAGAGAGAGAGGGAGAAAAATACCAAAAAATTTAAGTGAATCCACAGTCTCTTTAGTTCTCAACCTACACACTGAATGTTATTGGTAAAAATAAAGTATTGTCAAAAGAGCTGAATTCTTAAAAAATGTAAAGAGGAAGTAAAGCGGCCCCTTAAGATGCAAGATACCTTCAAAATCCAAATAGCTACAAATACAGATATCTACTCAACACAAGGCTGGCGGTCAGGTGCGCCAGAGGCGCACCGCCAACCGCTAGTACTGTGTATAATTTAAAGCATTTTTTTACTCTTCCGCTTCTGATGAACATTACATAAGAATGGTTATCCGCACTCGTTTATTGAAAAAGTTCTTCACGATGATTGTAACAAAACTTCACCTTCGATGATTGTAACAAAAACTCACCTTCGGAGGTTCGTAGCGGCCGTAAGAAATTCTTTTCTGTTCCTTACATGGTGAGGAGCAGTATAATCATACGTAAACATTCTCTCAGGCTGGGCCCTGATTTGAGTATCTTTTGGCTACCCCAACACCAGTAAGGAAACGCTTTTCTCACCGGGCCCCCATGGAAGGAAGATCTGGTGTTGTTTATTGTATCGTTTGTTCTGACTACCCCGTTTTTTTTATGTTGGAGAGGCTCGTCAATTTCACCAATTTTTTGTAAGATCATCATTAATCACATGACTCATTTTCCGCTCTTTCTTTTAGTGTGTTTTCTCTTCTTCCATATTATCTATTTTTTGTTCAGTTCAGTTTTGTTCCTCAATGTAGATATCGAAACGTCGGCCTGGCATGTTACACAATAAAGCGTGGAAATAAAAGCCATATTGTCTACAAAATTTCATTAATGTTATTCTTTTCTACAAATCATAATTTTTTCATAATTTGTCTACAAAGTGAAGTTTGAGACGTACCTGGGAGGAAAAGGGATTGATCTGCCCTCTCAGGGCCCAAGTCAAGCGTGTTCATAGAGAGACAAGCAACTATTACAGATAGACAGTTTAAATCAGCGATGCTCAATCCGACCCGCAGAAAGGTTTCCATCCGGCCCGCGAGCGCATAACAGGAAACAAAAAATAAGGGGCAAAAATAGGGAAAATTAAAATGGCAATATTTTCTACGATTAGGGAGTGAACAATTTTTGTAACTTTTTAATAGGTAGGGGCTTAGACCAGGGTAGAGGCATGAAATTGTGTGCCTTCTTACTATAGGCTCCAGGTTGAGCACTGCTGACTTGAACGTATAACCTCAGAAATTTCTCAATTTTTATCAATTGTAGTGCTCAGTGGTATATTTTCGATTAAATTCTTTTATTTTGTTCTCTTAATTAAGATGAAGTCAACGTAAAAAACTTTGCAAAATGATCAAAAAATTAAAAGTTGAAGTATGTTTTAAATCTGGAATTACCTTTCAATAATCTTCATCTTAAACATTAAAAAATTATACATTTTTCTTTTGTATGGAAAAACCTGATCGTTTCATCTGGACTGAAATTTCTTCAAAATATTGATCGGCTAAACATGAAAATTAGTTGAATTATACGAAAGCCGAAAATCAAATTTTTCACTGTCGTAAGCATAAGCTAAAAGCCGAAGCTGGAATTCGGCAGCAATACTTTGCTTGCCTTTTGAAGAGGTTTATACGAGGAGGAGAGAATGAAAGTCCCTCGCTCAAATTACCACATGTACTGGTGGCCCTTTCCCAAAGTGGAGAATGTAAGGATGTCATTTCTAAGTTACTACGAGAAAAAATTTGTGACAAACATCCGGCATTTACATACTTATAGCAGAATGGAAACATTTAATGTCCATGATCTCTATGCGTGTGCTCTGAGAATTGTTCATTTTTTGTTAATAAAGTGTTGGTTATCATTGCATCATTCGGGAAGTTGATAATCCAGTTATACATATACATACACGCAAATTGTCTTTCAATGAAAATTAGAACTTTTAATATTTCTGAGGATAAAAGCAAACCAGAATACGCTTTTTCATTTGTTACACCCATACAATTCTGTTCGTTTTGCTGAACGAACCCGGTAGCGCGTCTAACACGGACTCGCACTTCGCACTCTTCAAAGTTGTTCATTGAATAATAATTTTTAAACCAGTCAAAGCGTCTGTAGATACTGCTGGTGAAAAAAGAAAATTAATTTCAACAGGGAGGGAGCACCTACTCTAAAAATAGTAAAAAAAAAAAAAGTTTCGTATGATGTCCGGTCAAGTAATCACCGACCACGATTTCTCTCACACACAAAAGCTTCATTGTTCGTCCAGTTAATGATGAACACATGCGGTAACAGGTAGGTACAGCATTTGTCCCATGACTGAAAAAAGAATCCTATGAGGATATAATTCGGACTTTTCAAAGACAATTTACTTCCGAGACAGTCTCGGATACCTGCATTAAGAAAATGAGGGGGAGAGGTTTCTTGTGTTGTTTTTTCAGTGACCGGAGACCGGTATGTACCCTCTACGTATTTCCTTTTTGGCGCTGGCGTCTACAATAATTCACGATATTCATGCTTCCTAGTTTCGTCTTTTATTGAGGCAGTTCTGTTTAGTCACGGTCGTTGTTCAATTCTGAATTGAAATTCGATTTTTTTTTTCTCATGGAAGGGACGTGACTTTTCCGTGACGACCGTATCTTCGAATAACGGGATGGGGTGCACCTGCACCTATGTCGATCTAGGTGATTCAGGTAGTCGGCTCATGATCATATGCGTTTTGCAGCAGAAGATTCATATATTACTCAGTTTCGGATTTTGTCATAAACCACGTATAATAATGGGTTGGTTGAAACAAACTCAGCTTTCTACGTCATCAGTAAGTATGAGAAACAGGCAGTCGAAAAAAGTGCGACCAGCAAAGGGATTTTATATGTTAGAATTTTCCTTTAACGAATCTACATACTCATTTTGAGAAAATAATTTCAATCACTATTATCATTTACCTATTATGCGTTTAGTAGTGAACTGTCATATGTATTTACGTACTTTATACAATAAGACGCATCCTGCGAATCAAAAAATACCGAATTTTTCATAGCTTGTTATTATTTTCTTCCATTTATTATTTTTTTTTTAACCTCTGCATCCTACTGATTGGATGGAATACGTTTATTAGATTGTTACGAGGCCGGGATTGATCGAGCTCAATGGAATATTTGACCGATATAAAAAAATTGCGAAGTAAGACTTCGTTGGTCATTGTTCGTTTACAAATTTATAGCCATTCACCCGAAGCAGCATTAGCGTATTATTACCTCAAAGAACAGCGAGTAAGCGAGGGTGACTTTTTTTCTAACGCAGAAAAACGCGAAACGCGAACCGATAAATTGAGGAACCGAAGCGACGGGGAGTAGAAGTCGCGAATCCGGCTGTAATTTGGGAAGATGTGGCGAGTAAAGGGGTGGAGGTGGCATCCACCGCGGACGTAGCCTTTTTATAACGAGCCTAGTCTACGGCGACCGTTTGGTCGTATTCTGGCAAATAGGATCGGGCGTCGTGTCGTCGAAGGAAAAAAGACGACGGTACACGGCTGACTTACCGCGAGCACAACACGTATTCGAATATTCGGTACAAGGCCAACATGCTGGACTGTTGGTTTGCAGGCGTAGAACAAAAGATTTTTAATTTCTGGTGCAATGTACGTAGCGCGTTCGTACATCTTTGCCTAATACGAATGGTAACGACAGTTAATCGAGGTTGGAACACCCTGAGCAAAACGTGGCTGAGTACACGTATCCCGATGATGAATATTGTTATACTAACTAAAATTCCTCGAACATTTTTAATCGTTGTCACATTTTGTTAATGTTTTATTTAAAATAATACACTTTGCAAAACTGTTACCCTGATTACTCAATTTAGCAGCACAAGATTTCATCAGTCGTTTGATGAGAGGAATGCTAACCCAGGGATCTGAGGTGAGGATGAAATTAAGTTGAGAAAATACGCGACTTTTTTGTTTCTGTTATCGAATTTTGAATGAGATATTAGTCGGAAAATTTGAGCTTGAAGGTGAGTGCTTGCTAATTAGATTGGAGCAAGATGAAGGATTATAGCGAGCAAGTAAACAAGCAAAAAACCACGGGCACTAATAACTCCCAGACTGAACTACAAATACATGCATTGGGTAATACAAGAAGATGGTGAAGCGTACTTAATGTTTACGAAATAAAAGGAGAGAGAAATATGGAATTATCGATTATTTTACTTCTCGATCGGCTCTTGATATAATTTTCAAAAAATTTATCGCAGAATAACACTCGTGAATGATCTATTTTCCTTTTTTTCCCCCTTGCGCACCTCAAACTGCTCTCACACTTTTCTTCTTTCGAGAAAGGTGACTCGAATAAAACTAAAAGTACACACTTTTCTCGTCGCTGATAGGATTATTCGAAGATTGGCGTCAACTAAGTTCGGTGTGAATGTCTACCGAGTGTGTGTTCGCGAGTAACATAATCCATTGACATTACGAAGAAAGTGGATCACGAAAAGTGAAGAGCGGCCAGGAGAGAAGGTTGAAAAAGAAAAAAAAAGAGAAAAGAAAAAAAAAATACAAATCGAAAATGAGAGACGGGCGGACTCATAGGAAGGACATCGTAGTCGCTGCACTGACTCCTTGATGGCGCGACGAGAATTTCGCGATTTCGTGGTCCGACTTGCCATCTGTTTGATGGCCGGACGACTCGGAAGATATTTGAGTATTCATGCTATGAAAGTCTCCTACAACCGATATAGTTTCCAGTAATATTATTCATAGGCGATAAAAGAACATAATATTTTTACAATCTTTGTCGCGGGAATAATAATAGAGACAGTGGAGCATTAAAAAAAAGTAGACTTTGTTCAGAAACTAAGCGGATGGAATTTTCATTTTTGTAGTTATGATATAACTTTTGTAATTTTCTCCACTTGAATTAATAACATTCGTCACTTAAATAAAACGTAGTTCATTTTTTTTTGAACTATTTTAAACCGTGACATATTCGAGCGCTCGCGATATTTTCCCGACACATTTATTGGGAGATCTAGATTCATTTTAAAGAACGGTCAAACGAGGAGAAAAGGTGAACGTCTCTAACGATCAACCCATTCGATAAATACCTAACTTTCTCCACAAAATATCCTCTAAAAATCCTTTGTAAAAATACTATTTTAAAACGTGACATATTTGAGTAATCGCGATATTTTTCCAACACACTATTCGGAAATCTAGATTCATTTTACAGAACGGTCAAACGAGGAGAAAAGGTGAACATCTCTATCGATCTACCCGTCTGATGAATAACTTTCTCCACAAAATACCCTTTAAAAATCCTTTGTGAAAATGAATTTATTATCCGGCGTGCAACAGGAGAAGAGCAAGAAAGCTTTAGGTGGAGTGCGAAGAAACTGGATTGTAAACAGAATGATGCCGCAAATATTTTACAGCCAGGAAGAAAGTTGAATGCCAGAGTGGAAGAGCGAAGGCTAAAATGCCGCAACAAAGAGAGATATGCTTACCTATCCGACAAGCACAGTTTTGTGAAAACGTTGTCTATACTCAAGAAGGTACCTTCTGAAAGTGAAAATTCATTCGCCCGGCGCATTGACAGAAAGTTTCAAAGCCAGGAAATAATAACCAGACGCAATTTAGACAATTAGAGTCTATGCGACAGAAGAGGAAAGAAGCACTCGTAGCTTAGGTATTTCGTATTCGTTTGCTGTATCCTTTTCATTGACTAAAAGTTCAACAGAAAACCTGTTTCGAGGGAAAGATTTCAATTTTGATTTTAATAATCAATTTCAAAGCTAAATTTTTCATAATTGTAATCCGGCGTTCTAAACGTGATTTAAATCGATTCTTGATTGGAGAAATCGACCAACAGTGACTGCGAAAAGTCAAAATGTCTTAAGTGCAGACATCCAGCGCGCCTAATCTATCGAGAATACAACCTTTCGCACTCAAAAGTACTTTTTACACCAATTTTAGACGCTATACTTAGCTCTTGATTCAACTCCTTGAATTCATTGAAATACCTGAGGAAGACTTGAAACTCATTTGAACACACCTGCCATTTACTTCTGCATGTACTCTACCTATCTCGCGATCAGGCGGGTCTTCAGCCCTGAAGTATTACCTCCCATATTGTTGAAATTTTACCAAATCTTCATAATTCTCTCACGTTGACACTAACTTAGAGCCTTGTCCCAGTTGTCAGAATTTTGAAACTTTTTGGTCGCTTCCTTTCAAATATCCATGCAAGGTCGGGTCCTCACCAGCCACTCCATAGCAATCTGATGGCTACAGGTTCAGCAATTCCTGATGTGCAGTGTGCGTTCAGTACTATCATGCAAGGGGAGGCCTCGGATTTGTACAACAGAATTCTCGACGCCTATAGCTCAGGTGGTGCTATTCTGCCTGACTAGCTAATACGAATCACCCCAAGAGTTCTGCTAACGGGCCGCATGCCCTCAGGAAATTCGTCCCTACCAATAAGTACATCTCATAGTTTTTGTCCGCACGGCTTCTGAGCTTGTCAAGGGAGCAGTCAATTTTATTTGTTTGCCTTCATTTTTGTAATTATACAATATTCTTATAATGCAAATTATACCTGTTTCAGTACAGATGAATGTAAATTACAAATATATTCAGTGAACCACTTACACAATATCAACAACTCAAGTATGATTAGTTGGATCAGCTTATTTATCACACACAATTATCAAAAGCAATTCATACAATGAATATTGGAAAACGACCGATCAGAGAGAAAATAATTCTAATACCAAATACACCCCGATAAGTCTATAGCTTTAAGGCAACAGAAACTAGAGGCGAGAAAATCTCAACAACCGATCATGCAGTGAACCGATTTCACTCAACTGATTGCCGCGCATTGAGAGCAGTTCACAATCTACCCCAGAGATTGCGTTTAGTCTTGTCCAGTATCATCCTTTCACACCAAATGATCGCGCACGACCTTGTCCACATTCCAATATTGTTTTTTTTTTACATGTTTATCATTATTCATTAGCTGAAGAATTTCGCGGGCTGTATGAGAATATATAACAGGGAAAGACAGCATGGCAACCAACTCGCGTTCACCAGACCCATCTGTAGTTTGTGTCGTTTGTACCACAAATATTCGCTTTTACTGTTACTCTGTGTATTGTTGCTCTTGCACTACTTTTCAGATACCCTAGTCTAGACTGGTGGACTACCATTTACCTCAGAATATAAATAGTATTCACAGGAGTACCACAACGTCTTCCCGAAAAATTGTGACTCCGAGGTACGCAGGAGCTCTGACCATGTTTGAAATCTTCGACCTTTAACACTACTTTAATAAGGAGATTTTCAAGATATCGATGAAAAATGTTCTGGCAGAACTAAATTAATAAAGATTATGTTTCATATCGCATAGTCGATGACATATTTTGTCACTCTACAATGTGATGTCATCAGAGGGTTGAATTGTTGTTGGGGAGTAGGAGGAGGAGAACTTGAGCATTATTACTTATTTTCAATTTTTACTGGAATACATATTATAGTTTACCGTATCATCCAGGACTGGCGAAAGGGGGTAGGAGGAGAAGGCAACTAGGTATTTTGTCCCCAGGCCCGGCTCAAGGGCCCCTATCTTCAAGAAGAGGGGTCGAAAAAATTTTTTTGGGGAACTCGCTGTGTTCCTTGCCCTGAACCTGACTGAAGCTCTCGACAGGCCTGCCGAAAACAGGCTTCTCTCGTTTTAGGTTCTGGAGAATCTATAGTTTGGTAAGTTCTTCAAGATCCAAACATCGACACTCAGCAAAGAATCAATTACATTCTCTCAGACCACATTCCATTAACGAAGTACTGCAAAATCCACAACTTGAGACCCAGTAATAAATATAAAATTCTGATCTAGAGAATATCTCATGTTAGACAAGACCTAGTGGGCTTCAGTCAGAGCCGAATTTAGGTCTGCTGCCACCTTGTACAAAATTCTTTTTGCCACCCCTGAAACAAGAAAATTTTTGCTCGTTTTGCTCGTGATTTACCGTTCAAAGTAAAGGGGGGGGGGGAGGAACGGTATTTTCAAATAATTGGAACAATTGATAAAACCGGTATTTGAGTTTTGAAAGAACCGGTTGAACAGGATTTTAACGGGAGCTTGAAAATTTTACATTTTTGCCACCAGGAGCGCTAAAAGCGTGGCTTCATAGCGGTTCTGGAGCGTAATGAACCGGCTCCGGAGCGTAATAAACTTGTGTCTTGTGGACTTGTGGTCGTGCTCTCGACTTTTTCACTTAAGCAACAAGATTACAAAAAAGAAAATTAGAGGCCATTGCAGGTTTGCAATGGCAGCGGGGAACCCGCAACCTCCCGCGCTCGCAATCACGTTGGCGCGAAAATGCTCCCTCAGAAAAAGAGTTGGCTGGGCTCATCTCAGTATACTGCAGGCTAGACCTGTTATAATGAAGGCTGGAAATTGAAATTTTTTCCAAGTCCCTAAAATAGGTCAAGGTCATTGATGACGTCATAAAGCGCCATACGTCACGTCACGTCACGCAGTTCACAGAAACTCGCGGACACGGACGTTTTCTGAGGATGTAATCCCTCAACAAAATTGATAGCGGATTCCCCGCTAAAAGACAAAAAACAATTAAAACAAAAGAACGTTAAAAACATACGCCAAAACTCAAAACACACAAGTTGCAAGATAGCAGCCTTGCAGTTCCGACGCTCCGAGTCACTGACCGCCGCTCTCTATCAAATCAGCAAAATAGGTTCTGAGATATAGGAAAGCACCTATTTTGCTGATCGGTTCATCACGGACCAGGTTGGTTTTCCAGTAACGGGTCAGACATTGTTGTTTGTTGGGACACCGGTTAACCGGAATTGCATTCAAATACTCGGTTAAATACTGTACTTGGTTATTCAATCTAGGAAATTTACCAGTTATCCAGGTTTTTCAGCGAGCAAATGACTGGTTAAACCGGTAACATGACCGCAGCTGCCCAATATTAGAGGGGGGGGGGGGTGGCAAACACATTGAAAAATATGAATTTCTCACAGTGATGAACTTTTTTTCCCTTGACAATTAAATTTTTGTGTAATTTTTTCTTTTTTTTGGCTAATCAATTTTTTTTGCCACACCCTTCCTTTTCATTCTCAATAATGATAATGAAAGAACATACAAATAGTAAGAAAATCATGCATGCATAGTTGGTACGCTACCTTTGAAAAAAATAAATAATCATAATCAGTGGTCATGATGTGGACAAAATAAAAAATGAAAAATTTGCCGCCCCAAAAATCGGCCGCCCTGTGCAACTGCACACTCTGCACACCCGGTAAACCCTCCGCTGGCTTCAGTAGACTAAATTCCCACATCTGAGGAGGGTTTGAAGTATTTGAACCATGTCCTGGATAACTGAAAGAGACTCTAATTTCCTTTTCAGACAAACTGAGAGAGAGAGAGAATTTAAAAGTTTAGACGCAAGCACAAAATATCCTCTGGTTCTCGAACTTGAGACTCAGAAACCTTCCAATACTCAGGTTCCCAAGTATCGACTGCTCGAAACCTCAAGACGAATTCGTTCTTGGGTCAAAAAAATACGATCATCCCCTTGTCATGCCAGATTGCTACAGAAAATGGAAAAGCTGGGGTGCAGACACGACCTACCCTCGAGGTTTGAAATTGAACTCAATTCTTAGGTTCTCAAGTATCGATAGCTCCAGACCCAAAGACGAGTTCGTAATTGTGTCAAAAAAATACAATGATTCCATTGTCATATAAAATTGCGACAGAAAATGGGAAAGCTGAGATGCAGACTAGATCTACCCTCGGTTTCTAAAACTTTAGACTCAGAAACGTCTGCCAAAATGCCTGGGAATAGGTCAAAAGTCTAGACGGAGACAGGCTTCGCCTTTGGGGTTTGAAGTTGAAACGCAGAAACAAATCTATTTTTAGGTTCTCAAGAATTTATAGCTCGATAAGTTCTTCAAGATCAAAACATCGACACTCAGCAAAGAATCAATTACATTCCCTCAGACCACATTCCTTTCGCAATATACTGCATCATGTACAACTTGAGACCCAGTAATAAATGTAAAATCCTGATCTAGAGAACATCTCATGTTAGACCAGACCTTGTAGACTTCAGTGTATTAAATTCCCACATTTGAGGAGGATTTGAAGTATTCAAGCCTCTTCTTGAATAACTGAAAGAGACTCTAATTTCCTTCTCAGACAAAATTGAGAGAGAACAAATTACCCTCGGGTTTCTGCACTTGAGACTCAAAAACAATTCAATACTCAGGTTCCCAAGTATCGATAGCTTGAGATCCTAAGACGAATTCGTTATTGGGTAAAAATACAATAATTCCCTGGTCTACCAAAATTGTTGGAAACAGTTCAAAAGTCTTGAGTCTAGACGGAGACCAGATCTGAGGATTTTGTCCCTCAAGCCGGCCCTGTTAGGGATCCGCAGGGCCTCTATTTTCAAGCGGCGGGAGCGAAAAAAAATTTGGAGGGGCCCGCTATGTTCCTTACCTCGGACCTGACTGGAGCTCGCGACAGGCCTGATTATAGCAGCTAACTAGCTGCCCTAACGGACTGTATGTTAGGCAAGGTAAGAAGCTGCTCAACATGTAGTATATGAAAGCTTATAATAAGCTAAGAAATGCTGATGGCGAGAGGGATCTGAGCGAGCAGAGCCCCTATGCTTAACCTACATAATGGCCACAGTAATCCAGGCTATACTAGACGTATAATATGGGTATCTGATCTATTGACTAGTTCTTTACTACGCTTATATTGGGCTTGTCATAGCCTAACCTGCACAGAATACTAGATTTTGAGAGGGACTTCATCACGAATCTCATCTTGTCTGATGACGTCATCAATGACGGTATACTAATGCAGAAGCTAGTCCAAGATTTCAGTTTGCTGATTACAAGACTTCAAAAGATACACGACGTCATCTACATGATCTTCAGGCTCGAGATTGGAGGTAGGCTTGGTTGGATTTAGTACATAATTTTTCGCCTTACTAATCAGAGGAGCGGGTGTCGAAAAATATTGAGGGTTCAAAAACTCGAAAGCAATCGCAGGCGTAATGATCTTTATTTATTTGGCTCTGTCAGAACATATTATTTTCAAGACATTATATAGTTTTTGGATCAACTCTCTGCTCATAAATATCCTCATGAAAAATTCCTCGACTGGATTGAGACGGTATGAGAAGAATGTTGAGGAGCAATCAGCTGCAATGGACAAATTTGAAGATGACGTCTGAAATAACTTATACTCAATTTCAGGATTAATGCGCAAATCTTTAGCTCATGATGATTCAAAATAATATTATCATAGCCTCGAGCAAATGAAGTTTCAAAATATTTTTCGTTACACACGCTGGAAGTTGTTAACGATTAATATTAAACTATTCCTGCAAAACCTCTTTCATCTTCTCGAGTTGTTTATAAAAACATTGCGAAAGACCCGAATTCATCTTTTATGCAGCTTAGTAGAAGTCCTACAGAAATGACCGTGAGTTCGTTTCTTACGTTTGCTCCGCTTGCATTCGATAGGGGGCGAAGTGACGCGCAAAAGTTAATGAATAATTGCCCTAGACGTAAATTACAGGACGCATTATACGGGTTCATGAAACACGAACGCAGACAGACAGGTACTTTTCGCGCGTACCAAATGTAGTTTTCATTGTTGGTCCAGTTCGCGAATGTGGTCGTTGCCAGTGCATGCATATAACAATAGACTTTTAGAACCTTGTCCGCGCAATTGTAGTCAATCCCGACGATGTGTTCCATACGGATGCACGCTCAGACGAAGCACGCTTGTGTGTACATATTATTTTTTTAATATTACGGTGCGCGACGAGAGCACCGTGCTGGAGTGAAGGTTTTCGAACCGCATTATGAAATTGAAATAATCTAAGAAAATCATCAAAAAGCAGATCTAATCATCGGGAGTATACCTATATGTTTATAGGCGCCGTAAAAAAGCAGCCCTTCTTTGTGCGACGCGACTACTCTCGCCTCTCGGACACGAATGTCATCATCTTGAAGGCGTTAAACTCGTCGATTAAAAATGCACCCTTATTAACGCGATAGGGGCGATTTTCGTACACAGTTCCAGAATGGTTGATTCGTAAAACATTTTAGGCTCTAAAAAATGGAAAGGAGAAAGAAAAAGAAGGAAAAAAAAAGAGAAAAGAATACACCGAAGGAGAAAAGAAAAAAGAAAATCGAGTCGAGAAAAAATGCCGCGTGGTTCTTCTGTCGTAATGGCGAAATCCGCAATGGATATAAATTTCGTGCCGTTTTTCATGTCAGCCGGCGAAGGAGAAGGCGAGGGCTACCGAATCAAATGAAGGACAGGAAAGAACAGTCAAATTGCTAAAACTGCGTCTTAGCTTTTTCGCGACCGTTTTCCTTAAGGATAGTGAGTTCGCAGTACACACACCGTTAATGTGTTTTCGATTCTTTCTGCACCGCGTCGTGCGAATTAGCGGGGGTGCGTCGCGTAGTCCGGACGCACGTACTTCTTTTCCCATTTCGCTGGCGTATTTCAGCTTTTAAGAATATATAGGCTCGATAATGAATTCCGAGGGTAATTCGACTGTTTAATTGTCGAAAACGTTAACGGAAATTCAATTAGCCAACTTTGTATTCGAATAATGGTTTACATTATTTTTATAAATTAGAAGATAACGATGTTTGAAAGCGTCCGAGCATCTTCTTTTGTCAAAATTCAGCTTCCACTGGAGTAAAGCGGTACTAAGACATTTATCGTTGCACACAAACACGACTTGCTGAGGAAAAAAGTGGTGCATATATTTACCATTCTATCTTTATTTTATCCAGTAACTTGGGTCGCAAAGCGCAGATCACATGGCTAGGGACAAAACTTGCGAGAATTGGAATTTTGCGGAGATCACCTCGATACCCCTAGATCGAATGACGACGGACAAAATCATGAAAATATGGTTGGACGAGGTAGTACAAAATAGGAAACAAAAATAAGAATACCTATGAACGACGGTTTTGTATCGATTTGGCACGAGTATGACGTTGGCGCGAACGGTTTGGCGCCAAAAAGTCAAAAAATTGAATAGAGAATGACTTAGGTACCTACCTATTAGGAATTGTAGTAGAACAATAAAATAAAGTATTATGATCAATATTGCTCTTATGAGCTATTGCTCCTAAATACTTTACATGCGATGTATTAACGTTGGTCTGAATCAGAACTCATGCGGTAATGAAAATACAAGGAATGTAGTAAAATAATAATAAGACTGAAAAAATAGTAAAAAGTAAACTTGAATTTCTTTGTACGACTTTTGTGTTTGTGTGGCAGTACTGAATGCTTGAATATTTGGATGAAAATTAGAGATTTTTAACTTTAGTGCAGCATGGAGTTGCTCGTCAGTCAAACGACTTCTATACGACGTCTTCATTGATTTAATCATGGAGAAAGTGTGCTTAGACAGGAATGTGGAATCAAAATGGCAAAGACTCGTAAGGCTGTCCGCCGCAATCGTGGATAAGTATCGCAAGATAGAAGCTTAAAAAATTCCAACAGTCGAACAGTGGTTTTTCCGCAAACAGCCGTCGAAGGTTTGAGTCAGCTTTTATTTTGATGACTTCCAGCTTGAGGTCCTCACTCACGGAATATTCCTCGGCAATCAAGGAATTTTCGACAAGTCTAAAAACTGTTTTATGCTTTCTTATATCAGTGAATCTGAGTCTGAAATTTTCTTTCAATTTTTTCAATTGTTTTACCAACTTGTTTGTTGGAGGATCTGAATTCAGAGCACGTTGGAAAAAGGGGGAAATTCCCGTTTTCAATATGCGAGATGAACAATTTGATTTTGGTTTCAAGTACAACAAGCATAGTTTTAGAAGTACAATCGTATACACGAACATGTGCGGCCCGTGCCACGTGTCAGTAGCTGGACTATGGCCCGCTAGTCATAGAAGGTTACCCATGCCTGCCCTAAATCTTGTGAGAGCAGTGGCGTATCCAGGATTTCTTTGGAAACCCGCTCAGAATTTGACACTCATTACTGGGTCTCATGTTCTGGATGATGCAGTATATGGCCAAGAGAATTTTGTCTGGTGGAATGTAATTGACTCTTCGCTGAGTGTCGATGTTTGGATCTTGGATCAATTGAAGAACTTCCCAAGCTATAAATTCTTGAAAAATAGAAAATAGATCTATTTCTGAGTCTCAACTTCAAACCTCAATGGTGAAGCCTGTCTCCGTCTAGACTTTATAACTATTTCCGGCAATTTTGGCAGACCAAGGAATTATTGCATTTTTTTGACCCAATCACGAATTCGTCTTTGGGTCTCGAGCTATCGATACTCGGGAACCTGAGAATTGAAATTTTTCTGGGTTTAAAGTTTAAGAACCCGAGGGTAGATTGTGTCTGCATTTCAGCTTTCCCATTTTCTGTAGCGCTCAATCTTGTTTGACAACGGAATCGTTGTATTTTTTGGACCCAATCACGAATTCGTCTTTGGGTTTCGAGCAGTCGATACTTGAGAACCTGAGCATTGGTCTCAAGTTCGAGCACCAGAAGGTATTTTGTGCTTGCGTCTAAAATTTTCAATCCTCCCATTCAATTTTGTCTGAAAACTAAATTAAGTCTCTTTCAGTTATCTAGGACGAGGTTTGAATACTTCAAACCCTTATCAAACGTGGGAATTTAGTCTACTGAACCCCACTAGGTCTGGTCTTACATAAGATGATTAGAATTTTAGTTTTACATTTATTACTGGGTGTCAAGTTGTGGATTTGCAGTATTTTGCAAGTGGAATGTAGTCTCAGGGAATGTAATTGATTCTTCTCTGAGTGTCGATGTTTGGATCTTGAAGAACTTATCGAGCTATAAATTCTTGAGAACCTAAAACTAGATTTGGTTCTGAGTCTCAACTTCAAACCCTAAGAGAAAAACCTGACTCCGTCAGGCCAGTCGAGAGCTTCAGTCGGGTCCGGGGCAAGCAGTGCTGTCAGGTGATAGTATCAAAAATCCGTATCGTTTGTAAGACCTAGAAACAGATTTCTACAGATTTCGAATGATCCATTAATAAGAATCAGGAGAAAGGTATCTCTCATGAATAGAGCTGAGGTACTTTTCCCTTGTTCAGCTAAATATTACGTAACATCGCAGTACCAGCCTATAACGATCAGGAGAAAAGTATCTCTCATAGTAGTGTTTGAGGTACCTTTCCCTTGATCGCAAGGAATCCATATTGTACGTGAAATCTATATAAAAAAAGAAAATCTCGTATCTTTTTCGAGGACCAAAAATCCGTAGATCTGGCATCCTAGGAGGCAAGGAACACGGCGGGCCCCCTAAAAATTTCATCGCTTCCTGCCCTTGAAAATACAGAGCTGGGCCCGGGGAAAAATCCCCAAATGCCCCCCTCTTTTGTCAGACCTGAGAACAAAACTCCAAACACACTGTAATCCGATTGGCTACAATTATAGTGCGTCGTGATTGGTTCATTGTGCTGCGTTTTTATTGGCTACCAGGTGGTTTGTTATCCTATTGGTAGGTTCTATTTTTCCTATCTCGTCCAGTCACCAAGCCGAGTAATCTTCATTGTTCAAAAAGCTGACTTTTTCCTCCTTGCATTTACAGTCTCCATCTGTCCCTAATGCTTCATGTGGTTTTCTACACGTATGACTCTGAACAGGGCTGTCCTTCATTGCAGTGTTTGCCAAACAATGATTTGCCATCTTCTTTTTCCCTTGATGTTTCGTGCACCTTTTTTCTGATGTCGAACCATCTCTCATTCTCACCAATGTAGGAACCTTCGTAGCATGTACACCCGCAGCTCGAGCTTCCCTTGTCCTTTAAATTAACAGTAAAACAATATAGACGCACACAATCTATTTTATAAGCCTATCAGAAAAGTAAAAACCCTTCTGCACCTGATTGAGCGGGCACGTTGGGGGACTAATGTCCTTCCATGAGCAGATTGGGTGGCAATGGCAACGGAGAACTTGTTTATGGGAGGCTATTGGGAATGAGCGTAACGCCATCACAAGGAGGGGGAGATCTGACCTACTTTCGGTCCTTGAAACTTTCAAGGTCGGAAAATTTTTGAGAAAAGTCAAAATTTTCAATTAAAACTACGCACGTACGTAAAAATCAACCCCCCTCCGTCCCAAAAAAAAGTTGCAGAATGGGGGCGGCAACTTTACTCGTACCTAGAGCGGCAAGTACCCTTAATCCGCCACTGCCTCTAGTCATCATAATATAGCTTAAGAGTTGAAATTTTCCAAATCTCCGTAGTCCTTTCTCCTATCATATACATTATATATGTGACTGGAACGACGGAAACCCAGCTTGGCATTTCTCAATAAAACGCAAAATACGTGCATTACTGATAACGCTATGCTGCGTTTTCCTTGATCACCGATTGCGCTAAGCTCGGTTGTGCCGATCATCCTTTGGAAAATGATCGAAATTCTTTCGAAGTTTCTTGACCTAACCTATTTCAGGTTGATGACGTTGACAAAGTTGAACGCGGGTTCTCTGAAAATGCCCCCTAACAAAAGAGGCTGAAAAAGGGACTCAATATTTTCTTGCAATATTTTTTTCGAGATGCTACGTAGTAGGGTAAGGTATGCCGATTTTTATCTATTCTCGTTCTTCAGCATCGGTTTTGATGAGAATATAGATTCACAGTCTCTTATATTTTTTGATTGTCTAATTTAAAAAATATTGTTCACGCCGCTTAGCAGAAAGCCACCAGTTTAAATATGTACCGCCTTCCAGACTACGTGCATAATTCCAGCTACTGGAGAAAGAAAGCCTTTTGATGGAATTGCGAGCAGCAGCCGAAGTAGATACGAGACCATATATTTCCCAGATTCATCAAACAAATGATATCAAATTCGCAAACAGAATAACCACACAATGAATTTAAAAGTTGCAGGACTTGAAGAAGAGGGTCGTCGGACTACGTGAAGATAACCGAAAACTACGAAGTGCAAAAATTGACCAGTTCTTTCTCATTATTATAATTTTATAGTAACACTAAACTAGTTCATTCACATTTTAACGTTTGAAATCTAACCGCTTTCAGAAACTATGAAGTTTTTATTTAAATTATTCCTTCGGACAACTTTTAAGATCATTGTTATCTCTCCAGCTATTGAATAATTTTTTTATTTGGGGGAAGAGACCATTGTTAACCTTGCAAAATAATAGATTCCGATGCGAACGTACCGTTTTTTTTCTTCTTTCACCGGACCATTATCTCGTACAGCCCACGCCGCCACCTGGAGACAACAATATCAGACAACAAAAACCGGTGGATGATGCACTAGTACGCGCTTTTTAATTGTAATCACTTTGGCGAGGGTGGCAAGGGGCGAATGAACGAGGTATAGGGTGAGAAAACTTTACACGTACGTCAGAAAAATATAATGTACGACGCTCTTATTTTTGTTTCTTGAAGAACGCGAACTGTGGATTGCAGGCTGGCATTGTGGTAGCGTGGTTCGTGTACGAGTTATGAAATTAGTAATATAACTTATACCTACGTTTGTTTAATTTCATGTTTACCGCCTTTTCGAAGAAGATACAAATATATCTCTTGCGAGCGATGGGTTAGTCAAAGTGAAGAGTGAAAGTCAAAATTTCTCTCATTTTCAAATGTCAACTCCAACGCTAATAATAAATCTGAAATTATATAAATTATCTCAAAATCGAGTCTACGAGCAATATTTTGTTTCATTTATTTCTCATTTCGAAGGACGTACTGACTTTAAATTGATTTCAGAAAAATTGAAAATCTATTATATCAGTATTCCAGGATTTTAATTTATTTTTAATATGTATTTTGTAGCCCCGTAGGCAGATTATTTAGGAAAATATTCCACATTTGTTGGCATAAAACCTTCTCTCAAAACTGTCGCACATAATTTTGTCCAACTTTATGACGATTGAAATTTTTCATCTGATCAATTCACTCGTGATAATTTTTTAAATTTGAAAAATCAAACGGTCGATTTCACGAATTGAGTCATGGGATATAGGGCGCAAAGAACTTGGAGAAAAAAATTTTGTCCATGAAGTATCCTATCAGTTTTGAAGTCATAAAAAAATGGGTTACGGTCATATAGGCGCCGACAATTAGGCGCAACAATCATTCAGACGCCGCATTCATTTGGACGCCGTGACGTATTTTTTGTAACTTGGTTCGCCTAAATCCTGTTCCCTCTGCAATAAAAAATTTATTTATAAAAATTATTATTATTATTATTATTATTATTATTTATATTAAAGTGCCCGCCAACAGCCGATTGGGCCAATTACAGACAAGCACTGTAAAAAAAAAAAAAAAAAAAAAAAAAAAAAAAAATTATAACGTAAAACAAACTCAATGAATAATTAATATTAAAGAAAAAAAATAAATAAATAAATAAATAAATAGATAAAAAAATAAAAAAATAAATAAAAATTAAATAAATAAGAAATTAAAAAATTAAAAAATTAAAAATATTAATTTAATAAAGAAAATTGATTTATTTAATTACCAAATATTTTTAAATTAAATTAATTGAAATTAATTTAATAAATTTTTAATTAAATTACAATTATAATAATATTTGAAAAATTTAAAAAAAAAACATTAATAAAATTTTCAAAACTATATCTAAACAAAATATAAAAATGAATAATTCTGAAAACTATAAAAATATTCATATTAAATTTTTATTAATTAAAAAAAAATCAAAAAATAAAATGATTAAATTAATTTTGTATTATTATTAAACTTGAATTAAATTGATTAATTAATTCTATTATCAATAAAAATATTAATAATCCACCAATTACCTAATTAATTGTTTTTTCCTAAGTAACTTGAATTTAAAATATTAATTTTTTAAATTAATCATGAATTAATTTCCTTAAAAATTTTATTAATAAATAATATTATCTTACTAAAATTTTTAATTTTATTAGTTTCTTGATGGTTTATAATTTGTGATCTAATTCCAAATCCTGGTAACATTAAAATATAAACTTCAGGATGACCAAAAAATCAGAATAAATGTTGGAATATAATAGGGTTTCTATTACCTCTAAGGTTGAAACATATTGTTTTAAAATTAATATCAGTTAGAGTTATTGTGATTCTCCTCGCTAATACTGGTAATGATAAAATAGCTCAATTAATTTTTAAAAATTGTTTCATCTTTATAAAAAAAATTAATTCGCGCTTAAGCGCCCAATTGTTCTTGCGTCTACTTGAATAGGCGCCTACTTGATTTTTCATTTCTATGCGCCTAATTGTCCGCGCCTAAATGATACCAACCCAAAAAAATTGTCATCAAGACTAATTTTGAGAAATTTTCTATTCACATGACTAGAAAAATCTGAATACTGTAAGCAACTGTTTACTTTGCTTACGTGTAAATCTGGCGCTAATGAGAGGAGGACTTGGGAAATTTCGCCCTTCGTGCTATATTATGTAATAAGAGATGGCGTGTCTACGTTCCAGTCCAATTTCCATGACGTCTTCGACTTAACTTAGGTAAGGGGACTCGAACAAATTTTGACTCTTCAACTATATGTGATAGTGGGACGAGCGTTCCCGCGTCTGACTATGGACCAGGTACACTTGTGAAATATCAATTCTCAAGTTATCCGACTCTTGTGACATCATCATTTTTGGAGAAATGTCCAGAGACTTGGAATATTTCCGATCACTGAGTTATACTTATGTATGAGGAGGACCTTGAGCGACTTGTGACATCGTCAACTAAAGTTGAAACAATTAGTATTTTAAAGCAGTACCGCAACGAAGTTTAGAAATAATCGATATAGGTAATCACTGAATTCAACAATAAGTACCAGTAAGCCATTTTGAATTTTGGACACAAACCTTTCTTTTCTTCATTTAGGCGAACTACTTAATAACATGCGAGCAATGAATAAGAAACAATTTGTAGTCATATTTTTCTCCCAATTTATAACGATGGATAGAATTTTGTATGAATTCGTGCTTGTTGAGTTTTTAGCAATTGAAAGGGGAAAAAAAAGAATTATTGTTGATTAAATTAATAATCCAGCAGGCTAAGTTAAAGGTGAACAATCGACTACGGGTCATTTATTAAAACTAATTAGTATCAACAGCACAGTTTCAAGTTCAAATACCTTTCAAGTTCATCAAAAATACGAGGAAGTATACGGTAAGTTAATAACAACTTAATTCAGCGAGAAAATCGTTCAATTTATTGCGAGGAAATAAATCAATTTGCACAAGTTGACCCATTCTACTCGTCTAGTAAAAGAGGGGAAAAGTTTGAAAACTATTCACGGTCTTCATTTTTCAATACCGTAACTTCAAAAACTGTCATATTTTTTCCTTAGGGAAAACATCGAAGAAAAGCAACTACTTTCTCTGTAGGTAAATACATTCGGGTGTTAATCAGACTTTTTCGCGTAGGTACGTCATGCTCTCAATGTGACTTACAATTTAAATTTTCTCCATAACTAGTAGGCGTACTATGAAAACAATTTTTTGATTCTAGTAATTGGCTCGCTGTTGAATTCCACCGGCGACAAATATTTTGAGATTTGCGCCACGCGACTTTCTTTCTTTATGCAAAGCTCTATTTCTCTCCTGACATAGCTAAACGTTTGTAATTATCGGTCATCGTTTTTGTTGTAGAAACTTTAAAATATTGATATAATATCGTTCATAGGATAGCCTGGATGCCGGTCAGATTGCAGAAGCTGATTACCGGTCGCGATAGGACGGGTGACCGCGGACAGTACCCGCGTCTCTAGCCCCAGGTGGTCTTCTCAATCTACGAAAATACGGACCTCGACTCGTATCCCGTCTACGTGCAACGTCGTTGACGTCGTCGTCCCTTCTTCCTTTATCCCTTTGCCACGCTATCGCGTAAGGCTTCGTCAGTACGGCGCCCGTCTTTTCTTGGCGAACCGTTACCAAACGACGTTCTCATTCCGTCGTACGCCTTTAGGCTTTAATAATATCCTCTTCGTACTCGTCCCTCGTACACACCTCCTTTTCATTTTCAAACTGCGTTTTTCGATACGCACCGTCGTTACCGGGTGTATTTGCTTTTTTTTTTAAGGGTTTTTTAACGCGTACGAGTCAACTCGTGTACGCCAGCTGGAGGTTATGTGACTGGGCTTCGCCATTCTGTACGAATGAGGGAATGGAGACAGATATCGTCTCTCGATGGGACGAGAGCGATGTGAAAGTGCAAGAAAATACAAAGGGTTGGAAAGCGATATTTTTAATTGAAATGAAATTTTCATCAATATAATTTTAGCTTATAATCAGTATTACTGAAATTAATATGTATTCTAAAATTATAAAGTTTCACTCGAAATTCCTCGATGCGAATTACATTTTCTATCTAAGTTATACGACGTTTTCTTCTCAACCTATTCAATTCATAATGTTTCTGAAAAATCGAATATTCATTTGAACGAATTGAGCTTTCTAAAAAGACTATCTATACCTGAGGTGTTGTCGTTGACCATCGTTAGTTCATTATTAAAAATTACATCAACAAACATTGATGAAATTCTTCTTTTACTTGCCCTCATAACAGGGACCCCATATTTTAAAGAAGAATTTTGCGGTGGAGATTTCTGCAATCCGGTGTTTGCCACTATAGAACCATTTAGATAACTGAAATTCAATGTGGTCAATTCACTTTTCTCTTAAATGGTCATATTCTGATATTTCAACTTCAGCCAGGTATTTTTGAAAAAGTTATGGGGTATCTGATTTTCAATGCACTTAAAAATTAAAAACAAAGAAATTTCTCTTTTCTTTGGAAAGAACATTTAATCATATGTCTGCTGTATACGTGGAGCTACTTGAACTTGGCGTTACAATAGCAGTTGTTTATTGGAAGTCATTTTGGGAGCAGCGGAACATTGAAAATGAAGATTACAATTAGTGTACAATTACACTTTATATGAATTAGTTTGTTCACAAAATTATTTTCGGGTTTTATACCATCATCAGTTAGGTCCACCAGAGAAGAGGAGAGCCGTTTACTGGCGGTGGACCAATAATTTTGCTGAGTTAAGAAAGTTGTGCAACCGTCAGCGCCGGATATACCAGCGCAGTAGTGGCCGCGAAGGGGCGCGGGTAGTTGCACCTGAATTCCAGCTGGCTTGTAAAAGGCTGGAGAAAGCAATTAGAGACAGCAAGAGTGCTGCGTGGAAAGAGCTGTGCAAAAGGGCAGAGGAAGGCCCATTTGGCAAGCCTTACAAGATTATGATAATGATAATAATATTAATTATAATTAAAATAACTCAATTATTTGGTATTACTTGTATAATAAAAAATTAATTTGATAATTTTATTTTTGATATTTTTTTTAATTAATAAAAATTTAATATTATTATTTATATTTTTCAAAAAATATATTCATTATTAAATAAATCATTTTTATTTATTTTAATAAAAATTATCAAAGTGATACTTGATAATAATAAAATAATTAAATTTATTAATAATATTAGAAAATTTAATTTAAATATAATTAAATAAAAATTTTTATTAAAAAATAAATTGAAATATTTTTGTTTAGATTTATATTTAATTTAATGTAATAAAAAATTTAAATTAATTAAAAAATTAATATTATATATAAAAATTTAATTTAATGAATTCAACAAAATTTTTTATTTATTAGTTTATATTCAATTTAATAAAAATTTTAATAAAAAAATTTTTTATAAATATATAAAAATTTAATTTAATGAATTTATGATTATTCATTTATAAAAAAATTAATTATAAAAATTTTTAAACAAAATCTTGAATAAAAAAATTGATTAATTAAATTGATATAAATGGAATAGGAATAAAATTAAATATAAGAATATAAAATTGAAATTCCAAGTTTTTATTTAATAAATTTATAATTAATTTTATAAAAATGAATTAAATTCATCAGAATAATATTTATTATTATATAATTAATTCAAAAAATTGATGAAAGATTAAAATTAAAGTTTATTATTAATAAAATTCAATATAATGATTAACGAATTCAGTAACATCAAATTTTTTTAATAATTTAGAATCAGGATTTAATAATATTAATAATTTTTCTATAAATTTTTCTATAAATTTTACTTATATTATAATTATTTTTATTTTATTTGATATTGAATTAATAATTATCATTCTTTTAATAAAAATTATATTTTAATATTAATTTTATTAATAATTCTTATATTTATTTTGAATATAAATTTTAATTCAAAAATTAATTTAATTAAAATTTATGAAAATATTTTTAGTAAAAACATCCACAAATTTAAATTTAATATGAAATATTGGATCATTAATTATAATAACAATATTCCTAAAAAAAAAAATTATAAAGAAAATTGAAAAAAATACATTCAAAATTTTTATTAATGAATTATTAATTATTATTAAACGAGAATTTCTTAATAGATAAAGCAATCCTCTAATCATAAATAAAAATAATGAACTAAATCTATGCTGAAGAAACTGAAGAGGCTCTTAACAAGGAGCCAAATGGAGCCATATGTTGTAGGACAAATCATTGATGGCTTGTTCCCGTAGCACCTACCACTAATGGTGACGCTAGAGGATGGTATATCCCTCCTAGGTACCAAGGAGGCTGATGCAGCAGTCCATAATAGGCTGCGGGGGTAATTATTGGAAGGCTCCAGGCCCAAATGAAATTCAAATCCAATCTGGAGCGCCATATACTCAGTTGACCCGGCACTACTTATTGATACATTTAATGCGGCAGTTGTTGGGAGAGTGTACTCTGTGCGATGGGAAAAAGCCAGGCTAGCGCTGATTGATAAGAAGGATAAACCACCTGGCCTGCCATCCTCTTATCGTCCACTTTGCCTGCTTGATAATGCGGGCAAACGCTTGGAGAGAGTGGTAGACAATCGTCTTGAGAGCTATCTGAAGGAAAGAGATATGTATAATCTCAAGGAGCCAGTACGGTTTTCAAACTAGACGCTGTACGTCAGATGCTGGGATCAAGCTGAAGAGGATAGCCGAGTCAGCAATAGCTACGCGTCAGTTTTGCGCAGCCGTCAGTCTCGATATAAGAAATGCGATCAACTCGATCCCATAGGAGAGGATTTTGGAAGCTTTCAAGGACGCAGAAATTCCCACATACCTGCTCAGGATGATCAGAAGCTATCTTAGCCGTCAAGAAATCTAAATAGAGACGTCTGCTGGTACAGTGAAGCGCCCAGTTACTTGTGGGGTGCCGTAGGGGTCTGTCCTTGGGCCGCTGCTGTGGTGCGTCGCATTTAACGGAATTTCCAAGGTGAAATTCCACCAGGTGTAAAGCTTATCTGTTATGCGGATGACACTTTGGTGGTATGCACTGCCGAAACGACTGCAGCGGTGGAGAGCAGGGTAAACCGGGCCCTAGATGAAGTGAAGCGCTGGATCGAGTCGGCCAGACTAGAACTTGCAGTAGGTAAGATGGAGGCCATACTATTCACGACCTGTCGGAAGTTCAGTCAACTCACCTTTTGCCTGCAAGGTGTGAAAATTGAGACCAAGAAGAAGATGAAGTACCTGGGTATCTAGTATGACTCAACGCTGAGCTTCAGGCACCATTTCCTGATGACAGCGGAAAAGGCGGGCAGGGTAGTTGCAAAACTTAGCCGCCTGATGAGGAACCAAGGAGGGCCGAGAGAAACCAGAAGAAGGATCATAATGAGCACTGCTATGTCGATCCTCCTATTCTCCAGTATGGGCCGACTCGATGAAAAGACCTTATCAAAGAAGGGAAATGGTAAAGATCCTGCGAAGAGTTGCGCTGAGGCGTGTTAGTGCCTACCGCACTGTCTCGACGAAGGCTCTTTGCTTATTAGCGCGTTCACCACCAATCGAGCTTCTTGCTGAGCGGTGGTGTTCAGAGCAAAAAAGACAACGACGACCAACCGTGAGACTCTATGGGTCAAGCAGGAGGCCAGGCGCTCCTTGCTCGAGGAATGGAAACTAAGAATTGCCCGGAGTGAGCTGGGCAAGTGGACAACCCGTGTGTTAATACGCGACCTCGATGAGGGGATGAACCGACACCATAGTCAGCTAAACTTTCACCTGAAGCAGGTGTTTAGCGGCCATGGCTGCTACAAAAAGTACCTTTGCGAGAAGCTAAGGAAAGTTGAGCAGGCAATGTGTTCGCTCTGTGACCAAGGGTGGGATGATGGACCAGAGCACACCTTATTTGAGTGCGAGGCGTCGAGGCGTGAGCGGGACAAACTTAGTTGGTCTCTTCAAGAGATCAAAGTAGATGAAGCACCCACCATGCTAGGTTCCAAAGAAGCATGGAACCAGGTGTCTGCATTTGCAGCCACCGTCATGAAGAAGATGGACTGGGTTTTGAATAGGCGAATGCAGAACCGCGCTAAGGCCTACTAGACACCTGTGTACCACCAACATCCAGTTGTACAGGAATCATCCGTAAAGAAGTTGAAGAGAAGCCAACAGCAATCCAGTGAGTCTAAGATGGTGTACGTGGTGTTGTTGTGTGCTCTAGTGCTTTCTGCGTGCCACGAGGGCATTGCAACTTGGCAGTTGCCGAGTAGAAGAGGGAGGTTCGCCGAGGAGGTTCTTCCAACACTGAAGTTATACCCGAAAGGGTCGATTCCGGTACTGGAAGAAACAAAATCAAATGCACAAGCAACCCGCACTTACTCCACCATGGAGGACGGGACGGTGCTGCACATGCGACATAAATGATACCATCATCAGTTGTATTGCTATTGAGGACAAAGCGTAGTCGGTTCTGTTTTAGGTGTTTCCTTTCTCGTTCAATCACCAAGCTGAATGATCTTTTGTTGTCGAACGTGATTACAAGCTTTGTTCAAGAGGCTTGTTAGCTTTTCACCTTTTTGCCTTCGCAATTTCAATCTGTGAACGGAGTTTTTCTTCTCTTCATGTGATTTTCCATGTACGTACGACTTTGAATATTCTTTCACCATTGGGCTATCTTTCATGATTGCATTGTCTGCCAAACAGTGACTTACACGAGAGAGACGCAGAAGCAATATAAAAAATCAATTTTGGATGAAAATTTTCGAGCAGTAAATAATGTTATGTACCTCTTTCATACCTCCTGATTGAATTTACAGCTTTACCTATATATTTTAACAAAAACAAAAATGTTAAAGAATTCATTGAATTATGTATTAAATGTAACTTGGACCGCCTGTCTCTTCTTTCAGGCTTAAGTCGTTGCTCAAAAGCATATTCCGTTGAATATTTCATTGTTTTTGTACTAATGACAGAATGTATCATAGTACCGCAGAAATAAAAGTTATTATTTGTATCAATATTTTGACAACTGATACCGATTAAGCTAGAGATCTTTTCGCCAGGAATGGCGGATTTTATTTGAGAATTGTTTCATCTTTCGTTAACAATGTCATATGGATGATCATCGAGCAATATATTTTTAGTCTCTTTGAGAGACAGGTACATTTTTTATGAAAACGCGTTCATTTTACTTTGCAATGGCTCGAGATAAAACCATAGGCCCCCTTGAGTGCGGTCAGTGAAGGCCATCCTGTATATTTTTCATTCTGCTAATTTCTTCATAATCGCATATCCCAAAGAAAATCTTAACATTTACCAAATAACTGCTGAAGATGAAAATCTCCAATTTTCGGGGGTAGTTAGAAATTTTTAGAATAGAAAACTAAAAATAGGAAAGTTAAATAGACAGATATGTTCTATCTCGAATAAGCATTCTTCGTAAAAATATCCACTTCAAAAAACTTCAAGTTGACTTAGGTTTCTCGACCCCAGAAATTTTTTGTAAGATTTTGATGCTTAAGATTGATAGGAAATGTATACAGTATCTTAGTCAGAGTGAATGGTACGAGAAATCATGTATCGAGAAATAGAGCGGGCTCATTTAAACGCGCGAAGAAAAGTTGAGATCAACAGGACGAAAACCTTAATCTCTTTTTTCCGTACGCATTTAGAATTAGAG
The DNA here is from genome assembly GCA_035079395.1 of Aspidiotus destructor. Taxonomy (NCBI): domain Eukaryota; kingdom Metazoa; phylum Arthropoda; class Insecta; order Hemiptera; family Diaspididae; genus Aspidiotus; species Aspidiotus destructor. The sequence goes on along the minus strand of JAVHKZ010000003.1, from coordinate 5,595,653 downwards.
AGGGCGCCAACAGGAAATGGAAAACTATGCTAGTAAATGTAGAAACATTTTTTCAATTTTTTCACAACCTGCGGCACACATTGTCGTCTCTGGTCTGGTGAATATAAACATAAAAAAACAAAGAATTTCTTCAACAATTCAACCATAACATAACTTTTTAAATTTAAAGCACATCAAGTTCTACGCGGTAAGGGTCGGAGTTTATTCTGATAAGTAAGATACCTTTGAAGAAACGAACGAAAAGTAAATATAAACTGGAGAAGTACTTAAGAGAAGGCGTAACACTATAATTTTATCTTTGATTGTCTCATAATACAATGTAGCCTAATTGGTCTTTCGATGCCCTCCTACGATTTAAACTAGAAATAAGAAACTTATCATGAGAAGTGGAAGAAATTTTTATTTTGAAATGAAATCAACCGCGTCTTTGGATTATATTTGTGAGTTCATCACTAATTTGACGGAATTTCCGTTTCAGTTGATCTAATTTCGCTTGCGCCTCGTCGAGATCAGGAGGTAACGGTCGATAACGTTCCAGCTCTTTCATTAATAACTTGTCTTCTTCTTTACATTTGTCAATTTTATCTTTGATTTGAGAACATTCTTGAAATTTGGAGATAATCTGTTTCTTCTGTTCCTAAAAATATAAGTTTCAGGATCAATCCGAGTTTTAACGAGGAAATTAACCATCGCAAAATAACGGCAACATTTATATACCTGTTGCTCGTTGGCTTGATGTATTTCAGATTGTAATTCATGAATACAGGTTTGCAAAGATGATATATTCAATAAATCTTGATTTGCATCTTCTGACTTGGCTTTATACTCATTCTCAAGCTTTTTCAAAGTTCTAAAGCAAAAAGTTTTTTCAATTCAAATGCAATAATACAAGACCTAAACGAGAATGATCAGCGGTGCGCCGAAAGGGTAGGGTGCGCCAAAAAGATGTTAACAGTCAACCGGGGAACTCCACAAAATTGCCGCGGAGTCCTCGCGGAGTTTGCGCACCCTGTATAGCAAGACTTCTCTGAAAAAATTCAAAAAATATAGCGTGTATGCCGTGGACTCTCAGATGTTTCAAAGAAGAAAAAAGTAAGATAGAGAGACGAAAAATGTGTAAAGAATCATTTTTCAAGATAGCTCCAAGTAAACTGGCGGATGCTATACTTCCAAAAAATTTTTTCGGCGCACCACTGAAAATGAAAGGTACGACTCGCCAGCCTCATTTTAGAGTATTACTTGTTAATAGATTTTTCATGTTCTACCAAAAACGAATTGAAGGAACTAAGATTACCGATTCTCCTTTCCAGTTGCGAAATGAAATATTTATTCGAGTCTTCTTCTGCTTTCTCAACAGCTGTTTGAACTATATGATCGTAATCATCAACTTCGTTCTACTTAAAAAATTTGATAACGAGAAAATTAGAACAAGGTACTGATGACATTTTACGAGCACGATTAAAAATAATAAATGTACCTGAGTGAATGCATCAAGAGGTACTTTGTAAGTTAATGATTCCAATCCGAATGCTTCTAAAATACCCAGGTTCCTCTTCTCTGAAAAATATAAAATAAATATTAAATTTTTGGCTAGTGAAAGAAGTTGATTCATAAGATACGGGGGTCACGAATACTATAAATTAATCACAATTTAATCACTAGGTTTAGGTTTTGAGGAAGGTTTTCTGAGTTGTTTTTTTTTTGAATCAGCAATTGATTTACGAACGTGAGCCAAATTATTTTCCTTCGTCGAGACGATTTTTGTGGCCTTCTTCCTCATATATTTAGCAACCGCAACATGTTGGAAAGCTACAGCTCCTAGCGTATAAAACATTAATTTGTGGCCGTTTACTAAAAATCGATGGCATACACGGTCAGAGGCATGTGGAATTAAGCACGAAGTAGACTCAATCCAGACTTTGTGAGCATGACTTTTTGACAACAATGAATGATGATATTTGTTAAGGATTACTTATCAAGAATGAGCTTCGTTTGAGTCGAGTAAACTTTTCCATACTATTTACACTTGATCTGCATTTATTAGGTGAATTTCGAATTGTGAGGGCAAGATGATAATACTCGAATTGACTTGAGAGCGTTCGCAGCTATCTCACATCACCAATAAATGGGCTCAAAGTTCAAAACATACCAGTAATATCGTAGGCATTCATCTGTTCTTCAAGTTTCTTGCAAGTATATTCTAAAAGTTCTTTCACGTTTCCAGTTTTCGACATTTTTATTCGATATAAAATTATCTTGCTCCCGGTATTGGTATATGGTATATCACGCGATTACCCGCGAAACTATAATATTATTATCAATTATTTATTCAAGGCGAAAATTTTCGGACGAGTACTCACGTAATACGTATCCGTGACCGTGAGTTCTTGTGTGTGGTTTAAAGCCAGGGTGCTGCGACAGCGACATCTACCTCTCAGTAAGGCACTATACTATAGTAAGATTATCAGTCACTGACTGTGCTCGGTCTATCGGGAATAAATAGTCTAAGCTTAGACGTCCTATAATCATTAATTTTAAAATCGAAGTGGATCCAGACAAGCAAGAAATTACTAATTAGCCTACCTCTTCATACAGATCATATAATTCATTTCAGTTGTCTCGAATTTTTCATGATAAATGTGACTACGTACCGATTTTGATGACAATGTCTGTCTCAAAGCTACCGGCTAATGAGTTAGAATTTAAATTATGTGAATTGATGATTCAGGATGAGCGTCTCAAAAATAAAATGTTGCAAATGCTACCTCAAGTCATAGATCCATGCATCCGCCAAAACGATCAATACGGAGAATCAAGCAAAGAGCGTCCTTTTGCGGCCTGTCAACAATTTGTTTCCGACATGAACCTTTACGGTATATCAGTTATGGATGAGTTCCTTAAGAAAGAGAGAGGAAATGCAGTTTACGAAGAAGTCATAGCTCTGCATCAAGCGGGTCTCTTTCAAGATGGTCAGTTGGTGAGAAACGATACAAAAAATAAGGAGATACGAGGAGATGAAATTTTATGGCTCTCGGGTGACGAAGCTCATTGTCCAAATATCATACATCTAATCAACGCAATAGATAAAATTGTGATGACATCCAATAAGTTACCGAACAATGGTAAATTAGGGGAATACAGAATTGATCGTCGGACAAAAGTACGTGAACGTACCTCTCATTTATAGGCCACAAACATTAGTTCTTTTCTTGTTTTTGTTAATAAGTTCAAATTCAAAACGAAGTCTTCATTCGTTTTTTGTTTCCCCAGGCTATGGTTGCTTGTTATCCTGGTAATGGATCACATTATGTGAAGCACGTCGATAATCCGAACAAAGATGGACGCGTTCTCACTGCGATATATTATCTAAATAAGGAGTGGAATCAAGAGGTGATTGAATCATAAATTATTGTTCTTTATTTGAATTTCGTCATTTACAACGATTGTCATCCCCTGATTTCCCTTATTGTTTAGGTGCATGGTGGTATGCTGAGAATTTTTCCGACTGGTGAGAGAAAAGATGCCGCCGACATAGCTCCGATATTTGATAGAATGTTATTCTTCTGGTCAGATCGAAGGAATCCGCATGAAGTGCAACCGTCATACCGAACTAGGTAATGATTAATTCAAGAATTTTTCCTCTGTTTTGGCTAAAATGTTGGTGCGATTTATATATAATGAATTTCAGATATGCTATAACAATTTGGTATTTTGATGCTGAAGAGAGAGTTCTCGCTCAGAACAAGAATAATCAGCAACCGAGTAAATGATTATTCTAATTGAAGGAGAATTTCGTGTATGTTTTCGATATATTTTGATTAATGTATTAGTTTTGCAAGACACGACATGCGAATATGCGATGATTACCTTCTTTCATTTTGTAAATTTTTAATTTTGAGGTATCATATGTGAGCCTCATGCATTTTTATTCCTCTCATATTGTTCCCACTGACGCTTGAAAAGATGTATCGATCATATATATCAACCTATCTTGAGAAGGTTCTAATTTTTGAGTAGTCATGGTTCTCAATACTGATTTTCACTTTGAGCCTATCACGGTGGTAACTAATAAATTTCATCGCTCCCGAAAGTTTTATCCTCATTTCCTTTTTCTTTTCTTCTTTTTCCTTCCGTGACTGTTATTAGTTATGAAACTAGATACATAATCATTAGAATTTCGCTCCAGAAAGAACTGCGCGAATGTTGATCTTTTTGGTCTTTTAAGACGGTGATTAATGAATGTAAATAATATTCATTATAATTCCATTGGATATTTCACGAAGTAATATATTATACAGAAGTTGTTATTCATTTCTAGAGCGTTTCTTGTACGAAGTTCAGATAGTATTGTGATGATTGTAGTTCTAGTATTTAACGTTGTTGACCATTTCATGAAATGAATGTATGTTTTAATATTTTTCGTAATTGTATACAATTTTTTAAGAATTAATATTTCCCTCGATAATGTTGAGTTTGCATTTTTGTCTATCTTATACTGATACATCTTGAAAAAAAAAAAGAAAAGAAACGAACGTTGATGTAATGATAAGAATTTGTCTGCTCGTTCGTTATCCCTTCCATTAATATTTCTTAGTCTAGGATTGCTTATACAGTAAATCAGAGAGAACTTAAGGGCGGCTATTTGAAAATTTCTACTGCGAAAATCAAAAAATGGAATTTGAGAGAAGTGGGAACATGTAAAATGTAGAGCGTCACTGACTCTACTTGATTTAGCCTCACAAATTAGCAATTTGAACTATCAGGCAGAAAGAAGACAGGGGGGGGGGTGTAATACAGATGAAACTAATGAGAACATGTTCGTTTGTAAATTTGTATCTTGCTTTATCTTCTTAATAATGGTAAGGGAATCCTTCAACCTTTGTAAAGAAAAAGAAAATTTGCACCGACTATTTTACAAGTTGTCAATCATTTGAGTTCGTCTGGAAGTATTTTCGATCACGACGTTTTCGAACTAGATCTTGATTCAACTTCAATGCACTGTATTTGTGTTACTATTATTAGCTTACGAGCAGTATACCCATACCTGTTATAAGAACTTGAATTGACGTATCTGCAAGAGAACAATCAATGGAATATTACTTTTAGCGTGTATTAAGGTGTCTTGACCCGTGATCTTCTAATCGTTGTTTTAAAGATACATCACTTCCGGGCAAAAAAAGAATGACGTACATGCAGGATAACAATTTGGAGAAAAATATCTCCCCTTCAGGATAAAAGGCGCCTATTCCTTCAAATTGCTATTTTGCATGTTCGTCATTCTTTTTTTGCACGGCAGATCAATTCAACTCCATACATACGGCAGATTAAAATTTATACAATAATAATTCAATCATGGTTGTAGAGATGAGATAGACCGGGAATAAATGTCATCGAAATTTTAGATTTGTATGAACCTCCCAGGTAGAAATGGACGCTTTTAAGCAAAACCCAACCAAGCGACATGATAACAATCTGGAGAACAGGAGAAATGTTTATTTACTATAAAGTGGAGATTATCCTTTTCCCCAGATCGTTATCATGTCGCTTGGTTGGGTTTTGCTCAAAAGCGTCCAAATTGGTTAGTCTCCGGAGTCTGAAATTCTAAAATATTACAGTCTCAGCTCAACAAAAAGGCTGCCCGTCAGGCGTCAGGGATACCGTGGTCAGGGTCAGAGTCTCCAGACCAATGACGCGAGGGTGAGGGTGGCCACTGGCCGGTGGACCGAGGTCGAGGTGGGAATGTGGGATCCGAGGAGAAGAACCGCAGCAACAGCAAACAGCAGTGTTATGTGACGTCACTGAAAAATTATTTGAAGCAACGAAGCAACGATCCGTAAGCGGTAGTAGTGGCCTTGTACGTTTTACACCTTGGTCGGGATTATCAACGTTTTCTACCTCAAGATTGAAACCTGACTAAAAACGCTTCGAAGTTCGATTTCGAATCAAGTCTATATTACTCAGATGTGAAAAGATACCACAATTCTCAGAAAATACAAGAATAATTCTACTCTATATGCAAAATACAATCCGATACCTTCACAAGGAAATCATCCAGTCCAGTCAAACTATAAGGGTATTTTCGTTGTTTCATAGGTGGTTTGTTAGATTACTTTCCTCTGAACAGGGTTCAACTGTAATATTAAGTTATTGAAAATTTACTGATTATTTGTAAGTACTCTATGTGAAACCAATTTATAATTAAAAATCATCTTTCCGTACGTTGAGTAATGTACAGCTGCAATTGAATTAAGTTACGATGCCAATATTATTCGTGCACCTTCATCGACATATCCGTATTTAGATATTGCGGGACCCACTCAAATTTTTCTGGTAATCGCATTATAACTTCGCTCTCACTGATAGTACTTTCGGAAAATGCAGCCGCGCGTGACATACCTCGATAGCTGGAACACTTTGGAGCAAGCATGTCTAGCTTCAGCTGTTCGTGTATTTGGTGATTGTGAAACAAATTGGTAAAATCTCTCATTTGTCACTATTTGCGATGTTTACTCCGTACGCGGTTTTTGTATTATTTTCCTACCCTTTCAGGTCTATCATTTGTAATCATTTAAAAACGAAATTTTCTTCGATCGAGCGACCAGAGAATTGGCTGACGCCAGAATCATGTGAAGCTCAATATAAATGGCTGAGTGATAAATATGTGAAAATGGAAATTAGTTGCGAGCGTCCAGTCAATCAGATCTTGCAAAATTTGAAGCAAAGTATACTACGTTCTCCAGATGTACTAGCAAAAAATCTCCGAGAAAATATTCTTATCTGACTTAGAATTTGATCTTTGTAGTTGGAGAATGCGAAAGCCAACCTGTTACAGAACAAGAAAAGAAGTATAAAGATTTAAAAGAAAGATTGGAACTATTTGCTAGCAATGAAATCGAATCTGGAATCATCATGGAATATTATGAAGAAGCATGCAAGTGTGTATGATTTTTCTGGTTGTAAACGTGTTCAAATACTATCGAAATTTTCTCGAACCAAGAGTAATTATTCTAGGAAAAATCGAGAACGAGAAGAAATTTTGAAAAAATTAGGCTTAAAAACTGATTCACCGAATAGAACTAAATCCCCGAGAACGGATAATAAGGTGAGAATTCTCGTCCTGAACATCACTTCTTCTGCATTAGATTCATCTCATAATCTTTACCTTATTTCATAATCCATATCATAGACTGATGGATGCTCACCGTTAACCACTTCACCTTTATTGAGCAGTTTATTGAAGAATCCTCCAGCTGTTCAATACAGACCAACCTTATCGACGGCTAGCTTTATACCTTCTAAGTCAACACAAGGTACTTTTTTCTAGTATAATATTGGTACGCGAATTAAATTTAGTTACCGAGACGTTTATTGAGCAGTATCGTACAACACGGTAAATTTTTCGAAACCTATGAGCAGAAGTTCCTTCAGAGCGCGCTGTGTAGATGAAAATACGTATTGCTTAGGTGTAATGATCTGATGACCATAAATGAATGGTACTTTGAATTTAAGCACCGGGATGATATTGAAATTTTCCTTAGAGGATTTTAGTTGTGAAAATTTGTCCCGTGTTCGTTGAGCTGCAGTTCGTCAGTCAATACTGAGTCAGCCCGGTTGAGCAAATGGGGTTGTTAACCGTACCATTTAGGCTTTTGAATTGTAGCTAGTCGTTAAATAGGCTAGGGTTAGCGCGTTATCTAGGCAGAAGGAGCGCTAGTAGCTCCCGATAACACTAGTTTCTTAAGAGAATTTTAGTTGTAAAAATTTCTTCCCCTCATTAGGAATTAAAGCAAGTGTGAGCGTCCGTGTGAGTACGGCTCACAGAACGCACCAAATACTGCTGCATATTTCTGTCTACATCACTCAAGTATTCAACTTGTCAAAGTTTATGAGAAATTACTCTTCTGCTATTCGCTTCATTTTTATAAAATGTCTTAGCTAATTTCGAAATTGAACAAAATTTTTTTTTTCGATGAGCGATCCTCCAGGGCTTGAAATATGTACACGATGAGTTTGTTTGGTATTCTTGATATTAATTGATGTTATATAGGTACATCTCGGACGTCTTCTGAAAGAAGAGCTCACTCTTCTGATACTAATTTCAATTTAGGATGTAAGTGGAATACCGAACGTCCAAAATTTTGTTGCATTATTTTCTTAAACATTTGTATCTTCTTTCATTACAGCTCAATCGAGCCCATTAAATGAGCAGTCAAGTTTACTCGGTAATTCCACCGCATCACCTGCGAGAAAACTCGATTTTCAAGTAATAAACGTTTACTTTTGAATGGACATTTTCGTTGGAATGGTCCTGCTGATTTACCATTTTTTTATTTTTCCAACTATTCAAGGATCCATCCACATCTTCGTCTGTATCATCTCAAGAGCAACATTCAGTTATTCCGAAAGAAGGGATTAGAGACGTGAGGTCTAATAATGAACCAGTCAGTAAATCGAATATCCATAATCTTGAAAACATCCCCCTAATTCCACCGACCGAAGAAGTAAGGGAACGTTATTTTTTCTTCAAATACCCTTGTTCTCTTTTCTTTCCAAGGTATACGTGTTTGATCCCTCCCCCTTTTATTGTTTATAGTACCTATCGGAGGCTGATATGTTGTTGCAAGTAATCGACAATTTGGAAGGTAAACAGCTGCTCGATAAAGTGTTGGATGAATTGGCTGGCGATCAAGAAGCTACCATTGACAAAACTCCGCGGGATGCTGCGAACATTCCTATTGTGTGCTCTTTTGTGACAGATTCTCCGTCTTCCAAAGTTACGGCCATTAGCGTGACACCGCAATCAAAATCCGCTCCCATTCTCGACTCTCCCTTGGTGAACACCAAGTTTGAAGATACGAATAATCAGTATACACCCGCCAATGATATTACGATAATAGAAGAAGAAGTGACCAGCAAATTAGTTTCAGATGATGTTGAGCAACAAGAAATTGTAGAAACCGTAACGGTTAATGCAGATTCATCATCTTTCTCATCCCTTGCGGTAAGTGTCACTTCGGAATCGATATCAGATTTGAAATCCGACTCGGAGTCCGTAGAATATGTGGTTCCGAACGCGGTTAAGAAAACGAATGAGAATGGATTAATCGAAGACAATATCCTGGTAGAAAGTGATCTCCATTCTAAGTCCATTATTGTAACTGATGATATTTCCGAAGAGAAAGAAGAACTGAGAATGACTGTCGAAGCTCGCGAGCGTGTGTACGGTGCAACGGAAGACACAGAAACTCAAGATACTTCAGTAACAGACCAACCGTATCCTGTGAAAAAGCAAACCGTAGAAACATCGTTTAAAGTTGAGGAAATTATTTGCCCTGTTGTCGAAACGGAGATTGAAAAAGAAAAACGAATAATAGAAGAAATCAAAACTGAAGAAGTGGAGGTTGTTTGTGAAATTCCTCCGAAAACTCACCTGAGAGATAGTTCCAATACAGGAGAGCCTCATGTGAGCGAGTTTGAACCAGTTGGTGAACGAAAAGAACCAGATGCAGTTGTTGATCATGATATAGATATGAAAAGTGGTGCGAGACCGGAACGTAGTGATAAAACAGAAGAAGTATTTGAAACTCACGATTCCACCTCAATTTCACCACAACCTACCGCAGAAGTCGCAAATAGTTCCTCGCAAGGTCTTCCTATCATGATAGAAAAATCTAATCCGACTCCAATAGAAGAGGAGTTATCGGATGTGAAACTAGAGGCGACACAGAAAAAAGAGGACGTGAGAATTAAAATAGCTCCCAATAAAAATAAGCGACAATTACAGCGTAAAAGAAAGAGCACGATTCCGGAGTCAAGTGGACCGTCTAAAATTCCAAGAATGATCGAAGTAGTGGAAAGTCCGGATACGGAAGAGCCAGAGTCGAGAACAAGCGCCGTTGTCAAGGAAATGAATGTCACCGTTAAGGACAACCAAGCCGAGAGTTTGGATTCAGAACCTGCGGAAGGATTGTATGTTCATCATTCATGTAATATTAGAAAAACTTGTCTGCCAAAATGTTAACAATTTATGTATGGTTACAGATTCAAAGCTAAAGAGGAGCCAGCAGAAGACATTGTCCCTCAGTTCGCGCAAGTAAATGAAGTTCTAATATTTTCATATAAAATGTTGCAAAAATATGAGTTATTTCTAAAATTTTATTAAAATTCAAGACTGAGAACGAAAAATTGGCGAATAAAGTTGTTGAAGTGAGAAAGGCAAAACCAAAAGTAATCAGCAGTCGTAGAAGCAGCATTCGATCACAAAATCAAAATTCTTCTGCCCTCAAAACAGAGTACGTGTATACTAAAAGATCTTTCCATCGATAATTGCGTTTTTGTATTTAGTAATTGGGATTTTTTTTTCGATTGCAGAGAAGTTTTAACGCCTCCATCTACGCCTTCATCGTCAAAGACAAACGACGCAGCTATATCGAGGAAAAAATCGTTGGTTTTAGCTCATTCGAGACTGGCTGCGCACAAGTATTCGAGCGCATTTTCGAGACCTATTTCAAATAAAACAGTGGTTGGCTACGAAGATGTGATTTACAAGTTCGTATCAATTCTCCTCTGAACTGATGACGAATTGAGCGTTTTATAACGATTCATCCTCTCTTAACTAGCCCGCTGGATTTGCAAACCATCAAAAGAAAGGTGGATAACAAAGTTATAGCTACCGTTACTGATTTTCAAAGAGATGTCTTATTCATGATTTTGAATGCGAAAATGTTCAATCGTATCAATTCGCAAGTCTACAATATGGCTGTGGAAATACAAAAAGAAGCTTTGCGAGATATTCAGGTGAGAAATATTCTAAACTCGATACTCAAACGACGGCGCTTTATTACACTTTTTCTATAGGAATGTATTGTTGTGAATCCGTATTTCTTGACGTATTTTTGTGCCTAAATTTCTCGCAAACCTCAAGTTTTGATGTAGTGCGTGCGAAGAGATTGCAAAAAACAGAAAAATGATGCATAAAATAGAAGGAAAGTATGAAGTCGTATGTATGGGCCAGAATATGCTGAAAATTCACTGCAAGGGCTCCCAAATTGTGAGTATTTGAAGAAAAAATGACTTCGGCGGTTTCGAGCACATTTCTCAAGCTTAAAATAGGATGTCCTGCAAAAATTTGGTTGCCATTGAGTACATCGAAAATTCACAGAAGCTATGAGATGAGTGAAAGCGGGGCGCAAGTGGTCCAAAATGCCCCAAAAATGAAAAATCTTGTCAAGTTAGGAATTACATTGTTTTGATCATCTTTATTGCAATGAACCGATCAGGGTCTTTACACGATTGCCCTATCTGTGCTTTATTTTCCTTTTCAAACGAGGTTGAGGTCGCACTAGGAAATAGTAGATTGCTTAACTAGTTACAAACGCTCGCTTTTGTATGTAGTCAAGCAAGTTACTTTTTCCAACAAATACAACGAAAAAGCTCCAAAAACATCGCGAAAATAAATTTACACTAGTGCGGAAAAACACTTTTGGTGACTAGAAACATCGCAAAAGTAAATTTTCACTGGTGAAAAAACACTTTCCGTGACTCACTTTACGTTTTTTGCCACAGTTTTGCCGGTTACAGATAAAGGCCATTTTCGCCACCAAAAACTATTGCAAAAATAGTGTTTTTGGTGGCAAAAATGACCTTTATCTGTAGATTGAACCAACTTTCCCAACACATACAACAAAAACACTCTTTCTGCAATAGTTTTTGGTGGCGAAAATGGCCTTTATCTGTAACTGTCTTTCCCAACACATACAACAAAATAGTACATTTTGTATCAAGTGGCAAAAACAAGCAATATTGGATCAAGCAAAGTGTAGCCGCCCAAGCAAAGCAAGTGCGGATAGTGAGCAAGTTACAATATTGTTTTTCAACACAAATTACAAACAGTACTTTTTATAATACTTGAAGCAAAATTAGACTCTCAAAAGTAGAATTTGTTATAGTTTTAATGTTCAATTATTGTTTAAATGGCACCACTGACGCGATTTTTGCTACGGGCAAAACACTTTTGCCATGGGAAAAACATTTTTGCCACTGTTCTCATAATGGCAAGTTTTGCTTTAAAAAATAAACACCATACGCGGCACTTTTGCTGCATGTATTATAAAAAGTAAAAACACTCTTTCTGCAATAGTTTTTGGTGGCGAAAATGGTCTTTATCTGTAACCCGCAAATGTAACGTGAGTCACGGAAAGTGTTTTTTCACTAGTGAAAATTTACTTTTGTGATGTTTCCAGTCACCAAATAGTAGATTGCTTAACTAGTTACAAAAGCAGGCGTTTGTACAAGAGTGTGGAGTTTGCTGCGCAAGCATTAGCAAGTGCTGCAATCACACCAAGTACAAACGCTTGCTTTTGTATGTAGTCAAGCAAGTTACTTTTTCCAACAAATACAACAAAAAAGCTCTAAAAACATCAAAAAAGCTCCCTAAACATCGCCAAAAAAAATTTACACTAGTGAGGAAAAACACTTCCAATGACTGGAAACATGGCAAAAGTAAATTTTCACCAGTGAAAAAACACTTTCCGTGACTCACGTTACGTTTTTCGCCACAGTTTTGCCAATTACAGATAAAGGCCATTTTTGCCGCCAAAAACTATTGCAGAAAGAGTGTTTTTATAATACATGCAGCGAAAGTGCCGCGTATTGTGTTCGTTTTTTGAAGCAAAACTCGCCGGTATCAGAACCGTGGCGAAAATGTTTTTCCCCTGGCGAAAGTGTTTCACCCGTAGCGAAAATCGCGTCAGTGGTGCCATTTAAACAATAATTGAACATTAAAACTATAACAAATTCTACTTTTGAGAGTCTAATTTTGTTTCATGTATCATAAAAAGTACTGTTTGTAATTTGTGTCAAAAAACAATATTGTAACTCGCTCACTATACGCACTCGCTTTGCTTGTGCGGCTACACTTTGCTTGTTCCAATATTGCTTGTTTTCGCCACTCAATACAAAATGTACTATTTTGTTGCATGTGTTGCAAAATAGTATAGTATAGTACAAGTATGAAGAGTGTGCAATTAATGACGAGTCTGATGATTTGCAAAATGAGCCGGAACGGCGAGTGAAGCAAACAGAAGAGTCATATCGCGCACTTCTTGTTTGTGTACTATACGCTATTTTTTTTTAACAAGTACAAGGAAAAATGACATAATGCGCACTCTATTAGCGAAATAAGAACTTCCATTATTTCACTCAGTTGAATAATGAATCATTATTTCACTGTCAGGGAGAATTATTTGACTATTCATGCTCTCACCAGAAAAGTCGCACTTTTACCATGCAAATCAATTGCATAATGTCATACTTCTCGTGTACGTATTTAAAAAAGTGATTTTCCCAACACATACAACAAAAACACTCTTTCTGCAATAGTTTTTGGTGGCGAAAATGGCCTTTATCTGTAACCGTCAAAACTGTGGCGAAAAACGTAACGTGAGTCACGGAAAGTGTTTTTTCACTTACTTTCGCAATGTTTCCAGTCACCGAAAGTGTTTTTCCGCACTAGTGTAAATTTATTTTTGCGATGTTTTCGGAGCTTTTTCGTTGTATTCGTTGGAAAAAGTAACTTGCTTGACTACATACAAAAGCGAGCATTTGTACTCGGTGTGATTGCAGCACTTGCTAATGCTCGAGCAGCAAACTCCACACTCTCGTACAAACGCCCACTTTTGTAACTAGTTAGGCAATCTACTATTTGTATGCATTTAGATAGGCGAAGTCAAGGGACTGACGAAAATTCGCTCCCAGTCGAGACTTTATTACGTAGTTTTTTTCGCTTTGCCGCCGACCATCTAAATCTGATTCAAATACAACCCTCGAAAAGATTCCGCTGTCATAGAGAATCCACTTGAGTGCGACCGAGAGCGTGATTAGAAATAGAGTTTGAATATTCTAATATATTGATGATATCTTTCTGGTGTAGTTGACAGTTAGAACATTGAACGAAGGAGTACTCTTCGAAATGGAAGACGACGTTAGTGAAAAAGTGAGGAAACGTCAATCAGTTGAAAACGTGAAAAAAGATCAAAAGCAAAGTAAACGAAGCAAACTCCTTACGAAAGACGAAAACATTTCTCTGAAGAAAATTAAAGTGGTAATTTTGATGTCAAATTTCAACGTTGCTCGCCCTTTACGATGTATTAATGTTTGTTTTTCGTTCTATTTCTTACAGGAAGAAAACGAGAGTGTAACGTGATGAGAGCTGGAATTCGCTCCGTAACTTGTAAACATTATCCTAAGTCGAAGAATACGTTTATCCATAATTCTCAGTATGTAAATAATTCTGAATAATGTATACCAAAATTAGTTTTACTTTTATTTCCTTTTTCATAATCGAGTGTACTCTTCCTTTTTCCTACTATAATCCAGTGCCTCAATAGCCTATCTTCATGTGATTCTATTGTAGATATGCGTGTAAAGTTTTTTTTTTTCTTTTTAATTCAATAAAAGTACGTATCTTCCCGATTTTCTGTTCTTCGGTTCTGTAATGTAGAAAAGAAGATGAACAAATATAATGAAGTTTATTTCCGCCAGGAAAGAGAGAGAAAAAAACACATGAATAATATGAACTATGCAAAATTATCATTTATCAGACTTATACAAATACTTTTTAATTTTCATTTAAAAAGGAAAGAAGGAATAAAAGCGATTTGATTGGAGCATCTTCGTTCGCACACACCTCGTTAATGTTAAGTTAGATTTAATTACGCGGTAAAAATAAGAATCGTCGTGGAATTTGAAAAAAAAAAAAAAAAAAAAAAAGTAAAGAATAAAAAACTTCTAACAAAATACGAAAATCGCGCGAAGATGAAAGCGGTACAAAATTCAATGATAGCAACATAAAAAACGTTTCAAGAGTACGGAAGAATTAGAAATATGAGATTAAAAATGAACAAATTATTCTAGAACTAGACTTACATCGAACTTCATGAATAGAATTCTTTTCACGAATAATCCTAGATATTTTAAAAACCATAATATCATAATAGCACAAGACGAAGGTAGAAACAAGTAACGCAAGAACTTAGTATTTAATTCACCAATGATGCACAGTTAAGACGATAAAGAATTTTCAAAGTAGCTAAGAAGCTTTGAAATCATAAACCGTTGAGAATGTAGAAATAATTATAATTACTCAATAAAAACATACGACGACAAAAGCCCAATATAGATACATCTACAATTAATTTTGAGAATCGAAGTCGAACAAGACCTTGCCATTAATCAGTGATTAGGCTCTGAAAAAGTTACAATCGAAAAATTCTTTCAGTTACAAAGTTTATTATGTAGAGTTAAGAGAAAAGAGAGTAAAAAAAAAATATAATAACTCACTTGAGAAACGATATGTAGTTGTTCTTTCAAACCACGAAAAGATGGTCTATCTTCCGCGCACGGAGCCCAGCAGTTACACATTATCTAAGAAAAGAAAATGTACATCATTAATAATCGTATATTTATATAAATAAATTCTTCATTACGACAAGAAATTTGTATTCTTACATCATAAATTTCTTTAGGACAAGCTTTTGGTTTCTCCAGTATAATTCCACGTTGTACCCTTTCAACAACTTCAGTATTCTTCAAACGACCATAGGGCATTTTACCACAAGAAAAAATTTCCCACATTAAGACTCCTGTAGGAAGGAAAATGAAATTATATCTAAATATGATAAATAATAATGAATTCATTCAATGTAAGATGAAAAATTTCCATCACAATTTTACTTTATGACTGAATATCAACATTTACTACCTTCTGAACTATCTTTCTGTTTTCAAGACTGATGATAATACCGAAGAAAACAGCGTAATAACAAGATGGACACGGTAGAAAAGGAATATTTTTTGAAAGAGGATTTACACCTTAGCACACCTCAACAACTCGCACATTTACTTGAGTTCACAAGATGAGGAAGAGCCCAGACTTTTGATAAGGATTCGGGTTCTACGCTTAGGAGACTACAATGGTGATTAAGTTCATTTCATTTCCGTTGAGATAGAATTCGGTTACGAATACTAAGTCATTAGGTATAAGTACAAACGAGAGCAGAAAAATAAATATCGTACGCTACTGTATAACTCAAGTAACTTTATCTCATTAACTAACCGTATGCCCAAACGTCAGATTTCGATGAAAATCTAGTGTAATTCAAAACTTCCGGAGCAGCCCATTTGATGGGAAATTTGGTACCACCAGAACTTGTGTACTGGTCATCTAGAACATACCTACGAAACAAATCAAAATTAAAATCATTTTTAACGTGTTATTAAAAATTTTACGTTTAAAATTTTCTTCTAACCTAGCCAATCCAAAATCAGCAACTTTGATTATGTTTTCGGAGCCAACCAAACAATTTCTTGCGGCTAAATCTCGATGAATATAATTATGCTTCTCCAAATAGGCCATACCTTTGCATATCTACGTATTTGTAAAGAAATCGAACGCATTATTGCACAGTGATGAATATCAAACCATCGTCATCGCAATCGAAAATACTCACTTGAATACACATATCTAAGAGAAGACCGATATTGCAAGTCAAGTTTGCTTCGTGACGTCGTAAATAATTGAGTAGAGAACCGTGTCGCATGTATTCAGTAACGATATAAAGCGGACGATTTTTACTACACACGCCATACAGCTGGACTAGATTAGCATGTTGTAGTTTTCTGCAGATAAAAAATTCTCAGAAAATCAATTCGCAGGAGAAAAATTTTCAAATTTTTATATTAATAAAACTTACGTCATCACTTTAGCTTCTTCGATAAAATCATCTTCAGACATTGTGCCTTCTTTCATCATTTTTACAGCAGTATCAATGTATCCTCGCCATCTGGCTCGACGCACAACTCCGAATTGTCCAGAGCCTAATTCTTCGAGGAGAACTAATTCGGCCGCATCGATTTCCCATTTATCTAAAAAGGAGAGAGGGAGAAAAAAATAATAATACAGAATAAAAGTGAGGTTGAAACGATTGACCGATAAAATGAGTCATAGTTGACTTCATGAGTTGATCAACTACATACCGTGACTTAGACCTGCAGTAGCAGGAACTGGTCTGTCACAAGGAGATATCCGTAAACGTGATGCTAAACCTCCGCTGTTATGTCTATGATAGTTGATAAGTTCTGGTATCGAAGCGCAACAATGTTTTTCGGACAAATAGTACTCGCCTTTGCTGTTTTGTTTTATGTGATAGTGCTTACAATGGCCATGTGGTCTATAAAGATGATAATTGGTATAAATTATAACTTTTAAACAGTATGAGCGAGGTAATTCTAGAAAATACTCACACTTTAGTGTAAAGCGACAGAGTATAAAAACCTTTCGTAGATGAATTACGGACAACAAAACATCCTTCCTTATCCTCTTGTTTGAGAAGAGACTCAGCTCGTTGTCTAGACATATCACTAACGTACCATCTAAAAACATCAGTAATTATCATGCTCGTGATGATGCAAAGCAATGAAATTAAATTTCGACAATACGTACTCATATTTTTGTAGACCGAGCAAATTCTTCTCCTTCACATAATTACTAGGAATATATCCGACGTTTCTGCGAGTGTAAATTCGATCAATATTAATCATAAAAACTCTTGTTTAACAATAAAAATTGTACGTTCACTCACCCGTATTGATCTTTTGCATTCCACCAATGTTCTTGAGTATCGTCAATGATTTCATATTCTTTGCCCTGAAAACAAGAGGATGTTTAATTCAAAGAAAACTTCAAAGATAATATCATGAACTGAGTATTGAAAGAGGTTACCAACATCAAGATATTCTCGCAATTAAAATTTAAAATGAATACGATTTTCGAACTTCTAATGAAAAAACAGAAGACTGCGATTGGTAATGAAACATACCTTCTCTAGCGATAAATCTCCACTTTCAACAGCTTTAAACGGATACAAAGCAACTACTATTTTCACTCGCGTATTAGAATCCTACAACATCAAAAAATACAATTCAAAAATATGATCTATGGCACATCATCTGTATTGCCACCATCAAGAATTCTTACTTTTGATTTTGAAGAAGCCATGGACGAAGGGTTTTCACTTTCATTAAAGTTTAAAGAATCTGAAAATCACACAAAAAGCGTGTTTGAAACAATTTACAATCTAAATTCACGATGAATATTAATTTTGCCTTGAAGGACTTTGGTTTCAGAACTAATATGCGTCGACAAAGAGAGCAAATAAATGCGGACTTCAAGCAGGTTCATTTCAATTACATTTGCTTATCATCACCATTATTATTCACGCATAGGCGCCTAAGACTGACTTACTAAGGGGAGAGAATCCTTCAGGAAAAATTTCATGAAAACCAGAAACGCCACTTTGGTTCCAAGATGAGCAATTTTCACAACCCACGCCAGAACGGGAGACAGCTTTACAACACTGCCACCGTTTACCACTCCATTCAGAAACGTGATACCTCGAAAATTTGTATAAATTGCTGGAGCAGGCTACAAAAAAAAAACAAACGAATGATTACATCTATGATTAACCAGGGTCGGTACACACTACGAACTTATTTTCACCAGATCGTAAAGATTGTATCCAATCTTCTCGGTCCTTCTCTTTGAAGGTAATTAAATACAAGGAATAGTCTTGGCCACAATCCGTGTAACCAACTTGGAATGGGTATAAACTGAAATTGTTGTTGATGAAACACCCGTTACTCAGGCTAGAGGTAAAGCTACTATTAAATTCGTTGCCGACAAGGGACGTGATAACCGCTTGCTCGATGATAGTGATGAATTTCAAAGTTATGCGACCACGTTCTTTAGAACACTGAAAATTCAATGAATATGCAAATAAATTCATCAACATTCGACCAGATAGGTATATCAGACTAGTTCAACTTACATCAGTGTTCGGTTCGTAGTAGATTAAGTTGTGTTTTGTGAGAACGAACCACCTCTGTTTATAATTAATCGGAGTAAATCGTTTTTTATTTTGAGAGCGTTTGTACATCAAACCCTGTTTGATAATATCCGGAGTAGCATTCTTGTTGCTACTCTCCATGATGAAACCACGCGTTTTCCTGTGCCAAACAAAGACGACGATAAAATAACGCTCAGATAAATAGAAAGAGCTGCTAAATTCTTTTACCTTTTGGAGCGGAAGAAAACGCATTTTTCTGTACCAATACTATAATATGTAACGAAGATAAGGAAAATTAAAATCTCAAAGGTAGCTAATAATTTATCACAGTTCACATAAGTTCACAGAGAAAAGAAGAAACAAACCTATTCCGGTCACGTCGTCTACTATTTTTATATTAATTCGAAAATGAAAGAATCAAATCTAAATAATCCTCAAGAGAATGATACGAGTAAGTAGTGTACAAAAGAAAAGAGGAAGATACTTGGGGAAAAAAATCTAGCCGATACCTGGAACTGGAAAGCTCCAGTCATAGACCAACTAAGATTGGGCTGTCATGACTCTTAAAGTCCGGAACTTCAATGATAATGATGATGATAACACATCGAACGTTTATTGGTCAAATGGTACTGGCATGAGTGAGGAGTTGCACCGTGCTCTCCAAGGCGTGCCGACACGTCTTTGTATTTTTCGAGTTCTTAGCATTTCTAAGGATAAATAAACTAGCAATCCGCCATTTTGAATTCGTTTTGTTACAGTCGAAAGTCTACGTTCTCAGATTTGTGTTCATGGCGTTGGTGAATTGACGCATTTTCAACAACTAGAAAAGTTACCATCCTGGTCTACTAATCTTTGTGAGCTTGATTTTCTTTTGAAGAGTGGTCCATATTTCAAGCACACGCCGCAAGGTAATCTTTTTATTTTTTTCTTTCGGCATATTAATGCTCTCATACTATTCAGGATCTACTCACCTAGCCGGCTTCATCACTCGTTCGTTAGCCTTTAGCAGCTTTTAGTATGTTACTTATTATTAGTTCGTAGTTGAAGACATATTGGCCTCATTTTGCTTGTATGGGATCATTGACGGTTTTTCAACGACGCTTATTATGCCCCTCCTTCATTAGGTTACTGATAGTCTTCGAATTTAGAAACATACTCCATGACTTGTCTTGCCTTGTTCAATTCCTCTCTACCTAACAACTCGAGTATTTTGCTATATTCCTCTACTACGCGACTCTCTTATATTTGTACCTGCTCACCACTTGCTAGTGTTCGTTTTAATTCGTATAATTGCTAGCCAGTCGGATGATATGGCGTCTTCCACTCCTTGGATATTTGTTTCTTTCACAAGTGTTGCGAGTATTTTCAGTTAATATTTGTCTGCCAATAGAAATAAAAACACTGTACGCATGTAATTTCAGACCATGGCTGATATTCAGGATTACGAAATGTCTAATGGCGAAGAGCAACCAAATGACCAGTTGAATGGTTCCGATCCGAAAACAACTTTAAAAGATGAAGAACGTAAGTTATTTGTTGGCGGACTGAGTTGGGAAACCACTGAGAAAGAATTAAGGGAATATTTCTCCAAATTCGGCGACATTGAGAGTGTTAATATTAAAACTGACTCGAACACCGGTAGATCGAGGGGATTCTCTTTTATCGTATTCAAAAGTGCGGATTCCTTAGATAAAGTATTCGAAACCGGTGATCACGTAATCAATAATAAGAAAGTTGATCCAAAAAAAGCCAAATTGAGACCCGGAAAAATATTTGTTGGCGGACTAAGTCCAGAGATGACGGACGATGACATCAAAAGTCACTTCGCTCAATACGGCACGATAACATTGACTGAAATGCCTTTTGACAAAGTGAAAAACCAACGAAAAGGTTTCTGTTTCATTACCTTCGAATCTGATCAAATGATTAATGAAATTGTGAAAAATCCTAAACAAATGATAAAAGGTAAAATGGTTGACGTGAAAAAAGCTACTCCGAAGCCTGGCGAAGCTTTCTTGTTAGGAAATGCTCGCGGTAGAGGTAGAGGGCGTGGAGTACGCGGAAGTGGTCGCGGTTATCCAGTTCCTCCCGGTTATCCGATGCCAGATTACAGCGCCTATGGTTATGGTTACGATTACTACGGCTATGGAGCCGGTTATGGTTATGACTACTACGCTGGTGATCCTTATGGATATGGTTACGATTATAGTGGATATGGCTACGATGCCACCGGCTATCCACCGGTGGCACCTCCTCCTCCGCCTCCTCCTGCAATTGCCAGTGCACGAGGTAGAGGTAAAGCTGGTACAGGTAAGCAGGGTCGTGGTAGTAGAGGGTATAGACATACTCCGTATTGATAATTTGCTGCAATTGCATTTACTATTTGTATATTTTAATTTTGATTGTAAATAGGATTTAGTTGAGGAATACGGCATCGCAGACGATAGATAGTATTGACTTTCGACGCACTGAGTAGGGTAGGCAGGTCTGTTAAAGTACTTCGTTCATTAGCATCCTATCCCAAACAACCGATTCCAGGATCTAGCTGTAGTTTGTGCTCCCAAGTCGTTTAGAAATCGCTAATACCTCCATTTTGATATGGGTTGAAATTATCCGATGTTGTTCTCGGTGTCGGTGCAATGGATGGATGAATTGCAAAAATTTATTTGAGATTGTAGTTACCGGGTATCGATTTGAGGACCACGAATTCAGTTTTGGAATTTGATTTTGTCACGAATGTGGTGATTTGTAGAGTTTATTTTTTTGTGTTGATTATTGGTAGAAAGACAGAACATGTTATCTCAATTCTCGGGAATCTGAATCTTGTCTACAATGAGTAAGATGAAGGAGGAAAAGTGTGAATTACTATCGTTTGTGGAAGTATGCTTCTATACTTGATTACCGACGTAGGTATCGAAAGGTACCTAAGGAATGATGGCAACATTTTAAGAATACTATTTTACTTTTAGTACTTATTTAGTAGGTTTTTAGTTGAAAGTTTTCTTCTTTGTACAATATTATCTGATGACTTCGATGCCAAAATTTTATGTAGTTCATGTGTGATAACGATATTCTTGGTACTATCTGTTCGACAAGTTATTGGTTAGAAAGCGTGCATCTTTTTTCACAAGAATTTTCTATTCTACGTGATCTTCGTTATTAATTTAAAGAAAAAAAAAAGAAGATGTTTATGATTATGTGAATTCCTAATTTGTCAAGGAAAGAGATTAAATAAACTATATTGAAAGATTTGAATCATATTCATGTCGGAATAATTCTTCAAGTAATTGAAAAGAACGAAAAGTAACTGTAAATTATTTTCTGTACAATCTCATGAGATTTGTTTTAATTAAATAAGTTAATTTTAATTCTAATTTTTAATGACTTATATTTTAAAGTAAAATAATTTTTGTTTTTCTGAGGTTTGTATTTCTTTTGTTATGATTGTTGAGACAATGTAAAGCAGAATAATGATGAAATATTAATGATAATGTAAAAAACAGAAAGAAAAAAGAAATTAAATAGTGATTAAAATTTATTTGCAAATTCTTCATCTGTTTACTTGTATTTATGATTTTTCGTTTATGTTCTTACTTTTCACGTTATCATTTTTGTTTTTCCTTTTCTCTTTTTTTTTCGTTTTTTTTTTTTTTTGTTTTTTTTTTTGTTTTTCTTTCTTCGCCTACAAGTTTTAAAAGTGAGTAATCTATTAGAAATAACCCACTAAAGTGAAAATTATAAACGTCTTGACTTTGTTCAATGCACGCTTTAGAGAGGATTTGTTATTCTCTCACCCTAAGAATGGATTTTACTATTAGTTATGGTGTGTAACCCAAGCTCAAATTCTTGAACGATTCTTCAATATCGTCGCATTTGCTGATTTAAAGTTGACCTAGAAAGATCAAAACTTGGAACATTTTCTTTTATTTTTCAATTGTATGATGCAGAGTAAATGGAGATTTTGTTCAAGGTAAAGTAATGCAGTAATAAAAGTACCATAAAGTCAACTATTCTCCCATCAATACTTGAATTACTATCTCTTGCTGAAGCTTCATTATGATGAATGAACATTGTTTGCAGCCCTTATTCATTTCGTGACTTCGGACCTCCGTTCATGTATGTAAGCATGCTGTAAAGTAAAATCGAATCAATTATTTGAATACCTCGCCAAGACGAGGTACATCGTATTTTAAATTTTGGGTTGCACGATTAACTGGTATTATCGTTTTTTGTAATCGTTACGAACCAGTAGTACCAGCATAATGTAAGTTTTCATTTGAGCACAAAATTTAATTTTCGTGAAGTCCATTGAGAGTACTCCAGCTTACACCAGTACTTCAGCGAGTGTATTCATCGCCGATTGAGCCATTTTCTGATGTATTACCGAGTATGTGAGACTTCATACCGTACAAATGACTGGACAAAATGTTTTTTTCGTGGGTTCATGACTAGGAGTAGTTTTCTTTTTTTCTAGTGTACATTGAGTAAACTCAATCCTTTCGAAATTCAGCCGGATGTTGGGGGATTTTCAAAATTTGTGCACTAGAGAAATGGTTATGGAGTAGCAATATCGTTAGAAATAAAGGAAAAGTACGAAGAAGATGTAAATTTAGAAAGGTCTCTTGTATAATAAATTGAGCCTACTTTACTTGCAATTCTGGAGCTAGGTCCTCGACGCAGCCGATCAGGTATTCGAAGAATTTCGCGCATAAACTTTTCAACTTCAGAAATTTACATTTACGTTTTCGTGAGAAAAGAGGAACGAATGTCGAAGTTATTAATCTGAAGTCAAGGGAATCGTCATTCCTTCTAAATTTCTTAGGTACTCTGACGTGACCTGAATTACAAAGAAGTAGAAATGATATTATCACAGGTTTTCAGCTTTTTTCACGCTGTGACCCACTTTAAATTTGAAAAAGTCTCGTGGTCTACTCAGCGTAGAATATCATTTGTCAAGACGATCGGAAATTTTTGATGGACGAAAAGTCGCTAGCGCCTACTGTAGAACAGTCGCCCGGTAGTGAGGTGGGATATTGATGGCAGATTAGAGTCAAAAATTGGTAGGTCAGGGTCTCGGGATACGGATGATAAAACATTGGAGGTTAGGATGAGTCTACAACCTGAGAGGGGAGGTTCGCCGGATTCTGCGCACAGTGCGGTAGGCACCCAGGACCGTCCTGAGGGCGGAAGTTTGTATAGTGTCAAGTGAAGAGAGGACGGTTTTGCTGGCAAGATTGTAGATTGGGGAACCATAATCTAATGCTGAATGGAAAAGACTTTTGTAGATGAGTGATAAGAGTTTTCTGTTGCAGCCTTTAGAAGGGTGGGATAGAAATTTCATTATGCTAAGGGCTTGAGTGCATTTTGCTTTTAAAATTTTGATATGGGGAGTCCATGTAAGTTTTTGATCAAAGTGGAGACCGAGAAGTTTGCCGGAATTGCGAGAGGGAATTTCAAAATTTTGGAGATGTAGGGGTGGGAGTGTGGGTAAAGGGTTTGATCGAGTAGGTTTTGGAGGGAGCAATTTTGAAGCCGGTTTTCGAGGTCCAAGTACCCGTTGAACATTCGATGGCAAAAACTCCCCCCATTATGTCCTCGAAATTTCCCCATTGGGACATTTTGGGTATTTTGGGGTTATTTCAGATACATAATGGAGACGTAATACGGGTGTTTTTGCCATGAGGACATCCGGGTAGTTATTGAGTCTAAAATTTCTTGAAGAATTCTGAGCTCGTAGGGAGTTGGAGGAACAGATGAAGATGTTGAAGTCATCAGCCAAAATGCGTTGGGTTAAGGGGAATTTTACTAGTTTAGTTATGTCGTTAATGGCTAAAATGAAGAGTACAACGCTGAAGACTCCTCCTTGGGGGACACCGTTTTGGACTGGGAGAGGAAAGGAGGTAGTATTTTGGTTACGGACGATTTATGCTCTGTCGTGAAGAAAGCTTTGGAGTATGTTGGGAAGGTTGCCTCGAGGGCTCATTTCATGTAATTTAGAGGTGATGAGGTGACGCCAGACCCGGGGGAAGGTTTCTTAATGGTCAAAAAAGATGGAGTAGGGGGAAGATTTGAGTAGAGACGAGTTATTGATTTGTGATTGGAGGTTGAGAAGTGGTTGGGAGGTGTTGAGCCGTATTGGAAGGATGAAATGAGGTTATTGGATTCAAGGTACCAGAGAAATCTCTTGTTTGAGATGTTTCCGAAAAGTTTGCCGAGGACACTTGATAAGGCTATTAGGCGGTAGGAGACGGGAAGGAGGGGGTCCGCGTTAGGTTTTAGGATGGGGAGAACGATGACAGTCTTCCAGGAAAGTGGGTAGGAGTTGAGAGAGAAAATGGAGTTGAAAAGCAAAAGAAGGTAGGAAAACGAATTGGGATGAAGATTTTTGAGCATGGCTGCGTGGATGCTGTCACGTCCAGAAGCAGC
Organism: Aspidiotus destructor; assembly: GCA_035079395.1. Lineage (NCBI taxonomy): Eukaryota > Metazoa > Arthropoda > Insecta > Hemiptera > Diaspididae > Aspidiotus > Aspidiotus destructor. The sequence goes on along the minus strand of JAVHKZ010000003.1, from coordinate 5,570,325 downwards.
ATTTTTTAGATTTTTCTTGGTGGTGGATTGGAGTTCTTGTTCAGATATAGGGAGATTATAAGGGGGGAATTTATCCAGCTGGGTATTCAAAATACTGAGCGTTTGTATTGCCCAGTTTTTCGTCGGTGGCTTTCATTTTATTGAAAATTTTTCAATTTATCATCTGAAAGTATTTCGAGTGGGAATTCTTTCTCCTATTGTTTATCAACTGTCCAACATTTGAAAATAATTGATGTAAAATCTCATGGTTCACCTAGAAATATCTTGTGACTCATAGTTAGAAAACCGCTCATTGTGGACATCACTCAAAAGAGCTTTCAGTCAGAATACTCTTGAATTATATTTTTTTCTCTTGACTTGGCTCCTGTAAAAAGAGACGGTAAAAATATTTGAGAAATTGTCTAGTCCGTGAGTTCTGGTAAAGTAGATTAAGTATGGATGCCAATGGCCCTGAGCCTCGTCAGAGTGCTTGAGAGAGTAACTTCTGTTAGAACAAGTGTAAATTTAGAAGTTTCGACTTGAATCCTTCAATACGTTCAAATGATATTTGAATTTTTATTTTCAAATCATTGTAAGTTGTGCACACTTTCTTGGAATATCGCTATGCTTATGTAGAACATAATGACCACTTCTTAGGAAGGGTTGAGTGTTCATGTATAAGTCAGGAATCTTCCCGAGACTCGCTGCGTTTGCGAATAAAAAATTTCTGAGAGAAAAATTTGATGGTGCAAAACGGAAATTTTTTGAGAGGAAAACGGGGCGGAGTTCGAGAAAAGTCGAGGATTTATCAGGGAAAACACTAGTCTCTCCGTTAAAGATGCAAATAATTAAAATTGTATCGAAATTATGAAATTATTAACGCTGTAACGTCGGAAGTAATCGGTAAGAATCTTTAATTTTTGAACTTATTTACCTATCTTTTTGTCGGTGAGAAAGCGAGCGTTGTAATTGTTCATTTGCTGGATTTGTTTTAGAGTAATCGAAATGAACTTCATACTATTCATTGATTAAGGTAATCACCAAAGATATCAAAAAGATTCCAAAATTTCTTTCATGCTAGTTCTTGTTTGAGTGACTCAGTTGAACAAGTTGAGTATTTGCTCGCATGTGCTCCAGATTAGTGGTCGAATCGGAAGGACAAGCATTGAATAAAAGTGTTGTGTTGGAATAGGTAATGAGAATGATTGAAATGAGAAGGGTGAAAAATACAACAATCAAGTAAAGTTAAGAAGAACTCTGACACCGTAAATTTGGGGCAGTAAATTCTGTATGATACCTCTCATGTCGTCAGTTTGGTATTATTTTTTCATACTGACGAAGTTCGAATAATTGGTTTTCTAGCAACTTTGGCCAGAAATTCTGTTCTAAGGTTTTGACCTAGTATTTCGATAACTCCGGTTAAAATGTAAGCCTGATTTGAGTATTTTCTGCCTTATTTTGCCCAGAAATTTTATCCAAAATTCGTAATTTTTCGAGCCATTTGAAATTATTTTAATCGGCATTTCTTATGGGATAAAAGAGTCGATATTTCTCGTTGGTCGTCGGGTAACTTAATGAGTCTGTAGAGCTTCGTGCTGAACGGCTCTGAAGAGTATATGTCCTGGGAATGATGAAACAAGGCCATGTTTATTAGAATTATTTGCAAAAAGAGTTCATTTATTACCCTCTTTCTTACGTCCCTATCTCCTCATCAGTCTTGCTGGATTATCATTGGATACTGAAAAACTACGTTAGAAGTAAATTCTCGTTAGAACTTGTGACGTAGAAAATTTAATCATCGAATTAATGATGCAGGACCCTTTCTAGTATTAGAATGTCTATAGAAAATTCTTCAACATCTGAAATGAAGATTTCTTATGCTAGTCTTTTAAACGCTGTATATCTTCTGTTCGTTCTTCAGTTGATTTCAAAATTTGTTGGATTTCTCAGACCTACGTTTTCAAAATTGAATATTACCACTATGGCTTACTTTGATAGAAAATGGTGGCCTCCTTGTTTTAGAAACGATCAAAATTGTGATGAGATTGATTTTTTTTTTTTTCATTAAAGAACCTTGGAAAATTACGAGTAAAATTCACAAGTCATCGTGCAAAACGAATTGTTCTATCTTTTGAAACAGCGACTTATATTGTGTGAAAACAGTTACGGTAAAAATTTCTGATTTTTGGTTCGGCTATTAATTTTATCGTGGTTCATTCATTGCTTTGGCTTGGAGTTATAAAATTTTGATAGGTTTTTAATTCTAGGAGAGTGGGAAAATTGCGATGATTGAGAAAGAGCTTCTTGCAATGGGAACAAGGACTTGTTTGCGCTAATGAGAGCTGAACATCACATTCGTTTCTGAGCAAAACAAGTCACGAGCGCGGTCCACTTCGTTACAGAATTTTCAATTTCAGAAAATTATGAAATCAAAACTATCTCTAATTTCTATTCAAATCAAAACCAAAACTAATACCTATACCTATTATTTAAAATTTGTATTTGGCATCAGGACTTTTTGGATGACATTTTTATTGAGATTCGACTTTAGAGAAGGAGAAAAGAAGTTTAATTAGCTGTATTCAACTTTTCTAGCCGTACTATTTTCCTCAACTAAGTATCAGATTATTCAAAGAGTCTAATAATTAATTTTCCTATCAATGTATTGATTCGCCGATGATTACATCGACGAATTATCTCACATTGTTCACTTTCGCACGGAACTTATTCCTGCAAAATTGAGAATATGGAATGCGCTTTCGATGTACCTAACCCCGGACGTTTTATATTCTTGATTTTTACTCTCTATTTATTGATTTTCTGTTTTCAGATGAGCGACGGAAAGAAAGCAAAATCCGTTTTGATGGTATGTTTGGGTAATATTTGCCGGTCACCGATCGCGGCTCATGTTTTTAAACATCTAGTAAAAGAGAAAGGGGTTGAATCTGAATGGTACTGCGACAGTGCGGGTACAGGATCTTGGCACGTTGGCGAAACCATGGATCCGCGATCCGCAGCCACGTTGCAGAAACACGGAATCGAGCCAATCCATACTGTCCGTCAAGTGACCAAGGCGGATTTCAATAAATTTGATTTCATCTTTGGTATGGACAACGAGAATGTCAGAGACTTGAAGAGAAAAGCTCCTCCGAATTCTAAAGCGCAAATTGAATTACTTTCATCATACGATCCCGAAGGTAAAAAAGTCATCAGAGATCCGTACTATGACCACGACTTATCGGGCTTTGAAGAGTGTTATCAAATTGCGTTTAGATCGTGTAACGCATTTTTACAGAAATCTTCAGGGTTTAAACAGTGACGTGCATTTTTGTTTCCACATTTATATGTTTTGTTTCGAATAAATGGTCTTATGAAAAATGAAGTTTTTTATCTCTCTCTCGAAACAGTATTTTTTCAACAACGACGTGAGAAGGAACCTTTCCCGTCATAGGTCTGTAAATTCTTAGATTTTCAAAAATCACAACAACCTATCAGTACTAGTAAACAATGTATTTTTCTACAAAAGTTTACAAAATTTGCTTATTTTGAAACGGCGAATTGAAGATACAAAGAAATTGAAGTTAACAATGAGCAGTGATACAGGTAGATGAGCAAGAACAAGGTAAAAAAAAGACAGACTCGCGAAAATGTACAAATAATTGGAAGCCGATAGAATTGAGCGTAATAAATAAGGAGTTTATGAAAAATTAGAAAAATTGGCGTTCGTTACTATGGGCTGTATGGGCGAGCGGGTAGTTTCGAATCATCGAAATCTTTGAAGTAGTCATGTTGCACCGCGTCTTTAGCACTGATACGAGCTGCCGGATCGTACACCAACATTTTCTATAACACAAAGAAACGAACATTTAATTTTCTCACAATGAATGCCCTATGTCGAATTTTCACTCCTTACCTTCAACAAATCATGACCGTTGTCATCTAAGCTTTTCACACGCGATCGTAATTTATTCTGAGTCCAATGCGGAAACATGGGTGTATAGTAAGGTAGTTCCGTCAAACCCGGCCATGTTTTGTTCGTTGGCGTCGATAAAATCCTGAAATTACAAAAATAAGCTATCATACAAAAAAGTGTAGCTTAACACGTCAACTCGCAACTTTCACGTACTGGAAAATACGGAATAATTGATCGATTTCGGAATCGCCCAAAAAGAGAGGTTTGTGATTGGCCAATTCCGCAAATATACATCCAACGGACCAAATATCAACTGGACACGAATATCTTTGGGAGCCTAGAAGTACTTCAGGGGCTCTATACCAGAGAGTAACGACCTGCGATTGTGAGGAAATGAGTAAAGAAAAAAAAAAGTAATACATTTAAATCACCGTTGGAACCAAGCATCGTTTACTGTACCTCGTGGGTGAATATTCTAACAGGTACGCCGAGCGCTCGGCCGAGGCCAAAATCACCAACTTTCAATATACCTGTGGTTGGATCAATCAATAAATTTTGAGGTTTCAGATCTCGATGTAGCACTCTTCGACGATGGCAAAATAGTATTGCGGTGAGTAGCTGAAATAAACCAGTACTTTAATACTATGCACAAATTCTTTCGACGCTGGGTAATATGGGACGTTGAAAGTACCTGATACGTGAGAGATTTAACCGTATTTGCATCTAACTGTTCACCGTCTCCAAGACTATCCATGTATCGTTTCAAATCCATTGGTATAAATTCAAAAATCAAGTACAACTTGGACTCCAACATTAAAACCTCCTGTAAACTAAAGGAAAATACGAAAATGGTCAAGAGTATGGTCAGAATAGAATGATTGATGTAGGAGATGAACAAAAATCTTACCAAACAACATTGGGATGCACTAATTCTTTCAGTAAAGATATTTCTCTGATAGCAGTCGATGGGATTCCCTCATCTTCGACCACGGTACGAATCATCTTTATGGCGACCAGTTTGCCAGTAGTTTTATTTTTCGCTTTGTATACGACACCGTACGTACCTTGAAAAACGATATCAGTATATCATATTTATCGTTATAAATTGATTCATGTTCATCGGGCTTCAATATTACCTTCGCCGATTTTTTCCAATTTTTCATATTCATTCATTTTATTGGTCAACTTATGGATATTATTAGATCTGACGTTTAGAAGCGTAGAAATTCAAAAAAGCACACACTTATCGATATTAATGAACAGGGAGAAGAAACAACACTCTTCGCGAAAGTGAAATACTTTTCTGTTTTTACATCCTATCCATTAATCTTGTCTCTAGCTTAACTCACCAGCACCAAAATTTGGCTTTGATGTCCTCGGTAGTTACCGACAAATGGAGGGAAATACAGTCTTCACTGTCATAACCATAAAAAACAAAAATAAATAATTTTTTTTCCTTTCTCGATCAGCTTTCTGCGGTTTACCTTACTGGCAGCAATTGTGCAGTATAGTTTGCGGTGGAGCGCTACTCTCTGCACTCTGCAAAGATGAGCGTTCTGAGGCAGTGGGCTGTGGCCGTCTGTGAACTTGCGAGACTGCGCCGACTGCGGTCTCAACTAGTCTCAACCCGTGTCTCAACTCTTGTATGTCTGCGTTAGAGCATCTAGAACTAGAATACCCAAGGATTGACACGCGCCATCTCGACTCCTAGAAAGAATGTACTTCCATAAGAGCCCATGTTAAATTCAAAAAATTTGTGATTATCTAGAGTTTATGTAGAAATGTAGAATAGATTATGTCCTCTAGTCTTCATTTTCACTTGCTCAAGCTTATTTCATGAGTTATCAACAGGGGCATAGCTAGGATTAAAATATAGGGGGGGGGGGTATGGGGAGGTTACATCAGCAAAGGTTAAGAGGCAAGCAAAAAAAGGTGTTCAGGGGCGTCACCCAAGGGAAAATTTTAAAATCTGTGTTTTTCCAGGAACAATTTAGAGAGCTTTTGAGCGTCTTTGTCGGCCTCCAAGAAACCCCCCTTTTCACTCTCCCCACAACTTTTGCTGAGCTTAAACTGGCAAGTAGCCCGGACTTTAAGAACTGTAGAGAGAATCAACTGGAAGGAACAATTTACTGTTTGAATTGTTCAGACGTTCACAAATGTGGAATGTGATTCAGCAGTGCTATATCAAGTTGAATATTGTTGTATCTGTGAAATAACAATTAGGAGAATAAGGCTTACGGTGTTGTCCACAATAAAGTGAAAATGCATCTCATTCTACTGATTGTTGTTTTCCTTGATTAAACTTTAGGCTTCATACAATGAAGTACTAACTAGTAAGTTACTTTTTTGGCGGGAGACCCGCCATCTGTTTAGTTACTGAGGACCTGCAGAGGAGTTCTGTCCGCGTACGCCTAACGCGGGAGGCATAACGCTGGGACTTGGGAAAATTTCGACCCCTTCCACACCCCTCTATTAGCTAGTATAGGGACTTGGAAAAATTCCGGGCTCTTCTATACCCCTCTATTAGCTGGTATAGGGGCTTAAAAAAATTTGCTAGTATAGGGACTTGGAAAAATTCGTCCACCATGGAAATTCTGTTCGCGTAGAGCGAAGGCTCATAAAATTAAAACTTTTTCTAAACTTTTTTGCATCAAGATACAGAATTGGAAAAAATTTGTGATCTCTTCAATTTACCTCTTTTGAAATATGCAATCATTCCAGGCATCAAAAATTATACGTTATAATCTCAAAAACTTGGAATCTTCAACCCTGAACAATGAGTCGCAGGTCTTCCGCAACTCTTGCTCCCTGAGCTTAGCCAGCCTGTAAATTTTTTTCTTTTCTTTTCAAGATGTATTGGAGTTTTTAAAATTTTTCTGCAATTGTGTCAGACCCAGTATTTTAGCTTTGTAAACGGGGGGGGGGGCAAAGGCAAAAAACTTTTTGGAGAGGCCCGGGGCCACTCTTCTCTGGCTACGCGCACTATATCTTGAAAGGATTCTTATAGAATTAGCTGATCATGATTGGAGAAATTTTAACAGGGAACCTGTTTTATTGGGGTGTCTCCTAGAAGAAACGTCCGCTGTCTGCCGCCCGCTGTCCGGTAGGTAACCTAGCCAGATTTGACCAGGACAAATGGGGCTTGAAAAATGTTTTGTTTTTGTCCTATTGCTTTTAGTTGGAGAATGAAATTTTTCCAAGGGGCTTGGAGGATTAAATTTTTCTAATGGCCTTGGAGGTTGACATTTTTCCAAGTTTTTCTCCTACCACCGCAATAGCTTGAACTATCGCTTTTAGTTTGAAAGCCGAAATTCTTCTAAGATGCCCATCTATCACCTATAGCTTGATCGAAATCCAAATCCGGAACTAGGTAAATCGTTCCACAGGAAAACTGTTTGACAGGTAAACCGTTTGACAAATAAAGGCTCCAAAGAGCGATCAACTCTGTGAAACAAATTTTTGTCACGCGTCACGCTGTATTCAATATGATTTCCGTGACCACGCTGGTAGGTAAACCGTTCTACAGGCAAACAAACGGTTTGACAAAAAATTTGACCTGTGCTGAAGAAAGGTGTTTTACAACCACATTCACATTTCACATAAAATGTACCATTCAATTAACATGGAAAATTTACTGTTGTATGGCATTTGCAAGATTTTCCTACTGCACTACACACTGATCAAATTTTTTATGAACAAGATCACATTCCTCATTACCGCTGTTACCTTCATCATTGACTATATTACTTTGTGCCTTTTACCAAAAACTCTGGGTTTCACAAGAAGGAAAAAACGCTGATGACGCATGTTAACTCCGCGGTTCTGTATTAATGCGGACAGCGGTACGCCAAAAAATCCGAATATACCAACAAATCCCCTTTACGGAGTTGATTGCTCTGAAGAGCCTCTATTTGTGACCTGTGCTGAAGATAGGATTTGTATGGTCCAAAGTAAACATTTTTGTTTTTTTTTGCAATTCTTCTTCTCCTTTCAAGGCTCTTTTGAATGGTGAAGTCAGAATTTGTCTATCAACTATCATCTTATAGGAGCTGCAATTAACAAATTTAATTCCAAAAACGGTGGAATATACTACACAATCTTTGAACAACTAAACCCTTTTTAGCCAAACCCAACCAAGCGACATGATAACGATCTGGAGAACAGGAGAAATGTTTATTCACTATAAGTGGAGATTATCCTATTCCCCAGATCGTTATCATGTCGCTTGGTTGGGTTTGGCTAAAAAGGGTCCAACTCTCCTGAAACATTTTGTGTGGGACTAGGAGACCCCTTTCTTCAGCACAGGTCACATTTGTTGTCAAACGGTTTAACAACCTACCGACCAGGGCTGGGCACGGATCACAGATCAAAAATTGGCATTCCGTGATCTGTATCTGGATCATTTTTTCCCCGCGCTTTATGATCCGCAATAGACCGTTTTTTTGTGACGTCACTCATTGCCAACTCCCTACCAACAATGCACGAACACTTGCAAACACACTTCAAAAACCCTTGAATAAGATCGATTGTATCGTTCTTGGTTCTATCACGATATTGATTCTCATAAGAAATACACTGGAACGTTTTGATCATACGTTCAAATTGAAAAATTAGGAATAAATTAGCAATTACGTGTTTATATTCAGATGCAGGAAGTTCTCAAGTATTTGAAAATATATCTGCGGTTCTTTATTTATTTCTGGTTTTCATATCTGAACGTAAAATCAAAACGTTCCTATGTATTTCTTATGGAGCATTTGTTTGTTTACAAACCTAGTTGGTAATTTAGGGTAAGATTGACAATTTTGACGGGCTATAGGGTACATTGGAGTAAACAGATGTGGAGCTTGTGACTTCACAAAAAAAACGGTCTATTCATCAGGATCATTTTTATTACCGTGATTTTTATCATTTAATTTTTTATATTTCTTCTTCTTTTCTTTCTCTGTTTCTCCTCTTTTTTTTTTTTTTTTTTTTCACTAACACCACACTGCAATTATAACTGACTTGGTGAAAACAAAGGCATAAAAAAGTTCATCTTCATATCATAAACTTTTATAGCTCTTTATTCTGTATTGTTTTAGCCCGCAATGCCCATTTTGATGAAGAGGCGGGCTGCCATTTATGCCGGTCTGCCCAAAATTTATGACGGGCAGCGGACAGCGCGTCAATTGAAAATAACAGTTTATGGGCAAGCAGGCAGGGGTGACAGAAACAAAACGGGCATGGGCACTGCCCAAAAAGCTGCCTGTTATTTTGAAAGTCCTATACCTTCAATGCAGAGTTTTAGAAATTGGAAATTTGAAGACGCACATTTTTGCTGTGCTTGTAGATTGTGGATCACAAATGAATGATTTGCAGATCATGGATGAAATGTTCTGATTTGTAGTTGATTGATCCGCCGGATTGCAAAAAGTGTTAATGATCCGTGATCCGTGAGCTGGAGCGTTTCCAATGTACAATAGCTGTATTGTTTTACTAAAAAAATAGGACCCAGAGCAAAAAGTGCCCTAGGTTCTCGGAGTATGCTAATTGTTTTACCTCGGGTTTCATTAATGACGTCATCAATAAAAGTGAGTGCCCCCTATTCCTATTTGTTTTATCAGTGTGAACCGGAGTCCTTGCCCATTCAATGCAAAAAAGTTGGAACTTTTTGCACCTCCTCTGGAGTATGGTTCTAGGGTCCAATCAAGTTTTCTTGAGAACTAAATTTGCTCAGTTCCACTTGAGGAGTTATCTGTCAAAATAAGAGCACTCTTTGGAGGGGTGCCCATTATGCGGATATCCACATTCAAATGGTGTTATTCTAAAAGCCATCAAGTCAGTTTCTCTCACTTTTCAGAGGAGTGTTACCACGAGAACAAGCTCGAAAAATCCTGAAAAATGATATATATATATGATACGCAAAAATCCAAAAAATTGACTTGACAACTTTCAGTAGAATTAGACCATTCATTTTTGAATTCTCTGAGCCATTTTCTATCAACATACAAAATTTCGAAAAGTGAAAAATTACATCCACGCTTATGGTCTTTCAAGGTTTCAACCCCATCTCCATGAAAGGGCATTTCATCGTTCATCAGGTACCCAGTCATCTTTATGGCGCATTCTCTCAGATTCATTTGTTAATGATTGATCCGCGATTTGACCCGCCGTGAGAACAATGGTTTGCAATCCGCAATTTGGACTTTGGATGGATCAAATTTCCGCGATCCGTACCCATCCCTGGAATTCTGGAAATGACGTAGCTCACGAGTCACGGCCGTGCGTAGGTAAAAAATTGGTCCATGGTTTTGTTGTGCACGATACTAGCGCTGTCCGGTCCGAAGACGCAGCTGATATGCTGCATACTGGTTCTTCTATTTTCGCGCCATTTTATTGTGGTATGATCTGATCGGATCAAGAAGCTCATTAGTGATAATACAAACACATAATAATAATGTCGAAGAAAATAAGGTAAAAACCAAAGAGAAGATGATTGTGTTACACTTTGAACTTTATTGAAGTTGTTTTTTCAGATCCGGTAGTTGGCCTGCTGCCCACTACACGAAATTTAGAATTCTGTTAACCCTTTCTACTGTTCCAGTTGGTGTAAAGAGCTGCTGTGTTGTACATGTTTTTAATAAAATCCGATCATTCATGGAAAGAGGGCTATCTCCAGACGCGTTTAACTTTTGATTGACAATGTTCATTGAGAATTTGGTCACAGATTTCTACAACGTCATATCAAAAAATGTGAGTTTCATGAAGCTGTAATACAATTCCTCTGGTTCTTCTCTTATCATTCATGTTCTTCATCTTTGCTTCAGAAAGTACTGATCTTCGTGAATTATGATATTGACGCAATTTGTGCTGCCAAAATATTGCAGACCATTTTCAGGCACGATTCTATAGCTTATGTTTTGATTCCGGTTAGTACGACTACCGATTTAAAGGATACCTTCAAGGCACATATAAACGATGTAAGACACTTCGATTGTTACTCTGTATGAGGCTCCATATCTCAAGATGTCTCTAAGATATCTCAATTTTTTGAAAATTATGTTGTAGATTAAGTTCGTTATATTGATCAACTGTGGCGGCACAATAGACGTCGTAGAGCTATTAGAGCCTGAAGAAAACGTGACATTCTTCATCGCCGACAGTCATCGACCAACCGATTTGTATAACATTTACGTGAATCAAGAACAAGTAAAGATAGGCTCAAATTATCGTGATGTCGAAAATATTGGGACTAGTAAGCATTTGATTTTTTTTTTTTTGTCTTCAAGGTGCATTTACTTTGTAAACGGGATCGCGATGAAAATATACCAGCTTACGAAGATATTTTCCGGGAAAACGAGGAAGATACCGATTTGGATGAAGTACTTATTCAATTGAATTTTTCAAATGATATGAACATCTACCTTGGAATGAAACTAATTTATTGAATTTTCAGGATGATGACGTATCAGACAATGAGGAAGCCGAAATTGATGATAATCAGGCACCTAAAAGACGTCGACTTGATGAACGAATAGAAAGGAGACGAAATAAACGTGCATGGGAAGAGAATTGTCAAAGATTATTGTTTGATTATGTCCAGTTTTCGTATTATGGTAGATCGGTAAGTACTTCTCTTTTTGTTGTTTTTTTCCCTATTCACAAAATGGTACCTATTTTATCACTTGGGCATGATGAATAATTTTTTCAGAGTGCAATAACCATGTTTGAACTTTCATGGCAGTTACATAGGGATAATATTGACCTTTTGTGGTGAGTAATACAGACAGAATGCGGTAAAAATTGTCGACTGAAGGTATTTTCCAACTGACGGTACTTTGTAATGAGGTTTACTAAAATGTAGTCTTAATGAAGTTTTATAATTTGAAAAAATATTTAAAAATTCCACCCTTTTGTATTTGCCGCATTCTTATGACTGATTTTTCGTTTTAAAGCATACAAAATTTATAAACTAACGTGAAATTTTTAGGTGGGGTATCGTAGGAGTTGTTGAACAATTTATTCTAAATAAAGTAGAAATTCTCCATTATTTGAACGAAGTCGAAATTCTTTCCGCGCATATTGGAAGACTTTGTCACGATGTATCATCTGATGGTCCATCGCAGAATTCTTTGTCCGCTTCCACTCAGCCTGGTGCGACCACCCCTTCATTACGTATAGATTGCGAAAAAGAGTATCCTTTTATGAGTAGTCGAAAAAAACATTGTTTAATCGTTCACTAGAGGTTTTATTGAACACAAGCAGTTTCTGTAATGGTACCATACAAAGTCGTAATGACGAAGGTATAAGTTTTTATTTTACTTGTACATATGTTCTAATTCGCGAACCTGTGCGAATATTTGCAACCTTATGAATGTGTAGCTTACAACTAGCCCTATATCGACATTGGACTGTAGAATCTAGTGTTAAGTACACCATGTTTACTGCAGTACCTTTACAGTTGTGGGCAATCAAAGGTGAAAAACGGCTACAAAGATTACTCGCTGAAATGGGGTTAGTATGAATAATAAATAGTCGCCTCAAAATTTGATTTGTTCTTGTAATGATTTTTTCCACCATCCAGATTACCGTTGGCTGCTAGTCGGCAACAATATACATCAATGGATCTCTCATTAAGAAAGGAATTCCACGGCATGATGGAAAAAATGTCCGATTCAAGAAATCTCTCTCATATAACTTACCCATCATTTACTCTGGTCCATGGTTTTCGCACCAAATACCAAGCAGCTGATTACGTTTACTCATTGTTGGCCTTGCTGTCAAACACCGTACGTTTTCTCTACTCTACGATATTAAAATAAGTTGGTTTCTTATAATTATTTCAGCTTATTTTGTTTTTCAGACTCGCGGGAGAAGTCAACGTGATTGTTTTTTCGACGCATTAGATGCTTTATCAAGGTAAGTTCTAGCAATTTCTTCCTACGAATAGATGGAAAACTTTATTATATCGCAATTCTCTGATTTTCCAGAACAAAAAAGGATCTCATAGATGATGGTATTCAAAAATCGAAAAAATTTTTGGTAGGAATGTTCAAACAAGTGCAAAATGCTTTAGATATGAGACAAGTGATTTCAGCTGGTCCATTTTTTTATATCGTGATACAAGAGGTAAATTTTACTTTAATTGTTCGCTAAGCATTGTAAAGAAGAGAATGTCAAGTGCCTTAAAATCCTGTCCTGTTTCAATTTTTCAAACTATTTAGAACTTGCTGAAAAAATTCGTATCGCGCACTCTGTATTCGTTATCAAAGAACAATTTTTAGAAAATCTGCGTTTCGTTTTGCATTTCTTGATTGTCATGAATTTAGTTTCAACTCGTCCTTAAATAATATATTATAGGTTCAACCATTTATCGGATTCAATCTATTGCAATTTAATTTTTATTTTTTCAAGGATGCTGTCAATGCAAAATATTTCTCTAAACCAGACTGTTTATGGCTGCTGGCGACATTTACGATACGAGCATATGTTGCGGCATCCCGAAGTAGTCGAGCAGCTAGGTTACCTCTTTTAGCGTCTGCTCCACTAGACGATGGCTACTGTTTAATTGTTGGTGTACCTCCAGTGGCTGAATCAGCTCCTCGCAGGTAATCCTCTCTGTTCTTGGCATTTTATCAAAATAAGGATGCATCTTTCGATAGAATTTGCGGAAAAAATAAGGATTTCAAATTTATCATCGAATAGACTTTGAAGAAATTGTGTTGGAAATTTGTGTGATATTCTAGATGAGGGTTTTTTAATGAGAGTGAAAACTCATCGAATACTTATTGTTTCTTAAGCTATGAATTTTCTTCGAGTTTTGGTTGAATCAAATGAAAATATTTTCATTTATTTCAGTTTTTTTGGTCAAGCTTTCGAACAAGTTGCTGAGAAGACTGGCTGTAATATTTATAACGACTACTTCGATTCTACAGGTTGGTAGACGAAATGTGGCTCTTGCTAATTTAAGAGAATTATTTTCAGTGTTGTTCACTAATCCTCTGCGTGTACCTGATTTCAGTTGTAAGGGTAGCCGTCGCTGATAGACCGAAAGTTTTCGATACATTGGCTGTGTTATTGAGTTGATGTTCAGTGGTTGGAGAAACTTCATCAATGATCCTTCTTTGTACTCTAGAGGGATCAGATTATTTATGACGGAGGTGGAATGAATAGAATACTCTAGTTTTACGATTTGTATTTGTGTAGAGTGATTCGCGTATGATTTTTCGACGGTCAACGAAAAATAAAAAGAGAAGTTTAAAGGGACATATTTCTTCGACAAGATCAATAATTCCAGAATTTTATGAAATTCTATATTTTCACTGCCGAATTTTCAATTCTGAAAATTATGATTGAAAAAACATGTCTTTCTTACGTTCTCGTTTTAAATTTTGTTTATTCCATCTTTTTTCGAAGATCAAAAGAGAGAACTTGACGAGGTGGTAGGGATTAATATTGATGTTTTGATTTCATGAATGTATGAAGTTCAATTTGTAACTATTAGTGTAAATGCTTAATGAGTGTATCTTCGTATTTTTGGACTCAACAAATCTAACGTTTAAGATACCATACCAAGGGATCCAAATGTTCAAGTTTTGTATTTACGTGGAGTTGTATAACTTCATTTCTCCTCTGTTTCTTTCATTGTCATTAGTGTATTGATTAGAAGAATTTTTTAATGAGATTTCCTCGTTTGAAAGCACCAGTGATCGTATTTATGCTATCCTATTTCTTTTTTGTATTTATACTTATTTGTTGTCTGTATTGCGGTGTACAGTAATTTTTATGTTTTGAATGTGTGCGCAATTTAGCTTTTAAGCTATTAGGTAATTACTAAAGACCAAGTTTCTTAATATTCGATTTGTTTTTTATTGTACGAGAGTACGATTTTGGAAAAGTAGCCGAAGTGGAATTAAACAATTCCGTCGTTACTATTTACGAATACAAATTTTATTCCCTTTATAGCCGAATAGGTTCAAGTCGTAGACTTTAATCCCAATGATATGAATGATTCAAGATATCCCCCATCTAACTTTTCCAAGGTTCTAGGTTCATCTTATTTCTCGTGATGGGCAGGTATGCATAGAGCTACATCCTTCTTTCTCAAAGTTTCCCACATCTGTTTTTGACAAGAGATTTTGTTTCCATTTCTTTCAGATGAAAATAATAACAATAATTATCTTTATTTCTCATTTTTATGGACATGATTTAACAAAAATTAAAAATGTAACCCACCGCATGCTCAATAAAAAACACACTGAGCAAGGGCGGGGGGGATGATCATCATCCAAAAAAAAAAAACAAAAAGGATGAACTAAAAATAAAAAACAAAACAAAATAAATAAAATCCTCTTGAGAACAGAAGAAGAACAAATAAAAAATAATTGAGTAAAATAAATAAATAGGTAAAACAATGATGAGGCACGAGTGAGAAGAGAATATTGAATAACAAAATGAAATAAGAATGAAAACAAACAAGAGAGGAAAAATTTAATAGAAAACAAACAAAAGGGAAACAGATAAATAAAAATGAATAAATAAATAAAATAATAATATCCAGGCCTCCCAGGTACTCAGGCAAAGGCTACAACGCAAGCTGCTACCTGGCCGTTCCCACATGGAAGCCTTTTCATCCAACCAAGTTGAAGAAAAATAATAAATGAATAAATAAATAAAAATAGAAAAAAAGGGTAATAATAAATAAATGAACAACAGAAAAAAGAAACAAGACTGAGTCGCTCTGCGCCTCAGTATCCGGGTCTCTTGCTTTTTTTTTTTTTTGTTTCTTTCTATTCCCTGACTGTACGTTACTCTTCTTTCTCTTAAATTATTATTGGAACATAGAAAATTGTGACTCAAACGTTCTGGAGTTTCTTCTTTACTAATGAGATAAGGAGTTTGAGAGATCCAGAAGTTCTGAGACCCAAAGATATTTGTAACTTCTTGTCTTACTCAGACCTGAAAACCGAGAGAGACTGTTCAAAGAATATACGCAGTATTTTATGATTGTTGAGGTACCAAGAAAAATAACCTTTGTACTACACTTTTGACGAAGACTGTACCGAAAAAAAAAAATGCTATGCAAAAATAAATCTTGTAGAGACTGCACAGATTGATGTACGTCTACGATGATGAAAAACCTCCGAAATTTGTAAATTGCTATGCAAAAGTGAAATAAGGGAATGTCTCGTATAACTTGAGTGACGTCACAACACATTTTTTCGGGTGAGAACTTTTTTTTTTTTTTCTTTTTTTTCGCGGTTGCCGGTTGCATATGGGCTCTCGCCTTGCCGAAGGTGGCAAGAGCCCCAAAAAGAGTAATAAAAAATAATGAAAATGAATAAATAAAGATAAAAAAAATATTATATAATAAACAAATAATTTAAAAAAAAGAGAGAGATAAAAAAAAAGAAGAAGAATTGATGATGATATTTCTTCTATTTTGTTTTTATTTTTGCGGTCGCGTGGCTACTCCCCCCACCATGGTATATTAGTTGTTCAGCCCTGTCTCGTATTTTTTGAGCAAGTGCGCCTTTAATCTTTTCAGACAGCTGGGACCCCCCAAATTTTGAATGGCTATCAGCCTAAAGTAAAATAAAATTAGGAACATTTTCAGCGCCGTGGAAATATTTTGGGTTGGGACTCGTATCTGTCTTCGAAAATATAGTAAAAATTTATATAGTCAAAATTATCTGCATGCGTGCGTCAGTGAAATCGTTTTATGTGGTTTTGTGATAGTCCCGTAACGTATCCCTATTCTTGCTCAGATGTATCCCTAGAGTGCATTGCAAGTTGAAGATGGACCATGTATAGAGTCTTGCGGCAGTATTTTATTTTTTTGAAAATTATTAATTAAAAAATCAGGCATCAACGCTGAGAGTCGTTACGAAAATTTAGTTTAATTAAATCCATAATGTTCAGGGAAAATTACCTTCGTAAGTTAGTTTTTCAATTTTTTATATTCTTCAAAAAATCCAGAAATACTATAGGGTATAGGGTATCTACCTACTGTATGCAGGGCTGCACAACCAATTGTATTGGCTAAAAACTGAGCTAAAAGCTAATCCTTTAGGCTTTAAATTGATTGGCTTTGGCTATTAACTGACGGCTAATTTAGTATCATTGACTAGCCAATAGATTGGACCTTTAAACTATACACATGAGGTTGAAAAATTTTCTGGCGTAGCCAAATGAATAAAGATTATGTTTCATGTCTTCTATAAGGTAGCATGCTCCCCTCGTTCGCCCCCCTTCTTGGTCTAGTATAAGTCTACTTTGGAATATTTTTGGCCAATGGCTTTTAGAGGGTCCACTGTATAAATCTGCTGTAGGCTAATAGCTTTTGGTCGGCCCCCTCCTTGGTCTAAAATAAGTCTATATTTTAGGCTGATGGCTTTAGGCACTCGCTCCGCTCGTTGACAGTATAAGTCTACTTTAGAAAACGGGAAAGAGAAGTTCAGTTGAAGACTGATAAAATCCTAGTCTAAAGCTTTCATAAAACTAGTATAAAGCAAGTATATAAACTGGGAAAGGCGAACTATCGCGGTGAATCGCAAATTTTTGAATCACCACGGAGTAACGAGGGTGAAGGGGGGGGGCACGCTTGCCGATGAGGTAGGACTATCTAGTAAATAAGTTTAGCACAATATACTGTATTGGTTATCAGCCTCCCAGAATAAGCCAAGCAGAATTAGTATGAACTAATACAAGCCTCCTCTTGGAGTGAGCCTATGGTATAAAGGAGCTTAGTATTGCTTTGGACTGGATCACGGCCACCTCTACTACAGGCCAAACAACTGAGCGTGGCAACGTTGCTGCCGTCCGACGTTTTCTATGTAGAAAAACATCTCTCATAAAGAAATCGAGTTGACCCTTTTAATAAGAAAATTTAACGACCAACAATTTTTGTTCTGAGCAATTTTTCTTCAAACGTCCTATTTTCTGAGTTACAACTCATTATAGTGGTTCACTCCATAAGTACCTGTGTTAATTTAGGACGGCAAGTCACTGTTGCCGCATTATATACAGTTGTTCGGCCTGTAGTAGAGGTGGCCGTGACTGGATACAGCATACAGGATTCCTATTGTTCTGCAAATCGTTGCTATGGAGTAACGTAAGTACCTTTTCTAGTTTTCTCAGATTCTTTCAGACTTAAGAGACTATTAGTTCTTTTCCAGTTGTCTTTCATAATACCAGAATTCCCTCTGGCAGCAAACCTACCGGTAGTACTGATTGCACCTCCAGAGACGATCCATCACCAAGCTTATTATTCTTAAGCCTGATCACACAATATACTATGCTAAGAAAGATTGAAATGGGGGGGGGGTGCTGGCGGAGCCAAATAGAAAAAGATCATGTTTCATGTCTGCTGTCCTTTCGTAAGGTTTTCACTCGTTCGTTTTCATTGTTAACCTGGTTTGCTTTATAATTGGTTGAGCGGCACACGTGTTAGGTCTGAGGGCCAGTTTTACCAGCGTTTGGCGTACCTTTAGGGTATTTCAAGCCAATAGCTTTTACGTAGCTCACTCGCTCCGCTCGTTCGCTCTCTTCCTTGCTCTTCTACGGGTCTAGTTCAGAATGTTTTAAATAATAGCTGTTGGCAGGCTCACTCGCTCCACTTTTTTGCTCCCGCCCTTGGTCTGGTGTAAGTCTACTTTGAAATATTTTAAGCTAATAGCTTTTAGGGGACTCATTCGGCTCGTTCGCCCCGCGTCTTGGTCTTGTATAAGTCTACTTTGGAATATTTTAGGCTTATGACTTTTTTTTTTTTTGGGGGGGGGGGAGGGAGGGTTCACCTCGGTCTAGTATAAGTCTACTTTAGAATATTTTAGGCTAATGACTTTAGAGGGTCTCACTCACTCCGCTCGTTGGCCCCGCTTCTTAGTCTAGTATAAGTCTACTTTGAAATAATATTTCAAGCGCAAGTGTACTCGGCTTTTAGAAGGCAAACGAGCGGAAGCTAATAGGCTCTTGGCTCACTCACTCCGCTCCTCCGCATCCCCTCCCTCTCTGGTCTAGTATATGTCCAGTTTAGGACGAGTAAAATCCCAGGGAGGGGGGGGGTCATCTACATCTATTATAATTCAGTTCAAGACTGCTAGAATCTCAGTAAGCCTACGCCTCTTTTCAAGCCAGGTCAAGAAAAAGCCCCTTGCTCAAACCTACCACCCTCTTGGTCTGGTTTACTGTACATTTGGGCCTAGTTGAGGACCAATTCGATAGGGCATTCAAAAAAAAAAAAAAAGAAATACAATACATAGGATGCCTAAGCCTGCTAGTATGAACTGATTAGATCCGTTTGTACAGTCTACTGTATTTTTGATGATTAGCCTACGCCCATAGACCTAGTTTAAGACTAGTAAAATCCTGGGGGGGGGGGCTTTCTCCGTTCTATTATAGGTCTAATTTGGAACTGGTAAAATCCTAGCATAAAGCTACATAGTATAAAGCCATCATAAAGCTAGTATATAGACTGGGAAAGGTAAATGCGCGGGGTGAACTCGCAAATTTTTGAATCACCCACGGAGTATCGAGGGTGAAGGGGGGCATCCGGTAAAATATCAAATTAGCGGTCAGGACAGAGAAATACATGAAACATGTCGAAAATAGCCCAAAATATAGTGGCTGCGAAATGTCAGCCCGCTATCAGATTGTCTTCCTCTTATTCTTGAGATGTGAGCTAAACGTCGGCTCTTGTGTCCTTAGCCTTTCATAAGTCAGGCCAGTTTGGCCAATTATCAACAGGGAACCCGTTTTATCGAGGGGTCTTTCCGGAAAAAACGTCCGCTGTCCGGAAGGCAACATGACCTTGGGACTTGCAAAATTTTTCTGTTTTCCTCCTATCGCCTACAGCTTGGAGGTTGAAATTTTTCCAAGTCCTTCGTCTTGGACTATCACCTATAGTTTGAAGGTCAAGATTCTTCTAAGTCGCCCATCTATCACCTATAGACAAGAAGAGTCCTAGCCTAGTTCAAGTCGAATATATTTTTTTCAGATATTGAAAGTCCGTAGATCTCGCAGCACTGATCGCCTGATTAAAATAGCTCTTTCAAGTAACTAAATATGCAATACTCCATACACCAATTGGCATAACCCCTTCAATGAGCCAGATATGTTCCCTGCCTCCTCTCATTCAACTCCGTCAGAGAATCCGTGAGTTTCTATTTATACACTTGATCAACTATTCTTTAGAAACTAGCCCGGGAAAAATACATAAATGTAGCATAGTCTACACGAACTTATATTACAGGGACATGGTCAAGGCTACGTGCTACTCGTCTACAGACAGAGAAGAGAGGATTTGGGTTAAGAGGTACCCAATGAACCTGACCTAGTTTTTGAACTTGGAGAATGGGTTGTCAAATCTTTGCTACTGCGATCAACCGTCTTCTACATTTCAGTCAACATGGGCGTCATCGTGAATCGCAATTAGTTGTATGCAAAAAGGACATGAAACAACATTTCTTCTTCTTGCTTATCGAAGATTTCGTTCTTATCAATTCATTTTGAATATTCATCTGTAGTATTTCGATGTCCAAATACATATCCTTGGTTCAATATTTGTCCAGCGAAGAGAAGAAATTGGCTCAAAATTGCTAGTTATTCGTGGCGGTTTTTTCTGGCCCAATCTTGTGAGCACATGAGATGCTGAAATCGAATTGACCCTTATTGAAAGGAAATCTGTCAGGTCTACAACTATATTTCTTGTCAATTTTCCATGAAATTTGATACCGTATTAAGCAGTTAATAATTCTACTTTTATGGCTTGTAAATATAGGTGGATTTGGTTCAACATTTCTTCGCTAGCCCAGCTCTCAAAAACATACGGTTCAACTCTTTTTTCTCCTCTTTGCATCTTAAACTCCCTCTCGAACTATCATGGGAACCACATTGCTAAGACACCACCTAATTTGCATTCATCCTTATTGTTCCTATCCGTCCACCTGGAGCTAATTCGGAGGGCTCGTCAATTTGAAGAAAAATCTCAACAAAAACCCCATTTTTGTCGGAATTCCTCACTCGTTTTACTCGTATTTTACGCGTGAAGATGAATAAATCTTTGAAATTTTCCATATTATGTATTCAAGTGAATAATACATGTACACGTAATTATTACTAATTTACACGACATAAAAGGAGTTGCTGCAGAGAAGCGAGTACAATTTACAGTATTTTTTGGGAAAAAGAGAGAAAAAAGAGAGAAAGAAAATGAAGATTCGGACATGAATGAATACAAACGAAATAATAAAATCCTTTACACATAAACTAACGCGCTCAGCAACTCCCGATTAAATTAGAATTACGATTTTCACAGGATTATCGAAAAATTTTATAAAAAATTTTTCTCGAATATTCTAGTTCAAGCACAAACGAACACGTCGTAGGTACGTTGAATGATCAGATACGAAGTGAAGAAAAATGACAATAAATAATGGGAAGAAAGTCAACGAGCGGAGAAATTGCGTTTGTGAACCTTCGCAATGCCTTTACAGACAACTATCGCTGTAAATTACGAAAATGAAATCGAATATTTCTGGCTATTTTTACAAACATTCTTTGCAAAACAAAAATACGAGGGGAAAAAATATTCGGTATTTTTGAGCGAAATAAAACACACGATATCGATAGTAAGTAAATAGTTACGCATGGTAATAGTTTGAACACTATTTTTACACAACCGCCAATTATTCAACGCAGCGAATTTCGATTTCCGACGAAAACCGAATCCGAGAAATGAAGTTTTATAACTTTCAAATAATAACTGACCGAATTTAGTACGAAAATCAAAAGAAAAAAAAAAAAAAAATTGAAAAACTAGTTAAACATTACTGTGACGAGGAAGTACAAGCTGTTTCCCCTCAAGAATACATCCTCGAAAAATTCCAAGTTGGCAAATCATTCTTTTTGCGCCACATGGAAGATGAATTACGTTTAATAGAAAAAATTTCGATAATAATTAATCATTTTTGAAAGTCCTCTGCTCGCTGGTTACGGAATCATAGAAAATAAATATATATGGTAACGATAACAGATAGTTACGTCTCATTGCAATAAAAATTTTCTCGACTTATTTTTTTCTTGAAACAGATCTTTGGAATGCAATTAAACTCCGTAGAAAGGTGAGAACGATCTCTGAATAAATTCTACAGTCGAATAATTCTACTAATTAATTTCCCTTTCAACAATTATATGAGACCAACACGAGGGAGGAAATTTATATTCGTCCAATTCCAAAGACGATTATATCCATTTTTAATTCATGAGACAATAGGTAACACCAACGTACAAAGCAAAATTAATAGTTACATAAATAAATTACGAAAACTAAAAAATAAAAATAATAAAGAGTTAATACGAATAATTATGAAACGACAGAGTTGAATATAATACAACGCGTAAAATTTTCACTATACATATCTTACAAATTAAAGTCTTAGAATTTCATTCAGCGTAAGAATATTTCATATTCAGCTATACACTAAATTACGATAATGATAGGAAAAAAACAAAATTCAATTGCACAAAATTAGTAATTCGTTCTGGAAGGAATAAAAATGAGAATTATCTCCTAGTATTCAAGCTACGAGAAACGAAAACAAAACTTGATAATACATACGTTAAACTTTGGTTCATTCCATATAAAGGAATATGCGCTTTTCATATCGAATTATATGTACTACTTACTAATCAAAAAACCCATTGGTTCGTACGAGATTTAATTCACATAAGCGAACAAATAAACAAACAATTAGTAAAAGCATTCTAAAGGAAAGATGAAGAGTCAGAAAAGTAATTTGATGATCACGTTAACTTTGGTTCAATTGATTTGATCAATTGTATTGAAGACAAATAATATGAAATTCGTTTGGAGAATAAATTTCACTGGAGGTAAAGAACAAAAATAAAAAACATTCCCTCCGAAGAGAGAAGAAAAAAAGCAACAATAAAAGTAATGTGAAATAGAAAAGTTAGAAGAAAAAAAAAGAAATCACTTACAAAAATATGTTTTTCATGGCATTCAAACACGAACTTCTAACGCCGTCAAGTTCATTATGCATCGAACACAGATATAACGATATCCTCAATTGACCATGAGCGTGTGCGATTCCATGGGCGCGGCTGAATCGTATAAAGTGTCTGTATCCTGTGTAGGCTCTCCTTGAAGTTGGCACTGATTATTCAAGGTACCAGCGCCACAGTCACAGAAGAATCTGGAGGAACATCCAAAAATTATGGTCATTAATTGAATCAAATAAGAAAACTTTCCCAGCAGAAACGTGAATTTGTGCTTGAAAATCCGCTTTCGAAGAAGGATCCTGATATATCGAAATCGAGACAAACGAGACCTACATTCAAGGAATTATCAAAATTTCCGATGATTTTAATGAACATTTTTTAAAAGCTTATTTCATCGAGTTTCATTACCTTCGAGATTATGGACGATCATGTAAAATATTATGTAACTGTGTTGGATAAGAATTATGAAACCGGTTTTTGCTTCAGAGCTCAAAAAATCCACGAAACGAACAAAATGAGGTTTCGAGTAGTTAGCACGTAGTTGTAAATTATACGAAGTAGAAATAAGTACAGATTTTTATTTGAATGTCGGCTCTTTTGCAGTGATTGGCAGAAAAAATGAATATCTTAACCGGAAATTGAATACTGTTATAGAATTTCTCGATAAAGAAGATCTCCGGAGAACCATTCAATTCCTCCTCTTCATAAAAAATGATCTCTTGATCGTGGTTTAAATTTAACTTCGTAGGGTGGAAATGATGTTCGAATAATTGAAGTGATATTTTGAACTAGTGTTAGAACTTGAGAAGGCGAAGAGATCAAAGAATTTTGTATTCTTCATAAAAAGGAGAATTTTCAAACTCAAACCAACGAGTAAAGTATTTATAATTTCAGCAATCATAAAACAGGTGTAGCGAGTCAGAAAACAGAAGACCACATAATGAAATCGAAGCTTACCTATCGTGACGTATAAATTCCACATCATGGCCCGCATGACATGTTTTAATACAATTCACGCATATAGCGTTCCGATCAGTAGTATTACATGTTTGACATCGATAAAAATCGTGCATCGGAAACGACGTATACGAGGATATCTTATACAAACACTGACCATTACAGACGGCTTTTTCGACAGCATCTTGATTACTGTGAATTTGATTACCTGAAAATATTTGATTTTACGTTTTTGCAGGTGGTTAATAAATTCCAAGATTTTAAACCTTCGCACGAGTACAATTCTGAACAACTCACTTTTTACTGTCGGATGAACACCACTAGCTAAACAAAGGCCCCCGAAACGATTGTTGAATATTTGATTATTTTCGAGAGTGGCGGTCGCATTATTTGTGATTTCGACACCAGCCGCGAAACCGTCGTAAATTCGATTATTCTTCAAAACTGGATGACTTTGAGTGGATATCAACACACCAGCTTGAGCATTTCGGAAAATTTCATTTTCTTCTAACATGCCTTGAATTGAATGAAGAAACCATTTAGTACAGCATTTAGGTTCTGAGTAGCACGCTCCTACATAAACATGACATCGTACTTACCTCTTCCTCCGTTGAATATACAAATTCCTCCGTCTCGTCCATCGAATATTTTGTTACGTTTGAGAGTTGGATTTGAATCGGTCTTTATCCATACGCCAGCCATAGCGTTATCAAATATTTGGTTATTTTCTAAAATTCCTAAACCTCCATTGTATACTAAAACACCCCCATTCTGACCACCCCATATTTTGTTTCCTTTGATCACCGGGTTGCTTCCAGTCCTGGAATAAACATAGAATCGTCAAAATAAGTAGCTCTCTCGTGATATGATAAAAAAGGAAGATGAACGTTGATTACCTAATTTGAACACCTGAATATAAATGATTGTAAATATCGTTGTCCTCCAGTTTTCCGTGACCATTGTCGTAGAAGTATACACCAACTTGTTTTCCTGAATGGATACGATTACGTCGTAAAATCGGAGTACTTCCGGTAGTAATCCAAACACCAGCCAACGTGTTAGCGTATACTTCGTTTTCTTCAATCAGACCTAGACCTTTTTCATGAACGTAGATTCCACCATGTTGACCATGGTGAATTTTATTGTTACGGACGATTGGATCGCTGTTCGTTCGAATCTGAATGCCCGCCAATGCGTTACCTAAAATTGTGATACAACCATTGAGATGAATTTGCTTCAACTTCTCCATACAAATAAGCTTTGACAAGCATTCTTACCATAAATATTATTGTGTTCAATCAAGCCTCGTCCCTCTCCAAAAATATACACTCCACCTTGATGCCCGTTGTAGATTTCATTTTTCCTAATCGTCGGATTACTATTAGATGTGATCCAGACACCAGCGAAATTATTAGAATGTATTTTATTATCGATAAATTGTCCTAAGCCGTTTTCATGCACATAAATGCCGCCAGTCTGCCCATGATGAATTTCACACTGTATGACTGTTGGATTAGCTCCAGCCTTTACTTCAAAACCAGCGATACGATTATTGTGGATGTTATTCAAATAAAAATAACCCTGAAAACATAGTCAATATAGATTGAAGGGAAATATTCCGCGATCAACTATCATTAGATTAAAATTCATACCAAGCCATTATCGAACGTAAAAACGCCAACGTCTCTACCGTGATGGATATGATTACGTCGCATAATAGGGTTCGCAAAATTCTTCACCCAGATACCGGCTAGAGCATTTCGACAAATTTCGTTGTCTTGGTACGTCCCTTGAGCGTAATCGGTCACGAACAAACCTACGTTTTCGCAATCGCTAATATCGCAATGCCTGACAGTGGGGTTCGCTTTTTCACCATTTACACAAAGAGCAGCACCAACTAAAAAAATACCACGGAAATGAAAACGCATTCAGTCACGGAAAAATAGAAGATTCAAACATCACTCACCGACGGAAGTGCTTCGAAGAATAACATGTTCTATCGTGGGCATAGCCTGTTCCGATACTTCCAAGCAGTAATGTTTATGATGCGGTACAGTGGATGTCACGTCAGGAGAGAATTTCACAGTCATGTATCCTAAATAGGCAGTCCTAGCACCGTCAGCAAATGTTATGGTAGTTCCGGATTCACTCTCCAAAATTACATTCTCAGCGACGTTACCACTTGATGCACCTTTACGTGAACAAGAAAATACGTTACAATGTACCTAAGTGAACTACAAAGAGAATATACAAATCAAGAAATAGTAATTACCAATAAGCGCGATATTCGACTCGATCATCAAGAATTCCCCGCGATAATGCCCACAATGGATGAAAATTTGAGGATTCCCCATCTCTTCACAATAATCCAGAGCCACTTGTATAGTATCGAAGTGTGGGAGTCGTCGACCTGGATCTCTCACCTTTACAAATCCCGGACGAACATGCACTCCTTTATAAAGTTGTCGGAAACTTTCTTTCCACGGATTTGAGTACTCGCAATCTTCAAGTGGCGTGAATTCAAATTTACAAGGTGAAACATTAAATAATGGAGAATCATACTCGAATACTCGGCTATACAATCGTTTCCTGCGATTAAATAATATTCAAACAGTAAATTTTCAGCTCGAAAGATATTCCGATAAATCTGTCAATTATATAAATACCATAGTCCCACATCATTGGCGATGGTGTTAAATCTCTTACACACTTGGCTTATTCTACACAAATCCAATTCTAATAAATATTTGAATATCGTGAGCAATACTTCATCGGGAAGCTCGTATTGCAAGTAAAGTGATGCACTAGCGTGAGTTGAATCTGAAAAATAAATTAAAACCATTAAGAATTCAGACTCCTTTTTTACGCCGATAAATGGTAAATTATCTGGGGAACGTACTGTCGTGGCCAGCTGTAGAACGACGCGATCGTTTGCGAGATGGTAACATGGTCAAAGCCGATAGGGATGAAGATGAAACTATTGTACTTGATATTGAAGAACTTGTGCTGTAAGTAGGATTGCATGTAGAGGCAGTGTTCATACTAGTGCACTGAATATTGCTGCATGTGGACAGATCTCCATGTTGAGAAAAATGTGGAGGAGATTTCCGACGTAGATCGTACGGTGGACTGTGAGCATTATTTTCCAATGGTGGAGGAACACTGCTAGGCCCGGCTGCTCCTGAAGTGCCAACAGTGGCTGGTCCTCCACAGGCTGGTTCACATAATTCTACTGCAATTACATAATCAAGATTCACATTCGTAAAACGTTCTACGCAATGCAATTCATCAATATTTACGATGAATGGGATCGAAACGTAATGGCAATAATGAATTTCATAATTATCATTCTGGTATCTCTACGTTTCAGTGAACTGATACTGAACGTCGTCCCAGTTTGTTCTTAGACTATGTTTTCTACCGATTGAAATGAATATTACAGCACATTGTACGCTAAATTTGTGATGAAGGCTCAAACTTTACGCTTGAGAATGAAGAAAAATTTGAAATTATGGATAGGTATTTTGGTGATTCTACTTACCAGAACTAGTTCTAGCCGGAAAAGGAATTCTGTTCGGGAGTCTCCTCCGCGATCTTCTTGTGTAAGATCGTGAACTGCCAAAACACGCACTCGGCAT
Organism: Aspidiotus destructor; assembly: GCA_035079395.1. Lineage (NCBI taxonomy): Eukaryota > Metazoa > Arthropoda > Insecta > Hemiptera > Diaspididae > Aspidiotus > Aspidiotus destructor. The sequence continues at coordinate 5,542,839 of JAVHKZ010000003.1, read as the reverse complement.
TTTAGCGTGAATTAATTAAATCCATCATATTTCAATACGACTACGATACGATAACAAAGAAACGGAGTATCAAAACAAAGAGAAGCCATTTTCTATCTTCATGTCGACAAGATAGCTTTCCTATTTCCCCATAAGCCTGCTGTCGTAAAGAAAGGATTACAAGACAGCCAATCACGAGTCAGAATCTAGTCACATGGTTTTGTGTATTCGTGTGATTCGTATCATGGAAGGGTGTGTGATTGTAGTGTTTCAGTGTTTACTTTTATCTATAATTTATGTAAGCAGTTTATATATTTGGAAATATCGATATGAAAGGTATTTATTGCAGTCTTTTGAATACAATTAAGCATCGTCGGTGAACAAATCTTTTCGTTAGCCTCTATTAAAACCATCTCAATGTGTATACGAAGGAATTCCACTCGGAACTTTAGATAAGAAATACAATTTTTTTGGCTTTGTTGCACTTTCAAGCTAACTTATGGGTGGAATAGGGAACAGTGAATCAGGAGAATAGTCAAAGTGAAATAAATGGAAGTATTTTTGCCACTTTCATTTATTGCAATTTTGCTGAAGGTTTCGTATAATTTCGCAAACGTTGATACAGAGACGTACATAAGACATACGTGAAAGGAAAGTATGAACCCAAACACCCAGAAATTTAACTCCGTTGATATCAGATTCTCGATACTCCATCGTTGTTCAGAATTGAACTAATACAAACTGTGATATTATTTGGACCTCGTTTCACATTCTTTCACCACGAAACGAAACTCTTATATTCTAGAGACCACCCATCAACGATAAAACGGAGATTTGTCAGTGTGACCATAGTCGCTCTTATTTCACCACTGTATCTCTACATTTGTATCAATCCGAATTATTTGAACAAAGTAAGCTCTAATTGCTGTGATGTTGACTTCAGAGCTCTAATAAGTCGTTATTGAGAAAAATGCCTTGGGTTTCAGTTCACACTATGGGAACTTCTGGGTTTAAGGGTTCAAGGCATCGGACAAGCTATCGTATATCCTTTATTGCTGACTGTGACACTATTTTCGGGTCCGGTCCATTTCCAAATCGCAAATGGATCCTGTGCAATGTACGCAGGTACGCATTGTTTGAGTAAATATAAGAACGTTTTTTGTATCTTTACACTGTAAGAACGATTTTCTACAGATAGAACATATTGGAAAGAGAGCTTTTTCGACTTGGTTTGGCTGAGAAATCATATTGTAGCACCCTTGTCCGAAGAAATTACATACAGGGCTTGTATGATACCATTATTGATGCAATGTTTCCCTCGTTACGTCACGATATTCATCGGCCCTATATTTTTTGGAACTGGTAATGTATCCTGTATTTTTATTTGGCCCGCAAAATTAACCGTATGAAGTTGAGTCTATGTGATGCAGTACGTAATCTATTTTTAGCGCATTTCAATCATTTAATGGAGAATTTGAAGGCCGGGCGAGAGCTGAGTACGAGTCTAATTACTGCTGGTAAGTTCACTTCCTAATTCATTTTACATTTTACGTTTATTCGATACGTCATTAGGCTACAATTTTTTTGCAGTTTTTCAGTTCCTTTACACAACAGTTTTCGGAGCATACAGTACGTTCCTGTTCCTGCGAACTGGTCACCTCGTTGCTCCTATTGTCGCTCACATGTTTTGTAACCATATGGGATTTCCTGATCTATCTGAACCGTTACATTACTCTGGCGTGAGAAGATATATTTTATGGTTTTCATTTTTCTTGGGTTTGATAGTTTGGTGTTTACTTTTAGTACCTTTAACTGAGCCAAAACTTTATTATAATTCAGTTTATTGGTATCAAAATTATTCCGAAATTAAAAACGTTTAACACGTTCTTCAAGCACTCCTAGTCTAATCGTGATGAGCTTTGTTTTCTGCAATGATATTATTTAAAGAATGTTTACCCGTTTGTTTTTATTGACAGAATACGGTGAATACGTTTTCTATGTCGTTTTATCAGTGTTTTTTTTTTCTGCTAATTTTAAGTATTCCTACCTAACAATGTGTTCAATTTTTTTTTTTTTCTCGTAAGTTGAAGTAAAAATAAATAATTTTCTTTTCAAATTCTTTTATTTCATAGTCTGAACTATACGAAACAGGTTATGACAAAAAGGAATGTATAATGAATAATACATTAACAATAACTTAACAAGTATAATAAAGCATATCACTTGAGAAATGTGTATAAGGATGCACATGTACAGTTTCACGATAGGTATCTAAAATATTTTAAAATTTCTTCTGATACTTTACCACTTATATAACTAAAAAACATAAAAGGCTCATAAATATTCAACAATTAAAATGGTTCGATAACAAATATCATGCTGAGGTTATTCATACGTAAACAAAATATAACTCGAGAGTCAAAACAGTGGATTGGAAGCGGAGGTACCACAACTACTTACACTACTACTCATAGGTAGATGACCGTTATTCGATGAAGGTACGTTATTTGAACATTGCCCTGATTCACTACTCGTAGGTTGTTGACTGACAGATTGGTTTAAAAAAGCCATATTCGAAGCCTTGATACGAGCTGCCGTTCCCAGAAGCGTTGGACAAGGTGAAATACACGGCGTTGAACAATGACTATTACTCAAATCACATTGATCCAATAACCGAAGTAATTCCTCGGGACTGGGACCACCATTACATTGCGAAGCTATTTTACAAACAAAAATGAACGAGAATCGATAAGGAATTCGAGAATACTTCATCGGAGCGTTTGTAATTTCAATTCACCTGGTTCATTTTTGGAACATAAATCTAACGCAGTTGTGAGATCCCACATCTGAAGGGCGCCGTTACTGTGCCCAGTGAATATGAATCGTCGGGGTCTCGAACCCATTCGACTGGAACCGTCACATTCATGGACGCAAAAACACGTGATCGTAACTCCGTCGACTGCTTTTATCACACATACTCTGTCGACAGATTTATACCGTAAGTATTGATGTATTAAGATACGAATTATGGAGCTTAGAAATCATGTTGTTAAGCAACGAGTAGATACCTTTTTCCATTGGAAGCTAATCTCACGTACAGTTCTGACGTTTCTGGTACTACTTTCTGAACGAATACCTGCTCCTCGTCTTGTTCACCAAAAGGACCTGAAAGATGAAGTTTTACAGGATAAGACAGAAGATTGAATAACTTTTTCAGAATAAAGATATTGATTAGGTACTAGTGGGGTTCTCCTTGCACCCATTTTTGAATAATTTTTCATGAAAGTTTTCTTCATTTTTTTCGGCGTAATAATTTCTTTCTAATGCCGTTTGACCGTTTTTCAACGAAGTTTCATTCACAACAATTTTCAAAAAAATAACATGACTTCTAGCGACATATTTCATTTTTTTCTCGATATCCTACACTAAAACAACTTTTGCTGGAGTTTTTAGAACTTTTTGTTTTTAATAGCCGATGGAATCAAGATTCATTTACTTCAACCTGGCGGTTATAACAATTTCGTTTCTAACTAAATTCGATCAGGCTACTTCTATTAAAAGTGATACGATTCAGTTCTCATTGTTCAAGATATTACACGTTCGGAATTTCTCTCGAATTCCGAACTTTCTAACTACGTACTGAAAAGTTGAGTAAAAATCGTTATCATTGAAACTTTTTATTTTTTTGTGAATTTCCGAGAATCGTGATTCTACAGTCTGTTCCAATGATTGAAAATAGCAAAAATTAATTCGGTGTGAGTTTATGCTATTGTTAGGATTCGAAAAAATATCAAATACAAAAGTTTGAGATGAGATTCAGTCGAATTATGTCCGTCAAGCCCTATATTTAGACTCCCAGGGGCCGATCGGGGAGACTAAAAAACAGTCAGTCGTATCGATACGTACCACAATCGTTTCCAGCCGCATAACTGATACAGGGTTCCACTTCTTCCAGCGAAACTATTTTAAATGAAGCTACCGGAGTTGAGCCCGGTTGCGTCGATATCATACCTCGGAATCTGGTCACGCTCCACGTTCGCACATGATTATATTCGCAACATACAGATACCAAATGATTTTCAGACAATGTGACCTAGAATTAAAGAAATAAACAACACTAATACCAGAACTTCCATCTATTCATCTGATCGATTAAAACTTCAAAACAATTGAACGACGAGAAAAAAAAAATAGTCTAACTGAAATTATGTGATTACAAATTTAATGTTGTTTTCAATAGTCTGCATACTTTGCAGCCTAACATTTAAGTTTTAATTCACAAAGAATAACGTTACAAAACGCTGAATTTGTAAAATGTTACCCTGCGAATGATTCGAAAATTTTGTTTTTAAAGGAGATTATGGGGTAATCAAAAGAGTACCTAAGAGATTAGGTAGGAAAAGTAAAAGAAAGTCTATTTCGCAAAAATTTTCTCTTTTTTATTAAAATAATAATAAAAAAAAAAAAGTGAGAAGGATTTCTTGGCGTTGCCAAAAATATAAAGATCATGTTTCATGTCTTTTCGCCAGTCGTCTTAAGCTCTTCATCGTTCAAAAATATCCAAAATTTCCAACTTCTTGTTCTAGTATAAGTCAACTTTGGAGTATTTTAGGCTGACTGCTTCCTGGGACGAACGAGCAGACTGGGCCTTACTCGCCCCGCTCCTTTGTCCCGCTTTATGGTCCAGTACATGTCTATTATAGTATATTTCAAGCTGATGAGATTACTGGGACTCACTCGCGCTTGGTCCAGCACAAGTCCATTTCAATATATTTCAAGCTGATGAGGATACTGGGACTCACTCGCTCCGCTCGTTCGTCCCGCTTCTTGGTCCAGTACAAGTCCACTTCAATATATTTCAAGCTGATGAGGATACTGGGACTCACTCACGGCGCAAATTTCTGAATCAGTCGCGGGTATTTTGCACGCGCACGGGAAAAGTATTTGTAATTTAATTAAATTTTAATTTAATTTAATTTTATTTTATTTTTACTTTTATTTTCATATTAATTTGATTTAATTTAATTTTATTTTATTTTGATTTTTTTTTATTTCATTTTTACTCAAAAAGTGGTACTCGCAGATTTCTGAATCAGTCCAGGGTATAAATTTGCACGCGCACGGCATTTTTAATTTAATTTAATTTTTATTCAATTTTTTTTTTTTTTTTCATTTTTACTCAAAAAGTGGTACTCGCAGATTTCTGAATCAGTCCAGGGTATAAATTTGCACGCGCACAGCAATTTTAATTTAATTTAATGTAATTCAATTTTTATTTAATTTAATTTAATTTTTATTCAATTTTTTTTTTTTATTTTTACTCAAAAAGTGGTACTTGCAGATTTCTGAATCAGTCCAGGGTATAAATTTGCACGCGCACTTATTCAATTTTTATTTTATTTAATTCAATTTTATTTTATTTTATTTTAATTTAATTTAAATTAATTTTATTTTAATTCAATTTAATTTTAATTTATTTTAATTTAATTTAATTTAATTTTAATTTAATTTTAATATAATTTTAATTTAATTTTAATTTAATTTTAATTTGATTTTAATTTAATTTAAATTTAATCTAAATTTAATTTAAATTTAATCTAAATTTAATTTAAATTTAATCTAAATTTAATTTAAATTTAATCTAAATTTAATTTAAATTTAATCTAAATTTAATTTAAATTTAATCTAAATTTAATTTAATTTAATTTAATTTAATTTAATTTTAATTTTATTTAATTCTTATTTTATTCTATTTTTATTTTATTTTTACTCAAAAAGTGGTACTCGCAGATTTCTGAATCAGTCCAGGGTATAAATTTGCACGCGCACGGCATTTTTAATTTAATTTAAATTAATTTAATTTTAATTCAATTTTGATTTATTTCAATTTAATTTAATTTTAATTTAATTTTAATTTAATTTAATTTTAATTTAATTTAATTTTTATTTTATTGAATTCAATTTTATTTTTTTTTATTTTAATTTAATTTAATTTAATTTAATTTAATTTAATTTTTATTTAATTTTTTTTTGATTATTGGATAACCTCCCAGGTAATTCTCAAAAATTTTCTTTCCAAGTCCATTATGAGGGGGGGGGGGGGGGGGGGGTAACTCGCAAATTTTCACGGGTGTCAAAAAAGACATGAAACATGTCTTTGTGGGAAATATTGCATCATGTTTATGTCTTTGGTATACATTTTTTAACGATATAACTTGGAAAAAATTCACAGGTTCTTTAACGGAATTGAATGAGAGGAGGCAGGGAACCTGTGTTATGACTTATGAGTCTTATGGTGTTTGAAACGTTGTATATCTGGCTCATTGAAGGGGCTAGGCCAATTGATGAATAAAGTATTGCATATCTAGTTACTTGAAGGAGCTATTTCAATCGGGCTATCACTGCTGCCAGATCTACGAATTTTCAATTCCCGAAAAAAATTGGTATTATACCACGGATTTTGCGTAAAATGCGGATTCTTGGCTAGGATGCCAGATGTAAGGATTTTTGGTCCTCAAAACAGATATGGGCTTTTCTTTTTCTGAGGACAATACGGATTTCTAGCGATCAAGGGAAAGGTACCTTAGACACCCGAACGAGAGATACTTTCCTCCTACTTGTTATGGGCTGATACTGCGGAGTATTGGGTCGATCAAGGGAAAAGTACCTCAGCCACTACTATGAGAGATACCTTTCTCCTGATCCGAAAAGGATGAATTCAAACCTACTTCGAATATCAAATATACGCCTACATTCTACGTAAACTAAAAATCTTGAACCCTGCCGCATTGAGTCACGGGTCTCTCGCAATTCTTACTCGCTGAGCAAGATCCTGTAAATTCTTAATCCATGAACCAAAATAATTCCTCTTTTCTTCTAGTTTCATTTCCGTCGCCTCCTCTCGATAAGGGGTCACAAGAATTTTCTCTTCAAATTGCAGAGAAAACGCTTACCTTGGTTACGGGGCTCTGATGAACAGTAAAAGTCTGGAACAATTGAGGTCCATGCCCGACTGTTTCCGGATGCTGAACGATAACTCTCACTGTACCCGAACTCGTTCCGTACGCAATTTCGATCCAATTTCCGCACAAGCCTTGAACATAACAGAAAAAAAGAGATCGATTATTAAAAGTTATAACACTAGTTCGAAGTAACGAGAACCTCCTCTGCTCTGACTAAACTGACGACACAAAAAATTTCTTCGATAAGTATTTATTATTCATATACTGTGACGAACATGTTTGATTTAGGTTTTCATTATTGTTCAATTACAAATTATAAAATTAGTTTATCATACATCGAGGGTCTCGTCGAAAGGTGGTACCTTCTTCTTACGTCTTCTTCTTCGTTTTTTCGTGATATTAGCCACGACTCTGTCCAGCATATCGGACAACGATTCTAATCCGTCTGAAGCATTGCGCCCCACAACGTTGATTCCTCGCGCCATGAAATGCATTCCACTATTTCCAAAATTCTGTATTCTCGAGAGTACATTATTTAACGCGCGAGTACTGCTATCTACAAATTTAGAAGTTCTCTTCAGAGTCTGCGTGGCCGCGTTCGTCACTAGACCACCCCACGCTAGACCGACATTTCCTGCCATCGCGCTGACTTGATTGACGGTATAGTCTTGAACATCCTTCCAATGCTTGCGTAAGCCTTCCTGTCCTTCATACTGGTAGTCGTTATCTTCGTTTGATTCGGTCGTTGGGGACACCGGATTCTGGAAATTGAAAACTAATTTCATTTTACGAACATGCGTACGCGTAGACGGAAACGGAAGCAGACACGATGAAAATTTAAGTAGGTTATTTACTACATACATGTACACCTACACCGAATATAAACAAATGGTTATTTACGTTAGCGAGGAGTATCGGTACGAGCGAACTGATTTTTCAAGCCATCTTACAGATTTTCTGTTACGAGGTGGAGACTTTATAATTCGTAGAAAAAATCATTTGACCTCCGAGCTATAGGTAAACATAGACACAATGTATTGTATTATAGTGCGGTTTGTAAATTATAATACAATACATTGTGTCAACATGTCCCGCAATATTTTCCAACGGTTGATTCGGGGTAAACATAGACGTTTGAATGCAAAAGAAGAGCTGAGCTGCGAGCAAATCCAATATCTCCTCGAAGTTCTCGACTTCATCTTGCTTCCTAAATCAAATCAACCAGTCTGCTTTTCTCATAATGGCTTAGTATTGCAAGACAAGTGTGACTTGACCAACCATGGGAGAGTGAAAATATTTAAGGATGATTGTATTATTGTGAGCCATCAACGGATGGTCCTTCAGATGCACATAAAACGTAGAATGATTCATAAGCGGCCCTACCTTCCCCTTTTAACAAAAGCTCGGCATTGTAAAATTCAACTTCTTCATAACTCTCAACTTGACACAATGCAATGCGTCCGGAAATGATGGGCAAAGAGTACTGAGACCCCTAACTATTTGGACCCAACCTTTACGCTGGAGAATAACGGGGTAGAAAATAACATCTATGAGAAGCCAATACACACCGACACCTACCACCATCCCAGACCCAAGTTAACGGTGATTCTGAACTACTGCTACGCAGCTAGTTCTATGAGACAATGAAGAGAAGAGGAAAGAAATCGAGGTAGTGAAGCATACCGCGACCATCAGGCTACCAAGGAACAGTATAGCTGTAAAACGCACTAAGCTACAAACCGAAAGATCAAGAGTGAAGAACGAAATAAATGAACTCTACAGGAAAATCACCAGGCCGAATGGTTTACTGTATGATCAACATTTCCATCTGGTCAACTCATCGCACCCTCTGGAATTTGAAGAACTCGTTGCCAGAAAAGGAGATGACAAAAAAGGAGAAGGCTACATGGATAAACGAGTGGAAGACCAAACCAAACGAATTAAGAAGAAGCTTGCTGAATTGACCCGAGAAAGAGGAGAAAGAAAGTATGAGACAACGACAGCCAAGCACAACTCTGCTCCCAGAACCGAGAACCTGTCAAGCATCACCTTCACAGAAGAAGAACAAGAACTGTTGGACAAAGGCACTAAGTACGTGCAGCCAGTAAGACTGAACCAGTGTCGGCTCGAAAGTATGGCCATTAGCTGCGAACAAGTAATCCAAATCAAGAAGCCCGAACCAAAATTGGGAAAGTACTGTTGAACATCAAGGAGTGTGTGTGCCGAACCAATGACAGAACGCAAGTAATGCAGAGGACGGTCACAGATCTCCAAAGAAGATCCGAGAGAACAACCTGATTTTGACAAAGGCGGACAAAGGCACTATGGTAGTGTTAATGGATAAGAGAGACTACTTTCAAAAAGTGGAGTCGTACATCGCAGTTAATGGATATCAAGAACTGACAAAGAACCTAGTCCCAACACAGAAATACCAAGAACCCCTGGAAACTGTGTTGAGACAGAACGATGTACAGTGGAAGGACGCTTGAGATGAACCCGGTTGCAACAACTCCACAAAGCAAACCGTCCAATGAGACCCCTGGTCAACTGCATCCAATCACCATGCTACAAGATAACAAAGATCGTAGCCACATTCTTGAAATAAAACTACCAGTTTGCACCGAGAAAAAACATCAGAAATAACGATGAGCTGATGGAGCAACTGGACAAGCTGGAAATCAAGAGCAATGACAAGCTGATATCCTTTGATATGACAAACATGTTTGCTACCATACCAAAGGAGGAGCTTCTCACCCTACTCAAAAAGAATAGATATCATGGGAACCCTGATGGGCCAAAGTACGCCAACATAGTGGAAGAGATCTTCAGCCAGAACTACTGCCGCTTCAATAATAAGTTCTATAGCCAGGAAAGACCAATCCTGGCTGAGGTATTCATGAATAATACGGAAAACGAGATATTGAAGGGCAGCAAGTTTGGAAACTCGATCAAGCACTGGGCTAGATATGGAGATGATATTCTAATTGCGTGGACAAGCACTAATAGACGAACGGACCTATGAATGCGATGAATGAGAACATCAAATTCACAGTAGAAAAAGGCAATAAGGCCATCAACTAATAGGACCTTACACGCACACTAATTACAACAGGATAGAATACAAAATCTACAGGAAGCCTACGCACACAGACACCATAATCCCAAATGACTCCCACCACCACCCCAGGTACAAGTTAGCGGCATCCCAGAACTACTGCCATCAAGCTATTTCTGTACTCAAGAACAACGCAGAGAAGAGGAAAGAAATTGAGATAGTAAAGCAGATCGCAGAAGCCAATAGCTACTATAGAGGTGTGGTGGAGGGGTCTTTAGGAAAATGGAAACTAAGAAGGGGAGAAGGTACTCCGGATCGATACCATACATAGGAAAGTACACAAACAAGGTGGAAAAGGCGTTCAATGGCTATGATGTAATTGTGGCTATACAGAATAACCCACCCATGGTGAAAAGAATCAGCAATGACCAGACGGAAACAAAGGACAAGGAAAGCTTGAGCGGAAGGTACAAGCTCAGTTGTGAGCAGTGCGAAGGCATATACAGTGGCGAGACTGGGCGAAAGTTTGAGATTAGGAAGAAGGAGCACGAAAAGTCCTGGAAGAAAGAAGATGGCAAGTCACTGTTTGGCAAACACTGTAACAAAGAGCACCACAGTGGAGATGGAATATTCAAAGTTTTACACGTAGAGAACTCTAGAAACAAATGGAGATTGCAAAAGCAAAGAAGAAGAAAGCTCTCCTCTTGAACAATGTAATCACATTTGACAGCAAAAAATTATTCAGCCTGGTGATTGGACAATAGAAGAAGAACAGAACTGACCAATAAGATGGCAGGGCACCAGGAAGCCAATAGCAATGCAGTATTTAGTCTTAAGAATGAACCAATCACTAAGCAGCATGTTATAGCCAATAAGATCACAGTGTTATACTATAAAAACTGATGTTCAAGGCCTCCTTGTTCTCCAGTTGCGACACAACTGATGATGGGAAAACATCCAAAAGTACTTTTGTAAAAGTAACTAATGAAGTAGAATAGTAGACATGAAAACTCTTTCAATAATAGTGCACTACTTACACCTCTCACTCAATATGAGTTCCAATAATCAGTAGTCAACGGCTAATCTAGAGGCGTGGTTGAGAGAGTCATTGGGAAGATGGAAGCAAAGAAGAGAATCTATGACAGGAGTAATAGAAAGTACTCCGGATCAGTACTTTACATAGGAAAGTACACAAACAACGTGATAAATGCGTTCAGCGGTTTTGACGTGAATATACACGATAAAACACCCACAGTCAAAAGAATGAGCAAAAATTTGACAAGGGTAACTTGAGTAAAGTGTACAAGCATACAAGGAAAAAGAACATAGACAGTCACTCACTGCAATTAGGAACAGCACAATGGTAAATAAATATTCTAGGTCATACCTGTAGAAACCCTGATGAAGAGAAAAAAACCTCTGGGAACGAATGGAGATTGCAAAGGCAAAGAGGCGAAGAGACCTGACAGCATCTTGAACGATGTACTGTCCGAGAACGATTTGTTGACGGCTGGCACACGGGGTCCAGCAATGCTGCCTTTGTAAATACCCAACGCGAACAGAAACGGATTCTTGACAGCCACCAATTAATCGCTCACAGACTGTAATCACGTTCGACAGCAAAAGATTATTTGGCCTGACGATCGTATGATTTAGAACTGAAACTACCAATAAGATGACAGCACACCCGGTAGCCAATAAAATCTTAGTAGATAGTCAAGAGTGAACCAATCACAACGTAGAATTGTCGTAGCCAATAAGATCACAGTGTTATACTACAAGAATCAATGTTTGAGGGCTTGTTCTTCAAGAGTGATACATTTGATAGTACGAGAATTCTTGAAACGTTATCCAAAAGTACTTTGGTCAGTCAACTAATGAAGTGGACTTCTACACCCAAGATCTTTCCAAATTCCACGGCTCTAAACCTCATCTTTCTCAAAATAAGTTCCGAATTAAAAATAACGCTTGATAGGCGTCCAATAATTACGTTAGGTGCCTCTGGATTTTTCCTCTCCTCTTTCTTCCGCGGGACATCCTCACTCCCCTAGGGTGTACCCGGCATCCACCCGGAAAAATTTTGATTCCCCATACAATACCGTCATTTTCCAGGATTCCAGTGTAGGCAGATGGCAGGTCAAAAATATGAAACTAGTTGCGAAAACAACTTTCTAAAGAGATTACCGCAGCATTTTTTAGATCCACTTCGTTTTAATAACTTTCTCCACCCTACACACTTCTCTTTTTGAGCTCAAAAATTTTACATGATTTTCCATATCAATATTACGTTACATCGCAGAAAGAAAGGAAAGACTAAATAAGAAAATTTTGAGAAAGGACACAAAATCGTACGTACCGTTATTTCGATTATTATAAAAATTAATATTAGTTGAAGAAATATCATCTTCCTAATTACATGCGAACATTCAAGTTCATCTCGTCAAAATAAAACGATATACGTATAATTTCATTTGAACTTACCGAGAAGGTTTAGGTGTCAATCAGCCGTCATCATAGGCACTTGTTCAAACATGACTTGAGAAAAAAAAAAGTATCGTGCGATACACACGTTTGCACACTACGCTCGCTTAATCATTAGGAAATTAAATATGACGGAAAAATATCACAAGGGAGAATATTAGAGCGACGTTATAATGACTTGGAATCTTTGTAGGAGAAACCATTATGTACAGAAATCTGTTGTTAATGATGTTTCGTACATCGTTGACGTGCGAAGTTTATTGGCAAAATTGATCAAAATACTTTGGTCGTTTGAATTTGAACAACTCTAAAGGCTGCAGATTGATCCTAGTTTGGTATTACGGTGTTTTTTGAGTCATCTACTTCTTTTTCTTTCTTTTCTCACAGAAAAAATATTTTATGGACAGAACGTCAACAAATAGAGAAAAGGTAAGAGTCAGCGCTGAGGTACGGCTGAAGAGAGGGGGAAGAGCGTTTTTCTTTTGGCCATGGGATTTCCATAGGGTCTGCATTCATGAAGAAATCCTGATTTGATAATTAGGACAATAATTTCAGTGCACTTGGCCGTACTGAAGTCGGGCAGCTCCAATAGGTGAGCCAGGTATAGATACAGGTTATTGGCAGTATTCCATTCAGTGTTAAGAACCGATATGTAGGGCTCCAAGAATGGTCAACTTCGGGATAAAATCTTCAATTCAAATCCTCGACTTTGCCGCACTCGTGTGCTGCGTCAATCTGAATTTGATGTCCAGTTACCTTCTTTATAGCATTCTGTCTGTATGGTGACTGCGCTACTCGCAGACAGAATACGTAATTGTGATGTAATGTGATGAGTCTCATTGAGAAATCACAATTACACTCAACCAACGCGGCAATGGTTGGACGGCAATTATTTACAATCAATCGCCGAGACCAAAGTTCAACCAATTTTCAGTTTAAATTCTGGCAGCCGTATTCCCAAACAAACGGAAAAATTTTAAGTTTGCTTAACGAACCGGAAAACACACTTAAGTAACCTCGCGAGGTTACTTAAGGGTTTTTTTTGGGACTTCTGGGACTCTTAAGTGCACTTAAAATTATGTTGTTTGTTTGGGAATACGGCTGTGAATCTCTATCAGATTGTCCAAATTCAAAATCAATTGTAATGTAAAATAGGTTCAGTGTCGACGTTGCGTTAATTCTCAGTTGACATTAGAATTTGATAGGTCGACTTAATTTTGGGATCAACAATGAGTATTAGTAAAATTAAAAAAGGAAAACTTTTTCGGCACTGCCGTCAATTGAAAAAATTTTTTTATTTAAAAAAACATACACCCGACGTTTCGGAACAAAGCAGTTTGTACCCAATCTTCAATCACCTTCCTTGTCAGTTCCGAAACGTCGGGTGTATGTTTTTTTAAATAAAAAAATTTTTTCAATTGACGGCAGTGCCGAAAAAGTTTTCCTTTTTTAATATTAGTAACCGTCAAGCTGAAACTCTCCACAATTTGAAAATTTTCATTTTTCTTAATTGTGTTCAAAGTTATAATGAGTATTAGTTTGGATTTGCAATTAAAATTCTCAAAAAGGTTTCATCATGGTTTTTCTTTTTTACTTTGGCAGCCGAATAGAAGAAATTGAAATCAAACTAGTCAATCAGTTCTTCTGAAGGGAAAACGACTGTTTTCTTGATGAAGTTGAACAAGGAACGCAGGTAACCTGTCAAATGGGTCAAATTGGTTTGGTATAAAAAATTTCGCCAGTCCTTGAATGTATTTAGCTTAAAAGTCAAAGTTTTCCGAAGTCCCTCAGCTGTCATAAACGTACTATGACTCAAAGGTCAAATTCGACAAGCATATTCGCAGTTCTTATTTTTTTAATTTTGTAAGCAACGTGCTTTGTTTTCCTCTCTTATTTGGTTTCTTTGTCAGTGTTTAGTGACGCATTTGAGACCTAAGTTTGTTAAATTCCGATTCTACTCTGATTGTAAACTAGAAAATTACATGAGGGTGAAGTGGATAAGAAAGTAGTTGCGGAGATGGCATGGTAAATACAATATCACGATTAGATTAAACCTTTTGGTTCACTCGGGACTCTCCGGTGTGCTCCCCCCTTACGAGTTCGATCAGTTTCTGAAAGATGTCAACAAAAAGTGTCGTAGGATTTTGAAGGAGGAGAAGACTAGAAAGTTATCCTCCTTAATGAAGGAAGAGGTTGATGGGGACAAGGACGGGGATAGTGAAGGTGTTGCCATTCAGGAATTGTACACCCCCCCCCCCCTCATAAATAATGGTCAGGTAAGTATTTAATAGTGAAGAAACAGCCCTCCTTGAGAAAGGTTTGAAATTGAGTCCACTTTCTCTCAAGAATGATGAAACCTTGGCAAATGTTGTTGCGGATCTCACTGTGCAAATTGGCTCTGGAGTTGATATCCAAAAAGTATGTGCCAAATTAGTCCGTAATACTCCTTCCCTCGAATGAGTAAGGAATTGGAAGGAGTGATTCAAGGTTTAAAGACGAAGTTCAAGGAGGAAGATCTAATTGTCACAAAGGCTGACAAGGGCAATGCTGTTGTGGTTATGTTTCATGTCTTTACTCTGACCTGACCCTAATTTGAAATTTTCCTAGTGCCCCCCTTCCCCTTCACCCTTGTTTCTCCGTGCGTGATTTGAAAATTTGCGAGTTCATCCCGCGAGTTCACCTTGCCCAGTTTATATACTAGGTTTATACTAGCTTTATGATCGCTATATTCTAGCTTTGAGCCTTCATTATACTAGACCTGATATACAGTATACTAGTTGTTGAAGCCAAATATGTATAGAATCGATATTTCGATACAATCGAGATCTGGAGTCGATATAATCAAGATTGATGTATCAATATCATCAAGATTGATATATCGATATCATCAAGATTGATATATCGATATTATCGAGATTGATATATCAATATTATCAAGATTAATACATCAATATTATCAAGATTTTGATACAGTCAACATCAGTAATGGATATAATTGAGATTATCAAGATAGATATGTCAATATTATCGAGAAAAATATATCAATATCATCATATTATTGAGATTTTGATACAGTCAAGATGAGTAATTGATATAATCAAAATTGATATATCAATATTATCGAGATTGATACATCGACACTATTGAGATTGATATATCGATATTATCAAGATTGTGATACAGTCAAGATCAGTAATTGATATAAACGAGATTGATATATCGATATTATTGAAATTGATATGTCGATATTATCAAGATTTTGATACAGTCAAGATCAGTAATTGTCAGTGGCGTATTACCCTACACGCACACCACGCACAGGCGTTGAGCGGCAAATTATGAGGGGCGGCAAAAATGGGACGGAAGAAAAAATTATACCTACACAAAAAATAATATTATAGTCTTGACGGCGAAATATCCAAATAACTTCGTGAAAAAAAAAAAAAAAAACATTTGAGTTAGTTTTCATTGCTGTTATGTGGACAGCAATGTTGGAGTGCACTCAACAAAGTCAATCAGAGTCTCCAAGCGGTAAAAATTAATTTGAGAGACGTCATCAAACATTTCAGGTCGTTAATAAATTTTATAAGCGAATTAAGGACAATAGAAATGTTTCAAAATTTCATTAATGATGCAGCTCGATATAGAGAGGAAAACTATGAAGAAAATACCCGTTCCCGGACTCGGAGATCGACCCTTCAACTTGGCAAAAGTAGGGAAAATCAAGTTTTTCTCTCAGGAAAAGAGAAATTGAGAGTTGAAGTGTACTATCCGGTTCTACACCGACTAAAAAACGAATTAGAAAAAAGGTGTTCCAGATATGAACCAATTTGTGAAAGGTTCAATTTTCTCATCGGCATATGCGACGAGTCTTTTAGCGCGGAAGATCTTACACAAAAAGCAGAGAATTTTCAAAAATTCTATGCTGAGGATCTCGAAGAAACTTTCCCCATGGAGTGCCTCCATTTTAGAAATTATATTGAGAGTTGTTGCGACGAAGATGAGGAAAAGGAATTATATCACAGTGCCTCTCATTTAATATCATTTCTCAGGAAGAATAACTTAGAGGTGATATTTTCTAATATTATATAAGCATCGCTTTGCAAGTCTTTTTATGCATGGCAGTTTCGAATTCCTTAGCGGAGCGTGCCTTTTCTCATTTAAAATGTATAAAAAATTTCTTGAGGTCAACAATGTCAGAAATTCGATTGGATGATCTCGCAATACTATCCATCGAGTGCGATTTGATGGAATCACTCAATTTTGAAGAGATCATCCACAAATTTGCGAACCTTAAATGTCGCCGCAAAAGGGAATTTTTATTTTCCTTTGATTTCCTGATTTTTTTGTTTATTGTATCGATCGAAATAATGAATTCATTACAAATTACTACTTATCAGTCACTGCCACTCATTACAACTTAATTGACGAAAAATAATCGCGAGCAAAGCGTAGATAAAAAAAAATTGAAGGGCGGCATATTAGTCAGTGCGTGTAGGCGGCAAGGAGCTTAATCCGCCACTGGTAATTGTTATAATCGAGATTGATATATCGATATTATCGAGGTTGATGTATCAACATTATCAAGATTGTGATACAGTCAAGATCAGTAATTGATATAATTGAGATTGATATATCGATATTATTGAAATTGATACGTCGATATTATCAAGATTTTGATACAGTCAAGATCAGTAATTGTTATAATTGAGATTGATATATCAATATTATCAAGATTGATGTATCGATATAATCAAGATTTTGATACAGTCAAGATCAGTAATTGATATAATCAAGATTGATATGTTGTTATTATCAAAATTGATATATCAATATTATCGAGATTTTGATACAGTTAAGATCAGTAATCGTTATATTCAAGATTGATATATCGCTATTATCGAGATTGATGTATCGATATAATCAAGATTTTGATACAGTCAAGATCAGTAATTGATATAAACGAGATTGATATATCGATATTATTGAAATTGATATGTCGATATTATCAAGATTTTGATACAGTTAAGATCAGTAATCGTTATATTCAAGATTGATATATCGCTATTATCGAGATTGATGTATCGATATAATCAAGATTTTGATACAGTCAAGATCAGTAATTGATATAATCAAGATTGATATGTTGTTATTATCAAAATTGATATATCAATATTATCGAGATTTTGATACAGTTAAGATCAGTAATCGTTATATTCAAGATTGATATATCGCTATTATCGAGATTGATGTATCGATATTATCAAGATTTTGATACAGTCAAGATCAGTAATCGTTATAATCGAGATTGATATATCAATATTATCAAGATTGATGTATCGATATGTAATCAAGATTTTGATACAGTCAAGATCAGTAATTGTTATAATTGAGATTGATATATCAATATTATCAAGATTGATGTATCGATATAATCAAGATTTTGATACAGTCAAGATCAGTAATTGATATAATCAAGATTGATATGTTGTTATTATCAAAATTGATATATCAATATTATCGAGATTTTGATACAGTTAAGATCAGTAATCGTTATATTCAAGATTGATATATTGCTATTATCGAGATTGATGTATCGATATAATCAAGATTTTGATACAGTCAAGATCAGTAATTAATATAATCAAGATTGATATGTTGTTATTATCAAAATTGATATATCAATATTATCGAGATTTTGATACAGTTAAGATCAGTAATCGTTATATTCAAGATTGATATATCGCTATTATCGAGATTGATGTATCGATATTATCAAGATTTTGATACAGTCAAGATCAGTAATTGATATAATTGAGATTGATATATCGATATTATTGAAATTGATACGTCGATATTATCAAGATTTTGATACAGTCAAGATCAGTAATTGTTATAATTGAGATTGATATATCAATATTATCAAGATTGATGTATCGATATAATCAAGATTTTGATACAGTCAAGATCAGTAATTGATATAATCAAGATTGATATGTTGTTATTATCAAAATTGATATATCAATATTATCGAGATTTTGATACAGTTAAGATCAGTAATCGTTATATTCAAGATTGATATATCGCTATTATCGAGATTGATGTATCGATATAATCAAGATTTTGATACAGTCAAGATCAGTAATTGATATAATCAAGATTGATATGTTGTTATTATCAAAATTGATATATCAATATTATCGAGATTTTGATACAGTTAAGATCAGTAATCGTTATATTCAAGATTGATATATCGCTATTATCGAGATTGATGTATCGATATAATCAAGATTTTGATACAGTCAAGATCAGTAATTGATATAATCAAGATTGATATGTTGTTATTATCAAAATTGATATATCAATATTATCGAGATTTTGATACAGTTAAGATCAGTAATCGTTATATTCAAGATTGATATATCGCTATTATCGAGATTGATGTATCGATATTATCAAGATTTTGATACAGTCAAGATCAGTAATCGTTATAATCGAGATTGATATATCAATATTATCAAGATTGATGTATCGATATGTAATCAAGATTTTGATACAGTCAAGATCAGTAATTGTTATAATTGAGATTGATATATCAATATTATCAAGATTGATGTATCGATATAATCAAGATTTTGATACAGTCAAGATCAGTAATTGATATAATCAAGATTGATATGTTGTTATTATCAAAATTGATATATCAATATTATCGAGATTTTGATACAGTTAAGATCAGTAATCGTTATATTCAAGATTGATATATTGCTATTATCGAGATTGATGTATCGATATAATCAAGATTTTGATACAGTCAAGATCAGTAATTAATATAATCAAGATTGATATGTTGTTATTATCAAAATTGATATATCAATATTATCGAGATTTTGATACAGTTAAGATCAGTAATCGTTATATTCAAGATTGATATATCGCTATTATCGAGATTGATGTATCGATATTATCAAGATTTTGATACAGTCCAGATCAGAAATTGTTATAATTGAGATTGATACATCGATATTATTGAGATTGATATAAGTGATCTTTATTTTGAACTTTCTTGCAAACGCCCAAAGACATATATAATTTCTGTTTGTACTCCGAGTCTATGAGTTGCGTGAAATTTGATCACCGTGAATGAGCAGGTATTAGGCCTAACTAGGCTGCTTGATTACATAGTTCTACATTGGGCTTGACAAGAAACATAATTTATTCGGCTCCGTCAGAAGATTTTTTTTCTAAGGAAGTGCTCCAGCATTTTGGTGCTAAGGAGATCAAGAATTTCAGCTTCCCTAAGCAAGTTAAAGAAGTTAGGAGAGTCATCAACAAGCGTGAGGCTATTATTAAACCCCCAGCTATGAAGAAAGCCCTCCTTGTTCCTAACCCCACACCCCCCTCTCTTACGGGTTGCCTGAAGTGCATAAGGTTAATACCATGATGCGACCTGTGGTCTCATCCATTTCTTCTTCTATCTACCTCCTTGCCAAGTTTTTGGACCGTTGGTTCAAGTCTTGCGATGATTTCAAATCTCCTCATTCAGTTTTGATCTCGGCCTCCCAGGCGGATATTTTATATCAGTCGTCCCCCTGTCACAACCATCTGTCCTTTCGATGTCATTGGTTTGTTCCCAAATACGCCCAAAGCTGTTACTATGCAGCATATGGGCGATCTACTTGTTAAGGACAATATTCCTCTTAATCAGCTTCAAGAATTCTTTGATCTTTTAAATATCTGTTGGTGCTCCAACTATTGTAAGTTCGGAGGGAAATTTTCGAGTTCTCTGATGAGATAGGGATCCCCATTGGATCGCCTCCAGGCTCCCTCAACTTGGAAGTTTTCATATTGAGGTTTGAACTTGATCTCTTTTTTTCGAACCAGGTGCTACTGAGTCATATTTACTACTGGTACAGGTATGTGGATTATGTTTTGTGTGCTTGGACTGGTCCTCCAGATCTCCTTGGTGAGTTTCTGAGGTATCTCATCTACTGTTACCCTTCCATAAAATTTATCTAATTTAAAGGTTCATTTTTTCGTGGTCAAGATCAACAATGAAAACAAATTTTTTGCTACGACCACAATATTTTATTTAACTCGACGCTGGAAGTAGGGAAAACCTGCATAAACTTCTTGGATTTATCGATCTCTGTAAGATCGGGTATCCATGAGTTTGGAATACACAGGAAGGATACTACAACCGATGTTCTAGTGCACGGAGCTTCGTTCTGCCCTGTTGCTCATAAGATAGCAGCCTGTAAAAGCATAGTCCACAGACTGACTCGTATTCCGTTGAGCCAGGCTGCCTTTAAGAAAGAATTGCTAACTATAAAACACCTGGCTAGAGTGAATAGGGTCAATGTCGACGTCGACGTGATGGTTTGGAGGAATACCACTAAGAAAATTCTTGATTCTACCACCTCCCTCCCCCGAGACACGATCAGCGACCGTCGAATGCGCTGGATCAGTTCTTCTTTCCTGCGGAAGTTCTCCCTTCAATTGGGTCGGGTCATTCTTCCATTTGGTTCCAGACCAGCATTTTGCAACCCTACCACTGTGAAAGGGTTGTTCGTCAGGTAGGAGGATCCCATACCAGTTGATGCAAGAAGCGGTGTTTATAAGATAGAATGTAAAACGAGAGCAAAAATTGTTTCAACTATCGCAAAGACAAAAGATTTTGGAAAAGTTGTATTCCAACCCGCAAATACTTGACTGCTGCTGTAAAATATGATTAAAAAGATGTCATAAATAGGCCGATTGTACTTGGTTCCCCTTCTGAATGGGTACAGGTATTCAAAAACTCTACTTATTTTTAGTAACAATATTACCATAACAAAGGTTTTCAATACCGACGAGCAGTTCAGCCATTCCTCTGTATTCTATGCGACTCGTAATTTCTCAAATTAATACTTCAGCATTCAAACAGTTGTACTCTTCGTTTCAAAATAATTGCTTCGGTATGATTTAGTGACTTGATGGATTAAAAATAGAAGTATAAAAAGCGCGATGGAAATAAGAGATCATAATTTCGCGGTGAAATTCGGCTCAAAATTTCAAGCCAGACATGAATATTTATTACGGAGGCGCGGATCAAGATCAATATCTCACAAGTGATGGGGAAAAGGTTCAAGCAGTTGCTCTCCATTTTTCCCCAAAATCCCCTTAAAGAGAGGAAGAGAAAGAGTGGTAGAAAATTGAGCTTGCATTTGACATTTTTCCCTATCTTTGGGATTTTTTCCGGAGATGGAGGTATCTTTCATTTTATTTGCATATGTTCAGGTATCAACGATCCAATACTGGAGTGAAGCAACAAAATTCGGAAAATAAAGAACTATTCTATCAATTTCTACACTAGTTGTAGCCAAGTTTGGTTCCTCGCAATACTTCGTTGGCAGAAGCAAAATTGAAGAAAATCGAGATTTCAATCCGAGGTGAGACGAAGATGAGAAACATCAGAAAATTAAATGCGTGACTAAATTGCTATGACCGCGTAATTCAATAAATTATTATTCGATCGTTTATTTACACACTTTCACGCACAAAAATCGACGCGTACGAAGACTCTTTTCTTTCTCTCTCTCGATTCCTGAATGAAAAGATGCGGCTAATTCTGAACTTGAAAAATCGTACACAGCCAGCCTTCCCCTTCTGCGAGATTTGCACTTTTTCCGTAACATTTCACTTTCTTCACTCGATTGAACATCGACCATCGATACAATGAACTATTATCGTTGTAATTAGCTAATTACGCGTCCATTAAATAGGAATTCCTAAACTGCGGTGCGTTTACTGCCCATGTCTCCCTATTCCCCGATTCATGAATTCATCTCCAATCAGGTCAAATTTTCATCAACTTTTCCCCCATTCTCCTCTAAATAACGTTTTTCCGCACGCAGCTGTCGCACTATACACGCCGATGCACACTTCAGGTTTCTAATCTTCTTAATCGCCATCACAATGAATGAATAAATAAAAATAAAAAAAAAAACTACAACAAAAATAAAACATTCCAGCGATGACGGCTTTTTTCCCACGAATTTACTCATATGTTGGATTGTCGATAACGGCGGACGTGTTACGTTATACCTAAATTATTATTATCATTATTTTCAATTTTTTCTTCGAATAATACATTTCATAACTTAGTACAAGTGACGTTTTGTCTCCTACGATGATTTTATTTTTGTCAAAAATGAGAAAAAAAATGCGCGGCAAGATTTCATCAAACATGGTGTTCGTTTTTCTTTCCATCGTCTCAATTGTAAGTAACTTGCAATGATTTTTGTGCATATTTTATTTCGTCGTACTTTGCGAAAAAAAAGTATCAGTCATAATGGTTGTCAATCTACGAGGGAAAATAACGTTTCAGCTTCAGCTTCCTTAATTTCCCCACCTCTTAGAAAAAGTACCAGGTTTCACAATTGTCATTTAAAAAATTTAAATTCTCTGGAGGTACTCCGAAACCCATCTCTACAGACTGAAACATGATTGTGAAATTTTATTACTTTTACACACAGAAAAATTTCGCACAATTTTCATGGTAAAAGTCAATTTTTTTTTTTAATAGTGTTGAGAGTCGGAATAAAAAATCGTTTCCCAAGTACAAGGGGATAAGTGATGCGAAGACAAACTTGACTAACATTTTCTAGGGAGATTTTTGTGAGTCAAATATTCTTCAGTATCTTGGATTTGAAAGTGAAATAGAATTTGTGGTGTTTCTTGGCAAAAACCTGATTTTTAGGAGGTACAAAATTCAAAAGAGGCGAATTTGAAAACAATTTTTTTCTCATGGGTGAAAACATTGGTGTCCTGAAAATTTGTCGACATTTCTGAAGTGCTCCATGAATAAAACAAAAAATTAGAGAGTCCGTTTTGTAGTCTAGAGGCTTCATAGTTTCAGAAACGGTGCTTCATAGAATTTGATATTATCAAGAGTTTCTCGAGAGAAACTTCTCCGATGGGAAAATAGAAAAGGGTTTCCTTTTTCGATTGACTAGAGTGGGATACTTTTGAAGAGACAATTAATCTCAGTCAAATAAAAATTGACTTCATACTTCCTCTAAATTATTTGCTTCGGAGCTCACGAGATGAGCTCCATTTCAAACTTTCAAGCAATCATCATCTTCTTCAAGATATTGATCCGAATACTATTTCAGGCAGTTTCATTAAAAAAAGAAAAAAAGCAGGATGATGAATAATTATAATACATCATACCGAAAATTTTTTGAGATTTTCAGCCGGATAAAAACCTATTTTTGAGCTTTCAGAGGGCCGAGAGATACTTGGACGGTAATATAAAAAACCCGACTAAGCGCCAATAATACATTTTAGGACAAAGTACTTTGAAATTTTGAGAATTTTTAGCGTTCTTCAATGTAAAGTTACAGAGCACTAACGTCCATTCCATGTTTACCAGCAGATTGTCAATTTTATCATGCATTCGTCCTAAATTTTCGCTACCTAATCTTAGCTCTCAATTGCAATACATTAGGTTAATTCGGGAGAGAAAGGGGGATGGGAGGAGGAGGATCAGAAGTGATTCCGACGAACCTTGACATATTCAAGAACTATCCTGATGATGACGTAGGTTGATCACGTACTTGTTTACACCAGAGTTGGAAAGCCAAAAGATAGAACTTTTGCTTTCGGCTTCAGCTGTTAACCTTCGAACATAAAACTTTTGGCTTTTGGCTTTCACCTTATTTTGTTTTTCGGCTTTTGTCTTTCAACTTTTTGGGTCAAAACTCCTCCGGCTTTCAGCTTTTAGCTTTCAGCTTTCAACTTTTTCCATCTTTTTATGGGCAGGTCCTAAACAAGAGTCAAGGGACCGTGAAAACGTAAAAAAGCTGAATAAAAAAGCTTTTGGCTTTTGGCTTTTTGGGCTTGAAATTCTTCGGCTTTTGGCTTTAAACTTTCAGCTTTCAGCTAGCTTTCCAACTCTGGTTTACACTACTCTAAAGAATCCAGACTGGAAGCATATACCCAGTGTTGCCAGATGAAAAATACCGAAATCGACGTGCACCACGGAGAAAAAGGACCACATTGGACAAATAGCTTTTCAGTCCGCACTTATGCGAATCGGGACCCGATTCCGCTAGGTGACAAAGATGAAAGAAGGCTAGAAAAACTGAAAAACGAGAAATAACCAGAGTAAACGAAGGGCATCTGAGCGCGCTTCAGATACGGGCATCATCAAAATTTCATGTCTATGCTTGCGCACTCTATCTACAGTTCTGTTTCTTCCGTCAAAAATAGACCTTTATCTTGTTGACGCTACAGCGCGTTACAATTAGCAGAAACCAGTAAAAACCTTATCAACTCGCGTAAGAAAGACACGGGAGCAAAGATTGATAGCGATGAGAAATATTTTAGCAATCAAAAGATCATTCACAAATGCTAAGGACCTTCTATACTGGGAATCTACAACTTCCATCAATTTTATCAATGATCTCAGTTCTCTGTGTTTTTGTCATGAAAGTCAGTGATGCGTTTGGCCGAATCAGAAGGATTTCTGCTAACGTCACGTGCTGAAAGACGTTACAGGATAAAGGTCAACTGGCCCACCGCGTATGCGCTCAACCAAAGCGATAAACTGAAAATTTTTATGATACCCATGAGTTTTTCTGTCAAAAGGGCACCTGATCTATTTAATTCTTAAGGAACGGGTGCCCTTTTGACAGATAGCTTCTAATTTGTTAGCATTTCAAGTATAGCGGAAGACGGCCTTCGTTCACTTCATGGAGAATGAACACGTTACGACCATTCCCTGCAGGTAGCGTTACACCAACACTCGCGGGTAAATTTAGTAGCGGCTAGGTTTGGATCCAGTAGAAACTAGTATATTTCGGGTTAGTGTAATGAAGTAGCGAAGGTCGAAAAAGTTTGAAAGTAGGTCAAGGTCTTTTATGACATCGTCAAATGTGAAATAAAATCGTGACGGTTTGACTGACAGTAGTCCCAGTCTCGTACGCATACAAAATTCTAATTCAAAAGTATCGAAAAAATATGAAAGACAGTCGAAAGTATCGAATGAACCAAAAATAGACCACAAAAATTTCAACCAATCAACAAAATGGACCACAGTCTGAGGTTGGAGAATGTTCACCAACCTGACGCCGACACTCCTCAATTCTTCTTTTGTTCCTAGACAAACTTTTAAAATTTTTGAAACGTTAGTTGCATGGGTATTATTTTCACCATCACTGGCGATAGAAGAGTCTTGATTTTGGGGAAGGTCAATGAATTAAAATGAGAAATTAGGTAAGAGGTAAGCAGAAGACTGGAATCTCCTATTCTGGTAGTATCCTCGGAGAGAGGGGATGAACTCTTCATTCTTCTTACGCCTCCGTCCACTCACTTCAGGTCTCGTTATCATCCTCCATTATACTCTCAAAGCCTCAAGAACCCTTAAAATTATAGAAAGGTGTCAGGAGAACTAGCGCATGTTCGGCGAGAGACAATTTCTGTTTTTTCAAAACATATAAAGCTAAAAGCAAATTGACCAGAGTCGCCTAAACAACGCAGAAAACCGTTCGTATTTTTGTAGCGTTAGTATAATAAGCCAGGACCGTACGCAAGGAAGATTGCCAACCTTACAAGAATCATTCTTAGGAGTTTTGAATAATTCTATGGAATTTCAAGAGCCCCCTCCTGAAAAATCCTACTTACGGAACCACACACAACACATTTAAAAGCACAATGTTCTTCCATTTCTGATAAGGTCAGAATAATATGATGTATCATTAAAAATATGCAGAACTCAAAGCATTCAGTGCAGCGCCAAATCCATTGGTATAAAAAGACTTTGGTGGCGGACCAAAGAAAAGTTGAAAAGAATCTAAGTACTATTGCCGGTACCAACAAAGGCGTTCCGAGAGGAAATTATTGAGGGGGGGGGGGGAAACAATATTTTGCCAAGTAACTAGGAGCTTGAGTCCGCGCTCGAGAGAATTGGTGGAGTTTGAATGTCAACATTTGCCGACTGGCTATCACTCTGTCGACCGACCCAAAAGCCTTGGGGGTTTACACTCCTCCCTGCTCCCCCATCAGAACGCTCCTGGGTACCAACTTAGCATATAAGTTGACCTTCATGAACTCGATTGTGATTTAGATTTTCATTTTCACCAAAATCAACACTTTCATCTTAGTCTCGTATTTTGCTCGACAAATTCTTATACAGGGTATACCTAGAACTTGGACTCAAATACAGTCGATTGTTGAGTTTCGATTCCATGCGAAAAAAAGAAGAAACACTTCAACTATAGCTCGAGATTTGTTTTGATTTCTAGAAAGTATGGGCCTCACCGATCACGAACGAACAGTACGAATTTAATCGCAAGCAAACTTCAATATCAGATCCTCTATTCGAGTTTTATGAACAGACGAAGAATTTGGGCCAACAAGCGATGGACCGAATATCGAATACGGCTCTCGGTATTGGTACGACGATAGGAGACTTCGCCAGCGAATTATTCCAACAAGGAACCCAACATACAGCCGGTTTATTCGCCAGCGGACACGAGATTATCGTCGATAATTTCGAACAGGTAAAAAAATTTGGCGAAGAAAGTTTGAATTTTCTGAAAAAAGCGGTAACAGATACGAGTAATTTCTTTACTGACAATGTACCTCAATTCCCATTCATCGAGTTCAATTCAGGCGATGACAGGCGAGAACTGAGTGCGAGGCAGGCCAAGAGCTTCGATAACTTGACCGCGAATTACCATGAAGCTGCTGATACCAAATGATGAGCTTTCGCGAACAAGCTAACTAAATAATTTATTCGAAAAGTTTATATCGCTTTCATGTATCATTATTTCATAATAAAAAAACTCGAAATTCTAGATAATTTATTTGTTGATCAGTATGGGTTGATTTGGCCACTTTTTGGACCTTTTCAAAACAATTATGATTCCCAAATTTTCCAAAAGTTTTCTTTCGATGGGCACATTCAGCGAACCCGACATTCTCCTACTTTCATCATTGCTAATTTCTCAACTTTCGAAGACCCCAGGGCACCGTTTGAGAAGCACTGGCATTGAAGATCCAGAAAGAAGAAATATTCCAGTCATATAAACTATAATTATGATCCTATGAAAAATTGTGGTAAAGGGTATAAGGATCAAGCATAAAAGTTTGAAGCACTCATGAAACGCTTCAGGGAAAATGGAGTAAAATTTTAGGGTTCAAAAAAAAATTATTTCACTCTTGAACTACAGAGAGACTCTCACGAACGATTATTAAACTTTTCATTTATATCACTAAACCTTCCTTCCGCCAGTTCCAGGTCGACCTTCGATCTTATCGATTCTCAAACTTGAAAAATTACCAAAAGTCATGCACTAATCTTCCCTCTCTTGACACAAGGTTTCACTGATAAAAAAAAAAAAAAACAAAACAAAACTGCAGAACTACACGTTACAGTACCAATTTCTATTGAATGACGCACCAAAAGAAAGCCACATTAACAATAAGTACGACTGTCGAGTTCAGGATAAGATACCTATTTATCTTAGGAATATATATTATTCGAAAGCGGGTCATTCGTTCAGTATCCAATGCTGATGATTCAGTGACGTAAGTACTTATGTGTAGTTCCTGCCAATAATATTCTCTATCTCCAAAAATTAGAAAAATCCACACTCGTTACTTCGGGCAGAGCTGGAGGCATCATCGGTAGAAGAGAACTAGATTTGCTACCACCTTTTTGGCCGTTATTAGTCAAAGCTCCACCATTGCCCCATTTATCAACAAACGACGCCAATGTTTTGACAGGAGCATCCGAAGAAGTAGTGATAGTAATACTATGTCCTTTATCCGCCTTCTTCTTCACCGATCCAGACATCGACCTTCTTAGCAAATCTAAAGTATCGGCCCAAGAATTCACGCGTCTTATAGTCGCATTCGCTGTACCACTGATCATTCCCTGTACCGCGTCCATGGTCGAATTATTCGCGTTACTCATGGTATTGACCGTTTTACTCGACATATTCGTACTTCCGTCTACTACGTATTTTATTCCTCTTATGCCTTGATTAAAAGCCGAGACGACATAACTAAAAGCCATAAGCGCTTGTGGAGCACCTCTACTACCCAATTTATCTACCTGCCTCATTATGTACTTTACCGATGAACGATTCTTTTTCTTCCTCTTCCTTTTCTTTTTCTTCGACTTCTCTGGTGGCTGCGCTACGTTCAGAAACTGTCCCAACGGCCCATCTTTACCATCTTCGGTCGTGAGTTTCACAGGAGATTCTTTGGCCAATTCTTGAAAGGGTAAACCCAGTTTCAGAAAGTCACCCAGAGGCGTGAATCCGGTACCTTCTTTCGTAGGTTTATTCACAGAACCTTGACCGGTTTCTTTGAGTGGCTGCTGAGTAACGTCTTGTTTCAGTTCTTTGACTGGTTCTTTACTCGGTTCTTTGATTGGTTTTTTACTCGGTTCATTGATTGGTTCTTTAATAGGCTCTGCAAGTGGTTGTTTCACGAACTCCTGAACCGGAGCTTTGTTCGATTCTTTAGCGGGAGGATTTTCGGTCGGTGAAGGTTTTGAAATACTGAACATATCGTCTCCGTCATCTCCAAAAATGTAATCAAATACGTCCTCGTTCGAGTGGCACCACTAAACAATACATTCATGAAGTTATTAGAAATTTCCTCGGTTATCAATCATCGGGACGGTTGCGGTGTACTCACCTGCAGGAAAATTGGTGACAAAAAAAACACCAAAATAAACGTGAATTTTGAAGTCATATTTGACGGAATTTTGAATCGCGTACATGATTTTCAAAGTCAATGTTACAACGTAAACGAAGGTTTAAAAAAAAATTCAGCTGTATAAACAAATAATTAAGATACAACTAGTAGTGAAGAAAAGGGAGGCACGTCACCAGTCGTAATATGGGGCTGAATAAATGGTAGGGAAATTGTCTATTCAGAAGGTTCTGTTCGTCTGCATAACATTTCATTATTGCAGGTACTTCGCAAATGTTTGTATTGTACATCACTGACTGATCACGAGATACGATGTAATTAATCTGTACTCCGTACTTCATTGTTAGAAAACCGTGCCTGTTCAACGCGATCTATATATACATATTCATATACTAGAGTACGTTAGATTTAATTGGTTCCAATTTATTACTGAATAATAACTAGTTAACACGTGTTTGAATGATCGATTTTTCACAGCGTACATTTTAGCAGCTAGAGAAGTTGACGATACTCTGGAAGGTAAAGTATCCCGTTTCAGAGAAAAGAAAAAAACATATCTCCTTCTTGTGTGAATTTCGACGGTCTTCGAGTACCCTTCGCATATTTGATCTAAATAAGCAACATTTCGATTTATGTACATGGATACGTTTTCTTTTCCTTCTTTTTTTTTCACAAAATCTACCATAACATACAAGTCGAGATTCGAACCCGATTGGGTAAGAAATGATAGATTTTATTCTATTTTTTAAGCTGTCAGCAAACATTTGAGTCTTTAAAGGAAATAAAAAATATTCAAGTTTTTCTACTACACAAGCTGGCGTGAGATGATATGGACTTTCGAGAGAGGGATATTCCTTAGACCATGGTAACATACACCGCCAATAGGGGTAAGAAGTACGTATCGGAACTTTTCGGCGTGGCTTGTAATTATCCTCACACCACCAGTAACCGAAACGTCTAGGCCGTCTTATTTCGCGCCTCTAGTCTTCCGACAACCGATTACGTCGTTTATGTACTATTTTGGCGGTCTATGTTACTATATGGTCTAAGAGATATTCAGACAAAGAGGGCAAAACAATCGAGGCTTGGAGAAAAAAGTCTTGGGGCCTCCAACCTTAAATTAAAGATCATGAGAATGACGTCACGCCCAACCAGGCCTGTCGAGAGCTCTAGTCGGGTCGGGGCAAGGAACACAGCAGGCCCCTCAAATTTTTTTTTTCGCTTCCTCCCCTTGAGAATAGGGCCAGGGCCGGCCCTGGAGTCAAAATCCCCAGTTTCCCCCCTCCCCTAACGTCAGTCCTGGTCTCCAGCTAGACTTTGGAACTATTTCCAGCAATTTTGGCAGACCAGGGAATTATTGTATTTTTTTTTTTGACCCAATCACGAATTCGTCTTTGGGTCTCAAGCTATCGATCCTTGGGAACTTGAGAATTCAATTCTTTCTGAATCTCAAGTTCAGGAATCCGAGAGTAATTTGTGCTAGCGTCTAAACTTTTGAACTCTCTCTTTCAATTTTGTCTGAAAGAGAAATTAGAGTTTCTTTCAGTTATTTAAAAAGAGGTTTGAATACTTCAAACTTTCTTCAGATGTGGGAATTTAGTCTACTGAAGCCCACTAGGTCTCGTTCAACATGAGATGTTCTCTAGATCAGAATTTTACATGTAGTTTATGGTCCGAGGGAATGTAATTGATTCTTTGCTGAGTGCCGATGTTTGGTTCTTCAAGAACCCACCGAGCTATAAATTCTCGAGAACTTGAAAATAGATTTGTTTCTGAGTTTCAACTTCAAACCCCAAGGGTAAAGCCGATCTCCGTCATTCAGTCGGGTCCGAGGCAAGGAACACAGCGTTCTCCCCTACCCCCCCCCCCCCCAAAAAAAAAAAAAAAAAAATTAGAGGCCATTGCAGGTTTGCAATGGCAGCGGGGAACCCGCAATCTTCCGCGCTCGCGATGACGTTGGCGCGAAAATGCCCCCTCAGAAAATGAGTTGGCTGGGCTCTTCTCAGTATACTGTATGCTAGACCTGATATAATAGAGGCTAGAAATTGAAAATTTCCCAAGTCCCTAAAGTAGGTCAAGGTCAAGGTTATTGATGACGTCATAAACCATCCCGGCTGGAAGTTGAAATTTTCCCAAGTCTCTGAAGTAGGTCAAGGTAATTGATGACGTCATTAAGCGTCACACGTCACGTCACGCAGTTCACAGGAACTCCTGGACGCGGACGTTTTTTGAGGATGTAATCCTCCTAACAAAATGGATAGCGGGTTTCCCGAGTCCCTAAAGTTAGTCAAGGTCAATGTCATTGATGACGTGATAAAGTGTCACACGTCACGTCACGTGAAGTCACGCAGTTCACAGAAACTCCTGAACGCGGACGTTTTTTGAGGATGTAATCCTCCTAACAAAATGGATAGCGGGTTTCCCGAGTCCCCAAAGTTGGTCAAGGTCAATGTCATTGATGACGTCATAAAGTGTCACACGTCACGTCACGTGAAGTCACGCAGTTCACAGAAACTCCTGGACGCGGACGTTTTTTGAGGATGTAATCCTCCTAACAAAATGGATAGCGGGTTTCCCGAGTCCCCAAAGTTGGTCAAGGTCAATGTCATTGATGACGTCATAAAGCATCTCACGACACGTCACGTGACGTCACGCAGTTCACAGAAACTCCTGGACGCGGACGTTTTCTGAAGATGTAATCCCCCTAACAAAATAGATAGTGGGTTTCCCGAGTCCCTGAAGTAGGTCAAGGTCAATGTCATTGATGACGTTATAAAGCGTCACACCTCACGTCACGCAGTTCACAGAAACTCCTGGACGCGCGAACGTTTTCTGAGGACGTAATCCCCTGACCAAAATGGATGGCGGGTTCCTAAGTCCCCGAAGTAGGTCAAGGTCAATGTGATTGATGACGTCATAAAGCATCTCACGACACGTCACGTGACGTCACGCAGTTCACAGAAACTTCCGGACACGGACCTTTTCTGATGATGTAATACCCCCAACAAAATGTATAGCGGGTTCCCGGCTGAAAAAATGTTTAGGTCCCTTTATCTTGAAAATGAGGGCCCTGCGAGCCTGCGGACAAAATCTCCAGTTGCCCCCCCCCCCTTGGTCAGGCCTGCAGCCACCTTCGGTTGGTTCCCTTTATCAGAGGGCTTAATAATAATATCTTACAGTCTCATATGGGAAGGATTCTGGCAGGATGGCGTCCGTCCCATGAGAAATACATTGAGCGGACGCCATTTTGTCGGATACGTCCTCGTGTCTCTATAGACTAAGTAATTCTGACTTCTCGAGCTCCACATCCGTTCACCCCAAAGTTAGCCCGTAGCCCGCCTAAAATTTGTGAATCTTACCCTACATTACCAACTACGGATGTAAATAGTAAAATGCTTCATAAAAGAAATACAGAGGAACGTTCAATACTTGAAAACTTCCTGGCTCTGAATATGAACATGTAATTGTGCAAGGGTATTTCTTAAACAAATTGAACCTCAAACGATACAATAGATCATATTCAAGGGTTTTTCAAATGTGTTCGCGCTTTATTGGTAGAGAGTTGGCAATGAGTGACGTCACAATGACTTAGTATATTGGACGTAGTTCATCCAAGCCCCTTCCTCTCCCATCTAATCAATTTTTATCAGAATATATGTATAACTAGAACGTTTTTATCTTACATTCACATTACAAAAAGAGCAAAGGGTCATAAGAGACCACGTTTGAAGAAAGGCGGTCAATGACTGAGTAACAAATGTTCCGACCTATTTTTTCGGGATTTTGGCGGATAACAACTATCACTACAACTGCTAACAAGTTGAAAATTTACACCTGCTGATCTCCTTAAAAGATATCTTGAGTGCCCAACATGCGATATCATATTACTGCGGATATTGTATTGGCTAATTTCTCTTTCCATGGTTCTTGTGTAAGGTATGCATAAGGAAGTTAATTTAGATTTTCAGTTACACACACTGAAAGAGGTACACACAAAGGAGTAAACCAATGCATGCATAAGTGGTTGTTTGCTATATTTGAACTGATCATCTGCAAAGAGCACCAACAGTCAGACCATTTGTAGTTTGTAATTCAAACTGAGCAGCGTTGTAGTGAAAATGAAAAAATGAGCGTTACCAGAGCCTCCTGTGGTAACAAGCCACAATACCACGTATGGCTCACGTATTTACAAATAAAACACCTCTGTCATGAAGAATATGAGTCGACCCATTTTAAATGGAATTTTCGAGGGCTACAACTTTTGAATTTTCGATGAAAAATAATCGTTGTTCCCATAGGTCTCGAAACCAGGGTGAGATGCACAGAGGAAGACTGTTCAGCAATGTTCATTATCTTTGAAATATCTCAAAAACAAACGCGATTAACGCAAAAAAAGAGAATAAAACTTGGTACAAGAAGATTAGGGTTTTGGAAACAGAAAAATTTTTATCATCGACTTTCTTCCCATCAATGGTTCGGTATGATTCCCTCATCACAAAAAAAAAAACACATCGTCCCACCCCTTGTGCTTCTTGAGATATGAGGGTTTAAAGGTCCTTACAAAGCTTTTTTTTCACTTTTTTCAGTATTATTAAAAAACTATCAACTTTTTCGAGATAATTTACAGAAAACAAAGTGTTCGGCATCAAATTTACTAGAAAAAGTGTCTTTTGTTCACGAACGCAAAGACGAACAGAGACGTTGCCATGAAGCAATGAATCCTAATAATACTTCTTAGCATACATTTTGAACATTAGGCAAAATGAAAAAAAAATCCATTATTGACCTCTGGTCTAACACTGGCTTAGCATGACTTCATTGTGAGAAAAAGCCTCTTTTACCACCAAACATAAGATTAAAATTTCTAGCCTTCGAGTCATTCTTTCAAGAGGAAATTTGTAAGGATTTCTTTGCGATCGAATTTATAAATTCAATACATCTTTCATGGTACCGCGGTAAGATGAGAAAAAATACGTCAACCGACACAGAAGAGGAAGTACAAAATAAACAGGAAAGAAGAACTGAAAACGTTATTTTCGCGTCCCAGCCTTAGCCGACAATAAGAACGCTCAAACAGTTGAAACTATAAGAAAATAATTTAATTATTTTTTCTTTTTTATAGTACGTCAGTACACAAGAGTTACCCTCAGTTTATATCTTAATTGGAATTTCTGTTTCTGCGGCTCCATCTTTGTTCGTAAGCTTCAGCGGTCGTCCCGAGAGAATTAAATCCATTAGAAACGTTATCGACTCCGCTTTGTACACCATTAGTGACAAGATCCACACCTTGGGTACTCAAACTTCTAGCATAATCTAAACTTTTCGAGGCGGTGTTCATCGTGGAACCTACACCCCTACTCAGTCTACCGACCATATTCATACCGAGACCGAGTCCATCAGCGCCGACGTTAAGAATAGCTTTGTCTACATTCTGGAAAACTTCCATCAAGTCGCTAAACAAACGCGTAGGGAGTGGAGGCTCTTGACAATCCGCCTACAAATAATACCATCACATTGAGTATGACCATTCACCGAAAGAACAGAATCGAAATTTGAAGCTGTGAAGTTTCACTTACTTGGAATGCAATCCCGAAGAGAACGCCGCAGCTCAGCAGAATTTTTGTCGCAGCCATGATAAGTCGTAGGTAGGATCGATAGACAAATGAGAATATTAACCGAGACTTCGTCAAATTATAAGCAAATATGTAATTGTACTGATAGACGCCATACACATTGAGAAAACAACTTGCCAACTTAATGGGCCATTAAAAGACAGACTTGGAAAATTTTAATGTGTCCTGCGACTAATCGAGAAATGATTATCGCATCTTTTGAGTTTGATAGCATTCTTCGGTACCGGAAATATGAAAAACGTTGGTGTTAATGTTGTTACGAACATGAAAAATGTGTACACTAGAACATCTGTGTTGACGTAACGAGAGTAAATTACATTTTATGAGAGTGGAGGGTATTGAACTTGTAATACTGAGCAATTTCATTGAGGTGTTTTTTTGCACCGATTGATACGACTGTCTGCAGGAGACATAATAGGATAGAATTACCAATTCGAATTCGAGGGGTTGTTTGACACGGTCGACTGAGTGAGTGACTAGGCGATGTACAACTTTCGAGCGAGGTGACTGGTAGGAAAGTATCCTGGAGACGAACAGGTAAGAAGGATTCCATCACTTGTACACGCACATACTAGAGGTCACTTGCTGATGATGTATAGAGGAAAGCTTAAGTAGTAGAGTAAAGAAAACCGGTCTCCCAATCAAGTTCACAGGGTGAGAGTCAAGAGTATGAATTCGCCGCTCACTTTGATAGCAGCTCGCGATGTCAGTTTAAGAACCAACGATCTGCCAGTAAAAATTTTACCAAGCCTTTGAAATAGGTCAAAGTCATGTCTATGGATTGGAGGTCGAAACTTTTTAAAGTCCTCCTCAAAAACATCTCTTCATATACATTGCAAGTACCACTATTTATATCAGCAGATGGGAGAAATGTAAGCATGCAGCTCACTCCAATTGTCGCTCATAGGTGCTCTTTGGGAAGGTATGGAATTTCCAAGTTCCTCAATCCTTCAGTGGCAATTTTCTCAAGTTGCTGGTCAAGCCCCTCTTCTATCATTCAAACATATACACCTTTCGAGTCAAAATTTATTTAGGCTCCAAGGTTAGGGATCGAGCAGACAAACGCCAGTTCAAGAACTCTCCAGGAGGAATAGGAAACATATCAAGAGAGTTCTTGATTCTTCTCCACCGCTACAATTGTTACTTTAGGGGTACCTGAATTTCTTCTTAATAAATCAGCAAAATCGAGGAAGTTAATACACTGTATCAAGAACAGTCAAACAGTGCCAAGGGTAATCATGTCGATTTAATGGCATGTTAAATTCGATTGATTGAATGTACCAAAAGGGGAAAAAACGTCGATAATCAAGCACCTCGACTTCCACTTCGAGAGGTGGGGAGAGGACTTGAACCACATTTTTTCTTTTCAATACCATCATATCATTTATGAGAATGAAGTTGGTATTCCTTCCAAATAAACAATTCATGTACCGATAAAATCCTATCAAATTTAACAGTGACCTCAGCAAATCTCAGCAAAATCAGATAGGTAAGCTCGACACATTCGAACGAACATTATTGATAAATATATTTTTCCAACATAGAACGACTAATTAATATCCATGCTAATACAAAAGAAAAATAAGATAAAATCAAACGAAGGAAATATAAATGAAATAATGATGAAAAGAATATATAAGATAAGCAACGCAAATCATTTCAGTTTTCAACTTGTTTTTCCAAAAAAGAATTTCCTCACGAGAAAAAGTATTATAACATAACACCGAGCAGTTACTGATCATCACTCTTTTCAACATGTTTTCAGAATTATAAATAACTCAAATTATCTTGATCGCAGAGTATCGAGAAATTCGCTAATACTGCGCAGAAAATTTTAGAGGTTACGTTTACAATTCAAAATTCATAGTTTTAACAATCTTAAGATGAATGGTACAGGTAGTAAAAGTACATTAAATTCCAAGCCATAAGGAAAATCAACGACATAATTTTGAAAATTGCATTCACTTATAATCATTCTTCTGAGATGTTGATATGATACTAGCAGGCGATAGCCCAAATACATTGTGAGAACCTTTCCAACAATAATCAGGCATTTTCATGAGAAGAAAGAAACAGTAACTACAAGAGAGTACCAATACAATTTTCGTCTTATATTGAGTCAAGAAGTCCAAATTTTATCGCGAGAAAGGAACAATACTTCTTTTCTAATCAGAGCGATTTCATTCATTTTGTTTTAAATTCGAGGTTTGAAGTCTCTCATTTCAACAATTCCCTTATTCCTTCTCCTTTATCGAGGTACCAATAACTAATCTAAGCCTTACAGTTCTCCTGAAGACTTAATCATAAAGCTTTTAACTTATATCATACTTCCAGTACTATCATCCAGTCGGAAGACAAGTGTAGCATACAGAATTTGTTTTTCTTGAGGAGAATCCGTTGCTAAGAACTTCAAAATTGTAATCTTAATCATCCCATCGAAGTAGATAATTACTATTAGGCGCTAATTTCAATAAACAATATAAATAATAGCAAGAATAGTCGTTTCTTTTTTTATTATTATTCTCTCTTTTCAACAGTATCAGAATACCAAGCCGATTCATCCCTATCGGAATTGCTTAGTACTTTATCTAATACTAAAAAATTAGTTCGGGAATGATCGAAGAGAAATTCCAGCTAAGAAAAAGGTCTACTAGTTAATAATTACATGGATATTCAAGCGTCGTTCTAATAATTTTTGTTATAATTTCATTTGATTTTGAAAACATTTTTTAGAACTTCAGCCCTAAAAATTCTCATCAATTTCATTCATCACCGACTGGAACCTTTATTCGAGCTCGACCATTTTCGACCGTAATTTTCAGCGGTTGTTCCAAGAGAATTAAGTCCATCAGATACATATCCGACTCCCGTTTGTATACCATTAGTGACATAGTCCAAACTTCGGGTAGTTAGATCTTTGGCATAACCTATACTTCTTGATGCATAGTTTAAAGAGGAACCTACGCCTCTACTTAGTTTACCAACGACATTCATCCCAAGGCCAAGTTGATCGGAGGTTGAGTCATAAATGGTCGACGATAGTCTCGTTAGCAAGCTCCATTTGACTTGACGGATATTTTCGAAAACTTCGGCCAAATTATTGTACAGACTTGTAGAAAGAGCTAGATCATCACAATCCACCTTCAAAGATTGATAAATATTACAATATGAGGTTGTCGCTCTTCAGAGAAGCGAGACCGAAACTCAACGAATTCATTAAAATCCACTTACTTGGAATAAAACCCCAAAAAGAACGCAGCAACTAAGAAGAATTTTTCTCGCAGCCATTGTGTGTTGTTGAATGAACGCTTATAAATATACACTCGCGAATATTACAACCGTATTTCATTATTTAAATTAAACTCAAACGCATTAAAACGAATCTCAAATTTCGATGAATAAATATAATATTCGCCAGCTATTCGGCAAATTACAAGCAAATACATAAGGCACGAGTATACGTCATAAACTGAGAAAACATTACTTACACGCGGACTTAATGGACCATTAAGAATCTGATTTGGAAGTTTTTATTTGTCTTGAATTCAATCAAATTTGGTGGCAAATTTTCAAACAGGAGATATTAAGATGTTTGTCTAGGTATTAATGAGAACATTCAAAATATAACAAAGCCTAATCTACGTGCACGATACTGCGATGAATGACGTTTCCAAACACAGAGTGAGCAGAACGTCATAGATTGTCGAATTTCCTTAAGGTACCTCTTTGCTCACATTTACAAGACTTTAAGTAAACAGCTGACTTATAGATGTGATTGAAAAATAAACGTATACACGATCGTTTCAACAAATGACGAAGATGGTCGATATTCATGAGGTAAAACAAAGAAAACAGAAAAAATAATCAACTTACTTGTTTTTGGTGTTAAATAAACAGAGATTGCTGTAATAGGGTCAGTCGAAGGATCTTTATATAATTCCGTCACTAGCAAGTCATTATCTTTCATTCGCAGAGGAAATTTTTGCATATCTAAATTTCAAAATTGACCATTATTCGAGATTTTTTGTTACGGCTTCATTAACGAAACTTTCAATTTATTTTGCTTACCAATATAATAAATGGAACCATTGTTACATCCCAGGAGCAAGAACGATCCAGCCGTATCAAAAGACGCGATCGGTACCACATCTTGAATCTGCCAATGCTGCGTCATCGCGTGCCACACTCCGATTTTACCGGTTGGCGATAACGCAACTAATTGGCTACCGATGAAAAATAGATATTCGACTCGGACGTGCATATTGAATGTGCCTACAAATAATGTTTCTTATTTTCATAGTCGTTTTACAGGATAAATGGATCGTATTTATAACTTTCAATTAACCTATATTGGTTCTAGCGCCATGTTCCGTTATGCCCCACAGACGGATTTGATTACCATAAGAAATGGCGACCATTCTCGAAGAAGATGAATCTCCGGTTCCGCCATTCTGAGTCAACTTGGAGTTGATTGCCACTCTCTCTATACAACTTTCGATGTAGGGGGACGTAAAAACTAATTGCCATCCGGATGAATCTTTCAGCCTAGCAAAAATGATGAAATTTAATACCATTAAGAAAAATCGTAAATCATCAATCTACTTTCCATACATACCTGTAACAAACAACAAAATGAGCGTAAGCCACAACAATCCAATGATGATGCGCTTTTATAATTTGCACACGTAATGGATCAGCCCAGCTGGAACCTAAAATGAGCGAGATCTATTAATATTTCGCAAACTAGCATACACAAGGTTCGTAAAATTTTCACTTACCGGTGCCTTGATTCACACCAAATACAAGATTAACGTCATTTCGAATTAATTTGTTCAGATCAGCAGAAGAATTTCTGGTATGTCTCAGATCCAAAGATGCAGCGCGCGAGTGACCATTACTAGAATGTCCATTACGATTACCATGATTACGAATATCCGAACTTCTAGGCGCCATAGAAACGCGCATATCAAGAGAGGAATTTCTGGAATGACATCTTTGGTATCCATGCGTATGGGGCAAAGTTGAGCCGTTGGAATGCGCAGTTGGTAATCCAGACGGCGAATTAGGAGGCGGAGTAGGTTCGGGAATACGCACAATAGAACCTGGTTTTGTGCCAGCATTCTCATCATTTTTAGGGGAAGAAGACGAGCTTTCTTGAGGCGGAGGATCTGAAAAATAGAAGATTGGGTAATGACTAATAAGTAATGACGTTCATCATTCTATATAATGTACTTTTTGGCTTTTTATCACTTCTCTTCTCCAATATATTATTAAGATACATTTAAATCAGATTACTTCGATTAGAATATTAGGTCAATTCTAACACCATCCGAAACTAAACCTACCGAATCGTAATTAGCCACGACCTTTGAACAAAGCGAATCAAAATACGAGACATCCGCTATTGTTTCGAAGTAAACTTAACGAATTCAGTGAATGCGATTGAGGTTTTTGGTAACGGTCAGATCTTCACACTCGAAATATTTCCAGAGTCGTAATTATCGAACATAAGAAAACTTTTTCACGAGAAAGATTAATTCGTTCTAGTTGCAAGACAGAAGGAGTTTAAAAATTATTATATTTGTGAGGAATAGGGGACCTTAAGAAAGATTTCGAAATGATCCACGCATGAAGAAATCGGAAGAGAATAATTAGGTTTACTTGTTAAAAAGTTCTCGTGTTGCAAAAATTCAAGGGAATGCTCAGTAATTTCTGTTTTAGATGACGTAACGATTCTCACGGACTGTTTGATACTGACGTAATTTCAAATTTTAATTGTAAAAGAGGACAGTAAAGACACTGATAAATCTTGATAAATATTTCCTAGAAACTTAAATTACAATGAAATTGACCCTCGTCAATGCGTCACACGAAATCAAGTATAATAAAATACTATGTATTCTAGTAACAGACAAAGACACGTTTATCTGATACGTAACTCGAGAAAGTTCACGTTTCTCTTTCATACCACATACAACATACATCACAAAATGAGCAACAGCCTTGTTTAAGAAGTATTCAAAAACTGAACTTCGGTCTTTCATTTCAAAAACCTGCCACCTCGAATTTCACGCTAATCTCTTCCTAAATGGAAAACATTAGGGATCAACCAACCGTGCCTATACTCGAACTTCAAAGTAATCATAATCTCAAGTTTTCTCTTTGAATTTAGTGATCTGTCACATAAGATTCAATTATCATTGACTTACTTGGAGGAGAAAGATATCCATAAAATAAAACATCACCGCACGAGGATTGGTTTAAATCTTCACACAATACGAGACGTTTCACTAGAGGAGTAATGGCGTAGTATTCAGCTTCATGTCTGAGCACTCGGATATCCACAACGCTCAAATCAGCATCCTTAGTTCTCAAGTAATTCAATATGACACCGAATACTTTCGGATCTCGGTCGATAAAAATTGCCCCTGTTTCATCCCGAAGACTGGATATTCGACCGCTTAGCAAGGCAGTGAAAAAAGAGTCAGGGATCCACGTCAACGTTTGACGAGAAGTAGAGAACCTGAGCAGGAAAACAACAACTCAGTACCAAAATTAAGATAAGACTTTATGGTCGACTGCTTGAGTTCGACAAAAATTTTTGATTCATTTACCTTGTGCCACCGACGTTCAGATGAATAATGTCACCGCTGTAAACTGGATACATCATTTCTGAAAGAATGAGTAGTACAAATACAAATCTAATCCATTCGAAATGAGTTTACAAAAAATTTTTCCAACAAATAATAAGAAAGAACAATTCAACGCTTCAATCACGTCTTGTTTATTTTTGATCAATAATATCAAGTAACAGAAGAACAGAAATGATTACGTTCAGGGAAACAGGACGTTACCTGCAGCTGTGGTCTGTGGAGCTGCTGTCTGTGGTAAACTAGAATACCCGAGTATTGACACGCGCCATCTTGACTCCTAGAAAGAATGTACTCCCGGCCATGAGTGATGAGTCCCATGTTATTTAAATTTGTGATTTTCAAAAGAGGATTACTCGAGA
The DNA here is from genome assembly GCA_035079395.1 of Aspidiotus destructor. Lineage (NCBI taxonomy): Eukaryota > Metazoa > Arthropoda > Insecta > Hemiptera > Diaspididae > Aspidiotus > Aspidiotus destructor. The sequence continues at coordinate 5,501,004 of JAVHKZ010000003.1, read as the reverse complement.
ACGGCTCAATGATTTTTTTTGCAATTGCCCTCATTAAAAAGGAAATTTTATGTCGAATAGATGATGTTCTCTTCATTTTTACTCGCCGAAGCTCATTTCAGGAGTAATCTATTGATGAATGAAACTTGTTTTTTGTGTGACAATGCGCATAAGACTCTTATTATGACCCGTGAATTATAATTACAGCAGGCCGACTTGGGATTATTTTTATTTGTCTTGTCAAAACGTTGTTGCTGCATTGAAATTGTTTTTTCTGCGTACGTGTGAATGGCTGCGGTGCTAGACAATTACTGCATACAATAAAATTTATAACAGAGACTAAATATATATGCGCTATGAACCCTTATTTTGCGCAATTTCTGTTTTAGTTTTAGAAAGTCCCAATAATAAGCAAAATGTAGTTTGGCACTTATTTATTGCGCAACACCATTGTAATGTAGTTAACAATTCAAAATAAGATCTAGATACCAATAATTGATATTATGAAATGGGAAATCATTGACTAACCCTAAAATACTATAACCATGTGCTATATAACTCTCATTTCTTTATACTCTGTCCAGCAGGTAATTAGTGTTTAACTGCGGATTTTTCTTCCATGCATTCTTTCATTCTTCAATTCTCTCATTCCTATAATTCTATCCCTAACTTTTAGGACATTGTACCTTGCAGAATATAACCGGAATTTGAACAAGTTACAGAAATTGTCATTGTGGAAGTGGATAATTTGGAAACACACCTTGAGCGTTTGAATTAGATGATTCATTTTAGAAAAATGTTTCCTGATTTTCTATTCAAACTCTTGTTTCTTCCTTTTTAGTTTAGCAATGTCAATTACCGGATAATTTTTCCAAAAATATTTCAGGAAAATTATGCATGTGTAGCTAAGAGTAAGACACAGGACTGCTGCAAAGCTATCTCCTTGCCGTTGCAGCCTTGGTAACTGTATCAAAAAGTACCCAAAAAGAAGTCTAAGTTATATCAGCTTGATATCTAGCAGGTAGCAGCTCTCTTCTTAGAATAAAGAAAGTAGCCTATCCCTATCAAAAAATTTTCATAATGTCAGCAGCTGGAAAGCTACTGATTTTGGCACACTTTTCACTCTTTTCAGTACCTCAAGCAGCTGATGAGCTACTGCGTTCAGCTACTGAGACGCACATCGTGTAATTCCCTCCCCCCCCCCCTTATTTAATGATATATGTTTCAGTAGTTGATCAGCAGTTCTCCGGCAACTTATCAGCTACTGAAAAACTGTGCCAAATTCGGTACTACTTTTCAGTAGCTGATCTGATTACCTGATTTAGTCAATTTTTTCGATAGGGATAGGATCATTTTGATCATTCATGCATACCTGCAGACAAGAATGCACTTTATTTTCATACAGAGGAATGCTTCAAGACTAGATATACCGACTTTTTATTCTAATTTTTTTTTTTATTCATTGTCCGTGGTAATCATACGGAAGTTGATAAGCCGTTGGTACAGCCATTGACTATACAGTACATATACAGATGAATACTTATGTTGTTGAAAAAGTATAGATGGTTTGTTGCATCCCGCCTGTTCATTCAACTTCAATTCCTTGAACGTCTTGATGAATCTCTTAACATTTAGTGGATCATACGAGTCTTGTGCCATACCTACAGCTGGCGATCACGAGTCAGGATTTACTGTACCTTGATCAATAGTAAAAACTTTTTCAATTCATGAGTCGTAATATGAAAAGGCGCGGCCATTCCCCTCCAAAAGATTTGAATTCACATGGATGCCGTATTCAAGTCTCAGCCAACCAAGCCAGTTAATTTAAGTACAATAATCACACTTTTTTGCGCCTGAGTAACAGACCTGTCAACGTTCAATGAGAATGAAAAAATCAATGTTCTCAGTCAGTTCGCAATATATCTGATGAAGGTGGATAAAAGCACTACAAGAGTGATGTAGAAAAAAATGGGGAGTGTCAGTCTAGACGAATTCATTTGTTTTATGGAATCACGATCCCATATCTACAAACGCGCGGTGGCCGCACTTAGAACTCAACAAAGGCTACAAAAGGAAACGCATTAGTTTCTACAACTAAGGGAGCAGAAGCGGGATCATCCAAGTTTGTTCTCAACCGCTAAAATAAAGAGAATTGAGCCGAGCCAATCAAAGTCCGCAATTTTGCAATTTTTGAAGCTCGATCCTGAGAAGAGTTATGTGTTATATCTTATTATTAGTATTATTTTCTTTTTTTTGGGGGGGGGGGGAGGGGCTAGTTTAAGACGAGCATAAGATACTGTTGTCTTCAGATATTTTTGCTCGAGATATCTTTACTCAATCATTCGCAAAAAAAGTAGCCGCTTTCTTTAAATTTTTCCAATCTATTTTCAATCATGGTGTTATCTAATCCAGTGTAGTACAGGGAATTGAACGCCAAAAAGAATCGCGACTCAACTGAAATACACTTCCTTTTCAGAATAATCAATTTTATTTTTACTTGCATACATACAAGCTGAAATGCATTGATACTGTAAAATACGTTTTCATAAATTATAAAATTATTAGGTCAAATACATTACATTTACAAGACTGGAACAAAACATTAAAAAACGAGCGAAACAGAATTTAGATTGACTATAGACAACAGGATTTTAAATAAATAAAACCTATGAATGAACAAGATAGAATAATTGCATGAAAAAAACAAAGTATAAAGAATGAAATTACAATTAAAATAAGGAACCGTGGTCTACAAGCATCACGGTCCGACCGATCGGATTGGCATCACACACTAGTATTGAAATACGCTCCCATTCGGTACATTGTTTAAAACGTCAGCGACAAACTGTTATTCAATATTTTTCTGAAAAGTAATGAGCGATCATCAATTAATGACTTTAAAACCAACAGATCAGCACATTTAATTAGGTACTCTTATTTCTACGTTTCATTTTTTAAAAGGGAGAAAAGCGTGTAAAATTCAATTATTTTTGAGAAACTTGAGAACCATTGACTAAACTTATATCTCCCGCGGCAATTAATATTCGCAATAGCAGCTAAGAACCAAGGGGATCACAACACCCCCATAATAAAGTAATTTCAAATGTTCAATATCAAGGATCTCACAAAGAATTTTTCATTACAGTGGCAAATTAGCTCTCCTGAAATTATACAAAATGACATTAATTTTACTCAGAATTAGAGCGAATGATTACAGTTTCAATTCTCCAAAATATTGCCTTTAGCGTTAAATAGAAAGTAGATAGATTTTCATTTTTTTTTTCTATTTCCGATGTGACATCCGTAAAGCTAATGAATTTACGGTCAACTATACCTGAAGACCGAAGACGAAACAGGTTTCATCTCAAATAAAATTCACGCTCAATAAACCGATTTGTCACGTATAATGAAGAAATTGGAAACATTAAATATTCGAAACATAACACGAGGATTAGTTCACAAATAAGAGGAGTCAAGTAAGAACCAGATTGTTTAGAATGCAGTCTATACAAAAATCAATGACAAATTAAAATCGATAATAACATTTTGGTATAGCAAAAAAAATTTACGTCACAAAAATTAAGGTGAAGCATAAACTTTGGTACAGTATAGGAGGCTGAGGTGCCTGATGAATTTTTTGGCTAAACGCTATTATTGTTATGGCGAATGATCTCTCGCCTTAGATAATATAACAAATTGAAAAATTGAACGAATGAAACAAAATAACAAAACATGACAGAATTGTAACCAGCGACCTTAAGACTGTCCCTCATATGAGTAACTGAAATTAATAATAATATCAACTTGAATAATTCCTTTGATCGCAAAAAACTAGAACGAAAATAAATCAGTTGCTAGTTATATCAATTTTAAAATACTATCGGTTTAGCAATCGTTGAATAAATCAATTTTCGAAGAGTGGGGAGGTTAATTACGCATTTATATAAAAAAATCTGATGACTCGGTTCTACCCTGCTTCTAGAATTTATAGCACAATTATATACAATTGAGAAGAAATTTATAATATTTTTATGGTAAAGAAAATTCAACCAACAATAGAATAAGGTCAATTGAAGATCTATCATGAAACGTTGATAAATTAGGACAATAATATATTGTAACTTGAACTGTACCTATTTTCTAAAACCAAAAAACTGATTTGTACTTGGAGGATCTGCATCATAATTTGAATGGCGTGGAAGTAGTTTTTCCGGCGGAACATCTTCGTTTAAATCGATTGAAGAATGGTGACAAAGCCGTTTTCTTGGGACGATTTTGAATCCGAAGCATCAAAGCCGAATTATCTTTTTTCTAAGGAGTTGAGAGTACTTATTAGTTTTCGAATTGTTGATAAGACAATCTCACATGTAAACATAAAATCTTACGGGTATTTCATCATCGTTATGTGCGCGTGATTCATCCATCTTTCTCTTTGTTTCATCTACAAAAAACTCATATTTTTGTAGAGAGAGAACAGATAAAAGAAAATGTGTACACTCAATTTTAACTGAATGGCATCTTACTTTTTTTCGATACATTTTTTGGTTTAGATGAGGAAACTGTATTCTTCCTGGATCCCGCACTATTTCGGAGAGAAGCTTTGGTTATCTGTAAAAAATGAAAATTTAAAAAATTTAGATTCTCTTGAAACGGCTTCCATATTTTCGCAGTTGGTATACGTATAGTTTGATTCTCATTTATCTGGAAGCTATAAACAAGAGTTCTTTTTGATATTTTATCCTTTAATTGATTATATAGCCAAATCTTTAATCTATAAACAAACATATTTTGTTCGCATTACGGTGAAACAAGCGAGAAATATCAAGGTTTGGAAGGTAGAAGTTTTATTCAGTATGTTTGGCGAGATAAAAGTAACAATATCTCGGTGCCAAATCCGACAGTGTAAAAGTTTTTTATTCTGATAGTACTCAGTTTCTAAAAAATGTTGTTATCCTTACCGTCAGGTCACAGGCTGCGGTTGACATATCAGCCTGTTCGTAAAGTTCTTCTTTTCGAAGTTGATTCCGGATCACTGAAGAGTTTGTTTTCTGTTTATAGGATCGCTGTTTTCGATTCTGACCTGCAGCAACTGGTTTACGAAAGCACATTGAATCATCTCCATTTGATGAAGGCGCAACTGAGGATCAGAGATCAACGATAAAGAATTATCTCTTTCATAGGTATGAAGATATTACGTTTCTATCCAGTATATTACCTGTACTATACGTAGTCGTAATCTGTGGTCGTCCCTTCCTTTTTGACGTTCCTCGTGATGAATTGATTGCGAGTTCAAGGGGATGCGGTTCTTCGTTTATCTACATTAATATAAGATTACTATTGCGAAAGCAGGAATTTGAATGAGAGCAGATTGATAGAGTGTACTCACAATTCCTAAGTTACTTTGTGAGCGAATATTCTTTGCTGCTTTGAACATCATTTGCGTAGCCAACTCCTTATTACCTTTAAGCGAATGAATAAAAACTTGTTCAATAATGATTCGTCAACGAAGAATAATTATTAAGATAGAAAAGAGGGTAAAAGAGCACCATTACGAACCTTCAACTACATTTGGCAATTGTCGACTGTGGGCATTAGTACGTTGAGATGCACTACTGCAAGCTATACTCGCTCCACTAAAAGTCTAAACAACGCAATGTAGATTTAATCAGACAGCGTAGAAACAATTGATGTGAATAGAAGGTCTTCAAGTACTCACGTTGGTGATAGCCAAATTGGAACGGACAGTTTCCGCAATTCTATCGAAACAAGCGGCATTAAGTCGGTTGATGATATCTTGTGATAATTGAACGACTTCTTCCTACAAGTGATGAATACAAGTCAATAAGAATGAATAAAAAGAACGAAGAGGAGGAGTACGTGATACTTACGTGTGGTAAAATTTTGTTCAGCACTTTCAATCTACTATCGATCTCTTTGGATAGAGGAGAAACAGTGACATCATGATCGAATTGTGATAATGCCGGTAAATTGGTATTTTTCGTTACATTACCGTTATTACTCGAACGCGATATCTTTGAATTGGGAAATCCCTTCTCACTGGCGAAAAAATTAGCCATTCTTATATTGATCTTTATTTCTAAAACTAATAATGTCTCCGGGCGTTAATCTCAACACCTCACAAAAAAATGGCGCCAACTGAAACTGAAATAGCAAAAAGAAACAGGAATGTTTACGTTTTTTATCAGTCAACTTTATAGGACATTCGATTCTGGATGCCGACGATTCGCTAAATTAGCGAATAGCGAGGCACCTTCACTGTAGGTAGCGTTAGTGTGGCGACCTGCCGACTGGTCTAGTGGTCTGGTGGCGAGGGCGAGTGGCGCGCGCATGCACGTCATTGCACAGGCAGAAGCAGGTAGCGTGTCGTGTCATCACCTGTGTGACCTGTGAAATTTTCACAGAAATATTGTTTACATTACGACGTATTTCTTTTTCTACGTACCTACTGCAAAATTTTGATCACTGACTGGCAGTCAATCGGGCATTTTATTGCCAGCACTGCGTCTTCTGATTGGAAATAATAACAATTTTATCTATTAATGTGCGAAATTTGATTTCGGAATTGAATTAACAATATCATTTACTTCCATTGATTACGACCAATTGTTGATTTTTAATAAAATTCTCTTATTCATTGCGAATATGAGTGTGATATCATCGGGCAAGTATCGTTTTTATACAAACCTTTGATAGAATGTTCGCGAAATCACCATAATCATCAATATGGGAATGATGAATTCATTGTAATTGCGTATAAATAAAATATGGTTCGATTTGACGTATTTTACTACATAACATGTAAACTGAATACTACGTCATTTATACAACTGCATCGTCGACGTATTCTTGAGAATGTTTCATTGAACAACTCTGAACTATATTCATTCGTCAGTTGTTACTGGTTCCGTATGCTTTCACATTGATTCAACGTATTCGTATAAATTTATTTGTATCATGATGATTTGCATCATATATCAAATTACCTAGGTGTGCAACCTATACTCAATCAGTGTAAAGCTTCATTACACTATCTACTCTATTTTTTCGCCAAAATTCCTCTTTACCTCTGTTTGTGAAAGCTTCACTGATTCTCTAGGTTCTTAGACATGTGTAATGTTTAGTTTTCTAAACACTGTTGTCATTTCTTGACAATAGAATATTCGAGATCTCTCAAATAATTTCTTGTTTGTGAATGAATATTAAGTAAGGAAAAGGGTTCTGAGAATCAACGTAACCTATGAACAATTCATTTCAATGACGTATGAATCGATGTCGAGGAATTCATAGGTATTGGAATGTAATTTTTATTTTTATAAAATTGAAAGAAGACTTTATTGACGTTTCTTAAAAAGTTGAATTAGGCGTTGGTTCTAAATTGAGACGATTTTTAAACGTCATACTGGAAAAATCATCCGTTGAATTTATAATTGTTCTAATTTCGCAGGAGAAGATTCGATCGGTGAAACACCTCTTTCTCCAGATTCTGGAATCAATGAATTGCAAGGGTTGACTCCTGAAGAGCAAGAAAAACAGAAAGAAGCTTGGGCTCAAGAGTTATCGAATGTGAGTTGCCGCCTAAGACCATACTTATTAGGCTTTAAAATATTCAATTCACTTTAGATTCGTCCTTTTGAATTCAGCGACTGTTCCATTTGTTAATCTTCTACTTTTGGTTCACTTCATTTATTTTTACTTTGTTTCCTTATCCATTTAGGTGGAAAATGAAATCCAAACATTACGTGTCGTACTGGCTGCAAAAGTGAAGACGGCCCAGGAGCTCAAAAGGAAACTCGGGTTCAGTGTATGGAAAGAACTGCAGGACGATATGTCTCAAGGAATTCGCAATGTCAAAGAATCGAATGTGTTAGTAATAATTATTTTTGTAGACTTTTTCGAAATTTTATTTTGAAAACTACTACATCTACGTATTTTTGTCTGTACAGGTACCAAAAAACTGAATCTGTGATTAAACCTTTTGCTGAGCGAACAACATCGCTCATTGGTGGTTTCGGATCTGGACTAACATCAAAATTGGGCCAATTAAAAAATTCAGAATCTTTCAAATCTTTGGAGGAGAAGGTTGGATTTGCCTATGAGAATGTAAAGGTAAGGAATACAGAATTGAGGTAACGTTAGACTGAAGAGAAAACAAGGAGTCTGATCACACACCACCTTCAAGAAGTACTAGACTTGTATTTTTACTCCCAATTCATGGCTGTTGTTCTTTTTTTTCGCATCAACGAAGATGGCAGGAATGAGAAAGTTATCCCAAAACTCAGTGTACAGTTCTAAATGAATTTCACAAAATATTTGTAATTCACACGCTTGCATGATAATTCAAAAATTCGATCCAAGAGTTTATTACGAATACTTGAGAAAATACCTAGCATACTTTGACAATTTGTTTGTTTTACTACACAGACCCGAGTCACTCCGTCCAGATCAAATTCTATGCAAAATTTCGATGAATCATTGAGAGAAGCTAACGGTCGCAGTAGAAGTACAAATAATACGCCTGCCACAACACCAACCATACCGGAGTGAACCATCCTAATATTCTTTTTCCTACGCTAATTCTTGGCGTAAAAATTGTTATTTCTGTTTTGATTTTTATTCCGTCGTTGCAGATGAAAATACGAAAAGAAAAAGTAAATTTCAAGTTAAAATTGCCGGAACGGTCGAGCACGACCCCTTCTTTGTTCCCATAATTTATGTTTGTTATTCTGAATTCTTACAATGACTCGGCTGTATCGTTTCTCTATTACTTTTATTATTTTTTTATTCCTCTATATTTATCAGCTTTTTTGTGACGATTCATCAAGTACATTCGTTTTAATTTATTTTTAGAATTCAAGAAAAATCTACAAGCCTTTCAAATAACAATCAGACTGATACTCTGTAGGCATGATGGTTTTGTGATATGAATTACAAAATATTTATTTGTTTTCTCGTTTAATTATCATTTATTTTCTGAAAATTCGTGTATATTGTAAAGAAATGAGGGACCTCTTTTTCCCAGCTCTTAGTGTCGTGCCGGTTCTGCGATAAACTTCTTGAAAGTTGGACTGTGAGAGTTTTCAGGGGGCCCGACGAGCTGGTTACTCGCCCCTCGAGCTAGAAAATATCCGCACGACACTGCTCGCTCTCATTATACACTATACTTTAATGCGGCGAATGAAGTATATCTTGCTGAGTGAACTGGGAAATCAATTACATAATTATGATGTCACTGGACAGATCTTTGCGGATGTGGATTGCGAGCATTGAGTTTAGTTACCAAGCCCAAGAAATGGAGAATATTTTGGCATTTAGGTGGGCTCATTCCTTTAAAAAAAACTCCATTCGAAATGAACTTTGAATTAATACGAGAGATGTACTTTCGGTCACCAGTTTTCTCCTACGTTCTAGCAGATTTCCATTCACAAAATGACGTAGTTTCTCGGGTTAGTTAATATTCAATATTAATTCCGTATAAAACATTAGAATCAGGGAAACAAGAATTGCAGTTGTCTTCTCGATGTGTTTCGATTCCATACCACGTTCGAGCTAGGATAAGGAGATTCTAATGCAGTTCTGCAAATTTTTAAGAATATTCATAAATTTCTATTTTGTAGCTTTAGATTATCTGATTTGCCGTCGAGATTGCACCGGGAAAATACACATTGATACGTCAGGAGTCTCAATAGAATGTAGACAAGTATTTTCTATCCCTTTTCTAGAAAATGGGTAGTTAGTATTGAGATCAAAATGAAAAAGTATGTCTTTTCTAGTTTATGTAATCTATCAATTTTTATATCCTCTCAATAGAGAGCAAAATTCGTGATTTCGAGAAAAAAAGAACAAAATTACCAAATCTTACTCCGGTTTTAAAATTTTTTTCATCATTTTTGTCTCCAGAATCATACCTCAGCCGTACATAAAATGGTGTTGTAAGAATCGGACACGTGAGAACTCCCACGTTCTAGCTCCACAAAAGTAGAGCGAGATAGTTGTTTTTCTTCGAGCGACACGAAAACGTTTCGAAAGACAAGCGTCTTTTGCGAAATGAATTATTGTTTTAATACCGAGCTCCCAAATTAACGGACTCTGATGAGATCACAGCGCAATAAACTAATAAAAACCACTGAAAACTGTCTCAAGCAAAAAAATTCTACTCAACATTGACCCAGGAAATATACAACGACCCATAGTATACAATTAATTACAATACGAACTAAAATTATCATTCCCACGAGTCATTATTGCTTAAAACTCGCTTAACATACATATCAACACTTCGTTCATTATTATATCTACCAAATCGCTTGAATTTTTCTTCGCGTGCTCTAATAATCATGTTCTTCCATGATTCAAAGTATTCGTTCTGTAAGAGTTTTCCATCGCTCTACGGAGAAAAAACCGCCGATAAATCCATAATCTTACATCACCTTGAATAAATTACAATAATTGATCACTTACAGCTTTGAGATAAGGATGCCGAAGGTAAAACATATTCTTTTCTTCGATTGCAAGATCATCACGAACTTGAGCTAATTCTAAAGCAGTGACTTTTCGAACACACCGGAATTTTCTTTACATCAAACAGAAACCGAAACCAAATCAATGAGTAACTAGAAATGTTATTACTCGAACATTTTACGAGTGGTTTGTGGCTAATCAAAAAAGGTAGAAACTCACCCTCGCCACATACTTCCTTTCGGAAATGGTCTGGTACGAAATTTATTCCTGTATCTCAGTAAAACTTCGGTCAGATGCATTTTCGAATGTTTTTCTGAATATTATAGTCACACTCAATTCAATCTGCCACAAATTAATGAGGAATTTAGATTTATATATCATCAACTTTTACTCCGTTTCGGTAAAATCTATGTTCTTGTCGCGAAAAAGCCTCCTGCGTTATCAGTAAAAGAGGCCTTTACAGGATACAGAGTATAGATAAAACAGATAGATCTCACCACAGTCGAATTCCGATAGTTCGTTGCCTCTGCCGCATGAATGGAAGCGCCAGTATCGCGAATGGTTTGGAGATTCGAATCTCGAGGCAACTTTATCGTGGAAAATATTCCACTTTGCGAGTAAAATTGGAAAAATTAAATTTGTGAAGGCTTCTAATAATTAACATCTCGCACTTGTGAATCTACTCGTCAGACTTTGGGGGAATTGGAAAATTTTGGGAGGATTGCAATGTATTTTTCTGGATAGATTTCAATTTTTCGAATTAAATTTTGTAATTTTTGGGATACTTGAGCTGAAAAAAAAAAAGAAAAACGTCGTTATGACTGGACCGGTCGCTTTTTCGCCGGTCCGGTCGTAAGTTTGACTCTGTAGGATGAGTGGATTAAGAAAAGATTGTGGATCATTCTGTTTTCATTTCTTAGACTGAGTAAAAGATACTTAATATAAAACTTGATAAATTGAAGAAAAAAGTATTTAATTGGATACAAAGTGACAGAAACATATCAATACGGATGGTATGCAGCAGATAAAAACTGTACAATTACCTTTAATGCTGTAACATCACACAACTATAATAATAAGTAGTTATCTTCTTATTTTTTTCAGATAAATCATATTCTCCTCCATCTAGTGAACGAGTAGATTTTCGCTGCAGCCGTGAAGAAATGCCAAAGTTGAGGTTTTGTCGATCCGTTGCGCACAACTGTCGCATACAGAGAGTTCTTGACGTGATCAAACAAAATACCGTTTCATGATTTTGTCATTATAATTCAATGCTTTCTGGCGGTTCTCTCCACTTGACGCCAGATCGTAACAAATAGTAAAATTTCAGCACACCCATGATTGGAAGAATCTGGAAAAATTTCGAAAAATTAATGTCGACTAGCTTATTTTTCCATAAATACTGAATAGAGAGTCCTGCTCAAAATTGAGAGTATAAATTTTTTGAAGTAGGTATTCAAAACGTGTACCTATGCGATACCGTTTGCTCTATTTGTAGCTTTAATATTTATTGTGAAGTTTTGACTGGGTAATTAGTTTAATTTGAAATAGAAATACACGTATAGTTTCGAAGAATATTTTCTTGAAAGTGAAACCGGACGGATCTTCGACAAGATGTAAAAAACCTTAGGAAACAAAAGTAAGGTGATCGGCTGATTTTAAGATTCTACCTTATCACCTTTCATAAGCTGTTCGAAATACTCTTGAAATGGGATGAAGGGATGGGGAAAATTGGTCAAGTTATATAGCACTAGTCTCAACAGCACATCCGGTATGAATTGATTCGCGTCTCCATTGTGCTAAGCATGTACATCTCAAACCATAAAATAACCCACCAACAAAAATCTACGAACCAACATGAACCTTATACACGTTGCAATTCGCAAAATACAGAGCGGTGGCGCTGCAGGTGGCGATTTACAGAAACTGGACGAGAAGGTGATCGTGTATTTTTTGCCATAAGAAGATACACTTATAAAATCAGCTCTAACTCGTTTAATATGAATTTCTATCGAAAAGTACAGAGAGCAAAAATTATAGCAGTCAAAATCTTCTTTCTGAATAACCCCATTTGGAATTTCTTTCAGAACTTTTTTCATCACCATCACCTTCTCGTCCCAATTCACCAATCAGAGAGCCCGCCGATAGATAGAGCATCACTCGGTGTATTTCGCGAATATATACCTATTCACCCAATGGTAGGTACGAGTATATGGTCGAAAATTGAGATTAGTCGGTAAAAATAACTTCCAGCGCTGTATATTTATTTTATTTATTGGTACTTTACTTGATTGCAAGCCAAAGGTAAGAGTTATTATCAGAGGGTTCTTCGTAAAAATCGAGGTTCATGTCTGCTTACAATGCCGTGTCAGTCATATTTGTGAAATTAGCAATAAACTATTTGTATGAGGTGAGAGAGATTTGAAGTGTCAATCATCCTGTCCCATGTAAAATTACGCGGATCTCGCATCGCAATTATCGTGAAATTCCCCTTTTCTCAGTCGTCCTTTGCTCGAGAATAGCCAAACTGCGGTCAGTGCAAAATGATCTCGTCACTACCTATCGCCAGAGGATAGTATGGATATCATTCGATGTACACGCCAATAACGACCGCAACACTATAACCCTCATTAATTGAAGTATTTGTATAGGAATATTCCCCATCAATATTTACAATTTGCTCAGTTTACGTCGTTTTCACTGTCCCATTCCTAGCAATATTTTCAGCGGTGGCAAGATTTAGGAGATAATTATTGAAACAAGAAGTAACAGTTCTTGCAGAGGATGGGTTTAAAAAATTGTCGGAAAGGAAAGCTATGCGTAGAATCATTTACGGTATCATGGAATTCCTACCTTATTCTTGTGCCTTGGAAAGATAATAACTTCAAGACCGCTAACTACGGGTAAAACCGCACTTCACCATCATGCGTTAAAAAAGTAAGATTTTTAGTTAGTTTTGTTCTTATTTCCAGGAAATCATAACCCCTGTCAGTGTATTTGAGTTTGTGTCCGTTCAATTAGACGTGGAAGACTCGCTGCGGATGATGTGCCGCCAAGAAAGACCCAATATTTGCCGCGGAGGCAACGCGCCGCATATACAATTGAGCGCAAGGTGGATCACCACCCAGAATTATTAAAGACAGATGTAATATTTACAAATTGTGACCTGTACCACATAGGCGCGGTATCAATTTGCAATTCTTGAAATCCATATCAACGGCACAAATCCGATTGTCTCAGACGATGGATTCTTTTTTAGAGAGGGAGGGGGGCAGGGCTCTCCTTGTGTGTACTTCATAATTCTTGTCTTCTGGCATTTTTTCAACCTTTTCAGGTTCCCTATTGATTTGGCGCGGATAATTTGGCGCGGATAATTTGGCGCGGACGATTTGGCGCGAAAATCAGTTTGGCGCGGACAATTTGGCGCAGACAAATTCTTGTCTTCTGGCATTTTTTCAACCTTTTCAGGTTCCCTATTGATTTGGCGCGGATAATTTGGCGCGGATAATTTGGCGCGGACGATTTGGCGCGAAAATCAGTTTGGCGCGGACAATTTGGCGCAGACAATTTGGCGCCAAAGACGCTTAGAAATGATGAAAATTGAACAGAAAATAAATTATTACAAATTGTAATGCAATAATAGAATGAATTACAAATTTTGAGCTAAGGCTCTCAAGTACTCAATATAAGTTATAATCTATATTTTTGTAGTCTTGGCCAATAGCACAAATTCTTTCACCATAAAGTACATACTTTGTACAGAAAATGTACAAAAGCTAAATTGAGGAATCTTTGGTAACCTAATTTCTACCAATCTTTTTCCAATACCAACTCCATATTGTTGAACAAAATTTGAACAAATTTTTTGAACTACGAGTAAAATGAAATTCACAATGCTGCACAAAAATTGACGACACAATCAATCTCAACATGAAATAAAACTGAACGAACGCTGTCTCATTACTTTGTATGTCTATCAACAAAGAATTTATAAAACCTAACATCAAGTTCAATTGAGCATATTACTCATTCTTGCAACACTTTCCTTTTCCTTTGAACACCGCAGTATAAGAATTGCAGCTCATTAAACTTGCAGGAACTCATAAAAATTTCTTCCGCGCCAAAATGAATGCGGCGCCAAATTCAGTCGCGCGCCAAGTTGTCCGCGCCAAGTTGTCCGCGCCAAATCGTTCGCGCCAAATCATCCGCGCCAAATTGAGTGGGCACGATTTTTTCAACATTAATAATCTTTAGAAAATGTTTTGTCAGTGAAGTTGAACTGCGCTCATGACGTCAACTTTTTTCAGTTATTTGAAATACAAACAAGATGACCGACTCATACTAGTTTGAAAGTATTGCTCATTATTATCTCAGGAGAAGGGAGAAAGTCGGCAAGTCACCGCTTGTATTTTATTGTAACAACTCATATTGTACATCAGCTCATAATGACAATAAGGTAGAACAACGCTTCCTAATTACTTTAGCTGATGCAGCCCTTTGAAATAGAAAAAAGAATGCCCCAGAACCCCATGAAAAAAGTTTCTATCAAGTTCATAATGTATCAAGTGGCTACAAGCTACAAACAATTTACGTTTTAAATTTCTCGCTGTTCGCCGACCCTTGGGGCTTTGCGGACCCCCATTTGGGAAGCGCTGGGGTAGAGATTAGCAATGCATGAAGTATTGCATAGAATTTTTCCTGCGGCGTATTGTAACAGTGGACCGGTGGCGAGTCGTCCGCAGCGGATTATATGGACACCATTTGAGTTATAAAAATCTTTCACCAATACTTGTATGGTTTTCCCAGGAAGTTTTCTCATAACAACCGATCATGTTTGAACCATTTAGTACTGAGACTCGTTGACAATTAGGAAAAAATGAATCTTTTATTTTAAAGTCTTTTTCTAACACTGACAGTGCCTTCATGATTGGTGTTGCGACGCCTGAATAAGCAAGGTAATTTCCAAAAAAAAACCAAACACCCACGTCAATCCCCGGATAGTGGAGATACAAAATCAATATTACATGACCAAAAAGAAAGAAAAATAGTAGCTTCAACGTTATCACATCTAGAAAATTTATTTAAAATTTCAACCGAATAATACTTCCTATGTAGAGCTAAATACATTTATCTGACGGACACCAAATTAGGGGCTCAAATAAGCTTTCAAAAGTCGGCTTATTTGTTCGCATTCGAGAAGTTCGTTGAAAGTTTTGAAACAATAAAATACCTAGAAGAGATTAGGTTATATTTTGTAAAAGCCGGCGGCCTTCGCACAGTTTCACCTGTTTACATTCCTCAGAAGAATTACTTCTTCTTTCCTCAATTAAGGATTCAAAGTACACACCTGCGGCTGCTCGCATTACTCTTTTCCTCATACATACAAAATAGAATATTTTCTCGTTAAATATTCTACATCGACGAAAAATGTAAGCCACGTATCTTATTTTTTTCTTTACATTTTTGATTTATGCCACTATTTTTCTTCATCAATCTATCCCTTTTAGCACTACGACGCGATCCGTGTTTAGAATTCTCGAAAATACGAGGAAAACACCAACTTTTTGTTTCTCTATTCATTGATCTATTCTCATTCCTATTTCTCATTTTTCTCTCTCTCAATTAAAATTACCAAAAAAGGTATAAAATAATAAAAAGTAATATTTTGGTTGAAAATGTCGTAGGATCTTGAAAATAAAGTTTTTCTTCGCATTATTTTTTTCCGGAATTGACAACCATAATTGAGACGCAGTCAGATAAATCCAACCTTAATTCGGAAAATTTTTAATTTTTTTATGCAACATTAAACATCCGAAGGTCTGTTCGTTATTTTTAGAAACATTTTTACGCTTTGAGAGTCAGCTCATTGGAAAGCTCGTTGAAAATACTACTGTTAGAATCGTTAAAAAAAGCTCCTAACGTATCAAATGGGCCTTCAAAAGTTGAAGTTTGCATAAGAAAATTTTCCGACTTGAGGTTGGATTTGTCTGACTGCGTCTCAATTACCATTTAAAAATCTCGAGGATGTATTTCATTATCGTTTTAAAAACAATTTGAAAACGATTCACTTCATACGAAAACATCTGAAATACCTATTTGAACTATTTCTGTCACTTTTTTTTTTTCATTTTCTCCTCATTCGAATAAATGCTGGAAAAGTTTGTATAGGAAATCTATTTCCGCATTCAGAAGCATTCAAGTTAAATTCAGTGAAAAAAATTGAATTATTTCGCGGTTTTGATCGAATTACAGAACTTTTTCACCGTTTTCTTTTTTCCAATTTTTTTACGCTCGAGACAAATTCTTCAAACTTGATTGTTTTTCACAATTTTACGTTAGGTACTAACACTGTCTCTTTTTTTTTTATTCGTCGCAAAAAATTGAATTTTCTATATATTTTTTTTGTACCTTTTTAGTCGCGCCTATTAGAATTCAGCTTGCGTACTGATGAATTCTCCAATGCGAAAAGAGGGATGTTGTAAGTCGACAACGAAGTCTCGCGTAATTTAATGCACGTGTTGAAAGGCAGAATAATCATAATCGTAACTTGCGTGCGAATTAACAACGGGAGATGATTTGATACAACGCACTTATTGAACTTTCAAGATATCTCATTCATACAATTACGAGGATGAACAATCGCTTTCCCTATGTAGATGATAGCTCACACAAACAATATTACTTTGTATCTGATTATTTACTATAATTGCAGATTCTAAAGATAATTGAAGAAATATTTCTACTCATCATTCGAATTGTTTCCTTCGACCTATTCATCAACACTCACAATTCGTCCCGCCTTCTTTTCTTTACAGAACTCAAACTCAGCAATCAAAGTCTCTGTCTCCCTTCACAGCAGGGTTGGAAAGAAGGGCCCCATGAACTTTTTCGAACTATTAAGAGGGTCATTTTTCCTTAGTAATTACTTCAGCACTGTAATAACAATTTTGCGTAGGTAATTTTTGAAATTTTTTCACGGGCTATATTTTAGATTATGCGTTTGGAATTGCCTATGCCTGCCTTAGAATTCTTCTTTATTAGAGCAAAAATCTAGAAATTACACATTCCGAGTATGAAATCTGAGCCCATTAACCCGTCACATTATCTCTTGTTGCAGATTCAGCTCTCACATTTGGAAAAATGAACAAAGTTCTTTAAATACCAGTCGAGCGATAAATCATCTGTTCGGAGGAAAAAATCTTTTAGTTGTGCAATAGACCTTATTCCATGGATTGTCGTTTGGCCAGCTTCTACTTAACTCGGTTCACATACTCCATCCAACAAGAACTGTCCGCACCAATGGACGCTTGCATTACAAGACGGAGGGTAAATTTGTATTGAATACATTCAACCCTTTCCTCTTGCAATGCATGCGTCTATTGCTCATGAATCATGATGTGTGGTCATCGGTTATTAACCGGTTAATCGGTTCTATTATAAAAATAACCTTAATACCGGTTTACTTTTGATCAACGGTTAAACTGAGAAACCGGTTAATTTGCGAAAGTTGGCGTCCTCTTTGAAAACTATGGTGGCCATTTTTAGAAGCTACCTAAAAAGGTGATGTTCCAGAAAATTGTTGAAATCTCAATTTTTCAGCGATTTGGAGAAAGATATCCCCCTCCAGGAGATGAGCGCATATTTATCCAAATCGATATTCTGCACGTTCGTCAATCTTTTTGCGGCAGTCCTGGAAAGTGTCCGGGTGCATTGGCGAGGAGTTCCGCTGCTGAGTACTACTGAGTTCTGATTACTAAGGTACTCGATTCTGTGAAACAGACTACACTTTATATTCTGTTGAGGTTAAAACCAAGTGAGTCACCTTGACGTTGACCTGGTTTAGGGTCTCGAAAAAATTTCTTGCTTTTTTGCCTAGTATAATTTATTCTACGAACTGCGATTATGCAACTATAATATGGTTCTCAACCTTCTCTGGAGTCCCTCCTTAGCGGTATACATTACTAGGTGACATATTGGAAGACGAAGAAGAGACTCCCCTTTCTTAGTAGGTCAGTATGTATTAACAAAAAAAAAAAAAAGAAAGAATGTTTCTTCAACATATGAGAAGCATTACCAGAGTCGACAAATTAATTGTAAGTGTGAGAAAAAAGTTCAAGATTTTCTCAGTCCCAATTATGCCAGGTTTTAGATTTGTATAAGTGTACCTTCGAATGTAAATTTATAACCCCCTTCGGAAAAGAATATCTGTTCAGATTCAATTAATTCAAATTATAGGGTCTACCAGAAATCTACAAAGACGAAATCGCGATTAGATCTAGTCTCGTTGGTATCTCTCCTCACGTAAAACCTGGCGGATAATTCAAACCTATGGTTTCATCACAATTACCTGTGGTTCTATCAGACTACTGACTCTTCGTCACCATCGCAAATCAAAAATTCAACGGAATTAAGTGTCAAGATTTCCTATTTTACACCTCTTCACTCCATATTAGTGTCACCTGATGTCACCCCTTTATCCACGCACGTTCTTTGAGTGCCGACCCTTGAAAGTCCCAATAAGATACTAAGATGGGCGACTCACGTATCTTTTCTCTACAGGTTCAATAGTATAAAATTGTATAACCTACTTTGATAAGTCGCTGGCGACTCTGAAGATTCCTATCATGAACAGACTCGAAGCATTCAAAATGTGGTGCTAGGAGGGCCCTAAAGCATGGAATATGGATGTTTTAGATCGCGTAGGAAAAGAATGAGAGCTTTTAGCAACAGTCAAGATAAGGAAGCTGAAGTACCTATCTAAAACATATGCTTCAGAACCAACTCCTGCAGATGGTGATGTATATGTAAGGAACGATCAAAGGTAAGCGATGAGTTGGCAGAAAGGCCACTTTATGGCTAGAGGACAAATTTAACACTAGAGAAACTGTTTCACTCAGCCGGAGACCGTAATGCGTCGAGAAAGACTGGGTGCGACGCTTGGCAACGACCAGTCGGGCGGATACATAGGGCAGTTGAGGGAGCAAAATCAAAAAGTGACCGCACAAGCTTCGCAAATCCTAGGATATTACTAGTCATAAAATAGATTCTCAGTTGAAATTTTCAAGTTCTCGATTCTCCGTTCCTCTATAAAACTCAAACCTTGGAATGTTAGCAAAACCCATCTGAAATGAATGACCTATGTTGGCGGCATAACGTGAAAGTAGGCATTTCATGAATGGACGAAAACAGAATGTTTTGTATAGTTCGTATCATGAAAAGACAAAGACGAATGAGTCTTTTTATAAAATGCGGAAATGAAAACGGGCAAATTGTAAAATATCGTAGACGGAGGCCAGTTCTCTCATTATTCGCAAATGGACACGCCGCTAGAAGCGCTACTTTCCACGTGACACTAGAAGGTGATGCAAAAAATTTGCCCCATTCAATTAACATTGGCAGTGATTTTCAAAAGATTTGTTCTTGTTAATTTTGCATTTATTTGGGAAATGAAGATATACAAAATATTGGGTGAGGTTTCTACAATCGATTTTCAATATTTCTTGGGTAGGTTATCGCTTTAATTTTCGAGAAAAATGAATAAAACAAAAATCCTCCCATAAGACGCAATGAACGCGATCTCCTTCTAGGGACAAGCTTCTGAAAAATTCCGCTTAGCATCGAGTGGTGGCGACTCTTTCGCGTCCATTCGCGAATGGAAGCCTGATGTTCATGTACAAACAAACACGTTGTACATGGATACGGATTACATCACCGCGGAATTCGAAGGAGACCAAAATAAAAGCAGCATCTGACGCCAAGTTTCCTGAACTATCTATTGGCAGTCCGGTCACCCATACCTGATGTCGATCTCAGCAAAACAGGGGTAAGGTATACTGCTTTTCTTTGCAATAATTCTCAATGAATAGGGTGAACTTTTAATGCTTGTGTTCGTGTCTCTTTTTCCAGGTCAGTTTTAGCTCGCGTTATGAAGAAGTTGGACGACGGGTTTCATGTTCTGGGAACGAAACGCGGATAACTTTTTCAAATATTTGTCCGCTCTCAATTTACCGTCAGGGCGACATCCTTCGTTTCCAAAGAAGACCATCCGGCTGATACCGTCTCGCTTAGAACAGCTGCAAACAAGCAAGCTGAAGAGGATGGCTTTCAAGATCAAGAGTTTGTGAAAGGCAACTGCCAAAAGAGAAGGACTACCACTCGTTGCGCTTGTCGGCGTAAAAATTTGTTTTGCAACAGCAAATATCACAGAAGCACGACCTACTCTAGTGAGTAGCTCATTTTAATTTAGCACAATTTGCCTATTTATTCCAAGCATTTCATACAATCACTTACCAGACCGTAATTGATGGTTAATTCAACTGTACAACGATTTACTCATCTACCGATACGCATTTCATGGTGACAGGTAGATTTGCCCGACGAAAGTTTGCCAGATACCTGTGAGAAAATTTGCCTGGCGAAATTTCATCTGAATTGAAAAATTCTTGGAAATGGGAGCAAGAGGTTTGCATTGGCCTATCCGAAGCCTACTGAAGACAAACAACGCAGTCGAAGGTTGGCACCATACCTTTGAAGCAACAGTTGACTTTGTCCACGCTAATGTTTACCGGCTCTTCAAGGCCCTCAAGAAAGAGCAAGTACTTACGGAGGCGCGATACAAGCAGCAGCTGGCGGTAGAACCACCAGCAAAATGCCGTCGAAAGTATAAAGACTGCTCTTTGAGACTGCAGACACAGATCTGTACGACGAGAAGACAGATGTTGTCAAGTACCTGCGATGTGTGCCTCACAACATATTAGCCTATTGATATTCTTGACATCAGCTCAACGCTGACACTCATTTTGGACTACCCTTTCTTCAGGACATTCACCTACAATGACGACGCCTCTGTACGGGCAGACAAAAGTACACATTTTTTGGAATACTATGTGAGCCGACCTCCTCGTGGTGTCTTCTGGATCACGCTAACAGAATTTTTCAATTCAGACGAATTTTCGCTCAGGCAAACTTTCCTCTGGTAAATTTTCTCACAGGTATCTGGCAAATTTTCAGGTAACCCATTTCATATCATGACTAGGTATTTCGTAAAAGGCCTAATCTATTTGTAGGACAGGTTTCTCTTTACACGATCTGGCTGAAATTTACGATCATTTTTTGCATTGACTAGGCATATCATGAACTGCCTGGGATTCACGATATGCCGCCAACATCAACATAGTTCAAACTTCCGAATTCAAGTTAATGAATGAATGTTTAGTCTATGGTTCCAGCGTTTCAATTTCATGAAAACACGAAAGTGCTTCAGCTAAATTATGAGGGTATAACGATAATTGAATTCGGATGTAAGACTGCAATACCAAACTTGAACGTAGGTGTACCATAATCATAAACGCGAATACACAAAGGACACAAAAAGTAGTCAAAATAAACCATTTTGCGTAAGAATTGTACGAAATTTTACATTGAATTATGGTGTGATACTTGCGAGCTTTTAAAACCGACGGAGTTAACTCGTTTCTGAATAAAACATGAAGCACCAGGAAGTTCTTTATTATTGGACAAAGCAAAGGATTCGAGAGTTGGCGCGTAATAGCTCACATTGTCTGATTGACCAACTACCGCGTACACAGTACAAAGGAACGTGTGAAAAGCAAAAAAGAATGTAATAAAACTTATTTGAAATTCGTTCGTGCTATTTATTTGGCGCCTTCAACTGTCTCATTCATTTCGCATCACGCTATTACAGAATGCTTTCCCAAGTCGTGGTAATAAATGAACCTACGGAAACAACGCATAAAATATTTAAACGGACGCCTTTTTTTTTTCTCTCCTCTCTATCACTCGGCACTTTCCAGTTTGCCATCGAACAGGAAAGAAAACAAATTGAATGATTGATCGAGTGTACGCGATCGAAATGTCCTTCTTAAAAGAGTTTTATTCGACGACTATAGCTCGACTCTGCAGACTCATAAAAATGAAAGAATTTCTCTCCCTTTCTTCGAAAATGGATGGTGAAACAACTTGTTAGATTTGTGCAATCACTTATTATTTTCTCTGCCTTGAAAATATTTTTTCATGATTTTCACTCGTGAAAATTTTACAAAGACTGTATCTCTTCACGGATTGTACTTTTATTTCACTCCGCCGACTTTTATCGATGACGTATCTTACTAAAGACCATTCTTTGAAAGGCTAGAAATATCTTTGTCTGAAGTCAAATATGAAGTACTTAGGTAGATTATGACTCATAATTTATGAGTATCTTTTATCCACATGAATGGAAAGAAAGTTACTCGACCACAAATTCATTATTCAAATTATGTATTTCAAAAACGGCCATCGTCAACGAAAAAGTACAAATGACAACAAATGAAGAATAAGACAAATAAGAAGAGTAGGTAGAGACGCCGATGATTCGTCTAATTCACGCTTTCCGTCAGTTCATCTGGTTAACTGGCATTGAGATGTAAGAGGAACTCATGCATCAAGACCTCAGGGCCGTTCTGAAGGTACAATACGTCATCGACATGTCGATGCTGATGAACGACGTGTCTAGGGAAGGAGACCCCGGCATCGAGGACAAGTTCCTTCAAGAGATCCACTGAAGAGGTTCTCTTAAGGAACCTAAAGGGCAATCAATAAGAACTCCAATATCCGCTAGATATTTGAAAAGTTCAACCTTTGAGGGCCAGAAGTTGGATGAGAAGCTTATTCTCAACAGCGATTCGAGTTCTCTTATGATATTAGGCTGGACGTTCGCTTCCGATATATTTGGATAGTCTGCTCGAGAGGGATGTCAAGAGAGGGGCCCTATAACATCGAAATTTTCAACTTTCGAGGTAGGCCTATATACGATAGGAGCAGTGGCGTAGCGTCATCGATTGCGGTCGTCGCGGCGCTCACCAAATAGAAAAATAAAAATTGCAAAATTTGCTGAACATTTTTTAGAGAAGAGAGGGCGGCGTCAAAAAATTATCAGACGGCTCACCCTATAGAGACTTTCACGCTACCCGCCACTAAATAGGAGAGGTACTTGAAAGATTTTCGACTCTCGAGCACTATATGATAGAAGGGAGACTTGGAAAAATTTGGAACAGGTTTTCTGCGTTCCTCCTTTAACCCCGTTAAGGAAGCGTTTTTCCCTGCTTTCAGACATTATCGTTGTGCGGTAATAAACCGAGCTCGAAAAAGTTGAAAAAACATAAAAATACAATTTTCTTCAAACTTTACATTTAGAAAAAGATCCAGGTGAGAATTTTAGTCAAGGCGTTGCAATTTCTGGAATAGAAAGGAATATTGTCGTAAGACATTCCCATTTGAATTTTTTTTTTTTCGCTTTCCAATCACAGGAAGGAACTTACTGTTTTATAGAGCAGGATTCACCTGACATTCCTTCGCACATCCTTATCACTTTCAGCTGCAAAGCTTGTTATACTCGGCAATGTGCTATGCGTTTCTGGAACAATAATTTCTACTAGGTATGTACGTAGTCCTGTCTGTTTGTTGAAATGAGAATAATATACGAGGGTGTGCTGTATGGATTCAACCTGCCTGGAAAGATCATTAGTTGTTTAATGAACCGAACCGAATAAGTGCAGAGCAGTGTTGACAGCGAAAGCTTTTGTCTTTCAACTGTCATGTTGGATAATGGCAAATAATGCTAAAAATACGCCGTATAGAAATTAATCTCGTTGTGGTATTTGAACGCAAAAGCTACCTACGTGGAAATAGCCCTTGGAAGATTTATATAAGAGGAGCGCGTTTTTGTTGCTGCAAAATTGATGTGTTATACTGTACGCGGGCACCGTGTTGTTACCATCACTTTTCTGTCCTTCAATAATCTTATTAGGAAAAAATATAAGAATAGAATAATAACATTCGTTTTTAAATTATTTTTTTAACAAAAAGGAGAAAGATAGAAGTATTACACAATGGTTTTGAACCTCAAACAATTTTCACGACAGTCGGTTGTAGACAAGCCTAAAAAATCTTCATGGTCTTGGCCTATTGCTTTTTGTGCCAAAGGCTTTTTAAATTGAAGAACAGAGAAAAACGTACTATAAAAAAGAAGTTTTAGTTTTTTGATTCTCCAATAGTAGTTACGAATTTCTAGTATATGACAGTACCTATCTACATTATACTTTTTTCCACTTAATGTGAGGATCAGGTAGACACTGACTGTACTCATGAGTGTAACCCATTTATTTCTTGCCTGTTCTTTTCCATTTTACTCACGTACACTTTTCACGTCTTATACGTAATGTTTTATTTCAAACTTTCAACATTGGCGTGAAAAAAAAAAAAACTAATCCGAAAGTCGAAATAAATGTTGTCAAGCTTGGATGCGCTCCATCATCGGCGTTAAATATTTGTTTACGGAGCCTATTTTTCCGCAAAAACGAAAATTTCAGCCGCATATATTCTTGTTCCTTTATTTTTCAGAATTGAATTGATTAATTACTGTAGGTAACGGAATGGAAAGTACGTTATCGTGTTCAAATTGAATACTGTCGTACATTATTTCAGCGCAAATTTAGCGTGAAGTCCAATCGATATGTACATAATAACTTTCCGAATGCGCATACACATCATCATTTTAATTTTAGTATAAGACCGATAACCGATGATAATTTATGTTTTTGAAAGCGCACATCTTACTAAAGGTGAACACACCCGGACGGAGTCAACGAGGAAAACCTTAATTAATGCAGAAGATTGATGGTATAATTTACTTGTTGCTTAGAGTAATGTTCACTCACGTGGATTTTCCCAATGCTTTCTACAAATTGGTCCGCATCAA
The DNA here is from genome assembly GCA_035079395.1 of Aspidiotus destructor. NCBI lineage: Eukaryota > Metazoa > Arthropoda > Insecta > Hemiptera > Diaspididae > Aspidiotus > Aspidiotus destructor. The sequence continues at coordinate 5,475,788 of JAVHKZ010000003.1, read as the reverse complement.
TTATTACGCGTACGGCGAGCTGTCGTTGTTCGTTACTTCTAATTTCGATGAATCTTTTTAGCTTCAACCAATTTGCATTCATCCGAGAAAGAGAGCAAAAATTTAGACCACTTTTCTTTTCACGAACATGATATCTCACTCACGCATAAATTGTGAGCTCACGACGGGAATACAGACACCCTCTGATTTAGGCCTACAGAAGTTGTTGATTGAGTTTTCTATTTCTTGTGCTGACTGAACAATTAGACAATCTTCCTGGCGCAGTATAGGAGTGAGATGACTTTTGCCGAAATTCAGGGGAAAAAGCATCGCAAAAACAGTCCTTCCGTTCCTCAGATATGGTACAATGAAAGTTTATACATAATTGAGACGATGAAAACAAAACCTAAAGATATCATTCTGGACGAATTGCAAATCTTCATTAGAGGTACATGTAAATCAATTGAGGATCACTGAGAATTTCTAGTGATCATTGTAAATGCAAAAAATTCTCATATTTTATAAGCAAACCAAAGTAAAAGATATAAATCATTACGACATGATAAATAGTGTATGTAGAAATTATACATACAATGACTTTTAGAAGAAGAGGAGACGAACAAAAATATATTGGCTGCGAGGAACCCGCGAGCTCCACTGCCTTCTAAAAAATAGCTAGTGTTAGGTTAAATTATGCATGCCCAAGTGAGTATTGATTCATTGCATTTGGGCAACCTGAAAGTATGGAGCTCCTATATAGGGCTCAGATTGGAGCGCCTTGGCTGAAATTGTTTGTTCGAGTGTCTCAAATATTTTCATCGAGTTGCAAACTTTTCACACAAAATGCAAGGTCAAATTGACGACCTATCGCGAGCTTTGACATAAATAGGGGAAATATAGAGGTTACCCTTTCCTCTACTTCAAATACTTAAAAGGAGTTTTAAGCTCGTTTTTCTAGTATACGAGTTTATGACCCACATCAAACTTTATACCATAGAGAAAGACAATATTAGTAAAAAAATGCAGAAAACTCTTTCAACGTAGAAATGTTTTTTGGACGATATGGGGAGGTTTTCTGGGGGTTGATTCCCAAACCCACCTCCCCCTACCCTCCATAAATACGTCACTGTATCAGGCTATAGAGTTAACGTCTATATTAGGCTATAAAGAAAGGAGGCGCTCCAATTCTAACCTCTTATGAATGGAAATAGATTTATGGGATTTCAATATAAATCGATTTGAAGTGATACATAACATTGAAGGTTTGTCAGGGCTAGCATATAACTCGAGGAAATCCTTTCTGAATCCCAACTGATATCCTAATCATTCGAAGAGAATAGGAAAAAAATTTTCTGGCAGAGCCAAATGAGTCTTTCTCATTATATTGTTGTTGATTGTCAGTGTGCCCGAGTAAATTTCAAGCTAATAGCTTTTAGAGAGCTCTCCTTGGTGTATAGTTCCAGTTAGGGTATTTTGACATAATAGCTTTTGAGTAGCTCACTCGCTTCCTTGCTCTATCGAGTGCCCAGTTTAGAGTATTTTCAGTTAATAGCTGTTGGGTAGCTCACTCGCTCCGATTGTTCGGTCCCCTCCTTGCTCTCGTATAAGTCTACTTTGAAGTATTCCAAGCTAATAGCTTTCAGGGAGCGAACGAGTGGATCCTCGGCGTAATATAATTTCAGTTTAGAATATTTCAAGCTAATAGTTTTCGGGGAGCTCTACTTTCAAATATCCCGTTGAACCATGTCGACCGTCGATTAAGGGTCGATTTTGAGTCATAGGCAATGTCGACTCAAAATCGACAGAATTTCTACGTCAATTCGACATCTCCACCGAAGTCCATAAAAATGCAGTCGATTTTAAAGGTACATCTACTGCATGACGACGTCGATCTGAAATCGAAATATCGTCACCTCAGAAAACATTTTGTTCGATATCATGTTGACTGCATTTCGACGTCAACTCCTAGGGTCGACAACAATATTTTTATTGTTGACTCGAAATCGACTTAGAATCGAAGTCGATTTTAAGTCAATTTAGTTTGGCCCTAATGTTGACCGAAAATCGACAAGAGGTAGACTTGTTGTCCGCGTCGAAATTGAGTCGACTCCTGGTCGATAAAAAATTGGAAAAGGTCGACTCGAAATCGACGTCGATTTTTGGTCGACAAAAAATGTGAACTTTGTCAAATAACGTAGACTTAACAGTTAATAAGGAATCTATTCTTGGTCGATCACGGAACAGAGAGTGTTTACCCGGAATTGACTTAAAATCGACGTAAATTTGTGACCTGCGATGAGAAAAGGGAGCTCATTGCCCACTGGCAGGAACACCATTTCTCTCTGATTAGATACCACCTCAAAGGTTTAACGGGTCTAACGCTTATGGGCAATGAGCTCCCTTTTCTCATTGCAGGTCACATTTTTAGTCTACAAAAAATTTGAGCTCCGTTTAATGATGTCGACTTGATTTCGACTCCATATCGACCTGTTTTTTTCTGGAACTTCACTACTCGCAGATAAGTTCTGCATTCATAGTTACTTAAGGAGGAATCAACCTACTATATTTTTGAGAAGCAAGCTATCAATTGAAACGGTCGAGCAACGAAATCGACTTCATATCGACGTCGATTGTGGGTCGATTTTTAGTCGTAGAAAAAGGCTCACCTCAAATCGATTTCATAACGACGTCAATAGGGAGTCAATTTTGGGTCGAAGGCCACCGTCCATCTCAAATCAACTCAATAACGACGTCGACTTTGAGTAGTATAGCAGATTGTCCACCCAAAATCGCCTTGATGACGACATCGATCTGGAGTCTTAGAAAAACGGTTACCTTAAATCGACTTGATAACGTCGGCGACTTCGAGTCATACTTTGGAAACCAGCAAGTCGATTTGCAGTCGATTGTGGTCGATTTACGGTCGACATACCCCGGAACTATTTCGATTGTAAATCGACGTCGAATTTGTATCGATTACTTATCAAAATAATGGGTCGATTTAAGGTCGATTTGACGTCACATTGATGTCGATTTAGAGTCGACATGGTTCAACGGGATTTCAAGCTAATAGCATTTGGGTAGCTCAATCGCGGTTCTATATACTAAATTATTAATAGATTCCATAGCACCGTATTCTGAGCTTGTTTTACCCCCCTCCCCCCCACTCATTGGTCTAGTATGGGTGTTCATTAGAATTCAAGCCATTAGTTTTTAGGGGCTCACTTACGGCCTTCATGGTTTAGTATGAGTCTGGTTTACAATTTTTTAGGGTACTAGCTTCCAAGAGCTCACTCTCTTTGGTTTAGTATATTGTATATCAAGTCTATATGATGACCTGAGGTTCGACGTTAAGAATTTTACAAGTCCCAAGGTCATCCGTACGGACGCCCGAACGCATTTCCGAGATTTAGGGGTTAGAGAAAAAACATGAAACATGTCACGGCACTACTTTTTTCATGTAAGAGCCATCAATCGTTGAATTAAAGAGTATTTCAAGTCACCGATTGAACGTCCGTAGTTGACTTTTTTGTCAGCCATTCATATACATTTCTGTAGATATGTACCTTCTTACCACAAGATTATAGAAATTGATATCATTTACTCGTAAAAAGAAATCTTTTTGAATTGATTTTGTAACTCGTCATATTTTAGATGGCGTTTATTCGTAACTGCTATACCTAATATACGTTAAACTCGGCATATGAAAGAGATTCTTACGTTCAGAAATGCTCGAGAGATGAGGAATGTTGCTTCTTCTTTACTCCAATCATCGAATTTCTAGAAAACAAACGTAGAGCAATCTGAATTAGCGCAAAATTACAATCAGCACAATCCCGCGCGGCAAAATCTATACACCGTATAAATGTCAAACAAAAGTTCTCGTGCTTGTACATCATTATTAGCAGCATTGTCAGATCAGCTATGGAATATTATTAAACTCGGGAATTCAAATTTTAGCGTACAACTGTGGAGGATATGACACATGCTCTTTTGGGTAAGTAATTTGACATCGATTATTCCATAATATTTCTCAAAAGAAACTTTTCTGTCACGAAGTCAGAAATATTTCATTGCTGCGTTCAAATTTAATTGCGAGTACCCTTGCTTACTGTTACAATACGAGTAAAACCTTTTATTATAAATCGCATACAAGTATTCAACTCGATATATCATTCTACTCCCCATTTCCTTCTTGTGTACTCGGTAACGAGTACTTAAAATGAGGCAAATATCTTGTGAGTTGTAGCAGTATGTGTCGTACGTGTGTACATGAAATTTGTCTCTGCATTTCATTATTGAGGCAGGTCCCGGCAACTCTTTGATGGATAGCTTTGCTTGGTTGGGACAATTTTTGTTGTGATTGTCTTCTAAAAATGCCCGTTGCCTACATGTCATAAACTTGAAGAGAAAAGTTTCGACTGTTGAATTATGTATAATATGAAAGATAATTCGTCAGAATACCCCTTCCCTCTCCACGCCTCAAATTTTCATTTCTATCCTTGGGTGTATCTCACAATTATTTCAGATTTTTTTCATTTGGTAGGTACTTATCCCTCGGTACTTGACGCTAGGAACTGGCATAACACCTAGAAGCCATAAAGCAAAGGTGTTGCCAGTTTCTTCCTAGCGTCACCCTGATATTTGTTTATTCATCAAATACAATCTGATTTAATGAAAAAAAAAAAAAAATCCCTAGGTACTTATCCCTTATTAATTTTCTAAATCTCTTTTTCCCAAAAGAATGAACACTACACGCAGTTACGTTCGTGCGTGGGTTGGTATAGGGTTAGGGTGTACTTATGGAATCGAACTAGGTATTGATAACAGCCTATTTCATCATTGCCAAATATGCATGCTTTGACCTTCCTTTGAGGGGGCTATACTTTTTCAAATTATATGCATTTAAACCAGACATGCGCCAGGATCGCTAACAACGCGTGAGTTTTGTTCAACAGTAATGGTACTTTTGCCTGGTACGGAAAAAGTATCAAAACAATGGCGGTATATGGGAGAAAAATTTGAAATGACTCTCGAAAGAAGAGGAATTACAGGTTTCGTCATCCTATTCAACTTATAGAATGGGTATTTTTGGACATCTTTTATGGAATGTCAAAAAGCAAAATCCGCCTGATATTTTAATTTTTTCATTTTTCTCCCATATATCACCATAGTTCAGATGACCTCTTTTGATCTCCCTCCGCTGCAACGCAACGCAAACGCTGTCCGATTCGAGTTGTTGTCTACAAATTTCACTCTGTATGAGGCCTTCTTCTTACCTTATTTATATGATCTCGCAACACGTTTGAATAAACCATACAAACCGCTTCCATTGCGGTGAACGTTATTGTGCCCAATATCCATAACGGTATCAAACTGTATTTTTCCTAGAAAATACACGGAAAGTAATAAAATAATTATTGCTCATCACAGTCACACCTGTAAATTTGTTGAAATTGAAAATAACAAATTCCCAGGTATGAGAAATGCCTAAACTCTAACTTGAGCTAGGAAGTTTTTTCAAAAATCTCATCGGTCTAGCTTCGGCTTTTTGCTCTCATTTATTAATTTCTGAACGCTAGCTATCGCTAGGCTACCAAATTTGGAACAAAATGAAGCGGCTCCGGAGCGAAATAATATGTCAAAAGCATAGCCTCTCTGACTAACTGAATGCGCTTAGTAAGTAAAAAGCGACGGACATTTTGTTTCACTCCATACCATTCTAACTTTGTCTTTTCTTGGAAATCTTGCTTACTTCATTCAAAAGCTTCTAAGTAGAGCCCGGATTTTCTCGGCGTTAATAAAATCACTTTGCCAAGGACAAAAAACTTGAAAATTAGATAGAAGTTTGTTTTCGAGGTACCTAGTAGGGCTTGGGAAACAGATTTTATTTTGGCAAAGCATGCCGAAAATGGAATAGTAGCCAAAAATGGGTTTTAAAGCCAAAAAAAAAAAGTCAAAAACGACCAGTTTTGTAGAATATTCTCCAAAATTATTGAACTTTGAACAAAAAATTGGTGAATTTCGTCTAAAATCAAGTGACATTGGAACAAAATATTGAAGTTCGGTCGCTATATCGAATATTTGGGTTGAAGAAATTATAATTCGTGTCCAAAATTGAATGATTTCAATTGAAAAATTGATAAGATTTTGAATTGATGAGCTTGATCCCGAAATTTGTTCATTTTATTTCACCTTTTGTTATTTTATACATTTTTTAAAGTAGTCCGCACAAGCCTTCAAAACCAATTACGGGAGGCATTATTGAGGGGGGGGGACAATGATAGAAATGACGGTGCTCTTTCTCGCGGTCAAAAATTATGTAATTTTTGTCAAAAATTGAATAACTTTGATCAAGAAACAGCAAAAGCATCGGAAAACACGACTTTCTCCAATTCCCCCCCCCCCTCCCCATAAAATGCCGAATGATGCCGAAAATACAACATTCAAGAGCTAAAACTTTTCATTTTTAGAGCCAAAAAACCGAGCTTTGCTAATAAGTAACAATTGTCTTCTTTTGCACGAGTAGTTGTACGAACAGCGCAATACTTATTGTTAGGAACATGGATATTTCAAGTGAAAGAAAGTCTGCGAGGGTTCTTCAACTTTAGCCTTATTTATAATTGATAACATGGTCCTTCATTATTTAGTTGTTACTGCATATTTTATTCTCAGACTTCCCCATTCCAACGACTGATAACAGTTTCTCACAATTTTCGAAGGTATCCGCGCGTGTTCTACCCATAAACTTAGTAGAGATTTACGTTGAGAAGAGACGTGCGTCTGGAAACGTAAGAATCCACTTTCTCAATATAAAGCTAGTATTTTGTTGTTGATTGTCAGTACCTATGACCGTGTAAATAGAAATATTTCGAGCTAATAGCTTTTGGGTAGCTCATTTGCTCCGTACGTTCGCCCTCTCCTTAGTCTAGTAAGAGTCCTTTTTGAACTATCTCAAGCTAATTTTGGAGAGCCTTTCTTGGTGTATAGTTCCAGTTAGGGTATTTCGAGGTGATAGCTTTTGGGTAGCTCACTCGCTCCGCTCATTTCCCTCCTCCGTGAATTAGTATGAGCCTACTTTAGAATATTTCAAGCTCATAGCTTTTGGGTACCCCACTCGCTCCGTTCGTTCGCCCTCCTTGGGTTGGTTAAATAATTTTGAGCTAATTGCTTTGAATAGCTCACTAGGCCAGATATGAGTTTCTGCCTAAACCTAGTGTGGGCCTATAGTATAATAGTATATTTTCTAGTATAGGCCCAATATAATACCTAGGGTGAAGGAAGGATGTCTTCTTGCAAATCTCTCAATCACCTACCAGGTATAAAAATTTTTACTATCTTGGGAGGGAGGGAGGAGGGGAATGTGTACGTGCGGATTTTCGAATTGGGGTGCGGTGAGACAAAAGACATGAAACATGTCAAAACTACAATACTGCCTGCCAAAGTGAAATACACCTGAATAGAAAACTGTAAGGATGAATGATGACGTAACAACTAAATATGACGGCCCATATCCTCAAGTGTATTTATAGGACTCTACTTCAACTCAAATTAAACGAGGAGTGCAGGGAACCCGTTCTGTGAGAAACATCTTCAAGTCAATTGTAAGTTCAGTTTTTTTTTCTTAGCGAAGGTCAAACTTTCTTTCAGTCTTCCCTCCTCTGAAATTATATGTGATAGGAGGGGAGGGGGAATTCGAAAAAAAAAATTCACTTTTGAGCAATACATATTGTGATGTGAGAGGGACTTGGAAAAGTTTAAACTTTCAAGCTATACAGTACTTGAGATGAAAAAATTTGTCTCTCCAATTGTAAATGACAAAAGCGGAGAAATTTGTACGAAACTCGCAGCCTACTTCGTAAGCTGCTTGGGGTTACCTTCATTAATTGCGTTGATTGAGGCAAACAGGGAACCTGTTTTATGGAAGTCTGTTTGGGATAAAGATTAAACTTTGTTCCAGAGTTGAAGCTTGAAAGTCAGAATTTTTTCTAGTCCCTTCCTATCAAATGTAGCTTAAAAGTCAAGGTTTTTCCAAGTTACTCCCTATCAGATATAAATCGAGACTCAAAATTTTTCCCAGTTCCCTTCTCATCACATAAAGCTCGAAAATGCTTCCAGGTCGCACGTGATTCTAGACAGTGCCTGGTCTAGCCTCCTCCTTCAAATGACCCCCCCCCCCCTCTCCTTATGAAAAATTTCGCTTCTCCCTAGTAATGGTAACCATTTTAAGGATCGCAAACGGGAAATTTTTGAACGAGCTCCAAACTCAGAATGGTGTATCATATACTAGGCTGATACTAGACCTGTACCAAACTATTCACTCTACAGTGTTCTCGGCTACAGCTACGCTTTTCGCATAGTTTACTCTAGTATACTGGATGTATGATGAACAGCACACTACAAATATAGGATTTGAAGAAAGGTTGATCATCAATTAGGCTAGAACAGAATGCTGTATTTGGGACGAGCGCGGCCAGTTAGCTCGTGAGCCAGTCAGCCTAATATACTGTATACTAGACCTTAATTTACTGTAAGGACTGGAGAAAATTTTGAGTTCTCGGTAGAAAGTTGTAATGGACTCGCGGCTTCAGAAGCGTTTCAACTCGGTGCATTCCCGTCACAGTCACTATTTGACAAAGGCTATTCGTGAATTCCAATTTCTAATTGAATCTCTGAAAAACTACTTGCGTTGGTATGCGTATAGGGTTCAACCTACTTCCCTCAAAAAAAAAAAAATGTGCGTACTTGTACATCGTGTATACTTCTTCAATATTTTTCGAATTTGACTAATTCTGAAACATGCGTCTATGACCCTTCATAATGTTCTCGGTAGAAAACTCTTTTCTGCATTCGTCCTCATATCTACTCTCATTGTTATCGGTCACGTTGCGCTTGCTAAGCAGAATTACGTCCTGTCCGGATGCTGATCGTAGACTACTAAATGGAATTCTTGTCAACAAATTTCTTTTGTCTTCATGGTCGTCTTGACAATGGTGCTCAGTTCTTTCTCTTTCCTACGGTTTTAAAATAGCTCCTACTGTAAAAAAAAAAAAAAAGAATTGAGTAAGTCTTGACACTGCACGGGTTTTCTTGTTTTCTTATTTCTTTTTTCACCGACTTTTCATACGAGAGAAGGATTACTGCCGGTAGTGAGAGGGAAAAATAATTTTTTTCGACGTTCACTGGTGTGAGGATTACAAATATTCCTTTTCTACGTTTCGCCAGCGGTTATTTCGCGGTTTTGTCAGTCTCTCGCGTGAACCTCTCGCATTACAAATTTCGTATTATGAATAAAATTCGGGTATGATTTGAAAACACCATTTCGGAAACTAATCCCAGGTAAATTGCTACGATATTTCGATTCGGCTACTCGTTTTCTTCTCGCCACTTTTGTCCTTCATCCTGAAACAACTTCTGCATGTTGCAGAGGTCTCCAAAATTGGCTGTGAGATTACAATTTTTTTTCGCGTCAAAAATTATCTCATACTAAAACTTTTGACGCAGCAGTTTTTTTGTGGTACTCTAAATTGAAGAAATCGTCGCGTGATTTATTGAAAAAGAAGAGACAAGCAGACAGGGGCACAACATATTAAATTGCATGCCAATCACGATTCGTCCCGACAATTTATTTGCTGATACCCATTGAAAATTCTAAAAGGAATACATCAGCACGCCTAAACTGACAATAGCATTATAGAAAAATGATATCGCTGTTTCAGCTTGATTGCCAAAATTCAACTACTCTTGTAGCAGCCTCTTGTTCGTTTATGTCAACATCCTGGCGTTATCTTTCATCGTCTCTATTGACATAACGACTACTCGTGCTTCGAATTCCGGTATTATTTTTTATATTTCTACTCTGCGGTACATCTTTTATATTTTTCAATCAAAGTTTCTTACAGATTTGAACTTATCATTCGGGAAATCGTGGGTTGTTATTTTTCATTCAAATTCCACGTCATTATGAAACTCGTCCTTCAACAAATCTAAGAAGGAAAAAAGGGTTTATAGTTTTTCATGGCTATTGTTTTAGTTATTGTAACGGAATAAGACTCGAATGAAAAAAATATTCTCGGAATGATACTAATATGTGAGTGAAGAAACTAGAAAGAAGGCACGAGTGTAGCAAACGTTGATTTTATCAAGTTTACAGTGCAATGGCTGCATGAAGTAAGATTGATATCTCGCGTATTTGTATTTAACCTAGTGAAAAACGTTTTACAGGACTTGAACACATTCCCAAGAATATTTCAATATGGAGGGCTGTACAGTCTAGTCTAAATTATTCATTCTGCGAGACTTTAAAAATTAATTTTCTAAGCGCGAGATATGTATTTTGAAAGTAGTGCGTACCTTTCCAAGAAGCAAAATTTGCTGATGATGTGCCGACAAGAGAAAGAAAATTTCCTGTGGAATGGTAGTAACTCGAGAATTTGACCGAATTAATTCGGTCCCTTGTGTTACAGTCGGACATATTGAGAAAAAGCTCTACAATACTCAACGAGTAAACTGGAGGACAATTTACAAGAACCACAGGCGCTTTCTGGTAAACAACCATTTTCAAGCAAACATAAGAAGCAACTCGACGAGATGGAGAAGAAATACAGTAGCAACAACGCCAGCGAAAAATCATGATTGAACTAGCGAGGTATGGGATTGTGAGTCATACTCATAAACTAGTTCAACCAACCCTTCATCCGGAATGTACCCATTGAGTATTGTAATGTTATTTTGTTTTCCAAAGCACGGCGTTTGAAATAAGACCTCTCTCTGTGAAGGAGGGTTTTGAAGCCCTCCCTGAAACCACGACCACTGATTATAAGATGGTCAGCATAGGCTGATTCGCTTAACTTTCCCTCTTCCCAAGCCTTTTTATGTTCATTCAGTATGATTTCAATTTGACGACTGGCCCCACCCTCATAAATACCATTGCAGTCTTTACAAACTATGCTATAAACTCCGCTCTTCTCAACGGACGGGACAGGGTCCTTCAACTTAACAAGGAGCCCTTTTACAGTTGTTAGGTTGTAGAAAACCGGCCGGAAGCCAACCCAACTTTGTAGAAAATTTTCCCAAGAAGGGAAGTCTTATGAACCGAGCTCTTCTATCTTGGTAGGAATTGCAAGGGAGGAAATAGTTGAATCAATGTAACTCCGTGTGATCTTCCAACAGACCATTATGGTCAATGTCCACATTGACCTCATTCACACAAGCCAAGTATTTCATAATTTGGAGTTTCTTTTGGGAAGCTGACTGGTTCAGTGGGATGCGGGTCAGCCAATGAATAAAGCTATTGAATCCGCAAACTTGTGGACAACAGGGCAGAATGACAAGCCAATATTGGTCAAAGTATCCTTTCTATATTATTGAAAACGCATAGACTCTACTCTTTCTGAGATAGTGAGGTCCAAGAAGTTGATATTAGAGCCTCCAATTTCCAAAGTGAAATTAATGCAGCGATATTGAACATTTAGGTACTTGAGAAACTGACCAAGGAGATCTTGGGAACCAGTCCATGCACATAGAACGTCATCTACATACCTGTGTCAATAGTGAATGTGATTGAGGAATACTTGGCCCTAAGAGAAGAGGTCAGCCTCAAACTTGGACATGCAGATTTCCAAAATAAGGGAACCTAATGATAATCCAACAGGAATGCCAACCTTCTTAGGTAACTTGAAAATTTTTTTATTGGATTTGCAAAAATTAGGGTACCAGAAGAATTCTTGTAACTCTTTGTGAGAAGCTCCAGATTGAATAAGGAGGTCACACATATGTTACATAGCAATGGCTCTTGATATGTTAGGGAACAGGCCACCCAGGTCAAATGAGCATAGAGTGGTGCCTGGAGGAAGTAAATGATCTTTAAGCTTATCAGCTAAAGAAATTGAATTTTTTACCAAGTTAGGAGACTCATACTCAATACAAGATTTAAACCACCTATCCAAGTATTTAGCAAGAGAGTAATGGGGAGAGCTGGAGGAGATATAAGACACAATAGAATGCATTGGGGTATCCTTTTTGTATATCTCAAGCAACCTGTGAAGGAGGGGAGGGATAGGATTTGGTTCAAACAGGAATTTTTTAGTTGTAGGCTTGCAGCTTATCATAATGATGCTATTATTAACAACCTTTCTAACCTCTTTGATGTACTTAAGGAAATTGATGTCAGCATTTCCAGTGGCACCACATTGGACTTCTCTATAACAACTATAGAATTCCCTTTATTTGCCTCAGTAAGTAATGATCCCTCCTCCTTGAGCTTCCAGTAGTAAGGGATCCCCTTTAGCACACTTTTGGACTAAAATCAACTAGAAACATCTAAAAACAACTCAAATTGCCCAAAAAGGACTCAAATGAACCAAATTACCATAGTTCCACTGGTCTTATACTGGTCTAACACAATATTGGTCCACTATTAGACCATAATTCCACTGGTCCGACTCTATACCATGGTACATTGTAGAGGTATTGACACTCGCATATCTTCACCATAAAAACAACTGTCCGTTGTTTTCTGGTTGTTCTGCAAAGTATTTGTAGAGCACGTTGTCAGTTAGGTTTCAATAGTATAATAGTACATTTTGTATCGAGAGGCGAAAACAAGCAATATTGGAACGAGCGAAGAGTAGCCGCTTGAGCGAAGCAAGTGCGGATAGTGAGCGAGTTACAATATTGTTTTTCGACACAAATTACAAACAGTACTTTTTATAATACATGAAGCAAAATTAGACTCTCAAAAGTAGAATTTGTTATAGTTTTCATGTTTAATTATTGTTTAAATGGCACCACTGACGCGATTTTTGCTACGGGTAAAACACTTTTGCCACAGGAAAAACATTTTTGCCAAGGTTCTGATAATGGCGAGTTTTGCTTCAAAAAACAAACACGGTACTTTTGCTGCATGTATTATAAAAAGAGTCTTATTGCAACTCACTGCTTTTTAAAAAATTGTAAAAAAAATCAGGAATTAACGTAGAGAGCTTGGCCTTGGCCAAAAAATTAAATTTTTTAAACTCTATAATATTCAAAAATATTCATTTTTCTAGGTACATTTCTCAATGTTCTATAATCTTTGAAAAATTCAGCAATACTAGGGTACCTACAGTAAAGCTGTGCTACTGGCAGCGTGGCAGGGTGAGGAAGGATGCGCTAACTGGAGACCAAGATTGTTGCAAACCTAGTGGAATTCCTTGTTCACTACCAGATTTTGTAAGACACAATTTTTGCATAGTGTCAATACCTTTATAATATACCATGCTCTGTACCTTATGGTGATTGGTTCATTCCAGTTGTTTTTTGGTTGTTTTTCTACTATCAAACACCGGCAGACCAGTGGAACAATGGTAATGAGTCATTTTTTGGTAATTTGAGTTGTTTTTGGTTATTTCTAGTTGTTTTTAATTGATTCTGGTCCAAATGTGTGCTGAACAGGGGACCTTACTACTGCCTCCTCCTCAAACCCTTGATCACCTCTCTTGCAGTGCTATTCATATATGGAAGTGGGGTTGTCATTGTCTTAGTTGCTTCTCTTGTTCAAGAGGTTGCGTATACCCATTAGATTCTCCAATTTCTAGCACATCTTATTGTTTCCTATAATATCTTGCAAGGGGAGTTGACAGGTAAGTTGGTGGTTATCAGCTCCCTATCAAAAAAAGTTGCCGTTTTTCCGCGGCGTTTAGGCGCTTGTAGTGAAAAATTCCGCCGCAAAACAGAGCGCAGGGATTTTTTTTGCGGCGTTCTGCTGCGCAACGTTCTTCATTTTCAGCCTCACTTGCCGCTGAACGTGGCAGAATCTTCTTGCTGCTGAACGCGACTTGTAAAAATAACGCGGCGCTCTGCGGCGAATTGGATGTATTCATGTGCTTAAAGCAGCAGAATTAATTTAGCTGCTATACTCTCCTTGATTAAATTACGTAGCGTTTTGCCGCTCATTAACTTATTTTGGTGCTGAATGCGGCGCTGTATACATTGCTGCTGAACGCGTCACAGTATAAAAACTGCGGCTTTAGGTGGCAAAATAATTTTCATTATCTTTTATTTCTTAGCTTGACGGTATGACGTACGGCTTCTAAATTAATTGAAACATTTTTCAACATTTAATAAGAGTTATTGGTCGATTTGAAGTTGACCAATAACTAAAAATTGGAAGATCATTTCGACCAATAACCAATAACTAAAAAAATTTGGGAGATCATTTGACCAACAAGCGTTGATTGAGAAAAAACTTTGGGAAAAAATAAATTTAAATGTAGTAAAAATGTGACGAATGAACGTATTTGCGTTATTTTTGCTCGTGTACAAGGTAGTAGTTTTTGCTGAATTCTTTTGTTTCAACTGTAGTGAAAATTACTGAAAGTGTCATTCGTAACATTTTTACTACAGTTTGGAGTAATTTTTCAAGTTTTTCTCGGTGTTTGACTCATATGTATTGTATATTACTCTATATAGCCGTTCCCCTCAAATATATTCCTCCGGCCGTCATTGACCTTGCAACTTGGAGCAATTTTGTACCTTTGACTTATAGTGTGATTTGGAAATAGCTGCGCAGTATACGAGAAAGCTATAAAAGAGGAACAAAAAACTCAGCTATCTCGTTACTGAACACATTTTGGAAACAAAAAACAAAATGGGCAGCTATTTCTATCAAGCCTGAGGGACTACAAGGTGTGCAACCAAAGAATAAGAGAAGTTGGAACCTCCCTCTTTCAAGGACGTACAAAGAACTTTTGGGGATATGAACCATACCTATATTAAATTTTACTCAGAAATTTTTAAAAATTCAATTGTTGAGATCACCGGTAAATTTTTGTTTTTGTCCTGATTGAGTTTGTCCAAGGGGTCTTCGCTTCCCTTTTTTTCTTGGTGAAAAAGTGTCGGCTGTCATTAGTATTTCATTTGTTTTTATTCTGAAAATGAGATATGGTGTTTCCAAAAACCTTAATCAACCTTTGTTTCAAAAATTCACATTTCCTCAAACAATTTTTTCATAATTTTACGCTTATTTTTCAATTATCGAAACATTTTAATTCTTTATTCGTTTAATTTTATTTTCTTCGTTTATTTATTCATTTATTGTCGACATTCTTGTTCTGATCAAACTTTTCCAAAAAATTCTTGTTTGCCTATTGTGTGTATTTTTGAACTACCTATATAAATCCATTCCGTTCCTAGTGGTTCCATCAATTTCATTTTCATTCCAATTGTACCTCTATCATTCTCATTCAGATACTGGTACTACATGAATTATTGAAATCTTGCAATATGTTTTCAGTTTTCAAAATTCAGTATTTTAAACGTTGAGTAATTTGTTAAGTATCTTTTTTTTTTAAAGAAAATTAAATACCTACGCAAGCATTTCAAATTTTCAGTTCTTATTTCATTCCCTCCCCTTAATAAAGACGCTCCTTGCATAGCCTTAGTTTTTCAATTTTTTTTTTGTCAGGTTTAGCATTCAATATATAAATTTTAAGTGGAAACGGAACTTTGCCCTCTTGAAACTTAGGCCTACTATCTGAACTAAACAGTCCATCAATTCCGAAAAAAAAAGATAAAAAATCTATAAATACAACAAATCTACTAAAATTACCTACCATGAAGAAAATACCTATCCCTGTTAGCACTTAGCGCATTACCAATCTCGAACTTTTGAAGCCGTACTAAATAATGAATTTAAATTTTTGTTTTTGTTGTTTTTTTTTTCTTATCAAGTTTATGACAAAATTTTGATGGTTTCTTAAAATCAAATTTCAGATTTTTAGTGGTGAAACCACCACAATTCTGTTAATTTAATCAGAGAGAGAGAGAGAGAGAGAGAAAGGAAGAAAGAGAGGAAAAAAATAATGAAGAGTAAAAAATAAACAAACATTTCAATCTATCTATAGCGCGCATTGTAGGAAACCACGAAATTCAGCGCCTGTCCGCCAGACATACGGTGGCGTAGCGTTTAGGGACATACATTAGGATAGGTTTCAAGTAGGATAGGACAGGATCTAGCCCCTCCCGACCTCGATGTCACAAAATTCTGAGCTATTCACTCACGATTTTTTTTTCTTCTAATTTTTCTTTTTTTAATTATAAAAAAAATTTACGCGGTTTTTGAAATTTATTTCGTTATTATTTTAATACGGTGATCAAGGTACGTATTATACGCGCGCCGTATTATGCGCGCGGCGGAATACAGCAGAAAATTGTCCGCCGCAAAAAGGAGCGGATAACAGCAGAAAAATATTCAGCCGCGTAAAACACTACGCGACGCAACGCGGCGCAGAGCAGCGCACAAGAATCTGCCGCTAAAAATTAGGGGGTCACACGCTCCGTAGCGTTTTGCGGCGTAATTCAAGATGCTTTCAGCGCCTCAAAATACGCCGATATTTTTTTGATAGGGCTTAGATCTTCTTCTTCCTCTAATTGGTTTTCCTTGGATGCGTCCTTTAGCCCACAAAATCTGGGAAAATGGTATGTTTATATTGGTGGTGCAAGGAAGCGGGGTATTAAGGACCAAATCAGCACACATTTTTTGAGGATTAAGCCTGGAACCCATCTTCACAGTTGAATCCACAACAACATTTTGCAAGAACGTTAGCATTATTGAGGGGGAAGGAGGGCCAAACTTCAAACCTTTTTGTAAGAGAGTGGTCTTGTTGCAAGTGAACTCTACTTGACTGCAATTTATGATACAAGGCTGAAATTTTAGTACTATACTGGCCTCTATAACATCACCCAACCAGTTGTCAAATTAAAATCAGAGTGGATGTGAATCAGCCTTTGCTGACCACCTTATAACTAGTGGTTATGGTTTCAAGGAGGGATCTAAAACCCTCCTCTAGAAAGAAGTCTTCCTTCAAATGCAGTGCTTTGGAAAACATCAAAATTATTTGTCATCTAAATACTGATAAGATTATATAACTAAATCAGTATATTCCAGTTAAAGGGTTGGTTGAACTAGTTTATGAGTATGACTCACAATCTCATACCTTGCTAGTTCAGTCATGATTTTTCTCTGACATTGTTGCTATTGTATTTCTTCACCATCTGGTTGAGTTGCTTTTTATATTTGCTTGAAAATGGTTGTCTAACCAGATGCACGCTTGTGACTCATGTGTTTAAAAAATTTCTACAGTTCTTGTAAATTGCCCTCCAATTTACTTGTTGAGTATTGTGGAGCATTTCCTCAAGAATTTTACTTGTTTTAAACATGCATGAAATTACCTTCAAATTCACGCAAAATGCGCAAACAATCTTGTCAGAGTCCCTCTTGTTTTTAAGTTGTCCAATGGGGATTACCCTCTAGAGGATGGGGTCTGAAGTTTGGGTTCATTCTTAGGCAACTGGCGTATTTAAGAAAACAAAGCTAATTTTTGCTTCACTTGAGCCTGGGGAAAAACTTCAAGCTTAAAATTTTTGTAAGTCACTTTTGATCCAGCATTGACCTGCCACTGACATGACCTGATGTGGTCCTGACTTGACCTGCCGCTGACTCGACAGTGATACGACCCTGACGTGACCCTAACCTGACCCATTTTATATTGTTTTATTCTGTGATGAAATAAATTCTTACATGATGTAGAATGAATCTGAGATTCTTAGCTTCACAAAAATCAGATAAATTCTGTCATTTTTAAAATAACTGAAGTTACCCAAAGGTCTCTATGGATGAGCGGATGAGCCTCTGGAGGCTATTGTCTGCTATATGTGACGGCACAGGGCAGTTGGAGTGGTGTTTACACAAATTGTTGCGGTTGCAAAGTTTTCCCATCACAAGTGATGGAAATGCAGCGAGAAATTATGTTGAAACGCTACAGTTGACCCACAAGTCCAATGTGGAATTTCATGTACAAGGGCTGAATAGAAAATATACTACATAATAGAGAATATAATTGTACTTACTTTCAAAATCGCATAGAACAACAACACGGTCAAACATATGTTGAACGAATGTACGGTCATGATAGCCACATATGCAATTTGAACACCTATGATAAAACAATTGTATGTCATGGACACTTCACTTCAAGGAGACTCAACGTTTTGCTAAAGCATTTAGTATTATTATAGTAATGACAAACTTTTTAAGCAAAAGTTTTAAATGAAGATATCAGTACCACTTCTTAGAGATATGTTTTTTTCTAAGCCCGAGAGACAGCAAAAAGGAAGAAACAATTTATTCTGTATCATAATAAATCCCTCAGTACTTATTGTTGATCTCACCGTTGAGAAATTGCTCAAAACTAATCTCCCGGATTATTCTATTTTCTGTGTTAGAATCTTACCAACAGACTTGAATAAGATATTAAGATTTGGGAGAATGTTTTCATAAATTTAGGTTCCACCAGTTAACAACTTTTCATTTTTCCCTTACATATTGTTTTCGGTTGACTTAATTTTTGTTCGCATACCGTATACGTTTTCCGCTTATGTATTAAAGAAAATAAGCAAAAGAGTCGAGGGAGTGATTGGCAGTATTATTACAGAAAGGCAACATTTTTTTCCTCTCTCTTATTGTTCTGGGTGAGAAACACATATGTGTACGCACTTTTCATGTGAGGATCGTAGGCTTAGCAGTACCTACCTTGTGGGAATAAAGCGATGTCTCAAAAACGCGTACATTATCATTGTTTTTGTAAGCGGTAAAATTTGAATATGAAAGCTAACTCGTAAGTAGTTTGCGGTATTCTAGCGCGATGAGAATGACAATACACATTTGTTTGTACAATTTTTGATCATTTTTCAACTTTTTTTTCTCCTTTTCTCATTTGAAATTCCTTGTGAGTATGGATCGAACATGTACAATATGCGGAGAACAAACGAAAGAATTGCTAAGAAAGAACGGCGCGCATCTCTATGATCGCTTGGATGTATAAATTTTCTTAAACAATGAAGCTATCAATTTAATTTTTCAGCTCATAATATTGAGCATCTTGTGGGATTATTTGTAATTTTGATTTCTTGGGCTAAACATAATTGAATAGGAATG
The DNA here is from genome assembly GCA_035079395.1 of Aspidiotus destructor. Lineage (NCBI taxonomy): Eukaryota > Metazoa > Arthropoda > Insecta > Hemiptera > Diaspididae > Aspidiotus > Aspidiotus destructor. The sequence goes on along the minus strand of JAVHKZ010000003.1, from coordinate 5,456,833 downwards.
CAAAAATCTTTGACCTAATTTAACTACCAGTCCGTCTTTATCTAGAAATTAGTATCATTCATTATGAAAAACGAATAATTGTTTTACTAGTGGTTTTTAGAGCGCACAAACGTTCGTTTACCCTTTGTTTTCAAAGAAATCACCGGTACGTCATTTCTACCAAGATAGGTACCCAGTAGAATTCGTAATCCAAGGTAGATACGCAGTAAAATTTATGACCCCAGAATTCTATAGATTTTACCTCATATTAAAACGTGTTGGGTTCGACACACCAATCTGTGCATAAATTGATATCATTTAAAAAAATATTACTCTTCAAAATCTAGTTGGTCTTCATCTTGAAAACCTCAGTTCACTCACCTAATTTTCAGGATTTCAAAAAAAAAAAAAAAAAAAATCGGCCAAATGTAAAAATAACCCCAATTTGATTCTTCCAAAGACAGAATTTTTGTCCATCCAATAAACACTTCACGATTCGCTATGTTCACCTTGTTTTGTTTTTCAGTCCCTTCATTATTGTAGATATAACAACGTACTACCTTTTCACCGCAAATAATACTGAATAAGCTCCTTATCTTATTAAAGTGGGACTCGTTAGTTCAACATTCACTTTGGTTTAGATTTTACGAGGAACGCAATGAGATTTTTTCCGGCAATTCATCACGACGAAAATATTCGAGGCACGACGGCAACCTTGTAAATTTGAGCGATATTAACGTTTTAATTATAAAATGTTACCGTAGAAAAGGAGGATGTTTTTATTATCACGAGGAGAAAAATATAAGATTTTCACGCCGAGCGAAATGAAAAACAAAAAAAAAAGATAAGTACTAATTTCTAGTGACGTTGGTAGATTGGAACTATGAATTTTTTCGCAAACTAAATTGGTCCAGAATTATTTATGAAAAATACGAATTGGTCTCCAGGCGCTTAGACTCGTTCAGAGGAGAAGTTTTGGACTCTTTGCATATTTCGTTTGTAGAAGTTAATTAATTTCGCGATGTTTTGCAATTAAAAATATGCATCGCTAGTACAAGCCTTTTTACGCGCACCGTTACCCTTCATCTGTTAAAAATAAAAAGATTTTCAACAAACTCAATTCACTTGATCCGAGATGACCCAGCAAAGATACAATGAAATAGGAGGCATTGAAGAAAAAAAAAAAAACTTGAATAAATTACGTGATTGTGTTTGAAATTTTTGCAAGCACCAAGTAAAACTATTGGTGGAAATTAGGAATTGATATGAAAGTATTGCACTAAAATATTCTCAGAATTTTCAGGAGTATTTGGTTTTGTACTATTGTGCCATAGAGTAGTAAACCAAGACACAAGAAAGTTCTTTATTATTTTTTTCAACAAGTTTTAAAAGTACGAGCTTAGCTCGGAGATACAATGAATGATAACATTGACGTGAGTAAAGATAGATGAAGGACAACAAGGAAGAGATTAATGTGGAGTGGAATTACTCGTAGTGCAGATGCTTGAGTTTATTTAGATGTTGGGGTAAAAGTTAATTAATTGTAAGTACCAGTAAGTATTGTAGGGTACCACAAATGGTTTCGTAGTTGTTTTTGAATACGAGTACTTCAGAGAGAAAGGAGGGAGTATTTGTGAGAGTATGAAGAGATAAAAGTTGGGGCAGACGAAAAAATTGTCGACTGCTTGGTTTTTTTATTGACAGTAGGAGCAAGATGGAGGGGTCAGGATGTGAGGGTTGGTTCTGAGGGAGGGTAAAATTTTGGCGGCCAATTCTTAGGCTGGAAAGAATGACTTCTTCTCATCTTGAATTCAGAATTAGCTTGCTTGGAGGCTGGGACAACGGCGTCATGTTCAGAAAAGCCAATGTACCCGGAATCCACGTGACGATTATTCGAGTCCCAATTGAGTTTAGAGTATGAAGTGTGAGGAGAATACGTTGTATGATTGGATTGGATTGATATGCGCCCGTAAAGAAAATGAAGGATTTCTTGGCGTTGCCAAAAATATAAAGATCATGTTTCATGTCTTTTCGCCAGTCGTTTTAACCTCTTCATAGTTCAAAAATTTCCGAAATTTCAAGCTTCTTGTTCTAGTATAAGTCTACATTAGAGTATTTTAGGCTGACTGCTTTCTGGGATTCACTCACTCCGTTCGTTCGTCCCATTTCTTGGTCTAGTATAAGTCTACCTAAAGTGAAAGAGGAGGGGCACTCGTAAAGGTAGTATATAGGGTGAGGCAAAAAGATGTTCCCGATTAAATAGGAGTTTTCGCTAAATCCGCCGTAGCGCGAAAACGCGAAACGTTAGATATATAGTTTGAATGTACAAAATTTGTATTCCAATTTCATCTTTAATTCGAGCCACATCCGAAGTTTCTACGACTTTTCTGAGCCGAGTTATGGACCAAAATATTCCGAAAATTGATTAATTTGCAAAGATGTTTCATATAAAACATTGAAAAATCCCTCACTTTCAAGCTTCATAGGGTTATTTTGGCACTTTTTTCGGAATCAGCGTTAAATTTCACTTTGAAATCAGAAGAAATATGGAAGTTGAGACAATTTTTAATTTTGGCAAATTGATGAATTTTTGGCACATTTTGGTCCATAACTCGACTCAGAAAAGTCGTAGAAACTTCGAATGTGGTTCAAATTGAAGATAAGACTGAGATACAAATTTTGTACATTTAAACTATTTGTCTAACGTTTCGCGTTTTCGCGCTACGGCTGATTTAGCGCAAACTTCCATTTAACTGGTAACATCTTTTTGCCTCACCCTGTATAGCTATCGTATAAACCTAGTATATAAACTGGGGAAAAAAAGTTTTCAAAATTTTACCCAATCAGATATGTTGTGGATAATGCGGGACATAAATATTTGAGAGTTCTAGGCTAAGGCTTTAGAGCGGCCCACTTGCTTGATGTAGTATAAGTCTACTTTGGAATATTTCAGGCTATTTAGCCTTCTTGGTCTAGTGTAGTATATTGAAGGTTGATGAGATTACTGGGCCTCAGTATGTTTCAGATGTTGTAAGCGGACCAGAATTAACGACTTATGACGTCACCGACTTATAACGTCGCCGAACTTACGACGTCACAAGCTAATGGCTTCATAATGGCGCTCAGAGTTCTCTTAGCCTAGCATAAATCTAACCTACGCCTTTTCATTATAATATGTTGTATTAAGATAAGCCATGAAAATATATGAAGGGCTACTTTATAGTACAGTATACAGTATACATGAGGAGCGTTTTTCCAAAACTTGTTAAGTCCATTTAGCAAATTTTTCAGGAAAAATAAAAAAACTACCTCTATTCGTCACAGTGAGAGATAATGGCAATGTTTGAATGGTTATAGTAGGAGTGGATGGTCATACATGAGTACAAAAATTGGCATCCACGTGCATTGGCTCATTAGCTTGTGAGGCTGCGCCCAAGAGGTACAAATTTTGGACTTAACGAGTTTTGGAAAACTAATTTATCTGATTTACATGTATTGATGTCCAAAGAATATTGAAAAAGGGTGCTAAAATAAAACGGCTCATATATCTTAGACGCATAGATAGCGGTGCCAAAAATTATTTGACATTTTTATATGATGTATTACTTGTATAAAAATGCTAATATCTCAATTTTGAATAAAATGGACTTAACGAGTTTTGGAAAAACGGTCCTCACATACTTTATTATGAAGATACCTAGTATAAAGAAAAAGAGTAAAGGCGTAGTACTCAGAGTTTTCAATCACCCACCAGGGATAAAAATTTTTTACAAGTCCTTAAACCTAACCCAACCTAACCTCACCCAAAATTTTTCCTAGTCCATTATAAATATACTACAGTTAGTATAAAAAGGATGATACAATCACCTCCCAGGTATTTTTATTTTTTTATTTTTATTTTTATTTATTTTTATTTTTATTTTTATTTTTATTTTTATTTTTATTATTTATTATTTATTATCATTTTTTTCAGAATTATTTTTGATTTCATTTATATTTTATTTCATTTTTTATTTTATTTTATTTTATTTTATTTTATTTTTTTTGAGAGAGAGGATGGTACTCGCAAATTTCTCAATGACCTCCCAGACATTTATTTTTAATTTTAATTTAATTTAATTTAATTTAATTTAATTTAATTTTTTACCGACTTTTCCAATTGGAAAGTGAGGTATTACACCCGTAGCAAGATGAACAGGGGGAGGGGGCAATGAATTTTCTCGACGTTTTAGAGGTCTTAGATCATAAGTAGCCTAAAAAAAAAATTTCAGGTTTCCTTATATATATATATATATATATATATATATATATATAGTCATATGTATAAGATTTTTTTGTCCGTGGAACTCCTCCAAAACTATCCGGTGGATTTTTTTGTAACTTGGCCATATTGTAGTATTATATCTGAATATGTGCACCCGCAATTTTTGTGAGAATTGGATGAGTAGTTCTCGAGAAATTCGCAATTTTTTGAGAAATTTTTCAGTATTTTGAGTATGTGTTTGTCCGTGGAACTCCTCCGAAACTATCCGGGGGATTTTCCGGTAACTTGGCCATATTGTAGTAATATATTTGAAGATGTGCACCCGCAATTTTTTCGAGAATCGGACGAATAGTTCTCGAGAAGCTTTCAATTTTTTCAGAAAATCCGATGAGTATTTCTTGAGAAATTTGCATTTTTCTCACTATTACAAGTAGTCGCTCACATTACCTGAAGTGAATTCCTATTCTTTTGTTATCAGTGCGTCTATTGTGTTGTGATGAAGAACCTTTTATTTGACAGGTTCATTTGATAAAGGGTTCATTGAATTAATTTACACAGTGCAGTGAGGGCTTCTTTAGGTTAGGTTAGGTTAGAAATGTGCACCTGCAATTTCTTTTGAGAATAGGATGAGTAATTCTTGAGAAATTTGAAATTTTTTTTGAGAAATTTCTCACTATCACAAGTAGTTGCTCACATTACGAGAAGGAAATTCTATTCTTTTGTTATCAGAACGTCTATTGTGATGAAGAACCTTTTATTCCACAGGTTCATTCTTGACAAAGGGTTCATTAAATTAGTTTACAAGAATTATTTACACAGTAAGGGCTTCTTTAGGTTAGGTTAGGTTAGGTTTGAAACATTTGCCGACTTTTTTTCTTTAGATACAGATGATGACGAGAGAATAAATAAAATTTATAAGTTATTAGGAGGAGTGATTCTCTTAATGAAATTTGATTGGTCAAAGGAAAAGTCGTGTATTACTCACGCGACTGCGTGAGTGTTTTTATGATTTCTTTTTTTGTAGAGAGGATCGTACTCGCAAATTTCTCAAAGACTTCTCAGGTATATGTTTTTATTCTTAATTTTAATTTAATTTAATTTTTAATTCTTATTTTTATTAGATAAGGATACTGATGAACACATGGGCACGTAACAGTGGAATTTATTAAATTACCGAGTACGGCACAATAGAATTTTTTCACAGGTCAAAAGTTTTGAATAAAATGAAGTCAAATTTTGAATGAACGTGGTCGAAATTGGGTGTTTAAAAAACAAAATTAAATTTGGAGGTCGAAAAGTAGAATTACTTTTAAATGAATTTTAAATGTAAATAATATATAATAAAATAAACGAAAAATAATGAAGTTATACTTGGTAATTTAAGAAGCGCGACCGGTTTTGATATGTACTCTAGCGTATCATCATCAGGCGAACTACAGTGAGAAGTGGAGAAACGTAATGAGAAGAAAAGAATAGGTACTTAAGATAGAAAAAAAGTCAAGATTAGTCATGATTGAACAAAATAGAATTTATTTTAATTTATTTATTTTTTTATTTATTATTATTATTATTATTATTTATTTTTGGAGAGAGGATGGTACTCGCAAATTTCTCAAAGACCTCCCAGGTATATATTTTTATTTTTAATTCAATTTTAATTCAATAATTTTATTTTATTTTATTTTTTATTTTATTTTTTATTTTATTTTTTATTTTATTTTTTATTTTATTTTTTATTTTATTTTTTATTTTATTTTTTATTTTATTTTTAATCAATTTTTTCTTCTTTTTTTTCGAAAGAGGGTGATACTCGCAGATTTCTCAATGACCTCCCAGGTAATTCACAAAAATTTTTCTAGTCCATTATTGGGGGGAAGGGGAGGGGGATGGTACTCGCGAATTTTCGATAGTGAATAGGGTGTCAGAAAATACATGAAACATGTCAAAATACTCAAAATGAAAGGATGAGAGAGATTTAGGGAGAAGGAATTTGCCAAACGAGGGTAATTGGGAGAAGTGGAAAAGAATTGCTGTAAGTTCGGCTGTGACTATGGAAACATTTGCCCATCCTTAAAGTATACGTAAGCTGCTTCATTAGAGTTTTAGACCCATCAAAGAGGCAACGTGTAAAGTAAAAGTATCCTTGCTCAAAAAAAAAAAAAAAAATTCACACTGTTTAAGATTCTTACAATTAAAAAACATATGGGTGGAACTGCATGACCTCTACTTGAATGAATTTTCTGATTGACAGATACACTATTAGAATACATCATTTTAGGATTAAATTTTTCTTCAAAAATTTCGTGATTCACTGATAAAGAGTTGAGAGAAGATCTTGCTTCCGGGAGTACTCGTGACGAGGAAAAAGTTGAAAGTGAATTCTTTCACATTTCAAGGTACAGACAGGGTATCTCAAAAACTACAAAATCATTTTTCACTCACGTTGACGGTATCTCAGAGAAGAGCAAATTTTCCATCTAAGAAAAATTCATCGAGTCGTTCAAAAAATGTTAGATTTAGCGTCAGACATAAGAAAATTAGGGTTCATGAAAAATTTATGGACACACGAATATTTTTCCATCAAACGTTAGTAACTCATGAAAATTGGTAATTTTTCATTTTCCTTTATGAAAAATTAACAACTGTGAAGAAAAAGCCCGAAGACTTATTTTAGAGCCGCGTTTGATCGCCGTCCGGTTATTACAGATGGTATTTCAACAATGGTTTTTCAAAATGGTATTATAGAGGTCATTCGTCTAAATAAAATATTGATAATGAAAAAGGACTAGATAATACGGAAAGGGAAAACGATACTAAATAAACAAAGGAAATTTTGAAATACGGGAGCTGTAGGTAGGTACTCTAACCCTATACGTCTCGCATTATTGTATGTACTTACAAGAAAAGGCTGAACGAAGATCGTAAACATTTTATTCATTGTTCACCATTCGGTGGTTCTCTAATAAATAGAAAACCCTCAATACAATACTCCCATTTTTATTACGATATTTTACGGTCCACGCTTGCAATTTCTCAGGTCATATACATCAGCTCATAGCGATTATTCACCATATTTTATACTTCGGAACGAGGCGTAAAATTGAATTCTAGATTCACGTTCGAGAGTCTAAGTAATGTTTGTGTTCGTGCCCTTCTTTCAGTTTTACAAATGAATACTTGGCGAAAATTCTGAGCATGTTGTACCCTCTAAGGAATTCCTATCGTCGAGTCCTAGAAATGAGACGTTTGGAAGACTTGATTGATCTTCGATTGATATCCACTCCGAAGTTTGAAATTCGACGTTTAAAATTCGTTCGCAAGTAATATTAATAATTGTCTGAATAAACTATTTCCAGTAATGTGGATGGCCAATGTGATCGGCGCTCAGAGGTGCCTACGAATTATGTCAAACTTGGTGCATTTTCTTTACGACCTCATAAAACAACGTAAATATCTTTCCTAAAATTTTTTGGCAGAATGAGGCTTTAACATTCAGTCTCTTCTCGAGCACTGTGACGCAGGAATTAATAAATGCGACCATGAATGTTGTCAAAAGATGCACCAAGTTTGGTAAATACATATTTTGGGGGCTCATCGACCATTTACATTCTGCCACCTCTTGAGTACCTCAAATGTCGACTTGGGACCAATTTTGATGTTTTTGCCAAAGTTCTCCCATTCATTTCAAATTTACCCCCCTGAAACGTGCACTTGAATCTCTCAAAAATGTATGTTTAAGAGTTCGAGTGTACAAACCAGAAGCTGATTTCATCATCAAAGAAGACGTCTTCATAATGTTTTTAAAGAGGGAAATTACGCAATAGTTCCCACCTTCGGATTTGGCATCAATCACGCGTTTAGAATAATTTACTGCAAACATACCTATTGACTTTTCAATATCCGTCACAAGGAGGACAGCTTGTATCGACGTTCCGAATGTTTTATGTAAAAAAATTTCAAAGTTTGTCTGTCTGTTCTCTGATATCTCAACAAGCAACAGACCTATTGCTTTTAAACTCTAAGGATTTAATCGTAATATTCAGGAATAACTCAGCGATGGAGATCCCCAAATTTGCCAGGCACTTTACTTATTTCATATAATATTAGTTGAAACAAGAAAATTTTAGAGACCATTTGCAAAGGAAACCGCATGCTTCTTATATTTTTTGTTTTTCTAAAATTTATATGAGTAGAAATATACGGTTTGGAAAGGAACGCTTGGATGTATACAATTGATGAAAATTGTTCTCTGAACTTATAGTAAATAGAAAATGAAGGGGAAAGTTGCTGTATGGGCGTCCTGAGTTGCCCTCGCTCTCTATTAAGAGTAAGGAACTATGTAAGATAGGTATACGCAAGTGATAAGAATCGGCCTGTCTCCACGACAGAGCCGAAAAGTAATTAATTTATTGACATTTTTGTCAGGACAAGTTCTTTAATTTATACATGCTGATAAATTCAAAGGAGGAGCAATCTAAGTAGTATCCTGAGAGAATTTTATAGGAGTTTCTATGAACTGCGTGACGTGACGTGACGTGTGACGCTCCATGACATCATCAATGACCTTGATCTACTTTAAAGACTTGAAAAAATTTCAACTTCCAGTCTTCATTATATCAGGTAGTGATGAGAACTATTGATATACTATCGATACTATTGGGGGAAAACACGGCGCGGCGTGGGAAAAACGATAGTTTTGTGAAAAACCATTGACAATAATATGGTCAATAGTTTGAGAAACAATATTGATAGTTCAAAAATTTTTCTTTTTCTTATCAAAATCACAAAATTGGTAGGAATTTACTGATAACACATTTGAAAGAAAGAAAATGATAGGAACTGGAATGTCAAATAGTCGATCATTCACCGTTCACTTTTGGGCAAGCCTGGGGAGCTGGAGCCATAATTTGATCTTGAAAGAGACGAAAACTCCACTCTTTTGATCAGCTTCTCAGCTCTTTGGGAGCTGCTCCGCTCTTTCCTTTTCAAGGAACTCAGGAGCTGCTCTTCAGTCCAAATGACAAAAAAAAAAAGGAAAAATTCGACAAATGTCAAAATCCAAAGTCCTAAGGCTTGAAGCTTGAAGTAAAGACAATCCAACTAGAGACTCGAAATTAATAATATAGCTCTGCTTTTTTTTCCCCTTGAGACTCCGCTCAGAAGATCAAGAGCTTCAGCTAGCTCCGTCTTTGCTGCAAAAATCCAGCTCTCTGGCTCCGCTACGCTCTTTGAGAAACTGGAGTTAGGAGCTGGAGCCAGAGCCAGAAATCATTGGCTCCCCAGGCTTACTTTTGGGCACATATGTGCTTTTTAGGTGTGGGGTTGCGTTTTGAGGTATTTCTTAGTCGCGTCCATCATCTGGTAACACTAGAATACATTATTTGACAAGATTTTCCAAAAAAAAAAAACGATCAGGAGAAAAGTATCTATCCCACAAGTAGCACAGGTACTTTTCTCCTGATCGACATTTTTCATTCAAACTATCGATGGTATGGATAGCTTTGGGAAAAACTATCGGGACTATCGATAGTCCCGATAGTACCTTGAAAAATTTATCAGGACTATCGATAGCATGAGACTATCGACTATCGCCCATCACTAATATCAGGCCTAGTTTACAGCATACTGAGAAGAGCCCCGTCAACTCATTTGCTGAGGGGGCATTTTCGCGCCAACGTAATCGCGAGCGCCGTCAACTTATTACGTCATCATTTTCAAGACTTGGAAACGGTAGGTTGCAGGTTCCCCGCTGCCATTGCAAACCTGCAATTGCCTCTAAATTTCCTTCTGTCTTTTTGAAGGCGGGGGCCCTTTTTAAATTTGGATTCCATTTCTTCCTCCAAATAAATTTTGAACCATGAATAAAACTTTTAGCTCCTACAGAAAATTAATGCGTGGAACAGGTGAAAGGAATAGGTAGAAGATTTTCCCAATCAATCTGAATCAATCAAGAGGAAAGATATTTGTAAGAAATTTTACCCTCCACAACTTTTCATTTTCCTTTTGAATCGCTCCGTTCCAAAGTTAAAATTATTCACTTGACATTCAAATTGCAAAATTGTCCCACCCCCCTGGTTTCAATTCCGCCGATTGTAGCGCTCCTAGCGTATAATCGACTACTCATGTTGCGTTGTCAGTGTAGTTATGTTTATGTTATAGATAGAGTAACAGGTTTTACGTGGAATTTTATTTAACTTTGTTCACATACATAAGGATGCCTAAGCACGCAGGGTGGGACTGGACCTAGGCTAATGTTTTAGTTTACCAGTGCAAGAAGGTAGTATGTACTTCCTTTACTAATAAAGTTTGTGTTTTTGCAAAATAAGTTTTTGTCATACCTGGAATTATCTTTTTTGTGTTGGGTAAGTCAAGTACTTAACTTCAGTCACAAGTGGAAAATCGTATGTAAGGCACGTTTGTTAAGGATGTGCTTTACTCGCGTTGGCAAACTCCAAATTCGTGCAGAATAGGTTGCCTATTAATTCCCTAATACCCTACAACATTCAATCTACCACCGGTCACTACGCGACGCTTGTCGGGTGTGTATTTGAATACGTGCGTAGTCCCTGTCAGGAATGACTTTCAAAAATTAATATTTCTCTTTCGTATTTGTTAATGTTAACTAAAGTAAGCTTTCTTAACTATAAAAATATATATTATCACTAAACACTAATTAATAGAAAAATGTCTTCCCCTGTCCACTTACCGTAATAAACACCTTCCAAATCTAAATTATTCTGGGCATTACTGTTCACTCTCCATATGTAAACAAATATTACAAGAACCGATACATTCTGAAAACAAAATATGAAAATTACTGTGATAATAAGGAGTAAATTGATGTAACTATGAGAATATTAGAAGTTTTACCAGCAACTTTCTTTATTTGAAATTTTCCCGCTTTCAATCAACAATTTACAAAGAACTTAGAGGCTCACAAACGGAGTTGATTGTGGAGTACTTTATCAGCTAAACCCCACCTTTCCGTATGGTTTTGCCTCACCGATATAATTTTTCTGAATCCCCCCTCTGCAAGAGCCTGTAGTTCGAAATATTTCCAAATCATCCTAGAATGTATAATTGAATACATACAGTTTGACCATACTTTCCTAGCGAAGCGAGGAGAAAATATCCCCGTCTCCTAAAATTAATTTCTAAATGTAGGTACCCCGAACATAGCTTGAAAGTGAAAGACTTTTTCAAATTTTTAAAATCAGAAAATATCGCGCGGTGGACGACAGACATTTTATAGAGAAAAGTTTTTTCTTTAATAGGTTTCCTGTTGAAAACTACGATTATTCCGATCTTATAGAAATAAGTGCTTATCTCATGTAATACTTCTGTGCAAGAAAAAACTACGTTTACAGTAATTTATTTCATACGTAGGTAGTAGATTTAATACATGGAAGTCGTCATAAGCTGATGTAGGATGTCTAACTGAAAACATAATGGTTTTCCAAAGGAACAATTTTTCGCTTTAATATGTACGTGCGTCGTATGAATATTTAACGTGAACGTTTTCATCTACGTAAATCGTCGAACGTATCTTGAACAAAAAGACTCACTCGATACGCGGGTATGTTTGTTTCACAGGGATTGTACTTATAGCATATACCGTAATTGAAAACGGGCCGTAGAAAATAAACAAATGTGTGGTCAGTGCAAAATGTTGACGTACTTCACCGTGAAGAGTCTTGTGAGTTGGATCTTCCTATTTAAATTGCGACTGTATGATGTTGCATACTGTTGATACACACTCCGGATGAATTTGCTGAGTAAATTATATAGGAACAAATAGTAATTATTAATAAGAGGAAAAGAGTGCAAGAATTTCCAAAGAACTGGGAGGAAATTCGCGTTTACAAAAGCAATTTTCCCAAGTACCAAGCGTCAATCAAAATCAAAACATTGCAGCGAATCTATAATATTGGTAAGCGAATACCGAGAATGATCATACTTCAAGTATTGAATTGATTTTTTCAATTTCTACATAGGCTAAGCTTTCAGTGGTTGGAAAAATACTCCTAATACTTCCAAGTTCTACTTCAAAGGAAGTCTTCCAATTTCAGATGAAATTTTTCTGGGAGGTGCCCGAGTCGGTAAAATTTATATCTAGTTAAATTTTACACTCAGGAGAGTCACTTCGAGAATGGCTTATTAGCCGAAAGCGCTCCTGAATTTATAAATACATTGCGGCTTTAATAATTGTTTCTACTTTACTCTCCTGAGTATAAAATTTAATTATGGAAAACCGTAACTTACAAAAACGAATATCTTCAATTTATATTTAGTGTTAGAAAAAAGTACATTCTTTGTTTAGTCTCAATGTGAGAATTCTCATGAACCTACCGAGCTGGCAATTTTGTAGAACCTCAAACTAAACTCGTTTCTGAGTCTCAATTTCAATCCCCTGGTGCAAAGGGTGTCTGCTTTTCAACTTTTTCATTTTCTATAGTTACTTGGTCCGCCAGAAGAATTATGATATTTTTTGGACACGATCACGAATTCGTCTTTAGGTCTCGAGCGGACAATTCTTGGGAACCTGAGAACAGACTCGTTTCTAAGTCTCAAGTTTGAGAATGTCTAAACTGTAGGATTTCCTTCAGCAATTTAGTCTGACAAAGAAATTCTACTCTCTTAACTATTTAGGAAGAGGATTGGATACATAAATTCTCCTTTAGTTCAAGGGATTCTGGGATCTAAAATTTAATAGGACTGGAATGGCGAGAATAAAAAGAATGATTAAAAGAATTTGGAAAAAGTAATTCCCTCTAGCGTGAATAAGGCGTTTTCATTAGTACACAGAGGTTGGATTTTTCTTTCGCACTCACTGTCTCTCGTTTTTTATTGGAGATGTTATCATCAAGAAGATGATTGATGAGCTACCTACCAAATCTCACAACACTTCGTTAATGGTAATCGAATTTTCCGAGAAAGATTATGAAAAGAAATAATGTGTGCGTGACCGACAATAAATACACTAGTTGTCACAGCCGATACGTTTTATCGTCGCCAATCAAAAATACGAAAAAACTAAAAACATCAGGAAGTCACGCAGGGTCGTTAGGTGATGCCTTCACGCTCCGATACGGTGTCGAGTAAACGATACGTGTCACGGAGTCGAAAGGACAGAAACTTGAGGAAAGTTTCGAAGTAAAAATATCGAGGTGCATTGCGAAACTTAGCGTCGTCGAGACGAACTGCGTCACTATGAGAAACAAGTATAAGCATCCATGAAGATGGGAAGACGATTTAATGACGACACTGATCGAAATTTTTATCCTGTCAACATCCACCTCGTTCACTTTCTGAAATCGAACAAGGAATATCGTCTACCGACATTTGAGAAAATCCAAAAAGTATAGCCAGTGAAATTTTTAACGCAAATCGCTGGGTAGGTATTATGATAATATGAGTATTAAATAATTCATTTATACTTTGAACATTGCATTGGCATTTTTCTAAAACTGAATATTAACTAAGAAAGAGTTAGCCCGTTATGCGCACTATCAAGATGAATATTTATGTAATCGTAATATTGGTCGACGCGGCGCATCATTATCATAACTTTTAGGTGGTATACAGAAAGGATTCAATATTCCTGTTAGTCTGAGTCATTCCCTTGAAAATTCCATTTTTCTATTTTTTTACCTCATTCACCATGCATTCAAAAAATGTTTTGATCAATGATTTTTGAAGACTTTTTCGTCACGAATCCGAATTTATTGTAGAGGCTTTCTTTGTTTTCTTCAAGCTCTGTTTTTTCCACTTTTAATCATAATTTTACGGAGCAAGGGGGACTTCAATTTGAATAGTTGTATAAATAATGATGGAAGAGCGAATCGCGTAGATTCTTTCTTTTTCATGAAAAAGGTCCAAAATTTTTGTGTATGAAAACAAGCTCCTGGACTCGATGAATGCGATGACTGGACATATTGTTCCAGTACAGGAGGACTGATGGGAAATTATGGGACGAGTGTCCACACCTAAAAATTTTTGTGAAATAAAAATGAGCCCGAAACGAAGCGAAACCTATCCGAGAGTTGCTTAAAAGCAATTAAGTTTTGGATACTCTCTTAACATATCAACAAATTACAGTTTTCAAGAAATGGTGCCAGCCAATCTCGATGTCCCTCTTATAAGAGGTTTCTCGTTTTACACGCCAGAAATATTTCCAACTATATGAAAAAATTAGCTGTTAATTGGGACAGGGTCACTCACACTAAAAAGGTTAGAAATTTCTTCGTCGTCATACCTGCCTTTTCATCTTCTGTCCGTTTACACAAAACATGTCATCTCATGTTAATTTTTTTGAGTTCAAAACAATGTTCAAATTAAAATGAATTGTGTCCCTTCTTGATTGTAATAGCGGTAACGCAGTACGTACATCTATCGACAAAATTGCCCCGTTTCAAAGGTTTTTCGATTCTAGCATAGTCTAAGTGGAAATCGTAATCGTGCAAGTTTAATGAATTGCAGAGAAAGAAAAATAATTCCAGAATTGATCCTGGTCAAGAAAAAACATAGAATATGTGAGATCAAAAATTCTAATCAAATGCGTGGACCAAATCTAAATTGGCAGGTGATTTATGTACCAAAATTAATTTTTGTTGTCTCATCAATCAACGCATCGGTCTTACTGAATAACAAGGAAATGAGGGACAAAACGATAGTAATTTGAATTATTACCACCCGAAGCATCAGAAATCATTGGTGTACAATAATGAGAAAACACATTACAAATGAAAACGCTGTTCACAGACAATAAAAAGTAATAAATGATAACTTGAGGTCTGAACGTTGAACAATAAATTCGCATACCGAATTCGCAATATTGAGCGAACAAAATCCAATTCTCGTAACGTCATTTATGTTAATAAAATTTTCGAAAGCATTTTTCGGTAACTCGTCAGATTATTGAGAGTAAACCGTCCCGTATTTTCACAAGTGTAATAAGAGGGAATCATATAGGTATTTCAGTTCGCGCGACTCAAAATCAAGCCACTAGCCTCGTGAATCTATTTCTCGTCATTATAATCAAAATAAGTCATAATGTCATTATCTTGCTCTTAATCCGTTGAATATTCAAGGTTTTTTGACTCCATTTGGAAAAAGAAATGAACATTATTTTCATTTTTGGTGAACCAAAACTGAGACTCGAGCTTGAGAATGGAAGCTGAGACTCGAGACTAACATGTGGGACCAAGACTCAAGACTGACACACAAGCTTGTGACTCGAGCTTGAGAATCGAGCATGAGAATCGAGACCACTACTTGAGACCAGGACTCGAGACTGTGCGACTTGAGACTGACACTCAAGAATGACACTCGAGTTTGAAACTCAAGATAGACACTCAAAACTGAGACTCGAGCTTAAGAATCGAAGCTGAGACTTGAGGCTAACACTAGGGACCAAGACTCGAGACTGACACTCGAGCTTGAGACTCGAGCTTGAGACGCGAGCTTGCGAATCGTGGTTGAGACTTGAGACTAACATTTGGGACCAAGACTCGAGACTGACACTCAAGACTGAGACTCGAAACTGAGACTTAAGCTTGAGACTTTTGCTTGCGAATTGTGGTTGAGACTTGAGACCAACACTTGGGACCAAGACTTGAGACTGAGACTCGAACCTGAGAGTCGAGCTTGAGAATTGAGCATGAAAATCGAGGCTGAGACTCGAGGCCAACACTTGGGACCAAAACTGGAGACTGACACTCAAGCTTGAGATTCAAGACTGAAACTCAAGACTGAGACTCGAACTGGAGAATCGAGTTTGAGAATCAAGGCTGGGACTCAAGACTCACACTCAAGTTTGAGACTCAAGACCGAGACTCGAGACTGACACTCAAGACCGACACTCAAAACTGAGACTCAAGCTTAAGAATCGAAGCTGAGACTTGAGGCTAACACTAGGGACCAAGACTCGAGACCGACACTCGAGCTGGAGACTCGAGCTTGAGACGCGAGCTTGCGAACCGTGGTTGAGACTTGAGACTAACAATTGGGTCGACCAAGACTCGAAACTGAGACTTGAGCTTGAGACTTGTGCTTGCGAATTGTGGTTGAGACTTGAGACCAACACTTGGGACCAAGACTTGAGACTGAGACTCGAACCTGAGAGTCGATCTTGAGAATTGAGCTTGAGACTCAAGGCTGAGACTCAAGACCGACACTTGGGACCACGACTCGAGACTGAGACTCGAACTTGGGAGTCAAGTTTGAGAATCAAGACTGAAACTCAAGACTGACACTCAGGACCGAGACTCAAAACTGATACTCGAGCTTCAACTCGAGACTTAGACTAGAGCTTGAGAATCGAGCATGAAAATCAAGGCTGAGACTCGAGGCCGACACTTGGGACCAAAACTGGAGACTGACACTCAAGTTCGAGACTCAAGACTGAGACTCGAACTTGAGAATCGAGTTTGAGAATCAAGTCTTGGACTCAAGACTCACACTCAAGTTTGAGACTCAAGACCGAGACTCGAGACTGACACTCAAGATTGACACTCGAGTTTGAGACTCAAGATAGACACTCAAAACTGAGACTCGAGCTTAAGAATCGAAGCTGAGACTTGAGGCTAACACTAGGGACCAAGACTCGAGACTGACACTCGAGCTTGAGACTCGAGCTTGAGACGCGAGCTTGCGAATCGTGGTTGAGACTTGAGACTAACATTTGGGACCAAGACTCGAGACTGACACTCAAGACTGAGACTCGAAACTGAGACTTGAGCTTGAGACTTGTGCTTGCGAATTGTGGTTGAGACTTGA
Source organism: Aspidiotus destructor (assembly GCA_035079395.1). Classification (NCBI taxonomy): domain Eukaryota; kingdom Metazoa; phylum Arthropoda; class Insecta; order Hemiptera; family Diaspididae; genus Aspidiotus; species Aspidiotus destructor. Next base: position 5,439,813 of record JAVHKZ010000003.1, on the reverse strand, counting down.
GACCAACACTTGGGACCAAGACTTGAGACTGAGACTCGAACCTGAGAGTCGAGCTTGAGAATTGAGCATGAGAATTGAGCTTGAGACTCGAGGCTGAGTTTCAAGACCGACACTTGGGACCAAGACTCGAGACTGAGACTCAAACTTGAGAATCGAGTTTGAGAATCAAGGCTGAAACTCATGACTGACACTCAGGACCGAGACTAAAAACTGATACTCGAGCTTCAGACTCGAGACTTAGACTAGAGCTTGAGAATTGAGCATGAAAATCGAGGCTGAGACTCAAGACTGAGACTCGAACTCGAGACTCGAACTTGAGAATCGAACTTGAGAATCGAGTTTGAGAATCAAGGCTGGGTCTTAAGACTCACACTCAAGTTTTGAGACTCGAGCTTGCGAATCGTGGTTGAGACTTGAGACTAACATTTGAGACCAAGACTCAAGACTCGAGACTGAAACTCAAGACTGAGACTCGAAACTGAGACTTGAGCTTGAGACTCGTGCTTGCAAATTGTGGTTGAGACTTGAGACCAACACTTGGGACCCAGACTTGAGACTGAGACTCAAACCTGAGAGTCGAGCTTGAGAATTGATCTTGAGAATTGAGCTTGAGATCCGAGGCTGACACTCAGGACCAAGACTCAAAACTGATACTCAAGCTTCAGACTCGAGACTTAGCCTGGAGCTTGAGAATCGAGCTTGAGAATCGAGCATGAAAATCGAGGCTGAGACTCGAGGCCAACACTTGGGACCAAAACTGGAGACTGACACTCAAGCTTGAGACTCGAGACTGAGACTCGAGACTGAGACTCGAACTTGAGACTCGAGTTTGAGAATCAAGGCTGGGACTCAAGACTCACACTCAAGTTTGAGACTCAAGACCGTGACTCGAGACTGACACTCAAGATTGACACTCGAGTTTGAGACTCAAGACCGACACTCAAAACTGAGACTCGAGCTTAAGAATCGAAGCTGAGACTTGTGGCTAACACTAGGGACCAAGACTCGAGACTGACACTCGAGCTTGAGACTCGAGCTTACGAATCGTGGTTGAGACTTGAGACCAACACTTGGGACCAAGACTCAAGACTGACACTCAAGACTGAGACTCAAAACTGAGACTTGAGTTTGAGACTCGAGCTTGCGAATCGTGGTTGAGATTTGAGACCAACACTTGGGACCAAGACTCGAGACTGAGACACAAACCTGAGAGTCGAGCTTGAGAATTAAGCTTCAGAATTGAGCTCGAGACTCGAGGCTGAGACTCGAGACTGATACACAAGACTGACACTCGAGTTTGAGACTGAGACTCAAGATTGAGGATCGCGTTTGAAAATCGAGGCTGAGACCCGAGACTGAGAGTCGAGCTTGAGAATCGAGGCTGAGACTTAAGACCAAGACTTGGGATCTAGACTCGAGACTGACATTCAAACATGAGACTTGAGACTGTGACTGGAGCTTGAGACTCAAGACGGATACTCAAGACTTACATTCGAGACTGAGACTCAAGACCGAGAGTCGGGACTCAAGCTTGAGTTTGAGATGGAAGACCGAGACTTGAGACTCGAGCTTGAGACTGAGACTTGAGCTTGAGATATGAGACCGAGACTCGAGACCGTGACTGACCAAGAACAAAATTTTCACATGAGGCCTTTTTTCAATTTGGACAATTTTAATTTGCCTCCCCTCGCCGGCTTGAGGCCTGAAGCGGTAATACCTACTTGCCACCCCCTTGGGACGGCTCTGTCAGAGAGCTTGGTAAAGAATTGGAAATAATTGTGATATTCTGTAGACGTAGAGCACAAAGACGCTCACGGCGTTAGCATCATCTCTTTCGGGATCCAACTCGTTTGAAGATGGACCATCAGAAAATTTGGTTAAGGGGTTTGTCCTGATCCCGGGTTAATTGGAGTACTCCCGCTGTGATACTCTGCCGTACAAAGTAGAACGGACGTATCTACGAAATAACGATCAGGGGAAAAAGATTTTTATTTTCAAAATGAGAGAACAGAGGATGAAAGGAGAAAATCTTGATCAATTTTTAATGAGAAATACGATGGTAATGATAGTTTCTTTATACAGACACGTATTTCAAAGGAATTCTGTAAAAATAGTGGTCTTGTGTAGATACGTCCAAATTAGGACGTATATGCAATGTTTACATGAAAAAGTGTTATCAATGTTACCTTCGGCTCAACCCAAACATTCCCTTGCGGCCACCTCTAGCATTAGAATCGTCTCCAAAAAGTGAGAATAAAAATTTTCCGATTTGCAACCATGAAAAACTATCATGGGTGGAGGAGCTGCAGGTATCCCTTTTCTCCTAATCGTTATTTTGCAGATATGTCCGTCCTACTTTGTACGGCAGTACTACAGTCACCTGCAGAGCCGAAGGGGCGTTTGGTAAGTGGTACCTGACAGATTACTTTTAACGATTAGGAATGGAGGAACATTCCATATTTCTCCATAGGAACACTGTTTGGATGAGTCGATCTTAAAAAACCTGTCATGAAGGCAAAGTTGAAGAAGTATGGGTAAACTGCCTTGATGAGCTTCGTCATATAATTTGCAGGAGATGTAGTGACGTCGGACACGTAGAAAAGCTTCCTTCAGGTTGAAAACGATGGTGTAGAGTTTTGAGTTTGAGCAAGGGATTTCCTTAATTTGGAGCTTCAAGTCAGATACAACTTGAAGGATGCTGGGGCCATTGCGGAAGCAGAATTGGTATTTTTCTCGCGGATTCCGGATCGCCATCAAGTAAAATTTGGCTTCCCCTTATTTTTTTATTTTCAAAACGCATTTTGTACGCTTAAACGAGGAATTTTGACCCTCTAGCTTACACTGAATGTATTTGTGTTCACTTTTTCCGTTTTCAAATTTTTATCCAAACGTATCTGTCTGTGACTCGATATTATCGAGATAATTCAAAATTGTAATAGAAGGGATGAATACGCGTTGATTCTCAATTTCAAATAAGAACTCGAACATACATACTAAATACACTATAGAAGACCTCATTTTTGTAATATACATATATCATTCGGTTGTACACTTTCCTCATAAAAAGTGGAAATACGTGTAGGCGTACAATTCACATCGAATTTCTACGACGATCGAAAATGAGTTTTGTCTCTACAAGACAAAAGAAATAAGAAACGAGGAAAGAGAGAGAGAGAGAGAGAGAGAGAGAGAGAGAGAGAGAGAAGAAAAAAATGCAAAAAAAAAGTTCGAATTGTACGACACAATTTTACTCTCAGAAAAACGGTGACTCTTTCGATAAGGCGTTGTACCGTTTCGGTTGGAAAATAGACATTGATTAATTTGTTTATTATGACGAATTTTCGTCGAGAATAGGAGCAAGCTGTCTGAGAAAATAAAATTTCAAATAAGATAATGTTACTTTAGAACGGAAATTTTATTCGTACTGCGAATTGTTGTGATAAAATTTTTCTATTTAAATTTTGGTATATGATATGATTGAATTACACGAAAGGAGGTGTATATGGTAGAGAATATACAATGAAGACAGACGAATAATTTAGATGTGTAAATTTTGTGGTGTTACAGCATATTCTTACGTTGAACTTTTTACTAAAACGTACTCGTAGAAAAGTAAAGCATAATTAACTGGATTCGACGATACTTTTATTCCGACCACGAAAAATTTTAACGGTAGTAAATCTTTCTGACTTGGAAAACTTGTTACTTTTTGCGGTGTACATTCATCCATTTACCATTACATTGAATAATGAGAAAAGTATTTAGATCGTTGAGGGGAAAAAAAAAAACGTTTTTGAACGGGAAAAGAAACTTTTGAAATGAACGTACTATCGTTACATTGGTCATAAAGTTTCGAAATATGAATATTCATCATACAAAGTGTACCTACTAAAATATTAAGAGAATTGATTAAATTTTATCTTCGTGGGTATTTCTTGCCTAAGTTTTTTCTCTCTCGTTCATCAATACTACGGTCAGCGTTCACCAAAAAAAAAAAAAAGTATTCATATTTTTAGCGAATTTTTGTTTTTCAAAATATGTTCACGAGTTTTACGCTCTTTGTACTTGATTAAAGAGTTCAATGATCGAGTACTCTCATTTATAGAAATTATCAGGGTGAGTTCTCGGTTTATGCGAAAGTTCACCGCAGCAAATTCACTCGTTCGTTATTCTCAAAATGGTTAAGACCCATTCCGAAAATGAAGAAAAAGAGAATTGTCATTTCTACGTCCAGAGCGGTTATTTAATTCACAGAAAGATACGTAGCACGTTCTGGAAATGAAAATTACCACGAAGCAATTACCGAGGGAATAATTAACGTTGTGCCTAATTATTCTTACAATTATTATTCTGGTGATTTTCACTTCGCATCACTGGCGTGGCGCTTATCTTTTCGTCTATATTAGAACCCTTCACAATTGCAAATCATAAATTCAGCGAATATTGATGCAGCTCTTCATGATATGGAATAGAATAAGACCTCATACCTTTTATTAAACTCGGTTTTACTGCATAGCATACATTATTTTTTCGACGTCGTGCAAATGACTGCCATCATATTGCAGAGGTTTCGTTCGCAAAAAAGAATATCCGACGCCATCGTAATTGTTTTAAGTAGGACGATTCAAGTAAAAAAACAATTAACATTTTTACATCTAGTCGTGTACTTGATCTGTTTCTCATTACGTAACCTCAATTAAATACCCCGGTGATTCATGAGTGATACTTAGAAACCCACGATTCTCAGTATACCTAGAGAGGATCGATGCGCCCGCAGGCCCGGATTTAAGATTGTATGGCCCTGGGGCCCAGGAGGATCGATCTGTCTCTTAACCTAAGTGATGCTTCTTATTCAGTTGTCTCTACAACAAATATGACTAATTTGGTAATTTGTGGAGGCCCGGGGCCCCCCTTAAATCCGGGCCTGTGCGCCCGTCAATTTACAAACAAAACAAACTGCAAGAAAACTCTTTGTCTTTATTCACCACATATCGGCTGTCTACATGTGTTGAGATTAACGAACTCGGTTTTGATGAGTTACGAGTTTATTCGATATTACGTACGACATCACACAATACGGAGATACATTTCATAAGTAGCATACGAAGGTATAACGTGAATTAGAGAACTAGAAGAACTAACTGAGTACGCGAGCGCGAACCGGACAGGGTAGCGCGATGCGTTTCGTGGTGAGATGAAGATGCAGTGCAGCATCTTTACAAAACTAAAATTAAGGGTGTAAAACGTCGCTAACAACATGTCTCCTCGAGTCACTCTTCAATAAAAGCTTCATTGATGTGCTTTTTTAAGTCACTGTTTTTCGTGAACTAAACAGGTTATCCTGTAATTCGGATCATTGAAGCCAATTCACCTCGTGTCGTTTCAAGTACGACGTGAAAAGTGCACTACCATTACAACTCACCCCTTAATTCAATCTTTTTATGGAGGCTTCAAGTACAGAGAATGGGTGATGTATCATTCTTGTATACCGATTATCCCGTACTAACGATTTTTCAGGAGTTCGGATAATGTAGATAGAAATGCCTACACGGTACGCCGTTTCACGTACGTATACAGTACATAGAAAGAATAACGGGCCATGTTTACGCCAGTTTTAGTTCACATTATTTACTCGTAAATAAAGAAAAATTCACTCAATGAAAATTCATTTCTTTTCAATATTATGACGACTAGAAATCGGTGTCGATTCCAGGTTGATTTCAAGTCGACTTCGACTCGATTTGAAGTTTACTATCGTACATTACCAGCAGTACCAGAGTTGGCCTGAATGCCGCTGTGGGAAAATGTGCTAATTCATTTTTTTCGATGCTTTCCTCTTACGCGTATTTCCCTGACGCCTTCCAGCTGTTCTCAAATTTCTCCTACCCTGGGCAACTGACCATTTTAGCCTTATAATAAATCCAGCACTGCTTGCCAGCAGAGGCGTTCTGAGAGAAAATTTACTACCGGTATGTTGCTCGTCATGGGCCCTTGAAACTCCATTTTTGACATGTTTCATATCTTTGCTCTGGGCTCGTCCTTATGAGAATTTTTCATTATGGCAGTGATGCTCAAATCTGCGAGTCCGAGTCCGAGCACCCCTCCCCCCTCTAGTTTCTAGCTTATCCTAATATAATGCAAAGGCGTAGGCTGAATTCATATTAGGCTAAAAAAACTCCGAGAGCCATTATGAAGCTATTAGCTTGTGATGTCATGAAATCGGTGAAATCATAATTTGGTGACGTCATAAGTCAATGACATTATAAGTCAATGACGTCATAAATTTTGTGACTTCATAAGTTTTGTGACGTCATGAGTCAATGACATTATAAGTTAATGACGTCATGAAAAAGTGACGTCATAAGTCAATGACCATTAATGTCATAGGTCGATGACGTCATAAGTTAGTGACGTCATGAAGAAGTGACGTCATGAAGAAGTGACGTCATGAGTCAATGACCGATAACGTCATAGGTCGGTGACGTCATAATTCAACGACATCATAGGTCAATGACGTCATAAGTTTTGCCAGAAAACTACACGGCAACTTGAAATCGAAGCAGCAGAGCAGTCAATTTCTGGTCGACCAAAATTAGGAAAAGTTGACTCGAAATCGACCTGAAAAACTCGCGGTCTCTCTAACGGAGTTATATGAGGGGAGGCAGGAAATCTGTTTTATGAGTTTTATGGTGTTTGAAACGTTGTATATCTGGCTCATTGAAGGGCTAAGCTAATTGGTGTATGGAGCATTGCATATCTAGTTACTTAGAGGAGCTGTTTTGATCAAGCAAAATACTCACCGACTTCCAAGCTACACATATGATAGGAAGGGGACTTGAAATGCAGTATACTGGACTTAAACTAGGCTAGAACCCCTTCTTGCATTATCCTATATTTATACTAGTGTATACGTGACTGGAGAGGGACTTGGAAAAAATTCTCGACCTCAGCCGGATGCGTATATGATAGGAGGGGACTTGAAAAATTTTTCAAGTCCCAAGGTCATGTTGCCTCCTGGACAACGCGGACGACAAACGTTTTTTCAAGAAAGACCCCCCCCCCCCCCCATAAAACAGGTTCCCTTTTAATAGACGTCGATTTCGGGTGGACCTCAATTCTCGGAGTCGACTCAATTTCGACGTCGACGATGAGTCCAGAGTAAAAGAGAGCGGCCGATTTTGAGTCAATGTGGGCGGAAATAAATCGACTCTAAATTGAGTCGACTTCGGATCGACATAACGATTTGATTTAGTCTATTCGGGATGATCTCGTCGATTTCGAGGCGACATGGTTCCTCGAGAATACGCTTTGTTTCCCTCTAGAACCGACGGCTTCCTTAACGAAGTTGAATGAAAAAGAAAAATTTGATTCTAATACTGAGAATCCGAAGTCAACATTTTCCGAAAGCTCTCCTCCAACCATATTCAATTTGGAAGTTGAAATTATTCCAAAATCCCATTTCGACGCTTATAAGAGTAGAGATATTGGAGTAAGAAGAATTTTGGCTTCAATTTTTCTGAATCCACTTTCCTCATAAATATTTCAAAAGTCGTAATTTTTTCCATGCGGAAAAAATGCCCGGTGTCCGCTGTCGGCCGTCTAGCCGACCAGCAGGGTAGCGTAACTTGATAGGAATGCGACACCTAACTTAATCCAATTTTGGGTAGGGGAGCCTTGGAAATATCTAGAGAAATGAAATCTTAGTCCCCAAGCCACGTCTTTCGACTCAAGAGGGTTGGAGATTTCTGCTATGCAAAATTGTACTCATCAGTCCTTCTCTGTTTTCTTCCCTTGAAATTCATATTTAAATTAGATTCTGTTTTCAGAGTGCAGATATTGGAGCATATTTTTTACGTGATTGTATCGATGATCGTGAGTTTCGAAGGCAAATAATTTTCGTTTTAGAAGAACTTTGACTTTCTTCAACGAAATAGCATCTAGAGTAATAATTTCCTTGGTCTCTACTTTTCTCTCCGATCAAAAGAATCATTAATCATTCACAATGTCAGTGTCGAGCCAAGAGCTCCCATTACCCCACTTCGGTTATTGTTCTCCTCTCGAGAGAATCTTGAATAATCCAATTTCAGATATTTTGTTTTCATCGAACTAATGCGAGACTCTAAATTACAGCCATTTTCGATTTTTCGGCCGTAGGCCGTGAAACAAAATCAGCCGAATTTGTTGTACTAGGTATTTACATATATCCATTATATTCGTTTATTTCGCGCTGAAAAAAAGTTCCCAATCCGAACATTTAATTTTGAACTTGAAGTAATATAGGTCAGTCGAGTTTGTACACCGGAAATTTACATCGCTTTTGAAATTGAAAAACTGAAACAGAGGACCTTCGAAAGAGCAACGTTGAATAGTTTGCGTGAATCAGATTAAGCTATAAATTACACTTTCGGTATACATGCCGCAATTTCGTATACTTAGGCATAGCAATATTGACTTGATAAATCTACACACACGAGTAGTATATTCTTAATATGGACTTGATGAATCTGCACATGTATACTGTTTTCCTTGAAAGCGGGAGATGAAAAGTATGTTCGCTTTATTTACGAGAGAGCAAATTCAACGTGAATACAAATAACTCTTGTTGTTTTCCTACATCGAGTCTTATCGGGTTTTATGACATAATCAAAACCGAATAATATTTGGAACGATTTTTCATCGCGTATTACAATGACGAATGAGCGTCGTAAAATGTTAAGATTAAATAATGAAAAGGGACAAGGGAAACTTTAAATAAATCTTCTGTCTGAAATAAAAAAAATAACTTCATTTTCTCTCAAGACAAAAGTAAAAAGCCAAGTAAATCTTTCAGGAATTCTATCTTTAGTTACAGTAATTTTTATCGTTGTCATTGAGAGAAGTATTACGGACACGATCCAAATTTGAAAATAAAAATGCAGAGTTTCCATTGTCCGACAATCTTACTTGTATTTATGTTCTTTCGCGTCAGTACCATTTCTTTATTCTGATATTTAAAGTAGACCGTAGGTATTCAATGATCGAGGATAAGTGATCGAAGTTTCTGCAGAAAACCTGCCTTATGAAAGTTATTCGTTGGAAAATATTCCCCGTCCGTCCTGAAAATTGTAGTTCCGGGGGCTTTGACCTGGATTAGAGGTAAACTTTTGAAAAACCATAGGTAAGCGGAAGAAGAGACGGCTCCAACCTAAAGACTCGAAAAAATTTTGACTGGGAAGCTACGCAAACACTAGGGTTTGAAAAAAATCTAGATTTTTAAGACTTTCTTCTTGATCGCATGAAAGAAATCAACGAAAGGGTAGCCATTGACTATATATACAAAAAGTAGCCTATACAGTCAATGGTGTAGTTATTGAATTGTTTACTTGTATGACGTCACACTTGCTTTTCATTGGTCCACGGCTGTCTTCAATTAACTGGCTGGAATATAAACTTGGTAATGCCGCGCAAGAGGTTTAATATTACATACGCTCTTATAGTAAAAACTAGCGATGGGCCACCTCCGGAGGTACAACCAGTACTACCGGTTGTTTCTCACCTCCGGTAGTCAAACTACCGGTAATTTGACCATCGGAGGAAACCCCGGTATCATTGACAGTAAACTGATGCTTGCGTAACTTGTAAGTGCAGCTCAATCTTGACCTAGTTAAACTTTTGTTGTACAAATGTGACTATAGTGAAGTAGTGACTAAATAATCACTACAGAATGATGGACATCAATGACTGTTCAACTTCTGCAGTCTAATTGGTCATCCTCGGAGGTACAACCGGTACTATCGATAGTTTTCCAAATTCCGCGCCAAAATTTCCAAAATTTGGAATACAACCGGTACTATTGGTAATATCGGTTATTTTTGCTGACCGGTAGTAAAGCCTCAACGACTACCGGTCTACCAGTTGTTTCAAACTACCGGTTTTTACCCATCACCAGTAAAAAACGCATATGTAATTGTTAATTTGCAAACAATGTAGGGAAAAACTAGAAGTCAGACTGGGGACAAAGCCCGGTAATGTACTGCTTTTTGTATTCTGTTTGACTTTTCTTTTCCAAACATTTATAACTTGCTTTGTAGTTGATTAATCTCAACAAGACCTCGCTAAAAAAATTGAGCATTGTTTACTACATATTTCAATTTATTCAGAGAAGATGTTGTGCAGAATGGTTCTGTCATTGAGGAGTCTAGGTAGCCAAGAGAATGGAAATAATGAAGGAAAATGAGGATGTCGTGCAGAATGGTTCCGTCATTGAAGAATCTCCAACCAAGAGGATCAAAGTAATAGAGAAAAATGAAGATGATGTGTGGAATGGTCTTATCATTGATTGTGGGAATGTGGACAAACTTGAAAATAGTTGCTTGACGACTTCTGTAAAGTGGAACAGAAAGAAGAAAGTTCTGATTGAACCAAAAATCAGATCTCGATACAAAAGGAGAGAAACTAAGAAGTACCGCAGGATGAAGACAGTCATCAAACGGATCCGGTGTGAAAATCATCAAGACAGGCTTGAGTCAGCAGTAAAGCCAGATAAGGAATTTTACATCTCCAAGGGATGAAAGGAAAAGGTACGACCGTGGCCAAGAAAACTGCTTTAGAGCGCACTGTTCAAGTGTTCACCTACTGGAAGAAGTAATCAGTCAACTACATGCAAACCAGTAACCTTACTGTGGCTGAGGATGCCGGACCTGACTCCATGCTGGTGTACAAAAATGGTTTTCGAACATGGCGATTTGAGTTTCCTGGATGTGGTCTCTCTGATGGAAGGTGAAGATAATTGGAACTGATCTCACCAATCAGAATTGGTGATGCCAAATTCATAGTTCTGTCAATGGGTACATCCTTGCTTGCCTGGTTGGAATGTGGACATGAGTTGATGTCTTTTGTAAGGACTATAAGAAAGCAACTTTTGTGCAATCGGCGGATATCCATGGACTGCCATTATTCAGTGAAGGTTATTTTCCACCAGATGGAAGCAAATGGAGACTGGAGACTTGATAGAGATAAGAAGCTGATGAAGAAATGTGGATAATGATACAATGAAATAGATTGGCCCTATGGAGTCCGGCGCTTGCAGGGGACGTTCAAGAATGAGGAGGGGATAGTGCGACGTTCTGCGGCAAAGCCACAAGCAGCAAGCTTGCACGTACCACAAAACTTTGAGTAATGACGGACGCTACTAGAAAGCGCACCTGTAACTGCCTAACTCACCAAACATTCCTGAAATGTCCAGAGCATAAGCGATTAATTTTGTATAACCCATTTGCCGTTCTAGAAGAAATCTCAAAGAATCCGGAAATAGGAGGAAGACTAGAAATAGCAGACAGTAAACTGCAAGGACGGTTCAGTTGGAATACTGAAGCGATAAAGTGAACCTGCTCTCGTGCTCTCGTGCTCTTCAACGCAAACACCTTGTGATTAACTGTGCTTTTTCAGTGTTGAGATACTGTTGTGTGTTTACGGTACCAGTAATAAAGTTTGGTTTTTATAATTGTCCTTTGTGATTGGCATCGGCGGAAACTCGGTGACTGGTAGAACGTCACATTATACAAAAAAAAATTCACTTTAAGAAAGAGAAACTAAGTATGGCTACGGTCTCTCGAGAGGAGAAGGGGCAAGAAATTTTTTCGTGGACAATCGCCTGCGTTACTCCCCCAGCCCCCCCCCCCCCCATAATGACGTTCTGGATCCGTGCCTGATATTAAGGCCGTGCAGCGCTAGTATCGCGCACAACAAAAACTGAAAAATTGATGGGCGGAGCGGATGAAGGGTTGGAAGGTTTCCTCGAATTGATCAGAATAAATTTTCATGAGGAAAGATAATTTGAGGAAAATTCTACATTCTACAGATTTTTTCTCTTCATTTTTCTTTCAAGTTGCTTTGTTCTTAAGTTATTTTGATTCGCTGAACATTCAACCAGGAAATTGAGGATTGTAACGCTCCTAGCGAATGGCCAGCTCAAATAGAACCTTAGTGGTCGACTACCTATTTCTTCGGCCTAAGCTATTTAACGGCTTGAAAAATGCTTGAAAGAGGCCGAAATAAAATGTGTGCTTTACAATTAATAATTTTTTTCAACTTACCAGAGTGTAAACTGCGCTGATCATAGCCAGTCGTTGGGCGTGAAAAATATAACATATTGGTCGATGGTTCAAGGCAAAGTACGGGTAAACAATTGATGTTTTCATTCCAATTCAAATATTGATTTCCATAGTCGGCATTATTAAAATCTGTAAACAATTGCAGAGTTGGTCGATATTTTGGTGAGTCAAAAGTTAACCCTAAGAAATATGTTGTCACAACAATTAAGAAGTAAAGGAAGTCCTTATTTTACTTCAGACTACCGCTACATAAGCTATCATCAAAATCCCTAGAAAATACTTCAAACAGATTCGCTTATTTGAAGGCAGCGCGATCAAAGACCATAGGAGCATGCCTTATCACTCCTCTAGGTGGCCCTGAATGCGTTTACACGTGTAGTCCCAGCCTCATTTGTCGGTAAAATCGCCATTTTGACCCCAGAAGTGAGGGAGTAATGATCACAATAATTACACCAAATTATTTAATAAGCACTCGTATGTGTCATAGCGCTCTTAGAGGGTTCATTATAAAAATGAAGCAACTGAAGTTGATGTGAACTTTCTTCTAAAGACCAGATAGAATACAAAGGATATCAGGTGAAGTGACGTACCGATATTGTAGGTTGAAAATAATTTTCTCCTCTTCATAAACTTACGAAGTGTGTAAAGGAGGAGGAATTCTTGAAAAGTTGAGTTATAGTTATTTCTCGATACGAGAAAAGCACACATAGCAGATATCTCTTTGTAACAAAGTGAAAAGAAAATATTCTTTGTGCGTAGTCTATTGAGAATGATTAATCCGTAGAAGAGGAAAACTTGAGGGTACTTTGAAATAAACTTTTCCGTCGGAGGTAACTGATAATTGTTAGTTCTTCAACTAGGAAATGAAAGTGAAAATATTATTGAAATGAACACACACCACGGTTCGCCCTCTGAGAATTTCCTTCGCCCACGATTTTCTTATTTTCTATCAATTCTGTATCGGATTCCCGTCGAAGGTGGGAAAATACGGAATAGCGCGAATTAAACACTTAATATCCTGGCCATTAGCGATACTGATGTGCGAATTTAAGCAGACGCATTCAACCGTTCAAAAATTTTCGTATTGCGGACACGTTCTGTCGTAAGAATCTTAAAAGTTCAAACATCTGCTCTATACCCTGTGCATATACCTTTTCACGTGGTCAGAATTAAATCGGAAACTTTCTTCCACATCGTGCAAACTGTACGTAATTTTATTAAGAACTCAGGCCAGCAAATTGCTTTTCTTCCCCTTTTTTTCTTTTCACGTAGGACTTTGAAACCATCTATCGAATTAATTCGTCGATTTTTATTCTGCGCGTTGAATCATGATGCTCTGCCTTAACATTCTCTTCACCGCAACGTTACAAGGACGTTTCAGTTTCTCCGCTCGGAAATTCTGATCGTTGGAAATAATAAGTATTTCCGAGCGAAGCCGAGAAAGAATTATGGGTGTGAACAATACCTTTGTTTTCGACAATTCGATACCTTCGTTGTTTCTTGAATTTTTTCCACGTGTTTACACCGCATCATGAGAGGGCTCCTATTTTCCAACTTACACTCTCGGAAGGTATGGTGAAAAAGAAAAACACAAGTATTAGAGGGACTTGTTCCGATGGTTAAATTTAAAATAATTAATTGGAACTGCCATGGGCTGTATAAAAATTTAAGTAATACAAAATAATGAAACGCACGAGGTTTCGAAATCGACCTAATTTTTCATCGAGGTGACTATACGACAGAATGTAAAAGGAAACTTGAGATGACCGCATAATATGTCAAGATTGATTTTCACTGCCTCTAGATGTAGGGAAAAGGAAGTGAACACAATACGAAGTATCATAATGAGAAGATAGAAGCACGTTGGAGGAGGGAAAGAGGAGTCTAGAATATCTGCATAATTTAGCTTCCCAACTGAATACCGGTATTCGAAAAATATGACACCTTTCGATAGAATTAAGAAGACCAATTTCAGAAGCATCGAGAATTCGATGTGAAGAAAAGTGCGAAAAAATTTAAACAAAATTTAAGTTTAAAAAGAATAAATAAAAGAACTGCCGATCTCTTGTCGGCCGTGTCTCTTCTCATTCGACGCTTCCATTTTTCCATGTACAAAAAAAAGAACGCATAACGAAGATCTTCATCTCCTGCCAATTAGGTCTCTATACGTCCCATGAATCATTAATATTGTGTTCACGTGTTATAGATTAGAGGATCTTTTCTTGTTTTCAAAGGTTATAGCGCGCAATCCATTGCGTATTAAATCGCGGGTGACAGGTATACGAAAAATTTCTGAAGTGAAACTCCGCTCTTCTTTTTCATCTGATGTTTCCATATCAGCGGACGTTCAATGATAATTGTGACGAGAGAAGTATAATGACTGTTCGAAACAAACTACATTCAACTTTTATTTGCGTTAGCAATCTGTTTTGGAAGAGTACAATATAAACAGACCCCGCTGTATGACGGATATAAAAAGCTTTTGAGGCGGTTCGTTGAGTTTCCAACTTTGACAGTTTTTATCTCGAAAAACGATATTTCTTCTACAATACTCAGATCTCAAAGTTAGACCATTTTCTGTTATCTATATAATCCTACAATTCTATATATTATGAATATAGCGAGAGGAAAAGTTTTTTTCACTTTACACCTTTCATAATCATCCAACCTCGAAGTGTTTTAGGCTACATGTGTAAGTGTGTCGACGTGATATTTCCCCAAAACTAGATTTACATCCTTCATAGAATGATAAAAGTCTCTCAATCTCTCCTCTGAATTTTTTTTTCGTACCTTTTAGAAAAACTGTTAAAGTTTTAATCAATAGATTAGTGAGAAAGAAAAAGTTTTACGGCAGAGCCAAATAAATGAAAATATTATAAAGCCTACGTATTTGATATGTGACTTGATTTCTTTCCCTGAAGTAACAGACAGTAGAAAAATACGGTAAATATACCTCAGCGGGCAGGCTGAGTCGAAGCTCGGAAGACTGAATTGAGTCCAGCAGAACCGCAATAAGTCCAACACACAATTTGGCGGAATAATATTTTCCATGACTTCCAGAAGCGCCTGAAGGTGCTCTGCCAAAGAACACACAGGTGCTCCAACGAGAAAACTCGCTCCGCCTTGTGCAAGGAGAGGAATGGGCTGAGGAGGCAGAATAGGCTATGTATCAGACAGTCAACAGAGCAAGCTTGAAGAAAGTTCATTAGCAGAGCCCGTATAAAACCAGCGAGTGGTAGGCATTCCTATGCTAAGAAAAGATTACGACAGGGTTACAACAACAGAGGAGGAGGCAGTGTGATGTTGAATGCTAAATTCCCACCTGTGGATTTCCCAGACCAACCAACAGCTGCACTGGGCCTTGAGGATCCAGCAGGTCCACAGGTCATTGATATGTACATCACAAATGAGGAAATACAAGCCATCCTAATGTGGCAGAACAATAAGTCAGCTCCAGGACCAGATGTCATCAGGTATGAGGCTCTGAAAGAATATAAGAAAAACAAGTCGTGGCTTTTCCTGCAAAAAAAAAAAAAAAAAAAAAAAAAAAAAAACTGTGCAGGAAAAGCCACGACTTGTTTTTCTTATATTTGTACATCCTTGCACGAATAAATTTTTCTATTCTTTTGGCTCTGAAAGAAGCGAACAGAGCACAACCTGGTTTACTGATCAGCCTAATGAACGGCTGTCTGACATGGGGTACCTTTCCAAAAATTTGGAAAAGCGGACCACTCACCGTCTTCCCAAAGAAGAAAAACAGACTGGCAACACGCTCATACCGGCCTTGAACACTGCTAAGTGTTCTGGGGAAAGTCTTGGAGCGATGTATGGTCAATCGCACTCAGTTAATAGCTGAAAATTTACTTTGTGGCACACAATATGGGTTCCGCAGAGGTCGTGGATACGAGGACTGTATATTGGCAGCCGTGAAGTCTATGGAAACAATGAGGAAGTTAGGTAGGATGGTTGCAATGGTGTCACTGGACCTGCTCCGGTATCACATTTTGAGAGAACTGCAAAGGTATGATGCCCCTATCTATCTATTAAGAATGTTCAACAGCTACTTGAAAGAAAGGAGTGTGACTTATGAGGGAGTGACCAAACTTCTTGAGAGGGGATACCCACAGGAGACCTTAGTTGGCCCTCTCCTGTGGAACATGGGATATAATATGATTATAGAAAAAGTGCGTAAACGGTGGACAAAATGCTACTGTTACGCAGATGATACTCCGCTGTTGCTGTAAGGTGATAATAAAGACGAGCTTATAACTGAAGTTAAAAAAGAAATCACAACGATCTAAAAAGATATGACCCCTGCTGGTCCACTACTAAGTAAAGAAATGTTTGCACGCAAAGGTGCACAAAGACCCTACTTGGTATAGAAATACAAACGGTACAGTGTATGAAATATCGGGGAGTCATATTGGGTGATGGTCTCACATGGACTGACCACCTAAAAGAGCTGTATAAGAAGGCAGTAATAGTGGTGCCCATACTGTGTGCTATTGCACGCAACACATATGGATATAGTACCAAGGCGCGTCAGCACCATTGGTGCACAGCTTCTATACGCTAGCGCATGCTGAGCCCACAGGCTTACGACTGAAACTTGCAGCAAAATTGTGGTAGGATACATCGCTTGATGGTCTGCTATGGTCGGCTGTATCGTACCGTGTCGTATCTTCTAGCGTGTATGAGTATCTCTCCCTCAATATGTGCTTAAAAGAGAAACTCACCATACCCCTATCTGGAAAAGGTATACTTCTGATGTACCGGTACTTATTAGAAGTCAAGTCCATGAAGAAAAGCTTTCACGTTGTAATGTTCAAATAAATGTAAGAATTACATAAATAAATATGGGTATTTTTACCGAAATGAAACTATCTCAAACTTAATATTATACAAAACAGGCATCTAAAAAGTATTAGAAACTCTTTCTAGTCTAATATATAAAGCGGAAAGTTTGTTTGTCTGTCTGTCTGTCTGTCTGTTCTTTTATAACTCGAGAACCGCTTTACCTATCGACTTGAAATTTTCGCCACATATTCAAGTCACTCCGGAATAAAATTTAAGCCATAAATGAGAATTTTAGCTCCCATAGAAAAGAAGTTCTTATCCTCGCTGTACGCATCACTTGCCGCGATGCGATTCAATTCATTGAAAAAAGGTACCTGTAGGTACCTGTCGACTGTACAGTATTTCTTTCATACGCTGACATCCTGTGTTCATCCTGTGTTTACAAGAACCGGAAACCGCTAGTCAAGCTATAAATGACCGGAGGGGACTTGGGAAAATTCACACTCTTTGGTACTCCAATTTTGAACTCAATTTTCATATCAAAACTAATTCGTCCCGTAGTAACAAATCTCCGACATTCCTCGTTTAACTTCATTAAGGAAGCATCGTTTTTCTTGATGTCAGCCCGCGCGCCAATTTGAGTTTAGCACAAAATGAGGCGGACCCACTTTTTACAAGAAATCTCTTTGTGTTCATTGTACATATAGTTTGTCTACTTTTTCATCGGGTTCTTCGCTGGCCTTAGGTTGAGTATACCAGCCCTGCTTCACCTTAAAATCCAACGTAGGCAACTTACAATATTATGGAAACCCTACCAATTTTTATGTTTTCAAATTATTATCGTTCATAAGAGAAAATTGTCTCAATTTCAGATATGTTCGCAATGTAGGGTGTTTGATTTACCCTTCAAATTGGGTAGTTCGTATCATCAGGTCCGATGAGAGGGGGGGGGGGGGCAAAGGGGACATTTTTTCCCGGGCCCGGACTGTTTAGGCGCCCGGTTGGACCTTCGGGGGCCCCAAAATGACTGTAAATGACTTTTTTTTTTTTTTTTTTTTGCTTGTCAAAAAAATTTTTGTCCCGGGCCCGGAAATCCTCTCGGCGGCCCTGCGTATCATAATTATAATACATACATATTCTACTCAACTCCGCGTTAGTTTTAACGAATGCGACAGTTTTTATATCGTTGTTAGGTACGTATAAAAACTTTCCGTATTTTCGGTTATTTCGTAGCAGGCGGACGAAAGTTTCAATCGTACGCCTATCACAATCGTAATCCCCTTTTTCATCGTAATCTTTCAAAAAAAAAAAAAAAAAAAAAAGCCCTACCTATACTTGTGCACCCCATTCAGAAAAATTACATAACTGTGCAGAGCCGCGTCGATCTCCGAAAAAGAAATTGATAATAAATGATCGCTTCCTTTAACGAGAAAAAATGAACGCGTAAGCGCTGAAAAAAACGAGTAATTTTGTAGGAAAAAATCTTCTTAAATAGAATAAAATTTTACAAATACCGCCGAATGATACCACTTAGTTTTGTTCGACGTAATGCTTAAGAAATTCCACCGTTCAAGAGTTTTAGTTTCTACTGAACAATCACCCTTTCGTACGTCTTTTCATTCTCCTTCCAATCTTTAAATTGTTCCCCCAGAAATGTACACCTAAAATAAAGAAAATGTTCCAGCCGGGCTACAAAATGTGTGGATATTGTTTTGACGCTTAGGTACCAATCGAAGACGTTTGGAAACACGACGCGACGGCTCAGCGGGATTGATTTAGTTTTAATTGAAAAATGTTGGCAAACTGTGTTCATTCATAAAATTCAATTTATTCCTCTTATCGGTAAAGTTCCCACGCAATACTGCCAAGTTTATGAGAAATATCGGTAGAAATATCATTTCAATTAAAAACTTGGCAACCTTGTGAGAAAATCAAAATTACGTCGTATTACGGGGGACTTTTTTTGTATTTTTTTGTATTTTTCTCTCCGAAATTGCGGACCACAATCTACTGACTAAACAAACAGATTGGAACGCGATTGGAATTTCAATAACTCTCACTAATCGATTGCACAATTAAAACGAACAAGACGGGACAAATTTGCATTTATACCCTGTGTAAAATATTATGGTGTTGCGCGGAAAAATGTTCTGGCATAGCCGAATTCATTTTTGTCATAATGTATGTTACGTAGTTCTCTGTCGATTTTTCAAATTCAATAAACTGTAAGTCAAGCTAACTAGCTCTTGGGGCTCACTCACTTCGCTCTTTCATCGCATCTGAATCACCTACCAAGGATACACTCACGCTCACATGTACACGCACAGTCACGCTTCTAGTCCGAAAATGGGGTGAAGAGAGGGAGGAACTTGCAGAATTTAGATTAAGAGGCGGAGGCTCAATAAAGACAGGGAATATTCTAAAAAATGTTCTGGCGAAACCCAATAAATAAAGATAATTTTTAATGAATTTTTGACAAAGGCACAGTCAACCAGCTTAAACCTCTAGTTTACTTATTCTAAATCAACCATCTTTCGGGAATCCATTTTTGGTCAAGTATAATGAGTTGAATATGCTGGAGAAAGTCAGAGATTCCTCGCTTTAAACTCAGACTTGGATTCGCAGATTTTCAATAGGGTTAGACAGCGAATTCCCAATAGACGGCTCTGGTAAAGACATCTAAAAGAGGAAGCCTAGCCCCAAACTCGCAAATTTTGGATAGCGGATAATGGTACAGTAAAGATATCAAACAGTTTAAACCTTCTTGTGAAATCATCATCATCCGTGACGTCATTAGTTCGTGAAGATATCAACATTTGTATGGTAGATATAGTTTAGGCTTAGTTTACTCTCTGCTGAGCAAAGTAGACCTAGGTAGTATAGAGCTAATCTATGTGCTAGGCCTGTAGTTTACAGCTAGTATAGCCTCATAAACTATATGCTATGACTGAGAAACTTGAACTCGACCTCGGAGGAGGAGACGGGGAGATGATTCGGCTTCGCCGGTAAAGACATTAAAATTAAAAAAAAAATTAGAGGCCATTGCAGGTTTGCAATGGCAGCGAGGAGCCGGCAGCCTCCCGCGCTCGCGATCACGTTGGCACGAAAATGCCCCCTCAGAAAATGAGTTGGCTGGGCTCGTCTCAGTATACTGCATGCTAGGCCTGATACGTATAATGAAGGTTAGAAATTGAAATTTTTCCAAGCCCCTAAAGTAGGTCAAGGTCAAGGTCATAAAGCATCTCGGCTAGAAGTTGAAATTTTTCCAAGTCCCTCAAGTAGGTCAAGGTCATTGATGACGTCATAAGGTGGCACACGTCACGTCACGTCACGCAGTTCAGAGAAACTCCCGGACGCGGACGTTTTCTGAGGATGTAATTCCCCTAACAAAATGGATAGCGGGTTCCCCGCTAAAATGACCATTCTGTGAGACACCTCAAAGACTCCACCCTACTCTATCACCCGCGATAGCCGATCGACTCGGGAGCTATATGATGGAAAGAGACATATTCTCAAGTAGTCAATAAAGTTTCCAAGTGGTCGCTGTATAACAGACACTAGAATCAGCCTAAAGAGGATAGCCAAGATAGCAATTTTGCGCGACTATCAGCCTGGACATATGGGTGTAAGTGTAAGAAATGCGTTCAACTCAATATCTTGGCGGAGGAAGCGCTTAAGTTCATAGAAGTGTCTGTATACTTGCTTCGGATGATCAGTAGCCATTTCAGTTGTCGGAAAATCCAAGCAGAGACGTCTGCTGGTACGTTTCTTTTGGTGTGCCGCGGGGGTCGATTCTTGAAACACTCCTTTGGTGGGTCGCATTGAATGGCATATCTTCAAGGTGAAGCTGCCACCAGGTGTCGAAGTTATCTGCTACGTGGATGACACACTATTGGTATGCCTTGCTGAAACAATTGTTGCGGTAGATCGTAGGGTAAACAAGGCTTTATAGAAGCCATTGAAGCCTTGGATCGAGTCGGCCAGACTAGAACTCGCAATAAGGAAAGACAGAAGCCATATTATTCACGATCCGTCGAAAGTCCCATATACCCTCCTTCTGGCTGCAAGGTATGGAAATCACAATCGAGAAGGTGATGAAGTATCCGGATATCTGATCTCATTCAAAGTTGAGCGTCATGCACCATTTTCTGATAGCAGCGGAAAAAGCGCTCAGGGTAGTGATGTACCCAATCCGCCTGATAACAAACCAAGGAGGGCGAGGGCTGAAAGAAGTAAGCAAAATAATGATGAGCACCTAATCGTCGATCCTCCTACATGGTGCCCGATAATAAGCCGACTCCTTGAAGATAGCCTACAGAAGGAAAGTGATGGAATAGATCCAAGAAAGAGTACTGAGGTTGCCTACCGCACTGTCTTGACGGAGGTTCTTTGCAGTAGATAAGAGGTATTCCTTCTGGCGCACTAGCTCACTTTTCTAATTTAGTGAGTGATTTTCTGGTTTTTAAAGACAGTTTTAAAAATGAGAAAAGGTGAAGATTCAGTAGAAAAATTTATATATTTTATTAAGATTTAGAAATTGATAATTTCTTTTATTTTAGAGGATGTACACAAAGCTCATTCTTGAACCTAACATATATGTTCTTATGCACTTGCTGATTTCTCTAACGCAGAGCACAATTTTCTCATTTTTGTCAAATTTTCTCAATTTCTACCTAACCCTAAAAAATTCAAAAATTTCTCCCTCTTTTCATTGAATTTCAAAAATTTCTAAAAGATGCGCAGGTATAAATTTCTCTCAATTTTCCATTCACTTTCAAAAATCCTAAAAGAAGTGTTCGGATTCATTTATCTAATTTTTCATTAAATTCTATTTCTCTATTGAAGTGACTAATAAATCTACTAATAGTACAGGTAGACATAAGCCGGTGACTAATTTAAAGCGTAGTGACTACTTCTCTGTGTTTCTCATGGATGAGTTGAGACATGGTTGAGACCTGCCAATGCTCACTTATTATAAATTTTCAAAATATAAAAATGACTTGATAATTCTTATACTCCTCACATGATGATGTGAAAAAAACATCTTCAAAATGTATGGTTTCTTCTTCACATTGATAACAAATAAGTATGATTTTATCTTCATCGTAAGTATATTTATTTGATTTTACGAATTTCTATATTAAAAGTGGCATCAAATTTCTAAGAAAGAATTTAATTCGAATAATAACTCTCCAGGAGGATACTACTTATAGAAGATTTTGATTTTTTTCTTACTGTCCTTCGATTATTTTCAAGATACTGTACTTAGTCATCAAGAACGATAACGAAGTTTAAAATGAAGACAGGGAAAATTAGCAAAAAGTAGAGTCGAGCTCGACGAGCGCAAAATTAAAAAATCGTGCTGAAAATGAAAAAGTATGCGCTATATTCACACAGTACGAGATGTTTTTGTCTCACTCGCTGAGTACATCTCATCGTGTGTTATCATCACGTTATGTATTTCTTTTTCCACATTAAACGTATACTCGTACTCATCAACGTCAAATATGCTGGAGGATACGTGCAATGTAAACGTATTCTGTTTTTGCTGTAATAACTCGAGACGTATAATATAATTCGCACGAATAAATTTCACATTATATACAAACACAACATCGACATTGAACCGTTTTTATAACTTCCTTCAATTTTTTTCTTGTAATACTCGCGTTTTCAGAGGGTAATTTCTTGTCCTTTCAACTTCAATTCTATATTCTTGTAATGAAAACGTCGAGCGAAACGGAATTCCTGCGTCTCTTGACTTATCAACAGGCTGTTCCGGATTAGCTCTGTTCAGAAGTTTGAGCCTATATTTTCAAATGGTATGTGGTCAACGAATGACTGAAAAGAGTTCATAATACAGTAGCGCACCAAGAAGATTTTCACTTCGGTATCCCTAATTTCTTTATCGGAGGATCAGTCCCTCCCATCACTAACCCAGAGATGAAGGTATCCTGAAAAGATGACGTACCTATGATTTCTGACGAAAATTGGTGGTACAAATAGTCACAAATAAGGCTCACATTTTGAGACTAAAATTAGAACCGGAATCAAAAGGAGCTGGTTTCTAATTTCAATAAAAGTGGGCATGAATTCTGAAATTATTGGTACGAATGAACACAAATTATTGAGACTATTTTTGAGTTGAAATCTCAACACAGCTGAGATTACGAACCTTTCATAATTCGTAGGCTACGTAAAGATACATGGCTAATTACTATGCCTATATGCCTAATGCGAAGAACAACAAAGAAAGCATATGACAACAAAATAATGAATGCCATAAATCTATTTTTCTCGAGTTATTTTCTACTTTTTCTCTTATTATCGGTCATCCATTTAAATACTATTTTTCACATCGGTTGTTTTCATTCTATTTTATGTTTTTGTCAATATACTCATTATCCCGTAATTCTATAGAAATACAATCTGCCCATTCTGTAGTAGAGCTTTTCTTCTCTTTCCGTACTATGATTAATCTACGATCGTAAATTTTTCTCAACTTCAAACTCGACGGAGTGCTCTCGCGTTCATAATTGGGCATTTAATTAGAGACGCGATGAGCAGAGTAAAGACATTGTAAGACATTTATATCCATCATAATAATTTCTATCTTCATCGCCTCTTATCAATTCAAGTATACTCTTCCTGTGCTAACTAAAATGTTGGCTGAGTCGTATCATTATTAGTTGAACGAACTTGGGTTTCACTAGAGTATAAGTTGTTCCAAAGTCGCCTCGGTACCCTCTGAAATGCCTAAATTTTACGTCGTAATAGTATTCAGAACTGCAAATTGACGCCGCGAGCGGAGCACTTTTGAAGAGGAAAACAAGGGATTGCTGATATTGATATTAATACTTCCGCCTCTTTGAAACGGCTTTTTGTTTTCTTAAATTAATTTAAGGTCTCCAAACCGGGATTGTTCGTTATTATTCTTTTTCTCAAAAATGTCACCTCGATTTCGTATACCGGTAGCTCTAAAATTTACATTTTTAGTTCTCGTTGTTTAATTAAGAAACTGTGGCCTGATTTTTTCAACTTCATTTGCATGTTTGATGTCTATCAGTTTTTTTTTCTTCTCTCTAGATTACCTACGTAGAAGTTTGAGCCCCTTTATTCTTCTTATGCGAAAAAAAGATATTACAATCAAATATTAGGTTTAAATGTAGATGAGTAGATTTAATCTCGAAATAAACGCCTTCTGCGGAGTGAATTTAAGACTGATAAGAACACTCCGCAACTTTCTCAGTCGTGGATTTTCAGCTATATTTTGGAAAGTTTACTTTCCCTTTTTCTTTCACGTTTTTGGACTCGATTGTACCTTCATATTGGATTGCACGCGTTTATAGTCTGTGTATAGTTGAAGATAAATATGATGACGTACGCGCAATATCGAGATTCGGCGAAAAAAAATTCTCCTGTTTTTCGGTGTATAAGGTGGATTACTTGAATTTCGAACTTAATAGATTTTTAACGCATTCATTGTCTTTACTGAACTTCCAACAGATTTGGAATTCTGCAAGTTTTTGGTTTTGATCCCCTTTTCTCCCCCCATTCCCTTGAAAATTGTACATCAGCCGTTGGACTTGAAAAACTTCTGGACAGCCTCTAAACGTCGTACTCTGTATCATATATCATGGCTGAGGCGAAGAATTAAGCCTCGCATGCTAGGCTCATCGAGCTACAAGTCTATTTCGCTATGCTTTATCATATATTGAACTTATACTAAGTTTATTCTAGGCTATATCCAGACGAACGAAGGGAGCAAATTAACTCGAAAGATAGACTCCAAAATATATTATCAGTTTCGAGTACTGTATTATTTATATTAGGCTTATAGTTCAGCTGTATGTTAGTCTAAGAAAGGGGCGAACGAGCGAAACAAATGTGTCCATACTGTATTTATACATGACTTACGCTAGGCTAAGAAACGAAATCGTGAACTAGTCAGCCTGACATACGGTGTACTAGGCCTTGACCTACTACATTTATAGGACTCAGTTGTAAGTCAACACAATAACCTAGTGTACCTTTACAAAGCTATTCACTAGCCCAGAAGCTAGAAAAAGGTTTCGACCCTTTGTGCTAATGACACCATTAGGAAGGCGTGGTCTTGGTTAACTTCCCTCAACAATCCAATACTAAAATCTTCCTATCTTTCTAAATACTCTCAGCTAGTATCATTCACCCACTTTGTCGCTTCATTCCCATCTAGGCATCACTCATCTTAAACTTAGGCCCTTACTTCTTATTTTTCATTCATTTTCCTTTGATTAACCCCCACCCCCCCCCCAATCCGTCCCTATCTCACTGAAATTAATAAAAGAGCTGACTATATGAACGAATATCACATCAACAACACTGAATTCCTTTTGCACAGGTGCTATCCAGACGGATCCAAATCACGAACTAAGACCGGATATACAGTCTCCATTTAGGGCAACACCTCATCCTACTCCTATAGTATGAGAAACTTTGTTTCCGTATTCACTGCTAAAAGTCCTGCTACATTCACGTATCTCATCTCTCTCCTCATCCACTACTATCTTTCCCGAAAATTGCTTCATACAGTATCCGCTGATCGTCGAGTGTCCTTGGGTCCTTGATATTTCCTGAACTGTGGCGGTCGGATGGACGATCTAACAAGTAGCACGAACAGAAACAACGAGAGGTGGACGTATATCCAAGGATTACCAGGAATCATTTCTCACTCGCGCCTATTTATTCTTAACTCCCGCTTCTTGGCACGTCTTCTGTAGAAACTCTTGGCCCTCATACTTCCTTTTTTTGCTATTAAAGACCCCTGTTTTACCCATGAACAATTTTCATTCTTTCGTATACACTTGTTACAAGAAGTATAGTGGTTCTTGACGTAAAGACATCACTAAGTTCACCTTCCATAACTGATTGTCCCTCTCGTTTTTATGCTCTCAAATTCTTATACTGTTTCATCATCCTGTTTTCCTAGTATGATTTCTGGTTCTCCTTATTCTCCAATAAATTCCGACCTATTGAATCAAGTTGAGTGGTTAGATTATTAGCCTGCGGGGGTCTGAGAGCTCAAAGGCTCAGCTTGCTCACCCGATTCCTAGCTTAGTATAAGTCCAGTATGGTATTCTGTGGTCAGATAATTAGGTCGAGTGGTAGGACTGTTAGGCTGACCAGCTCCCGGTGTGGCTTGGTATTAGTCAAATATAGGTGAGGCTGAAAGGCTTTCCGAGAGCTCAGACGCCTAGTATAAGACAAGTGAGTTTTTCGATTTATTAAAGTTGTATTGGTCTCCAAATTCCCGCAAATTTAATTCCCATAGGTTTTCTTTAGGTTACCTAATCTGTGAGGTGTTTATGTCCAAGTCTAAATTCGAACTCCTCTCATTGACTAATATCTTTTATTGGCGCAGATATGTAGATGACGTGCTATGTACGTGGATTGGTCCCAAAATCTCTGCTTGGAGTTTCTCTTCGATCTAAATTAGCTGAACACTTTCATAAAGTTTACTTCGGAAGTTGAAGACTCCTTGATTAACCTTCTAGGATCTTACTGTCTCCGAAAAAGACGGGGTCTATGAGTTTGATATTTATAAAAAAGATACATCGACCGATGTTTTAGTCCACGCGTCGTCATTCTACTCTGTTGCCCACAAATATGCTGCTTTTAACAGCTTAATTCACAGACTTACTGACATTCCGTTGAATCGAACTGCCTTTAGAAAGGAGTTACTGACCATAAGACATTTGGCCAGAGTGAACGAGATTTATTTGGACATAGACGATCTGGTGCGAAGGAAGATCAACGCCGTGGCCAGACTTTTTGGAGCCTGAAGCAAAATTTTCACATGAGACCTCTTTTCAATTTAGATAATTTTAATTTTTTCCCCTTCGCTGGCGCGAGGCCTGAAGCCGTGTTGCCTTTTTGCCACCCCCTGGCGACGGCCCTATTCGTAAATGACACTCGAAATTGAGACTCGAGACTGACTCTTGAGCTTGAGACTCGAGAATGAGCCTGGAGCTTGAGGTTTGAGACTGACTCTTGAGCTTGAGACTCGATACTGACACTCGATACTGAGACTCGAGACCAAGACCGAGACTCGAGTCTGATACTCGAGCTTGAGACTGAGACTCAAGATTCGAGACTGAAATTTGAGACTGACACTTGACCTTGAGACTCGAGAATGGGCCTGGAACTTGAGGTTTGAGACTGACACTCGAGCTTGAGAATCGAGGTTGAGAATCGAGACTGACACTCAAAACTGACACTCGAGCCTGAGACTCGGGCTTGAGACTCGAGAGCGAGACTCGAGCTCAGCGTCGTCGCCAGACTTTTCGAGACCTAAAGCAAAATTTTCACATGAGCTCTTTTTTTCAATCAAGACAATTTTAATTTTCTCTTCTCCGCGCCAGCGCCAGGCCTACAGTAGCTCGAGGCCTGAAGCGATAATACTTACACGCCAACCTTTGGCGACGGCCTTGAGGAAGATCACTAGGAAATGCCTCGACGCTATTATTTCCCTCCACCGTAGTATCAGACGTGAGAAACTGCGATGGATTAGGCTCCCATTTTTGGGGAAGTTCTCTCCGCAGGTAGGTCGGGCCCTTCGCCAGGGGCTTTCGGCCTGCGTTCTACAACCTTGTCACTGTCAGAGGGTTGTTTGTTTGGTTGAAAGATTGAATTCCTGAAGAAGAGAAAAGTAGGGTGTATAGGGTAGAATGTAAAGATTGTAAGGGTATTTATATTGGGGAGACTGAAGATTTGAGTTGATGAACACAAGACAGCCTGGCAGAAGGATAAAGTGGGAGATTCGGCATTCGCTGATCATCTAATTGCTATAACGGTCACAGTTTCCGGGAGGGTTCTGAAGTGCTTCTCCACAAAAGGAATTCGTATTTCAAGCGTACCGCCTTGGAGCATATCGAAAAAATTCGTTTTAAGAATACTGGTGTTGTCATTATGTTGAACTGGCTCGTACTGGACGAAGGTCTCATCGAGCTTATTTATGAATCACAACTCGATGATTAGTCTCCCTTCTTGTTCCGTCATTCTCAAGGTTGATGACGGTATTTCGGTTTTCGTTGGGTCGGTTGTGTTCTTGTCTTCGCTGAGGATGACTATCTAGTCGAAAGCTCTCCGATGTATTCTTTTCATTGTCTGCGGTTTTGTAATTAGTTACTCGTCGGAGTATCACCCCCTTTTTCACTAGTGTAAAGGCCTAGTACTGTGGCAAAGCGTGTAGCTCTCTTAGTTTGTCTCACCGTCTGAATAGGCCTACTAGTACTAGTATAGATCAAGCATAATTTAACAACAGGGGAATGAGGCTAGTTTACTGTATGTTAAGCCCAGAGGCTCGCCAGAAGTTCAGACACATAGTCTAGGTCTAGTATATGAGGGTAGTATAATAGCAAAGCTGCCAGCCTTCCTAGATGGCCTGAATAAACTACTTAAAGCTTAGTATGGACCCAGAACTAGTATTTGAAAAAATAAACGAATTAGGACTGTTGATGACCTAGTTTCCTTCATTAACTCTATATTGGTAGTTTTAATTTCTATTGTCATCCTGATAATAAGAAATTATGGTTTTCTGATGTGGCTGATGACGATCGCTAGAAACAACGAATAATACGTTTCCCCTGTACTCAATATTGATGGCAAAGTTTCATGTGTACGACATTAAAACATCATCACAAGCATGAGAAAAAAGTAGATTATCCTATGTAAAGTTTGAGAGCGACAACAGAGATAAAAAATTCGTGTCTACAATGCCTTTCAATCTTTCAAAATTCCAGGAAAATATTTATTTTACGATCGATTCTGTTTTTTTTTTTTGAATCTCTTCAATTCTTATTCGCGTCAGCATCGTTTACGATTTTACGTAGTTATTATTTACGTTGTGTAGCTATAATGTCGGTGAACTCGTGACTTTTACATGCTTTTACTTTCAACGTCTTTGACTACTCTCGAAACATTATGTGCCAGATAGGCCTACTTATAAATAAAGTTTCCATTAGCTAGTTTACCAAGTTAATAGCAGCAGCACAGCTAAGGGAAGCTTCGTTCCAAGTTCTAAATCTTTCTTTTTTTTTCCTCCCCGTGATTGAAGATAAACTTATCAACTACAGAAAGCGATGAATCGATTCTCCACTGTGATACACAGAAATCTGTAGTAATAAATGGACTTTTTAAAAAAACTTATAAAGAATACTGATAAAACCGAAAAAGAGTTTTTCGAATATGCGAAAGTGATAAATAACGGTAGTTTAAAAAGAAAATCGAGAGTAATATTTTGGCAATTTTCAGCGTGAGATCAGTACTACGTAGGCTTACGAACCTACATGGACGAAAGTTTCTTTGAAAAAAGTTGAAAATTTGACTCTCTTTGCATTCATTTTATCATCGTAGATATGGGTTTAATTATACTACGAAAGTAATTTGAATATGATAGACACTATTTATTACGTGCGGTGGTAATATTAAGGAAGGAGGGTTGTTGATAAATGAAAAACTCAAGCGAAAAATTTGATCACCTTGTCGGGATCCGAACCCGAGTTTTTTTGCTTGAGTTTTTCATTTATCAACAACCCTCCTTCCGTAATTTGAATATTTCAGGGTTATAGAGAAGTGTATTTTTGAAGAAAGTTTCAGTTTAATTTTTTTTTTGAAAAATCGTCTGTGATACCGGCTTCAATCAGTTCAAAAACCGCGGCAAATCGAATTCCGTGGACTGGTTTACGAGTTTTACCCACCTCTGCTGCAGCTTCTTCATTACAATATTGTGACCGTGGTTTCATATAAGTGGACCAACTACACTCCCCTGTGAACGACCGCTTTCTAGGACATTTTTGGAAAAGCCAAAATGAACGATTCTTCAGCTAAGATAGCTAGCAAATATTGTAAGCCTGTATTCCGGGGTGCTATGGCTTTGTAACTCACTCGGAATAATATGACTAGCGAGAGCTTCCCCGATGTCCAATGCCTCCAACTTCACCATTCTTCCTGTACTTCTCATAGTTCCAATTATTAGGAGCCAGGATGCATTCTTTGGACCCTTGGCTTCCTGCCACCGAGCTGAGTGCTGCGAAGTACCTTTTCGGCAATAACCTCAGCACGATTGGAGGAGATACCCCTCTCAAGCAATGTATCTATGTGATTGTAAGTAAGGAGTTGTGGGGTGAGGCTATTTTGCGGGAAGAAAAGATATGTTGAATGATTGGGGGGGGTAAAGAGAAAATCACAGAGGCATAGGATACGAGATGAGACAGGTGAGTGTGAATCTAGGGTGACTGATTTTGAGGCTAGTGATGATTATTTCTCTTCTGCGAGTGGTTGACTTGAGGAGTCTTAAGGGGTCGAAATATTTTTAATTTAGAATAGCTTGTTTAGTGGGGATTTGAGGTTAAGTCAATGATTGAACCAGGCGTGGATGATGTATTCGTGAATGTGTTTGGAGAGCAGGCCGCCTGTTTGGCTGCAACTTCGATTTTTTCGTCTCATGGGATGCTATTGTGGCCAGGTACGCAGATGAAGAATATTGAAATGGAGTTGACACGATTGGAAACAATTGTGAATTCGAAAGCTTATGAGAGGATAAAGAGAGAGCGGCCGGGTATAACATTAAATGATGCTAGAGAATCGGTGATGATTAAAAATGAATTAGAGGCACGAGAGACGGTGAGAATGAGGGAGCGATATACAAGATCAGTTGAAGTTCTGAGGATAGGATTCAAGCGCAAAGCTCAATTGCAGGCAGAAATGAAAAGTCTGCGTGAGTATTTTTTACTCCTAATATTGTCAACTCTTGGCGCCGAGCAAATGTTTTGCTTCATAAATATGACACCTTTAATTGTAACTGGCGTCTCAGAGCCTTGTTGCGTATCGAAGTCTTTAAAGACGAGCGGGGCAATCTGATTACCTTCTGCTGCAATAAACGGGAAATTTGGTTTAAGCATTTCAGCACTTGCCTCTTCTCTAGTGGTCTTTGTAGTTCAATGGAGTACTGTGCACATGCTCTTGGGGAGCGACTACAACGTTATACATACAATGTCCCTTGAGAGCGATTCTTGTTAACAAATCTTCTTCGACTGGCGAATACACAGCCTGAATGCTTTTCTCTGGTGTGTTCTCAAAGATATCAGAGTAGGGCTCTAACCAGAGCAATTGTGGATTTTTTGGCAAACGGTTTTTGAAAGTCTCTGGAAATCTTCATGTGTGTCTGTCCATCAGCCAGCCTGGTAAGAACTCTCCCTCAGTGATTGTAAAAGTCTCTGCATTGGATTTAGTGTTTTAAACTCTGCACTTCTAGATTTCAGTTACTGTGAAGGGACCGGTTAAGGAGTTCTCAATTTCCCAACGTCCATTGATTGTCGCATATGTTGGTCTATTAAAACAATTTTTCATTTGTGATGCGATCTGCGAAACCATAGGGTAAGTCGGAATGGTAAGAGGCAAGAGCTATTTGTGTAAAACGCGCCTTTTAATAATACCTACTTCACTGATGAATATTACTATTCCATCACTGACCCTCATGATGGCTTCTTCAAAACGTAGATACAAAATAATCTTCGTATGATGTAGACATTATTCAAAGGCGCGTTTTGTTCAAGGAGCTTTTACTATACCAATGACTTATCCTATGGTTTCGCAGATTGCATCACATTTACATAACACCTCTAAAATTAGATCATAATGATAACATACAACCTTTTTTTTTTTTCACTCTCTTCTACTTGTAAAATTGTGAATGCTCAAACTTCGAAAATTTTATGACTATCGGTTATAAGTATTTGAATGATGAAATATTTTTTTACTCGTTCATTCTAGCTATACGTAAATTTAAAGCAAGAAGTCTATCTCTCGGGCGTCAGACTCACACTCGATTGCGCAATCAATATAATGGACGATACGAGGTAGGTATCTAGGTAACTCATTATTAATTAACGTGTATCGTGTTGTTCAGTATATCAGGTCATCACATCTGAATATATAGGCTGCCTACGTGGTTATACACATACCTACTCATAGTCAACAAACAGAGTAATACACTCCCCTTTGAATAACAAACAAGTTATCGTCACAAAGGTAAAGACCGATTAGCAAAAAATAACTACAGCTACTCACTCATGCTACATTTATCCATCAAGAATGACGGTATATTGCAGACCCTTTCACCATATTACTATAGCAATAACATAATTACGAGCATCATCGCGTAAACTAAGGATTCAAGTTTTATTCGAAAAGTGAAGATAATGGAGGAATTTTGGGGATCTAAATTACTATAGGTATTCAAAGAAGATGGATAAGTTGGGGGAAAGAACAAACTGTCTTCAGACATCTTCTGGATATTTCCGAGCTGAAGCTAAGTCTGCAGTTGAAATACCGATTCCTTTCTGATCTCTCCATAATCCGGTAGCCTTTAGAGATACTATTGATATCAATGAGCTCACAAGGGAAAGTCTCTTTTTTTTCCTAATTCAGGTCGCCCCTCTTCGCTGATGATGACTCTAGACTCCTTAAGATAATGTTTATTATACTCAGCTCGCCTATGACGACATTGGGGTATTCCACATGCACGTCAAGGTTCGGATTAGGAAAGGCCCTCCTCCCGTAGGCTTTTGTGATCAATGTACGCGTATAGTATACTAAGTTCTATTTTAGATCCACTGAGAAATCAAAACTTTTCCAAGTCTCACCAAAACATATTTTCCTTCCATATTTAGGTTATCCCCCCTCGCTACAGCCTCTCCAGATCTATTCTGGTAGTATCTACGAATACTTTCTTAGCCTATAAAGTCATCACAATAATATCCCTATGTCAGCCTATGTCAAAGTTTATTGAGCACTTTGGTTTTTGGTCGAATTTAGATGGATGACATTTGTGACCTGGTCTTCGGAACCCGCTGTAGCTTATGTAACTGATAACGCTTAATGCGGGTTTCCGTAGACCAGGTCACATTTGGTCAACGAATTGGTATTTGTGAATAGATGTGAGAAAAATTTCTCTCGTTCATATTGATCTGTACCATGAAAAAAATTTCCCGGGTAGATCCTTTAATTTTTGATCGCACCACCTCCCGACAACCTGGAAATAATAAAATAAACTAAGCTAATCAATTTTTAAAGATTTTGTAATTTTATTCTGTTTTTTGGAGAAAAAAAAAAAAACTTATTTCCAAAGTGGTTGTACCCTTGGAGTGCCAGAGAATGGTTTTCAATTTGAGTTGGTTTTAATTGAGAGAAAAAAAAAATTCTTTTTCTCGTTCATCATATAAGCATTCTGAGATCACCACGTAGGTGCTCCAATTTGACACGGCTTGAAATTACGAAGAACTCGATTGAGGATAATATTTTTGACTGTTGCTCTTCAGCATCAACCCATTTTTTGATAATGTTCTTTGGTTAGGCCGATTTCTGACGGTTGACTAGAATCTATTTGAAATTTTTTCATTACGGTCACCATCTGATTACTTTACATTTAATTATTATGTCCATTAAAAACATATTTTTGATAACTACATAGAGTGTTTTGAAAAGTTCATTTTTTATTATGTTCACATTCTACAAAAAGGTCGTTGGCAAAATAGTATTTTTCTATATTTGAAACAAGTGATAGGATGTTAATCATCAATTCAGTTTATACCGGTACATGCATTATTTAACGGCAAAAAGATATTCGATGGAATTTTACGTCAGGACTAAATCAACTTGTTGAAGGAAACGAACTACAGACAAAAAACAATGACCCATACGCAAAATTGTCTGTCGAAAAAAGAACATCGACACGTACTAGAATTTATAGCGATAAAATTTTGTAGAGTCACAAAAATAATAAATATAGGTACATTGGAGTAAGTTACAAATTGATAGAAGACAGTTTTCTTCAAAGAGTTCGATATTTCTCCGAAAAACCTCAATATTGCGGGATTTGCACGCCAAATTTAGGATATTTTATATCTACGAAATTCAAAAAATATATTTTGTATTTGACAAACGATCATAAAATGACACAATTATTGTACCATGATTTTGTCAAGCCTGATTTTCGCAAATAGGCTATTAATAATTAGCATACCTGATGAAAATTGTCTGGATATTAATTAATTGAGTGTGTCACTCTCAACATTCTCAGAGGAACGGCCTTAGAAATCCGATTTTTCTATTGGATCAATCATCGTGATTTTCAGCGACAAAATTAAGCCTACATCAAGATATGAACAGCGTTCTTTCTAATGCTGCGCACGTACGTAAATATTCTGACAAATTGAACGCGACGAACGCGAATCTCTACCGAAAGCATCCCCATGCGCTACTGATTCGCCTTTTGCCGTTCTCGATTTTCCAAAATATTTCTCCAAAAAGTTACGAGGCCGGAGACGCAACACGCAGTAAGGCTCGCGTAATCTTCAGGAGGGCTAGCCAGTCGTTATTAGTCTTTATTCCTAAATCGTAATTCATTATTGCTTTAAATTAAAAAATATTATTTTTATAATTTTTTCGAAAAAAAAAAAAGTAAAATAGATTTTTTGATAAATTAAAAAGAATATTTGAATAGTAACAAGGAGAAAATTAAAAAAGGAAGACAGAGCAGCGAAAGAGCGTGATGAATAAGCAAATGAGGTTCTCCATCCGTTCCGGAAACTGCTGACGGTTTTGCATTGATGCTCTTCACAATTAAAATCTGGATTGGCATCTTACGACCATTCTGCTAGCGCAGATGCCGCCGACCGCCGAGGCCATCACTCTAGGAGTTGTAAAAGTTTTTAGCCCCCCCCCCCTCCTCTAATTAGTCTGCTGTGCTACTTTTGTGTGATACATGATGTAGAGAAGAAGATGAAAGAAGTTTCCGCGACTATCCAAGACAATTTGAAAAAACGACATCTCCAAGTTACCAAAACGCAAGAGGGGACGCCCAGCGCGTGCAAGAAACGCGTTACTTGTCCTATAGAAATTTGTTACTTTACTGCGCTCAGAATTACCAGTTATAATAATTGAGGAGGTATCTGAGCCTCCGATCCATAAGAAATGCATGAAATACATTGAGCGGAGGCCCTTCTTACAGATACCTCCCCAACTAATGATATTTTTTTTTTATTGAAAGACATCTCCTCTTCAATATTTTTTAAAATGTTCATTACTTTTATTTACTGCTTAATTTACTCTAGATGACTGTTCAACATTAATGTTTGAATTTCTGTTTTTTAATCAGGCCCGTCGAGAGCTCCAGTCGGGTCTGGCGCAAGGAACACAGCGAGCCCTCCCCAAAAACATTTTTCACACCCTTGAAAGAGTCGGGCCCGGGGATAAAATCCCCAGTTGCCTTTTCTCGTCAGGCCTGACTTTATGGACCGAGTACAACTAGAAGTAGCATGACATGAGATACTCTGTAGTTGAGAATTTGAAATTCCTCGCTGAATCACAACTTGCAGATGTCCAAGAATATTGCTTAAGCATTTTTCTCTCACAAAAAGGTTTTAATATTTTGCTGAGGGTCAGTGTTTGGATTCTCAAGATTCTAATAACAAGCTGTGAATCCTTGAGAAACTGGAAATAGTTTAATTTCTGAGGCTCAACTTCAAACCACAAGGGTAAAGGCAGCCTGTATCTGCACTTTTGAGCCCTCTTCAGCAATTTTTACTGATAAGGGCATTTTTGTACTGTTCTGACCTAATAACGAATTTGTCTTTGGGTCTCAGGCTATAAATCCTTAGGAACCTGAAAATAGAATTATTTCTGAGTCTCTTTTAAGAACTCAGAGGAATTTCATGCCCGCGTTTAATTTCCTTTAAGATGTATTCGCAAATGGACACGCCGCTAGAAGCGCTACTTTCCACGTGACACTAGAAGGTGATGCAAAAAATTTGCCCCATTCAATTAACATTGGCAGTGATTTTCAAAAGATTTGTTCTTGTTAATTTTGCATTTATTTGGGAAATGAAGATATACAAAATATTGGGTGAGGTTTCTACAATCGATTTTCAATATTTCTTGGGTAGGTTATCGCTTTAATTTTCGAGAAAAATGAATAAAACAAAAATCCTCCCATAAGACGCAATGAACGCGATCACCTTCTAGGGACAAGCTTCTGAAAAATTCCGCTTAGCATCGAGTGGTGGCGACTCTTTCGCGTCCATTCGCAAATGATGAACGGACGCTCTTCCTCCAGATACATTGGGGTTTAAACCTGCACTAGATGGCGCTGCAAAATTACCTGCGCGGGTGAAACTGAGTGAGTGATCGCGGATAGTTTTAAACGGAAATACTGTCAACTTCAGGAGGGTAAAAAATAATGGAAAATTGTTTTGCTTAGTTAAGTAAATTGATTATGATTCAATTTTTTAACGACAGTGCAATAAAATGTAGGATAAGTTTTCCTTTAAAATGAAGTTCTAATTCGTAGAAAAATGTTTAAATTTTGCCGTAGTCCAATGGTGAAATCATCATGATCACTCACTCAGTAATCGATGACACGCAGGGTGCCAACCTTTGAAACTCTAAGTTTAAATCCCAATTTTTCTCGACGAATATGAAACATAGGCAGCTGGTTAATGGCTTGAAAGAAAGCTCGAAGTCTCCTCTTGATATTTACGCGTATCAATGTTCTTATTTATTCGTTATTTCGAAGATAATCATCTTGGAACCGAGTACTGTTTTTTCCTTATGGAAAACCCTATGTAAAAAAAATTGTTTACTTTTTTCGAGGAAGTATCGATATCAAAATATCGCTCGATTGTATCGATCAAAAACTTGCCCCATTTACAAAACAAAATGAACAGTTAGCAACTGATAAGAATAGCAGCTGTCACTTGGACCATGCGGCACGC
Source organism: Aspidiotus destructor (assembly GCA_035079395.1). Lineage (NCBI taxonomy): Eukaryota > Metazoa > Arthropoda > Insecta > Hemiptera > Diaspididae > Aspidiotus > Aspidiotus destructor. Next base: position 5,403,113 of record JAVHKZ010000003.1, on the reverse strand, counting down.
TTCTTCACATTCGGTGAGATAACTTTATTTTGTAATCGCAAGGCCGAAAATGGAAAGGAACTTCCAAAAAGAAGCGCAATCAGGCTAAATTTCAACGGCAGCCGATCATCAGTAATTATTGGTTTTTCTCTATAATATCCTGAGATCATGCACTTTTGATAATGATATTTGTGAACAGAACTTTAATCCGCTCCTTATCAACGTGTCGGGGTTTCCACTCTAAATATTACCTGTTTCTCCATGATAGTGCTTGTAAGAAATTCTCTTCATTGACACATTTGCGTCAATGTTCCGCACAAAATATCATCCCTGAACGGATCAATAAAGATGAGGATATTAAATTGACTTACTGTGAAAAAATAGTTCGGAAATCTGGTTTTCTAGAACCATATTTGAGACTTGTTCGATTGGACAAACCTGCTGGTAATTGAAAGTGTTTGTCAGATTCTTGAATATTCGTGTAAGTATGTCAATCGTAGTTTCCAATGCGTAGGTTACTGGCTTCTATTTTGGCCGTTCGGATGGAGTATTGCTTTGGCAGCCAATCCTGGTTGTCTACCAGATGTATATAGTTTAATGATGTTCTGTTCCATGGCGTTCATTATGCGAGGAGCTGGGTGTACAATCAATGACATGTGGGATAAAGAAATAGATAAAAAAGTAAATTCTTTAATCCGTATTAGGTTATATTTTGGAAATCGTTATCTTTTCAATGTGTACTAAATTTTTTTAGGTTGTACGTACCAAAAACAGACCACTTGCTAAAGACCAGGTTACGAGGTTTGATGCTCTAGTTTTTCTAGGAGGACAAATGGGTGTTGGGTGTTTGATACTTTTACAATATAACTTTTATACTGTACTTCTCAGTGCTAGTTCGTTGGGTATGTTCGAGTAACTTGGTTCATTTTTTTATCCTAGATTATTACCCAGTTCTAAAGCCGTACTTTTATTTTTTCTAGGTCTGGCGATTACTTATCCTTTAATGAAGAAACTTATTCCATGGCCTCAGGTGGTTCTTGGAATGGCTATGAATTTTGGTTCCTTACTTGGTTCTCCAGCGGTCCGTGGTTTTTCTGACTGGTCAGTATGTATACCTCTGTATTTAGGTGGAATCTGTTGGACCGTTGTGTATGACACAATTTACGCCTACCAGGTATTTTTACAAGATCAATATGAAATTTATCACGTCGACGAAAATTTAATACGAACAAAAACTTTCTAGGATATTAAAGACGATAAAAAACTTGGTTTAAAATCTACGGCGATATCTTTTGGTGACAATCCTCGAATATGGCTAGGCGCTTTCAGCCTAGGAATGGTTTCTTTCCTAAGTATATGTGGTTTAATCAACGGTCAGACATGGCCATATTATGCATCCTTGTCGCTTGTATCAGCTCATCTAACTAAACAGGTGACAATCTAATTTCTTTAGTGTTGTTAGATGTGATCGTTATTTTTACTCATTTGAATTTTTGATTCCATTTTCCCTCTAGTTACATAATTTGAATACCTCAAATGTAGAAGAATGCGCCAAGAAATTTATTTCAAACCAAAGGATAGGATTTGTTATATTTTTAGGTATAATTTTTGGTAACCTCTTAAAGTCAAAAACGAACGATGATGAATCGAAAGACGATGCTAGTCAAAATTTAGTTACCGACTCATGAGAAATTTGAGTCATTTTCTGTGCTACATTTAGGTCCATCGATGATCTCATGAAAGCGAAATTTTATCAATATTTTGTTCCAATGAAATACTACTGTTTTTTTCTTTTTATCGTGAAATGTTTAACATTGAACTGTAGTGAACGGAAACAATAAAGGAATTTGCGCATTTTCTAGATTATATTTACGTAAAACAGAAATGAGAAAAAACAAAAAACTAGTCACTACTGTCTATTTCTAATTTGTCGTACATATCAGTGAATTAATAGTCGAGCAGCTCTATCATTCATTTCTTCTTGATAATCTTCTAAAGAGAGAAGATCTTTGGTCGCTACGTCGATCGGTACATCGTGCTTAGGTACGACAACAGCAATATAGCTTTCTCTGAAATAATTCTGATTGTAGTTGTATTGCAATACTTCTGGATTCGTCGACAATTTCTCATTAATTTCGATCAATTTTCCGGGAATGGGAGAAGTAATAGCATACTGCACATCATTCTCGCCTTCGATGAAGCAAATGGGCGCTGATTTCATCAGTATTTGTGCATTGCGTTTGCGTTTACCAGAGGTTTTATTATCAAGTCTGTTCACATTTTTGGAAACTTGGAAATCGATATTTTTGATTTTCACATTATTCTTGACGATAGGATGAGAAGGAGCCAATGCAATCAAACACAGTCTATTAGAGTGAATAAGTACACTTAGGTCATTTTGATTTTTTCCCAAATCAACTTGAAATTTTGGAGTGAAATATCGATCGATATAATTTTTGTGATCCTCAAAATTGATAGTGTCTTCGATGCTCGGAGAAAACGTGTTTTCGGAATCCATTACGGACTTTCGGCAGCTAGTTTTTTCACCGTTCTAGCACGCGCTTTGTCAGCCTCTCGATAGTTCGTAATTTTTTTTACGTACCTCTGTAAAAATATGTACGTCAGTACGAAGAATGGATACTACAAAATAATGGTAACTTTTACATAATTTTCTTTAGCACTGACCTCTCTCCTATAACACTTCTCCAGAGCAAGTTGGTAATACTCGCATCGGTACAGGAAATAGCGTTGTAGCCAATTCTAAGAGGATGTAAATGAACAGAAATCAACTATGCGTGGAAGCATTAGATGGAAAATTTCAATTATCTTCGCTCATACTTACGGATTCTTCAAGACAGGAAACGAGTCCTTTCCAAAGTTGGGTACATTCAGACGTATGCACAAAATCGTGACGATCAGGATGAGTTCCAGGAGGATCCATTCACTATGTGTCAGAAAGCTCCAAAAAGCATTAATAATAAAGATACGAGTGGTTTTAAAGAGAAACCATTAGGTACAATCATTGATAAGGCCTATAATCTTGACCGCCGGTAAGATGAGATAACGTGCTTTGTTCAAAAAACGTGATCTGGTGTGACTGTGAGAGAGGAAGAGGAAAAAGAAAATTCTCACTCTTTTTTTTCGTTCTTGAGGAAAATGGCAAAATGCTGCCGTATGAAGGGTTGGATTGAAATTGACCTACCTATCACCAAAACCACTAAAACCAGGCAAAACCCTGGGACAATCATAGACAATTAGACAAAGGCGAAATCAAAGGCGCTCTTTTGACCTACTGCTTTACTGGCAGGTACTGCTGCGGAGCATTGCCACTATACTGATGAGATCCGCCCTCTTGAAGATTCAACTTTGTATCATTGTATTGTGCAGAATCTAACTGACCGCTTTTCATAAGGAACTTGACGTGACTGAAATAGTTCGATCGAGTACAAAAACTACAGAAGTCCATTTTACTAAAAGAGACATTAGCAAACCTGCTGGTAAAACTCGATAATCTTACAGACTTCTCACGCCGCCCTCCTTTACCTCCACCTATCCCACCGGCGGACTCGGACATGACGTCCTCTAATCACGTGATGTTTTTTGCATTTCGCTGGTCATGTTACGATAGTACCTTAGGATAGTACAGTCATAATAACAATCTCGATTGAATTTTTCCTGCATATTATTCTGTCGGTATTCCTTATTTTCTTTTTCAAGCTGTAAATTGGATTGAATTACAATTATAAAAGTGCTTTCTATCAAGTCAGACAACGCAGTTTCGGAATATGGAGAAAGTGAGTTTCATGAGGACTATATTCACATAATTTGGAGCTTATCATCGTATTATTTGAATACGACTCGAACTACAACAGACTGCTCGACAGCCGGTTGTTCTATTCTATCATTTTTGTATTTTTTCTCATTGTTGACTTTTCTTCATTTTTCCATCAGCTTTTCAACGTAGATGATCTTCTTTCCTCCGACAGTCTTTCGTTACTGAAATCATTTTTGCATCATGTGAAATCGAAACCAGATATTCTTCATCGTCCAGAATTATCTTTCTTCAAAGAATTCATGGAATATTTTCATGCTATTATTCCACCAGTGGCTAGTAAACCAGAAAAAACAGATTCTCAGAAAACAAGTTCTTCAAAACCCGATCCTGTCCATGCATCAGAATCTGATTCCGAAGAGATTGAAGAAAGTGACGTAGAATTGGACAACACTGGCGTTATCGGTATCAGTATTTGTTCATATGAAACTTGATGGACTGTATGGATACTAGAAAACTTACTTATTTTCCTTTTCAACAGATAATCCTGATAATATTTCTGATGGTGATGACGTAACCCCCTCTTTGAATGTTGAAATTGACGATGAAACCGCTGAGAAAGCCAATGAGAAAAAAAGGGAAGGAATTTCGCTTTATAATGAAGGCCAATATGAGGAGGCGGTCAAAATCTTTACGGAAGCTATTAAGTTGAACCCCGGTCCGTTCAAGATCTTCATCTCGTGAGTGAGCCAGTTCGATCGTTTTTATGATCTAATCTTTTTTTTTTTTTTTGTAGGAATGTCATTATTGTATGCAAAACGTGGCCAATGTTATCTACAATTGGGGAAACCCAATGCTTGTATAAGAGATTGTACAAACGCTCTGACTGTCAATCCGGATAATGCAGCTGCTTACAAATTCCGTGGGCGTGCTCATCGTCTTCTGGGACATTGGTTAGAAGCCGCCCAAGATCTAAGAAGTGCATCAAAAATTGATTTAGATGAACAAGTTGATGAATGGATGAAAGAAATTACACCTAACGTAAGTTTTTGTTGTATACATTTTCAAGCGAGTCATGGAATACGTGTCAAAATCGTCTGATCGAAATAATTCTTTCGCGAGATATCTAAAATCATTTATGAAGGAAGCTCGATGAAACCTGAAATTGAAAGCATTTACGTTTTATGACCAGAAAGTACTCCGTCGGAACTCAATTTTTCTCCAAAAAATCTCTTCCGCGACTGGGAAGGTTTTAGTTATGATCATGATGGAGAGACCCGATTGATGTTGAAAAAGAGGGATTGCGACTTTTCCTGTATTAAAGGAACCGGGAGCGCGTGTATGGAAGTGAAAATTCGACCGTGAACGTGGAATGAAGCACGGTTCAGCTCATGTTCCTGTCTATATCGATATCGCTGTTTATATCACGTACTTCTTCTTTGACAATGGCTCCTTTTGAACCTACCTTGCTTCAAGTGAGATTCAGTGCAGCGGTGGTGTGTTTTTATCCTAATTTTCGTCGACTTACCAATTTTATTCCGGCATATTTTTCCATTATTGTAATTTCGAAGTCCTTCAAGAAGTAGAGACACTTTTTGATCAGTTTTCTCGACCCACCCTTGTCAATGAAAGAGTTGTGCGTATGCTGTAATCGTGGCATTTCTGATGCTAAACGGTGCATCGTTTGATCCTATCTTAGTGAATTTCGGAGTACGTTTGCTAGTATACTTTTTTTTCTTCAATCCTTATTCTCTCTTGCGTGAGTTCTCTAAATTTTTGATTAATTGGGAATATTTTAGTCGTAGGCGAATATTCTTGATACATAATTTACAAGAACCTGTAGATATGAATCTTATTTGATGAGAAAGGTACGTTCCCACGAGCGACCATTTTTTCGCGGTTATTTATGCGAGCTGTTTCATTTGGTCAGTGAAACGTTTCATCGAAGACAATTAAATCCTTGATGAGTAAGACGTCACTTTTATTAAAGTCTCACGCCCATTTAATTCTATCACAATTTTTGAATGATTTCCTTATCGATAAACAAAACAAAAAATGATAATAAATAGATGCTTATATAAATATGAACTTACTTAACTTGTGTAATAAATAAAAATAGAGGAAGGGCTATGCAACTAGTATGGAACTGGATTTCTATCTATTCTAAACTTACTGAAAGTATATAATTCGATTAAAACCGCCTCTATGTACATAATTTATGATAAAAGATATCACAATTTGTTGAACTTGTTTCAAGTTTTCTTCTTATTCGGTAGAGTATCAGTGCCGGCATGAATGCTTTCTAATTGCTTCTTATATTTACCCACTAATTCAGGCAAATCATAAGCTATAGTAATGTCTAACCTATTTATTGGGCAACCTCTGAAATAGGTGCACGTATCCGACAACTTCTGGAATCCATATACGGGGTGCAGTCTGAAAAAATCTCTGTAAACATCCGGATCTGGTAAATCATACCGTGAAATATTTGTCAGTGTGCTGAGGCCTTCGTAAATGTGATAGTTTTGTGGATGTTCGATTATGTCGTCGCTGATCTTCTTTTTGTTTCCAAAGAATGATTTGTGGTTGTAATACGTCGTGAGATAACAATCGACCATTTTGGCGTGATTCCGTACACGTACCTAGAATGATTTTATCGAATTTTATATCGTACAATACTATTTTCATTTTAAATATTTTACCGTTCTTCGGGTACGTACTGCAAATCTTCGTGCGCTTGAAATTTTATTTTCTACTCGTTTATCAATCGCCGTTCGCAGATCTTTGAGAAACTCCAATTCTTGCGCGTGTAATAATTTAGCCGGCGCATTCTTGTTGTATGGTAATGACCATAGTGATGTTGAATACATGATTGGTGGTTCGATGCTGGACATCAGTGGACTTATATTCCAAATGAGCGTTCCCTGTACGCGCATTAGTTCTTCTGCGCGAATCTGATCAGCTTTATTCAATACTATTCGAGTCTACGCAGATGAGGAAAAACTTTGAAACATTACGAAAGTTAAATTGTGTATTTAGTTCTATTGTTTTCTCGGTTTACTTGGTATTCTCGCCCTTTTAATTGATCAAGAATGGCTTCAGTTTCTGGACCGACGTCCAGTTTCGATGGATCATAGACTAGAAATATGATGTCTGCGCGATCTATAAACCACTGACAAGCATCATTGAATGGAAAAACTCGTTCAACTTGTTTTCTTATCTCTAATATTCCCGGGATCTCGACAATGTTCACCTGCGGATTTTAGAAATCTTTTGTGTTGTTACGATATCACTTGAATGGTCAAAGTGCGTTGTTTTTCTTTACCTTTTCTAAAAGAGGATGTGGCATTTGTACACCTTTCAGCCTGTCTAATAAAGCTTGCCCGAATTTCTGTAATCCGGAAAATGTCCAATCTGCTGCCAATTGCGTACCATCGAGTACAGTTTCATTCTCATTGTGCGTTAGGATATTGAAATACGCGGGAGAAGGTTCGGCACCTGTACGGAAAATATAAATCGTTAGCCGAGGAGTGAGTGTTAATTACGAGAATTGAGCGCGTGTCTTTCGATTACCTGTTCTCAGTGCCGTGTCAGAAAATTCATTATTTAATAAATAATTTATGATCGACGATTTTCCACCGCTCCAGGGTCCCATAAACAAGACCAAAGGCTTAGAAAATATTTCTGGATCTGAAATATAGGATTGATATATCGATGAATTTTGTGGATTATTCACCTTTTTATGTATGAGCGCATGCACAAAATTGATTATGAAATTTTTATGTCATGTTTGGACCAGTACAGCGGAGGGTTTACCGGGTGTGCAGAGTGTGCAGTTGCACAGGGCGGCAAAATTTTTCATTTTTTTTTTGTCGACATCATGATCACTGACTATGATTATTCATTTTTTTAAGGTAGCGTACCAACTACAAATATGCATGCATGATTTTTTTGCTATTTATATGTTCTTTCATCATTATTATTGAGAATAAAAAGGAAGGGTGTGGCAATGAAAACTCGACTAGCCAAAAACTAGGTAGGAGCCCTAAAAATACAAAAATTCAATTGTCAAGGAAAAAAAAGTTCATCACTGTGAGAAATCCATATTTTTCAATATGTTTGCCACCCCCCTCCCTCTAATGATGTTGAGCAGCTTCAGCTCCGGTCATGTTATCGGTTTAACCAGTTATTTGCTCACTGAAAAACCTGGATAACCTGTAAATTTTATAGACTGAATAACCAGGTACAGTATAGGCGGCGTAACTTGGAGTTGGCAGTGTTGGTAGCCCTGCGTACAACGGTGATCATGGTTAAATTTAAATATCTCCAAACAGTTTTTCAATTTTTCAATTCAGTTTTCCACTTCCAATGAGGCACCACATTCCAAAAAGGCTTTAGTCCATTTTTTTCAATATTGAGTTATTAGCGCAATCTGATGGTAAAAATTTTCCTCGATATGATGCATCAAAAGGAAATGCTCTATCTATCACGGTTGTGATGTTCTAAGAGGATGAATATCAAAAAGAACCAAAAAATAATTCCTGGAAGAAGGTCTTTACTCTATATTGAAATCGATTTTACCATTCCAAAAAGACTTTAGTCCCATTTTTTGCGCTCCTTTTCCCTCCCCAGTGTGAGCATAACAGGTTTTCCCGTTCAAGTATCATGGTATTATTCTTGGCTCATCTCATGATTACTATTTCAAACAAAAAAGAGGGTGTTAACTCGTAAGGAATGATATAAAACTATTTTTTTTAAATTACTCAAAATGTTTAAAATGGACTAAAGCCTTTTTGGAATGTGGTGCCTCAAATATGAGCTTTAGAAAAAAAAATTTTCATTACAAAAAATGTTCGTTTTAGAATTCTCTACAACTTTGATTCTCACACTGTTCTGGATTAAAAGTCAAATAACTTCAGAAAATGCGTTTGAACTAACGCATGTATTTAACCAATAGAAAAAAATCCATGATCACCTTTGTAACTAGCGCTACCTAGTGCAGGTTACGCCGCCTATTTAAGCGAGTAGTCGGATGAAATACCGGTGAACCGCTGCCTGAACAAAGTCTGACTCGTTCCTGGAAAACAGACCTGATCCATGATGAACCGATCAGCAAAATAGGTGCGTTCCCATATATCTAAGAACCTATTTTGCTGATTTGATGGAGAGCGGCGGTCAGTGACTTGGAGCGTCAAAACTGCAAGGCTGCTAGCCTGCAACTTGCGCGTTTAGACTTTTGGCGTTTGTTTTTAACGTTCTTGTATTTTAATCGTTTTTTGTCTTTCAGCGGGGAAGCCGCAATCCATTTTGTTAGAGGGGCTTACATTCTCAGAAAACGTCCGCGTCCGTTTCCGCGTCTGCGAGTTTCCGTGAACTGCGTGACGTGACGTGACGAGGGGCGCTTCATGACGTCATCAATGACCTTGATCTTGACGAGGGTTGCGATGTTTTAAACAGGCGGTGTTTAAAACATGTTTTAAACACGTTTAAAATACACCAAAAAAACAAAACATTGTTTTACACGGGAATATGTTTGAAACGCTGTTTTTTTTTTGTTTAAAAACTGTTTTTTTATAATCCTATTTAAAACATTAAAAACTTTGTTTTTTTTTCCTATCTCTAAAAATATGGTTACTAAATTTTCAAATTATGGTTATCAAGACATTTACTTACTTGAAAAAAAAAAAAAAAAAAAAAAAAAATTTATTCAATATTATAATTTATAATCAATGCAAAACAGGAAATGACTGAAATGTTTTAAACAAAAAAAAACGTGTTCTTTGTTTTTTTTTTAAAAAAAAAACCGTTTTTTTTGCAACCCTGATTCTTCCAGGGTTGATCAAGTTGGAAAAAAAAATTAAAGGTTGTTTTAAACCACATTTTAAACGATGTTGAAAACGTTTAAAATGTGTTTTAAACTGTAGAATAAAAACCATATTTCGAAACATGTTTTAAACGTAAAATCTGTTTTGAACAAAAAAAAAAAAATTTTTTTTTTTTTTTTTTTAACCGTTTTTTTCACAACCCTGATCTTCACCTACTTCAGGGACTTGGAAAAATTTCAATTTCCAGCCTTCATTATGTCAGGCCTAACATGCAGTATACTGAGAAGAGCCCAGACAGCTCTTTTTCTGAGGGAGCATTTTCGCGCCAACGTGATTGCGAGCGCGGGAGGTTGCGGGTTCCCCGCTGTGATTGCAAACCTTCAATGGCCTCTAATTTTCTTTTTTGTTATCTTGTTGCTTGAAATGAAAAAGTCGAGAGCACGACCACAAGTCCACAAGACACAAAGTCATTACGCTCTGGAACCGCTATGAAGCCACGCTTTTAGCGCTCCTAGTAGCAAAAATGTAAAATTTTCAAGCTCCCGTTAACATTTGGTTTAACCGGTTCTTTCAAAGCCCGAAAAACCGGTAGAACGGTTTTATAAATTATTCCAGTTATTTTGAAAATACCTTTTTTTTTGCCAACACTCCCCCCCCCCCGCTCTCCCTTATTACCTTGAACGGTAAATCGCGAGTAAAGCGAGCAAACATTTTTATGTTTGAGGGGCGGCAAAAGAATTTTGTACAGGGCGGCAGCAGACCTAAATCCGGCTCTGGACCAGTAATTCTGTATGAAAAAATGGCCAAATCTTGTTCGTAGGTACATGAGTGTTCAATTCATGACAATTTGTAAAAGAAGGAGGAAAAGGATACGTCGTTCTCTCGCTTTTAGAATAAAATTGGATGCCTAATTTTTTTTTCAATTTTCATTCATTTTGTACATTAATCAAATTCTCATATTTTTCAGTGCCTGAGGTAGTAGTTTTTGTGATGAATTAAATTCTGTTGGGTATCATGAGATGAATGAAATATTCTCATTCCAGAAAATTGACGTTTTATCGTGAATGAAACATGGTGAAAAATCTTTGTACCTACCTCCAAAATGGCGATTGCTTAGATCGCGGTATTTGTACAAAGTTTCCATTGGTTTTATCGCGTTATCGTATAATTTTTTCAGTTCTTTCAATGTTGTATCTGTGAGTTTTTTCGTTTTTTCCGTTTCTGCGCTATCCTCTTTTTCCAAATGTAATATTCGTTCTATGTGCTCTCTCGTTCTTAATTTCTTGGGTAACGTCCGGCCCTGAAAAACACAAAACAATCATATAAAAAATGTTGAAGTTTCATTTTCGATCATAGAAATATTATGAACGTACTTTGGCTAATTCTTCTTCCGGCATGGTATCATCGTTGTCGTTATCATCATCCTCATCTTCATCACTTTCATCGTCTGGAACACCATTCTCATCGTTTCCATCTTTCTCCGTGCTGGTATCGTCATTATTCTCTGCCGAGTTGTCCTCTTCAGTGCTTGACACAACTTTCGTGGTACTTTGTGGTTCTGATGAAGTGAATAATATTCTTTTTATTTGGTTTGGTGATACTTTTAGTTGTGTATTTTCTTCATTAAGCTTACCTGGTTCATTTGATGATTTTTCCTCTTCTTTTTCGTCGCTCTTTTCTTCATCATCGATTTTAGTATTCGTCTTGGCTTTCTCGCTGTCGTCAATCTCATCGCTGTCATTTTCTTCGCTTCCCTCATTTTCGTTCGAATTCGCTTCTTCGTTCGATTTCTCTTCTTTGTCGTCTTCTTTATCGAGAACTGGAATTTCTTCTCCGTCGTCGGTCACTTCTGAAACCTCCACTAATGGTGGCTCTGTCTCTTCTGATGAATCAGTTTTCTCCTGTTGAAAAAAAATTCGATGAACTTTCTAATTTACGGTCGCTACGGTCAACCTATCGAGGGGGTCAAGTGCCACCTAGAAAATGTTTCAAGGTCGGCGAGAACGAAGTTATGCCACTGGTTGTTACTATTGCTCTAATAATACTGAATTTCGAAATGACGTGTTCTTCTTAGTATCGTAGGCGTAGCCGTACGTATATACACTTTGAGCAGACCTCACATTATTTTGTTTGTTTTTATATTTGTGATGTGAATGTTGTCAGTTTGCCAGGCGCGGCGCGCAATGAATTTTTGGTTTTGCATTCATTATGTAGGTCGTATGGAGCTAAACGGACTTTTCTTCCGCACTCGATGAATTTCAATGATCAAATAGATGAAAGAAATAGTGAAATAATTCGAATAAATGTGAGTTACACTGTTGACGTACTTCTTCACTCTGTTGATCAGTCGCATCAGCAATATCGTTTGGTAGATCTTCAGCATCCGACGAAGTATCAGGTCCCTCATTTTGATTTTTGTCCGTTGAAGCATCATCGTGATCTAAATCTGCGTCTTAAAAATGAATACAAAAGCAAGAAAATATGAATTTTTACGATGTAGCATAAGACCAATCATGTGCTCTAAAGCCCGACTACATTTTCTTGTGTGCAAGGTACGCGTCATATTTTGTAACCCTGGCTTCGTGAATGCGGTATCTAAAGTTAATATTATTCTCTGATCACAAGAAGCGAAACCCAAAAAGTCTGAATGTTTAGGTTTTACAATGTGTAAGTATGATAGAAAAAAACTAGTTGTATGTTATTATTCAAAACGGCCAAAAAGGAGAACGAATGATGAGTGCTCGGCGAAAATGACTGTGTGGCTCACGAGCAAACATGTTTGAAGTCATCCTCAAGTGAATCGCTCGTACACATGTTTCCGAGTTGATTTTAGAGGAAGAAAATTGTGGTACAATTGATACCAACCTGTCGAGCCGTCGTTTGTCAATTTCTTAATAGCTTTTTCAATGTAGGGTCGGCATTCGTTTTCGGATGGTGATACTTGTGGCAAAGTTTTTGCCCACTGTTCGTCTTTGTCGTTTTCTATAACAAAAGACGAACGAGTTATGAAAGGTCTTGCGATTGTGACGAAAAGTATTTTACTAGTTTGGAGTTCAAGACATGAACAGTTTATCGTTTGAATATTGAAAATTCGAAAATATCTTTACATCATCAGTAGTCTAGGGAAAGTGGGGAATGTGAAAGTAAATATAGAGTTCGAAGAATTAGTCGGAAGAAAAGAGTCAACTGAGCAAACCCGCTTGTTGAAAAGAACAATGAAAATCGAAAAACCCTCCTTTGGACAGCAGTCTCTAAACTTCAAAATATTCCACCCTGGTGTTCTGATCATGAATCACGGCAAATATCTTATATGTTGTGGGAAGGGAGAAGAGCGGAAAATCTGACACGAGAAAACGAGACGTCACGTTCGTTCAACGTTTTACGTGTCTATTTGTATGCTCTTATGCATTTGAAAATTACATAATATTAATATCGTGCCATGTGTTGGACTCGTGGGGTGACAAGATAAATGTATATTAAGTTCTCAAGATTGCCAATGTCCAGAAATAATGAAAAAACGTCCAAGAGCTGAAAAATTCTGACAAAGATAAGCTGTAGAAATTCAGTTTTTTTTCGAAGGAGTAGTTGAATTCAGAGTTGTATTTTCAATCGAGTGAATTATGAGAAATTATTCACTAGTCTTGGAAAATCAGAGAATTTCGAATAATGAAGTTGGGATCCCATGATCATAATTAATTATAATATAGTTTATGATAGGGGTTCGACTATTCGAATACATAGTTCTTTTCTGGGGGTTGACTGTAGTCAATTTCATTAGTTTCAAAACGCTAGGCACGTTATAGCCCATAACTTTCTTCTCCATTTTTCGTTTAGGTAAAAAAGTTGAATAAATTTTTATTGAAAAAATTGGATGACAAAAAAAGAATTCACGAGAATAAATGAAGATCGAAGCTTTTGAGATGTTATAATGAAATTCAGAAAATCAGGGTTTCTAACAGCATGCATGAATTTGGACCGAGGTAGCATGAAAGCATGAAAATGAGATGATTTTTAATAATTTCAAAGAAAATCATGAATTTCGGAGTCAATTTACTCTCGATTTTTTTTCCAATTTAGTTATTTTTCTGATTCTTGTTCAAATTGTTCAAATTTTTTGAGAAATTCGTTCATGAAATAATGACGGGAGTGGCATGGAAAAACATGAAAATGGCATGAATTTTTAATTTTGAAAATTGTTAGACACCCTGAAAATAAGTAGATCGTACCTACTCCAAATACAGAGTTGCATTCGTGTGAATTGAAATTCAAGCGATTTATTCATCAGAGTTAAATGCTGGTACCGGTACCCAGTGATTTCTTAATTTGATAACAGATCTTGACTTCTAACTTAGTATCTTGAACTTGAATATGCCCTTACTGTCTTGCATAGCTCTGGTAGTGCTAGCTTAGAATGTTGTTGAAAGTGGAGCAAAAAAACGGAGATCTAAAGCCTGAACCTAAGATCATGAAATTCTCTAAATCCTCCTTGATGACGTCGCACTTTGTTTGAACTTCCTGTACCTAGGTATACCTGCAAGACAAATGTTTTTCGAGTCCTCTCCACGTGTATGGAGCTTCAAGTGTTTGGTAGCCTTACTAGAGAGTTTCTGCCGATTTCCAGAAGACCCAAAACCCCGGAAAAGTCCCGGATTTTGCAAATTGGACCCGAAATAATGCACCGGAGAACTTTTCTATGATTGTAAGATACTCAAAAGAGTAACTTACAATATGTCGAGCCGTAACGTTTCGGACCGTTAATTCTATTAACTTTTCTATGGATTGAAAAACAAAATTTGACCACGAAAATTTTTGTAGTTCGAGAAGAGTTAAGCGGAAAAGTTTCTCACCAAGAGTCCTGGAATAGTCTTCGATGAGTCCCCGGAAACTTTCTAAATAGTTCTGGATTCTCATTGAACCATTCTGATAAACACCCTCAGTGCTAAACACAGATGACGTATGTTTTTGTGCCCAGAGCAACTTTGAATGAAAACGTCGCGAATCACTCAAATCACATGTACTAATATTACAACTGGGCTAACTGAACAGCCTATAATGTTGGGCCAAAGCCTCCACAATCTATGGTACTAAATACTGCGCTAGGAAGTCTAGTCATGAGACGACGACGCCTACCTACGACGTCATAAGAGACGTGCAAATCCGTGTTCCACCCTCTGCTTCTCTCTGCCAATAAGTATTTCCATGTCAAAAATTGAGACGATATTCTGAAAAACCTTGCGCAATTTCTTTTGTCTTTCGCAGGAGGTTGCAGATTTGAGTTATCTCTAAAGGTCATTTCTTGTGATTGATTGTGCCGGCCATCCGCTCAGAGCATTAGGATCAGCGCTTTCTCTTTTCTTATCTACCATCCTCATTTCTCAGCAATAATTATACGATAAAATTCTCAGTACCAAATTCCCTGATTTATTTTACAAACCTAACTTCAATCTGACCCCAGGTATGAATTTCCCATCCAAGATGTCCTATTGTGAAGACGATTTGAAAAAAAAAAAAATTTGCCTAAAAAAGAAGAAATTTTTGAAATTTTTCGAGATTGAGTGTATAGTCGTTTTATAGATGTAATTTTCACCGTAGATTCCGAAAATCCACATGTGAGTGCGCTCTATGACCGTTTTCATGAGAAAAATTGCATTTTAAAACAAAATCATCGAATTTATCAAAAGTTCTTTATTGTTTTACTGTCAATCATTGTTTTGGTTCTTTTGTAAATTACTTGCAGCTGATTTGGAGGGTGTTGAGTATTTTACTATCGTCTCCTCATTCTGTTTTTGTGTCAATTACTTGGCTCCTCACTCTGTGTTTTTTGATCATTTACGTGCGATGTTCATGGAGGTTCTGCAGTATTTTCTTGTCTCCCGCTTGGGTTTTGTTGTACATGTTTCTTGAGATTTATTTTGAAGGTTCAGTTAATATTTTACTGTCTACCATGGTTTTGTTTTTTTTTTTTTTGTAAATAACATGCAGCCAATCGATGTAAAGGTTGTTACCGAGATCATTTACCATCGTTCCTCGATTTCATTTTGTGTCAATTATTTGGTACCCGAATGAGGGTTCTTTGCTTATTTACGTGCATCTTTTTTGAAGGTTCCGCGGTGTCGCATCTCCGGCACCGGTACTCAACCTGTAGGGTCCCGGAGGGCTCGTATTGAGAGTGGCCTGGCTTCATTTCCTCCTTGCGTTCCGCGTGCTGTGCAACGTTCGTCAATGAGGCCACTACAGGGGTCTACCCTACTGACCGAGGGAATGCTCGGCACTCAACCTGGAATTCAGGCAGTAATGTAGATAAGTGGTTCCATGCCGCCGTTGAACGTAGCATGCATGGAACCAAGTTGCTAGGGGTGAGTTCTTCATCTTTCTCGATCTAATCTTGTAGAGAGACCGTTTTAGCTCACCCCACTCACGTCTCCGCGCCTCACACTCGAAGATGGTGTGTTGTGGTCCATCCTCCCGCTCCTGACAGTGTGTTGTGAAGCCATTTTGATGAAGAGGATTCTTTGTATTTGTCGTTTTAGAGGGGGCCATTCGCACAGAGTTTTTGTTCTGTTTTTCTTTTTTTTAGTTACAAGAAATCAAAAATTGAGGGAGGTTTCTTTACTAAACCAAGGGGATCACAACACCCCTGACGACGCTTGCTTAACTTCCCCATTTTGTGAAGGTACTTGTTGAAAAACTTATGGCCGTTCATCTTTTGTGTGAGATGGAAGTTTAGCTGGCCATGGTCTCGGTCCATCATCAAGACTCGCCCTTTCGTGTCTAGGCGAGTCATTCTCTCCACTTGACAAGCAAGGAGCGCCTGGCCTCCTGCTTGACCCGCAAGGCTTGTCGAACTGTCCGTGTCTTCATCTTTGTCTCAAACACTTTTGCTTGCTCTTCTGCCAGCAAATCAGCATATCGATTGGCGGTGTCCATGCTAATACGCAAAGAGCTTCCGTCGACACAGTGCGATAGGCACTAACACACCTAAGCGCAGCTCTTCGTTGGATTTTTTCAATTTCTCCTCTTTTGTACTTAATCCTTACAAAGTCGGCCCACACAAGGGCTCTGTAAAGGAGGACTGACATCGCTACGCTCATGTAGAGTCTTCTTATAGCTTCTCTTGGTCCTCCTTGGTTTGACGTGAGGTGGGACAAACGTATCACTACCCTGTAAGCTTTCTCCGCCGGCATCTTGAAGTTGTGGCGGAAGCTGACCTTGCTGTCGAACCAGAGCCCCAGGTATTTCAAGGTCTTCTTAGCCTCAATCGCCGCTCCTTGCAGGCGGAAGGTGGGTGTATTAAACTTCCGACGGCTCGTGAATATAATGGCCTCCGTCTTTTCTACTGCCAAGCTTGATCCGGCCGACTTGATCCTATAAGTCACAGCTTCTAGCGCCTGGTTCACCTTGGTCTTTACCTCGGCAACAGTGTGTGCAGAGCCAACCACCAGGGTATCGTCGGCATAGCATGTAAGCTGCACTCATGGTGGCAACTTGATCTTGAATAAGCCATTGAATGCGATGTTCCATTATGTGGGGCCCGGAACAGAGCCCTGTTGAACACAGGAAGTAGAGGAAGTTTTCTAGTATTAAAAAATGTATCTGCTTTTCTTTATTTATGTCTGGTTTTCGAATCTGAATGTAAGATCAAAACGTTCCGGTGTATTTCTTATGGAGTTTTTGTCTACAAACCAAATTGAGAATTTGGTGTAAGATTGACAATGGGATGTGGAGCTTTTGACTTCACAATAACTCAGTCTATTATCTTGAGAACCGTGCATCTTCAAGATGAAGTGTAAATGGGAATAAAATTTCAAGTACATACTAGAAATGAGTTTTTCATCAATTTGTCTTGAAAATGCCAATTTTCAAAGGAAATAGCTTGTAACAGAGATTTCTTCCTGAGAACCATTGTGAAGTTGGAATGATTATTTTGTTACTATTGCACACTGGTGACGACAAATAAACTAATATAACATGTACGTCTCGCGCTGAGAATGATCACACTAATTTTTGGTAGATGTGCTACCAGTTTGCATTTGGTAGTACCAGTTACGCTTCCTCACCGTTGATACCCGCTGAACAGAAAAAGTTGAAAGGATGAGAGACGGGAAACTATTCAAATCAGGCGTCTACCAGGATCGCTAAAAACGTGCGTATTGATCCAACCAGTGTGACACTCTTTGTTGATGTGCAAAAGAGGTACCAAGACTATGGCAATGGCGGTATATGGGAGAAGAAGGAAACATTTGAAATAACTCTTGAATAAAGCGGAATTAAAGATTCTGTTTTTGTGGTCCTGTCTAATTTTTAGAAAGTGTCTCTGTGGACATCTTTTATGGGATGTCTGGAAGCCAAATCTAATTCATTCAAGTCTTATTTCTTTTTTCATTCTTTTCCCTTGTACCGCCATATTTCAGATACGACAGATACCTCTTACAATTTTTCCCCGCCGCAGCGCAGCGCTAGCGCTGTCCGGCTTGACTACTTGGTCTGCGTTGATAAATGGAGCCCATTGAACGGCATCTCTTCCTTCTTTCTCTCTTTTCATTTTTTTGTTCAGCGCACTTTCCAGCCAGTATCATCGAAGTTCACTGTTCTTATACTGTGCTTCAGACGTGTATTTGTCTACAGGGCTTGAAGAACGTCATCTATTTTTTTGTTTTTGCTTCCCATACCGTTCCCAGTAGGTGTCAATACGGTTCCCGTTTGCAAACAGTTCCCAGAGTCCAAAGTGGAAGCGTTCCTGTTCCGTTCTCATATGCTCGAGGTTTCGTTCTCGTCTTTGTTCTGTTCCCAGTTGATTTCAAAGATAACGTTTTTGTTCTCGTTTTCGTTCCCGTTCCGTTCTTCAAGCCCTGCTTGTCTGAGGTCTTCTACCTGTGACGTCCGCACCTCCGACGTTAATGACCTCGTAAGAATCCGTGATTCACCCTGCCGACATCATCACCTCGTGACATCTTTCCGACCCCTAAAGCTTTTCATGTTGAAAGAACAAATTTTGCACCCTCTCCTTCTCAAATACTGGCGACGCCACTATAAAAAATTGAGTTTTTATTACTTTTATCGCGATATTCAAATTACACAAAAATTTTCAAGGTGGATCAAAAATTAAATGCTTACTTCTTTTTCTATAATTGAATTTTAAAACCTAACCAGGGATAATGAAAGAGAAGAGAACAAAGAAGAAGAGGAAGATCAAGGTTTGAGTAGTATGAAATATCTTGTGCAAGAAAGTTATCAATAAATCGATATCATCTTTTTGAAGTATGACGATGAAAAATTATTGGATCTGAACAATAACGGAAACGTTGACCGAGTATTTTTTCTCGGAATGCCCCGCAATACGTACGTTCTCGAAATAGGGGGGCTGAAAGAAGATCGAGTCGAGAGTAATTTTTGATTTTGCCAAAATTTTGTAGACATCCTATACTGAAATTGGCGAAGTTCAAAAAAATATATTATGTGTATATATATATCCGTCGTGTCGTACATTTGTCATGGTCAAGAAAACCATCTGTAGGTACTAGCCAATAAAAGTATAGACGTTGACGGAGAGTACGTAAAATTTATCTGGTCTACGTTTTTTGATTTTTAGAAAAACCGATGGAAATAAGGAGATATACGTACGAAAAAAAGTTATCAAATTGCATAATACAAAGACGACAGTTACTATTGTGAGATGAGATAATAAAAAAAAAACCACGTTAAAATATGCATATTTCGTGAAGCTCTTGTTCTATATTTAGCGGGCAGTGATTATGTCTTGTATTTTTAGCGTACATATAACTTATAGCTTCACCTTACTTTGCGGATTCAGTCTAATTTTTTCCGGGGGGGAAAGAAGACGAAGAAAAAAAAATAGCAAATTGTGCAGAGGTCTCGCCGATTATTTTGCGAGTACAATGTATGTCAAATAAAACGGAGTACGTTCTATTCGGCAATGAAAACTATTGAACGAATATCGATCAGAAGACTTTTATTAAACTCTTGTTTTGTTGGTCAAAGTAAAACTATCTATCGACTATTGATATTTGATTTCGAAGAGTTGCAATCCGTTGGCTCTTAAGTTGCGAGGATGTGAGTGTTTTCACTGACCATGAAGTAGGAAGCTTAATTGAACTCACCTTGTTTTGTGATCGATCAAGTAAAAGGATATTGAATGTGATTAAATCTGATGGATAGGGAGGATATTTGCCTTTCGACTTTCTAATTCTTTGCGATTTTCTTTAAAGAGAATCCGTGTGTATCCGACTTACCCTGAAGGAAGTTGCGTAAAATCTAGAAGTTGTGAAAATTTAATGGGCTTTCTTTTTCAACGATTTAAGAGACGGGTTCAATTGAAGAGCTGATGTCTCCATTTTCAAACTTGATAGATACCCTGCTCGTGGAATATACCTCGAAAAATTTTCGCTTCCTTAAATTGATTCTTTTAGCACGCGTGTTGAGGCATTAAAAGTTTACATCGGTTTTTAAATGTTATCCCATTACTTGCGTACATTCATGTAATTGCTCCTCCTGAACCTCGCCATACTTCGATGTGTTTTCTAAGGTTAATTAGAAAGCGTTCGAAAATTACAATTTCTGTAATCCATGACCTTACTTCTTTTTCGTGCATCAAACTCGCGGCTTTTTTCGGAGAACAGCTATTTTTTTCAAGGTCACGCTCCTAGTACTTTTTTACGGTATGATTTTGATTCAATTGGCGTTCGAGCCAGTTCTAATAATTTGCGAAAGTATTAAAGAACTTTTGTTCCCGCAATTCTTTTCGTAATATTTGTAATAATTTGAAAAAGCTTCTCAAAAATATCACTTTTACAAATGTACGTCACGATCAACCTACTTTTATTAAGATTAATAATCGATGTAGCGACAAACACTCGAATTTGGAAACTGATTTGGCATACGTTCGCTTATCGACTGAAATTTCTATTTTCATAACCGTAGTATGTATAGTTTAAATTTTATGTTCGATTCGGACGCCAACTTCTACTTGTACTACAATCGATGGTAATGAAATTGTACGCGTTTTTCTACTGAAATATTCTAGATCGAATGGTTCTTGTCCTATACATCCCTTATATGATTTTCCAGTACTGGAATTTTCCGAGGTATGAAGAAGCGGTGAGAGTGTCGAATGAGAATGGAAATTGGAAAAAGGAAAAGAAAATCACCTTATATCGGTGTACATGTATATTGCAATATTACCTGTTGCGTTTACTCCAAAAAAGGTGCTGATTAACGCGCCAATTAGCAACAAAATAAAAATCGAACCTTTCCCGGCACTCATAATACAGAATGCAACCACCACCGCAAAACGTACATAAGAACGCGTGTGAGGTCGTATGTAGGCGCAGCACTTACTTTTGGTCACTCATAGTAGCCGGGCACACACGTATCGTTGCGGCGTGCGACCGTAGAATGCACACTCATTATCTCGACTACACGCGAGTCAGACGACTTCTAGTTCATCATCACGCTTAAACGATATTCGACGGCTAGCTTTTCTTGGCTTCCGTGTGCTTTTCAGCTCAGCCTCTCTCACTCTTCGAAGAGTAGGTGGACTAACGTGCTGGTATGGCGGCCCGTAAAAGCTACACGTATGCATGCATCGTGCATTATCTATTTTCGCTCCTTCAATCGTCGCTGCCCGCCATATTTCTTTTCTCGGGCGAACACCGTCCATTTAATGGTATTCACCGTTATCGTTATGAACTATCGTCATTTGTCATTAACTTACTTTGTCATCGCATCGTAATTCTTACAAAAAAATCTTGCGCGATTGTAAAATGGGGATGTTATTCTTTACATTTTATAGGTGCGTAAACTCGAAGAGCACAAACGCAGGTATGAACGTTTACGAACGGATCGCGAAATAAAGCAGAGGCGAAAGCAGGCGCAGAAAGTTCGCGAAGAACATGAAAAAGCGGCAAACAGCAATCGTGGAAGCAGCGCTGGTGGTGGCGGTGGCGGCGGTGGAAAAGGTGATTTCCCGCCGTCTGACTTTATGGATTTATTCAGCGATCCGGAAATACAAAAATCCATGGAGGTGAGTATTGATTGGTATATCAAGTAGATGCACCCATGCGGTTGAATTTGCTGAAAACTCTTCCGATAGTACAGTGGACTTTGCTTTGGACGGACGACATTGAACTTTCTCTTGTGACAGCAGGGTAGCCACTTTCTGGAAAACCGGGAAAAGTCAGGGAGTTTTGTAAGTCTGGAAAAGTTTGGGAAAAGTCGGGGAAAATGGCATAATTTCATTCAAAGTCAGAGAATTTTCTCAGAATGAGACGAAGAAAAAATTCTATGAGGTTCTTTAACATGTTTCATGTCTTTACTCTGACCTGACCTTGATTTGAAATTTTCTGAGTGTGCCCCCCCCCCCCCTTCACCCTCGTCTCTCCGTGGGTGATATGAGAATTTGCGAGTTCACTTTGCCCAGTTTATATAGGGTGCGCCAAAAAGATGTTAACAGTCAACCGGGGAACTCCGCGAAATTGTGGCGGAGTCATCCCGGAGCAGCGTTGCCATATCTACGGATTTTTTAGTCGTCGAAAAAGATACGGGTTTTTCTTTTTCTATATACGGATTTCTTAGGATCAAGGGAAAGGTTCCTTGGACACTTGTAGGAGAGATACCTTTCTTCTGCTCGTTATAGGCTGATATAGTGAGCCCGTGATATTGAGTCGATCAAGGGAAAAGTATTTCAGTTACTCGTACGAGAGATACCTTTCTTCTGACTGTTATTGAAGAATCAATCAAAGTCTGTATAAATCTGTTTTTAGGTTTTAAAAAAAAATGGCGGATACGGTTTTTTGAAATTATCATCTGGCAACAATGTGCCGGAGTTTTTTGTTCAACTGTTAACATCTTTTTGGCGCACCCTGTATACTAGGTTTATGATAGCTATACAGTATACTAGCTTCATCTCTAGAACTAGACATGTAATAGACAGAGAAGACCCCCCTTCCCTTTAACGATTTTACTAGTATTGAACCAGGCTCACCCCGCAAGTTCACCTTGCCCAGTTTATATACTAGCTTTATACTAGCTTTAAGATCGCTATATTCTAACTTTGAGCCTTCATTATACTGGACCTAATGTACAGTATACTAGTTGTTGAAGCCAAATGTAGAATCGATATTTCGATACAATCGAGATCAGTAATCGATATAATCAAGATTGATATATCGATATTATCGAGATTGAAACATCGATATTATCGAGATTTTGATACAGTTGTATCAGTAATCGATATAATCGAGATCGATATATCGATATTATCGAGATTGAAACATCAATATTATCGAGATTGAAACATCGATATTATCGAAATTTTGATACAGTTGATCAGTAATCGATATAATCGAGACCGATATATCGATATTATCGAGATTGATGTATCGATATTATCGAGATTGATGTATCGATATTATCGAGATTGAAACACCGATATTATCGAGATTTTGATACAGTTGATCAGTAATCGATATAATCAAGATCGATATATCGATATTATCGAGATTGATATATCGATATTATCGAGATTGATATATCGATACTATCGAGATTGTTATAAGTGATCTTTATGTCTTTGAATTTCCCTGCATATTATATAATTTCTGGAAAATTCAGGAAAAATTATTCTTGGGAAAAAGTGGCTACCCTGGACAGCATCAATTACTTTTCTTGTCCTAAAAGTCATAAAATGTCTAATCTTTCTTGATCTGATTGTAGTATGTTCATATTATGTGAGGATTTAAACCAAAAATCAGCCCCATGATGACCTTACACTCTCCTGATTGTACTCATATGAGTATAAAGTAGAAACCTGTTGATATTTGTGGGATACATGGAAAATACTGGAAAACTTTTAATTTTAATGATTAACGTATTGCGATGAAACTTTTTAACGATTTTTAGTCTGCAATTAGGTATTATCAAATCTGATTTTGTTTTTCAAGGATCCAGACGTACAAGCGGCTTTCCAGGATATTACTGCGAATCCGGCGAATATGATGAAGTATACTACGAATCCAAAAATTATGAGTTTAATCAACAAGTTGAGTCAGAAATTCAGTAAAGGAGGCGCTGGTTTTCCGGGCGGATTTCCTGGTGGTTTCCCCGGTGGTTTCCCCGGCGGAGGCGGATTTCCAGGTTTTGGCGGCGGTCGAGGTGGTAGCGGAACCGGAGCTCCGCCCGCCGGCGGAAATGTGCCCGATGATATCGGTTTGGATTAAAATAGTTTACGTTACAGTCCTATCAATATTGTACTTTCTCAATTTATTCTCGAGAGTTTTTGTGCCGAAATGCTTCGTCGTTTTCGCCTAGATTTTAAAACATTGCTCTCGTTACATCTCTCTCGAGGCTGTTTTCAGGGATGTAAAAATTCGGGCATAACGATGAAATAAATAATAAGATAGTTTAAATGTTTCATGTAATGAGGAAGAGTCACGAGTCCCTTGAATTTCGAAAATTATACAACCTTTTTTCACCTGTAACGAATTTACGGTCTTATAGTACGGTACGAATTACACGTAAAATGTAAGTTTTCAAAACTAATCATGCGGGAAGTAATCCCGTCGTACTGCATGAACTTATTTTTGATATGCATTATTAGAGAATTTGATATAATTCTTATTGAGTATCAACTTACGTCTTTTGTGTTGTAGTTATTAAATTTTCGAAGCATAAATCGATTTTTTAAGTGTTCTGATTTCTATTTTCATTCCGCTTTCGGTATTCTAATGATGTTGGTTTCGAGCTTGTGGGCACAAAAAGTCCGTGTAGGCAACGTTTTCTACGTAGCATAAACACAACTTCACGAGACTTTCATAACTCGAGTGTTGGAAAAAGGGAAATGGAATCAAGCGAATTGTTACTTCGATCAAATCTTGAGAAATATTTTGATTGTGGATTATAATTAAAAGTCACAAAAATTGGGGAAGAAGACGGGAACATAGCATACTGGGCTCTGAATCAATATTGATGTGAAAGTCGATTTATCGATATCGATGTTTTGTTGATGCGTCGATATGATTGGTACTATAATATCTGGAGGCTTTATAGTCCCTTCTCAATCCGAATCTAGCTTATATCAAGAAGTCTGAATTATTTCAAGAAAAGACAGATAGACGTATCTTCGAAATTATGTTCGCTCGGCCATCTCGGAGCTCCCTCGCCTCTTCTTTTCCTAGTATTGCTTAGCCTGATCTAAGCCTGGTGTAGCCCAAATGAATGAATGATAAATATAATAATGCAGCGGTTCTCAAACTATTGTGGATGACGACCCAATTTTAGAATTGGTACACTTTTCGTGACCCTCTCTTCTTCTCCCGCCAAAAGAAATGCAGTGAATGAATTTACGATATAACAGTATATTATTCGAACATTATCAGAATTTTCCGCGACCCATAGTTTGAGAACCGCTGTATTAAGGTATCGATTTTATTAATCATACTTAGAGAAAGGATTTTCGAAGCTGAAAAATTTGAAATTTGGCTCCAAAAACTCGAAATTCAACATTCAAAACATGAACCTTGCAATGGAAGTAAAAAATAATCATCTACGAAGAGCGGCAACAAATAAGGATCATGAAAAAAATTATCACTAGACATAGGAGGAGATGATTAAGAATGGGGCGTTATGTAACAAGAAAAATTGCGTTTTCGACTATTTTTTTTCTCAAAATTGATGAAATTGGCTTTTTAAAAGCATTTACCCCATTTTCGGGATTTATCTGTACTCGGTATTAAGTCCAGGGAAATTGGACTTCATTCTGGACATAAATCTAATCATAGATTTTTTTCTGGAATATCTCTGAAATGGCTCCCTAATAAACATATTAACAGTCCTCGGCGATTCTGATAGAGCTTCGTCCCCAGGGAACTTCAAAAGCCCCAAAATTCAGTTTTTTGCAAAAATCTCGTACAAAAGAAACGTTATAGGCGAAAATGTTTGAAACAAAAGTTGTTTCTTATTGAATTTTACATAAAATGATCTCTTGTAAAATTTTTGTAGAATTGAAAATAACGCCGCTAGCGCGCGCTCAAGTTTGCACATTTTGTGCATATTCACATTGCGCGGTGAATTAACGTGCAAACATCGTGAATTAACTCATTATTCTTCTAACAACGTTTTCAAACGTCATCAAATAAAAGTGTATTATAAAAATACTACTGTAGTAGTAGTACCAAGTATTACACAAAATTAACACCATAAAATCAGTAAAAAAAAAATGAAAATGGAAGATGGGCATATGATATGATCAAATTACTGTACACGGTAGGAAGTAATGCGATGGAGGCTATTCAGTGAAGGTGAGGCTAAATGTGCTGAAAGGCAATGATGATTACTCCTATGCTCCATGGATACAATGTGCTAAACGACAACCCAACGCTAAGGAGTTGCCCAACATCTGAAACGGAAGACACTTGACAAGACCAGTGAATGTAAAGCCCAGTACCTAATAAAAGGACCCAGTCTGGGACAGTCGATACATTCACTGCTTGCTGGTGAACAACCTGAACTGGGTGTGGTGGCATACTCAATGACAGTCGTCAGTCCTACACTCACCTAAACACACCAGAGAGCAGTAGAACATGATAGGCCTAACAGCTTTGTCCAAAATAGGTCAAGGACTTGAGCCTCAAAATAAGCATATTTAAAATCTTGTCATCAAGTAAGTAAGATAGGTAGGAAAAATAAAGACTATGTCCCCCTTCCCCAACCTTTCATGATATCACTTTTATACACCCCAATCCTTGACAAGGGTGAGACTTCCCTGTAGGAACAAAACGCAACATTCTAGTCCAATTAAAAGAATCCCTCCACAAATAACCCATACCCAAAGACAAGACAAGAATCCTGTTGCGTTTATCGAAGCCTGGACTTGATTGACACTTTTCCCTGACAAACCGATGCTGCAGAAATTGAAGACCAGCCTCAGTACATGAATTTGGAAAGCAGTGGCTTCAACAATGCAGTGTCATTCACAAATCCCTAGATCGAGGAAACATGATAAATACTCAGATTGCCTGCAATCTCCTATAAACCCTGTCATGGGGATCTCTTCTAGCGCTTCAGCTGTGCAGAACTGCAGAGCGAATCTCTGAATCATTAAATTGTGTTGGTAAAACACCGTCAGGATCTGGACGAGGAGAGCGTCAGCGCAGAACACCACGACAGACAACAGTAGAACAATTGACAATGAAGTTCCGACAACAGTACCCCAATGTATAAGACCGTAATCGCCGGTGGCCGATAGAGTACTCCATTTCCAATGCTGGGGCTGCTGAAACCAATGCATCTCTGCACAGAGCGGATTTAGGTCTGCTGCCGCCCTGTACAAAATTCTTTTTGTCGCCCCTCAAACAAAAAAATGTTTGCTCGCTTTACTCGCGATTTACCGTTCAAGGTAATGAGGGAGGGCGGGGGGAGGGTGTTGGCACAAAAAAAAAGGTATTTTCAAATAATTGGAATAATTGATGAAACCGTTATACCCGTTTTCGGGCTTTGAAAGAACCGGGTAAACCAAATTTTAACGGGAGCATAAAAATTCAACATTTTTGCCACCAGGAGTGCTAAAAGCGTAACTTCAAAGCGGTTCCAGAGCGTAATGACTTTGTGTCTTGTGGACTTGTGGTCGTGCTCTCGACTTTTTCACTTCAAGCAACAAGATAACAAAAAAAGAAATTAGAGGCCATTGCAGGTTTGCAATGAAAGCGGGGAACCCGCAACCTCCCGCGCTCGCAATCACGTTGGCGCGAAAATTCTCCCTCAGAAAAAGAGTTAGCTGGGCTTGTCTCAGTATACTGCATGCTAGGCCTGATACTTATAATGAGAGTTGGAAATTGAAATTTTTCCAAGTCCCTAAAAGCAGTGATGACAAGCCGATCGTCATTGGCTTAAACTTTGGCTTCGGCTTGCAGCCGTTGGCCCAACTTCGATCGGCTTGCAAACGGCTTTTTCCAAATCTTCCAGCTGCTTAAAGCGCTTAAAGCCGTTTGTGATCGGCTATCAGCTGCTTAATTTTCGAGTTATATGTCAATTCAGTATAGAATGAACTGTAGAGTTCTAAAATGTGAACCTTTCGCATCATACGTCATTGATCAATTGATTAAACTAAAATTGACTGGATATTTTATGAATTTTCAGTTACTAAAGTCGGAGAAATTCAATAGAATACATTTCATGTTTGTAACCAAAGTAAGAGGAGTTTGTTGTGTTTGGATTTGGGTTTTGATGTTACGAGCTTACGGCACAATAATTGGAAAACTCTGTAGCCCTCCGCTTCTCGGTTCTCGCATGCTCGCTTCTCTCTTCTCTCCTCACGCCTCAGGCTACACCTTCGCCATTATTTAAACACAAGAGGGAAAAAAATCGTTGGCTGTTATGCTTTTGGCTTCTTCTACTTCTTCTGTAAGCCGTTCCTACAATTACGATCGACTAGTGATCGGCTTAATGCCTTATCAGCTGCTGGCTATCGACTGGCTTAAAAGCCGATCAAAATTGGCTTCTTCTTCTGCTAAGCCGTTCATCGGCTTCGGCTTGTCATCACTGCCTAAAAGAAGGTCGAGATCAAGGTTATTGATGACGTCATAAAGCATCCCAGCTGGAAGTTGAAATTTTGTCGTCCCTACAGTAGGTCAAGGTCATTGATGACGTCATGAAGCACCCCTCGTCACGTCACGTCACGCAGTTCACAGAAACTCGCAAACGAGGACACGGACGCGGACGTTTTCTGAGAATGTAAGCCCCCTAACAAAATGGATTGCGGCTTCTCCGCTAAAAGACAAAAAACTATTAAAATTAAAGAACGTCAAAATCTCAAAAACAAACGCCAAAAGTCGGAACGCGCAAGTTGCAGGCTAGCAGCCTTGCAGTTTTGACGCTCCAAGTCACTGACCGCCGCTCTCTATAAAATCAGCAAAATAGGTTCTTAGATATAGGAACGCACCTATTTTGCTGATCGGTTCATCATGGATCAGGTCTGTTATCCAGGACCAATCAGACATTGTTCGGGCAGCGGTTAACCGGTATTTCCAC
Organism: Aspidiotus destructor; assembly: GCA_035079395.1. NCBI lineage: Eukaryota > Metazoa > Arthropoda > Insecta > Hemiptera > Diaspididae > Aspidiotus > Aspidiotus destructor. Next base: position 5,374,496 of record JAVHKZ010000003.1, on the reverse strand, counting down.
TAGGTAGCGCTAGTTACAAAGGTGATCGTGGATTTTTTTCTTATGGACCAAATACATGCGTTAGTTCAAACGCATTTTCTGAAGTTATTCAACTTTTAACCAAGAACAGTGTGAGAATCAAAGTTGTAGAGAATTCTAAAACGAACATTCTTTGTAATAAAAATTTTTTTCCAAAGCTCATATTTGAAGTGGAAAACTGAACTGAAAATCTGTTCGGAGATATACAAATTGAACCATGATCACCTTTGTACGCAGGGCTACCAACACTGCCAACTCCAAGTTACGCCGCCTATACAGTCTATAAAATTTACCGGTTATCCAGGTTTTTCAGTGAGCAAATAACTGGTTAAACCGGTAACATGACCGGAGCTGAAGCTGCCCAACATCATAAGGGGGAGGGGGGTGGCAAACATATTGAAAAATATGAATTTCTCACAGTGATGAACTTTTTTTACCTTGACAATTGAATTTTTGTATTTTTAGGGCTCCTACCAAGTTTTTGGCTAGTCGAATTTCATTGCCACACCCTTCCTTCTCATTCTCAATAATAATGGTGAAAGAAGATATAAATAGCAAAAAAATCATGCATGCACGTTTGTAGTTGGTACGCTACCCTAAAAAAATAAATAATCATAGCACTAGTCAACAGCCAAAAAATTGCTGGAACGAGAATAGGTGATTCTTGAAGTATTTTTCACGCTAAATTCAATGCCGTTTTCCGTTTTTCGCTAGCAGGTCTAGATTTCCTGTAATCATTGCAACAACGTGCCGATTTTTACAACAAACTACCGCGCATCGTTGCGAACGTAATGCAGGTTCGCAGAGTATGATACTGCTATCCCATGGCCGTGGCTATCCTCGATGCGTTCCGCGACGATGCGCGGCAGTTTGTTGCAAAAATCGGCACGTTGTTGCAATGATTACAGGAAATCTAGACCTGCTAGCGAAAAACGGAAAACGGCATTGAATTTAGCGTGAAAAATACTTCAAAAATCACCTATTCTCGTTCCAGCAATTTTTTGGCTGTTGACTAGTGTAGTCAGTGGTCATGATGTCGACAAAAAAAAAATGAAAAATTTGCCGCCCCAAAAATCTGCCGCCCTGTGTTACTGCACACTCTGCACACCTCCGCTGAGCACTCCAACCTCCACTAACACTGCACCGAGATGCATGGAACAAATGACCACCTTCATTTGTTTCAACAATAGCATGGATGGGTCATCTGGTTGAACAAGCCTGCGAGGAATCAATGGGGCGACCCTGAAGTGCAACCAAGGTTGAAAATCGGTGTCAATAACCAAACTCAGGGATCTCCTGGATCACTCCCATCCTCGATTCTCTCCATTCCTCAGAAAGAAAAAAAAAACAAAAAAAAACTTACATTGTACATAGCAACCGCGCCCCGCATCTGCTTGCCGGACTGGTTTCTATGTACACGCGCGAACCAAAACTATTTAACTGAATCCATTCTTATACCTGAGATACTAGGCACCGTGATATTAGGGTATACTACTGTATCCAAACGGATGCTCGCCTATACCATACAAATAGAATGCATTATTTGGTATAATTATGGCGTGAACATGCACAAAATGTGCAAACTTTAGCGCGCGCTTGGCGGCATTATTTTCAACTCTACAAAAATCTTACAAGAGATCTTTTTTATGTAAAATTTATTAAGAAAGAACTTTTGTTCTAAACATTTTCCCCTATAACGTTGTTTTGTACGAGATTTTTGCAAAAAACTGAATTTTGGGGTCTTTGACGCCGAAGCTCCACCGGAATCGCCGTGGACTTTTAGTATGTTTATTAGGGAGCCATTTCAGAGATATTCCAGAAAACAAATCAATGATTAAATCTATGTCAACAATCCATGAATCTTTTGTCTTATTTTCCTGGACTAATTATTTGGTAAAATAATATTTCACTCTCAGGCACCCGTACCCGTTGATTCGAGCTCATACCTCATCAGCATTTTAATACCTATTTAAAAAGAAACGTTCGGCAAAAGCCAAGGAATTCGTTCTCTACTTCAACGATCTCATCGATAATTCGGTCATGATGACTTTGTACCCCATTAATATTTCTTGGCTTAATTCAAGCATTCTGTATGTTGGGCTGACCAGCGGACAGATGGACTCCTCCCGTTCGTTCACCTTCCAGCCTTGAGTGTATCACCTGAACTAGGGCAGTTCACTCTTAATGTTTGGCTTACCAACTCTTACCACCTCCACCATTATTCGTCTTGTAGCTTACAGCCCGAATAAAATGTTTCCAAACGCCTAAATTAGGTCAAGGTCATTGATGACGTCATGGCAAAAATCCAAAATGGTAGGGGCTTCAGGTACAGTATCTTAAGCTAACCAGTTTATCTCCACCTCTCTACATTATTATACTGGTTCCATCAGGTCAAGGTTCTTGATGACGTCATACTATGCCCTGGTTAAATTTAATTAGGTTCAAATCATTGATGACGGGTCTTTCCATGGCAACAAAACCTGGACGGTTTTTTCAAGAGTACCCCAGTCAGGAAATTGTGATGACAATCTTAATCTTATGAGCATAAATCATCGTTATAACAATTTGTTCTCCTGATTAATTTTATTTTCATACATTTCGAGAGTATCTTTTCTAAACCAAATCCGTCAAATATCTTGTTCGATTCGATTTTCAGTTTAAATGTAATACCGATCCAATCGATATTCATTTTATGCTCAAAATATTCAACTTTTTAAAAGTTGGAGTCGTGATAAAATCAAACAAAAATCTTTCTCTCTCGAGCATCGCTACAATTGGCGCAATATAAAACAATTTGATGTAGGTATTGTAAGAAGATTGACACGATGTGTAGATTCAAAAAGTGAGATGATGAAATATGAAATAATTTAATATTTGAGCATGTACATGTTAGGATGCCACGGAACTTTACGGAAAGGAGCTTTAAAATGATCTGTTATATAGGGACACGTATTGAACTGATAGGTCCAATTTTGATCTGCACTCAAAGTGAATGGAAAATAAAATTGAAAATTAGGATAACGATTTTGAATTTCCATTGTATTGTAAACGATAGGCACAGAAGGTGGATGCAACAGATTGTCGTAATATTTGAATCTAGATTGATGGCAGCGTTTGTGTGGTCTTCTTTTGTGTTTATTTTGTCTGGAAAAAAAGATCATCTTGAAACAATTCTCTATCGTATTTGTTTGATTGAAGAAGAAGAAAACCTACTTACTCATGGATCATCTTCCTGCCCGATAGTCAACGTATGTCTTTCTGCTTATTGGTGTAGCATCGCCGCCAAATTTCCAGAAGCAGTATGGCAGAATGGAAACGATAGAAAATGCACAGCGGAATGGAGATTCTGGATATTACACCCCAGGTTAGGAGACCGTAAAATTGTAATTGGGATTCTTGATTGAGCCAATTTTGGGTGAGGAAAGAATCGTAAGCCCAAAGACCAACATTGGCACAGAGTAGAAACGTCACAATCTGGAAACAATTTTTCATGCAGTATTGTTTACAAGTAGCACGAAAGAGGTGTACACTATTGAAAATTTACCTGACGACTTGGTTTCGTCAATTGCTGGTGTCTCGTTAGACACTGCCTTTGAAACGCTTCGCCCAAAAACGTACTTTGAAGAGAGCACTGCAGCATTTGCAATCCTCCTATTGTGAGTAGCATGGTATGTGCATGCTGCTCCGTTGTATGCCATTCAGCCTGCAAAGCTCCGTGGGCACCAACGATTATGGAAAATACCGAGTACAAAAATACGCCAGTTGTTGACGTCATATTAAGTAAGGAATCCAATTTAGACATACGTTTCCCATTGTACGACATCTTTCTTATCTGATACAGACCGAGCGCAGTTAAAACCACACAAAGCATCAATATGATGACGAGTATGGTGAATGTCAGCATAGATAATACGTGGGCTGGAAAATCTTTGTCATCTTTGACGACGAGAAAAATTATAATAACCACCGTTAGCACGACGAGACAGAGTAGGCCAAGAAATAATCCTTTGCTGATTCCGTTACAATCTACTCGATCCTCCGATAAGTAGGGATCAGTTTTGGAAAAATTATTATTGCAGTTCTTCTTATTGTTATTGTTATTATTATCGTTGCAAGAGTTGTTTGCACCGAATTTACGTCCGGAGTAGGTGAGTTGGTGCTTTTGTAATCGCTCTACTCCCACATTCTGACACATCACGTACGTGACTCCGGCCGCGATTAAACTGAAAGGAGTTGCGAGAACATCGTCAAATCTTATAACTTAATTTTTGGTAGGTACCAAAACGTCTTGATGGCTTGCTTACCTAAATTGAATGATGAATGAGTATAAGAAGGGCATGGAAGATGTCCACAATTGTCCTAATGAATTGGTGTTGACGCAATAATGAAGCGAGACAATCTGTTTGATGTGCGCATCCGATATTATTTTGTATGAATTTGTAAAAGTGTTATCGATATTCAGAGACAAATTGTATCCTGGAACAAAAATAGTGCTATTAAACTCTCCTGATTGACCAAAAAATATCTAGACATTTAGGTGAAACTGAAAGCTGCAGAATTTTTTAGAGGGGAACCTGTTTTAGGGAGGGGTGATTTGAAAACGAAGACCGGGCGTCATCTGGAAAACGTGAGACTTTGAAAAATTTCGACTTTTGAGCAAAATAATTATGTTGGAAGAAGGGTATGAAAAATTTTCAATATCGAGTTCCATAATTTTGATGGAGGAGGGACATACAAAAATATCGAGAATATTGATTCTGGTCAAAATTGGTTCATATTAAAAGCTTCAAATGCTCCGGCTTCTATTTTGGGAGGGAGGGAGGGAAAAGGCTCCAACATATTAATGTCGTTTGGGCATCAACATTGAGTATAGATATTGAGTCTGGTCAAAATTGGTTCATGTGTAGTATGATGCAGCAATGCAGCATCCAGCATTGGGTTGACTAATGCGAATGACGTAATTGATGAGAATACTGCGAAAATTTTCAAGAATTTGTGCTGAAATAATAGGTTTAGCGGGAACAGTTCATTTCGGCGCGAACGTTTCGCCGTGGAACTCATTTCGACGCCCATTCATTTCGGCGCTACACATTTTCTTTCGACGCCAATAAATTTCGGCGCTGCAAAAATTTCATCCTTGACTATTTCCTCTCCGATCACTGTATCTTTGAAACGCGCCAGATCTTGAAGCAAGGTCATTGCAAACGGCGCCATTTGATCTGGCGAGGCATTATCTTGTGATTTTTGAAGAATCTATGATTTCTTTTCAAATTTACGCTGCTCACAAAAATTTGATTTTATAAATCAAAATATACAGGTTTTCCTATTTTGCGTAAAATACGGATCTCTTGCGCTCAAGGGAAAAGTACCTTGGACACGAGTATGAGAGATATTTTTCCCCAGGTCATTATAGGATGATACTGCAGTCTCTTCAACATCAAGTCGATCAAAGGAAAAGTATTTCAGTTGCTTTTATGAGAGGTACCTTCCTCCTGATCGATATGAATAGATCGGTTGAAGTCCGTCAATATCCATTTTCAGGGCTTACAAAAAACGAAGGGTCCGGATTTTCATTATCTGGCAGCACTGGGGGCGAACAAGTGGAGCGAGTAAGCCTCCCGACCAAGTCCTATACTAACAAAGCTCAGTTTCCTAATGTACAGTATACTCTATTCTAGGTTAAGCCTTCATTATACCAGGCCTGCGACTAGAAAGGGGGGCTCAATAAACTTTCCTTCAAATTTTTTACTTGTTCATGGGCAGCGCCGAAATGATTGCATCACCGAAAGAATTCAGGGTCGAAATAATCGCAGCGGCTAAACGATTGCAGCGCCGAATCGACTCGCGCCGAAACGTTGGCGGCGAAACATTCGCGTCGAAATGGTACCCGAAGGCCCGACGCGTCATTGCTCCATTTCTATCGGAAGAAGAGCCTAAAGCACAGATCAAAAAAGAAGCTGTTTACTATTTTATGATGAGAGGTCCGGGAGGAAGGTATATGAACCAAGTTCTGTGAAAAACGGCGAAGCAACAAGTATCCATTGCATAAATAGAAAAGATTTCTTCCTCCAAACTGTTGGCTAGGCGCTTGGTCAGCTTTTACAGAACTCGGTTCATATGAAAGAAGCCAGGAAGAGAACCACTCTCGCATTGTACAATGCAAAGTCAGATAATGAAGACATTAAAAGAAAAAAATTTGGCATCATGTACGACTAAGGCGTTTTTCTAGCTTCATCGCCCCGCCTCGTCCACGAGATCGAAAAAAATTCTGAGCCTAGAGACTTGAAGCACTCTACAGAGAAGAATACATCTAAGGTGCGATAATCCAGTTTAGGTACGTCATTAGAATGGGTTCATATGTTCAATTCCTTAAATTCTTCAGTTGGCCAAGCTCGAAAACTTCAAATTCGTATCAGTGGAAAAGATTGAACCCCCTCCTTCTTTTCCGTCAAATAAAAGAACCCTCGAGACAATTTCCTTTCGAGAATTATAAAGCTGTGAAGTAATACTTAATTAAAGGTTACATGATAATATGTATTACCATAAGCAGGAACATTTTCGTAATGCTGCGAAATAAAACGAGGAAATCCTCTCAACTGAAGCGGTGTAGGAACATCTGAGTCGTAAACGGCGGCTAGGTTCGATGCGGCGTTAGTTTGCGCTAAATATACGAAGTAAATCCATTCCAAGCCGGTTTCGATTATGATTAACTTGATCCATAGCGCGATGTTGGTTGCCGCCAAGTGCATGAAACCGAAACGAGCGACAAGACCGAATTTTTCAACCAGCACCTAAAATGAGAGTGACGCGCTTTCAAATGATTACCGTATGCGTTTTCTCGCGATAGGTGCGTCGAAAATAAAGATAGCTTCTATAGCTATACGTTATGCTTAAGATCTGTATCTCGAATTCATGCGTTAATAACAATAATTATAACATTATTGCTTCACTTAGGTAATTTATTATGTCGAATACTTTTCCATTTTTGTTGGATATGCATCTAAATAACCGCGAAGACTTCCAAGTTTACTCGAGACGAGAGAAGTTATCGTGGGTAAGGGGAAAATTTTCGAAAAAAGTACGTTTACAAAATTTTTGAATTTTCAAGCTTTTTATGGAAGCGTGTAAAGTTAATTTTTATCGGTAAATTTATTTTATATTTAAAAAAATAATTCTAACGACAGTTATTTTCGCGAATTACTGCAGTGAAGAAAAATCTAAAATTTTCTCATGAATAAAAGTTTTATATGATAGTTTCATAGTTTAAAGCTCATCTACCATTTTCAAAAATTTGAATTACAATAATAAAAAGAAGGTACGAAAAAAAATTATACGTTTAATGCGACTGTACCTGTGAATTTACGAATAGGAAATGCATCTGTAAGAAAGTAAATAATGCATGTAGGATGGGATGAATAAATGCTATGTTAGTTAAGCAAGACGAATCCATCATGCTATGCATAGCCATTTCCAAACCGCTAAACACCAGAGTCCCTAAGCCAAAAGCTGCAAACACAAATAGAGAAAACACTTAACACCTTTATGTTGTGAAATTGAATTTTGTCACAGTCGTGGTTTCGGTATGATTCCCCTCCTCCCCTCCCCCCTCCAGAAAACATGTTCCCGTTGAAAATGTTCTGTAACTTTTCTCTCGATAGATTTTGATATGTTTCATATCTTTGTGCTAGGGTCTGAATTTGAAATTGCGTTATTGTCCGCGTGACCTTGAGACAGAAAATTTTCAATTTTTGCTACTTTCATAATACTAGGCTAAACCTGCAGTGTAATAGGTGTACTAAGCATGCCTACATATTGCCTCTATTCCTACACTAGGCTAGCTCTATCCTAAGCTTATATTGTGCTCATACTAGGCTTTGGCTGTACTGCTACTAGACTTATACTAGCTGTTGTACTCCGAATATTTACGTCGATACATCCGTCCAATTTCATCGTATACCTTTTTCATACTACTCTAGCTCTGCTCTATGCTATTCAGTATTATTGTGAATAGTCTTTATGAGCCTAGAATACTGTACCTATATTTGACTACCCAGAAAATAAGATGACCCAAAATATTAGGCAAGGCTTAACTTAACTCACAGTATACTACACTAGGCTGAGGAAGGGATGTACTAGCGGAGTGAGACAGTTCGCTAGTTAACATGACGTACCCTGTACTAGGCTTATCCTAAGTTCCCATGAGTAAGTACGCCACTAGCTATCTTGACATTGTCAGTATACCATGCGGAGAAGGAGGGCAAACAAGCGAAGCGTGGGGGTCCTTAAGCTAGTTAGCTTTGCATACAGTAAACTAGGCTTGTACTAGCCTGAGCTGAGTGAGTTCGTTTGCCCGTGAAAAATCGACCCAATATACTGTACATTAGGCTCATCATAATATACTAAGAAGAAGAGCGATTAAGCCCGTTACAGGTAGTGAGCTTGAGCCAATATGATAATTTAATATACCTCTAATAAGGAGCTCTTTATAAACTCACAAATAGTTCCAGAGGCCAGTTTTACTAAAAAAACGTGACAAGCGTGACACGGCATAAGCCGAGATTAAAGTGGCCGCTTAAACTCCCATTAATTGAGTAAGTAAAACTGGCCACAATATTTTGACTCGCTTATAATTTTATGCCATGAAGCAGGCGCGGCATTGAGGTATTTCAAGGACAAAAAGCGAATAATATCAAATACGTAAGGTATATAAAAGATATGAAAAATGATCTGGCTCCGCCAGAGGATTGTTCTTCTGTAAGTAAAATTTTTTCCTAGCAACGTTCCTTCAAATTATTAGAGCCAGAATACTGCCCATTATTTTCGCAAGAGACTACATCAAAGAAGAGAAAAATTTTCCCGCTCAACACTTATTCTTTGAGATAAAAGGCGAAGGAGAGAATTGAAGAACAAGAATTTTAAAAGTTCGAGTTGCTGGGATACACCGTAAGATCGTGAACTTTCAAGTTTCAAGTTTATTTTCTAACGAAAAACGACGGCTTCCTTCACAAAGTTAATCGAGGATCGCTAAGAATCTGCTCTGGGGTTAAATTTGTCTAGGTATGGAGAATTCGTAGTCCCCCTCTTACCGTACATTAGGCCTCAAGAGTTGAAATGAAAGTTGAAATTTTTTACATAAAACCAATTCTACGGGGGTTATTTTGAAGAATTTGCCTTTGCGTCGTATGAAGACTAACCACTATAAAAACTCATGCGTTCTTCAACGGATGTAAATGAGGATAGGCAGGGAAACTTTTTTATGAGGTTTCTTCAAGCTAAACATAATAGGAAACTGACTTGGAAAGAACACCAAGCTGTGTATCATAGAAGGGCGCTCTGAGTCTTATGGTGTTTGAACCGTTGCATATCTGACTCGTTGAAGGAGCTTAGCTAATTGATGGATGAAACATAGCATATCTAGTTACTTGAGAGAGCTATTTCAACTTTCATGCTACATACACCGACCTCTGAGCTACATATGATCTAAGGAGGACTTTGAAAATTTTCGACCTTCGAGTTTTGACGGACGGCAAACGTTTTTTCCGACCCCCCTCCGATATGTTAAAATGGTTCAAGTCGCTCTACCAAAATGTATGGTTCGGAGGTCATTGGGAAACATTTCGACTTTCGAGCCATAACATATGATGGGTCGTACTCAATGAGCAATGTATACAGGCGCTCGTTGCATCTCTGGTACTTCAACTCCTTCGCCGGTGGCTCTACGGGGCTGCTTTCTTCCTCTTTGAATTCGGCGACCTATATAGTTGTCCTCGAGGTAATCAATATGATACAAGGAGAAGGCGAAAATGTTTGGTAACAAAAAACACTTCGGCGCCCAGATGAACCCCGCGCCCAAATGGCCGCACTCAATCGGCCTTGAACCCGTCCCGATCTAATATAAACCTGGTATATACCTTGTATGAGCTTAGTATAAAGTTGGTAGAAAAGGAAACCTTATGAACATACACATGCAAATTCAGGAATTACGTAGGGGAGAGGCCACCTTCATAACAGAGTTTTCGCAGGTAACCTGTTTTATCGGAGGGAGGGCGACCACCGTCCAGTCGCTTGGCAAAGCTCGATGGTCGAAAATTCCTCAAGTGTCCCTCCTATCATATATATATATAGCTTCTAGGAGGGTGTATATGGGATGAGGGTTAGAATAGCTCGTTCAAGTAATTAGATATGCAATGCTTCATACACCAATTGGCTTAGCCCCTTCAATGAGCCAGATATGCGACGCTTCAAAAATCATAAGACTCGAAACGCATTTCAATCATATATAGCTTGTGAGTGCTCCATAGAACAAGTTCCCTATACCTCCCCTCGTTTAATTTCCTTAGAGAACTCGTGAGTTCTGGAGGCCTTTTCAGCCGACTTCAAGTCTAGTATAAGGTAGATATACAGTATAGGTCAAGTACTGGCCTAGTACTAGAGCTAGTGTACAAAGAAAGGTTATGATCGTACGACCGAATGTACGGACGCAAATTTCGAGATTAGTAAGGGAGATCAGAGCAAAGATATGACACGTCGAATTTCGAGTCTCAAGCCATAATATACGATAAGGAAGGTATTTAGAAGACCATTTCAACTCTCGAGCCGTGAGAGGGACTAAATGATTTAAAGTTACACTATCAGGCTGTATACACCACGACACAAGGGACTCTGAAAATTTGAGACTCTTCAAGATTTCAATTTAAATTTGATTTCAACACCAAAACCAATTTGAGCCATACAACGGGTTCTCGACGTTCCTAGTTTAGCTTCGTTAAAGGAGCTGTCGTCTTAAGTCCAAATGCTTTATCAGGGTAGGTCAGTTTTCGTCGGACGGCAAATTTTTCGAAAAAGAAACCATAGAACAAGTTCCCTGTTAAAATGACAAAAGTCTGAGATTACGCCCGATGGATCATGTCGACCGTCGATTTCACGTCAATTTCCGGTCGACAATCAGTGTCGATCGGAAATCGAACAAAAATCGACCTCGAAATTTTTTGGCGGGAGACCCGCCATCCGTTTAGCTACAGGGGGCCATCAGAGAAATTCTGTGCGCGCAACGCTGGGGGACGTAACGCTGTGGGTCATAACCGTCGGAAAGCGTAACACTTTTTGGCGTAACGCTGGGATTTGGAATATTTCGTCGCCTTCTATGGGCTAGTTTAGGGACTTGGAGAAATTTTGAGGTCTTCTATATTCTCTATTAGCTAGTATAGGGACTTGGAAAAATTTCGAGCTCTTCTTTAGGCTAGTATAGGGGAAATTCTTGGCTCTTCTATATTTCTTTATTGACTAGTAGACTTGAAAAAATTTCGAACTCTTGGCGGGCGTAACGTTGGGACTTAGAATATTTCGTCGTCTTCTATTTGGTCTCTTCTATTCCCATCTTATACTCTTACTTGAGCTAGTATAGAGACTTGGGGAATTCCGTGTTCTTCTATACCCCTTAATTAACAAGTATAGTGACTTAGAAGAATTCCGAACTCTTCTATAGGATTTGGAGAAATTTTTGGTTCCTCTATTTGTTAAAGAATTCCTGGCTTTTCTACACCCCTTTATTGGCTAGCCATCTTATACTCCTATATGAGCTAGTATAGGGACATCGAGAATTCCTCACTCTTCTATACCCCTTTATTGGCTAGTATAGGGACTTGAAAAGCTTTTTGGCGGGAGACCCGCCATCTGTTTAGTTACTGGGGGCCCTGAGAGGAATTCTGTCCGCGTAGGCGTAACGCTGGCGGGCATAACGCTGGCGGGGGTAACGCTGGGACTTGGAAAAATTCGTGACCTTCTATGGGCTAGTATAGGGACTTGGAGAAATTTTGAGGTCTTCTATGTTCTCTATTAGCTAGTATAGGGACTTGGGAAAATTTCGAGCTCTTTCATACATCAGTATAGGGCTCTTCTATACCCCTCTATTGGCTAGTATGGTGACTTAGAAAAATTTCGAGCTCTTCTATGGGCTAGTATAGGGACTTAGAAAAATTCCGAGCTTCTCTATACACTCAGCTTTCCATCATCAGCCGTGGGTCTCCCGCAACTCTTGATCCCTGAGCAAAAGTCTGTAATTTTTTTTTCAAGTCTTAGTCGAAATTGCGTCGATATATCGTTGAAATCGACCTCACTTCTACGTCGATATCCGGTCGATTTTGAGTCGACATCCCCAAATTTTTTGTCGACCGGAAATCAACTGCTCTCTGTTGGGTGGGGTGGATTTGGAGTCAATTTGTAGTTTTCTGGTTATTCACGCTGGTCGACCTTACATCGACCTCAAATTGACGTCGATATTTGAGTCGACTTCTGGTCGATATCCGGTCAATTTTGAGTCGAAATGGTTCAATGGGTGGGCCTAATCTATGAGGAGAGAGGGGAAGAGGAACTTCAACACAATCGCTTTCCCTCCCGAAAAATGAATGAAACAAGGGGGCGGCGGAATCAGGACAAACAGTTCTTCATTGGAAAATTCGAGTTTTTTTACAAATCTAGTTCCCACCCTCTTTCTGAATAAAAATAAACATCAAAAAGAAGTATCCGCTCCCGGATTGAAAGCCCACGATGAATTGAATTACACACAGCCTGATCATGACGGATATTTTCATCCTATGGTAGATTCGAAAAGATAAGTTTACAGTTTTACGTCAGTATGCTGAAATCTTACCTAATGCTCCGATCCGTAAGTAGAAACTCGTGCTCGAAGTTTTATTCGGAGAAATGTGCGCCTTTTTTAACGAACCGAATCTTGTTAATTCCGCCGCCTCGGCGAGCGCGCTCGTATCCGATTTTAAAGATTTGATACTGGAGCAACTATCAATTAATACCCATACGTATATGCATATGATGACTGCTATACTTCCCACATACAGGTACATCATATACATGCCCTTCATGCAGAAAAAACAAAAGCGTTAATATTATAATCTAGTCGAGCACCTACGCAATACTCGAGTAATTCACTTTCCGTCTCTAATTTTTAAATTACCGTAAAAATGCAACAGTTAACGGTAGGCCTATCGAGTAACCTCACCTGTAATGTGAACATTTTAACTGAGTTATCTGTGATCTCGGTAATGCTGATGGCAAACATGATAATTAAAAGCGTTATTCCGTACAGTGAACTTAGATGAATCCATAAATGGTAACTATACGTAAGTATACGCCGCAAACAAAAGATAAAAATCATAGGATTGAAAATTTTTCTTTCACATAATCACAGCGATCTATATAGCTATACTGACGACAATTATTATTCTTTAAAACTACATAATACTTACAAAGGATAGCTGCTTAAAAATAAATGAGATCGATTTTGAGTTAATAATCCGAGCAATTTTTTGCTAGATCGAAGTTTCGGAGACGGAGTCATGGAAAATTTCCCGCCTTCTTGACAATCCGAGATGACACCTTGCTCTTCGTTCAAACTGTCTTTATCCGTTTCTCGAACATTTGAAAATCCTTGTTTGAAAAAATCAAAACGATAAATTGTTTTTAGATAAAGCAAAAAAAAAAACTAATTTAGGTATCGATATCTATTTATTATAGTTTGTAAGAAAGAGAGAAAGAGAAAAAAATGCGTCCATTCCTTATTATTAATTTTTTCGTACACCATACGTACCTATACAGGTAAGTTCAAATCTTCCCTAATTATCACTACGCGACATGAGGAGAAAGTTTGTATTAATTTACTCGCATTTTAGGCATGACTAAGCGATTAATCATATTGGTGAATTTATAAAAAGAATTTGAGAATATTATAGTGTTCTTGTAGTCGAATACCTCAGAAATGAAGAGACGCAGAATCATGATGAAAAAATATTACTGCCCAGATTAGAATCCAACCTACGACCTCTGATTTTTATGACGCAAACATTAGAAGCTTTTATCGTTGCCTTTCTTTTTCCACTCATATTTAGGTTGCCCTTTCTCAAGACTTAACCCGAATTCCTCGAACGAGCACATGTTTCTATGTAATTTGAAATACGAAGCACGTGAATAAGTTCAACTTGCTATAGCTTTGACTATTCTTCTTTTATGCCATGTCAAAAATAATTCAATCTGAGAAGTTCTTTTGTCATAGAGGAAATTCTGAATTTTCCTCTCACGTCAAGGAAGCTTCAACACATATTACACAAAATGAGTAAAGTTGAGCGGCAGTCGTATTTCAAAACAACGGAGGTATGGAATTAGTCGCTAAGATAATGAAAAAGGAAATCGCGGAATGGGTGCGGCAGATGTAGAGTCACGTTTTGGTCTCTCAAATTCATGTGCACCATCCTTCATGATATTGCTCGTCAGTATCAAGAATATACGGGAGTGTGAAAAACAACAACGCCGGCGTACTGACTAGGAAGTCAGAGTTGCGAAGCGCTGCTGGCGAGCTCCCAGTGGTGGTTGAAAGCTCTAATGGTGTTTCAAGTGCTTTTTCGATAAGTAGGGTGGATTTTTGTCGTGGCCTCATCGCCGGAAAATGCACAAGAGAAAATGAAGCCAGGTCCCTCTCAATCCAAGTCCTATAGATTACCAAAACAATGCCTAAAAGAGTAGATACCAGTGCCAAAGGTGCGGTTTGATGAAGACCACTTCATACGCGCGCGTCTTCTCTTGATATATCCTTTGGATCCGTGGAGAGCTTTGTCCACAGGGTGGGTTAAAAGGGAACGTACGCCTAACGCTTGAGGGCGTAACGCTGGGACTTGGAAAAATTCCTGACTCCTCTATAGCCGTCTATGGGACTTTGAAAAATTCTTGACCCCCTTGACCCTCAAAGCTGGGACTTGGAGAAAAGGAAAAGGGAAGCTAAACACATAGAAACCAGTATATTTTTCTGGATTTACAACCGAGAAGGGATAAATTGTAACCTACTTTGAAAATAAATTATACGCTCACATTCAATGTAAACTAAAAATCTTTAACCTCCCGCCATAAGTCGCGAGTCTCCCGCAACTCTTGTTCCCTGAGCAAGAGCATGTAAATTTTATGATTGATTATTGTTCTACACACTCAGACAAACAGATTAGGCCTATGCCCATTTTTCTCCCTCCCCGTTCTCCAAGGTTCTACCCCCCCCCCAAATCTGAAAAGCTCGTTTATCTCGAGAAATATTGACTTTTTGAAAAAAGTTTTCCAACGAAAGTTATTTCTTTATGTATTTTCTACAACTTTACTTCTAAATTTTATTTGGAGCAACCTTCGCGCCTCAAATTTAAAAAACCATGGCGGAAAGAACAAGAAATCACGTTTTCAACATTTTTAATGAAAAATTTCAAACATACACCAAAGTATAAAATTACTAAAAGTGTTTAGAATTGAATTTTCCTCTGAATGAGTATCAAGACTACTCCACTCCATCCCTCTCTGATTTCAAAGGCTCCACCTCTCTTTCCCTACGTCATGAACTTTTGATTAATGAATTTTCAGAGGAGAGTAATTTCCATGGTAATTATACTGAATGGAAATGGAAGTCCGAAAAATATCACAATCATTTTTACCTTATGATTGACAAGCAAAACTACCCTTCCTTTGGACGGAACCCTTATACGTGCCTAGCCCGAGCCTGTGATTCCCAAAAGTTCTACCCCTTCACTTGTCCAACTACTCGTTCTCAATTATTACCCTATCTGTTCTCTAATCTCTGCGCCTCCTTGAGAGGCCTCATCCATCACTTCAATATTTTCTTTCATCCTCAACGCTTATCCTGTACGTTCTCCGATTGATATCACGCCATGATAAGCTTTTTCAATTCAATAATCAAACATTTCCACACTCACATACAGTACTTGGTTTTTTACTTTACTCTTCTGAATATAAAATTGAACATATACTCCCTCTTACAACAACGTCCGACTTGGGCTTGTGACACCTCATCTACCGAAAAAACACTACCTGCAGACCTGATATTAAGCAATTATCACCCACTTAACAGTTCTCTACCCATCCAACTCTCTTTTCTATCCACTATTCAGTATACAACGCAAAAATTCAACATGTTTATCATTTTGTTCTTCTTTAATGATGAACCAGACAACTTTTTTCTGTTGGTCAATATATTCGCTTTTGAAAAGAATCAAGTTCTCGGCGCACAACGATCTAGCCCCACTCTCAGCCTTTGCGTTGGAGCGAGAACCTTCCTCCCTCAGGTACCACTTCCTAACTCTCATAGCTCATTTTCTTGTATGCAGAGCTCAATTCACTCAGCTTCCAACCCACGCACTCGCACTTTGCCGACATAATTCTCTCCTCCTTCCTCTTGAATCTGAACTATTCAAGCACCTCGAATTGAACCATCTACCTTGTATCATATCATCTACTTCTCCATAGCCTCACCCAAATATCCGACTCGAACTAGCTGATAATCTCCAAGCTCACAGCACTGCATACCGACAACTTATCAGAAACATTGTCTCTATACCAATTTTCCGTCGCCTGCAAGGTGTGGAAATTGAGACCAAGAAGAAATGGAAGTACCTGGGCATCTGGTTTGACTCGACGCTGAGCTTCAGGCACTATTTCCTGGTGGCAGCGGAAAAGGCAGGCGGGTAGTTGGATATCTAAGCCGCCTGATGAGGAACCTAGGAGGGCCGAGAGAAGCAAGAAGAGGGGTCATGATGAGCACCGCCTTGTCGATCCTCCAATATGGTGCAGCAGTATGGAAGATACCATACAGGAGACGAGAGATGGTAAAGATCAAACGAAGAGCTGCGCTGAGGAGTGTTAGTGCCTACCGCACTGTCTCGACGGAGGCTAGGCCCTTTGTGTATTAGCACGTTCACCACCAATTGAGCTCCTTGCCGAGGAGAGGGTGGGGGTGTTGGAAGCAAAGATGACGACAACGACCAACCAAGAAGCTTTACGGGTCAAGCAGGAGGCCAGGTGCTCCTTGCTTGTAAAGTGGAAAGCAAGAATTGCTCAGAGCGAGCTGGGTAAGTGGACAACCCGTGTGCTAATACGCGACCTTGATGAGTGGATGGATCGACACCATGGCCAATGAAACTTTCACCTGACGCAGTTGTTGAGCGGCTATGGCTGCTTCAACAAGTACCTTCATGAGAAGATAAGGAAAGTTGAGCAGGCAACGTGATCCAAGGGCGGGATGATGGATCGCAGCACACCTTATTTGAGTGCGAGGCGTGGACGAGCTTAGTCGGTCTCTTCAAGAGATCGGGGTAGATGAAGCGCTTGTTCCAAATAGCCTAGTATCCACCATGCTAGGTTCCGAAGAAGCATGGAATTAGGTGTCTGCTTTAGCAGTCCCCGTCATGAAGAAGAGGATGGATTGGGAATGGAATAGGCAAATGCAGAACCACGCTATGGCCTACTCGACACCTGTGTACCATCAACAACCAGATTTGCAGGAAGAAGAGGACGACGATCATCCCTGAAGGTAAAAGAAGATGAAGAAACTCCAACAGCAGCTTACTATATTATCTTAAGGTGATGTTGTTGCTGTGTGTTGTGTTTTCTGCGTGCCGGGGGGACACTGCAGCTTGGCGGTTGCCAAGCAAAGAGGGGGTTCGCCGAGGAGATTCTTCCAACACTGAAGTTATACCCGAAAGGGTCAATTCCGGTACTGGGAGAAACAAAATCAAATGCATAAGCAGCCCGCACCCACTCTACCATGGAGGACGGGGCGGCGCTGCACATGCGACAGAAACGATATCAATTTTCCGACCCACCAGCCCTACTTTACTGACGGATCTAAGTCTGGACTTGAAACAAGATACGCGTACTCGATTTAAGGAATCATACTCAGTCATTGATTGAAAAATTTTACGAAACACGTTACACTCTCATCTCTATTTTCTCACCCTCAGCTCAAATTTCTATTATTGACTGACTCACTTTCATCTCTCCTGGCTATGCAGAACTCTTATCCAACTAATTTCCCAAATCAGTGCATTCATTCATTCATACAAATACTATCACCCACTTATACAGCTGTCTCCTTCCTGTGGATTCCGGGTCCCATCAACTTCCCGGAACATGAAGCGATTGTCTTCCAAAGATTCCCTCTATCCCACAAAATTTCTGACATCTGCTTCTGACCTTAGAAACTACTACCGATCCCTAAAACTTGACTCCTCGAATGACTTTTAGAAAAATAAGCATCCAAACAAACTTGGTGCAATCAAAACTAAAGCAGTCCCTTCAACTTCTTTCGATCGAAGTAACCGTCATGAAGAAATCATTCTCTCCCTCGTGAGAATTGGTCACACGCGTCTCACCCATTCCAGCCTTCGCAAAAATTTTATCCAATTATCATCTCTTCTCCTGCCTAACTAATTATCTTTGACGCTCGCTTTTTATACATTCTGATTGATACATCGCCTTGAGAAACCCTTTAAATTGCTGTAAAATTTTCTTTCGGACCTGATCTTAATCTGTGAGAAAATCAAATAAACACCCCACATGGCTCTGTCGTACTTTCACACGTTCCGCGACCCTACTGCTCACATTGCAACTCGCTCCATCCCTCGACCAACCATCACCAACGATTGACTTGTCCTCATATTTGAGAATAATGATTCTTCTCCTTTCGACCGGGGACAAAATTTGGGTGTATTATAGAAACCTTTGTTCCCCTAAAATTATCTTCTCATAATTCGTCTTTCTTTTTGTCCTTATTATCACTTTCATCATATTCTTCTCGGTTGGTGCTCTTGTTGAAACTCTATATTAGGAATATTTCTCACGTAGGGGACGAGGGTGAAGCCTTTGAAATGAGAGAGAGGGGTGAAGTGAAGTAGTCTTGATACTCATTCAGAGGAAAATTTAATTCTCAACCCTTTAGTAATTGTATACTTTGATGTATTTGTATGTTTGAAATTTCTCATAAAAAATGTTGAAAACGTGATCTTTTCACCGAGTCTTTTCAAATTTGAGGCGCGAGGGTTGCTCTCCAAATAAAATTTTTATAGGAAGTAAAGTTGTAGATTGAGCATCAAGGAAGAACTTTTGTTGGAAAACTTTTTTCAAAAAGCCAATATTTTTCGAGATAAACGAGCTTCTTAGATTTCGAGGGTGGAACCTTGGAGAACGGGGAGAGAGAAAAATTGGCATACGCTCGTACAGGCTAAATCTGTTTGTCTGAGTGTGTAGAACAATAATCAATCATAAAATTGCTTTCAACAGCAACATCGAGTAGATTTACCATTAGGACCCTAATACGTATTCGCCCCACCGTATGGTACTCAAGAAAGGGAGATTTTTCGTACTACCAGGTATCGTAATTTCTGGAGAGACGTACACCTACTCGATCATCATTGAATCGTACCGGTCTGTAGTGATTTTTCAAATTAGACATTTCACTTCGAAAATATTCATTTCTTATGTCATTCGAAACAATCCAATTAAAGTAGTCATCGTGCGTAGCAAAGCGATGTCTTATGTATCGCGACAGTACAGTCTATTTGTACATACCGACGAATGTTTTTGTAATACTTATGTATAAGAAGCTCCACCATACTAGATACCTTTGTGGCCAACAGACTATATTATATTCGTACTTCGAGAATGAACGGTTTACGTACCGTATAGGTAATTTTATGTACGTCATGTTCGTACTCTATTCTACCGCCTCATAACGGTAATTCTTAAAAGTTAACCTTAATGATAATGTACGCTTCAGAAAATATATAGGCTCTTTTGTCTGGAATGCTTCTAAAACGAATACGGTAATCAATTTACGTAACTTTCTGTATTGTGGAGTCGTCGTTATGACCGAAAGTTCTGGCTCCGAAGGGAGAAATATTTTTGATTTTACGTCCAACGTGGTATTCGAAATAAAATTGTCCGGATTTAAACTCATCAGTCGTGACCAAAATCCAAATATATTTAACGACAAACTACCCATATTGAAAAACTGAAGTCCGAAATGAAAGCTTTAGAAAATTGAGCGGTTAAACTTAGGACGAAATAATAGTTGATTACAGAGTTTATTTTGTGAATCCTCATTTTTGAGTGCATGTGATTTTGTGTCGTAAACACCAGAAAACTTATTGATTTACAGGTTCATTTGCCTCTATAATTTTGGTTAATTTGTTGTGGGTCATAGTAAATTTTTGATGAAGTTCTAATTCATATGCACGATGACAAGAAGGTATTGTTTGAGCCTAAAATTATTTGTTGAAGAGACCTTCATTTTTCACCCTCCAAAACACATACCCGAATGCAAACTTCTCAAGAACCAAAAAAAATTTGTTATGGGTAGAGACTTTCGCTAACTAGAAGTACCTACATTGTAGGGAAGTTTGACGTTATGAGAGTAAACAATAGAAAGACAACCCAGAAGCCGTAGATACGATTTTGCGATGGGGGTGGAATATTTTTTACGACTAAAAGAAGGGAAAAAAACCTCTTATCGTGATTTTTAAGATTTATTGGTACAAGGAAGTAATGGGAAATTTTTTTTCGTAGATAGAATTATTACTGAAGAAAGGCCTATCGAGATAAATATAAAATTGCTAGTTAAGAGAAAGTAACGGGGAGGATATATCTTACATCCCCCCTACGCCATTGCTCAGACATGAGGTTTCTGAAGGTTTTTGGAGAACTTCCTTTGGCTAAAATGAAAGAAAAGGCACCCAAAAAATATGAATTCGGGAGTATTTTTCCTTTCACCGAAATCTTATTTTTTCTCTCTCCTCTGATTAGTCGATTGGTATATTTTTGTTTAAACGGGCCCCACGAGGACTTTATCTTCAACCCTTGCTGCCATCTTTATAGATTAATTTTTCTGATAGATTATTAACAATTTTTTTAACTTTTTAACGCTCGAATTATAGCTCTGACTACACCTATGCTTTAGACGAGTAAGATAATTTCAATCAACTTACCAACAAATGATGTAGAGTTTCGACTGTGTTTCCTTTGAGGTTTTTCTTTCCTATGATCTTTGTACGGTCTTTCATCTATGGAATCACATAATTCGTCAACTATATTCAAAGCTGAAGATGGCCCGGGTAAATCTGTAAGTTCGTTTTTTCATTTAAAAAATTCGTAGGTACGTCGGTTTTTTCGGAGGAAACAAACGAAAAAAAAAAAAAAATCGGAACTCGCGCGCTAAAAAAAACAGTACACAGATGCAAAACTTACCTCCATGCGGCATCTTCTGTAAATAAACTCGCGACCACTATTAATGATTTAGCAAAAAAAATTAAATGAACGTCGTTGATGCTCGTTCTAACGTAAGCCACATTATTTACGATCACCTGGAGAAAGCTCGCTGGAATATAGCGAACTAACAATATCACATACGTACTGACGTTTTGCTCCGCTATCGTAGAAACGAACAAACGTATTTACACTTCGACTAGCTGGGATAGATAGAGTAGCAAACTAGATCCATAAGACAGACAAAGAAGACGAGCAGGTATTCTGGACTAGATTGGAAGTAGTGAACGAGCAACTTGCCTTCTTTTACGTTTAGAAATTATGAAAATTGACGCATTGATCGCGATGATATGCGATTTCTACTCATTATATGATGGGGGTTTCTATAAGCCTTTACACTTGTCAAGGAGTTCATTATTGTCTGGAAGAGCTGCAGATGTCGGTTTCAAGTTCTCAGATCTAGGCTAGCTTGTTTTCCATCTACAAATGATTACCGACTAGTATACTCGATGAAGTTCAAGTTGAATGTTATTACATCATTCGTCAATATCACGTAGGCCATTTCTACATTTTTACTCTCATCAAATTCCTGTAATATATAGGCTATGTTTATGAAAGCGACCAGATCGAGAGATGAAGCGCGGTACAATAAAAATTCAAACTCATATGGACGCGTGGCTCAGAATTTATTAGAAAACATAGATTCGAGCATGCGTCATATCATTATTTAGATTTATTCTCGCGAGCTTAGAAATCGCGATTGATACTTTTTTCTTTTTTATCGTAATCATCTAGGTATACTAACCTTTGAGAAATACCGAATCCCAGGTTGGAAAATGAAAATTTTGTGTAGCTGTTTTCTCTTCATGTAATTCGGGACTTGTTCAAGTCTCTCTCTCTCTCCGCCATGGGAGATAGATTTTTTAAGCATGAATATCAGAAAATGTCTTGGGATGGAGGACGTGGAAAAAAATTACGAGAGAGTAGAGGAGCCGGTACTGACGAATAATAATAACTCAGGGAAAATAGAAAAAAGAAGATCCGTAGTTCAACTTAGTTGCGTCTGAGAAAATTCCAGGAAAAATTTCAAGAGGAAGATCTACTCTCATGTATTATTGATAATATCAGTATTTACTTTATTCGAGTGTACAGCTGATTTAAAAGGACTACCTCCAAAATAGGAGACCGAAAAAAATGTCCTACCGAATAAACAAGCGGAGAAAAGCTCAGCTTCATGAAATAGATATTCCTCAAAATCTTCAGGGCATAAACTGATTTAGTGTGCAAAGCTCATCATTGATTGATGAGGTGATTTGGTAAAGGTGCTTGGCTCACGAGGACCCGAGAATGAAACTTGGCAATATGCATTTTGGCGACAAGTGCGCATGTTGTGATGCATACATTTGAAAAACCGTGTCAGAAATCTGTTGCTATGACATCTTCAATGATCTTGACACACATCAGGAACTTGAAAAATTGTTGACTCTTTGCAAGAACGGCGTACTTCTGGAGACCTCTTGAGGGGAGGAGGACTGTAACGAGATAAATTTGTCGATTGAAAATTAAAAAAAGGATATTTCGAACAAAGCCAGATAAATAAAAATCATGTTTCACATCTACTAAAAAATTCAGAAGCCATTGCAAATGTTACAATGGTAGCGGGGAGCCCACAACTTCCAATGCCCAGCGGGTAATATGAATTTTTATCATACATGGCTTGGGGGTCAACATTTTTCGAAATGCAGTAATTTAATTTACATTGGATAATAATAGTGGCACAAGACCCCTTCCCAAGTTCTATTCCCATCATTTCAGAAGTCAAATTCTTTCGAAGTCACAAGTAGCTCAAGAGTTGACCTCTTTCTAAGTTTCCTCCGAGCCGAATGAAGATTTTTTCGAGTTCCCTTCTATCTTAATTATAAAGCTTGAGGGTCAGCATTTCAAGTCTCATTCCTATCACATGAACGTCCCTCTCCTATGATATGTAGGTCGAGAGTCGAGATTATTCCCCCCTCCTATCATATATGTATAGATCGAGAGTCAACATTTTACCAAGTCCTCCTCCTATCATGTATAGCCCGAGAGTCGAAAGTCTCCCAAGTCCTCTCCTATTATATATAGATTGTTCGTCCTCCTCCTATCATATACTGTATAGCTCGGGAGTCGAAACTTGCAGGACGGCCCAGAAGTTCGGTTCCACATTTGCACACTCGAGAATTTCATCGTTACAAAACATTAATCGACTTTGCATAAAGTTATAAAGTGAACATTCCACCCAATCGATCACAATCGATTGCAAAGCGTTTTTGTTCGGGAATCGACACCCGAAACGCTACAAAGCGAAAAAAACGTGATAGCGGAACCGAACTTTTGGGCCACCGTGAACATAGCGTACTGCATGACACGGGACGAATGTTCGGACACAGATGGCCTACACGTAGCACAAAAACATGCCAAGGCCAGTATAGAGCTAGCCTAGTATTAAGATCACTCATTACGTCATCACCTAGTATCATGAAAGTGGCATAAGTCGAAATTAGTGCCTAGTATAGGCTTCGTATGGCCTATGTATACTGCGGAAGGCTAGTATAATATATAGCCTTTAATGAAGGTTATTAGATAGATTGTAAGTAGGCAGTAGTAAAGATCAAAATTTTCCAAGTCTCAAGGTCACCTATTATGTCAAAAAGCTCAACAAATTCATAGATTTGCGAAGTGTGTGCTAATCCAAGAGGAAAATATCACAACATACCCACCTGATCCAGGCTACGCCTCTGCTTGCTATACTCATCACCTTACTATGACCTTCTTACAAGTCCTTAAAACAGGTCAATCTAAGTTCCTGCAGGTCCCCTCGGGAATATGATCCACAGGGGGAGGCACACAAGCCAGTGTGTATTACGTAACTGTGGTCGACAGTGGTGCTGGGCGTGAGGCGCAGTTCATTGTCAACCAAAAGCAGCATGGCTCTTGCAGCTGTCCCACTGCATATGCCCCCATCCCACAGCTTCTATCCTTTGAATCCTTATCCTATCTTATCCTTCCCTAGACTTCCCCATCCACTGATGCGGAGAGTCACCCCCTCATCAGAGTCACAGGGTTGTTTCTTGGGAGTGGAAATCTTGCGCCCTCCTGTAACCAGAGCCGGAATGAGAACTATCTCACTCACTCTACTCAAGAACAGTCACACACCTAGGATCAAGTTGCTGGAGTGTGATGAAGAACGGCCTGCAAGACTGCCATTCCACGAGTAGTTTTCAGGTGGTCAACTGTTAAAATCCTGGATAATTATTGATGTAATGCATAATAACAAGAAGAAAACACCCCTGGTTTCGCATACAGGAAATCGGCAACAGGCGTCCTGGGATCGTCATCAAGTAAAGAGGCGAAGGTTAAATCAACGGCTAAAACTCGAGATAATCCTTATCATTCCCCCCCCCCCCTAACACGTGACAGGAAACGAATCGTAGAAGAAGAGTCTTCTCAAGAACAAAAATCTGCTGACCTACAGATGCAAATAAAAGCCCTTCTCAAAGAGAATCAGTCTCTTGGAGATAAGCTCTCACTCTGTCGGATGAGCTACAAGCTCCTTCGATACACTTGTAAGTACGTAGGGAGATGTTGGTATTAACAATAGTCCAATAGTTCTCTCTCTGTCATGAGCACTGCCATTGTATACTCAGTGGGAGGCGAATAGGCAATAAATTTGCCCCACCCAAATGGGATTGGGAGATGAAAAAAAAAAAAAAAGTTCCTGCAGGTACGTTTGAAATTTTTCCAAGTCTTTAGAGTAGGTCCAAGCTCTCAGTTCTTTGGGGAACCCACAGTCATATGTAGAGGTCAAAGGTCAAAATTTTTCCAATTCCCCGAATTGGGCCAGTACCCCCGCTGCTTCGGAACTTTGATTGGCCGGACGGACAGGGCGAGATCCGGCGCAAATTTCCATCAAAAACCCCCCTCCTTCAACCTAGAACAGGCTCCTTATAAAGTATTTGTTGTTAATTAGTTTTTTTCTCCTTATTACTTATATTTCAGATTTTCGAGATAATATTATAAAATTAATGTCTATTGCCGGGGCTGGGGGAAGTAATGATTTACATGGCCAAACTTTTTAACCCTAAATCTTTATCCCCATTTGAAAATTTCGAGAACTGAGAGTATATCTTGAGTACTAGGCTTTTACTAATACTTGCGTACATTAGATATACATATTCCAAGTCTACTTCTGTAATATTAGGAAACTGAGCTTTGTTGGTATGGGCATAGTCAGCCCCTTTCCTAGTTTAGTTTAAATCTGGTATATTATGTATATGTTAGGCTCAATTGCCGAAATCGCCCATTGGGCGAAAAAATTGACCACAACGCGTTTTGGTGACGGCGAAACAACCAGTATGCGAAATTCGGCGTTTGTGCATTTCATGAAACAACCAGAACGCGTTGTATAATGCAACAGTATCAGTTCGCGTAGTGGTCTGTCATAATTTGCATAAAAAGAACCACAATGCGTTCTCGAATAATTCGGGCAACGATCCGGACCACGGTTCGGGCACCGATCCAGGCGATGATCCGGACCACGGTCTGGGCACCGATCCGGGAAGCGATCCGGATCACGGTCTGGGCATCGATCCGGGGAGTGATCTGGACCACGGTCCAGGCACCGATCTGGGACCGATCCAGGCAATGATCCGGCCACCGACCCGGGCGACGATCCGAGACAGAAAAAAATGTTTGAAAAATTATTCAAGATTAAAAATGTTTAGTAATTGTCGTCGAAATTCACGATTTATTTCATATTCTTTGACTTATAGAACATTTTGAAAACGCGTGGTGGCTCTTTTTTCAAACGATTAAAGTAAGCCAAAACGCGATCTGGTAATTCAACATTACAGAACGCGTTCTGGTCATACTAAAATGGATCATTTCGCGTACTGGTTGTTTCGCCGTCACCAAAACGTGTTGTGGTCAATTTTTTCGCCCAATGGGCGATTTCGACAATTGAGCCTAACATATATTAGGCTTATATACTGAAGGCTATACCTACTACAGCAGCCTGATTCAGACCTAGTATAATGAAGGTTTCAGCTCACTATAGGTTTAGTATGTCAAATCTTTTGGTTAGACGCACGCACGCACGACAACTTCGAAATCAGGGTAGGTATCAAAGCAAAGACATGAAGCACGTCAGCTTGCCAATATAATGTGCGAGTATCTAGTAAATAAGCTTAGCATAATGTACTGTATCGGGTCTCAGCCTCCCATTATAAGCCTAGTCTACCAGTAGTTTACTTAGTACTATGTCTAGTACAACCCCAGGAGTATGCCTAGAATAGCTTTGGAATTCTTTTGGGGGGCTCACTCGCTTTGATCATTCGCCCCCTTCTTGGTTTAGTATAAGTCTACTTTGGAATTTTTTAGGCTAATTGCTTTTGTCTAGTTCACCTTCAGTATGGTGTATACATCTTTATGATAAACTGATAATATAATACCATTTACTATACTAGAGAACTGTATAACAGCGACTACAAACAGACTTCAGCCTGGTATAGGTCTAGTATATAAGGTAATTTGTCCGGACGGACGCACGCACGCACGCAAATTTCGAAATCAGATTGGGGATCAGGATTTTGAAATTTTTCCAAGTACCAAGGAGACTAGTATAATCTCAGTATAAAGCTAGTGTAAGACCTAGTATAATGAAGACTTCAGCTTAGTATAGTCTAGTGTATAAGGTCATTTGTGACGCACACAAATTTCAAAACCAGGGTAGAAGTCAGAGCAAAGACATAAAACATGTCAAAAGAGATAAAGTTTTTATTGCGGCATTCGATCTTCATAAGTTGTTTCAAGCCGGAAGCGAAAACTTTCAGATTGAATTTCAAATGCAAAATTTTCCTTTTTCCCCTCCCCCTCTCCTTAACTTGAAGAAATTTCGACTTTTGAATCATAATATATGATAGAAAGGCTACTTAAGCCTCTAATATATGATAGATAGGGGACTTGGAAAAGTTTCAACTTTCGAACCCTCATCCATGGCAAGAAAGATTCACAATTTAGAGTTTCAAGCCACAATACATGATAGGAGGGTTGAGACATAATACACGACAGCAAATGGGATGAAAAAATTATCAAAATATATTACAACAGAGGGACTTCAAATTCTCAAAATCAAAACCAATTCAACCCTGAGAGCAGATTCCCTGCGTTCCTTGTTCAACTTCGTTAAGGAAGTCGTCGTTTTTTTCACGTGTACATAATACGTCTTCGGGCTGGGGTCCAGTCGGAATTCTGTAAGACGCGTCATCAATGACCTTGACCTATAAATGAGGGATTTGGATTTTGCTACTTCGAAATCTGTATCGATGTGTCGATACAATCATTATCAATCGATTTATCGATAGAATCGATATTGATGGATCGATCCTCAAGTTCAAAAATCCAAACATCAGTTTTCTTTTGAAGATTTAAATTAACAAACCAAGCATCCCTTCTTTAAATATGACGTTCGTATTCAATGAGACACGTCTTTACCCGCAAATAAATTTATTTATTAACGCACAAACGTTTCGACCACATTGAGGTCATTGTCAGCGTGGACTAAGGTAACCCGATGAGAATAGGCTGAAAATAAAAGTATAACGAGAATGATTCACGGTACCGGTGGGAACCGGTGAAGTTTACAAGTTCACTTTTTGCCTGTAGTACCGTATGCGTATGCTTTTTCTAATCATTGAGCGTCATCTTTATTAATTATTAGTAACAGTTGATACTTATTTTTTGCTCAAATAAAATTGTCTTTCTAATGAAAGTTTTATACCCTAAACTGACAAGTTTTCAATGTTTTCCCATTGAAATAGGCCTTACGAGAGGAGGGACAGCTGGGGATTCTGTCCCCAGGCCCGGCTCTATTTTCAAGAGGAGGGGGCAAAAATTCTCGACGGGCCTGCATGGAAAGGAGAAGTTTCACATTTTTTTTTCTGGCAAAGCTTTCTGACAACTCCGTTTGAGAAGAGATTTTTAAAATTTCTATTTCCGAAAACAAAACTGTAGACAAGATTCTCGAAAATATCTCAAACACTAATTTATCTGATTTCATCGTTTATATATCGTTCGAGAATTGGACGAAATTTGAACTTCTGTTTTCTAAGTTGCATAAATTTAGTAAATTGGAAAAATTTTGACCAACCGTAGAGTCCTAGAACTTTACAAAATGTACTCTTTTTTTTTTCTTCTTCCTCTCAACCTCGGAAAATTAGTTTTACTGTCGGTGCCTACATTTCTGCTTCGTTGTATCAAACCAAACAATAACGGTTCGCAGATTGAAAAATAATTTTCGGTTGAGAAGAGTAGTCAGCGAAGCAATTCGTCCATTTTCACATAATTTTACGATGCTACTTTATGACTACCTATCTTCACTTGGTACCGTACGGCGGGAACTTACGCGCTATAGAACGCGTTACAATGATTCGTTTCATCTTCCGCTTTCTTATGTTGTCTCTGATAGAAATACTAGGCTACTTAATTCGTCGAAAAATTAATATGAACATTTTAATTCGATTTCTTCATGCACCGTTGAAAAATTAAATTTATGCACATACGGATGTTATCGAAACACTAAATTAAACGATTTATTTTTACCTACAATAAAACAATAATGCCACAGCTGCAGTTTTGATTCATGCGATTATTCGTCTATTGATTCTCAAATAGTCCCTCCTTTAACAACCGGAAGAAACCTGTTTTCGAGAAAATGATCTTGTTTCTTTACTTCCAGTTTCTACTCCTGTTAAATTATAGCATAGTTACAGATATTTATTTTCGATTTCTTCGGAACTTTTACTTTTGTACAATTATATATTTTCCGAACTCTCTGAATACAGTGATAAAAAATTATGAGAATCCACTAACGATGTTTTGAGCGCATGGCATTCAACACGAAATTCTTCACTTTACAACTTTGGTCTGCATTTCTCGTCTCAATTCTAGTCAGCATTCTCTTGGGATGTCATCAAATTTTCATTTACGTATTGTGAGCGAAAAAAAAAAATACGTTATGAAATTTCTAAAGAATGATTATCGAATGTATAATGACTAAAAAATTATACTTGTTGAACATCAAAATTGAAAAGTGGATCATTAATAAAAATAACACCACTTTTTAGAAGAAAACAGATTCTAAATCATCAAGTCAGTGTCCTTTATATTTTGTATTTCTTGCGACTCTATAGAAAACACATCAATAAGGCACGTTTTGAAAAATGAGAAAAACAAATTTAATTCATCAATTATTCATTAAATAATCAAGATATCACTTCAGTGAGCTTGAAAAAGTACGGTAGGTACTGAAAATTTATCGCTTTTACAGGATAAGAGAAAAAATTGTAAAAACATGATATAAAATACGAATATGATAAAACAATTGTTCGTGCAAACAAAGCAGCCAACGAACAGTAGGTATTTTATAAAAATGCAAAAAGAAAAAATTCAAGGGATAGCATTAACAAACAAGATAGGTATATCTTCAGATTTTTGTTAGCAGTCTTCGTCAAGGACGTCATCTAGAAACACGTCAAATGTATTTCGAATACAACTCCCATCTGCATTGAAAACGTAATTGTGGAAAGTGCCGTCGACGCAGATAGCTGAAATAAACAGTTCTTTGTAGAAGCAAATTATTCAAGTATTATTCCACATTATCTATCTATTGGGATCGTATTTCGGGGGAAGAAAAATGTTTTTATTTGTTCGCTATTTTCATACGAATTATATCTTTTTTGCGTTATAAATATGATAGCTAATCGACTAGAGATTTATACAAACTCCGCATAGTCTTTCTCTTTTTCAATAATCAAGTACTTAGTAACAAAAATAATATTCATGACAAAAGAATTTCTCCTTTATCACGCTCACGTACAGGAGTTATACAAACATTCACCAAAAGCGCAAATTCTGAATATCATGAATTCAGTTCCCCGTTATTTGAACAAAGTTATTAACTCGTATAAACTTTCCAATTATTGATATCAATATTATCCCAATCCTCATGGATATCAAATCTCGAAGTTCAAGTATCTAGTAAATTCAGTTACTGAAACAGACGATGGTAATCTTCCAGTTCTTTTTCCCACAGTTCCTAAACTTGTATACGGTCCAGTTCTTTACGATGAATATAACTTTGTAGAAATCAATCTACAGTATTATTTATGTTTCTTTTATTTGCATATTGAGCCTGATGGCAAGCACATGCCCTCTAGATTACGGTCGTAAGAAACTCGAGTCCAGTAACAATGTTTTCTTAAAGTTTTTGGAAATACAAAATCGCCCTCAAAGATGCGGAACGCTAGTTATTCCATTCTACGTTTCACCGAATTGCGCAATGCGGACAAGAATCGGCCAGGTTGAGATGAACTTTCATCCGCAAGGGTAATCAAATACTTAAAAATCATAATTGTAAGATTATCGAAAGCTAATCAATAAATGCACATTTACGTACCTGTAACAGAGTTTTTTGAGCTAAACGCGCAAATGCAAGCGCGTTCTGGAAGAACTGTAAAATTGGCAAATGCCCATTGAGATTCTGCGTAATTGCAGCTCGGTAGAAGACCAATTTTTGAAAGACTACAAATTGGAAAAATCAACATGAGAATTTACAATTTTATTTTAATTGTACCTTAGGTTGATCTTTTACCTAGAGCGTTTATTTAATCGAGTATCTTTTAAAGCGAATATGTGCACCGTGCCCTTGTCGCTAGCACAACATAAGAACTCAGAACTTTGACTAAAATTAATGCTGCAAAATTCAAAATAAATTATCATCAACTAAAATTGCAGGTCAAATTATTTAGGAATACTGCCTTTTGATAAAAAATAGCTCACCAATATAAAAAAGCAGGGTCAGATCCACGGCGTAGTTCATGGATCAAACATCTTTTGATTGTGTCAAAAACGCGTATTAATGTCCCTTTAGCACTGGCGGTAGCAATTAAAGTTCCTTTCTGGTTTATGGCTAAACAAACCAGTTCGGAAGTATGCGCATTAATGGTTACCGGAGCACTAGATGAACCGACATCAGTACTACATAAATCCTAAACAAAAAGTAAACCAACGCGGCAGGTGAATATATTCAATAAAAATAGAACCATTCTAGAAGTTTTTCATTCTTACCACAATCTGCACACTTCCGATTTTCTGCGCTGGAAACACAACCAAATGGCGATCTGCTGTCAACAAAGGACTAACTTCACAAAGTCCATGCATATTATACCTAGTTTCAAAGGTGAAAAGTAATTGTGTCGGGTCGGGAAATGAGAATACGCAAACTTGATGTAAGGTTGACACGACAATCCTGTAGAAACGCAAAACACGTGAAGTGAGCAGAATCAACAAGTTTTTTAAAAATAAATCGTACAATTAATACACGTACTTATCTCGTCTTAATCTGACAGTTTTTACGGGTACCTTAAAAGTCAGTTCTAAGACAAACTGTTTACTAATGTCATCGTACACTAACACTGTATTATTTGCGTACTTGGGAGAAGCACCACCGGCCACCATCGCCAATAAATTCGTTCTGTGCAACATTTCGCAATGCGTCATAGTACCAACGTCAGCTATAAAAGTATGGAGAGCATGAGACATGAAGAGAGGAATTTTGCTAGAATAATAGTTTAAATTCACACGTACTATATCTGCATTTTTCGACCAACGGATCAATATTGTAAATCCGAGGACCAGAGTCCGTACAACACGTGAAGCAAGCTATTTGAAAGAAAAAGAAAGGGCTTAATTTAAATGCACATAAAATTTCAATCGATTAATGAAGGACAGTTTTAAGCTTACTCTGGTCTTGATTGAATCTTATAGAAATCACATTTTTGTAATTTGAACCCATTGTTACTCGACAATGAACTTACTTACATATACTTATCTATTTGAGGAGAAACACATCAGATAATAAAGTAATATTAATGAAAACTACTAGGAGCACTCAAAAACTTACGAATACACCAAGAAGAAAGACAAATGGAGTGTGGATTAGACTAAAAAGATACCTACAACTTCGGAAGCAAAAAGAAATTTATTAAGGAAGGAAGGATGAAACTATTGCGACGAAAATGCATCATTTTTCTTTCTTTCAAAAACACGAAGTTATCAATGTATTGTTATTGTATTATCAGAGATTCGGACTTTGGATTCAAGGTTCGCGTTCCCACCTTTCCTGTTGTTCGCGTTCCGTTCCGGCGCTCGTATCCAAGGTTGTAGTCTCGCTAGTGTCGCGCACGAAAATGCAGAAGAGTCTACTTACATAACGTTGGGTCTGATGTGCCCGGCTGCATATGCTGCCCGGCTGTGATCTCCGTAGTCTCCGAGGTTCATCTATAAAAATCTTATCAATTTCAATTTTCAAATCTGAAGAAAATAAGATGCCCATTCAAAACTTTGAAAGTTATTTTCTTTATTATAATTGATGGTACAAAATATTGTTTCTATCAAATGGCTGCTATGAAATCCATATTACGTTTATTCAAGAAAATTAAACGTCCTACTCCTTTCTATTCTGGAAGTACGAGGCAAGGTAAAGTGAATTACAGAATGCCTGAAACTAACCAGATGAAAAAATGGCAACTTTATGTATCGGTCGCGACTATTGGCGGTTTTGGACTTTTCTCACTATTTCCACTCATAGTGGATCCTCTTCTACATGAAAACGAGTACAGTGAGTATTTTGGTCGATGTATATCCATATCGATTGTATTTCACCCTCATCAATTTTCCGGCTGTATGATCATCTCAACCTGAACTTTCGTTTATCGTATAACTCTATTTCGAAAATAAATTCGGTTACAACCCGAATGAGCTCTTTTAAGAGCCGAGATGTACGTCCACATCGATTGTATTTTACCTTCATCAATTTTCCGGCAGTATGATCATCTCAACTCGAACATGTGTTTATCGTATAACTTTCATTTGGAAAGTAAATTCGGTTACAACCCGAAGAAGCTGTTATAATAGCCTGAATTTTTATTAATTCTTTTTACATACCTTCGAAAGTTTCCACAATCAATACAAATTGAAATCGCCGCGTAATCCGATAATGATTTATGTAAATACTTTTATCCTGACTGGCGAAAACTTTTTTAAAACAATTTTCTCCGTTTAATTCATGGTTTGATTGATTTTTCAGAACGAAGACATGAGCTGATTCAAACTGAATTGTATCAATCTGGACTATTGCCTGGACGTAAGTATGCGAGCAGAATAAATGTGCTCTAAATTCGTACTCTGAGTTCCAAATAAAGTTTTGATGTTGAAAGTTCCAGATTTCATGTATTACGTTAGGCTTTTCATTTGTTGGCTACTTGTTGTTTACTTTACCTAACTCAGAAAAGAAAGAATGCTGCGACTAAAGTCGGCTGCGACCTAGCGACTGCAAATTTGTCTGTTGTATAATGTTGAACCCGTGTACATTCAAAAACAAGTCTAGAAAATGAATGTGAAGGTCCCGTTCTTTTTGTATTTGTAATACTTTGGGCATAGAGACACTTGGAATGCGTGCAGTGGCGGATCTAGAAGAACAAAATGGGGGGCCAATTTTTTTTTCTTCTCGTTTTCCTTTTCTTTCGCGTTTTCCGTTTTTTCCCCTTCCTCCTCTTCTTTTTCTTTTTTTCCTTTGGGGGGCATGGCCCCTTGCCCCCCTTGGATCCGCTACTGAATGCGTGTGATCTACTCGGCTCACTAGTTTGTTTTAGCTCCTTCTTTCTTTGTATCACTTCAAGTAAGGAGCCCAGTTTCATGAACATGTCAGCGTCAACCAAAACGTGATACACGCATTCCATGTATCTCTATGTTTGAAGTTGTAATAGCGCAAATACAATAAATCTGTTTGTTGGCAAATTGACCTGTAACAATTTTTCATAAAGTAAAGTGAAAAGTGATAACAATGGTCAATAGAACGCTCATTTTGATGAAACCATTTTTTTTTTCTTTTTTTTCTGAAAAATCTTCGTATCTTTTTTTTTTAGAAATAGGTCTCGTGCTTTCAATTAATTTGGAAAATTTATTCATTTGCACTATTTACCTTATGAGATTAGCTCGACAACAATTTATATAACTGTAGACCATAAAAACAAGGCTTCGGAGCCAGCCAAATTCAGCTCCGGGCTCCGGCTCCGGTAAAAAGTCGGAGCTGGCTCCGTTCAGCTCCGACCAAAAAAAAATGGGCTCCGGAGCCCCGGAGCCGAGCTCCGAACTTCGAACTGCCTTGAACGTGTGTGTTTCTTAACTCTTAAGTACACCCCAAACCATCATGGATGCAGCCGCGCAATAGGGCCACACTGATAATTCAGTGCTGCCTATTTTAATAGCTTAGTTTTTGTTTTTGACTGTGTGTGTATTTGATTCGTGCTATTTTGTGGCCTCGTTTTTATCAGTATCCATTATCTGATTATGGATTATTATTTATTAATATTAATATTCAAGAAGGAAAATGAAAAAATTAAATGAAAAAAAGACCGAGAACCAAGAACGTTTAGTAAATTTGAATTAGATCAAGAAGCAAAATAAGCAAACGCTAGATAACATTGTCATTTTGTTGTCTTTTGTGAGCTCCGGGGCTCCGCGACTCCGAAGCTCCGGAGCCGCGGAGCTCGATGTCGGAGCTGGCTCCGCTCAGCTCCGACCAAATAAAAAATTGGCTCCGGCTCCGGCCAGAAGTCGAAGCGGAGCCGCTCCGGAGCCGAAAATTGGCTCCGGCTCCAAAGCCTTGCATAAAAATGTTCAACTGTTGAATCCGTTCACAATTTTTAAACTCAATTATCATTTTACTAGTACAAATTAATGTTATGAAGTATGATTCTGCTTTTATGTTTTGAATGTAAGATGAACAGAGTAATTAGTCATTTTAGGGCGTTTTTCAGTCATACTACAATTGTGAAATTACAAATTTGATGTAAGATTAGTGATCAAAATGAATCAAATTTTTTTTTTTTTTTTTCAGAATTAAAAAAATGGGAAGATCCATGGAAAAGAAGTGACAATTAGACGTACCATGTGCTGTGCCTAAATTTTCTCGCTTAGTATGTTTTGTTTTTATTAGTCATTTCTTGAAATCTATGCTCTTCTTCTGATTATTATTGTTACTATAAATGATTATGAAAATTCCAACGGTTCATTTTTCATTATTACGTTGGGGTATTTGAAGGAAACAACTGTTGTTATCTGAATTGAATACAATGTAGTCTGTTCACTTTTTTTGGCCATTGGCCTCTTCGAGTCTAACATTTATACATTGAATGTACAAGATTGGTATTTCAATTTTATCTAGAATTAGAGCCTGACCAAACTTTCTGCAACTTCTCTGTGCCAAGTTATGATCAAATTAATTTCAAATGAGCCAAGGTATTCAAAGGTGAAAATGTGATTAAATTTTCAAATATTACTCATTACATATAGTAGTCCAATGTAGCCTTGAATCCCAAACAAAAAATGCCTAAATAATCCTGCACAGTATCAAAATGGAAGAATTTTCCAATCTCCCATCAAATTCAGCGTTTTATGGCCCAACAATACCAGAAAAATGACCCAAACATTAACTTTCTATTCATGGTTTGGTTTGCCTTAACAAGACAAACTCAAAGTAACATGTAAACCCCACTGCTGGTATAAAATTCAGTGTTTAATGGCTCAAAAAGTCCAAAAGTGTATCTACATGAAAAATGAACCACACAGAGATCTTCCTCTTCCTGTGAATGGTTTGATTTGTCCCAACAAGAAAAATCCAAGCTTTGTGCAACCCCATTGTAAGTGTGTGAAATTCATTCAACATTGTATGGCTTAAAAACTGTATCTCTTTGAAAAATAACCCAGATATGAACGTTTCTATACCTGGTTCAGTTTGCCTAGACAAGACCGATCAAACCCCTGTACAAACTCCACTGTAGGTATAAAACTCATATTCTATGGCCCAAAAACTGTCTCTACCTGAAAAGTGACCCAAACATGGACTTCCTATGGTCGATTTGCCTTGGCCAAAAACAAATCCAACTCATGTGCAAACTCTACTAGGCTTAAAATTCAATGTTGTATAGCCCAAAACCTGTCTACCTGAAAAATGACCCAAATATGACCTTACTATGGTTTGATTTGTCTTGACAAAACAAATCCAACCCCTGTAACTCAATTGTAGGTTTAAAATTCAGCTATTTATGGCCCAAAAACTGTATCTACCTGAAAAATGACCCAAACACAGACTCTCTGTAGTTGAGGGTATGCTTTACTAGTTAGCAAACTCCAAATTTGTTTAGAATATGTTGACTTTCAAAGTTTCAATTCCCTAATACCCTACAACGTTTAAACTACCACTGTTCACTATGCAACGCTTGTTGGGTGTGTGTTGGTGTATATGTGCATAGTCCCTGTCAAGAATGACTTTCAAAAATTAATTCTCAAAGCTCAAATTTCTTATTAATATTCATCATTTTGTAGAATGTTGTTCATGACGGCTTAATTCGGAGCGCTATAGAAACAGAATTTGGAAATTTGGTTCTGAAAAGATTTTATGGCATTGGAAAAAAAGCCAAATTTGAAATTTTGCCAACTTCAACAGCTCATAAAAAAAATAAGGAAGAAGAAATCCAAATTCTGTTTCTATAGCGCTTTTAATCAAACCTTTCTGAAGAACATTCCAAAAAATCAGAAAAATTAGTTCACAATTGAAGTCGTGAGTTGTATCGGCAGCCTCATCCACAATGAAAAGGTGCACATTACATTCAAGCCCATGCATTCAAGTCACTTCAACTCACAAGTTGCGATTGCAGCGCGCCGGTGGCTGTCTTTTCAGATACGGATTAGTCACAGAACACAGATAGCAGCCACAATAGCAGCGCACTCTATGGTATTGTAGTCGAGAGCCTTCTAGAGCCTTCCAAGTTCCAACTGTACGCTACGCAATATTATTGTTTGTGACTGATGTATCGTTTTTACGTTCTAGGAGGAAGGTGGAACTGTGGAAAGCTGTTGTTCTACATTCGCCCTTATTTATTTTGTGCGTAATTATTTTATGTAAAATTGTGAACGTCGAACAAAGAAGATGGTGATGTCAGTGCATAGTTTGACTGAAAATGTTTCCATATCAAGCGATTTAAACGCGATTATTTTTCATGAATGTTTGAAATGATTCGATTTAGACATTTTGTGTTAGATGTTGGACGTTATTTATTGCCGTTGAGATCGAGAAATCAAGAAAGAAGTGGATAGTGTTGATCGCTCGCCATTACATTTAGAAAGTAGGCTTACGTTGAGTTCGGTTGTGCTACGTGACAGAAGTCGACGGAGGTATGTCAGTTATTCTGTAACGTCTACCGAAATTTGTTATTTATGAAATATCGTTTGAATTTACTACTTATATCTGCCGAGAGAATAGTTACCGTTGAAATGGCCAACAACCAAAATATTCTAAGTTTCAACAGTTCCGAGAAGCATAGCAACAAGAAGAAATACTTCTCGAATTCTAGCTATTCGCGCAAGAAGAACAATTCGTTCTCGAGTATTCCAACGCCAGAAAAATCGTACAATAGTGCTGTTAATTATTATTCCGATAATGCTTCAAGTTACGTTCAATCTAGCGCTAAGAAGTCCAAACAAAGACGTAGTTTAAGCTCTTCTCCAACTTTGTATTCTCATTACGCTGGTGCAAAATTCAGCGAACCTCCTTCACCTAGTGTTCTTCCATTACCTCCTACTCATTGGACAGAGCTCACTGCTTCTATGGATGTTGCTATTACTCCGACCCCTCGTTCAGATTCTCCAGTCGATTTTGAAATTTACGACTCTTCATGTGCTAGTACTCCAATTTTGGCGATTTCCGAAGTCAGAATTCCAACGACCGATGTTAATCAATCAGTGGAACTGTTTTTTCGAAAGTGCTCGTTCACTCAATTGGAGACCTGCAAAGATTTCACGAAACAATTGAAAACACTTTTAAATGTACCTGTTTGATGTTTTTGTTTTTTTTCATTTTTTTGTTTTTTTCTCTCTTTTCTTTTCTCTCCTTCTTTCTTCCTTCCTATTTCCTCTTTGATTATTTAAATGTAAATTTAAGTCGACTTGATATATGTTGGAAACTATGAGTAGAATGAGGTGATACCGTGATCTACGTTCTAAATAATAGTTATCACGAATATGAGAGGAGAATCATACCAAAGATAATGTTTTAGACTACGTGAACGTTATTTCAAAATTTTGACCTATTTTACTCATTCTACATGCTGGGTGAAATCTTATCATTATTTTGATTATTCTTCTGGTAGAAGGAATGTTATTTAATGCTGAAGATATTTGTTAATCATCGTCTTCAAATCTTTCTCATTCTTATTTTGGATTGAAGGTTGCGATATACCAAAAAATGTGAAATTGCAAAATTTTCAGTATGAAAAAAACTCGCTTCATAAGTAAACGTTTTTGTATTTGTTTAGGAAGTCGAAATTTGAAACGATTTTCTCTTCTGTTCGAATTATCATCATTCTATCAAATAACTAGAGACCTATTTTTCACTCAGTAGGCCAGTAATTTGTTTTCTTTCAATTTTTGCGTATAAAAAATTCAGTTCAAATTCAAAATTTGAATGACGCGGATATTATTAATACTTTTGAATTGGGACGAGTCGGTTCCTCGGTCGCTAGGGCACGCGTTCGCCCCATCCGAAAAAATTCTTCGAAGATGACCGTGTTTTTTTTTTTTTTTTTATTGAAAAGATGATTTTTAGTTTGAGAACGAAGCTAATTCCGAAGTTTGTTTATTTTGCTTTTATTTGTTTTTCTACGTTACATTGATAGTAATACTATTGCTGTGATAAATTATCATTTCTATTGGAAATTTTGAAGAAACGGAGTCGTCCCAAAAGAGTATCCCGTAATGGTCACTATCATCAGCGTTTTATATTCCTCGCCCATTTATTCTTAAGTTTTATACATTTTATTGTACATGCGTGTAAATAAACATGTATATTCTTTTTTTCAGTTTGTAAATACGAGTTTTTTGTATATAATTATTTTTGAAACGGTCGAAGATAAATCTTTATTTTCCTTTCCTCAATCAAATGAGTCGTACTTTTATATTTTTATGTTAAGTGATGGTAATTCGAATAATAAAGTGTACGCTGTGCCAGTTAATGGTTATGTGATATGTCATTTTTAATATTGTCCCCTTTCCTGGAGTAGAAAATTTCATCGCATCATGATACACTTTATTATCGATCTTTTTCTTTCATCTATATTTTACTTTTATACCACTTAGATGATATTGATTATTGCAATTCCTCAATATCTAGTCCTAATAACTTGCAATTCTCGATGTTTATAATGGATTGAATTTTGTTTCGTGTTGTTTAAA
Organism: Aspidiotus destructor; assembly: GCA_035079395.1. Taxonomy (NCBI): domain Eukaryota; kingdom Metazoa; phylum Arthropoda; class Insecta; order Hemiptera; family Diaspididae; genus Aspidiotus; species Aspidiotus destructor. The sequence goes on along the minus strand of JAVHKZ010000003.1, from coordinate 5,334,998 downwards.
ACTTTTTTCTTTCTTCTTCCTTATTATTTATTGAGAATTGCATTTATGTATTTGAGATTGGCTATTTTCCCCATCATTTTTTTTTTTTTTTTCTTCGATTGTCTACTGTGATTCATCAGTTCTTTTTATTGTGGCTAGATAACTATAAGAAATCGCGCTTTGTATCTATAAATTCGAAAATTTTCTCGAAATTTACCTGATTTCTACCAAAATTAATATTCTTGTTTTTTTGTTAGTGTAAAAGCGAGTTGCTTGAGTAATTTTTGAAGCACATTTTCCGTCGTTATCTAGCTCATTATAGGACGAGAGTGATTTAGTTTCGGTGAAGACTAAAAAACCGACTTATAAACTATCTTTTTATTGCGATGTATCTGCTGGTGACGTGTTGTCAATTCTTTTTAGTCGTATTCAGTGCAATTCTTAAACTGTTCCCGTATTTGAAGTCACCAATATTCTTTTGCTGCTAAAGATATGTATTCTGCATTTTATCTTTTTTTTTTGGACATAGTGTGTTTCTATTTTCTAAGCATCACATATAGCCCTTGTAATAAATTTAATATAAGTCGATATCCATAGATTATGAAACATAGTATTGTAAGGTTGGATATTATGTATTTTTTTTTCTGGATTTTACCAAATTTTACAAGATCTATGAAATTTACACGTACACGCTCGCGCGCTCAAAATGAAAGGGGAAGGGTCAAAAAGGAGGGGAGCTCGAAAGATGAGAATTTTGATATAAGGAGGGGGAAAAATTTTGGCTTTCTGATTTTTGTATCGACCTTCACCCTGCTTCAAATTACAGTAAAATTGTATCTTCCGTAATTTTTTTGTTTTCAACGTTCAGACAACAGTGTTTCTGATCTCATTTCGTTGCCTTATGATACTCCTCTAAGTTGATAATTTAATTGTTTATTTTGTGAATTTCTGCTAAAATTGTAGTTCTCGACTTTCGATCCTAAATTTTGTTACTGATGTTTGAGATCTGTTCAAGAGCGTGAATTGTCAAGTAAATTTCATAAAGAAAGTAATATTTTATCCAAAGATCGTGAAAGTTTCCATTTTCATAACTGATTGCGATGTGAATTTTTCAGTCGGAACAATATTCGAGTTTAGCTCAAAAAATTTACAGTAAACTTGAAAAAGAACACTAAAACAACGTTATAATTTTGGGAAAAACAACTCGTAGTCGGATACGTCATTTAATTATTACAATTATTTCTTCTTCAAATTAGATATTATAAAACCTTCTTTACTCGCTACCTCGTTAATAATTCGTACTTGCTCATAAAGTCAAGTATCGTCGAATATCCAGGCGTTATTTTTTATTTTTAATTACTGTGTCGCTAAAAACTTGGGGCTACATTTTTATTCTTTAATGATAATGATGATAATAATAATTATTATAATAGTAGTAATAATCGTAATTAAAAAAGGAAAAAACAAAAAAAAAAATGGAAACAACGATGTTACCTCTTTGTATTGTACGTATAAACAGTATTTATTCGAACAATTTCTGTGATAGGTGTGTTTCTCAATGCACTCTTAACATAGATGTCAGAATCTACGGTAAGCGTGTGAAAAAATCTCAGAAATGACCGTCGTATGCATTATTAATGAGGTATTTTTGAAATTTTGATTGATGAACTCCCATCTGTCGCTTTATTATGAAGAAAATTTTGGTCACTACATCGGGGCCTGTCTTTTACATTTTTCTGAGAATTATTGATTGAAATATGAATTTTTTTTTTTATTGTTCTTTCGTAGTTACAATTATGTGTTTTTAATCAATTATTGTAAGATGAACCTGATCTCTTTTTTTTTTCTCATCGGATTATTTTTAAGGAATGGTGTTTCTTGTTTCACCTTGATTAAGTTCGTTCAATCAATCTCTTTCTTTCCGTCGTACGTTATTCCCCATATATTTTTTTCCCCCTTCTGCTTTTAACGAATTTTGTCTTCTTTACCGGAAATATTTTTCGAATCATGCATTGGGAATAATGGAAAAAATATCTTTAAATTTGAACTTTTCTCATTAATAATTTTCGAAATTCTGTCATTATTTTCTAGTTTTTTTTTCCCCGTTACATTCATTTTTTTAGTAAAGAAAAAAGATGATAAAAAGCTGATAATTTAAAAGAAAAAATAAAAAACGAAAACGGAACTAACTTCTCGCCGTTGCCTACGGGTAAAAAAGAGAGCATGCGCAGGGCCTGATGGGTGGTTCGTCAGGTGCTCAAGTATGAATATTTCATTTTTTTTTCTCTCTTCTTTTTATTGTTTTTATCGCTATTCCGTTGTATTTTCAGGGTCATAAAGTTTTTTAGTCGTCGGAGGAAAGATAGTATCAAAAAATGTGTTGTTCGTTCGCCAATGAGTTGGTTAAAACTACTTACCTTTTTTTTTTTCTGTGTGGTTACTTGAATTGTTTCCTTAACTCGAGGTCGATTGAAAGTTTTGAAAATGAGAAGATAAGGTGTGTTCAACACTCGCTAAAGCTTTCTTCATCTTTCAAGAATGTTCGTTTTGTCCTCGTGAATATATCCCGAGACTGTCGTAAAAGTTCTCGGAATGGCCTCTCTCGTGAAAATTAGAATTTTTATTTGTACCTGATATTAGTTGTGTATTACTTTGTAAGGACGTGCTGAACTTTCGAGCATGTCGAAAATAATTCGTGCTTATTTTTTATCTATTCGTAGACTCCATTTTGTCTGGTGGTTTTTCATCGTAATGAGAGACAGGAATTTTCGGCACTGAGATTCAGATTTTTGGCATCCAAAGAGGGATCCTCAAAACGAACTGCAAAAATTCTTCAGTTATGCTTGACAATGGCGTAGCCAGAGAATTTTTTTTCTTTCTTTTTTTGGAGGTGGGGGGTTAGCTTCAAGGGTGGGAGGCGGGGTAAAATTTCCATGTTTTTCTGGATAAAAGCCTTATTTATGCCTAAATTGTGTATATTTTAGTTCAAATTGTGTATATTTTGAGCCGTCAGGGGGGGGGGACTGATGCTTGACGACGAGGTACTTTTTGATATTACCTCATGTTAAATCATAACAACAGACATAACAATGATCGCTCATGAAGTATTTATACTCAGAAACGAATCGTTCTATGCCAGGGTTGCAAAAAAACGTTTTTTTTTTTAAAAAGAAAAAAAAAGAAAAAAAAACGGTTTTTTAAAAAAAAAAACAAAGTTTTTTAAAAAAAACAACAGAAAACACTTTTTTTTTTGTTTAAAACAGATTTTACGTTTAAAACATGTTTCAGAATATGGTTTTTATTCTCCAGTTTAAAACACATTTTAAATGTTTTCAACATTGTTTGAAACACGGTTTAAAACAACCTTAAATTTTTTTTTCCAACTTGATCTACCCTGGAAGAATTCTGTTCGTTCACGGCTACGTCATCAACTGATAACAGTAGCAATATATCGCAAAAATTTCATGCAATGGTGCTTAGCTCACTATTGACTCCCATAAGAATACACAGGGAACAATTTGATCATTTGTTAAGAAGCGGAAATAAGAAATAAATAAGAAATCAAACGTTGATAATGAGGATGTGGAAGACTTCTACAACCTCATTATCAATGTTTGATTCCTTATTTATTTCTTATTTCCGCATTTTAACAAATGATCAAATTGTTCCGTGTGTATTCTTATGGGAGTTGATAGTGAACTAAGCACCATCGCATGAAACTATCGCAAAATTTTTGCGATATATTGCCACTGTTATCAGTGAATGACGTCACATGAACAAACCAAATTGTGAATCACAATTTGTGAGCACAATGAGCTCATCTGCTTATCTCCTGATAAACTGATACTGAATTGCCGCTGAAATGCTGAATCCGTTCTCCGTTGTAGCGGCCTATGCATATTTACTATTGTTCAAAACAATGTTTAGTTTTTTTCGTGTGTTTTAAACGTGTTTAAAACACCACATCGCAACCCTGAAAATTTAGTAACCATATTTTTAGAGATAGGGAAAAAAACAAAGTTTTTAATGTTTTAAATGGGATTAAAAGAAAACAGTTTTTAAACAAAAAAAAACAGCGTTTCAAACATATTTCCGTTTAAAACAATGTTTTGTTTTTTTCGTGTGTTTTAAACATGTTTTAAACACCGCCTGTTCAAAACATAGCAACCCTGTTCTATGTCGACGGAAATGAGCGCAGGGTCGTCCCGTTGCAAACCTAATGTCTGCAGCACAAAAAACTGTTGTGGTTCAATTTTTTTTTTTTCGTTCATTTTTTTTTGTTTTTGTTACTTTCTTTGCCATTTTTGGTAAATTTTAATATTTTGGACCTTTTTCGGAAATTTCGGGCAAAAAAAATATTCAACAGCAGCCCCTCCCTCTCTTGCTTGACTCAAACTCATTCCTTATGAGCGCTTCAAAATTATAAATGTAGAGAACTCCTGTCTCTAGTCGTAATTCGCGCAGAACTGGCTTACGTTCTCAAAATCGGCGCGGAAAACCTGTTCTTACGAACTTTCACATCGTATATTCTCACCCATTTCCCCGTCGCCGAGTGTTGGGGAATGGACCATCTTTTAGTCGTTCTAGTTTTTGAATTTGATTCTTCTGATCTTGGAAGAATGGTAGTTTCTAGTGACCTCGGTTAAAAGTACCTGTTTGATTATTTTGATCTAGTGAAAATCTTTAACCGCGCTTTTGCTTGGGATTTGTGTTCGATTTATTTTTCTTTTTATTTCCTTGTTACAATTTGAGTTCGATTTTTTGTCTTTGTAAACTATATTGATGGATTGGTTGTCGTTGAAAATTCCATTTAGAATTAATTATCCGGTGTTTTTACGGATCGTTAATACATCTTTTTCTGTGTCGTCTTAGTCTAGTGGTTTCATCTCGCTAATCTATATTTCTGAGTTATAGAATTGGACTTCGTATTCTTTCTTTTCATCTTGAGTTCAAAATGGAAGTCAATCTGTAATTCTCGCTCGTTATGAAAATGATTGATTTCGTCTAATCTATAAATTTTATTCGTGTTAGGTTATATTATTGTACTTTGTTCGAGTACAACATTGTGCAATTCATTGTAAATTATACTAAGAAAACATTACGGCAAGATATTCACAGATTTTTATCGAGTTAACTTGAGTTTCGAACATTCTGTGCACATCTGTAATGTGTTCTTATTCTTAGTTCGTTCGAGTGTAGAAAGAGGTAGAGGATGTGATGGAAAAATTGTCATCCCAGTCTTTCAGTAGGGACGCATTATTTCTCGACCTGTAGGGTATCCTTTTCGGTCTTTGCTCAAAAGAAAAATCGTTAACACTAATTACGTAAGAGAAGACTTCAATCTCCTGTTAGTTTATTTCAATTCGTGTGTGACTTCTTCTTTCCTCACTTGTGATCTCTTCCTTTGGTACGCATACGCAATTTATGACATTGTTCGTCATCGAAAGATAGTTTCTCCGAAAAATAATTTCTCCGCTTGTAATGTATTTTCCTATTTTACTTAAAACGTTGGCAATTTGAGGTTTTCGTTTCTTGTCTATATTCTTTCTTCTTGATCCAATATTGTTCTTCCAATTTCTTATGGATCATAAACTTTCTCTCTTGAGTTATTCGAAGCTATGTCTTGGTTCAATCCTTGCAAGTTCATGAAAGTTGGTGAAGGAAGTTTCTTCATGTTCAGGGACTGAAATATCAGTTATTCGTACTATGTGTTATGTATTCCAATAATGCTAGAGAATGATCTCATTTGTGCTGCCGGAGGTTGAGATATGTCTTGCATTATTCGTTGTTATACTCTTTTAAAATCTGGAAACTTCGTTCACCTTGTCGTGAAAGTATTTTTGTTGATCGCAGTGCTCTTATCTTCTTTGCGGTATAACCTGATTGAAAAACGGCTACAGGGATGTTGAATATATTTAAAGATTTTTCTACGTTGCGGCTAATAGAATTTTATGAGAGAATTTTCTCTTAATCTTTAATATTCGGTGCGCAAGTCGCATTCAAGCTTTTCAATTTTATGTCGGCATCGGCCACTGAAATAATGTTACCATTTTGTTACTGTTTGTAATTTTACGGATTATTGTCTCGCTATTTTTTTTTTCTTTTGTTTTCGCTTTTTGTATTTTATATCTTCAATTGTTGTGTGCTCATTCGTGTGACAATATTTAATGTATACTCGAGGATGCAAAGAGTAATGGATTTTTTTTTTTTAAATTATTATTGTCATATCATTTACTACTAAGGTAGTTGGTAGTAACTTTTACTTAATGCAAAATCGTCACGTTGTAACGTGTACGAAATGATGATGATGATTTTTTTTTTTTTTTCATTGCAATATTGATATCAATGATGAACTACTATGAACTTTGTTATTCTCCATCTTAATAAAAACATTTTTTCAATTGTTCATTGTTTGTATTTCCTTCAACATCGTTGAATTTTCGAGAATGGAGCGCAATCGAGTTTTGAAATCCGTCATTTGGAATTTTTTTTGTCGGACTTGGGACCTTCGAGATGGGTTATTTTTCGATAGGAATCGGAGAGGATCAATTTCCTGCTAAAATTCAATTTCCTTAAATAGTGCTCATTATTTAGAAATGAAACATGTATTCCAACAAGAGAACAAAGCAATAATACTCAAATTTTCCGTCGAAATCATCATCGGTGGCTCTTGTGTGCTTTGAGCGAGATTAATCCACTCTTAGTACAGTCATAATCCCTACCCAAAATTTTTATTGATGGAAGTTCCTAAGCATGATCCCAAGTAATACCAAAAAAAAAAACATGGCCTTAAGCCTCATTCCCCTTTGTGGAGGGGCTCCAAGTGTGGACCCGAAATCAGTTTCTCTCAATTTTCTCGCTAAATATGCATTTGTGAGGAAATGGTCAAGAGACCAAAAATATTCGGCATACAATTCTCTAAACAAATGATTCTCATAAAAATTTTCGTTGCGATCATTTTCACAAGGTTGTAAAGCTTCGAAAGTATAGCAAATGCAAAAAAAAAAAGTGTACAGGTTCACATTGCCGCCGTGCACTTCAACGTTGCACTCATACACACAAACGGAGTATTTCTCGCCCACGCAGTAATCTTTTCCTTAATTACGAGAAGAAATTGTTTGAGCATCCTCATTTTCGAGGGAAGAAAATCTCAAGTATGAAATAAAATTGTAATAAACTGAAGGTACAAAATTATTAACAATATAGTGTCTCTCAACAGCCCACGTTTAATTCAGCCAAGTTTTCATTCAGTGAGGTCTTCCTCTTGTTGGTTGCTGTTGAATGCGTCGTTCATGTCACAGTTTAGCCAGGTATTTCCGTGACACGAGGTACATACTTGGGTGCAATTTTAAGCATGATTGGTAGGCTCACCAAGCCTTCGACAACCACAACCAATTTTGCATCCTCTCTTACATTCACAGAATAGCTTCTTCAACAAGGCACCTGGCGCTGGTGGTTCTACGGCGGGGAGAGCGCGTCTACAGCACTCTTCCAACCCCATTTTGTTGGCGGAAGTCTCACAATATGGAACAAGACGGCTTGTTCAAGATCGAATTTATGGTCGGAATGAGGCTCACCAAATCCGAATCTCCTTTGTGGTGGGGGGGGGGGGTGTATTGACTTCATCACTATGTTCTTGGACTCTGATACAAACCTACCGGCTCGTCTCCTCTATGTAGAGAGCTGGGCAGTTGGAACATAGGAGCTCATAGACTCCACTTCTTTCAAAAAGAGGGATAGGATCCTTCAGCCTAGAAAAGAGGCTACAAACAGTGACGGGGTTATAGAAAGCTGGACGAACTTTGATAGGTTTGAGGAGACGAGTGATCTTCGAGGAAAGCTTTCCTGAATAGGGTACAAGAACCCATTTTACTTTCCTTTCAGAAGGGGTGACGCTCCTAGAGAGTAGAGTCTCAAGCCTTAGAGATGAGTTTTCTTTCTGACCATACGATTGACATGAAGTTCTAAAATCTAAACCGTAAGAATGGGCGTGATGGTCTAGTGTAAGTCTACTTCAGTATATTTCAGGCAGATGAGATAACTAAGCCTCACTCGCTCCGCTCGTTCGTCCCGCTTCTTAGTCCAGTACAAGTCTACTTTAGTATATTTCAGGTTGATGAGATTACTAAGCCTCACTCGCTCCGCTCGTTCCTAAACACCTAGTATGAAAAAAAAGGGTGAAGGAGTAGTACTCAGATTTTTCAATCACCCACCAGGTATAAAAAAATTTTTTACAAGTCCTTAAACCTAACCCACCAGCCTCACCCAAAATTTTTCCAAGCCCATTATAAATATACTGCAGATAGTATAAGAAGAATGGTACTCGCAAATTTCTCAATCACTTCCCAGGTATTTTTAATCTTTATTTTATTTTTATCTTTATTTATTTCATTTTATTTATTATTATTATTTATGTTCAAAAAGAGAGGGAGGGTGGTACTCGCAGATTTATCAATCACCTCCCAGGTATTTTTTATTTTCATTTTCATTTTTATTTTTTTTTCCGAATTATTTTTGATTTTATTTATTTTATTTTATTTTATTTTTATTCAATTTTTTCTTTTTTTTGGAAAGAGAGCGGTACTCGCAGATTTCTCAATCACCTCCCGGGTATTTTTTTCATTATATTTTTATTTTTATATTTTTATTTTCTTTATAATTTTTTTTCAGAATTATTTTTGATTTTATTTTTATTCAATTTAATTTAATTTTTTTTTCATTTTCTTTTTTTTTCTTTTTTTTTTTTTCTTTTAGAGAGAGGATGATACTCGCAAATTTCTCAAAGACCTCCCAGGTATATACTTTTATTATTAATTTTATTTTTATTTTATTTCATTTTATTTCATTTTTCCTTTTATTTTTATTCAATTTTTTTTTTTTTTCGAAAGAGGGTGGTACTCGCAGATTTCTCAATCACCTCCCAGGTATTTTTTATTTTCATTTTTATTTTTTTATTTATTATTATTTTTTTCCGAATTATTTTTGATTTTATTTATGTTTTATTTTATTTATTTATTTTATTTTATTTTTATTTTAATTTTTTCTTTTTTTTTTGAAAGAGAGCGGTACTCGCAGATTTCTCAATCACCTCCCGGGTATTTTTTTCATTATATTTTTATTTTTATATTTTTATTTTCTTTATAATTTTTTTTCAGAATTATTTTTGATTTTATTTTTATTCAATTTAATTTAATGTTTTTTTCATTTTCTTTTTTTTTTCTTTTTTTTTTTTCTTTTAGAGAGAGGATGATACTCGCAAATTTCTCAAAGACCTCCCAGGTATTAATATACTTCTATTATTAATTTTATTTTTATTTTATTTCATTTTATTTCATTTTTCCTTTTATTTTTATTCAATTTTTTCTTTTTTTTTTCGAAAGAGGATGGTACTCGCAGATTTCTCAATCACCTCCCAGGTATTTTCTATTTTCATTTTTATTTTTTTATTTATTATTATTTTTTTCCGAATTATTTTTGATTTTATTTATGTTTTATTTTATTTATTTATTTTATTTTATTTTTATTTTAATTTTTTTTTTTTCGAAAGAGGGTGGTACTCGCAGATTTCGCAATCACCTCCCAGGTATTTTTTATTTTCATTTTCATTTTTATCTTTTTATTTATTATCATTTTTTTTCCGAATTATTTTTGATTTTATTTATATTTTATATTTATTTATTTTATTGTTATTTAATTTTTTCTTTTTTTTCGAAAGAGGGCGGTACTCGCAGTTTTCTCAATGACCTCTCAGGTAATTCACCAAAATTTTCCAAGTCCATTATTAGGAGAGAGAGAGGGGGGGGGGGTTTACTCGCGAATTTTCGATAGTGTATAGGGTGTCAGAAAAGACATGAAACATGTCAAAACACCATCTTGTAAATGATTTTGTTCCTTCAGGTTCTTTTCATAAGTCCACAAGCTAGTCCAAGATTTCGACCCATCCACAATCTTACAAGGTAGGCGTGGCCTTGACAGAAATAAAATATAATCTCATTAGGCTTTGTCAGGGTGTATTTTTGTTATACTTCTACAAAACCAAACAAATTTGGTCGATCGTCCCTCTTTTGACTTTTGCGCTTGAATCGTCGCTGTGTCTTACACCTAAAGCCTTTGAAAAATAGCGGAGGATCAAGCCACTCATGGGAAGTTTTCGAAATACCTGGCAGTGATCTTTTTCGCAAGAAAACATACCTCTTGGAAGCATCTTGTTTTTTTTTATTGGACGAGAACCCAGAAACCTAGAAATCTATTTCGTGAAGGTAAGTTCTAACTCGCGAAAAACATGATTTCGTGAAATGTTTACTTCGTAAACAATTCCGTCTTCTCTACAGGATGAGCTGTTGGCATTGAAAATTTCAGTTGTCGCTCACTAATTACAATACAGTTTCTCTGAATTCGTTTATAGACGTAGTTGATGAGAGTTATTCTTGTTTTTTTTTTCTAATTATTGACACCCCTTTTTCATACGAACAGATATTATACCTATTTTAGTATTTCTTTTTCGATTACGTACTCTCATTAACCGTTGTGTCACTTATTTTTCAACATGAAGTAAACATACATACCACTCTGATTCATTGATTGTTACCAGCTCATCGAATTGAAAAAGTACATAAATCGTCAATAATCCACCATTATTCTCAACACGACTACTATATTACGTAAAAAATATTTTGCAAATAATCACAGTGTAATAGAAAATAACAGAAATTGGAATTCAGTCGTTCTGCTCAATTTCACTTTACGAACAGTCCAGTTTCCCAAATTGTAGCCAAATTATCGGCACCCAGAATAACATATAGGAGCTTCATCCTGAGAAAAAAAAACAAAAAACGCGCACATCAACATGAATTTCTCATTCATCGTAATCTTGAGGCAGAATGGTCGGGGTATTTTTACCCTCTTATTTTAAAAGATAAAGATTCGATCGCATTTCTTGTCTGCGAAGACTTCAGTACTCTGCATTCTCGATAATCGTAGTATTTTATTGTACCATCGGGAAACCAAGTTATCAAAATGTTATCTTGCGAGTAGCTCCATTCTAATCCCAGAATATTTTGCTCCAACGCGATTGAAAAAATTGGCATTTTCTAGTTTTAAAAAAAATTATCACGTTCAACTGATTATGACGACATAAATGATGCAGTAAATTCATCCATTACCTCGTTTAAACGATAAATTTTCAAATACTGATCGCTGGTACTCACGACAAATATACTTTCATCAAATTTAGAAAAAGCAATTTTGTCAATTATTAAGGATGGACACACCAAATCATCGACGACGGGATTATATGTTTGATCACCTTAATTCAAACAAAAGAATAGTACTAAAAAAGTTATCAATTTTGAATAAATAGTAAAAACAGAAATACACTTTATTTACCAACAAGTGATGATAGAGTTAGGGAACACTGTAACAGCCTACCGCCTTCCATTGCCACGACAAAATGTTGAGGATTTGTCGAGAAATCAAAACACACGACAGCATGATCATTTGAAATTCCAGAAGACTTGAATGTAAATCTACAGCATAAATGAAATACGGTAAATTTGAGCAAAATACTGTATTCTTTGAATAAGAAAGTTATTACCTACGCCAAACGTTCCAGTCCTTGATATGGGTGGAAGTATTCCACAAACTTAGAAAACCCTCGAGATCTGCTACAGCCAAATAAAGAGATGAACCCAATTCTACCCATAACAATTGGGTTATTCTTAAGCTTTTACATTGCACATAATTTTGCGAGTTATTTTCTTTGCTATCCGTGGTGTTATGCCAATATATTTTACCTAAAACATGAGAAGTTCTTCACAAAATCGTAAATTAAGTCGCTCGTTTTATTTTATGACGAGTTTGTCATTAGTTTAATGATTCTTTGTTCAAAAAATTACCAAAAAAAAAGTATCGTTCATAATTGTGTACCTTCTTCAGATGCAAAAACTAATATCGAGTTCATTGCCGGATGAAATTTCATATCCATAATACATGAATTGACTTCAATACACTCTTTGACTTCGTTCACAAATTCTTCATTCCTACAAAATTCGTTCGAATATTATCACAATTATTCTCTGTTTAATAATATCATTATTTCAGAACTATTGGAGATTTGGTTCTATTCCTAATATTTTTTTCTTTCGTCTACCAAGCCCCCAAAGACACTTCATTCTGAACGAAACACCATTAAATTATAAATAATAGTAAAAATGCCGAGATCGATTACCCTTAAGGATTATTTTATTGAAAATCCACAGAAAATGATGGAATTTCATGAAATTTTATTAGTCCCAAATCTACCTTGTTCAAATTCCCCCGTCGATTTCCTTCGTAGTTTCATTTTACCAACGAGATTAGACTTTTGATTTATTATTGCACTGGTCCCGAATGCCTTGCAAAATAGAAATATCCATCTTTACGTCCCGTTAATAATGTAATCAAGCCCTACACTCTTATGAATTTCAGGTTTGTCTTTCTTTTTAATTCCACCGACTCTTTACTGTTTTTTACGTTCAAAATGCTCAAGAGGTATTCAATCAATCGAGTCGAGGACTGGACAGACACTTTTTTTGTCATATTATTCCTTTAGTGTCAAAGCGCAATTTACTTATCACTCTCGTAGATCAATACAAAAGCTGAGTGCTTGCACCACGTCTCGTGTTTCATGTAACCGAAACTGATGGCAATTTTATTTCCGTAACAACTCCAGCATACTTGTTTACTCCTGATCTGAAATTATGAAAAATAGGAAATTAGAAACCTTGTAATCATTGAAGAAAGACTTGTTTTTGGCTACTTACTTCGCCAACTTTCCCACACGGTGGTAATGTGCACACTTTCTTCGCGATGAAATCATTTTCATCCGATTGGGATTGCTGAAAATTGACGCCAAAATGTCGATTACGTTTCCTCAACTCTGCTTCAACCTTTGGAGCAAACCTTCGCATGAAATCAAGAAGAGCACCTTCATCATACTCCAACTTCGTATCAACGTTCTGTTCATCTGGTTGAACCTGTTGAGATCAAATTAATCGGAGTAAAATATACTTCATAAGGTAACAAATCAGGCACGCGAAAATTCATTACTTCTACGTCTTTCCTTTCGATGGCTTGAGTTTCTTTCGTCACTGATGGAATATGAGTGGTCGATGTTCCAAAATCTCTTGTAACAGTCCTACATGGTCGAAAAAGATGCTGTCAGGTTGTCTAACAATGATGAAAAAGTACGAAAAACAAAACGAAATCATGAATATAATTATACTTTTGATCAGTGGAACTCCCTTGAAAGCTGACAACTTCTCCAGGACTATCGGTAAAAGATCTCTCCATTCGATGCAGAAAAATATCAATTACTATTCAATCCGATGAAGTTCATTGAGAATATAATTCAACAGGGGAGAATTGAAGTATGAAATTTAAACGCACTCAACGTATGAAAGTTGAGAAGCGTTGAATTGAAGTCGTGCACAGGAGACAGGGCTGGGCACGACAGTTCACAGGATTAATGAGGAAGGAGAAATCCAAAGAAAGAGATGAGGAATGAGGAATGAGATTACTGCAGTGAAAGGCAATAGAAATCACTGTTGTCTGGGAAACACAGACTGAGCGAGGAAACATTTTCCATATTTCGAGCGGGTATTCCAACGCCCGGACCGGTCCTCGCAGTTCGCGGCAGGTTCGCGTGATAAATGCCGGTTACTCCGGTCCGGTTACCGTTCTTAATACTCTGACGAACCCGTAGTCTACGAATTTGGAACGGAACAGAATCGGAACCGCTAGCAACCACCGAAATGGGAAATCATCACGGAACTGCTGAAATTGAAGACTCCGACTCCTACTTCGTTTGTTTCCCTTTTCTATAGATTCGCTAAAATCGTTAATATTACAGCGGAGGCGTGGGCCGTGGACTCTGCTCGGTTTGTTGTGCTTGCAATGATAACTGATAAGGAGCAACCCAATGTGACAGCAACAAAAATGTGGCATGTGCTGACTACCGCTGCGTCTCGAAGGATCTCAATTTCTTTTAAATACTTCAACCATAGGAAATTTGCAGTCGGTAACAATTTAACGAGTGAGGCGCTAGATACCGATAGCGGGTACTGATAGAATTCTTACACGTTTCCATCACCTTCCTGACACATCATGGGTAAATCTAGGAATGAACTCAAAAAATCTTTGATACTTTTCAATTCGCGAGCTTCAACAACATGGTCCAAAGGTATGTAAATTATGAATTCTTTCTCTGTGATCTCTTTTCGCATCACTCGTTCAAATTTTTCTACCTATTCCATCCAGATGAATCAAAATTTGGGCAACGGATGTTGGAGAAAATGGGATGGAAGAAAGGAGAAGGTCTTGGGGCTCAACATCAAGGTATCACCGAGAATATAAAACTTCGTTTGAAATTAGATGCTAAAGGTATGTTGTAATCAGTATTTGTTGGAAGATGATGTACGATGCGTGAAATTGTATCGTGAAAAACCTGATAGTTGAACCAATCTGATTTTAGGATTGGGTTTCAAAGAAAACGACGATCAGTGGTTAAAAGTAGAGCATGGATTTTCGAGTGTACTTTCGAAATTGAAAGAACAAGTAGATGTGAAGCTCGAAAACGTCAATTCAAATGAGACAAAATCATTAGAGTCGAAATCATCAACGTCGAAGAGTAGAGTGCAGTAAGTGAACGAATTATTAGAAACTAATGATGTACTAGTCTATCACCGTTGATGCGTATTTCATTTTTATTTTAGTTATTCGAAATACACGCGTGGGAAGGATGTGTCAAGGTATAATGAAGAAGATCTCATCGGAATATTAGGACAAAGTAGGAAGCGTCGTTTAGAAGATGATACCGAAACCGATGAACCCTGTATTATCGATGGTATTGCCGGAAAACCGGACCATAAATCATCTAGACGAAAATCAAATTTTAGTGCAACGGAAGTCGTTTTAATCGAAGACAATGATTACGAGAAAGCCATTACCGAGGAGACCAAATGTAGTAGATTGGAAAACTCTCTTTCGGCGGTATCCTCTGAAAATACTGAAGATGAATGTCAAATGGAAAGTGCACGAAAAAAATCTGAAGACAGAAAAAAGAAACGAAAAAAAACTTATTCATCTCTCGACAATGAATCCATTGTTGAGCATCTTGACGACAATTCAGCGGATGATGAGTTACCAAAACGAGAACTGTGCTCTGGCTCGTCAGAATTCGTGTCTACGAAAAAAAATATTAAAGAAATTCGTAATGATGAACCATTAGACACTTCTTTGAATGTATCCCTTGAAGATGCTGCTGATGAAGCTATTTCTCCACGACGCGCGCGAAAAAAATCGGTAGGAAAGAAGAAAAACCGGAAGGATGCAGAATCGTTCATGTCCCCGAAAGAAAATGACTGTGAGGAAATAGATAATAATGAATTGCCGAACTCTCCTTCAGCTGTATTTTTCAAAAATGATATCAATAACGCTTCTTCAAGTGAATGCGAAAGACGTTCGCGAAAGAAATCGAAAGATAGAACAAGGAAACGAGAAAAAAAGTCGTCAGAACAAGAATCAAATTTCAATACAACAGAATTCGTGCCTTTGGAGAGAAATAATACTAACAGAATTATTGAGGGAGAAGTCGAATCCGTGAATCCTTCATTAGCTTCGAGTAATGCTCCTTTTTTTGATGAGTCCAAGAAATCCGAAGACACAAGGAAGAATGACATTGAGACGAGTGTTTTATTTGAAAACGACTCGTCATTATTCGTACCGAGAAAGCCTACAAGAGCTGAACATATTGTTGAGAAAAGTCGACTTCGGAGAGAAATGCTAAACGGAGAAAGATATCACGAATTTATTGGTAGTAACACCACCGAAATCAGTGGATATGAAATAGATTCGTTTCAGGGTGTACTAAATTCTTTCCTTGAGAAGACTTTGGGTAAAAGGCATTCGCGGCGCATGCAGTTGAATTGATGTATTTCTGTTGAAGTTCTGAGAAATGGAGTCTTCGCTCTGAATAATGTACTCCTGGATTCGAATGTCGTTGGCAGAACTGTTAGATGAGTGAATTGACGTATAACCTAACCTGGTATCAACGTAATTTCATTATCGTATTCTTTTGAGCTAGTGAATCTTAGTTCCGATATTATTCTCGTCTTCAACTCTTGAAATCACGTTTTTGGATGTATTTCGAAATTGTTATGTTTGATGCAATTATACCGATCTAGAATTTTCGTAGAGCGAATGAAGTATGAAGAATAAAATTACCATTCTATTTGTATTATTTTCTTTATTTGATATTTGTTGGTACAAAAAGAATAAAACTAAGACAGATTGATTTTTGATTTTTTTTTTTTTCCTTCCATAATAAATAGTGTAACGATAAAAGCAAATTCGGACAACAAATAATATGAGGAAACAATAATAACGCTCAGCGAGAGATTAGGAATGAAAAACTCAATAACAATCGGGCGAGCTGTACTCAAATTAATTTTGTATGGTACTTTCAACGACCTGATTAGCTAATATATCGCATTCTACATTAGCTAGAGCCCATTCATGGTGGCAGATTTCTAGAGCTTCCCATTCAGCTTTAAAAGCCATTTTAGGATCAATTGGAGGAGTAGGACCTGCACCACCTATATGCATCATCCCTGGTGCAAAATCTTGTTCCGTGGCGGCGTTATTTTCCCCTAATACTAATGAATAAACATTACGCAAACCGAAAACATTCAGGAAATACCAAGAAGCTGATGATACCCACGATGCATCTAATGAAACTAATTCGATACCTCGTTGTAACATAGGCTTGAAACGTAAGGTAAGTGGAAAAGGAACTTTGGTAGTCACAAACCCAGAGAACATCCAATTAATCCAACCACCGATCACGATCATCGGCAAAACGTTCGTGAGATTGCCCTTCAACATTTCTGTCATTAACGTTGGGTCGGTCATCGGATTTTGAGGCTGAGTTGTACGCTTTTGCGACTTGAAATAGCCGGTCTCTTCGTGATTGAAGTAATGTTTTCGAACGTAAAACCCTTGCTTTGATATATACTTGCCATTTTCACGTAAGATACGTGCTCTAATTAAAACTTGATTATCTTGAATTTGGGTTATTTCGGATTTCTTTTGAGATACTATGAGCAAAGATACATAGTGCCTTACAACACCAACCAGGAACGTGATCACTACGATCGGGAGGAACACCCATAAACGAATATGCGGATCTAGGAGTAGTTCGGCCATTATGCTGTGAGAAAATCGGGTTGAGGTGAGCAATGATAACACATCTGAAACATGAAATTCAAAGCCTTATCATTCATCAACGAAGTCGAATAGACATGTACCACTTGTAATAGATGAATACAATTAAAACTTACACAATTATTTGCTATGTACTCAAACTCTGAGATGTGAGTTGACAATATTCTTTATCGGCGATCATGATTTTGTAGCGTCGACAACCATCCACGATACTCACAGCACAAACTCCAACTCTACTCTTTCACAACGAGAAGAGATATTTCCCGAGAACGAAGGCAAACTCCGTAATAGCAATTATTGGATCGTAGACTTGTCGTAGATGAAGTATTAAATGGTGTTAATGAGAAGATACGAATACGATTTAGCGAAATCAAAAATTAATTAATCATTAATAATTACAGACTTGCAGTTTCGCAGCACAGCACGCCGTGAGTGTAGTACCTTTGAGCGACGCCGTCATCAATTGAGAGCACAAGCTCTCTCGATCGGGGATTCAGGATTCTTCTGATGATGATTAAATTTTTTTCATTTTTCTTCAAAAAGTAAAGGAGATGAAGGACACTCTTCTTGAAGAGTCGAATCCCTTCATTGAATAAAGCGCCATTAGGTAAGGAACTCCAAAGGTAAAGAAAAAATAAAGATGAATTGTAGTTTCGCTAGCGTCGCTTGTGAAAAAATACGCCAAGGTATCAAAAAAGTACTGATAAGGATGATAGTGGTGAGGAGAAGGGAGTCAACCGTCAAGAGATGATAAAAAAATTACATCTTGCTTATTTTTCCGGTAAATGCTTTCGAACTTTTGATGTTCACACAATATTTCCAAGATTGGGCCTACTTACCCAAGATATTTTTGGAAAACTGAAATTCTAAAAACTTGTTGTTATTGCTCATGCTGGGTTACTCCGAGAACCCGGAATGTGTATTGAGAGGGAGTGATACTGATAAATAAAACTGAAACGTGCCGAAGACTTGAATAGAGGATCGACATAGTTGGAAGAACCGAAAAACTTGCGAAAATGAATTTTCCGAGTATGGTTTTCTAGATTCTTCAGAAATTCAGAAGATTGAAGAATGATCGTATGAAAAATATTCAACTGTCAAAATCCATCTGCCTCCTACTTTAATCGAAATAATAGCAGCTGCAGTATGGCTGAAACAAGCGGTAAGAAATCGAGTAAAATCGAATTGAAGTCAAAAACTCTCCAATGTAAAAATCTTCACGATTACTTGAAAACCTTATCAGCCTCTGTTCTCGATCGATTGTACGTTCATCCCATTACTTGTTTAGCTGTCTTTCGGTAAGGAGTCATGGTTGTTTCTATTCTCGTTGATTAGCTATATTTCATTATTTACTTTGGTGAATCTTTATTTCATTTACAGAGAATTGTCTGAAATTGCTCAACACTACATCATCCGAATTATATTCGTTGATCAATCTGTACCGCAAGCTGTCATCTCTTCCTGGCTTTCGAAAGCTTACGCCAAGTAAATCTTGATTATTCTCGGTCGTGTTTATTTAGATCGTATAAGAATCGACACTCGACACTTTGTGATTCTAGAAAACATAGAGAAGCCGTCGATGCGCTCACTGAATTGAAAATATGGAAAGAATCGTCAGCTACTGGAGGTTTACCTGTATGGGAATTGAATCCAATATTCAAAAAGCATGCCCGTATCGCTCTTCTTGGTGGG
Organism: Aspidiotus destructor; assembly: GCA_035079395.1. Classification (NCBI taxonomy): domain Eukaryota; kingdom Metazoa; phylum Arthropoda; class Insecta; order Hemiptera; family Diaspididae; genus Aspidiotus; species Aspidiotus destructor. The sequence goes on along the minus strand of JAVHKZ010000003.1, from coordinate 5,316,068 downwards.
TAAGTGTTGATTAGAATGTAAATCTTTTCCACGTTATGACGGTGAATTAAATTTGGTACATTGTCGATTTCAGAGGTAAAAATTGGTTCATGTCATCACACTTAGAAGCGGATACGAAGCCACGAGATATCGCCTTCCTTGATAGTTACGCGATGGAACGCTGGGAATGCGTTTTACATTACATGGTAGGATCTCATCAACAAGAGGGTATATCAGCGGACGCAGTTCGAATTTTACTTCATGCTGGACTTATGAAAGCGTTAGTACTAATGAAAAATAAACCATACGATCGTAACCGAATCGATGACGATGTTTTTCAAAACATAAAAACGTCCCGAATTGAAATTTTCTTTTTGTTCATAAGAACATTTCCACTCTAAGAGGTACTGAATGATGTATGTTTAATGAAAGATGAGACTGCACGAGTGCTTGACAATTTGAAAGAAAAATCGTGCAGAAAATGTGTTCATTGTTTTCGACAATTTTACAGAAGTGTGTAAAATTGGGAGAGTAACTTATTATTTTGAGTTCATCTAAATTGTCGGTGTATTCATATAGAGTTAAAAAATCAGTTCTAATGATACTTCTAGGAATTTCGTATTTTCTCCGTGAAAATTGATTTGAAAGAATGGACGTGTTATTTTTGGCAGAATAATCGATTCATTCATCAATCAATCACTCATTATTACCTTAAACTAAATTTCCTTATTTTTTTCAGTGATCCTGATGGAACTGCGGTTATTACTCGAGAAGGATTTCAGTTCTTGTTAATGGATACAGCAGCTCAAGTATGGTACTTCATACTTCAGTATTTGAGCACAGTGGAAGAGAAAAAACTGGATCTAGCCTTATGCCTAACGTTTCTTTTTCAATTGAGATTTAGTATTTTGGGAAAAGTATGTATGAATTCAAGTTCGTGACAAAAATTTTCTATGGTCCGTCGCGGTCAAATTTTAATTTTTCGTAAATTATTTTCAGGATTACAGTACTGAAGGAATGAATGAAGGGTTACTAGTTTTTCTCCAGCATTTACGAGAATTCGGTCTTGTGTATCAGAGAAAAGTACGTATTTGTTTTTTAAGACCCTCATATTCCTGACATGTTTTTCGGTCTCGATCGAAAATCATTAGTTGGCCGTTGAGATTATTGACCTGTTTGAAAGCTAGCATGTTCTGAACTCAATCGAAATTTAATGAAGTAATTTGTACGTTATTGACGCTGAGGACTGAAAGGCAAGGAGTTTGCTAATCGTCTTTTGATTACATGCCGTTGAATTGTTGTTTTTTCGTGTTGAACTGAGAGATATGAAAGGTTTAAGAACACACTGACAGCTCTGTGCCATGTGAATTCGATTTCTATTCTAATTTCATTATTAATTTTAGGAAATTTGATTTCAGAGAAAAGCTGGACGCTTCTATCCTACTAGATTAGCCTTGAATATGGCTGCTGGTCAGAATCAATCAGACAGTTCTATCAGAGAAGGGTACATAATTGTAACAACGAACTATCGCGTATACGCCTACACCGATTCAAATTTAAAAGTTGCACTCATAGCTTTATTTACGAATCTTATTTGCCGGTGAGAATATTTTCACGTTGAAACGAAACTCAATAACAAGGTCAATGCCTAATTTCTTTTCATCTATGATTTTTTAGATTACCGAACTTACCTGTCGGTGTATTGACTCGTGATTCAATCCGAGGAGCTCTTCGAAGTGGAATCACTGCTGACCAAATTGTTGGTTTCCTTCGAATGCACGCCCATCCGCAAATGGTGGCTAAAGGCGAACCGGTGTTACCTCCTACTATTGTAGATCAGATTTATTTATGGGAACAAGAACGTAATCGATTCACTTTCTCAGAGGGCGTTTTGTATTCTCAATTTATGTCACAAAATGATTTCGAAACATTGCGAGATTACGCGCAAGATCTGGGCGTACTTGTATGGCAGAATGATAGAAAAAGAACTATGGTAAGTAAGATTTTTTTTACTTTTTTTTCCATTCAGCCGATAATCAGTTTTCGTTAATGCTTTTTAAAATAATTCTTCCTAGAAAAACTCACGGGTTTTTTTAACGGAGTCGAATGAGGGAAGGCAGGGAATCTGTTTTATGAGTCTTATGGTGTTTGAAACGTTGTATATCTTGTTCATTGAAGGGGCTGGACCAGTTGGTGAATAGAGTATTGCATATCTAGTTACTTGAAGGAGCTGGCTATCAGTGCTGCCAGATCTACGGATCTTCAACCCCGAAAAAAATTGGTATTTTTCTATGGATTTTGCGTAAAATGCGGGTTTCTTGAGTTTGAGGGAAAAGTACCGCAGTCGCTTGTATGAGAAATACTTTTCTCCGGGTTATTACAGGCTAATACTGCTCCTCTGTAACCACTAGGAATGGAAAGTCCATGGTCATTGGCTTAAACTTTAGCTCAAGGTTTTCAGCTAATTCACATTTTCTATTAAGCTTAAAACCGTTGTTTTTCCCTCCAGATTAGCTTAATTACAATTGGCTTTTGGCTTAATTCCTTGTGACATGTCAATTTAAGCCTAAAATACACGTAGGTTTCGAAAACGGCACAATCAAGTTCCGAAAATGAGGCTATTACGAAAATACTTTGCATTTTAAATTGTTGTGCAAGTGCAACATTTACGAGGTTTCACCTACCTTGCAGTGCAGCGGTGTGAGCGTTGGCGCATGTAGATACTCGGATGACCGATGGCCGCGTATTAATGTACACATTCTCCGTCTACAAGGTATTTTACGCGTAGAATACACCACAAAAGTGTCCGTGTAGGATACAGAATGTATGTGTAGATAAAACCAGGACCCTGATTGGGTAGAAAAGGCTGCATCCTGCATGGAAGTATAAATCAGGAGAAAAGGTATATTGGAAGTAGAGTCAGTGTCCGTCTATTTGGAATCCGGATCGACATCGAACAAGAAGCTAGCAGCAAAGTAGCTGTTAAGCTGTAGTCTGTCTATTTTGTAGCAGTAGTAAGGAATACTACACCCTCTGTAGTGTCCCTAGCAGTAGTAGTCTTTGACTATGTGGATTACGCTAGCGTCAGGGTGGCTAGCAGAGAAAGCGTTCACAGATGTGATAAGCACATAACTTCAATTTTGAGTTTAAGCCAATGAAATATTGAAGTGTGATTGACTTCTAACTGAATACCCAATGACGGGAAAATCATTGGCTGACTTGAAACTTATGCAAAAATGTTCAAAACAGCGGCTTAAGCTGTAGCTTAGGCCATTATTGGCATTAGCTTGCCATCCGTGGACTAACCAGAGTATTGCAGCCGGAAATTTCATCTTCGGCTTTCGGCTTAAACTTACGACCTTGAACACTATGGCTTTTGGATTTTGGCTTTCCGAAAAATTGAGCTGGCTTTTGGCTTAATTTGGCTAGCTTAATTAATTTAGCTATTTTTGGTTGATCAATGTCCTGCAGGATTTGGTGTACAGAGGAAACGATCAGAAGAATCGGGGCTTTGCTGCACTTGTGAAAGATACCTATTCTCCAGCTTGTGTTCGAATATTGCTGTAAATCTGTGGCACTTTTGTATTTTGCAAAAAATTGGAAAAGCCAAAAAAAAAACTGAAAAAATTTGGCTTAATTTGGCTTTCGGCCTGGGAAGGTTTCAATAGAGCTGGCTTTCAGCTTTGCTCTTATCAGTAAAAATTTGGCTGAATTCAGCTTTTGGCTTTCGGCTGGTTGCAATACTCTGTCTGTAACATTGAGTCGTTCAAGGGAAAAGTACCTCAGTTATCTTATGATCGTTCTTGAAAAATCATTCACCGACAGACTGTATACTGGACTTGAACTAGGCTTGGACTCCTCCTTGTATTATTTTAGCTTTATACTAGTATATATGATGGGCGGCTGAGCTATTGGAGAGGGATTTTAAAAAATGAGGGGTAAGTCGAAAAGAATTTTGACCTTCGAACTATACGTGATAGTCCGAGCTACAGGTGATGAGAGAGAGGGACTTGGAAAATTTTCAACCTCCAAACCCCTTAAAAAAATTTTATCCGCCTCAAGGTCCCTCTCCAGTCCAAAAATCGCTGATAAGTCTCTGGAGACCCCTTGTAGCAAAGTACTTCTTTAATTTGTTATTACTTGTCCTTGCCCAAGGAGGCCACTGTTAGGCCATACCCCAAGGTCAAGATACCTTTGTAAAAACCCTCTGTCAGGAACGATCTTCTGGCAGAGGTTAAGCTATAATAATGTCATTACGCGATAATACACTAGCCCCCGAGGGTAAGTCCTCACTAGGAACCCCCCCCCAAGAAAAAAAGGGGGAAAAAAAGTTCTGTGGTCATGGTTAAATTAGGTGAGGTCGCCTACTGGTTAACTGACGTTTTTCCCAGAGACTCTCCGATAAAACAGGTTCCCTGTTAATATTCTTTTGACATGTTTCATGTCTTTTCTGACACCTTATACACTATTGAAAATTCGCGAGTACCATCCCCTCCCCCCTCCCCTAATAATGGACTTGGAAAATTTTCGACAAATACCTGGGAGGTGATTGAGAAATCTGCGAGTACCACCTTCCCTCTTTTTTTGAAAATAAATAATGAAAAATAAAATAAAATGGGAAAAAAATTGAAAAAAATAAAAAGAATAAAATAAATAAAAATCAAAATCAAAATAAAATAAAAATAAAATAAAATAAAATGGGAAAAAATTGAAAATAATGAAAATAAAAAAAATAAAATGAAAATAGAAAAAATCAAAATTAAAATAAAAAAAAAAGAAAAAGAAAAAAAAGAAAAAGAAAAAAAAGAAAAATACCTGGGAGGTGATTGAGGAATCTGCGAGTACCATCCTCCCTCTTTTTTTGAAAATGAAAAAAATGAAAAATAAAATAAAATATTAAAAAAAAAATATGAAAATAATAAAATGAAGATAAAAATAAATAAAAATAGAAATAGAATAATCAAAATAAAAATAAAGAAAATTAAAATGAAAAGGAAGAAAAATACCTGGGAGGTGATTGAGAAATCTGCGAGTACCACCCTCCCTCTTTTTTTGAAAATAAAAAAAAAATAAAAAAATAGAGAATAGAGAATAGAAAAAATAAAAATGAAAATGATAGAATAAAAATGAATAAAAATAGAAATAAAAAAATAAAAATAAAAATAAAATGAAAATAAAACAAAAAGAAAAATATCTGGGAGGTGATTGAGAAATCTGCGAGTTCTTTTTTTAAAAATGAAAAAAATAAAATATAAAAAAAATTAAAAATGAAAATAATAGAATAAAAATAAAATAAATAAATATAGAAATAAAAAAATCAAAATCAAAATTGAAAGAATGAAAAAATAAAAATACTAAAAATAAAAAAAAAATGAAAATGCCTGGGAGGTGATTGAGAAATCGGTGAGTACCACCCTCCCTCTTTTTTTGAAAAAAAAAAAAAACAAAACAAAAACAGAAAAAACGAAAAAAAAATACCGGGAGGTGATTAGGAAATCTGCGAGTACCACCCTTACTCTTTTTCTAAAAAGAAAATAATATGTAATAATAAATAAAATAAAAATGATGAAAAAATATGAAGAAAAATACCTGGGAGGTGATTGAGAAATTTGCAAGTACCATCCCTCTTATACTATCTGTGGCAGTTTCTATAAAAAGGGGTATCTTTGTCTGTAAACTGATTTTTCAGTAATTGTAATAATGGAAAGTTAGGTCAAAATCATCAATAATGAGGTTATAATGGGTCTATATGTAAAAAAGGATGAGCTTTCACATGGTGATGTTTTCAAGATTGAATGAGGCCTCTAGAACTTATAAAATTGAATTCATTTGTAGTTGTTTGTCTGTGACGTACTTCAACTTTTTATCTGTGACAATAACTTTGAAGAGCTATTTCTCAACATTGGTTCAATGTTTTTTCTTCGTTTTTTTTTCAGCTTATGTATAAAACTTGAGTGCTTGATATCCATCTGTCTACAACCTCTAAGAACCTTTTATCTATTATAAAATCAATTTTTATTTTGAAGTCAAATAATTTTACAAACTTACGTAACCTTTTGAAGCACTAAATTGTATACGTAAATTTTTTTCCAACACACTTTTTTGAAAATCTAACTTCAGCAGATGGTATCTCAGGAAATACTGCTCATAGAACACTTTTTAAAAGCTAATTTCATTGCAAATTTTATCCTCTTTCCACCAATGTATTAAACTTGAAATTGACCAGACCGACAAAGATACCCCTTTTTATAGAAACAGCCTTTTTCTGTAGTATATTTATAATGGACGTGGAAAAATTTTGGGCGAGGTTAGGTTGGGTTAGGTTTAAAGACTTGTAAAAAATTTTCATACCTGATGGGTGATTGAAAAATCTGAGTACTACCCCTTTACTCTTTTTCTTTATACTAGGTGTCTATATAATATAGTATGTATATGTATAGGGTGGGGCAGAAAGATGTTACCAGTCAACCGGGGAACTCCACGGAATTCTCGCAGAATCCTCGAGGAGTTTTTCGTTCAAGTGGTAACATCTTTCTGCCCCACCTTGTATACTATAAAGTAGCCCTCTGTTGGCGAGTTAACGCGCAGCAGCGTGAATTATCCGCGGTTAAAGAACAAAAAACGCTCACAGCTAACGTGAACACTTCACTTTATTACTGTAAACACCTTTTTAGTAGTTAACACTTAACTCAACTGATTACTGAACTCAACTGACATAACTATTAGACGGCTGACCGGCTTATATACCAAAATGCCCTTTCTCTAGAACTATCTAGCAATTTCTCTTATCAATATGCTGTACAGACTATTCTAGATCTTTATATCATCGCTTAGGACACTATCTAACTTCTACTTATGTTCTATGTCTTATGTCGATAGTTGGTAACATGGTTTATCACGGTATTCTTATCAGTGAGATTTAATTTCTTCAACACCCTCCAATCTCCATATATTTTCATGACTGATCTTGATATAATGAAAAGGCGTAGGCTAGATTTATGCTCGGCTAAGAGAACTCTGAGAGCCATTATGAGGCTATTAGCTTGTGACGTCATAGGTCGGTGACGTCATTGGTCGTTAATCTTGGTCCGCTTACAATATCTGAAACATACTGAAGCAGGACAAACGAGCGGAGCGAGTGAGGCCCAGTAATCTCATCAGCCTGAAATATACTGAAGTACTTACACTAGACCAAGAAGGCTCATTAGCCTGAAATATTCCAAAGTAGATATATACTACATTAAGCGAGTGTGCCGCTCTAAAGCCTTAGCCTAGAACTCTCAAATATTTATGTCTCGCATTGTCCACAACATATCTGATTGAGCAAAATTTTGAAAACCTTTTTTTCCCTGTTTATATACTAGGTTTATACTGGCTTTATGATAGCCATATACTACAATTCCTAGTGCCCCCCCCCACCGTTCATCCTAGGTAGATTTATACTAGACCAAGAAGCGGCCCCAGAAAGCAGTCAGCCTAAAATACTCTAAAGTAGACTTATACTAGAACAAGAAGCTGGAAATTTTGGAAATTTTTGAACGATGAAGAGCTTGAAACGACTGGCGAAAAGACATGAAACATGATCTTTATATTTTTGGCAACGCCAAGAAATCCTTCCTTTTTTTTACTACATTTTCACTACTTTTGGTAAAATTTTCATTACTTACTTTCTAGTTGATTTAAAATAGATTTTTTGAACAAATTTACGTTTCTTCGGGTTGAAATTATCGTGAGTAATTCACAATTATATCGACTCCCGTCTAGTTTTTTGTGTTTCCCCTCTAAGATGGATAGAGCTTGATCAATTTCTACAAGTATTCGCCTTATAAGTATGCTCGAGGTGTTTCCACCAAGATCAATCCAAAAGTTGGGTAACAAACTTGCAGAGAAGATTTAGGAGTATTTATAAGAAAGAAGAACAACCCGTATGGAAGAGTCGACAGAGCATGTTTTGGGGAAGCGGGATTATTTAGAAATCTTCTCCTTGAAGTGATGAAAGCATCTGTGATGGCGTTTCTAAATTTGTTCACAAATTAAAAGTCCATTTTGTTCGTGAAAATGTATCCCGATGTGACGCTTGGTCCCCCAAAATGGTCATTATAGCCTGTGGACTGGGAGAAGTGCTGAACTGAAGAAGGAAATTGAGTAATTTTTGAAGAGGTCGCATCGTGTGAAAACCCCAGCGCAACATCCTTTATCGAACAAATTTAATGAACCTTAATCAGGCTAACCTAGTTTATTCATTTGTATGAAGTAAAAATGCACGATGTACTATGCTCGATATCAAATTTTTGTGATACATTTACCGGCGAAGTGAAACGCTAAATTCTTTTTCGTCTCTCGATACGAATAAGATTGTTTTCTTTTTTTTTTTTTTGTTAAGATCAGCTGTCGCATATCAGTCGCATTCTAGCGATACGCTCTTATTTCAACTGTACCGTAAATTGTATATTGAAAGAGGAAAAGAAGAAGAAGGAGAGAAACAAAACATGTGCGGTATTTTATCGAATGCGCTGAGTGCCTATTACCAAATAGTCACACCTAATAGAAACAGAATAGAAACATTGAAAAAAATATTTGATTGCAGCGCCTTATCGTAAATGAGGGCAATAAAAAACAAAAGGATTGGTGTGGTACCTAACAAGTTGGTTTGAAAATATCGGATGATGAATATTACGTCTTGCAATGTCGCTTCGCAACTCTAGTCGCCAGTAATATTAAGTCATCCAGCAGGCGTCTCTCAAGGGTGTGCTTCGCTCGTAAAATCGAACATTAAAAACATGGTTCCGAAAAATGATCTCATTGCTCGAGTTTTCTATGGATTTTTCAAGGTTATAATATCTTCTTCAGAAAGATTCGAATTTTTTCCTTATGCTTTTTATTTTACTGCCAAATCATCGAAAATTCGTCTATTTTTGGACGTTCCTTCATCTTTTTGGTCACTCTTATTCATTTTCAAAAAGTTGACTCTATAATACTCATTTTATGACTCACTTCATCATTGAAAACATGAGGAAAGGGTCTGTAAAACGCCTCATTTTGGTTCAATTCGTTAAAGTTGGGAACCTCCGTTTAAGAGACTAGTAATTAAGTAACTAGAAATTCGTGGTTTTTGCTTTTAATAGCTCGATTCAAACTCCTTTGGTTCCTATGATAAAGTGTTTCTTGACCGGTGTGCCACGAGATTTTGATCAAAAACAAAGTCACGTGAACTGAAAAAATGATTGCCAATTTTATTCATTTACTCGAAAAAGTAATCATATAAGCACTACTTATCTGACTGAGTTTTCCAGCAATTCTAGCAGTACTGAGTGTCCTAGAGCTCAAAAACGTTGTACGACGTGGCCAAAAATATAGATCGTATTTCATGTTTTCTCACAAATTTGAAAATTAGAAGCGCTCAGGGAGTTTCCCAGTGAGTGCTAAAAACATCCAGACCCTTTTCTCGAGTACTGGTGACCCCATTCCGCGGAACTGTAGAATAGGGAAAGAGGGCTGAGCCCCTGTATGGCCATCTCGCACGACCACAAATCCTGAAAGTAGGAAGAAGGAATCAGAAACATGGAGGTTTAGAGATGCTGGGTCGCAGAAATATCGTCTCATAAAAAAGTGGCCGCGATGTAAGAAAGGTTGAAAAACATTGTTACAAATATAATACTTGTTGACTGAGAAAAATTTCAAAGTTTAGAGCTTAGAGTTCTCACATACGGTAATCTGATCAGTTTTTAACGCGATCGTTTTCTTTTCTATTTTAAGGTTGTGACCAAATCCAGTCACGATGATGTCAAAAAATTTTGGAAAAGACATTCGAGGAACAATTCGTAGAGTACCCACGTCTTTCCAGTTCGACGTTACGATTGCGATGAACGCCGATTATTATTTATCATCGTCAACTTCGCTCAATTTTTCGTTCCTAAAAAAATATGTATAATGTACCTAATACTTAATTGTAAACCTTAGTGTAACGTTAAGATTTTTTATGTGATATGATGTAATGTGTTTGTTTCCAATAAATAGTTATTTATATTATTTAAATAACGTTTATGCGTACTTCGTTCCTTCCGAGGGCATTTGTACAAACATTTAAAAGGAACTTATTTCGGCAGAAATTGAACTTTGTATAAGTTTAAGACACCTCCGTAATTTGTGGCTCCTAAGTATGAAGTATGGCTGAGAGAGTACCGAGAAATCGTAAAGTGGTACAACTTTCATATTTCTCGTTATCGTTCATGAAAAATTTTTCTAGAAATTGCTGAATCGAGTGAATTCTCGTGGAACAGTTTTGCAAACAGTTGGATATGTAGGCTCTATAACTTAAACGTACTCCAGAGGACTGCAATGTTAATGTTGACCCAGTAGAACAACGAGAAACAAACCGAAATAAGTCGCTTATCTTTGAAAGTACCAGGGAAGAAATATTTTCAACTCCTGCAGTGTAGTTGAGGCAATTCAGTTTCATGTCATATTGGACCTAAGGGTGAAGAGCGGAAGGTTCAAACGATGCCGCAATATTACGCGGAGCAATATGTATGTCCCTTCGGGCACGCCGTTCTACGCTATGTTGCGACTTCGATCCGACGCGATGTGGTGGTCCGGTTTACCCGCATGAAATTATACTGCTTTACAGGTCTGCCAACAAGAGGGGCAAAGGTGAATTTTTTCTCCTGCTCTGTGGTTGCTGAGCGTGCGGCGGCCAGAAAAAAAAACAATCTATAAGAAACAAACTGGCGAATAACAGAATACAAGAACCATAATTGCTGTTTCCATTTTGTTTTCTAGTTCTCACAGGCTTGGTTGTGGCTCTTTACGGACCTGCTGCCCTAGTGGAAATAGCTTCAAGTTACACTTTCGTCGCTCACCTAAAACTCCACGATCTCCCTTACAATTCCACTGGTATAGAGCGGTGACGCGCAACGACTGGGGGAAGTAGTACATTTCTTTGAGGCTAGTTTATTCCGCGACAAAAATCAGTTTTAGAACTTAACCCAGCACCGGGTATTGACCCGAAATAGGGGTGTTAATAAACTTATTATTACGGAGGGGGTTAAAGAGTGTGGTTGCCCATTGGGCTCGCCTGCAAAAGACTTAATCATTTCCTGGGCAAACGCCTAGGGGTAACACTGCACAGCATTGCCCTATTCGAGATTACATTGTTGGTTGGGGCCTGAGTGCAACAAGTGTTGCGCTCAGGCCTTACAGCTTTGATGTTAAGAAACTAATCTCTGTGAAGTGCGGGTTCACCTCCTTCCAAAGTAGGCGGTCTTGTTCCAGTCTATTGGTCTTCTGATGATGTGGCGTGGGCAATCGAGAAACACATGTCTTACTGTTTGTCGATAGGGAGGAGAAGTGTTGCAGTAACACCATCTGTCAGTAGCACGTGCTCGACTCCTTAGGTATTCCCGGAACACCCCAGACGCACTGAGTGCCTGGCTGCTCCAGAAAGTGGATGGTTCAGCAAGGGCTAATCTTGATGTCACAGAGGGGAAAACTTCATGGGTTGTTCCCATGGCTCGACGCCACCGCTGATGTACCTTCAGAGATGACACCGAGTTGCCATTATGGGTGTAGCCTCCGTCTGGGTCTGTATCAATTGCTGGGAGGTGGTACCAGTCACTGACGGTGTACCCATGCAATACCGCGAGTGATAATGCGGCCGCCAGGATTCCTGGTCCTTGTAGACGCGGCAGGAGATGATATCGCATCTACATTAGACGTATTCAATCTTTTGCCTGTAGGTCTTCAAGCGTAGGCGATGATAATAGATTGAGCTACAGTAGAGTAACCGGTAGTAAATTTAGCCACAGAGCATTGTCTTCCTGGCAGCAAACTCGTGGCCGTAGGTGTTCCGGGACAGGTTCTGCAGTAGAGGGATGCGTTTAGCACACTTGTTTTTCATATAGTCCAGTCCAAGTGTGTTCGAAAAAAGAGTTTTGGGTCGAGAATCACCCACAGGTACTTGATCGGATCTAGCGGCTTCACTAGGGAGGGAGGCGATTACGCAGGAGGATTTCTGTTTTTCCCAGGTTTAGTAGGAGCCCTACTTCCAGGAGTACTTTTTGGATGTTTTCGATATGTTCAAGCGCTTTACGTTTAAAGTACGAGCTTTCTCTAAGGAGGAGGATTTCCTCTATAACTATGACCACTGGTAATAAGATACTCCGCAAAAGCCGAATCTCCCAAATTCTTCTTTTCCCACGCTTTCCTATGCTTCTCCATTCTAATTTTATGCTGGCGGCCAGTCTCGCTGAACCGCCTACTTCCAAGGTGAATTTAATGGAAGGATACTGATTATTTAGATGTATTTGAGAAACTCCAAAAGGAAATCCCGAGGATTAGTCCACGTACACAACACATCGTCAACGTACCTGTGCCAATAATATATTTGGTCCGAAAACACATTGCCAGAGGAAAAAAGATCGAGCTTGAATTTAGACAAAAAAACCTCCGAAATGAGGAAACCCAGAGGGGAGCCGATAGGAATGCCAACCTCCTCGGGAAACTCGAAAAATTTTCCTCCAAATTTATAAAAATTGGGAGACCAACAGATATTGAGCAAATTGAAAAATTCTGTCCCCGTGACAGATATTTGAATGGACTAAAAAGTCACCCATCTATGTTGCATGGCAGTAGCTTTAGGAATATTGGGAAATGAGCCGACCACATCAAAAGAGCATAGGGTTGTTCCTGGCGGAAGAATATCGTCTTTGAGCCTATCAGCCAGGGAGACCGAATTCTTCACAGAGTAGGGAGACTCAAATTCTACGCTAGATTCGAACCAACGGTCCAAAAATTTCGCCAAGGAGTAAGTAGGCGAAGACACAAAGGACTGGACGCATCGGGGTATCCCTCTTATAAACCTTTGGTAGCCCGTACAAGAGGGGAGGCACAGGGTTGGGCTCAAGGAGCAAAAGAGTCTCTGCATTTACGTGTCGACTTCCTCCAAACCATGAATCCAATATCCAAGTTGACCTCATTCACTCTGGCCAAGTGCTTCATAGTCAATAGCTCCTTTGGAAGGCGAGCTGACCCAACGGCATACTGGTCAACCGATAAATAAAGCTGTTAAAACCCGCAAATTTATGAGCAACAGGGCAGAAGGATCTGCCGTGGACAGTAATATCGGTCGAAGTATCTATTGAATTTGACACCCAAGTTCATTAAACTTCGGTTGTTTTCTGACTGCAATCAGACTGTCAAGAAACTGGAAAAATTCTTGACAGATAAATGGTTCTGTACTGAATTGAGGACGTGGCATGGGAAAGCTGAATGTTACTACAAGGTTGAACTTGTTGGTCCATTCCAGACTCTCACCTCTACTGCATCCGGATGAGTTGGATTCTTTTATTAAGTCGGTTGATACCAAGTGTCGGTCATTCGAGGCGAAGTTGAAACGTAAGAAAAATACAAAGTTACTTTCCCTTCAGAATGTGAATGCTTCCGCTGTTTAGGAAGTGAGTACATACTGACGTCAGTGTTTTACAAAAGTTTCGACCGCGCATTATAAATTGCAGTAATGTTGACTTTGATAGTGATGAGCTGAATCTTCTGGAGAAGGGGTTAAAATTTGGACTCCCCCCCCTCCACAATGCTGATACTTTGGCCAATGTTGTTGCGGACCTTGAAATAAAAATTGGACCTGGTGTTGATACCCCAAAAAATTGTGCTGCCCTTGTCCGTAATGCCTCCCTCCCTTGTATAAATGATATTGCTTTTGAGATGATTAAGAGGATTAAGAGGAAGGTCAGAGAGGGGGGCCTAACCATTACAAAAGCTGACAAAGGCAATGCTATTGTTGTTATGGAGAGGTCCTCTTACCTCTCTAAAGTTTATGATGTTCTTGACCAGTGTGGTGCAAAGAAAAATGCTCATTTCAATTTCCCAAAACACGTGAGAGAGGTGAGGCGTGTAATTAATAACTGCGAATTTATTATTAAAACTCCTTCGCTCAAAAGATTGCTCCTTGAGCCCAACCCTATGCCTCCTCTTTGGTGCGGGCTACCAAAGGTTTATAAGAGAGATACCCCTATGCGTCCAGTTGTCTCCTTCGTGTCTTCGCCTACTTACTCCTTGGTGAAATTTTCGGACCGTTGGTTCGAATCTAGAGTAGAATTTGAGTCTCCCTAATCTGTGAAGAATTCGGTCTCCCTGACTGGTAGGCTTAAAGACGATATTCTTCCGCCAGGAACAACCCTATGAACTTTGGATGTGGTCGGTTCATTTCCCAATATTCCTAGAGCTACTGCCATGTAACATATGGGTGACCTTTTAGTCCATTCAAATATCTGTCACGAAGAATTGGAAGAATTTTTCAATTTGCTCAATATCTGTTGGTCTGCTAATTTTTGTAAATTTGAAGGAAAATTTTCCAAGTTTCTTGAGGAGGTTGGCATTCCCATCGGTTCCCCATCGGGTTCCCTCGCTTAATATTCAAATTAGTAATGCGCAGATATTCTTGCGTGTACACAAATCACAAATGTCACATTTCTACACCGTTTGAAGCCGTTTTCCGTTCTCAAAGACACTTTTGGTGCCGTCAGTGGTTGTTCTAAGGAAAAACGGCATTTTGATGGTCTTTTAAATCGCGTACTATCCTCTGCTTACATTGCACTTTTTTGCACAAAGTTTTTTTTACAAAAATGTAGTTGAAGAACCATTCTACAAATTCTATATTATTTTTGGCATACACAATATCATTTTCTATCGTTGGCAAACTTCTAATTTCAAATATCGAGGTGTATTATATGAAGTATAATGTAGAATTATGATAGAGGGGACTGGTAAGATAATCCACGGGGACTCTCTTTATGATGCGTCGCATAAAAGCGCCGCCTATACTGCCATGGCGCACAGATTAGCTTGCCTCCACTTTTCTCCTCGCAATCTCCAGAAAGAAATTGATACTATCACGTATATTGCGCTTTCCGAAAAATTGTGCGCAAAAGGAGGAAAACTAGCGCTTTGCAGAGGGCCACCTCCCTACCCCCTCATCAGGTATCCAGTGAAGAAACACGCTGGGTTCGCGTCCCTCGCTTGGGTCACCTTTCCCACAAAATACACATATTACTTAAGAATCTTGGGTATACTCAGCGGTACCTTTAACCCTAAGGAAAAAACTGGGATTTATAAGATCACTTGCAGCAATTGCAATGCTGCGTATGTTGGTCAGACGGGTAGGGCTCTTACAGATCGTATTGGTGAGCATAACTCTGCTATTCGTAATAATCAACCGCAAAAATCCACCTTTGCCCGGCACATTCTCGATATGGGCCACTCCTCCTCGAAAATGAGGATTTCTCTTCTCCACACTTCGCCGAAGGGCAAGATTCTCAACAGACTAGAGGAGATGGAGATCGTCAAGCACAAAAAGAATACGGCCTGCGAATTACTCGACGACAGTGAGCAAGTTTTGTTTGGCAGTTTCGTGATGTACATTTTCGGGTTGGTACCGAAATGATGATCTACTTTTCATATTTCCTTCTTTCGATCTGATGATGGTGTGGTTCACATCAAACGCTATACCTTTATACAAATTTTTACTCTCCTGTACTTATTTTGCATTTTGTTACTTTTCATGTTGGGGCTCGTAATTTCGTCGGTATTTATTTTCATAATTAAGCTGTATCTGAGAAGTAGGAATATGAAAAAAATTTCGACTTTTGATCAATAATTATATAATAAAAATTCTAAACATGAGACCATATCTGATAGGGAGAAATTTAGAAATATATAGACTTTCGAGCTTGAGTCCCCAAGATGGTGAGGAACAAAATTTAACCTTTATTCAGAAAAACGGACTTTCATTAGACACGCACTGAATGAAGGCAACCCTGAAAGATGCTAACGAAGTAGGCTACGAGTTTTTTTACCTCATTTGAAAATACAGCCGTGTAAATCAAAAGAGGAAAGAAACTCCTGACTTTTCCTGACGCTTATTGAAGGAATTTAACTTGACAGAAATTTTTTTTAGTCCAGGACAAAGTTCATTACTTGAAAATTGAGTCATTTGCACTAATGATTCGTGTCGTTAGAATGGAAAATACGGTTTAACCAAACTGTAATATAATTTATACGGTTGTTGGTAAGGTGTCACTTTTATCTTTACCCAAATTAGACGATCATCACCTGATCTAGTTAACTTGATGATCATTGCATACCTACATTCATCTATTTATCTTTTGTAGCTACAATTTAAAATAAATTTCCTTATAATTCATGCAGTTTCCTCCTTCAATAAACCTTTTCCGACCTTGTCGGTAAACTTTTACGAAATCGTTGATACTAACCCACTATACCTGCATATCCCGATACAGATGTTATTACAAACTATTCACAATACGTGTTTCGAATTGTATCCTTTTACAACATAAATGATTTTGACATAGATGCCTTCGATCTGGGGTAAGTAATAAACTTTATTGTCATGTAAAGGTTCTGCACCATTTCATTTGCGGCAGCTCGGTTTTAAAAATTATGAAAAAATAAACCATGTTTTCATATCCGCGGACGCATGCGGCAAGTCTGTTTGTTTCAAAGATCACGAAAAAAAAAAATACTCGTACATAATATTTTTCATCTGGTTTCAGTTTACGATTCTTTCCTTCTGCAGTAATGGTTAACGATGTTGCCTTTAGAAATCAACGCACTTCCAAGAAACGCGCATATGTTACCGGTTCAGGCTTATAAACGGGGGTCATTTGTTCATATTTTTTTGTCAACGAGTGATATTTAAAGGTTTATACTGCCATAGAACACGTCCCTTTCAATAGTTAGGTTTCATAAAATCTGCTTTATATTCGTAGGAGTAATAGCCAAGTCATGAAGAAGAAAAGAAAAGGACAAAATGCAAAATAAAAGCGGCACTTGTGAAGTTTTCTGATTTCTTTCACTAGGATGATGCGGAGTAGGAAGAAAAAAATGACTTACCTGAATTAATTCGATAAAAAAGAAAGTAGGTAGGGTCTTCATGGTCAGTTTCTTCCGATAACCTTTTCTTTTCAGAAAGATTTCATTTTCACTGTTCGTATAAGCGCCATACTACCTGCAGAATGCAATTTTCGTATGTGATGGACGATCGATGTTTCAATAAGAAGAAAATAAAGACTCGCGGCTTTCTTTGCTTTCGTTGTCTCGTGACAACTACAAATATATTGATCATAAAACCCACTAACTTCTTTTTTTTTTTTTTTTAAGAGAAATTAAGGAATGAAATGAAACAGAGTCATAACAATAGTAGATCCTTTTTGCTTCCCTTCAAAAAATGAATAAAAGGTGAAACCGAGGCGCTTGGCTCTTGCCCGGATGGTCAACGGCTAGTACCTATACTTTTGTGGACACATATAATTCGGACTCTACGCGTTACGCACTACTACAAACACACACACATACGTCGCTCGTATCAAACTTACAGGATGAACAGACGACGCTACATAAGAACGTATGTAAAACTAAAAATTTCAAATATCTTTTATTCAACTCCAAGAAATTGTTTCTCAAAAACATGTCCTAAATATTATTGTCCCGTTACCAAGTTATGTAATCTCCCTTTGGTTGAATTTTCAAATGAATTTTTGACGAAGTTAGGACTATCTGAAAACTGCGTTTTTCTCGTCTAAATGTACGGTGTTGTTTCCATTATCCTATTTCTGATGGGCGCAGTGCGACGAGGAAGGAAGGCTCGACGCTAGCGCGACACTGCTCTGTAGTGTCCGAATAATATAAAGTAGCATGTATTTTTTTTGAAAAGGAATGGGAGGCGTATGAGCGTGCACGCACGCCCAAAGTGGTCCCCGAAAAACCGCACCTCCGGCACCGGTATCCACCCTTTAGGGCATTGCGTCGGTGAGCTCGAATTGAGAATGGCCTGGCTCCATTTTGTCCACGAGTTCCGCGCACTATGCAATGCCTGTCAATGAGGCCACAACAGGGTTCTACTGACCGAGGGAGTGATCGGCACTCAACCTGGGCAGTCCTGTACCATGGACACACGCGTATCTACTCCTCTATCAGAGCTTTCAGCCGCCGCTGAGAGCCCACTAAGGGCTCACCAGCACCGCATCGCGACCTTGGCTTCTCAGGCGAGGGTTTCTTCTTCCTCTTCTTCACCTCTTTTGTTTGTCTTGGGCTTGCCCTCTTTTTCTTCTGTTGGCACTCCCTCCTGAACGCTCTGTATATCTGGTGGTGCTGGTGCTGACGAGAAGAGATGTGACAGCAGCAGCAGCAGTAGCAGCAGGAGGGATGGTACATTTTGATGTGAGAGGCCACAACGTGACTCTACATCTGCCGCTCCCATTCCGCGTTCATTTTTTTTTTTATCACCTCAGCGGCAAATGTGGATTTGTGATTCCATGCCTCCTTTGAGCATAGCATGCATGAAACCATGTTGCTAGGGTGAGTTCTTCATCTTCCCCGATCTCAGAGAGAGATCTAACTCACCCTGCTCACATCTCCACGCCTCTCACTCAAAGATGGTGTGTTGTGGTCCATCATCCCGCACCTGACAGTGTGAACACGACGGTTGTTCAACTTTCCCCATTCTGTGAAGGTACTTGATGAAACACCCATGGTTGCTCATCATTTTTGTGAGATGGAAGTTTGGCTGGCCATGGTCTCGTCTCGGTCCACCCACTTGTCGAAATCACGCAGGTCCACTCACCCTTTCCTGTCTGGGTGAGTCGCTCTTTCCACTTGCAATCAAGGAGCGCCTGGCCTCCTGCTTGACCTACAAAGCTTGTTGGATGGTCCTTTTCTTGTTTTTTGCCTCGAACGCTTGTGCTTGCTCTTCTGCTAGCAAGTCAATCGGCAGTGTCCGGCCTAATACGCAAGGAGCGTCCGTCGACACAATGCGGTAGGCACTAACACACCTAAGCGCAGCTCTTTGTTGGATTCTTTCAATTTCTCTTCTTCTGTACTCAATCCTTGTAGAGTCGGCCCACACAGGGGCTTTATAAATGAGGACTGAGATTGCTACGCTCACGTATAGTCTTCTTCTTGATTCTCTTGGTCCTCCTTGGTTCGACATGAGGTGGGACACACGTGTCACCACCCTGGAAGTTTTCTCCGCCGCCATCTCAACGTAGTGGCGGAAGCTGAGCTTATTGTCGAAAATATGAAGAAGTATACACATGTTCGCAGTTCCACTGCTTACAGAAGCCCGCTCTTCTCTCCCGTTTTATATGCAAATAGCCGATCAACTATAAAGTTTTGTAAGGTATGACTTTTTCAGTTTTTTGCTGAAATTAGGACTGTACATGCGATTTATGTTTCAAACTTCCTGTTGAAAGTCCCTTCTCATACGATCCTCCATAACTGAAAGGAACTCGACTCGCCCCCAGGAAACCTAAAGAATCCCCCCTCGCCACGCAGCCCTGCTTGAGAACGTTCACTTATTCTTTATGACTATCGAGACTCTCAAAAAACGACATGTGAAAAATTAGGTTAATGCGTTCACCTTCCATTTCTGCAGGACCGTAGCGAGGTATTTGGTGGCCGCCGTTGGCGAAAATTATTCCCCCCCCCCTCGCACCCCGAAAAATAGTATGTCGCACGTCAACCATTGAAATACAATGCTTTATTGCTTCGAATTTTTTGTCAATTTTGCCACCTTTAAAAATAAACCGCCCTGGGCGATCGCCCAGTCCACCATAGGGGCGCTACGGCCCTGCGTATCTGATCCTTTTCCCTTGTATGGTCTCAAACTTTTATTCTGCTCCCTTAAATTCCCATCCTAGTATAAAATGTCTGGTCCTCCTGACTCCTCATCCTCCCATAAGCTCTAATTTTAAATTGATACGATTCTCCAAATTACGTTCGAAATTATTGTGGGAGGGAGCAACCAAAAACCATCATCTGTGGTACTTGTGACTCGAGTTTACTTCCTAAAGTACCTCTCCCTCGGGAAGCTCTGTACTGTGAAAAAGCTTCAATTCTTCGGTCTACTTGAAAGCGCTCTCCCCAACGAGAATAAGTCATCCTGGCCTAACTCATATCAGAATATGCCATATCTGTCTCCCCCATTCTTCAAAACATTTTTAAGGTCTTTACTGAAACCTTTCCTCCTCCTCTTTGCCATTGTAAATCTGCAAGTCCGATTTGCCACTCACGTAACGTTTTGATCTGATGACATCATAGGAACTTGGAAATTTTTGAAAAGCTTTTGACCTGATTGAATTAATTCGACTACCTAATTTAATCAGGCTCTAAGGGGCTTCGAAGAATTTCGACCGCGCCAAAAGAGTAGGAAAATTTTGAATACGAACCTTGAACAACAAGAAAGGACCTTGGAGAAGTTTCGACTTTCGAGCTACGATTGATAGGAGGAGCATTTAAAAGGAATTTCAATCATCAAAGGAGTTGGACTTGAAAGTTTTGGAAAACAAACTACATCTGACAAGATGGGGACTTCGAAAAATTTTGATAATTTCGACATTCAAGCTACGTTATTATGACGGGAGAGAGATTCAGAGAAATTTCAACCATCAAAAAAGTTAGATCTGACAAAATTTCGGAAATTGAGTTATGTATGGTGAGAAGAGAAGTCAGAAAAATTTCGACTTTTTGGAACTCCAATTTCAAACTCAGTCCTCAATATTCAAACCAAATTTGTTCCGTCGAACAAAATACGTAAATTTCTCGATAAAATTCGTTACGAAAGCCGTCGTTCGTTTTCCAAGTGCCTCTCCTATCACGTGCAGCTCTGTCTAAATTTTCAAGCTCCTCTTCCTCACATAGCTCGGTGGTCGGAATTTTTGTAAATCCCACTTTCGATGTCAAAAAATCGCGAAAAACAGAGAGAAAGTGAAAGGGTGAAAACTACGGATTAGAGTAAATATAACGCCATCGAGGAAAAAATATATACCTTGCTCAAAAATGCAGTGCATTAAAATTTTCGAGTAGAGGATTCTTATTACAAAAAATATTCTACAACTACGGCTCTACCATGATTTCTAGCGTGAAACCGCACTCTTTCTGCTCGTTTCATAACATTCCTGTAAGATGTGTACCGGACAGCATCGCGTTATTGATGACGTATCGGTGGGTAATAGGCTTCACACGAGTTGTTACTGGCAAACTAATTTTTCCCGATACACGCACAAGTCTAGATTCTTTTTTACGACATCGGCAGTTAAAATATGTCACACCGAGGAGGACCGTTTTATGATGATACCTCCCAGACATTGTTCACAATTGCGCATGTACACAAAACCTGTGAGCAGAGATTGTACGACGAGCATGTGACATTTATTGAGAGCGAAACGAAAAAGAACCATCCAGACGAAAACAGTAAGTAAGTACATGGATGGAGCGACGAAAGAGGAAAAAAAGCTGACGTCTCGGTTCGCACATTCTTTGCGATCTCGGTTGTGATTTTGATGAAGAAAATAAATAGATAGAAATTACAGCGTACCTATTTGGTCGCCGGTCGCACCCAATCTTCATTTTCGTTATGATGGTTAAATGAGTTATGATAAATTACATAGTGTGTTTCTTTCTCCATGTCTTCCTTTTCGTATAGGTTCTCATCAATGATGAGTTCTAAAGTTATAAGCGATCTTAACTGTCGCCTCTGGCGAAAGTTGCCGCAAATACCTGGGGTCATATATTACAAAGTTTATACTTCTCTCGTATTTCCCGTACATATTCGAATACAGATGTTTCACGTTCGTCGGCGTTTTCTTTAATAATAACACGCCTGATTAAAGTTAGTTATCATCCCTTTGGTTGTACAGTATTTTTGTATACATTGTCAAAGCATCATTCCACTTCTTCTTTAAGACTAGGCCCGGCGCTACGTATGTGGCACTGTACACGGTGCACCACACCAGATTAAAAAAAAAAAAAAATCAACTTTGAACAAATGACGCCATGGATGAGTGAGAAGCTGAGACCGGAGGGGTTGAATTCTTTTTGGCGTGCACCACACCGGAAAAATGCCTGGCGCCGGGCCTATTTAAAACTTCCCGGCAAATTGTCTTTTTCCCAACATTGTATCAGCACATGCCCGCAGTGCCTTGGCTTTAAACTTTGTTTTACTGTCGAAAAAATATTCATCGTCACAACTTTAAACTTTTGGAATGAGCAAGAACTATTGCAAGAATTCCTGTAGAAGTGTTTTTGACGCTGAATAAAATGCCATTTACCACTCTGACACGTCTATGTCTTTCGACGGGAGGTCAGTCAGAAATCTACACGTGACGTCATCTATGACCTTGAAATACTCTAAGGACTCATGTCGACCTTATATATCACTTTTTCATTAAATAAAAATGTTCTGGCGGAGCCAAGTAAATAAAGATCATGTTTCATTTTCATGTCTTTCTCTTTCTCAATATATATATGTTACGCCGAATTCACGCAATTGAGGAATGCGCGCAGTAAGTAGAAATTTTGATGAAAGCGCGCACTCAGCAACCTCTTTGCTGAGTGCGCGCAATCAAAGACAAGGTTACTGAATGCGCGCAATCGAAAGGAAGTAAATCATTTTTGACACGTATTCGGCAACCTTTTTTTGCTGAGTGCGCGCTTCCAGTGAAGGGGTAATAGGCAAATACTTGGGGTAATAGGCAAATATTTGTACCTTGATTGACTTATCACTATTTGGAAGGGTTGATTTTATCATTTAGTTCACATTTTAGAATGTCGCTACATTCACCGCTGCAATTATTGTCGCCAGCAATGTGCGACAAAAAGGTGCGCGGGTGTCAAGGCCGGGTTGCCCTGTAATCCAGCTTGTCACAGTGGGCAAACAGGTGGGCAAACGTGCGAGAATAACAAAAAGTAGGCTCATATATTTCCGTTTCTTTTTTCTTACAATTTGAATCACGACTCAGATGCTCACTCATCATGATTCATCTATGTATTATTTTCATCCTGTTCGACTAAGATTTCTTATATTTCGTTTTCTTCTCAAGTTCTATACTTCTCAAATCGTTACAAACTGCAAAAAATACGACCACTTTGCTGTATTACAAATGCTATTATTTTTATGCTGAAATAAACAAGCTGAATATTTCTACCTCACAACTTTGTATTAGTACCTGGCGCTAGAACTTGACAATGACTTCTTAGTAGTGCACGCATTCGGCAACTGCACAAGAACAGTGCACCTATCACCAAAACTGTTCATGTGCTGAATGCGCGCAATCGGCTATAATCTGCCGCTGATAGTGCGCAGTAGAGCACGCATTCGGCGACTGCACAAAAACAGTGTATCACCAGAACGGTTCATGTGCTGATTGCGCGCATTCGGCAATTTTGTGCACGGATTCCGCAACTTTTGTGCAGACTGCGCGCATTCAGCAAAGAGGTTGCTGAGTGCGCGCTTTCATCAAAATTTCTACTTACTGCGCGCATTCCTCGATTGCGTGAATTCGGCGTAACATATACAGCAAGTATTTTGCTGTTTAGTGTCAGTATGGCCGTGAAAATGGAATACCGCCTAGCAATCTGTATCATCTGTACTGTACCTCAGCTCATACCAGAGTGATTACACTTATAAGTCCAGTTTAGAATAATATTTTCTGGGGGGCATGGTCACGTGTAAGTCTACTTTTCCAAGCTAATAGTTTTAGGGTATTTCAAGCTAATAGCTTTTGGGTAGCTCACTCGTTTCGTTTGTTCGCCCTCTCCTTGGTCTAGTAAGTCCAGCTTACATTATTTCATGCTAATATCTTTTGGTGAGCTCACTCCGCTCGTTAACCCCCCCCCCTGGTCTGGTAGAAGTCTAATTTTTAAATATTTCAAGCTAATATCTTTTCAGGGACGTGGTCTAGGATAACAAAAACTGTCTAGTTCTTTTTATACAGTATACTAGTGAACGGGAGGTTAGGAGAAAGGGTCTTCTTCGTCCTATTATAAGTTTAAGACTAGTAAAATCCTAGTATAAAGCTAGTATATAAACTGGGCTAGGTGAAGTTGCGGCAAGAACTTGCAAGCTTTTGAATCATCCAAGGAGTATAGAGGATGAAGAGGGGGGGGGGGGACACTCGAAAAATTTCTTGTTGTCAGGGCAGAGTAAAGACATGAAACTTGTCAAAAAACCGACACTCGTTATTCAAATAGAAGTCCAGTAAATAAAGGTTAAAAAATGACAATTATGAATCATAAATGTGACAGAAGCTTTTTTTTTTAATGTGCTCCGGATGACCCCACAATTGAAATGCTACAGAGTCCACAGCGCTACGCCCTCCGCAAAGGCTCCCTGTGACTCCCTTCACCCCCCAAAATTCAATTTTTTCTCAATTTTCTTGAAAACTAAACATTTTAGAGAAAAATATTTCAAACAAAAGTTGTTCCTCGTGAAATTTCCTACAGAATTGATTATTCATTCATTACTGTAAGTTTATTGGTTAGTCTGAAAATCGCCAATTAAATACTTGATTACGTACTAACGAGCCATTTTTTCCGTAATAGCAGATTAAATTGACAATTTAGAGAAAAAATCTTCGAAGTTGACTGATACTCCTCGTGAGAAAATTGTCACGCTTGATGCCGTCTGATGACGTCATCAATGACCTTGATCTACTTTTGCATTATAGTGCACGTTTATAGAATTGAGACTTCTCTTAGAAAAACTATCACTAGAAACCGGCACGCGGCTTTTTGACAGGGTTCCCAAGAGTACTGCTGATTCCATAAACATGTACCACAATGCTAAAGTAGGTCAAGGTCATTGACATGATTACAGAATTAGTTTCTTAGAAAATTCGTCATTAAAAACCGTCTTGGCTTTGAACCAGTATTTTGATAGTTTCTCAAATGATACTATCCTTGAGAAAATTGTCTTTTGCGACTGATATACTACTTACATCTTCATAAAATTTTCTTGCTTCATAACATCATTAGTTACCTTGACCTAGTATTGCATCATCTATGCTTATGAAACTGGCTGTACTCCTGTAAAAACCGTCACCAACAACTGTCACAGTTCTTTGACAGTTTTTTGATATTGTTTTGATTGACACTGCTTCCAGGAAAACCGTCGAGGAAATAAAGTCTCGATTTTGTGTCACACATGATGACATCATCAATGACCTTGACCTGCCTTAGCATTACAGTTCATACTTATGGAATTGGAAATACTCTTGGAAAAACTGCCACTGAAAATTGTCGCAGCTTTTTGACAGCTATTGGACTGATAATAATATTACTGACCTCACTATCGGCACGCGTTGAAGGAAAACCTATGAAGACAGTCAGCGTGCAAACTGAGGACTCTTATGTATTTTCCATTTTAGGAGGAAACCGACTGAGTACAATTCTCCGGGCAATGATGGAGAAAGGTGTAAGGCTGGTGTGAGCCCAATAGGAGAAGTGTGCAGCTTCTTTATAAGTGTATGGGTTTTGATGACAACTATTGTCTTCTCACTAGCCAACAAGAGTGGTAATTCATTAGGAAGCGCAATGGCGCAAGTCTGTTTAAAGGTTGAAAGCAACAAATGTAGTCGTATTCCACATAAGGCACATTTGAACAAATTTCTCAATGTCAAGCAATGTGGAGGAATATCTAGTTCTAAAGAGAAACTTATTATTATTTTATTTATTTTATTTAATACGTGTTTATTTTTTATGTAGGTGGTGCCGGAAACAGTACAATGACCAATTAATGCCGACACCACCCTTACAGTATTGAAAATAATAGAAACAACAATACACAGCGCATACAAAAAAAAACAAAAAAATAATAAAAAAATAATAAAAAAATAAAAATAAATAAATAAGAGAGAAAAGTATTAATTATTTATTCAATCATTTATTCAATCATTTATTCATTCAATCATGTACTCAATCATTTACTCAATCATTTACTCAATCATTTGCTCTTTTCTTCATCTACTCATATTTATCTATTCACTTTACACACATGTAAACCTACCACCCACACATCACATACACACAATACACACACGGACACGGACGCGGATATCATACAGCCATAAGGTAAGGCTGCATGCTAATCCTCTATAGCCTCGGTTAGTGCTTTAATGAAATTATTACGTGAATCATGAAATATATCTATGCCAGGGTTCCTACAGCTAACATCATTATACAGTGTACTCGCATTACTCAGCACACTATTCGCTAGGATATTAGTGCTTGCTTTCGGGGTATAGAAGGTATGGCGGGGTCTACTGTGAAATCTTGATATATGTATATTTATTCTTGATAGAAGATCAGGCTCTGTTATTCTCCCTCTCAGGACGTCATACAGAAATATTAGAGATGTTATTATTCTTCTTTTCTTAAGAGTATGTATCTGAAATCCCGCGAGTAATTCCTCATATGGCATGTCCACAGGATAGCATTTGAATGTTTTGAAGTATAAAAATTTTAAAAAGCGCTTCTGCACTGCTTCAATTGCCTTGGACCTGTTTTCCGGAGTAGGACTCCATATAAGCATACCAAAATCTAAGTGTGGTCTCACGAGAGCAAAGTAGAGGGTCAGTGATGTTTGTACGTTTTCAAAACTTCCTGAGCATCGTATAATGAATCCTAAATTCCTTCTTGCCTTTTGTGTCGCTTGTTGAATATGTGATCTATAAGTGAGGCCGCGGTCCATGATAATGCCCAAGTCCCTTACCCATTCTGTTTCACGCAATGGTTGACCCTCTAGGGAATACGTGTGAGAAATATTCTTTGTTTTCCTCGTGTAGGTAATTTTCTCGCATTTTGAGACATTAAATGGCAATGCATTTTCTGCACTAGATCTTGCCAAAATAAAGATATTCACGCTAAGTATTCCTCTAAAGATTTATGCAGGGGGCATACTGTCATAAAGGATGATGGTGAACCCTTGTATTTTATTGTGTTGCTATTCTCTCAGTTCAAACCAGTCATAACTTTGGTAGCTAGACTATAATAAAAATTACTTTGAAGGGGAGTCACGACCTCGGGTCTTAATCCCAGTAAGGAGAGGTTTGATTGACCATAGTAACTAAGTTAGAATTACATCTTACTTTTATACTTCTTATTCAATATAGATACGTATATAAAACATTTAGCGGTCAATGGTGATGAGTGGTAGAAGTAACAGACCGGTGCCTTAGAGCCACGCGACGCAAACGGGTAGAAATCCCCCAAGGTTCTGCGGACTTTGCGAAATTCCTAAGGGGCATCATTAGGTTTGTTTTACTTGAATCTTCTATATGAATAATATTTTTAGTGAGTAATTATTTGGAAGCTGGGGGGGAGGGGTTGGTGGTGTGGTTAAACTTTCGTAATGCCTAAATGTTTGCATGTGTGTAACTATTTTTGATTTCATTTTAACTATTCTTAGCCATTAAATTAACCAATAAATTTTCATTGACAACTTGGTGAAAAACTCTTTTTCAATAAAATCATTTTCTTTATTCTTGACGAAATTACAAAAAGCGCAAACAATTGAACCAAAGTAATCACATAATCCGGTATCACGGAAAAAATGGCTTGTCAGTACAAAATGAGGTATTTAATTGGAAATTTTCAGACCAACCAATAAACTTACAGTGACAAATGAATAGTCAATTCTGTAAAAAATTTCACGAGGAACAACTTTTGTTTGAAACATTTTTCTCTAAAATGCTTAGTTTTCAAGAAAATTGAGAAAAATTGAATTCTGAGGGGTGAAGGGAGGCACAGGGGGACTTTGCGGGGGGCGTAGCGCTGTGGAATCTTCAGCATTTCAATTGGGGGGTCATCCGGAGCACATTAAAAAAAAAGCTTCCGTCACAATTATGATTTATAAAAAACCTTCATTGACTGGACTATAGTTCTTAATACGAAAATATTGACCGTCAGGGGTGCAGAGTGAACACAAAGCTTTTCTGTTAAGCGAAGTTCCTAGGAAGTTCTCGCGATTTTATGGAATCTGGAGGCGTAGCCGTGAGAGAACTTTGCAGTGGTAGTTGGTGGCGTACTTTAAACCCAAAAACTGAAAATTGTCGCTGCAAAAGTCACAAAACTATACAGTTTAAACTGGCTTTTGACCCACACTCCTTCCTCAAGAATCATCCAACTCTTCTCATCAAAATATGGTACTCTTTGAGTCAGAATTTCACCTTTACCAATATTATTAATTAGTACTGCGCATTGCACTCCAAATTTTGATGCTTACGTTTTCTTGTCGACCTCGAAAAATTTAGTCAGAATAATTTTGTTTACATTTTATTTGCGTTTGAACAATGCAAATCGTACATCGATGGTATGACTGGGTTTCGAGCGGAGCGCGGAAGTCACCAAATACAAATCTCAATCAATAGTATTCGTCAGCCAACATTTTGTTCATCTGGTTATTCTCGCATTCTACTGGATTAGTCACGGTACTATTACACATCGAGTCTGGTGATAATGAATCCCGGCATAGTTTTCGACCAGCGAAGCATTTATTCGAATTTTATGATTTGAGATTGTTTTTCAGCGAGCAGTATGGCGCATAAATAATCGAAAACACGTTGCAGAAAAAAAATGAAGTGTCAGTTAAAAGTTAGGGTATGTCATAGGTACTCAAAATGTTATTGATTCATAAAGTAACATTAAAAGAAGGAAGTAGAGAAAATAAAAACTGGAACGAATGAGTGTCTTATCAGTCGATATAGATTTTTCAAAAGTCGTTCAATGTTTTATGTCTTAGGATGAACTGCCAAGCGTAAAGGTTTTGTCTTTTCGTAACATAATTACATTTACTAGAGTTGCATTTCGAAATGCGTACGTGATTTTTAAAAATTATCTTGGAACTATAAAATTTAGCTATATCACCGGATTTTCCAAAAGTGTGCACTACTGACTCTCGCACGGATGGAGTCACAAAAATATTCGTTCGCGGGAAGTCGCTTTTATAGGTACAATTCGAAGTTATCTACAGCAGCTTCATCGCGAAGCAGGCATTCGAATATGACGGTAAAATATGTGAAGATATTGACGAAGAAAGTCAATTCGATTTCCAAGATTTGCCTGACAAGCTGAAATTTATGGGACGACGACATACTCCAACGAGTAAAGCGAAGTAATTTAAATAGAGCCACCGAAAACGAAATACTGCACCGCTCCCGGAGCGCTTTTGATTAAAAAACCATTGTCAACGATGACATGAAAGCAACTGAACCAACTCCGGCTGGAAACAAGAACAACCGAGGAAATCATAACTGAACTAGCGAGTCATCACAATGTGAATCATTTTCATAAACTGGTTCAATCAACCCCTCATCAGGTACACTGGGTGGACCAGAAAGATGTTAATACCAGTTAAACGGAAGTTTGCGCTAAATTCCCTCTAGCGCAAAAACGTAAATCTACGAAATTTGTATTTCAATTTTATCTTCGATTTGCTCCCATAAGCCAAAAAATGACAAATGTTTCAACTTCCAAATTTTATTTGATCTGATAGTAGAATTCAACGCTGATTCCGAAAAAAGTATCTATATAAACCTAGGAAGCTTGAAAGGGTGAGAATTATTAATTTCGTATTTTGGAAATCTTGGAAAATTGGTCAATTTTTGGTAAATTTTGGTCCATAACTCGGCTCAGAAAAGTCATTAAACTTTGGAAATGGTTCAAATTAAAGATAAGACCGAGACAATGATTTTGTACATTTAAACTACGCGGCTAACGTTTCGCGTTCTCGCGCTACGACTGATTTAGCGCAAACTCCCCTTTGACTGGTAAAATCTTGGTCCACTCGGTATATCTGTCGAGCACATTTAGGTCGTCGTTATTTAGGTAACAGATAATTTCGATATTTTCAAGCGCTTTCCGTTTAAAGTACGAGCTTTCTCAAAGGAGGAGGATTTCCTCTATAACTATGACCACTGATAATCCGTAAGATACTCCGCAAAAGCCGAATTTCCCAAATTCTTCTTTTCCCACGCTTTCCTATATTCCTTTATTCTAATTTTAAGCAGGCGGCCAGTCTCGCTGAAGCGCCTCTTTTCAATTTGAATTTAATAGAAGGATACTGATTATTTTGGTACTTGAGAAACTCCAAAAGGAGATCCCGGAGACCAGTCCACGTACCCAAAACTGTGCCAATAATATATTTGATCCAAAAACATATGGCCAGAGGGAAAAAAATCGAGCTCGAATTTAGACATAAAACCCTCCGAAATGTGCTATTTCGGAACAACGAAGGGAAAACCACGGTCGAGCGTCTTATTTGCATCTCTAGCTCACTCTACCGAGCGGTTCTGTCCTCGATAGTTTCAGGACTGATAGTATCGAAGTCATAGAATCTAAAAACGCCATCTTTGGCCGGTCCCTTGACTTTGCCAATCTAAATGTACATAAAATCGTCCGCATATTGTGCGACCGAATCCCGCG
Source organism: Aspidiotus destructor (assembly GCA_035079395.1). NCBI lineage: Eukaryota > Metazoa > Arthropoda > Insecta > Hemiptera > Diaspididae > Aspidiotus > Aspidiotus destructor. The sequence continues at coordinate 5,285,804 of JAVHKZ010000003.1, read as the reverse complement.
TAGAGTGCGATTCACAACCTGTGAAAACCTGTAAGAAGTGGCCGTTTCTCTTTACTCTATGGTGTCCACGGAGACGATCGTCAATTGTTTTCGAAAAGGTGGTGTTGAATGGGAGAGTTTGGATGAGGGTTAAGGACCCGTCGAGGAGGATCATTTGGAACTTTCAACGGACCCGAATAAAAGAGCACGTCAGAGATTTAAATTTCGAAGATTACGTCACAATTGACGATACGGTATCGACGACAGAGTTTTTCGATGTGGACGTCATCATTGAGGACCACGAAAATAAAGCCGATGACGAGACTAATGAAGAGGACGGGGTGTCAGAAGTCGACGGAATTCCCTTAAGATTTGAAGTCCTCGCCGCGATTTATAAATTGCAAACTTATCTCAGTGCCTACCCAAAGAATTCGGGTATGATACAAAAAATAATTGTTCTATAGAGAATTTTGTACTTTCTACGGGTTCTTTTCGGACTCGCTCATCTAATATCGTGAATTTTGACTCAAAATTTGTTCCCCTGTGTACAGTGCATCCCCGCATATAGTGCGAATGATGTTCGCTCCTTCCGATCGCACAGTAACGAGGTTTTACTGTAGTTGAACACACAAACTTTCTCATGATGAAATTCTGGCGAGATCGACTATCACGGTCTAAAATAAGGTACACGGTTGCTTGCAGAAATTTACTCATCGATAGGCTGCTACAGTGATCTTATCTCGATCGAGGGACCGACGAGCGAACGTTTGATTCGCTAACTATTAAAAGAGATCTGTAAATATGTCAAGTTGAAAATCAGACAAAAGAACTTATCCTTTTGGTCGACTGAGCGATACAGATTGTTATATCAACCATAACCAACTTGTTATTTTTATAGTTTTTTTTTTTTTTCATGAAGGTCTTCCTTAAACTATTGTAAGAAACGTTAACGCAACGTATTAACGTCGGCATAATTATCCATTGTCGTGAAAGGATATCCTTTTTTATTTTTTCATTTTAAATACTACCCTCAGAAAGACAGACAAACGTATAGAAAAGAATTTTTATGCGCTGTTTCCACCCATATCACGTATCTTGCCCCAATGACAGGAACTCGAAATCAACAAAACCAGAAATTCTTTTCCTTCTTTCGATGAGATGTGAGCATTTTTTTTAACCGCTCTGGAATTTTTTTCCGTTTCCGGTTTCATCCATCGTAAAATTCACAACCCGATTCACTCAATATAATTCGTACGGTTAGTTTCACAATGAATTTCTGCTTGTTATATTTCGTGATATAATTTGCGACCGTGAGTGAGATTAGCGCGTCTAAGAGCAATTATAGTTTGGGAAAACGCTATCAAGAAATTAGAAGCGTACATTGATTACATGATGAGGTGAGAAGCCGATTTTGACGACTAAAAGTGTCCTTCCAGAAATTCTAAGCGAACCTTTCGGTTCACATTCTAGGCATATTAAGCCATCTTTCAATTTACAATCTCTGGTTTAATGTGGACACTCCTTTCTCGATGTTTACCGGAATACTGCCTGTTTTTAGAATTTCATTTCATGTCTTTGATTTTTGATGAACGTTTTTATTGCATTTTCCAACGTTTTTACTGCAGTTTTTAAAGTACGGAAATCCCAACTCACCCAATATGCTTCACTCTTACCCAGAAATAAACTTTTTGCTTGAGAAGAGAGGAGGAAATCTTCAATTTTTTATTAATGATGTAGATACTTCGAGGATCAACAGCTAAAGCAATGGCAATTTGTAGTACTACCCACAAAAATCTAAGTAAAGACAGACATACACAATAAGGAAATCCAGCTACCAGTGAGCGGCTAAAGGACAATAAAAACATCGACGAGCTTTTAAACCTTTTTAAGGCGTCATTTACATCACCATAGGTATGTGCTAGGCCCAATTTGGAGCTAGTACAGCTTACCCAGTTCGAAGCTAGAAATGTGACTTGCAATGAGCAAAGAATGCTCATTGCCCACTGAAAGGAATACCAATTGTTTTCTATTGGACAACGCATCCAATCAGAGGATGACAGTGGGAAATGACCACCCTTCTCTCATCGCATATCACAAATAGTAAATTTCTGCGCTCCATGAAAAAACATTCATGTGTAATACGTACGTCTTTGGGCGTTTTATCAAAATATCGATATATCGAGTGTATACTAGGTAGCTTTCGCTTGTTCGTCCCCAGTCTAATACATTGCTTATAAACTTATTAGGCTAATTAGCTTTCGGGGACTCATTCTTGGTCTGGTATAATAAGTTAAGTACGTATTCTGGATTAAGTCAAGGATTCCTTGTAAATTTTCTAAAAGGGGAGGAAGATCAACTCGGACTTGGATTTGCCGATTTCCAATCGACGGCTGGGGTGCCGGTAAAGATATTGAAAAGAGAATATTTAGATCGTTGATTCAAATCTCGTGTCGAGTTTGAGTCTCCCTACTCTGTTCAGAATTCTTCTACCCTGGTCAATTGCCTAAAAGACAATAACTTTAGGAGGTATTGGATTTCTTGGCGCAGCCAAAAAGATGAAGATCATGTTTCATGTCTTTTCAAAATTTTTCCGGATCAGATATGTTCTGAATCATGCGAGACAAAAATATTTAAGAGTTCCCTTCAAGAGATCATTAAAGTGTCTTTTATGATATAAGCCTACTTAAGAATATTTTAGGCTAAGGCTTTAGAGCGGCACACTCGCTTGGTCTAGTATAAGTCTACTTTGGAATATTTCAGGTTAATGAGCGTTTCTACTCTAGTATATTTCAGGCTGATGAGATTAGGGAGCCTCACTCGCTCCGCTCGTTCGTTCCTCTTGTTGGCCTAATGTAAGTCGACTATAGTATATTTCAGGCTGAAGAGATTAGGGGCCTAGTGTAAGTCTACTTTAGTGTGTTCCGGATGTTGTAAGCGGACCAGGACCAACTTAAGACATCACCTACTTTGATATCACCGACTTTGACGTCACCGACACATGACGTCACCAACACATGACGTCACCAACACATGACGTCACACATTTATGACATCACCAACTCATGACGTCACCGGCTCATGACGTCACCGGCTCATAACGTCACCAACACATGACGTCACGGATTTATGACGTCACAGACTTATGACATCATTGACTCATGACGTCACAGACTTATGACAACACAGATTCATGACATCACATATTTATGACGTCACAGACTTATGACATCACAGACTCATGACGTCACCAACACATGACGTCACAGATTTATGACGTCACAGACTTATGAAATCATCAACTCATGACGTCACCAATGCATAACGTCACCAACGCATGACGTCGCAGACTTATGACGTCACCAACTCATGACGTCACCGGCTCATGACGTCACCGGCTCATGACGTCACCGGCTCATGACGTCACCGGTTCATAACGTCACCGGCTCATAACGTCACCAACACATGACGTCACGGATTTATGACGTCACAGACGTATGACATCATTGACTCATGACGTCACAGACTTATGACATCACAGACTCATGACATCACATATTTATGACGTCACAGACTTATGACGTCACAGACTCATGACATCATCGACTCATGACGTCACCAACACATGACGTCACAGATTTATGACGTCACAGACTTATGAAATCATCAACTCATGACGTCACCAATGCATAACGTCACCAACGCATGACGTCGCAGACTTATGACGTCACAAGCTAATAGAGTCATTATGGTTCTCGGAGTTTTTTTAGCCTAATATAAATCTAGCCTACGCCTTTTCATTATATTAGGCTAAGCTAAAACTACAGGGGGGGGGCTCAGATTCGGACTCGCAGATTTGAGAATCACTGCCACAAGGAAAATTCCCATAAGGATGAGCCCGGAGCAAAGACATGAAACATGTCAAAACCTAGTCTCAAACTTGTGAATTTGCGATAGCGGATAAAGGCACAGTAAAGAAATCAACCAGTTTAAACCTCCCTGTGACGTCATCATCATTCATCTAACCTTGCGGTACTGATGGACCAGTCGATTGCTAAGGCATTTTCAGTCGATCGTCAACTTTCTTGAGAGATCTAAAAAATAATGTAGGTGTAGCCTACAATATTATCAATTTATGACGTTTCTTCTTTTGATAGTTTTTCTCCATAGGATGAGGCGATCGCTGAACATTGTGAAATTTGGTAAGTAGATCGCGGTTCACATAAGGTTGAGTACCGCTGCCTAACCTGTTCGTGACGTCATCAACTTAAATTTACATACGACGTTATCGAGCTTGTGACCTCTCCACCTAATCCCTGACGTCTTCTTCAACGTTCCTCTCTGTAATCAGCTGCATGCTTGTGTATTGAAAGGTAGAAAGACGATGCATGGATAGTACTACCGGGGCTGACGGGCTTCCTGAAGACGAAGATGGTATGAGTACCTACCGCTCCTAATCGAAATCGGAAGATGATCTCCACCTCTATGAATTTTATGGACCGTTTTTGTTCGTTGAAGAGGAGATTGACAAAACAATGGGTATTATAGGTTGCCCATTCTTATGCAGTTTCGGAAATCCGTAGAAACGAGGTAAGTATGCAGCTGATGACAATATGGTGCATTGGCTCACACTGCACGGGCTTAGTATAAAGACCTCCTAGTATTACGAAGTGAGCTAGTAATAAATAATACTGCCCACTCATACTCGGCTTGTCTAGGCTGGAGTTTGAGACTACTAAAATTAGCACCGCAGTAAGCTGCTTATTGTTTAGCTGCGAGTTGTTCCTATTTTTTCTGCCAAATGTAAACAACACCTCTAACTCGAACAATCACAATTATGTTTCAGTTGAAACTAAAATTCACTGATGCGTTAAAGCGATTAGTTTATTCTAGGATTAAATAGTCCAAATAAAGTTATGACTAAAACCATTTTTGTGGAAACTTCATAGTTTTGACTGAAGAACAGTTGCGGGTTTCAGCTGTAACAGATGTACGTCACTCATACTTTGTATAGTCCTTATAGGATGTTATAGAATTTTCCCTAAGTTCTTAAAAATCCACATTTCCAATGGAAGAATAACAATGGGCAATTATGATGCTTTAATGAATTCCGTATTTGGAACAAGAAAGTAGTCCGTAAAAAAATCGCAGCCAATCTCTTTGGAAAATGAATTCAATGAATAGCCTAGGCATGGTATGAAATGACTAGGTATTTTATAGATTGACAAAATGGAATTGGGCAAATTATGAAGCACCCTAAGTTGAACGAAGAACGAGATGCTCCAAAGTGGGAAACTTAATTTATAATCTAATTACATACGCGTGGTGAAGTATGTTGGGTGGCTGTCACTTATTGCAACAGGACGCGTGAATCTGTGACTTTTGCTATTGCACTCAGCGGTTTGTGTCACATTTTTAGGTGTACTGGCAACGTATGAAACTCTAGCCATGACCACTTTTATCCTCAGTCTGCTTCGTGACAGCAGTCCGCAGCGAAATTGGCGCATTTCCTAGAATGTCAGCCGCTTTAAGGAACTTCTCCGCGCAAACTGTCAAGCAGTTGCTGCACTCTTTGTCCCCTACCCAAACTAGGATGAACCTGTGGTCCGATTTACTTTGGTCAACGTCCGGTAGAGCAATGCAAGCGGCCCTACCTACTTCAGGTGCCTGAAATTTTGCGTCTGAATCGCGCTTCATTTTTTTTTTTGCCTGCTGGATCTAACCTTCTCCAGCCGCTGCTCTTTCCTCAACTATTGCACGTTTCCGCACATTTAGGACTTCGACGTCGGGTGAAGGGGTTTTTTGGCTTTCATCGTTGGGCACCAGCCTGTCTCGCAGCGCTTTCTCCAGCTCATCCTCGTCAACCAATGGCGGCACAGATCACCGGGCAGCCCAGTTTGTTCTAAGCTGATACGAGCGGGCATGCTGAACATCGCCTCGTTAGGGCTCTCTTAATACCCGCATGCAGTGCGTGATCCTTCATCTGTTGAACGAATCGGAGACCTTGACTTCACGTGCGTGAGCGGTGTTCACTCCACCAACTGTTCCTTGTCACGATTTGCCCGCTCGGCACTCCCTTAGGATTGGGAATGCCGAGGTTTACCATGGACAATTTTAAAATTTTCGCGTCTAGTACACATCCACACCATCCGTAAGCACTAACATTACTAAGTGAATCACGTCCGCAGACTTTCAAGTTCCGGTCGGCTAAAAAGTTTCCCCAAGTTTCTAAATCAATCGTTGGAAAATATTGCGGGGCATGTTGACACAATGTATTTATGATAATATACAAACCATACAAAACCAGAATTTAGAATAACAGAATTTTCAATAAGAAAAAAAGAAAAAGACAGAAGAAAAATTAATGAAGGAAAAATTTTTGCCAAAAAATAAACTACATGAGCATAAAGAGCTTTTCGACTGAAAAGCCATTATCAAACAGACCAAAAGTTTAGATTGAGTGTAGGAAACAAAAGAAACAGAACGCAGTCAGACCGACGGTGACAGGAAATTAAGATGGATCATAGTCGTTGGGTGGAGAATATAGAATTTCTCGATGAGGTCATTGTCGGGAACAAACCGATTCAAAACTAAAACCCGACTATTATGCATGTGACCTACGACCTCGATGTGCTCAAGAGCCAACCGACGACGAAACACACTTTCAAAGTGGAACATAACAGCCTGGTTCAGCTCAAAACTATGGCCGGATTTCGAAAGATGCTCTGCAAAGAGGGTAGAAGAGGTGTTCCTGAACCCTGATACAAAGCTGCCGGCTTGTCTTCCTATATAGACAGCCGGGAAGATAGAACATTGAAGCTTGTAAACTCCACTTCTCTCAATCATAAGGATAGGATCCTTGAACCTACAAAATAGGGAACGAATGGTACAAGGATTATAGAACTCCGGACGGAAACCGAAGGGTTTCAGGAGGTGACGGAAGTCAGAGAATAACTCACCCATCTTTCCCTCCTCCTCCCCAACCCAACAATCCTACGGGGAAGAGAGGTATAGTCGAGTTTAAAGCTTTAGAAATATGTTTCCTCCAGACCATACGATCAATGTCGATCTCAATGCCATTAGAATGGGCAAGGTTTTTGTTAGCACACAGCTCCTCAGAAAACCCCTGCGGAGGGAGGGGAGGAGAAACAAGGCGGTGGATAAAACTACTGAAGGGCAAAACGAGAAATTATGGATAGAAATATCCGTCGAAGTGCTCTTTCGGAAAACCTTGAAAGAGTGCTCACCGACTTCAATGGAAATTGAGAGATCGAGGAAGTTGATAGAGGCACCACCTACCTCAGTAGAGAACTCAATAGCGGGATAACGACTATTAAGGAACGCTAAGAAATTATCAAGATCACAACGAGAGCCACTCCAGAGGCAGAGGACATGGTGGAGGAGGTGAAAACCAGATTGGAATACCTCCTTCTCGAACCGTTTGAAAACACCTCGGAAACGAAAGAATTGAGGGGGGAGCCGATGGGGACACCAATACCTTTGGGGAATTCGTAAATGAGGTACCGAAACTGGCAAAAGTTAGGGGAAAGGCTCCTCTCGAATAATGCCATGAATTCCTTGATAAGACGATTGGAGACCTGCGCATCAGTTAATAAGGAACTAGCGTATTCCAGAGTGGGGGCTAGGGGGATGCGTGGGAACATACTTTTAACATCAAAAGAAACAAGGGAAGATCCTTCAGGTGGAGAAACACAGCTGATTTTCTCCGCAAGCTCAGAAGAGTTGCTGACAGAGAAATCAGACTGGTAGTTTACCAACGACATAAACCACTAATCAAGGAACTTGGATAATTTGAACGTGGGGGAGGAAATGAAGAACACCACCGGTCTGATGGGTATGTTTTCTTTATGTAACTTAGGAAGGCCATGAAGCCGAGGAGGTATAAAATAGGATTTCTGAGCAAAGTAGTGGACTTATTAACAAGTAGCCTAACATCACAAACGTAACGAACAAAATTAAAGTCTGAATCTACACTACTAACAGTACGGCCACCACTTTCCAAAGATTCCAGGATCTTCCTTTTGTAGTCAGCTCGATCCAAAATTATTAAGGCGCTGCCTTTGTCCGCTTATTAATTTTTCTTTCGTCTTTTTCTTTCTTCCTTATTAAAATTCTGTTATTCTAAATTCTGGTTTTGTGCGGTTTGTATATTATCAAAGGTACATTGTGTTCCTCAAGTTTATTCGAGGTACGTTGGCATTCATTTACAACATGGTGACGACCTACTTACTGGGAACGATTCAAAGGTTTTGCCCAGTTTCCTACTCAAAGGCGAACCTACCCCTTACTTTCATCGTGGAAATAAGTGAACGATTACTGCTTCGGATCATTTTTACAATCTGCCTAATTACGTTTCGGCATTTCATAAAATTTAGCGTCAGTAATTCAGACGAAGAATCAGCAACCAAAATCCATCAAAAATGTTCAAAATTAAAATTGGCCGTAAAATGACCAAAGATGAGCTCAAAAATCACCACAATTAAAAAAAAGAACAACCAGAGAAGGACCTAATTTGATGGAAGATACAGGGCTGGAAATGTTGGAAATTGACCAAATTATGGTCAAGAAATCCTTTAGAAGTATCAAATCTGTTTATTAGCGCAAAAGGTGTAAACATGTGCATTATCAAATTTCATGTGTATGAATTAGCCTATCATTCAGTAAAAGAAAAAATACGCAGTATCGTAGAGAATATCCTAATTCTTTAATTCAACTGTACTTCATTCGGATGTCAGAAAACAATTATCTTCTTTTTTCCTCCGAATGCTAGTTTTCCAATGTGATATGAGCATTCCATTTCGTTATCGGCCAACGTCAATGGACCACTTATGAGCGCAAGGGTGAGGGAACTGTTGAATTTAGCTACGTCAGCAGACCAATCTAAACGTACAAGTACTGGGTAGGCATGTTCAAGTGAGAATTTAAAGTCTTAAGGTGCATTACGTACAAAAATATTGGATAGCAGCTAACGATTCGGCGCTCTTGTCAAGTGTATTTTTTTGGTCGACATGCGCATAATTCGAACTAGTTTTGTGAAACAGGTAGAAGGAGTGAAAAGAGTACGCCCACTTCTAATCGAAGATCTATACCTCATTCCACTCGTTAGCTCGAGAGATCAGATCACTGTTGAACTACGTGTTGGTATGTCGAGGCTTCCAATCGGGATCAGGTTTCTACTTGTCGTTCCACACATGTTAATTTTTCATTTCGGAGGAGCTCGTGATCGTGCGAAATCGTCGTATTCATTACTTTGCTTTTTCTTCTCTCGCTCTTAGAGAGTTGGTGAATTTTCATTCGGAGAATTTGATTTTTTTTTTTTCGCATGCCGTAGTTTGCTTTCCATCTTCAATGCTGCGAATCGGTGAGTACCTATGTATTTTATGTTGAGGATGGAAAATGTCTTAGGGGGTAGTGTCCGAAAAAATTTGTTTTTTTTCCCTCTTCGGAGTAATGTTTATTCGACAGTATTCGTTTTGTATGATAGTAGTTCGTGGTCGTAGAGATATTTATTTTTGTGGAGTACTCGTATTATTATTTTCTAAAAATTTGAACGTTTCAAGTTGCGAAAGATGAAAATTGTTTTTCTATTAATGGAATCGATGAGCTAATGGACGGTTTTAGGAGCTTACCTATAAATTACCGCCTTGTTTGTAGTGTAAGTAGAATACATCGGGAAAGTAGAAATAGTCTGCATTAATGAAAATTATACTCTGAGCTCTGGAACTTGGAGTGCAAAACTTTTGAAATTTTGTCCTTATTTTCTGTGCATCGCCCGCTAAAAAGATGAAAATTGTATTCTGTGCTCTGGAACTTGAAAAGTGCAAAACTTCCAAAATCTTGTCCTCATTTTCTAGGCACTGCCCGCTAAAAAGATGAAAATTGTATTCTGAGCTCTGGAATTGAGAAAGTGCAAAACTTATCTAAATTTTGTCTTTATTTTCTGTGCATTGCCCGCTGAAAAGATGAAAATTATAGTGCAAAACATTCAAAATTTTGTCCTCATTTTCTGGGCTTTGCCCGCTAAAAGTATGAAAATTATATTCTGTGCTCTGAACTTTGAAAGTGCAAAACTTGCCGAATTTTGTTCATCATTTTCGGTGTATTGCCCGCTCGCGGCGCTGTCGATACTCGAATCGCAGGACGTTTATTCTGACCCACTTGAAGGGCGATAAATTTTTTGCTCGATTTCGACTACAAATTTTTGGAATTCTCGTGAAAAAAATCTGGTTTGGAAGGGACAGGATCGCCATTATATTGCTAAGGCTATTTTTATAATGAGCTACTTTCTTTTTTCGATTTAGCTTCGGGAAGCCTTTTCGAAAATGCTGACTTCATGACGGTAGCATCTCTAGAGCTACCGAACTGGACGATTAAATAGAACTTATAATTAATGTATTTTATAACCTTTGATCAAAATTTCTCCATGTCCGTCCCTCCTAAAGAAATTTCGCAGCACCTTGTTGGCTATTCGTCAAACTTCATCAATTTTTACAGAGCGTACGCCATAATGTTGACGATTGAATGGGGTTTTCGACGAAATTTGTGAGATAACGCTAAAACGCAAATCATTAGATGTGCGTATTTTCAAATCTACAGAAGTTTTATTTGAACTCTATGTAGACGAAAATTTCTTCGACTTTGCTGAACTAAGTTTTGAACCAAACGATGTATTTTTGACTAATCTGCCTAGGGTTTCGAAGAGAATTTCTTCAATTTAAAAGTTTGTAGGGTCATTTAAGTATTTTTGTTTGAAATTAGCCCTAAATTTCTCTAGTGAACCGAATGAAATTTGAAGTTTTCAGCTATACAAATTTGGTACATTTCAGTCCATTGCTTTCAAAAAAGTCACAGTAGACAACCAAGTTCGGTGTAGCCTCAAATTGGATAAAGTTCAGATACCTAATTCGTACATTTGAAGTATACATCTCACGTTTTGCGTTTACATCATTTTTGCATACCATAGAGGGAGCAAAAAGTAAGTTTTTCTGTAGCATGATTGTGCTAGATCTTAGTCCCTCTTGAATAATCTGCGGCGAAACTTTATTCTTATTCAGCTTGTTAGCTTTATCGCCATGAAGAATTGTACGATCGGTTGGCGAGGTATAAGAAATTTTTTGATCGAACGATGTACTCCTAGTCCGGACTTATGTTAAAGTTAGTTTATCTCGTTTCACTCGACATCACAGTGAATTTTTCATCTCAATTCATGAATAGCTAAAATGTTTGTCAACTGGGTACCCGATTCAATTTTTTCAATCAAAAAAAAATTGAAATTTTCTCAACATTTTACAAACTGGTGTGACGAAAAAGGTCGCTTAGGACCAAATTTCCTCAAATGTCGGGAGGTTTTTATTATTTCCCTTTAACGTAGAAAATTAGGATCATTTTGTACGAAAATTTGAAAGTCTTATCGTTCTCTTCTATAGTGTTAAGAATTGCAATTTTAATATTATAAAATTCTTTGCTCGCACAGCTTTTTATAATATTGAAATTAGATCAAATCTGTGCTATTTTATTGTAAAGAATTGCGATCTTCATGTACGGTACGATGATTCTCTAGCTAATGAGAGCGATATTGTTTCCTGCAGTCAACCCTATGTTTTTGGACTATCGTCGCCAATTTTTAAAACTTGTACGTTTTCATAACTCCACCTTTCTACGTTTGACGTAACTTAATTTTTCTTGAGAGTCAGTAAAAATTAATGTAGTCTCTTTTCCCCCATTTTAATTTCGCTTTGCCTGAATGTGCCGAATTTAGAAATCAATCTTTCTCTTTTGAGCTTAATATCTGGTCATTCCAAAGAAAGACCGTTTTTGGGCCCATCTGTAGTTCTTAATCTCGAAAAGCGTCGACTTGGTCCAGAATTTTTAGTAACTCCGCGCCAGATAGCCATAGTAAAACTTCGTATCTGTATGGTGGCCCGTATATAAAAATGTAATCAGGGCCGTCTTTACCTAATTTGCCACTTTAGGCGAACGAGTCTATGCCACCCTCTTCAGTCGCCGTTCAAAACCAACTAACTGTATAACAGATAAAATTCTCTTTTAGATCTGATCTCTAGCACCGTTTTTCGTCCTCTTACTGGTTTGAAAGGTCATGACGATCTAGGCCTTTACCCGTGACCTTCATTTGCTAGGTACCCGTGACTCAGAAATACAGCTAAGACGTTTTTCCAGTCACTAAATTCATCATAATGACAAGTTTGTTCGGGAATCTTCCTTACCAAAAAGCACATAGGGAATACATTGTGATTTCTTCACTTTTCTTAAAGCCGCGCAAAGGAGGGAAAAGTGCTCCATAAATCCGTGAAATTGTTCCAACCGAGACTTCAACATTATGCATACGGATTTTTATGTGGAAAGCGCAGCGAGAAATTATCGGCACGAATAATTCTTCTTAATTGCTCCAAGTATTTTTACACTCGTGAATCAGGACAGTAAGCGTTTTTCACTTCTCGAGTTCGACTCGCAGAATATTGTCTCGCTACGTAAGCAAACTGTATTGTTTTGTGATACTGCTCGTAATATCTAAGACAATTACTAGTACTTCTCTTCTCCTTTTTATACGTCACTTTATTTCGAGAAATCATTCCGACGATATTTTCTGTACTCTTCTGCTTGAAGAGTTCAACTCCGTTCGCTCTTGAAAGTTATATGAATGCATAACTTGAATTTTGAATGGCGTCCTTCTTCAAGTATAACATAATATTCCCTAGGAACTGTATACGCGTTACTGAGGTGTTGTCGGATAGTGTCGATAAATCGTATTCGAGGGGTATTTATAGCCCTGACCTAGCTTTGAAGGGATTAGAAAATTTTCTCGGGGGTAGTATGCTTGTCATTAGGCTTTTTCGAATGTTCCAACATCCTCTCTATCAAGTTTTACAGGCCTACGTAAAGTTTTTTTTTTTTAATTTGAAGCCGAGGCTACCAATACGATTTAATCCCTTACTGAGAAATACGAGCAACTGTTTTTTACAATTGGATACTTTTTGAAAAAAAATACTGATTATTTTCTCATTCACTACTGCCATGAAGATATTCAAAATATGCTTCGGATCAGGCGAAATTATTTCCTATCTTTCTCACTGAAATGAAGGATTGTCTTTGAATTCTCACTTTCTATTCAAAGCAATGCGTCTCCTTCAAATTCTCATCTTCGTATTTGCGTTGTATTATTTACTATTTTTTTGATGAGTCGACAAATGAAGAAAATTTAGACCTTTAACAGAACTGATTTGTTTTATGAACACAAGGATATCGAAAAATTTACTCTCGAATTGATTGGATTTGAAAAATTTCGACATCCCCGGTGGACCAAAATGATGGTACCAATGGGAGTTTTCATTAAATTTGTTCGAGCCTAAGAAAGCGAAACGTTAGATGTATAGGGTCCGTCGAAAAGATGTTAACAGTTGAATGGGAACTTGAACTAAATTTGTTATAGCTAAAAAACGCGAAGTGGTAGATGTGTAGTTTGAATTTATGGAATTTGTATCTCAATTTTATCTTTAATTTGCGCCAAATACAAAATTTCTACGTACTCTCTGAGCCAATTTATGGACCAGAATGTACCTAAAATTTATCAATTTGTCAAAATTCTCTAAAATTTAGTATCGTTCAAACTTTGATATTTTACTCAATTCGAAAGGGAAATTTAACGCTGATTCCAAAAAAAAAAATATCAGGAAAACCATACGAAGTCTGAAAGTGGGAGAATTTTCGAACTTCATTCTGGACATTTTGGCAAATTGATCACATTTTTACACAACTTGGCCCGTAACTCGGCTCAAAGAAGACGTAGAAACTTTGCATTTGGTGCAAATTGAAGATAAAATGAGATACACATTTTATCGCGTTTTTGAGCAGAATTAAATTTAGTTCAAATCCCCATCTAACTGTTAACATCTTTTTTGCGGACCCTGCATACTTCAAACTATACTTCAAACCTACAGAATTTGTATCTCTATTTTATCATTCAATTTGCGCCTACACTCAACTTTCTACGACTTTTTTGAGCCGAGTTATGAACCAAAAAGTACCAAAATGTGCCAAAATGAGAAATTGAAAATTCCCTTTCAAAATTGTTTTTGAAATCTGCGTTAAATTTCACTAGGTATCAAATTAAGTAAAATATACCCATTTGAATAGTTTCCAATTTTTGGTACATAATTTGACTCGGGAAGGTACCGGTAGTAGAAAGTTGCGATAGGAGCGAAAATTGAAGATGAAATTGAGATTTAAATCTCGTAGCCTAGATTTGAAGTTACGCTGGAGTGAAGAGCAAACTCCCACTTAAAAGGTGTCCAATAAGATCAGAAATTCTCTCCGCTGTAAAATTACGGTTCGAGACCATTTTGTAAATATTACGCTCGTTAATGGCTCACGCCGAAAACGCTCGCGCTACATTTTTTTAAATACATACGGTGATGGTAATTTTATTCAATTCTTTATTCGATGTGTTTATTCGTAGGTACCGTACCGTCGAATAAAACGTTATTCGTAGGTACCGTACCGTTGAATAAAACGTTATTTGTAGGTACCATGAACAATTTTTTCTTCATCAGGATTGTTTGTACAAAAAAAAAATAATAGGTAATTTGAAATTATGTAATTACATGCAATAATTCAAAAATAGTTAGAGGAATAAAACCAAACTAAATACTCATGCAAAGCATGATGGACACGTGATGAGTTCCATGATGCAATTCTCATGCACTTCAGTGGAGCAACATTCAGTAATTATAGTATCATCGTCGAGAGTATTTTTACAAACAATACATTCTTCATCTCGGCGTCGTTTCTTTGGTTGAGTTGGACCACACTCTTGAGACAACTTGGATTTTCGTTTTCGCGATTGTGGTTTGGCACTTGTTGCTGTTCTGTTTGCAATAGACTTATTGAACGCGCAGAGCTGACGGATAGAACGTTTTGGTCGCCCTCAAACTTTGACCTTTGTTTTGAACTGCAAATTTTGAAATTTGCTGGGCACGGATATATTGTCCTCTTGTGTTGGTGTCGTTATTTCTGTTTTTCACTCTCGTCTTTATTTTCCTTGAGACGTTTCTCTCAGTATCCAGTTCAAACTCCACTATCCCTCCCTCGCTTTCAAGTTGTTCCAAAAAGCTTTGCAAGGAAGAACTATTACTTTGAGCAGGGGCTAACTTCTGTATGATGTTACGAATTTTTTGAGTCGATAAACTCTTGTCAAATTTATTTTGAATCACCGGAGAAATTTGACTAACTTTACAATTGGCTCCGTGAAGGTCAGAGATTACACTCTTTTCAATCTCTTTTAAGTGACTTACTCCAAACGCAGCTTCACTGATCTCGTGATTATGATCAAGATTAACGGACGTTATTCGTACAATTGTTGAATTAGCGGGCTTGAAGCACGTTATTTTTGCTATACATGCCAGATAATTATATCGTAGATTTTCTCGTTTACCGGTGCTCGTTGATGAACGTTGAATCCCATGTCGGCAGTGAAGTGTGATTTGCTTCTTGTTATTTGTGGTGATAATGAATGGTTGGTGGTTCTCGTCACAAAACTTACGAAATTAAATGATTCATGGGTGGAGAATTCATTCCCTACACTGCAAAAACTATTCATCGCAAACTGTAACTGTTTAACACTCTTTGATATGCACGAAAGTGAACACGATTCTAAACTTCAACTCAACAGGATGTCTTGATAGTAACACAACAGCTTTGCCTACTTCTAATATTCTCTTCATCTTTATTTCTGGGTTATCGTTATTTTTGCAGAAACCTACTCGTCTAATTTGGCGAGGTAATACTCTTCATTGTCATCATCTCATCATGATTCAACATTTCGAGTTTCATCCCCAGTACCTACGAATAACGTTTTATTTGGCGGTACGGTACCTTCAAATAACGTTTTATTCGACGGTACGGTACCTACGAATAACGCTAACCTTCTTTATTTACAAAATGGTAATTTATCATTCTGGTTCACCCCGTATATGGTGAGAGAGGGACTCAGAGAAATTTCACCGAACTACGAAATAAAACTGGCATTTTTCTTCGAACTTTATGACAAACTTTTATTTCTATCCGAAAAACTCCACTTTTTCATTGTGTGTGAAGGCGAATACCAATCTTATTTTTTTGCTTGAAAATTCGTGATATTTCGACTGCCGAACTATGAAGAGCCGGTCTTCGAAATGACTGCCGATAAAACGGGTTCCCTGTTGAAACGATGAATCCTGGCTGTAGAGTCTTGACCCTTGAACAAGAGGAAATCATGTAGAATTTATCAATTTTCTGGCTTCGCTCGGGGAAAAATATGATTCCTGCCTAGCAAGATCATTTTAATTCGACTTTTTCCTGATCTTACGAATATGTACTTTGAAAATTATGATATCGCTTACGTATTAACAACCTCTCCTAAAATTCAATTCAATCGTGCAAGATATTTGCTGTGTTCGTCGATTGCAATAATCTTTTTGAGTCCTAATTTCGTCAGTCCTCTACGACGCGACTCAAAACCGTACCGAAAAGAAGAGAAATTGACGTACGAGTGATCGTGACACTGTGTTGCCAGATAACATCAGAAATCCGTATCCCATTTTTTCTAATAAGACCTAAGATTAAGATTTCTACGGACTTCTACTTATCCATCAATAAAGGTCAGGAGAAAGGTATCTCTCATAGGAACATTTGAGATACTTTTCCCTTGATCGACTCAATGTTACGAGAAACGGCGGTATCAGCTCATAACGACTAGGAGAAAAGTATCTCTCATATATGTGACTAAGGTACTTTTACCTACTTGAGCACAAGAAATCTGTATTTTACGCAAAATCTATAGAAAAATCTGGATAGACAGCGCCTGCCAGTGCCGTACTTATTTATTTATTTATTTATTTATTTGTTTTTTTTTTTTTTTTTTGGGGGGGGGGTTCTTTTCACATGTACATTAGAAAGACCCGATGACAATTTCCGGAACAACTATTATTTATTGATCAGGATACGCCACTGGAGCCTGCCTTCTGCTCGATCAATTTTCACCAAAAATGAGTTTCGATCACATCAACATCTGAATTTTAAGCCCCGTCATATCCTGTGAACTTTCTTCGAATGACTTCGATGGTATTTCGTAAAATTTTTCGTTAGATCAAGAACTTCAGAGTAACAGCCCTACAGTCGTGTTTGATCAAATCTATTATTATATAGCTCCCAGGTCGAAATTTTTCTCCTTTTCCCATCCAATATTTAAAACCCCTAAATGGCACCTCTTTTTTTGCGGAGGAGTTTGTCGTACTTCCCTATGAGCTAGAAAGCTAATTCTTTTTCCCCACGAACTCGTAATTATCTGTAGTTTGACAAAAATCCAAAACTTGGAAAACATGCCATACTTAGCAAAAAAAGAAAAAACGGCAAAAACTAAAATATCGCTCTGCAAACGACTTTATCTGAATCCTTCATTATACGAGGCCTGAATCAGGTAGGTCACTATGTGTACAGGCCTAATGTATGACCTGGTTCCAAGAAAGGGCCTTTCAGACTTACTAGGAATGGGGGTATGCCTATACTAACAAAGCTCAAAGCTAAGCCATTATTATACTAGGGTGGAGACTATAGAGTAGGCTTACCCTAGACGCTAGACCAAGCCGCGAGTGAGCCCCCCTCAACTCATTAGCCTAAATATTTCAAAGTAGACTTATACTAGACCAAGCGAGTTTGCCGCTCTAAAGCCTTAACCTAAAATTTTCTGGAGTCACTTTGATGATCTCTTTAACAGGAACTCGGCGCGCATAATCCATCACATATCTGATTGGGTAAAATTTGGAAAAGACATAAATGATGATCTCTATATTTTTTGCTACGGCAAGAAACTCCATCACTCTTATGTACACGTATGTTTTCTAAATCCTCCATTGCTTTTGTAATTAATTTAATACCGTATTCACGTATGGAATCGTAATGAAGGCGTATAAGGGGCGGAGGGGGGAGTATTTCTGTCGTACAAAGTTGAATTGACGTGTATGCAAAAACAATAATGATCATATGGAAAAGTATCAAAACAAGTCAGAAAATGTGCTCGGAAGAAAATCAGATTTCTGTTGTTGTTTTCTAAGATCAGTTTTCAATTTAAAATCCAGTAACAGTAATAATTTTCCATAACAAGTTCTCGATTCTTAGGTACGGTACATCACATTACATGTACGTGAAGAAAAATCGACGTAAATGCTTTCGATTGTAATCGGAGCTCCATTACCAACACATTTACAACAAATTGCGCGGAAGACTTCGTCTCGATGATCGTTGTTTTGCATTTATACATACGTCATTTTAACTTTGTACGGCAGATCTGTCATACGAACTCATTTAATTTTTACCTCGATTCTTAATCACGAATTGGAAAGTTTTTACATAATGTCGAACTTTGATAAACGGTACATGGTTAAATTGAGACAGTAGCCAAGTCGAACAAATAATATGTTCGATCTCAAGACACTTCCATGTGAGTGTCTACAATTCCTGTCGCCCCATGTGATTTAGTGGGGTTTCAGAGAAATTCTGAAGAAGAATATTGTTGTTGATTAGAAAATAGAAACCCAAATCTTCATCTTCACAGAGAAGGATAGAATTACCGATGCCAACGGGCTACCTATTGGTGAAGTTCTGAGCCGTGGGTGTGGGTGGTGAGTGTGTGCACTGTGGGAGAAAATATGCGACTGTTGAATTGGTTAAAACGTTATGACCTCTTAGAAGTTGAAAGTCGCTCCTTGCTACTTTTATGGCTCTTAACTTAGTACTCCAATCTCACCCTTCTTTAGTACTCCAATCTCATCCTTCTTCTTCTCATAATCAAATTCTTATCGCTTCAGACTCTCTCGGCCCTACATGCTATCACAGAGGCACCTTAAAGTCACAATACCAAACCCACTATCATTACACTCGCTTCCTTCTTCAACATCTTCACTCTAACAACACTAGTACATCTTTCATGGGGATTCCCAGTCACAAGGGAATTGAGAATAATGAACGAGTTGATTCGGCAGCTAAAGCCGCTTTCTCCTCGCAGTCTGCTGCTAAATACTCATTCATTAGAGTGAATTTTCTCCTAGGTATAGCCCGAGAAGAAAACGAAGAAAAATAGCAAAGGCACTACTTGGAAAACATTCGCCACTCCTTCTCAATATTTCCATCTCGAAAACTCGATACCCTCTCATCCCTCGTACATATTGTCGAACTACGTCAACGGAAAATTCACTGTCACAATTCGCAGACTTCGTTTCAATCACAAGAGGCCGTCAAACGCCGCAGGCCGCCCCGCAAACGGCGAAAGTTTTCAAGTCCCCTCCTATCATGCGAGTATAGGTATAGCTCAGAGGTCGACATTTTTCTTTTCTAAGTACCAAATCCGCCGGACAGCACATGGCGCGCGGCAAATATTTCAAAAAAGTTTCTCATAGAACAACTTTTCTATTGAAATATCTTTCCGCCCGCTCGTAGGAAGAAAGAATTCTGTGAAAGAAAACGATTTACCACAAGTGCTCTTACTTGACCTACGACTGCAAGAATAAAATTTCATTCTATTCTGTGTTTGAGAAATAATTTTCAGTAGGCTATCATTAAAGTCGCCTCTATGATGAAATTTCTCGAAAATGAAGTGATTCAGTTCGCCTAAATCTAGAAACGAAGAATATACTTCCGTCAAATGGCAAATCTGTTACGTATTTCAACTTGGCACCGAGGTTTTACTGATGGATTATTTTTCGGCTATACCGAGATCATGAACGACTAGGAAAACATTACAAGATAGAAGAGAGGGCAGAGCAGGCCTAAATTCCTCACAAGTTTCTTACCCCTGAGCTCTACCGATCAAAGTTTTCCCCTTCCGAGAAATAGAAATATGAACTTCGAGTATCGAACGAAAACAATTTTATAGAATTTATTTGTTCTTTATCCTTGCAGAATTTCGATTCGACACATCGAGCATAGTCAGAGTGAAAAAATCATGACTTATGAAATTTAGAAAGAATTTTTTTTATCATAAATTTGTTAGATTGAATTTTCCTTTTTCAACTTGAATGCGTTCGAAATTTAATGGAAAAATATTTGCCTCCACAATATTTCCATGCACATAGGCACTCGTATTTTACTCGCTTAGTATCGAATTTGACTATTTGTACTATTTCCCGCAATTTATGATTGTGAAGTGAGAAATATATGCGTCTTCTTAACAAGTTTCGGCAGAACTTCTCACTCGACAATCTTTGGTACCTATAATATGTTCTACTTTTTCACGTAATCGTTGAATACTTGGAATTCATTATTTGTGCACGCCGTAGTTGCTTGTTTTTATGCTTTATTGTGCTTCTTTTCTTTTCAGTAGTATTTTATGCTAATATGTCTCCGCACTCGGTAGAAGCTGTTTGGTGGTCCACCTAAACCATCTTTTTCTATCCGTTCTTTAATTTGTTTTTGATTTCTATGGAAACAAATTATTCGGACGGATTATGAAAAGGTGGTTTTTTCTTTCAATTGCACCTTACCTCGTCACATTAATGAACACCGATTGAAGTCATTCAAGCCATCGCGCGATACTTGTAAAAAATATTATCTAGTTTGTCATTAGATCAGGCGCGGATTTACGAGACAAGGGGGTATTCCCTAATTTGTGAAAAAGACTCATGTAATGTACAGTTTGAAATTTTCAAAAAATGGAATACTCGGATTCGCGCCTGTTAGATAGTACGCTTTTCAATTGAAAGTTGAAAAGAGGACGCTGAGCTCGAATTCGTAGATCATAGCCACGATTATTGATTACTATATTATTGACTGATCACACTCATGTAAATACACAAGGCAGTTAATTAAATTCGAGTGAAATGTAATTTCAAGCAGAGCCGGACTTGTGTGCGATGCTGCCCTGGGCCCTCGGGAGATATTTTTTACATTTCTAGTTGGACAGCAAAATTGACGCCCTTTTACGCATCAAAAAGTTCGCCACCCAGGGCATGGATAAATCCGTCATTGATTTCATGAACTTCTCAACCCTTACTTTATATTTCATAAAGTGTACAGTCTATAAAACTTGAATTGTCTACTCATGACAAGGTATCTACCGGTCACGGAAAACTCCGAAAATTACGATTTTTAAAATTAGGTCAGGGAAATCGACGCAAAATCTTGAGAGGTCTCGAAAAGTCACGGATTTGAATTTGTTTGATCCGGTCAGGCCTGACCAACCTGCGGCCCTCGAAAGGATTCACACAAATTGAAAAACTACAGAGAACCAACGAATTTCTATTGATATAAAATTTGAAGAGTCCAAATGCTTTTTCCCCGACTAAATTTTTACAACATACTTTTTCAATTAGGTGCGGGCCGCGGAATTTTTGTAAAAACTCATGAAGCCCACTGGTCATAAAGGGTTGGTCAGGCCTGCGGGAGACATTCTTGATGGACGTCTTTCTTAGCTTGCATTAGAATATGGGATTCTTTGTACGATAGCCTTCTGCACCATATTCCACGCTCCCGATTTGATGTAGACAGATTGAGAGAAGGAAGAGATCAAATGCATGACACGAATTAAGAAATTGGTCAAGTAGATGGGTTTTACCGTTGCCCTCTTTTTGTCACTGCAGTCTCGTCCACTCTCCACAATATACCTCAATGATGGTGGCGATAAGCAAGTTCCAATTTTTCCACAGTAATGTGAAAAATCTCGGTCCCTCTAGATGATACGCCGTAGTGAGTGCAAATGGAAACTGTGGATGAGAAAAACTCGAATTCATTAGAGACTAAAGATAAGAGTTTTTCACGAACCCTTCTAGCCTCGTCATTTGTTCTTTCTTTTTCATCTATAGGAAGAGCCTAACAAGGAGTTTCCCTGTTACAGGGTGCGCTCAGAGGAATTCTGCGCGTACGCATAACGCTAGGACTTCGAAAAATTTTTGGCTCTTCTGTAGTTCTCTTTGGGACTGAGAAATTCGTGACCCTTACTGGCGGGAGACCTGTTGTCTGGAGGCCCTCTCAGGAATCTTAACGCTGGGACGCGGAATAATTCCTGGCTCTTCTATAGTCCTCTAAGGAACTTGGAAAAATTCATGACCCTCTTGACTGGACTAGGAAAAAAGGAAAAGGAGGGAAGCTAAACGCGTAGAAAACGATACGTTTTTCTGTATTTACAACGAAACCTACTTCGAAAATGTACGCCTACATTCTACGTGAACTAAAAATTTTGAACCCTCTGCCGCGCCATAAGTCGCGGGTCTCACGCAACTCTTGCTCCTTGAACAAAAGCCTGTAAATTTTTTCTAATCTTATGGATAACCTGGCTCTCTTTCGGGTGGACTCATAGCTGAAGACAGATGCGTACAGTAAGATTGCTTTTAAATTACACACGGTGTTAGTCTCCAGTCGTGGTTCAAAAAGCTACCAAAGTTCACGAATCTCGCTAATCGTGCCGAGATGAGCGGTAGGCCTTGATCGATGAATGAGCTCAGTATTCTCTAACTATTATTTCTACGGAACTAAAATGCTTGTATGTATAATTCATCACGTAGAAGAATGTTAAGATTATGTGTAGATTGAATTAATTTTCATGGAGAATGTATGAGTGCGCATTTAAAGTGCAGCGGTGTTGGCAGAGCAAGGAAAAATCATCGGAGCTCTTCCATTTCTACTTCACTATAAATGCGCACTCGGATTATCGATGTACAGTTTTTAGTAGACTCCTATGAGAATATTTATTTTTAGTGTATTCATATATTCGTCAAGCATAGTCGATCATTTTGAAATTGTAAGTTTCCCATTTCATGTAAAAACGGACATGTGTTGCTCGACCCCTTTACCACCACTTCCAACATAGACAAACTTACAATGTAGGTGTAGTTTTTGCCTCGTAGAAGACTGAATTAAGATTTTTCTTCCCTCCAATTGAGATTCTTCCATTCCCCAACGTAGGTGAATTCTCGTGTAATCCTTTGAACTTGTCTTATGTTCAGAAGTTAAAAACTGGACTTCGTTCTTTTTGTTGCTGTTGCAGAGGGGGTTCACCGAGAAGATTCTTCCCCCACTGAAGTTGAACCCGAAAGGATCGATTGAAACTAAATTAATGCATACGCAACCGCATCCTTTCCACCTTGAGAGGATGGATGGTGCTGCATACCTACGACTATCACCAAACTGCTAGTTTTCTTCATGAAAAATTCGCGTACCTCTTGTCTTTCTACCAAAATTTTCTATAGCCTTCAAAATTTTCACCAAGGGCATCTGGAAACTCTGGTTTCCGTAGTTTCGTTCCCTCTAAAACTCACTTGAATTAGAATAATCTACACTTGTTTACGGTGGACTATTCTGTATTTTTTTTTTTTTTTCAGTGTACTTTCACGTAGGCTTGCGTCACTTACGCCTAAGATGACCCATATTTCTTGCTCCCATTCAGATAGATGAATTATAGTCAATACTCTGCAGTGTTACCAAAAAAAATCTCTCATTCTCTCTGCATTTTTCCTGCTCACCTCGAGGAGTATATATCGGACCCACACTAGTATTTCATGAAATTGATTCATCGGCCTTGCTATAGAAGATAAACCAGTCGTTAACTTCTCATCAACCCTCACCAACCTTGTGCATTAATTGTTGATCCAAAAATTAGTTTTTGAATATTAAAAACTTGTCGATGTGCGGCGCGGTGTCCTGCGACCGGAAGACTTGACTTTTGTATGAATAATTTGATCACGGGAAAACTTCTTTCCGGAGGGTACATCGACTTATAAAAGTTTCAGTATTCTTAAAATCTATTGAAAAGATTTTCCTCCAATAACGGTTACTTTTTTTTTTGGTGTATACTCTTCCTCAATCATCCCTGAAACATCAATCACGTTCTAGAGAGGGTATCACGCTCTGTGACCCCTTTTTATCTTCCTCCGTAAACAATTTGTCTCCCATCTGAAGCCTTAAAAAGTTTGAGAAAAACTACCCTTTTGACTCTCATTTGAAGTTCCGTTGATCCCTTTGTTCCCGCTGAAACCTTTTGGATTTCCAAGCTGGAAGAGCTTCAACCGGGACAACCCTAAAGCTCTTCGGATCCCCGGGCTTCATTTGGCCAAAACTGCCTTCTAGTTTTTAATTTGAAGCCTTTTTTCCCCGTTCGAATCTCTTGAAGCCCTCTGCATTCGAAGGCTTCAAGTGGGAACAAAGTTTACTGGGTCTACAGTTCTGATTGGATAGCCCTATTTATACCATATCCCAATGGGAGGAGCAAAATTTTCCCGTAAAAGCTGGTGGAAGAGTTGTTTCTCTTGATTTGTGTCTACAATAGATCAATTTACTCGTTTTATCGAACTAATGATCTTGATCTCCAACAGTAATTTGTTGAAAGAGCCAATCTCATTTGGTCTACCCTTATCAAGTTTATAAATTTCGTTCATTGTATTCGAAGTATGGTTGACTATGCTTGATTTACTTTCTGTAAGATGCTTGTAACTGTTTAACCTCACCGTACGCTCCTCGTTCCAAATGCCGCGAAAATGTAGTTGGTGACGGAGTTCCAGAAACGAACATCAAAAACTGAGTTTATACCCGTTACAAGGATGATTGTATATTCTTGTAACTGTATATAAACTATGTGTATGATGATACCTGCTCGCGACGCACAATATTGTCATCCTTTAATGGTCAGTTACCGCAGCACTCGTACAATTCGTGAATATAGTATCAGATGAAATTATGAACGTTTCTTGTGTATTCATAGGTATAAGTTTATTATCGTGCGATTATTACGAATTGATTTGTGATTTCAGCAAGAGAAGAAAAATAGCTTTGCCATTTAGGTGGTATGAGTCCATATTCCACAGCGCGGCGTTTGTATTGTTCTTGATTTTGAGGATTTTCATTTCAGTGGGTGTTGAGTCTCCGTGTGTGACCATTTTACTTCCGCGACGTGCGCTGTAAGAAACGATTTTAAGGTTCATTTTTCTTGGAATGGATTTGAGTAAGTTTTATCCGACTGATGGTAAGTCGTGCATCATTCAATCACGCTAAACTCTGCTCGGATTATTATTCTCACCACTGATTATCTACTTACTCGAGGACGCTCAACTCGTAATTGATTCTTTCCGAGATTATCGAAAAATATGTAAGACCAGTTTTCGCACTACAATGCACCGAAAGTACTTCTTCATAGGCTGCGCAGATTTTTTTAAATAAAGTAATTTCAGAAATCTATTGACAAGCTTAAAAGGACAAGCTTTTCTTTCTTGAAAGAGTATTTTGTATCACTGAAAGAGCATTTCAGCCGAACATCGGCCTCTAGGCATTAGAAACTGTTCGACGATTTAAAAAAATGTATACTGAAATATGGCCAAATTAATGCCATTCTTCTTCGAGAATTCACATCTTGGGGTGTTTCCATCGGATTTTTCAAATGCTGGCACTTTTAAAAACTCATTTTATGACTAATCTTTAAGAATTTTTTACAGGATCATTTGATCAATATTTTTCGCCTGACGTCTATCTTTGGGTTTTCCTTTTTGTACACGGTCCTATCCATTTCTCTCGTACCCAATTGCACCATTAAAATACTTTCCTCAAGTTGAAGGTTGCCAGTCTCTGTGGGTGCATGTGCTCCCGCGCACCCACGGGAATCAGCGCCTATGTTGAAGGCTGTCAGCAGGAGGAAATTAGGTATGAGCTAAGAGATCTATTGAAGAAATGTTGTGCGCGAAGCCAAATCTTCAGCGCATTCCTTCGTTTGTAATATTGAAGTTTTCAAGTTGTAGTCTACTCCGATTTGAACAAACGCACCGCACCTTTCCTGAAGCGAGGTGAACATTGAACGCTGTATCGAGTCGCAACGAGATTGATTTGTGAGTAACAACTGAAGAATGTGGTGTTCGCAGAATAAACTGTAGATTGGTTGAAATGAACGCTTGTGCCGTGTTTGCTTTTTTTTTTCTTCTTTAAATTTGCCGAGTGCGACTTCCATTGTACGACTTGAACTATCGAGTAGATTAAACTGACTAATTCATGCTCGACGTACCTTCTATTCATGTGTATGAAATTTTTCAACTGATGCTCAACAATTACGAAGTGTACAGTATCTTTTTTTTTGCGTTCGGCCTATTCAATGATCTAAGTTTTGTATCAGTAAGCTGTCTGACGATATGGCTTTTCCTTGTCGAAGGATTCGGACTTGGGTTGCGAAAGTTTGTAACTCTTAATGGAGCAACGGTAAGTTTTTCCTCAAACGGCCCTTCTCTATTCTCTTCTTTTTTTATTCGATACCCTCATTTCAAGGACGTAAGTCGTACAAGCTCAATTTTACAGAAGCAGAAGAATGATTTTAAAAATCGAAGCGACTATCCGTAGGTACAGTACCTACGGCTAAAGAGCTCTGCGTAGGTGTACAGTGTGGAAATGAAAGCTTATTGGAGTGAACCAGAAGAAATCACGTGGAGATCAGCTTACAACGTCTTCCATCCACAAGACTTTGAGCTTTGCTTCGTCAAAATGAGTTCATCCTTTAATTCAACTTTCACTGGAGCGGTAACGATCAGATTCTTGACGTATTTGATTACATGGAATACACGCAACAGAAGTTGAGCCACGGTTTAAACTTCTCGCAAAACCATTGGACCTACTTTGTGCCCTCTTTGCGCCACCAGTATTTTGTGATTTCCACGCCATGTTGCATGACCTTTGTTCATGCCGATTGCTATGATGAATCTGACGGGTGTCTAGAATGCTTGTTATTACCATTTCTCCGATTTTTGACAACTCTATGGTAAGTTTTGTGGATGAATTTTGACGACAAAGCTCCAAGTTTTGTGAATAGAAGACGTTGGAAGCTGATCTCCACGTGGTGTCTTCTGATTCACGCTAATGACCTTATGTAGCTCTTCAGCCGTAGATACTGTAACGTAACGGATAGCGCCAACCTATGAAAATTGTTTCATTCGATGAAGTGCGCAGACGTACAATTCCACTTCATTACAAGAGTAGTACTTTCGGTTGTTACCTCATCATCACTTGTATCGAGTCAATCACCTCTTTGCCTTTGCTATCTCCATCTGTCGTCAGAGCTTCCTCCCGGTGTTGGCAGATTGCGGCCCGTGGTGATATGCACTTTGCGGCCCGCAGATGACCTTTTTGCAGCCCGTGTGTCGAGTTGAGACATCCTTTTTGCGGCCCATGTGTCGAGTTGAGACATTCTTTTTGCGGCCGAAAATGACGTTGAGTTGATGAGTTGCAACCTTTGCAAAAGTATAATTTACTTATCTTCTGGCATGCACGTCATTCTTTTCTCAGGATGATTGATCGTACGTCTTCATCGTGTTCGACTTTGTCATATTTGACTAATTGCATCTTTTCATGTTTGACCTTGCATTTTCGGATGAGCGAAAGAAACATTGAATGAATGAACGAATGTAGTCACCTTCCAGTAGAACGATCGGGTGTAAAGCATAATATGTGAAATTGATGGTCGGTCGTACCTTGGAATCGGACCTGCAACATAACCATTCTCGTGATGATGATTTGATGCGTCAGGCAATATCCAACTCGTGCAAGCGGAAGGCGACTGAGGATTTGTCCGAAAGACCGAGTAAAATTTTGTGTAAAGAGATGATGGGAACTGCGCTTGAAGTACTGAATGAGCATGGCCAAACTCAAATTCGCAAGGCCATCCACAGCGCGAGGGCGAAGCTGCGACCACCCTTACCGACGAATCGAGGAGAGGTGCCCGACAATTTGCAATAAAATTGGCCGCAATCTGGTTGGTTTTGTGTGGTCGTGTTTCGTTTCTCAGTTGGCCGCAATATGGTCATTTTCAGGCCGCAAAGTGGACGTTTTTTGCAGTTTGGGCCGCAATCTGGATTCAGCCCTTCCTCCTCTTCATGCGGTTTTCTACAGGTATGACTACGAATATTTTTTCATCATTGTGCTGTTTTTCATCGCATAGTTTGCCAAACAGTAACTTACAATCATCTTTTCCCTTGATGTTTGAGTTCCTTTTTCCCAGTCTCACTAATGTGGATGCCTTCGCTTTGTTCGCAACCGAGCTTGTACGCGCTGCTCAAGTTTTTTTATGTTTTTTCTCTGTCTGGTCGCTGCTGATATTCATTTTCTCATCATAACCGCTGAACGTATTCATCACGTTCTACGTATGGTACTGACCTGGATTACTTCCTCACCACGCTGTCCTGGGTTCCCTTCTTTGCTTCCATTTTCCTGAAGACTCTCAACTACGCCTTTAAAGCAGTTGACTGTTACGATCTACCTTACTATACCAGATTCTTTCCTCCTCTCTTCATTGTTTCTCAAGATAGAGATTGCTTCGTAGCAAAAATTTGAATCGCCGCTAACTTGGGCCTGGGGTAGTAGTCGGTCTGGGACATTCCTGTAGATGTGCGTCGGTCTCCTGTTGATTTTGTATTCTATCCTGTCGTTCTCTGGGGTGAGTGTAGGTCCACACAATCGATGGTCTTATTGCCTTTTTCTTGGGCGGATTTGATAACTCTCATTCATTTCATTTGTTTTTAGAAGGATTTGGTTCACATGTCTAGCAATTCCTGACCTTACAATTACGATTTCATACCTACTTATCCAGCCCAGTAGTTGATTGACTTTGTTTTCCATATCATTCATGAATATCTCCGCCAGTATCAGTGACAGCTTTCGAAAGACGATCGACTTTGGGCATGCCATATAGCGTACCTCAGTGGTTTTCAAACTTTCGGAACTTGTAGACCCCTCCAACGGCATTTTCCTTATCCACTTTCGCAGCAGCCAGATCGTAAACTATAGGCGACCCTCGAATGTATATTTTTTTGAAAGACCTTAAACTAAACTCAATTGAATTGATTCAATTTTTTTTAGCCAATTACCGGTAGTGAATCGAATTTGGAACATGTTGTAGAAAGTTAACGTATGCTGACGAGACAACGATGAAGGCATAATCTGAAACGTTTCATGCAGGTAAACATGATAGTCGATTTTTTCTCACACTAATGTTTCGTGCTTGAAATGTTAGAGATATGTCATTGCTACGGAAATAGAAAAAAGAATTTTCTGCGGTAAGTTTTTCTTGTGTATGTTTATATTTTTGTGAAAATGTAGATAGTTTAAGATTACCTAATAAAAAGAAATTCCTCAAGTTTTTCTTTGATCGTACGTAGACACTTTACCCTCGCCCATTTTGTATCACTTTTTCGTAATATTTTACACATTGTTTCCGTGAAGATCCATTTTTCGTATATAAGGTGGACTTTTCAGAGTATTTCGAAGGGCAGCTTGTCAATTAGACGAATTATACACGCCTTCGAGAGATTGATCTCTCTTATTTGGACGGGGAAGGCTGATTTGGTTTTTTAGGGGTATACTCCCGAAGTCTGCGTGAGACGGAAGAGAGGGTCAGGATCGAGACACACCCAGTAACGAAATGAATTTGGTGAAAGATTGACAGAACAGTTCTCATTATCGAAGGACTTAACGGAGATGTCGATGAATTTCTGGCGTCGCTGGCAGCATGAAGAAGGTAGGTCTCGAGATTTTTTCCAGCAGTGATCAATTTCAGCAAATGCGATCAGTAAACGCTGAAAGTGCTCTGGTGCCCAATCTCTTTGTCCGTTTCGCTACAAGACCTCTTCAAGTGAAGAAGCGCTTACTCAGTCTCTGCAAAGTTGCCGTTGATTCCCGTCCCGTATAGCTGCTTTTGCGAAAAATATTGAGCATCGAGAGCAGAACGTTGCCTCGAGATTGCCTCTCTGTAAGTAGATAAGACGTGTATGTTCTGCGGCACTCTTTACCCCAAGGTCATTTTCATTTATGTCTTGAAAATTCCATACTGAATATAGCTGTTTGAAGACAAATATGTATAAATCATCTGACCCTATTTTCTCTTCGAGTTGTATCAATTTGTAAGAGTAGCCCCATTTTTTCAATGCGCTAAACTCATTTTTAATCCCCCTTTGTATCGTTTTCTCTCTTTTCAAACAAATCATGAAGCTGAACTTTGTGAGACGTGAGGAATGTTTGAGCTTCTTTATGGCATTAGCATCAGTAGTGATGTACGGTTTACGAAAAAATGATCATGCCTTAACGCCACAGCCAAAGTCCTGCTACAACATTGAGGATGTAACTATACTTTCTTTTCAATAAGGGTGAATCATTGCGCGTATTAAACATTTTTTCCGTGACGCCTCAAAGGGTTAATGCGTCTTTTACCCCTTTTGGTATGTTTTCATCCTCGCCATCTGATCTCTTTGCTCCGGCATTAGCTCTAATTTGATCGAACAGAGCCGATATTCAGCTGTCTGCATTAGATAAGATACCCTACGTAAAGTATGTCGCAAACTTCATCAAAGTTTCTTTATCTTCCTCTGAGATGATCTTATCGTCTCTCACTCGTTTCACATCAGCTTTAAATTCACTCAACAAAATTTCCTCTAGCCTAATTTGTTTCGAGGAAGGGCAACGTTGCGGTCAACTACTGAGAAATCCGGAATTGAAGCCGTAACTTTGACAGGTCAATGAAAAACGGGTGGAACAACCAATAGAGAGCGCGTTTCCAGTTCCAGACCGTCAGAGATTAGCCCTCGGATTGACAATATTTCTTATTCTCTTTGCTTTGCTAATGGCCTGTTTTACCATAGTGCTAATCGTCAATTTTATGCTAATTTTAGTTCAAGTCGCCAAAATCGGGCGCTTTTTTTTATCTTTATCGGAGCTTAACGCGTCACGTGACTTTATAAGTTCTGGACCATACGAAAGGTAGATCAAGCATCTCATCCGCTGTTGTACCCTGAAATTTGAAAAATTGAAGCTAAACCTTATCGCGGTCGATCGTTGGGCTGCGAGTCTAGTAAGTGACAGGGGGACATACAACTGACCGCGGGCCTCGACTGATGCGCTCTCAATAATGTAAGGACTTTTTCTCTAACAATAAGGAGGTTTAAGTTGGCAACTAGATAGGAGATTGTTTTCTTTTTCTTAAAGACAAAGGGCTTGAAAATTAAAGAAAAGAGATAGTCGAATGCTGACGATTCGTCATTCGAGATCTGGTAAGGAGTGTGAAAAAGTTAAAGTCATGTCCGTGGTGAGGATTTCTCGAGGATCAATCTTCTTTTGAGTATTAAAATGGTGTGCTCCGGGCAGTATGTACTCTGTACTTACTGTTTATTTGACAACTCCTTTCCCATTTCGGCGTGCTTGATTCATTGGCCTAATCTCTATAATTCTAGGCTGATAGATAATTATCGTTCTCTTCAACCATTCTGCCTACCGAGACGAAAATGAACTCGGAACTTGCATATCTCCTTCTATTTTGTTAGATGCTGACACACTCAGTTTATGTAACTTTTTTTTTGCCGATTCATCTTCTAACTCGTGATACATGTAGGAGGATCGTGCTCCGAGGTTGAAACATTTCTACAGCTTCGAAGAAATTGCGATTGTGCGATGCATTATTTTCGTTATCAAATGCGCGAGAAAATTACCGTCGTACGTTTATTTGTGAGGCTCCTTTTCTCAATGCTCTTGAGTCATTCTAAGTTCATAATGATACGAACGTATTTGCCAGTTTCGCTTTGCAACTACATCGATTCTATTGTCTGATAACGTTTCCAAATGCGATATTTCTCAATCAGCAGATTTTTTTTTTTATGAACTTGTGGACGCGGGGAATATTTATTTATGTTCCTGCAACGATTGTAAATATTTCTCGGTGTAATTGATATCGATCTGAATTGTACCAAAGATATTCTTAATATAGAATTTGACTCGTGAAGCATCCGACCTCCTGCGTTTGAGAAGAGTGAAAACATTTATGATTACGATTTGTCAAGTCGAGAAAATGAGAGGAGAAATGGATTGAAACAGAACTTGGGAATATTCGGTCAGAGAAATAGAGTTGTCAGCCATTTTCAACTCTACGACCTAGATCATTTCATTTTCGATGATTTTTGAGAGCAGTAAGGTCGGTGATAGCTGTGAGGGTTTCTGATATTTTCCCGCATCCATCATCTCACATTTTTATGTTCGGCTGTTTTAGAATTTTCTATGTTTTTTTCAGTGCCCCTCAGGCTGTGTATTAATTTGAAGAACACTGTACTTGAGCATTGCAGAGGGGACCCCGTCTGCTCCAGGAGCCTTGTCCTGGAGCGCTCATTCAAATCCCTTCCAGGGGTATTGTGGTAGGCGGTTCAACACATCGTTACCATCGTTCGTTTATGTTTGTCTGTTTATCGCCACTCTTAGTCGAGCAGTACGTTTTTTGACAAGGCCATAAAATCTCATTTCCTGTCTGAAAGAAGTTTTTGCGTCATGCTCATTCGATTCCTGTAAACATAGCTAAGAAGTCGAAATCAACTTCCAAAGTAGGTCAGAGCCTATGTTACCCTAGCAGTCACAATTTCTCGGAGGGAAAGGCAGACATTAGACATTTCTTAGGGACTTCTCACTGATCAACCTACAGAAACCTCTAATTCCTCTAATTTTCGGAAAAATGCTGTTCCCGCATTCAGAGGACCATACCAAAAACAGAAATATTGATTTCTAGGTTCCAAGTTGAAGATATAACAAAATTCTCTGCCTAAATTGTTTCTTTTAGTTTAGTCCTTCAATAAATAGTCGAGAAATATATGAGATTGCTCCTCACGAATTTTAGAGAGACACCCGATCTACATCTCCAACAGTTCTGTAATCGGAATAAATCACTCCTTGGTGATCGCGGAAATATGTAACTGTTGCCAAAAATTTTGGAACTAGTTTCAATAATGTTATTCAAGAAAATTGTTCCGGCGGAGCCAATTGAATAAAGATCATGTTTCATGTCGTTCTCAAAAGTCTAGTTTATTTCAGGATATTTCAAGCTAATAGCTTTTGGGTAGCTCACTCGCTCCGCTCTTTCGCCTCCTTCCTTGCTCTTGCTAGTATAAACTGCCTACATCCGTTTATATTTTCGATGATTAGCCTACGCCCAGACACCCTATCACAAGTACAGTTTAAGACTAGTGAAATCCTAAGAAGGGGGAGGGCTGCTAAAATCCTAGTATAGAGCTATCAAAAAGCTAGTATAAACCTAGTATGTCAACTGGGCACCACGCTTGGACACCCTATTATGAGCCTAGTTAAGGACTAGTGAAATCCTAGGTGGAGGAGGGGGGGGGATCTTCTTTGTCTATCATGGGTCTAGTTTGAAACTACAAAGTTGGTATAAACCTAGTATTCCTATGAAGTGGGCAAGGTCTTGCGGGGTGAACTCGCAAATTTTTGAATCCCCTACGTAGTAACGAGGGTGAAGGGGGGCACTCGGAAAATTTCAAATTAGGGGTCAGGGCAGAGTAAAGGCATGAAATCTGTCAAAAAATGGTGATTTGTTTTCTCCTCAACTCAACGGTGTCTTGTCTGAATTTTTTCTCATTCCTATTTCGCTTAATTCATACTGTGGATTATGTCCGATTGAAATTGCTGTACGAATATTCTCTGTAAAGAAGAAAGTGTAAGTAACGTGAGTAAATCTTCTGGCCATGATGGGTTGGTCAGCAATTCAATCGATCATAAACAAAACTACAATCCAATATCGAACCCAAAGTTGAGTTCTCAGGGAGCTGGAAATAAGATGGATGATAGTTTGTAGGAGCTCTTAAGGCGTAGGCTGTAATTCAATGAAGATCTGACGTTTTAGGTGCCTAACTGAAAATTGAAAACATTTAAAGGCTCAAGTTTAGGGAATGGGTATGAACTTGGAACAGTTTTGAGACTTAGCCTTGTCAGTAGAGGAAGAGGCTCTTGAGAAAAACCCTGAGATAGGACGAGTTGAACATGAAAAATTTGGCGGGCCCTACCCGCGACAATTTCAAGAATTGAATTTTGACATGTTTCGTGTCTTTTCTTTACCCCTACCCTGATTTCAAAATGTGCGTTCGGGCGTCCTTACTGCTCTCTAGTATAGGAATAGTATCATAAACTAAATCTATACCAGACCAAGAAGGGAGCCGCTCAAAGCTATTAGCCTGAAATATTCTAAACTGGACTCAAACCAAGAACAGAGGCGAACGAGCGGAGCGAGTGAGTCCCTTGAAAGCGATTACCTCGAGGGTGATTCAGAAATTTGCGAGTCCACCACGCGAGTTCATCCCCTCTCCAGTAGAAATTTGGGGCCTCCCCCTACCCTGATTCCAGAATCCGCATCCGGGCGTATGCACAACCATGACATTGAGCGGAGCGAGAGAGCCCCCAAAAGCTATTACCTCGTGGGTGATTCTGAAATTTGCGAGTTCTCCACCCTCCCAATATATTGACATGTTTCATGTCTTTTCTCTGACCCCTAAATCTCGAAAATGTGTCCGGGCGTCACCCTTGCGAAATATTATCAGAAATCCGTATCCGCTATTTTTTCTGATACCTAAAAGCTGATTTCTACAGACTTTCAGTGATCTAACTATAACGATCGGAAGAAACGTATCTCTCACACCCGTGACTAAGGTACTTTTTCCTTGATCGACTCAATGTCATAAAGGACCGTGATATCAGCCTTTAACGAGCAAGAGGAAAATATCTCTTTTGAGAGTGACGAAGGTGCACTACTTATCCCTTGTGTACAACAAATCCGTATTTTGTACGCAAAATCCGTCGAAAAATCTGTATTTTTTCAAGAATCAAAAATCCGTAGATCTGGCAGAACTGCCGGGCGTCCGTACGGATGACCTTGAGACTTGGAAAAAATTTTGACGTCAAACCTCAGCTACCTCTGATTTTGTGCAAATTTCCCCGGGACTTGTAAAAGTTTTGAAATCCTGACCCTGATTGAAATTAGCGTGCGTGCGCGCGTCCGTCCGTCCGTGCAAACGAAATCCTAGATCCAAATAACCTTATCTACTAGGCCTCTACTAGAAGGCTAAAGCCTTCATTATACTAGGCCTGAATCAGGATGCTGCAGTAGGTACAGCTTTCAAGTAGACTCGTACCACCGCGAGTGAGCTCTGCGAAAGCCATTAGCCTAAAGTGGACTTATACTAGACCAAGAAGGGAGGCAAACGAGCGAAGCATGCTACCTTATCGAAGACATTAAATATGATCTTTATTCATTTGGTTATGCCAGAAAATCTTTCATTTACGCAGGCTAGATAGGGTATGTCTAATTTTTCGATTATGCTTCCCAAAATTCATTCGTCTCAGAAAATCCAATCCGATTTCAAAACTTTTTATAAATTTTTCGGTACTTTTTTTTAGAATTTTCAAACTAACCGACCAGTGTTCAAAATTTCTTGATATTCAAACCGAGTTTCAGTATGAAACTATATCTCACCTGTCCTAAATGACGTAATTTCAAGGCTGATGGCAGAAAAAGTACAATTTTTGAATGAAGATATTGTATTGAATCAGTTCGTTTTTATAATCTACTATTATCCACAATTAGGAAGAATACTCCAAAAAGTAAAATAACTGCAAAAAACCGCAAGAAATAAGACACCGAGCGCTTTCGGTTAAACAATCATCATCAAGATGTAGGAAACGACTGAATGAACTTTTTGCTATTTTTCGCAGTTTGCTTTCTACTCTTATGAGTACTCTACTCAAAAATGTATTGCATTAATTGATGTCTTAGAATGTGCAATATGTTTTTGAAGTTTTTTATTCTCTTTCGGATAGATGAACCTTCAAAGTTATGATTTTTCGAGTATGTACATGTCATTATGTACCTACCTGAATTTTCCTTATTTTAGCGCGCTATTTCTTCATTGTTTTTAGATGTTATAACTTTTCTTTTACTCACTTAATCAACGATGTAGCTACTGCATTAATTAGCAATTGTACATATTAATAAAATGAATAATGTGAAACAGAGGTATCAATATTTTTAGAGCAAGTATAAGAAATTGTGTTTCTTTGTCTTTACTTGCATGTCTAACTTTGTCTTCAATAGATCTGTAAAATATCTTTCTTTATGATGAAATATGCATTATATTTTTTCCTTGTAATGATGAGAATAATGATATATATATTTTTTTTTTAATGATGATAGAGCTGTTGAGAATATGAAAGCGTACATATCCTCTTGATCCAAGGAGTTATCGTTCCTTTTTCGTTAGATCACAGTCGAAGATAATTCAGAAAACGGAAAGTATATGATAGTAACTGGCCAAGGCCCAAATTGAATATTTCTCTTCTCTCGTGTGTTTTTTTTTTTTTTTTAACAAAACATTACTCTATAAATCATCATGCATTTACGTTAAGTTGCATTTAGTTAACCAATAGAATTCTTACTTAGTTCATATCTAAGTATTTGATTTAACTCTTGAGAAATGAAAATGCGTTCTCAGAAACGGTTTCTATTTTCAGATAAAAAAACTATAAAAAATATTTTGTTCAAAATTTAAAACTTGATCCCCTAATCATACCTGAATAATAAGTACGATTTCTCCTCTCTTCTATTTAATATTAATTTATTTGCTTACTATCAGATGTAACATATTTACTTGAATGAAGGATGCGCTTTGTTGCATTGATAATTGATAGTGTAGCTCTGTAGTTATAATAATAAAAGCTTCGTGTATCATTGTCGGAAGAAAATATCTTCGAATTCATTTTTGTAAATTTTATTTCTGAAAAATATTGTCTTCATAGATTTTGGATCTGCAAGGTGTGTCAGATATTTTACATCTTTATGTTCTTTCATAAATTCATTTGGTTTTCACGTATCGGATGTGATATTGTTCACATCGCAAGGTTTCCTTTTTCCTAGTAATTTTATTTTGTTTAAATAATGTGCAAACTTATTCAACTTATTCATTTGAGGTAGCGTACTTATAAGAAGTAAGATTATTATGTTCGCAGTAAGTGAATCGTATGAAATCATAGATATTCTCCGCGTACCTTCGATACTTTCATATTAATTAATCGTGAATTGATTGTCATAAGTGTTGTTATTCTAAGAGTGCGCTAATTGAAAAATGTTTCAGGAGCATTAGATACGTGCACTTACTATCTGTGAACGGAATGATATTAAGTACCGTATCTAACGCTTCTCTGAATATCCTCCTCAGCGAGTTGTTTAGAGAATACACCGTATATATTTATTAATTTTTTTCGCTAGCATGTATTCACTTCGACTGCATTGCGGAGTCGAATATTTTACATAATTTCTTTCATTACAGATATTATGTTCCTTATTCGGCACCGCAATTTTGTCTAACTTCATGCAGATATTTTACGCCAACATCTTTTTCAGATGAAGTCATCGCAATTATTTTTCATCCTGCAATTTGTAAATTTGATTTATTTGTGCAATTGAGAATAAAATGTTGAAACAGGATTTGCGTGGATGTTTACTTCTAGAGGTCGCAAGTTTGAGAGATCCTTAAGCCACGACTATTGCCTCGATTATTCAATTAAAGATATTTTCAGTTTCACAAGTCGATTGTGCTATCTTCTGTTCTATGCAAACACGTATTTCTCCCCGTCAAGAATCTTTCTTTTCTCCCCTCAAATTTTAAAATTCATCATGGCAGTACATCAATAAAGAAGCACTCACAACGAAATTGTATCTTAGAATTGAAATAATACGCGTACATTTCAAAACAAATAATACTAAATGAAAATCTTCAAATTTATTCGACCGGAAACAATACAAAAGAATCGACAAAATTTCGGAATACAATACCAAAAGGCACTAGAAAATCTAAGAAGAAAAAAATGGTACGGAACTAATCCGTAAGAAATAATACCGAATAGATCAGACGAAAGTATTGGAAAGCAATTACATTTTTGTCTTCCTTTCCTCAAGATCACAAAATCTAATGTTTCACAAAAAATGAGTCGTCATCGACGATATGTTTAATTCTATATCTTCCAAATTTACAACCTCTCTAACCTTATTAAGAGAATTCACGTTACTTCCGACCGGATTTGAAACAAGCATTTTGACTCCAT
Source organism: Aspidiotus destructor (assembly GCA_035079395.1). Lineage (NCBI taxonomy): Eukaryota > Metazoa > Arthropoda > Insecta > Hemiptera > Diaspididae > Aspidiotus > Aspidiotus destructor. The sequence goes on along the minus strand of JAVHKZ010000003.1, from coordinate 5,247,893 downwards.
GAAAGAAATTGTTATCGTTATCATCTTTACCAATGTCATCACAGCTCGCATCATCGTTACTCGCAGCAGTGTCATCTGTGTGGTTGTTGTCTCCCACATCGCTATCGATTTTTGTTTTCTCTTCTTTATCAATCTGGTCGACGTTAAAACGAATTTTGAGTCGCTTAGGGTTCCTACGTTTTCGTTTTCGCGGCTGTATATCTTGTTCTCCGAGTTCTTCATCGGATTCTACGCAAAAAAAAAAATTCAGAATTAAAATACTGTCACTCTGATTTGAACGAAGTAACACTTGAAATGTATTCACCAGTTCCTATAGTTGGAGGCGATGAATTGCCGTCGGTCGACTCCTTGTGAATATCAAGTCGTTTGTGTGTGCGAGTCCTCGTGACAGATGGCATGGGAAAATCAGCTCTTCCGGTTAAGCGTATTGTATTCTCAACTTCTTCGTTGGGATTGAAAACTAAATTGGCTGGTCTTAGGATTCGTCCATTCGCGATGTATATTCGACCATTAATAAACTGAAAATAATCATGATGTACACGAATTTTCATCCAAAGTAGAAGAAAATAAAAATGAGCAAATGCGAAATACCTTAACACTACACATAGGACACAAAGAGATCTGTTCATTATTTTTACAGCCGTAAATACAATTATTCGGAACAATATTCGTCGTTTCGTTACCAGGAGGCACATCTGCAATTTCCTCTTCTTCAAAATCGTTATCTACGTTGAAATCTTCCCACATGTCATCGGATGAATAGTACCTATGATGCAGATGATATCGGTCAGAATACAATTAGGAGCCCTCATGCGAATAAGGTTTCAGATGAAAACTACTCAGATGAGGATATAAACAGCTAGCTGGAGGGTACTGATTCTTTCTGATAATTTTCTTACTTGTCTTGGAATACAAAATGTAGAGAAATTTTGACTCAGTTTACAGGAATGATTCAAAAAATATCCTTTCTATGGCAAACTATCACAAAATTAATTTTTAAATATTCTTTAAAAAAAAAAAAAAAATTTATAAGCGATGATATCGTTTTTGCTCATTGAAGAATTATTTCAATCAGAAACTCATATTTCGGGTCTCATTCAAAATTTAGTTTTTCACAACCCTCCTGAATTTAAACAAGAAACGAGAAACGAGCCAGACAAATCGAAAAATAAGATGATCGAATTCGCGTCGTACGTACCATCCTGGAGATTTTTCGGAAGGTAACAGCTTCAGAAGTTGTTGCACCAATACAGAATTTTTCTGCAATAAGGGTACAACTTCCTCCTCGATGACATTCCGGCGTAAATTTCCCGAATCAACTAGATCGTTCAGTTTGTCTATCACTCTTCGAAACAAATGCGGCTGTCTTTTAAAATGTGACTGTAAATATATTCAAAAATTCTCAGGACAGGTACATTTACGAAGAAGAGAAACTGAAAGGTCGCCTACGATTTATTACCATCAAATTTCGAACGAATTGTTTCATCATGCTGATTTCGTAATAATTTATTAGTTTTCCGCACTCTAGAGCTTGATGAGGTCTCAAGAATCCGAGTAATGCCCATTGCAAATCTTGGCGATCTCTCAGCATATTTTCTAGATCTTCATAATTCTCCTTCACATTGGAGGCATTGGTCTCGATCTTCACGATTGACGATAATATTTTGCTAAAAAGCGATTCATCCAATTCTTTGAATAATTTGTTCAGAAATCCATGAGCGTAATCTGCAAAATAATAATGATGAGAACAATTGAGCATGTAGTTGTGGACTCAAATGAGTACGAAAACAATCCTGGGCTCAAGCTAGCAGCAAGAATTAGAGACATATTAATCATTTCACAGACACGTCTCAGCTATAAGTAATAAAATGGAGCCAGTAACTACAAAACATTCATACAGTATTTCTTTTTACCTTCCTCATATTGCATTCGAGAAAGTTGATCTTCTTTTTCTGTGCAAGCTGTGTTGGTAGTCCTTTGACGTTTCTTCCGCTTTGTATTTGATTCACGTTCGTTCTCTTTGAGATCAGCCATTATTTATTAGGTTTTATGAACTACAATCGATCAAAATTGACCAAAATTATAATTCAAAAAATTCTTGAATTGAAATTCTTATCACTCTTTATCACTTACATTGAAAAAATTAATTATCGATAGTAGCGCTCGCGGTGTAACTATGACCCAAAAACAACGGCTCAAGATGAAAATCGAAGTCCGGAGAAATAGGCTTTTAACATGCTGATGTTCGAATAAAAAGATACTTTTCTCCTCATCATTGTTTATTATTATAATTGTTTTGTTGTTCTTCTCTCGTTTCGTCCGTATAAGTCTATGTAGATTTCGTACAGATAGTTTGGCGCCTTTCACTTTCGTGTTTCGGCGACTCGTGTCGAGTGGCTGTGGCAGTGGAGTGGCAGATCTGATCATGACGGGTTCCAGTTCCAGATCGAGAGATGGGTTCAAACGAGTTCTCTTCTTCTCCTTCGACAGCTGACTTTATAAACGGGATGAACGTACGCATCCGAGTGCCACACTGCTTAGCAACTCATTCTTCAAATTGTGTCTTCACTCTTCAGTCGCACGTAGGTACATTTTTTAGTCCTGTTATAGTCGTACGATGAATTCTGCAGACTGCTTTAGGAAGAAATACGAGCCATCATCATGTAGGACTCAGAGCTTTACCTCACATTATTAAAATCCCTAATCGACGAGAATTCGTTGGAAACGAATTAAAATCACAAGCATTTCGTTCTAGTACTGAAGACTCGCTGTCGATTTTGATCTTGACTCATCATTTACGAGTAAATTTTTTTGATTTTCTTTAAATCATTGATCTAAAAATATTTTTGATGATATGAATTGAACTCTGTTTTTAGCTTCGAGCTGATCTGTAAACATAACGTCTTATCAGTATCTCGTTTTGAATCCTGTTTGTGGTTCTGTGCGTCTTTCGTCGGCTGTTTAGCCGTCCTCAAGAATCAAGAGCATGGGTAAAGTGAACAAATCGAAACTTGGAGACGAAAAGAAGCTTGATGAAGGATCCTCCGAAAAGTAGTCATCAAATTGTAATTTTGCTTATTCGACAGTAATAGCGTGAAGAATTACTTGATTTTATCGTGATTGCAGATGCAATGCAGTATGGTGGATAACGTTTTCAATCATATTTATATTGGCTTGCACTTCTCGCTTGTATAATGTCTCTCAGCCGGATCATATATGGTAAGTTCGATATGCAATTGAAGGTTATCTTGATGATATATTCTCTAATCACGATGATTCAACGTAGCTGGGATGAAACACATTTTGGTAAAATGGGTAGCTGGTATATCAATCGAACTTTCTTCTTCGATGTACATCCTCCTCTCGGAAAAGTAAGCAGGTTCTCAACATTTTTTCGTATTCGTAATTGTCATAAGAATCTTGTTCAATTATCGACCTTTCTAGATGCTGATAGCTTTATCCGGTTATCTTAGCGGGTACGACGGTTCTTTTCCGTTTGAAAAACCCGGGGATAAGTACGAAAATACGAGTTACATTGGAATGAGATTTGTAAGTGGAGCTTCGGTTGGTGACGAATTTTCGTAAGGTATTGGTGAAAATTATAATATCCCAATTTTACAGTTTTGTACAGTTTTGGGACTGTTCCTGGTACCTTTCTCCTATCTTACTGTGTGGGAAATGACTCGATCACTGAATGCAGCTATGCTTGCTGGAATATTTATCTTGTGTGGTGAGTATGGCACCCTAATTGTAATATTTTACCTTTGAGAAGTACCCAATTCCTCCTACGTCTTGTAACTCATCTTAATTCCTTTTCAGATGTTGGGATCCTTACATTGACCAGGTATATCCTTCTAGATCCCATATTCCTGTTCTTCATGATGGGCACAGTATTTGGGATAGCTAAATTCCGTTCCTTGTATGAAAGGTGTGCAAAATGAGTGAAATTTTTTTCGTCATTACATTTTTATAACTTTCTGAACTATATCACTAATTTTTCTTTTCTGTAGACCTTTCTCTCGTTCATGGTGGTTTTGGCTGTTTTTCACTGGATTCATGATGGCATCGTGCATCAGTGTAAAATTCGTAGGGTTATTTACTGTTATCCTGGTTGGGCTAAAGACAATCGAAGATCTATGGAATATTCTTGGTGACCTAGAGAAGCCCTTTGTAAGCGAAAATCAATCTTAGAGATTTTGGTATCTCTTGCTTTTCGTGTTTGTACTTAAAGAACGCATTATCTTTTTTTGCAGACTTATACGCTGAAACATTTTTCGAGTCGTTTTTTGGCTCTCATTATATTTCCTTCGATTTTGTATATGACTTATTTTTACATTCACTTGTTAATTCTTAACCGTAGGTAAGTAGTTTTTATTGTTCTTGAGTATCGTATTTGATTTTGTTTGTAATTTCCTTCTCTCTCGTCCGAAGTGGAAATGGGGACGGTTTCTATAGTTCCGGATTTCAGTCTAAATTGATTGGAAACGCATTGTACAACGCAAGTATGCCTCGAGGTGAGTGGTTCGGCTTGAGCTTGTCTGTTTCTATACAGAAAATACTTTAAACTTTTTCTTGTAGAGGTGGCGTACGGAGCGACTATTAGTTTGAAAAATCATCGGACTGGAGGCGGATATCTTCATTCACATTTTCACTTGTATCCCGAAGGAGTTGGAGCTCGACAGCAACAGGTAGAAAAAAGGGTGTCTAGTCTTGTTCTATGTTTACAATCTGATTTTGATTAATCGGTATTTAACATGTACTGCAGATCACTACTTACACTCACAAAGATGAGAATAATCACTGGCGAGTAAAACATTACAATGAAGAGTACGATGAAAATCAACCGGTACAGTTATTGAAAGAAGGTGATCTCATCAGATTAGAGCATGTTCCTACCAAAAGAAATTTACATTCGCATCGTTTACCAGCACCGACCACGAAGAAGCATAATCAAGTGACAGGATATGGAGAAGTGCGTAAACTGAATGAAGCCAAAAAACTGAAAAAATTGATGTATTTAAATATTTTTACATCTTTAGAACGGTGTCGGCGATGCAAATGACGTATGGAAAGTATCTATTGTCGACGGCTCAGAAGGAGACATTGTCAAAACTGTGACGACCAAAGTAAAATTCGTTCATTATTTGCAACACTGTGTTCTTACTACCACTGGAAAACAATTACCGAAATGGTAAAATTTCTACACGTTCACTCGAAGGTATTTTCAAATGTTATGAAAATAGACGATTGGAAATTTCTTTTTGTTTGTCTTGTTAGGGCATATGAACAACAAGAAGTTACTTGTAATCCAAATTTGAGAGATAAAAATTCAATATGGAATATCGAAGATAATTTCTTTCCTAAATGTGAGTATTGTTCATTTTTCAAAGCAAAAATATGTAGTTTTAGTCTACATTAGTTTCTGCCCTTATAGTACCCAACGTTAGTTTTGAAGTATATGCGCCAAGTTTTCTCGAACGATTCATCGAATCGCACGCAGTTATGTTTCAAGGAAACGCTGGTTTGAAACCTAAAGAGGGCGAGATTACATCCAGACCTTGGCAATGGCCTATCAATTATAGAGTAAGTTGACCACAATGACCTTGGGAACGATATTTGTTCAACTTTTTTGATGTATTTTTGAATTTTCCAGGGTCAGTTCTTTTCGGGAAATGATTTCAAGATTTATCTTCTGGGAAATCCTATTATTTGGTGGAGCAATCTGGTGTTTCTTTGTGCTTTCGTAGCAATATATATGTACAACGCTGTACGTTACCAGAGAGGTTATCGAGATGATGAACGTATTGCAGGTGATGAAGAGGGTTGAAAAAAACTCCGTTTGAAGAGGATAGTCCTAATGATAATCATAATAATTACTTTTTTACAGAAACAAAAGAAAGACTTCTACATAGTTCTGTTTGGCTGTTTCTAAGTTGGTTATTGCACTATATTCCGTTTTGGGCCATGGGTCGAATCTTGTATTTTCATCATTATTTTCCTGCATTGTTGTTTAATTCGATGCTGTCAGGTAGTGCGATAAATCTTGACATTCTCGAGGTCAATGAGAGAAAATTCAAGTTAATACTTTCTCTTTCAGCGGTAACTATCACGTACATCCTTGAATCGGTGAATCAAATATTTAAAGAAAGTATGGCGAACTCGATCTATCATTTCATTCAGGGTGTCGTATATTCGTCAATCGTTTACAGGTGAGGGTAAAGAATGCGATTAAATGGTACGACTATTTTACCGTCACTTTAATAATTGTTACACCTTTACTTTTCTAGCTTCTATTTATTTGCTCCATTATCTTACGGAATGCAAGGACCATCAGCAAACGAACCGAATAGTACGATGTATGGTTTACGTTGGTTGGAATCTTGGGAATTTTAAAACTCGTTCGTAACGCTCGAGCAGCAATCATTTTTTTTAGTTCATGGCTGTGATTTATCATGTGATATAAATTTTTTAGGGCGACTAATCCATGACAGGATTGCAATATTAATTTTAAATTGACTTTCAAAATAATTGTAAAGGTCTGAAGGAAAATGTGTGTGATTTTCACATGTTTAAATAAAGTTGATAAATAAGTATTGGTGTCATGAAATGTTGGACGCTCACGAATTGATGCAATTTTCAGTTGATGGATTTTTGGGCGAAAAAAAGGGAATGAGCAGTTCGTTTTGAAGGATCTCCACTGTTCGTTGATTAATACCCCGATTTTGTACAGTCAAAACGCGGACGTTTTCTTTCTGATTCAAACTTGAGAAAGAGATGGGTGAAAAGAAAACTTCCTGAGGCCACAAAATTGAGATCGCATTTCATTTCTCTTTCAAAATAAGGTGAATTCTCCTTGTAATAATTTTTTGCCTTACTCAACTGGCTGATGGACTCAATCGCTTCTCTCGTTTGCCATCTTTCCAACACCCTACCTCCTTCTTTCGCCTAGTATGGGCTAGTTGGGCCCAATTTAGCCCGTATTGAATTAGCCTTGTCCTGCAGTGGCCCCGTTTAAAACAAAAGTTTCATATCTGAAAGACACGCCTTTCAGTACTATTGAATGAATGACGGAGTCTACGAGCATTTCTCAGCCTAGCGTTGGCCTATTATGCTGTATGTTCGGCTGAAGGGACCTCTACCCAACCATTTGGTCTTGCCGAGATCAAGCACTAAGATGGATAAGGCTAGCTTAGGGACAGCTTCATAACTTGTAATATCACAGTATACAACTGAGGAAAAAACGCGCAAAAAACTTTTCTCATTTGTGCGATTTGAATTACAGAATATGTCAAGTAATTAGAAATATGATAATTTTATTTAAGTAATTGCTTCATACATTTAGCCAGTACAAAGTTGAATAATTTATCAAAATGACAATGGAATGAATTTTTTCCCAATTCTAAAATAATGAAGCTCATTATGAGAAAAAAAAAAACAGAATCCGAAATGGAGTACACGAAAAATTATTATGGACGTGACTTTGCACAAAATTGAATACAAGACAAAATGGAACGTGAAAATATAGGCTTGCACGAATGAACCTCATGGAAGATAAGATATAGGTAGCACACACGTGATTACAATAAAGAAGGAATAATAAAGTTTACAAAAAGCGCAAAATATCAGTAGGAAGATACACCAAATCTTTGCATCCCTCAAAAAAACGAGATTTTTGGTTGGGAAATCACAATATGATATTGACAGAAAAAAAGAAAAGAAAAGAGTAACTTGATACGCGATTTCACAATCCAGTGATCATAATTGTAATAAATTAGTGAAAAGTCTTAACAACAAAAGAAAAATTGATAAAAAAAAAAATCGGAAAATAACAATTAAAATAACGAAAAAAGGTAACATAGGAAATATTTTACGCAGTAAAGCTGAAAACAAAAACCCAAGATCTCAACGTAAACTAATCATAAATAAAGGTAACCAAGAAAGTGCAAAAATTTCTTTTAAAATAATACTTTTCCACGTCGGCAAATAATTTGCCAAAATATTTAACAAATACTTAACGACTAGACACAGTTATATTGGTTAGGTCTACTAACTGCTAAACTGTTTTCATTTTCAATTTGATAATAAGTTACATAATAACTAACAAAAAAATGTAGGAATACTTCGCGAAAAGTGCTTAAGGAGCTTACAAGTACAAAAAAAAATATGAAACACAGTCTGGAGAAAAACTCGAGCGGATTAATTCGTTTTAAGACGAAAGTTTTCGTCGTGAAAAATGTGAACTCGTACGTCCACGATGAAGCAGTGAAATTGACAACGCAAAAGCACCCATCTGATACGTATCAAAAAAAAAAAGAAGTTGAACAGTTTGTGCGTTTACACGAGCCGACGTTTGAGAACACAATAATCTACAATATTTGTGAGTAACAAAATTCATAATTTAGATTTTTTACAAGATGATGACAAAAAAATTATAATAATAATAACTTCAAAGTTTTAAACGTTTAATCTTTCATCGCTGATTAATAATTTACATCTGTTTTGAACACGCGGAATTTGAATCGTTCTCTCTCTTCCGCCCTTTTGTAACTTTCAATCGGTAACTCTAGACAGAACATTGTTTTCAACACGTTTGAACACTTGGAACAATGATAATTTACTCAATCTGAGACTCTTGGACGGACGCGTTTCATTACCACTTAATTTTAAATTTAAATTTAATACTTCTTTGATATCATTTTTTCTGAAAAAGAAAGAAAAACAAATAAAGATAATTTTCAATTACGATATGCAAGATAGAGAGTTGTAAGTATTTTCAGATTAATATGCCGTTTCCCGTATCGATATTCCCGAAATCCATCCGAGAAAAGGGACCTTGACGGGCAAAAAATTGATATTCCTATTTATGATTATTTTTTGAACTCTCTCACGAGGTCGGAAAAATCTATCGAATCCCATCTTGGGTCACAAATGTTCAATTCCCCGAATTCATTGCCCCAATTAGCTAATAGTTCAATTATTCTTTTCGAGTTTTTCTTTTCTGAACATTCAATTTTGCAAACGCTTAATTTCCCAAAAACTTATCCCATGTTACGAAAAAAAACTCGTTACATTTTTCTTAATGTTTTATGCAACTTCTACATTACGTCCTGATTCTTGGAAATACCGAAATAGACTGATCTCGGAGTGACGTCACATAACACTGTTGCTGCAGTTCCCTATCCCTTGGCTTCAGGAGTGGGAACAAATCAAATGAATTTCGATGCAGAGATCCAGTGTTCAAAAAGTATTCAAACATAGATCACAGATCCGGGTAAAATTTTGCGTCCATTTACGGATTACGTCAACTACAAATTCAAATTTGTAATTCGTCATCCGCAATGCAGTTCACATAGTGTAGCCCAGGTGTGGCCGGCCTAACTTATCACCATGGTAAAAGGTAGATTCTACCTGTGACATCGTAAAACAGACAGCCCTGTGGATAGAATGGGAAACTAAGCAGACATATGTGGACAAACAAAAATATACCATACAATATCAATTCGCTATCGCCAAAATCTCGATCATGATTTCTATAAAAGTTATACGCGGGAGACCATTTAAAATACTTTTTATGTGTACACACAAAGTGCCTACAAGTTTACAGTTTACAGAACTCAGTCTTTTTTGTTGTTTAGCTTATTTCAAAAGTTTTGGTTTTAAATAGCCTTGTCTCAAAACAGTGTATTGCAGCCAGCTGAAAGCCAAATCCAGCCAAATTTCAACTGATAAGACAAAGCCAGCTTTGAGCGTACTTCTGGAAGCCAAAAGCTTAATTCAGCCAATTAATTTCTTCGACTAGCTTTTGGCTTCCTCTGAATTTTGAAAAGTTTGGACAAAAAAATGTTTTTTTCATTTTTTTTTTTTTTTTTTCAATTAAAAAAAAACAGTAAAGCAACTTTTTTATTTTTTTCCCCTAGAATTTAGAGAGGAGAGAAACTAAGAAAGAGAAACACAATACAGTTTTGAAAAAATCAATATTTAATAGTCCAAAAATCAATTTTTTTTTTTTTTTTATTCTTCTGTAAATTATAGTTGTGTTTTGTGCTTTCTTAACAAAGATCCTCTTTTCCTGATTTTTTCCCAATAATTGAAAAAGCAAAAGCCAGCTGAAAACAAGCCAAAAGCTAGCCAAATTTTTTTTGGAACAGCCAGAAGCCCAGGCTGAAGCTATATTTTTCAAGAGCAAAAGTTCAAGCCAAAAGCCAAAGCTTATCTTTCAGCTGCAATACGCTGGTCTCAAATGCAATCTTGGTTGGTTTGTCCGCATACTGCATACATTTGACCACAAGCACCACTATTGATCTTCTAAAGTAAAATATTCCATAGAATGAGAGTAGTTAACATTTTCATTGTTCACGCGGACCGCAGATGCAGCTACAAAGCATGGCTTGTAACATCAATTCTATTGGTTTTAGGAAATCAAATCGTCAGGTAAATGGATAATCGAGAAATTGATGAGAATTGAAACTTGACAAAGATTACAAAGAAGAATCTTTATGAAGGCAAACCCCCAAGTAGATTTATCCACCTACTGAATTTTTTTTTTTTTTTTTTTTTTTGAAAGATACAGCAACGTTACGGTTCTATGTTGAATCAAAGTTCAAAAAATTCGAGTTTTTATTTTTATAGACTGTGCGAAAATGATGATTATCAAATTTGAAAAACCAACGAAATTTTGAAACAAAACGATCAAAAATCATGCAGATTGAAAAAATTTATTTATCAAGTACCTAATCAAAAATGCAAAAAGTTGCAAAAGATTGTGACTTTTTTTTGGCTTAACAGCCATTACCAAACAACACACAAAATAAAACCATTTTTTTTTCTTTTTTTTTTTTTTTTGTAAGGTCAGTAAAATAAAAACTCGAATTTTTCGAATTTTAATTTTAATTTTTACTTACAAGGCGGTTTTCAAAAAAGCCGTAAATATATCTCCTGGAATTGAACTCATCAACGTTTCTGAAAGTGAACTGCATTTAGTTTCTTGAACATAAAAAAATAAAAAGTCGCTCAAACATTTTGCTGTGATCGCTATCTTATCATTCCCCCGTAAATATTTGCTAGGTTTCTGAAACAGAAATTGAAATTTTTCACAATTTACAATTTCTTCTGCAATCAGTGATGTATATAAACAAATTAATATATTATTCTCTGTAACTGAAAAAATGGGTTCAAGTAAGTATAAGTATCAGTCACCAATAACAATCCACTACTATAGTCGGTTCAACTTGGGATTACAAATTTGACGTCATCAATTATTCTGTGGTGTTCTAGTGTTGGTGCGTTATGAACATGAATGGACGCACTAACACTAGAGCACTACTGAATAATCGGTGACGTCAAATTTGTAATCCTAGGTTGAACCGACTATTAAAAAGCAATCCTGCAAAATGCTGGTCAGCAGTTGAATTATCTGGAAGTATTTTCAACGCTGAAATCAAATCCATTTTTCGCTATCACGTCACGTTTTTTCATTAGGAATCACGAAGAAGTATGAACAATTGTTTTTTATTTTAGAACATGACATCTTGTAGGAAACAAAATAGGTTGATTAGGTAGATTCAATCTATCCATCATCACGCATCAAAAGTTCAAAAAGATTCAATACTCTTTAAACGATTCATTCATGATTTTACTGTCCTCATCACTACGGTCCAGAAAATTACAAATTACAATTAGGTAAAGACTTGTCGCGACGTTTAGTTTATATAAAAAGAAGATCTTTTTAGCTATTACAAATTACTTGTTTCAGGTACTTATATTTTGGATTCTTCTGAATTTTCCATATAAAACTAGATTTTCACATTCAAATTTAAATCTGAACATAATTTATTTCAATCATTATATGCGATGTTGGCGAGTCTGCAATGCTCTCAATTTCTCATAATGTAATGCGTGAAGACTCAAAAATGTGATATGATAGCAAAAAGCGGAGAACAGGTTAGAATTTTAGCGTTGAAGATACTAATTCTAGAATCATTGCGAATATCTAGTGCATACCGCGGTGTAGTGCAAACAAAAAGTTCATCACCGGTGACGTCGCAATGCGATATTTGAGAACGATATCACGCCAATTTCTTCTAGTGAATAATTAGATTAGATTCCCATTTAAGAATAGCATTGGTAACATTTGATCATACATCAGTATTTCAAAATAAAGAATAATAAGGAGTGAAAAGTTGATTCTCAAGTACTGGATAGCTTCTAGATTACAAATATAATCTTTTTATTGCTTATTTATTCTTCATTTTTGGAATACTGATGCATGATCGAATGTTACCAATGCTATTCTTATGGAAATCAATGCAATGTCTGCTGAAAGCTGCTGTACTGCATTTTCACTCTGTTAGTGTTATCATTATCAGTTGATGTGACGTCAGGGTGAAGAACTTTATCGCGCGATGAAACGTAAATCAGTGCGATTACAAATCTACAATATTTGCAATAAACTTTGCTCTAGTTCATGTCACCGTTCATTAGTTAACAACCCCCCCCCCTAACACACACACACACAAGAACAGTCCACTCTAAAAATGGATGACTAAAATTTATACTTTCAAAGTTCCACATTCTGTGCCTCCTCTCTCACGACCATCTCCAAAATCATTTTAGGAACGTAGAAAACTAAAACAAAGAATGAAAGCAGCTGATCAGAAATAGCTTATGTTTGTTTTATTTTGCGATTCAAACATTTGTACCGTTTTTCTAATCTACTACTCTCACATAAAGTTTTGAGGATGCTGCTAACAGACTTCTAACTAGGTAGGTACTCATGAAAACTGATGGACAATTTTTCAAGGACGGTTTCACGACTGCCAATCTCAACCTTAGTAACGTCCGCATAAATTCTACATCCACAAGACAACAAACCTTAAACTGCAAAGGCATAGTCAGAATCTGCGAGACGGTGTGTAAAAATTGTAACACTACATCGCAGACGATATCTTTGTTGGAAACTCCATCAAATTTCGTTTCCGATCCTTTCAACGAGCACAAAATTCTCTGTAAATACGTGCTAAAAGCGATTTGATTTTGAAGATCACTGAAATACAAATGACCACATTCATCAATATGAACCGAAACTAACCCGAAAGCATCGAACATTTAAAATAAACGACTTACTTTAGTCGAGAACCACTTTTTAAATACTTGATGATTTCATTTTTTTCCATATTTTCTGCCAAATTTTGTTCATCTGCAAATGCAATTTAAAATGAAAAATTAGTTCGCGCAAAATACGCAGCGTTAATTTTCGTAAGTAAAATATTGATTCGCTTACTTTCATCGGTCGACATAATATCTATATCGAATTCTTTCCTGTATTGATTATTCAGAGATCTCTCGTAACGCTGCAATCTATCTCCTGGTTTTGTGGTTCGGTTCGGGGAGATGTTACGGCCGACAATCGAGCTTGGAAACAGATGTTGATGCACAATCTTGTTGTAATTTGGGGTAGAGAGTTGGCCGATGTACTGACTCGTGCCGAAGGTTGGAATTCCACTAACTGGATCTACAAAGGACCAAAAACTCCAGATTATTATTCTTATTCAAAATCGTTTAGGTTGATAGGATAGAAGTATGATTGGCTAGACGCACCTAAATACTTCGAATATTTTTTCCACGAGTCTGTTGTAGGAAATATACGAACGAAACCACCTCGTCGATCGAACTGATCATGAATCATACGAATTAATCTCGCCTCTTCTAAAGTAACGTTGGAATTTTTTGAATGTTTCGACACTTTTCGCGTGGATTGTCGAACGTACGGCATCGTGTTCACTGACAGAATCTGACGAGTCTATTCAATTTGAATTGTATTTACAGCAAACTCAAAAACATCGTACAGCACAAATCTCCAAAAAATCTTACCAGCGATAGATTTCGTTTTTGATAGGTTACCGATTTAGGTCGAGTAATGGGATCTACAGCAGGAATACCGACCAGGGTCAATAAATCTGATAGCATAGCCGACTTAAGGCGTATATCTAAAGGTGAATCGCACGCTAGAGATGGTGACAAGTTTACTTCCAGCAGCCATGGTTTTAGATCAGAATCAATTAAAACGTCAAAACCGTACAACTCTGAAATAGCATTCAAAACCGAATTATCACCTCACACATAGTGCAAATGGTTATGCTTCAAAAGTGCAGCGTGACTATATTATACTTACCAAAACAGTTTTCGGAATGAGGGATGAACAACCTACAGGCAGAGACGATTGATGGAGCTGTAGCGAGAATAGCCTTGATGATCATGTCTTCTATGTGACGCATCAGTAAACCAATATCGCAGTTCTTGGAACGTAAGTATTTCAACAAAGCGCTTAATGACCATTTATGGCCAACATCATCGGCTTCCGGATCAGAACTTCTGAAACCAAGAAAACGTGCGATGCGTGGGAATACAAGGATCGAAGAACGTGTTTAAAACTGAGGGCTTGTCGCAAATTGCCGATAGTGGCGATTGTTAGAATGATTAGATGATCCAGAAAAAGTTTTCAGAAATCTTCTAGAATAATTTCATACAGAGGGCTGCTAATAATTTCTAGTTACTGATTCAAAATTGGAGTCGAACCCTCCAATTCAGATACTTATGATGGAGTTTCAATCCATCCCTTCCGGTTTGTTGCGAGAGGGCGAGATAAGGGGTCAGCGATAACATAAGTCAAAACTGTAGTTGAAAGGAGGTACTTGAGATATTGTAATTAGAAACATGTAAGAAATAAAGAACTGTCGAAGATTGACTATTGTCTAAGAAACCCATTGCGTGGCGCGGGTGCATGTTTCATCTTATACGTTTCTTGGAGCAGGGTTGAATGTTTAAAAATACAATAATCAATATGGCTTACTTGATATAGTCCGAATGATGCTTGTTAATACTGTAGTTGCAAAGATGCATACAAGGATTCCACAAATTTCTGTCCTTCATGTTCATATCATATTTGACGGTCGCAAAACGTACCATACCCTCTTCGTAGAGATACACGACCAATGGATTGTACGAAGTCACGACGACGTATAAACGTAAGTCACACTTGCAGCCGTTGATTAAAAGAGGATTTTCAATATACTTGGCGACGACCACGTTCTCTTGCGGATGGATGTCTTCCACCTAGATAAGAATAGAAAATGAGTTACGTTTAGTTTTTGCATTTATCTTTCAAGACAACGGATAAAAGATTTATTTTTGGTTCTTTTCTGTCTTCATAATCATCATAAACTGTCACTAGGTATAGACTTATATCGACCAACGATAGTAATTGTTATAGCACGTTGTTCCTCGACTGTCTTAGACAGATCAATTGAGATGGGAAAGGGAATGCAAGAAACGTTTCAGGTTTTTTAGGAAAGCACACTTGCAGGGCGGTGGGTGGGGAGATAAGAAAGACAAAAAGGAGAAAAAATCAAGGATCCATCGACGGAATAAATGAAGGAGAGCAGGAGATCTGTTTCATGAGAGTGAAAGAAAGAGAGGCAGAGAGAATGTGTTGTTATTAGAAACATTATGTAGGTGGTTGTATGTTATTCATTTGTTATGAGTCGTTTTTTGAAAATCAATAATTATCCCTTTATATGCGGGGGGGGGGATTATAATTCGGAGGTTGGTATTTACAATCATAATGTAAACGTCAGAGGCGCGCAATAGTTACAAGATAATATAAAATCAACAAAAATGACACTCTTAAAGCGTAAAACTGTTTCTAAAATGTCAAGCAGACTTTCAAAAGTTTAATTTTGCATTAAAAAAATGAAAAATTTTCCAACTTAGGGTTGGATTTGTCTGATTGCGTCTCATATAATATAAATTAATCACATTGAAAAAATTTTTTTTCATTCAAATTTAATTAAATTTTATTGAAGTTATATAAAATAATTTTTTTTATTTTAATTAAATTTAAAATTACTTTGAAGATGATAGGTTAATTAACCAAATAATTTTAGTTTATCACCTACCTCGATCTTGAATTATAAAATTAAATTAGGATCTTTATTAGTTTTTTCAATAAAAATATTAATTATTATAACTCTTTAAATTATCGTTGAAATTTAATTAATATAAATAAAATTGATATAAAATAAAATTTTATAAAATTAATGTTGATTAAAAAAATGTATTTATCAATAAAATTTCAAAAATATATAGTTTGAATTATTTTTTATAATAAATTCAATAATATGAATTTTTTATTGATCAATAATGAATTATATTATGATTACTAGGAGAATAATTCCAATATTTTTATTTAATGGATCAAATAATATATTGAATAAATTAAATTATATTTTAATAAGTTTTTTTTGAATTTTTTTCCTGTGCACGCTCATCTTGAGAGGAATGATATTATTATTAGCTCAAAATATCCTAACCTGCCGTGCAAAAAAAGATTGACGAACGTGCAGAATATCGATTCGGAGAAATAGGCGCTCTTCTCTTGGAGGGGGGATATCTTTCTCCAAATCAATATTCTGCACGTTTGTCATTCTTTTTTTGTACGGCAGTAACTGGAACTATACTGTACACCAAGGAAAGCTCTAGAAGCTATTAGGTTGAAATAGTTCAAAGTGGAGTCAAACTAGACTAAGGAGGAGGCGAACGTGCGGAGCAAATAAGCTCGCCAAAAGCTGTTAGCTAATAGCTTGAAATATTTCCATTTACACGGTCATACTGACACTCAACAACAATAATATACTGAGAAAGGAAAGATGTGAAACATAATCTTTATTGATTTTGCTCCATTAGAAAATTGACATGTTTTATGGTCTTTTTTTTTCACTTTCTTCTCCCATGTATGCATTGACCATACATTAATGTATGGTCAATGATACATTTGGACCGTGCAGCGCTAGTATCGACTACTCCTATCAGTGACAAAAAGGTGAAGATTGAGCAAAAATCTGGAATTCAAGTATAAAAATAGTTCTGATTGAAAGAAAATACTTTGTTTGGAAAATTTGTTCCCCTTCATTCACTCCAAAAATGTCTTACTTCTTGAGATATTTGAATTTGAATCTGTATGTAGACTAATGGGCTAAATGTGTACTAAAGTCATATAAACGTAAAGTTGAGCGACTTCCGTGTAGAGATAGGCAATAGTCGATAGTCTCATGCTATCGATAGTCCCGATAGTTTTTCCTAAAACTATCGATACTATCGATAGTTTGAATGAAGAACATCAATCAGGAGGAAAGTACCTGTGCTACGTGTAGGATAGATACTTTTCTCCTGATCGTTGTTTTTTTTTTTGGAAAATCCTGTAAAAGAATGTATTCTAGTGTTACCAGATGATGGACGCGACTAAGAAATACCTCAAAACGTGGTCCAACACCTAAAGCACATATGTGTCCAAAAGTGACCCGTGAACAATCGACTGTTTGACATTCCAGTTCCTATCTCTTTCTTTCAAATGTGTTATCAGTAAATTCCCTCCAATTTTGTGATTTTGATAAGAAAAAGAAAAGTTTTTGAACTATCGACGATATTATCATCGATGGTTTTTCACAAAAGTATCGTTTTTTTCCAAAAGAAAAACGAAAAGAAATGGCTTCATAGAAACTAGTACCAGTAGGTTCGCTAGCGTTCCGTCGTAATTTTTCACCTAAGAACCAATGTAGTTTCCCATCACAATGGAACAATGCGCTATCTGGCGACAAAATGGTTTTTGTTTGCACTTTACATGGCAAAGTTGCTCAACTTGACATATATATGACTTTGATGAGTACCTTCACAACATTCTCAGCTTTATGATGAATGCTTTCTTCAAAGGTGCGGGTCATTGCAATTATAGTCTGGGAACTGTGAAGTCCAGAATGCAAATAATAATTTCAAGTCAAGAAAAAATACAAAATTTGAACTCAAAAACATAAAAATAAAAATAAATAAAATGAAATTTAGAATGAAAACGGCAATCAGAATTGAGTCGAGCAATGCAGTGAAAAATTTTCCAATTCCTTTTCATTCTTTTTATTTATTTTTTCTTTTTATTTTTTTTTTCCTTCATTTTTCTATTTATTTATCAATTTTTTTTTTCTCCCCATGTTTTAAACGGGAGAAAAAAATCCGCATTTAAATCATGTTTCAAACATAAAATCTGTTTTAAACTGAAAAGAACATGTTTTTGACTCTTCCGGGGGGGGGGGGGGGAACATTGTTCTAGAAAAACATGGGGAAGGAAAAACCCGCATTGAAAACTAGTTTTAGAAATAAAATCTGTTTTAAACTAAAAAAAATTTTTTTTTTTCTTTTTTGAAAAAAACTGTTTCTTTTTTGGCAACCCTGCATAACGCATTCTACAGAACGCATTGCGTTTTTTGAAAAATTATTTTAAGGTGTACAGATTTGAATGAAAAAGAAAACAATATTTTTTTCATCTTGTAATTTCTTATCTGATGGAGTCAAAATTTGTACGTACAAACATTTAAATTTGGTTTTTATGGATAAAAAACTAAAAGAGAAAGAAAATATTATTCTTTCCAGGTTATCATTTATAGTCATATTTTTCAAACTAACTCGAGAAAATGCTAAAATTTTGTTTTTTCCATAACAAAGTATTGTGTTGTCATATTTTTGGGCCAAGCTTCCATACATTGTCACCTGCAGCAGTTCTTTTGCTGTCAAGTCCATATGAAACATATTCAAAATTCCCTATTTTTCTTATCAAATTTTTTTTTTTTTTTTTTTTTTTTATCATTAAACAATGCTAGCGACTCTCGATGATTGAAATTGAACCATATCTCCCTTGGAGGTTGAGATTCATCAGGGTGGTCAGCCCTCAGGTCAAAGAAATGAAAACGGAATGAATCAAGAAAATTCCGCAGAAACGATGATTACTTCCAATGACACTTCCTCCCTTCACCCCGAAAAAAAAAAAGAAACCTCGTCTGGTGGAATAGTTGTTTCTTGAACGAACCATAGATAATATGTAACTACACTGCAAAAATTCTAACACATCAAAACCCACGTTGAAGGCATCGCGCGGCTAGTATTTTTATGAAATTAGAAAAATGGATCATATTAACCTTTATAGTCGAGCTTAAATTATTTTGAGCTTTCTCTTTCTATGCTCTCACAGCTACTGAGAAATTCATTATCACACTCGACGATATACGGTGGCATGTTGACGAGAATGCCTTTACTTGATGTAAATATTGTTGCGTACCAACACGCATTTACGGCGCAACATCAATTCTCTTCATTCTTTTCCTTCTTCACACAAAACAAGATTTCTCCTGGAATACATTCATTCCATTTACTTATATGTTCTCGGTATTAATTCCTTCTCCAACAGAATAAACGTTTTCTCATGTTTCTCAAACTTCAAAAAAGCCTCACATCTTCTCTTTCTCATCCTGAAGCTAATCTAATCGATGTAGATTCAATTTTCTTCCATTCAACAATCACGCTAGCAAACTTTCGTTGGTATTCACAACATTGTCGACTGAAAGCTGCTCGAAGATATACAAATCTATTTTCTGTCTTATTAAAGTTCAACTCACCGAATTTACGATGTAAATACCACGTCCTCTAGAGGACGCAATAGGTTTAACAATCCACGCACCACGATGTCGATAATGCGATGTTATCAGTTCGTTCATCTCAAGGGGTAAAATGAATGTCTGCGGCACGAAATCGAAGTGCTTCAATCCTCTAGCGTGCTGCATCAGTTCTATATTTTTATATAATCGATCTTTCCGCGTTAATTCATACGATCTGGCAAAAAAGAAACAAAAATACGAATATATATTTGGTAGAAAGTAATGACTCATTAATTTATCACGAAATGACACAATCGCTGTCATTGAGTATAACTGAGAATAGAAAGAATGAAAGATAATAATCTGGCATAGCCAAAAGAACGAGGATCATGTTTCGTGTTTTCCTCAATCGCTAATGGATTTTGAGGAGCTCACTCGCGGATCTAGTACAGGTCCAGTATAGAATACTTTAAAATGATGGCTTTTGGGCCTCTTTTCGTGATTTAGTATAGGTCCAGTTTAGAATATTTCAGAACTAGTATAATCCTAGTATAAAAAATTTCAAGCTAATACGTTTTGGGGACCACCAGAGCTTTTGGAGAGCTCACTCGCTCCACTCGTTCACCCCTTTTCGTGGCCGGACGGACTCAAAATAAGGGTTAGGGATCAAGATTTCGAAATTTTTCCAAGTCCCAAGGTCCTGCACGGACGCACGCTCAAACACAAATTTCAAAATCAAAGGTCAGAACAAAGACATGAAACAAGTCAAAGAATGATGAAAAAGCGAAGACAACGAATTATTTTAGGGTCTTTAGCCTTAAAGGCTCTTTCTCTCTTGATGACGCGACACTCTCCTCCAGCTGCCTCACAACATTAGTTTACATACTCACGTAGCTCGGGTCAGAACTCGAAAGTTTTTTCAAATACCTACCCTGAGACATCATCAGAGAGTTGAAAGTCTCGGCCCCGTGAATCCTTACTCCCTCCACCCATATCCCCGCTAATATTGGTACATTTACATGAGAAAAATATACAAATTTCGGAGCCTTTAATCCTAAATATGAAATTATAAAAATGTTCAAATACCTCTCCACGACATGACGGACCCTTCCAGCTGCCTGTTCTATAACCTCTTTCTGCACAGCTCGAAGATTAAAATTTTGTAAATCCCCTTCTCATGAATATAGATAAACTTTGAAGTATCTGATAGCCATTGCTATCGTAGATAAGTTTTTGAGGCAAAATTCTCCTCAAATTCTTGTCCAGCTGCCTCTTGCATGAAGTATTACAGGTGCATATATAAGAGACTCGAGAGGTTTGACAAACAAACAAGTTCTTAGGTTTTTATCATGGGTGACCTACAGTCACTCGTTTACAAGGCTAAATCGGTAAGCACCAACCCTCTTCCTATTCTAACAATTGACTCTCAATGACCAACCAAGTTCAACCATATCTGAGTAGTGACTAGGGACGTGTAGTCAAAAAACAAAGGTATTTTTCTGGGTTGTAGATTTCAACCTCCTAATTCCCGACTCCCCCTCCTCGTGAATAGACACATTCATCTTATTAATGATAACATCAATAATAATTTCCAAGGAGATGTAACTGTGGAAAACATGAGAAAAACTTGAAACACGTTCTCCTATTTCAACTGCATTAATTTACCTTGGAAAATGATTCAATCGTTGATGCGGTAACAAATTTTGTAAAACTTGGGGCTTAACGTGTGAACCAGTCCATAACAAATTGAAGTCGATCGTATCATTGAGTACCTGTAGACACAAAGAATTGAGCAACTGATTAGGTCAAAGAAGTTAAAATGTAATGTATAATATGTTATGGTGTTGTATGGTCGAAAAATTTTTTTCCCTCTCTTTCTTTCGTTCTGAAGGCTAAAAGTCTTCATAAGAATTAAATTTCCTATCGAGTATGACTATAAAAATTTCAGTTCAACAAGTTTTTCCGGTAAGATCATTCTTCTTAATCAAAATACTAAAAAAAAAAAGAAGTACTAAAGTCAGATATTTACAGGAATTCGTGCCGTAACAAGTTTATACGAATAATTTCAATTTTACGGAATGCAAGAAAAATATTATACTGTATCTTTCATGAAAACATAAATTAATATTTAGATCAACGTAACCAATCTTGTCAATCTGACAGAGAGAACGTTCATGATATGACCTTACACTGTGGTACACAAACGCTCCCAACGCGACTCAATTTTATTATTTTTTTCTTAAGATCACGAAGATTTACACAATGTTCATCGTATTACAGATAATTACTATCATTAAATCGTGAGTGTTTTTGAAACAGGAACAATCTAGTAGGAAACAATTTTCCAGTACTTCCTAGTTTTCAAATAGTATTTATGTGACATGCAAATTGCAAGTACATACAATTTACAACAAAATTTTCCTCACTTTCCTGAATTAGAGCGATGATAATACAGCAAATAGGCTATTCTTACTCTCCACCCCTTTTACTGACTACTTGAGGAAGATGGTAGTACACAGATACATCGGCTCTGAAGTTTAATAGTTTGTAAGTCCACTTTTTCGGGAAATGGTTTTCAAAAATCGGTAATTTGACTAAAAAGGAGTCACAAGATTGGAGATCGTCTCTCCCGGTCTCGGGTGTCTACTTTTCAAAAATATTTCAATTGATTTTTGTAGGTATGTTCTGTTCGTTGAATTCTGACGATATTTATACTGAAGGTTAGGGTGTTATGCAGATCATTATTTTTGTCGTCGTATCCATTTTATGGTAGTTCTAAAGAAAATGAGAACATTCTTTTTCTGTCACATTCTCACTGTGGTAATTCCAATTGATATGTTTCAGAAAATTCTAGACGACGAATAGAGCTAGCTGTTTTATATTACTTCAGAATTCGACTGAATTACCTTCAATGGACCCTTTCAGCATACAAGGACATAAAGAAAGTGTTGGATGGAGATAATATTCCTTCTTATTCGACACCAGAAGATATAAATGATGACGGGAAAGCATCATTTCAGCATCGTTTTAAAGTATGGTCCGCAATTTACCAAATTATGTGTGAGCGGTCTCTTCAGGAAGAGAATAAAGAGACACGTGATTATGTACGTGAGTTTCGGAATCAATTGAAATCTGTGGGAATACAAGTAAACAGCGGGGCTGAAGAGAAAGCTGCGGCTGAAACAGCCCTCTTAATTGTTAACTTATCAGGTTATTCTGAAAAAGCTAGGACAAAAATTCATTGGAAGAACGAAGAAGAAGTTATGAAATCACTGAAAAAGTGGGTCAAAATTGTAGGTCTTCAGCAGAAGATTGCTAGAGCTGTATATCGTTTAAAAATCTTAAGTTGACATGATAAAGTCCGTGGCATTCTCTTTTCTATCATAATGCACAGCAGTAGATTTAGTTGAAGAGTATTTCTTGTTGTACCAAGAGACAAATAATTGCGAAAACATATTTTCAATTCAATGGTTTTTTCTGTTTTCTTATTTTAAATAGCAACTGGGTGGTGTATACACAAAATTGAGTAACACTGAATTTACTCTGTTTTGACATGTTTCATGTCTCTTTTGACACCCTATATACTTCCGAAAATTTGCGAGTACCACACCCCCCCCCCTATTAATGGACTTGGAAAATTTTTTGTGAATTACTTGGGAGGTTATCCAGAAATCTGCGAGTACCACCCCCCCGGGTAAAAATGAAATAAAAATGAAATAAAATTAAATTAAATAAAAAGAAAATTAAAGTAAATCAAAGAAAATTAAATTAAATTAAATAAAAATAAAAATGAAGAAAATTAAATTAAATTAAATTATATTGAATAAAATAAAATTAAATTAAAATTAAATTAAATTAAAATTAAATTAAATTAAATTAAATTAAAATTAAATTAAATTAAATTAAAATGAAATAAAATAAACTAAAGTAAAATAAACCTTCCCCCTGCCACCCTCTGAATCACCTGGGAGGTCATCCACAACTCTGCCAGTACCACCCCTTGAGTAAAAATGAAATATAAATAAAATATAATTAAATTGAATTAAATTGAATTAAATTAAATTAAATTAAATGAAATTAAATAAAATTAAATGAAATTAAAATAAAATAGAATAAAATTAAAATTAAATAAAATTAAATTGAATAAAATAAAATTAAATCAAATAAAATTAAATTAAATTGAATTAAAATAAATTAAATTATATTAAATTAAATTAAAATAAAATGAAATAAAAATAAAATGAAATAAATTTAAATTAAATTGAAATAGAATAAAATAAAAATTAAATTATATTAAATTGAATTAAATTAAATTAAATTAAAATTAAATTAAATTAAATTAAAATGAAATAAAATAAACTAAAGTAAAATAAACCTTCCCCCTGCCACCCTCTGAATCACCTGGGAGGTCATCCACAACTCTGCCAGTACCACCCCTTGAGTAAAAATGAAATATAAATAAAATATAATTAAATTGAATTAAATTGAATTAAATTAAATTAAATTAAATGAAATTAAATAAAATTAAATGAAATTAAAATAAAATAGAATAAAATTAAAATTAAATAAAATTAAATTGAATAAAATAAAATTAAATCAAATAAAATTAAATTAAATTGAATTAAAATAAATTAAATTATATTAAATTAAATTAAAATAAAATGAAATAAAAATAAAATGAAATAAATTTAAATTAAATTGAAATAGAATAAAATAAAAATTAAATTATATTAAATTGAATTAAATTAAATTAAATTAAAATTAAATTAAATTAAATTAAAATGAAATAAAATAAACTAAAGTAAAATAAACCTTCCCCCTGCCACCCTCTGAATCACCTGGGAGGTCATCCACAACTCTGCCAGTACCACCCCTTGAGTAAAAATGAAATATAAATAAAATATAATTAAATTGAATTAAATTGAATTAAATTAAATTAAATTAAATGAAATTAAATAAAATTAAATGAAATTAAAATAAAATAGAATAAAATTAAAATTAAATAAAATTAAATTGAATAAAATAAAATTAAATCAAATAAAATTAAATTAAATTGAATTAAAATAAATTAAATTATATTAAATTAAATTAAAATAAAATGAAATAAAAATAAAATGAAATAAATTTAAATTAAATTGAAATAGAATAAAATAAAAATTAAATTATATTAAATTGAATTAAATTAAATTAAATTAAAATAAAATAAAATAAACCTTCCCCCTGCCCCCCTCTGAATCACCTAGGAGGTCATCCACAACTCTGTGAGTACCACCCCTTGAGTAAAAATGAAATATAAATAAAATATAATTAAATTAAATAAAATTGAATTAAATTAAAATAAAATAAAATGAAATAAACCTTTCCCCCTGCCCCCCTTCGAATCACCTGGGAGGTCATCCAGAAATCTGCGAGTACCACCCCCTGGGTAAAAATGAAATAAAAATGAAATGAAATGAAATTAAATTAAATTAAATTAAATAAAAATAAAATTAAATAAAATTAAATGAAATTAAATAAAATTGAATGAAATTAGAATTAAATAAAATAAAATAAAATAAAATAAAATAAAATTGAATTAAAATAAATTAAATTATATTAAATTAAAATTAAATTAAATCAAATTAAAATAGAATAAAATAAAATTAAAATAAAATAAAATAATATTAAATTAAATTAAAATAAAATAAAATAAAATAAATAAAATAAAATAAATAAAATAAAATAAATAAAATAAAATAAAATAAATAAAATAAAATAAAATAAAATAAACCTTCCCCCTGCCCCCCTCTGAATCACCTAGGAGGTCATCCACAACTCTGTGAGTACCACCCCTTGAGTAAAAATGAAATATAAATAAAATATAATTAAATTAAATTAAATTGAATTGAATTAAATCAAGATAAAATAAAATAAACCTTTCCCCCTGCCCCCTTCGAATCACCTGGGAGGTCATCTAGAAATCTGCGAGTACCACCCCCTGGGTAAAAATGAAATAAAAACGAAATGAAATTAAATTAAATAAAAATAAAATTGAATAAAATTAAAATTAAATAAAATAAAATTAAATCAAAGAAAATTAAATTAAATTGAATTAAAATAAATTAAATTATATTAAATTAAGTTATATTAAATCATATTAAATTAAAATAAAATAAAATAAAAATAAAATTAAATAAATTTAAATTAAATTGAAATAGAATAAAATTAAATTAAAATTAAATTAAAATAAAATAAAATAAAATAAACCTTCCCCCTGCCCCCCTCTGAAGCACCTAGGAGGTCATCCACAACTCTGCGAGTACCACCCCTTGAGTAAAAATTAAATTGAATCAAATTAAATAAAATAAACATCAGCTTGAAATATACTAAAATGGACTTGTACTGGACCATGAAGCGGGACAAACGAGCGGGGTGAGTAAGGCCCAGTCCGCTCGTTCGTCCCAGGAAGCAGTCACCCTAAAATACTCCAAAGTTGACTTATACTAGAACATGAAGTTGGAAATTTTGGATATTTTTGAACGATGAAGAGCTTAAGAAGACTGGCGAAAAGACATGAAACATGATCTTTATATTTTTGACAACGCCCTTTTTTTTTTTTTTTTTTTGCTATACCACGCAGATGTAAAGAAGAGTATTTTTCAACTTATTGCCCTTCTTCTCATGTACATAAGCATTTTTGCGATTCCCTCGACTTGAAACACATGTGTTTTTGTCTAGTCTAAAATTTTTTTCAAGTCTCTCAAGTCTAAAATGTTCTTCAAGTCTCCAGAGTAGATCAATGTCAACCAAATAAATATTAGACGCAGAGCATTTCACAAAATAGTTTTTCATGAAACAAATTCTAAGTCGCAAAAAGGAAATAATTTTTGGTACATTCAACATCAATAGATCTCAGCGCCACCGAGGACAACCCTTGTATTTGCATTAGCTTCAGTGAGAATATTACAATCATTTCACTGATCCAAAGTAATTGAAAATGATATTTTGAATTTAGAAAACAAACCTAATTTTTGAACATCATCGTTGGATAAAAATACCAGCTGACTTTTTTGGGTTGAGTACATCAATAATAGTCATAGGACAAAGGTTTTTCATCTAGACCCTAAAGACAACATGAAATACCCCCAATGCTCTGAGTGAAGATTTTGGATCAGGAAAAGGGAGGATTACGAAACAACGAAGAAATTTTCACCTCAGCGATAGACTGGTTTTGCAACCGTCTTGAACGCAAAGAATCTCAGGTTTGAACTCCACCGGAAAGGAGCAAAAATAGATGTATTTTTTCGTCGTCTCATAATCTTCTCCCTCTTCAATCAAGCATACCTGTAAACTAACTCGCTCTCATTAATTATTCTTGTTTCATTAGATGACCAATTCATTCGGTCATTGAACATAATTAACAAGTTTGTACACCATGACGTATCAAAAATTAAACAAATACATAATGTGGGAAATCTTTGTTATAGTATTCGATTGTGCTTCATGAAATGAGTGGTCGCCTCACGAAACGTCAAATTACACTCCGAGAAACGTAAAAATTCACACAACCGAGAACAGCAAACCCTCTGAAAGAGTATCTCCCCACCTGTCCTACAAAGCGATTGTAGGAAACAATATTATAGAACTTCTGGAGGCCGCTCAAAATAGATTTAAATGAATATGAGTAACGCAACAACAGGAAGAGAAGTGATATCAATAACTTTCGAGTACGTATGAATACAAATATCGAACTTTCACTTTAAGTTGAGGATCGAAATTTCAAAGAATTATCATCTTAGTGAATCATTAGGTAAAAATTAATTTGAGGATACACTGTTGAAGGTAAGTATCCTCCAGGAGTTGTCGAACCTCTAGAGGTGATTTTTATTTTTATAATATATATTTTTTAATAACAGATACGGTATGATATTCGACGTACCTACAATTCCTAAAACCTTGAAACTACTTTACCTCGGAACTACAACGCAAGTATCTCCACGTTATTATTTCATGATGATAATGCATTTCGCACCTGATGTAGGCCTACACGTTTCCAACGACACACGCCTTTTACAAACAAACACAATCATATCGACTCGCCGCGCAACAAATAAGACTCGTTCTTAATTTTATCTCGAGCAACCGTTCTACAACTCTCGATCTTTGTAATTCAGATAGACTATTAAGAATTGACACGAAAAAGAAAGGTGTTTCTATCAACAAATTTATTTTTAAAAAATATCAGCAGCGAAAAGCTATATCTGCAAGAACGTCTTGCATCCAACTAATAGAACAGGTAAGAAACTGCTTAGAAAGGTCATTGTGGAAGTGTCGCTTCGCTCGTATCTGTCTAAGCACACTACAGTGTGCATCTTGATGATTTGAAACTTCTATTGTCACATACAAGGACTTGAATTCTTATTCAATACGACATGTAAATAATATACCGACTGACGATCGAGTCGCGTATTAATTAATTGATCTCGACTTTTCACAACAGTAATCGGTTAAAATGATGATTCCAGCGTCGGATAAGTGGCGGCTGTTACAATTAACTTACATATTTTGTTTTTCAATTATTCATGATCCACGAGTCGAACACGATAGACTCGCCTAACCTGATTACTGGTCGCGTAGATACCGACTTCAGACCGTCGTTATTTTGCATTAATCATTAATTGTTCGTACACGAATATGTTCCATTTTCTTGCGGATTTATGGTGCGAGTATCGCGACGATGATTTTTCTTATCGAAGTTTCCAGTAATATATTGATATTGGAACGCGTAACGTGCAAATTCCCCCGAGAACAGGTTGGTAACTCACAAAATTATCGTAGAAACTATTTAACCTAAAACGGCGCGACACGACCTCGTGGAGAGCGAAATATTATTTATTAAGATATTAATCCGTTGCACCCGTATGAGGTACTTATTTCACACGAAACTAATTGTAAATATTGGTAGAGAATAATTTTCCATTTTCCGAACTGAAATAATGAGGAGATAAAAGCGGTCAGAAGTGGTCGTGATCGATGTCCTGTCAACCGGCTTTGGAAACAAAAAAAAAGTATGGATCTTTCAGAAAAAATAAGTAATTTATTCGTTAAAAAGCAATTTTTGGGTATAAACGACGTAGGAAAATCCGACAATTTTAAAGAAAATTGTACACGAATAAACACTGAAATCGTGAATTTTTTTGTTAGCATTATCACGGCAAAATTCAGCATAGAAGAGGGAACTTCGTAGAACAAGAGAAACGACAAAATAAATCTCTGAAAAGAGTGTGATTAAAATTGACGCAGATCAATTCCCCCTAATTTAAAAGGTTGTATACCACTCAAACATGTTTTTCCATTAAGAGAATCAATTTAATACTGGAAATGCGTTCTAAATTTACGTCGTTCGGCTTTCTTCCTCTAAATTTTTATCCCAATTGCACAAAATACGATAATAATTTTTCAATCGATGATTCCCAGGATGTATTATATCGCTAAAAATATCTGAATAATTAGCATACAACGAATAAATAGCAACATCCTGGCAAAACTCTACAGATTTCACATTAAAAACTTCTGTTTACAGCGAACATGCTATCGGCTTGCTGTGGTCCACACCAAACATTATTTTACGACCGCGATGACAGGTGAGAAAATACATTACGGCTAATTAACGCGCCTCCACGTGCTAGGTGCTTGATGGTTTTGGACGTTTTACGATTTGTTTGGCGATTAATATTATCGTCGATGTCGATAGCTCATATCGCTCTCCGACACCCTATTACGAGTCGGAACTTGTGGAGAACTTGTCTCACATCTCACTCAGCCGTTTTGATACAGAGGAAACCTATTATCGAAAAAGAATACTCAAAATAGAAATAAAATGTACGACACACCGCAGAAAAATTAAACGACCGCAAGTCTGAGAGGATTTTGAAGGAGAAGAAGAATAGGAAATTATCCTTCTCAATGAGAGAACAAGTTGATGTGGCCAAGGACGGGGATAGTGAGGTGTTGTCATTCAGGAATTCCATCCCAATAGTCAGGTAGGGAAGAAACAGCCCACTTTGAGAAAGGTTTAAAATTTAGTCTGTTTCCTCTCAAGAATGATGAAACCTTGACAAATGTTGTAGCGGATCTCGCTGCGCAAATTGACCCTAGAGTTACTACCCAAAAAGTGTCTGCCGAATTAGTCCGTAATACCCCCCTCCCACAAATGAGCAGGGAATTGGGAGGAGTGTTCCAAGGTTTAAAGAGGAAGATCAAGGAAGAAGATTTATTCGTTACTAAGGCTGACAAAGGCAATGCTGTTTCGGTGATGGAGAAATCCGCTTATGCCTCCGAAATCCATATCAGAGGCTCCAGCAATGTGGTGCTAAGGAGAGCGAGAATTTCAGCTTCCCTAAGCAAGTTAAAGAAGTTGGGAGACCATTATCAAAACCCCAGAAAGCCCTCCTTATTCCTAACCCCACACACCCCTCTCCTTTACAGGTTGCCTAAAGAGCATAAGGTTAATACCTCCATGCGACCTGTGGTCTCAATCATTTCTTCTCCTACCTCTCCTCATTCAGTTTTGAACTTGGCCTCCTTGGCGGGAGTTTTGAAGGACGTAAGTCCTCCTCCTGGAACAACCATCTGTTCACATGTTTCATGTCTTTGCTCTGGGCTCATCCTTATCGGAATTTTTTCCCACGGCAGTCATTCTCAAATCTGTGAGACCGAGCCCCCCCCCCCGTAGTCTCTAGCTCATCCTAATATGATGAAAAGGCGTAGGCTAGATTTATACTAGGCTAATAAAACTCCAAGAGCCATTATAAAGCTATTAGCTTCTGACTTCATTAGTCAGTGACGTCATGGGTTGGTGACGTCATAGGTCGGTGATGTCAGAGGTTGATGACGTCATGAGTTGGTGACGTCATAAGTAGGGGACGTCATAAGTCAGTGATGTCATAGGTTGGTGATGTTATAGGTCAATCACGTCATTAGTTGGTGACATTATACGTTGGTGACGTCATGAGTCGGTGACGTCATAGGTTGGTAATGTCATAAGTTGGTGACGTCATAAGTTGGTGATGTCAGAGGTTGATGACGTCATGAGTTGGTGACGTCATAAGTCCGTGATGTCATAAGTCTGTAATGTCATAAGTCGGTAACGTCATAGGTTGGTAACGTCATAGGTTGGTGGCATTATACGTTGGTGACGTCATGAGTCAGTGACGTCATAAGTTGGTTACGCCTTAGGTCGGTGACGTCATGAGTTAGTGACATTATAGGTCCGTGACGTCATAAGTTGGTGATGTCATAAGTTGGTTATGTCTTAGGTCAGTCACGTCATAAGTCCGTGATGTCATAGGTTGGTGATGTCATAAGTTGGTAATATCATAGGTCAGTCACGTCATAAGTCCGTAATGTCATAAGTCGGTAACGTCATAGGTTGGTAACATTATACGTTGGTGACGTCATGAGTCGGTGATGTCATAGGTTGGTGATATCATAGGTCAGTCACGTCATAAGTCCATGATGTCTTAAGTCGGTAACGTCATAGGTTGGTAACATTATACGTTGGTGACGTCATGAGTCAGTGACGTCATAAGTTGGTTGCGTTATAGGTCGGTGATGTCATAAGTCAGTGATGTCATAAATCCGTTACGTCATAAGTCAGTGACGTCATAGGTCCGTGACGTCATAAGTTGGTGATGTCATAGATTGACGACGTCATAAGCTAATGATGTCATAGGTCAGACACGTCATGAGTCGGTGATGTCATAAGTTGATAACGTCATAAGTTGGTGACACATTATAGGTTGGTGACGTCAAGAGTCGGTGACGTCATAAGTCGGTGACGTCTTATGTCGTCATTCCTGGTCCACTTATAACATCTGAAATATACTAAAGTGAACTTGTACTGGACCAAGAAGCGGGACAAACAAGCGGAGCAAGTGAGGCCCGGTAATCTCATCAGCCAGAAATATACTCGAGTAGACTTACACAGAACCAAGAAGGCTCATTAGCGTGAAATATTCCAATGTAGACTTATACTAGATCAAGCGAGTGTGCCGCTCTAAAGCCTTAGCCTAGAACTCTCAAATATTTATGTCTCGCATTATCCACAACATTTCTGATTGGGTACAATTTTGAAAAGACATGAAACATGATATTTATCTTTTTGGCTGCGCCAAGAAATCCAATACCCTCCAAAGTCATTATTAAATCATTCTGAAGACTGTAGAGTGCAGAAAACTTCGTAAGTGCATTCTTTGATGTCGTTGGTTTGTTCCCAAATAGTTCCTCACAATCAGCTTTAAGAATTCGTTGATCTTCTGATTATCTGTTGGTGCCCCAACTATTGTAAGTTCGAATGGAAGTTCTTTGAGTTCCCTGATGAGGTAGGGATCACCTCTAGGCTCCCTCATCTCCGTGGAGGTTTGAACTTGATCTTTTTTCCTCGAACCAGGTACTACTGAGTCATATTTACTATTGGCACAGGTACGTGGATGATGTCCTGTGCGCCTGGACTGGTCCTCCAGATCTTTTTGGTGAGTTTCTGAGGTATCTCAATTCCTGCTCCTTTTTCCTTAAATTTACCTTGGAAATAGGGAAAACCTCCATCAACTTCTTGGATTTATCGATCTCTGTAAGATCGGATATCCATGAGTTTGGAATATACAGGAAGGATTCTACGACCGATGTTCTTGTGCACGGAGCTTCATTCTGTCTTGTTGCTCATAAGAAAGCAGCCTCTAATAGCTTAGTCCACAGACTGACTCGTATCCCGTTGAGTCAAGCTGTCTTTAAGAAAGAATTGTTAACTATAAAACACCTGGTTTAGAGTGATGAGGGCCAATATCGACGTCGACGTGATGGTTCGACCACTAGGAAAATTCTTGATTCTACCACCTCCCTCCCCCGAGACACGATCAGTGACCGTCGTATGCGCTGGATCATTCTCCCTTTCTTGAGAAAGTTCTCTCTCTAATTGGGTCGGGCTCGTCCGTTTGGTTTCAAACTAGTATTTTACAACCCTACCACTGTGAAAGGGTTATTTGTGAGGTTGAAGCATCCTATACTAGTTGATGAGAGGAGCGGTGTTTATAAGATAGAATGTAAGGATGGTAGTGGTTTTATATTGGTGAAACCAGTCGCCAGATGAAGCTGAGAGTAGCTGAGCACGTAAAGTCTTGGGAAAAAGGACACCTGGAGGAATCAGCCTTCGCCGATCATTTGATCAATAATGGCCACAGTTTCCGCGAGGGATCGGAAAGGCTCCTGTATAAGGAGAATTCCTAACGTAGCCGTAAGGCCCTTGAACACATAGAAATAATTCGTCACCTCAATACTGATAGAATTACGGTCCAGAACACGTACATTCCGGAAGATGGCTTGATCGAAATGATCGAAAATAGGTAAGCCGAAAAACTTCTTCTGACATAGTCTTGGAAGAATTTTGAACTACTACGCACAATTTCCCACGTCAATAACTCGTCAATGTCGTCATCTCACGTTTCAGTACTTTAGAATCGAATGTTAGAAATACATATCTTTTTCCCCTCCTCCCGAATAAAGTAGTACAGTGAAAAACAATGACACAAATACAAACTGAACCGATTAAATTGGAAGATGAGTTCGCAAAATTAGTGCAATTACGAGTTTATTAGGTGGAGACGTGTCGTGACACACAACACAGTTCTATCATCTGCCCATCTGGGTGTATTGTACAAATGATGGTAGGCATGACGAGGTACGACTATTCTTTGAGTAGTTCAATAATACACGCCAAGCGATAGCGAATTATGAATTAGAATTAGTCCGAACTTGTGCGCCGAAATACGTGTGATTCCAACCTTTTATTTTCGAATTATGTCGCGGCCCCCCGCGTGATTCTCGCGGATCATTATCCTTCGTCGACACTATAAGATGAGAATATTGAGACTGAATTTACTCGTACAAAGAGAAAATACACACTGCTGCACCAAACATAGAAAGGGAAGTCCATAAACTGTCTCGGAATTTCAAAACTTCTCCACTTTTGAACTCGAAAAAACTCGTTTCGAGAAAAACGATTGTTGAAGTTCAGAACATCGGAGCAAAATGCGTAGCAGACTGACGAAAATAGAAATTCATTTTCTAGAAAGATACAACTAATATACTTCAAATCACTGACTGAAAATCAGTAAGTGATTTGAAGTTTTGGTGTACAGAGGAAACGGAGAATTGGGACTTTGCTGTACTTGTGAAAGATACCTATTCTCCAGCTTGTGCTCAAATTTTCGAGGATCATTCTGTCTGTCTCTGTCTGTCTCTGCTAGTTATTTTTATTTCATCTTTTTGAAGTCTTACATCGTTGTTGAGTTTTGAGGATTCTCTACATCTACATACATCCATTCTTTACATGTAGAGAAGAGAATTGCAGTTGATGTAATTTAAATAATTTAATTCTCTATGGTGCCAACCCTCTTGTAAAATTGGAAAAACCAAAAAAAGCTAAAAAAATTTGGCTTAGTTTGGCTTCTGGCTTAAGAAAGTTTCAATAAAGCTGGCTTTCAGCTTCGCTCTTATCGGTAAAAATTCGCCTGAATTCAGCTTTTGGCTTTTAGCTGGCTGCAATACTCTGAAGCTGGCTTTCAGCTTTGCTCTTATCAGTAAAAATTGTAAAATTCAGCTGAATTCAGCTTCTGGCTTTTGGGATAGTTTTTGGAAAAAACTATCAGGAAAAACGATAGTTTTGTAAAAAAAAAAAAACGACGGTGATAGTATCGTCGATAGTTTGAGAAACTATAGTTAAAAAATTTCTCTTTTTCTTGTCAAAATCACAAAATTAGTGGAAATTTACTGATGACACATTTAAAACAATGAAAGAATGGCCTTTGGAAATTGAAAGTGGAACTTGAATATGTGGACTAATTCAATGAATTAAGATCAGGCAGGCGGTGCCAGTTGTGCAACGGGGGTGACACCACGTTTTCATGGTATTTCCTAGTCGCGTCCATCATCTGGTAAAAGTAAAATACATCCCCTCCTGACGGGCTTTTCAAAAATAAAAAACAATCAGGAGCAAGGTATCTATCCTAGGAGTACTATAGGTACTTTTCTCCTGATCGACATGTTGCATTCAAACCATCGATAATATCGATAGTTTTAGGAAAAGCTATCGAGACTATCGATAGTCCCAATAATACCTTGGAAAAAATATTGGGACTATCGATAGTAGTGATGGGAACTATCGATAGACTATCGATATTATCGATAGTTTTGTGAAAAACCACATCGACGATAATATCGTCGATAGTTTGAGAAACTGTCGATAGTCCAAAAAGTTTTCTTTTTCCAATCAAAATCACAAAATTGGTGGGAATTTACTGATAACACATTTGAAAGAGAGAGATAGGAACTGGAATATTAGAAAGTCGATCGTTCAACGTTCACTTTTGGGCACATATGTGCTTTTTAGGCGTGGGGCCACGTTTTTGAGGTATTTCTTAGTCGCGTCCATCATCTGGTAACACTAGAATACATTATTTTACAGGATTTTCCATAAAAATAAAGATCAGGAGAAAAGTATCTATCCCACAAGTAGCATAGGTACTTTTCTCCTGATCGACATTTTTCATTCGAAATATCGATAGTATCAGGAAGAACTATCGGGACTATCGATAGCATGAGATTGTCGACTATCGCCCATCACTATGCAGCAGGAAGCAATGCACCAAAAATTTTAGCAGCTTTGCAGCCCTGTGGCAAGCAGCTTGTCTTATTTCTGTTTTCTCTATGTCAAAGTGAGTAGACGTTTTAGGTGTCTGAGATCTACAAAACCGATCAAATTTTTTTGTGAAGTTTCAATGGAGGGAGAGGAAGATAGTTTATTCTTTGAGCAAGATTGAGTTGCCATAGGCATCAGTATCTGTGTCTCTTAGTTTTTTTTTTTCTCATTAACTGTTTGATACCAAACGGAAAATCATTTTCTAATGTTTTTCCTTCCCCGATGTAGAGCTCAAGCAATCTAAATTGTTTTGTGTCAAGATCTAGAAACCAAGAGAACCTACACTGGTCTGGAACCTAAGGGATTTGGTTTCTTTTTACTTGATATAGGAAGTTTCTTATCAAAATACTATAGACAAACAGAGAAAATGAGTCTTCGCGGTTATAGAATTTATGCAATAGTTGTATTACCATTACTGAAGTATCAAGAAGAGAAAATTTTTTCAAAGACTGAACAAAAATTTGAAAAATTCCATGTCAAAAATGAAACTTGCCTAGACTGCACAGAAATTCTAAAAATACTATGCAAACATAAAATCTAAGGTGACGCAAAATAATTGAAGAGTTATCTGTCAAAAGGGCACCTGGTTCATAATGGCAGATAACTCCTGATTATGCGTCTGAAGTAGTGATGTCACGAAGAAATTGTTTTTTCGCGGTTGCATAGGGGCTCCTGGCATATCGAGGCAAGAGCTCCAGAAAGAAAGTTGCCGTAAGGGAGGTTTCTGCCTTGCGAGAGTGAGTATTCAAGTGCGTAGCCATCTGTTTCATCTCGTACTATACTTCAGAACATACAATAAAATATTCATCATAGTCCATCATATTTTACAATATCTAACAGTGAATATCTCCTCGAGCCTCTAGAAAAATCTCTAAAATCTAACATCAATTCCTAATCTAGAGTAGACAAATTCTTCTAACGTAAAGTGAAAATGTCACAGCCAAGTCCTATTCTTAGATTCTCCCTCATATTCAAGTATAACTCGATGATGAAAAATATTTCAAGTCTCTGGACTCTTCCGTGAAAACAATAACGTCATCAAACTTCCCAAACTTGAAATACGAACATCCAATTAGGTGTGGCACACAAAAGCAAATAAGTCTTCAGTAGTTCATTTGAGATTCATCATTGTGGTTATTAACAACGCCTTTTCAATTAATTTGTATTGGGCGGAATCGCCAAATTTTGCAATAAATTGGACTAAAAATGTCTGCAGTAAACAAGAAGTAGTAAAGCAACAATAGACTGGTATTCGTAGTACTTTGATCACAAAGAAAAGAGCAAATAGAAAATATTGCTGTAACAAATATTGTCCTCGTCCTTCCCTTGTCTAGAAACGTATTCTTATATCAAATGCAGTTATATCATCGATTTTACGCAATCGCATTAATAAAATAACGGTGAAGGACAATTTTGCAGATCTACCCTATATGTATACCTAAGAATGTATAGAGAAAAAAAAAACCGAAATATTTCCTGGAGTTCATCGTCTCTGTACGATGGAAAAATACAAACGCATATCATACAGGAACATGCACAATTTTTAATGCATCTGCACATCCGAGCGTGTGGTTTTACCTCAAACCAGTCTGCATGTCTCGCACTCTCGGTTCTCGCCGCCTGCATAAATAATATTCAGAATACTGGCTGGTTCATTAGGCCGTAAATAACCGGCGGCTAATCGAGTACACAGAAGTTGTTCCATAGAAGAAAATTACGATTATGTAAGAATCTGTAGATTCTTCCCAAACCAGTTGTACGTTGTGGATACGTCACATATACTGTACACTCTTACTGTGAACTGCACTGTGGCTTAGATCATTCGCACCAGAAAGTTCTATGACATTCGACCAATCCTGTCTCCCACTAACTTCTATCGCGGCGTGTGCGAATACATAAATGTATGCGATTATTTACTTACCGGTGTTCTACTGCCCTCGAGTCATTCGTACTCGAACCAGTTAAGTAATACGGACAAAATATACCTCTTAAATTTGCTGAAGACAAAATAGTCGATAGGACTATTTTCAAAATTTGTTCAGATAGGATTGTATAGGCCGTATTCGTTGTTACAGTAGAGTTGTAAAAAGAGACTTCGTGTATTTCTCATGACTGGGAAATCAAAAATCTTAGGACAACAAGATAATCGAAATGTTTCCCTATAATTTTTAAAAATTGATTTGTTATTCTCCGAACATAATCTTACAATTTTGCTCTACAAAAACATACATATTAAAAATCGGTAAAGTCATTTTCATCGCCTCGCTACCTACCGGATGAGTCTAGTACGAATTTTTTTGATGCCGTATCACTGTTATAGATGTGCATTGATAAGATGCGTAATTTTCATTAGGCGGA
The DNA here is from genome assembly GCA_035079395.1 of Aspidiotus destructor. Taxonomy (NCBI): domain Eukaryota; kingdom Metazoa; phylum Arthropoda; class Insecta; order Hemiptera; family Diaspididae; genus Aspidiotus; species Aspidiotus destructor. The sequence goes on along the minus strand of JAVHKZ010000003.1, from coordinate 5,210,330 downwards.
TCGTATTAAGCGTCGCGCTTTTTTTTTTTTTTCTGTAATATCACCGCTCGAAGAGCTTTTAAAAACATCGCTTAGCAGTCTCATGATAATGAGTCTCACTCTATGTTGCGTAAATCAACAATTATGTGCACCGATCGTGGTCAAATTATAACAATTACGAAGATCTTTAAATTTAAATTTTCCTCCGCGTACAATACTACTTAACGTGTATTTAATTATCAGGTGTGTGTGATCGGTATACAGTATATGGCTCGAACGTCCACGTAAAAATATGTACTGCGTTCTGTTTTCGCTTAACTTGGATCTATGAGGAGACTCAGACGTCAGACGATAGGGAACTATTATCGGCAGATGAGAAAACCCCAATCATAATATTACACAGAACTTGAACTATGTAATTCAAATTTTAGCTTCTCGATTGTAACATCATTCCATATTCTCCCGGAATCTCCACCCTGAGCCTTTTTCACAAAAAAGTTTGGAGAAAAAAAAACTTACGCGGCACCATCCTTGAATAACATCAATCTTCCCGCTCAAGATTATTAAATGGCCCTCTCTTATACGTATTCTGGCTCATAAATTCAATTCGATGCTCTTTACAGAAGTAGTAATCTTTTCTGGTAATAACGCTGTCCATATAGACCTTTTAGTGAGCAACGTCTCACTGTGATAAATTCTCGCTAGCTCTGGAGCGTTGGTACCCTGTTTGTCTGGGATAAGGAAAATTTTTGTAGACCGTCCCTCAGTGTTATAAACCTGTGATGGGACTGATTTCTCGCCAAATAGACAACGCAGAATCCGAAAACCAGACTTGGAAACAGAATGGTATAGGCGGTAGAGTGAAAAAAAATACCAAAGTTTACATTTTCGGGGGAGAAGCAGTGATTGATGAAAATTGTAGAGTCAGGTTCTGGGAACAACATATCAAAAATCCCACCCCCTAAACCTTGTGCTAAATTTTCTGTGGCACGTTTTAGCCCTCCAAATTTCGTTTTTTGTCAATGTCTCGAAAAGTTGAAGCGATAGAAAAAAGTGAGAAGGATTTCTTCGCGTTGCCAAAAATATAAAAATCATGTTTCATGTCTTTTCGCCAGTCGTCTTAAGCTCTTCATCGTTCAAAAATATCCAAAATTTCCAACTTCTTGTTCTAGTATAAGTCAACTTTGGATGAGATTACTGGGACTCACTCGCGCTTGGTCCAGTACAAGTCCACTTTGGTATATTTCAAGCTGATGGGGATACTGGGACTCACTTCTTGGTCCAGTACAACTCCCCTTTAATATATTTCAAGCTGATGAGGATACTGGGATTCACTCGCTCCGCTCGTTCGTCCCGCTTCTTGGTCCAGTACAAGTCCCCTTTAATATATTTCAAGCTGATGAGGATACTGGGACTCACTCACGGCGCAAATTTCTGAATCAGTCGCGGGTATAAATTTGCACGCGCACGGGAAAAGTATTTTTAATTTAATTTAATTTTAATTTAATTTAATTTTAATTCAATTTAATTTTTATTTAATTTAATTTTCATTTTTATTTTTATTTTCATTTTCATTTTAATTTAATTTTATTTAATTTTAATTCAATTTAATTTAATTTAATTTTAATTTTTTTTTATGTTTACTCAAAAAGTGGTACTCGCAGATTTCTGAATCAGTCCAGGGTATAAATTTGCACGCGCACGGCATTTTTAATTTAATTTAATTTAATTTTTATTTAATTCAATTTAATTTTTATTTAATTTTTATTTAATTTTTTATTTTATTTTATTTTTATTTTATTTCAATTTAATTCAATTTTTATTTTATTTTTAATTTAATTTAATTTAATTCAATTTAATTTAGTTTTTATTATTTTTTTATTATTTTTTTCTTTATTTTTACTCAAAAAGTGGTACTCGCAGATTTCTGAATCAGTCCAGGGTATAAATTTGCACGCGCACGGCATTTTTAATTTAATTTAATTCAATTCAATTTAATTTTAATTGAATTGAATTTAATTTAATTTTTATTTCATTTTTATTTAATTTTTTATTTTATTTTATTTTTATTTTCATTTTATTTTTATTCTATTTCAATTTAATTCAATTTTTATTTTATTTTTAATTTAATTTAATTCAATTTAATTTAGTTTTTATTATTTTTTTTTTGTTTTTTTATTTTTACTCAAAAAGTGGTACTCGCAGATTTCTGAATCAGTCCAGGGTATAAATTTGCACGCGCACGGCATTTTTAATTTAATTTAATTCAATTTTAATTTAATTTAATATTTAATTTAATTTAATTTTTTTTGATTACTGGATAACCTCCCAGGTAATTCTCAAAAATTTTCTAAGTCCATAATAGGGGGAGGGGGTGGTACTCGCAAATTTTCAATAGTGCACCAGGTGTCAAAAAAGACATGAAACATGTCAAAAATTTCCAATCCAAAATTGTTCCTCGTGAAATTCTACATAAGATACAATATTCGAACATCATTCTAGACCTATTTTTGGCCTCAAAAGTTCGCGAGAAGTGCTCAATTTTCAAAAATTTCCATGTTTTTTGCCTGTAACACGGAAATGAAGACTTCTGCAGAAAACTTATACACTATAAAAATTATTCGTAACAAATTTTCGTACTCCATCATTTAGACTACACTTCCAATAGGCTGAACATCTGAAAACTGTAAATGATTATCTCTTCAAAAAGTAGCTCCGGTCAGGTATTCATGAGATAGCAATCGGTAAACGAAAATATACCCGAAAATATACGTTTACAAATTCTTATTTACGCGTTAGCGTTGTACCATCCAACGTCTATTCATTGTTTGCACTCTGGAAGTTCAATAAACTTTATAATCTGTAGTAGTTGGGACGGTCTTCAGATTGTACGCTGTACGTCAGACGCTGGAATTGGGCTGCAGAAGATAACCAAGTTAGCAATAGCAAGAGGTCAGTTTTGCGCAGCCCTCAGCCTGGACATAAGGATGCGTTCAACTCAATTCTGTGAGAGAGAATATTGGATGCCCTCATGGAGAAGTGGTCCTATGGCCACTCCTGTAGTGAGTTGCATTCAACGGTATTTAAAATATGAAGCTGCGACCGGGTGTTGAGCTTGACACTGGTGGTATGCCCTGGTGAGACAATTGTAGCGAAGCACAGCAGGCAAACCGGGCCCCAGAGGAAGTAACGCGTTGGATGGAGTCAGCTGGACTAGACCTTGTAGCAAGTAAAAGGGAGACCATATTATTCACGACCCTTCGAAAATTCAGTCCACCCACCTTTTGCCTGGAATGAGTGGAAATCAAGACCAAAAATGTGATGAAGTACCTTGGCATCTGGTTTGACTCAACGCTGAGCTTCAGGCACCATTTCTTGATGACAGCGAAAAAGGCAGGAGTGGTAGATGGATACCTAAGCCACCTGATGAGGAGCCTGGGAAGGCCAAGAGAAGCAAGAAGAACGATCGTGATGAGCAACGCTCGGCGTAATAGGAAGCCGGGTTGGGTAGATGTGTACCGAAGGGTTCAGGTTAGGAACCTGGTAGGGCTAAGGGACGCAAGGAAAAGGATCATGATGAGTATCACCTTGTCCATCCTACTCACTGATGTCAACATCGTCGATTTTCCGTTGATCATAGGTCCTTCATCGGTAAAAGACTTGTGTGAGAGGGCCGAGTGAAGCAAGACGGAAGATCATGATGAGCACCACCCTGGCAATCTTCCTATATGCGAGCGCGAGTAAAAGCCGACTCAACATGAATACCTTACAGAAGGAGAGAGATGCTCAATATTCAACAAAGAGCTCCGCTGAGGAGGTTTTTTTGCGTATTAGCCCGTTCACCACCAACCGACCTTATTGTTGAGAAGAGAGCGGTGGTATTCGAAGCAAAAAAGAAGATAACCAATCAAGAAGCTTTTCTAAGGGTCTGCATTAGCAGCCGCCGTCATGAAGAAGAAGATAGACTATGAGCAAATGCAGAACCACGCTATGGCCTATACCTACTCGAAACTTGTGCCTTATCCACATTCAGGAGTGCAGGAAGGCAGTTCCACCTCTCTATGTGAGCACACTTTCTCGATGATTACAGCATTCAAAACATCGCATAGGAATCTGGCTGACGAGTACCTTTATGCTGCATTTGAGTTGAAGGTCACGAATTTTCTACCAGATAATACTACTTGGAGTGCTGTCACTCAAACGCAGAAATCTCGTTGAATAAATTATTTTTTTCAGTCAAATTACTATCTGTGATTATCTACCTTGGTTGTATTTCGATTTCCGTAGGTTGTGATTCATCATAGAAAGGTGTTTTGCTAAAGTTCTATTTTGCTCTCCACGGGCCGTACAAGCACCCCTTATCGACCGCATATGGATCACGAGCTTCAGGTTGCTCAAGCCTGCCATAATTTGAACTATCAACCATTCCCTCTCTCTGAGTAGTGCCTTTCAAGCACCGATTTGACACTTTATTATTCTCCCTCTGGAACAAAATCAGGGATGTGAGACAAAAGCCAGAAAATTCGAGTCGAGTGAAGGTGGCGTATGATAACGACCTAGAATTTTCTTGAGATCAAGACAAACTAGAGTTTCTTCGTTCTATCGAATGCGAGGAATTGAATCGTCAAACTGACGCTCTGAAAAATCTAGTATTATTTACGCAGGACAAAATGAACCTTGGGGATCTAATAGACGTCATTACAATGTTTTTTTTTTTTAGTGAAACTCGACTTCATTTTCTGTTTCAGTTATCAGCTCTTATTGTCTACGTCCCAACAATTTGCTCGGCCAATTTCTAATACTTTCAAAATCTATGCCATTTATCGATAACTTCCCCTCTCTCCCCAAACTGCACTCAACGTAAGCTGTAATTGATTCATTTTTTGAAGACAGTCATGATTCATAGTCACAAACCCCAACGACTGAGAAATGACTCATGCATGATGCATCCTGAATCTGTTTTCAACACCTTCATCAGGCCATTTTGTACATATTTGGGGGTAGTATGATGTCTATTAAAGAGTATAAATAGAGGTCGAAGTTCCCAGAGACCTACCTACTGTTTGAATTGGTCACCCTCTCACTTCCCGCCAGCTTATATTACAAGTTAGGGAGGAAATGGCTTCTCTTGACGGAGTATTGGACTTGCCGAGAAGGAGTAGAGTAATTATTTGGCGGAAGCCCTTGGTCGACTTGTCCATGGAGGAGGACGAAAAATTGGAAGGGAAGATTATTGGCGATCCTTTTGTTGTTGACGATCTGGAGGCCCTGGGCGACAGTTCCGATACTGACAGTGACGAAGCAATGATGCCAAACTTGTAAAAATTTTTTTGGAAATCTGCATTTTTGTTGTTTCAATATACTATTACATGTACAAATTCACGAGGAGTATTTCTGGATTTAAAATTTCTGTTCTCCAGGTTAGCCTTTCTGATATATTCGCGAAACATCAAATAGGGGGCTGCAACGTAGGGGTGCAATTTCTAGACACGAAAATTCATTGCATATTGTCTTCGTGACGTATTAATTTTCTCTAGAAGTCTTCATTTCCGAGTTACAGGCAAAAAACATGGAAATTTCTGAAAATTGAGCACTTCTCGCGAACTTTTGAGACCGAAAACTAGGCCTAGAATGATGTTCGAACATTGTATCTTATGCAGAATTTCACGAGGAACAATTTTGGATTGGCAAATTTTTTTCTATCGCTCCAACTTTTCGAGATATTGACAAAAAACCAAATTTGGGGGGCTAAAACATGCCACAGAAAATTTTGCACAAGGTTTAGGGGGTGGGATTTTTTATATGTTGTTCCCAGCACCTGACTCAACAATTTTCATCAATCACTGCTTTTCCCCCCCAAAATGCAAACTTCATTCCCCTATCGCCTATACTAGAATTGCAGTTTTGCAATGGCAGCGGGGAACTCGCAATCTCTTGCGCTCGCGATCACGTTGGCGCGAAAATTCCCCCTCAGAAAATGAGTTGGCTGGGCTCTTCTCAGTATACTGTATATTATTAGGCCTGATAAAGTTGAAATTTTTCCAAGTCCCTAAAGTAGGTCAAGGTCAAGGTTATTGATGACGTCATAAAGTGCCACACGTCTCGTCACGTCACGCGGTTCACAGAAACTCCCGGACGCGGACGTTTTCTAAGGATGTTATCCCCTACTCGCTTGGTTTGGTTTCGCTTAAAATCGTCCAATTTTAAACGGGCTATAGGGTACGTCGAGGTAAACGGATGTGGAGTTTGCGACGTCACGATAACTTAGTCTCTAGCGCAAGTGTTCGTTTGAACTGATGTAGTTTGTCAAGATTGGAAACAGACTCGATATTCTTCCGGTCCGCCCTGGCGATCACAAAGAATTTATTGCTTCAACGCCCTCATAAACAATGTATTGCTGACAAATACGTTCGAAATGCGTCGATAGATGCTCCAAAAACCATCACTCGCACACCAGCTTACGTGTCATAAGATAAAAACATCTGTTAAAAATAGTGTTTTCATCAAAAAACCGCAGTCGATGACGAAGCCTTCAAAATACTTCGAGATGATGCTCCACATCAAACAGTATTCATATTTTTGGACTGAATAAACGGGTAAGAACTGTATAACTACTCTTCTACTTGCACGCCCACGCGCGCAATTCATGGTTATACAAAATCATACACGTTAATTGTTCTTCTCTTGTAATACGAAACTAAATTCATCGACTCTTTCAAAATTTCAGGAGGTTTTCATAATTCCTCCATTCAAAATTAAACGTATTTACGTAAGCTTTTGAATAAGGTTGGGTCTGGCAACTGTCTGAATAGCTGAATTGGCTCGAAGCAGATAAAAGAAGAAAAGAGAAGAAGACATCACGCAACTAAAACGTGTTTGAATGTAATGAATGGGCAATAGACAACTTGAAAATGACTATCATCGGGAAACTCTTTATCTATAATTGTAATTATGCGAGTAATACTGCGTATTTTTTCTTCTCGCTCTGAAAGTATAAATAGGCTAGACTGTAGGAGGAATATTGATGTTTACTTCCGAACGAAAGTCTCCGATAATTTTAGTACAAGAACTCGATCGATATGTTGAAGGCGTCTCAACTACTCCCCCGTAATTGTATCAGCCTAACTGGTTTCTTACGTTTCCACCACTCGCACCCGAGTCCAGAATTGCGAATGTAATACAGAGTAGTGATTCGAGTTATAACAATCGCTTTTTTGATTCAGTTTACATATACATCAAGCGTAATTGCAAACTATATGCACGCGAACCTTCGTTTCGCGTTTCCAACAACTGACATAGGTTAATTGATGTACAAGGCTACGAGAATTACCCCGAGGAAATTCAGACCCCGCACAGAAAATATTCCTACGTTTAATAAACTGTTCCAACATGCGAAAAGTACGTTCGTAGGTGTTACAAAATTAACGCTAATTGATAAGTCGTCGCCTAAATGAACGAGACTATATCGTAAAATGACGCGGTTTGACAAATTTGCGAACTGGATCGCCGTTCAAGAAGTACAAAACCCTACTTGATTTACCAAAAAAGGATCTCTTGAACGGAAATTTTAATAAAATGCGTGGAAGGGGACATTTTCGATGAAAATTTGCGTCTTCCTCAACTTTGCGAGCATAGGAATTTTTAAGACGTCGTAAATTCAACAGAAATTACCAGACGTACCAATAATATTTTCTATTGTCCGATAACTTTGTGAAGACAATGAGGGTTCTGTACCGCCAAACTTTATTTACAAATTTTCGCAATAAACTCGCGCACAATTAACACCTTCGTTACGGCATTATTTACAAAGCTATGATGAAATCCTCTATTATTGTATGTGTACACATTGTACGCGCAGAAACGGCGGAATGAAATTTGACGAATTTTATGTTTCCGTTTATCGGATAACAGCCCACGTATTTGTCTTCTGCATATACCTAGGTATGGTCGAAGATATTTACGATAAGTCGCAACGTTGCCGAACAATAGAGCCGATTTATGTCACGATGATTCGAACGACGCGACTTTCAATCAGCGAAATTGGTATTATCGGTAGAGACTCGCGACGCTGATTCTGTGGATTATGTTCGTATTGTTTGAATCGCTGTCACATGAAATCTGTATAATCCTTAAACGAAGACATATTGAATAAATGGGGAGTTATAATGTCGACTCTTGTCAGGCAGCGACCATCGGTACATCAGCTTTTTTTTCCACCGAAAAGCTAAGGTCGCAAGATGGGCAGCCAGGAAGCTAGCTAGCTATCTGGTCCTAACTTGAGATAAACAAGTGGAAGAAGACACAGAGGTGGCAGTGGACACATTGAAGAGAAGGCCTGTGTACTGGTGAGCCGACCAAATTGCCCAACTCCACCAGGAGAGCAACCATCATCGCCGGATATACCAGCGTAGTAGAGGCCGCGAAGAGGCGCACTGAAAGCTGCAATAAAACTGAGCAAGAAAAGGAAATGGGATGAGATCTGCAGCCTTGCGGATGAAGATCCCCGGAGCAAACCCCACAAAGTTATAATGAAGAAGTTAGGGGGGCCATCCGCAACATTCCGGATGGAGCTAGAAGCAGTGGGAAGAGTGATCGATACCCTCTTTCCACGAAGCCCGCCACTTATGGTTACGCCACCTGAAGTGGAGGAGGCAGCCGTTCAAAGGCTACACGGCAAACAATGGAGAGCTCCAGGACCAGACGAGATAACCAACGCGAGCTAGAGCTTTATCCACAAAGTGGATCCCGCTCTGCCTTCAATAAGGCTCTGGCAGAGGGGGTATACCCTACACGTTAAAAAAGGGCCAGGTTGGCACTAATAGAGAAGTACAAACCACCTGGCCTGCCGTTCTCCTACCGACCGCTCTGTCTGCTCGACAACGTCGGCAAGCTATTTGAGCGGGCAGTAGTAACGCGGTTGGAGGTCCACTTAATGTCCAAGAAGATAATTTCTGGAAGTCATGACGGTTTCCGAGCTGGACACTGTACTTCTGACGCCGCAATCCGATTGAAGAAGATTGCCACTGCGGCAATAAAGAAGCGCCAGTTCTGCGCAACTGTCAGCCTGGACATAAGAAATACGTTTAATTCCATTATATGGCTGAAAATTCTGAAGATGCTATAAAACGCAAGAGTGCCTGGCTACCTGCTCAGGATCATCTGCAGCTACCTAAGCTGCAGAGAGGTCCAAGCAGAGACGTCTGCTGGAACAGTGAAAAGAAAGATGACATGCGGTGTTCCACAAGGCTCTGTTCATGAAACATCGCATTCAACGGCTTATTCAAGATCAAGTTGCAATCAAGGTTGCAGCTCATGTGCTATGCCGACACGGAGGTCATTATATTCACGACCCGTCGAAAAACTTTTCGCCTGCAACGTGCGGAAATTGAGGCTAAGAAGACCTTGAAATACCCGGAGTTTTTGGTTCGACAGCAAGCTCAGCTTCCACCAGCACTTTAAGATGGCGGCGGAGAAAGCTTCCAGGGTGGTGACGCGTTTGTCCCACCTAATATCGAACCCAGGAGGACCAAGAGAAGCTATAAGAAGACTCTATATGAGCGTAGCGATGTCAGTCTTCCTATGTGGAGCCCCTAGGTGGGCCGACTTAACAAGGATTGAGTACAGAAGAAGAGAAATTGAAAAAATCTAACGCTCAGGTGTGTTCAAGCCTACCGCATTGTGTCGACGGACGCTCTTTGCGTTTTAGCACGGGCACAGCCAATTGATTTGCTGGCCGAAGAGCAAGCAAAAGTGTTCGAGGCAAAGAAGAAGATAAGGACAGTCCGACAAGCCTTGCGGGTTAAGTAGGAGAAGAGACGCTCCTTTAGAAAGAGCGGCTCGCCCAGACAGGAAAGGGCGAGTGGACCCGCGCGCCATCGTCCAAGATTTTGTCTTTTCTGTCGCTTTTGTGCAACATTCGGTAATTCAGTGGATTACTGATTAGGAAAGTAAGGAGCGTGCTCAAGAACAATACCATTTTAAAGGGAACAATAAAAGTATTTGAATTTTGATAAAAGAACTACGATCGCAGAGAAAATTTTACGCTCTATAAACTTTACCCTCTTTGTTTTTGCTTCAATTGCGTTTGGTTGTGAGGTATTTCAAAAAATGATGAAAAATGCTGTAGACCCCGGTACATTCTTGGGTTGACGGGAATCATGTTCTCCTATCTTTTTGATAAAACGCCAGCGCTATTCAGTTTAAATTACAAAATGCAAACGATCTGACTGTTGGCTTTTCTCAAAGAAAGTCTTTGAAAAACCTAGTCACACCGCAAAATGAGATGATTTGATAAGGCCTAACGAAAGGGGAGGGGGGAAACTGGGGATTTCGTCCCCGGGCCTGGCTCTGTTAAGGACCCGCAGGGCCTCTATCTGCAAGGAAAGGGGGCGAGCAGGGAACCCAATATCCATTTTGTCAAGGGGATTACATCCTCAGAAAACGGCTGTGTCCGCGTTCGTGAGTTTCTGTGAACTGCGTGACGTGACGTGACGCTTTATGATATCATCAATGACCTTGACCTACTTTAGGGACTTGAAATATGATGCGCTCCATGAAAAGGGACCACATCTCGAAATCTCAAACGTTTAAAATCATATCCTGGTGTATGACAGTCCTAATTTGACGGTCAAGTTTACACAGGGTGCTTTCACCATGCCAAGATGTGGTCTCTTTTCGTGAAGCGGATCACAAATTCTCAACTTCCAGCCTTCATTATATCAGGCCGAATATACAGTATACAGTAAAGAGCCGCGCCAACTCATTTGCTGAGAGGGCATTTTCGCGCCAACTTGATCGCGAGCGCGTTTGACTTATTACGACATCATTTTCAAGACTCGGAAACTAGGCTATATATGATAGGAGGAGGACCACGGAGATCGCGGGTTCCCTGCGCTGCCATTGCAAACCTGCAATGGCTTCTAATTTTTTTTGGTAAGCCCGTTATATTCCTCGCCCTGAACCCGACTGGAGCTCTCGACAGGTCTGACGGAGACAGGCTTTACCCTTAAAGTTTAAATTTGAGACTCAGAAACAAATCTATTTCTTTAGGTTCTCAAGAATTTATAGCTCGGTGGGTTCTTCAAGATCATTTAAAAGTTTAGACGCTAGCACAAATTACCCTCGGGTTCCTGAACTTGAGACTCGACCATTTCATTCTCAGGTTCCGATAGCTTGAGATCCAAAGACGAATTTGTGATTGGGTGAAAAAAATACAATAATTCCGTGGTCTGCCAAAATTGCTGGAAATAGCTCAAAAGTGTAGGAGACGAAGCTTGACGAGAGGGGGGTGCAATTGGGGATTTTGTCCCTGGGCCCGGCTCCGTTGGGGGCTCACAAGGCCTCCATTTTTAAGGGGAGGGAGCGAAAAAAATTTTGAGAGGGCCCGTTGTGTTCCAAACCCCGAACCCAACTGGAGCTCTTGACAGACCTGGATTCAACTTCTGATGAAGTCACGTGAAACGTCGACAATTCCAATAATTCACTTCTAAGTCTGTATCCTACCTCCGAATCGATCACTATTCATTATGATAACGAGGGTGCACAGAATTTCTCTGCCAGAGACTTTGCAAAGTATTCAAAATGCTTGAATTGTATGTCCAAGTTATATTCTTGGAGAATTACTCTACAATAACTAACCATGTAATTACCAACTGTAAATGGAAATGTCTGCCTCAGGCGCAGTCGCCATACTGTTCAGGTCAAGGTCATTGGTGATATCATAAAGCGTCACGTCACGCCACGTCACGCAGTTCACAGAAACTCACGAACGCGGACACGGCCGTTTTCTGAGGATGTAATCCCCTTAGTAAAATGGATATTGGGTTCCCCGCTCGCCCCCTTTCCTAGCAGATAGAGGCCCTGCGGGTCCTTAACAGAGCCAGGCCCGGGGACGAAATCCCCAGTTTCCCCCCTCCTCTTTCGTTAGGCCTGATCGAATCATCTCATTTTGCGGTGTGACTAGGTTTTTCAAAGACTTTCTTTGAGAAAAGCCTACAGTCAGGTCGTTTGCATTTTGTAATTTAAACTGAATAGCGCTGGCGTTGTATCAAAAAGATAGGAGAACATGATTCCCGTCAACCCAAGAATGTACCGGGGTCTCTTTCTATCAAGATCTTTCGTTTCAAAAATTGGCTGTATAGTCAAGAAGTATATAATAATACACCCAAAGTGTTCCAAGAACTTGACAAATTAATCTCGAAGCCAACTTTTCTTCGTTAGGAAACCATTTTTCGGTCAAGTTACAGAAAATATTGTTCATTGTACCAAGTATTCATATTTCTTTTTTTCATCGAAAATATTGTTTGAACAACTGTACTTAGGAGAAAATAGAACTAGGAATGAATTCTAAGATTATAAACGTACTTCTGCGACCTCAATCGGTTGTTTGCGCTTTAATACCTCATAATTTTTTGCGTTGAAATAAAAATTTTTCCCATGTTGGGTGGTACCTATATTTGAAACATATCATCTAGCTTTCTTGAAGAATTAATCAAAATTCAAATTCAAATGTGTTACTCGAAAACAGTGTCTATTTACAGTTCAATCGTTCGTACTTTATTCGTACTTGTAGGTATTTTTCTTTTCGGAGTTTTTGGCCTTTCTATTCCATTGATAGATGTTGAGATGTCGAAATGGTACTTCTCATATCGTTTTTTTGAGATATGTTTTGTGAAAAATATATCTGTACCTTCACTTTTGGTTTGTATTTCTGTTGAGCAGTCTACGGGTAATAGAGAGCTAGGAAGGCACCTACCGTCGATCAAAATTTTTGTTGGAAAAATGAGGACATCACTTACAAGACGTCAGGTTTCTCAAGCAAGAGATGAAAAACCATCACACAGGAAAGAAAATTTTAGAAAGCAAGATTGGCTATCACATTATTCAGACATGATAGTTAAAAGGACGAACGTTTCGCCATCGACCGTTGATGATACCACTCAAGGTCTAAAGTTCTACTCCTCTGTTTCTGTTTCTGGAATGTGAGAAATGATGAATTTTCACAGAGTGACGATAGATAACCGCCCGAAAAAAGGTGTTGATGTGTATGCTCAGCTACTATTTTTACGACGATGGATTGATATCGATTCACGAAGAATCTCCAAGGCATGTACGATCTGTGGTCTTTAATATGGAATAGAAAATGAAGTCAAAAAAGATACAAGAACATCTCCCAGTTTGTTTTGTATTCATTAAGCGTAATACGGACTCCTGGCAAATGGAAGGCCTTCAATCGCAATCCCCGAGAGGCGTTCAACAATACCAATGTCTATTCACACTGAATATAAAATTGTCTTGATAGAAGTTCGATGGAATATCAACTAAATTAAAACATATGAATATTCTCTTCTTCGATCAGACTGATTCTAAACTTAAACTGTAAAAAACGTGAACTGAGTACAAACGCTTGAAGCTATCTAAAAATATCGACTAACAAATCTATTTTTGAAATATTCAATTCTATTTCGTCTCGGGTCATAATTCGTTTGTAGAGAAGCACACCATCGTATCGAATGCGAGGAGACTCGTTGTATAGCTATAGCAGTCAATCCATGATACAGAAATCAATGGATCAAGTTTCTTCTAAGAACACTATCTGATACACTGTCAGCAAAAGTACTCAAAATATTTTCAACTCTCACAAGAAATAACGACATGTGGAGCAGATATATCATCGGCTGAGATGATCACTATGCAGGATGAAGAGATGATGTTTCAAGTCTATAGAATTATTGGTAAAGGTATTTCAAAAATAAAATATATTATTCCTCATTCTCCATTGGCAATATAATAATCTCAACTCCACATGTATTTCTATTGGAGTCATTAGGTCCAATGGAGATATCATGAGTACTTCTGTTGACAGTAGAACAAACAAGGTCCATTGGTGGGCACCCGTTGCAATACGAAAATGCAAAGCTGTCGTTCCAAAATTGAATAGGGACATCAAGGCTCATGAAATGGCTGTCGTCTAGGATATAGGTGGGCATCTCAGATACATCCACAAATGATTCACACGAAGAAATATTCGAGAAGCAAAGGCGACTGCAATTTACACAGAGTCATTTTACCTCAAAATTTCTTCAATACTTTGACTTGGGAGCAGGTGCAGAAAGGATCAATATAGCTAAAACTTCCAACCCCATGACGTCATAAGGTAGATGTAGCCGGTAACTTCGACTTCTTTTATGGACTTCGGAAAATTTGAAGCTCTAAGCCTCATGCGTAAGTCAGAACCAACTACACTAGGTTAAAGAGCCTCCTTAAGCGCACAAGCTAGAGGCGTGGATCCATATAAACATAATGTAGGCTGAGACTTCGCAGATTTAGGCTACATACAAGCAAATTGTGTCAGCCTTAGTCCTAGCATTAGTACGTACTCGACTGAGACACAGCTCATCTGATGACGTCATATAGAAGGCGCAGATCTACTCTAGGGATCGAATGATGAAAATAGGAGGATCAACGGGAGGAGATATGATGCTATAGATAAGACAACTGGAGACTCCTATCCCCTCGCTTGATGGAAAGTTGTACAACCTCAAGTTATTTATACCTGGTGCTTTGTCAACAACTCCATACCAAGAGCACAGCTGGTTTGAACATTCACAAATAGGAGGCTGCGCGTCTCGCTGGGAACAGGAAACTATTCAAGACGAGAATAACAGCCGAGTTTACAAAAGTGCGAGCAGTTATTGAACTAAGCTTATCGAGGAAGGCAGACGAGCAGAAGCAACGAAAGACCGAAATAATCATGCAGATAAGGTTGTCGAAGATATGAAATTATTAAGCCACAATTAATGAGAGACCCAAACCATGATTTTCTTGAAAAAACTTCGTTTTTGTAAAATTGAAAATGTACTCTAAAACTGGAAACTAAAAAAATTATATGAGAAAATTATAAATTTCAAATTTTTATGCGTTACACACGATCAGATTAAAAGTTTGAAAAAAATATCTGACAACTTTAATACTCACACTTTGGGGACCCTATACAGAAAAAACGGTGCGAACCGAGCTCCGAAATCAACAGTTCTTTTTTAATTACTAGCCGCAGGTGCCAGAAGATCTATTCTACACAACTCTCTCGAAAGATATCAAATTCGTCATTTCAATTTTATCTCGTTCGCCGATCCACTTCAAAAACTCTTCGAGCCTTCGGTACGGAACAACCGGATATCAAAAATATCCTCTGTTCATTTGCGAAGGCTCGTGACAAACTTCTGCCGCAAAACGTCCTCTGGTCGATAACCTTGAAAGTACTCGTACGTATAATATGTTCGGAATAGTTTTTCAAACTTTACGGTAATTTTCTGCGTAAGAATTAATGGGAATTTTTAATGCTTCGGATTTTTCCTCGTCACGAGCTCTTTACAACGCACAAGGAAATCTTGACGTAGGTATCTCATAGGCTCATTACAAACCAATACAAAGACAGACAAGACTTCGAAGAATTTATACTGCATTATGACTAATTCACCCTAAAGAAATACGAGCGAACATACACTTCAGTGCACGAAGTTTACAGGAGAACCGCAGACGTATTTAGTTGAATGAAGAAAAATAACGATATTTTACAAATTATTGCGACGCTTCAAGATCTCTCGTTTCTGAGACACTCTGTTCCATAATCTTCTATCATCCATCTGAAAAGGGTAGCTAACTTAAATACGACGGAGTTTTCATAGACTTGAAGCGAAAATTCGGAAATCGACCACGTCAGTATTATTCTATAGTTGGAGTTTATCAATATTCTTTAAATTTTCTTAATGATTACCAGACTTGGACCCAGGAACGTCAAGGGCCAAACCGAGCCCAGGGTAAAATCTGCTACCAGCGGACCCACATTGAAATTATTCTTCACAAAATCAGCATTGAAAGCTCGGGCTTGAAGGAAAAGGTACCCTCGGAGAGACCGACGAGCAAATAATTCGTAATGGAGTTGTCATTTGTTGACCTGATATCGACGACGACATGAGATGCAGCTAGAAAATCTACCTCATAGGATTTAAGGGATTCTGATGGGACAGTAGAAGAGGAGTTATATTCGTCCGAGTTACCCTGTTGATGTTCAAAATTTTGCAAGTCTCTCTCTCCTAAAATACGAATTTTCCAAGGTTCAACCATGTCGACTGAAAACGACCCGCTGTTTCGGTCAAATATCGACCCAGAAGCGACGTCGAAGTCATTTTGGTTCCACCCAATGTGAACCGCAAATCATCCCAAAATGATAGGAATGGCATCAAAATTGAGTCCACTCACGATATTGGAGATTGATGTCGATTGAAAATCGAAGTCGAAATGACGTTGATCCGACTATTGCTGCACTGGTCTAGCATAATGAGGATTCTCAGAGACCTTCATTATACATTATAGCTGTTACTCTCTGCGAGTAGCGGGGTAACCAAACAGATAGAAATCGACTCTAGATTTACGTCGACATTGAGGTCAATTCGAAGTCAAACAGCAGATATTCCCACAAAACTAAAACATCGACTGTTGAGCGGCCCAACAACGCAAAGCGATTTTACACCGCAGTCAAATTCAGATCGATAAAAAAATTTGATAAAGTCGATTCAAAATTGACTCCGGATTGACGTTGAGAATCCGACTTGAAATCAACGTTCAAATCAGGCTGATTTAAAGTCAACCAGCAGACGTTCCCAGAAGACTAAGTAGTCGACTCAACAGAGCAGTCGATATCAGTTCGATGGACAAATTTGGAGAAGTCGACTCAAAATCAACGTCGATTCAGAGTCAATCAGGACTATATGTGTTCATCTAGGTGGAAGATGAAGAAGAATTACGGAGATGCCCTCCCAGGTGGATAACGTTTTCGAGGGCCTTTGTAAATTCGGCATCACTCTGAACGAAAATACCATTTTCTCTCCTCATGCGAAGGAAGTCAAACTGTTGGTCATTAAATGAGAGTTCATAATTGAGAGTGTTTCCATTGAGAATTTATCTAACCCTGGGGACTCCCCAAGTCCATAAAAGGATTCTCCTTTGCGACCTGTCGGTTTTTGACGTGTTTTATGTCTTTTCTGACACCCCATACACTATTGGAAAATCGCGAGTACACCCCCTCCGCCCTCCTCCGCCAAATAATGGACTATACCTGGCAAGTGATTCAGAAATCTGCGAGTACCACCCCTCCTATACTATCGGTATAGTATGCTTCTAATGGATTATTGAGGAGGAAAGGTACACACACGTAACAAATTGAACTTTGAGTGGAGTGAAGAGAGTGTAATTTAAGACTGGAACACAGAATTATCAAAAACGTTCAAAATGTAGGAACAAACCAAAAGTCAAAACTAAAGAATAAAATAATTATTATTCTTGAAGAAATAATTATTAAATTAGAAAAATTTATTATCAAAATAAATAAAATAATTAATAAATTTGTTTTTATTATTAATTATTAATTTTTATGATTTACAAAATCATATTTAATTCAATTAATTTTATTTTTAAAATTTATAATATTTCAAATTTTAATAATATTTTTATTATTATAATAATTTAATTATTAAAATTAAATTAGTATTTAATTTAAATATTTATATGTTTAATGATTTATATTTTATTAAATTAATTTATTTTGATAAATTCAATTGATTATTTATAATTATACTTTTATTAATTAGAATTTTAATTATTTATTATAATTATATTTATTTAAATAATATTAATTATTCTTATTTAATTATAATATTTGTTTGTACAATAATTATGTTAATTTCAAGATTAAATTTAATAATAATAATTTTTTGATGGGATTTATTAGGTTTAATATCATTTTTATTAATTATTTATTATAATAATCAGCCTATATTATTATAAAAATAAGAATTTTAGTTATAATTATTGTTTAATCGAATAGGAGATATTTTAATTTTAATTGTTATTTTTTATTTTTTTTATTTTTTAAAAAATAATTTATTAATTAATTTTAATTTAAATATTCATTATTTATTTGTATTTTGTTTATTCATAAAAAGATCTCAATTTCCTTTAAATTTATGATTGACTAAAGCTAGAATTGCACCTTTACCTATTTCTTCTTTAGTTCATTCTTCAACTTTAGTTACAGTAGGATTATATTTTATATTTCGTTATTTAAATAATTTAGATATTAAATGAATCGAATATTATTTAATAATTAGAATTATATATTATAGAATTTTAATATTATTTATTTTTGATATGAAAAAGTTAATTCGCTGCTCATTGCTTGGACAAAAATCATGACGCCGGGAGATCTTCAGCAAAACTTTTACATGTATGTGATTATTATTATTATTATTATAAGCCTTTATTTTGTTCTAAAGTGCACATAATACATGTATATATATATATTACATATTGCCCACTTGATTTTGGGCATAGGCCTCCCTCAGCCTATTCCACTCACGTCGGTCGTATGCTATGCGATGATATAGCCTATTGTTGCCTAGGAATTTTATGATGTCATCATCCCACCTTATTTTCTGTTTGCCTCTTTTCCTTCCCGATTTTATGTACCAATTTTTTATAATGTAAGTCCATCTGTTCCCACTTTGTCTTGATATATGTCCCGCCCAATCCCATTTTATTCTTTTTGCTGCAAATAGAAAGTCTATTCTATTGCTTAGTCTTTTCCTTATTTCTTTTATACTTTTCCTATCGCTCAATCTTATTTTTTGTATGGATCTTTCCATAGGATTTTGTGTTACTTTTATTTTATTTTCGTCAATTTTACTCATTGACCATGTCTGGGCACCATATATCAGTGTGGGCAGCACGCAGGCATTCAGGACTTTCATTTTATTTTTAATAGTAAAGTTTCCTTTGAGTATGAATTTCAGCGACCAGAATTTTTTCCAGGCAATTGAGATTCTTCTTTCTATTTCAGTTGTCGTTCTGTTTTTTATTGTTATATTTTGTCCCAGATAAATCATTTCCTTCACTACCTCTATTTTTTGTTCATCAATTGTGATGTTAATGTCTTCATTTTCTTGGCATAGTATTTTTGTTTTTTCAATATTCATACTCAATCCTTTTTCTTTCAACATACTAGAGGCCGAGCAACCTAAAGAGCAAGCGGGATTTAGAAAAAATTTCTCGACTATAGATAACCTATTCATCATAAATCAACTTATAGAAAAATGCCTAGAATATAATAAAAAACTATACATGGTTTTCATAGATTATACTAAGGCTTTCGATTCAATAAAGCATACCAGTATCATTGAAGCGCTACAAAACCAAGGACTAGGACAAAATTATATAAAAATAATTACAGAATTGTACACAAATATCGAGGCCCGCGTTCGTACAGATATAACAGGGGAAAATTTTAAGATAAAAAGGGGAGTGAAACAGGGCGACCCACTATCATCCCATCCTATTTAACAGCGTATTAGAAGAGGTTTTCAGGAAACTGAACTGGGGCAAAAATGGTATCAATGTAAATGGGGAATATTTAAATAATCTAAGATATGCAGACGATATAGTTTTAATATCTGAATCGAAGCAAGAAATACAGGAAATGATCCAAGAACTGAACAATGTATGTGATAAGAGACGTACGATGAATCGAAGCGGAGACTTAGGGCTTTTCCAGTATTCCTAATTGCATACTTATTCTCCTACGTGTAATCAATCTGGTAGTGTTTTTAACATTGCTTTTATGGCAGACCGCTCCTGAACGAAAATGAATATGCTATCCAGCAACTCACATAAGAGCAATGTTAAAAACACTACCAGATTGATAACACGTAGGAGAATAGAGTATGCAATTTGGAATACTGGAAAAGCCCTATAGCGGCAGCAGTTTCTAACCGTCATAATCTGCTCAACAATCTGAGTGCAACTCAATTAAATCCTTTTATTCGCTACTTCCACCAATACACGTCATAATTCACGATTCTGCAGGTTTCTTTTGACTTCTCTCTCTCTACTGGGTCGTTCTTGTTTTTCCGTGGTCTTCAGCTATCGCAATCACCTGATGATGAATGGTTCATCCATTCGAAACCGGTAGTGCTTCACCTTTAGGTGGTTTGATCGTTTACAATCTCATTTTATAAAAAAAAAATTTCTCTTTTTTCTCTTTTTTTTTTCTTTTTCTAATTAATACTTTTTCCTTTTTATTTCGTTCAAAATTTTTAACTTTATTTTTGACTTTTGGTTTTTACTTGTTCCTTACGTTTTGGACCGTTTTTGATAATTCTTTGTTTCAGTCTTAAATTACACTCTCTTCACTCCACTTAAAATTCAATTTGTTACGTGTATGTCTCAATAATATTATGGCACATACCCATGAGATGCCTTTAATAGACTTGGAAAATTTTTAGTGAGGTTAGGTTAAAGGGCTTGTAAAAAAATTCCGGTAGATGATTTAAAAATCTGCGAGTACCACCCTTGCCTTGATAGCCTAAAATAATCTAAAGTAGACTTATACTAGACCAAGAAGCGGGGCGAATGAGCAGATCGAGTAAGCTCCTCTAAAGTCATTCGCCTAAAATATTCTAAAGTATAGACCATGAAGGGGGAGGGGGGGATGAACGAGCGGAGTATGCCATAAAATACATGAAACATGGTCTTTATATTTTTGGCTGTGCCAGAAAATCCATTCCTTTTTTTGTTTCCGTCCTCTTCTATTCCTTCGCTGAGTTCCTTAAGTGGTTCAAGATCCATATTAAATTCATCTTTCTTCATTTCATTAGACATTCTTTGCATTTTTCGTCCCTGGTCGTCAACATGAAGGATTCTGTCCCTCCTCGTGAATATTTCTTCCTCTCTTTCGATATAGTGGATTTATTCCTGCGTATTCCTGAGGCCCGTTCATACAGTTCAAAAAGGAATTACTAGCGGTCGCTTAGATTCTCCAAGGAATAGAAATTTCCAAATCGTTGGTCCGTCAATTCTGTAAGTTTTTGAAGTGAAGTTGGCCAATTGTCGAGTCTCTTTTAGAATCATTAATCTCCGCAGTTTTCCGGAACACCTTCAAAATATAGCTTTTTCCTTTCAGTCAGGTCTTCTTAAGCATGTTTTTTCTTGGTGTAGGTACTTCTCCAACTTTCAAACAGATTTTGTTCACAATGGAATTAAGTAACTCTGAGATCAACTACCTCGATCTTCCTATCTCTGTGAGGAAGGACCGGAATAAGTTCAGTATTATTTCCATTCAAGGTACATTCACAGACTCCATTATCGACGTTCCTTTTTCGCACGTAACACTTGTCCACTGTCTCGTTCACATTCCGTTCAATTTGGACGCCTTTCATGCGGAAGTTAGGATCATCAAGCATCTGGTGAAGGGGCACGACTAAAAGAAATTCATCAGATAATGCCTGGACCTCATTACTTCCCTTCCCCGTGAGCACAGGGCGAATGCGAAAAGAGAAGTAAGTCTTAGACCATAGACTCGGTTGTACTCTTCGCTTATTTGGTTCTGAAAGCTGTGTATATCACAACACGGCGACTCTGAAACTGCTGCTCGTCCATAGGAGGTTCTGAAGACCGAAAAATTAAACGAATAGAGAACACGAATAAAGCTGTCACGGTTGCTTAGTAGTATTTGTCCAGACCGACGATTGAAAACCACCTCCCTTCCGCGTGAACACAGAAAGAATACCCTTTCTCTTTCACAGACCACCTCATTTCATCTCATCGGGACAAACCTTTGGCAGGAATTCCGCAGTTCTCATATCATGAAAATTTATTCTTTGAACAACTAGCGCCAGAACACCTCCAAAACGAAAGCATTTCTCTCCTCAACAAGAATTTCCGGACGAGGGTTTCATCAGTATTGTACTCAGTGTCAGTTCCAATCGTGCTCAGATCATCGAATGATACATCACCTCCTTCCTCTTCTCCTTCTTCTTCGTCGTGATACCATGTTGTGGTGTTTTCAACCAAAAAACATGTTTCGTATTTTACTATGATAAATTTCTGCGATTTCGTAATCTCACACTTCTTTCAGTATGAGTAGCCGTCACCTAGAAAATTTAATTTGCTTGAAGCCACTAAATTTTGTCTCCGCTATGTAAATTTTCGTTCAAACTTCTTATCTAATCTTCTGCTTTCTTGGTATCTCGAATATTTATACTTCATTATCATTATTTGCCTACATCGTCAAACACCATCCATAAACAGGTCAATCCTAGCAGTAATTTTGGCTCATATTAATCATCATTAGATGATCATTATTATTTGTAATAGCGGCAGCAATAGTCTCGCTTGTAAAAAGGCGCAACAAATCTCCTCTAAATTTTTCAAAAAAACAAATGAATAAATTAGCAGAGACTAGGACATTTGATTTCACAATATTTCCGCAGAAAAAACTCTAGACAGGGTACAACTCGGCTCAAAGCCTAATGGAATATCGACATATTTAATACGGTGGAACCGTACTTCTACATGAAACTTACAACACCGGTTTTTAATAATAGACTCGGACTGGATGTTATCTTTTCCAAATTTATACAAAATTTTCCTTAGTCTATAGGTAGAAGGAATAAAAAAAAACCGCGAATCGATACAGGAAACGCGTGATTCATGTAAATTTAATCGTAATAAATAGGCCTCTATGTCACAATTGTCGAGATTTTCCAATCGCGAGCTACATCAACATCTCGACGCGTTGGCGGACCCGAGCATATCGTAAACGTAATACGTAATCGCGTGTACTGAATTTTCGGCACAAAAAACCTGTATACAATAACGAAGTTGACGAACTCTCGGCCGGGTTAGGTCTTACCGACGAAAAATCGCCGTATTAACGATCTTCATTAGCTGCATTATCGCTTCGATTGATTATAGGTACTCTATAATAATAGGTATAGAGACTATTAGATAGATGTTACGTTGAAGGGAATTCTACGACGACGTCACCGCGACGGTCTCGAGATCCCGACGGTTACGAATGGTAAACTTCGGAAACACGTTCAACGATCAGTAGTTGCCTGTTAGTGCTTTCCGAGTGCACGGTCGCGTGCGAAGTGATAGCGCAGAGCGTTTCGTATTTACTAAACGTTGGCGTATGTTACGTATCGAGAATTTGGAGTGTGGTGTTTCGAAAATTACCCAGTGTTTGTTGTTCTGAAAAAAAAAGAAGTTTTCTCGAAGTTCTTCCCTTCAGTCCAATTTGGTTTCAGGAAAAAAGCATCGACAAAGTGTCAAGATTTTTGGAACGAGGTAAGTCCATTTTCGATCTCACATCCCCCTTACCGTGTACGTATGTCTCACGAGGAGATCCACAGTGCGACTTGGAAAATTTTGGATCGTAGGGAAGCACAAAAATGTTAAAGTGGGGGATAAATTTGAAATATATAATGGGGTAAGGTGGCATTGAAGATAAAGAATATGAGATTGACAGTTCAGGAGTTGTAATGGCCTCAATTAGATTTTCACCCGTCCCTTTCCCTCCCCGAAAAAAATCATTCGGAAGATGCTTTAAAAATGGCTCAGTGGTGTAGATAAGGCAAGATATCCCCCCCCCCTTCTCCAGCACAATTTTAACAGGGGGTCTTTTTTGATTAGGGGAGGGGGTTTATTTGGAAAAATTTACCGTGTGATGACAACCTAAAACAAAAATGGTCCAAGTCCATCATTAGTGAGAAAAATAATTCTAGTCTCTCTATTATCCTACATAGCTGGTATTGAACTAGGAAGAAATGTCGCCGAGCTATGATGGGAGATTGGATACCGCTCGGAGGTTGAAATTTCTTACGAGTACCCCTCCTATCATACTTAGCTAAAAGGTTGGACTAGGGAAAGTTTCGACTTTCGAGCCATAATGTAATACAGGGAAGGGAATTCGAACAGGGACTTGATGAAATTTAAATTTTTGAGCCGTAATATATGTATAGTAGGACGACTTGGAAAAATGTCGTCTCTCGAGCCATAATATAATATGATGGGAAAGAAACTTGGAAAATTTTATTTTCAGGCTATAAACACAACGACACAAGAGACTTGGGAAAATATAAAACTCTTCAAGATTTCAATCTCAACAAGTTTTCTGCGTTCTTTGTTGAACATTGAGGAGGAAGCCGTGGTTTTCATTTTTCTTCTTTGCTGACTCTCTCGTCCGATTTTTATTTGGGTATGTGATTTTAGAGCACGATGTTATAGGGTTAATGAACGACAAATTCTTGTTCAAAAACGTTCAAAAAGTACCATAAACTATGTTTAACGTGACAAACGATAGAAAAAGTATTGAACGATAAAAGTTGATTTTGAACAATCAAAAAATATGATACACTTTAGAACAAGACTGAGTCGCTCAGCGCCTCAGTATTCGGGTCTCTTGGGTTTTTCTTTTTTCACTCTATTCCCTGACTGTTAGTTACTCTTCTTTCTTTCCAATTTTCAGAACATAGAAAATTGTGACTCAAAAGTTCTGGAGTTTCTTTTTTACTGATGAGATTAGGAGCTTGAGAGATCCAGAAATCCTGAGACCCAAAAGTATTTGTAATGTCTTGTCCTTCTCATACCTGGAACCCGAGAGAGAGAGAATGGTTAAAGAATATACGCAGTATTTTCAAGATTGTTGAGGTACCAAGAAAAAAAAACTTTGTACTACACTTTTGCCAAAGACTGTACAAAAATAAAAATGCTATGCAAAAATAAAACTTGTAGAGACTGCACAGATTGACGTAGGTCTACAAGAACAAAAAACTTCCGGGATTTGTAAATCGCTATGCAAAAATAAAATAAGAAAATGTATGTATAACTTGAGTGACGTCACAATACATTTTTTCGGGTAAAAATCTTTTTCATTTTTTTTATTTTTCCATTTCTTTATTTTTTATTTTTATAAAATTTTTTAATTAAAATTATTTTTTTCAATTTTCCAAATTTTATCAATTTTTCTAATTTTTCAATTTCTTTTTTATTATGTTTTTTTTCAATTTTCCAAATTTTATCAATTTTTCTAATTTTTCAATTTCTTTTTTAGTATGTTTTTTTTCAATTTTTCAAATTTTTCAATTAAATTTTTGTTTTCAATTTTTCAAATTCTTTTAATTTTTTCAATTTTTTAATTTCTTTTTTATTATTTTTTTTCCAATTTTTTAAATTTGTCAATTCAAAATTATTCTTTTCAATTTTCCAAATTTTATCAATTTTTCTAATTTTTTAATTTCTTTTTTATTATTATTTTTTTTCAATTTTTCAAATTTTTTAATTCAATTTTTTTCTTCAATTTTTCAAATTCTTTTAATTTTT
This sequence comes from Aspidiotus destructor, assembly GCA_035079395.1. NCBI lineage: Eukaryota > Metazoa > Arthropoda > Insecta > Hemiptera > Diaspididae > Aspidiotus > Aspidiotus destructor. The sequence continues at coordinate 5,185,136 of JAVHKZ010000003.1, read as the reverse complement.
TAATTCTTCAATTTCTTTATTATTTTTTTTCCAATTTTTTTAATTTTTCAATTAAAAATTTTTTTTCCAATTTTTTAAATTATTCGAATTTTTTTCAATTTTTAAATTTTTTAAATTTTTTTTATTTTTTTATCATTTTCTTTCTTCATTTTTTTTTTAATTTTTAAAATTTTCTATTTAAAAATTTTTTCTTCATTTTTTTCATTTCTTCTTTTTTTTTTCATTTTTTATATTGATTAATTTTTTTTAATTATTAAATTTTTTTTTTATTTATTCTATTTTATTCATTTTTTTTTTTTTCGCGGTTGCATATGGGCTCTTGTCACAGTAAACGTTGAACAATTTGCTCCAACGTCATTACATTTACATGAAATAAATCACATAAGACAGTAAAAATGTAAAAAACCGTAGAATTGCATTTACTGAACAATCAGTGCATGTTTAGTAATGTTGTGACCTACCCCGATTTCTTTTTTGGTCGAACGGCACATTTTCAGCTTCTGGAGGCACATTAACCAATTTCAAACAAATGAGTAAGCCAAGAACGTGCTTATACATCAAAGCTTTCAGGAAAACAGGACAAGGAACATGTTGATTGATATACACAGATGAGTGATCAATGTCTATCTGCCATAAACTGTGATACACCGTCAAGAAATCTTTGACACGTTGACGAATGCACATAAAAAGTGTTATCTTCTCTTATTTGAAAATGCCCCTTGGAAAGCGTCAGTCCACTGAATGCAATTAACAGACTGCGGTTTCTTTAATTCAGACCATTCAACCAGTCATCAAAAGACACCATTCAGATATTGTTCCGTATCATATTCTTTCATAATTTTCCTTTTTGATGCTTAACCATCATAAAAATTATCGCTTATTCTACCTAGAATAACGCCCATATACATTAATTATCGTTCTATCGCACACATTTTTACTCGTTTTTCATCTATCGTGAAAAGTGATCTATTTATCGTTCATTTTATTACTCCCATATTTTATTGCACTAAAAAAAAAAATTGACTTCCTCATTGGAAAATCCTGTCTCCGCCATTCTGAAGTGATTTCTCATTAATTTCTGTCATAAATTCGATAATAATAATTGATGATAGTTTTACACTACAACCTCATCCTCTTCTAGGAAACGAAAGCATCAAACCATTTTGGATCTTCTGAAATCCTCGCTCAATTACGGCAGGAAAAAGAGCAAAAGGAATTCCAAAATTTCACTGTTCTTAGTGATACAAAGTATTATCACAAATACACTATCGAACTCGGTAGTTTCTTCCTAAATAGAACAGGGTTGTCCATATACTCGGGACAAAAAATTATTTAGAACAGATTTCCGCGAGCCGTACTGAGAATTTTTGTGCGACGGCCAAGGCGACGACTGTACAGTTTGGTCATATTTTGTTTCTAACAATCTACAAAAAAAAAGCGTTGTAGGTCGCGTTTTGGACAACCCTGAAATAGAATATTGACTTCGTAGACAAAGTGAAAGAGCTCCGAACCCGTGGAGGGGTGGAACTCAAACAAACTGAAGCGTGAAGATGTAGCGTGGGATTTAAAAGAAATATCGAGCTCGAATCCGTAATGTAAATTGAGGCGGAAGACTGGCGAAAAATCTTCTGACAGAGCAAAAAAATTATGCTTTTCATCGCTCTCCTCCCACCATTGAGTACAAGCCGAAACTATTGTATGTTGGATCATGCTTTTACCCTCGTTCATTCTTGTGAATATAGTCTCAAACTGTATGGTATATTTATTTGTTCATCTACATTGTAGAAAAGAAGTGGCCTTTTTGTGTCCTCCCGTTCTCGGCTTTTCACAATAATATAATCCTGAGATATGGGTACTCGATATAGCCTAGAAAATTTCGCCAAAATTCGACCGTTAAACCGCAAGCAAACTTTGTAAAGGCTTTCAATATTGGCAAATCTCAACCCTCTCTGTGTTTCCTGTGTTTCGCATTATTCATTGATAGTTCTTAAACTTGAATTGCGTAAGGCCGGGACCAATAGCTTCAACCCACACTTGATCCAATTTTGGTCAGGGTACGATACACGTAGGCTTAGTATACTTGTTTTAGGTTCACTATCTCACAGGATTCATTAGTATTTCCAGCCTAATATTGTGAGTACGTTAGGCTACACAGGCTCACTTCTTTCAAATAGTAAATGAAATCAACTCTAAGTCGATTCATACCGGCCCTAAACTATCTGAGAGTCAGTATGGTTTCAGAAAGAACAGAAGCTGCTAATACTGTATATTAGCCATGACAAAGAGGCTGGAGAAAATGAAGAAAGCTAGTGAGTCAAAGGTGATGGGTCACTGCGCTATTGGCATTGGATTATACAGGCTAATCAGTATTTCACGCCACATTCGGAGGGAAATTGACTCCACGCGCGCGTCGCGTATGTGTACTCTTATTGAAGATACTTCATTCCAGGGCACCTCATTGAGAAGAAAAATGCTTGGGGAAAGCGGTATAAACCTCGAACCAGGGTATCCGCACGGTAGCGTAGTCAATCCTCTTCTCCAGAATATTGTGTACAACTGTAATCTGAAGTCCCTGAAGAAGTGATGGGACGTTTAAGACTCGAGTGAATTAGAACTCGTATCATAGTATGCGCCATCTATTTATTATTTACAAGAATTTCTCCGTCTCTTGAATGAATCTGCAGTCCGTTTTTCTTTAATTAGAATTTCAAGGGTATTTGATGTTGTAATATCAGTCTTCGATGAGTTTGAAGACACGTATATCTAGTATTTATTATAATAAATACGTATACGTGTCTAAGTACAAGAATATCCAACTCAATGAACCAGTTTGAAAGTGTATCTTCATAATTAATTTTTTATCCGCCTATAAATGATGTAGCATTTCATAATGATCGCATCAAATCGTTGTCAAATGAATAACGCTCGCCTCATTAACACTTTTTATCTGAGAAAAATGCGCCGATCCTATTGCGCTTTTACCCTCTCTCACTCTGTCGCCGCAGTTTGCGTATTCTCGAGTGCATACATTCATACATCAATTTTGGACTTCGCGTCGATCTCATTGATTATTTTCATCACTACTGTGAGGAGTGTTAAAACACGTATTGATATTTTTATATTAATAGTCTTATCACATTCATTGCGGCGCGTGCCTAACCTAAAAATTGTGCGATTTTTATGAAATACATATCATTTTTCGTGTCAAGTACACGCAATGTAAATCATCGGCGATATCGCTCCAAAATGAAAAGAGCAAAAAGATAGAGACATTTAGTAGGTTGCCTTTGTTTACGTTGGAACACGTTTCCTATTATTTTGAAAGAATGATACGTATATGCGTGCTGCGTAAGAATGATGTTTAGAAATATGTATCAAGGAGAGAAAATCAAATAATTATGTAGTTCGAAGTATGAAGGTAGTGTTTTGAAGTTCTGGACAGTACCATTGGATGGTGTAGACCTAGTACATGTGAGCTTCCAGTAGACCTATTTTGAATAATGGAAAAGATTCAAGTTAGAGGCAGTATAGAATAAAACTGCGGCCGGCTTCGAATCATATTAGCGAACTAACAAGAAGTAGAAATGTCTCAACGAGGTAAAGAAGATGGAAGGGAAGCGAGTACTGATAATAAGGTTAGGCTGTTCCTATAAGACCATTTTTCGATTACCCTCCTCTCCTATCGGATCCGCAATTTTCTGGATAGATACATTGAACTCTCTTCAAATGATCCTTTCGAAATAGTTCGATGACTCGCCCTTTGGTCTACGCAAATCCCTGACAAATTGAAAGAGCGAAAATAATGCCTTCGCTGCACGAGCGCGCACAAACTTTGTATCGTACAAGTGGCTTATTTGCGACGAGATACCTTGTCAAAGTTTCTGAATTTACAGGAAAAGAATAGTCAATGACGTTACAGTAATAGGTCATGAAATCGTTGTATATTCTTTTTCTAATTAAAGTTTATTGTGTCTGCTTGCTCGAAAAGTAGAAATGAACAAACAATTATAGGTATACGTTATGAATCATTCCGAAAGTAGCGCGGTAGCGTGAGAATGGCCTGATTTTTGTCTAATAGCGTGTATTTTTATTCTTCTATCCTATCAAAAAGACGTCAGCAAAAAGTAAAGGAAGTTCAACTTTTGTAACGATTCCTATAAAGCTGCGAGTCTGCGACCTTGATACATGGTAGTTTCTCCGATAACGGTTGAGCTTGTTTTTTTCATTTTTTCTTGCTCTGTTCGTTGAGGTAACGTTGGATTATACATACTCTCTCAAATAAAACGATCCGCCATAAAAATAGCATGATTTTATATTTTGCGAACTTAATGGGTAGGTGCGGTACAGTACACTCGAGTTCCTCGGTAATTCGCGTCTTTACCGGATGATACGCACCAGAATGGCTTTATATTGTGCTTTAAAAATTTCGGAGTTCTCAATCGCCCCCAACGGTGACTTGAAATTTAGTGCGGAAACTTTTAAAGGTGAAATTAGTTAAAAGCGAGATACGAAATCTGCCTACATTGTTACGTAAAACGATTTCTCACTGTTTACTCTAGACTATAAGAAATAACAAAGGAAATTGTACTTGAAATATTTTGTAAGCACGTTATCTCGATCAGTCATTGACGTATATCGTATTACTCTGCCCGCGCTAACGTCGTTAGAAACTTTCGTAATTACTCACAGTATTTTGTTTTTTTCTCTCTTCTAATGACGCCGAGATAAGAAAGAATATGACTCTCTTTATGGAGAAATATTTATCGGTTTTTAATTTGTTATTCATTGTATGATATGAAATCAATTTTGTAACACACTGCTAACAGTCATCAAGAATATATGAGGATCTTTTTACGAGTTCTTATTGAAATTATCACACGATACAGAAATTTTAAAACGAAGAATTATCTGATGGCTGACTAGAGTTCATATTGTGCAATTTCTGACGAAAATTTGGGAAAGTAAAATGCTTTCCCATTCACATTTTTCACTCTTCCTTCTTGCCAAGTTCCTCGACAAAATGTCTCCTCTTCATCATTCATCGTATTCTGTTGATCTTTATCGCTTCAAGTTGAATAAAGTGAGCCAGAACTGTTGGGAATACAGTTCAATGAACAAATATTTTACGTTGAAACTCATATGAAGGGCAGCAAGTTCAGAAACTCAATCAAGCACTGGGCCAGAATTGTAGATGATATCCTGATTGTGTAGACAGGCACTAACAGACAGGTGGACTTGTTGCTTTTGGAAATGAATGCGATGAATGACAGCATCAAATTCACAGTGGAAAAAGGCAATGAGACCATCAACTATTTGGACCTTACACTCACACTGGATAGTGATAGGATAGAGTACAAAATCTACAGGAAGCCAACGCACACGGACACCATCATCCCAAATGACTCCTACCACCACCTAAGCTAGCGGCAATTCAGAACTACTGCCATCGAGCTATTTCTGTACTAAACAACAATGAAGAGAAGAGGAAAGAAATAGAGGTAGTAAAGCAGATCGCAAAAACCAATGGCTACCGTAGTGGTGTGGTGGAGGCAATCTTTAGGAAAATGGAAAATAAAAAGAGAACCCATGAGAGCACGGTGAGAAAGTACTCCAGATCAATACCATACATAGGAAAGTATACAAATAAAGTGATAAAGGCGTTCAATGGCTATGAAGTAAATGTGGGTATCCAGAATAACTTACCCATGGTGAAAAGAATTAGCAACGACCAGACGGAAGCCAAGGACGAGGGGAGCTTGAGTGGAGTTTACAAGCTCAGTTGTGACCAGTGCGAGGGCATATACATTGGTGAGACTGGGAGAAAGTTTGAGATCAGGAAGAAGGAGCACGAAAAGTCAAAGGAGAAAGAAGATGGAAAATCACTGTTTGGCAAACACTGTAATGAGGAACACCACAATGGAGATGGGATATTTGAAATCATACGTGTAGAGAATCGCTTGAAAAGAAGAAAACTCTGGGAGCAAATGGAGATTGCAAAAGCCAAGAGGAAGAAAGCCTTCCTCTTGAACAATGTAGTCACATTCGACAGCGAAAAATTATTCGGCCTGGTGATTGGACGAGAGAAAAAGAACAGAGTTGACCAATAAGATGGCAGGAAACCAGTTAGCCATTAGGAACACCGTATTTAGCTTTAGAATGAGAACCAATCACTAAGCACTAAGCAGCATGATTTAGCCAATAAGAACGCATTGTCTAAATAGTGTAAGAATAAGTCTCTGAGTGAACCAATCACAGCACAGCATTGTTACAGCCAATAAGATCACAGTGTTATACTATAAAAACTCTTGTTTAAGGCCTTTTCTTCAGTTGCGACACAACTGATGATGGGATAATACCCGAAAGTACTTTTGTAAAAGCAACTATTAAAGTAGAATTGTACATTTGAAAAGACTTTTTCAAATATTTTACGAATTTGTTGTCAAGATTTGTAATCAATAAGTCTGCAAGATTCATATTCTCCGCATGATTTCCATTGCCGCGTTTTATTTCAACACCGCGGTCTCAAATGATGCTCACAGACTTCTATGAACTACAAAGTAGCAGAGAGAACAAGTATTAGTTTCATTGTTTCATAGATGTTTTGTCTTCGTTCGTTTATGAAGCTCCCTTTCTCCCTCGTTCCACTGCCAGCGGCGCATTGACGAGAAGAGGGGGCAATTTGGGACGTATTTGCCCCTTAAAACTAAGCTCGCCGCCCACCGACTGAGCTGCTCGGAGTTGCCTTCATCAACAACGTTGATGAAGGCAAACAGAGAAACTGTTTCATAGGAGTCCTGAGCGTGCAGGATTAACCTACTCTTCGATGTTTATCCAAAACCCCCTTCTATCACCTATAGCTCAAAGGTCAAAATTTTTCCAAGTCCCACTTTCTGCTAGACAGTCCTTTTTCTGAGTCCCAAGCCTGCCGAGCGGCGCTCGGCATTTTTTTTCGATTTATCTCTCCATAAAACAGGTTCCCTGTTAAAATTCGTTAGCTGCTCGGGGTTGCCTTTCTTTGTTTATACTTTTTCTAAATAAAGATTCAACTTTTCGTTCCTCGCCATTTTGGGAGTCTAGCACAAAATTTCATATTTTTCCAAGTTACCTCGAAGGTCGAAATTTTTCCAACTCCCACGTTTTGCCGGACGATGCCTATCATTTTTCTCATCATAAAACAGGTTCCCTGTCAAAATTTTCATAGAAAAATTTCCTTATCCGATCCCCTCCCCCTCTCCTCAAAAACTTGTTAGATACGCCACTGCGAATCGCTTACATAAAGAGTGTTTTATTGAGACCACAGAATCTTTTAACAGACTGATCTTGAACAAATCAGCCGCCTATTCAAAATGAAGGAAGTGTCCTCATCTTGCATTTTCAGAATAGCTGCATTCTTCCTGGTATGGTCTTTGTAATAGGCAGAGCGCCGATTTCTCGGTATTTGTCGCATCATTTTGCCAAGGACGAAAAGCTTCAAAATCACGTAAAAATTCATTTTAGGGGTATCCAGCCTGCGAAACGAATTTTCCATTTTGCCGAAAAGTGTCGAAAATTGAATGAATGCCAAAAAATTGAAGACCAAAAATGATCAGTTGGTCGAGTATAGTCCAAAATGGTAAAATTCTGAACCAAATTTGCTGAATGTAGCTCAAAATTCAGAAATTTTGGTGAAAATTGGATCCGCCATCCGGCCGGCCGGCCAGAAAACATGAGATCGAAAATTTTTCCTCCTCTTATCATACAAAAGAGAGGTCCTAGCCTAGTCCAAGTCCAGTATTTTGATCTGCCACCCCCCCCCTCCTTCATGGTCCAATGAAAGTCTAGTACAGTGTATATTAGACCTAGTCAGTATAAGCCTAGTAACCTGTATTCCATGCCCTAGAATGATAAAGACTAAACGTCGACATTTTTTGGTCCTTAAAGTAGGTCAAGGTCGTTGATGACGTCATGAAGTATCTTACACCACGTTACATATTTCTGACTGACCCCCAGCTCGAAGACATTATACGTATTAAACTTTGTTAGGGAGACTGTCGTTTTTTTTGTCACGCTTGATAATGTCATCAACGACCTTGACCTACTTTAGGGACTTGAAAAGAGACTTGGACCGGTTCCCTATTGATTTGGCGCCAAAGACGCTTATAGAAATGATGAAAATTGAACCGAAAACAAAAAGTTACGAATTGTAATGCAATAATAAAATGAATTACAAACTTTCAGCTAAGGCTCTCAAGTACTTGATGTATAATCCATTTTTGTAGTCTTGGCCAATAGCACAAATTCTTCCACCTTTGCCCAGAAAATGTACTAAAGCGAAATTTAGGAATCCTCGGTAACCTAATTTCTACCAACCTCTTTCCGATACCAGCTCCATAATGTTGACCAAAATTTCAACTACCAAGTAAAATGAAATAACAAAACTGAACGAACACTGTCTCATTACTTTGTATGTCTATCAACAAAGAATTTATACAACCTAACATCAGGTTCAATCAAGCACATTACTCATTCTTGCAACACTTTCCTTTTCCTTTGAACGCCGCAGCATAAGAATTGCAGCTCATTAAACTTGCAGGAACTCATAAAAAATTTCTTCCACACCAAATTCAGTCTCGCGCCAAATTGTCCGCGACAAATCATTCGCGCCAAATTGAGCGGGCACGACTTGGACCTCATTACTTCAGTATCAGTATCATTCTACTAGGTCAGTACTAGCACCCTCTTATGGGAGGCCTGACGTACAATACACCGGGCTATTGTGGGCTTTCCCTCTTGTCACGATCCAAGACCTAACGTACAGTACATCAGGCGTACACCAATCTAAGGAATTCTGGTGGACGGGGACGATGCTTTGACGTCATCTTGAATCAATATAATCGAAGCGTAGTAAGCAAGCATATAAAGTGCTACATTACGTGTCTCTGGAGGAGACATGTTAGCTCCCGCCCATTTTTATCTATGAATATGATTTTCAACCGTACCGCAGACTTCGTACAGTAAACCTTGTTCAATGGTGACAAAAGAGGTATAACTTTCGCGAAGTGTACGAGAATCGTTGTACCAAGTACCTACGAAATTATGGACTCCGTGCAAAAAAAAGCGTTGCCATTTGCAGATGGTACAAAAGTGCCTGTATACAATCTCCGAATTGTACAATTTCGAACCTTGCACATAACTTATTGACTGTACGTTATAACGATATGGACAGTTATCACCCGGTAATAAAAACGACTAGCAGCATTGAAAAGTTCACGTTGCCAAAAAACTGTCGAACGGTGGTATCTTTTTAGCATTTGCGTCGTCACTACTTCTATTTTCTCATCGTTGCTCCGCAATACTCGATCCTCTCATTTGTATTCGTTTGCCCACGTTCACTTGTGCTCCATTCTTATCTTATTTCAATTTTCTGTCGTCTCCCACTCGTTATTTTAATACTCCAATTTATCTCATCTATTCTTTCACGACCCTCTCGGATTCGGCCAATATTTTTGTTAATTTATTGTCGTCAAAATCTGAACTGCGAAAGAAGGCGGAATTCTCGGTAGAGAACTGGAGGCGAGTTGATTAAACGCACGTGTAACGAATTTTTTTGACATGTTTTTCATCTTTGTACCGGGTCTAAGCTCAAAATTGCGTTACGCGTTCGGGCGACCTTGAGACTTGAAAAAATTTTGACCGAGTCACGAGCCTATTGTACTTTGTTTGTAGTGTGAGCCGAAAACCCGCGACTTCGTCGCGAAATAAATGAGCACGTTTTCGAGTAGACCTCTCGCCGGAATGAGTTTTCCTCTCCCCCGTCGTAGTAAACAGTTCTAAGTCAAAAATTCAAATCGAAATTTTTCCACGCCATAAAAGACATGAAATATGATCTCTATACAGTATTTTGGGCTATGCCAGAAAATCCATTCCTTTTTTCGAGTCCCTGTACTATCGTATAATATGGTAAGGGATTTGGAAAAATTACACGAACCCATGAAGTTAACAGATCGTGACGTCACAGTGTCGGGAGTCGAAATTATTCAAAGTAGGCTACCTTTCCTATCATATAATTATTATGGCAAGGGACTCGGAAAAATTTGATCAACCTATGACGTCATCAGATAGGATCGACTTTCGAGCTATATTACGAAATAGACTCCGAAAAATTCTGACTTTTGAACTACGATATATGACAGCGAAGGGACAATGAAAAATTTCAAGTTTCACGTCATAATATACGATTGAAGTGGGACTTCGAAAAATTTCTACTTTCAAGCTACAAAAACGTGAGGGAAAAGACTTAAAACAGTGTAAAGTCTTCAAGATTCCTCAATACCAAAACCAATTCGACCCCGACAACAGATTCCCTGCGCTCCTCGTTCAACTTCGTTGATTTTTTCTTCCCGGGTGGAGAGCCCACAACAAATTTGGCCTTGGGTCCACAAAAGCTACGCCCGGCATTGACCTTGACCTACTTTGAGGACTTATACGCAAGCCAGTCTAAGATTTCAACTCGTTAATGACGTCAATTGCAAGCATGGCATTGACCTACATTAGAGTCTAGAAATAAAATACATACATGACGTCATCTCTCCACACTCGAGGAGATTCTTTACCTCCAGAAGAGGGTACAAGATCATACAGCGCGGACCTAAGATGAAAAGACTCGCGATAGCTAATGACCTAGATAGGCTAAAGGGACTCATTTATCTTTTCCTTTCAAGACAGATACATGGAGAGAAGTGGTAGATGATTCTTCGGTATTGAACTCTAGACCGTTGAAGTTGATGATGAAATCAATGGTAGGTGTAACTCCTCTACAGCACCCCTTAGTTTACCATACCTCCAACCCCAGTCACTGGAGTTCTTGAATTTCATTAAACCTTGTCAACCTGAAGTTGACCTTATACACATTGGCCTACAATTTTAATCCTCCTCTTCCTAATTTCATTCCTTGTTATCAAACGTATAGTACATGACTTATTGCTAGTCCTCTTCTTCCGGCGTTCATTGTGAGAGCTCGATTAATTCGCTCCAAGCAAACATCCTGGTTCACGATGTCATTACGTCCGTAAGGACACCAGAAATGTTAATTTCCAAACAAATTTGGTGGTAAACTCGTGACATTTGATCATAATGTACAATCCTAAGCTAGTTTTGGATAGTTTCTTCATCGATATTATCAATCGGAGTGCGAATACACCCGTGAGTTATGTCATTGCTCGAAAAATTTGCTTACAGCCTTGAAACTTCTTCTACTTGACTATGCATGAATTTGTCTGTGTCAAAAAGTGTCACCTTTGATGCCGGGTTCAGAAGATGATTCGAAACTAACGTCACAAAGTTTGGTTCTGGAAACAATGGACAGAGGGACAGGAGTTGAAAAGTCGAAGAATCGGAACACGTAAATTAGGTAAAGGTTCGCAAGATCTAGATCCGCTGTTCTGTCACAACTGTCAAAGACTTTAAATCTCTTCTTTGAATTTTGACCTTCTTTTTCGAAGTACACCAAAGAAGAAAATGTTCGAGCCCTCTAACCGTCATATATCATTCACGTTCACAAAAATTTCTCGATTATCATACACGTTCTGACAGTTCGGGTTGAACTTTTTCACGACCCGTAAAAACGAATGTTGTTCGATTCATTCGACAAACAGAAGAAACAAACAGGAATAATTCGTGATCTATAATTGATACAAGTTTATAAAATAAATATCGTTCGTCGAGTAAACAACTTCCACAGAACATTTGATTCACGAAAATTCACGTTATACGTATGCGGTGACACAAAAGAAAACGAATTTTTCTTTTTCAAAACAAATGAATAATGCATATTAGAAATTTGGAATACGTTCCAAATCTTCAACGAGCGAAAGAGAAAGTAATATAGGATAAACAACGCGACATCGCGTGATTTTTTTATCGGGTAGGAATATTTCAAGGTTGTGACATTTGAAATGCGGAAGAAAAAAAGTTCGTGCAATAAGATATCTATCTAGTGTACGGTAAGAATGTCAGGATTTTGTAATACAGCAATAAACTGCTTACCGATTAAAAAAAAAACGTAATACCACACTACTTTCCTATACCGAACTTATGAGGAATGCAGAAAATTACATAACGGATAGGAATAATGGATGGAGTCGGTAACAATTAGGTAACGCAAAAGCGAGAGGACGGGCGGACTAAAAAGAACCGGAAATTTATGGATTGATACGAGCTGCGCCGCTTCATTCGACCAGCATCCACCAAAATGCGCCCTACTTACTTGAACTACAATCTACTTTGGTAGAGGCGAGATCTGTATTGCAGCATTTCAGATTATATCCAATAGTACCTCACCCACGCCTACGACAGATGAGTATCAGCAGCGGTGGATGCTGGTTGAGGTATCAGTCTCGCTTTCAGTAGACGATGTCACGAATGTAGACAACGTGTTGAAGCACCTAGTCCGCGGCTGCTCGCAGCGGTTGGTGCTGGGTCCAATTCTTGCAGAAAAAGATGGCTGATGAACGCATTAACCGCCGTGCATACGTGGATGATACGATGCTTATTGAGGGCGCAAATGACAAGGAATCACAAGAAATGAGAACTTGATGAAAACCTAGACTGCAGTGCTAGACACAATCCCTAAAATAACGGTCAATATTAAGAATATCACAGTAACTTCTCTTAACATCATCAAGTATTTAGACGTAAAGATGGACCAGCGTCCATCTCGAATACGTGGGACAGGAAGCCAGCAAGATACTGCTCAAGATTTTCAGTCTGCGGTAAAATACATTTGAGTATTCAACAGAAGTATGTAAGATCATGCTTTATGGAATGATATATTACCGATAAACTACCACATGATGGAGAGGAGGGGAAACGGCGCCATGTGTCGGACGCCTGCACAAATCCGCATCATACTACGAAGACTGTGCCATCACGGGCCAGCCACCATTAGTTTTGGTCATCGTGGTATAATGCGACAAAAAGGATGGCAGGCCCACTGGGGATTTTTCAACAAGTAACGAGCTAACAAAATCCCATGAGAAAACAATTACGATATGATTTTTTCGTGCAGAGAAAAAGATTACAGTTTGGTTGATAGAGGCTCTGCTCTTATGTGCGAACACAGCCTCTATCAACCAAACCATGAGAAAACCATCTTGATTCAGAAATGGCAGCAGAGATGAGACAGAACCCAAGCTGGAGGCGCAGCTGCATTCCCAAAGTGAACTGAAGTGGATTTCTACGCTGGCCAAGCCCTGTTGTGGCACGTATGTTACAGGATCTAAGAAAGTACAGTGCCGTAAGGCAGGTAGCAGCTAATGTTGAACATGTCCGGAGAAGAAGGAAAGAGTACAGCATACCCTCAGAAGAATAACCCAGATTCAGCGAGGGACGCCCAGAAGCCCTGAACTGAGAGTAATCTGAAAAACGCACGGGTTCTTCGCCGAAGTTAAATGAGGAAAGGAAGGAAACCTGTTTTATGAGTCTTACGATGTTTGAAACCGTGTATATCTGGCTCATTGAAGGGGCTAAAGCCAATTGGTGGATGAAGTATTGCATATCTAAATATTTGAAGGGCCATCAGTGCTGCCAGATCTACGGATTTTCAATCCCCGAAAAAATTGGTATTTTTCCACGGATTTTGCGTAAAATGCAGATTTCTTGGGCTCGAGGGAAAAGTACCGCAGTCGCTTGTATGAGAAATACTTTTCTCCGGGTAATTACAGGCTAATACTGCTCTTTTGTAACATTGAGTCGTTCAAGGGAAAAGTACCTCAAGTGAGAGTATAAGAGATACCATTCTCATGATCGTTATTGAAAAATCATTCACTAACATACAAAATACTGGACTCGAACTAGGTTTGGACTCCTCCTTGTATTATACTAGCTTTATACTAGTACATATGTATGATAGGAGGCCGAGCTATTGGAGAGGAATTTAGAAAAAGGATTTTGACCTCCGAACTTAGGTAACAGGTGGGCGACTTGGAGAAATGTTGACCTTTGAACTATACGTGATAGTCTGAGCTATAGGTGATAAGAGTGAAACATGGAAAAATTTCAACCTCCAAGTTATAAGCGATAGGAAGAGAACAAAAATTTTTCCACGTCCCATTGCCATGGTTAAGTTAGGTTAGGTTGTCTCCCGGACGGCGGACGCTGGATGTTCTTTCCGAAAAGACCCCCCCCCCCTCCCTCCCGATAAAACAGATTCCCTGTTAACAATCCAGAGCAGCTCGAGATCTGAGAGAAGCGTCGATAATGAAGAAGACTCACAAGCCCTCCGAGGGTATACGGAGCTACCAACACCTGTCCCTCACCTAAAAGACCATGGTAAGCGGGCGATACAATTATTGGGCAGTGCGGGTGATGGGTGAAAGGTTTCATCGAATCGATCTAAATCCATTTTCATGAAAGAAGGATGAGTTGTAGAGAATTTTACGCTACAACTTTTGCTCTCTCAACTTTTTTGCCAAGTGGCTCTGCTCCCGACCTATTCTGAGCTGGAAAAATCGCCCAAATCTCATTTTCTAATCTTCGTAACGCTGCAGGAGAATGGTTCTCTTTCCACTATTTACTAGAATACCATTATTCAACCAGTGACTGCACTCGAATATTTTGGAGTTCAACAACCTCAACTTGACGTCATACCTTTCACGGGTATCGCAGTATTCTATCATTTACATGTCAATTTCCTTCTATATAGAACCAATAATACCTAGTTGAGGCGAAAAGGGAAACGTGAATCATTCGCAAATTCGGACTGAACTCGGGTGTTCCCTCCTATACTGTGGAAGTCAACTCGGGTTGCTTCATTGATATTATGTGGCACGACCCAACTGCCGATAACAGATATAGCCGCTCTCGGATCACAGTTACACAGGTTCCTCCTCTGCTCTTCGGTCAAAATCCAATGATGATGTTTCAGTCTCCTCTTCACAGGTTGTCCTGCTCTTCTCAATCCAACCTTCTGCCTAAAAATCAGCCGATCCTACAGCCTCCTCAGCATAAATCTCAAGAATTATTATAATTCCTTCATCATCTCTACTTCGCACATGTCTTTTGGAAGACAGTCCCTCAACTGACTCATACACTCTCGCCACCAAAAAGTCATTCTTTCCCACATCTCAAAATCACCCACATACGCCTCACTTATTTCCACCTCTTCTTAGGTGTCCATTTTTTTCCCTATATGCACCTCGAGGAAACGCCAGAATATGCACGGCGGGGTTTTGCAGGGCAGAGGCGCTTGTATTGGTGTGTACGGACGAGTCTTTCTGATTGTTGCCAAATCTGATACCCTGGAATTCCTTCAAGGCGGTCAGGCTCTTCCTCATATAATTACTACCACTGAATAATCTAACACAACTCAATACCATTTCTCTTGTCTTATCCTTCGAAATCTCAGCACTACCTTATACACATACGTCTATCCTTCCATATCTTCCACCTTGAATCCCCTCAGCTCTCCATATTGAATTAATTCTTTGTAAAATCGTAATACCTTTCGAGCTAGTGCCCTCCACAGTTTGTAGAAAACAAAAAACAATTGATAAGTAAATGAAAAATCAATTGTAAGTGTAACAATTAGCATCGACTTTCCTGTAGTACTTGACCACATAGGAAGCAATTAAGCAATTAGGAAACAAGCAACAAATCCAATACATTGGCTCTAGTTACCTAATTGCTGAGTTGCCGTTGCTTGGTTGCCTATTATGTAGCTGAGAATATATTCTCAAGATCTTTTTGCATTATATGAGAAATTTTCAGAGTAGAAAAAGTCACTAATTGCGCGAGAATAACAAAGATCGACCTTGAAGGAAACCCGACAAAGACAAAGGAGCTTTGGATAATTTTCAGAGAAACGTAATTTAGAAGGTAAAAGGGAGTCGGGTACTTGAAGAATAGAACTGAATGAAGTTGAATGGCCCCGACTGATAGATACGGTTTCAGACGCAGTTAAAGATCGGAAACTTTGAAGAGTCACTCAAAAATTGGTCCCTGGATAGACGATGATATCAATAAGTCTTGAAGAAACAAACGGTGCTGTGAGAAACCATAATAACGAGCTTTATTTCAAAATACAGTACTTTGATGTGCGAGAAAGCAGACGTTTAACATTGACCAGATGATAACAAGTTGCGTCGATATTTTCACTATCGTCACACGTGGATAACAAGCCCAGCGCAGTTCTTTTCTTTTCTTAAAGGAATAATCTATTTTCAAGGTCATTATTTCTCAATATTTCGAGATCAAGCTCGGACGCGACGATTATATAAATTTACTATCGACAAATAACTTCGTATACACTGTTTTATAACGATAAAATGCGATAAGATAAGAATTACATGAATATTAGGAAATATCATTCAACTACATACTAGGAAAAGAAGCGTCGACGTCGTCAGTGTAATCATGAAACATCTATTGATGAAAATATCTGTGAAATGGTAAATTTCGAGAAGTACTAAGTGGTAGATATCAAAAAATAGAATGATTGGATAGGACGTGACTCAGTAAATCACTCTCACCAATTTTAGCCAAGGCACATATACTCTCATAAGAACGACACAGGGAGCAAAGATCACTAAACAAATAATTCAAAATGACGAATACGTTAGATATCACAGGTTTACAATATGCTACAGACTTCTAAAAGTTAAGCAATTTTTCCTCCTCCATTAGGAAAGCATGGTTCCATGGTTCCATGGTTCCTTGTGTATGGAGCGAAGTATTTTAGGCATAAAAAAGAAAGACAAAATAATCAGGGAAGAAGACGGGAATGGTGGACGTGGCATATAAAATTAAAAAATTGAAGTTCAAATACGCAGGGCGCATCATAAGAGGGGAAGATAGATGGTCAAAGAAAGCTACAGAATGGCAAGTGTACGAAAGTTCATGAGGGAGGAGGAGGCCTAGAATAAGATGGAGGGACGAAATAACAAGGAGGGTGGGAACAATATGGAACAGGGAAGCTCTAGACAGAAAAACAGGTGGAGGAGAATCGGTGAGGCGTATGCCCAGCAATAGAGCGAATATTACAGGTTTGGTAACAGCATTCCTGTAATTATTAATAAACGCTGGACCGGACCGTTGCTCTCTTTGCTCCCCGTGTCACTTGTGTGGAAGTAGATATGTGCCTTAGCCAAATGTTGAGTAGTTTTACTCACAATGATTCAATCATCGAATCATTTTATTTGCGGTCGTTTTTCGAGAGCAGTTTAAAGAGGATCCAGACCTGTAGATTTGTTTTACTCATTCTCATTTCGGCTTGCTTGCTGACACACTAAAAGTTCGTAGTTTGAGGGTTAATTTCACCTTGTGCCACGAGAATCGTATGCTGGGAAACCCGCGATATTTGCTCGGATCATGTCTAACAGCCTCGCTTTATTTTCGAGGCAAACTCTTGGGGATACAAGCGCTGCTGCGATCTATAGCTTTTGCTGTAGTCGTGCGCAGTTCTAATGTCGTCGTCTAGATTATTCTTTCTCCATATCGCCAACAGCAATGGTCCAGATGAGGTTGTAGAAAGGAAATACAGCAGAGCTTTATTTTGAATGCCTCGCGTGGGGAATGAGCGCCGGTGTCAAGGTCAATAAGATTTTGCTGTTGTTCGACTGCTGAGTGTCAACAGCTCTCAGCTTCTCATGTTCTGTAGGCTGTTCATTAGTTAGAAGGAGAGACCGAACTAAGATGACATTCTTCTTTGATGAATGAATGCAAACGCTAGCAATAACTGAAGGGAGACATAATGGACAGCCATGTTGTCTAGAAGCTGATGACAGCGTTCGTATTCAAGTTCTGCGTTTGACGTCATCGAATGTGATACAGCCATTAGCTGGACACCTTGTCCAGTGTCCGTTATATCCTATAGTTTTTTGGTAAGACAAGCTGTCTGTTTTCACAGAGCGCAAGAACTATTGAACTGAAAGATGACATTTTCTTTTGTAGAATAAGCTGCCCGTTTGTACAGAGCTAAGTTCTATATTTTACACAGCCTATGACTGAAAATGTTCTCTCATCCAAGTCCTAACATAAGCGTTCCTGAGTCGAAAGCGAGTCCTTAGAAATAGATTCGGAATCAGTAATGAGTTAAATTTCAATCAATTTGTCGTCTTCATTTTTGCTTTGACGTCGAGTCGACATGGTCCATCAAGTTGTACCTAGCGTAAATATAATCAAGATCAAATCACGACTCGCAAAGAATAATGAGCTTATACCCACATTTGCATACAAATATGACGATGATAATGCACATAAATTATCGTGAATTTGTTAGGTTATACATCAAAGAAAGCTAAGCTATTCTCTTCATCGACAATTTAACTCGTATCGGCCAAGTTCGATCGAATATTTTCGATCATTACAAGATTTTGGCAGGGTAAACACGGAGTTACACCGTTTCGAGGAAATCAATCAAAGGAATTCGTCAACTCGGAATTAAAGAGATCTCCATAGGCGTAATTCGTAACAATAGTATTAGGCTGAACAAATTAATCTGGGCCCTTCATACATATCGTTTCCGTCCCCGGATATAACGCGTGTTACATCAATCAATTAATACTACAGCTCAGGGTAAACTGATAGCGAAAAATAATTTCTCTTCACTTATCGTGCGGAACGCAGCGGGGTTACATCGTCGTTAATCACAATCGCATGGAGTCAGAAAAAGAAGAAAAAAAAACCGGATCGAAACGCGTGTATCATTTTGCAAGGACGGAAGTGTACAAGAAATTTCCTTACGAACATTATAGTAATAACCTCTCCATATTCTATTAAAATTGTAAGACAAAGGGAGGGGGGAAGGTGATGAAGAATATGTATTGTGCGCGTTACAGCAGGTACAATATTATATTAATTTGTTGACCCCACAGTTCTGTTCGATACATCCGCCAGTCAACAACACAACTTAATCGCATCCATAGACAACAAAATAAGACATCGTTGATATACACGATGTCGCTCTAAAGCGATGAAAAAGTACCATAAATAAAATCGACCGAGTGCGATAGTTTTCTGCATAGAATAGACACAGGCTTGACTCTTTTTTTCCATTAACTGACTCCTTAAGGTTGCACTATACTCCACGTCTCTTCGTTTTTTGTAAGAGACCAACCCAATAAACTATGCTGCATTTGCATAAGTTAAGGGGCGGTTCTTGTAGAAAAAAGATTTTATGGTAAATTAGTCGTTCGATTCGACGACTATATTTTTGAAAACGATAACTCTTCATTACAATACACCGCTCGTTGTGATCGATTTCACCTGGCCACACAGTTGTCACAACAAGTTCCACTCGTCGCACATGATAATACTCCACGTCGATTTGAAATTTATAGGTCCAGTTTAAAAGAATGTATACGCTCAATCAATTTAGGAACGTTTGGTAAATGAGAGAATGACAACGGAAAAATTCGCCGTAGCTGGCGTCGTTAATAGTCAACGATTATCGATGAAGAAATGCAAAAATTCCGCTCCATGTTCGAGATATTTTCGGTGCCCTAGGAAGACTATCAAATAATACTCAACCGAAATATTCATCAGTTAATTAAATTAGTAAATGACTCAAAATTTTGGGTACCGTATTTTCGGAGAAATCTGTCCTCACTTATCACCAATCTCAGACAACCCTGTGTTCCATCATCAGCTTTTTTTGGGATATATTTTCTACATTAGCGGTGATTACATAGAAGACCTGTTCCATGGAGGTGGGCGCTATGGTATTTCGACATACTTCAAGGGCTTGGAAACATTTTAAGAGGTTGGATCATAAGTTTTCGACGGCTAAGAGAAGAAGAAAACAATCCCACAGCTCACGGATTCTCTTTTATTGACTACGTTAAATTATTGAGGCGTCGAGGGATGTATGGATTTGATATTCAGCATATACATATTTAATTATTTCATTCAAAAAGTCACTATTTTATTATTTTGAGAATGAAGCAGTCGTTGAACTTGGTTTCACACCCGCACCTCAAACCCAAGTCCTCTGAGAGGTTAATCTTCTATACATATACTGCCCGTAGCGACTGAATCTGCGCGCTTACACGGGCTTGTGTTGAATGAAGAAAATAGCTTAGGACAACTATGCCCAGCGTAATTGGATGACTTACAAGTTACTCCTGAATAGCACGAACATGCGGGACGAAAATTTCAAGTCGGTAACTTGAGCGATTTCCAAGGTATGGAAGGACAAACAGACCGACAAACAAAGAATTAGATGCCATTGCAGTAACGCAATGGCAGCGGGGAACCCGCTGTCCCGCTGTCTCGAGTCCATTAGACCAGCAGATTTCTCAATCACCACAAAGGTAAGAAAATTTTTCTTGAAAACTTTCCAAGTCCATTATCAAGGGGAGAACTCGAGATTCGGAATTCTTTCAAGTCCCCCTCCTATCATATATAGCTCGAGAGTCGAAATTTTTTGAAGTCCTTCTTCTATCATCTATAGCTCGGAGGTAGGAATTTTTCCAAGTCCCTCTCCGGGACGTCATCAACCTCTCCGTGACGTCATCAACTTTTCTATGACGTCATCAACTTTTCCGTGACGTCATCAACTTCTCTGTGACGTCATCAACCTTTGCGGACGCGCTTGTGCCTTAGTCCACTTCATATCATGGCTTGAGTGTCAAAATTTTTCCAAGTCCCTCTCTGTGACGTCATCAACCTCTCTGTGACGTCATCAACTTTTTCATGACGTCATCAACTTTTCTGTGACGACATCAACATCTCTTGTCACGTCATCAACTTTTCTGTGACGTCATCAACCTTTGCGAACGCACTTGCGCCTAAGTCCACTTCATATCATGACTAGAGTGTCAAAATTTTTCCAAGTCCCTCTCCGTGACGTCATCAACCTCTCTGTGACGTCATCAACTTCTCCGTGACGTCATCAACCTTTGCAGACGCGCTCGCGCTTGCAATAAAATTCCTGGGAGTACCCCCAACAAAAGGGATAGCGGGTTCCCCGCCAAAAATTTAGAGGCCATTGCAGGTTTGCAATGGCAGCGGGGAACCCGCAACCTCCCTGGTCCTTCTATCATATATAGCGAGTCTTTGAAATGATGACGTAATAAGTTGAACGCGCTTGCGATCACGTTGGCGCAAAAATGCCCCCTCAGCAAATGAGTTGACGGGGCTCTTCTCAGTATAATGTATACTAGGCTGGATATAATGAAGGACAAGTCCCTGAAGTAGGTCAAGGCCATTGATGATGTCATAAAATGCACACGTCACGTCACGCAGTTCACAGAAACTCCCGGATGCAGACATTTTCTGAGGATGTAATCCCCTTAACAAAATGGATAGCGGGTTCCCAGCTGAAAACTTTCAGCTCTACTATACAAGGTGAGACACAATGTTACCACTTAAATGAGAGTTTAGCCTAAATCTGTCGTAGCGTGAAAACGCAAAACGTATAGACCTATAGTTTAAATGTACGCAATTTGTATCTCAATTTTATCTTCAATTTGAGCCACATTCGAAGTTTCAACGACTTTTCTGAGCCGAGTTATAAACCGAAATGTGCCGAAAATTGTCAGGGTTCTCAAAGTAAGGCTCAAAAATTGAGTAATTTACAGAATTTAATTGTATTTTGAACACTTCAAGAATCAAATTGATATTCCGTGAGTGAAATTTTACGGGGAAAACGAAAACAATCGTCACAAAATACTGCGAAGGATCAAAATGGGTTAATGGGCCCACAATGAAATTTGGCACAGAGTTCGAAAAAATCACCCAAATCACCCTACAAAGCTTCGGAATGGATGTACGGCCCAAAAAAGGTCGAAATCCTCCCTCATAAAAAAATTGCGTGATCCTCGAAACTCTGTACAAAACTTTGGTGAGATTTTGCGCTCAGTTTGAAAATAATCACCCAAATGACTCTATGAAGTATTGAAATGGATATGGCCTAGCATTTGGTTGTAGATTCACGGTGAGAGATTAAAGGAGGGCCCGTATTTGATCAAGAAGGGTAAATGTGCAGAATTGTCGGTTGGTTCATTGTAAGGTGCAAGTTACGGGGAAGCTGGCTTTCGGTTGCACTTTCGCGGTGAGAGATTCAAGGAGGCCCCGTCATTGATGGAGGAAGGCAAACGCACAGAAATTCGCATTGTGTCGGCCGCTAGAAGCAATGATACTGATAAGCTCGCTTTCTGTTGTACACCCGCGGTGAGAAATCGGACAAGGCGTCGTCTTAGATGAAGGAGGGCAAACATAGAGAATTTTCCATTGGTTCACGTCGTGAGGCAAAATTTACAGAGAAGCTCGCTTACTGTTGTACACTCGCGGATTTAAGAATCAACCCATTTTTCATGTTGGGAAAATTTTTACCCTCCTTCGGCCAAGACTTAATCCCTTTTTCAATAAATTACCCTCATTGGGCACATTTGATCATTTTGGTGCTTCGTCGAGTTATTCCAACATTTTTTTTTTTTCACTCAGCGCAAAGTTTCAGCAGGGATTCGAAAATGATCGCATTTTCAATTTTGGGAAATTTTGGCCCTCCTTGGGCCCATTCAGTCATTTTGGTGCTTCGTCGAGTAATTCCACAATCATTTTCAGACTCAGCGCGAAATTTCATCGAGGTTTCAAGAAAAATGTCGAAATCGACCGCATTTTTAATTTTAGAAAATTTTGACCCCCCCGGGCCCGAACAGTCATTTTGGTGCTTCGTCGAGTCATCCTACTTATTTTTTTTCGGACTCGACGCGAAATTTCGATGCAGATGCGAGACAAAAAAGGAGAAATCACATAATCACCAACTTTGGGAGCTCCTGCAGCAAAATTTCGGCACATTTTTGTCCATAACTCGGCTCAGAAAAGTCGTAGAAGTTTATTGAGGTACAAATTTTGTATATTTAAACTAACAGATTTAGCGCAAACTCCCATTTAACTGGTAACATAATTTTGCCTCACCCTGTATATATTTAGACTATAGCAAGCCGCAGCGACTAGGTCTCCAGCAGCACTGACATGGGCTTGTGCTTTGCACTTACTAGGAGGGGCTTGTGTTTTTGAGAGGTCACTTGTTGTTTGAATAAGGAGGACAGCTGAAGACACTCGTACTTGTGGTTTGCACTCGCCTGCAGCGCTGTTGAGAGCTGGCAAATGCGTTCCGGGAGGTCGAGAAGGTCATATAATGAGAATTTTCCAAATCCTACACTCGTGCTGTACAAAGAAAACGAAGGTTGAAATTTTTTCGAAGTCCTTTAATCATATCTAGAGGTCAAAGGTCGAAATTTCTTTTTCAAGTCCCACGGTCAAACGTAAAGATTCGAGGTCAAGATTTTTTGTAGTCCTCCTATCACATACATACAGAGGTCAAAGGTCAAAATACTTTAAACCATACAGTCGGACGTAGAGATTGAGATTTTTAGAAGTCCAAATACGTCGGAGCCCAATCAATTATATCCCTACGATATCAAAATTTTTCAAGTCTTTGAAGTAGTTGAGTTGATACAATCATCAAAGTTACGGAGAGGGTTGCTCGCAGGAGTGAGCAATATTCCAAAATTACAGAAATTATTATCAAAACTTTCATTGCTGGATAATGGAAAGTGCTCATGATTCAGTTAATAATCGATCTGTGTTTTTTGTTATTATTGCTTACTTCTTTGTGAATCCCTCTCTCTCTCTGAAGTAGGTTGAAGTCTTCGCCTTCTGGGGAATCACAATTTAGCCGGTCGCTTGAGAGAACAACCCACAGACAAGACCATGAATTCAACTCAAAATCGAAAATTCCAAGTCCCACTACTCCCAAATTAAAGTTTTACAGACGAAATTTTTCAAGTTCTTTAAGTGGATCAGAGTCCCCCTCCTCCTCCTCAAAAGCCACAATTTGCAACCGTTGGCGGACTTTTCTCCACCATAAATAAATTTTTGATTTACTATGGAGGGGTGTTCAGGTTAAGATGATAGAGTAGTCCAATCTAGGAGATAGTTGTTGGAGAGGAAAGGATGCACTGGGGAAAGAGACCTTTGGTCTACTGCCAGGAATGGAGGGAAAGAAGGTGAGGTTCGATCATGCGGTCTTCTCGCGTACAAGACGGTCGCCAAAGCCATCTCTCATCTTTATGTGTGCAAGAAGTGAAGAAAAGCTTTTCGTTTCATACTCTGATTTCGTCCCTCGACTCACATGAGGCTTCATCGCAAAGATTGAGTTCAGAAAGCTCGCAGCTGTAAAAAATTTCGAGTGTCCAGCCATAATTAGATGAATGAGAGAGAAAAAGAAGATTTAGAAAGAGATCAAGTTTCGAATCAATCATAAGAGACGGAGAACTTGAGGAGAAGTGGTTCTGCTGAGCGCTAGCCGTCTGACCTAGTTCAGAGATTGTTTACAGAAGTACTACAGGACTACGAAACAAAGAAATACGCGCAAATTTCTGCTCCTTTCCTGCGGGATTTGAACCTTGGACCTCCTGCGCATGAAGCGGTCCTCAAAACCCAAAGTAGAACACTCAAATTGTTCTTGAGTACCCTAGATTCGATTAAAACATGTTGTCTGGCAAGCGTTTCTTCACTTACAATCTAAGAATGGCCTCTTTGCGACCGCCTTGAACACTAGAAACTCAAGGTTCATATACCCTGCTGGGAAGGGACTAAAATTTGTGTGTTTTTCACCCGTTTCTTAGTCCTCCTCTCCCTTTGGCTATTTTAAGGATTTTAAAATATTCTCATAGGTTCATTACACATCCGAAGTGTTAAAGGCGAAGAGTGAATGCGAGGACAGGGGCAACTAAAGTAGCTAAAGAGTAGCGAAAAAAGTGAGTTGCTATGGGTTGGTAGAGCCAAGAAAAAAGAAAATTCATCCCCGGGGCCGGTAAAAAATGATTTTGGCTGCTTCGACGATCAGAACGCGTGCCCTCTTCTGGAGAAAATGAAGATTCATACGTCAAATCCTTACTTCATATTCACCTGCAAACTACGATTTGATTCTCAAAAATTATTATAAAGAATGGTAGAGGGGAGGAGAGTGCCAGTAAAAAAAATAGAGGTCGAAGGGGCGCTCCCATTTAACAGTCTCGTTAAATTAGGAAAAATTGTAACACATTAATCACCGACTATCTACGATTGAATGTTCGAACCCAAACCCAGTGCCGCAAAAAGCAGCACCTGTATGCAATTTGTGCTCTATGGATAAGCTGGCGAAAAATCCTACTTCGACCTCACAACAAAAACAGTTTCCACTGTAGTACACAATATAGAACTGATTGTAATATAGACATAAATTCAAAAACAATTTTTTTCGTCAAAATTTCGTTCGTTCACGAAATGAATTATCCTACGCTATTCATCGCGTGAAAACGAGAATGCCCTGTAAAATATGCTAATCTACGAACTCGTAACTGTAAAATTTACACAATTGAGAACAGTCATACGCGCAGTTATGAACCTCGTATTTAATGCAGTTTTGTTGAAAAATCTAATTCGATTCACGTGACAGAAAAATTTGACAAATTTCTCTTTCCCACGTGAATCGCACGGTGACCTTCAGAGAAGATCCTCTGCTGATGAATTATACACATAATTCGCACACAAATTACCTAGCAACGTTCGACGTACAAATCGTGCGTTATCATTTTTCTCGTCGAATCGTGTTTTTCACCCGAACCAGTTCGAAACTAGATATACTTTATACACATTATGTAATCTTCCTCTCTTGAAATTGAAATTCGATCGTGCGAAACCACTCTAATAGCGTGCATTTTCTTATTATTTTTTGTCGACAGGTATGTTTCGATAGCCACTTCGAAAGTTCCTGAATGAGAAGCATCTAAATCCAATAATCTACACGAAGTTTATATATGGCTCCGCGTTTAGAACCTCCTTCTCTGTTGTCAATAGCTCACCGACAAGTAGCCCAAAATTTAGCCAACATATGTCGAATATTACATACGCTGGCCCAAGAGACCTGCGTCACGCACGTATTGAATCTGACCCGCAATACACTCAGACCAGTATGGCAATCGTCGATACCCGCTTGCATTCGCGCCCAACTGCTGGAAGAGACGACCTCGCTGTTGGCGCTGCAATCCTCGGACAATGCTGGCTCGACGACTGGCGCTGCTCCTCTATATTTGCTCGTCATACTCCTCGCCAAGGATATAAAGAAGATTCGGATAGAACTTTGCTGTTATTACGGTTGCAGTCATCAGACGGCGTTGCTGAAATTCTTGGCGACGGAAGGAAAAGGATTGCAATCATTGGAGCTGGCTAGATCGACATTACTCAGACTGGGTAAGTACCTAATTCTTGAAATTATCGAACACTTTTCGCGACTTATGTAGGTCGGTAAGAAAATTGATAAAATAGAAATTGTGTATGTCCTACATTATGCAGAATCGCATTTTATAGCGAGTAGACGGTTTCAGAATTTTTCTTGATGGAAGTAGAACACGCAGCTAATAATCACGAAAAAAATGAGACAAAGAGAGAGGAGTTGATAAATTTGGGTCAAGGTCTATTTAGTTCTTTTTGTGGTTTTTGCAGTTTGCGTTTACTCCTCGGAATTTCCTTCCTAGCAAACTCTTTCTCCTTCAACTTTCTCTTGTTTACCTCCTTGAAAAGGTGAGCTGAGCCTACAAAAATGTTCCAGCAGGTAAATAGGTTAAATTTTTCGACAAACCTGAATCTAACTTACGTTGATGACGTCATCGAGGTCGAACAAAACAGATAGCAGGTTTACCATTGAAAAAAAAATTGTAACTCAATTACTGATGCCGTTTTAGGTTTCGCTTTGGGAACAGTTCAGTTGCAGTAGTTAGACAGTCTCGGGTGTCACGTGACCCACTGCTCATGATGGGTACATCAAGGAAAGAAGGGAGCCTATTTCTTCAATAAAGTAAAACATTACATCCTAGTTGTAGAATAAGACTTGAAAATTTTCTTGAAGTCCTATTATCTGTGCGAAAAGACTCAATGCAGAGGAAAGATCAGGTGGATGAGAAATTTTTGTTCTTTTCCAAATTTTCTTTGGTTTATTTACATCTCGGTGCTGATCCTACAGCTCGGAAGCCACATTTTTCCAAGTTCATCTTCTAATCCGTATTCCGTATGTGCTTCCAAGTCTCCCTTGAGATTTTCCCGAGCTTACCTTCGTACATCCATAGCTCGAGGGCTAAAATTTTTACAAGTTCTCTTCTTCATAAATATCAAAATTGTCTCGAGCCCCTAAATAGATCAAAGCCCTTGCGCTCAAGACGTCACAATCGATTTTCACCTACTCTCATGAAACAGGGTCTCCATGAATTACACTCGATAAATATTTGTAACCACGGCATAGGAATGATAAGAGAAATTTCTCTTCGATATAATTATAATCAACTGTTCTCCTATTTTACAGATCGTTCACTGCTTCAGTCGGTATTGATGAACGCCTCTTCGCTGCGATATCTGACTTTCAAAAATATTGCCAATGATAATGTGTTACAAATAATCGGAGCTCATTGCCCGAATCTAATTTTCCTGGACGTGTCTCACTCCAAAGAAGTCACGGATGTTGGATTGAAACAATTGTTCCTCAGGGTCGAAATACGCGATAAATCAATCAAGTCCTTCCAAAAAGAGAAAATACGAGCTAATATGGTGCAGAAGATCAGAAAGAACTTTTACAGCGTCGCAAAGTAAGCGAAATGTGTTTTATACGAATTTTTGTTTCGGGGATGAAACAGACTAACAAACTCGCGAAGAAAGTTCTCAATCTCTTAAGAAGTTCCTTTTCACCCTTTATCACGTCATAAAATTCTGCGGGCATTCTTCACGGTCATGAAATTCAAATCTTTCTTCAAACTCTAGGTCAAGATTTGCAAAACAATCAGTAGCCATAAAATAAAAAGTTCCAATATGACTAATAAAATTCAGCCTTAACAATGAACAAGAAATGAAAACAATTATTTAGCAAAACCTCAGGCTTCAGTGAATACGGGGAATGAAACGAACATTGTTCCAAAAAATTATTTTTTACGGAACGACCTCGCGATGTCGTTATTTTCACACGAATGCTTCTCGAAATTCATCAACACATTATCTTTCGTTTTTACAGATTCCTTCGTCGAGTATGGCTGTCCGACGCCGACGACGATTCATCAACCAAAGAATTAATGACCATTCTCGAATACTGCGAATTGCGCAATAGTCTGTGTTCAACGCTCAAATTTCTCAACATCGCCAATACTGGGATCACCAATTCCGGTATTCTATTCGCAATACTCCATGTTCCTGAATTAGAGTCCTTAGGAGAGTACTGTCACATTGGACGAGCTCTCGAATTACTCGAACAGACCGTCCAAATCAGTAATCTTCCGCGCAGCACTTTCCAACTACAATGCGTCAACAGCTCCCGAACGACGCCACATAGATTGCAATTAATCTCCGACTGCTTTCCTCAACTACGAAAACTAAAAATAACTGAACCTATGTTTCTGCCAAAAATGCTATTCGTCATTCCTCGCTCCGTGGTCACGCTCAGTATACAAAGTATACCGTCCACCGATCAATGGTTGGAGAGTATTTTCGAATATTTGAACGGACCTCAAGGACAGGTGCTAGAAGAACTCTCCCTCAGATTCTTTCCCGGCGACGTTTTGCCAAACATCGATCTGACTGAGTTTTTACCTAGTTGCCGGAATTTACGAATACTCAACGTAGACGGAGCGAACATCGTCTCGAATGCGGATAACGTATTACCGATCATGCCCCACCTTCAAAAAATACAACTCGGCAAAGTGGTGATGATGAATGTGATCAACGAGATATTGACGCGAAGTCCGGCATTAACCATAGTTCATATTTATTCTTGTCATAATTTAGTATTGGAAGAAATTTTTCAATCAAAAAAAGCGAACACCGAGTCGAACGTGAGAAATTCGCGAATCGAATGTTTTTACGTTTACGAAACGGTATGTCTCGACAAAAATACGCAGGAGTCGATTATAAATACATTGCCTAATTTACGTAGATTGGGAAATATAAAAAATTGTAATCTCAACGCCGAAGATATTCAATCTCTGAACGGTTGGATAACGGAAAATAATTTCGATGTCGAGCTGAGCGCGGGTTCTCATTGGTTCTCTTCGTCTTGTTTCCCATTGTGACGGGAGTAATATTTATTGTACAAAGATTTTTTTTTTCCTCTATTTTTCTGTGATATTAGAATTATTCGATTTCTTTTTTTTTCGAATGTTCTTTTCTTTCTCCTCACTCTCAACAGAGTGTAAATTATCACATTTTGCTGTAAACCCTAATCCAAACCAAAGCTAATTGATACCCACACGAGAAGGTGTAGTGTGATTGCGAGTCGTTTGAAATGTATTAGCGTATAAGTCTTTGATACTTTTCTTTGAAATAATAAAATAAAATATACTTTTTATCAATGAATTCAAGAATTCTATTGTGTCATCTCTAAACATGGAGAATACCACATTTTCCTTAAATGTGAGCTTATCTGAGGATTTTACAACAGAAAAGCTTCATGTAAAAAAATCGAAATTTCGATGAAAATCACCCGGATTAAGTCAAACTTCCTCGGATACAATCACAAATAGGAAAGAATTGTTTCACGAAGAAACTAGAGAAGGACATCTGATATGTACAGCAGAAATTGAATTTTCGCGCCAAGAAAAATCTACCGAATAGCAAATATGATATCTCGATCCCATCACAACGTTTTTTTTCTGTAGCCTGAATGACGTCAAGCGTCAGTTTTTAAGACTTAAATAATTTGAGAATTTCTACATCAAAAGGCTTTCTAAACAGTTTAAGCTCGTATTCTATAATCGTCTCAAATCCTCTCTATCAGAATTTTAAATATTCGAGTCTCTTTCTTCTCTCTCGGTCTCAAACTGTAGCACTTTCCAAGTTACGCAGCATGGAAATAAAAACTTCTTCGAAGTTCAGAACTCAGGCCTATTTACATAAAATTAATCACTTCCATTAATCAAAATGGAAATACTGATTCCCGGTAACAAGCATCTTTGCTTCGACTCATCCAGTTATCCTTTTAATTTGTCGTGAGAGTAATCTTAAATATCGTCTAAACTTGATCACTTGAGCGACAGTATGGCATGACTCTCCACGCTAGGGATGATTCCTACTGAAGTGGAGGCCTTCACTTAGAGGTCGGAGCAACGATAAATGAAAGTAGGCATAATTGACTGAAAAAGAACGATAAATAGGAAGCTGAATTCCAGGGGTCTAAATTGAAGAATACGAATACTCACATCTTTGCGAAATCACTCAAAATCTTTAAAAAATAGGAGAGTGACGAAATTGGCGTCACTACGATTGTTTTACAAAACAACTGAGTTTCTAAAAGAGTCAAATACAAATTTTTCGGTAGTCTTTTTATCAGAGACTGCACACAGTTTTGTACAGAGCACAAACAACTTCATTAGAATATCGTTTCCTGTCCCATTATCGTCAACTTTCATTCGAAAAAAAACAATTTTTTTTTCATCTTTTACAGCCTGAGTCGATAAGGGACTGGTTTCCGACACCAAATGTTTTTCTAACTTGAATTAATGATCATCAGTACCTACAAAGAGAAACATTGCCTTATAGAACTTAGATTCTTTCGTATAGAAATTCTACCGCTCAAGAGAGGTTTGGCAGCTTTTACAATCAGCTGCACGTGGCGATCAAATCGAATTTTCCGACCACGTAAACGATCTTCAAAACTTGCTTTTCCCGTAAACGTTGAAAGAGATCGAAATCGATAAACTAAAGATAATTTACACGAACCTCACGAAATCCATGAGCAATTAAGAGGGCATTCAATAACTTGTTTTCGGTTTGCGCTGTTTTGAATGTCATATGGAGTTTCTCAGCTGGTAATGCCACACTATCACGTGAGACAACATTACAATTGAATTTTAATACACGATTCTTTCCAACTCCAATAATCCACTCGTCTTCATCGTCAGCTTTGACTTTACTTTCATCAACGTGAGTATCCATTTGTCGTATTGATTAGTGAACGGAAAACTAGAAGAAAATACACATAGAAGAGAGCCTGAACAAAATCAGGATCAGGAGAATATTTTCGGGAAAGCGACTTACTGTGAAAGTAAATAAAACGGTTACCATGACATGCTAATAATTGTTCCTATTTGTACCGTTCGCTTAGCATGTTTATAGAATCATCGGGGGGAAAGAAATTATGGGATGATTTCACAATGACAGAACTAGATTTGAAGAATCACGAAAAATCAATCACTAATAACTTCGAGAACTAAGATGAGAGTGAATTCAAATTTTAACAAGATCATATTCATTACCTATCATTACATTTTACAAGTTGGCCTTAGCAGCGCCTACTAAATTTTGTTTAGTTTTCATGTCCTACACAAAGTTCTGCAGGTAGAATATGATAAGAAATAAGCTTTCGTTTGATTGGTTTTCTTTTTTATGATATTGATTCCTGCCGCTAGACTGCGCTTTACAAAATACAACTTTTTTATTCTGGTTCTGATCATTCTTAATTTTCAATGCTTTTATCGCCGGTGGTTTTGTTCTTGTTTTGTTGTTCGTCGTTCTCGGTTGCTTGATGAGAAAAATAATAATCTCTCGCGTGTGGTTACCCTCGTGTCGTGTTTGATACTTCGATTTTCGGATTCGAAATTCGTATGCTATTAAGCGATTGATCTCCATGACGATTCCGGTCATCACTCTCGTGAATGCTGACAATTGTAATCTTTTTGCATTTTAAAAAAACAGCGTGATCATGAAGATCGAAGAAGTAAAGAGCACTGTCAAAACACAACGCATTTCCAGCCATAGTCATGTAAAAGGGCTTGGATTAAACGAACAAGGAATACCAATTTCTATCGCTTCGGGTCTTGTTGGTCAAGAAAAAGCGCGAGAAGTAAGCGTGATGATTTGTTGAAATTATTTTGTTACATTCATGCGAACTTCGTACCTCAGATTCTGAATTTGATTAGGATGAAGATAACTTTGAAAATTAATGCGTCATACCACGCATTAACTTCGTATATAATGATTGTTGATATTATTTAGGCGGCTGGTATCGTAGTAGACATGATCCGAACCAAGAAAATGGCTGGTCGTGCGATTCTGATGGCCGGTCCCCCAGGAACTGGTAAAACAGCCATAGCGCTTGCCATATCACAAGAACTAGGAAACAAAGTGAGTTGATGCTTAATTTCTTGTAGTATCAATTGGATGTTGGAATCATGTTCGGTTTATCATCAGGTACCATTCTGTCCAATGGTTGGTTCCGAAGTATTCAGCAGTGAAATAAAGAAAACCGAAGTGCTCATGGAAAATTTTCGAAGAGCAATTGGACTGAGACTGAAAGAAAAGAAAGAAGTTTATGAAGGAGAAGTCACGGAATTGACTCCTGTTGAAACGGAAAGTCCCATGGGAGGTTAGTTTCGGCTAGTACTCATTTCTTTATTCGAATCTCCGTTAATGTGATGCTGTTTCTTGTAGGCTACGGTAAAACGGTATCACATGTTGTAATTGGATTGAAAACTGCGAAGGGTACTAAGCAGTTGAAATTAGATCCAACAATTTATGAATCATTGCAAAAAGAAAAAATAGATGTTGGCGATGTCATTTATATCGAAGCAAATAGTGGCGCTGTTAAAAGACAAGGCAGAAGCGATACCTTTGCTACTGAATTCGATTTAGAAGTAAGTTCTACATGAAATGGTCTAGATTATATTTCCGTTGAACATTATCTTAATTTTTCTTGACTCATTATTCTAGGCCGAAGAATATGTGCCTCTCCCCAAAGGAGACGTTCACAAGAGAAAAGAAGTTATCCAAGATGTGACTTTGCATGACCTGGATGTTGCGAACGCTAGACCTCAAGGGGGACAAGATATTCTTTCTATGATGGGACAGTTGATGAAATCGAAAAAAACTGAGATCACAGGTTGCTGCAGAAACATAGTTTTTCCTTTCACCTGTGAAGCGATAGAGATTTTAAAGTGAATTATATTTTCAATAGATAAATTGAGGAAGGAAATTAATAAAATCGTGAACAAATACATCGATGAAGGAATTGCAGAACTTGTACCCGGTGTTCTCTTCATAGATGAAATCCATATGTTGGATATTGAAACATTTACGTATTTGCATCGAGCATTAGAGAGTCCTATTGCGCCCATAGTTATTTTTGCAACCAATCGAGGGCGATGTGTTGTGAGGTGGGTATTGGAATTTATCGAATATTTTTTTCTTCAGCAAAATTGTAAATCGTATTTTCGATTATCAGGGGTACAAACGATGTTTACTCTCCTCATGGAATTCCTATGGACCTTTTGGATAGACTACTCATTATTCGTACTCTTCAGTATAGCAAAGAAGAAATGGAAAACATTTTGAAATTACGAGCACAAACGGAAGGACATAACTTGAATAGTGAAGCCTTGCAGGCTTTGGCTGACGTCGGCTCCCGTGCCACATTAAGGTATCCTCAACGAGTCGTTTTCATACATTTTTGTGTACTTATTAGAAAATTGAATGTTTGATGTTTTGAATGCTAGATACGCTTGTCAACTTCTCACACCAGCTGCATTGAATGCGAAAGTGAATGGTCGTTCAACAATTACCAAAGAAGATATTCAAGAAATGTCTGAATTATTCTTGGATGCCAAATCTTCGACGAAAGTGTTGCAAAAATACAAAAATATATACATGAAATAAAATAAGGTTCTTGCTCTGTTTGTCACCAAATTTCGTCTACTATACCGCGACGTTTTATTTTTTGGAAGATATCAATCTTAGAATGAAATCAGCAAGTCATCTGATTTTATTAATTATTTCTTGTGTGAAATCAACTGCTTGATGTTATGGAAAGTGATCACAATAATCTTGTATTGTTTTCTAAAAATGAAGATGTTTGTCGGAATAAAACATATTTTTATACTGGTTCAATTATGCTGGGACGAATTAGTTTGGAAGAAGAGCAGGATAAACGTTTGTTTTTCAGGATTCAAGCGAGTCTTGCCTATTTCACTTCAATTCTAGAACAGACCTTCGGGTAATGAAATATTACACAATTTGCGCCAAAACTGAAAAATTGTTCACAGAATGAGGCGAGGCCAAATGTAGCAAATGCCTAAGAGGTCATTTTTTACTCATCTTCACAAGTTTTGTACGGTGCTTTTTACAACAAATACGTAAGAAGTGTAGCAAAGTATTGCGAAAAAGCAGTTTCTTCTCACTGTAGGGCTGTGAAAGAACTATGGCGCTAATCTTGCGGAAGAATATTACAACTAGAGGAAAACTTAATCAATTAATCCAAGTATGACGTGTTACGTGACTCTTTAATTGTGTTTTAAGTGTGAATAGTGATGAAGAGTACTATGCTCTTGAAGTGAAATGAGAAGAGCAAAGTAACGAATTCATTATAATGTCTTGATATAAAATGGGCAATTCCTTTTTAAAATTTATTAAAAGAAATTTAGTCTTCAGAAATACGTACAAGAACAATTTTTAAACGTAAATAGAGTTGGCCATGTACAATAAAATCATTGTAAGACAATTTTGCGGAAGTACCGCATATCAAACACGCGAGTTTTCAGACGAGAGGATTGAGATCTTCAGTACGAAGGAATGGAATTATTTCTTTCCTGATTTCTTGATACCACCAGTAACCAGCGGACCCTTTGCACTTGCTTTTTTGGCCATTTCAGCGAGTTGTTTTTGCTTCTCTTTCTGTTGTTGTTTGAATGCCGCATCGTCTTCGTCTATTTCTTTAGGACCTTTCTTGGGAGCCTTCAAAGGCTTCTTCTTGCCTCCTTCTCGACCAGACATTGTGTTCGGTTATTGATGTAGGAAACAGTAAGCAAGGTTGAAATGTTCCTGAAAGCAACGAACAATCAAAATGAATGACTTCGGAAGATGAAATAAAGAATTTTTCCGTCCACACCATGGATCAAAATAATAAATGAATAATACTAACGAAAAGGGAAAATTCAGTCAAATGAGAATACTGCTGTTCAACTTCCAAGATCAAGGCTCGAATCGAAGAACAATAATTGAATGCAATCGTCTGATTTATAGTAACGACACAAGAACAACGTTAAACAGCAATAAGTACAATACTCCACATTATTTTCGAGATTTCGAGAATAGGTTTACCGATTTGAAATTTGAATTGATAAAAAAAAAAAAAAAAAAAAGGAAAAGGATCAGCACAATCGCGTCACGCGTTTGCTCTTGACTATGGCACGTCTTTGCAATGGCACGAAAATCCCTAGCGTCCACTCACGGCCCACGGGTCCACTACCACTACCGTCAATCAAGCTGTAAGCTTATAGTAAGTTGTATAGCTTTGGGCTAATTGTATATGGTATACTCACTTATCTAGTTCGTAGTTCGTAGATAGTCGTAGTACTCTAGCGGACTAAAACTCGTCCGAATGATTGTATAGATTATAATTTGTAAGTAGCCTAGTAGGGTAGTAAGGTAGTGTGCTTTTAAAGCTTATCATGAACAACACAGTCGTACTAAGTCAACAAGTATAACTTTAGAAACAAGTCTATGAGTGCTTGATGTTGAATTCGCAGCATTCTTATTCTCACCAAAAATTGTACGCTCTGGCTCTAGTCTTCTCAGAAAAACCTGGCTGGTTTTTACATGAAGACCAACAATACCTATGCCTAGCGTTTCTTGAACTACCAAAACCAAAGAAGTCAGTTCTTCAGTATGGGAGATGATGTTACATGGGATGATCTGACAAATTTAACCCCTGATCCGCCTCTCAAAAGAAGTGTATGTTACGATTGCAGGTATGATTACATTACGATAATAGCAATTATAATATTTCTATCTAACTTCTGACTAGTCTAAGTATCTTAACACCGTTTCAGACGACCAAAACCGGTATGTTACTGTCAGCATTTACCTCCAGAACGACTAGATCCGCAATGCAAAATTGTTCTTCTGCAACATCCAGCTGAGGAGAAACGATGTTTGAATACAGCCACAATTTTGAAACTATCTTTGAAGGCGGACAAATGTGTGGTGTACAAAGGAACCAGATTCCCGCAAAGCAGGTTTGTGCATTGTTTCTTCTCATCCAGTGAATTATAGTTGAGAAAAAATCCTATTTTCATTCTCCGATTCCTTCCAGGTACTCCGAATTAATTGATATTTTCAATTCACCAAATACGTTATTACTGTATCCATCCGCTAAAGCAATTGATATACATGAGGTACCTAAAGTGAAGGAACAATCTGCATATAACCTGGTCATAATTGATGGAACATGGGCTCAAGCGAAAACCATGTTCAATAAATCAGCTTCAATACAATCTTTGAGACAGGTTGTTGCAAGTGAAGTTCAGTCATGTAATTCAAAGAATTCAAGAATAGATCTTACGTCAAATTATTTGCTCTTAGGTCAAATTATCTCAACACCAAGGCAGTGAATACATCATTCGTACTCAACCAACTGAAACTTGTCTGTCGACTGTTGAAACGGCTGCGGAAGCGTTGAGCGTATTGGAAAATAATCCTAATTACAAAAGCGATCTTCTACGACCACTGTCGGCTCTATGCTCGTACCAACTGAATCATGGAGCGGTCATACACGAGAGTAAAGAATTTAGACTGAAAAATCAGACGTATCCCAAGCTAATTGGTAAACGGCTGAAGAAATTACTGGAGAAGACGTACTCTTCCCATGAGGATGATGTGAATGAATTGGTTCAATTCAAAGATCAGAATGGTAATCAGTAATGCTGAATCTACAAGCTCAGTTTTGTCGAACGAAAAACGACTGAGCCAATTTTCCGATTATTCATTCCAAACTTTCTGTAACCGTTCATTTTTGTTATTCTTTGCTAAATCCATCAATGATAACGGTCTCAAACTTTTATCTTTGTTTTGAATTTTCCTCGGAACGCAAGAAAAAAAAAGTAAATTAGAAGAACAGGTTCTTTATTTATCGAAAACTGTACACTCAGAGCATCATTTTTAGCCAACGAAGAAGTTGTTATCGTGGAAAAATGAAGAAAAAAACTTCAAAGATGTTGACTAATACACTGATAAAACTTGCTACCAGAGCAAACAACCTTTTCAATGAAGAATTTTCAACACGAAAATTAAACTTCGATATCCTTCTCCGAAGAAACTATAACTCGGCATTTCGATGATGCGAGTCAAGAATAATTCATTTTTATCGGCAATGTCACGATTCAGCCTCGTCAGTTTCTGTTTGAGAATTAATAGCTTTTTCCAAAGCATTCAAAATTTCCCACTTCACTTCTTCGTAAATTTTTTGACTCTTGATAAGCGTTAATTCACTGGCTATGTATTTACCAAATATATCTTCTTTTGCTTCTATGACACGTCCTCTTGTATCATCTGACTTGTTGCTTCCCACCCGAACGTAGGTTACATCAACCTGCAATATTGAACAATAAATTCATCGATGAACGAACAACCAACATCCAGTGCTCCAATTCGTAAATCATAACAAATATCTTTGGCTCCAAGATACGATAAATTTATTACCTGCTTAACTTCGACGGACTCGATACGAGACTTTTCATTGACATTTCGTGCATGTTTCCTGGAAGCTGCATGACTTTGTAGATCGTATAATTTGCTCGGTAATGCGGTACCACAATAAACACAGAATCCTCCGTACTTCGGGTTCTCGAAGACATTCGGATTTTCAATTAACCACTCTCTCAATTCATCACGATCCAGCCAGCTTTTGCGAAATTTCTGTACATATTTCTTTCCAGACATGATGCATCAGAGAGAACTAAAATTTCTTCGGTCAGTAAGGTAAATTTCAACTTGAACTCCGCGGAAAGTATTTTGAGAAATTACAAAACTCAACATAATTATCAGGTCAAAGTTCCGACAGAGAACGAGCTTTCAGTTCTGATGCGTTTTCAAGCATAATAATATCAACAACAATAATGATTACCTTCGAATACTTCGATCACCATACCACCATCACGACTTCACACTACGACTGAAATCTAGCGTGCACCTATTTGGAGTTCGGACCGTATAAGCACCGGCGCGCTACCTTCGACTAGTCGTTTTTCAAGTCGACAACCGTGAGTCCGTGACGTCAATCGTCATGAGGTAAACACTTGAAATTTTTAATCAGCATATTCAGCAATCGGTATCTCAAAGAGGGTATACAGGAGAAATATCGTCCGAACTCCGAAATTCCGGTAAAATGGTCAAATATTCAACACAATAGCTAATTACCGTCGAAAATCTGCCACCTATCACCGAGCTCTTACCAATAATTCATCTGACTTTTGATTGTTCTCTCTTCGGAGCCCGAGATAATCCAGTAATTTTTAATGAGCGATGGCAGCATTCGAAGGTGAGCGTTATAATACCTCTTTATAGTTTGTCTCAAATTTCCTAAAATTTTGGGTTCTGGTCATCGTATTGAACAATTGTCAGTTTCTTCTGTGCCAATGCCTAATTTATCTTACTGTCATTCTAGAAATGGGAGTTCTACCCGAAATCGGCAAGGCGGTCGATGAAATGGAATGGACGTAAGTGTACTTTTGTACCTTATAGTTGAATGTTGGCAGATGTTTCATAATTCTCTCGCTTTTAGACTACCTACCGATGTTCAAGCTGAAGCTGTACCTCTAATCCTTGGGGGTGGAGATGTGCTTATGGCTGCCGAAACTGGTAGTGGTAAAACTGGTGCATTTTGTTTGCCGGTTTTGCAAATTGTATGGGAAACTCTGAAAGATTTGGAAACCGGAAAAGGTCAAAATACTACTGCTGTTGTACGAAGCTGTAAGTTCTCTTAAGAAAAACTTTCAAACTATTTAGAAACTCGAGGAATTGGTGACGATAAGTTATTTCTGTTCAGCTCCTGAATGGCTATTAAATGTTTGGGATCGCGGTCCTGCGATGGCAATTACTCCAGAGGGTTTACGTTGTCAGTCTCGAGAACAGCGAGAATGGCATGGTTGTCGAGCTAACAAAGGAGTTCATTCCTCCGGGAAGTACTATTACGAAGCTACTGTAACCGATGAAGGTCTCTGTCGTGTTGGTTGGTCCACTGCCATGGTTAGTAGGCTAATGGTTAGCCGTACTTATGCTGCATGGAGATTGTTATGTTGGTTTAAATCATTGTAATTGCTGTCATCATTTGTTCAGGCAACGTTGGATCTAGGGACAGACAGGTTCGGATTTGGTTTCGGCGGTACTGGCAAGAAATCAAATAACAAACAGTTTGATGATTACGGAGAAGCCTTTGGCATGCATGATGTGATCGGTTGCTATTTGAATTTGGATAATTGGACTATTTCATTTTCCAAGAATGGTGTGGATCTAGGACAAGCGTTCTCCATCAACCAGCAACTGAAGAGTGCAACTTTTTTTCCAGCTGTTGTGCTGAAGGTAAATTTTTCTGAGGGTTTTATTCATTATTCAACTCCTTCAAATATTTAGTTTTTACTTGAGTGCCGCGTAAATCTTCTTTATCATCGTTTTCTCGAGGGAAGTTGAGATTTTCATTGAAAAAAGAAAAGAACATACTATCCTTGTGTTACAGAACGCAGAGATGTCATTCAATTTTGGTGCGCAGCCTTTCAAGCATGAACCAAAAGGTGGCTTTATTGCGG
This sequence comes from Aspidiotus destructor, assembly GCA_035079395.1. Classification (NCBI taxonomy): domain Eukaryota; kingdom Metazoa; phylum Arthropoda; class Insecta; order Hemiptera; family Diaspididae; genus Aspidiotus; species Aspidiotus destructor. The sequence goes on along the minus strand of JAVHKZ010000003.1, from coordinate 5,145,570 downwards.
TCAATCAAGCTCCTAAAAATTGTGTTTCAAATTCAGATCAATCTGGTTGTTCTACTGGTGCCCAAGATAAGAAATCAATCATCAACAATGCTCCACAAGCTCTTATTATTGAAGTGGGTGTCTTAATCAATACTATTAGATTATGATGATCTGAATTATAATTTAGTGCCATGATTTTAGCCTTCTAGAGAACTCGCTGAACAAACGTACAATCAAATAATCAGGTTTAAAAAATTTCTGGAATCGCCTAAAATTTCCATCCTTCTGGTCGTTGGTGGTATCAATATAAAAGACCAAATATCTGCTCTGGCGGCGGGAGTACGTTCTTGTTCGTGAACTGTGTCGGATGCTTCTTAATGTCAAATATTGATTAAGTTTTTTTTGTTCAATAGGTTGATATTGTGGTTGGTACTCCAGGACGTTTGGAGGATCTAATTCAGTCCGGACATTTGTCTTTAGTTCAGTGTAGATTTTTCATTTTGGACGAAGCGGACGGATTACTGAAGCAAGGATACGGAAATATGATAGATAAATTGCATAAACAAATTCCAAAAGTGACCCCAGATGGAAAGCGCCTACAAATGATAACTTGTTCAGCAACTTTGCACTCTTTCGACGTGAAAAAAATGGCGGTTGGTATTTGCATAAATTTCAAAAAAAAAAATTATATCTATTCCGATAAATTTGAAATCACATGTCTCCTCACAGTATCACGTCTTCATGAAGCTTGCAGGCTTAATTAGAGTTAGTTTTTGGATTTTTGATTCAGGATCGCTTGATGCACTTCCCTACGTGGGTCGATTTGAAGGGCGAGGATGCCGTACCAGAAACTGTTCATCATGTTGTCGTTAATATAGATCCACAAAAAGACACGAGCTGGCAAACACTGAGGCAGCGTATCCAGACGGATGGAGTACATGCTAATGACAATGTTCGACCTCAGAATTTGACTTCCGGTTTGTTCTATACTTTATAATGAAACGAGGTATCAAGAGTACTTTCATGTTCATGAATTATAATTATGTTTTGTAGAAACTTTGTCTGAAGCTGTTAAAATGTTGAAAGGCGAATATTGTATAGAAAGTATTGATAAAATGAAAATGGACCGGGCTATTATATTCTGTCGTACAAAAATAGATTGCGATAATTTAGAAAGATATTTTCATCAACGAGGTATAGAATTTTCTTTTTATATCAGGACGAATCTAGTGTTCTTGAACGAAAATTGTTTTAGTTTATTGATTTTCATCTTAGGTGGTGGCCGTAATAATCCAAAAAATCCGTATACATGCGTATGTTTACATGGTGATAGAAAACCGCCCGAAAGAAAGGCCAATTTAGAGAAATTCAAACAAAATCAAGTGAAATTTCTCATTTGCACTGATGTTGCAGCTCGCGGTATTGATATAACAGGACTACCGTTTAGTAAGTTTTTGGAAGTAGATACGAAGAAACTTTTTTTTTTCTGTGTATTAAATTAAGTTATACTTGATATTTTGATTAGTGATTAACGTCACGTTACCCGATGAAAAAACGAATTATGTTCATCGAATCGGACGGGTTGGTCGTGCAGAAAGAATGGGGTTAGCAATTTCACTGGTTTCGACGGTTCCAGAAAAAGTATGGTTCCATGGTGAGTGGTGTCCATCTCGGGGGAGAAGTTGTATGAATACTAATCTCACCAGTCGAGGAGGTTGTTGTATTTGGTATAACGAAAAACAAGTTAGTAGAGTGTATCCTGTGTTCATCAAAATATCATAAATGGTGATGATTCATTTCATTGATGGATCTTTTTTTTTCAGTTATTGGCCGACATAGAAGAACATCTTAATGTCACTATTCAACAAGTGGAACGTGACTTTAATATTCCAGTGGATCAATTCGACGGCAAAGTTGTTTATGGACAAAAAAGGGCTCAACAAGGTATGAAATTTCATTTACGAGTATGCTACTGCATTCGATGACAGAATATGACATATGACACTAAAATTCTTATCTTAGGCACGGGTTACCAGACCCACGTCGATCAGATGAGACCAATCGTTCAAGAACTAACCAAGTTGGAAAAAGAAGCTCAACAAGTATTCTTCAAAAAGTATATTCTTTGAAGTCGAAGGTCAGATTTTTCTCTTGGTTCATTCGAGGTGGAAAAAAAAAGACGTCTCGCACAGGGGTTGATGTATTGAAACACGAAAAATATCGAAATAAGTTGTGTCCGTTTTAAGATGAATATTATGTTGCAAAACCACTTTTATATCATTCATCTTTTTGTTTTAGGCAACAAATACACTAGCATCGTTTCTGTTTTTCAACTTTTTATTTTTTCCTCTCTCTGAAATGTTTTTTAAAGAGATTTTCACATGCATGATTCGAATCGTCGCTTATGACGCGACTGTTGAAGTATAATTTTTCTTTCTCTCCTTTTTTTTTTTTTTTTTTTTGCCTTCAGTCAAGTACCGGTACCCTACTTCAAAATATCAATTTGTGCAAAATAAAAAACTTTTGTAATCCTGATAATAAAACAAATAACAATCAAATAACAACCAAGAATATGGATCAATGTGAAAATGTCAATGTACGATACATGTCAACCGAGAAATGAAAAATTGATAAAAATTTTCTAGCGAAGTTTTCAGCAGAAAATACCAAACGCACGTTTTACCTAAGTGAAAGCTTGATGTTTCATGAGATTTTTAAATGGCCCATCTACCGATAAGAGTTCTTTGAATGAACCGAACTCCACAATTTTGCCGTGCTGGAGGACCGCTATTTGATCTGAAAAACGTTCACATACCTACAAATTGATATTCTTACCATTTTCATGAAATTTTGACAAAAAATTTCTACAGTACCAGCGCTTCTGATTGTTGAAAGTCGATGTGCAATGGTAAGCACGGTTCTACCCTTCAAGATCCTTTGCAAGGCCTCCTGAACTAAATATTCGCTTTCAGCGTCTAGTGCACTAAAATCAAACATCGAAATAAATCATCAGATTACACATTGGATAAAATATTCGAACAAAATTTACCTCGTGGCCTCATCCAACAACAGGAGTTTTGGTTTCTGAAAATAAAGGACTCGGTTTAAGATAGAATCTTCGTAAATTATTCAACAGGATGTAAAGTAAGCTCACAATACGAACCTTTATTAAAGCTCTAGCAATAGCAATTCTTTGTTTCTGTCCACCCGATAATAGAAGACCTCTTTCTCCAATCTTTGTGTCAAACTTTTCAGGGAAGAGTTCGATAAAATTCAACGCGTTTGATTCTTTGGCGGCAGATACAACGTCTTCTTCTGTGACACTTGTTGAATCGTGAATTCCATAAAGAATGTTCTCTCGAATAGTGCCAGAAAACAGAACAGGTTCCTCAAAAAATACATTGAATCACAATAACTTTTTCTTTAATGATTATCACACGTTTATCACTTGAAATACCTGGCTGACAGTGCCGATATTCTTTCGCAACCATACTGGATCATAATCTTTGACAGATTTGCCGTCAAACAATATCTCTCCGCACTGAGGTTCATATAAACGAAGTAGGAGAGCAGCTAGAGTGCTTTTACCGCTACCGCTTGGTCCCACCACAGCGGTTACGCTACCTTTAGGTAGAGTTAGATTCAATGAATTTAATATCACTTGTTCCGAACGCAAAGGGTAACTAAATGTCACATTCTTGAAGGTAATTTGGCCCTCAGCTTCTTTATCAGGAATGAAACCACCTACACAATATTTCATTAGTAAAATATTGGAAAACGGTTGATTAAAAAAGTTTTGAAAAAAACCTCACCCGATACTGGAATTTGAGGAATACGGTCGATCAATTCCCATAATCTAGTAGATGCACCTAAACCTTTGTTCATTTCCGAATAAAAATTGGACAATCCTCCAATAGATATTCCGATGTAAGCGGCATACATCAAAAATGACGATAAATTGCCCACTGAAAGTGCATCATCTGCGACTAAAATTCCTCCATAATAGAGAGTACTAAGAATAATGACATTGCCGCAAAACCCTGTCTGAGAACGAGAAAATTTATGAAGAAAAATATAAACGACACGAAGAGTATGAGGAACGAAACGTCTCAAAGTACTTGCCATTCCGTAGAAAATTCCTCTGGCCCAAGCTTCTTTTTTAGCTATTTCAAAAACATTTTGCATTTTATCCGAATACCTTTCTATTTCTTTGTTCTCCTGACTAAACGACTTAACAGTGCGTATATTACTTATACGTTCTTCTGCTACAGTTGTGGCGCTGGCCAAGTTGTCCTGTATGAGTTCAAGATTGAACAATTGGAATTAAAAGAAAAGAGAATCACTCTTAAAACCTGGCTACAAAAGTTCTTACTTGTAACGATTTCGTTATTTTACGAACAAATCTACCATAGAGAACGGCTACACCAGCTACAGTAGGAACTATTGTCAAACCAACAATGGCTAATTTAGGCGACATATAAAACTGCAAAAGTTAAACTTCCATAAATAGAATGGTCATGCATTATTGGAAATAGTGCTATTTTTCTTTACCATCATAGAAGATCCAGCAATAACCATAATTCCATTTCGTAATCCATCAGAAATGTTCATAGTGACGCACTCACTGACTAAAGCTGTGTCTGCTGATAATCTATTAATGAGTTCCCCAGTTCTGTGACGATCGAAGAATGCCGTCTCTTGAGATATAATAGATTTAAAGATTTTTTCTCGCATCCGTCTTGTAATCATCTGTCCTACAAAGAGTTTTTAAATATGAAAAAAAAATAGTGACGATTTAAATTTACCGAAAGACCAATCTCATTATACCTGAGACATTCATAAGATAAACGCGACCGAAATTACAAGTAGCGCCGATAATAAATATTAGACTCAATGTGACACATAATTTGTTGAGGTTTTCGAGCATTTTAGAAGAATCTTTCGTATAAATTGTGTCAATAACTACACCCAGAGAGAATGGAACAGCCATGGTAACAGTACTCGAAATTAGAAGTAATCCAAAAGCTCCTATACAAGAAATTCAACTTGAATCAAAATAAATGATTTTCGTATTCAATTGTAGCATAGGAATATTTTTCTTACCTAAAAGTTTCAACTTTTCTTTTTTTACCAATGAAATCAGTCGTTTCAACTCTGACTTGTTCAACCTCGGGTTTTTAGGTGCCTTTTCCTTAATGGTTCCAGAGTGTTTTCTGCAAGTGAATGAGAATGATCGTCTATTGGGTTTGAGAGAAGGCTTCAAGATTAACTTTTCATTGAAAACCGATGGCTTCGCTATAACATTCCGGAAATAATTGCGAGTACAACCAACACATAATCGAAATACTGGCTTCGAAAGGATGGGAAATCCAACACGAGCGACGTGCAACCACATGTTAGGAAGTAATACTTTACTTCATACGAATTTACCAACAAGGTGCATTATAAAATTATGTCTATGAAGCACCATTCCTCTCTCGGTAGACGGCGACTCGAATTCGGTGTCCTTTCACTTATCAATCCTCTCGTGAATATTTTTATCAGTTTTCTCATATTAATATCATTTGTTGTGAGTTTTGGCTTTTCCACAGATCAGCTGATCCTGATCACCAATGGTAGCGGCCTGCGGGTGCGGGGCAAAGAGCTACAGGACTGCCGTACCGTACCAAGTACAAAGTTGAATCAAAGTTAAATAATATTTTTTACAAAACAGTTATTATTAGGAGAATGAGGCTAATGACGCCGTCTACTACAGGCTGAAAGTAATATAATTGTCTTGATCGTTGTTCTGCAGAAATATCAATCCAAGTTAGTGCGGCAGGGGAAGCCGCCACCGATTTTCCAGCATTTCTCTGCTGCCTGAAATACATTCAGCACGCATCACTTCAACAGTTGTCTGAATTTTAATTGAGAGAGCGGTTGCGGATTTCGACTAATTTTGAATTAAATTGAATAGATCGAGGAATATTTTTCATTGGTAATACTTATACATGAAAATGATACGGTCGATATGCACTCCGTATTACACGTATCTACGCTTACCTAATACATTAGGTTCTCTCCGCTTCACTTCCTCACCAGAGACCCGATCGTGGAAGAGTCTGATGCTGCGGTACTAAGTAGGTACTTGCAGCTATTTCTCTCATAAATGAAGAGTAATCATGAGAGTATCAGAATTTCACTCTTTCCATAAAGAAAATATAGGAAATCCAACAATTTTTTCCCATGCGAATAATTTCACATCGCAGTAATTCTTCGTCGAGGCATTAGAAACTAGGCAGGATTGATTGATCGTGAATCATCGAAGTGATGCAAGTAGAGGTTATGTGAAAAATAATAAAATGAAGACAAACAACTATAAAAAATATCGTTCACGTTCTTAAAAATGAAGAAACAACTTACGGGTACTTAGTTCTAAAAAAATTGAGATCACATAGACAGATAAACGTCTCCAACACACGATGGTTTCGTTTTACAATACTTAATATAACGCGTAACTTTTTCATATTTGAGGAATGGTTTCGACGGGTGATTACATCGAACATTGTACCTTTGATCGAATGCTTTTACTCTTAAGCGATCGTGACTTATTTGATTAGATCCAATGAAATTAAAAATAATACGAGTATTTCGTTTACGTAATGAGTTCGGTTCAAAAATACTGTTCATATCGTAACGACGCGTGGGCGTGGAAGGAACATATTTGGTAGGATACTGCTTACATAAAGGAAATAAATGCATTTTACGATAACTCGTTCGTACATCAGCGACTAATTCTTCATTCTGTGAAATTTTTCTGGTCGAGAAAACAAACAGAGGAGTGAGTTTCGGTATGGCATACATACGCATCGGAATGATCGTCTCTCCAAAATAAGTAAGAAGCAGTTCATCAACTTTGAAATGAAGCAACTGGACGAACTTATTCTGCACCCAAAAATTTCGATAAAGGATACCAGATACGAGCTGAAAAAAAAAATCACGAATGATTAGTGAAACAGGCAATCGTCAAATAGGAAGTCTACGGGCAAGGGAAAATATGATCCGATAACCCCCACAAAATTTCCAATCATTAGCAGAATATTGATGTTTTACACCAGCTTACCAAGAGAACACTTTTTACATGACATATTTCCGTAGTTAATGAGACACTGCGTTTGCCGGATATGATTTCATCCAAGGAAGAAACTACATTGAGATACTTATCCAGAAGCGGCCAAAAATGAAAATCAAGAACGTCGCAGCCAAGTCCATAGAACATCATGAGCACACTGTAGTTCAATTTTAAAGACATCTTTTCAGGCGATTTAAGCATTCCATTTAGCTTTATCAAAATTTCTTTTCGTTTTTCCGCGGTTATATTCCAAATATTTAGAGCCTGAAATAAAACATTGACGTGAATAATTTAGCACGTCGAAAGAAAATATCAATAATTTTTACTTACCCTCATTAATAAGTAACTAGCTCGTCTAAGATAAGGAAAATCATCGCAGTCGTTGGCAATTTTTGACTCTAAGATTAGAACACAAAGAGAATCGATAGTAGTATCAGCCTACGAAAATAACGAAAAATATTAATGGATAACTGGATAAGTCGGCAATATAACCATAAGAAATTAGGTTTCGGACACCCACACAGTAGGATGAAGATGGATCAAAATATGGATTACTAAGTAAGGCGTCGATAACTCTCAAAATTCGGTCAATAAATTTTCCAACACAGCTTGAGAATTTGATCAAATTTCCAATAAAATTTAGAATAGTTGGATAAACTCCTCCAAGACGAGGATTCGTTCTCAAATCTTCAATTAGAATCTGGAAATTGTTGAAAAATATATAAAAATTCTGACACCATAGATGACCAACTATCAATCAACCATATTTACTTTTAGAAGATTGTCGGATGAATTAAGGATCACTTGAGAAACAATGAGAAAGTAATCGGTTTCTTTTCTTTTGAGTGTGTATGCATAGTTGTTCGGAATCGAAATATGTGAATTATGGCATTCATTGGTATCCAATCCTGGTTCAGTTTTTACTATACTTCCGATATTTGACACTCCGCTGATGATGTCTAACAATGGTGACACATACAATCCTGTTGGCAAAGATGATAACATTTAGTTATTTGAACGTTATTGAATCTGCCAATTTGATGCGTCTTCTCCCAGTCTACCTTTAACGAAGGGAACCGGCTTCAGTTCTACTTCTGCTTTATCATTGGCTCCTTCTGTGATAAGATCGATTTTCGGGTGATCATGAATATAAATATCTGAATTGGGTACATTTTTGAAAGACACAGAGGTTTTGTGACCAAATACAGGAGGTATACCACACGTTTCAAAAGCATTCTTCAATATTATACTCGATAGATGGTTTTGTCGGTAAACATTCATTTCAATTTTGCATTCCTACAAAAAGGAAAAAGTAATGATAAACAAACCAGAATGTCAACCTAGAGAGCTTTCAAAAGAGTACTACTTTAATTACTTTTAAGATTTCATAAAGCTGATAAGAAACGTTGTACGATAGAGCTAAAAGAACACTATCGGAGATGTGGTTGTGACCGGCGACTTCACCGTATACAGAAATTGAATGCGGCGAAATCAGATGTTTTAGATCCGTTTCTTTTTTCGGCTCATCCATCCTCTCTGTCGAAACGAAAAATCATGTGAGTCACGGGGGAAGAAATTAAATTCCAATCGTAAGAGATCGGCAAAAGAAGCGGTTGTTGTCTTACCGAGAATAATAATAATTATTATTATTCAGTTATTTATTCTTCAAAAGCGCGAATACTTCGGGTTCAGCGGTATTCTTATTGACATTCGTTCACATATCATTTGCATGCAGTGGCTACTGATAACATTTCTTAAAAGAAATCATGCTGGGACGTTAAAAAGGGACGTTGTGATAAAATGTGGGCCGGCTGACTTTGATAGTTTGTTGGCTCTGCCGCAAGTACGAAATCGCTAACGTCGCCCTTCAGCTCTTAAACCTAACCACGGAATCTAATTCTATAGGTGTACATATCCATAAAAAGGGTGTTCATTCAATGTATTTCTCATGAAAAGTGTACCCTTTTCCCGAAGACGTTCTCAATTTTTTCAGAATATCTTCAATTTTAAGAAAAGATGGAAAGAATTTGATGTATTTGTAACAAAATTTTCTTCCAAATAAGGGCAATTTGGAAAGGATCCTGGGTCATTTTGTTTGAAAATTTTGTGGAGAAGCAATGTAATGTTAGTCTTATTTTATTCAGAATTTCATTAAAAAACAAATGATACATAAGATAAGGTAAATTATTTGTTTCTGTAAGTACTGCGCAGTGATTAGAAGAATTAAAGAGTAGCTCTCAATTCTCCATGAAACTATGTCACTACCCGCTATCAGTATGATGTTACATCGTTGCTCATTAATTAAACTCTTTTCACACTTTTTATGGAATGCCGCAGAAAGGAGCAAAGCCTGACTTACAGAGAAAAAGTGAAGACACTACCTATCTAAAACACTTTCCTCGTTTATACCTTGTATTAATTCATCTTAATTTTTGCTAAATCATCTTTTGCGTGTAAATTGACAGGAACCTGCAGAAAATAATGAGAAATACCGCTCTTGTTGAAATCAAATGAATAAAAAAAATGATATTAAATATTAATGGAAGCGTGCAACTACAGTATCAGTAGGGGAAAGGAAATGGATGGTTGGTTGTGAATAGAGGAGATACTGTGAAATTGCTCCACAATATTGCACAGCAATACACATGCTCATTAGCTAAGTAAAATAAGGAAAGAACAGGGGCTTGTTAGTGGCAAAAATGTTATGGTAAATGTTTTGCAGGTGAGAATTGTCAGTTTCAAACTCCAACGCCAAGAGGTTCAATTTTGTGCAATTCCTTAATCTTTCCCTCTCCTTGAATTTTCAACAGATGAAAACATCATCTTCAGGTAGAGATTTTTCTTACACTACGGAATGGAAATTCGGATATGGTTGTGAGATACCTATTGCTGAGAGGGTCTACACAATATTCATATTTCGAATTTCATGTTTTGTCTATAACTTGTATCACTCGCCATCAAATATTTGAGCATTTCATGAAATGCCTCCACTAATCAAATAATTTCGTACATATCCTACCATTTGCCTGAAATTGATTGTCATCTCATGAAATGCCATGTCGAAATTAAACAATTTGCCTGTAACATGTGCACCTCAAAAAGACTCATAAATCAAAAACGCAGAAGCTTGGGAGGCGCTTTGCCTCTCCATTGAAAAATATTTAGATAGCTGATCCAAACTATTTAAAAAGAAGATATCTGTCGTAAATGGAATTATGATTATGTATAATAAAGATGCATACGGAAAAAAAATGAACATAATGTTACAGTCTAACAAGTTTTCTCTTTCAAGCTTTAGGAATTGTCGTTCAAGTTTTATCCTGCAGATGTTCTCGGGGCCGAAAGAATTTTGAATGAATTATATCCATTGGTGGTGACTGGTGAATGTGATCTTCTGGAGATCCTCGAATCGCGAACATTCGAAAAAACTAATTCTCAACTCCAAATTTTATCGGAAATGATCCTTACTCATCTTTCAAAAGATATATTGAATTACTCAACTGACAAAAAGAACTTCACAAAATAACGGCACGCGAAAAAAAGTAAAAAAAAAAAAAAAAAGTCCAACTTATAAGAAGAAAAACTGAAATTACAAAAAACAGAAAAAAGAAAACGAATTAAAAGAGAGAATCTGTCAGTGACAGCTACAACGCGTTCATCATGAAAGAAGCTCTTAACTCTTGAATTTTACAGGAAAAGAATGGCGTATAATGTAAAAACTCAATTTCTGGCTACTTAAAACTTTCGTTTTTCTAAACCTTTCAAGTTTATTTTAATCAGAGAATGAGTATACGCAGAGTTGTGACAAGCATCTCATCATGATTTTTATGGTAGTCTATTTGATCGGACATTCATTTGGCCAATCTTAGAAGATGACGAATAATGCAATTGATTTCCTGTACCAAGACTGAAAGTGAGGACCAATATCTTGAACGAAAAAGGATGCCGGTCTGGTATAGCCAGTTGAACAGTTTAGAGACTTGTTTTTATTTTGGTAAAAAAAAAGCATATTCTGGCCGTTTTTTCAGAAAAATCAAAGAAATTTTTTGATTTTAGGTCCTAATGTAGGTACGAATTTCGTCGTTCGTTCATATTTCCTTGATCATTCTTACGATTTACATGAGTTTTCCATTCTCCTAGAGAGTCTGCTAATAGAAACACCTACTATAACTTTTTTTTACAAATATTTTAGTTTAGAAGTTAAACCAGGAAAAAAGCTGTTTCTCGTCGTCCTCTCTTTCACGTTAAGAAATTCAAGATGACTGAAATTGATCCATTGCTGCAATCTCTTTTTTCCTTAAAAGTTTATCCCCCTTAAAGTATCGTAGCCTAAGTGTGAATTAATTTTCAATCATTTGAATTATCTCTTCCTATAAAATAATTGTGGAAATGCAGAAAATATGCTCCTAATTTCATTCATCAGTATAGATAGAAAAGAAAAAGTCAGAAAATAACCATTTTCCAAAAATAATTTATTTCAAGAGAAGAGATCTCTCTTCAATGAATCTTATATTCGTGATTTTATTTTGCTTTATCTAGACTTCGTTTCCTCACTTTTCAGCTCGTGAAAGTTCTTCCCAAGCTGGCACAAATAATTAGTCTACACCTTCGATTAATAAACGCAAACGCTCTTTCGATCCCATATTGTATTGTCGTCGTCGTATTTTAGTAAAGTTACGCGGCATTTCGAATTTCTGTCACAAATGAGGTGGAAATGTTGTATTTAATCTCGATAGAAAAGTTTAAAGTCGATGGTGGTCTGCCGCCGTTAACGGAAATCCAAACTTCGACCCCCGTCTCGACGTAAAGCATTAAGGAAAAAGGGACAAGACTATTCACTACCGCCATGACAGTTGATTACGTTGGAAAGCGGAAATTGTGTCCAGTTTCATTTTCATACTTCGCAATTTCGGCCCTTTAATGTCCCTTTTTGCATCCTTCTCACGTTTACCGCTTCTATCTCCGCGTTTTTCATTTCGCGTTCAGAAAACGGACGGGCGACTACGGTTAATGGTTTGCATCTTCATTATGCAGGTCAATTTGCATTTATGAAAAATCGTGTCATAAATTTGAAAAAAGGCTAAATGCCAATGACGAGGAACGATTTTTTGCACGAAAAAAGTAATTAGGTTTATTTTTGAAAAGAATTATGTACGTTCTTCGATAAACGAACGTTTAAAAAATGTGATTCTATGGGATATTAGAGGGTAATATTTTGTCAGTTTCTTCAAATTCTTTTCTTCCTTTATTTTAGAATAAATTTATTTTGCTATTCGCTACAAGATTTCGATTAAAACAAAAACTATATATTCTTAATAATATCCATTCGCGATTTGGACTATTCCCGATCAAGCGTTTTCCTCGTCTTATGAAATCGGATAATTTTTTCGTAACCTCTTCATCTCTCCTCGCTGCGAAAGTTTATTGAGTATTTGGAACGTGACAAAGTCTGAATTAATTTTTCAGAACTCCTTTTTTATTTTAATCGATTAAGAGAGACATTAAAGACTGCTAACAAACTCAACAGGGAAGAAGTAAAGAAGACAGTTTTTCTCCGAAGTCCGAAGTGGGGTCTGAAAATTTCTTTAATAGTCTAGAGGCGGTATTGAAGACTTTATTTCCAATTTACTCACAAAATGAATTTTGATAATTAAAAATAAATGAAAAAATGCAATAAGCGCCACGAACGGGAGCATACGAATGGGTTTTCGATGAAGTACACTTCTGGCACTGGAGTCTACCCTTTTGGGTGTTGCGTTAGTACCCAGAGTGAGGAACTAACGCGTAGAAGTGATGGGATAAGAAGAACTATCATCTTGACAATGTTGAAGCAGCAGCAGTCTGAGTAGAGGCGTGAGATCCATGGCCGGTACCCGGTATGGTTCCATGTACAAAATGCATCACACAGACGCACCACGCAACGAAGAGGCTTTTCAAAGCGACGGGGAACAGAGGGTGGGGCTCGAGATGAGGGGTTAACTGAAAGACAGCTCTGCACCACATGGGAAGAACAGAAGATGCCAGCACAGCACATATCCACTCCCTTTTAGAGGGCTTCATCCCAGTTTCTCAAATTTCTTCTATTGAAAGAACCTGTATCAGTTGTTAATGCAGCCTTGCAGTTTTGACAAAGTATTAAGACATAAACTTGGCTTACCCGGTGTGCAAGATTTTTGAGTGTACCGGTTCACAATTTCAACACAAAAACTCCACTTTTTGGTAACTTTTAGGGAACGCCGGGAAAATATCTGTGACAATCTAATAGGCTACGCTCACTCTATAATTATGATGCCTAAGAGTGGGATTATGTGCTGTTACCGTGACGCTCCATAAAGGAGTCACATCAAAGGAACAATGTGCTGGGACACAGTGTTCGTCAACTCTGGCGTGGATGTACCAGTTATAAAGAAATCATTCTACTTGAGTATAAAGTTTGGAGAATGATTCATATGACGAAAATTTTCACACACTTATTCGCGGAATATATTTGTCACAACTCTGTCATACGGTTTTAGTGATTAATAGGCTTATAGGAATCGTCACGAGAAAACGCCACTGCTTTTTGTCACTTTTGATGCCGTCATCAACTATACATTAGGGACGTGGAAGAATTTCGACCTTCCCTACTTTAGTATGTTGGGCATACTAGGCTAAAATATCGATTTTGGCTTTTTTCATCATTCTATAGCAGCGCTTCTCAGATTGTGGTCCGCGAAGCCCTCATCAAATTTTGATCATACATTATTATTAGGGGGTCCGCGCTATATTTTTCCTTTATAAAGGGTTCCACCAATAAAAAAGAATTGAGAAGCGCTGTTTTATAGGCCTAACTCAATTCTGAGTGCAATAAAATTCAATACAGTCACGAGCGATTATTTCGAGTATAGTCCACATACACTGGTGAGATTTCAAACATACTACTCATTGTTGTGATGGTGATGAGAGTTCCTCTTTTTGTTTGACCAGCAAACATAAATGTTGAATCTTGTGGAACTAAAGTGAATTATGATACAAGTACGATGAACCAGCAGTGGCGTATTTATCCTCTGAAGCGTAGTAGGCAAAATACTTCGTGGCGCCTATCGAAAAAAAATTTTTGTGTGTACAATTACCCACCAAAAAAAGTGACGGCGCTGGCACCTATTTTGCTTTTACGTTGCAGGCACGTGCCTGACGTGCCTATTGGGAAACACGCCACTGCATGCCATTCCAGACCTAACAGACTTTAGTTCCCAAAGTCCCTAAACCTAAAGGAGAATTTATGTATCCAATCCTCTTCGTGGATATATGTAGTTAAGAGACTAGAATATCTTTGTCACGACTAAATTGCTTAGGGAAATCCTACAGTTTAGACACAGCCATGAAATAACATTGAGTTCTCAATCTTGAGACTTAGAAACAAATCTTTCCTCAGGTTCCCAAGAATTGGCTGCTCGAGACCCGAAGACGAATTCGTGATTGGGTCCAAAAAATATCATTATTCTCCTGTGAGACCAAACGGCTAAAGAAAATGAAATAGTTGAAAAGCAGACACGCTTCATACCAGAGGATTGAAATTGAGACTCAGAAACGAGTCTAGTTTGAGGTTCTAAAAAATTGTCAGCTCGGTAGGTTCATGAGAATTCTCATATTGAGACTAAGCAAAGAATGTACTTTTTTCTTTTTTGAAAACAATATTCCCTTTAGCAATTTTTATGAACATCTGAAGCTTGAGACCTACTAAGGAATTCAGAGTTCTGATCAACAGAGCATCTCAGACCATACCAATCCTAATAGCCTTTAGTCTTCAGAATCCATAAATCTGAGGAAGGTTTTCAGTATCCAATCCTTCTCCTGGATAGGTAAGAGATTAGAAATTATTTGTTAGACCAAATTGCTGAAGGAAACCTTACAATTTAGACGCAGCCATAAAATAGTATGAGTTCTCAAACTTGAGACTGCAAAACTAAGCCATCCTCAAGTTTTCAAGAATTGGCTGCTCGAAACCCAAAGACGAATTCGTGATTGGGTCCAAAAAATATCATAATTCTACTGTCGGACCAAATAGCTTTAGAAAATGAAGTTGAGAAGCAGACACGCTTTACACCAGAGGATTGAAATTGAGACTCAGAAACGAGTCTAGTTTGAGGTTCAAAAAAATTGTCAGCTCGGTAGGTTCATGTTCATGAGAATTTTCATATTGAGACTAAGCAAAGAATGTACTTTTTTCTGTGAGATAAAATTTCTTTAGTAATTTCTATGAACATCTGCAACTTGAGACCCGGTAAGGAATTACGAATTCAGATCTACAGAGCATTTCATGCCAGAACTAGCCTACGTTTTGCAACATCCGTTGCATCATTCGTACAGAGACAAACTCTTGTGTTTTAGATTCCTGCGAAGATGAGAAGAGTGAATGTAATGATTGTAGGAGTGTTTATATTGGAGAGACTAGTCGCCAGCTCAAGATTAGGGTCGATGAGCTCAAGACAGCCTGGGAAAAGAGTAATGTGGGGGATTCGGCATTCGCTGACCATCTTATTGTTGCTAGGCACAGCTTCCGAGAAGGATCTGAGGTACTTCTTCACAAAGAAAGTTCTGATTTTTAGCGTACCGCCCTGGAGCATATCGAAATCATTCGTCATAAGAACCCTGGTGGTATCATTCTGTTGAACAGGTACATACCGCAGATCGAGCTTGTATATGAGTCACAACTCGATGATTAGTCTCCTCTTTATTTCGCGTTTATTCTCGAGGTTGGTTTCGGTCTTTCAAGTCAGTTGTGTTCTTGTCTTTCGCTGAGGATGACTTTTTAGTCGATAGCGCTTCGAAGTTTAGTATTTATTCTGCGATTTTTTGTAATTACATAGTTACTCTTTGTATGACGTATCGCTCTTTTTCGTCATAATGAATAGCCGTAACTTGGAGTCTCGGATCAATTCAAAAATGACTTTACTTTATAACGATTACTCTCGATGTGCGACGGTGTACTATGACTACTGTATTTCAAGATTTCACATGTTTTCTCTCACAAACATGAACAATCTATCGTAAGTGCATGAAGCGATAACTTTATGACGAATGCCTACGGAATATTAATGTACAAACTGAGTTTAAGAATCTATTTTAGCAATTTTTTCTTCTCTCTCTTTCTCCTTCTTTCTTTCTTGTCTCGAACTCTAACCGACCCCCGCTATTCATAATATATTCACAGAAAGTATTTTTTAGGTTGTCAAGATACTTAGATGATATTTCCACCATGTAAAAAGTGCAACATTTTTCTGCTACTATACAGTTTTCAAAACTTTTCGTAGTCTTCCTCCCTTCATTTCTCAGAATTTAGAACATGTTCTAGTTTGTTTGTTTTTTTTTTACGTGAAAAAAGAGTACATTTGCCCTACTCTCTCGCCATTGACTCATTTCATGTCTTTGCATTAACTTCCTCGGTCACTGTGATTCTGCAACTAACGTCTATACGACCTTTGAAAAAATTTCGACCATTGAAATTATCTTAGCTCTATTTCTAATTTGTCCGATCTGTCCGAGCGTGCCCTCACTGAGAAAAAACTGTACGAAAAACCACAGTCAACTGTATTAAAAGAGTGACGAGTGCGCCTCTGTATAGTGATTTTTGAGACAGTTGAAACAAAAGAATTTGGAGGAATTCAGCAAAAACTACTGTAGTATTGTAGAGTAAAAATATCTCTAGAACTGTTCATTCGTAACGACTACAGTCCACAATAGTTTTTCCGGAAGTTTTTCGTCGGTGCTGTAATATAATCGAGAATACGATCGTTTACTAGCCTTTGGATAGTTCGATCAATTGTTTTCATCTTCTTCTAGCCCGATAATATAGATACGTACATCCTACGAAAAGTTTCAGTAGGATCGCTATGTTATGGAAAATATTTTGCCAATCAGTGTATTGATCATAAAACGCGCAAATGAATTTTTTGTCTAAATCAATAAATTTTTTGAAATTTTAGAAACGTCACGTCTTTTGAAGAATGTTCAACCACTTACGCTGCTGAAAAAATTGGAATCAATGAAGAAGCACCAGTTGGGAGAGGTAATTGACGAAATGGAGAAATAATAGACGAAATAGAATGGTCCGGAATTTACGGCTCCGAATAGGCAATCCGTCCAACGTTCATACGTCGTTCTCATTGTGCTGCACTTGCATTATAGGCAGAGTCGACGCACGAGGTAATTATTTCATGCTCCGTCTTTATTCTTCGTTCAAAATTGTTCATTTGAGCGTGGTTCAAATTATTTCCAAAAATTAGTTTCATCTACCTCATTATAAGTCACAAAATCGCCTCTTAATTTCAACATATTAACGCGTATCGACACTTCACAATCGCAACAATCGATTGTTCTGTCCAAGAAATTTTATTTTATGAGAACCTCATCGGAATTTAGCATTTTTTCAAATCTCAATCTTTATATGCGACTCAGAAGTTCAACTTTTTCAAGTTTTCAAGATTTTGGTACACCGAACCTAGAATTCTGCCCGTCGGATATTTTCTCAAAAAATAAAACCTATAAAAATCGTGAGCTTCCTCTATCGAGCTCATCGATGAGAATATCGTTCATTTACCCCTTGTGAAAAAAAAAACAAGTGTACATTTACGAGAAAACTTTTGAATTTTTACGAATTTCGTGATTCAGTGAGGCTAATATTATGAACCAGAATTCACAGGTTGGGAAAGAAAGAGAACCCTTCGACCGCGAGGAGTGAATCGAATACCTCAGAGAATCTTACCCACACTTTTAACGGCCTGGTTCTAGGAAAATTCTCAAGTAACTCATATAACGGGTCATAGAGCTTAAAGGAGGAGGACATCTCAAAATTAAAATTCACTTGAAAAATCTGACTTAAAATCAGTGCTTCAACGAAATCAAAAGTTGAATAAAATTTATACGAGGGTACAAGAGAGGAACGACGATCTCACCGCAAAATCTACTTTCTGGACTCTCGGTGATTGCTCTAGTCTGAAAAGATCACTTCTCAAATCTAGATCACGGATTCACGTAAAAGTTTCTGGAAAAAATAAAACCTTCTTCCAAGCGTGAATTGTGTGATTTATTTAGAATTATTACGCGAGCAATGTCAAGACCTACCTCAATACGAGGAGTGAAAAATAGCGCAACCTCAAAATAAAAATGTAGCGATAAATTTGCATTAATCTCGCTATCCCAGTCTGACTCTACAACCGAAAAAGGATGCCATAAATCGCGATTAGAACGCGTTAGTTTTGTGAGCAGTGGGCAAGAAAGTTTGAATCACAAATAAATTCTGTACGAAATTGTACTTCAGTCACTTCATTAGTGATATTTTGTCACGCAATCGTTTCTGGAACGTGAAACGTGTGCTTTAAATTGATGTCTACGAACGAACAAACAATAAAACGTTACATCGGATTACAGGTAAACAAAAGTTTTTCCGTGCTCGAAGCTTCTCTCGGAATGTGCAAAACACGAGCGCAATTCAGTTTTGCAGCCACTTCCCCGCAAAGGATGGAGGTAACACTGATAGTGATATTTTGTCTGATTTTTTTTAATGCTTTTATTTATTCCCTGTTTTTATTCTCTCTCTCTCTCTTGCTCTATACTCGTTCGGGTTTTTTCTCGGAAAAGTGTTTTAAATGCGTCGGCGTCGTCGCGAAAAACGTCCCGCTGAAAACGAGTCGGCCGACTGCAGCGCGGGGAACGCATGTGACGAGCGCACATCAGGAAGGCGAGGCCGGCGAAAAGTTGCTAGAGAACGAGCGTTAAAGGGTGTAAGCAATAAGAAATGCGGAGACGTCAGACAGGGCGCTGGGGAAGACAAATTAGTGTGTATAGAATGTACCGTGAGTGGCGGACAGTGTCGAAGGCAACGTTGCAAAGTGCGCCGGGACGCTCACCCCAAGCACACAGCGAGCGACGTCCACGTCATTTGTCAATGTCCAGAGCAACGTACACGCCCGGCGTTGTCATAGTTACGCGGGCCTTCCTCGCGCGCGGCCCTTCACCTCACCGGGAGTGTACCAGTATAGTTACGAAGAAGCTCATGCCGAAGGCGCCTTCTTTCGCTGCTCAATCCCACATAAAATAACGCAAGAAAACGTATACAATTTTTCAGACTTTCGATTTCGTACCCACCAATATTTTCTAGTCATCGCTATCCGTACAACGTTCCATATAATTTGTAAAAAAAAATTTTAATTTTAAATCGAGACTCGATTGTCAGGGCGGTATAAAATGAAGTGGGACGCTATATCAATTTGATACAAAGAGTCTCATCGGAACTTGTTTTGGAATTTTGATCAAATAATTCTTGAGCCATTAATAAATGAGGAAGAACAGATTCTTGGTACTGATCTTGATGACTTTGAATTAGAATTACGATCTAATTCATTTAATTTAACCCGAATCGACAACATGAACTTTTCAGAGTGATAGAAGAACTATCACTGGTGGAGATTTTTGTTTTCATGAAAGTATAATTTCAAAGATACAATTACTGTTCTATGGAGGAGGAGTCCCTTTCCAATTTTTACTTTCGAACAGAGTATATTTCATCAGATTTCGAAGAAATTTGAGATTGACAGAGATTTCGAGGTAAATTTACAACAAAATAAGACGAGTTTGAATCAAAGTATAAAACTCCTGAATTGGAAGATAATCTAATAAAGTGAGAAAACGGTCTTCAAAGTTTACTTCGAAAACCAAAAATTTCACGAACAAATTGTCGACGACTGCTGTCCGTAATGAAATGGATAAGAAATGAGAACATACATGTTTTCCTTAGGCAATAAATATTTTTTCTGCCGAAATTCGAAATAACTTTTTCATTAGAATCTTCATTATTCTGAAGAAGAAGAGCTTGCATAAAAGTGGAAACCCGTTGTGCAAACTAGCGTCACAGTTGGGAGCAGAGGAGAATTTTGAAGCCTGTGACGGTAGTTTGTGACGGCAATCACCTATTTGAAAAGCAATGTGATCCTTCTTCATGACCCAACTGTGACGCAAATTTGCGCCGTCACAATCTCGCCACGTGACGGCATTTCGCACAACAGGAATGTGAAGTGCTCCACTTAGGTACACATGTACGCATGACACGACCAATATCCATCAATTTCTAGCGTGTTCTTGAAACCTCATATCATAAGTTTTCTATTTTATTAGATGAAAAAGTTTTTTTGATTTCCAGAAAATTGTGTTACAAGATATTCAGATGTAAAATCAAGTTCTGTACTTAAAATAATGTTTCAATCAGGTGATCTCCTCAGATCAAAGTTTTCCGCAGAAGATCACGGCTCAATGTTTTCCTTTTGTCTCCCAATCAACGTGGATCCATATCCATAAAAATGCAGTGCAATGCACGTACCCATCAGAAGACTGCTTACCCTTGTTATGTTTGAACATAACCAATCAGAATACAGAATAAATTTTAAATGACTGTTGTTTCGCCAATATTCCCGAAGTAGATAGATTCCAAATACACTGATGTCGACTTTGATTTTGATGTAAATTCAGTGCTAATCCAAACTTCAAAGCTAAAGTGGAAAAAGGAAAAAAAAAAAGTGGACTAGCATCAATTGGAACGTGCGCCGACCCTAAGAAGAAATTGGTTTTGAAGCGGGTAAAAACAGGTCTGGAGTAGGTCCGGCGCGGTATAAAGTAAAGAAATTGTAAAACTTGCTAAAACTTTTTTTTCGCTCAATTTTTCTGATACTGAACAGGGAAAAATTATATTAATTTAGCATCGATTATGCTGAAATGGCAACACTAATTGATGTTGCGTTGATTTTGAACACACAACCTGAAGGAAATTAAGAATGAATTGAATTTCAGTCGCATCAATTGAGCATAGTTCAGCTTCAACAATTGAATTGTCGGGTAGAAAAACTTTTACAATTTTTGGTGATTCCAGTTCAACACTTTTTCCTCTTCACCTGGTAAAAATGTTAAATCATTCTGATGTCCATAGAATCTGGAAAACTATATTGAAGTCTACCATTATCCAAGGCTCAGTAGGTACTTAGTTGTAAAAATATGAAATGGCGGTAATCGTGGTTTATTCTCCAAAAACATGAGAACTTGGTCACTGACGGAGTGATCGATACTAGTTTTATGAAGTTTACATGGGTAAAATGTAACATTTTGTTAATTGGGTAAACTGGCGCGTGGCCATTTTAGACTCAAAAATACCTATTATTACTGCAGCTAAATCCTTGCAAGCACGGGTTTTGTATTAAAATTTATTTATTTATTATTTTCATTCTTGTTGAGATCCAAAGCATTCGCTAGGACGTACAAAGAAACGATAATTTTAAGTAGGGCCCTAAAAGACAATGACGCACTCTAGCGGTGGTTGAGAAACACTCTAGCCGGCTACTCTTTAGTAATTTTGCAGATTGAACATCCTTCTGCAATCCTACCAATTTTCATGAAATTCGAGTCTTGAGTCTTTCTTTATGGCTTTTCTGTGAAACAGAATTTTCAAACGCATTTTTCTCAAAAACTAAGTACTTTTTGTGTTGGGGCCCATCTTCTACCTGACCATTCAATCAAGTAGGTACATCATCAAGAGCACAATTCGTCACTTCTTATGAGCCTCATCATAGGATTATTACTACGCATTTTGTCTACAAGTAGCAAAGTCACCCTAAAGATAGAATGCTACTAGAGGTGTGACTGTATTATATCAACTAATAGTCAGCGTTAAAAATGAGTCAGAATGGATTTCAACATCAACTAAAAAATGAATTCATATAAGGTTGATTCATAGTCGACCAACTCATATTTTTGGACTTGTTAGAAGGTACTGATTGGCGATAATCCAACATCAATTGGCAATTAATTTAAAGACTGTTGAGTATTTGAAGAGGTGGACTCCGTCCACTTGAAATCAAGATGACAAATGAGCTATAAGCGAGAGACGTAATAATTTGACCACATATCAACCTGATTTCAACATTGGCTACAGTATGTTAATGATTACACAAATACCAAAACAGTGCAGCAGTGGATCGCAGCAGGATGTGAGCCAAAAGATTGAGAGTAAAGAACAGAAGGTGCAACCTTTTCAAGAAAATTACAAAGTTAAATGGTTCACTGTATGACTAATATTTCCGTCTGAACAAGTTGCTTGAAGAAGTGGTATTCAACAGAGGAGACGAATGAAAAAAACGCAAAAACCCTAGTGGGAGCCTAAACAGAATCAATGGAACAAAGAGAAACTTGCTCAACTTTACCTAAAATAAAGGAAGAAGAAAAGAAGAGACAGTGATACAAAAGCACAACTTTGCTCCCAGAGCCAAGAACTAGGTACTTACTTTCACAAAAGAAGAAGAAAGACTGTGAGATAAAAACAATATGGAGGAGAATACTTGCTGAACCAATGACAGAACTAAAGTAAAGCAGAGAAAGCAGAAATCTACAGATCTAAAGATACTTCACTGGTACAGCATGATTGACTTTGCCACCTGACTGGTATGTCACGTCAGACTCAGCAACAAGATACCTTTCTCAAGACTGGAACAGTTCTTGCGTGACATCAACCTTACCCTCTGTGGAGTTTTTTTTAGCGGGGAACCCGTTATCCATGGTGTTAGGGGTATTACATCCTCAGAAAACGTTCGCGAGTTTCTGTAAACTGCGTCACGTAACGTGACGTGGCGTGTGACGCTTTATGACGTCATCAATGACCTTGACCTACTTTATGGGTATGGGCTTGGAAAAATTTCGAAGACCTAATATACAGTATACTGAGGAGAGTCCAGCCAATTTATTTTCTGAGGGGGCGTTTTCGCGCCAACGTAATTGCAAGCGCGGGAAGTTGCGGGTTCCCCGCTGCCATTGCAAACCTGCAATGACCTCTACATTTTTTCTTTATTTTGGCTATCTTAAATAAGCCTTCTGGCAGAAAATTGAAAAATGAAAAGAAGAGTCCGCATTACAAATCCTTCTTTCTATATTAAAATGTGTCAGAGATAGAGCGCTGGTGCTCATGCTGATGTGCTGGAAGTCTTCAATAGAGAGCTAGCTTTTTATAATTCTTACACGGGTGACTTTACAATACAGTGTAGTTGGTCTTTATGTCTCGTTATCAATGCACGTTTATGGTTCATGTAAAGACAATTATAGGAATATATCTATCTATCTTATTAGTGTTACTCTAGTTCATTAAGAACAGTGGTTCTTAACCTGTGGTCCGCAAGATACCCAGAAGTGGTCCGCGAAACTTTTTAAAAAATGAAATTTTTAAAGATTTTCAATTGATAATGAAGCATTATTACATGTCACTAAATTTTTTTGAAATCACGAGGTCCGCGGAAACTTTTGGTCCGTCTTAGTGGTCCGTCACTACAAAAAGGTTAAGAACCACCGATTAAGAAAGATAATGCGATAGTAGAGATATTCTGACAGGATGTTAACCAATATTAGATAGCAGTGGTGTCAGTTGATGTGCTTGGTGAACGCAAGGGAGGTGATTTCAATTGACCAATAGATCGCTGCTACATAAGGAGGATGATTTTGATTCACCAATGCACTGTTGTGATGAGACGCAGTGCTACCAATTTCTGCAACTTCGGTCAATATCCCAATATTGGAACCCATGAATATTTGTTACTTATGCTACATACAGTCCTACATCTCTCCCACCATGAAATAGATCAATGAGTTATAGTCGCATTGAATATTTTTAATAATTGTATCATCTTCAAGAAATTCATAATGAAACTTATTCTGTGTTGGGATTAGAAATGGTTTCTAATATAAGAGCTGTTCAGTATTGGTTTGCAAGAGATTTCATTCATTGTTGAGATGTAAATAGGTACTCAAATTGTACTAGAGATCTACACACGCCCATAAACCTGTCAAGTACCGAATCCAGCAGATTGATAACTTAAGAAGACATGAAGTAAAGTGTAAAGAAAATAATTGGCTGGGACAGATACTGCTGAATTTCATTTTCTCATGGGCAGATAGCGAATTTTAGTGTGGTATACAAAGAGACAATAATAAAGTTGAACTCGCACGCAGTAACGCAATAGTGGGCCGTGAGTTCATGGAAGACTTACCTACCTCTATTTAGACACTCTTCCAATAAATATATAGGATTTGTGAGTGATAGCTAAGTTTGCTTCTCTTCATTCTGGTATAGTGGATATAAGTCAGAACTGGAAATTATTTGGAAATCTTCGATTCTTTTATTGGTTTCCACCTTCAAGAAGAACTATGGGCAGAATCACAAGTACTCCACTTCAAATTGTTAAAAAAAGTGGATGCCGCTTTAGAATAGGATCTATCAGCATTTTCTGCACCAGAATGTTACGATAAAACTCAGAGGTGGAATTTGAAGATTGCTACTAGGAAACAAACAATAATAGAACTGTTGCGTTCACCCTAGTCCTGAAAGATTTTTATAAGAATGTCGTCAGTTTAGGAGCGGCTTGCATTGGTTTCTTGCACGGGCACTCTCTCAAAAATTCAAGAGATGAGTCAGAGAATGTACTTTATTGTTCTTAGAAAGGGTAATGGAGAATGTGGCAGAACTCACTCAGAAGAAAACCTCACCAAGGCTGACTTTCTCGTAGCAGGTTTCTA
This sequence comes from Aspidiotus destructor, assembly GCA_035079395.1. Lineage (NCBI taxonomy): Eukaryota > Metazoa > Arthropoda > Insecta > Hemiptera > Diaspididae > Aspidiotus > Aspidiotus destructor. Next base: position 5,120,900 of record JAVHKZ010000003.1, on the reverse strand, counting down.
TGCAATAGAACGCACATTACTTTCATGCGGTAAAACATGTGAACATGAGACGTATGCTACAATGAAACGAAGTTGGCGACGCAACACAAGCAGGGTGCAATCTGTGATCAGGTTGCCCATTTTTTTATTCTGTGAATTTGAAGAGGCCTTCCAATGAGAAACGAAAAACTTGAGCAACGTGCTCGTACTCCTATCTCACAGCAAATATCGCGTTGCGCAAATATACAAAATTTTTTGTTTTGGTTGCTCATTTACCAGATTGCACCTTGCTCGTAGCCAACTTTGTTTCATTGTAGCATACGCCTAAAGGTAGAGATACCTAGACTTTGGTAAAACGCACGTTACACACTTCTGAGTGAACTATACACGCATAACTTCAAATTTTTGATGAACATCTGGCACCTGATTGTTGTTTTTGTTTTTCATTTAGGCTGCAGAACATTTGTCAGTAAGAGTGCTTTACTTGAAAAGTAGATACCTACTCGCAAATAGACCTGCCATGAAAAGCCGAATTGGGCTATCAGGGTGAAAAATTGAATAAAATTCGAAAATGTGACATAATAATAGTTTTTAACGATGAATCAAATGAGGCACAGCCCAGGTTTCTACGGTCAATATTGCTTTCAGAAGTTGACTTTGTCATGCTCTTATCATCTCACTTCTGAAAAAGAAAAAGTCTTTCACCCTTAAGGCTAAGGCTCTTTTTCTAGTGGACGGTTACGATTGGAGGCGCCCATTTCGATAGAAAATTTTTTTGGTAATAACAAATTTCTCTCTTTTTAATTATCACAACGTCTTTTATTTACAAGAATAAAAACGTATACTAACAGTTACAAATACAGTAGAGGATTTTACAAGTTTTTATTTTTCTTACAGTCGTACCCACGTAGACATTCAGGTACACACATTTGAAAAGTCGCCGCGCATCAATATTCACACTTATAAATTAATTATGATCCACTTCGATTGGACAATGAAACGAAAAGAAGAAAAAAATATATTGCGAATTATAAATCACAATATCGAAACATGAAATGCCAGAAGAATACATCTTGTAAATTATCACTACCATTACGTCGAACGAAATTGTGTACCGGGTAGGAGAATTGTATTTCGGTATTTGCGTGCATTCAATACACACAATATAAATAGGTAACGAGTAGAATGTATACCAAGATTACTAAATTTTTACAGTCAATAAAGATACTTGTATACAGTCTAATCAGTTCTGTAAAATGAGGAAAAATGCTATTTTTATTGAGAACCAGAAACGAAAAAAAAAAAAAAAAGAGCGAGAGAGCTAGAAAATTAATTGACCGAAATTAAAATAAGACAAAAATTTCATTTTACAAAACGAAAAAGAATAAACAATAAAAGACAAGAGTATGGTAAAATAAAAAAAAATTATTATAATACGTATACGGTAGAACAGAATGTCGAAAAAAAAATGAAAAATAACAATAACAAAGAAAATATGAAATAGAAAAAACAAATACGCAATCATTTTAGAAGGGGGAATTCACAGAATGCGCGTCATTTTAAACTGAAAGCGATTTGAAGACATTCTTACGAGGACGTGAGCCTTCTACAGACAAATGAGACAGGTGTAGTCGATCCCAGCCACCATCGTTGCGGCTATTGAATCTGAGTCATGAATTGAAGACTGAAGTCGTGATTTCAAAATTTTTAAAAGTGTTTGACAAAGATTGAAGCAATTTAAAACCAAAAAACAAAAAGGTGTGATATACGTCTCTTAAACGTCTGTTATTTCCTTATTGACATCAAATTTCATGATTCAGCATCAAAAAGTTTACTGAGTTGACAAAAAGTATTTAAGACATTTGCGAATAACGAGAAAGAAATAATTATGATGCAGCAGTAAAAAATCATGATAATGAAAATAAAAGTAAATGAAATATATTCTTAAAATAAAATAAACAACAAAATTATTTGAGCATCGCTATTAAAAAAAAAAAAAAAAAAGAAAAAAATAATAATTAAAAATGGTAACTAGTCAAGGTGGCGTGCTACAAAGAATAATTCGCGAGAGAAAAAAAAAGCCATACCTAAATAAATAATCCACAACCAACCAACAAATCAAAAGAAAAAACGTAATCAACACGTTCTAATTTCAATATTTACAAAGAATTTCTCAAATGGAAAGTACTCCACATAATTTTTTGGACAGCAATTAACTAAGATTTGGCAACAACGAATGAAGAAGAGACGTTTAAAATTTGATCACTTTTTCCTTACAGGCTCACGATAAAATTTTTTTCGAAAGAATTTACACGTAGAAACAAAAATAAGTAAATACATAACAACATTCAGAAGAAGAGGGGGAAATAAAAGAAAGATGTGTCACAGGCCAATTTACAATTGATGGAAATTTTTAGGAAAAGAGGGAGGTTGGTATACACTATCAATTATGAATATTTTTGTCTTCTAAAAAAAAAAGATTCAGTCAGCCAAAATATCGAGAACCTCGGCCACTAAAAATCGTCTTTTTCTTCTTTGCTATGCGGAGTAAATCACTAGAAAAGTTTGGACTGTCAAAAGTTCCGCATTTTCTTCACATTATGAGTATGAATTAGTTAATTAAAGATACGAAATATAGGTACAAATATTTTATGTAAAATTATTCATCTAATTTAAACAATAATTTACGTAAATATAATTTTTACAAATTTTCAAAAAAAAAAAAGAGAAAAGAAAAACAAACAATTTTTATTATACCTTTATTATTTCTTTTTTCCTAAGTCGTATTGCAACCAAACATCACTAAGATGTTTAAAAATAACTTCATATGACTATTATGATTAAGTAACTATACGTACTCTATCATTAAGATAAGATACATTTCTTTTCTTTCATTCATCATAAAAATAAGAAATGTATCGTTATTGTATCAATGTACCTGAACAGGAGGAGGGAAAAAATTAGAAATAAATAAATAAAATCCCCCGTATTATAAGTAGCATCAAGGTATACTGACATGTGTAGAGATCAGTTGGAAATGTACATTGGTTGCGAGGTTTCTCAAAAAAATAAAAATGATAATGCTAATGATACTAATAATTACAGTAATAATAATTACAATAATAGGTAATAATAAAACCTAATATGTAATGATAAAATTAAGATAAAAATTAATAAACAATAACGGTGGCTTTTTATATTTAAAACTGGGCGAAGGTATACGTGTGTTGGGTGCCGCAACCAACTCAACCTGGAAACAAAAATCGATAAAAACATTTTACATCGTAGCCGGCGCAATTTGAAAAACTTTTTATACAGCTTTCGAATGTGGCTGTTGCCGATTGTAGGAGGAACGCATCCGTGTAGCCGGATAACGAAATAAATTCGTTTTTTTCTCTCTCTCTTTTTCTATTCCCCTTAATACTTCAAACGCATGAGCGGGTCTATTGCTACTATGAAAAATTTCTGGTTAAATGATATCGAGCAAGGAAAGGCTTTTAATGATACTTTCGAGAGAATATTACTCGTAATAACATGATGTATTGAGTACTCGCGAACGCATCAAGTTTGTAAAATATGGAGTCGAGGGAAGGAAGGCTAAAATTATTACGATTGTTGTATGAGAGGATGATACATTTCCGTCTTGAACTTCTCAATTCTTGATGACCCAAATTTAACAAACGTAGACCAAGCTGCAACTACTAATTCATCGGAGTACAAATATTATAGCAGCAATACACTTACGAGATTGAGACTACTCCTCACGGTATTTTGACGACTCTTGAAAAAACTGTCACTGTTTTCGTCACGTTCAATGATGTAATCAATGACACTGGCCTACTTTAGGGACTTGAAACTTTGCTACTTCGAGACCTGTATTAGTTTTCAATAAACCAGAGTTAATACAATATACAAGGAACTTTATGCACTGTTTAGGGCTGAGTAGCTCATTCTGCTTCCTCTATGCTGTTTATTTACAGGCTCAAGCCACGATTTTGATACTATAAAGTCATCGATGTCGAGCTAACACAGGTCTCAAATACCTTTATACAAGACCCGATACACAGTATATGTATACTAGGACTCTCTTCAGCGACTTGAAAGAATTTTGACCTTTATTACTTTATATGTCAGCCTGTAACATAAACTAAACTCAGATACTTCACAAAAACACTCCCGATAAGAGGGTAAACGAGTAGAGCGAATGAGCCTCTCAATCAAGGGGGTGAGGGGGGTGCCAGAAGTCGATATGATCGATAAAATAGATCGAGCCCATATTTATTGAATCATTTCTTAGAACATCAAAATATTATCGGGAGTAAATGAGAAAAGAAACTCTGTACTAAACAGAGAGCGCTAGTGGTGTACTTGCTACACTGCCGGAACTTGTGAGTGACCTTGACCTACTTCAGGGGCTTGAAAAATGTTCAACCTTCGCTACTTTGGAACCGGTATCCTGAGCCTTCATCCAACTAGACCTCACTGAGCTGCACCGCTACAGCCTCCAATATACCAGGCCTGATATATGATTGATGAATTCTGAGACTTTCCTGGATTATTCTCAATCCTTAGAACTTGGCTTATATCGAGATTAGCAAATAAAGGCAAAGGAGGCGCCCTCTAGAAGTCTAGTTTTACCATAGCAGCAATTTGAGGAAGCTTGCGAAATAACTGATGAAGTGAAAAAAATAATCTAAAAAATTTAAAATTACACTCATTTGAAAAAAAAAAGAAGAAAAGTCACGGGTTCTTTAACGAAGTTAGATGAGAGGAGGCAGGGAACCTGTTTTATGAATCTTATGGTGTTTGAAACGTTGTATATCTGGCTCATTGAAGGGACTAGGCCAATTGGTGTGTGGAGTATTGCATACCTAGTGACTTGAAGGAGCTATTTTAATCAGGCTATCAGTGCTGCCAGATCTACGGATTTTGAACATCTGAAAAAATATTAGAAAAATTTCATCCTCCAAGCTATAAGCGATAGGACAAAAACAAGAATTTTTCAAGTCCCATGGTCATGATTCAGCTATAGGTAAAACTATAGATGATAAGAGAGGGACTTGGAAAAATTTCAACCTTCAAGCCCCTTAGAAGAATTTCATCCTCCAAACTATGAGCGATAGGACGAAAACAAAAATTTCTCCAAGTCCCATGATCATGGTTGGGTTAGGTTGCCTCCTGGACGGCGGATGGCAGACACTAGACGTTTTTTCCGGAGAGACCCCCCCCCACCCGATAAAACAGGTTCCCTGTTAAAATTGAAAGGGCAACAAGTTTTGTTCTCTGCATTTTTTCATGAAAGACAATTTGAAACGGTGAAATTATGTTGTGTTATGGTCTCATGGTAGAAAACACCATGATCACTTTTTTTGCAGAACAAGTAGCGCTCCTAGCGGGACCTTTATCCGCGAATACGGACAATCGAACATATCCATGAAATCCTGGGTAAAGTTAGTTCCCTTGTCTGGATCTGAAAATCAATTGTGACTTGTCACAAGAAAAAACCGAACCCTAGGAACGGATCAGCAGTTAAGCGTTTGTATACGAGCAAGCCTGCAACTACGTTGAACCATTTCTGCTAATCCGTTCCTTGACGACTAAGGGTTTTTTCTCGTGACGAGTCACTCTGATGACCGTCTATTCGACCGAAAATTGAGAAAATGTCCGATACCTGCCATCCAAGTAGAACGAGTCACTGAGCTCTGACGTAGATCAAAAGTAGAAGGGTTCTCTGGGCTTGATCTGTTTCATAATGTCCGAAAACAAGCTATCTCAGACTTTTATGAAGGGGTGGGGGGGAGAGAGTTGAGCTCAAAATGACGTCGCCAAGATCATATTGTAATAGAACAGCAAAAATGGATCTCATATATGCGAGAGATGCCTGATGAGTTTGCACACATCACTGAGTAAAAGATAATCATGGGCTCTGCGGGGCGGGGGGGGGTACCGGAGAATTCAAGTGCGATACTCGGCAAAATTCGAACCGAGGAGTCGCAGTCGGCAAAATTGCAAATACAGAGTGCGGCAAAAATTTTCACTCGGCAAAATTCAATAATTAGTCGGCAGTCCTTACACTCACCCCCCCCCCTCCCCCTTGAAAAGCCTTGGTCAATGATATATAATTTTTGAGAATAGGGCGCGAGGAACTTGATTGAAAAGAATGGCTAAGCAGCTGTTGCTGATTTTCAATCACCCTAGACTATGATCTTTTAGAAGTGAATCTTGATGTCCCAATGCCTCTTTCAATCCTCATCAAACTCTTATTCGACGTCTTTTTCATTTTGAGAAAGAAATTACTCAGTTATGATCGATAAACAATCACCCTTGACTCCTCAATAAAAAAACAAACGCTTTTTTCCGATTCGTCTCAACAAGCGTAGCATTGAAATGGGTAGATGCTCGGGACCGTTCTCACGAGACCGATACGCGAAAGTGTAATCATACTCAACTTGTACTTACCTCGAAAAACTAAGGTTGTTCAACACTACAGCTGACCGTAGTAATGCTGAGCGTGAGCAGCGTAATATTCATTATGGAAAGCTGGGTCAGCTGGTCCTCGATGAGCAGCCATCATCTGAGCCTGACTATCCATCATATAACTCATAGCTCCATCAGGACTGAAACCACCTCCGCTAGGTCCTGGATGAGGAGAGAACACTACAATTCAATGGTAATATATTCTATTCAATTACACGATTTTTTTATCGTACACCCCGAGTGCAATAATATACCCTCGATTTGGTCAAATCGCAATTTATACAAATCGATCGTAGGTCAGTATTCGCTATAGTCGAATGTCAAAAGTAACATTGTCATAAATGAAATGACAAGCGAAAAATAAGAACGAATAGAGCCAACTATTAAGCTAAAAGCTCCTCGGGAATTTAAGTCGAACACGCCGGCGATTTATCACGAGAAACTTTGTCCCGGACAGGAAAAATGAATAATTCATGCACGATATTATTCAGTTTTCTCGGGATTTCCGCAACGAAAGAAATGTTCGACCCTCTTAACGGGTAAATGGGCGCGTTCTAGCGGGTTTTACATTGACGGATATGGAAGTAAGCAGTACAAACATATAAGAACAGTTATTCTGTGTCGAGTGTCTTTGCGAGTAGCCGGATAGCCAAGTAGCCCAGTGCGGGTTCGACGAGGGCGCCTACCAATATTACGACACGAAGTACGACGAGGGAAACAATTCCAGTCAGTCAATTTGTACACGAATAGTCCGAAATAAAAATAAAGCCAGCAGGGAGAAAATTATTACTAAACGAGGGCGAATTCGGAAAGTTTTTCCGCGCGCTGCTGGTAAAAATCCACCTTAGATAATACACTTTTTTTTTAGATGCGTATTGTCGAATATTCCGTACGTGTAACGCTTTCTCGTTTCAGTTGTTTTCACCCCTCGTGACTTCATTCGTCTTACGTTTGAAGCATACTCAAAATTTATAAATTTGAAATTCGCAGGCTTCACCTTATTAAATCTTCCTCCGTACGAAGAAGAAGATGGATAAAATGACGTATAGAGGAGGGGCAAAAATTATATCGTGCTCGAAAACGGCGCCTACAATTCGTGCACACTATACTTTTTCCTCTTTCTTTTCAACTTTTTTTCCAATTTATTTACGCGAACTTTTTCGTTCCATCTTTCTTAAATTCATAATTGAAGGAATCTGCTCTTTGGGGAGAGCTAGAACTTGGATCAAGAATTTCTGGCCTTATCCAAAATGGGCAGAAAACCTATGTACCTATACTGAACCATATTGACCATCGATTTCAAGTCAATTTTTGGTCGACACCCGAAGTCACCATCCATTTCAGGTTGACTTCTTCAATGCGTCGATTTCGAATCTATTTGTGGTTCTGGTCAACCGTCAATCGATCCCAAGTTGACGTTGATCTGCGGTTCGTTTTGAGTCGACCTCTGCGGGTGATTGCTCTGTTGGGTCGCTTCTAAGTCAATTTGTAGTTCTAGGTCGACATTTAGATGGCAAACAAAGGTAACACTCGATTCAAATTGATGAAGCTCGGTTTGTCGGACGTCAAAATACTTTTGGAAGGTGTGTGCCGACTCCCACCGAAGATTATGACGCTGATGTCTCAGCGCGAGAGTAGCGCCGGGTCAAAGATCGCCGTTATTTTGTGAAGTGCGAGCAGAACCTCTTATTTATCCCGGTGAGTGGCTAGCAAACAGACAAAACCCTTCTTCGTCTGGTTGGAAGACTTGTAAGCCACATTCTAGGTGACACTAACAGGCTTAGAAGTAGAAGACACTTAAGGTTGAGATAAAGCACATACGCTAGTAGTACCTACATCAATATGACTGGCGAAACCCTTAGAATCCTTGATTGTCTTGTAAGCGGATTTCCGAGCTATTTGCTCGAGGCAATAGGAGAACACGCAATGAGGACATCGCTACATTTTTTGTCCCGGATATACTTCACAACTATTTTCGCCTGGGATAGATCAACCATTATCTAGTAGGTAATTGAGATATAAAATTCTTGGAAGGGTGCGCGATAAGGTACGGATTTAATGGTGCAATTCAAAGAGGAAGGATCGTTAAAAAAATATGATCATGTCTTTAGATTCAGCATTTTTCCAAGATCCTCCTCCCTTCTTGCGTACTATGTTTTGAGCAGGGTGAAGAAGTTGAACAAGCTCCCAATAAAGATTGTTGCAACATCAGTTTCCATCCCATTATTCAGAATTTTCATCACATCCTGCAGTCAATTGGTCAATCGTAGGGTGGTGTGCTAAAAGTACCCTTGCTAAACTCAATTGAAACTTTTTACTGCGCTCAGTATTTTTCAAGCACTACCGAGTAAACATGTACCTAAAAGATGGGTGTCTCATCACATGAAACCCAACTACGTCGATACGTGGGTCAATGATTCTTCATTCAAGTCAACATATTATTTTAAAGCGCTAGCAAAAGAGCAGCCGGACTGTTATACAGTTCACCCGAAAAGCTGATTCTTATTAAAATTTATTGATCTCGTGAGATCGTTTCTTTTGGGACGCGCGAACTCTTTTTTCGCTATACTTTCTTTCATTTCCGATTACACGAAGTTAACGGGCCCCTTAGTCATTCTCGGTAGTCTCGAGCAAAAATGAAGACAAGAGAGAGAGAGAAAAAGAAGCGAGAAACAAAAAGATAGATAAAATGTGCGAAAATGGAAAAAAAAAAGACAAAGTTGAAAGAAGATAAAGACAGGGAAAAGAGAGTGTACGAAAGGGAGGGGGAAAAAAAGGTGTCCGTAAAAGACCTATAAATTCAGGCAAATGTGGCCATTTCACGAAAGGCAAGTATCGTAACGCCGTAAAAATGGAATCGTAACTGCAAACGCATTATTTAAACGTAAAATGGACCGCGTCGTCGCTCTTTTTCGCGCCGGTCGGCTCTCTTTTTTTCGCTTTGATGAAGTTATTGACACTCTCGCCGCCGAATGCAGAAGAGTACGAAATGATGGTAGAAGAAACGAGGAGTGGAGAAAACGACCGTTACGGAAACGGTTTCGGCTAGGGTAGATGACTCGGAAAGCTCTTTGTGGCTCCTTTTATGCTTCTTTTTTTTTTTCCTTCTCGTCGTGCGACTCGAGAAGACGAACGAAACCTCTTGACTTTTTTGCTTCTCCCCCTGCGCTATTAGCCGTATAGTAGTATTTTGCACCGACGACGTCGTATTGCCGGAAATTGACTGCGAAAAGTGTTACAGCGCTATCGGCATGGTACAGCCACACGAAGGAAGAGTACTCGAAGAGAGTTACCGAAAGTCCTTGTTTCCGCGACAACTTTTTCTAGGGGCTGAAAAAGCAAGGAGCTCAACTGAATCTGTTAACAACTTCCTCCGGCGCGTGTTTTTAATTGATTGACGGATAGAATCATAATAAGTACCGGCTAGCGCATACATAATTTGTTTATCGAGATGAAATAATAATATGGTGTCGTACGAGTGGATGCAATCGACTCTTGCGCGTTCCAATTCACCATTAATCGATCGAAAGCTGCTATGACGGTAGCGCTGCTTTTATTTTATGTACGATCATATTTCCGCGAATAAGGTGTGAGCACTGCCAAAAATACATGACTGATAAACTTGCGATATTTCTACAAGTTACTCAATAAAGGTCGTATTATAGAGAATTGAAGATAGGGAAGAGTATCATGTTCTCGAGTTGCTTCGATCTTGATGTACTTCATTTGTTTTTCAGGAGAAAAACGCCCAGATTATAGCGTGTGAAAAAGAAATTCAATAAAAGTTCATCTCTATGCTTCCCCAATCAAGCAAGGAGACAAGACTCATCAATCGAACTCTGAATGCCATTAAAGTCAGACGCGAGACCAGACTGAGGGTTTATAATTCAGTAGCAATGTCAATGTTAAGGTGCGGATCAGAGGTATGGGGTCTGAAAAAAATCAAACAAAGCTGCTGAAACGTAATGCTACAAGTTTAACGCTCAATGAAGATCAAGTATGATCAATCGGTGGGTGCAGACCGATCACCTAGAGAAGTTGTAGATTGCACACCTGTTGGAAAGTGCTCACGGAAGAGACATAGGGAAGGAATCCCGGGCAAAGGAGAGGCATTCGCATACATAAAGACAGATCACCAGGCCTATAGACCAGTGGTACTCAACGGGTGGCCCGTGTGAGGTAATAAAATTTTAAAAAATAATTATAATTGATAAAGGAAAAAAACAGAGGAAAGAGGATAGAACGAGGTACTCGCCAAAATCTGCTCTCGAAGTGTACTCGTCTGGCACGCTTCAATTTCATCATTTCTTATGGGCATTTCAAAACATGAGCATTATTGATGTAAGATTTACCTAACCCAACCTAACTTGGCCCGCGCAAGGTGTGAGAAATTCTCCTTTGGCCCACAACACACAAAAGGTTAAGACCACTGCTATAGACGAAGACATCCAGAAGAACAATGCGAAAGTCAAGGTTAGTTGACCAATCACCCTAAATCTGATTAGTACCGAAGTTGAAAAAATCATATCCATCGGATTCCTCCTCCTCCCCGCCTCAATCAAAAGCGTTACAAAGGCGTGCAGACGCAATCTCGGATTACACCTCAAAGAGTGGCCAACAGAATTGATAACGATTTGGAGAGTTGACTAGGAGAAGCCTCCAAGATGAGTCTCCACAACTATGTTCAATAACTACCTCTCCACGGATCATAAAGACATTGATGCGAGAAAGGAATTTGATCCAAGTCGATGTGACCACAATAAAGAGTCCTCTCCAAATACGATATGAAATTTTAGAGGACTGCCAGCAGTTTTACCCTCTCCGTGTTCGTTATTGTATACACACCGCCATAAGTCTGGCTTACAAACTTACTTCGACGATACAATTTACAGCGCATTGCGATGCTGTACACAAGCCAAAATGAGACAGACACGGATCTCTTCGCGCGCAGGCTGTCTTATAAACCACCCCAATGCGCGGTAGACGTAATGGATATTAACTAAGATTACTGGGAACATTTATTTTAGACTGTATTACCCCTCGCACGACCCACCATCGTATTGAGCTGCTGCGTGCTACGACACCTCCAGTCGTCTTCGTTCCACCGACTCTCGTCTTCGCGTCTTCTTATCATCAATAAAATGTAGAATTTCGCGGACGAAAAACAGCTGCATCCAGAGAGTAAATCCCAATTGTGTGGCGCCCTTCTTTGGTTTTTCGCCAGCGCAATATACGTATATAAAATCAGTATTATACTCGTACGAGTAAAAATATAAGAGAAAACGTCGACAGTGGCGCGACAGCACCAAAACGAGATCGTCATCCACCAAAAATTGATAAACAACGCGGTATAATTTTTCAGAAGGGGTTTCAATAATTTTTAAGACCTTTTTTTAGAAGAAAAAAAAGAACATGCTCGAAGGTAAGGGTCTGGAATACGAAAAATGATTCATGGGCCAAGTGTCACCGCGTAATGTATACACGAAGTTCCGGATTGTCACGAATTTCAGCACCTATTAGGGAGACGGATGAAAGAAGTCGATTTACGGATTAAACGACATCTTCTTAAGAGCGTTATATATCACCTGTCATGGCAAACACGATGGCGGGTTCATTTTTGGAAACAATTAAGACTCGCACACGCCTCGATATATCTGAAGCGCATTCAGCCAAAATTCATCGAGGTCTTCGTCATTACAACAACTTTTTTTTTTGGGAGCCATTACAGCGTCGTTCGGGCCCAATCATCACATTTTATTTTCCACCCTAAAATAACGAAATTGATACAAGAAAATTTGGCGTAGTCAAACGATATAATGTCGAAAAGACAGCGCTGCGCGTAGAATGGCGTACAGACTCGTAAAACAGTCAAGTTTGTCTTATGTTCATTTAACGAGCAAATAATCGTTGCGAAACGATTTTGGTAGTTGTCTGCTGAATCGGGGAACTTCCTACTGCGAAATTCGAACGAGAGGACAGAAACGATGTTCTAAAAATAGAGGTTCGCGAGAAAGAAAGTAAGTATAAGGGGAAGAAAAAAAAGTACAGAAAATCGTCAAGGGTGTACCTTCTTCTTACTCGCGCCAAATGGCACACCGGTAAAATTAAGCAGCCGGTAAAGAGTTTATCAGAGCAATAAAAGTTGTGCGTCTATTAGGTATAAAGGTTCGTATTGTTTTAAATAATGGCGTAATTGGTACGACGACCAAAGAAGGGTTCTTTTCCACCAAAAAGCGTTTCTTCGCAATTTTCTGGACTTTTACGAGCGTTTTTACTTCGACTAGTTATATACAATTATTCTCGACAACTTATCCGGAGCTCGTATTCGACGCTTAATAAAAGTTGATTACCTCGTCGTACTTTTCTTTCCCTCGTCACGTCGTTTCTTCTGTAATCATCATCGGAGTGTATAAACTGACCCTCAACTTTGATTGCGGGCATACTTTTGCACTTATTCTCGCGAAAGTATTCACACATCGCACTCGGGGGTATAAATATTATCGTGGCTCACACTTACCCGCTCTATTCGACTGGTCGATCATTGGCTGCACAATTCTTCTTCTAGCATTTATGAACCTGAAACAAATCCGAAAAAATTGATTCATTAATAAATTAATTTAGACAAGAGAACACGATTTTAGGATACACTTTTTAAAGAAATTAGAGAGTTCTTCCATCTTTTATTTTTTACTACTTTTATCGCCGTCTTCTACAAAAGAAGAATTAATTTTATAGGTGTGTCAACTTCCTCTTTAGTTCCTCCTTCTTTTCCCTTTTCTCATTTCTCAAATAGCGGAGGTGTTTGAGCTGGATTGAACAGAGAAAGAAAGCGAAAAAAAAAACGAATAGGAGGTGAAAAAAGAATCATTGTTAAGTCATTTATCAGACCAGCTCTCACTCTATTGCGGAAAATAGTGTTAGACGAAGAAGAGAATGAGAAATAATTCGACAGGGATCACCCTGTTTCCTAATGTTTTTTTTCTCTCCTCTGTTTTCCCCCTTCTCCAGCGTTTCTTTCTTTTTTTTTTTCAAGTTACTTTCTCATTTCGGGCAAGTTACGACCGGTAGCGTTAACTAATATCGATTTTACAATTAATGCAAAAATGCGATAATGGACACCCCTTTTATAAACACCATTCGAAAAGGTTGGCAGTTCAAGGGAAACGAGTAATGGGATTTTACCCCCCTCTCGCATCGTCTTTTAAAAAAATTGAAGGCCTCCAAAAAATATTATTAGGTGAGGATTATAATAGCGTCAAATGCGATTAACATTTAAATTTTATGAATCGCGAGTAAGGGTGCGCTCTTGCGGGTAAATTTCACCGGTCCATTGAAACGGAATTAAAATGTTGGTAATCTCTGAAAGACGAGTAAATGATGACATGACAAATACTGCAGATGAATACCAGTTAACAACGTTCAGGACATGAATTACGAGAACGATTTGAATTTCTGATATGATTTGCAAATTACTCGTAGTCAATGTTTGGGTCATTTTTGCTCGTCGATAAAAAACGATAAGCAGAAGAATTAGTGGTAAATGAATCAAATATTCTTAATAGAGAGGTTTTTCTCATTTAAATTTTTCGATTAAATTGGATTTTTCGAATTTATACTTCTTTCAGAAGAAATTTTGAGCAGACAACTCAAAATTTCCTATTCAATGTTTTGAAGTATGATTTACTCAAAATTAGCAATCTATATGAAATTCAGATCTGAACAAGCAACCGCGCAACTTGTGCCCTAATCCAATTAGAAATCTGTGAATTCCATGAGGACAATACGAACTGGAATAAAATTTTCAAAATCAGTCAAGTTCTGGCTGTTGGGTAGCATGATGACAAACATTCCTCCAGATCTTGTTGAAAATTTCAAATTGTTCGTACTCTTCAACTTCCCACAACAAATTTCTGTCAAGTCCTTCAGCATTAGTTTTAATCGGTGAGTAGAACAAAGAAGTAGGTTTGGTGTCAAAAAGAGTTTCAACAGCGTCCTAGGTCTGCAAAAGTTCAATGATAAGTGATCTGAATTCTAAAAATGCCTGATTATTACTTAATTATTTATTAACATTCAAACAGGCCAACCTTAGCACCATGACTTCTCTCGCTTTCACCCAAGATTCTGTTATGACAGCGGATTACTGATAAGAGAATCAAGGAGCAATCCTTTTTGATGAGAAGAACAGAATTACAGTATTTAAATTTCTTTGAAAGAAATAACATCCAAAAGGAAAATTTCACGCTCTACAAATTTCATTGACTTATTCTCGTTGTTTTTGCATAATTTGCTTAATATTGAAAATTGCTCTATAAATCTGCTGTACCACGGCCAACTTCAATTACTGGCTTCATCAGAAAGGGTAGATAAAATGGAACTCCATTTTGTTTAGGATCGATTCTCCAGCTGATGTCTGCAATTATGCTTAGTTACTGAGGTACGTTGTAGAGTGACGTCATCAATGTACAGTGACATCATCGAAGTACAGAAAAATTGATTTAATGCAGCCATCAGCTGGAGACTGGTTCCTAAACAAGGTGGAGTCCCATTATATCTCTCGTTATAGTATCTTTGTGAGGATGAAATTCAACACATGAAACACCTATCATATGAAAAATTCAAATCAACATTTTTCAGCTCTAAAATTTCAAAGACTAAAACTTTCATTTTCTTCATTTAAAAAAAAAAAAAAAAAGAAAATCTCCATTTTTTGAGATATGATAATAATTTTGTCAAAACGCCTGTTAGTTACCTTCCACCTACTGCGCTGTTGCCAAGTGAATCACTAATGAAGCCCGTAATTATTGCAAATTTTTGCAGGGTTGCAATGTTTTAAACAAGGGACGTTTAAAACATGTTTTAAACGTGTTTCAAACACACAAAGAAAACCAAATTCCGTTTCAAACAGAAATATGTTTAAAACCTGTTTTTTTTTTTTGTTTTGAACGTGTTTCTTGTCTATCTTTTTAAAACAATAAAAAACGTTTCCTCTTTACCAACTATATTTAAAATTACAGTAATCAATGATCAAGGCGTTCATAAATAAGATAATTATAAATATCTTCCAGGTGGAAAGAAATACATTGTTTCAAACGATGTTTAAAACTTTTAAAACATGTTTCAAACGGGGGAAAAAATCCGCATTTAAAACCTGTTTTAAACATAAAATCTATTTGAAACTGAAAAGAACATGTTTTTGATTCTTCCAGGTGGAAAAAAACATCGTTTTAAACGATGTTAATACATTTTTAAAACATTAAAAATTTAAAACATGTTTAAAACATGTTTTAAAGGAGAGAAAAAACTTGCATTTACAACCTGTATTAAATATAAAATCTGTTTTAAACTAAAAAAACATGTTTTTTTTAAAAAAGCGTTTTTTTTTTTTTTTTTTTGCAACTCTGCAAATTTGATTAAGGCAGCGTTGCATGCGGCAAAATATGGAAGTAACACCAAAAGGTGATGATGTATTTTTGATTGATAAGAGGTTATACAAATAAAATTGTTTCTACTGCCCTAAATATTGTTTTTTTTGAAAAAATGAAGAGAATGAAAGTTGTAGCGCATGTAATTATCTTTCAGATAGGTTCACCTTTGAACATTTTTGCATTTTTTCACATCTTCACCTTTCGGTGTTAATTCCACCAATCGACAAAAAAGATTTGTTTTGCCGCCAGAGGGCTCAATCAAATTTGCTAATATTGAAGTCGACCCTGTCTGTACACTCAACCCTGGTCTTGAGAGTCACGTTCTCATTGCGTAACGCCCATCTTCTTAATACAACGCCAGCGCTGCTCACTTCAAATTACAAATATGATAGATCTGACTGCTGGTGCTCCTCGCAAATGACGGTCCAAATGGTCCAATTTTGAAATTATGACATTCATACCAGATTATAATTGGCCAATCAGTATAGAAGTGTAAGTTGGATTTCTCATACAAATAAAATAGTAGTTCCCTGGTAACATCGCAATAATGATAACTATGAGTGGCAGTAAGCAAAAGTACCCATTTTTGTGTTCAGTAGTTAGTTAGTTATTCAATATTAAGATTATTATTGACATATTGAAACAAAGTGATACAGGATCTTGGAGATGGAGTCGTTTTCTGATTGGCTGATTCACATGTTCATTTTTTTGAACAGAGTTGCACTCCCAAATATGAAGTGGCAATCCCACAGATTGTTGGATATGCCAATTGGTCCGACAATCTCATTGGTTCTTATAAGAATAGGTACATAACAAACGTTTTGATCATACACTCTCATTCAAAAACAAGAAATAAATAAGGAACCAAATGCTGTGATTCAGAATTTGCAAGTTGAGTAAGAGTACTTTAAATTGTATCTTTGTTTCCTGATTTATCTCTCGTTTTGAAACATTAAAAGATGACTTTATTATTCTTCAACAACATGTTTGGCTGGCGCCTTGCCGCACCGAGAAGCTTGTTCAATGTGTGACAGGGGAAAGTCTTTTGACAGCAAATTTTGGAAGGTCCTAAACCCTCAGCAAAATCTTTACACCAAAACGAGCAGGTATAGAAATTATGTGAGTGCTAGCACTATCAAAGAAAGTAAAAATTTATCCACAGTAATTTCTGTTATATTGAAAATTTTACAGTCAATGAAAAAACAGTCATAACTATTCACCTTGAATCATTTTGACGGCGGTAAATAGATTGAAAAATTTTATAGTTCAAATCAAACACACCCAATAGCTAAACAGATAGCGATAATATTCTCTTTTTTTTCATGCCAATAACAGGACATCATTTCGAATCTCGCAGGCTCATGCTCTCAATTTCATACCCTTCCTTCCCGCATTGGTCGCTTCTTAAATCTCAATTGGGGCACAGATTTTCGAGATCGAACAATATCAACATTTTTAGTTTCCCATCCCGCGTATCCGAAGGAAGAGATTGAAACCATAAAATGGAAGCATAATAGGTTACAGAAAATTGACGATTTCCTCCATTACGTAGACATACATAAGCGATTATCGTCAGAAATAAAGATTGTATTAGCTCGGCTGTTTGGGCCCCTTCATAATATTTCGAATACATAGTATACGTCAGAAAAAATAATAAAATCAAATTGAAAAATACACTCAAAGAATCTAGCCGCAAGGTCCCGTATGGGACTTATACAAATCGTTCTCAGTTAACCCTCCTTCTCCTTTTATAGTGTACATGGAAATATTCTGGCTATTTCTCTCTCTTCTTCACTTCAGCGGATTACGGAGCATGAACTGAAATTTGGAAAACTTATTCCAAGACTCGAACTATGCGAAACGTAGATAGGGAAGAAGAGAGCGTTGGCGGAAGGCAAACCACGCGCTGTGTACACGTGATACCCGAAGTAAACGGATTCTGGACATTGTCCACCCTTCAACATGATAAATGCTGCTAATATTGCTGTTGAGTCCCTCTTGTACTACTTAAAAAGATTATCCTTTCCAAAAGCACGAGGCGACGGATGCGACAATAACATTCGAGTTTCGTGTTTCAGTAGTCGAGAATCGCTGGGCTATAAAGTATATACACACAGCGAAGTTGAAAGTTTAGTTAGCAATCCAAAATAGTATTTCGCGAATAACGATACTCGCACGGATGAATTCGACGATAAAACGAACAAGTACGAAATTTCATACTTCAATATACCGGGTACACCTAGACCGAAATAAACCTCTTCACCTAATACCATAATTTAATGTAGCATTAATATTATGAGAATCAGAATAGTAATAACCTGACGGTCAAAATGCGCGCATCAAGCAGGAAAACGACGAAGTAATAAAACAGAACAATAATGCCTTGTCTTTATTTCAAGTTACAAAGTGGCACAGTCTCTAAGTAGCAATAAATAACGCGTGAAAGTGCGTTTCTTACAGCAAAAGCTCGTTACTCGTTCGTCTGTCTTTTATTGTAACACAGTGCGGAGGAAAAACACAAAATTAGGTAATACATAAGGAAGCCACGTTTTCATCGAAAAACCTAATCTACGGTACTGATATAATGGAAACCAATTTAGTATGAAGTGTATACCACCTTAGTATCTCATTTCGTTGGTCACTTTATAGCTGCGTATATATCGACCCAAATCTCCTCATATAATACTGTACATAAAGAAAGCTTTAGCGTGCACCTACACACGTACATATCGAACCCTCTCTCGAAGCCTGCGGGCGGAAAAATTCTTTATTTTCGCTTCGTTCAACCATCGAATCTAATTCTTCGTCATCGGCATCATGTTCTCCCATATTAGGGATCGAGTGGCATGGAAATGACCTTTAAGTAGTCTTACCTTCTCGCTCTACCCCCTATTCTTACACAGCGACGAGGAGATGGAACAAATTTTCTTATCGCTTTCTTCTGCCTCCCTTCGGAAGACGAATGTAAAGCCACTTACGAATCGAATTTATGAGGATTCGAGAGGATTGACAACACACGTTCCAAAATTTTGGATTACGCGTTATCATTATTATTTTCTTTTTTATGACTATCAGATTTGCGTGTATACAAACACGAGTATGTTCTGTCTTTCAGGAGAGAGGATTTGTAGAATCGTAAATAGGATGCTCCATTCAACAAAGAGCTGTAAATCTCCAGCCTCTTGAATTGAATAATAATATTGATTATTAATCATTGGTAATAGGCAACGAGATTCGTTTGTTTCAGGGAACTAACAAAGAAAATCGTTACGGTTTTCTGTCGAGACAAGCAAAATTGATGATAACAAAAACAAGCTAAAACTAAATAGTTCAGGGTGGAGAAGAACGTACACATTTTCAGCTTCATTTTACATCAAATCTCATGATTCATAACAAGAGAATTGATTTTGTCATGTAAGAGGATAATATGAGTAAGATGATGTAAAATGAAGCTTACCTTGACTTCACGAAAATCAAGTTTTTATCTTGAAAAATTTCGCCATTTTTGTAGTACATAATTTACTTTCTCAAAGGTATTCATGCTTTGTGCTCTGAAAGCTTCAGTCTGTTATGTGACGTCACGGAAAATCGATTTATAACTTGCTTGAATTTGGTTGATTCAATATTATATATTTTTTTAAATCTTGGCGAGTCATCATTTTGTACGAGCACTCAAAACGAGTGAAAATTTGCGTAGGAAGAAAAAAACAAGAAGACAGTCATCTTTATACAGTGATGGGCGATAATCGATAGTCCCGATAGGTTTTCCTGAAACTATCGATACTATCGGTAGTTTGGATGAAAAACGTCGATCAGGAGGAAAGTACCTGTGCTACTTGTAGGATAGATAATTTTCTCCTGATCGTTATTTTTTTTTTTTGGAAAATCCTGTAAAAGAATGTATTCTAGTGTTACCAGATATGGACGCGACTAAGAAATACCTCAAAAAATTGGCCTCACACCCAAAAAGCACATATGTGACCAAAAGTGAACAGTGAACGGTCGACTAATTGACATTCCAGTTCCTTTCTCTTTCTTTCAAATGTGTTATCAGTAAATTTCGACCAATTTTGTGATTTTGATAAAAAAAAAAGAAAACCTTTCGAACTGTCGATAGTTTCTCAAACTATTGGCGATGGTTTTCACGAAACTATCGACAGTATCGATAGTCTATCGATAGTTCCCATCACTAATACTTCTCTCGCGACTTAAAAACGAATTAATCGATCAAATCGATTTCTTCGGGTGGCGCTGTCGTTCAACCATCATCATTGCCCCGCGAAGCGTGTACGAAAGACGAATTTTCTAACATCATTATTTCGGTATGTTATTTTTTTGAATTATGTTACATGGGGTTGAGAGATCGATGCCCTTAGTTTTTAGGTACGTACACCCCCTTCTCGCGCGAATATATCGCATTCAAAAATAAAACATGATTAATGCGAGCACGAGTAAATTGTCTTGAAAACATCATGTCCTTTCCATTTCAAAGAGCTTATCTACGACATCAACGCCACTCATTTCTTCCGGTTGATGATAACGTCTCTCCCTTCTTTCTTATATTCAATATTTTTTTCCCTTTTACCGTAGCGATTATTGTTTCATTCTCCTCTTCTACTCAGAAGGAAAAAGGCACAACAGCCGATATGGTTGAAATAAAAAAAACGATGAAGTCTAATTTCGGCGAGCACATTCCGCCTGATTTCGATAATCGCGCGCGAATTTAACGATTGCAATTTAGCGCGCATGAAAATGTCAACTTAAACTTAATAACAACTTTAAACAATTATGAACATCAGGCGCCGTTCAATATGAGTTTGACCCTGGTACTGGTACGGATCATAGACCTTTGCAACAGCTGTTACCGAGTATTTTCACTCGTACACACTCCCATGTCTAGAGATTTTTCTCCCCATACTTGCAGCTAATAAAATTGTCATGTCTACTCCAGAAGGTCGGAGAGCTTTCTTGCACCGTCCATACAGTTATATTGAGAGAACCGAATGTACAATTATTTTCTAAAGAGGTGTACGTAATGTGCGTTCGCGGTGTGCCTATATACTTTTCCAAATAATCTATCAGACATACGCAGACCACGCTGAAGAAAAATATGTAAGCGATTTAATGGATTTTCTTTCAGCATTCTGCGCTACCCTTCTTCTTTCACTCGCGTAAATTCATTCCCCGGTGTAATCGACACACATGGTTAACTGAATGTTACGTTCGTGCAGGTGTGAATTTTCAAAACATTTTCCCATTAATTTAATAAACTCGCAAACTCTTTTCCCCCTTTCGAACGAAAATTGATTCTTTCTTCTATACTAATATACTTTTCGTCTCTATATTGCGTATAAAAACAACGCTCCTTCTTTCCAAACTTCATGGAAAATTTTGTACAAATTATTCTAATCTTCGAGCATATACTATAGGGAAATGTCTTTGACATCAAATGGATACGATGATAGCTGCAAGTTCGTCCATTGTGGTTTTTCCATGCCTATAGGATCATTATACATTTTCTTCTTCTTCCTGCACCCTTATTTTGCAGACCACTATTCTTTATACGATGGACTATTAGAACTATAAATTATGTTTCTCGACGGGATAATGTAGGACGGAAGAAAGAGGGATTTCCTGTATTTTTACACTGCCACCGTTTTCTGTGAACTCTATATTACAGCGTACGCTGGCTGGTATATAGTACGCAATGGAAGACGATTTTTATGTTCATTCACTTAGAATCGTTTTGAACATGGTTACACAGCGCTGTCAAATAACCACCAGAAGGATTACCTTCTTTCTTTATTACATATTGGACTTTCGTTTTGCTAAGCTTTCGATATTTCTCTTATTTTTCCGACAATATTGCGCACGAGCGAGTCGTCCTCGACCATTTCGGTAACCTCGGAATAAATCTCGATGCATTTATCACGATTATACTTTTGACTGCACGCATACGCGCACAAACTCCACCTACCGCAGGTACGAAAGTCGAAGTGGAACTAGAAAAATGATCACCGGTGACGCGCGACGTCGGTCCGGCGCGCGTTTTGCGGCTTAGTAAACTTTTCAGAGAACTCAATTAGACATCCTAAAATGACGGTATTCTACACACACAAAGCGAAAACGCTATTGTTTGATTGTCCCTAAAGATCGTATTAGGAAGTAGGGATTCTCGCTGCTGAATACCAACTTAACCCTTTGCTTCCGGTCTCCCGAGAAAAGAATTATTAAGGGATGATAAGAAACCCTTCAAATTGGGATTAAATACTACTTTTGTCGCGTTCTGTTTATAGTTTATTGCCACCTACCCTTATTTTCTCGTCGAGTTTATATTATCATTACATTTTTAGGCTCTGCTGGTTCTTTTCATAAAACTGTACCTAACAATTATAACCTCGAAGCGGTACAACCCATTGGCTTGTTTACATTCAGATTTGGAAAAAGTTGATCGTGAAACGTCGAGACGGAAAGTGTACGCGAACTTTTATTGAGAATTAACGACGCGGAACACGAGTATTTGAGCGAAATGACCAGAAAGGAGTATGGCATCAATGTTTTGTCTAGAGAGAAGGTGAAATTGCGAATAAATCAAATCAGGTGTTATCTATGTGTATGTCAGGATCCAGGGATTCCATCTGCATTTCCCTTCAGTGACGCCGCATCCTTCATAGACTCATACCTATGACTTTTCGCCTCAAGTGCAACGGCTAAATCCTGCCATTGGTCGAAAAAAGAACAGAAATCCGTTCAAAAATAGTACTAAATTCTATTAAAGGTCCAAAACGAGAGCAAAAATTCGCTATTGGTCGTGACAATGTTGCCTTCGGATAGTTTCATAACAACGCAAATATTATCACTAGTGAAGATGAAGCATTATAATGCCAACACGATGGCCGGATTTAAAACGAAATGAAACTAGCAAATACTGAACAAACACTGGATTTCATGAGAATATACCTATACAAAATAAATTCACTGTTTGTCTTGATTTCTTTGACGGATTAGGTCAGTTGGATCTCGTTGGACAAAGAATGACAAAATTTTGACTAGAGATATTTCTTGACAGATTTCCGTGGTACAAAAACTTTTTTTCAGCATGTTCAAATTACGATATTTTTAGGACTTTCCAATGAATCTTACACGACTTTGGCACCATGTCCAATGAGCTAGCATTTCATTATTATAGTGATATAATGATCCATTTTTTTTTGCCTTATATTTATCTGGCTACAAATTTCATCTGCGAGTTCAGCGGTCACCACAATGTTCGAAGTATGACACGAAATCGACTGCGTGAATTTTCTGTTCTGAAGCTCTGAATTGTTGACAAATATTTGACACAGATGTAACAATCAGTGAAAATGGGCGGAGCAAATAATTTTTGGGTTATTCTCAAGTCATCATTTCTACCATTTTGCTAAACTTGATTGTCAAATATTGGTCAATAATTCAGACCTTTGGCATGGAAAATTCAGGAAGGTAATTTTGTGTCATTCTGGTGTCAAGTTGGACAAACAGGAAAGATATAGCTGTAGCGAGATTCCCTAGAGTTTTAGAAAACATGAAATAATAAAGGTGACTGTTCTGCTCTTCATTCGAGGATGATATGTACGCCTTCATGTTGAAAATCCACATCATCACCTCCCTCGTATTGAGAAATTTTTTCCATTACAGTCGGGATTTCAGAATTTGAAAAAAGTCACATCACAATATGAATTATGTTTGAACCGTAGAACTCAAATTTTAATCCCCTCTTCGATTGAAACTCGAGTATGATAGATCTGCAAAAAGCGATAATTCACTTGAACGCCATCTGGTCTCGCTTCACAAAATATATTTTCATCAACATTGCGCACGGTCTCTCTTTCTCTTTTCTCGTATGTATGCAATGTCATACACGCTCATATTGGGCACTAAGACACATACTTGTGAATTGTATTTTGAATATTATAATTAATAATAAGTAAAAAACGAGTTTTGCTAAAAGTCGGAATTTTGGGTTCCATATTATAAATACCCCAGTCTGTACCTACTTTAGTATACAACTTCGGTACATGTTGCAACACTCCGCTCACGAAAAAGTGTAGTCGGATCCCTAATTAAAGCACATCGTAGGGTAAGTTTTCAGTAACCGAAACTTTCACGTTAGTAATCTCGATTACGAACATGATTACACGTATTATATAAATTTAATTAGAATTTTCTTCGGAAACGAGTTTTCTAATTTACGTGAAACGTGGATCGGCGCGAGGTACTCTTTCCTCTTTTTATAGTGTCGTACACGTAACATACTAAACATAATCCGAGAACAAGAATAGCATATTATGCGCCTTTACTACGATGATTTATTTACAGACACAAAGAAAAAAAGCTTCTTGAATGCGCGTAGATACGAGGAATTATCTGATTAATGAGATATAAGCACGCAGTATATGGAAAAGTACACTTCAAGCTCGAAATAGTGAATAAAATAAAATGAAGGAAGATGTTCTCTAAAATTGGAGTTGAAAATCATGAAAGAATACGGGGTATGAATTGAAAAGAAGGTGTATTTTTTTGCTATAAAGGAAAGAGAGTGCAGTCATCGATTATTTCATAAAAGAAAGTCTCTTGACAATACCATAAGGTCAGAATTCTTTGCAACCAACTTATTTAGATCAGAAGTTAGGTTTGCGAGACTTTCAAGAGATTCCTATACAGCCATCCAAACAGAGAAGTTTCTTCACCTCCAGTTCCAATTATTACACGCTCTCATGAGGTTATGAGACCGACGAT
Organism: Aspidiotus destructor; assembly: GCA_035079395.1. Classification (NCBI taxonomy): domain Eukaryota; kingdom Metazoa; phylum Arthropoda; class Insecta; order Hemiptera; family Diaspididae; genus Aspidiotus; species Aspidiotus destructor. Next base: position 5,096,241 of record JAVHKZ010000003.1, on the reverse strand, counting down.
TCTTTTCCTATCCCAACACGATTTCTTCGATGTCTTTGCAAAGAGTAAACTTAAACTCGACACGCTCACTGATTCTCAGCCTCTATCATTACTGGGAGGGCATGCATTCAGTTCTGCAGTAAACGACACATACTCATCTCTTTGACACGACACATACACGCTCAACATGATTTACTGCTTTCTCTGCCCCTCTAAAGGAAAAAAAGACACCTAGAGGGGCGAAACTAGAGTTTCCCAATGGGCGGGGACGGGGAGGAGTAACCTCAATCTTGCAAGTCCAGTTACCCATTTTCAATGTAAGTCCATCAAAATTCAGACCTGACCAGAGCGTAATACGTTGTACTCGTCTGGCAGACAAAGTTTCTTTCATTTCTTTCAGGCCCCATCTATATAATTTTATTGATTCCAGAAATGGCAAGGGTGGGGACCTCGAAACTGTATCACCTGTTGATAAGAGATTATCTAAAAAGCCTCGACAATACTCGAGCAACAATTCATGTCGCTCATTTTCTTCCAGAATCCAACGCTCATCCGAGGGCTTTCCTCACTTCCACCAATCTCCTCCTTCCGTACAATAGAATGCCTGCGTGTTCGAATGATTGATTGGTAACGCGTGTGCCTTCTAACGCGTACATATATATATAGCGCAAGATGCCGAAGTTCGTGTTCACATTAGCCTTCGCGTGGTATGTTCGCATTAACCGTGTTGAGTGTTTTCCTAAAAACGAGAACGGCGACGAAGAATGAAAATATCATAAAAGAAATGACGAGAGAATGACTACAACATGTACAGAAAACAAGTGCGAATACGAGGGATTGACTTCACCCATCACCGCGAGGGTCACTTCGACGTAACCCTTTTTTTTTTTCCACTCTCCCCCCTGAAAGTGCTTCGCTGTTATACTGTGCGTACAGCGATGCGTCTGCTTTCCTTCTCGTTGGCTCTAGCTTTATTCTCTCACTTTTCTCGTTTTTCATCGCACACGATCAAGCATACAAAGCATGAACGTGCACAAATGCGGTACGCTACTAAAATAACAACAACAACAACAACGACAACAATAGCAACGGCAGCGACAAAGATAATCTTAACTAATGATCGCCAAAACGTATTAACGCGAATATACGTACGGAAAAGTGGTGCATATCACCATCGGGCATTTCTCCTATACCGCACGCATAAATGCATACAAGCATTCGTCCTTGTTTAGCGCGAGAATGGAATGCAGAAGGGGAGCTTCCACAATACCCTTCGCCAACCTCATACTTGACCGTCTTTCGCGCCACCCAATCCCAACGGTAACCAGCTTAATGCGCTTAATTGCAAAATTAAACCAAATCAGATCACGGTATAGTAACAAAAGCCTGCTGTCCGCGTTGTCTCTGATGCGATTTCGCGTAAAAATAACACGCCTCTGTTATATTGGGGCTCCTCTTCGCAAAGCGGATCATACACGCTGACTGATCATAATCGCGCGCCGAGTGGAGAGTCTCGTCTTTGAATGAATTAACTTCTAAAACTTGCAACCGTTTAACTCATTAGCTTCGATATATCGATAGTCGCACGAGTTAAATTTTAACAAGAACCGGGTATCGCACCGGTATGATGAAAATTTCACCGTAAGTCGATGGCACTGGCTTTGCTTGAGTTTTCTCTTCGCGAATACAGAAACAGCGTACGATGGGTACACACCCGGTGAAATGGGCCACACAAGAACCGAAATATCGCTTCCGACGAGTAGCGGCAGCGACGACGGGATTCGGTGGCGGCAACAGTGGATGAGGAGAGAAGGGCGGCGAGCGAAAAACTGGAAAATGTTAGGGTGTGCGGAACTACCACGCTTTTCTAACTTAGATAAGAGAAATTGCACTGTCAGGTCAGAATGATATATTTCTGCTACATTTCCATACTCTGGCGGAGTTGTGTACAAGAGAAAACATTCTCCCGGCCCAACATTGCTTCGCCGGTTCGAACTCATTCTTAATACCGCCATCAAAGTGTCTCCGTCTAACACGCGGTAAACGTTAATCGTTTTTTCTCTTTTCCAGTTTGCGAATTTATTCCGCTTTTATCATGGGAATTTATATAATTCCTCGACAGAAAAACCTTTTTCAGTTAATCCTTCCTCCAACAATTTTCTTCTTTCTTCCTTTTTTTTTTTTTCGACTTTTTTTCTTACGCGCCGGTTCTGCTGTAGTCTCTCGTCTGTAAACGCCACTAGTTTTTTGTCGCTCTTTTTCGCCCTCGGATTCGGAACTTGGAATTCGACGGAGAACAGGAGAGATTATAAATTTGTTTGTATACGTGGAAATTGAAAGTGCAGCAGTTCTTTTTTTTTTTCATTTCGTTACGTAGTAACAATAACAATAGGTGGAAGTCAGGAATTCGCATAGTTCTCTTCTATTTTGAAGCTGTAATACGGTCGTTTATTCGCTGACAGCGGTTTTATAAATATGAAGGTGGATAGTTCGTTCAATATGTCAGCAACTAAGTGAGGTAAAACCGTAAAACGAAAGGGTGGCACTGACGGTATTAAACGAGCTTGTTTTCTTTCAACTTCGTATTACACGAAAAACTTTAAGAGAACGCGAAGAAAGGAAAAAAAAAGGTACACGGAGATAGGCAATTTATTCGACACAGTACCGCCTGTCAAAAAACGCACGTTACTTTGAAACATACACGCTAACTAGATTGCCTATACAATTTTAATGAGATTTGCCGACACAGAGAATAAAGACGTACTTTAAATCATCTCGTTTGCCGGATGGAAATGGAAGAAGAAAAAAACATTTTTCCAAAGTTGTTTATCATTTAATTTTCATTCGCAAAACGATTTCGATTATTTCAACCCTAACTTTCTTCTTCTTCCGCTGTTTCGGCGGTGTTTATTGGTCTATTCTTTTTTTTTTTTAAATGATAATTTTTCGTTTTTCGGAAAGTTTTCTTCTTTTATCAGTATTTCCTTAATCCTTTTTTCTCTTCTTTTTTTTTTGCAACTTCTGTTTCTTTCTTCTCGTGCCATTCTCCCGTTTGAGGCTTCTTATACAAGGCGATTTTTTCGTCTAGGAAAATATTTCGACTTCTTTCTCCTTCATTTCTCGTCGTTCACCTTTTATTATCACCACATCTACCGGAAATTTACTTTCCTTATCACCCTCGGCAAGTTTTTCTCATTAAATTTTCGTTTCTTAGATTTAACGAGAAGAGAGAAAGAAAAAAAAGTTGTCCCTATCTTCTGATTCATTAACTGAGAAAGGGAAAATAAAAAGAAGAATTAATATTTCGACGCGTAACTCGACTCGCGCGTAATCGCGAAGTCAGTTTCATTTCCTTGTCTTCGTTGATGCTATCAGGCCGATTTAAAAATATTCTTACTACGCTTTAAATTGACGCGCACTTTTTCTGAATCCTCCGATGAATCCACGAAAAGAAAGAACGAGAACTTGAAAAAAACATTAAAAATATGTTGGACTGAGTGGCTCTCGGGCTCCACTCGCTCGCCTCTTTATCAGGAGTGTGTTGAGCTATATGACTGAGCCTAGTTCAGCTGCTTCAAAGTAGCGAAAGACAGAATTTATCACTTGAGAAAAATCTTGTAGGATGCGTCAAAATCATGTTGACAGTTGGATGAAATTTTGGGTCAACTTTTTTCATCCCAAAAACGCGCACTTCAAAAGAATAGTATGTTAACTTTATCTCAGAACTTTTTACTTTTCGGGGCCAAGTTAGGAACCAAAACGTGCCAAATTTGCCAAGACTCTCGAAGATGAAAAGTCGTATGAACTTTCAAATTTTACTCAGTTTGATAGTCAAATTTAGCACCAATTCCGGAAAAATACCTTAATGTCCCTACAAAGTTTTAAAATGCGGGAATTCTTGAACTTTCAGCTTGAAAACTTGGGCAAATCAGTCAATTTTTGGCACATTTTGGTCTCTAACTCGGCCTAAAAAAGTTTTACTTATAGGTTCAAATTGGAGATGAATTAGCCCAGAATCCCATTTAAGAGTTGACATCATTTTGGCATACAGTAAATCAGCTTTAGTATAAAGAAATATGAGACTAGTTAGCCTGATATGGTTAGTCAAGATCTTTGATGATGTCATAAATACAAAGTCGTGACAGGAGCCTGTATATGTGCAGCATAGAGGAGGCAGGATGAGTTAGTTAGCTCAACACACAGTTCATGGAGCTCCTAATACGTTGTATTTTAGGCTTAGTATGATGGAGGCCAAAGACACAGGTCTCAATGAAGCGAACATCGAAATTCTGAGTTTCTAAAGTAGGTTACTGATGACGTCATCAAGTATAGAAAAATGGTGAATGTTTCTTCAGGAGTAATCCGAGTCAAAAATCCGTGACAGTTTCTCCAAGAGTAGTCCTAGTCTTAGAAGAGCAAAAAACGCTAAAATTGGGTCTTTTTAAGATAAGACAACTTCGTTCGCAAAAATATTTTGATATTATAACATTGATTATCAGCCCATCTTCAGCCTCAGGGTAACTCTCGATCATACCGATTCTATTGGTAGACTCTATTGTACTCCCATACACTTGGATCAAAAAAGCAATTTCACTCATACTAATGTCAAGCCCAAACATTATACAATATGAAGTACAGTTGCCACCACTGTGAATGAAATGCACCTAGAAGTCCCCAAAAATCCTTTACACGTTTCCTCAACTAAGAATACTGATGAAGACATAGTACGCCTTGGATTCGCTAAATTACTGACTGTATGAATCAGTGTGACTAGATGACCCGCACAAATTTCCCCCATTTGTATTTGATCAGAAAAATGAATCTCAGAAAAGTGAGTAGAACGTCGAAAGCGTGAGTTGTAATAAAGTGGAAACAATGAGTTTAAACTTGTACTTTCTTTGGAATTCATAATGAGTATACAAAATGTGCCGATTCCAGGCCATTAGACATCTAGAAGGGATAGTGAGAAACGAAAAGCAGCATCCTGTTAAGCTTTAGAAGTACTTTGTGAAATAACGTTTACTGGTTCATGTTCAATCCAAAAACTTCAAATTCTTGAGTGGAGAATAATTTGTTCACTTCTACGTCCTGACAAAGAATCCCTCTCACGAAGCCAAATATTTTGAATGCTGATATTCCGTCGTCGATATCGCAATGATTTACCTATCTAATGGCGAATTGCCAGAGAGATAACAGTATCGTTTTGATCGTATAGAACTTTTATCGTTGAGTGAGTACGCAATAAACTTTACATCCACAGTATCAATATATTTCACCCTACTAATTAGGAAACAAGACAGGAAAATGATGAGTATCGTTTTATTACCCTTGTTTATTTCACGATTACTGTTGATATACATTTTTACGTATAGATCGATATTTTAATACTAACATAGTGCTTTCTAGCGCCTTGAGAAACCATTACCAGCCGGCAACTACCCCTCTTCTTGCTCTATAGTATCGAGTATTCTTCGAAATTATTGGACCACTTTTCGACCCCGTATATAGCTGTAACCCTTTCAAAAATACGTGCAGTGTAAGCTAGCGTAATTGAATTTCTATTCATTCAGAACTAAATAATCCTCCACGTCCATTAATAGCGACATTGATACGTGCGACGAAAAAGAGGGAAACGAATTTCGCCAAGACGAAAAAAGAAAAGCAAACAATTACAAGGTGAAAACTTTCGAGCCTACGCTTACGAGATGTAAATGAATGAGCGAGTCTGCATAGGGAAGAGAAGGAAATAAAAAATAATCTTAAAAGGTGGTACAGATATCGTATGAAAGCTAATCAGCTGAATGGATTAGTGTGTATAGTGAGAGCGAAAATGTTATTTTAAGGGGAATAATACTAATGGAGATTCCTGCAGCCGCCTATCATTATTTGCATGGTGTAAAATGGTTGATGAAATTAACGAACAATACGCGCGGATCTGATCTGAAAGCTAAAAATTTACGAAATACCCGAGTGCGATTCAGGGGGTGCGCTCGAACATATAAGCATTTGTAGGCTACAGAGCATGAATATTTAGTAATACAATGTACGATACAGTGATAGAGAAAGAAAGAGTGAGAGAGAGACCTCGTTAATGTAACATTCGCGTGCTCGGGCATTGTGTTGTTTTTATTATGGCTCGTATATACATATACCCCGTTCCGTATACACGGCTTGTATTTTTTGCTCTTGTTTACATAAGCACGCTCACAAGCCCACGATCCATCGACGACCACCGATATCATTGTAATCCAATACAGTAATGGATATTCTATTCTATTGAAAAAACGACTCCGCGTGTTCACCCCTTCCGTAAAGCATTAGTGACGGTGGCATTGATGATGCGACCACGAACGGTTCAATAATTCGCAGCATTAAGTTGTATAAGATGATGTCGGCTTTGAAAGAAGATGTGTTAACAGAAGTGCACTCGAGAACGATATTTGTCCGACCTTTTGTAGACAATATTATACTGTGTGTATATAGAGTGCTCCTACACGAATAACGATAAAAACTCAAAATGTGATAAGGAGCTTTTCAAGTTCGCTAAACGAAGGTGAATCGCCTGAAGGTAGTAAAGCGTCCATCAAATATATCGAATACACATCATTCAAGACGAAATGGTGTTGCGTAACAAGTTTAGGAAGGTACTAAAAACAAGTTCGACAAATATAATTAACCAGCCTCAATTTTGCAAGGTTTAACATACAAGATACTCCTGATATGCAGAGAACTTGGATAAAATGGGCTGAGAGCGTTGCCCAAAACCCACCATGGAGTATACAATAGTAATATACCAGGCCAAGGAACACCGGAAGAAGAGTGGACGAGCGGCTGAGCGAGTGAGCCCATTGGGTAATATGCAGTGACTATATACTAGGTATTAGAATGAGGAATTTGGTTAGGGTATAGGCTCAGGGTCAGTTTGAAGAGTGAACCAGAGCTTCCTTGCCTCCTGGAACCATGATTTGCCGTAAGTAGGGTCGACGTTTTCCTCAAAGAACGACCACAAAACAGGTTTCCTATTGAAAAGTTCCGCCAATGTTTGGTTCAAAAAGAGATTTCTTCACTTGACTACTATAGTTTTGGGGGAAAATAAAGACAATTCGTCTATAATTAAAACCGACGAAGGAAATGCAGGAGTAAAATTAAAATTAGGTTCATGAACTACCGTCATCACTCGTCCTCTTAAAACTGAACTCAGAATTAGAATCTCACTTTCGATATGGTTTCTTAATCGGTTCTAGAGCTTGGAAAACCTCTCATCCGTCCTTTACCAAGAATTCAGATTATGAAAATGGTCCCGTATTTGACACAGCAAAACTTCCGATATCATCTTCAACAGAATGCATGGACCATTTTTGAAACATACAATCGATGATTCTGCCGTCCCTCATTTTTATGTAGGTCACGATTTGAAGAGGACTGCGACATAATTCAATCGTCAAGTTTACGAATACAGCCACTTTAGGTGAACCTTATGTCAAGTATTCTCTATTTACCTATCCCCTTGTGCATCACTTCATCGAAAACCTATTGTGTCTCATTCCCGGGCAATTGACATCATTGGTAAACGGTTATATAAAATACTATCAATTCCAGATAAACTTAATTAAACGTTTAGTAGAATTCACTGTTGTAGGTGTGGCATGCGAGAGATATTCTACCGATGTAGCTATTCGAGACAGAGAAGACAAAAATATGAGGAACATCCAAGGTAAAGTATAACCTGCGCGCAGCGCGGACGATATTTATACTTTGTGAAACAAAAAAAGAGAGGAAAAAAATAGAAGAGAAAAGAAACTGAATCTTAATTTCGAAGATCGAGTTCGTCAAGTACTTCTCATGTTACCGAGCAGCTTAACGCAGCGGGGTGTTGCTTGATTATGAAGATCTGATAAAGTAAACTGTGACATTCTGATCATAGTTTAGATCTACACCCCATTTACGGCGAGCATGCCGAGTATCTTGTTTATGTGAAGTAAGCCTTAGTTAGTGCGCCGGATAAATCAACCAGAATGATACGCACGCGTATTATATATATACTGGAGTACAATCCGCATCAACGACTAGCCAGAGTATGTAACAAGGACATTTTATCTGCGCAATTTTATCTTTTGAAAGAGAAATTCTTAGAGGCAAAAGAATTTACGAAAACACAAAACGTTAACTGTTTTCGGACTTGCGAGGTATAGAGGGAACCGTGTTTCTTTTTTTTTTTTTTTCTTCTACCTACCATATATCTGTTTTTAATTCGGTTCTTCACGACTTCGCTCATGTTTTCGACGTCATTTTCTGAAAGAAATAAATCTTGCACCCGAGTCCTTCGCGACAAAATGCTCCAGCGACTTCGCGCCGTGCAAACCTTCAGACAAGAACAACGCACCGCACGCTTGAAATGTAAGAATTAATGACAGAATTACGACTCCTCCATCAGAATGGTGTCTATAATATCATCAACGTGGAGGATACGCATTCCTTTGCGGTCAGTAAAATTAGCGTTGAAAAATATGGAAACCGAGACAAATGTAGGTAAATCATGGAAATTCTCAAAAAGAAATTTGAAAAAGTAACCTCAAGTGATTTTAGAGAACGAGGACAGAAATACAAAACGTGAAATCCTACATCAGTGAAAAACCTGCCATTACGTCCCTATTTAATCGACAAAAGAAAAAGTTCAGAACTGCAATGGTAATCATTGATGTTTCTATCTCTCTACTCTCCTAAGATTGGACATCAAAAGTGTTTCAAGAGTCCACTCATCGTCTTTCTTCTCAGTCCTTCTACAAGGGAAACAAAATATGAGTGAAGGTTCAAGTAATGAACAGTAATATTTTTGAAGACAAAATACTCTACAATTTCACATTTATGTAAGTCCACCATCTGTTTTTTTTTTTTTTTTTTTCCTCAAAAAACGTCGGTGTCCGCATCAAACTGCGATGACGTCATCAATCCAAATTAGGTAAATGACAAAGAGGGAGACATCCTCAGAACACGTCCGCGTGAGACTGAGATGACGTCATCGACCTCACTTAAATTAGTGGTATAGATGGGGACATTCTTAGAAAATACCGTATGTTCGACTCTGATGACGTCATCAACCTGTGGTGTCATCAACCAGAGTTAGGTTAGATTACGTTGCATGGATGGGAACATTCTTAAGAAATACATTTGACTTTGATTACATCATCAATTTGTGACTTCAACTCAAGTTACATTAGGTTATGTTGCATAGATGAGGACACTCTGAGAAAACACGGTCTACTTTGATGACGTCATCAACCAGAGGTAGGTTAGATTATGTTGCATGGATGGGAACATTCTCAAGAAATACATTCGACTTTGATTACATCATCAATTTGTGACATCAGCCCAAGTTAAATTCGGTTATGTTGCATAGATGAGGACATTCTGAGAAAACAGTCTACTTTAATGACGTCATCACTATAAGCTTAGACCATCCACAGTATAGACTGAGCATCTGCCATATAACCCTGTACAAAAGGTTGACGCGAAGACATGATAAGAATAAGCATAATATATAGGCTCTGCGGGTGAACGCGCGGTGCAGTGAGGTCCATTATGCTTATTTTCTTACGTGTATTCTTATGTAAGTTTCTTATCATGTCTTCGCGTCAACATTCTAGCGCAATGCTCAGTCTATACTGTGGATGGTCTAAGACTGTAAGTAAAATTACGTCGCGTTCAGGCTCGCCATCCGCTAGGATCGCTATAACTGCACGCGCGATTCGCTCTACAGAAATGGTATTCTTGCGGAATTCGAAAACAGGAATAACTCTTGAACAAGACGAAATTAAAGGTTTTGTCATCTTTCAAGACTTCTAGACTTTGTACAGGGATTTTAGGAAACCAAATTTACTCCACTCAAGCAATATTTCAATTTTTTCAGTTTTCTCACATACACCGCACAGTTAAGTTTCCGTTTCAAATATCCTCCCGCTTGGTGGGAATACAGCGCAACGCTCGCTGTCCGGTCCAAAATGGATGGGAAAATTCTTAGAAAACACGTTCGTGACGTCATCAACCCAATTCAGATTAGACTGCAGCTGTATAGAAGAATTTTTCTAGGCTAGATATTTTAGGAAATTGTCAAGATTGGAGTATACAAATTTTTGTAGGCTAGATCATAAGAAAACTTGAATTTTCTGAAAAATGTGACCTATTTCATTTCTTAGAAGATTTTGTAAGTTCAACATGATGTTTTCGAGAGGAAAAACTGAAGAAAGATGAAGATCAAGAGAGCTTGAAGAAACATAAAGTACTGTGTATGATTTTGGGCTAGTTGTTTCTCAGAGGTTGGCAGAGTTGAACACTCATCTTCTTCTTAGGGAGAGGGGGAAAATTGCCTAACGACTATTTCTTGCATTATAATTTTGACATTTTCCGCTACCTCGTGGATCCGCGCCTTCATAAGTCCTCGTGCTTTCAAAAAATTGAGTCTCAAATTGCTTAGAACATTCCTGAGTGCCTTTTGTTCCATAAAAAACTCAAGTCCAACAAATTATCTTAGTCCCCCTCAAACTATTCAGAGTCGGAAGTGTTATTGAAGATGCGAAAACTTAGACTTGACCATTTCTTGTCAAGTAGCTGCGTACAACGACTGAATTTGTGTAACTTCTCCTTTTATAACATTAAAATATCGCGATCCGATACGCATTTAAAAAAATATAAAGATACGACGTTCAGATATATTAACGTTATTTGGTCGCACTGCTACATTTATAGCACTCATAACCGGCGTCTGTGTTAAACGGAAACTATTGAAAAGTCGTCAACGTTTTTTACTTCCTGTTTGCTACAATAGACGTTCAAGGAAGCGTAAAATATGCTGACTACGTTCATCTTTTCCTATTTTATTGTATCCAGTCTCGAACGTTAACGTGACGTTTTTGTGGCGCGGCGACGACGACGACGACGAAGAAAATTACGACGCCAGCGAGTACAGCGTTCTTCGTCTTTCCTTGACGCTTCCTTCGAGGAACCTTTGCACACTATCACTTTTCTGCGTGAAGTCGACAACGCCGATACGATACACGTCTTTCACGCTGCTGCTGCTATCTTCGCGTCTCTCTTGTATTATTATAAATTCAAAAGCCCCGCGTTATATTCTATATACATTTATGACATGTTCTATTATCATTACCGCGGTGTCTGCGGCGCATAAACCACCTTACCCATTTCGGTAACGTAGGTAAAATTTTCGGAAATCGACGTTGTCGCTATGGAAATCGAAAAGCAATACGGAAGAAAATGATAACGTTGCGCGACAATAAGAAATCCCGCTATTCGCTGACGTCGTTTCGTTTCTTAAGTAAAAAGTGAATAATACACTTCACGCGACACGCTACGAAGATAAGAAGTGACAGATTCGCCGAGGCGGGTTTTCGTATAAATTATCGGTGGCATAAATTGCCAAAATCGAGCAGAATCAAACTTGAAAGGGTGCGACGGAAAATCATCAGAAAAATATTAACGTGACTCTATAGAGACATGTGAATAGCAACCAGTTTTATAGAGATAGGCCGCAACAGATCTCAAAACTTCGTTAGACTGCATCGTCATTAACCTTTCTGATTCGTGATAAATGAAATACTCATAACGACTGTAAGAACACCTCGACTTCTCAAGTTTGAGAAGAAATTTTTCTTCGCTGAAAAAGAAAGAAATGATGTTCATTCCTCGTCTCCTGATATCGAACGAGATGAAATAACATCAAATTTTCCAAACTCGACGACACACTCGGACTAATTATCTCCACTAATAGTTCGTGTGAGCGCTCTGATAAGAACAATACCCAAAAACTTTCGAAGACGGAGGCACGAATTCAACTTTCTGCGATCGTGCGCGGAAAACGGAGGACCCATGCGGGCCGGGCCACGTTAACCGTGGTAAATAGGCTGAGAAAATGAGAAGATTTTATTTCGTGCTACGAAATAGTTCATTAAAAAGGTGTTCGGGAAGCTATTAGAGTAGGATTATTGTTCCTGAGAGACCCATTTCACAAGTACAAAACGAAGAAGGGAGAAGATCTCGCAATGAGGCGACCAGCATACGACGAAAGTAGCGGGCAAGAATGGAGGGTCTATCATCTGTTGGCGTACAGACAATTTTCAAAAGAGGGAAAGAGTAAAAATTTTTTGAAATTCGATAATTTCATCAAGGTACATGTGCACACTCTAATAACGTAATCGGTTTCCGATTAGGCGGTACGCGATAGACGAATAAAAATTCAAAACACGCGAATACTTCCGAAAGAAATTTGTTTCTTCAATTTAGGAAATGTTCCACCAGAAAGCGGCTTATAGCGATAACTTTTAGCTATAATAAACTCTCGTTGAAACTTTATTATCGTACACAGCTTTCGAGCACTACTTCATCCTGGCGCGACTCGGGAACAGGAGAAATTTTTGGAAAAGGTACAGTATCTTGTCTCGTATTTTCTCATTCATTGCGCAGTATATATATATTCGACGCCCCATCAAACGCACATTGCCTTCATAAGCGTTAAACACAAATATTCTCTTTCGTTAATGCGAATCACACAATAACGTAGATGTGGAAAATTGTAAATGACGCGTATGATGATACGATACCGAGCACATAAAAACAAAACATAAGTCGGCAAAAAGCGTATACATAAAAATACGGGAAAACCATTAAAATGGGGGAAAGGAGAAAATAACTTGTCGGGCTAAAAAAACTGACGAGAAAAAAATATATACGACGCATTTTTGGAAGCTAAGAACCAAATGAGGTTGAAAATGATTTTTTCAGTGGAATTGACGGTGCACGAGTGTACAAGCATACACCGGGAAAATATATATACGACGATGATACTGCAGCAAGGGTGTTGAAATAATCATTTGATGTTTCACGCTGAGGCTATAAAACATTGGCGTGTGAGCATACTCAAGTATTCATGCAACAAAATAAAAATATGGTACGTATAATATGAACTGCGAATTCGAAATTTCGACTACACATAAATGCACCAAAAATAAGCGTATCAATTATAAAAAACCGAAAATTATCGTCGTCTGTTCAAAAATTGACCAATTTTTATAACATTGCTCGCCTTCTCCGTTACACTTGAGATAAGCTTTTGCGAAATCAACTATTTTTTGACTTTGTTATCTCTTCATATTAAAACTTGGTCACATCATAAGATACCAAACGCAGTGATCATGTCACGGCTTGATGGCCGCACTGAAGTGTATGGTCTTCGGATTAGGATTGACGACGTCACTAAGTTTAGAGTGATGGCACTGACGTCACGAATTGACGGCAAAAAGTGTATGGTCTCGGGAAAAGGAATGATGACGTCATATCTTTAAGATTTAAAATGAGGACTACACAGGTTGATGATACCACGGATTGATAACGTCATAAAAATGGGTAGTCTGAGGATTAGCAAAGATGACGTCACAGAAGTGTACACATTAAATTCTTAAAATTAGAGATGATGACGTCACAAATATTGCAAAACATGACGTCACGGATTCATGACGTCACAAAATTCAAAAATGAACATTTTAGGGATCAGGGGTGATGACGTCACGAAGATTGCAAAAGATGACGTCACGGATTGATGACGTCACAAAAGAGTATAGTCTCAGTATTAGGAATGATGACGTCACAAGAATGTATATTCTTGGGATTAGAGATGATGACGTCACAAATATTGCAAAATATGACGTCACGGATTCATGACGACACAAAATTCAAAAATGTATATTCTTGGGATTAGAGATGATGACGTCACAAATAATTGCAAAAGATGAAGTCACAGATTGATGACGTCAGAAAAGTGTTTTGTCTCAGGATTAGGAATGATGATGTCACCAAAATGTATATTCTCGGAATTAGAGATGATGACGTCACAAATATTGCAAAAGATGACGTCACGGATTGTGACGCCATAAAAGTGTATAGTCTCAGGATTAGGAATGATGACGTCACAAAAATGTATAAATTCTCGGAATTAGAGATGATGACGTCACAAATATTGCAAAAGATGACGTCACAAAGGTGTGTAGTCTCAAGATTAGGAATGATGACGTCACAAAAGATTGTAAAAGATGACGTCACGGATTGATAACGTCACAAACGGGTGTTGTCTTGGAATTAAAAATAAAGACGTCATCAGGGTTGAGAAAATGGACGTCATAAGGGTTGAGAAAATGGACGTCATCAAGTTTTTCATACTCCATTGTACCTACGATAACCGATGAATAAATGTTTTCGGAACTACAAATCGGAAATATAATTATGGCGCATCATCCTCACCTCTCCCTTTCCAAGATTTCCATCCCCCGACTACGTAGATCGTATTTCTCAACAGCTCACGGAATAAAGCGAAATGAGAGTTTTTACATGCTATTAGACTGCATCAGACATCGGATTTGTAATTCAACACAGTATAACCAGAATTCTCAACCTTCACAAAAGTTGAGAGAGCGTTGTCCCATTGACCTTCAGCCCACAAAGTTACCATCATCAAGTCGAATTCAGGAAAAGTGAATCCAGTAATCATTATTGATATTTGTATATTCACCAGTATTCTAATTTCCAGACATCCGGATGACTCTGATTCCCGCATGCCAGTCAGACCACTTCAGCACCAGACAGATCACTATACGCTTCGAAATTACAGAATTTCTCTGAGAAAATTCTACAGAAATCAACTAACACTCATTTATATACGACCAGTATACCTCCTATTTTGACTGCTAAATTGGTAGATTACCGACTAAGTTCGCGAATTACGGCACATCGTATAAGCTAATTTGTCCGTTTTGCTTTTCTCTCGCGGTTGTAGGGCACAAAAGAATCCCTTCTTCAAGCAGCGTCTAATAAAGCCGGCTGCACATAATCTGTATTCCCTACGGTGTCGACGATGGACAAGTATACAGAAACGAAATTACAGCACCATTATCGGGAAGGGGTTGAAGCGCCGTATAGTTTATAATTCATAATATAATTGCAGATTCGAGATTTCTCGCGCGATCTTCAGTTACGCCGTTCCCGGAAAACGTAGAAAAGGGATCATCTCGGCCGGAAAAATGTTGTTAATTATACCAACATTTCCATACGCGCAGCTACATCGAGTGTACCCATAAATAATGTATCAGGTTAGCTGTTGCTCACGCCGCTAGAAGGGAAGAGGTATATGTACGTATATAGGGCTGAGATGTTCATGCAAAATACACGCACATTACACACGCAAACGAATGGACACAATAGGCGCACATAGGTCAGCTTTAGCTAATTATTCTGGCTCTTTTCGAGCGTTACTCACGAGGCAGCTCATTCTCGATCGCACGCGCCCGCAAAAAGTTGACTTACTCTACCGTCGCGTTCAGCCTTTCTACCGGTATTCGCGAGAAACGATTGTGATTTATTATTAATCGAGCATCTCTGGAGAATAAACGTAGCTTCGAATGGTGTTAGCTCATTTATTATTTGTAGAGTGGAAGCGCCGCGCGGTATCCATCATTTTCCACGTCGCTGTCCCCTTTAATTTCCAAATTGTCTAGTAATACGGTATAATCGACTCTATTTAAAACATCATGAAACGCTCTTTCTGTCACGTCTCGTTTTTCGAAGCCTTTCCTCTAGACATAACGAAAAGTGAATAAATAACGCGACACCACGTCATACACAAACAAGGTGCTCCAATTTTCTGGTGGGAAATCTGTAATGGGAATAGAACAAAATCTGTCTCCTGATTTTGAGCTGAATGCACGAGAATCTGATGTCAACAGGGGACCTGTTTACGGGAAGATCTTCGGTGGAAATGTTCATCATCTGTCATAACGATCGACTATGATGCTGATTCTTGCTCATAAACAAAGGACTATCTGCCGATCATTATATGCTTTGGGATTTACGCCTCCAAGCGGTGAACCTGCGCCCCAAGACTTCAAATATTGGCCAAGCCATTCATCCATTCGTGAGAGAGCAATCACACTCCATAATCTTGAGGTGATCTTCCGAACTCTCGCACTCGCGCTTTTCGATAATCAAAATTTTTTTCTTGCCCCGTAATGCCTCGAAAATACTTAGTAAGGGTACATCAATTCATTTTTGCGCACGCTTGTTCAAGAGTTTTAAAATGAGTATTGCGAACAAAATAAGAATTTAAGAAATTTTTCATACGCATTAAATATGAATGAAAGTCGAAGAGTGGAAAAAGAAGTCGACATAAATACAAATTAGTGAACGTAAAAATCGTTGCACTTATTTGTCTGGCCAGGAATTCCGAGGGAGAAACAAAAAAAAAAAAAAAGAAGAGGAAACTAAAAATGAGGGAACAAAAAGTTGAAGACAATTTTAAGTTAATACACAGTAACGATGATAGCAAATGAAAGAAACGGAGTATTTTCTGAATTGCGAACTCTCGTGGGAACAGTGGAAGATGTTTTTATGCGTGGATGATGCGGCGTCCATGGCGTAAAAAGAACCCATAAATGATGATGACACTTCATTTTTTACCGAAAATGATGGTTAAAAAAAAAAAGGGTCTTTTTTATATTTATATATAGCATATCTACAGCAGCGGAATAAACTCTAGAAGAAAAAAAGCAAGAAAGCGTGTGCGGAAACGAAGAGGCATCATCGACGAGGTGAGAGAAGAAAGAAAAGAACAAATCTTCCGTTACAATATAGACGAAGACGAAAAATATTATGAAAATCAAGAACTGTACGACCAACCTTGTTAGATGCAGGTAATCAAAAGAGGATGGAAAAGCATTCCACGATTGTTGCAAGGTCATCACGAAACACTTTTCTTCCTTCAGTCGTTTCTCGGTTATGATAGTTGACACCCTTTTCGATTTTTTTTTTTTTTCTTCTCCCCTTTCGATTTTTCACTCCCACATATCACTTCTTTCTGGCGCTTTCACCTCTATGATATATTTTCTCAATTTGTAAAAAAAGAAATACGAGCACCTTCGTAACATTTACTACTTGACTTCGCTGTGCGGCGTCAGTTGTATTATATTTTATGGTAGTTGTTACGAGTATTTTATAATTTTTTTCAGCCGGTTCCTCAATTACCAGGTAGAGTAAATTTAGAAAAACGAACAAATGCTCCGATTTTATGTAAACCTTGTACATTATATTTCATCGACGTGAAAATTGCAAACTCTGATAAGTATGGGTGCATAATGTACCCTGGAAGAGGGGAATAGGGTTGAGCTTGGAATTGTAGGTTAGTGTAGCATAATACTTGATATTTATGCCTGAGCTAACAACACGCAGCAGAAAAATGGCTCAAGTAGTTCGAACGATGGCGCTAACGAAGCTTATAATTTAATTTATAATACAGCAGATGTTTGACTGTATTGGTCAAACAGGTTATAAATCATTTACAACTCATTCGTCGAGGTTACAGTACCTACTCGTTCTCACTCATACCCTTTACAGAATACATACTATTTCTCTATCTTCATTTTCTTTCTTCTTTTTCTCTTTACACACACACCACCATTATATTTTTACGAACGACCATCGACTTTTCGGGGTATTAATTTCAACGTGAATGATGATAGTTACGAAAAATTAAAAGGTGCAGTGCATATACTCGTGCATTCTTGTGCAACTCAACATGATGGGTAATGTTCGAGAACTGAGAAGTAAATTGGATTATTTCGAGCGAATCGAACCTCTACGATGTACCTCCGGCACAAGGATTGAAGATGAAACAAAAAAGAATATTATAGGCTTTTAACGATAATACATCTTGTTTTACCAATCACAAAAAATCACCAATACTACTACTTTGCATCAAGGAGATACGACCGGATAAATTTGATATTTTTACTCCAATCGTTCAAAACTCACGTTTTAGAACTTTCTCAAGTCTTTTTCAGACTCTTCTTTACAAGCAAATCAAGTCGGCGTTGCCCTACTCACATGAACTTTTGGAAAAAATTATAAAGACCTCATAAATTACCATGTCTTGTCCACACTGTCAAACAGAAAATCAAACAGTCCACCCCTCCTTCTTTTGTTCCCAACTCCACTCCTACCTTTCTTCGCTCAACAATCGTTCCTCTCCTGTCGAAGCCTTACGAAACAATCAAGATATGATCAAATGTACCTACGCCTTACACTCTTCACTTCTCACTTAGAACCTTCAAAGAAGAGCAATTTTTCCCGAAAAATTCTCTCTTCCTTCGGGTATCATTTTTCCTCTCTTAATTTTTATTTTATTTTGTTCTTCTTTTGCTTGTAAAATACGAATGACTTTCACTGCACATAGTTATATAATGATCACGTATTAGAGGGAAATATTTTACAATGGTACCCTTTCATTTATTACTTCATATGTTTCTTTGGAAGTCCCATCAGGCATTTTTTTCATCACATAGTCCCTTAAGATTAGACACTTCTCAAATGTTATTTACAGTGGAGCACACACGGTAAACGCTACATTCGTAGAACAAACTTTGGATTCCACGTGTTCTTTCGTTTCACGCCCTTTTTTTTTTTTTTTTTTTTTAGTATAACCTTCTTTCATAACCAAGTCCACATATGATAAATCTCTAAATTTTGGTATACTTCATCCCAGAATTGAGACTTGGCAAACGACAAAAGCAACGATTTATATCAGAAACAGGAAAGTACCCGGATTTCAATAGATATAATATCATTTAAAAAGAAATTTTATTCGCTATAAATTATGTTTCCTCCAACTTTTCGTCAATCAACTTCGAGATGAAAAGATATTGAAATTGTTGTACGCGCGTAATATACAATCAATACTATAGCTAAGAGAGGGCAATGAAAATACTCAAAGATACTAACTCGCTATTCAATTGGTCATCTGATGCGTCAGTAATATCGACCGTTTGGACTTTATTCCAATTTTTGTACATTTTATTTTTCAAAGTCGATTGATTAATCAAGTCGAGAGGAACATTTAAGAATAATTTTCGTACTATCTATGTGGGACTATTACTTCACAAGCATGGAAAGTGGCGCTTCTAGCGAAGCCCTTACAAAAAAATAGAATTTTTCCAGTATTGCCAGGGTTGCAAAGTCTAAGCCAGTCGAAGCTAAAGTCAAAATTTAGATCATGTTTTCACTGGCTTTTAAGTCAGTCGCGAAGTCAGTCGAAAAGCCGGACAATAGGCCACCACTTCTCATACCCTGAGCAGTTAATTCAGCTTTTGATCTTTGGTTTGCAAGCCTACCAGCCACTCAGCTGCAGCTCCTTCATGGGCACAAAGTCATTTTGCATGGATGTTTTTTTCTTTTTTTTACTTTCCTTGCTCAATGCTGACTGCTGATTGCTGAAATCGTGGACTAGGCGATCAGCGAGTACCACTACCTGCCAATCTGTCATGCCATGTATGTGATGATAAGAATGTAAAAGCAAAAAGCCATTTGGAAAAATTTATCAGAAAAGCTAAAGAAGCCAATAATAGGGGGAAAAATTTAAAGAGGGGGTTTTATCATGCAGTGGGAAAACTTGTAAGCCAAAACCAAAGTTTAAGCTTAAAATGATTGACTTTGCATCCCTGCATGTTGCATACTTATTCTCTTAAAAGGGTAATCAATCTTGTAAAGTTTCTTAAAGTTGATTTTAAAGGTGTTGTGAGGTTACATACCTTATTTTTAATTGCAGGGAGTTCACTTGAAGATGAATGTTGGAAAAATCATCAGATTGATAGCACGTAGGAGAATACATATGCAATATGGAGTACTGAAAAACCTTTATACTCTCTGACGACCGCCAGCATTGTGATGAAATAATATTCACAAACGAATAAAAACAAATTTCTTCATTCAAAACTTATTTTTTCTCACGAACAATAAAGTTTGCTTACTTTTAAAGAAAGTGACTTCAAGAATGAATCTTATTTGTAAATTCATAACTTCTTTGATTGATTGGACCATCACACTTTGATTTATAAAATCGATCGTTTTTTGAGCACACGGGTAGAAATCTATTGTACTTGGAAATTTTCAAAACATCTAATAATCGTTTAATCTCTCTGTTTTTAGTTCCATGTCCCGCTATTCAAGTATTTTCATTTTCAATCCCAAACTTGTCCTTCATTCTTATCATTCATCCTTACTATTTCAAAACGGACTACCTTTATGTCACATAGGTTGTCACTTGATACATCTTTACATACACAAACGTAAATAAAGTATTCAATGTTTGAAAATATTACTCCACATACGAATCAAACAAAGCCTCAGACTTTAGTACCCCTTTATTAACACAAATAATAACAACACAACACACAGAACACCCGGACTGATGTGCCGCCTCCTTACTCGAACGAGAAGAGGGAGCCCAATAGTGACATCACTGCTAGCGCTGAAAATTAGGATGTGGCTAATTCATAACTCGATTACTCGCGGTTTAGAATACGTTCTTGACTCAAATTGAGGTTTGATATGCCAGAAATCGGAGCGCTGATGATTTGAATCGCAACTTCTGCCGCCGCGTTATACCTTAATCATGATTCTTGGTGAAACAATATGAGACATGATCTGAGTGAAACTAAAGATTCTGTAATTTTCAACGCAAAACTTTCGATTTTGTAGAAAAGACTAGCGAAAAAATTGAAACTTCTTCGTTCGCCAACAAGACGATCATCGCTTCCTCACATTTACAGGTCCTTGACCAAATGGTCTCAGCATTGATTTCTCTTTCCGCCGTCAAGCTTCAAACCAAAATAATTCCTCACACTCACTTTATTTAACAAAGATGAAAAGGAGAATTCCCAAATCTTGATCTCGAAAGTACGTTTGCTTTAAAAAACGCAAGGTTCCAAATTGACTACAAAAAAAGTGCCTTTTCCAACATTTTTTCCTCAGTTCTAACAAAAATTAAAAAAGTTCCCAAGAAATTATTGAAACGAGTGACGCATCGGGTAAAAGCGATAACAAAAAATACTCAAAAATTCAGAGGTATTAAGAGAGCCAATATATTATAAAAGCAATGGACCTAGACTAGAAAGAAAGTAAAAATCAGGAATACTACTTTGTATTGAGGACTTTTTTAAACTTTTATACAATAAAGAGAATTCTAGATATAATACGATAATTTACTCAGGGTTTCGTAAGTATACGATCCAACATTATTAGTTGGCTCGTTTCATATATTATCTTTTGTCGCACCAAGTTATCTGTCACCGAAACAGCAGACCCAACTCCTTGCAGTATTTTTAAATTAAATTTCATTGGTAAATGTACAAAGATCGTGCATTTCACTGTTCAGCCCAACTTTCGAGCATGTGACGTTTTTTTTTTTTAAAGACTCCCGGAACTTGTCAACAAGGTACACCTACCAACTATACTCGAGCAATTATAATAAAATATATAATCGACGACGAGAAAAATTTCAAGGGGGAGGAGGGGGGTCGCGCGCCGGCAATATCGTCGGCGTTATCGCCGTCGTCGCGGTCGACGACGGCGGCGCAGGGAAAACGATTGGCGTTGTAAAACAAAAACAAAATGGCGCTTCGCTTGATGAATGGTTGTAATTACTGTTCGGGCTCATTCTAATTACTTTCCACCCTCCGTATTCACGGATTTTCTATTCGCCAACTTTTTATACAACGCTGCCGGCGCATTTAGCATGCCTGCATGTGTATATAATACTGTAGCGAATGTGTGCAACAGTGAAACAGGCGTATGAAATTTGCACGGCAGGAGGACTATCGGAGAGAAATTGACGCAGGGAAAGAGTGAGAGAGAGAGAGAGGGGAGAAGAAACTAAGAACGCGAGAGAATGATACATATTAAAATTGTAAAGCTGCGTATAGAGTAAACGCGCTAACTTCCCGCCAGAAATGGAAACTTTCTACTGGAAAACGTTTTGCCAAGCTAAGACGAAAGACGAGGCGTAGCTGTTTAGGGGGCAAAGACCGAATCTATTCGCGTAAAAAGAAAGAAAGGATACGAAAGCGAGACGAACAACAAACAGCGTGATGTTATTTCAAAGCGAAACGGGGTTTTGATATCATCGTCGGAATGCAATTAAAATTACCGTGAAACAGAGAACGATATGGTAATAGTTCTATGCTGAAGCGAGGGAAAATATTCAAGCAATTCAATAGAACCCTTCTATATAGCCTATCCAGGAAAGGAATATAAAATCGTACACGGACTCGCACAGAACTTGCGGAACGCGAAAACGGATTTTTGAGGGAATGAATTTCCGCGAGTAAAAAACGACGAACCAAAAAATACTGTCAACACTCAGATACAACACCGGGTATATGATACTTGGTTCGGTATGCTGTTCTCACTGATCCGAGAAGAGGGGGTATTAAACCTGGAGAGTCATGATGGATTCAATCGTAACACTGTATAATATTCTATCGCGGCCCTACTTTTTGAAAAAATTCATTTTTCGACATGCCTGCGTTGGCAACCTTTGGATATATTGAAAGCCAAAATTTTTGCAATTTTTTCATCTTACCCTAAATCCATAGAAGTATCCAACTCCGAACTTCATTCATTAAATCTGTCGCACTTTGGAACTTCTCCTTTTTTAGAAAACGAGCACGAGAGGAAAAATTTCCTGTCCTAGCAAAAACATGGCTTTTGCTCTTCTTGGCGATCAGAACGGCTTTTTGCTTTTCCTCAACAATTTGTTCTCTGGGCTCACGTATATCTGAAGTCATTCACTGATTTTCGATGAAGTTATGATGAATAAATTTCCGAAAATTGTAATGAAACTTAAGACAGGCAGTGGGAGACGACCAATGCTCGAGTGGTAGTGAAACGTTCGAGAAAAAACCTATCCTGATATACATCGCTTGAAAATCACAATCAAATGATGGGTACAGGGAGGGGGAAGGAGGGTGAAATAGAGGAAATCCGAATTTTGGGTAAGGGTTAGGAAGGAGGAAATTTCCAACAATTATAGCAGAACGAGGGGCAAAGGGGGGGAGGGAACGAAAAAGTGCGCTACAATTTCGATGTCGCCATACCTCAAAATTACATCCACATTGGACGAAAAATTTTCAATTGATGATCAGGCGAGAAAATCATGCTCAATTGATATAAAGCCAAAGAGCACAAAGGTAACTTTTGGCCACTTGATGGGAGAAGAGAATTATTTTCTCTCGTTTTGCCACGCTCTAGTGGCTCTGCTTAAAAGTAGTACTTTTGGATCTAAAAATCGTATAAAATAACATAAATTCGACATTATTTTGATTTTCGATTACATCCCCAGGTTTGTTCACTTCCAAGGTGCAATGATGTCACCAAAGTACAATTTGCAATATTTTTAATGGAGATATTGACCATATAGACAAATTTCCTCCGACCTCATCAAGTCAGCTACCAGTGCCGGTCCTGATACAACGATGGAAGAGCGAGGTTTCTTCAAAGGAGAAACGCCACCTTTCCCGCGGCCTAGAAAAACATTGTCCACAATAATTATTAAGATTGAGGACATGACTTATGCCCATACGTGAAGAAAAGTTTCTATTTTGCTACTGGAGGCCTGTGGCGATCGTCCTGGGCCTACGGTCGACGCTGCAGTTACAATTGGTAAGAGTACCCGTTCTGGTGATTACAGACTTCTTGACTCGGTTCAGTCACAATAGATAAATGTTTCTCACGTTGCAGACATTCCAGGAAGTTCCCTTCTAGATCAAAGTTGGAAACGCGACTAGATCAATAACACGCACTACAGAATACTGGAAAGAGACAAATTACCGGTGGTATCATAGTTTCAAATAAGTGTTGCCTATGGTGCTCACAAACCTCTTCACTCCTGAAAGAAAAACGCGGGAGCGAAGATCAATTGCATAATTGTTATGGTGAATAAGAAATTTCTTCGTGAGCAAGAATTTAAGAAACGAGAGCTAGGAACCCTTCGAATTATATTTCCTTTTCATTTACTCATCAATGATCGTTGCTCCCTGTGTTATTCTTATGGAAGTCAATCGAGTCAAACCTGCCAATTGTAACAGCAGCATCGGCCCTAGGCTCGGCAATATAGGTCGGTCATCCCAGGCCTCGCTTGGAGAATCAGAGACTTTTCTCCTTATCTGAGCCTGAATTATACCTTCACTTTTCATACTATTATGACTTCACTTGAGGTAGAATATTTCATAAAAAGAAAAAAGTATCAAACATTAATTTTTGGCCTTCGACAAGCGTCATAAAAAAATCAACCTTTTTACCTCAATTCACAAGTTATTAACAAGTATAATCATTTTTTTCCTATTAAGTATCTCACTCGAGCGTATGGAATGGAATCGACGATAGGGCAAAAAGAAAAGAACAACTTTATGCCTACAATAACCTATACAGTATCCCTTCATTCGAGAATTTTACGATCATTTAACGGGATAAGCGTTATTACCATACAAAACGGAAACAATAATGTTCAAGTGCCGGTGAAACATCACATCGTCGGGAGATGAATCACGCTCAGTGTTATTTGTACAATTGAAAGTAAACATATCAAAAGAAAGAAAAACTTACACCGTGAACGCGGGGGTGCGCGCGGTAAGATTTAATGCAACCCGAAAGTAGAGGGTGCGAATATGGTGTGGAAGGCTATTCTCTTCCGTCAATTATGAAGGGTTACTGCGGCGACGCGGTCATACATAGGAACGCAAAGTCTATTCGCATTGTGAATCCGCCAAGGAGGTATAAACTTTTTCCCTATAGAAGTACCCTGTCAATCAATCGTTCGGGTACTTACGGAGCAATAAAAAACTTTACAGAATAGTCCGCAATAAAGAGTGATTCCACATCTTTCCTTATTTTCAAAATAGAATTATATCTACGAGGGCTTATAGGAGACTAAAGAAATCAATGTAGTTGTACGCGGTCTTTCAGGAATTTCAAACCATCGAAAACATCCAGTTTATGACGATCGCGTGAATACATCGTTTTTACAATTAGCTCGAATCCACCAGTTTTTGACACTACGCGTGTTCATCTCGTGAAGCTTCGAGCTCACGATTTACGACTATACAATCAGAAGATTAAGGCAAAGGTGGGCATACAGGACACTCGACTTTATAATGAAACTATACCTCACTCGTCCCCTCATTATTATTTTTTTTTTCCATCTCGAACTCACTCATACAGTTGAACGAGAGCCGTTGACGAAGAGAATCATCTCGCGTGTTCTTTCTTTTTTTTCCCTTTACATCTTCATTACACTTCAACACGTTACAGGACGATGACTAGGTGAGAAATTTTTACCTCTCCACGAATAATATATAATAATTAAAACGCAGTAACCTCATTATGAAAGATGTTAGATTAGAAGTGTTATTAAATAATATTACTCGGCACGTTACGTTACCGAACATAACAATAAAGCATTTTCAGTATGAAAGGAACCATCGTTCGGTCCTCGGTCACGGTATTGGTGAGGAAATATCGAATAAATGCGTTCACTTGTACACGATTATAATTATTAGAATTTCTGCGCGTCCAAAAAGAATAAAACATTTCAAATGCGTGAATCGTTCGAGAAAATAGTAGTTTTGCACTTCGCGTTTCAAACATCAACATTGTTAGAAAAAAAATAAAATAACAGGTCCATACAATAAATGTCGTACCCACAAGTTATTATTCCAGAATATAGTATTATCAGCTGTTAGTCGTAAAAAATCACGAGGTACCTCGAAGTCATTTTACTTTTCGCCTAAAGGTTACCGTTAAACTATAAACAACACTTCCTCGGACAAAAATTTATAATTTATCTATATCTGTAACAGTATATGAGCAGGTGATAACTTCAGTATTTTGATGTTCCAACTTCGAATGGAAATAAAAAGTACGATCACTCATGGGGAGTGGTACGCGTTCACTAAAATTTCTAATTAATATCGATGATAATTCAAACTTCGTTCAAAACAATAAAAAGGAACATAATAAGGATTACCCTCTAACAAGTAACAGGCCATTTGCTGGATGATCAGCGGTGTATGTACTCGTATACATATTTCAAAAAAATATTAAAAAAGTAATTTTGAAAATTGAATAGTACGACATATTCATCGATAAGACAGGACGCGCTTAGGTACACCCCGAGAATAATAAAGAAGGCAAAAAAACTTTAATCTCACCCCCAAGCTAAAATTATATTGCATTCAAAATTTGAGGATCGGCAAAATTAGCTTCGTACTGTAGCTAAAAATTGAGAACTCGCTTGTTATTCATAATTAGTTGAACGAAGTGTTGGGCAGCAGTATTCAATTTTTGTCAAATATAAAACGATGGCATTATTTTGAGGTACTGTGTCGCTGGAGAAGAAGTTATTTGGAGGTGATATTGGCGATATGTCACAGTACTGTAAGTCTTCCAGCTAACCATGGCCCAGGTCAATTCCAGACGTATGGTAAGATGTGAAAGTGAGTCACGATTCCGAATAAAACAAAATACAATTGCTGAAGAAGTACTGGATGAAGAACAAGTGCCACAAGAGGGAGGTAAGGTAAGGCGATACGACTTTTGATTGATCCCACCTTCCGACGAGGATGATAATAATAGTGGATTAGGGAAGACTTGGAGGCCACAGATGACCAAAAGGTAGTGTATTTCCATTGTGTTCTTTCGACAAGTCTGCTGTGGACAGAGGCTAGAAACTTCATGTCGAAGGAAGCTGGACAGAAAATAGGAGGTTCGTGATGTTGCGCGTCCTGTTCGTAATTTACCACTCAACCACTGCAACTTGAAAGTAATTCAAACTAGACACTATTCTACTACGATCTACGAGGACTTTTTTAATAATAAAGTTACACCGAATAATATCTTTAGCGGCAGTACAGTACTTCCGAATAATGCCTCGAAGCCGGTACACTTCCTCCAATTATCAAGAAAAATGAATTATGAAGGAGGAACAGGAATTCGAGGCACTACTGAGAGATCACACTTGACCAACGCATCAGGAAAAACAAGGGGCCGATAGAAGGACTGGACAATGCTGGAAAACATCTTTGGTACCATACCGAAGGAAGAACTTTCGACCCTGCTGCGAAACAAGAGATACCACGGGAACGAGGGGAAGAGATCGTTTCCAGTACTGCCGATGCAACAACAACTTCTAAGAGAACCAGCGATGAGATCACCGCTGTCATCAATACAGGTGGAGATATCCACGAATGACATGAAGGAAGAATAAGATATTGAAAGGTAGGAAGCTCAGAAATTCTATCGAATACTAGGCTAGACACGTAGATGATGGTTTATTTGTAAAGTCGGCTACGCTTGCGATGAATAAGATCATCAAAATCACAAAGGAAAGAGGCAATTAGACCATCAACTAATCGGATCCCACACTGGAGAACAACATAGAATACAAAATCTACAGGAAGCCAACTCTCACTGATTCCATCATCTGGACGACTCCTACCACCACCCCAGGACGAAGTTGGCGGCGATTCAGAACTACTGCTACCGAGCAGTCTCTTTCCTGCAGAACAATTAAGAGATGACAAAAGCAATTGAGATAGTAAAGCAGGTCGCAGCAGCCAACAGCGACTCTAGAAGTGAGATTGAGGGATCTCAGGAAAATAAAAACAGAGAAGGGAATCCAGGACAGCACGGTGCCAATAGAACGATAGCAAAAATGGTAGATTGGCAAATGAACTAATCACTACGCAGTATTGTTACAGCCAATCGAGACTATAAGAACGAATGTTCGAGACTCTGTTCTCTAGAAGCGACCCAAAAGTGTTCCTCTAAGCTAACCAATAAAGCAGAATTGTACACTTAAGATGTTCTTAATTCTTAGATTTCAACATACAAATTACCATCGCCATTTTCAATTGATCGAATGATCGTTTATCTGACTTTAATAAAAACAAAAACAAACTCACCAATTATTGACTTGTAGTATGGTTAAACCAGTATCTTGTGCTAACTGTTTCTTTTGATCTTCTGAAGGGTATGGATGCTGTAACAAAATAAAAATAAAAAATATTCGTTAGTTATGGAAATTCAAAATATTCATAAAGAAAAACGTTTTTTTTTTTTTTCAATATTTTGATATGGAAGTGAAGATTCCAGGAAGGCATTGTTCCCGCCGAGAAGAGTCCTAGAGTATACAAGTGTCGTTAATAATTAGGCGTCTCGTTGTGAGGTATAGAAGCCAAAATCTCAAACTCGAATTCAAAACTGAAGGGTAAATCTATCCGTCGCTTTTACCATAAAGCCTTCGCTATACAGCGTCAATGTCGATAATAGAGAGAGGGGGAGGGGGGATAAATTGTTTAATAGAATTGAGTTTTAACGGTAGAGTTTTTTCTTCGGTTTTCAGCATCGCGAGGGAGAATTTTTACGCTATCTCCTCGAGATTTTTTGGCTCGACACGGGGAAAAAAGATTTATGTCGGGCACGTATAAACGAACCGAGAAAGAAAATTCGTATACGTGTAAGACTAATATCACGATTGCGAAAAATAGTGAAAATGTACTGGCTAACTGGAGCGCGCGCGCTGCTTCTTCTCCTACATTCTTGGTCGACGACGCGACGGTCTTATTTTCTTTCTCGATATATGAATAGAAAACCCAGAAACGATTCCCTTAGGAAACAGTCATGCAATATGTATGGGATAACTACCGATAGTGAGCGTAATGTTTTTTCCTCATATGTATCCGTATACAGTATACGTACATGCTTCCTCATTTTTGGTGTGTGAAATTTTCGCGCTCTCTCTCTCACTCTATCTTATTGCAGCCTTAAAGCTGTAGAGCGATAGGGAAATGAAGTAGTCGTATAGTTCCCGAAGGGTTTAACGGCTACTAACGATGGCGTGAAAAACGCCTGCGAATCGCCGTTTTTCGCGTACGTATATATCGCGTCTACACTCGTCTTACATATCTAGAATTATGTGGAAAAGAGACATCTTCCGAGGAGGGACCCCGCTCCCGGGTTAACACTTCTTCGCGCGCCAATATTGGAATTGAAAATTCGTCTTTTTTTATGGGCCTCGTTGGAAATTTCCAATCTGTGGTTCCGAAATCGGGCATCGAAATGGTCTTTTAGGATTGTAGGTGTTATTTGTTTCCGTCATTGTTAGACGATTAAATTTTACGACCATACAGCGTGGAGGGAAAAATATAGTACAAAAAAACCGAAATCGGAGGAAGATAAGCGCGCGCGAATATTTCTCA
The DNA here is from genome assembly GCA_035079395.1 of Aspidiotus destructor. Classification (NCBI taxonomy): domain Eukaryota; kingdom Metazoa; phylum Arthropoda; class Insecta; order Hemiptera; family Diaspididae; genus Aspidiotus; species Aspidiotus destructor. The sequence continues at coordinate 5,067,124 of JAVHKZ010000003.1, read as the reverse complement.
TAAAAAATCTGAAGGGATTGACGAAATGATCATTGAAATACGATATCTTGAGGGTGGAATTCGTATATACTTTATACGTTGAATAATATCTTGTAGTAAAAGTTCCTCGTCGAGTGAAGTGTAATGTTTATGGAAATTCGGAAATTTATGTATACACGGCGGTTCGGCGAGAATGAAAAATAGACGTACTTCTTTTTTTCAAGATTAATTCGTAGATCGTATTCGCTCTTTTCAACATATATAATACGATGTTGTCTATGTAAAACTCGATACAGAAAATTTCGTATAGAAATAATCGCATCCCTGGAGAAATATATACCGTATATGGTATATGTCCTCTCACAGCCGAAAGCATTCCTTCGCAATACTAGGTACATTTTTATAATGGATGTAGAGACGAACAACATGAGATCATCATTCTTGATTATGAACACCGAATAGACTTTTGGAAAGTTGATGGGATTAATATTTTATCTTTAAAAGAAATAATTCTCGAGAAACGACAACGTGTAAGAATTAGAATGAGAAAATCTCTGTCGCAGCCAAAGTGCGGCCGAAAGCATACAAAGTTGAAGAAAGGTACGATGAGCAAACGTATACACAAATAGTATGGATACCATTGCTTGACCTCTTAATCAAAGTTGAGATCATTTTTTCGAGGACCCATCACAGATCGATGAAAAGTTATGGAGGAAAATTATAGTCCGCTCAAGAATAGACTGTTCGATGATCCAAATGTTTTCGCGCAGAAAGATTTTCATGACGTCATCAAATGAACTTCGTACCTCAAAAGAGTACATGCATACTTATACCAGGATTAGGTAGATAGGATTGATATCTCTGACTGCGGAATCTTAATCTAGCCCATGCTGGTCAACGCCTTGAGCACCCTCGATACTGAGCCTAAATTGGGTGATTGTAGAGGCTCCATAGTCTAGTATTAGTTCTTCCCGTATACTAGTATTAAATACCCAGTCATTCATTGGCCTAGAACTCAGAATTCTTTCCAAGCACTCAAGTTGACCGAGACCACGCCTACCCTATGATGTCATCGGACTACGTCCTTCTGTCCCCCCCCCCTAGTCACTACAATGTTGCGAAGGTAAAAAACTACAAGTATTAGACTAAATTTGGACACCAACTCCAGTATTTTCTCATGGGTTCAACTTCTATGGAAGAGAGTTTCTTCCTTCGCTCGCGAACGGAATGTACTTTTTTCCCACGTAAATTCGAAAATTGAGAATTTTGATAGAAAAAACGTGGAATATTAAAAGAATCCTTATTTTATACTCTCTTGTTTATCTCTTGGTATCATTTGAAATCCTAGCGTTTCTCATAACACTCTTCAGTACTTCGAAAAACGAAGAAATTTTGGAGCGATTGATCATTTTGGGAACACAGCGAGGCCGGGATCACGTTTGAAAAAATTCGATATTCAAAGGTTTCATCAACGAGTACTCCGAATTTTGTACGTAGCTAAGCCCTAACTAGGCACTCATGCCTTCGTTATTTTATCGACATTCACGCGAAATTCTGTTGTCCGCGTATATTTTCCTATCGTACGGCTGGTACAGACGAGCCCATAATATACAAAGTCGAAGAGAACAGAATGACGTGGGAATAAAACGGCGTCGAATGAAAAAAGGAATTTTTGATCAACTTCAAATTAGAAATATACATAAGCGACGAAAGCGGAGCGCGTTCAAAGCCCGCGAGCGTACAGCAAATTGACATTGATGGGCGTGCACTGACTAAGCACAAAATCGCGAACGTATGCCTCGAGTTTTCTCGGACACGGAAGATGACTATAATTGTACGTATCCCATTCTTGCACGACACCACACAAGAGTAACATAGAGCGAGCGTGAAGAGAGAACGAACAAATATTAAGAGAGCTATGCCACGGGCGAGGGAAGTTCAGGAACGCCTATTCCTCACAATAACGTCGCGTTCACCTTTTATTTGCAATTACTCGTTTAATGATTGTAATTCGCGAATGATTCGTTCGAAGCGCGTGCGGATTTGTGACAATAACACTCTCGAAACGACGCTCTATAGCGTTACACGAACAAAATGTACACCACATTATACGCCTAAGTCAAATGACAGCTTTCACGAGTACAAGAGTTCATGACTTTTCCAAACTTATATACGATCGTGATCACGGTCCCCTTCACGCCGTATACAACGGTAAATTACACACAAGTCACGAATAAAACAAATGAATTTTCTCCGCCGTTGTATATACGTGTATAAACGTACCTCTCATCTTTCTTTTCCCTTTGGTAGACGGAATCAAGTTTTTCTTTTAATGGTTCCACGCATACTGCCGAGTAATTAAGAAGCATGACGTGTCATTAAATAATGACGTATGAAAGGAACAACGATATGCACCGATGTCTCAATTGCATCGTTAACTTGATTAGGCATCAAATTCAAGTTGGACGAGCTAATAGAAATCTATTCTTGAAAATGTTTCCTTCTTCGAATGATGAATGCACCATTATCGGGTCGCAATTTTCTCCTTTTGGAGTATAGATAGGCCAATTATCGAACTTCGTATTGCATACTCATGTGCCTGTCTGTTATCGATCTCGCTATACGTGTGATCTCAGAGGTTGAAGGCAAGTATTTTAACGATCGGGAACATACAAATAAATAAATAACTAATAATAGTGTACACGAATGGAACTTCATTACAAGTATTTCAAGCGTGCGTGCGACAACCGAAAAGGGTGCAAGAAAAAATGATATCGTAATCGAGGTCTGATGTGTCACAACTAGAGTAAAATAAATTCTATCGCGGAGAGGAGAAAGAATACTCGAATCTTCGAGAATACGATTCAGGAAGAAGGCTACAGGAATGACTTCTACACTTTGTATCATATGTAATAAAGCAATAAAGTTCCTCGTTTTGCAACCATCTAAGAGATAAAATTAATCTTACTTCTGTTTATTGTTGATTGCAGACATTTAAATCTACGTCAACGCTGATGTTTCTCACCAAAACTCCAAAAAGTAATGATGAAATAAAAAATCTGCATTGTAGAGCGCGTACAAGATTTTCCATCGGATTTCTTGTACATCAAAAAAACAATGGGTGTATCCAAAAATGAATCAAGAGGTAAGATATGGAGGAAATTTAACCAATCACATTCAGCCGAAATAGAAATAGTGGAATTATTTTGAGGTTTGAGCGCGCGAACGAGTTTTATGCTCGTATTATACATTTATGGCATCGCTAGTTTCGTATTATTTTATGAAGTTGACTAAAACTGTTATAATTTTCAGATGTTGAAACGTATCACAAAAATATTGATTAGAAATCGAATGATGTTCATTGTTGATATTCTTGTACATCCACACAAAAGGAAATTAAACTCTAGGGAACTGCGCAATCACCATGCAATCCTCTGTCAAGTTTCTCAACCTCCTTTTCCCCTTGAAAACCTCCTAGAACCCCATTATCAAATTCTCAGGAGCAAAATGTCAAGATTTCTTGAAAGTTTTACCGCACTGTAACCATGATTTCCTCCATATCTACAATGGTCTAATCCGTTTCCAATTTGATTACGGTTTCAACTTCAACGAGACAATCTTTCAATTCAATCTTCCGCGCTTTGACTGACCTTTACCGCACTACACATCAGGCTTCCAATCAACCTTTCCTCCTCTTCCTTACAGCGCTCTATCACTCAGTGCCGGACAATAATAAAATCTTCTCATCTTTTTAAATGCTCTCAGTCCACGTAATTCATCTCCTCTGCCGCTTCAATCTTGTCTGAGCATTCATTTCAAACTTAAGCACTTAATTCCTCTTGATTAGCCTCCATACTTGACATCCGTCTCCATCTTATTGAAATTCCTAAAACAGCTAACTTCAGGTACAAACAATAGGTACAGTATACATCAACAGAATCATTTCTTCAGAATCCCCCCGCCATCTTTTGTGCAATACGGACAGGTCCAAAGCAGGACCCTGAATACAGCTTCAAGGTAAACATCTGATCCTTCCGGATAAGAAACTCCGCCCCTACATGCGCCGCCGAACATACGGTTATCTTCATCTGCCTCGCTTCATCTCCTCCCCACAAATTTCATTCTCTCCAAGGCCCTCATTCTACCAATCCTATCGTCTAACGAATCCTCATTGTTACACACTCGTTCAGTTCTTCCTCGGTTTCCATCTGCCGCGAGACAGTCACTGCGTTCACCTTCCATGACTGATATCTCCGCCTCGTGTCGTCTCAAATCCTACTACTGCTCCCTTATGCTCTCCTGGTAAAATTCCTAGTCCCATTTATCCTTCAATAAAAGCCTCCGATTCCTCGGCCAATTTCAAACCGGCTTTCCTCGACAAGAAGAAATCAACCTAACCCGCCACAGAATAGGTCACCTCGAAATACTAAAGAAGAAAGTCATGATGGACATCCGTGTTGTCTTGAATCAAGCGTATCTGAACTATGGCGGTAAATGGGAGAGAAACCATAAATTTGGAACAACTTTTGAATGAAGCGGAAGTGAAGGTTTTGTTATCTTATTTAATCTGTAGAATGTGTGTTTGTGGACATTTTTTACAGGATATCAAGACCGCCTTGTATGATAACACAAGCATGCGAAATGCTTTGACTATCCGAACCAGGCAGTGGCGGAAGATCCTAAGAATTATCTGAACTATGGCGGTTATAGGAAAAAATCGAAACCACATTCCTAATCAAGAGAAACTATAAGCCGACCCTACCAACATCTCGAGCAATGGGGTGCACTCTTTTGCTGGGAATATTCTCTCATCGGGTGTCCGAGGTTCACGACCTAAGAAACAAACGCCAATCTCTCTCTGTTTGCTTCACTACCATCGAGATTGCAGCCTGGATGAACATTGGTAAGAGAGGACGTGACAAGAAGACGAACTCAATGGACATGAGGAACTCGAGGACTTGAGAAACTCCATTAAAAACGCAGATATATTCTCTAAAATTTTCTAAAACATATTCGTAAAATTTTCGAGTTTTCCTAGGTATTCGCCCTCTTTAGGTTTTCGAAAGTCGAATTAATATCCCACCCATATAACGAGATAATTCGACTTCATCGTATTTTCTTGCATTCCCCAATTAAATCTATTCTCGTGTAAACGTTTCGAGGTATTTAAAAGTTGTATCAACATAATAATACTTTAAATAGGATTAAATTTTTCTTTAGTCATTGTGACGTTGTAACAATCAATCCTCACGAAAATGATATTCGCGCGTAAAATGATCGCGTGTGCACGCTCGGTTAGCCTTTTAATGCGATTTGCATCCGAAACCCTGTTACAGTATACGCTTACGTTCTCCCGCCTCTTCCCTTCCGATGGTTGGCCAAATCGAAGGCGGTAATCGTAAGCATGGTGGAAAAATGTTTTACGATAAAGTAATTACTTATAAACTGTGTTTATGAATCTCCTTCGTGACCACCTACCGCCGCAATGCCGCCGCGATTAATGCGGTTTATGTTTACGCATACTAATCTATCTAACGCCATTTTTCTTAATCTAGAAAATACAGACACACCGTGAGCCAAATATTTACACTACGGGGCGACGCTTATCACAACGCGACCGTGATGTCGTACACAGCATTCATCATCAGACTCATTTTGTAACTCTTATGAATCCGTTCGAGTATATTATCTCTAAAGCAGGACCGTATCGCGAAGGTGTGGTAAGATAGGCGAGGCGTACTCTTCTCTCTGTGACCCTTAATAATTCCCAAAGAAATTCATTAATACAGTTTCCCATCTATCGATGATTGTTCGAGGTTCATTAAACGACTTTTATCATTTTCATTTATTTTATTAATCGTTTTAACGCGCGCTCAGATGAATGGGTCCAACATAAGAGTATCCCATATGCCGCAAAGCTTCGATGAATTAGAAGTTGTTCTCGCGAATACTCTCACTTATTACCAGTATAGAAATAACAAACCAAGCAGTACAGTCGTACAGTCGTAGAAGGAAAACCCGGCAAATACAGTTCCGGAATGCCGAACAGATTAGATCCCTGGGGAGACGGAGAGACGATATACGGTGGCGCACATCGTAGTCCGATATCGTGCTCGAGTGAACATCAATGTGACACGACACAGCCCGCTGAGATTTAAATCCACGGCAAATGGAATCGGCAGAACAATGCGCCGTGTTTTCCAGTAAATGCTTTATTTTACGATTCTTAGTCGATTTTAAGCAAAAACTTCAGCCCTCCGAATCGCGAGAGCGTAACGTCATCGTGGAAGACGCGAGCGTCTTTCTCAGTTTCACTCTTTATACACCAGAGAAGTACGTACGAAATTTGCGGAGACAACTCGAAAGCACCAACTAGGACAAAACGAGCGTAAAATTGTGTAAAATTTTTCGAAATATCGTTCACGCGCGCACTCGCGTGCGCGTATTGTATTTTAACGCCTGTAGTCTTTTTTAGAAAAGCGAAATGAAAACGTTATTCCCACATACGAGATCACGTTTTCTTATCGACGTAATTATCGGTTTTTAGTGCACACTAATGACTTCATAACCCCTTCGAATGTAAATTATCAAACGCAATTATTTGTCGTAAAATTTACTACCGCGTAAGGCATGAAACTGCGTTTTTTTCAACGAGATCGGTAGAAATATACATACTGTATCGTAATATTCTAATTCAGGCGTCGAAATTTACGGTAGTCAAATTTATATATATACGTGCCAATAAAACAAGAAATGTTGGGGAATTCACTACCGGGCTTCCATTCATTCCGAATCGTGAATTTTACAGTTTTTAAAATAATACTTAAAACGCACATTCCAACATTTATGACTTTTTTCTTTCACCTCCTGCGTATAATCTGTAAATGACAAATCCAATGGATTTGTTGTGAAGAAAGCGAGATTATACGATATCATCGTAGATTCTAACCTATTCAATACTATACGTATATTTATCGGCAGTGAATTGATATTGACGAAAATCAGATTTAAATCTGTGAAATAATGAAATAGTATATCAAGAGTTCACAATTAGTTAACGCCTAGTTTAAATAGTAAAATCTTGAAACCTATAATTCGAATGAAGGGTCTGGAAGGAAGAATAATTCATACTTTGAGCGATAAAATGAAGAAAACAAATGACCAACATTTTCCATTTCATTCTCAAAAATTACACAAACTTCTTGTGTCATCTCAAACGTTTTAAATCTGGAGGAACAAAAATGTTCTGGCGGAGCCAAATAAATAAAGATCATGTTTCATATACTCTCAAAAATCTAGTATAAGTCTATTTCAAGATATTTCAAGCTAATAGATTTTGGGTGTTTTGAGCTAGTAGTAGCTCACTCCTTACTCTAATATAAGTCCAGCTTGGAATATTTCAAGCTAATAGCTTTTTGTGAACAAGTATACAGTTAGTTCAACTGACTAGCTTCTTTCATACAGTATACTAGAGTACGAAGGGGAAGGGGCTTCTCCATCTACTATAATTTAAGTTCAAGACTGTTAAAATCCTAGTATAAAGCATTAAAGCTATCAAAAAGCTGGTATAAACCTAATATATAAAGAGGGCAGACGCCCGAAAACCCTATTATGAGCCTAAATGAGAGTAGTGAAATCCTAGGGGGGGGATCTTCTTTGTCTATTATAAGTCCAGTTCAAGACTGGTAAAATCCTAGTACAAAGCTAGTATATAAACTGGGCAAGGTGAACTCACGGGTTGAACTCGCAAATTTTCAAATCACCAACGGAGTAACGAAGGTGAAGAGAGGGCACGCGCAAAGTAAGGTGAGGGGGGCACTCGGAAAATTTCAAGTTAGGAGTCAGGACAGAGTAAAGACATGAAACATGTCAAAATAATAATAATGATAAAATGACTGATTGAAATTGTGTGCCTCAATTAGCGCAAAAAAAAAAATCGAATTTACTGTAAAGAATAATAAAAAATAACCAACAGTGCTGCTAGATGATATTATCAAAAATCCGTATCCGCCATTTTTCCTGAGACCTAAAAATAAATTTCTACGAACTTTCACCTATAAAAACAATCAGGAGAATGATATCTCTCCAACGGATAACTGAGATATGTTTCCCTTGATCGACTCAATGGTACAAGAGACCGCGGTATCAGATCAGCCTATAAGGACCAGGAGAAAAGTATCTCTTATATGAGTGACTAAAATACTTTTTCCTTGAGCGCAAGAAATCCGTATTTTACAAAAATCCGTATCTTTCTTGATGGAAAAAAATCCGTACGTCTGGCAGCACTGATTACCAAATTGTAAATGATGTTGATGATTTCTTACGCAGTAACTTCCTAAAACTCGCACTAGCAAATTTGAGTACCTACTATCTGCAGTTTGAAGCGTCTTGATTGTACTTAAGGGTGAATTTTTTAGCGGGAAACCAGCTATCCCTTTTGTTGGGGGTACTCCCAGGAATTTCTTTGCGAGTGCGTCCGCAAAGGTTGATGACATCACGGAAAAGTCGATGACGTCACGGAAAAGTCGATGACGTCACGGAAAAGTCGATGACGTCACGGAAAAGTTGATGACGTCACGGAGAGGGACTTAGAAAAATTCCTACCACCAAGCTATATATGATAGAAGGGGGACTTAAAAGAATTTTGAATCTCGAGTTCTACCGCCCCCCAATCTCGCGCTCGCGAGGTTGATGACGTGACAGAGGGGGATTCAGTGATATGAAGAAAGTACTTTCTAGATAATTTCTGGGCCAAGTTATGGACCAAAATGTGCCAAAAAATTGACCCATGTACTAAGGTTCTCAAGGTAGGAGCTCAAGAGTTCCCTTATTTTCAAAGTATAGTAGGGCCATTCAAGGGGTGTTTTTTTTTGGAATCAGCACCAATTTCACCAGTAAATCGAGTGCAATTGGAATGTTCGAGCGATTATTCATCTTTAAGGATCTCGACTGTACATGTAGAGGCCGAGGAATTCTTTCTGATTTTCATAAGAACGAAATAATATCGCTTATTTAAAAAAACAAATTGAATAAATGCAAGGTCTTGAAGCTACCAAAAAAACGAACTTGCGGAATAAAATTTATTCAGGCTAGAAAAGCCTCGGAAAAGTAGGATTCCTTTTCTTCTTTCAGAATGGCGTCTTTCCAGAAAAAGAGGAAAGAAAGAGGTATACGTCAAAATTTCTTCAGATAGAATACGTAACACATAATAACTTTGCAGTTTGCTGATGACGACATGAGAAAAGTGAGAACGTTTTATGGTTAGGGAACATGACGTCAGCAACGCATAGCCTGATTCGCATGAGGGCACAACTGTAGGAAGCCATAAACACGTATGAAACGGGCTGCATTTTTGTCAATATTAAAAAAAAAAGAAAAGTGGTAAAAGCATTTCTTTATCATTTTCATGCATAGAATAACCTGAAAGAAGAAAAACTTGAGATTTCAACAATTTCGTGAAACATCCCCTTTTCAGGCAGCACCGCAGTTTTTATAGAGGGCGCCTACTTTGTCCCCTCATGCGAATATACAGTATACTAGATATACTGCACTGTTGGAGGAGGGTCTAAATTAGGCTAAAAGCACAAAACTAGATTCGCTCATATCATGAAAGAATAGAAATACTGCTGAAGAGGCTAACTTAGGCTAAAAGCTGAGCTGGAATAATTGTTGGAAGAACGATAGACGAGACTGGTCCAATAATAGAGAAAGCTAAACTGGGCAAGGTAAATGGCGGATAGGCAGGTACATGAGGGGCTGGTTGGTTATATATTAGACTAAACTAGACGATAGGCGTAGCCTAATATGAAACTATGAAATACTCTTGGCTTATCGGTTATTTGGGTAACTAATTTACTTTAAAAACACTTGTGCATACCAATAACGATACGTCTTAAAGTTAAGGGCGATGACGTTACAACAGCCCATTTCAGTTCGAATACTATAACATTATATCTAACTCATAGAAATTGACGAATTCATAGTAATATCAACGTGAAACGCTGGATAGTGCAAGCAAGATATAACTTTGACCTCAAGTTATCCCAAAGAACGAAATCTCAAACAAACTTCATCCATCAAAGTTTTTCTTTTTTTGCCAAGTTTAAGAACGATATTTTTCATCAAGTACTACCAATTTTGTGACATATTTCCCCTCAGTCTTCTCTGAAATCTATTGTGCATTAAGAATTTTAATGTTTCGAATTCTGCAACTTTAATCCCGATTTCAATTAATCATTTACTCGAGCATTTCCGTACGGAAAAGCACCACTGGGAAATGTGAAATACGTTTCAATTAAACCATTCAACACTAAAATTGCCCCCTCCTCGTAAAACAACAAGGAAAAAAAAAACAAACACGAGTGAAATGATCGAAAGAAAAATCAAGAGGGCTGCGAAGAAGTACGCGTCATCGCCATAAAGAAGAGAATAAAACTTGTTGCCTGCGCTATCCCGCGAGAATTTGCCACGCATAAAATCTGGAGTATAGCGAATTTATTACAAAACCATTTATGTACTGCTCATACCCCAGTTTAAAAAGAAGAAAATGAGATAAAAGGAAAAGCAAACGACAGGGGAAAAAAAACGAAAAATCAACGCGAACACGATATAAAAACGAATATAGTATTTTGTAAAACGGGTGCTCGAACGCGAAAAAAAGTTCTTGTGTTTACATTTAAATTTCAATGGCATCTCACAATGCGTATATACAGTAGGAAGGAAAACAATTTGAAAACACTTTTCTTCCCATACAATCCCGGATACGGTTCTCAAGATTGTCTTTTCGTGCTGTTTTTCCGAAGATACAGTAAAACATAAAACTCCCATCTACTGGGTAGTAAAATCCATCGACTTCGGTAAAACAATAATCAAACTGACTTCGTTCCCCTTTACGTTATACAGTTCACACAGTTTTCGCAAACTCTTTTATGTCTTTCCGCTTTTTCTCTTCTTCCTCTACTTGTCTTCCGAAATTTTTTCTCATTTTCTGATGTATCCCTCGCTTCTTGAGTATGTGTGTATACTACTCACTCGAACACTTACTTACAACCACAACTTCGCGTATAGATGCGATTTGTTCCACTGTATAGTCAGAATACAATACTTTTAGCGAATTTCACTTCGGTAACGAGGTTTTTTTTTCGGTTCTCGTTTTCCGCCCTCTTTTTTTCTCTTCTTAGTACTCTCGCGCGTCAATTTTTATTGCATTAAAACGCGACCAAACGCGTATGCAAAACAAGACCATTTTGATACGTATACCAGATACGAATACATAACATGACAAATACGACGCGAACATTCTTTGATCGCAGAAGAGTTTACGTGCCATCGTTAGACGTTTTCACGAAATTCGAACGAATTAGTGGTTTTTAGATCACAAATTGATAGTACGAGAATCGCGAAAATTCTCATCAGACAATACCTAATTCTGATGATTATTATCGAACCGGTTTCTACTCGACGTACATATACCGGATCGCCAACTCGAAAATACCGACCTGCGAGAAATTTTCGGGCGAATAATTATTTCCTGGGGAAACGTAATACCTTTCGCGGTAATTATGCGGATTTGCACAGCGATCGTTTCCGACTCACTTGTGAAGTAATCGAACAAATCTTAATGTGTAACCTCTAACGAAATGAACCGAGTATACGATAAAATCGAAATACACGTGGAAATCTTTCGAACTAGTTTCACGCCGAATAGATTAAATTCGCATACTTGCAGAACTGTGTGTGTGTGTGTACCTAAATCCGTCTTTCCCGATATTCTTTCGTGATTAATTATCGTCGAAAATTCTTAGCGATTCCATCAACTTCAATCAAAGGCATTTCTCCGCTTTATATGGATCGCGACACCGCGATGATACGTTTTTATATCGTTTTTCTCATCATCTATATGTATACTCGAGAAGCGAGAAGGAAAGAATATATTGGATTCTGAATTACCGCGCTTACACTCCAGTTTAGATTACGGTTTACCGGAGACGAGGAATATTCGTAAAATACGGAAGCGAGCATACAGAAGAGATACCGACGAAGTTTACAGAGCGCAAGCCGAAATGGGATGTAACGTAGACGGTCGCTGACTGTTATATAACCCTTGAGAGGAGGCTATTTTCTACCGGTCGGAAAATGGATCCGTATGGGTCCCGGTAGAGCTTTTCCGTTGCCGCTTTATTGGTTGCTACGGAAATTGCAAGTTGTTGCATGCATCTGGGAAATCTACGCTTTCGCTGTAATTTAGCACGATTCGCTTTTCCTTCATATTTTTTACCATCCACCATTAGCACACGCAGAAGAACAAGATATGCATATTCATACGAAAAAAAGAAAGAAAGTATAAGTAGAAAAGCACAATCATTTTTCTTATATGAAATTTTTCAAATGTTACGCACATTTTGTACTTTAGCTACTTCGCTTTTTTTCTCTCTTGTCGGATATGCGACTCATTTTTTCCCTTCTCGCAAAGAACGTATGGTACGAACGAACATCAGATGCGTTTTATGATTTACTGCTTCAATTTTCATCCTGAAATTTGAATCGGATACATGTATACGTGAGCGAAATTGAACTCTCTACCCACCCATCCGATCAACGCTTGTTTGTCTTTTGTTACATTCGCAAGCTGAATTGCACGAATTCCAATTCCATGTCGTCATTCCACTTAAGCTCTGTTTGATGGTATACTGTATAGCTATAATAATATATACCTCGACGTCGTCAGATTAAGCGTGTGAATATCTGTCAGTTTTTTCTTTTCTTGAATACCCACGTCATCCGTTTGCAAACGAACGCTCACAGAATTACCTTATTGACTATATCGATTTTGCAATAAGTCACCAAGAGTAAATTTGATGAAATTGAGCGTTCATCACCAGGGCTGTCATTAAGCTACAGAGCTGGCTGAGGACTCAAAGACGTTCACTAAATGTAACTTTGAAATCTGTTTCGCTCACTTACAAACGGTTAAGCTTATACAAAGTTTTTTGAGTACATTTAACCGAACTTTTGAAGTTCCTATCATTATTGAATTCATATCCACGAACTTGAGCGCGTTTTAATTCGAACTCTAATTAAAGGATCCAACTGCTGAAAGACCTCCACGAAACCTCTTCGAGTATCTGTCAGGAGATTACGTAAATGAATAAACGCTTCGGTTCAGCAAAAATTTCCATGTTCTAGTACCAGGCGCGGATTCAGAACGTCATTATGGGGGTGGGAGGGGGGAAACTCACGCTGGCGATTCCGCGCGAAAAAATTTTTGCCTCTCCACTCCTCGAGAGACCATTCCCAACCCTCTAAATTCCCTGTACAATGTGGGGGTTAAAATACTGGATATTAAAAGCTCAATCAAATGGGACTATTTTGCTGACCTCGAGTTGAGGTATAGTTGGTTTTTCTTTCTCGAAGTGAAGTTTTTTTTTGTATAATTTAAAAGAATTTGAGGCGGGAAATTCCCCTCTCCCCTCGTGGATCTGCGCCCGAGAACTAGCCGAAAATCACTACTCCTCTCTAAATCGAATTCTTCTCCCATGAAATACGTTGAGTCTGGGAATTATGCAGTTTTGAAGATTAGAAAATGGCGATTTTGGATTTTATTGCTAAAAAGTTTCGGTGATGGTTGCCCGTCGGCAAAGATAATTTCCGGAATCCAATCTATCGAAAACCATCATAACACATTGAAATCGGTTCATATAATGGGCAAGGTTTTCTGAACACATTCGACTCAGAGTGACCAACTTTTGCTCAATACAAGTGCTTTGATGACGTCACGATTCAAGCTTTCAATTCCTTAAAATCCATTCTCTTTAGAAGTTTAGAGCTTTTTCGGAGGTTCTTCATACAAATTTAAGCACTAAAAATTATCGGATCTTCTGATGATACCACGATACGGGTAGTCTCTCACCAAAAATCCTTTCAGCCCCAAAACCGGACATGACCTAACATGCTCCAACAAAAATAAGAGCAAATTTCCTCCAATTGCCCCTAGATTCTGAATCTTTTACTTTCAATTCCTGTCTACCTTTTTGAAGGGATATTTATTTCTAATTTGTATCAAGGAGCAATTTCAATCTCTTTGGAAGAGAGAGAAAATAAAAAAAGAGTGAGAGAGTGTATAAGACTAGTGAGTGTATTGACTCATTATTAGTTCTCTATTTTACACACAGGAACCAATTTCAAACTTTAACATAATCTATCATACGTACTTCTAGAGGTATCTTCGACGCTGGATACGATACCGTTTATCGTTTTTTGAAATTACCCCTCATTATTGTGCAATACTCTTGTTTAGTTCCCGCGGTTTGTGGCGACGCCTAACGTATCTTATCGAGCTACAAAATGGCAATGCGGGACGTCACAGTGAAGCGCGGGAACTAAATATGAGTATTGCACAATAAAGAGATGATATCGGAAAATGGCGAACACCATTCCATTCAGCTTCCAAAATATTTCAAAATTTGTTCATGTGCCGGTGCGTTATGACTGAAGTAGGGAGGTGAAGCCCAAAGTGGAGGAATTTATGAACATTCAAAGAAGATTATTTCGACGCAAGAGAAACTCAAAAATCATCCCGAGAGTAGTTGGAAACATTCAGCATACACAATAAACAAGCGGGACTGTTGCTGTTGAAATATGAACGTATCCCTAAACCCTTCTATCTCCAAAATCCTCAAATTAGATGAAATTTGTTGAAAATACATTTCTTTTCTTACTGGCGGACATTTTCCCATTTTTGACCGTTCTTCATCTCCTTTCTAATTTGAAATAGACCCAAATCTGCTCGAGCTTTACGCTTTCTTGGTCGAGCCGATCAACGTATCTTAATAAAGATGTATAGCGCCTATTGGAACATTCAAATAGGTGACGTCATTGTATTAGAAAAGTTCCAACTCATGGGGTACAACTATACAGCGTTAATGAAACTCATCTCTCTGCGTTTCCATTGCAGATCATTTCAGTAGCCTCCCGCAACTGTAAACGTTGTTATCTGTCATCGCGGAGCGATGTAGCGTCGTGCACGCGCACGATAATTTTCTCCGCGCTTTTTTCTCCTTGTGTAATGGCTGTGTAAGTCTTTGCGGAAAGAGATAAATTCGAATCCAGCTGCGCTCGTCTCGAAACCTTAATTTATCGGACTCTTATCGAAAATGAGAAATTAAAAATGTGAATTTAGGAGAAACGGAAACAATAACGACAAAATTTCATTTGCGGGTATTACGATGCTAATCATTCGAGCGTATACCGCTCATCTGCTTTAGTTTTAGGAGGAGAACGTGACTTACATCTGGCGGATTATCTTTCAAAACAGAAAGAGATGTGTTGATTCACGACGTTTGTCAAATGTAATTAGTTAAATTGCGTGTTAAGATCATGCTGTTCCGATTCGAAACTTTACAATATCTTCGACCTTCAGTCAAAGTACAGTGGTTCGAAAAAGTGATAAGAAAAATAGTAGCCTAACCCAAATGACGAAATTCTATCCGTACAAAGTTGAGAAATGATGGAGCGGAGGGGAGGGGGGAGGCTGTAGTACAAGTTTAGAGTCTGTGCTTCGGAACGAGCCAAAACCATTTCAAAGCAAGATTTGTGCGGCCAAAGTTTCAGATTTTTCTCAATTTTGTGCCACCTACAACAGAATGTCCGATGAAGTCAAATCGACGAAATCATTGATTTAGATTTGATGAATTACGCTCCGCTCTCTCACAGAAATATTAGAAAGAACAAGAGAATACTTCTTTGTCCAATTACCAGCAATAACAAAATTATCGAAAGAAAGTTGTTTTTCTAAAACGAGCTACTCATCTCGCTCTTCGGTGAGGAATAAAGTCTGACAATACGCCATTTATTTTTATACCTGAGTTTTTTTTTTCAAATCCGACGGAAAATTTTCAATAGAAAACCAATGGATCATAACGTGATTGTATAATTCTTGACTGGAGAACGCCACCAACAGACAAACCATTTTGTCTACTTCAAAAGTAGAGAGATTTAATTTCCTCTTTTTTCTCCCTACTTTATAAATACATAAACGAATATTAAAAATGTTTATAACAATAATATGTTAAAAGGAATATAGCTTCGGGTTAGTTGGAATAGTAAAAAAAAAAAAAAAAAAAATCTATCTTAAAAAACTGAATAATAATCATACAGCCCTAACTAACAGCAAGAACGTGTAAAGACATTCTCTGATCATCCGCCCTGCGCCGCATTCTCCCTCACCCATCATCTGTATCGTGCGATACTCAAAAATTATGCTAAACACAGACATACTGCTTTCATGTTCGACCTACATTGCTTCGGGCTGTGTAAATTCTTGATAATAATACGAAAAATGATGTTCTCTCCACAGAACCGCAGAGCCTATAATTTTTATATGAAATAACCTTTAAACCTCGAAGTTGTAAATCTCGTCTGCTACACATTCACCAAAATACGAACACGCGTATTCATCACAAATGCAACAACAGAATGTTGTTCTTTTCAGCAACCCTTATAAATATAAATTCACTATACGATGAAGTATAGAAGGTTATACATGGGAAATTGACGAACCGAATTCTGTTTACAACTTATTCGCGTCTGAACGGTAAAGAACGGTCATATTTGTGAAGACGGACTAGATATTGATAGACAAGA
This sequence comes from Aspidiotus destructor, assembly GCA_035079395.1. Taxonomy (NCBI): domain Eukaryota; kingdom Metazoa; phylum Arthropoda; class Insecta; order Hemiptera; family Diaspididae; genus Aspidiotus; species Aspidiotus destructor. The sequence goes on along the minus strand of JAVHKZ010000003.1, from coordinate 5,050,504 downwards.
TTTTGTATTAACAAGATGAAATGTGAATAATATAGGAGGAGCCATTTAGATAGAAGCCTTTCAACCAATAAAACTTTTTTTTACATGTTACTGATTTCGATGAGATGATAACTAGCGCTCTCCGAGTCATTTAATCGAGCTCGATGTATTTTTGTTTTTTCTACAAAGGCGATAAATAAAACGAATGGGTAAACTGAAACTATTGAATATCTATTCCTGACAAATCTCGGACCCGTTAGATAGGATCACAACGACGGCGTCTACACGCTGATGAGGGTGATGGCCGTCATTTATGGATACGCACCTGGCTTTCAAGAGATAATTTACATCATGCCGCTAGTACGCGTAAAATTTCGTGCATACACTAATTCCCATTATCATCTTCGAACAAGCTCGCGAAAGATTTCATTAAGGAAACGTACCACTCTCTATATTTGCAAAATACTCCATTATCAACCCGCGCCAAAAGGAATAATTATTTGCTCTTTTCTCCCTCCGTGAAATGATTTATATAATTCCCGGTAAGGAATGGTAATTTGTCCTCCGTAATTTTCGAGGAATCGTTATCCAGACACGACTTTCAAAATGTTCAAATAATTGTTTTCTGCGGGGATTGAATAGAATCCGTATACAGCTCTTCGGAAACAGAACGTACTTTTATTACGACGGTCCCGTCGTCGTTAATAATAAAAATATATACGTAAGGTACGGAAAGAAATATAGGAGGAAGATGCGATCGAAGCATGAAAGAATAACACGAAAAAGGGTTTAAAATCCCTCTCTAAGACACGCATTTTCACCACGCCTTCCTTATCAACTTTCATTCGCGAAACGAAGGAGACATATACCAGCTGAGACCAAGAAGCTCGTCGATATTTCCCCCCAGCATTATCGCGCATTTTGCTGCACGTTCTTTGAGCCTTTATACCATTTTAATTAAGGACAAACAAATTCCTCCATGATTTACTAGACCCAGTTTGTCGACAATCTCGACTCTTAGTTGTATTTGTAGCACAGATTGAATAAATGCGACTAGGGATTGTCATCATGTAGTCATAATTGCATAGGTTTTCTTAAACTTGATCAACTGACCGGTCTACATGAGCGTAAATTGAATGTTTTCCTCTTTCCGTGTACTTTAGTTGAGATTCTGTGTTCTTTGTTCATCGAATTGCAGAGTCAGCGCCGTTGCCAGACTTTTTGAGGCCTGAAGCAAATTTTTACAAGAGGCCTATTTTAAATAATATGGACAATTTTCTCGCCGGCGCGAGGCCTGAAGCAGTGATACCTACTCGCCACCCCCTGGCGACGGCCCTGTGCGCAGTCTCAGTACTGTGATGCTCAGTCATTCCTATTTTGCATCACCCGAGCTGGGGCTGAACGATACTAAATTTGGCCCCCCGTTGCTTGTTTTAGGGTCAATATCATCACACATTTTTGACATAGTTTTTGTCGTTGCTTTCCATACAGCTGCCAAGAAGTGACATCCTCATTATCCTCGGAGTATTACACACATCACGCTGTCCTAAAAAATGAAAAATCGAATTCAAAGTAGTTACCGTCATCGTCATAGACGCGACGAAGCGTTGTCTTTTTCTTCGCAAATTCGCATCTATCGCAGGATGATAAAGTAATTAGAATTGCACGGATGTCTGGTTTGTAAGATGTTTTTTTTTTCTCTTTGCTCTGTTTCTTCTGCTAAATGCGTGCGTCCTTACTCTCGATTATTTCCAACCTATAATGATTAAATACTCTACGGGCTAAACATTATTAAGAGACTCAGACCAGAAACAGCGAAAGAAGTTGTTACACGAGAAAAGGTGGCGCGACCAGATATTACAACGTGTATACTCGTATTAAACACGCTTCCTCGAAACAGCGCTCGACGAGTACCTCCACGCGTCTACTGTCCATTGCTAACAAATGAAAAAAAAATCCATCAGTTAACCATAAACATAAAATGTAAACGTCTAGCCTACGCGCACTCCATTACCGCCACTGTTGCCGTGTGGAAACTCGGTATACGTCTCCTGATCTTCCAAAGTCTTCCCCACGCTTTTTTCGTACACCTCTCGACCGTCATTGCTCTTTTCTCATCCACGGGTTCGGCGAGTCTATCAATTATTGCCGGGTACAAAAATGGCGGATCGAATAACATAACAGAAATAAGGTGGTAAAAATCATTATACAATAATAACGTACATGAAATCGCAATGCTGAGTGGTTTTTTCATATTCAACGCGTCTTCCGACGATTCTAAAAATAGTGGGTAATCTTTTTTATCAAGAAGATGACGGTATCATACAATGAACATTGGATTTTTGTGGAAGTCATTGAGCTATTTTTTTTTTTGAGATTTTGCGATGCGATGACTTTGGGAATGAAGAGAGACTATAATATTGAAAGAAGTTCTATTTTATGTGAAGAGTGTAGCATTTGAAGTGCTTCCCACTAAACGCGGATGAAAAATAGTAATAACTATGTTACAACAGTAAAATTACTCAGGGAAACGAATTTGAAAGCGGCTATGATCTGAACTTGACAATTAACGAACAAACAAACTTAAGATCAAGCTCTGACTATGCTTGTACACCTCAATTTAGACCGGGCATCCGCCAGGATCGTTAACAACGCGCGTGGTTCGTTCGACAGTGAGAGTACTCCTGCTGAAGTTGAAAGAGGTATCTAAATTATGGCGATATATGAAAGAAATATGAAAAATTCACTCTTCAATGAAATGGAGGTGGATGTTTAGTCATCCCATGTGATTTGTGGAATGTGTGTTTGTGGTCATCTTTTAGAGGATGTCAGCCAAATCTACTTTCACTAACTCGCCACATACCACCATCCTCTCAATCACTGGAAGTGCAACGTGATGCTAGTGCTACCCAGTTCGAATTTGGACCGGATAGCGCTAGTATATAGCTTACAAAGTAAATGGGAAAATTGATGGACGTTGCGCGCGACGGGCGGGGAGTTTCCTTAAACAGATCTGAATCAATATCTATGGAAGACGATGATTAGAAACTTTTAAACTCCACAAATTTTGTTTTCTTCATTTTTCTCATAAATTGCCAAGTTGAGATCATTTACTGAACATTCAAAAGGGGAAGTCACCTCACTCTCGTTTTCAATTAGGTCTATTGTGACGCTCTTACAGCGGCTGGCCGGCTCAAATTTTAGAAAAACAAAGAAAAACTTGGATGAGGAGAAACTCTTTTCTAATGATACCTTGATAAGAAAGAGTGAAAGCCAGAAACTGATGAATAGTTGAATACACGATTACGAATAGAAGTACCTTCGGTAGTTTGTGTTCATCAAAAAGATTGAAATTGGTTCATGTGTACGATGAGGACTTGAAAATGAACGATTTTAGCCGGGGTGTGCTGTGTGCAGTTTGCGACAAGACAGCAAGTAAGAATCGCATAATTTATATTGCTTGCAAATACAATTTTTCTGTTACTACATTATAACTTGAGAAATGATGGCAACAAGCTTTTTCCCACGGTTGTGTTGAAGAAAAGATGCGGTTGATAGTTTACCACATTAGACATTCTGTCGGGCCGATCTCAGAAATCAGCCGAGGACCGTTTGTTAAGCTCACGCTACTCAGATCATCTGCGAGAAGCGGAGATAAAAGGAACGTCTTGTGCCTCACGAATGAACCTACAAGTGCAATTTTAGATAAGGGATATACAACTATGAAGCATGGAAAGGATTTGATCGCAAGGATGCTGTGGAATATCAATCAGGGTAGATTTGGTCGAGGCTACAAATTATTTTTTCCTGCATTTGTTCTTTTTCCTTCTAAACCAAACTGCTCGATTTTTATTTGATCTGTTCTCCTTAGAACTAAGCGTGTGAAGTAACCTCTCTTCTCCCTTTTTCTCCTTCCTTTCTTCCAAACTCCAACAACCGTATAAATATTCTACATCATGTTCTTCATCATTGACCACCGAATCCTCGCTTTCAACCCCGCATACATCGTCTTGTCGCCTGAGTTCAGTCGAGGATTGTTCTCCAAAGGCAAAGAAGATCGTGAGTTCAGTGAAACGACTTGTTTCATGCAGTCAGAATTTTTGTACACATAAAGAAACAAGAGCAAATGAAGGAGCAACGTCAAAATAGACAATAAGACTTTTCTAAAATGTAGGTATACCTTTGTGTAACGTGAAAACAAAAAGAAAGTAAAAGTCGACATCGAAGAAATTCTTTTAATCATACGTGCTCACCTCGCCTATTTTAATTTACGTTCTCCATTCACATGAAGGAGGGGGTAAGGAGGAGCTCAAAATGAAGACAAAAAACAATTCCGTCTCTATAATGGACGCTAAAAATTTCATTCATTCCCACTTACATACGAGTACAATTCCATTTCCAGTCACAATAAGAATACGAAGTTTCTGTTGTTGATCTTCTTTCGAATCAAATCGCAATTTACATCCTTGTAATTCAAATAATATATGAACCACATATAATAGAGGCGAGTCGAAGAACAACGAAGATATGTGGCCAGAACTTATGAGGGTACATGAAAATGCGAACTCATTCGTCGTGGACTGCTATCATGCTAATTGGAGGTTAATTTAATGAATTCAAACCACAGCACTGAAACTCGTCGAGCGTGTCCATCCAAAACGTGTTCCTACATCTTTTGTCTTAATCAGTCCTACCATATTTCAAATATACATAGATTAGCATTTTTTTCCATCGAATATATTAAATTATGGACACACTGAATGAAATAAGAACGGGTTCTTTCTTTAAATATGCGTACTGTATTATCGTAGCATTATTCCGACAGGAATAGGTAATGATGCTGGAAGGAAAGACAGAGAAAGAAAGAGATACACATACACACAGGCAAGGAGGAAAAAAAAAACTAAAAATAATACTAGATTCCAAACTACAAAACGGGTCTATACTTCCACAGGTTTGGTATCGTTACAGAGCTGTATCGTTATATGCCAGCCACAGATATAAGCAGTCAGTATCCACCAAACACAACATACTGTATTACAAATTCCAACTGACAGGAATGCGGACACCATCGTACGTACGTTATTAAACAAGTAAGAAAAAAAATACATCATTTTACTACATGAACAACGCATTAAAAGAATTTAAGTTCGCCTAGTGTTGTGTGAACTCCATCACAATAACTATATATACAGCTATAGGATAGGTTACACTGGGATCGTGATGCTGAGAAGTATTGGATCTCGGGTGATGGATGATGATAAATGAATGTTGAATTTAAACGTACATTATATAATTCCACAATCTATTTTTCCTTCCTCACTTCTTTTCCACGTATTTTCATCTTTCTCCCTCGCAGTACGAATGTACTAATAATGAACATTCAAATGCGGATGGCCGAGATATAACTTTGCACATACCGCCATATATGCGACATAATACTCGAAACGCGTGCGACTCCACTTAGACTTCTCCAAAAGTTCAATCACGAAGTGTTCGAAATGTCGATTAGCTTTACGCGCCTTTCTAGGTACCAGCACTTTTCTCGCGATAGATGCGATTTCCGAAAAACACGCGTACGAGTAGACATTGGCATTGTGAGGGCGTACTCGCGACATAGGTCTAATATAATTTCCTGCTCGCAAGAACGTGATCACGTTTTGACTACGCTGGAAAACGCTCTCTATACCTATATAATATAATATTATTAGACCGAGTCGAGCTGTAAGGACAGAGAGCGTTAGCGCCTGTCATACGCTGACAGCGAACAAAACGATGACAATAATGACAAGTACGAACGAATATGAGACCAAACGGCATTCGTACAGCATCCAAGCTCATAAGAGGGTTCGAGCACCGTATACCTTGTAGCGCCGATGGAAAAGGTTCATACGCGACGGAAAGGGATTCGGAGTATATGTGCATGTCTCGACAGAAGCTATGCATGAATGAACGCTTTCGTCGAAACGGAAACGTGGTACATCGGCGGGAATAATTTATCATTACAGTTAATATACGAATTATATCGCATACGAATCAACATTTTCTCGTATACATACAGTTATCGCTGATTCGAACCTACCCTTTGTCATTGTAACTCGGTTGTCGCCGTTAGATCAGAGCGCCACCCTTTGAAATTACATATCGACGAAAATACACTCCGTTAGTTGTAGCGGAAATTATTTTTATAATTTTATTAAAAGAAAACGATTGCCGTTACAACAGAAAAATATAAACGACACAGGACGTTAAGTTTAAGTTGCTAATGCGGAATTAGCCAACTGTGAATGTGGGCGGATGTGCATACGAATAAAATTATTCGATGAACGCGAGATCTCATATTCTTTTAAGATGGCTCGCGATGACTCCTCCAGTTAGAAGAGTATTTCGAAAGAAGCAAAAAAAAATACATCGCTTACCGTTAAATGCTGAAATAGCCACGCTCTGAGAATATTAGTAGCTACTTTTGGGAAGATACCGCGTTTCTTCTGATTCTTTTTGCCGTTAGATTCGTCATCTTCTTCCCCAGTACCGTCGCCACTGCCGACACTAGCATTACTTGCATCACCTGTAACAACAGAAAAGATCGGGAACATTATTCTCGGAACGCTTAATCGATTTTACAGCAGACGATGATTAACACTCGATTACAATTAGATGAAAAGCACAAGATAATGATGGCATTAAGTTTTCGATGTACGATTCGCGGATTGTCCGCGAGTATACTGATGTGCGTCTGCACTGGTGGACAAGACGGTGATGGTCATTATATAGAAAAACTTTCCTCGTAATGACAGTTTTCGTATTCATTTATAAGAATATTTTGCCTCCTTTTCTCTCTCGCTGTCTCTCGTTCTTCTTCTCAAGAAATATCGACAACGAAAGATACCGCGCATATATGCATACAGAGTGGCGGCAGCGCATTTTCTTCGATTATCCTGCGCGCAGATGGTCATAATAGAACAAAAGCTGTTGTTTATATTCAGATGAATACTCATTAAAATCGTTCGCCGAGAGGGAGACTGCATATATTGCGCGTACACACATACACACATCATATTCTCTATACCATTAATACCGAAAGAAATCGTTGTTTGCGGTCGAGATCTGGATGCCTCCAGCCGTTTCTGGCAAACAACAAACGAAACAGATTACTTTTCTGTTTTACGCAACGCAATAGATACACATTCATACATAATATACGTATATATAGTAAAAGCGATTCGATGAAAGCGCCGAATCAAGGGGAAAAGCGCGCGTGTCACTATCAGGTCCACTCCAGAACATCATCAATCTTGTCGAGCAACTTTTGTCACGAAATCGCTGTATGGAGGATGACGACGACTATGATGATGACGACGACGTCGTCGACGACGACAATGTACTCTTTTTACCGTCTTTGTACGCACACATAAATGCATAAATACGGCAAAGGGTGTAGGTGAACGAAGAATTTCAATACTCTTATACTGAAGGTGGATTCAATATCGACGCGAATCTATACGCTGTAAGGGGATGATATTGAGCGATAATGATAAAAACGAAACGACGCGACGTAAGTTTGAAATGAAAGAGAAACACGACGAAAGATTACATTCGATACTTAAATCGCTCCAGATCTCTTTAAACGGCTAAGGAGAGCTACCGAATTGAGAGGAAAGTATTTTTTAAAGCTAACAGAGAGTGAGACTAAAGAAAGTATAACGATAGATGATAGATAAGTGATGGAATATGTACAGATGAACAGAAATAAACAAAAAAAAAAAACAACTGGTTTGATAGAATTCGGGCCGAAAAACAGGATAGTTCCGAACTCAGCCAATGTGTGATAGGAAACGGATTTTCCTCTATTGAACTGAATCTCATGGGTAGAACACGGCTACGTAGAAATTTTCCGACTATAAGAAACTTCGATTGAAAGGATTATCACTACGAAAAGATTCGAAGTTTGACTCGTATACTACCGTTACAAAGTGCCCAAATGAACAAATTCTTCTTCCTCTCGCTAATTTCTACTCTTTCTTTCATTGAGTTTGCTCTTAAGAAGAGAATTTGGAATGTTGCAAAAATTTTACGAATTTATTCCCATCAGGTTCGGTTTGGCAGCGGAAGCAAGCGCGGATTTAGGGAGAAGGAGGAGGGAAATTCCAACAAAAATTTTGTATCCTCGCTTCGTCTGAAAAATATCGTCAAAGTGCATAATTTGAATATTGAGCCCTCTCACCCCCCCCCCCCCCCTCCGTGAAACCGAGCCTGAGCAGGAGACCCGATACTAGAATTTGTAAGATATTTTGTAGATTCATTTCCAATCAATTCTTCCAAAAAAAGGCTACCTCATACCAAATGTAGAACGACATCCATTTTCAACCCTGACACAAACATTGATCGGATTTATGCGAGAATAGAGAAAAATTAATTTTATACTTGTCACCATAGTCATGGATGATAGCAATTCAATGATTTTCCTCTTTCAAGGAAGGAATGATCTTGAGTACCTCTTCAAAGTCTTCAAATAGAGAATGAAATTTTTGTAGGGTGAACTTGGAGAACATGGATTAGTCCAGTGGTTCCCAACCTTTAGGAGATGACGGACCCCTTCAATGCTTCGGCCTTTTTTTGCGGACCCCTGACGAAAAAATGTTACAGGAATGAAGCAGAACTAATCAGTGGCCTATTTACAGAGAGGGGAGGGGGGGGGGAATTTAGGAATCAACCCCCCCCCCCCCCCGAGTTGTAGAAATTCAAGGGTGCGGAGCCGGTGAAATGAGACGGAGCCAACCCAATCCCAGCTCCGCAAACTGCGCAGCGGAGCGAGCCCTTGGCTCCTAACTGACAAAAATTGAGGAGCGGAGCCGCTCTTTTGGCTCTTTTAGCTCCGGCTCCGCACCCTTGCGGTAAAATGAGCCGAAGCCAACCCGATCCAAGCTTCGCAAACCGCGAAGCGGAGCGAGCCCTTAGCTCCTAAATGACAAAAATTGAGGAGCAGAGCCGCTCTTTTGGCTCCGGCTCTGCACCCTTGAAGAAATTGCCCTAAAATATCATAAAATCTTATTCAAAACGCCTTCCAGAACAATTTTTTTCTCGGACAAGAATGAAAGAAATTATTTTCAGACCTTCTGCGGACCCCAGGTTGGGAACCACTGGATTAGTCTTTCCCGGGGGAGAGAGGATCCACTGAAATTCCTAGGGAAGAACCCACTGTTCATTTTATTAGGGGGAGGGGGGATGATCTTCAGAAAACGTCCACGCGCGAATCCGCGTCCAACTTCTGAAAAGTTCTCATTTTCGGAAAAACGTCCAGAGATTTGCAAATTCTTCGAAACAGGACTAGGGGATGACGTCATCAACCTAAGTCAGGTTAGATTGCGTAGAAGAATTTATTTAGACTAGATATTACAGGAATTTCTCTAGGCTGCTTGGCCGCCATATTTTTAGCTATGATCTTGAATACCTCTTCGATGTCTTCGAATAGAGAATGAAATCTTTGTAATTTGGTTCCCGGGAAGAGAGAGGACCCACTGAAATTCCTAGCAAAGACCCATTATTTATTTTATTGGGAGGGGAGGGGGGTCCTCAGAAAACGTCCCCGCGCGAATCCGCGACCAACTTTTAAGAAATGTTAATTTTCGAAAAAATGTCCAGAATTGCAAATTCTTTGGAACAGGACTTGGGGATGACGTCATTAACCTGAGTCAGGTTAGATTGCGGAGAAGAATTTATTTAGGCTAGATATTATAGGAATTTCTCCAGGCTGCTTGGCCTCTATATTTTTCATCAACAATATGTAGCTCTCACGCCACGGTTTGAAGACGTCACAAAGGTGTATTGAATGATCTTCGTACTAGGGGTGAGGATGTCATGGGTTGATGATATCGGAAAAAAGTGTATACAATTAGAGGCAGGGCTAAACTAGACTAATGAATACACTTGCGCGGAAGGAAGAGGTGCTAAACCAAATTGACCCACATTACATCAGCATAGAAATAGTGTTGAAGGGGTTAAACTAGGCTGAAGGCAGGGCCTAACACGAAACAAAAAACTGAAGGCACTATTCAATTTGTATTTGGACAATCAGAGCTGGGACAAAGTGTCAAAGAAATCAAGAACAGGACCTCAGACAATGGACGAGCTGGCTTGTTTCGGAAAAGAAAAAAGAGTGAAATCATTGTTTCAATTTAGAAGATGTCTGATAATCGAAATCTCCAAAAAGATGTAAGGCAATCCTTTCCACCAGCTCAACATCTAAGTGTTATACCTAGAGACCGGCTGCTTCGGCATTTGTTACTTCTTTCCCTGAAGGGCGAAATCAATGAGAATCAAAATAAAGTTCGAGTTATGATAAATTTTGCCGAAAAATGCCGAAATTCATGAAAATGCCGGAAATCGCCGAAATCACCAAAAATTGTAGTTAGCCAATAGAATTAAAAAATTTCATATCAAATCATGAAGATCTTTTTATAAATTACTAAATTTTGTCTGAAATCGAGTCAATATTTTTTGAACAATGCTGAATTTTGGGCTGATTCCAGTCAAAGAATTCATAATTAATTTGGGTCTAAAGCAAAGTAGTTTTGATTGGACGAAATCAAGGAAATTTGCCCACAAAAAATGAGATAATCTTGATTGAAAATTGATAAATTTTGACTTTTTAAATTGATTAGTTTTGATAAAAAATTTGGTAATTTTGGTTGGAAATCCAATAATTTTTATCGAGAATGAGTGAATGTACTGAAAAACGCGTATTTTTCCCACATTGTTTTTAAAACGCCGAATGTTACCGAATTTTTGAATTTTAGTTCCAAACGCGTAATTAATGACAACACATTCAAGTAAAGAAGAGCAACATTACAACATGAAGATGAAATATACCCATGATCGCATGGCATGGTCTTCCCAAGGGAAGAAATTTGAAATGTGGTAAGAGCTATCCGACATTAAGAAATTCAGTTTGAAATGTTCGAAGAAAGCTGTTCAATCTTCTTTTCAACAAAAAAATAGCGAAAAGGAGTGATGATTCGAAAAGAAGAAAGTTGCGTACGCGCCAATCGTCGATATGAAAAATAATAGTAAATTTCAATGGTCAAGACATTCAAAATCTGTCTATCACAATTAGTACGAGCCAAAGTATTTTGTATCATACTCATGTATGCTTTCTTTTACGGCATTACTGCGTCCATCTAATCCTATTCACCCATCTTCACGTTAAAATGTAAATATATTTTATATGGCTGGTTGCTTTTGAAGATTTTCATTTTGAACATAGAATTTATGAAAATTTTTGTCAGCCAGTCACTTTCTCCAGATGGAATGTGACTCTAAAAGAAATTCAGATTCTAATACTCATCGATATTCCGATCAATTACAAGAAAGGCATATATAAGCTAAAATATTCAACTTCAAGTTAGGCAATTCTCGCTTAAAATATTACTGGGTATACAAATATAATTTCGATTCTCCGACGCTCTTTCTTTATTTCTCAAAATTGTGAAAATCAATCGAAAGTAAATAAAAAAGTTTCGAACGCGAAAAGAAAATATGTCTAATTCCGTAGCAAAATTTGTCACAATTTATATAGGTCTTAATGGATCTCTGTATCTAAACGCATTTACCGGAGACACCTACATGTCGTTGTATGCAACACTCATCTCATGAACGGTGACTGAATTGTATCGTGCTGCGAAGCCAACGATACGACGAAAAGTGAGTTTCAACAATATTTTGTCCGTATTAATACATGTATCTCTATTCACCCGAATTATAACACGAATATCACTCAATAATGGTTATTATCAAAAAGAAAAGCTCAAGATTCAAATGCGTACATAGACTTAGAAGTTTTCACTGCCTTGAGGACGGCGTACTTCTTCCTATTTTTTCAGGTTCATAAAATACCTCTTTCCCCAATATGAAAGCTACTCAAAAAATTGGATAAGATATTTTGAATCTGTTAATCAACCGTTCGCAATTAGCTTCGCATTTATTATTTAACCACAAAAATTTGGCTCCAAAATTTTAAGGACTATTTGAAAACTACACATTCATCTTTATACATCCTCTTACCTTATATGCTTTCAAGACGTGTTCGTCGCAAAGATACCAGAATGTTTATGAAATTTTAAACTCTATTTTCTAAACATTCACTGATGACATATACAAATATCAATAGCAACATACGTACGAAAGCACGAGGAAACCTTCAACTTCGCGAGTGGTACAGATACTTTGGGGTTCCAACCTACTTCCGAGAAGCCGATGGAAACCATTTTTCCTTTTTTTTTTTTTTTCGGAAAATCTATACATTTTAAAATGGATCTCCATGATTCATTGATGGGGATATTATTCCATCTCATAGAAAGATAGCTCACCTTCGTCGGGACTGGAAATAATACATTTTAATAGAGAAGTAATTGTCCGTTGTGTAATTACTCTAGTCGAGTAAATATCACGATGTTAATGGTACCGGTATAATACCTAGTTCTCGTCTTCATATGGGTACATAGATCTACAGCAGAACCAATCTCATTCTTCAATAACGCTCATAAAAGTCCTGCGTTTAGATAACCATTTACACGGTCCTCCATTTTCTATTTATTGATATGAAACACGCACTCAAACAGACGAAGTTGATAGTTAAATTATATAGTTCTCGAGTTGTTTTGTTGAACATTCGATTTCATCCAGAGGTACATTCTCGTATACCAATAATCATCGTTAATGATATTCGAACTATCACGGACCACCATATACATACGGGTTAAGATTACCTTTCGTGTACATCCAAGTCTTAAGGTGTTACCAAAATTGAGGTGAGTCTTCCAACAAAAATGAATATATATCCCTCCCCACACATACTGGTACGTGCACATTATTGTAACGTAGAACATGAATTCAATTTATTGAGCGGAAAAGAAATCAATGATTATTTCAGCATTTTGTCGAGAAAAAACATGGAAATTTGTTTCGGTCATTATGGACATTTTCGAATAGATAAATGCATATACGGTATGCTGTGATGTAGTATTACTGTCATCGACAATCATCGGATTCCGGAAAGAACACGAACCTAATCTTCTACGGCTATTTCCATAACAACGACACATAGAAAACGATTCTCCGCTTTTGTTTTTTTTTCTTCTCTTTCTTTAGACCAGAATGAGTTTTACACGAATATTTGAATACCTTTACGGTCGCTTATGTAGCCTCATTACCAAATCGCTCTATTATTTAGGTTTACGACTGATATTTCAATACGATCTACGCATTCATTGTGCTTTTTCGGTCTCCATACATTGTTTCATCCGCGTGATTCTTTGAATTGATGAGAATCACTGTTAAATTAGAAACATAACTATAATCATTCGACCAACGGCGACGACAAAAACAACGACAACAACCAGAACAACGACGTAATACACGTACAAAAAATATGTTTAACGCCCTTCCAGAGAATCCATAATGACCACTCTTAAGAAACGAGCAAGTCCATACTTTTTCCATCGAAAGAGCGTGCGGCGTATCTGTGAAGGTGAGTCGTAATTTTAAATAAAAACGCAACTGTTGCGTCTGAATTCGGCGACCAGCTGTTATAAATTAATCGAAAAACCATGAAATGATAATTTCTCAAGTACCGATGTATGAAGCCTATTTCCACTTCTCCTATTCCTTATTCATAAATATTCTCGTTCGCTGCTACAACATGGGTAGACTATAGGTTTACAACTGCGTAAGGATGAAGCCTTGTATTTTTGGTTTCTAAATCAGCCAGATGCCGTCTTTTCTTTTTCTTCATTCCTCGTGTATACTGCATACCGATATGTAAATTCAAATTACACTATTATTGATGGAAGAAGAAACCAATAGAATTTCAAAGAACGAAGACCTTCCTACAGAGGAGGAAAGACGATGTCGCTGATGAGAGTACAAATAACAAAGATCGAATTAACGCCACGATGAGAAACAAGATGTTTGCGATCGTCCTATATCATCGAGGGCTCTTTTACATTTCTTTTTTCTTTTTCGGTGCAATACTTGTTGTGTGCAAGACATAAAGATTCGGAGTGAACAACCACACTGTATGTGGGTCACACGTAATTCGAGAATCATCTATACACGGAACCGACGCTAGGAACGCAGTTGAAGGATGTAGAAACTTACGTCTGTACATATTTAGCTGGTATACCGGAAAAGAACGCATGCAACTAATAGGATAGTCCAAAATGCGTGCGATTGACAGTTTTCAAAAACGAACATCATTTACAGGCGTTCTGCACGGGTATACGCGCGTCTCCAACACACTCGCCAAACATTCTCTACAGAGGGGTGCGAAGCTTTCATTTTAGTCATCATTGTGTGACTGAGTTTGTGGGGTCCTTACGATAGTACGCGAGTACGAGTATAATCGCGGCTGTTCGCTTGTTTTCTCGCATATAAATAAGAGAATGAAGAATGCCCATCCCTTCTAAAAATATACGCAAACATGTCACCATCTATAACATCAAATGTATCACCAGTTAATAACGCTAAATATTCATAAATCTATTGGGAGAAAATTCACACGATGTTCCGTATCTGAGCGATAATTACGGAATACGCTTATTTCGATATTATCGACAACTGAATGAACGAAGAGGCAGCATTGGATTAGAGATACTTTCTTTGCAGAGGAAACCAGATTCATTAGGTAGCACAAAAACTGTATCGTCTACAGGGTTTTCCAGAGTTGGATATTGTCGGAGGAAGGAAACAATAAAGTAGAATTTATCGTAGTTCGCTTAACGAGAAAGTGGAGATGTTTCCAAATCTAAAGATGACATGAAGGTTAAACAATTGAAACTCGAAAGGCGAACAAGGCTCGCAAATGCAAATCCCTCCACAAGACACTTTTACCACCTTATACTGATCAGGTTTCTGGTGGGATAGTCTTCAACAAACAACTGTCAAAAAGAACCTTCCTTGCATTTTCGGACTGATCTGAACACTTGCACATCGCAATTTTTATGCGCAACGCAAAAGAAAATGGATATTCATTTCATTACCCATGTACCAAAAGATAAATTTGCTACCACATTGAAAGAAATGAACAACAACAAAACTCCTACCGAGGTTTCCCAAAATGAGGCGAAAATTGGGTCAAAAATAGTCGATTTTTCGAATTTTAATTCACAAATTTTGAAATATTTGTCATTCAATGAAGAATAAGATTATTGAATAAATATAATAATTCAGGAGTATAAAAGTGAACTAAGGATTAAAAAGACTTTTGCTAATAAAGTGATACCTGAAAAACTCCTATAGTCAAGAGAAATGCGAACATTTCTTTTAAAAAGTTCTACAAATGTATAATACCTATTTTTATAGGTCGTTATCGTGTTTTCAGTCCGTAAATTTTATTTTCATACTTTCTCCCCATTTTTTTTAGCTTTTCTTTCCAGATTTTCAGGTTTCATACTTCCGTCAAAGTCTATTGCCCTTTTCTCCGAATATTTTTCGATGGCGTTGAAACACGCACGCAAACATTGTGTCTAGGCAGCGCGGGCATGTACACGTTGTAGAAAAATAAAATTTTGATCATTTCCTGCGATTTAAGTGAGAAAATATACATTTAAAAATAATGTTTTTTGTTTTCCTCAGAAAATTTATGAGAATTTATTCATTATTATTGTAAATTGGGGTTACTCTTATTCACAGCTGAAAGTCTACACAAGAAATATTCGATAGTGTTTTAAAAAGCTCGACGATCGCCGTTTCTCCAAGTCTGATCCGCAAACTGTTCTTCTTTACTCCATCTTAATTGTGACGACTTCTGTGAAAACCGAGCTTAGGGTGAAAATCATGAAAATCGATTTTTTTTTGGTAAAATCTTGTAGACTACCCTTTCCAACTGCAACCTTCTAACTTGAAAATTCATCGAGATAGAGACTTTCGAAGCCAAAACTTCGAAGAAAGTAGTTTTTGAGAAAACTAATCGTTCCGTTGATCCAAAGTAAAATTTCATGATAAATACGATGAGACGATTTTCGACTTTGTATTTCCACGTAAAATTGAGAAATAAGCTACAGTATAGCCAACACACAGCCAGATTTTCACAATCAAGGTTGTTATCAAAATTGATTGATTAGTCAACCCGAGGAACATGATGTCGAATGAAATTTGATTGTAACATGATCTTTGAGTGTTTTAGCACGTATCTCTACCAAAAACTGAAAATCGATAAAAACCAGATTCATTTTGTTTTTGAACTGTTTCTCAAAATCAACTTTTTCACCCTAAGCACGGTTTTCTCAGAAGTCGTCACAATTCTTCGTATTATTTTTCATTAACTAGCCTTTCTAATTTCCAATTCATTAATCTCTATTTTCTTTTTCCCTTTATTTCTCCACTTCTTTCTAAATTTCCAATTTGATCTTGGGATTTGATTGTTTTTTTCATCTGTTCCTGAAACATCTTCCAAAAAGTTCTTTAATTGTTCGTCAGCTAACTGCTCTAGAAATGTATCATTTATTCATTTATTTTATCGCTGTCCATTTGGACAGGTGTCCCAAATAGATACGATCCCATTACCTATGGCACTCCTTACTTACGTACTTCAAGAAATAAATAAATGAATATCTGCAAATAGCAAAAACTGTTTTTCATAGCCAAAATTATGGGAACAGAATCCATTTTTCCATAAATACAAAATTTATGATCCTTTGATACAGAGCTGAAGTGTTGTTCTCCATGTCCCTACTCTAATGTATACACATGACAGGGTGATGAAATTCTTCATAAAGTTCTCTTCCACTCCTTTTATACAGTTTCAAGGTCGAAAATGTTCAAAATCCTCCCGCTCTCCTCTGGACCAGAACTCACGCCCTACCTTTTTGTATAAGACTTGATGGTCGATGTTTTTAGTTCTCCTCTGACCCAAACAAATAGCTGGGTGGTAGATATTTTTCCAGTTCTTGAAATAGGTCGAACGAACCCTCGCCTCCTGATACTACAAGCAGGGCCGAAGCGAGGTATTTGGCCGCCCTGGGCGAAAATCATCCCCCCTCCCACCGCCACCCCCAAAAAATCATGTCTCCCGTCAACCATTGGAATATAAAGCTGTGTATTGAAAAACAATTTTAATAAGCATCTTATTAAATTACAGAAAGTCTCACACCCCCATTAATTTTTATTGCTTCGAATATTTTCTCAATTTTGCCACCCTGGGCGATCAGGCAGTCCGCCATAGGGTCGCTACGGCCCTGACTACAACAGAATTTATCATTTTTCTCAAGATTTGAAAATTTTTCAAGTTCTTCTTCTCACTAAGTCATTTCAATTCGGCATCACAAAAACTACGTACTTCAGGCAGTAACGTCCCACACAGCTCAGAATTTGAAAATTTCATTGGATACTGTCAGTCCAGCGGACTTTCACCCAAGTTTCAACAACTCACATGTAGCTCGAAAGCTGAAGTTTCTCAAAAGTTTTTAAGTCAAAAACTTGTGGATGGATTTCGTTATGATTAAACAATAAAAATTACATGGAAATAATTTTTTTTTTTTTTGTATTTTGGTGTATAATTTATATCTTAATAATTTTTATTAATTAATATTTTTCGAAAATAAATTAAAATAAAATAATATTAATGAAAAATAAGTAATTAAAATTTTTTCAAAAGAAAAAAAAGTACCCCTAAAACAGGTTTCCAACTGTGAAAAAAAAAAAAAAAAACAGAAACAACAAAAATTACTCATCTACCCAATAATACCTAAAAGTTCTCAAAAGTCAATTTGAGTTTCTCAATATAAAATTGATCATTTTTTTATGAGTTTGAGCCACGATCGCTGTGAATGCAGTTTCAAAAAGTTACAAAATTATTCTATCTACGCTTTTCATTATTCCCGTCTTCAATATTCGACTGCAGTAATTAAACTCAAGGAATGTCGCAGCACGGATAATATTCTTTTAAAACTGATCACCGGGTAAGAAACAGTTGAACTTGGTCCCTTAACAAACATTACGGCGAAATCACGAGGGAAAACACCGAGAGAAGAAGAAGAAGAAGAAAAAAAGGGGGATGAGTGAGGCAAGCTCAACTTAACAGATAATAACCGTAAGTTAAGGTGTGGTTAATGACAATAAAGGGATTGTTTTACGAGAGTTGAGAGCGGTTTTACGAGAGTCAGGTGGATGACGTTTTGAAAAAAGAGGGAACCGAATCACATCAGCGAAACAGTGGCGCGGGAAGTCGCTGCAAGAAGATTGCCTCGTAACCTATACATCACTTAAATGACACCAGCATCGATCGTCTACGTGTCTCTGCGGGCTCAATTATAAAACTTGAAGGTATTGATTGATAACTTCATCAGCGAAAAATCGCTATTTACGCGCTATATGGTGTTACTGTCTATAGCAAGATTAGAAGGGCAGTATACGAAATAATAAAGCAGGTAAAGCGCACGCTTCATCTAATAACATACGTCGATGAACTTTTGAAATAACAGCAGGCTGAGAATATAGAAAATTAATTTTGAAAAAGAACGTTGAATGTATATTTTAATTTAGCTTGAGACAAGCGTATCTACAATATAGCTCACGAAATAGGCCATTGAGCACAAGGAGAGATAATTTCGTAAATCAGTTTAGCTGTTGTGTGACTCGTTAAGAGTCTCAAATAGTCAGTTTGCGGTATCATCCCTAACGAGGGTACTGTGCATTATGGTATGAACTTTCTTTAATAAAATTGATAGAACATGAAGAAGTTCATGAGGGGTTCCTCTTTCTGCGAATCAAGTTTTTGTTTTTAATACAATACAGACGTACTTGTATGGTCGATATAGCGATACATATTGTACAAAAAATACACAGGGTCCGGCAAAATGATGTGGACAGTTGAACGAAAAACTCCAGGAGGACTCCACGACAATGTCGTGGAGTTTCCCGGTTGACTGTTCACATCGGGCCTCGCAGACCAGATCAATTTTCATCACTTTGATTTATTGCTCCTAAACTTAGTACAGAGATTAAAATATTGATTTTGTCAACTTACAGGAATTGTATTCTCCAGGACTACCTAAAAATACAGATGAATATAGGACACCTCTTCGGGCTGCATCATTTACTACTCTAGGATCTCCAGGCGAAGGCCATTCTCTGCCTCGACACCATTTACCTGCACATAAGAAATAATTATCGTGGTAAAATTAATATCATAAAAGAGTTCCTTGTAAATCTAGTTCTAATTCGCTTATACAAATAGGTTCATGTAAGTAAGCGTACACAAAAAAATATTATATTGTATAGTATGAACGCATCAGAATGGCAAGGGGGGTCATTTTCCAATCTTGTCTTCAATCGGGGAGTACCTAAAATCTCGGTGATATGAAGTAACTTGATTCCAGATATCAATAAACTTTCTTCAGAATTATAATATTGATTGTTTTGACAATCATTCTAAGCAACCCTACAATCAATTTGAACCAGGCAGCGCAATCATTGAGCGGGTAGAGATGTCCACGAATTAGATTAGATGACAAAGCCTTCGATTCAGCTTCATTTGAGGGTTATTTCAAATTTTTTATTTTTCTCCCATAGACAGCCTTAGTTTGGATTCTTCTCTCGTATTAAGCACCATTACTGTTGGAAAAATCTCTCCTGTCGAATGCATGGTTCGAATTAAAGAGATTCTTCGAGTTCAGAGGGAGAAGGGTCTTCCATAGATATCTGACTGTTACTTTCTTACTATAATTTTAACAATTTTTATCATTCCCCTTCTCTCTTTCCAGTTCATCTTCTACAACGGACATAAGCGTCCCTCACCGTTTTCTCAAAGTACCATCATTTGTATTTTTTCGAAAAGTGTTTCACGCGCGTCTAGTGAGATTACTTCAGTCGCAGTTTTCTTGCGGCACTTTTCTCACTCGGGAGATTTTTAGTGCACTACCCTACTTATATTTGGTTGGTAAATTCCTTATAGTCTACGAGCCTGCTTATTACGATATTGATAATCATGAGATTGAGCATCTTCAACCGCTTTTTTCTATTCCAGTTCTCGAGAGAAGGGTATGAAAATTATCCACAACACTCTCAAAAACTCTCGAGTCAGACGAGGATGGTACTTTTGAAACCTTCTGGTTCGCCAAAACTACTCATCAAATATTTTATTCGAGCTATGTCAAGGGCATAGAAGAACCAGAATTGATTTCACTTCCTAGTTCAACTTTTTTTCTTGCGAATATTTTGTTGTGTTTCATGTTTCGCACACTTTAAGAGAGGCAATGGAGAAAAAAATTGAGACATTCCAATTCGACGAGGAAAACGACATTAAATCCAGACTACAAAACTGCTCTATAAACCTCGCAGAAAGACAGTTCAATAGGGTGATTGAGCAATAATAAAAATTGTATAATTTTTTCAAATGCGATTTGACTACTTACAAATACGGATATATCGATAGATTTTTTCCAATTTCTTCATTCACATATATACAGTATACAGTGGAGATTTATGACTCATACTCCATAACAACTGAATTATGTTACTACTTTACAACGACAACCTAAATGCCGATACTCGTAATGTAGTCTGTTAACCCGTTGCACTATGTCGGACATCGGGCATTCCTATGAAGCGCATTGCTTAACCTATACGTTATCACTCATGTCACGATCGTGGAGGTCAGAAAAAGGAAGAAGAAAAAATTCATTTGCGTTTCGCTGTGAAACAACAAACCAAAGACAACGACCGACGACAACGATTATGACGACAATAATTCGTTTATCGCAATACACCATCTCGACAGACCAAGAACCATCAGCGATGTCGGAATACTATACGTTCTCATCTTCTTTTTTTTTCTATTTCTGTCTTTACACACAAACTCAAAAATAAAATAATAATATGAGAATTGATATTACATAGCTGCAAAAAAAAAAAGTAATTCTACCACACACATCAACACATCACGCTGACTGCGTTGAGGTCAACAAACAATAAAACACATTAAGGAACCAAAACAAAAAAATAATAAAACGGCTTCTAACTTTTAGATTGAGAGAAAGAAGAGGAGTAAAGAAAGAGAATCAGAACAGAAAAATATTATACGAAATAGGAAAAAAAAAACAGCAGAACGTCGGTAATGATAACGAAAAGAAAAAAAAAAATTAAATGCCTGAACACTAATGATAGTAATCAAGTCGGGTTGAGTTCGTAATTTGAAAGAACCCAAAAGCGAGATGTGGAAAGAGTATAAAGTAACCACCGTCTAACTACAGTCTACAAAGTTGTTAACAATTTTCGTTGACATCGGCCCGCGGTTAAGATTTATTACTTTTTAACTGCTTCCACTGTAGGACAGCAATATAGAAGCAAAGTGTGGCGATGAAAATAAAAATAAAAAAGTAAAATAAAACACCACATCGTGTGTGCTTACGCAGACAGAAAATTTTTCCCAAACGCCAATCGAAAGGCTTCTCATATTTTTGCAGTCGTCTTATAAGTAGATCTTTTTTTAGGGATTAACATAACTGAAATTCGGTTTACCATCGAGTATCCCTTATACGATTTGTTTTGACATATTCGGGTAGAAGAAAACGAAAGCGAGTTGAAGAATAGAACATAAAGAAGAATTTATAGACCTATAAAAAGTAACATAGACGAAGACGTGAACCGAACTTCTGACATGTATTCTGGTTATTTACCGGTTTTTAAAGAGCGTAGGTAACGTGCGCACAGAAAATCTGATAAAAAATTTTAATAGATTTTTTTTGTTCCTCGAATGTGCGTCTGATAGAAGAGATAAGGAGCTATACCAAATAAGCTTCTGAACAGGAGTGATTTCAGCTTTAAACCTTAATAATAACGTGTATGGTCTACAAAAATTGTTAGAAATGGATATTACGGGATTATTCTAATTCCCACGCGCTATTCGGTTTTTAGTTTCAATTTAATTTCCCGAGTCCAACCGACGATAACCTAATCTGTATAACACATCCAAATTTCAATCACGTACAATTCCACTAAACAAATTTAGTATGTACTAGAGAGTCAGGTGAAGCAAGTGAATATTGGAATCTCTTGAAATAAGGGATTTAGACTTTGTTTTCTCATTTAGAATTTAGTTGAATTGAAATTTATGGCAGTTTCACATGAGACAATAATGTCGACGAATCATCAGAGAATTCTTTTTGGTTCTTTTCCTTAACGAATCTGGGTTTCTTCAACAACTCGTCCATCATTTAGGATGTATATGTACGCGTGATTTTTGTTTTGATAACCGTTCGCCACTTTCTGACCCCTGAATCCATCTCTTATAGTGAATAATCCGTCACAACTTTAAGCGATACTCCGTCTCAACTCCCTTGAACCATTAATTATTCAGACAAAACCTCCATGGAATCTTTAAATCAATGAAGGAAACTACTTTTTAAAAATTTGAGTGATATGCTAGCGCTACCTGTTTGAATTCCACCCTAGTTTAGGGACTCACAAAAGTTGCATCCTCATTGCGTGACCGTACTCTAAACAATGACACGGGAAAGTCATCAATTTTTGAGTCAAAAGCGACTAAGGGTGGAGGGTGGAAACTAACGTTAGTTGTGTTAGTTGTGACTATGAATTTGTGTATGTTTTGTGATGTTCATTGATTGACAACCCGAACAACCAGAAATTTGCTCACTCCACGCCACTGGAAGCGCTGCGTCGCAGGACCAAAAGAGCTCAAGGTATTTAGATAGGTGTTACCGGTAGTATTGTTTAGAGTATTTGGCGTAATGCTCATCTTTTCGGTACAACGCTGTTTACGTGTAGTTCAAAGAACAGAATACAAACGAGGAGGTATCAGTAAGAAGGGCTCTCGCTCAATGTATTTCTTATGGAGAGGAGGCCCGGTTTACAGATACCTCCTCAAACGATCCGACTGCTGGTCTGTACCACGTTTCCGGTTCCTTAACAAATCCGACGCCGAAAAGGATCCCTTTCTTTCATCAAGACTGCCGCATGATAAGCGTAAAACTTGGGTGTTCCTCAAGCTCAAACCCGATGGTGAATAAAGTTATAAACACAGCGGTGATTTTGGATTCTGTCGCGTTTATGATTCGACGATTCAAGTCTTCAGCATACATTTACCTCACAATCGATCCATCGCTCAGTTCGTTTCCGCATTCTCATCACAAAATTATTTGCAAGGTCAGGAAGAGACACCTCTAATGAAGCTTGAGAAAGACGACGGGTTCGGAGTGTCGCTTAATACACGTCTTCATCAAGTGTGTTCCCAGGCACTTGCGCGGAGCCAATCGAAATCCCTTGTACCCAAGTTTGTAGTCTCGCCTCTATCGCAGTTCATCATACTCATTGTAATTATATTATTTTACCTGAAGTGTGAGCTCAATATAGTAGAGATTGTTAACAACTCACCAAATTATTAGATTTTTGACCAATATCAAAATAACATCGTTAGCAACTGCGATAGAATGCAGATTTTTTTCGATATACCCTGAGAACCTGTCACCGCATTTCTCTCTCACATCCTTCCTCCCTATTCTTGAGCAATAACACAGGAAAACGTTGATTACATGTTAATAGGCATTTGCAGATTTTGAAAATCATTTTATTAGTTCCACTCTAATTTACTCGATTTGCCGCCTGTATACGTTGACTGGATGAGCACGCGGTGTACGACAGCGATCGAAAATACTCGCATTCATGTACTCGCAGAGCGAGTGTATTCCCTTCTTTGGCGTTCTTGAACGGTAATTTTTGTTCTGCTCGATACGATATACAAAAAGAAAAGTACCGCTTCATCATTTCATTTGAAATAAACCTTACCCGAAACAATTATCTACCAAACTGCGGAAAGGTTACTCAAGCGCTAGTACGTCTTTCAATATAAGTAATATTTTTTGTATCGCTTTGCGCAGAGAAGGATGAAGACGAGATTTAGGTAGATGGTTGAGGAGTGAAAGAGAAAAACGAATCTTCGAAGATGTCATTATCAAAAATGAAACGGGTCATTTATTTGATCATCCGCCCGCGCAGTATTGGCCTCTCGCTACGCTTATCATAACAATGGCATCATTGCCGCTTTTTTTTTCTTCACCGCGAAGTAATAGAAGAAAAAAAATGTTTATGATATAAATGTACGAACATTTCACGTGTACGTGTAGTTGGTTAAAAATTGTTGAAATAACACCTGTCGTACAAAAGAACATTTTGAATTTGAATTCGGTATGTCCACTGACACAGCGTACAAGATTAGACATCACGACTTTTAAAAAGTGCTGTCCAATATTTTCAACATAATTAGAATAAATTCTTTAACAGTTGTCTTATATGAGCGTTGTAGGTTCATTTGCAATGAGATGTTTCTGTGCCTTATAAGAACTCGTCTTTTGGACTCTCTCCACCGAATTCACTGTGGACTAGATTATATACCCAGGTCCAAACAGCAGACTTACGAAAGAATGTAAAAATACACTCTGCATATTTTTACTCTGAATCGTGATGCGAATATTTGTTCAAAAAGTTGATGCTATAATTATGATATGTAATGTAGTTTTGTGTATTTTAAAATTATGTGCCATTAGATGGTACAACTTCCTCACAAACTTACGACGCAATCATTTTTCACTCTTTCTCTCGCGATGCGATGCGACGTGCAGCTCGTTCACCTTTTCCCGCATTCTCGATTACTTGATGTTAAGTTTTCCTAGTGTAGCTCGACAAAAATTGAATCTATTTCCGCAATGTCCGTTTCTACCTCTATTAGGGGTAGCTTCCATTCATCTAGAGAGAAATACGAATCTACAGCCCGTGGAGTTGAGCTTCACACACCGAGACCTCTACTCGGACCAGGAACGAAATTAAAAACATTTGCTCATACATGAACATATCAGAAGACAAATTTTATTACTACTTTGCATACAATATAGGGGCTCGAGCCAAAAGTTTTTTACGCCTTCCAATGTCGACGCTTGATCTCGTTTAATTTATATTACGCCAGCATTGTCACATCGTTTAGCAAAATTTAAAAGACTTTTGGTCTATTTGATGGGTTAGATGATGAATGGACCCAGCACTCGTGTTTTGATTCGTGAACTCATCAAGACCATCTTCATATACCCAGGCTTGTTAAACATCGCGAAATATGAATTTTCTCGCATAGTTTTAGTAAAAATATACACCAGGAAGGACTAAAAAATTGCAAGAATATTTTTCAAAATAATATGAAAGAATTTTAAAAGGTGTAGGCTTACACATTGAAATTCATTTTCCGTAAATCAAAATTTTAACCGATGATTCGTCTGTTGTCGCATCGTTAATGAAAATTTCCACGCGATTCAAGTGTCTTTGTGTTTCAATCGGTACCGCATATGAATTACAGTACAGAGGAAACATGCTTTCCTAGACGTAGAAATACTGTAGAGCGTTTTATCCATGTCCGACAATCTCAGATATCGTAATATAAGTGATGAATAATTTACGTACATTCATGTGAGATATATACGCTTTATAAATAGGATTAATGTTAATATGGGAAACTGCTATCCCATAAGACGACTGTTTCAATAAGAAGCCGATGCATAAATGGATCCGTATACGAATTCGTCGAAAAAGAATAAACGACCTCGCGGTTGACCATTGTATTCATAACTTCGTGTAAATGGCTGATGAAGCATTTTAGGTTCTCCTCTGCTTGTACATTTTACCAAACATTATAAACTATCGTAGCATTCGAATCTTAGTCTAGTGGAACTCCGTTTGTTATTAGACGAGCCCGAATGAATCGTACAATTATCCAGAACGAAACGCAGGAACTTTGACCGGGCATTATATCGAAGATGACTATTTTTATCGTCGTTCAACTCATTTTCTATTTTGTGAGTTTTACTTTTGGTTAGTGTTAATTCTTGAGCGAAGGCGCTATCAGAGCAACATTGAAAATGACGACGAGAGGAAATAGCGTTTGACCAGGATGTCGAAATATTTTCATTAAATCGGTTAATGTTTTGCTGTGATAGTGTAAAGTGTTATCTATACCTAGGACATTTAACGAAATCTTCGAGCACATTCAAGATGATTTCATAACTTGAAATCGCATATGCTCTCCAAGTCACTTAGAATCAAATAATTTCAATACTAATAACCTTGTATACCATCGTCGGTACTCGTACAAGTTCTCTACGATACGTAGACGCATTATCTTACTCATTCTATACATATCATTTGTGATTTCTCATAATCTTTACTTCTCTCTCGTTTCCCATATACGTATGAGCGTGTAGTTGCTTCTCGTGACTCATTAATGGGTGTTCACCCGAAACTAGTCACCTTGTGGTTTGATCAGAGCGGTGAATGTGAAATTCTTCAGAACATTGAATTTCATTCCAAGAAATTTCGAACTGTTTTAAAACATGAATGAACACTGTTTTGACCCCTGCAAGACACAAAGCCTATACAGAACCCCTTCTTTCAATGCTCTTCCTTCTGAAATCTTTAAAAAAATGTGGTGATTCGCAGGTTTTTAGATTGAAAACCTCGGTGTTGTGAAGTCATTTTGATGAAGACAATTCTTCGTATTTGTCGTTTTAGGGATGGCACGGGTTCCTTTTTTTTTAAAAATCAAAATTTGAGGGAGGTTTCTTCACTGAAGGAAGAGGATCACATATAATCTAAAAGCGCATTCTCCAATCATAGCTATCGCCTGAGTAATGATATCCGAGCTTTCAGTTCATGAAGAGCTGAGCAATGAACCGATGTAACATCATAAAGATGAATGTTTTTTATTGAAATTGATATAAATAGGGATGAATTTTGGAAAACAATTACATAATTAGTGAGATGAGGCCGACAAATATATCAAAGAGGAGAGTGGAAGAAATTTTCATGAATGAAATTTATATTAAATTTATCAGGAAAATGTAATCATGGATGTCTCTCTTTCATTACGTCTCGGATTGCTCTTCATTACCATCATGTTGATATATCATATATTATCTTCCAATTTCCATCATTTGAACGTTAGGTTGTTTACGTGTAATATTCATACTGAAATTTTAGTCATAATGAGACGTATACATTTTTGTGACGTCATTAACCCGTGACAAAATCGCTTATTTCAATCTTAGAACATGGAAAAATAATTTTTATACACTAAAAAACTGCTTTGCGAAAATGAAAAACCTTTCAAAACGTAATCTGTTTTCACTCACGCAAAGAAATCGTTTTACTCAAGACTGTTACACAACGTCATTTACGCGATGACTAAATTCGATTTAAGACGTACTCATCAATCTTTACTTCGTTAGTCGAGGCTTTGCTACCTAAAAACGAGCATAAAAAGTAAAACAAGTGGAACTTGAAAGACTACGACTGGTTACTGAGAAAAATCAGGGAGTCTATACGTAATTTTTGGTTCAGTATATTATGCACTGAAAAGAATAAATAACTTCAATTTATAAAAGAATTATTTTTCTCTGAAACGCTTGGGAAACTTCTTCCATACGTATCACTTTTTTGTGAATATGGAAAGCAGTTTATTTGCGAAAAGAATTCGCCATTGATACCTAATGTAAGTACCCGTAATATTCACACTTACACACATAGACACGCGTATATATATTCGAATACACGTGGCACGAGGGTACATTTTCAACGCAGCCGTCAATCAAACTAAACTGACAAGTGATTGGTGAACGAATCGAAACGTGGTACAATAGGGTGCGGCGAGGAGAACTAGTGTTCACGTCATTTTAAAGAGGCGTCCAGTCAGCCCATAAGGCGCACCGGCGTAATGTGGACTTACCGGTACGTTTATTGGTGGGAATGCTGTCGCACGCGCACTTGAATCTCTTTCTTATGCTTCTCTTTTTTCTTTCTCTTTTTTTATTTTTTTTTTCCTTTCTCTATTTATTCATACACTCGTTGCCTGCTCAAATGATATCGTATACTAAATACACGAGCGAGATACATCCAAAATCACGCCGCCATCAAAAAGGACTTAGGAGACCGCACTATATCACAGAACAGATTTCTGACGCACTTGCACTACGTACTAAATGATTATTATCAGGCAGAGAATACGAGCTTTCTCCTCTATGACTCCTCTGTCCTCCATCTTCGCGCTCATTCTAAAATATGACCCTGATATTCTCTTAAATCTCTACAACAAAAAAATGACACATTGCTGGGAAAGCCAACAATACACCAAAATATAAGATAACTTAAGAGTGTGAACACTAAGGACTGCATCATAAAGTTCATTAGGGAAAGAGAGCGCAAAGGAACTTATGGCGAAGACTCGGATATGGAACGATACGCTCTTTACCGAGTACACCCAAGCGAGGTATTCTAGGTTGCGGAACGTGATGACTTCTACCGAACAAGAACGTGACATTTCTAAGTACAGGTGACACAATGGACATAGAAATGAAATCCGAGCGAATTAGATTTGGTTTTTACCAAAGCACAATGCCATAACAATCTAAATCGAGGGATAAAATCAAAATAACACAATCACACAAACCCTGATTGAACGAGCGGGCTCAATACTGTATACCTAATCTGAGATGTGACGACAGTTCGTCAGTCAAGTCTGGCCTATTCTGTAAACCTTGGAGTATTTTTCGCATTATACCTCGTAGTGAAATTCTTGTTGAAACTGGTTTTCTTAAACTTTCCGGAGCTTTTTATCAAAGTTTCTCCCACATACATACAGAGGACAAATATCAGGGATACCCTGTTTCATTAAAGGCGAGTAAAACCGCAATGAAAAGACCAGCTATGCAATTGAAAATGTTTTCAAAAGTCTTATTCTAGTACTTTCGTGGGTCTATCCCATCATCAGTAATTTCGCAGTTCTGAAAAATTTAAGGGTGAGATTCAGACTCCCTAGTTTTCTGGTCGGTTCTTCTGATTCAAATTATGCTCTCAATTATCGATAGTGGAATTTTTGAGTCTGCGATGTCGAGTATGAAGAGAGACGTTGAGAGAGAAGGAGCCAAAGTGATGATTTGATGACAACAAGAGAAATGATATGAGTCCATACGGGTCCCGTTCGCTCTCAATGAGCAAATTTTAGGGTCTAAATCTTCATTAAAGCTGAAAAGGATGGCAGAGAGGTCATCTTAATTGACGAATACTCGAGCGAAGAGCAGTGTGGAGCTTATGGGAAACTGTTCAGGTAAATTTGCAGAGCAATAGGAAGGCCTGGAAACCCTATGCTTACGTGAATAGAGAATCCAGGTGAGGTTTCATACACTACTTGTGATCCACGCAGTATCACCAATAACCTGATCTGATCACACCTCTAAATAAGCCAAAACATCAGCTTGAAGCTACATTCATCAAATTTAAATCAGCAGGAGCAACCAGTGAGTTTGTTTCTTGTCGGAAAATCATATAATGTTAAACTCTATGTAGAGGAGCCCTTACTAAAAAGAGTGTTTGTCATCAATCATGTACTCACAGCTTTCGGTGAGATAAGGACTAGGAGAGCAATAACAACATTTGGGTTGACAATTTGTCATCTTGATCGAGACTTTTTTCGGAAGAGAGAATTTTCCGCAGAATTTGGTTCTGGAAAATCACAACTATCGAAATACACTGATCGATAGATAGTCAAAATTCAAACAGTTTTCGCAGAGCGAAACGAAAATCGCGTCGTGCGAAGATAATTTTTTTCAAATTCTTCTGCTAAAAATTGATGTCTAAGAAATGATAAAATTGAATTTGATGGGTTTTCCCGGAAAGGACAAAAATATAATTCCATCATCAGCTCATCGATGACATTTATACGACGACATTCACTGTAAGACCTGCTAACACTAGTACCTGCACAGTGTACGGAAACCAAAATGTCATACTATTGATGAACGTTAAAGATTATATTCGCTACCGTCTCCTTAAATGTAGTATTTAGGCAACTATTTAGTTCACGCGCTAGCCATAAGCTGCCGGTGTCAACCGGTATAGGTCTACATTTACGAACTAAGATACCAAACACATCGGGATTTTGATTTCAAAACAAATGACATTTGAATATCTAAGAAATTCGTTTCATAAACATTACAGCGACGATAAACGAAGATAAAAAAAATCAAGATTTACGAGACTGAGAAGAAAAAAGTACAGAAACCGTTGCGTCTTCTGCGTGAAAATTCGATGGTGATACAATACTCTCACAAACTCGTAATAGTTTTTTCGATATTATTTTTTATATCGCATTTACGCGAGCATAAATATCTCCATCTTTATCTCTCATACGCTCTTCGAGAAGCGAGTGATTGATAAATAAAGCCATGTATCTCTCAACAAAGATGATAAGGTTGACGGTAAGAATTCGATCTCCAACATGTTATTCTTCACTTATACGACTTATCATATACGCAGAATATTATCCATAAAATGCGCATTACAAGGCTCGGTAATATATCCATTATTTCTTCCTTCCTTTTCTATTGTAACGCTGCAGGTCTACATCATGGACTACACTCACATATCTACACATTCTGAACAAACTACAACAGACATTCAATCGAGGAACAAGAAAAAATATCATCCTCTCAAGATACTCCGCCTAAAGTGAGTCTATTTATAAATTGTGTAGTAAAACTGGAGCCAACTTCAAGACGTGTTTATGTTCTGATGTTTACGTTGAAAGGGTAATGTATATCTTGGATAAAGGACAGCTATTTCGTTATACAGTAGTATATGATGTCTAAGTTCAATACACATATAGAAGTAATTTCTTCCACCTCCTTCCCCTTCTCAAGAGAGAACACGAGAGACCTTATTATAATTTGCACTCCAAATCATTTGCACTATTGCCGATGTTCAATCAATATACCAGGTCTTTGAATTATATACATAGATACACCTATGTTGGATCCTTTTCTCTCTTCTCTGCGTAGTTCTTCATGTTGTTAGCATATTACACAAAATAGTATATACATTATAAATGTAATCGCACATCCTTCATTCGCGGACGATGAAACGTTTATATTCCAAAAGTTAGATGTAGTCAGAAGGAAATATGAACATGTTCACGTAATATAACAGCGTATATACTTCTGCTCGCAAATCAAATAATACTCATTCTTGACATAAGCCACCTGCAGTACGCCTTCATCGCGTACTACTATACAAGTACTTTGGAATGTATTCAAATACCAAAACTTTTAAACTTAATGACGATTGTTCTTGATGAAAAACACTCCCGCCTGTAGTATGTAGTTCTTCGCGGAATGAAATAATTTTTGTTCTAATTACTGATTCGAGCGATCTTATAACAAAACAGAAAAAAAATTGTACAAATGCGATTACATCGCGTTATAGTTATGACGTCGGTAATCTGATGTATACCATCGCATCCACCAACGCGCATAGCAAATCCACCATTGACCAACCTTCTACGAGTGATTGACGTCCCCTCGCTTAACGAGAGGAAAAAAAAATCTTGTTAATTACAATAATTCTATTGTTTTGAAAAACGTATATTGTACCTCATTATATACGAAATCGTGAAGAAACGGTTTACGAAGAAAAAAAAAAAAATGAGATTGTAATAATGGTTTTCATCCTGCAATTACCAATTTGAATACATCGTGAAAATTCTTCGAGCTTCCTGATCCCCTTTCCTATACCGAAAATTTCTTCTTGACTAGCACAAAGAACGTCGAAGAAGAAAAAAACCATCGGAAGAAAAAAAAAGGAAGAAACTGATAAAAAGATGAACGGACACGACGAGGACAGAGAGAGTGCGGGAGTCACCCCTCCGCGTTTAAAGATCATCATCGAAAGAGAAAAATAGATTATAGTGATCAGTCAACTATAAACTGGGCAATACGTATACCCACTTATTTCCGAGTTTACGAAATAAAAAAATTCATGTACGTGAAAATATACTCCGCTAAGTTGTGTTTCTCTTACGATTCTCATTTCTAACAGCAATAGTAATTGAATGTCACGGCAATCTTGTTATGTAGTATGTACCACGTTATATAGATTATAATACAACTCGAAAAAATGTTGATTTTGAATATGAAATATCTCCACGTTGAAAAGTGTATGTACATCGCTCGCAAAATTTTAAATCGAATCAATTTGCCAGTTCGAACAAGCACCGAATTCGAATGACCGAGCGCAATGACTATTTCTACCAAGCCAAATCTATATGGAGTAGATGAAATAAAAATCCACTTTTTTGAATAAATTGAGTACGTGATATGAGCCAGATGAACGCGAATAATCTTCGATAAAGATATAAATTTGGAAATCAGTCGCCGGTTCAGGATTAAAAATAGCCGGGCTAGTGGAAGAGATCCGGGATGTAGATTGTTTTCACGAGTGAAGGAAAAAGAAGTATCTTGTAAACAAACTTCAAAGGAAAAATTTGTTGCAGAATTAAGAAATCGGGACATGTTTTTGTTGCACATCATATGTGGTAAGAGCCGGAGTTCTATTTTTTCTATCTTTACGATTATCCTTGTTTCAATGGACAAGTTTTCTTTGCATTTTACAGGTTTATAAGCATTGGGACTACTCTTGGAAGGACGTTTACGGAAAACCGTCACGAAAAACTGTCACCGTTTTGGTGACGGTAATTTGAAAGTTTTTTGGCTGAAACTACCCCTGGGAAAATTGTCACAAAAAATCATCACCGTTTCATGTCACGCTCGATGATGTCACCAGTGACCTTGAACTACTTTGACGACTTGGAAAAATTTCGGTTTCAGACCTACTTCCTCCTAAAGCCGCTCTGACAAATATTTGGGCCTTTGTCAAGAGCAAGCGAAGCTGGAGATTTCGAAGTAATTTGTTCGCTCATCGATAAAAAATGTAGAAAGAACCGTCTTTACCTAACCACCAATATGACTCCCTCCGACTAATCGATACAGAACTTTCGACCCGCAATCATTAAAAGCGAAAAGAATTTCACGCGAGGAAAAATTTTGTGTACGAGAAAAGCGTCGAATTAAAATTTCACAACGAATGATGAGGCAAGACGAGTCTGGCGTAAACACGACATCTAAAGCAAATAAATAATGCATCGTAAACTGTCACGTTTATTCGTGCCGTAACTCTATTCCCTTGCTGGAAATTACGAACCTGTCAATCAAATCTAGAGGTAACTTCATTAAATATTTAAGTGGCAAGGATATACAATTGAACACCCACAGATCCTTCGTCCACTATGCAGCAATAAAATCTAAATTACTTGACAGTTTTGTTTTCTTTCAAAATTCAAATACGAAAACTTCTTCCTTTTTTTTTTTTTTTACAGGAAAAATAACTTTGACAAGACAGCTTTTCATCATCGAGCGAAAGACCAGCTCCAGTTTTTCTCAATTTATTAATTCTTCAAAAATTAATGCCAAATAGCTTCGCCTTTGCTGTATGGGTTTTTTTTTTGCTTTCTTTTTTCAACTTCGTGCTCTAAAATTCGATTATACGAGGTAGGAGCGATTTGACGTTTTACCGTCTCGTAAACCAACGCGCCAATTTATTACCTCTTTCCCGAATATGTCAAGCGCAAACTGATACGACGTTTTCTTATTTCATTCCTTATTTTTTACGTAGATGTTTTATTTACGCGTGTATTTACATTTTTTTCTCCTCCTGATAATAAGAATCAAGTTACAATTTACAACGTTCTCTCATTTTAATGTACACCCTGCTGCGAACATTTGTCGTAAATACGATACAACTGTTACGTATAGAAGACATTCGAGGAAAACGAAAAGAGGCTGCCAAGCATATTACATCTTCAAACAAAGGAGCATGTAAGCGAGTAAATCAGTTTCTATGTACAGTCTACACTGTTGTTCTGTACATGTAGACTTCAAACTGCTCGCCCTTCACTCGGGGAGATCGACTGAAGAGCATCATTCTTTCCGCGAGCAAGCATACGCTCATCATGGGAAACCAGAGTTTATGAAGATCCAAAGATCCGACACGATCGAAAATTTCTTAAACGGTACGATAATTATAACCATTTTATGATTATGTACAA
This sequence comes from Aspidiotus destructor, assembly GCA_035079395.1. NCBI lineage: Eukaryota > Metazoa > Arthropoda > Insecta > Hemiptera > Diaspididae > Aspidiotus > Aspidiotus destructor. The sequence continues at coordinate 5,016,546 of JAVHKZ010000003.1, read as the reverse complement.
AATGTTTCGGCACAAACCGCGCAAAACGAATATCGAAATAGAATCGCAACAAGGAGTGTAGTATGAAAGATGATCGCAGGTGTAGAAAACGATTTTTGAACAAACTCAGCGTCTTCCATGTTTCGAGTGAGACAAGGTAAATAAGATGAAATTTTTACGCCTCACATAGTCTCCATTTTCATCCCTATAGGTTGTATACATCAATTTTTCAAGATTAAAATAAGTGTTGGAGGACGAAAAACGCAGCTATAATAATTTGGCACGAAGAACCTCGGGGTATAGCTCAGAACATTACCGAGTTAATATTCGAAATACGAAATTTTCATTCCAAACTTTCTTTCGCACAATTTTGTCAATTATAAGAACTGATTTCTCTCCAAAATGTCGACACTTTGATTTTCAAGGATGATGGAGTAGGCACGATTCAACTTGACAGCCCTGATTTGGAACTTTTTGTGCGATTGACATGTGGCACGATACTCACACCATATTTCCAGGTCCTGAGACGCGGATCCAGATTGGGCCAATGCATTCAATTAAAACCCTCTGAAAATTTGGTAAGCAAATCTTTCTAATTTTTCGCATGAATGGGGGAGGGGAAGGGGCTGGATTAAGAAAAATTGAGCCAATTGCTCTTGCGCTCAACATTTTTTCCTAGTTTCAGCATTTTACATGCTTATAAGACTGGAACAACTACTTTAGGACTATGAGAAGATTCACGGGTTCTTCAATGGAGTTGAATAAGAGGAGATAGGGAACCTGTTTTCTGTGGTACTTTAGAAGAGCGTCTCAAGTCTTATGGTGTTTTAGGCGTAGCATACCTGGCTGATTGAAGGGTTAAGCGGCTTGAAGTATGAAGCATTGCATATCTAGTTTACTGAAGGGGCCACAACGACCTCCGAGATAATCCGGATGGACGGACAGAGGACGTTTTTTCCGACCCCCTCCTCCCTCTCTCCGATAAAACAGGTTCCTAATAAAACTGTCGGCCTTTGCTACTTCATGACCGGTAACCTTGGCCTTCATCATACTACACCCAACATACAATGCGCAAGGGGTTTCATGTACTGTATAGGCTAATTAGCTCATCCTATCCCAGGTTTCGTTACAATGACGTCATCAAAGATCTTGACCCACGATGTTAGGCTAACTAGTTTCAAATATCTTGGGACTAGACCTAACATACAGTAGACTCGGTTTCAATTGAGGGACTTTGTAAAATTCCAACCTTCGTTATTCCTCAAGTTAGTTTATAATATATCAGCTCAGTTTTTTCGTCATATTTCCCCTTCTATTTTCATCTGCATGATTCTTCGTGAACGTTCACGTACATTGACTCCTTTTAATCGTCTCTTATGGGCTTGAGTGTGCGTTTAGAAGAATCTAATGTACTATGGTCTTTAAACCCTCTCTATCCTAAGGTAGAAATTCCATCTGACGATCTAGAGCCTGCTGGCGCAGTAGTTATCGCACTCATCATAAAAACGAGAGGTCACGGATTCGATTCTCGCTCGCGCCAGGATATTTTTTCGGTGTATTCTCTATTCTACCCTCATCTGAATGTTCAGTTAATCAGTTCAACATACTCCTAGGGCCAGACAGAGAGCAAGTTCCCGATAGATCTATACTAGACATACACTAGGTTAGACCTGTACCGTTCAGGCGAAGGAATGGAGCGAGAGAGCAGGTTAGCTAGTCAGCCTGTAACACAGAATACTAGGTTTATACGAATACTGGTGGAGGGGAGTTACTATCCCGTCATCATGACCGAGATAGACGTATCAAAAGTCCATACTATGATCGAGAAAATCGATAAATCGTTGAATCATTTCGAAGTATCGCCTAACAATACTAGGGAGGGGAGAGGCGAACGACCTCAGAATGGGTGAGCTCGGTGGCTATTCTGCTTTTGACATGAAGCAAGCATATGAAATGCTACACCATACTTGTCTCCGGAAAAGACACGTTAGCTTCTGGTTTTTTTTCTGATTCGGAAGTTGATCCTCTCTCCAAATCCGGGCTCGTCAAATTGGTATATTTTCAGATTCTTGCATCCACTGTCATGCGGTATTGACCGTAAAATCGCGATTGGTGAAATAAATGCCATACGAGAGTAACTTTTATTAAAATTGCCTTTTATGTTTCAAAAACAGATTTCCCTAACTCTTCCTCACCTCTTCTACGATATTGAATGACGCGACCTAGTTTTTCTTCTTTCCTTCAATTTTCTCAAAATTCGCCATCATTTTCTAAGTTCCAGTTTTCCATATCTCTTGGTTTTTATCTTTTTTCTTTCTTTGAAAAACAAACAGACTAAAATTTCTTTCGGTTTCTGTCTAACCCATGATTCAATCATAGCTTCTACATTCATATTTCACCTCTGAGGAATCAGTCTCCTAAATACGAAAATGATAATTGAGCGATTCGTATATCTCTCTCTACTACACATATATATTCTGGTTACATCTTTGGTCAAGTCTTGTAATCCTTTTATACCATTTGACCAAACGCAAATTTCATTCACTGGTCAAATTCTTCGATAACGAAAAAATGATTTACAAAATTTAGAAAAAAACAAAACAACGTCCAAGCTGAGTACGATAATTGAAACGGTCGAGTGCTAAAATGAATCTACAACGCGTTACAAGACAGGTTTACGGATTACCACCTCTTAGATTGGGGTGCGTTCGAGAATGTAACAAAAAACCGATAAATAGTAACCCGAGCATGAAAGGAAACAATAGAAAATATATAATCATATTTTTGAAAAATCCCGCGCATGCTCCAAGTCTATCAAGATTCTTTACTTACGTGGGCGCACCGCAGCTGTAATTTACACACAACTTAATGGCCTGTCAACAAGGTGTCAAACGATGCTAAGCTCTACACCACGTAGCGCGCGCCATCCTCTCGATATCGTGTACCTGAGTTCAATTAGTGAAATTACTCAAATTCTTCATCTTTATAGGCGTTTTTTCTTTTATGCTCAGTCATTTCGGAACCTTCTTCACGCCATTCTACACGAAGGAAGGACTTTCTCCCTTGCCGGCGTGCGTCAGTAGACGTAATAATTACAGGATTATTCACGTGAAAAATAAAATATATGAAAACGGACGAACTCGGAAATCACATCGGAGCATCGTCATGATCGCGCACACGCACGTACACATACATTAAAAGGTACCCAGTATACAAACATCTCGTTAATAGAATTAAAAACAATAAAACTCAGGCCATATAGACTAACGTTTTTAAGGCTTTTGTTTTCTCAATTCAAACAGTAGTCTCACAATAATTAAACGCTACATACCACTCTTTTATTACATCACAATCTTATTCTACAACGTGCTCGACGAAGTGCGCGCCTTTTCATTTTCTGTACCACTGTCCCAAGACCACACTTATCAACATACATTCTCTTCGCGTACGAGAAATCTGAGCTAGAGTATAATTTCTGAACAACGCGACAGGGTCCGCGGTGGCTTAACACTCCTACGTACTTGAAAACCTACTTGCTGCATGGGAAGAAGCATTTCAATTATCCGAACTGCGAAAAAAAATTGTTAGCAATATAGCAATTAAACTGGCGATAAAAATAACGAAAATGGGCCTGGCGACGACAACGATGACCACATTCTCGGTGGAAACAAGTATACGTACGTCTTTTAACATCTCTTTCTTCTTCCTCTTTACACCATACGCGTTACTTATAGCCAGACTCAAGTAAACATAAAATTTATGGCGAACTATATACACGAGATTATTATAGTCTATCTCATCAAGACGAATTAATAGGTTGGTCTGCGTATATAGGTATTCGGTAACCCAATAACATTTTAAAGCGGAGCTTTATTCAATAATTAAAGAATATACCGCACTGGATGCGTCGAGAATATTTTATTAATCTTCTATCGATATGATCTCATGGCGCGTGCTTGCGGTAACAGCGACTGGGAAATTTCTTCAAATTATTGAACCCTATAAACGAACACCTCGTATACGGCTGCTTACCAACACTTAGAATGCTAACGATCGCACGGGAAGGAGGTTTACAGCACATGAGAAGAGTATAAAACTTTTGCCCACGTATGAAGCTCAATAAGCCATCAGGATAGTTGATTAATGTACTTTGAATGAATCATAGTAACTTGCCAACAAAGAACCCGCCTCTATTGGTCCTCATTAAAAAAAATAACTAATTTTATAAATTTTTTTATTATTATCTTCACCTTTTTCGAAATTTCTTCAAATATTGACATTAATATATTAGCGTCCAAATAAAGCAAAGCGTGACAATAGTGAGTCAGATGCCGGCAGTTTGTGACTACCCACTGTCCGAATTGTAGGTATTCAAATTGTAGTCGATGAAAATTTCGGGGCAAGCAGGCGAACAAACTTTTTCCCAGAGCTCAGGAAGCTGTGCAAAAGAAGTCGAAGAAGTGAGGGCCAAATCAAAACTTTTGAGGAATCTTGAGCAAATGTACACAAGGGACACTTTGAACAATCCATTCATCAAGTATCTATGTAAAACTACATATAAAAATTACCTCTTAATAAATTTTGTAAGGAGCATCCCGATGTTTTATGGTGAACATCTCCAAGTCAGACTAGGCTCGCTTATCCAGATGGTCCAATAATTTGGTAAATCGTATTAGGAGTCTATTAAAAATCAATTTTAGCGTCGATTCGCGCGGGAAGAACATGTGTTTTTTTGTTGTGATACGACCGCAAGCGAGTGTTGTCTCAACTGCAACGAAGTAAAATCTGAGACCTCACCTACTAACCGGAAGAGAGACGCTTTTAAACCACGCTCCTGTGCAAGACGTTCAGTTGTGGGCTCAATATGAAATTAATTCAAGACAATCATTTCCGAAGATATAGAATTTTGGGCTATCGCGGCTATACAGTTTTAAATTTATTACATACAACTTCTAACGCCGTTATCATGGTCTCGAAAAACAGAGAGATATTACTCGCGTATACACGTTAAACGGCTTCAAGATGTTACATTTTGATAATCGATGTCTTTCTTTGGCTTTCCATTAACATTTTTCTAATTAATCGAAGATTGCAAACGTATTCGAACGACGAAAACGAATATTAAAATGAATAGTGGGCGTACATACTACGTCTCAACGTGAGTAATTAGTTCCATATCAATTATGATGCATTTATACCCACTCTTTCACCGTACAGTCCGTTCCTCTCAATACATTATTAGCCACTCATTTTCTGTGTTTGTTTCGCTCATTTTTTATTTTCTTTCCATTCCACGTAGTGTGTAGTACGAGTAGGTACGGTGTATTGTTTTTTTTTTCTTTCTTTTTCTCTCTTTCTTACCATCAACGATGAAACGTGGTATGAATTATTAATGAAGCCATTCGTATATATATATTTCTTTCATTTGTACTAGTATATACTTCAACGCACTATCTTAATGTTTTTCCATTAAATCTAAAGATTTTTATTATGACGCGACACCTTTTGTAATGACCGAATGTCTGATCTAAGCGACAAACTAGTTGTAATTATTGAGAAATCGCATCGAAGTACCTGGGTAGGCTCTTTCATTCCATTATCGAGAGGGGTAACTGTATAAGTGAGTAGCGTCCATATAGTGAGATTTTTCTTGCTGTGAAGTAGACTTCGGTACAAGATTCAACTAAGCTTTGAATATCTGATCATGCAAACGTATACTTCGGACAAATTTTATGATGAGAAATGCGTCTAAAGTAGTCAGCTGCCAAACTGTTATGACGACTTTATCAGGTTTGTTTTTATTTCGAAGAGACCGACGGCGAAAAACCATCAGAATTGCAATTTTGGAAAACCGAAACTTTTTTGGGATCTTTCGAGCACCTATCAAATACTTTTCCGGCTTTTGTAAGGAAATTTCTTCTATTTAACCCGTCTTAAAATTCAGCAAGAGACACATCCAATCACATCAATTTTCTCTGTCATATTTTGTTTTTTAATTTAGGAAAAAATTGCCAGTTTGAGATAGTTTTTTGGAGCCATTTGGGCAGAATCCTGATGAAGTTTCTCCGAGATTTTCGGGTTTTTCGGGACCGATAGACACCCTGATTTATAACTGCTGTTGTTTCAGGACATCATCTCTCCATGACCGTAACCTCCACATCGTTTTTCACCCAATATAAGCCAGTGTTTCTCAAACTTTCTTACATCGTGCTCTACACATTTTTTCATTAAACGGTGTTTCTGCAGCACAAGATTTCCAAAACTCCGAAGTGAATCGAAAATTTCTCTATGCTTTGACATTTTCGAGTCTCTATCGACAGGGCCGTGCCAAGCTATTCTGGCGCCCTGCGCAAAATTCAAGATGAACGCCCCTAACGACAGAAACCTTCAAAAGGACCCACTGAACCTTAGTTTATGCATATCATAATTATGAAATTTAGGTGCAGTAAACCATCAATTAAGTCAATTAGGTTTTAAAAAAGCCTGGGGAGCCGGAGCTAGGAGCTGGAGCCATAATTTGATCTTGAAAAGAGCCGAAAACTCCGCTCTTTTGGTCAGCTCCTCAGCTCTTTGTGAGCTGCTCTGCTCTTTTCTTTTCAAGAAGTTCAGGAGCTGCTCTTCAGTCAAAATATGACAAAAAAAAGAGGGGAAATTTGACAAATTTCAAAATCGAAAGCCCTAAGACTTGAAGAAGCTTGAAGTAAAGACAACCCAACTAGAGAGAGAGAGAGAGAAGAACCGGAAACTATTTCATATTCATTGATAATGATAAAAGAAGGCTGACAATGGCGTGATATGAGCCAAATTAATAATATTAGCTTTGCTTGTTTTTTTTTCCTCCTTGAGGCTCCGCTCAGAAGATCAAGAGCTTCAGCTAGAGGCTTGGTTTCAAATATACATCAAATTCCCATTTTTCGGCACGTTTCTGGCGCCCCAGAGACTTGGCGCCCCGGCAACTTGCTCATGTCGCCATATGGTAGGCACGGCCCTGTCTATCGTTTTCTTTCCCCTAAAATTTCAGGATTCACGGCTGCATAAAATGGCCATACGAAGCTTAAGCCCCCTCTTTCCCTATATGCTGCGGAGCTTTGACCAGTTACTGGGAACCCTTTCGAAGCTCGCGGGGAAACGTGATATACTATCCGTATTTCCTGCCACGTCTCAGAAAGTTTTCCAATTTTTATGAAATTCAGTGCACTTTCAAGCCATTTAAATTATTGACAGTTTTCAAAAGCCCGAACACATAGATCAGATGATTGGCGATTCTTTTTTTACTTTTTCATTGGAATCTTGCGACACATCTAAGGTACGCTTGCGACACAGTGGGGCGCACTGGTTAAGGAACACTGATATACGCATTGAAGTCCCTGAAAATTGACTATTTGAACTTTTATGATAGCCAATCCCTTATTCTGGAAAATTCCATTTCCAAAAAATACTCTCTGTAAAATTCTCTCCCGAGAAAATTATCCCTCAGTCGTACAAACAAAAATACACGATCTGATACAAGATTACTCTGACTCCAAGTATGATTGCATGGATTGCTCGTAAAATTTCAGAAATTGCGAGAAGAGGTGAAGACATAGGAATATACCAGGCCTTGAAATATAGACACTAGAAAGTGCGAGAGATAACAGCTTCTCACTCAGCATTGAGGAGATCAGAACATACAAAAAGTTAAAAGTGTGGAGGACACAATAAGAAGATGAGGGGCATTGGACCTTCTTAAGGAAACACGGGTGAACGCACGAAACCGCAATCAACCAAGGCTCAAGGCCACTCATTTTCTCATCATGACCTCCATTCAATGGTTCATACTTCGGCTAAGCCTACCTCTTGTATAGTCTAGGACCAAGGGCCTTAAAACTTTCTACAGGGTCGGGGCACTGAGGCTCAGTCTATATTCGGGCCAGTCAGTGCTAGAATCGCACTTCTGAGGGAATCAAGGGTACACAGTTACACACTGAAATTTACACTAAACACATTCAATTTCCCTGAATTCCTCATCGATTTCATTGGAAACTATCGCAGCGATCCTAGCGGTTAACCGTTCCGAGCATGCAAGTAACATATAATTGAAGGCCTGAAGACGAGCCTAATAACAAAATTTAGGTGTAAATCATATCAAAGAGTGGGTTCATGTAAGTACATATAGGTATTTAGTCCGAGGAGGTGAATTCTTACAACTTCAGATAAAAATCATGAAGAGAGGGGAAGGATGTTTTGTAATGTCCAGTTGCACTTGTACATGTAGGCCGGAAATCCGTTCAACGAGAGTGCCAAAACGTAATGAAACTTTTCGGAATATCAAAGAGGGTATGGTACCTCCTTTGATATCCGTACCCCTATGTTTACAGCGGCGTCACGTTTTGGCACTCTCTCGAAGAAAGAACTTCATTCGCTATTCAGATTATAAGCCGTTATGGTATTGAGAACTTCATGAGTCATACAGTATGCAATGATTCGTGAACATCAATTACTAATCAACACTTTACTGGGGGTATTCGGTCATGAATGAACATTTCAACACCCTTTTACCCATGAAAAATTCCCCCCCCCCCCTTACCCACCATGATCACAATTTTTTGATGAAATTGATGCTCGTAAATTATGCTATATAATGATCGAAAATATCTCTCTCTCTCTCTCTCTCTCTCTCTCGGAATGAATTTTAATTTTAAGCGCAGAAATTCACGTTAAAGGAAGAAAGTGTGTTCCCAAGTGACGGAAGGACTCACCTTCAACTTGTAAGAACTTTCTCTTCACCCGTAAGAAACTCAAATTCGGCGCCCGCTTAAGCGCATCCATAATAAACGTTGACCTTCCTCTAGATAATTTCTTCGATAAACTAAGGCAGTCGTTTTTCATAATTTTAATAAAGTAGTACGTGACGACAGGTGTCGATCTCGTTCGCCGCTACTGTACTCTATAGACTCTTTTGATGAACCCGTGATGGTTATACAGTATCCACCCTCTTATTCTTATCGACGATCTCAAAACAGAAGATTCATCATCATGCGAAGCCGGTTTTTTTCCTCTTATATACTCGTACATTCTGAATTTAAAATTACATTAGCGAAACGTACTACGCGCCTTACGCAGTCTGTCAGATTTCATTAAACGAGAATGATTTAGTCTATTATAGAAGTTCTAGCAAGTATAATACGTAATTAAATATCTTCAAATCTATTTGGAAGTCAATTACGCTCGATTAGTATATAGGACCAGGACCAAACGCGTTGGAGAATATTATCACATCTTACAACGAATGTAAACGTTGTATCAGCCTTGTTTGTAAGTAGATACTTTTTAAAACCAGTAAAATTATTGCGAAGTATTTTATCCTAAATGAACATGTACGAATTTAACGCTCGCCAAGCAATAAACCATTCCCGTACAAAAACTTCTGCTAAAAAGGAATTTTTTTTTTCTCTACTTCGAACTGATTAGAAACACTTCGTAACGCAAAAATGGAACAAAAATTAGCTAATAAGATCCGAGTATTTGTTGTTTCAAGTTAATATTATTTTTACGACTATACGTTTATTTTATAGTTAATGCGTGAAAAATACTATATTCCGATTTAAAAGACAGAGAAATTAAGCGACCAACTTCCACGTGCTGATTCATTTCAGAAACTTATAAAAAAAAACCCTCGAGTTCAATAACACGCATTCGTGAAAATAATAAAGTTAGAATATCACTTACTACGTGTTGATGCAGTAAATTACAGTAACAGCTTACCTATCGTATCTGTGAACAAAACAAATGAAAAAAAAATTATTCATATGATGAAATGTATATTGTAATTATAAATACTTCATGGTGAGTATGATACGATACATCACGATATAATCTCAGAAAAAAAAAAACCAAAACGATTCAACAATCAAAATTTCTCAGCCCCACGGGTCTAAACTAAGACACAGTCATCGTCTCACTCCTCCAGAAGTACAATATTTCAGCAAACAAATTTATCCTCAGTGAGAAATGTAGGAACCCTCTCCTTCAGATGACCACAGTCAACCTGAAAAATATTTACAAGTTTGTCGAGGACATTTGCCTAGCACTGTTTTCCAAGGATGTATTCCCACAAAAATGATAGGCTCATTAAAAAAAAAAACAATCGCTCACATTCATAGCTTTTTCAGCAAAATAAAATGAGAGGATAGCAACGAATGAACAAAGTAAGAAAACTGCAATACATCAAAGAGAAATTGGTGGAATTAATTCATAGTGACTCTATCGGAAAGTAATCAAGTTCATTCTTTTACAGCACCCTATGATTCTCGCGAAGATTTCGTATCTATATAGTTTTAAGAGAGTTTAAACGCCTTCTTCGAACTGGGATGTAAAATGAAACAATATCACTTCAAGTATCTCAGTCTCTCTTTGGTATGCAGTTATATTGTCGGCAGAAAAATGGGCGAATAAATGAAGTATACGCACTAGTAGCGGTCACGAAATCAGGCGGCACGTGTGAAGGCCAAATAAGACATCGCTCCGTTAGATAAGACAGCAAATTGTAATCGCATAGGCATCGCGAGTTGCTTGGTCTCACGACCGCAACTGTACTGCTCAAAAGGGCACAAAAATTCCTCATTCTTCAACAAATGAGAAAATTTACATTTGTACGTTATTCGCGCAGAGAACGAAAGATAATTCAAAAATATTCGCCGTAACATTTCCGATCCTCTTCAAATGATATGATAATTTACCTATAGGTTTGTTTAATATAGGCCATTCTCTCTCTGCTCTGTATTCCTTAATTTCTTTTTTTCCCTTCTCAGTACTCAGGAATTGCTTTACACGAACGTTTATAATGCATTTTTTTTTTCAGACAGAAGGAATATGGTACATATAAAGAGTTTTCTACCACAACTGAATATGAAACACCAACGAAGACTTCATCGATAAAAAATTGAATCATTCTGTAGATGTAGGTCTACGCTATACGGTATCAAGGTTGACCATGAGTCGGAAAACTGGTAATCAAAGAACATATCGCGTTGTAAACGGATATATAACTATTAATAACAATTCGCATTTATATCCATTTTGAATATCAAATATAGAAATACTATAATAATAAAAAAATATTGTTACAGTGAAATCGGTCCGTGTCTTTTTATACATTCGGTTTTACAGCAAAAAGCGAGTTCGCCGCCTCGCTTCGTATTGAAATTCTATAATCGTTGATGATTATAATGTGAAATGTACAGAACTAGAAGGTAATTACAGTTCGGGGAGTTGACTTACGATCGAACGTAGTCATCACATAATAACGAAATATATAATGGATGTATGCAGTAAGAGCGGTAACGTTATCATAATACTGTATTAATGGACGTCCATCCATTAGCGGCCATGTTTACTACACCTAAGTATAGGAGAACCGATAAAAACGATAACGTTATCGTGCTTTCAAATTAGGTGTAGCCGTAGGAGTTGGCGTGTTTTCCAATACATACGTTTCATTTATTTTCAATTCTATGCAAAACATACAGACGGATTTCCCGATTTTCTCTTCTTCGTCGATAGAAATTTTAATATAAGACATGCCCTAAATCATCTCGTTTCGCCCAATATACGATCAATTTTCCAGCCGCCAGATAGCCTTCGAAAGTAACTGAATACAGAAGAATATACAGGCCTCAATTGTCACTACAAAACAAAACTACGTATTCAAATAAAATTCTTGTAACTGTGGAGTACAGCTTTCTTAATGCCTTGATTAATTCAATGGAATAAATAATATGAATACTTTTTGTCCATCGTTAAACCAAAGCAATGCTTCCTGTATCTGTGTCTCCAATCGCATATGCGCAAGTGATCTCACACCCTTCACGTACTCTGGTAAAAAGGTAACTTTTAAGGCTCTAACTAGATATTATAGTGTCAGCTTCCATGTAAAAGATCAATACAAATACTGACCGTTATACAACAAAAATTGAGGAAAATCTGAATAATAAAAGCATATTACTCACAGATATATCATTTGTAATTTCCTTACAAGTACGAAACTCAAAATGCGAGTAAATCTTATAATGAATTTTTAATAATTCAACTTTGACCTCTCTCTCAACACCGGAGATACATCCTAATTAATTACAGTTCAAACCATAAATAATTTCATAATTATAGGCAAAGGAATTGATCAACTCGCCAGCTGTCAATCACTGTGCCCGCACCTAGTGCTGAAAGCAAAAAGTACGTCGTTCTCTCTTGTTGTAATTGGTCAACCCTCACCAGTATCGACCTATCATCTCAATTGAACCGGTTAGACAATACTTCAACTGAACTGCGTTATGCAAAAGCCGTGCAAGCGATAATTTTCTAATCAAGGGAACGGGCACACTTGGACTGCTCTTAATCAACGCATTTAGAGAACCCTTCCGCAGAGTGACAAAGTGGTGTTCGGACGGCTTTTGCATAACGCAGTTTAACTAGACTTCATTTGGACCGGTCATCCGCAAGAAGCAACAACAACCAGACTGTTGATTTTGTAATGTTTTTCGCTCAAGCAGCGCTAGGCGTTCAATTCAGACCGGACAGCGCTAGCGTCGCGTGAATTTTCACTAAGCGGGAAAAACTATGGCGGTATAGGGCTTTTCCAGTATTCCAAATAGCATACTTTATTCTCCTACGAGTTATCAAGTTGGTAGTGTTTTTGACATTGATCCTATGGGTGTTGCTGAAATGCATGTTCATTTTCATTCTGGAGCAGTTTACCATAAGAGCCATGTTAGAAACACTATCAACTTAATAACATGTAGGAAAATAAGTATGCAATTTGTAATACTGGAAAAGCCCTATATGGGATAAAAATCAATTATAAAATTGAAATAACGCTCAACTTGAGCAGATTTGGCTTTCTGATAACATTATAAAAAATGTTCACAACACAAACTCTAGAAATTAGATAAGCAAATCTTCAATTTGGCTTCATTTAAGAGTTATTACAAATTTTCTATTTCTCTCATATACAGCCATAGTTTTGATAACTTTTACAATTTTGGTAGAAGTATCATTAGTAATGAAGAATAATACACGTTTTCAGATGCTCACAAAATATGTCAAAAACAAGGAGTATAAAATTTGCTGAGCTTGAAATTTCTTTTTGTATGATACTTCTTCCATCAAAACTCCCAACAGTTTCATCCTTTTCACCTAGTTTCCTTATCAATAATCCGCGGAGTTACCAAATTTTGAACAGAAGCGACAAGTTTTGCGCAACAGCAAGAGGCTCAAAATAGTAGCGGCAATGCTAGCGCTGACCTGTCCCAAATACCACTATTTTGAACTTTTTGCTCTCCATCATAGTTTTGTTGTTACTGTCGCTTTTGTCCAGCTTTTGTTCAACATTTGGTAATTCTAAGGATTACTGACAAGAAAATCAAAGAGTAATTCTATTCAAAAGGAACGAATCAAATTGTTAGAGGAAAATTCCCACTGTACAAGTTTTCTTCCTTCCTTTTGCATTAAATGCGTTTGTTTTGAGGCATACTTGAACAACAATGAAAATAGCCATAAGCTGCTGCACATTGCATTTTAGTCTTGGGATTCACAGGAATTCTCTGACTATACATTTCATAAGCACTATACAGTCAAAGCGGGAATTACATTCTGTTTGCTTAATGTTTGTCTTTTTGATACAACACTAGCGCTCAATTCAAATTTACAAAATATACAAACGAACTGACTGCTGACGCTCCTTGCGGAAAACCGGTACACCAAACATAGCATACAAATAACGCACAGCAAGCCGGTAGCATCAGAAATGCGACAACGTTGGTCGGCCCTCTGCGATAGACGTTTCGGTAGGGCGGTATAGTTTCACTCGGTAGCGAGTGGCAAGGAGCTAATTGTACCGCATTTTGTCCCCTATCTGACTTTTTATTTTCAAATGATTATTGCTCGTTCCACACTGGACAGATTCTATCGATATAGGGCTCAAAAAATGGGTAATTGTTCACTCTTTAAATAACTCCATTGAGTCATGTTTGTACACCGCACCGTTCTCGCAAAAAATCAAACATTTGAACTTTTTTCATGCAATGTAATGCTAAACTCGGCCCTCTGGCTTTGTTGCCAAAATCGCGTATACCGGCCTGTTAATTGTAGAAGGCCGTGCGCAAAGGCACAATAAGCCTTTCACACTATTGCAGATAGTATAGCGTTTGCCTGATTCTTATCTTGCTGAGCGTAAGAAAATAAAAATATACAGCGATATTTAAAAAATGGTATCGCGTCAAGAGATTTGTAAACACCGAATGGGTACTCTTGCCAGCTTCAATCTAGCTTGACTGTGCACAAGAAAAATTTGCCCGCTATGATTTTGTATCCTGTTTTCCATTAATTATATCGGTACATTATGAAGGAAGTTGGTAAAGTCAGATTAATTCTTCATTAAAATTATCAGGGAATACCATTTCAAGAGTATAAATGTTCTTCAGGTCTCCCTCCCTTTTTATATAATATCTAAAGTTGAAACTTTTCTACTTCTTCTTCTCCAACTTCTAGATAATATTAGAAAATACATCCAACATATCCTTAAAATGTACCAATAAGCATTTCATTACGATCTGAATAAAACTCCCTAGCTTCAATCTGAGCTAAAGGACTAAACGTGTGAAGTAGGTAACTGCGACCGAGACAACACGAACAAGATCTCCTCATTTTTGGAAGAAATTCGGCAAATGAAGCGAGTCGTATAAATCTTTACAACCGTCTGCGACATCTGAAGCATGCGACGACGAAGAATTTAAGGAAATTCCTAAAATACCTCACGAGAATAAAGGTGAGATCATCATGTTGGTAAATTTGCACTCAGAGTATGTATAGACCACAGTTTTTTCTTGGCATGAGTATCGCGCCTACGTACAGCAAAGGTAATTAATTTTATTACAGTATAGTTCCTGGCTTCGTTCAATTCTATCCATGATCGAATAATACGCGCATAAAAGATAGATTAAAAGTTATCGGAATCTCTGTGGATACGACCAAGTTGCGGGTATGCAGGGATATATGTATTAGAAATCAGGTCATCATCATTACGTACAGACAATAAAACTCGTGCGCGATTTCGAATAAAGAGAAATGACGTCCGAAATTTTAATATGGAATGGCAAGTTTTCGTACGCAGGATGAGTTGTACAGTACTTATACGACAGTCCACTTGTAAGTCCAACTATTCCGCCTTCATTTTGTACATAGGACTATATAGATTGTACCATATCTTCCAATTACTCTCATTCGAATATATACAATCACTGAGCGCACTCACAGCTGGCTACAACTCAGCAGAACTGTCTTCGAAGCTATTTGACCGGCCATATTTCGAATGATATAATGTAACGACGGGGAAAGAAACCATTCTTTTGTGGCTGGTAGAAATATTCGTAACGGGCTTCGTTCTTCCTTACCAACTTGTTTTTCGAAGGCAGCCGCACTCTTTGCAGACGATAAAGAATTTATAGACTGTAGGTGAGATAACTTAGAAGTCGGGAGATGTTGCATTATTATTGAAACCAGTTTCATTGTGCGCTGTTATTTCCATCTTCGTCACTCACACCTTTTTCTTTCACGTTTTTATTTTATTTTCATTTTCTATTTTGTGTATTGCAGTTTTCTTCAGCATAACTTACCTTAGATACACTCACTGCGATTATCAACTGGTTGCGTCTGTAAACGCTGTTTAAATCCTAACATGTATTTTTTTTTTTTTTTTTGTAGGATATACTCACAATTGCGTTTTACGACATTGTTAATTTTTACGAGCTTGGATATTGGCATTTCATTCTTCTTAACATCATATTCTTCATTCGTTAACAAAACAATCTCATTACCACCGATTCACCGCTAACGCACCACTCGCCTTTGGCACTTTCAACTGCTCATCATCGAGTTATATATCGACTACAGTGTTTTTTTTTTGTTTTCTATTCTTCCCTTTCATCTTACTTTTATTCTTCTATGACCAGCCACGACGATTTTTCGCTTTTGTTTTTGCTCAACATTTTATTACCTTATTTTCTTCAACCTCTTGCTTCTCCGCAACATAATTGTTTCACGATCTGATATTATTGAATCGTGTTTGCGTTACAAGACTCGAAACAATTAATTAAGAATATATGATTTTAGAATCTTTTCTTTCTTCTTTCTACTACAGGACGATATAGTTTTGTAGTGCATCATATTACACGTAGTATTAAAATCGTATTACAGGACTTCTCATATTTTGCTCATCATCACGCTGGGTGATTTTTGAACGCACTCCAATTATAAAGCTATTAGATTCGAATACATGTAGTACCTACGTAATCTTTCATTCTCTCATTGACGTATTCGATACTGCGGCTTCTTAATTAGGTTTGATGACCTTAAATTTATATAAGCATCTAAAACGCAGTAGATTCTTCTCCTCGACTGGGAATATATAAGCTTAAAATTATGCCTCCAATATACCACCTTTTAACGCTCATCGTCTACATTCAATTGGCATATTATGCAGCGATTCTAACGAGCTTAGGTCACGGGTCAATGAAGAGTTAGTTGCACAAAGAAAAGTCGGTGCATTATGTGGTGTGACACATCTCTTGCAGGCCATGAGCAAAATCTACCAATTATTAATATTGCGTGGATGAAAACCAGCAAAAGAATTCCTTGAATACATTTATACGGTAGGTAGGTATCATGATGTTGATTTAGAACGGGTTATAAAAAGAGGACTTAGAGCAGAAAGAATATGGATTATATCCCTCATCCAAATACGATATAATGCTGTGTATATTATAAACATTTGAGGTTTCAAAACAGGGCGTTACGACACTGAAGCAAGGTAAATTTTTGGTTAGTAAATCTGACAAATGTATAGCTCGCTATTCTCCTCTCTTGAAGTATTATTCCACAGAAAGGAATCGGATCTCTTTGTAAATCTATATTTACTGGCTCATGTTCGTATATTCTTATCCTAGCATTACTTTCAGATATTCAATGGTTTTTGCGAAATAATTTTGTGCGTATTTTTTTTTCTGTTGCCTTTTCATTCGTCAAGACTTGACTATCAAATTTCTCCTTTCTCCTGAAATTTGGATCCATTGCTAAAGACTGATTCTTTCATACTGAGTTTTTCAACGCTCGTATTAAATAGGCTCACGCTCAAGGGACGCATTATTGAAGCGATTGACACTTCAAGATTGAATTGAAAGAAGATGAAAAAGAAATATAAAGTGTTCAAAGATTTAGTTTTTTAGCATTTTGAGACATTTTACTCAGACTTTCTGATTAGATCTGCTCCGAAGTCAACTCACCAGAAGTGGGTGGGATCGCACAAAGAATGAACCGGACATCATCTTAATTAGAGTTTGCAATAAGATGGACGATACTTGCTCTAAGCAGAAGAAAGCAAAAGTGTTTGATTACGAGATAGGCTTCTTAAAGAAGTTCTTATGCCTCACCTCCACCACCATGAAATATACCCTAGTACGATATAATGAGTGAGGCAAAATGATGTTACCGCACCTAACTGGGATTTTGCTCTAAATTTGTTCTGGGACAGAAACACCGCCCCCCTCCCTCAATAAAGACAGGTTTCCTATTAGAAATTGTGCTTTTGGAGTTAGGGAGGGGGAGAGCCTTCCTTCATGAAGCTCTAGGAGGAACGTTTCAAGTAGCTCTAGAAAGTAAACCTCAAAATCTTATTTGGAAAAGATTCCGAGTCTACCTGCACATCGCCAAGATTTCTGTAATTTCCTCCCTGCCGTAACAGAAAAAGTGAAAGTATAAAGAAAATTTTTTAGGTATCACTGGGCGTTATGTACAGCATAATATAAAATTATAACAGTCGATTAATAAAAAAGACGCACACGCGCGTGAAATTTGTTACAAATGATGCTGACAATCGCCTGTCGGAACGTTTGCCGAACAATTATTTATTCAACAAACGTGGAATATATTATGAGCGTATAACAAAATGTTAGTGAATGCTTCTTTTCCTATCTATTCTGATTTTCTATATGTATACCGCGTGTATTATATTCTGTACCATATCATGCATCTATAAACACCGTATTCCAGCTCACATGATCTGTTTCGTCCTTCTGTTAAGTCATAGCGATGAGCGGCACCTTTTGATTGCACGAACTTTGGAATCCGCGCGCTGCAAAGATTCACATGATAAACACTGATTACCTATTACGTAAGCGAAACTGCATATGATACTTGCACAGTAATAGCAACAGATTGTGCATTACATTGTTTTCTCTTCTTCCAACATGCGAGCGAAATGATTGCGTGATTTATTCACCGCTCTTCACCTTTCATGACTATAAAATAAAACTCTTAGCTTTTCTAAAACGAGTACACATGATCCTTTGCAAATGAATCTATGCCGACCATTCTGCGTCTGTGTGCGCGTTTCTCGTTGATGTTGCGAAGTTCAAGAAATGCTATGTACATATCCGTGATGATTAGCGGTTAGGATCTCTGTTATATGGCCGAGTAAATTCGAGTATACATGGGTATGTACGTATATATACCGTCTTACTAAACGCTAATTGCCTGTATTCTTATTATACATGCGACTGTTTACGATGTACGTACCTATAGTAGGTACGTTATTAACAATGAAGCGTAAATAAAAGGGATAATCGATGGTAATTCGAGAGACTTGTCTTTCTCCGTGCACGTTAGCTGAAAATGTTTTACTTCTCGTATTCTCGTGCTCGTAACTGAAATCAAGTCAGGCGACAATCATGATGAAGCGAGCGTGAAGATGCGTAAACCGTACAAAATTTCTTCGAGAGAAAGAGATAAGTGACTTTCGTCGAAAGTGAAAATGAGAATATAAAATCGTATACGAAAAACGATGCGGAAAATGACGCGGGAGGCTCGCCGCTAATAGGTTGTATCTTCGAATAAGGCTCTGACGAAGCACCTCTAATGGATCTCCTCGATGCTGATATATTTAAAATTAATGATCATCTCTGTGGTAGTGAACTCTGCCGGGAAACCTTGAATTTCAAGGTCAGGCATGCGAAAAAAATTTTAGACAATGCTGTATCAAGTATACAAAAAATCTTCCTTCTACAAACGCCGCGAAAGTCTTGAGAGGAGAGAAATAAAATTCAAAATAATGTAACCAGGCATCGCAAGATATTCGATTTGTTCAAACTTTGACGCTGGGCTGAATATAGAATTTTGAAGAAGGAGGGGGGGGGGAGGGGAGGTATTTCCTCACAAAAATGTGAGTGACAAAATTGAAAAATAAGTTTCCAGTGAGGTCTGGTAGGCAATCATCTCTTCCAGTTTCAACGTCACGATGAGAAGTGAGAAAGTTGAAAATACGGATACTTTCCGCTTTGCCAGCCACGAAATTTGAAGCACGCACTTCTGAACCAGAAATCCGCGACTGAACCACTCAGCCTTCCTCACTTGTGATGAAAAGCACAAAGGCCTCAAGAGGCTGAGACAAACATGCCAAAGAAGAGTGTACAGAATATAGCTAGGAAGGGCAAATCAACAAGAGTTCTTTTGGATGGACAAGTTAACAAGGATGAATAGCGAGGTGAAAAAGTAAGGCATTCAAATGTTGATATCATTTTGGCCTACCCTCTATACAGAGCTAAACTAGGCGCAGCTACTCAGCCCAACATACTCCCAATAGAATTGTATCGTCCTTCCACATTACCGCTCATCGCGATAACAATACGGAAGTTTCAAAAAGATCAAGGTGCAACACTGCAAAGAATATGCAGTAAAGTGGGGCTAGAGAGGAAAAGCAAGGCGTAGAATGACGTCATAGGCTTACATTATGCTGTTGGGGTACGATTACGAACTTCCATAACACGTCACTATATCACAATAGCGCACCTCCTCATCAATGATGAGAAGGTGCTATTGTGATATAGTGACGTATTTCGGAAGTTCTTAATTGTACCCCAGGAGACCGAGTGTGAGGGAGCTAATCAGCTTGAAACATTATACTATAGGCGGAGAACGGGAGCGAAAGAGCGGAGCAAGTAAGCTGTGGGCCACTCCGCCCAACATACAATATTTTACACTCGTAAAATTCGGACCGGGTAGCGCTAGAGTCGCACGAAAATATTCGAATTTTCAAAATCTCCCAAAAATATTTTCGTCTGAAAGAAAATTTTCCGCTCTTCAATTCTGTTCCTTACGAGTACGCGCCTAAATTCATCATTTTTGGAGAAATTGAAGGAAAACTAAAAACTCATCACAAGTTTTGAGTCACGATCACCGTTCGCTTATCAGTATTTTTACGTATTTTACACAGGCTAAGAATTAGTTCGTCAGTTAGTTAGCCGAGCATGAAAAATAAAAAAGATGAACAAACAGAGAATGACGGCCGCGGAGATGAGATTCATGAGATCCGCCAGAGCACCCATGATCCGAAAAGTTTAGGGAGCCACGTTGAACGCATGAAGGAGTCAAGATGGCCTAAAATCGCTTTGGAATACATACCAACAGCCAAATAAAATAGAGAAAGACGTGTACAAGGAAGTTGACCGACACATCCGATTCCAGCTCAGCTTCCTTGACGCCAACGCGCCAATAGCCAACAGTGGGCAAAGGACAGGACAAGGTTAGTACCAAGCCAGGAAATATCGGTGGAAGGGAACCTTACCAGCACGTCATCATGACCGACGCATCAAAAGTAGATATAATAAGTAGAATCGATTAAATATGATCGATCAAATCGATATATTACAACTAAGTGTAGTAAGGAAACCTATATAAAGTGGTACACCATTTGTCTCTGAAGGAGGGATATCAACTTCTAAGTAGTGTCACGATTCTTCGTTTTATAGTGTAAGTTCTACAACATGGAGAGATGAATATCGATACAATCGATAGATCGGTTAAAGCAAGAAAAAAAAACATTGAAAAGCTTCCGGGAATAAGTTTCCTATTTGCCCCGTTCAACGTAGTACAAGCATCACCTACAGTACTTCTATCAAACCTCTCCCATGAAAATTTTCCAGAATGAGTACAATCTCAGAGCTGTCAACAGAAGTGATCCTTACTAATCTATTTTTACAGCTCGTAAAGGACAAACCTTAAAACACACGAAAACAAGAAATCAGCTAGTTGTCGAACTAATAACCAAGTATATAGAGAAACATGCGAAGCGCTGGTCATTCATCGGGATGACTTTTTATAGTTCGGTCAGATTCGCGGGAGATGATAGGAATAATATGATGATGAAATCCGCGATCAACTAACCATCAAATACTATACAGGTGTATATATATACTACATTAGATTGTACGCTATAATACGGTAAATGAAAAACGAGCGTACCAAAAGTAAAACGAGTGCACTCGTATAAACAATATTTCAACTAGCGATACCTAGGAACTGTTGACACGACATGAAAAATGAAGATTCGATGACACCGCCAATGATAAGTTCAATAGTTACGGTACTTCTTTTCTCTTTCTCGCTCTTTTTCGTACACAATAAAATTGCATACTAACCCAGTTTTTACGCTTTGACAAGACATACGGCACGTCAAAATCCTTCATCGTCGAAGACGTGAATATCGACAAGATGGAATACGCGTACATAGAAGTATATAAATGTTAAAAAAAAAAAATAAAATAAAAGGAAGAAGCGGTTTATAAAAAAATTGACCATAAAATAGAATTATAGTCGAAAAAAAAAATATTGTAGGCTACAGTTTTATTTTAAAACGACAATGATCAATTTGATGACTTACATATACTGATCGAGTGTAAGAATTCCGTACAGTGAAATTAGCGATGGGCTATTCACCTTTTCAGTCAAGTACGTACATAGTTTTTTTTTTCGTTCTCGACGAAAAAAAAAAAAATACGATCGAGAAGTGCCTCGGTTTGCGATCGTACATCATCTACAGAGAAATATGCGGAGTCAAAATTTCTTATTCCCTAGGAATATTAAAATGACACTCGAACCCTTTTCCTACGACTTCTGGTTTACGTATATATTTATACTGTACACCGACTCGTAAATAGAAGGAGGGAATTTCGAGGTTTAAAATTAACCTCAAAAGTATTTAAAGCATCCATCAACAAACCGTATTATTCGAATGAATTTTGATTCTGACGGTAAGCGTCGTTCAACCCACAAACATTTCTAACCCATTAGAAGAGGGATTCTCTGAGCGTACCAAAGAACCCCTCCGACCTAAATTATACCAGTTTTAACATCGGTAATGAAATAAAGTTTGCCATTAGAGATAGTCTCCCTACCGTGTTCGGAATTAATAACATCAACGGGTATGCACTGCCGCTTCTTCTTCACCTTATCGTTCAAATAAATTTCTATTTCGTGTACCCTCGTGCTCACAAGGGGTTTCCAAAATAACGGGAAAAAATACACGCGCGATACACAATCCGTATTCGAAGCTTGCGAAGGAGACGAAATTTATATGATCGATGACGCACGTATAAGGGTCGTTAACATACTTAATAAAAAGTAGCGAAAACGGACAACCAGTTGTCGGTTTGTTATTATCATTTTTTTTTTTAATGCTACGTACGCTTAGATGAGTATTAGACGAAACAAATTACGAATGAAAACTATCGAATCACGCGATCGATAGTTCGCAGCTGATAAATTCGTTTGCGAGCGTGAAGAACATCCACAGATAAGTAGGATGAATGAAAAAATCGTAAAAACCTAATGTTTACTGCCACGTAGTAATTATACGAGCGAACAAGGAGATGTAAATTAAAAAGCTTGTCGTAAAGTGCTAAAGAAGAAGAGTAATGGTTTGAGATGAGACCTAAGTGATCGCTGTAACCCGATTCCGACTATATTATGAATGAAACAGAGAAAGGTGATTCGCGTTATTTGTTTTTTACGCAAAATATCGACGAACTCAATCATTAAAGCTTCAAAAAAATTTAAAAACCATTAAAAAATTACGATAAAAGAAATACACATTATGATCGTATGCTCATGTAGACCGCCTAACCACGAAAGAGTTGTCATCATGGTGTTACAACGATTCTAATTAGTCCAACCTAACGCGCATGTCAATTTTCGAATCTAACGATGACAAACGCGCCAACAATTCGAAATCAAAGAAAGAAGAAGCGAATGAATTTGCGAGCCACGCACTTTTAAAAATACAATTTTTTACATTTTTCATTTTTTTCTCTCTACGACGATTTTACCCATCATTGGGGTTCCACTATTAACTGGAAAGCTCACGAGCACGCAATGACGTGCTATGCAAATTCCGAGACATTTGCCGCGCTTACAGTTTTAAACGCTGGAATCCTTTAAAAAAGGACAGGGAGAGATGACGGAGGCACAAAGGAAAGAGAAAGAGCGAGACGCTCTTCTGTGTTGTAGGCTGATGACACGCGGGTTCCAATGAAATTTTCTACCCCATTGGAATTCAATGCGATTAACGCCCCGCATACCGGAAAAGATTTTTCCTTGTCGCATGCAAACCTATATATATATAAATTACGATTCGACTTTTGACACGGTGAATCCTACATAACAGATTCGTGCATATCTGCGATCGGTCTTCGTTTGATACGATATTATTTCAAATCTCGTTCGTTCTTTCGTCTTGTTTTTGAAGGGAGCACAGGAAAATGCCTCAACATGCTCACTCTCCTCGATAAGCCCACAGACTTCGCGAAGCAAATGAATTCGATCTTACTAGCTCCTCCTATCAGCTCACAGCGTCAGTTTAGTTCAAGAAGAATCAACAAATGATCTAGGAAGTAAACTGAAGAAATAATATTGAATCAGCTTATCTATTCCACACGTCATATTGATAATCTTTGAGAAAATTCGAGCGCTAACACGTGACCAACAGCTTTCAGAGAGCTTCATATAGGCATACTCATTTCTAATTGTGTAAATTCAGTACGTTGACAATTATGTTTTGTACAGGGGCCATTGATGAGAATAAGTACCGAGGCCCGAAGACCTTATTTGGGAAAAAAGAAGATGAGATGACGACAGTAAGTCCTCAAAATAGTTTATTTCTTTCTCCACAAAGAAAGAGGACGAATTATGTACATTCCTCAATTTCAACACTTGAGAAGCTTTTAATTGCGGTAAGTTCACGTATTTTCATATCTATACATTTTTAAAACCAAGAAACTTGGAAAAACGTGACTTTTCAAGCATTGTATCCGTAGAAGATGGAAGTTGAATGACTTTGTGCACTGTGCCTTGCGCAAAAGGGGCATACAAAAAAACACCTGATATATTTCGGGCTCCAAACTTTGATGAGAAAAGGAAACTTTTAGAAACTTCCTGCAGCGCAGAAAATACAGATTCATGGTTTATGTCTCATAGCGGATGATGTCATTAATATCTCCAAAAGTAGGTCAAGACTACGCCTACACTATGATGTCATCAGCAGGTTGAAATTTCAGTCTAGCTTGTACGTTCATAGGCCTCCTTATTTTAGTGATAGTAATACCTCGGCTATTAGCTTATTATATAAAGCAGGAAGTTTGTCTGTCTGTCCTCTTATATCTGAAAAACCAGCCAGCAGATCACTTTCTCACTTTCAGCATTTCTTTAGGTTATTCAGAAATAACATTATGAAAATTTTAGCTTCCATAAGAGAAAAGTTATCATTCAAAATTGTATCCTCGCTGTCAAACAAAGCCAGTCAGCTGATTGTTGTAATAACTGCCTTCAATATTTTCCATTTTTTCGATTTTTAGCAGCAGAAGCCCATAACTGAGAAGCTAGTAAAATAATAAAAAAAACTGATGAAACATTCAAGCCAACAAAGTCAAATTCAAAGCCTTAACTTATCACCTCTGTGTTTGAGGACTACGCGAACGTACAAGCAGGACGTTTCATCCTCTGTTCCTCTCTCTGTTTTGGTTTGAATTGTGAAGTAAAATTATAACATGATAAGATTTAGAAACCGGTAGAATTCTTGAACTCATTCGGCTTTGTCTTTCAGTGAATTGTAAAATTTGGAACACAGTGGTACTGGCGAAAAATTGAATGGGAAGATTTCACGAAAATACCAATAACAAATCTATTGGAGTGTGAGCACCCAAAGACGACCAAAGCTGTCCTTTCAAGTCAAGCAATATCATTTCTGGTGGTCACCGAGTTCGAATAGACTAGAGCATGTACGGACGTGTGGGCGCAAATACAGGCATAAGAAGGTTGAAAAACTTTCGAAGTCCTACGGCCATGGTCGTTTGGACACAAATCTCGGAATGTTAAGGGGGGTGTCAGAGCAAGGGCATGAAACATGTCAACATTTGGACCAGCCTTAGAAAAAGCAACATGAACACATCATGCATTACCATATTTTTAACCTAAAGAAAAAGAAGGAGCAGCTTCTATTCGGTGGATTTTCCAGGTTGATTATTGGAAAAAGAACATGGAGAATTAGTTTAGAAGTCCGTAAAATTATATAAGATCCGAGACACTCGAAAATTTCGCTGCAGTCATCTACACACTATATAAATACATATCTTCTAACCAGTTCCCGATAGATTGTCATTTCAAAGATCAAAAATTTTGAAAAATTACAAAATTTGGCAGAAGAAAACTCGGAAAGCGTTTTTCATTTTCTCGAATGTTTTTGAAGTCCACGGGCTAATCAATCAATTGAAATTTCCTGATAGCCGTTCCTGAGCTACGGATCAATCTGAAAGAATTACATGAGGTAGAGAGGGGACGAAGATATTCGGAAAGATAAATCAAGAATCCATCGAAGGAACTAACACGCCTCTCCGATTAAGCACTACTGATTTTCGGTCTAATCTCGTGGGATGATAGGAGTTAAAATGCAATAAATAATTCAACTCGGTCAACACCTCGTTAGGACCGGAAAATAAATACACACATTGTAGTTTAATAGAGACAATATAGCCTCTGATATATTTTTTGAATTTCTGCAGAATGCGCAGCATTAAGAAACCGTAAACGAGAACGATAACGATAATTAAACTCAATCAACGAGCGGCGTGCAAGTGAAATGACTTCAATAGACGATATCTCATCTACCGGTACTCGCGCGTCGTTCAAGAACTCTCTTTTTCCTCCAATTCCTTCTTTCTTCTTTTGATATTTCATTTTCAGCACGCATTCGCGCAAAAATAGCTCCCGGATCCTTCTATCACGTATATATCATAGAAGCAGCACTCGCGAACTTGATATTGGTCGCGCTTTGTTTTCTTCTTTCCACATATATCTGGGAATAGATTTCCCAACATGGCCTGTTTACACGCGGGCCATACCTGTGAAGTGTAAGTGCGTAATGTTCTCTGATTTTCCATTTTTTTTCCCCTCTCATTCTTTCCGTTTCGTATAATGCATTAAACCTTGCGATATACCTTCAAACGACGTAACTGCAAGATATATAAATACATTTCTACACATCTGAAAATGACGAGAAATACCTTCGGAAATCGCCGTGCAGAAAGGAAAAATATAATAGACCGCTATATTCGTGAGGAGGAAGAGAGGAAAGAATGGAAAAAGAGGAAAAAAAAAACACCTTGATGTACTCGCATGTGTGATCTTTTTAGCATACAACCAGAATTCTTGTGTTCTCTCTGATACACTACGTCATCCGCTCTTCGGGTACAACGTGTATTACGAGTGCTACGCTACGTACAACAGTGATCCGTAAAGTTGGCCATCTATCGGATGATGGTATTTTCGCATGGAAATGATCCCTTATCCGGAAGATTTTGATCGATCCTTCGCTATAGAACGCATGAGAAGAAACCTTTAAACCGCACAGTAGTGATATTTATAATTCGAAAGACAAACAAGGGTTCATTAGGTATAATAGCGTTTCGCAAAATGTAAACATCAACAATTTCGAGAGGGAGGGCCCACCATCATGCAGAGCCGGTGAGCATATTGATAGATTAAATAGAAATCAAATCTGAGTTAGCGTGCCATCACTTCATCTCTCATCGATCGCTAATAACCTGCATTATTCTTATTATTCTCAATATTGGCCTACGCTTCATGCGCGTAGCGTCGACATCGATTCTGACCAGGGGCGAGACACTCCTCTATAGGTTGATGATCATCGGGACAAGTATGAAAATATTAATGTCGTTCACAATTCTCCTGCTCGCCCCGATGAATTCCGTACAATATACCTAAGAACGTATTCGCACGCTGCAATATCATTTTCCAGCATCACTATTTGAGAAACCCTATGTACGCGATGAACATGATGTCGAGCAACGTGCACAGGTAGTTGGCTGTCAGCGGGAATATTTCTCTATTTCATGCATTCTTTACGAAATAACGTTTTAAACCATAGAATTAAAAATGTGGAAAAAAAGAGGAAAAAGCAAAAATATAAAATAAATAACACGAGTACGTATAACTCATATATTATACATTTGTTTGGGAAGAAAAAAAGAATGAAAAAAATAACGTCGTATAATATATAGAAAGAAGTCCCATAGTAATCGAAGATGAGGATATAAGAGAAGACGCAGCATCACAATACCTTCGCGAGAAGAAGTAGTGATATACGATGCAGACAGCCAACACATTACTGACGAACATGAGTATGCGAAAAAGAGGCACTAAACCGTGAACGCGAGGAATTTTTCTGTAAAATATTTCTAGCGGAATGAAAATATGTGAGTATAGTCACATCTAATCTACAGACCGGCCGTCTCTTCTCGATCTATCACGAAGCCCGAAACCGAACAAATTCTCGGGTCCCGCATAACGTATGATTCGGAAAATACTAATCAGTTACGATAGTCAAATTAATCGTCCGAATAGAAATGATTTTTTGCGCGATAATCGACGACGAGCCTATCATATCGCGACCCTTCCATACAGGGCAAAATCTATTCAACAATGTCACCATTAATGTCTCACCTCATCAACTACAAGAAAGTCCCTACAATATCAATATTTACATAATTTCAGTCAGAAAACTCGAGACAGTGTCACGTTGAATAGCAAGCGCCAGTGATTTCAGATCATACAAACATACAGAAGCAAAACATATGAAAACGTACCTGTTCGTAATAAAATAACAAAACCACCACATCCAGCACCACACAGTAGCGCCTCTTTTCGTACATAAACAGTTCAGTTCGTGCGAAGAGTCTGAAGGGTACTTAACGTCACTCGAGAAAAGTCGTTTTTCAAGAGCTGCGCATCCCCTGCCCTTCTGGACTTTAAATTGTGTATACTGTGATGATCAGTCGCTATTATCCTCTCGCCGCTATCGTCTCTCTGTACGAAAACATACACGGCCTGCTCGTAAAAATACGATTAATAAATCATCGGTTCGAGACTCACCCTATATTTTGCATGATTCGCTTTAATTTTGAAAATTCCTCATTGGAGATTTATATAAGTGCGTCAAGGAATAATGATTTGGTTAGTCGCATACAAAAAAGAATAATGATTTTTAAGAATGAATACGAGACTTGAAATGATTCAATATTCTACATACCCTCGCTACATATCCACATCTATACCTGTTTTAACTCCTCCCGTCGCATTGATCTGCTTTATATAAAGAATTAAAAGATTGCTCGCAATCAGAATCTTGAACAAAATCAACTCGTTTAGAAAATCTTGGGATCTCATTTTACTTCCTCTTGTGACTTTTGTCAATATCCTTTTCCTTCTGGCGTACGTCTGAACTTTCACAACTCATTATCACTGTTATCTCTGTGAGTAATCGAATGCGGACAAAGGTTCTGCCCTCTCACGGTAAAATAAATACTGTTTGCTGATTGGTACATATGGTCCAAAAGGTGAAGATGTGAGAGAAGTTCTGCAAATACGATTACGAGAACTACAACTTTTATTCTCAAGATTGAGTTGATTCCAATTTCTGAGTTATACAGCTCCAGTTCACGATTATCATTCAATTAGAGAATCGAAACGAAAAATAAGCCCGGTTCGTATTTGTTGTCTTTCCTCTACAAAAATAAGATTTTAAAAAGTCTGCGGACTTTTTGGTGCCTTTTGTCAGATGCTGCACGCTTTCGGCGCCCGTAGGCAATTGTCTACTCTGGCTTGACCCATCGCCGCCCCTGTCTGATATACATTTAGATAATTTACTGATTTCCAATTCATGTTAGCTTATAATATTATAAGCATTTTACATCTCACTTCTTTTTACCAAAGGTCCAAAGTTTTCCAAGAACTTTCCACCAATTAAAAATCAACTTCTTTGCCGAAATTTGTTGGAATTTCCAATGAAGATCACTTTTATCTGTCGAAGTCATGAAAATCGTTAAGAAAGATGTTTTTCTTCTTGAGTTTCAAGAAATGGAAGTTTTTCGAAGTTTCTAATGTAGATCTAGATCAGGTGGGATTGGAGACGTGACGTCAAAGTTTCAGGTCGAGATTATTCGGCTCACTAAGCAGTGCTTCCAGATGATAGTTTCAAAAATTCGTATCCACCCTAAAAACAAAATTTCTACGGACTTCGATTGATCCATCAATAACAATAAGGAGAAAGGCATCTTTCATAAAAGCAGCTCAGGTACTTTTCCCTTGATCGACTCAATATTACCAAATACTACACTGTCAGCACATAACGAACAGGAGAAAAGTATCTGTCGCACTAGGGTCTAAGGTACCTTTCCCTTGATCGCAAGAAATCCAGATTGTACGTAAAATCTATTGAAAAAACTCGTTTTTTTTGAGGATCAAAAATCCGTAGATCTGGCATCCTACGGTCGAAACTACGCCCGTTCCCCTCCTTCTATCAAGTTCTCAGGGAGGAATTCATTGAAGTCTCTAATATAGGTCAAGGTTGTTTGAGATCAGGGACGTCATCTCTTCCAGTCTTCACTGTCACTGAGGTCAACCTCCTCCTTCGATCGATTTCTAGGAAAGAGACTCATCGATGTCTCCAATATAGGTCGAGGTTTTTAGGGATCAGACAAGTGACCTTTTTCAGTCCTTACGAACACTGGAGGCAACACGTCCACGTCTCAACGGACGTAGGCATAGACTTCGATTAAAAAAGTAGTTGAAAGCGTTCCATATGAATAAAATCTTACGAAAAATACGTTATAATACACAAGTACGAGCCCCTCACACTAATTACAGTCTTTCTAATCCGCCAAAATACCGACATTAAAAATTAGAAGAGGTTTACACAGATATATTCGCGTACCAACAATCAATGTAACAAATGTACGAGTTATGTCAACGCCAAGGAAAAAATAAATGTAAACATATTACACAGGATTATATCAAATCCAATCCGAGTTAATGAATCTTGAACAAACTCACAGATAAACGTTAAGTATCCAATTCTGAATAAGACAAAGTCAGACGTCTATTTTAATATGATCCCACAATTATGTAAACAAGCATTACACTCACAATCACACTAATAAAGAGGTAAACGAATGGACAAAATGCACTTTTCCTTTCAAAAAGAAAAACTACAAGACAGCCTAGGTACAGGCTACTATTCAAGGGCATTTTAAACAAAAACGAAAAACTGTACTAAATTCACGCTTATAATTTACTATACGACGTGTTTACGGTATATTAAGAATATAGAGATTAGGGAAAACCGCTCTCTATTATTCTTTGAGCTAACAATAAAATTAATAATAAAAAATATTATAAAGACCTACATATCCACGTTCCTCAATTATTTTTGTGGGTTTCTTTCGCATGCACGAGCATTGTCTGAGGTCTAGAGTTTGAAACTAATCTTTTTTATAACTATTACTCGAAAATAAATATCATAAAGCTTGAACCTGTTCTTAAGAATAGAATACCCTTGATATGACTGTATACGCCGGGAAAATAGTAAATTTGAACCGTGATGAGAAGGGCGAACAGGTTACCGGAGCGATTCATACGGGGTACCACATCAGATGCGAAAACTTTATTCTCGGTTACCTACGTATACATACGTACACAAATACGTATACACTATCTATAATATATCTGAATGCATTACTCGCCCTAACTAGAAAGAACGGGGAAATGCGACCAGTGACGTGTAAAAATACAGTACAACTGAAAACGTAAGCTACTCTCTCACACTCGAATAGTTCGCGATGGATTTGCTCGATGGGTGGTTCGAATAACAGATCACGGTAGGGTGCAGATAACGCGCACATCAGTTTCAAGTTGATACATACACATATAGCCACAACGTACGTACAACACGTTCTCATGTAGAACACACTTCTGATGCTCGACGAAAGTACATAACATCCTACATTAAGTAAGTCATATCGTCGTAATGTTCATGTATGCAAAACCAGGCTTTGATGCAGAAAATTCGAGAAGGATCCTCGTCTGACTTCGAATTTTGGAAAATAATCTGATAGCGATGACCAATATGCATCAAATTGAAGGTCGCATATCCTCGGGACGAATTCACGTCGATCAAATTTTCGATTTCTACAAACTTCTATAGCTCCATTAACTCGTGGACAAATGGATCACCTCTCGTGTAGTATGTCGCAATACAGCTATTAAGAACTTCGAAGATGAACTCCTCTTCCGAGACAGGTTCTCACGCCCAGCAAAGATGATAAATTTAACTCGCAAATTCTGATTTTGTCGGCCGATTGTTGTCGAGTGTAGATGACACATGTTCGACCGTCACAAGAACCGAATTCATGAGATTTATCGAGAATACCTTAATCTTATTTGAAAATAAAATGACGCTTACGATTTCTCCAAAAAGATGTATAACTTCCACTGGTGGCTTAAAATTGACACAAGAATTTTTTACCCAACCCTCAACTGTCAAAGTCCAACAGAAACCTTACGGGCCAATTACCGAACGTTACTTTCTGTCATTTTTTTTTCAGGGTATGAAAGTCGTAAAAAAATTCAATATAAAAATAGGTACTATTCATTTGAGAACAAACTTCGGTCCAACAAAAATATCGAGTTTTTTTCAGTCTTTTCCCTTCCAATCTGTTTATTCCGACAGCGGAAAAATTTGAAGAATTATTTTTAAAACCTTTTTTCGAAAATAAAAATGACCAACAGCTTACGTATTCGGCAAGTAGTTTACCGAATCGATACGTGCGTATATCATCACTCGAGTTTATTCGATCCGAAAGAAAAACAAACAACACGAGAAATCTGTACATTTCCACAATTTAAGTGTCTCGTTCGTCTTTCTGTTTTTCTTTAATGCTCTTTTTCGAAACTCGAAAAAAGTTATTAGCTTTTTCGAAGCAGCAGCCCTTCTTTTGTCCGAACATAAGATAAGAGTTGAAAACTGAACCCATTCTAGTCACCCATGTTCGACTTTGTTATCTCTTTGTTTCTGCTCATAATTTTTCTTCTACTATCTAATTAATTTTTTCTTTCCCCCTTTAGTCTCGAACTCTTTATCTGCGAAATCACATTTCTGTGATTCATTTCCCCACTGATTTTTATACAACATTATCTGAATGAAAGAGTAAAAAGACAAAAACGAACAAAATTATTATTAGTATACCGAAGAGAATTGAAAATTAGGGTTTTCGTCTCATTTTATCAAATAAGTCGGAGAATTCTTTTCGAAATCAAAAAGAAGAAAGGGGAAAAAAAGAAGAAAAAAGATAGACGCGAATGAAGACGATATTTTTCCATCATCGCGTACAATACATCGTGTCTAGATTCGAGTTATAAGAAGAAAATTGGTTCATTAAGGCAACGTTATATTTACACAGTTCCAGTGCAAGACAGGATTTCCTCACAAGTCTCCGATGAAGGAGAAAAAGAAAAAAAAAACTAGATGAGAAATAAAACTAATAATTCTAAAAATCTGCAAAACAAATTTTCCATCAATATAAAGGGTAAAGATTTATTACGGAAAAAGAAGGAATGAAAAGAGTTTACTCCTCATCTTCGAGCCGTTTTGATGAGTGAACACAAAAAATTGAAAGAATTTATCTGGTGAAACTTTAAATTAATTTTGCAAGAGAATTTACAACAACACTGTCACTTCCCCTCTGTTCGTTCAACTGATAACCCACCTTGGAATTTATTGAAGAGTTTTTTGATCTGAGATTAATCATGATGATCAATAAAAGTGGTATTAAAAGTTGAGTAAATTGAAGAAAATTCTTACCTGGATCACTATGATCTAAGGTTTGGGAACTTGGGGGTTGAGATAAGGGTCCAGGCGTGCCACCTGAACCTGGAGATCTGACGTCATCGTTTCCATGCCCTCCATACGATAATGACGACGAAGGAGGTCTCTGTAAACACACAAAAATACAACAATTTTTTATTTAGCAGTCAAGATTTTTCAACAAATTCTTAAAAAAAGGTGGAATAAAATAGTCGAAGGAATCATTCATGGGTAGAAGAAACTAAATTCGATGATAAATCTCGTGCCATAGCATACCCTGAATGTACACTTCCTATAGCAACATCACTTAATAGAATTATCAAAAAGTATATTATCCGTAGAGACAATACGATAGAGTAATTCTTTGTCACTTGAGAAAACAATCAATCAGTACATAATATACATGTAATGATATACAGTCGCTGTCTCCAGAAGCGCCAATGAATGATCCACTATATTAGATCAATTAAGATCCACAGACAATACGTTGAAAGAATTGAATAACAACTGTAAATCAACTCCACGTTCCATAGTCTAGCATATCATAACACGCGTACTATGTATAATTTCATATATTATATTCTGCTTGTTCGTCAAATTCAACGTTTTACACCGAGACTATTATAGACATTTCAACTGATATATCAGAGTCATTCCATCTCTACGCCGCATTTTTAACGTTGAGCGGTTCACACTGTACCATGTGCTCAGCATTTAAAGCCGAATTTATTTATAGTGTCTGTATACCAGTGCTACTCAACAAAGTGGCAACTTGACTTTCATTCTCGATGACATTTCCATGATAGATGAGACGAAAATTCGTGATCACGTTCGCGGCTGTACGAGTGCTAACAGGGTCAACGAGCTATTCCAGCTTTCCAGCGTCGGACATAATGGTGACTGCAACTACTAATTATACGAAAATCAATACGCGTGCCAAATTTTGTAATAACAGTAACAAGTAGTCCGCGGTTTAGTTTGGAAACTCGTGATGTTCCATACAGAAGAAAAGTGCGACAGCTCTCTCATACGCAGCCTCCCAGCTCTTCCCCCGTCTTCACCCGCCACTCACTCTTTTCTTTCTTTTTTTTTTTCGCGGAAGATTATTCAGAAAACACAAATGGCCCATGTAATAGCTCCTTCGCGAACGCGCGGCGGGTAAATGAATTATCCTACACAAATGACGTCACTTCACTAGAGAAATAATGTCGATGAGTATCTTATGACAGAACCGAGGCCATAATTTATCTTCTTATTAAGCTCATCGCCCAAATGTTTAACGACGTATTTAACCGAAGGCGCATTCAGGTGAATGAAACATACAAACAGGTCTTATCAGACAGGAAATAAATATTTTATTGATATTTACTGATGGTGCGGCTGCTTTTATAGCATTCACTTCGTCACCTTTTTTTATTACTCTCGGGGCATTTTTTCCCCGCTCGTTTGAATTTCATTTGAAACCCTTGAAATAATGGAAATTTAATTATTTCTAAGGCCACGTAATCATACAGAATAGAAACTCGAACCGCTTCATAAAACACGTACAATATCATATTATTAAAAGGCGAGTATTTGATTTTAATGCATGCTCTCATTTTTCCATCGTGCGCGCATTACCTTCGTAAGGTAAATACAGCACATATTTTTTTTATCTATACGCGAGTGAATTTTCGCTACTGAAGTTTCTTGTTATCTCTATTGACACAAGTAATGAACACAAGCACACTGTGACCACAGCCCATCATTTACCATTACAATGAGCAGTAATGCTCGTAATCGAAAATGAAAAGCATATATATTAAGTAGGTATCTACGTTTGTTTGTAGAATCAGTTGAAATAGATAACGTATCGTTGTCGCTACTAAATACACTTAGAATTTCGGTTGTTTACTGTGATTTCTCATAATTTACAGGGCAAATTCGGAAGAAGTTATCGTCATCATACTGCACACGCACACACTATGATGATACGACGAGGATTACACAGAATGAATATACACGTATGTTTATATTTATTTTTATTCAGCGCCCGAACTTCATGTTCTCTGATGGTCTTATAGAATATCTTGCTCATTAATCCGACTTCTATAGCATTGGATAGGATGACTGAAAAATTTAATGCTTCTACTAAATTTCTAGAAATGAAAAGATGGTCGATGTAAACTCAATCCACAACTATGGACAAATCAATTTCTGTATGACTGCATGAGTTCATACGTATTGTGCAAAGCGCGATTGGATTAGCACACTGACCAGGCGCCTGACACTGCAACAATACAAAATCAAGTCCATTATGGATTCACAATGTCTCAATGAGGAAGGATTCTATTTGGGTCTCTACATCCATCATATGCATCGTCAGAGCGCGTTGCTATCAAGGTTTGCGAGATGACGTCACTGGTTTGCTATTGGCAGAATATATTGACGTGATACGGGTTGCGTTCCGTGTGAACAAACTTTTGAAGAGACAAGACAAAGTAGAAGGCACGTATAAGGTAACAAGAGGACGGTGACCAGGTTGGTCAGCGCTAGTGTGGATCTGTGCTGGCTTGCTCCTTTCTGATAATCAAGGTAATTTCAAGAAAGCAAGGTCACTTCATAGTCACTTCACCGGGTGGTGTTGTCAACTTATCAGTTATCATTGTGCATTGACATACTTGCGAGTGTGCTTCTGCGAGGCGCTCGTTTCTAGCTACAACGGCTAAAAAGAAGACGTTTTAAAAATTGTTAAAATTTTCGTTTTTGCTCATGGAAAAGAGTGATAAAAGTCATTACAATAGACCTTTTTCCGTGCATCTTGCGGTAAATGATGATAGAGTGAAATCAAAAAACACTCGCACTCAGTCCTTTGCCGAGTGTACGAGAATTATCAAGGATCGTACTAAGGACCAATAAATATTCTCGCCAATGTGAGCAAACATGGCGGGGGAAGGGGTTTTGCGGCTTGGTGTCGAGCAGAGTCGTTTAGCGGTGACTTCACTCATCATATTTGGATACATTTCCAAGAATATAGGTCTAGGCCCTCGTTCCTAATCAATCTCGTATACGGTCAATGTTCGCGATGGGCATAGTGTCCAGTATTGGCGCGCAGGGCGAATGCGAATTTATTTCGTTTTATAGAAGGTATAGAAGGCAACCGCGACAAATGAAGGTAACGCCATCCAAACGGTTCTGCGACCGCGAGATTGAAAAGGAAATATGTTTCGAAGGAAAGATTTCGATTATCTTCTCGCAAACAACACTGTGAACTGTTAAGACTACAAGAGAAAGAATTTCTGAATACTTCACCCTCTTTTCTCACAAGGAATGGCTCGTTCAATTTTTAGAATACTTTTTCTTTCTCGTCCAGCGGCGCGTCCGACTCGAATTCTTTCAGACCAACCAGGTTTCGGGTTTCATTTAACAAAATGACCCATCTATAAGAGATCTATGAAGGACAAATTCCATTTTCCCGAACTAAAAATTTTTTACGCAGCTCAATCTAACAGAGAGGCGAGGAAATGCATTTCAGAAAATCTAGATTGATACATAACTAATATTTCATTTAGGTCTATTGAATGAGTATACGACACGGCGAGAAAAACGTCTGCCTGTCGTAATACAAACTGTACTGTTTTACGGCAGAACGAACTTCGATGAAACGTTCACAAATTATCATACGGCGCAACATAAATTAAGTACATCCTGTTTGATATATTTGTTCTCTACAACAAAACGCAAGCTGTAAAACACTATTGTCACATGTGAGGAATGGTAACCCTTCGAATTTAAACGATTTGTCGTGCCGAAATCAGGGCTGACCAAAATATTATATACATATATATATTGAAAAAAATTCTCTTTTTTCAAAGTGTAATAAACTTGGATTTCACGATTTTTCGAAATTATCGCTGATAAGGGATATTTGGTATCGTCGTTAACATTTTAGCTACTGTGAACGTGAAGCACGCGCATATAATTAGCGCTTGTTGAAATTTTCTAAGGCTCTTTATAGTCGCGCTTCTTCTGATTCGAGTGTGAATTAATGTCCCGATGAAAGTCGTAAAATGTTGGAAATTTAATTGTCGTAATAATTTACGGTGAAAACTTTCAGGTCTTAACCCGGGAGATACCGCGGTTTACAGTTTTTTTCTCTTCTTTTTTTTTTCTGCTCTTGACAATATAGAATAAAAATGTCACTTGAGGAAGGGAAAAATGGAAATTAATTATAAAACCTAATTTTTGTACCTCACAAAAATAATTTTGTTGTACATTCAACCATCTTTTACGCGATTGCCTGCAATGAAACTTAAGTCGTCATTATTTTATTTTCCAATGATGAGAAAAATAATGAGGTAGAAGGCACGTGATCTCTAAGCCGGATATCTGTCCATCAACAAAACAGAAGGGACTACTTTCATTCTGATGGCTAAATATACGAAAATATTTCTTCCTTTTCCTCTTTTAGTATTGATATAACGACTCTGTGTACAAACATAGACAGATGAAAAAGAGAGAGAAAAAAAAACTGATTGAATATTATTAGAAATGATTGTGTAAGAATCGTTGCTTGACGAGCCATACAGATGTACCTCTTGTAGGATATGCGCGTGTGTTTTACTTCACAGAAAATATAACCACATTAATATTCTTTAAAATCTTCACGCGTTATTTCGAGGTCATTAGAATAAAGAAGATTTTCTGGATTGAAGTTGTTCAAATCCATTTGTGAGAAATTGAGGAATGAGAGATTCACGATTCAAATCTTAATAGGATAACCACGAAGCACTGGAAGGGGACGGTGGTTATAAAGGGTATGAGCGCGAACGAGAAAGAGAAAAATAACGAACATCAGATCATTAGCACTAGACCATTTACGTCTAAGATTCATCCTACGCTACTTAATTTAATCACATAACACAAACTAGCTATCGCACGTTAATATATATTGTGGACCGGTCTTCTGCAAAGTATATAACCAAACAGTCATGTCACTGTCATTATCCTTTAATTTATTCGTACAATTATAATTTTTTTTATTTTTTCCCTCTTCTTCTCAACACAGATTACAACGGTAGATCATACACTTCAATTAAAATTTGAAAATGATATAATAATTAGGCACTCGAAACTCGACTATATCGGTTGTCACGATTGACGAAGGACTACAGGCACCAATCGAATTATCGAGACCACGTGACTCACGCGGTCGAAGGCAAGCGATCCAAAAATAGACACTAGAAATATTCAAAAACCGGGAAAACTTGGGATTTGCATGCGCCTTGGAAGTTCGAGGTGACTTCATTTGGTAATTAAGGAGTGCAGGAGTACGACCAGCTGAACGCCGCAATTATGTCTACGTCTTAAAATTTTCTCGAGTTTCCGTACGCCAGACAATTAAATTGTCGTGCCATTCCAATAAATCATCGAACTAAAATCCTCCTCTTTATTACAAAAAACATGCAATATTTGAAATGAAATTCTCAAAAACATACTTTCCAAACAAGTATCAAGTTCTAAATTCAAGCCGCAGACTGTGTACACATAACGATGCAAATTTTCCTCCTTTCTGAATGTATTTAGAAGGGAAATCTGGCCATTATGTATAGGTATAAAATTAAATTACAAATATGGGTGTGAAACGAAGCCGTAATTTTTTTTCTTTTATGAGTTTCTGTGAATTTTCACACATGATGCACGTGTTGGAATTGTATAAGAGAGACTATCGTAATTGCTTAGGTATGAATTTTGTCACATTGCGTGGAAAAGATTGTTTTTCAACTGGTAAAACATAAATTTATGTTCCGAACAGATTGTCAAGACTTTTCGTTAATCTTGGGAAGAAGATAAAAGATTCCAAAGGACGATCGAGATAAGTATCAGAAGACATGCGGAAAAAATTTGCACTCAATGTCTATTTCTGGGTGATAATCGGCTCTTGCTTTCGAAAAGTTTATTTAAAATTAAGAATTTCCTCGAGTCTTATAAAAGCTGAAAACGCGAAAAGATTTCAAGATTTCCATCATATACTGGGGTCCACGACTCTGAAAGCTCCGATAGTTTTACAAGAACAGCTCTGACTGCTCTGAGCCATATTGTATGTTACTGGGTTGCATACCAACCTTCATTCAAGAGAGTTTACCACAAGATCAATGTTACAAACGCTACTAGATTGATATTACGTGGGAAAATAGTACGGAATACGAAAAACTCAAACTCTCGGTCCTATGAAAGCGGCAGGCCAGAAACTTCTGGTACGATCATGTGCCAAACCCCTATTACAGAAACTCGGTGTTACACAAAGTAAGCTCTGGCTTATGGCTTGAACTTACAAAATCAGCTGACTTTCGCCTTAATTCAGCTGATTTTCGGCTGATCAATGTTGAGAAGAAATGGAAATTTGGAGAATTGAGGCTTTGTCATACTGGTGGAAGATATCCATTCTCCAGTTCGTGTTCATCTCCGTTGGATGACTGCACAGAGGCTTTCGCGCCGACCGGTTGAGCAGATGAACTAAGCCAAAAACAATTTTTGTAATCTTTGTTTATTTTATTGGCAAAGCCAGTCTGCCCTACAGAAGGGAGCAGTTGAATACTCTAACGATGCATCCACCTATTTTTCGAGAATCAGGATGGCTGAAGAAAAAACTGAAAAAATTCTTATTTTTGCTTTTGGCTAACAAACGTTCAAATAAAGATGGCTTGCAGCTTCTCCTTCATTAATGAAGTTTAGCTGGATTCGGCTTTTGACTTTCAACCGGCTGCAATACTCTGGTGTTACGTGCTCCGTGTCAACTTTGATTCGCAGTGTTCTAACATTCCTACAATGCTACATTTTCTCTCTTTGTAGTGGTAATCGCATGAGACCGATATGATTTTAAAATAAATATTCAACTCAGGCCAGTTTAAGAACTAAATAATGATACTCATTGAATATTGAGTCCTGATTGAGAATTAGTGGATCAAGGAGAGAAGTATAATCGCGAATTACAAAACCTTTTTCTTACTTGAGAACTGACAAATTGTTGTGAAAATGAGAAGAATTTACACAACTGCACACGCAAATAAGAAACACCTTTGAGATTATTATCAAGTCAGCTGACACCTTGTAATATTCAACATAGGTCTATAGTTTCAGAGTGCCGAATTTACACTCTTCGACGCGCGTGGTGCGTAAGTAGCGGTATTTGCGGTGAAAAATACACCAAACAACTGGGTAGGTTATTTCTTCTTTTCGAAGTTGAAAATTCTAACGAAAATACCTTTCTGCTTTTTCCCCTTTCTCTATAATATTTGAATATGAAATTGGAGACTTCCTAGAAAGGCTATACATGCACAGGGATTGTAACCATTTTCACTATATACTATACGTACACAACAAACGGGTTACCATCACGTTCAACGCACGTTATGAAAACCTATGATTGACACGTAGAATGTAAAGTGAACCATACATTATATATGAAGCAATCCATTAGAATACCAGCGTTGGTAGTATTACTTTTTTTTTTTTAGTGGAGAAGCGTGCAGTCGAAGATGACGGTTCATCGAAGAAAGGTATACGGGCGTTTAAGATAGCTTTCTTTTCGTAAATGTATACAAGAACCTCAACTTCTAGCTATATTTCCGCAAAATTTTATACATAATTTAGAATGAAAAAGTATAGAAGAGAGGATAAAAAGATTTTACGCGGTTGTTTATAAATAACAATAAATATTGAATTTTTCCATCCAGTTGATCCGATACCTCCTACACTCACCAATAAGGGGGAAGTGTCAATATGCATGAGTAATTTGAGCTATGCACGGGTGTAATTACAGCTAAAACGAACCAATTCTTCGACAAACAGTCCATCATATCGATTGATAAGGTGAAAAAAATTTACAGTACTATAGCCCGATGCGCTGCCACAGGCTATTCGGAAAACACCATGAAATAGTTTTGTTGTTAAGATGAACAAAAGTGCCACAGATTCTGCGGAGAGAGCTAACCGTTAGTTTTCAAATCTCCGTACGTTCGACAATACTATACATCTTACTAATGCATTTTCTACATACGATGTACGAAGACTATATAGGCTGAAGAAGTATAATACAGAAGAATGCATTCGGGATTACTGAATATATGCAGCGTACCTTACGCGGCGAATCAAAAATATACGCGTATTCGAATATTCTCAACATACGTTCGCTCTCCGCTTGGTGAAAAGGTAACAAACCAAAGAGACGGAGGAGCATTATTATTATAACAAGATACTACTTCACTATTATCTATTCGGCTGTAAGGCATTGCCTGCTGGCAACCTACGACCAGCGAAGTACAATCGCACTATCGCCGCTGTTGGAAGTTACCGGGCCGGGATCAGCGTTAACGAAACTTTTCAGGTAGACAAGTGGTCGTCCACGACGGATTTACTATTCTCGGGTTGCTGTTTTGACAATCCTACTGGTAGTGTTATTCTTCTACTTGTCCATCCTTTTCTAAAGAGGGATGATTCGCGGGAAATTAAATAGGTATAAATTGGTGGGTGATCTACGGAGTAGCGTAAAGCAAAAATGAAGATTTTACAAATCTTTGGCGTTAAGGACGACCTATTATTGTATTTCGCAGAATTTGTGAATACCGTGTTGAGGGAAGAATAGGTGAATTTTGACTCGCCGCGCCACAAAGACGCGATTCTTATCGGACACCTCGCTGGACGACGAATTACTGCCCCAAACTAAGCAGGGTGAATACTCACAAGCGAGATACACAATGAAAGGATTCTCCAGTGTATATTAATTGGAATCTTCGAGAGTTCCAAAATTTGAACAGGTACACCTTAATATTTTATCGAGATCCTTTCATTCGTCTCGAGAGAGGTAGACTGGCTAAAATATGGAAGGTACTACGACCAACGCATAGGAAAACGAACTGTTTTGAGTACATCTGTTACATGCGAGACAATTTCAAATCGGCGTCTATCTCATTACAAGCTTGGAAATGCTGTGGGCATCACAAGGGTGGATGAAGAGCTAGAAAACTACTAGAATTTGAAAACGATATGAATGTCCGAGTTACTGGTACCTATGAGATGCAAAGTCCAGGAGGAAGAACGGGGAAGCTTTTTGAGAACACCTGAAACTCACTAGAAGTATGTAGATAGAGATACTGAAGCCAAATTCTCTCTTATCATGAGTATTCAACAGCTTTACAAAGACTGTAATTATGAAAAAAAAATGAAATCTATAAAATTAAAACGGGAAATTAGAGAAAATTCAGTCTTTCTTTTGTGGCCCGGAAGATATCTATGAATATTGGAACATTGGTTGTAGTTTGTAATTTTTCTTGTTTTTCTAATAAATCAGTAAAAAACCAAACGTTTTTGGTGAATCTCTTGCTGACTCCTATAACACGATCAACATTTATACCTTCTCATTTCTTGAACTGTAAATTTTGTGATATGAAACACATCATAAAGTATCATAAAAAGAATGCAACAAGACTGAAGACAATGTCGATAAAAATACAAGGAAAAGGTAGGAAGAAACATTATTTATAGTAGTTGACTATGCCTACAATAACAAGCCGAGCAGCAAAGCAATTCGCAGCACGGCACCGCGGCCGATGACTGCACTATCAACATGCTTTTGTAGATCATCCACACTCCCTCATGCACTTACTAACCTTAAAGGTACTGAAAACCTTCGACCATATACATTACATGGACATGCTATAGTCAGGATGTAACTATTTCCAAAGCGTAAGAGTGTGCGTCTCTTCCACGTTTCTTTGTGAAGAGTGTGTGTGTGAAGTTCAATGTGCGCATGCGCACTTAGGAAAAAGTTACAGACTGCAATGTTTTGACACAGATTCTTATCAGTATAGCATGTCCATGTAATGTATATGGTCGAAGCTGAAAACAAAGAACGACGGCAGAGTATTGCACCGAAAATTTCAGCTTCGGCTTTTGGCTTCAACTGACAACATTGGACAATATGGCTTTTGGCTTTCCGCTTTTAGCTTTCCAAAAAATTGAGCTTTCTTTTGACTTAATTCAGCTGATTTCTGGCTGATCAATGTCCTGCAGGATTTGGTGTACAGAGGAAACGATCAGGAGAATTGCGGCTTTGCTGCACTTGTGAAAGATACCT
Source organism: Aspidiotus destructor (assembly GCA_035079395.1). Lineage (NCBI taxonomy): Eukaryota > Metazoa > Arthropoda > Insecta > Hemiptera > Diaspididae > Aspidiotus > Aspidiotus destructor. Next base: position 4,973,383 of record JAVHKZ010000003.1, on the reverse strand, counting down.
TGTGTTCATATTTTTGGTGATTTCCATTGTTTCTCTCTCAGCTAGTTATTTTTATTGAATTTTTTGGAGTTGTGTGTTTGCTGTTTACAATTTTACATTGTTGTTGAGTTTTGAGGCTTCTCTACATCTACATATTCTTTACATGTAGAGAAGAGAATTGCATTTAATGTAATTTAAATAATTTAATTCTGTATGGTTTCAACCCGGTTGTGTTGTGTTGTTTTGTATTTTGCAAAAAATTGGAAAAATCAAAAAAAGCTGAAAAAATTTGGCTTGGTTTGGCTTTTGGCTTAGGAAGGTCTTGATAAAGCTGGCTTCCAGCTTTGCTCTTATCAGCGAAAATTCGGCTGAATTCAGCTTTTGGATTTTGGCTGGCTGCAATACTCTGAACGACAAAGTCTAGAGAAGTGATCGCAAACGCGCGCCGACCCTAAAAACACACATTTTCGAAACATTACAGTTTTTATGAAGGAGGAAGAACAGGATTCTGTTATCGAAGTGTCTCTCATGAAGTATAAGATCAAGTGAACAAAATGGTGTAATTACCAGAACCTTTTGAGGAAAGAGAAATAAAAAAACTTTCTTCAAACACAAAACTCAATTTTGCGGGCAATTTCAGCGGTCTTGGAACTCCTTTTTTTGTCGACCTGAATAAAAACAGGCCTCAAAGTACTTTGCAAGACACTACAACTTCCCAGCATAGTTTTCTATAAAGTTGAAAAACGGCTATGAATCAGCATCAGCTAATTACTGGTACTATTTAGTGCAAAACCTTTCGTGGCACCTGTGATGGAAAATATCTCGCACAACAAATCTCGATCCGCAAACACTAGAATCACTTTCAAATTTTGGCGAGCAAATATACATTCGTGCTCCCACGACTTCTATAAGAAGTTGCTACTTGTTGATTTCAACACCACCACCAGGAAAACAAATAGAGGTACGTAATAATAATATTCCTACATTTTGGAGAAGGTGAGCTAAGTATCAATTACACGATTACAAAGCATTATTACGAGATAAAGTTTTGTCTTCAAGGTTTATACATAGTTTGAATAAACACTAATGCGAAATAGAGGGAAATTCAAAGTAAACAGATACTTTAAATTCATGACGCAAGTTCAAAAGAGCGAAGCTATCAAAATTGGCGATAACGAAAAGAGAGTAACTCCGGTAAATGGGCAATTTCGTTGAAGCGTACATCATTGATACCGGAACTCTTCGAATATTCGCGAATATAAACGCGAAAAATTTAGGAAATTACCATTTTATTACACACAGCGTCGTCAATAGATGCTTTATTGGGTGCGAGTAAATTGAAATCAATGCATTTCATCGTAATGTTACGCCTTCAGACATCGAGTGAATTAAGATCGCGAAAAAGTATAAACACACTAACGGAATACATTTCGGCTAAACGTAATAGAGCACGTGAATACACCTCATATATTAATTACCAACGCCAAAGTTGAGATATGCAAAATCCCGACACATTGTATGAGATTGAAAAGATACAATTGTAAAAGCTGTGCAAATGCGACTACACGCCAGACAATACAGACCCACTGATCTTTCTTTGCACCTTGGGCACCACGACTCAACAAGGAGGGCATTTATACGTAAGAGAGAAGGGTAAACACCTGGTGCGATACTATGCAATAGGTACATTAAAATAGTAAATTCGATTACAAAAGAAAATTCACTTAGATTCACAGCTGGAGATTTTGACAATATCTAAACTTAACCTAGACGTTGTTCGGCGTAGACAGTCGTACGTCGTCTCTCTCCTTTCTCTTCTTCTCCTTTATTCTCCTAGTCCTGGCATAGCTTTCTCTTCACACATCGTAATGCTCACTGATAGATTTGAAACTGCATATACGGCGGTAAATCCCTAAAAGGAGTTATGACGATTTGGAAGAATCTAGTAACATGATCATAATGAAGTACTTCTCGTTACGATGCTGATTTTTGTAAATTTATAAGAAAAAGAAGAGATATTTTGACGAAAATATGAAGAAAGAAAAATAAGTAGTTATGAGTATACGATGAATTGCGAGGGAAGGGATTAAAATTTCGTCATGTATTCATAGAATGCTACAAACTACAGACTAAATTGCCTTATAGAGTGATCTAATATGCTATATCGGGTTTTCAATTCGCCACAACATTTGATCATCGTCATGATCTTTATTACAAACGTAGAATGTTATCTACCATCGACAGTTTACTTCACAGCAGAAAAATGCGTCTCCGCCAACAAAATAATACTCGATACTATTCTACGGTAACGTTATATTTTTTTCCCTAATGATTTGTTTAGCTCTAGATATGTAGAAGAATAGTATCGTCTCCGAAAATCAATGCGGCTTTTCTAATTTGGCGACACGATTTATCTCTCTTTACTCGATCAGTGAACGTCCAAGAACACTGCAGGTAAAACGCAGAAAATAATTGATTTTAATTAGAATGAAACGTTTTCTACAGGGAGGGGGGGGCATTACTTCGTATTCATGAGCATTTGGATGCATTTGCTCTCGTACCTGATTTTTCAAGGTTTATAAGCGGCGTTCTTCCTCTTTTGTTTTGAATTTAGGTAACTCTAATCGGTTCTTTGATTGAATTAATACGATCGAGAAAGCGTTCGCAAACTAGTCAGCTAAACTAAAAATCTTATTGAAAACATGAAAACTTGCACTATACAAATACCTTAAGCAACAGGCCACGTTTAAAATACATACCGACTGCGACAAATTACATCGTTGAGATCTCAGACTCGTATGAAAGTTATTCCCCAAAAGCTATAATAAAGTGCCGAGTGAGAGCATCGTGAAAAATATTACAAGAGAACACCCCCGCTTTCGTTACTGTTCTTTAAATGCTAGCAGGGAGAAAAAATCTACCTAATAAGACGACGCGACGGTACATTAAACACATATCGTTACGTATGAATTACCCTCCCTTTCTTCTCACTCAGGCTGACACTTGGTTTCTCTTTCCGTGTATCAAAAGAAGTATACGTGAGAAATTTATTTGAACAATTACGAACCCCGCAGTTTTCTCATAATAAATCATCCAGTAAAGTCACGAAGAAATCGACAGAAACTCGAGAAAATGATATTTTGTAAACACGTGCAACACATCAAATTCTAGAGATGAAGGATGGACAGATATAGGTCTCTGAACATTAAGCCACATGTGTCGAAGGAAGGATATCACAAGTTCGAACCAGTTGATTACCCTTTGAATATTTCATAGATATAAAAAATTATAATGCATGATGAATTCGATAAAATGCATTTGAAAGTTTCGACTGAATTTAGGAATCACTGAATGAAAAAAACAGAACACCAGGTAATTCTATTGTCGTATATATCTGTGCGCATTCTCTCCTCCACTTCGCAACTTATAGGAAGAAAAAAAAAAACACAACAGAAAAGATATTATACTTTATCCAGTGAGAGGGGCGCATGCATGCAGACAAGGATAATGGTTAACTTTCGGTTACGCAGTGCTCTGGTATACATTCGATTGTACAACAAAAGAATACTTTAATTCTCTCTAGGGGACTTTTACACATTATAGCGTCGAAGAAGATGAGGATGCACGGTAACGTCCCGCAATACAAAACGAATGCAAGTATGGTCGATCAACAAGAAAAACGAAGGGGAGATGCCAGTCACCCATTTTCGCCCAGAAAAAAAAAAAAAGAAGGAAAGGTGACTATGTAAATACGCCTCATCGGGGGTTCGGCAAAACAAACCATCATAGGGGGTACTTCATGCCAATTTTAACCAGACAGAAAAATATTTACAGGCAGATAGGAATCTGATATAGCTCTTTTTACACCGCTATTATCGAGCAACAATTACTCGATTATTTCCACTTCACGCCGACCCGGTACCAAACTTTGCAATTGCAGTCTTCACTCAAGCCACCATTCGTGAGAAGATTGCCCCAAGTACCCTTCTGGCAAACACTTCATTTGCAACTAGGAAATTGAACTTCGACCACAAAGCGGAAAACTTCACCATATGATTTAGATCACACATAACGGGACTGGAATGACTGATCCACAATTTTCTGGATAGTTCTTTTTTTCTTAAAATTGCACGAACAAATGTTTCAAATCTATAAGTCCAAATTATCGAGATATTCGACTCCCACAATAGTCTGATTCATCTTGACACATCATAGAAAAATATATTATTATGTATATAGGTGTGAAGAATCTGTAAAATCTGTTTCTCTCGCTTCAGTTTTCTCAGTTTATAGGTAAACTCTTTACTGTCGTTGTATTCCGAGTCCCTATTTTGAAGAAAATTTTCCACTTGAAAACACAGAATTGGAAAAATATAATACTTCATTCGTATGAACGTTGCAAATTACTAATTTTTTAAATCGTTCCATTCTCATTTTATGATTCATTGATCGACATCTGATGATATTCTCATTGGACAGCTAGAAATGGTTAAATAATTTGAGTAACTCCAGTGATCAATTCACACCTCGCCACCAGAACAAAGAAACGAGATGGACCCTCATAAACATTCTGGGCGAATTCGTTTAAAGAATCATGAAAATAATTCTTACGATTCTCTTCCATACCACTCAGCAACGAAAATAACGATTTTGAGCACGATTGGGAGTACTCAAGACCAGGGTCGACTCAAGGGTGGCGGGGAAGGAGGCTGTTGGCTCTAACTCCCGCACATCAGTTTCACGACCACTAGTAAACACAGCTGCGATAGATAGGAGCCCGCCAAACTGGCTTTCGGACACGTCCTCTCGTTTTATTCTTCTTTTCTGTGTTCATACGGGTGGGCTACACAAGAGAACGAGAGTCTACGAGATCTCATCAATACAGAGTGACGGAGCTCAACTGTTCTAATAACGAGTTCTTCAAAAGGACCCAAAGTTTTAGTTTTCCGCATGGACTAGTGCTGAAAGCTGGAATTTCTGGGATAGTGTAGAGATGCTGGCGGGAGGTGGTAAGGGCAACACGCCATGTCAGCAACAAGAAGAAAAGTTCGAAACACGAGCGCGTTTCGCGCCATGTGGAGGAATACATGTACTGCGGAGTCAGTGGTCACCTCCATTTCCCCGCACGGCTACTGGGAACGCATTTGTACCTCAAACCGTCCTTCTTGCTACCAAGACGTATTGCCAAAAACCTTCGATAGTATTCTAAAATTTCTCCAAAGCTTTCACCTAAGGTATTCAGCTTCAAACTCATAAGTTCGATAAGTTTCAAATTTTCTGACAGATGCTGAACATTTTTCTCAAATTATTTTGCTACCGGAATATAATTTTTCAATAATCAACCTTAGGAAGTCTGCAACCAATGATGCAGATGTTTCTGGGCCGTTATTTCCCGATAAACATTGGCCACACACTATAAAAAAAGGATTGGTAATGCTTCATTCAATTTGAATGAATATAAATTCAGTTTTGACTCCAGAACGCTTATCATACAAACAGTGTTTACAAAACATAATAAAAACATTTTCCAGGTTCTTGACCTTTTTTTTTTTTTTTTCGCTCTCCTTTCGTTAAAACAAAAACAAAGGCCTTAGTTTTATATAAATCGTCAACAGTTTTTTGAAAAATAGCCAGAAAGATTTTACAACTTATTTTTTTTTTTTTATTCCTCCTGCAAATCATAGCGAAGTATTATTTCGGGGGCGTTTATATTGTTCCTATAGTTCGCATTTTAAAAAAGGCAACAATCGTTCCGTCTTTACAAATGTAATCCGTGGCCGCTGGTGTATAAATTGAAAGGGGTTGGTTTTGAATACAACCACGCGTCCCCGTGACGTGTATCAGCACAACACACCGGAAGTTCAATACAGGCTGTATATTTTAAATAAGAAATCCGCTGCGTACCGCTGCCTTCGGTTTATTAACAAATTTTCGGGGGTTACCGACATCTTTCTTTCATAATAAACCTATATCCTTTTTCCAGTAATCTAATGAACATTATTAGTCGTTATAATGTTCCCTCGTGCGTTCATCTTTCCTTCATTATTTTTCTGTTACCGGAATGCAAATTGAAGAGGAAGAAGAAGACGAGAAGCTCCAGAAGAAAATCACCACACGAATAAAAAGAGCGATCAGCTGGACGCGTACATCTATTTTTTACGACATTCCTATTGATACATTCTAGTCTTGGCTATTCATTTTTCTTCTCTATTTTATTATTATTTTTTTTTCTTTCTTTCTCGGCGACCTCTTCTACATCAAGAATATACCGTTCTTCTTTACAAAGACAAGAAAGAGCTACCGACAACTATAAACTTTGAAGAACATGTCCAAGATGAATGACTTTACAAGACGCGATCAAAACATCTTTGCTGAAATTCGGTGCACGTAAGACTACAGTCAGTCTACTTATAAATGTTTTCATTTTGATGGACGTAACCCGATAACCATTTACTGAAATTGGCAGAAACTCACACGAAGTAATGAGAACAAATACAGTATAATTCATGCCGATGATACAAACAAGGTTTAGGTAAGAATGTAATTAGAGTTGCTTTAAAAAGATTGAAAGAGCTATAGCAGCCAAAAAAGAACACACGTCCTATGATGTCCACGTGATAATTAAAAGTCATAATGTGCATATCCAGAAGGGGAGCGGGTTGGCACAAATCCCTCAGGTACATTGGGGGCGTTGAAACTTTTTGCGAGTAAACAATATTTGAATTTCATTTACGGAAATAAGCCATCTAATCTTAATAAATATGACATCACTGAAGACGCTAGAGAAATAAACCAAAAAGTCCGGACCGAACTTCAAACCGAAGAGAATCCCAAATTCGCCCACCTCTTTCTACCTCAAGGAAAACGTTTTACGACAAATTATATTTTGAAATTTCAATTTCAGAAATATGAAGCTTAAAAGCGAAGAAAATGGAATGGATCTTCCTAAATATATACAGAAATGAAAATTAATGAACGAACGAGCGAAATATGACACTTTTACTCGATACGAAAAATGAATTTTTAACTTTGACAGTGCCAATGGAAAACCAACATCTGGGGAAAGAGAAATACTTGAGGGAAACGTGAAGTAGAAGAGCGTGGGGTAAATCTAAACTGTACCGTTATGTAGGGGCTAAAGCACTTAGGATAATGCGTATGATTAGATTTGCCAGCATACGCGAGGCTGAGACGAAGAGAAAAAGAAGAGGACCCTTCAAGTACCCAACATACCAATTACTATGATTGTATTTGTAAAACAGGAGAGCACGAAACAGAGGGTAAGAACGCCATGGAACACGGCGGCGGGGAATAAGAGAAAGTGAAAACCATATCTAACGCCGCACCAAATTATTAAATTACTGGTTCTTATATTTTCCTTTATCCTTCGGTTTGAAAAATTACATTACATTGTGGAAAACGGTCGGCTAAAAAACAATCGGCACTCTAACATTATCTCCATTTTTGAATCAATTAATTGGCGATGTGGTGGTACGTATACGTGACAGGAATCGAAAGCTTGAAAGAAAAGGCGTCAGAATTTACCCGCTTACTTCGCGAAGAATAGTAATGAGAAATCAATCATCGTACTAGGGAAGTTTGAATCACAAGTTATACTACAGAACTTTTTGTATCAAAAGTGAAAACATTCGCGAAATGAGGCCATTGTCCCAAAACACTTTGATGACTGTATTTTTGCCTCTCAGTAGACAGTAAATAGCCACATTATCCTTCAAATACTTCCCGGTAACTTGTACAATCACCCTTTTGAAGGCACGGCAGGGCGATCGAAAAATTTTTTAGGCAACGAAAAGACTTTACTTCGAAGCTGCTGAATGACTGAGATCAGGGATTTCCGAGTGCGCCTTCCCAGCATATTTCATAAAATATCGGGCTCACCTGCACTGTCTATCAGAAGAACATTCGTCAAGGAAAAGTTTTCAAGAACGCTTCAGGACTTCAATCTTTTCTCCTTCTTCCTAATGAGGATGAGTTCCAGGATTGTGTGAATACACGGCTGTTCTTTCAATACTGTCATTAACTCACTACAATTTCGATGTCAATTGAGATCGGCGTTCAAAAAAAACGCGCAAACTTGTAACGCGTGCCTTCGATATCGATCATGCCTTAGGCTCGAGACTCTCAAAATTTCTTTGCAACTCCAATAGAAGGACCCCCCCGCCGTGAGAGTAAGTTTCATTTTGTACATTCGACTCCTGTCACTAAGTACTTGACAAGAAAGAAAACAATCTAGGCAATCCATGAGGAGTATGACATTGACATTCTTACAAAAATCATGCTGAATACCCCGTGATAGAAAAATTTGTCAGATAAAAAAATTTCCATAATTATGAGAAAATTTGTCTAAGAAAATTCGGCGCAGTCACAAATTTCGTTTTCAATGTGAGCCAGCTAGCCTTACCCAGAAGACACCCCAAAATTAGAGTACTTTGCCCGCAGCCTTACGCAGATAGATTGTCTATGCGTTTGAGTCAATGGCTGAACAAGGAAACCTTATTTTCCCATCTGTACTGGGATCTGTCCTGAACTACTTCGAAGATACATGGCTCCAGTGATGGCAACGAGTGTGGCAAAATCACCCGGCTCCTCAATTTTCATCGGAGTCGTGGAACTGTTTTATCGCTGCGATCGAGAATCTTTCAAAGACGAATATCGCCGTCAAAGGATATGCGTCTAGAGTCAATAGTAAACACCGCCCACACTTCAAAGCCCTCAAAAAAAAAAAAGGTTCAGGTGGAAACACAACACGAGTAGTAGTTGGCGGGCGGACCACCAGCAAATTCCCGGTGAAAGTACAAAAACTGCGCATTGAAACTGCAGACACGCGTTGATCGACGGAAATCAATGTTGTTGAAAATCTGGGAGGTGTACCTCCTATCAATGACGCTTCTACATTTTGGACGACTGTTTGATAATAATACTCGTTGTTGACTCATTTTTGTTCGGGGCAAAGGCCTTTGATGACCACGCTCCTGTACAGGCAGACAAATTTACACATTTTTCGGAAGACTATGTAAGCCGACCTCCCCGTGCTCTTCTGGGTAATACTAATTCAATCACATTTCAAAAAATTCCAAGTCAGCTGAATTGTCGCAAGGCAATATGTTCAGGCAAATTTTCTTCGAATGCATATATATCGTACCTAGCAAATTTTCGTCAGGCAAACTTTCACTGTACCAAATACCCAATGGTAAATGTCACTCAGTGCGAACTCAGAAAGAAGAGTATCTATGTCGAACTTCATTCTGCATCACTTTCAATCTCACATAAATATTTTTCTCAACAAGAGTCATTCTTCATCAAGACGCAACACTTGGCTCGAATCTGTCTACTACAAGAAAATATCTTGAAAAACGTTCGTACCTTGACCCTACAGCAACCTATAGGCTAGAAAGCAAAATGAAAAAAGTTTGTGCCTTTTCTACGACTATGATACACCCATACAAAATAATGCGCGGGAAAAAGTATACGAAAGCGTGCCATACTCCCGCTTCATTCCACGACCAAACAAAAATGATTCTGAACCATTCATTGTGGTCCACGACTTAGCGTTACTTTCACGCAGTTTCTTTTGAATGACAATCGCGAGACAGATATACCCTGACGGTCATCGGCCACGAGGTATGCAATTAAAATTCAGGTGATTAGCCGCACAGGAGAGTCGAAAAATTATCACAATGCATATTCTCACCACGCTTATGAGGTGGCGGCAATTTCTCAGAATAAACAAATAATTCAAGTCCTTACAGGTTCTTTTCACTACACACGGAATAGAACATAAAAATACTAGATCATAATTCAACTGTATTTCGTCAACGCGATACGAAAGGTATAAACAAATATTTAATCAAAGCGACAAATTGAGAAGGTTTCACGGATTGCACGAAATTAAAATGAAAATTTTTGTTGAATTTCCATTCATTTAGTTGAGTATATCTTATACCTACATCAAATTATGAAAACGATGAAGAAAAATGTTTTAAATATAGTTCTCCCAATAACTGACAACATGAGGTTAGCTGGTGTGTACAAAGTTAACGTTACCATTGCGGGACGCTATCCCGCAGAGAAATTCTGAGAGGAACGGAGCCCCACTGAGTCGCAGTGTCTCTCGACAGGGGTCCACTTGGCAGGTGCCCCGCTACTCCGTCGCTTAAACAAGCGTTTTATTCGAGATAGTGCATTCTTCCACTCGGTTTGTTAGCTCGTGGAAAGATCTATTTCGTCTCTCTCATCGTAAGTATATTTTTCAGCATTTGGTATTAGTTTATCTTCCTATATAATTAAATTCTCGTATCCAACGAATCATCGTCGTGATTTCTAAATATTCTTTACACGAATATTAATACAGCACGTTTTGATGACGTATAAATGGATCTACAAAGTACGTTTTTCACACTGTGTGGACCAGCCTGAGCGTACTACGAGAAGTAACCTCTTTCACGTTCATCAACGCGCATACCACGGTAGGATTATCGACAGAATTTTAATTTCTATGCACGACCTTTCAAAATTTTCCGCCTGTAATAAATTCGTAGCATAATAATTTCTTCTTCTTTCTTCCTCTTTTCTCTTTCTTAATTCTCGAGGGGTCGCTCGCGGTTCCTACAATATCGTTTCGCGAAGTGCGTGCGATATTACGAGAATTGATAACGATAGAATGAAATGCGTGTCAACGTACGTGTGTATTTCTGCATTCTTTGTTTCGAGGATACTTTTCGCCCAAACGTTTACGAGCTCACGACGTGCATTACGTAATATCGGGCTAGAAAATTATCTTAACCAATTTCGATCGCACTATATTATGGTCTTCTTGATCTCGAAAAAATCGACCGTACGTCTCACAAGATGGTAAAATGAGATTCGATTGCTCCCTGGTGCGCCTAAACGATGTCGAAGGTTCGTGGATGGTTTTGAAACATGAAATTTGACAGGGATCTTTAATTATTTTTTTCGTTTGCACTAAGATGCTAAAATTAATTTCACTTAGGTCTATACGTAAAATAAATCCACGAAAAGAATTTCCAAAGTTTGATGTCGTTACGACCAAACTGGCGATTAGGCTATACCCGAGACAAAAATTGGCGCAGCCGCCGACTAAATGGAATATATCGATACGAGTCATAAGAACCATAAAGGACAATAATAAGAACTATATCCGTGATGTCGAGTTTGTTAAAGATCGCTGTACATAAGATCGAAAGTGAATTTCTAGTACTTTTACGAAAACAAAAAGAATTAGCAGACACGCCGTATGATTTGATGTTGAAATTTATTTTCGTCTTTTGCAGATACCGATCAGGCGAAAAGTCTGGACACTTGCCTTTCTTCAACTGGTTGCGTATACTACCGAACTACCCTCGAAAATGGATGAAGAACGTACCACGAGCCACAGAATATCCGTTCACGGGAATTGGAAAAAATGTCACCAGGCATCGATTGCTAGAATCACATTATTCCTCTACCTATGTATTTCATAATTTCTCAATGGTATAAGTACAGCCACTTACGGGGGGGGGGGGGATTTAATGACATTTCTCACAGATTCTAGCGTTATGAAAAACATATGAACGACTCTCGGCACTACAAATTCTAAAATCTCGAAAAAGAAACACCAGAAGATCGACATGATACAGAAAAATCTACTATCTGTAGGTTAGGCTAACTAACTTTCAAAAACTTAAAATAAGTTTAGTATAGTGTATGTTAGTAATCAGCAGGGTTTTCAAACTGTACATCAGATGCAGCAGTCAGGATGAAGACGACAGCCGAGTTCACAATAGCTACGCGCCAATTATATGAGGAATGTGTTCGAAGCGATTATTGGAAGTCCTTATCGACGCAGAAGTGCCTGCATTAGGATGATGAACAGCTCTTGTAGCTGTCGAGAAATTGAAGCAGAGAGCGCCCAGATATTTATGGGGTGCCACAGGGGTCGGTTCTTGAGCCGATCTTATGCTGCGTTGCGTTTAAGAGTATTTACAAGGAGTATGAAGGTGTTATCAAACGCGAAGCTTATCTGCTAGGCAGATCACACATTGGTGGTATGCACTGCCAAAGGGTAAACCAGGCTGCAGAGGCAGCAAGCTTTGGATCGAGTCAGCCAGACTAGAACGCGCAGTAGGAAAGACGGAAGCGATGTCATTCAGAACCCGTCGAGAGTCACCTTTCGTCTACAAGGTGTGGAAATCACAATCAAGAAGATGACGAAGCATCGTTGGTTTGATTCAAAGCTGGGCTTCGGGTACTACTTTCTAATGCCAGCGACAGGCTAATGCCCTAAACCTAAGCTGCCAGATGACAAACTTGAAAGGGCTGAGAAAAGCAAGAAGTAGCTTATTATATCCCAATATACTATCACTATGAACAGGGGGGAGGGGGGGATCATTTCATCGTCGATAGTTAGGCTAAATGCGCTCGCTCTCTCTCTCTCTCTCTCTGGTGTTTCATGACGTAGTATGAAAGAAAATCTTCTAGATCATTTTGAATGAATTGAAAGCTTTAAAAACAAAGGTGCATTAACCTCCACATCCTCACTCTTCCTCACTCTGTTTGGATCAAAAATTGTGATAAATAGCTTCACCGCCGACTTTCAGACGATTTACGACGTGCACCTTCGTGCCACTTATATACGATTTGCGAAAGAAATTCTCGCAATGCTGCTGTTGATAGAAAAAATAAAGAGTTCGGAAATACCATGTCTTTGATAGGAATCATCGTAAACATTGTGTGTGATAAGGCTCATAAGGATTGATTTTGACGGTACTGTTATGAATTTAAATTCACGATACACGCGATGAGGGAGGAAAAGAATACTTGAAATTCTTAAAAGATGATATTATACGTTGAAGAAAATGTGATCGTATACACGTATGGTTTGAAAGGAAGGAAATTTGAAAAACTTTTTACCGTAACCGGGATAGTTTGATTCGTGAAATGTCATTTTCTTGTTAAGGGTGAAACGTATAACTAACTGTAATTACATTTTGGCACGAACGGTGACGATGAAGAGAACCGAATATTACGCTTGTAGAACCCTCTTTTTCGCGAGCTACTGTTTCTCCCTTGTTTCTTATTCAATATTCATGGTATCGAGCGCGTTAAATTTCAATGTTAATCGCTTCAACTTATACAGTTTTTTGAGGGAGGGCATCCGCCGCCCAAAATATAGGGGAATATAAGAACCTTTAACCTAATTTTATCGAGTTGATTTTCGCCACTCTCGTTCGGCTGCTATCCTGATGTACGTCATTTGATAATTGACACTTTGGTGGTATCAAATTTCATTTCTTACGCCTCCGCGCGCTTCAATGGCCCGTTCTCCCATAAGTTTACTGCTCGTCAATACGGCGTCCGGATGTACGCAAAGGGAGAGAGATAATTTTTAAATTATTAGTCGACTATATTTCCTTCAATTATCAACATTAAATTATGAATATTGAAACGAGTGATAAAACGTTTGGTTTCAAGTTTAGAGAGTCGACGTAGAGTTTTTTCTCCTTTTAAATTCAGCGAACAGTTAAACACGATTATTAGCAAAAAATTTATTTATGCGAAATAAATGGGAAGAAAAGAAGTTTTCCATATAATATATGTAGGTTTTTTTCTTGAAATTCAAATCAATTCGAAGAATTCTGCGAGAACATACACTCGACATATTGTATACAGACTACGGTAACAATAATAGTCTGACCATAAGGAAAAACTTGTAGATAAATTAGTTTTTGACTTCTTCAACCTCCAAATGGCCATTCTGCGACCATCCTTCAAATTCGTTTCAAGTTTAAATTCGTTAGCGCGAGTATTCTAGGTGTGCAAGCAGTATAGGTTTAAGATTCTTGCTCACGTTCTATTGAAATAGACGAGATTTTTAGTATTCAAAAATCCGATTTGTAGGAGACCTTCATAATTATTTGTCAATTCGGCTCACTTCAAGAGAAAAAGCTCGCGAAGAAATTCACGTTTCAAGTATAGAAACGTAAAATTATATGTAACAAGTAGAAGAGAACTAAAATAAGCAATAAGTAGTGAAAACAGACAAATTGGAAAATCTGTTAGATTCAGTTGGCGTAACTACGGAGGAGGATTTCGGGATTCACCCCCCCCCGGGCTTCAATTTTCAAGACTTATTTTCCTTTTTTTCATTCGTACCTTGTTTTTTCAAACCCTCAAAAGAAACTTGTTAGTTACGCTACTGGTTAGAATCGAAGACTGTAAGGCAAAAAGACCTATTACTTACAACTGAAGTTGACGATTGTTTCTGACGGGGGAAAAAATTGAAGGAACTGAAAGGTTTTATTGATGGAAAATTTTTAGTTTTTTTCTCACAATGATAAATTTCCATTCAAAAACAAATACGCTTTTATCTTTGTTTCTCAACAAGGGTAAAACAAAATTTTCATGTACAAGAATATCAATACTTATTCAACCGACCAATGCGTTACTAATTTTTTTCCGAAGTACTCTTCTGTTTTGACATTTTCAAACATAGAAAAAATGAAAAAGGGCTATATCAGATTCTCATATCAGAAGGAAGGACGTATACAAAGTTTGTTTACTTGTCTTCCACCTGTACTCATGTTCATCTTGTCAACAAATTTCACTCGAATTAGATTTCTGTAGTCGCTATATTAGAGCATCCCAAGGATCACGGTGAGAGGAACAGCATATCGAGATTCACGATGTCTACAGCAATCAAAAGTACTAACTTTTTATTGTTACATTATTTTTGTATCGATAATGGTTAATGGGAAACACTGGTCTATTTCTGCGCAGATGAGTGAACCTGGTTACGTGCAAAGAGAATAAGGTTATTGTTGTCGTCGTCGAACTCAAGAAGACAGCATTTTCTTCAGCACGAGTTAGCTTTTAGTTTGGTGATTAATTTGGCACCACGTATACACTACTTTCCTGATTTCTATTCTTTTTCAATATGTTTACTAAAAGAGATTTTTAACGAATAGAGAAAGAGAAAAAAAAACGAAAACTGAGCAAAAACTCGAAAACGTTGCCAACGACTCGCTTCCCTGCAGCCAAAAATTTTCAAACGATGTAGAATGAGTTAATGGTGCGCCGTTCGTGTGTTTATGAAGACTTTCTAGAAGTTTCTCAGCTGAAATGATTTTTACTGCGTATTTCTACTCATCTGGTGAAATATCTAAAGAAAGAGTTTCACTAATCCATCACATAATGTCCTAGAAAGACATTAATACAGGTAGTCTAATAAACTTGCACGCAAAAATATTGACGAATACCATTTCAAAGCCGACAATGTTTCCCCGAAACCCTCAACCATATGAACAATTTTGGATTCCCAAGTTCACAAATATTGGACGTCATTCTCCAATTCTTGGCTCTCACTTTCTAAATTTTTATGGGCATCAATTCTTGCTCGAGTCGTACTTTCTTATCGTTTTCAAATCAATCGTAAGTAACGGTCCACAAATTTAAAATTCATATCGAAAGATTGCGACGTTTTCAAAACACGTGTCCTCATCTATACAAAATGTCGTACAAAACGACTACATCAAAAACGTAACTCATATTTCGCTCGTTGCAATTCCTCGAATGTAATCGTATTTCAACGTGATATTTACAATGGAAGATTTTTAAATTTCGATGTCGGCGATAAAATGGACAACTACAAGTTGAGCACCACTCGGTCAACGACGAGTGTTAGGTAACTAGCCTTTTGTGCGATCTGTGCCATACAATTGCGCTCTGATTAGCTCTGTGTATAGTTGTCGTTGCCTTTATTCGAAACCGAAGCCGCATGTCGAAGTGAACCGCGTTGTTATTCAGGAAAACAAATCTTCACCAGTGCCACTTCCTATGTGGGAAAATAGAAAATACGACCGAGTTGAAGCCTTTCTTTTTTCCGTCGCGGGCGCTGCGCGATGTTTAATGCACGTGGCGTGAGTTTACTATAGGCGGATTTTCGATCTTTTTTAATTATTAAATTCGATTTAAAAAACTTTGAAAGTTATCCTGTTTTTGACGTGTTTGGGTTACGCGCTAATCTTCAATCGTGAGAAGGATCCTATCTGCATAGATCTTAAAGCCTCGAAAGTTCAGAAAGAGATCTACGTATTGGATGGCATTATTGAAAGATGAAAAATCCTTCGAGGTCTCTCTTCGATAAGGACGCTAAAAATTACAATATACAACACTAAATGAACGTATTTTTGAAAATTTCATTCGGAGAATGAGTTGGGTATGTACCCGAAGAACGAGTGAACCGTTGAAGTTGATTCAGAACTTCAATTTTCTGACTGCAGCCGCAGTCCCCGCCCTAGTGTGTACTCGTTGGATCATTCATGTTTCAAGCACTGTTCTCCAGTTTCTGGCTCACACACCAACAAATATTACTCAAACATACAAAACAGAAACAAAAGGATTCTTCTTTCTCTCGCGTATTTGTGTGTTTTTCAGCCATTATTACTATCATACTACATCGTAAAACATTGAAAGTCAGCTCCATACAACAATCACACACGTGATGCTCAGAACTTCCTTCAGCCCAAAAAATGGACAAATAAAAAAGTAGAAAGACAAGTCACCTTTCAGGCTTCCTCTCGCACAACAACATTACCAGGGCAACTCGTTGAAAATTTAATACATCCCAAAACAATTGAAATAGTTTTCTGAGGAAAATGTGGTCGCCTAAATCAAAATTCATTATTTCTTACCATTCTTTCTTCATTTTATTTATTCATCATCATATTTTTAATTTTTATTTATTCATCGTTTTAATTTTTAATATCACCCCTTTTGTTCATTTTAATCCATTTTGTTTTTTGTTTTCTATATTTATTCATTTTTAATAAATTTTCTTTTCTCGTAACCTATTATCGTGAAAAATGAGAACAGTGATCCACATTCCATTCGCTCAGCGCATTGTATCAATTATGATGTCTGTAAAAGATATATAATATTTAGTTTGATGAAGTTTTTCATTATTAACGCGCATTATTATTAATTTGATGATAAATGATCATTAACTTGTAAAGGTGGTGGGCAGTGTGGGTGGTAATCGGGTATTGAGCTCTTTTCGACCCCCCCTTCAAAAAAAAAAAGAGAAAAAGAATAAGAACGATCGTAATTGAACGCAATAGTTTGCTGGTTTGAAAAAATGTATGGGTATCTATAGGCTTTGTTTTTTGTAACGAAAAACAAATGTGGAAGAACTCTCAATAATGAAGTTGTAAAGAGCCAGCAATGTCAAACATATAGGAATGTACTTCGAAAATATGACATTGAATATTATTAGATATACACCGAAAGCAGCACTTCATCAAGTGGAACCTCGAAAGAAGAAGAAAAAAAAAATAGAAAAAAAAAGGAACCATTCTTCGTCGTTAAGAATTAAAACATCTAAATCTTGATTTAGATGTGTTCTATCAACATTCGAGTTGACGGTATGGAGGAGAAGAAAAAAAAAGGAGAAAAATAAAACGCAAAAAACAATATTGTGAAAGCCGAATCATTTTATATTGTACAATCGTTATACCATATATGGTTCAGTCACATTTGCTCGGAAATTGCAAATCGGACTTCTAAAGCAGGTATTCGGTTATATTAGTGTTGTTAACGACACTTCTTACATTTCAAGATAGTATTCACGAATCACGACTCCCCATCCATATTTTTTTTTTCTTTCTTTCTTTCACTATAAGGCATATATGAACACTCACTTCACTTCAAGTTTCTTGGTTGCGATTAGTCTACTGAATTGAATTTGAAACATTATTCTCTTCGATTTTTTCTTCAGTATCGCCATATAGAAAGATAATAAGGAATTCTTATCTTGGCAAAACTGGTTTCACTATTACACATTCATCTTACAAACTTCTATATTATACGTATCAATATTTTTGAGGAAAACAATGTTACGGTACTAAACAAACACCCAGAGACAAATAAATATTCTTATCATTTTATGCCTAATATCATCACGGTGACCTGTCATTATTGATATGATTCTTATTAACATTAAAATGTAATGATTCACTTTTTCAAATTTTGATTCCACTCGATCGATCAGTATCGTTAGCAACAATCGATGTACGCGGAAATAGGTAATTTCATAGAATGAGGCTACATATTTTTCTCGTTAAACGAAAACGAAAATAACGATGTCAAGTCACTTTACACGTTTCGTTAATTTCTTCGCCCTTTCTGATAAAATCTTATCACTCGATACTTCTCTTCTTTTTTTTAAACACATATTTTTCAACATTCTACGTCTTTTTCTGCACATCCTGCTTTCAACCTACGCCCCTTCGTTTTAAGCGAGATTTCTTCCCCTTCTAATAACGAAGGAACGAGAGCTCATGATGACTAAGCATGATGGTGTGAAGATGAGAAGTGATGTACGGTAATAACGTCAAGTTTTTACAGGATGGTAATTGGTATCAATATGATAGCACCCGTTATTTATAAGGAAATGCGCAAGTAATAAAATCCACACTTACCGGGTTCCCCCATTTTGTCAGAGCAGGGAATAAAGGAAAACCTTTACGTTTATTGTCTCATTATAGGAAAAAGAGAAAAATTTTGTTATACGACTGAACTGTTGAAGTTCGCAAGTACAGGCGTATCCGAAGCCGAGATGGCGCGATCAAAACGCAAAGGACAATGTGAAACTACATTTGTTTAGAAGAAAATTGCTTCACATCAGTACGACGAGAAGCCCGAAAATTTTATTCGTAGATCTTCAAAACATACCCAGAACATCGACATAATAAAATTATAAGAGCTTTGAGTCTCCGGAGCATCTCGACTGTTGAATCGGTACTGATTCACAATACAATCTACAAGTTAGTTTTAATTTCAGTATGCACGATCTACCGAGGAAATTTCTGTTTTAATATGCGATTCATCAGGGTGCAAAGAAATCCACTTAATTTGCGGCCCAGACTGCACTATTAGGTAAAGGAAAAGTTTTGTAGGTCAAAAAAAGCAGTTGTCATAATTGGAAGTCAAGAAATATGTCATATACAATATAGGTACTTATGAAAAGACTCTTTTTCTCTTGTCCAACTTTCCAACTGTATAAATGTAGCAAGAAGCAATTACAACGAGTTGAAGGTAATATCCCTAGTCACGACATCTCTATCCCTTGAGCAGTGGCGTAGTGAAAGGGAATAAATGATTTTATTCTGAATAATTTTTTCAAAAATCGTTCAAAAACTTTTGTTCCATTCTACCCGTCATTCTCCCACTTCAACTTCTACAGGTCATTCTACTTCTCTAAATTTCAACGCTTCTTTTTCTTTCGAATAATTTTCTTCTTCAATTTTTTTTCCTTCTCGTCTTTTCGAAGTTTCAATAACTCTCTTTGAGTATTCTTCACTATTTCAGATTATGATGTAAAATCAAACCTAACAGACAGGAAGACACATTTCAAAGTTTAGAAACAGGATGATTGAAAAAAGAACCCACACACGACATCGAATCTTTTCCCTCGGTTTCTTTAGCAGAACACCATTTCCTGGCCCAGTCTTTAGTCGCGATGATCAGGTCAGAAAAAATAAACTGCGGGATATCCTCGGAACGATTCTAGGTAGTACAGGCTGCGTAGTGATTACAGTAAGATTTCACTTACCACATCTGGTGTACTGGCACCATCTGTATGAGATGCGGAATCGGCATTACTACGACCATCATTGCCGTTTGTTGAGCCAGTCAATTCTGGAATTGGTTTAGAGGTTTCCCTTTCATCAATGACAAGATCAATAGGCATTTTGCCCTTTAAACAGCTGATGTATCGATGACAGAAATTATCACATAATTCATGTACCTGTAAATGAAAACAAAAAAAATTCTATTATTAGAACAGTGTACGATATTTTGGCTATATTTGGATACAATATGTACCATAGCGCATCTGATTCATGCACACAAAATTCGAACATTTCCATTTAATTTCATTTTGATACAAAAAAAAAAAAAAAAGAGAAATAATGATAATAATGTTGACAAAATTTCCGAAACGCCGGAAAAGAATGTCACACGTTTTAAATGCCGGTAGTTTTTACACTGCTCCGTTTTTCCTCAACACTTCAAATGATTGGATACACAATTTAGCACTTGTATCAACAGGTACATAAATGAAACACACATATACACTCAATGATGCGACAAGAATTTTCTAATTTCGCCTGCCTGCTGACTAAATAATCCCCCGGTTTATTATTAAAATCAGAAAATATCTGACAACATCATTGAAAAAACAAATAACTTAAACACGGATAAACGTTACACACAACTAGGCGTTTTATTCTTGCACATGTCGGTAATACAAACACGCACACATTTCAACATTCTCGTGAAATTATAGCCTCGACATCGATTTTCTGCGAGTAGATAGCAATAAAATCTTTCCAAATCATTGTAAAATACATTTTCAAAATAGAAATAGCGCGAAAGCGAATTTAGAATAACTCTTTTATTTATATGGAGGATCGAGAAATTTGTGATATTTGCTATCAAAATTGAGAACAAGAATAGAATATGCTCTTACCGGAAGAACATGAGATCGAGAAATGTTACAAAAAGCTATCGTCCATACGAAGAGTAGGTATTCTCTTTTTATTATCCATATCTATTGAAAATTGAGTTTGTAAATAACGATACACTGCCTGCAGAATTAGTTTTCTTAATCCCATAAATATCGGATTAAAAAAAAAAGACAACTATCGGACTTGGCAAGAAGAAAAAATAAGAGCTAGATGGATCCTCAGAGAAGAAAAAATTCTTCTAATGGAAATTAGAATCATTTTAAATATTTTCATTGACGTAAAAATGGGTATACGTGAAACAACGTCATACTTGTCCATAAGTAAGTCTAAAAAACGATAAGGTTTATGAAGACGGAAAACAAGAGATATAAAACTTGTTTTCATTAAAAAAATATGCATTTCCAAGGGATGAATACAAATTGTTGTCCCATAACACGTGGAATAAAGATGATTCTACAACTTCTAAGATCCATTTATTAACGCAGTTACCTCATCACTAAGTCAGCACAGCAGTTCATCGATGCCTACAAAATAATTTTCAAACTTCCTTCTTCCCAACAACGTTACCAAAAAACGAATTTTAATGATGTACAAAATTACTCACTTTTTCCAGTTCTAAAAGGTGAAACCGTAGGACTTGGATTGCTTGCACCATCTGAAAAATAATAAAATTTGAAATAAAATTCGGCTTTTGATAAAATTATACTTAAAGCGAGTAAAATGAATCGTACACGTTACTTGTTGCTATACGCTTAGAATAGGAAGGAAAAAAATGTTGTGGCGGAGCCAAATAAAATCAATAAAGATCATGTTTCGTGTCTTTCTCTTTCACAGAAGTCTAGTATAAGTCTATTTCAGAAAATTTCAAGCTAATAGCTTTTGGTTGTTTCAAGCTAATAGCTTTCGAGGAGCTCACTCGCCCCGCTAAACTGACTAGATCCGTTTATATTCTTCATGATTAGCCTACGCCCGGACGGCGGACGCATCCTATTTATTATAAGCCTAGTTCAAGACTAGAAAAATCCTAAGATGGAGGGGGGGGGGGTCTCCGTCTATCATAAATCATAAACCTATCAAAAAGCTAACATGAGCCTCGTATATAAACCGAACACTACGCCCGGACAGTCATTATGAACCTGATTTAAGACCAGTGACATCCTCGAGGAAGGGAAGTCCATTTCAAGCACTGCTGCCAGATGATAAATATTCAAAAATCCGTATCCGCCACTTTTTCAAAGACCTGGGAACTGATTTCTACGGACTTTCAGTGATCCAACAATAACAACCATCAGGAGAAACGTATCTCTCATACCTGTGACTGAGGTACGTTTCCCTTGATCACTTAATGCCCATAACGACCAAGAGAAAAGTATCTCTCATAAGAGTGACTAAGGTACTTTTCCCTTGAGTACAAGAAATTCGTATTCTACGCAAAATCCGTAGAAAAACTCGTATCTTTTTCAAGGACTAAAAATCCGTAGATCTGGCAGCACTGATTTCAAGACTGGTAAAATCCTAGTATAAAGCTATCAAAAAGCTACGGTAAATGTAGTATTTAAACTGGGCAAGGTGAACTCGCAAATTTTTGAACCATTCACGGAGTAATGAGGGTGAAGGGAGGGGGGGGGGGGAAAGAAGGCACTCGGGAAATTTCAAATTAGGGGTCAGGGCAGAGTAAAGACATGAAATCATGTCAAAAAACAGGTTATCATATTACTCGACAATTTTCTCGAGCTCTATTTCTCACAATAACTGATATCAATTATGGAACCTTTTCCCAGAAAAGTCATACACTTTTCGGCCGAAACCCTGCATTTCGTTCCACCAATGAGGTCCATACAAACTCAAAGCAAATGATTCTTTCTATCCATCGTTCTTCCTTGATCACATAGTTTCCTAAAGAAACTCGACTCTCTCTCAATGTCACTCAGTAAGAACTTCCAATTCGGAAGTTTTCACTCCTCGCCAAACTCATCTTTCTGGAAAATTCACTCGATTGTCTTAACAAAGTTTGGTCCAGTACGATAGTTTACCTCTATTCTCTCTCTCATCAACTTGTATTTATCCACACATGTTATTTTCATACAGAGAGTTATACTCACAAATCACGATCGCTTCTCCCAAGCACATTCCACAATTTTTTTTTTACCATTTCCCAGAATTGCATGTACTTTCTCAGAACCTACATCACACATTCTACTTCGAACTCGAATTTTGGGGTTGCACATGATGGAAGTTCAGAAATGCTCTACACAATCTCACAACGGAGTACTTGGAGAATTCGTTAAAAACGACGAATGTTCCCCAAAAGTAATCATGAACCGATTGGTGCTGATAAAAAGAAGGAACTTCCTTAGGATTCAGAATCTGTTAGGCACCTATAGGAAGAAAAAACGCATTGTGCATTTAGAAGATACACACCGTAAACGCTTGGGAGAGAGCTCGTCCTAAATTTAGCCGTTATCAAGCCATCAACTACTTCTGTGAGACACCAATCTACTTCACCCTCCCCCACCTCTGGAGCATTCATCGGAATAGTTTTTCAATATTGTTTCTTGTTCAAAGTTGATTTTGAATTTTCAGATTTTGAACTTTCATGATTTTTATTCATGTTACCTTAGTATAACATTCACGTCCTCCTCATCCAAAATTTTTTGATAAATTGAAAACTTACAAAATGAACCTTATTTATAGTTTGAAAAATTGTATTTTAGAAAGTAATACTTAGGATTCCATACTCTCTCATTAGAGAAAAAAAAATGCATGCGGATCATTGAAGTGAGTCAAGCATTGCACACGTTTAATTCATCAATGAGTGACCTAGAACAGTCTACGAATGATGACGATCTCGTGTTTTTCTACCTCTCTAGCCAAGAGTTTCTCAGTCATACACACACAGATGCGGCAAGTCTCACTATTACTCTTCCTCTTCTATTATAAATCCAAGACTAGCCCCTCCCTCCACGACACTATTTGAAGACGTATACAATTAAGGTATAATAGAAAGATACGCAGTAAATACACAGAATCAAAATTTTCGAGACTCTCCCCCCAAAAATCTGTCCACAAAAATTTCAGTTACCACATCCATACGTAGAAGTACAAATAAATAGATAAAATCGGCGATTTCCTAATTTTCATTTTACCGCGACTGATTCGACTCGCAGGTAAGCATCGAGGAACTACCTATTTGTATTTCTATCGAACGCCAGAATGTCAAGGAAGGTGGTGTATCGCGTTTAGTTTGTCATCTCACGTTTCTTACGACCTTGAACTGATTAGATGAGCAGATATGTAGAGTACTACCTGGAAAGACTCGGTTTCTTTTACTTCGTTTGAAACAAAATAAGTTGGTAAAAGTGTAATTACCGAAATCGCTGATTCGGCTATTTAAGTCCGTATACGTCGAAGTAAGTCTATATACTTTAATTACATTCAACGTAATCGCGCACAATTTCACGTACCCGGCTTGATTTTTCATCTATTGTCGCAAGTAGGGCTTCTCCGACTTATAGAATGAGATATATACATACGATCGTCTTGGGCGACAGGAGTGTGCATTTCACGGGCATGATTTATATAGCCGATTTATTTTTTCTGTTTGAGTCATATCGTTCGAATGAGTGCCTACCTTGTTGTATTTAAGTAGCAATAATGACGATAATAATAACGATAATTAGCATGATGGTGCGAAAAAAAAAGTGCAAGAAGAAAAAACGCTGCGATTCGTTTCAAGTCTATAAATATCAAAACGTACGTCGGATTTTGCCGAATGGTGACTACATGAGCCGTTTCGTCCCGCTGCTTACCGCGTACGAAGCACGTACACACCCCGCTATTTATTTTCAATAAATACGTATACCGGTAGACGTGTATGAAATTGTCGACTCTTTCCGGACAGTTCATTCTCTCGCCAACTTTTACTCGATCATACTTACAAGCGAGTATATCTTCACACAACCATGCATAATAACGAAATTTCTATACTCGTAAATATAATCAAGGTATAAACTCGCATGATATGGACCAGACAATCACGCCAGTTCGATGACTCAAAACTTCTCCAAACTTTCGATTGATCCAAATTGCCAAGTCTTCTCAGATGAGATCAGACGAAAAGCCATATAGCAATGAGCATATATGATGATGGAATTGGTACCCTTGCGTTCGACGGAGAATTCAATTGCAACAATTTTATCGCTACACGGTTAACCTTTTAAAAAGTTTTGCATCCAAGGAAATAGGAATTATCGAGTATAATTAAAAAATCTGTAAGTTATGTTCAAAGAAGTTCCTAAGATCTATTTCATGTTTTAGATTTTTTTTATTTATTTCCTTTCTTCCCGCATCGTTCATAATTATTTATAATGTGAATCTTTTGGTAAATTATGTTATAAATACGCGTTCGCGCATCTCAAGGGTAGAAACATTATCAGTAGGTCTATACTAGACGATAATACACGCTCATATTATAATATGCCAAGGTATACATATAAGCATCCATTTAAAATTCATACGTATAGAATATACTCGACGTGTTTTCCACATGATACTGTACAAAACTGGTTTGATGCATATTTAAAATCTTCATTTTACTTCGTAAATTTTTTTTTTTTTTTATTCATTTTTCTCTCTTCTACTCTTTCCCCTTAAATGAAAATAACTAATAAATATTCTATTTCGTTTTCCTCTGTTGACTTGGAAAAAAAAAAAAAATTAAAGTAAGTCGAATGAAAACTATTCGAGAGTAATAACCTTTTTATGCGCATATTTTATAAGTTAGCTTCCTGCTCGATTAACAGCGAAGAAGTGCAAATTGTTAATTTTTAAATGGTAACTTACACTTTACTACGATCCTAAAAATGTCATTACGGAACGGGGTGGTAAAATGAAGACCATCACTCGATTTACAGGTGCGCAGTCATCAGAGTCGAATTTTACACATTTTTTTTAATGCTATTGTTCAATAAGAGAAGAAATTTATAGCGTAGCATGCACTTCATCAACTATCATATTTCTCATGTTTGCGCGCCTAGGTTGGCGTCGAGTGAATCTAACTAGCCCTCCTCATTACATACATATCGACCGAACAATAATGATTTATAGATCCATGCTCCCAGGTCAACAGGCAGTAAAATGTAGGATAATGAAAAGATCTCATCACTGTTAGTGTATGTACACTCACTACTGTAGATATCCACAGACAATAAATGCATAGGCGAACAGGTACTGGTAAATACGATCATAACACCACTTACAGGTCCACGAACACATCGCAGATGATAACGAAAGAATAAACCAAATGTAAGAAAAAACTTTCCGAACTACGATCTCTATCAGCAAGGATATGAGTGGGATTTCTCTGCGAATCAATATAAATGTGGTATTTCTAATAATCATTATCTTATTTTGCAGTGCTTCAATCGATTGAGCCAAGTCTATATATTTCATGTTTGCGGAGAGCAATGACCAAACGCGAATAAAAATCTTTTCAAAAGCCAAAACAATAGTTATTCTCATCAAATTGTTAGCGATTTCTTTTAAATAGGGTATCCGCTTTATGGATTCTTTTTCTATTCACTTTCACGAATTTTGTAAAGGCAAATTTTCTGGGCACTGAGCGAAAGCCTCTTCACCTAAACTCTACGTAATTGAAATATTCTCTTTCGAGTGATATTCCGAGAATAATTTCAAGGCTCGAGTTTCGTCAAAATTTTGAAGAATGTCAACTGGATACATCATAGAAAGAAAAGACTGATCAAAATCTCTGAGCTAGAGAATCAATTAAAGTAATGATATATGAGTAGCCAGGACCCCTCTGAGCTACTGAAGAGGAAAAACTCATTGATTGAAGACGAAAAATCAGACTGAAAGAGCATCTTTGACGTTTTTCAAGCAATCCGATAAACCACAGTAAGCTAAGTCACCGAGACTCCTCCCAGAATGACTTCTTCTTCATCTTAAAGGACCAAATGGGTTCGTGGGAAAGTTCACAAGTGAATTAGCCAAAATGCTCAAGCCGTTTAATACTGAAGCCGGTTTCTACAAACTCCGAATTTTGGAATCTCAAACACCTCTTTCGAGTAATGGTAAAGTTCACAAACTGCCCGGTAATTCATACGATAGAGACTAAAAAACTTTTTTTACGCGGTTCAATGAACATCGAGTTGCCTTTCAACTCCAAGCTGGAAAAAGAGAAGTCCACTTTCGCGGAACACCTAATCCAGGCCGTCACACATTTGATAAATTGATATATCATCAAATGTCAACCACTTCGTAATGCGGGAGGTTTCCACCAGAAGAGGGCTAGAAAAGTTTGGGGACTCCGTTCTCAACACGTTCATCCCCGAATGTGGTTTCATACTGCTGTATTTCAGCCTGCTCCCTTATCAAAGCGTAAGTCAAGAAGAAAATTGGTCATGTGTAAGTTCCTATTCTACCACCCCTACTCTCCGACAATGATCACACAAATGCTTCTGTCCGAAAGAAATCTGAGTACACTACATCACCAGGACTCGCAATTAGTACGTTTGAAGAAGAGCTACAATGGCAGGAAAATTTCGATTTCGATCTTGTCACTTTTCATAATATTCATTTCCTCGTCACGGTTTTCTTCTTCGTTTCTCATTTCTTGTTTGTTACGTTGATAAAGGACGTGGTACCAGAAGGTCTTCATACGCGTGTTATTGAAATTGAAAACGAAAAATCGAAGATTGTTCTTAAAAAACCATTGTTATAGCAAGCACCCCTATGAGTAACGAAGTTTGAATCAAAACAATAATAAGCGACGGTCAGTAGCCCAGTAGAATTACCGTTTTGAAAAAAAAAAATGTCCATCAAAGCTTTTATTGCTAAAAAGTGTTGGCCTTGGTGTTCTTGTTATGTGGTAAAAACCCATCACCTCCACCCTTCGCAGAACCCCTTAAAAAGGGAGCTCATTTGGCAAATTTTTTGGTTTTTTGAATTTTTCTCAAAAAGTATGGGATTTAGAGCAGAAATACTCTAGTACAAAAAGATTCCTCATAAAATTTACCATCGAATAGAGTCATTACTTCTTCGGTTACGATAATTTGACGCTGTATAACAATATTTGCAAATTTACTGTTTTTAGAAATTTTCGATTTTTCGAGTCTTTTCCTAACGTTTTTCCGTTTTTTTTCAATAAGTTTGAGATTTTAAGCAGAAATACCTCAGTACAAAAAGATTTCCCATAAAATTTACCATCGAATAAAGTCATTACTTCTTCGGTTACGATAATTTGACGCTGTGTAACAATATCTGCAAATTTACTGTTTTCAGAAATTTTCAATTTTTCAAGTCTTCTCCTAACGTTTTTCTGATTTAGTTGAGGAAAAATATCTCAGTACAAAAAGATTCTCCATAAAATTTGCCATCAAGTAATGCCTTACTCACTCGGTTACGATAATTTGAAGCCATCTAACAATATCTGAAAATTTACTGTTTTTGGAAACTGTCGGATTTTCAAGTTTTTTCTGTATGTTTTTCTGATTTTCCCTACTTATTTCCCACAGACGGGAAGAGGACAGAAAAAAACCAACAAAACTTGGGTTATCCACTAAGTGCGTACTCAGCGGAGTGGACTCGGGTGACCGTATCATTATTGACAGTATTTTTTCCACTGAGAAATTGATTAGTTTCGAAAAATTAATCAGCCCACTTAACAAGTACAGTTCGATATGATAATGTAGAGAAATATGTAAGAAATAAACGAATGAAAATTGCTGTACATCAGGTAGTGCGTTTAATGAAGTATATCCAACGATTATGGTTTTTCTCGGGGGAAAAAAATCTACCTCTCCGGTTATTTCGTTACATACCGGATGAATGGCGCGTCGTCGAATCAATTTTTCAGATAAATTATTTAAAATGAGAAAACAGAAACGAAATAATGGACTATTACAAATAAAAGCATAGGATGTACCTAAAATTCGAAGCTCAAATAACAAACGAGTTTGAGAATGTTTTTCACGTGAATACGAACAATAGTACGTTCCTGAATACAAATGTATCATCATTGGAAAACATTAAATCAAAAAAAAAAAAGGAAGGAAAAGTTCAAATCCCCTCCCCCTAACCATTCAGAAAACGTCTCAACTTCCCTCAAGAATTGACATACGTGAATGAAAAACATTTCGCATTTTTCATTGATGAATAGCAAATTTGTCCAGAAGTATTGTTGCCCTACTAACGTTTGTGTTTCATTGTCACCTGATACGCGTTCGACTTTCGGACTATCCTGTACCTCAGCACATTTTATGAATGAAATTGACAACCAACGAGTGCATCCTAATACGCTTCCACATTGGTTCATAATCACGGCTCGTTGACGCTAGACGCCCACGCAGTTTAATTGACCAGAAAAATAATCGATCGTAATGAGGATGTATTTACGGTAAGCATCGACGTTTTCGAATGAAACGATACAAATCAGCGGAGTAATAGGAAAATTTCCTACTCGCCGATCTCATTTTATAGATGATGACAGCGTAACGTTGGACAAGGTACGACATTACTCATATTTCGATACCTTACAAACCGACCGTATGAACTTTTTAAGTATACTAAATTTGATGGTTTAATCCATAACCGTGAACCAATCGTACACTTCTCACTTCCGATAAATTCTATCTCCTCTATTCACGGAGTACTGTGTGCGTGATTCATACCAATTGGAAGACGAAAAACCATGGCAGATTGCTGATAACGTCAATTTAAATCGACGAAGACAGTCGGACATTGAGCTTAGTCGCAACCACAAAATAAGGCGGCCCGCGAAGTTTGTCGCCCAACTAGTCGCCTAATTTCGCAGCCCTGTAACTCAAAATCGGTCAGGTTTGACGAATATTGAACAGTTTATACTTACTAATGAGTCCACTTCTGGATCTGCTATGTAGTATGGTTTTTCTTGCCGTATCTGAAAAAAGAATAAATAAAAATAATTGTATTACTAACATTATCATAATATTCTTGAGTCATATCAGCAAGGCGCGACAAGAGTGCACTTCAACCGTCTAGCCGAGTATGAAGAAATACAGTAAATATGATGTAAAACGAATATATACTACACCACACCATTATCTAATGATGGTGCGCAGGAATATACGAGCGAGATTCTTGTATGACAGTAAAATTAAACAATGACAAAACCTAAATTGTGTACGTGGGCGTACGCGAGAGTGTTGTGCATTGTACATACAAGTAGAGTACAGGAAGAGAAAGGAAGAGAGAGGATGAATCTGTCTCAAGGAAAAAGTCTTCAGAGGACTACCGCAGACACCTTAAATATAATTTCACAGCCGCATTTTTATTAATAGATATTAAAAGAAGAAAAATTTATGAATAAACGGGTATCGGTAGCGAAATGAAACGTGTTCTCGAAATATGCTATCAAAACGCAGAGCGATCGTCGTTGAAACTGGTTGCATTTCTCGACGACACCTCAGAGGTGTTCCAATACATTTTTTCTACGAACATCAGATCAATTAATGATAAGAAAGATAGCGTTTGTATAGCGTCGGTATGTTGATATTTTCCTTTATTTTTGCGTACACGCATTGTATTGCACAGAAATCTATTGCAAAAATCGAGTTCTGTCCTTATGTAAACTCGTGACATTTCCGTGAACAGAATTCGTAACTACATAGAGCATACTGACATTCGAGAGATTATGAGATGACGCTAACTCGCTGTATATGCTTGCGTTCTGCGCATCAAAGTTAAGACTACAGCTACACCGCATTAATGGTTCGCCGTTAATCCTGTTCTTAGAATTAAATGTCGATGATGTAGATTTTCTCTCTTTCTGATTCCTCTGCCCACCATCGAACAAATCATCATACAATCGAATACAACTTTTCTTTAGATAGAGTGTGGCATGATAATTCTTTTATTCGGGTTCCCGTTTATGGCATCTTTCAAACTGGCTACTACTGTATTTTATAATATGCAAGGATGTGTATACAAATTTCCAGTTGAGTAACTTATTTTGTAATCATGTTTTTTATAGTAAATAACTTATGCGCGGATAGCTCGTGCTTTTTATGATGAGCATTAACTTTCCATCAGTGGATGAAAAAATTCAGCGTGTTATAAGTATAACGACAAGGAGTAGAACGTGTTTTGTTAATCGATTTTGTTGTGAAGGATGAATGGATCGATTACGAATTCCAAGAAAAATAGGAGAATTTTTTTGAGGCCGTTAGATCAGGACAATTTTTATCGAACGTCATCTTATCATGGGCAATAGAACTTGAAAAAAAGAGCACGAAGATTCCACGGGCTAGAAGAAATTCCCATTTGACATAGGTTCTTCAAGGGCAGAAGTTTCTTTCTGATAATGAGGCAAACCGATGACGTCATCAACATTTCACCTTCAACATTAACCGTTTCACTCGAGGATATGGGAAAAATTCATTTTATAGCTCCAAGAGTTCAGGCACTCGTTAAGCTTGATTTACCTTGGGAACATCGACTAGCTGTAAATGGTAGAACAGTAGATTGCCAAAAAGAGAATTTCCGATAGGCAGGATTAATTAACTGCACCTATCAATGAACATCTCAAGGGATTTGCGGTGGCCAATCATCTTAACTTTGACTGTTCTGTGGGGACCCTACGATCCCACAGAATTATTCAACTCATTCATCTCAACAGATCTGCTAATTCGATTCGACAAAACGATTCAAAGCTCGTATTACTTGTATGGCACCATAAACGCTACTTCACGCTTCCGTTAATACGCCGCTTTTGCGCGCAAAATTTGATACCTTATATCTTACACGTTTCCTACGTCATGATTTTCTTCCTTAGTTTCTTTCACTTCAAAAATATATGTGGGTATTTCTTACATCTTTCCCCGCCCTCCTTCTCATGCAACGAAAAATATGGCAATCTCGTTCGATAAATCAATTTACAACCAATACCCGGGGAAAAGCCTCATCAAAAACATGTTATTTTAAAGCAGTAGCACGTGCTACGAAGTCAACCTGTTCTGACACATAGGATATGACGAGGCGCCACAGTATTTACCAGGCACATAAAATTAATACAGGCTGATGAATTTGTATTAAATATCGCAGTCTGTTTCGTGAAGAAGGAGAGAAAAAAAGTGGCCACTTTTTTTTTCTTCTTCTTCTTTTTCAAATTCATAATTTTAAATATAACTCATGTTTCCGCGTTGTAGACAGCAGTGTAATAAATAATTAATTAACATTCCAGAATGCGTTCAATTTATATCGCATTCGTCGGTTTATTCTTCTTTCTTAACTTTACGTTCGTCGTTTTGCAATATAGCGGATAATAACTTGCTATTAAGCTATCCTTATTTCGAATAAAAAAATATGGTGAAAAATAGTCAGCATTCTTCTAAAATGTGACTAGCTTAAATAAAAACGAATACGAAAAAATTGCTAATATCATGTACCAAACGAAAATATTTCTTCGCACTTTCGTATTAATTTCAATAATAGTTTTACATTGATCCATCCATTCAAGCACGTTTTATCGACATGATCATTTCGTTTTTGTTGATGTCGAAAATATATATAATGGTCCGACGTTCTTCCGTAACTCTATACACGTTCCGAAACACTTTTATTCTCTTTTTGAACGTTCACAAAATTATGCTTCTTTCTGTCACGTTTTCATTACTCTTTTCTTCCAACGTTTTCCTAATTTTCTCTTTGATTAAGCTGGTTCACAAATCTAATCCTAAAAAATACGAGTAACTCAATTATACCGCGGGTGTTTCGGAAACATCCAAAGCGTAATAACACACATGAAAAAAGAATTAACATGAACTATCGAAGTATTTTCGACGTCGACCACGATTCTATTTGCTGTTTTTCAATATTACCTCTGAGCAATACTCATGTTTAGTTCCCGCGCATCATTGCAACAGGCAAGTGTACCTTCTCACACGTTGATATTACAGCTGCATAAGATACGCCCAGCACCACAACAAATCGCGGTAACCAAACAAGAGTAGTGTACAATAATGAGACGTAATATCAAAACACGGCGAATGGCATTGTACCCAGCGTCAAAAATATTTCTACAAATACCTTCGATAGTTTATGCTCAATTCAATGATTTGAAATTTATTCATGAGTGTAATATTTGCCGCAAAATATTCATAGAGAATTTCATGAACTTAGAAATCAAACTGCCGAAGGCGAGCAGCGGATTTTGTAACATGAGAAATTTGGATTAAATAGTCTACAGGTATCATTAACTGGAACCGATCTTGAAAATTTCAGCGGGAAAATGTGGGTCATAGTGCTACTGGTCAAACCTGTCGGGGAAAATGACATGAATGACGCAGAAAATATCATGAAAATGTCATGGAAATGTCACAAACGTGACTTGCTCCACCCACTTCTACTAAATCGTCAAATCTGTGTCTGGTGTACGTCAGAAAGGAAAGCTTTGATACAAGATTTCTTTTTTGCCAAAAATGAGTCATAGTTGTACATTGTATAACTGCAGAACTTGAAGAGAAAATTGGCAATGGGTTTGATCTAAGTTGAAAAATAGTGATGCTATAATGAAGCCAGATTTGCGTGAATTCAATAACTAAATGACTCAACATTACCATCTTGATACATCGAAAGCCAGAGTTATGTCAGAATGAAGTCCCTTTTGTGTCGTAAGCAACTTTTCAATCTGTCAATAAAGACAAAATCAAGTCATAAGGCTGAAAAAGTGTCAAAACAATGCTATATGTATGTTGAAATGGCAATCTATAGTCAAACCTGCGCCACAACAATGTCACTTTTTCATCAGGGATACGTTAAAATTAGGTTAGTATGATGTCAAAAGACTGAGAGAAAAAAATAGTTCAAATTGATTCTAGTTCCGGCGCTTCGCTCTGCACAAAATTGTACCTATAATTGATTAAAAAAATCTTCTGGCGGAGCCAAATAGCAAAAGATCATGCTTCATGTCGGCTGTCCTTTCGTGAGGTTTTACTCGTTCGTTTTCATTATTAACCGGGCTTGCTTTATAATTGGTTGAGCGGTAGGGCCAGTTTTACCAGCGTTTGGTGTATAGTTCTAATTAAGGTATTTCAAGCCAATAGCTTTTGGGTAGCTCACTCCTTGGGTCGGTAGAAATCTACTTTAAAGAATTTCAAGCTAGTAGCTTTAGAAGAGCTCACTTCCTTGCTCTACTAAGTGTCTAGTTTAGAATATTTTCAAACAATAGTTGTTGGGTGGCTCACTCGCTCAGCTCTTTCGCCCCCGTC
The DNA here is from genome assembly GCA_035079395.1 of Aspidiotus destructor. Taxonomy (NCBI): domain Eukaryota; kingdom Metazoa; phylum Arthropoda; class Insecta; order Hemiptera; family Diaspididae; genus Aspidiotus; species Aspidiotus destructor. Next base: position 4,939,599 of record JAVHKZ010000003.1, on the reverse strand, counting down.
CTTGGTCTGGTGTAAGTCTACTTTGAAATATTCCAAGCTATTAGCTTTTAGGGGGCTCACTCGGCTCGTTCGCCCCGCTTCTTGGTCTAGTATAAGTCTACTTTAGGATATTTTAGGCTGATGACTTTAGGCGGTCTCACTCGCTTTGCTCGTTAGCCCCGTTTCTTGGTCTAGTATAAGTCTACTTTGAAATAATATTCCAAGCCAATAGCTTTTAGAGAGCGAACGATCCGAAGCTTATAGCTTGTAGACTAACTCGCTCCGCTCTTCCGCCTCCCTCCTCAGCCTGGTATAAGTCTAGTTTAGGACTAGTAGAATCCTAGGAGGGGGGAGGGGTCTTCTACATTTATTATAATTCTAGTTTAAGACGCTAAAATCTTAGTAAGCCTACACCTAGTTCAAAGCCAGGTCTAGAAAAAGCCCAATGCTATTTTACTGTACATTTAGGCCTATATAAGGAAGGCTAAGCCTGCTAGCTAGTTAAGGTCCAGTTCAATAGGGAATTCAAAAAGAAATCCAATACATAGGATGCCTAAGCCTGCTAGTATAAACTGACTAGATCCGTTTATACAGTAAACTCCATTTTTAAAGATAAGTCTACGCTCAAGACTAGTAAAATCCTTGGGGAAGAGGGGGGGGGGGTTAATTCTCCGTTCTATTATAGGTCTAGTTAGGACTGGTAAAATCCTAGCATAAAGCTAGTAGAAAGGAAGAGTGAGCTTGCGGGTTGAACTCGCAAGTTTTTGAATCACCCACGGAGAATCGAGGGTGAAGGGGAGGCACTCGGAAAATTTCAACTTGGGGGTCAGGGCAGAATGAAGACATGAAACATGTCAAAAAACAGTTCAACTTTGCACAATAAAAAGTAGTAAACATTATTAAAATTTATAGTCAGTTTTACTTCTTTTCATAGTAAATTTGACCATTTTTTGCAGAGCGTAGCGCCGGAACGATGATCAGTAGTAATTCGAACTATTTTTTCTCTCAGTGCTGATCGTAAGATTAAAGTTGGACGAACTTTAATTGGGCGAAGCTTTTGTCACGTCAGAATGAGCAACTCTGACATGTGTAAAATCGGGTGATTTGTTTCCCGACGGGAAGATTTTGGATCTCACTACATTTGAAGAGGTAAGTTGTAACCATTTCAGCAGTAACTGCATTATTTTCTGAACAAGCGAGACCTAAAGATTCTTGTAATCTTCATTATATTTTACGAACTAAAAAACGTATTCTTACATTGGCGACCGCATCTGTGGAGCGGAGTACGAGTCCTAATGTCTCTTTTATTTTTCTTCGACAAACTTTCAAGATAAATTATACATAAAATTTCAATCGGATGACTTGGAAAATTTTCGTTGGATTCTAGTCCGCGATGGTAACCGAAACTAGTTTTGATTTTTTGGAGATAATCGAAATGTATTGTACAGTCTATAGTTTCGAATAGTAATAGGCTTTTCGAACCGATAATTAACATTGAAGTACTACGCTATAGAAGAGAGAAATAATTCTATCGTTATCGATTTATGTAGATGTTCGGAAAGGTTAGGTAGTACCACAAAAATGTGTATCAAGAAGAGACGTTGGAAAAAAAAAGAGAGAAAAAAAAACACATTAAAATGTGCTTAGTGAGTGATGTCTCTCAGATAGAATGGCACCCTTTCGTACGTACATCACATACTACTACTCTGATACATTTTCAACACCTTATCCCACGCATTTTCAAGTCAGATTTCTGTAGTCGTCGCGTTTGCTCAATCCCCTTCGACACGTTGAAGGTATTTTCGTTGTTGTTGTTGTTGTTGGTGTAGTTCTTCTACGTTATCTTTTTCTTATGTCTTTAACGTATCCACATAATATACTCGTCTTGACATCGTTTTGTCTAGCCATTTAATGATGTGGAATATTTTCTTTTCACCATCATGTACACATACGAGCACCGAACTTGTTTCATGTATGTACGTATGTGAAGCTGTTTACGAAGAGTGCGACGTTTTTTTTTTTTTTTTCTCCTTTTTTAATCCTAAGCACAGTTCCTCTTCCATCTATCTCGCTCGATTTTTATATATTTTTATTTCTCTTGTTCTCCGAATGTTATTTGAATAAATGGGACGGTGGCCAAGACCATTTAACCAATAATATAGGAATCACAACGCTCGTATAAATGAGATGTAAGAAATGCATTCCAGTATGTTAATGTCGAGCTTATTTTGCGGATTGAAATCGTAACGTTCTTCTGGCGGTTGTCAGTGAGAATGGATATGGAAAATTGAAACGATCGTTGCTGATTTCATGTTTGAACGCTAAAGAAGCTCCAGTTCACTTACGCGGACATATTCGCATGGTTTACGCGACTCCGCAAGTCGTCGCATACCATGGATACCAGACAAGGCTGAGTGTGTTACAACTCGCTCATTTGAGGGTAAAGAAAGAAGACGAAAAACATTTCAATAGATTCTCGGGCGCCTGAACTTTCCACATCGAGATGTTATTTACATTCCCAAGCCTATAAGCATTTCTGAATCAAAATATTCCGAAGTTTCGTCAATGAAAACTATAAACGAAAATTCTATTCCGGAATGTCACTGTTATAAATATCCAGGCGAGCTTATTATACTCACATTATTTAATCAATCCGTCAAAAGGCGAACGGGATTCACTATGGAACTTTTGCGCAGTCATACGACTAATATACCTCCTATTTCCTATTCGTTAGAAGAGTAGACAGCGAACGATGCCGTTGTAGAAGTTCGCATACCTCAAAATAAAAAAAAAATCCAATACCCGCTCCAAGTGAAAATATTACACCACTAACTTTATTCAACGATACGCTAACGCATCAAACTTGACGTTGAGAATAACCATTACAGTATACGTAAAAGCTTATACCTACACAATGTACGAGTATTAGAGTTGAGTATGAACTCCGTGCGAGCGGATCACCAAAATTTTTTCCCCTTTCTTTTTCAAATATTATGTACGTTGAACCTATCTGACAAAAGAATGGGGAAAACAAGTGTACATGTACAGTATTAACTTTCTTTTTATCGAGCTTTGCCTTCAAGAATTTACGACTAGTTAAACTTAGGGAGTTTTTGTACTGTTTTACGAGTCTAATAGCTGAAGAGGATTACGATTATAATAGGCAAATATTATGGTCGAATCTCTTATAGACGCGTGCGTGTCACCTCAATCACTTGCTTGAGCCGATTTTAACGATTTTGGGTGAGATATTCTCTCTATACGGTACTAACCCCGAGTTCATATTTCAGCAAAACATTTATAAGTCTGTCGAGTTCTTCAACACGGATTTGTAGTTATTCTCCTCGAATGACTGGTTTTTTCTACGTCTTTCACCTTTCCGACAATCAATCAAGACCGAGATCTAGTAAAATCTTGTCAATATTATTCAAGATTTTCTCAGTCTACTCCATACTAGGCCTGATGTAATGAAGGCTGGAGGTTGAAATTTTTCCGAGTCCCTAATGTAGGTCAAGGTCATTGTCATAAAGCGTCACACGTCACGTCACGCAGTTCACAGAAACTCCCGGATGCGGACGTTTTCTGAGGATGTAATCCCCCTAACAAAATGGATAGTCGGAAGTCTACGTTTGTTTGGCAGCTCTAATAATGAGATTTGTAAAGGCCAGCTCAAGATTCATCTGTTTAGCTGAAAATTGTAAAAAGAAATACAAAGTCCTGATTCTAAATGATGAGGTATCATCAACAAGAAGTAGCAATCATATTTTGACTCATTTATATTGGATCACTTCGGTCCGCTCCTTCTCCAAGAATGTAAAAGTACAGACGATACAAATTTCCCTCCTGACTTCAGTATACATCAACTACTATGAAGTTTTCAGACCACACCTTGGGGGAGAGAAATCTTCCTTCTCCTCCATCAACACAAAACTATCCGTCAAATTGGGAATTGAGTAGATCAATCGACACGCACGTTTGTGCATGAGCAGTGAGTTACACCTTGACACAGTCCACGCAAATTGCGCACCAGGAAATGAATTCTTTGACATTTTTTTCTTTACAAAGAAATGAGGACCCTTTTAAAATGTCGACGGATTCATGAGCAACTCCGTGACCGTGAAATATACTTACACCTCTTACCTTACAGCTTTAGACAATTTCTATGCATATATACACGTGATGAACCAATAGCGATAGTGGTTGAGGAATGTCAGTGCACATGTGAACTTATTTTATAAAAGTCGATTCAATTCAAAGTGCAAGTGTTCTACGTTTGTTGCTTCTTTTCTACCTCTACGTCCGCCTGTCTTGGACTCATTTAATTAATATGATATGCACGCTTCGATAGTCACGCTTCAACTCAACACGCTTTAATCGCATTTAAATGTTAATTTTATTGTCAGTTTGTTAATTGCATTTTATTCTTATTATACGATAGGCAAAAGAAAAAGGAAAAAAACAGAAAAGAAAGAAGAAGAATGCAAAAACGTTAATCAGTCGCCGAAGCGGTTTGTTATTTCCATACTGAAATCTCAAGTTGTAAGACAGTACACACACGTTGTTACTTTACACATACGACGAACTATTGACTTAATACATCGCCTATAGCTCGAAAGCTTCGAGGACCTACGTATGTACAGGCTAATTTAAACGTGCGACTTGAACGTAAAAATGATTGAAAAATACAAAATCACGAAATTTGGTCCATATCGAATATAGGGTAAAAAACTGTCGTAGATGTAATAAATTTTGGCGTGGGCGATTATTGTCTACTTTGTTAACTCTACCATCATGAATCAAATTACTCAACCAGTAATAAATTTACTATGCAGAAGAAAATGTTGGACCTATGTACTTGGGGGAGGGGGGGAAAATAATTTTGAACCTCGTCAGCGCCTCTGTTCGGAAGAATAAAGTTTCCAAAATCGTAGTCAGAACACTCCAATTAGCGAAACATAATATAGTCAAACTATAATACAAATATACAAGATGTACTTGAATAAATAACTCATTTTCGAAGTTCATTTGACTATTTTTTGCCGACAGGAGCGTGTTGATCGTGTAGGCAGTGGTCATTCAGAATCGATTCGCTCAACAACTTCTGTTCGTACAAACTAATCAATTTCACGTGCGTCTTTCATGCTAAAAGCTAGAAACGTCTGGAAGTCGACCCTTCAAGAATTTCATTAATTTTTTTTTTCTCCACATCGATCGATTTTATGGCAACATATCAAAGTGGTTAGCATATTATATTCTCCCAGAAGACGTGTTCAAATTTTCTACCATTAAATTTCAACTAACCATTCAAGCCAAATTTATGATGAAAGAATGTAAATTGATTCCGGTATTGACGAAATTTTCTGAAAATGCATCACTAATAAATGCTTCGCTATCTACTGAAGAGTCGAAAATCGCATCACGTTAGATACCGATTAGTAAGAGGCTAAAGTAGTTAGGTAGTTTAGAGAGAGAGAGAAAGAAAACGAGTTAATCGCACAGAATTACCAAAATTCAGCTAGCAAGCATATTGGCTAACTAAACCACTCGAAGGGACTGACGAACTATCGTACAGTACTTTAAATACGAGTAAATGCGTTATCGCGTTCATAGAACGGTGAAAATAATGCGGGCTTTCGAAATTCGCCAGATAAATCGTGAAATAAGTTAACCAAATAACAAATACTCGTACGTTTGCCAAATTACTACTAAAATAACGACATTACGTTTACACGAATATTATTTATAAGTTACCATCGCATCGCGTGGGCTTTCCTATTTAGGATGTTATTAATATTCTGGTAATAGAAACGCGTGTGTTACAGAAAAAAGACGATGTTCCGGTATAGCGCGCTCTCAGAAACTTCTAAGTTTTCTGAATAAATCATGATACAGCCAAAAGAGGACGAGTTACGTACGTCTCGAAACAGTGCGTCAAGAAAATTTTACTCTCGAACCATCAAGACCGACAGAAAATATACAGACGTGTGTCGGGACCAACGAACTAACCTCCGAGGATACGAGTGTTTCGAAAATTAAATTTTGGCATCGCCCAAATGTGTCGAAATGATGGAGGGGAAGAAAAAAACACCGAGAACGGTCGGCAACTCTTTTCACTCGGGGTAATTTTAAAAATCTAGGGAGCGATAATGAAATATGAAACCATTAGCTTCTAATTTCTAATACGAGAAAGAGCTGCACATCCGAATAATAGTTGCCAGGCTGCTACCGTTCGACACCGTTTTTGTGTACCGGCAGCCGCTATTCACAGTGCACATCGGCATCTACGGGAAATTTGAACCGAAATTGATCAGTACATTAGAAAAAGAAGAAATGAAAAGAAGAAAAAAAAAAAAATGAAAAAACTGAGAGCGACAAGTAATCATCTTGTGTAATGACCGGTTCGTACAAAGAGAAAAGCTTGTTTTTTTTTACAAACATTTTTAATAATTTGAAAGTATCAGATTTCAATTAACGACGAAAACTGTATGTGCAACAGTACACTATAGTATTAGGAATCACCTAAATCTAAAATATTCAAATACTATAATATTCTTTTGACCACAAAGATGCCGACCACATATCTCAGCCACTGTCGTGTGCAAACTCAAATATAATCCAAACGCTTTCGTTTTGTTTATAATTAGCTAATTAATTAGATTATTTGTAAAACGTATCGATATTTTCCTTACCATTATATTTAGTATCCTATATCTCTACCATAGTATTCACTATATTCATTATCCATCCCTCGAAGAATTCAGCCTTTAGAACAGAATTCTTTCTTCAACCAACGTATTCGTAATTCCTTATGTACGTTTCTGACCCTCCGATGAAAAACCTAATACCGCAATCTATTATGTATTCGATTGAAAGAAGAGATAGACAAGGTAAATGTAAACCACATAATTCGAAGAGTCTCGTCTCTATGAACGCTCTCGTGAGGGCTCTGTTGTCATGAAGACCTAACAAAATTATTTACTCATACGTTTCGCTCCTCCATACCACCATCCACGATTTCTGGAACTACAGCAAAGTTTGAATTCTCAGGCTTTGAAGAAGAAAAAAGGGTTAAATTAACCACAGATTATATTGGGAAGGTACAATCGAGACGCAACGATCAGCAAAAAATGATCATTTACGACAAAAAACATCAATTAATTCTTGCGTTTGCTGATTGGAACGTCTCGATCATGATAAAATTATTTGAAAATCTTCCTTTTCAGTGAACGTTCAAATAAAGAACAATGTGCACTAAAACATAGAAGGTTAGCGTTTTCCACACATTTTCTGAAACTTTCCTTGTTTTGTACAAAAAAATAACTCAGGTAGCTCAAAGTCAGAATCTTGCTACTAATAGTTTCCTCAACTCGCCTGCGGCTCACTCCGGAAAATTTTGCATCTCTCCTTTTAAGCCACCTTTGTAGCTATATAAACCATAGATCAGTCTTGTTCAAAGATAATTGAAGAAATCCTGATTGTTATAACAAATTTTCCAAGCGATCCTATTACTAAATATGTGTACTAAATTCTAATAGAACATTGAAAAGAAAAGCCAGCGGGGAACCCGCAACCTCCCGTTTCCGAGTCTTGAAAATGACGACGTTAAGTTGTCTGCGATTAAAGGTAGCTCAATGAAAATTTCAACGTTTGAACAAGTGAGACGGAATTTACAGTTGGCATTTTATGTTCGCCGGGTCAATTTAAAACAACCAAAAATTCCGAACACAACTTTTGATAAATTATAAAGAGAAAGAAAAAAGTGTACTCCATTCAGTAAGTACCTCGCATATGCAGGCTAAAAACACTTTTTACCCACGAGTCAAGAAACTATTTCTACGTTTTTTTTTTTTTTTCACTTCTTTTTCTAATATTTACATCTTCATGCCAAGCACGGTCCTCTAATTTTTGGCATACTCGCGAGTCTCCGAATAACATAGCTAATCCAGCTACATTTACGCAAAAATGATAATCCGTTAAAAAGTAAACTTTAAAAAACGGATACTCCCATCAAGTTCTTATTACTCATAATGTTTAATGACGCTATTTCTAATTTCGAGAGTCTGAAGGAAGAAAGTTTGAAAGTTCCCAAAAGAATTGATCTCCGTGATATACGTACTACACGTTTTTTGGAACATTTTAAGAGGAGAAAAAATGCCAAATTCCATTATTCAAGTGCACGAGAGAGTTGAACATTTGTTCCTCAGTCGTATCGGTATCAAAAGCGAAGGGAAATTCAAATCATCAATATTTACAAGCTATACGAATACATATGTTTATACGGCCATAGTTATTTTGTTTATTTGGTTGCTAGCTACCAATATTTTTAGTCGTTTACACTACTGCACCACAATGTGTACCTCAAGTGGGTTCTTGTGAGTTTTTAACATTTCCGCAGCGAGTAATTATTGAGTAACAAATACATTTACAGAATCGGTATACTTCTAATATAAAAGCTGAATGTTTTATATCGGTATACAGACTGGACTGATTCGAGCCGACTCTGAGAGGCCAAAACCATAATTTCATATTTCCCCTTTTCTCTACGAGCGTCTGCAATATAGAATCATTACACATCGTTGTTACTGAAGTAGGTTTACAACTTTAAGTACTCTCCCTTCATCATGCATTTCGTCATTTTTACCCGCTCTATCTTCGGGTGTTTACAAAAACCCCGCCTTTCACATAATATGTTTACCGCAGCATGCGAATACAGTAGTAAGGCCCTAATCAAAATGATCGGTTTGTTTTTATAACGTCAAATTTTGATTTATAACATATTTACATTGCCGCCGAGGATGAAGATATTATTTTTTGGGGTTCCCATAATCTCTAACTCGTCATTTCACATTTATCGCCTTAATAAAACCTGCTAGAGGTGGCATTTACGTTGCACCAGTCGTTGAAGAGATTAATAGTATCGGATGAATTAAATGCACGCATTGTATCATCTAGGAATTTTGAAAACATTAATTTTTTGCCAGCTTATGCAAAGCAAAAAATTATGAAAAAAAAGGGCGGACAGGAAATAAGACGTAGAGGTGAAAAACCAGTGCAGAAATGAGAGAAATTCATGTACCTCGTCACAAAATTAGTCGAGAGTGTGTATGATAGAGTAGAAGACAACACAAAAACTTAGCATAAAAGTCAAACAAGAATGAAACAATCAGATCGAGCAAAAATTGTAGCCGTGTTGGTTGTTTTATAATTTAGGAAACTTATTATAGGTAGGTTGATTACATGGACACGTAACAAATGAAACGAATGATTATCACCATACAGGTTTATTCGACGAAAAAGTTTGGGATGACTAGAAATTTTGTACAACCGGATACAATAAATACACAGGGTAGTGTAGATGTTTTGGTCCGAAATAGATTAGGGAAAAATAGGTTAAGTCCGAAAAATGAATAAAATAGGTAAGTCCGAAATAGGTCAAAAATGAAATATACCACAAAAATAAACGAAATTTAGATGAAAAACAATTAAAAACAAGAGCTAAAAGGTAAACCGAATCTTTATCTTCTAATCCGGTTTATTCATGACGCGAATTTTAAGTTTACCTTTTAGCTCTTGTTTTTAATTGTTTTTCATCTAAATTTCGTTTATTTTTGTGGTATATTTCATTTTTGACCTATTTCGGACTTACCTATTTTATTCATTTTTCGGACTTAACCTATTTTTCCCTAATCTATTTCGGACCAAAACATCTACACTACCCTGTGTATTTATTGTATCCGGTTGTACAAAATTTCTAGTCATCCCAAACTTTTTCGTCGAATAAACCTGTATGGTGATAATCATTCGTTTCATTTGTTACGTGTCCATGTAATCAACCTACCTATAATACGATGACTCGTAGTGTCGAGGACTCCATTCTATTTAAATTTAGGAAACGGTACGAGTAAGCTACCGAAAAACAAAAAGCAGTATTGTTTTTTAGCGATGTGAAAAGTACTTTTAGATATTAGTCAAAGGCTGTTACGCCCGACAAATGAGTGAATGGCTTTATCGATCAAGAAACGAACTCGTAATATTTCCCATCACCAACTGATTAAAATCTTTGGCTAAGCCATTACTTGAAGACACATCATTACTGGAGTTTGAGAAAATCGTCCTCTTCATTCTACTCGATGAGATGAACCCTTTTTCGCGGTACATAAATAATTCTCCTTCTCGTACTTCTAAAGCCATCTCGTATGAAAGGCTCTGCTTCAAAAAAATCGCGCTCGAATGACCTTGACCTGAATTAGAAACTTGGAAGAACCTCGAACTCGAATCATAAAGTTGTTGAAAAGACTAGAAAATTTATACTAGTCCAAATATGCAGAGGAAAAACTAGAAGAAATGTCGAATTGCGGCGTAAAAACGTGTGCGCATGATGAACTTCTGAGTCTAACAACGCAGCGCTAGTGTCGCGCTGTACTTTCCCGAGCGAGGAGAGGTTTAAAGAGGTATCTAAACTGTGGCGGTAAAAACGAGAAGTTAAAGAAGCAGATTTGTTTTCTGCCTGCCCTTACTGTGTTTTTACAAATTAGGTGGGATGATACATTTCTCAATTCCGCTTCATTCAAGATTTATTCCAAATTTTCAATATTTCTCCCCTATACCGCCATTCGGGCCCTACAACCGCCAGGTTCGCAGTAGTCGCGAAAATGGAACCGGGGTCAAGAAGAAAATTCCATTTGTTGTAATGCAACTTTCACTTGAAAATATCTTTGGAAAGAAGTAATTTTTTGAAAAAATTGAAAGAACTAAATTTACTTATCACAAAATTTCCTTTTAAATAAAACTATTGCTTTTGAAATTCATTGAATGGTAACCGCCCGTTCACTTCTATACCCGCGATGTCCATCGTGTACCGAAGCTAGCGCTGTTGGGTCCGAATAGTTTAGGTACCTCTTTCAAATTTGGCAAATGTGAGCGTTGTTAGCGATTCTGAAGGACGTTCGGTACAAATAAGACATCATGCCAGCAAAAATTGGATGATAGGAAAAACGGCCTGTCAAACCTCTGATTTCAAGGGGGACGATAAGCCTGGTATCCTCTAAGAGGCGGAGAGCCGTTTTCACAACCATTTCACAAGGTTAACTTTGCACTAAAACTCGCAGATGAAGTTACTAGGGTATTTGTTTCCTCTCCCTCTGACTTCATCATTCATCTCTTCATGTTGAGAGCTAATATTTTTGAAATGAAGAAAATCAGACTTTCAATCTGCTATGCTTTAATAAAAGCCAACGCTTTTGTAACTTATTACAATGATTTTCAAATTTCATTCATTGAGAAATGGCACTCTCTTGACATACATTTGTAAAAAATTACATAAATTTGGCAACTGCTTAAATAATGTTAGATTTCAGTGCCTCAAAATTTTCACCATTTTCTGTAACTGCAATAATTTGATCCAATCCAACAAAATTGCCGCACCTAATTTCATTTATTAAACGCGCGTCATATCCGCACAGTAATCATAATCTCAGAATGGCTTCATTTTGTTTGAAAAATACCCAAAGTGCGTTCATTACAGTCCTTCTACACGGAACATAATTCAAGTGTCTTTAGCTATTCTGTTGACATGCAATCACTATAATGTGTGTAGTACTCGCACACTACTCGTATAATATAGTTAACTCTTCATTTTTGACAGTAACTAATACGAACTTATAAATTATGAAATTTTTAGTTTTTTTTTTTTTTTTTGCTCTCGTCGTCTCTCCCTCTTCTAATTTGTTATAATTCAATTACCGGTGTTCTTCAACCCAATTCATAATCCACACACGATAATGTACAAAATGACAGTTCACACTTCCTGTTTACCCTTCATAATATCATCAAAACGATACCATTCACACTATAGCTAGAGGCCTGCACATATACAATTGGTACAATGTGGTGCACATACTGAAACTGAGCAGAAGACGTTTTCGATGGGAGAAACACGTTCAAGAGAAACGAACCGTGATTTTAGAATCGCGAAGTCAGTTTTAAGGAATAGGATTAAGAACGGGCCTACACACGACGTATGCGCACGTAGTGTATAGCAGACAACCGTACACAAATAGAACCATACAAAAACGGTTTGCCGAGGATAAACGACCGCGAAGTAAACGCCAAAAATGCAGATACATCTGCTTTTCGCCTGAACGTAGGTCAATGCGTATCAACATCCCTGGCATTGGTCGTACCGTAGAATCGGTTTCACTTCGTTCCTGCTCTGTTCTCTTGGCAACCCCTTGAACAGATGTTCGGCTGTTCAAACGAGGGCGATCGTCAATATCTGAAATATTAGTATACTCGTTCCAAATGCGCCCGATACACACAGGGTCTGTCCTGCACCGCGCACCGTTTACAACGTTCGGTATTTCACGTATGTGATGTATCGTAGCAGCGTCGCATCCTCAATTCCCATTTCAGCCCGTCATCGTGGTTAAAAAAAATTATGGAATACGAACATACAAGAAAACGTGCGTAATGTAAAATGATATTACACACTTCACTACTGTTTATATTACATATGTTAACCATAAAAATTTGAAAATCCGACGAATGTCACGAAAACGGCGGCGAGACGAATTTTTTGAATAGGGAAAATTTTCAAAAATATGGGTATGATTGACAGATGTTGCTAAACTTTTGTCGCCATGATTAATCGCTGTATACGAGTTGGGATTACTCGGGAATGAAATCACGTACAAGAGGGACTGCGAGCCCATTTTCAAGGTTTTCCTGCAGAACGGGAAGATACTGCTCTACGTAGAGCCACGAGGGTGGAGATTAAGAGGAAACCATGAAAGATCGATGAATCGTAGGAATATCTATCTTAGATCATAATTACCTAGTGTTAGCATTAATGTTATGATTCACACTCGTTCGCGGAAAAAGGATAACAACAGGAAATCAGGTGTATATTGAGAGTTGATAGTTTGGCCAAAACTTGCATTTTATTCATTGAGCCAAATTCAAACCTTTCTTAAATTTTAAATGGAAAATTGAATATTTTACCAGCCGCTTACAGGACTGTGAAAATGGCTCAGAAAAATCTTAATTTGTTTTCACTTATTTTTGTACCGCACGAAGTTTGTTTTTGAAAAAATGCAATGCGCTATATCTGAGACACACTCACGAAATTTGGAGGGTCACGGATATTTGCTCAGAGCCAAATGCCTGAAAAACGATCAACCGGAAGCCCTTCGAAAAAATTGAAAGCACAAACTTGGTGTTGAAAACGGTCGAAGACTACGCTTCACCGTGCGTAGCATACATTTATAGAACCCAAGGTGAATTTTTGCTCTCAATAAGTGAAGAGGTGGAGGGCATGGGAATCCATTTATAGGATGGGAAGAAGTTTCTCCGGAATTTGAAGGGACTGATCGCGCCGCTAGCTGATTTTATGATTTTTTTTCTAGATGCACAAATAACAAGTAGCCCACTCATGAGCATAGGCCTCTCCGATCTTCCGTCGCTTCTCCCTGCTCTGTGCTTGATTCTGCCATGAGGTACCGACTCTATTTACTATCTCATCCCTCCACCGCGTTGGTGGTCTCCCTTTCCCTCTTTTGTATTCGTATGGAGTCCAATTTGATAATTTGTACTTCCATTCCTCTGGGTCCCCCCTGGCCATGTGGCCTGCATATTTCAATTTTTGTTTCTTTACAATGTACCCTCAATCCTTACTATTCGTTTTTTCTTTTAGTATTGTATTTTTGACCCTATCTTTTAGTCTGATACCCATTATCCTTCTTTCCATTGCTCTTTGTGTTACTTTCAAACCCTCTGTCTGTTTTTTGGTAAGGGACCATGTTTGAGCTCTACATTGAAGTACCGGGAGTGTTTCAAGAATTTCAATTTTTGCAATTTTTTATTTTTGTATAGATGACAAAAAAAAAAAAAAAAAAAAGTAAATCCCTTCAAAGAAAAAGAAATCGATCATTTTGTTGAATTTTCAAGCGTCATTTCTGAAAGAAGACTCGCAAGATAATTTGAAGAAAATAATTTCAAAGTTTTTTGGGGAAAGACGAAATGATCTGAGCGATTGGATTTTTTCCCCCAGAACGTTTAGTTTTGACATTCGCCTTTTCTTCTCTGTAATTTTCAAGGTTTGAAGCAATTAAGATAGAAGAATATGAAGAAATTTTGAGAATACTTTGGATCTTCGAAGATTTTGAACTCAAAACGATTTGAAGTAGGAAAGGAAACAATATTACTGGATAAACTTTCGAAACACACCCTCTCTCTCTCAAGAAAAAAAATAAATAAATAAATTTATATGGTAGTTTAAGACAGATTTTTTCAAAGCAACAAGTCCTGGCTTCATTGAACACAGGCTGCGTTACAATAGACATAATTCTGGTGAATTTTTATAAAACAAGCGCGTTGACGGAGAAAGAATTCGCAAAAGCGGCAGCAGCCGATTAACATGAAGTCGGCGAACAATAATAATGCTAAAACGGTGTCATTTTATAGCTCTTATTTCTCATGCCCACAGGATACTTTACCAATAAAGATGATAGATAAGCGACAAAGTTTTTAGACAGATTTTAAATTCCTCTTCCTTACCGTCTTCCGTGAGATAATTCGGTCTCCCAGGAAATGCTATTTCGCTCATACCATCCCGTCTTTAACAAAGACACAGTTGCACGGATACGATGTATTTGTATACTATATACTCGTGGTTCGTTCATTAATCGCTTACAGCGTGTTCGACACCTTACACATTCCGACAATGTTAACATCGCTCGGCACGACATAAATCACCCGTTGATAGAAATTTAAATTACTCAGACGTGAGATCTAGCAGATCACCCGCCGCCAAGTTAGGCGATATATTGTACATCACTTCTATCGCTAATAATAACAACATTCAACGAGAAATGTATCGTGAACTAAATTTTTTCAACGAACTATTGAATTTGAAAATCTTTACCTTCTTTTTGTCTAGCCTCAATTTTTTTTCTCGATCCTCTACTAACAATATTTCTATATTCCCTTTTTAACAATTCTAAGTTTCATTATAGGAAACTATACAAAGATCGCTTTAATTATACTACGAATAGACAACAATAAGTACTCAGCACAAAACAAGAAATACTCGCGAGGGAAAGAAAAAGTAAATATTTATTTGAAAGACGTTAAACTAACCACGTAAATCATTAAAAAGCTGTAGGTTTAGTGCGTCGACCAGCATCGACATATGTTCGATGCGTAATGTAGGAATGCCTATTGAAAAATAATTGAGACGGTTTCCTTCGTTTGCAGTCGGTTTCACGTGCAGAAGAAATACTTCTGGTTCAGGGGTCGCGAGAAATATGTTTCAGTGTACTGTAATTCGTCTCGTACAGAAATCTTTCAGGTATATCGATAGATACAAAAATAATATGGAACAAAGAGAATTGTAGAATTCGCGAAATATGACAAAAAAAAATTCGGAGAAAGGATCAGAAAGTTCGAAAAGAATGTCCCCTTTTTATGTATGGTACGCGTGGGTAAATTAATTTTCGCAGGTTTAAATTGCCAGTCGGTGATATCAATACCACTTACACTTGTGAAATCAAAAAATAATTCAAAACTCGATAGTGTGATACTTAAAGAACCTTGGATTATGAAATTACAGAAAAAGCAAACGTACAAACACACATAATTTTGCAAAACAGAAATCCTGAGACGACGAAAGTATAATTTAACATTTCCGCAAGCATTCTAAAAGACAGTTCAGTCGTTCGAATTTCATCGAATTAGTATCAATCTAATTTTATTGGTTCGATATTTTAAATTGGACCCGAGAAAGAATGTAAACACGATACGGAATAAAAAGAGCTGTGCAGAAATTTCCGGGAAAGCGAAAGAGAATTGTGGATGAGTGAAGAGCAATAAATCATTGCGGACGATACGGTACGATGAAATAACGTATGGAGAATGTTTGATAGATCAAACAAAGTTTTAGAACAGTTGATGACTTGATACCAATCAAGCGCTGACGCAGTTTTGGTTGTTTAGAAATGGTTGTGCGACATTAAAAATGGTGTTTACGGTATGCGTAAACCACCTGTGTGGGTTTTCAACAGCCGCAGAATGTGTATATTACAGAATTAAAAAATGAAATAAAATAGAAATGCACAAAGAAAATGTGGTAACAGCTGCGTTGACACCTAATGTGGTACACGAGTATTTAGAAATTTTTGGGAAAAAGTTACTCCATTTCCCCCACGTACGGAGGATAAGCATGCCGCAAAAGGTGAAGCTATATCCAAACTAACGCGGAGCATTATGATTCAATAATTACTTCTTTTTCTTTTTTTCAGAAAATTGGTACAATATGAGAATCGAAGAGACTCACCTGTTTTGAAAATACGGCGATGTCTTCGTTGAAGGACTCCGACGAACAGACATCGCCGCCGGCGACATTTGGTTCTCTTGGGGTACACGTGGCTAACTCACATTTTTCAAATATCAGTGCAAGCAAAGGAAATAGAGGATGTCTGAAACACAATAAGAATGACAGAAAAATTTAGAATTTTTTAGTAAAAATATCGCGATAGTCTTAATAATACTCTAGGTCTTCACGCATCCTGTGCCGTTTCTAAACGATATTACCGTTCACAAAATCTTTATAATGAGGACACAAATAAACGTTCCATAATCCGGAGATAAAGATCTCTACTTCCAGAGAAGAAAACTCCGTTTCTTCAGATCGATCAATGCCTCTCTCAATCCACAGAAACGATGAAATAACAAATAACAACATTCATTATTGCTCATTCCAACTCGCTTTCGATAAGGCAGAAAAAAGAAAGAAAAGAAAAACGATAAACTAAATAATGACAACTTTTACCCTCAGACGCTCGTTTTTATCCTAATGAGATCGTTCAAAAATATCTAATTCTAACGCGATAATTTAACGAACACGCGCACATGGATCGATTATACATTTTATATGAACTGCGTTTTCATTGTTGCGGACGTCCACTAAATCAATTGTCTGTCCTGTCATTCAAAGTGTACCATAAACCCGAACCAATACTATTATAAATTTATTAGAGCAGGCATAACAGGTGAAAAATTGCGGGATTAAACAGTTTCCAAATTATATTTGAACACAACTGAAACAGAGGGAAAAGAACGAAACGTAAACAGGTTTAGAATCCCTCATAATAACTTACTGGTGGCCACACTTCTTCAAATAAGCCAATATCCACAAGACCCCCGATCGCGCATAATTATACGCAGTATACCAATACAATCGGCACGCACTCAATCAACAAATTCAACCCTATCATGAGGCACCTATAAGAGATGAATATTCAACTGCATTACTATTATTATTAGAAAAACAAAACAGAGAATGCCACGTTCAAATAATCCATCTAATTGGATTAACCAGACAGCAATGATTAAGGGTAATCGACCCCAACAAAATATGCGCCACTCGCAAAATGTTGTTGATCCAGCAAGAACTCCGGGAGTCTTAGTGCACAGTAAGATATGCTCCCTCATCCACGCCCCTACTATTGTTCTACAATACAGCATGATTAAGATTTGCGAAAGGGTTATTTTTTATGTGGAATCAGGCGGAAAAAATAATCACATAATTCTTCAAACAACGCCTATCAAAACAAACACCAATCAAAACGATCGTTAATGTTCTACAGAATAGCGAATATTAGTCCAAGCTACTCGCAAGCAAAAATACAGTAAATGACAAATCGAACATTCGGACCGGTCTCAGCGAGAGAAGTACGAGCGTTGTATCAAAAAGATAAGCCTATGGCAATGAGAATTTTACTCCCACGATTCCCGGAACTATTAGGGCCAGCATCAGACAGCGATAGTATCGCGCATGGGCAATGTGGGTGAAGGTCGGAAGGTTCCCTTCAATCGATCTGAATCAATTTTTATGAGAGAGAATAATTTGTAGAAAATTTTACGCTTTACAAGTTTTGTTCTCTTCATTTTCCTCCTCAATTGCTTTGTTCCCAAGTTATTGTAACTTCTGAGATTACTCACTGAGCATTCGGACAGGAGAATTGCTTTCCTCCCGTTGGTTTTCAATTTTTCCGATTTTAAGACTCCTAGCGGATGGCTGGCTTTAATAACGGAAGATATACTGGGACTTCATCTTATGTACAGCCCATAACTTGCAGTAGACACATTCCAGCACCTAGCGACGAGAGAGAAGTCACCCCGCAAGCACCAAAACATCTAATTTAGGTTATGACGTAACTCGCCTTCCAGCAAACAGCTGAAGGCCGCATCATGTTAATTTTTCTATATTTTGATAACGTCACTATACGTTGATGACGTCATCCTCCGCCAAAACGCAGAACTTGAAGTGCAGCCATCAGCTGAGGACTTGATCCTATACAAGATACAAGTCCCATTGTATCTCCTGTTATATCTTACCACAACCAGGGTGGGCCGCACAGCAAGGAAAATGGTTATTCATCATATTTTTTGAATATCTCAAAAATAAACGTGATTAACGTAACAATGAAGAGAACGAAATTAGCAGAGCATGGAATTTCCTCACAAATGATACTTTTCCCATTAAAATTTTGAATAATTTTTAAATTTTACTTTCCTCTTTTCAACATAGCATCGCTTGCCCAGTTTCCAAATCAGTTCATCCATTTAGACTAAAGTTAGACGAACGCGTCAGATTTGAACGTCGGTGATACCAACGCTAACCGGTCCGAAATTATGAATCAGAGTCAATCTTTGATTTTGACTATACATCATGTGGACTGCGCTAAGTCATAAAAGAAATACTTACGGCTCAACATCTACAACGAGGGGGAGCGGTGCGACGGTGTAACGCTTGAGGCGTCCATATTTTTGGCAAAACGTGACAAATTCCGCGTTCGCGATGGGGAAGTAAGATGAAATGTGTAGCTTTTTCGCACAGTATTCCACAAACATCTTATCCCATCTGTGAACGTTTTTTTCGGTCGTTTTATATACGCACTATAGCGCAGTCCACATCACATACAATCAAAGGTATCAACTCATGCTGTTACTAAGTACAACAGATTTTTTCAACGGGAATCAACTCTTTTTACAGAAGCTTGTCTGCTCATATCATCAAGAAGGTATTGCAGAACGTGACTTCCAAAATAGAGAGCATTTCTAATCAGCCTTTTTAAAATTACTCGGCATCTCAATCCAGAGATTCCCAATCCACACCTAGCTTCGAGTGAGAACGACTATCAAAATAGAGGAAATTTCTCTGATACCGGATAAGATTCATGCAATTCTACGCTCCTCAGAAATTATGATGAGAAAATACAGAGATAGTATAACTAATTTACTCGGCCAGTTTTGCAGTCTTTCCACTCATATTCAATTTTGGTGGGTATTATTTCTGACATTTCCATTTCAAACAATTCAATTAGTTCTGTATAAGCTTCGATGTAGAATATTGGATTTCCCTTCTTTTTTGGATTGTTCAAGTCTGGGTGGTGACATAAATGAGAGCTATTTCGGACCGTACAAAAGGGCCCAAAAAATGAAATGCACGCCATCTAATACAAAGGAATAAACGTGAATTATTACGATATTCCTTCAGAAATAATACACGGGTCACGTGTACGCCAGTATACAATGAAGAACTCAATTCTAAAACATTTTCGTGACTTAACATTGCAAAATACAAGAACATACAGTACTTACAAACTTCACGTTAGACCTATTTGAATTACGTTTTGGACAAAAGTAATTTCACTCGATCGTGCGTCCATTACTGAAAACTTTTTCCCTCAACCTTTCCGAGTGTGTACGAACGAACTTCATAAATACACGTAACCATGGTAAAGGTGACAACATCTATCCGGGAGGCAACGCCTTTTAAAAAAAATCAAATTTTCTCCGGAAGGTGTACGGTACCAATTCACAGTTATGTGCATATCATTAGGCTTTACTGAAGAGCGCCTACAACACCTAAATCACGAGTGTGACAATAAAACTGGAAAGCTTTGTAGTTGAAAAAACTTGATCGGAGGCAAAAAAAAAAAAAAAAAATACCAATCTAACATAATACACTATCTATCAAGACCTGAGACGTAGTTAAAATCGCTGAATCATGTACGTAAAAGTGAGCACACACATAATATTGTAAACAATAATAAACACACGAAGCGCAAGAATTGAGCAAGTCACGGCATTACCCAATACGTGTATGACAAAAACTGAAAATGGTGAAAAAAAAATCCTTCTTAATGAACCAAAAATTTTTTCTGCAAAAAAGAACGATGTATTGTGTTTTCTTTTAGAGTTATTAATTTCTGGATTGAAATGTATATACCGAAGATAATTCGTGATTCGTGCAAAGAAATATATATACTCGTATTCCGCGCATTTCTTTTCTTCGTAGTATGTGAAATAATTTTTTTTTACATTTAATATTATGCCAATACATGTGATGAAGAAGTTATCGTCGGCATGGTATACAGCACAAAAACTGCATACATCAATCGCTGCAAAGGTTCGAGAGAGACGTGAAAACTCTTACGGATATAATATTTTCATCGCGATTTCTCCCAGCAATATTCCTACGACCTAGTAGGAAGGTTAATGTTCCATTTATATGGGTGACCTTGCGCTGAATCATTAAAAAGTGCTACTTGGTACATATGTTGATAGGACCGAGAAGGCCCATTTCAGATCGGTAGCCACCCGGTTAACCGCTGCAGGGGCTGTGCACTGCGGGTTGCATATTCATTGCCGGCGTCAACTAAAACCTGCAATATCTCCCGTTCTAATGACCATATGTACTTTTTTTTTCACTTATATGAAAGGAAATTTTATGGGCTACAATTTTTGTTCTCATCAATTTTTGCCTATCTCGAACTTGAAAGGCACAAATCATGAATTTTAGTTTTTTCTATTCAGCAAGTCCATATTTTTTGCTTTTTTGCGTCTGACAAATGAATTAAATCAAAAATATACTTATCATGAAAATTATTTGTTTTTTAATTACCCAGCGATTGGTTTTTATCTCATCAAGATTGGTCAATTACACGCAAAGATATGCTATATAATGTGGTCAATAGTAGCAAGTACCCTCAAATATAATGTAGTGCGGGTTGCGTAACTGTTGAGTACTTTGTATAAAAACCGCAATATCTCGAGTTCTAATAATGGGATATCTTTTTTCTTTTGTTCATATGAATGATAATTTTGTGAGCTACAATTTTTGTTCTTATCGGTTTTTGCCTATTTCAAACTTGGAAGGCGCAAATCATAAATTTTCTCAATTTCTATTCAGTAAATTTGTGTTTTTTACTTTCTCGCGGGATGAATTAAATCGAGAAATTGCTGGCCACCAAATCGTGCGATGTTTAATTGCCGTTCTAATTATTTTAATCAATCATTTGCATTTGCGAAAAGTTTTCAAGCTCGTGCGTGTGTTTTTCTTAAATTTTCTTTTGAATATTTCAAAATACTGTGGCAAAAGTTGTAAGAGTTTTTTGCGGCTGCAGAAACAAACTTCTTCTACTACTTTTCATGAATTGTCTGCTTTATTATTGCTGCGTACGTAAATTTTGCATCAACATTCCCTTGTTTATTGTACAAAAAACTTTGCCGGCAGCCATTCACTTCGTTTACTTTTGAGTTTATCGGTAAAAACGCATCGTCTTACTGGACGCAGGTCAGTACAATGTAAATGTAAATAAGAATATCAATAAACGATACAATTAGAGTTATAAATACAAAAAATCTACTCATTACTTGCAGTATGGCTGGTATAGATGAAATCTGCGCATTCCATAGTGCACATCCAATTAAGATTAAATGGAAAATTTGTATTTTGTGCCAAGATGAAAATTCGACGGAAAAGCTGGTAAATCCATCAATTGGTAAAGAAAATGGTATATCCGGGTATGCATCGCTCACAAAAAATTTGATCGCGTTTGATGAATTGCAAGATTTGCCCATGCCTGTAGATTTAAGGGGACTCGATTGTGGTGATGGTTTGTATGAATCATTTTTACGTCATAAAGTTCTGTGGCATAAGACGTGTTATCTCAAATTCAACAACTCAAAACTTGAACGAGCGCAAAAAAGAAGACAAGCACAAGGCACTAACCAATCACCAAAGAAGACTAGAAAAAGTGAGGACACCGCTTATGATGTGGAGACGTGTATTATCTGCGGTTTACAAGGATCTCGGTTGCACCCCCTAAGTGCGGTGCAGACGAAAACTTGCAGCAATGCCATCATAGAATGTGCCACAGTTCTAAATGATTCAAAGATGCTGGCAAAAGTAATGGAAAGGCATGATTTAATGTCACTCGAAGGCAAGTATCACAATAAATGTCTTACAGCATTAAAAAACCGCAGAAAATCTGCCGAACCTAAAAGTGAGAGTAATGATTATCTGAGGCAAATCTATGGAATCACGTACTCCAGACTGATTGCCTACATGAACGAAGAACGAGAACTTTCGAAGGAGCCAGTTTTTTTTAATTTGGCCCAACTCGCTAGATTCCAGTCTCAGTACATGCGTGAATTAGGCGTTAGTGTGGATATTCATTCCACTAGGTTAAAGGAAAAATTACTCCGAGACTGCCCATATTTACTCTCGATTGAAAGGAAAGGTCAAGCCACTCTCATTACCTTTAAAGAGGATGTAAATTTCGTTATTTCGTCTATGGCAACAAGAGATTACAACGAGGAAGGCAAATCTCTTTGTGAGGCAGCTCAGATTGTCAGAGCAGACATATTTAGCGAAGAGAGGGTAAATCTGGAAACGGCACCTTCCAGCTTACTCGCTCTGATTAATATGATTCTATATGGACCTGCTTCAAATGCTCATGATGACAGCATGGTTCACCATCTTGCAGAATTAGTGACATTCCATGCTATGAAAAACCCAAAGAGGGGAGTATCAAGGCGGCACCTTCGAAGTCAAGAAACAGATACTCCAGTGTATTTAGCCTCAAAACTATATGCAGAGACTCGTAAAAAAAGTCTGATCGATTATGCCTTCAAGATGGGTATGTGTATATCCTACGACAGACTCCAATCACTACTTATTGAGAAGGGTAATGAAAGATGTGAGATGTATCATCAAGATGGAGTGGTTTGCCCTCCCAAACTCAAAAAAAATATATTCGTCACAGCAGCTGTTGATAATATTGACTACAACCCATCTTCTACAACGGCACAAAGTGCATTCCACGGCACAGCAATTACTTTGATGCAGCATAAATTTCCATTTGAATCAGGTACACCTAGTCATATTTAATTCATACGTATTATCCTAATTGTCTGCGTTTTGCGGTAGGCCTATTGGCCTGTCTGTAGGACATACTCTTTAAAATGAATAAGCTAATTGTTGTAGTAGCCTAATTAACCTCCGTTCGTTTTAGTTAACGCAAATTTACATCAGGTTCACTCATTTTTTAAGACCAGTCTACAGAATATTCAATTTTTTTTTCCAGGGCTTGAACGTCAATTTGTTCATCAGACCAACGATGTAATCAAGAGCGAGAAAGATGTTCACTCAAAGAAGAAAAAATTGATGGACCTTCCTGCTAATTACGCTACAGTTTCTCCCTGTTTTATCGATGTGACAAGAGCACCGTGTTCTCTTTCAACAAACGTCCACTGTAATCCACTCACAGTAGAACCACTTACACAAGAAAAGGGCTGGCTTGAATCAAATATAAATGAATCGTGTCAAATCTGGGAAGCCTATCATACCCCTTCAGATCGGTCTGAAGAAGGAAGACATTCTACTGAAGTAGCTCTACTGCCTGTTTTCTACGAACAGGCGCATTCTACAGCAATGATGATGCACACAATGAAAGTTGTAATGGATGCAGTGAAGTTTCTGAACCCTAATCAAACGCCGGTGGTGGTTGCTGATCAGCCTCTTTATACAAAATTGAAGCAGATCCAGTATACATGTCCTGATTCTTTTGGAGAGAAGAAATTATTTGTCATGATGGGTCCACTGCACGTTGAACTTACTATGGACAAAGTACTGGGTCAATTTTTAGATGGCAGTGGCTGGGTTGAATCATTAGTTCAGGCCAATGTTACGTCGCAGGGGAGAGCTGAATCCTTGTTGAGTGGTTCTCACATCACTCGAGGACGATATGCTCATCAGGTAAATTTATTAAATTTAAGTGAGGATTGAAACAAACAAAAATTACAAACATTCTATTTTCATAATAATTTTGATCATCAGGTTACTGCAGTAGTACTTTACTCGCTTCTTATGGATGCCTACTGCATGCAACTTTCAGATGAAATTCAGCCCTCCCCCAAGCAGACATTTGAGGAATGGTGTAATCTGAAGAAAGAACAGACTCCTCAATTCAGCTATTGGTTTACAGTACTTAATTTGGAACTCTTGCTTTTACAAACTGTGCGATCTTTGAGGACAGGAAATTTTGGTCTTTATGTGGATAGTTTAAGAAGAATGGTGCCTTGGTTCTTTGCGTTGGATCATGTCCATTACGCTCGATGGACAGCAGTGCATTTGAGAGACTTGATAAATTTGGAAGAGTTGCATCCAGAACTACATAAGAAGTTTCACGATGGTCTGTTTGTTGCAAGGATCACTGAACGTCCATTTTCTGGTATGGCTCTTGATCAGGCCCATGAACAGATGAACAGCATTCTGAAAGGAGATGGAGGTAATATAGCTTTGATCTGTTTTTATCATGAATTGGAGGTCAAAAATAATTGATTTTCATGAATGACCCAAATAAAATACAGTGGAACCTCTACAATTTGAACTCTCATAATTCAAAAATCTCTATAAATCGAAAAAACCTGCTTGTCCCTCGGAAAATTCCGTTATTCCAAAGAAAATTCGTGTATTTTTCCTCCCTCCATATTTTGAATTTTTTGGAAGCTCATCTTACCTTTTAAGTCGAAAATATCACCTTATTATAGTAGTTCCACTGTATTGTTATTATGATAACTCACCCTAATGAGTCACAAATAGGAATTTGAAAATATTTTGAGCCACGAGTTATGTAGGAAAAAGGAGCTTGAAAAAATGTAGACTCAAAATGGAAGGGGGCAGAGGCCACCATCTGAAGGAAAGAAACTTGGCAAAGTTTCAACTTGAAAGCAAAAGAGGAAAATCTTGACTTAAGAAAACATTAAGACATTGGCTCTAGAATGAGGGGCAGTTGGCTGACCTATTGAAGGGACTTTGAAAAATATTGAATGACAAGCTAAATGGAAGAAATGGTTCTGCGTTTTCCATTACGACAAAATGAAAGGTGGAATTAGTCACAATCTGTAACTTATGCATTAATTTTTTAAATTCCCTCATAGACATATTTTTGATTTCTTAGGTATGATTGGTATCACGGAAAATCCGGAAGCTTTGAGGAAATGGCTCATTTCGGGGCCAGCGCTCACCGATATGGTCCATTCTTACGAACGCGATGTACTAAAAATTCATTTTGCAGATGCAAAAACGAGTATTCACCATAATGATACTCGTGCGATGAAAACTAAATTTGAGCGAGATGTTCAATCTATGCGAGCTACTCTAAAGGATTTAGGAAACCCATTTTTAGAGGAGTCTAAAGAGCTCTACAATATAAGCACAAGGAGAGTTGCGACAGATAGTATTGTTCAAACAATATTCAAAATCGAGAAATGTGGTGACGAACAGTACAAGCGCTTTGCTGAAGAAAGACTAAAATCAGGTAAAAATTTGTTGGACCCAATAAAACTTAACAAGTTTCCCCTCTTTGGCAGCTCTGTAAAATCATCGCAAAGCAATGTGAAGACTAAAATTAGAGATCTGAAAAATAACTGCAGTTTGTTTAGTCGACTGTATATAGCTACCTGTTCACATAGGGATGGAGATCTGGATAACTTTTTCTCACATGAGAATCAACAATATCCTCCGTCATTAGCCTTGAGTACTGGGAGTATTCGTTCGTGTGCGAAGTCTGATATAATAAAATGTCTACTCCGAGACTCCAAGTATGCTGATGTGGCAGAACCACCTCACGTGACTATGAAAATTCTCGATGGTGCTGCCATTGTCCACATTCTAAGTCCATCAGCTCACTGTAAAACTTTTGCAGATTATGCTGGAACAATTTTTTTACCTTTCATTCGAAGAGAATTGTCCAATACATTAAGGGTTGATGTTGTCTGGGATGCATACATCCAAAACAGCCTGAAAACTGCAACGCGCGAGAAACGTGGTTCTGGCGATAGGATGAAAGTTGCAGAGACATCAAAAATTCCAAAGGGTTGGATCAATTTCCTTCGTTCAGACCTGAATAAAGAAGAACTTTTCAGTCTCCTGTCGAGAAAAGTCACTGAGACGCTGATTGATGGGCAAAAAGAAGTTTATTGCACAGATGGTTCTCTCATCCTAAGTAATATACCAGGTCGTGATGTCACTGGAACACTCTCTCCATGCAATCACGAGGAGTCAGACACTCGGATGATGGTTCATGTTGCTGATGGAGTTTCTGAAGGTCACTCAAGAATTATGGTGAGGTCAGTTGATTCAGATGTTGTTGTTCTTGCCGTAGCTGCTTTCCAAAAACTTGAATACTTGGAGGAGTTGTGGCTTCATATTGGCACAGGAAAACGCCACCAGTACATTGCTTGTCACGAAATTGCAAATTCTCTTGGTAAAAGTGATTCATTCTTCCTCTGTACATCAAATATTTCACCATTTATAATATTTATTATGTTGTAGGCCCAGAAATAAGTGGTATTCTTCCCTTATTTCATGCGTTTACAGGATGTGATACCGTTTCATCTTTCAATGGGCGCGGAAAAATTACTGCATATGATGCATTGAAATCATTTCCCCATGCTGTTGAAGGATTCGAGATAGCGTCAACAGGAAATATTGATGCCGCAATGCCCATTTTGGAAAAGTTTGTCGTCACTATGTATGACAAGTGGGTGCTGAAGAGAAATATATTCTATTGATAAGTATGGTAATAGGCAGTCGCTAATACTTAGCTCCTTCATAGGTGCAGTCCTTGTTCATCGGTTAACGAATGCCGTCGGTATCTTTTTACAAAGAAAGATCGGCAAATTGATAATATACCGCCAACGCAGGCAGTTTTAAAAGAACATCTTCGTCGGGCAGTTTATCAAGGGTCATTTGTATGGGGTCAGTCTACAAAATTGGTACAGACTCTTCCGAGTCCATTGGATTGGGGCTGGAAAATTGATGAATCAGGAAGTTGGTGCCCAAAATGGTCATCTTTTCCAATTTTGGAGCAAGCCTGTCTAGAGTTGATACGCTGTAAATGTAAGGTGAAATGCTCGGAAGGAAGGTGTAATTGTTTGAAAAATAATGTGAAGTGTACAGATTTATGTTTGTGTGGAGGTAATTGTTAATGATAGACAAAATATGTCCAAATTTTGCAAGTCTTTATGTGTAATTATAATCACAGTGAGAGAAAAACCAATTGCTGAGTAACAAAACAGTTGATAATTTTGTTCTCTGATTTATTTAATAATTTCAGCGCAAGAAAGCAAACGATGCAAAATTTACGGAATAGAAATTGAGAAAATTTATGATTTGCGCCTTCCAAGTTTGAAATAGGCAAAAACCGATAAGAACAAAAATTGTAGCTCACAAAATTATCATTCATATGAACAAAAGAAAAAAGATATCCCATTATTAGAACTCGAGATATTGCGGTTTTTATACAAAGTACTCAACAGTTACGCAACCCGCACTACATTATATTTGAGGGTACTTGCTACTATTGACCACATTATATAGCATATCTTTGCGTGTAATTGACCAATCTTGATGAGATAAAAACCAATCGCTGGGTAATTAAAAAACAAATAATTTTCATGATAAGTATATTTTTGATTTAATTCATTTGTCAGACGCAAAAAAGCAAAAAATATGGACTTGCTGAATAGAAAAAACTAAAATTCATGATTTGTGCCTTTCAAGTTCGAGATAGGCAAAAATTGATGAGAACAAAAATTGTAGCCCATAAAATTTCCTTTCATATAAGTGAAAAAAAAAGTACATATGGTCATTAGAACGGGAGATATTGCAGGTTTTAGTTGACGCCGGCAATGAATATGCAACCCGCAGTGCACAGCCCCTGCAGCGGTTAACCGGGTGGCTACCGATCTGAAATGGGCCCTCTCGGTCCTATCAACATATGTACCAAGTAGCACTTTTTAATGATTCAGCGCAAGGTTTGTAACATTAACCTTCCTACTAACCTAGATATACCTTACCACAACAATGGTTTGAACAATTCAATTTTACGCGGAAAAATCTATAATAACAGTATGTAGATCGAAAAAAGAAGTTTTATCAGGATTACTCACATTGGAACTTGTCATCAGTAAAATACAATTCGAAATAATTTACGATGTTTCAAAGTCTCGCAGTGGTAATACTTTAGAAGGATAAAATTCATGAAGTTTCGAGAATACCACGATACGCGTACATCTTCGAACACAGCATCCTCAAGAGCTTTAAGAAGACGGTTCTCCTTTGTCACGGGACAAATGATTCGGGAATTTTGTAAGTGATCAACTTTAGTCGTAGAAATATAGTTTGGGCATTATCCAGAGGACCACCATTTTAATAATAATATTCGTTGTACGTCTGAATGGAGCTAGCGTAGGTTATACCAGAATTGAATCACTAATGAAATACCTACCTGAGGCATCGGCGACTTTCAAACCCTCTTCGTCCATCCTAGTCTGGTACGCGTTCCATTTATACACATCTTTTGGTTTTCGTCTTCGTTCATTTTTTCTCTCCACTACTTTTCATTTTAATCTTTCTCTATATACGTTTGAAGCCCATTACCGAGCTTCAACTTACGTAGAAGGCATCGTTCGTTATTAACATAACGACGTTACAGAACTGAATCCAGTTCTCATAGTGTTATTCCATATAAATTTATATTTTCTTCTCTTTCTCTTCTCATATACCTTCCAGTCTTTGTCTTTTTTTCCTCAAGTCTTAGATATTCTTTCAGTATATTTTTTTTCCTCTCTTTTCAATTTTCATTCTGCGGTTATATTTATAATTCGGCATTTATCAAATATTGTCTTATGAGATCTCTTCTGCATAGGGTGGTATGTATTATACGCCATACGTTACAGAAAACCGTGTACCGCAAAGATACGGCGATACGAAAATTTTTGTGGTTAAAAAGGAAAGGCGGGGCGCTTACGAGGAGAAGAAAAATATTAATCGAGATTGTTTCATCACTCTTTCACGATGGTTTAATACGAGCTACGTGCGCAAATAAGGTAGAGCCTTTTCAAGTACGTGTAATACAGAAACTTCTATCCTTGAATATCTCAAAATAAAAACCTCTTTGATTACACAAAGACAGACGAACGAAGAATAAGGGGGTGTAAAACTCACGAAAAAAATTTCATAAAAATCGAATCACCACACGAAATAGATATACCAATTGAAGTTCTCTTCACACGAAGTTCTTGCGGGTGCCATGGAAGAAAAAACACCTGTTTTAAACAGAAAACGAGGGACAGAAAAAAAAGAGGTACCTCTCGAAATAATGTAAATGAACCTGAGTCAATACAGCATAGTTCTATCGTGGTTCTGACAATACACTATAGAGAGCGAGAGCATTCTGTACTCCAAAGCTTGGACGTGCTATGTTTAGAACAATATCAGAGCTCGGAGTTTACTTGGTTCTCTGAAGTCTGCTTCATCGGCAAATTTACTTGGAGTGAGCAGGGAACTTATCTTGCGAGGCACAGATTTCAAAAATCGATCAAGATCGAGCCCTCTGAAACTGTCCTTCTCCTTTATTGGGATTGGAAGGTAAAATATTTTCCAAAGCCCCTCTGATCTTCGTTGATTTCTTCGATCAATAATATTTTCCTGTCCAGGCTTGATTCTATAACTGGATATATTGGAGGGGATAAAATGAAATTTGTAGCAAACAAAGTATGTTTTGCTGAGTCAATCAAAAAACATGCTCAAAACCTGTACAAAGTGTACAATTATGAAGAATGAAACCGGTACCCTTATTTGAAATGAAATCAGGATATTTTAATGATCCTAGATAATTCCTTTGCTTTGAGGTGTATCATGCTTCAGTATGAATGAAGTTCAAATCAACCAGACTCATTCGTCGCTCCAACGCATTTACTCCTCAGTTCCTTCAGGACTCATAAAAATTATTACAGGAGATTATCATCAGAATGGATAAGAGACATCTGTCTTTTCTTCTCAAAGTTGGCAAAAATACCATTACTGTCGAATGAACCGCGCGTGTAAATAGCGATCCTAACGAATGGCTGGACCGAACATTATATTTCAGGCCTAGTACAACGATTCAGATACCAAAGTAACAAAGGTCGAAAATTTTTTCAAGGTCCTAATGACGTCATTAAATCATGATGTAAGCTCAACTTCAGTCAAACCATAAGACTGACCGACTGAATGTTTCATCTGACTGAAAGGAAGACTGACTGAATGACCGACTGATTGATGATTGAAATTGTCCCACGCTACTGACTGACATAATTAATTCAAAATTGATTAATTTACAATCAACTAATAACTTGAAATCAAGGAATGAACTGTATAGAGAATCAATAGAAAGAGTATTTTCGATAGACGTCAAGAAGTACCATTTTGGCTGATCGACCAATCAATGGCAGAAACCCGGATAGCCAATAAAAACGCAGCATTTAGCCCAAAGAAATAAACCAATCACTAAGCGCAGTACGTTATAGCCAATAAGAACACAGTGTCACATTGTTAGTTTCTATATAAGAGTGAAATTGTTATACAGTAAATAAGATTACAGTTTTATACCATAAAATTTCATGTTCAAGGTCTGTTCTCCAGATGCGATACAACTGATTATGGGTAACACCCGAAAGTACTCTTGTAAAAGTAACTAAAATTGTACCCTTGGAAAACTTTTTTGATTTAGGGACTTGGATTTTCAGTTTATATCATCGAAGGGAAGAGACACAGAATAATTGCACCAACTGGGAGAAAGTGTGACGTCATTAGAGGTTGTTGAGGGTACATCCTAAAAAAATTCTGCGTCCATTCTGACGACCATGACTTAATTCAGTGACGTGGTAAACATTGTGACCTGAATCCTTAAAAAGAAGGAACTCGGGGGAAAAAAAGGAGGAGGTGTGACATCATTATAGAAGGACTTAGAAAAGTATCAAGTTCCTAGATGGGAAAACATCAATTTTGCTTCAATTTTCGCTACTTCCTGAAATAATTAGAACATAGTAAAGGTTTAAAAAAATAAACATTGATGGGCTTCTTTAACGTGCCATTATACCAACGTTGATCTATATATTCATCCGAGCATTCTCACCGTTGCAAATGATAGCGATCGAAAAAATATGGTAATGTTCAAACCGCTAATATCCCCTTAAACACCGGGACTATACGTACGCGACAAAGATAAGCCCTCTCACGTTCGTAGAAAAGAATTAGAATGAACTATACGAAGAAATGACAAATCACTCGGTTTTATACTGCAATATAATGTAAGGATACAGAACCACGCGAGAAATTAAAATGTTAATGAAAAAACTCGTAAACGTTAGAAAAGTCGTAAAAGACCAACATAGTGAGATTTAAAAATAGGGGCTCAGCGTCGTCCATCTTCTTGGGAGTCCTTCATTGTAACGAAACGATTTTAAGGAACATAAAACAGCCTTACCGCCGACAATTACGAGAAATTGTATTGGTTACCTGTTTAGAACGTGAAATGAAAGGGAAACGTACGTAAAACATTTTCATTACGTTGTCTAGGAGAATACTACCATATACCGCAGTGTAATTTGCGGGGATTATCGCGGGCTGCTGGTATAAAAGTGTGTATGGTTGAAAAATTAGAATCGCATAATTTTCCTACATCACGCCTATTATATACTCCGTATTGACGAATCAGCATTGACAATTAAGCTTATGATATTTAAATCACCAGCCGGGATTCTTTACAGGATTTGGCGGTACACGGAATTCATTATGTGGTATACTACTGAATCCGTTTTAGAAGTTACGCGCCTTTGTACATTTGTTTTCCTTCTTAAAAAAGAGGTAGAATTGTCACACATCACAGGCATCCTGAATTAAACTTTTATTTTCATCCGGAATGACCTTCTTCGAATTATACTGCACGTATAAATAAGTATAACATCATAAATACACTTACCCATATATTGAGTCTTTATCTCTTTTGTGACCATCATTCCCCTGAGGAGGCATAGCATGATTAGAAGTAACATGATTAGTTGGAGGAGGAGCGGCATGGAACATGTTGGCAGTGTGGTTCATATGCGGGGAATGATGACTCATTCCTTGCAAAGATCGGTGACTGACATGAGGATCGTACATAGACCCAGGTCCGGCAGCTTCCATATAGGGATGGATGCTATCATCGTACTGTAACGAAGAAAAAAAAATAAACAATATTACTACATGAATATAATAAGCAATTAATAAAAAGACATATAATCTTATCTCAGAATGACTCGACGTCAGATATACTCTAATGAGTATAAAAATGGCTAAAATTAAAAATAAATAAATCCTACATGCACTATACGCTCCAAATGCAACATCTTCGTTAACCGGTATTTATCTTTGTAGATTATTATCAATCAACGCTAAATATTTCGGATAAACCTTCGTATTCTCAGAAAATCTCACGCAGCTGCAATCAACAGATGAGAGTTGTTCGTTTATGAAATTCTTGGCATCGAGAATCTAGCGCTTGCCTCCTTCGACAAATGTACGTTCGCGATAACCCGGCAGCATTTTTGGTTCCTATCGACAACGACGCCTAACGCAAAATGGTTGCCCAATATACGGTATATACCCCAAGAAATACACATCTTTCCATCAACGCATGTACACCAAAATACAGCCAGTTTTAATGGCTTATAAATTTAGTTTTATTGGGAGATATTGCTGATGAAGCAAACGTAATACGTGTTGCACAGTGGTAAGTGGAATGTTTATTATGTATAAAGCTTATATTATAGGTGTATTTTTTTTACGATTGTAGATACATGTGCTTTATTATTAGTAGGTATTAAAAATACATAAAAGAAGAAAAGTACAAGAGTGTGCTCCGTTTTTCAATTCCGCTCTTTAAGGCTGTTCAATGTTTAGACTGAGTAATCCTCATTCTTCGATATTAATTGATTTTCTTTTTTTTTCTTATACTCTTTATTATTATTATCATTATTACTATCATGAGATCGTGGGTCCATTCACCCATCATTGGGTACGATAGAAAGAAAGAAAAATATGAAAACTAATGAGTAACGCACAACAGACACGCGATCCTCTTACATGGGAAATAGGATTGCTCGGGGTGATAAATAGAGCGCGCTACATTCTCTTGACTTTCTATCGGTAGACACAAGCGCGACGTCAGAACTATAACTGATTAGTTACGCTTATTGGAATATTCTTTTTTTCGTATTTCCTTTTTTAATTGATGGTACCAAAATAAACATACGATACTTTAGTACATACGTCCAAACAAATTACAACAATGGAGCTACAAACAATGATGCAAATCATGAAAGTTAGATTGACGTGCACGAATGTTTCTTTTTTCGAATGAAACAGCCGTACTTCTCGAAATTGGATAAGAAAAAAATTTACGATAGTTTACACACGATTGGTGTTCACTTTCATTCCTGAACAAATTTTTCTTTGAAAATTACGGTACCATCCGTTCTCGCGGATTAAAATCTTTTTTACAAAAATCCCGTGTATAACTGCTCGCAAGCTATATGAGTACAAAATTGATATAAGCATAGGAAGAATTAGCAGGGTTGCAAAGTCTAAGCCAGTCGAAGCTGAAGTCAAAGTTGAAGTCATGTTTTCGCTGGCTTTTAGTGTAATGGAGTCGAAAAGCCGGTCAAGAGGCCACCATTTCTTATTACTTGAGCAGTTGATTCAGATTTTGATCGTTGGTTTGCCAGCCTACCAGCCACTCAGCTGCAGCTCTTGATTGACCTAATTTCATGGACACAAAGTCATTTTACACGACTGTTTTTTTCTTTCTCTTTCCTTGCTCAATGCTAATGGCTGAAATCGTGGACTAGGCGACCAGCGAGTACCACTACCCACTACCTGAAAATCTGCCATGCCATGTATGTGATTATAAGTATGTGAAAAGCGAAAAATTATTTTGAGAAGCTCATCAGAAAAGCTAAAAGTCATTGCTCAAGAAGCCAATAATAGGGGAAAAAATTTAATGAAAAGTTTTCATCATGAAGAGGAAAAACTTGTAAGCCAAAGCCAAAGTTTAAGCATAAAATGATTGGCTCTTCATTCCTGAGAATTAGAAGCAGACGATCAGATTATACACAAAATGAGAATTCTGATGGTTAACAACAAATTTTCTCCTACATCCTTCAAGAAGGGTTTCATAGGAATTTCAAAGATTTACCTATGAAGTCATGTAAATCCAGGAAAATGGGATCAAATGATGGTGTTTGCTATAAATAGATAGAGCAAAGGTGAAACTCGGTATGAGTGTCAATAATTGTGCTCTATTATGATCTCTTGACACCTACCCCCCCCCCCCACCTCCCTGGATGTGGACATCGTTCACTCAAGTGAGATAAATGTTTTCCTCAATCATTTTTCGATATTAAATGGGTCAATACACATTTTTTAACCAGAAACACTTCTCATGAAAATGGAAGATCATACAATTTCCTACAGTTATTGTTCTATTCCTTCATTTCTTGGCGTTAATAATGACTGAGTTAATCGCCAAAAATGGCTGCATCTGACTGGAGAAACACATATTACCAACTTTCATGAAAACTAGAAGACGGATTGAGCTCATTGTTTTAAATCATATTCTTTTCCATCCAGTGAACATTTTCGGGGGGGGGGGAATTGGCTCTAAGGGACGCAGTCAAACAATTCAAACCTCAAGTCGGAAAATTTTTTATGCAAACTTCAACTTTGGAAGGCCCGTTCGACACGTTAGGAGCTTCTTTAGTCGATCACAATAGCAGTATTTTCAACGAGCTTTCCAATGTGAGCTTACTCTCGAAGCGTAAAACTGCTTTTAAAATTTCGAACGGACCTTCAAAAGTAAGTTTAATGTTGCATGAAAAAATTGAAAATTTTCCGACTTAAGGTTGGATTTGTCTAACTGCGTCTCAAATTATGTCCTCGCTGTATGGATCACTAAACACAAACTTATACATAAATAAGTCATCGACTTTATTTACAAAAGATATTCTCAGGTATAATGATATAAGTACACAAATTTAAGAGAAACCTATCTCAAGAAAAAACTGCTGCCGTATTTTCGTGTTGAAATTGGAATCTAGCATATTAGGTACCTGTAATAGGAAACTATTTTTGATTGCGATCATCTCATCAGATACTATATCAACGCTTAGAAGAAAATGAATGAGAAAATTTCATGATCTTCCATTTTTATCAGAAGTATTTTTGCTTAAAAATCATTATTTACCGAAACAATAGCAAAAATCTGCGGATGGGGTAGTAATCTTACTGTTCGGTGAGTAGGCGGGAGATTTTAGAAATTTCATTAGGACATAACTGATGAATCAAATCCGGCAAAAATACTAATTTTCCGGGACTATACATGTATGAGGTTGACGTTTCTCTTTCAGTTTCCTCTCACGGAACAAGAAAAAATTATACACAAGGTTCCCAGTGACGAACTGTTCAACTGGTATACGTCCTACTATACGTCGGTGATATGATAGCGTGATCTTTTCGTAGATTTTAACAAAGATGTTTATAACATTACCCGCAGAATTCAGAATAGCATTTCGTAGGAAAAAATAATTCGCACGTGTTAGAGGCGACGCTAATGAGTGTAAAAAGTTGAATGATAAAATAGCAGTGTACCTCAGATAGGCATATGAGTGAACATTTATACAAAATTTTCTGAATTTTGTGTATTCGTGAGTGATCCATTTTCCAGTGTAAAATGTGTTTTAGAAATTGAAGAAACATTTGGTTTTAGCGCTGAAATAGTTCTCTTTCTAATACGTAATTATAAATTAAAGTTTATCTCAGGATGATGTGGAAACATCATCATTGCACAATTGATATTTAGGGTAGAAACCAGCGTTCCATGGATTTTTATGAACTTAGCTCACTTTATAAAATAAGCAATAAATCTTTCCCTACTGATGATGACCTGAAGTCACTTTGGGGAAGTGTGGGCTATTTTTCGTTCAAATATCATTCGATTCCAGAACTCTATAGATTCGAGTCGCTGCCATGGCAATTTCTAAAATACTGAGCAGTTTATTCCAGATATTATAATAATTTTTTTAAAATTGATAAAACCCGCCCACTGAAAATTTACTATCCCCGGGGCAGAAATACCGGTATTATACCTCGACTACTCGTATGTATGTAAAATATCCCCGAAATATCTCCATTTCCTCATCAAGACTTGAACGCATATGTCCCAATTTGAAGACATCCTGGGAAGTTATAAGCCGTCAAATGTTCAACGGATGTTCATCCTGATTTTATGACAAGTACATGTCTCGTCGGCAGAAAGCGAGACCGCGCTCTCTTCCAATACGTTAAAAATCGGCAAAATTCAGGTTATCCTCTTCGTCCATTTTTACCCCTCATACAGTCGCTGCGTACATGGTACTGTCGATTTATAGCTATGCCTGTTCCAGCGGAATATTTTTTACGCCGATCACAAATTTAACTTCAAACAAATTTTAACTGCTCGTCTTTCAAACTTTGCGACCTCAAAATCGCGTATACCATCGGCAGTAACGTATAATATGCATTTCAGTCGTAAAATTTGGTATGACTGGGGCATAGCTGTAGACGTATTCAAAATTAGTCGTCATTCTCATTTATACTCATTTGAACGTTTTACGCGTATTCGTGAGTTAGAAAAAGCGAACTCTAATAAAGGATTAGCCGCATATGTTTACATCTTGTCATCATTGCGGCCATATTGGTAGGAAAAAAAAACTGGAGAGAGTGGGAAGCAGTGTGAAGGTCATGTATTTTATTCTCACATTATTATTAGTAACCATACAACTAAACATTAGTCTTTTTCCCTTTTTAATTTTTTCCGCGTATAGGTTTTTAATATTTTTCCTCTCAAACTGAAAATATCCGTATCGATGCCGAGAAACTACAAATACCCGAAGACATGAAAAGTAAATTAATATCTTGAAACGCTCGAAAAACTCATCTCATAAGCTCTTGTGCGCGTCGATACTAACATAAAATCATTTTACTTCATGAGAGTAATATTTATTCGCAAAAATTTTTTCCTATAATATGGACTTAGTACAGTACCGTTATTTTATACAACAGAGCAAAAGCCACGTATTTTTTATGTAATTCATTGAAATCTTCGCGAAGTGTATAATACACGTTCTGCATCATGATATAGAATCTTGAAGTACTGCGTGATGCTGAATACCTGCTTATTTTTACTCTTATGAAACATTTTCTGGCCGAATGCCGCTAATGGCATACCGGTATCGAAACGCAAATAATACCGATATTTTAGAATCAACTCAAAACTGTGCATATCTTTTCTCTTTTTATTTTCGCTATAACGTGCGCTAATTTTATTAGTCGGATAAAATTACCTGTGCAGTTTGAAATTAATCGTACATGCAATCGTCCAATATATCGTGTAATTCGTACAGACTATAATTGTTCAAGTAAAAAGAAATTTATAATATAGGATCTAAAACTTGTTTGTTTTTATACTGAGTAAGAAGTAGGTAGGTTTTAATTTTCGCATTTCGTCTACATTAAGCGTATACATTCTAAATAAAAATCATGGTCCTGTATTCTCGCCGTTTCTGGAACATCGATTATTTGTCAATTTATATGTACCACGGAATATGAGACATTAAACTCGAATGTACTCGTATAATTTTGATGCGCCCGGTAGTATTTTTCTCTCGTCTAATCAATTGCCCCTATAAGAAGTGTTTTATCGAAATTAGGGTTAATGATTATTAACCTCCGTAATTATCGTTTATATAATTCTAAATACATTTTTTATACATTTTTTTTTTTTCAAAGTGTTTATTCCACGTTATCGTACAAATTTCCTATCTCGGCTGATCTTAATGATTTAATTTACGTTGTAAATTAATTGAGATTATATAGTCGTTTCTATTCGCTAATAAATAAATAAATCGCGGTCTACAATGACGAACGCAAAAAGTATTATACTATATTGTGAATAATTGAGCAGTCGTCACGTCATCGGGCATGTCAATTGAGAGTAAATATACTTGTATTTTATTACATTATACGTCGAAATGAAGATTTGAAGTTGCAGTAAAACGAGCGATATTCTTAGCGAGCTCTACGGTATTTGATCCTTACTTTCGTTTCAGTACACCCGTGAAAGTAAGGAATTTTATTCAAATTAGTACATCTTCCGTGTGGACTTCCTTACTTTCTACGAGGAAATTTGAGCACAACAGACCCTCCCCACGTGATGTATTGAACAGATTGCTTGCAACGGCTTGGTGTTCGCTCAAGATGCCATAAGAATACAGGGAGGACGTATCCATCATTCATCGATGAATTTTAAAACAAGAAATAAATAAGGGAACAGAAATACATCTTTGAACATTCGAGAAC
The DNA here is from genome assembly GCA_035079395.1 of Aspidiotus destructor. Classification (NCBI taxonomy): domain Eukaryota; kingdom Metazoa; phylum Arthropoda; class Insecta; order Hemiptera; family Diaspididae; genus Aspidiotus; species Aspidiotus destructor. The sequence goes on along the minus strand of JAVHKZ010000003.1, from coordinate 4,901,009 downwards.
TTCCATATTTTAAATATTAGTCTAGGCAAATAAGGAGAAAAGAAAACATTGCGACATAGTAAAGGTCTGATTGCTGGAAATGGTCAAGAATGATGTCCAAAACAACATACTAACTTCTCCGCGTTTTTCCCCTGGAGCTTCTATTTTTATGGGGGTTCAAACCTCCTCAAAATCAGTTTTTTGTAAATATCTCGCTTAAAACGCATGTTAGAGAAAAAAGTCATCAGTCAAAAGTTATTCCTCGTGAAATTTCCTATCGAATAATGTACTTTATTCTTAGCCTACTCGTGATAGTTGGCCTACAAATTCATGGAGAATTAGCCTCCATCCGCAAATACCGCGAACCTTGCCAATAGTTGATGTCGCGCGGTTGTCACGCGCGAAGATAACGTTAATATTTCACTAGTACGATAAAACGTATTCTAATTTTGTTAGTTCGAAGTAATTGTCACAGAAAATTTGTTTGCAACAATTAGAGAGGTGCTCGAAGAACTTCAAATACTGCCCAGCTGTATTCTTCAACATAAGTTAAGCATTCGAACGAGTCTAGATGAGTGGTGTCCTTCATAAAATAAGAAAGCATTTTTCAAGCTAACATGAAGAATTTTGTCTTCCTACTACAGCAATAAGACTTGTACCACTAACCCATCCCAATTCAGCTAGAGTATTACAGGGAAGCGTCCTTGGCCATCCAGCATTGGTTTTACTTTCACTGCGGACATCCCGATCCAAGACAAAATACCACGTAGGCATCATTCACAGATAATACTGCAGCACTAAGAACTCATGAAGGCTATCCTGCAGCAGCTACACAACTCCAGAAAGCATTTATCGAAATAATGATTGGGCAAAGCCATGGAAAACGCAAATACATGTGGGCAAGACAATCCGAGTTGACTGGAGATATTCTTTTTGTAGCCACGAGAGATAGACATGCTAATGAAGAAAGAGAGAATTGAGATACAACACGTAATAACGAGAACTGGGCGAAGGATTCGCTACGCTAGAATTTCTTTTCTTGGCCCAGCTTCTTAAAAGCTAGCTTCAGAGCTTAGGAGATTTGGTATTCGAGCTGCTTTCTATCCGTTGTGCATTCTATAGGTAGCCTGAGCAGCCTAAAAGATTGTGTTTCTGCTCTTAAAAAATCAGGTATCTACAAAGCTCATTGTGAGCTCTGCAACTTTTTAGATCGCACTCTTTACCAGAGGATCATGGAGCATCCTTTAGACTACACAAATGCTATGAAGATCTCGGCTGAAGGTAATACATCTTTACAGGTTTCTTTCTGTTGAATCTGCGATGGATGAGCATTGCATTCTCCAAAATCATAGATTTGAGAACGTAGTTTTCGAGCTCATACACCAGACTGACAAGGGACGCTCCTTACATCGGTTGGAAGAAACCTCTCTTCTGCAGGCCATATCTAATAATAAAACGGTATTTGAATAATCGATAGGTACACATTCACTAACCCTTCTCTTAACCACTACTTTCATATTAGTCACGTTTAATCTCAGCGTGTATATACCTCTCTTTCGACTTCATCAGCTTGATTCAGCTCGTACCTAATGATGGTTGGGTAAATACATCCAAAACGGGTCGTTATTCTTTGCTTTCTGAGCGCATGGGTGGAAATTATATGAACAATAAACCTCAGGTTATCCTCCATACCTCTACAAAGACCAGAAAACGCTTGGGCGCAAACTGACATAAAAAAATCTGTGACTCGTCCTGAGCACCTTTAAGAGAGATTTCAACCACGTGATCTTCAAATGTATGATGGGCAGTTGGTTACATCATACTGAAAACGATATTTGCTGCAAATTTTCTGTGACAATTACTTCAAACCAACAAAATTAGAATACGTTTCATCGTACTAGTGAAATATTAACGTTACCTCCGCGCGACATCAACTATCGGCAAGGTTCGCGGTATTTGCGGATGGAGGCTAATTCTCCATGAATTTGTAGGCCAACTATCACGAGTAGGCTAAGAATAAAGTACATAATCCGATAGGAAATTTCACGAGGAATAATTTTTGACTGATGACTTTTTTCTCTAACATGCGTTTTAAGCGAGATATTTACAAAAAACTGATTTTGAGGAGGTTTGAACCCCTATAAAAATCGAAGCTCCAGGGGAAAAACGCGGAGAAGTTAGTATGTTGTTTTGGACATCATTCTTGACCATTTCCAGCAATCAGACCTCTACTATGTCGCAATGTTTTTTTTTCCCCTCCAAAATCTGTCTAATTTGCCTGGACTATATAAACCTTTGGCTCTTTTTATTTCTTATTATCGACATCAATGTATGATCGAAACGTTCCCCATGTACATATTCTTATGAGAATCGATACGAAAGTTGGATCTATGATCGTAAAACAGGATGACTATCGAACCTATTTACGGGTATTTTTGCTTACTGTCTTCGACTGTTAAATCAATGTTGTGACGTCATCTGGGTAAAATATAAGGCTCGCTAGTCGCATTAACTAAAGACTTAGGTACTTAAAAACTAACTTTTCATATTGATTGGCTTGGGCTATCAGCTACCAGCTAACGCAGTCTCATTGGCTAGCTAACGGCTAAAAATATCAATATGGGTATTACAGGCTATTTGGAGCTCTCCTTAACTATTTGAGTAAAATGTAATTTCCACTTCCCGCCCAATTGCTGGCAAGCAAGCAAAGGAAAATTCAAAAATTGTACTTCTTTTTGAATTGTCTTACGCCGCTACGCCGGTGGTCCACAGAACGTGTAAAGTATAGCGGTGTTCCCGGACACCCGGACTCCGGTGTTACCTTCACATTACGCCCAAAAAAAAAAAGAGAACTGAGCAGAGATGAGAGGACAGAATGATCGAAAATTGTAATGTATTCTATCAAGGTATTCAGTGATGAGAGGTCACAAAAATTAGCCGTTAGCAATTTCAATTTGAATGGCCAATGGCTAAGCTAATGGCTTAGCTGAGCAGCCCTGCTCAGTTTTCCACCATTCCATATTGAATACTGAACGAAGCCTACGGTAATGATAAGAATCAGTATGGAACAATACGTTACAATGTGAATCAGAAGTAATTGTTCACGATTATTATTTCCTTATAAAATTTTGAATAACGACTTAAAAATTTTGACGAACGCGGTCAACCGAGTATTTCTTTTATCTATTTTTTTGATACTCATCCTTCAAGTGCGGAAGGGGGTTATTTATGTGCGCGCGGGGATTTAGAATAATTATACTCGCAGTCGTGTTAATTTTATTGCAGAATTTCCAACAGAAGTTTTCAAGTGTGGAGTCTTTCCTTTCCTGTAATACAACCGTAAAACTAAACAAAAAAGTCGTTAAAATTTTGGCTTATGAAGAAAAACTGCGGTTCAGTCTTGAAATATGTGCAGTATTATTATTATTATTTTTTGTTCGCCTTAATAGTTAACATGTGTAGCGTTGTTACTTGTGTGAAGTTTTTGACAGTAGGCCCGTCGTTATAAAGCTGACGACTGCTAATGTTTACGAGCGAGCAAAATTCTTTTCAAACGTCAAAATTCTTTTTTTTTTCAAATTCGTTTTCCAAGCTATGTGAATTTTTTTTCAACACGCAAATTCACACTTCGAGTTAGTTTCTTATGTCGTTGTATAGATGTTCATGAGTATAGCATAGAATATTACACTCTTTAATTGGTTCCTAAATACTTCATTATTTCGACGCTGTGTAGGTATTACGTTTGGTCGATCGTAAATACATTGATAGAAATAGTAATGTACCTCTAGAGTTACCATAAACAATAATGGTGAACAACAGTTCCAGAGAATGAATAATATATGACATGTACATGTGCTAACCTATTTATTTAAAATTTTCCTTTGCGGCACAAGTTACAAATCTTGGAATGATTTTAGGTCGCGCTTTAAGCGTCTAAAATTTTATGAAAATTCCCTCACTTTTCGATTTTTACAGATAAAACTGTCTATTGATGTCACGGTCGGATGTTTATCTTGGCTGCTGGTTACCCAAACTACATGTCTTGACAAAATTTTCCTGAATTGAAAAGATTTTCTCAAAACTTGGCTTTTCCTCGACTTAACGAGCCATTATGAATTTTTAAATCGCGAAGATCTGTAGTATATAACTTATAGAATGCACATATGTCGATTTTTTTCGGAGGCTCAAGTTCTACGAATAAATTCCCATAAGTTACAGGTGGAACAAATATCAACCGGCAAATATTTGTACCTCTCAAGAAACACACTTCTCTCGAAAGTGCAGAGCAAAATAGTTCAGAGAAAATAACAAGGTGGAAAGCCACAAAGTAAACGAACACTCCAAAAATACGTTTCTCGGTAGATTTTTTGTCCCAATACCCGCATTACACTTTAGTGTGAAATTGAAGTTGGAGAAAAAGAAGCACTCAACTAGAAAAATTGCGACGAATTCCAAATTGTAACAAAATTTAAGCTTCGTAAAAATTTAATTGTATTTGATTCGCCAAGAACTAAGCGCCCCACGAGATTCGTCGTCAATTAATTTCGAGGTTTTTGAAAAGTTATTCGTGTGCCAGAACCCTTCTCCCTGATGTGGAACCCGCTGCTTATTAATATGATGGTTTGAAACATTCTTGAAACACTGACACGAATAAAAACCAAGCTCGACTAATTGATTATTATTTATAACTGCTTAATAATCTGATTAATGAATAAGGTCTATGAGATAGTAGTGACGTTAAATGTCATCAGTAATTTCTGTCCGCGTTTCTATTGGAAAACTGGCGTACTTTTTGAAATGTTAATTTTTTTGCTTTTACACGGTTCTAATTAACTGATCCGCGATTCATTCATATTGTGTGTATACGTATAATGTTGAATTTATGCTAATTTTCGCATTCGTTTTGAGCACTTCCTAAACTTCGTTTAGTTTTAGTAACTCACCTCTATAGTCGTTTTGTCATGAAATGCACGGATGATTAGTATTTTATAATACTAAGTAGGTGCAAGACTTGAATTGCTTTAGAACTAAAAAATAAGCGGCGTATCTTTAAATTATTTTATAGTTCGAGAAATTGCATCCTTAATGCAGATATATGAACAAATAATTAGATTTTATAATGGGATATAATCAGAATTAGGACCGAATTTCTGAAGTTCATCAGTCGTCACAGTGCGTTGGTCTGTTGCTCTTGTAATTGTGGGACCTGGTAAGATTCGCAATATGAAAGCATTGCTGGAAAAATTTATGGCAGTACTCCTACGCTGAGAATAAACCATTTCCCCTCGGTCCCAAAGGTACTCTGAAAGACGGCTTCAGCTATAAATAATAAAGACTTCTTGCTGATGACGTCACCCAGACGTGTTTTCTTCAGGTCCGGGAATTGGGTTGGGAATACGGTAGCGGGTTTCCTATTGAAGTACTGATGATGAGGAAAAATGACCCCGTTTCGTCAAAGTAAAAACTCCTCAGAGGCTTGGAAAACGCCAGGTGAAACTTCACCCATACTTATGACGTCAAATGTTGGTAAAAACCAGACATCTCGCATCTTCTGCGCCTGGCGATTTAACCGCAACTGGCTGTTCTCTTATCGCTACACCAATCCATTCCTAGATATTCCTCCCTATGAATGTTTCTCCCCGCCGGCACCTATTTTCCCCTGAATGATTTTTCTGCACTTTGTCTTTCTTTAATAAGCGGCGATGCAGCATTACATGTGTATACAGAGGGGAGGGGGAGGGGGAATTCTTTACTTTAAGGAAAATTACATAGGAAAAATAAAAAAGTTGTTCGTCAGTGGATAAGTGAAATGAGATGTCTAGATCTCCGTTTCTACTCTTTTGAAAATCTGCTGTTATACATTAATTCAACAAATCATCAATATTCTTTTTATATTTTTATTAAATATCAGCTATTCCCGTGAAGGGTACAATACGCGTTTTCCAAAAAGATGCGAGTGGTTAGAAAGAAGATTCCTATCAATTTCATTCCTACACCAACACCCAGATTGGTTTACGTGCGAAGGCAAAAAAAATTATAGCTCTCGAAAGGACGATCTTTGAACAAAAAGAAAAAATCATTTAATCTCTACGCACACGAAGGTATAATTGAAAATTTCCCAACGTATAATTTACAAATCAAGGATCGTTGATTATTTCACAAGTGCAGTCTATTATGAAATCGTTTAATCTTTCCAATTGCACCCAACCCTTCTTACAATTAGATGAAAATCGTAGTCGCCAGATTTTCTCCTTCGTATATTTAGGCATACATATCATCTTGCGTAAATATAAGAAAATGTCTTTTTTCTGATAAAATTATACGTTTCAATATTATACTGCACACGTTCCGATGCATTATTATGCCTTTCCTTCTCGTTGAAGGATTTCTGAACACCAAGAAAGTCTATTTGAAATTTGATTATTCATTAAGTAAACATTGACAACAGTCCTAATCAAGTATGTCGATAAAATATCAGTGAAATAATTCTTTAATAAAATGACTCGGTATAATTAGTACATTGCTAGACAATCTTTTTGCTAGAGGGAAGGTTTCATACAGTTTGAAACCTTACACCAACGGTCAGAAATGAACGAAAGGAGTTTTCGAGACAAGTGTCATTGATATTTGTGCATTATTGTTTCCTCAGAAATTATTACATCGAAACAAATCCTTGTAAATACTTCGTGTATTCGGTGAATAATTTGAACGAGCAAAGGGGAGAGAGCAGACTTCAAATATTTTTCCCCGTTTTCTGGGCTACATAGCATGAAAACTATTTTTTGATTCTTGCAACTCTTCATTTATTCCCTTCATCATCATTCTATAGAAATTCGCAGCACGCTTTCTCAAATCTGCTACTGTAGATCTTCAGTTCTGTACAATTCCGATTAATTTCTTGGGTTCTTCTCTTCGGTTGTCAACACATCTTCATAATACAATTTAAACCCTACTAATAAGTGCTTATACTTCTCGTAATTTCTCCAACATCGATTTTCCAGAAAGTTTTCTGATCAATGACTACTACACGTACACCCCTAATTTAGATTCATTTTTATATGAGTAAAGCAGTACCTAACGTGAACAATGAAGAACTCGAACTTAGATGTAAATTTTCTTGTTTTTGGAGCGAGAAGGAATTTCAAAAATGCTTGACCAATAATATAGAGATTCCCCATTGAAAAGAGTTAGCTGTATATAAACATGAAATTTTTTTCATGTTGGGTCAAAACGACAAAAAAAGTGAAACGGCTCGTATTATCAGCTGATCGAGCTGATTGAAAAAGTTATGTTTCTGGATCCTTTATTATTATATGTAATACCTTTTTTTTTTTTACATCACCTTCGTTTCAATGAATAGTAAAAAAAAAAAAAAATCCCACACAGGTGAGTGTAACGGATTCCAGGATGTGGGTCAGATTTTTTTACTGTTAAGAGGTTCGATCTTTATTATACCTTAACAGTGTGACTGATTCTTTTTGTGATAAAGAGGATGAAAAAATAGAAAGGTGTGGAAAGGACAGGCAGAGAACGAGAATTCGAAGGTACAAATACTGTACGAGTACAACGAGGAAGAAAATAAAAGACAAGCATTGCTCAAAATCCAAGACTATATCTAAAATAGAAACGAATTCCAACAGGGGTTATAGTATTCTCGAAAAAGGTTACATGTAAAATGGAAGAAATTCTCAGAAACGCCAACATAAAGAAAACGTCCACACGTGATGCGTGGTCCCGTCAAACTGGTGACAATTTAGGTTGACTAGATGTTTCTCTTCACTTCCAGAGGAACTGCGGCTATTCTTATCATTGTGAAAAAAGAAAATATGTTTATTTTGTTTTCGATTTGTCCAAGTTTTGAAAAGAATACCACCTGTAGATCTACCTCGAATCGATCCGACAAAGAAGTTTTCAATTTCGGTCAAGAAACCAAAAATCCAATTTTCAGCGAGTGTCCAAAAACTTGACTTCAGAGTTTGGACTGCAGAGTATCATTGACTTGATGCTACAACTAATTACGTCCGTCACGATTTGAGTTTGCTGGGCAGTTTCGTCTTTTTTGCTATTGTATGTAACTAAGGGCGCGGAAATCTTCAATAAGTATACGACGATTTGCAATAAAATAGTAGGATAGATAGTTTGAAGTTTTAAACGGAAAATTAAATGTGCGCAAATACCAAATACCTAGGTGAGAAAGATACCAGTTTTATCTTCAAGAACATCCTTTCATGAGAAAACGTACAAGTCGACAAATTTGAAACGAAGACGCAGAATACTGAAATACATCTATCCACCCATCGCCTACACTTCAATATTTATCGCAAACCTCTCTAACAAATACAGGCACATACACTGGCGACATGAAAAATTTCTATCGCAAGAACTCCTTGTAAAGTCTAATTGCTCTCACGTGGTGTACCTACATCTAGATTCCGGGAATAAGAGAATAAGACCTTGTTGAGTATTATGTGAATTGTATTTTATTCTACCTGTTCGAATAAACGGACTGTTCATTTTACCTGATTCGAGTGATTCTCATTTCGCCAAGATTTACTCGTTGGACGGGGGAACGAGGGTAAAAGAAGCCGAAAACGAATAGAAACGGAATTCTTCTAAAATCACAACAATTTCATCCTGTAGACAAACTCGTCGAGCGTAGGATTCCTCTTATCATCTACACATATTGGAGGAGAAAGGGTGAATGTGAAGACGATGTTGCGTCGCGGACAAACGTGAGTTCAAGTGTGGTAGTATCGAATCACTAATATACTAGAAATAGGCTAGATCGATAATTTCATGATAACGCACTCTGTGAATCATACATCTAAATTCGAAAGTGAAGGAAAAGAAACTCATAACCCGAGAGCAGTTAAAAATTTGTAAAAAATAAATAAATAAAATTCGAGTTGAAAATTAGACCGTAGAAATACCATTTCAAACTTCCAATCCTAAAATCTTAGAGAAAGAAAAAAATCATCCGCGGAAGATTTTGTGACAGCTGAGTAAATGAACTGATCTACAATAAGTTAGTCGACTATAAATCCAGAACAATAGATCAACGAGTAAATTAATGGCTCAATTTGATGAGAGAAAAAACGTCAATATTCACAAAAAAGATCAGATACCTTGGTATACAAAATAATACAACTAAATAAAAGTGATAACCGGTGCGAACGGAAAAATAAAATCTTATTCATCGGTCATAGGTCTACGCCCAATTCACTAATGGTGAACTTTGCTAATAATAAATTATAATCATTCCTTTGGAACTATATAATTTGTAATAGGTAGCGCTTTATTGGCCTGCAATAACCATGCACGCTATCCAAGTATTGGAATATGGTCGTGACACGTCCGTGATTTTTCGGATAATTATCAGTCCCACGACTATTTCAAGCATTTAATGGTAAATATAAATTTGGAAATAAGACAACCGTGAAACTGATACTTAGTAAACTCTGGACATGAGTTTTAGAAGTACGACACTACCACAGCAATTTTCGAAGATCTATTGTACAAACTGCTCACTTTGATCGATATCTTAATTAATCAAAAATGTGAACAGATGGAATACATCTCACAATATGAGTAATGTACAGACTTACGGGAGAATTTCATGTGACCGAAATTGAAGACACGAGACTTCTTTCTAACACTCACATAATTTGGACCGATCACATTGTAGATTCGCTAGCGTCGCCAGTGTAAAATACACAGAAAATACTGATAAGCGAACTGAAATTGAACGGTGATCGTGACTCAAAACTAAAGATGATTTTTCAAGTTTTTTTTTTTTTAATTTCTCCAAAAATAATGAATTTAGGCGTGTACTTGTAAGGAAAAAAATTGAGGAGCGGAAAATTTTCTTTCAAATGAAAATATTTTCGAAGGATTTTGAAAATTTGAAAATTTTTGCGCGACGCTAGCGCTGCCCGGTCTGAATAGATAGGAACTCATTTCCAAACGATATCACGCTTGATGCCTTGACAGACCGACGTACTATGCAAATATCTGACTCGGTACAAGAAAATGGAGCCACTACTGGCATTCCTTCAAGTGTATTTGCGATGCTATCATCGTTAGTGATGACACTAGGATACATGCAAGTAATCAATAGCAATATACCTAGTCTTGTTTTATCGTATCGGTCACATTTTTTACTAAGCATTTACCGACAGAGAAACCAGCCTCAGGTCTTCACATCATTTTGTGAATTGTAACTTGTCTTGAGAAAAACACCTCAGGCGTCAAAGAACCATTCAGTGGAATGAGTGTACTGGTATAGGAATGCGGGTAAGCCTATTCTGTTGATTGGTTCTTCAACGCCTAAAAATTCTTTTTCGCGGCAGGGCACCATTATCAGCTGATTTGCGATGATTCGAGTCAACCATGAAACTTGAGGAACCTACTTCAAATTCTTTGATAAAGATGCGAGGATATCTGCAATTTATACACGGCCGCGATCATTCCTTCTTATCAATGAATATTAGGCGACAAAAAATGAAACTAATTTCATCACGGCACATTCATGTTAAAACCAGCTAAAATCACTGTTAAATATGAACACCTCGAAAGTTCTTTAAACGAGAAGTGCGTGGAGAGTGTGTTATGAGGAACGGGGACAATAGAAAAAATTTCGTTTTAAGAGCCATATATATGATAAAAACTTGGAAAAATTATATGGTAGTATTGGGGATCAACCGGCTTGGAATTTGGAATTATACCATATTAAAGAAATTTCAACTTCCTAGCTATTTATGATTAAAAAAAAGGTTTTTGAGTAGGTTGCCGGCCGGTAGAAATTTTTTCCAAAATAACCTCCTCAATGAAACAGGTTCCCCATTAATATAGTCCCGGCGCGCCGCTCAGCGAAGAATGGTCGAGCTTACTGTAAATAATAGTAGTCTGAATTAAATACAATTCAATTTTTTCATTCATTTCCATTGAATACAGGGCAACACTACTAGGTTCAAGAACTGATTGACTCATACAAAATTTGTCAGAGAGCGATTTTTTGAGTGAGTGCAAAATGATTACCAAGACGCTCTCAGAGACGTACACGAGGGGAAGGGATGAAAAGCAGACGAACTGGATTGTAAGTTTTGGAAACAATGCTCCACTCATAACCAGAAACGAAAATACAGAAGAATGTTTGATTTTGTAAAACTTCACCTTCAGGGATAAAAAAACGAGTTGCACGTCTTTCTGGTTAACTTTCACCGATTTCACGCACAGGAAAACCAAAATTCAAAACTACTGAATACAGGAGCCTTCACAATTGAATTTGAAACATTTGAACAATAATGCGAACCGAAATCTGAAGAAATTTCATCAACACAGCCGGGGTGGAGAATTTCACGCCTTCTTGACTAATCTAAGCCACTACAGGTGAAGTTCGATGCGATAAGACAAGGATGATTCGCTCATTAGGAACGGTCGAAAATGAGAGACAATAAACAACAATTGAGGGATAGTCAGTACCTACAGCGATATAAGTGCGTGGTAGTACGCTTGCACACAAACTTCTTTTCGAAGACATAGACCTACAGCAAATCGTGTACCTACAGGACGAAAACTTCATTCTTATACTCGAAAAACGACTTTTACGTTCAATGAATCCTCACCAGGTAAAAAAAATCACACCGCTGAAGAACTATACCAAATACTCATCTTGGTTTGAATGAAATAGAACGAGAAGAACACCATTCATTGATAAGATATCACAAGAGCATATGGCACTGAGTTCACGAGGAATTAACAGCATGGCACCGGAAATTCAGGCTGTAGGATCGCATTGAGAAACGCACTACAACACAATGTAGAGAATGCGTGACAAAAGAGGAAGGAAAAGCAGAATTTTGATAAAGATTGAAAGAAGAAAAAATACCCGTAACATCCCCTGGCGACGTAATGCACTGGTTTTGACTGGACTCGGTATTAACATGCATTGCAGTAGATCGACCGTCTCTCATCAAATATATATCATACAAAGAATTGACAATCGACACACATTTTCGCGTCCAGTGATTCTCATCATTAGTCCTAATTAGTGCGGATAAACGACGTCTCATTGTAATCACTAATCACAGTCATCTTGAGCATAAATGCCAATTGAATCTTCGAGAATGAAACGGCCAGAAAGACTGATCTCAACGATACAACACTCATCAGGAGGTTTCCGAAAAGACATGATGGATTATCTAACGCAGCCACCTTCAAAAGGTGAACTACAAGAGTTTTCACTCATACTTCTTACCAGGTATATGCTGAAATACCGGAGAATTTCAGCATAGGTACACACTGTTCATTTCAGAAATCACGTACCGGTATTGATATAAATTAGTGCTAAGGGGTAGGAGTACAAAATATCACACGCATCAGACCGAGTCTAACTGATTTTCAAAGAGTATGCACGCGAACGATGAAGAATAACACAAGATTTTTCAATACTAACCCTGGGCTGAGACATGATGGGCGACGTCGTGTTGTTTTAAGCACAGGAACTAGATCAACAATATTATTTCAAACCGCACATTTGAAAAACAACGATATTAACGCGATACCAATATAAAACTTTTGATATAAATCGAATTATCGAACAAAATTTCTTTAAAAATATTAAGATTTGTACGGAATAAACTGATGGAAAAACGCGACTTAAAAAATGAAATTTATTGACAAAAATCACCGGTAAACAGCACGATAAAAATGAGATAAAGGATATTACAATGAAAAAATTGAATCGCGAACCAAAAATTAACCTATCGCGTTAGTGTGGCCGTATATCAACATGTTATAGATTCACGGATTAATAAATCATCTACGAAAAACGGTTTCGGCAACAAGGTCGATAGGTTTTCAAATAAATGCCAAGAAAAAGATTCCCGCAAGATCGATGGCCACTCATGAAGAATGAAGACGGCGGCAATTTAGAAAAAAACGACCTTGTCAACGGTATTTTGAGGAAAACGACCCAGAACGAATAGCGTTATTTTATCCGAAAGAACGGAGCGAGAAAGAGAAAAAAAAAGGAAAAACCATAAAAGTCGTCGCGGAATTAGATTTCCGAAAAAAGGTGGAGCCTTTTCGATTTGTTTTTCCTCGACGTAACATACGACGATTCGAAAATTTACAAAACTGCGGCTCACAAAATGATGCGCGTTCTGTACGTTGGGATTTTAAAGAAACTGCGCGCTCCACGGCCCGAAAGACGCATAACTGTGCATTTTGTGTACGAATGTCAATCACGCGCCTCACCGTACAGACAGCAGTATCTTGCGCGACGACGAACTGATTTATGATACGCTTCGCGCAGGAGATAGGGCGGCACCGTCTGCGCTATCACGTGATTAAAATGGAGTTGTGTACAGTCGAATTGGATGAGCATAATTCGCCTACTACGCATCACGATTCTGATTCAGTCTTGACGTCACCCCGGAGCGTGATGCTGTCGAGAAACGTGTACGTACTTTTTTCCTCGACTCGGCTCGTTTTCAAGTAATTACTCATTTGAATTCGTTCGATTGTCGTTCATTGTATTTAATACTCACTGTCTACCTATATGTATACGTACATGTTACCATTACCATTAGTAGGTGGCTTGTGCATTTTCCGCACTCGACGGAAATTACAGTAATAAACTGCCGCCTTTGTCTTCTCCGTGACTCAGTTTCGGGTAATTTTTTTCCGCGAAGGACTGAACGTAGATTAAGACTCAAAACCGAAATAAAATGCAGTAGAAGAAAAATCGAAACGTTAGTACATATAGGACTATTGACAAGAGGAAATAATCTATAAAAGACGATTTTTGCCTCACAAAGATTTTTCTTTTTTGAAAAAACAGTTGCCTTCTTGTCCGGCCGAGTTCTTATCAACTTTGGCTCCATTATCGAGAAAAGAAATGAAGAATCTTGCAGATAAATTAAATCGTCGAAGTTTATGTATTTACAAAAATTAATTTCTGTTTGCATCATAGCAATATTATGAATTTTTGCTTCCATGAAGTTGTGTGTAAATTTTATTTTGGAAAAATTACACCAAATGATGGACTCTTGCCTTCCAGAGAGTCTTATTAGTGGCGTACTCGGGGGGGGGGGGGATTAGGGGGATAGATCCCCTTCCCTCGGAGATTATTTTGATACCCATATTGTTCCAAAATTTGGGAAGGGGGCGAATTTCGGGGACGGAGCAAAAAAGTTTTTTTTCGCGCTGACGCGCGCCTTTAGATCCTCCTCTTGTTCGAATCCTGGGTACACCACTGGAATCATTAGTACTGAGGATTTTTTCTATTTCTTTTCAAGGATTATGCAAATATTAATTTCACCCTCAATAATGGAGTGGACTGCGCAGAGAATAACATTTCTTGAGGTGAATAAGGTATATGAAAGAATTTAAAACTTCATTGGTAGAATTTGTTGGCACAAGATCTTGAGAATTTGAATATTGGAAATGTTTAGGCAGTAAAAAGTAGTTCTTGAATGCTATAATCGCTCCCACACATTTCTAAGTGGTAGCTATTATTTATTTGCCTGATTTTTATTCTTATCTCACTTGTTCTTATCAGCAAAATTATAATAGTTTCTGTTATTGAATAGCAATTTGCATATAAAGTGCTGCGCTGTAGCTAATGTCGAGAAGGTGATCATGACGTTTTTCATTGTAACACTGCGTATTTAAAAAATCAGTTTTACTCTCCCAAATATTGGTTTGTTGTGAAAATGGCAAAGAACAAAAATTGTAGCCCTCTTTATTTCCCTTCAGTTGAGCTCAATTTCAGATTTTTTGGACGACTATTTTCATCATCATCACCTTTTCAGCAGCTTCTGCAAATATATCTGGCAGGGTAAATGTAGAGCGCGCCTCTTTTGACTTTATTTGCAAATAAACAGCATTGTGAATATTAGTAAATATCTCCAAAACTAATGCTGTTAACAAAAATTTGAAATGACCATCTGATTCTTAGACAAAAAATCAAGAAATTTGCAGGATTGTACTTACAATAAATGTTTTGTTCTGATTCAACTTATTTTTGAAAGCAATATACCATTCTCCAAATTGTTGTTTTGGATATACGCCCTTCACACTTTGTAGGCAAAACAAGGATTGGGCCAACTCATCAAAGGAAGGCCAGAACATGCACAGAACGGCAACACTGTGAGAGTGAGCCAACTTTTACATGTGCTCTTATGGGGAAAAAGTGGTGTTTTGAGAATCAGTGAGTACATGTTGAATTTGGTGAAAAATTGAAGAGAACAAAAATTGTAGGCCATTAAATTCTCTATCAGAAAATGTATTGAACTCAATTTGCACAATTTTGCATTAATTTACATGTAAATGATTGGCCTACTTAGCTGTTGCCAGATCTGCATGTTCCGGCCTTCCTTTGAGACGGCCATGGCCAACTCTATACAAGCAGTACAGGGTTGCCAACATGGATACAAGCATCAGCATGAGTTAGGAACGAGGTGTATGCGTCAGGTGCGCTAGTGTCATATCACTCCCTTGTTTTCACTTTGGTTTGTATAGGTATAGCTGGGTTCCCACCAACCAAATGCGCCGTTCTGCGCCGTGCAGTTTGTTATGGCGCAGCGCAGTGTGGTCGGTGTAGACAAACACAATCCACAATTTGTCTTATTTGTGGGTACATCAAAGCAGATTACCAGTGCGCACACAATTTAGTTGGAACGGCAATGACTGATTTTTGCACGCTTTAGTAGTGGGCGTTTGCATCCATTTCTATTTGCGCGCAAATTGGAACTAAGTTGGATGCAAGCTTCAACAAACCCAATTTTTTTGGTGCGCGCGCAGTTCTGCGCTGTTTGTTGTAATGCGGCGCAACACAGCGCGTCTGGTGGGAATCCGGCTTAAGAATAAAGAAGAACATGTTGTTTTGGGTACAATTATGTATTCATTATTAATTATTAATGACAGTGCAGCGCAAATACCTACAGTAATAAAACGTGACCCCCCTGATAATTGAGAGCAGATTCTTTTTTGGATAATACTTAATACTTTCAGTTCACAAATAACCTGATCTTCCTAATAATTGAGCTTGTAATCATGATAATTGAGAGGAGATTATTCTTTTGATAATCACACTTTCCACGCTTTCAGTTTCTTCAAAGTTCTTGGTCAATCAATCACTCCTACAAGACTAGCGTGGGAGGGGTGTTACAACACTAGAGCACCTGACGCATGTACCTTGTTCCCAACTCACGCTGCTTGTATCCATGTTGGCAACTCTGTAACTGCTTGTGTAGAGTTGACCTGATCCTTTGACTATTCATCAGTACTTTGTATGGATTGATTCAACAAACGCGTTCCGCAAAGCCGACATTGTGCGGCAAGAGGGGAAAAGTGTGGCTAAAAGTGTTACAGCATGCATAATACAGTTCCTTGGTCCGTATGTTTGTTCCATAAGACGCCTGAACGTCGCAACCCGCAGCACTTTTAGCCTTGGATAGACCGATTTTCCTGTGACGTTACATTTAGTTAGGTACATCTATCAATAACAGCGATATTTCAGCAAACGGCACATTGATTCCTGCAAGATTACTACAGGAACGTTTTAATCATTCATCAGTACTGTGAAATAAAAGAGAAGTTAAGGATAAAAAGTTGATATTCACCACGGTACATTATAGAGGTATTGACACAAACGTACTTATAGTAGCCGTGTTTGTTACTGTCGCCTGAGTTGTGTCAGTTGATACAATCTACGCTAGGATTGTTGCAAGGTAAAACTAAACAGGAAAACAACACAAATACTACGTAGTGTAAATTCGCCAATTTTCAGAAATTTGTACAAGAGTCAGGTATTGACCTAAAAATCTGAAATTTGGTACAAATGGACTATTTACTATGCTCTTCATATTTAAGAAAAAAAATCTTCCTATCTGAATTTCTTCATCTTCTACAACCCTCGGAAATTTTGGCAACATTAGGGTACCTCCGGTAAACTTCCGTCACAGGTGGGGTGTGGAAGGTATTTGAACAATTGCCGCAAGCGTAGCGGAATTCTGTATGAATTAACACAACTCGGGCGACAGAAATTTTGCCTTGTGTCAATACTTCTATAATGTACTGTGATATTCACAATCTTGAAGCTTTCCTGTGTGTGAAAATTCACTTTTTATTCCTAACTTTTCTTTCATTCTGAAGTACTGATGAATGATTGAAATGTTCCTATGTTATTCTTATGGGCATGATAAAGCTGCTGGAAGCTGATGTTCTTCTTATTGGGTACTTTTGTCTACAGATATCAGTGATGTGACGTCACGGAAAATCAATCTATTCCCTTTACTTCTCCACCATACATGTCGTCTTCATTTTACCCACCCGCAGAAGCCTTGTTATATCAGTCCATACAAAGTACTGTAGGCCTATAGTCAAAGACCTGATCCTTGTTAAATACAATGGTGACGCGGAAAATGTATTCTGCAGTATGAGCCACACAATACCTGCTTGAAGTTTTAATTTATAAACTCAAACAGTCATAAGCATAATCTGTAACCTTATAAGCTGTAAGTCTTGGGTCAAGCTATATGATTATCACATCTGCGTTATAGTTGTAAGTCTATGCTGTATCTTACCCTTTGACTACAAACTACCAGTGAATACTCACATTCACTGGTAGTTTATATAGTCAAAGATCTTACCGCAATAGTATAAGCCATAATGATAGTTGCTTGCTTCAAGCTTCAAACTATAAACTTCAACTGTAGCTTCCAGTCATAAGCATCTTCTAACTACTTTCTTGTACTCTGCGCACGTATTTTTACAAGAATTGACCTCATTGATAAACAAAATACTTACCAAAAATCACGGTTCTCCATGTTGAAAAAGTGAATTTTTCCAGACCGTTGCAGTGACTGGAAAATTTTTTGACCATTTTTTTCACTTACGGTGGACATTTTTACATAAGAATTGACCTAATTTATAAACAAAATACTCTGAAAAGATAGATTTTTGTTCAGCCAAATTCACGTTTTATCCTACAGTGATACTGCGTTCCATTATTCTAATTTGTAGAAAATGCGTGTATCTGATGTAGAAAGAAAAATTAGAGGAAGTTTTTCTGTACCACACAGAATGATGATACGCTGCATTGCGCTGTTTTTGTATAACGGCTAGGGCAATTTTCTATGCAGTACGTAACTGCACTTATACGGGTCAATCAACATGGATTAATAGAATCAACATGGATTAATAGGAGACACTATTCTTGCTGGCTAGAACTAAAGACGAATTTATTGTGTTTGTAAATTTATTGACTATACAGCGCGGCGCGGTGGTAATCCTTGGAAATTTATTAGAGAAAATATAATTATTCGCGTATACTATATGAGATAGAAAATCCATTTTTTGGTTTCTTATGTATACTGATAGAAAATATAAAGGTAGAATACCGGTACTCGTTGTAATTTTGAGTAAGTAGGTAAATAAATTCCCAAGAAACTTAGGCTATTTTTTGTTCAAGTTATATACCGGCAATTCAACGATCTAGATCTATTGATATTCAATTGATAATAATTAAATGGACAGATTAGTATTATAAATGTTTAAAATATAAAATTTTCGTCATTAAAAATCCCTTAAAACTAACAACGGAGTAAGATTATTTACCATAAGTATACACTAGTTGACCATACCATTTCCAAAATTTGAGCCTCCATTGATACTGAAATTTTCGCACAAAGAGCACTTTGCCAAGGAAGAAAGATGAGTCAATTTTCAAATTTGATGGGTCGCAGTAAACAGCAACAATTCCCCATCCCCGCAAACCACCAGAGTATAGTTGGCTTATAGCCTGAGACCAAGTTTCTTCTAGAAACGCTAAAATCGTTACAGCGAAAATCTCCCCTGAAAATCGTTTCTGTATATATTTTAGCTTTTTGCTGACGTAATTTTTCCCTGTACTAGATTGGCGAAATCAAGGTGCGTCTTGATAGAAGCAAAATACTGACGATGTTTTAATAGCGGTAACTTATCGATAAGAAAAAATTGTTTGTAAGATCACCCACACAATACAAATGAAGAAGTTTCACTTTCAAGCATGACTGATGCTGCTCAGCTCTACAAACTTTTTTGTAATTTCTGGAGGATTAGACTCCCGTTTTCCCATGATGAGGCAAATAATAGTATTTTTCAAATTCATCATTCTCTTAGATATAAGTTGTAAATAAGGGATGAAGATTCATTTCTTTCGTTAGGGCGAATGATCTTCATTTGTGAGAATGCACCATTGCTTTCTCATTTGTGGCTTTTCTCTCACTTTTTAGTAGGTTACATTTTTTTATGGGAAATAACGTGTTAAACAAGAGTCAACAAAGTACAATGGAAATTCAGCAAGTAGATTGTATACTTTTTTGGACGAATATGACACCCGGGACGTCAGCGAAGAACGTACCCACAAAAAATGATTGTTTTCCATAGGTATCCTTGTACTACTAATCTAGAATGCGAATTTCAAATTGTTTGTCGTATCTAATCAACTGAGAACTTTGAAGTCAATATTGAATTCATGTAGGCTTCCTAGAAAAATTCTAAAGAACCTATCACAGCCATTTATACACATTTTTAGGGTCGGCGCGCTTTCGCTAGCCGACCGTATTACAATCACTTTTTGTCGTCGTCGTCGTCGTCGTCGTCGTCGTCAGTGTCGTTTCCTCGTTTGTCTCCTTCACATTTTCTCCGTTACCTTTTCTTATCTTCTTATCTTACCTTAGATACACAACACAATGGAGAATACCCTTTTTATTATTATTATCATCATTTTTTTTTCTTCTTTTTATTTCTTTTTCCTATTATAAACTGCAGTATTCAGGTAGCGGAGAAAATTCTTGTCAGTGCGTTTTTGACTTCCTTTGTGGAACATATCCCTCACATCCATTTCTATTTATTACTATTGTCGTTATTATATTATTATTTTCATTTATTGTTTTCAAGATCAGTGGTCGCATTTATTATTTCTATTTCAAGTTTATTTTTATTATATTATTCCTTCTTTCTTTTCCCCTATCATAAACTGCAGTATTCGGGTATCTGAGAAAATTCTTTTCAGTGCGTTTTTGACTTTCTTTGTGGAACATATTCCTCCTATTGCTTTGCTTTCATCACACATACTTCTATTTTTTATTATTACCGGTATTATTATTATTATTCATTATTATTTACAAGATTGGTGGTTGCAATATACAAGTTCATTATGGCCTCATAATTTCAACTTTGTTTAGCAAAAAGGTATCTATATGAGATGTGACTGTAGATTCTATTTGAGTGAATCCGAGTTTGCCATCTAACCTAGATGTATTACCATAAAAATATTCATTGTTAGTTCTACTTCCGTTCAAGATATTGCAAAAGCTCAACATTTGATAGGTTCTTTCAATATTTATTAAAGTCTGCAAAATCCCATACAAAATGAGCTTTCTGAAGGCCAACAGAGTATCAGCGTGCAATTATAAAATTTTCATATAAACGTCATCACTAAACTGAATTATTATTTTTATGATTTTTAACAATTTTTTCTTCTCAACCTGTTAGAATCTGGAGGTAAGATTATTGTTATTACTATTACTATTATTCCTTAGCTATGGAGTTGATTTTCATGAAATTTAGAGTTATTGAAGTCATGAACGTGAATTGCTTGTAGAGGCTATTTCTTCTAAAAATCGGATTAATAGTTTTTGTGCGCGGTGAGTTGAATAGTAATAGGATAACTAGCCCGCAAGGAAAGGAATGTTCGCTATGGAATCTTTTTAAGGTGTTTCATGAAGTGTTTCTTTCTCAGAAGGAGGGAGGGGGCGAGAGTGTATGAAAAATAATTGTATATCCAAGAACAAAGTCATTTACCTTCGTTAAGGAATGATTTCATTCTTATGAAAACAATAATTCTCTTTTCTGTTACTACTGAGGATGCGCAAAGCAAAAATATCCGCAAGAATATCCGTTAGTAAGAAACCAAGTCTTTTTTTTTTTTTCTTTCTTTTTTTGAATAGATTTAAAATGAAAATCAACCCGCCGACCCTCCTAACACCTCGCCCGAGGTGCTTGTTAGAAATGTAAGATACCTAAGATTTCTCTTTTTGTACTGCAGTGCGGCGAAAAATTTCTTACTCATTTACACAATGGACATTTTTCTAATAAATACGTCAGAAGATAGGTAGTGTCCACTGATACGCGCGTAAAATATTAAAATAAAATCGAATTCATGAATGAATTTATTATACGTAATTTGCTAAAATTATACCAGAAAATTTTTAAAACTGGTATATAAAAAAGCGAAATGATGTTTCATGATATGTAGAAGTTCTATATTGTATCTTTCAACAAAAGCAAATGGAAAAAACAGTAATCAGAAAACCAATATGAGCAACTTTCTTTAAAATGCATCAAATTTAAAGTGAATGTTTGCCATAACAGCATTATAATATTATGAGAACGCGAAAAAACAAGTTAGTCCTGTTTGAAACAAATTTTCAACAAGATAGCATGAAATAAGTTTAGGAAAATGATTTTTGTTATAACGCTAAGATCATATTGCATGCAGACTAAATTCAAATCATTCCGAATGGATGCATAAATTTCCATTATATTCGTTCGGCTATTAGCCATTCTGCCAATATTTTGCATATTTATACAACAAAACTATACGCCATCTATAGTTAATCGGCGATCATCTTCTTATTTATAAGTGAATTTCAATCTTAAGTACATGGGGTCCGTGAAAAACATCTTCGGTGTACAACTTTTTCTCATCAAAGTCTCGAACATACCGAGGCCTTACATTACGCTATTTGAATAATTTTATGCGCAAAATAATATTTCATTTAATGGAAGAACATGGAACAAGGTGTTTCAAAAGCTTATGATTTCTTGTATACAGGTAAATCGAAGGCATGATCTCAAAAACAAGCCGACGTAACTAAAAAAGAAGAAAGAAAGACAATGTGAAACATGCAGGATTGAACATAATACTTGATGAATATAGTCTCTTCACGTTAGGACAATCAGAGATGATGAAGAAGTGGTGATGAGAAGGAACAAGGAAGCGAACGAGGTTTGCAAACATTGTAGTAATTACAAAATACATACATCCTTTAGACACCAGGTTATGACGTTATAGAGACGTTGGGGGGAAAAATTTAACGGGAAGTAGTGACGGTGGCGTAGCCATTATAAGGGGAGGGGAGGGGATGAATGCCCTTTTTTAAAAGAGAAAACCTGTTCTATGGAGGGAGTTTTTGAAAAATTTGCTATGCGCCGGGTGCTGTCCGGCTGACTTGGAATTCGGCAATAAGCACTGTCTGGCAAAGGGACTCGGAAAAATTTCGACCTCCGAGCTTTCTTTGATAGGAGGCCGATTCGATCCATAAAACAAGTTCCCTCTGTTTCTCGTTTATTCATTGAACAGGTTCCTTGTATTTTCGTTAAAGAAGCCGTCGTTTTTTTTAATATTTTCCAGTAAAATACAATGACATTATTCCGATGGAGGAGAATAGGCCACCGATGTGAATAGATTTCAAATTGTTGTAACAATGTAGTGAAAATTTTAGGTTTTGAATCTTCTATAAACTCACTCTTCTGGGTTCATTATTCTTACGTTGTATGCATAATTGCACTCCGTCCAAGCTGTTTGTGCCCTTCAACTAATTCATAGATTAGTATGGAGCTTCAGTACACGAGCTGCGATCTGAGAAATCCTGCCTCTTGGCAGTATGGCAAGAGCAAGCTGTGCAAATTGACCTCGAAAGAATGCAGCAGTTCACAAATAATATAATGTTACCATTTTCATGGTCTGTTGTACAGAAAAGTATTCCACGCACTGAAAAGTTATTTACATTGTGCCCGCTTTTGGGCCAATTTGGCACAATGAGCCCTTGCCATGCCACAAAGAGGCAGGGTTTGTCAGGTGGTATTACACCCCGATATTTTGACGCCGAGTTGTCATTCGTGCATCCGTCTCTACCCTAACTTTGACCTAATTGAGGGTACAATCTTAAGATTGCCCATAAAGGTTTAAAGAACTCGGAACATCGCCCTTCTCACTCCAGCTATCAGATAGAAAATCCAAATTGCTGCAACGTGGATATAGCGTAGAACCGGAGTGGGAAAAGCAATCATCATCTTGCCAACAGCAAATATCATTCCAAATTTTTTTTTGAATGATGTAGGTCTATTTATATTGTATTATGAATTTCCATTAATTTAAACTTTTTACTGGACTTATCGATTTTTTTTAAGCACCGTAAAATTTGTAACGAAATGATTGCCACTAAACATTTTTTTTTGAAAAATTAGGGGTCCGCAAAAATTTGGAATTCTTCATCAGGGATCCGCGACCTGAAAGGTTGGAAAGCACTGACCTGCATGAAATGTATACGAATTGACCCCCCTAACCCTCCATTTTTTGAATTCAGACTATAGCAGGATTCGAGTTTTTAATTTTTATCAATATACCCTCCTCACTCTGTACAGGATTAATAAGTTGTATACTTCTTTTTTAAATTTTTTTTCAGAACCCGCCATCAATTCCATATAGTTCTAGGAGGTCAGCTGCCGAGTATTTCGCGGTACACTGAACTCTTTGATAGGCTCACACTATGTCAGCTACTCCTTTATTTATTTTTTTTATATATCTTCATCCGTGGAGGCGAATGTCGGCTTGGCATCAAATAACATTTATACTTAGCTTCAATTTCCTCTATTACAAATTTATACTTATTATAAATTGCACAATTTATACGTACATCATGATTTATGTAATACACAGAGAATAGTAACAAACTTCATGAATATCCAACAATTATTCTTGGATTAGAAATATAGGAAGATTGTCGTTTCAATTTTCTAATGAGCCATAAATATTAGACGCTGTCATCGACCAGGTTTTGCTCTCTGATCAATGCTATACGGTTAAACTTGTCAGGAAATGTTGGAACAGAAAGGCTTTATTTTCGATCCTTATGTGTATGTATGTAAATAAATCATCAGTCATAATAATTGTACAAGAAATATAAAGTGAGATTTTCAATGTATTGATGCTGTTTATAATGTTTGGATAATGATAAATATCATAATGAAGTTATACCTACCGAATGAGAGTGTAAGAAGCCGCATCGTCCTCGAACGGCACGTATTACATTGTTTCGTACTTAATTAATGAATCATGAAATATCGGACGAGTCATTTTTGGGTTGGCGCATTCGTAAATGATCAACTTAATGTTTACTGCACTGCATAATGCGTTCTGTACCATTCGAATGAAAATGATAGAGTACCCTTGACATTATTCTAGAGAAAAACTCGTACCTATATACAACATGTCAAAATCTCTTCGGAGAACCATAAATTTCTGTTGACTATTCCATGATAGCCAACAAATACGAAAAATTTAGCGCATGCAAACGTGAAATTTAGCACCCACACTGTTCCAGGTAATTTTTGACAATTCAATTTAATGGACCTTCGATTTCAAACCGAAGAGAGGGAATTATAATGAACAATTCGCATAATTTTTTCAGATTTCTACTGCTTGTTGAGTGAAAGCAACGGGGATAGCTCACCAAAAAACTTTATATCATCGAAAGAAATGGTGAAGATGGAGCTAAGCTAATGAGCTTGTAAATCGGTCAATGTTGCGTGTTATTGACCAAACTCAAAACAAGAAAACGGAGTTTTGTTCTGAGATCGACAGATTCTCTTCTAACAACAAATTTTTCCCCCATTTTTCACTTGAATTTCCTAAATTTCCAGAGCAAAGTTTTTTTCGAAGAAGAAAATTCTCTATCTCAGAAAAATGAAGTACGTTCGAGTTTTTATTTCTTAAACTGATAATACAATTTGGAGAAAAAAATCGGACGATGGGTTGAAATAACATACCCATGCGAGCTATTTGTACTTTCTATCTGCCGAACTCTGATATTGAAGTCACTTCATCACCCGACCCTGAACTGTCTCGAAGATCATTTAGTATTCAATCGGTCGAAAAATCTCATTCATTTGTAGTACTCTCGAATCACCATAAATGTCCTATTTTCAGAGCTCAAGGCTCTTTATATACAAGAATAATTGACATAAAATCAGGTCAACATAAGATAAGGTCAACTTGATAGGTTAAACTTTTGTCGTATAATGGCTATAGCTGAGAAAAAATTTTCAGAGTAATTACGGCAGTATGCACCACCTGGAAACAGTAAATTCAAACGTTCACGTTTTACATTCCCAATTGGTTCAAGCACAGAGTCATACCTATTCGATACATCCTAGATTTACGCGCTCATTAAATTGGTTCTACGACGAGAAAAATTAGTCCAAATTCCGATTTGTCGTAATGTTGTGACTGATCAAGCTAAAATAGTCCATATGTTTTTCAGACTAATCCGCAGACTCAAATGAAATAATCCACAAATTTCGGTCCAGTTCTTATAAGTTTTATCTTTGTACTAGGAGGCCAAAATTAGTTCATACTAATCTTATAATACTTGTAAAAGCTTAAATTAGGTTGCTAGGAAACCTATACCAGCTTTATAGACTCATACTAGGTTAGGCATATAAAAGAATTCCCGCAAGTGAATCCCAGGGCTATTTTGCCCAACATACAAAATACTGGACTTAAACTAGGGCAAAAGAGGGACGAACGAGCGGAGCGAATGATCACCTGAGCCACTTAGTCCAATATACAGTATGTTAGACTTATGCTGGGGGGTGAGCATTTCTATAAATTGGAATTTGACATGTTGAATCAAGTTGAATTTTTCCGAACAACATTATGAAGATCGAAAAAATTCGTCGAAAAATAGAGCTTTGAGAACTTTTTCCGAAGTCTTGTGAAATCATTCCTCAAAAGGACTACCCACGCACGCCCGACAAGCCTTCCGTAGTGACCGCTGGTATGCCGAACCTTGGAGGATATTTGGGGATGTATATGCAACTTATCGTACACCGTTTTGGAGTCGCCAACGGGCGAAGCACACCCTTCCACGAGACTTGTTATCCGTTAGTTTTTTTTCTTCTGGAATTAGTCCCCCGTAATTCTCGATATCAAATGCAAATTCGTCCCATGGAGCAGATTTCTTTAGCCTTGTTAAGAAAGCCATCGTCGTCGGTGTCTTGTATACGTACATACCTGGAATATAACAGAAAAAATAATAAAATTGAAGAATTAAAGAAAAATGTTGTTTCTCTCTTCACGAGAACTCTATTTTTATTTTCAGAATCCACTGTTAAGCTTCAAATCGTAAAAATTATTCAATCTTTCATTGTTGCAATTCAATCAGACGTCATTTTTGGATTTTTCACCTTTACCTATAGCAACTTTTATTTCCAAGATTTGAAATTTAAGGCTAGTTTAGATGAGATAATTGTTAGTAAATAGTTCGGAAACATACATTCAAAGAATCAAAGTCATAGTACTTTCACTCTAACTCAGCTATTCGTAGGGATATTAAATTTGTAATTTTTGAAACGAATTATGACCGAAAGAAACGATGAGATGGAAAACCTAAATTTCAATTATTGAAGTTAGTTTTCTATTTTTTTCTTTTGTGAAAGCATAAGATCATAGACACGCACACGTCTTGCTTGCTTTCTACATGACCATTCACCATTTCACATTGATATCATCACGCATGTTTTAAATTTCAATGCGTGCGTGTTATTCCTCATAAAATTTTACTCATTCGGAGCGTGCATACGTTGGTGACTCATTAACTCGTGACGTGCTCAACCTTGATGACGTGATCAGCCCTATCCATCATCCCTTCAACCTTGGTGACGTCACCACCCCCAACCTTACGACTTACGTCGTCATCACTCCTGACCTTTACAGCCGTAATCCCAAACAACCCTAGTACAAAGTAACCTCGCGAGGTTACTTTGGGTATGTTTCTGGAAATTATTTCGTTTGTTTGGGAATACGGATGCCAGACTACACTTTTTGTGACGTCATCAAGCCGTGACTGAGGTGGAAAAAATTTCAGCGAGTTCCTCGTCCTTCCTATTTTAGATAAGACGTATCCATGTCAAAACGTAGGTATACCACAAAGACCAAGTTTGGCCTTTAAAAGTGTTTTTTATTTGCCATTTCAATGCATTGACAAAACATCTTCCTAACACCTCATCGTATTCTTCGACCAAAAAAGTTCCAAAAATAATAGGTACCCTTGGATATTCTGTATAACTTCGACTAATAGTCGGTAAAATTACGGAAGCCAGAAAACGTGTTGATAAATAATGGGCATCCCGACTCTATATTTGTTTCCGCCGACAGGTGATTAGTGTAGTATTTATATAAATAGTTGTAGTACTCGTATTTTCAATTTTCCAAGCTTCGTAGAAAAATTGATGAGCTACCTATCTTTGGGTATCGTACAAGTAGTTCTACTCGTACATCTTGTTTTTGTTTTCTTTGACAACGTATGGGTATACTAGACTTCGACGAAGCAAAAAAAAAAATTAATTCATTAATTAAAATGGTAATAAAATCGAAATAAACACTAATTAGACACAAATTAATCGATAGTTACATTTTAAAAGCGCGCAATCTGAATTTTTCATCTATCTAACGATTTCCTGCGCTTCGTCACGTTCTCGATTCGCACACGGCTCCATAATATTTTAATTTTAATATGCTTTAATTGATTGAGTCGCCATATTTAGTTTTAGTGTAGTCGACAAATTAGATTCCGAAAACCAATGACTCATTTTTGTAAACTTGTAATGCAAGTTTTTGTGTTACGGTAATTTTCTAAAATTTACGTTATATCATGTTTATCAGTCATAAATATATAGGTAATATCGACTGATCGGAAATTACGTAATTGATTATTTTCAACATATAGGAGATTGATTTTGTGTTAAAGTTTTATCTTTCACTTTCTTTAAAGCGTGATTAAAAACAATGTTGTGCGTTTACGCATGTGATACTCAATATAGAGATTCAACTACTGTATAGGACAACTTCGTGAACTTCTTAAAAATCATTTGTATGGCACAAAGTCGTGAATAGCAAAGGAAAAATTATCATTACAGAAGCCAAACTCTGATCCCAAAGTTATTCATGGAAAATGTAGCGGCTCGTTTCCACACTTATTGTAAGAAATAGCTATCACAATTACATAACGATAATTATACAGCAAGTATGTTGTTTTTTTCCTTCTAATCCATTCAAATAATTTTTCAACTTCAAGTCTTATCCATTTATGAATGAGTTTCTTTTCAAGGTTTTTAATTGGATATCGCCGATCGCTTCAAATCTCTCCGCTGTCAAACTTGGAATTTTTCCGAAATTTTTTCATCATCTTTTTAAAAAAATGTCCAACTATTGCCACACCATCAACAGCAATTTATATGCGATTAAAATTAATGTAACTACGTACGTAATATAGTAGAATTTTTCAATTACTCTCTTCAAAAATAACCTACATGAGCAGAATTTTTCGTTTAGGGAAAAGAGAGGTAAAGATTGAATCATTACCATTCAGCTGTACAGTACACCGTCCATTTCCTACTCCAAATGTTTGTCCGGCCTTTACAAAAAAACTTTCTTATCCTCTGTACATGTAGCGCTGTGCCTTCAACTCTGCAACTCGCGTTGTTAGCTCGTTGCGTTGCTCAACTCAGTCCAAGTTGTTATTAATATGAAATTGTTTCATTGGGGGGGGGGTGAGAAAAGAATTTCTCGCCCCCTTCCCCTCTAATCATATCAGTGTAGCCCCTTTAGTTCACTAGGTGTGCAATGCTTCAAACACTAATCAGGTTAGCCCGTTCACGGCCTTCTACAATTAACAGGCCGGTATACGCGATTTTGGCAACAACGCCAAAGGGCTGACTTTAGCATTACGTTATATGAGAAAATATCAAATATTCGATTTTGTTGCGAGAACGGTGCGGTGTACAAACATGACTGAACGGAGTTATTTAAAGAGTGAACAATTTCCTATTTTTTGAGCCCTACATCGATAGAATCTGTTCAGTGTGGAACGAGCAATAATCATTTGAAAATAAAAAGTCAGATAGGGGACCAAGTGCGGTACAATAGCTCCTTGCCGCTCGCTACCGAAACGTCTATCCCCAAAGGGCCGACCAACGTTGTCGCACTTCCGATGCTACCGGCCTGTGGCCCGTTTAATGAGCAAGATTTAAAACTCTTCAAACACCATAAGACTCAGAGGGCCTTCCTCAAATACTCCATGAAAGAGGTTCCCCACCTCCTCTCGTTTAACGCCGTTAAAGGACCCGTGAATTTTTCCAAGACTCCCTCCTATCATATAGCTTAGAGGTCGAAATTGTAGCTTATTATTATTTTTTTTATTTAGCGACCCTGAATTCAGAGTGTTGCTACACTATGCCATGTAACAAAATATAAACATTACAACAATAAGAGTAGAACCCTAATAAGAGTATCAGTGTACTTATTCTAATTCTAATATTGATTTTCTACTTCTTCTGCTCGGCGACTTCCCCAGAACTCCCAAACTGGCGACAGCGAATAGTCGCTCATTCTTACTTTTTTCTTCTATGAAGTTCTTCCTGTTTCTTTTAATACAGTTCAGCAAGGGTGTCCCCTTTAATTCCGTCCCTTTTGAGACCTCCGCGTAAGTGACTTGATCAGTCAACCTTGTGCGGGACGTACGGCGATAGCACTCTTCTCTCTGTATCTTTGTTGATGGTCTGTACTTTGGAGGCCTACCGCACCACTAAGGCCAGACGTAGCGATTAAAAACTTTTCAAGCGCACCTTCATATGTATGTTGCGATCTCGTAAAACCCTCTCAAGATTGTTGAAGGCTTTCCTCGTCATCGCAATTCATGCTCTTATTTCTTGCTCGTCCCTTCTCTCTTCTGTGACTATTATAACAAGGTATTTTTACTGCTTGACTTGTTGCAGTCTCACTCCGTCTATTTCAAATTCGTAACGGCTTGCCATCTTTTACCCGCTCAATCTTCATAACTTGCGTCTTGTTAGTATTCATTTTCACGCCGTACTTCAAGCCTGCGGCGTTCAGCGCATTTATCATATGTTGCAGCTCTTGGGGCATTTCCGCTATAGAAGGTAGCATTTTTTGAATCCCACGTGCCCCTTAAAACAGGTTCCATACCTCCTCTTGTTTATCTCCGTCAAAGAATCCGTGAGTTTTTCATTATCTGGAGACAACTATTCACTTTATTTTTCAGCCTATGGCAGAATCCAACTCGTTTTCTGGAGAACTGCTCTCGCTCACTAGTTTTTGGATTGTTGTCCACATTTTTCAACTCCTCTTCGACTGCAATGGTGTATACTTATACTCTTGTTTTTACAAAAGCCTATCGAGAATAGTGACAGAATTTTTTGAGCATAAAGAAAACTTTGCGTTGTTTGCTCGAAAATAGATTTCATCTTGAAATACATTTCACATCCTGGAATCGGTAACTCAGTGCAATGTTCAAAATTAGACGAAGCGAATCGATTTCAGAAACTTTAGGAAGTAGAATTATGAGCAGATAGACAAGCTCTTGAACCCAGTGGCGTTCTGAGCCGGCGGGACACCGGGAGAGTTCCCGGGGCCCTAGCATTTTGGGGGCACCAAGCAAGTGAGAGAAAAAGAAATTTCAAGATATTAAAAAGATTTAAAAAAAGGAAAGATTTCTTGGCGTTGCCAAAACTATAAAGATCATGTTTCATGTCTTTTCACCAGTCGTCTGAAATTCTTCATCGTTTAAAAATTTCCGAAATTTCCTCGCTCCGCTCGTTTGTCCCGCTTCTTGGTCTAGTATAAGTCTACTTTAGAGTATTTTGGGCTAATTTAGTATATTTCAAACTAATGAGACAGGGGGGCTCACTCGCCTAAGCTAGGCTAGAACTACTGCGGAGGGGAGGCTCGGACTTTGGAGAAATTTGCTCTCAATGTTGTAAGCGGACCAGGATTGACGACTTATGACGTCACTGACTAATAACGTCCCCGAACTTATGACGGCACAAGCTAATAGCTTCATAATGGTTCTCGGAGTTTTCTTAGCCTAGCATAAATCTAGCCTAAGCCTTTTATATTAAGATAAGCTAGAAACTACAGAGACACCTAGTATAGGTACACCTAATGTACTACAAAGAGAAAGAGTAAGGGGGTGGTACTCGCAGATTTTTAAATCACCCACCAGGTATAACAATTTTCTACAAGTCCTTTAACTTAACCTAACCTCACCCAAAATTTTTCCAAGTCCCTATACCTGATTGTAAGTCCCTATACTAGCTAATAGAGAAATATAGAACAGCTCAAGTAAGGACTTCGACAGAAGGGTATAGAAAAAATCAAAATTCTTCCAAGTCCCAAGGTCACGACCGGACGCCCGGACATCCAGACGCGAGTTGCGGAATCATGGGTAGGGCTGAGATTCGACGTTGAAAATTTTCCAAGTCCCAAGGTCATGGCCGGACGCCCGCACACATTTTCCAGATTTAGGGGGTAGAAAAAAGACATGAAACATGTCAAATGTAATAAAATTACGATAATGTGAAAAAAAAAATGAAGTAAAATTTTTCAAGGGCCCATGATGAGCAACATCCCGGTAGTAAATTTACTCTCAGAACGCCTCTGCTTGAACCAGAATATAAAATAGTTCCTGGAAAAGTCATTAGCCTAAGAAAGTAATACAACTGATATCCAAGCTAGAGAAGGAATATTTAATTAGAGGAAAGTCATCCTCTAGTTCGCCTTTTTGGTATGATTTTAGCCACGTCCTACCTTTTTTATTTTAGTAGCTATATTTGAGAAATATTTTCAAATAATAAAGCTCGGTAATTGAAATGGATATTAATGAGATTTTACCTCTGAAGACGTTCTGATCACGCTCTATGATGACGTTGTCAAAATACGGTTCTTAATTAGCTCTTTAAGGCCAAGCCCTACATGGCAAAAACAAGGCTTCTTGGATGGCTTCATTCGTAGACACAAATTTAAGAAATAATCAATTTATTCGAAAGATACTGAACATCACAAAATTTATCCTCAACTCGTTATCTTTCCTCGTTTAGTGATGAATTACCATCGATTGAGTTACGCTTATATCGTATGAGAAAACAACTGTAACTGCTCTCACTCATAATTATAGTTCATAGTGTCATCCCCTCATTTCCTTATCGGCAGGAGGTACCGACTCCACCTATACTTCTCAGTTCTCACATGTAAGAGTCATAACTTGACGAGATATTTTGTGCTCATCCGGTGAGCTTTCCCAATCTTGATACTAAATGGAGAGAACAAACATAGCGAGTTCCTGTGAGTACTATACTACAACGTGTTTTTTCACAGTATAATGTAACGGCACTTATTTCCTCGCGATCAACATCTGGTGAATGAAATTCTGTTTACTCTTTTTCGTTATCATCTGTAATGTACTAAAATACGAAAACTGATAACGCAACGAATTCGTTCACCATATTTCAGGAGGCCGCGGATAAAATAAACCTAGTGACTTATCTACGGAGGAAATGTCATACAACTCATATTTACGCGCAGTACATGCTCTCACACAAATGCCTTCGCCGACTATCTACTTATAATTGATGAATAACGAAATTTCAATTCCGGTTAAACAGACTCACGAAATTAATTTAATAAGCTCGAATGCAAAAGGCCTGGATATAAGTTGACGAAAAACGTTTTCTCGTTGAATAATTCCCAAACAAAAATTGCCTGTAATATCATTTAATACTGTAAAGTCTATTTATTTTTCCTTATTTCTTTATGCGTGGATAGAATGGTCATTACACGATCGTCTTAAATACATAAAATGAACGAACAATTATTTTCTTCTTTTTAAATTCATCCGAAGTCCTATTTTTACGATTCAAATAAATTATTTTAATAAGAAATGAAACCTGAGGGTATTCGAATGATTGACAGTTGCGATACGCGTGCTAGGCACAAACAATAAAAATTGACCACTGTTCCGTATTTCGAATCCATTTTTTCTAGTTTTTCTTCTTTTTTATACATAGGTATATTTATTTTTTTATTCATCATGCGCTCTTTCGTTTTATATTTTTATTTGTAATTTCGAACGTGTATATATATGCATCAAATAATTAGGATTATCCTGTACATTCAAAAAGGGGAAAAAAGTGTAGACAACAAAACGAACAAGCGTATCAAATTGATTTTGTTAATTTACTTTTAATAACTCATTTGTATGCTTCATAACTGCGAGTCTCGTTTTTTTAAGAGTGTTTTTCAGTTTTCAGAATTCAGGAAGAAATATAAGAAAGAGAAGAAAAAAATAGCGAAAATGACGATTCAAACACTAAGAATTTATGACTATAGGGTAACCGGTATTTCTAGAATTATTGATCGTTCACTTACTTCATACTTTGTTTTGTTATTAGATTTGAAAATTCGCAAACAAACCGAGAAGCTCTATTACTCGGATAATATTATGTAAATTTATTTAAAATCTTATTTCCATAAGACGTACGGAATACAATTTTTCTAGCGTTGCATAGGCGTCAAAATACACTCGTATTGCCAGTCTACCGTGTAAGAATTTCTCATTTCGTAGAGTGTATCCTAATTTCAACAATTTTGATCATCATCGTAGACTAACTGGTCACAAAAGAAGTATCTTATAAGAAGAAAAAGTCTCTGCCGCGCAGTCTATATGTTATTTGAATATTAAGTATATCCTCGTTTGTGTCTCTCTACGTGAGGTACGAATAAGGAGGAGAGCGATGTGAATTTCAGTTACCGACATTACATAAGAATCAAATTCATTTTAGACGGTTTGTCACCCTGACATTTTGAGATTTCATTTCGATCTTTTAAAATAATTACTAAAATATTACCGGCGTATATAATGTTTTCTTAATCCGTATTATAACCTGCTCGAGTTCGGTGATTCTAAATTCATTCGCTTGATTTCAAAAAGGAGGAATGCGTTTTCCTCGGTAAGTTTACAATGTTCGAGAACTAGTATCGGTAAATCATCCGAATGTAATATAAAACAACGTTCTTCACAGCGGGCAATCTTGTAAGTCGTTCTCCTAGACCTCATGCTGACTGAACCATTGCGTCATTTAGTTAGTTTTCGACTTCAAATTAAAGTGAAACAACTTTTAGTGGATGTACAAGTATGTACGAGTACAAGCTGCTTTAATCAAAAATGATTCTCGAAATAGCAGAAAAGTTGATCGATTATTATACTCTTAATATAGACTAGATTAAACGAGCATCTTGCTATAATTACATTTCATGCAGTCTAAATTTTCATTTCGAGTAGACAGAAATTTTTATGCTTATCTTTTATCCATCGGCAGTTCATCGCATCGATCGACGCAAAGTTTGTAAGGTCTGAATCTCATGAGAAAATATATGCAAGGAAGAGCTAAATTATGCGTGCTCTATTAATACCAGTGTTGCAATTTTATTTTATGAGACGACATTCGATGAAAAACTACCATTTGGTTTCAAGTATCAGCCCTAGGGACGAACCAAATTACCAGGAACGGAAGTTTCAACTCTTGATTCCATTCTGTAATAGGTTTGAAAATTTTCTACTTATTTGAATGCATCAAAATTTGAGGGACGTGACAGATTCTTCCAAAAGATTTCGAGGCTCAAACCGAATAAAATTAAAGGACTCATAAAATTTCGAGTAGTCGACTAGGTATGCCGCTGTAGTTTCCGGTTTGCGGTCCAGACCAGGGAAGAATACAGTTTGAATCTGGGAGGAATATGCATATCGCGGCTGTAATGGAGATTGTTTGTGGCTCTCGTTTCGTACAAGTTGCGCCCTCTGCAAATTTCGGTCAGCCAATTGTTTTTTGGTCCTAATCGCGCGTATAATGGAATGAGAATTTGAATTTTCTTTCTGTAAATTGCTGCAATTACGGGAATAACATGCACGATTTATACGATCAGAATCATAGAATGAGAAGAGTCGAATGTGCTCACGAATTTGATGATGGCGCAGGATCACAAGATGAGAGCGAAGAATTAAATCATCTGTCCGATTCAAACAAGTAATCAATACGACGACATTTCATATTTTTCCAAACGCCCAAGGGGAGAATTATTCTGCACATTAAAAAAGATGGTTTGAACAATAGGTTGATGAACATGTAAATGGTAGGTACGAACAATAAATGAATAAGAAATCGACTATAAGTTATTAACAATAATTTAGCCCACTTGAGCAATAATTTTAATAAGTACTCAACATTAACTATGCAATTTCTAGAAATAGATGTTCATTTGCAGAAGACTGATTGCCGTCCATTTTACTAACTGACGGCAGCGAAGCTATAACTTTTGGATTTGATCGAATGGGTGTTCGGCAAACCTCGCATACATTTGACTTGTTATTTTGCTTCCTTAAAATAATAATCAATGATTTTCAAGAGCAGCACCTGGCTTTTTTATCTCTAATAAAGGTCTGAACAGCACAAACGGGGTTACATTCAGAGAAAGGTTACCTGTTGGCCAGTTTCTGTGCAAAGGTTGCGATGTGGCGAAAAAGTGGTCGGAAGATCGAGACCCTTCCTGCACTAATTGTGTTACATTCTGCAATTCTCCAACTATCTCACTGAAATTGTGGACCAGCGCGTACCATTGGGCACTTGAAAACCACAAGGTAATTAAGAAGAAAGTACGGGGCCAGACCACCTACTTCACCGCGACCAGTGGCAACCTTCCCATTACAACTGCAAGAGTATGAGACAAAAAAGAGACAGTGGATGAATTTCGGTGATTTTCTAGACACACTATTCAGGAGTCAACTTGTACGTGTTCTTATTTTGTCAAACTTATAACGTGTAAGCAAGTACTCGGGATGGAGATTAGAGAGCACAAAGTCACTGTACCCAAAGCTGCTAACCAGAATGATACCACTTGGGCAGGAAAGAAAACAAAGACGGCCGTCAGCAAAGGCCAAACCCGCTCTAATCATTCAATAACTTTCTTCACTTTTTTTGCCGTTCCAAAATTATAAATTATTGTGCTATTAATTTCAGGCTGTTTATTCTATTGTATTATTGTTATATTTTCACATTTTTATTGTTCAACCTCTCTTTTAATTGTGCGTCTTCTTGTTCGATATTATTAACACGTGTGATTTTACACTATTTTATTGCTGGTTTACTCTTTTCTATTGTACTGCAAAATCACACGCAAATTATAACTCAATTTTATCTACAATTTGAACCTAGACCCATTTTTCTACAGCTTTTCTGGGCCAAGAGTGTGGCAAATTTGGTACATTTTGGTCCATAACTCGGCTCAGAAAAGTTGTAGAAAGTTCGACTCACGCTCAATGATTTAGTCCGAAATCTCAGTTAACTGTTCACATCATTTTAGCGCACTTTATACACTTGATCCATAAACAGTGGTAAGTTTACAAAATTAGGGAATAAAATTTTTCCAACCACTCGCTAGATGTACTTAGGTATGATATAAAAATACATTGTTCCCGCAGTTTAGAACTTTTCCCGCTTGTAATTCTTTCGAGAAAAGAACTCGATAAGTTTGGATATTAAATGTGCACCTATGGATATTGATATATTAATTCTTCAAAGAAGGTACTCAAATCAAGTTTTTTTGCGCGAGAATGTCTCAAACCTTTGAACTTTTCTAAATCTTCAGCCTTAAATAATATAATTATAACGTGTACTGTAGAATAATCCTATGAGATGTAGGATTTAAAAAATATCATGTACGTTGATGACCAAATCAAAGAAACGGTATCATTGCCTCATCATTTTAGCAATATGATCAATGACGTATGTTCAAAATATTATACATAGCCTGGAGTTTGTTTCCATAGCAAGGGCTTTAGTTTCTTGCATAGTTGCATATTCAGTTCTCCAAAAGAAGCTTTGGAGAACCTAAAAATGCTTTAATTATTGGTAATCGATGTTTTTTTTTGAAGGTAGGTACTTCGCGACCGTGCCGACAAGCCCAACATTCGCCTGAGATCATGCTCACAGCCTCACTTAAATTAATGAAAGTCTTAAGTGGGTGGCGAACGCCGAGTTAGGTGATATCACAAAGTGTGTGCCATTGGCAACACCACTATGGTAACTATCGGCACCTAACCTCGGATCAATACAACATTTAAACATGTTTTTCTCAACATGCAGATATGTTGTATTGAAGTTGCAGAGCCGAACGGTCGTGAAGAACCTAGTGTGTTTTCAAAGATCTCACGCTTATATACCCGAGACTGCCAGTTTTACCTGCGAGTATACTAGTAACACGAAGTGCTTCTTGTTAAAAAAAAATTTTTTTCCCATATGCGCTGAGATACGCGTGGTAGGCTAGTGTCAATTAATATATAACCTGTAGTTCATTTGCACGGAAGGGATAGCGACGTTAAGATGCACCCTAGTGACTACTATACTAGTGACGTTAGCGCCAGCGGCTTCTCTCGTTCAGCGAGGAATCAAAACATCTCATCTAGGTTGTGACGTTAGTTCCTTTTTTGAGCACACTACAATTACGCGTACGTACTGCCTAATAGTTTGAGAACCAAATGTGTAGTTACGCACTCCAGTGCTAAAATACTCGTAGGGTGAGAGACAAGTCCTAAGCGTATGTATGCAGGCTTTATTCATCTCGGTGCAGTGCTTTTTACAAAAAAGTGTTACAAACTTTTTTCTCCATGAAATTTCATTTCAGACAAGGACAGGCAGATTTGAGGTTTTTTTTTGTAATTTTTCTATAGTATAATCCACACACTTTGTATTTTAGTTGTCTTATGTTTCTCTTACTATATGTACAACTAATAGATTTGTGTTGGTCTGTAAATTATACAGTTTTTTTTTTTGCACGTTGGTCGCAAACTAAGCACCTTTCTGCAGCCAAAATTTAGGAAGGGCCGCAAATTGTTGATTTTTGACTGCGTAGAAAATGTTGAAATTTCCAGATTCAAAAGAAGTCGAAGAATCCGAGTCATAAATCTTACTGATAGAATTATAAAAATAACTCAGAATTTCTTTTGCGTTGATTGCACGAGGACCAACCCAAATTTTTACCGTTCTAATCGGCAATGGTTGAAAATTCAAATAATGACTAGTGAAATAATTGCGACCATAGTCTGGCTCAAGGCTAGGCTACAGTGCCCTGGACTGGGAAGGGATCGGATCGCAGACTACCAAAGAAAATTTTTGCAATCAGTATTTGAATTTAGAAGAAATTTCTTATTCAAGATCCATGATTCAAGATGATTTGGATCACGCAGTCAAATGAAAGCTTTTGATCCGTATAGTCCGTTACCTTAATGGGAAAAGCAAACATATTTACTTGACCTTGTTTGCAAAAACAGCTCATTGGTTATTATGAAAAAAATATGACAAATAAACGACGTATGATTGCATCATTCAAAGCTACCAGCTTTCAGCTTTAAATAGGGTCATTTCTCATATTTATTATTTGGCAAAACAGGGGAAGGTAAAATGGAAATTGGATAAGAGGAAAAGCACAAAGCGCTTCCCGGTCAGTTATCTTATTAGGAATGCCCTAAGTCCGAATCTTTAATTGAGAATCAAGAATATCCCATGAAAAAGTGTTGAACAATATTTAACGCAGTATAGTTCTAAGAAGTTAAATATTTGTGCAGTTGTTCAAAAACTCTAATGAAAATAAGTTGATGAGTGAGAAAGAGAATTCTATGTTGGTTTCACATTGATAAGCTTTCAAAAAAATTATTTTCTTCATTTATCCGATGTAATATGTATTTGGATTTTGCTAAACAGTGGCGTGTTAGTGTAGCCCTGTGACCATATATAATTACATAGACTACAATCATACTCATAAGAAAACCCAAGAAATCAAAAGTGAACAATACCAAAAAACGGCAGTTTGTTGAAATCGGCTGATTTTACTATGCTTTTAAAAACGCATTTTGTTACTTCTCAAAATTGATTTGCTTGGCTTCAAATTTTTATGAGTAATATATATCCATGCAATCTATGGTTAAAGGTGTAGCTACTCTGCATTGTACTGCCGATCTCATTTCCTTATCAACATTATATAGGATATAAATTTTGCCATCATCCCAACGTTGATATTATGATTATAGGTACTGGTAGATCAAGTCTTGCCAAAGTCTAAATAAACCCAACACACGGCAAACTTTTTATCAGTAAATGTGTAATTAGGGCAGAATAGTATCGCACGCCGCAATATTTGGCAGAGCAACATGAAAGTCCCTTTGCATGTGCACATTGTCAACCCGATGACGCAGCGTTGTTTGAAACTTCCGCTTGTCACTCGCAGATCCAATGTGGCGGTCTGATTTACCTGCCTATAACTATTTGGACTAGACTGCAAAAGAGTTATCGCAGGTAGCAATGTACTTGTATGGAAGCTTTACCAAAGGCAACAATTGTGTTATTAAAACACAGAACTTTCTTATTACAAAAACAAAATTTTCAAACGCATCAGAAATTCAAGATGGCGATACTATTGAGCCATAAATTATTTAGATTTAAGATGTCTTTTGGTAACCTTCAGCTACAAGAAAAAACAATCCTCGAGCTTTTTCCAGAACTTATAATCATTACCAGCTTAACAAACGATGAAAAATGAAAAGTAATTAATTATTAATAAAGATATAAATATAAAGAATTCCTTGGACGAAATCAAAACGAGTCATAGGTACTTGTCAATCAGCTTTTAGTGTATCAGTCACCATTTTTTTTTTGGTTTTTCTGTAGCAGAACAAATGCCAAACTGCGCTAGAATTTGCACTGTGTAGCCATAAGAGCGCGCCATTATCAAGTCAAAGCAACAAAGAAATAATAGTGGATTGGGCAGTCAGTCTGAGGGATGACTCTACCCGAGTCTGAGTTGCTAAATGGGGATGTGGAGGTAGGTAGAAAATTTTCTCTTGTTTAAAAACTTATTCTCGTTGATATGAATATTTTCTACTACTGGCACTGTCCCTCTTGTTTTCTTCAATACTTCTCGCGCGTCTATCAAAGCTTTTAATATCATTGTCTATGGTTTTGAAGCGAGAAAGAAAGTAATTCACAAATCATTTAATTGTCTAAAATAGCGATAAAAACATAGAAGAATAAGCGTTATAATTAACTCTAAATTTAATTGTGTATCCAGATTCAGGAATACCTGTACTAATCTAGAACTTAATCGTTTCTTCGTGCTTAGTAACCACACACCGACACCGGTTTCATCAAAATAAATAATTATTGGTTATCTGAAACAGACAATAAACGAGCCGCTAGCCTGCGCGACGCGACGTTTATGTAAATATTATGTAAGTTGAATTGCCTATTCGGTTTGCCTTAAAAATATATACGCGCTTTTTCGTACATAATCTTGACTTTGGAGCGGTACCGTTTCGAAAGGAAATACGTATAAGCAACGGAAGTTCGATCATTCTAACAAATCGAAGAACTGGTTGAAAAGTCGTAATTTGTGAAACGTCTGCTGCGTCCTGCGTCATTATCCTGAACAACCGGACGAGCGATTTTGTACGATTTTTATCTATACGGATTCGCAATTTATTTGACCTTCAGATTAGGGGTCTTTTGCTTTGGAGTCAGAATAGAGGATTTAAAATATTTAAAGAGAAGCGAAGAGTGAGCGAAAGAAGCAACGTAATAATAATTTATTGATCTGCAACATATCCTCACGAATCAGACAGTTATGTATACCCAAAAAGAAGACAATTTGAAGATCAACTGTTCGAGACAGAAATTATTATCAATTTGAGAAATTCACGTTATTTAGTCGCTAAAATACATGTCAGCTGTGAACGAACAAACAAATTTAGCTAACCGGGTTGAAAAAGGAACTTCAATTATATCACATATTATTATTTTCGCAAAAATGTCATGACGGTTGGCGGCTGCAGGTGATGATTAAAATGAGAATGACAGATACAAATTCAATTATGTACATTAGAATTATTGAAATAATTATGCGCGGTAAAATTATAAGCAAAACGCCTATTCTACAAATGAGAAGTTTCAAAATCGAGAGCCTAAATTGAGCAAAGGAACTAAAACGAAGAGAATTTAATTTTCCTGCATTAAAAAACGTATACGGGGTTGTGCAGAATTTTTATGCGCTTTTAAATACAAATTTTATCGCCAGAATTATTGGTACCGTTGATTCAATATAACAGCGGATGGTCGAACAATTAATGTTATAATTTCCTCTCGCTTACGACATTCTCTATGGGGTATCAACTTATGCGTCTTTAAATTCTAATTGAACATGCCTTCTCAAATAACCAGTTGATAATAATATTTGAAAATTGATAAATTTATAATGCCAGTATCGTTTGTAATTAACGTGAACAGAAGGCATTATAAAATGCTCCCAACTGTGAATACGTGTAAAACATCGTGTATTAAACGAAGGAACGAATCGATTCTTAAAAATGTGTCTCATTGCATTATCTGGAACGATGTACGAATAAACTATTAGGATTCAGGTGTTTCTCGAATTAAATATTATACAAATCAGCAGGATTTCATGTAAGAAATTCATAAAATTTTGGATAGAATGATAAAGGAGATAAATCAAAAGGGTTGAAAATTTAAAATTGTCATAAAATATCAATTCGCATCACTGACGTATAGAATTTCTAAACCACTTGGAGTACCGCAGTATAGTATGGGTACAATTTTTTCGTCGTGGAGGGAAAAGGAATTTTTTGTTTTGAATGGTGGGAACCTATCAATGACGTCTGACATTGACCATGAGTTGAGAGGGGAAAAAAAAACTTCATGACAGAAGACGCCGTAGCCGAAAACAAATACCTCAACTAGAATAGATAAGACGACCATTTGAAAAAAAGGAAAAAAGATCGAAACAAGATTGTAAGTAGTTATTAAGCCAACCTTCACAGTTTATCGAGCTCTATAAGAAC
Source organism: Aspidiotus destructor (assembly GCA_035079395.1). NCBI lineage: Eukaryota > Metazoa > Arthropoda > Insecta > Hemiptera > Diaspididae > Aspidiotus > Aspidiotus destructor. The sequence goes on along the minus strand of JAVHKZ010000003.1, from coordinate 4,859,163 downwards.
CTCACAACTCTGTATTTTCATCCTCTTTGATGGTTCAGAAATGCTCTGGACAATATTGAAGCCGATGTTATGTTAATCATCAACAAAATGATTAATCAAATGATTTCTTGACCGTGAACCATGGAGAAGAAAAAGATATTTTGTGGCAAGATTTTTGAATAAGAGAGCATAATTTTTATGGAAACTATTGAATAATCATTACCAACTCTTTGGTTAATCTTAGATTGCAAGTATCTCATTTTCCGAATTTTTAATCGACGAAGATATTGCGCGCGCAGATTTATGATGAGAAAAGAGGATCAAATGCGAGACAAGCCGTGTACGATTGAGACCCAAAGCTTGAGAAACAGATGAAAGTTACCGGAGAACCTTGATATCTTTCTCTACAACGAAGAATCGTTTGCCTCACTTTCCACAGTCCCAAAACACAACTATTTCGAAAACATTCTAAAAACAAATTATATAAAGTAAACTTCTAGATTAAGTCGAATGTTCTGAAGTATATCTTGATGGTCGTCCTAAAAATTTCATTTGCCAACTATGCTTGGGAGGGTGTCCTAAAATTATCAAAAACTTCTCCGTACACGGGATATGTTATTGTTTCTCGGTATTGTATTTCAAAAACAATCGGTGCATTGTAAATAGGTTGTGGATCGCGTAAAAATTAGTGTGATCCTGGTTTGTCATAGTGCTGCATCAGAAGATATCTCACAAACGATTTCTGCAACATCCGTGGTTTGCTCAAAATTTTTCTCGTCATCGTATTCGATCCAAAACTCGTTCTTTGTTTTAACAAAAAATTTGTTTGATAGGGGGGGGGTGGAGGTTATTCAGCGATAAATGGCTAGCACCCGCCGATGGTTGTTGCCGTTCGGTAACCAATCAAATCTGATGCGGGAGGGTTCGACAAATTTCAAGGAAACTTGGAATATTTTTGACTTAATATTATTAAAGCTTTCGGAACTAAGAGCTAACAGCTTTCATATGATGAAAGGAAGGGCTTGGAAAATTTTGAATTACGAAACATGCTGCATACTATGATAGGTTGGGAATTTGGAAAAATATAGAATTGTGAGCTCTGTAAAATAGGAGTGCTTCGAATATTTTTGACCATCGAGCAATGGTACGTGCATACATGAAATAATTAATATAGAAAATTTAAATAGATCCCGTTTTATGGGGGAGTAATTCGATCAAACTCCGGAAAAGCGAGGGCCTTGGACAAATTTCAAACATCGAGCAATATATGCTAGAAGAGAGATTGGGAAAAATTTTAAATATCGAGCTATAGGGAGAATTTGAAAAATTTCGACTTTCAAGCTATTATGATGAGATAGGGACCTGGGAAAACTTATCTTTGTGGCTATAATATATGATGTAACAGGCTAGGGAGAAACTGGGAAAAATTTGAACTTTCGAGCTTCAGCTCCCAATGGGGTGAGAGACAAAGTTTAATTTTTATTTAGGAAAAGTATAAACAGAGAGACTCCCATAAAACAGGCCAGTTCATGAGCCCGAACGGCTCACGAAGTAGGGTGCGAGTCGTTTTTATTTTTCTATTCCTTCTTAGTGAGAACAAGATAGATATTATAAAAATACACTGAAATTTTGACGAAAAATACAAAAGATTCCAGAGAAAATAAAAAGAGTTCAAAAGTTCAAATTAAACGAATTTGTAGGAAAACACAGAATACAATAAATGAGCTTTCTTTTTGGAGCCTATCTTTTATTTTTTTATTTTCCTGAGAAAGATGCCTAAAAATTACTTTCGTAAACGTTTGTCAAGAGAGACGATGAAAAAGAAAAACTTCTTTTTATTGTTAGAGACTTACTTATCCTAAGTTGTAAATTGAATTTTCCTGCGTTGTAATAGGCAATTCAAGATTTTTTTTCTTATTATTATTCCGTTTTCTTTATCACCTGCGTCTAATAAAAAAATTGAAGATATCAACGTTACGTAGCTCTCCACCCATTGAAGAATGGCGTTATACACTATTGGTAAGTTATACCCCACCGTATCAATACTCATTAATGCCACGCCTAAGCGCGGTGAGTTGTACTTTTCATTTGCGTATACACATCAGTAATAATTTTTTCGACTGTTGCTGTTGAGGAGTGCGCATCGCTGGTAACTAGTTTCGAAGACCGCGGATCTTTTTCGACTCATCGTTTGACTCTAGATTCCGAAATTAGTCTTCGAGCATGTATTTTATAATTGGTTTTTGTCTCTCCAACTTTATAATATAGAAAGATAATGCTTCTAATATACGTGCATGAATCCGAACGAAGAAACGATATACTTGCTTATAGTGCGCAAACATTTTAATTAAATTTGTTCATTTGGAACAGCATTAGAATATAATAGCGAACATGATGGTAAATATAAATCAGCTAAAAAAATTGAAAAAATTTAAAATATCTTAATCCTTTTAATTTGGTAAATATCAGTGCTACAAAATGAGAAAAAACGTACTGATTTTGTGTAGAGTGATACAGCTTTATTAATGGAAATAAGTTCTTATAAGCTGTCTAAAATTGTAATTTTAATATATTTTTTGAATTGGTCATTCTCGAACTAAATATACTCTGAATTAGAAGATTTATCAATAATTACTAGTATTTGATAAACGTGAAAGTAAACGGGCAAATTAAAAACTAAAGGAAGGTACGGAGTACATCTGAGACATACTGATTCAAACTTATCACCAGAGCCCAAATCATTTCAGTGCGTCCGGGAAGTATGAAAATGATATAGAAGTACGTTTTAGGGGTGGTAAAGGCTATATGGAGAAATTATTTTGTTGCCGAAAATTGCCGGAAATCATTTTTTTGCCGAAAATAGGTAAAATGCAGACTGCTTGCCGAAATAGCGTCATGAAATATGAAATGAATCCATTCGGAACTTATGCGTCACACCCAACCCAACCCAACGATTACAAACTCCTTCTCCCTAAACGTCGTGTCGTCCTGGTTTTCTCCGAGAAATTCTTGAAAAACATCTAGTTGTAAAAATTTTTGTAGTCTGATTTGTTTTTTCGTGATATTGTGCCTCAATTTTCCAATTTGATGTATGTTTTTTCTTGCCAAAAATTGCCGAAATCACAATGTTATGAAGGCTTAAATATTTTATTTTTAATGCTGAGGAATCCGGGCTCTGCCCGTCGCTATTGATTTTGTGAATCACGTCAGCTAGTGTAACTCGAAAGATATCCTCGTCACCTGATGTGAATTATGATGCGGGAATCCATCTGAAAATGGGACTTTTACCATACAATTCATACTCTTAGATATGTTCGCAAACTATGTTTTCCCAAATTGAAACGAGATCTTGGAACTATACTCATTGAAAAAAAGTTGATTCTTTGAAAGTATTCTCTCGGTAATCGTAACTTGTTCAGAATCAGAAACGATGTGGAAAACGGAATAGTCTTGTTGAATATAAGGTTTTCGAGGTGAAATATTGCCAAATCAAAGAAAGTCGTATCCACTGTAGAAGGAAACCTGTTCAATACGACAGGATATTCAATAAAAGTGTTTAGAAACATCTTGTGACCTTCAGACTAGAATGATTATTTTTTCGGAAAGTGACTATATCAGCGAAATGATGCTACTAGCGCATGCTCTACAATGCAAGCCAAAGTACGATACCTTACCCAAAAGACACCACGAGGAGGACGGTTTACAGGTCCTCCGTCCACCCAAACAAGGGTTTTGCTTATACGTTGGCTACTCGCTGGAATGAATAGGAGACTCTTCCTTGCACTCCAGCATGAAGTAGCGGAAATCTGTGCCCTGGCGGAGATCAAAGACACAAGATACATCTAGCCTCGTACCATGAGTCCAGACTTAATCTTTAGTGAATGCAGAGCCGGATTTAGGTCTGTTGCCGCCCTGTGCAAAATATATTTTGCCGACCCTCAAACAAAACAATTTTTGCTCGCGATTTATCGTCCAAGGTGATGAGGGGGGGGGATTGGGCAAAAAAAAACGGTATTTTCAAATAATTGAAATAATTAATGAAACCGGTATACCGTTTTTTTTTTTTAGCTTCGAAAGAACCGGTTAAACCGGATTTTAACGGGAGCTCAAAAATATTACATTTTTGCCCCCAGGAGCGCTAAAAACGTGGCTTCATAGCGGTCCCAGAGAGTAATGAACCGGCTTTGGAGCGTAATAAACTTGTGTCGGACTTGTGGTCGTGCACTCGACTTTCTCACTTCAAGCAACAAGATTAAAAAAAAGAAAGACAAAAAACGATTAAAGCAGAACAACGTTAAAAACAAGCGCCAAAAGTCAAAACACGAAAGTTGCAGCCTAGCAGCCTTGCAGTTTCGACGCTCCGAGTCACTGACCGTCGTTCTCTATCAAATCAGCAAAATAGGTTCTTAGGCCTTTCCTAGATCTCCAAAAGTTTTGTAGATCTAGGAAAGGCCGAAGAGGTAGTCAAAATTGTAAGCCCCCCCCCCAAATGAGCTCAATGATCACCACCTGACGGAGTGTCCTTGATCTATATTGACTGCTCTGATTACGTCATAGACTGAGCAGTCATTAGTGTATGCTATCCTGAGGCGTCCACACTGGGTTTCAATGAAGATGACGGGAGCAAACTAAATCGCGACTTCCCCTCTCCTGCGAGTTTTGTACATGCCACTCTGAAGGATCTAGAGTGAGTGAAGGGAATTTCAATCGAGTCAATTAAACACAATCACTGATCACACAACAGTGCTTCAGCTTCTTTGTTTCGTTTTCTTTCATTCCTTTTTTATTTCATTTCCATCTTGTTTTTGTATTTTGACTTTTCTTCTCAATTTCTTGTAGTGTAAGTAAGTATTTCAGCTGAAAAATTGCCGCCCCCAAAATTTTTGCCGCCCTGTGCATCGGCTCAGGTCGGCTCAATGGTAAATCCGGTACTGAGTGAATGCTCTGTTTGAAGAAAAATATCCGTAATATCTTAGACTCAAAACTGAAATCCGTTTGAGGGTCTTTGGCTCGCTGACTAGGGAAGATAACCTGTTTCCATATTGAGCGTTGTTCAGAGCCTTCTCATATACAAGCAGACATACTTTCGACTCTGCTGTCGAGCGAATCCAAACTTGATTCTCCAAAATGAGTTTTTATAATCTCAAGCGTTGAAGCAAACTACTATAAAAAATTGTACACTCTGGTTATTCGGAAAGTAGGAAAAAATGATCAAACTCGGACAAAATTTCTTATTCATAACTCTGGGAGAACTTATGCTCGAAAATCAAGCGAGTTTCCAGAGAACATAACGTCATTTTTAATCATCAACAACAGTGCGGCAGGGAAATACCTATACATTTGAGGGTCAAACTTGGATTCTTAATCGTCGCGGTTAGAAGTGAGCAGGTCAATGTACGACAGTGACGTGGAAAAACTCACAGGAGTTTGGTATCTTTTGCATCAGGAAGTATATGAAAAGTACATGTAACTACGCACGCCAGCATTAGAAATGATACGACACAACATTTTGAAACTTGTAGGTATACATCTAAGTAATATATTTACCTCTCATGAGATGATAGTAGGACTATTGAAGGGAGTATACGATGCAATTATTGTTCGAATATTATCGGAAACTTTTAAATTTTCATTTTTATTTTTTTAAAACAATGACAGTTTTTTTTATCACCAATCAATGAAATTCACCTAACTTGAAAATAAGTACGGCAAATCTTGTAGATTCGAATCTTAAAAGTAATAATTCCAACGTAAAATAGGTATAATTAATTCATTGACCACTCGGGCGCAAATACAGAACCATTTGTCGGACAGTTGTAGAAACAAAAACTAATTTGTTTCGGTACAACTGTAATGAAGATATCTAATTGTCAACGTGCCAAATCAAGTGATCAACAATGCACAACCGGTTCGTGATGATAAATACGTATCGAATATTGTCATCGTAAGCTGCGGGAGATGAAACAAACACAATTTATCGAACAATACGAACGAATACTAGGAACCGAACTAAAGAATCGGAAATGTTGACAGTTGATGCTGATGTGATATAGTAATCATTTATTTAAGGATTACATCGGGATCCTACCTATGTCAAACGTTAAACTATCTGTTGTGAGAATTCATTAATCATAAGGTAAAATACCGTAGAGCGAAACAAAAATAAATAACTCTATTTGTAAAGCAGTCGAATTTCGCGAAATTCGATGGAACAAAGTTTCCACAGGTACGTGCACAGTACCTATATCAAGTATATATCGACACAAGAAAACAAGCCTATATTGCTGGTTAACTTGAATTTGCGTGTTTGTGAGTATTCTCGGCATCCGCAATATTATCGGCAGCAATTATGTAAGAAACTGCAAGAGCTTTATTTCGACGTCACCACTAATACGACTTGAAAAACTGTAGATCACAACCCATGTATTTGTTTTACCTACTCTATGTCTATTGGGTTATGGGTCAGTTCAGAAATTGTTTGTTATCGCATTTCTCTCTCTCTCTCTCTCTCTCTCTGGTTGGTCATCATACTTGGGAAGCTTATAAAGCTGAAACAACGAGAATGTTGGTCTACGTAAATAAATTAGTGTGAATTTTACCATTTATGACGAAAAATTAACATTTGAACTATACTCAAGTTTTCCCCTCTCCGTACATCACTACCAGTCCACCTATAAACCACCTTCCTCTAGAGCCGTCGAGCTTGACTGTAGTCAACTGGGTTCATAAATTACCTGACGTCAAGGCCCATCTTCAATCAAGATACTCTCCCATAAATGAACAAATCCTCTGCTAGTAATGAGTTACACTTATATTGGCGGCTCAAAAATGGAAGGAAAACGTCAGAGATGAGCTCATAAACATTGTGTGCGAGAGGGAAAACCAGCTTTCAGTTGTGTGAACATGCTATACTTAAACTCGGCGTTTCATGGAATAGGTGCGGACATAAAAGAGTAAACGATGACTATGGGAGGGCAGGCTCTCGCGAACAATGAATGATTAAAGTGATGACTAGTAGATTTCCAAAGGGTGGAAACAGACTTCTTGTTGATGAAGCATGGAGAGATAGGCTTACTGAGGATCAATTCAATAGTGACCATTGGAAAACGTCCTCGTCGATCGGTTTACCCAGTAGCATACGCCAAGTTGACTCTGAAGTGTGAGCACGTGGGAGTTGCTGGCCCAGAATCGTGCATAGTGTTTGTGAGACAAATTTTAGCCTGCCATACTTAGTGTGCACATGTACCTTCTGCACAGTCTCCCAAACATTGTCTAGTCAAATTAAATTCCCAGCTCTTTTTCAAGAGTCAGTTGAGAACGCACTCTAATCGTATGATACGAATTCTAATGTCCGAAATTCTAGCCCTTCGCGTAAGTGCGGTAGTTCATAATAGGTTTTATGACATTCATCTACAGACCAAGCGAATTCATTTCACCGTAGGTGTACTCAAATAATGAATGAACTTGCACTTATCAAGGGTGTGCTTCGCTTGTAAGAACGAGCATCAAAAATATGGCATCGGAAAAAGTTTCTCACTGCTCGAGTTTTTAATGGACGTTTCTAATTTTTTAAGATGTTCTTCAGAAAGTTTCAACTAAAGGCAGTATCGAAGCAGAATTTAAAAATTTTCCCTTTTATCTTTTCAATTAGACGTTTGAGTTGGCAAAAAATGCGATTATTTTTGGACGTTATAATGTTTTTTTGGAGCAGAAATTTGGATTTATACCTTTCCGTACAACATTTCCAGACGTCGAAAAAATTCTTCAGAAAATGGAGCTTTCAGAAACTTTTTTGTGTAGTCATTCCATGTTATTCGATGTAAGGACTAGCCACGCACGCACGCACGCCCGACAAGCGTTGCGTAGTGATCGTTGGTATACGGAACCCAACCTTGCAAGGTATTTGAGGATGTGTAATTATGCAACCTATCGCACACCGTTTCGGAGTTTTCCAACGGGGGAAGCATACCCCAAACTCGTGAAAATAAGTCCAGTATGGATGCGGTTGTCATACAGATGAGAACGTGTATCTTGTCTAACGAGAAAAATTGCTAAGGGCCTACTAGCTATCGTAGAACTCCACCAACCATGATGTTATCGTAAGGTAGGTCTAGTTAAATTACTCGTACTCTCATGACTTCCTGTTACGTGTTAAGCGATGAACGTTTCAATGCTTCGTACAGAAATTTCAAAATTAATATCGAGAAATTTGACGTGCATTCTTTGAAAATAATAATATTCTCAAGAATCAACAATCACGGCAATGTGCGGGCAAGTTCAATAGTTGCAATTATAAAAGAAAGATTGAAGTCTTTGAATGTACCAGCAGGTATTCTATAATCGTAGGTTTATTATACAAATCATACTGATAGTTCTATCATCATCAAGGTCTTATGCGCCACAAGTTCAAGGTATCACCAGGGTTGTTGCCTGTGTTCGAACAAATTGCATTAGTCTATTTCGAGTGCAGACTACACGATCAAAAACTTGGATTCCCTGAATTATATGTTCTTACTCGACTTACTTCGAGTATTTATCGAAAAATGAATTGGTCTTTGTCTTGTTTTTTTTTTTTAAATTTCTAGAAGAACAAGTTTTTAAATTAGTACCTATGGAATAAACAGAAATTTTGGGCTTCGAGGTGTATCGATAACGAAGAGCTTGAAGCATTAGAAAGATTCTTGAAGATATTATTGAGAAGAGAATTCTAATAATTGTGGACTTCAAAAACAACTCATGATTATCTTTTGAAAATGAGATTTTGATTGGATTTTTTTATCAATATTTTTTAATTAAGTGAATAAATTTAGTCATGGAGCGACGATACACTTTTTTTTACCGTCTCTAGCGCTGAGGAAACGAACGATATGATCGTATTACACAGTTCTTCTAAGGTAGAATGAGTGAACTGCTGAGAGAAACTTCCGTGGACACCTTGTTTATTTCCTTTTTAGCGGGGAACCCGTTATCCATTTTGTTAGGGGGGACATCCTCAGAAAACGTATGCGTCCCCATCCGCGTCCAGGGCGTGACGTGACGTGTGATGCTTCATGACGTCATCAATGACCTTGACCTACTTTAGGGACTTGAAAAAAAATTCAACTTCCAGCCTTCATTATATCAGGCCTGGTACACTGTAGACTGAGAAGAGCCCAGCGAACTCATTTGCTTAGGGGACATTTTCGCGCCAACGTGATCGCGAGCGCGGGAGGTTGCAGGTTCCCCACTACTATAGCAGACCTGCAATGGCCTCTAAATTTTTTTTGTCAGGTTAGAAAAAATCATGACGGAACCATTCAATAGACACTATAACAACGAAGAGGGAAAATAAGGAGGACCATTCCAAACGCGTCTAAACGATACACATTATTTGAAGCATATAATTATCAATCTGCAGACAATATCTACAACGTCATATTCCACATTTACCTTTCCAATTTGTCAATTTTCTGTTTCTTTTTCTTCATCCAAAGTCAGATATCCGAAGATATTGAGCCCTCTTGAAAGTCTGAGCTCGGGACATCTCCTATTGATACATTGATACGCCCTTTCATGATGTCAGGCCTGGCAAGCTATTTTCATCTCGGTACTTATGTAATGTGCTTGAATACCGTTGTCTTAATTTTTGTTTTTCTTCATCACAATCACTTGGAAAACACCGAGGAATAAGCGTACGTTCTCTTCGAACTAGCAGTCGACGAGTTTTGCTAGATGTAATTCATTCATTTTTCTCAAAATTTCTAGGAAAAATTCAAATTGAATAAGTACTTACTGCCTTCAAGGAGAATAAAATGATAATTCTTTCTGCATACTGGGCCTTGATACGAGTCTAGTATCCCCTCTGGCTGATGGTTACGAATGTATGAGTTATTTCCTCCTCTCTCTCATAAATCCCTCTCATCTATAAAAGGATTTAAGGTGTTTAAAAATAGAGGGTGCCAATAAACCCGCGTCGTATCTCCCTTAATCAATATTCAGTTGTAGAAACTCAATCGCAAAACGTAATTATTTTTTCAATGAGCTTGCGGGTTTGTTGTTTTAGATTTCAATGTACGCATACAGTGTACGAACAGTAACAGTTTCCTCAATAAACAGTCAACAACAATTTCTTCTGTTTTCAATTTCGGAAAATATAAATTTATATGAATAACACTGCGTTTCATAAAGGATCAATGACCGCGACAATTCCATTCTCACGCATTTATGAGAACACGGGGAAAACGAAATTTCAGGATCCGAGTCCTCCTTTTATGTGTAAATACCGGTACATTTCCGAAGCGCTTCGAAATTTTCAACTTTTTATCGCAACAGCGCTACTCAGAATATCATGTTCATTGTCTTGAAATCAGTCATTAAAAGTTTGATTTATATCAGTAATTCGCCACTTATTCTCGCACATATATGCACTTGTTTGATATCGTGCTCGTACATCAAAAAACATCACTTTAGAGACGTGGGATAAACCTTTCCACAAACATAATATTATTTGTACGTACCTAAAAGAAGGGGTGCGAAAAAAATTTGTTCCTCTCATAAAAATAGAAATGAAGACATTTATGATTACAATGTTGGCTCAATTTAGTTACACATTTGAGGTTAAATACTTATTTTTACGGCTCGACTTTCAGTACCAATCATATTTTATTCTTTCATGAATGAAAACTCGTCATTATTGCTTTACTGCTTCACTGAGAAAAATTATAATGAATTTTCCAACATTTTGTAGCCAACTGCGCGTACGAACAAAAATGTAGCAAAGAATACTTCATTTTATGAGAAAATTCACTGCACTACACACTACAGTTTAATGAATCTATGGTAAATTCTGTAAATTGTTGTATGTATCGTAGGTATCTCAGAAATGTAGTATTTTTTACAAAAAATTACTTTTGGGCGCACATTACTACATTTTGTAAGAATTTTCACAGCAAAAAGAATTTCTTAGTGTATAAAGACAAGGTTGTGTAAAATTATTTGTGTACAGTTCAATTATAGGTGACCAAATATTCCGCAGTGATCCAGTTTCATTTACATTCTCTATGTACACATCTGGAGCAGTTATAAATTTCTTGTTTAATCCTAATAATGTTTTCAATTTTTGAGAAATCTTCACTGTAAATTCTGTGCTCTGATAAATTAAAAAATTTTGAAGAAATTGCGCACTACCCTCGAAGAAGTCAATCAAACTAGACGTCAAAATATTGTGAAATTTTCACACGTTTATGATCTGGGTTCCGCTGTGTGTGAGCGAGGGAGGGGGAGTCTTGCTCATTTTTCTTGGATTCATTATAATTGTTCAATTAAACAGGTGGCTTAGTTTGTGGATTTCGTTTCAACGAGTAGGTAGAGTACGCGTGAGTCAAAGTACAAATCCTCTGGTTCTGAATCAAACATGCAACTTGGTTTCGGTCCCTCAAATTTCATACGCGATTGAAGACGAAGACGTACGAGCAATTTCACACGTAGGTTTTTGAAGTTACCTGAAGGACGTTTAGATACTCACAAAACAAGTTCCTCTTGTATTCAAAGAAAATATTTCATTCCTGATTTTTATTTTTTACGAGCTATACGACTGCTCAAAACAGGTCACCTGGTCGCGTTAATTTGGTCGCACAATATACTCAATTATTAACATGTATAATCTAAAAATAGGTAGAACGTAAGTGGTTGAGGAAGTTGGAGACGATTGTGGAGTTATTGTATGGTGCGGAAGTTACCGAGGAGGAAACGTTGTAGGCGGAATGTTGGTTTTGAAGGATGGAATATGAGAGGAGATGTTGAGCCGTGAGGAAATGGCGATAGTTACATACGGAGGAGCGTGAAGACCAAGAAGGAGACGAGATTGGATGAGCCGGGTGGGGCTAATTTAACGCAGAGCCCGGCAAACACAATCGATCGTCGAAATTACATCTTTTTATAGTCACTTCAATATCGACCATAAATCGACCGAAAATCAGTAATTAAGACTTCTTCATTGAGTTGATCTATTTTGCAACTAAAATTAGACGTCGATTTATGGTCAAAGTTGTGTAGAATAATTTTTGTATAACTAATCGACCTTATTTCGATGTCTTTTTTTCAGTCAAACTAAAAATGACCATATTTCGGCGTCTTCCTTCGGTACAAATGAAAACTACTGTACTTTGACTTCTTTGTTCAGTGCAAATGACACTTACGCACTGTATTTAGATGTCTTTATCGAGTCGATCAATTTTTCGACTCAAATTAAACGTCGATTTATGGTCGAAATTCGGTTGGTTGATTTCTGCTTCGACAGTCATGTTGTTTGCAAACTCGCAGACCAAATTTGCACTTGTCTCGATATAAGCCTGCAAACAAAGTTACTTAGCATATGCATCCTGTATCAGTAAAGTGACCAGACGTCCCGTTTTGAACGGGACAGTCCCGTTTTTGAAAGGTTTGTCCCGTTGTCCCGACAGACCGCTTCGGGACACCCTTTTGTCCCGTTTTGGAAAGTTTGAAACTTATTTTCTTACTTTTGATGATTTTATTCGTAATTTCTTAAATAGGTAAGTTTAATTCTCAGCACGAGGGGAATTCCGAGTTTTACTTCCACCGCGCCCACTATCTTATCAGGCCTACCGGTGGTCGGGCGTCACGATTGCATCATTCTTTCAGTAGTCGTTAGCGTTAGCCACACGCACTTGCCACAACTTGTTTATTTGATACTCGCGTAACGCTCGTAGTGGTAACTAACTGAAGTTTTTTGTTTCGAAATATCTCTCTCTCTCTCAATTAATTATGCCAAAACGCAAGTGCACGTTCAATGATGGTTTACAAGCAAAGTACCCGTTTATTAAGCATTACAATCATCTCTGATGGGGAAAACATTAATAGGTATTGGATGCGGAGCCCATATAATTCACAACGCAATGAAATCTGCTGCAGATGGCCTACCCGTAGATTACGAATGCATTATTGTAAAGATACTGATTTTTTTATATTTACACAGTTCGAGTTGAAGCTCTGAAGGAGTTTTGTGCCGAAACTGAAACAGAATACCATAAAATGCTGGGCTATAGCAAAACTAGGTGGCTTGCGCTTATGCCTGCTGTGGAGAGGGTTTTGAAAATGTACCAGCCCTTACAGAACTACTTTTTGAGCATTCAAAAATGCCCTCAAATGTTGAAAAATAAACCGATGTCCCGTTTTCAGTTGAACAAAAAATGGTCACTTTATGTATCAGTCACTACCTCTGAGACCACTTACTTGCACCATGAGCTGACTTGCATTCACATTTTTGAGGCCGCAGTCACTTGCCGATGTATCTCGCCAATTTGGCATCAGGTGGCTGCACGGAGTCAATTTATAATTAGAGTAAAAAAAGACGTTGATTCTTCGGTCGATTATTGGTTAAAGTAAGAGTCGAATTCTATTTAGATGAAAAAAAAGACGTCGAAATAAAGTCGATAAAAACGGAAATTATTGAACCTTTAAACGACCGTTAATTAACCCAACAAATCATTTCATGATTCGAGAAACACTGGGTCAATTGGCGGTCGATAAGAGGTCAAATCGACAGATTTTTTAGGTCGATTGTGTTTGCCCGGAGTACAGGGTGACTTTATCGTGAGAGGAGTTTTCATTTGAGGAGAATCAAGAGATAAGGAGGCTTTTGATTCATCTTAGTTTGTTGCGAGGCTGATTTTTCCACAGATTTGAAATATCAGTAGTTTTTGAGGTCGTATACTTGTGAAGGGGCTGGGTCGGTAATTTTCGATAAGGAGGTGGAATTTTTGGCCGCGCGGTCAATGTTTTACTGAAGAATTGATGAAGGATAGGGTATGGAGAATGACGTGAATGCGTTGAGTTTATTCGAATATGAATCTTGTAAGTGAGTTAGACAGTAAGATATAGTTGAATCCAATAGGGCGGGCGCTAAGTAACATTTGAAAGACAGGAGCGAATAGCGCTCAACTCGGCAATAAAAATGAAGGCTGAGTTCCTTAAACGATAGATCGTAATACTGTTCTGATTTGTCGAATAAATAATTTTTTAACTAGAAATTTTTCTCCAAAGAAAAACGGTTTATTGTCCGTCCGATACTTTTTAGACTTGGATAATTACGATTTCGCAGCTAAATAAATACTTAATCTACCTACTATATGAGACGAAAACAATAGAGCAGCTAATAAAAATTTCAAATGTAAGAGTTGAAATATTGGACAGTGACTCGGTACAAGGATTTGACTCATCCGATTGATGCGCAATGATAAGCGAGATCTCAAAAATTTTCAACTTCCGAGTCAAGTATGAAACACACGGGAATCTAGGAAAATTTTGATTGTCAGACTGTACAGATTCATCATATTCCTTATAATAGCACAAATTATGCATTTTATATACAAGTGGAGTATCTAATAATGAAATTTTTGAAATTACTTTCCAAATTCGGATGCGTGATGAATAATTTTCTACGAAGATTGTGTAGGTATAGTCGACTTCTTTAAAGAATTTGAAGTCGAATCGCTCGTTGTATTGGAAAAGCTGAATACTGATGACTGATTTTCTAACAGTCGATACGACTAGTCGACCGCGACTAAGTGTTTCTTTATTTTTCCGATTGCGACATTTCTGAATAAGACATCAAAATCGAAAATAAGATCGTTCATCTATTTAGTTGCTGAATCGTGCAACCAGTGTATACACGTCCCAATCTAATCTACTCGTACTTTTCCTACGACAAAAAAATAGAATGCATAATACTCGCGTGAAATAAAAATATTTTCTTTTTGACTGCGTATTCGAATTACGATGAATGAAAAAGTGTGTAGGAATATAATCTCAAATCTATCTATACGAGTCGTGTGTACACCATCCTATTTTTGAGAATTGATTACAAAAACCGTAGTCACATCTGGTTTTGTCTGCCGCGTTATTTCACTCTATAATAAGCTCTTGGCAGTGCACATGAGACCCATCCGAACTATGGTCTTAAACGATATTAGCGCCGCGAAATGCTGTACCCTTTTTCGATTTTATAATTACACTTTGAAATACGTATACCGCGCTCCCTTGTGATGTTTTTATATTTTCGTACAGAACGATGTACAAACCCTTTTTCCGTTTTAATTTTAATTCCTGGAGAAACCTAAGCTACGGCCTGGCACCTGATGTGTATTTTACACGACGGTTCAATTATTTGTGCACTCTGGAAACAGGCGGCATCATTTTTAGCACTACATAGTTTGTAGAAGTTACCACGGAGAGATATGGGTGGGGCCCGAGTTCTAAGAAAAACGGAAATATTTTGCCTGGTTTCAAAAATTTACAGGCTTTATATTGATCAGAAATTGAAACAAAAATTGCGAAAAGAAAGAAAACTCAATATTGGGACTTTTAGAATTAATTTACTTTAGATATATTAATCATATTTCCGATTTTCTAAATTACTCATTATCTACTTTATTTAAAAAAAAAAAATATTCCGATTCATAATTTCTATTTTTTCTTTATGTTTCTATCAAGTAAGATACCCATTAC
Source organism: Aspidiotus destructor (assembly GCA_035079395.1). Lineage (NCBI taxonomy): Eukaryota > Metazoa > Arthropoda > Insecta > Hemiptera > Diaspididae > Aspidiotus > Aspidiotus destructor. The sequence continues at coordinate 4,843,680 of JAVHKZ010000003.1, read as the reverse complement.
GATTAATTAAGAGTTGATTCAGTACATAATTTTTTCTTCATTCGTAGGTAAAGAATCATCAGCATATTCGTTTGTATACAGGAATGTACCTACGTAAATTTTTTGCTATACTTTGAATTGGCTCGTATTCAATTTTTAAATGAGTAATTCACAAAGAGAAAGAGTTTTTGTCGTCAAGTTTACAATTTTATTATCACCTACTTCAACTTAATCTACGTATTATAAGGTTTTTTTTTTGGCTTTATTGATGAAATAAATTATTTTACACCGTCTTGTATCTGTAACTTTCATAAAATTGCGGGAAAACTTATAATTTATTGTCTTCGTTATTGGCTGATCCATGAGAGCTGACGAATTTGAGCGAAAAATTCTCTTATCATTCGATCAGATAATAAGTAGCCCAAATGATTGTAATGAGCACCTACTATTGAATGATCATTCACGTGGTAGAGATATTTTCTCGTGGTGTTCTGTGTTACTAGCATGAAGTTAACAAGGCGATTACGTACTCATGATGTAAAACACAAGACGATATGTTCTCACTTCTGCTTGCAGAAGCTCGAACAATATCATGCTTTAACGCCTACTAAACGCCTTGTACATTTGAGAAGAATAATCTAACGAGTGTACTCATGCCAAGATCTTATGAGTTTAACAAATGTTAACTTCTCGACCTGTTTTAAAGGTATGATTTTTGATAATGTAAAGGAAGAGAAAGAGGGTACTCTATAGGTTTTTGAGAATCTTCGCCCCGCTTGATAAAAACTAGTATAAGTATAGGTCCGGTTTAGAATATTTAAAGACTTGTATAATCCTAGTATAAAGAATTTCAAGTTGATAGCTCTTGGGGGCTTTAGTGACTTCAGGGAGGGCTCACTCGCGGAGGTCTAGTTGAGAATATTTCAAGACTAGTATAATCCTAGTATAAAGCTAATATAGAAATTTTGAGGTAATAGCTTTTGAGGGTCACCATCCCTTGTGATCTATTTCAAGACTTGTATAATCCTAGTATGAAGCTAGTATAAAACCTAGTACAACAAAGGCTTTAGTCTAGTATAGGTCTAGTATGTGAGGTAATTTGCCCGGAAGAACGGGCGCACGGGCGCACGCAAATTTCAAAATCAGGTAGGGATCAGAGCAAAGACCTCGCTGGTCTAGTAAAAGTCTACTTTAGAAAATATTAAGTTAATAGCTTTCGGGATCACTAGTGGCTTTCGAGAGGCCAACGAGCGGCAGTCTCGAATATTGCAAGACTAGTATGAAGCTAGTTGAAAAAATTTTAAGCTAATGGCTTTTGGGGATGCTCTCACCATAAAAGTCGGACTTTCATTTTGAAAATCAATAGCAACTGATTCAGGCGTGACGTCAAATCTGTGAAAAACAATCGATCACATGAATATTGTTGCCATTGGCATATCGATTCCCATAAAAATTCTACAGGAACTTTTCGATCTCTCATCATACTCTAAAATGAACCAAAAGTTAAGGATATAAACTCTCAATTCACAATCTTGGAAGTTTCCTGTACATAAAAATGTATTTGGCATTCATGAATTCATTTGTATTTTCGAGTCTGAACAAATTATCGAAATGTTCCCATGTTAATCATGGATCTGATCGAGTAGAATGGGTACTTTCATGCTGCAAGCTGTGACTACTGCACTGTGACGTCAGACTGAATCAGTTTATTGCATAATGTCAAACTTCTCGTGTACCTATGTGTATAGAAAAATTATTTTAGAATTTTTTTTTCAAGGGAATTTAGCGCGTTTACGTCGTTGCGATCCATTGAACTAGATTAATAAGGAATCTTCCCTTTTAAGAGCAAAAATTATAATTTATATTTTTAGAAAATTATTTGACCTACGTAACAAAACTCCTAAAGCCTTCGATTGGTCGGCGTCTTCTTCAAATCCATTGAATAAGGTACCTATCTGCATAATTCTTAGTTATTCATTACACAAGGTCGTGAACCGAGTGACTAAAACGTAACGAGGTTTTAGACCCCGTATAATACAATATATTTTTTTTTCAAACTTAAAAGCTCGTGGAAGAAGGAAGTGGATTAGCTAGAAGGTGTAACAGCATTTGGTAGTAGTCAACTGGCCACCCTGGAGTAGGTGAACGGCTGTTTTACCCATTCCTGTGACTATCAAAAGATAGAGGATTTCTTGGCGTTGCTAAAAATATAAAGATCATGTTCCATGTCTTGTCGCCAGTCGTCTTGAGCTCTTCATAGTTCAAAAATTTCCGAAATTTCCAGCTTCTTGTTCTAGTTCGAGTCTACTTTAGAGTATTTTAGGCTGACTGCTTTCTGGGACTCACTCGCGGCACTCGCTTGATGTAGTATAGGTCTACTTTGAAATATTTTAGGCTAATGAGCCTTCTTGGTCTAGTGTGAGTCTACTTTAGTATGTTTCTGGCTGATGAGATTACTGGGACTCACTCGCTCCGCTTGTTTGTCCCGCTTCTTGGTCCAGTACAAGTCTACTTTAGTATATTTCAGGCTGATGAGTTTTTTCAGAATTATTTTTGATTTTATTTACATTTTATTATATTTTATTTTTTGATTTCATTTTTTTTTATTATTCTTTTTTGAGAAAGGATGATACTCGCAAATTTCTCAATGACCGCCCAGACATTTATTTTTATGTTCAATTAAATTAAATTTTATTTTATTTTTCTTTTATTATTTTATTTTATTTTTTTACCAGAATTCTTTCAAGTCCCAAGGTCACAACCGGACGCCCGGACGCCCGGACAATTTTTAAAAATTAGGGGGTAGAGAAAAGACATGAAACATGTCAAAACGATGAGTTGAGACCCGTGACCAACCCGCGACTAAAATAGATAATCTATCTACCGAAAATGATCGATTGATTGCCTGTTTTATGGGAAAAATTATTTTATTTTATTTCTGTTGTATTTGTGTTACAATCCTGTAACATTGATGATGAGATTCTGCAATCATACTGTAGAAATTCTGTCACAACTTCTTCAGGTTTCCAAAAAGACATCTTAATATCATGTTTAAACTTTCAGCTGTATTCTGTGCTCATTCTGCTGTTATTCTGACTCAATAATGACAGCAAATAGTTTGGAGAATTATTTCAGAATGACAACAAACTAGTGGCAGATGTTCTGTCAAAATGACGTTGATAGTCCGTTATTTTGAAAGTGGCAGAGAATAAAATGAGTCTCATTCTGAAAGAATTTTGTCATTTGTCAAATATCCTTCAATCAGTAGACATCAGTTCGAGGACCTAACAAAAATTTTTCTTGACAATCCAACAACAAAGTAACTTCTAAGAGTAGTTTTCATGGAGATCAAAATCATACTTGGAGAAAAAATTGAGATCAACGAATTTTATCAGGGAATGTGTTTTATCGGGGGGGGGGGGTCTTTCCGGAAAAAACGTCAAGTGTCCGCTGTCCGGTAGGCAACCTAACCTAACAATAACCTTGGGACTTGGAAAATTTTTTTTTTTCATCTTATCGCTTATAGCTTGGAGGATGAAATTTTTCTAAGGGGCTCGGAGGATAAATTTTTTTCTAATGTTTTTTCAGATATTGAAAGTCCGTATTTCTCATGCAAGCGACTGCGGTATTTTTCCCTCGAGCCCAAGAAATCCGCATTTTACGCAAAATCCGAAGAAAAGTTATAATTCTTTTCGGGGATTGAAGATCCGTAGATCTGGCAGCACTGATAGCGTGATTAAAATAGCTCCCTCAAGTAACTAGATATGCAATACTCCATACACCAATTGGCCTAGCCCCTTCAATGATTCAGATATACAACTTTCGAACACCATAAAATTCATAAGACAGGTTCCCTGCCTCCTCTCATTCAACTCCGTTAAAGAACCCGTGAATTTTTAATTCTGGAGAGCGAATTGTAGAATATTTGCCAAGGCTTCGGAGCCAGCCAAATTCAGCTCCGGGCTCCGGCTCCGGTAAAAAGTCGGAGCTGGCTCCGGTCAGCTCCGACCAAAAAAAAATAGGCTCCGGGCTCCGCTCCAGGGCTCCGGAGCCGAGCTCCGAACTTCGAACTGCCTTGAACGTGTGTGTTTCTTACCAAACTTGGGGGCGTTCGCGAAAATTTCGTTCGCGTTTGTTCCCGTTCACTTCTGAAAAAAAAACGTTCGCGTTTGTTTGCGTTCCTTCATGAGATTGCCTCCGTTTGCGTTCGCGAACGAACAATAAACCTTCGTTCGCGTTCGTTTGTTCCGTTCGTTGCGATTTTAGCAAACCTATGAAATACAACTGCGGAACAACAACAATCGGCTCCGGAGCGCAATGAACCGGTTCCGGAATACAATGATCCGACTCCGGAGCACAATGAGCCGGCTCCGGAGCAATACCAATCAGGAGAAAGGGAATTTTCCTTCACCTCAGTGGCGTCATCTACAGTTGAACACAAAAAGGGTTTTGTTCTACGGAGATCAAGACTTTTTGCTTTTTGGTTTTTGTTTCTCAGCCTTATTAGTTTAATGGAGGCTTTCAGCTTTTTTCTTATCAACCGTGACCACGACAACGCCATTGGTTGTATCACGCGAATTAATAATATTAATATTCAAGAAGGAAAATGAAAAAATTAAATGAAAAAAAGACCGAGAACCAAGAACGTTTAGTAAATTTGAATTAAATCAAGAAGCAAAATAAGCAAACGCTAGATAACATTGTCATTTTGTTGTCTTTTGTGAGCTCCAGGGCTCCGCTCCGCTCCGGAGCTCCGGAGCCGCGGAGCTCGATGTCGGAGCTGGCTCCGCTCAGCTCCGACCAAAAAAAATTGGCTCCGGCTCCGGCTCCAGCTCCGGCCAAAAGTCGGAGCGGAGCCGCTCCGGAGCCGAAAATTGGCTCCGGCTCCGAAGCCTTGATATTTGCCCAATTTTAAAATCATTATTCATCTTTACTCAGGAAATACTGCGAAGACAACAAGCGCAAACGTCAGTGCAGAAGACTTTCGGCTTGACCTATTGTGAAATAGAATCACGAAAAGAAAGAAATTCTTGAACAAAACAATCATAGAAACAATATGAAAATATAGACACTGAAAATAAACTAACGAACGACCTGGGATGTGTGTAGGCTAATAATTGCTACCTATTTTTTCTTTTTCAGGCGGAGGATCATCAGGAACGAGTCTCTACAATCTAATTTTCAATTCAATCCTCTCGAAATTTTGATTGTTTGAAAAAGAAAGCATTATAGCTATACGTACGAGATTCCTCGGCAAATAGATTTTATTTCCGGATTTCGAGTGTCTCGTAAGAAGAGAAAAAGTTCTCATATTCAGGCGTTCGTTAAGACGATACGTGTGTACCGGATTGTTGACAGACAGACAAATTAACTGCAGCGGAAAAGTAAGTTTTAGCAGACGACTTGCTATATTTTAGATCTCGTTAAAATCAGCTTGAGTCGTGACGTTGTTCACCCTTTAATTTTGAAAGGATTTTACGTGGAGTGGCGAAACTATAATTAGATGCCATACATATTTTTTCTTTTTTAAAACAGCACGTGTTCAACATTTTACCATTTCGGTTCTGATTTTCCTTTTTGGACAGAATGACATCGTTTAGACGTAAAGACGTATTTCATGGTGGCCAGCACGGTATCGTGACAAAATTCAACTTATTTTTTAATTTCCTACATCTGTTTGATTCTTATCTGAAAACATATAACGCGAAACAAAGTATTTTTCAAAATACCCTTAAACTATTAATAAACATTTCTTGGTTTGCGTCTAGGTGTTGGGAACAAACGCGTCGCAATTGCCAACTATTTATGAACTACTACGAATATATTCTCTTTTATGACATTTGTGCAACACTACAACATATTTGAGAGATAGACTGCGGTACGTATAATTACAACAAAATTATGATGAATAATTAAATTTTTCTCGGGTACCTAAGGCTAGTTTCTTTGCCATCAATTAAGAGGAAACATTCTCTTGGTGAAAGAGAAAAAAGGATCGAAGTAAAACTTGGCCAGTCTATATTGTTATTTTGGTTGAACGGTCTGATTGTGAAGGATAGAAACAGTTTACTAGAAAACCCGCCTCCGTAACCCCAAAGGTCAATCTATCGTCAGTACACGTACTTCGCAAGTATTATATGGAAAAAGGCTGAAAATTATGAAAATCTTTACTAGTTTATTTTTTTTTTAAATTTCGTTGTAAATCACCAAAAAACGTTTTTCTATAATTATTTTCTTGCGGAAGCGTCTATAGTACAGGATAACGCCTGACTGACCAGCAATCATTCTAGATACAATTGTATTGTACAGCCAAGGTTTCGTTCGTTATTATAGTGTTTTCTTTTGTCAGCTTTGAGTACTTATTTACCTTCATGATGTGGTCTCAAAAAGTATACCTTGGAATTGAATAAATTGTAAGGTCACTTGATCATGTTTCTCGAAAATTCAAAACTCGGGTCTTTCCCCGCATCCGTCAAGTTACAGAAAATTCTTCCGTACCAAATTTTCAGTACTGTACTCGTACTTTCCTCTGCCAATTTCAAAATGACAGTTTTAGTTAAATAAAGTACAGTTCTATCATGTAAAGTTGTTTATGAATGAACTTCGCTTATAGGTGAAGAAGAATGATTCTCACTTTGTCCGACGTCCAGGAGTGCCTTTCTCCTTTCAGTTGATCTTTAAGCGAAATTCAAGCCAAATTAGGGTGTCTCCTTTTATATATTGGGTTTGCTAGAGACTAAGATTTCGAATTTTAATGTCAAAATATTCTTAGACTTCATCTGGTCGAGGTGATTGATGACGTCATACTACATCCTGGATGAAATTTTTGCAATCTTTGAACACATCCCTTAATTAGGTCAAAGTCATTGATGACGTGATTATGAAATCGTGACGGTTTTTTGCAACAGTTTTTTAAGAGTATTCCCAGTCTCATGAGCATATAAAATACCAAAAAAGTAAGATAATCGATTAAGTAGGAACTTGGATCTCAATGTCAATCTACTCAAATCAGTATTATATTATTTGAATCGATTTCAATTATGGTCCATTCTGAAATAGTAGAATTGTATTTCTTACTACATAAAATTCAAGCCAGTCAATTGTTTTTAAAATTATTGAACCTCAAAAATTGTGAGCGCTGGTATGGGAATTGTGAAAAAGTTTAGGGGCAAGGTTATCCGGTTGTTTGAAGCAGAACCTGAATACTTTTGAAGATTAAAATTCTCTCATCTATCTCAGTCTAAAAATTATACGATTTGTAAGTCTAATACCTCCTTTTAACTTTTTTTCATTTCTGGCTGAAAATTAGGTGCTCCTCGAGTTCTTACCATCCTTTCCCCTGATAAATGCCGAGTCATTGCGGTTCATTGTACGCGGTTGATTGTTCCTCGTTCAGAGTCTCGGCGCGACCTGCAATTTGTTTTTCGAACGGTATCATTTTCCTACGCTTAATCATACCTTCCCTTCATTCCTCGTGCATAGAAATTAGAAATATTATACCTTCTATTTCTCATTCTTCTTGATTCTATGACAACAATTTTAGTGCGAAAAAAAACGCCGATAAAATTCAAACCTAGTGAACCTACGTTGAAATATTTTTTTTTCCCCCTTACGAAGGAGTAGAGATTATTACGTCTTCTTGATTTACACACTAATATTTAAATTTTATGATAAATAGCTTACTCCGCTAATGTCCACAAAATCTCACGTATGTACACGATAACGTCCGACAAATTTTCAAAAGTCAGTCTAGCCGATCCAATATCTCATCATTTATTTTTCTAAATATGTAGATACGTCGTTTGATACTGCGCGCTTTTGTATCGTAAGTTAAGTCGCGTTCTTTTTATTTCGACTATTTTATTCAACAAAAACGTTAGGCTTAGAAGGAATGAAAAGAAAAAAATGTATATATTTCTCACTGCGTAAGATTTCTTTTCCCCCGTATTACAGAGAAATATTGAACCACCTGTAACACATCTTATATCGAATAAATCTTTCAGAAACTTCTCTTCTGTTAATAGTGTTTTAAAATTCCATAACGATGTCCATCTTCCTGAAGAACCAGTTTTTTCTACAAACGAAATAATATCTAACGGGATGAAAACACAATAGGATATCTCGGCTGCTGTTAATATTTAGGTATTTGGTTTTTAGATACAGAAATGTACACTCCAGAGCCGTGAATGCTGTCTCTAATGGACCGCATTGTTACGGTACCCGAATGGAAATTTCAGCGTCGTATATGTAGTGTTCGCGTCTGATGGGTACAGGAATACAGGTACGCTACGAAGACGAGGGTGTATACCGGTATAAAAATTGAATAATCGTAAGTAGACGCAATCGAATTAAGAAGATTCAAAAGTCAAAATCATAATAGACATTTTGATACGTTCTCACGACATAACGCAGTTTTTGCCTTTACCTAAATCCTGGAGTAGAATAGCGGTCTTCGCGTTGGTTTTCTTTTATCCACCATCAGTACCCAACCACCATTAACGTTTACATATTTGGAAGCGAGAAATTTGTCAGATTAAGCATAACAGATAACTACAGTCGTAAATAAAAAAAATAAAAAAAAAAAAAAAAAAAAATGTCGCTGAATCTGAGAAAGAAAACAGTAGGTATTCAATATATTGTGGAGTTGGAACTTTCACTTGTAAGTAAATACACGAAGAGACTTTCGTTTGTATTGTGCCAAGATTTTGAAAAGACTTTCTTCGCAGTTTTTTCGTTAGCCTTTGTCTGTTAGCTACTCCGACTCCGAGGGATTCGAAGACGCTGATTAAACCGTCTGATATTTTGCTTATCGATGGTTAGATGTCTAATACTTTGATCCGTGTTAATTGCCTTCGGTAGACTTCAAAAAATAAAGGCTCGAACGAAGAAGTTACTGAAGATAATTAGCACTGGTATTGGAATACCATCTAGACTGATTTTGGGTAGACACTGTATATCGCCGGCGAAAGTAATCACTAAACTGTCCGTTCTAGGACCTTTCGTTGTGAACCTCATTGTGATTAATCGTCTTCTTAATTTCTCAAATAAGTTGGCTAATTGCGTTGGCCTGGATATTAAAAATCGGCTAGCCGAAAACAACCGACCTTGAGAAACAATGTCTCGCGTGTATTGGAAAAAAATTGATCAGTCCATCATAGAATTTGAGTCGACCATCAAAAATAAGAAAAGACTTCAAAAAATGAAGAATGACCTCCCATTCGAAGGATATATGAAATTTTTAAGGTTCCAATTCTTTAAAACTTCTTGTGTTCCTCGTTCAAAAAAGAAACGGAACGTTCCATTAATGTGAGTATTAATTGATATGGGCAGATCAACAAGATAAGTGTGAGAATAATTTCAGTACAAACAATCTGAACATGTATGAAAATGCGTCTAATTCTATTCCGTGGTTGAAGATCTTGAAGAGCTACAAAACGCAAGAGTGCATTGACGTCAATGATGTGCCCGGTTTCTTGTTCAGATCACCTGCAGTTATACTTATACAAACTGCAAAGAGGTCGAAGCAGAGACGCCTGCTGGCACAATGAGATGAGGCGTAACATGCGGTGTTTCGCAGGGCTCTGTCCTGGGCCCCACATTGTGGAACATCGCATTCAAAGCTACCACGACGACGACATACTAGTGGTTGGCTCAGCCAATTCTGTTATCAAGGTGGAGACCAAGGTGAACTTGACCTTAGAGGTAATGACCTGTTGGATCGAGATGGCCGGACTAAGCTTGGCAAGGGCCAAGACGGAGGTCATTCTACTCGAAATCCTCCCATATCTCACCAGCAAGGTCTGGTTATTGAGACTAAGAAGGCACTGAAATATCTGGTGCTCTAATTTGACAGTAAACTCAGCTTCTGCCACCATTGATAATGTGGCGGAGAAAGCCTCCAGGGTCGTGACAACGTTGAATCAAGGAGGACCAAGAGAGGCTGAAGAAGATTATACTGAGTGCGTAACAATATCAGTCCTCCTCTATAGAGCCTCACCGACGATCATGTACGTCATAATACATTACAAAGGGCTTTCTCATACTGATGACGCAAAGCTTGAGATTTGACTTTGAATTCAGAGTGGTCTATTGTAGTCCTGTACTTGGATTAGTGTTCCTCCAGACGGCCTTTGCCGCAAGTACAATTATGGACTGATCGCGATCGTTGGGGACTCGCATTTTTAAATCCAACATTTCTCAGATATTTATAGCTCTTAAGCAGAGATTTTTCCTAATTTTCATTCTCTGGGTTTAGCTCAAATTTTAACTTCTTTTCAAGTTTCTCAAAAAGGTCACCCACCTTCGTTCTCAAATTCTCAATTATTAATTTTTCAAGATCCCCTTCTTCTTTATAGCTTATGGCTTGAAATCTCTTATGACTTCGGCTTGTCTCAACCCACTATGCTCCATGTCACGCAACAACTGTTGAAGTTGGAAGATCATCTTTTTATTGGTCGCGTATTCGTGGTCTCATGCCTCCAGGTCGCGCGTCAGGCTTCTATCATATAAGATTAATTTTCATCCAAGCAAAATAGAGAAAAACTAATCATTACTTTTTATATCTCTTCATTTCCTTTTTGTAGATCCATCCCATGTTATATTGGAGTTTTTACTCTTGATTAACAATACAACTGTCAAGTGGCACCTAAAACGTGTTATGAAAGTATTCATTGGGGCAGTGATGAAAAAAGAGAAAAGAGCGGTATGTTTGCGCCTTCGACGAGTAGTTTATACCTCAAAAAGGCATGGAACATGCGTTTGATGAAAAATCTGTTCATACGGCATCAAAACTGTCTCGGATCGTTCTCTCCTACTTTTAGTAGACCCAAATCAGCCGTGACGTCAAATTTGTGAAAAACAATCGATCACATGAATATTATTGCTAACGGCTTATCGATTCCATGAAAATTTTACAAAAAAATTCTGATCATTCCATCTGCTCATCAGTACTTTGAAATGGGACGAAAGTTGAAGGTAAAAGGTACTTTCCCCTGCTGTTATGAGTGCCGCGAGTTGGGACGAATCGTTTTATAAGGCTACTCCAGAGTTCCATATTGCATACTCATTCTCCTACTCGTTTTCAGTCTGGTTGCGTTTTTGACAGATCATTATGGTGAACTCCCTGGACTGAAAATCAGTATAAAACCCAACAATACCCATAAGATCAATGTTAAGGAACCTTGGTAGTTGGGTACTTGATAGGGGTATGGGCACAAGCGTATCTTTGCTGTTCAACCTGTGGCCCTCAATCTGTCGCCATTTCTTAACAAGACGATAGATCGCGCTGTATGCTTTGTCTTGAACATTTTCGGTTTAACACAGAGTTTCATGGCAAATTGGTGATCTTTAAAAAAATTGTAAAAAAATAATGAATCATTCTGGAAAGCTGAAATTTGGCTCGAATGAATAATTTATTACGAGCCTTACATCTTAGAAAAATTTAGGTACGTATTCTTTTAGGTAAATTTTTCAATTTTTTACAATTTTTCGAAAAAATTTTCAGACTAGGGCACCTATGGTAATTTAACGGCGCTGGTGGAGGGTGGGGAACTTAGATCCAGATTGAAACAAATGTTGATGTGCTGCGACGCAAACCTGCGGGCAAGATTCTGGCGCTGTGTCTATTAGCAAATGAAGGCAAAGGAGGCGCTCTCTAGATTTACTGTGATGACAATGTGAGGAAGTTCGCAAAAAAGTGGTGGAGTGAGTCATCTGTTACGACCATATATTTTCATCAGTACATTCTCGTGTACTATTCTTGAAATACAATCTGAGGCGCAATTGACAACGCCAAGGAGGGGGGTTTGGCAACCCCCGAAAGTCCCACCAACCACCACCTTTCTCCTCCATAGACAATGATTTCATATGACGGATTAAAGCCAGTATATACACTCGGCTATTCTGACAGGCACCACAAGAGCTGGCAACCAAGAACTTGTGATGACCTGCTTTACTACTAGGACTCAGCGCATCGATTGAGAGCCGATATTTACATTTGGCTAATATAACGACAACGTGCACCACGAGTGCTGGCGACCAAACACTCGTGATGATCTTCCTTGGTACAAGAATCTGCCGGATCGTTATTTTGTAGAACGACCATCAACGACCGTCAATAAGCGATTACATACGCAATATATATGCTGCGTAAATAGTACACGATCAACGTTAAACACTCTAGTCGGCAACCGAACTAGGAAAAATGACTGCTGGCAACCAAGACAGTGAAACTGCTAGCGATTTCTCCTACTTATATGAAGGAAGGTAGTGCCGTACTGTACACATCTACCATCTCGGCGTATACCTCAAAATATAATAATACGATCAATGAAAATCGACAGCCATTTCTGATTGGCTAGCATTACTCGCGACTCATTTCTCGTTTGAATCACGTTCAAATCACGTGTTCACGTAGTGTTTTCTCACTTTTACAAATAGTAGCAGCGTATTAGACTCTTTTCTTCGAATTCAGTTACTTTGTCGGCGCTACCCTCATTTAATTTGTAACAATTATTTACTGTACTATCGATCAGATTTTGTTAGTTGTAATATACGGCCTTTCCTGACAGAGTTTGGTCCCCAAACTCTTCTCCAAAGATACAGTGACTTGTCTTATTGTTGACGTCTTCAATTACGGACCAATTAGTTGATTTTTCAATAACCGGCAACAAATAAATCTAGCCATGCCTCTCCACGTTATCATCTGCAATTCTCTCCATTTTACGCCATTGTCATCATCATTTTCTCGTTTTAATTATTTGTTTTTCTTTCTTCTCCCTCGTTTTATTGCTTCAATGGGTTCTACACGTTTTGGGTCCTGACGTTGCGCTATTCAGAACCGGCTACCCAAGAGTCAATTTCAGTCATTTTTCCAATAATAACAACTTTATCTGCAATGTTTTCTGCATCTTTTGGACTTACTTTATCAACAGGTCTTCTGCGGCGCCTACTTGTTGATAGCAGTCCCTACTTGTATTCAACTTCAAAATCAAAATCCAGAATTAATCACCGCCATCTGGCTATCAGCCAAACTTGGTGACATCTCTCTAATGAGCCAATTTCTGGCACCTGTCAGCTTCTGTCGCGTGAACATGGTCTACAATTCAAATCAGCAAGAGCGGATCACTAATCCCATACCTATCTTTTCATCTGATGATTGCTCAAGGCTAATTCCAAATTGATCCAATGTTTCTATGGTTTTGTAGATATTTCAATTGGCTTTATCAATGCTGCAAGGTTTTGATCTAGAATGACTCTTCATTCAACGTCAGTGAACAGATCACCACACTTCAATCTAGCCAACACATCATAAGAACGAGCTTCATAACAATTTTTCTCACTCTACATTTTCAGTACAATTTTACTTCTCCAATAAGAGAACTTTTAGAATAGCCTAGCTCTTTCTATCCATATTCCCACTATATGGAAACGTATCTATGTGGTTTACCACAGGTAAACTGTCTATCCATCCAATATTTATTCTTAGTAGACTGTAATCACTACTATTTACAAGAACAATTTAAAATATTCCCAAAAATGGTTTCATTCTTCAACCAAGAATGCACTGATATAAAATTCCAACTATCTTCTTCATCTTACATTTTTCAAATTTTCTTATTTGCATGTCAATGTACTGGTTTAATTCATGCCACTACTTACAGCGGCCTGAGACAATAAATCTTTCTGCTAAGGCAATCAGCTTGCCTTCCTCTAAATTGTTTAAGGACCAATCAAGTATCATTTCAATTCTAATTCAGTTTCTTCTTTTGGAAAACTTCTCAAAAACTACATGTAAATATTTTCCTTCTTTTGATTCAATCTATTTTGCTTTCAATGCAATATATCATAATTTCTTTGCGGAACAGTTTCTTCTGTGAACCTTTGATATGCCTGGGCTTTCTTCAAAGTTGGGGAGTCTGGCCAGCCTCCCCAACTCTCTTCCTACATTGGGCCATTCAATCACTTCCAATACTTCATTGGACATTCCTAATTACATATCTTCTTTGCCCATTCTTGTAGGAATACCTGCCTGGCATTGGACCCTCGGCCCTTCACATCCAGCACAGTATATCCGCCTGACCTTGGATATGGTATCGTATCCTTCGCATTCAGGTCGGATCCATCAATTCCATTTTCCATCTTTTTCATTTTCCATCATTTTGAGCTACAACCATAGGGCTTTCCCCTGATCTATGCTCCACCCTGAATTGACCGCAGCTTTTCAATCATCTAAGCTACTAGACAACCTCCACCTCTGGTAAAGGTCTCTAATCAATCCCAGGTGTTCTACACCTCCATCCTCTGCGCTCCTACCACCAGACAGCAAGCAATGCCCAAAGCAAGGTAGTAGGCGACAGCTTCTATCCCTCTACTCTCCACTTTGCCCCACCAACCATCTGGTGACGTTCACTTTGAGGATGAAGGGCGCCAGGTTATCACCATTTCCTCAGAATCAGCCATCCGCAATTCAACTATCTACTCAGTATTTTCTCAAATTAAAAGGATCATTCACTTTTAGATTCCAGCCATCACATTACTTTCATTTTGCCTATTCTTCAAACTGTAAATTGACGCATAGAAATGTATGGCTTTTCTCAACGAGCTATATTATTCCAAACTTGATCAGTATTTTTCATCTTATTGTGCTCTTTAATTTTACTTATTTTATTTTTTGCAAACAATTTTCTTATGTCAGTGTTCCTTGCTCTTTTTTTTTTTGAATGAGTCAATATTAGATGAAATTTCCATCTTAATTTCTTTAAACGCCCAGGCACAAACATTGCCTTCTCTTTTTACACCAACTCTCATTTTCTTCTCAAGTTTTCTTAAATACCTTTCCATTATTTACAGAGGCCCTCTTCCTAGTAATACATTTCATTTGTTAGGAGAAGCCAAAATTTATAGCGTGTCATAGTGGCTATCTTCTTTAATCTTCACTATTCATAAGTGCGTCAACTTGCCACCAGAATTCACTCCAGATTCTTTGGTATAACTACCGTCAAGATAGGCAACCGCTCTGGTTCTATTGTCTTAGCTGAAACCACAGTTGGCAAAATACTTTTCTTCATGTTAGACCACTCTGCTAAAATTGGACCTATTTTACAAGCTGCTAAATACCATTGCTAATAAATATCATCTGCGTAACTCTTGATGCAAGTGGCCCAAAGTAAGCAAACGGGATTATATCCCTCATTAGATCTCCACGGTTTGGAAAAGAAGTAGCATTTTTCCCATAATTCTTCCTTATACCGGAATTGGTAGTTAGGTTTGAAACAAGCTGTCAATCTTCTTTGCTTCTTCAAAGCTCGAAAATTTACCCAAACATTCATTGTCCAATTTGCTCTTCTGGACAAATACTTCTTCAGGGTACAGTGATTTGGACTTCTGCACAACTGATGTCATATGCAAAATTTCATTTTCATAAAATAACTAAGTCCCTTGAAGTGGCTATCATGCTGACACCAAGCTTATCAATCAACTTTAGAATCATCTGATTTATAATTTTCTTTGATGCTTCTTCTCCAATTATGCTCTCTATCAGAACAAACAGAATCCAAGACGCCTCAATTTTCCTCTTCTTGAGCAGTATTGCTTTGTAAATACATGTATATAGTACTACTATTCAATTGAACATTTGCAATCTCTCATTGGCAATATTGATTATTGATAACAATTCATCCAAGCATAAGATGCTCCAAAGCATAAGGAATAAAGAAGCCACTTTTGTTCGGCTATTTTCTGTACAAATTGCCGACTATTCCTCGAGATTTTGTCCAACTGCACAGCTTCTCCCTCAGGGATAAACTGGATGCCTTCTGAGACATAGCTAATAATACATCCCAATTCAGTTTCCATCTCCTTCACCATCATCATGATTAAATAGTCAATACTACAAATCTTTCATGAAGTTTATACTGGTTATCAATCTTCCATTTCAAAGCTTGAAATCTTGTATCAAAATCTTCTCATCACCATTATTGAAGTTCCAAGTCTTTTCTTGGGTCAGCAATTCCAAGTCAACTTTTATTTTTATTTTGCTGACACTGTCTGCTATTCAATTCTTGAATCCTCTTCTTTACATGTTCATTAATCATGTTAGTTTAGGCTGCTTCATATTTTGAATCTTCTTCTCTATACGTAGGTATCTTTTCAGTTTATCAAGTATAATGGGAATGAATTACTAATCCCACTTCTGAAATGTTACGACCATATATTTTCATCAGTACATTCTCGTGTACTATTCTTGAAATACAATCTGAGGCGCAATTGACAACGCCAAGGAGGGGGGTTTGGCAACCCCCGAAAGTCCCACCAACCACCACCTTTCTCCTCCATAGACAATGATTTCATATGACGGATTAAAGCCAGTATATACACTCGGCTATTCTGACAGGCACCACAAGAGCTGGCAACCAAGAACTTGTGATGACCTGCTTTACTACTAGGACTCAGCGCATCGATTGAGAGCCGATATTTACATTTGGCTAATATAACGACAACGTGCACCACGAGTGCTGGCGACCAAACACTCGTGATGATCTTCCTTGGTACAAGAATCTGCCGGATCGTTATTTTGTAGAACGACCATCAACGACCGTCAATAAGCGATTACATACGCAATATATATGCTGCGTAAATAGTACACGATCAACGTTAAACACTCTAGTCGGCAACCGAACTAGGAAAAATGACTGCTGGCAACCAAGACAGTGAAACTGCTAGCGATTTCTCCTACTTATATAAAGGAAGGTAGTGCCGTACTGTACACATCTACCATCTCGGCGTATACCTCAAAATATAATAATACGATCAATGAAAATCGACAGCCATTTCTGATTGGCTAGCATTACTCGCGACTCATTTCTCGTTTGAATCACGTTCAAATCACGTGTTCACGTAGTGTTTTCTCACTTTTACAAATAGTAGCAGCGTATTAGACTCTTTTCTTCGAATTCAGTTACTTTGTCGGCGCTACCCTCATTTAATTTGTAACAATTATTTACTGTACTATCGATCAGATTTTGTTAGTTGTAATACATCCAAAAAATCTAAAATTACATTCATCCAGAAGAAAATTGAAAGGGCTACAAGTTTTGTCCTCCGCATTTTTCATAAAAAACAAACTGACTCGATTATACCAAAAGCTTCTGCCACGGTAGCTTCTGCTCATAAATTAACGAACTTTTTTACGATTTTGTGATGCTGGATTTTTGATTGTTTTTTTTCTTTTTTTTCAGAGTCTACTTTGAGTTTCTTTAACTACAACTTCTTGCATAATATTTGATACAGAAACATCTACGACTTGATTTAGAACCTATATTCGGTTCTCGTCAGCTTCTGTATTACAACAAAATTTCGACAAGGAAATCGCCAATCGAAGGACTTTATTTCAAACATTGATTTACTTGGGTGAAAAAGAAAAAAAAAGAGATAAATTTATAGTTTTCTATTGCATCGAGATGTACCTAGATTATTTTATTGAAATCGATTACATCTGTATAGTTTTACCGCGTGCGTAGCGCAATTATGATTTTCCCTTCTCAAATAAAACTGGTTTGCATACGGTTTCCCAAGTTAACACTATCTACTACTGAAAAAAAAAAAACTCCATTTTTCAAGATTAATAGTCATACGCCGATCAGCATGTGGTATGTAAACAGGTTGGGAAAAAATGAGATTTCGAAGAATAATCAGGAAACTCGTAAGGTAATCAGCAGGGAAGAGTTTTTCTCTTCATTCTCTCTGGTCACTGAAAGCGACTTGCACTTGAACGAGACAATTATTCGACTGTGTTGCTCGTAAAATTTTGATACCAAAAGTGGTGGCCGCAGGTGGCATTGGCTTGTCTTTCTCGAACCCGTATACCAAGGTATATAGGTCTTCTTGTTCGGTTGTTTTGGCATGGAACGGAATTACGTTCGATTTTATCATATTAACGAAGTAACCGAAGAAAGTTGACGAACTTGTCGCCGATCATTAAAATAAATGAGTATTGAAGCAATTTGTCATTTTCCGATATTTAAATTCAAATATGATAGCTTCGCATCGGGTTTCAGAAGTTGATCTCCATCTCGGCGAGAGAGAAAAAAAAAATGATTAGGCTCTCTTGGAAATGGCTTGTGTAAATTTTTATGAAATTTATTGAGTCGTAAGAAATGATTAAGGCTGATCTGATGCTAGATTCAACCGCGGCTAAACTTGGAAATACAAATTCTATGTATAAATCGCATAGGATTTAAAATTTCTACATAATCCTCTTCAAATGGAGTGAAATTTTTTAACTAAAAACGTTAGCTTTGCAGAGCTTACGACTATGATGGCGTCTGTTTCTATATTTTCACCCTGATATGAATGCTAAACATCAGAAAAAAGAAATGAGCCTAGTTTTGACGACATTAACCCAGGTAGTGCATATCGGCCCTCATTTCCGTTTTTAGGACGAAAATGCATTATCGGCTGATAAAGAGTGCACTCGAACGATTGCAAGAAAATGAAGTGTTATTATTTCATATTTTTCCAGAAATAATTGTGTAGGTACCCGCTTACTGCATTAGTAATTGGTCGTTAATTTTCCCGGTCAATTAGTGCGGAAAATTGTCACAAAAATGACTGCAAAAATGCGGAAAAATAAATTACTGTCCTAAAGTCAGGTAGTTGTACGATCGCATCCTGTATGCGAGTGTGTCGATAAAAAGAGCGGGTACACCGAAAAATATTTCAACGCTAGGTAAACATTATGAATTATTGTATACGAGTCGGCGTGCTGGAATGAGATGGCATCCAAATTTTTTACGTCCAAATTTCCGAATAGTGTTCAGATTGGAGTCGCTGAAAACGCGTTGAACATTTTTGCAAAAAGCCGATGATATGTACACAGAGAATACTATGATAAACTATTGGAGAAGAATGATAAAAAATAAGAAGAAAACGACAATAGTTCTCTTTCTTCTTCTCTTATTAACGTTATTATTTTTTCTAAGGTTTTCTTAAGCGATCGCGATGATTATAGTTACAGACGTCACATAGAACTTATGTAACTCGAACGCCTCTCCATTTATGTTAATGAGTACAGAGCATAAATTATATATTAATGTTTCCCAAATATGGAGTAAATATGCAGACGTTTGAGGTATTAACATGAGAGGAGGAAGAGAAACGTAGTCGGTTAGTGATGCTTTGTTATGCAAATGTATTTGCGCTGGCTAGTTAAGGTTCGAGAATGTGAATCTGAATTTCTTGAAGGAGAATCTGGCATATTCTCTCGGTCTGACTTTTTTCTATTTCTTATTTCTATCGTCTATTTTTCCTTTTAATTTATCCGTGTCTCCCTCGTGCTTCTGATAGCGATCTCAAATGAATTACAAACGTTGTTTTTGTTTTTATCGGAAACACTCTCAAAGACTTGAGATTGCTATGCTTCATTTGAAGATGAAATTGTTTAAATTCTGAAGTATTTCTTCTTTTCAATTCAAAAATAATGAAGGATCTAACATATTTCGAATACCCATGCATGCATCGACGAAGGAACCAAAATGAATGACGAAAATATTTTTGGCAAATTATTTACACTCGCTGCCATCCTCAAAACGTAAGATCGGCTACAATCATTTCAATTTTACTCGATGTAGGCTATCTTTAATTTAGGAATTGGGAACAACCGCGAGAATGATCCAGCTGTAGTATATTTCGGATCTTCAGTTTAGATATTTGATTTCTTCATCACTTCAAGAAAAAAATGAACAAATTGTAAGGTTATGATTTAAGAATCTGATAAGAATAGAGACTAGAAAATATATTTATGAGAGCACCCAGATGATAATGTAATCTTTTCATTGAATATTGTCCTATGCGTTCAACTAAGTATAGGTATTAATTCTAAACTTTGACCGTGCGGCAATTCCATAAACTGCCGAGAAATCAGCAATTAATCAAAAGCATTGCAATTTTTGCATAGGTAGCGCTACCAAAAAACGTAAGAAAAAAGTACTCATATGAAAGAGACTGCGTTCTTTGCAGCCTTCAAAACTGAAAGGAAATTTCAAGGAGGTAAAATTCTCAATTAGCGTTTCTTTTGTAAAAATTAGTACCTACTTCTCAAACAATCACGAGTTTTATCTATTGAAACACGTTACCATATACAGGTCCAAAAATTGCAAAAAAAAAACCCTCAAACCTGCACTTGTACGTCTCAAATAGAATTTTATGGAGAACGAAATCAAAGTCAGAGAGCTTCAGTTATTATTATTATAATTTTTGTGACGATACCGAGCGCCAGCTCTCAGATGACAAAAGAGCCCACATTTGCCCAGATCAACCAAGACACATTGAGAAATCGCGATTGCGAGTTGGATGATAGAAATACCTTCATCACCCCGCATCCACTTAGAATTGAGTTGCTGGGACTTACAGCCGAGGTAAGGCCTAGTAGCCATCCTCTTTTCAACCTGTTTTTTTTTTTTTCTCTGATTTTACTCCTTATATACTCTGTAAGGAGTATTAATCATTTTTTCTTCTTAGTGACAGAGTCAATTCTTGTAGCCAATCAAGCCTAATGATTGATATGCTGGAGTAATTGTATTAATTATTTAATTTTTTGTTTCCGTTCTTTTTTGGTCTTTTTATGTATTTCTTGTACATATTTTGTTTTCTTTTGTTTTGTTTAGTTGTTTGTTTATTTGTTTTTTTGTTTTTTTTTATTTAGTTTTTTTTTCTCTCTCTTTTGTTTAATTCTATGGTTGGTAAAAAAAAAAATCACAGGTAACTATTTCATCTCAATTCTAAAAGCCGTTTTGCATCACCTGATAATGCTGCTGCAATATCACTGTACTGAGATGAACGAATCTTGCATATACAGTATACGCTTAGAACTTGTCTCTCCACCCGCGAGTATTTCAGCACTGGTGCGCATAACTACACGTTTGTTCTCAAACTATTATGCCGTACATATACCTGTCCTTACGCGTAATTGCGGTCACCCCCAAAAACAAGATTCTGACGCTAACGTCACTAGTATAGTAGTCACTAGGGTGCATCTTAACGTCGCTACCCCTTCCCTGCAAATGAACTACAGGTTATATATTAATTGACACTACCACGCGTATCCCAGCGTGTATGGGAAAAGATTTTTTTTAAACAAGAAGAACTTCTTGTTACTAGTATACTCGCAGGTAAAACTGGCAGTCTCGGGTATATAAGCGTGAGATCTTTGAAAACACACTAGGTTCTTCACGACCGTTCGGCTCTGCAACTTCAGTACAACATATCTGCATGTTGAGAAAAACATGTTTAAATGTTGTATTGATCCGAGGTTAGGTGCCGATAGTTACCATAGTGGTGTTGCCAATGGCACACACTTTGTGATATCACCTAACTCGGCGTTCGCCACCCACTTAAGACTTTCATTAATTTAAGTGAGGCTGTGAGCATGATCTCAGGCGAATGTTGGGCTTGTCGGCACGGTCGCGAAGTACCTACCTTCAAAAAAAAATCGATTACCAATAATTAAAGCATATTTAGGTTCTCCAAAGCTTCTTTTGGAGAACTGAATATGCAACTATGCAAGAAACTAAAGCCCTTGCTATGGAAAGAAGCTTTAGGCTATGTGTAATAATTATTTTGAACCCGCACGCCAATGATCATAATGCTAAAATGATGTGGCAATGATGCCCTTTCTTTAATTTGGTCATCAACGTACCTGATATTTTTTCAATCCTACATCTCATACTTATGACTCTTCTACTGTACCTACACGTTATAATTATATTCAATTAATGTATCTCTAAAATATGAGATTTATATCACAAAATTCAATTAAATGTTCTGCGTATCATGCGTGCGGCATTAATCTAAATGACGGATTATATTTCAAGAGAACTGAGTCCTCTTTTTTATTGGCTGACTCAAAAAGAACAGTAGGTAAATCTTCTTTTGTTTCTGATAGTTCAGTTCAAAATCGACTGACAAGAACCATTTTGGGCTGAAGATTCAGAAAAATTCAAAGATTCAAGACATTCTAGCCCAAAAAACTTGATTTGAGTAACTAGGTACTCTAAAAAGTCAATATCCTAATATAGGTACACAGATAATATCCAAAATTATCGAGTTATTTTCTCGAAAGAATTACGAGGAAAAACTTCTAAACTGTGGAAACAATGTGTATTTCTATATCATACCTGTATCAGGCGAGTGGTTGAAAAAATACTTTGTAAACTTACCACCGTTCATGGATGAAGTCTATAGGGTGCGCTCAAATGATGTCAACAGTTAACTGAGATTTCGGACTCAATTTTTCCTAGCCTCAAAAAGCAAGATTTTTATGAATATTTGAATGTACAAAGAAATGGAAACTCAATTACTTTGTACAACTTTTCTGAGCTGAGTTGAGGACCAAAATGTGTCGAATTTGCCAAAGGTTCTCAAAGATGGAAAATTGCTCTGACTTTCAAATTTCATTCGATTAAATGACCCTGCAAAGTTTTTAATTCTTGGATTTTACTTCAAAAATCTTGGTAAATAAGTCAGTATTGGACAAATTTTGGCCCACACATAACTTTGCCCAGAAAAGTTGGGCTCAAATTGTACATAAAATTAAGTAATAACTTTACCATATTTGAAGTATAGGTACATCTAACATTTTGCTCCTTTGCTGCAGTACAAAAATTCAAAATTCGATTTAATTGTTAACATCATTTATGTATACGGCGTATATGCCTGTGGAAATGTCTTTTGAGTAGATTAGAATGTGAGAAATTAATCTTTTTTAGTGCGTAATAATAGCGCTCAAAGATACATAGTCTGTCTTTGATTTGAGTTATACTTGTTATCCAAAGCTGTGAATAAAAGAAACCGTGCTTTCCAACTTTAAGCTTCCGTAAACAGCGAGATATCGTTCTCAAAGTGAGTGTTGAAGCAGTTGGACTACTATCCTGTTTACAAAGAATGGCTCATCCCTTGCAACGAGTCTGTAGTAACTCAAGAAATAAGAAATACGAACATGACTCTCGGAAAGAGCTTGTATTTCAACTCACATTGATAAACAACTACAACGACCACAGAATATACAGATCTAGGAGAGATTACATTATCAGTGTTACCACATTTCTTCCCCCTTAATTTTTTTTTTTTTGTCTAAAACAATAGGGATGGAAACAAAACAGGAAAAATACATACAGTAAACAGAGGGTGACAAAAAAAAAAAAAAAAAATGAGAAATGGAAAAGAAAAACAAGGAGAGAAAAGGAAGGGAAAGGTTCTCATTACTTGTGTGAGTTGTTGGTCAGGATATAGTCGTTGAACTTTGCTGGTTGAGTTCGTAAACGCCTGCTTTGACAAAGATGATCTGCATGTAAACGCAATGGTGGACCCCCGGCCGTTGGCTTGGCTTGATATGATAAATCTCCAGTGCGGCGTTGAATATGAGCTTTCTGCCAGTTTGAGTAAACTTTTCTTTGAAACAAAACAGGTTCAGCTGGAGAGAAATGACGTTCACGTTTGTTTTGATCATGGTAAAGTTTCATCTTCGAAGCTTTTTGATCAGCGTAAGCTCGAAAATCAGGTTTGAGGGTGGAAATGAATGTCCTTACTTCACGACCCAGGAACAGGAAACTTGGAGTTTGACCAGTGGATGAGTGGATACTATTGTGGTAGACAAACAGCATTGCCTGCAGTCTGTGCTCAGGATCTGTAAATTGGTCCCCTGATTTCTTGTAGCGGAGTTTAAATGTCTCTATAGCGCGCTTTCGCAACTCAGCAATATATTCTCGAATTAGCTGGTTTGGTTTTCGGAAGCACTCACTGAATAGTGCAACTTGTTTTCTTATAGTAATTTTCAAAGAATGCAGTGATATCTGCGTAGGGTATTTCAATGACCGATTTTGGACTGAAATTGTCAACAACTAGACGATAAGGTTCGGGACCGATCCATTTCAACAAAAGATTTTGTTTACAATTTTCTTGCTCTAGTTCGTGGAGTGATATCTCCAGTTTGAATCGTTGAAGATACTACCGAAATTCTTCTTTCTCAGGATCAAAATTTGCAAACTTAAAAGAGGCAGATCTTACCGTGCGATATTGACGTTCTGCTTTCGGATACTTCTCATTTTCAAGTTCTCCATCGCTTTTTGTTTCTTCATCATCGTCTAATGGCGAAATATCTGCTACTTTCTTCTTTCTTCTAACCATTCTCGTCGCCAAATGTTGTAACTCAAGAAATAAGAAATACAAACATGACTCTCGGAAAGAGCTTGTATTTCAACTCACATTGATAAACAACTACAACGACTACCGAATCATGGATTAACCATCATGTTCTGATTCCTGGGTTAAAAAATTCTGGTAGTAAAGTCAATAAATTATTACGTGAAAATGATGACAATTTTGTTGAAAATTAGGGTCGTCGAAAATGAGCGTGGATTTTTTGAAAAGCGTTGCTCGTGAGTACTCTCCTCATATAATGATTTCGGAGGAATGGTGAGAATTAGTGCAGGAGTCCGGAGAAATTAGTTTTTGGCAGTTGAAATAGTCAGTATTTTTCAGTAATTGACCCGGGAAAGTTATGAGCGGCCGGGGAAAACATATAAAAACCCTTTATGATTAGAATATATATACACAGTATAGGACGACCGCGCAGAGGAACATGGTCTAGCTTGTCAATTGCCAAATAATATTCCATTTACGTTCTAGCTGATGACGTGGGCCTACTTATAATTTTCACTTTTTCAGTCTTACTTTGTTCATTATCAAGTAGGTCTACGTTGAATTCCAAGCTTTAAGCGGTATAAAAATATTTGCCCGGGGGCAAAGCAAAGACTCTTAATATGGACTTTTTCGGAAATAATTGATGTCAAGTTCGTAAATTCCTCATAAGAGTTTTCAAACTTTTCCAATTCTTACAAATAATATGAAGTACAATAAAAAAATACATGCTTTTTTTGATGGTTCAAAACCAATTGAAGAAATTAAAATCACAAATATCATTAAAATAGACTATAATTTTCTATCAATAGAGCGTCAAACAGGGTAAAAAAAAAAAATTCATACTCTGGTTCAATACGAGTACCTACCAGGATTTTTGATTTCTTATAACTCCATGTTTTACAAGTTTGACATTGTAATCATTTTGTCTATTTTAAATTCACTAATTCTTTTGTATTCCTAATATTCCTTGATGCTAATGCCAACTTTTACAGCTTACAAATTTTTGAATGATCTTCTTAAAATTTTGAAATTACGCTCTTTATTCTCATTCAACTCAATTAGCATTACACTTATTTAGGGCTCAAAAAATCAGTTTTACTTTTTTTTGTACCAGAGATGACACTTCAACTTACAATTCAAGTGGCTTCTACAAATCGAACTCTGGATTAAGTCAAATAATGATGAAATTTTCACCACGAGACTGGATACACATGCTTCCTCAGTGAAACGATTATTGGTCCACTGGATCATCAATCTAAAAAAATCATCCTTGCGAGTAACTTTACTTCCCAAATTATTATTATGCTTTTTTTGAGAACAGCAAACGGACAAAGTTGCTCTTCCTCATCCGAGAATCATTTCCTTCAATTTTTCCACGCTCTGTAGTTCATATTTTCCCATAAATTTATTCTTTTATCAAATGCAGCATAGGAACTGGGTCATAACTATACTTCCAAGTACTTGAAAATTGGAGAGGCCTATAGTTATAATATTTGATACAAAATTGCATGCAACATTGTACGCACACCTTGTACACTTACATACATTTTAAATGCTGCGTCATCGTTCCTGAACGTAATAAAATGACTTTTTATTGTTTAACGTTGTACGTTGGCAAGAATAAAACATATAAATGACAAAGTGTAAAATAATTTATCGTTACTCTTAATAACGTAGAAGGCTGAAAAATGATTTATGTAAAACCGTCTTGGGAGTTAATTAAAGAAACCCTTACACTTATGAAGGTATACACGGTATGTTATTCGTTTACACGCATAATTTTTAGGTAATAATATTTTGGCATTTTATTGCATCCCGCCAACTTTGTTATTCTGTACAAAGGTGTATAATACGTGTACAAACATTATGTAAACTCCTGCAACGTACTAAAAGTACCAATTGCCTACAAGAAATTTACGAGTTAGTACACTAATTGTGCTGTGCAAACAGCAGTCGGAGTTTTCAAGGGTTTCTTTCTACCAAATACTTTATTTCATTAAAATTTGTAAAAATAGTTTAACCTATGCGATCAATTTTGCATGTCCTTTCACTGTTCTACCATAACCTGGCTGCATACTTCAGATCTGAGGTTAAAATTTTCTATGGCGGGGGCACGTGGAGAGATTCTTGCAATTAACCCATCTATTTTGAGAGGAGAATTGAAAGAAGGAAAGATTCTGCGACAATATTGGTTTAAAATGTAGAAGTCTTGGGCTTGTTTTTACCTTTTTTTAAATCGTGAGGCGATCAACTGCCAATTTTAAATCTACGTTGCCCAGCGCAGTTGTATAATCGATAATTTGAAACATTTATTGAAATTAAGATAGATAAAAATTCTAAATCGATAAAAAACATTGAATATTTCTGCTTCGGTTGTTGCAGCGTATGCAAAAAAAAATTCAGCTTTCAAAGTAGTACGTATCGCAATATTATCAATAATTGTACAGCCCCCTAAAACTCCCTTCAAGAATCGCTCTACTTTGTTGCAAGGCAAATGCATTTCCGATATTATTTTTCTTTTTAAACGCTCACTGGATCCCGAATTTGCTAGATATTGAGGTGCGCAATTGTATCAAAGTCTGAGACACGCAAATTTCGACGAAGTTCACCGCTCAAAAAGAAGAAACACCGATCCGATGGCATTCTACAGAATAATATGGGTACCTACTTGTCTTGTCAAGTTTTATGTGCGGCATGACCGCAGTTCAGAATGAAGTTGTCAGTTCAAAATATCAGACGTCGGATAAGAGTTTAATTTATGTTTAGGAAGAGCACGTATGAAAACATCTGATGGTCTCATTCAAAACAATCTATTTGCTATTTATTTGTATCACTGATGGTGTTACAGTATTTGTGAATTCTGAAAATGTTGGAGGATGTGTTCGGAAGAGTTGGTTGAAAGAGATCGATAGCAATAGCCCAATAGGACACGTAATGATCGATGAAACTTTTTTTCCGGCAAAACGACTCATGAAGTGCAATCTACGTCCTTATATTTGTATTCCCACACTATGCACGCGCAAAACCAAGGTACGTTTTGTGAAAATGAAACCCGTGAGTTGTGCCTCTACTTCTATTTTGGGCACAGAGTGTTAATACACCAACCGCTTCCAAAAAATTTATCCATAATTTAATCATTCTTGATTACCGGTACCAAAAAAAGTACAGCAGGTACTGTCTTCTCAAATGAAAGGAGGTAAGAACAGAAGCAGGGGAGAAATACAGAGGTCAGAGGAAAAGTATGTCACTCTCCTTTGGCATTTCAATATCGGAGAATGATTATGAAAAAGTTGACTGACTAATATTATTGAAGACGCACATTCCATCAGTACGGTACGATGTTTCGCTCAGAAAAATTCAGAAACTTTGGATTCACAAGTTCAGCTTGAAAGTCTATATTTTTATCGAGCAAGTTGATACATACAAACTCATATCCTCCGTATTTCGCCTCTTCATTCCACTTTTTCTCTTCTCTTCTTTGGCATGCTTACTTATTGCCTTTCGTTTTTTAATCATTACAGAACTGAAAGAAATGAATACGCATCGGTTTCGCGCTGATGGCTTTCAGCCAAACGAATTCCGCAGAAGATTGAAGCGGTCAAAAAATCTCTATTTCTTTATCCTTCTCATTAATAACGAACCTGTCACAGATGATGCCCCCCGCTGAGTTTTAAGGTTTAAAAATCTGACCTGTGCCCCCCTCTTTGTCCGTGCTCACAAGTTATCCAATTCTTTCGTTTAATGACGACGGTATACGTGAAGAATTAAAGATCCGTCCGCGATTATACTAACTTTCGGTCGACGCTCGCTTCACTTAAGAAGGAAAAAAAATATTCGTCATGGTATTTTTTTTTTTTTTTTTCAATGGTATATTTTATTCTATTTTTCTCGCTATGTCAGTATATACGCATATCTCTCTCAGTCGTCGCTTCTCCAACGTGAAATTGTTATGCAAAGACAGGAGACATTTTAGCGTCGGAAATACAGTACCGCTTCTGCGTTTAATGCGGTTGTTCGATAAAATGAATTTATGTTTACGCTTTATATTTCTCATTGTAAATCTGATAGTGAAAAAGTTGCGTCCGAATAAATTTGAATATCGATACTTTGCGCCAAAATTCGTGGTACGCGTAGGCGGTTTCCAGAAATTTTTGAGGCTGTTAGTCTTCTCTGAGTGTGTATAGAGGACTAGTGTACCCTATCTTGCTTTAATGTACCAGTTTAAAGAATTCATTATTCTCAGGTTTTAAAATCATGGATTTTCGAATCATTTCATCAAGATCTTCTCGATTTTTATTTTCGCGATCACTTCTTATTTTCTTTCCTCCGCAAATTCTTAAGAAGTTCGTCTGTAGCAATTCATTTGATGAATTCTAGGGCTTTCAAGAGAGTCAATTTTTGTGCGACTTATTTCACAAGTACTAGCCAGATGTAGGTTTATGGTCATTGCTCACTGCCAAGATTGATGGCCTGATGCACAGTGTATACTGTCAAGTACCGAGGCAAAATATGTCACATCTTTATTGTTAAGTTTAAGGCATATGCGTTGACGTCGGGATGTCATGCTGTATTAAATGATGATCTTAATTCGAGTCATGTTCATACTCATCGAGAAAAGAACTACAGAAATTAGAAACTAAAATTTTTCTAAGCCCGATCTGCAATGATTGCTTTTGAAGCGCAGTCACCATTGCGTCAAAACCAGGTCAAAAACTGCGCATTCCATCAATTCTTGCTGCTGATTGGTTGAATTTTCGGGCACAATTGCGAAAAAGTGCGTCAAATGTGAGTCGTTTTTAAACTGCGTCTCAAATTTGCAGATCATTGTATAATTGTAACGCTTCAGAAGGCTCAAATTTTTTCAAAGTTTGTACCTCCCAGTCTTTTTTTTTTCTAATTCTTTATTAAACGAGCTATACAACTACACTAATGGGTTATGAGCTCGATAGGAAGGGTAAGAATGGGTAAGACGAGTATGGCATATTCGTCGACGAGAGAGGACCATTTCCTCTCGTCTAGAGTGTCTATGACATGAAGACCAGCTTCCAAGTTTGTTGTTGGTTTGTTCCTCCCAATTGTTTGGCCCAATATTTGAGATGATGTTTGAATAATGTGATTTCAAGTCTCTGGCGGGTGATGGAATGGGGTTCGTTATTTTGGGGAGATAAGTAGCCTGTTTAGTGTCAATATGTCCCGGTATCCAGATGAAAGTGAGATGAGAGTTTATTGAGTAGAGTGTACGAACAGCCAGACGGATACGTTGTATTATGTCATGAAATGAGAAAGGGTTTGTAAGTGCTTGAAGAGATGAGAGAGAATCAGTCAACAGGATATAATTTGTTCAAGGTTGAAGTTGGGCTATTTACGATACACATGATAATATGGCGTTTAATTGTGCCGTAAAAACTGTAGCGGAGTTTCGTAGTCGATGAGCTGTAATTTGTCTGTTTATGGAGTACGCGTATGCTGATGACTTCTTATTGTGTTTTGAGCCGTCTGTTGAGCAGAGGACATGGTTCGGAAATTCTGAGTAATGTCGTTTCATGATGTCCTTGTTGGTCTTGGGAATTTTGGTCGAATATTCAGTTGAGGAAAAGTCCATAGAGGATTTGTTGAGAGGATTGGTAGTAGCGAGTTTAGTTTGACTTTGTTGGTAAGAAAGTTTTCTAGGTATGTACGTATATTTTTAGTAGGTTGACTTAGAAATGTCGGGTTAATGGGGGAAATAATGGACTGATGTAAAGAAGATCAGGAAATTGGGATAGGGAAATAAGGAAGTTAGATGATAAAAAAAATCTGCAAACAGAAAGTGGTGGTTTGGCTGCCTCAGCACAAAGACTCATTTTCGGGCTCGTTTTAAATGCTCCCAAAACCAGTCTTAGGCATGCAGATTGGATTGTGTCTGGTAGAGATAATGTTGATTGATTTGATAAATTGTAAACTTGAGATCCGTAGTCGAGTTGGAAGCGAATGAGACTTTTGTACGGTTACAACCAGTTTTGGGATGGGATAAGTATTTTAGAATATTCACGGTTCTTCAACATTTAGCTTTTAAAAATTTGATATGGGTCATCCATGATAGCTTGTCATCAATATGGAGGCCTAACAATTTTGTTGTGTCACTAGTTGTTAGATGGAAATTTTGTAGTGGAAGGGAAGGAATAGTTGAAGTTGGTTTCTTTTACGGAAGGTGAGGAGAGTTTGAGTTATTGGCGGGAGACCCACCAACCATTTAGTTACTGGGGGCCATCAGAGAAATTCTGTCCGCGTATGTATAACGCTGTGGGGCATAACGTCGGAAAGCGTAACGCTTTTTGGCGTAATGCTGGGACTTGAAATATTTCGTCGCCTTCTATTCGGACTCTTCTGTTCTCATCTTATACTCCTATATGAGCTAGTATAGGGACTTGGAGAATTCCTGGCTTTTCTATACCCCTTTATTGGCTAGTATAGGGACTTGGAAAGCTTTTTGGCGGGAGACCCGCCATCCGTTTAGTTACTGGGGGCCCTCAGAGGAATTCTGTCCGCGTACGCGTAACGCTGGGACTTGGGAAAATTCGTGACCTTCTATGGGCTAGTATAGGGACTTGAAAATTTTCGAGCTGTTTTATACATCAGTATAGGGCTCTTCTATACCCTTTTATTAGCTAGAATGGTGACTTGGAAAAATTTCGAGCTCTTCTGTGGGCTAGTATAGGGACTTGAAAAAATTTTGAGCTCTTCTATACCCATCTTATACCCCTATATGAGCTAGTATAGAGGGACTTAGAGAATTCCGGGCTCTTCTATATCTCTCTATTGGCTAGTATAGTGACTTTGAAAAATTTTGAGCTCCGACAGTGCCTGAATAGTATTGCGTCCCTTTCGGAATCCATATTGGAACGGGGAAAGTAGTCTGTTTAGATCTAGGAACCAAAGAAGTCGTTTATTTATAATTTTCTGAGAAAGTTTTCCTAATATACCGGTTAGAGCGATTGGCCTATGAGACGTGGATGCTAAGGGATCCATGTAGAAGGATGTGAGCTAACTTCCAGTCGCCGGGATATATAGCGAGGGTGAATAGAGTATTGAATAAGGAGAGGAGATACGTGATAGCGTATGGATTTAAATTCTTTAGTTTTTGGATAATATATTTAGGAAAATTTCAACATCCGACATCTTTCACATAAGACTTGAAGCTTTGTCTCTCTGGAATATTACGTCGCGCCCGTCAGGCTGAAGTCTTCATGAGTTCTGGTCTGAACATTTTTCTTCTTTGAGGTTCTCTTCTCATAAACTTACCTACCAAATTTCATTAATTGCTAGGTATTCTTACCATGTACATAAAGCTCTGGAAGAAAATTCCTGTGAAATGTAATGAGATTATACAGCGACTTGCGCTTCTATATTATTTATTTCCTCAACTTACTTTTTACGCGCAAAATAACCTAAATTGGCAACTTTCCGATTTATTATTTTTCAAATGTTTACTTCTGCAACTTTCACAGCTAATTTGATGTTAAGTACCTATATTATGCATATTCTGTATCACTCGTTAATGAAACAGTGGGACAGTCGGTAATCATAGCAACAACTTTTTACTTTGTTATTTTTACGTCGAACGCAATAAAACCTGGTAACAAAAAGAGCTGAATACTAATTTGCGATAATTTTAATCATTATGCTATTCGTAAAAGAATTCACCGACGCGCCTCTGTGATTGTCGTCATGAGATTGTAAAGCTACTTACTGCTAAACTTCTTCTATACGGATTTCAGTAATGATCATCTCTAATATCCTTACGCAGAAGGAAAAGTTATAATTAAACCTCTTTTTTCTATTCCCCCGATTATCTGTAATCAACCACATTCTATTACACCACTATTCCTATTATTATCATCAAAGACGAGAGTCTATTTAAACGCCTTTCGATTTTGCAACTTGTTAATAAATAGCAGCGTAATAGTCGTTTATCTTACAACAGACATTTAAATATAAAGTTGATTTTCATTCTGTTAATTTTGCATTGACTGAGCGAAGAAAAGAAAAAAAAGCGAATCTTCAAGTATATACGTACGTATAAAGTATAGAAAGATAAAAAGAAAAGAAAAATAAAAAAGGAGTTACTTATTTGCATACAATGACTCAAGAACATATTACCTAGTTAGTGTTTGTTAAATATTTTACTGATGGCTTATCTGCCATGTTGACAGCGCACATCTATACTCTTTTGAATTTACTTGTATTTTACAAGTGATATCATTACGAATAAGAATACCTTAAACCTGTCCATATGAGGGCGCAAGCGCGAGAAAGAAAGGAAAAGAAGATTAAAACTGACGACGAAATTTTAGAAAGATAATATAACAGCTACCATAGATGACGTTTGAAGGAAGACCCAAAATATTGTACCGAGAACAGGGATACAAGAACGCTTTACGATCCTGATATCGCACTATAGATAATCCGGCCTTTGTGCGGTAAAGTATCTTTCATAAGAGATTTATAGTCCCTGATATGTAACAATTCTATCGATCGAGTAAAAATTCAGGACAATCAACCCTTCCCTATCAAAAAAATTTTCATAAATGTCAGCAGCTGTAAAGCTACTGATTTTAGCACACTTTTCAGTACCTCAAGCAGCTGATGAGCTGCTGAAGAGCTACTGTTCAGCTACTGAAACGCACATCATGTAATTTCCCTCCCCCCCCCCTTATTAATGATATGCGTTTCAGCAGTTGATCAGCAGTTCTTCGGCAGCTTATTAGCTGCTGAAAATCTGTGCCAAATTCGGTACTACTTTTCAGTAGCTGATTTAGTCAATTTTTTTGATAGGGTTTCAAGAATGCGAAAATATGATTTCAGAAAGAGAATAGGCCTACAAGCGCCTAATTTGAAAGAACCTTGAATTTTACGATCAAGACATGAATATTGACCGAAGAAGAATCATTGTTCATTCACAAATTCTCTCACCCCCTATAAATGTGCCAAATTTCTCCAACATTTTTCGTGCTCGTGAAATTTTTTGCAATGAATTAGAGAGTATCACTTTTGGAGCCATAATATCTTTTCCTTATCTCTCCTTAATCATGGAGAACAAAACTACGAGGAAAAGACAACTCGAAAATCATAGGGGGAATGAGGAAGAAAGCTATTAAAATTGATGTAATTATAGCGGAAGAAGAGAAGAAGAAAGCAGCGAAGAAAAAGAAGGAAGAGAGACTAGTGGTCTACCAACTTATGAAACTAGATCTCCATACAAAACAAATGATAGTTTGGTGAAAATCTGCTCGTATTATAGGTAATCAGTACATTCTTCATTCTTTAGAAAAAAAGATTATTTTTCTCCGCAAGTACGCAGACGAAGTCGGACGTTTTTTTGTTTCTCTAGCTCACAAGCATTACGTATACATTTTAACGGGAAACCAATTTTCATAAAACGTATACTTTTTCAACAGAATAAAAAAAAAAAACCAAATACTTGGTTTTGCCAGCCTAAGAAGAAATGAAGAAAGAGGAAAAGGAGATTGATAAATGCAATCATAATAATTACATTGCAGAGGGACAGCGCCGAAAAAATTATAATGAATAGTTTCAAACAGAAATGAGTCTTTAAACAAGCAATTAAAACAAAAAACCTCGGGGAAGATATCGTCTGGTATAGAAATCATAAATTGTACATTTATAGACAAAAACCTCGAGGCAATTATCCTGAAAAAATTACGAAGATATGATTGTAGAATTCGAAACATTGATGAAAACGAAAATGCTTATAGCTTTGATATAGCGACGTCTAAAATAACGATTTCATTAATCAGGTTAATCTCTTTTATTGTATCAATTCATCTGCCCCCGTTTACGCTGTTTAAACGTTTTTTCCAATTTTGAGGGTCTTATACTTCTGAAGAACAGCGAGCTCCCTGATGAAATCCCTCTTGACCAGATATTTTCACGATTTCTTTTTTTTCTTCTCGAGAACTGAAATTACGATCACTGAGAATTTCAAGTTTAGAATGTCAGTTGAAAACGAAGGCTCTGGAAATATTTTAATTTCTGAACTTTATGATTCCGTCATCCCGCATAAAAGTCCACTAAAGCTTGGAAGTCCCCAGTGGCTGTTGCCTTCGCTATGAATTTTCTTGTCAGACAGAGCGCTACACTCTGGCAAAACGATTTTGAATTTTTGATAATTAACACAAAAAAAGGAACAGAAAAATTGGAACAGTCTTACCAGTGAAACCTTTTATTCAAATCATATTGACGGTATACTTAACCATTTATCAAACTGGCTTTGTAATTAAATGAATTCGTGTATAATAACCGAGAATGATCCTTTCAACCAATAAGCTGCGTTATTTTCGTGTATCTACCACATAATATTACACCTTAATAATAAGGTAAATAATATTCATTACCCACCTATCATTTTGCACCAGTTGAAGGATTAACATTAATGAAAGAGGAAAGTGAAATAACGCCAAATTATCATTTCACGTTTTCTGGGATCGGAAAACTTGATAGATAAAACTTGATTTGTGATTTTTGTTCTACATATGTAGGTATATTACCAAAACCAACAATTAGGTATACGGTTGTGAAAATCTGTATTTTTAATTTATCTTGACAACTGAGAGAGAAATAATAATCCTGTACCTATTTTTATCAAACGCTGACAGCGGAAGAACGATGTTTTGCCATAGTAAACATTGGTGAAACAGATTTTCTTCAGGGTAGCAACAAAACAATAACGGAAGAATCTTTCATTACTAAACTGAGGCCACTAACCACTTCGCTCGCGTTTTAATTGATAGCTGAGTCCGGCAAGGGACTCTATTAAGGTTGGCGAACTGATAAATTGCCGTTTTTCTTCGCACAAAGACAAGCTATTTGAATGTTGATCCAATATTTGTGTGCATTTTTGTCAATTGTAAGTTCGTCTTGTAATCATTTTCATTTAATTCTGAGCTATAAGTTGTCTTTCACTGTCACAGTAATGCAAAAATTTGATACCTGAACAAGTAATGATAACATGCAATTGTACTACCATTTCAATGCAGCCTATCACACTCGCAATGCGCTTGTGGGCGGACATGACTGCGTTAAAACATGTCCAGAACTCGGAAGAGCGACAGTTATTATTAGTAATAATTATTATTGATCAAAAATATTAGTTCAATAATTATTGTTAACCAAAGGGCCCACATTCGCCGAGATCAACCGTAAGGCACTAACACAAGGCGAATGCGAGTTGCGATGACAGAGATCGATTCACATAATGCAATCACTGGTAATTCATCACAACTCTCGAGACCGTTTTGGGGCACGTTTTATTGCACTGAAGTGCCATCTCGCATGCAGTTGATTTTTCATCTTCGCCTTATATGCTCCCGACTCCCAATTTTACCTGCGAGTAGTTGAAATACCTAGCGCCGGAGCACCTACACCTTGCGCTTATCCAATCTTTTACTTTGAGGGAAAGTGAAAGCATTCTATTTGCTCGTCTGACTGCACTACACGCGTCTTGCTGGTGAATGATAGCACGGATAATAGTATCAACGATCTGTAACTCATTTTCATTAAAATACTGTCAAGTTTGTTTGATTATCATATATATCCACATTGTATAACAGGAACGCTTAATGATTTACATAAGTATATTCGATATAATTTCAAAGGTTTAACGGCCAGAACATTCTCAAAATTTGAAACCCCGTTGTCAGTCAAATGATCAGAAAAGTTCCTCAGAAAATGCCGTACATTGTCAAATTGACCTATGCAAAAACAACGATCACGGAAAAGTATCAAAACGTGTCAAAAAATAAGTTTGGAAGATAATCAGAACTCCATAGTTGTTCTTCAATGTCAGTTTTCAATTTAGAATCGAATAGGTAATCATAATAATTGCCTTCAATAAGTTCTCAATTCTCAGATACGGCGTATCGCAGAGCATAGCCTATACGTACCGTTTGCATTTGATTGTGATAGTAGTAGAGCCCTAATAGTAGCAGTGCGTGATTATGGAGCTTTGTTACAAACACACTCATACCAAACTAAACAGTAAGAATTCGGCTAGGTGATTGTCGTTTTGCATACCGGTACGTCAATTCAACTTTGTAGTGCGTTTCCGGAGTTTCGCGCCCTGCACCAATTCTGTTTCTGGTTTCTGCGCCAAAAAAAATGTTTTTTAACTTTTTTCTTTTTCATCTTTCTTCTTTTTTGGTATTTCTCGGAAATTGGCGCCCCACAATTATTCACGTCCTGTACAATGGTAAATCCGGCACTGTAGGAATTTTTGAAACAGGTAAAGGTTATCAACTGTAGGTTTTGAATGAAACTGTTATCAGTCGAATGGTTAACAAATTTCTCTGTTTCAGTTACCGTCGGAACAGTCATTGATCACGACATGTATTTAAGTTTATATTGCAAAACCCTAGCAAAACAGGAGTAAATTGAACGAAAAATGATTATCTGGAAGTCGAGTAAACTGAACTACCTATCCTACACCCAGCCGCACAGCTGCACGATGAAATGGGGTAGATCATTTTCACTAGTATTCTTGTGCTGAATTGAATCGTTGATTGTTTTATGCGCGGCTACATGATCTTGTTTAGTTAGGTAGGTAGGCACATCAGGACTCAACGCTTTGTCCTTCTCGATACGTTCGTTACTAAAATCCTCGTGTTTTATACTCAATTTCAAATGGCTAAAGTCATGAATTTTTCAAATTGTTCGCATGTTGAGTGAGGCTACAAGACCCATTAAAAGTACTTCTTGATGCGCGCGTGGAAGAACCGTACTTCCTTTTGGTTCCTTAATTGCCGCTGACATTAAATTGTTTGTAGACTAAGTACAGTCATGTACGCAAGAATATCGGTCCTACTTACTTAGATGTTCTTACTATTATTACGTAATTCTTTTTCTCTTCCTAGCTCTTCTCTCGTAATTTTTTTAATATCCATGGAGGACAAACGTAGGTACAGAATATTTTTAATCAATTTGATTGTGAATTACGAGATATACCAATGGATTTGAAAGAAAAGAGGCATAAGCTATGCGTCATTTTTATCTTTCATTCGGGAACTCCATTCTTCTCAAAAATTTTACTAGCTCCAATCGAGTACCTATCTATTCTGGCAAATTTCAAAAGGTGCAGCTCATCCAGATGATCAGACCCTTCAGATAGGCTGTATGTTTATGTCAACCTGAACTGGGTACTTACTCACTGACTAAAATTATAAGAATGGATGTAGACATTCAATTATTTGGACTGTTTGATTTCCGTCTAATCCAATGGTAATTTAGAGGTCATTGAATTTCATTCCAACATGGACAGGGCAACAAGAGTTTTTATTATTAATTTTTTAAAAATAGCCTATTTGATTAAAAAAGAGAGAAAAGAAGTGAAAATATTATTTATCAGAGGAAGGCGGGGGTGTGAAGTAAACATTTCGTGGCCAAAATTTCGTTTTTAAAAACTTCCACAAGTCATGAAATGAAGTTCGCTTTGTTTTTTGAGGTTTCTACCGGCTGTATAGAAAGCTCTGAAAGTGCAAGGGAAGACTCGCATTGGTAGTAAAAACGCACTTTCAAAATTCCACCAACCCTGAGGATTTGAAGTATAAAATTCGACAACTTGCTAACTAGGTACCTACCTATGTACCTATAGAAATGATTAATTTTAATTTAACGTTTCAAAACTAATATTAAAAGAATGAAGATAAGCTGTTCAATCGCTCGAAGCCGATGAAAGAAATTTATCATAAAATTATCTCCTAGCAGACTGCTCACGTGTACCTCTAAGGAAAAACAAGAGGCACGCATTGTAAGTTAGGTACGAATAGTTCGGTAAGAAGTTTACTATTCCGACGCGGACCGACTGTCGTACTCGCTTAATATTATATTCTTGGTCCGCGCGTATAGACGCGCTCGTAGCGGTCAAATTAAATGCGTATTTCTATTTGCAAGTGAATTGAAAATCAAATTATTCGGTTTGACGCCCTAGCATACAATACGGGGTAATTCCAATGAGAGTTGCTGCGGTAATTATCTTGAGCGGTTACGCACATAGTAAGGCGAGTAAGATTATTAAATCCAAGAAGGTTTATAATTATCAACGAATAATTATTACTTTCATTCCAAGTTCATCACGATTTCTTCATCCTTCTCAATCCATCGACTGGACGAATGGTCGATGAATTCGGAGCGTATCATCGTCTTTTCTGACTGCAACCAGTCATTAACGAAGAGAGGTAAGAAAATAGAAAATGACGTATAGAACCAATCACTGTCCGTCTGTATTAATGTAATCTGTTATTAAGTAGCTGTTCCCAGATTGGTAGATAAAGCTCAAAGGGGGAAAGAAAGATTTTATAATTTAGTTGATCTTGTATTTTTCTCCATTATTAAATAATGAACTGATACGTTCTCATCAAATATTTTACTACGTATGAAAAGTGAAACGTACTTATTGCCCTACAGATGCATCTAGTATATCGGTACAAAAAAACTAAGGAGCAAGGATTGAAAAAACACCGTTGCACAGTATTTTGGACGGGTATTTAGATGAAATAAATCTTGAATCCACACACGGGCGTTGTAGACGTTGATATTACTTGTATAAGAGGTCTTTAATTTATACGTCCGATGTGAGTCATGAAAGTAAAAATTGGACACAGATTGTTGCAGCCCTCTGCACATCGGCTGAAAAAATATGTTGTTTTTTGATTGCAATACAAGAAAGCACACCAACAATAGGTACGATCTTAGGCAGGTAATTACAAAACTTGGAGTCCGTTGTAATGTTTATTAACTAGTAAAAATTATAACTTTTTCTTTGTAGGCAGCAAAAAACAAATTTTGTTGGTTTGAGATGAACGAAGAATGAAAAAAGAAATTTCAGTTCCTTCTAACTGAATAATATAGTGATTGTAGTCCACTAGTTGAAAGTAGGTGGCACGTAACTGTTTTGGGAAAACTGATGAAAAATTAAAGAATGATAATTCAATCTTCTTCTACAGGTATTAACTACCTAATAAAATACGCAAATAATTCTCATTTCTGGTAAAGATGATACAGCTTATTTTCTTTCAAGTTTACCTGAAACAGAAAAATCAATTTTTCAAAAATTGAAACATTCACATTCAATATGATTTTGTGTACATACTAAAAATGTTTCATTAGATCTAATTTCGTATAAGAAACCGTAAAAATGATGGCTGAATTCATTTATTATCAAGATGAATAGTATACGTAATTCAATCACCTTATGTAACGTTCCAAAAATAGGTACGGAAATGTACGAGAAAGGCAGTTTTTGTCATCACAAACCATGTAGCAAGGTGAAACGATTGACTGAAGACTTGAAAATGGGTTGAAGAATTCATCATGATGATTAGCTGACGTACTTATCAAGAAAATTTTTGAGGGAGGGAGGTTCGAAGTGTCATCAATAGGAGTGCAGTTATCATCAAGAGTGATCGAGTAAAGAGAGTCATTCTAACTCCTACCCCCCTCCCCCCTTGCTCCAAGGTTTACCTAAAGCCCATAAAGAGGATATGTTTACGCGGCCCATTGTTTTTTTCATCTCTTCTCCTACCTGCTCTCTTGCCAAATATTTAGATCGATGGTTCAAATCCCGTGTCGAAGTTGAGTCTTCCTGTTCTGTTAAAAACTGTTCTACCCTGGCCAATAGCCTAAAAATGAGCTTCTCCCTACGGGGTCGACCTTTTGTTTTTTTGCCGTTGTAGGCCTCTTCCCTAACATCCCTAAGGCTGTCACCATGCAGTGGATGGATGAACTCCTTGTGAACTTGAACACTCCTCATGAAGAGTTGAATGAATTTTTCGATTTATTGAAGGTATGTTGGTCTCCAAACTTCCGCAAAAATGGAAAATTCGACGAGTTTCCTGATAAGGTGGGTATTCCTATAGGTTTCTCTTT
The DNA here is from genome assembly GCA_035079395.1 of Aspidiotus destructor. NCBI lineage: Eukaryota > Metazoa > Arthropoda > Insecta > Hemiptera > Diaspididae > Aspidiotus > Aspidiotus destructor. The sequence goes on along the minus strand of JAVHKZ010000003.1, from coordinate 4,803,588 downwards.
AGGTTCCTTAGTCTCTGAGGTGCTTATGTCTGAGTTTGAATCCGACTTCCTATGTAGATGACGTGCTATCTACGTGGACTGGTCCTCGATATCTATGCTGGAGTTTCTCACGTATCTAAATAAGCTATATCCTTCCATACAGTTTACTTTGGAGGTTGAAGACTCCGCGATTAACTTCTTGGATCTTACTATTTCCGAAAGAGACGGGGTCCATGAGTTTGAGATTCATAGAAAAGATACGTCGACCGATGTTCTAATCGACGGGTCGCTATTCTGCTCTATCCTGTTGACCATGTCGACTCTTAATCGACCCATTATTTTGACAAGTAATCGACACAATTGTTTTAACACGCAATTCCACGTTGCGGCACATGACTAAATGACAAAGAATTAAGTAATTACTTTTTAACCGCACAATTTTTTTATTTTCCTAACGTTTTCGGTTGAACAACCATCAACAGGGAAGCACAAGTTACAACTGATTTTAAATACTAATAAAAGCGTGAGAGAGGAACAATCAAAATTAAACAAGAATTAATAAGAAGGATGAGTAATAATATTAAATCGATGTTTCGCTGTAATACGGTGATGATGAGTACATTTTTTCAATGAGCGGATCTTCGGGAACATACCTGTTCAAAAGCTCGTAATTATGCAGGTGTTTATGGCGGACAATTTCTATTGTTTCTAGTGCAATCCTTCTTCTTTTAACACTCTCATTGTGGAGGAGGATTTCATCACCCCCGGTGTGTCCAGTTTCGATGAGGTGGGTTGCAAGAGCTGACTTCCTAGGTTGGTTTTCCTCATACGCTTTTGCATGTTCATCAATCCTTGTGCTCAATGCGCGACCAGTTTCTCCCACGTATACTGCTGAACATTCACGACATCCAATCCTATAAACACCACTCAGATTCCCCTTGGATATGGGGTCCTTGTTCCTACAGAATAATTTCATGAGTGTAGTAGAAGAGTAAAAAGCTGGCTGAAGTTTAACGTTTTTGATGATATTGCTTAATTCGGAGGTGAGTTTTCCTAGGTAAGGGAGTCTAGCCCATCTCATCCTCCTTTGGTTTGTTGTGGGTTGGTTCCGTTGCATGGATGTGGTCACCAAACAATGCCTGGTCAACTTCCTCCGAACCATGGCATCGATGTCGACATTGATTTCGTTAGCTGAGGCCAAATATTTGATTATTCCAAGTTCTTCGTTAAAGGCTTGAGGAGTGAGGGGGGTGGTGATCAGCCGATGAATGTAGCAATTAAACGCTGCGAGCTTATGGCTAAACGGGCAATGTGACGATCCATGTATTGTCATGTCTGTAGAGGTGGCTTTCCGATGAATCCCAAATTCATAAGCATCGCCCTTGATTGAAATTACCAAGTCTAAGAATTGGATTCTGTTTCCTCCAACCTCAATGGTGAACTGTATGGAAGGGTACTTGGAGTTGATAAACTGGAGGAAGTCGTCAAGTGTGTCTACCGGACCATTCCACACACACAGCACGTCATCCACATACCTCCTCCAAAATTTAACGTGTTGGAGGAAATCACTCCCGGAATTGAACACCTCCTCCTCAAAAAGTGACATGAATACCTCCGATATCAACGATCCCAGAGGCGAACCAATCGGAATTCCTATATCTTTTGGAAACTTGAATATCTTCCCATTGAACTGGCAGATATTTGGAGAGAGGCATTTATCCAGTAGTTTGAAGAACTCGGAGGAAAATCCCATTGGGATGTTGGCCGCGATCATTAAGTCCCTCATACGTTGAACCGCTGGTACAAGAGGTATGTTTGGGAACAAGCCCACAACATCAAAAGAAGGGTCGAGTTTGGAGGAGGAGGTGCCTCCCTGATGCTTTTTACCAATTCACTGGAATTACGCACGGAGTAGGTGGATTCAAAGTTTGTGCAAGACTTGAATAACGCCTCAAGACATTTGGCTAATTTGTAGGTCGGCGTCGAGATGAATGACACCACCGGCCTCATTGGCATACCAACCTTGTGGACCTTAGGTAGGCCATATAGTCGAGGGGGGATTGGATTCGGGGCGAGTATGGACTGCTTTGCGGCTAAATTCGACGTCGATTTCCAGTCGATATAGTTCCGCGGGGTATGTCGACCGTAAATCGACCGCAATCGACTGCAAATCGACTTGTTGGTTTCCAATGTATGACTCGAAGTCGACGTTGTTATCAATTTGATTTTGGGTGGACAGTCTGCTATACTGCTCAAAATCGACGTCGTTATTGAATTGATTTGAGGTGGACGGTGGCCTTCGACCCAAAATCGACTCCCTATCGACGTCAATTTGAAGTCGATTTCGTTGTAACCTAACCACATAGTTCAGACTTACTGACATTCCTTCGAATCGAAATGCCTTCAGAAAGGAGTTACTGACCATAAAACGAGATTCATTTGGACATAGACGCGTTGGTGCGTAGGAAGATTACTAGGATATGCCTCGACGCTACTACCTTCCTCCCCTGTACTATCTGCTGCGAGAAACTGGGATAGCTTAGGCTTCCGAGAAGAGTGGGGTGTGTAGGTCAGAATGTAGAGATTGTAAAGGTGTTTACATTCGGGAGACTGGTCACCAGCTAAAGATTAGAGTCGATAAACAAAAGACAGCCTAGTAGAAGGGTAAAAAGGGAGATTCGGCATTCGCTGACTATCAAATTGCAGCCAGTGTCGCGCTGGCTCGGGTTGTGGGGTTGCAATCGCCTAGGGCCCGGGCGCATGTCAAAAAAAAGAGGTGGGTCTGGTGATGGAGATTTTGGGGGGCCCGGTGAACCTTGTCGCAATCCTGTAATGTGCGAGCCAGCACGACACTACTAATTGCTGATGGGTACAGCTTCCGGGACGATCCTGAAGTGCTTCTCCACTTCAAGCGTACCGCCTTGGAGCATATTGAAATAATTCGTCATAAGAATACTGAATGAGACATTCAACTCGATAATTAGTTTCTTTCCTTGTTACGTCTTCCTCGAGGTTGGTGACAGCGTTGTGGTTTTTCGTTGGGTCAGTTGTGTTCTTGTCTTCACTGAGGATGACTATTCACTCGAAAGCGCTTCATTTGATTTTTCTTTTCGTTGTCTGCTCGGTTTTGTATTTAGTCACTCGTCAGAGTATCATCCCTTTTACAATAATGAATAGCCGTAATTTACCAGAGTCTCGCATCTATTCTATTTCTTTTCTTTTTGCAACTGTTAGCAATTGCTAAATTAATTGAAATTACTCACCGACCTCTGAAACTGAATTTTGGTCAGATTTATCAAGGGAATGATGAGTGGTCGACCATGAGCGCATTGAAATGGTTGTTCGCAATTGGAAACTTTTTTCAACAAAGATAAACAAACTTTGTCCGATAGTTCATCGCCGAATTTCACGGCCCCTGCAATGTAAAAAGTCACGGACCGAGTTTTCAAATTCTTTGCCCTCACACTCGTATAATCCGGTGAGGGATGAATTCTTCGCATTGATTACCTCGACACGCCTCATAATTCAGCTCCTTGCGTAACGTATCTGGAACAACATTTTGTATTGGACTTCCCGAATTTATTAATTCTATCAATTCTTTCATCAAAGCCTCCACCAGTGCTTTGAGTTTCAAACCAAAATCCGAGGAGGTGGACTAAAACATTTGTAAGTTATACGTTTCAATATTGAGTACAGTTACCGTATATAAGTAGCTGTTTTGCTACCATCATACCTAGTTATTTACTTGCTCTACCTAGTAGACGCGGCAATATTCATTATTTACTTACTTCTTTTATTGCTTTGCCGTGCAAACAAGTAGGTACTTTGACGACTGCGATATGATATCGTTCACCTGACTGCGCGATGAATGCATGAAACTCAAAGTACAGTCCCTTCTTTTCGAAGCTGGTTGTAAATTCGCGTATGAGAGAAATATCGGATGAATGAACGTCCGGGTAGATAGGTGGATTAACGGAAATACTATTCCAAACTCCGTACTCATCTGTATAGTCTATGTAGAAAAAACATTCGAATACTGTACAAAGCCCTAAAACTCGCGAGTCGCGACTGCATTAAACATACATAGGCTATAGGTCGCCTACAACATTGAATTATAACACAATATTCAATAAAGAATACTCACTTAGAAAGAGACGTTCTACTCGAATCCTTTCATCTACCGCATGTTGATCAAAAATCACTATAATTTCTTCGTTCGTTTCACTTCTCCTCATTTTTGTGAGCAAATATTTTCGATCAATTTGGGCGAGAAACTGAAGATTAACAGAATTACAAATCTTTTAAATGGTAAAAATCGAAACTGAAAATTTAAGTATAAAAATTTACGAACCTTGAGATTACGTAAGTCGGTTTTCACAAATGGGATAGAACAATTCAATTCTTCGGGGGCCGCTAGGATATGAGAAGTTGACTGTCGATTTTTTTGGAATTTCCTAAAAACTCGGAGGTAACTGTATCCTTCATCATCTATAATATGAAAATCGTAAGTTTCATTTTGAAAATGCTATTTAGATAAGGAGTGGTAATTATGAGGGGAGAAAATGTAAGACTGATATAGAACTTCAAAAACTCATTTCCGATTATTTATCCGAAAATTGTTCTACTATGCGGTGAATTTTGACCTTCTTTCACACATGAGGGCAGAAAGTTATGACTTTTCGAAAATTTATGATTGAATTTAAACTTACTAATTGAATGACGATTTTTGAATGTTCTAACGATTGTGCGTAGATCCCCTTCGGTCTCTTTGGTTATATCAACTCTTCTATTTCTCAAATTGTTAGCTTCCAACATACCATTTGGTATATCTACCGCCCCAGTATCACAGAGCATCTTACAATTCATTTTATACTTCATTTTCTTCCTTAATGATTTCATCGTCAAGTCGTCAATAACAACACGATGTGATTGAGTTTTATCGAGCGGAGTCACTGTTTTGAAATTTGTTTCCTTGCTTGTGAAGCATTTCACTTCATTCACGCATCTTGGTGTCAAACTTTCATCTAATATTGTATTCGAGGCATACGAGGAATTATTTTTCCTCGCAGTTTCATCTTCTTCGAGAAAATCTTGCGACCCATGAAAATAAGGCGACACTAGGAAAGGAGAGACCGCAAGTTCATTTTCACTTCTGGTTGAAAACGTTTCCACCTCAGGACAATCGGCACAAGAGGACTTTGTTCTTTCCTCAATGCTAATTTGTTTCAAGGACACAATATTCGAGGCAGTCAATTCAAAATTTGAAATATTGGACCCCAGTCTACGGCCAGAGTTTTTTCCATCTCGAAAGCCGGAATTGAAAGACAAGTCTTGGCCACGAGTATTATTTTGCGTATCAAAGTCATGACAGCTGCAACAACAATAAGGTAATCTTGAATGATTAGCGTCGAAATGATTTGACTCTGGCGACCCTGTACGCGTGAAATCAACGCCGACGTTAGACTTCCTACTTGTTTCATGCGGATCTTCATTTTCATCTGGATCTTGAATGGGAAATTTTTTCGAAATTGAATTTTCAAGTATACTGAAATCTTTACAGCCTTTTGAAGTATCGATGTTAAAGGTGTTTGAAAATTTTCGTTCGAGATAATTGATGAATACATTGTTAGACGGCTGTACTGGAAATTTGAAATCAAAAAAACCATCAAACTTTAATCTCGCTTCTCTCAAGATTATATTATTTTTCTTTCTCGAGCGTTGGATTCCAGTAAAATTACTATGAGCGTAAATTGCTGACTCTTCTTCCCTCAAAGCGGGTGTCACATCATTTCGTGAATTAATTTCAGCGTTGTTATATTTTACAAATGGTAAACTCTCCGGTACTGATGTATTCCGAGCATCAATTTCGCCTGGGTAGGTATGATTATGCAAATCATCGAACACAGTTTCGCTGTCATGACAAATCGTTTGAAAATTGTCGTTCTCCTCATCATTCTTTGATGCGGTTGAATTCGCAATTTCCCTATTTGATCTTTCTTCTTCATTCTCCGTCACTAAAGATGCTAATCGAGATGCTGAAGAAATGTTTTCATTTTCTTCGTCCGATCGAATATTATTTCCACTAAAATTCATTGTAGGTGCTGCTGAACAAGTAGCAACGGATAAAATGGGAGGAGACCTTTTGATAAACCGCTCTCTCTTCAATTGTTCTGTATTTTTCAACTCCGGTTTTTCATTTAAATGTTGCCGATAACGGCTTCTACCCGTTACTTCACGAGTCGTCGGAATTCCAAAGATGGCATTGGCATCTTTTAATTTTTCGAATAATTCTTTCGCTACGAACGTAGCCTTAGACTTCGCCTGGTTTTCATTTGATGATATTACATGCGGTGAACTAATCTTATCTACTCCCATCATTTGACGGAATTGGTTTGATAATTTGAAGAGGCAATGACTCACGAAAATTCGGTTTCTGAATTCGACAAATCGTCTGTTTGATTCGTAGAATATACTACAAGTATCTTCGGGACACGTGATATTCAGCACAAATATCGGCTGCCACCGACTTTTCACTTCCATCGCTTCTTTCATCTTGGTATCACGAAAACACTTAAGTAATAGTGTTTTGAAATATTTCTGAATATTGGAATTGGAAATGAATCGTTTATTAACAAAAACGAATTGTAGTTTCTTGTGCAGACACATTTGGCTGCTCGCGATAGCTTTCATTTGAATACCGTCCTTTTCGAACAGAAGTTTTTTCATGGAAATAGATTCGGCAATATCCAGGTACAATTTTTTAAATTGTTCTTGAGTTGTTTTCACGCGCGATATTCTCAATATTTCGATACATCTAGAATTGTCTTCAACATTGAAGGAAATCTGAAAAACATTAAAGTCGGGATAAAAATTAAACTTTCAAGAAATGGGCGAATGGACATACGTAGGGAGGTGGCAAGTAAAATCAACTAAATTTCAGACTTCCGACTTCAATAATTGTATTCTAATGGAACGGTCGATACCTCCTTTTTAATTTTAGGCTCAAAAATTCTCTTTTCATCGACTTTTACAGAGAAATCCAAGTCCTTCAAATAAATTATTTATGATACTAGGAGACGGTTTTGACATGTTTCATGTCTTTTTTGACACCCTATGCACTTCCGAAAATTTGCGAGTACCAACCCCCCCCCCCCCCTCCCCCTATTAATGGACTTGAAAATTTTTTGTGAATTACCTGGGAGATTATTCAGAAATCTGCGAGTACCACCCCCTGGGTAAAAATAAAATAAAATAAATAAAAATTAAATTAAATTAAATTAAAATAAATTTAAATAAAATAAAATAAAATGAAATAAAATGAAAATAAAAATAAAATAAAAATAAAATAAAATAAAAATTAAATTAAATTAAATTAAATTAAAATAAATTTAAATAAAATAGAATAAAATAGAATAAAATAAAATAAAATAAAATAAAATTAAAATAAAATTAAATTAAAATAAAATAAAATTAAATAAAAATAAATTTAAATAAAATAAAATAAAATGAAAATAACATGAAATAAAATAAAATGAAATAAAATAAAATGAAATAAAATAAAATAAAATTAAAATTAAATGAAATTAAAATTAAATGAAATTAAAATAAAATAAAATAAAACAAACCTCGAATCACCTGGGAGGTCATCCAGAAATCTGCGAGTACCACCCTCTGGGTAAAAATTAAATAAAAATAAAATGAAATAAAATTGAATAAAATTAAAATAAAATTAAAATAAAATTAAAATAAAATAAAATTAAATTAAATACTTGGGAGGTCATTATGTCTTTTTTGACACCCTATACACTTCTGAAAATTTGGGAGTACCAACCTTCTCCTCCCCCCTCCCCCCATGAATGGACTTGGAAAATTTTTTGTGAATTACCTGGGAGGTTATCCAGAAATCTGCGAGTACCACCCCCTGGGTAAAAATAAAAATGAAATAAAATTACATTAAAATAAAATTAAATAAAATAAAAAAAAAAAAAATTAAATTAAATTAAATTAAATTAAAATAAAATAAAATAAACCTGGAATCACCCGGGAGGTCATCCAGAAATCTGCGAGTACCACCCCATGGGTAAAAATGAAATAAAATAACGAGCGGAGCGAGTGAGTCCCAGTAAGCTCATCAGCTTGAAATATATTAAAGTGGACTTGTACTGGACCAAGAAGCGGGACGAACGAGCGGGGCGAATAAGGCCCAGTCTGCTCGTTCGTCCCAGGAAGCAGTCAGCCTAAAATACCTCAAAGTTGACTTATACTAGAACAAGAAGTTGGAAATTTTAGATATTCTTGAACGATAAAGAGCTTAAGAAGACTGGCGAAACGACATGAAAATGATCTTTATATTTCTGGCAACGCCAAGAAATCCTTCTCACTTTTTCATGTTATAATAGCTGTTAAGAATCTGTAAAACTCTCGATTTATTTATTTATTTTTGAGGGTGGAGGGGGGGGGGGTAAGATTGTACCCATTACTCAAGAAACTACTTAGATACCTCAAAAAATCACCGCAACGGATTTTAAAATTCCTTGGTAAGGATGCAAAAACAAGATGATTAATTGAGGGAATTTTCATGCTAACAATCCAGAAAAAAAATATTTTCAATTCCCGAAAGTAAAATAATCACAACCACGTTCCACCAATTGTCCAAGAGTATAGCGCACGGTGGAGCTTTAACCTGCCATAAATTTTCTGATGCAGTCAAAGAATTATGTTCTATACCTTTATCCTCCCCTTCCCCTTCTCTAATAAATACAACAACTTTCTTTTCTCACTTTCGGAGGTTTATAAAAGTGGTCGAGATATTATTTTTACAAAGCCTTTTTTTAGCTGGGATCTGTTCGAACGAAGCCGCAGTAGTACTAATTTACGAGTAAATAATGTCCTCGAGCCGAACAATGATGGATTTTGGAACTGAATTTTTCTCATATGATACAATTGATTCTTGAACGTAGCTATGTTTAAAACGAACGAAAAAAAAAAATTAAAATAGAAATTATATTTTTTAGATAAGGCATTCTTTCCTATTTTCACTTTTACTTTCTGTTTTCTACACCGTTTCATTTTTTTCAATTCTGTACAATTTTTATTTTGATTTACAAATACTCTTACAATTCGATGGCTTCACAAATTTAAGTAGGTATGTATGAATATTTCTTTGTTTAATCGCGTTCGTTATAACATAATAATTTTGTTTTGTAATTACAGAAAAAAAAAAAAAAAAAAACTGTTTTCAACTATTTCTAACACCAAATTAAATGGTTTCGAAGTAATAATAATAGGACGAGGTAGGCCACCAAATATTTTTATTCGATATTGTTCCAATAGTGGTTTAGAAATGTTCGAAATTGTTTCAAGATTTACTCGCAGTAGTTAGGCATAGAACTGTGTCGTAATTTTTCCAGTTGTTCCAAGAAAGTTTTAAAAAAAATTGCAATGGTGTTGGTAATTCAATTTTACGGTGAAATCACTGAATGAAATAGAAAACAGATATTGTCGAATATAATCAAACCAGAGAAATGATCAACTGCTTGAATTGCAAAGGCTTAGTAGTCTTATTCAATAAAATGATATAAAATTTATATAACTCACCATTGGATGCATTAAAGCTGTCGCTCGGATATACTCCTTCACATTCTGCCATTCCTTGGATGGAATAACACAAGCTTGTCGTATTGGTGTACTTCCGAGTACATTGTTCATGATGACAGTGGTTCCTTTGGAAACTCGTTGATGATTAGCTTTAACCACCAATGAGCTACCATCTTTTTCAAAAACCTGTCGAAATAAAAACAGGACTCACGGAAATAAAAACTAGTAAAAGAATAAGAAAAATCCAATATAAATAATATCAAATAGGTAGCGAGTAACTTCACGTTTAGGAATGGGAAAATTGAGTACCTAACAATTACAAATCCGTATGATCTTCAGAGTTATGAGAATTTTTCTGGGGGAAGTAAAAAATTTTGTGTACGAAGAGTGAGTATAATTTCTATTTGAGACTATTTTCTGATTATTTTTCATCAAATTAAGCAAATAGTCGTAATTTCGAACAGAATAATACAAAGATAATACCTACACAATTAGTCAAAGTATCTTCGACAGAACAAAACAATAAATTCGATCGAAGACGTATTATCGGATCGTCCTTTTTCATGAATCGTAAAAAGTATCCGGAAATATACAAAATATATTTACCTTGCAGAATGTATCCTCACTTTTTGACGCTCTAGTGATAATTAAGAGTCGATCGCACGATTTCCTCAAATTGGCTATACTTTCACCGCGATACCCGAAATATTTAGATCTTGACCCGGAATTCCATTTGCTTGTACAATGCCTAGAAGAGTTTCAACAAAATGGTAATATTTTTCATTAATAGAGTAAGAACTTGGAGGGAAAAATTGAAAAAACGTAGTCTAAACACAACAATTTTGTAACTTTAATACAGGTTAGAAAATTAAAAAGACCTAGCTCTCGCTGTCGGTAGTTTACAATATTTTAATTCAATCTTTCTAAAATATTATAATAATGGTTTGTTCATGTTGCAATTATGCAATGGGTCCATGCTTTCAAGCTGTATGCTGGGCTGAGAAAGTTGATAATTATATTATGATAACATTGATTCTTATCATTCGGCTCGATGTTTGATTTCTCCAGGCGAGCAATCTAACCCTAAAGTAAACCTTGAAATCTTGAAATTGTAGAAATTCAGAAGCAGCAAATTATTTTGAAGGATGATACGAAGAATTACTCGTACGTGAGTGCTCCGCGTTGCTTAGCAGAAAAAGTTATTCGCGTCCACATTTTGGAAAGCGGTCAGTCCAGCTTGAAGACTATCATGCAGCGAGAAGAAAAACAATTGGAACTCTCTGTAGATGCCATCATTACCAGGTTGAATGAGTTGAAGAATCAATTGCAAGCGCTTTTATACAAAATAGAGCAAGAACCAAACTCACTCACCTGGCCGACAGTTTTGGATAACTTTGCTCTCATATCTGCTCAATTTACAGCCGTTTCAAAGACGCTGAATACCGATAAAACGCCGCCTCTACGTAACCTGACGGTTTTACCTTTAGTTTTGAGCCAAGACAGGGACGAAGAATTGTTTCAACTCACAGAGAGAAGGATACCAGCCTTTAGTCATGATCTTGTACCAGACTACCTCCGAACAAAACCGGAACCAGATGTAGAAGTGAAAGTACACCAGTTTTTGAATAAAGCGAGTGGAGTAGCTTATGATGCTGCCCAAAAGCAAATAACAGCTTTCAATAAGGCATTGACTCATGTTTTAGAGATTGTGAATAAATCTAAGGAAGAATGGGAGTCAGAGGCTGGTTCGAGAAACGGTATTGGAACAACCAGTGTACAACAGGATACTTATTCGTTGGTTTCGGCCGTGGGTATGGGGAAAGGTTTGAAACAAATGATCCCCCAAGGTGTCGCTGCAGGTCCTGGAATGCTAGTTCCTGTTCGTCCAGGAGTTTCCGGACCAGGTGGAGCAAATTCAGCGGGATCTCAAAATAATCCGATTGCCGCGAATCAAGCGCAAGTCAACATAATGGGTAAGGCACCAGCTGGTATCAAAACGAACATTAAACCGGCGTCTCAATTACATTCGTTCAGATAAATGAAGTGAGCACGAACAATCGAATTTACCTTCTGCCAACAACGTTCAGTTGTTTCTCCGTCATGCCAACTCCGTCATCGAAGACTTGTATTTGGAATTCCGATAAATTCATTCGAATTGCAATTGATGTGGATTGTGCATCAATAGCGTTCTCTACCTGCAACGATAAATGACACAATTCGTTGCTTAACGTCGTACGAATTGAAAATTACTGTGGAATATTTGTGTTATGGAATATAAATGTATAATAAATATAAATGTATGATTTCTTTCGTATGTAAGTTATCTGATTTAAGATAATTGAAGATCTCACCAGCTCCATAATACACGATGTTATGCTATGTGTTGTGAAATCTGATCGTAATTGGGATTGAACAGATTTTTCTAACTTTTTGACACTCATCACTATCTGAAATGAATACCAGTCAAATGAACGTAGTAACTGGGACAGCAGGAGAAAACATCAATTTTGACCGGTGACACATTTTGGTATCTTTTATATTAATGATGATAATGAAAATTGTGCCCAATCGGAATCGATTTCAATGTAAGGTAATAGTTCAGTTGATGGCCTACCAATTAACAAGAAAATTAATGAATCGTATTTTTTTGGAAATCTTCCGCATAGTTTAAAGAGAGGAGCGAAGTCCATGGACTTCGGCAGAAACATGTTTAGTAAATGATACTTACTAAATTATAGAGTCCCAATATCCGAACTTTCCTTCAAACGCTATAGTTTCTTTCAAAATTCAAAATTCAATTTTCTCACTTGAAAACATCGATTTCTTTCTTCGCGTGAATAAACCGACAGCAGTACCTATTCTTCAAGAACGGGGAGACAAAGAGCGATACGATTGCGAATCGTAATTGTGAGAAGGTAAAATACAGTATAATTTATTCGAACGGAGAACCATTTGTTATAGCTATAGCTTGGTATATTCCATTCAAAATACGACAGTTTTACAATTATCTCAATTGTCGTATCATTAGTTCTTTGCTTAGGGATCCCTATCACCGCTACCGCTACACAAGGGATCACGATGCGCGTCTCGACCCCGTCAATATCACTGAGACTAATCAAAATCAACAGCTGATCTCTAAGACTTCAGAAGACCATTATAATAACAAGACTTTACTGATAGATAGATCACCCTGGCTATGGATCACGGATCAAAGATCATGGATTTTAGATAAAAGTGACTATTGACACAAATAAGTAATAACTAAAAATAAGCATGAGAATCCTGAAAAAATGTAGGATTAAGATGATTAACAAGGAGGTTTTGGGATTCAATCTCTCCTCTTTAGGCAATGAGTGAATTTGATTTGAACATTTTGACTGAGATTTATAACGGGAATGACAATCATTTGGGCTTGAGAGGCTATCAAGGTTTGAGGATAGGATTAGGAAGAAACGAATGAGGAAATCACTATGAAAGTATGATAAAACATATCATTAAAGTACAAGTATTCTGCCGTACAAAATTAAATAATTAATTGATGTATAAGTATAATGCAAAAAGCGATCATCGAGAAAGTCTTCCACGTGATTCGTTATTAGTGTGTTAGTGAGGGAGCTCCGTAAACACGCACCACTACCATCACGATCGAATGGATATTACGTCAATTTTTTTTTGACGTAGGTACATGCAGTATTATGCGTCGTATCTGAGAATCGAGAACTTGTCGAAGGAAATTATTATTATTATTGAATTCTACATTGAAAACTGACCTCAGGAAACAGTCGTAGCGATTTGGTTTTCTTCCAAACACATCTTTGGACTTGCTTTTATACTTTTCTATGATTATTGTTTTCGCATAGGCATAATATACTTACCTACGTCACTACGTCAGGGTATTCAAAAAACAAGAGTCATCTGGAGAGAGCCAAGAAGCACTTACCCAGTAAACATTCTTCTATACCTTGGTCTTGTTCCACTTGGCATTTTTCTTTGATTTGATTAATCAAGGCGCTAGATTAAGATCTGACTTGTCTTTCATTCCAAGAAATGATAGGGTACTTCTGTACAATCATACAGACTTGCCTCTGAATTTAAAAATAAATTAGATTTTATGAACAGAATCTTCGAGTTAGTTACAAATATGACTAAGAAAAAGAGCTTTCACAGAAATCAAAAGAAGAGCAATGCAGCTACATAATTTCATTTTCTCCTGTAAAAAATTCAATATTCAATCACACCTTTGAATTTTTTATTTCATTAGTTATGAAAATTGCTACGTCCGGTCGGGTGAGAGAGGGAAATATGAAAATTATGAGTGTTTGGATTAAAATTGTGGAAATTATTTAAATACATTTTGAAGAATACCTAGTTGACATATCTTTTTAGTAACTCGCGTATTAATTTTCCTCATCAAGAATTTTGGAATGAAAAGATTAGTTTTTAAAGTCTTAACTCAAATGTACGCTGTACAACTTTTCCCTATTCGATCCAAACCTGAGCGTATCTCTTTTGATCCCTCTCATTTTGTCACAATTGCTAATATTTTAACTGAATTATCCAATTACTTTTTTTTTTCTGTGGGGTAAGTAATTTCTTGTAGATATTTTTGGACAGGTATTTGGAATTGTTTCTTTCTTTTCTATTACCTGCAATACGCTCTAAGCATTCATTTCAAGTTGATACTGCATACTTGAAAATTGTATAGTAGATATCCTTTGCTATCTCACGCGGTTTCCCGCATTTAAAAGCATAAAATTTTACTTGTTTTCGATTGGTCAGTCAAAAATAAGGCAATTTTCTTGTATTCAAATTTTTGAACACTTGAATTGTGACGTATTTTTAGTCCAAGAGCAGCATATTACAAGTAGGTACACAATCTCTAGTTCATCTTCACAAAATGAACGATGAAATTTGTGAATAAATAGAAACTATCGAAATTTGTGAGTTTAGATCGTTTTATTACATCGATGATGAGTACAAAAAATTAGATTTACAGCCATGTAAGAATTCTTGTCCTCAACAATTGAGGATTCGAATCACTAATTTACATGAATGAAACAATATTATAATTTACTTCAATTCACTACATGTAATGCAAGCGGTATCGGTACAAATCTTCTGAATCGTAAGTGAAATTGCCACTTCCAAAGTTATATCTTGAAGTGAAATAGAATACAAGTAAATTTTATTCTCTGTTTTCCTTCAGTTAGGTTCAACACAAATATTTGTTCATAATATCGAATCGGCGATTTAACACAATAATACGTAAAGCTCTAATCCTCCATTTTAATAAAGTTCCTGACAACTTATTAAACGAACGTAGAAAATACATTGATTTGAATAAAACAAAGGGCACACATCGTCGTGGAAGGAAATGAATGATCAAATTACAAAATGTAGGGTTAGATGAAAAAACTATTTTAAAAACCTATTGGCAAAAATTTTAAAAATATTGTTTAAGTTACATAGGTCTTCCTCGTCCACGACCCATCATATTCGGAGGCATTCCTCCGTCACCCTTCGACGACTTCGGATTCTTAATTGTTTCATCGACGGATAATACCAAGCACGCAGCTTCGCAGGCAGCTGTCAAAGCATTCTTTTTTACAACCGCTGGCTCCCATACACACGCTTCCAAATTATCTGAAATATCTTCTTTCGTTATGTCGACTCCGTACCAACAATCACCTGTAAGAAGGGGTCATAATTTCGGTTATGTTTCATCAATTTTGGTTTTTCAGAGTGAGAGAGGGAGAATCAACTTACCCATGGCGTGTTTTTGTCTTAATTTATTGAGAATATTCGTAGCATCGAATCCAGCATTATCACACAATTGTCTAGGTATAATTTCCAAGGCCTTGGCAATGGCTCCGATTAGCAGTTGCTCTTTTCCAGCAACAGATCGTGAATAATCTCGCAATGTTTTACTCAACTGCATTTCGATAGCTCCTCCACCTTAATTGTACACAAAGTAACGTTCAACACCAAAATAGTTATTTAATGAAACAGATGAGATGAACACGCATTCACCTGCTACAACGGAATCGTTCTTTATCATTCTTCTCACAATCATGATGGCATCATGAAGTGATCTTTCAGTCTCTTCGAGAAATTGTTCAGCTCCTCCACGTATGATGATAGTGCAAGTTTTAGCATTAGGACAACCACGGAAGAAATTGAACCTAAAACGAACGTGAGATCGATTGAATTCGCGGGTACGAACATCTTTTAGCAAATACTTATCAAGGGAGGTGAAATATTACGAGTTATCATAAATGAACATTCTCACCTTTCACTTCCAACTTGATTTTCTTCGAATACGGCGCAACTACCGAGGACTTTATCGCTTAAATCATGCACAGTGGTCAATACGGCACCACCGCACGCTTTCAGAGTACGACGTAAATCTTCTTCAGGAACACGACCAGCACAGAACATATCCCTAGACAGAAAATCTTGAAATTAAGAATTCTCAGAACTTCTGCCTTACTCGATAAAATTAATACCTGTCCGCGAAAAACTGAGTTGCGACATCACCAATCGGTAATTTAGATAAGACAACTTGCGCACCACTCTTGTGTATCAATTCCAATTTGTTATATAGAATGTTCCATTCAGCATCTACTATTTTTTGGTATTCCTGTAAGAAGATAATGATTAGATAGAAATTCATCACTGATTTCATTACACTACAGAACAATTAAAATGTTTTTAACTGTTCCAAAAATTAGAATAGATGATTCTTGAAGTTCTTTCCACGCTGATTTCGACGCCGTTTTCCGTTTTTCGGACCGAACTCAAGTTTTCTCATCATCTTCTTCTCTATTTGCGAGAAATTGCCGCGGATCATCGCGGAGCGCATTAACGATAGCGGTATCCAAACACGTAGACGTGCGTCTCATTCCGCAACGATGTGCAGCCAATTTGTCGTGAATAAAGAGGAGGATTACGAAAAAACTTGAGCACGGTTCGAAAAACGGAAAACAGAGCCGAATTTAGCGTGAAAAGAGTTTTAAGAACCATCTATTCTCATTTTTGGAACAGAGAAAAAATTTTCAATAGTTCAGTAGTGTTAAAATTACGAACACAATTTTGACCCATCTTACATTAGCGGATTCAACTCGAATTTCAGCGTTATCACGTTCAGCTTTTAACTCCAATTCTACGTTCAACAGAGCTATCTTCGGATTTTCATATTTCTTGGGCTGCATTTCAAAACCGGCGTAAGAGAAAGTTTTCTTGAAAGCAACACCATCAACCAAGACTGAATCCTACAGAAAGATGAGAAAACTTTTAGAACGATTGTATTTTTTTTTATCTTGCATTGCATTAAGAATGAATGAATTACCTCCAAGGCTCCTCCCTGAACTTGTTTAATACCTATCATGTTAAGTGGGAGTAAATCATCTAATATCAGAACAGCATCTACAACCATTTTCGCAAAAAAGTCTTTCTGCTGGTGTATAAGTTTGGAACTCAAAGCAGTCGCTGCACATTTTTCAAGCAAAGAACGATCTTTCTCAACCTACGAGAAGAAAACTATATTACCGCTCAGTTCGCACTAATTAGAGAAGTATCGCAACCAAAATTCGCTCACCTTCGGCGCAATTACTTCGATACGTTTGACTACGATCTCGGTGGCTTTTCGAATAGATTTGATGATGAATCGCGGATGGACACCTTCTTCAACATAGGCTTTCTCTTGTTTGAGGAATTCACTAGCTAATAGAACTACACTAGTAGTACCATCGCCTACCTGAATAATGATTAATGTACAGTAGTGAACGGTTCTTTTAAGAGCTAAATGCAACGGATAAACTTCTTCGATCACTTACTTCGGCATCTTGAGATTTCGCAATATCGACCAAAGTTTTCGCAGCTGGATGAACAATTTCAAGAAGTTTCATTATGGTGGCACCATCATTAGAGATCGTAGCTTTGCCATTACGATCAACAATCAATTTGTCCATCCCGCGGGGGCCCAAAGTAGTACGAACGGCTTCGGCAACCGTTTGACATGCGTTGATGTTAGATATCAACTGAGACTTACCTTGGGCATCTTCTGTACCTTCTTTCAAGAGAAGAATTTGAGGTTGCTGTAACATGATGCAAGTACAATAAGCGATAGTAAGTTGAGCATATATTTAACATTAGACACCCAATTCCAGCTGTGGTAAGAGATATGGTAACATAAAGAAATGAAATCAATCATCAGTATGGGAATTTGTAGAATATTTTCAGAGATTTAGAATACGGTGGAGTAGGACAAAACAATCTGATAAAACTAACCATTTTGAAATATTTCAGGAAATCGAGAGCCGATAATACTATGTTCCACAATAAAATTAAATAGGTAAATCTTCAGAAGAAAAACGATAAAGAAACCGTATTCATCGGCATGAGTTAACAGCACAGAATTCACAGAACCAGGTGTACAGGCTAAAAAGGAGTGAATTATTTTGATTTTTGAAGAAAATAATTATTGGCTTTCTCAAGTTGATTACTATTTTGACGTCATAGCTCAGAGCTCAATAATAGCCAATAATGATTGACCTTTATTCGGCCGATTACAGCGCCGAGGTGGCTGATATAGGCGTAATTTAAAAATCCATCCACGAGTCCGTAAACAACTCTTAGGTCTTTGCTGCTGTGGTGCTTTTGACTTTTGAGCTGTATACCAAACCATTGATGAGATGTGAATTAGAATTTGTCGTTCAATTCAATTCATTTCATTATTGTCGAGATTATTCGATCGTCCATTATTGTGCTCCGAAAGATCAGTTATTGTTTCTCTCACTCTAATTTCAGTCGCCGGTAATACGAAATCGCTTTCTCATCTCCGGTCGCCTTGTTGATCAATTCGATTTATTCGACGGTAGTGAAGATACCTTCCAGGCTCATTTCGAACCCTTGAGATGTCGGATGATGAGAGTGATCGCAGCCGGAATGCTAGCGAAGCAGAGGTATTAATTTCCGTTTTTCTCGAAATCGTTGTATCTAGCAGTTAAAATTACGGAATTGTGAAGATGTTTCGTTATATACCTCGTTAGGCGTGAAAATCCAATGCCCAGCATATTATAATCTCTGTTCAACGAAAAACATTCATTGTATTAGATCTAAATTCCATCCAGTAATCAACTTTATTGTTTAATTTCAGGAAGACAATGACCGCGAGGAGAGTGCATCTGATGAAGAGGAGCCCGAAGGAGAGAATCTGAACTCAGAGGACGTGAGTTGAAACTCGCTACCGGTAGATGAAACAGAGCAGATCCAGTTTTGTATAATGGTGATAATTATCTTGAATTTTTAGGAGTATGATGAGGAAGAAGAAGAAGATGACGAAGGTGGTCGGTATAACAAGCGTCGACGTCAAGAGCGCCACGGTGGTTTCATCTTAGATGAAGCTGAGGTAGACGATGAACCAGAATCCGAAGACGATTGGGAAGAAGGTGCCCAAGATATTGGTATTATAGGTAATGAAATAGATGAACATGGACCTACTGCACGAGAAATCGAAGGTCGTCGGCGTGGCACAAATCTATGGGAGTATGTGCAATTCATTATCACTCCGAGTACCTAGTAATTGCTGTCTTTTATAAATCTTGAATGTATTATAGTTCACAGAAAGAAGATGAAATCGAAGAATATTTGCGGAAACGTTACGCCGCGGGCGAGTCTACAAGCTTGCGTCACTTCGGTGATGGTGGGGAAGACATGAGCGATGAAATAACACAGCAACCTTTACTACCCGACGTAAAGTGAGTTGATAAGTCTAAATCTTCACAAAATTTCGGTTCGATGTATTGTTTTGAATAAAATACCTATCGAATTTACTTCCAGAGATCCGAATTTATGGTTAGTGAGATGTATGAGGGGTAGAGAAAAAGATACTGTACTTGATCTTATGGGAAAATTTCTGAAGCCTCGAAAAGATGGTGTTCCGCTGCAAATAAAATCCGCAGTGATTCCAGAAGGTGTTACTGGATATATTTACATAGAGGCTATTAAAAAAGTTCATGTCCAAGATGCTATCGTTGGTATACGTGCCTTAGAATTGGGGAGATATAAACAAGAGGTAAGACGACGAGACTAAAATGAAATATTAGCAGAATTTTATTGAAAAATTTCTTCTTGAATGATTTAAATCATTCGTATATTGTATGGTATTTCGTTATAAGTTTTCATTTTATGTTAGATGGTACCGATAAAAGAAATGACGGATGTATTACGAGTTACGAAATCACACATTGGATTGCGTCCTAAACAGTGGGTTAGATTGAAGAGAGGTAAAATCAGTAAAATAATTTAATATTGATGTGGTCGTGTATTGATGTGAGAATAAATTGTTATCCTGAAATGTGCAGGATTATATCGAGACGACATCGCTCAAGTCGATTACGTAGACGTCGCACAAAACGAAGTTCACCTCAAATTACTTCCTCGAATTGATTATACCCGACTTAGAGGAGCCTTGAGATCTACAGTAGTGAGTATAACGATGAAAGAAACTATGTGAAACGTTCGAATTGATTCTAATCTATCATCATCCTCTATTTTAGGATAACGACCCAGCAAAGCGCAAGAAGAAACGTCGTCCTCCTCCGAAACCCTTTGATCCAGAAGCGATTAGAGCTATCGGCGGCGACGTTACTACTGACGGTGATTTCCAAATCTTTGAAGGAAATCGTTACAGCTTGAAGGGATTTTTGTACAAAAATTTCAACATGAATGCGATCATCGCGGATGGCGTGGAGCCAAAATTGAGCGAATTGGAGAAATTTGAGGAAGCACCAGAAGGCGTTGATATTGAATTACCTTCGTCGGCGAAAGACGATGGCGTTGCCCACTCTTTCAGTACTGGAGATAATGTCGAAGTGTGTCAGGGTGAATTGATGCATTTGCAAGGAAAAATATTGTCGATAGATGGCAATTTTATCACCGTCATGCCAAAACATGAGGATTTGAAAGTATTTGAAATTTCCTTGTAAAACTTACTGATCAATTATCGTGAAACAGGTTTCATCAAATAATATTGCGTGATTCTAGACTGCGTTGGAATTTCAAGCTGCAGAATTGAAGAAATATTTCAAGATGGGTGACCATGCTAGAGTTATAGCTGGTCGATACGAAGGAGACACTGGACTGATTATCAGAGTCGAAGAAAATCGCGTAGTGTTATTCTCTGATCTAACTATGCACGAGTTAGAGGTTTTGCCAAGAGATCTTCAATTGTGTACTGATATGGCAACTGGAGTCGACTCTTTGGGCCAGTTCCAATACGGTGACTTGGTTCAATTGGAGTGAGTTTCCAACTCCGTAGAGTATAATTAGGGACGATAAAACAATTCTCAAATTTTACTGTTCTTTTTTGTTAGTCCGCAGACCGTAGGTGTAATAGTACGTTTGGAGAGAGAAATATTTCATGTACTCAATATGAATGGCAAGGTTGTCGAGGTAAAACCGCAAGCTATTCACAAGAAAAAAGAACAACGCAACACAATAGCTCTAGACTCAGATCAACAAACTATTCAGCGTAAAGATATTGTAAAAGTTATCGATGGTCCTCATTCTGTATGTTTGTAAATTATTCATTCCTAAGATCATCTTGATGAACACATTTTCATTGAACATTTTTTTTACGTGACAGGGTCGAGGAGGCGAAATAAAGCATCTTTACCGAAGTTATGCTTTCTTATATTCCAAACTTTATCTGGATAATGGTGGTATATTTGTTTGTAAAACGAGACATCTGCAACTTGCTGGTGGAAGTCGAGACTCCGTAAGCTGGCCGAATCTTGTTACCTTGATAGATTTTGTAGACATCGTTTAGCATTTTAAAATTGTTATTTATTTGCATTTAGTCGCATACCATCACTCTGGATTCTGGTTACATGTCTCCGCGAATATCGTCACCCATGCATCCAGGTGGTGGAGGTGGCACCATAATGGGAGGAAGAGGTCGTGGTCGAGGAGGCGGTATGCCTCGAAGAGATCGAGAAATGATTGGTCAAACTATAAAGATAACTCGTGGACCTTACAAAGGTTAAATATTGGGATTTTGGAAATGGAAAAATTTTTGATTTTCCTGCTTCATCGTTGTTATTTCTTGTAGGAAATGTGGGCATCGTCAAAGACTCGACAGATACTACCGCCAGAGTTGAATTACACACATCTTGTCAAACGATATCAGTAGAAAAGGGTAATATTATGGTAGTAGGAGCACCAGCTAAGGTAAGTGTAAATAAAAGTAAACTTTTGTATTCTCGATTCATATTACTAACACAATTCTGTCTAGGATGGCTCATATTCTTCCTATGGTAAGACACCATCGTACAATGCTGGCCAAACCCCTATGTACAGCGGAGGACGTACGCCAATGCACGGATCTCAGACACCACTCTACGATGGTATGTACGGTAATTTTCTAAAATTACATCATTCTCATCAGTAGATGATAGTGGAATGGTTATTATTTCCATTGTAGGCTCTCGCACTCCTCACTATGGCGGCGCTACTCCATTACATGATGGTTCGCGAACTCCTGGAGCTGAAGCGTGGAATCCCTCTTATGCCAATACACCTGCTAGACACTCGGAAATGGATGAGTATTCTCTCAACGAATCTTATCATGTGCCTGGTGAATTTGTACCGGCGACTCCAGGCAGTAACTATGCATCTTCCGATAATTCATATTCACCGTACAACTCGGCGTCTCCATCTGGAGGATACCATAGTAAGTATTATTCCTCAATTACCTAGAGTCATCAATGACGTTCATTTTCTAGTTAGAACTTGCAATCTAGTGGTAGTGTATGTCATCACTGTCCATTATTGCGGAGTTCTGTTTGTTTCATTCGTTCATTATCATTGTTACTATCTGTAATTGGTTTAGAAACTGTTAGTGGCACTATTATATTATAATTTCTTTAAATTATTCCAGGCAGCAGTACTTCATCTTCCTCATACCTACATACACCCAGTCCTAGTGGTGTTGGTTACGGTACTTCGTCGCCCATCAATTACAGTCCATTAACGCCAAATAGTTCGTCCTCCATATCCTCACCTTACAATCCACAAACTCCTGGCGCGGGTGAGTATTGGAAACGTAATGTAAACTTCGAAGCCTAGGTTCCCAGTTAATTTTTTGCTGTCGGTTACTGTGCAGGATTAGATTTACACGGCTTGCAAGATTGGCAATCTGTTGGTTTGGTGGTTAAAATTTTAGATAATGTTGATGATCGCTCGTACGTTAACCAAACAGGCGTTATTCGAGACATAAAGGTTCGTCTGCAATTTAGTTTCTGTGAGTGAACAATTCTGCTTAGGAATAACAAATCCATAATGACTACTCCTTTTTGTATTAGGATGGCGTGTGTACCGTTATCACTGAAGATGATGAAGAATTGAATATCGTCAGTGATTATTTGGAGCCCGTCATACCGAATTTGAACGATCAAGTTAGAATTATAAGTGGCGATGATCGTGGACTTATCGGAACATTGGCCAATGTCGAAGGTCGTGAAGGAATCGTTAGTTTCGATGATGGAAACGTCAGAATGGTCTTGCTGCGACTTTTATGTAAATACCAACCATTATAAGTTAGTTTATTATTATTTGGATTTCTTTCACTTCATGACTGTGAACTTTATATTGTCAGCTGACTATGTTGCTAAATTTAATTTGTACTTAGTATGCGTATGTTTATCTAGTGATATGAGAATCTTTGTAATTGGATTGTGTTGAAAATTGTAATTCAGTCGGCCGTTTTTATTTTCTGAAAAGAGAAGCCTTGGAAAATTTAGTTGTTAATTGCTATGCGGAGCGTATTTTCGTAAATGAGTTCAAAGTAGTAAATGTTCGTTTTCATCGTTCTGTTCGTAATTCTTTAAAATTCGAACTCGAAGAGATGAGGATTCACCATTTTCCGGACACTACATTTATTTTTTTTTTAAATGTTCTGGCAGAGCCAAATGAATGGATTTCTCTTTCACCATCAAGTATTATTTTTGCAATTGAGTGCCAAAATGGCCGTGTAAATGGAATACACAGAATTAATTAATACTGATATTCTTAGAGCAATCTGTATCATTTGTACTTCTACTACCTCGGTCCTCGGTACATACTAGGGTGGTTCTGGTTACACTTTTAGGTCCAGGTTAGAATGTTTCAAGCTGTAATAGGTTTTAGAAGCATGGTCTGGTATGAGTCTAGTCCTATATTATAACAAAGCGCAGTTGGTCTGAGGCCTAGGCCCTCCAAACTTCAAACGCGAATGGGCAAACGACCAAACCGTGATCCGTGGGGCGTGGACTAAACGACAAACGTACGTCGTCGCTTGGGCAGCAGCTGAGCTGCTCGTTCGTTTGACAGGTTCGTTCGCGAGTGAATACAATCGTGATGGTGTCATCGTATAAACCCCAAAAATATTTTAAATTTTGAGGACGACTCGTGGCGTTTTAAGCATCGGTCTCATCGGTACATCTTCGATTTTCAGTCCATCGTCTGTTCATTCTCTTCTCGTTGGTAGGTCATTATAGGCAATTGCCTGAATGGTAATCTAACCAAGGAACTGTAGTTGTTTCCTCATTTTATAGTGAATGTTTAAATTCCTTCTATCATGTAAGTATTTGCACGTTTCCTTGGAGAAAAATTTCTGGTTTTGAAAAATAGTTACAAATGTTGAATTTCTCCTAATAGGAGTTCTAAAGTTTCTCGTGACACGCTGTACGAATCGGCGAATGCAGTACTAGCCTATTCGAAAGCCCACAAACGGCGATTCTTGGAAACCATCGAATTGCAAATCGGTTTGAAGAACTATGATCCTCAGAAGGACAAACGTTTCTCTGGAACTGTCAAGTACGTTACCATGTATTCACCTGATTGACGTCGTGTCGAAAGTAAAATGTTATGATTTCGACATGGGGCCTCATCATCAGGTAGTTGTTGACTGTAGTCTTCAACGGACCTTCACCCAGGGTCTTAAAACAATTGGGAAGGTTTTACCTTGTAGTGTATTACCGTTATTAATTTCATGGAACATCGAGGTCCCGGGTAAGACAGTTTTCATGTAACCGAATAGATTGTTGTATAATTGTTTCAAGTTGTACCTCTCATGATGATTATATTAAAGGCATGTATTAAATGACGACGAGTGATTGAGTTATAATCTGAATATTTGGATTTGAATCGCAGTTTTTGTTCGCACGGAATGAGTGTGGATCATGAATTATTTTGCCTTATTTTTAGGTTGAAAAATATTCCTCGGCCGAAAATGAAAGTATGTGTTTTGGGTGATCAGCAGCATTGTGATGAAGCGAAAGCCAATAATATCCCATTCATGGACGTTGAAGCATTGAAAAAACTGAACAAGAATAAGAAACTGGTCAAGAAGCTAGGTATGTGAGTTGTTGAATGAATGCGAGTATCTTGAGTGAATGTATTAATTCTTATGTTGAATTTACAGCTAAGAAATACGATGCTTTTCTCGCGAGCGATGCTCTTATTAAGCAAATTCCTCGGCTGTTGGGTCCAGGATTGAATAAAGCTGGTAAATTTCCTGGTCTTCTATCTCACCAAGAATCAATGTTGCAGAAAATTGACGAGGTGAAGGCTACAATCAAGTTTCAAATGAAAAAGGTAAGATCATATTTCGACAGTGAAACGTAACCTACTGAAAATATGCCGAGTATACTGATCAATTATCACGAAACGTTGCAGGTTTTATGCTTATGTGTTGCTATCGGAAACGTCGGAATGTCCACTGATGAACTGGTCCAAAATGTTCATCTTTCAATAAATTTCTTGGTTTCATTATTGAAGAAGCATTGGCAGAATGTTCGATCGTTGCATATAAAATCCACGATGGGACCTCCCCAACGCTTATATTAGTTTTGTGTTGCCTTGAAATTCGTATTTGACATGGAAATATATCTTTTTGTCTCGAGTACTCTTGTCTTGAAAATGCTCTATTTTACTCATTTAAATATTCATTCACCTCTCGTCAATTCAAGCGATTACATCAAAAAACGAAATGGTAAACGAAAACAGAATGATTCAGGTCTGAACTCCTATTCGATCATGGAATTGAAAATCTGGAACATTGATTTCAATTACTCCTAGTTATTCATATCTCTAATATTTTGAATTAATCTCATTTGAATGTCAATAGAGGACTATCTGCTAAGGCGGTATTGAAAAAGCTTTGATGCATGGTTTTTCGAAGATGGAAACCCTTCTTGTTCAAGGAGGGGACGAATTAATCCATTTCTAATGAAGTGGCTTATGAATTATATTCAAGTGAAGAAATATCAAAATTTGACGGCAAGGATTAGAGCCCGTTGTAACTATTTCTCATTTGAAGTTGCGAAACTCAGGAATATTGGAATTTAAAAAAGAATAATCTCGACGTCGACGGTAACAAAACAAAACGTTGAAATCGTTCCCCTCTTGGTGAACTTCCATTTTAGTTACAGTTATTTCAGTTGTATTTTATCCCCTGATGAAGAAGTGCGTCGCTGAGAACTGTTGAAAATTCCAAAAATTTACTAGCCTAGTTATAACGGAGCCGAGAAATCTCATAATAGTCTCCGGAACGGCAGTCACCCTGTTTCACATTATTCACATGTTGGTGATGCGCATGTGTGGCACGGCCGTGCTGTGGCCCATACGGAAACCCATCTACCCTTCACCTATTATTCGTTCGCTTATCAGTTTTCTTTCTAGCCGAGTAAACACGTGAGTCTAGCAGTCGTAAAAAGTGTGCTAAAACTCAGAAAGGCCAACTTTTGAGAAGGATTCCTAATACTTGAGAAAGTGAGTTTGAAAATCGGAATTCAGAATGGGAAGCACCAATCCTTTATTTCGTAATCTAGATGCCGATGATCCTGAACCAGAAATCACTACCATTGAAAGCTTGTGCGTGAATTGTCGCGAAAATGTAAGTTCCTATGTTATATTATACTGCTAAAATTTGATACAAGTGTTGAGCTGTGTTTGATAATTTACAGGGACTTACTCGCTTGCTTCTTACAAAAATCCCATTTTACAAAGATGTTATTCTCATGTCTTTCGAATGTGAACATTGTGGATATCAAAATAACGAGATTCAATCCGGTGGAAAGATTGAAGATAAAGGAGTACGAATTGTTTTAAAAGCAGAGAATGAAGATGATCTAAATCGAACCGTTGTAAAATCTGATTTCACCTGTATCAAAATTCCCGATCTAGATTTCGAAATACCAGCAAATTCCCAGAAAGGAGGTATAAAATAAATTTGCATATCATGTTCTTGCGTCGAAATCTGTGCCTTAGTTCTTGCTCGTAAATAATTTTGATCTTTAATTTAGAAATCACCACTGTAGAAGGAGTTATTACTAGAGCTATTACTGGATTGAAACAAGATCAAGAGACTCGATTGCGAGAACATCCAGATATCGCAGCCCAAGTTGAAGAATTTATCGGAAAATTGCTCAAACTTCGATCTGCTGAAACACCCTTCACTATGGTCGGTTTTTCTTTCTTTATTTAATTTTTAAAAGAGTGACTAGCATTTGGACTGCGATTATGACCATTCTTATTTATTCGTAGAACCTTGAAGTCATAAATTCCCAGAAAACTGAACCATGTGTTGCAACATGGGAGAATGAATCAATTATTATGAGCACAAAATTGAAACTATGTAGTCCAATGCTCGTATAATTTTTTTCCTCACTCATCCTTTCGAATTGAAATGTAAATTTTTGTTCTCTTCAGATTTTTGATGATATAAGCGGTAATTGTTTCCTATCGAATCCAAGAGCTCCGGAAAAAGATCCTCGATCAAATATTACTGTTTTCAAACGAACTAAAGATCAAGATCATCGTCTGGGTATCTATTCTCCCGAGGAGTTACAGGATGAAAAAGAGCCGGAATCGCACGATGTGCTTACTTCCCCTCAGGAGAATTTTGCTTATGAAGATCTCTTGTCAGAAGTGTTTCAGTTACCAACAAATTGTCCTGCATGCAATGCACCTTGTCATTTCAATAGTAAAGTAACAAGTGAGTTCTCACTCATTTTTGTTTCCAACCTATGGAGCGGTATCATTTAAAATTTGGCTTGTTTTTCAGAAATTCCGTATTTCAAAGAAGTATTGATTATGGCTACGAATTGTGATGCTTGTGGTTATCGAACTAACGAAGTGAAATCTGGATCTGGTATTGAACCTGAAGGTATACACATAGAAATAAATGTGACTGATCAAGAGGATCTTTCTCGTGATGTCTTGAAGGTTGGTCGATAATATTGTATTCCGAAATTTATTGCTTCCTGAATGACGATCCAAAACACATATTATTATGATTTTCTTTTTTTATTTTGCAGTCCGACACATGTGAGTTGAAAATACCCGAATTGGATCTTGAAGTGGGTCCAGCCACTTTGGGAGGGCGATTCACTACTGTAGAGGGTTTATTGCATAATATCAAAGAGCAACTTCAAACTCAAGGCAGTATGTTCAGTGATAGTGCCAATGAGAACACGA
Organism: Aspidiotus destructor; assembly: GCA_035079395.1. NCBI lineage: Eukaryota > Metazoa > Arthropoda > Insecta > Hemiptera > Diaspididae > Aspidiotus > Aspidiotus destructor. Next base: position 4,775,493 of record JAVHKZ010000003.1, on the reverse strand, counting down.
AACTACAATTCGAAAAATTTTTCGAAAAATTAGACTCGTGTATAGCATGTCGAATGGATTTCACTTTAATTCTGGATGACCCAACAGGCAATAGTTATGTCCAGGTTTGTTTCGTCTTGTTTTTTACCTCCATTAGTGTAGAATTGTCAGGTTTGTCATAAATAAGTTAATTTCCTCTTTTTCTACAGAGCAAAACTCCACCTTTACCAGATGACAAATTACGTATTTCCCGTTATGAAAGATCGTTTGAACAGAATGAGTGCCTTGGAATTAATGACATGAACGTGGACAATTATTAAGTACCATGTTAATTTTGCTGAATAATTATAATGTATTTATTTGATTTCGTGGTTGTAAATTTATACAGTTTGCTCTAGTACTATCGGTTCACCATCCAGTTTTTTCAGGTTAGGTAAACGTTTGTGAACTTCGAGGCGCCATTCTAGCTCTTCAAAATTATCGTGTATTGGATTTCCTGTTGAGGTTCAAAGCAAACTTCATGAATATTCCAGCTAAGATTGAGTCATATCAAAGACAAATGATCGTACCTGTAAACAATAAATCTTCTAAGCTAGGACATTCTTGTAGTTTATTGAATTCAGTCCATTCTTTCACTGAATTATTAGCCATGTATAGTACTTTCAATTTCTTTAGTGCATCGACTCCTTTCAACTTTTCAATGAAATTGTATGAAATCCATAACTCTTCTAATGTGTCTGACACTGCATCCTAAAGTTTTTAAAAAATTAATATGTTGTCTCCCAGTTTATTGTATGTATTGATGACATGAATACACTCTAGTTTCAAAAATTCGTTTTCAAATCTGGGAGCTTTTCTAAATCAAAAACAGTGAGTTCTTGATCTTTCTTTTGGATACAAATGACAATCAACATACCAGCCCAGCAAATGATTTGATATAATTTCTTCCGATTGACAAAATTTTCAAATGCTTCATCTCTGTTAATCCCGAAATTTTTTCAATCATATTTGTCGATAACGATAATTTTCTATGCACACAATGAAGAAACGATTCGAGTGTACGTATATAAGTTTTAGTAAACGTTTGATGGAAATGAGTATTTCAAAATTAATTCTTACTCGCAGTTCATCAAATTCCCAAGATTACTATCCATTTTCTCGATTGGGGGCCATTGGAAAATGAGTGAAACTTCCAAAGCTTCTGATGCATTTTGCCCATTTTTTTCTTCCCATCTCTTGATGGCTTCTTTAATGGATGTAGGTTTGGCCTAAACATCATTTTCTTGTACATATTAAAATTATCAAATTTTTATAGCAGAATAAAAAGAATACAATTTATATTACCATAGAGCATATTATACTGTTTTGGAAATTGTTCTATAATGCTGAACGGGATATTTAGATTGATAATCAGCTCATTTCTATAGCAACGAAATAAATAGAAGTTGAAACGAGAATTACCCACTGGTAACTGTTTGCCAGATCTCATTCAAATATAGATACATCTTCCCTTCCGTATCGTTCTCTGAGTGATTTTTTTTTTTTTTATTCTTCCCACTTATTTATTTTGGCCGACTATTGAAAAATATACAATTCTTTTTATTGTTAATATTCATGAATGTAGAATGTTGCAAATAAAAACCAGAACTCTCAGTTTCTAAACAGCTAGTGTATAGCAACCTCATTTCACATCAATTCATTTTCTTGTTGAAATTTAGCGTATCTAGAGGTACTTTTTTGCTGATTTTGAGCTCCTCTGTAAAATTATTCATAAATTAATTTTTTTTTTTTTTATCGATCATAATGAACAATTATTAATTGACAGAAATTTCTCTATAATTTCCTATTCAAAGAATAGATTCAATTTGTATCAGAGGACGTGAACGAATAATTGATACCAAAACTGAGATTTGTGAATTGAGGCTGTCCTTAGCCACAGAAGGCGACAGGACTGATACCTTGCCTTACCTACTTATATTGAGAGATTGATAATAATTTTTCTAGGCACATCTAATCTAAACGTTGGGAAGCCATTTAGCTCGTAACAGAAACATCCAATTTTTACTAGATGCAAATCTTCGACGAGCAAATCAGCCAAATCTACGAACTCCACTTGTTATTACAGAAAGAAGAACTACGAGTCCACGAGATGGCTTGTGTTCACAATGTGACGTCATAATTGATATCGAAAATCGAAATCATTATCAAAGAAAACACAAAGGTTTCAAACAAAGGCAACACTGATGGCTGCGCACTTTTAGATTTTGAGAACTGGACGGGGCGGGCATGGATCATAATTCATGATCGAGAATCCCGGATCATTTTGCAGATCATTCATTCAATTTAATACGAGATTTTAGTGCTGTACTACTGTACTATTTAAGGAATTACTATTAATTGAGATTAAAGTATTGAGAAAAGTTTGATAATATTCTTCGGTCTTGAGTGTCAGTTTGCGGTAGTTGAATCGGACAGCATCAGATTATCTGTTTGTGCGGAAGTTCGTTGTGATTGTATCGACATCATGTTCAAGTGGAGTCTTAATTCATGAAAATTATGATCAACTTCGTGTTTGTCGCCGATTTCAGTGGAAGAAGATAATGAGTAAATCCTTAAACAAATTGAAGAAAGATAAGGTAATGTAAATCTTTCGTAATCAGTCTACTTTCGAGATCAGAAAACTGTTGTATACCGAATAGATGAACCCAAGTGTCTATGTTCCTACGTCCTGAGGGATTTCTTGAAGCCGTCTCGTCATTTCTAATTGATGGTCAACTGATATATACGATGAATATTAATTACAAAAATTAGCTAGTGTGACATCAATAATTCACGAATTTCTCCTTACATCATAGAATTTCGGCTAGGTGCTTCTGAAGAACCTTTCGGGCGTATCTTGATCCACGAAATGGACTTGTCAACCGAAAATCAATTTGCATTTTACTTGTATAAATTTGATGTATGTTTCAAAAGAACGTCGTAAATGTTGAGTAGCTGAAATGCAGTCGTTTTGAAATTGATTATCGAACGCACGAATCGATGATTGCTTCAGAGGAACTTGAACTTGAATGTTGTCAACTTACACTAGACTTTTCAAACTGCATTTATATGTATTCGCGTACGAATGGATTTATTTAATTAGGATTGGCATACAGTAAATACATTGCTAGTCTTTTCGTTGTTCCGTATCGTGTGAAATGAAATTGTCAAAATTTTGGAAGAAAAGACATACTTTGGCCGAGGTACGAATATATAATATTAAGTACTTATTTAATCTGACTCGTCGTGTATTCAGTTCACTAAAGTTGTATTCACAATCCATTAGAATTGTATTATCATTCATTAAGTCGAGTAGCATTGTAGTTTTCGATGAAGCAAGACAATTTTCTAAATTGATGTAGAATAACATCAAAGAATAACGGTTAGTATTCTATTTTACTCGTGTTAGTAATAAAAAAAATGTAGATAAGTATTCCAAAAAAAATGGAAGTATCTGTGATGACTTAATTTTTCAACCTTGGCTAAAAATCTTTACCATCGTGAGGAGAATATCTCAGGAACTTGGTGAATTGAAACATATTCTTTGCTTTACAGGAAAAATTGATTGTGAAAATCCCTAGCTAAAGGTTAGGTGAGATTGCATTTTGTTTTTGCAAAAATAACTCATATTAAAAGTGATGGTCAAAGAATTGAAGAATGTCGTTTCTTCTGCACTTACTTGTGTTACCTTTCACGAGATAATGCAGTCGTCGAGTAAGCTCACTTCGCAAAAAAAAAGAAGACGATTCTGTTGACCAGTGGAGAACAAGACTTCTCTTAAATGTGATTGTTACAAGAATTTGCTCTGAATTGGATCGCTCATCATTTTTGGTGGACGGTTGGTGAAAAATAGCATCCTGACGTTGTGCTTGAGGATACTATACAGAACGTTTACCGTTATTCTTTTGTTTTTTAAGACTTATATATTGCACTTCATGAGACATAGTTTGCTTTACCGTTATTGTGTAGAATATACTATTTGCTCAGTGTGAATGGAGCTCACGAGGGTTGTGTGACTCTTCGAAAACGGCAAATTTTTAATTATCGTTGGCTGGATATATTTATTGATTCTTGAGTTTTTTAGGAGTAGAGCAAAGATGACTTTATAATTACCATACCTTTAAAAGAAATGGCTAGTATCACATTTCATTATTGAAAGTCTCATTATTCAACCTATGGTATTTACCATTTATCCAATATATAAAAAATCATAAAACACTGAGTTTCCCCGGGGTCTTATGAATGAAGCGACGTTTCAATGATCCAAGGGAGAGGCGGGTGATATTATATATTAGTCTATGTAAACGCTGTATGTCATCTTTACTGCTATACTTGATTCACGTTGAGAAAGGGCTCGAGAAAGGGAAACTTTTCAAGTGTTGGTGCGTTAAAGACGTTTTTATCACGCAACACTCGAGGAGATGACTTTTCCCAAGTCCTTTCTTGTCGTGAACAGAGTGAAGGGAGGAAGAAAGGGCTTGCATTATCATGACCTTGACCGAGTTTATAAGTCTAGAAAATTCATAAAATCCCTTTGGGGTATACTATGTTAAGGCGGTGAGAGGGCGGAGTTAGTCTAGTTTGATCAACTCACTTCTTCTTTTTCGACGCCTAATGTTCCTCAAGATCAGTGCCGTCCACGTTCCAGACTTGAAACCTGAATATTTACAAATATATTTTCACTTGTAGAATTTTTTACCCATAATATTCAATGGTTTTAGTTTTAGTTATTCACGGCCTGGTTCCTTATAATAGATTCAATTGTTAGTAATTGCTGTTATGATTGTACACTTATTCTGTTTGTGAAATCGATTTCTGATTTAACGTGATTCAAGAGAACGGATTTTCCGGACCTTTAAAATCAATTTGATGGTGTTAAAAATTGAAATTGTGACTGTATGTGGCTGTAAACAATAAAAAAGCACTAAAAAATGACAAAAATTTTCAAAAAGGTGAAAAAATTGAATTAGGAAATGCGTTTTAAGTTGTACTACCATTCGTTGAGTCATGATTTTCCAGACGTAACTTGGCTTAGAACTTATAAGTAGCTCGCAGCATGCACTTCATTGAACGGGATGACGCTTGCGCACAAATGTCGATGCATTACTCGCTTCACGTGCTGTTTCGTCGGTTTTGAAACATTTTTCATAATTTTTGGCGAACGGACAAAAACTACGGAATCCGTTCTCTGTACATGAAGAAGAATCGTCAAAACCTGAGGGCTAGTTGTATGATACCGGTTTATTCTATATTCCCGGGTTATTCCATCGAATCCTGAGGGATTATTGGTTATCCCGAGAGTTCATTCCGTCATGTGAAGTTAACTCTGTATTGTGAAACTCGCCCTGAGAGTACATGTGAAAAAATTATCAAATTTCTTCTTGTATTTCATATTTCATAAGTAGTATGATGCCAATGGGTGATTGAAGTATGTGAAACGGAACATCAAATGAAGCAAAGAATGAGAATCTTTTCAACTTGATTGACAATGTTTTCTTTTATTTCTCAGCAAATACGAGTACATTCATGGCACTCAGCTGACAAACTCTCATTAGTAAGGACGAATGTACTTCTCTTTTTTTCTACTTACAATGAAAGATACATCGGCTGTTTCTCTGCTGTGGATGTAGTCCAATTCATATTATTCATGGTGTCATCTAGCTGCTAACTCATTGTAGCCTGAAAAGCTTTGCTTCGAGTTTCCTTAATGAAATTAAGCTGAAGCATTCCACAGGGGTTTACCTCAAGTTTTCACTATAATTCAAAGTAAAAGTAATCCCGTATTATCGATTTATTTCAACTTCAGTCCCATATAAACCTCCTCCATAGACATGCCGTGGTTATGCCTCTTGTACTTTGTGGTGAAAGTTTCTCCACAATGGATGGCCTTTGAAGATAATTTTAATCAGTGTGTAAGACTCTACCTATATGTACAGCTTGTATTATAGACCGCCATCTTGTATAAAATTAGATCAAGAGCTGACATTTACTGTACATCATTTCTCTGCGTATCAATGACGTAATTTTATGTCAAAAAAAAGATGAAGGCTTTCTTGGCGTTGCCAAAAATATAAAAATCATGTTTCATGTCTTTTCGCCAGTCGTCTTAAGCTCTTTATAGTTCAAAAATTTCCGAAATTTCCAGCTTCTTGTTCTAGTATAAGTCTACTTTAGAGTATTTCAGGCTGACTTCTTTCTGGGACTCACTCGCGGCACTCGCTTGATGTAGTATAAGTCTACTTTGGAATATTTCAGGCTAATGAGCCTTCTTGGTCTAGTAGTGTAAGTCTACTTCAGTATATTTCAGGCTGATGAGATTGCTGGGTCTCACTCGCTCCGCTCGTTCATCCCGCTTCTTGGTCCAGTACAAGTTTACTTCAGTATATTTCAGGCTGATGAGTTTTTTCAGAATTATTTTTGATTTTATTTACAGACCATTTTATTTTATTTTATTTTTTAATTCAATTTTTTTTTTTTTTTTTTTTTTCTTTTTGAGAGGGAGGATCATACTCGCAAATTTCTCAATGACCGCCCAGACATTTATTTTCTTTTTCATTGAATTTAATTTTATTTAATTTTATTTTATTATATTTTTTTTAATTCATTTTTTTTTATTTTTTCATTTCATTTTTTCATTTTATTCATTTTTATTTCATTTTATTCATCTATTTTTTATTTTATTCATTTTTTATTTTTATTTTATTTTTCTTTCATTATTTTTTTTTTATTTTTTTTTTACCAAACATTGATACTTGCAAATTTCTCAAAGAACGCCCAGACATTTATTTTCTTTTCCATTTAATTTAATTCAATTTAATTTCATGTTATTATATTTTTTTTAATTCTTTTTTTTTATTTTTTCATTTTATTTTATTTTTTTCTTTTTTCTTTTTTTTTTTCTTTTATTTTTTCTTTTATTTATTTTATTTTATTCATTTTTATTCCATTTTATTTTATTTTATTTTTCTTTCATAATTTCTTTTTTTTTTTACCAAAATTCGATACTTGCAAATTTCTCATAGAACGCCCAGACATTTATTTTCTTTTCCATTTAATTTGATTTAATTTTATTCTATTATATATTTTTTTATTTCATTTTTTCATCTAATTTTTTCATTTTATTTTTTTATTTCATTTTATTTATTTTATTCATTTTTATTTTATTTTATTCATTTTTATTCCATTTTATTTTATTTTTATTTTATTTTATTTTTCTTTCATTATTTCTTCTTGTTTTTTTACCAAAATTCCTTCAAGTCCCAAGGTCACAACCGGACGCCCGGATGCCCGGACAATTTTCGAGGGGGTAGAGAAAAAACATGAAACATGTCAAAAGCACAAGCCGTCCGAGCGACATTTTTTACATCTGGCAAATGGGTACATTGTTGTGATTGTGAAGCATTTAGAGGTCTCTTTTCCAGAATGACGGAGTGTCGCTTACGGCTTTTTCTGAATCTATGCAGTCATCAGCCGGAGACTTGATTCTATACAAGATGGTGATTTATAGTGTCTTAATATAGTTTGTTGAAGATATTAAGGAAAATGTCTACACGTTTGTCTTTTCTTTTCTTTTTCTCTCATTTGATATTTCCGCCTCTATTACTTGGGCAGTTCTCACTCGCGTAGAACTCACAAATTTATTATGTTTAATCCTCGAGCAAACGTACAGTGAAGATAAAATAATGGATGGGGTCGCTCTAGTATTGATGGTCTGTGAGTTGCTGATTCGTAAAAATCTTAATTTGGGTCTAGCTAGTCTGTAAGAGGAGTAGGACTGGAAATCAAGATTACGAGATGGCGATTTGGAAGAGAGTTTGACGTCATCAGGAGGACAGGAAAATTTCGATCGTAGAGTTGAGGAGGAAGGTAGCTGACCTGAAAAAAAATGTGGCCTTGGAGTGATTTGGAAAAACCAGGGATGAGGAGTTCAAGCCGACAGCCCCCTCAATGGAAGCTTGAGCTCATTTTTGAGGAGCTCTTAAGCGAATCAAAAAGTCAGTTGTTTTCTGCTCATATAAACAGCGGGTGCTTCTGATTTATTGATTTTTCGCTCTGGAATGGTTTCATTCTGATTTGGAGACAAGCGATAGCCGAGCGTTCAAGTGGCAATGATGAGAGCAAAAAGCCAAAGCTAAGTAGATATAATTTGTGGAGAAACTTCTAAGCCTAAGTTGAAGTTCAGGCGCTTCTCAATTTTTATCCTTGGAAAAACTAGTTCTGCTTTAGAGATTTAAAGAAAGTTTTTGCCGAAACCCTTTTGGAGAAAGTACGTGACGTAATCAGAATCAGAAGGACTCGGAGAATTTCAAGTAATGAGCGGGGTAGGAGGAGAAGGGATTGGCTGACCTAGAAGAGAGCGTGACGGACGAAAGGTATACTTTTTTTCCATCTCTAACAGCATCGAGTTGATTTGTGTTTGAATGAAGGACTGAAGGTACGAGGAACAGATTGCAAACTATCGATTGATATAAAGAGAAAACACTCGGCGCTTCGCCAGAGGGCGCCCCTGGACGCTCCCAATTATCTCACTTCTAGTAGGACTAGATAATTTAGGCATGGGACACGTTCTTTTTTTATGTTTCTACATTTCTTAGAAAAAAGGATAATTGAAGTTTATATTCTACAAAAATATATTTGCAAATATTCAGGTTTCATGTCTGAAACGTGGACGGCGCCTCTGATCTTGAGGAACATTAGGAGTCGAAAAACAAGAAGTGAGTTGATCAAACTAGCCTAGTGATATAAGAACCATCACCCCAGACGTGTTCTCAAAATCAAACCTATGGTCTAGTCGTTAATTATGCTTTTCTCATTTGTAGTTGAAAGTCCCGAATAGTGGATAGAACGAAACCGCAAGCGGTAATTTCGTCACGGTACTCCTAAAGTAAGCCGACGAGGCGCACACTTATCAAATATTGTGTGAAATTGAGCTGACGTCTGTTGTTCATAATTTACCCAGAAAATCTGACGTTCAGATTAGTGAGCAGATAAAGTACAACATTCGGTTCTTTTAATTATTCGAATATGTACGTCTTGTCCTCGTTGTATACTTGTTATGACGGAGAGAAAAATGTATACAATTTGTATGCGCGCGTTTTCAAATTGTTCTTTGAGGCAATTTTACGTATTGATGCGTTGTAAGGTTTTCTTCTTATCAGTATCATTCGATAAGTTGCTGGTGGTGTAATACGATTTTTTTCTGTGCGTAAACTACGCCGCATATCTTTACTATAGATTTGCAATATTCTCCTATTGTTTATTGTTTCGCGGCATTGTTATTTATCCAAGTTTTTCTCCTGCTCAACTCTTACCTTTCATCAGTTCGTGAAATTAATTTGAATTTAAAAAGTCGATGTTCCAATCATGATTTTTGGCTACGGTGGATATTCTAGGATCCAATTTTACGGAGCTATCAATGTTCCCAATCATACAAAAAAATTGACAGACGATGAGGAATTCCCCTCAAAATCATTGGGGGAAAAGAAGAATTTGATCGAGGTGAGTAATTCCATTTACGACTAAGTCTTTGATCAAAATGTGAGTATCGATTCCCTCGCCTAAATTTTCGGTTCATGCATCATGACTGGGATAAACGAACTCGGCCCATACGCTGTCTCATACATTTGTTCATTACGTAGGTGAAGTATGAAACCGGATGGGATGCTATGAGCACCTATACAAGTCTATAACGAAATTTTCAATCGTTACTATAGGAAGCGTAATTGAATTTGATATTAAACGATTATTTCTTGTTTGAAATGATCAAAGAACCTCTCGAGAGGGAAAATTTTAATTTCCTTTTTAGTAAATCGTAGATTGTAGAAACCAGTTGACGCAGTATCTTCCTTTAAAGTCCATATTCCGTATAGTCGTATGACACAATAACGAGCGAAATGACTTTTCGTAAAAGACTGTCGTTTTCTGATCCGCACTCAATTTGCTCCATCGGTAAAAACTAGTTTGCAAGTAGATTGGTTCATTCGTTGTCGAGTTGAAATACTTGATTGAGTCGTCCAGAAATTGAATGTTTATTGAAATACGTATCATTTCTCGTATTACGCGCGTAACAAGGGCACTCTTTTACGCATACTTTTCATGTTCGTTGTTCGAGATTCATTTCGCAATCATTATGAAGCCTCAAAATGTGATTGTTTATGTTCAATGAACGCGCAGTTCAGAAAATGTGAGCCGGTTACTAGGAAGAATAGAACTCGGCTTGTGAGGAATTATAGAAAGTGGAAACAAGAGATAGGACATTTTCTCAAGCGAAGATGTGATTGGAAAGGACGAAGTTTGTGCGAAAGTTTGAAGAATTTGAGAGGTCTAAGAATTTCAGCGGAATGGCAGAAATGAAGGCGTATATTTCGCATCTTGGAGTCAACATCCGTGTGATTGTAAAATAATCGAAAAAAATTCCTTCGATCAAATTTGCCTGTGAGAGGTTACCAAATTTGTGCGCATAATATCGTACGATTTCATTGGAGTTTGTTTCGCTGTGCATTTTGCAGACTTCGCATCGATTATCAATCCATCTGGATGTTCTCTTTCCTCCAGAATGCTTAGACGTCGTTCTCTCATACTGTAATTTACAATTTTCAGAATAACTTAGTTCAAAAATTTTATTTTTTCAGGTTCCTAGCAGCAATAATCCCGCGATCACATTGAATAATAATAATGACAACAAAGTAAACCGATCTATGAGTGTCTCGGATGACACATCTTCAAGTGGAACCAGTGATCCTTCCACATGGGACGTGGTGTTGACTACTCCCGGTACTACGACTACACCCACCGGCATTACGCCACCACCACCTACGCAAATCAATAAACTGCAGGTTGGCACAGCCGGAATAAGAAAGGATAGGCGTAGAAGTTCGTCCAGATTCAATATAAGCAGTAATCGTGAACTCGTGCGACTGCCATATCTGAAAGGTATAGTTACTGTTTTATATACCGCATTATAAGTTCTTCTATACTTGTAAGTACTGTTTTGGAAGCTCTTGAGCAGATTGTAACCCTAGCCCTTCGAACTCGATAGCGAAAGAGTCGTTGTTGGTTCTAAAAGATGAACATGATATTGAATCGTATTACAGTATTTTCTTCTGAAGATTGAGCCAGAAATGCGTTGTGAGGGGAAAAAAATTTTGAGCTCCTATCAGATATCTTCTTGACCTCATTTCCCACGTCTAATATGTGTAGAAGTGCTGTCCCGCCACCTGCAACCACTACACATTCATTATTTTAGCGATGCTAGCGCGCCACCGCTTTGAAATCAAGTCCGGATCCTGAGGGGGCCCTTCATCCTATTTCTTGTTCTAGTCATTCTTCTCTCAGTTGAGAATAATTATGCGTCAATTGAGTTTGAAGGAGTTGATATTCAAATTGATATGCCTACGAATTTCTGCGCTTCTAGTTGTGTATTTTTTAGGTCAGAGCATAATATATGCGTATTGATTGTTTGACAGACTGTCAATAACAATTTCAACTTTGACTGCTAGCGATAACTAGAACCAAGATTTTGTAATTCTTATCATCGTTTCAATGTTTCCGTTCGTGTATGTGTACCAACATTATCCTTATCTTGTACTCACCATCATTGTTGAAAGAACAACGACCGTCCTAAAATTTTAAATGTTAGTATTCAGAGAATGGACGGAGCTCTGCCCTCAATGTTTCTTTTTATACTGCGTTCTTGAATAGAAAAGATCGACGTCATTCCCATGAGTAATGAAAAGAAGAATCAGTGTACTGCAAAGCGAAGGAAATAATGCTATTAGTTATTTCACAGTAGTGACGTCAGAATCTGCGATTAGCGAATGTTATCATAATGCAAACAATAATATGAGACTATATCCGATCTTTATGTAATGTAGGTTTGTGAGAAAATGAGTGGCTGGTAAATTTGAGATCTTTAAATAATGAAGGGTGTGCAAAATCCAGTCGAATATTCACCATCTGAAATTCTTTGGTCTTGAGCCCTGAAAAAACTTTACATTTTGTGTCTTGTTCATGAGCTGGTGAGATTTGGAAAAATTCTGCTAATTGGACTCCATTCGAGTCAGTCCTCTTGTGCCCGATGATTCGGAGTAGCATTGCCAACACGTGACATCATCGTGTTAACAGGGAAGCTGTTCTATCGGGGGTCTTTTCGGAAAAAACGTCCGCCGTCTGGGAGGCAACCTTTTTTTTTTTTTTCAATTTGAGTTTATTGTTTTTAATGCTACAGTATTACAGCACTATTGATTATTAATCAATATCATATCATAACACCATAACATTAAGAGAACTCTTTCACCATTGGCCTCTCAGAGCCTCCCATACCGTGTTACAGTCAACTGGCTGCCGGTCGCTCTTTCTTCCAGAGCGTCTGCACAGTACTGCGTAGATAGTCTACAGTACTATGCACCTGTAGGTCGAGCGTGGCTGGTCTTCCATCTCTGTAAATGGGGCACTCCATGAAAACGTGCTTCGGTGTTTCCTCTTCTCCGCATTCACATTGCATTTTGCAGAGGTAGCTACCAAATGCTCCATGCCCAGAGAGGGCTTGGCCTAGCCAAAAGCATGAGTCCATTTCCACTCCCGGTTCCTTGATGAGGGTCTTTGTCCATTCCCCATGTTCGTCATCTTCATACTCCTGCCTCCACTTGTTATGGGCCTCTGGCACCATCAAGGACCAGAGGTTACCCTCAGCGGACGCATCTGGAGCCTTCAGCAACATGTCACCAAGCAGCATCACGTTCCTCTTGTGTGCGTAGATCTAGCAGCTTGTTCGTACCGTAATGGGACCCAGTTACATATCACTGTTGCAGGAATATAGGAGACCGTCCTATATAGTCTTCCATAGCACAGTAGCATGCAACAATGGGGTGGCCATGGTGTGTGGTCAAAAGCCCCCTTGATGTCAAGTGACACCTCAGCCGTGATACCGCCAGCATTTCGTATCTTGGTCATCCATTTGGTAGCAGCCAGGATACAGTCTTCTAAAGCCGTACTGATTTTTGCTAATTCCGTCCTCTGCAGCGCTACTGATGTGCATTGTCATACATCTCTCTAAGAGCTTAACCAGAGTGGGTAACATCGTGAGTGGGCGATAGGAGTCAGCCTCCATTTTATCACCCTTATTTTTGTACACCAGTACAAGCTTGCCTTTCTTCCATTCTTTGGGGAAGCATGCCCATTGCATGCACCCATTAATTACTGATGTGATTAGCGTCGGATGCGCACCTTATTTAGTACCTTTAAGGTTTTGTAGTTGATTCCATCAAGCCCTGGGGTTGATCGGTTATTCAGTCTACGAATTATGTCAGTCATCACTGCCTCCGTGACGTTGTAGTCGGTATTTTTTTCCACTGGCGTGTTTCCATCAACGACATTGTCTGTATGCATAAGAGCTCCTGGGAACTTTGCATACAGGAGTGTAGTGTTTGTTTCAATAGCTCCATTTGTTGCCTGCCCATTAGGTTTCCGGACACTCGTTGGCGGGCCACTGTAACTGCGATCCGCATTCTTGATTGCCATTTTATAAGGCTTGCCCCAAGCTCGGTCTTTGTCAACAAACCGACGCCAAGCCTCTTCTCTTTCACTCCGGATGCTATGCCTGTATTCAGTTCGTAGCTCTTGCCTTTCCTTCTGTAATATCATTCGGCGAGGGACAGATTTGCATCTTTCTATCCGTCTATTGAGCCGTTTCAGTTCAATACGCTGTTTCTCTGGGAGCTCTGTCCACCAGTAGGTGTAACTCTTGTACTTGTTGATGATAGTACTGTCTTTCACTGCCCCACTGAGCCAGCTCGTGATCGTAAGGGCATTTGTCGTTACATCCTCTGGGCTATTGCATTCTCTTAGCAGTGGAACTTCATGAAGAAGTGTTTTTAGCCTGTCCATATCCAATTTCCAGGATTCTCGGCACATTTGGGCCACTGTGAGCCCAAGAAATCCGCATTTCACGCAACATCCAAAGAAAAATTCCAATTTCTCGCAGGGAATGGAAATCCGTAGATCTGTCAGCCCTGCAGCCCGATTAAAATAGCTCCTTCAAGTAACTAGATATGCAATACTCCGTTCACCAATTGGCCTAACCCCTTCAATGAGCCAGATATACAACGTCTCAAATACCATAAGACTTGTAAAACAGGTTCCTTGTCTCCCCTCACTTAACTCCGTTGAAGAACCCGTGAGTTATCTTTATGGAGATCAGGAACGATCTGAAGCTCTGAATCCGTATCGGGGGCGGGAAGGCTTTGGAAAGATTCTGCTAATTGGACTTCATTCGGATCATCCCCGTCATGCCTACTCTAGATCACGTAGAGTAGCATTTCGTAACCCATGACGTTATCATAGTAGTTCCTCATGGGGATCAGAAACAATCTAAAGCTCTGAATCCGTATCGTGGAGGGGAGGAGGGGGAGGATTTCACTGATAAGATAATTAACCGACTATTGAATTCAATTCTCTTCTACATGTTGGGTTGCCTTTTTTTCATTGCAGTTGATTTGATATCTTTTTCGGAAAAATTTCTCAGTGTTCTTCGAAGAACCTCGTTTTGGATTCAGCAAGTTTTTCCAAATTTCGAGGTAAACAAATTCCAGACAGCGGACGGCTTTCATATCTTTTATTGAACAGGTTTCCTGTCCATCTCCATCTCCAAGATAATGAATTGTTTCAAGTACTTCTTCAATTCACTTTGAGAATTAATGATGATATTTTCTTGAAAAAATTTATTGCTGGAGCTCTTGAAGTATGTTTAGCTGGTCAATTTTAGCCGTCGTCATCCAAGTTGAATTGACCACGGCCGTGAATTGACGTACCTGTAGAATACCGATTCGAAGGATGAGGATCATGACATTGCTATTTCACTGATCGTTATTTTGCAGATACGTCCTATGGACGGGAACTTTGCTCGGCAGATCTTCCCCCCTTGGTCAATACTTGAATTGTTTTCATTTGGCTAATCTGCTATACCGGTTGTCATCCTTTCATGCGACGCGCTCTAACAAACTATGCTTTCAGTCGGTTCAGAAAAAGCTCCGCGTGTGGAACTGGTCATCAAATGAGAACTGTTTTGCTCTAGAATGTAATCTATGCACTTTTAATCGTCATTATCAACTGATAGGATCCTATTTACAAGCATTATCACCAACATAATTTTTTCACTCGAAGAGTATCGACCTGATTTTTCGACGCAGCTTCATTCTAATGTGTCTTGCAGAATGAGTCCATGTAAAAATGATCTGCATAAAAAATATTTTAGCTACATTATATCAATATAGTGTCAATATTTTTCATCTACCTATTCACTATGCAGAAAAATTGGTTAAATATTTTGAAACATCAATCAAATTGGAAGCGGTCGAATAGACCGAGAATAATTATTTCGTATTCGTGCTGTCGAAAGAATTTACGTCATCGTTGCTGTGGAACGGTTTCAAAAATTTCAACACATACTTTCAATTTGCGATTTCCTGCTGTAAAGAACCGGCGTGATAAATTTCTTTGTACTAGTTTGCTCATCGAAGTGATCTTGTTGATTGATGAATCCGTATAGGTGATGAGAATATTTTGATTTTCGTTACCTATTTTTCGAATTGTATAATTTTTTTCTCGAATCAAAATAAGCGTACATCAAACTCACGTGAAGTTGGCTGAGCTTTTCTTATGCTCGTAAATTTCAATCGCAATCGTTGTATTATATCAATGACCTTGACCTTATCTAGGAACTTGGAAAAATTTCGAACCCGATCTTCTGTACAGGAAAATTGAAGAAAATTTGAGGTATGACTCTCGAAAATCTTGAGCACTGAACCTTTTTAGAGATGGAAAAATTTTGAGCAATAAACTTACATTGTTGAAATAAAATTTGGCATTACTACCACACTGAAAACTATATATTTGAAAGCTCGACGTTTCGCAGTGCCCAGACTGCATTATCAAGAGCAAGAAACCACGAAAAAAACTCTTTTCCTCTTAATAAACTTACATGCTAGGCTGTTCACGTTAGCTGGACCTAGATGAGAATTTGAGGCAAAGACTGATAATTTTAGGAAATATCCGCGTCCGATTTTTAGAACGTTGTCAATGACCTTGACTTGGAAAAACTTCGGACTTCAATCCTTTATTGCATGAGAAAATTTAGGGCTATGAACTTTTGTGGGGACGAGCCCAAAGAAAAATTAAGCTCCAAACCTACAAGCAAGGCTATAATTGTAGCGTCTGAAGCTAAATTTCTCCTGTAGGCATAAAAATTAAGCTTCAACTATCATAGGCTTGGCCCCAGAGAGGATTCGTGTTTTTTAGCGGAGAACCCGCTCTCTCTTTTGTTAATGGGACATTTTCAGAAAACGAGCGCGAGCGTGTTCAACTTGCGACGTCATCATTTTCGGGCTTGAGAAATTTTAGCCCCTGAACTTCATATAATAGGAGGGAGACTTGAAAATTTTTCAGCTTCTTAGCTATATATGATAGGGAAGGGACTTGTAAAAATTTCAGCGCCTTCAACTTGCGACGTCATCATTTTTGAGCCATTGAAAAATTTCAGCCCCAACGCTGTATATGATAGGATGTGGACTGAGAAAAATTTACGGGAAAAATTACGTCTCTTGAGCTATATAATGTTAGGAGGGGGACTAAGTGCAATTTTGACCCTCGAACTCTCGAGCTATATTTGATAGGAGGCGGACTTTGAAAGAATTTGACTTCTGAGATGATTGGAAAGAGGTCCTGCTATCAACCCAATCAGCAATAAGATGATCAGCGAATACCGAATCTCCCACTTTACTATTATGTCAAGCTACCGTGTGCTCATCGACTCTAATCTTGAGCTGGCAACCTGTTTCTCAATGTAAACACTATTACAATCGTTACATTCTAACCTGTACACACCGTTCTTCTCATCTTCAAGAATTTGATCTTACAACCTAACGAACAGCCCTTTGACCGTGATAGGATTGTAGAACGCAGGTCGAAAGCCAAAGGGGCGAAAAGTCCGGCCTAATTGAAGAAAAAACTTTCCCAAAAATGGTAGCCTAATCCATCGAAGTCTCACGGCTAATGGAGCGGGGGAGGGAGGTAGTAGCGTCGAGGCATTTCCTAGTAATCTTCCTTCGCACCATCGCGTCTTTATCCAAGTGAATCTCAATCACTCTGGCCAGGTGTTTTATGGTCAGTAACTTCTCTATGAAGGCAGTTCGACTCGAAGGAATTTCGGTCACTTAAGCTCTTCATAGTTCGAAAATTTCTGAAATTTCCAGCTTCTCGGTCCAGTACAAGTATACTTTAATATATTTCAGGCTGATGAGTTTTTTCAGAACTATTTTTGATTTTATTTATATTAATTTCATTTTATTTTATTTTTGATTCAATTTTTTTTTTGAGAGGATGATACTTGCAAATTTCTCAATGACCGCCCAGACATTTATTTTTATTTTCTATTTAATTTTATATAATTTAATTTTATTTTTATTTTATTTTATTTTATTATATTTTTTTCTTTCTTTCATTTTTTTCTATTTCATTTTATTTTTTTATTTTATCCATTTTTATTCCATTTTATTTTATTTCATTTTATTTTTCTTTTATTATTTCTTTTTTTTTTTTTACCAAAATTCATTCAAGTCTTAAGGTCACGAGCGGACGCCCGGACAATTTTCAAGAATTAGGGGGTAGAGAAAAGACATGAAACATGTCAATATCTGAAAATTTTATTGTTTTTGGAAATTGTTGGATTTTCAAGTTTTTTCTGTATGTTTTTCTGATTTTCCTGAAAAAGTTTGAGATTTAGAGGGAAAATGCGTAATTGCAAAAATGTTCTCAGTATAATATTCTCTACTGACTGACCTCATCATTCACTCAGTTACAATAATTTGAAACTATACAACAATTTCTTGAAGTTTAAAATCAGAAAAACGTTAGGAAAAGACTCGAAAAATCGAAAATTTCTAAAATAGTAAATTAGCGGATATTGCTACACAGCGTCAAATTATCGTAATGACTCTATTCGATGGTAAATTTCATGGGGAATCTTTTTGTACTGAGGTATTTCTGCTCTAAATCCCTTACTTTTTGAGAAAAATTCGAAAAACCAAAAAATGTGCCAAATAAGGCCTCTTTTTAAGGGGTTCCGCAAAGGGTGGGGTTGATGGATTCTTACCACATAACAAGGACACCAAGGCCAACACTTTTCAGTAATAAAAGCTTTGATGGACTTTTTTTTTTTTTTTTTCCAAAGCACTCATTTACTGTAATTCTACTGGGCTACTCCTGGAGAAAGGTTTGAAATTCGCTCTACCTCCTTCCAACAATGGTGATGCTCTAGCGAATGTGGTTGGGGATTTAACGATAAAGATAGGACCCGGCTGAAATATCCAACAGAAGTGCCTCGACTTAATCCGCATGAATAATATGGGGTGGGGTGTGATCAAGGAATTGCAGAAGAAGGTAAAGGATGAGGGTTTATTAATCACTGAGGCCGACATAGGTAACTCGATAGTTGTGATGGAAAAGTCTTCCTACAATTCTCAGATGTATGATGTATTGAAGCAGCGTGGAGTGAAAGAACGTGGCAGCTTCAGTTTTCCTAACCAGGTCAAACAGGTTCGGAAAGTTGTCAATAGGAGTTTTGTTATCATTAAAAATGAGCGAGTCAAGAAAGCCATTCTAACTCCTAATCCCACGATCCCCCTCCTCTACGGCTTACTCAAGGTCCATGAAGAGGATATGCCGATGAGGCCTGTTGTTTCGTTCATCTCCTCCCCTACCTACTCCCTTGCCAAATACTGAGATCGTTGCTCAAATCCCGCGTCGATTTCGAGTCTCCCTATTCTGTTAAGAATTCATCTACCTTGGCCAATAGCCTGAAAAATGAGCTTCTCCCTGCAGGCTCGACCCTTTGTTCTTTTGACGTCGTAGGCCTCTTTCCTAACATCCCTGAGGCTGTCTCTGTGCAGTGGATGCGTGAACTCCTAGTGAATTCAAACACTCCTCATGAAAAGTTAAATGAGTTTTTCAATTTATTGAAGTTGTGTGTTAGACTCTTAATTTTTGTAAATTCAATAGTAAATTATATGAGTTCCCCGAGGAGGTGGGTATTCCTATAGGTTCGCCTTTAGGTTCCCTGATCTCCGAGGTGTTTATGTCTAAGTTTGAATCCGACCTCTTTTCCTCTGGCCGCATCCTTCATTGGCGCAGATATGTAGATGACAAGTTATGTACGTGAACTGGTCACCGAGATCTCTGTATGGAGTTTCTCACGCATCTTGATGAGCTGTACCCGTCCATAAAATTTACTTTGTTGTCGATTAACGTCTTGGATCTTACTGTCTCCGAAAAAGACGGGGTCCATGAGATTGAGATCAATAGAAAAGATACGTCGACCGATGTTTTAGGCTGCCTTCAGAAAAAAAGTTACTAACCATAAAACACCTGGCCAGGGTGAATGAGAAGACGCGATGGTGTGTGGGAAGATTACTAGGAAATGCCTTGACGCTACTACCCTCCCCCGCTCCATTAGCCGTGAGAGACTACTTTGGATTAGGCTACCATTTTTGCGAAAGTTTTCTCTTCAATTAGGCCGAGCTCTTTGCCCCTTTAGCTTTCGACCTGCGTTCTACAACCCTATCACTGTCAAAGGGTTGTTTGTTGGATTGAAAGATCAAATTCTTGAAGATGAGAAGAGTAAAGTAGAATGTAATGATTGTAAGGGAGTTTATATCATTCTTTTCCATAATGAGTAGCCGTAACTTGGAATCTCTTATTAATTCGAATATCGTCGATAAGACAAAGACAACAATAAAACAATTACAGACAACTTTACACTATACTCTCGATGTTGCTGTGCATGCGCTGGACAAAATTACACAAATGACATCGATCATCTTTTTTGCTCTTCTTTTCTCTTTGCCTTCCTTTGTGTCAAGTGATGCACGCAATATTAAGAAGATTTCTTCTACGGGAGTCAAAATTTTTTTTTATGGCTTGAAAATTGTTCCTGAATTGATACGAATAAATTCTAGAAGTTTCAAAGCGATTGGTTGGGTGGTTTTGGAGTTATAAGAGGACAAACAAACAGACAAACTTTCTGCCTCATGTATTTAGATTAGATTACTTCTGATACATTAAAATGATCGGTCAAATTGGAGGCTCGTTCTGGCTTGCAAGGGTGGGCAAACGAATGGAGCGAATGTGTATTTTACGCATACCTTGTCCAGGTTAAGAAATACTGAAGGAGAGAGAACGTTACTATGACGTTATTAGGGACTTTGACTTTATTCAGGGACGTAGAAAATTTCCCCCCTTCAAGCTTTGTATATTGACTAGATGGAGGGAAGGGAGGAACATCACGGTATACTAAGCTGAGGAGAGCATAATGATTGATGAATTCAAGAGGCATAATATTATGTGGATATAATCTTTATATTACTCTTGTCTTATATTTGTAAACCGTCCTCCTGCATAAAGAGTTGCAAGCTGTCGAGGGGGACGTAAAATAACTGAAATGAATAAATCCAAAATAAACTCTTTCTTCTTCTGGGAAGAACATGAAAAAAAAAGTTTCAAAGTTATCTTGCTAAAACTTCATGTCCAATATTTGTAAAAATATTCAAAAAGATAGCTTAGCCTAAAACCGAAGTATTTTCATTTAGCCGGTTTTTCGAACGAATCGATTATTTTCTGATTAGTCTCGTAAACTAAATTTTGCGTGGAACTGTAATTCCATCAAATTTTTCGGTTAACATTATTGGGTACTATTCTTTAAAATGACATTTAATCGAACGAAGAATATTCCAACGACTTCACGATCTCCGCGACGACGTTTGGCTTGAGCATTCCTTCCTCAATGGTGCCATAAAGTTAAGTTGTGAAATTCAGTTTGTAAAACGTATTATCGTAATTCTTCTCGTTTTCGAATCGAGCATAGAAATTCTGAAGCGGCAAGAATCTCGTTGAAAATGTGGCGAGTTTGGTAACACTGAACGTTAGTGACACCCTGCGTTACGGCTTTCGTTTTTCGACCCAGTTCCTCATCGATTTGATACCCCTTCGTCGAAAGGGGTTATTCTGGGTGTTTGGGTTCGTTCTTTTTTGTCGATTCTGAAGCTCGTTACTGTTGCCGATGAGCAGTTGTTCGTATCACTCTTAATCATTAGTGTCATTCGTGCTTATTATATTAGTGAATTTCCAAAATCCACGCACAGTAGTTATCGATTTGCGAAGAAAAAGCTGTTTTTCTAATTACGGTATAGCTTCAGATGTTAGTCGAGAGAAGTGAATGTATCGCGAAGTCGAAAATTTTTAGACGGGTCGGAAGTAAATTTGTCGATCAACAGTTGTTCTCTCGAAGCGAAACAAATGAGAAAAAAAATCCTTTTCAGTTACCAAATGAATCGATATAGTCTTCTATTTAGCGTGTACTAAGTTCTTTCTAAAATTTCTATTGTGATAATTCAGAAGTTACCTGAAATTATTTTCGAATTAGGAAGTTTTATTAAAATTATAAATCTTTACATGTATTACTGTCACTATTATTTTGTATTCAAAATCAACCATATTCTCTGTTAAGAATCCTATTTCGATGTATTATATGTGTGCTTGCCTTATTCGTAGATGCCATAATTGATAGTTAGTAAAATTAATTGATTATTCAAGTACTGAATTAATCGCTTAAACAATGTGTAAAATTAGATTTATCGTTCGCGCTGTGAGAATATAATCAAAATTTATAGGTCGACGTTTTGGCCAATGTCGTATAGATAATGTTTGGAAAATGAGCTGAAATCACTCATTCTATAGTTATTTCTATAAATCTTGAGAAGTTATGCATCCGGTCAATATTCATAGCAGTAAACACTATTTTTCCGACTTACCGAGTGAGTCGTTCAAGGGACTCGGTAAATCATCAAGTCTGGATAACGAACTCGATATCTTGAATAACTCCGATTCAATTTCAATATCAAGTAGCTTAGAAGGATTGGAAGGCTCGGACACTACCACACCGTCATCTCCGCCTTCCGTTGTATATTGTGTGGGCGATAAAAGTAAAAGCAGCGCTTGCGAAGCCCTTGTGAGAAATTGCTCTCGAGAATTACATCCATTACCTTCTTTGCATGGTAAGATTACAGCAGGTTTTCTTGTATGTAGACGTATAATAATGCTCAAGAAATTAAGCTTTAACCGGAATACAGCCTTATTGTTCAGTGCAATTGAAGACTTTTTCAGTATTCCAAATGGCTTACTCAGGGCCAGTTGTACAATTGAAGAACGTGAGATCACGTGACCGTTGAACCGCGGATCAAAAAATTTGACTGGCCGAAATCGAGCGATCAACGAATTGAACGTCGATTGTACAACTGGCCCTCACTCTCATACGTGAGTGAGAACGATTGAGGGCCAGATTTACCTACTGGAAAATCGACGATTGTTTTAAAATATTACTAAAATGAGGAGAAAAACGTTCAAGAAAGGTTTTATCAAAATTTAAAAACTCAGATTAATCAATTTATTACCTAGTCAATGTTGGTCAGTAAAATCCTAGTTTTATACCTTTCGATTATGATTCTGATTTTGGTAAAACTGACGGATGAATTAATCGCTCGAACCATTTTTGGTAAAACTGGCCCTCAGAATGAATAGATCAATCTTGAGAAACACTGCTTTATTGAAAACACGATGGAGAATCACTGAGCGATACTCGACAAGCCTTGCCATTGTATGGTAGTTGTAGTCCTTGTTATTTGTGACGGCAAAATTTTTGTTATTTTTCGAGAAAAATGTGTAAGATTTCATTTTACATTGATTAGCTGTTCTGCAAATAGTTGACAATGTTTTAGTGAGAGTTTTGATAAGCAGAACAAACAATTTTATTTGCAACGGTAGCCTACCTTTGAACCGTAAGGCGCTGTGTACTTCGAAAATTTATAAGATGAAGTCTATTCTTTTTCAACAATTCTTCTATTGTGAGAAAAATTACTAGATCATTTTTTCCTGCCTTCATTAATTGGAATACACTCGCACTCTAAAAAGTATAAAAATTTCAGTAGAAACATTCATCATTTGCATGTATTCAGGTTACATTTTACAAGAATATTGTCAGTTCAACGCTATCCTATGACGTCACATAATGAGTTATTGATGACAGAACTCTCCATTTTTGTCTTGTTTACAATCATTGACTCTTATTGTAAGAGTAACACAGTCAGCAAAGATGATTTTATGAACACTTTCGGAAAGAAGGAAATCAAAACTATCTGTTATTATTGAAAGTGTTGCCAACATTGTTAGAATATTTTTAATTATTAAATCCATGTGTTTTCCTTATGAAGTCCATATGTTTAGCCCAGACAAGAATGGGTAGTTTTATGATCAGTAAAATACGTGTGAAATCATTGGAGAATTGGTCTATTCTGAAGTTGGATAAAAACCCATAAATACGTTTTCTATCGATAATTGTTTCATGACCTTGAAAAAATTCAAATAGAGCTTGCGACCGAATGAGTTTTCTATGGTTTCAGCGGTTATGGTTAACAGTGAGTCTCTATTCTGTTGATTGTGACGGTCACAATTGGAATTGACGGTTCCTTTTGGTTACGATGCGTATACGCTTATAAACTTTTGAAGAATTGGATTGTTGATGAACGGTTATCGCGATTGTGTTCAAAACTAATTTTTCATCCAGTTATGAAGATTATTGCAGTTACGGTCGAATTTAATTTCATCTCTACATAGAATTGTAGGCTCTTCCTTTCTGAAACAGCGAGGCTAAGAAGGAGAGTACATGCGAGGCGGGCGGACGCGTGCAGTAGTCCCACCAGCTTCTCAAATATCCATTGTAAGAAGATAGCGTCGAGTAGCGAACTGCTGCAATCATTACACCTTGTGACTTCTTGAACTGTTTGAGCCTGCCGGATAAGTATCGACTACCAGGGAAAGACGTCGGTGAAGAGGATGTGGCGTCCTATCAACAGAAACCAGTAAATTATTCGACAGCGACAGAAAGAGTGGTGGTGAATGCATGCATATTTGAAGGCCCAGTGCGAGACGACCACAGTCCCTCATCCTCCTTTATTTTAGTTAGAGTTCCTAGAATTAGAAAAAAGGCGGGAAGGCTTAGAAGAAGATGTTGTGCCAGGATATTGTAAACGCGTCGATAGTCATTGCAGAGTTATCTAGTTTCCAAGAGCAGTACAAAGGGTTTTTCTTATTTCCATTAGATGCAAAGAGATCGACTTGTGGTTCCTCAAAGGCTTGAGTTATTTGTAGGAACGCTGCGTCAGACAGTTCAAATTCTGTGTTAGATCGCGGGCGCCCAGCTTCTCAGTTTTCCGCCGAGATGTATGAAGCTTTGATAGAATTATTCCTCTTTTCGCACCACTGCCAGATTGGTCTGGCTAAGCTATTCTGTTCTGGAACCTGGGTTCCCCCAAACAGGAGTGAAATACAATTATTGTTCATGATTTGGTAATCTTTGCTCGTTTTGTTATCCCCACAAAAATCAATGCTTCTTAACGAGACATCATTGGGCAGTTTTGCTATCAATAAGTCATTATGTGACGTCACCGCGGGTATTGATCCATTGACAATCGTAAATGTAATCCAAACGTATGCAAATATAGTGGGAATGTTTCAATTGAAATTTTTAGACTTTTTGGAGTTGATTCCAATTGATGACGGATAGAAAAGATAAAAGACATGAAACATGTCAAAATTTAGTAACTTTTTCACAGAGGTAGAGTTCAGAATGGAATTAAGGGAAAGAACAGCTTTTTACATACTTTGGAAGTCCCTAGCGTATGACTTCTAAATGTAGGTAGAGAAATTTGCTCCTTATCTGGTGACGACATGTTTCATGTCTTTACTTTGACCCTGTTCACATTTGAAAATTTGCGTGCGTGCATGCAGATGACCTTGGGACTTATGATTTTTTTTTTCTCCGAGCCTTATTTTAATTTTGTTGAAAATTTGCGTGCGTGTGTGCGTGCTAGAACTCACTTTGATCAGTGCAGTAAACCACTAGTAATATACTAGGCTTATATGTACTAGCTTTAAACTAGGTCTAGGAATCCTGTGTACTGTATCCCTCCTCTATATTATTATACTAAGTGAAGTACTGGTCTAGGAGTACTAGCTCCATACTGGGGCTCATTTTCGACTAGCTTTATACTAGGATTCTACTAGTCTTGATATGTTCTAAACTGGACCTCCGCGAGTTAGCCCCAAACGCTATACCAGTTTTATTCTAGCTTTATACTAGGATTATACTAGTCTTGAACTAGACTTATACTAGGCCAAGGAGTGAGCTCCCAAAATCTATCATCTTGAAATATTCTAAACTGGACCCTTTACTAAACCAGGAGCGGAGCAAGTGAGCCCTCCAAAAGCCAACTTGCACCCAAAAGCCACTAGCTACTAAGAAAGACATGAAACGTGATCTTCATTCATTTGGCTATGCCAGAAAATTTTTCTTGTTCTTTCTTGCATTCATTGGCAGAATTCTTTGTTTACAATCTCCAGTTTGTTAATACTTTAACTATTTGGCCGTTTCTATAAAAAGGGGTATCTTTGTCGGTCTGGTCAATTTCAAGTTTAATACATTGGTAGAAAGAAGATGAAATTTGTAATGAAATTAGCTTTTAAAAAGTGTTCTATGAGCAGTATTTCCTGAGATACCATCTGCCGAAGTTAGATTTTCAAAAAAGTGTGTTCGAAGAAAATTACGTGTACAATTTAGTCCTTCAAAAGGTTACGTAACTTGGTAAAATTATTTGACTTGAAAATAAAAATTGATTTTATAATAGATAAAAGATTCTTAGAGGTTGTAGACAAATGGATATCAAGCACTCAAGTTTTATACATAAGCTGAAAAAAAAAAACGAAGAAAAAACATTGAACCAATGTTGAGAAATAGCGCTTCAAAGTTATTGTCACAGAGTTGAAGTACGTCACAGACAAACAACTACAAATAAGTTCAATTTTATAAATTCTAGAAGCCCCATTCAATCTTGAAAACATCACCATGTGAAAGCTCATCCTTTTTTACACATAGCCCCATTATAACCTCATTAATGATGATTTTGACCTAACTTTCCATTATTGCAATTACTGAAAAATCAGTTTACCGACAAAGATACCCCTTTTTATAGAAACTGCCACTTTCTGTCTGTTTGAGAAATATTACTAGCATCATGAAAGTTGAATGCATCATCTCCCATAAGAGTAGCCAATTTTTTATTTTATAAAAGCTTGACGCCAGTATTGTCACAAAAAAAAAGATTTTCTGGCGTAGCCAAATTAATAAAGATCATGTTTCATGTCTTCTATAAGGTAGCATGCTCCGCTCGTTCGCCCCCTTCGTGGTCTAGTTTAAGCCTACTTTAGAATATTTTTGGCTAATGGCTTTTGGAGGGCTCACGTATAAGTCTGCATCTAGGCTGATAGCTTTTCATCAATTCCTTTCTTGGTCTAGTATAAGTCTACTTCAGGGTATTTTAGGCTCATTGCGTTCGGGGACTTACTCGCGGTGAGTCTAGTTCAAGACTAGTATATTCCTAGTACAAACTGTATAATACTATTTATTATACTAGAGAATTGATGCGTTGCATATCTAGCTCATTGAAGGGGCGGAGCCAACATGCAGTATATTAGACCCGAACTAGACTAGGACTGCTAGTTTTATACCGAAATTATAAGATGGGAGGAGACCTAGAATAGGAGCCAACGTCGGAAAGCGTAACGCTGGGACTCGAAATATTCCGTCGCCTTCAGTTCTATTCGAGCTCTTCTATTCCCATCTTATACTCCTATATGAGCTAGTATAGGGACTTGAAGAATTCCTCACTTACCTATACCCCTTTATTGGCTAGTATAGGGACTTTAAAAGCTTTTTGGCGGGAGACCCACCATCCGTTTAGTTACTGGAGGCCCCCAGAGGAATTCTGTCCGCGTACGCGTAACGCTGGGGGGCATAACGCTGGGACTTAGAAAAATTCGTGACCTTCTATGGGCTAGTATAGGAATTTGGAGAAATTTTGAGCTCTTCTATATTCTCTATTAGCTAGTATAGGGACTTGGAAAAATTTCCAGCTCTTCTGTGGGCTATTATAGGGAATTGAAAAAATTTTGAGCTCTTCTACACCCATGTTATACCTCTATATGAGCTAGTATAGAAGGGCTTGGAAAATTCCGGGCTCTTCTATATCCCTCTATTGGCTACTATAGTGACTTAGAATAATTTTGAGCTCTTCTGTGGGCTAGTATAGGGATTTGCGAAAGTTCCGGGCTTCTCTATACACTCAGCTCTCCATCATCAGCCGCGGGTCTTCCGCTACTCTTAATCCTTGAGAAAGAGCCTGTAAATTTTTTCAAAATTTTTTCGTGTGGTGCATCGTGAGCAGAATGAGCCTAGATTTCACGTCCACTCCAGCTTTTTCCCGAGGCGAATGCAAAAGCATTGTCTTACCCTTTCACATTGGCGTTGTTCCGTTAAAGTGCCCGGGAGAAACTGGACTTAGCACTCTCGTTCCACTCATGACGCTATTACTCGAAAATTCTGGAAGAATATGTCTGTTGTCTTTTGACGTTGCAAAGAAAATGCTTCAAATTTTGTCGGTGCAACTCTCGGCGGCACATCGACCTCCTTATCCTGCTACACTCTTTCCTCGATATGAGCAGGGATTCCGCTGTTATAAAGGTTATAGTTATAGAATTTTGTAGAGATTCTCGTACTCTTCTGTTCACCACCTTTTTAAAAAATCGAGTATAAAAACAGCGAACGTGATCGTGAAATAAATTTGCAATGCTAAGAGCTATATTTTTATCGGACTGGTGAAAACTCATTATAATAATTATTTCGATGAAATCTGAGAAATGTTTTGATTCTGTTTGAAAACTAAACTTGAAAGTTCTGTGTGTCAAATTATCCAACCTCTCAAAATCATTGTTTTTATTTCGTTAAACTCATATGGATGCACGTGTCCCTGAATGCTGAAATAAGTCACGACGAGGACGTTCAAAAAAAAACGAGGACGATACCGTTATAAAAGTCTTCAAAAAGTATCGCAGATATGAATTTACAGGTTGCTCTAAATTCCGATCCGACGTGTACAGAAAATTATCAATTAATCCTTCGAAAGCTTTCTCGACAACGGCCATTAAAACTCCGCGTGATAACGAACTAATTACCGTTTGTTGGTTTATTTACTTCTATATTTCTTCTTCCTTCCGCGTTGATTCTGATCTAAGATAGAAATATTTCATCCGTAGCGGATTCATTTTGCGTCGGTACTTTTTGTCTCTTCTGCGCCGCTACTGTTATGCGCGCTGAAGAAGATATTATAGTACGATAGTCCGAAAAAATACTACCTATCTGATTTGAATTCTTCTCATGTCGAACAGAATCCATCCACGTACGATACCCGCTGACTTTATCAGCAGTACCTACGTCTGTTTATTAGTTGTGAAATTGTTGGAATCTAATAATTACGTATCCGCATGCTGTATATAACATGCCTGCTTGCTCTTTATTTTTCTATTTGATTGTTGCGCTCGTTATGTCTACAACAATAGTCTGAAGTGTTGAAAGTGTAAACCTATATCGTCTTCCTGGTATATTTCCATAAATAATTTCAAAAATCTCATTTCCTCGATCTCGGTCGGTGAAGAGTCCGCGTAAGAAACCATTATTGGGGTTGTAGAAATGATTTTTGAATATTTTAGGCACATTTGTTAGCGAAATGTGAGACTAGTGGAGAATATTTAACGCTACACAAGTTCTTACTTTTGTTCATGTACGTTAGTATTCTTCATATTATGTGAAATTTGACTCTGAAAAAGTAGGGACTTGTGTGCGTTGCAAACTTGGAGGGGATGAGCTGAAGATTGATAGGTCGTACAATACGGTCCTGCCCGGGGGAAGACTTACACGCT
Source organism: Aspidiotus destructor (assembly GCA_035079395.1). Taxonomy (NCBI): domain Eukaryota; kingdom Metazoa; phylum Arthropoda; class Insecta; order Hemiptera; family Diaspididae; genus Aspidiotus; species Aspidiotus destructor. The sequence goes on along the minus strand of JAVHKZ010000003.1, from coordinate 4,746,564 downwards.
TCAGAACATCAGTAAAAAGATTTTAAATCAATGCAATATTTAAACCAACAGTCCAGGAATTAATCTGGGACGGCGTGTATGACAGCACCGCGATTGATCTATTTCCCTACCAAGTTTCTATTGGCTACGAGGTTTGCTGTCATCCTATTAATCGGTTCTGTTCTCTCTGTCTCGTCCAATCACAAAACCGAGTAATCTTTCACTGTCATACATGATTACATTGTTCAAGAGGCTAGCTTCTCTCCGTCTTGCTTTTGCAATCTCCATCTATTCCCTACGTTTTCCTCCTTTCATGTGGTTTTCTACTTGTATGACTTTATATATCCGTTTACCATTGTGCCATCCTTTATTGCTGTGTTTTCCTCTTTTTCTCTTGATGTTTCGTGCTCCGTTTTCCTGATGTCGCACTTTCTCCGTCCGCACTGCTCGGAACTTGGCCAGCTTCCTGTGTCCTTTTCCTTCGTCTGCTCAAGGCTTATTCTTCTCACCGTGGATGGGTTGTTATGGATACTCACGCTCAAATTGTAACCTCTGAATGCCGTCTATACTTCTCCGTGTATGGTGCTGATCCAGAATACCTTCTCACTGTACTGCCATGAGTTCTTTCCTTTGCTTTCATTTCCCCTAAGCCTCTCTCAACCACACCTGTGAATTAGTCGTTGGTTGCTGCGATCTGTTTTACTATCCCAATTTTTTCATATGTTTCGAGTCTTCAGCCTTACCTCAACCCCAATTTTAAAATCCGCGAGTACACCCTCTTCTCCTTTCCACAATGACGGACTTAAAATATTTTCGAGAAAAACTTTCCTTCTCGCAGACTGTGATTAAAAAATCTGCGGGTACATCTAGGAAAAAGAAAAAAAAAAAAATTCGTGGCGTAGCCGAATGAATAAAGATCATGTTTCATATCTTTCTCAGCAGCTAATGGCTTTTGAGGACTAGTTTGAGTCTGCTTTAGAATTGGACCTAATATACTGTATTGAACTTTGTTAGTAAAGGCCTTGGTTGGGAGGTTCACTCGCGGCCTCTTTCTTAGTCTGGTATAAGTCTGGTATATGTATGTAGGCTAGGCCTATTTGAAGGCTATACCTACTACAGCGGCCTGATTCAGGCTTAGTATAGGTCTGGTCTGGTATAGGTATAAGGTCATTTGACCGGCCGGCCGTACGCACGTGAATTTCACAATTAGGGTAGGTTCAGGATTCCAAGCCGATTGGAACATTTTAACAAAGATTTAACAAATGTCAAAGATGAGAATTCTGACAAATCAGAGAGCTTGAAATACCTTGATCACAGATTATTGAAAACATAGAAATAGACTCAAACACTGCACTGCGATGTCTGTGGTTTTAAACGAAAATAGAAACCTTGACCACTAGACTGCGCTAAGGTCCTTTCACAATTGACTGGACAAAATTGGGTTAATGTTTGATTTAGCAGGTAGCCATTTTGAAAATTGTCATTGTTTGACAAGAGTCGAACATTGTTGTGACAATCTTTGACTAGAAATTGAAAGGTCAAATTACAGCTCAAGTTTGACTTGTTTGGCAGGCCCAGGAGCTTGACAAATGTCAGCTTGACTTCAAATTGATACCTATGTCAAACGTGTCAAAACCGTTGGTTCCAAGGTCATTTGCACGGACGAACGCACCCAAATTTCGAAGTCAGGGTGGGTGTCAGAGCAAACACATGAACATCTTTCTTCCAGGAAATTTTATGCTCCATATGTGATTTAGGAATTTGCCGGGTATACATCCAAATTTCCTGGAATCTGGACAAAATTCCCTGGAATTACCGAACAAACGTCCTGGAATTTTCTGAGTAAACTTTCCTGAAATTCACTAGACAAAATAACGTAGGTGATTCAGAAATCTTCAAGTACATCTCGCATGAGCCAGTTTGATGAAGGCTAATGTACTGCATAATGGAGGAATAATCGAAACTTCCCAAATTAACAGATCTAAAATATTTTTGAAAGATCTCTGGGTGCGCGTGCAAGCGTATACCCTGTGGTTGATTCAGAAATCTGCAACTACGCACTGCACTTCTAAACCACTCTTCTTCCCGCGAATTAATCGACCGTGGGTGATTCAGAAAAATACCCTTCTTATGAAAAATAGAAATTTTATCGGCGCATCACAAGGAAAAAGTGGGAGACAAAAATTAGCCTAAAAACTTCACTTTCGAGTTTTGTCTGTCAAAAACATGAGAATTGACGTAATTCCGAACTCCCAAGTCTTAGAGAGAGTATAAAATTTCAAAAAATCTTGAGTCTTAAGGACGTATACGATTTCTATTTATATTCGTTGGACCTAACAATTCAACGTCGGAGTCTCAAGTACGAAAATTTGTGATATTCTATCCTACGAAATCTTACTCGCTCAATTAATGTAGTATCTCGAATATACAGATGCCTACGTGACCTGCGAATATTTTCAAGCCTTTCAATTCGTCTCAGAGCCGAGAACCGTTTTAAGATTTTCGAAATTACTTCTATCTTTAATACGTTGTTACTTTAATTGCGATAACTGTATCTCCGACTAAATTTATTTTTGCAGACGCTGCGCCATCCGAACAAGAAGAATTATTTATTGAGAAACTGAAACAATGTTGCACGTTGTTCGATTTCGTAAACGATCCTCTGTCGGATATCAAATGGAAGGAAATAAAACGAGATGCTTTACAAGAAATGGTCGAGTACGTTACATCGCAAAAAAATGTCATAACAGAATCTATTTACCCAGAAGTCGTAAAAATGGTAAGTTCTCTACAAATCCTCGCTATCGGGTAGAATATATTCAATAGTAAGATTGGCTGTGTACTATTTTCGAATCATCGAACGAATAACCAAAAGAATTTGATGTGGCTATCGACGGTGTAGTTTGACGAGCGTTCATACGGGCTCCATCCTATAAATAAGAATATAGAGTAGAATGTCGCATTCTTTACAGTGATCAAATACTATAGAGGATATTCGTAACTAATCTCTCGGTTTGTCCTGAGAATGATTTTTGAATATAAATTGCAAGTTTTTAATAATTACTGTATATTTTAGGGGCCATTCGTTTGCCTATGAAGAAGAGTCTCTCTGAATTTTAAAATTATAGACGCGTAATTTTTATATTTTTCGCTCGCTCTAAACATAAATTTTGCTCATTTTGACTTGTGAAAGAACTTCTGTGAGAAGAGCTCTCTACCCATCCCCACCCCCGTTGAACCCTTACGTCATCAATGAATGGCACTCGTAGAAATTGGAAGTTGTATTTTACTGTATAGAACGTATTTCAATTTTTATTCTTTTCTTCTTCTGTCCAGTTCTCGAAGAATGTTTTTCGCACTTTACCGCCGTGTAGTAATCCAAATGGGGCAGAATTTGATCCTGAAGAAGATGAGCCAACATTGGAAGCCGCGTGGCCGCATTTGCAGCTAGTTTATGAATTTTTCTTAAGGTAAGACATCTAACTTTTGTGCGGAGTTTACGATTATCGTCTCTCTGCGGCCGATATTCCTTCTTTCGCTTGTGCAGCGCCGCCTTTCCTCCATGGTGAAGTGGCTGCGGATTGCGTAAGCATTTGATTTTGTTTCCTCTGACACCGGGATCGATCCTTTCGGGTATTACTTGAGTGTTGGAAGAATCTCCTTGGCGAACCCCCTCTTCTGCTCGGCAACTGTCAAGCTAGTTTGGCCACCACCAAGTTGCAGTGCCCCCCGTGGGAAAACACCAGAACACACAACAACAACACCAACTGGATTGCTGTTGGCTTCTCTTCAGAGATGATCTTCCTTTTCTTCCTGCACATCTGGATATTGATGGTATACAGGCGTCGAGCAGGCCATAGCGTGATTCTGCATTTGCCTATTCCATTCCCAGTCCATCTTCTTCTTCATGACGGTGACTGCAAACGCAGACATCTGATTCCATGCTTCTTCGGAACCTAGCTTGGTGGGTACCGAGCTACTCGGGTCAAGCGCTACATCTACCCCGATCTCTTGAAGAGACCGACTAAGCTTGTCCTGCTCACGCCTCCACGTCTCGCACTCAAATAAGGTGTGCTCTGGTCCACCATCCCGTCCTTGGTCGCAGTGCGAACACGTTGTCTGCTCAACTTTCCTTAACTTCTCTCAAAGGTACTTGTTGAAGCAGCCATGGCCGCTTAACAAGCTGGCCATGGTGTCGTTTCATTCACTCATCAAGGTCGCGTATTAACACATGGGTTGTCCATGTCCCAGCTCCTTCTGGGCAATTCTTGCTTTCCATTCCTTAAGCAAGGAGCGCCTGGCCTCCTGCTTAACCCACAGAGTCTCACGGTTGGTCGTCGTCGTCTGTTTTGCTCTGATTACCACCGCTGTCTCCTCAGCAAGGAGCTCAATGCTAATACGCGAAGAGCAACCGTCGAAACATAGCGGTAGGCACTAAAACACCTCAGCGCAACTGATCTCTATCATTTCTCTCTTTCGATAAGGTATTTTCATTGATTCGGTCCATACTGGGGCACCATATAGGAGGATTGACATAGCGGTGCTCATCATGATCCTTCTTCTAGCTTCTCTCGGCCCTCCTAGGTTCCTCATCAGACGGCTCAAGTTTGCAACTACTCTACCCGCCTTTTCCGCTGTCATCAGGAAATGATGCCCGAAGCTCAGCATTGAGTCGAACCAGATGCCTAAATGCCTCATTGTCTTCTTGGTTTCAATTTCCACACATTGCAGGCAAAAGGTGAATCGACTGAACTTTCGACAGGTTGTGGATAATATGGCCTCCGTCTTATCTACTGTAAGTTCAAGTGTGGCCGACTCAATCCAACGCGTCACCACCTCTAGGGTCCGGTTTACCCTGCTCTCCACCGCTACAGTATTTTGGCAGTGCATACCACCAGGGTGTCATCCGCATAGCAAATGAGCTCAACACCCGGAGGCAATTTCACCTTGAAAATTCCATTAAATGCGACGCACCACAGCAGCGGCCTGAGGACCGACCTCTGCGGCATCCCACAAGTAACAGGGCGCTTCACTGTGTCTCTGTTTGGATTTCTCGACAGCGAAGATAGCTTCTGATCATCCTGAGCTGGTATGCGGGCACTTCTGCATCCTTAAGGGCTTCCAAGATCCTCTCCCAAAGTATCGAATTGATCGCATTTCTTATGTCGAGACTGACGGCTGCGTAAAACTGACGCGCTATCGCTGACTCTTCAGCCAGATTCCAGCATCTGACGTACAGCGTCCAGTTTGAAAACCGTACTGACTTCTTGAGATTGTATCTCTTTCCTCCAGATAGCTCTCAAGGCGATTGGCTATCACTCTTTACAAGAGTTTGCCCACGATATCAAGCAGGCAAAGTGGACGATAAGAGGATGGCAGGCCGAGTGGTTTATCCTTCTTATCGATCAGCGCTAGCCTGGCTTTTTTCCATCGCCCAGGGAATAGTCTCCCAACAACTGTCGCATTGAATGTATCAACAAGCAGTGCCGGGTCAACTGAGTGTATGGCGTTCCTGACTATTTAGAATCTCATTTGGGCTTGGAGCCCTCCACTACTTACCCCTCAGTCTATTGACTGCTACATTAACCTCCTTGGTACCTAGGAGGGATATGCCATCCTCTTCTACTATTGGTAGCGTTACCATTGGTAGTGGATGCTGTGGAAACAAACGTTCAATGATTTGACCCACAACATCCGGCTCCATTCGGCGCGTAGCTGAGAGGCCCTTCAGTTTCTTCAGCACTAACTTATAAGGCTTCCCAAATGGGTCTTCCTCCACCATTTTGTATAGCTCTTTCCAAGCAGCCCTCTTGTTGTCTTATAGCTCTCTTCAGCCTCTAACGAGCCAGCTAGTATTTAGGTGCAACCGCCCGCGCCTCTTCGCGGCCTCTCATACACTGATTCTCTGCGGCCGATGTATTTATTATAAAATAAATTGAAGTCCCATCTCAATTCGCGAATAAAGGCAAAGGAGGCGCTCTCTACATTAACTGTAGCGGCAAATTGTGGAAGCTTGCGAAAAAAGTGATCATGATGAAAAAAGTTCATCAAACAATCTAAAATTGCATTCATCTGAAAGAAAATTTAAAAAGCTACAACTTTTGTTCTCTACCATTTTGACAAAAAATAAGATTTGAGACTGTAAAATCGATTTTATTCCGTATGTTGCATTATGGTAAAGAACGCCATGATCACTTTTTTCGCAATGCTACTAGCGCCTCTGCAGTTGCCTTCATTTGCAAATAGAAAAAAACATAGTATTTATTTTATAACCGAAAAAGTTTGAAAAAAATTTAACTGATATTCAAAGAAAGAATGAAGTTCTTCAGCTCTCCTTCTTCTCCTGTCCTTATTAAGGTCTTGCTTCTAAGTCATTCCAGAAATTTCTCACCTATGCAGCGCTAATATCGCGTAAGTTAATGCTGATTGCGCAAGAGTTTTAAATCGCGCCGCGCGCGGCAAAAGTAAACCTTCATTGACGGGAAAGCTCATGTTTTTTATGAGGTCTCATATTTTTCATTATTGCGTCTTCTTTTTCAAATTATTCGTTTGATTGAACACATTCTAATGCAATATAAGCACCTTAATACCTAGACCTTTATCCTGGTTGGTGATAAGCAATAGTCGATAGTCTCATGCTATGGATATAGTCCCGATAGTTGATCGTTATTTGTTTGGAAAATCCTGTCAAGGAATTAGTGATGGGCGGTTATAGGTTATTTCAATATACCGGTTGAACGGTTAATTGAAGATCATTATAACCGGTTAATCGGTTGAAACCGCTCAAATAAACCGGTTAACCGGCGGTTATTTAGATCGCTTTTAGTTCTCAAAAAATTCCGCTAGGAGCGCTAAACTCTTCCACGATTTTCGCCCTCAAAAATTGCAAAAATTGGAAAAAAAAAGGAGAGGAGAGATCTCTCAGACTCTGAGGTGCCGATGGGCGGTTATCGGTTATATAACCGATTAATCGGTTAATTCTGGTAAAATTTAACCGAATAATCGGTTTATTTGTGATGAAAAAAAAAACTGGTTAATGGAACGCAATAACCGATTAATTTCCAAAATCATAAGCTTTTTTTTATACTTGAATTACCGCTAGATTCGCTACTAGCCTCAGTGATAATTTGACAAATTTGATTTTTTCAAAGCATCAAGCGGCCAATTGCCGAAAGCTTTTAGAATTGAGGTATTTCTTAATCATTATCACGGACTACAAGGAATGTATTTTTATATTACCAGAATGATGAACGCAACTAAGAAATACCATGAAAACATGGTCCCACACCCAAAAAGCACATTTGTGACCAAAAGTGAACGGTCGAGTATTTGACATTCCAGTTCCTTTCTCTTTCTTTCAAATATCTTATCAGTATATTCCCACCAATTTTGTGATTTTGATAGAAAAAAGTAAAATTTTCGAACTATCGATAGTTTCTCAAACTTCCGACGATACTATCGTCGATGGTTTTTCACAAAACTATCGTTTTTCCCGATAGTTTTTGGAAAAAACTATCGATAGTTCCCATCAATCAACCTGGTGACGTCATAGCGCGATATGATCAGCGGAAACCCTGTCGATTGAACTGAACCAAAATATATACAATTGATTCCTACGAAAAAGTCACAGGAAGCAAGGATCATCAGGCTACTGATTGATAATAAGAAATGTTCTAGATATGTTGAAGAATGAATCTGAAACTTCAATCACTGAGAAATTTATTCTTTTAAATTTCATGCCGCAATAATCTCAGCTCCCTGTATTTTTCTTATGGGAGTCAATGGTACATTTGGCCAAATCAGCAAGGTTTTTGCCAACGTAACCTGTGATCAACAGCTTATACAGACCCGTCTTATTTCTACAAATTTCAAAACGAAACATTTTGTTTTTTCTTTTCACAGGTTCGTCGAAGCCCAAGATTTCCAGCCTAATATTGCTAAGAAATACATCGATCAAAGATTTATCTTACAGGTACGACCTTGTAAATTATATTACATATACTTTTTTTATAAGTTAGAGAAATGCGTTCTAGAATAACTCTTTTTTTCGATTCCAGTTACTAGATTTATTCGACTCTGAAGATCCTAGGGAACGCGATTTCTTGAAAACAACTCTTCATCGAATTTATGGAAAATTTCTCGGTTTGCGAGCTTACATTAGAAAACAAATTAATAATATTTTCTACAGGTACGTTCATAACCTTTCTGAAATAGGTGTTTGAAAACTTTTAAGAGTACTGAAGTGACGCGTTATTTTTCTAGATTCATATACGAAACCGAACATCATAATGGTATTGCGGAATTATTGGAAATTTTAGGAAGGTAAGATGATGTGTTCTTATCCTGAATTCCTGAATGGTCAAAAATACTAATATTTATTATTCTAGCCGATTATAAAAACAATCTTAGGATCGCTCGATTTTCAGTTTTTTCAAGGCTAGATATTCTGAGATTTGTTCGACGAAAGTCGTGGAGAGTAAATTACTCTTATTCTCAGTACGTTGATCACGATGAAAAGTTTGGGGAACATTTTTTAAAATTGTTTAACTTGAGATTGAGAAGCTCTAATTTTAAGGAGGTGGCTGACTTTCTGCTATTTTACAGTCGGGTTAAATTCTGTGACACGAGCATGAGGAAATAATCTCGTTCTTTGATGGTTGATTGCTCAATAAGAAGAACCGGAATTAGAAAGAACGAACAACTTTTTTCCGCCATTTCTGCTAATCTGTAGAGGAATGAGTGATGATGAAGTGCAGATTTTTTACGGTCAAGTTTATCCGTATTTTATGGATTTGTAACTATCGCCTGTCACTTGTTCGATGATCTGTACTCCTTTGCGAGGACAGAAGTCAACTTAGCGTCGAGGGACAACTTGCGTACTTTCGGGAGAATTGTTGAAATGAAGAATTTGTATTTTGTCTAATCTTACGACTTTTTAGGTACTTTCATGCATGAAATTGATGATTTTGCAAAGTTTTTCCATCTCTAATCGTTGATCATTTTTCTAGTATCATTAATGGATTCGCTCTGCCGCTAAAGGACGAACACAAAGTGTTCCTGTTGAAAGTATTATTACCGTTGCATAAGGTAAAATCGTTGTCCGCTTACCATCCACAATTAGCGTACTGCGTGGTCCAATTTTTAGAAAAAGATGCCTCGCTCAGCGAACCGGTGATACGATCTCTTTTGAAATATTGGCCGAAAACACACTCTCCCAAAGAAGTGAGCCTTTCAATACAGAACGTACTTCAGAAATACATAATATCCTTTTTGTTTCGATCACTAAACAGAACGTATACATGTATAGGTTATGTTTTTGAACGAGATGGAGGAAATTTTGGATGTGATAGAACCCGCCGAGTTCCAAAAAATCATGGTACCATTGTTCCAGCAGTTAGCCAAATGTATATCCAGTCCTCACTTTCAAGTATGTCACTTGGTCATATTTTCTGCTCGAATAAATTGCTCGAGGATTTGATAATTCGTTGTTTCATTTTTAGGTAGCGGAAAGAGCCTTGTACTACTGGAATAACGAGTATATTATGTCTTTGATTACTGATAACGTGAACGTTGTACTTCCTATCATGTTCGCTCCCTTGTATCGGAATTCTAAAACCCATTGGAATAAGTAAGCACTCGTTTCTGTCATCGAAGCATCGAAGTTGAATGCTCTCCTCGTTAATAATCGGCGATAAAATTTGTATTAGAGAGCGCTGCGAAATTGACTTTGCGGGCACGAGAGGGTGGAAATGAAAGTGTGATTGTAGATACGGTACTTGGGAAAAAACGTTTTGTGATAGTTTTTTCCAGTTATCTCCAGGGCAATTTTTTTTTCTCATTATTTTATTTAGCAAAAATTGAAAAACGTACTTTTGAAACAAATCAATGAATCGACATCAAAACAAACGAGAGAACGATAAGCGTTCAGTATCAAGTATTCTTTTATCTTCGAAATCGAGGAATTGAAATTTAATCAGAAGTTGTTCAAGGTTTTGGAAAGTTTTCGATAATCTCACCTTCTTTTCTCTTTCTTTCTCCATCTCTCTTCCTTTCTCTTAAACCACACAATATTCACGATTCTTTCTGTTTTCAACCTGTTTTAGAACGATTCATGGTCTCATATATAACGCTTTAAAACTCTTCACTGAAATGAATCAAAAATTATTTGACGAATGTACTCAAAAGTACAAAAATGAAAGACAAAAGTAGGTATTCTTGGTAAATTTGATAATTTTGGACTACGAACCAACGTTTTAAATTGATGGCCGGAATTTGTGCAGAGAAAAAGAGAAATTGCAAGATCGAGAGAATAGATGGACAAAACTCGAACAGTTAGCCAAAAAGAATCCAAGTTACCATTGTAACGGTGATAATTCGTTGTCCAATTCCAGCGTTTGTTCGCCTTCAGGAAATGACGCCGACGTCGAAGATTTCGATATTTACGAGCGCATCGAGATGGGTTCTAAAATTGTATGTAAAAATGTCGAAACAGTCGCACTTTATTTCATTCAATAATCATCACAAATTTGTACCTCTTATTGCAGGCCCGTAATCAAAGGAGGAGTAAACCTTTACCTCGGCGTAAGTCCGAGCTACCCCATGACGCATACACCGTGAAGGCGCTGACTGATCATAAACGAGCTGATGAATATCTGAGTACTCCACCCGACGTGAATAAATGCTAGCCAGTCGATTTATGGGTTGTGTTTTTCCCGTTTTTTGTATACTGTCTTAGTTCGTCACGGTAATTCCTAAGACGGCCTTTTAGTATGATACTCGTTTCAATTTTATTCCTTTTATTTGTGAGCGTTTCCTCGCTTTTTGTTGTATCACGAATACTTTTATCCGTTTCAATGTTCTATACGTTAATTCCTAATCTAAAGATGAACGAAACGAAATTTGAGGCATTCTTCCTACGTTTGTACTCTTGAGCTGATCAATAATCGAATGCGTTCATGTTCATGCTTGAGAAAAGAATGAAATTTGATTTCGAGTACCATACTGTTAATTCGCAAAATGCGACGATCGTGAGTTACATTAAAAAAAAATTGGTTAGAAATGTACACCATCTTGGATGTTGTGAAAGCCGCAGTATTCGAAGAACAAAAAAAAAAAAGATTGGTTGTTCGATTTCGAAATTGTTATTTTTTATACTAAGAAATTTTTCATGCACCGTGTTGTGATATGTTCTTGTATTTATTTTATTATCCAGAAATGTAAAAAGAAATGTAGGATATCATTTTTCGAGAGAGATTCATGTTACCAATTATTCGTTTTCCATTTTCCGTTATTATTATTTGTTATGCAATCGTGATTTGATTTCGAGCGCTCGTTGCGTGGTACCTATCTCGACGAAGTTCGATAGTTCGTTTCCGATTTCTTACACCAATCTATCGATGATGAATAACTTCATTTATGTGAACTACATTCTTAAAAGCGCTTTGTAAATCTAAATTAAAGAACAAATTTAATTGTATGGGAAAACGATTCTTAGTAAAATTGTCGCCTAGCGAGTCGTACATTTTTTGAACGGCTGTAAATAAATTAATTGGTAAGTTTTTATTTATCCTTTTTTTCCTCCTCGAAGTTAATTAATAAATTGTTGATATTGTCTCAAGGTATTAAAATTTTTGAATTGTGTTATTTTATCAAAAATCCGTTGTATTTTTGATTTTCGATACGGAGAATTTTTAGATTTTGATCTCGTTATGAGTTCCACATTGAGAGGATGAAATGTTTTCTCTTTGTAGAGGTGCTGCTCTCGTTCTCCAATTTTCGCAAGTGAAAAAATAATACTACTTTTATTTACTTTGAATTCTCATCGAACTTCACTGTAAAATGTAATATTTTATACTACATGCTTTTTATTCGTGATATAGAAATATATTTTGATGAAACCTTGCTTTATTTGTCATTTGAAGTGCATTTTTAAGGAAAATATGAAAATCCAACCGTCTTCGGGGAAACATTAGGAACACGTAGAAAATAATTCAAAGTAACTCGGAAAGGACTCTAAAAACTTTATTAATAAACAGACAAAATGTATCGCGACAGCATTTTCAGTAATTCTACTTTGAATTTCATGCAGTCCATTCAAATAGGAGAAATGCGCAAAAATAAAAATTAATGTATTCAAATTGTAACTTAGAACAAGTACTTGATAATTTTCTGAAATTTGGCGCAAAAATGCAACAGAATAATTACAGATCGCCGGAAATGAAATTAGGTGTTCACTCAATAAGCATTACTTGAAGTGTAACCCTTCGTAGTTTCATCCTTTATTTATTTTTAAAAACTAGTACATCAGTAACAAAAATGACGCTGACATGGAAAATTATCCAGTGAAGTTGAAATCCATCAGCGTTTGGCTATTGCTTTGAGTGAATCAGCTGTTTTAGTTTGTTTGGCTAATTCTCTTTCTGTAAAGAAACATAATTTTATAAGTATTTCTAGTGGAAAAATAAATCGACAACACTGTAGCAACTAGCAGGTACCTTTCTTCTCTTGCTCACGTTTCCTAGCTGCTTCTTCTCTCTGCTGTCTAATTATAGCTAGTCTGGCCAAATCGGCTCGAGCTTCTTCGGTTTTTCCCTCGGCGTGCAATTTTTGATAATGTTGAGCTGCTTTCTGTTTTTCTAATTCCTCTCTAAAAACAATGAAAAAAAAAACGAACATGCGACTTGAGCATCCGCGCGCTAATTGTATCATCAGGTGGACACTTCAATAGTAGAGAAATAAAAGCCGAAATGCAACATATCTAAAACAAACACCTTTCCTCTTTGGCTCTCTCGCTGTAACTCGTTCTGCCAACATAGATGTCTTTACTTTTACTCGTTTAAATTTGTAAAACGATTTACGAAACAAGAAAAAGACTGTTTGAATATGCGGTGGAGTAGGGTCTATCGCGCGTAAAACGACTGACGTCAAAAGTTCGCATTTCACAAGTTCATTTACTATGAAGCTCTATCTCGTGTTCCTATTTCATTTGATATCGGGCTACAAATATCTGATCACAATGAGAAATATCTATGGATTAAATTCAACTAATGAAGAAAACGAAAGATTGGAAAAATGGGCTGATGCAACTTTTTTTCGTAACTTCATGGAATATCTATTAAAGCGCTCAATTTTACAAACGCAAAGACAGTTGCGAAAAGAATACGCGTAGCAAAGGGAATAATACTTGAATTTTGCATCATTACCGTTCACGTCTGGAAAGTTGTACGTCATCATTTTCGGTCAAGGCAGATAATTTTTTGGCTTTTTTCTGAACTCTATTCGGATTTTCAATTTGTATGAGACTTTCTACGCCTTTTGCTTTGGACTGCAAGAAAATTTCTCTTGAGAACAATCAAAAATATAAATGAGTGAAATAGTTGGTTCGTACAGCTACATACGCCACCGGCTTCATCGGAATCATCACTACCCGACCCATCAGATTCACTTTCGTCTCCTTCATCTTCATTTTCTTCGCTGTCACTAGGTGGTAAATCACGATTCTTAACCTGGAACAAAGACTATTTAAGAGCAAGTTCTCGATATAAGTTTCAATACATATGACTAAAAGAATCACACCTTCCATGATTTGTCTTTTTGATCACGAATCCTCTCCTGCTCAAGCTCTTCAGGATTTGTGAAACGGCGATTACGGCCTTTGTGATTAGTCCACTTACCTGAAAGCAGAAAGAAGTTTATGGATATGGAGGAAATATGAACAAAGAAGTTTTTAAAAATTAAAACACAAAATATACAGCGCTATGACGTCTCACCACGATCAGTAAGCACGCAAATTGTGAACTACAGTTCACAATGTTTTCAGATCTACTTTCTTCAAACTTGAACAGTGAATGCTGAACATTCATGAACAAGATCTTAGACATTACCTCAACTCACATCTAAGGGAGAAGAATATTAAAACAACAGGTAAATAAGCTATCTTATTATCTCACCTCGAGGCATTCTTTTAATAATTCACGTAAAACAAATTTAAACTAAGAACATAAATTCAATAGTATGCCAACGGAGAGCTGAATTCAAATATCATGAACTACTTAAATTAGAGCGAATTGTAAAGGAAAATTGTAATTCAGTTCAGTCATTGAACTGATAACTAGAAACAAGCTCCACGAAATTGCATTGATTTTCTGAAAAAATAATAATGATTTTTGATTATTTTTGTTTTTAGTCATGAGAACTGGGTGAGGAGATACTTCGCTTTGTTTTTGTACGGAGTGAGTGGCGCTTTATGCAGAGTGAGGGCCAGTTGTACAATCGAAAAACGTGAGATCACGTGACCGTTAATCTGCGGATCAAGAGATTTGACTGGCCGAAATCGCGAGATCAACGAGTTGAACTGCAGTTCAGCGAGCTGAACGTCGATTGTACAACTGGCCCTGAGAGATGTGATACGGGTACACTAAACGACCATTTTTTTTTGCGTTGGACGATCACCGCGTCTGCACATCGATGATCACTGATCAGCGAAAACAGGTATTTTACTCTCGATTGAAGGATCTTTTTCTACAGATCGTGAACATGCGCGGTGTCACCCCTCCGGTAGTGTCACCTATGGGCAGATTGGTGGATGACCACCTCACGTAATGACGTGGATCGTGCGGTCGTGCCCTCGTGGATCGTGGTGTGTGCTCGTGGTGGGTGCGCATGTGCGTACTAGGTCCTTATCAAGTCATCGGTTTCGCAAATTCACATTACAGTCAACATACTTGAGTAAAGCAACACATGTTCCCTGAATTTTGGATCGTGCGGAATTTTTGATAATTCTTTAGAGGAGAGTAGAGTCCCCGGCCGAGGTAGAGGTGCGCCCAGAATAAATTTCAGTGGTAAGCCAACTTATTGGAACTGTAACTTAGATCGCTTGGTAATCGCTTTTTCTCATTTCAGTCTTCTTATTATCACGTTTGACGCTTGATTTTACTATAGAAATATGTCGAGTGATGCAGTAATTGAATCAAATATGTCCTCTGAGGAAGACGAAGATGAATATGTTAGTACATAATGCTTACCCAACTATTCAAGTTCTCAATTTGTTCATGACATCATTTTAAATGGAGCTGTTTTTAATTCGTTTTCAGTTGGCAGAACTTTTCGCCGCCGGCAAACTTAAAGCTGGTCTCAATGCACCAAAAAAGGAATGTCTCAACAACGTACATCTTATGAAACAAATATTAACCCGAACTACGTTGGAACTACCCTGGATTGAGAAAATGGATATTGTGAATAAGACAGCGGAATTAGCTCCTGAATTAGCCATGGAGGTATGAAGATTGAATTCACCAGAATTCTATTTATTAAAAGATACAAGCTTCAAGTAACTAGAGGCGATTGCGTAATGTGAAATTAGTATACTATGCAACGAGTACGAAAAAACGAATTGCGTTACGAGCCATGATTTACTTCTTCGGACTAATTTTAAGTAATGCTTTCTCACAACAAAATGTGTAAAATACTGCAAATTGTAATCAAAAACTGCATACTTTTCTTCTAAGGATTGCGATAAAGACTCGGCTCGAATTTGGTTTCAGTCGTGTTATTTACGTTTCTGTGTGCTGATATCTTTTCCTTCTCTTAGTATAAAATGCAGATCTATTTTCTAGACTAATTTGATGAGGGTTTGATGGTACTCATTCCTTTCTAGATTTAAGAGGTTAAATAAGATTAAAAATCGAAGCAAATTAGTCTCCCGAGTATCATCATTGATATTGAGATCCTGCCTTTGGTATTCTTCATTTTCGATGAGTAATATTACCTAGGATCCTTTTGTATTGCAGATGGAGGAACAAAAAGAACTTCTCAAATCAGGCAGATCAGATTCCTTGAGTATGAACGAGTTTAAACGAGAAACCATGTTCCATCGACAGGCGCAATTAGCAGCCATTGAAGGTATTGCTCGTTTAAAATCTCAAAATATTCCTGTTTTGAGACCAGATGATTATTTTGCTGAAATGATGAAATCAGATGAACATATGCAGAAGGTATGGTACATAATGTCAAATCAAACTAACTAATTTGAAAGACCCAGTTGGGTAAAAAAGTGAAGAAAGAAACCGGAAATGAATTTGGACTTCTCAAAAAAAAGAAAAAAAACTGTTGGATTTCGCAGATTTTGCTTGGGTTTGTTGCCACCTTCAATTTTCTACCGATGATGTAGAGGGAAAAGCTGATACTGAAAAGAAATTCAGAATTGAAACTGAGAAGTCTCTCATCAATTTTTTTTTTCTTTATTAGATGACTTGAAAATTGGTCATAATTTTAATTACCTCTCCAGCTCTTATAGAGTAATTTTTCAAGTTGAATGCTCTCTTCTTCAAGTGATGACGAATAGTACTTGTCAATCAGTATTCAAAATACTCCTTATTGTTGTAGGTGAGACGTTCTCTGTTGGAAAAACAAGCTGGATTACAAAGGAGCGAAAAAGTGAAGAAGATGAGACAGCATAAGAAGATCGCTAAACAAACACAAGTGGAGACTACGTTGCGAAAACAGAAAGAAAAAAGAGAATTAAATGAAGAAATCAAAAAATACCGAAAAGGAATGCGAAGTGATCTTGATTTCTTGGAAAAAGGAAAAAATCAACGTAGCAACCAGTAAGTGTGAAATACAAAAATGCATTGACCACGCTCTTGCATTCCAGGATTGACATTTTAAATCAATATAGTCGAGAATTCTGAAAGAAATATCACCCACTAATAGAATAATCTTCGAAGTAAAATTGACCACTTTTCTTCGCTTTTTTCAGATCGAGTCAGTGGAAAGAAGAAAAGAACGGATCGAAGAAGAATAGAACTGGCAAAAATTTCAAAAAACCCGTTAAAAAATTTCAAAAGTCGGGTAAAAAAAATCAACGACCGGGCAAAGAAAGGCGGAAGAATATGAAGAATAAAAAACGATGATTGTTATGTATCTTAATTATTACAATTTTTTCTTGTGATTATAATTTTTTCGATGATGCTAAAAATTTTTTCTCGAGTTCTCAGTATCGACTCAAGTATATTTGAATGAGAACTGCTATTTATTGTATCTTATCGGCTCTGTGCAAGTTTTTTTTTACAGTTGATTATTAAAGAACTTCTACTCATCCTTATAGGACACGTATCGAAAAGGTAATTCTGAAACGTGGGTAGTGTTTTTAGGTTCAAAAACGCTTGATGTTTGATGTTGCCAATAGAATAGCATGGCAACGTGCTGGAATACCTGAAAATTATGTTCTCATTCTGAAAAATATAATTCATTCCTTTGACTGTTGACTCTGACATTAAGTACGTTCATGGTCTGAATTCGCGGTGATGTGTATGAAATAACGAGCTAAATTTGCAAGAGGACAGAGGTCGGAATGTCGTCTCAGTGAATTCTGGGGAGTATTTCATGAGAGAGATCGAATCGAAAACACTATCGAATTTCATGGATGCTGAACTATCCTCATGAAAACTCCTTGTTTAGTGTACTTTAATTTTCATTAATTCAATATGAATAATTCGTCCTGTCCTGTCGTCTTGAGCGCGAAAAATGGCGACGGGTGTTGAGCTCCTGCATAGCCGGTATTCAAGAATTAGATATATATAACAGACAGGAAGATTGATAGCTATTATTATTATTTTTTTTGTAAGAAAATGTGGAATAGTATTACCGCTTCATCCGATAGATAAAATCTCTTTTAGGCCAGGAATTAGTATGTACTATGGGGTATTTATACAAATTATTGAAGTGTTTGTTGTTGGCTCTACTAACGCTACTGGTGGCAAGTAGGTGAGACTCGGCTGGATCAAGTACGGACTCAATGACTCAATCCGATTATTTTGATGAAGTCCATGATCCATACCCATAGAGAGGAGACGAGATTATTCAGAGCAGGTACCAAAATATTACTTTTTAGTTTTTTCCTCTTTCCTTGCGATTTTTCAATTTCTATCAATTTCAAATTTCATCAAATCTCAAGAGAGGAATTCATAATTTCTCCAACTTGTCAGGAGGTAAAAATATGGCAGACAGACTAACGCAACTTCAGGATTTAGTAAATCAAGTTCGTACATAATTTAATCTCATCTCTTGTGCTTGTAATTAAATATAACCTTTAATTTCTGTCCTATGATTTTTTGATAGCAAGCAGAGAACTTCTGTAACGCCATTGGTATTCTTCAGCAATTCGCTCCGCCGAGTAAATTTTCTGCTTTTGACAGAAATAATGGTTCTCAGACTCCTCAACAACAAGAAGGTAATGCTACCGTCGATTTTAAATCATCTCCAAGTACTCGCTTTCTAGACGAAAATTTGTATTTTATCTAGATTTCGCTCACATATTTGCGGTTCAGATAGCAAGAACTGCGCGTGATATTGATGCAGTCATAGAATCATTACCCAATGACGAGCAATCGTTGGAATTACAAGTAAAGTTTCGTGGTTTTTGTAAAACAAGTTGATGGTTCTTCAATGTTTACATCGTTTTGGGAATTCTTTTCATCTAGGTTGCTGGGCTTCGGAGACTAGAACAAGAAAACCAAACAGCTGCAGAGAGACTGCGTGAGGAGGTGAAACACGGTGAAGTACTACACGAACAAGTTCAGCAAGTGCTATCTGATATTGCTCAGCATCAATTGAACGCCGAAAAGAACACTGAAAAATGAGACTGATGGTTATATTTTACCAATCATCCGAATGCTAATCTAACATCTTGATAAATTCCTCATCGACTGATACTCTTGATCCAATCGAAATTTTTGATATTCATGAACTATTGTTGTGTGATATGGAGGAATTTTTTTGGATTACGGAATCACGATTGTAAATCCTCATGATGTTGTGTTGGTTTTTAGATGCGCTTGAACAGAAGTTTGGTGTAGGATTGAGAATATGGCGCGCGTATGAATGAATTAGAACGTTTAATTTTTATTTCCACAATATACTGTCTATCATTTCGAAGTCATCATCTTAGGCAATCGTACCTGTATAACTTCCAACTTTTCATTTGGTGTCTGCATCGGATTTTAATAGGGAAGAGGGTTCGCTGACGTCGCCTCGGAAATTAAGTTTTTTCTTCTCAGCGTACGTAGACGTTACGAGTATTCAAAATCTTGATATTGATACTGATTTCGGGGAAATTAATTGTACTTAGCATTCGTTTAAATATGTATTTATTGGTCCAATAAAATTGTATAGCTTATATCTGTAGGTTGTCAACTTTGGAAACAATCCCGAATGGAACCATTGAATGAATTCACAATAATTGTTCGGCAATGGTAAATGTCCGTAGTATGTAACTAACATGCTTTCATTGTGGTTGAAACTTGTCTACTGTACTGTACGATCAACATAACGAAGTACGAATCATCGAGAATATCTAAATTTGAAAGACGCAAAATTTCAGATCGAACAATTCTTGAATAGCCGTCGATGGAAGTTGAATGAAACAAAAGTAGTACACTGCAAATTTTCCTGTTTGAGTCGTATTTCGCATGAATTGATACGATACTTTATTCGAACAGTGTCACAAAAGCAGCTACTTTCCTGCACTAGTTGAATAAAATAGCATTCATAATCAGAATTGAATGAAATGGTTTTTACTGTTGAGTTTTTTTTCACCACAACTTGTGAAGTTGGAAATTGTTAGTTATATAATAAAGATACGATGAGTTGATCATGAAGCGAAATATTTTAGATGAGGACTGAAATGAAACTCACAAAAAAATTCAATACTTCAATAATCTCAAAATGATTATGTCGAGATCTTTGTGTTACAAATCGGGTGACTAAAATGTAAATAATATATACCCAAGCTATCTTTAAAAGAATTCCATTCGATAATGAATTATGAAAACGGAAATTAAGAACATGATCATATCATATATATTAATATATATAATTATGTAGAACTATATACAAAACAAAAGTGATCTACAAAAAAAAAGAAAATGGTAGAGAAAAATTCAGTTCAATTAACAAAGAGGAAAAAGGAGAAAGAAAGATTATGAAATGGTCTGCATAACATTTCCCATCGTAAATACAAAATTATAAACGAAAACAAAAACATACCATTTTATACAATGAAGGATAGGGCAGTGACAGCCTTATTTAAAATTATTGCCCACATTCATATCATTAAAATTATGAGCTGCTCTTTCTCGATATCCAATGCGCTCATTCAGTAAATTGTCCTCTCTATTCTTCTTCCAGTAACGCTCACCACGAAATTAAAGGAAAAATAATCAACCACCAACAACAAATTAATTCAAAGTTCCGCGACAAGTAGGGGCGCCGCATAAACAAGGAATTTTATTCTCTTCAATAGGGAATTTGTAATCATAGGTGATTTCTTCGTTTTCGGCGATCTGTTGTTTGGAATAGATGACAATTTTCTTTTGTCCATCGATCGTGATTATTTTTGCGTAACAATTCGGCTGCAAAAAATGAAGAAAACAAAATATATAGCCGGTCATTCCCTCTTTTTGATACACGTACTTGATAAATCAAGAAACTCACATTACAACTGTGGTTGATAAATCTAGCCAAATTTCCACACTTCGTGGCATCAATTATGTTGTCGATATCAATCCTGAAGAGATACGAACTACCGATACCAGTCGCCTCGTACTGTCGTTCACGAATATCAGCAACAATAGCGCGCACTTTCTGCCCGACATATTCGATGACCATTTCGTCGGCAGCAATCGGTTCCATTGCAAACAAACCCCAATCGTGGATTCCGGATTTGGCAAATTTAAGCGTCTTTTTACGAAACTACGATTTTCAAATAAAAAAACAATAAATAAACTTGGAATAAAATCACGAAAATAAACATACAGAATTCGATATGAGATTAGAAATTTAGACTAAGATCGTCACAATCGTAGTACATTTCATAATATGAGGTTGCATATCAACTACTGAAAACTTCTCAAGGAGTTTATCAGGTAAGCAGTTTGAAAATTCGCCAATATCTAACAATTTTGAAATCGGTGAATTTCACTTTTTTTTTCTCTCTTTTTTTGCATTACTAATCAAAATTGAAAACTGCTTAAAGTATTTCTCAGAATATAGAAAAGTACACCTATCAAATACAAATATTGCGCGTCATTTATGCATACCTTGAGAACATTGAATTTCAATAAATCGCTGTCAGATGTGCCACCGAATGCTGTTAACAATCTTCTCTGGTTACTTCGTGCTTCTCTTGATATAGCCACCATTTTACCGGCAACATTCTTGGACGTCTTTGCGTCATCCACTTGTTCGAATATGCTACTGTGGGTTCGGAAATGTTCAGACTGAAAAAATTAAGCCAATGGATAAATAAATCAACAAGGAAAAAATGATACTATCACGAAGATTGAAAAGAGAGACAAAAAACAACATAGAAAGATGGGCAACAGAATTTAAAACATTCATCATCTCAACAATGGTAGACTTCATTTTCTCAACTCAATTGTACGACAGAAAAAACTATAAGACTTGAAACTATTTGTTCTATCCCTAGTCAAAAGCGAAAAACAAAATTAATTGCGAATAAATTACCTTCTCCTTGTCTATTTTATAATACCCCTCGGTTCTCGCACATCCTGTTCTATGAGCATGACTTCCATCTGGTGACGATTTCTTCCCGACTGGATTCACGTAAGTAGGTGGATGGTGAACCCAATTCGTTTCATACAGCCAGTAAAATGAATTATCCGTCGAGACTAACGACTCGTGCTTCTTCCGAATGAACTCAACGTCCTCCTCATCGATACCTTTCGTTAATAATTCAAATAGGATGTTCGCTTCTTCTTGCATACTACGTTTCTCGAACACCACCGGCGAAGGAGCACTGGAAATTTGTCTTCGTAAAATAGAAAGAAAGATCGTCCAATTAGATAAGATTATTAAAAAGTTGATTTCATCAATATGAATAAAGCTCATTACTTCTTCCCGACAAAGAGATCGTTGTCCTGTTTACGATTGTTAAGAATACGGTTACGGTCTTTGAGAGGCGCTTTCTTCGGCGAAGGTTCGTTCTTAACAGACGAAAACGTAGAACCAGCATAATCATGGTCCAGGTAACTAGAGGTTGTGACTTTTTCTTTTACAATATTTTCTTGATTTTCGGTATCATCCGTACGTGGCAAACAGTAAGAATGTTCTTGGTTCACGAATGCAAGACTAGTTTCTTCTGAAAAATTCCAAAAACCAATTAAGATCATGGGAAAATAGACAACTCGAAGCTTAAAAACCAGTACTCACCGGAAATTACGGTTGCTGATTCGGTTCTCTTTTCATTCGGTTGAAGTGACGGAGGTTCCGGCGTTGGTATCTTCTGTTTCTTAGACGGCGAATCTGAAAAATGATTATAGACAAGGATTGAAGCTATTCGTTTTTCAATAAAATTAATAGGTAACACCAATACTAGGTGAAGGAATATTCAAATCAAGAAATACCCAATGAAGTTGACAGAAGTTCCTGGATCCTTACTTACCAATTTCAAACTTATCTTCTGCTTTTCGCTTTATTGTTATCCTTTCAGCAAGCGTCAGGTGATCAAGATTGTCATTCTGTTTGGTGTTTTCTGGCTCGGATTCGATTTCATCATCAGTATCCATCCAATCCCAACCTCCTTCGGCTACAGGTGTCAATCGATCGTCCGGAGTTTTTGATCTGTGAATGAAAAATCAACTTTTAAATCTGTCGACAAGACCATTACAGTGCAATACTACGTATCAATATTCACCTCATGAAATCCTCGATCTCGAACAGATCCAAGACCTTTCGAGCATTCTTGTACTCGAGGTCGATACTATCAACGTCTGATTCGAGCTCATCCTTGGTATGTTTTCTCCTACTTTCTTCATCAGACGACAAGTCTGACTCGTCGGACGATAGGTCTGAGTACGACATAAAATCGTCATCCGATTCTGAAGATATAGAGGACAATCCCGAGGAATCGCTTGATTCAAGCTTTCGAGCCGTATCAGATAACGATAGATTTTTAGTCGTTCTACGATTAGGCTGTTCATCATCACCGACCTGTAAAACATCACAGAAGAATATAAATCAAAATCAAAGCGTACAAACTGGTTCCCGAACTGCTTGATGGTTTACTTGTGACTCCGAATCCGAATGCTGAACTATCTCTTCTTGGTCACTTCCGTCGTCATCTCTAAGCAATATTTTCTTAAATTTGGGCGCTGGCTCTATTTTGCGTTTCTGTGAAAATAACAATCTTTGAATCGAAGTTCAATCGATCGAAAAATTTTCAAGATCATTAGTCGTACTTTGAAAGACGGCATTTTCGGCATGGATGCTCGGATACCCAATCTGAGACCGCTCATCGCTAAATTATCCAGTCCATCTTGACCGACCTCCAATATTTGATCCAGATTGGCAGCAGCATTCGGACACTGCGCCGGTTCATCTACTTTATCTTTTTCACTATACGTCTGATTCTATTACATAAATATATTCAGATACATGTTTGTATTTTTCACAATACTATGATTTTTTACGTCGATAAACTCACCTTCGCCAACTGCTCTTTTTGCTCCCACCATAAATCCAGGGCAGCAAACGCGGTTGCTTCGACCATACGTTTGTTGACATCCCGTTTCAAGATCTGTTTCATTTCGAGCACAACGGTATTCACGATACCCCTTGACATGGAAGAAATTATAATTATTAGTCATTATTGTCAAAATGAAAGCGATTAGTGTACGAAAATTGGAAGGGATATTTCATCCAGGTGTTTTAAATGAATCCATTTGAACGGAAACATTTCTCATCATTTTCACCAACTTTTTACCAGAAAATGAAAAAATAAACTTACTCAATAGTTTTGAAATGAGGGCTGTTCGCGATCCTCGAATCACTCAGATGCAGTTTTTTCTCCTCATTCTGCGGATATAAAGCAGAGGTGGTGTACTGTCTTAAATCGTACATATCATTACTGGTGCAATTATTAGGTGGTGCAAATTGTCGCGTCAGATGTTTCATTTGTGTATCCGTCGAACAAGGTATTCCATCGTAACCGGAACCGTAAGAATAATATGCGGTTGCAGCAGCTGACTCAGGGGTTTGAGCTACGTAAGGATGCGTTTGATTCCAATAGGATATTTGTTGACTGAACTGATCACCGTAGAAAGGTTGAGAAGGTCGTGGTTGTATTTGAGGCTGAGACGCGACGACTGGATGTATAGTCGGAAAAGCAGTCGAGGGAATGCGCGTTTGAATTGATGATGTCATATGCATAGGTCTGATCGTAGAGCCCGGTATAGCTTGATTCAATGGCTCTACACTACGATGCTGGTAAAAGGTTGGTATAAGAGGATTTGCAGTTGGTATTTGAGACGTAGTCATAGCGGTCGCATTCATATATTCCAGTGGATAAGGGAACATTTGATTTTGTTCTAAAGGCTGCTCGATGATCTGTTCATTTCCTGAACTCAAACTAGAAAGACTCATGCGATCGTCATCGTCCATGTTATTATGTCTAGGTGTCGACGACGGTGAGCTAACTCCATTTCTGTTCATCTCATCGTCACTAGAATCATTCTCATCTGAAAAAAAAAAAAAACAAAAAATAAGTCAAGGCTCAAATTTTGAGTACGATATCAAAAAGCGTCAATCAACTCACTTCTTATCACTTTTTCAAGGAATTTATTCGTTTGCAGTTGCTCTTCCTCTCTCGCTTTCCGAGCTAACTCGAGAGCTCGCTGGTGACACGCCAAGTAAATTTCTTTGGATAAGAAAGGAGAAGGAGGACGACTAAGAGGTTTTTCGGGATCTTCTTCCGGTGGGGGAGGCGGGGGAGGAGGAGGAGGTAAAGGAGGTTCTCGCGGAGGCGATGGTACCTGAGGATATTTATCATCAACTTTTGAAAATTCATCCGGCGTATCGAAAGATTTTCGAACAACTTTAAAAAACGCTGGATCGACACCGCTATTCGCTTGGCCTTTCAAAAGAAGTTCAATTCTGGTATCGAGATCAAGTTGATGTTCCACCCCATCCGCTTCATCGACTCGGATATTAGGACTGGAGTCGATTATTGACTCAGTAGCGTTGAAAAAACTCTTCTTTTTTACCGGGTCAACTTTGAGTTTGTTCAGTTTGGCTGTCAGAATATTATTATCTAACGAGGCAGACGAATGATAGCCACTACTTGGGAAACTAATGTCCGAGTTAGCGGCAGTCTTGTAACTGGTTTCGCTCAGGACAGACGAGGGCGTCGAGAAATCGGCGCGGTAACTTTTTTCAGACGTACAATTCGTGTCGTTCGATTTACTAACAGAAGATCGTGTGTCAGATTTTTTGTATTGGCCAGGAGAATGCATTTGCGAGCTTCTTCCCTCTTCAGCAACCAAGGCAGGTGGATATCTTGAGCAAGCACCGTTCGTCAACTCGTCGAAAAGTTTCTTGCGTTCCTCACCTATGAAGCAAGAATATCACAGAAGATGCGGTCAATTTATAAACCAAGATTTAGGAAATTCTCGTCACTATCTAAACATCTTTCGAACGAGTGAGAAATTCAATACTCGTCATAACGAGAAATCCCATCGAAAAACTCACCAAAAGAATCTAGAAAAACATTTAGGATTTTCCCCATAACAGAAGATCGATTCAATCTTTCAACACATTCTTTGGCGGATTTGACACTGGTGAAGAGAACTCGCGCCAGACCCAAATGTTTATTGGTTAACGGATGGTGGTAAATAAAGAGATCATCGATTTCACCAAATTTCATCACCTGAGACAAATAATTACTCATTAGAGGAAGAGAAAAGGAACAATCATCAATGGAGCTCACTCACGCTTACCATATCTGTTAGAAAAACTTTATCGATATTATCATTTAAATTACAAATAGTGACTTCAAGCGGAGGAGGATCGCCAACATAGTTTTCATCAACCTATAAAATACATTGACCACGATAAAGTTTGATTTTTAATCGATAACAAAGGTCTAGAAAATAAAAGTTATCTTACTTTGAACAGAGGAACAGGTAAATCTAGAGCTTCTCTTCGCCCTCTTGGTTTAGGCACAGGATTCCTCGGATCGCGCACTTGTACGTTTGGAAAATTTATATTATTCGGTACAACACCATCAAATCTATACAGCAATTTACCCGTACCACCAGGTTTCAAATGAGGATCATGAAGCAATTTATACGCGGTATAATGTTTGGTCGCATCTTGACTATTCGAACACAACGATTTCTCGTAATCATTATTGTGTGATTCCGAATGGCTGTTTGAATGACCTAACGTTTCGCTTTCTTCTTGCAACCCGTAATCCACCTGATTTGTATCTTTTGACGAGCAGTCTTGAACCGGACTATCAAAATCAGCATCTGAAAATGAATCATGCTCATCGGATAGAATTTTCAACTTGTGATGAGTTTCCTTCTCACAACTCTGACTTCGACTTTCGTATTCATTTCGAGTTTTTGGTTCATATTCATAAGGACTATCATCTTCGTATTCAGAATTTCTGATACTTTTTGAACGAGATCGTTTCTTCTTTTTCGATTTCTTGCGTGATGATTTGCGATGATGATGACTTGGAGGTGGCGAATGAAGAGGAGGTGGTGGGGAGCTGCGACGTGGAGGAGGACTTCGTCTTACGGGACGATAGTGTCGATCACTCGGTGACGGTGGTTCAACATATGAAGGCGGTATACGACGCCGAGTTATTTCCAGATAATCACGATTTGAGGGTGCAGTAGGTAAATAATAGCGTGTTTCGGCGCCTGGTCGCAAACGAAATACTCTATCATCAATTTCTCTCGGTGGCGGAGGTAGTAGATACGGATCTGAACGATTTATAGCTGGAAAATAGTATCCCGAGTTGGGATGACCATAAAATCTGTGCGGATCCATGGAACACGAGATTATTTCTCTATAAAACAAAAACAATACAAATATTCCTTGAGTAACCAATCATTAGACGATGGTACAAATAAACATCAAAGGATTATTCTGCTCGTTATCACTATTTATCTATTTATTTATTTACAGCGTTTCTTACAGGAATGGTGATGATACCAAACCCGTAATCATATCAGCATAAGAGGACGAAAAAATTATGAATTCACGATGAATCACCAGAAAAATGTTCAAATAGATTCAGAATTGGAATCAAATGATACTTCCTGAGAGTTATTTAGTTAAAAGCAAGCTGTCGGTAACTTTTGTTTATTATCAACTGTTTTTTATCAGTAACGATAAACGTTTAATACGTGAGACGTAATTGTTAAATTTCAATAAAATTCAAGTTTTAAAAGTTGGCGAATACGGTCGCGCTGAACGTTAGATCATTCCAGGAACCCAACTAAACTAGTTTTATGGTTTTACCATAATCTGCAGTGAAACTGACTTCATCGTAACATATTCAATAAGTTTTGATACGATAGAGATCGAATGAATAGGAAGTATTAGCAAAATGGCTATTTAATGAGAAACAATGCATCGATGAAAAACCTTCCTCTTGTATAAGGGAGAGAGATATTTTCTTGGAAAATGATTCAGCATCAGTTGAATTGCAATTTCATAGTGCCTAATTGCTTTTGAATGTAACGTCTCCATCGAGCTCAATATAAGGACATATTATAATTTTGAGATATTGATCATCTATCGGAGGTGATGAATGAGAAAATATAAATTCGCAAGACAAGGTGATAAGCGCGATCTTCCACTTTTGAGAACATTGATTAAAATTCATTTTGAAACATTACACGGTTAGAACAGGAGAGATGATAAGTGATTAACAAATAATGAAAATAATACATAATTACCATCTCGTGGAAACGGCGACGAGCATCATTCACACAGCATCTTCGGCAAAAACTAAAGTAATACCAAAACTAATGAAACCTGAAATGGAAGTTGTGATCAAGAATATAAAGAAACGGGAATGGTAGTCAAGACAAGATGCAAATTGAGTTTGATTCAAGTTGAGTACTAAACTCTAGTCTATTTTACAGCAAGGTACCACAGAGCTTAGTGTTATGGATATATAGATATAGATTCGGACCGGGCATATTGTAGGAGCGCTAGCGTCGAATACGCGTAAACTTGGGTATAATGGACAACCATTTTGATTGCAAAAGAGCCCGACCGCTTTCTCGGAAGTGGCCCCGCTCGTGTTTACTTTTTTTGCAATCAAAATGGCTGTCCAGCATACCTGCCCCTATAGCGCTTTAACTTCATAAGTGATAAGCGAACGGTCTCGAATAAGAGTTTTCATTTATTTTGCGTTGAATTGCGGAAAGTTATAAATTTCTCCTTCAAGATGTGCGATATAATTATTTATTTTACGTGACATATGACAATTCATCTGCGTGGGCAAAGTGTCTCGAGATTATTCCTCTTAGAAGAGGAAAATTAACAGCAGAAATGCTATTCCCTATGCTGGTCGTAGGCAGACTCTTCATAAGAGTGATTATAAGAGCAGGAAGCAATGCTGCGTACCGCACTGTTCAAACAGGTAATTGTATTTCATTCGCATCGTAATTATATCATGTTGGCGTTCTCATCAATTTCGACTTTAATTTAGGGCTGGTGATGATATTTCCTTACACCATGTTCGTCGTCAACCAAGTGATCTAAGGAAATGGAAACGCATACTGAAGTTCGGGAAACCTTTTCCGAACGACGCTCATATATGTTCGGAACATTTCACCAGAGATGATTTCATAAGTAAGCGAGTTGCCAAACATGTAGAGAAAAATTTAATCAAATTTCTGTTGCTTTGTTTTCGTAAAACATTATCTTCGATCGTACCTTGCAGATTTTTCGTCTCCAAGAAGACGATTGAAATATGACGTGTGTCCATCGAGAAACATTACACAAACCTTCCGTCGATACGCTGAAAGTGCTCTCATCTCCAGTCAAGAGACGAAATAGACTTCGAGAAGAAAGAGCTCGTAAACGTAGTGAAGGAAAGAATGCTGTTTATGAGTAAGTTTGCCTTTATTGCATGCGCTGCAAGGATCAATTATTTATTATACAACAGTGTTATTTCGAATGTCTAGCGAAGAGAACTTGGATCCGAACATTTCGAATTTTACAGTACCGGATTATTGGGTATTCAACCATGATCATAATGACAAAGACGAGAGCACGCCTTCACCTCTCCAAACTGCTAGCTGCAGCTTAAATGAGCCAAGGTATTATAACGAATACGATCGTGAAAAATTAATATTTCAGTAACTTGGTCAAGTGGTAGATAATATTTCACCGTATCTCTTTTCAGTCATCTTCCAATGGACATCGATGTTAATACTAAAGATGCGAGCACTCAGACTGATTCCATTGATATTGTAGATTCAAGCCTCGTGAGACCGCAGAATTCGGAAGAAAAGGCTACGCAGACATCAGTTGCAGAAGAGAGTAGTACTCAAACATCATCGACCGAAAAAATCGATACTTGCACCCAAACACCCGCACATTCATTTTTCTTTAAAAACATGAAAACTGAAGAGCAATTGACGTGCCTCACTGGAATAAATTCGTTCGATCTATTTAATGGGTTATGTTCTGCTGTTGACAAGTATAACATTGGTCAGAAGAATCGTGTTGTAAATCTTAAAGACAGAATCCTTCTCACTCTGATGAAACTGAAACTGAATTCGTCTTATACATTTTTGTCCGTCTGCTTTGACGTCGACCGAAGAACTTGTTCACGCTATTTCTGGTCAATTATTCCTATTCTCAGGATCATTTTGAAGAATTTTATCATCTGCCCTTCTCGCGAGCAAATACGAGATAATCTTCCATACTCGTTCAGATCATTCCCAACTACGATTTTCATTTTGGATTGTACTGAGATTCCTGTTTGTTCTCCTACTTGTATACGATGTCGAACGCAAACATGGAGTCAATATAAAAAGCGGCATACGATAAAAGTATTGATAGGAGTAACGTCTTGCGGTATGATTGTATACAATGGACCATGCTACGGTGGTAAGGCATCAGATAATTTTCTCTTCAGTACAAGTAATCTTCTTGAACGATGTCAACCTGGTGACAGTATTATGGTCGACAAGGAGTTTCGTATTGAAGAGGAATGCAAGTTGAAAGGAGTCAACCTGATAAGACCGGCGTTCAAGGAGAATAATGAACAATTGGGCTACGAAGACTGTGAGCATTCGAGAATGGTAGCATCAGCTCGTGTTCATGTCGAGCGAGTGATGGAGCGTCTGAAGAACTTTTGAATACTACAAGATGAAATTCAATGGAGTTATTTGCAGTTGATGGATAATATACTAGTTGTGATATATGGTTTAGTAAATCTCTCGTCACCAATTTTGTCTGATAACGCTTTTCATTATTAAAACCCAGGTTTATAGAATGTATCGTACCTAATTAACTCGATATTTTATAAAACTATATCTTCTTGTTCTCTTTCCATGTATAAATAAATTATTCGACATGGCGACGGCTGTGTTTCATTTATCAATTAATAACTTGAAAATGGTATTTTTAGAGTAAAAACGGATAGAGGATATTTTATTCTGCATACAATTTCTTTTCTGATGAGGGTAATTTAGGAAAAATTGATTGAACCAATTTTGAGTAGTCCTTAATGAAAAAGTACAAATTCAACACAAACTTTATCTACTATTAGTAATGGTTAGCAACAATATGGTGGTCCAGCTTCCCTCTGCTCTACTTCCGATATCCCCGGGCAGAAACACCCGTATTATCGTATCATGTTCCCATTACGTAATCTGAGGAGCGTTCTGGCAGAAGCGCGTCCTTCTCATAAGAAATACTTTGTGCGAACGCCCTTTTGCCGTATGTAAATTAACTTCGATATACCTCGACTTCCACAAAATCTCCTGGGAATATTTTGGTTCAATGCGTTTTTAGAAAACGAACTTTCTTTTTCAAAATTTCTGGTCAGTCTATCAATTTTTAACAATGAACGCGTGAATTTCAAGCTATACAAGACTAACAAAATAAAAAAGGTGAAGAACTTCTTATAGAATTTATTTTTCCCTAAAATGGAATGTATGAACTCAGTAGAATAAGTACATCAAATCATGATGGTTAAGAAGTAACACCTCAAGTTGTCCAATATATCGTTCAGCTAGTAAAATCATAATCATCTATCATTCATTAACAAATTCCTTTTTGAAGAAAAATATTGAAAATTAGAATTATTATCAGATTCTTTTTTACTATAGTAGATAGAAAAAATCCTTTCGCCCATCTCACTTAAATAAATTTAGGTAACGAATAATTTGAATTTTCAAATCTTAAAGATGGCTTTTCATTCAACAACTCACACGATGGAAATATTTTCCGATTTTATGAAAACCTCTCCGTTTTATAAATAAATTTTCTACTTTGACTTATATTGTGAACGCTAAAAATACCCTGTTCCAATGCTTGCTCATGTAGAATAATTTAGTAATGCAAAGATAGTATAAAAACTTGAGTTGTTAGGATATCAAATTAGCTTATTACTAATAGCCTGAGATTCAGAAACTGAACTCGATTCTAATGTTTCGGATGTTTCTGGTTGTACAGATTTCAACTGATTGCTTGAGCTAGGAACCACTGGTTCTCGACTTTCCTCAGCAGGTTTCGTACTTATTTCAACGTCCATTACAGAAGATTGCGAAATTGAACTGTTGGACCGAGTCGAAAATGATTGTTCTCTAGGTATGGTTCGCGGAGACTCATTTTTTCGTTCACAAGTTGTAGCAGATTTAAATTGCTTATCTATGACAACACCTTTCATAGCAGTTTTTGCCAAAGTCTTGGGTTTGAACATACGAATATTTGTGCCGATTTCTATACCATTCCTGACAGTTTCGAAGGTATCTTGAGTAAATTCAGCTGCAGGATCACCATAACTAAATGTAGGGGAAAAGAAAATAACAAAACAATGAGACAAACGATTATTCAAAAATATTGGAACATCAAGCGTCCAAGTCAAATGATAATGTACCGATGTTTGACGATTTGAACTGTATTATTGGCTAAGCTGCGACCAAAAATAACGGCTGACGTTTCTAACCCATTATAAATCGTAGCAAGACCTTCAACTGCACCTGCCGTCACATCCATTAGAGAGTCTATTTTTTCAGTTGCTTGAACCACGTCCATACCAGTCGTTCGGCTCAATATTCTACTTCCGTTGCGACGGATATGCGGAGCTAAGAACTGGCCTAAGCAAAATGTTGCAGCGCCAACTTTCGAAGCTGAAATTCAATTTTTGCGTTATTTCAGCCAAGCTACGAAGAGGCAATTTCTCATTGGCTTACCAACAAATCCAGTAACATTAGCAGTAACTGCGGTAACATCTTTTGCTATTTTTATTCCATTCGTCACACAAGGAGCAAAACGTCGTTCTCGATTGCTTGGATTGATTTTTTCAATTATTTTAGGCGTACCTCCATCTAAAAATTGCTCGGCTTTTTGAGCATTTTGCACGAGGAAGTCCGACACTGATTGAGCTCCTGAAGTATAGTGCGTAAAATAATATTAATTTCATCAGTCAACGAAGTAAGACTATATCAAAGTGCACACCTGAAACAACAGTATTTGCTATTTTGTTCGCATGAGTAGCATTCGAAGACGGTTTCTCGCTGGTATTACAAAATGCGATCTTGACTTCCAAAATGTTTTCTAAAATAAGAATGAGTTCTTCCTCGTGATCCTCAGGAACAATTAAGCCTATCGATTGACACTCTAGTAACATTAAATATTTGAGAATGGAATCAATAATAATATCATAGAATTTGCGTACATCAGATCCAATTTATAAAGTTTCTGAAAACCATGATAACAATAGATTATTCGGTAATTGAATTATTGAAAATTCAACAACTATTTCAAAGTCGCACTTTTAGCCCTTTCCAATATTTTCCAAGTGAAAACTGACACTCAAAGATTGAATGAAACTATCAAGCCAGTCGAGAATGAATTCAGTAATACGTTTTAAAAAATCCTCATCCTGTATAAAGAAATTAGGTAGTAAACAAGTACGAATAGCTTTGAACCGAGTTTGAAATTAAGCCTAAAATTTGTACACTAAAAACTACTCCAGGGCTACAATCATATTTAGTGAATTTAATTAGCGTCCAAATTGTCAAGCGGGACGCCAAGTTTACAGATAGGCTCGAGAAGTTTTTTGAAGCTCGGCGAAAAAATCAATTTTCTAAATTCTTCACTCACGTAAATTAGGAAGATACTTAATTTATTCAGAATAGCGCGAAATTTATTTATAATACATGAATTACGAGAGCAAAATGTGCCCTCAAACGTACCAGCATCAATTGTTTCATCGGGATTGCAATTTGGAAACAAAATAGCCCCAAATTCGGTTCTCACACAAGGAGAGACCTGTCGAACGAGAGGATAAACAAACGTATGAACTTGGAGGTAATACGTTGGTACACTTTCTGCATCTTTTCCTGTGAAAATTATAAAACGATCACATTTTATGGCAATGAAATAAAATGAAGTAAAATAATAATATTATTTATGAATGGAAACTGACTGAAATTTAATCTAAACAAAGCCAACTTAACGCCGTCTTACATCAGGACAGATTCTAAAAATAATCATAACAGCCTACAACTCACTAGGTATAAGGGAAAAGATAGGAGCGTCCGGAAAAATTTTCAAAGAAAGAAACAATAATTATGACGTTGGTACTTTTTTTCTTTCCTTTTCGAACAAGAAAAAGAAGATACGAAAACGATAGAAGAAATGAATCATAAAATAATGATCGAGAGTGGTCCGTCAATGGAGGAAGATTAGAGAAATTTTCTTCCTCCTCAAACCTTTTAATTTCTGAGAAGATCTTGAGAAAGTCAATAGGGTCTAGCGAATTATTCAATAGAACCCTATGAAATTTCTTCATAATTCGAATATACATTCTACCGAAGAAACCAGTAATCCTTGATTACTCGGATAGGAGGAAGAACGTCTAGCTAATGAAAAAATTGGATTAATGACACAGTCACGAGATCTGAAAAAAATTTCTTCCGACTCAAGAGGGAAAAGTCTTGGAATAAACGGTAAACCTAGCGTTGGCAACTTCAAAATTTTTCAAAAACAAATATTGAGGGATTTCCAAGAATACTAGACTATCAACCCAGTTATACTTGACGTTTTTGTCGGACAAGGAAATTTCTTTTCGAATTTGTCTTCCTTTTTCGGCTAAAAATACTCTTCCTGAGGAGCGACATACCTACTTTTTCTCAATTTTCAAGACTCACGAGCTAGGAATCTTGAAGACGACTGAGAAGTTCCGCGCCTGAAAAATACGATGTACGGAAAAGATGTGAAACAAAAAGACAGACTAAATCTCTTACCGCTGACTCTAAAAATACGGGCGGTATTGAGATTGCTAGACATGGTAACTCTGCCGGAATCTGTTATAAAATACAAGGAGGCGTTACTGCAGCTGTAGATCATTTCCACAGATTCAGCGTCTTCGTCCGCTCGCAATGTATCATACAATGAATCATTATCGCTGATCGTTGAACTATTGCTGTTCATAGTCGAGCCCGAATCTTCATTATCTACACATTTCGTGCAGTCACGATCCAATGTTGACGATGTGTTCGTCGTCATTGCTTCCTCGCACCGTGGAAGAATCAAAGACCTAATTTATAGTCACAGAATTTGAAGAGTTGAATTAGTTCTCGCCAACAAGAAATGAAGTCATTTTCAAAAATATATAACTCATACTTCGTGGAAATTTCATCGCCAAAAGATGAACTTGCAAATTTAGCAGCTGAGATACATTGTTAAGAATGTTTTCGAATTTTCAAATTACCAATTTCAGTTTTTGCAAATCTTCAATGAACGGATAAACTTACCTCATGGGAAGAACATTGAAGTGTACGAAACTTCTATTATATTTACAGCTAGGTAGCTAATCACTTGTTCTCAACTTTAATTGAGTTCCAAAATTGTTGCGTCATCAATCGTTCTAACTTGATAGTTCATCAGCCTTGAATTATTTCGTGAGGTTCCTGGGTGAACGGATAACAGAAAATATAATATGATATGAGAAATTAAACCGAACGTCAAATTATCAAGTTCAATAACGAAAATTTTTCAACACACAAATAAAGTAAAGATGTACTTCGATCTTGAAATATAACATCTCTCTATCAAGAAGAAACACTTACCTCGAATTTTGTTGAAGCGTGAAGTCGTTCGTTACTTTTTCTAACAAAAGAAGGAAGTCCGTTTTCGATAGGTAATCTAATAAAGAGTGATGAAAATTCTAGAACAGATCGACGGTCCTCGATCAAGTATGACTGTTCACTTGTCGCTAGTGAAAGACAACTACAGACTCGCTGGTGATTCATCAACACCAAGTTCCAGATCGTAAAACGCATTACACTCTGCTAATAATCAGAGGTCATGATTAGAAGCGAGATTCTGGTTGTTTCTTTCCAATCATATTCACGTGATAAGTACGTCATGTATCCGAACTACCGCGGAAAATTATCCGTAGGTCTTCTTCAATTTAATTACTACCTCTGCAAAAGTCGCTTGAAGCATCATTTTTCATGTTCAGAATCCTCATCAGTAATCAACCATTTCAACGAAGTGCAGACGGTAATTCTCATAAAATGATGTATTCATTAGAGAATCAATTAATCAGCTATGTATTACAATTTACTTTCTGTGTGTGATGTTTGATCAGAAACACCACACGCTTGTCTGAGATTTACCTTACCCTCGGTGATAAGGATAAGTAGTGAGAATAAAAATCATCACAACACGAACTTATCTCATACTTATATTTGATCTCCGTAGTTTCACTCTCGCATTTTAATAATAATACACGATACATCCATAACAGAATGAAAATTACAAACGTTCTCGAGCTAACTTTCGTAGTCTAGCTAAGAAATATACTTCGGAGCTCTTCACAAGCTATGCAATATATTTTAGAATAACACGCTGAAAAGGAGAAGACATTCAACTACATACATAGTATAAAATTTATTTAACATTTTTGCAACAAAGCAAAAATACACATACAACACAAATCGAACATACTTCATACAGTATTTATTTATACGCCAAGTCATATTCCGATGTCAATCATACTTTTTGAGGGGAGAAAATAAATAATTATAAATAACGAGGAATTCGACTATCCAGCGAAGTCGTTCAAACCATCTACGTTCAAACATAAATATTAAGTATCAAATTTTATGTACAGTGTCTTTTTTAGTACTTGCCAATGTAATAGGTATTTTAACTTCTTCAATAGTGTCGTCGTTCAAACTTACTTCGATGCCCGAGTACAGAATGATTCAACTTCTCTCAAATTTTTCGATAAGAAAAAACAAAAGGAAAAGAAAGAGAAAACAAAAAGATAGAAAAAAGAATGGATAAAACATACGTTAACAACTTAAGACTGAAAAAAGAAGAAAAAGTACTGTATGACAAAATACCTATATATTTAGAAAAAATGTTCAAATAAAAGTCTTACGACGTATACTACAGAGTTCAGTATACATGCACTTATTTGCCTTACAATTTAACACGTACAAAATGTATTTAATTAAATCTTGAAAGCAATACCTCGTTGGTATGATTTCATTAACGATCATTGTAATATTTGACAGTTACAAGGCAATTAATATGGACTCGGACGCGCAAAACTGTTATCTCTGTATTTTCCACCACCATACGACTGGACGCCGTAGCTCGGGTCACCATACCCTAGAGTACTGTAATCATAGCCACCGTAGGCTGGACCATACGCTTCATAAGGATTTGCAGGATACCCATAACCAGGATAGGCCGGACTATTATACGGATAAGCGCGTGAATTAAAAGGAGGACCACTGTTTACATTGGCTCCTCTGACTGGTCTACCACCAGGGCCTCCCATCGTTTCTGGATTGAATTTAACTTTCTTTACATCTACTTCTTTACCATTAATGGTTTGTTTAGGATTCGCTAGGGCTTGCTTTACTACTTCCGTGTCATCGAATGTGATAAAACAGAAACCCTTACGTTGATTCTTTGCTTTGTCGAACGGGTGTTGAAAGTCGATTATCGAACCGTACTGCGAAAAGTAGTTTTTAATGTCACTTTCCGTAATCTCGCTGGTCAAACCTCCGACGAAAATTCTGCATTTTAGCGGATTAACCTTCTTCGTAACTTTCTTAACATCAATTTTCTTATTCTGAATGCAATGTTCCGGAGTGTTCAGAACTTTGTCAACGACGTCAGAATTCAAGAACTGAACAAAACCGAAACCACGCGATTGACCGGTGTAAGGATCTGATTTCAGGTCAATATTAACGATTTCGCCGTATCTACCAAAATACTCTCGTATGTCGTTTTCAGAAATATTCCGTCCTAGTCCACCGATGAAAACTTTCTTGTCATCATCACGACCCGGACCGGCGTTCTTGCCGTTTGCTTCATAAGCCATATTTCAGTAGGATTCAACGAAGTAACAAAACGAACTTACTAAACAGACTTTAACGGATAATATACCGATATTATTCTATCAACATTATCGATTGACCAATCTTAATGAAAATGAACTGCAAACTGAGTTTATAATTAACACTTTTTAAAACAAAAAACTAGCAACATAAATATTGTTTGGCATTTTTGGCATTGACACACGAAAACAAAATGGAGGGAATTGTATAAGAATACTATGCTACAAGCCTACAAGGCAAAGTAAGTAGGAGAGCTGTCCGCTGTCGCGAAAATCGAAAATGTGACTTCGTGAAGATGGGGATTTGGTTCGGCCGTAAACGTGATTCGACAATTTTTGATTGAATCCTATTGGAAGATGGAACATGCGTAACGTCATGAAGATTTCTTTGCTCACGGCATGGTTCTACGTACGTTCGCATTCCGCCGTTCGCAGTTCTGGCCGGTCATCCGCTAGGAGCATTACAATCGGCGAAATTGCAAATTTTCCATTTTGAATGTTCAGTGAAGTTGTTTAAAATAAACAAAAAAGTTGTAACCGAATTTTTAGCGCAAAAATAGTTCTAACCACACTTTCAGATGAAAAATATTTTTGAGAGATTTTAGAAAATTCAAGAATTTGGCGCGATGCTAGCGCTACCCGGTCCAAACTGCCCAGTCAAAGAGTTTTATTGATAAGAACCAAAGAATGATAAGAACATGAGTGCTTTGACGTTCACTATTATTTTTCAATCTTCCTTCTCGAGAAAAAATTTTGGTTGAATTATGATTAATTATTATGAAGTGCTGAATTGTAACTCCAATTCTACTCTAGAAGAGATCAGGCGTAATTATAAACTACTAATTCTGAAATTTCATCCTGATAAGAATAAAGCTGCTGCAGAATCATTTCTAAGAATTCAAGAAGCTTGGGATGTTCTGAGCGATGAAACTAGACGAAAACAATTT
Organism: Aspidiotus destructor; assembly: GCA_035079395.1. NCBI lineage: Eukaryota > Metazoa > Arthropoda > Insecta > Hemiptera > Diaspididae > Aspidiotus > Aspidiotus destructor. Next base: position 4,708,215 of record JAVHKZ010000003.1, on the reverse strand, counting down.
GATTTAGAGGTAGAACTTCAAACATCACATCCACTGTTGTACGGTTCGTTCAAGATAGCTGATCTAGAGCGTGATTTGGACGGAAATCATTTCTGTGCATGTAGATGTGGTGGTACCTACGTTTTAGATGATGAAGATTTAAGATTGGTCGTTCTTTTTCGTGTCTTACATATACCTTGTGATAATTGTTCTTTGACTGCTAGATTTGAAAGTTGATGGTAAGCTCTGGAGATTTGTGTGAAAAGTAAATCTGTGTAGTGCAATTCGTCATTTGTAACGTTCTCTCTTATTTATTTTCAGATGGAAAATTGTGAATGCAAAGGAAAATGCCTCTCAACATTATCACCGACCGTTCGCGAGCTTATTTATAAAAATTTTCAGAATCTAAGTACAAATAACGAAAAGTTCCTTTATTTTTCTGGTTTAATTTATAAAACAGCCAAAAAGAAAACTGTGAAACGTAAATCCAAAGCAGATTTTTCATTTCACTTGCGAGTTGATGGCTACCATATTCAGGTATGCCAGAAAACGTTCGAAATAATTCATGGTATACCGCGTCATGTTATTCGTAAGTTGCTGAGAAAGCTAAGTGGTAATGGAAACCACCTTGATTATGATGATGCATTTGCCAAGCCCGAAAAATCGAAACCTAATGCCAGAAGTGAAAGCACGAAAAAACTCGTTGAAGAACATGTAAAATGCATTTTGGCGAAAGCTGAAGTAAGTTCAAAATCTTCACGTGATTCGCGATGATGGACTGAAAATTACATCTTGATATTTACTCATTATTGCCAGGTACAGCAAAAGATCTCGAAAGGGGAAAAGCCAAACTTTTCTATGATTTACGAAGACTATAAAATGATGCTAGAAACGCGAAAAAGAATGGCCACTATCGATTTCGGTTCGTTATCTAGAATAGAAATTTCTATTTTAATGATCAGTATCCAAAATTACGACCGTTACTTGTTTACAGATGACCAATTAATGAGAAGTGGAAATGAAGAAACGTCTGTGGACTACAATCCAGTATCCTCGAAAACGTATGTGTCTTTATTCTGGGAACTGTATCCTAATATCTCCGAAGAGCTTCAGAAGGAGTGTAGCAAAGATTTGAGTCAGAATGGAAGATCGAAGACGTCTTTTTCGACAAGTAAAACACTGAATTGTAGAAATGTGACGAATACCAAGAAAGTGTCGGTGCGTAAACTTAAGAATTTAAATGCCGTACCGATCCTTTCGTCGCTAGTGAAACGACCTTCATGCGCGATGAAGAATTGCGTTCTTTTACCAGAAGATCGAAATTCACCGTGTGTCGAGCAGCCGAATAGTTTGGGTATGACCACGGAATACCATGATGGAGCTGTTATTCACGTTCTTCCCTCTTCTGCTCAATTTTTGACAAATGTCAATGTTACTCATAATATTATCGAAATGGTCTATCATGTTTAGCTTTTTTCTTCGATACGGATTAATGTCTTTTTACCCAAGAATCATGTGATCTGCAATACTTGTTGGTTTTTTTGCTGTCGACGTAGTCTCTCCTTAGCTAAAAAATTCCTCTGATAAAGGAACTTCTACTAAGTCCTCTGCCAGTGAGAAACTGAGAATATTGCCGTCCTAGTTTGTGTTCAAGATATTTTATAGAATTGTATTCTTGGTCATATTTAGGGATTTTCATCCAACTGAGGCGTATGAAGTGTTCCTCTATAATTTACTGAATATCTATTTTAATGAAGATCAAAATATGATCCTAGTCGTGTTCTATCGAAAAATTTGATCAAATTGATATCGGAAGAGTTTGACTCCGTTCGAATCAAGCATGCAGTACTCTTTTTAAAATTACTTGAGATATTTGTATTCAATCATTCGAAAAAAATAACATCTTTTTTCGCAATAATTCATCGAATAAGTTGTTGAACGTACTGTACAATCTTGAATGGGGAGCCCTTGAATGGTCTAAAACTCTAAAAGTGTATAACTAACTTGGTGCAACCGTGGTGCGGTGCAACCGCGATGACGATCCAACAAAGCTTAGTTCAAGAAAGTTCTGCTAGATGTCAGCCCTTCTTTCCCAAAGTTGTCTCAATTCTGTCGCTGTCTTCGGTGTTTGGTGTGCAATGGTGTCCCACTGTTATCAGTATTTTCTATAAAGCGCTGTGATAAAGCGCTCCATTATTATGTTTGAGTAGTTCTCTCTTGTTTTTAGGCAGTGAGTTTTTTCATTCAATTTTCTATTTTATGCAACCGCCGTATACTGCATTTAAGCTCTAATCTTGATTTAAACATATCTCAATTCATTCCCGAGAGGATTGCCCGTATCAGTAGAAATTATTATCGAGTTCTGACCGTACCGACTACTGATATCATCATGTTGCAAGTGCTCAGCAGCGAACGTACCTTCCAGTGTAGTCAGGATTTTCCGTCATTCGAGTATGTTTTGTGAATAAAACTTGGTAACGTAAAACTTGATACGTCTCCTGCTACGAAGAAATGGATTTCGACGATTTCCTCAATTTTAAAGAGCTTGATAATGAAATTCAAAGTATGCTTGATCAATCAGAGTATCAACACCATCTGAAAATTCAACTTGAAGAGATCGATGTCCTTCGGGCTATGTATTACAAAGATAAGGAATTCATTATTGATGGTGAAGTATTGAATTTAGTAAATGAATTTGTGAAAGATGAAACGACCGAAGTACCTCCTGATATCGACTTCACTGTTAATTTGTCGGTTGATAAGTTTCTGATTGAAATTCAAGTTGTTCTACCTAAATTGTATCCCACGACTGAACCGATCATATTCATAAGGAATCGTGAACTATCCCGGCATCAGATGGAGCAATTCAACTCTGATTTAAGAACATTTTTGTCATCCATTGATCGAGGAATCATTTGTGTATTGGAAAGTATCCTCTGGATCAGTAATAATGTTCACCATTATACCTCAGAAATCTCCCAGTTGCCAGCAAAAAGTGATTCGAAGAAGTTGTTCTCCAGATTCTGGATTTATTCTCACCACATATATTCAAATGACAAGCGAAGATTCATGCTCTCACTTTCCAAACAAAACAATATCACAGGATTTTGTTTGGCCGGAAAGCCAGGGATGATATGTATCGAAGGATGGAATTCTGACTGTGATGAATGGTGGCAAAAGGTGAGAAGTTTTTCTTAAACGAGTATAAATTCTTCACTACAACTAAACATTGTACTATTCCTCTTATAGGTCAGAAACTTGACTTGGAAAAAAATCATTTGTATTGAAAAGGAAGAAATTAAAATATCCGAGAATGAATATGAGGTGAGCAGAAAATTTCAAGACTTTACCGAAATTAGTTTTCAAAGTGGACGAAATAGTAGGACAGGTACGCATACCGATATGGGAGAATATTATAAATATTTGGTCGAGCACGATTGTGGACATGTTTTCAAAAAATTCTTTGGATTCGAAGGAAAAACACCAGCTGGAAGTTGACTGTTGATAATAACCGTATTAAAATTTCAGTTGTCATTAAATTTTTGGAGTAAACAAATCCATCTTAAATGGAGAAGCTCATTGTACGTATTTGTAATACAACCATTATATGTGCCGGAGGAATGCGAATGTGTCTTGTTGTTACCCTATTTGCTATTTTTCAGCATGTTGATATCTCAAAAAAGTCTAATTCCAATTTCCTGTTATTCAAAGAACTATTCAATTTTTCGATGGTTCTGTTTCTGTCTTTCAATTAGAAAAATGAATGTTTATTATCACGTTTATTTTCAAATTATATTGTTTTACTAAATGTATATTTTTCTATTATGTGACTAATCGATCAAGCGGTTGTCTGTAACCTCATGGCGTAATTTTTTCTTCTTTCCCTTTTCCAGACTTCAATTATAGCCCTGAAAGGTGGCAAGAGAAGTGTATGCTCGCTTTTGAATCGCTATAATTATTGTTTCTCCGCATGGAGCAAAAGAAAAAAGTTATTGTGCTTTCAAATTTGTTATTTGGACTTGGAACAAGTCGACCCAGTTAAATGGAAACCACGTAAGTCGTGAAATGGTAACTTTTCAGCAGACAAAAAAAAAAACAGTTTAAAAATTCAGTTTTATATTTTTTGAGGGGAAGTGTTCATGAAAATATTTTGAAGAGGCTCACACAGACTATCTCGAACTTTATTTGAACCAATTTACTACAATAGTAATGTGGAAATGAAGTTGAAAGTGACTTGAGTGGTTCTCATTTTTCTGATCAGGCGTCTTACGTGGTTTTCATTGCTATGTCAGGTGACTTACGTGGTTCTCATTGTTATGGTCAGGTGACTTACGTGTTTTCATTTTCCATCTCCCACGTATGTCCGACTTACACGGTATTTCAAAATCGATTGTGAGATACGCGGTTTTTTCGTATTGCGGTACCGTGCATTTCCGACTTACGGGTTTTCCACATTCAAATTCCTCATTTTTTTTGTTTTTACACCAAGAAACCACTTAAACCCCATTTTTGAAAAATCTCGACTTACGTGATTTCCATTTAACAGGGTCGTGTTCATAAGCTTCGGCTACAATTGATTTATTTGAACTATGATATGAAGATGAAAAAATGGAGCGCCGAAGTGCCATAGAAAATTTAAAAGTATGAGTCACTAGACCACTTATTAGAATCGTGTTTTACTTTTTCAATTTCGTCTCATCCGAAATCAAAAGCCATGGCCCACTTTAATGAAAAATAAACAGCGTTTTTACTGCAGCATTTTTTTTTAATTGTAATCTAGAATTATTTGTTATTAGAAGGTTGAGTTCGAGTCTTACGAAGCAAACCGAAGACTAGTGACTTATCACGAGCTGATGGGAGCTTGATGGACCGTGTATAATACGAAATTTTTTATCTGTTCAAATTACGTACGCAGGGGACTTACGACTTGAGTATGAGACTAAAATAGCCTGAAAACAGCTAGCTTAGCTACCGAAAACAGTTGATTGATGACGAAATTTACCAGTACGTAAGAAAAAGACCATTTTATTAATTTTGAACAAGTAATGGTAGATGTGAGGTAATGCCTAATGGTATGCTGTCACTCGTCATTTTCTGAAAGGCGCACGGGAAGCTAGAAGGATTTGCTTATCCCCCGTCGCCTTCAGTACTACGTTTATTGCTTGATTCTTTTATTTACATATCCAATCTCGCTATGCTTTATTTTTCATTCAATACGATTTTGATTGGAGTTATGTGCGCTCTTAAAAATCATAAATGCAACCTCCAGACTGCTACTTTGCTGTTTTCAATAGAAGTAGAAAACGATTCTGATAACTTATGTTGTCTGAAGCACCGCGGTCAGTCTTTTTGGCAAAGTACATCCATTGCAGAATTTTTTTCATGAAATTAGTAGGTACTTATTTTAGCTATAATTTTTGGAATTCTGTGTTGAGGACTTCCGCAAAATCATCAATACGTTCTTACTACTTTGTTTTTGTACGACTATTGGAATGAAGTGATGGCATTTGTTTTCTCTTGGTCAATAGTTTTGACATATTAATTTGTTCAAAAATATGATTGGAAATTTGCATTTAGCTCACTTGCCAATTCTTTGAGAGCAGTATCTGTAATCGAGAGGGAATGATAGAAGCAGTAGGCCTAGGTTGGCAAATGATTCGAACAAAAATAAAAAGTATGTTATAAATAAATAATTTTAATGTTTAATTCAGTCTTATAGAAAAAAGTACTAGCTTGTAACGCAACACAAAAACATCATATTGCCATTTACGCTACAACAAAAATAAAGAAAGAATAAAACAAACAACAAAAAAAATACGTAACATTTGTTAAAAATTCTAAGATTATGTACACGGGTATTGGTACCCAAAGAAGGCGATGACTAATCATAACATTTTCATAAAGAGGACACCTACGGAAACGGAGAAAAAAAAAAAAAAAAAATCATCTAAACTACCTAGTAAAATTTATACATGTCTTTTACAAGCACCTTCTTCATAAAGTTATACACTAATATTACACAAAAGAGGCAAAGAGCACATAAAAATGATAGTCATAAATTCCGTCATTTAATTTATTTCATGGATATGAACCATTTCTTAATATTAATCTCATAAAGATGAAGTCATGTCGGCTTCGTTGATATTATAAAAAATCTAATCACGAGAACGACTTTATTCAGCGATAAAAATTGAACCTACTAAATCTCGAAGCAACCTTGTTGGTTAACAAGAAAGCTTGGAGCTTGGATTTTATTTTTCTTAAGATTATACAGTGTTTACATTGTTATCTGTGGAAATGGAAATAAAAATTTACCCATTGATTGAGACCCGATATTCTTTAAAATTATTAAGTATGAGACGTCTTTTTTTTCTTTTTTGTACTAAAATACTGAGACATAGAACAAAAACTATGTAGACATACGTAAGAAGAAATTAAAGCTGATACGAACACACTTGTTGCTATATCTATAAGATATTGGTAATATTTGCGAGTAACTGTAAAATTAAGAGTATTGCAAACAGCAAGCACTACTTTTTTTTAAAAATATTATCACACCTTTCGTGCAAGAGTTTAAACAATACTCATCAAGTCAGGCAATAAAGGAGAATAAGTAAAACATAGAAAAAAAGAGAAGTAGATGATTGAAAATACTTCGTTAGATATAAGAATGAAGATAATAATATTAAACAGTAATTTACTCCAACTTCTGCTGACATACGTTTCGCTTATTGAGGAATGAAAAAAGTCAGTCTGCAAAACTCTATCTTCAGATAGGTTATCCAATGATTGAACAATTTTGAAAATCATTAAACTTTTTTCTACCTTTTTACCTTTCGCATTAACTATAATTTTCTTTCAGTAAATCGTGGCAATTAAACTTATGTACTATTGAACAGCATTAAGAGGTAGTTCGAGACCTAAAAGTTCCTAAATGAACACATTTATGAGATTGGTTTGAAACACGTTCCAGTATATTTTTCACATTCATTGTGCGACTGAAATCAAGAGTTCTCGCTATTCCGATGCGCAAAAAAATGGGACAATCAGTTGCAATGTAACATGAGACTTTTCGACTCTTTGTAGCATATGGAACTATAACATTGTGTAACCGATTCTGTAACAGATCTACAAATAGCGCCATCTAACATTCTCCACGCGGAAAATTTTCAATTTCTTAAATTTTTGTTACAATGCGTCAAATTATTTACGAAGTGTCACGCGGGTGTGCGCAGCGTGCGAGATGTGATACGAGACGCGAATGAATAGAATTAAACCTAATCTCTCGCACCTCGCATCCAAATTCAATCTGTTTTCGGCCACAGTCTCCTGTTACAAGTCCCATTTTGCACATCGGGTATTCGTGTAGGGCAGCGCCAGCATCGACTGCTCAGGTCAACAACCAAAAGGTGAACATTTTGAAAAAATTTTGAAATCTAGGTACAAAAATGGTCGTAATCAATAGAAAATTTCATTTCCTACGAGTTTCATTCTCTTTAGTTTCTTTTGAAACGTCTTATTTTTTGATATATCTCTTTTTAAATGAGAGGAAATACAATAGGTTCACCTTTTGCTTCTTACCGCTGAAGCATGATGGGGGCGCGCTCTGACGAATGCACGGCCCGATTAAGAGGAGGAAAAAAAAAATTATTAATATTTACGCATGAACGTTAACATATTTAAATAGTATGGGTAAATTTTTACAAGACTTCGTCTGTAATATTCTAGGTTTTTTCTTTTCAAATGACCCTTAACAACACGCAAACAAAAAGTGAAAGATAAATTCACAAAGTAAAACTTGGGAAATTATTAAAGAAAAATATTATAAAGAACTGAAAAAACCAAATCGTAACAAACAAAGAAAAAAAAAATGAACAATAATAAATAAAACTAAATAATAAATAAATACATTGCATTAATCAACAGAGATTATCTGATTGATTTTTCTTTAAAATAACATTATTGCAAAATTCAATACAGTCTTTATGTTCGTAAAATAATGTAACCTTAAATTTACCAGTCTTGTAAAATTTGAGATGCCAAAACGATTATATTCATTACGTATTTTTATTCTCTAAATTAGATCATAATGTAATATATTATACATTCATGAACGCAACAAGGTAGAGGAGAGAAAAAAATAATAAAACGACCTACTCTACTGGTTTGCAGCAAAAGAAAAAAAAAACTACAGTTTTTCAGATTCAACGACGTAAGAATGACAAATTATCTAAGAGGAACAATTCTATTGAGCACAAGAAATTCGATCTTAAGTAGTTGAACTCAAGCTCTTTTGATTGACTGTTGTGTAAAAATAAAAAATTTTGATTGTTATTCAGTCTTATTTGAGCGCATAATTCCGAAATTAGCTTTTTTCGTTCAACTATAGTAAAAAGAAAATAATAATGAACACTAAAATGTTTCAGTACGAAAATAAAATGAAGAAAAATAGAAAAAAACAAAATGGCAATGATCTAAGCTCGTGGAATGTACTGCAGAAATACCTAATCTAAGTGATTTCATACCTGCTGGTAACAATACGCATATTCACCTTAGAAATGATATTGCCGACTGTCCAAAAAAATTTTTCTTCTTTTTCGCCCACAAACGGTTACGTCACTATTTACAAAAATGGCTCATTCACGAACATTATCACTACAAGAAGCTAAAATTGTAGCCTGTGCCTGATTCATCGGCGGCATTATGACTCTCGATTGTTGTTGAGGTTGTGGGGGTTGGGGCGCTGGTTGCTCGGTTTTCCTCGACATTGACAAATCTTCAACTTGGTCTTCGTAGTCATCCCTGCCCTGATGTAACGTCGGGCTTGGCGTTAGACTTCGATTGTGTTGAACGTACTTCATCATTGTTGGACTTGGAGATCGATCGTTGGGTGGAGGTGACGCCGAAGACGCGCTGTTATCACCTTGCGTTAGAGATAGCGCTTCGCTGTCGACAATCATTTCTGATTTTAACCGTTCGTCAACTTCGAGCGCTCGTTGTAATAACAAGGTGTGAGGTGGTACAGCTGGTGGAGTTACCGATAGTGCTTCCCTCTCCGAGCCTTCAAATTTCACTTTACCACCACTCTCCAGAGCGTGTTGCAGAAAACCGTGATCCAATGCAGATCCCTGAGCTTGATCATCTTCATTAGGTAAACTGAACATCATTGCACCACCAGTCCCACTTATCCCATACGGGAACGCTGCGCCATTGCTACCGTTGGATCTTCGGAAAGGCCGACTCGTAGTGATTCCCAACTTTTTAACCTTATCGTAAAGCGTGCGCGATGGCACGCCATATTTTCGTGCTGCTTGTAAGGCGCTCATTCCATTCCGTACCGCATCTATTGCGGACATAATGTCGTTTCTCGTGTACTGCTTGTAGCGTTTCCATTCCGGTTTTTGGTTTGGAATGTAACTTGCTATCCCAGACGTGACACCTGAAAAGAGGAGTAATCGATTAAATAACGCGGCAAAACTTTTGAAGTATAGATAAGGAGATAGCTTAGTGAGGGGATGTTAATGAACTTTACATCAGAATGGCGAGTAAATTGTTAATTGTTTTTTTTTTTCACATTTTCGTTGGTCCGTATCAGTGGCGTGGCGTGAGTGTTGCACCAGGGTGAGTGGTCTGATAATTTTTCGCCCCCTTCCCTTCAATTCCGCAACGACCTCATTCAATGACGCTGCGCCACTGGTCCGTATTTGAAAGTAAGGGTCTCAATATTGAAGTAATTTATAACTTACCTTTCGAGTCAGAGTAGAATGATTGCGGCGAAGACGATGCAGAGTGCATTACTTTGTTTCCCTGAAAATCACAAAAGAAAAACACTAAAAATAAGTAAAGATAATCAATTATTATTAAGTTAAATTCTAAGAACAGTAATTTCCCTCTTTCTTTTTTCTTCGTGTTAGGCCTATTACTTCAGGTGTGGCCAATCATAACAGATTGATATTCTGTGATTTTATAGGTTTCAGCAAAACCAAGCAGCAGTATTACGTGACGTCCCAGAAGAATCAGGTTTCATTTTTAAGGCTGATAATTGGGGTGCTAAAATTTTCCCTCCATAGAAAAGATAATAATTTGACGATTACAGATCCGTACTTCGGATAAACGTTTGTAATAAATAATAATAATTAATTTTATTAACGTCCATCTCCGGAGAATCCAACATTTTGAAAATAATCAAATAAACTTCGAAAATAAATATGCAAAATTTGATTAAATCTCAGATATCTGCACGTCTTCACAGAATAACTCGAAACAATCAACAATCAGGGTAGGCCTATACAGTTCCCGTATGACAGTAGAAATCTCGTCGGAAGCTGCACCGAAACCCCCACACCCTGCTGAGTGCTGCTGTCTGTTTCATGTCAAAGTGTTTTTGACAGCAATTTTGTCCCCTTCCAAAATATTTTGTTGTTCATCCTAAAATTTTGGCGAAACCGAGGGCCAATTACCACAAAATTAATACTTACTCTATCTTGACTGATATCTTCATCCATGAATGAAGTTTCCATGTATGGCGAATGAGCATCTTCAGAAATTGTTTCGGATTTCATCTGAAAATATAGAAAAAATAATTTAAAAAATTAGAAGGGCTTATGTGTCATAAAAGTACGATATGCCGAAATTGTAGCAGAGTTTAACTAAACGTTTTATCACACAAAATATTGGTAAGCTTTTGCAGGCAATTTCTCTTTTCGAAACTACTTTGCCACAAGTGAATATCACGCCCTATTCAAGCACAAAATTCTGTTCTATACGTAAATTACTGGATGAAAAAGAAACACCAATCATCGAAGGGAGGCATGCTCAAAAAAGAGTAATCAACAAAGAGTTTTTCGCTTTGTGCATGCCTCCCTCCGGTGAGTCCAGCCATAATTTGGAAAGTCGCTTCAATTCCACCAAATACCAATCATTCCAGCCATGCAGCCGTATTTCAAATTCTTGATACGTTTCTGTTATATACAGTGCCAGGTGTAGGATTATAAGTATATGAATAAATTTACTCACCCTTCCGTAAGAACTATCCTGCGGCGTTGTTGGCCCGTTTGACTGCGGTTGCTCTTGATTATCACCGTGGCAGACTAGAGATATAGGTTGCGAGGAATCCACTTGACCTTGACCTTGACCGAGAACCGTACGTAGGATCGGCGTATCTCTATTCATGTTGAAATTTGACAATTTCTTCCGTCTTAGTGGATGAGGCATATCGGCATTGTTGGCAGCGATCGCAGCTTCGTAACAACTATTCAACATTACAGCGGCAGTGTGAGGTGTGGGCGGCGTTGTGATTGGCAGGCCCGTCATCGGCCACATGGGTAAACCCAACCGATTAGCCGATTTTGCGTAGAGATACGGGGCTTTTTGGAAAGACGGATGGATGCCGGTAGAGTGAGGAGGTGAACTTTCATTTTCATTTTTACTTCCGCCACTCGTATTATTTACATTTTCGTTACCACCGGACTCGTTCATAGAGGCACTCATGCACGCATTCTTATTCGGATCATGAGGACTCGACGTTTGGCGGGTTTGACTATTGGACTTATTCGAAGGAATGCCGAACGTTGACGACGTGCTAATTGCATTGTACTCATCTCCAGGTGAACACTCGCGGATACTATTCTCTCCTACTAATCCTTTCACTTTCAAGGTTTCGGCTATCCTAAGCAAAGGTTCGACTTCTTCAGCTGTGACGCTGACTTCACCTTTGTACATGTACTCGAGTATAGCTTGTATTTCATTGGATTTTACATCTTTGAGCACAATTATCGGATTCTTGTAATGCAATTCCGAGAACAGACCTTGAAAGTAAGATGAGCTTGCCACGAGGACCATTTTATGGCATTTAACAAAAGAACCACCTTCGCACACCAGCGTTACATCGGTAAAATCTTCATTACGAAATAATTCATCAAATACGGTCAGAAGGTTGGTCTTGTGATTGTTCCACCGCAAGCAATATTGCTGTTGCATTCCCGTTTCTCTTATCATAAATGCAATTTCAAATGAAAATCTTTTATCGTCTCTCAACGGTTGATAGCAAAATACGGCACGGAATTTTTGAAAACTGCAGGTCGAAGAGATGCCTTAAACATATTCAATCTGAAATAGAAAAATAATAAAAACTATTAAAAATCGTGCAATGAACATATTGACAGAAGTAGTAGAAGTTTCTAGAGAATAGCGACTTCTTCGTGTAGAATTTTGGGAGGGAAACTCGAATGCAAGAAATTTTTCCGCCTTTTTTCCTCCTTTTAGAGGGGGGAAGAAGCTTCTTTATATTTCTCCTTCGATTTTTCTCTCTCGAATTTTGTTTTGTTTCTCAAGTTTTCCTTCAACGGGATACGTCTTGTTTCAAAAATATAAATCATTTCACACTTTTGAACAAAAAGTTCGTCCCATCTCCATTCGAGCTCATCTCTTCGATGTAGTAACGAGACTAAGGAAAAAACAATTTCGTGCCGAGCAAATTTTTATTAGATGAGGATTTCTCTATCGGTAGCTTAAATCATTCAGCTGTATACCCAAACCCAGATTGGTACACTACAAACGGAACATTACGAAAATAGTTCTTGCCAGTTTCGATTAGACCTAATTTTTCACAAGTTTATTCTGTTCGAAAATTATCCTACCATGAACTACTATTATTCTTATCATTTTTCAAATATCAATTTTGTTGAAAAAACGTGACCGAAGCGAGTTGAAGTTAGCGCCTTAGCGGAACCTTTTTTGTGAATTCCCTCTAATCGTCGTTGGCCTAAAAGGGTATAGGCATTCGAACAAGGCTAACGAAAAAACCTCCGTAATGATGAACCGGTTTCTGAGGAAACAAAACCAATTTCGCTATTAGCCTATACAGAAGGCATTTTTCGTACCTGTTCTCATCGCGAAAAGAAGCCATGGTGAGAATGCCAATACGAAGGATGAAACCGAAATATCGCTATCCCAGCGAATTTAAGATTTAAAAAGATAATGGATATATATTTGCACTACATATATTAAACGGTGACGGGCGTAATTCAAGAGTCGTGATAAGACAGCTCGAGTTATTACAGAATGTCTTTCAGTGAAGTGAAGAAGGAGGAACCTAAATCATTTATGTTGTTGCGAGATAACTCATGTAGGCTTATTTCAAAGAAAAGTCGAGACTTCTTGCTCGATTTAGGATTTGTTTCATATTTAACAATACCGTGTGGCAATTTGTCTTGGTATCGCCTTCACAGACTTCTATTTTTGAACTACTGGTACCTACCCATTTATTCATTGATGAGGGATTTAGTTTTCAAGAAAGTACTGCCAAGAATCCGCAGATTTGAAGAAAAATATTTCTTGTTATTTGACGGGGAGAAGTAAAGAAATAAATTGGCGAGTATTCGACTGCAGGCCGGGTTTTTGTTTCTCGAGTATAAGTTATCAAGTCGAGCGGGGAGAAGGTAAGAACATAAACCGGTAGATGCGGTCGTCGATTTGACATTTCAGGTATGTCGAGGACCCACTTCAAAAGTAAAAGAATCACCCTGTCTCTCGTGTATATACGTTTCTTTTGCCGAAGAAAATACCTATTCCGTTATATCATAACCTAACACACACGGTCGATAATAGCCAAATCAAACTATGTCATGCGGTAAAACGTTGAAAAAAAAAGGTTCCGGATTCGACGATACTAAATATAGGAACCTCACTCTCACGAGCAGAAAGCACTCTCAACGAGTCTGTAAAATTCGGTGGAAAAGCAACTTACCACTCGGTAATTTCCTGTTCGAGACGATTTACTAATAGGTAACTGACCTTGGACACATGTGTCACGTTTAAACCTCCCGAATGTGTTAGAGAATTCTCAAATCGATTTGAAACGCAAATCTTGATAAACAAGCTGTACACCGAAAGTGAAATTTTCGAGGCTGACTCAAAACGATTTCAAAAGTTTATAGAAGGAGAAGAATCATTAGTTTGTCGAGACATAAAAAGTTGAAGGAAGATTTTAGTTTAGATCTATTCAAACAGGGCAGCCGCTGGCGCACTGCAATCGCCAATCACCAAATACAATAACAAACACACCACTACAGACTACACGCATACTAACCCACTACTGAAAGAGTAATCGCTGCGTCGCGTACTCGCGTGTGCACAAATTCATAATATGGAGATTGCAATTTTTTTGAGAGCTCGTAACTCATTATTGTGAATTAAATTCAACGTAGAATTATTTTCTCTCGCTCGATTGCAGCGCGCGGGGAGGCTTTTCCAGTGTTCCATATTGCATACTTGTATTATTGCCTGATTCTTATCAATATTGTGGGCGTTGATCTTATGAGTTATGACTTATGGGCATTGCAAGGTTGAATCTCATTTTCGTTGATATGCCATAAGATCAATGTTAGGGAGCTCACAATATTGATAAGAATCAGGCAACAAACTGAAATAAGTAGATATGCAATATGGAACGCTGGAAAAGCCTTATTAATACTTGACAGCTTTAAAGGATGATCAAAATGTTCCTTGTTTACCTATTCTTGTAGGAATCGATCATGTTCCAGCACCAATCACCATTGCAATAACGATATCATCGCAGAAAATTCCCTCCTATCGATCACAAATACGGTACTTTTGCCTATAATAACTCTGTTATCAGTATAGTGACGTCACAAAAACAAAACTCCATCCCGATTCCCGGTAAACATTGTTCCTGCAGTTGAAGCCCAGCAAAAAACAAGCCATATTTCCCCCTTTTGACGCCTGTCAAGTTGGACTTCACATAAGAATTGGGCAAACAAGTATACAATACGACATAGTAAGGGAAAGGTCTTATTTTTTCCTAAGAATGTTAACAAACGCATGGAGTGGTGGTAAATTTTAGGGAAGTGGTGCAACTATAATGTGAAGTCTCATCAAGTCGCGCCACTTCCCTAAATTTCACCACTACTTTTCGCGCGTTTGTTTACAGTCCTATTTCTTGAGAATACCTCTAGCGCCTCATCTCCATGTTGATGAAGTCGCAGAAAGAGCAATCTGGGTGGTATCATGGCCGCCTCGAAGGAAGGCCGGAACATGCACATAACGGCAACGCTGTGAGAGTAGGCCGACTTTTACATGTGCTCTTATGGGGAGAAAGTGGTTTTTTGAGAATCAGAAGTACTCGTTGAATTTGGTGAAAAATTGAAGAGAACAAAAATTGTAGGCCATTAAATTCTCTATCAGAAAATGTATTAAACTCAATTTGCGAAATTTTGCATTAATTTACATGTAAACGGTCGGCCTAAAATACTTAGCTGTTGCCAGATCTGCATATGTTCCGGCCTTCCTTCGAGGCGGCCATGGTAGTATCCGTATCCTATCAAACGTGAAAATATGAAAATTCAAACACATCCAGAAATTGGGTAGAATTTACTCATTTTTTTGTTGTTATCAATAAAATAGTTGTAATCAATCAAAATTTTCAAACGATTGGTGTGTACTGCTATTTCATTGATGCCAAATAGAAGGGTAAACAAAGATTACGATCTGGAAAATGGAAGCTTTGTTCCACGTATGATAAATACTCTTCCCCGAATTGTGTTGAAACAGGTACGTTGGCTAGTGTCAAAACGATGCAAAAACGCCGACATTGTAAAAAGGAATGCTTGTGTCGGGAAACTCGTACGATGATTGAATTGTTCTTTAAAGAAACATGTTGGAAACGCCTATTCACTTCTCAATTAGCCACGATATCAACCTCTTTCAAGAAAAATAGAATTTCTTCTCGATTGTTGATTTCGATAAACGTCATTCAACTTCATATGGCAGTATGCAGTACGATTACAAATCATACCTCATTTTCTATCATGTTGGTATCGATTGTTCAGATTCATCAAATTGACTTCGTCTGAACATTAGAACGTAATCGACTAATCGTAGGTAATTCGTAATGAGCAACTTTTTTTTGCCACTTTATAATAAGGAAAAATTTCAAAATTAATGTTTCAAGTTTCCTCGTTAGGTCTCTTCATTAAGATAGACCTAATAGGTTCAAGTAAAATAGTTCGCATGTAGTGCGCACGTCATCGCAATCAGAAGACCCACACTGAATCACCAGAGGATTATTTATCGAAAAATGACACTATAATATCAGAAATACCTCGATTAACTATAGCAAAAAGTTGACATTCAAAGCGCAATAAAAAACTAAAGTTTCTTTTCTTTTTTAGTTAACGTTTCCCTTTCGGACTCCACCTCTCGTAATGAATGACTAAAAAGTTTAATAATTTAACTATAAATTATTTGATTAATCGATTCGGAAGAAGCGAGCCGAGTTTCAAACCCCTCGAGAAGTTGAGATGTTGACCCGCTATTATGATAAATTAAATGGTACCAGTTAGCACGCATGTCCATGTCTCTGCATTAATTACCGCGTATTCTTTTCTATAGATCGTACATTTCCATACATACACGCTCGCATTCAACGGAGACGTATAAAAAAAGTGAACATAAAAGTATTATTTTCGACTCTAGAATTGCGTGAAAAGTTTTATTGTACCCCCGATTCTTCGATACTTATACGGCTCACACAAAAGAGAACGAAACGCATAAAAATATTATAGTGTATCATAGCGCGTATTATTAAAAGTCATATTTGAGTTTGAACACCTGTCTCGCATATTTCCTTGGCGGTTCGCACCATCGACGAAAAACTTAAGGAGGAATAACTGCAAAAGTGGATGTGCAACTTGCAGAACCGCGACAAAACGTGCGCGCCGACCTGCAGTAGTTGAGATGGAAGCAGAAACTGTCTCTATACGGTTCTCTAACATTTTTCGTACCCGTATGATGTTCGTTCGAGTCACCCACCGTTGAATGCATTTTTACGTCGAAGCCGCGTCTACACGGCCGAAGACGAGTCAACATCGTCTACACGCTGCTCGTCATTACCCTGTAATTTTGTGAATCCGGTTGTCGATGATCATTAATAAGAATACGAGACCAATCACGATGAAAATTCTCTTCTCAGAATTTTGCGACCACCAAATATCAAAAAACTCCCGCGCCTCAAACGATAAAACGTTTCGTATCCACATCCTACTCAATGTACTCGTATAATTAATGTCTTATTTATCAGTGCTAATTGTTCTCCAGAGTTATCACGCTCCAATGTTCAAAAGTTTGCGTATCAGTCCGGTTCTTATCTTCCGAAAACCGCGAATACGTCTTTTTTTCTCCACATCTGTCTCGTCATTCCTCGTATCAGTGAAATATTGGACTCATAATTACAAAAATCAACGCAATCTCGTGCTCTGAGAGCATGTTCTCGTTCCCTCGTTTGTATAAATAGAATAATTTTTCTTTATTTCGCGCCAACCTCCTACGCACAAAGAAGATGCATTCTGCCGTGTAAACAGGACCGCACCCTTCATAGAAAGGGAATGATTTCGCAACAGCTAGATATAAGGAAGGATAACACCACCTAACTGTATTAGCGCGCGGAAGCGAGACAGAACCACGACAAGCATATAAACCCTTATTTGTCTGGTTATTGACTTCACCCTAGGAAACAGGCATATTTCTAGACACACCCTCGCTACGTATTTTAGCGAAACGGTATATTATAAAGAACCAGACGCAACACCTTACATTTCGAGCTCGCGAAAAAAAAAAAAAAAGGAAAGAAAGAAACCTAGAAAGAGAAAACGATACGAGATTTTAACCAGTTATTTCTTCGTCCTGTGTCTGTGGCATTATCAATCTAATCCTTAACGTTTTGCTTTCTTTCAAGGTTGAACGGGTCGTTTATCATTTTTGTAACCATTAGGCTAAAATATCGAATACCAGACGTTCGAAAGTCTACTATTCCGGAAAAAAGAATAACCTTTTTAGTAAACAAAGATATATTATTTTCGTTTATCTCTCTTTTTTTCCTATTTGGCTGTCAAAGGATGGTAGTTAGAACGACACATTATTAAAGAAATAAAATATAGTTTTCATTTCCTTGGACACGTATTATATGTTCGTTTACGACCTCTCTCTCTCTCTCTCTTAACAGACTATACATTAATTTTGAATCGATTAGCTTATTTATTCTGTCGTGCCGTTTGTCGTCTTCAAGTTTGATATTATTCCAAAGATCGGGATATCAACAGGTGGAATATGACCGGACACCGAGTTTGCATTGAGGTAGTGAAAAGGGAAAACACAATTTGAAGTCACCTTTACCCACAAATAACACAATCTATATTATAATGAGGCATTCTCGAATATCCGCAACAAGTTTTGACGTATCGATCATTTAGTCCTTTAATTAAGAGGATAAAATTTGGATCGAACAATTTCTTTGAACGTCTCTTATGTATTGGCAATTGCGGTCACATAATGAAAAATTTCTTTGGTTGGAGTTCTCAACTTTCAACCTTGCGATGACGTTTCGAAAACTTGATTTGAAGGCCAGAAACGTGGATACATTTATCATCGCGAAAATTTTTCTAGATAGTTGAAAACTTAACAATTATAATCCCTTGGATGAAATCCGAACTTATTTCCGTTCAATCTTAGCGACGTGAACCATATCAGAGAATTGTGTAAATTTCTCATACAAATTTTTAGAATCGAAACAACGCCTTCTAAATTCTTTCTCAACACTCTAAAGATTGCTGAATTAAGTATCGGTAAAAGGAAACTTTCACTATTTGCCTTCAATCGCATAGATAGAAACGCCATCCATAGGATCTCCGAAAAGAATAATAGTCTATACGTTGATTGGAAGGGGAAATTTTGTGAGAAAGTTGAGTAGAGCGGGAAGGAAAAACGTTGATCCATCACATCGGCTAGCAGCAATACTTTAGACGCTCACAGAGAGTTCATGTCACTGTCCATGGTGACATTTTGGGCAAATACACAGGAGCGTGCCAACAGAGGAGGTCTTGAGGAAGATGTGACTTCTACGCTTCATTCGGGAAATTTAGCGCAAGTCACAAACGGTCAAATTTGATGAAATACTGCGCAACTTCATCATTCAAATTGCACTATCTGCGCTATTTTGCGCTGGAATTCACTCGTGGAAATTTTTTTTTTCATCCACTTCACTCATATGCTTTTGAAACACGCCTACAAATACCATTTCTCCTTTCACTTGGTAAGGACTCTTGGTACTGCAGTATGTCTCAGAGCCGCCAAATGTCAAATAAGACCCGGGGAAAATCTGCAATCAGCGGGCCCGCCTTTGACCCGTCAAGAATCCGGGCACCTCAAAAATCCCAGGCCGGAAGTACGTGTTCCCCCTCTCGTCGGTCCTGCTTAGAGGCTCAATGGGTATGAAGATATAACAAACGGTCAAGCTACCTCCCTAACTTATTATAGCTAGAAAATTGAAAGTTCACAAAATTTTCTCACGCTCACTCTTCCATATTTGCCACTCGAAATTATTTCGACTCTTAACTCTTATACAACTGAATAGTTTGAGGAAAATATCCTGTATAAAAGATTCTCTACCCGTCCAGAAAATCTTCGTTTCGAGAGAGAGAGAGAGAAAAGGGGGGAGGGAAGTCTCACATTTGATGGCTCAAAAGTCAAATTTGTTTCGAATCCCAGTCCTTCTAACTGTGCCTCGGAAGTCAAAATTTCTTTACTTCTCTCTTTAGGTTAAATTGAATTAAAAAACGAACGAATTTACAAGAAAACGTGCAACAGGTTTTCGGCTGAAACTCTTACTATCATGCTGCATGCATGAAAATAAGTCGGGAGAGGCTAGGATATATTAGGGAAAATGTACAGGAGTCCTCTGATCTATTCTGACGACTTGGAGAAATTCCGACTATCGAACCACACACGCGAGAGAGAGGTATACTGACCAACGAGCTATACATACTAAAAATATTGCTAGTGATGTCTATTGAGGACGTGTCGTTTGGAAAAATGTTGTCGGAAAAATATCCAGACCTACTTTAAGGACTATGAAATCTATACGAGATGAACATATACATGAGAATATGAAATCAACAATAAGAACACGGGGTCTCTGGCACCAACATTTCTTACAAAAAATTTGCTAAATAAAACAAATTAATCGACATACCAAAAACCAAAAAGAAACTTTGAATAAGGAAGAACTTCATTTTCTAAAAATTTCGACGAGAGTCGCGAGCAATTTCAATTCGTCTACGATTTCCAAAAGCGAAAGCACAATTACCAGAAACATAAAAAGTCCTGGAAAATTCGAATTTGAATTTTAAAACCTGGAAAAATTGAATTCGAGACACAAATATTTGTATCGAAGGGTGTCGTTTTGTCTCCAACTTTTGACCATAACCATAACACCTACTTATTGAGCAAAACCATTCTTTATAAAGTATTACTCTAAAAAACTGAAAGCGTGAACATAGCGTACGTATCCGAACACACGGGAAGAGATCGCACTCAAGAGACTATCTAGACACAGGTCACAGTACAGACAAAAATTCATAATCGTTGCATCATATTACTTATCTAAAATATGTAAGACCAAAATTAAAATTTCCACGAAGAGTATTATTATTGTGTCTGAAGTTAGAAATTGTAATCATACATCAAGGTCATACTATCGCTGTACTGAACTGTGCATTAAAAGGAAGAACGTTGCATGGAAACGAACGCGGTCATAGGTCGCGTATATTTACAAACAGAATTGACTATACCATATTACACTCAGATACGCGTTCAACAGATAAGAATTTTACGCATTCGTTTCGAGATAAAAATACCAAACACTTCCGATGTTTCGAATAGGAAATACATCAAATTATTCTCAACTTTTGAATGGTAACTTAATTTAAAAGGAGCGGCGCGAGAAGATGGAAATTTTTCTTCGAAAAAAATAGCAGATGAGCGAATGATTGTCTTTTCACCATGTCCGTCCATCATGAATGCTACCGTGAAAAGGTCTTTGAACCGCCTTACACGAAAAAATAAGCAAGAATCTTAACTGTTTTTAATTGTGAACGTCACGCTTTCTAGGATGTATTCTCCGTGCGAGTTGATAAGTGATGGAGAAACCTTGAACATAAATTTAAGCCGCCACTGTGAAGAAGGAAATAAAAATATAATACGTCGACGGGAAGGGATGAAGAGTCGATATTTCCCTTTTTGTCGTAATAATGAGTTAATTGATGTCAATTGAAGGAGGCTGCTGCTCGCCGTTCTCCAGCAACCGCATCATACGGGTAGCTTCTAATTGTATCGACTGCACGTTGCTCACCGAAACTCCGAAAACACCACGATACTTTCGTGCCCCACACCCTGGCTGACGTCCTCTCTGTCGATACGACGTTTTGCCAAAAAAAGAAATGTAAGAACAAATCCACTCTTGAAATTATCGTAACCAAGGTATATTGGTAACATAATCCCCGCATTAATTAACCGACCCTTTTGTTCGTCGATTTTTTTCACTCGCCCTGTCGTGGGATAAAGAGACTTGGCTGAGAAATTAGCAGTGTTTCGACTGCACCATATTCGTCATTATAGACGTGATCTTCGCGCGTATATAAATTTTCGTGTAGACCTCCATGAGCTGCAGTTTTCATGAATATTAATAAAACAATAAACGGTTTCCGCTGTTCGCGAGTGGTAACCAAAATTTGCGAGCATGTGAAAATAATATCGTAGATTTACGTAAGGGGGTGTCGATCGTACACGTTACTTAGTAATAATATAATTTCACGAAGAAAATAATTTTCCCCCAATATTGTGGTAGGTGAATTTCCGTAGTAGTAAAAAGTAACGTAAAATCGAGCTCGGTACGAAATTAAAGTGCGCTGTCCAACTCTATAACGATGCACTGTACACCGCGTACAGCTGTATTATTAGTGCCAGCGTGTAGAAAAGTTTACAAAATGAATTGCATAATGGCTGGCGGTTTTAATAGGAAAGGTGTGCGAGAAATAATATACAGTATATATACAGCAAGAACATCAGCCGTGACTCGCACGGTCAAGGCCTACTTTGTCATTACATCAATCAAGTATTGTAAACGTTTGCCTTTGTAAAATTTGGTAAAGACAAGCAAGAAACGTAAGCGGTAAAGTGTACGTAAAATTATGTATAGGTACACAATTAGAGGAATCGAATTTGTTTGGGTCAGAATTTTTCGTACCACAGATTACGTGTGCACTTATTTGTGAACCGTTTGTATCGCCAAAGGTCTAGTTTATGTCGATAACGATTCAACATTGGGGACGTTCAAATTTTCGTGGAAAATTATGTAATCAAGTCATTGGACAAGATTTAGTAAAATCGGTAAAGAACAACAACGCGAATGAGGTTCTTTTATTTCACTGAGAGAAAAGAAGTGGCAGGGTCTAACCCTATTCGGACAGCTGTCAGTGTATGAACTAGGAACTGACTTTCTAAAGATGGACGTGCACGCGGAAAACGCACGTCTGCAGCTAATTTTTGTGGTCTGAAACTGGCTTTTTGTAGACCTGATTAAGAGACAGACCAAAAAACCCTTTTCAGCAAAGATTCGGAGTAGTGGGTGGGGTACGGTGATGTGAAAGATTTAGTTGTTAGCTCCTTTGCAGCAACAACTCAAGTCATAGATGACGATTTCAGATTCTGCTTGGGAAATTGTTCTATGGCTGTCATTAGACAATGTCCCAAGTGTCATGTTACCCACTACCCCAAATCCCTGCTTGCAGAGCACGGTTTTGAAAAGTAAGAGTGTTTTTTGGTGCACCTGTTTTGGGAAATATCTTGCATGACGGGTTGCAAAGAGTGGCAGATCTTGCGCGACTGCGTCATTCACAAACACTCGCTTTCTGACCTTGACGTCCAATGAACCACCTATTACATAACACACATTCGATCTCCTCATTTTTTGTATCAATTACCTATATTGAAAACTATTACAGCGATCCTAGCAGTTGATCGGTCTGAATACAGGTAGACTAAAATTGCATCACTAATACATCATCATTGGGACCTTTACCAAAGTTACATAGCTCGTTAGCCCGGTGCGGTATGAATTTACTCCCATTGCGCTCCAAATACAAAAATTGTAGTTTTCAAAAGCGACTTGATCGAAAAAAAGAATAAACTTGAGAAGAATGAAACATGCATTTTTATGTACAGGAAAGTTTGAAGACTGTAAATTAAAAATTAAATTTCAACTTTTCATTCTCAAGTTATTTTCCTTTTTGAAGTACTGATGAATGATCGAAACGTTCCCTTGGTAATCATGTGGAAGTCGATTTACCAATGGGGCCCTTCCCCTATAGTGCACACTTGTTTGCCTGATTCTTGTCGTAATGGTTCTTTGTTTACATTGATCATAATTATGGCAGGGGAATAAATATGCTATTATTGTATATCAAATTCCCCTTCCATAAGACCAATGTAATCAAGGAACCATTACAATAAGAATCAGGCAAACAAGTATGCAATATGGTATAAAGGGAAAGGGCTCTAAGGCTCTATTGCTGAAATATACAAGATGTTGATAGATATGACGTCACAAGAAAATAGGTGTGTACAGAGGAAATTTTGAGAAAAATATCTCCCTATAATAAGTAATACAAGGGATTGAAGTGCGAATTTATTATTTGTGTGTTTACTCTTCGACTCTGTTTGTAAAATATTCGCACTCGTTCAGCAAATTCTCACTTTAATTCCCTTGTATAGAAATATATACGTATACTATTGCTTCTTATAATATTATGCCCAAAAAACTTCAAGACTATATTATTAGGGCTGTATAGGCTTCTTCAGTATTCCATATTGCATACTCATTCTCCTATACGTGTTATCAATCTGAGAATTTCTAAACTATCATTATGATTCATTAGTCATTACAAACTCCTTGGAATAGAAATCAGAATGCAACCCAACAACACTCATAAGATCAATCATGAGTAGGGATACGGAACGAAAAATTTTTTTCGGTTTTCGGTTATCGGTCCTCGTCAGGAAATTATTTCACTCAATTGTTCCGCTCCTTATGACCGATTCAAAATTTTTTCGCTCTGCGGTTTCGCTCCTCGGAACGAAAAACATTTCAATCGGTTTTCGGTTTTCGTTCCGGTTATTGCTCCTCTTCCATTTTCTGCGAGGTGTTGCAGATGCAGGGCAAGTATTCTTGAACACTTACTGAGTTACTCGGATTGACAAACCGACTGAGAGGCCGTCAGGAACTTTTGACATTGTCATTTCCTCATTGGAGGAAAAAAAAGAAAAAAAAAAAGAACAAGCTTTTTCAGAATTCAGAAAAAATGAAACATATTCATTCAATAATTGTTGAAATTGGGTGAAAAAGTGGAGTGAAAACCGAATGAAATTTTTTGGTTTTCGTTCCGGTTTTTGGTTGAACAAATTTTTTATATCACTCCAGCAATCGCTCCTTCGGAGCGTTATTTAAAATATATATCACTCCTTTTTTTCGCTCCCTCGGAGTTTTTCAATCGCTCACGGTTATTGCTCCAAAATATCGGACCGTTCCATATCCCTAATCATGAGAAACACTAT
Organism: Aspidiotus destructor; assembly: GCA_035079395.1. Taxonomy (NCBI): domain Eukaryota; kingdom Metazoa; phylum Arthropoda; class Insecta; order Hemiptera; family Diaspididae; genus Aspidiotus; species Aspidiotus destructor. The sequence goes on along the minus strand of JAVHKZ010000003.1, from coordinate 4,683,774 downwards.
CAAATTGATAACATGTAGGAGATTAAGTATGCAATATGGAATGCTGGGAAAGCCTTGTAGTCTTTCGCGCCAGTCGCCAAAGTCTCATCTGCCGTATCCAATGAACTGGGCTGTATATCAAAATGAAAATTCTGAACCTCCTACGCTAGCGCTACCCGTAATCATGAATCCAAATCAAATTAGCGATCTTGTTGTAGTTTTGCCCTATCGTCTTTGTAATTAATACTTGCGCGAAAGAGGTCGCGCCTGGCGCAAAGTATTGATAAGTGATGAGAAAGCGATGATGAAAATGGGAAGGTTTTTCCAAAAATAATGAATTTGATTGAATACCCGTGGCCGTAAGGATCAATATTTAAAAGCAAAACATTTACTTTTATTTAGAAGAATCGAACATTTTGTTGAAATTGTTACTCGCAAACTCTGAACAGAGACTCAACTTGACCTGAGACTCTTGCATCGATTTGGAGCTAATCCTAGTTTAATCAACCTTCAACCAAATTCAGGCACCTAATTAGCTGAATCCAAGTTTCGAACTGACTTGAAACATTGAACGTCATTGGTAAAACTGGCTCTGAGACGATTTTTCCTACTCTATTTTGATTTCTTTGGACGTAGGTAGTAGAAGGAAATATACTAGGAGCCCTGTCGAAGAAGAAAGTTTCGAAGAATTATCTTTTTTATCATTATAGAGAGTGCCAAAGTTACTTGAAGAAATATTAATTGGAGAAACGTAATTCGCTTCATTCATGCAAATATTTCCACGCCAATCTACAGGAGAATAATTAATTATCAACGGAAAAAACTAATTGCAAGAAACATCAAGGACTAAGTGAACTACTAGTAGAGCCCTACTACTTAGTAGTGAAAATCAGGTAGGTAGTTAGTTTTACTCTTCAGACTCTTACCCAAATTAGTATTCGATGGAACAAACAACACGAAGACAAAAATGGAAAGTTGGTTTTCAAAATGAGCGACGAAAGAGATGTCTATTGACTAATCCCTATGATCTCGAATCAACTAACGAGAGGTAGGTCCCTCAAGTTGAATCGTGTAAGCTCTGTGTGGGGGAATTTTGGGTACCAAATTTCGAATCTTTCCCCCAAATATAAAACCTTTTAATCATTTCAAAGCTTCAGGTTGTCCCTCTAGTGCTATCGATTTGTTCGTTGAAATGAAGTTCTCATCAATATCAGAGTCCCGGGTGTTTTATAGACTAGTAAAAATTATTCCTCATCAAACCTGGGACTTCTAATTCCTATGTTTCAGTCAACAGAACGGAGAAACGAATCTGAGAATGAAAATTCGAAAGAGATTAAGAGAATTCCGGTACAAAACGAAAACATATATCATTTTCTCGGGGGCTAAAGAAAGAGTTATTTTGATGCCTACTGGAATCAAACATACAAAGAGGAAGTTGCGGCCCTCACTCAGCTCACTAAGTGAAGCAGCCCTGTACTGAGTTAACTGGAAGGAAAACTTCCAATTTTTTTATTTTTGTCTGTCGCGCATTTTTTGTTCTTACGTCGAAGAAGAACAATTCTCGGTATCTATAGTACAGACGGAGTTTCTTCGAATAACGTACCGTAATTAATGACTGTATATTTTAGGAAACAACGAGATTATAATTTATGACTAAAACATACGAACAAGATATTCACTAGAATGAGTTTGGCGTTTGGAATAAGCGTTGTAATTTCAAAATATCTACCTATTAATTATAAATTTCCCCAATATTTTGTAGTCCCCTAAAAAAAACAAGGTATTAAGCGTCCAGTCGAAAAATCAGACGAAGCGCAAATTTTAATTTTTCTCTTTACTTTTTGGATCAAGCAGATGGAATCTTACGAATTTGGAGTGAAGATTTATAAATACATACGAAAGACTCCCAACCATATAAGAGTGCATAATTTACTTTCTTTTAATCAATCTACGTCATCATTGTGAGAAGTCCCAATGTTAATATTTTCTTTTTGCAAAAATTAGTATTTTGTACCGTAATTAAAATTCGGATAGCGTCCGTCGAAAACTTTTCCTCTCTCGTAATCATTCATTCAAACACGCATAATTTTCACAATCATTATCCCACGAACTGCAGGCCTACATGCATTACCATTATAAATCCTTTAGCAAAAAGAGTAAGAAAAAAAAAAACGCTGAACCTATGTAAAACAGTTTTTTTTTTAGCAATTTCGCTGATAAATCAAAGGAAAGAGTGTCCTTTTTTCTTACATTTTTTCCATTGTTTCGAGTATTTAAGAGTGCAATATAAAAAAACGGCCTGTTGCGAGAAACAGGTTTTGCAACTAGCGCAGTATTTAAGGGTTGGCTGAAGTGAAATGGAGAGAAAAAAAGACCGCAAATATAAGACGACTAAAAAGGGTGTAGTGTCCCGCGAACCGAAAAATTAGCATAAATTTAACCGTCCACTGTTGAATACGCGAAGGTAAAAGAATGTCTTGATGCATCAACGAAATGAAAAACACTTTTTACAAATAATTGCACAACAAATGTCCTAGGCCCATCATTTCTGAGTACCAAAAAAAAAAAATTTACATCGAGCGCAGCTGAACGTTTATTCTTTTTTGTGCTTAGTTCCCATCGTAGGTACTTCGAATGATGGTAAATTTCTCCAAAATATACTCGATCAACTCGCGAGAAAACATCGACGATGCAGAAGAAAATGTGTGTTGGCGAAATCCAAGCGAAACAAAAGTATGCAAGTTTTTTATCGAAATTTAAGGAAGCTCGCATAGGACTGCGAGAAATCGGTTAGCCGAGATGGCGAAAGATATTCCATCAATTTCGAAATTTTCGAAAATGATTTTACGTCGTAATTATTGGGACGCATCTGTGCACAAAAATACAAATTACGACTAAACGAAATCGAATACTCCAAAGTAGCATTACGTGCATATATACGCCGAATATCTGTCACTAATGCGTTTGAAAGAAGGAGGAAAAAATCTTGGATTATTTCGGTTGTAGTATTTTTTTTTTTTACTCTTGCTTCACGCACAGGCACGAATGGTCTTGAAAATTAAAAAAGACGACGCGAAATATACTCGTATGTGTTGATGAATTTTGGCAGTGGAAGAAGCCATATAATACCCGAATGCATTCTTCGACGCGGTTATGCATTCTTGCGTGTTCCAGAATAATGGAAAACTTCCAAGTTCATCGTTGCTAGTGCTATTTTCTCGTTCTCTTTCCTTCCTCGTCGATGAGGTCTTCTTAGGCTTCCCCCTTCGTTTCGCACACACCAAAACCGTCACTTTTTGTTTTATTTTTGGTAGGCATTATAAAAGTATGCATGAGACAGGAAATTGTAACATGCGACACGAACGAATTTCAGCATCGCAATTTAGACGTCAATATTTTTATACGCGCTTCTAGGACTCCACCTTATTTACGAGCGCTATTTTAATTTCTTCCAAGGTGGACAGAATTAAGGGTTGTCAGAACCAATGAGTATACGGTTAAAAGGTCGACGTTAATAGATACGATGAAATAGAAACGGATAGTAAATATGCACATTCGTAGCCTATACGTACAGGTTTCCATTATGCGAAATTCAAAATCATGAAAAAAGTCTAGGCTTCGTTGATTAGGCCTATCATAATTAATCTGTTTTATCGAAACTTGTATTCATTTTGCGAGATTACAATGTATTTTGTTAGCGCGCCTCCAAACGAAAATTATTTAAAAATGATACCAAGCGTTGCACCTAATCGAAACGAACAATAGAGATGTAAATTTTCTTTTTATAAGACTGATCTACGTTGAAATAGGGAAATTTAGAGAGGTCAATGAATTCTATATCGCATTTGCACTGCTAAATTGCTTTGAATCGAATGAAAATCGTAAGAGGACGATGTGAAGCAAGGAAGTCGAATACCCGTCAATGACACAAGGCGAATTAATTATAGTAAACAGGAACTAGAACACATTTTACTAAAATGAAAAAGAAAACTAGACTTTCCCAACTTTTTCTATGATTAAGCTAATTAAAATGAATAATGTCTTTCCAAACACCGACACGCACCTGTAACAACATTTCAGCACCCCTGAAAAAAAAAAAAGAAAACGAAATACCTACTTTTCCAAAACAATCCATTGAAGCATTTCAAATAAAAAAAAAAAAAAGGATTGTTTCTGAAAAAACAATGTTATAAATTCCGAGCTTTGAGAATGAGTTTTTCGCAATTTTTAATTTAAATACTCAAATAAAAATGTACAAACCCCAATTGCGAATGTCGGTGAAACACTACTCAAAATGAGGAAATATTATAAGGTACCTATGGAAAAATTTCCTCTTTTTTTCGGCTCGGGAAACTTATTTCAAAATGATACATCAGCTAGAGCGATAAAAAAATCTCGTTCGAATACGTAAAACAATTGTAAATATCGTAAACTTGCCTTGTTCGCCTTGATTTTCTCGATGAACGAGGAATATATCCTGTATAAAGTAGGAGTGTAGGCAGAAAAGTCGAAGAATTTCGCGAGTTTAAATACGATGATTGAGTGAAAAATCAAATTAAAAAATTCAAAATTATCGATTTATAAGATTAAAAAACGCGCGCAATAACTTGAAAATAATCGGGTATTCTTATAACTCGAGTGAGAATTAAAAAATTAATAAGAAAGCGAAAAAATAAAAATGTAAAAAATAAAAATAGCGACTTACCCTTAGTCTAGGGTTAAAAACAACGAACGAGCGAACAACATTCAAATACGCAATCGAGGTTCGTGTGAGCGAAGCGGCAACTAACATACTAATGATAAACCCTACCACAACCACGGTGTCCCGAGTTTGGATTATTTGAAAACACGACGTCAGAATCGTAAAAGGCGAATACGAGCATCCTAGCCTGTCCTGTATCCTAAAAAATCTTTTACCTACATCATCATTTGGTTACGCAACTGGTACGTATTAGGTATACGGGGCGAAATCGCGCCATTCTTCTTCACGACGTATCGAAAGATAGTATTTCAAATTCCTATACCTACATGACCAACCTTAAATAATGAGGAAATATTTTCGACCGATCTCGAATCATGAGGAATTACTTTCACGCAAGATTAATTTTCGAGCGAAAAATAAAAAATCGCTGCGTCGTCCAAGTTATATTTTTATATTTTTTGTAGGCTTGAAAAATGAACAAAAATTCTGATACCAACTTCAAATTTATTCTGCATAGTTCAACTAATTTGGAGTATTTTTGTGAACATTTTTGATAGTCTATATTTCGTTCGTTTACCATCTAGAAAAGGTATTTCACTAAAATGAATAAATAATTAAGGAACTATTATTGTTACTATTTCTACTCGACAAGGAAGCGTAATTAAGCCTATAATAATACCGAAGGAGTGTAGCGATGATGACTTTTTATACTAGTAACTCTCATCGGCTATAATCTTCCTGGACATTGTTGTTGTAGTTAGTATTGCTGCCCTTAGTTGCCTCATTTATTATCAATTATATTAGGCATTAATAATATCAGATTTTTTATCCCGTAGAATCATACAAATTAAACATTTTGGCATATTTTGTCAAAAACAAAAAGAAGGGTTGAAAAACAAAAAAAAAAAAAAAAACTATGAAAGGACATGCGGAACTGACGCAAGCAAAACTCCTTAGACCAAGGGTTTTCATCAACGTGTTTCGAATCATTCGGAGAATTTTTCAAAATAATCCGCGACAAATGATGCTGCATTCAACCAAGTATCCTATTTTAATCTTCTTTCTCATTTTTTTTCTCTTTTATTTAACGTTCTCAGCTTTTTTTGGCATAATTATTTGGCATTTGTTCCTTTTTTTGCATTTTCAGGCAGAATCATTTTTTTTTTTTTCAGGATCGCTATTTCCTGTAACGGGCCTGTACTTGGTTTCTATACGTCCTAACCTCTAGTAAATGTTTTGACAAACGCTAACGAAACCGTTCTCTAGATATTAACGTCCTCATGAGACGTACGAAAATTGCGGATGCAATAATTCTTCATGTATCCTTGCATTAAATCAAATTTCCATATAATTTTCATTACTAATTAGGCTACAAAAACCGCGGATAGATAAAATAAAAATAATCAATTTGGTTGAGGTGAAATGGTTGAAAAATTTTCTTTCTATTTTTCATGGGTAGAAAAAAATAAAACCAAAAATGTTCTGCCGGCAAAAAACAAAGATCATGTTCCATGTCTTTTCATATTATTATGCTTCACGTATTTAGAATGATTTGATTTTTATCCCTGCAGGACATAAAGGCGAGTCTAGTCTCGTTCGCGGTTGGCGATTCACCGAATGACCCTATTATCGTGTATAGCATGAAGTCAAGGAGTTGGAGATCAGTAGGAAAATTTCCACCATTTAAACCAGACTAGTTTCCAAATATCTAACCTAGACAAATTCTTTAAATTTAGGTGAATGACGTCATCTTCAAGTTCTGTTTTGAAGTTCCTCTTCTATAATAAGTATAGCTCGATGGTCGGAAATATTTCAAGTCTGTGGATATTCTCCGGAAAATGATGACGTCATCAAAGTGGGAAGCGCTCGCGCAAATTTCCTGAAAATGTCCTTCAACAAAAGATATGACGGGTTCCCCGTTGTAGAATTTTTTGGGGGGAAATCGAATCACAGAAGTAAAAAATGTTCTGCCGGAGCTAAATAAATGGAGATAGCTACTAAATAGGACAGAGTAACTTTTGCTAGCGGACAAAGGCACAGTAAGGACATTAACAAGCTTAGACAACATCGGTGACGTCATTATTCGCGACATCATTAGCTTGGATTGGCTTGTGACTTCATCAATATTCCTCCCTTTTGAAAGAAGTTTGGTATAGTATGTTGTACGCTAAGCCTAGTTCGAGCCTAGTATACGTGCATATACCGGTAGTATATAGTATATAGAGTAGCATAGGCGTATGCTAGGTCTAGTTGAAGCTAGTGTAGCATAATATACTGTATGCTAGGACTGGGAAGCTCAAACTCAGACCCGTAGATTTCTGGCTCATTTCTGAAGTTGAAGGATTTCAAGTCAATGAAAAGGGGAAGGACCCAGTATAGGACTAGTACACTGTATGATAGATAGGCCTAGTATAGCCTAGTGTACTATGTGGTAAGGCTCGATAGGCCTAGTATGAGGTTTTTTTCGAAGTGATTGGACCCTACTGCAGGATAGGAGGAAAACTTGCAAAATTTTGGACATGATATCCTTAGAATAAAATTCAAGTGGTTTACATTTTCTTTTTCTGTGAAAAAAAAAAAAAAAAAAAAAACGATAAATGAGAGTACGTTGCGAAAAAAAATGTCAGCTCTGCTAGGGTCTCCAAGAAATATCTTAAAAAATTAGAAATTCGAATGAAGGTAAAAAAAAGGATCGAAATTCATCGAAAAGTATTTTACTACTGCCCAAAATTATTAATCGTTCAAAATTGAAGAAATACAAAAACCGAAGATACGACAGGGTCGGAAAATATCGAAAATCGAGAAAAATTATGACGAATCATCAACGGACGAAAACCAAATTAGAACTCAGCTAAATCGAGAAGAGAGGAAAGTACCAAGAGAATAGAGGATCAGAAGACCAACGGTGACAGTAAAGATTATGATGATTCAGAGGTGTTGGGAGAAGAAGTTCTCACTAACGGAATGGCGAACAATTTCAATGTGTTCGAAAGCTAATCGAGGGTGGGAAGAATGCTCACAATGAAGGAAGACGGGTTTGTTGAAGATCAATTTTATGGTCTCAACCCGAAAGGTGTTCAGCAAAAGCCGATATTTTTCCGAGGGGAGGGAGTATTGACTTAATCAAGATGTTCTTCAACTCTAGTACAAAGCTGCCGGCTCGTCTATTCCATATAAACGGCCGGACAGTCGGCCATAGATTCTTATATTCTCTCAAGTATAGAGACAGGATCCTTTAGCCCACAGAAGAGGCTGCATTCTGTGTTATGGATAGAAAAGGCAGGACGAAAATCGGAAGGTTCAAGTACATGAATGATTCCTGAGTAGGGTATCCTCTCTTCGTACTTCCATCTCTTTTTGATTCAGCTTAGCTTAGTTCTGATTTGGTGTTCGTCCATTGATGACTTTTTAGTCGATCTACCTTTTTTCGATATTTTACGACCTTGCCGTAGCTCCGATTTTTGTATTTCTTCGAATTTGTACGATTATTAATTTTGTTACTTTTGTGCGGTAGGAAAATACTCTTGGGTTGATTTCGATCTTTCTTTCTTCCGATATGAGCTTCCGCATCCTACAAATAGATGTTCCAAGTTTTTCATACCTAATATATTGGCATACAATGCAATTCGTAGATGGGTCAAATTTCGCCGCCGTTTCCGAAAAATAAAAACTAATTTCACTCGCCAGACCGGAGAAAAATGGTTGGATTAGCTCCATCGTACTGGCAGCGGTGAAGCCAGTGAGGAGAAAGTACGGGTACTCTCGTCCTCGCTCATCTAAGATACAAATTTTATCTGTAGAAAAATTGTTGGTAAACGTTATAACTTCAATGTTTACTAAAGTACTTCTATATTATTCCCCAAAAATTTCTTCCCTTCGCTAAATTACATTATCATCTTGCAACACCCCCTCATCCCTCCTACTCCTTGGAATTGCGTTGATGTCTGATTTTATTCGAGCTGTAAGAAGAAATAATAAAAGTCGTCGAGTCGAAATAAATTCGATAATCCTTTCTTCATTCCCTTTGATATTCGTATTTTCATAGTTTTTATTCGTTGTGTATATTATGTACAGTGGAAACCGTAAGTTCTCTTTCCGGTACACTCGTACATCTCGATAGCGAGAACGCGACTTCAACGTTTGTTTATCTAGACAGACACTCCCGCCTCTTCTCGCTCACACATACACTCACTCTTTTCCGTAATTTTAGTGCGTTTATCCCTTACGCTGCTATCTTTAAGCGAATGCGTGCGTAGTTTTTTTGTGCGTGCGCTTTTTTATTCCCGCATACATCTTCACCGCGAGACCGAAGTCAGGTTGCCGCTTCGTTCCCTCAACATGCAACCTAAGTTGCACGGATGCGGACCGTTTGCAACCCCCACTGTTTTTTTTTTTTCGGTATCCGACGGTAAACCTTGAAACGATACGTTCTTCACCGCGCGTCTCCGACGCCGCTAACACGTTCTTTTCTCCCACCAAGTGACCCTCTTGACTTCTCGTATACGAGTTAATTTCCTTAATTTATATTTCCACAGTTCCACTCGTTCTGTGGTATAGTGTATACTAAAAATTGAGCTAGATCACTATCTATTGCATGCGCGCCGTTCCGCCGTCTATGGTCAAGTGCATTTAGGTAAAGGCAAAAGCTACGCGATGTTCGAGGTATCGAACAGCTCGCAAAATATGAGCGCGAGAGCGTGTGATAAATTCGATTTGCTGTCAATTTTATTAGGAATCTTCCGTTTCCTTAGTTGTTATATACGAGTGTGGTTTTAATGAGATTATCGACGAAGACTGTCTGAAAATCCAAGGATGATGTCCAATAGTCTTATAAATACTCTTCTTTCTATCATTCAAATTGGGACGTTGTTCTCGATATTTCCTCGGGTTATTTTGTTGAGCTTTATAAAGCGTATTAACATGTGGTGACTAGGTTATCTTATGAAAAATGGGGTGAGAGAGATTCAAGAATAATTCGCTCCTCAGAAGTCAGTGTCGTAGGTAAAACCCAGGGAAAAATCTTCGCTTCAGCAGAGAAAAATTCCCTCTCGTAGAATAAAATTCCATTTTGCACCGGTAGAATCTTAGACTTGAGATCACTTTGGGCTGAATTTCAACTTTCTTTTGCCACGATTTTGGCCCAGACGCGATTGCCATAGATTGAAAAAAAAATTTCAGTTATTTTCGTTCAACACTCGCGGGGTCGCCGTCATTGACTATGTTAATTGAGCCGAGCAGGAAACCTGTTCTGTAAGGGATTTATCGATTCCCAAGTTCAGACGTACGAGCTTTTCCAAGTTAGGTTCCTCATACATGTGGCTCAAAAGTTCAATTTTCCGAAGTCTTCAAACTTTGATGGAATTACGAATACCGACGGTCACCTTTGACGGATTATGAGAAACTTTAGCCGCCTCATTTTGGGAACCCGAATTAGCTATTCTTTCTCAATTGTTTTTTATATTAGATATCTATCGCATCCTTCGTAATTTTTTTTGGAACTTGTAGCCTTCGAAGTGAAAATAAGAGGCAGCGGGCAACCCAGGCACCGCGTAGATAGAAGAAGATTCTGGGAGGGGTTTTGAGCGGCGCTCAAAGTAAACGACAAGTTTTCTTTCTTTTTGCTCTGGAAGGGGAGGGTTGACATAGAACCCCCCCCCCCTCCCCGTATCTACGCGCCTGGAACAACCCATAAGCTCCGCTGAAAAATAGATATTGAAGAATTATGCATCTAAACCTCAGGTCTATTTTGTTTCTCTCCTTAAAAACGCATTTTGAACCTATGAAAATTCTCTAAAGGAAGGTCATATCTCTCGGCAAACCCAAGTTTTCTTCTAATCTAGCCTAGAAAATTCTTATAATTTGACCAAGAAAAATTCTTATTATCTAAACTGGACAAATTCTTCTGAAACCCAATTTAAATTGATGATGTTTTTACTCCATTTGAAGTCACGGGTTACGAGATGACCAATAAAACCAGCGTAAGAGATATAATTTACCCCCCGGCGCTCACAGATTCGTGATCGCGTGATCTTCCCAAAAAATGTCTGTGACGTTCATTATTCACTGACGACAACTTTGATGATTTGAAATCAACATGATATTCCAATGATGAGGTATACAACTACGTCTGAAAACAATTGTCTCTCAAAGTCACCCTTTCATAAGCCCCGCGTACGTCCCTGTTCTATAATTTTGTAGGGCTGCTTAGCCAGGCACACTGGCTAAAAACTTAGCTGAAAACTAATTCTTCAAAGTGATTGGCTTGGGCTATCAGCTAACGGCTAACCCAGTCTCATTGGCTGGTTAACGTCTAACTAACAGCTAAAAATGTCAATGTGGGTATCATTTTACAGTTTTTTGGAGCTCTATCTAACTATCCAAGTAAAATGTAATTTCCACTTCCCGCCCAATTGCTGGCAAACAAGCAAAGGTAAATTCAAAATTTGTATTTCTTTTTGCTATGATTTCAATGCAGAATTATTTTTGAATCATTACCACAAATACCTAATTTTAAAATAATAAGATCTAGAATTCACAACACACAAAAAAATGAGAACTGAGCACTCGAGCAGAGATGAGACGACAGAATGATCCGAAAATTGTAATGTAGCCTGTCAAGGTATTCCGTGACAAAAGTCACAAAAATTAGCCGTTAGCAATTCCAATTTGAATGGCTAACGGCTAGAAGCTAATGGCTTGCTAGTTTTTGATAAAAATTGCTCGTCTAACGGCTAATGGTTTCGGCTTAGCTGAGTATCCCTGGAATTTGGAAGATTTTTCTTTTTCGGGAGAGGGGGGTCTTTCCGGAAAAACGTCTGTCGTCCAGGAGGCAACCTAACCTAACTTAACTATGACCTTGGGACTTGAGAAAATTTTTTTCGTCCTATCGCTTATAGCTTGGAGCAGTGGTTCCCAACCTGGGGTCCGCGGACCCTTTGAAGTCCGCGAAGCCGAGCTCAGGGGTCCACAGAAGGTCTGAAAATAATTCTTATAGATTTTTTTCTTAGAAAAAATTCATCCGGAAGGCGTTTTGAACAAGATTTCATGATATTTTAGGGCAATTTTTCCATTTCTGGGGTGTTGGATCCTCAAATCCCCCCCCCCGCCGTAAATACGCCACCAATTTCCTCCAAAATTTTTTCGTAGGGGGTCCGCCATCTCCAAAAGGTTGGGAGCCACTGGCTTGGAGGATGAAATTTTTCTAAAGGGCTTGAAGGTTGGAATTTTTTCAACTTCCTCTCTAATCACTTATAGCTCGGACCACCACATATAGTTGAAAGGTCAAAATTCTTCCAAGTCGCCCACCTACTACCTAAGTTCGAAGGTCAAAATTCTTTTCGACTTCCTCCTTCACTCTCTAAATCCCTCTCCAATAGCTCTGCCTCCTAGTATACAGGATGCGCAAAAAAGATGTTAACAGTTGAACGAAAAACTCCGGGAGGACTCCGCGACAATTTCGTGGAGTTCCCCGGTTGACTGTTAACATCTTTTTGACGCACTCTATATACTGGGTCCGGCAAAACGATGTGAACAGTCAACCGGGGAACTCCACGAAATTGTCGCGGAGTGCTTCCGGAGTTTTTCGTTCAACTGTTAACATATTTTTTGCGCATCCTGTATACTAGTATAAAGCTAGTATAATTAGAAAATGAGTCCAAGTCTAGTTCACGCGTCCAGTATACTGTATGTTGGTGAATGATTTCTCAATAACGATCATGAGAATGGTATCTCTCATACTTTTAACTGAGGTACTTTTCCCTTGAACGACTCAATGTTGCAGAAGAGTAGTATTAGCCTGCAATGACCTGGAGAAAAGTATTTCTTATATGTACAAGCGACAGTAGTACTTTTCACTCGAGCCCAAAAAATCCGCATTTTACGCAAAATCTGTAGAAAAATCCCAATTTTTTTCAGGGATTGAAAATCTGTAGATCTGGCAGCACTGATAGCCCGACTAAATTAGCTCCTTCAAGTAACTAGATATGCAATACTCCATTCGCCAAATGGCCGAGCCAATTACACCATAAGACTCATAAAACAGGTTCCCTACCTCCTCTCATTCAACTTCCTTAAAGAACCCACGAGTTTTTGTTCTTCTTTACATTTTGCGGATTTGAATGCCAGTAGGAGCGCTAGTGAAGATATCTAAACTGCATTAATACCGGTAGGTGAACATTATACTAAAAACCCTGAAAAGTGCAATAGAAAACGTGCAAAAAAATCTAAAAACGTACAGTACCTATGACCAAAAAAGATTCATAAGTTACCGAAATCGACTACCAGGAGATCAGAATTGACCATAAAACGATGAAAACGGCACCAAGATACGATCAAAATATACAATGAGCGACCAAAATCGGTCAAAAAATTACAAAAAATTCCTATATTTGAGAGAAAGCAACCTGTAAACGATCTACGGAGTAAATTGACCGAAAGTATCAAAAACCCGAGCAGAATGGAATGAAAAATGTCCACAAAACCAACAAGAAACAACCAACATAAGTAAGTTCGAAATTAACTGGCAAAAAATGTCAAAAAATGATTAAAGACTGACCTAACAGTTCAAAATGTACCAACCAACAACCGATATTGACCATATGTAGACGCGGAACGAGAAACAACGACCGAAATCTATTAAAAATGTTTGAAATAAACCGCAAACGACCACAAAATGACCAACCAAGATCACAAAAATTATCACGAACAGAAAAAACAAGCAGAGAAGGACCTAATGTGACCGAAAACCAACCAGATACGGCTGAAAATAATCAAAATTGTCCAAATATACGGTTCAAGAAATCCTTTAGTACGTGCAAAAACGTGAAACATCAAATTTTATAATATGGGTCTCTTGAATGCATGGATGGTCTTTAATTAGAGCCTACCACTCACCAAAAGAAAAAAACATGCAGTATCATGGAAATCCTAATTCTAATTGTGATGTTTTCGATCACAAGAAGTCCACTGCTCCAAATATTATTTCATAAAGAAATAAAAATTCAGATTGTTTTTCTCATTTCTTCATTTTTTCATCCAAATTGCACCTACCAACGTACAAAATTTGTTTTACCGCTAGAAGGCCGATTATCTGCCCAAATTCTGGAATCGGGCTAAACGTTGAAAAGAAAAAATTACCATTTTAAAATTTTTAAGATCGATGGGTTGGAGAACTGATTTCAACAGTTTTACTCATCTTTACTTGCAGAAAGAGAAGAGAAAAAATTACGTTACGACATCGTTCCATTGATGATAGTATCCCAGGTTTTTTCAGATTTATGGGTAAGTATAATGTACGTATAAATTTGTGATCTTATTAACCTGTCTCCGAAGAAAACAAAAAAAAACATTATCAGTAAAAATTCTAGGCTAGCTCTTCTACATTGTCGAAAAAAACGTGTACAAAAACTTCGAAAACGTTTATAGCGTATCAGTGGGAATGCTTGGCTCTACGATAAGACATCTAGGTCATTTGCCTTGTCTTCCTTGGAAGCTAGTCGAAACAGATGTGTCCACATTTTAAAATCGCAATCATTCTGAGTGGCACGCGGTTTGCGGAATAAATTTTATCAGTTTAATACTTCCTCGTGCACGTATGCTGCATGGCGACGACCAGAAAGACAGCCGAAAACATGAGGGCAGTGCCAATTGCGTGCGTATATGCAATGATTACCAAACCTTCCCAACGAAAAAAAAAAGAAAAAAAAATGCGACAAGGAACCGCGTAAGCGAATAAGCGGGGAAACTGTGCAATACGTACGCACACAGCCCGCCAAACCCACGAGTGTTATCATAGCACGAAGGACGTGGGACGAAGACGAGGGGCACTGACACGTGGAAGTTGCTGTTGTTGTTTATTGCGAGAAATCACGAACGCACATTTTTAGTCAGCGTATGCGTTTATTAGCAATTAATATTTTAACATTATGCTCGCTCTTTCTTCGAGACTGACCCTGTATTTACCCCTTCCACGAGTTCGGTACGAATTTCTTTTCAATTACTACAGCGAAGAAGAAGTAGTACATTGATTTCGCCGAACGTCGGCTACATCACCTGATGCATCGGTATGAATTAATATCGATGGTGCGAATGTGAGCACGATGACTTCTCTTTTATTTCGTAGCCTCTGAGAGAGTGTTATAATTGAAAGCTCGTGTGGCAACGCACACACGCACCGTTCTCGAACGTAGTGTACGACAGAAAACTCATGCCGTATAGATTATTACAAAATGTTCTGATTAACAGAATATTTTTCCATCCGGTTTTGCACGGTCGAACCTTGATCATTTTTAGAAATCTCCCTTGAACTGGATATAAAAAATAAATGGCGTACGAATATTATTTTGGAAATTTTTCGATACGAAGCTACTCCGCGCCAAGGTAGGTGTTCGTTCTGATCGTAACTTGAAAAATTTGACACGTGCAGGACATTTTCGCATGTAGGTTATCAAGCAAAAACGCTGCGTACACGACCTCGCTAGATATTTTTTTTTTTTTGCTATTTGTTGAACGAGTAACTATGTAGCATAAAATTAAACATTACTCGTATACACTCTCGCCGTAGGCCTATATATAATTATAATGTGGACGTCTTACTTGTGCACAAAGGTCAACGCGGTTCGACATTTCTCGTCACAATGGTGGAATTTTGCTCGGCCCTCGTAGTCAATGGAGCTGACTTCTTTTACATCTAAATACGCGAATGCATTTGTTATGTCGAATAAATAATGAGTACGAAGAAGAGGGGATGAATAAATTAAAAACAGGCCTCGCGACATTTCCAAAGCGACTATATTAGATATAGATGGATAGAGATAGGTGATTCACGAAATATTGAACGTACATTCGAACTCGAAGACGACGGCGTCAATCTGCCAAAATTGCTGAATCCGCAACTGTCTTCATACTTCAGACCATTCATGATTGAATTCGAAACTTTGGCTTTTCGTACAAAACTGATTCATGTGTCAAAAATTTTATTGAACGTCATTCAGAAGAGAAAGGATATATTTAGTGTAACATAAGACTCAAGAAAATGTGCTCCAATAATGTGCACGACAGCAAGTTAAGAACAAGAATAATTATTTCAGACTGTATTTGCTATTTAGAGAACCTGTAAAGGGCGCTGAAAACAGAGCTTGCCATTTTGACAAATTTCGAAAAATTGGATGCTACTACAGTATGCGGTCGACAGTCTAACAAAGATGAGAAATCTGATGATTTACTGGGGTGATGGTAGAACCCCAGCGGACTAAGACATCTGTTCGGCGCCCATTCATGGGAGTGAAGCACTGAATCCAAGTGCATTCGCGTTAAATCATGATAATCAGCGTACTCTTGTCTTGGCGCTCTACCTTCCCTTCTTCAATCCAAAGATCCTATAATTTGAAGTCAATACTACAATTTCCATTCTATAAAACGTGAGAAAAATATGAATTCATCACATACCCACACAGCCTTTGGAAGTGAAAAAGCCACAAATGTCTTAACAGGTCCGGATTGAAAGGATGGATTTTTGCATTGTCACTTCCCACTCAAGAAACAAATATTCACTGCCAACGTAGAATAAAAGAACGTCGCGACCTTTATTTTATTTTTGTGGCCTTCACTACAAATTTAGCTCCCGAAGACAAACTTTTTAGATCCGCGGAACCGCCTCTTACATGGAACGACAAATTTTAACAGCAACGCTCTCAGGTAAAATAATTGATTAAACGCTTCTTTGCAACTCGAGAACGGAGGAAAGGAAGTGAAAATAAGAGCAGGAAAACTCAGGAAGAATTTTCAATACCTACTCGAGGTTCCACTAAGATGGCGCCTTCAATAATCAATTTATGCTAAAAGAGATGGGATCTTTCCTAAAAACTTTTTCGACTTTTTCCACGTTACTCGTACGTCGGGCATTGCAGCTGAAACATTTACTTCTGCTTTTGGCTTAAACTTCTGACCTTAAAATAGAGAGTGCAAAAAGTAAAGGATAACTATCAAAGGCTAAGTTTGATACACGAGTCTATCCAATGTTTAGCACAATTTCCATACGGGATGTTCGGAAAAAGTAGCGACATTATTGCTTTAGGTAGTGGAAATTGGACAAAATATAACCTCAACTTTCGACTTTGAAAAATTCAAAAAATCGTGTCAACTTTTAGCTGGCTTTAACTTCCAGGTAAAGCGTAATACCTTCAAAACGTGTTTAGTATATTAAAAATAAAGGGGAAGAAGACAGAAATGATTTCGTGGATTGTGTTTTCTCCTACCAGTTGTCATATTTAAAAAATGATTATAATCTGAACTACCCGTCAACGTATTTGAAATTTGACTGAACAAAAGTGGAAAAATTAATGGTACCAGTACGAATGATGGGCGGAAGCTCCCGTTGTGCAAAATGCCGTCACAGTTGGGAACAGAGGAGAATTGTGACGTTCGTGACGGCAGGTTCCCTCAAATCGATCTAAATCAATTTCCATGATAGAATTTGCTTTGTCAAAAAATTTACGCTCCACAAACGTAACGATTTCTGAGAAAACCGGACTTAAGGTGAAAAAAAATCGACCTTTATATTTTGACGGATTTCGATTCTGCGTTAAGAATTCGATCCAGATCCGTCAAAATATGGAGGTCGATTTTTTCTCACCCTGAGCCCGGTTTTCTCAGAAATCGTCGCAAATTTAGTTCTCTTCATTTTTCTACCAAATTTTTCTTCGTTCTCAAGTTATTTTGCGTCTTCACTGAACATTCGGATAAAAAAGTCCTTCTGCTACTATTTTCATTTTTACCGATCGTGACGCTTCTCGCGGATGATCGGCCAGAATATTTCGACGAAATCATATCGATCAGAATTTTGGTAAGTAATTAAGAAATTGAAGCCGGTATCTCGAATGGAAAATTCGAACACAACCAAGGTAAATTATAAAAATTTACATTCTGTGTCGAAGTTTCGATGTACGCGTAAGAATTGAGGGACAGTCAATACGAGATCAAGGAGATGGTATCTCCAACCTAACACTCTGTATACGGGAGAGGATACAATGTTTTGATTGTTGAATCGCGCTTCTGTTTGAGGCGAGACTCTCTAACTTCTGCGTATTTTTCAGCCGCTGTTTGCATCTCGCATCAGCGTCGTCCAATTGGTGCACGGCAAACAATTCATCGGAAAGTTAACTTTTCTAAAATGAGTTTTAATTTTAAATTAATTCTATGTGGGTCAATTCGAAAGGATTGCTCGTATCATACTCTCAAATTCACACACGTATACGCGAGCGGTTTTTAAAAAGTGTATACGCGTCTTCCATTACACGCATGTGAAATTGTATCGTTTGAGCGAACGAATCTTCGCGAATCGTGACCGATTCCAGTTTTAAGTATGACAAGTATTCAGTTCTTGGCGAATAACCCGTTTATCGCATTCACAACTTGTACGAATACGCTCGCTTCTGTACATGTCATGGCGTTTTAAAAGTACGGTAACAGAGAGAGAGAGAGAAAGAAAGAAAAAAAAAAACGAGTTTCGCCCCGCCCGTACCACGAGGTATACCTTAAAATTAGGTTTTTTTTTGTTCTTCTGTGAAGGATTGACCATCAACGAACTAAAAACAGTTAACATTCTCGCAAAATTAACATTATACTTATCAAAGAGAAACACGCGAAGTAGGCCTACTTTGGAGCTGCCTATAATGAGGTCAAGTATGCAAAAGTATTCAATTTATACTATTCGAATTTACCGTAGGCATAAAATACTCAGTACCTGTTACTGAGTATATTTGGCGCATGTGAATATTTCAGGACCCTGTGGAATAATTTTTCAAAATGGTAAAATTTTTCCATTAAAATGTTGAATTCTTTTACGAGCTTTGAAAAATGTTGAGAAAATAATGCATTCGAGAGCAGATGGTAAATCGTCAATCGATTTTACCTGTATAGGCATGTATGAAATACAAATTCTAAATTTTTGATCAATATAATAAAATGAGATGTCGCAGAAAAATCTGTAATAACTGGTGAAGTTGACAATTTTCTACCACGATTCTCCCGACAAATTTTTATTAGGGAAAATACTTATTAAGTAAGACGAAGACCAAATTTTATTGTTTGACTTTCAGACTGTGTAATAGAGATGAAGAGATCATAAAAATAAGTTCAGTGAGTCCAGAGAGCGGTTGAGTTGGTGAGCAAAAATTTAGAGAACCACAAAATAAAACAATGGAGTACGAGTATTTTGATAGGTGAGGGAGGAATCAAAAGAATCTCATTGTGAGAAATATACTCCGTCTTAGTAAATAATTCTCAATGACGCAGGGATTTTGACTCAATTACAACAGGAATTTTATCTGATGTATTCATAAAATGAAATCAAGGGTATATGAGACGCAGTCAGACAAATCTAACCTGAAGTTGGAAAATTTCTAAATTTTTTATGCAACATTAAACTTCCAAAGGTCTGTTCGACATTTTAGAAACAGTTTTACGCTTTGAGAGTAAGCTCATTGGAAAGCTACTATTAGAATCGTCGAGTCAAAAAAGCCTTCGAAAGTTGAAGTTTGCATAAAAAATTTTTCGACTTAAAATTGGATTTGTCTGACTGTGTCTCAATATTATTCTGCAATTTCAACAATGATACCGTAGAAAAAGCGTAATTCAAAGCAGGAAAATATTTCACTTTCTGAACGTGAATTAAAAAGTGCTATCAAATTCAAAGTAGGTATAAGATAGATTACCGGTATTGCCCAATCCACGGAAAGTGACTCTAATAATGTGTAGCCATATTTTCGTTATTCCTTTCTACAGATAAAACTATCACACTAAATACTTCAGAATAATACCGATGATATGATGTAAAAAGGTACAGTGAAAACAGAAATTAATCCTGCAGAAGTTGGAAAAGATTTTAAAGATTTCGAAGTGTTTTCGACCCATACTATTTGCAAATTCGGAATCCAGTAAAAACGCTTATTCTGGAATACCCAGACTTCATTTTTATAATAATGTATTTTTGCTCACAAGATAATAGCACTCTGTGGTGGGTGGCACTTACATCGGGGAGGTACGGGGTCCCAAGAAATTTATTAAACTCGAACACTCATACCGAGTTCCAATTTAATTTCAGCGAAAATGCTAATTTACTTGGACTCGTATACTGATGAATTTATTTAAAGATTTTCTCTCAGAAACATTGAAAGTTTTCTATTCCAAATAATTTTAGGGCAAAAAATGCTGAAGTAAAATTTATTCTTCGCAAAATTTCCTATAGAAAAGCTCTGTACAAATTATTTCCTTAAATGCACAGTTACGTCGCTACAGCGTGTGACAAAAAAACTTTTTTCACTACTCTAGCATAGCAACATTGATTGAAGCGCAAAACTCTGCTCACGTGCTAAAACGTCGTTGGATAGCATTTATGGAAAATATATGAAGACAGCTTTCTTGGAGGAAATTTTATGAGGAATAACTTTTATTAGAACCTTTTTCCTCTACAAAGGGTTCCTAACAATTTTTTAGCAGGGAACCTGTTTTATCGAGGAAGAGAAGGAGGTATTTCCGGAAAAAACGTCCGCCGTCCGGGAGGCAACCTAACCTAACCTTACTTGAAAATTTTTGTTTTTGTCCTATCGCTTATAGCTTCGAGGATGAAATTTTTCCAAATTCCGCTATCATTTATAGCTCGTACTATCACATATAGTTCGAAGGTCAAAATTCTTCTCGACTTCCCCCTCCTTTTTCTAAATCCCTCTCCAACAGCTCGGCCTCCAATCATATGTACTAGTATAAAGCTAGTATAATAGAACGAGGAGTCTAAGCCTAGTTCAAGTCCAGTATACTGTATGTTGGGGAATGATTTCTCAATAACGATCTTAAGAATGGTATCTCTCATACTTTTAACTGAGGTACTTTTCCCTTGAACGACTCAATGTTACAGAAGAGCAGTATCAGCCTGTAATGACCCGGAGAAGAGTATTTCTCATACAAGTGACTGCGGTACTTCTCCCTCGAGCCCAAGAAATCCTCATTTTACGCAAAATCCGTAGAAAAATCCCAATTTTTTTCAGGGATTCTGGCAGCACTGATAGCCCGATTAAAACAGCTCCTTCAAGTAACTAGATATACAATTCTCCATTCACCAATTGGCCTTGCCCCTTCAATGTGCCAGATATACAACGTTTCAAACACCATCAGACTCATAAAATAGGCTCCCTGCCTCCCCTCATTCAACTCCGTTTATAGAACCCGTGAGTTTTTATAGTTTTATTTCTGTTCCATTTTTCAAATATTTCAATGGCTTTTTTTACTAAACAGCGTTTCAGATCGTTTGCCCCTTCCCTCCCCAACGCTTGGTAAACTTATATAAGTCTGTCTGTTTGGTGACTTCACTACTCGCAGATAGAATGCGTACCTAGTCATTTTAAGCACTCAATAAGACTTAATGAAAATTACAATTGTGTTCGACCAAAGACTGGGGAGCGTTCCATAAACATCCCCCTACGTTAAAGAACAACGTTGGATGATGAATATTGCCCAATGAGTTCCGAAATTTTCTTAGATAGCCAAGCTTACAATCCTCGTAATTCTAAGGAGTATGCATTCAC
Organism: Aspidiotus destructor; assembly: GCA_035079395.1. Lineage (NCBI taxonomy): Eukaryota > Metazoa > Arthropoda > Insecta > Hemiptera > Diaspididae > Aspidiotus > Aspidiotus destructor. The sequence continues at coordinate 4,662,516 of JAVHKZ010000003.1, read as the reverse complement.
AAAACGTCGTTGGGCGACGATCGGATGATGGTACCTTGTTTCCACAATGTAACACCATCAGATGCACGCTAATATACAGAACCGGACTAAGCGCCATTGGTCTCGATTTGAAAACATTTCGTTCAAAGTTTGAGACCGAATTGACGTGTATCCAAAATCTGGAGAAGAGGGTTTATTGTAAAAGCGAGGATAAAACACTATATTTTTATACTAATTGCCGCCACTTTGGACGTACGTCAGTTATTCAGTCTTATATTTCAAACTAAGTGCTCTTAAAACGAGACCAATGACGCTCAGAGGGAGTGGAGTTTGGTATAAGAGCGTTCAGATGATGGTTGATGGGTTTGGAAGATGCCCTAAAAGCGGCAATGGTCGGATACCGATGAGGACGCACACAATATTTAAAGCCGGAATATAGGATTCCTTTTTCAGAGCAAATATAAGCGGGACCATCACAAATTATACAAAAACTTCTACTTTCTCGCTCTCCAATTTATTCACACTGTTTTGTTACCAATTGAAGTCTCTTTTCCTTAATATTGAAATCACAGATTGATGAGACAAAAAAGTTGGAAAAACTTTCTCGTCAAATTACGAAGACATACATGAATAGATTGAAAAATGAAGCAAATAGATAGGATCATTTCAGAGAGGAAAAGCAATATTTGTTTCTCATACACTGCCGCTTGACATCCATGCGTATCCTCGAACAGTCCCTCTAGTTCAAAGAATCCCTGAGGTACGTACCTTAAATATACCTCTGGAGATAATCGCATCAAAATGAAGAGGACTTGAGATGACGACTTGACCGTCGAAGCATCAAGTCGGGGGAAACGATCTCAGAGGTGACTCTTGAAAATTAAATCAGAAAATACCCGTTGGATACGTATGGAAGAAGACAAAATTATTTATCAAAAATTGTTTGTTCTTTGTCTTTTCACGTTATGCAAAAGCTTACTCCCCTCCCCCGTCTTAGGTATAGAGAGATATTTGTCGGTAAATATGTCTTACCTTTAAAAAGAACTTCTACGCTAAATGATTACATTTCTGCTCCTAGTAGATGGTACCGCTATAAAATAAGTTTGCGTAAATTCCCACATAAGTACTCTATACATATAAATTGAATCGTTTCTATACAGATATGGAAAGTCTATACGTGATAGGTTTCACTCGAAGTGAACTGTTCTGGGCAGAATCGAGCGTGAAGTATAGGTAATTAAACACAGCCCTCTGCAAGCCTATAGGCTGATATGCGAAAGGTATGCGGTTTCTTTTAGCTATCGTATACCAAACCACCAACCAGAAAACGCGACCAGGATAATATGTTTGGCAATGCAGTTAACCTTGTTTATTGTTGGTCGTCGGTTACATTATACACTTTCCAGCCGGGCAAGATTTTAATATTCTTTACCGGGCTGAGCTCCGTATACACGTCAGCAACGGTATGAAGAGAGTCAGAAACAGCGAGAGACAAAGTAAGAAGTAGAAGGACCAGTTGTGTTAATGTTTTCTAGACAGCGGCAGTTTTTATCGCCAACTCCGCAACTCCGCAAACTTCGCGTAAAGCAAGGCCGTTGCCCTCTCGTCCTGCCTCCTTCTCGATTGTTTACTTTGTATCCAAGTGGGTACGAAAAAATTATCGATTTATATGCAGGTAGGCCGCGCGGTACGCATAATATGAGTGTGAGCTGACGCAATGGGCAAAATCGTTCTCGCTGTACGAGCGAATGTTTCGGGAAACGAGCCGAGAACGTTTGCAAGACTTTCGCGTACGAAACAGACGAAACGACTTATCGTAACTCGAAAGTGCACCGAACCGGGTCCGCTTCTGATGAAGATATTTGGGAAACTCGTGTACCGTGAACGCGAGAACGAATCAGCGACGATGCCAAAATATAGTAGGCTTGCTAGATACTAAGTCGAAATGCGGAAATGCGTCAGGCGAGCGAGCTTCGTTTTCTCGTCATGGACGATGCGAATTTTAGAAGCACAAAAGTATTCTCTTACCTAAGAACTTATTAATTGGACGCGATGTACAAAAATGAGAGATCGGATTACATTGTATTGAAAATGCAATATCGCTCATTGAAGACAATCACCGAAATTTAGTACAAAAATAAATAAAAAGTAAATGGTCCACTTCTAAACAAAAACGAGACCATCGAGAAGAGATTCTTGGCTACATCACTGAGAATGAATTTTCTTTTCTAAACATCAATTTTTGGGCCAGAATTTTTAGCTTCTTAAATTTTCTGGTCACGTTCTACTCGTACATGTATTCACACACGCTCTATCCCTTTTAGCTGCGCAAAGTGCAAAGCACTTTTTTTGAAAACTCGACTTTTTCATCTCTTCATAAATAATTAGCTCATCTCGTTTTCTCACAGCTCTGGTATTCATCTTTCTATATTTCCTCCTCTTTCATAAGTGGCTGCACAAATGAGACGAATTTCTACTAGAAGTGAAACTTGAACAAACTCTCCTGAGTATTGAGTAACGACTTTTGTCGTTTTCGTTGACACCAATAAAGTTCGAAATATTTTGTTTATTTGATCAGAAACTATCAAGAACTTATTAGTAAGTACCTTTGCATTTCCCTTTCTCGAGAATATCTCGAAATTCTTGAACTTCCCCTCTTCAACATTCTGAAATAAAGGTAACGCGTAGTATCAAGTCAAATTTTATCTGTGCCAGCCTAAGTATAAGAGTTCACTACGTATCGAGTCCAAATCAATCCGTGAAAATTTTGATAACAAAGAGTTGTATCTGAGCAGAGAAATCGCTAAGCAAAAAAAAAGCGTAATTCGAAATTCCTAAACAATTCTTTGAAGATTAGAACTGCAGATGTATTGCATATGATTGCTATCTGATGCGTTTCTAGCGGGTTATCTTCCGAAGTATGAAATAGCAAAACTTTTTCTACTCAAAAATCATTGAAATGTAGAATGAAAGGATTCATTCACTCTACCAGGAAGATAAAACGCAGAGTCCCTGACATTCAGCGCCAACTTAGAGAACTCTGCAGTAAAATTGTCACGAAAATGGTTTCATACGTAAACTTTAATAACCTATACTTAGAAACTTCATTTAATCATTCGTGTTCAGCTCTTATGTAAAAATTTTCAATTAGTTTTTCTCCTCGGACGAAACTATCCTACACATACTATTCCAGCGTCAAAATCGTGAATGCACAGGCACTTCGATACGAAAATGTAAATTGTTTGACTAGGGTCATCAGTCAACGAAGATCTTTATCCTTCTCATTAGAATAGCCCTTTGACGGGGGATTGCGTAGTGAGAAATATTTACAACTCTTACGTAGCAGGGTCCGCAACTTTATTGTGTGAGAAGTCTTAGTTTGCTAGGTTTAGTTATCTGGAAATTGTTGCAAGTTACGCGGATCATTCAAATCCCAGGCCAAGATTTTCTGCATTTTTTATTCCCTTTTTCCTCTGTAAATCTCACGTCTTATAGAAGTTTAAAATATGTATACTCGAATTTTTCCGAAGTAAATTTTCGTCTACAGATTTCAAAGTTAAAAATGTTTCATTATAATATAGGGTGCGCCAAAAAGATGTTAACAGTCAACCGGGGAAGTCCACGAAATTGTCGCGGAGTCCTCCCGGAGTTTTTTGTTCAACTGTTAACATCTTTTTGGCGCACTCTGTATACATATACCCAAGATAAGAGTTGTTAATTCACTGCGCTCAGACAGAAAAAAATAATTTTAGTCTAATATATTTGTACGTGGAATTTCGAAGAAAAACGCGAAACCCAGGCATGTTGGGAGCAACCCAAATAGCCCAGTAGAATTACCGTTTTGAAAAAAAAAAAATGTCCATCAAAGCTTTTATTGCTGAAAAGTGTTGGCCTTGGTGTTCTTGTTATGTGGTAAGAGCCCATCACCCCCACCCTTTGCAGAACCCCTTAAAAAGGAGGCTCATTTGGCACATTTTCTGGTTTTTCGAATTTTTCTCAAAAAGTATGAGATCTAGAGCAGAAATACCTGAGTACAAAAAGATTCCCCATGAAATTTACCATCGAATAAAGTCTTCACTTCTTCGGTTACGATCATTTGACGCTGTATAACAATATCTGCAAGTTTACTGTTTTTAAAAATTTTCGGTTTTTCGATTTTTTGAGTCTTTTCCTACCGTTTTTTCGATTTTTTCCAAAAACTTTGAGATTTAGAGCAGAAATACCTCAGTACAAAAAGATTTGCCATAAAATTTCCCATCGAATAAAGTCATTACTTCTTCGGTTACGATAATTTGACGCTGTGTAACAATATCTGAAAATTCACTGTTTTTAGAAATTTTCGATTTTTCGAGTCTTTTCCTAACGTTTTTCTGATTTTTTTCAAAAAGTTTGAGATTTAGACGAAAAATATCTCAGTACAAAAAGATTCTCCATAAAATTTACCATCAAGTAATGCCTCACTCGGTTACGATAATTTGAAGCCATACAACAATATCTAAAAATTTACTGTTTTTGGAAATTGTCAGGTTTTCAAGTTTTTTCTGTAAGTTTTTCTGATTTTCCTGGAAAAGTTTGAGATTTAGAGGGAAAATACGTGATTGCAAAAATGTTCTCAGTATAATTCTCTACTGAGTGACCTCGTCATTTACTCAGTTACAATAATTTGAAGCTATACAACAATTTCTTGAAGTTTGAAATCAGAAAAACGTTAGGAAAAGACTCAAAAAATCAAAAATTTATGAAAACAGTAAATTTGCAGATCATGTTGTACAGCGTCAAATTATCGTAACCAAAGAAGTAAAGACTTTATTCGATGGTAAATTTCATGGGAAATCTTTTTGTACTGAGGTATTTCTGCTCTAAATCTCTTACTTTTTGAGAAAAATTTGAAAAACCAAAAAATGTGCCAAATGAGCCCTCTTTTTAAGGGTGGGGGTGATGGGTTTTTACCACATAACAAGGACACCAAGGCCAACACTTTTCAGCAATAAAAGCTTTGATGGACATTTTTTTTTAAAAACATTTATTTACTGTAATCTTACTGGGCTAGAAAACTTGCGGATTCGTGTGATATCCTTGAACGTAAGTAGATTTTGGGGGGACGAGTTCAAATGGGCGCCAAAAGGTTTTTTGTTACCAAATATTTTCGCTGAGGCAGGGCACCGGCGACTCCAGTGTGACTTCGGCTACTCCCACTCTACTTCGGGTAAATTTATCGAGTGAGACGTCGATTACAACTAATTGGAAGGAGGTGTAGAGCCTCAGGCTGAAGAGTTGAAGTACCAAAGATGGGACGAGCGCCTCTATACATTGATAATTGAGTACGACGAAAGGGAGCCTACAGAGTACTTGAGAGCGGTGGCTCACAATTATTTACGTAAATAGTCGCCTCTGAATGAATTTGTGTGGTGTATGAATGTGTTTTGTGGATGAATTTTGACGAAACAAAGCTCTATGTTTTGCGGATGGAAGAAGTTGTAAGCTGGCCTCCTTGTGATGTCTTCCGATTTACGCTAACAGCTTACATTCTTTAGTGGTGATAGTGCTTTCAACATTTTGTTTCTACTTTTTCCAAACGGCGGCGCCCATTTGAACGGAACCCGGTTCTGTGGACTATAACTAGGCCTCCAACCCCTGTTCATTGAAGATAAAATGGTTCAATTTTTTTTCGGGTCACAAATAGGCTGAAATGGGACCTTATCGACCAACATTCTCCCTTTCTTCATTCGTTGGTCAAACAAATTTTGAATATTTTTAATTCTTACCCACTTCAGAATTTTCAAGTACACCAAAGGCATACGTAAATAAGGTCCTAAAACTTCCCGCTTGTTTCTCATTACCATGGACGAATAAGATTGATTTTGGATCATTTCAAAATTTCAATTTCATCGAAGTTTATTTATGTTGGGAAAAAAAGTGTTCTGTACTCAAATTTTCAAAACTTATATTAATGCTGAATAACGGCTCCCTGGTGAAGTTTAAATGCCGTAAATTTGATTCAATGTTCATCAGAGAAGGGGCAGAGTAGGAAGAGAATTCTCAAAATACTCTTGCAATATAGGTCTAGTTATACAACAAAGTTGTACTCAGCAACGTTTGCTTGGGTTCTTTCAATTTACAAACTTATTCAATCCACAGGGCGTTCACTCGCGCTCATAAAATCTTTTCATTACCTCTGTCCTTCAACGTACTCTTAAAGATTCTTCGGAGTTATCGTAATTTTTCTCCATTTTCAAAGTACATGACGCTCAATCCGGTAAACTTCCCTGCTTCCAACGCCACGATAACACCACACGGTGAAATCGGTTCATTCGCGATTAAGGTACAAATCTAACAGTTTGATGAAAATGGATTTTGATCCCTGACAGCAGTATATGACGTAATAACGTGTAATTCTTATTTTCTACTGTACAGTTTCACTATATTCGAAGAAACACGATAAATTTAATATTCAGATACAGTCTCAACAAAAATGAAGACAAAGATCGTTGTTTTGACGCTGAGCGTGATAACATTAAATTAAACGAGATATGAACATTTCGTTAGACATGAAACGATAGAGGAAATGCGCTATAAAATTATATGAACTTTACTCTCTTTGCTTTTATCTGTTTACGAAGAAATCGTGTGTAGTAAGTATGCTCCGCACACGAACTAGCGTATTCGTAGAATACTAATTAGAAAATTCATCTACGAACAATAATGTATAGCTCATGGTGTAATTTTTCGTCCCAAATATTCTTCATTTCTGCGGCTACTTAATAGTTCCAAGTACCCATATATTGATGCATCGAAATTCTTTCACAATCGATTCTGCTTAAAAACTATGCAGCGCAGCGCACTCGAAAACGAAGTTCACTACAGAATACGGACTTTTGACTCGTTATCTGCAGACGTATCGATCGTAATATTGTGAAAAAGAAATCTATACGCTCAATTATCCTGTATTACGACATTCAAGTTTACAGATTCAATTTCGTCCTTCAGCTAACGACGTATCCAAATTGTACTAGTTTCCTGTTAAGTAAATGAAGCAAAATTTGGAAAGTCCGATCGTTGAATCATCCGACTGCGAAATAGATTTCATAATAATACGACCGGTATTTGTACGAGCGACTCATCAGCAAATATCACGTCTTTCCGAATTTATTTCATTATTAACGCGTTTTTAATGCGATATTGTCGACTTCTTAATTGGCATGCAGATATACGCGTGACAAATTATAGTATCGTCGCAACAGGGAAGACTTTCGCTACAAGAATTTACCCTCACAGTTGGTATCACCTAAGTTTCAGGTAGCTATAGGGAGATTAAGACTGCATGTTTGGCCGATTTTAAAGATGAGGAAGGGTCGTTCAACCCGTCATGAAAACGAAAGGTCGTGGGGTGGGTTCCTACTCGGGCCAGGAGATGTTTTTTTTCATATCTCCTCAATGATTCCTTTATCCTTTGGTCTATTTGAGACAGACACGCCGAGTCTGGGATTCCGTCGATAGTATACAGTATCTCAGTTGGAGTCAATTAGGTCAACGTCCTGGTGAGAGGTTTTTCTCTTATTGTCAGGACGTATTCTCACTTTTTTCGAACGAAAAAGATACCACAAACACGTGACAGAATAGGAGGAGAACAAACATCTGGGAAATACGCAATCAGATAAGTGTGATTCAATTTCTTTATCATAATCGAATTCAATTGAGGATGGAGTTTTACGGATTTGCCCGAAAGCCTTTTCGTGGGTTGACTTCCAAAACGGAAGATAAATTTTCAGCTGTATTGATTTTCACTATCTTATCTCGCCATCGAGTATATGAACAGCGTGTACGTACCGGAATGAGGGATATTCGAAAACCGCATTTCTTCAATTTTTCAATCGTTCTTGCGACGCACTCGCGGTGAAAAACAATGAAAAACGAACCCCGAAAACAAAATTTTCACCGCTGTAACGACAATCACCAGCGAAAAATACGAATAAATGATACAAAAAGGTAATACAATGAAAGCGGTGTAAAAAAATAATAATAATAATAAAAAACACACAGGTGTACGTTTCGAACAGTGGGTAAAGTTGCATGCAGCGTGTCTCTCTAATACCGAAGTGCGTGTGTTTCCCGATGCGACGACCCCCTCTACATTCACGCACTCCCCAACCCAAAACCTACGCACTTTTTGTGTACTTCGATCTTCGCAACGTATACACGACTCTGTGTACAGGATGTTCGTAAAAATTATACTAAAACCAGAAACCTAATGCGTGCAATTCGTGCCCATGATTTCTGTGAAGAGTATCGTATTAATGAGTCCCCGGGTGGAATTTCGCTCGCATTTAAATATAATTTCACTTGTATTATTCTTCAACACGGATCTTTTACGTAATAGCTAATGTTTGAAACATCTATAGCGGTGAAAAGTTATTGTAAATTATAAAAGCTTCTGCATACACACAAAATGTGGAGGAAAACCTCCATCTGATTCAAGGTTCTGTGTCCATCGCTAAACTATAAGCAAAAAGTTTATGACATATTTGTTCGTGTGATTTAAAAAAAAAAAAAAAAAAAATCTGCGATATTAAAAATCGAAGAATTTTAGGCCCTCAGCTGAATAAATTTTTGGGCATTCACTGATATCAGCTGTTTCGAATGTGCAGTAAAGTCATACTTAGCGGCAGAGCCAGGAGGTAACTTCTATATGGGAAAATATTATTGGCAAGTCTGAATTGTGGAATCGCACGCCAAATAAAAAAAAATCGCCTATCCATGTCTGTACAGAACTGGACTCCTGCCCGCTACTAGGATCCACAATTCATGAAACAGAACCAGTGCAAACATTCTATAAGAATGCTCTTTCGTCAGAAGCTCCTAGAAACCCCTTCAGCAGCGCGAAGTTTTCCCCTCGTACAAAAGAGGAAACGAGACGGCACGCTCTCTTAAGGCTAAAAATTTTCGCTTTCAATTAAAACTAGAGGACCAGGGCTGCTCCGCAGCAATAATAAAATCACAAATGCAAATAAATGGGGAACAACTGAAAAGGCACTAAGTAATTCTTGATGGCTAATCTAGAGGTCATTCTGAAGAAAGAAAAAAAAAAAAAAAATGAAGCAAATCGGTCCAGTAGAACGGCCAGACAAACTCTGATAGCGTTTTTTTTTCCCAAATTTTTTTAATATATAGATTTATATGTTTGTTTGGGATTGTTTGACAGGGCAAGAACCAATAAGAATGCAACGCGTAATGCTGTTCTCTATTCATACTAAAATTTATATGTTCGTTTGTGATTGGTTGAAAGGGCAAGAATCAATAGGAATGCAGGGAGTGATGATTGTAATGAAAACTGGAGTTGGATGTCCGCACCTAGCTCCGCTCTAGTGCATCCAATTTAAAATTGTAATAGCTCAATTGAAAGGTCTTGATCCATTGAGTGTTTGTAGACCAAAACCAATTCTTTAACTCAATTAGAACCCGACTTATGAGGAAAAGAATGTATGAAGATGCTCACTGAAAGACACTCGAAACAGCAACTGAAGTTGAATGTCCGCGCCTAACTCCGCTCTAGTGCATCCAATTTAAAAGTTTAATAGCTCAATTGAAAGGTCTTGATCCCTTGAGTGTTCTTAGACCGACACCAATTCTCTGACTCAATTAAAACTGGAGTTATGAGGAAAAGAATGTATGGAGACACTTATACCAAAAGACACTTAAAACAGCAACTGAAGTTGAATGTCCGCGCCTAACTCCGCTCTAGTGCATCCAATTTAAAAGCTTAGTAGCTCAATTGAAAGGTTTTGATCCACTGAGTGTTCTTAGACCAAAACCAATTCTCGAACTCAATCAGAACTGGACTTATGAGGAAAAGTGTGTATGCAGACACTTACAAAAGACATGCCAAACAGCATTTTTGAATATGAATTAAGAAATACAAAAAATTGATGAAAATTGAATGGTCCTTGCGTCATCTAGGCATCAATACCTTTCATTTAAAAAAAAAAGAAGCAAATCGGTTGAGTAGAACGCCCAAACGAACTCGGAAAAGATTTTACAATATTTTTTAATATATAGATTAATTCTTGTCATTTTTTTCTCTTTGTGATGTACTCCGCACTTTTGAGCCGTGAATTTCATTTTTCAACGGTAAATACGCTGACTGTCGTGGAAATATTGTACTGTCATATTATTATCGTTAAAGATCTTATTTTGTCGTTTTCCTGAATACATATTGAAGTGCAACTTTTTTTTTGGCGTTCCGACCTTTATTTGTCGTTACTCTGTTCATTTGAAGGTCAACATTTTGTTTGAGCGTTACACTTTTTGCTGCTGAAACCTCATTTTTTGACTTTCGTTTACCTACATCGACTTTAGATTCGGTCATCATGATGACGTCATAGTGACGTTCCCCTCGATCAGCCTAATATGAACCGAGTATTCTGATAATTAACTGACAGGCTCACTCGCGCCGCTCTTTCGCCCTAAATTCTTGGCCTAATATGACTTCAGTATGCCGGGTGTATGCCAGACTTCGCCTCAGCTTTAGTGTTGTACTGATACCTGATTAGATCACTCACGTCACTCGTTAGCCGGGACAACCTAAACCCAGTATAGGCTTAGCATTTTGTATGTTAGGTCTGTAGAGTAATGTGGGTAGCCAAAGTCGATTTTATAGCACTGTATCGGTGTACTATAGTCTATAATACCGAGACAAGTAGGTCAAGGTCACCGATGACGTCACAAAGCGTGATAAAAAACTGTGACGATTTTTTCGGGAGTAGCCCCAGCCGAAACACATTCGGAAAATCGACACAAAACCGTGACGGGTTTTCCGAGAGTAGTTCCAATCTTATAAACATTTAGAGGTATGGGCACAAGCGTATCTTGGCTGTACAAACTGTTGTCCCTCAATATGTCCTCATTTCTCAACAAATTCCCAGATTGCGCTGTATGCTTTGTTGTAAACATTTCTGGTTTACACAGAGTCTTATGGCAAATTGGCGATTTTCAAAAAATCATACAAAAAGAATGAATCCTTGTAAAAAGCTGAAATTTGGCTCGAATAGACAATTTATTAGAAGATATACATATCCAAAAGAACCATTCTTCTAACTAAATTTTTCAATTTTTTACAATTATTCAAAAAATTGCGTGCACTAGGGTATCTCCAGTAACGTAACAGCGCTGGGGGAGAGAGGGGAATTAGTCTTAGATTGCAACAAACCAAGCGGAATATTTTTATGCACTGCGACAAAACTGCGGACAAGATTTCGGTGTCGTGTCCATACCTTAATTAGGTACCGTGGTTAAAATTGTCAATTCATCATAAATTTTCTTGTTGTGATTCTTCTAGTAGTTTTCCTCCAAACCATCACGTCAGCGTCAACATTAACCCTATTCACTCTTGTCAGGTGTTTTAACAGGGAACCTGTTTTATCGAGGGGGGGGGGGACTTTCCGGAAAAAACGCCGGGAGGCAACATGGCCTTGAGACTTGGAAAAATTTTTTGTTTTCGTCCTATCGCCTATAGCTTGGATGACGAAATTTTTCTAAGGAGCTTGGAGGTTAAAATTTTTCCAAATCACCCTCCTATAACCTATAGCTTGGGCTATCACCTATATGTTGAAGGTCAACATTTTTCTAAGTCGTCCATCTATCACCTATAGCTCGGTTGAAATCCCATCATATATACTACTATAGTATGAAGCGAGTAAGTATACTACAAGGGGAATCCTAGCCTACTTCCAAGTCCAACAAATTTTTTTCAGATATTAAAAATCCGTAGATCTAGCGGCATTGATAGCCTGATTTAATTAGCTCCCTCAAATAACTAGACATGCAATACTCCATACACCAATTGGCCTAGTCCCTTCAATGAGCCAGACATACAACGTTTCAAACACCATAAAATTCATAAAACAGGTTCCTTGCCTCCTCTCATTCAACTCCGTTAGAGAACCCGTGAGTTTTATAGTTAACAATTCTTTTTTAAAAACAGTCCGACTCAAAGGAATACGAGTCAGTCTGTGAACTAAGCTATTAAAAGCTGCTACCTTATGAGCAACAGGACAGAATGACGCTCCGTGCGCCAAGGCATCCGTCGTAGTATCTTTCCTGTATATTCCAAACTCATGGATACCCGATCTAATAGAGACCGATGAATCCAGAAAGTTAATGAAGGTTTTCCCTATTTCTAAGGTAAATTTTATGGACGGGTAGCAGGAATTGAGATACCTCAGAAACTCACCAAAGAGATCAGGAGAACCAGTCCAAGCACACAGAACATCATCCACGTACCTGTACCAATAGTATACATGACTCAATAACACCTGGTTTGAGGAAAAGAAATCAAGTACAAACTTGGACATGAAAATTGTGGAGTGAGGGAGCCTAAAGGTGATCCAATCTCAGGGAATTCAAAGAAGCTTCCCTTCGAATTTACTATAGTTAGGGCACCAGAAGATATTTAACAGATCAAAGAATTCTTAAAAGTTGATCGTGAGGAATATGGGCCTAGTAGCTCACCCATGCGCTGCATAGTAGTAGCTCTAGGAATATTTGAGAAAAGACCAACGACATCAAACGAACAGATTGTCGTGCCAGGGGGAAGACTTACATTTCTCAGAACATCTGTCAAAGATGCCGAGTTTGAGACTGAATGAGGAGATTCAAAATCAACGCAAGACTTGAACCAACGATCCAAGACTTTGACAAAGAGATCGGTGGGAGAAGAAATGGAGACCGCAGATCATATCGGGGTATTGTTCTTGTGCACTTTAGGTAACCCGGCAAGGAGGGGTGGTGTGGACTTTTTTGATCGCTGGAGTTTTGATAATAGCCTCAAACTTGTTGACGACTCTCCTAACTTCTTTAACTTGGATAGGAAAACTGAAATCCTCACTCTCCTTAGCACCACATTGCTTGAGCACTTCATGGACTTCAGAAGCATAGGCGGATTTCTCCATCACCACAACAGCATTGCTTTTGTCAGCATTGGTGACGGTTCACGCTTCCTCCTTGATCTTTCTCTTTAAACTTTGGATCACTCCTCTCAATTCATTACTCATGCGCAGGAGGAGAGTATTGCGGACTAACTCAGCACAATCATGCTTTCTGGGTATTAACACCAGGGCCAATTTGTACAGTGAGATCCGCAACAACATGTGCCAAAGTTTCATCATTCTTGAGAGAGGGTGGCAGACCGAATTTCAAACCTTTCTCAAGGAGGGCCGCCTCATACTATAAAAAACTACCTGAATATTATTTATGCGGGGGGGGGCGGAATTGTTGAATAAGAGCACTGTCACCATCACCTTCCTTGACCTCATCAGCCAAGGAGGATTCAAGATCCTCTCAAACTTGCGACACTTGATTTACAGGATGGAAAAATTACCCTTAGTTCCTTTCTTGACCAAAAATTAGCTTCACCAAATAACATGAGCGTTTTCATAATGGTTCCAAAAGTTTCCAGATGAGAAAATATAACACAATTTTGTTTTTTTACTGAAACGTCGGTGACTTATTTCTCTAATTTAGAGAGAGTGACTCGTTTGGTGCGATAACAACTCGGGTGTAAGTTCGTACGAGACTAAAATATTGAAAAAAAATGGCTGTTAATTTGCAAAATCCCCGTCGCAGGATGAGTTGAGAGTCCAAGAGTAGGGTACATTATCAACTACTTTTGCCCTACCGTGTAAAAAGCATCATTTCAGTGAGAAAGAGAGGGACGCAGAGAGGAAAAAGGACAATGAGCGCGATGTGAAGTATACATTTTTTAATAACCAGTTAATTTACCCTCAATCAACAACATTCTTACCATTAATTAAACTTCAAATATGCTGAGAAGTCTCGAATATTGGTTTCGAATGTTTGCCGATACTGTACATGCTGAAGTATTTACATACACGGTAGGGTAAAAGTCGTTTGACCTTTTCGTGCATGTAATTCATAAACGTCAGAGGATTTTTCGCTTACTCTGTGTATAAAAGTGTACACACGAATATACTAGCCTACATGACAAGAATTGTTTCCAATTGTAGTATGAAAATAATAGCATTCGACAAATAAACCGAGACCGTTTATTTTCGATATTCAAAACAGAAGTCATCCGAGCGAACGTGAAATGTACCCGACAATTTGATACACCGTTTTGGTAATAATTGTTCGCAAACGCGCACGTAAAAATATTTACAGAACTTGTTGGTATAAGAACTGGAAAAGTACACAAATGTATTATAAAGTTTATACCCTAGTGCCACCGTGGTAATAGCAAGAGGTGAACAATTCGCGTAAAGACCCGAAACATAATCATGAATATTCGGGAAGAAAAAGCTATATTATAACGTTTACGAAAACGGTGAAATTACGTGACCAATTATTGAAAGCCACTTTCTTATAGTTGTTGATACAATTTCCAATTCAACGTTTATTTTTGAGAAATGAGAATACCGTTTATTCGCCCTCTTTCCTGGAATCCTCGCTTTGCAAATCGTCGCATGCGATCAATTCTGTGCGTGCTATATAACGGACTGAAATACTTAAATAAAAGTTCCCAACATTTTTGTAATTATAATTCAGTCGCATGGGTTTTTAATGGTATGATTTGAAAACCTATATCAGAAAATTTTTCCAATAATCGTCGCGAAACGAAATGACCCGAGATAGCGAGCGCTCTTATTTTAGAAAATGGTCACTCGGACAGGATGCGTTGTGAAGACACACAAAATTGGTAAAGTTCTTTGAAAAATAATTTTCGATACCTACACCTTATTTTGTCAACCGATTAGAATCTGTCGTTCTCTCGTTGAAAAAGATGATAACTTGTAATTTATGGTTTATTAGGATAAGTAGTGGTCAGACGATGGTCAGTTGGGGGTATTTAAGGTTGACAAAAAGTAATCGAAGTCCGTGGAATCCAACGTGCAGGATCTCGTGATTCACAATTTTTTTCGTGTACGTTCTTTCAAGACACCGCGGAGAGAGCCATTACGATCGCGACCGATGGTCGAAGCGCCTTCTGACGCCAGCGCGTACATGTTTAAACCCTTTGAACGATCGCACCGCCACGCAATACAATAGTTTTATTAGAAAATTTCTCTTTAAACCGTAATTCGAAAAAGAAATAAAATGACAGTTTGGATAACCGAGCAATCATTCGTATCAAAATATTGTCGTAATGTCGTGTAAAAATATCGAAACCTAGTGACAACGATTCACACTTTTTCCGTCTTCCAAATTTTACTCTAGTTTCAGTCAAGGTGTCTAGAATCGCTTGAACAACTAGACCACTATTGATTTGCTAATTCATTAAGGTAATTGAGGAATTGAATAATTGAATAATTGATAGATGAGATCTGCACTTGGTACCATTGATGGGATAGTTCCAGTTAGAAGACTTGAATAAAATAAAGCTGGCGCACCCGTGTCAAGTGCTCTATCTTCCATACTTAAGCTGTAGAATAGCAGAATACATAATTTTTGACAGCGCAAGAAATATTCTCGAAGATGAAATTCTTTCCCACATCACCTTCGCATTTAAAATATCTACGAATGACGTTTATTACGTTTCACCCCTTACTTTCCCATAGATATTTTTTTAGGATAGTTTTTTGTAACATGAATTCTTCAGAGAATTGATCGTGAAAACAGTTAAAATATTCAAGGGCCAAATTGTAAGACGTGAATCACAGTACGAAGCATCTGCGAAAATAATAATGTTGTCTGCACGCAACGTGCGTACTCATTTACCAAGTCACTACAAATGAGAACCCCAGTCTCACATGGACCACAGTGTTTTATAAATAGCGCCAGTTATTGTACGATACTAGAAATTTCACTAAGGAAGCGTGAAGTAATAATGAAACTTGCAATCATCTCCAGCGTATTCTTTGCAAATGAGTGACAAATCTTGAAATATACCCTCGTTACTTCGCCGTAACATAAAATTCTTTTACTTCGTTTGCATAGTTATAATTGCTGCTTCAGTATTCTACAGGAAATCATGTTACTTCCAAACGTGATTTTACACCAGCGTTGATTTTAATTACATTTTGATACGAAAAAGAGCATTATCGAGAATTGAAGACAACAGAAAAAATCAACGTTTGTTGCGATTGACAAGAAATAAATTCTTAAAAGCGGTAAATAACCCAGAAAATTGAAGAGTAAGAGGAAGATATCAACATGAAATATTAGAGATCTAAAAGAAGTTACGAGATGAAAGCTAAAAGAATCCCGGATTTTTTTTTTTTTTTTGGGGGGGGGGGTAGGGAGCTATCCATCTCTTTGAAAAAAAAAATACGCTAAAAAATCATCAATATTTGGTATCTAATGGTCAGTAAAATGAATTCATTTTTTGAGCCTATGAGAGGGCTTTAGTCACCTAGCTTCCCCCCCCCCTTTCGGTGCATGCCTACAGAATACTCCTCCACAAATGGGTGGATTCTGAACAAAACTAATGAAGCTTTTATTTCTACTCAAGATAACAAAGCCATGCCTCCATCGACCAAGTGCACTTCTAGGCATGCAAGGCGTTCGGAAAACGCAGACAACACAACAAAAATCTGCTCACAACAGACATTCGACCAAATGCTGATCCGAGCAAGGAGATGGACGGCCAGGCTCGACAAATCCATTTCGATAAGAATTGATTTCACTTCGAGACCCCGCACCTACATCCCCATCGCAACAACGAAATCTTCCTCCTAGCCAACTTAGCGCGCTATCTGTGTCTAGATGTTACCGCACGACGCCATCAATCACTTCGACGTGATTAAAAAACTTTGAAAAATTTTGTCTAGGGCGTGGTATAACGTTATAAGTAACCTTGAACTGATGGTACCCTTAGGTGTAGAGGAGGAAGCATGAGTCAGTCAGCCTAATATACAGTCTAGGAAGGTCCTAGTATACTGTTACTAGTTTAGATTTTCGTCATGATTTTGTCACGCCATCAACAACCGACCGGAGCCCAAGCTAGAAGATTATGAGAGGCTAGTATGAATATAAAAAGCAAGATGAGCTAGTTACCCTAACATGCAGTATGAGGCCCCTTGTATTATAGTTTGCATGTCTCAAGGCTGAGAGGCGGATGAACGGAGCGAATGAGCCCACCGAGTATACAGAATAGTAGATTATATTAGCCGCGACATATTGGTTGAGGCACGTGCAAAAAGTCGTCATGATAAGTTCGAGTCAATTTGATATCGATTTACGATATGTATGTCAATATCATTCATGAAATTCGGGCTAGCGAAGGCAAACGAGCAGAGCGTGAGTAAGCTTGTCAGTGTAGCCTAACATACAGTATAATGGGTCTCGAACCCGACTAAATAACATTAAAGAAAGAAGATACGAACGAGCTCAAAGAGGGTGAGCTCGTAAGTCACCGATGAAGTACTACATAACGTGTCAGTAGAGAAGACCTCTTAGTTTCCACCTTTTTAAATAGGTTTTTTCCGATAAGTGCAGGGCAAGGCATCTCCGTTCCTCGTAGATGATCCGCGTAGCGTGAGCTTAAATATACCAGAAACCTACACCGAACGGTCGTCAGCTGATTCATCTACCTCAGAGTCAAGATCAAGTAGGCAAATGGAATGCTTCAAACGATGAACGATCGTGCAAATCTTACAAATCAACTGACCATCACGCCAAACAAAGTTTGGTGAAGTTAGAAAGATATGAGAAAATACAGAAAACCGGTGAACATTCTAACGGGTGCAGATGCAAGACGCTAGGTATCTTGACTTGTTGGAGAGACAGAGCTTATACATAGGGTGCGCCAAAAAGATCTTAACAGTCAACCGGGGAAGTCCACGAAATTGTCGCGGAGTCCTCCCGGAGTTTTTCGTTCAACTGTTAACATCTTTTTGGCGCACCATGTATATGATGAATGGTTGCCAGTTGATTTCTGTTGACTTTTTGCTGAACCCCACTCCTAATTTGAAATTTTCCTAGCTGTTCTCCTCCCATCTGATGGACTTTGAAATTTTCGACTGGTACTCGATACCTGATTCAAACTTTTCCGAGTTCCCACCCCTCTTCCGGCCCATACCTCATATTATGCTGTGCTCATACTAGGTTTAAGCCACCACTATCTATTTATTTATTGAATTTAATTTATAGTGGTGTCACCAACAGTCCACTGACCAATCACAGGTGACACCATTTTTATAATGATAATAATAATGGTAATAATAGTAATAGCAACGAGAAAAAAAAAAGAGTTTTAATGAATAATGATAACAATGATAATTAATTTTTCTCTCATGCCGACTGCTCCCTCATACCCCTCATGATATTGTGGACAACTAACAGAATATACTCGCTTTACACTAGATCTAGTCTGTATACTTGGACCCTGCTCGAAATTTTCCAAGTTTCCTGCCCGTCTCTACTCCATACAGTACATTACTAAGCTTCGTGTATACTTTCTATGCACTTCTACACCACTTCTACTGGACTAGGAAGCGAGCTTCCCAAAAGCTATGGGTGAGCAACAATGGCCCATCAAAATAGAACGTTGGAACGATAAATCAGTCGACCGTATGGTAAAATAATTAGAACGTGTGCAAAAAATATCAGCGGTAATCATAAAAAAAATTACGATAAAAAACGGTGATCTAATGAAATTTATTGAAATAAAATTTGGGCTTTACTACCACTCTAAAAATTATATAATTCGAGAAAGGCTCGAGTTTCGCAGTGCCTAGACTGCATTATCAAGAGCAAAACAGCTTTTCTTGAATTATACAATTTTTAGAGTGGTAGTAAAGCCAAAATTTTATTTCAATTATACAAAAAACCTACCACGAAAAAAATCTCTTTCTTTTTTTTTGACGAAATTTATTGTAAAAAGTATGACAAATATAGGTACAAAATAATGTTTATTTTTTTAAGCAACACGACGGGCTATTCGCTCCGTGGAGGTACATAGTACGTGATAGAAGAGTACAGCTTAACTAGTTAAGACTTACAACATATAGAATTGGAAAAGGTAGGAGTGTACAAGAAAAAATTCGGAGATGAACATGGTAATATTGGTAGTACTAGTGTGCGACACTTCCTCTTCTAGCCTAAAGGAATATGCTTTGTATCTTCTGGCACCGTTATCAGTTTCAACCGAATCAGCATACCAAGGATGTGTTTGCAGGTATGGGCGCGTGCACATGCAGTTGGACAATTCATCAGGAAATATTAGGATGTATCAAGCAAAAAGGCGTCCGCACAATGTATTTCTTACGAGACGGACGCCCTTTTGCCAGAGCCCCCTTCATATAGTGATGACCCAGAACCTGTAGTATTCAGATTTGAATTCGTCGAAGGAGGACTTGAAAACGCTGTCAGTCTTTCTGAGGTTATAGGGTCGGATCCTCTGGAAGCAGTGGACTATACCGCCGAGTTGACATTCTACTCCTCATCGTCGCTTGCGCAAAAATCCTCCACGAAAGCCATGCCCGTCATTTTTTATGAAAAAAAAAATACAGCACGCAAAATTAATTAATTTTTGAAGCAATTATAACAACGCTACAACGCAAAAATATAAAAGAAGCGAAATGCAAATGCAAGAAAGTCAGCAGTTAAAATTAAAATAAAAAGCAAAAAGCAATCCTAAAAAAGTTGGCGCATAAACTTTTCTTATCTAAATATAAAATGGTACTCAAATAAATGTTAATTACCTATCATTATGTAATATAAGATACTCCAACATATCACTTTGCTTTTCGCGGCCTTCCTCTCTTTCTAAGCCTTTGCCTCGACCAACCGTTCATTCGTTCCCTCAATACCATTGTTCGTACTGAAGAATCCTACTGCAGCCCCTTCATACCATTCAGGATACTTGACCGGCCACGAATCCTGGAAGTAGGAAAGGATTCCTGTAACTCACACGTTCTCGTCCTTTCTCCATTTCCTCACTAATAATTCTAATGCCTGAGTTGTAACAATGTTGCGGTGTCTGAATATCTGCTTTCAGCAAAGCTTTTTTCCGCATTTTTCAAGTCTCGAAGTAAGTTGACGCAGAAAAAGGCAACCAACTTCACATGACAGAACATGATGAAGTTAGTTATCTATCTGTATAGTGAAAAAAAATAATGAAATACATGTAGGCTAGAAATCTCAGAAATACAATGCAGTAAAATGTGATTGCGAATTTCATATACCCAGGCTAAACATTCCACACTGCACATACTGTTGTGACCTTTGCGTTCCAATATTTCGTTTTTTTGCGTGCTCACTTCATCTCGTTTGCATTTCATTTTCATCATTTTTGTAGCATACTTTGCGACAAAAATGCTTATTTTTTGCGTGCTGTTTAATGTATACCATTTTTTGTAAACGAAAACGTCAATAATCATTACAATACCGGTATTGATGTTCTCTTTATTGGTACTATGACACGAAATATCGTGCATAATTCATCTACTAGCTTGACAGTTCATTCATCTTTTCCTATACGTTTATCTGCTATCGGTAAGACGTTCTGTTTTAAACGGGCAAAGTATTTCTACCCTAAAGCTATTAGCTTGAAATATTCTAAACTGCACTCATACTAGACTAAGAAGAAGGGCGAACGAGCGGAGCGAGTGAACCCTTCAAAAGCCACTAGTTTGAAACATTGAAAGCTCGACTTATACTAGCCCAAAAGAGAAGTGTAACCACCCTGATATGTATTGAGGTATAGTATACAGATTGTTAAGCGTATCGGTGTTCATTACTGAAAAAAATGTTTTGCACTTTTTGCATGGAAAATTCAGCAAAAAGGGTACAGTTCGGGAGTTCATCACAATTTGCTCTCGCAGTTACGCAAACATGACTCAACTTTTAGCGATATCTACATAGATTTGGTATAGATATACCGAAAAAATCAGTAATATTTGCATAACTGCGAGAGCAAATTGTGATGAACTCTCGAACTGGACCTTTTATGCTGAATTTTCTATACAAAAAGTGGAAAACATTTTTCTCAGTATTCTGTATTTTCCATCTACACGGCCATACTGACATTCAACACCAAAATACTTGCACAAATATTTATTCGTTTATTGAATTCATTTTATAGAGGTGTCACCAACAAGGACACTACTTTTATAATATAATCTTAATAACATAACGATAATGGTAATAATAGTAATAGTTTAAAAAGGAAGAAGAAAAAAGTGATAATGAATAATAACAATGATAACACTACACAACAAAAAAAAAAAAATTGAAAACCACATGAACGAAATTATACGATTCTAAAAGTATTTTCGACGCTGATCACGATGCCGTTGTCCGTTTTTCAAGTTTTGGCCTGGTTTTTGAGAAATGATCAAATCAAATTCCCGCGCTTCGTTGCGACGCGCAGTGTATGTTCCCGTTCTTGCGAAATTCGATAGCTGGGTAACATACGCCGCGCGTCGCAACAAAGCGCGGGAATTTGATTATTTCTCGAAAACCGGGCCAAAACTTGAAAAACGGACAACGGCATCGTGATCAGCGTCGAAAATACTTTTAGAATCGTATAATTTCGTTCATGTGGTTTTCAATTTTTTTTTTTTGTTGTGTAGTGTAATTAATTAATAAATTTCTCTTTCATACCGACTTCTCCCTTATCCCCCTCATGATATTGTGGACTACTAACAGAATAACGACGCTACCTAGTCCCACTGCACACAATATTCACAGCTCTGGTTACTTTTTCGCGACTATTTGGTTGTAAAGACGCAGTGCACGATTGATGGGCGTCAGATCGAAATGATTGGTGTGGCAGTGTGTAATGTTGAATAAGTGTTGGCTTCTGCTAGGTCTAAGTGGGGCATAGAGACCGATCTCTTTTCTGAATCCGCTCTATAGCTTTTAGTTGGCTTTTGGCTATTGGTCCCCATATCATTCCCCTGAAGTCAAGATGCACCCTCACCAGAGTGAAATATAATATCATTAATGGGTTGTTGAATATTATGGAGTGTCTCATTATTAAACCCAGATTTCGTTTGGCATTGTTTGCTAACTTGTGCAATTTCTTATTAAAGACAAAATTATGCTCAACTAGTATGCCCAGGTTCCTAACTCAATCAACATGTTGAAGTACTTCCTCCTTAATTTTATAATTTGTGTCAATGAAATTCACTGAGAAAGACACGTAACATGATCCTTCATTCAATTGGCTATACCGATTTTTTTTTTTTTGTAGTTAAGATCAGACAAACGGAAAACGATCATCCGAATCTTACTTAAACGCTATATTCAAAGTCATATGATCGTTCAATGCTATCAAGTCTCATCTCCATAATTCGATAGTAAGATATTTGTCTCCTCTAGTTGGATGACGTCATCAGAGGAGTTATCGAAGTCATAAACCTTAGTAGCTTTTTTTCACGTCTTTTACTCATTCCGTGGTCAATTAGAGAGCACTAGTGATTTACTTGGCAACAGCGCTGTATAGCTGAAACATGATACGGGCATATAAAAGAGAGGTGGACAAAATTCTGATGAGTGAACCAAAGTTGCAGCCCTACAAATTCTGAAATTGGGAGGGGAGATATTCCGAGTCGGAACGCAAAGGACAGTATAAGGTATGAAGAAAGTTCAGGATATCTATATGCTCCAAGAAGAGTCTGCAAGGCGCTATTAACCAAGTTTTGATGAGCAGAAGTACATCCATTGATTAGCTACCCGTCAAATTACATCATTTCAGTTTACTCGCCGTCTACTTGTACAGAGTACATAGCTAAATATCTTCCTCATAATTACTTTGAAAATTTTACACGCGTAAACAACTTTTCCCACTCGCTGAAATCCTCAGTATTTTTTTATCGCGTTTCTCGAATATCAGTTCTTATTCGTAATTTCATTCTAATAATATTTCAATAGAACTCACATGTTTACATTTTTTCTATCAGCTGGTACTTGGTCCGATAGCTACAACGTTATCTCATAGTTGTTTCCCTAAAGGTACCGCGCGGTACTAAAGTCGAATCATAAACGTTAATTCATGGAAAAATATAAACATCCTAGAAACCCCGTTCTCAAGTCACTACATCTTTACTTTTTTTCTGAAATTCAAAATGATCGAGTTAGGTTTGAGTAAGGTAAGGTTCTCGGATTGCATCGCCTGTCTGCTGGTTCTATCCGCAAAAAAAAGAACTTAATGAATCA
Organism: Aspidiotus destructor; assembly: GCA_035079395.1. Lineage (NCBI taxonomy): Eukaryota > Metazoa > Arthropoda > Insecta > Hemiptera > Diaspididae > Aspidiotus > Aspidiotus destructor. Next base: position 4,639,425 of record JAVHKZ010000003.1, on the reverse strand, counting down.
ATAACACGAAGAAATCTTTCGTTATCGACGTCTTTTAAGTACTAGTTTTACGAGCAGTTTGCGTTCCTAAAGAAGGTGTTTACCTTCGTACCGAATTCTCGATATTTTTCTGACTATCGCTTTAAAGTACGAACAGATTCTTAAGAAGACATCAAACTACAATTGTAGGCGGTTAATCAAACGTATCAGATAAAATATTATTCAACGATACATCTGAGTCGTAGTATGAGTCATCTGTAAGGCTGTATAAGAGATATGAACACATTTGCGGTCCCGCGGCCGAACCCCGAGTCATGAGTGAAGCAAATATAGGAGGTGGATGACAAAGCGCAATAAGTCCATTTTTAGGAAAATTGAGTTAGCAACACTGTCTAGAAGTAAATTTCACGGGGAACCCAATGGTGCCATCCGCAAATGTTGAAAACTTCATCATTTCACGTTATAACCATTTTTCAGCACCCTGTTTGCGACAAAATACAATAAATCCGTGCCGTTTTGCGTTCAAACGCAATAAGTCCACCTATTTCTCTGTTAAAACGTGTTTTCTTGGGGTACCCGTGGTTTATGATGTCAGGTATCGACGGGAATGTGATCTACAGGAAATTTTGGTCATAAAACCAACCGTCAGCGCATTTTGTCCCAAAATACACGTAACTTCAATTTTCCTTTTGCGTCAAAACGCGATAACTTTTCATTTTGCGACAAAACGCAATAACAGAAAATGTTATGGCCTCGCCTGCGCGGGGGTTTGCGTATTTCGTGGGAATCCTTACGTTTTGAGTATTGTGGGATGCCTGCCCATCATATGAGACCATAATTTCCATTTGTAAAGCTCTCTCAGTGTTGCCAGCATATTTTCTTAATTTCCCGGAAAAATGGAAAATGGACTTATTGCGCTTTGTCATCCACCTCCTCTGTATGTACCCCACACTACGCTCCATAACCCGCACTCCAACCTCTCAATGAACAGTACCTTTACGTGTCTGATTGTGTCAGGATTTGATGATGAAAGCAAGGAGAGAGAATGTGAACACATTGGATGATCAGATTAGTTGTAGAAACGTTCCCTAGTTATGAAAGAGAGGACAGTAAGTCGATGGTGAGTTATAATCGAGTGAGAAGATCGCCGAGTAACGTGCGATAGACAGGAAAGAGGTAAATACAGAGGTGGAATGTCTTTCGCGATAGAAACTAACAGTTTCGAATTTTAGATTCAGAATTGAAGAAAAATCCTTATACTTGTGATTTCTTCAATCAGTTTTTAATGGACACTTGTTTAATTTCGAGATTTCTGCGACCATGAAGGAGCCAGCAGGGTCGACATCTCTTGTTCTTCCCATGAGGTGCAGAGCTGTCTTCTAGTTAAACCCTCACCCTGAAGCCCCACCCCCGTTCCCCGTAGCGTTGAAAAGCCGCTCTGTTGTGTGGTGCATTTTGCACACGGAACCACACCGGGTGCCTGCCACGGGAGCCGGGGCTCTAACCGGGAGTTAGTTACGTACAACGAAGGTGCATATTATTTTTTTTTTCTCTTTATAATTTATGCACTGCCAAGCAAGGAAATTCACCGACAAATAATCTGAAAAGAAATTAACCTTCAAGTACGTACTATTAGCTAGTATTAAAAATGAGATCTTCAAGGTCGTCCCTTTCAAAACCCACTGTAACTGTCACAACCTTGATGCTTGATCATCAACCAGTGAATTTCTTCAAACATCCTAAAATTGAAATCTATCTACTGGGCACTAATCATCTGTCTGGTTCAAGTACTGACGCCGTGGATAGTCTGATTGTTCGAGTACAGCCACACCTGGTTGGAACAGAATTATGCTTGAGACGTTTAGAAATGGCGAACATTCATGGCGACGATTTCGGTGATCGTGATCAATACCAACAACTGATACAAATACCGAAACGACTACGACGACGAGCGATTATAGAACTGCAACGATTGCGATTGACTTGTCAGGCCCTAGAATATGCTAGACAAATCAATCGCGATTTCGTCGCCGAAAACAAGAAGGGCTATCGTGTCCGTCCTGTCATCGTCGAAGATCTTGCTATTGGAGCCGATATGTTCGCGCCGTTCCGAAAGTTGACTTGGAAATTGGAATCGAGAGAACCGACCATATTGAAGAGCCCTCTCAAGCCTTATAGGATTATGCTTATCGATCGACCTCTGGAAGAAACATACCTAAAAGTAGCTTCGGCGCTGACGGATCGAGAATACGAAGTAATATATCGGTATAAAGACGACTTCATAAATTTATTTCTACAAAATGAAAACTACGGAATTATGATGGAAATATGGCGTACGAACAGAAAGCTCACGCGAATTGAAATTCAAGAACGAGACGTATGTCTGGCTTGGTCTTTATTGCGGGCTGTTGAGATAAGTAAAGATTATCCAACAGGACCACTGCGGATTGTTGCATTAGTGGGTCAAAAACATGTGCCTGGTATAACACATATTTTACGATCTAATAAGGCGATTGAATTTTTGAGAAGATACGAATAGTGGCCTACGCGGGAAATTTCTGCAACTCTTTCCCGCAAAATTTCTGTCTGAAATTTGTCTATCAACGTAAACCATAATTCGAGTTATACGGAAACAGTTAATCTGTTAAATTCTTAAAAAATTAACGAATTACAAGAAGGCGAAATGACAAGTTTGCATACGTTATTCTAGTATCACGTTTTCGCATTGGTTTGATAATAACAGTTCATGTCTTCCGTTTCGTCATTTGTTTTCGATTACTTGAAACCTGGTGCTTATATTCGTATCATTATTGTTGTACAGGTACCATCGAAATGGACGTGACTTCTCATGCAAATTTTATTACCAAGGAAAAATGTCGGTCTCAATAAAATGAACCATTTACTACTACATGTTCGTTTAACGCGCGACATTATCATTAAGCTTGCCAAACTCACTAACTGAGTATTTTGTATGTTATAGATTAACGTGAAAGTAATAATTATACCTACTATAAAGGTATTTTCCATACGTACGCCTTATACCTATACATATATTTATTCGTATATTGATTGGCCAAACGCGAATCAATATACCCATCCTTCAACACGATGTCCGTTAAAACAGGTGAAATCAATTATTTTATTTTAGTCAGAGTGAACTCTCTCATACCTATACAATCATTTACACAGCCAAGAGAAGGCTGCAAAATATCGGTCCAAAACGAATGCGTAGAACAGATGTCAGCCTTTTCCACCTGAAAATGAGCATGACTATACGCAGGAAAAATGTGTATCGCAGGATATTTTCATGCAAAAGGTATTTCCGGAACAGTATAAAATTTATTCTGGTTATTTTTCGCCATCGTTTGATCACTTTGGCAGATAGTAAAAGTCATCGGTGGATAGGTCAACGGAAATTGAGAAAAGGAAACCGTTATGTAGGGTAATTTATCTGATACGTTCGATTGGATAAGGCGCGCTTTTGTTCGACGCTTACGAGGATAAAAATTACTTACGAAATTGTTTCCGTATAATTAGCTAGGTATACGATCCTCATTGGCTCTAAGGAAACTACGAACTCCATACAATAGTTTTGAGAATTCTTTCCAAAGTTCTTAGAATCAATTCAATATACAGAATAACAAAACCTTCTGGCAGAGTCAGAAAAATAAAGATCATTTTTATATATTTTTGCATATAGTATAACTAGTATATCGCGTATCAAACGTTTCGGGGCTGATATTATGGTCTATGCTAGGTTTAGTCTCAACCTAGTACAGTCTAGAATACTAGGTCTAGAGTTCTCAACCTCGCAGATGTACAAATTCGGTCGGTCGAGGGTTCATAGCAAATTTTCCAAGTTTATTAGCGAGGGGGAGGGTGACGGGGCAGTAAAGGTATTAGAAATGTCGAAAAAACTCACTTTCGGAGAATTCAACGCTCGAAATTTTTTCGCACCTCTACTTCCTTCTTTGAAGAGGGCTCAAAGCCCAAATTTCCTTCAATTCTTCAAAAAGTTCATATAATTTTTCTATGTTCTCCGAAAGTGAACTTATAGCTTTTACTTTTTTAACTCTCTGATGGATGTATAGAGCTTGATACCAACTTTCCTTCCTCTTATAGAAGTTGAATCTCGCGAATTTTTTCAATTCCTCCCGATGACGTTTCTAACATGCAGGTTCTCCCGGGGAATTGCTACTGACATTCTAGGCAACACGTGGGAGAATGGTGAGCGGAGGAAAGGCTCAAGAAGTTGATCACAGACGTATACTTGGTAATTTTATGTGCCATTCAAATTTGACGTTTTCATCTCAACGAATTACAATTTTAGGAAAGTTTGATATAAATTTTCGATTTTTCCTTAATTCAAGAACGAAATTCGAAGAAGCGGGAGAGATCAAAAGTGCTGTTCGTTGAGGATAACATGCGAAAATCGAAAGAGCCCTCTTTTGAAAAAGTATGTTCAAAAACGTACAGGCTTTCCACTTAATTCTATTCCAATATTAGTTTTGAAATACAAGCACAGGTCATTAACCTTGACTCAAAGACATTTTCTTTGGATAGGTTCATTTTGAATTATTTAATTTTCCTTAGCAATAATATGAGACGTGCTCGACTTGGCATTTTCTCACAAAACCGTCGATTATACAAAATAGATGTTGAAGATGTTTCTATCAGATAGTAAGCGAGGTTACAATAGAAATTTCGACCAAAAAATAAAGGCAACTTCTTCAATAGAAATTTGACAACAATTTCTACAGCTGTGAAAATAGTTCGCTTCAAACTTTCCCTCTTGCAAGTTCGATCAAAATAATCAAGTATTCTTCTTCGCGAGGATTAATGATGTAAATTTTCGGAACTCTGAGAGCATTTTTCGGGGGGGGGGGAGAGGAGGAATTTAGGATTCCGCAAAGTTTCATCTGTGCTAGATCTCCCCCCTCCCAGTCTGTCATCACTAAGGATAAGCTGGGTATGCACAAGTGATGAGAAGAAGACGGTCGCCACGTTGATGAAGTCGAAGAAGGAGCAGTTTCAGGTCTTAGGAGTGCCACGAGAAAAATGCAAATATAAAAAAATAAGTGAATTCTTCTTTATTTTGATGTTATTGATATCCAGAATTTTCTTAGAGCACCAGTTAGATTGCTTCTCTTTCGACTTGATCAAGCTTGTTCTGAGAGACAAAAATGCGTCAGTACTTACCGTTTAAACTTTCGCACCAATGGTAAATTAATGCAGGTCAGAATGAAACCGATAATTTCCACAATTTTCAATCGAGTCTACAATACTTGTTTCACGATAATATTATGCTCGCAAAATTCGATTTCAAGATTTTTTTTCATAATCGCTCGAGAAAAGAAATACAAGACCTACAAGAAAATTAACTGTCGAGAACGTTTAGCTGTCATTATTTTTGGTATTTTTCGAATGCGAACGCGTGCGACGATCAGCGTACATTGGCACGACGAGCCTAACGATAAAGCGAAATGCGGAAACTAGAAAATTATCGGAAAATTACTCAATTAGTATTCACAGACAATCCTCATCATAGGAACTCATCATCAAGAGAATGACAAAGCGCGCTTCTTTCTGCAAGAACCAAACATTCTTTAATAGCATTGTTTTCTTGTGTGCACAGACATACCAATGCGTTTTCTCTGAACTAGGATTAGATTCTTTTCGAGCAAATGAATTGTTTCTTCAAAATTAGTTAGGTATGCAACGAATTACGAGTTAATTATAGAATCGATGAAGAAAATAGAATGTACGTAGTTTGATATCACTTTGAGAGTGATTCAGAGGTGGTGTCAGATACAAAATCGTACCCTTTTGCATCTTCCAATAACGCTGCATTCCTCACAATGATGATTCATTGCGTCAGCATACCTACTATACCATACTTCGATATGAATCATTCGCATTCCTCTTTTGCGCCGACCTTCTAACCTGTTCACAATTCAGGAGATTTAATTCGACCAATAAAACCGACGTTTCCCTCCACACCTTTCAGCCAACTCTCAAGCCCATCGACCTTCTTCGAATTAAATCTTCTGAATTGTGAACAGGTTAGCAGGTCGGTGCAAAAGAGGGATGCGAACGCAATGAATCATCATTGTGAGGATTGCAGCGTCATTGGAAGATGTAAAAATGAATGATTTTGTATCTGACAGGTGGATAAGACTTACGTCTTTCCATTCTTCCTCCCATAGTTGAAGTCATTCAGACTAGGAAGATACTCATGTATCAGGGAGATACTAAAGTATCTAGTAAACAGCTCTTGAAAGCTTTCAGGGTGGTGACTAGTTTGTCCTACGCAACATTGAATCAAAGAGGACCGACATGAGTTAGAAGAAGACAGTAATATGCGAATGTAACAATGTCAGCCCTCCTCAAGAAAGCTCAAGGGAGGGCCGACTCCACGAAGATCGCATACAGAAGAACACAAGTAGCAAAAATAAGATGCCATTGCGAAGGTGCAATAGCAGCGGGGAACCCACTGACACTTGCTTTTTCTATAGCCTAGACAAATTTATCCATGCAAGGTAACGTACAAATCAAGGATCGAGAAAATTCTAGGCCTTAGACAATTTACCAAAAATGATGACGTCACAAATGAACAGACGCGGACTTTTTCTGAAAACTCACCGGTTCTATAACGGAGTTGAATGAGGGGACGCTGGGAAACTGTTTCGTGGGGTGTTTCAGAAGAGCTTTCTGAGTATCATGGTGTTTAAATCGTTGCATATCTGGCTCATTGAAAGGGTGGTGGTTGAAAAATTGCATATCTGGTTAATTGAAGTAGCTATTTTGAATAGGCTACATACACTTACTATGTATATGATAGGAGGACTTTAGAAAACAGGTTCCAAGATAGAAAAGTATAAATTATAATAAGCTAATGCCAACATACAGTATACTGGCCTTGAACTGGGCTAGGACCCTGTCATGATAGAAGGGGAACTTGTAAAGTTTTCGACCTCTGAGGTTTCAAACGTTTTTTCCGAAAAATCCTCGATAAAACAGGTTTCCTCAAAAATCTTTGCAATCGATATAATTTGAATTTTAGCTAATGTTAAAATCATGATTTACATCCTTTAAAACGCCGAGTACGAATTCCATCGCGCGCAAGAATACTATACTTCCCAAAGTCGGTAAAATTTTACAAAGAGCTGCGCTCGAACCTACCGTGCTGTGTCGACGTACGCCAAAATCGACCTGCTGGCAGAATTGGAAGCATCGAGGTTTGAGGCAATGTATGAGACAAGAGACCACCCAACAAGCAATTGCGGACAGAGACCATGGTCAGCTGAGTTTATGATGAGTAGCTCTGAAAGGGTTCGCAAATAAAGTTGAACGGCAGTCGTGTTCATATTGTGATTAGGAGCGGTTATGATAGACCACAGTACACCTTTGAGCGTGAGGCGTGGAGACGTACGCGAGGTGAGACAAAACAGTCTCTTCATAAGATCGGAACTCACCTCGATTGACCTGGTCTCGAAAATGACGGAACCATGTACCTACATTTGCCGCCAAGGTAATGAAAAAAAAAAAATCACAAGAAAATTCAGCGTGGCACAAGTCGGAGGGGAAAAAATGAATATATAAAACAATAGAAAAAACACTCACGCAGTCGCGTGAGTAGTACACGACTTTTCCTTTGACTAATGAAAATTCACTGAGAGGATCACTGCTAGTAAGGACTCATAAACTCTAATTATTCTCGCGTCACCTTTTTTTCAAAAAAAAGTCGGCAAATGTTCAGAAATTCTAAAATCTAATCACTGAACAAATTGTCCATCATTTCAATCAGAAAACCATAGATGAATCACTATCAATTAAGCTCATTTGATTCTCGAACAAATTGTAGGCACACAAGAAAACACTAAAAAGCAAATGGTATAACCAAAGAAAAGAAATAAGAGCAACGTCAGCAACATCTAAATCGTAACGAGAAAAAAAAAATTGCGGAATGAAAAAAATAAAAAAATTAGAAGTCCCAGTTGTGGCATGAGAAATATTAAAATGTAAGAAAACTCCAGTTCTAATTACCTAAAATTCGTAAAAGAAAAAAAAAAAAAAAAAAAAAAAACTACATGCAGGAATATTCATTGAGTCAATAAGGCACGTACGGCGTTTTTCGGACGCCCGCCGTTTTCCATTTTGACCTAACGGTAGAGACCGTGCTTCGGCAGGCCCTCGTTCACTCTCGTTTTTGAGGAACCTTGCCATGGATCTAATATCTCACTTTTTTAGCTTGAAAATTCGGTACAAAAAAGAGCTTTACAATTACTTTTTCCTACACGATCTTCTTAGCCTAGTATTTGTCTAGTATACGGTATATTAGGGCTCCAGCCGCTCATCTTTTCATTCGCTCATATTTTGTCTCTCATCACCACCATGTTCCACGAATTCCATCCCAATATTCTTCATCTAAAAATCCAGCTACAAAGACAATCCGAAAAAAAAATATATATTTTGAGAAAAGTCGAGGAAATAACTGAACCTAACCTAACCTAAGCCTAAAGAAGCCCTCACTGTGTGAAATCATTCTTCTAAACTAATTTAATGAACCCTTTGTCAAGAATGAACCTGTCGAATGAAAGGTTCTTCATAACAATAGACGCACTGATAACAAAAGGATAAGGGTTTGCTTCAGGTAATGTGAGCGACTATACTCCTAATGAGTGAGAAATTAATTAAAAAATTGCAAATTTCTCAAGAACTACTCGTCCGATTCTCAAAAAAATTGCGGGTGCACATCTTCAGATATACTACTACAACATGGCCAAGTTTCAAGAAAATCCGTCGGGTAGTTTCGGAGGAGTTCGACGGAAATAAAAATCTTATAAATAATAAATAAATATAAGGAAACCTGAACGGGCGGGTGTAATACCTCACTTTTCCACAAGGAAAAGTCGGTAAAAGAGGGAGAACCTCCGCCTGAGAAACCAGAGTCGCGATGTGCAGCTGGTATAGGTTCTGTCCGAGGAGTAGACGCATGTATTTGTGGTATAAGACTATCTGAATTCTAGGTTGAGTGCCGCGCGCTCCCTCGAACCTCTGTAATGGCTTCAGTGACGGACATGACCTAGAGCGCGGACCTCATGAATAAAATGGATCAGACTACTTTCAATCCGACCCTTCTGAACTACCGATACAATACCCGAACGACTGGATACCGGTGTTGGGCTTACGGTTTTCTTGAGAACCCTTCTGGGCTTGATTTTGAAAATGTTTCAGTTCAACAGCAGCGTTCTACTTGTCCTGTGTGTACCTGTGAAACGCAGTAATTAATGGCCGACTGTCCAGTACGATCACTAATACACAAGTCCACAGTGGGATGAAACGCAAATTTAGCTGAACCAAAGTCGGAAAAAGTTCAAGGACCTCTTGCATATAGATAGAAACGGTTTGTGGGGGAGCTCAACATTCTTTTGATTCTCACGGGAAATTTGCGACCGTACTTTTTGTAATTAATTATGCCTACTAGAAAATTGATCGGAAATTTGATAGTTTCAAGTGATGGTTCCACCACCACTTTCCACCACCGCTTGCTTTTCGTCATCGTCAATTTATTGAAAAAGTACTTCTTCAGTCAATAACTCTAATGCGGCTCCGATGGTTCTGCATAAGTGGAGACTAGATTCTTGGGCACTCGGTCACTTTTTTTCCTAAAGGCAAAACTAATAAAATTCAAAAAAAGTTTGAACTTTGATAAATGATATGCAGGAAAAAATTCTATTTCGCCAAAAAATACTAAAACTGAAATTAATACCAAAATGTCAGAAAATTCCAGAATCACCCAAAATCTTGCCTTGCCAAAAAAACGAACACGTTCTAGAGAAGATTTTTTGAGAAATTAACAATAATTTACGACAAAAATGGGATCAATTTTTGTCAGCAAGTACTGAATTCTGGGCCGAAATTGGGTCAATTCTTTTAGGATAATTCATAAATTTGGGTCGAAAACAAAAAGTTTTTTATTAGAAAAAATCAACATTATTTTGGTCTCAAATGACACAGTTTTGATTGAAACTTGATGAATTTTCTTCCAAAATTGATTAAATCTGGTAAAACATGCGGTAATACCGGTTTGAAGAGGAAAATTTTCTACTATTTCCAGATCTTTCCAACAAATGGAGGATTTTTTGACCTATTTTTTCTTAACTTGGCGGAGTGTTTGTATAAAAAAGGACAGAATTAACGAAATTCCAAAAATCACGGTTCTCCAGGTTGAAGAAAAATTTCTCTCGGTGTTTTCCTATTCCCATTATATCTGATTGATAAACGAAATACGAAAAATTATGGTTCTCCATATGATAGTGGATGTTTTCAATTTTTCACAATTTCCAGACCGCGTTCCAGCGACTCGACTAAAGACTTTTTGGACTATTTTGTCGCACTCTGCGGACATTTTTACCTAAGAATTGTCTCAAGTGATAAACCGAGTATTGGAAATGGATTTTTGTCCAGCTAAATTCACATTTCATCTCACAGTTTAGTTCAACATTACGAGAGCACTTGCGTGAGCATCCTACAGATTTGTAGAAGTCCTGTGGCGTTACAGTAGGTAACATTTGATGCAAAAAAGAAGAACACAGTGGGAAAAAGGTTCGCGCACGCCAATAAGTACTTCTGTTACTTCTTAGACAGAAGAAAAAGGATCAACCCCGAGTTAGGCCAGGTAAGACAGTCTGCAGTTTTGCAATTTTCTATTGTGCGTTTTCACCCCATTTCTACAGCTACTGGTTGACAATGTGGGCGAGCACCGCATATCCTCTACATCCGTTGGATTCCAAGAAACCATCTAATCGGTCTCTTAGTTGTTTTAATGCAGTTATGCTCGTATTTTTCGACGGCGGGCTTTCTTGCGAATCACACTTGTCAAGATATGAGCACTATGCGGCCACCAACGCTTTCGCAGGAGTTTACGACATTTTTGCTGGTCGTTAATCTTAGTTTATTAGTAACGTCCTCCTTTCATCCGCTCACTCATATTATATAACTATAAGGATAGTAGTCACTGCCATTGCACCCAGTAGGTGACGATACTGGTTGCACTTGACTCACGTTGAAGACAACAATAAAGAAATTCTTCTTGATGAGGAGCCTTCAAAGATAGGAGGAACGTTAAACACCTGCAACCGACCGGGCAAATTATTTTAGATCACAGACTCATTTCATTACTCTCGAAGCCTCCTTTCGAACGACTAGGGAGTCATATGACATATTTTATTCAACAAACAAATCGATAGTGAGGATTTGAAATATAATTAAAATAACGTCGGTCCTTTTTTTAGTATGCTGTAAAACTAAGGCGCTTTTAGAAACAGAGCGACTACTCGTATTCAAACTATAGCAGGGACCTGATCCCTACGGAATCTGATTCCGCGCTTGATTTAGATTTTAGAGTTATCAAGGTACCTGTATTTCAAGAGGGGTGAAGCGAGGAACGCGGGGAACCTGTTCTATGAATAAACGAAGTGCGAAGGAAAGTTGTTCTACGGATCGAATTGGCCTCGGGATCGAAAGTTTTCCTAGTCACTTTCCCATTATGTATAGCTTGGAAGTCAAAATTTGTTTGACAGCCCAGCGCACGACAAATTTTTAAAAAAAGCTGAGAACAGGTTTCCTTTTAATATTAGATGATGCATCAAATGGTACGATGGGCCGAGTGAAAACGCTACTTTAAATTTTACACGAGCAACTCACGTAGCCTTTTCCATCAAATTCTGCGGTTTCTCAAAGTGAGAGGTTGATGACACAAAAAATTGGCGGTAGTGTTAGCCGAATTTCCAAATTTGACGTGGTGCCAGTTTGAATATTCGACGGATGAAATCTTAGAAATTGAGAGGCAAAAGACAGACTCTCGAGTACGTGGGCGGTTTATGATGAGGAGCGCAGGTAACACGCAGATATTTTTAATTCTCGTCAAAAATTTTATTAGAAATATGGGAAAATTTCGATATAAAAAATAAAAAAAAGAAAGATAAAAACAATGAAGTACACCAGATGATGTTCGACGCCGTCGTACGAATTTCTCGTGATTTAAAACCTCTCTGGAACCCGTATTCAAAATTCAATTTCTTCATTTTTTCTCTTCTTTTTTGTATTAAAATTTTTCTAATAAAATTTTCGACAAGAATTACGGAAAACTTGTTTGCACCCCTCATTATACGGTATGTAAAATACCTAACTCGATTAGTCGAGATATTGTCGGCAATGCTGAAATCACGCACAATGTCAAGAGGAATACCGCACTATTGCTAGACACGTGGCCCATCAATGACTCACAATTAGAATTCAAGTGAATAAAATAAATATAAAATGAAACTCAAAGTTCAGAGTCTGAAAAATGAACATCGACAGTACCGAACTTACAAAAATACAAGATACAATATTAAAGATTCAAAATACACGTAAAAATCGGTCGAAAAGAAATGGGAATTTGAGTTAGGTACGCTCACAACAGGCTAAAGATGGACTGAACAACTCGATCCGAAATCGGTACTGAAAATTTTTTGGAATTTTCGAATCTTCAATTGTAACTTGCATTTTCGCAAATTCGGTACTTTCGATATTTATATTTCGTTACGCAAACTTTAAATGTCATTTTATCTTATATTTTATTCGATATTCTATTTTTTGGACTCTAATTTCATTAAACACTCATTATTATTGTTGGTGCTTCTCTATTGCCTCTCGGCTGTTGAGAGGCATTTTGATATTTCTAAAATAAAATAATTTAACATAGGAGGATTCTTGATTGGGCTCGAAGTCTTAGAGAAACTTATTAGTTGATTTAAACTTAGTAGAATTAATTGTACTCACGGACCTGGTCACAGTGTGACGTCGTTCTGATGATTCATACAGTAAATAGAATAAAACTAATTCACAAATAAACAATAACAAAAAAAAAGTGGATATACGCGAGAAACACCATTTCGGTAAGAATAAAATATACTTTACAATTGCCGACGGATTGTGATGCGCAAATCATAGAATCGCGACAACGCGGACAGTTACTTGAAGACAAGTCTTTACACGGAGTTTGCTAGAGACGAGTTAATACTTCGAAGACGAAATGGACAATGCCTGGAGCAAGTACTATTGTCTCTCTTCTGATGCAATGCTAACTCTCTGTTCATGAATGGACATCGTTGGAGATTAAGGATGTTTGTTGTCACGGTTTAGTTTAACGCCTAACAGCAAGTGGTCGCAGCCGTTGCGAGGGGGATAGTTTGGCTAAAGAAAGGATGACTACCTCCCGCAGTATTGCGAAAATAAACAAGAGATAAAAGAGGTATGGCTAGTTAACAGTCTACAAACTTTCTATTCTTAATTCTCTCTGGGACCGTATCAGATTTCGACGTGATCGCCAATGAATGACTTGAATCAACCCTCCCTAAATTCAATTTATCTACAGTACATATTCGCAGGTGCAATCATAGAGTATGGAAAGAATGATTTTCAAAATAATAATAATTCAAGAGTATTTTGTACTTTATTCTCGTGCCGTGCTTAATAATTATTTTTCCTCTTTTTGAAACTCTTAATCTTGAGACACTAATCCGTCTATAAAGACAGAAAAGTTTGCCGAAAATGCTAAAAATATGTCAATTTTTGGTATTGTCTAATGCTTGCAGTCCGTTGGCGATAGTTTATTTATGATAATTAGTACACAAATTATCGAATATTTTTTTTTCCTTTGGTTCTTTGAAGGGGAAAAATTTATTTAATGGTTGCTCGTATACTGTTTGGGTGTATTATTCGTCATCGTACATCGATAATTAGCTTATACAGTTCGAAAGAAATGCGTCAAGCTGAAGTCAAGGTGACATGCTAAACGTTATTAAAATAGTGCGCGTTATTTGCATGGCATATTCGACTCGACCTGAAAGATAGCACGAAGTAACCCGTTTACAAAACATGACTTTCTGGCACGTAAACTATCTCACATCGATATTCATATCATGGTTATCGTGTACGCGTACAATAAAATTATCCATTCGAAAAATGAAGAAGTTGCATTTGTGTGGCGAAACGTCTTATAGGAAATAGTGTTGTACTGATATTTTATGCTTGCATTTCGTGGTACACTAAGAAATGACCAATTCCATCCATCTTTTATAGGTTGGTGTTTTGACAAGAGTCGCCGAAAACTGCTTCTTCAATTGTAAAAAAGCTTAGTTCGTTCTCAGCTCGACTACAATTTAGCTAACAAAGCAACGATTATTATTGGACCGAATTCAATGTGCTTCATTGAGACTGGTTCTAGGACCCGTCCTAGTGCAGATGCCGCTGAGCCGTGCCTCTTTCCTTTTGTCGGTCTATTCTCTCATCCAACTTCCTGTTTTTTTTTTTATCCCAATCTCCTCAACTTCCGGAAAATGAAATTTAAAAAGTACTCGTACACGAATTTTCTTCTCAAAACTCATTAAGGGAGTCACTTGCACTCCACAGTGGGATGACACGTAAATTTAGCTGGACAAAAATCTATTTCCAGTTTTCCGCGTTTAACAATCAGGTGAATTCTTATGTAAAAATGTCCGCCGAGTGCGACAAACCGTGATTAAATCAATTTTTATGAAAACACTCCGCTAAATGAAAACAAAATAGTAAGAAAATCGTCTAGTTACTGGAACAATCTAGAATCTAGATATAGGGGAAAATTTTCTTTATTGAATTAAAAATTATTCAATTCCAACCAATATTATTTGATTTTTCACTAGAACTAATTGATTCTGGAACCAAATTTTCGATAAAAACTGCCTCACTTGAGAGCAAATTTTGTTGTTTTTTTCCAATAAAAATTACTTTGCTTTGGACCAAAAATTAACTAATCTACAAGAAGTAATCTATTTTTGGCCCAAAAGTCAGTACTTCAATTTTAATAAAAATTGATCCAATTTTTTTGGTAAATTAGAAAATCTACACAAGTTAGAATGAAACCTCTTAGTTTTATTGGCAAGAAAAGATTTGCGATAATTTCAGAATTTTTTGGCATTTTCATCAATTTTTTCATTTAATTCCAGTTTTGGTACTTTTTGGCAAAATAGAATATTATTTTTCTTGTGTCTCATTTATCATTTATTTATTTATTTAGAAGTATAATTTATTTTATAGTGGTGCCAGCAACAGTTGAAAAGAACCAGTTACAGGTGACACCACTCCAAACTAAATACTAAGGGGGGGAAAAAAAATTATGATAATAATAAAATAAATAAACAAAATAAAATAAAATAAAAATAAAAAATACAAAAATGAATTGACAATAAAAAAAAACAATAATCATAAAATAAAATAAAATAAAAAAATGAATAATAAATAAATGAATAAAAATGAAAAAATTTTTTTTTAAATTTAAAAAAATAGAAAAAATTAAAAAAATAAAAAATGAAAAATGAGTGGTGCCACCAACAGTTTAAAAAAACCAATTACAGATGACACCACTCCAAACTAAATACTAAGGGGAAAAAAAATTATGATAATAATGATAATAATAAAATAAATAAACAAAATAATATAAAATAGAAATAATGAATACAAAAATACAAAAATAAATTGACAATCAAAAAAAAATAATAATAATAAAATAAAATAAAATAAAATGAAAAAATAAATAATAAATAAATGAATAAAAATGAAAAAAAAATTTAAAAATTTAAAAAAATGGAAAAAATTAAAAAAATTAAAAATTAAAAATAAAAAATAAAAAATGAAAAATGAAAAATAAAAAATAAAAAATAATTAAATTAAAAATAAAAATAAATAAATCAAAAAATAAAAATAAATAAATCAAAAAATAAAAATAAATAAATCAAAAAATAAAAATATATAAATTAAAAGATAAAAAATCATGATTCGAACTTTATTTTGAATTTTATTAGTTTTGTTTAGGGGAAAAAGTGGCAAATGCCAAGGAATCTGGTTTTCAGTTATGCAGAACAAATAAACTCTTTTTTCAAATTTGTCAACATTAGCTGTTTCTTGAGACATAGTTGGCGCCTCTTCTCCTTTGAAATTCATCAGAAAACTTATATCTCTTGAAAGCCGCGTTTGAGTTATTGACTGACTGGGTACTTTCTCAAAAACATTAATGATAACAAAAGGCAAGTGGTAGTGGAACCATAACTTGAATTTGAACTATCGAATTTTTAATAAATTTTCTAGCACTTACATAATATATTACCAATACAAAAAGTATAGTCAAATTTCCCATGTGAATCAGAACTTGAAAAAATGTCAAGTGACAGCAATATTGAACGTGTAGCCAAATTTTATTTTGAAACTTTCCGACATAAAAAACAGGATTTCCATGGAATAGTGGAATAATTCTCTGTACTTTGGTATTTTATTAATCACATTATAACGCTTGCCAGGTGTAATTCACAAAGTCTTACTTGAATTTTGAGAACCAGCAAATTCTGGCGATCGAGTTTTTTACATTTTGAAGTGTGCTATCCAACTGAGAGATTTGCACTCAACTTTGGTCTATTTTGATGCTTCATTAAGGGCAAGGCGTCGGCGTATTTCACTGAGCCATACATTGAACGGGGTCTCAAAACTCCCCCACAAACCATTCCTGTCAATATGCAAACGGTTTCCAAACTTTTTTTTTATGACTTTTGTCCAGCTGAATTCTTGTTTCATCCCACAGTGGCACTCTCTATATTAAGTACCAACCCCCTATTGGCTTGTGTAGAATGAACAGTGAAACTCAATTCATAAATTCTATCACAATGAGGTTGAGGTCACATCAACTTTTTTTTTTCTGGCTCCCCAGTCCGGACGTTCCGGGTGGGGCTAGTTTACTGAAACCGCAGTATAAATGTTGATTCATTTTTTATGGTTTCTCCACTAATCTAATTGAGAAGTTGATTCCATCAATTTTTCACCACGGTTCCTCATTTAGTCTAATTGAGATGTTGATTCTATCACTTGACTCATGGTTTCTTCCATAGTCTAATTTCTTCATGGTTCCTCCCTTGGTCAAATTGAAAATATGTTGATTCTATTTATTCATTTATGGTTTTTCCCTGAGTTCAATTTAAATGTTGATTCATTTTTTATGGGTTTCCCCCAGTCTGATTGGAAAGTTGATTACATCAATTTTTCATCACGGCTCCTCATTTGGTCTAATTGAAATGTTGATTCTATCAGTTGATTTGTGGTATTTTCCGTAGACTAATTTCTTGATGGTCTTACTCAAATAGTGATTCTATTTATTTACTTATAATTTCTCCCAGAGTCTACTTCAAGTATTGATTCTCTCACTTGACTCATGGTTTATTCCATAGTCTAATTGCTTCATGGTCCCTTCATTGGTTTGACTGAGATATTGATTCTA
This sequence comes from Aspidiotus destructor, assembly GCA_035079395.1. NCBI lineage: Eukaryota > Metazoa > Arthropoda > Insecta > Hemiptera > Diaspididae > Aspidiotus > Aspidiotus destructor. The sequence goes on along the minus strand of JAVHKZ010000003.1, from coordinate 4,622,099 downwards.
TTAATTTATTTATGGTCCCTACCCTGGTCTGAATGAAAAGTTGATTCAATCAATTTTTATGATTTTTTCCTTGGTCAAATTCATAATGTTGATTTTATCAATTTATGCATAGAAAATTTAGGGGAAAATAACCTGAAAAGCTAGGGCTCAAACCTTTTACCTCATTTTAACTTATTACTATAGTTTCCTTGTTGGTCCAACTCCAATGTTGATTCTATCAATGAATTCATGAAAAATTTAGGGGAAAAAAAAGAAACCTTCCACAGGGCTTCAACCCTTCACCAAGAGAGAAACAATACAAAGAACGTACAAAGAAAAATGATGAACACCCGAAAGAAGAAAAATAACGCGAAGTGAAAAGGCTATAGAGCAGAAAAAGAAACATCGCGGTAACAAAAGAGCTCCCAAGACGAAAAAAGAATGAAGCGCGCAAGAGCTGACGCGCACGTGTGATCGAGGGGGGTGACTTTCAATCCTGAATGACTTTTGATGGACTTGGAAAATTTTCGACCTCTGTCGGATAAATATGATAGGAGGATCTTCCAAGTCTCAAGGTCATGTTGCCTCCTGGAAAACGCCTCGATAAAACAGGTTCCCTGTTAATATAATCACTTTATCAAAGAGGTTGCAGTTTTTTACTTTGGCGGTCGCCGAATAACCACTTCGTTTGTTTTTGTAAGAAAAATGCACGCATTCAAAAATACATTGGAAACTCTTCATAGCGAACTTCTGTGTAACCAACACCTCCATAATACAAATTTTTCCTTTCCTTTCCATGTCTTTTACATGTCAAAAAATCTCTTTATAACAAATAATTTACTCTTTATAACGAATTTATTTGCGATCTTTACGAAGTGAAATCAGTGATTTTTAATGGTACATAAAGAACGGGAACGTGTTTTTTTATCAAATTTTCTTCCTTCCTCTATGATTCGACACGGTCACGATCATCTACAATAGCAAAAAAATGCGGATTCTGTGCATATAACAATGAGAAGACCAGTGTTCATGTAATGAAGACCAATAGAGAAAAACATTTTACAAGACACCCAACCGTGCTAAAATTACGTACTAAATCAACCAGAGGAAACAGTTAAGTGGAAATGTCACGGGAACTTAGGCATCCTTTCCAAATGGATTTCGTTCAAGCATCAGGAACGCGCGAAATTTTTTCAGACAGTTTTGTTCGGCGAGAGCGAACAGCAGGGAACCATATAAGAAGAATGTACCTGTACTGTGACAAAATCTAAGCATTGTACCTTCCTAGTTACTGCCATGTAAGAAAAAAAGAGAAAAGGTTATAGATTTCTAAACAAGTCTTTTTTGTATACCTTTCAAGCAGTCTTTTCAAAATGGTCCCAATGTAGGTGTGATCGGAGTGTATGTTGCTGCGAAGGTATAAACTGCATCACTGTAAAAAAATAGAATGAAAAATTGCGTCCGAGCGTAACTAAAGTTTCTAGAACGCCCGAGAGAAGTGCGTACGGTATACAAGAGTACATATACCTAAGAGTGCGTAGTCGCATGAAAAAACGTGTTCCATTCATCAAACAATAACTCATGAAATGAGCTTTGGCGAGTAAAAATGAAGAGGATACGATTTATTCTACATAAAATTTCCTTCTTAACTAGGGTAATTTTTAAAAAATTCATCGGCTCGTTCTCGAGTAATTCTCTTTTGAAAATCACAAATTTAACATGAGCTCCATACGTTTTTTCTAGGAGTCAAAATGGCGCATGTCAATACGCTCAGAACTTCATTGTCGAAAAGGCCGTTGGCATTGGTAATTCTATCCTACTCCGTGAAGAGGAAGATTTGGGTTTCTTTTTTCTTATCAACAACAATATCCTTTTTCAGAATTTCTATAACCCCATCTAATCTCATTACGGTCATATGGTGCGACAAAAATTCTAGACATTCACATGGAAGAATTCAATAAATTTTATTGAATTGGCTATTGTTGCAATCTTAAGGGCCTTGCTACATAAGATGCGACATGCGTGCAAAACATGCAACATGCGGCAAATTAGAATTATTCTATCTTGACGCGCGTGTAGGTACACAGAAATCTTGAACTTGTGTGCGTGATGTTGCACGCACGCACGCATGTCGCATCTTATGTAGCAAGGCCCTAACTATGAACGACTTATCGAAGATCAACATTACGAGAAAAGTTTTCAATTTGTGATTAAGAATCGTGGTAAAATATAAATTAGTTGGGATCACAGATCTGCTGTACAAAGTTAACTTGACGTAAGATACGCTAGACAACGATCATGAAGACAAAGTTTTTTGCGCAATTCGTTATAAATGTTTTAGTGATGGATCTCCGATTCCAATCAAATGCATTTATGTCAATTTTTTTCATGTTGGTATATGCAATGTGATGTGCCGTGAGAACCCGTGAGAACCCGTGAGATTAGAATTGTTTAATAATTTTTACATGGAAGAATGCTTTGGTGGTTTCTGAGACTTCTTCCTACGCGAAAGGTTTCAGGATCAATATCACCAAAAGGAGCCGAAATTTGTAGGTTTTTCAATCTGTAAAAATTATTTTGTAAAAAGGTATTTTTGAATATTCGTTGATGTAGGAGAAAAGAAAGGTGAGCGAAGGCTTATGAAAACTTATCAGGAAGGGCATGGCATATCATCGCGAGTAAATGCAAGTCGTCCATTATCAAAGGAGAAAACACGATGAGGGAGCGCCTTTCTGTGGGTCAATTTTTGAATTGCGTCACAGAAATTGTGACACAGTGGTCGGAATCAAGGGATCCGGCACCAGTTAACTGTATCCTGTTAACCACAACACCGACATTATACCTCTCCCTCTGGACGCAAGCATTTCAGTGGGCCACCGAAAAGAGAACTGTAATGGAGCGGTCACAGGGCATGCATGACGAGTGCCAACAATTCTTTGTCGTTTCATCCACTTTGAAAGCATCGATAACCAAGAAGATGCTGGCTCAGTGCGAGGCATGTAATTGGAACTTTTTCGACCAATTTGTTCGAGAGAATTAAGGTGTATGGAGGATTCATCTAAACAGAAATGTTCACCATCAGTCTATACCTGTACAAACCCATTGTACCGCAAACATTTCGCTTGTAAGCATGCGCGTTAGGTATTGCCATCCGGCTGCACTTGGTACATGTTCCGTCTGAGGCAAAGCAAATTCTGTTAGGACAAAAACGTAAGCGTGATCGCCAGCAAAAGCAAAGCAGGCACTTCTTGTTCAATGCTGAATGCATTTCATCTTTTCGTCATATAACTTTCACTTCACATATTTTTAGTTTATCACATACTTCGGGCTCCGTTTATTTTTCCGTTTCAAACAATTATGAATTCTTTAATTCATTTTATATACCGTGCGGCTTACGCTTTTCTGTTTGATACAATAATATACCGTTCAAATATTACATTTTCCGTGCAAAGTCGATTACTTTTTCCGTGCTGATGAAAGATGTATCATACCCGTTTAAAATGTTGTACATTGATTGAGACTTGCCTCCTATTTTACTCTCCTCAGAGCGTTCAGAAAATTCACCCAAGATGGACGCATGCTCGGATGATGAAACTTTGTCTACTTATCTTGCGACGAGACCGTAGCATGAAAAATTGAAGGAATTTGTAGTTAATCTTTTGAAGAAAGCGATCAAAACATCAGCAATCACTCATCTGAAGAAATCAATATCCTTGAGGCGATGAGGCAAGTATGTGCTATTCTTTATTGTGTGCTCAAAAGCCTTTTCTAAATAAGCCTCAACAGAGAATGATCACGAAACGCTGTACAATTAAGGGAATAAATCTAACAGCGTTGCACGTTTAGCACGTTTCATAATTTGAAAGAAGTTAATGCGGGAAACCACAGAAAAAGTCTGATATTCTGGGCTGTGTTATTATCGCACGCATGAAATATTGTTTTTTTTTTCTTTCCTCGTCGTTTCTTATCGGCTTTCATTGAACTCGAATGTTTTTCTTCCTGTATGCGATGTTTTGAATGTATGTAATGGACAGAACTACGCACATTTTTTTTTATAGGTATGCTAATTTGTCTGCGCTAACATGATTCTATCACTGCTTTACAACATCGCAGTTCGGATGCGTATTGGTGCAAAAAAAATTCTCTTGATCAAATCTCGCTGGTCAAAGCGTAGCCTATTCATCGACTGTCAAATCTCGGAGTCGCATATTTTCATAATATACAACCTTCGTCCGGTGTGATTGTTCACTTGTGCTGAAGTTCTTTTCTTTTGCAACCCTTTTCACTCGTTTTACGACAGAGAAACTATCTATCGTGAATTATCCCGTTAGTCTTCAAATCACTCAGTACCGTTATACTTATTTTTTTGTAGAGGTTATATTATTCTTTGTAAATGACTGAAAAAAATAATAATAAAAGGAAGAAGGAAAAAAAAAAAAACATGCCGATTTGATGATCAGTTTTCGACGCAACCCTTTCGACGACGTTTGTGTACGCGAGTCTCAATGATCTGCGTGCTAACCATTCATTATGTGTAATATACGGGAACCTTTCTACACTTTCTTCACTCCTCCCCTTCCATTCTGCCGTATTCATTTTTTTGTAAGCGCTGTGCACCTGCTGTATCGACTTCATTTTGGCAAGTTGAATACTAAGAAGTATACTTTTTGTAACAATATTCAAACGTAGAGGTCTCGACCAATCAAACATACAAAGGTTTTCGATGACATTCATTAAGCAGAAACGGCTAGTTGCGCATTATTTTCTTAATCGGATGAAGCTATGATGGCGTATGACTTATGCGATAATTATGATGGATATTGTATTACAAGCACGAAAATGAATGGGTCGTCTTACGAGTGTCAAGCCCTTTAAATCACCTAACTGTAATGGTCGTATTTGTTATGCCAGGTTTGCGTTGTGCTAGAATGGTGAACTGAGGGGAATACTTCCATACTCAAGCAGGGAGGTTAGTGACGTACCCAGTTTTCAATTATAAAACAGTGACTAAGTTTGAGGTAGTCTCGAATACACACGCGGTATAGAACGTCAAACATATGTAACAACTCAGTTTTTTTCATTTCATGTAATTAAGATACCGCTCAACTCATTAAAAAATTAGTACGAGCGAGATTACGTTTCACAAACATATAATTATCTTTATGTCTTCATAGAAGAAATGAAACTTAATTATGGAAGATCAATAAAAAATGAAAGCTATGAAGATTATTGAATCACATTTCAAATAAGTCAACTGAATCAAATGCCCCTTTGTTTCAGCCAAAATTATAGAAATTTGAATCAAGTGAAAAGAATGTACAGCTCTTCAAATCAGATGTAATCCTTTCGCTCCTGACGCGGCGAATCTCTCATACAGCCAGCCGTCACTCATAGGTGACGGCAAATTACTTTAGTTTATATGGAGGTATTACATTTGTGCGGGCTGTGTGTACCTTCTATGAAACATAGTGTTGGGCAACAAGGAGCAAATATTTTTTGCAATGTTGCCACATTGAAAATTATGTATTTTGGGCGATGTGGGCCCAGACGTCACCAATCAGTGACATGGTCTCAAAATGTTCTAAATGTTCTAATTCGGATACTGTGTGATTTTCAAAAAATTTTTCTGGCCCAGAAAAATGCAGGCTGTTATAAACAGCTGCGGTAGCGAAATGGTTAAATAACAGAGTTTTTACGCTCCCACATGTGAAACATAATGGGAGTACCGGGAAGTAATTCGCGAAACTATCCAATAAGAATGCATACTTCATGTGGGAGGTAGAGTCTCATATCTTTCCTGGTAGCAGGAAAAAAATTTTCTGGTGTAGCCAAATAAACAAACCTAATGTGCTTATGTCTAAGCTGCAAAAAGAAAAAAAATGGAGAATACTCTACTGTATGTTGGGCCAAGGGCGACTGGGATCACCGCTGTCATCCATGAATGACATTGAAAGGCAGCAAGTTAAGAAACTTGATGAAACACTGAGCTAGATACAGGCACTAGGTAATAGACAGGCGAATCAATTTTCTCTTAAAACGAGTGCGATGAATGGGAATACCGTATTCAATGCACAGTGGAAGAGGGCAAGGAGACCATCGGATATTTGGAACCAACACTCACACTGGAGAACGACAGGATAGAATCCACAGAAAGCCAACTCACACCGGCGACGAACGGTACGGTGGGACTGGGGTGTTTCACCGAAAGATTTTCCACCAAGGAAGATTCACCGATTGAGATTCACCTAAAGGAAGTTCACCCACAGATAATTCACCCGATAGAAGAAGTGATTCACCACATGATAAGTTCACCGCGACGAAATTATACCGCCAAAATTCGATTATTTTTCAAAAATTTAGTCGACAGACGACAGAAGCGTTGAGGTCGCGAATTAAAGAGCCACGGAAGAATTGAGGGAACGATGTGGTTGAGACAGAGGAACTTGAAGGAGCGCTATAGTTGAAGTTCGAGATTGGAGCGTAGGTTGGTCACGGAGTTCTGGTTGTGGTAAGGGTGGAATATGCGATGGTGGATGGGGATTTGAGTGCAGGATAGTTGTGAGGAAGTTGGATGTTAGTTTTCGATAATGGAGTGAGGTCAATGGCTGCACAGAGACTTTCAGCGGGACTGCTTCGGAATGCTCCAACAGCTATTCTGAGTGCAAAATTTTGGACAATGTCGAGTAATGTCAAGTGAGAGGAGTTGCGAGGCCGTGAATGTGTGAGCCGTGATAAAATAGTGAGTTCACAGATACGTAACTTTAATACACTTAGTACGAACAGACAAAACGTGTCTGTGAACTCACTATTTTATCATTATTAATGGCTCGTACCTACGAGGACTGTATTAAATTGGATGCGTGAGCCGTAATTGAGAATGGATCGGATCAAGCTCTGGTAGAGGATTTTTCGGTTAAAACCTTCTTTAGGGGGAAGAGGAATTTCAGGACATTGACAGCCGTATTCCCAAACAAACGGAAAAATTTTAAGTTTGCTTAACGAACCGGAAAACACACTTAAGTAACCTCGCGAGGTTACTTAAGGGTTTTTTTTGGGACTTCTGGGACTCTTAAGTGCACTTAAAATTATGTTGTTTGTTTGGGAATACGGCTGTGAGTGCTCCAGTGTCGATATTTTTCGGATAAGCTCCCTCCTAATGTTCCGAATTGATTTATTTGCAGCTTTGGCTGCCTCTTCCAACAATTGTCCTGAAGATAAAAACATTTTTAAAATACTTACCAATTTCAAAGATCGTCATTTTTAGATTACTTACCAAGAGGTAGGAGGCCATTTTCTATAATATCATCTCCATGAAATAATAATTTATGCACATATGAACCGATAAGTAGTACTAGGAGTAGCTTTTCATGTACAACTTTGCCGTCTCTAAAGCAAAGGACTTGAGTGATTCAACATTTATTGCCTCAGGAGTTGATAGCAGCTAAGAAAACTGTAAGCCAAAAATACTTTTTAAATCATGCTCATATCGTCGGAAAAAGCAAGCTAAAGCAAGAAAAGTCGATGCACGATCAAAGTAAACGTTTCAATGCATCTTACCGAGATTACACTTTGTATTGGCAGATATTTCTGCCAGTCTACAGAACTTGAATTTTGAAGATATACGGAGTACTGACTTGCGATGCTTTATTCTAGTTTCAATCCAAAATGGAACGAAAAACTATTGGAAGCATGAGGAAGAGCGCGAAAAATACTTCGGTAACACGATACATATAGATACAACACGCGGTCAAAGATCGGCTTCACAGGTGGCGGAGCAACAACCCTTCCCATTCTTCGGATACTCCTGTCGCGCCACTTGTCGCAAGGACGGACTTATCAAGACACGATTTAGGGTTCTTAGAGTAGTAGAAAATGATGTTCAAACTTACATCACATTCTGGCGAGGTCACTTTTTTCGGCTTTTTGCCGCATGAACGAGTCTTTTATCCCACTGTGCAACGGCGCCCTTTTCGCCATGGCAGTAGAAGTGGCACATATATCAGGGTGTTGGAAGAGGAAGGAGGGATTTATTGCAAGACTTTTCTCTGATACTTGAAAATTATTATCGATTTGTTGAATCCTCACTCGACATAATATAAGCTAGTGATATCCAAAAATCAGATAAAATGTAGAATCCGTCTTTTTACAAACTGCCTAAGGCTATTTGTTAAGCGCCGATGAAGACACAAATTCCACCATAAGCCTAGGCAGACTATTAAGCGTCGTGACAGAATTAGGCAGATTGTAAAGAGACGGATTCTACATTCGGACTTGACAACGGAGTGACTGATATCTAGCGGGTATTTCTCGTAACACACAAAACATACACCACTACAAACACACGCACTGGAGGTACCTTATCAACTGTAGGATAAAATACACACGTGTTAACGGAAGAAACATTTTCAGTTTGTCACCATTTCACCAGAACTTCATTTACAAGGCCAACGAAAACAAATATACGTAATTTCGAACCATCGTATTAATATCTAGGAAACACTTTTTCAAGAAATTGAATTATATTTGAGTGAGAGCTCATCGAAAAAATTGCCATTTGAAATTGTATAGAGCGAAAATCGTACCCTACAGTTGATAACATGGTGCGGTAAGAGAGGTAGCCGTGATGCTAGCGCGTGTTTGCTCTGTCAAGTCCGAATTTTGCCTGCGACACATACTTGATTCTTGAGAAAGAAAGGAGAAAGAGAAATCCGATGCAAGGACCTTTTTTTTTTTTGGCTTTTATTTTATCTTTTGTTGGTTAAGGTTTCATTGGTTACGGCACACGGGCGGTCAGGACAGGTAGTCTTTGTCACAATGTACAGCGTAGAACAGATTAGAAAAAAACAAATAATAAAAACTATTTCTTTAATTCCAACGAGCATTTTTGCTACAGTGGCTATTTGCTCGCAGAAACAAAAGGAATGTAGGAGGTAAGGACGAATAAAAATAAAAAGAAGAAAAAAAAATGTACAAACGAAAAATAAGAATGAATGAGAGGGTTTTTTTAGATAAAGTCGCGTAGAATTGGGTGGTGCACGTATGTTAAAGTTGAATTTATTGTTTCACAGTTGTTATTTAGTGTTGAGGTGATGGTAGGGGTTAGATCGAGTATTCTGTAATGCAGAACATGAAAAGAAATGCTCTACAGTTAAGTATGACCTATGAGTAAGGCGAGTATGTCCTATTCTTAAACTGGTGAGGATTACTTCTTCTCGTCTAGAATATCTGTGGGATGAGGACCAAGAGATGGGTACTGTTTTTAGTTTGCGTAACTTGTTGATATTTTGATCTTTCCAATTTGTATGCCAAAGTTGAGAAATTTTTAATTTTTTAGATCCTCTGGCGGCGTGATTATGGAATCTGTTATTTTGGATGACGAAGTGGCTTCTTTAGCTGCTGTGTCGTACGGTGGATAGTCAATATGGCCGGGAATCCAAATAAAAGTGATTTTTTTTTTTCATTTAAATATTTATTTTTCTTCTTTTTACAATTTAGTCATGAGATTTGGGTGAGTTTTACCATTAGTTTCTCCTCATCCCCCTCATGACGTTAATATGATGGAGCCATGAAAGTTTGTGATTGAAATAGAGCCCTAAGAATTTTGTTGTGTAAGAGAGAATGTCAAAATTCGTGCGTAAATTATTCATTGGAATTGAAGAAGTTTACGTGATGTTCCTCTGTACAGTGTTGGCGAGTTAACGCGCAGCAGCGTGAATTATCCGCGGTCAAAGAACAAAAAATGACAGAACATCTATCTTCATCCACTAATATTTGAAATCCATTACTACAGGATCTTCTTGGTGAAAACAAGTTCATCTCCAGGTCTGGTACATAAAGCACATTAGTCAGCTTCATTTCCACTTTTTTACCATCAATGAAGATCACAAAGACAACATCACCAATCCCAAGAGCATCTATGGCAGCTCCATCAGCCAAACCAACTTTCTCTTTGACCTTAAAGTTGATATAACGACTGAAAATATTCTTATTATTTGTCATATGCTTGGTTGCACCAGAATCCAAATACCAATCTTCTCTTCTTGAAGATCTTCCATGACTTCTAGTCACCATTGCAGTGGCAATGAAACTCTTCTGTTGACCATGCTTGACATCAGCTCCACAGTCTCTCTTCATGTGGCCAGTCTTGCCACACTTAGAGCACTTTTTATCATCTGGTTTTTTTTTTTTTTTTAGATTCTTGCTTCTTGACTTTACAGTCCTTCTTCATGTGCCCAAGTCGTCCACAACCGTAGCACTCCATTTTCTTCTTCCATGAGTTCTTCTCATGACTAACTGCTAGTGCTTCTGTCTGTTCCTTAGATCCTCCAAGACGTTCTTCTTCAATCAGTAGTCTTGCCATCAAATTATTCAACGTCGTTATCTCCTTGGCAAGGTTCTCCAGTTTTGATACATGTCCAGCAATACCTCCAGACTTATCAAAGGTAGCCGCAAAGAAACGTTGCTCCAGTACATGCAAAGATTGATCCGCCTTCTGTCCATACAGTGCTTCCAATCTATCCAACATTTCCTTCAATGTTCCACATGACATTATTGTTAACAGCACTTTCTCAGAAACTGATGTAACAATAATCTTCCTTGCTGCTCGATCGGCCTTGTTCCATTTCTTCAGCTTTCCAGCTTCCGTATTTCCGGCTTCTCTTCCTCCAGAAGTTCAAAGTCGGCTATATTCTCCAGTAAAATCTTGATTTGGAACTTCCATGGCAGATAGTTCAATGAATCCACAAGCTTGATAACCTTCAAGTTCAATTCTTATTTCTTCCATATTTCCAGTAGAACAATCCACCAAAATTCTCCGATCAATATCCAGTAACGCACGGAACAATATAATCCAGTATCCAGTTCTTCAAAAAGAAACTGGGCCCATAACCTGTTGGCAAGTTAACGCGCAGCAGCGTGAATTATCCGCAGTTAAAGAACAAAAAACGCTCACAGCTAACGTGAACACTTCACTTTATTACTGTAAACACCTTTTAGTAGTTAACACTTAACTCAACTGATTACTGAACTTAACTGACATAACTATTAGATGGCTGACCGGCTTATATACCAAAATGCCCTTTCTCTAGAACTATCTAGCAATTTCTCTTATCAATATGCTGTACAGATGTTTTCTATACTATTCTAGATCTTTATATCATCGCTTAGGACACTATCTAACTTCCACTTATGTTCTATGTCTTATGTCGATAGTTGGTAACATGGTTTATCACGGTATTCTTATCAGTGAGATTTAATTCCTTCAACATACAGCCTCCCCAAATAGACCAAATTTAACTTGTGAAAGTACATCCAATTGAGAATTCTCTGCTGAGTAACATGGATCTATAACACTGTCCAAAAGTGTTTTAGTAACATTGAATACCAAAAGATTCTCAAATAAATTTTTACACTGAAAACGATTCCGTCGGCCGTTTCTCTCTAGCACGTATCAATTTGTCCTAATTTCGAGTTGAAATATTGTAAACAATGCTAAAACTGTCCTACTTTAACGGAAAAAATAAAAGCTCAGATTCGGAGTTAAATCCTTCATTCGACGTAATTACGTGCTCTATATCTAGGAGATCGTATTAGAAAAAAATTGGGTCAATCTGACACGTAGAGAGGTTTTTGTATCGATTTTTCAAGAATCAATCATTTACAGTTTGATTCCAGTTCATGAAAATGCTTCCCAAGCATTCAAAATTCATTATTTTTGTTAGTTACGCGACATCAGAAATCTAAAATATGAAGATATATATTCAAAAAAAAAAAGAAAAAAAAAGAAGGGATGGTACTCGCAGATTTTTCAATCACCTCCCAGGTATTTTTATCATTTTGAAATTTTTTTTTTTTTCTACAATATTTTTTCCACAGGCCCATTTCTGTTTTGCCTATTATGTCAAAAATTTTTAAAAGGGCCATTCTAACAAGAATCAATGGAACTATTAAGAAGAAAAATTTAATACCGGACATACAATTTGGTTTCCGTGAAAAACATAGCTCTATCGAGCAAATTCATCGGCTGGTCAAAGAAATTAACTTAGCGCTAGAAAACAAAGAATATTGTCCTTCGGTCTTTATAGATGTGGCGAAAGCATTTGACAAAGTGTGGCATGAGGGCCTCCTCCACAAAATGTCCCACAACTTTCCCGGATCACTGTGTCAACTGTTGAAATCCTACCTATCTGATCGAATCTTTAGGGTTAATATTGGTAACCATCTCTCTGAACCTAAAACTATTAAAGCTGGTGTTCCCCAAGGTAGCGTACTGGGGCCAACATTATATGCGTTATATACGGCTGACATTCCCTTAAGTGATAATACATTCATAGCTCTATTTGCTGATGCCAGACATAAAAATTACCAAACTGCTCTCAAGAACCTGCAGACAACATTAGACAAGATCTCCGCCTGGACTCGGCGATGGAAAATCCTAATAAATGAACAGAAGTCAATACGCGTCGACTTCACACTCAGATCTTATAGCTACACTCCATCAAGCCTCTATGGCAAATTCGTTCCACAAGCTAACTCAGCTCGTTACCTTGGACTCCATTTAGACTCCAAACTAAATTGGACCGAACACATTCGACAAAAACGAAATGAGCTGAATCTGAGATTCCGAATTTTCATGGCTGATAGGGAGAAAATCAACCCTGTCTCTGGACAGCAAAAGATTGATATATACCTCCATGTTTATGCCAGTATGGACCTATGGTTTGCAGTTGTGGGGAACAGCCAAAACATCCAACCGCTTAGTCATTCAAAGGTTTCAGAACGAATTCCTACGCTCCATAGTCAACGCGCCCTGGTACCTCACCAACGCACAGTAGATGAAGAGTTCGCAAGAGGCTAGTCGATAAGTACAGTAAAAGACTCCATCGACACTCCAATGTGGAAGCAATTATGCTTCTAGACCCGCTAGACAGCTACCGTAGATTAAATAGAGCATATCCGTTAGACACTTGCTCTGATTGATTTACCAATGTATTTTCATAGTTGACCTCTCCACCGTTTCTCATGGAGGGTCATAACTGATGCGACACTCTTTGATAAATTATGTAAATACTCTGTAAAGTTATAGTTCATAAATACATGTTTAAAAAAAAAAAAAAAAAAAAAAATCAGAAAAAGAGAGAGGGTGGTACTCGCAGATTTCTCAATGCCTCTCAGGTATTTTTTTTTTTTCTTTTATTTATTTATTTTTTTTTCAGAAAAGGAGGGAGGGCGATACTCGTAGATTTTTCAATCACCTCCCAGGTATTTTTTAATTAATTAATTAATTAATTTATTTTATTTAGGTATTTATTTTTTTTTAGAAAAAGAGGAAGGGTGGTATTCGCAGATTACTCAATCACCTCTCAGGTATTTTTTTCATTTATTTATTTATTTATTTTATTCTATTTTGTTCATTTTTTTCAGAAAAAGAGGAAGGGTGGTACTCCCAGGTATTTGTCGAAAATTTTCCAAGTCCATTATTAGGGAGAGGAGGGGGGGGTGTACTCACGATTTTTCGATAGTGTATAAGGTGTCAGAAAAGACATGAAACATGTCAGAAAAAAAAAATCAATACATTTTTTGGTGTTGAAAAAAGGAGTAAATAATTGGAATGATATAAACGCAAATTAGCGGGGAGGTTAACGAAACGATCGCGTTGACGAGCGCCCGTCTTACGCTAGTGCAACACCGCTTCAGAACGCTCGAGTACAACGTTCTAGGAAAATGATTATTTACGGACCCAATAGAAATGATATTTTGTTTTTCTATTGGAAAAAGTCTTATAATTTCGATTAGTGTAAATTGATTCAATGATTTTTCATCAGAATGCAGCCAATTAATTAGTTGAGTTGATATTGCAACATTTTCGGATATTTCCGCAGAAATTACAGAAAAACTAGATGTGCTAGAGAGAAATGGTGAACGGCATCATTTTCAGCGTCGAAAATACTTCAAAAATCAATGAGAACTATTCATGTTACTGCGAAAAAAATTTTGTTGGACAGTGTGTTATAATTTTTTCATCTTTATTAGAACCAAAATTATCACAATTGTTATTCTTTTCTCGTCGCCGGACCAAAATTGAAAAATTGTCCCTTAACACCTTCCCCAATGAACGAAATTTGATGTGTAAAGACACACCTGATTGAGAATTCTTTACTGAATAATCTGCGCGCTTGGTCATTTCTATCACTTTTTTTTTGTGGTGCGATTGAGGAAATTTTTACAATTTGATGCTTAAAAGTACATCTGATCAATAATATGTTACCGAGTAACCTACGTGTTGGATCATCTCTATGTCTCATTTAGAAATCCAGATTTTAGAGTTTTTATTCTTGTTTTCTAGTGGTCTGAGGGATGTCGTCTTACGATTTTATAATATAGGGTAGATACATTGTATAGCTATAAAAGTCTTGTTGCATGAATTTTCATTAGAGGAAGATAATGTTCATCGAATGCATTTTTGTTTTTCTGAAACAAAATGAAATTAGGAAAAATATTCACCATAATTTCACGAATGTCCTGATCGACGACTACCTTCTTTAGTAGCAATGAGTCACTAAATTTCTGTAGATATAAGCTAGAGTTCAAATAACGCAGTTGGCTGAGTATAAATCGGACCGCCAAGTTCGTCTCCGTACTGGATTTCCTCGCAAGGCCGGAAAGAAGACTTATATGAATAACCTACGGTGTCAAAATATCCGTACAATAAACCTGTATAGCACAAATACAAAATGTAAAAATGTCAAAACACGAAGAAACCTTTTTACAATAATTTTGACGGGTTTCCTAAAATACTCGACGAAGTTTTACGAGGTTATTTATTCGTCTTCGCGTGTTACATTAATGCGTAAAACAAGTGCAGACTAATTATATCAGAAACAAATGACAGCTGGGATGATTATAATATGAACTTAATACTATGTACATTGTCTCAAGGAAAAACGAAACAAATCTATAGGGCCTATTGGAACAACAACAATAAGCGATCGCACATTAAGGTGAACCAGATCATTAAATTTACATTTGCACATTTTTACTCGAACACAACGCAGGCCTATTGGACAATCTCTATTGAACTAAATATCGAATTCGAGCGAGCCAGATTTTCGGGTAAATTACGAATTCCGCGTAAAATAGCGTCAATCAGAAAATACACATAGAACAACCGCGAGAATATTATAGCCGTCTATCTGATTTTTAATCCGAGATCTTGCGGAAATTCCGCGAAAAATAGGCATAAAATTGGCTCCCTTCGACGACGGCTACGGTGCGGAAATACGCGAGATCATCGCGAATTATACAAACGTGGTGTTCGCGTGCCTCATCGTCTGCGGCGCGGGGAATTTAGCGAGACCCAGCCGTCCTTGACTGCGTGAATACGAATTTATTTTGAATAAACGTTTCACACAGTGTCGTGGCCTCTCCTAGTCTGTAGTACTTGGCAGGAGGGGTGCGCACTGTTTCAGGAAGCGAGTTTCGTAGTAGAAAAATAACTGCTTAAATTATTCGCATTACTGCCAAGGTTAGTCGCAGTCTGGCTGGCGCGAAAACAGGAACAAGCGGAAATATATTGCGCAGGTCAATGATTGCAATAACTAGAACTACACGAGCGCGAAATAGTTAAGCAGCGTTTTACCGCTCCGCCTATCACGATGAACACTGTTCTCCCTCTATCTTGTTTTTTGCCACTTTATATCTTACAAATTCGCTTCATTGGCAACGATACGTGATAGTGCGAATTTAAATTGGCGAATACTTTCATCGTCTTGCGCCTTCATTGAGACCGGTAGATGACGGGCGTGGCGGCTTTCGCAGCAGCTTCCACTCAGAGCGCGTGGCGAAGTAATTTTTCTACCAGGTAGGCGTTTAGAGAGAAATTAGATATTGGTGAAATTTAAAAATTTCTTTTTTTCCTCGTATACGTTTACGAAATTTCATCGACTTGTTGAAGAGTTGGAAATAAGAGCCTACGGATGATGCAGCGGAATTTGAGCAGGGGCGTTCGAAGAAAAAAATCATCGAGGGGGTGAAAACGATATTTTGCCAAGTGACTACTGGGAGCTTCAGTCTGCGCTCAAGAGAATTGGTGAGGTTTGAATGTCAAAATGTGCCGACTGGCAATAAATTTGCCGACTGACCCAAAAGCCTATCGGAACGCCCCTGACGATCTCAATATAAGTTAATAGATAAATGAATAATAAATATCAAATGAATATTGTAGATCTATTTCATTCCTTTCCTTAGATGGGCTTCCATTAATTCCATCCAACAATGTTTTCAGTACCAACAGTTTCGCCGAATTTTTCCACCCATCAAGGGGTATAAATTCGCAGAGAAGCATAGTCGCCAGTTCACAGGCAAAAGTCCGTTTTTTTTGAACGTGCTCTTGGGGCTATTTGCACCTGACCTCCAGAGTGAAATGTCGAGTATCTAAATGTCTTATGGGGACGGAGAACGGTAACATAGAGCAATTTTTTATTTGCAGGCAATAGACGACTTCTGGCTTCGAGTGACCAAGACAATGTAGAAAATTGTATTTTGAGTTCTTCCCCACACTCTATGATGTATTTTCCAACCGAGTTCACTATCTAGGTGTAAGTCCAGATATGGTGCACTCTCAACTCATTGAACAGGTTTTTTGTTGATATAAGTTGGTTCGCACCCATGCGTTCTCGGAGGGCAAAGTCAACTCTGAGTGCAGGCATGTTCACCCAGAATGACGTTGACGTCAGATAGAGTCGTTATATCGACCGGAGGTTGACTCAAAATCGAGTTTCACTGATGTCGACCGCAAATTGAGTGAAAGCAGCTCCAAATCAGTCGCTCTTTTCGACAATCGACTCGTCGACGACGCCGAAATTGAGACGACTCTTGGTATCATAGACTAATGTCCACCCAAAATCAACATTGATGTCAAGTTGATTCAAATAGCCCAGTAGAATTACAGTAAGTAAGTGCTTTGAAAAAAAAAGTGTCCATCAAAGCTTTTATTGCTGAAAAGTGTTGGCCTTGGTGTCTTTGTTATGTGGTAAAAACCCATCACCCCCACCCTTTGCGGAACCCCTTATAAAGGCGACTCGTTTGGCACATTTTTTGGTTTTTCAAATGGTAAGCGTTATTTGTAGGTACGGTACCTACGAATAAAACGTTATTTGTAGGTACGGTATGTTCGAGTCTTGAATATCTACTTCGGCCGTCTTCTTGTAGGCATGCAGTGTGAACTTTCATAGAACAGCACTTAGTAAAAGTAAAAGTCGACCCATTCCTTCCTGCAATCCTCGCGTAACAGACAAGGCAAGTGGCCTTTCCATCACTATCATCATCATCGTCCTTACTGGCATCTGCAGGTACAGATTTCCTCCTTCTGGTTCTGTTAAATGACAACTGCTTTGATGAAAGTTTTGAGCGACCTCTGGCCTTCACTCTCTTCTTGGAAACCAACTGGCGTGGTTCCTCAGTTGCATCCTCGCTGTGATTTCAGGGAAGAAGAATGTTCCATCGTTGGTGTCTCTGCTTTGTGAGGTAGCCTGCGCACTTGGCAGGCCTTCATTGGGCGGTACACATGAGCTAGCTCTTGCATTCAAGAAGGTACCATCATATACACTAGTTTCAACATTATTGGACGTGAAACATTCAACCCTGCACCATTTGTATCTTCCTATATGAAAGAACGCTATTTTGTTCATGAATCATCACCGCATCAGCATTTCCTTCTTGAACATCCTTCATTCAGTTAATCCGACCTCTGTCTTGTCAGAGTACTCTCGTCGACCACCAAATACTTTTGAAACATACCGTACCTACAAATAACATTTTATCCGTAGGTACCGAACCTACAAATAACCACTTCGTTTTCAAATTTTTCTCAAAAAGTATGAGATTTAGAGTAGAAACACCTCAGTATAAGAAGATTTCCCATAAAATTTACCATCGAATAGAGTCATTATTTCTTCGGTTACGATAATTTGACGCTGTATAATAATATCTGCAAATTTACTATTTTCATAAATTTTCAATTTTTCGAGTCTTTTCCTAACGTTTTTCTGATTTTAAACTTCAAGAAATTGTTCAAATTATTGTAACTGAGTAAATGATGAGGTCAGTCAGTAGAAAATTATACTGAGAACATTTTTGCAATTACGTATTTTCCCTCTAAATCTCAAACTTTTTCAGGAAAATCAGAAAAACATATAGAAAAAACTTAAGAACCTGACAATTTCCAGAAACAGTAAATTTTCAGATATTGTTATATGGCTTCAAATTACCGTAACCAAGTGAGTGAGGCATTGCTCAATGGTAAATTTTATGGAGAATCGTTTTGTACTGAGATATTTTTCCTCTAAATCTCAAACTTTTTGAAAAAAATCGGAAAAACGTTAGGAAAAGACTTGAAAAATCGAAAATTTCTGAAAACAGTAAATTTGCAGATATTGTTACACAGCGTCAAATTATCGTAACCGAAGAAGTAATAACTTTATTCAATGGTAAATTTTATGGGGAACCTTTTTGTACTGAAATATTTCTGCTCTAAATCTCAAACTTTTTGAAAAAAATCGGAAAAACGTTAGGAAAAGACTCGAAAAATCGAAAAATCGAAAATTTATGAAAACAGCAAATTTGCACATATTGTTGTTATACGGCGTCAAATTATCGTAACCGAAGAGATAATGACTCTATTCGATGGTAAATTTTATGGGGAATCCTTTTATACTGAGGTATTTCTGCTCTAAATCTCATACTTTTTGAGAAAATTTCGAAAAACCAAAGAAGGTGCCAAATGAGCCAATTTTCAAGGGGTTCCACGAAGGGTGGGGGTGATGGGTTTTTACCACACAACAAGGACACCAAGGCCAACACTTTTAAGCAATAAAAGCTTTGATGGACTTTTGTTTTTCAAAACGGTAATTCTACCGGGTTACAAAATCAACATTGTACGAGTGCTGAATATCAATTTTTTATCGATGTTGTAAGAATTCATTTTGGACCTAGAGAAAAGTTTCTATGAGAACAAAATATTTGAGTGTGCAGCGTGGAAGGAGAATGAAAACCCATCTTCTCCGACTTAGTTCCACCGACACTATTGGAAATTATTTCGGATATTATTTTACCACTTGACCCTTCGGAACTCAATGCGGTCCAGTACGACGACACTTTTGGATTCAATTCGGCTACCAAAAACAGATACCCTCGTTCCCGGAACTCAATTCGGATACGCAAATTAATCCTACTTGGGGAAGAGAGTAATTTTCAGTATTCTGTTTCGAGAGGAAATTACTGAGGGGGGGGGGGGTGAAAACAATATTTTGCCAAGTGACTAGGAGCTACAGTCTGCGCTTGAGAGAATTGGTGATGTTTGAATGTCAACATTTACCGACTTGCAGGAATTTGCCGACTGAACGAAAAGCGGGGGGGGGGTGTTACACCATCTCCTACCCTTCTATCAGAAGGACCCTGTCTTTAACATTACTTGAGATAAGTATTTTCTAAATAATTGCCAAAATCTGCGGTATTTCTCAGTACTCCATTGGATGCGGCGAATGAAAAGGAAAACGAGATAAATAATTGAACTTTTCACAAGTAAAAAATCAAGATCATATTCCATATCTTTACAGTCGACTCAACTGAAAGAGTATGGTTGGAGTTTGAGTCGAAAGCGTTGCAATACAACTTATAGAGACATAATACATGTAAAACTAGCCAATCGGGAAGGTATGGGACGAATTGTACTTGAAGAACAATTGTGGAGGAGCGCTTCTGGGCCCGAATGTAAGCATATCTTTGCTCGAAAAACATAGTCAAACCGGAGGACGAAGGGTTTTAAATCTTGAATCCGTGTTTGTAGAGTTTTTGCAACAACGTGGGTTTAAATATAAAATTTCACCTTGTCTGATTAACAGTATAAAAATGAGATCATAAAATTCAAAACGTGCAAAAATTGAACCTCGAAATACGTACATTATATAAATCCTGTTTATAACTGAAAGTTTTTCAGGAAAAAATTGTTTTTTTACGTTCGTATTAAAGTTGCCAAAACGGATCACAAAATTCGTAATCAGAAGGCACGGTAATCAAGATTATTATCGGTTGATAGGATTTCTCCGTCACTTCATTCGCAAATACATACCGTTTTTTTCCCGGCAGTATACTAAAAATCATTGTTTTATGTACTCGTAAAATTTTATCTCGATGTGATCTAGAAGTACGAAATTTGTACAGCAGCTTACGATAAAGGTTGACTTTGTATTAACGGTCCAATCAAGAGTGGTTCGCCGTTTTAGCACAATTTATTTTGAATTTCTTTCAAACATCATTTGCGCCACTCCTAAAAACAAGTTCCGACCCTGAAGTTTACAATTCACGCATAATACGACACCGTATGGAAATTAATGTCTTTTGCATCAAAATTCGTACTCAACCGGTTCGTGATTATATACGAATTTAAGTTTGCATTTCGCCTTCAAACTCTGCTATTAATAAATTCGAATTAATATCAATGATAATAATGCTTTCCTCATTGAATTTGGCGTCCTACTATTGACGACAAGGTTACCAACGTTTTTCGCGCAGCGTTTACTTTTTTATCGATTCATCTACATTTCGAAATTTTTGAATAATTTTTACTCCTTTCGAACGAATTGTCGACCACGTATTCAATAATATGTATCTGCGTTTAAAGTGAAGAAATAGCTCGCGCTTATGTCAAAATCTATCATCATATACGCGTTTGCGAAGCACATTAATTTGATTCGAGTACACATTTAAGAGGATAGAAAATCGGTAAATCCTTTCTTGTCCTACTTTCCTACTTCCCGATATTCTAAACAGCGATACTTTATTGGAATAAAAATTAGGTAACTGTACCATCTGCTGATGGGTAGAATGAATAATGATAGTAATGGAGAATGAAAAAGGGTAAGAAATATTTAAACATTATTACCTTTCATACTCGGTATTTGAAGAAGAAAGCATACCTGCCGCGAAAATATGCCCCATATTGTTCATCGCTATGAGAAAAAAAAAAATATGTTTGCGAAATAAAATCGTGGGAGTTTCTAGACTATACTCTAAGGTTGAATAAGACAACGAGACAGTGAAAAGGTTTTAAGAAATGAGCACTCACATACGGAAAAGAAAAAAAGAGAAATTAGTACCGCAGGAGTAACCCTACATCTGCATGCAGGATAAAATTAATATTTAAAGTCTATTAAAAATTTACGAAGGTTTCGTGGTTCCGGGCTGATGTATTCGAGGCAACCAGATACGCTGATCCTTGAGCATCTGGATAAGAAAAAGGGTTATCGTGCATTAGGCCTTCGTGAACCTGCTGCGTGCTAACTATTGTAATATTGTCAATGAGTAGGGCGTCTCGCAAATGCTTACACATTAATATTTTGACCTGTATCGAAGCATGAGGATGGGTACCAATTTTGACGCATTCGTAATGCATTTTAATATCGTGTCAAAATAATATTTTTTTTTCTCTTCACTATACAGAGACGCCACCATATCAAACTCTTTACTAATTCACATGAGGTTTTGACTGTTTTCTTGAGTTTATTTGAATTTTTTTCTAGTAAAGCGTGATGGACACTGAAATACAAAAATTGACTCAGATGCCGACATTCTGTAACACCCTGTAGAGAGTGTACGCGGAGAAACGCTAATGCAAGTACTATGTGGAAGAAGAGAAAAAAAAAACACGCTGTTTCGTTCAGCAACGCAGCATAAATAAGCAACCCTTCTATTTTTTTTTATTCCTATATTCCTATCTTCTTCTTAAAATATGCATTTCATGAGTCAAGAGAGCGAACCTCCGTTCTAAAACTAACAATAAAAAGGCCTAAATTCTCGCATCTTCAAGTTTATTGTCTTTGCATCAGGATCGTATTTTTTTTTAATATTCCTTTCTCGCTTGATGAGGAAACCACTTATTGAATTTTCCTTGTATACAGATGATAACACGCATTGCATAATGCAGATTCAAAAACAAAGTAGAAGTGCCTGCGTCGAACGACGAAGAAATCCGCATGGCGAGTACGTGTTTACAGATTGCGGCCGCGATAAAGTCAGGGGAGATATTCGTTTTGAAGATATGTTAGAATATAGGTATTGCGCCGAAGATGAAACTTGAACGTTTTTGAAATAAGCACCATTGCTATTCTTTGACATCATATAATAATTTCATAATAAAATTTATGGACAACACAAGCGCAAAAATTTCTTGAATACAGAGAAAAGAAATTTCTGGCGGAATCAAAGAAATAAAGATCTTTCTACTTGTTTGGATCAGGCTAATGTGGATTCAGACGCATACTCGTAGATTTTCAATATAGGGGTAGTGTGGGTGAAAATAAAGTTTCTCGGAAAATTTTTTTGAAGTCCTTATGACGCTATATCAGACCGTGATGAATTTAGATCAAGGCTATGCCTATTTACTTACTCCTGTAAGTGATTTGTTTTAGGCTAATTTACATCGATATATCGAAGTCGATTCAACACAGCCATGTTGATAAGTCGAATATAATTGATTCGATATTATTGAATTACAATATTAACTTTCATTATTGGTAAGATGACGGGCTCACTCCCGCATTCTAGTATACTGTATACTAGACTAAGTGCGACGTAGTCGATATGCCGTTATGGGGACTTTGAAAGTTTTCAAATTTTGCTACCTTGAGACCTAGTTCAGTAGCCTTCATTATACTAGGTCCACTATACTTCAGCATATTAAGATGTGCTGGGCGTAACAATAGCCTTTATCATACTAAGTCGATCGATTTTGCACATCGTATACATGGAATATAATCGATTCAATGTTATCAACTCATCAACTTCGATTTTATAGCTAAATTGGAAACTCAGCCATAAAATTACGAATTCTCGATAGCGGATAAAGGCACAATAAAGACACCAACCAGTTGGAACCTAATTGTGACGTTATCAACATTCGTGACGTCATTAGCTGGTGCCATGGAAGTCTAGCGTAAGTCTATTATTTTCAGGCTTAGCAGCTTATACTGTATGTCAGACTAAATTCTTCCCGGGAGACAATTTAGACATTCTATAGCCCAACAGCATACGGCATGTTAGGCCCCTAGGCACAAGATGAGCTGGTTAGCTTGATACCCAATATACCTAGCCGCTCCCGATCAAGTCGAATTTACTACATGCGTACAAAGTTAGTAAACAAGAAAAAATAATGTAAGAGACCTTGGCCTAGTTTAAGTACTGGTGTATGCTCTCTGTTGGGGCTGACGGCTGACTAGCTCAAGCTAGTATTAAGGGTGTGCTTCGCTCGTGAAATCGAGCATTAAAAACATAGTACCGGGAAATATTTCAATGGATCTTTCTAATTTTTTGATATGTTCCTCAGAAAGGTTCAACTTGAGGCGGTATAGAAGCAGAATTTTTAAATTTTTGTTCCATACGTTTTTTGTTTTACTTGGAAATCATCAAAAATTCGACTATTTTCAAACGTAGTGAAAGTTTTTTGGAGCAAAAATTCGGATTTTTGCTTCTATACCGCCTCAAGTTATTTCTGATGATCGAAAAAATTCGTCAAAAAATGGAGCTTTGAGACATTTCTTTTTTTTTTGGTATTGTAAAATCATTCCTTTAAAGGACTACCCACGCACGGCCGACTAGCATCGCGTTGTGACTGCTAGTGAGCCGAATCTTGCAAGGTACTTGGGGCTGTACATGCAACATATCGTACACCGTTTTGGAATTCGTCAACGGGCGAAACACCCTCTTAAGCTTGGTAAACAATTTTTCTTCTCGAACTAATGCGAGATTCTAAATTACAGCTATTCATTATGAAGAAAGAAGGAAGTATTTTCTGCGGTTTTTGTATTTAGTTATACTCCTGAAAAAGAGGACCAACCCTTTCTTCATAATTTTTTTTTTGTTCCTCTTTACAGACTTACCGGTGTGGCGACTGGTGAGTGTTTTATTCTTGGATTATCACAGTGGGGTTTCACACGAGGCTCTCGCTCCGGGAACTGCGCTCAACAGTGGCCATTCGGCACGCGGACGAAAGTAAATTGATATGTTCTATATCTGGTTCGGAAGGTCCAGTTACCTTCTTTTGTTGGTCTGGTGGCTGGTATTGTGTATATTCTTGTATGGAGTTCTCTGCGGAAGCTTAACAGTCATGCTAAGCCATAGCCTAATATAGAATGTGCTTAAACTGCGGAACTTGAACCGAGGGTTCCTAAATCTATAGTTTAAACTTTGTAGCTTGTATACTCTAGAATACCGTATGCTGGGCGGATGCTAATATAGTCTAACACAGGGGCGGCCGACCAGTGTTTTGCGGGCCACTAGAGGCCCGCGGACTGCCTCTGAGTGGCCATCGAAGGTTTGTTCAAAATGGAGTATATGTTAATATTAGAAAAATAGAATATACAACTTTATTCGTTTCAGTGCAATATTTTCTCGTTCCGATGGCAACTCATTTGAATCCGCGTAAAAAACAAAAAATAGATGCGGCGTTGAAGTTCGTTATTTTCAGGAGAAAAGGGCAGATTTTTGAGGAGAAACCGCTATGCTTACTACGCCTTGAATCTCTCAGCGTTCTGAAAGAGTGCAACTTTGAGAAATCACGCAATGAGGATGGCATCTCTATTCGGCAGCACATACAGGTGTGAGCAGTTTTTCTCAACGATGAACCTCAGCAAATCAAAAATTAGGCGACTCGACTCACAGATCAACACTTGGAAAATTCGCTTCGAGTTGTTACGTCAGTAATGAGGCCAGATATTGAAAATTTGGTCAAGAATGTACAGTGTCAGAAATCCCTTTAATTTTTCCCTGCATAATTGTAACCTGCGATATTTAACCTATGAATTTCAAAATAATAACAAAAATTATTTTACAGCAATTATTATTGAATTTTTCTTTCAAATTTAAGAAATTTGCCCGCGAACCTCATCCCAAAACTCATTTTGGCCCGCGGGCAGGAAAAAATTGGCCACCGTTGGTCTAACATATTATGGTATGCTACGTCTATTTTAGGCTTAGTACAGCCTAGCAGTGGCGTATCACCCTACACGCACACCACGCACAGGCGTTGAGCGGCAAATTTTGAGGGGCGGCAAAATGGGACGGAAAAAAAATTATACCTACACAAAAAATAATATAGTCTTGACGACGAAATATCCAAATAACTTTGTGAAAAAAAAACCTCTCCAAGAACATCAAGAACCCACTCGCTCTAATTATGTACTGACTACTTCAACTTACCAAACTCAACATGCTTTCATCAAACATTTCAGGTCGGTAATAAATTTTATAAGCGAATTAAGGACAATAGAAATGTTTAAAAATTTCATTAACGATGCAGCTCGATATAGAGAGGAAAACTATGAAGAAAATACCCGTTTCCGGACTCGGAGATCGACCCTTCGACCTGGCGAAAGTAGGAAAAATCAAGTTTTTTTATCAGGAAAAGAGAAATTGAGAGTTGGAGTGTACTATCCGGTTCTAGACCGACTAAAAAATGAATTAGAAAAAAGGTGTTTCAGATATGAACCAATTTGTGAAAGGTTCAATTTTGTCATTGGCATATGCGACGAGTCTTTGAGCGCGGAGGATCTTACACAAAAAGCAGAGAATTTTCAAAAATTCTATGCTGAGGATCTCGAAGAAACTTTCCCCATGGAGTGCCTCCATTTTAGAAATTATATTGAGAGTTGTTGCGAAGGAGATGAGAAAAA
The DNA here is from genome assembly GCA_035079395.1 of Aspidiotus destructor. NCBI lineage: Eukaryota > Metazoa > Arthropoda > Insecta > Hemiptera > Diaspididae > Aspidiotus > Aspidiotus destructor. The sequence continues at coordinate 4,596,399 of JAVHKZ010000003.1, read as the reverse complement.
GGAATTATCTCACAGTGCCTCTCATTTAATATATCATTTCTGAGGAAGAATAACTTAGAGGTGATATTTCCTAATCTAAGCATCGCTATGCAAGTCTTTTTGTGCATGGCAGTTACGAATTGCTCAGCGGAGCGTGCCTTTTCTCATTTAAAACGTATGAAAATTTCTTGAGGTCAACAATGTCAGAAATTCGATTGGATGATCTCGCAATACTATGCATTAAGTGCCATTTGATGGAGTCACTCAATTTCGAAGAGATCATCCACGAATTTGCGAACCTTAAATGTCGCCGCAAATTGTAATTTTTTTATTTCCTGATTTTTTTGTTTATTTTATCGATCGAAATAATGAATTCATTACACATTACTACTTATCAGTCACTGCCACTCATTACAACTTAATTGACGAAAAATAATCGCGAGCAGAGCGTAAGAAAAAAACTGAAGGGCAGCATATTAGTTAGTGCGTGTAGGCGGCAAGGAGCTTAATCCGCCACTGCAGCCTAGTATACCTAGTATATAATAGTAACTTGGACTCGAACTCGCAGATTTCTGCTTCAAGTCAAGAGAGGACTTAGGGTCGCCGGGGCTAAGGTATCGGTGAACACATTAACACTGCCAAATTTTTGGTAAGATAGCTCATGAAAGAACCGACCTAAAAAAAATTTATATGTTGATAAGTTATAACTGTTACAAAAAACTGTCTCGGGTTTCTGACAAGAATACTCCTGGAAAGGTCGACTCAAACGCTTGATGACGTCATCAAGGGCCTTGACCTACTCTAGGGGCTTGGAAAAATGTTGGCCCATGCTACTTTGAGACCTGTATCCTCACCCTTCATTATACTAGGCCTAATATAAAATATATAAGAGGCTTCGAATGAGACGCAGTCAGGCAAATCCAACCTTAAATCGGCAAATTCAAAATTTTTTTATGCAACATTAAACTTCCGAAGGTCTGTTTAATATTTTAGAAACAGTTTTACGCTTTTAGAGTAAGCTCATTGGAAAGCTCGTTGAAAATACTACTATTATAATCGTTGTTAAAAGCTTTCAACGTGTCAAACGGGCCTTCGAACGTTGAAGTTCGCTTAAAAAAATTTTCGTACTTAAGGTTGGATTTGTCTGATTGTGTCTCATATATTGTATGTTTGAACGAACGAACTCATCCTGTTCCCTATATTAGGCTTTCTTCAAAACTGAAAAATAAAATTTCGCTTTCGATTAACAATATTTCATTAATCCTGACGCGTTTTGGAAGAACCTGCGTCCTTCTTCAGAAATACAGGAGCCTAACAAAGTGTACTATGTTTCACATTAGGGAACTAAAAATGCAGACAGCCAAGCTATATCACCTGGGCTGAACTAGGCTAGAAGCTCTAATATACAGTTTATGGAACCGACACTAAGCTAAGAAACATGGTAGGGGGGGGGGGGGTGGGTACAAACAAGTAGAGCAAAAGATCTCATTAAGGATCGGTCAGCTACTCAAGGCATAGGGACGAGTAGATGACGTAATCAGTTGGGAAGACACGTCATTAATGACTTTGACCAAATCAAGAGACTTCAAAAAAAATTTACTCAGGACGTGGTATGACGTCATCAGTGACCTTGATCTAACGAAGCCTGTGCATAAAGTAAGCGGGGTATATCCTCCCATCGAAACTTTTTCAGTGTCTCTTGCTCAATGCAGTGATTTTTTCTACTTTTTTAAAAACTTGAGAAAAATTTTAGAAAATATTCCACCCCATGGAGAAAATCCCTCCCTCCCCGCCGTCGCCGCTGGGTAAGTTTCCAGGAGTTTCATTCCATGAATGTAGATCACCGTGGTATTCGTAATTGAATGATCTGTCGATAGATTTTCAAGCCACCTTTAACAAATTTATACTTTTTCTTTTTATTTTTAACAAGTATTTATTACTTTTTATTTTATCACAACTACCCGAGGGTATCTAGCAATAATTATATCTATGTTAAATATCTTAGTACATCAGACGATTACGCTTAAGTCTGCGAGTATCAGTAGAGTTATCGAGGAGACAAATTGCCTCGATGTTAACGTGAGCGTGGAGTCGTTTCTCGAAGGCTGTCGATAGTCTCGCAATTTCACTGGAGACAGCCGGGATTTGTAGATCACTGTGAATGTCATCGTTTCTCATGTAACGGTTCGCGTTCAGCAAGGCTCGGAGGATCACGTTCTCTCGCTGTTCGATCTTCCTCAGATTGGATGGGCTCGCGGTTCCCCATATTGGGGCGCCATATGTCTACATGGGCTTGATAACAGAGTTGTAGAGAAGCCTCTTATTCTCCAGTGTGAGGGTAGAATTGCGTCCAAGGAGCCAGTCATATGACTTGAAGCGTTTCTTTATTGCATCGCATTTGGCTTTAATGTGGGGTTGCCAGGTTAATCGTTGGTCAAAGTAGATGCCAAGGTATTTTATCACACTAGCCTTGGGAATAATATCTCCATCGGCGAAAATTGGAAGCGGCTCTTGATTGCGCAATGAGAAAATTAATGTGTACCGATTTACTGGCGTTAATTTTAATCTTCCAATTTCTGGACCAGTCCAGAACTGCGTCAAGTTGCTTCTGGACCGCGTCAGTGGCAGCTGCTTGGTTTTCCGAGACGGCAAGTAGTGCAGTATCGTCGGCAAAAACAAGATTGTCTACGTTATCGGCAACCGGTATGTCGGACGTGTACAGGACGTACAGTAGCGGTCCCAGGACACTTCCTTGGGGGACGCCTGCTCGTACTTTGGTCCAGCCGGACTTTGTATCTCCGTTGGAAACCTGGAAATACCTTTCTTGGAGGTATGATTCGATGAGTTGACAATATGCCAATGGGAGCATCTTTTGGAGCTTGTGGAGGAGGCCGGCGTGCCACACTCTGTCAAAAGCTTGCGCCACATCGAGGAACAGGCCACAACAATGCTTCCTTTCCTCGAGTGCCTTACTAGCTCTAACGGTCGAACAAGCACTTGGAGATACTTTTTCGTTGCAGATTGAAGAATAATGATGGAGCAATTGTGAATGTATTTACAAATCAGTAGATAATTAATAACAAGGTATCTAGTTTACTTTTGAATCGTGAACGAGAATTAGAGTCATGTTTCACTTTCAAAAAAACTAGTTGAGGTAGGTCAAACTTCATGTAGATCATGATTTCGAAATGCGGGCATCCGAACTAGTGCAAGTACTTTTCGAGAAGTCTGCTTTCCACCCGCATACGTTTCAAAAGTGATGAAAAATGAAAATTTCGTACCGAATTATTCATCATTGATGGCACGGCAAAACTGAACGCGTGTTTGATCTTGAAGAACTTGGGAATCTTACCACACTAAGGGCGCTAAATGTAAAAGCGACACCTGTAAACACTCTTTTTTTGCCATTTATCCAATGGGAAGTCATTTTATATAGGTACTCACTTGTCGACCATCATAGGAGAATATCGAAGGTGTCAGAGCACTTTAAAAGATTCGATGAGGGTGAATTCTTTTTTTCCAAACGTCGCTGAAAAAAATGGAATGATAATTACAGGAGCAATGAGTGGTTATTCCCATAGAGAAAAAAAAAACACTTGATGATAAGTTGGGACTTTTTAGTGCGTAGAAACCGCGTTCAGTCAGTAGCTCGATAAAGAATCTATCATTAAAATACACCATCCCACTGGCTCTGCAGCGAAAATAATCACCAGACGCCATCCATACTTCTGAAATTCCCGAATCCAACCAACGTCGAAGATTCAACATAGTAAAAAGAATGCCGTTAGACAAGAACAGTTAAGGCTAGCATAAAATCACGAAAAAAAAAATATATCGGTGAAAGTTACGACGAACGCTCGTAGATGTTAACCACGATGTCAAGGAAAGAAACAAAAAACCTTGAATCTTTATTGTAATTGTGTACAGGTGATGCATTTTTTTACAGCCGCTGCATAATACGATAATATTAGTCTCGTGATTTTAGGTACAATAATAGTTGAGAAGTTCAAGGACTTTCGTCTTCATATGTACAACCTACACATCCTGGTGTACGAATTGTACGCGCAACAATATAGAAAACGAGGCGGAGGAAGTACAAATATAAAAGGCCTACTATATAGCTTTGGCAAAAGTGAACTATAAACCATCTAAATCTTTTTTCTTTCCTGGCGCTTTACATTCGAAGACGTCTACATTTTTCGTAGAAAAAATTCGTAGTCGTCTTCAGAACTGAACGTGCCGAAATTGCCTTTCAGTCTCGGCAGCTATAAATACATACCTGTTTTTTTTATTTTTTTATTACGCCGGATATAAAATGAAGCTTTGGTACGCATTTACACATTTTTAAACCCTTTTTCGCTTGCACCGCTCGGATCTAACTTTTTGCTGGCGACTTCGACGAAAAGGTTGAAAAAAAGTGTTTATTTATAAAGAAATGTTTTCCACAACACGACTAGAATGTAAATATCGCTATACGAGGGTGTATTTTCTGTTTCCTTCCTAGCAGCCTCTTTTCTTCTACTCGTCTCCTTTACTTGTTCTTTTCCAAACAAATAAAAATCCGGATGAATTCCTTCGATTTGAAACATTTTACGATGGCATTTTTTTCTTCACAAGAAGTCGTAAACAAATTCTGCCCGTAAAATAGAAAATACTGTATCCTTAAAAGTTATTTTCAGAATATTGTCATTAATTTTGGGGTAATAAAATCGATTTTTGTAAATAAAGAAAGGGTTGACCTTGGAAAAGAAAGGACTGTAGTTGAGGATGAATGGATACTTGCATTTCTGTTGAGTACAAGATACATAAAACGTGCATTTACTGTATCGAACATCGCCAACAATGAGGAAAACGATGGTAATAATTGTAATAATGTATATTTCTTTTTTTGATGGTGTAAAACGAGATTTGTTTCAGTCGCCGGAACGAAAAAAAACTATCGACACGGATTTATTCATCCACGAAAGACCTTTTTTTTTCCTTTTTTCTTTTTCTTTTTTTATACCTTCTGCAGGTCTTTTCGATGTTATCATAAATCATAATCGATGCCATCTTGGCGTAGGTTGAATTACAATACCTGCACTGCGTACATGCGCGTCTCAAATCTTTCGAGTATATACGAATAATAACAAGTTTTAGAAAGGAGCTGTAGTACGATGTTGAGTTTTCCTATTTGCATATTTTTCTAAGGCTCTAATCAAGAGACTATAATGTGTCTCGATGTAAGGATTGGGTGGTCGAGTATACCGTTGTACAAAATATACACCCTATATGACCGAAATGATGCTCGCTTTAATAGTAAAGATTTTGTGATATGGGAATTAAAGGAAGCGACATGATAGTAAAACTAGTACGTTGCTTTAAAAATGTCTGAAAATTATTCTCGCATTCAAATAGTACCTACGAGTATAATTTTACCAACAAATTGTCCATGTATGTTGTAATCCTTTCATTTCCACCTGTAGGGTATCACAATGTCAATTTCGAGTGAGTACGGATTTCATTGATTCTTGAGAAACGTGAAATTATTTTTAAATTAAGATCACTGTCTGTTCCATACCTTCACAAAAATATGAATCGAAGCGAAAAAATCCGAATTTGAGACAGATTTTTCCATATTAGTCAGAGTAATGAAAAAATAACTCACCACTCACTTGCTGCGCCTCTTCCATTCAAAAATGTGTAGTTAGATCGACTCAGCCAAGAGATTTTCGTAGAAAAAATTTCATTATTATTCCTTTATTGAAAGTGAAACACAATGAGCAGTTAGTTCTTGGTACCCCTTCGTCTCGAAGAGAGCAAAAGTCTGTTGCGATCTCGACCATGATAACCGGTTGCTGACTATTCTTTAGAAATTTTTCCCTCCAAGAAATGCTCCCTATTTTCTGAATGGTCAATCCTTTTCCTTTCTATGTACATATGAGAGGAACCAAAAGGTCATCGTATAGGTCCACCTGTTGTCTTTCATGCATACGAGGAGACTCACCGATCGCCACTTCTACTTTCTCATGTACCTTACCACTTAACGATCTTATTTTTTAATGCCTCCTTTACGTCTTGATAATGATAGTCCTTTTTTCTAAGACTTTGTATTTATTTTTCCATGGCGTTTTGGATAGTTTTGAGATTTCCATTGTCTTTAATGGCACCCCGGCTCCCAGCCCACTATCGGAAATCTGCAATTCGGCCGAATCACTGACCGTCTTACAAAAATCTAGAAGACTCGCATAATTTTCTAAACATAATTGTTGATGGTCATATATTTCGAAATCGATTCTTCATATCATCGTATTTTTCATTTTCCGTCTTGGTAGGAGTCGTTGAATTATTTTCCATGCTTTTCTTACCGGTAAATTTGTGAGGAAATGATATTTGTTATTTCACAATGGTTCAATATTGCTCGAACTCCTTTTCACAACTTTAAATCTGCCTTATTTTCGTTCTTCCGTCTCGAGTCGGTAAACATGAATTCTGTTGACGTTTTATAACGGGTTGAAAAATCAAGTCTACCTACGGAAGAAATGATTGGTCGGCTAATTCATGTATGTGTAGCTTCGAACGTAATATCGAAATAATCACGAGCTCTCTCCTCCTAGACGGATATTCAAGGTCGCATTACGAATGCCATCGGACTACATATAAGAGTTGAACTAAAAAGGTACTGCGGAAAGGCAAAGTAATCATAGTACGAGAATAAGAAACGAAAGAAAGAAGAAAAATGAGACATGATAAAAAATCTTTTACATTTTAATGCACGCTGTGAATTGCTCGTCGGACAAAAACAGAATACATACAAAGGAAAGCGAAGATAGAGGCTAAGATGAAGTCGCCATCTTGGAAGTGCATATACATGTACATGCAGATGAGATGAGAAGGGTGGAGTTATTACAATGCTTGGCGTTAAGCCAGTGGGCCATAAAATATCGGAGCTTTGTTCAAGGTCTTCTACTTTTTGCTGCACTCGAAAAACGACGGAGACGCGATGTAACGACGCGAGAGTCCGAGATCGGGTCCGAAAAAAGAAGGGGTTTTTCTTTCCAAATTATGAACTCGCCTTTCTTATGGAGAACACTCGAATGACCAATTTTAAACGACCCCAAATTTTATCCTCGCGTTTACCTCCCCATATAGCTTATCAATTAGCAAATAAAAGAACGAAGGGCACTGCAACTTCCTCCAAACCATTTTTGACGTTATCTTTTATGATTGCGGTCTATGTGTATTACCGCGACGACGTCTGGATACAAGAAAAAATAGAACGTTCAAGTCATACTGCTCTAAAATATCGAGAGCGCAATAACAAACATTCGAAGATTGGATAACCCTGTCGTAGACGCGCGGGTTAAGTGCAACGACCTGGAGATGCATAACCGTACCTATGTAGTTGCTTTTTAATTCTCTGCATCATCAGATTAGGCGGAACTGGGCGTAGGGAGTACGGAGGCGGACGGAGGGATGCAGTTAGAACAAGCGACCTCGGTCAAAACGAATTCAATTCGGCGTGTTATGTGCGGTCTAGCTGTTTTCAACTACCCCTTTCACCGCACGTTGCTGCATGCATACCAGTACGAAAGGATCACGCTGTCCTGGCGGCAGATACGAGTTTTTTCTTCGTATTTTTTTTCCTCTCTCTCATTTTTTTTTCTTCTCTTTTTTCTCCTCCTAAACTCGTTCCTTCTTACAACGATGTAAATGTTTATTCTCATGCCGAGTTGTATGCCTTATGGAGCTCATATGAATACAGATGGTTTCGTTATAATTTTCTGTGTAAAAACCCCCCCACCCCCACCTCATCGATAGTAATACGCGACGTCGTTCCCGAAAACATTGTAATCTTAGCTCGACTATATCGCGCGGCGGAACTGATAACCAATTATATGTAGTTTTTTTTCTGCCTCGACTTTGACAAAAAAAATTTAGACGCAGCCCATGTGCACTAGAGATCTACTTTTCGTTCCCAGAAAATCCACAGAGCGAATCGAGGATTTCGAAAGCTTCAACAAACTGAGACAATCCCGCTTAGTCATCATATGATAAATGATACCTTATCCTCCACCAAAAGTGTACTGTGGCGTTTCTCGAAGTTCCCAACTCAAAATTTGACACCCATTTTAAAAGGGTTTCCTTGGAAATTTGGCGTCTCACCGTCCGGCAAAAATTGATCTACCCGAATGAAAGAGTCGTATATACTAGAAGAAACTAAGATTTCTACCGCAAGAAACAAATTGGTTTTGGTATTGAGAATTGTATAAATTTGTTTGAATCATCCACCCATCGTATACTGGGTGGACCAGAAAGATGTTACCACTTGAATGGCAGATTGCACTGAATCTGTTGTAGGGTGAAAATGCAAAATGGTAAATGTATGGTTTGAATTTACAAAATTTGTATCTCAATTTTATCATCTTCAATTTGAGCCATATTCGATGTTTTCTGTGTCAAGTTATGGACCAAAATTGACCAAAAATTGACCAATTTGCCAAGATTTGTGCAATAAAAAATTGAAAATTCTCACCCTTCGAAGGTTCCTGGATTATTCGGGTATTCTTTTTCGGAATTAGCGCTGAATTTCACTTTCAAATAAAGTAAAATTCGGGAATTAAGGCAATTTTTAATTTTTGAGTATTTTGGCAAATTTGTCATGTTTTGGCTTACTTTGGTCAATAATTCGGCTCTAAAAAGTCGTAGAAAGCTTAGTAGGGGCGCAAATTGATGACAAAATTGAAATACAAATTTTGTATGTGTGAAGTACACGTGTAAAGTTTTGCGTTTTTGGGCTAGAGTGGATTTAGCGCAAACTCCTCCTGGTCCACCCGGTATAGCTTGAAAGCCAAAATTTTTCAAATTTCTCCTCCTGACATGTGCAGATTGGTGTTTAAATTTTTTTCAAACTTTTCTAACGATTGAAATTTCTGCCAAATCCCCTTTCACCATTTTATAAATCGACATTCCAAATTTTTATCCGTCTTCCTTCTTTCCTATCGTGTATTGCTGAATACTCGAAATTTTCCAAGTTTAAAAACCCTATTTGGGTGGGTCAGTTCTTGAGGGACGTAAGGACCTTTGGACGTCAAAATGTTTATAGAGACCCCCAATGAAAGTTTTGAACATCGAGCTCTATATATGAGCAAGCGGAACTTTGAAACATTTCAACCATCAAAGGAGCTAGTGAGTATGGAGCCTTATATGACCGGAGGTGAAATTATAAAAATGATTGCTTCCTCACGGAAATTAAACAAGAAGCGCCGGGAACCTATTCTATAGGTAGGATTTAGGAATTTATATGAAAGAAGGGAGAGTTGAACATCAAAAAATTTCTATTTTTAATAACAGGAGGAGAACTTCTGAGTCGAAATTTTTCCAAGTCCAACTCCTTTATTAGGATAGCTTACAGACCCGTCAAGAGCTTCAGTCGGGTCCGGGACAAGGAGCACAGCGGGCCCCCGGAAAAATATTCCACCCTCCCCTTGAAAATGGCAGACCCCTAACAGAGCTGAGCCGGGGGACAAAATCTCCAGTTGCCCCCCTCGCCCCTCTCATCAGGCCTGCTAGCCTAATCCTAAGCTATTCAAGTTAGACCTGGCGAAAAAGAAAATTTTCAAGCTAGTTCCATGAGTCCGTTTTTCCGTTTGACTTTCGGCGCTGAAATTCAATTATATTCGGCAATAAGTCTTATCGGAGCCTTGCATAATTTATTCTGAAAATGACCTTTTCTTTACACTCATACGATAACGCGGTTTATCCTACCCGATTTACGAGAACAAAGCGCTTCGTTTTGTACGCGAAACAACGCTGCGTGAATATGCGGTGTGGTAGTGTCAATATCAGTACTGCGCATGCGCGAACGGGTAGATATGAATTTTCATATCTACCCTAGGTGAGATATGAATATACGCTTTCGCTTTTTCTCGTCTAAAGAAAAACGTTATGTGCAACACGGTCAAAAAAGCCATTTCTCAACTGGGTGCGAATATCGACCCTGGCTTCTGGCTCGTGGCGCTAACTTCACACTTGCTAACTTCACACTTGTTGAGAAATTGCTCGTTTTTCTCCCTTGTTGCACTAATAACTATTGCTACCTGCTATTAATGCCCCTTGTTAACAAAAGAAAAGGTGTTCTCCATTCTGCGATTGTAACAACCTGTTGATATATGTATGTATCTACGGGTGTCAACCACAATAGACAATGACAATGCCTGTGACAATGTAACCAAAAAACGCTGAAAAGAAGTGACTGCAATATAGTCAGCTGACCCTAAGAAGGAAAAATAGTCGTTTTTTGGTACATTATCTGATTATCGGTAAAAATTGTTCAATTTCCAACCGCAAGGTGATTTTTTACCATAACTAATCAATTTAGGAGGTCAAAATCTATCAATTTTCATTTGGGAGCAAATTTCGTTGATTTTTTCTAAGCCCAATTATTTTGCTTTAAACCCAAATTTTAGCCCAATTTTGACCCAGACTTCGGTATTTTTTAAATAAAATTGACCCGATTTCAGGCAAAATTTACTAATTTTTTTGCAACATTTGTACGATTCAATATGACATTTCTCAGCTTTATCGGCGAGCCGAGATTTTCGTGGTGATTTCGGCGTTTTTCGGCATTTTCATCAATTTTGACATTTATTCCAATTTGAACATTTTTCGACAAAATTCAATTTTTCCTTGCGTCCCACTCATCGTGATTCCAACTAAAAATGCCGCGAGCTATATTTTACGGGCAGAAAATAAAGATCATATTAACAGGGGACTTGTTCTAAAAGTAAAAATTTCTTCAAGTCTTCTCCCTTTACACACAGCTTGAAAGCCAATGTAAATGTACCTATTGAAAGACTATGAGTCTTCCAGGTACTTTCCAAAAATTGAGCTGCATTGTTATGTTAATCAGTTGCCTATTAAAAACGTTCATGTGCATTGTTGCTGCGTTACGCCAATACATCCCAGTCGGATTTTTCGGTTATTAAGTGCATTAGATTAGATGTACGTCTGATGTCCACAACATAGCCTAAGAATTTATTTATTTTAAAAATATTAGAGAGCGTCGCTACAGCCTTAGTGGCCAATTACAGAGGGGCACTTACATTCAAATTTTACACTTATCATCAGTGCTAATATAAACCATTACAGAGACAAAAAAAAAAATTGTAATAACTGTGAGAATGACAATGACAAATTATGCACCGCGCGTAGCCCAATCCCATCAGAGCCCCCCATCGTGTTTGGTATACCGTCCAATGCAAGAAGGCCAGGAAAAAAAGTCACGGGTTAAAACAGCTGAGGAACAGTTAGTCTCGCCCACTTCGGCCAATGCCTGGGCGGTTTTTCTTATAAACCTCTCCCTACTGTTGAAAAACAAATCAATTGTTTCATCCATCTTAGCTACACTATTGTACAATTCCATAGCATAGCATGGTTTAAGGGTGCTTTTTCAAACTGGGACATACGGCATTTTGGTATTTTGAAAAAATTTCGAGCTCTGCTCCACCGAGGAGGTACGAAAAAATTAATTTCTCAGAGTAATAAGGCGCATCGTGCCTGGCGCAGAGCAGGTCTCTGAGTAGCAAGAGCACCATTACATCTCTTCTTATTAGGATTGTTATCTCATATCCTATGGTAAGTTCCCTATATGGAACTGATTCGTATATTCCAAAACTTAAGTATAGATATCTTCATAAGCGTTTTTGACCCCACCCGAGAGATAAAAGGGGAACATGTATGATTATGATACACGGATAATGGCCGTCCTACGTCCCCATGATAGTTCAAAAATGACTTCAATTCGAGAAATGAAATACCAAAATGGAGACAGAATGAGGAGATTTGGAAAATTTTAATAGTGGGCGTGGCTTCTTCCCGGCAAATATCCATTCTCACCCCACGCAAGCACTCATAATGGGGGGTTAATCGGGAACTGGAGTGAGCCAAAATCAGATTTTTGCGGAACCTTGTCTCGTCCAAATTTCATTTTATAATATCATGAATGAACGATATAGGGCTAGGATAAGCTCTTGAAAAAATATCATCTTTAGAAGAAAAGAAAAATATATTGTATTATTTTGAAACCGTTAATTTGCAACAGTAGGTAAATATTGAACAAACATAAAAAAAAAAAAAAACAGCAAAATATAAGAAATTCACATTTGCGGTTTTTACAATTAATATTTAGACGTTAAAAGTGAGCACAATCTAGCAAAACAATTGGCCATTATCAAGTTGATAAACTCAAAATAATTATGATATAGACGAAAAGTAGAACTACAAAAAGTTGGAAGTAACGCGATTGACCGCAGAAGAAAATTAATGACATGAAGGCGAACGAATAAAAATGAATAATAAACTAGATAATAAAAAAATGAATTAAAATAATAAAAATTATGAAGAAATAAATACAAGTTCCACAATAACATTACAACAAGGAAGCTGTCTGGATCGCTGACGCTACTGAAATTTCAAATAGAGAATCGAGCGATTCGCCATTTTGTAAGGAAAGCGTGTGCCAATAAAATGTGATACGAAAGTTGCCAGCCAATCGGAGTCTCCGTTGAGCGCAGTTGCGAAAAATATGCAAAACTATTCAGCGCGCGACTTCTCCCATCCAGTGTACTTCGTTATACTTTATTGTATTCGCTGGAAAACAAGATCGGAACTGTTCCCTACAGATCTGCAATTGGTATAACTTTTCGAGCCCTCCCTCTTTCGCAATATACGTAAATACGAGTAATGCAAATTAATACGGCGTTGAAAATCTTGTTCTATGAGACGGATTGTGTTCATCTCTTTACATGAAATTTATTGAATTATAATTATTCGTTACTCGATCCACAAAATAACGCACGTAATAATTGTTCGGAATAAGGAACACGAAAATTTCGTCGCCAAAAATTCAATATCCTTTTCTGATGGTAAACTACCTATTCGCCATTTTCGACTTTCTTATTTTGAAACGTTCATTAGCATGAATATCTAGTTAGAATATATCGATACATTTATCGCAAATTAACTGGTAGGGTTAATTAAGTAGACTAGACGATAAATCAGCAATGATTCCTTAACCAATTGGTATGATGATGATACGTAGTTGATATGAGGCGATAACAACTCAAATTTACCGACTATTTTACCGACAATGTTATACTATCTGAAAAATTTGGTATTGGTTATCGGCGTGGTTCATCGATTAATGAACTAAGATCCAAAAGAGGATCACAAATAATTTACCTTTGGGTTAAACGGTTGTCCCTTGATGACAATTTAGTCGAAAGTATATTCAATTTGTCCGGACTTTTTTCGATATTTTACGACCTTTTTGTTTGTTTGATTTTGTATGATTTTCACTTTTGTGCGGAAATAAAATACTCTTTTGAATAATTTCAATCTCTCTTCCTTTATTAATAATTGTAATGCGATTGAAAAAAATCCGCCTAGAGAGAAGAAAGAGAGAAAAAAAATTAACGGCATTCCATTCAGCATTCAACGTTTTGCCAAAATCAGTCGTGAGCCTATTTTTTCTTTTTCACCCTGAGCCGAGTTTGCGCAAAACGCGTCTCAATTTAAGTGATAGAATTTCAGGAAAATAGTTGTAAATAGGAAAATTTTTCCTTCTTAATTCGTTGGGAAGAAGATAGTCGAACGCGTTCCAAAGGACAAATTTTTTCTGATATAGGAAAAATAATTTGATGACACTGCGCGCTGAATTTCTTTTCAATGATTGAAAATGTATGAAAAATCGTAAAATGGCAATTTTTGACAAAATGGAGGACTTATATTTGATTTTATATAATAATGAGGAACACTTGGTTAAGCGTAACAAGAGAGTACCGCAGGAATCACGCATGCGCGTGCAAAGACTCGTTCATCAATTCTCGTTGACCAAGAAGAGTTTGCATTAAACAAAGTAAAATGGGATATCGTAGGGATAGCCGAGGTAAGGAGGAAGGGAGAAGAACTAGTTAAACGAAAAAATGGAAACTACTTTTACTATTTTACGGAAACAAAGGGACATAAAGGAGTAGGTTGGTATATAAAAAGTAGTTTATGGGACAGAATAAAAGAAATAAAAGGGATAAATGAAAGAATATGTACTATTAAAATAGAACTTCAGAATAAAATTAACATCTCCGTGATCCAGGTGTATGCACCAACATTAAAAGCCCAAGAGGAAGAGTTGAATCATTTCTATGAGAAAGTACGAGACACAGTTGAGAAGGAAAAGGAGTTCTATACGATCGTAATGAGAGATTGGAATAGCAAAGTAGGAAAAGGAAGAAAAGAAGACACATGTATCGGCTCACATGGCTTAGGGGAGAGGAATCAAAATGGGGAAAACCTTATAAATTTTGCCTATAACTGTGGATTGAAAGTTGCGAATACATTTTTTGAAAAAAGAGAAAGTAAAAAATGGACGTGGATATCTCCGGACAGGGAAACAAAAAACGAAATAGACCACCTCCTGACTAATGATTTAACAATAATAAAAGATGTCTCGATTATTTCAAGCTTCAACTTTCCGTCAGACCATAGAATAGGAAGAGGCACAATACAAATACCAAACAGGGCAAGATACAAAGCATACAGTAAGCATGAAGGGAGGAAAAAACTCACTATACCAGAACATAAGATTCAAGAGGCGAGAGAATATATTCAAAGTAAAGTCGAGTTGATGGAAAAAAGTAAAGAGTGTAGTGAAGTTCAGAAAAAATACGACATACTTGAAAAGAATATAAAAGAAACAAAAGAAAAATTCGGAGAGGAGAAATTTGAGCCTAGCACTGATGATAAGATTACGTTAGCCACAAAAAAAACTAATAGAAAAGCGATAAAAAATTATCAAAATTGAACGAATGTCACCAAAACAAAAGGTAGAGGAGGCCGAACTACAAAAACTAATAAAGAAGTGTATCAAAAAAGACTGTAAAGACTTTGAAGAAAAGATGGTGAGTGAAATAATAGAGGAAACATGGTCAACAAAGAAGGTATGGAAAAATCTAGCAGAGAGTCGGAAAATAATGTTGGGAGTAAAAGATAAAGAAGGAAAAGTAACAACAGACAGAAAAATTTTGGTATCAGAAGCTACAGATTATTACCGAAAATTATACACAGAGACAGAGAAAGGTATGCTTGAGAATGGAACCCCAGTACAAACAAAGGACGATACAAACCAAAACGCTCTTCCTTTTCCACCCATACTTGCACGTGAAATAAACGAAGCATTCAGAAATTTAAAAGCAGGGAAAGCATCAGGGCCAGACAAAATCGATAGTGGAATTTTAAAAATATTTACAAAAGAGCTAGAAACTCCAATAAAAAATATATTTAATAAAATAGTAGAAGAAAAGCAAGTCCCATCTCAATGGAAAAAGTCAGAAATAATATTAATTGAAAAGAAAGGAGACAAATACGACCTAAATAATTATAGACCTATCAGCCTAACCTCGAATCTATACAAAATCTTTGCAAAAGTCCTTAAAAACAAAATATATAGTCAGTTAGATGAGAATCAACCCCCAGAACAAGCGGGCTTCCGGAAAGGATATTCTACAATCGACCATATCCATACATTAAATCAAATCTTCGAAAAAACAAGAGAATATCAAATAGAAATACACCTTGTATTCATAGACTTCCGAAAAGCATTCGATTCAGTAAACCAACCCTACCTATGGAAGGCATTAGAAAAACAGGGATTAAGCAAAAATGAAATTGAACTAATACATAAAATGTACGAAAATTCAGAAGCTTATGTTAGAACAAACAAGATCGGGCCAACATTCAGGGTAGGGAAAGGGGTAAAGCAGGGACACCCCCTGTCGTCCAATTTATTTAATGCAGCTATAGAGAAAATATTCAGAGGATTACAGTGCAGTGGGAGTATATGGGTTTAAAAATACAAGGAAAATACTTAAGTCACCTACGGTTTGCAGATGATATAGTATTAATTGCAGGAAGTTCAGAAAACGCCCAGAAAATGTGTTCAGACCTGGTAGAGGAAAGTGCAAAAGCGGGATTAGAAATAAATATTGGGAAAACAAAATATATGTCGAACGTAGAAGGAGGGAAGATATACATAAGGGAAACAGAACTGGAAAAAGTGGAAGAATATAAGTACTTGGGGCAAATCATGTCATTTGAAAAGAAAATGGATAAAGAGTTAGAATCTAGACAAAGACAGGCTTGGAAAGCATTTTGGTCCCTCAAAAGAATTTGTAAAAGTAGAATATCCCTTGAATCGAAATTAATGAAAATCATGACATCATGCATTATACCGGTGATCACATATGGTGCGCAAACCTGGTACTTAACACAAAACCAATGCAATAAAATACAAATATTACAGAGAAAAATACTCAGAAGCATTATAGGAATAAAAAGAATAGAAAAAATACGAAACGAGGAATTAATAGAGAGGGCAGGGGTGGAAGACATTCTAACAACCTTAAGGAAAATGAAAATGAAGTACGCAGGACATGTAGCGAGAATGGAAGAAAAAAGATGGAGCAAAGTGGTTACAGAATGGGTACCTTCTGGAAATAAAAGAAAAAAAGGAAGACCGGGAAGGTGGCGGGACGAAATAGATCAAAAATTAGGAGTACTATGGAGTAGGACAGCAAAAAATCTCTGCTTGGAGAAGGGTTGGGGAGGCCTATGCCCAGGAAAGGGCGCACAGTGGTTCAAAATATGATTTTACCTGCTCAAAACTCATAAAATAAAAAGTTGGTGCGTACCGAAATAAAACGAAGGTGATTTCTGATGTATTTTCAACGCTGAATCCAACGCTGATGACTATTTTTGTCTAGCACAAAAAATTCAGTGATAAATCCTAAATTTATCATAAAAAATAGGCATGTACAGGAAAAGTATTGAATAAAATTTTTCTGTTTTTCTCTTCTAATTGGAAATAAATACAATAGGTCATGAAAATTGAGAGTTATTGGAGGGGTGAACGTGAATTTTTTTGTAAGCTATTTTTTTTTAATCCGATTAATAGTTTCCGTGTGGTGAGTTGAATACTGGTTGATTATTAGCCCGTAAGGTTTGCTATGTTCATATGTAGTGTGTTTCTTACAAAGTGTTTCTTTTCTTAGATGACGGTAGGGTCGTATGTGTGAATGAAGTATAGTAATGCTTGGCAATTTGCGAAAATGAAATTGCATTGAAAAAAAAAAAGTCATTTGCCATTGTTAAGGAGTGATGGAAACGTACTTCCATGGCAATTTTCAATATTCAGTTCACATTATGCCGCGTAATTCATCAAGACGGATACGGACGGACATGAAATTTGATATTTAAGATCAGTGGACTTATATTCATCAAAAAATCTTCAGGCTGAATTGAAGCTCTTTGAAGCTCCTGCAGAATTATTCAAATCCATCTTGAATTGTTCTTGTTTTGCGCCAAGAAAAAAAAATTGTTATATTCGACTACACTGTATTGAAAGGTACACCTTCTATAAAAATAATACAAAAAAACAAGAAAGAATCACATACTGCTAACGAGTAAATTGTAACAAGAACAGACATTAGGGCGCCAATTAACGTGCAATTTTTGCATTCCTCTTTTACACACATTCTTCATCTCTCCCACCCGCCATAGGTCATGCACAACGACGAGCGAGTTTTTCTTACCTCTTTTGATACTTGGCTTATCTGTGAATAATAGCACATTCACAATTTGAGGGATATGCATCTATATTTTTAGCGAAATTTGTAAATGTCTGGATTTTGTAGTTTTGAGCAGGTAAAATGACGTTTTGAACCACTGTGGGGCGTCCGGTAGGCATTACTAATTTAAGTAATACCATACAATGTTGTATTAATCTACCGAAATAAAGGCTCATTATTATTATTATTATTATTATTGAGGAACACTTGACGTCTCAATTGATGACTCCCATGCGGATATAGAATATCTAATAAAAACTGCCGTATTTTGTATCCATTATGGATGTAAAAGGATGTATAATAAGTTTCCAAGCCAATCAGAGAACAGGAAGTAGAGATCTATGTACTAGTTAAATATGTCCCTCTGAAACACAGTATGGACGAGAAATGTCCCCTCCCTTATCATTTATTTACGTCTAACAATCTCAAATTACCTTAAAATCCTACCAGGGACACTCATTGTACAAAATCAAGTCATAGGGAATGCATGTCCAATGTCTTCAGAGGACAATATGGAAACAGAATAAGGATATTTGGAAGTTTTTGACGTTGTTTTTTTCACCAAATTCCCATTCTCAGGGCTGGCAACGGAAACCATTCAAAACAAAACCAAATCTGGATTTTTATTTTTCGCCTTCAAGATTCGGATCTTTTTTCATTTCTTGAGGTACTAAACCCGAAAGATGCCTATTTTCCCTTCCTTATGTGCATCAAATTCAGAAACCGAAAGATCCGAAGCCCTCCTTTGTATCCTGATTTGGATTCTTTCTAATTTTTGCTGAGGATCTGAGATGGCTGATTCCTTCTTAAAATGCCCATTCTGACAAAATAAAAAATAGTTGAATTTACAATAAAAAGATGTAAACATTGTTAGACTTTAGTCATATTTACCATTTTTTATCGTGAAATTGACCACTTTCTACATAGCAAAGCGCTGGGATTATATTATTATTATTACAGTCATTTAAGCTTTAGAAATCTTTTTTCATTGCAATAATACGGAATCTCTCGCAAAAAAGGATGGGTATTCCTAAAAAACAAAATAAATAAATAAAAATCTTAAGACCTAACCGACCTAGTCAGTTTCATAAAGGTCAATTTTATTTGTATATATAGATGAGAAATGATACTGTAGTTATTCATGTATAAATCTAACACGATGGGTATAGGCTTCTCTACGGCAATAAATCCTAATGAAATAAAAGAAAAAGAAAGAAAACCATATTGTTATTTTTTAGTAGGATTTTGATTTTTTTCTCCCTGATACCCAGAACTGGAAAGATTCGCATCTTCTATTGGAATTCGAAAGAACCTTTACAAACAATCTATAAGCTTCTCTACCACCTCCTCAGAGTCCGACGGGAAATAATGAAAATTAGCTCGTTTAAGGGCTACATCGGTTGAAAAAATATCGTAAAATTGAAGCTCTCGCGTGTTACTTTCTGCTAATCCATTAAACATACTCTTCAATTCATGTTTTTTGTCACTAGAAAGGATTTTGTCGTGATGGCCCCTCTCCATTTTTAGTAACCCTGGAAGATAACCAAGTGTGATAGGTTGTAGAAGCATTTTCGCCGATATACATATAAACTGATTCAAGATTTTGAAGGCTTTCGATAGAGGTGCTCCAAAAATTTGCCGGACTTTTCTTATTATATCTATTAACGAACTTCTCCATATTAATTCATCTTCTATCACAGAAAGTTGTATTTTAAAGCTACCCAATGGTTCCATGACTGAGAGAAAAATTCGGTAACTATTCTCAAAAATTTCCCCCTTTCATACTGTTACCGGAAATGGCCGCACGGCGAATGTAAAGGGTACAACCCTTTGGAGCATTTCACGTATAAATGTACAAGTGGGTTTAGTCAAGTCATAAACTCGATCAAGTCGCACGGGACGGTACAGGTTATGTTCATCGAAGGGTCGTTTTTGGGGAGCAGTAATTCAACCAATTCCAATATCCAATTTGAACCGGGTGTACAACAGGATCGCTAAAAATAAAAATGAGTGCGGTTTTTTCAATAGCAATGGTACTTACTTTTGCTGGGCTCAAAAGAATTATCAGAAGGCGGGATATGGGAGAATAACTCTCCAAATGAAGCGGCATTTAAGAATTTGTCATTCCATTGAATTTGTAGAATGTGGGTGTTTGTGGGCTACCTTTCATGGGATATCAGGAAACCAAATCTGCTTCATTCAGATGATATTTCAATTCTTTTTATTTTTTCCTTCATATTCCGTTAGATATCTTTTTCAATCTCTTTCCGCTCAGTAAGAATGCAGCCCGCTGGCCGGTCCGAATATCTTGATTCTTATATTGTCAATTCTTTAATTCCGGTCTTTGCCTGGTATTGATAAATTTCTTACGGTACCTTATTCTTATTCCGTTGTTGTTATACAACAAATGTCAGCAAAAAAAAAAAGGTCTCTTATATGGATTTGTCACGTTGGCCAAAAAAAAAACTGTAGTTATACTATTCAAAGAGACTAAAATCTTTTTTGTATACAAAATGATTAAATTTATTCATTTTATATCGAAACAAGAGAAAGAGGAAAAAAACACTTTTTATTTACTATCTATATCCTCGTTTTGTCTTACTTTCTTTTGAATTATTTATTTTTCTTTTCGCAGACAGTAAGATACCCATTGTGTATACCTAAAAGAACCCCAGCGCGAAACTAGCAGACAAAAGGGTAGTTGGATAGACTTCTGCCTACTTATGCATTAGACTGCATCGCCTACGGCAAGAGAGCCAGACGATCGTAGTAAAAGGAGGAAAGAAAATGCATAATAATATTCAAAAGAGGTAAAAGGTGAGAAACGCGTAGGTCTGTACAGAATTAAGATGACTTTGAATACCACAGACACTTTACTCTGTTTCCGCCAACGAATGCGTAAATAAATAAGTAGGATCGTAGGATCGCGTAGCTGCATATATAGAAGATACCTTTACGAAATGTTTTTGTGTACGTGTTCTATCATCGAGATAATGGAGCGGCGGGTAACAGGTAGACGCTAGACGCATAAAAAAACGACGATGTGATTTTATAGGGGTGTATTTCTACTTGTTTTATACTTTAAATGTAGTACAATGGACCGTGACGTAATGTACAGCATGTATTGTATACGTGTACCTATCCTATATGTGTGTACTCGCGTATTCCTATTTTGGCGGCAAATACGACGTGAGATGTAAATATGTATTAATGTACGTGCACGGTAAGATGTAAAAATCATTCGTCATCTTCAGCATGTACGACGACGTTAAAGCGGTGAGGAATTCTCCTCTCCCCCAGTAACAATATCGCAGTGGACTATGACGAAGGAGAATGCAAGGAGTATAATTTCACAGACTCTTTGACTGCAAACAGGATTGTACGAGTACCTGGTCGTGGTACTCGACCGTAAAAAGTAAGAACGCCAAGGTCACACATACAAGCTCTTAAAATCAAGAGTCGAGCTAGCAATAATTTTTTTAATTCATCCTTTTCTACCTAAGAAAGTTAATAAATGAGATATATGGAACCAATACTTACCCGAGACAGGTAGCGTTGAAGATGAACAACTTTGGAGTCGCATCCCTTTCAGCATTATCTGTAGGCTATAATGGACACATAATTTTTTGGATCTCTTCCAATACTTTTCCCTGCCAAAATTGGGGAGGTCAAATTTTTTTCTGTACAACAGTGATCGTCAAAGGCTCATATGAAGATTGAAAAATTTTTCAGGCAGAAAGGCTGGAAACCATGAACATGAAAATAGATGGAGAAATGAGTAGTAGCGATTATCAGGAGTGATAGCCCAGTAAAGTTACAGTTTTGAAAAAAAAAATGTCCATCAAAGCTTTTATTGCTGAAAAGTGTTGGCCTTGGTGTCCTTGTTATGTGGTAAAAACCCATCACCCCTTTGCGGAACCCCTTAAAAAGAGGGCACATTTGGCACATTTTTTGGTTTTTCAAATTTTTCTCAAAAAGTGTGAGATTTAGAGCAGAAATACTTCAGTACAAAAAGATTCCCCATAAAATTTACCATCGAATAGAGTCATTATCTCTTCGGTTACGATAATTTGACGCTGTATAACAATAATATCTGCAAATTTTCTGTTCTCATAAATTTTTGATTTTTCAATTTTTTGAGTCTTTTCTTAACGTTTCTCCGATTTTTTTTCAAAAAGTTTGAGATTTAGAGCAGAAATACCTCAGTACAAAAAGATTTGCCATAAAATTTACCATCGAATAAAGTCATTACTGCTTCGGTTACGATAATTTAACGCTGTATAATAATATCTCCAAATTTACTGTTTTCAAAAATTTTCAATTTTTCGAGTCTTTTCCTAATGTTTTTTTCAGATTTTTTTTCAAAAAGTTCGAGATTTAGAGGAAAAATATCTCAGTACAAAAAGATTCTCCAAAAACTTACCATTAAGCAATCCCTCATTCACTCGGTTACAATAATTTGAAGCCATACAACAATACCTGGAAATTTACGGTTTTTGGAAATATGTAGTCAGGTTTTCAAGTTTTTTCTATATGTTTTTCTGATTTTCCTGAAAAAGTTTGAGATTTAGAGGGAAAATACGTAATTGCAAAAATGTTCTCAGTATTATTTTCTACTGACTGATCTCATCATTTACTCAGTTACAATAATTTGAACAATTTCTTGAAGTTTAAAATCAGAAAAACGTTAGGAAAAGACTCGAAAAATTGAAAATTTATGAAAATAGTAAATTTGCAGATATTGTTATACAGCGTCAAATTATCGTAACCGAAGAAATAATGACTCTATTTGATGGTAAATTTTATGCGAAATCTTTTTATACAGAGGTATTTCTACTCTAAATCTCATACTTTTTGAGAAAAATTTGAAAATGAAGTGGTTATTTGTAGGTACGGTATGTTTCAAAAGTATTTGGTGGTCGACGAGAGTACTCTGACAAGACAGAGGTCGGATTAACTGAATGAAGGATGTTCAAGAAGGAAATGCTGATGCGGTGATGATTCATGAACAAAATAGCGTTCTTTCATATAGGAAGATACAAATGGTGCAGGGTTGAATGTTTCACGTCCAATAATGTTGAAACTAGTGTATATGATGGTACCTTCTTGAATGCAAGAGGTAGCTCATGTGTACCGCCCAATGAAGGCCTGCCAAGTGTGCAGGCTACCTCACAAAGCAGAGACACCAACGATGGAACATTATTTCTTCCCTGAAATCACAGCGAGGGTGCAACTGAGGAACCACGCCAGTTGGTTTCCAAGAAGAGAGTGAAGGCCAGAGGTCGCTCAAAACTGTCATCAAAGCAGTTGTCATTTAACAGAACCAGAAGGAGGAAATCTGTACCTGCAGATGCCAGTAAAGACGATGATGATGATAGTGATGGAAAGGCCACTTGCCTTGTCTGTTACGCGAGGATTGCAGGAAGGAATGGGTCGACTTTTACTTTTACTAAGTGCTGTTCTATGAAAGTTCACACTGCATGCCTACAAGAAGACGGCTGCCCTCGCTGTGATGACTTTGGAGATGGCCGAAGTAGATATTCAAGACAAGAACATACCGTACCTACAAATAACGCTTACCATTTGAAAAGGGGTGATGGGTTTTTACCACATAACAAAAACACCAAGGCCAACACTTTTCAGCAATAAAAGCTTTGATGGAAATTTTTTTTTTTTCAATTTACTCTAATTCTACTGGGCTATGAGAAGAGAGTAAGGCACAAAGCGCGTGACAAATGAAAAAATGATAGTCTCCAATACAATGGCGTATTTGCAACATTTTTCTGGGTGGGGTCTGAAAGTTTTCAAAGATGAAGCACCACTAAGAAAAAAATTGACTGTTACTGCCGTTTTAGGCCTCGTGCTACTATAGGCCTTGCGCCGGCGAGGAGGAAAAATTAAAATTGTCTAAATTGAAAAAAGGTTTCATGTAAACACTTTGCTTTGGGTCTCAAAAAGTCTGGTGACGACGCTGAGCTCAATCTCGAGTCTCAGTCTTTAGTCTTAGTCCTGAGTGTCAGTCTCGAGTCTTGGTCTCTGTCAGTTACGTGTTTTGGTCTCGAGTCTTAAGCGCTACTGTTTAAATTGTCCATATTGAAGAAAGGCTTGTCGTGGAAATTTTGCTTTAGGCCTCAAAAAGTCTGGCGACGGGACTGCTTTTTTCGGTTCATCCCAAAAGAGGAGCAACATTTTTGAGCCATTTCGAAAACACTAGACGTACATACATGATGAGAGATAAGTATTCTTCGTCCATACTCGGTGAATTCAGTGCATCAGTCGGACAAAGCGAGTACATTATTGTAAACATCGTATACATGACCCCTATTTCCTCGGAAGTTTCATGAAACCTATAATACGTACATACTTACATTTTACGTCCGTAATGGGCACATAGTACAGTAGTTTGTCAGGGGTTATTCAAAATTTTTCCTGTCCCAGACTTTTCATCTAATAGCTGCCGAGAGAATTATAAATAAAGATCTGTAAAACTTGAAAAGGACCGAATCATGCTAATTTGTACATTCTATAGGTATACCTCGACATTCCAGAGAACCTTCCCGATATATTTAGACTTTCGTGCTCTCCCTTAGAATGGCAAAACTCAGTTTATGCGGGGTTCTCTAATACCCTGCCGCCAACCCCAACGAAACCCCATCTCTCCGACACGGATACTTCAAACAAAATTTGCTCTCGATCGAGCCTCGCTTCAAAATATATCGAAATAACCATCTCTACTCAGCTGAAGCTATTAATAAGATCGTTCGATCCAAAAGAATTAATTATATTCAACGCGAGAGTGTTTGAAAATAGTCGACTTTTCGTTATTACACGATTGTTTACTTTAGAAAATGATTCCGTTCCCATTTATCCTCCGACATTTCATTTTGGAATTAATAATAATCGGGAGATCTCATATAGAGGAGATGAAAAGGCTGAGAAATATAGGGAGCGAGAGAGAAAGTGAACGAGGAAACGGTTCACCTCCGCATTCGCACCTGTATACTATGGTGGGTGAGCGTCTATTTTGAAGATGAAGTGGAAGAAAAAAAAAGGGTTTACGAAACTCTTTTTATATAACCAGCAAAAAAAAGGACAGGAACCAGTAGCAGAAAGAATTAATTGATGCTCGTATTTCCCATAGCTGACAGGTTAAAAATGAGTCAAGTAGAATTTCACACAATAAGTGTATTATTTTTTCTCACTTTACATCGTCTTAAGATAGACCTCATTAAAAACAGACCTTAATAATGAGGATAACGCGAATTAAACCCATACGTGAAAATTTCTTTTGTGTAGATCCTGTATTCTTTTTTAACGAAATTTCTACGCCTAATTTATCATATTAGGAGGTTCTTTGCTAACGACTTATATAATATATGTCTGACAGGTTATGATATTGAATGATCATTCTACAGACGGGAAAAAAATCAGCTCGACGTTCGACTCATGAATATACTATGGATTATATGAAAAAAGGAAAATACAAAAAAATTTCGTAACCGCGAACGAGGTTTTTGTTTTCTTTGGAAAAGATATACGATCCTTTTTGGGGTAGACCCTATAAAATTAGAAAAACCACAATGTATTTTAACCACACAGTCGAGTGAAGTTAACTTGTTATTCATCCGCGTGTTGTGTCTGATATAATATTCTCCAGCAATATTCGTGGTTCCACAGTTAAAAATAATCGTGAAAGACAAAAGACAACTTTCCTATATCAAATAGCGAGGTGAGAGCTCATATCGACGGAATCGAGTATAAATTGTTCACGAATTGGGTACGTCGTTCGCAACCTTTTTGTGCGAGCCTTATACCACCGATATGCACTTCGTATACGATACCTAAATGCAAGATTACAAATCGCCGTCCCATCAATTACTACGCACAATTACCTGTTCCAGACAGAACAGTCAATTTAATCGCGAATAGAAACGAAGAAAAACATCCAATCTCGATAGTCCCTCTCATGGGAAATAGCCCACATCAACCAGTATTTTTAAAACGCGAGTAAATTACCGTCGCTCACACACAATTTTTGTCACTATCGCCTCGCAGACACGAAGATATAAAAATCATCCTCTCATGGTAGACGAAAAAAATCCACCCTCTTTACCGTATTCGTTTTCTATCCCTCATCAATTCAGATATTGTGTAATCGCGATAAACCTGTCTCGCTACAGACCATAATAAATATCTTAAAGAACGACGACAACGCTAATCCTTCGCCGTTCTCGTTAGAAGGTGTTCACGATGACCTAGATCGTTTTTTTTTTTCCTCCCCGTTTTCTCCTATGCCAAAAATAATGCGTAAGGGTTGTAATTAAGAGCTACTGAAATATTTACAAAGTAGTAAAATACGCTACCAGGTAGCTTCTGTTCACGTTATTTCTATTTTTAGATCGGTATCTCGAAAAATTTCGTTTACAACTGCGTGGGTCGCAAAATTCACCGAGACGAACACCCGTCGTCTCGCAAATGTGTAGGCATTCGGGGAAAACATTGACGTTTCTATAAATGTGATCTCTCTTGAATGTACGGAAGATTTACGTCATTCTTTTAATAGACATTCATTGTTCGGCTCGACAAAAAATTGTGAAAGAATTAGCAGTCGTCTATGTCGGTGTACAATAGATCCATAGCAGTTTCTATATTTTTTGTACGAATTCAACCCTTTCGAAAATACAAATTTAACCCTTTCGAATCGACGTGCTATTGTAAAGCGTGCCTAGTGCACAGCGAGTTACTACCAACAATAATTTCTCTTTTTTCTACAAAATAGTGAGAAATGAAAACCCCCACTAAGAAGAGAAAAAAGTTGGGATTGTAAGGTGCATCGTAAAACGGCTAGAAATTTAGCGTCGACTTTTTCTTTTTGTCAAAGTTAGAATGTAAAGGGTTTGTTTGACGGAAGTGCGGATGCGAGCTCTGGATTCCATTTACCTGATAGATACGAAGGTTGTATACAAGGAAGTGATCGCGATACGCGATTTGTCTGTTAATTAGAGAGCTGAACGTGTTCGGAGCGACGGTGGTGAAACCGGTCGATTATTAGCCTGGGAGGTCCGTATACACCATAATAGGAAATTCACCTTGTTTGAAACATTATATTGTTCTCTTCATTCTTTTGCGAGTTTTAGTCCTGTTGAAAAAAAATATCGATTCGATATGGTGTATTTTTTTATACTTACATGTAGGGAAATCTGAGAATAGATGAAGTTCCAAAAATCAAGCCGTCGTTTGATTTTCACGTTCGAAGTTTTCTAAGTCGGTTGGTGAGTTTTTTCGTGAGGATCCGCTTTTTATGGCTAATCAAAAGATGCGAACCGCGAGTACTTGACAACCCCCCCCCCTCCGGATGAACTCTCCGATCAGTCAGAGGACAAGGTTTATAATAAAGTACTAGTTAGGTACCTACTGTAAACAGTATGAACGAAGAATGTTCCTACTTGTCCGCATATCAATCAAGGAGATTAACGTAGCCGTTGAAAGGCTGCATAAAAAATAATGAAGAGCTGCCGGATCAGATGAGATACCAAACGCGGCCCCTCTCCACCTATTGTGAATTCGTCTCTGCTGCAGAGGGCTTTCAATAAAGCCTGGCAGAATGCATGTACCCCACAGGTTGGAAAAATGCTAGTTTGGCATTTATAGAGAAGAGGGACAAATCACTGGCCTGCTTTCCTCCTACTGACCACTTTACCTACTTAACACCAACGCTTTTAGAGAAGCACTTAGTGTCCAAGAAGATAATTTCTGAGAGTCAGTACGGTTTCCGAGCTGGACCCTGTACTTTGACTGCCACAACCAGACTGCAGAAGATGGCTTCAGCGGCAATAAAGAAGCGTCAGTTTTGCTCAGCTGTCAGCCCTCAGATAAGAAATGCGCTAAATTTCATTCTATGGCTGAAGATTTTAAAGGTGCAACAAAACGCTTGAGTGTCCGGTTTCTTGTTAAGGATCATCTGCAGCTATCTGAACTGCAGAAAGGAAGAAGCAGATATGTCGGCCGGCGCAGTGAGAGGAAGTATAATGAGTGGTGTTTCTCAGGGCTCTTTTTAGCGCCCTACATTGTGGAACAGCCTATTCAAGGCGAAGCTGCCACGAGTGGGCCATTCATAGGGCCCCGTCTGCAGAAATCAGCCTTAATCAAATTATATCAATCAGCAGGAAGGTAGCTGCGTCACATGTAACGTAGCTACCTTTCCGTTGGTTGATGTAATTTGATTAACAGTGGTTTCTATGGACGGGGTACGTGAAGATGATTCGTCTATTCCCCTCCCCCCGTCATGTGAGGATACATAGGGTTTCCCCCTCTCCTCCTCCCTTTTTACGACAAATTTTGCCGAAAAAAACTTTTTCCATACGTTTTTCAATTCGCAACGCCTGATTGTCTTTCCTCCTCGCTCTTGTTACTTTTGACTTGTGAAAAAACTTTCGTAAAAATGGCTTCCTACCCTCTCCCCAACTAAGGTAATGTGGAGATTTTCGAATCCTCCTGCCCTCCAAGACCCTCACGTGATTAATGAATGGCCACACGGATGTAGCGCATATGTTTCGTCGATCAAACCAACACTGTTGCCTAGGTGGAGACCGAGGTGAACCAGGCCTTAGAAAGCTGTGACTCGTTGAGTCAAATCGACGGGATTAGGCTTAGGGATGGACAAGAAGGAGACCGTCCGTTGAAAGTCTGCAAGGTGTGGTTATTGAGTCTGATAAGATACTGAAGTATCTGGGGCTCGGGTTCGAGCTTCTACCACCATTTTGAGAATCTGTTAGAGAAAGCTTTCGATATTGAAAACCAAGGACTTCTATAGAAGGAAGGAGAAGACTGTACATGAGAGTAACAATATCTCTCCTCCTTGAGAGCCCCAGCAAGGGCCAGCTCCATGAAGATTGAAGTGGGATGAAAGAAAAATCAGAGTAGAATAGCGCTTAGATGTGTTAGTACCTACCGTGCTTTCTCGATTGACTCTCTCTCCCCTATTAGCACGCACAAGGCCAATTGATTTGCTCGCAGAGCGGTGTTCGGGGAAAAAGAGTAAACAAGGACCACCCAACAAGCATTGCCAGATTATCAGAAAGCCAGACGCTTCTTGCTCAACTAGCCCACAGACATAGAAGGGCGAGTTGATCGGCGTGTCAATACTCGATCTTGACAAGTTTATGGGCCGAGACCACGGCCAGTTGAATTTCCATCCATGGTTGTTTCAATAAGTGCCTGCACAACATAGAGAAAGTTGTGCAGGCACTTATTGAAACAACCATGATGGAATCTTGCGTCCTCAAAGTAGCCGAAAAATAATTTCACTTTGGGGATAAAGTAAGGTGGATGATGGATGTTTAATATAGTCTTCAAAATCCCTAATAAATTCCCCACTTTTAGGCCTAAAATTGGGAGATTTTTTGTTTAGAATAAAATCACGTGGATAATGGACGTCTAATGTTTAGAAATGATCTCTAAAAAGGATGAGGACATTCGAAAAATTTCAAAAAGTGAGAGTGGCCTTTTTTCCAAATCCTCGCTCGCTCCCCATTCACCCCGTTACCTACGTCCCAGAAGTTCAACGAGAATAATATATTCGCCTTCTTTGATTAGAACAAAAGTATTTTGATTCCGCAAACACCGCATAAATTCCTTGAATTACCATTAGGCTATTTGTGCTGCGCACACATAAGGGAAGAAACATCAGATCACAGAGGCCCGTCAATCTGCAAGATAACAAGAAGGCCGGGAAACTTGTACGGGTTCTAACATGATCCTTCAATTTACCCTTCCAAAACGACCGAACACATGCAATAATAATGATAAAAATAATAAAAAATTAAGTTTCTTCGACGTATATGTACCTTTAAAAAATGTTCCCAGTTTTATTTTTAAAGTTTATAATACATCGTATAGGATTTAATTACTTGGCCTATTCGTGAGACGAACCCTTTCTTAATAGTGGTATAAGCTGTAGTTCAGGTTTCTTCGGAACGAGTGTGCACATATTAAAAAACTAGCTTGCACTCTAATGAGAGGCATAGTAATCATGGGGCAGGAGATGGTCGATAAGTTGGCAGCGATGTGGGTCGGATATGAAGGAAGGAGCGTAATTCTTTAGGATAATGATACTTCTATCGAATCTCGCGCACCTATATTCCTCGTCAGTTTTTTCAATGCTTCCCACATTAAAGATTTATTTGTTTTCCTTCATCCTGCGCAGACGAAAATAAATCCGCAATAAATGTCGGTATATTTTTATTAGCTGAATTCTCTATTATTCGTTTATAGGTTTAATCTTATTCACTATACTCTAATCTTTTTTCTCGAAGGTATGCTAAACATGCGTGAGGGATGAATCATTTAGTAAAAGTCTCAGCCAATGCTCGTATAAGCTTCCTCCTATATCGTAATAAAAGACGCCATGGAAAGCTATAAAAATGCCGCCCGAGCGTCGAGCGATTCGACTACTCTCATGATTCGCAAATTTGATTTTCACCTCCCTCGCGAGATAATCTTATTATTTATGTGAAAAATCAAATTTTATTGACGAGACACCAATAAAAAAAAAAGTCAGAGTAGGATGATATTACCACACACACACACACACATTCACCGAATTTGTATATATATTTTTTCTGGAATAATTGTTCATTCAACGTTTACATTTTTTCCCTACTGCTCTAAACTTTTATCTCGATTTCTTCATTTTTTTTTAGAATTCTCATGCATAATTATGCATTCTGCATCATAGTGTAATTTTCCGAATTCCTTTTTTTTTCTCTCATTTTTATTATCATTTTTTTCTCTCTCTCTCTCTGTATGTAAAATACGACACCTAGTAAAGTCTATTAATCATACTATGTATTAACCTAACGAGGGTTTCTCGCTAAATAAAGGATAGTAGGACTCGTAAAATCTTTTTTCATGATGCGAGCAATGCAAGACGGCGAATAGTGAGCGCATTATTATGCGTATACTATTAAAAAAATATAATAATAATAAAAACTCATAAGATAAAATATTAGGGTAGAAGTATGCGGGAGATAGCCGCATCATAGCGATGATGCAGACACCTGTTCGAATGCAAACTCAACCCTTTAGAGAGACGGAATTTTTCCCACACCCTACGTAATGTTAGATAGACGCGATTACTACCCCTCGAGCTCGCGATGCTAGACGAAAAAAAATGTTGTCAGAATGCGCTTTACCTCATCAGGAAGAGGGAACGAGTGAATTCATGCTTCGAGAGACTTGGCAGAAAAAAAAAAAAAGTTTTAACGAACGAGAACCGTGAAGTTAATTGAGATGAACATGACGCGACAAAAATATTATAAATCGACTAGTACGCATCATCAAACATAAGGAAAATAGGCATTTCGATTTGAAGGTCGATTCAATGATTTAACTGCAGACGATACACAATTACACATTAGAAGGAAAAATTTTACGCTCTTCCGCTATTAACGCGGAGTACGTTGCGCTTTGATGTCTAATCTGACATGTTTTCGTCATGGACTTGGACAATAAGAAGTGAATTGGCTCGTCCCCGCAAAGATTTGTATCGGAAGCTAATTGATGTAATTTGCTCGACTGAATTTACTTTATGTTCGAATTCTTAGATTTAGATGAATGCCAAAAAAATAAACTTGGAATCAATTTTTGAATTTTTCAACAAAAACAAAATCAGTACACGTGTTTTCATCCTGGGAATATTTCTGTGTTTTCATCCTGGGAATATTTCTTTCGCGAGACCACAGTTTCGAGTAGGAAAATCAAGTTTGCAGGTGTAATAGAGCGTGTCTCCATCCTTTAAATAATTTGTTTCCCTTCTGAAGCTCTCAAAAAATTGAAAAAATTACCCTTAATTTGATGCCCTATTGATTCTCCTCGTTCCTGCTTTTGACATGTTTTAACATCCTTTGTGTCTTTTCTGAATCTCACCCTAATTTTGAAGTTTGCGTCCGAGCCTCCGTACAACCATCATCTTAGGGTCAAGGTTTATACACCAGATCTACCACTAATTCCGGAATTTGAATCCAGTCGTCCGTAAGGCCCTAGATGTTTGCTTCATACCTAACCCATACTAGATTTATACTAGGCTTTCATTGCGCCTATATTATGTACAGTACACTGGACTTGAAATAGGGTAAGAATGGGGACAAACTAGTTTGCTTGACATACTGTATACTAGAATGAAAGGGGACCAACTCCAGCCCCTAATTTAAAAACCATAGTAAAAGGCCACTGTAAAACGTAGCAGGAAAGAGCTTATTCTAGACAATAGTAGTCGAGCTCGAATGAGCTTCCACTCTAGTCTTTACTGCTACAGCCTTCATTCCCGTGAATGAGCTCGGAGCCTCAGACTAACACGACTCAAATTAGGCTCCTGGGAGGAATTTAGTGTAACATAAAGTAAGCTGCTAAGAATGAAGGCGAATGAGTGGAGCGGATGAGCCCCGAGAGCCACTCTACCTAACAAGAATAGACTTATACTAGGCTTCCATGCTGTCTAATATACAGTATACCAGACTTACTCTGAGCTGGGTGATTCATTTATCAATAATAAACGTTAACTGCTGTAACACAGAAATAAAAGTGCTCGGTAATATGTTCCGTGTCTCTGATCTTCCGTTCTGTTCATTCTCAATCAAGTATAGATTAGTTGAAAAGGATAAATTGAAAAAAAAAAAAATTAAAATATGGTTCTCTTGTTTGAGGAGTGTTTAAAGCAAAGAATAATATAGCTTATATTATTAATGGTCATAATTTGAACAAAGTGGCGAAAAAGTAACAAATTGACTTTTTGTGACGTCACACCTGATATTATGGCTAAATCTTGAAGGGGAAACAGACATATTACCTCCTATAAAAATAAGACCATTACATAAATAATTTGGAATAAGGAATCTGCTCATTGATGTTTAATGCGTGGATTGTCCAGGTAAAAAGCTATAGTAAAAGTGTACCGTGCATTTATCAGAGCGCGCCACTATCGATATCGTGTTGTTGTAATGATAAAGCTGAGAATGTGAATGCAAAGACTCCTCTCCCCATCAGCCCACATACTCATTTTAATTGAAATATTTTGAAAAGTAAGTCGTTTCTGGAGTGAACAAAGCGGAACAAATTTTTTGAATAAAAGATTTTCTTTCAATTAAATAGAATTATTTCTATTCTTGGATTCCAAATTTTTGCTCAACTTTCACCTTTTTGTCCCTGATAGGAGTAATCGGTACTAACGCTGCACGGCCCGAATTTGACCTCTTGTTCATCGGCCCTCTCGATGCCTCAAATATTTGGGCTGGTCATCCGCAGTTTGTTGAAAAAAAAAATTGTATTTTTGCCAAATTTGAAACGGGAACTCACCTATGGCGGTATATGGGAAAGAAATGAAAAATGTTGGAATAATTTTTGAATGAAGTGGAATTGTAGGTTTGGTAAATTTATATAATCTGTAGAATTTGTATTTGTGAACAGGATTTATGAAATGTCGAAAAGCTGAATCTGCCGTTATGCATTTCATTTTTCTTTTCATGCTTCTCCCTTATACCGCCATAGTTTCCGTTTTCAAATGCAGCGCCGCTAGTGCTGTTCTCCGGCCCAACCCAAGGTACCTTTTTTCTTTTTCTTTTATTAGGTATTATTTTAATTTTTCTTCAGAGAATTGTGGCCAGCTAAAAGCTAGAAGCAAGGATGGTAAATGCCCGCAGGCACCCGCATCCTGATTTTTTAGCGGGGAATCCGCCACCCCTTTTGTGGGGGTACTTCCACGAATTTTTTTGCGAGCGCGAGCGCGTCCGCGAAGGTTGCTGACGTCATGGAGAGGGACTTGGAAAAATTTCGACACTCTAGCCATATATGATATGAAGTGGACTTGAACGCAAACGCGTCCGCAAAGGTTGATGACGTCACAGAGAAGTTGATGACGTCACGGAGAGGTTGATGACGTCACGGAGAGGTTGATGACGTCACGGAGAGGTTGATGACGTCACGGAGAGGTGGATGACGTCACGGAGAGGTTGATGACGTCACAGAGAGGGACTTGGAAAAATTTTGACACTCTAGCCATATATGATAATATGAAGTGGACTTGAACGCAAACGCGTCCGCGAAGGTTGATGACGTCACAGAGAAGTTGATGACGTCACGGAGAGGTTGATGACGTCACGGAGAGGTTGATGACGTCACGGAGAGGTGGATGACGTCACGGAGAGGTTGATGACGTCACAGAGAGGGACTTGGAAAAATTTCGACACTCTAGCCATATATGATAATATGAAGTGGACTTGAACGCAAACGCGTCCGCGAAGGTTGATGACGTCACAGAGAAGTTGATGACGTCACAGAGAAGTTGATGACGTTACAGAGAAGTTGATGACGTTACAGAGAAGTTGATGACGTCACGGAGAGGTTGAAGACGTCACGGAGAGATGGATGACGTCACGGAGAGAGACTTGGAAAAATTTTGACACTCTAGCCATGTATGATATGAAGTGGACGTAGGAGCAGGTGCGTCCGTAAAGGTTGATGACGTCACAGAGAAGTTGATGACGTCACGGAGAGAGATTTGGAAAAATTTTGAAACTCTAGCCATGTATGATATGAAGTGGATGTAGGAGCAGGTGCGTCCGTAAAGGTTGATGACGTCACAGAGAAGTTGATGACGTCACGGAGAGGTTGATGACGTCACGGAGAGGTGGATGACGTCACGGAGAGGTGGATGACGTCACAGAGAGGGACTTGGAAAAATTTTGACACTCTAGCCATATATGATATGAAGTGGACTTGAACGCAAACTTGAACGCAAACGCGTCCGCGAAGGTTGATGACGTCACAGAGAAGTTGATGACGTCACAGAGAAGTTGATGACGTCACGGAGAGAGACTTGGAAAAATTTTGACACTCTAGCCATGTATGATATGAAGTGGACGTAGGAGCAGGTGCGTCCGTAAAGGTTGATGACGTCACGGAGAGGGACTTGAAAAAATTTCTACCTCCGAGCTATATATGATAGGAGGGGACTTATAAGAATTTCAAATCTCGAGTTCTCCCCTTGATAATGGACTTAGAAAGTTTTCGAGAAAAATTTCTACACCTTTGTGGTGATTGAGAAATCTGGTGGTCTAATGGACTCAGCGGACCATTGCATAACTGCAATGGCATCTAATTTTTCAACAAATCCTGTGAGCGTGGGTGCCCGCACTTGCAAAAGAAATTCTATCAAGCGGGCGATGTACGCGGTGCCGAACGTCGCTTGCAGTGCCCGTGTGCGCTTGCGTGTTTTGGTGTGCCTATAGATACCTAGAAGAGACAAGATAGCCAACTCTCCATTTTGACCGTGTTAAAAACGTGTACCCAATTTTCGTTGAGCTAATTTACGTGCCGAGAGATGACGCTACTGTGTTGTATGGCTAAATTAACATTGCGCTTATGGACGTTTTTCAGTTTTCATCAATTATCTCGGAAACCGTTAATTTTTATGAAAACATGAAGAGAACAAAATTTATTCCTCTTGTAATTTCCAATGGAATGAGACCTATTTCATATTTTGAAAAAAAAAATCCAAAATAGGTCTCATTCCATTGGAAATTACAAGAGGAATAAATTTTGTTCTCTTCATGTTTTCATAAAAATTAACGGTTTCCGAGATAATTGATGAAAACTGGAAAACGTCCATAAGCGCAATGTTAATTTAGCCTAAAAAGACTGTGTCGCTGTGCTGGCGTGCGGTGGAACATTGGAACTAACAAAGTTGTTCATCTTGTCTCTTCTAGGTATCTATAGGTGTGCCCATGCTCCTGTGCCATGCTCACACCTCACATTTTATTATTCTCTTACTTGT
Source organism: Aspidiotus destructor (assembly GCA_035079395.1). Taxonomy (NCBI): domain Eukaryota; kingdom Metazoa; phylum Arthropoda; class Insecta; order Hemiptera; family Diaspididae; genus Aspidiotus; species Aspidiotus destructor. Next base: position 4,560,933 of record JAVHKZ010000003.1, on the reverse strand, counting down.
GAGCTTGACGGCTTCTGGCTGCCTTCTCAATGAACTTGAATTTTTTATTCTGCAGACTCTCATACCCGCGCCTTCAGGCGGACAAAAAGTACTGCCCATCGCCCAGAATCAATGCCCGAATTGCCCGCGGGCGTGTTTGCAGTAGAAGACGCCCGCAGGCACCCATCACTACAGCAGAAAACATGCAGGAGCGCTAGTGTGCATTTGTATTTGGACAAAATTATGGATTATCACTGCCTGTCCGTGAGTCGTGGGCGCCCGGTAACTGCCCGCAAGCGCGGGCATGAGTGCCTGAAAAAAAATCCATTGCGGCGAAAAAAATTTTCTTTGCATGCATGGGCGTTTGCCATCCTTGCCCAGAAGCCAAGAGCCGAATTTAGCTAAATTGACAAGAGAAGCTGAAAGCCAGCTCTACTTAAACCTCCATAAGCAGAAGAAGCCAAATTTGTCAGTTTTTTCTACCTTTCCTGACTTTCGCAAAATGAGAAAATGCACTGCTTGAATGTTGAGTTTTCAAGTTCAACTGTTTCACCCTCTAAGCTAGACCTAACAAAGTTCAGCCGATCAGTTGTTCAATATAGAAGCCTGCAGTAGAATCATCCAACGGAGATGCGAACACAAACTTGGAGAGAATAGAGCATAGGTATCTCCGACGAAAGAATGACAAATCTCCAATTCCTCTGATCGTACTCACATTTCTTCATAATATTCATCAGTCAAAAATCAGCTAAATTTTCCCAAAAGTCGAAAGCCAACCTTTTCAAAGTCGTGAGTTACTGAAATTTTCGGTCGAGGGAAAAAACTTTGACTTCAGTTTGACATTTAAAATTACTTTGAGAGACGCTATCCCCCTATCCCTCTCCCTATTTCCAATCGAGCTGGTGTACAGAGTAAGTTGAAAACGCAATCGAGACATTAATTTTGTAATCTTCAACTTACACTTCCGGAATTAATGGAAATAGATACAATGAAAAATGTTGACATATGGTCAAGCTAATTTTGTTATTCATCTCACTAGTGAGACAAATACAGGTTCAAAGTTTCCTGAGCGAATGAAAATTTTAGCCCATATCCTCTGCCTCAGAAATTCATGAATAAGCCATGAATAAGCTTATTACGTCGTGCACGGTAGTTGAAGTGATGATAATTTTTCATATCTAAAAAGGAGAGAGAAGGTAGATTAAATTGTCGGCAAGTCGTTTCATTCAGATGGTGTTGTAGAGCGCTGTACCGCACAGTACCAATATAACGATAATCACCGAACACGAGAAGACGTGAAAATTCGAAACGGAAGGCAGTTATGCAGACGTGTTGGACAACCCTTCTCAACTAGCGGACAAATGCCAAGGTCAAAACTCGGACAAAATCAAACCGTGACCCAGACGGTACGTTGCCGGGAAGCGTTCGTTCTGCGGTTCGTTCGTCAGACAAAATGATAGCGGGCTCTGGTGGTCGTGTTAGTTGCTGTTGTTGTTGTTGTTGTTAGCGTAGCATAAAAAAATATGGCAGTAATGAACCATGGCTGGAAACTACTTACTTTTTTAGGAATTCCAGGACATTCTATACCGTGTAGGTGACGAATGAAAAAAAACCGCCATTGAATTTCGTATTTCGAAAAATAATCGGTTTGTTTCTTTTCTTTTTTTTTATTTGTTTTTTCTTAGTGTTTTCTTCTTTTCCTTGTCGAAAAACGTACTCGGTGTACTACACTTAGATGAAAGAGTGAAGCGAAGGGGCGAAAGATTAACGACGATAGAAGAGACACGAAACGATATGATGCAGCGACGTAACTCTTTTTGATGTAATTAAATCCGAAACAGATTTTTTCACACCTGCATGAGATTCTCACGATACTCAGTCTGCATATGGTGAATTAAATTCATTATATACATCGATAAAAAAAAAAAAAAAGAGGTTTGGAATCAGGAAGGCGAAAAAATCAAGATTGGCTGATAATGACAGGGAAGTGCCTTTTTTTCCTAATTCTCCTCTTCTCATTTTCGTCTTATCGATATCAACACTGTTAAAATTTTTTCCATCAAAAACGAACGGGTTTAGAATAAGAAGGATGTTTCAGGAATACATCCATACGGACAGACTAATGATAGGCTTTATATTGGTAAAAGAAAGAGAAGATTAAACAATTATTGCAGGTAGAAATGAGATGATGATAATAATGACGGAGTATTACGTAGTAAAAATTTTAATTTGTTGTCGCCATATTAGGACCAATATTGATCAATTACACGATTTTATTTTTTCATTGAAAATTTTGTAAAAATATACACCTACTCCAGTGACTAAAAACTGAAGTTGATGAAATAAGAAAGTTTTGCGCTTGACAGATACTTTTCCGTATTATTCTCGTATAATGAGGTCTCACCTGTTCTTTGCTTATCAGCCATCTTTTACATTTGGAATCGAGTATCTTAGAACATTATCGCGATTTCGGACGTTTCCCATTCTTTTTCTCTCTTCCCGTAATAGGTGAATTCGTTTTTCTAGAAAAGAAGAACGGAGAAGTGTTTTTTTCATAATGAAAATATTTTTATAACCCCATAACAAATGATTTACAGAACATTAAAAAATTTTCCCAGACATGAAATGATCTTGTGATCTCAATAAAATTACTCGAGAATTCATTTACGCGCGCCACAAATCGAGGAGAGAGAACTTCTGTACCAAATACCGAGGCCTAAATGTTACGTTTTCTGCTCCCTTGAACTCATGGAAAAATTAAACGGCATTAATATCGTTTATTTCCGAATATCCTTCTGGGACCTTCTACTCAGTATGCACTTTGTAAGATCACTGAGAGGTACGTTCACCCTAAGCTTATAAAAAAGTTTGAGCAGCTTCTCAGAACCTGCCTATGCTTCAATGTATGCTTTTTCGGTAGCGAACTGTTCAAGTTCCCAAAGAAAGTGAGTGTTCCTGTTGGATTGCTCTTGGCCGACCTGTTCGTAGACTTCCTGGGGACAGAGAATCTTGATGCTGGGCACTCTCCTGCTGAACACGGTACATCAATGATATCCTTTATTCTTTGGACGGTCAGGAGACTGACTCGTATGAGGTTCTTCCTTTTCTCAATTTCCATTACTTAAGTGTGCAATGCACGTTGGAGACAGGCAAGGCAAGAATCAATTTTCTAAACGTTTCGGCATATCAGAAATCTACCTCCTTCGATTTATATGTCGCCTGTCATTGAATTGCATACTATTGAAGCCCTCTCCATTCGTATAATAGCATATTACCTAGATATTGACGAGTTAGACCTGAAGAAACTGATCTCAAAAAGCTCTAACAGGCAAACCTCTTTCACCGGATTTACTCCTCCTCGTCCTCCTCCTTTCAGTAAGACCAAATGGATCCACCTCTCCGATTTAGGGAAATTCTCTAGCAATCTGGCTAAAATCCTCAAATCTCATAGTTTTAGGACTGGATGGAAAGCCAGATAGGCTCTCATTCTTCTTTCAGAGAAATATGGTTTTATAAATAAATTAAGCCAAACTGCACGGCGCTTCTCACTGGAGAGACTACACGATCATTTTCTACTTGCTTCAAAAAGCATTAAATCGCCTTTGAATCCAGGTTGGAAAAGAATCTGATTCTGGCTGGGCATTTCTTCGATCCGCAAACATGCCATCCAATCCGTAAAGAAGGGAATTTCAGGCGTACCAAAGCGCTGGAGAACGTCGGAACTTGTCGTCATTTAGTCATGTTTGAGAGCTTTGTCTTCAACAGTCACCTCCGAAATCAGTATCATGCCCTCTTACTTTGAGTCGCAACCTCCTTGGACTTCGGATGAGGAACAGAATATTTGCTGTGCTTATCAACATATCCGGGCGGTGGTGCGCCTTGCAACGAATTGTTTTTAGAATTGGAGGGTTTTCGGACTCAGCAAGAGATCAAAAGTCTATATTTCGCATTTCCAGTGTGAGAAAAGTACTATCCATAATGTTGTGTAACGTTTTTCTTTTTCTTGTATTTGTTCTCTCATGTTTCTGAGTATTTCAGCAAATTCCTCCCTCTGTACTCGAGTTGAAATGTTTGGTAGACTCCTTGCATACGACATTTTTCAAGGTCCCTTAAAATACAGAGATTGTCTCTCCCTTCCTTTTTGACATGTTTCATGGCTTTGCTCTGAGCTCACCCTTATGGGAATTTCCACTGTGTAAGCGATTCTCAAATCTGCAAGTCCGAGTCCGAGGGAGCCTTCCCCCCACCCTCGAAAGGGATTGGAAAAATTTCGAGTACATTTTCTCAGGAGTGATTCTGAAATCTGCGAGTCCGAGGCCCCCCTCTCTGTAGTTTCTAGCTTATCTTAATATAATGAAAAGGCGTAGACTAGATTTATACTAGGCTAAGAAAACTCCGAGAGCCATTATGAAGCTATTAGCTTGTGACGTCATAAGTTGGTGACGTCATACATTTGATGACGTCATAAGTTTGGTTACATCATAAGTTTGATGACGTCATAAGTTTGGTGACGTCATAGGTTTGGTGGGTTTGGTGACGTTATAAGTCGGTGACGTTATAAGTCGGTGACGTCATAAGTTGGTGAAGTCATAAGTCGTCAATCCTGGTCCGTTACAACATCTGAAATATACTAAAGTAGTTTTTGGGGATGGTGTAGTCCGTTGTATTGATTATCCACTTACTTATTCTAGACCAAGAAGCGGGACGAACGAGCGGAGCGACTGAGGCCTCCTAATCTCATCAGCCCAAAATACACTAAAGTAGACTTACACTAGACCAAGAAGGCTCATTAGCCTGAAATATTCCAGAGTGGACTTAAACTAAACCAAGCAAGTGTGCCGCTCTAAAGCCTTAGCCTAAAATATCCCAAAGTAGGCCTATATCATAAAAGACTTTTTAATGATCTTTTAAAAGGGAACTCTCAAATATTTTTGTCTCGCATTATTTAAAGATATCTGATTGGGCAAAATTTTGAAAAGACATGAAACATGATCTTTATCTTTTTGGCAGCGCCAAGAAATCCAATACCCCCTAAAGTCATTGTCTTTTTGAAACCCTCTGTTGGCTTCTCATCTCATGATCTCATAATCACTTGTAAGTTAAGCCAAAAAGCATCCTTGGATTACGTAATTTCCTGATCCCGATCTTCCCTTCGACTTATAATTTTTGTGAATCTGTCAGTTGGGTCAAAGTGAGAGATGATGTCATATCCTCTCACTTATACTTTTCACGAGACACACCTATGATGAAATCTAGGTCCTAAATCTTTCTACAATGACGTCAAATCCTTCCTCGGCTCTCTACATCTGAGTATAATCCAGTCTATAAAACTCACTGCTCGTAACTTTTCCAGGCTTATTTCAAGTTTCCTAATAAATAAACCGCAAGTTGTAATTGTTTGTTCGTGATACGGTTCCAAGTCCTTCCTCTATATAGAGGTTTTCCTGTATTCCATTTTGCATACTTATTCTTCGACGTGTCATCATTTTAGTTGCTATTTTAACATTGTTCTTATGCGGCAAGCTTCTTAGAATTAAAATAAGTATGCAACATAGAAACACCTATGAGATCGAGGTCAAGATGACACGTGAGCGAATAAATATATTATATGGAACCTTGGAAAAGCCTTTCGAAGGCACAGCTCAAAATTTACATTGGTCGCAAGCTGAAAGCTGTCCAAAGATCTCCATGGCTCCTCCCCGAATATAGCTCGTGAGTTCAAATTTTCTCTGGTCCTCTTTCCCAAATGAATACTTTAAGAGCCAAAATCTTTCACAGTCTCCCGTCCCCAATACACAGCTCGGATATCGAAAATTTTCCAAACCCCTATCGTTCTTTGTATAATTCGATAGTCAAAATCATTAGGAGTTTCCTAACTCAAATACTGAGATTTCTTCAGGATTGAGACGGACATTTACAAAAGAAAAAATTCCCTAACAGAAGTAACGGTAAATTATCTGCCAGACTCTAGGAACTTATCTGAAACTCAATCATCTGGAGTTTCAGATTTTAAGAAACATTTTAGAGAAGAAGAACGAAAAAATGAAATTTTATTTACATTGATGATAGATCGACGAAGACAATTGATTAGGAATAAATTCAAATAAAATGGTAAATGAGTATCAATTTTGCGTCAAAGGATTATTTGGATAGTTTTTAAGTCGATTTTGGGAGTTTTGACCATAAGGTGCATCATGTGAAAGTAAAAATTGGTTGCATGCATAAAAGTAAGAAATGAAGGTAATTTTTTTATGGTGTTGATAACACAGTCACATGGCTAACGAAAATGATTCGATCTTTTAATTTAATAAAAAAAATAATGTTGTAACTACATGAAAAATTTGCCTCATCGTATTGCTGGAGAATCATTTACAAATGAATTACATCAGAAAAATTCTTTTAAACGAGTCAAAAATTCTCCCATGAAAAAAAAAACTGATTAGAAAGCGGGCAAGATGAGTTTTTCATTTAAAAATGGATTTATGAATGAAATGAGTTTCATTTTGAAATTTTGATATCTTCATTGAGAAAAAATACTATTCGAAAGTATGTACATTTATGCTTCTATTTCCTTCAAATTTACACGTTTTGAGCCTTAAAAATAGAAAAATTTAAACATTAGAATCTCAATATTAAAAAACTTGTAAAATGTAAGCATTTTGGAAGAGATCTCTATCTCAGAGCTGATAGGGGGATGGAGTTGTTAATACCGGAAAGACCCTCCTAATTTATCCTCAGAGATTCTTCGCAATTTTTACAAATAGTGTCTTCTTTCTTTATTATCAGCTGATTAACCTTTGAACAGATGATATGCCTTATCTACACGACTGATGAAAGTACACTAAAAAACAGAAGAAATAAAAACAATAAGATGCAGAAAAGAAGAATTATTCCTTCGGTACCCATTCATTTTTACGCTTCATCATCGGTAAAGTCAGTTTTAATTTACGTCCATGAAAGTGGATAACCGTGGTAGTGAAATTAGCGAATATACGAAGCAGGGAATAACGAATTCGAATTCTATGAAACGAGGAATCACGCTTTGTGATCACCTTTCCTTTCGCAACTCGCTCGAGCAACTCCCGCCCAGCCACCGTTTTTTCCATTTTGTAAAATCAAAATATCTTTCCTGAACAAAATTCGAATGATTGTATCCGCGAGTTAGTGATGTAGTCGTTCTTTTTATTGAACCGTTCTTCGCGTCGAGTATGTATCGTATATTTTTAAAAGACAGGCGAGGGATATGACCTCGAATAGGTTTCATGAAGATTCAAATGTAGGCGTTATTTCCCGCGATTCGCATCAGCAAGTCTGTAAATGCGAGTGTTCGCGCATAAAAATAGAAACAGAACCCTCGCTCGATTGTCATTTTGGCACCCTCATATATTATGTTCTGGATGACTAAGAATAACGACGAGTCGTTTTGTCGTTACTGAATCCGACCAAGCGATGCGGAAAAGTGATCGATCGTATGCGATCTACGAATTGCAAGCAATACGGCGAATCGAGTTTGCAAATTTATTAACCCGCGAATTTAGTATTGCATATCGAGAGATTGCAGGCGCCATATGATACAAAGAGCAACCTGCTACAGAACAAGCTCTATCACACGGTGCGCACACATACATCTGGTGAGCAGTGTGAGAGTTGTTGCTATACAAGTTTTTATTGCGACGCGAACGAATGAGAGAACGTAATTATCTACGGTTCCAGTTAAAAAAACGTCTGTAAAAAAATCTCGGACGTCTCTTCTTTTCTTCTTCCTCCTTTCTTAAAGAACGAGAAATGATTGGTATACACTACGACCAAAGTAGTCAATACTCATGGCTCGGACATTATTGACGATGTGGTCGGCGAAAGACCTTGGCGAAGAAATAAAAGGCTGGGGGTAGAATTCTAAAGTATACATTTTATTGTGAATAGCGTGGTAGAGAGAAAAAAAACACGTTACTTGATGCTTGGCCGTTCCTGTATCTAAGCGAGTTTAACGCTCGTGAAGAAAAGGCAATAAAGAAGAAGGAAGGAGAAAAAAAGATTGTTGGTGGGCGGGGTACGGAGGTAAGGTACAGGTTGAACGAACTTATTTATACACGTCTTTTGAGACGAGGTTGAGGATAGGTTCAAATCATTCGCTAAGCCATTACAGCAACAGCAGCAGCGGTGTCGGTACTTCTTTCCTTTAACTTGCATTAAAAAGGATACAGTGTACACGTATTACTACCGAATACGTATAAATTATACATATTGCGTCGGTGCAGAGGCCTCTTTACATGCACGAACATGCATCGCGTATATACAATCTTTCTCTCTCCATTTCGGTTCTTTTGTTAGCGCGTTCAGCGCACTTGTATAAAGGAAATAACTCCAACAGGATTATGATGATTACAGAGATCCAATTGACCATTCATTGACCCTCTGCAGTTACGTTGTACTGTACGAAAAATAAAGTGATAAAATTTAATCTTTTGAATTATATGTCAGTGAAAAAAGATTGATAAATTGCGTTTATTACATTCAATACATTTTTTGAGAATTATGACAGTGTTAGAAATATTACATATTTACTGAGCGCGGGAATGAACCTCAAAATTCGAACGATCGTGAAGTAATGGACAATTTACCTAGTGTACTGCAGATAATTTTTACAGATCCACGAATGTCTGCCCTCTTCTATGCAACCATCAGGCTGCAATGCCACCAAACCTGCAAACTTCAGCAAACGCACCAGCCACAACTTGGAGTCTCTCTTCTTCATTCAAATCCATGTGCTTCCTCTATATTCTACAGAGTGTAGTATGTATGTGAATGGTACACCGTTGATCTGTAGGCCATGACGAATTCTACAAGAGGCTATCTTTTTCTTTATGACTGTGACTACAAATACAGAGACATGATTCTATGCTTCTTTGAACCCTAGTATCATGGCTACCAAGCTACTCAGAGCCAGAATTTTATCTATGCAGAGACCGATGAAACTTTTCTAGCTCACGTATTCACGCCTCACCCTCAAATAAAGTCTGCTGTGGTCTATTATCCAACCTTTAATTGTAATGTAAACACTTTGCCTGCTTAACTTTCCTTAGCTTCTCCTAAAGGTACTTGTTGATAATGCCATGCCACTTACCACTTGCGTCAGGTGCAGAATGTTCAGCTGACCATAGTCTCGGTTCATCCAGTCATACAGGTCACATATTAACACATGGGTCGTCTATTTACTTAACTCTATCTGAGCAATTCTCGCTTTCCATTGTTCAAGCAACGAGCGTATGGCCTTCTGCTTGACCCATAAAGCCTCTTGGTCAGTTGTTATCCTCTCCTTTACTTTGAACATCATCACTCTCTTCTTAGCGGGCTCGATTGGTCTTGAAGAGTTTACACCTACGTGCAACTCCTCGTTGGATCTTTTCCCTCTCTTTCCTCCTGTAGTGAGTTTTCATGGTGTCGGCACATATTGGATACCATTAGGAAGTTCGAGAATGCGGTGCTCATCGTGATCCTTCTTTCTACTTCCCTCGGCTCTCCTAGTTTTGTCATCCGATGGCTTGGGTAATTCACCACTCTGCTCCCCTTTTTCCATAACATCAGGAAACGGTGCCTAAAGCTCACCTTTGAATCAAACCAGATGCCCAGATACTTCATCACTTTTTTTGTCTTGAGGCTAAAGGTAGGAGAACTGAACTCTTGACGGGTCATAAATAATATAGTCTCTGTCTTTCCTACGGCGAGTTCTAGTGTGGCTTACTCGATCCAACGCGTCACTACCTCGTGAGCCCACTTCCTACTGTTCTACATCGCTACTGCATTGCTTACTACGAGAGCGTGATTCACATAGCAGATAAGCTTAACGCCTGGTGGCAACTTTACCTTGAAAATCCCCTTAAATACGATGCACCACAGAGGCCAACCGAAGATCGACACCTGCGACACACCACTTTACTAGGAGACGTCTCTGTCGCGATTTCTCAACAGCTAACAGGCTTGGACTGATGGGTCGGGAATCGGAAACATCCCAGTGGGCCGCGAGCATTTTGGGCCGGCGGGCCGGTCGGTCAAAGGAGAAAAAAAAAAGGAGAAAGCAAATGCTGTTTTGATAATGTTTGTGATTTTAAAAAGTAAACGCCGACGGCCGGCCGGTAAACATATTTCCCAAATGCTATTGTACCGTCAGTCCAACCCTGAATACAGAGTTGCACTCTTAACACGGAGTATAGACATGAGAACTGAGGAAATTGAGGTTTCTGTATTAAGGGCCACTCTCCGTATTAGCCTAGCTTTAATACGGAGTTGCACTTTTAATACAGAGTACTCACTCCAGAACTGAGGAAATTGAGGTTTCCGTATTTTGGGCCACTCTCCGTATTAGCGCATGGCTTTAATACAGAGATGCACCCTTAATACGGAGTATGGACTTGAGAACTGAGGAAATTGAGGTTTCCGTATTAAGGGCCACTCTCCGTATTGGCCTAGCTTTAATACGGAGTTGCACTCTTAATACGGAGTACGGACTCAAGAACTGAGGAAATCGAGGTTTCTGTATTAAGGGCCACTCTCCGTATTAGCCTAGATTTAATACGGAGTTGCACTCTTAATACGGAGTATAGACATGAGAACTGAGGAAATTGAGGTTTCTGTATTAAGGGCCACTCTCCGTATTAGCCTAGCTTTAATACGGAGTTGCACTTTTAATACAGAGTACTCACTCCAGAACTGAGGAAATTGAGGTTTCCGTATTTTGGGCCACTCTCCGTATTAGCCTAGCTTTAATACGGAGTTGGAGTTGCACTCTTAATACGGAGTACGGACTCAAGAACTGAGGAAATTGAGGTTTCCGTATTAAGGGCCATTCTCCGTATGAGTCTAGCTTTAATACGGAGTTGCACTCTTAATACGGAGTACGGACTCAAGAACTGAGGAAATCGAGGTTTCTGTATTAAGGGCCACTCTCCGTATTAGCCTAGATTTAATACGGAGTTGCACTTTTAATACAGAGTACTCACTCCAGAACTGAGGAAATTGAGGTTTCCGTATTTTGGGCCACTCTCCGTATTAGCGCATGGCTTTAATACAGAGATGCACCCTTAATACGGAGTATGGACTTGAGAACTGAGGAAATTGAGGTTTCCGTATTAAGGGCCACTCTCCGTATTGGCCTAGCTTTAATACGGAGTTGCACTCTTAATACGGAGTACGGACTCAAGAACTGAGGAAATCGAGGTTTCTGTATTAAGGGCCACTCTCCGTATTAGCCTAGCTTTAATACGGAGTTGCACTCTTAATACGGAGTACGGACTCAAGAACTGAGGAAATCGAGGTTTCTGTATTAAGGGCCACTCTCCGTATTAGCCTAGATTTAATACGGAGTTGCACTCTTAATACGGAGTATAGACATGAGAACTGAGGAAATTGAGGTTTCTGTATTAAGGGCCACTCTCCGTATTAGCGCATGGCTTTAATACAGAGATGCACCCTTAATACGGAGTATGGACTTGAGAACTGAGGAAATTGAGGTTTCCGTATTAAGGGCCACTCTCCGTATTGGCCTAGCTTTAATACGGAGTTGCACTCTTAATACGGAGTACGGACTCAAGAACTGAGGAAATCGAGGTGTCTGTATTAAGGGCCACTCTCCGTATTAGCCTAGATTTAATACGGAGTTGCACTCTTAATACGGAGTATAGACATGAGAACTGAGGAAATTGAGGTTTCTGTATTAAGGGCCACTCTCCGTATTAGCCTAGCTTTAATACGGAGTTGCACTCTTAATACAGAGTACTCACTCCAGAACTGAGGAAATTGAGGTTTCCGTATTTTGGGCCACTCTCCGTAATAGCCTAGCTTTAATACGGAGTTGGAGTTGCACTCTTAATACGGAGTACGGACTCAAGAACTGAGGAAATTGAGGTTTCCGTATTAAGGGCCATTCTCCGTATGAGTCTAGATTTAATACGGAGTTGCACTCTTAATACGGAGTACGGACTCAAGAACTGAGGAAATCGAGGTTTCTGTATTAAGGGCCACTCTCCGTATTAGCCTAGATTTAATACGGAGTTGCACTCTTAATACGGAGTATAGACATGAGAACTGAGGAAATTGAGGTTTCTGTATTAAGGGCCACTCTCCGTATTAGCCTAGCTTTAATACGGAGTTGCACTTTTAATACAGAGTACTCACTCCAGAACTGAGGAAATTGAGGTTTCCGTATTTTGGGCCACTCTCCGTATTAGCGCATGGCTTTAATACAGAGATGCACCCTTAATACGGAGTATGGACTTGAGAACTGAGGAAATTGAGGTTTCCGTATTAAGGGCCACTCTCCGTATTGGCCTAGCTTTAATACGGAGTTGCACTCTTAATACGGAGTACGGACTCAAGAACTGAGGAAATCGAGGTTTCTGTATTAAGGGCCACTCTCCGTATTAGCCTAGCTTTAATACGGAGTTGCAATCTTAATACGGAGTACGGACTCAAGAACTGAGGAAATCGAGGTTTCTGTATTAAGGGCCACTCTCCGTATTAGCTTAGATTTAATACGGAGTTGCACTCTTAATACGGAGTATAGACATGAGAACTGAGGAAATTGAGGTTTCTGTATTAAGGGCCACTCTCCGTATTAGCCTAGCTTTAATACGGAGTTGCACTTTTAATACAGAGTACTCACTCCAGAACTGAGGAAATTGAGGTTTCCGTATTTTGGGCCACTCTCCGTATTAGCGCATGGCTTTAATACAGAGATGCACCCTTAATACGGAGTATGGACTTGAGAACTGAGGAAATTGAGGTTTCCGTATTAAGGGCCACTCTCCGTATTGGCCTAGCTTTAATACGGAGTTGCACTCTTAATACGGAGTACGGACTCAAGAACTGAGGAAATCGAGGTTTCTGTATTAAGGGCCACTCTCCGTATTAGCCTAGATTTAATACGGAGTTGCACTCTTAATACGGAGTATAGACATGAGAACTGAGGAAATTGAGGTTTCTGTATTAAGGGCCACTCTCCGTATTAGCCTAGCTTTAATACGGAGTTGCACTTTTAATACAGAGTACTCACTCCAGAACTGAGGAAATTGAGGTTTCCGTATTTTGGGCCACTCTCCGTATTAGCCTAGCTTTAATACGGAGTTGGAGTTGCACTCTTAATACGGAGTACGGACTCAAGAACTGAGGAAATTGAGGTTTCCGTATTAAAGGCCATTCTCCGTATGAGTCTAGATTTAATACGGAGTTGCACTCTTAATACGGAGTACCGACTCAAGAACTGAGGAAATTGAGGTTTCCGTATTAAGGGCCACTCTCCGTATTAGCCTAGCTTTAATACGGAGTTGCACTCTTAATACGGAGTACGGACTCAAGAACTGAGGAAATCGAGGTTTCTGTATTAAGGGCCACTCTCCGTATTAGCCTAGATTTAATACGGAGTTGCACTCTTAATACGGAGTATAGACATGAGAACTGAGGAAATTGAGGTTTCTGTATTAAGGGCCACTCTCCGTATTAGCCTAGCTTTAATACGGAGTTGGAGTTGCACTCTTAATACGGAGTACGGACTCAAGAACTGAGGAAATTGAGGTTTCCGTATTAAGGGCCATTCTCCGTATTAGCCTAGATTTAATACGGAGTTGCACTCTTAATACGGAGTATAGACTCAAGAACTCTGGCAATTGAGGTTTCCGTATTAAGGGCCACTCTCCGTATTAGCCTAGCTTTAATATGGAGTTGCACTCTTAATACGGAGTACGGACTCAAGAACTGAGGAAATCGAGGTTTCTGTATTAAGGGCCCCTCTCCGTATTAGCCTAGCTTTAATACTGAGTTGCACTTTTAATAGGGAGTATGGACTTGAAAACTGAGGAAATTGAGGTTTCCGTATTAAGGGCCATTCTCCGTATTAGCCTAGCTTTAATACGGAGTTGCACTCTTAATACGGAGTACGGACTTGAGAACTGAGGAAATTGAGGTTTCCGTATTAAGGGCCACTCTCCGTATTAGCCTAGCTTTAATACGGAGTTGCACTCTTAATACGGAGTACGGACTTGAGAACTGAGGAAATTGAGGTTTCCGTATTAAGGGCCATTCTCCGTATTAGCCTAGATTTAATACGGAGTTGCACTCTTAATACGGAGTATAGACTCAAGAACTCTGGCAATTGAGGTTTCCGTATTAAGGGCCATTCTCCGTATTAGCCTAGCTTTAATACGGAGTTGCACTCTTAATACGGAGTACGGACTCAAGAACTGAGGAAATTGAGGTTTCCGTATTAAGGGCCACTCTCCGTATTAGCCTAGCTTTAATACGGAGTTGCACTCTTAATACGGAGTATAGACTCAAGAACTCTGGCAATTGAGGTTTCTGTATTAAGGGCCACTCTCCGTATTAGCCTAGCTTTAATACGGAGTTGGAGTTGCACTCTTAATACGGAGTATCGACAGGCTTGGACTGATGGGTCGAGAATCGGGAACTTCCCGGTGAGCCGTGAGCATTTTGAGCCGGCGGACCGGTCGGTCAAAGGAGGAAAAAACAGTAGAAAGCAAATGCTCTTTTGATAATGTTTGTGATTTTAAAAAGTTAACGTCGAGGGCCGGCCGGTACAAATATTTCCCGAATGCTATTGTACCGTCAGTCCAACCCTGATAGCTAAGATAGCTGCAGTTCATCCTGAGCAGGTATGTAGGCATTTTTTGCGTCCATGAGGGCTTCAAAACCAAAGCAATGATAACAGTCAAATGGAATGTTTGAGATCAAAACGAACCCTTTGCATTTCTTTTGAAACAATCTACGGACGAAAGTGTAATTTGGAAAGGGTGTGATATAATTGTCAGATGGAATAGAGCGTTAGAATGATTGTTAGACAGACAGAAAGGTGGGCAAATAAGATGTGCTTAAAAGTATGCACAATTTAAAAACAAATAGAACGAATGAAAAAATATAGCAGTCAGCAACGTTTTGGAAATTGTTGTCGCGATGACCAACGTGCTTCTAAAAATGAGTAAATAGCAATAGTAACTTAAAAAACAAAAAAATACAAGAAACAATCAATACTTTGCTTAGGATTGGTCGATCTCGAGGTGGGGATTTTGCTTCTTCTGGAGCGTCAAACAGTTTTAGGCACATTTTTAAGTCAATTATGTACTTGCACTGAAAACTTTTGAGATAACAAGGACAGGTACATGTAGACTCACTGTCTTAAATACAAATTCTCCGTAAGTATCGCAACGTTTGTAGTCGTCAAACGTCCACCAATCTTCCTTCTTAGAAACATTAATTTGCTCAGCATTAAATCGCAAGTATGCAGTCGCAGGTTAAACATTTTCTTTAAAAAGATATTCCATATGCTATACGGATTTTCATAGCGTACTGTACAATTTATTTCGCTTCACTGAAATTGTATGTACCTACAACATCGTTAATGAATCGTCGATGGTGGAAAAATCAAAATACTGCACCTATCCGTATTGCTTCGCCTATTATTCGTTTACCGTTGTACAAAAATGACTTTTGTATTTCTGTCATCGGACGATAAACAATACACTAGAAATTATTATGTAATTAAGTACTTACTATCGTGCGAAGTCCCGTTATACAAACACTTCAGTTTTTCTGTTCCGTCGTGCAGTGTTGGCTTCCAAGTTCATGTCAAACTTCCACCCTTCCACGATCTGGAGGCATTGTTCTTCTAACTTTTTTACATGCTATTGATCGGTAAATTCTCCGGTATGAATGGGCTTTCCAACGATCGAAAAACCGTTTGTCACTTCATTCGGTAACCGATGTTTTCCAACAACCACCGCAGTTATGAAAAATAATTTTTGAAAATCATCATACCATAAAGAGAGAGGAACGCGCTGACTTATAAAAAAAAATTTACAGGCTCTTGCTCAGGGAGCAAGAGTTGCGGGAGACCCTCGACTCATGGCGTAGGGTTCAAGATTTTTAGTTTACGTAGAATGTAAGCGTATAATTTATTTTTGAAGTAGGTTACAATTTATCTCTTCTCGGTTGTAAATACAGAAAAACATACTGTTTTCTATGTGTTTAGCTTCCCTTTTCCTTTTCTCCAAGTCCCAGCGTTAAGGGTCAAGGGGGTCACGAATTCTTCCAACTCCCATAGGAAGAGCCAGGAATTTCTTCAAGTGCTAACGTTAAGGGTCAAGAGAGTCACGAATTTTCTTAGTCCCATAGACGGCTATAGAGGAGCTAGGAATTTTTTCAAGTCCCAGCGTTGCGCGCCTCTCAGCGTCACGCGTACGCGGACAGAATTCCTCTGAGGGCCCCCAGTAACTGGATGGTGGGTCTTCCGCCAAAATGGTCATATGGTAAAACATTTCAGTAAACCTACTTTTTCCAAATTTCAAACTGACAAAAATTTGTATACTTCATTATGATTCAATATTCGAGGAACGTTCTTGTTTTCCAGCGTGGTTTTAACAGCGACGAAGTTATAATTTCGAGAAAAAAAATGATGAACAATGGCAATATTTGCGAAAATTTTTTAGAAAGTTCATTCTGTGAGTCAACTATTGGTTCCAGTGGCTTTTGAAGACTCTTCCTCATGTCCGTTAAATGCAATTGCCTGAAAATTTTCCCCACATTTTCCTGTAGATATTTCTCATAAGAGAGACAAGATTAGTGGTCAAAGTTTTTTCGCGTCGTCCCACCATTCAACAGGTCGTGTTATCCAAAAACATAAAATGTTTCAAAGCTTAAAGCTATTAGCCAGAATCACAATATTTTTACACCAAATCTGATTGATACGCGCTTCGTTCGATCATATCAAATTCGTGAAAATCGCTGCTAGCCAATAACTACCTATAATGAAATATTTCACTCGGACGAAATGTCGGTGCGATGAAATGAAACTCGATTCTTCCTCTCGTTGGCTCAGCCATACAATCGTCTAACTGGATTGTACTAACCTACCTACCAACAGAAAGTAGTGGTATTTTTAGTTCGAATATACCGCTACAGAGCGACCGACGACAGCGACAAATGGAGAAAAAACTCCAACAAAGATTTTCTTGACTCCTCCGCGGAACCGTAGCAGTAATGCGAGGACCGGAAACGCAACACCTTTAGGCCTTCCATGTAATAACAAAAACAAAGTGTCGTTAGGCGATCATTTTGTGCAGCTTATATTTTGTTGCAGGAAGACGCGTCGCATCGTACAATACTGTGGTGTCCTAGACATAGAGTATGATTAAGCGTATATTGTTTTTATTCTGTGGAAAACGAGTTACCCTCTCTGTTTGAGCTGTGTATAACTGTACTTGGACTAAAACGGAGTGAAAAAATTACTAATTTTGCTCGACTGTTGTCAATTTTACGGTTGTAAAAAAAACAATAAATATAAATAAATAAATACTAATACGAACGAGCGAATGTCAGCGCTACGATACAATTCATTACCATGATGCTCGTCTGATTCCATGTTGTTTCATCATTTAATGTTCTCGTACTATTGCACTAGTAATTAAAGTGATATTAGTTCATATGTTGCTGCATGCGAGTTTTACCCGTGGTTTTAACGATGGTATGAATACCAATAAATCTTTTGGATGACGGCGTCGATACAGAGTATTAATTTAGATTTCAACGTCATCCAGCTTCCATAGACCTACACATGGAACTCGTGTGAGACTTGAAAAATAAAAGAGTTAAAATCTTCATGTGTTTTCATCCCTCGAGTTTTGCCGAATTTGGAGAGAGAAAAAAAAAACGGAATGCCGGTAGTTCTTTGGTGGATCAACAAGCGCACAGAGTCGGTTTTGAGATGTGAATAACACCGAAATTCTGAAGCATATTTCATGTAATTATTACAATTTGCTGTCGTTTGGAATGATTAACGTTCGAAACCAATGATCTTAAGATATACCTAAGAAAATTGTCACTGTGAGCAACGAAAAATAAAATGTTGGACTTGTAGGTTTCTAATAGAAGACTGAGGTGCCGGGAAACACATCAAGAAGAGGAAACTCAAAGGCACAGTGGAGACATCGACTAGTTTAAACTTTTCTGTGACGTCATCAACATCCGTGAAGTCATTATTTTGTGACGTCATCAAAATTCCTCGGACTCGTAGATTTCTGGATTAGGCTGCCTGCTACGCCTGGTTTGAGCCTACTACAGTCTAATATAGCCGAGTATACTACACTCTAGGCCTGAGGAACCCAAACTCGTGGATTTCTGGATGAAGTTATGAAAGACATAAAAATTTCAAAACAACCTCTAATACCCTCGTTTAAAGCTTGATTTGATTCTCTCAAGTCCATTTGAATACCTTGTCCTTTCGTGGAGCTTCAACCTGAAGCCCTGGTCGGAAAAGAGAATCAACCGAGCTTCTCCGCTCTTCTGATCAGGCTTCTGATTCCCTCTCTAACAATGAGGGCTTTAGGGGAAGAACACGGCATTTAGATGGGATTCAAAGGTATCAAATCGGGCTTTCAATGGGGCTTTCTCAAGTGTTTCAAAAGGGACACTGAACTTTGTTACAGGTTTTGACATGTTTCATGTCTTTTCTGACACCCCATACACTATTGGAAAATCGCCAACGCCCTCCCCCTCCCTCGAATTAGGGGCTTGGAAAATTTTTTGAAAAAAGTTTTATACCTGGCAGGTGATTCAGAAATCTGCGAGTACCACTCCCATACTATCTGTAGTATACTTCTGCAGTACAAAGTTGAATTTACGTATCTCCATAATATCAACGATCAGCAAGTAAGGATTAGTTTCAAATGATTCGTTTTACAAAATTTTGCGACGAAAGAAATATTTTCATTTAATTTTCAACAAGAAATACGATGGTGATGCAGGTTTCTTTGGAAAGTTATCGATTTTCAAGATAAATGGAGATACGTAAATTCAACGTATCGCGATTTTGACGTATCTCCACTGTAAATACAGGAATTGATCGTTTCACACATGCACAAAACGACAAATAGGTATAATGCAAGTACAAAACAAAATACTTCTTTCTCCAGATCGTTGAGATTACGATACATCAATTAAACTTTGAACGGCAGACTTATAATGGTCTTGGTAAATTTTTGGTTAGGTTAGGTTGAAGGACTCGTGAAAATTTTCTAAACCTGGTAGGTGATTCAAAAATCTGCGAGTACCACCCCTCCTATACTATCTGTAGTATACTTATATTAGACTTGGAAAATTAGCCTAAAATATTCTAAAATAGACTTATACTAGACCAAGAAGCGGAACGAGTGAGCCCCCCTAAAGTCACTAGCCTAAAAAAGATAAAGGATTTCTTGGCGTTGCCAAAAATATAAAGATCATGTTTCAAGTCTTTTCGCCAGTCGTCTTAAGCTCTCTATGGTTCAAAAATTTCCGGAATTTCCAGCTTCTTGTTCTAGTATAAGTCTACTTTAGAGTATTTTAGGCTGACTGTTTTCTGCTGGGGCTCACTCGCGGCACTCGCTTGATGTAGTATAAGGCTAATCAGCCTTCTTGGTCTAGTGTAAGTCTACTGTAGTATATTTCAGGCTGATGAGATTACTGGGCCTCACTCGCTCCGCTCGTTCGTCCCGCTTCTTTGTCCAGTACAAGTCTACTTTAGTATATTTCAGGCTGATGAGTTTTTTCAGAATTATTTTTGATTTTATTTTTATTTTATTTTATTTTATTTTTTGATTTAATTCTTTTTATTATTTTTTTTTGAGAGAGGATGATACTCGCAAATTTCTCAACGACCGCCCAGACATTCATTTTTATTTTCAATTTAATTTTATCTAATTTTATTTAATTTTATTTAATTTTATTCAATTTTATTCAATTTTATTCAATTTTTTTAAATTTCATTTAATTTTATTTAGTTTTATTTAATTTAATTTAATTTAATTTAATTTTATTTTATTTTTATTTTTATTTTCATTCCATTTTATTTTATTTCATTTATTTTTCATTTATTTTTTATTATTATGTATTATTTATTTTATTTTATTTATTTTTATTCTATTTTTCTTTTATTATTTCTTTTTTTTTTACCAAAAAGATCACAACCGGACGCCCGGACAATTTTCAAGAATTAGGGGGTAGAGAAAAGACATGAAACATGTCAATATTCTTAAGTAGACTTGTAATGGACCAGGGTTGTCCAGAAGTGAGACATGCGCGGGCCAAAAATTATTTAGAACTTTTATTACCGCGGGCCGCAGCTTATAATTTCCTCTCATCTATTGTACTGTTTTATTGATTTTTTCTATATTCTAAATGTCTCTCGCGGGCCGCAAAAATAGGTGTCGTAGGCCGTACTTTGGACAATTCTGTACTAGACCATAAAGGGGGGAGGGGGAGGGTGAACGAGCGGATCATGCCATAAAAGACATCTCATACCACCAACACCAATAAAGGCTTTACGATTTCGCGATTTCTAGAACAAACAACCTGTGATCGTTCTACAGGCCACCTTTTCTTGGCGTAGCCAAAACTATAGCGTTCATGTTTCATGTCTTTTCCAAATTTTGCTCAATCAGATATGTTGTGGATTATGCGAGACAAAAATATCAGAGAGTTCCCGTTAAAGGGATCATTAAAGTGTCTTCTATGGCATAAGTCTATTTTAGAATATTTCAGGCTGATGACTTTAGGGGGGCTCACTCGCGCCCCGCTCCTTGGTCTAGTATAAGTCTACTTTGGAATGTTTTAGGCTAATACTTTAGGGAGGTCACTCGCGCGTTGGTCAGGGATAAGTCTACTTCTTAGTCTCCGTCCTAGTATACTGATGGCTTAGCCGTGAGCTTTGTTAGTATAGGCATAGTCACCTCACTCCCAGAAAGTCTGGTGTATGTATATTAGGCCTATATAGTGACCTACCTGATTCAGGCCTCGTATAATGAAGGCTTCAGATGGAGTTGTCTGGTCAAGGGCCTAGTATAAGCCTAGTTTACCACCTAATGAAGAGGGGTGAAAAAGTACTCGTAGATTTCTCCATCATCCACCTGGTGCATACCTACACCTAGTATAAACCTAGTATAAGTCGAGTATAATACTTATATTTGGAGGTGGGTGGTACTCGCAGATTTCTGAATCACGTAAGTCTATTATTTGAAGGAGGAGGAGAGAAGGGGGTGTACTCGAAGGATGGTACTCGCAGGTTTCTGAATCACTTGCCAGGTATAAAAATTTGCCATCAATTGGGGGAGGGAAAGGGGGAGGGGTGGTACTCGCAATTTTTCGACAGTGTATGAGGTGTCATAAAAGACATGAAACATGTCAAAAAATTGAACGAATATGATGTGAATGAAGGAAAAGCAATCAGATCATTGTGTAGACCAGTCGGCAAAAATGATTTTCCAGTGTTTTCTGAAGTTTTTTGTGAATATGGCTTCGTTCAAATCCATTTGGTCTTCCGTTCAAGATGAGTAATTAAGAGTACACCATCATTTTAATTGATCTTTCAAACTAAAACGACGAAACTTTTTG
Source organism: Aspidiotus destructor (assembly GCA_035079395.1). Classification (NCBI taxonomy): domain Eukaryota; kingdom Metazoa; phylum Arthropoda; class Insecta; order Hemiptera; family Diaspididae; genus Aspidiotus; species Aspidiotus destructor. Next base: position 4,539,528 of record JAVHKZ010000003.1, on the reverse strand, counting down.
TACCACAGATTAAGATTAGGACTAAATTTAAAAAACGAACAATTTGGTCGCTACCTTCGCATTAGACCATCATTGTATCATTTTTGTTTGTTCGTTTTGTGGGTGTGCATGTGTGTGTGTGTTCATTTTTTTCCTTCCTTCTTTCAACGTTCAGGTCTTTCCACGTGAGGAAACGAAAGAGAAAGAGAATTTGTGTCTCGATATCGCAACCTTGCTAGGTGCGTCCGAAGATGGAACATTATAAATATTATACTCAGCCGAGTACATGACTAGATAAAAAGGATGAAGCAAACCTGTCCATGAGAGAGGACATTAACCACTAACTGTTGCTAGGGCGAGTGAAGGTCAGAGATCGAATACAGTATACGTGCACGTACGCAGTCGATTATGAGACAAAATGTTGTGCAGTAATAAACGAAAATGCATCCAGCGAGTTGCAGCTTCGACGAGTTGCAGTCGTGGCGTGGAGTTTGCCAGCGTTGAAATGTTCACTACGTACTAAATAACATGTTGTGCCGAGTAGCTCAACCAGATCTCGCTTGTTTCTATTTGTCTACAACTCTTCGTTTCCCTTACCTAGTTTTGATCCTTTCGTCTGGATTTTTCTTTTTCTCTTTTAAACAATTTTGAGAGAGAATTAGGGATATAAATGTTTTACCAAAGTTTTTGCCGATGTCTCATTTTGTTTTATCGTTTCTGAATCTTCTAGATCGGGATTCCTATTCACTCAAAATGATAGGAAAATAATTCTGATGAATGCTACAGAGGTTCAATCAATATAAATTCTTATTTTCCTCCAACAGCCTGCGTACGTGACATTTTTCAAAGCCTCATTGCATTCCTAATCACTCTGAAATTTACAATCGAATTATTATAGCAGGGGCGGATCTAAACCAATATTTTAGGGGGAGGGACAGATCGACTTCTGGAAGAAATGACTTGCACTGAGAAAACAATTAGCACGTTTTGCATGAAATGATTCAGAAAGAAAGGTACAGCTCGGAAGTTCAGTTCGAAATGGTCATATTCTGCATTCTTTAGGTCGGTACTAGGTCTATAAATTATGGGAGGGAAAGAAAATACGCATTTTCGGGGGAATTTGATTTTTTAGTCTTTCTTTCTAGTTTACAATCAGAGTTTGGTAGGCTGTATGATTAGATCAGCTACCATCTGTCTGAATGTTCTAAACAGTGCGAGTAGAATGAATAATTTAATTTTCGTGGAGACCGCATCCAGATTTTAGCCGCCTAAAGGCTCTATAAAATTTTCTCCTGATAAGAAGTAATTGAATTCACCCTTTTTTTTTTTTTTTTCTAAATTATACAAAATTATTGTCTTAGGAAGTTTTTACACTTCCGAAATATTAATAATACTTTGATGAGTGTAAACGTTTCGAGATATAGATATTAGTGATGGCTCAGAATACTCCAAACACAACATTGTCAGTTATTACGTATTGCAATTCCAAGGGAAGAGTAAACGTTGATAATTGTACAATTCAGTAAATAAAAGGGGTAAAGTTTGTTTATTGAACGTTGACTCATATCCTGTTAAAACACTTTTCGTCGTTTCCCTTTCCTCCGAATAATATTCCACCAAAAGTAAATTTTTCACAAGCTGATGTATTATTTGCTTCAGATAGTAACTTGTTCTACGTTGTCCTATTAGAGAGGATGTTTCTCGAGATACATACGTACATTAATCCAAGTAAAATGAGTTATCATTTCATGTAGGCACTTAATCGAAGAACTTTTTTGCTTCATTTCACGATTTCAAATATACGTTGAACATATCAGCAGATGTGACCACGAGGAAAGATAATGATGGTATAATTTTCCACCCCTCTATTTGTATCAATTTTATAATCCAAAATAAAGATGAGCATAATATAATCAGGATTTCAAATGACGCATCATTAAATTTGAAGTATGTACCGGTACCAGAAAGTTTTAACACAAGGTTACTGTATCCCAAAAATAAAAGTGCATTACCGCTTCGAAATTTCGATAATAAATAAAGGTGTGAATTGAACGTGAAATAATGAATAGTTTATGAGCATAAGTACACAAATAATTCCATAGAACGAAAATTCACACGTAGTATTCGTACGAAAATTTAGCGCAAATAAAGTAGGTACTTTCAAGAAATTGCTATCATTGCATGTCATCTTTTATTCATACCGGTACTCAATAGTTACATATTTTCCGAAAACAATATAATTAATGACAATAAAGTAGGTACCTGTGTAGGTAGATACTTTTGCGAAAGTAAAATAAATTGTATGAAAAGTTTGAACGAAGACGACGCTTTTTACTGGCATTGAATATTAATGAATACCTATTTCAATTATTAATCCTCACCGGACTTTAAACAAGCAAATTTTCCACATGCAATTGGATTCAAATATGACGTTGGCGATGTATATATAATTCATTATTTGATCAAAAGTTGAGAAATTTCTGTATGAATTTCTCAAATTTTGAGCTTCGTCGAATTTTTTTGTTTACAGGTACCTATTATTTTTCCATATCAATAAGAAAGTAATAAATAATGAAGAGAAAAAAAATAGAAGTTTGGACAAATTAAATGTTATTTTGGCTGCGAAAAATAATTACCGGTTGGTACCAGCTGAACGATATAATTATATAGACATCGCAAGCGAGTTTTTAAACATTATTTTGCTGAAAGTATCTATATTCAGGAACCATGTTCGGCGATTATATTTCTGGAACGTTTCATCGACATTCGGAACCTAACATTCTATATGAAATATCATTTCTGGTCAAATTTTGAAAATAATACTCATAACCTCAAAGAGGTAGAGACTCGACATGTGTGTATGGGATATACTATTTCACTTTTCAAAAATGACAATTTGATGCTCAATTTCATTACGGTATCGAAAAAAATCCTTATTTTGTTAGCACCTACAAACTAATATTCGCAGTCCTTCAAGGCAATGATTTTTCTGTTGATAGAATAGTCTTCATTTCCTCAAAAGAGAGATCAAAAAACCGGATTTTTCGGTAATTTGAATTATACTGCTCAATGCCTAGTTCTGATTCAACTATGATTTTATTCATTTGTGAAGGATATGAAACGGAAATCTTAAGAACTTACAATTACCGGCGACGGTATCCATATTTTTTTTCTTCAAGTAGGTATTAAGGATCCCGGCAAACAATTATCCTGGTTGGAGCCCCGTTAAAGCCTAACTGGGCCTTAAAAAGGAAAAACGTGGATAGTTTCCTGTTCCCAAGTCCACCGGGATGACACAAAATGATCAAAATATTCATCGCGACTCATCAATAAAAATGACGTTTTTTTCCTTTGGAACAAGTAAAATTTGAGACCTTTAGTTCCTTCAACCAGCGATCATCTCCTCGATGAGTGATACATTATTTGCTTTGAAAATTTCAATTTGAATGTTTGAGATATTTTTATTCACCTTGCTCGCTACAGTCAGATCACAGAATCACAGTACGCAGCACGCACAATGTACAAGACAGTACAACTCACTCTTTAACCGATTTGGAAAAAAGGATCTCCGGTTTTATGAATGTTTCGTTGTGTTGTGTGCAGTTGTGTTAGTTGTGTGCGTGTGTGAAACGAATCACTATTATCATTATTATCAACAATAATAATTTTGGATACGTTCATAATTCATTTTCAGTTATTATAAAAAAATTAGTAATTTCAATATTAGAGCATTATAGAAAATCACTCTGTCCAAGTTGAGCCATTTTGTGATTCGGAATAGAAGCGATCATCATAAATGTTGCTGTTGAAATTCTCAAAATTTTGAAGAAAATGTAGGCCTAATTCTTCCTTTTATCTAACATTAAACAGCAATAACCGCTTTTTTGATCATCAAGCAATCAGTAGTTTGAAATTTGATGAGGTATCGATTCTATTAATCCAACTTTTTCATCGCTGATTTCTCTTCTCATGCGCAGGTGACTAATCAGACTGTAGAATGTCTGTGACATCAGGAGATCAGACGGAAGAAGCACCCTCTTCATCGCCGGTAAAAACGACAGTGGACCCATTTCGGGATGAACGCAGAGGTGTAGTACGAGAGGTTGGCAATCAGGCTATATGGAGTTTGTCGTCTTGCAAACCAGGTGAGATTGAAAAAATCAACGCAAAACGATTTTTTCATTTCTTTATGAAATAAGATTTGACCGAAATCTTGTTGTCAAGTGTACGAATTAAATATTCGTTATAACAACGAATAATTGTTTCAGGATTCGGAGTAGATCAACTTCGCGATAACTGCGTGGATACGTATTGGCAATCGGATGGTCAACTACCGCATCTAGTCAACATTCAGTTTCGCCGGAAAACTACCATCAAAGAAATTTACGTTTATACAGACTATAAATTGGATGAAAGTTACACGCCAAATCGAATATCTATTCGAGCCGGTACAAATTTCAATGATTTACAAGAAATAGAAGTTGTAGATTTAAAAGAGCCCGTGGGCTGGGTGAAAATACCTCTGAAAGATATGCACGATCGACCTATCCGTACTTTTATGATACAAGTGGCTGTGATTAGTAATCATCAAAATGGAAGAGATACTCATATGCGACAGATTAAGGTTCATTCTCCTGTAGATCGTAGTGGAAACATAATGGGAGACTTCATAACTGTGGAAATGCTTCAGCATACTTGTATTAGATAAGTTCAGTTCCTGATAGGAATCAATTGATTTTATTTTTACTTGCACATATATAAGCTGAAATAAATTGATAAATACATTTTTCATACAATATAAAATTATTCGCTCATTTGGACTCGAACGAAACATTCAACAACGAGTAATACAGAATTTAAATGAACTATAAACAATGGAATTTCAAATAAATAATATTGATGAACAAGATAAAATAACTGAACGGCAAAAATAGAATATAAAAATCGAATTGCATTTAACTAGCTGATTTCTTCAAAGGCGTTTGCTTCAACTGTAAAATAATGGACCGTAATCTAGAAGTATCACGATTTGACCGATTGGCTTTTGGATTGAATTCACATAGTTTTGAAATACGCTCCCATTCTGTACCTGGTTTAATTTCATCGACATCAGCGACAAATTGTTTCTCCGTGTTTCTGAAAAGTGATCAACGGTCATCAATCAGTTGATACCAACAGATTAACGCGTAAGAATGATCCTATTTTTTAATGCGTTTCTTTGAAAAAAGAAAAAACGTGAGGAAAGCGTGTAAAATTTCATGATTTTTGAAAAAATTGAAACCCATCAGATAGATCTCCCCTTTTTTTGTGAAAAATTTTCATTTGAGAAAGTTAGACGTTTAATTATTCAGGACCTCAAAAATTATTCTTTCAGTTACAGAGCATTATAATTTAGCCCCCTGGAACTCTACGAGACTAGGCTAGTTTTACCTACAGAAAAAGAATAAGCAATTATGGTCTCATGATCTGTGTACCATTAACAAAAATTAGACACAGATTCTCACCGATTGTTGCATTTATAGTGACATATGTATGAAGCTAATAAATTTACAGTAAACGATAATCCAATACCAAAGACGAGATAAGCGTATGAATTCATTCCCAAATAAAACTCGCACCCAAAAATCAGATTTTGTCTTATATGAAACGAAAAGCTAATTACTCATAACCTTATACATCATGAAGAAATTGGTGCAATTAAATAAGCGAAACATGTAAAATATGAGGATTAGTATATGAATATGGAGTGCGGAGTATATTGTTTAGAATGCAGTCTATACAAAAAAACAATACTTACTTGGCTGATTCCCTTGATCGCAAAAAACCAAAACAAAAATACATTAATTTTTAGTTTTATCAATCGCAAACTAATATTGGTTCAACAACCCCAATCATTTAATTTCGGCTGAATGGCGAGGCGAGGTTAATAAGGTATTTAAAAAAGGAATCCGATGACTCGGTTCTATGTTGCTCGCAGGGATTGTCGCTCAATTATTTAAGAAAATTCAAATTATTTCTATAATACAGAAAAGTTTTCAAGATACAGAAAAGTCAATTGACAGTAGAATAAGATCAGAAACCATAGCCAATTGAAGATTCATCGAGAAGCTAAGAAGACAAACGCATAAGCAGATTTCATCTTTACCTAAAATAATATGTACATCTTCACTGAATCGTTCAATTATTCCCTTCTCAAAAAAATACTTACTTCCCAAATTAGAGTAGCGATCTTTACTTCAACGTTCATAATTTCATTTTTCTATATCTAGCTCAAATAAAGTTTGTAAAATTTTAATTACCGATTTGCCTCTTTTGTTTTGAGTATCAGTTCGTTGTGTGATCGATACCATTCTTCTAGATCTAATTTGGCTGCTTTGCGCCACTCAGTTTTCTTCTTCTCTTCTTCTGCGTCTGAAGATGAAATTGCGTAGGCTTATTACAACTTGTATTCGATCAATTGATCAACTATCCGCAATGGAATTCAACATTACCTTTTTCTTCGAGTCGCTTTCGTTGTTCTTCACGCCATTTTTTAATTTTCTCTGGCTCCTCTCTAGGTATAGTCGGTTTTGGAGAAGGGGCCTTTATATCTCCTGTCAAGAGTAATAATTATGAGTGATATAAATAAAAACGTTTCACTATGATTAATAATGAGGTTATGAATCAATTAAGATTGAAAATTTTGTAAGTCTCAGAGCTTGAAAAAATTTCACTCGAAGATATGTACTTCATGGTTGACCCATAATAGGATCTTTTTGATCATTGAACTTGATCGAATATAAAGCTTTAACGAATCAAGGAGTAATGTATGGAAAATCTTCGCAATGAAACGCTGTACTCGAGATAGAATTTTTTTCAAGCGTTCCTCATTCGTTTCTGTAGTTTCGGAAGTATCAGTGCGAGTCAATCTTGTACCTACGTTTCACCCAATATGATGGGATTGAAGTCGGCTTAAATTTCTGGTTTCGAACATTAATTGGTTCAACCCATTAATTTAACAACAGACTTACGAGGTTTAAGAGCTGATGAAGTTAATAAAAAAATGACAGTAGAAAGGGGCGGTATTTGACTCAGCCGAAAATGATACGTTTCAAGATAGAGCAAACATATTTTACCACATAATTTACTGACAAGACGAAGAGCTGGCATCTGAAAACTGTGAACATAACAATTCGTACCCGCATTAAAATTTCTTACTCACCGTTATGTGGTAAACCATCTCCATTCAGAACTGGCGTAGGAGAACTGTTCTGTACGACATCGTTCAAATCATCTTCTAGGCCAGCTAATTGACTTTGTTCTCTTGCGAGAAACTCAGCTGCAGGATCAATCTCATTTTCATCGAAAGGTTCTTCTCCAAACATGGCCATTTCGTTCAGCCACGAAAAATACAAAAATACTTAAGATCTACAGTCTACACTACAATATTACCATAAGTTAAGATACTGGACAAGCTTCGGAAGTTCGGAGCATCGGAGGCAAATTTTCTCTTAATTATTATTATCGATCATCGACGAACATCAACGTGTCCCCTTCCGTAATGTAGGTGAGGGGAAACAGGAGGATAACAACGAACGCCTTTCACGTTCTATCTTCGATGAGCGCACGTTTATCAGCACGTGCCGAGGCCCGCTCACCAATATGATATGACTCACTCCATGACCATAAAATCTGTGTGTGCAAGTGTGTGGCCAGAATGACGTCATGGATATTCAACGGTTTGAAAAAAGAAACTAATCTCGCAGACTCCAACAAGAAGAAGCCGCAAGCGCAACTATCAATCATCCAACTTCACTCTTCACATTTTTGTTGAAATTTTGAAGATTACGGATTGTCGAATTTCGTGGAATTATTATTTTTTTTCAACATTTGAGATTTTCATCTAAAATCCAAGATGAACATACTTCATGAGCGACTCTACAGATGATGCTTCTTCGTTTTTCCGGCCTTATAGAAGATTGCTTGTCGTTTGCTTGTCGTGCTTTAGGACATGGAAGATCACAACAATCCTCATAACTTGGATCAACAAATAGAGCAATTGAAAAGATGTGAAATAATAAGTGAATCCCAGGTAAAAGCACTATGTGCTAAAGCTAGAGAAATTTTAGTCGAAGAAAGTAACGTCCAACGAGTTGATGCACCAGTCACGGTGAGTATCTCTTTTTTTTTGAAAATATTTTACTCCAACATTCTCAAATTTATGTAATTGTCGTCAATCGTAATCAATAGGTTTGCGGAGATATTCATGGACAGTTTTATGACCTGAAAGAATTATTCAAAGTGGGCGGCGATGTGCCTCAACGAAATTATCTCTTCATGGGTGATTTCGTGGATCGAGGTTTCTACAGCGTTGAAACATTCTTACTTCTTCTAGCGTTGAAGGTGGTTTTTTAATCTACCCATGTTGCCGTTATACTCCACATTAGCACGACAAACTACTGTATTATTGAAAACATTTCAGGTTCGATATCCGGATCGCATTACTCTTATAAGAGGAAATCACGAATCAAGACAAATCACTCAAGTGTACGGGTTTTATGATGAATGTTTAAGAAAATACGGAAGCGCTGTTGTTTGGCGATATTGCACTGAAATATTTGATTACTTAAGTTTATCCGCAATCATTGATGGCAAAGTGAGTAGATCGGTTGAATTTAATTTAAACATATTCCTTCAGTTATTTTGATTCGAATTTCCTTACAGATTTTTTGCGTTCATGGTGGCCTCTCACCGTCAATACAAACTCTAGATCAAATTCGTACGATTGATAGAAAACAGGAAGTTCCTCACGATGGTCCGATGTGCGATCTGTTGTGGTCCGATCCAGAAGGTAGCAATGCTGTTCGAATTACTGTTAACTTGTGGTTTTCATTTAGAATTTAGAAGTATATAATTATGGTCGTTTACAGACACTCAGGGTTGGGGTGTCAGTCCTAGAGGTGCGGGATATTTGTTCGGATCAGACGTAGTAGCCCAGTTTAATTCAACTAATGACATTCATATGATTTGTCGAGCTCATCAGCTTGTGATGGAAGGCTATAAATGGCATTTCAATGAAACAGTATTGACTGTTTGGTCCGCTCCCAATTATTGTTACAGGTAAGAAGCAATGCTGTTCATCGTTTTTTGGTATCAAGTGTAGTTCTCATGTAGGTAGTAGCGTTTTAATTCACGAAAAATCCTTGAAATTTATCTCCCTGAATCGCTCCATCATATTGATGGAACATCGAAATTACTCAGGGTCCAATGTTTAGATCTTCCTTCGGAATACCCTTGTATCTCAAGAGGATTCAATAATAATTTGTCTTGAAATTACATATTTTGCTAATGTACTGACGCTATTTGCGAAACAAACTCACTACGCGAAAACGCTTCCCACTTCACTTGCGAACTGAAGAAGATCATGTCATGAAAATGTACTCAGCTCAGAAGAAATTCTCTCATTCACTCTAATATTGTATATCTTCATAAAAAGTCTGACTTCATGGTTTTGCTACGCCTGTGCTCTTAATTTCTACATCATTTTCTCTCCTCGTAAACAACCCAAATCTTACCATAAGTAGACGTTGAGGCAGAAAGCGATAAAAAGCGCCATTTTCAGCTTCACAATATTCCCACCATCAAAGTAAACATTCATTCTACTGAGAAAGATTATTTATTTATTGGAGAAGTTCCTTGATTCTTTACTTTTCATATCGAGATAAAAACTCAGTTTACTATTGTTTTCATTTCAGATGTGGTAATGTAGCTGCAATTTTAGAACTGAACGAGCATTTACAGCGCGACTTCACGATTTTCGAAGCTGCGCCACAAGAAACCAGAGGCATTCCTTCAAAAAAACCACAAGTAGATTACTTCCTTTGAAAAAACGAATCTTGGCACAAATGTCGTATATTTGTATTTTTTTTTTCATTGACGGTTGACCGTACGTGGCCAAGTGTAACTCGTATCCATTTTGTTCGAAAATAATCGAAGAGATGATGAAAGAACATAGTTGAATCTTCATTCTAATACAATATATATCGTTACTCTTTGATTAACACCCAGTTTTTCAATTTTTTATCGCCTCCTTTCCATATGATTGTATAATTTGTGTTCGGAAATTTTCAAATAGAACTTCTCTATTGATCCAGTTTTAGTTGATAATCTAGCGTTAGTTAGAAAATCGCGAATATCGAGATTACTGCTTCAACAATAGATTGTAAGTTGAAGGTAAAATATCACCGCATTTCGTATTAATTTTTAAGGTTGCCAAGTGGTCAGCTCTAGTGTTGCCAATGTTGACTATACAAATTGGTTTTCCAGCATCGACAGCTTGTAGAATGATCCTGTAAGCCGAGTAAACCGAAAGTGAAGATCCTAAAACTAGAAGCGAACGGCAATCATCAACAATCCGTTTTGCTTGTTCTGTTCGTTCTCTAGGTACGTTCTCTCCAAAAAATATTACGTCCGGTTTCATATACGATCCACAATTAGAACACGGAGGTACTACGAATGAATCTATGTCTTCCTGCAAAATGCGAAAGCAGTATTAGTTAAAAAAGGTCTTGCATTCGCATTTTGCAATACATAGGCGAGGGAATTTCACAGTCCTGATGAAAACTATGTGCAGTCGAAACAGTCGTTCAATATTCCAGTTGTCGAACAAAATTGTAACTAAAAAAATTATGAAACAATTCTTTTATATCGATCGCGGATTGTGACTTTTCCCAACACCTTAGAAATATAGAGAAATTACATCGTTTAAATCTACGTCTCCATCAGGCCGTAGCAGTTCCGAATTTCGGCGCATTCCTGGGTTCAATTTCTTCATGATGTCTTGAAACTCGTCTCTTTTAATAGACGCGCGACAGGATGTGCAATTTACTCTATATAACGTACCGTGTAATTCGACTACTCGTTCCAAACCAGCTTTTTGATGCAAGTTATCTACATTTTGCGTAATCACATAAGATATGAAGCCATCCTTATCCAACTGAGTTAGAGTTTCATGAGTACGGTTAGGAAGAACCGAGGAAAATTTTGGCCAACCAACAAAACTACGAGCCCAATATCTTTTTCTAGATCCCGGATTCTTCACAAATTCTTGGTAAGTCATTGGTTTGTGATTACTTCTCGCATACAGACCTACGCCTTCCGACCGATAATCAGGAATACCACTTTCGGTAGAAATGCCAGCACCTGTTAAAGTAACTATGCCCCCTTTAAACGACAAAAGAAAATGTTCGAGTCGATGTACATCTGAATACGATGTTGGAGAATGATTAGGGACGAAGGAAATATTACAAGCCTGTTTCTTAAGAAACGATATTAGATCACGCGTCACACAATTACTTCCATTCATATTCAAAACCGAAATAAGAATAGCTATACGAGACAGTGTGCCTTCTGACCAACAAGTGTGAAATCTCTAATACCTACTGGAAAAGAAAAATTCTTGTCATTTTGAATTGCTCCAAGATAGCGAATAAAATACGAGAAGAGTGAATAGTGACAGAAGGAGAAAATCATTCCGAAAGAGATATGTTTGTTTTACTCCTTATATATCCTCAACAAACCTTGTTTTTGGTCCAATGTACAAAAAATTTGTCTACAGTACCTTTCACAGGGCATCTGAGTATACTACAAATCCTCCCTTGCCTTGTCTATGCCTAAAAGCTTGAAAGTAAACGCATCATCTGTTCATACTAGTAGTGGCTACGATTTTGAAGAAGACTTATTTTTCGTAGAATAAGTACGAAAACGAATAATCCATTCAAAATTCAAAATAAAAGAAGGTTCGAGTAACCGTAACGTTCATTGCGCTCAATCAAAACTTTTTATTCTTATCACTGGAAATGCTCAAACTTGCAACCTTGCTTGGTATCAGTAAGTTGTGGTTGTAAATAGTAGTATCAGTCATGAATGAGTCAATTTCTGCAGGCCGTATAACTTCTTTGTTCATTATTCTTTATTGCTAATAATAACAAAATATTAACGCATAGACGTACTGGCTGAATGATTCTTTTCATCGAATCACATTTATATTTCTTCACATTTGATGATCCGCAAATTTTCTCGCTCTAATTAACGAAATAGACTATAAATGAGAATGGCTGATAATGCATTGTCATCAACACTGGGATTACTTACTCACTTGAGCATTGAAGAGTTAAAGGAAGTTTTAAATGATCATGGAAAATTTGAGAACATAACTAAGGAATCCAAAATATCGGTATGTTTTCATAGTTACTCTCTTTCGTTAATGAATGATTCTTGGAATGTTCATAATTGATAACATCTAGTAGTAGTGAAATACCAGATTATTTGAAGGGTCTTGGTAAATTTATAGATATCCGATAATTCAGAGAAGGAGATGGTTTTGGCAAGTAATAAATCTTTAGCAGAATTCAATCTATCGCGATCTGAAGAATTCAAAGAGAAGAAAAGTCAATTGGCCGATTCTTACGAAGAACTGAAAGAAATAAATTCTTCCATCGAAGCGAAAATAGCCAAAATAAGTGAGTTTCTGTTCAATGAAAGCTACTCGCTAATTATTTGATGAAAATAAGCCATTTATGAGTTGTATTTATTCACATTCCAGAGGATTTAACAAAAAAATCAAGCTCCGATGGTGTACTTGCTCTTCTTCAAGCGGCAGTTAGTGAAGTTGAACGTGAAACTGATGTAAGTTTGCGTGATATTAATAGAAGAATATGTTCGATGCCATCTTCATATGTACTCATCTCTGTTTTCTTTTCTCGCAGCAAATTTCTGAACAACTACTTAATGGTGATATTAAATTAGAAATATTTTTGGATCAATATCCTAGTCTGAGAAAACTGATGCATTTGAGAAAAGCCAAAGTTGAGAAGATGAGCGAAATGGTCTCCCGGCGTCAGTCTTACAAAATAAGTTCTGTCCCTCAGTTTGCTCCACGCGTGTCATTACCGCAAAGTAATACTCGAAATCCATGCCCCTATCCACCTAGTTACAGCAACGCCTCGATCAATGTACCGTATCCGTTGGAACCTGTGAATATGCCTGTTCCGAATGCATACAAGCATCTTCACTTTTGAGAATTATTTAGATTCTGAATGGAATCATTCTGAATATAAAACAATTATTCTTTAATTTTCTTCAGAAGAATTTTCGTAGTGAATTTGATTGTAAAACCTGTTTTTCCATCACTAAAGTGAGTCGCGTCGAAAAAAGTTGAATACGCCTCGGAAATAGAATTAATGTTGATGGTACAAATAATTTGTTCATTCGTCTTATTGTGTGACTGTATGATCATATGTTCGGTACTCATAAATTTTCAGGTTGAACATTTTTTATTGGATTGTACATGAATATTTATATACAATTACTTTACAACGATTAAACTCTCATCAATACTCAACAATATCTTCATTGAACGGGAAGAAGAAAAACGAGTTGGTTTTAGACACTTTCGAGCGTTACTGAAATAGTAGAACGCGGAGATCAACAAATTAGAAGCATATTCTGGGAATGAAAGATCAATGCAAAGAAAAAGATGGTCCATTATTTTTTGAAGAAGAGGAAACAGAGCCATTAACATTTCCATTGATAGTTACGGTTAAATTATTATTAAGGGCATGTGACTCCATAGCAGTTTGCAAAAACCTAGTACGTCGCCTCGTATAATGTTGCCACAGCAATAGAACTTGATCATCACTAAATTTAGCGCATTGACTATTGACTATTTCACGACGGAAGTGTTCGTACTGCAATAAGTCGAGGAAATATAAACATATTGGGTACCTATGAATACGAATACAAACACAATCAAAGAAATTGAATAAAACTGACGGAGTATCAAAGTTAGTGAGTGGATTACTTGATATATTTCGTATAGTCGGCTTCTTTCCAATATAACAAGTATTTCAAATAATTGATGAAAGCTTGATCTTTGAAGTATCCTCGTTGAGCCAAGACTTGAAACAAATGAAGATGATCAAGATTTTCTTCAATGGTATCATTTCAAAGAAAAAGTTCCAATTCAGTACTCACAATTTAAATAATGAGGATTTCCTAAACATTGCACAAATTCTAGTTCTATTTGAAAACGTATTCTGGCCTGATCTTCTGTCTCTGGGCCACCTGAAAAGAAGGTATAATTATACTTTCAATTCCTAGGCTACTTTTTTCCTCATTTGAAGTACAATATCATGCAGAGGGCTTAAGAGTTCAACGTCTCAAGTTATGACCCTCTTCTTATTTCTAATTTCTGATGAATCATACAGAATTACCTTTATTCGTCATTCTCTCCAGATTGCTAATTTTTGTTTATTTCTCCTTCACAAAATAAAACAAGGCAGAGCTTTGTACAAAACTTGTAGCAATCGAAAAACGCTCGATCAATTACGAACGGCTCGTGGACCTGGTCTTCGTCCTCGATACTTCAACAAATGAGCAAGAAGAGAAAAGCTGAAAAGGTGATGGATGAAATGAGAGCCCTTACGATTGCGGTTTCCGCGACGCTCGACGGCAGTAAACTAGAATAAGAGAGGAAAGAAGTTTCTCTGAACGAAGTTTAGCAGTGTGGTAATGAATTCATCGCGCCACTATCAATCATCAATGGACCAAGTTTTTAAGGCGATTAAAAACAAACAACTTCCTCTGCTGTTATAACCTTACACCATCCTCGTCAACCTGGGCGCCGATTCTGTAATATTCCGTATAACTATTTTTACTGTTGGAAAAAGTACCCAGAGTCTGGATGCTGTTCCAAGTCCTGCTGATTACGAAAAAAGTAAAACAAAATTATTATCAATTATCATTCTTCTTTCTCTCTCTTTTTCGGTTTTTCGCGTTCAGCGCCCGCCGCCGTCGAGTTCACTGAGTTCACTGACTGACCGTCCTGCCATGGGTCCTGCGATAGTCCTGCGCATGATTGTGTATGACGATCTGCAAAACAACGATTAGGAGAACAAGGCTCATGGCACCATTCACTAATGGTTAAAAGTAATAATATTCCCTTGATCGTTGTTTTGCGGCTGAGGTCGGCCGTCGGCTCACCGCAACCACGACCGCAACATCACCGCTTCACCGTCGTCAAGCGGAATGATAGAGTTCGGATTGGATTCGTGATTCCTCGTGATTCTTCTTTGTGAATTGTGAATAAAACAAAAAAAAAAAAATGTCGGATTACGTTTACTGATGCCGACGCTTGTGTTTATTTAAATTTTCACGATAGATTTTATTTTGGGATTTATTTCACTTGGTATTCACGCGATAAATTATTGACGGAGCTGTGATTAATGATATTTTGTTCAAATTCAGTAATCAATTACTGAAGTTAGTTTTAAACTAAATACACTTTTTTCGTTACACTAAAATTTAGAATCGGTATTGTAGAAATAATGTCAGAAACTGGAGGAAGGAAACGCGCGAGTAGCGAACAAGAGGACGGGTCTATGATAAAACAAGCTCGAAATGGTGGACGTAAGTTTGATTTGCTACATGATTCTTTCACTTCTAGTTATGATCATTGCATTGCACGTGAATTTAATTCATTGCTTCGTTGTTCATGACACTATTCTGCTCCAGAGATTGATTCAAATATTCTTATCACCTTCTATTTATTTTCAGCGACCAGTATTTATTTGAAAATTCTTATTCCTAGTAATATTGCTGGAGTTGTACTGGGCAAAGGTGGTGAAACAATTATTCGCATTCAAGAGGAAAACAATATTAAAGCACACATGTCCAAAAGTAACGAGTATTTTCCTGGTGGGTTGTTGTAATGTATAATGTACCTATGGCATTGTTTTAGAAACGTGTTGCTTAGTATAATCATGCTTTATTCTTAGGTACGACCGAACGAATGTGTAGCATATCTGGAAATGATACCGACGGTATTAAGAAAGGATTGAGTCGAATTTGTGATAAGCTGTTTGAGAAAATGGATACTCTGCAAGAGAAGGTAGTTCTTCAATTGGAGTATCTGTATCCTTTCAGTTGGCCGAAAATCGTTTTTATTTTACCTCCCTCTGTTTTAGCTAACATTGAAAATGTTGATCCCGAACGCTACTGCCGGTATGATAATTGGTAAAGGTGGTGAACACATAAGAGCTATCAAAGAATCAACCGGAGCATTTGTTCAGTTATCAAGAAAGAACGAGCTCCCGGAACGTTGTATCATAATTTCAGGTGAGAGCAATTTTGAAAGAATGTACCAAACAGCTATAATGTAATTAAGTCATTGAATGCATATTTTTCGATAATTTTAGGATCGAAAGAAGAAATTGGAAAAGCGGCTGATGAACTTGTAGAAATGATTGCTAAGGATCCATTGAGTGGCAGCTGTGTGAACGTGAATTATAGCTCGTATATGAATGACACGATACCTCAAATGAATAATATGAATCCATTGCGTCCATCGTTATTGGGTAATTAATTGTGCCGATGTTATTCCGAGGTTGGAAACCATTCAAATTTATTAAAATTCGTGTTTTTCTCTTTGAAGATTATAACAGTGGAGACGATTTCGATAACCGTGGAAGCGACCTTAATTTTTCATTTAATTTTAATTCACCCAAGAATCCTGCTAATATTTATCTTCCACCGAACATGATGGAGTACATTGAACAATTACTCAGAGGTGGTGGTTATAGAACTCATGCTATCAATGAGATAACAAATGCAATTGAAGTTCTCATGAGGTATGATCTAGTTACATAAAACTCACGAATTTATTTCTATTTCAATGCTCTCAAACTATATTTTCTTTTCCTCAGATACGGTGTATTGAATAATGGAATGAAAGGAAGAACTTCCTTAAATTCGTCCTTTTCCGCTTTCGAAAATTTCAATAACGGTTTACAACGATTTCCTCCACCGAATGATGAGAGCGATTCATTTATGTTACCTTCATCATTTGGTGAAGACGAGCAAGGCAAATATCTTGCTTTACAAGTTTCTGATCAAAAAGTTGGTTCTATCATGGGTACTAGAGGATCAACTTTAACCGAGATTCAACAAAGATCACATGCACGTGTACGGGTTTCAAAGAAAGAAGATTACGTCGATGGTACCAAAGATCGTATTGTTTTTATTTACGGTGGTAAAAGCGAAATGTATACGGCCAGAAGTCTTATCGAATGGAAAGTGAAAGAATACGATTCGAAATATTCTAAACGTTAAATGGCTTAGGTAGGTTTCGTACTATTTTTATTGTCCGTATTGGATCTGAAATGAATTAACTAGGTTCAAATTATAGATTAATGCGTCTTTGGTACTCAAAATTCATAAATCGAGGAGAAGTCTCTAATGAGCTCCGTTATCATTTGTCTGCAGCAAATTACCTGTATGTAGTATTGGTCCATTTCAAAAGGAGTGATTTTTTTTTTGATTCAACGAATTTTTTTCATGTACATAATTGTTTTGAGAGTTAAGTTAAATCATATGAACGCAACTTGCTGACCGATAGAATATTTTTAAATCCCAGGTTAGACTTCCGCTTGTTTATAAGTTTTTTTTTTTTTCGTACTCGCTTTCTATTGTTTAGATCTCTAGATCGTGTGCAACAAACATCCTTCATTGATCATTCATTTTTTCATGAATCGAATTGATGATTGGTCTGTAATTCTTGTATTACTGTTCAATAAACTCTGTGTCTGCTTTATCAGTTTTCATTCGTTCGCCTACATTACCACTTAATTCACTACTATCTGCCTGAAATTTCATCCATCTGTATGTTCGTAAATCGTTCCCAGTCGTCTACAGTTTTCAATTGTCATTATGACGATAAGAAGGTACATGTACTCGTTACTGGCGAAAAATTTGAACATTGTTAGAGCTCTTAAAGATGGTTTTGAAAGGAGATGATTCGTTCGATTGTGTGTTTTACTTGTTTCATTCATCCTGAAAATAATGACTTGATGTCAAAAAACAACTTGAAAGGGTTTTCGTGTGTAACGTTTAATTCAGAATACGTATGTTCTGTTATACATTTCACCTCAATTGCAAATTGTCAATATGTCATGCTTTTTTCCAGTATTGAGTGCCTAACTAGTCAATAGCAACGATTTCTACACTTTTAATTCTGATCAGTAAGTTCCTGTCGCAATGATCAACATTCTGCACGATACCTGAATTCAATGCTCTAATCATGAAGACACAAGTCTTGATACTTTTTCATCATTCACCTTACATTTTTTTAGTTGTGAGATTTCGCTTTAGGATGTCACATCGGTAAGTCATTTTTTCCATTTTGGTCAAAGCTCCAATCTATTTACATTTATGTTTTTTGTCTTATTTATTGTAATGAAATGGTACATTCGCTTTCTATCTTCACACTGATCGGACGGTGATGGGGAAGTTTTTATATTAGATTTGTTTTTCCAATATATTCGTATTTACTTGTCTTTACTGACTGGATTCTGAAGAATGATTTTAGTTGAAGAATATTAGAAAAGAAATTTTATAGGAATTTTTCCCGTGTGAATCCTGGACAGGGAAAATCTTGTGCCAACCTCTGAAAACACCCGAGTACCACATTTTCACAATTTGTCAAATTTCATTTCGAATTTTACTTTTTCTTCACTATAATTAGAACATTGGTTGTGTACGTTTATTTCTGAAAGAATTTTTGATCCATTCTAATTAAACGGAAAGGAAGGTTGGAGTACTCGTTTCTGTTTACTTGTCGTAGATTTTACAATTCAACCTAAAATTTCGTGTTCTGCTTGATAATCGTTTGAACGTTCACGGTTTTCTTGAATTGAAAAGATATTTCTCATAATGATAATTGGTTAGCTATTTTCTTGATGTATCTACTTTTGAGTCAAAATTGAAGAATTTAATTGGTACCAGTTATACCTGTTTTTAACATACACGTGTTTTCTGTTTCTTCCTTTTCAATTCTATAGGCAATGACTGCGCGAATATATTGTTCAGCATTGAGAACTAAGAATGGTTATTCAAAATACTTGGTGAAGTTTTTTCTCGTTATGATGATGCCGAGCATTCAAATTCAGGTTAACTTTGAAGAACGACGAAGGCATACGTGAGTGGTACGTATAACTGAACCTCATTTTAACGTTTTACTGTCAAAGCTTCAAGTTCAGAAGTTTTTCCATGCGTCGTCTGTTCGACTGTCTGTAATGAATTATGAAAATAATTATTTCATATTGCAAATTAGTTCCAGTTCATAAACTTCGTGAGCCGCGATACTAAAAGAAATGAAAAAATTTCAACGATTTACGTGGGGAGGTTTGTCGTTTGGTCTGTCTCGATCTTCTAGTTGGATTTTTCAATCAAAAATTCTTCTTTTATACATTATTCATTCTTGATTGTCTAATCAAATCTTCGATAGTGTACATTTATTTGTTTTCATTGTCCGATTCCAATATAGGCTTATTTATAGTTATATTTTTTCAGACAGATATTTTCTCTCTTGTTCCATTTTCCGAGTTCCTGTCGATCACTTTATTATTTTCTCAGCTTTATTCATTTTGTTTTTATGGTTTTTGATTATGGAACCAATAATTCGATCATAAAATTGCGAGTTGATTCGATATTGAAAAAATGAAAATTAAAAGAAGAATCTATTGGATTTTATCGCTCCAGGGTGATCGAGCACTGCATTTGATTTTGTTGTCGAGTTTGGAATAAGAATATAGAATCAAAAGCCGCAAACTTCGGCTCATTATTTCGTGGTCGCGTAATGATCACTTATCATTCGTTGTTAGAGGTAATAAGTTTATTTGGCTGGTAATGGCGTTTCATTTAATTTGAAAATTGGTCAGTTTTATTTGTCATACATTATTGAATCACTGGGGAATATCTTTGTGGAGCAACTATTATTAATTAGAACATCGAAATAGGAGAATGATTCGAAGTATCAGTATACACTATTGGTTTTGTGAAGGACTATCTTTCTCACATCGTCATCAAACTATTGCGGCCTTTTATAAAAAAAAATTCAGTGATTTGAGATCAGTCTTTTTGATTGAACGACTCCAATCAATATTATCATTTTTCAGGATTCTGTGCGAGTATGCTTTGCAGTAAACATCTCTGAATTATTTCTTCTTTTTGTACTGTCGTGTAAGTAGTTATTTGAGAATTGCATTTGTTCTTTATCATTCTTCTATTTTTTTCTTGTTTTTCGTAGAAAACCTATTTGGATGAAAATGACAAGGATTCAATGAATCATCAGTTGGTGTAACCGTGATGGATGACGTTTCAAGATGATTGAAAAAGACAACTGGTTTTATGGTGTCTACTTGAACGATGGGGAAAAGATTCAGAATTGATGTTTACGATTGACACGTCTTTTGAAGAGAAACGACTTCAATCTTTTACCAGGCTACTCAGGCCCTGAGACTCTGGTGCATTATCATCATTTGAGTTATTTTTCTGTGTGTTCTTATTCATAAATACATTTTCACATCTATTCTATGCTTCAACTATTTTTCTTTTTATCGATTTTACAACTATGATTATAGTTTTATTCCTCTGTTTCTTCGGTGAGAGGATCATGACGTGCTCTCTCTAAATATCTGAATTGGTATACGAGAAATTCGGCATAAATGAGCAGAATTTTTATTCGTATTTAATATCTTCCCCGATAAACGCTGTTCAAATTTTCAAAATTCAAAATATGACCAGATGACTCATTCTAAGAGTGAGGTTTCAATTTGAGTGCTATTATTTCATTTTGTAGTTTCAGAATATAATAATACCTACAATCTCAGCCTACTTGAATCACGTGGTAATGGTTCGTCGGGATCTTCAACTGTGTCCTTCTCCATCATCTAATCAGTATTATTGGTCAGTTGTTGCTAATATCTTTATACTCGCTCATTTTTCGACTTCACGCCGACCTTCATGATAACCTCTCTTAGAAACCTTAGCAGATTGAAATCGCGTAAGAATGCGCAAGTGTTCGCAGAGAACCTCATTCCTAAACTATATATTCCTTCAAATTGTTTCGTTCATCGCCATCCGGTAAACAAAAAATTCACAAGTTGACTTACAGCATGAAAATACCGTTCATCTTCATGCTATAGAAATCGGTCTGATGTTTGTATTGTTTTTCATTCAACGTCAACTTTTCGATGTTACATTCATGATTACGTTGATAATTTTTCTTGGAATCGCTAGTCTCGACAGAAGCATTGATTTCAAATGAACGTGAAGTATGATTCTGTGTAGATAAGTGTGATGAAATTTGATTCATTATATGACTTCATACAATTCATTTCGAAGAAACGTCGAAGCGCCAGGACTATTAATTTAGTATTCTTTTCTATCTAGAGTGCGCTACGAAAATAACTTGGCCTGCCTTTAAACCGACTTCAAGCCAAAATTGACTGAAATTTTTTAAAAGTCCATGTAAGTCACCTGTCATTTTATGAATGCCATGGTACCATTCATTCCAGACGTCTTTAGAAATGAGTATTTCCTCTTTTTTCGAAATGTAGGATAGGTACCGGTGTCCGGTATAGTTTCTATTGTAGCTTCTGTGTCGTTACATATAAAGTTCTCAACTGACGTTCTACCAGGCTGCTTTAAATGGTCCCATCAGAGCGAACTGATGTTGGTATCATCATGTTATGAAATCCATCAATTTTGCCTATCGTAGTTAGATGAGGGGTCATTCTATCGAGAGCTCCGGAGTTTGAGACCTTAATTAACCTTCACTCCTCTTCAGTCTTCCCATATCCACGGAGTGATCTTTTTTGAAATCTTGAATATGGTGAATAAGTTATATGAACTGATGATTTCATTTCTGAGAATGAAAATCACATACGCACGTAGAATCTTTTCAACACAAGCTCGCATACAGCTACTCGATCTTTGTGTTATCATTTATTATCTGAGGGTGCGTCATCGCAAACAACATTTCTAAGAATTCTAGAGATATTATTGCGATTGAATAAATCCATGTATTTCTATATTCTGCTGTACGACGAGCGGCCCGACCCCAGACCGCATTTACCGAGCTCACGTAGAAGAAAATAAAGTTTCTCCTTCGCGGCTAAGTTGAAAATAAAGGAAGAAGAGTTCGAAATTTTTATATCAAAAATGATACTTAATGGAAGACAAGCAAAGCGATCCAATTTAAATTCTGGAGATTATCTCAAGAAATTATTGGTGTATCATACTTACAACTTCCTTTCTTTCAGTTATAAAAACATAATATTTTCAACTGAATATTTGATGAACCACTGATAGCACGCTCTCATTAGATCACAAATTCAAGTCAGGAGATCAAATTTTCTTCTAATTTGGTGTTCCGGAGAGAGGATCGTATTTTCAACATTTTCAAATCAAATTCTGAGAAATCTGATCGTAAGAATTATTCGCCATTATTTTTCTCTGAAGTAACTTCTAGCTCTTTTTTATGACTCTTAATCAAAACCCATTTGTAGGTGTATTCTCAAAATTTATCGGTTGAAGATGAGCTAAAACTTTCTCATTTCTTGTATCAGTTTCATTTTATCTAATTTTATTCTTACCTTTCACACAGATGATGATTTCATTTTTGAATCGCTCAACTTTTTTCATTGTAGCTTGACCAACTTTCTCAGAAATTTCTTAATGTCTCTCCTTTTTTGGGTACAATATTTTCTCAATCTTTCGTCACGTCAAGTATTATGAGATTTTCCGAATTTTTTAAAGTTTCTGTAGTCGATCGAGCCTATTTTTCTGTATTTTACTTATAACTAAATAATTATTTCCATACTAGCTAAAGTTACGGCCAATTCTTTAGATAATCTAAAATAGGTACCAACAAATCTTGTTATTTTTCTGAAATTTATATCAATATAACTAAGAAACATCCATCAAACATTTCAAAAGTGCTCAAGTCCTAATTTTTCCAAAATTCTCTAGCAACTCCTTCCTCTTTATATATTTTGAGGTGTCGTTATAGTAATAGGAGTTAATAAATCCGAGTTTATAGTTTGGCAGGGACCGCATTGTTGATACCTAGTTTTCTTGCATAGTGTAGGTAGGCCTATTCAATTTCGCAATAATTCTTGACAACAATTCGATCAATTTTTAACCGTGATTTATTATTTTGGAGAAATTAGTCTGACAATGGTGTTTTATTAAGTGAGTGTAACAAGCGATAGAAGTAGGTATCTATACAGGGTCCGCCAAAAAGATGTTACCAGTTAAATGAGAATTCGGACTGAATTTATTGTATGTCAAAAACGCGAAATGTTAGATGTATGGGTTATACATGTATGAAATGTGTATTTCAATTTTATTTTTAATTTGCGCCAAATGCAAAGTTTCTACGTCTTCTCTGAGACGAGTTATGGGCCGAAATGCGTCCAAATTTGACCAATTTGCCAAAATTTCCAAAATAAAAGTTTCAAAGTTTTCCCACTTTCAGATTTTGTAGGGTCATTCTGGTATTTTTTTTGGAATCAGCGTTAAATTTCCCTTTTGAATCAAGTAAAATATGAAAGTTTGAACGATTTTAAATTTTTGAGAATTTTGGCAAATTGGTCAATTTTTGGCACATTTTGGTCCATATCTCGGCTCAGAGAACCCGTAGAAATTTTGTATTTGGGGCAAATTAAAGATAAATTGAAGATAATTTATTTCAAACAATACATCTAACATCGCGTTTTTGAGCTACAAAAAATTTCGTATAAATCCCCATTTAACTATTAACATTTTTTTGGGACCGGAAGTTAGTATACTAAAGAATCGCAACACCGTGGCTCTATTTGGAAGAGCTGAGCGCTATCGCATAAAGGCAAAAAAGCTTTATAGAAAACAGAAGTTCGCCCTGATACTCCTTGTTTATATTCAAACAGAAATTTTAAAATTATCGCCGGTAGGTATGACTTGTAATTTTACCTCAACTCCTACAGTTCTACAAAGACCACACCGATAGAAATTGAGTTATCGGACTTAATGGTTCTCGAGCAATATTGCGATAAGAAAGTACGTTTAAACTTGACCAAATATTCGCATGTTGATACATGATTCGTACCATGTGTATTCTTGTCTAATATTAGGTATGTTGTCGGTATACCTAATAACGTGAAGAGTACTTAAGCAAGCCGTAACAATCAGAAGTCAACTAGCCTAGTCGAGGAACTATCCAAATTGCAAGTCATAATTTTCTGAGGAACCCATCTGTTTCTTGTCAAAGATGATGTGATAATTATTTGGTGTGGAAAACTACTTTTCCACCTTAGGTAGAGTACCTACTTATGTGATTCAATAATTTCTCTGATTATTATGAACAGAAAAAAAAAGAAGAAGAAGAAAAAAAAAAGGTGTAACAGAGCTTATTTTCCGCGGATTGATATTTATCGGAGTAATGGACGTGTTTTTTCTTCTCTCCTTCTCTTTTTCTTTTTTTCCTCTCCTTTACACACGCTTTGAGTTTCGTCGACGTCTTTTTTAATTGCTCGAGTGATAAAAATTTTATTTCACTCTCTCTCAGTTAATTATGTATGTATCAGTTTTTCTTTCTTTATCAAGGTGTGTGCATATGTGTATGTGTGTTTTTTTCTGATTAATTAACGATATTTATTAATTTTTTGACGTAATTTAAAATAGTGCGGCAAATGTGAGCGACTTCGAATTCTTTTTGCACGAATATAAGTTTCCCCCCTACTTCGAGTGATTTCCAAGGCTTTGGTGGCAGCAGGTTCGGAATTAAGTACATTACCTCACGGGACAAGGTTATGTACTTCGCTTTATTCAGTTCGTCGAATATAATCTTTATAATGAAAACTTTTTTATCTCAATGTGTCGAGAAAAATATTGCTGTTCGTTCGAATGAGATAAAATATGCACGTTGATTTTTGCGGAGCATCGTCGGGAATCAGAAGCGTATGCTGATGTTTAGCTGCTATACCTAGCTCGCTGCAACGGAACATCATCTTTCGATCTCGTTCGCGCCGGGAAAATTTTTAAAGTTCTAAATTTTGCGTCCAAATTTTAAGCTCTTTGTACTAGGTACCTATCGTCTCGAAGCTAGCCCTAGAGAATTTTCGAATCCACGAAAACTGCGGACTTTGTACCTAATCGAAAAATCGAACGCCGTCGTATCGGCGCGCTCGACGCGATCGAAATTGCATTCGGCTCGTTTTATTCACTTTTATTCTTCCTCTTTTGTTAAATGGTCGCGAGTAAATAATCGATAATAAAGATGCAATTCATCGCGAATTCGCAATTCGGTTTCGATTCTGCGTTGGGGGAAATCAGCTGTTTGAGTAACACTGATCAATACTACCGGCGTGTGTGGTGCGCAATGCAGTGTGATTCTAGTGAAACAAATATGGACACAAGCTCGTCGCCTGATAACCTTGATTCAAGAAAAAGACCTTTGGAAAATGAAACTGAGAATGGAATTATCAAAAAATCGCATTATGCTACAGGTAATGATGCATCGTTAGTTAATTTATCGTAATATTCGCTACTATATTGCTAATTATTCAGTCGAAGCGACGATCATCCTATAATGGCTGTCGTATATAGTTCATGTTATTTTCCGTCTATCGTTTCGTCTCTCTATGATCCATCGTTTCCTACATTATCGTCCAACTTGTCGCGTGTTATGATCGATCAATTTCGTATTCATGATAAATTTCGCGATATTCTTCCCTATATCGACGACCATGGTACGCGAAATTTGCGTTAATAGATCTACGCTCTTCTCTTCAGGTGAAGTAATAGGCTATATATTTCTACTATCTTCTGTAGCTTCTGGTGTGCTTTCATGTTGCGCAGCGGAGTTTGTGAACTCAGTTCACGTGAAATTTTAAGCCTTACCTTGATTATCTCATTGTTTATGAGTTTCGTGCCATATGATATACTTATATATTCCCTCACGTGAAATTACGTAGGTAGCGAACGTACTCATCAGGCACCAGTTATTTTCATACAAGTCTTAATGATGGTCGTATATTTTCCTACTTCTTATCTCAATCGAGCGAAAATCAAATGTAATCATTACGATTGTCAATTTTCTGCGATCTTAAATCGTCCTCCAGACCTTATCGAGAGAACTCGTGCAAGTTATCTACGTCGTCTTCAATTCTCGAAGTTTATTTTTTCCTATGAAGAGTCGTCGCTCGTCACGTTGATCGTAGTTCACACTCGGAAAGATTCTAATTATTTCCCGATAAATCTACTGTAAACTGATAAGTATATCGATTATAGATATCACTTCCTCGCCCGTCAAACAACTCGTTTCTTCGCTGTTTGCGCATCGATTTCAAAAACGCTCTAGATAATTGAAGGAAGAGTTCGAACTCCCATGTAAATATTGACCGATACCCATGGACCAATTGAAGAATTCGCGAATATGTTGTAATACCCGCTTTATTTTGGTTGTCGACCTTCGTTTAATCTGTGTCTCGAGCGTGGATTTGTTATGTACGAATTCAGAATTACACGTAGAAAAACTGTACAAAATATCGAGACGAGCCGTCGAATTCATCGTGGGATTATTAAATTCTTGTGCAGTCTTCGTGGGTTGTGAAGAATTTCAAAATTATAAACGAGATAAATGGCCGATCGCGTTAATGTTAACGATCTATCAGGCTGATGGTCGTGTATCTCGTTCTCTACTGTCTACGAGATGTGTTGACATTGTGTGTGTAAAATCGTTTCCATGCGTATTATGTTGTGTTACACCGTTAACTAGGCTTTCTCGTACAACGTGTTATGAAATGACCCCAGTTGTTATGATATTTACTACCTTTTGTGATGATATCGTACTTAAATCGATGATTATCGTCATTTTATCGTCTGTGTACTCTAAAAAGACAAAGTCCGTTACAATCATGCTCTACGATGACGACTACATTTGTACTTCGGAAAAATAAGAATATTTGAACGCTTCGCAATCCGAGAGAGAATCTAAATTATGTAATCTCGCGAGTTCATTTTGACGTAATAATTAAAGAGAACGAGGCACGTGTAGAATCGCGTCACTTCGAAGTTCACAACTTGTTTCCAATCGTCATTTTTGTACTTCTTTATTTTTTAATTCTAATTGGTCTTCAACTTCTCAAAACTAAGAAATCAGAACTGACGAGTAGAAGAGGATTGAATTTTTATCCATCTTCACTTACTAAATAATCTTTTTATTCGATATTTTTTGACCTCTAGCTAAAAAACTCTAAGAATGCGATCTTCGTGGCGACCTTCCTTCCCTCTTACCAAGTTTTCCTAACAGTAGAACATTATTAGTACGAATTCAGAATATCACCTCCAACTCCCTTTCAGTTCAAAACGCGGTGTTCTTCAAGGGGGAATTTTCAGTATCCTCCTCTCTTTAATAGTCATCAACGATATCACCGAATGCTTTTATTTCTGTCATTGGACGTCTCTTCGGAACCCTTTCGAAGCCCACGGACTCCACCAAGAAACTCTGAATGCCTTTACTACGTAGAGAACCGCAAACGGTTTCCGTTTCTCACCTTCAGCGCCGTTGCCCTTACTTTTCGTGGCCTGAAGCATTTCACATAAGGTCTTTTTTCAATTTAGACAATTTTAATTTTTTTCCGATTCGCCGGCGGTAATACCTACTTGCCACCTCCTGGCAACGGCCATGCTCGACCTTGAGGCGTGAGACTGAGATTCGTGACTGACACTTGAGATTGAGACTCAAGACTGAGATCCAACCTTAAGACTAGAGACCAAGACTCAAGATTGAGATTTGCGCTTGAGACTCGAACTTGAGAATCGAGGCTGAGACTGACACTCAAGACTGACACTTGAGATTGACACTTGAGACTGAGACTCAAAACTTGAGACTGACACTCAGGACTGCGACTCGAGACTCACACTTGAGACTGAGACTCGAGACTGAGATTTGATACTCAAGACTCACACTCAAGACGGACACTTGAGACTGAGACTCGAGACTGACATTCAAGACTGACTCTCGAGACTGAGACTTGAGCTTGAGAATTGAGACTGAGACTGGAGCTTGAGACCCTAGCTTGAAACTCAAGCTTGAGACTCGAGACTGACGCTCTTTCCTAAGACTTCCTTTGTTATCCTACAGAAAAAAGAGAGGCTTTGGCGGAGCCTAATAAATAGAGATCATTTTTTATGTCTTTTCTCATCACATCCCTGGCCAAAGTTAGTCAGGATTAGGGAAATAATAGACAAAAATAAAAGTAAATTTCTTCTGACAAAAGCCTAGTATAGTCTAGTATTTGTACAGAGTAACATATACCTATGCTAGGCCTGCGCAATTCCCAGTTGTGTTTTTATTTCCGAACGATGTTTTTGCGATCTCATCGATTTTTCTGAAAATATAACGGACTGGCTAAGAGAGGCAATCGTGAGACGATAAAAAAAATGGATCACATCTAAGAAATGCTGAGTAGCAAATTGAACAGATTGAAAGAGACCTATGCCTCTTAAATAAACCAGTGGTTCTCAACCTCCACGTGGGGATCGTGAGTGGTCCGCAACGTTCCAATAATCAAGTCTTATTTTGAGTTTCAAAACACGAGAACGGGGTTCGTAGAATGTATCATTTTTGTTAGTGTGGTCCGACAATTCTTAAAGGTTGAGAACCGCTGTATGAACCATCTTAGATTTGTAGATATACGAACTTGGAAAAATATTTAATCTCGCTCGTACGTATCTTCCTAATTTTCTTCCCATAAAATAGCTTCTACCTCTTTGATTAATATTAATTAGGCCGCATTGAAACGAGAATCGGTACCTACTTCGGTAGTGGAATAGATTTCGCGATCGTCTCGCATGCGAGAGGTCGCGAGATCTTATCCTATCGAAAAGGTGCAGAAATTTTTTCCATATTTTATAGATAGAATAAGTAATTTTTTCGCATAAATGTATGCGACTAACATTAATTCAGCATCGCGCTATTCTTTCAACCGATAATTATAAAGTCCAGCGTGTCTAGAATTGTGTTCATTCAAGGATCATTTCAACTTATCAGTATTTTGAGGATATGACCGTATCATATCGCTTTTAACCGAAAGATCATCCATCCCCTCCAAACGCCCTTACGATCCGGACAGCGTTTGCCGAATGAGTTTTATCTCGACTTATTGATAAGTCAACATTGATTTGACTCTTGGCTTCTTGTGCGATGTTTCAACTTACTTGGTCTATGTGTAACGATGTAGCGTACAACTGAAACTAATGGAGGAGTTCTCATTGTGATTTCGATCTTATCAGTCCGAAAGAAGTTGAGGTCGAGAAACTGTGAGATACTTATCTTCAGAGTTTTACATTTTGATCAGTCGATCACAACAGGGCTAGAGACTTGAGAGTATTCTATCAAGTGGGGCGAGAGCGACATTATTTTGCTATATTTCCAGGAGGTATTCGAAAAATTTCTAGTATGTTGAATAATGGCTCTGATTGATGGATAAGACCAATTTCTCAATGAAGTCGCTGAACACTACGGCTGAGCTGCTGCTGAGATACCCCTTTCTTTGGCTCGATGAATAGACGGAACGTAAATGGTGGATATATCATGCGAGTTCACCTTGCCCAGTTCATATACTAGCTTTATACCAGCTTTATGATGGCTTTATACCTACTAAGATTTTACCTATCTCAAACTAAATAAACCGAGAACTTCCCTAGGCAAATAACAGTGCCCGGGCGTATTGCCCAGTTCATATACTAGTTTTATGATAGCTCCTAAACTGGACCTATTTCCCCCCTTGGATTCTCCTAGTCTTGAACGACGCTTATAAAAATAAGAGGCCTTTGCAGGTTTGCAATGGCAGTGGGAACCCGCAACCTCCCCCGCTCGCGGTGACGTTGGCGCGAAAATGCCCCCTCAAAAAATGAGTTGGCTGGGCTCTTCTCAGTATACTGCATGCTAGGCCTGATATAATGAAGGCTGGAAATTGAAATGTTACAAAGTCCCTAAAGTAGGTCAAGGTCAAGGTCATTGATGACGTCATAAAGCGTCACACGTCACGTAAGTGGATCTAGTCAGTTTATACTCGCAGACTTAGGCATCCTATGTATAGTATTTCTCTTTTACATTCCCTATTGAACTGAACCTCAACTGGTATAGCCTCGGTCTTTATGTAGGCCTAAATAAGTAAATAGACAGTAAACTAGACAACGAAGGCGTTAGGTCTGAGCACTGGGCTTTTTCTAGATCTTGCTTTGAACTACCTAAGTGTAGGCTTACTATAGGATTCTGGTAGGCTTAAACTAGAATTCTAATAGATGTAGAAGACCCCCCTTCCCTAGGATTTTACTGGTCTCAAACTAGACTTATAGTAGACCAAGGAGGGGGGCGAAAGAGCGGTGTGAGTGAATCACCCAGCAGCTATTGTTTGAAAACTTTCTAAAGTAGACCGATAGCAAGGAAGAAAGCGAACGAGCGGAGCAAGCGACTAGTTTGAAATTCTTTAAAGATAGGCTTCTACCCTTCCAAAGACGAGCGGAGTGAGTGAGCTACCCAAAAGCTATTGGCTTGAAATACCCTAACTGGAACTATACACCAAGCGCTAATAAAACTGGCCCCCGTATTTAGCACATGAGCCGCTCGACCAATTATAAAGCAAACCAAGTTGACAGAGTGAAAACCTCGAAACATGATCTTTTTCTATTTGGCTCTGCCGAAAGAATTTTAAACTCAGATTTAGTTGCTCGTACAAGCGGCTCTTAGCTTGATTAACCAATTCCGGGCCTGTTAAACTCCAGATAACTTCAAACTTGGTTGGTAAAATAGATTTCTAGAGTTATAAGGAGGTCGATGTTGAATAGTTGGTACGACTGGCCCTCATTCATTTCTTCCTACGTGTTCCACCCGAATTAAGGAGCTTGAGAGTGGGTAAAGTAGATGTTCTTAACTTGTTCCTTACCAGAAACTACGGCTTATTTAAAATAGTATGCAGATGACAGACTTTCATCAGTATTGCATTACAATTCCTTCGCCTCTTCTCCCTAATGATCGAATCCTCTGGCAGTGTTTGGAATAAGTCAAATTTCAATCAAATGGTAGTTTTTGCAATTCCTTCAAATTTTAAAACTGGCTTAAATCAATTGATCGCGCTCTATAATCAGAAAGTCAAGAAATCGGTGCTTTTTACTTCTCGGTGGAGGCGCAGGGCAGCAAATTTCTTCACGGAAACAAAGATATCTCATAATTTAACATGTTTTATGTCTTTACGCTGCCCTGAGTACTAATTTGAAATTAGCCGAGTACCCCACCCCCCTCCCTTCACCCTCGTTACTCCGTGGGTGAATCAAAAGATTGCGAGTTCACCCTGCAAGTTCACCTTGCCTAGTTTATATACTGCTTTGTACTAGTTTTATGATGGCTTTATACTAGAATTTCATCAGTCTTGAACTAGACTTATAATGGACAAAAAAGACCCTCCTCCCCCTCCCTTCATGAGCGTAGTGCCCAGTTTATGTACTAGGTTTGTACCAAGTTTGACATGTTTCATGTTTTTACTCTACTCTGACCCCTAATTTGAAATTTTCCTAGTGTCACCGTCCTCTTCATCTAATTTTGCGAGTGCCCTCCTCCCCCCCCCCTCTACCCTCGTCACTCCGTAGGTGATTCAAAATCTGCGAGTTCACCCCGTGGTATTCTAAACTGGGCTTACATTAGGTCAAGGAAGGGAGTGAGCTACCCAAAAGCTATTGGCTTGAAATATTTTAAGCTGAACTTATACTAGAAAAAGGAGGAGATACAGTGCTGCCAGGTGATAGTATCTAAAATCCGTATCCGCCATTTTTTGTAAACCTAAGAACAGATTTCCACGAATTTTGATTGATTCATTAATAACAATCAGGAGAAATGTAGCTCTCATAAATGTAGCTGAGGTACTTTTCCCTTGATCGGCTCAATATTACGGAACGTTGCTGTATCACCCTTGAACGAGCAGGAGAAAAGTATCTCTCGCACTAGAGTTTAAGGTACCTTTTCCTTGATCGCAAGAAATCCATATTGTATGTAAAATCTATTAAAAAAAAAAAAGAAAAACCTACATCTGGACTCATATACTAAAGCAAGGAGGGGGGCGAACGAATGGAGTGAGTGAGCTACCTAAAACTATTAGCTTGAAAGACCCGAAAGCTATTATATCTTGAAATATTCTAAACTCGACTTCCAACTGACCAAGGGGAGAGGGGGAACGGAGTGAGTTCCTTAAAAGCTACTTGCTTGAAATATTGAGCCGGACTTACTAGACCAAGGAGGAAGGGCGAACGAGCGGTGCGAGTGAGCTATTAGTTAGAAATACCGTAAAGCTATTAGCTTGGAATATTCTAATGTAGACTTATGCGAGACCATGCTCCCTAAAAAATATTATCTTGAAACATTCTAAACTGGACTTATAAAAGTGCAACCATCCTGGTATGCACCAAGGTGTATTACAGATGATACAGATTGCTAAGCGTATCAGTATTCATTCTATGTATTCCATTTTCACAGCCATACTGACTTTCAACAGCAAAGTACTTGCTGTTTATTCAGAAAGAGAAAGAGACATGAAATATGATCTTTATTTATTTGGCTCCTCTAGAACATCTTTTTTTTTTGTTTTTAACGTATACATATATGACAAAGTGCAAATAGAATGGAGTGAGGAAAAATTATTGCTTCGGTATGAGAATCTTTCAGCAAAGAAAGTCTCAGCACCTTCAGGAATTTATTCTTTTGGACGTCTGTGTTCAACTTTTGTGGCGTCATAAGAGTTATAAGCAATATCAGCAACCCTTGAGTTTCTGCTAGGTCATTGCCGACGCTCTGGAGATGGTTTTATCAAGGGAGGTTGTTGACAACCCATAGGTCATTGACAAGAACCAATAGGTTTTTGTCAGTAATCCATGAGTTTATGCTGGGTCATAACCGACGCCCAGGAGGCAGTTTACAACGCCTCGTAAGTTGTTACCAGCATTGGGAGGTTATGGACATCGATCCTTAGTGGTCATTGGCAAGAACCAACAGGTTGTTGGCGACTCCGCCCTGGAGGACGTTGACGTCAATCTTCAGGTCATTGGCAGTAACCCTCGAATTCTTCAATGGTCATGGACAAGAACCAACAGTTTAGGTCACAAAAAAATAACAATAAGTAGTATAGAAGCAAAACTCGGGAAAATTGTTAGGAACTCCCTCGTCAGTCTTTCCTCAAGCTCTCTCAACATTCCATTTGACGGAACTTGGGCCCCTAGGGAGGTGCGAGGAGGTAATTTTTTTTTGTTCTCTCGTTACGTGACTGTGATTTCCCTTTTTGTACTGATGTGTCTCATACTTACCAAGAAACCATCCAACTTGTGTGAGCATTGTCTTACTATGTATGTACTTCATAATAATCATCTACGTTTAGCTCGTTAGTCATTATTTGTGTGGAGTATTATTGTTCACTTGTCACGTGCTGTAGCGGCGTAACTGTGTTTATGGAAAAGCCATGTACATAGCTTTTTCATAGAAATTTTACGAGGAACAATTTTCATTGAAACCTTTTTTCTATAAAACCATTTGTTCACAACTTTTAAGAGCTAGAAAACGAAAAAAATAGTCTCTCGAACCCCCTATTATAAGTCTCAAATTGTATTCCATTGTGTATTGAATGGATTTTCTTTTTGTTTAAAAATTAAAGAGAACAAAAACAAGATTGTAGATTTATTGCTTCTAAGTGGACTCAAAAAAAAAAACAATTTTACTTTAATACAGATCTTTCTACCGAAATTTGACTCGAGCTTCATATTCTCCGTCTTCGGTCACAGTTTTAACTTCCATCGAATGATGTCAACTATACTCGTATACGAACGTCCGTCCTCTGTAACTCATTACGAGGTTGACTATTTTACTGCTCCAGTAGTATGGACGAGTGCGAACGAATATTTAATGATTTGAACTTAATTAGGAACGTATGTCCTGCTCGCATTATGCAGTGTTTCGTATTTAAGTTTCATTCTTTTTTTGATAGGTAGGTACAGTATTTTACTTTACAATATGAGGTCAAATTCTATTAACCTTACAATATGGCCAGGGCCACGTCAAATATTCTTACTTTGAATAAGTGATAGATTTTGTAGCAGTGCGGTCTGTTCTTGTTGAAATACGTATGTAGGTACTCAGACAAAAAGTTCGGACAGAGTGTGAATTTGTCGGTTATTCGTATAGTTTCCGTCAACTTTCGTTCCGACTTATTGACACTGTTTTATGCTTCCGATTGCCCGTCAACAATATAAAAATGGAGGAACATTTCCTCATTTTCTACTTACATGCAAAACCTTTTTTTGCATCGTTTTTTTTTTTTCTAAATTACCTCGGAGAGATATCGTGTCGTACGAGGAAATTATATACCTTCCTGTTATGAATGAAACATGAAAATATCGATAAGTTTGTATCAGGGTGCTGTCGACTGCAATTTTCATCGAAAAATCGATCTATTTGAGTGTAGAATTCATGTCGCCATTCGTCTATAGACAGTTCGAAGAAACCTTGTATGATTTTTAAATTTATCGTGTGTTCTTCTCCCGTCAACCGGTAGAGAAAGGAACTGGAATCGTGCACTGGGAAGTAGAATACAATAAAGGTGCATAATTGCCGATATCATTTTAGCCTTTTCAACGCTAAAAATAAGCGTGCTATGCGCATTCTGCGCTGACTCTACTGACGTTTAAATTCTGCAGTATCGCTGCACTGCTGAAAATTCGTGACCACACTTCAGTGCAGTTCGTAACCAGGTCATTTTCTGGATACGTTTTAGAAGTTACCATGTACAACGAGGTATAATTGCGTACGTTTTTTTTAAAACAATTACGTGAAAAGGTATTTTACATTTTCTGGGAGGACATAGTACACGTGATGAATATTTAGTCGGATAATAGAGCTATAGATGTTTATCGTACTTCATAATTTTAGAGAATGGTAGTTATTTCGTGAATTTCCCATATTTGACGTCCAAAGTGTCGGCCCGATCTTGTGCAAGTGATTAAATTATAGTTTCTTTTCTTTCTTTGAGGGTGTGAAAGGGCTTCTAGTTAAAACGATGGCTTCCTGAAGAAAGTTTTATACGTATAGTTCAAGAATCCCGTCGTATGGGACGAATTTAAATTTAAATTCAAAATTAGAATCCGGGAAAATCGAAACTATTTTGAGTCCCTTTTCCAAGTCTCACTTCTGAAACCAGAGAAACGGGAAGAAAGGAGAAAGCAGGAAAGAAAGGAAAAGATTTTTCCTATCGTCAATTAGATCAGGGTAGGTCAGTTTTTGCCAGACGGCAAACAGCTGACGCTAAATATATATGTTATTAAAATAATGCGCTCGCTGCCTTCATGATGTTTCTTCAAAGAGTATTCTAATCGTACGGTCGATTATGTCATCCAAAATTTTTCCCATTCTTCAAATTATAAACTCTCACATTCTCTTTTCAGACAAAATTCTTAAAATTTTGTATTTTTCTCCGCACCTTTTGCCTACAATAAAGCATCGTGTTCATGTTTGAGGCGAAAATGGACATCTGCTTCTACCCTCGAGTCTTGCTGATCGTCATGCGAAATACAAGTCGAATCAAAAACCTGATGCCCTCTCTCCAAAAAAAAAAAATAATATAGATGCGCCTTGACCACTAGAAATTCAAAGGACAGGACTACGAATATTTCTTACTCGAAGACTATCCAAAGGCTCCCCTCACTCGAAGTGAAATTTCATTTTTACATAAATTCGTATTTTTGAAATTTTCGTTGAAGGTCGTATCTTACAATTTTGAATTTTAGTGTAAAAATTTCCTACAAAAATGTACAACGAGTACAAGAGCAAATCAGAGGGCTTCGAAGTTGATTCATTCTATCGAAGAAAAACATATTCAGGTCGCGTTTGAAGGTGGTCTCTGCGTAGGTCTAAATCAGTTGGGATCAAGTACGTGACTTCAGATCGGTTATGAAAGTCAACATTTTTCCAAGTTCCCCGTAAGAATGCAAATTTGAGAAGTTACAGGGAGGGGGGGGGGGGATCACAAAAGTTGGTATTATCATCTCGCAAATCCTCAGTTCATAATCGTACCAGCCTAAAGACATGAAACAGAATCAATTCTCCGCCTTTCTACAGAAAAAATCTTCTGGCGGAGCCAAATAGAAGAAGATCATGTTCATGTCTGCTGCCCTTTCGTGAGGTTTTCACTCGTTCGTTTTCATTGTTAACCTGGTGGTTGAGCGGCTCACGTGTTGGGTCTGAGGGCCAGTTTCACCAGCGCTTGTTGTATAGTTCCAGTTACAGTATTTGAAGCCAGTAGCTTTTGGGTAGCTCCTTGGGTTGATAGAAACCTCTTTTAAAGAATTTCAAGCTAGTAGCTTTAAAAGAGCTCTATTACGTGTCAAGATAATAACTTTTAGGGGTAAACGAGCGGGAGCAAATAGATTTAGGCTCACGCCCCCATCCGTCATAGTAAGTAAGTGAAAACCTAGTATTCCATGTGTTGGGCTAACCAGCTGACGACGACAGGCTCCTTTTGTTCGCCCTCATTCCAAAACGCCTATTATAAGAACAGTAGACGCTTATGACTTCGTATTACGCCCTGCTGTCTCTCTCATTGACCCTACTTTGCTACTTATTGGGAGTTAGTTTGAAGAAAGCCTAGTTTATGGGACAAGATGTAATTTGTATAGCCTAGTACAGTGCTTTTCACCCTTCCAGAGGTCGCGGACCCCTAATATTTCAAAAAATTTTTAATCGCAATCATTCCTTTACAAATGACACCCAGGGGTCCGCGGACCCCCGGTTGAAAAGCACCGACTTGTAAGCTATTAATGATGAATATTATAAGGGTCCTGTTCATATGGGCGTTGCCGTTTGGGCGCCAATCCCCATAAAGCTCAATCGGGCGCCACCGTTCGGCCACCGCCATTTGGGCGTCAAAGTGAAAAAGCAGAAACAAAATGTAGAAAGCACTGTCACCACCAAAGAATGTAAGATTTTTTGCGTAAATCAGAAGACACCAAATGGAGGTCAGCTTACAACGTCTTCCATCCACAAAACATAGAGCTTTGCTTTGTCAAAATTCATCCACAAAGCACATTCATGCACAACACAAATTCATTCGGAGGCGACTATTCAGGTCATCTATTTACTTCGTAAATTCATTCCTGTTGAATTTATGAAAACTGCTATCTCTCGCGGACCCCCGGTTGAAAAGCACTGGCCTAGTATACAGTATGAAGGTGGCAGATACAGGTCCCAAATTAGCGAAGACCAAAACTTTCTCAAGTCCCTATTGTAGGTCAAGGTCATTGATGACGTCATCAAGCGTGACAAAAAATCGCGACTCTTTCTTGTGATGATTTTCCAAAGAAGAGGCTCAATTTCATGAGCATACGAAATGCTAAAACCGTGAAAGCGGAGTATTGCAGCCAGCCAAAAGCCGAGAGCTTGATTCAGCCGAATTTTCACTGATAAGAGCGAAGCTGAAAGCCAGCTTTATTGAAACCTTCCTAAGCCGAAAGCCAAACTAAGCCAAATGTTTTCAGTTTTTTTCGGCTTTTCAAATTTTTTGCAAAATACAATGCAGAAATAAGAATCACCGATTTACAGGAATATTTCTTTATTTTATCTTCTAAAATTATTTCAATCAACGAATTGATCGAACTGAAAATAAGTATCGTTTGTATTTGTGGTATATGAACACAAGCTGGAGAATAGGTATCTTTCACAAGTGCACCAACGCCCCAATTCTCCTGATCGTTTCTTCTGTACACCAAATCTTGCAGGACATTGATCAGCCAAAAATCAGCTCAATTTTTCGGAAAGCCGAAAGCCAAAAGCTATATTGTTAAAGGTTGTAAGTTTTGGCCGAAAGCCGAAGCTGAAATTTTCGGCTGCAGTGGGCGGCGTAACTTGAAGTTGGCAGTGCTGGTAGCCCCGCGTTCAAAGGTGATCATGGTTCAATTTGTATATCTCCAAGCAGTTTTTCAATTCAATTTTCCACTTCAAATATGAGCTTTAGAAGAAATTTTTTATTACAAAAAATGTTCGTTTTAGAATTCTCTACAACTTTGATTCTCACACTGTTCTTGATTAAAAGTCAAATAACTTCAGAAAATGCGTTTGAACTAACGCATGTACTTGGTCCATAAGAAAAAAATCCATGATCACCTTTGTAACTAGCGCTACCTAGTGCAGGTTACGCCACCTATACTCTGCTTGAAAGTTTTCATGACGATTTTTTGAATCCTTGAAGTAGGTCTTGAAGTAGGTCAAGGTCACTGATGACGTCATCAGACGTGACACAATCAACCAAACCTGGGGAGCCGAAGCTAGGAGCGGGAGCCATAACTTGATCTTGATAAGAGCCGAAAATTCTGCTCTTTTGGTCAGCTCCTCAGCTCTTTGGAAGCTGCTCCGCTCTTTCCTTTTCAAGGAGCTCAGGAGCTGCTCTTCAGTCAAAATGACAAAAAAAAAGAAAAATTTGACAGA
Source organism: Aspidiotus destructor (assembly GCA_035079395.1). NCBI lineage: Eukaryota > Metazoa > Arthropoda > Insecta > Hemiptera > Diaspididae > Aspidiotus > Aspidiotus destructor. The sequence continues at coordinate 4,501,175 of JAVHKZ010000003.1, read as the reverse complement.
TTTCAAAATCCAAAGCCCTAAGACTTGAAGCTTGAAATAAAGACAACCCGACTAGAGACTTGAAATCAATAATATCAACTCTGTTTGCCTTTTTTTCTCCTTGAGGCTCCGCTTAGAAGATCAAAAGCTTCAGCTAGCTCCGGCTCCGCTGCAAGAATCCAGCTCTTCGGCTCTGCTCCGCTCTTGAGGAACTGGAGCCAGGAGCTGTAATCGGAGCTGGCTTAGAGCCAGCTCTTTTTTTTCTTTTGGCTCCGCTCTCAAGATTGAGAGCTTCAGCTCCGGCTCCGCTCCGCTCTTCGATTTTCGAGGAGCCAGGAGCTGGAGCCGTAGCTAGAAATCTTTGGCTCCCCAGGCCGGGGAACCTTGTTTTATGAGGGTCTTTTTGGAAATTTTGGCGTCCCTCTGTCCACCGTGCGCTGTGCGGAAAAATTTGACTTATGGCGTCATCAGATCCTGTCATAGTGAGGTCAAATGGAGCCATAATATGTGATAAGAGAGAAACTTGGAAAGGGTAGAGAAGCGGATTCGACCCTTGAAAAACCAATTTGATTCATAGAACAGGTTCTCTGCGCTTCTCGTTCAACTTCATTAAGGAAGCCGTGGTTTTTTCCAGGAGTAGTTCCAGTGAAAACCTGATATACTGTTGACGGAGAACCTTCTCTTCTTTATGGTTCCATGCACTCCCGTTCGGTGGCTACTACTCAATTTGTAAAGTATTATTCTCCCTTGCTTTCCAAAAGATTCCGTCTACGTTTGTCACACCGCTCCGCAGTCTTATATTCCGCTGTCACGACAACTCCCTCCCTCCTCGCGTTCTTTTTCGCCCAGCAGCAGTCTCAGAGTCCCGTAGGAAGTGCACGAGATATCCAGTCTTCCTCTGGTTCACGTTTCGCAGCGGTTCACGATCAGTCTCCACTTGCTCCAAGACCTCTGTGTTTGAGACTCGGTCGGTCCACGGAATTCTGAGCATTTTCCTCGGCGGCCTCATTTCAAACGCCTCTAAATTTGACTTTTAGGGACCATGTATTCGCTCCATGGAGCAGAACGGACCAAGTATAACTGTTGACTACACGCTCCATTTTTCTAAACGTTGTCCGCGTATCACTCATGACGTTATCAGGCGTGATAAGAAACCGTGACGATTTTGCATGACAGTTTTTCCGAGCGTAGTCTCAGTTAAAATCAGAGTCTTCCTCCATTGGATGTTATACTAACTAGCTTAAAGGCTGACGGACGCACTCGCTGCTTTTATAGTTCGGTGTAGCTTCGTAAATTGTATGTTAGCATAATCTGAACATGGTGTACTGGAATGCTTGAAGACAAGTCCTACACTCTCCTAAGGACTTAAGACCAAAACCAGAGAGCTGCAGCACATGATAGGCCAGTTAGTAATTTCCCAATTCGGTGTAGGATTCGAGTCCTTAATAACAACGTCTCATTTCATGTCACAAAGTAGGCACGATAAGTAGGGGAAATCGACTTGATTCCCCCCCCCCTCCCTCCACTTATCCTTAGGAACCCTCTCATGTGGGTAAATTATACACTATTCCTGTCCAAATGAATAATTCCTACCAATAAAATACCCCTTCCTAAACATACCTGTGTTTACAACTACGTAGAGTCATAAAAGGACTTTTAGTCCTTAAGTACTCACGGTGGGAGACGGGAAGACAGCAACCCCCCCCCCCCCCCCAAACTTGACTTACATCATTACCCTGATAGCTGTTGTATGATACTGCAGAAGTTGGTGACCAGACTCAGCCCATGAATTTGGAAAGCCGTGGCACCGATGGTGCAGAATCAAACACAATTACGCCCAGATTTGGAAATGCGACTCAAACATCAGCATGTCCATAGCCCATAATCTATAAACACCTGTTTTTGATTTGTGTGGAGCTGCAATGGGAGTTTCAGAATCATTAAGTTGTGTTGGTTAAACATTGTCAGTTGCTGCATAAGGAGAACAATAACGCGTAGTATCAAGGCAAACGACTGCAGGACAGACGTGGACGTCCCGACGCAGTAAACCCGTGCATGAAGCTGTAATTGACGGTGAAAGGTAGAGTACTCCACTTCCAATGTACTGTTGGATTGCACGGGCAATGCTGAAAACCAATACACTTCTGAACAGCATGGTAAAAGTACCCAAATACGTACCAGTGCTGCACTGAGATGTATTGTACAGGCGATAGAGCATCAAAAGTGGGGTTTTGAAACATTCTGGGGGACAGAAGCTTTTTTTTGTGGAAAGTGCTTATTGAGGTCCCCAAAACAACATATCAAAAGTCACACCCCCTAGGTGCGTCAGCTCCACCTTTTTTGGGACGTTGAAGCCCTCTGAAATCGGTTTTTTGAAAATAACTCTGGAAATATTGGTCCTAGGAAAAAGTTTTTCAAATAAAAACTATTCCTCATAAAATTTCCTATAAAATAGTGTACTCACATTTGAGTGTAGGTCAAATACTCACTTCGTAACGTCCACTAAAAGTTACACTCATTTTGAATTTTCGAAAATTTCGTATTTCTTTATACACGATACCCAAAGGAGAGTGTATGATGAAAATATATGTTCCTCATATCCCCTCTAGTCTCCCAGAATATGAGAAACCTGAATGATTCGGCGCGCAGCTCACAGAAGCCGCTTAAAGTTATGCTCATCTCAATTTTTTAAAGAATCCGGTATACCCAGGCAACGTAGCTCTGAATGAGGGAAAAATTCGGCGCAAAGGTTTCTCTTCTGAAGTATGTCCTATACAGTATAGGGTCTCCTGAAGTGCGTCGTGAAAAGTTTGCCCTCCTATCCCTCCTGACTTTTTTTGTGAGGGGGGGGGGGGGTGGTGTCTCGAGCGTCAGCCAAATTCAGTTTTTTCTGAGTTTTCCCGGAAAATAAGCCTCATACAGAAAAATTTCAACCGAACAAAATCCTTCTCCAAAAATATTGAATGGTATCTACCCAACATTTCAAACCCAAGACACACTAATACAGGTATCATTGGAACAATAAATACATCAGGTGCCCTCCAGACACGTATCATGTTGAAGTAGGTAGTACCAGTGTTCAATGATTAGGCCTAGACAAGTTGAGGTGACACATGAGTCGCTTTTGATTACTTATACATCGCAAATAGGGCACCAGTTAAGGGAAACTTGTTTCCCCTTCTTCTTTGATGTATCATTGCCTTCATCATTCATCAACATTTTCCATTTTCGCGTATTTTTACTTCCAACTGATGGGTCTATGTCTGTCTGGGACTTATTGAACGAACACAATTGACGCTTGCTCCGTGTCGAGCTTCCGTGAGCTGTAAGTTTTTTTTTTTTTCTTTTTTGGGGGGGGGGAGGGAATTAGAGATTCACAAATCTGCTATCTTTGGCATCATCATCTTGGGGAGGTGGAACAGAGTGGTCCTTTGTTTCATCATTTACCTCTTCAGGCTCTTGCTCTGTGTCCTGCTCGTTTCGACCTATTTTTTCTTGTAGGATTACAAACTTCAACTGGTCCTCCATCTCACCATCTCTCCGACTGTTTTCATTGCGTCCAAATATCCGTGGAATTAGCCTGCGCCATGGCTTGAAACAAGGGTAACAATGCTGAGGCACACAGGAAATATGATGTTATTTTTTTGTCGGCTGTCTAGTGTTTGAACTCTGGCTGTGTGCTCTTCAGGAGGCAAATTTGCGCGAGGAACTGGGAGGAGTAGTGACCAGTGATCCCTATTTTTATGGTAGCGAGAGTGGAAAAGAAACGAGTCAAGACTAGGATAGTGATCAAGGACATTGGTTCTGGAAATGGAAGGTATACAGTCACACTTTGTATAGGTGAAGAGGTAGATCTCCTTCTCATTTTCACCTAATTTTTCAAGTAACCATCATCGTCAATGAACAGCTTATCTCGTCCTAGTGGCCGCGCCTTTAGACTTTTGTAGTACAGAATACCTTAACTTACAACCATTATGTATTCACTTGGATCACGTAAAACGGTACCTCCGAATAATCACTTCAATAATATAATTACAATTTCTACAACAAGTGCGCTGCACTGAGCCATTCTTGAATCCGCAAAATAATTATATGGAGTACTCCGGGTATGAGAGGCTCTGCGCTCAGAACCGGGTACACATTGTGTTGTATGTTCCGTTCCCAATGTAGCGCTTTTCGTTTTCTGTTCCCACATCTGGATTTGGGTATACACTCTTTGGATGTGTTAGACGGACGCTCCAATGGTAAGGCAGAATGAACGTAATTTGGGAAGAGTACATGTGCACAAAGAAATGCGTTCTACTCTAGTCAATTGCTCCAGTGGCACACGCCTTCATCGGATGCGACTCTACCTCTGGTGGGTACGATAAGAGGAAATCATCCGTGCATAAATTGCTGCAGAGTAGAGCGCTACAAAAGTTGGTCGAAGTTTTCCTGCAGAGGAATAGATTGCAAGAGCACTTGGAGCTCGCAGGAATGGAGATATTCACGAATTTGTGCACCAATCCGACCTACACCAAGTTGAATGAGTTCCGCTACGTTCAATTCTAAAAAAGGCTGTGTTACTTCACAGTGCACTTGTTGTAGAAATTGTAATTATATTAATACGAGCTAATATATCATCTAATTAGATGAACAGTTTTCATGAATAGATACCTGTATTACTGTGTGTTAGGTTTGAAATGTGCGTCAGCATGCAAGAGCTGCACAGGACAGTCATTCTCCAATTTGTCCCGCATTTTTCCGTTATTCCGAGCTATGTTTCCTGGGCTAGAAGTTATAGTGGATTGAATAGAATTAATACCATTTGCCAAGTTATGGTTAGATACTCAAGAGAATAAAGCGAGGAGTAAGTTTGATATGGCCACAGAAATTAGGGAATTCAACATGACGTCGCACGGCATGTTCTATTGTCTCACTCGTTGGCGATGTTACATTGCCTGTTATGGGACGCGTTTGGTTTTTCTCAATTATCTTTGGAAAGAAGGCCTAAAATGGAAAAATGATGAGAATGATATTTATTGCCCTTATAATTTCCTACATTATGGTAAAAGAAAAAATTACAAAATTTTAAAGGTAGGTCCAATCAATAGGAAATTACAAGGGGAACAAACTTTGTTCTCTTCATTTTTTCGCATAAAGGCTTATTTTCTGAGAAAACTGAGAAAAACAGGATACGCTCCATAAGCCGCAATGTATTACTGCCAACGAGTGAGATCTTGTGAGTCACGATTGTGACGTCAGTTTAATTGCCTAATAAATATCAAATTTACTGCACGCCTTACTCTCTGGAGTATGGCTTTGTTCCGTATATTGGTTTCTTTGAAAAATTGAGGTGAGCATAACTTTAAGCAGCTTCTATCAGCTGCGCACCAAATCATACAGGTATCTCATATTCTGGGAGACTAGAGGGGATATGAGGAACATTTATTTTCATCATACACTGTCCTTGGGGTATTGTAGGACGTGTTACGTGTACAAAGAAATACAAAATTTTCAAAAATTCAAAAAGAGCGTAACTTTGAGTGGCCGTTATGAGGTGAGTATTTGACCTACACTCAAATGTGAGTACACTATAGGAAATTTTATGAGGAATATTTTTTGTTAACAGGGAACCTGTTTTATCAGGGGGTCTTTCAAGAAAAAGTGTCCGGCGTCCGGGAGGCAACTTTCTTACCTAACTATGACCTTGAGAATGACCTTGGGACTTGGAAAATTTTTGACCTCCCCTCTTTTCATCCCGTCTACCCCCCTCCCCCTCAAGTCCCCTCCTATTTAATCATATACTAGTATAAAGCTACTGTGCTACAAGGAGGGGTCCTAGCTTATACTAGAGATAATACAAATCGCTAGGCATATCAGTATTTTCCAGTTATACAGCCATAATCACCTATGACCTTGGGACTTGGAAAATTTTTGAGCTCCCCTCCTATCATCTATAGCTCAAAGATTCCAGTTATACTAGTATATAGCTAGTATAATGAAGGAGGACTTCTTGCTTATATCAAAGATAATACAGATTGCTAGGCATATACTCGTATAAAGCTACTATACTACAAATAAGGGCCCCAGTTATACTGAAGATAATAGAAATTGCTAGGCATATTCCAGTTATACTAGTATGAAGCTAGTATAATAAAGGAGAACTTCTTGCTTATATCAAAGATAATACAGATTGCTAGGCATATACTTGTACCTATAAAGCTACTATACAACAAAGAGGGGTCCCAGCTATACTGAAGATAATAGAAATTGCTAGGCATATTCTAGTTATACTAGTATGAAGCTAGTATAACAAAGGAGAACTTCTAGCTTATATCAAAGATAATACAGATTGCTAGGCATATACTTGTACCGGTATAAAGCTGCTATACTACAAAGAGGGTCCCACCTATACTGAAGATAATAGAAATTGCTATGCATATCAATTTTTCAGTCATACAGTTATAATGATACCATCAAACAATACCTAGTACCCAAACGTCCTTGTACCGCACGTCCTTGTACTGCTTTTACAGAGAAGGTGAGGAACAGGGTACCTCGTGTCTCTTTTGTATTCTCTTTCTTATTTGAACCGGCAGCAAGAGTGAGGATAATAATGTTAGGAGTGGGTAAAAACCACTGAGCCACATTGTGGAACGTCGAAATGATTTTATTTCACATTCATATCGCGGTAAGGACGCACAAACTAAGCATAAACGTGTTAAGTATTGACAAAAACATGCTACACAGGGTTGTCCAACTTTAAACCTTTTTTCTTGAAACTAGTATTTTCTATACAGCAACTGTCAAATGCTGTATCTTGGCAAATTTTCAAGGTATTGAGCTCATCTGGGGCTCATTTTAAAGGGAATTTTATCAGCCATCACGTAGTAAGCATAACTCCATATTGACAAGGTAGGACCTTTTGTTTAATTTCGACACATTTATCACTTATTACCAAAAATAGATAATTTTTTCACATTTGCAAAAAAGGATAACATTATAGGAACATCTATAATGGAATTGGAAAAGACTTTTCCAAAACTTTGCAATCTACTTATTGACCAAAAACGATTAATCGCAAATACAGTATATTTCATTTAAAAAAATTCAAGCAATAACGCACCACTAATTAAGCAAAATATATTAGGACGTTTTGATTTGACCAGCGTATCATCTTCAGCCGATACTTGAATTAAACTAAGAGTATTTTAGATTGTGAAAACAATACACTGGTTGTATCAAAACGTCCTGATAAATTTTGCTCAATTAGTGGTGCGTTATCGCTTGAATTTTTTTTTATCATACTTTCAGTGCAAAGAATAAATTTTTTGTATTTAGTATCTTTCATATCAAGGAGCAAAAGCGACGGTTTGAATGACAAATTTGGTGCGTTGCGAACCGAGGCAAAGCCGAGCAAAGCAAGCCAAACGAGTCATTCAAGTCACTCGCTCCTTGTCTTGGAAGATATTTTCTTAAACAAACATCGCAAAAGCGAGTTTGCGTGCTGTTTTCTAGGAGTGAAAGCATTCATTTTGCAGATTGCACAAACACCGCAAGCAAACCATTGATAATTCATGAACGGCTGGAAAATGTTTCTACAGAACAGAACAATGAATTTGGAGGACAGAAAAGTAAATCGTGACGTCACAGTACAGAAACGGTTATGTGATTTGGTGACAGAAAATCATAATTAATTGGTCCAGATAAATCGATAAACTGAAATTATTTTCCTACAGTGAAACTCATAAAACAGGTTCCCTGCATCCCCTCATTCAACTTCGTTAAAGAACCCGTGAATTTTTGAAAAACTTTTTCCTAGGACCAATATTTCCGGAGTTATTTTCAAAAAACCGATTTCAGGGGGCTTCAACGTCCCAAAAAAGGTGGAGCTGACGCACCAAGGGGTGTGACTTTTGATATGTTGTTTTGGGGACCTCAATACGCACTTTCCACAAAAGAAAGCTTCTGTCCCCCAAAATGTTTTTAAATTTCCTTCGTCGCCGGTACTAGTATTGAGGGTCCTGTTCACCCATGATGACTACCTACATTATTGAAGAACAGACTGCATGGATTGATCGTCGCAGGTGAAGAAGCCTCTCCAGGGGTATCACTAGGGCGAATCTGAAATGCAAAAACAGCCAAAAGTCGATGTCAACTTCATACCCTCTGGGTGAAAGTGTGGAATTTAACACTTACTGAACCTGAGGTTGAGAAGAGGGTAACGACGCTAGGCTAACCTTAGGGATCTCCTTGATGTTATCTCATCCAAACCTCACTCCAACTCCCAAACATAAAAACAAGAGGCTATAATAGGCCTAGAATAGCTTAGTAGAATGTGAGATAGTATACTGTAAGTTTGCCATTGTTACAAATAAGACAGTTCTCCAAGAAGAAACCCAATCTTCAAAGCATATAAAATACTAATGATAATGATTCAAGTTTTTTTTTTATTCACCATTCACAAACACATAGAGTTGTCTCAGACAAACTTAGGGCTTGAGCCTAGCATCGTAGCAATGCTTGGGTATCAATCCAGTTAAGAATATTAGGCCGACTGATCTTCCAGGCTGGTATATACTAACATTGTTTATTTAGCCAGGAATTCTGGAATAATCCAAGTCCTTAGTCCGTACCTTTTTTAAGACGTCAACAGATGATTAGGAATGCCCAAATCTTGACTTCATTTCTCCCTCTCTTTTGCTCTCGTACACATCTTTATGTGACAAGAAGAAAAGTTTCAAAGTATTTCGTTAAACCAGTGGAAAACAAAGTAAAAACTACCTTTCCCCATAACTTTTCATGAAAAGATGAAGCACATAATACTGTCTTACTTTTTTTCTACGTAGTTTTAATTAATAGTCTGTACAGAAAGACGTTAGCCCAATTAATTTGAATATTTTTGACGTCGAGAATTTTTTTTTTTTTTTTCAAATTACTTAGAAAATTATATGAGATGCACTTCAAAATAGTTATTACGTCTCATTCGTTTCACGATTCACAGATTGTAGACATTAGTAATGGTATATGTATTAAGGTCTAATGAGGAATTAATCGGTCTTCACTAATTTTATCTTATGTCCAGTTAGCGAAGAAAAAAAAATTGAAGCTTCGTGCCAAAAACAATTTCATTGTGTGAATAGAAATCAATGCGATGTCGCCAACCATGATGCTACCGTCATTTTTGGTTCATACGTCCTTAGACTTATAAATAGCCTAAAAATCACGTTGTGTATTGAAATTTTTGCTTAAATTCGCCGTTCAAATTATGAAGAGGACCTAGAATGGATAGTAATAATTTATTACGCCATTGTCTCGATACTTCCCGAGTTCGCGTTCCAAAACGTATAGAAAAATTCCGAACACTCGAGCAGTGCGTTAATTAAAAGCTAATCGGGACCTAAAACTGATAAAATTAATGTTAATTTACGAGAGTTTTATGAAGGAAAAATGTATGTGTGCTGAATTTGACTTCGCGCCGTCGAAACAGACTGATACAAAAATTCTCGACGACAAAGAAGCAAAATGGTCATCTTTTTTTTTTCGTATTCATCATACCTTTTGTCGAGCTTTTCGTCCAAACTTTTTGTCTTTTCGACAGAATTCGGTGCAAACTGTATGACGGCGTCGAGTTGAAATTGAGAAATGATTTTTGTGCATTTCACGTTTGACACCCAAATTTTTGGATTTCAATGACGCACTAGACGTATAACGAGTCACGTCATCGGGCTCGTAACGAAGAAATATTATTCAATTTTCGTAAGAAAAGGAAAGAAGTTGGAAGCATTTTGTTGAAATAAGTAGTAAGGAAAAACGATACATAGTCCTTGCAATTCTAATAATATCAACTTTATGAGAAGCACGTACCTATGTTACAATCTCATTTTCTTGATTATTTATATTCATTTTCAATGTAACTTACTGAACGGAAATGGTATTCTATGATAAGTTCTTAGATAATTCCCCTTCGTTTGTTTTTCCTCTGTTGCCTTTTGTCTATCCCTCTTCATTGTCCAAAAAATATCGCATCCAATTGAGAGATCTTGAGACGGGTAATTTTAGAAAATAAAATTTGCCTATTCGAAATCTATAAAAATCAATTAATCGACATTGTTGCTTCGCGTGTTACAGAAACAGAAACCGGAACTTATCATTTCAAATTACTCGTTCCAAGTGTGGCAGCTGGTGCCATTATTGGCAAAGGTGGAGAAACCATTGCTCAATTACAAAGAGAAAAGCATGCGAAGGTTAAAATGTCCAAAGCGAACGACTTTTACCCAGGTACTGTTCATTGAACATCTCCTTTTCCTTCTCGTCTTTGTGACTTCTGGTGTAGGATTCGTAAATGCGTGTGTGTGTGTGTGTGCGCGCAATCGAACCCCTTGAAATTTTTACGATAATATCGTATCGCACGACATTATTCTACCTTCTCCTTATTTTAATTGCTTTAATTTAGGAACAACCGAACGAGTTTGCATTATTTCTAGCAGTTCACCAGAATCAATCATGGACGTATTAACTTTTATTATGGAAAAAATCCGAGAAAAACCAGACGTCACCAAACCGGTTGCAACGGAATCGAATGTGGCCGAAAGAGAAAAACAGGTATTGTTTTCGAAGCAGACCTTGTAAGAAATGGATAAAATATTATAACAATGCTCCTAATTTTGAGTTGAATTTTTTTCTTTTTTTTTTTTTTTTTGGTTACAATATGGAGTTATTGAAAAATTTATAGTATTATTTTATTCTTAGCGAGAACGTGTTCCATTAAATTACTATAGGTAGCTCAAAACGAAAACAGATTCGTAAAACTGGGAAAGAAAGTTGGCGTATTTCATAGTGTAAAAAACGTTTTTTTTTTCTCTCTTCCTCTTCAACCGGTGAAAGTACAAATAAGCAAACCGCGATTGACTCTTATGCAGGAAATAGAAATACATACTTAGGTATTCTTCGTTTAATTGGAAAATATATAACGTGCGCGTCGGTAATTTTCTGTCGTATGTCTAGGTAAAGATCTTAGTTCCAAACACGACAGCTGGTATGATTATAGGAAAAGGAGGCAGCTATATAAAACAAATTAAAGAACAGACTGGAGCTTACATACAGTTATCTCAAAAACCAAAAGATGTTTCACTGCCAGAAAGATGTATCACCGTTAGCGGTAATTCAATGATCCTTCTTCGCACGACCATCAGTATTCAAAATTACCTAATAAAATTATTCTATTCTTCTTATTTCAGGCGATATAGAAACCAATACCAAAGTGTGTCACATGATACTGTTGAAAGTCATGGAAGACCCTCAAAGTGGCTCTTGTTTGAATTTAAGCTACGCGGATGTCACCGGTCCAGTTGCTAATTTCAATCCAACCGGGTCGCCGTATGCTACTAAAAACGGTAATTAGTCGCTATTACAAAACGTCGAAATTACGATTATGAAAACTGCTAACACTTTTAATATCTTCGAATGTTAGTTCTGACGAACGGCGTCCTGGCTGGTGCGAGCAACGAAAATACATTAAACGGCGGATTTAATTTATGTTTGAGCATGCCCTCGATGAATAATAGTCTCGATAATACTCTCACAGCAAAATTATTAGAAAACGTCAATTTGGTACTACGTTCCACAGGATTTTCGGATCAATCGACCGCCGAAATCGCTACCGCATTGACAATTTTGGCTAAGTAATCATCGATTCTAATATTATGTTTTTTTTTATATATTTGCATTTTATTAGTATAATATTGTACGGCACTCAACGACCAATGCTCAGGTGAAGCGCACATTTTGTGATACCAGCGTGTTCTTTGGACCCAAACAACTGTGGGAGGGTGCACAATTAATGCCTTCTGCATAGAGCACATTTTTGGAGCTAAATTCCATAATCGTTCATAACAAGGCAGTCGTGATATTCTTAGCATTCTATTTGTTGAGACTACCCTTGGAAAAACCGTCACATGACTGAGACCATTCCGGGGAAAATCGTTCCGAAAAACCATCACGGCTGTCTAGCATTTTATGTACTTATAAAATTAAGATAACTTTCAGAGAAAGCATCACATGACTAGACTACGACTTTTTTGTCGCCCTTAATGTGATCAGTGGTTGACTTTACGGGCTTGGAAAACTGTCACATAAAACCGACACGTTTCTTTGATTAGGACTACACCTTGAAGAATCGTCACGAAAAACCGTTACTGTTCCTTGACGAGACTGCTTGAGAGCAATGTATTGCTGCTAGCCAAAAGCCGAAAGCTGAAAGCTGAATTCCGCCAAATTTATACTGATGAGACTAAAGCCAAAACTCAGCCTTCAGCGCACCTCTGGAAGCCAAAAGCTTTATTCAGATAAATTTTTTTGACCAGCTTTTAGCTTCCTGTGAATTTTGAAAAGTTTGTACAAAAACATTGTTTTTTGACATGTTTCATGTCTTTTCTGACACCCTATACACTATCGAAAATTCGCGAGTACCACAACCCCTCCCCCCCCCCCCTAATAAATGGACTTAGAAAATTTTCGTGAATTACCTGGAAGGTAATTGAGAAATCTGCGAGTGCCACCCTCTTTCGAAAAGAAAAAATGAAATAGAAAATGAAATAAAATAAAAATTAAATTAAATTAAAATTAAAAAATACCTGGGAGGTGATTGAGAAATCTGCAGGTACCTCCCTCTTTTGAAAAAAGAAATGAATAAATAAAAATAAAATGAAATGGAAAATGAAATAGAAAATAAAATAAAATTAAATAAAATTAAAATTGAATTAAAAATAAAAAATTCCTGGGAGGTGATTGAGAAATCTGCGAGTACCACCCTCTTTCGAAAAAAAATGAAATAAAAACAAAATAAAATAGAAAATTAAATTAAATAAAAATTAAATTAAATTAAAAATAAAAAATTCCTGGGAGGTGATTGAGAAATCTGCGAGTACCACCTTCTTTCGAAAAAAAAAATGAAATAAAAACAAAATAAAATAGAAAATTAAATTAAATAAAATTAAAAATAAAAAATACCTGGGAGGTGATTGAGAAATCTGAAAGTACCTCCCTCTTTTGAAGAAAAAAAAAAGGAAATAAAATTAAAATGGAAAATAGAAAATAATATAAAATTAAATTGAATTAAATTAAATAAAAAATGAAAAATACCTGGGAAGTAATTGAGAAATCTGCGAGTACCACCCTCTTTTGAAATAAAAAAAAATGAATTAAAATTGAATGAAAGTTATATTCGAAATAAAAAATACCTGGGAGGTAATTGAGAAATAAAAACACCTCCTTCTAAGACATGAAACATGATCTTTATTTATTTGGCTACGCCAGAACATTTCTTTTTTTTTTTTTTTTTTAAAGCAACTTTTTTAGTTTTTTTTTTCTGGAGCTTAGAGAGGAGGCAAAGAGAAACACAATTCAATTTCAAAAAAAATCAATATTCATTAATCCAAAAATCAACGAATATTTTTCTTTTTTTGTAAATTATAACTTGTACCCTTAACAGAGATCCACTTCTCCTGATCGCATTCAATTTTCCCAATAATTGAAAAGCCGAAAGCCAATTAAAAAAAAAACTAAAAGCTAGGCAAAATATTTTCTTGAGCGGCAAAAGCCTAAGCCGAAGCTATATTTTCAAGGTCAAAAGTTCAAACCGGTAGCCGAAGCTGAATCTTTCAGCTGCAATATACACTCCTTGCGAGAAAATCGTCACGAAAACCCTCCACAATTCTTCTGTCACACTAGATGCCGTCATCAGTGACCTTGACCTATATCAGGGACTTGAGAAACCATCACGAAAAACTGTCGCGTTTTTTTAGTAGGGAATCGTCACAGATAACCGTGTTTTTTTAAAGCATTTTATACGCTTATGAGATTTGGACTACTCTTAGAAAATCGTCCCTAAAAAAAGTCTCTTGACTGGACTACTTGAGGGAAAACCGTCACGCTTGATGACCTTTTCTAATGACTTGAAGACCCGTCGCAAAAAACCTTCACGGTTTTAGCATTTCATATGCTTATAAGATTAGGGTCTTTCTTGAAAACCCCATTAAAACAGGGTGTCACAAAAAACCGACACGATTTTTTGTCACGCCCGATGACGTTATCAGTGACCTTGACCTACTTTAGGGACTGAGGAAACAAACTGTCACAAAAAACCGCTGCGAAGAACCGGCGCGTTTTTTTTTTTGGGGGGGGGGGGGGGAATACTCCACAGAAAATTGTTGCGGACAACCTGCACGACTTTCTAAGTTTCTGTCACGCGTAATAACGTCATCAAAGGCTTTGACCTACTTTGAGATTTTGGAAAAATATTGACCTCTGCTACTTTCATTATACTAGGCCTGTACTAGGTGTCTGATCTTGTAGTTAGTTACATAAATATCCTTTCAGCTAGTTAGCTCAATAAACAATACAGGGGACACTTGAGCTGGTGACGTCAACAGAACTGGTTCAAGAATTTGCGAGTTCAATCCACCTCTCCTCATTTGTGTAATCTTCAAGAGGTTTTGCGTTGGCTTCTATTCTGCTGTATGTTAACAGAGAACCCGTTTTAGGGGGGGCGGGGGGTCTTTACAGAAAAAGACGTCTGACATCCAGTGCAGTGCTGCCAGATCTATGGATTTTTCGTCTTTGGAAAAAGATACGGATTTTTTTGCGTAAAATACAGATTTCTTGTGCTCAAGGGAAAGGTACCTTAGATAATATTGTAAGAGATACTTTTCTCCTGGTCGTTATGAGCTCACAATACAGTCTCTAGTAACATTGAGCCGATCAAGGGGAAAGTACCTCAAGTAATCTTATAGGAGATACCTTTCTCATAATCGTTATTTATAGACCGGTTGAAGTCCGTAGAAATCTGTCTTTAGGTCTTACAAAGAGTGGCGGTTACGGATTTCTGAAAATATCTGCAGCCTTGGTCCAGTGTCCACCGTCTGCCTTCAAAAATTTCTCTAGTCCCCTTTTATCATAATTATGTACTATAACTCAGTGGTTCCCAACCTGGGGTCCGCGGACCCTCTGAAGTCCGCGAAGCCGAGCTTGGGGGTCCGCAGAAGGTCTGAAAATAATTCTTATAGTTTTTTTTTAACAGGGAACCTGTTTTATCAGGGGGTCTTTCAAGAAAAAGTGTCCGGTGTCCGGCGTCCGGGAGGCAACTTCCTTACCTAACTATGACCTTGAGAATGACCTTGAGACTTGGAAAATTTTTGACCTCCCCTCTTTTCATCCCCTCTACCTCCCCCTCCAAGACCCCCTCCTATTTAATCATATACTAGTATAAAGCTACTGTGCTTCAAGGAGGGGTCCAAGCTTATACTAGAGATAATACAAATTGCTAGGTATATCAATATTTTCCAGTTATACAGCCATAATTACCTATGACCTTGGGACTTGAAAAATTTTTGAGTTCCCCCTCCTATCATCTATAGCTCAAAGATTCCAGTTATACTAGTATATAGCTAGTATAATAAAGGAGGACTTTTAGCTTATATTAAAGATAATACAGATTGCTAGGCATATACTCGTATAAAGCTACTATACTACAAGGAGGGGTCCCAGTTATACTGAAGATAATAGAAATTGCTAGGCATATTCCAGTTATCCTAGCATGAAGCTAGTATAATAAAGGAGAACTTCTAGCTTATATTAAAGATAATACAGATTGCTAGGCATATATTTGTATAAAGCTACTATACTACAAGGAGGGGTCCCAGCTATACTGAAGATAATAGAAATTGCTAGGCATATTCTAGTTATACTAGTATGAAGCTAGTATAATGAAGGAGAACTTCTAGCTTACCTATATCAAAGATAATACAGATTGCTAGGCATATACTTGTACGCACTGTTACCATCAAATACAAGCGAGACTTTGCTCGGCAACGTCGAGTGGGTGTGTGTGTGTGTGTGCGTAGACCAGCCTCTGTTGATGATTTTACCTATTCCTCTATTTGCATTGTTTGGCGCGCGTTGTGATGTTTTCACCACCTTTCTACTGGTTCATTGGAGGTATTATTTTTACTGTTGCCTTCCTTATGTAGCTCTTTATTGCATTATCAACGAACATGTGTAGGGTCACGAAATTACAAAATTTTATCTCGTGGCGGCAAACTTGGCGCTATTCCTTGTAGGCAGTATTTTTGTCTTTATTGAACCCGCACTCGGACAACTCATTTGATACCTTTTTGATACGCACTTGGACAACTCATATTCTTGTCTCTCTTTCTCTATTTCTCCATCTTCCTCTTGGTTTTTTTTAAACTAAACTAACGTCGCCACTAGGCAATTGTCGCCACTATGCAATTGTTGCAATTGTCGCCACTACGCAATTGTTGTGTTTTTATTTTTTTTTGTTTCTTCCAGGTTGGAAGAGTTACTTTTCTAATATTCTTTGTTCAGGTTCATTTTTTGCTGTCCCAGTCCGTCCTAACATTACTTCTCTTTTCTCCAAAGTCTTTTAGTGGACGCTTTCACTCTTTTTGTCTATTTCAGATGTCTGACTTCCCTTTGTTGCTCTTGCATCTCTATCTAAACTATTTTTTATTGCTATCCAATCCTCTTACTTCTCTCTTACCCTCTAGTTGAAACTTTTTAAATCTATGATAACTTGCTAATTGCATTGTACTTTTTTGGGGCTAAGGCCTTTGGCCTAATAATGCCAACCTTTTTCTCTTGTGCGCATGCACTTGATCGCTGTGACTTAGAACTCTGATGAATTTTCATTTGTCGACGCAATGAGTTTCATTCCTTTGCCGTATAATTAATTTTGCAAATGATTCTCTTTTGATTGAAGTTTCAAACTCTATGTGCTGCGTGAAATGTTGCAGTTTTTAATAGTGTCGCCATGATGTGTTAAGAACTCTCGCTGGGAGCCATCTCCCCAAACCGTGCCCATTCCATCCAAGATGCATTGATCATCTCATGTCATGGAGACCCCAACCATAAAGGGGCTCCTTACATTTGCCATATCTTGCCCGTAGACCATCATTGCAAAAGTGATTAAAGAGGGGTCCCAGCTATACTTTCAAATTACAAATTACAGACAACTATTCTCTGGAAGAAGTATAGAGGAAGTATAATCAAATGGCACATAGATTCATTGGACTACAACATAATACAAACCGACCAGTACCCCTTGCACATGATTTTGAGACAGAAAATCATATTTGATTGGTCCAGATAAATTGATATTTCAAATAAATTTCTGATGAAATTCCTTCATTCACCGTGAACTACCCTTTGAGCACGCTGGAGTAGAACAGGTAGAGGAACATTTGTCTGCAGGGGTACAAATATCATGTTTAGCTTCAATTCTTACTTAGTCATTTCTATTTTTCAAATAAATTTCTTATGAAATTCCTTCATTTACCGTGAAATACCCTTTGAGCACGCTGGAGTAGAACAGGTAGAGGAACATTTGTCTGCAGGGGAGCAAATATCATGTTTAGCTTCAATTCTTACTTAGTCAGTTCTATTTTCAAATAAATTTCTGATGAAATTCCTTCATTTACCGTGAACTACCCTTTGAGCACGCTGGAGTAGAACAGGTAGAGGAACATTTGTCTGCAGGGGTACAAATATCATGTTCAGCTTCAATATTCATACTTCGTCATTTCTATTTTTCAAAGAAATCTCTTCTAGGCTGATAAGAGCCATATTTTGTGCAATCAGACTTATTTGCATTCATCTCTCAGAACAGATTATGGTCAATCCAAGGTGGTTGAATATTTTGGTTTTGCAAATTAACCACTGTTAATTCTCGCATTCCTCAATACACAAATTTTATGAATTTTGAAATATTGCTTTAAGGCTTCTTGAGGCATTATGATGCATTGTGATGGGCACGGATGAAGTATTAACAAGAAAGCTGTTCACATATGTGTCTTTGGGCTGGGAATCAGTCTGGAATCTGCGTCACTCCTTATGCTGTCATCAATGGCCTTGACCTACTTTGCAGACCTGAACTTTGGCTTTCATAGGCCTAACATCATACATAATGGGCTTCTATGGTGGACATTATCAGATTTTACAGACCACCTGCAGCTTATTGATAGGTTGCGACCAAAGTATGAAATACATACAAAGCTTGATGTTAATGGACACCAAAACCGCGGTACTACTGCCCGCCGGCAGGCCAAGTGGTTTGTCCTTCTTCTTGATTAATGCCATCCCGGCTTTTTCCAATGTGTGGGGCACACCCCCTCTGCTGAGGCCTCATTGAAAGCACTTAGCAGCAGACATGATTTCCATGTTAAGAAACCTCAAAACTGCTGATATAAAGTATACAGATCCACCTCAAATGTACTACCATCTGTTTTAAGGAATGAGAATACAAATACAGTGGAAACTCTTTATCACGATTCTGAAGGGACCGATTCTGAAGAGACCGCCAAAAAAATTTGTTACACAGAAATTCTTCTTTTTCATTTATTTGACAGTAAATTCAAAGTACACAGGTACATCTAAGTATTGACATGTTTCATGTCTTTTCTCTACCCCCCTATCATTATAAAAAACCCGAAGTGGCTCCTACTCTAGGTAACCTCCTATCTTATATTTTTAGTACAGAGCTAGGAGTCCTAGTCCAGTTCAAGTCCAATGTACTGCATGTTGGCTTTGCCCCTTCAATGAACTAGATATGCGACGCTTCAAACGCCATGAGACTCAGAAAAGACGTTAGCTTGAAGTCATTAGGCTTATACTAGACCAAAAAGGGGGGAGGGCGACCGAGCGAAGCATGCTACTGTACTTCATAAAAGACATGAAACATGATCTTCATTCATTTGGCTATACCAGAAAATTTTTAGTATCAAGAATTATTATTGAAGTTAAAATCGCGAGAAAAAAAAGAAGAAAAAAATGATTTCTCTGAATAAATTTTCAATCTTTGTGATTCTGGATTCTAGTCCAAAGGCCTTTAATCTATCTATCCCCTTTAGGGATGCCATTTTGACATGTTTCATGGCTTTACACTCACCTCACCAATCGAAAAATTTGCGAGTACCACCCTCTTTCAAATATTAGCAATATTATACTAGAGTCAAACTGGCATATTATGATGAATAACGAAGGTGATCAAATTTCACTCAGTGACTAGCAGCCTAAAAACTCTGGAATAATCTACTGAAGAAATATTGTAAATTAATGAATCAGAGTTTACACTTTTTGCCCAAGTTTACAACGCAATACCATCTGGATGTCATTATTCGTCATTCGCGCTATTAATGTACAAGGAGCCTTGGCCGTCAACAAAATATTAATTGTTGCCGTTGCCCAGGACGCACCACGTGGAGGTGGCTCCTATGCGTCCCAAGACACTAAAGATCCTAGCCTACACTAAAGACAAACAAAAAAAAAGGAATCCCTATACATAGAAGACTGTGCACAACCACAACGGTTCACCGCGTCTTAGAGGTCTGCGAAGCTACCCGAATGTGGTGCACTGTACCTACATCTAATTAAATTATAATAAAAGAGAGAGAAGGCGCAGACACCCACGTCAGTCAACCACGGATTATCAAGACTGTTTACGACCACACGCCTCAGTTACAACCGCCGATGGTTGCCTCTTCATTGGCGGAGTCAGTAAACTAATACTGCGCCCCAACGCGGCATATCCGACGCGGGTGCACTGAAATCGTCAAGCACAATATCATCGCGCGCGCGGCTAATCCGCATTATGCACTCAATGCACTTCCTGAATAAGACCTAACCATCAAGTAAAGTATATAAGAGTAATAGCGCGAACCAAAAATAAACAACACCTTTAGTCAAACTTTGGAGTTGTCGTGCCACCCATGATTCAGAATGGACCGACCGCTACAAAATGACGATGGTTTCAATTTTAATTTTGATTTAGGCCTAAATTAGAATAGATATGATTGATGGTAGCACAATATCACCGCACGCGAGGTATCCGCTTTATGCGCTCAATGTACTTCCTGCAATCCACCCATTCTCAACACTTTGGAGTTGTCGTGCCACCCATTTTTCAGAATGGACCGACCGCTACAAAATGACAATATTTTTAATTTTAATTTGAAATGAATAAAAATTGTATCAAAATGAAATCAATTTGTTCAAATGGAGAGAAAGGTGAAAAGTCACCAATACCGGTTGTCCAAACAGGAGTCGTCGACTTAAACACACATATTTCAGAGTGCAACAGCTACTCCGGAATGACTGTTGGTACACTTATAAGCCCTAAAAATAATTTAGGCTGAAAGAAAATACACATGTTAATTAGAATAGTTTTGTTAGTATCCCAGCATGATTAGTTCAAGCGACACCGGTACACATAAGAAACATGCAAAAAATAATTGGTTTCAAAAAAACCTCATCATGCACGCGAGATCAAAACGAAAAACGGAAAAAGAAGCGCGTCAACTTTCCACATCTGCGATAAACATACTGACTGGTTCAGAGGAATGAGGAAAGGACGAAATGCGCGCTTGTTTGTATACGTAAGGTGACGTGTGCAAACTTCACCGGTCCTTTCTTGCTTGTTGGTTGAATGATTCAAAAGAGAAAGTGACTCAACGAATTCGAGGGGTTTCCACAGGTATCTGACGGCACTTCAACAATGCTTGTTTACACGACGTGAATATGTGTATGTGTGCCTTTGTATTATATCATCAGTTGCGCGACGACACTCACACACATGCACCATGGACAGTAACAGCTTGATTGAAACTTTACATTCTGAATTTTTTCCTCTCAACAATTAATAACTCGAGCATTTTAAAGATGTGCTTTACCATTGAGATACTTTGACAGTTCAATGGCCTTTTTCTAAAACGGAATTTTGATGAGCGCAGTGTTCTTCAAACTGTCAATCTTCAAGGTATTTCTGATCGATCACCAACCTTTTGGAGAAATTGTCAAAATATAAGGCCATCAACTGAATACACTAGCATCGAGTGGCATCTTACAGGGAAGTTGTCATACGTGGGGTCAATTTGAAAAATTTGCCATGCGCTGGGTTGCATCAGCGTCCGGTGAATACTGAGACCCTGGCCTAATGAAGGCTTTGGACTTGGAAAAAAAGGCAAAAAAAAAAATAATCAAATACATTGAGAGTTACCAAAAATGAAATAATTATAGTCAACTGGGAATACATCGAATCATAAGTTGAAATTGACAATTTTTTGCGTGCAAGGAGAAAATATTACTTAATTGAAAAAACAAAGGCTTTTCCCGCACAGAATTTATTTATTCGTACAACGTTTTGTCGAAACTAGTCGACTTCTTCAAGTACCAAAACCTTTTTCAATTAAGTCATAAGTTGAAAGGAATAAAATCATTGTTTCAAAACGTGTTTCAAATATTTTGAACATTGTTTAAAACCGTTTTAAATCGTTTAATTATGATTGAAGACACATCAATGAAATTTCAACTATTGTTTTAAATACGTTTCAAATGTTTTGAGTATTCGTTTTAAACATTGTTTCAAACAACATTCTATTTTTTTTAGTTTTTCAACTCTGGAAAAATTGTTGAATATTCATTCTTTACTTTTTTAGTAGAGCACAATAATAAAAATAAGGGAAAGAACAAAAAAAAAAAAAAATAAATTTTGAACATACTTCCGTTCAAAACTCAATCTTCACTTTTTCTAATACTTACCTCTTGTTTTGCTTGTGCGGCGCAAAACTGGTCAAAATGATTTTTGCATTTCAAATTCGGTAAATTGTACAAATATGTACCGTATTTGGTGATGTAGCTCCATAATCAAAGAAAGAAGAATTAAAGTTGGTAAAATAACACGTTATCATTTTTTTTAGTGTCAAAAATACCCTGGTTTTCTTCAAAATCTTGATAAAAAATTTGTTATACAGAGTAAGTCGTTCGTTATAAAGAGATTTTTTTACAGGTAAAATTCGTTGAAGGGGAGGGACCAAGGAAAAATTTGTAAAATAGAGGAATTTGTTATACAGGAGTTCGTTACCAAGAGTTTCCACTGTATGACAAAATATGGCTTCCTACAGCACTGGCAGTCTCAAAAAGCTATTAGCTTAAAATTTTCTTAAGTAGACTCCTACTAGATCAAGGAGGGGAGCTACCCAAAAGCTATCATCTTGAAATATTCTGAACTAAACCTACACGAAATCCTCGAGTGAGCTTCCTCAAAAGCCACCAGCTATTGAGAAGGACATGAAATAAGATCTTTATTCATTTGGCTATGTCAGAAACTTTATTTAAAATCATCACCCTATCAAAAAAATTTTCATAAATGTCAGCAGCTGGAAAGCTACTGATTTTGGCACACTTTTCAGTACCTCAAGCAGCTGATGAGCTGCTGAAGAGCTACTGCTCAGCTACTGAAACGCACATCAAGTAATTTCCCTCCCCCCTTTAATTAATGATATGCGTTTCAGTAGTTGATCAGCAGTTCTTTGGCAGCTTATCAGCTGCTGAAAAACTGTGCCAAATTTGGTACTACTTTTCAGTAGCTGATTTAGTCAATTTTTTTGATAGGGCAGTTGCTTATTGACATGTTTCATGTCTTTGCTCTGACCCCTGATTTTGAGCTGTGCGTCTGTCCGTACAATTGACATTTAGGTCTCTTACGCTTCATTATCCTAGGCTTGAGTCAGTATATGCTGTAGTAGTTATAGCCTCCATTATATAGGCCAAATATACATATTTCGACCTTGGGTCTCTGAAGCTTTCATTTTAACAGGGAACATGTTTTATCAGGGGGTCTTTCAAGAAAAAGTGTCCGGTGTCCGGTGTCCGGCGTCCGGGAGGCAACTGTCCGGTGTCCGGCGTCCGGGAGGCAACTTCCTTACCTAACTATGACCTTGAGAATGACCTTGGGACTTGGAAAATTTTTGACCTCCCCTCTTTTCATCCCCTCTACCTCCCCCTCCAAGACCCCTCCTATTTAATCATATACTAGTATAAAGCTACTGTGCTTCAAGGAGGGGTCCTAGCTTATACTAGAGATAATACAAATTGCTAGGTATATCAATATTTTCCAGTTATACAGCCATAATTACCTATGACCTTGGGACTTGAAAAATTTTTGAGTTCCCCCTCCTATCATCTATAGCTCAAAGATTCCAGTTATACTAGTATATAGCTAGTATAATAAAGGAGGACTTTTAGCTTATATTAAAGATAATACAGATTGCTAGGCATATACTCGTATAAAGCTACTATACTACAAGGAGGGGTCCCAGTTATACTGAAGATAATAGAAATTGCTAGGCATATTCTAGTTATCCTAGCATGAAGCTAGTATAATAAAGGAGAACTTCTAGCTTACCTATATCAAAGATAATACAGATTGCTAGGCATATACTTGTACGCACTGTTACCATCAAATACAAGCGAGACTTTGCTCGGCAATGTCGAGTGTGTGTGTGTGTGCGTAGACCAGCCTCTGTTGACGATTTTACCTATTCTTCTATTTGCATTGTTTGGCGCGCGTTGTGATGTTTTCACCACCTTTCTACTGGTTCATTGGAGGTATTATTTTTACTGTTGCCTTCCTTTTGTAGCTCTTTATTGCATTATCAACAAACACATACCTTTTTGATACGCACTCGGACGACTCATATTCTTGTCTCTCTTTCTCTATTTCTCCATCTTCCTCTTTGTCTTTTTCAAACTAAACTAACGTTGCCACTACGCAATCGTCGCCAGCAATCGGCGCCACTACGCAATCAGTGTGTTTTTATTTTTTTTTGTTTCTTCCAGGTTGGAAGAGTTACTTTTCTAATATTCTTTGTTCAGGTTCATTTTTTGCTGTCCCAGTCCCTCCTAACATTACTTCTTTTTTCTCCAAAGCCTTTTAGTGGACGCTTTCACTCTTTTTGTCTATTTCAGATGTCTGACTTCCCTTTGTTGCTTTTGCATCTCTATCTAAACCATTTTTTATTGCTATCCAATCCTCTTACTTCTCTCTTACT
Source organism: Aspidiotus destructor (assembly GCA_035079395.1). NCBI lineage: Eukaryota > Metazoa > Arthropoda > Insecta > Hemiptera > Diaspididae > Aspidiotus > Aspidiotus destructor. Next base: position 4,477,311 of record JAVHKZ010000003.1, on the reverse strand, counting down.
GTCTAGTTGAAACTTTTTAAATCTATGATAACTTGCTAATTGCATTGTACTTTTTGGGGGCTAAGGCCTTTGGCCTAATAATGCCTACCTTTTTCTCTTGTGCGCATGCACTTGATCGCTGTGACTTAGAACTCTGAATTTTCATTTGTCGACGCATTGAGTTTCATTCCTTTGCCGTATAATTAATTTTGCAAATGATTCTCTTTTGATTGAAGTTTCAAACTCTATGTGCTGCGTGAAATGTCGCAGTTTTTAATAGTGTCGCCATGATGTGTTAAGAACTCTCGCTGGGAGCCATCTCCCCAAACCGTGCCCATTCCGTATAAGATGCATTGATCATCTCATGTCATGGAGACCCCAACCATAAAGGGGCCCCTTACATTCACCATATCCTGCCCGTAGACCATCATTGCAAAAGTGATTAAAGAGGGGTCCCAGCTATACTTTCAGATTACAAATTACAGACAACACTTCTCCGGAAGAAGTATAGAGGAAGTATATCAAATGGCACATAGATTCATCGGACTAAAACACAATACAAACCGACCAGTACCCCTTGCACATGATTTTTTTTTTAAATTGATCCGGAAGGCGTTTTGAAGAAGATTTCATGATATTTTAGGGCAGTTTTTCCATCTCTGGGGTGTTGGATCCTCAAACTCCCCCCCCCCCTCCGCCGTAAATACGCCACCAATTTCCTCTGACATTTTTTTATAGAAGTTCCGCAAAAAAAGGCCAGAGTATTGGAGGGGTCCGCCATCTCCAAAAGGTTGGGAGCCACTGCTATAACTCCTTCAAGTTAGTTGATATGCAATGCTTCATGATTCCCTGGTGACGTCACAACACTGATATCAGTGATCACTGAGCAAGAAATACTGTAGAGTTGCAAAAAAAAAAGTTTTTTTTAAATAAAAAGATTTTTTTTTATACCTAATTTAAAACAGATTTTATGTTTAAAACAGGTTTCAAATGCGAGTTTTTTCTCCCGTTTAAATTAAAACAATGTTTTTTTCCACCTGAAAGAATCACAAACATGTTCTTTTCAGTTTAAAACAGATTTTATGTTTAAAACAGGTTTTAAATGCGGATTCTTTTCTCCCGTTTAGAACATGTTTTTAATGTTTTAAACGTCGTTTGAAACAATATTTTTTTTTTTTCCGCCTGGAAGATATTTATAATTATCTTATTTATGAACGTCTTGATGATTGATTTCTGTAATTTTAAATATTTAGTTGGTAAAGAGGGGACACTTTTTCTATTGTTTCAAAAACATGGGAAAAAAACACGTTTAAAAAAAAAAAAAACAAAAAAAAAACAGGTTTTAAACATATTTCTGTTTAAAACAGAATTTAGTTTTCTTTGTGTGTTTGAAACACGTTTAAAACATGTTTTAAACGTCCCTTGTTTAAAATATTGCAACCCTGAATACCCGCATATGTGTTAGATATCACTCGATATTACAATTATTGGTTCAATTGCCTTATCGATTCCCATAAGAATACATAGGGAACGTTTTGATCACAAAATAAATTAGAAACCAAAGGTTCATATTCCGAATCTAGAAGTTCTGGAGTATTAGAAAATAAATTGTTGTTTCCTTGTTCATTTCTTGTTTTGATGTATCAGAGAAGGATCGAAACGTTCCCTATGTATTCTTATGGGATCTTGAATGATGGCTGCCCCAAAGCCAGCAGCAGAGAACAAGCATTCAACCACAATTAAATTGAGGTGGCGGGGAATCGGTCAATTGGCTCAGCCCCTTCAATAAACCTGCTATGCAATGTTTCAAACACCGCTCCTTTGATGAGCCAAATATGCAACGCTTCAAACATTTTGGGATTCCATGAAAGGCCCTTTCAAAATACCCCATAAAACTGGCTCCCTGCCTCCCCTCATTCAACTCCGTTAAAGAACCCGTGAATTTTGGGCTAGGCTAATGATAGGCATAGTAAAGTTGAGTATACTGTATAGCCCAGAATTTCCTTCATTTTTTTTACCTGTTTCTTTGCGGAAGTAGAATACAAAGTTCTCAATTAAGCTTAAATATACAACATATGGCATAGTGGCTCCCTCCAATCTGGCTTCTGTTGTCCGTTGTCCCTATTATTCATCCGATTTCCACCAAAAAGCAAACTTGAACGCTTCATTTTCCCTCACCATCATTAATTCGTCCTTCTTTGTTACGCTTGCAGTGTAAATTTCTTCCCTTTTTCTTTCCCTCTAGGGTATCATTTCATTTTAAGTAATACTCCCGTGGAATAGATAGTCAGTGACTGTATCTAGAATTATTTCTGAGGATCCATCCTATTAGCACTCATGTTCGTATCACAAAATGCGCGATTCCAGCTCTCAACTACCGCACCGTCGTTTACGATCTCAAGCTATCAAATTATTCATTTTGTAATTGTTTTTGCAGATACGGCATGTTGGGTATGGGATACAGCATGGCTGGAAATAACGCCAATAAAGCTGTCAACAATGTAGTAAACGCGAACGCGATCGATTTAAGCTCGTTAAACGGGACGCTCCAAACGGGCGGTGTCAATTTGTTCGGCCCGGTCGGTAGTGCGATCGCTTCGCGCAGCGCTTTTGATCTCTCCAGCTCTGTACCAGCTACTGCATTTGACTTATTCCATCCTAGTCAGTTGACCATAAATAACAATTGTTTGACCTTGGCAACATCGCCGGCGACCGAATTATTGACTGATATGACCGGAGGAGCGAATGAACTGAAAAAAATTGACTTCGAAGTGCCCGAGGAGATTGTGAACGGTATCTTGGGGCCGGCCGGCCGCTCTCTTTTGGAATTGCAATACCGCAGCGGAGCCATCGTTCAGATTTCTAAAAAAGGTTTGTACTCTTCCGGCCTAAATAACAGAATAGTTACCATTTCTGGTACTCAGAATGCAGTCGCGACTGCCCAATTTCTATTAGAGCGCCAACTTTCAGAAATGGATATGAAACGCTTGAAAAACGATATTCAGGCTATTTTGTAGCTCGAATTTTCTAAGAAATGCTTAAGCGTGATTTTGTTTTTTTTTTTTTTCGTTCTTCGATTTTCCTTGTTTCTTTTCATGTGTTTTTATTCAATTTTTTCTCTTTTTAATCGGACAAATGATGAAATTTTATTTAGTACAGTTTCCGTGCCTAGGGTTGTTATGATTATGATGTAAGTGTTATTAATAGGAAGGAACAGTTTCTATAGTACCGAAACGCTCTTAAGATGAAAAAGACATTTTTCTTCTCAACTAAGAGTCTCTCTTAATCGCTGCTCTGTCGTTTTTTTTCCCCCTATTCATGATTCATGTACATCAGTTTGTCCTCAAGTGATTCTGCTCTGTAAGGTCAATCAATGATCCTCAAATTATTTTAAAACTGTTTGTCATGAAAATCTAATTTTCCTATCATTTTTCGTACCTCAGTTTTCTTCTCACGACTATGCATGCCCACGAGGCTGCTAGAAGTTTGGAAGTATCTTTTAAATTTTCATTGTTCACTTTCACTTCGATTTTAATAGGTTATGATGAACGTAAGATTCTTTTGTTTTATTTGTACTTTTCAAGTTTCTCGTTTAATTTTTCTCCATTCTAATGACTTTTTTTTTTTGTAAAAAAATGATTGCGTGCCTATTATATTTGGCGTAATTTTTATCGTGAGGATAAATAATTCTTGAAACATACTTTTCGAACGTTTCTAGTCCTGATTTTGCGCAACAAAATACATGAAAGTTTATCTTTTTATTTTAGTTCTCATTTACTGTTCATTCCTCATTGATTTCTCATTTTTTCTGGGAATTATTTTTACAAGTATGTTTTTTTCCGGGGTTCAAATTTGGCCTTTCAACCGTATAAGAGTAGATACCGACTGATCCCGTGGGTTTTATCGTTTTAGAATCTCTTTCGAGATAGTTGATATTGCATGCATTCGTTGGATTAGAACACGAATGTGATGTTACGATATTATAACAACTGTCTCTTGTATTGTAAAAGTTCGAACATTTTCTAATGAATTCTCCGAGAAAGTTGTGAAATCTATGGTTTTTTTCTTCAATTTTTGACAGGAAGAGTATGCAAAAGATGTCAATAACAAAATAGTATTGAAAATATCGCGTTTGGTCGTTATTGGTATTTTGCAGATCGGTAGAGGTGCCAGCATTGCTTCATCAAATTTCTCATCAACGTTGGGATAAAATTGTCAAATAACATCTTCTTTTTTTTTTTTTTGTTCCTTCAAAACAAATCAAGTTTTATGAATTTATCATGTTTCAAACTATTTACAAAATCAAGTAGTTCCAGAAAAGTTACTAGAAAATCAGTCGGAATTCTGTGAATTTGAACAATTATCCCAACGTTGAAAACCGTTTCTTGCGGCCTTCTGCAGCGATCCCACAATTTGAATAGCCTTTTTACCGTTTGCGGTTTTTCTTGCATTGTTTCTAACTTCGTATTTTCTGTACATCATTCCTTTTCGCTTTCTCTCCCTTACGTTTATTTCTCATTTTGTCAAATTTATGCTGAAAAATTGTTTCACATATTCACGTCTTCTTTACCGCAGGAATGTAGGAAGAACATGAATGAGGATCAATTTTAAAATGGTTCCTAACTGAGATACAATTGCGATCGCTTTATGGAAATATGACGAACTGATTCTGAACCATTAGCCACACACGTCAAGTACGCATGAATCCATTTCATGGGATTACTCCTGTAGACTTAAGATTACTGAAATTCATTGTATGCACCACATGGAACGCACTAGAGAACACCAATGAAATGAAACCTTTTTATTCTCACCAATATCAGCGTGCCAAAAACATATAATTCTGTACTAGTCAATATATAATCAACATAAATTAGTTAAGTCAGCGTATACTTCAAATACTACTTGATTTGAATTACTTCTTTTATAATTATTGTAATATTTTTTAAGATCATATTCTGTTTTTCACCCTGTCATGTTTTTTTGCTCCGCTTCGTTTTATCCTCCTCTTGGTGCTCTTGACGTACGTATTAGGCTTCACGTATTACATACAGTTACTTTTCTGTTTCAAAAATCAAAAGCTGAAATTCTGTTCTACGTTCAACGTCTATTGTAAAAATGATTTGCTTTGCCGATGGAGCCTCGTTTCGTCTTTCTGGTGGTGATTGCTTGACATTATTGTATTTGAGCTCTACTATTCTAAGTTCGGTCGTTCGTAACCGAACTGAAAAAATTTACACGACTTAAAAAAAGATATTTAATTCTTTTGAAATGTTGACTGTCTTCATCCTTCCAAAATAATGTGCTTTCAACATTAAATTTTTGTATTTTTGTATTGAAAAAAAGATGGTCCTTCATCGTTTGATTATCTTTCAATGCATAGATTGAATTTTTTAAAGTCATAACTGCCAAGTGCTTGAAAACAAATTTTTTGGAAGGTTTACTTCGGAAATAAGTGTCAACCCATTCTGCGATAATCATTTCTCTTTTCCATTTTATGAAAATGTGCGTGCTATGTGCTTCGATTTTGTGACTTTTTTCTTTCTTCAGCTTTCTCTGTGAATTCATTGTGGGGAATATCGAACGTTGCTAATTCTGTTATAAAACGTACGTAATATTAATGATATGGCTGTTTTAAAACAACACTCAAGCTCAACTTAGATGTAGCAATTCGAAGAGGAAAGAACATTAAATGAACTTACTTCACTTCATTTTCTTATTATTCTAAGGCGATTGCTTGATTTTCTTATGTTTACGTTTTTTTCATGGGCATTGATCGTAAATTCATTATGAAAAAATAGTTTTTTTGTTGTGCGAATCTCAATGCTGGTTCTTCTCCGCCAATAAACGTGAACATAAAGAAATTAAACGATTCTCTGTTACGTAATTTTATAGTACTCATTTAGTTTGAAAAAATTCTTTTTTGGTGTATGAATTCAGATGATGTATATTTTTTAAGTTTGCAGTATCACTTTTCTCAAATTCTCTCTTTTTTATAAGCTCACAACTGTGATAGTGCATGACATTGTTTAAACGTAGGCAGCGAGCAATTTTAGTTACCTTATTTTATGTGGTGCTTTGTTCTCTTTTTTTTCTCTCTCTTTCTTTCTTCTCAATTCTCTGTTTTATTACCATTTATAATTAATTTTTCTCTTTTATTAAAGGATTAAATTTTCATTTTATGTAGTTGATTTTTTTCTGTTTTTTTTTTTCTTCTTTTTTCTTTTTATAAGTTATCGCAATAATACATTACTAGAACGTAATTAACTAGTGCATTAAATAATATTGAGTGTGATAAAATCTTTCAAATGTTTCGGATGATTTTAAAGTCAAATATGGTAAAACATTGGGTTTTATTATTGTCCACGTTATTTATACAAAGTATTGGAATTTTTTTCTTGCATTCTTGCATTCTTCATCTATCATTTTGCGAAAGCGTACATTTATGAAAATTTGGTTGCACTAGTTCATATAAATTGTATTCTTCTGTTATTGTTGACGGTTCACTGTGGAATTGCTCCTAGTTGAAATACTCGCGATTTTCCATCTGAAAAATATTGTCATCTGTCATTTTAGAATTAGCCGTAGTCTTAAGCCTCCTACCCTCCTCGAAAATTGATGAAAAATGTTTGCGGATAACGACGTTTTTATTCATTCATTTCTTCTCCTTCGTTTTTTTTTTCTTTTTCTGTTTTTTTTTTTTTTTTTGAATGTGACAATAATTCAATAATCAGTTATGAAAATAGCGCTTTTAAATATTCGATATAAAACTAAATCCTTCATTTTATAAAATAAGTACTTACTTAGAAAATTTTACGACGAAAAAAAGCGCACATTCCAGGTCTACAGAATAAAATAATTACCAGTTTGGTAGATTTACATACTTGAATTGTCATTATTACTTGGAGAATTACGTTAACTCATTGATAATATTTAATTTCTGTCGATTACTTCTAATTAGCCTATATAAAATATCTTTTGAGATTTGTTGAAAAAATTCATCAGGATAATTGAAGTAGTCCAATTATATGTCCACTTGTCATCTTTGTTGCGAACGACTATCAAATATATGCATATAATTTTATGTGGAAACGTTTTCCGTCCACGAAACACATTCATTGTACATGTAACATATAATAAGTAAAAATTTTCAATCTATGTTAAAAAAAACTGGATATGTACGCACAAATGTGTATTCCTTCTTCAAGTTACCTAAGTTTCAAATGACTTTAATTGTTTTCGCTCTTTCTTTTTCTTTTCATTAAAATTCAGGTTTCTTTATTTTCATGTAATGATAATGATTCAGTACTTTCTTGTTTTTCCTCCCTTCTTTCGTTTAATGATATCTGCAAACATTTTACAAAAACAGTTGAACGCAACAAAAATGTCTATTATTTTTATATCGTGTATAACAAGTAGAATATTACAAAATATGCTCAAATAGGTTATTTTTGGCTAATGGTTGTGTTTATTTATTGTTAAAAATGTTGTTATTTGTTACAATTACTATTATTTTATATGACTGTAGTTACCTCTTAGTAATGTAATACACTTTCTTTTTGGAAGCCGATTTCTTTTTTATTTCTTCAAACGATTGGGGAAAAAATGGCAAGAGAAATTACCAATAATATTACATTATCTCAACTTTCCTGCAAAGAAAAGCAACAAAAAGGAAATAGTAATTATGAATTTCAATCCCTCCCTAGATAATTTGCTGAGCATTGTTCATCAAAACAATATTGTCACAGGACCGATTGTGACTCAAAACTAGGGGCGATTTTTTAGTTTTTCTTCAATTTCTCCAAAAATAACAAATTTAGGCGTGTACTTGTAATGAACAAAATTGAAGAGCGGAAAATTTTCTTTCAGAGACTTTTAAAAAAAATTGAAAATTTTACGCAACGCTAGCGCTGCTTGGTCCGAATTGGTGTAATACATACGCGTATCAGGTAAGACGGTAGAGAAGATGAAACACACCCATCTAAACCTGTAGGCTATTTTAAACGCTATCATGGATAGATTTCAAACGCTATCATGAATAGATTAGTCGAATCGAAATAACTGATAATTTACACTTTTATATCCTCAGTTCCTCGAACGATGAATTTCTATGCGTTGCCTGTGAATTAATTAAAAACGATAGTCGATATTGGAAGAATGCTGAGAGAAAAATATTCTAGCTACCACAAAAGGTTGCCCTCTAATTCAAAATCACTTCTTCATCCTTCATTGAAACGAAATCGAGAAGTAAATACAAAATCAGTTATTTATAAATTGCCGCGCGCCTTCGGTGCCTGACAACCTCGCGCTTCGCGCTCGCTGTAGACACAACGCCAGCAAACTCGCGCTTTGCGCCAACTGAATCTTCAACCTTTAATAATTCAACACTCATACATGTACATATTCCTTGCATATATTATTTTTTTCACTTTGGCTTTTAAAACGGCATTTATTTCGAGTAGCCCAGTAGAATTACAGTAAATAAGTGCTTTGAAAAAAGATTTTCTGACGTAGCCAAATTAAAATAAAGATCATGTTCCATGTCCTCTATAAGGTAGTATGCTCCGCTCGTTTGCCCTCTTTGTGGTCTGTATATGCCTACTTTATTCCAGTACAAGTCTATTTTAGTATATTAATGGCTGATGAGATCACTAAGACTCACTCGCTACGCTCGTTTATCCCGCTCTGGTCCAGTACAAGTCTACTTTAGTATACTTCAAGCTAATGAGATTACTGGGCCTCACTCGCTCCGCTCGTTTGTCCTGCTTCTTGGTCCAGTAGAAGTCTATTTTGGAATATTTCAGGCTAATGAGCCTTCTTGGTGTAGTGTAAATCTACTTCAGTATATTTCAGGCTGATGAAATTACTGGGCCTCACTTGCTCCGCAGGTTCGTCCCGCTTCTCGGTCCAGTACAAGTCTACTTCAGTACATTTCAGGCTGATGAGATTACTAAGCCCCAATCGCTCCACGCGTTTGTACATACCTCAGAGAGTAACTGATAGAAAAAATCATAAGTCCCAAGGTCATCTGCACGCACGCGTTACACGTCACACGCACACGTTATACACACGCAAATTTGAAATAAAGGTGGGGCTCAGAGAGTAATCAATAGAAAGGACATCTGCAAACACGCGTTACACGTTACACACACGCGAATTTCAAATAAAGGTAGGGCTTAGAGAGTAACCAATAGAAAAAATCATAAGTCCCAAGGTCATCTGCACGCACACGTTACGCGTTACCCGTTACGCGCACACAATTCTCTAATGAGGGTAGGGTCAGAGCAAAGATATGAAACATGTCAAAAATCATAAGTCCCAAGGTCATCTGCAGGCAGGCATTACGCAAAATACCAAAAGACCAAAATACCAAAAGAACCAAAAGGCCAAGATACCAAAAGAACCAAAATACCAAAATACCAAAAGAACCAAAATACCAAACTTCCAGAAGACCAAAAGAACCAAAATACCAAAATAACCAGAAAACCAAAATACCAAAAGGCCAAAATAACAAAAGAACCAAAATACCAAATGACCAGAAGACCAAAATGCCAGAAGAACCAGAATACCAAAAGACCAACAGACCAAAAAACCAATATACCAAAATAGGAAAATGACAAAAGACCAAAATACCAAAAGTCTGAAAGACCAAAAGACCAAAAGCCTGAGAGACCAAAATACCAAACGACGCAAAGACCAAAAGACCAAAAGACCAAAATACCAAAAGTTGCAAATACCAAAAGACGCAAATACCAAGAGACGCAAACACCAGAATACCAAAAGACCAAAATACCAAAAGACTAAAATACCAAACGACCAAAATAACAAAATACAAAAACACCAAAATACCTTCAGACGCAAATACCAAAAGCCACAAATACCAAAAGATGCAAAGACCAATATACCAAAAGACCTAAATACCAAAATACAAAAGGCCAAAATACCGAAAGAACCAAAAGACCAAAATACCTTAAGATGCAAATAACAAAAGACGCAAATACCAAAAGACACAATACCAAATTACCAGAAGACTCAAAAAGACGCAAAGACCAAAATATCAAAAAAAGCCAAGATCAAAATACCAAAAGAACCACAATACCAAAAGACCAAAATACCAAAAGAACCTAAAGACCAAAATCCAAAAGAACCAGAATACCAAATTACCAAAATACCAAAATACCAAATGACTAAAAGACTAAAAGACCAAGAGACCAACAGACTGAAAGACCAATATACCAAAAGACCTAAATACCAAAATACAAAAGGCCAAAATACCGAAAGAACCAAAAGACCAAAATACCTTAAGATGCAAATAACAAAAGACGCAAATACCAAAAGACGCAATACAAAAAGACGCAATACCAAAAGACACAAATACCAAAAGACGCAAAGACCAAAATACCAAAAGACGCAAAGATCAAAATACCAAAGGACCAAAATACAGAAAGGTGCAAAGATCAAAATACCAAAAAAAAAAAAACAAATACCAAAAGATCTGCAAAGAACAAAATACCAAAAGAGGCAAATACCAAAAGATGCAAATACCAAAAGACGCAAATACCAAAAGAGGCAAAGACCAAAATACCAAAAGACGCAATACCAAATTACCAAAAGATGCAAATACCAAAAGACCAAAATACAGAAAGGTGCAAAGACCAAAATACTAAAAAAAAACAAATACCAAAAGATGCAAAGACCAAAATACCAAAAGATGCAAATACCAAAAGACGCAAATACCAAAAGAGGCAAAGACCAAAATACCAAAAGACGCAAATACCAAAAGACCAAAATACCAAAAGAGGCAATACAAAATTACCAAAAGATGCAAATACCGAAAGCCACAAATACCAAAATACCAAAAGACGCAAATACCAAAAGCCGCAAATACGAAAAGATGCGAAGATCAAAATACCAAAAGAACCAAAATACCAAAATACCAAAAAACGCAAAGACCAAATTACCAAAAGACGCAGATACCAAAAGCCACAAATACCAAAAGACCAAAATACCAAAAGTCGCAAAGACCAAAATACCAAAAGACCAAAATGCCAAAAGAACCAGAATACCAAATTACCAAAATACCAAAAGACCAAAATACCAAAAGACGCAAAGATCAAAATACCAAAAAAAAAAAAAACAAATACCAAAAGATGCAAAGACCAAAATACCAAAAGAGGCAAATACCAAAAGATGCAAAGACCAAAATACCAAAAGACGCAAATACCAAAAGACCAAAATACCAAAAGAGGCAATACAAAATTACCAAAAGGTGCAAATACCGAAAGCCACAAATACCAAAATACCAAAAGACGCAAATACCAAAAGCCGCAAATACGAAAAGATGCGAAGATCAAAATACCAAAAGAACCAAAATACCAAAATACCAAAAAACGCAAAGACCAAATTACCAAAAGACGCAGATACCAAAAGCCACAAATACCAAAAGACCAAAATACCAAAAGACGCAAAGATCAAAATACCAAAAAAAAAAAAACAAATACCAAAAGATGCAAAGACCAAAATACCAAAAGAGGCAAATACCAAAAGATGCAAAGACCAAAATACCAAAAGATGCAAATACCAAAAGACGCAAATACCAAAAGAGGCAAAGACCAAAATACCAAAAGACACAAATACCAAAAGACCAAAATACCAAAAGAGGCAATACAAAATTACCAAAAGGTGCAAATACCGAAAGCCACAAATACCAAAATACCAAAAGAGGCAAATACCAAAAGCCGCAAATACAAAAAGATGCGAAGATCAAAATACCAAAAGAACCAAAATACCAAAATACCAAAAAACGCAAAGACCAAATTACCAAAAGACGCAGATACCAAAAGCCACAAATACCAAAAGACCAAAATACCAAAAGTCGCGAAGACCAAAATACCAAAAGACCAAAATGCCAAAAGAACCAGAATACCAAATTACCAAAATACCAAAAGACCAAAATACCAAAAGACGCAAAGATCAAAATACCAAAAAAAAAAAAACGAATACCAAAAGATGCAAAGACCAAAATACCAAAAGAGGCAAATACCAAAAGATGCAAAGACCAAAATACCAAAAGACGCAAATACCAAAAGAGGCAAAGACCAAAATACCAAAAGACGCAATACCAAATCACCAAAAGACGCAAATACCAAAAGACCATAATACCAAAAGACGCAATACCAAATTACCAAAAGGCGCAAATACCGAAAGCCACAAATACCAAAAGACCAAAATACCAAAAGACGCAAATACCAAAAGCCGCAAATACCAAAAGACGCAAAGACCAAAATACCAAAAGATGCGAAGACCAAAATACCAAAAGAACCAGAATACCAAATTACCAAAATACCAAAATACCAAATGACCAAAAGACTAAAAGACCGAGAGACCAACAGACCAAAAGACCAATATACCAAAAGACCTAAATACCAAAATACAAAAAGCCAAAATACCAAAAGAACCAAAAGACCAAAATACCTTAAGATGCAAAGAACAAAAGATGCAAATACCAAAAGATGCAAATACCAAAAGACGCAAATACCAAAAGACCAAAATACCAAGAGACGCAAAGACCAAAATACCAAAAGAGGTAAAGACCAAAATACCGAAAAACGCAAAGACCAAATTACTAAAAGAACCAATATACCAAAAGACCAAAAGACCAAAATGCCAAAAGAACCAGAATACCAAAAGACCAAAATACCAAAAGACGCAAATACCAAACGCCGCAAATACAGAAAGACGCAAAGATCAAAATACCAAAAGAACCAAAATGCCAAAAGAACCAGAATAACAAATTACCAAATACCAAATGACCAAAATACCAAAAGACCAATACACCAAAAGAACCAAAATACCAAAATAACCAGAAAACCAAAAGACCAAAATACCAAAATACAAAAGGCCAAAATACCAAAAGACGGAACCATAATACCAAAAGAACCAAAATTCCAAAATACCAAAAGACCAAAAGAGGTTACACGTTACACACATGAAAATTTCAAAAAAAGGTAGGGCTCGGAGAGTAACCAAAAAAAAAACAAATCACCACACATTATGCGTTACACACGCGCACGTAAATTCACAAATGAGGGTGGATGAAAGCTTGAGAGTCGAATCTTCTCCCAAGGGGGACTGACGTGGTCGACTTTCTCGACTCTATAGTTACCAGAAGTCATCACTTAGAAAAAAAAAAAAATAGAGGTCAGTATATTATTTTGTGCGGTCTTTTTGCCCTACAAAATGTATACTCAATTACCATCGGAAATGAAAAAACTTCCGCACCTGCTGAAAATATAGCTGACACTTCATCGTTTTCCATCTGCCTACAATTGAGCATTGAGCTTAAATCCTATCTTCAGAACTGCAACTTATTCTATGAGTCGTTCTCTCAATAAGACTCACATATTCTCACCATCTTTCGCTCATCTAATTCATTCTTGATCATCACTGATTCTCTAGCATTATTCGATGTTATCCTCAGCCACCCTTCTATTTAGAAATATCACGTGAATATACAGATATACCTACTATGTACCCGAATGGAACGTTTAGACAATGATTTAACAAATGTCAAAAATTAGAATTTTGACACTCTTTTTGACACATTTGACAAATAATTCTGACCAATGAGAAGCTTTGAAATATTTCGTCAACATTTGACTGTTTTGATAAATGTTTGACAATTTGACAATATTTTGACTACTTTGACCAAGAATTGTCAGGTTAAAGTTTGACAACTGTTTGACTGTTTGGCAATGTTTTGAATAGTTTGACAAAAACTTAACAGGTCAATGTTTGACAACTGTTTGACGATTTAGCAACATTTTGGCTAGTGTGACAAAGATTTGTCAGGTCAATGTTTGACAGTTCTTTGACAACTTGACATTTGACCAGATAATATTTTGGCGGTAAATTAAAAGAACTTTGAATGATTGCACGCAGATACTAACAAGATTCATAATTTTGCCAAAATTTTGACCCACCTCTGATTTTTTTTACGTATTACACCTTATTTTGTCTATTTGTAGGTATGTTCATCATACGTGATTTTTCTCAGTGAAGAGTAACGCGGTACGCTGAAATTGATTTTTGATAATGAAATTTCTTCATTTTTCCATTACCTATTATTATTATCATTATTATTATTATTATTATTATTATTATTATTATTATCATTTATTTTATTTATTTTTTTGCAGTGAGCAAAAATAAAGCAATTTCTCTCCTCGGTCTGATTGAAAAGTTGACTCTATCTATTATTTATGGTTTCTTTTTTATGGTTCTCTTCTTGGTCTGATTGAAAAGTTGACTGTATCAATTATTTATGGTTTCTCCCCTTGGTTCAATTGAAATGTTGAGTCTATCAATTTTTTATGGTTCTCTCCTTGGCCTGATTGAAAAGTTGACTCTATCAATTATTTATTGTTTCTTTTTTATGATTCTCTCCTTGGCCTGATTGAAAAGTTGACTCTATCAATTATTTATTGTTTCTTTTTTATGATTCTCTCCTTGGCCTGATTGAAAAGTTGACTCTATCAATTATTTATTGTTTCTTTTTTATGATTCTCCCCTTGGTCTGATTGAAAAGTCGACTGTATCAATTATTTATGTTTTCTCTCCTCGGCCCGATTGAAAAGTTGACTCTGGGGCTTGAATTTGCCGGAGAAAATTCAACGTTCACACGTAAGAAATTATGGTGTTCTTAATTGGAAGAAAAATGAAATTTTGGTGTTCTTAATAGGTAAAAAATTCAAAATGTACGTCCAAAATGAAAATATTGAATAAACAATGATGAGAAAGTACAATAAAAAAAAAAAAAAAAAAAAATGAAAAAAAATGGAAGTCTGAGTGAGGCTCGAACCGGGTTCACCAGGTTGTGCCGGAAGAGAAAATTCAACATTTATACGTCAAGTGGCTGGCGCGCGTTTTGGTGTGCTGTTTTTCACGCGAACACATTTGCTGGCCAGCGTAAGCGTGCGAGTTTCACTAATGTTCGAGTTTCGATAAAGGCAGTGACTTATACAACACGCAAAAATACTCTCTTCAAATACTGTGGCGTAAATTTTTAATTGGCTGTTGAACGATCAATTGCATGGCTGACTTTATCGCAATTTCTAAAATATTGACAAACTACTTCAAGGGCTGGATAGTTCATGAGAAAGGGGATTGACAGACATTTTGACACTTGCAATCACCAGACAAGAACTAAATAAAAATCGGAAAGGGTTTTTCGTGATAGATCAAAATATTCAAATGCCTACAATAAGATGGCTTTGCCATCACTTCACTTCATTTCAAAACAAAACACGTACAATCATACTCATAAGACGTTTTACTACCAACTACCATCGGTAGCATCTTCAGACTGAATTAAGAAGCACGAAGTACAAAGGAATCTTTTAGAGCAAGATATGACCAAAGATGAGTCTGTTTCTCTTCTGGTCGTTAGATTGAAAACCTAGAAGACAATTCTATTTTTGACGATCTTTTTGACTTCCTAAATAATTACCATAATAACTAGAGCCCGGATTTATGACACTAAAAAAAATTGTTCTCGGCATCAAAAATGAAGAATTCGGCAATATTCAGCATTTAAACAAAAAAAAAAAAAGTGAAAAACTGCACAACTTTAAATTTTACAAAAATTTTTGTGGCTCAATATATTTTGTAATAGATGAGTACGAAAAATAATTTTAAGATATTTTACTGGAATAAATACGGTGGCCAACGAAAATCGGCCCATCTGTTGGCAGTTCATAATCTACAACAATTTTGTAGAATATATCAATGCTACGCAACGTCACAGCAACGTGGAGGATTAGGGAATTCGGGTCATAAAAGTCATGGACCATGCAAATCTTAGGTTGAGGTACAACATTATAGGCTTTAGAGCCAGCGTTTATGCTTGAAGGGCCTTTGAACAGTACTGAACGTCAAAAACTTGAAATGTGATACAATAGTTCAGTTCTGGGGTCGGGGCTCGAGGACATCGCATCTTCTTCTCGACGTATAGCAATCCAAATCAGGGCTTACTAGTACTTAGGTATCCATGTTACATCGATAATTTATTTCATTGAAATAAGCTCATTTGAAAATCAAGAAAAACTAGTGATATCCAACCAAAAACGCTTACGTGTAGAAAAAAAAACAAGTTGGAAAAAAAATTACTACCAAAATTTCTGATATGAATTTTGTGGGCCAAGTTATTCATTCCTTCATCCTACCGAGGAAAAACTTGGTGCTTCATCATTCATTAGTACTTTTCAGAAATGGAGAAGAAAAAACGAAGTGAAAATTGAATCTTTGGTAGAATGAAGGAATGAATAACTTGGCCCACAAAATTGATATCAGAAATTTTGGTAGTAATTTTTTTTCCGAATCGGATATTTATTTTTTCTACACGTAAGTGTTTTTGGTTGGATTTACAATTTACATTAAGAAACAAATGACGACCTGTCAGTGTTCACCTGTCCCCAGTTCACCCGGAAGCTCTTTTCTCGCGTTACGTCCGAATCAGAGGATCATGGCATGAGTCATTCAGCTTACCCTCGCAAGATTAGCTTTACGGTCTCGTTCATGAAGAATACCATTGGTCTCGGATTCGGAAGTTCTCCTCCTGAAACAAAAATATATGAGACCTCTTCGCGTTTGATTACGTCCAAATCTGAGGATCATTGCTTTAGTCATTCAGTTCACCTGGGCCTGGCACTTGGAAAGCCTTCAAGGACTCCTGGGCCTCGATCGCCCACTTTTCCAATCTCTTATACTCTTCAATTTCTTCTTCTGGAACAGAAATTTTTGGCTTAATATAGTGAAGACGAGATTTATCTTAGTGTTTAGCTTCAGAAGCAGTAATGGCCAAGCTGCTCGACCAAAAGATTTTGGTCTAGTACAACTTGGCCGTCGCTGCTCACACAGCTAAGCTTTTGCTTTACATCAATGAAAAGTGTTGAATGAATCTGAAGAAACAGAAATAGGAAACGCATATGCAAAATTCAAGAACTTGAAATAACTTGAAAATCAGCTGTGCCTTATTGTAGGCCTCAATTTGCTTCCAACTTAAATATCTTAAAACTAAAGGAGTGTATCTCGCTGGGTCTGATTTTGCTAGAAGTGGCCATTACAATCGTTTTGGTCATTCATATTTCAAAAATCACATTGGATATTGGGAGAAGTTGGTTTGTAATGAAAGACCCTATTTTTACGTGCGGGGATAATATTAGAGGAGGAGGGTTGTTCGCCCTTGAAACCTGAAAATTTTCGAGCACTGGCAGTGTTATATAGGATGTCTAGTACCCAGTTATTTAGCAGAGAAAATTTAAACTAGGCCTAAAAGTTTTCTTGCAGAGGACAATACAACAACTGAAAGAATTGATCATACTTTCGTCTTCAAGCAACATCGCCAAATACCTATTAACTTCGTTAAGATAGTTCATATCCGACTCCAATTCCATAGTTTTCGACTCCACTTGCATAATTTCAAGCTCCAAAGCCTCTATTTCTTTTTTAATTTCTTCCACATCAGTTTCCAAGGTATCCAAGGTATCCTCCATATCATCTGGAAAGAGTAGGCAGTTGACTAATGTTTGAATTAACGCACTTTGAATTTCTAAATTGAAAGTAAAAAATCTCAAAAACTAAAAATTACAATTTCAAAAGGAGTACCTTGGACATTTGCGAGTTCACCTCGCCCAGTTTACATACTAGGTTTATAGTAGCTTTTTGATAGGTAGCTTTATACTAGCATTATACTAGGATTTCACTAGTCTTAAACTAGGCTCATAATAGGATGTCCGGGCGTAGTGCCCAGTTTACATCATAGGTTTATACTAGCTTTTTGATAGCTCTATACTAAGGTTTTAGTAGTCTTAATCTAGGCTTATAATAAGGTTTGCGAGCTACTCGAACGTTATCAACTTGCAACGCCCAAAAGCTATTACCTTGAAATATTTATCCTGAAATCTCCGACCATATAAATAACACTACTGAACAACCAAAAAAATTTTTTCTGTTACATAAGTACGTTTGAATGGGTGATTCTAAAAGTATTTTTCACGCTGAATTCAATGCCGTTTTCCGTTTTTCGCTAGCACGTCGAGATTTTTTGTAATCTTCTTCTTTACTTTCGACCAAGCGCCGCGCATTGTCGCGGAACACATCGACAATAGCAGTACCAAAGCACGCATAACAGCGTCACATTGCGCAACAACGCACAGAGATTTTTCGCAAATAAAGAAGACGATTACAAAAAATCTCGACGTGCTAGCGAAAAACAGAAAACGGCATTGCATTCAGCGTTGAAAAATACTCTAGAATCGCTAAATGGAATGCTTGTAACAGGATAGCTGTTCAGTAGTGTAATCGAAGCCCGCCAGAACATTTTTTTTCATATTCTGATGAAAGGTATAATTAACCTTCTTTGATATTTAGATGGAGAAATTTTGTCTGTATTTTAACAGGGGGGTCTCCTGGAAAAAAACGTCCACCGTCGGGGAGGCAACCTAACCTAACATAACTTAACCATGTCCATGGGACTTGGAAAAATTTTTACTTTCGTCCTATCGCTTATAGCTCGAAGGTTGAAATTTTTCCAAGTCCCTCTCTTATCACCTATAGCTCGGAATATCATGTATAGTTCGAAGGTCAGAATTATTCAAAAATCCACCATCTATAACTCCGTTAAAGAACCCGTGCATTTTCTTGACAGTATTATACTTTTTTAGGTCTTCCTCCTACATCATATTCACAGCTTGGTGATCGGTGTACGTATACTGATTGAAATAGCTCCTTCAAGTAACTAGGTATGCAATGTTTCATACATCAATTGGCTTAGCCTCTTCAATGAGCCAAATATGCAACTCTTCAAACACTATGGAACTCAATGAAAGGCCCTCTAAAAATACACCATAAAATAGGTTCCCTGCCTCCCTTCATTCAACTCCATTAAAGAACCTATGATTTTTTTCAAATGAGTAAACTTTAAAATTTCTCATAATGATCTGATTTCCTCCCGCAAAGGAGACCGGCAAAGATATCCAATTACTGTGAATATTTATACCCGGTAACAATTGTTCAGACCATCTGATATACTGTAGAAAACATTTTCTACTCACCAACATCTTGTTTCAAAAGTTCTCCATCTTTGTCCTGGAAAAAATAAAAGAATTTAACAAGATGTATTTGTTTTTTTTTTTTTTTGGGTGGGGGGGATTACATCTAGGCCAAAGAAGTGTTCTACGAGAATGTGAGCATCAAGCATGATGTTTCTCTTAAAACAAAAATTACGATTTTATAAAACAAGTACTTACATTAAGGATTTCAGTGTTGAGCGCAAATATATTTAAATCTGAAAACAAGAGCAGAAAAAGCATCAACATCGTGCAGCTCATTAAGACTTTATGTCACAATAACTCATCCTATGATTCAAAAAAGCATTCAATCGCATAAAAAATACATATTATAGAGCAATGTCGGGAGGCTTGTTCGAGCGTAGTTCAAAATCTCACTTGGGGGCCTTGTAATACACGCGACATATGGAGCCCAGCGTATGGAGCCCGGCGTATTTTTCAAAGTATCTCGCAAACGACGCTTTTAATCAAGAAATTGAAGAGAATAAAATTTGTTTGTACTGGTATTTTCTATCAGATTCAGATTCTTATTTTCAAAAAATGAAAAAAAAAATGGTACTTTCAGATAGGAAATTAGAAGACAAACAAATTTCATTCTCTTCAATTTTTTTTATTAAAAGCGTCGTTTGCGAGATATTTTGAAAAATACGCTGCGCTCCATACGCTGGGCTCCATATGTCGCGTGTATTACGAGGCCCCTAAGTGAGATTTTGAACTACGCTCAACACACGCAACACGCCTAACGACACTGCCCTTTACCAAACAAAAATTCTATCAATTTTCAATGGTGGACCAAATAGCAAATAAGTTCCTTGTGGCCACTTGAACGTTGTCTGCATATGCACACTTTCTCCCTGAAGAGCTATCACGTCAAACAGCTATAGGGAGGCACCATATGGGGCACTATATTAGTATAGTGCCTTAGCTATAGTCCTTCCAAGTAAGATGGTTGTTTATTTGAGGGCAATGTGGTATCAATGGCATGAAGGGAAGCGTGAAATTCACACTGAGAACGTCAAGCAGCACAACGCTTCTCGATGATCTTACTTGAAACAATAATCTTACTTGAAACGGATTATTCAATCTGCACATTGAGAATTTGAATGTCATTTTGATAAGAAAACTGGCGAATTATGTATGTATGGTATGCACGTGCATACCACGAACGTACTACTACATAGCAATCGTCAATCCGGGAGTTCAACACAGCGAGTTTAACACAGCGGTATATATGAAAGATTTTACGCAAAAAATGAAGAGAACAAAATCAAAGGGGTGTAAATCTTTCTTTAAAATAATACCTATTTTTAGCAACATTGGAACTTATCTAAATTGTATCGGACAATCCGGAATGAGGAGTGCAGGGTTGATTATGGTTTTTAGTATTATTGACCTTTCCATTTCCATTTTTGTTTTATTTTTCAAGTACAAATAGCTAAAAGAGCTACTCCCATAACAGCGGACACTAAGCCGATAATAGTCTACCCCAGAGAAATCCGTGACCTTGTCCGAGAAAAACGTCAAGCTAGACAGAAATGGCACCGCACAAGATGCAGAACAGACAAAACAAGACTTAATGCACTTACAAAGCAACTCACAAATAAGATCAGGAGTTATCAAAACAAGACGTTCCAAAGATATATCGAATGCTTGGACCCTACAGATAGCTCAGACTATTCAATCTGGAAAGCAACGCGTAACATCAAAAGACCTACATCACAAGTACCCCCAATCCGGAAGACTGACCGTAGCTGGGCCAGAAGCGATCAGGAGAAAGCGGATACATTTGCACATCACCTTGAGGAACAGTTCAAACCAAACAAGATCACTTCTCTCCTCCAACCCAACCCAGTTCCCAAAAGCAGAGATCCAACTATAAAGCTGTTCAACCCCCTAATGGTAGCGAAGGAAATAGATAAAATGAACTGCAGGAAGTCACCAGGTCACGACGGAGTGACGGGAAAAATGATTCGTGAACTGCCTCGAAAGGGTATAGTGTACCTTACGCTGATATTCAATGCCATCATTATAAACAGATTTTTCCCGGAGTCATGGAAAACGGCGAAGATTATCCTAGTGCAGAAACCAGGAAAACCAGCGGAGGAACCGGCTTCGTACCGTCCTATCTCTCTGCTACCTACTATGAGCAAATTATTTGAGCGACTACTAATGATACGTCTAAACCCTATCATCGAGGAAAATGAACTTTTTCCAAACTTCCAGTACGGGTTCAGGAAAAAGCATGCTACTACCGAGCAGGCTCACATGGTTGCGAAACTCGCAAGCAAGGCGCTGGAAGAAAAATCATTCTGCTGCGGTGTTTTTCTCGACGTTGCCCAGGCCTTTGATAGGGTCTGGCACGCTGGTTTAATACACAAACTCCTGCTACTTCTACCGCTACACTATGTTCAAATTTTTGAAGCATATCTCTCAAATCGTAAGTTCTATGTCTGCTTTAACGAATCTAAATCCGAAACTTGCAAAATTCAAGCTGGGGTCCCGCAAGGCAGCGTCGTTGGCCCGGTACTCTACAATTTGTATACTGCTGACATTCCCACCTCTGATCAAGTTGAAAACTCAGTCTTTGCCGACGACACTGCAATCCTAACAAATGACAAAGATTTGAATGTGGCCACTAACCGACTTCAAAAACACTTGGATAAACTTTCCAACTGGTTAACCCAGTGGAGGATTGCAGCAAATACAAATAAATCGGTACACATAAATTTTACAATGCGCAAGGAGAAACCTATTAGGCTGGTTCTAGACAGCGACGTCATTCCACACCAAACGGTGGTGAAATACCTGGGAATCCACTTCGACCAAAGATTGACGTGGAGAGACCATATCTCAGCCAAAGTGAAAGCAGCGGGGCTCAAATACCGAGCCTACTACTGGTTGATGGGGAAACACTCACCACTGACTCTGGAAAATAAACGCCTCCTCTATCTAATGGTGATTCGACTCACATGGACATATGCAGCCCCAATATGGACCACGGCTAGTAAATCTAATATTGACAGCCTTGAGAGACGACAAAACATTATAGTGAGGAGTATGGTGAACGCGTATCGCTACACGCCGAATGCTGACCTACTGAGAGACCTCAACATCCCAACGGCTCGTGAAACAATTAAGACTCTGTGTGATAACTACGAACGCCGCCTCCACAAGCATCCGAATACGAGAGCCATCGAGCTTTTGGATAGCACAGCGGACACGCACCGCCTCAAGAGACATCGCCTTCTGTTTTAGCTACACTAGAAAACTCGCTCGCGTGTTAAGATTCAATGTATTGAATTTTCTTGTTTAAAGCTAAATATTAGCCCTCGATTTATACCCTAGGTGTACATACTTCTAGATATCGTGTGATAGTTGAAGTAATAAATAAATTAATAAAACAAAAAAAAAAAAAAGTACAAATTTTGTTTTGATAATGTAACGTTATTGCTGAAAAATTTTTTTATCATAGGGTTTGCAACCAAAATGATTTCAAACGGTTAACGGTTATCGGTCAGAAGGCTCCATAATTTTGAAACGGTTATCGGTTAAACGGTCAACAAATTTTTTTCAATCGGTTAACGGTTATAACTGTTATATAACTGTTATTTTAGGCTGGCCAGATTTTTTCAAAAGCAAGAGTATTCGGCTCTAAAAACAAAAATTTGACTCCAAAATCAAAGCTGACAAGCCAAAAAAAAAAAAAAAAAAAGATCACCAAAACCTGCCGTGTGAAAAAATAGTATTTTTGAGTGTTTCAATGCGCAAAAGAGTATAATAAAGGTATATGAAGCGTAATTTTCCGAAAAAAAAAAGAGTATTTCAGCCGAATTTTGAAAAAAGACTACAATAACCAAATGAGAGAATGATGAAACGGTCAACACTTATGACCGTTTGAGAGATATGATGAAACGGTTATCGGTCAAACGGTTAACAAACTTTTTTTATTTTGGTTATTGGTTATAACAGTTATATAACAGTTAAATTGCAAATCATTATTGCTCAAAAATTTTTCTAGATTAGGTTACAGATCGTTTCTCTGTTAGGTTTTTGTTTTGTTTGTCATTCATCAACATCTAAAATTTCTTTTGTAGCCGGGTAGATGACAAAATAAACTTGTACTCACCCAGCAATGAGGAAGTCAGGATAACAATTACAATAAACTTTGACATTTTTGTCAAAAAAAAAACATATATTCAGTAACATCCAATATGTTGTTCATCACGGACAAAAATGTTGATTTTATTCAAAAGGGTGACCAGATAAAGGTGAGGTGCCAGGAAAAAAGAGGGAAAACGCGCGAAAACGTGTTGGTGTTTTTGCAGTAC
Source organism: Aspidiotus destructor (assembly GCA_035079395.1). Classification (NCBI taxonomy): domain Eukaryota; kingdom Metazoa; phylum Arthropoda; class Insecta; order Hemiptera; family Diaspididae; genus Aspidiotus; species Aspidiotus destructor. The sequence continues at coordinate 4,453,877 of JAVHKZ010000003.1, read as the reverse complement.
AGCAATAAGAAGAAGAAAATGCGTTGTAGGACAATACACGCGCGTGTTTAACTACCTACTGTTCAACTACGGCAAACCAGATTATCGGCAAACCAGATTATCAACCAGATTATCGGCAAACCATATTATCGTATGTATGGAGAGGTGGCATCTACCATGGCCGTGCATCTACTTTAACTGAAAATAATATTTTCCGCTCAAATCAGGGTTGCCACAAGCATGATAAAACAGGCTGAAAAAATGAGCTCCGCATTCTACGCTGATTTCAAAAATATTGCTGAACAGTAGTCATTCTGAGCGTACGATTATAGTACAAATTATTTTTGTGAATTTTGCAGCGCTATCTTTCAGCAAAATGAGGCAAAAAAGACTGAGCAGATGGTCGACAGGTGGCGCTAGCACTGTTTACCGGTAGAAAGTTAAATAACGATTTTTGATAAACAACTAGCCGGCGTCTGAGCGATTACAAGGCGTGAATGAAACATTGATTGAGACCGTATGCGTTCTAATTGACAAAAGACTATAATTCTTGCAGAAAAAACGACGACAAGAAAATTGTAAGTATCACACGTGAAAGAAAATTGAAACTACTATAAAAAACATGGAAAAAATGAAAATCATTGCATAGCTGATGCAGAGCTATTTGGACTGGGCAGCCTCTGGCGTACTTCAATCGCATCACTCTTTCAGCCAGTAAACAATACACCACCACAAGCATACTCAAGCCGGTCGTTTCTTGTGTGCGCGTGTGGTCGTGATAGTATACGGTATTGTTTACCAGCTGAAAGAGTGACACGCGTCACGCGATCAAAGCGCGCTAGTGGCTGCCTGGTCGAAATCAGGGTGAAGCCCTGACCCTATATTTTCATAAAATTGGATAGACAAGCTACTGAACAGGATTGCAATATTTACAAAGCTGGTTACAGAATGAGTGCAATACAATAGTGCACTATTTAGGGGGTAGTTCAATATAAATTAAAAAACAGCTCCGCATAAAATGAAACAAAATTCTATACAAGGTTGTTGAACAAAAATTTGTTTTATACCTACACTTCACTTTGGTAGAAATTACTGAACTAGGTTGGTAAAAAATGTTAAACTTGAATGTATGTTCTTTCTAATAGAACTGTATATTATGCGGTACACCTCAATAAATATTACTGACGTAGATTAACAAAATGTGTGTGACAGTTATGATAAAACTGCATAACTGTCAGTGATCAGTTCAGTAAAGTTTGGTATAGATATTGCTGAACAGTTCAGTAATTTTTGCATAACTGTGAGAGCATTTTGTGCAGAACAATTTCATGCAAAAAGTGCTGAACATTTTTCTCAGTGCGCAGATATACTTTGTGGGTACTCATTGAAAAATAATTTTAGGATATTTTACTGGAATGAATACGGTGGTCAACGGAAGTTGGCACAACTGTTTGCAGTTCATAACTATAACAATTTTGGAGATCAGCGCTGATTTAGGAATTTGGGTCATAAAAGTGATGGACCATGCAAATCTTAGGTTGACTTCATCAGGTACAATATTGGGCTCTAGAGCCAGTGGTAATGCTTGAAGGACCTTTGATCATTATTGAACGTCAAAAACTTGAAATGTGATACAATAGATCAGTTCTAGGGCATTGTATCTCCTTCTCGATGTATAGCAATACAAATAAGGGCTTACTAGTACTTAGGTATCCATGTTACATCAATAATTTATTTAATTGAAATATGCTCACTTGAAAATCAAAAAAAAACTGGTGATATCCAACCAAAAATACTTATGTGTAGAAAAAGAAGCCAAGTTCGAAAAAAAAAAAACTACTACCAAAATTTTTGATATCAATTTTGTGGGCCAAGTTATTCATTCTTTCATCCTATCGAGGAGAAACTTGGTGCTTCATTATTCATTGGTACTTTTCAGAAATTGGGAAGAAGAAAAAAAAAGCGAAAATTGAATAACCAAGTTTTTCTTTGGTAGGATGAACGAATGAATAAAACTTGGCCCACAAAATTGATATCAGACATTTTATTAGTAATTTTTTTTCCAACTCAGATTTTTATTTTTTCTACACGTAAGCGTTTTTGATTGGATTTACAATTGACACTAGGAAACAAATAACGACCTGTCAGTGTTCACCCTTCCCTAGTTCACCCGAAAGCTTTTTTTCGCGTTACGTCCGGATCTGAGGATCATGGCTTGAGTCATTCAGCTTACCCTCGCCTGTAAAGCCCTATGGTCTCGTTCTTGAGCCTTTCCATTGTTTTCGGATCCGGAAGTTCTCCTCCTGAAACAAAAATATCAGACCTCTTCACGTTTGATTACGTCCGAATCTGAGGATCATTGCTTTAGTCATTTAGTTTACCCGGGCCTGGCTCTTGAAAAGCCTTCAAGGGCTCCATGCCCTCGAGCGCGAGCTGTTCAAATCTCTTATACTCTATAAGTTCTTCTTCTGGAACAGAAATGAACAGAAATCTTAGACTTAATATGGTGAAAACAGGATTCATCTTGGTGTTTAGCTTCATAAGCAGTGATGGCCAAGCTGCTTGAGCAACTGAGTGACAAAACCAAAAGATTTTGATTTTTGGTTCAGTTGCTCGTACAACTTGGCCGTCGCTGCTCATACAGCTGAGCACTTGCACTATATTCGGCAAGATTTGTTTGCTCCTATCGAGCAATACGTACTTAATAACCACGTTTCAATGAACTTACTTTGGATGCTTTCTTACAACACAAACTATCTTTTCGCAATTTTGCTGTGTGTAGACCAGAATATTTTTGTTTCACAAAATCATTCTCAACGACTTGTGGACGTGGAAATGACATTCAGGCAAATTTTTAAAAAACAAAGTTTTTCAGCCGGGCAATATTGGACTTACAAAATATTGTAAATGTTGTAAAATTTGAGGTCCAAATCCCAAGCAGAGCCAATTTATTTCAGGATTTCAAATTGAATCAAGACACCGCCATTATAAAAACATTAGTTACATCGCCCAAAAGAGGAATGGATCCAACCATAAGAATTATGGATCTTGTTTTACATCCTTGCGCAGGGGAATAGATATTGGAGATTTTTTTTTTTTTGCCTCCTCCCCATCCTTTGAAAAGTCACTGAGTTGATACGTTTTGTTGTAATGGGCTACCATACCTCGTGTATTCTTATTGACTGGCTGAAATATTGCTCACTGAAGTGCGCTGACATCATGCTTGGATTCCACGTTGAATTTTATTACTAAAACCACTTTTATAAAAATCTTGAAATGAAAAAAAAAAAAAATGGACTCCGTGCATTTTGTTATCCACTTCTTCACTTATTCAAAAAATAATATCAGACCTATCCGACTGAAAGTATCGCGCATTGGTTGTAAATAAAATCTGAAAATACATTTTAGTATCCAGATTAGGGCCTCCGTCACCTATTGAATTCGTTTCCATCAATCTACAATCTCATCATGTTCAAAATGAGGAACGTTTTGAGATTTGAGTAATATCAAACCAAACGACATTTTCTTCTTTGAGCTATGTACATCGATGAAAAGTGTTGAATGAGAAGGTTTATATCTGAAGAAAAACAAATAGGAAACGCAGATGCAAAATTCAGGAACTTATAATAACCTTGAGAATAAGCTTTGCCTTACGAGGCCTCACTTTTCTTCAAACTTGAATATCTCAAAACTGAAAGTGTCGCTTGGTCTGATTTGGCTGGAAGCGACCCATACCTATAATCGTTTTGGTAATTGGATATTGCGAGAAGATGGTTTGTAACGAAAGACCCTAGTTTTACGTGCGGGGATAATATTAGAGGAGGAGGGTTGTTGTCCTCTAAAACCTGAAAAATTGTCGAGCACTGACAGTGTTATGTAAGTTTAGCAGAGAACATTTAAAGTAGGCCTAGAAGTTTTCTTGCAGAGGACAATACAACAATTGAAAGAATTGATCGTACTTTCGTCTTCAAGATACGCCGTCAAATACTTACCAGCTTTGATAAGATTATCTAGATCCGACTCCATTTGCATAATATTTTCAAGCTTCAACGCCTCTATGTCTTTTTTAAATCCCTGCACAGTTTTGCGTTGGTCAGCCGTCAATTCCTCATCAGCTTCGATGAGTATATTTAGATATGACTCCGCTTGCATTTTTTTAAGCTTCAACGCCTCTAATCTTTTTTGATCGCCACAGTTTCCGAGTCATTTTCTTTGTGTTGGCCAATCGGCGTGTCCATATCATCTGGAAAGAGTGGACAGTTGACTAATGTTTGAATTAACACACTTTGAATTTCTAAATTAAAAGTAAAAAATCTCGAAAACTAATTATTAAATTTTCAAAAGAAGTACCCTAGACACAACTTCATAATTATATAGGGTGCGCCAAAAAGATGTTAACAGTCAAGTGGGGAACTCCACGAAATTGTCGCGGAGTCCTCCCGGAGTTTTTCGTTCAACTGTTAACATCTTTTTGGCGCACCCTGTATAAATGGGGCCCTCTAATAATTCCCAATTTCATTTAAATAAACCCAATGGCTACAGAAGATATTTGTGCACCAAAATACAAAAATTCTATCCCTACAGACCTATATCTACATTTACCCGTAGCTAGTACCTATACAGTAAAATCTCAAATATAGCCTAGTACGCACTTTTTTCCTAAATTTTAGCCGCGAAATCTGCGTTGCGTAGTATATACCAGATCTTTTTAGGCTGTTGAATTTATTTTGAAGTATTTCATGTCTCTAGTTCTACCATACTCCGATTTGAAAATTTGCAAGGGACTCGGAAAATTTTGGAGAAAAACATTGAAGTGCGCGTGAAGGTGCCTGTGCAAGGGCGAGTGCGTATTTATACCCCGTTTCAGAAGTTTGCAAGCACAGGCCTCCTATATTTCGCTGCCGTGCCTGTGTGTGTTCTAGTGTGAGTGCGAATGCGAATTAAATTCCGGGGGTGATTCAGAAATTTTTGAGTACAATTCTCCTATATTTTGCTGTCATGCGCATGTGCATGTGCAAATTTATATCTGGCAGGTGATTCATACATTTATGGGTAGTGTAGGCGAATTAGAAGGAAATGAGGAAAAAAAAAACATTTTTGTCTATAAAAGGTTTAATGACTGAAAATGGTCAAGGACGGCGTCCACAACAACATACTAAAAATCCCACCCTATCCCCCTGGAGCTTCTTTTTTTATAGGGGTTTAAACTACCCCAAAATCACCAAATATTTCGCAACACATGCATTTTACAACAAAATTACCTCTTACCAAAATTATTCCTCGTGAAATTTCCTATAGAGTCATTTACTTTTATTTTGGCATAACATTCACCCTTAGTCCTTTTATGGGGGTTAAAACTACCCCAAAATTAGTTTTTTGCAAATACTTCGCTAAATATGCATTTTACAACAAAATTACCTCTTACCAAAATTATTCCTCGTTGAATTTCGTATCAGGTCAACATTCACCCTTAGTTTTTTATGGGGGTTAAAACTACCCCGAATCAGTTTTTTGCAAATATCTCGCTAAATTTGCATTTTACAACAAAATTACCACTTACCAAAATTATTCCTCGTGAAATTTCGTGTAAGGTCATCTACTTTTACTCTGCAAAACATCCACCCCTAGTCCTTTCATGGGGTTAAAACTACCCCGAATCAGTTTTTTGCAAATATCTCGCTAAATATGCATTTTACAACAAAATTACCTCATGTCAAAATTATTCCTCGTTAAATTTCAATAACGGTGAATTACTCTCATTGTTCTTTACAGTGTACAGTTTTATGTCTTAAGTTCAAGTCAATCATTTTCAAGTTTTCCTAGCTATGTATTAGTCTCATCTCCTGTCTCTTTTTTTTTTGACATGTTTCATGTCTTTGCGCTGGCCTGATCCTACCCCCTAATTCTGAAATTTGCGTCCGTGCGTCCGTACAACCATGACCTTAACACTTTGAAGAATTTCTGCTGCAGACCTCCTCCCCTGACCTCGAACCCTAATTCTGAAATTTGCGTCCGTGCGTCCATCTCATCTGGCTTCTGGTGGATACTAATACACAGTATACTAGGCCTGTACTGTCAAGGCTGAATAAACGGTATACCATGTTCCGTAATATACAGTATACAGGCCTTCATTATACAGTATACGAGGCTCCATAACATAGGTACAGTATACTAGGCTAAGCTTCATTATAATAAACCTGAAGTGGCTTTAGAAGGGGAGCGACCGATCTTTATTTGACTTGTAAGACAGTTCTTGCCAGTATAAAGCTAGTTTCCAAGTCCTCCTATCAACTATCCAAGGCCCCTCCTACTTATATTTTTAGTATGAAGCTAGGAATCCTAGCCTAGTTCGTCCAATATACTGTATGTTGGCTCCGCCCCTTCAATGAGCCAGATATGCAACGCTTCAAACACCATGTGATTCAGAAAAGGCGCTTCCAAAATACCTCATAAGACAAGTTCCCTGGGATTTTACTAGTTAGACTTATACTAGAGGGAGAAGGGGACAAATAATTAGGTCTCTCTTTGATCTATGCAGTAAGCTAACACACTAGCTTCATACTAGGTCTCAGAAACCTGTATACTCTATCCTTTCTTAAGCGTCCTCCATATTAGGCTACAGCTTAGCTACTTTAGACCTGGTATACAGTATATCAGGTCCAGTAAAATGAAAGCTTAAGAACAGACCAAGAAGTGGGCCCACCCCAGGCTACTATAGTAGATTCAGCTTTCATCACATATACAATATACAGTACTAAATCTAGAAAAGTGAGCTCTTGAAAGCCAGTACCCCAAAAAATTGTAGATTACACTCATACTGGACCATGAAGGCCGTAAGTGAACCCCCAAAGCTATTGGCTTGAATTCTAATGGACACCCTACTCATAATAGACCAAGAATGGCGAACTAGCGGAGCGAGTGAGCCTCTCAAAAGCCATTAGCTTAACATATTATTCTAAAGTAGACTTGTACTAGACCAAGAAGCGAACAAAACCAAATAAAATAAAATAATAGAGATGAACGTTAAGTACATGAAATATGATCTTCATTTATTTGGCTCTGGTAGAAAATTTGAAGAAGATCCGAAATTATGATAGCTTTATGCTACAATTTTTGTTGTATATCTGGCTCATTGAAGGGGCTAGGCCAATTGGTGAATGGAGTATTCTTTTTCGACTATTTTATTGTACTTATATATAATGTGCCCTCATGAGGCTTGCATTTTCTTGTTCTTTACAGTGTACAGTTTTATGTTTCAAGTTCAACCATTTTCAATGTTTCCTAGCTATGTATGAGTCTCATCTTGTGTCTCTTTTTTTTTTTTTTTTTTTTCACCATTTTATTGTATTTATATCAATTTTATTCTCTTAATTCCCTTACCTCAAGTATATTGGCCCTCATGTGGCACCATAATGATAGTAAATGTTATGCATTATATGGATTTTGAAGAAGGGTACATATTTTCCTTGTTGTTGTTGGTAAACTATGAATGCTGGACTAGCATGTGATTAGATCTAGCTCCAGGAAATTTAACGAGGGATAATTTTGGTAAGAGGTCATTTTGTTGTAAAATGCATATTTCGTGAGATAATTAAAAAGCTGATTTTGGGGTAGTTTTAACCCCATGAAAGGACTTAGGATGAATGTTTTGCAAAGTAAAAGTAGGTAATCTTACACAAAATTTCACGAGGAATAATTTTGGTAAGTGGTAATTTTGTTGTAAAATACATATTTAGCGAGATATTTGCAAAAAATAGATTCGGGGTAGTTTTAACCCCATGAAAGGACTGGGGGTGGATGTTTTGCAAAATAAAAGTAGATGACCTTGTACGAAATTTCACGAGGAATAATTTTGGTAAGTGGTAATTTTGTTGTAAAGTGCATATTTAGCGAGATATTTGCAAAAAACTTATTCGGGGTAGTTTTAACCCCCATAAAAAACTAAGGGTGAATGTTGACCTGATACGAAATTCAACGAGGAATAATTTTGGTAAGAGGTAATTTTGTTGTAAAATGCATATTTAGCGAAGTATTTGCAAAAAACTAATTTTGGGGTAGTTTTAACCCCCATAAAAGAACTAAGGGTGAATGTTATGCCAAAATAAAAGTAGATGACCTTATAGAAAATTTCACGAGGAATAATTTTGGTAAGAGGTAATTTTGTTGTAAAATGCATATGTTGCGAGATATTTGCAAAAAACTGATTTTGGGGTAGTTTAAACCCCTATAAAAAAAGAAGCTCCAGGGGGATAGGGTGGGATTTTTAGTATGTTGTTGTGGACGCCGTCCTTGACCATTTTCAGTCATTAAACCTTTTATAGACAAAAATGTTTTTTTTTTTCCTAATTCGCCTACACTAATTTGCGAGTACAGCTCCTTATACTTTATACTTTTGTGTGCGTGCGCGCGTATGGATTCACTAGAAATAGATCCCGCGGGTGATTCAGAAATCTGCGAGTAGTATTGAGGTTTTCTTATACTAGACCATGAAGGCTGCGGGATAGCGCCTCCAAAGCCTTTTGCTTGGAATATTGTAAACTAGACTTATACAGTAGATCAACGAGGCGGTGAACGAACGGAGTGCGTGAGCTCCCCAAAAGCATTCAGCTTGCAATTTTTTACACTAGATATACACTAGACCGAAGAGATGAGAAGAATTGCTTGAAGCTTTCTAATTTTTTTCGTTGATTTTAAATACCACAATGCCATTCTTTCCTCTCTATAGCTCTGTTCGATTATCCACAACTCGTTAGGTCAAGGTTTACTCGGTGTAATATTAGTGTAATACGATAATTACGTCATTATTACACCGAGTATGAACAAAAGTGTTGCGTTTTCAATGAACAAATCGAACGTTTTCTGAGCCTTCCGAGAAAAACAACGTGGTCAACAAGCAAACTCCGGTGTCAACCCTACTCTGGAGGAAGGTTGAAATTTTTAACGCCGGCGTTAACCTGAGTGTAACCCTGCTGGCAAATCAAACATTCAACACCAAACTTTGGAGTAGCCTCGAGAACAAATCGAACGGCCAACCTGATGACGAAAAGTGTTACTCGGTGTCGAAAAGAGTTAACTTCTGTAGATAATCGAACAGAGCTTATAAGTCTGTTACCCCTTGGAATCTGAGGTGGCATGTCATTTTTCGAATATCAAGCGTGACGTTTACTCAAGGTTACACCGTTGTCATAATATTTCTAAGTATAAAAATAAGATGTATGGCTCACCAATGGCACCTTTCGTTTTCAAAACTTTCGAAAAAGAACTATCATGATTTTGAAAAAGAAGCTGGAGTCTTTGGAACGTCGATCACCGAGGTAATGGAGCATGAAACGTGAAAAGACTGTATGGAAAAGCCGAATATGGATTGAGTCGACCTTATTAATTGCTCGTAAATACTTCATATTTTTAAGAAAGGAATAATTAACCTTCTTTGATATTTAGATATCTGTTTTTCTAAAGAGTAAACTTGAAAATTTCCCATAATGATTCGATTTACTCCCGCAAAGAAGACCAGCAAAGATATTTAATTACTGTTAACATTTATACCAGGTACCAATTGTTCAGAGTTCAGACCACCTGATGTATTGTAGAAAATATTTTCCACTTACCAGCATCTCGTTTCAAAAGCTCTCCATTCACATCCTGGAGAAAAGAAGATAATGACGAGAAGAAAAGATAAAATATGGATACATATGTGTTATATATAAAATTATGTACATGAATTATATCTAAATAAGAAGGCACCCAACTAGTATCACCCCTATACTCAGGTGGTGAGGTTAGATTAGGTTCTGATTTCCATTTCCAAGCAGTCAGCAAATTTTGATAATTCGCAATGAAAATAATTTTCCATCTGCCTTCAATTTAAACTTTTCTTCTAAAATATATTCTTTACACTATCCGCGCAACGCGACTATTTTTACTGACTTGGAATATAGTTTTCGGACCATCAAGATGGCTTTTTCAAAATCCGAAACGATATTCACAATTTTGTGCGCTTAAAATTCAATCATTCAAGAAATTCAAATTCGGTTTGGTTTAGCGGAGTTTGATCCCAAAGTAGACTTATAGCAGACCACGGAGAGGGGCTCGCCTACGGACGCGGGCTTACGTGCTCCGCTTGTTCACCATTAGCCTAAAATATTCTAAACTAGACTCATACTAGCCTAGACCATGAAGGGGAGAGGATTGAACGAACAGAGCACGCCATAAAAGACATGAAAAATTATCTTTATCTATTTGGCTACCTCAGAAAATCCATCATTTTTTTAATGAATTCAATATACCCTTCAAAGCGTATAAGGGCAAGCTAGAAACCGGTTTTAGAATCGGTATAAGTGCTGTGTACAGTAGAAATTGGATTTTAGAATTCAAGGGACCGAAGTTCTAATTGTTAAATCCATTAAGTGATAGGAATTATGCTTCTTCCATAGCAGCCGAGACTCGCTGATCTGATTGTTGTACAATAAATTGCTAAAAGTGGTATCGTTATTTGAATTTCTAATGAACATTTTTATTGTCCCGGCTAAAAATCCAATTTTCTTTAGTAGTGCTTCTTCAACCCTTCTCTGCAAAATTGAGTTGTTGTTTCAAACATCTTTTTATTTTACTTCCTTCATTGGGCTAAATGCATTTTCAACTATAAAAGGACTGAAAAACCGAAAGGGTAACTCTCTAGCTTCTTTTTTTTTTTTTTAGACAAAAATGGTATTTGATGTGTAGGTATGGCATGCTTTTCCTTTGATTTACTTACTCAAGCCGAGACGTGGCAATAAATTTTTGTGCGAATTATTCATTAGTTTGAAACAAAAAATAATGAAAAGTACATGAAGCCTCAGAATGTATCTACAATTAACAGAACAACTTTTGCAGAAATCCAACTCATCTTAAGTAAAATGAGTATCATAAATTTTTGAACAGGTTTGAAATTCTTGTTCTAAGCCTTTTACATCTTGAATGATTGCATGTGGGAATGTTTGCTGAGAATTTTGTTACGGTACCTAAATTATTAATTTTATCCGAAATTAATTCAAAAACTTACTACGTCATGATTTTCGGCTCCTCTCATTCTTTTGTGTTCCGCTTTCCGCAATTTCCCGGTACGTTCAAAATTTTTCATTGCGTCATCGTACTGAAGATTGTAACATATTAAAAGTGATTAAAAGTGATTATCACAGTGGACATATTCATACAGTGTAGACTGTAGAGAATAATAAAAAGTAAAAAACCAAATACATTCATATTACAAACTCAAAAACTCGAACAGGAGCGAATAGGAAATGAAGATGCAATTACTATTGGATTTAGGTGTCCAGTTGCGCAACCATGTAGTCCAGGCGCATCAGACCAAATAGAGGCGAGAAAAGGGAAAGAACCAAAGAGATACAAAATTTGATGTAATAGAGAGCGGAGAGAGTTCACATCTCCTCCAATACAGCCTCTGCCTCTCAACACTTGAAAACTACAATTGAAATCGTTCTTTAATATCATAGTGGATTTTGTTTGGTTTACAACCTTATCTCAGAGAGGAGGAAGGAATTTTCCGCGAGACCTACGTGGAGCACTTATCTCAAATAATATCCCCCAGCGAAAATTGTCGTGTAATAAAAGTACTTTGCAAACGTTTTTTGAGAAGTACACAACGCATCTTGTCCCCTCTGACGTAAGCAGCCCACATTGTACAATGAGGTGGGGGACAAAATATTTGGAAAAATTGCCGACAACTTTGCGACCCCTCTTGGGCTTATGACGTCAGGAGGAAGCTCACAATTTATGTGCTTCCTATAAATTTCTAGCCCAAGAATTAACTTTCAGGAACACCTTTCTCGCCAAACTTATTAAACTATTGACATTTAGGAACATCTCCCTAATTTTCTCACATAAGCGATGTAAAGCATGCACCAAATATGTGACGTGCATCATGTTATGGTACATTGCTTTCAAATGTTTCCCTACTACACCCACATAGGGAGCTGCGTCAGTGACAAGTAGTAAGAACCTAAAAATGTGGACCGCTTGCTTCATAATCTTGCATGTCATCGCTGAAGCAATAAGATATTCATTTTATGTAATCAAAATGCTAGGTCATGGGACAAGAATTTTTCCTTATGTCAAATATCCTGAAATATCATGATACTATTCTCTTTTTTCCATTTTCTCTGCGCACAAACATACATATTTATTATTCAATGTAGTTGCTTTTCACTCTTCTTGCAATTGCTCAGGAACTTTCCGCTTTGTACTCTTTGCGTTCAATTGTTTAATATCCACAAAAATAACAATTTTATAAAAACAAGGTACTTACTTTAAGGATTTCAGTGTTGAGCGCAAATATATTTGAATCTGAAAGCAAGAGCAGAAAGCATTAACATTGTGTAGTTCATTATAAAACTTCAAGTCGCAATAACTGATCGTATGATTCACAAAAGAGCATCATTCAGTTGGATAAAAAGTACATATTGCTATCTAAAAACTGCTCTAAAATTGTTCTGTAATTGCTGACGGGTGCCGACTTTTAAAATTTTTTATCAACAATACCCGGGCCTTCACCAAAATATTATTATCATTTTTTCTTCTTCACCAAATGATATGAACATTGGAAAAATTTCCTGGTAAGTTACTTGGAAGGGAAAGAAATGAAAAAAAGAAATTTATTTTACTTTTCCTTTCAAAATTTCCAGTTTTTTATTTTGACTTTCTTAGTTTCTCAGTTCTCTTGTGCTAGAATTCGTAAATAAAGGCATCTGCAGAGGCGCTGGTAGCATTGCAGAAAAAGTGATCATGGCGTTCTTTACCATAATGCAACATATAGAATAAAATTGATTTTACAGTCTCAAATCTTATTTTTTGTCAAAATGGTGAAGAACAAAAGTTGTAGCTTTTCAAATTTTCTTTTGGATAAATACAACTTTAGATCGTTTGATGAACTTTTTTCATCATGATCACTTTTTTTGCAAGCTTTCACAATTTGCCTCTACAGTCAATGTAGAGAGCGCCTCCTTTGCCTTTATTTGCAAATTGGAATTCTTGGTTAAAAGACAACTGAAAGGTGCAGTATCTTTCAAATTTTGATGGATTTTGAATTTCACAGTTCGCACGTGACAAACCAATCAGCGGGTCGTTTTTATAGAAAAACAAGTTCTCATTGGTTAAGATATATTAGAGTATAGTGTAGAAAGAAAATCATATTTCTTGTTGCTAAACAAAGGGCTGGTGATGATGATATTAATGGAAATGATAGTCTGTATAATATCAAAGAGAAAAATTTATTTTATTTGAAAAAAAAATCATTCCCAAAATTTCCATTATTTCTTTCCGGGAAGAAATCTAACTGGAAAAAAATTAATTTTCTTCCAGGCCACAGCCGTGGTATGGCGCTAATTGCACGTTGTCTACCACAGTCTACCTACGCACACACTCACTGTAGAATGCCATTAGGCCTAGTACAGGCGATAAAGACACAAAAAATGGGTTTGTAAACATTTTGGGGTACACAAGCGGAAATTGTTGGAAAATGTTGAGTTCGGTGTCCTAAATAACCCCTAAAAAGTCCCGCCTCCCAAACCTTGTGCTTAATTTTTTACGCCACATTTTAGCCCCCCAAAATTGATTTTTTTACAAATATGTCCAAATATCTAAAAAAAAATTAATCCTAGAAAAAAATGTTTCAAACAAAAGTTATTTCTCGTAAAATTTACTATAAAATGAAGTTATTGACCTTGCTTGTAGACCCAACCGTTCGCCCGTAACATTCGTTGAAAATTGTACCTTCGAAAAAAAAATTTGAGAAATCGTCTATTAATTGATTTTTTGAACGTTTTAATGAAGTTTAATAAGAAAAATGTTTATACAATAGTAAAACTGATTGTCATACTTCATAAGTAAGATCAAAAATATCATAGGGAACGGACATTGAATACAATACAACTTGGAAAACGAGAGAAACATCTGAACCACCGTCACAGAAGAACACATATCGCAGACAGCAATAAAAATGTTCCTATCGCCGGATGCGTAGGCTTCCCTTATAGTTAAAAGCGTTCGAAACGGAAAAATCTAATTTTTGCGACACCAAAGCTGTCCCCATGGGAGTTCTGGGGAGGTGACCCTAGGATACCACCCCAGGACTCGCATCCATATTGTGGCGCCATCGAGGCAAGCCCTAGAAATCCGCCAGTTGGTCTGGAGGGTCACCGTTGGGCAGCTCACTGCTCGTCTTCAGGTACCAAAGCCATAGTCATCCCTGGGGTCATCTGTTAATACTATGACAGGTTGCGCATGCGCACCAACCGTGTCCACAAACAAAAAAGTTAACCTATGACATAATCTAATTACAGGAGTAAGCATAGAGTAAATAACAGGGAAGAGAGAAGAGAAGAAAAAAGAAGAATGTAAAGGAAAAAAAGACATAATAATAATAATTTCGCAAAATAAAAAAAAACCACAGGCTTTTCAACCACTTTAACTTCTCTCCCAAGTTTTTCATGGCCCTCTCAACTGGGTTGGCGGGTGGGTTATAAGGCGTTGTAAATTTGGGCTTGACGTTCCTCCCGTGTAAGAACTCCACCCACGCTTCCGATCTGAACTGCTTCGCATTATCTGACAGGGTGGCTTTTACAACAATATTTAGGGCATCAAACTCGTCGAGAACGTGTTCCATTGCTAGGACAAAGCTGGCTGCTTTCATAGCCCTTATCGGCTGATAAGAGACGTACCCAGATAACCGATCAAGAGCCACGAACACAGCGACGACACCACCTCTCTTCAAGGGTAAAGGACGGAAAACGTCCACCGATAACACATCCCCCGGTGAGGACGCCTCTATTCTCGCCATCTGCGGTTTGATGGCTTGATTGGAATTTTTATTATGTTTGCAGGGCACACAATGGCCTACAATCGCACTGACTTTTCTCTTGAGGTCCTTCACATAGAATTGGCGTTTGATCAGCAACTCGGTCTTCAATATCCCGGGATGACAGTATACCTCGTGGAAGAACAGGATTAGGTAATTTGCCGCATGCTACGGGACAACAAGCAAAAAAACACCACCCTTGCATCTCTTGAATATTCGACCGTTGCTGATGTGAAACTTATCGCTCTTCCCTGCCTGAATTTGTTTCCGCACTCTCACGCAAAAAGGGTCCGAATCTTGATGTACGACGATGTTTTCGAAAAGGTTAATTAATAACTCTGAAAGCTCCTCTATGCTTTCGCTAACTCTTGATTGTAGAGCGTAACACGCTAGACCACCTGACCCGGCAAAGTCCTGATCATGCACCTCACTCTCGCCCCTTCTTCGTTGAAGCAGCTTTCAAATTTTACCATGCCTGTGAACAACTCACATTCAGCTAGAAGTTATATCGCTTCAGTACATACTAGATTTCTCCTCGGGCCGCTTGTTGGAAATGTTAAATTCTAAACGGTGACTTATCATGGTGATAGGACTGGTGACGCTTCCCTCAAGGCACTGATCTATGCACCCGACGATGCACTCTCCGTCCACCTTGATCATGACAAAGAAAGGGAGAGAGAAGTTGGGTTGCGATAGTCTCAAGTCATGGTAAAAAGCCTTTTTCGGGCTAAGTAAGCCTTCTCAAGCGCTGTTGTTGTCTTAATGGGGGACGGGCACGTTAGTAAGTCCAAGATGGGAGCTATCAGCAGTGAGTAGTTAGGAATGAATTTTGATTACCAGTTGAGGAAACCCACCAACTGTTGGACCGCCCTTTTGAAAGGAATTGCGAAGTGTGAGTTTTTGAAGTAACGTTGTTCAAATTTCTCGAAAAATTCACCCTTCGCTAGATTTTTAGTTATACCACCCTCCTGAAGCATGTGCCATTCGGTCTTGTCGAGGGACAAAGTGAGGTTCGCTTCGTAAACAATTTTGATGACTGCTGCCATTAAAGTCAAGTGTGTCTTAAAATCGGGAGTCTGTGTTCCACATGACGTGTTCGTTAATTAGTTCTCGCGGACGTGCATTATTACGGCAGTAAGTATAGTGGTGTGAAACTGTATTGCTCTTATACTGCCCTAATATTGTGTTCAATGTCCGTTCCCTATAATATTTTTGATCTTACTTATGAAGTATGACAATCAGTTTTACTATTGTATAAACATTTTTCTTATTAAACTTCATTAAAACGGTCAAAAAATCAATTGAACGCGTCTCCGGAAGAAGGGCCCAACTTGAAAAAACCTGTTTTGAGAAAAACGTGCTTAAAGATTCAAAACGCTACCCCGAGAAAACTATGGCTCCTGGCGGATTGATTGATGAATGAAATGAAAGAGTGTACACTCTAAATTCAAAATCAAAATAGAAAATGGAACTTGCATCAAGTTATTGACCATATATATGGACCTGAAAAGTGCCAAAGTTAGGCCCTTTTTTAAACGACTTTTTTTTTTTGTTATTTTTGCGATACAATCTCTCTCTGAAGTGACAAAATGCAAATTTTTCAAGTGAATTTATTACTTGGCCAAATGACAATGATGATATACAAAAATGGGAAGAAAAAAAATAGGTGGAAAAATTTTCATAATGCTTTTTTGGGACGACATCTTTATTTTCTAGTTTTACAGTAGATATTAGAGCAACGACGCTGTGATTGGTTCTTGAGGATGCAAAATCAGGTGGACAATGACTTTTCATTGATTCCTCAGGACGACCAGTCCATTTTGGAGAGCTATTGACCAGTTGGACTTCACTGGAAATAGTTTTCTCCTCCTCTTTCCTTCCTAACTCCATTTTTTTCACTACAGGCTAATCTTTAAACCCCTCTTTACTCCTCTTTTACGATAGATAGCGCTTTGTAATTTTACATCGTGATAAAAAAATGAGTGTAGAGTAACAAAAAACAAAAAAACAAAAAAGGGCCCAAGTCAAGTTAGGCCTTTTTTCTGGAGACGCGTTCAATTAATAGACGATTTCTCAAATTTTTTATTCGAAGGTACAGTTTTCAACGAATGTCACGGGCGAACGGTTGGGCCTACAATCAAGGTCAATTGCTTCATTTTATAGTAAATTTCACGAGAAATAACTTTTGTTTGAAACATTTTTTTCTAGGATCAATTTTTTTTTAGATATTTGGACATATTTGTAAAAAAGTCAATTTTGGGGGGCTAAAATGTGGCGTAAAAAATTAAGCACAAGGTTTGGGAGGCGGGACTTTTTAGGGGTTATTTAGGACACCGAATTCAACATTTTCCAACAATTTCCGCTTGTGTACCCCAAAATGTTTACGGCAAAGTTTTATCGCCTGTACTAAAAGGTGACCAAAAACACGCGCAGCGATGACAAAAAAGCCTTAATTTGGCCGTAATTTGGTACCTAGCTAATTTTTAGCTAAATTGTACTGGACAATCAAGAATGAGAAAAGCAGGGTCGGTTACCGTTTTTAATAATCATTGACCTTTCAATTTATGTTTTGTTATTTTCCAAGTTCAAATTTCTTTTTGATTATTATGTAACGTTATGGTTAAAAAATTTTTTATCGTTTTTTTTTTTTTTTCGTTTTGTTATAGCTGGAATGGATAGATGACAAAATAATAAACTTGTACTCACCCAGCAACAAGGAAGTCAGGATGACAATTACAAAAACTGTGACCAAATTTGACATTTTGTCTCAAAAAAATAACTGTCCTCTCTAATTTCTATTCACGTAACGTCTAATGTGTTGCTCAAACACGGACAAGAATGTTGATTTTATTCAGTGTTTAAAGAATTTGAAGAAGCAAAATGAATGAGACATAAATGGCGACCAGATTTCATTCATTTATTGCGTGTAAAAATCGACTGAAGAAAAAAGATTCTACGTCCGTATTCGGACCGGACAACGGGCCACCAGCGTCGCCTGTGTAAAATACTATACTGATGAACAAACGGTGTTCAAATAGCGCCGTGTGATTGTGACTCAAAAATTCTGATTTTTTTTTTAGTTTTCCTTCTGAACTTCTCTAAAAATAACTGATTTAGGCGTGTACACGTAAGGAACAAAATTGAAGAGCAGAAAATTTTCTTTCAGATAGAAATATCTTTGGTAGATTTTAAAAATTCGAAAATTTTTGCGCGACGCTAGCGCTGCCCGGTCTGATTTCATAAAATAATTAGTAAGTTGTAATGTTGTACAATCGAAAAACGTGAGATCACGTGACCGTAGAGAAATGGTCAGTCAAAGTCTCAAAGTTTACACCCTGCAGTCCTTACTATGAGTCCTTTTAGTTGCACTGTTGAGTTACTAGTAAATAGTAGACCCGAGACGATCGAAAAGCCTTCTGCAACAACATCGAATTATTTCTTATCAGCTTATATTTTTACTGTATTTTTATAAATTATGAGTTCTTCACGGTTCACTTTTGGTCGTACTTTCAGAATAAAGTAAGAGTAATCAATATCTATTGAAAAAACAACGACTTCAGACCCAGATTCAAGATTTTTCATCACACTTTTGAATTCGGCCATGAATAATTTAAATGAATTACCCGCGTTTCAAATCGTGGACACATCAGTGGTGGAAGAGACGAACGCTGTAACTCAATCGGAGCCGGCGAGTATTCCAGAGACGCCTGTCTTACCAACACCTTCGACGGTAATATCGCGTAAAACTGACGTGTTTTGTCATGAGATTGTTGAATAGCTTCCCATCGATTGATTAACAGGTTGAATCCGTGACAACACCAATTCCAAGTACAGTTTCAACAAGTAGTTCTAGTCCTCTTCTAACTACTATCACTAATTCGTCCTCGACAAGTTCGACTCCAACACCATCGTTCATCAACCAGAGTCACTCAGCTCAAGCGTCGAGCAGTCATACTCCCAAAAGTACTCAAGCAAGTGCCAGTAATTTATCAGCAAGCAGCACAAATCACGAACAGGTGAAGTGTGTAATTTCAAACATGAAGATTATGTCAACTTGCTAGTAAACCCTCAGTTATGAATTTCAGATCCTAACAAAAACACGCCTTCAAGATTTAGTCAAAGAAATTGATCCTTGCGAGCAACTGGACGAAGAAGTGGAAGAACTATTGTTGGAATTGGTGGACGATTTCGTCAATAGTACTGTAAATACGGCTTGTGTGTTTGCGAAGCACAGAAATGCTACGGCTGTTGAAGTGAAAGATGTTCAACTATATTTAGGTAAACCACATCGTAAAGACGCTCAAATAACACACTGCTAGGATGAGATCTGATAATTTATTTTATGTTTTAGAAAAAATGTATAGTATGTGGATTCCTGGTTTCGGCACAGAAGAGGTGAAACCATACAAGAAACCTCCTATGACAGAGGCTCATAAACAACGACTTGCTTTAATTAGAAAATCTCTGAGAAAATACTAGAGCTAACAATCTCTTCATCACTCGTAAGTATCTTCGGCTAATCCTAATTCAGAAATTAGATCTTCATTTTGAGTAATAGTGTAAACGTACGATGTTATTAGCTTCGTTGCTTGTATAGACTGGCCTGAAAAAGGGAAAGTGGTGGTGAATGAGAGGGAACAATAACTTGCTGATTGAGATGCTTTCTTCGATGTAAAACTCTCATAATATATTCGTAGATCTGTCTGTCGGTTTCTGTTTATTCTGAGGCTTTCATCTCACTTTCCCTCGACCGTCCGGTCAATATTGTAGAGATTTTAGCTGCATGCCTTGCATACACGAAGGCGTAAAGTTGTTTATATAAGCTGTAACGTAAGGCAATATATCCATGAGTTATTAATTGAATTATGTGCTTGAAGATCGATTATTGGGTTTATGAATGTGCTGTACATTATCTATCCTGTTGTGAACCTAGTAATCATCCTTTCCTTACATGAACATGCAAGTTGAAAGAGAACGCAAGACGTAACGAACACCGATTTTCATTTGACACTTGTCCGTTTGACATGTTGTATCTGAATCTATATCTATTTTAAACGCCTGAGATAGCCAGTATCGATATCCAGTGAACGAATATGAATTTCAAATGTTTCGTTTTATATTGTCGTTCATTATTATTATTAATACTGATCAAGCCCTTGTTTTGTTTCATACTATAGTCCTCGCAAGAACAAAAATTCTTTTAGTTGTATTAATTGTTTTTTTTTTTTTTTTTTTCTAGGAATTGATTGCTTGTTTGAACGAAATAATTCCATCAGAAGACCGTCCATTAGAATTGTGGTATGGCTATTTTGCAGTGTTCATCAACTGATCAGCCTTGTGACCTTCAGATGATACCAGCTATGAGTTATTTTCCATGAGTGTCTCCAATAAAACACAAGCGTCTTTTGACCCAACGTCAGTATTTTGTAGAAGTTCTTTGCAAATGCTATTCATTATGCAAACTAAGAACTTGTTGATAAATTTCCAGAAGTTGTTTTGTCGTAATAAAGAATGAATATGAACAGATACAAATAGTTATTTTATTTCATCAATTTGATTGCTTACTCGTACTATTTTAACTGTTGATCATTTCTGGTAGCGAACTGTATCGGCTGATTTTGGCGTTTGTATCTACTTCGCCCATTTTACACCTTGCAAACAGATTACATGAACCGAACAAGGTATCGTAAACTCATAATTGATGACTTGAAATCGATGTAAAAAATTTAAATATTTGATTATTATGAGAAAGAAATGCAAACAGTTTTTCCACGTAGATTTTCATACATCGTAAAGTAGTATTTATAAAACTGCTGAGCACTTCTTAAAAATGAATTTCTGATATCGCATTCATTTTCAACGTAGCGGTAATCGTTTTGATGGAGAAATGAGTTGGAACAGGAAAAACGCATTTTCCAAGGATAGATATTTCTAGAACAGCCTGTTATCAGATGAAATATGAAAAGTCTCAACATAAAAATACTTGAATTTTCTCCTTTCTGGTTTAGCCATTATTGGTCGAGGCTATGTTGCCGAATTTCACTGGATTAAATGATGGATAAAAGCACTATCCACTTACTATTCAGCATAAAATTTTAATTCTAGTTGAAGTTTAAAACAAAAAATTATGATGGAGGGGATGTCTGAAAGAATAAGTCGACGCGCGTCAACTTTTCTAGTGGGGTTACAACTTGCGATCCTTTGCGCAAAAAAGAATCGTAGAATCATTTTTACTACCAAGGTTTGTTCTATTCAGAACAAGAACTGCGGAATATTCATTCAATTATAAAGTTTTCTATAGCTTCTCAACATCAATCATCGCGTCCTGATTTCTAGTCCACATAACAATTTAAACAAATATATTTAACAATTTATGAATGAAATTTTAGTAAAGTATTAAATAGTTGATATCAAATACAGCAATAACAAAGTATCATTTAGAAACACAGAAAAGAAAATGGATATGTAATCCAGATATTAATGTCACGAGTAACTCAACACGTTAGATGATACGGGTTTGAGTGACGTATTTAAGCTGGGTTTGGAAGACCAAAATTAGCGCTAAACAAAGCACGAGCTCAAAATAATCGAAAACGTGAAAACAAAAATGGTAAATTTTGGATCTCGAATCGTCATTAATATTCACACTTCGAGAGCTTCGGTTAGTCCTGAGAGTGTTTGCGTCTTCTATAATATAGGTACACGCATATTGACTGCAGAAATTTTTCTTAAGAGCGACATTAAGACCAAGGCACAAAATACGAACACAGACTGAATAACCATAATAACCAACAAAAGTCCAAGATTCGTGCGAGTATCTGTCGACAAAAATATTATTAGAAAAAAATATTTCATTGCGGTTAATCGTAACGACAGAAAGTGTTACTTCACTTCTTCCTAGTTTTTATGAACATTATTATAAATTTTCAAACTTACCTACTCCACAATCTGTGGTTTAAAATCAGGCTTAATGACGTCATTTAGAGATTTCGCGTACAAATCCAATCTTTGCGTCATCTAAAATAATTCAAATTCAATCAATTTCAAACTAAGATTCACTTTTTTAAAAGAAGATAGAAAGTGGAACACTTGATGCTTAGATACGAATGATACGAAGCAAAAGGAAACGAATGATGGCCTCAGAGAACATTTAGTTGGGTAAAATCAAAACTCAAGAGTGTGAATACTAACCGGGAATGTCCACTTATCTCTCACTTGACGACATAAATTCAAATCGATCTCAACGATGAGCAAACCGTCATTCAATCTGGATAATGTCTGAAATTTACAAACAAATAAAGTGAAATAACGTAAACAACGTTCCTTAAGGATGATGACGTTCAATATTCGTAAGAGAATGATCATTCGAAAAGATGAGAATAACTCCAGTTTGAAGGGAAAGAATAAAACTAAATAGCCGTACGATCAGCATAAGGCCTACACATCCTTCTTTCCGTTTATTATAATAAGTTGCGAGGAAAAAAAAACTTTTCAACAGTTCACTCTAGTTTGAAAGCCATATCACAACAAGAAGAAGTCAAATAGTTTAACCCAATCAGCATATAAGCCTCACCCGTGTCTGTGAGCCGTCAGGAGCGGCAACGTAACTAGATCCATAAAAATGACCAAAATCACGATGTGGAGGTTTTCCATCTCCTGATGTGAATTCGTTTGGAAATACTTCAGTGCCAACGCGATTAATAGCGCAAGTAAAATATCCATTCGCGATGGCAGCGTTCCTAGCTTCGATGCGCCACAATGGTTCACTACAAACAACAAAATAATTAAACTTCAAATTTTATCCGGGAAGTTTTACAGAATGGGCTTTAATTTCAACGAATGATGAATTTTCTCTAAATTTTGAAGATGAAAGAGAAATTTCTGCAAAGAATCCTTTGTCTCCCTCTGCAAGAGTTCCATATTTTCATATAATCTAACTTTTGAATGAAGTGATCGAGTTCTAGACTCCACAAATCAAACTTGTACAGTATCATCTCACCTCAGACCGGTAATCGTAGCGGAGGGATTGTACACAATTTCCGCGCCATTTAATCCAAACATGAGCCAATTCAGCGGATGATGTCGGCCATAACAGATATTCACTGCAACATTTCCAAACTCTGTCTGCAAACCACCAAATTATCAGAGAATGTGGAAAGTTATCTAAATTATCTTGCTCGAAAGCGCACTCAATATGAAGGCAACCTTTCCCATTCGTAGCTTCACAATACTTTTCAATGAATTTTTCAGTGTGTTGCACGATACTACTGGATATGGACTTAATTCTTACCTTAAAGACAGGATGTCCTGTATTTCCCTCCATATAATACGTAGACTCATTGAAATCCCCGACTCTCGGAATATGGTTTTTTCTATGTTTTCCTAAGACTTTTCCATGATTGTCGATAACAACTGCCGTATTCCAAATGATATCATTCTTCGTTTCTTCGCGTTCCAAAATTGGCGATATGACAACGATGTTGAGCTCCTTACATAGCTGCAAATTGCATAGACTTTTATAATTGGTTCTGCATGACTGAGTTGTGAGGAAATATTTCTATCTCTTACTTTTTGCAAAAATGTAGTCGTCGGTCCTGTTTCGGCTGACTCAGCGAATTCACACCATGGGCGTTTCTCGCGAGTACAAAAGGCAAACGGCATGGCTATAATTGAATAGACCATAAAATGAGTTTCTTACGACCTACACAAATCAGATATTGAAAAAAGTTGAATGGTTCTTGAGTCTTCACTTACTCCAAGCTTCTTGTAACCCAATGATGTTGGTATTCATTTTGGCTGCAGTTCGAATAATTTGTTCAATACGTTGATGTAAAGCGAACCTCTGTTTGACAAGGCTCTCCGTCGTCGGTAGAACTATTTTATTCTGAATAAGACCGACTCGCACAATCCTGGGAATTGATAGTGTAATTGGAATACGTAGTTATAAATAGAAATGATAAAACAAAAGGTACCTCGGTTTTCTTAATTCTTCGATTTCGGCATCTATTTTGCAAGCTTCGATTTGAAAGGAATTATCCGATCCGTAATTCTTCAACTCTGTCGGCACTGGTAAATCTCTGTATTAACATCAATGGGATTTGTAAGTAGTGGAAAAACACGACTAGGTTAAAATGAACAAATGAACAACGTAACTTACGTTACATTTCGACCATTGAGGATGGCAGTCACTTGATTATGAACTTTTTCCGGCAAATATGTTTTCAACACCTCATCTACACTAGGAATAATTTCCTCTTGCATCGATGCCATCTTAATTTCAGAATGTCTCCGAACAATTGACCCTTCCGACTTCGGCACGAAGTTATTTTTAAAAAAAGAAATCGCAAAAAATATATATAAATATTTTATATTTTTCTATTTAAAAATATTTTTGATAACGGCACTTCTCATCTATTTACAAATGTTATCATTAAATACGGACAGCGCATGAATGACTCGCTTACGCGCGGTTCAGTTAGTGAAATGATTTTCTCAAGACGTTTATCACGACCTTCAAATCGTGACTCGTAACGTCTCTTTTCTTATTATTAAATTCATACAGTTTTCCGAATAACAACCTTAATTGCATAACAATGGAATCTTTTGTATCATAATTAGAACTAATTTAATACTTTAAATACCGGTAATTCTCTTCAAAGATATTGATTGTTGAAAATAAAAATAAGAAAAACTCGAAAGGAATTTTTTCAAATTCTTTTCCTCTTCTCTGATGTTTTCAATTTCCTAACCATTCGTTCTTGCAATTCGAGTAATTTCTTTTTCCGATCTTGCAAAGCCTCACCCTGTGGGAGAAAGCAGTTGATGGAAAATTAATAAGAATAAATTTTTCTCAATAGTCATTTCAGTTTGACTCAGAATTTTCAACCTAGTTTCTATATTTTCCTCAATAATACAGAAGAGAACTTACAGCCAGATTCAGAAGCATTTGCTCCACTAATTCGACGAATTCCAGAGCGGTGAAATCCTTCTCCTCGGACTTACCCAGCAAGACATACGGACATTGAGGAGCATGGCTTTTGTGTTCTTCTCTACGTACAGAATAATAAAAGTCATTACATTGAGGATTGATAGGAGAAGAAACATTGACCGCACTAGAGCATATTACTCACAATGGATCGTCCTGTTTTTCCCATCCATCTAATGTCTTCAAACAGACGAAGCATTTTGCGGAGTCTGTTTCATTCTTCTGTAAATAGAAACCAGCTTGAGCCATCTGCAAGCCAATTTCAAGAAATAATATCCATCAATAAATCATCGAGTTACAAGATACTTCAAAATAGAGGATTATTCATTTCTTGTTTTCTACAGAAGAGATATTTCCGAGAATTTTAACCCCAGGTAAATTTCTGTGCAACGTTCCATGCTATCGAATCTGTTTTCACATATCAACTACATCAAAATACGAAACTCAGAACTCCAGACTCTACCGTGCGGATAAAGAGCCAAAATCATACGAAACATGATCGTTTCTTCTGCAACACAACGGAGGGTGTACCCAACAAACTCATGCGGTGATTCACTAATTTTTCAAAGGATTTTTTTCATGATTTTTCCTTCCTTCATCAAGGTAGTTCAAGTTTTCGTCGCTGAGAAGCTAGATTTCAAAAGTAGGAGGTGAAAAATGCGCTCTAATGATAAAATTTTCCTTCGGGTTCAAGTTTCTTCATTCATGATCATCTCCTAGTTTAGATGTCCCTACCATCCAAGAATCGAACAATATCTCTTCTTAAACGTAGATAGAAATTGACTCTACTTTTAGAACCGGGAATACAATAGTAATTTTGAATTGAAATGTACAACGAAATATTTCCGCGAGTTAAATGCTAGATGAGCATATTATAATGTCACCTTCTCCTGCGTGCAACGAGCTGATTTGTCGTTTTTATAGATCCAATTCCCGAAACTCTGCAGTCTCTTTTCATACAGGAACATTGCCTTGGGTTCGAAGTCGTTCATTGGAACTGATATCCTGAATTTGAAATCGAATTGAAAATAAAAAGAATGAAATCAGAAGATCAGTCAATCATCCTCACTCACATTACTTACTTCGGAAATTTTGCTAGAACAATATTATTTTACAGTCACTGGGGTTAGTCCAACACAGAGTAACCCACAAAATATTTGCTTATGATTTCTATCCTAATTATCGTCTACTACTAATCAATTAATTCTTAATTATTATTGTCTACAACTAATCAATTACTTCTTTTACATTAAAAGGCTGTTGAAACTTGAACATTGAAAGCAGTGTTCATAAATATCGGCTTTCGGCGGGACTTGTCAAGAGAAAACTCTTATCAGAGTTACGTTGTTATTGGTTATTCTTATCAGTCCTAGGATGAAAATCAGTTGCTATTGGTCGTGATATTGGCATTGGTTAGCTGTCGCTCTGTTGAAGGCCCAATAGCTCGAAGCGTCATTTTTTATTTTTTACCGCCAAAATTAGAATTTATTGATAATAAACTGTTGATAATGGTATTGAAAAGAAGCCGAAAGCAGTATGAGATATTAATTCAACTATTCAAGTTGTGGATGAGATCTCATTTTTCAACTTTGCTTGTCACCGTTCTCATTCAATATGGCTTTACGCGATAATGAAGATCTATCTACCGAAGAACTGACTGAAATGATAAACCTACTCGACGTTCACGATAACGATTTGAATAAATTGTTTCAAGAAATAGATCGCCTAAGATTGAGTGACGGAAGTTGTGAAAATACAGTTTTCTACGCAAGTACAGCATAAATTCAATTATTTTGACTCAATTCTGATGCTCCGTGTACAACCTAGTATATTTTCTTCCAGGTTATTGTAAACTAGCCGCTCAATTATGCCACAAACAAGATTTGTATTCTGAGATGCTGTACTACCTCAGTGAGAGTCATGCCGCAGATTTACGCCAAAATTGTTATCGTTGGCGAGTAATGTTTTCAAATCAGTATGTATTCTTGTTCAAAACTCTTCTTTCGTGCGATTTATATGAGCTATAATGTTATTTCTGATTGTGATTCCCCACTAAAAATAGATGTCATTCTGATCTCAAAGATAAATATACCTCGTTTCAAAGTTCATACGCCAGTAGTCATTATGAAGGTTTATGTAATAGAATAAAGGAACTTCCCAAAGGTAATGATGATAAAATGTTGCATAGCCACAGTTTAGTTTTGTAACTAATAATTACAGTTCTTTCTGTTTTAGAATGGACGTTAGTACAGATTACCCAACAGTTCCATACCGGCGAGGCGTGGGAATTGAGGAAACCCAATACGGTTGTGAATGAAACTGGGTTACACATAGTGCGATATAGTTGCGGAACAACTGAGTAAGAATATCATGTGCTTTTGAAGTCATTTGAATGTAATCCTCTCTAAAAACGTTCTATTTATTTTTACAGGACCCCTATTCACGTTTTCATACCACCACTGAATAATATTTACTCTTCGGAGAATATTTTGGATGTGATATATAGTTCTGTATTAAATCGATCTTCTCATTTAAGAGGAATAGGAAACAAATTAATAAAAAAAAGACGGCTAGAAAATTGTGATAAATTGAAAGTGAGTATTTCTATAAATTATAAAATTAGTCTAGGCTTAGTAACTTTTAATTAAAATAACTTTAGGAAGTTACTGAAGATATTGCGAAAGTATGGTTAAAAGAATGGCGATGTTTATTATTGGGAAAAATTTGTGATAAAGAAACGGAGGCTGCTATTAGACAAACGATCAATGAGGTTCTGGATGCTGAGTAAGTATAAAATCAAGAATTATTTCAACGCGACTTGAAAACCGAGATAATGTTCTAATTACTGTATTTAGTAGATAAATGACCACGTTCTTATTCGTTTTTATTTAACTGTAGAGACTCGAACATCCTCGAATACAATAAATTATTGATTCACCAAGTTGCAAACGGTTGTGGACTACTAGCGAAATCCGATATTGAAAATGCTTTGACTCTTTTAATCAGTGATGAAGGATTAAGAGCTCGACTGCTGAAAAAAATATTGGAGTTGCAGAGTCGATTCGAGAAATTGTATTACGTTAAACGCTATCCAGTCATTTTTTTAATCGATGAGGTAAAATACTATGAAGCGTTTCTTTTTTAATTTTCTACAATACGTACAAAAGATTCAATAGTGTAATATGATATTCATTCGTAGAAATTGCAATGTATGCCGTGGGAAGAAACTCCCGGCATAAAAAGACAAGCCATCAGTCGTCTTCCTTCCATTCATTTTGTCCACGCATTGTATAAAATGCACGAAAGTAAAATAGTCGACGGGAATGTGTACGTTGGAGTTCAGGTTACGATCTGATGAAAAGAGGAAGAGCGACTAGAAAAAATTCTTTAAATGAGGATTAATTTTCAGAAGAATTTTCTCTCGTGAAGTAACCGGATATTACTGCATCAATCCCGACCAGACTCTTCAAAATACTGAAGAACAAATGGTCGCGTTTCTGGAAAAAAGGTTTCCCACATGGCAAGGTTCAGTTGGTGCAATTAGGACGAAAGAAGAAATCACGGATGCTGTTACCAAATACGATATTTTTCTGTAAGTTCTCGTGTTTCGTTGATCATCTCAAAGAATGAGATTTGAAGATGTTTTTCGACTGTCGTAGTTACTGTGGACACGGGAGCGGTAGTCAGTATGTGAAAAGTTCGCAATTAATCACGCTGAAAGCAAAAGCAATACCTCTACTATTTGGATGTGGAAGTGTCGAGTATAAAGATCACGGCGGACGAGTACCATTTACGTCGCATGCGAACTTTTACCTCATTTCGGGAAGGTAACCTCGTGTTTGCTTCTTGAAACTAAGAATTTTCTTGCTAATAATTAAAATATCTCTCAATTATAGTCCCTGCGTGGTGGGTATGTTATGGTCTGTCACGAGCAAGGATACCGATAAAATGGCTCTAGCGCTACTCAACTATTGGCTTCCAGGAAAGCCTGTTGTAATAGATGGTAATTCTAAATTTTTTAATTTTTTCACGTAAAATAGCTAAAATTTGAGATTTTTATTCAGTCTCCAATGTGTTCAGGAATGGAAAAATTTGACGGAGATCAGATACATTCGGCGAGTACAGAACCAGAGTTACTGAGGGCCATAAGATTTTCACGCAGTGTAGCTGATTATAATTTCAACAGCTGTGCAATGGTTGTTCATGGTCTACCTGTGATAATAAAATAAATGTGTAGGTTTATTGTAGTTTGTAAAGAAGTGAAGTCATGTTCTTTTTCTTTCTTACATGGATGAGAATAAATCTACTTCATATTGTTCGTTTCAACTTCTAGTTTTCATAATGTAAAATGTTGATTCACAAGTCATGCGTATATCTAGTGGCAATTTTCTTCGAAAGAATCCTTCGAATTCAATTCCAACGAGAAACATTTTTCCTATCTTAATTTATACAACATAATTAAGAATCAAAAATATTTCTAAAATGATGTCACATATTATAGCTTCAAATTGAGTTGTACAACGAGGACAGACGTGAAGTTTCGCACACAAGTACAAAAATTCGTCTTATTATAGAACATACGGACCAGAAATAGGATCACAGGAACGACGACATCATGTTTAATACTATGAAGGAGTATAAAATTACTGAAATAATTAATAGAATTCATCACAGTTCAGGCTAGTTGTAGTTGTTGTATACTTTCGGCAGCTATCATATCTTCAACTTCTGTCTTAATTGACATGAAAGGTAATTCTGTAATCGTAATAGATTCACTTTTATACTTCAAATGGGTCTTACGATGTTTCTTCATGTCACTAAGCTGTCTGAAAGGTCTGTCACAATCCGGACACTTATAAGGTTTGGTATCGGTATGAATATTGACGTGATTCACATGAGTGGTGAGTTTTTTTGATTTTTTGCCGCAATACTGGCAGGTGTATTTGTACTCATCTCCATGAACCAACATATGCTGCACCAAACAACCTTTCGTCCGGAAACTTTTTGTACACTGGGTACAGGCGTACGGACGTTGATTCGTGTGAATTAACAAATGATTCTTGTAAATACACGCATTTTTACAAAGAAAATTGCAGAATCGGCATTCGACACCATCTTTTCCTTCGTGTTTAGCTTTGTGAAATAAAATGGATATTTCGGACGAGCTTTTTATGTTCGAATTGCAAATATTGCAAAAGAATCGCTCAACAGGCTCGAAAACCTTTGAATCGTTCTGCTCTTGATTGATAACTTGACAAATGTTGTAATGACTATTGAGTTTGGCCTCGTGGGTGAACCCACGATTACATCGATTACAACGAAAATATTTTTTATGTTGCAAAAGCTTGTGCTGAGCGTTAGATCGTGACGTTTTGAAACGCTTACCACAAATCTCGCACATGTAACGAGTACCCTCCATGTGTATGAGGACGTGATCGGAAATTGCAGAGCGGGTAAAAAAACATTTATCGCAATCATTGCATATGAAATATTTACCCCCGGTGTGTGTGGTTATATGCATGTTATAATCTTGAATATTTGCTGCCACGAAATCGCATTGGCGACAATTCACTGTATCTGAGCCATCGTGTTTAGCCATGTGAAATAGAAAATTAGCTTCGGAAAATATCTTCTTGTTACATTTCTGAGGGGAAAAAATCATAGAAATTACTAGAACAAACTAATTAACCATAATTTACATAACAGATTGATCAAATACTTACATGACA
The DNA here is from genome assembly GCA_035079395.1 of Aspidiotus destructor. NCBI lineage: Eukaryota > Metazoa > Arthropoda > Insecta > Hemiptera > Diaspididae > Aspidiotus > Aspidiotus destructor. The sequence continues at coordinate 4,423,333 of JAVHKZ010000003.1, read as the reverse complement.
GAAAAACCATTTCTTCAGAAACTTCTTATTCCTCTCCTTACAATATTCCAACTCCTTGATGGTATGGTACATTTTATGTTGTTTCAAATTATCCGTAATTTTTCCACATACGTCGCATTGTTTCTCCTGACTTGAGGCGAAGTCATCGTCAATTTCAACCAATTGTAAATTTTTGTTCGGATGTTTTTCGTTAATATGATTGGAGAGGGTATCGTTATCCGGAAAATATGAGTTACAAACAATACACACAGTTGAAGTGTTCTTATGCTGAGCGGCGTGTAGTCTAAATACTAGAGGTGATTTGTAAGAACGATTGCACACGTTACAATAATATTCCCGAATTCTCAAAGGTTGATCCGACATTTCATTATCCACAATATATTCTTGGAATGCCTCTTTTTCCAATTTAGCAACATCTTCTGTCGTACAATAATGATTTTGGAATGATTTTTCGGAGTCGAATGTTTGTTCACAATTGCTGCACGTAAACAGAATAGCTGAATCAGCATCTGACAACCATTTCACGCGTTGATCTGGTAATTCAATAATCGAATCACCGATTTCGTAATTCTCGAGAAATACTGTTTCATTGGTTTCAGCGGTAGTACTTTCTTCTTCAATCAATACATTCTCTCTCTTGAAGTTCTCATCTTTTACACATATAATTGCGTCATCGGCGCTGGAGACCACTACGGCTCGACTACGCTCGTCCATTATGAGACCGTCTCTTTTCAGAATGTCTTGCATATTGACTTCCACCATTTCTGGATCCACCACGAGCAATTCGACGAAATCGTCTACATCGGTGAATACAGCCGAAGCATTATTCTCACTCGATGACATACTCTGCACTCTAAGTAATCCATTTTTCGCTTTGAAAACCATATCTTCTTCAGACCTACAAGATAAAAGAAACATTATCAGAAAGGGTGAAGGTTTCGAGGACTCCGAACTCATTTCTAACATTAAAGAACAATAATATTATAATATAAAAAGTTTATTTCATATCAAAGTATTTTAACGTAAATACACGCAGAAAATGTTTCATTCAAGCCACAATATGATAAGTCGACATAATATAAACAAGAACTATAAATTCATAATGATGACTCTGGTTCAACTGGAAACTAAACAATAAAAGCGAGAATATTATCATGCTGCTTCGAGTCTTTTCACAATATTAGGATGAGCTTCTTCTAAATTCGTAATTTCATGGTACATTTTATGACGAATAGAATTTGCTACACGAGTTTTACAAAAGTGACAAAATCCAACAATAGGCTTAGGAACTACTTCTCTAACAGATTCATTTTGTTTGCCTAATTTCCCTTTTTGCTCTTTTTTTTTCACATTTTCTTCTTCTTCATCAGACCAGTCGTGCTCACGTAAATGTCGAACAAACGCAAATTTTGAAGCCATCGCTCTACCACAAACATCGCATATCCATCTCGTAGCTGGTTTTTGAATTTCCCTTAAAAAGCCGTCAATCGCCAGAACTTTCCGCCTCCGCCCGCCAGGTTGATTGATAGGTTTCGGAGGAGGTCTGGCTCCTTTTGTCGCAGACGACGAAGCTGTTTGTGACTCGACAACTGGTTGAGATTTCGTGGAGGATTGGAGGACACTAGGTTTTGTTGTCGACATTGTACTCGGAGTAGTAGGTTTGGACGACGTGGAAGTTGCTACACGTTCAATCGATTGTTGTGAACCCACAGTAGTCTTGACTGACTCTAAGCGTTCGTCATTTTTACGAGTGATATCATGAGAATCAGGGGAAATATTTGGAGAGGATGAAATTTTTTCAAAGATTGTGTTCTTCGACACTTGTTTTTTCAAACCCGGGTGAAATCGGGCTATGTGACGAAGACATTCTTCTTTCACTTGGAATTTAATATCACAAGTACCGCATCGATACAGTCGCAAATAATGGATTGGACGATCGACACCGGTCGGTCGCTGGGTCGAAAATGCTGGCGATCCGGTAGCAATGAAATTATTCGATGCGGGAGGAACATTATTTGACACTACACGATTTGCATGCACATTGCCAAGTGATTTTTTCGGAGATGTTATACTCTCTTTATTCAGGCTGATTTTATTCTTTCCATTCAGCCGAATATTACTGTCTTTATTAGCAATAATTTCAGGTCCATTTTCCTCGTGTGTTAGTGCATTAGGCGATCTATAAAACAAATAATAACACACGTTATTATTTTGCGATCTTCGACTCGGGTAACATCAATGCATTATTAGTTGGTAATTTTTGATTATTTAGGTCGCTAGTGTCTTGGTTTCTCATCCAGTACTTTTTCCGACTGATGGGAGCGCTTTAAACGAGGCCACGAATACACGTAGAAAATTAATGTTTCACTTATCGCTTAGATGTTCGTCGTAAATACATTATAAGACAGTACATGAATGAATACAATCTATTCGATACAGCACATATGATCATATGACTGCCTTCATGGCGAATGAATACAATAAAAATTTGAACAAAAATCAAATTTAAGATAATTGATTAATAACGATTCCGTAAGATTCAAACTACAAGCGATTCAAAGAATTAAAAGACCATTATTGAAACATGAACAATGGTTAAACTTTGATCCCTTCAAATCTCTGTCACTCGTTCTCGACTGGTTACCAGCTCATTATTGTGCAATATTTCAACAGAATTCTTATCGACTACTTATGCAAAGTCACGACTCCGATTGACATTACGCACTACAATTCGATAACGAAAAATAATAATGATAATAATAAATTACTTACGCATGGTCGGTATTCAGAAGGGAAATCTGTTGTTCATCATTGGATCCAATCTTCTAGAATTATTGAAGAAGATATTAGTCTCATAAAAACAAACTGTTAGTCAGTTAATTCTGCATTGGTCTATTACTTTGATTTCTGGTAACTGCATGATTCTTCTCAATTTGTTTTGCGTTTCAATAATGTTCGTTACAAAAGCATAGAATTTACCGACATTTTCAGCGCAGTTCAAACACACATCTTGAGGCAAACCATCGTTCGGCGAAACCTATCAATGATTAAGAAGCAACGTAGAAATTTGTTCAAAATGTAAGAGATACAGAAGCTCTCATAATTTTATCGGCTTGAGAAGCGAAGTAAATGGCTAGGTTGTCCGAGATAACTTACTAAATCGTTAACCAACTGGTTAATTTGTTTAGCAACGGTTTGTTCTTGTTTGTCGTCGGTATACAATGGGATAAATGATTTAGACGGTGCCATTTCTGCACACAACCTACAGATAGTGACAGTCGGATCCGTATCATCAATTTCCATGTCATCGGTTTTCGAATTCATCGTTGTGACTACGTACTATCCCACCATCTTGAAGAAGAATAAAAGGGTAAATTTGAAGTTAAATATTATTCAAACATATACACGAAAAATAACGAAGGGACTGTTGCCTACTTGATTGGATGAACGACAACTGTTTACAATCAGGAGCTGACAATTATTCTAACGCATCCATCCCACATTTGAGAAGCTTGTTCGCGTAAACACATCAAGTAGATAACGACGACTTGAAACAGAACTTGGAAAACAGAAAATTGTTACAAACAATCTGTTCTCGGATGCCTTAGAACTCCTGGTTGACACCAATCTCTGACTAATATTCAACAGAATTCTATTGTAATAAGTTATATACAATTATAGGTACAACACAAAAAGAAAAAAAATGTGATGAAGCTGCATTGAATAAAACGCCAGAGAAGCGAAATTAATAGATACAACAAACGTGACCGTTATGATAGAAATGTAGAGCGCTCTCTATTCGAGTATTAGCGTTTGGACCGGCCTCACAGATCGGCCTGTAGTGGCGCAAGTGTCGTTCCCGAAAAGATATCACGGCCGTGGTTGTATCCATAAAAGGCCTTATTTTTATGTTGTTTCATTGGTCAATACTTTTGCAACACTGAGGGCCGCTTGTACCAAACGCGTGACGTGCTTTAAACCTCGTCACGTTTTTTAATCACCTGTATTTGGCCGTTTAACTTAATCCTGGTTTAATTTAAACTTGGTTTAAAAACTGTTGGTACAAGCGGCAGTGCGGCCCTGATTCTCATCAGTACTCATAGTATAGACGATAGGGGAATGAAGTTTGCATTTTGGGGGGGAGAAGCAGTGATTGATGAAAATTGTAGAATCAGGTGCTGGGAACAACATATCAAAAATCCCACCCCCTAAACCTTGTGCAAAATTTTCTGTGGCACGTTTTAGCCCCCAAATTTGGTTTTTTGTCAATATCTCGAAAAGTTGAAGCGATAGAGAAAAATTTTTTCTATCCAAAGTTGTTCCTCGTGAAATTCTACATAAGATAGCATATTCGATCATCATCCTAGGCCTATTTTTTGGCCTCAAAAGTTCGCAAGAAGTGCTCAATTTTCAAAAATTTCCATGTTTTTTGCCTGTAACTCGGAAATGAAGACTTCTAGAAAAAATTAATACGTCACGAAGACAATATGCAATGAATTTTCGTGTCTAGAAATTGCACCCCTACGTTGCAGCCCCCTATTTGATGTTTCGCGAATATATCAGAAAGGCTAACCTGGAGAACAGAAATTTTGAATCCAGAAATACTCCTCGTGAATTTGTACATGAAATAGTATATTGAAACAACAAAAATGCAGATTTCCAAAAAAATTTTTACAAGTTTGGCATCATTGCTTCGTCACTGTAAAGTGTCAAATAGGTGCTTGAAAGACGCTACTCAGAGAGAGGGAATGGTTGACAATTTAAATTCATGGCAGGCTTGAGCAACCTGAAGCTCGTGAGCCATATCGGCTTTTACTCGGGCTCGCACATAGGAAGATTGCCAGGGTGGTGCACATCATGATCTTCCGTCCTGCTTCACTTGGCCCTCTCACACAAGTCTTTTACCGATGAAGGACCTATGATCAACGGAAAATCGACGATTTTGACATCAGTGAGTAGGATGGACAAGGTGGTACTCATCATGATCCTTTTCCTTGCGTCCCTTAGCCCTACCAGGTTCCTCATCTGAACCCTTTGGTACACATCTACCCTACCCGGCTTCCTTTTACGCCGAGCGGTGCTCATCATGATCGTTCTTCTTGCTTCTCTTGGCCTTCCCAGGTTCCTCATCAGGTGGCTTACGTATGCATCTACCATTCCTGCCTTTTTCGCTGTCATCAAGAAATGGTGCCTGAAGCTCAGCGTTGAGTCAAACCAGATGCTAAGGTACTTCATCACATTTTTGGTCTTGATTTCCACTCATTCCAGACAAAAGGTGGGTGGACTGAACTTTCGAAGGGTCGTGAATAATATGGTCTCCCTTTTACTTGCTACAAGGTTTAGTCCAGCTGACTCCATCCAACGCGTTACTTCCTCTGGGGCCCGGTTTGCCTGCTGTGCTTCGCTACAATTGTCTCACCAGGGCATACCACCAGTGTCTCATCTGCACGTTGAATAAGCTCAACACCCGGTCGCAGCTTCATATTTTAAATACCGTTGAATGCAACTCACTACGGGAGTGGCCATAGGACCACTTCTCCATGAGGGCATCCAATATTCTCTCTCACAGAATTGAGTTGAACGCATTCCTTATGTCCAGGCTGAAGGCTGCGCAAAACTGACCTCTTGCTATTGCTAACTTGGTTATCCTCTTCAGGCCAATTCCAGCATCTGATGTACAGCGTACAATCTGAAGACCGTCCTAACTACTAGAGATTATAAAGTTTATTGAACCAACTTCCAGAGTGCAAACCATGAATAGACGTTGGATGGTACAACGCTGACGCGTAAATAAGAATTTGTAAACGTATATTTTCGGGTATATTTTCGTTTACCGGTTGCTATTTCATGAATACCTGACGGGAGCTACTTTTTGAAGAGATAATCATTTACAGTTTTCAGATGTTCAGCCTATTGGAAGTGTAGTCTAAATGATGGAGTCAGAAAATTTGTTACGAATAATTTTTATAGTGTATAAGTTTTCTGCAGAAGTCTTCATTTCCGAGTTACAGGCAAAAAACATGGAAATTTTTGAAAATTGAGCACTTCTCGCGAACTTTTGAGGCCAAAATATAGGCCTAGGATGATGATTGAATATGGTATCTTATGTAGAATTTCACGAGGAACAACTTTGGATTGGAAAATTTCTCTCTATCGCTTCAACTTTTCGAGATATTGACAAAAAACCAAATTTGGGGGGCTAAACCGTGCCACGGGGGTGGGATTCTTGATATGTTGTTCCCAGCACCTGATTCTACAATTTTCATCAATCACTGCTTCTCCCCCCCAAAATGTAAACTTTGGTATTTTTTTTCACTCTATCGTCTATACTATCACTAGCCTGCCAATTTTTTTCTTCCTTTACTTTTGATGTGGAACGCGTCTTTACGCTAGGTACGAAATTGAAAAAGCGACACCAACCGACACTAAAAATCGAGCAACAGATTGTCCCTAGCATTAGATTTCAGGTAGCTGTTATAGATCCATAGGTAATTCATAGGAAGTGGAATAGATGTGAGATTTTATAGCTTGTTTAACTGAAAATAATCAGTGCGCCTCTGCTTTTCTCCAAATTCACTTCTTGAAATTTGAAGCCCTTATCAAGTTACTCCCTTCATGGTAATCTTAAAACTTTGTAAATGACCATAGGAATCGAACAGAGAGGCCGACCTAAGTAAGGATCACAGCGATTAATGCGCAATTGATTGATATATTCGAAATTTACCGAGCGCGCAGAGTGAAGTGAATTGATCTTATTAATGAAGGTTCTCGGAACAAATTTGACTTCATAGCATTTCAGGGATGGAATACCGTCAATTTTCGAGCGATGGCGTAGGCAGTAGTACTACTGAGAAAATTTTGCGCTTCATCAAGCAATCAATCATAATCAAATTCAGTTTCACGGAAAATTCTGTAGTATCGTACATATTTATTCACTTCCCTTTATCAAAACCACTCGGGTAAGTGATTCACAAAGATAAAAAAGTTGGAGGCCTAAACATTAGACTCATCATTCACAGCACAACATGATCATTTTAAATTACATTTTTTTACCTTATTATAATAAATATCAAACAATAGAAATGAACATAGTTTGATACAGGATTAAAAATGAGAAACAAAAAAAAAACACTAGACCTATAACTTTTGTAAAATAATTACTGAAGAAATAAAATACATACACAAGTAAGAGCTTTAAGTTGAACAAAATTTTAATTAAAGCTGAAATATTTTACGACGTCACAAAAAACTGAAAATATAAAGCGGAGCAGCTTTTTTCCAATGAGTTGTAGCAACATTTCTGAGTATTGAAGAAATTTACCAAATGCTCGACGTATTCTAATCGAATCGTAAATACAATCAGTCGTCGCTGAAATCGGACACTTCGCATTCAGATTCTGTCGTCGCAGTTGTTTCCAGTACAGGTTCGATCGGTTTGGCTTTTGTTTTATTATCCTGTTTCTTACGGCGTTTCAATTCACCCTTCAATTCAGCCACTACGTTAGGTTTCTTTATCCTTTTTCCCATGACATTTCTGAAATTCGTAAAATCGATTATTTCGATCTTAACTTCATGTAGAGAGAACAAATTAATAAATTTCAAATTCTAGTTTCGAAAATTTGTTTGTCCACTTATAATAAGAAAATACTATTCTGAATCGATAAACTTGACACAATTTTGGATAAAACGTAACCGAGATATTTTTACTCGATTTTAATCACGGAACATACCAAATGAGAAATTTTTAGCGTTCTTTCCGGACCTCTAGGAAGACTTTTGTACATTCTAAGATTGAAGATTTAACTAAGCGTATGGAGTAATTTAATACGTACTTCGATGCTGACTTCGAAAGAGGTGTTGATATCGCACTAAACACACTGGTTGAACGCGAATTACCTGGAGCGAACGGCGACAAAAACGGCATGGACGTATCATTTTCAGAAAATCGTTTATTGCGACCTTTTCTTTTGTCTATTCGTAGCAACTAAACAGAGGGAAAAATATAGATGTTACATTCAACGCAGAAAAAATTCCTCTTCACAAGAAACAAAGAACGCCGACAGGTACCGATACGTCTTCATTTTCGAGAATCGATGAGACTTCGCCGAAGAAAGAATTATCTACCGCTTGCTTCAACTTTTCCTTTACCGGTGGAACCAAATTTTCCTCAATCTATCAATATAGAAACAATTAAGAATGAAAAGTAAACGTATCATTAGAAAAATTGTTCTCTTTGCTTCAGATCGAACGTACAATATCTTCAGTAGAAATGTTGTCCTTATTTTGAGACAACACTGCATTATTTTTCGAACCATGGTTTGCTTTGTTATTATTTACATTTTTTCGAACAGCTTTACGTGATACGCGGGCGTTTTTCTTTGTCGGAATCTCCGTCGCCTGTTCTGGTTGACTGACATCACTTTCTGCTGACTGAAAATCATCTTTTTCTGATTCTGACTCTTCTTCGCTCAACTGAGAAATTTCTCGCTTTCGCTTGTTATCTTGCTGAATCGAAGGATTATTAACTCGTGTAACTGGCGGAACAGCACTGGTGCTTGCTTTCATAAAAATAAATAAATAAATATTAGTTTCGAAGACACAGAAAACGGTATGTATTTCATTGCGATAACTAACCAGTCGTTTTTTTCGCTGTGAGCTTCTTCTTTTTATTGAAAAAAGCGGCCAATGAATCATTTTCATCTTCACTGTTTAGAACTGAAATTCAGAAAGTCAATGTCAGATCAATTGACGATCAATGTTCTTCTTTCGGCTAGTTTTATTCGATTACTTACCAATCAATTCTCGACTACTCTTACAAGGTGCATCGTTTTTTCGAATTGAAGATCTTGTCGAGATACTCGATCTACCACTCGTATCTCTTATAATTTTGACGGATTCTTCATTCTTTTTCTGACTGGAACGCACATTCGAGAATGTAGCATTTTTTGCTTGTAGAGCATTTGCTACAGGTTCTTGTTTTCTACTCTGTTTTTTGGATACGGCAGGAACAGCCAACTCCACACTTTGGGGTTTTTTCAATTTGACTTCAAGAGTTGATTCACTTATTCTATTTTTCGAAGATCTTTTAGCGACAGTCGGTACACTAACACGCGAATTCGACGCGTCATGCTCATACTCATCGGATGCGTCCGCCGGATCTTCATTTTCTGGGATCTACCGTCGTAGTAAATAGTATACGTAAATAACTTGGATGATTAAAAATATAGTGAAGAAAAATTTGTAAACGTACTTTTTCTTTATGTTGTCTTGAAGAACTTTTTTTCGCATTCAATTTTCGTACAATTCGAGATTCACAAGATGATTGATCAGGTTTCTAATTTAAAAACAACGATAATAAAGAATCTCTAGACCTAATATAGAAATATCTTTGAATCATCAAACACTTACTCGTGAGAAATGAGAAATATTCTCCAATCCTGCGAATTATTGAAACAAAAAACATTGCATTTACAACAGAATACGATGACAACTTGATTATGAAATATCTTTATTTACCTAATGCTGCATCGCGTGATCTAGACTTCTGATATTTGACCTGCCCAGATGTTTGACACGGATTCTGTAGCATGGTAGACCTAATGTGTTCTGGAAGTTCATATTCCTGAACTCGAGGGGCTGGAAATACGTTATGTAATCGAGATGGGTGGCGCTCTACTTGTTCCGATTCTGGTTGGGTAGAAAGCGAGAGCTCATTTCTCAAATTGGATCTTTGGCAATTCTGTGACCGTAAATAGTCTAAAAATTTCATAAGGCCAACTTAATCCGGAACGATGATATCGGATGAGAAAAAAAAGAAAACAATTAAAGTGTTTATATTTCACTACCTTGAACATTGTTTGTTGTTTGAGTGAAGTTATTTCTAGCTTTCTCAGCTGATCTTATAATTTGTGAACATGTACTCGCACATGTACTCCCTCCATTGAACTAAAGTAGAATAAAGAATTACTTCAAAGACATACGCAGCAGAGTTAAGAAAGCAAATATCAACTCACCAATGATTGTTGACGACTCGGCTGATTTACTTGCTCCCTTATTTTGATGAAAAACAACTGATCTACGTTTTGTACCAAATTTTCCCATATGTTATCACTCTAAAATCAGGACATGGATCGTAAGATACTGAAGAACCTAAAAAGAAAATGAACATTCGTTTCTCACCTGTGGGAAAAGTTTCTCGAATATTTCAATCCTCTCTTTTAATTTACTAGCGGCATTCCCCGAATTATTCGTAATGTTGCTTCCTCCGTGAATGTAAGCGCTATTATTGCCAAAATTGGTTCTTTGATAACGAGATGGGACTGCCGGTTTTTTGAAAACAGATTCATTTCCGAAGAAATCACTCATCGTGAATGCTAGAAACAATGTATTCCGCACAACATCAATCTTTCACGATAATATAGAATACAGAATAATAAAATACATAATAGAGAGCAAGTTCAGGCGCGCTTCTGGTAAAATCATGAAATCGAAATCACAAAATCATAATTATCAACTATCAAGAGAAAATTTCCAACTTTCGTAACCGAAATAAATTCATATATCGCGAACCAAGATGTGCTCAGCTATGCTCAGCAGAGCAGCGTATGTGCCAGGCGGGGACTACGAACGCTAATTCACGTTACTCACGCAATGGAACGCCTGGAACGCGAAGGTTGTAGAGCCTGCAGCTGAGGACTGAGTAGAGCCCTTTATGTCCTTGGAGAGCTTGAGAGTAGAGACAGCCGTGAGTCCATGACGCCAGACGCAGGCTTCTATGATTCCCCAAAAACATGATTGGAGACTGTGGACCCGTCCCGGTCGCATATGCGTCCCGGTCCCGTTGTAGTGCCCCGCAGTGCCGTGAAAGATTTTCGACTGTGCTACGCGGCATAGTACATCCATAATTACGTCACCTACGTATAGTTTTTACTTTAGTCTGCCATCATGGAACCGTAGAGGAAATGTTGCTGATCCTGTAAAATATTGTATGTTTTTTTTTTTTTTTTCTCAATTGAGTTCTTTATTTTTTAATCATATTTGAGCAACACAGGAGGGTAAAACTATAGCGAATTGTCGAACCAAGGTTCCATCATGACCCAAATACTTCCGATAAAATTTCAAGAACATTTACAGGTAAGCGAATTCGATGAAACGCCCCCAGTTTCCTTTCTATCTTTGCATTAACGCTATAACTGAACTCGGATTCTTTAATAATCTCTACTCTAATTTTCCCTTTTTCATACCTATTATGTTTCCTACCACATTTTAAAACATGTTATTGGTCTGACGCTCTTAGAAAGCTATTGTTCCATTTCTGTGAGCGCAATCCGTTTTTATGACCGCATTTTCGAAAAGGTTTCTGATGTATCCTGATTACTCTCGATCCAGTTCGTCCTCATCTGTATTTTTCAAAATAAATTCACCGGTACTACGTGTCATCCCTGTTTTGACTTGATCCACACCTCTGAGCGCATCATCTAAGAATGAGTGTAGCTGTATCGCAATGCTCGAGCTCATGTATACCTTCAGACTCATATCTGCAGTGTACAGAAACTTTTCGACTTGCAATTCCTGTAGTAATCCGTTCCTCCTAGCCTACAGAGTTCATATTTAATTCAACTTCATCTTCTTGATGTATCGATATGAGGCTGTTACACAAACAGATGTTTCATCTTGATGTGTTCGCTCATGGAAAATACGATCTCAAACTATATTTCGATGATTATATCATTCTAAGGCTGTTCACAAACAGATGTTAAATGTTGATACATTATTATATGAGAGATATAACCTTTATTTCTGTCTTAATGATTATATTATTTAAAGGCTGTTCACAAACAGATGTTTCATGTTGATGTAATCGTATATGAAAGAGATAATAATAAAGAAATGACTAGTTTATTGCAGCTTAATTATTATTACTTGAAACTGATATTTTTTATTGATAACCGTGATTTTTTGTTTCGTAGCTGACAAATGTCGGTATTAATCCGAACAGCATCAGCTTCAATACTCTCACCATGGAGTCTGATAAATTCATATGTGTTCGCGAGAAAATCGCCGATACAGCCCAAGTGGTGATAATTGATCTGAATGATCCTACAAATCCCATCAGGAGACCAATATCTGCTGATTCAGCGATCATGAATCCTGCTAGCAAAGTGTTAGCGTTGAAAGGTAAAGCTGGCTCCGAGGGAACAGCAGCTGGTGAGTATTAATGGCAACAAATTTTGCACTTCTTTCATTATTTCTTCTAATCTCCAACGTTTTGTAGCCCAAAAAACGCTTCAAATTTTCAATATTGAGATGAAAAGTAAAATGAAAGCCCATAGTATGACCGAAGATGTATTGTTTTGGAAGTGGATTTCAATTAATACTTTAGCACTGGTAACCGAGAACAGTGTTTATCATTGGAGTATGGAAGGTAAGCTCAATTCCATGTTTCGTTGTTCCTAACCGATTGTCGTTTAATCCTTATGTATGACTTAGGTGATTCAACTCCGGTTAAAATGTTCGAACGTCATTCTAGTCTGAACGGATGTCAAATTATCAATTATCGGACTGACGCGAAACATTCTTGGTTACTCCTTATCGGAATTACCGCGCAGGTATCGAAACGTCTTTCACTCAGATTCTATTCCTGAAATTGTTGAGATCAATCTATTTATTTTAAACGCATAAATGTTTGATTACAGCAAAGCAGAGTGGTTGGGGCAATGCAGTTATATTCTGTTGAGAGGAAATGCTCTCAACCAATTGAGGGACATGCAGCTTCCTTCGCTCAGTTTAAGATGGAAGGAAATCCAGAACCATCAACTTTGTTTTGTTTTGCGGTCCGTACGCAACAAGGTGGCAAGGTATGATAACCCTTGTTTCGTACGTGCTCCTATATTTGATACTTTTTGACACGCAAATAAACTCCGTTCATTTCACAATTTCTAGTTGCATATAATTGAAGTCGGTCAACCTGTTGCTGGTAATCAACCCTTCCCGAAGAAAGCGGTCGATGTATTTTTTCCAGCTGAAGCTCAAAACGACTTCCCAGTCGCAATGCAAGTGAGCGCCAAATACGACGTTATATACTTGATCACCAAATTCGGATACATTCATCTTTACGATATTGAAACGGCTACCTGCATTTATATGAATCGTATTAGCGGAGATACTATTTTTGTGACAGCGCCGCATGAAGCGAGCGGTGGTATAATCGGCGTGAATCGTAAGGGACAGGTTTGTGAAAATGTTGATCGCTATCAAAATTGGTTGGTGAATGATATCGAATTAACTTTTTTGAATATCTTGTAGGTATTGTCTGTCAGCGTAGAAGAAGACAACATTATTTCGTACATAAATACAACCTTACAAAACCCAGATTTAGCGTTGAGAATGGCGGTTCGAAACAATCTGGCCGGCGCAGAAGAATTGTTTGTCAGAAAATTCAATATGTTATTCCAGAGCGGAAACTATACGGAAGCAGCAAAGGTGATGATTATATTTTGTTGGACGTTTCTTCGTCTTCTTTTCGAACAAATACAAATTTTAGAAGAAATTTAGTAAGAAACTGCTGAACGCGTAAAAAATAAGAGAGAAGTGTTTTGGATCAAGAAACACTTTGTTTTGGAATTATATTTGTTCCAAATCCAGCTATTTCTTACTTGTTCGTACCGCAAAATGAAAAATTGAATCAAATAATGAATTTGTCCGTCATCGATTGTGATTTAGGTTGCTGCGAACGCTCCGAAGGGTATTTTGAGAACGCCGCAGACCATTCAGAAATTTCAACAAGTTCCGACGAATCCAAATCAATCATCACCACTACTGCAATATTTCGGCATTCTATTGGATCAAGTACGAAATATCTTTCATTCGCTCTAGAAATAGATCAGTGCAATCGAATTATTTGTCTGATATCTCTATTTGTTGACCAGGGTCAATTGAATAAATACGAATCGTTAGAGTTATGTCGGCCTGTTTTGGCCCAAGGACGTAAAGCTTTACTCGAGAAATGGCTGAAGGAAGATAAACTAGAATGTTCAGAAGAGTTGGGAGATCTCGTCAAACAAGCGGATCTTAATTTGGGACTTTCTGTCTACTTACGAGGAAATGTTCCTAACAAAGTGCGTGCCCTAATTCAAACGTGAGTGTTGTATCGCTTTTAGAAAACTCGATTCACGGTTATCATTTTTCAGGTTATACAATGTTTCGCCGAAACGGGACAATTCCAGAAAATTGTGTTGTACGCGAAGAAAGTGGGTTACCATCCAGATTACATTTTTCTGCTGCGCAGTGTAATGCGTATAAATCCAGATCAAGGAGTGTCATTTGCCCAGATGTTGGTCCAAGATGATACCGAACCTTTAGCGGATATCAATCAGGTTTGTTTCTTAAATTAATGAAATTTATAGTCTCAAATTCGTATGTCTCAACTTCTTCTCTTCGCGGTAGATTGTCGACATTTTTATGGAACAAAATATGGTACAACAATGCACAGCTTTCTTGTTGGAAGCCTTGAAGAATAACAGACCATCGGAGGGTGCACTACAGACCAGATTACTGGAAATGAATTTGATTTCTGCTCCTCAAGTAAGTTCCCTTACCTTCATATGAAAACTTGATTACTCAACTTCGTATCGTAATCATCATACCCTGTTTCAGGTTGCGGACGCCATTTTAGGTAATCAAATGTTCACACATTACGACAGAAGTCACATAGCTCAGTTGTGTGAGAAAGCTGGCTTATTACAGAGAGCTTTGGAACATTACACAGGTGAGAGAAACGATCTATTGTAGAATTTCTGCATTAATGTAATAAGTGAAGTATAATTCTACATTATCCTGTTACGTTTCAGATTTATATGACATCAAACGAGCAGTTGTACACACGCAATTGCTGAACCCAGAATGGTTGGTGGCCTTCTTCGGTACATTATCCGTGGAGGATTCTCTCGAGTGCCTGAAAGCCATGTTGACGAATAATATCCGTCAGAATTTACAGATCTGTATTCAAGTACGATTAAAACATTTCTTATCATCTTCTTTTTCCGCGCGTGGATGTTAAACATGTTTAATTATTTTAGATTGCTACAAAATATCACGAACAACTCACCACCAAAGCGTTGATCGACTTATTCGAATCGTTTAAGAGCTATGAAGGGTTATTCTATTTCCTTGGTTCGATCGTGAATTTCAGTCAGGATTCAGAAGTACATTTCAAGTATATTCAGGTAGGTGAAATTTGACTTTTATTTCTTTAATCTTGTATCGTGAGTGTTCGAATTCTGAAAAATGAAACTCCAATTTCAGGCGGCGTGTAAAACGGGCCAAATTAAAGAAGTGGAACGAATTTGTCGTGAATCTAACTGTTATAATGCGGAACGTGTCAAGAATTTCTTGAAAGAGGCCAAACTCACTGATCAATTGCCGCTGATTATCGTGTGCGATCGATTCGATTTCGTTCACGATTTAGTTTTGTATCTGTACCGCAACAATCTGCAAAAGTATATCGAAATTTATGTTCAAAAAGTACGTAGCAAAAGATTTACAAATTTTCGTGTATTTCGAGTTGTTGGAATGCTGAATTATTTCTTCGTATCAGGTGAATCCATCGCGATTGCCCGTCGTTGTTAGCGGCCTCTTGGATGTCGACTGTTCCGAGGACATAATCAAGAACTTGATCATAGTCGTAAAAGGGCAGTTTTCGACAGACGAATTGGTTGAAGAAGTTGAAAAACGTAACAGGTTGAAACTGTTGTTACCTTGGTTGGAATCAAGAGTACACGAAGGATGCATTGAACCAGCTACGCATAATGCGTTGGCCAAAATCTATATCGACAGTAATAATAATCCCGAGCGTTTCTTAAGGTGAAAACAGAGTTGCTTAATCGTGTCACTCTGATAGAGCAAGTTACTAATCGTACGTTTTTCATCCAGGGAGAATCAATACTACGAAAGTAAAGTGGTTGGAAAGTATTGCGAGAAACGTGATCCTCATTTGGCGTGTATCGCTTACGAACGAGGTCATTGTGATCGTGAGTTGATTAACGTATGCAATGAAAATTCTCTGTTCAAATCCGAAGCCAGATATTTGGTGCGCAGACGAGATCCCGAATTGTGGGCTGAAGTACTGAGCGAGAGTAATCCTTACAAACGTTCTTTGATCGATCAAGTAAGCATCGTTAGGAAGGTTCGTCGTAGTTCTGGAAGTTGATAATTTCAGAATTCTATTTGCGTAGGTCGTTCAAACCGCGTTGTCCGAGACTCAGGATGCGGAGGATATCTCGGTCACGGTGAAAGCATTCATGGCGGCAGATTTGCCAAACGAACTCATAGAATTGTTGGAAAAAATTGTGCTCGATAATTCCGTATTCAGTGATCACAGGTATTGACGAGTTTTTCTGTAGTACAGGTAATTGTCATTGCGTCAATTTTTAAGATCGTTTTTTGATTTGAATGTAGGAACCTACAAAATTTGTTGATTTTGACTGCCATCAAAGCGGACCGCTCGAGAGTTATGGAATATATCAATCGGTTAGATAATTACGACGCTCCGGATATTGCGAATATTGCGATCAATAATCAACTGTACGAAGAGGCGTTCGCTATTTTCAAGAAATTCGATGTCAACACTTCCGCTATCCAGGTATTATTCTGAATTTAGGATATAACAACGTTATTGTTGAGTGTTTCTTTTATTATGCCTTTTCTCGGGTATTTTACAGGTGTTGATCGATAACGTAAACAATTTAGATCGCGCTTACGAGTTCGCGGAACGTTGTAACGAACCTGGTGTTTGGAGTCAGCTGGCCAAAGCTCAGCTGCAGCAGGGTCTTGTAAAAGAAGCTATCGATTCATTCATAAAAGCCGATGATCCTTCGGCGTACATCGATGTTGTTGAAACTGCTCATCGAACAGGTAACGAAGTAACCAACAATATTGAACAGATACCCATGTTCTAGGTTCAGGTTGAATGATGAAATTATGTATTTTCAGGGAGTTGGGAAGATTTGGTGCGATATTTACAAATGGCTCGTAAAAAAGCTAGAGAATCTTACATCGAAAGCGAACTTATTTACGCTTACGCGCGTACAAGTCGTTTAGCCGATCTTGAAGAATTCATTTCTGGACCAAATCATGCGGATATTCAAAAAGTAAGACTCTGGTGTGCATTTGTAACAGGCTACTTTTAATTACTATCGCTATATGATGATCAAATCTGAGAGTCTAGTGGTGTCACAGTTAAGAGATTATTTTTCCTTCATCATCTGATGTGTTCATCTCCTAAAGTGTGAGAATAACTAACCCTGTTCGTTTCATTTACAGATCGGAGACCGTTGTTTTGATGATAAAATGTACGAAGCCGCTAAACTTCTGTACAACAACGTATCCAATTTCGCGCGTCTTGCCATCACCTTGGTGCATTTAAAAGAATTTCAGGGTGCGGTGGATAGCGCTCGTAAAGCCAATAGGTGTGTATTTGATATGCGATTAAGTTAAAACTCGGTTCGGTGTTTTAATTTTGAAGCGTTCTCATCACTTTTGACCGTTTGCAGTACCCGGACTTGGAAAGAAGTTTGTTTCGCATGTGTCGATAGTCAGGAATTCAGATTGGCGCAGATGTGCGGACTCCATATTGTTGTACACGCTGACGAATTGGAAGATTTGATTAACTACTATCAGGTATCGTCTGCGTTTTCATTCTCCCTCTCTAGATGAAATGACCATCATTCATTTATTCTATTTTTCGATTGTGAAGGATCGTGGATACTTCGAAGAATTGATCAACTTATTAGAAGCTGCGCTAGGTTTGGAGCGCGCGCATATGGGAATGTTCACTGAATTAGCAATATTGTACTCGAAGTACAAACCGGGCAAAATGAAAGAACACCTGGAGTTGTTCTGGTCCCGGGTGAACATACCGAAGGTATGTTTATAAATATGGTGAAAAGAGAAGTTTATTCTGTCCTCGGATGGTTAAAAGCGACCCTTCATTTTCTATCGTAGGTTCTTCGGGCTGCGGAGCATGCTCATTTGTGGGCAGAGTTAGTTTTTCTGTACGACAAATATGAAGAATATGATAACGCGGTTATTGCGATGATGAATCATCCTACAGAAGCGTGGAGAGAAAGCCATTTCAAGGATATCATCACTAAAGTGAGTATCTTGACGAACTGCCGTTCCAAAATTGGAAGAACTTTATTGAATTGTAATATTCTGTATTCCAGGTCGCAAATATCGAGCTGTACTACAAAGCTATTCAGTTTTATTTGGATTATAAACCGCTGCTGTTGAATGATCTGCTGTTGGTATTGACGCCGCGGATGGATCATACTAGAGCTGTTAACTTCTTTACGAAGGTGAGGACAATGACAATATTGAAGTATGTGAGAACTAGTAATATGATCTTCCCCCCCCCCCCATGCAAGTGTCGTCAAGGGTCGTTTTATATTTAATCGACACCTTATAATATTTACTTGCTAGATAAATTGTATATAGAGTTGATGTACGTTCGCTCGATCTTTGTATCGTGAATGTATGGTAGAACTTATACTACAGAAAAAGAAAAACATCAAGTTAATCCGGTGTGGGCTTCATACAAGTTATTTGTGATGCGATTTTGTGAACAAAGATTTTCATTTTAGGTGAATCATTTGCAATTGGTTAAACCTTATCTCCGTTCGGTGCAATCTCTAAATAATAAAGCTATCAACGAATCGTTAAATCAACTCCTGATCGATGAAGAGGATTATTTAGTAAGTGCTGACGGAAAGCGGCTGTGAGCGTATATCATCCAATCCTGTTACAAATCCATAATATTTTCTTCTCTTTCAGGGCTTACGTACATCTATCGATGCTTTTGATAATTTTGATACGATCGCGTTAGCTCAGAAACTTGAAAAACACGAGTTGACCGAATTCAGACGGATAGCAGCCTATCTTTACAAGGGTAACAACCGTTGGAAACAGAGCGTGGAATTGTGCAAGAAAGATCGACTTTTCAAGGTTGGCGGATCGTTTTTTCTGAAAAAGATGACTATGATAGAATTGTTTCGACTTTTCATGAATACTTGATGACTTCTAATGTAGGATGCGATGGAGTTCGCGGCCGAATCTAAAAATCGCGAGGTAGCCGAAGAGTTGTTGAATTGGTTTTTGGATAACAATAATTTCGATTGTTTTGCGGCTACCCTTTTCCATTGTTACGATCTTCTGAATCCGGATGTGATTATGGAGCTCGCGTGGCGTCACAAAATCATGGATTTCGCGATGCCCTACTTCATTCAAGTTATCAGAGAGTACACGTCCAAGGTACTTTCGTTTTTTTTATTTTAATGGGTTTCGTTGCGAAACTAACTCTGTTGATCTGTCTGTTTCAACTCTAACATATCTTCGGGCTGAAGTTGGGTGAAATCTTGAAGGCTTTTATGCGGGGGCGAAGTGCGTGAAGTACTTTGACAATTTCTACGCTCGAGATTTGGAGACTACGCCAAGGAAGCTTACTGGCCTAGCTAGGAACCAAGGCTATTAGAGGGTTACTCTAGCCTCCGTGGTTACATGAAACTTAGTGCCTTTTCAGTCTTGTCTCCAGAGCTTGGGGGACTTGAAAACTAAGTTGAAGACTAGTCTGAGACCAACTACCTAATTGAATTTATTCTTTTATATCCGTTGGAAGCCCGAAGATGTATCATTTATATTTCAATATCATTTCGACGCTATTTCTTCAATTTCTTTTTCACTTTTTTTTTCCGTCACAGGTTGACAAACTGGAGGAAGATATTTCCAAAAAACTCGAAGAGCACGTTGAGCATGACAATAAACCAATTATAATGCGTGAGTATTTTTGAAATCTGGTTTCTGGTAGATATTATCGTATAGCTTAAAGAGGAGACACGAAACATGTTGAAAACCTTCAGTTGTATGGTCAAACTTATTGAGACCTAAAGCAAAATTTTCACAAAAGGTCTTTTTTTAATTTGGACAATTTAAATTTTTTCTCCCTCGCCGGCACGAGGCCTGTAGCGGTAGTACCTACTTGCCATCCCCCGGCGACGGCCATGCTTGAGCCTGAGACTTGAGTTTGGGACTCGAGCTTGAGACTCGTGACTGACAGTCGAGACTAAGACTCATGTTTGAGACCAGATATCGAGACTTGAGACTGACACTTGAGCTTGAGAATCAAGACTGAGACTCGAGCTTGAGAATCGAAATTGTGACTGGAGCATGAGACTCGGGACTGAGACTCAAGCCTGGCGCTCAAGTTTCAGACTCGAAACTAAAGCTTGAGAATTGAGTTGGAAAATTGAGGCTGAGACTCGAGACTGAGACTTGAGTTTGAGACTCAAGACTCAGACTCAAGCTTGACAATCGAGTTGGGAATTGAGACTAAGACTCAATACTGACACTCAGAACCAAGACTTGAGACTGACACTCGAGCTTTAGAATCAAAGCTGAGACTCGGGATGGATACTCGAAACTGACACTTGAGCTTGATACTCGAGACTGAGACTTGAGTTCGAGACTACAAACTCAGACTCAAGCTTGAGAATCAAGACTGAGAGTTGACCTTGAAAATTGAGGCTGAGACTAAGGGCCAGGATTTGATACTGGCACTCGAGACTGAGACTCGAGCTTTAGAATCAAAGCTGAGATTTGGGATGGACACACGAAACTGACACTCGAGCTTGAGACTCAAACTTGAGACTCGAGACTGAGACTTGAGTTCAAGACTCAAAACTCAGACTCAAGCTTGAGGATCAAGACTGAGACTTGAGCATAAGAATTCAGTTGGAGAATTGAGGCTGAGACTCGAGACTAAGACTCAAGCTTGAGGCAAAGGAGACTGAGACTCGAGCTTTAGAATCAAAGCTGAGACTCGGGATGGACACTCGAAACTGACACTTGAGCTTGAGACTCGAGACTGAGACTCAAGCTTAAGAATTGAGGCTGAGACTTGAGTTCGAGACTCGAGACTGAGACTCTAGTTTGAGACTCAAAACTGAGACTCAAGCTTGAGGATCAAGACTGAGACTTGAGTTCGAGACTCAGAACTCAGACTCGAGCTCAAGGATCAAGACTGAGACTTGAGCTTGAAAATTGAGGCTGAGACTAAGGGCCAGGATTTGAGACTGGCACTCGAGACTGAGACTTGAGCTTTAGAATCAAAGCTGAGATTTGGGATGGACACTCAAAACTGACACTTGAGCTCGAGACTAGGACTCAAGCTTGAAAATTGAGCTTGAGACTCAATACTGAGACTTGAGCTTGAGAATTCAGTTGGAGAATTGAGGCTGAGACTCAAGCTTGAGGCAAAGGAGACTGAGACTCGAGCGTTAGAATTAAAGCTGAGACTCGGGATGGACACTTGAAACTGACACTTGAGCTTGAGACTCGAGACTAGGACTCAAGCTTGAGAATTGAGGCTGAGAATTGAGCTCGAGACTCGAGACTCAGACTTTAGTTTGAGACGCAGAACTAAGACTCAAGCTTGAGGATCAAGACTGAGACTTGAGCTTAAGAATTCAGTTGGAGAATTGAGGCTGAGACTCGAAACTAAGACTCAAGCTTGAGGCAAAGGAGACTGAGACTCGAGCTTTAGAATCAAAGCTGAGACTCGGGATGGACACTCAAAACTGACACTTGAGCTTGAGACTCGAGACTCAGACTTTAGTTTGAGATGCAGAACTAAGACTCAAGCTTGAGGATCAAGACTGAGACTTGAGCTTGAGAATTCAGTTGGAGAATTGAGGCTGAGACTCGAAACTAAGACTCAAGCTTGAGGCAAAGGAGACTGAGACTCGAGCTTTAGAATCAAAGCTGAGACTCGGGATGGACACTCAAAACTGACACTTGAGCTCGAGACTCGAGACTGTGACTCAAGCTTGAGAATTGAGGCTGAGACTTGAGTTCGAGACTCGAGACTGAGACTTTAGTTTGAGACTCAAAACTAAGACTCAAGCTTGAGGATCAAGACTGAGACTTGAGCTTGAAAATTGAGGCTGAGACTAAGGGCCAGGATTTGAGACTGGCACTCGAGACTGAAACTCGAGCTTTAGAATCAAAGCTGAGACTCGGGATGGACACTCGAAACTGACACTTGAGCTTGAGACTCGAAACTAGGACTCAAGCTTGAGAATTGAGGCTGAGAGTTGAGCTTGAGACTCGAGACTGAGACTTTAGTTTGAGACTCAAAACTAAGACTCAAGCTTGAGGTTCAAGACTGAGACTTGAGCTTAAGAATTCAGTTGGAGAATTGAGGCTGAGACTCGAGACTAAGACTCAAGCTTGAGGATCAATACTGAGTGGACAATTTTAATCTTTCTTCTCCTCGCCGGCGCAAGGCCTACAGTAGCTTGAGGCCTAAAGCGGTAATATCTACTCGCCACCCCCGTGGTGACAGCCGTGTCAAAAAGCATCATATAGTATAAGCCAAGTACTTTGTATAATGGATTAGTTTGCCCAAGGGTCTATTTCTTAACGTACTAGCTTAAAATTCGATGAGCGAAGTCATGAGAGTTCCCTTTTATGGGCCTTGTGTTATCAGTAAATTCCCAACAATTTTATGATTGTGATAAGAAAAAGAACGATTTTTGAACTATCAATAGTTTCTCATACTATCGTTTTTCCCGATAGTATCGATAGTCTATTGATAGTTTCAATCACTAGTATTGATACGGTTTCCATTCGCGAACAGGTGGCGTTCTACGTTTTTGCAACTTTCGTTTAATTGCAGATATCATTTCCCAGAAATGATTAATTAATCGCATTATCTTGTTTCCAGCTGAACCCCAACTTATGTTGACTGCTGGTCCGGGCATGATGGCGCCGAATTTTAATTCTGGATATTCTGCCGTCGCTGCTGCAGCCAATTATAACCCTGGTATGGCATATCAGGCATACGGAATGTAATTGAGCCATTTTGCGTCAATTTTGTTTTGAAATCAAGAAGTTACACGAGCTTTATGTCAGCAATGATGATATCATCAGCATATGAAGATAAAATATTTCCTTTGGCCTCATTTAGCTCACCTATTTCAGATAACCCTGATCCAAGTCGTATCCGTCATTCCTGTAACTTGTAATATTTTCAAATATTCGTGTACATTTTGCTGCTTTTTATCGTTCATGTATTTTTTTTCTCCAGATCGTATAATTCCCCCTGTCATCTGTCTCATTTATTATTTACCGTGCGTTTCCCTCCTCATTTTAATTTTTTTTTTTTTTTTTTTATTTATACTGTGTAATACGAATATTATATTATTATGCTTCATGTTAAGTCGAATATTACTTATTATTTTTTCTTTCTTGTGTTATCGCAGGTTATTTATTATTTTAATAACTTTCTTTTCCATTTTATGTATCACTGTATGAAATACGATACCACGATTGGCGAGTTATCGCTGGTTTTCATTAGTTAAATTAATACAATTGTGATAAATGTGTATAATTAGTTTATTTACTGGTCTGTTAATGGAGGAAAAGCCTTTGCGTTCTTCGGATAGGAAGGTCAACTTTTTTGAGGTCATCTTGAACATTTCATCGTGAAAACTGACTGCGTAAACGGGCAGGATAGGTAACGCAGCTGAACTTCGTATGAATGTGTCTTCAAGTTACCATCTTTTTTCGAGCTTCAATTCAGTAACGCATTCCCGTATTCTTATTGGTTCTTTTTCCACCGCATTCCTCTCCGCTTATTTCGAAATGTACTTCGACGCGTAAATGCATTTTAGTTATTGAAGAAAATGTATCAGTACATCGTTATATATGTACAATTCACCCCATATATTTGTGTAGTAATAATGAAGATGATAATATAATGTATTCACACCTCCATAAAATATTACATACTGTTATCGATATGCACGCCAATGATTTTCGTGAATATCTGAATTTTACCACCCATTCAAATTGAACTATATCATTATAGTAATCGAAAATATACCGAGCTATGTTTTAGATCCATCAATCACCTTTAAAAGTTGAAATTTTCCTATTCAGTACGTTGGTAATGAGGAATTTCTTCCCGGCAGTTACGTAATAATCTTCATGACTAATACAATACGATCGAGAGAACTTCAATAAATCGATTCGTTCTGGTTTTTTATTACTCGAAAACCCTTCGTCCAAATGACCCTAAAGTTTCTCGTTAACTAGGTCAAGTATACTGCGACAGCATGCAGTCATATAAAAAGGGGTTGCTTGGATGGTTTCCGAGAATTGGCAAGAAGAAATTCGAGAGAAAATCGAGAACTGCTCAAATAATCAACCGATCCACAAGAAACATCACATGCATGATGACTTCACTATAATTTGACCGAATTTTTAGAAAGTCCACTCATGGTGAAAAAAGTGATTAATATATTTAATATTAAGGAAATCTGAAATTTTTTCGTTAGTCTCACAGCGAGCTAAACCATCTAAACCGTTGAGAAAATTTATCTTATCGGCCACAATTACTTTGAGGAGCAACACCTGACACTTCAGTCGAAAATTATGTTCGTGAAGTCAAATAATGTTGATTTATTTTTTCTTTCAAAATTCTTGCAGGGCTCGTTCATTAAATAGGAGAAAGAAAAGTTACAAACAGTGAAGTTGGTTTGATGACTGCAAACGGTACAGCTGAGGAGCATGATCTTTTGAGAGTACTTAGATAATTTCCCAACGTACCATATCTCGTGACAATAAGGACACTACCACTAGCATAATCTCTTCAATTCGATGCGCTCATGGTCTCAATAATCAAATCCTTAGTATGCATTGTGTTGACTTATAAGGACTATAGCTTCAAATATAAAGAACTGCTCTTCAAAAATGACGGAGAACTGGAAACGAATTTCTGAAAACTTGGTTTAGTTCTGTATTCTACGAGAGACGATTTGTAAGCGTAATTTAGATTGTTCATCAAGATTGCATGTTCTCCTGATTCGCATGTTGAAAATTGTAGACCATTTTTCGGCATTAAAAATTCTTTACTCGCACAAAAATCAACCTGTTTACGATGAAGGATATTGCCCAGGTAATAGGCCTATCTAACTTTCTGACGCGTCATCTACGGGTGTCGGGTAAGAAGGCTAGGGGGGGAGGGAGATCTGACTTGTTCTAATTATGAGGGTGGATAAATCTGTCAAGAAATATAACGGTTTAATGAGAGTCGGTACGAAATTGTATCCACCATTTCAAGATACAACTTTACGCAATTAGGTATTGAAATTCTGACTCAGAACGCGAATAACTCCGAAAAGAGAGATGACAAGATCGCGAAGTGACTAGATTTGAATGAAAAATATCCTTGAAAAACAAGATCGGTGGCAAGTCATCGATAAAACCGAAAAAACTTGCCGTAAAAAATATTCTCATTTCTCGCCCGCTCATTTCATTTTCATAAAATATTAAGTTTTCTTTTTCAGCGTTTCATCTTCATTTTTACGGTCATTGAGTTCCGTATCAGTTTCTCATTGCCCAAACACGCTCTGTCTTAGCGCCACAAAACTCAAAAATACCAAACCAAAAAGTGATTATACTGCATATTTGAAATGAATGGAGAAGGTACACTCCTGAAATATATAAAGCAATAAGGATAAACACTATTCCCGCGATAAACATGGATAAAATGAAGTGAAAAATGCGTATTCCCGAGTTGTAACAAACATTCATTCAACCGTTCTCAGGGAACGATTTCGGCTCAGCTCTTTGACCGCATTTAGCAATTGAGTATGTCTGCTAGAAGTGCCATGACCCACGATATTATTATCACCATCGATATGTCTACTGCACAACTGACAATGATACAACTTGACTGGATCTTCGGTCACTAAAGAAACGCAAGTCCCATTTTCGCTCAATACTTTCTGCACTAATTCCGACTGAATATGTACTTTTTCCTTCGTATGTTCACGCACGGATTCCTGGTCTTCAATCAGAACGTCGCATACCTCGCAGTAGAAGACATCGTCCAAGTCCTTTATGACACCCATAGACTCACCATTCGTTTCACTATTAGCGAATATTCGGCTGATTTTTTCGATATGCTTTTTGTGTTTCTGGTGAGTGGGGGTGAGGCAATGCGTATCCAGATTATCTAACCCTTTACCCGTTTTATTACACAAGATACACTTGTAAATTTCGCTGTCATCCTCTTGCAAGTTGATTTCGATGTAGATATCGTTATTCTTGAATGCGTCGTTATAACCATCGGACTCGGCGCTACTATTCAAGGAAGTTGTTGGGCTCATGAGAAGAGCTTCATCATTTCTCATAAATGCAAAACTTTTTTCCATATGCTCTTCGTTCTGTTTGTGTTCGGCTATTTCCCACGATTTCAATGCTTTTGAGCACAATATACATTCGTAAAGGCCGTTGCTGAAAAGAATAAATTCTTCATTTTCGTCTGGTTTTGCAGTTACAGAAGACGTTGAAGCTTTTTTTGGACGGTCACGGTGATTGGAACTCTGGCAGTGTTCAAGTAGAGCCTTCCAATTGGCACCCTTAACACCGCATGACTCGCACAAAAATTCTCCGAGATCCTTATTCAACAACATAACTCGACCCGCGTTTTTTCTTAATACTTTTTGACATTTCTCCAATATTTTGTGAGCTTCGCTAGAAAGGTGATCGGCTCGACTTTTCCTCTTATCCGGCACCTCGCAGTGGCAGAGGCGACAATAACATTTTTTATCGATTTCAACGATGTAATTTGTATCTTTGGGACTGAACGACATTTCTTTCAAACGATGAGACCAACTAATTACATGACGTACAGCCTCTTGCTCATCGACTAACGATTTATCGCATAAAGAACATTTGAGTAGATTGTCATCGGACATTATAACGTACCCGTTAATACTGTCGTTCGTTTCTCCTACAACTTCACGAGCCGGCGAGTGATTCTCCAAACACGAATTGCTCCGCGTAGAAATAAGATAATTAAAATGGTTAAGTACTTGCTGATGGTGCTCATCTCGAGAATGTAATTCGTACGAATATTTCAAATCGTTTCTCACCACAGCGATATTTCTGTCGCAAGTATCACAGTAGAACTCGAACTGATTAACATCAGTTCCAAAATGAGCGTTCATATCGTTGTTAATTTTATGAAACAGTTCGGCTTGTATCAACTTTTGAAAAGCCGTAAAATCTCTCCACAAACGGAATAATTTGGCAAACATTTCGATGACCAGATGAGGAAGTGTGAGATCAATTTTGAAGGCTTCGTTCGGGCGCAAAGAATTGTAATTCCATACTTCGTTTTCGAATTTTGTAAAATGTTCACGTAGCTCGTTGAGATAATTCATAGTGATATTATTATTCGAATCTTCGAAGAGTGGGTTCATGTAGGCAAACAAGAACACGAACTATTTCGGTTAATACAACATGAAAGGCGACCTAAATTGAGAAAACAAAGAGTATTATTTACGTGAAACACCTTCACGTTAGGCGATAAGGAATTTAAATATGTGATATTATTCAGGAAAATCATATGAAAAAGGCGAAAGAAGATATTCTGTCACAACGGACAACATTCTTGTCAGGGAAGTGAGAAGAGAGCAACGTGTTTACATCGCTTATCATTACGCTTTTCGATACGACGCTAGCGCTGCCTATAGCGCCGCTCAATCAACAATCACGAACGAGAACGTATCTGGATAAAAGGTGTCTGTTCTGGCATCTGTTGTATTGGAAGGAGATCCTATTTTCCTGATATGCTTTGAAATATGACCAATCCTACAACTAGCGCTCCCTGCGTTCGTCGCGCGGGACCGACGTCAAAAATTCCGTATGGCAGTCTCTAGTCTAGCTAGAACGCGAGTATATTCACAAGATTCACGTTCTCTGTGAAGGGGAAGTAGGGGGAGAAAGAGATTACGGTTATCATTTTTCAAATTAAAAGTCCGCGAACAGCCGACTTCTGATTCCAAATAATATAATGAGAGAACAACTCGTATGTTATTATAACACGTCAGACGATTGGGAGAAATGGAAAAAGTTGGAAATTTGGAGAAAGCAATCAAGTGCCTCGAAGAAAATGTAAGTAATGATCACTTACGCAGAAAAATTATCCCAATAATTTTTAGTTTTGAAATCTAAAAAATGTTTGACTCGGTCATCCGCTCGTAGAAAATAGTCTTTGAGCCGGAAAAGCGTTATAGTCCGAATACGATTGCGAATGAAACATTGGTTCAAAATTTGCATATTCGCTTGATTGAATTCATTAGCAATGAACAGATACGTGGTAACAATCGAAATGAAGAATCCACATATTTTTATCGAGGATCTCTAACATAGCAAATACAAATATTGTCAGCCCTTAGCGTAGATTTTCGGCATTCACTCTCACTTTTTTCTATTTTCTGCCATCTGTTGTAAATTTCTACCTCAAAGATCGAAGTTCCTGTTTTATAAGGGTTTATGTTTTACCCCTACTGCGATTTGTACGCAAGGATTACCCAGTTCTTAGCACGTATCCATGTGTTGAAAAATAGGAAGAGCCTACAATCCGCATTGCAAAATTAATTCGCTATTGTTTGAATGTTTCAGGCGCGAAGCGTGGATAATAAGCTCGATTCGTTGACTTGGAAGTTCGAAGAATTTGAAAAAGGAGTCGTGAATGTAATTAAAGACAAACCAAAGAGTGCTATGGTATGTTTTTTCTTTTCAATCAGGATACACGATTTAATTGATTTTAATTAATTCGTAAACTCGTTCAAAATGAATGAAAATGAAAGAATTTTAAAAATGTGTAAATTTTGACCAAATTTATAACCTAGTCTTAGTAGGGCTCTAGTCTTAGAACCTTTTCATGTATTCGTGATTGGTAGAACATGTTTGGTGTACGGAAACTTTTCCGTGTGAGGAGTCATTAGAGCCATGCTCGTAAATCATCATTATTTATTACGTCAGAAGGATGGAAATGAAATAAAAGAGATGTTGAAAATCTTTGTACTGTCTAAAACCCTTCTAAAGAAGTCCTATTTTCACGTACTTACTTAGATCTACTTGTGACAATATTAAGAAGAGCTACTGCTTCTTACGGGAATTATGATTCATTATACTTTCATCTGCTTAACTAGCAAGTACATATTTTTACTGCTCTGGCAGCATCCTTTTTAAAACATTAGAACTAAATATGTAATCCCAACAAAATTTATTTCTCCCCACGTTCATAGATTTCTTCTATAAATTTTTCAGGTTTCTGTGATGGAACTCATGCAAGATATAGAATTTGTACGAAAAGAATACTCCAAACTCGTGGAAGAAATAGAAACTGTCGGTGAAACTCAAAAAGAAATCGCAAATTCTGTAAACGAAGAAATAAATAATTTACATCGTAATTTTTTAGCACTACGTAGCTCAATGAAACAAATTAAGTGATTATTTTTTTCCCCCTCTTGTATGTGATAGTTGGAATTTTATTTAATTATTTAAATTTTTCAAACGAAGAAAAAACTATTTGTAAAAAATGATTGTATATTATTTTGAAGCCTTTACATAGAAAATACGTATTTTTTAAAAATAAGAGTACAGTGATTACATAATATAGAAAAATATCGTGAAGAAAAACTGAACAAAGCGGTAAAAACTGCTATCCTTTAACAAAATAATGACTTAAATCTGCAGAAAACTACGACTACAACAGCTTATCAGTAATTACATCCCACACCTTCATTACTGTGAAGTTTGTAACACTCCAGGCAACTTAGTGAGCATCTGTAACACATACATAGAAATTTCTTCATAGGCCGAGAAAAATAGACATTCAAAAAATAGCATACAAGGAGAATTTGTCACCGTACTAGACGTGCTCAACTTTTTAGCGAGGGTGTTGAGTTTCAATTACGTCAAAGTATCAACTGATTGACTGATTAACGACTAGAATTGATTGACGGTCTCATGACTGGCATTTTTTGGCGTGATTAACTGACTTGAAACTTGGAATAAAGTACAAACAGAGGTAGGGAACCCCCGCACGTAAGTATTGTGTATTATGTTAATTTATCAACTGACGACTGACTCACAACTTTGGACTAAAGAGTGAACTTATCAGGAAACCAACAGAAAAATTTCCTGAGAATAGATTAGAAAGTACTATTTTTACTGCTTGATTTTTAACAAGGGTTAAAACCGCTACATTTTGCTCTGGAGCTGCTTCAGCCCATAAGTTGTACGTTAATATCGTTATCGACTTATTAATGACTTACAACTTACAATGAGATCGACTTATGACTGTTTGACTTAAATTATAGAACGACTTACAATTGGCAAGACCAACTGAATAAATAACGTTTGACTTACAACTGAATGACCTATTTCCCGCCAATTTTTCTTCTTTTCATCAATCTTGTTCTAGCACGTGAAAAATGGGTCCGTTTTGATAAACATAAAATAAGTTGTTCATTTTTCGACTTAATAACGCTTTCAACACTTATTACTAAACTTTGATTTAACACCCTTCCGTTTTAGGTTGATTCAAAATTTTCTCGAAAACGCATTAATGTGGTTTTATTGCATACAGCTTAGGTCCAACACAAATAATGGACTCATCTAGAGAGTAAACTATACAAGTAGGCTACATTTTGCAGCTGATAGTTTATTTTTACTCATCGTGGGGCAAGAATTTTATAACCTATTACGACTATTGTACCTTCAAAACCTAACAAATTGATAAAAAAATTGGTATTCAACAGATTTTTTTCTAATTCACTACGAGTAACTAAAATTTCATGAGAAATTTGGGGGAAAATATTCAACGACGTTGCCAAATTAGGCTCGTAAGCTATTTTTTGTATTTATCGATTTCAAAAAGGGCTACTTCCAAAGGACTCGTGAATTTTTTTTCCAAATAACAGTAACATTAGGAAAATCTTAAGCTTAATCATTTCTTTTTTCGGTTTGCCGGAGTCGGTATGGAAGAAGCAGATGATGAACTTCCTACCTTCGATACGTCGACGCCGGTCAAAGCTTGCACAGCTGGCGGTAGTTGGCTCACCAAACGATTAACTTCGCCAGTCAGACCATCGCTGTTACCCAAAAGAACAATCTCCTCAGTTTTCGCGAGTGGAGCAGCGATTTCGGCAGCAATCTACAAAAACAAATCTATCATTAGGTACCTATGTGAAACTATCTACGTAATCGGATTGAAATTCATCTCTAAACCTTAGGTAACGCCTCCAACACCAATGACATGACCGCAGCCTCTCCGTATGTCTTGTAGACATTCGCTTTCATTCGCATCCTTTCTGCCTCCGCTTTACCAATAGCGTCGATCGTGTACGCTTCCGCCGTACCAATTTTTTTTATCTTTTCTCCCTCTGCCTTCGCTATCTCAACATTCTGAGTTCTGTCAAACATATCACGTAAATTTATTTTTTATTTTCTCGAGTTCCCATCATGACCTCATTAGGTCGCACACTCACCTTTGACCTTCAGCGATGGTTTGTAACCGGTAGCTCTCGGCTTCCGCTGGTAGACGAACCGTCGCTTTCAATTCCTTTTCTTTTCGCAAGATTTCTTGATCCTCAATTTCTATCTGTTTCCGACGCTCGACGATGTCGATCTGTATTTCTTCGTTACGAATTTTCTGACGTATTTTAGCAGCTTGCAGTTCGTACGCCAATTGCGATTCAGCTTTCTGTAAACATTCAACCGCCATTGTTTTCAGAATTCTGTACACCTATCGCTTCAATACAAATGAAGCGATTGGATTGGAAGTTTCACAAGTAGAAGCTTGTAAACGATAATTTGAAGCAATTCATGACGACCATGAGGAGCGAGACTAGAATTTTATTGTTTTCACAACTACTTGAGCTGATTAATTATCATACCTCAAAAGAGTTTATCAGACACCAGGCTGGTTGCTAGTCACGGAAAACCAGGTAAGTCAAGGATTTTTATAAAAAAAACTTGAGGGGAAAAAACAGAAGAAAAGTATGAGGAAATTGTAAAACAATAATCATATTGGTTTAGCGGAAATCTTGGGTTGAGGTTACGGTTACGGAAAGTTACAGATTTTAAATTTTCGCCTCGGTAGACACTCTGGATACGGTATTAAAAAAAATGCAAGCACACTTCTACAACTCTCTCCAGAAAAAACGTCTTTACTCACAACAGTTGGAATTCTCAATAGAAGAGATTGCGCTTTTGAAGTTTCGAAACTTGTCCTGTCAACCAATCAGGTTACGACTTGTTCGAGCTATTTTAAAATTGATGTAGGATATACAGAGTAGCAGTGCCACGTACAAAGTTTCATCTCAGTCGACAGCTCACCGCACAGACGTCAAAAACTCAACTAAAACTGCCACGATAATCAAGATTTGGTAATTAGGGCTGGATAACAACGCTAGTATCGTGCACTACGAAAACAGTGCGGGTGAAAGGTGGAAAGTTTGCCTTAAATCGATCTCAATCGATTTTCATAAGAAAAGATGAATTGTAGCAAATTTTGTACTCTTTATTGCAGCCCTCGATTTTCGCTCAGGCTAACGAGGTCAGGGCCTCAGGCGCCACAAGATTCCAGATTTTCTCTCCTTCATGAAGTAAATAGTCGAATCAACATTTTTGGGCGCCGACGGCAGGGAGGCCTATTAACAGAGCCGTCACCAGACTTTTTGAGGCTTAAAGCGATAATCATTATTTCAACATGAGGTCTTTTTTCAATTTAGACGATTTAAAATTTTTTTCATCTTGCCGGCCCGAGGCCTGAAGCTGTAATACCTACTTGTCACCTCCTGGCTCGGCCATGCTCGAGCCTGAGACTTAAGTTCGAGACTCGAGACTGAAACTCAAGCTTGAGACTAGAGACCGAGATTTGAGATTGAGACCCGCGCTTCAAACTTGAACTTGAGAATCAAGGCAGAGACTAAAGACTGAGACTCGGGACTGAGACTCAAGCTTGAGACTGTGATTTGAAATTTGACACTCAAGACTAAGACTCAAGCTTGAGATTCGAAACTGAGACTCAAGACTGCGATTCAAGTTTGAGACACACGACTGACACTTGAGACTCGAGATTTCAGACTGACACTCAAGGCTGACACTCGAGCTTGAGACTCACGACTGACACTCGACCTTGAGACTCGAGACTGAGACTTGAGCTTGAGATTTGGGACTGAAACTCAAGACTAAGACTCAAGACTGCGACTCAAGTTTGAGACACGGGACTAAGACTTCAGACTGATATTTAACACTGACACTCGAGCTTGAGACTCGAAGTTGAGACTCAAGACTGAGACACAAGTTTGAGACACAAGACTAAGACTCGAGCTTGAGATATGAGACTGAGACTTAGGTCTGCGACTCAAGTTTGAGAAACGGAACTAAGACTTGAGACTAATATTCAAGACTGACACTCAAGACTGACACTCAAGACTGACACTCGAGACTAAGACTCGAGACTAAGACTCGAGCTTGGAATTGAGACTCGAGATATGAGACTGAGACTCAAGACGGACACTCAAGCTTGAGACTCGAAATTGAGACTCAAGAATGAGACTCAAGAATAAGACTCAAGACTAAGACTCAAGCTTGAGACTCAAGCTTGAAATTCGAGACTGAGACAGAAGCTTGAGACTTGAGACTGAAACTCGAACTGAGACTCGAGATTTGAGACTAAGACTCAAAACTGCGACTCAAATTTGAGACATGGGACTAAGACTTGAGATTGACACTCAAGACTGACACTCGAGCTTGAGACTTGAAATTGAGATTCAAGACTGAGACACAAGTTTGAGACACAAGACTAAGACTCGAGCTTGAGACTCAAGCTTGAGACTGAGACACAAGTTTGAGACTTGAAACTGATATTCAAGACTGACACTCGAGACTGAGACTTGAGCTTGGGATTGAGATTGAGACTCGAAATTTGAGCCTGAGACTCAAGACTGACACTCAAGCTTGAGACTCAAGACTGAGACTCAAGTTTGTGACACAAGATTAAGACTCGAGCTTGAGACGCAAGCTTGAGATTCGAGACTGAGACAGAAGCTTGAGACTTGAGACTGAGACTCAAAACTGAGACTTGAGACTGAGACTCAAAACTGAGGCTCAAGATTTGAGACTAAGACTCAGAACTGCGACTCAAGTTTGAGACAGGGGACTAAGACTCGAGATTGACACTCAAGACTGACACTTGAGCTTGAGATGGAGACTTGAGATTCGAGACTGAGACTCGAAGCTGAGACTCGAGACTGAGAATCATGACTGCGACTCAAGTTTGAGACACAAGACTAAGACTTGAGACTAAGACTCAAGACCAAGACTCGAGCTTGAGACTCAAGCTTGAGATTCGAGACTGAGACTTGAGACTGAGACTCGAAACAGAGACTCAAGACTGAGAATCATGACTGCGACTCAAGTTTGAGACACAAGACTAAGACTTGAGACTAAGACTCAAGACCAAGACTCGAGCTTGAGACTCAAGCTTGAGGTTCGAGACTGAGACTTGAGACTGAGAATCATGACTGCAACTCAAGTTTAAGACACAAGATAGACTCGAGCTATGGCTCAAGGAGACTGAGACTCGAGACTGATATCCAAAATTGAAACTGAAGACTGAGACTCAAGCTTGAGAATCAAGGCTGGGACTCGAATCTGACAGTCGGGACTGAGACTCGAGACGGAGACTAAAGGTTGAGACTTGAGACTGACACTCGAGCTTAAATTGCAACTCTCATCAAGAAAATAAATTCCTGACTCACCGCCGTATTTATTTCTTTGTCGAAATTCGCTTTCTGCAGTTTGTACATACGCGAATTATCTTCAATTTTCGTGTCCGTGTTGTATTTGATGTCCATAGCTGACTTCTCACATTCTGCCTCCTGCAAAAATTTATAAATTTATTGACGGAATTTAAACTCCAGAATACAACAGATGCGCAGTTGATCTTCTCACCCTGATTCCTGCGTCACGCACTGCTTGTGCAACCCCGATGTGAGCGTCTCGCTTTACCATGGCTGTTTGAGCTTTCCCCAACGATGATAAATATTGGACGCTATCGAAGATATCTTTTATGGTGAACGATAGAATCTCTATACCCATACGACCTACATCGGGTGCAGCCACTTCGCGCACGAGTGCAGCAAACTGATCACGATCTTTGTACACTTCTTCAACGGTAAGCGTACCTGCAAAAGAGGATTTCATCATACTTTCAAAACGCCGCGGACTAGATTGAAGAACAGAAAGACGAACGTACTAACCGAGAATGGCGCGCAAATGTCCTTCGAGAGTTTGCAAGATGGTGGTTTCGATTTGGTCGTGACTTTTGCCGAGAAACTGTTCCGACGCTGTTCGCAGCAACTCATCCGCTTTCATAATCTTACATTGAGCAACCCCAGTGACGGTTAAAGGCACACCCTGACTAGTTTCAACACTATCGCAAATCGGGTACAACGTCATTACCTGCAATGTTACAACGAAACTTTTAAACATGATTCACATTACAGATAAACGGAGGGGTTCACTTCTACTTTAGTGGACTAATTTCTAACCGGTACACTCCACTCTAGTTCGATTTTATTCCGATTGTGAACACATTACTAAGAAGCTCTATAGAATTTTGTTACCTACAAGTGGATCAGATCGGAGTTGCGGAGATGGTACGGTAAGCTAATGCGACCACCAGGTTGAACCTTCTGAATCATTCTAGGCTTTCTGGTAGGCTCCACCCTCCTGATTTTGACCGGTTTCGCGGGAGGTTAACGAGAAGAAGTGTCGCAAATTTGAGGTCGACTTGAAGCTTAAGAAAAATGTTAAGCTTTCTCCTTGACGAGTCTGAAGAATGGAATTATTGAGGAAGGTGTCAGTGGCGATAACATAGTTTAGAATTCCCAGTCTAGGCTCCGTAACTACTCTCAGGCTGAGTTCATTACTGAAGATTTCTACTTCCTGGAGAAAGGTTTGGAATTTGCTCTACCTCTCTCCAACAATGGTGATGTTCTCGCAAATGTGGTTGCGGATTTAACGATAAAGATAAGACCCGGTTGCAATATCCGACAGAAGTACGCCGAGATTGTCCGCAACAACCCCCTCTTCCGTATGAATAAGATGGTGAGTGGCGTGATCAAGGGGAGGGTGAGAGGCTAATAATCAAGAAAGGCCGACAAAGGTGGAGAAGTCGTCGAATGATTCTAAGATGTATGATGTGCTTAAGCAGTCTAGGTTGAAAGAAAATGACAGCTTCAGTTTTTTATACCATGTCAAAGAGGTTTGAAGTGTCGTCAATAGGAGTTCAGTTATCATCAAGAGTGACGAACGAGCACAGGAAGCCATTCTGATTTGGATTTTTGTAGGGGAACCCGCTATCCATTTTGTTAGGGGGATTACATTCTCAAAAAACGTCCGAGTCCGGGAGTTTCTGTGAACTGCGTGACGTGACGTGACTTGTGGCGCTTCATGACATCATCAATGACCTTGACCTACTTTAGAGACCTGGAAAGGGAACCCACTATCCATTTTGTTAGGAGGCTTATATCCTCAGAAAATGTCCGCGCCCGGGAGTTACTGTGAACTGCGAGACGTGACATGTGGCGCTTCATGACATCATCAACAACCTTGACCTACTTTAGAGACTTGAAGAGCAAACCCGCTATCCATTTTGTTAGGAGAATTACATCCTCAAAAACGTCCGCACCCGAGAGTTTCTGTGTACTACGAGACGTGACGTGACGTGTGGCGCCTCATAACATCATCAATGACCTTGACCTAATTAGAGACTTCTAGAGGGAACCCGCTACCCATTTTGTTGGGGGATTACATCCTCAAAAAATGTCCGCGCCCGGGAGTTTCTGTGAACTGCGTGACGTGACGCTTCATGACATCATCAACGACCTTGACCTACTTTAAAGACTTGGAGAGGGAACCCACTATCCATTTTGTTAGGGGGATTACATTCTCAAAAAACGTCCAGGTCCGGGAGTTTCTGTGAACTGCGTGACGTGACGTGACGCTTCATGACATCATCAACGACCTTGACCTACTTTAAAGACTTGGAGAGGGAACCCGCTATCCATTTTGTTAGGGGGATTACATTCTCAAAAAACGTCCAGGTCTGGGAGTTTCTGTGAACTGCGTGACATGACGTGACGTATGATGCTTCATGACATCATCAACGACCTTGACCTACTTTAGAGGTTTGGAAAAATTTCAACTTCCAGCCTTCATTATATCAGGCCTAGTATAAAGTCCAACTTATTTGCTAAGGGGGCATTTTCGCGCCAAGGTGATCGCAAGCGCGTTCAACTTATTACGTCATCATTTTCAAGACTCGGAAACTAGGCTATATATGATAGGAGGAGAATTAGGGAGGTTGCGGGTTCCCCGCTGCCATTGCAAACCTGCAATAGCCGTTAAATTTTTGCAGAACTTTTTTCATCACCATCACCTTATCTCAATTCATCAATCAGAGAATCCGCCCATAGATAGCGCATCACTTGATGACTATTTTGCAAATAATAATACGCTGTCGTCAGCGGCATGATCACCACCAAGGCCTCAATTACGACCAACGTCACGTTTTTTTGTCACCTCTTTATCACGCTTAACGAGTGGTCGGAGGGTGTCGACAGGGGTGATATAGAGTGATGAAAATTTTTCGTCATTGGTCGTAATTGAGGCCCAGGTTGATAAAACACAACTGCCAATGATATTTTCATGCTAGGCTAGTGTCACTGACATATGCGTCTCGCGCCGCGCCATGGTTACTGGCACACAACTGTTTCAAGAGCAAAATATGCCAATCCCACTGGTACGTTTACATTACACCACTGACGTTGGGGTAGAATATACAAAAGTTTCGCCATTGTCTGTGATTCAGGCCATAAGAAAAGTCTTCTTCTTTTAATTTAACGACGTGGTCGACTTTTATAACACATCAAAAGTCATCTTGAATACCTGTTCTAACCTTTGCGCCAAGAATTAGGCCCCATGACTAGAATCGCATCCACAACCCCCAAAACTGACCTATAGTCTAAGTAGGTATCCACTCACTTCTAGCGATAAATATTGTACATCGGTGACGAGCCACCATGCCCACGCCCATCCACCAACAATGGTCGTTTTCTTGGTCGATCTGCCGCATCCACCTGTAACAAAAATCAGAAAGATGGAAAAATTACAATAATTTTCTGGAGTAGCAAAGTAGATATCGTTCAATTGAGAATTGACAACAACATGGAACTGGGCTGAACGAATATTCACGTACACGAAGCAGACGCGATGGTAGTCACGTCGGGTGAGCGAACGGACAGACAAAATTGGAAGATTTTAGACTGATGAGCCGCGTACGCTGCTGCGCGAGCATTTCAGGGTGACTAACTGATGCATAGCTCGTAAAAGGTAGACCATAACCATTACCATCCCAATAAAACCTGTCCGATCCGACATAGGTCGACAGACAAATTTCCTCTATTAGTCTACATGATTGCAGTATACCAGTACCGTATATTTTCGATCACCTGATCAGCGGCCAGCGGAGCTCCTAGCAGATACCGTTACTAAACAATGATGAACACGAAGAGAGGGGTTCTCACGTACTCCGATGCGACGTAGCCGCCTATATATGTCACAATACGTGTTGCTGTACTGGAGAGTTTACATTTAGGCGTTCGGAATTTCTCATGCAAGTTCATCTGACGCAAGTTCAAGGCTATCTAGTGGTTATCGTCTCATTTTTGCTAATAACCTATCAAGTTGATTAAATTATTCATTCGGTGATTGCGTACATTTTCAATGTGTAGTGCGTTTACCTTTTTATTAAAATGTGAAATCGCCACTGGCAGGACAGACAGCAGCTCTTCGAGTAAGTAGATTTTAAGAGATTTTATTTAATTTACCTGCATCGAACTATAACAGAGCCGGTAAAAAAAATACACTTCCGTATATGAATGTAACTCTCGGACAACTCATTTGTAAATCGAAGAGTCCCACGTAAAAAAGAGGTAGAGGGAGCATTCAAAAGAAGGATCATTTGAATAGTGAGAACTCTCAAGTAGGTGGCAAAAGCTAGTAAACAATCCGAAGTACATGAATGATGAATTTTCTCATTTTTAGAAGATTATGAGGTCGTTAGAATATTTATGGTCGTATTTTAATTTCGTATCACTGCAACTCTGGTCCTCAATTTTTCGTCATAGTTATTGAGAGTAGGAAAAAGTTGAAGGACAAAACGATTTCCTGTTCCATCACTCACAAGGCTCTTTTCCACCAATAAGTATCAATTTCCAAAAATGAATTTTAAATTAGAACTAGTTCTGTGTACCTATGGGTTCGTCTAGCTGACCTCGTATTTTGCAGTTTCAAGTATTTCTAAAAATTAGGGAAAAAGCCTAGCTCCCTCCAGCTTTATTCGCTGCTTATAATCACTACATTAGTTGAAGCAAAAGCAGAGAATCTGTTTTAGCAAGGGATTTTTTGATTTCAATAATCATGAGTATCAATTACATAGTCGGTATTTTTCGAAGTCTTCTTCCTGATATGCATACCTCGATATTTAAAGTTTTTTTAAGTCCACCGTGTCGAGTTTATAGACCTCGAATCAGAAATTCTCCAAGATCCTCTTTTCCCTTTCCGTAAGTAAAGCTGAACAATTGAAATTCTTCCAAGTTCTCCTCCTGATCTATACAGGGTGAGGCAAAATGATGTTACCAGTTGAATGGGAGTTCGGCCTAAATCTTCGCGAAACGTTAAACGTATAGTTTAAATGCACGAAATTTATACCTCAATTTTATCTTTAATTTGAGCCATGACTTTTCTGAGCCGAGTTGCCGAAAATTAACAAATTTGTCAGGGTTTTCAAAATAGAGCTCAAAAATAGTAATGAACTGAATTTCGAACATTTCAAGAATGAAATTCATGTTCCATGAGTGAAATTTTACGCGAAAAAAATAGTCACAAAATACTATGACGGATTAAAATGGCTTAATGGGTTCAAAAAGGTTAAAAATTTCCCTAAATCCCCAAATCGGAAAATCGCCGAATTTGGAGTTGAACCCGGAAAAATCACATACATGACCCTACAAAGCTCAAAACGGATGTACAGCCCAAAAGAGAGTCGAAATTCTCCCAAATGAAAAAATTGGGTATTGTTCAAAATTTTGCACGATCCTTTATGAAATTAGGCGCAGAGTTCGAAAAAATCACCCAAATCACCCTACAAAGCTTCGAAATGAATGTATGGCTCAAGAAGGGTGAAAATCCTCCGTCATAAAAAAATGGCGTCATCTCCGAAACTCTGTATTATACGTTGGTGAGATTTTGCGCTGAGTTTGAAAGTAATCACCCAAATGACTCTATGAAGTATCAAAATGGATGTGAGCTACTATTTCGTTGCAGATTCACGGTGAGAGATCAAAGGAGGCCCGACCGTCCTCGATCAAAGAGGGCAAAACTACAAAAATTGCGGTACGTTGGTCACTAGAATGAATGATTTCTAGAAGCATGCACTCTGTTGTACACTCGCGGTGAGAGATTGAAGAAGGCCCCGTCATTGATAAAGGAGGGCAAACGTGCAGAAACTCGCGAATTGTGTCGGCTGCTACAGAGAATGATACTGAGAAGCTCGCTTTCTGTTGTACACCCGCGGTGAGAGATCGAACGAGGCCCCGTCTTTGATGAAGGAGAGCAAACGTGGAGAATTTTCCGTTGGTTCACCCCGTGAGACAGAATTTACAGAGGAGTTCGCTTTCTGTTGTACACTCGCGGATTCAAGAATCACACCATTTCTCATGTTTTTCGCCCTCCTTCAGCCGAGACTGAATCCCTTTTTCAGTAAATTACCCTCACTGGGCACATCTGATCATTTCGGTGCTTCGTCGAGTAATCTTACCGTCTTTTTCAAACTCGGCAAAAAATTTTATCGAGGATTCGAGAAAAATGTCGAAAATGACAGCATTTTCAATCTTGGGAAATTTTGACCCTCCTTGAGCCCAATCAGTCATTTTGGTGCTTCGTCGAGTCATCCTACCTTTTTTTCGGACTCAGCGTGAAATTTCGATACAGATGCCAGTAAAAATATCAGAGATCACGCAATTTCTCATTCCCTTGATAATTACCGACTTTGGGATCTACTGCAGCATAATTTCAGCACATTTTGGTCAATAACTCGGCTCAGAAAAAGTGGTAGAAGCTTTGGATGTGGCTCAAATTAAAGATAAAATTTTTTCCATTTAAACTATACGTCTAACGTTTCGCGAAGATTTAGGCCGAACTCCCATTCAACTGGTATTTTGCCTCACCCTGTATAGCTCGGTGTTCGGAATTTTCTCAAATTTGAACAAGGACCTCATTCTGCTTCCTTTTTTTTTTTTTTTCTCGAAATAGCATTCAACCAAGTTGAGGGCTAGAAAATTCCTATCTTTTTCTCTCATCTTTCATTCTGTTGACATTGAAACTGCGAAAAAGAAGACGAGGTAAAGAATGACGCCATAGGCCTATACAATGATACCCCTCCCCTTCCCCTTCGGTGGTAATCTGTTTGAGAGATTAATAATGCTCAATGCTATGAGCCATCCTTAGAAACAATTTTCTGGCGCAGCCAGAGAAGTAAAGATCTTGTTTCATGTCCAGTACCCGCTCGTTCGCTTTCCTTTTGGACCTACATAGTATACTGTTTATTGAACTTAGTTCGTATATGCCTCGGTCGGGGGGGCTTTAGCCTAGTATAGAAGTAAGGAATACCAAGGGTGGAGGACGTCACTATGAAGTCATTATGACCGAAATAGATGGATTGAAAGTTGATATAGATGATAATCAGCGTGACGTCATCCATGAAACGGAATCGCAATCGCCCTATGAAATGCAGACCGCAGAGATCAGTTATTTCAGCCGGGCTGATTTTTGTACACAATTTCCCATAAGAGAATTCCGGGAGACTTTCGTTGTAGAATAATATGGAAAATCGTGAATATCTTAGGAATGAAATATAGATGATAATCAGCGTGACGTCATTCATGCAAGGAAATCGCAATCGCTCTACAAAATGCAGACCGCAGAGATCAGTGATTTCAGACGGGCTGATTTTTACACATGATTTCCCATAAGAGAATTCCGGTTGACTTTTGTTGTTGAATACATCAAAAATCATGCATATCTTAGGGATAAAACATTGTTAATAATAAAATAGAGACTTCAACCTTTCTTTTGAGCTATAATACAACAATTATTTTTACGTAATTTTCGATGTATTTGTCAACAAAAGTCAACTGGAATTCTCATATGGGAAATTGTGTATAAAAATCAGCCCGGCTGAAATCACTGATCTCTGCGGTCTGCATTTCATAGGGCGTTTGCGATTTCCTTCCATGAATGACGTCAGCTGATTATCATGTCAACGATGAAACAGAGATTTCAACCTTTCTTTTGAGCCATAATACATCAATCTTCTTGCATGATTTTCAATATTTTATTTTTCAACAAAAGTCAACCGGAATAGGGCTTTTCCAGTACTCCATATTGCATACTCATTTGCCTGCCCTGTTATCAAGTTGGTAGTGTTTGATAACAATTTAACATTGGTCTTATGGGTGTTGCTGAATTGCATACTCATTTTCATTCCGGAGCGTTTTGCCATAAGAGCAATGTTAAATCGTTATCAAACACTACCAACTTGATAACAGGGCAGGCAAATGAGTATGCAATATGGAGTACTGGAAAAGCCCTATTCTCTTATGGGAAATTGTGTACAAGCTGAAATCACTGATCTCTGCGGTTTGCATTTCATAGGGCGTTTGCGATTACCTTCCATGAATGACGTCACGCTGATTATCATCTATTGTTCATACGATTAACGGATGGGTACTTCAACGATACTAGCGTTGGAAACTATCAATAGACTATCGATATTTTTGAAACGAACTATCGGAAAAAACAATAGTTTTGTAAAAAAAAAATGACGGTGATAATATCGTCGATAGTCTCTTTCTTCTTTCTTATCAATGTCACAAAATTAATGGGAATTTACTGATAATACGTTCGAAAGAAATAGAAAGTAACTGGAATGTCGAATAGTCGACCGTTCACCGTTGACACTCGGGTACAAAGATACTTATTTTGATGGGGGGAGGAGGAGGAGGAGGAGGAAATGTTGGTATTGCAATGGATGTGGCACCATGTTTTTATGGTACTTCATAGTCGCGTCCATCATCTGATAACATTAAAATACATTTTGTGAAGGCTTTTCAGAAAACATGACGATCAGGAGAAAGGTATTCGCTATTTTTACTATTTGACTATAAGAATTAATATTGTCAAAATCGTACATAAGTCGTACTAACTAACATGTCCCACGTCTTTGAATTGATGGGTTTACTATTTGGTGGACTTTGAATTAAATCTAAACTCCTACTTTATCTTTTCTGGTTTAGCGTTCCTGTGTTCCAGTGTGCGAGTACTATAACCTCGAAATTTGGAAAAGCGACGCTCTCCTAAACGAAGTTGAACGAGAATTCAGGTATCTTGCCCTATGGGACGAATTCTGTAAATGCTTTTCATTGGGAACATAGAGTCAACAGGTCAAATCTTGAGTGGAGACAGTTCGCCCTAAGATCACAAAATCTCAAATACGTCACATTCTTCCGATCCTTCAAAATTTTTCGGACGTAGCTCCGGAATGTCACTCTTAAAAAACTTATTATTCTAGACGTTTCTCAGATTCTGAACTCACTCAACCAAGAAAATAACAGAACTGCATTATGACCCGAGGGTACAGACCATTGAAGTAGTAA
This sequence comes from Aspidiotus destructor, assembly GCA_035079395.1. Taxonomy (NCBI): domain Eukaryota; kingdom Metazoa; phylum Arthropoda; class Insecta; order Hemiptera; family Diaspididae; genus Aspidiotus; species Aspidiotus destructor. The sequence continues at coordinate 4,379,630 of JAVHKZ010000003.1, read as the reverse complement.
TTGAACGACTCTTCAATCATCGAGTGCGTTTATTTAATTTCTGTATTCAATAACACAGACAACGGTTTTTGTCTCCCAATTAGGAGAGCGCGCAAGTATGGCGAATGGACGTGGACAACGTCACGTCATTTTGGTCCTAATTCGCTGGAATAATAATGACCTACTTCAGTCTACTATCGCTAGCTATATGCTGATACGAATCAGCCCACAAAATACTTTTCTCCACGCACACATCGAGGAGAATGCATGGAGAATACGCACGAAATTATTCGAACTGGAGCGTAGGTATTGATACACTTTGAAAAAAAGTTCTCTCGCGTGGCAAATAGAATAGAGAAAGAAAGAGAAATTAATTAATGAAAAATAAAAGTGTCGCAGATTAGGAGCAGCGCAGCGTGATTATTTTTCAATTGGGTGCAGTAAAACAAGATTCTAGAAATAGGAAAAAATGAAGGAATGGAGATAGTTCAAATTTGAGATTTTTTCCAGAAATGTTTGAAGAGCACCGTTCAAATGAACATACCAAAGAGTCTTGATCATGCGAGCATTTACTATGAGAAAGAATAGTCATATTTTGGAGGTACTTGAGAGCCTATAGTTTTGTTGAAATTTTGGTTCGAAAAAACGACGTCGCATAGTACCTCAATTTTAGTTCAAGGATACTGAAAATTATCTGTTTTTAATTTATATTATTACAAAGTATTTGTAAATTTTGAGTTTTCAAGTTGTTTACTGTCTTTTTTAACTTTACGCATTGATAATCCTGTTTTCCTTCATCACGAAAATGTCATCTTCATTTTGACAAGCATAATGTACTAGGGCTGCAAAAAATTCGTGTGACAAAGCGCCTAATGACGTTATCAATGATCTTGACCTACTTCGAGAATTCGAAAAATTTTGACCTTCCTTACTGATCTAGGCTAAACTGGGTTAGAAGGATAGTTTAGCATACCTATACGTCAGCCTACAACATACTACGATAAAGTAGCTAACAGATCAGTCATCAGTGGTCGAGAGAATGGCCACCAAGTCAAAGCTATACACACGGAAGTGAGAACTCCAGTCAGGAAATCGAGAGGATACGGAAGAGGTTACGCAAACATTTTTCAAGGTTCCAAGGACATGGTCGGACATGGTCGTATGACTGCGAATTTCTTAATTAGGGAAGTGGTCAGAGCAATGACAGGGAAGGGTCTCAGAAATAAGTTGTCCCTTGGAACTCCACTATTAAATAGATTGACAAAATGCTTCTTTGCAATGCTGCGGGAGCTTTTTGATTACATAAAAAACATCCAATAAATTGTATTGAGCGCACAACTTACTAAAAGAGTTCCCTATTTGTAAGATTAAGCATTAAAAACAAAATTCTCTCTGCTCGAGTTTTCAGGGAATATTTCCAATTTGTCAAAGTTTTTGGATAATTTTGGTCAATTCAGATTTACAGATTTATTTGCTCTAGATTCTGGTACTTTTCTGTCATTTTTAGCCATCTTTTGTTCGAGTTTGGCCGCTTATTGTCTATTTCAATCGTGTTTCGACTGTTTTATATCGTGTTATTCGTTTTGTAATTGATTCTGGTCGCTTTGCTGTCGATTTTATCAACTTGAGTACTTTTTTCGATCATAGTATACTGCAAGTCATTAGATTTTTATGATTTTTGTTGCACGGTTTATTGCATTTTTTGGAAATCCCAACTCTAGTCATAGTGCTCGGCTCTGGGACGCAGGGATGCAAATCTAGAAAAAATAGAGCATTTGATTCAAATTCCATCAAGTAGTACGCTCAACCCAATATTCATTCGCAAAGCCAAATCGTGAATAGTGACTAGAAATATCGAAAAGAGATACTCAGAAGGTAGAGTAAAAGGATACAAAAAACCTCAGAAAAAAATTAAACGACGAGCGCTTTTGGTTTATAGACCGTTTTAATTTTCATGTTTAAGTTTGAACTTGATCTCATTTCCTCGAACCAGGTGTTAGACTGAGTCATGTTCTGTGCACTTGGACTGGTCCTCCAGATCTCCTTGGGAAGTTTCTGAGGTACCTTAATTCCTGCTATCCTTTTATAAAAATTTACCTTGGAGATAAGGGAAACCTGCAATAGCTTTTTGGATTTGTAAGATCGGGTATCCATGAGTATGGAATACATATACAGGAAAGATACTACGACCGATGTCTCGGTGCACGGAGCGTCATTTGGCCCTGCTACTCATACAATAGCAGCTTTTGATAGCTTAGTTCACGGACTGACTCGTAATCCTTTGAGTCAGGCAGCTTTCAAAATCGAATTGTTAACATTCAGGCATGGGCAACCTACGGCCCGCAAAGGACTCCAACCCGGTCCGCAGCGACGTCAGAAACATTTTATGAAATGAGTAAAAAAAACGAACTTCAAGATAAATCATCAAAAGGTAACTTTTAAATCTTTGTATCCGGCACGCGCCTCCCAAACAATTTCGCAATATGGCCCGCGGACGGAAAAAGGTTGCCCATGCCTGTATAACAATAAAACACCTGGTTAGAAAGAATAGGGTCAATGTCGACGTCGACGTGATGGTGTGGAGGAGAACTACAGAAAAAGTTCTTGATTCCACCCCTTCCCTCCCCCGCGATGCGATCAAAGATCATCGGTTGCGCTAAATTCGTCTTCTTTTCCTGGGGAAGTTCTCTCTCCAATTGGGTCGGACCCTAAAGCCCGTCCGGTTTTAGACCAGTATTTTACAAGTGAAAGGGTTGTTTGTGAGGTTGAAAGATCCTATACCAGTTGATGAGAGAAGTGATGTTTTTAAGATGGAATGTCAGGTTTTTATATTGGTAAGATCGGCCCTCAGATGAAGTGGAAAGTAACTGAGCTCCTGAAATCTTGGAATAAGGGAAGCCTGGGGAATCAGCCTTTGCCGATCATTCGATCAACAGTGGCAAACGTGAAGGATCGGAAAGGCTCTGCCATAAAGAGAATTCCCATCGCAAACGTACCACCCTCAAACATATAGAAATCATTCGTCTTCTCAACTCCGATGGAATTACTGTGCTAAACACGTACATTCCGGAAGATGGCCTGATTGAACTTGTATATGATTCACACCGCGATTTCTCGTTCGACCAATCTTTCTGCTCTCATTCTCTCCTCCATCATGTCAATTGCTTTCATTTCGTTCCTGCAGATGGTTTATAAACCGAAAGCGCTCGTCGTCTGATTTATTCTGATGTTTTTTGCATCCTTTTACTCTCTCTACTGAGTACCTTTTCGATATTACGGATAACCGTAACTTGGAAGAACGCATTCATTTAGTCATAACAGCCAGCGAAAAGTACGTAATGTACACGTATACATTTTTTTCTCCTTCATTAAAAATTTTTCTGACCCGTTATGAATTCTTCACCGCGAAAGCGACTCGACATGAAAATTACTTGAATACGCCTGGACTAGTCGATTGAGGCTTCATCGTACCTTCACCGAAACAATCTCCCTTCAAAAATTTCTGAAAAATCTACACATCAGATTATTTCCGTTCCTTTGTTCTTCAGTGACTTCGCCTCGAGACAGATAGTACCCTAGCAATGTCCAGTTAGCGACCGCTTTTTTCTTTTTTGGGACTCGCCTTTGCCAATATTCCACGGAGGATTTCCTAGGCTTTACTAGAACCTCGAAAAATGGAAAAATTGTGCGTTAGCTTTCTTAGATGAAACCAAAGGATCTGGATTGAAGATGACATAGTTCATCTCTTTTCTCCATACTCCGTACAACTATGTACCCGTCAAGCAAATAGAGAATGACGTATATCTAAATGCAAATTTAAAGAAACAAGTCCTATGTGTAATACACGCGCAAGTACGAACGTATCTTGTTCATTTGTGGTATTCTTACGTTGTGAAGGTATGTAAAAGTATATGTACTCAATTTGCCGACAAAGGAAGCTGACGTATATTCATGCACGCGGCGAATATTAATGAATATTGACAGAACCAACACTGCTGGTAAAAATTTAACATCGCCATCAAATTTTATAATCATAATTGATGAGAAAGTGTAATGAAATTCTCCACTAATTTCTTTCTCCATCAACATTTCTGATGTCATTTTGCATGCAAGTTTAAACTTGATCACTCGCTAGCGATAATTTTGTTTATACCTTTACAAAAATCCAATAGGACGTCCATTTTACGTAAAATTTTTCGTTCGAACTGTAGTTTTCTCTGGCATGCATATCTAGCTAGAAAACCGATCAATCCGTAAATTCGGCAGTATCTACTCATGCGATCAGCCCCGTGTGAAGGATTAAATTACAAAGGTGAAGGACCGGGGACCCCGAAATATGAAACTGAATGCGTCCTCTTACAAAGGCACAGTTACCGAGTTGAAAACCCATACGTATCGACGAGTGCATCTTCGTACTCAAAGCTTATAGCACATTCTAAAACTCCCAGAGGATAATATCGGCAGATGGACGGAAATATCCGATAATTGGTAGTTTACTCAGAAGAAAAAATGACGAAACAATTCCGTAGAAAACGAAAGAGAAACAGAAACGTGACAATTTAACGTCTTCATCAAGCAACCTTTCTCCTCAAACGTACACGTACGATGTCTTTCGATATGATGACCGTCTTTTGTGTGCCAATACCATTAACGTGTGTGTACTTCGATGTAAGTAACTTTCCCAGCATTGCACTACGAATGGAGAGATCTTCGTCAAAATAAATGCTAACCGAGTAGCAAATCATTATCGCGGTACAAAAAATCCCGGTACAATGCGAGCGTCGCGTCGCGGCTCGTTTATTTACCGCAGTCGCACGCTTATATTTTGTGAATACCATTACAATACGTGGATATTACGTCTTTGTTCTGACGCTCGAGCTCCCAGTTTTGAACATCAATCTAAATCGACATATTTTGGTCCGTAGGTAGTATAAATGTATCGACGCACAGAAAAAACAATCTCTCGATCATCTTTACGCGGACGCATCTATCTATTCACTTGAGATATTGTGAAGAATTTTTGAGAACTTTCTCAGAAAATTATGAACTTTCAATTTTCCTTCTGATGTAATATCTGTTATGATAAAAGAGTGAGCGCATGTTTGCGTACGAGGATAGATGGAGTGAGAAGCAATGGTGGTTATGACGGAACTCAAAGTTAGGACTCACTAACCGTGACACAACACAAAAATTAATATGAGGTCTAAGCAGCATTATAATACAGTATAATATGCTTGCTACACTTCGATCTAATAGATCGATTAAAACGATGTTACCGATCATTTTAAATCAATTCTATCTTATTATGCGTCAAATTTGTTCGTGATGACGTCATAGTAAGATTCTACTGCCAGTATTTTTAATCTAGTATGCTGTCTGCTAGACTTACTAGTAGGTGAGCTCATTCTTATAATCCAGTCAAATTGAACATTCAAAAAGGTGAACCTGGCACAAATCTCCGGCAAAGATTCTCCTCAAGAATTTCAGAGAGTTCCCCACCTCTAAGTGTGGTGCTTTTCCCCCTGGGGCGCTGAACGTTCGAAAAAAATCAGTTATTTCTCTCGCCAATCATGCCATATACGATAAAAATACCTCAGAACAAAAATAATCCTCACTAAATTTACAATAAAAAAGTATTCTTGTAATTTTTTGATAAACGCAATAGAAATCGAGTAAACACGCCCTCAAAATGACCCCCGCAAAACAGCTTTTTCAATTAAAATGGCTAAAAACGCACTTTATGCAATTTATCTCGTGAACCGCTCATCGTACGAAAAAAATACCTCAATAAAAAAATGTTCTACGTGAAATTTGCATCAGGATAGATTCTTTATAATTTTTGATTTGCTCGATGTGATGGAGAGAATGCGGGTCAAAACAGACGATACACACAGAAAACGCGATAACGCGCGTTGACACTCCTGGGCTAGACGTTACGCGAAACAGCACATGAACAAAGACCCTCCGCTATCGTCAATTTTGGACCGCATTCTCTCCGTCATATTGAGCAAATCAAAAATTGTCGAGGTCACTGGATGCAAATTTCACGTAGAACATTTTTTTACTAAGGTATTTTTTTTTGTACGATGCGCGGTTCACAAGATAAATTGTATGAAGTGCGTTTTTAGCCATTTCAAGTGAAAAAGCTGTTTCATGGAGGTCATTTTGAGGGCGTGTTTACTCGATTTCTATTGCGTTTATAAAAAAATTATGAGAACACGTTTTTATTGTAAATTTGGTGAGGATTATTTTTGTTCTGAGGTATTTTCATCGTATACGGCATGATTGATGGCGAGAAAAATTGAAAAAACTGATTTTCGTCGAACGTTCAGCGCCCTAGGGGGAAAAGCACCACACTTAGAGGTGGGGAACTCTCTGAAATTCTCGAGGAGATCATTTCCAACAAATATTTGCTGGAGATTTGTACCAGGTTCATGTTTAATTTGACTGGACTATGCCTTGTACAGGTGAAATGATAGGCTGAGGGACTCATGGGATCACTTGCTTTGCTCATCGCCACCCTGTCTTAGCCTAACATGACTCTCTCTCTCTCTTTGGTCATGTTTTACTACTATCATATTATTGAAAGCTTGCTGGGCTAAGTAGCTGAGACTAGTTTAGCCCAGGATATTAGGGCTAGTTTCATCAACTCGACTAAACGCCGTATCAACAGGGAACCTGTTTTATCGGGGGAGGGAGGGGTATCCGCCATCCGCCGTCCGGGAGGCAACCCAACCCAATCTAACCATGACCATGGGACTTGGAAAAATTTTTGTTTTCATGCTATCGCTTTTAGCTTGGAGGATGAAATTTTTCTAATGTTTTTTCAGATATTGGAAACCTGTAGATCTGGCAGCACTGATAGCCTGATTAAAGTAGCTCCTTCAAGTAACTAGATATGCAATATTCCAATTGGCCTAGCCCCTTCAATGAGTCAGATATACAACGTTTCAAACACCATAAGATTCATATGTGTAAAACAGATTCCCTGCCTCCTCTCATTCAACTCCGTTAAAGAATCCAAGAGTTTTAGACAAGATCACCAATTAAGGGTGTGCTTTACTCGTTGGCGAACTCCAAATTCGTGTAGAATAAGTTGCCTATCAATTCCCTAATACCATACAACGTTCAATCTACCACCGGTCACTACGCGACGCTTGTCGGGTGTGTGTTGGAATACGTGCGTAGCCCTAGTCAGGAATGATTTTCAAAAATTGATTCTCAAAGCTCGAATTTCCGATTAATTTTGTAGAATGTTGTTCATGAAGGCTTAATTAGGAGCGCTATAGAAGCAGAATTTGGAAATTTGGCTCTGAAAAGAAGAAAAAAAAAAAAAGTGCGGAAGAAAAATCCAAATTCTGTTTCTATAGGCCTAGCGCTTTTAATAAAACTTTTATGAAGAACATTCCAAGAAATCAGAAAAATTAGTTCAAAATTGAAGTTGTGAGAATTAATTTTTGGGACCATATTTCCCGCTCACGTTTTCACGTGTAAAGCTCACCCTTAAGCTTTGTTCAAGTCGCCAAAATTGGGCGCTTGTTAGTTCAAAACTCGGATTAAACTACGTGACGAGCGTCAGGTTTTCTGACTTTTACAGTAGCAGAGGTCAAAACTTTTCCAAGTTCTGTGTAAAGTAGGTCAAGGTCATCGGTGACGTCAACAAGCGTGATAAAAACCGTGACGGTATCATGTGACTATTGTCCCAGAAGTAGGCATAATTAAAAAATGGTCAAGAGTCTCTACCCCACTGCTTCTTAAGCCAATTAGCTGAAGGGCTGACGGACGCACTTGCTGCTCTTCATCTTGTAGAGGGTCATGATAGGCCTAATATAAGCATTGTATAGAACTAGCTAGAAAATCAGACACCTAGTACGACCCTTGTATAGGATTTAGCGTGACGAAAATAACGAAGGTCGAAATTATAGCTCAGTATAGGCTTGGTATAGCCTAGTATACTATATGTTGGGTGTGGTATGATGACAGTAAGGAAGGTTGAAATTCTTCAAAGTCTCTGTAGCAGGTCAAGGTCATTGATGACGTCATCAAGCCTAACAAAACATCGTGAAAATTTTTTGTGACGATTTTTCTAAGGGTAGCCTCAGTCAAAAAACCTTCAGAAAACCGTCGAAAACCATGAGGGGTTCTCAATGAGCAGTTCCAAATTGGAACTTGACCGAAATATTTACTGGAAAATTCCTCGGCTGGAATACAGGCAAAGAAACTTTACTGGGATATGGACTAATGTAGACAAATGAAAGGAATTAGAATGTATAGGAGCACAGGAACGTATGGAACACATTCTGGCAGAGCCTATCAGATGAAGATCATGTCTTTTTATGCGGCATGAAAGAGATACAGTATTATCAATAACTAGGCTTCTAGAGGAACGGTTAGTGGTTTGTCAAAGGTTGATGTTCTTCAAAGTTCTACAGGCGTAGTTGGTACGGACGTGTCCCAATAAGAGTAAACAGTATACCGTAATATTAGCCTGATAAGGGAGGAGGAGGAGGAGGGGGAGTGGTCTGTCAGCAAGTTAGCCGAAAGTACAGTAATCCGTTCAGGTTCTTCTATTCGGCAGTCTAGGCGAAGATTATAAGTTGACATAGCGTACTCTTGAGAAGCTATTTCAAGTCCTACTGCAGGTTTTTTTAGCGGGGAACCCGCAATCCATTTTGTTTGGAGGATTACATCCTGGAGTTTCTGTGAACTGCGTGACGTGACGTGTGACGCTCTATGACGTCATCAATGACCTTGACCTACTTTAGGGACTTGGAAAAATTTCAACTTCCAGCCTTCATTATATCAGGCCTAGTATATGTACAGTATAATGAGAAGAGGCCTGCCAACTCATTTGCTGAGGAGGCATTTTCGTACCAATGTGATTGCGAGCGCGTTCAACTTGTTACGTCATAATTTTCGAGACTCGGAAACTTGATGGCATTTAATAAGATCCTTCATATTAAAACAGTTATACGAGTAAAACTTCCCTCATTAAAAATAGGTAAATGAGGGAGGTTGCAGGTTCCTCGCTGTCATTGGCCTCTAAATTTTTTCTTTCTTCTTTTTTCTTGTCAAATATCAAGAAAGTCATTGATTCCCCCTCCCAAAATCATGCTCTGAACCCACCCCCGGGTCGATAGACCTTCCTATCTCTCTTTCAGTATGTAGTGTATAACATTTTCTTCTTCTTCGTCAACTTAATCCACTATCGGAGAACAAACGAAAAAATATTTCCTTCCCACTTGGAGATAAGATATGAATGAAAATTTGAAAAATACTGGTTCAAACAAAAAGAAGTTGGGATTCTCCTAATTGAGGAACATTTTTGAAATACGCTCAAAGCCCTCGCCTCCTTGGAAGCACAATTTATCTTTTCCTATACAGACGAACTGCTGAAATTTTCCAAGTTTTCTTCTTGATTCTTAGCAACGAAGGAAATCAATTTGTACGTCTAACGTCGGCTGAATTCAAGAGCTCTAATTTTTTCCATCTTGTTGTCTGTTTTGCAGATCGAGTATGAGTAGTATCGTACAAACGTTGCCCGTCGCCTTAGCCGGAGTTGCAGCAAATGCCGCCTCTAACGTAGCTTGGTTTGCACCGCTTCTGATTGCGGCCCTCGCATATTTCCACTACGAGATGATGGATCCAGAATCTCGACCAATCGACATGGATACCGAGCTTCTCGCATCTAGTTACGATTTCATAGTAGTTGGAGGAGGGTCCGCGGGTAAGTTCTGCCAACCCTACCGTAGAATATTTTTTTCAAAATTTTGTACATTTTGGGATAATACGTAATGAGAACGACGTCTTGATTAAACCTCTCTGACGACCCTTCTTTCTCTCAAGGATACGTAGTTTTTCCGTAACCGAAGAATTTTTTCATTCTTGTCATTAAAAACGCTTGTTCCTCCTTAACAGGTGCAGTAGTTGCAAATCGCCTCACAGAAATGGAGAATTGGACAGTTTTATTATTAGAGGCTGGCGGAGATGAAACAGAGCTATCGGACGTACCATTATTGGCTGCTTATTTGCAATTAAGTCAACTCGACTGGAAATACAAAACTGAGCCTCAGCCAGGAGTTTGTCTGGGTAACTAATGAAAACTATTTTTATTACTAAAATTCTTGCACTATTCGTAATCTCGTTTCGATCATTCTTCAGCTATGAACAATCGTAGATGCAACTGGCCACGAGGAAAAGTTATTGGCGGTTCGAGCGTTCTCAATTACATGCTGTACGTACGCGGAAACAGAAAAGATTACGACCATTGGGAAGAGCTGGGCAACGTAGGTTGGAACGCCGAAGAAGCGTTGTATTATTTCAAAAAATCTGAAGACAATCGTAACCCGTACCTTGCTCGAACGCCCTATCACTCGATTGGCGGTTATCTGACCATTCAAGAAGCGCCGTGGAGGACACCTCTAGCGAGCACTTTTGTCCAAGCTGGTGTCGAAATGGGATACGTGAACAGGGATATAAATGGCGAATATCAAAGCGGTTTCATGATACCTCAAGGTACGATACGTCGAGGCGCTCGCTGCAGTACCGCCAAAGCCTTCCTTCGCCCCGCTCGTCTGCGAAAGAATTTGCACATAGCTATGAACGCTCACGTAACTCGCGTCCTCATAAATCCGAACACGAAAACTACACACGGCATCGAATTTTTTCGGAACGGTCAAAGACATACGGTCAAGTGTAATAAAGAAGTAATTCTATCGGCAGGATCGGTAAATTCGCCTCAAATTCTCATGTTGTCCGGTATCGGACCTAAGGAACATTTGTACGAAATGAAAATCCCCGTTATTCAGGATCTAAAGGTGGGAGAAAATTTACAAGACCACATAGGCCTCGGGGGCCTAGCGTTCATCATCAACCAAAAGGTGTCGATTCTACAAGAGCGTATACAGAATGTACAGACGGTGCTCAACTACGCAGCCATGGGTGATGGGCCACTCACGATAATGGGAGGGGTCGAAGGTCTCGCGTTTGTGAGTACAAAATACGTGAACGCTTCCGAAGACTATCCGGATATTGAATTCCATTTTATCAGCGGTTCCACCAATTCCGACGAAGGTGAACAGATCCGGAAGGCACACGGTCTGCGCGAGGATTTCTATCGAGAGGTGTACGAACCGATTGACCAACAAGATGTTTGGTCAGCAATTCCTGTCCTGTTGAGACCTCGTAGTCGCGGCGTAATCAAATTACGCAGTCGAAATCCACTCGAATATCCGCTCATTTATCCGAATTACTTTTCCGACCCGATGGATATATTGACATTGGTCGAAGGTGTAAAAATAGCGGTGACCATGAGTCGTACCAAAGCATTTCAAAAGTACGGTAGTCAGTTGCACTCGATTCCCTTCCCCGGTTGCGCCAATATTCCGCGCTACACTGATCCGTACTGGGAGTGCATGATCCGTTACTATTCAGTCACCATTTATCATCCGGTCGGCACTTGTAAAATGGGGCCATTTTGGGATAAAGATGCGGTCGTCGACCCACAACTACGAGTATACGGTATAAAAGGGCTACGCGTGGTAGACGCGTCCATTATGCCGACTTTAGTTAGTGGGAACACTAACGCTCCGGTCATCATGCTCGCTGAGAAAGGCTCCGACCTTATAAAGGAGTATTGGACAAATGAAATGGTCAAAAAAAGATAGTTACTTGGTTCGTTTTCGATTGTTTTTTCGAGAGAGGCTGTGATATTTTTTAAATATAATATTTATTTTTTCCATTGTTCAATTTTTCGTCAAACGTACAAGTAAGTCTCCTCGCGCCACTATCGCGTCCTGGTTTCGTTATGTAAACAATACACTAGTGTCTACTATACTCACATTTCAAAATGTGACGATACGCGCGTATGTACTTATGCCGGTTGGTTACCTTCACGGGCCTTATTTCATTGAAGCTTATTCTAATATCTTTCTTTATGGTTTAAAACAAAAATTTCACTCCATAAGAAATACACGAGGACGTTCTGGTCACTTGCTGAGACCCGGCAGATACGTTTGGAAATATCAGAGATCAAAGTTATTTTCTCCCTTCGACTTCCATTCAAATAATGACAAATGATAAAAAAGTCCTCTTGTATTTCTTATGCAAAACGGTAGTACTAACCAATACGGGCGCATTTGCTTACAGTTACTCAGTTTGAAGCGGGATACCTTCGAAACGTGCAAGCACAATAATACAGTCCACCAACATGAGAAAAGCAGGAAGCATTAGTGATACGCCGCTCAAATACCCTGTCAGGAGGCGATTGTAGCGCGCCGCCGGCGGTTGGATGTTCCAGAACAAATACGCAGAAGAGAAACTATGTACGTAAAAAAAGGGTACCAAGTTTCTTTGTTTATCACAGTGATATGAGGGAGGCGGAAAACCGAGAAAAAGACGAGCATGAGAGCAAATTTTAGTATTTGACTAATTGGGATTGGAAGAGTTTACAGTGTTGCCAGATGTATATGTCTGCACAAATGAAGCAAAGTTTTAAATATTGAAGGAAAAAAATTAATAATAATACAAAGCCTACAAACTTGCAGATTTTTGGCAACATAGAAATTTTTCTGTGTACATCAGAATTGGAAAACTGCCTGAAAGCTGAAAGTTCAAGGTCAAAAGTCAAAAATAAATTTCAATGAAAAAACTTGAGTCAAAGATTTTGGGGTGAAAAAGAGTTTTATACAACAGAATGAAAACTAAAAGCCAAAAGCCATAGTTTTATCTTTTGTTCTTCCAACCCTGGCGTACATACAGATTTTTCTGAGTATTGCTGGTTTATTTTGAATTTGCTTCGGAGTCAATCTATTTTGCCTTGAAGACGTTTATTTCATCTTAGAATTTTAAAAAAATTGAAAATTTGTAAATTTGTACGCGCTCTCGCGGATATTTAAAAAAAAAAAACGGGATTTTTGCAAAAACAATTCTGGCAACACTGCATCACAGTATATTAATTCTTCATGTAAAAATACCAAGAAGTTAGGTTCTTCCACATAGTGATGGACTGTTATCAGTTATTTTCAAATACTGATGAAAAGATATGTATCTGGTTGACCGTCAATCATTCAAATTGCTTCTAGTTCTCAAAAAATCCATTAGAAGCGCCAAGGTCGACTATTTTTTTGATTCAGGGTTGCAATGTTTTTAACAGGCGACGTTTAAAACATGTTTTAAACGTGTTTGTTTCAAACACACAAAGAAAACCAAATTCTGTTTTAAACAGAAATATGTTAAAAACCTATTTTTCTGTTTTGTTTTATGCGTGTTGTTTTTTTCCCTCTTTACCAACTAAATATTTAAAATTACAGTAATCAATCATCAAGACGTTCATAAATAAGATAGTTATAAATATCTTCCAAATGGGAAAAAAACATTGTTTTAAACAGGAGAAAAGAATCTGTATTTAGAACCTGTTTTAAACATGAAACCTGTTTTAAACTGAAAAGAACATGTTTTTGATTCTTCCAGTTCCAGTCGGAAAAAAACATCGTTTATTAAATGTTTCAAATGAGAGAAAAAAACTCGCATTTAAAATCTGTTTTAAACATAAAATCTGTTTTAAACATTTTTTTTTTCTTTTTTCTTTTTTTTCTATTTTTAATGATATTTTATTTGTGAGGACTAGCTATACACGATTAACACAAAATTTTCACATTTTCAAGACGAGTAATATGTATAGAATTTCAAAAGGATCTATGATGTAAGTAAAATTCTAAACATCAAAAAGAAAAAAACTCGCATTTAAAACCTGTTCTAAACATAAAATCTGATTCAAACTAAAAAAAAAAAACATGTTTTTTGTTGTTTTAAACGTTTTCTTTTGCAACCCTTTATCTCAAAAATGAAAAATTCAAGCCTGGGGGCCGGAGCCGGAGCTAGGAGCTGGAGCCATAATTTGATCTTGAAAAGAGTCAAAAACTCCGCTCTTTTGGTCAGCTCCTCAGCTCTTTGGGAGCTGCTCCGCTCTTTCCTTTTCAAGGAGCTCAGGAGCTGCTCTCCGGTCAAAATGTCAAAAAAAAAAGGAAAATTCGACAAATTTCAAAATCCAAAACCCTAAGGCTTGAAGCTTGAAGTGAAGACAACCCAACTAGAGACTCGAAATTAATGATACTAGCTCTTCTATTTTTTTTTATCCTGGAGGCTCCGCTCAGAGGATCAAGAGCTTCAGCTAGCTCCGGCTCCGCTGCAAAAATCCAGCTCTTTGGCTCCGCTCCGCTCTTTGAGAAACTGAAGCCAGTTTTTTTTTTTCTGGCTCCACTCTTCAATTTTCGAGGAGCCAGGAGCAGGAGCCGGAGCCAGAAATCACTTGCTCCCCAGGCTTGGAAAAATTGAAAAAGAGAAAAAGAGAGAGAGAGAGAGGGAGAGGGAGAGAGAAGACCATTTATGAATTGATAATTGAAAATACTTCCATTTTGTAGTAACAATTTGAAAATTTTTAACTCTGGCAGTAGACCAGTTTTTTCACTTGTATTAACCGCGGTTTCTCGGTCTAACCATTAATTAGAAATAAAGAGGTCCTTAGGATGATTTTTTTTACAAAAGTAACCGGTTAGTTGGTTAATAACTATAACCAATCATCAGTCATCACTAAGTCTTTGATTTTTTGACATGGATGAAGAAGGTGATGATGGCCCTAAGAAACCCGTTTCAATTTAAGCTGTCCAATTAACCTTAGAACAGAGGCTATAGAGGAAGATTTTTGATTATCAGAATGATAATAAGGGAGAGAGGATACTTGAGAAAATAAAACGAGCAAGGGAACAAATTAGGCTGACAGACCATTATCCTAATGACGTCAAAATTGTAAATCAGGGTTATTTTTGTGGCCAAGAGACTTTTTGACTCCCATAAGAAAAGCACAGAGACTGTAGTGATGGGCGATAGTCGATCGTCCCAATAGTTTTTCCTGAATAGTTTGGATGGAAAACATCGATCAGGAGAAAAGTACCTGCGCTACTTGTGGGATAAATACTTTTCTCCTGATCGTTTTTTTGTTTTTTTTTTTTTTTTTTTTTGGGGGGGGGGAATCCTGTCTAGGGATGTATTCTAGTATTACCAGATGATGGATGCGACCAAGAAATACCATAAAAACGTGGTCCCATACCCAAAAAGTACATATGTGACCAGAAAAGAATGGTGAACGGTCGACTATTTGACATTTCAGTTCCTTTCTTTTTCTTTCAAATGTATTACTGTATCAGTAAATTCTCATCAATTTTGTGATTTTGATAAGAAAAGGAAAAATTTTCCAACTATCGATAGTTTCTCAAACCATCGACAATGTAAACACCAGGACAGGTATTTTGGCCAATCGTCATCAACTGTATAACGTCACAGGAAAACAGTCTATTTGGAAACTGGAGACTATGCAGAGTTACCAGACTTGCAGATATTACAAATACAAATTTTCAAAGTTTAGAACAGACAAACTTACGGATTTCTGGCACAAGAGTTTGATGTGACCTAGACAGAGGAAAGAGTATGGAGAATAACATCGATTACTCATGAAGGTCTTGTAGAGATGAAAGAGGGAGAACGTGAATCAGATGGTGAGATATAATCGAGTCCAGACGATCGCTGAGTAAGTATTGATACCGCTTCATTTAGCAGGAAATACATAAGCTATGTCATGGCCAATGACAAAATTTTGCATCAAATATGCATAACAAGTTTTATGGGTCTCGATTTGGGAACATTATACGATTGGGCAATTCGGAATCGACCTCTTTCGTTACTTTTTGGAGGATGCTGTGGTATTGATTTTGGTATACCAGTGAAATGAAGCCTCACGATCGGAGGAACCAAGGGAAAATCAAGGATTCGACGGATTCAGTTTAGGAAGATGCATAATTACAACAGCTCAAGAAGTGCCCGCAAATCCTAGTAAGAGTACAAAAAAGTCACCCTGAAATGAACCGACTTTTAGAGATCGTCTCGATAATGGTACCAAAACGAGAAGGAAAAGAATTTCTGATTCCGAGCGATTCGACTTATTCATGAACGATTAACACAATTTGTACACGTGTTTCTTCAATTTAGCGAACAAAACAGAATTCGTCAATCTATAGATGGATAGAGATTATCTTTATCAATATTGGTAAACACGTCTTCTTCGAAGAAGAAACAATTCGCATACTGATTACTGTCATTTTACTCATGGAGGCAACGAAAACCTCTTGTGCTCGGTGATGATAATATTATGAAGTAATTTACGAGACTAAAACCGTCACAAAATAAATGTTTTACGTAGAGTGTAACACATATGAAAATTAATGAAAGCAAAACGAAAGTATTAATTTCGTCGAATTTGATGACATTCAGAACAAAATCATCGTTCGTTGTCTCTGTCAACATGTACGAGTAAGTGTTCTAATAAAATTTTATTTATGCCGTAATTCGAAAAATATAAACAGGCGTAATTAACCTCCAGAAAATGTCCAGATTCGTGGAAAGAATTTTTTTTTTTTTTTTTCAATATTCTCTATATAAGACATTTACTTATTATTAATAAAGAAAAAATCCACTCGTTCTAGCGAATAATTTATGTTTTTAAATCAGGAAAAAGTACACATATTATTCTGATTCATGAGTTCGGGCTGATCAATGAGTTAGAATTTAAAATAATGAGACGATAGCGAAGTATTCTTTCACGAAAATAAAATATTGATAATTCTATGTAATAATTTCAGTTGGCAATGTAAATGATTTAGACGAGGTCAATTCATATTGTTTGTACCAATCATTTTTCGTCTGATTCCTACACTCTTCTCATCAAAAACGTCGGACGGTCAAATGGTAGAACTTTCGATACCGAAACAATAGCCGAAACTTTCTCTTCTGTTTTTATTCAACAAGAAGAAATACAACTGTTAGATTGAAAGTTTGCATATTGATCATGAAATTCAGAATTTTGAACTATGTCGCTCAAAAAATCCATGAAAATAAGGCATCATTCTTCGATGGATACAAAAATTGATGACGTCGCTCATCCTATTTTTCGAGAACTTTCAGCTAATATAGTGTCAAACTTTTTATCACTCGCCATTAATAAAAAGGCGATTTGAGCAAGTCGATATCAAATAAGAAAAGAAATGAGGGTCTCATTTTTTTGTCATGTTTTCAATAGCCTGGACTTGATTACAACATACACAAAGCCATTAACCTATGCACTTTGTGAAAAGGTTCTAGGAGGAATACCATCCACAGGCGCCCATCAATTACCTCACTCCCTTCCACAGGTAAAAAAAAAATATTAATAAAGTTAATTCGTGCCCAATCTCTCTAATCGCCTATCAACGTCAAATCGACAGTATGTTGATGTCATGCGATCGATAGTGATACCCCACTTGTCGATTATCACCACTTTTGGAACGAGCATCGCCTACGTAATGATGGTCTACCTCGGTTTGCTCGTCTATCGCCCCGATATTGTAGACAAAGAACATCGAGTTCGAGACACACCGGTCCATCTTTTACGAAAACATTACGACTTCATCGTAATCGGCGGAGGATCAGCAGGCGCGGTGGTGGCTAATCGTCTTTCTGAAAATCCGTGTTGGTCGGTTAGTATGCGCTCGTACGCACGAGAGTCATCTCCGCGTCGATAATTTGTTGACTCAACTGAATGTGACGTAATCGTTTGCAGGTCCTACTACTCGAGGCTGGAGGTTCAGAAATAATTCTTACCGAACTACCGATAATTTATCCTGGTTTACAAAACACTCCTATTGATTGGCGCTTTCAAACAGAGCCTTCGGATAGATTCTGTCTCAGTCAGAACGGTATTTCGAACTGGCCCCGTGGTTTGATTATTGGAGGCTCTAGCGGGATTAATGCGATGTTGTACGTTCGCGGAAATCGAAAAGATTACGACAGTTGGGAAGCGATGGGCAACGAAGGTACGTTTTGGTTACCGATTTAAGGTTGCCACTTAGTTTTGACTCTAGGTATTTACAGGTTGGGGCTACCAGAAAGTGGTTTCGTATTTCAAAAAATCTGAAAATATCAGGATACCCGAGCTACTGAACTCGAAGTATCACGGGCAAACAGGTTATTTGACAGTTGAAAATTTACGATATCAGTCCCCAATTACGGAAGATATGTTGAAGGCTGGAGAAGAACTTGGCTATTGCCGGACAGATATAAATGGAGAATCGCAGTGCGGTTTCACATTAAGCCCTCTCACCTTGCGAGACGGCCTACGCTGCAGCACAGCCAAAGCATACTTGCGACCGGTACAAGATCGACCCAATCTAGATATCAGTTTGAATTCGTACGTATTCAAGATACTGATAGACCCAACAACTAAACTGGCGAAAGGAGTGAAATTTCAGAAGGCAAATGGTGTCATAAAGAAGATATACGCGGAAAAAGAAGTCATTTTAAGCGCTGGGACCATTAAATCACCTCAAGTACTGCTCTTGTTTATTGCTCTTTTCTCTGTACTGACGTCGCATTATGTGAAATTCTCTTCTGATTGCAGGTACTCATGTTATCTGGCATAGGGCCCGCTGAGCATTTACTTGAGAATAAGATTGAACCAATAAGGAACCTGAAGGGTGTCGGTCAAAATTTGCAAGATCATGTCGCCGCAGGGGGTTTGACGTTCTTATTCGATTCTCCACCGTGGACCAAACCATACGGCGCTGGTGCGGTACTGCCTCGCTTATTCACCCTGAACACTTATCACTCGTTTTTATATGAGAGGAAAGGTCCGATATATGCGCTACCTTTCTGCGAGGTGATGGCTTTCGTAAACACCATGTAAGATGACTCAATTGCTTGGTAATACTATGTACATGGTGTATCACAAGATTTAAAAATAAACGTTTATAGGTGGAGTAGAAATCTAGACTGGCCCGATATACAATTCATCATATCAACCGGTGGTGATAACGATGACGGCGGACTATTCAATCGAAGGAGCAACGGTCTGCGAAAAGATGTTTTCGATGAGTTGTATGGTCCAATTTTGTTCAAGGATGCCTTCACGATAACTCCTATTTTACTACGACCCCGAAGCGTTGGCCATCTTGAACTGCGTGACAAAAATCCGTACTCAAAACCTCGTATATATCCAAACTATTTTAATAATTCTTTCGATATGAAAGTTATAGTAAGTAATCTGAGTTTAACGTTTCGAAAACTCGCAAATTTTATGGAGGAGACAAAGAGAACCAGTTTCATGGGGAGGAGGAGGGGATGTACGGATCTTAGTTGAGCATTTATCTAATATCATTCAAGAAGACAATCAAGTAGTTTTTAAAGTTTCTTTCGCATGGCCTTAAGAGTAATTAATTCTCTGGTAAGTAAGTCCCTTTATCATAAATGTAACTAAGGATTGATTTTTTTTCCAAGTCTCCCTCTCATACTTAGGGTTTCAGAGTTCCTTCTTTTCCAAGTCCTACAATTAAAGAGATAAAGTTGAAATTTTCACGCGTCCCGAAAATAAATCGGCCCGAGTCCTCCTAGTAGATCAAAACCAAGCATATTAGACGTTCAAAATTTCAACAAAAAAATTAGAGGCCATTGAAGGTTTGCAATGGTAGCGGGGAACCCGCAACCTCCCGCGCTCGCGTTCACGTTGGCGCGAGAATGCCCCCTCAGAAAATGAGTTGGCTGGGCTCTTTTCAGTAAACTGGGTGCTATAGGCCTGATATAATGAAGGCTGGAAATTGAAATTTTTCCAAGTCTCTAAAGTAGGTCAAGGTCAAGGTCACTGATGACGTCATAAAGCATCCCGGCTGGAAGTTAGATTTTTTCAAGTCCCTTAAGAAGGTCAAGGTCATTGATGACGTCATGAAGCGCCATACGTCACGTCACGTCACGCAGTTTACAGAAACTCCCGGACGCGAACTCTTTTGAGGATGTAACCCCCCTAACAAAATGGATAGCGGGTTTGCCGCTAAAACTTGTTCTATGAATGGAGGGAGGTCTTCTTTATAATTTTAGCGTTCCTTGGACTCACAAGTTTCGGTGGAAATGGTCGGACATGACATACTTATATCAACAAACTAGCTTTTGAGGAAGAGCAGTCAGGTACATGTATTGTCCTTCCCTTGCTAATGCTCTTTCTAGATACCTTAAAGCGGCATATTTCCCCTGCCAATGACGTCATCACGGTAGTCCCTGGGTAGGTCAAGGTCAATCGAGACACCATCCACCATAGGCTGGTGAATATTAGTATTTTCCCAGCTAATGACATCATTAAGGCAGTTTCTACGCAAGTCAAGGTCAGTCCGGATCCAGCCCTCTGCTAATAGTCATTCTAAATCCTTTAGCGCGACAGAACCGCATCAAGATGGGCTCTATCTTGGTCCAGATCAACCGGGACCCCAACCCCTCGCTAATGCTCTTATGTCAATCCGGGCCAATGCAGTCTAAATTCAAGTCAAGGTTAATCTAGACCTTAGCTATGGAGTGGCATATACTGACATTTACCCAGCCATCGATATCATCCAGATAGTCGTATTTCTGAGTCTCATTTTCAAAAACCCAAGGCTATTCCAAGCCTACGATTCATTTTTTGCATTATCTCCAGCAATTTATTCTGAAAAGGAAATTATATTCTTTCAGTCATGCAGGAAAAAGCTGGACCCAGTATGGCATGATCTGCTCTGTAGATCAGAATTTGAAACTTGTCACTGGATCTAAAGTTGTCGAAGTTCAAGAGTATTGCTAGGGTAATTTTGTCTTGGAAAAACTTTCCTATTTTTTCCCCAAAGTATCAATGGTTGGATTTTCAAACACCCATTAATCTGTGAATACTTGAAAACCTTAGAATAGGTCTGTCTCTGAGTCTCAGCATCGATAACTCAACGGTATTTCACGCCCTTGTCTGAATTTTTGAGCTTTCCCAAGTATTTTGTCTGACAAGGTGATTATAGCATTTTTTTTTACCCGAACACGAATTCGTCTTTGGGTCTCAAGCTGTGGGATCTCAGGAGCCTGAAAATAGTCCTATTTCTGAGTCTCCTTGTGCTGGTAATCTGGACCCCGTTCCTCCTCAAGGTATATTCTAGATCCTTCGGGGTGGCGTACTCTGATATTTGCCCAGCCAGTGGCGTCATCAAGGCAGTCTAATGTCAGTTTAAGGATAATCTAGACCCCACACCCTACTAATGCCCATTCTAGAGCTATGGGGCGGCGTCTACTAATGTTTCCTTAGCCAATGACGGTAGTCCTTGAACAAGTCAAGGTCAATTCGGACCCCACCTTCCGCTAACACCCATTCTAGATCCCTTGGGGTGGCATACACTAATGTTTTCCCAGTCAATGACGTCATCAAGGCAGTCTCTATTCAGGTCAAGATCAAAGTGGATCCCACTCCCTGCTAACGCTTATTCTAAGAATATGGGGCGGCGTATATTGATATTCGCCCTGCCAATTACGTCATCAAGGCAGTTCCTGTCCAGGTCAAGGTAAATCCAGGCTCAGCTCCCTGTTAACGCCTGTTCTAGATCCTTCAGGGTGGCATGAAGTAATATTTGCCCCACTAATGACGTCATCAAAGCAGTCATATGCCGGTCAAGGTCAACCCGGACCTCCGAGCCCTGCTAATCTTCATTCTAGATTCACATTGTGGGTTTACTAATATTTTTCCAGCCTATGACGTCACCACGGTATTATCTATGTATTCAAGGTCAGTCGCCTCTTCCTATCATTCCACATTGGCTTGATATACTCAGGCTGAATAGTAAGCTTACCAGAGATAAGCCTAGGCTAAAATACGTGCACTCGTACGCTTTGCGCGGACGCAAATCTAGGAATTGGGAATATATTTCAGCCAAGGAAAGAAAAATCTCAAAAAGCTTCTTTGAAAGTGAGCTTGAGATTTCCAGGCCTGGTATTGATATGTTTCATGTCTTTAGTCACACCACCCCCTCCTTCCCTGTGAGTACCACCCCCTTACTCTTAAATTATAGACTTGGATTTTTAAACCTGTTAGGCAAGCCTGGGGAGCCAGTGATTTCTGGCTCCGGCTCCAGCTCCTGGCTCCTCGAAAATCGAAGAGCGGAGCGGAGCCAGGAGGTTGGACCTTCGGAGCGGAGCCGGAGCTGAAGCTCTCGATCTTGAGAGCGGAGCCAGAAGAAAAAGAGGCTCCGAGCCAGCTTCAGCTCCAGCTCCTGGCTCCAGTTTCTCAAAGAACGGAGCGGAGCCAAAGAGCTGGATTTTTGCAGCAAAGCCGGAGCTAGCTGAAGCTCTTGATCTTCTGAGCGGAGTCTCAAGGAGAAAAAAAAACCAAGCAGAGCTAATATTATTAATTTTGAGTGTCTAGTCGGGTTGTCTTTACTCCAAGCTTCAAGCTTTAGGGCTTTGGATTTTGAAATTTGTCGTGTTCTTCCTTTTTTTTGTCATTTTGACTGAAGAGCAGCTCCTGAGCTCCTAGAAAAGGAAAGAGCGGAGTTTTCGGCTCTTTTCAAGATCAAATTATGGCTCCAGGTCCGGCTCCGGCTTCCCAGGCTTGCTGTTAGCTGATTCAGAAATCTGCGAATATCACACCCTCCCTCTCCCTACTCTACTGGTGAGGTTAGGTTAGGTTTTAACAGGGAACCTGTTTTATCAGGGGGTCTTTCAAGCAAAAGTGTCCGGCGCGGCGTCCGGGAGGCAACTTCCTTACCTAACTATGACCTTGAGAATGACCTTGGAACTTGGAAAATTTTTGACCTCCCACTCTTTTGATTTCTATTTCCAAGCAGTCAGCAAATTTTGATAGTTCGCAATAAAAATAATTTTCTATTTGCCTTCAATTTCATGAAGGATTATTTGTATATGAATTTTCGTTTATCATTGAAATAAGTTGTAGAACAGAAGATTCAACTTGATATAGGTACCCGAAATTCGATTACAGATAGAAGGCGTCAAAATTGCACATCAAGTGGGAATGACACAATCCATGAAAAAGTACAATACCAGATTTCATGCAATACCGTTCCCTGGATGTGAAAAATACCCTATGTATTCAGATGAGTATTGGGAATGTCAGGTATGATATATACAGTTGACAAATAAAGTATTTTCTATCTACAGCAAAAATGATTATGTCGATATATCTCCAACAGATTCGCCAATATACTCTAACGATTTACCATCCAGTGGGCACATGCAAAATGGGACCAAGATACGATGAAAACGCCGTTGTTGACGCAAAATTGAGAGTTCACGGGATCACAAATTTGAGAGTGGTCGACGCCTCCATCATGCCGAAAATAATCAGCGGCAACACGAACGCGCCGACCATCATGATAGCCGAAAAAGCGAGCGACATGATTAAGGAACGTTGGGCGGCTATTGACTACATGAAACGTCACAATTGGAGAACAAATAATTGGAATTATGTTCCTTTCTTGAATCAGAGTAGAAGTGAATTTCCATGATATTGTATAATGAATAGAAATTTATTCTGAATTAAATGTGAACAATACCTATGACGTCATATTATTTCCCAATTCCACCTCCCAATATAAGTCAAACTCTGTAGACAGGCATTAGACAGAGGGATTCTTGTCAATTCGAAAGCGCTTATTTTATCAGCTGTTCAACAATTCATGATGGTAAAAGCTCAACAGAAGGATAGGAGGTCGTATGTATTTCTTATTTTGTCATTTCTCTTCCGCGAATCTGATCTTAGTCAAGCCTTTGAGCTCATATCAGGTTTTTAGCGTATCCTCCATAGTTTGGAGGTCGACATTTCTAAGCTTGTCCTCCTACCTAGACCAACTCAGCCTATTTATAGTTAACGCGCTTATATTAAGTTTGATGCCTGCATGCGCTGGAAAGTTGAAATCTTTCTAAAACTAGATAACCCACTGTCCATAAGAACCACAAGTTGAACAGTTTTTCCGAGGCACAAAAGTAGGTCGAACTCGGAAACAGAATGCCAGACGCGGAAGAAAAGAGCAACAAAGACTTTAGGAAGATGATTATGGCGCAAATCAGGTGAACCCAGGGCATATTCGATTTGCCAACGAAAGAACGACATATTAGCCATATCGAAGACTCGCAATTTGGAAAAGGTAAATATTCTTTTCCCACTAGGCCGGGGGTAGTTATGGGAAATGCGACGGGGTATAACCCGTAATCTGCTTTGTCCTACTTCGACGCGCGTAATAATAACCCTGAAAACTCATTATCGTCACGGATTTGTTTCGTCTATTTACACAAATTCATTAACCTTATCCTAGAAGACTATTCGGACAGCGCGATCAAGAGCGCAGCGATGATTTATAATGATCGAATTGTTACCGCAGCATCAATCATTTCGCCGAATTCCTCGCGTCGCGTCAACATTCACGCCCTCTAAAGGATACGCATTCGATATTACTTCATTCGGCGTCGGCTTTCTCCTATAGGATCTATACACAATCGATTCAACATTGCTGATTAGTTCTCTAATTGCGGTGAAATAAGTCGCGATGTAATTTATTCCACTGCCTCGTCTCGTACTGCAGAACATAACGGCATTAGACCTGATGCGAAATAAGAGAGCGAGAGAGAGAGAAAGAAGGAAAAAGAAAATTAGTTGATTTGTATCTCCCATCTGTGCCGCTAATCCGTTCTCATTCTTTTCCGAATTTCCTCTTTTGTTTTCATGTACGAGGTGGTGCTCCAATACCGAGCGTGGAACGTGATCTTCGAAGGCAGGTCAGGAGTACATTCACCTATATCGATTTTGAAAATCGCGAAAAACAATACCAACACTTATTGCAGTAATTTTCGTATTTTTTATACTTCTTTATACGCACTCGCGAATGCGTATTTATGCACAAAATTCCGTATGAGTAAACGGCTCTACGCGGCGAACGAATACTCTTTTACGCGGGGCAAATATTTTGCAGAAAATTCAACCGGATAAATCGTCGAACGAATTAAGGAAGCCCACGGTCACGTAGTAAATGGCTATAATATTTCAATTCCGACATAATAGCACCGAATGATATTTCAATTTGAATTTACAGAAATTTACCCCATGCACACTCGCGAGAGGTCACGTGTCAGATATTACTTATAATACGTAAAGCAGCGACAGCAGCGCAATTGGATAACTACGTACTTTCGATTACGGTGAATGTTCATGAAAACTATAGGAAATAAATTAAGTAGGTATAGGACTTATTTATATTTGAATAGCGCTTACAGTATAAGGAAGTTACAAATATTCGCGAGATCACACTTAGTCCTCCTTCTCCTTTACAGAAAGGACAAAAGCTAGTCTGAGCAATTACGAAGAAAAATTAGAGAAATAATCTATAGAGAGGAAAGATATTATCACCGGGTTTCCAAAAAAAAAAAAAAAAATTGATTCATTGTCCTTTAAAACTTTATTTAGAAAATCACATTTTTCATTATTCATAACTTGGACGTGAAAAGTGATATTTAGGAACCTCCTCCCATCCTCTCGCATTGAGATTCATCGTCGTATGGATTATTATTCAAGAAAAATCACCCGCACAATAATATCAAATTATTTTCATCGCATCTGACGTCTTTCGTAGGCTTGTTTCTTCTAAAACTCTCTGTTCCCTGACTCGTATTGTTTGTTCCCGGGAAACAAAACTAGAAAAATGCATCCAACTTAGTTAGTTGCTAGGGGTTCATTAATCATGGGAGCTTCTTGTATAAATTTTCAATTTTTTTAAATGCTAAAAACGATAACAGATACATCGGTATTTAGGTATAATCGACTATATCGATAAATCGATGTTTGGATATGATTTACGAGTCCCACGTTTTCCGGACAGCGTACGACTTGAATGACCGCCCCGTCAAAAAGGTCTCCGGTCGAAAAAAAAATTCAGTCATCATAATTTGGCTTAGGCTAAAAAATATTCACTTCATACATACTTGAAATTGAGAAATTTCAATGTTCAAATTTTATTCACATTGACCGCGAAGATTAATTTTAAGCTGCGAACGTTTTCGACCACAATGGTCATTCTTAGGCAGTAAAAACTTTCATAGCTTAAAATTAATCTTTGCGGTCTACGTAAATTTAAAGTCAAACATTAAAATTTCATAATTTTGAGTATTTTGTAGAGAATTTGATGAGGAACAACTTTTATGCCAACATTTTTCACCGAAACGTTCATTGGAAATTGAATGTAAACTGATAAATAAAACAGGCTCTAACGGGAATAAAATTATTATACTTTCAGCTGTTATCATAATGTTGACCTACACAAGTACGAAATAGTACATGAACTGCAGCGATATCAGTCATTCATTTCTTAAAGTGCAATTATGTCCAGTATCAATCGTCAGAACTCCGTTTCAGCATAGCTACTTATTTAAATCATTGTCTCGATTTGTTTGGGAAACGGTCGAT
This sequence comes from Aspidiotus destructor, assembly GCA_035079395.1. NCBI lineage: Eukaryota > Metazoa > Arthropoda > Insecta > Hemiptera > Diaspididae > Aspidiotus > Aspidiotus destructor. Next base: position 4,353,325 of record JAVHKZ010000003.1, on the reverse strand, counting down.
ACCTAGAGATCCAGCTTTTGGCATTGACTCCAACTGTTGAAAACGTGGACTAAAACATACCAATGGGCATCAGAAGATAAGAGAGTACTTCAGATACAATTTTCTGTGAACGATTGCACAGTATACAATGTTTTACAAGTGCTTCTACAGTTCATATCAGAGAAGATTCTCTCTACTCTTCTCGACCGCATTTGTATAAATTCTTGAAATACAGTTGTGAGATCTGGATCACCACTATTGATCAGATGCTGCGTAGGGACGCAAATTCGCCCCAAATTACCCAGTTGATGTGCCATATAGGAGGTGGAACATTGTCCCTCGGACCGAAAAAGAAAACGCGGTAGACAAACTAAGGTGAAAAGAGCAATTGTTCAATGAATTTCATTTTAACAGGGAACCTGTTTTATTGAAGGGAGGAGGGGTTCTTTCCGGAAAAAACGTCCGCCGTCCGAGAGGCAACCCAACCTAACTTGACCATGACCATGGAGCTTGAAACATTTTTCGTTTTCGTTTCGTTTTCGTCCTATCGCTTATATCTTGGAGGATGAAATTTTTCGAAGGGGCTGGGAGATTCAAATTTTTCCAAGTCCCTCTCCAATAGCTCGGCCTCCCATCATGTATACTAGTATAAAGCTATAATAATACCAGGAGGAGTCCCAGTCTAGTTCAAGTCCAGTATACTGAATGATTTCAGAATAACGATCGAAGAATTGTATCTCTCATACTTTTAACTCAGGTACTTTTCCCTTGAACGACTCAGTGTTACAGAAGAGCAGTATTAGCCTATAATGACTCGGAAAAAGTATTTTGACTGCGGTACTTTTTCCTCGAGCCCAAGAAATCCGCATTTTACGCAAAAGCCGTAGAAAAATCCCATCCTTTTTTTTTACGAGGGGGGATTAAAAATCCGTCGATCTAGCAGCACTGATAGTCCGATTAAAATAACTCCTTCACGTAACTACATATAAAAACAAAAAACAACAACGGCTGTAACTAGATATGCAATACTCCATTCACCAATTTGCCTAGCCCCTTCAATGAGCGAGATATACAACGTTTCAAACACCATAAGACTCATAAAACAGGTTCCCTGCCGCCACTCATTCAACTCCGTTGAAAAACGCGTGAGTTTTTTTTTTAGCGGGGAACCCGCTATCCATTTTGTTAGGGGATTACATCCTCAGAAAACGTCTGCGTCCGGGAGTTTCTGTGAACTACGTGTCGTGCCGTGACGTGCCATGCTGTGACGTTAAGTGCGGCACTTTAGGACGTCATCAATGATACTAATATTTGCCAGCCTATGGAGGATGGTGTCTCGATTGACCTTGACCTACCCAGGGACTATTGTGATGACGTCATTGGCTGGGGAAATATGCCGCTTTAGAGTATCCAGGAAAAGCATTAGCAAGGGAAGGACAATACATGTACCTTACTGCTCTTCCTTCATAGCTAGTTTGTTGATATAAGTATGTCCCGTCCGACCATTTCCACCGAAACTTGTGAGTCCAAAGAACGCTAAAATTATAAAGAAGACCTTCCTCCATTCATAGAACAAGTTTTAGCGGGGAATCCGCTATCCATTTTGTTAGGGAGATTACATCCTCAGAAAAGTCCGCGTCCGGGAGTTTCTGCAAACTGCGTGACATGACGTGACGTGTGGCGCTTTATGACGTCATCAATGACCTTGACCTACTTGAGGGACTTGAAAAAAATCTAACTTCTAGCCGGGATGCTTTATGACGTCATCAATGACCTTGATCTTGACCTACTTTAGGGACTTGGAAAAATTTCAACTTTCAGCCTTCCTTATATCAGGCCTAGTAGACAGTATACTAAGTAGAGCCCAGCCAACTCATTTTCTGAGGGGGCATTTTCGCGGCAACGTGATCGCGAGCGCAGGAGGTTGTGGGTTCCCCGCTGCCATTGCAAACCTGCAGTGGCCTTTAATTTTTAGCGGGGAACCCGCTATCCCTTTTGTTGGGGGTACTTCCCGGAATTTTTTGCGAGCGCGAGCGCGTCCGCGTCACGGAAAATTCGATGACGTCACGGAAAATTTGATGACATCACGGAAAGATTGTTGACGTCACGGAAAGATTGATGACGTCACGGAGAGGTCGTTGACGTTATGGATAGGTTGATGACGTCATGGAGAGGGACTTAGAGAAATTTTGATACCCTAGCCCTATTGTCCGCGAGCGGGGTTGATGACGTCACGGAGGGGGACTTAGAAAATTCCAACCCTTAGGCATATATGATAGGAAGTGGACTTAGAAGAAGTGCGAGCGCGTCCGCGTCACGGAATTGTTGGGGGGTACTCCCAAAAATTTTTTCCGAGCGCGAGCGCGATCGCGAAGGTTGATGACGTCACAGAGAAGTTAGGTTAGGTTAGGGGACTTGAAAAAATTCTTACCTCTGAGCTATATATGATAGAAGAGGGACTCAGAAGAATTTTGAATCTCGAGGTTAGGTTAGGGGACTTGGAAAAATTCTTACCTCTGAGCTATGGGTATATGATAGAAGAAGGACTTGGAAGAATTTCGAATCTCGAGGTTAGGTATGATAGAAGAAGGACTTGGAAGAATTTCGAATCTCGAGGTTAGGTTAGGAGACCTTGAAAATTTCTTACCTCTGAGCTATATAGAAGGGGGACTTGGAAGAATTTTGAATCTTGAAGTTAGGTTAGGGGACTAGGAAAAATTCTTACTACTGAGCTATATATGATAGAAGGGGGACTTAGAAGAATTCCAAATCTCCAGTTCTCCCCTTAATAATGGACTTAGAAAGTTTTCAAGAAGCGCGAGCGCGTCCGCGAAGGTTGATGACGTCACAGAGAAGTTAGGTTAGGTTAGGTTAGGTTAGGGGACTTGGAAAAATTCTTACCTCTGAGCTATATATGATAGAAGGGGGACTTGGAAGAATTTTGAATCTTGAGGTTAGGTTAGGAGACTGGTCTAATGGACTCGGGACAGCGGGTTCCCCGCTGCCATTGCATTCTGCAATGGCATCTAATTTTTTTTCCAAATTTAAGGACTACATTTATGGATTTCCAACAGTGGTCAAATTTTTCTTTTGTACAGGTAGTATTATTTTTCCTTTTGTCAATTGGCCTTTTTTTTTTGAGCAATAAATATTAGTTACATAGATTTTTCATTATGTCGTTCCTTGTCTTTTTCGTGACGTTGAACGTTTATATTCGCTATAATGAGCAGGATCGTCCCGCACATTTAAATTTTTTCAAGGGCTGATAAATGGCACCCTTTCGAATTCACATCTCTGGGTACAAGGTTTTGCACCAGAGTTTTGCAGCCGAGAGTTTCAGCTTTGGCTTTTGGTTTGGAATTTCAACTTTGAAAAATATAGCTTTTGGCTTTTAGCTATTAGCTATTTGAAAAGTTCAACTACTTTCCGGCCCCATTTGGCACGCATAATTTAGCTGATTCTCGATCTCGACTCAGCTGATTTTTGGCTGATCAATGTCATGCAGATTTGTGTGTACAGAAGAAACGGTGAGGAGAATTGGGGCTTTGTTACACTTTTGAAAGATACCTGTCCTCCAGCTTGTGTTTGTATTGGTTGGATGGATGACTTTTTTATTGCTGAACCGCTATACAGTATTTTTATTTGTGACTCTGGTGGAAACAGGGTTGCGATGTTTTAAACATGGGATGTGTTTTATACACGAAAAAAAAAACAAATTCCGTTTTCAACAGAAATATGTTTAAATTTTTTTTTTTTTTTTCTATTTTAAAACGTGTTTTTTTCCACATTTAAAAAAAAAATAAAAAACGTGTCTTTCTTCCTCTTTAACAATTAAATATTTAAAATTATGGTGATCATTTATCAAGACGTTCATAAATAAGATAATTATAAATATATTCCAGCTGAAAAAAAAAAAAAAAAATTGACTCTTCCAAGTAGAAAAAAACATTGTTTTATACGATGTTTCAAACATTTAAAACATGTTTTAGAGAGAAGAAAACAACGTGCATTCAAACCCTGTTTTAAACATAAAATCTGTTTTGAACTAAAACAAACATGTTTCTTGTTTTTTTTTTTTAATTTATTTTTTTTTTGCAACCCTGGGTGGAAATGAGAGATATTGCTGAAAATCTGTAATTTTTATTACTGATTTTTTCTATATTGCAAACAATTGGAAAAGCTAAGAAAAAGCTCGAAAGTAATGATCTATTTTAGCTTTTGGCTCGAAAAAGTTTAATCAAGATGGCTTTGAGCTTCGCTCTTATCAGAGAAAATTTGGCTGAATTTAGCTTCTGGCTTCTGGTTTTCGGGGTGATAACGCACACTTTTGATGGGGAAACCTGTACGTTTCAGTATGAGAAAAATGGTCAATATGAGTTCTTTTGGTCGAAATTAATTGGTATCAATTATCTAGAACTATTCGAAAAAGTCTTAGGACAAAAAAAATTGAAACAAAATTGAATTTTGCTGTTGTGCGATGGTGAATTGAACATGATTACCTTTTCACTACGCAGGGCTGCCAACGCTTGGAACTTGAAGTATACATCTAACGTTTTGCGTTTTCACGCTGGAGTTAATTTAGCGCAAGCTCCCACATGACTCTGCCCCCTCCCCCCTGGTATACACCATAATAGAAAGGACTTGAAAAAACTTAAGACTCTTCAAGATTTCAATCTGAATGCTTAATACCAAAACCAATTCACCTCGTAGAACACATTCCCTTCATTCCTCGTTCAACTTCTTTAGGGAACACGTCGTTTCCAATTGAAATTCTGCGAGCCCCTGGCAAGACCTCAGAACTCGAGCCTACGGAAATTTTCGATTTGATTTGGCGAGGTTCCCACCTTCATCCAGGATGGCGACTCTTCGCAAAGTTTGGTAGATGCATCTCTCCAGGGCAGTGGCGTATCCAGGATTTCCTTGAGGGGGGGGGGGGATTTCCAAAATAGCAGGTCCAAAGAAAAAAAATGAGATATAAGAGAAAAAAAAAATTCTCTCGTTTTCTCTCGGCGCATACGTTATACGTACGCATAGCAAGAAACATAAAATCCCAAGGGGGGGATTCATCCCCCTAATCCCCCCCCTGGATACGCCACTGCTCCAGGGTACACTGACCATTCTTATCCTGCTACATCCTTTAAATTCGTGATCCTTGTATTAGACATAGCTCACTGAAAATACATTGCATTGATAGTAAATTTTACAATCTTCTCTAAACCCTCACCCTGACGAGATATCCTCGAGGATCGAAGCACGTGCCTCCCGATCTAGAATTGTATTTCAGATTTTTAGGAGCAACCATACGAAATGCTCATAAAATGCAAGGTTACCACGATAACTGCCGTAATAATTTCGTATATTGTTTTTTTTTTTTACCTTGAATATCTTTTTTCTTCTTTTCCTTCGATCTACATTACCTAAGACTAACCTAAGGTTCGACTCAATATGCGCGACAAATTACGATCCCGTCATCCCGAATTATGTACCTTCGAAATTACAAAAGAGTCGCGATAGAAATTTCCCTCCGAAAAACCTCTTCTCCACTTCTCCCCTCTACTAAGTTCCTTGTTTAATTAACAGCGCTTCATGAGCATCGATCATCAATAATTTCATTCACGTCTAGTATTTTCACGTCAACGAACGTTACCGATATGTTTTCTGCAATTTATTTGCAACCATTGAGGTCGTAAAAACGGAATATAATTGACATGCAAAATTATGTATAAAATGCGAGTTTAATTACTATTTATCGCGTGTCTTTTATTTCGCTTCCATACCACTGTATCTAGACTTACACTGGCACTTCGCCGGTAATAAGCTTATCGACACCTTTGATGGAGTTCGCCTAGGTTTTAGTGATGTTCGTCTTTTCTTTCTTTTCCTAATCCATTACAAACACGTGCGTTGATTCGATAAAAGCAAACGTAGTATGTTACTGTTCACGTGATGCTGAAATTAAAATCTGGGATGACCGATAGGTAATTATTAATTAATACATGTATGGAAAGGAATTTACACAATTTTCACTCGCGCACGATGATTTTATCCGCACTGTTTTCACGTATTCGTTCGTTTCACAGAAATTTTATGTAACTAACGAGGAAAAAAATTCTCATTATTTTTCTGCCGTACGATTGTTTTTAGCACCGGGGGGTCTAACAGCTGTCAATAATATGTGTCGTAAATAAGAGTACATCAATGAGGAAAATCATAAGAGACGACGAAAAAAAAAAAAAAGAAAAAAACAGTTAGGTATGATTCGTTTGATACGAAAATAGAGAAGATGTAAATTAAATTTGGAGCATTGGAAGAAATTCGCGTGAAAACTTTCTCATTTTTTACGCTCGATGATTTTATGTAGAATATATAAAATGTACAAGTATGAATGATGGTTACGCATGCTTAGACGAATGTTTACTCGTATTGTTAAGAATCCGAGTTTTCCACACCATCTGTAGTCCGTTTGACTTCCTTTTCGGCCGAATGAGAACCCTATGTCAAATATCATGGTTTCTTTCGTGGGTTTTTCCTCTGAAGACTCCGAAATACAAAATTTTAAGCCGCTCTCTTCTATAGCTTATTTTTCTTACTCACTTCCATTCTTAAAACCCAGTATAGGTTCAGTACACTAAATGAAGGCCAAGGCTAGTATCAGCTCAATATAGGCCTAGTATAGGGCCAGCATAAAAAAGAGACGCAGAAATTCTAAAGCGTAAAATAGACCTAGCTCCGACCTCCAGTATAGACCTAGTAGACTCAACTGAATACAGAATACTGATATAAAATTAGTATACTGGATGGAAAGCTCGGACTCACGGATCTCCAGATCAGGTCGGAAGGGTTTCATAAATTTTTCAAGTCGTTATGACGTCATCAGATCGAGACGTCAGCAGCGAGAGAGAGGAGGACACTCGAATCCGCACATTTTCAACATTACAGGTGAGAGTGCCAGTAAAGACATGAGAAATGTCAAAAACGTAGATGAATTTCCAATCGCAGATTTCTGGATCAGATCATAAGTTCTTGGAAAATTTTCCGAGTTGAACAACGGGGGAGGGGAGCAATTTGGATTTACTAATTCTGAACAAACGGGAACTCGCGGATTTCAGAGGATGGGGGAATGGGCCTAGTACAGCCTAGACTTCAGGAACTTAATGTATAAAACTTCCCTGGATGCTAGCGAATCTACAATTTTCCCGATCCGAAAATACAAACAGCGGATAATGAACTAGAGAGTGATTTATTATGACGAACGACGAAACAGAAAAAACAAGTTTGTTTCCTCACACATAAGATTGTGCGATAATCTACGCTCCCATCAGCAGAGTATTGCAGTCAACTGAAAGCCAAAAGCCGAAAGCCGAGTTTGGCAGAATTTTTTTCAATGAGAGTGGAATAAAAAGCCGTCTTCATTCAAATCTTCCTGAGCTAGAAGCCGAAATAATCCACATTTTTTCAGTTTATTTTCCAATTTTTTGCAAACTAGGAACATACAGGAATAAGGATCAAATATCTACAGCAGTATCTCTCTTATTGAATTCATTCCATACCTAGTTGAATTTCAAACCAAGTAAGAAAAATTAGAAAGATTGGTTTCGATTCAATTCAGCGATTCAGTCGTTCAGCATAGAAGCCTGTAGTATAATCATCTAAGAGATATGAACACATACTAGGGAATGGGTATCCTCCAAAAGTATGACACAGCCATAATTCTCCTGATCGTTCATCTAACATTGATCAGCCGGAAATTAGATGAATCAAGCCAGCAGAATTTTTCCAAGAGCCAAATTTTTCAAGGTCATGAGCTTGAGTCGAGAGCCCAAATTTTCGGCTGCAACACTACCTTTCAGCCACACATGGCTGTAAGAATCAGCGTGACCAGCGTTTTTTCAAACACTCGCAGTCATCGAGAAATGACCATTAGAAAAAAGAGTAGAACCCTGTAATCATGAAAACTAATTAAGCAAATCAGAGCCGCTTACCTTTGAATACCTGCGGCAAATTTTTGGAGCGGATAATTATGCAGACACGGAATGTTAGAATTAGAGGAAGGGACAAAATACAGCTATTTCCTGTCTAGCTAGTAACGAGGTTTGAACCACACACCTCTGGATCAACAGTTTGCGACTCAACCGCGTTTCAAACTCTTGTAATTCAAAGTGGATATCTTATATACCCTTTGAGAATTTCTCCAAAATATCAAGTCTTTCGGTACATCATGTGCGGTTTGTATTCATAGTTTGGCAGTTGACATTTTTCCAAGACCCTAAACAAGATTAAAGCCCGGTTACCTCTGAAAATATCTCAAGTCTTCAAAGTAGACCACAGTTCTCACATTTTGAAAGAACCACAATTTAGACATGTTTCACGTCTTTCCCAAAGTTTCCTGTATCCTAGCTCCTAATTCCAAAATTTGCGAGTTCACTGCTCCCCCCTCCTGGAGAGGAACCCTAAATATGATTCTAAAGATCTGCGAGTTTCACGAGTGAAATTTGTGAATTCATACCGCCTTCGCAAGGCCTTCCCCACCTAATAATCCTGTATACTGTAACCCTTCTCCTCCTTTACAATGGACGTCATTAGCTGGTGACGTCATCAACCTTGACCCCGAGCCTGATTCTGAAATTTGCGAGTTCAATCCACCTCGCTTCATCCTTTCAATTTACGAGTGGGTTAGTATAGAATTTTATACTGTTACAAGTTAGGCCTGGTTTCATGAAGGCTAATAGTAGGCCCAGTATATTTTAGTACGGCTGAGGAGTGGTGCCTCAATTCTGAAATCCGCCAAGTATACGAGTAACTTTATTAACCTTGACTCGGAAGCAGGTGAGCTTTTCGTAAGTAAGATATCAAAATGCAGTATACCAAGAACTGGAGGCAAACGGGCGAAACGAGTGAGTTCTTCTGAGCTGGATAGCTTATCTCACTGTACACCACACCTATTGAGTCTCAAGCTCGAGTGTCAGTCTCGAGTCTCAGCCTGGAGTCTCAATCTTGAGTGTTGGTCTCGGTCTTGTGTCACAGTCTCCTCAAGCCCGAGCTCGAGTCTCAGTCTTGTGTCTCAAACTTTTGTTTCAGTCTTGTGTCTCAGTCTTGAGTGTTATTCTCGAGTCTCAAGCTCCAGTCTCAGTCTCAGTTCCAATTGTCAGCTCCTTGTCTCAGCCCTGATTCTCAAACTTGATTCTCAAGCTCGAGTTTCAGTCTCAAGAATCTGTCTTGAGTCTCAGTCTCGAGTCTCAATCTCAAGTCTCAAGCTCTAGTCTTAGTCTCGAGTGTCAGTTTTAAGTCTCGGTCTCGAGAGTCAGTCTGGAGTCTCAGTCTCAATTGTCAGTTCCTTGTCTCAGCCTTGATTCTCAAACCTAATTCTCAAGCTCGAGTTTCCGTCTCAAGGATCTGTCTTGAGTCTCAGTCTCGAGTATCAGTTTTGAGTGACAGTCTCGAGTCTCAAGCTCCAGTTACAGTCTCGAGACTCAAGCTCGAGTGTTAGTCTTAAGTCTCGGTCCCAAGAGTCAGTCTCGAGTCTCAGTCTCGGGTGTCAGTTTGGAATGTCAGTCTCAAGCTCCAGTCTCAGTTTCAAGTCTCAGTCCCGAGTGTCATTCTCAAGTCTCAGCCTTGATTCTCAAGCTCAAGTCTCCAGCTTGAGTCTCAGTCTCGAGCATGGCCGTCGCCAGGGTGTGGCAAGTAGGTAGTACAGTTTCAGGCCTCGCGCCGGCAAAGGAAAAAATGAAGATTTTCTGGCGTAGCTAAATTAATAAAGATCATGTTTCATGTCTTCTATAAGGTAGCATGCACCGATCATTCGCCGACATCTTGGTCTAGTATAAGCCTACTTTAGTATATTTCGGGCTGATGAGATTAGGGGGCCTCACTCGCTTCGCTCGTTAGTCCCGCTACTTATCATAAAGCCAGTATAAACCTGATACATAAACTGGACACGGTGAGCTTGTAAAGTGAAGTCGCCAATTTTCAAATGACCCACGGAGAGACGAAGGTGAAGGGAGGGGGGGGGGACTCGGAAAGTTAGTATATAGCTATCATAAAGCCAGTATAAACCTAGTATATAAACAGGGAAAAAGAAAGGCAGACATTTGAGAGATGAAGCTAATATAAATAAACCTGGTACATAAACTGGGCAAGGTAAACTCGCGGGATGAACTCGCAAATTTTCGAATCACCCACGACGAGGGCGAAGGGAGGGGGGGGGGAGCACTCGGAAAATTTCAAATTAGGGTCGGGTTAGAGTAAAGACATGAAACATGTCAAAAAAAATTGAAATTGTCCAAATTGAAAAAAGGTCTCATGTGAAAATCTTGCTTTAGGCCTCAAAATGTCTGACGAAAGAGGTGATAAATGCCCCAATGTATTAATTTTTACTAAAGTTGAAACAAAAGAATTTAGAAAATTTCAGCAAAAACTACTGCAGTACTATAGAAAACTGACCTTAAATTCTTCATTGATCACTTTTTCACAACAGTTTGAAAGTAGTTTTTCCTAAAGTTTTTCCTCAGTGTGTTATCGGACCTGCATTTGAAGACGTTTGACCGAAGACGAAAGTGTCTTGTGTGGTACTCGAAGAATAATTTAAGCAAACCTGACCTTTCAACACAATCTTCTCGATTTGGAATTGTTTCCGCAAGTCGTATTTATCAGTTTCTTGCGAAATGTGTACTGAAGTAGTCATAAGGTGGGAACATATAGAAACTGAAGGAGAGATTACTCGATCCAGGAAGAAAGACTTCTATGAAATTGTAAATTTTCAAGAAATTTTCGTAGAGGCTCAAACTTCAGTCAAAAAGATAGCCTCAAGAGAAATTATCAAATTTTCAGTACGTCATTTCATTTCCAAGAATCTTTTGTACAGACTGGGAGCAGCGCTGTACAGGGATTTAAAACTCTCTATGGTTGTCGACTTCGTAAAGGTATCCAAGACTCTAAAAAATTTTTACAGTACCTTTTTGTATACATGAAGTGTAAGCGCGAGACCAGTCTAATTTAGTGAATCAACTGTTACTGTACTTGACAGGACAAAATAATATCACAACTTCTCCTCTACCGGTACTTCTTATGAAAAAAAAGTGGTAGGAACATCATTCTGCGTCTACCTCAATTCATTTTTGTCTCTCCCATCTACAGATCACCTTTTGGAAACCGTACCTCAGCGAGTCTCCAGCTCGCAAAACGAGACATTATTTACGGGGTCAATGTACTCCACTATTACGACTCAAAAGTACTTAATCTCGATGCGAAAGTGTGTAGCCGTAAATAATGTCCCGATGTAATCGTGCCATACTACCGTTTAATGCGGTACCACAAATCGACGATAATCTGCGATAAATTCATTCAGAAAAATGACCTACGGAACAGCACAATCATATTTCATTCTTTCGATACTCTTGTCCCGCTGTGACAGATTCACACAGCCTAATCCATTTTAGGTAGGCCTATTATCTATTATACCGAGGGCCCCACCGGAGAAAGCCCAAAGGCGTGCGCATGTATTATTCGTGCATCTGTTAACTATTGACAATGTTTTTTTAATTACATTTCCTTAATGTTATCATTCTTCTTACAGCGAACACGCGTACATTTGATCGGCGCGAAAATCATCATAAGCACGCGTACCAATCGAAGACAATTGATCAAGGAATATGTCGTTTTCGTCATCCGTTTTGGCGCAGCGAAGGTAATATTATTTTATGTTATTTCCTTTTTCACCATTCGATTCGCGCATGACTTTCCTACGTTAGTATTTCTCATTACTGTAAATCGATCATCGAAGTAACCATGTCCAAACTTTTAGGATGGATGAGGCCATCCTGGTACGTAATTGTGGCACTTGTCACTTCGAGGATGCGAGTTTGTTATCCGGGACTTGTCCGCAGCCGACAATAGGCTACAGCGCTTTTATATTCTTTTCATTGATAGAACTGATAATCAAATCGCAATGCGATATTTCCGATCCGTGTCGTCGAGTTCGGGATGTAAAAAGTCCAAAAGCGAAAGAACTTCAAGACACGAATTACGATTTTATCGTCGTGGGTGGAGGTGTTGCAGGTAATTACAATAAAAATGACACAGGTAATCACTAAAAGAAATCCTTGAACGGTATATTTATTTAAGAAGCACTCGTCATTTTCTTTTCTACACCTCGAGAACGAAGAGAACGATAATAACGCCTAAATTTAAAGAATGCAACCAACATTACGCGAACAAATAACATTATAGTTGATTTAACCATGATCTTGTTCATTTTTTACGCTTTCATAACTCATCGTCAGTCATTGATCGGAACAATGACGGTATAAATTTTTTTTTACGACACGATTTATCGTGGAACGCAATTTGTTTTGGTACAAGTATTTCTATCCTATCACGGACTCATTATTTCCTTCGCGTTGTTCATTGTACAGGTGTCATCGTGGCCACCCGACTTAGTGAGAATCCTGATCATAAGGTTTTGCTTCTTGAGGCGGGTCCCGAAGAGCCAACAATCTCTTCCGTTCCAGCTTTCGCATTTCGAGCTAATCATACAAGCTTCGATTGGCAATTCCAAACGGTACCTCAAAAACGAGCTTGCCTTTCCAACGGCGGTGTATGCGAGTGGCCAAGGGGGAAGATGTTGTGCGGTACAGCGTGCTTATCAGGTATTTAAGAGCTTCATTACTACCCAAGTGTCACAGGAAATTCTTTTTGCACTCGAAAAAAATTTCTTATCCATGTTACAGGACTGATGTATACTCGCGGTCATCCCTCAATCTACAACAACTGGGCTATGGATAATAAAGGTTGGAGTTACGACGAGCTTCTTCACCACTTCAAGAAATCAGAAGCGAATACCGAACCTTCAGAATACATCGAAAAGGAATACCACGGTTACGATGGTCCCCTTTCGGTTAGTCGCTTTCCGTACCTGCCAGACTTAGCACCATGTGTTTTAGAAGGCGCTTCAGAACTCGGATACCGTATCGCGGACGTGAATGGCCACAACCAAGAAGCTTTTACAATTGCACCCATAATGGTCAAAGACGGAGTGTTGGCCAGTCCTAATAAACAATATTTACGCCCAGTGTTACACCGGAAAAACCTGCGCGTGTTGATTAATTCGCTGGCCACCAAAGTCACCTTCGACGAAACAGGAACCCGTGCTACGGGTGTTGAGTTTCTCGAGAAATGGGGCAACATCAAGAAGTTCAAAGCCGCTAAAGAAGTCATCCTGTCAGCAGGTGTTGTAGGTTCTCCGCAATTACTTTTACTGTCGGGAGTCGGTCCTAAAGAAGAGCTCAATAAACATAACATAAAAATGATCCGTAATCTGTCGGTCGGCGAAAACCTGCATTACCACGTCGGTTTCTCCGTTACGGTACGTCTCCAAGGCCAGAACAAAGACAGCATGACGCCAGAATCGCTACACGAATACGTGACCCAACATAAGGGACCGTTCGCCAGCACCGGTTTAACTCAGGTGACTGGTTTCGTATCCAGCAAATTTGCTTCGAAAGGCGTCCCAGATATACAGATTTATTTGGACGGTTACAGCGGAAAATGTCGAGACCAGAATAGCATGAATGAAACGTCCGACATCACGTTTAGGCCAATTTACTTAATAACCAAATGTCGAGGAACGATAAAATTACGCTCCTCGAATCCGTACGATAAACCTCTCATCGATCCGAATTATTTGTGCGACGAGCAAGAGATAAATATCTTAATAGAAGCTCAAGAAATAATACGAAATCTGACGCAAACAAGGGCGATGAAACCAAAAGTAGTGGAGTGGGATGTTCAAGCGAATGAAAATTGTAGACGGTATAGAGAGACTAACAAGCGAGAATATTGGAGCTGCGTGATACGAGAGTACACAAATGGTGAAAATCATCACGCTGGAACTTGTAAAATGGGACCGGCTAACGATACGTCCGCTGTTGTAGATAACGAGCTTCGCGTCCACGGTATCAAAAATTTGAGAGTGGCCGATGCGTCCATTTTTCCATCGCCAATAAACTGTAACACGATCGCTCCGGTAGTTATGATCGGCGAAAAAGTATCGGATATGATTAAAGAGACGTGGAAATAAATCATTTATATTCGAGGAAGTCATTTACATGTAATTTAGCACTAGAATCGAACGGTGCAATCATTCATTTTTTTTTTCCTACTCTGAAGTTGCATTTGTAATATCATAATTAACCATTTTTGTTATTCGTAGTCTACGGTATAAGAATTTGGTATCGATGATTTGATAATTTTAGCTTACATCAATCAAACAGAAATGACAGCAGAGGAGCATGAATTCATGCCATGAAATTTGGTAAGCTGTAAAGTACTTGTGACAGGTGAAAAGAGATGTGAACAAATCACAAACGAAGGAGAAACCTTTGCAATTGGTCCATTTTATGAAATTATTTGAAAGTTTTATCGCAATTGAGAGCCCCGGTAGACGCCACTTTTGGAATTCAATTTTTCTAGCAACACCAAGGCTGTTGAGAATAATGGGTGGGCCATTCCGCTAGACGCTATAAAATGACGTCATTGGTATGTCGTGCGGCAATGTAGCGTGAGTCACGTCGATTCACTACACTACTATAACAAACTTTTTAAACAAAGCTTTTTCGGGTATTGAAAATAAATCAGGGGATTGGCTGATATTAAATACAATTTCGATTGAGACGGATACTTTTTTCCCGGTTGCATCTTAGTATGCCGGATAGACTATGATTTGCATGCAAAAGAAAGATGGAGAGGTAAATTTCAACGAGAGTAAGTGAAAGATGATCAAGCATCGTCCTACAAACTGATAAGAATTGTAGAAGTCCTGTTTCAAAATCCCAAAAATATGTTTATTTGCGGATTTGGAATCCAGTACAAGCAATAATGGCAATATAACATAGAGGACACTAAAAAGTGAACTTGGTACTTTTGACCACAAGATGTTACAAAAATAAAGTCAACCCAACTCAATAGGTCTTTTCCAGTATTTCAAATTGCCTACTTATTCTCCTACGTGTTATCAAGTTGGCAGTGTTTCTAACATTGCTCTTATTGCAAACTGCTCCAAATGAAAATGAGTAAGCAATCCAGCAACACCCATAAGATCAATGTTAGAAACACTACCAAGTTGATGCACGTAGGAAAATAAAGTATGCAATTTTAAATACTGGAAAAGCCCTATAGTGTTTCATAATCGAGAAAAGTAGAGAATAAAAATTGTAGTTCTCACAATTTGGGTCCGTTAGCACTATTGTCAATCTATGCTGGCTCGCTGATTTCTGAAAATGAAATTGGGATACAAGCTACCCCATCATGTACAAGAAAATGAATAATATTACAATATAGAGATATCTTCACCATATATTTGACCACCTCACGAAACTTGGTAATTTATAAAGTCTTCACCAGGAGTATAACAATCTGTGTCTCAACAAAACTAGAAATAATTTCAACAGCGGAGTGGCATTTTCAGGATATTTTTCCAAATTAACATAAGAATTCTGCATTATTCATTCATAATTTTTTCCTAATTCCTTCAATTCAAATAAATTAGGACTTGTTTGGAATGACATGTTCCATGTTCTTGCTCTGACCCTACCCTCATTTGAAAATTTGTGTGCGCGTAACGTGCAACGTGTAACGCGTAACGCGTGCGTGCAGATGACCTTGAGACTTTTGCGTGTGCCTAACATGTAACGTGTAGCTCTGACCCTACCCTCATTTGAAACTTTGCGTGCGCGTAACGTGTAACGCGTAACGCGTGCGTGCAGATGACCTTGAGGCTTATGATTTTTGACATGTTTCATGTCTTTGCTCTGACCCTACCCTCATTTGGAAATTTGCATGCGTGTAACGTTTAACGTGTAACGCGTGCGCGCAGATGACCTTGAGACTTATGATTTTTTCTATCGGTTACGCTCTGAACCCTACCGTTATTTGAAAATTTGCGTGCGCGTAACGTGTAACGTGTAACGCGTGCGTGCAGATGACCTTGAGACTTATGATTTTTTTTTATGACAGTTAATATTTTTAGAGGAAAACAAATTTAAAGTTTTTATTTTGCAGCAATCATCGTTTTTATTCTAACACTGATTTAATACAACGCTGCGCTAGCGCGCCCACTGCTCTGTCAAGTCTGAATAGCACAGAGTATTATGGCAAATTTTCAAAACATCAGGAAATCATAGAAAAAGAATGAATCATTGTAAAAAGCTGGAATTTGGTTTGAATAAACAATCAGTTACAAGCTATATACTCCAAGAAAATTATTTTTCTGAGTAGATTTTTCAATTTTTTACATTTTTTGAAAAAATCTCTCATACTGGTATCTACAGTAAGGTAACAATGCTGGTGGGGTAAGGAGAATGAAACCGCAATCGCTGCAAAATAGCGCAAATGAGTATTTACTTTCAGAAATTTGCGCTGGGTCAATACTCTTGAAATAACACTGAAGGGAAGGCAATAAGCTTTGTAGAAAAACAAAAATCTATGGAGTAGATGAGCTTATGAAAAATCACTTCATTTCCAAGTTATTTTGAATTAATTACGGCTACCCAAAAAAACTTTGCTAATAAATGATAAAGCTCAAATTTACCTGAATTCTGCTTCTCTCTACATCTCGTTCAATTTTGAAAACCACGTTACAACAGGTGAAATTTTCCTTAATTTTGGCTCACCTTTTGATCAAATTAGGGCATAGCGGTCATGACCGTTGACCGAAATGATATTGCTCTTGCTGACCGTAACCGTTTTTTGCAAAAAAATAATTGACCATTGACCGTTATGACCGTTTCATCATTTTGGTCAAACGATCATAACTGTAAAATTGACAGTCATCTTTTCAATGTTTTTTAGTTTAAAAACATGTTTTTTGGTTTGAAAACATGTTTTTTGGTTTAAAAACACGTTTTTTTTTTTTGAAAAAACATGTTTTATGTTCAACAAATGTTTTGACCGATATCAATTGTTATGAACGAATTATTTTTCGTTTAATGATCATGACGGTTTCAAAATTTCATTGGTGACCGTTTGACCGTTGACCGTTTCAAGAAAAAATTTTGGTGACCGTTGACCGTTAAAACCGCTGAAATTGATTTGGTCAAAAGCCCTACAAATTAGCGGGTTGATATGAAGTCAACATGATTTACCAGGTCAAAACATTTTCATTGTAATTCAAATACTGCGATACTTTTTGCATCAACATCGGTCGAGGGGTCGAAGGTTCCTGGTTCAAGCCACGTTGGCAGGGTCAAAATCAACAAATTCTTTTCTTTTTTCCTAGAAATAAGAATAAACACTCTATGTTCAAACTAACCAATCAAAATTCAGCCATAAGATGAGTTGATAGAATACGTATTGAAGAGTGGGAAGGTAAATTTGAGATTAATGCACACGAGTAAAAAATCTTCAGAATTCTGTACAGATTGAATTCTCAGTGATGTAACAAGTAAAACTGGTGCTAAGTTTCTGCTCGTTGTTGCTGCAGTTCGCCTCTCCCTAACCAGAATATGAACGACGGATTTTTCGAGTGATCTTCTATAGTCTATTTGTAAGGATCAGAGCTGTTGAGAGGGCGTCATAATATGGTGACGTAGTTCCCGGCCCAGATTCCTGAGGAGACCCACAGGTTCACCTTGTGAGCTGCTCAGGGTTGCCTTCATTAACTTCACCAGTGAAGGCAAACAAGGAACTTGTTTTCTGGGAGTCACTCGGAGGTCAGAATTTTTCCAAGTCCCGTGTTCTGCCGGTCTCCGTCATTCTTCTTCATACCCCCCCCCCCCCCCCAAATACAAGTTGAGGGCCCGCAGTTCTATTTCTCCCGGGCCCAAAAAACCTCTCGACGGCCTTAGAATCTTCGTCACATCAGTTTAATTAATTTGAAACCTTTTTCTATTCGTCAGTATCTTACTGGGAATTTTATCGTCGAAAATGACTCTATCTTCTTCGTATCCAAACACTGTTACATCATTTCTGTAACACGAATTTTTTTGGGGGGTTGTAAATGTATCATTTACATGTGAACCTGCAAGTCGCCTTGACCTCCGGATAAGAAACATACTGCTACTTGGATACGAGTGAAAATTTTATGCTCCATTTGAGTTTTAACCATTCAGAGCTGATACAAATATGATTGTCTCGTAAGTAGGCCTATGTCATTCAAAGATTTTTATTATTCGTGCGATCGTTCATAACTACACTCATTCATACTGACATGCTGAATACGAATTGTCCGACACTACCATGTATCAAACTCTTAAACTGCGTTAATAACGCGTGTGTCAATTCCCTATCATAAATCGCCGACGTCGGCATTCTCACGGTATTTTCAAATGAAATCCACAGAGTATCCAAAATTTTTTGTTCAACGTATAGAACCAAACTCGCGCTATTTCGAAATGTTATCATTTAATAATTCAAAATAATTTGAATACGACAAAAAAAAAAAAGTACCTAGGTATAGTCTTGTAGCGACAAAATACGCACAGAACTATTGGAGATCACGTCCCGATAGTCTTTTTGATCGTTCCGGTTGTGTTTTAATTATCGGACTTCTATTATGTACATATATGAAAGCCTACACACGCACAATTGGAGGCGATTGAAATAATCGTGCGCTGAAAGTATAGTATCTTGCCAGTATTTGATACCATTATCGACTTTTGTGTTTAAATAACAATGCTTAACGTTTTTTCCAATAGTTAAATTAAGGTATCTCTTCCTTAATCACCTCATTAAAAATTTATTCAACTTACGCGAAAATAAATAAGTTATTTTGTGCGGCGTAATGACCGATCGACTATTCGCAATATATGAACAATGTATGGTACAATAATAAGTACGAAAAATTGTAAGTACCTACGTAAAATGACTTCATTAAAAGAATAATTATTAGTCGATTAGATTGGGATTGGATTACGACACGCTTTACGGGGTGTAATCATGACAACCTAGTTGAAATTTGTGGTGCTCGCTAATGGTACTTCTCTGTGATACAATTAGGGTGAAACTTGAACAGCGCAATCTTTTCCTAGTTCTTCGTTGAAAACGATTTTTTTTTTCCAAGTCCTAGAGGCTCCAAGTTCAAATCACCGCTGTTGTTGAGAGGTGAAAACCAACTATATCTCTACGGTCGAAATTTTTGTAAATCAACGTTGAAGTCTTCAAAGTAGGTCAGAGCCTCTACCCTCTGGGTAACTGGGTTTCTCCTAGGAAAATACCTGAAGGACCAGAATGTCACTTCGGCTTAAGAATCGAAAATTTTCCAAGTCTCATGAGTCATGAATACCTTATAGCTTTTTGGACGAAATTTTTTACAAGTTATCAAAGTAGGTCAGATCTTCTCGAGAACCACAAGCTCTCTCGTGGCCCCTGCATTGCTGTCACCTTCTCATGCGTTCCATGGAGTCACAAAAATCTCTAAGAAGAGAGCTTCGAAAATACTACTTCGTCGATTCAGAATGCGTGCACTTGCACAGGGACGAATTGCTCATCAACCATATCATTATTACGCACAACTAATGCAACTGGTTATCGTACAACAGAAATGTGTCCACGCGGTCCACGCACAGACACCCCTGAGCTGAAGTTCTGCGTTGATTAAATGCTCTTGGAAGCATTTTAAACATCAAAACCCCTCGAAGAATAACTTCCAAGTGAATGCCACACCAAAGCATTCGGAAACTTGTCGAATAGTAAACTGAAATAATTTTTCATGGGTTCAGTTTTTCAATTGATTTTCAGGCCCTACAGAAACATTATGAAAGAGTGGAAGATTTTAAGGAGCGAATGCTCAACTAAAGTACACGGGCTGAAATCAATAGGATGGCACACTAAATCAAGCAATCATACGAGTGCAAACTGCGACTCAGAACACAAGAATCGGATATCGGTAGTACCTACATATATGGAATTCCTCCATCATTGAGCTCTTTCGTACTTTTCTTCATTTATTTACACCATTCGTGTTCTGTCATATACGGAAATTACTTCTGCTCTGCTACTTATAGCAGTAAATTATATAATCTGAAGAAAAAAATAATATTTACATTCGCTAGAATTACGTTAATATAGATGTAGTATGCACTAATCCAATAAATTTTCCGTGTCAAATATTTTATTAAGTTATAGAAATCGACATCCGTGCTGGAGAGACTACTATATTATTATACATGATTCGATTCCTAGAATTTAAAATGTAAGAAAATTTTTTCGATTTTTTTTTTTTTTTGTTTCCATTTGTATACCGATAGCTCGTTTTCCACGGCGTTCACGCGCCGACCCGTCTGTATTGGCAATAATATTCATTGCCGACACTCGCTGTCCAATAAAACACCTCCCTCGTCACCGAAAGACAATTTTACAAAATATCTACAAGACTGATTGAAGTGTCCCACTACACGTCACGCATAACATCTCACAGTTACACCGAGCATTGTGGAAAATCAATCGCTCTTATTCGATTTATAGTTCACTCGATTCCACAATTCATAGTTCGAGTGTAGTGACCAGTGCCGTCATTAATAACCGTACATTTTATTTGCAATCGACATTCATTGCGTGAACGCGCACTCGTATTTGTTGTGAATAATTAGCGGATCAACGAATCGGTTAAAAAAAAAAAAAGTGATCGGAAGATGCTCTGATGCTCGACCATCAGCGACCAGAACATAGATCTCAAAATTGACCACATGTATTCAATCAAGGTGAGATGATATATCAATTTAATCACACGGCAATTTGAGTTTCAAGAATGCTTTTTTGCGTTTCACACCGTTGCTTTTTTTAGTGATGCAAATTTTTAGGAGCTTTCGAAAGTTGATTAGTTTTGTATTTTGTTTTTAAATTTACCAATTTTCATTGAATTATTTGATATTGTTAAAGAAAGATTCTGAAAAATTGGCAGGTGTGTAGGAGCTTTCGAAGATTTGTTAAATTTTGTCCTTCGCCATTATCAATGTCCCAAAAACAAAAAAGATGAAGGAATTTAGGGAGGACGAACCTCCTACAATTCATTTTCGAAAAATTTTCGCCAGTTATGAATATTGGTCCGAAACAGTGCACAGATAGCCTCATATAGTATACTATCCTGCAAGAATGCAATTCTCATTTAGAACGCGAAAAAATTGAATACAACGAATTCAATGATTCGATGTTTCGTGAACTTTGCAATTGAGAACAACTTTTCTAGCTCATCGTAGATGAAGATAGAAAAAAATTGAAAATCAAAAAAGGAAAAAAAAATCGTGCTTTGCGACCATTAGGATTCTAGAATCTATTATCTGTAGTCTCGAACAATTATTATAAATACTAGGCGGAAAATTAGAGATAAGGTGCTCGGAAACAAAATTAAAATATCGCTAGTTAGGTATGGATGATTCAGAAAAGAGGCACGAGTTTGTCAATTTCAAAGGTGAAATACTTTAAAGCAAGAGTTCAAACTTTCCAGCTCCTCTGCAAAAACAACATTCTGAAACAGGAGAAGGAGGAGGAGGAGGAAACATTACATGATTTATTAAAACTTGTAATACAAAAATGACAGGAATTAGAATGGTACTCGTAAATTTTTCCGATTTATAATCTTTATCAAGAATTTGGGACATTGATTTTTTTTTGACAATTGCTTGAGAACGCTGGCAATGGACTCAAAAATTCTTGGCAATCGATCCGTTGAGGACCGCTGCGTATAGGCTCACTCGACTAAATTGAATATTACAAGATTTCCATCATCAATGCCCCCCCCCCCATCGGAAATTAAGAAGACTTAAATTGAGAAAGTGTTGAGATGAAGAAAGACAGAATCTTTAAAAAAATAGAAGATATACGACAATAGCGATCAGAATAAATTAATTTCCTTTGAAATTGTTATTACGTAATCAATTTCCTAAATTCATACTCCCCTTACGTCTCCCTTCACCCCAACACAAAAAAAGACGTCGATTTTTTTTTACAATTTCAGGGAAAAAATTTTTAGAATTTGAAAATATTACTTACTCCGATCCCAAACACCGAGTTGAGAAATTTTACTTTGAATTTAATTTTCATGGATAGCCGGTTTCAATAATTTTCGGCTGATAGCCAAATGACGTTGAGCCATGTTGGAACATTAATTCGAGGAATTTCTATGGATATTCTGGGAGGGCATGGGGTCAGACCGAAGCTGCTGTAACAGACGCCGGGCAAGAAGCATAGTGCACCTTATTTGAGGATATAAGAGCTCATCAGGACACTAATCTTCTCTGTAAGAAAATGTGACGACTTCTGAGAAAACCGGGCTTAGAGTGAATTTTTTGGTTGCAAAGGCTAATGAGACTAACCGCAACCTTCTAACTTGGAAACTCATCGAGATATAGACGTTCGAAATCAAAGCTTTGAAGAAAGTAGTTTCTGAGAAAACAGCGTTTAAAGAACTTTTACATTGCTGTAGTAATCGTTCTGTTGAACGAAAATTGATGAAAGGGTAAAATTTCATGAAGAATCCGATGAGACCATTTTTTACTTCGTGTCTTCACGTAAAATTGAGAAATAAGCTACAGTGTAGCCAACACATAGCCAGATTTTCCCAATCAAGGTTGCTATCGAAATCGATTGATTAGTCAATGCGAGGAACATGATATCGACAAAAATTCGATTGTAACGTGTTCTTCAGGTATTGTTGAACGTATTTCTACCAAAAACTGAAAATCGATAAAAATCGGATTTATTTTGTTTTTGAGCTGTTCCTCAAAATGAACTTTTTCACCCTAAACCTGGTTTTCTCAGAAGTCGTCACAAATAATGAGCCGATAGGATCAAAAATCGTATCAGTTTCTTCTGATATCGCCCCGACAGTTCAGCTCTACCATGTGAGTCGGATTCCGACATAAATACGATATAAAACCAAAGTTCACGGCCACTCGTAATCCTCTAGGTACAGCGACCACGTAAGGTGCCCATTCAATTTTTATTATTGCGACGTATTTGGTGCCAAATTGATAGAGAACCATGTTATTTAATTTCAATTTGTGAAGATGATACCACCGGTAAGAATTGAAAAGTTACTTTTTAAATTTGATCATTTGCGGGGAAGGGGGCAGTTTTCTCAGAAATCAAACACTTGTTTTTTTTTTTCTCACTGAAACTCATTCTGAGTATGATAAGATGTGAATGGAGCACTGGGCATTTAAAAAGTTCTAGTTTACAAGAGTACTTTCGCCAAGAGACGGACTAGCGAAAGGATCACTGTTTCCACCAACACTGGCGAAGATCTTCATGAATGACAAGAACAATGAAATATTGAAAGGCAAGAAGTTTGGGAACTCGATCAGTTACTACATGACTAGATTCATGAATTCTCAATTGTAGGGTTAGGCATGAACAGACCGGTGGACTAATTCCTTTTGAAAACGAATCCGATGAATGAAAACATCAAATTCACATCATCGACTATTCAAACCTACCACTCACACTGGTGAAAAACAAGATGGAATACAAAATCTACAAGAAGCCAACGTACACGGAAAGCATCATCCCAAAATACTGGTACCAACATCCTAGGCACATGATTCAGAACTACTGCTACCGATTCTGAATAATAAAGAGAAGAGGAAAGAAATTGAGCTAATACAGCAGATCGCAGAAGCCGGTGGCTATTTTAGAGGCGGGGTTGAGGAAACCCTCGGAAAAATGGAGGACAGCGCAGTAAGAAAGAACTCTCGATAGGTACCATACATGGGAAAGTACACAAACAAGAAGATATGAGCTTTCAGTGATTATGATGTGAATGTAGGCGCACCCAAACTTATCCCAGGTGAAGAGAATAAGCAATGACTATGTGGAAGAAGAGGACAAGGGTAGCTTGAGCGGAGTGTGAAAGCTCAGTTGTGAACAGAGCGAAGGCATGTACATTGATGAGACTGGGGAAAAAAGAACACAAAACATCAAGGAGGAGAGAAGATGGGAAGTCTTTGTTTAGCGAGCACTGCAATGAAGAACAACACAAATTCATGAAAAATTGCAGGGAAAGAAGAAAACCCAGAGGACAGATGGAGATTGCAAAGGCGAAAAGGAGAAAACTAGCCTCTGGAACGATACAATCACGTTTGACAGAGAAAGATAATTTTGCCTAATTAGACAGACGAGAAGGGAAGACAGAACCGGCCCATAAGATAACAGCAAAACTGGTAGCCAATCAAAATGCTGCATCGGTTAAAAAATGAACCAATCACGATGCGGCATAGTTGTAGTCAACGAGATCACGGTGTTCTACTATACGAACTAACGTCAACGTCTTGTTTTTCAATAGCGCTACAGAAGATAATGGCGTAACACCCAAAAGTACTGCATAAAATGACACCCTTCCCCTTCGAACATATACATTACATGGACATGCTATTCTGATAAGAATCTGTCTCAGTCTGTAACTTTTTCCCAAGAACGCATGCGCATATCGAATTTCACACGCACACTCTTCACGAAGAAACGTGGAAGAGACGCACACTCTTACGCCTTGGAAATAGTTACGTCCTGACTATAGCATGTCCATGTAATGTATAAGGTCGAAGCCCTTTCCTTAGTAACCTCTCAATACCTTTTTTTTTGAGCGGGAAATCGACCATCTCCTTTGTTGAGGAGCATTTTGAGGAAACTTCCGCGTCCGACTTTGATGACGTTACTAGCCTAGGTTATGTTAGGTAGCAGTACTGGGAGAAATTCTGAATCGACTCCGGACTAAGGACATTTGGAATATTCCAACTTTCAAGATATTCGACTTTTGTGACGACATCATTTTTGGGAAAATGTCCAGAAACTTGAAATAATGCCGTCTATCGAGTTATATATCTATATATGAGGGGAAACTTCAGAGGATTTGAAGATCATGTCATCAACCAAAGTTGGAAGGATTTGTCTCGGCTAGATATTATTGGAATTTGTCTATGGTAAATTATATAAATATTTCTAGGCTAGATCAAGTTCAGAGAATTTTTCGGGGGTATTTACTGTTCTGTATTGTACAACTGGTGAATATGTCATCGTAAGTACTGAGGTATGGTACAGATTGCTAAGCGTATCAATATTCATTCTCACATGGCTAAAGCCCACCTTACAGCAAGCCTCGCGTTTTCTTCCACCAAGATTTTATAAAACCACTTCAATCGGTTTTGTACATCTCAAATATCTAGTATGTCTACTCACATAAACATAAAGAAACAAATAATAAGACAAGCTGCTTAGCCTGAGGTCCTGAAGCTTGAGGGTTCCCTGCCTCCTTTGCAATGTTTGCAATGGCCCACTGATTTGAAGATCACATTTCGAGGTGTATGCGAATACCACTGATTTCAACACTTTGACCAACCACTATCTGGAAGCGCGAATGGTACTCACAATTCTCACACGAATAGTATCCGCGCCACAGTTTTTAGCGACTATCGCGAGGTTGATATAGTCTTTTTGAGACAAAGGAAAAATAGAATTGTGAGGTGTTCGGAGGAGGTTTTCTAATAGCTAAAATTATTTGAAACATTTCAAGATCACCTTTTCATTAATAATCGCAAAATGTGGACCCGTGCTCGATCTGAACAGCTTTGGATAGTGCCCGGAAGACCACAAATTTTGCAAGAGCTGTAGCCTCATGAGACATAAGATATATATTTTTGCGCTTGAACGTAGAAAATGCATCGGGACCCTCGTCGATCCCTCTGATCTCGCACAAATTATCGAACGGTAGGAATTCAAATTTTACTCATATAATCACTTCTACGAAATTATTCAGATGCGATGTAGACAGAATGATTCTCATTTCTAGTCATCTTGTCTTTTCAATCTCTGATTACAAATTGTACTGGTCATACGTAAGGCCCTTCGTTTTACTGTTAACGACAAGAAATATATCTATCCATTGGTGTCTTGATGAAATTGACAGAGGGAACCAGTTTTATGGGACAATGTTGTGTTAGCCGAGACGACTCTAAGTTCCTTTCATATCTACACATGATCTAGCTCAACATTCGCCATTTTCTCCAATCTTCCACCTCAGCTCAAAGGTCAAAATAGTTGAAATAGTCCTCCATCTAATGTAGGCTAGAAGTTCTTTCACCAAGCGTGACATTCCAAAAAGGATTCTGTCCAATTTTGGCAATTTCGAGTTGAGAGCACTACCTGGTGGAGAATGTAGTACTGCGTCATGTGAGCGTTATCAATCTCAAAAAATCGATCGTAGAAAAAAAAAAAAAAAAGAAGTGGTCATTCGAAACGGATTTTGTTTTTTTCGCCTCCTGAAAATTGCCAAAAATGGGCAGAGTTTGTTTTGGAGTGTCACGCTTCCCCACTTAATACTTATTGTAGTTCGATCGTCGAAAATACTGGCTTGGAATTTGAAACTCAAGTCTCCCACCTCCTTCAGGAGTCAGGTTAGATTGGAAAAAGAGAACGGTTAACGTCTCCAAGAGACATATTCCCCATAAAAATGATTTAAACTCACGGTATAATTTGGAAGAATAGCTGAGCTTTTTTTAGTCTCTTCTTCCTTTATTTTCATCCCTACCGGAGGAATAGAAATTATGGATAAAGAAATCGATCCAACAAACTTCGAAGACTATGTTGCTTGAATGAACTTTCCAATATTCCCTGGTACACCAGCAAAATCTCTATCCAGGGAGGCGGTCTGTTTTCTCCGAGGTAAAGTGAGAATAGAGCGAGAAGGATGGGTCAGCAAATAACGATTTTCGCCGAGTGAAGTCTAGATGCTTCCAACTAGAAAGAAGTATACTAATTTATCTTAGATTAGAATAAAGCGGTTTTACGGAAGGCGCTCTTGTTTTTTCATAAGAGTTCTGGTGCAGAATATGAATACATCCAGTACAAGTCGATAAATCAGTCAAGAATGAAATCTTTATTTTGCAACAATTCTCAATCAAATAATTCAACTTTCTCGGGCGATCATCGAGAATACCGAACGAGTAGATTTCAGAAAAACAAAAAGCGAGGAAGCTCATTCTAAAATTGATCCATCTTCTAAAAGCTATCTCTAATCAGTTACTTCTTATACGTATATTTGTACGTCATTAAAATGAGCCGAGTATTTAGAAAATCAGTTTTCTTTCATCTTTTATAACAATTTTCACATCTCGTTTTTTTATACACTCTTTCCCTTGTTTTTTTGTACCGTGAAACGAGTTACATTAGTAACACTGATTTTCTCATGATAGGGCCATAAAAACATCGCACTCCGATGATCTGCTCAAAAAAAGTAAGAAAAAGAATATATCTTTATGAAATTGAAGTGTAAAGATTAACGTATACGTTCCAATGTCTTTAAATGAAATACGAATATACGAATGGTTACATATTAGCGAGCATACGAATGGGTGTTAAACATGGCGTGACTTCTAGATAATGCGCATCTAATAGAAGCGCGTTGAGTACTTTACTCTATATAGTGTACCGTAAGGATATTAGAATAATGGAGAAAAGTAAAACGATGTGGTGAGTTACAAGTGATACGTGACGGCTCACTTCATTCGAGTTACGATCGCCGAGAGACAAACTCAGCCTACACACAGATTTGTTTGCAAAATGTATTTCTCTATCATTCCAACTCAATACTTTTCGCGAATTCACACACACACACGCGCCAATCGCACGTCTTTTTCACCGACAACAACTCTTCATGATACCTGTCAAATAAAAATCATAAATCAATTTGTTTGAATGTACCTCCTACCGAGTGTTCGGTACAAGACTGAATTCGCGTGATTATTAAACAATGCCTTCAATTATTTCAAGCTATTAACTAACTATTCGAATTCATTCAATATCTACTTTGATACATCTACCAGTAACTTCATTAGTCAACAGATCTTGAAACAAAAGAACCTGCGCATGTTGTCTTAGGCAAACATATATGCTTATAATTATGTAGATTTTGCAAGTTGCATAAACTATTCGCCTGGAAATACTACAAGTTCTCGTACTTCGTTGCTGGTTGTTTTAATTCTTTCTTTAAGACAAAAATAATTTCATTTGCTTTTTCGATTTGCCCCTACAGATATTCTCAGCGAGTCACATGAATAACACTTGGTGCAACCTCAGCGCGTTATACACAACAGACAAATTGAACATGAGATGAAATTGACACAGGCAATACGAGGAAAGGCCAATAACCATGACGCAAACCCAATTTATGCCGAAAGACGTATCGGAGCAATGTACGCCCTATACGAATTTGAGCGGCTGCACCGCCGAATCCATGATGTTCGTACAATTACTCATGTATCTGTTCGGATCAAAGAAAGATGACAACAAAGTCAGGACACAAAATCTTGGTAATCTTCAAGCGACAATTCAACCGTACGAGCATAAAATAAAAAATTTACAACGTTTTCCACTGCACCAGCGAGAGGAAGAAAGAGAAAAGTCAGAAGAACAGGACGACGCTGACGATAGTCAAAACGAGTCCTCCAATCATCGGACAAAGGTCGGTCGCCCTCGCTCGACTACACCGTCCACAGAAACAGAGCACGACTATAGCGAAGAAGAGTTGCCACCATACGAGAAAGGAGAAGTCGAAGAAGAGGTAGACGATATCGCGCTAGATGAAGAGATAGACGACGAGACCGAGCCGGAGAAGCACGAGCAACGACACCCAGACGACGAGGACGAAAAAGAATCGGGCCCAGAAACCGAAGCTGAGGTAGCCGATTTGGAGAATGAAAATGAATTTGATAACGTCGAAGATATGATCGACGATTACTTCGATAGCACCAACCAGAAGTCCGTGAGTGTTTCGTGGCCGATGACGCCTCGTCGACGACGTTCGTCGTCCGCTCGACCACGCGAGCATTTTCTAACCGGATACGAGCACATATTTGACGAAAACATTTTGTCTGTATTTGATCAAGATTTCGCACCCATCATGAATGCTGGGCCGAGGTATTTGCCACCTCCACGGCAGTTCCCCTCAACGACCGGACGACCGATCAGTCGCAGCGACAAACGCGGCAAGAAGGGGTCTATTGCCAAAGATAAAGATGTTTTCGATTTTATTATTGTAGGCGCCGGTTCTGCGGGATGTGTGTTGGCCAATCGACTGACTGAAATTCACGAATGGTCGGTACGTAAGCGATTATTTATTGATATTTGGTTTGGAAAACAGGTACGATTGCCTGAGGAGAGAGACTGACTTCGGTAACGCGTAGATACCGAGACTTGAAGTTGAGCTCCGAGGAAAAATTTTCAAGTACCAAGACTAACGAGCTCTGTCAATACCTTTTACATATGATCAGAGGGTGGGGATTTTTTAAAATTAAATTTTGGCGAGTCACAATCAGATTTTTAAAAATCAAAATGTCACCATGTACCTTATAAGCCAAAGGTGTCTTGAAGGCTAACGTTGTGTTTAAAAAGTGGGCTATGTTCTCATACTTTATGGATGAAATTTGTCTAATGCGCATGTGCAAGACGTGATAATGCGGAGTATTGCAGCCGAAAATTTTAGCTTCAGCTTTGAGCTTGAGCTTACAAGCTTAAAACTTTAGCTTATAGCTTTCGGATTTTGAAAAAAATCAGCCATTTTTGGCTCAGTAATGCTGTCTTAATTCAGCTGATCAATATTATGGGAAGTGTGAGTTTGGACAAAACGAGCAGGAAAATTGGGGCTTTGTCACTCCCTGATCTCCATTGGATGAGTGCACTACAGGCTTCTACGCTGAACGGTTGAACAGTTGAACTAAACTGGAACCGATTTTCCTTATCTTTGCTAATTCTTTGTCAAAGGCAGTCAGTCCGACCTAGAGAGTGGAGCAGTTGAACTTGAAATTTACAACACGTCAACAGTGCACTTTCCAATTTTGTAAAAATCAGAAAAGCTAGGGGGAAAAGTTGAAACATTTGGCTTTTTTTGGCTTACAAAGATTTAAATAAGAAAATTCAGCTGAATTTGGCTTTTGGCTCTCACCAGGCTGTAATACTCTGTGAAAATGATAGACTAGCATGGCTGCCAGCAAGCAACCGCCGTTGTCCATCAACTACTATACAGACCAATGCAAGTAAATGTTGTCAAACCCCTTCCCTTCCCCTAATTAGGGATTGGGAACTGGCACAATCGGTTGTATTTCGTATTTAGAGGTTTGTATTGACGTTTCTTCGTTCGTACTACCCTTATTTTAGTACAAACCAGAAGGAGGAGTGGGAGATATGCCAGCCCCTCCGTTTTTTAATTTGGGGATGGGAACCGGTTGAATTGTTTGTACTTACTTCATTTGTAGGGGTTTGCATCGAAGTTTTTGTTCATACTACCCTTATTTTTGTACAAACCAGAAGGAGGAGTGGGAGATATGCCAGCCCTCCTTTTTTTGATTTGGGGATGGGAACCGGTTGAATTGTTTGTACTTCATTCGTACAGGTTTGCATCGAAGTTTTTGTTCATACTACCCTTATTTTTGTACAAACCAGAAGGAGGAGTGGGGAACATTTTAGCCCTCCCTTTTTGTAATTTGGGGATGGGAACCGGTTGAATTGTTTGTATTTGGTTTGTAGGGGTTTGAATTGAAGTTTTTTGTTTGTACTACTCTTATTTTTGAACAAACCAGAAAGAGGAGTGGCAGACATGCCAGTTCCTCCTTTTTGTAGTATGGGGATGGGAATCGTTTGTATTTTCTTAGTAAGGGTTTGCATTGAGATTTTTTTTGTTATACCCTTATTTTTGTACAAACCAGAAGGAGGAGTGGGAGACATGCCAGCCCCTCCTTTTTTTATTTTGGGGATGGGAACCGGTTGAATTGTTTGTACTTCATTTGTACAGGTTTGCATCCTAATTTTTGTTCATACTACCCTTATTTTTGTACAAACCGGAAGGAGGGGTGGGGTATATGCCAGCCTCTTCCATTTCCTAATTCAAGGTTGGGAACCGGTTTAATTGTTTGTATTTTATTTGTAGGGGTCCGTATTGACGTTTTTGTGTTTGTACTAACCATATTTTTGTACAAATTGCTAGGGAGGGAGGGGGGACACCTCGGCCCCTCCTCCTCATAATTAGAGATTGGAGACTAGCTCAATTGTTTGTATTTTGGTTACAGGTATTTGTATTGACTTTTTTTTTGTTTGTATTACCTTTATAAGTAGATGGCTGGGGACACGCTTTCTCCCCCATTCTTTTTTAATTTGTGATTTCAAACCGGCTTATTGATCTAACTTTCATAGTACGATTCAACCGGTTCCCATCCCTAAATTACAAAAAGGGAGGGTTGACATGAGCCCCACTCCTCATTCTGGTTTGTACAAAAATAAGGGTAGTACAACACTCTTATTTTTGCAGATTTTCCAAACAGGGAAAGGAGGAGGAATAGCCCCATCTGTCAGAATTTTTCGTCGCATCCAATAGTATGTCAGATTTTGTGGTTACCCCTCTCCTCCCCCTCCTATACAATATCCTATTGATCACAACTTTGTGTTCCATAAAGTGAGTTTTAACAGGAAATCTGTTTTATAGAGGTTATTCAAAAAGAGGAAAGGTCCATACAAACACCTGTGAACAAGATACAAACGATTGAGCCGGTCTCCAATCTCTAATTAGGAGAAGGAAGGGCCGATGTGTCCCAATCCCCTAGTGATTTGTACAAAAATGGGGTTAGTACAAACAAAAAAACGTCAATACAACCTCCTACAAACAAAATACAAACGATTCAGCCGGTTCCCATCCTCAAATTACGAAAAGAAGGGGCTGGCATGTTCCCCATCCCTTCTTTTGGTTCGTGGAAAAAGAAGGGTAATACAAACGAAAAAACGTCTCATACAAACCCCTACAAACGAAATACAAACGATTGAGCCAATTCCCGACCCCCAATTCGGGGAAGGGGAGCTGGCGACATTGACCTGACCAATGCCGACATTTGTGAGGAGCTGTTTCAAGATTGTCCATGAACACGGCCTTGTTGGGGTAGTGTGGTTTCACACGGATGAACCGGGACACCATGAGGTGTGAATGTGTGAAGAACGATGCAATAATTAGGACCGGTCATTCGCGAGGAGCGCCAGCAATCCGTTTTTTTGCCTTTTTATAATTTGAACTGAGTAGTCCTAGCTTTGTATCAAGAAGATGAGTGTTGCAAGGTGAAAGCGTATTTCCAAAACCAAGGTAGAATGTACAGCAGTATATGACAATTTTCATTAGGCACCTCAAAAACAAACGCAATTAACGCAAAAATAAAGAGAACTAAGTTTGAAAAGCGTGAAATTACCTTCTGGATGATACTTCGTTCTTTTATCAAAATTCAAACAATATTATTCTTCGATCTAGAATAGTATTGCTCCCTGGTTTCCCCACATCAGTAATTCTAGAAATACCGAACGTTGGACAAAAGCGACAGGAAAGACTGTATCTTGGATGACAACGAGAGCAGAGGGAAGACTAAAGGTGACCGGTCCAAATGCGCGGAGTAAAATGCATGTTCTCTTGCAACGTAACGAGGTCGTTAGAAGCTCTCGTTAGTCATTCTTGGGTTCAATATGGCGGTCGAGCCTACCTGCGTGAAACTATACTATTCTACCGTTGTCTGTATTGAGAAAGAAAAACTTGCATTTCTAGCCCCAACATATCTAGAAAGACATTTTTAGCCAATGGAAAAATGGCATACTCTTCGACAATTTATTACCAAGACTCAATAGATTCCTCGGCTTCTGTGAAAACTGTACAGAGTAAATTGACAACTTATCAAAATATTCTAGGTTCTTCTATTGGAGGCTGGAATTGAGGAGCCCTTTTTCGCCGACGTGCCGGCTCTAGCTCCATTACTTCAACGTAGTAACATAGACTGGAATTACTTTACGATGCCGGAAAAACATAGCTGTAAGTCTAGACCAGACGGAAGATGTGCGTGGGCCCGTGGAAAAGTTATGGGCGGATCGTCAACCATCAACTACATGATTTATCAACGTGGAAACATGAATGACTACAACGAATGGAGAGATATGGGAAACGAAGGTACTAAAGTTGTACAAACATAATACATTTTTCCTGTTAAACCGCATGTTTGTAAAATTTTTTCGTTTTTCTTTCCAGGCTGGGGTTACGACGATATCTTGAGATACTTCATCAAATCAGAAGACAATGAAGATAAGGAGGTATACACGAAAAATCCTGAATACCATGGCAAAGGAGGCTACCAAACCGTCGAATGGTTTCCGTACGTCGATCCGACAGTGCCTCATTTAATCAAAGCATGGCGTGAAAAAGGTCTCGAAGAAGTGGACGTTAACGCGGATATGCAAATCGGCGTCACGCATTTACAAAGTACGGGACGACACGGGGAACGACTCAGCACAAATGGAGCTTTCATACGTCCCATTCGTAAGAAACGAAAAAATCTTCGAATTCTAACCGAAGCTCACGTCACTCGAGTCATACTGACGCAGGATAAAGATCACAAACTGACGGCAACCGGAGTCGAATTTCAGTACAAAAATAAAATACGAACCGCCAATGCCAGAAATGAGGTGATCTTATCAGCCGGTGCCATAAATTCTCCAAAAATACTGATGCTGTCAGGCGTCGGACCACCAAAACACTTGAAACAATTGAACATCGAAGTGAAAAAATCACTTCGCGGAGTACGTATAACGACTATTATTTCAAACTCTCATTTAGATTTGACTATTACGTAATGCCTCCTTTTTTTTCCCACAGGTTGGTAGAAATTTACAAGACCACACCACCACAGACGGTATAGTTATAGCGGTCAATAAAACGAGAACGGAAAAGAATTACCAGAAAAAAGTTAATGACGCTTACAAATACGAAGAGTCGAGAGAAGGACCTCTTTCTGCACCAGGCCCAATACAATGCGGCGTATTTTTGCAAACAGAGTGCGTATTTTTGTAAATAAAAGGGGTAAAAGCGTTCACCAGACTATGACACAATAAACTTTCTTTTTGACCATCAACAGATACGAGCATTCACTCGATATACCCGATATTCAGTACGCGTTTGACTCCGCCAGCGTTCACGACTGGATTACGGATCCAGCCAACGCGTCCGCTATGTCGATGTCACCTTTAGCTTATTACGATGCCATAAATGTTCGGACTATATTATTGTCACCCGAGAGCAGAGGATACATCTTACTAAATGAGACAGATCCAACGTGGGGACCACCGCTTATTTACGCTAGAACTTTCAGTAGCGGATGGGATTTGAAAATTATCGTCGCGGGTAGGTAAACTAAACGAGAAATTAAGGCATTATGATTTCTTTATTCTAAAAGTTTTTACTTTTTCAAGGGATGCAAATTGGAGCAAGCATTGTGGAAACAAAATCCATGAGAGATATTGGAGCGTCCCTGGTAGATGTACCGGCTGAAGCTTGTCGAGATCATAAATTCGGCTCCGATAAGTACTGGGCGTGCGTGGCTATTCATTACACGACCACAATTTATCATCCAGTTGGCACGTGCAAGATGGGCTCCAAATATGATGAAATGGCCGTTGTAGACGAACGTTTACGCGTTTACGGCGTGACCAAGCTTAGAGTGGTGGATGCGTCCATAATGCCTAAAATTGTAAGAGGTAATACCAATGCTCCAGTGATCATGATCGCGGAAAAAGCGAGCGATATGATTAAAGAAGATTGGGGCAAACTAAAGGACTGAAAACTATGTATATTTTTTTCATACCTACACAATACCATTACTATAATACTTCTTTTTTTTTCTATATGAATTATCATAATTGCGCGTGTGATATTTAATTATATTATAAAGAATGACCGCCATCTTCTACAGTATTTCTGGTCGCTCGCAACCGACTCGAGCGGCTGAATTGTAGCGTCTACAGAAATATGAATTTTTCGGTTGACGAAAATTCAATCGCTGTTTCTATTAAATTTTTGTAAATTATATTACCAATACGATAATCATGAAAATTATGGGTAAATTATGTAAACGGAATATCTTCGCCGTAAAACTCGTTGTACAGAGCAATTTGCGAGCAGTATTGCATGGAGATAGAAATAATACTTCAGCGATTGTTATGCGCAAATTGCAAGCGAAATTTAGCCAATTTTCTTCGTATTTTACCTGTGAACATAAGATTGAAAACGTACTGATATTAAAAACTTCGTCTTATAAGTGTTGTTAGAATTAAACATTATTTAAATACAAATAGCTCAAAAATAGGTAAGTTATGATGAATAAGATTTGAATTAGACTAAACCGGTTTATTTGTTACTCGGGTTTTGTGTTTTTCATTTCGCCTGCGTTGTGCGCCGATAGACAACTTTTATGGCTATTGATTTCTTCTAATAGTATACCGTATCTGAATACGAGTGAATAATACGATACTATAAGGTTGCGGGTAGCATAGCGTTTGCCTGATTCCTCATCTCGCTGAACGTAATGAACAAACAAAAATTTATATCGATATACAAGTCTGTAAAAGATAGTATTGAAGAATAATTGTCTTCAAGTTGAAATAATTTCTGTTCCAATAAACTGAATGTGAAAATACCAAAATTCAGAAAGTAGAAGTTTTGTTTATTACGTTCAGCGAGATAAGGAATCAGGCAAACACTATGCTATCCGCAATAGAGTAGAAGGCTTATTCCACTGTATACTGTTGATGCCTTGAGTCCGAAAGAGGTTCAAAATGTCCAGCTTTTTGCTCCCAGACTAATTAATCTCTTCAAAATTCCTCTCAACAACAAATAAAAAGATTTAGAACGGAAAAGCTTAAAGCCTAGCCCCTCATCACTCTACACCGCTGAAGCTCACGACAGTCTTATCCTTGACTTGTTCACTTAGGTATGACCCAGAGACATGAAACACAATCTCTATTTTTTACTCGTAGAAAATCTTCCTACCTTTTTGAAGTCCCCAAAGTAGGTCAAGGTCATTGATGACGTCATTAAGCATCTCGCGTACTGATTTCCGACGAACCTCAATTGACACCCAGTCCGAGGTGAGACCATTCAGAAGTAGGAGAAAGAACAAGTAAACGATGACCCCGAGGGACGGGAATTCTTCCATTTCAGCAACTGAACAAATTTCGATCTTTAGGCGTTATATACACGGAGGCGTCCATGAATTACGTGAGGAGATTTCAACATGTTGCAAGTCTCTATTGAGACCCATCCACTCCCCTCCCCCCTCTCTCTCTCCAATTTGAAAATCCACTAGTTTTGCCTCTACTTTCTGCGTTAAACCTGCATCAAATTTCAGAATTTTCTCTGTTCTATAAAGTATGAGTTTCACAGGGCGAGGGCCTAAAAAAAACTCACAGGTTCTTTAACGGAGTTAAATGAGGGGAGGCAGGGAACCTGTTTTACGAGTCTTGTATATCTGGCTCATTGAAGGGGCTAGGTCAATTGGTGAATGGAGTATTGCATATCTAGTTACTTAAAGGAGCTATTTGAATCAGGCTATGAGTGCTACTAGATTTACGGATTTTCAATCCCCGAAAAAAATTGGGATTTTTCTACGGATTTTGGATAAAATGCGGATTTCTTGGGCTCGAGGGAAAAGTACCTCAGTTAAGAGTACGAGACATACCATTCTTATGATCGTTATTGAGAAATCATGCACTAACATACAAAATACTGGACTTGAACTAGGCTTGGACTCCTCCTTGTATTATACCAGCTTTATATAGTATATAATAGGAGGCCAAGCTATTGGAGAGGGATTTGGAAGAAGGAAGAGGAAGTCGAAAAAAATGTTGACCTTTGGTTAAGTTGAGTTAGGTTAGGTTGCTTCCCGAACGGGGGACGGCGGAAGTTTTTCCCGGAAAGACCCCCTCGATAAAACGGGTTCCTGTTGAAATTCGAGTTTCGAGCTCCATCTGATAGGGAGGACTTGGAAAAATGTAGACTCATCGGCAATCCAATTCTGAATTCAGTTCTTAATATCAAAACCAACCTGATTCGTAGAACAGGTTCCCTGCGTTCGTCGCCCAACCACTAGATGACGTCATCCGTGATCTTGAACTTCTTCAAGGATATCGAAGAATTTCCATCTTCGTCACTTTTCCGTTCAACTTTCTGAAGCCGTTATTTCGTAACGTTCGATGACATCATCGATGACCTTGACCAACTCTGCAGTCTAGAAAAAACATGCTAGCTTCCGTGCTCTCTTTTTCTTGCAAAAAAAGTGGATCCCACCCTTCAGTAGTGCTGCCAGATCTACGTATTATTGTTCAGGCTTGGACTGATGGGTCGAGAATCGGGAACTTCCCGGTGAGCCGCGAGGATCTTGAGCCGGCGGGCCGGTCGGTCAAAGGAGAAAAAAAAAGTAGACAGCAAATGCTGTTTTGATAATGTTTGTGATTTTAAAAAGTCAACGTCGAGTGCCGGCCGGTACAAATATTTCCCGCATGCTATTGTACCATCAATCCAACCCTGAGTATGGACTCGAGAACTGAAGAAACTGAGGTTTCCGTAATAAGGGCCACTCTCCGTATTAGCCTAGCTTTAATACGGAGTTGCACTCTTAATACGGAGTACGGACTCGAGAACTGAGGAACCTGAGGTTTCCGTATTAAGGGCCACTCTTCGCATTAGTCTAGCTTTAATACGGAGTTGCACTCTTAATACGGAGTATAGACTTGGGAACTGAGGAAACTGCGGTTTCCGTATTAAGGGCCACTCTCCGTATTAGTCTAGCTTTAATACGGAGTTGCAATTTTAATACGGAGTACGGACTCGAGAACTGAGGAAACTGAGGTTTCCGTATTAAGGGCCACTCTTCGCATTAGTCTAGCTTTAATACGGAGTTGCACTCTTAATACGGAGTATAGACTTGGGAACTGAGGAAACTGCGGTTTCCGTATTAAGGGCCACTCTCCGTATTAGTCTAGCTTTAATACGGAGTTGCAATTTTAATACGGAGTACGGACTCGAGAACTGAGGAAACTGAGGTTTCCGTATTAAGGGCCACTCTCCGTATTAGCGCATAACTTCAATACTGAGTTGCACTCTTATTACGGAGTATGGACAGGCTTAGACTGATGGGTCGGGAATCGAGAACTTCCCGGTGGACCGCGAGAATTTTGAGCCGGCGGGCCGGTCGGTCAAAGGAGAGAAAAAAAGTAGAAAGCAAATGCTGTTTTGATAATGTTTGTGATTCTAAAAAGTTAACGTCGAGGGCCGGCCGGTACAAATAGCTCTCAAATGCTATTGTACCATCAGTCCAACCCTGTTTTTGTTCCTCGAAATGATTCTTTGGATTTGCGTATTTCTTAAGCTCAAGGAAAAAGTACCTCAGTCACTCTTACGAGAGATACTTTTCTCCTGGTCGTTATAAGCTAACAATGCAATCATCCACAATATTGAATCGATCAAGGGAAAAGTATCTGAGTTACTGGTATGAGAGATACCTTTCTCCTGATCGTTATTGATAGATCTTGAGAAATCTGTTTCGAGGTGTGGAAAAAAAGGCGGATACGAATTTTTCGAAAATCATCTGGCAGCACTGCCTTTTGGTGAGATGTGAGATACGGTTGACCGCCCACCCCCTAACGTACTTCTCACTTGAAATTGAACCCAGCTTTGCAATATTTCAGACGGTAATCTTGCGGAGAAATTATAAGATTTGACCGTACCTACCCCTTCCTCCGAAAGATCTTTCGTAATTCACAGATGCTCTCCATTAGGAGAGAATTTGTAGAAAATTGCACCATAGTGCTTCATATGAAGAAGGAAGGGTGAATTGTCATTTTAAGAGGGGCGGAAACTATGAGAAAAATTACGAGACTCTACTACATAGATGAAGGGAGTGAATTATGGTCCTGCAGGGACGGTGACTTCAACCTCCTCTACAAGGATACATGAGAGGAAAAAATAGAGGAATTCATACTTTGGATCACGTTTTTAGAGAAAAGCGACTAAAGACATTCCGATCATCGATTCTGTATGGTTTTTTTCTGAGAACAGATAGAAAAGATATCATGATTTCTTTGAGAGACTGAATAGTTTTTACTTTTGCACACAAACTCGCCTTTGTCCAGTTAGTAATGGAGAACGCATGCCTTCAAAAATTAGAGTTTGGCCGTAGTATTTAAAGCGACATTTATAAACAGATAGAATGAAAGTGAGTACGTTTGTTTCATTATATGAGTGCAAATCGGATTGACAAGCGCGGCGTTGATGTAATGTCTATTAATCAAAATCTTTCTCATTTCGTAATCACGTATCTGCCATCACCATCAAGCGTACTTCTGCATTCACGATGAGCATACTCGTCTATTATGACTAATTGAGAACAATGGTCGGTAGCGTATTTTTGACACACTGCAACGTGTTTATGCATACAGTATACGTCCGCACAATGGCTCACTCGGGATGAATGGAAAAACATATGCTAGCCTTTATCTGTTAATGATAATGAAATTAATTTCGAACTTCTCGATGCGTGATGAATTGAGCGGTCGCGTCTAATGTTTTTTTTCAATAATTATGCTGGTCCAGGTTCGATTACAGAAGTCCTGCTTCTTCCTAGAACAAAATTCAAATCATTCTTCCTACGATTCAGTATCGTTCGTGGAATGAATTTTTTCAACGCAAGTTCACGACTATTAATGATACAGCGCACCTATAAATGGAGTACAGAATTTCAGTGTGATTTGTTCTTTTCTTCGGAAATTGTCATCAACTTTGCAACGAACCTTAAGTGACTTTGATCGTTCATATCGACGTCATTATTGCCATATTAGTTCGTATCTCGCACGAAGAAAAGTACGAGTCTTTAACTTTTGGACCAGGAATGGTAATAGCACGCATTATGATCCAATCTGAAGTGCTGATGAACACACACACCTGGTAATTGAGACATCCATCAAGTTCATTTTCGGCTAATTTCGAATATAAGAAGTACCTAATCTTGTTCAATTATTGCACTTTTGTAGAGACCGCCATTTTTGGAAGATTACAAAAGCACTCAGCTTGATGTATGACATTTGTTCGTTACCATAGTCACACCGTGAACATGATTGTATCTGAGCAGTTCTACATTAGAGAAAATGTACGAGAAAGTATGTTTAAATAATAATTCATAATGAGAGATGAAAGATCCACCAGGAGGTTAAATTCGATTGCATAATTTTCTTCTTCCCATCTTGAAAAAAGATAGTATTCAGACAATTTATGTCGTTACACTGATCGTAACCCAAATTTTTTCGAAAATCGCAATCGCATTTTGGTAATGCACGAGAATTCGAAACGAGCTGAAACACGTACATAGTTTTCGAACACTAATAATCATGTTATTTTACGGTTTTCATAAGACTCGATTTGAAATCTCGTAGGATCTGAAACAAAATAAGACCTGGATAGTTATTCAGCACTGTGAGAGGAACTTAACCCAGGCTTCGACAAAATAATTATGATGATACTCCAAAAAATGGATTATGGAAAAACAACTTCAACTTTAATGAATGAAGCTCGTTTTTAGACTTTTCCCATCGAAAATGTAAGATCATCGCTTTCATTCTGCACCGCCTGCTCATCATCATTAATTTATGTGGATATTACGGTATTAGGTATTTTACAATTTCAATCATATGAATAAGTATGTTATTTTATGTAACACATCAAAATTTTCTTCAATTAAGACTTGAACGCTTTTTAGAAGACATAAATCCGCGACATCATCCCTAATGTGGTACCAACTCTTTTGGGATGTCGAGAATTGGTGACATCTCCCAACCTCAAAGACGTACTTCGTGACGCCATCATCCTCAATCTCCAAACGGATGCACTTTTGTGACGTCATCAAATGGTGACATCATCCGCCAACCTCAGTGACGTCCTTTGTGACATCATCATCCTTAAACTTGGGATGTACACACTTTTGTGACCTTTCTCAAACTGTGACGGCACCGATTTCTGAAATTAAAAATTGAAAATTCCCCCGCTTTTGAGCTTCATAGAGTTATTTAGGTATTTTCTCAGAATCAGTGTTAAAATTCACTTTTAAATCAAGTGAAATATCAGAAGAAAAAAAAAAAAAAACTTAGATCGATCTACAATCGGATAAAATTCATAAATTTTAGCCCAAAATTGAATATTTTCGATTAAAAACTTGGTAGGAATTTGTATTAATAAATTTGATCCCCAACATTCGTTGACTTTGGTCAAAAATCACCTAGTGAATTTGTGAAAGCACTGAAAAACGCGTATTTGTCTATTTTACTTTCTCCAACATTCATGCGTCGAGCAATCCAAGCTCTAGACGTATCTATGTCAGAAAAGAAAGAAAGAATATAAAAACGAGAACTTGGAGCCATGGGCTCTGGTCGGTTCCAATAGAATTCGCAATCACTTAAGGTCTTTCTTCTTTTTTGGCTTTTCTTCAACAAATTTTCTATTTTTATCTCCCATTTCTCTTCAAAAGTCTAAAAACAAAGAGAAAGAAAAAATTTTTTGGCGTAGCCAAATGAATGAAGATCATGTTTCATGTCTTATAAGAGGGATTGGCCATACCATTGGAGGTGGCCTGGAAAAATTGGAAAATTGTTCTGGTGTTTTGAATGGAATTGAAGGGGGTGAGATCGCCATGAGGGGATTCACCACGGGGTCTAGTATGAGTCTAGTTTAGAATATTTAAAGATAATAGCTTTCAGGGGGCTCACTCGCTCCTCTCGTTCGCCCTTTTTCTTGCTCAAGTATAAGTCTAGTTTAGAATATTTCAGGCTAATAGTTTTTTTTTTTTGGGGGGGGGGGGATGAATGAGCGGAGTGAGTGAGCCCCTCCACGCACGCGCACGCAAATTTTCAAATAAGGGTAGGGTCAGAGCAAAAACATGAAACAAGTCAGAAAATTTATTGAAATATCATTTAATTTATTTTAAATGATCCATTATATACAAATATTAGAATTAATTACTCATTTAATCATGATAATTGATAATTATTGATCGATAAAAAATTTATTCATTACAAAAAAATTATTAAATTTGATATGAAAAATAATTCAAATTATATATCTTCTAAATTTAATTAATAAATATATTTTTTCATCAATTTTAATTTTATAAAATTGTATTTTATATTAATTTCATTTTCATTAATTAATGATGATTTAAAAAGTTACCGAAAAAATTAATCAAGATACTAATTCAATTTTATTCAACATTACAGTAATGAACTAAAAAATCATTTATTTACAACCGCAAAAATAAAAATAAAATGAAAAAAATATTATCATAAATTTTTCTTTTCTTCAATTATTTGTTCGTCTTTAATTGTTCATTTTTATTCTTGTTTTTTTATTTATTTTTATTTTTTCCATTTTTCCATTTTTCCATTTTATTTTTATACTTTTTTTTTCATTTTTTTTTTTTTCATGTATTCATTTATTTCATTTTATTCATTTTTTATTCATTTACTTCATTTTATTTTATTTTATATTTTTTCTCTTTTTCTTCAACCTGGTTGGTTGAAAAGGCTTCAACCTGGGAACACGCAGGTAGCAGCTTAAGTTGTGGCCTGTACCTGAGTACCTGGCAGGCCTGGATATTATTATCCTTTTTTTATATTTTTCTTTTTCTTTCTTTATTATTATTATTTTTTTTTGCTATTTATCTGTTTCCCTTTTTGCCGGCTTTTTTGTTTGTTTTCTATTCAAGTTTTCCTCTCTTGTTTGTTTTCAGTATTTCATTTTGTTTTTTGTGCGTCATCATTGTTGTAATTTATTTTTCATTTATCTTATTTACTTAATTTTTTAGTTTTTATTTATTTCTTCTTCTGTTCTCACGAGGATTTTTTTTTATTTTTTATTTTATTTCATTCATTTATTTACTTATGTTTTCTTTGTTTTTATTTTTTTTATTTTTTTTTATTTAATTTAATTTAATTTTTTTGTTTTTATTTTTATTCTTTCAAGTCATTCATCCTTTTTTTTTTTTTACCAACTTCAGGATGATAATAATCCCCACCGCCCTCGCTCAGCGTGTTTTTATTGAGCATGCGATGGGTGAAATTGTATACATATTTTTGTTAACCACGTCCCTTGAAAATAAGGAATAAAGATAACTCACAAATGAATAAAAAAAAAAAAAAAAAAAAAAGGTGGGGGTCTGCAGACCAAACTGGTATTAATAGGAAGATAAAATTTATTTGTTTTGTTCCATTTATTTCCTTTGTTATTATTCATTTTCTTATTTTTTATTTTCTTATTTTTTATTTTTTTATTTTTTTTATTTTCTCTCTTTATTTTGTTTTTTCTTTTTGTTTTTTTTATTTCTCTATTTTTTGTTCTAGTTTGTCATTATCACTTATTCTTATTTTGTCTTTCAGTTACTTTTTCTTCTTTTATTGTTGTTTGTTATGTTTTGTTGGTTTTTCTTTTCTGTTTCAAGACTCTCTAGTGCAAATGGTTAATAGCTACAAGTTCTGTGGCCTTAGCCGTCGCATTTGAGGGGCTGGATTATTTATTTATTTGTTTATTTAAATTTTATTTTTCATTTTATTTCCATTTTTTTTGTTGTTTTGTATCAACAGTATTATGATGATGATAATAGTAATCCCAACCGCCCTCGCTCAGCGAGTTTGTTTATTGAGCATGCGGTGGGTTATTTTCATTTGTCAAACAATAACCTTGTTAATT
The DNA here is from genome assembly GCA_035079395.1 of Aspidiotus destructor. Classification (NCBI taxonomy): domain Eukaryota; kingdom Metazoa; phylum Arthropoda; class Insecta; order Hemiptera; family Diaspididae; genus Aspidiotus; species Aspidiotus destructor. The sequence continues at coordinate 4,309,797 of JAVHKZ010000003.1, read as the reverse complement.
GGAAAATGGGAAATAAAGATTGATTTGATTTGATTTGAATTATCATGTTATCTTCTAAAAGATTTTAAATGTAATTAGAATAAAAAAAAATTATTTTATATTATCCCAATAAAATTCAATAATTATTATACTACACAGTATAATAAATAGAATTTTTGTCAAGGTGATTTATTGATAGAAAAGTATTATCTTGTTTTATTTAATTTTCTTTTAAAAAAATTTAGTACTATATAATAATTAAATTCATTTATTTAATTAATTTATAAGATTGAATCAACTACCCCACTGATGGCCAGGAAAAACATTGACTACTTCAACAAAACTTACAAGTGTTACAGGAGAGTTACCACACCACCTACCAACTCACTTAGTTTCCCTGTTACTGTTACAATGTACTTCTGCATTATACTTTTCCTGGGGAAATCTGTTAATGTCTTGTGTATGAGCGATTCTTATCAATCAATTTTAAAATTAGGTCATTCATTTTGTTTCCTAACTTGTTCTTCATTTCCCGTGCAACCCTTTTCCTTTTCCTGTGCTTTTTAATATTCCCCGAAATAAATTCATCATCAGGGTGCAGACTGCCTAAAATCCGCATCCTTGGAGCAAGCAAAATCGTGCCATGGAGGGGAGATGAAGGACTCGTATTTCACTCCCAATCCATGCACTTACATTTGTTTTACAACTTGAATATGAGACTTATGTAGAAGTTCAGGCCATAAATCATAACAAGACAGTATCCGGGTCTCTTGGGTTTTTCTTTTTTTGCTTCCTTCCCCTGACTGTAAATTACTCTTCTTTCTATCAAATCATTGGAACATAGAAAATTGTGACTCAAAAGTTCCGGAGTTTTTTTTTTTACTAATGAGATAAGGAGTTTGGGAGACTCAGAAATCCTGAGACCCAAGGACCTGGAACCCGAGAGAGATTGGTCAAAGAATATACGCAGTATTAATTTTATGATTGTTGAGGTACCAAGAAAAATAACCTTTGTACTACACTTTTGCCAAAGATTGTACCGAAATAAAAATGCTATGCAAAAATAAAACTTGTAGAGACTGCACAGATTGACAATAGTCTACGAAAACGAAAAACTTCCAATATTTAAATAAAATAAGAAAATGTATGTATAACTTGAGTGACGTCACAACACTTTTTTTCGGGTGAGAATCTTCTTTTTTTCGCGGTTGCATTTGGGCTTTTGCCTTGCCAAAGGTGACAAGAGCCTCAAACTCTTCAAAATGTAATACGCTATTATCGCTGTAGTATTCGATAGTTTTCTGTGTTTCCGATTCAGTAATTCCATTAGCTGTTTTCTTTTTCCACTATTTTGGAAGAATTTTCGACGAATTTCGACGAATTTTTTCTGCATCACGGAAAATCCGACGAAGACGCGAAGAAGAAAACAAGATTGGTCAAAGCGTGAATTGGCAAGATTAGTTTCCGTTTCCGGACTAAAATGTCTCGCCTATAGTGTTCGAATTCTGTCAAGACGGCGAGAATGACTCGACTTTCGAGAAGCCGGCGTCGCGTTCACCTGATTATTTCATAAGTTATTACCGGCACACCGCATTTTTATTTGTTTACTTTATCACTGTTACGTCTCCGTTCATGACAAGCGACATCGCCGGTATCATCATCGTCATCGTTGCAGTGCTGTTGTTTCTTCTTATGTTTTGTTTTCAACCCAACGCGAGAATCTACTTTCACTACTCTCCCTTCTCCGAATGCAGACGGCGGCCACGCAAAAGGAAGGGTAAAAATCAAATTATGCGAATCTAGACGTTGGCTACATCAGTAATACGTCCGTAATCCAAATCAGGATATATGCGCGTATTTACTTTTCCTTCTAAATGGAGACTAATCGTGTAATTTCATGTACCCGAGTTCATCGTCGTCGCGAGATTATTTTCAAAGGGTGATAAATTCGCGCTATCATTTGGTTCGGTTGGTTTTCGCGCAATTTTAATATTACGACGTGTTGTAAACCGCAAATTGTGCTGAGTGTTTGTTGTCGTGATTTGTGCGACCGGGATACCGGGTAAACAATACCATAAAAGTGAGACTCAGCGGTAAGTAATGATGTGTCAACATCGTGAAAGCGGAAATTTATATCTAAAATGAAAATTCACCCAGAGCAAAAGAGTTTGTTGAAAATGACATTTGATCTATGTGTAGGTCTTGATAATCGATGATGATTTAGTACTTATAATTGAGCCAGGGGAATTCAAGTTAGCAGCTTATAGATAAATTTGCAATAGTCTTGGTCTCTTACTCGAAGAAATCTCATCTCCAAGCACACAAACCGAAGCACAAACTACCAGTAGCTAGTGTAGTCTACGGTAGAATGATACAGTTACGTACAATTTTTACTTTTTTCTTCAGTCTTGAAAAGATTCATGTACTTAGTAGGTATTGTATCGGATAATACGATCAGAATCGATACTTCACATTTTATTCCTTCTCGCAATCATAATATTCAATAAACGCGGCGAGTATTGCGAGAAAAATTATAATTTCTTCTTTTATTATTCTTGTAAATATTCTCACGACACATACCCGCTTCTTCTGCTTTGATCGATAAAATTTCTGCATTCGGTTTTTCGAAATTAGGTTATTCGGTATTCTTAACAATCACGCTGTTGAGCGGCGAGTCTCGATGCACGAAGCCGTGTGTAGAGACGATAAAATTAAATACTCGTATTTCGCTCTCATCCCTTACATAACCTCATGTTATTCAATGCATCCGTTTTACTCAACGATCCAACATTCGATGATCGGAGATTAAAGAATGATGGTAAATACTAGCAAGTCATTTAAAATATTATACGCATTCGACAGATTTATTGTAGCGAGTGTACTTCAAATACATTTACCAACTACATTGAGTGGAAATGTTTTGATATAATGGAGTGCATCATTCAGCCTACGCAAAATCTCATCCTCACTCACAAATGTACTTACAACGTATTGTACTTATTAGACGATGGAAAATATGAGCTCATATGTGAAAGGTACACACGCTTAGAGAATAACTACTTGAAACTTTTTAATAACACAATTAAATAAGAAGCTCCTGCTCCCAATCAAGTGCTCAAATAGAATAGGTCTCAGTATATTTATTGCGATATTTCTCATATTTTAACTATCGGTACCTTCCTCTCGACAGAAAATTACTTGATATAGGTGCCTTACAAAAATTTAGAGAACAAGATTTATGTCATTCAAACCTCGATTTTTATCGATTTTCACGCTCTCGGTTGAATGAAGGAGGGTGAGGGATGCTGGCTTTGAGTCCCGCATTCTAGGAGCCCCGCAGTTGCAGTTTAACCATCAATGAACAATGAAAAATTACATAACTAATACGAAACACAAAGAGGGCTAGGGCCCACGCCTATTGAAAGACTTTCCTTCTTTTTTTTGGAAACGTGTGAGGGGAATGTCGTAACGGCGCCGCCGTGTTCTTGGTGAGACGAGGGTCATGAGAAGGATAATGATTTTCTTTGCGCTTATTCATTCTGCGGGACTTGTCTTTGCCCACGGGAAATCCACTGGTTCGCGTTATTCGAAGTCGGATGTATAGTGAATGAGATCGGATCTCGCGAGGAGGAGGCAGAGGTTAATGCGCAGTAGGTAGCTTGCAGACAGCTTTTACGGCTTGGTCGACTTTTTCTGGCTTGGCGACCCGGATAATAATTACGAAGTAGGAGATGGATGAGAAGCTAATAAGGAGGGTAAGAAGGCAGTAGAGTAAACGATATACGTATGGAAATTGCTGTTAAGGTGGATAGAATATTAAAAGCACTGGGGAAGGTTGGTGGTTTGGGAAGAGGGAGAGTTGGATTGATTATAGGTATTGGACCAAGTATTGGACGACAGCTTGGATCTTGGCTGTTAGGATTGTGACAGAAAATTGCGTTGACGGTAAAAACCATCAATAAATTTTGAACGTCTGCGAAGCAGTGCCGCATTTCTCTACAAATTAGACCAAGCCATGGTTTGATGTATGCACAAAATAAAAATTGAATTTTCAAAGCCTCCACGATGGCAGCTAAAACTTGGCTCGTACGCGGCAAAAGCTTAAAATCGCCGCTGCTGCGAAGCAAAGGGTGACGTTGGCGTCGGTATGCACACTCGAAATATGTACAAAGTGGGAGTGGTTCAGAAGGAGTATTGTTTGATTTTTTGGATAATTCAAAAGATAGTTTGAAAACATTTTTGGCCGGAGTATGGCCCATGGAAGTATGTTAGGAAGAAGGGGGGGGGGACAATGGAACTTCATACTTCTGGAAAGGGAATAGTTACAGAGTGAGTAGGTTGATGCTAGCTAGAGTTGATAAGGACATTGTTCTTAGGGATAGAGGACCGTTACACCAACTGAGCCCCGGGGGCTCACAAAAGCTGCATCCAGCCACATGTAAAGTCAAAAATTGCTTTTCATCGTTCTGTTGAAAACAACGCTAAACATAAATTAGGAGAGTTTCTCAAGAATAGACGGTCTATAGTTTCATTCGTTTTCTCTTGTAATGAATATTCTTCTATCCACACGAATCGCTTCCCCGAGTTTCTTTTCATATCTAAAGTTTAGAGCTCAGCTACATAAGCAGCGACGGTCAAGTTGCTCGAGCAACATGGCCGTCTTAAGCCTAAAAAACTTTGAGCCAAATTCATACATGAGACTCGGAGCTTCGTCATGAGCGCTACTTCACAAAACCTCAGAGGTGAACTTCAGACACTTGTGTACCTACCCAAAAGAAAAGCTAAATTGATAAGAACCGGCGCAATGACGCTCGACATGCTCACTACTTGTAATTCTATCTGAGAATTTAATGCAATGCCACCTATACAAACTAGTAGGCACGCGTTCTCAGATCTCCCCTGTCACTCTGAGACCACACCGCCAAAGATGAATGCTAGGGTGATCGTTTACCCTTGAGTTTAGAGATTTAAAAATTTGACTAATAGGCATTCTATTTTCCCCAAGTTTTTGCTGACCCTCAAGTCTTGGAAGTACTTCGAAGTGACCTATCTACACGTGCACACAGCAACAAAAACGTTGAATCGACCAGCACCGTCGCAATGACACTTAGAATTGCCTATGTTATTTGAAACTCAGAATTCTATCTACGAGTCCAAAGGCAACGCTACCCACACAAAGTTGTCGTTAGAACGCGTGAGTATTTACTCAAGTTGAGCGACTCTGGCAGTTTTGGATTTCTAGCGCAGAACAAAGAATCGCAAGTGTTTCATTGTAATGACCGTAGTTTTTCATAGAAAATGAACGATATCGCTCAATCAAGTTGAAAATGAAGAAAAAATTCAACATAGAAAAAATTTTTGCGAATAAGCCCCAGATATTCCATCAAATTGAAACGGAGCAAGTGTACTGGAAAATTAGCGAAAATGAGACTATAATGTCGTCTGGTAAAATTTAGTCGTACTCATTGAATGAGAAAGCGAGAAATCCGACAACACTGTTGATGTGATTCGAGTAGTTTCAAATCTATTCATTAGGCGATATTTTTTGTCTCCGGTAAAATATTTGAGTATGTAGTCCCAATCTTTTCTAAATAGGTAGAACGATGTGACTTTGTTCCTTTTCCTTAAAATAAGGTTAAACTTCAAAATTAAATATCTCTTTTCAATAAATAGTCGATAGCTCTCTTAACCCACAAAACTGAAGTCTAAAAATGCTTCAAATTTTATTACAAAAACATCGAGCTCAAAGCTTTCAAGTCATTCTAAATTCTGTGAACATCAGAACTCGATGATTTTCAAGTTTGGGAGATATAATGGGATTCCAACTTGTAGGTATAGGACCAAGTCTGCAGCTGATGGCTGCATTGCATTCATTTTTCTAAACGTTGATGACGTCATTCTACGCAGAGTACGCAGAACTTGATGCAATTGCAGCCATTAGCTGCAGACTTGATTCTATACAAGTTGGAGTCGCAGAGTTGGAGACCATATACATGACATTTTGGTGCTCTCTCACACAAATAAACTTCCAAACTTTTGGAATGAAGATGTCTTTTCGACGCTGAATACAATACCATTGACTATTTTCAATATCCTCTCCCATAATAATAATAAGCCTTTTATTGTATTAAAGCAGGAACATCTTATGAATACGTATAATTATAATTATAATTCCAATGGCCCGATATTTCGGGCATAGGCCTCCCTCAACCTACTCCACTCACGTCTGTCAAAGGCTACCCTGTGGTATAATTTGTTTCTCCTCCTACATTTTATTACATCGTCGTCCCACCTCATTTCTGGTTTCCCTCTTTTCCTCCCAGTCTTCAAGTACCAGTTTTTGATGCAATACGACCATCTTTTTCACTTTGTCTTGAGACGTGCCCCACCCAGTCCCATTTTTGTCTTTTTGCTGCGAATAAAAAATCGTTTCTATTATGTTGCCTTTACCTGATTTTTAACAGGTTAATTTTATCTCTTCTCCTTACCCCGCATAATGTTCGCTCCATTGAATTTTGGGTTACTTGTATCTTTTTTTCGTCTTTCTTAGTGGTAGCCCATGTTCGGGAACCATAAATAATTGTGGGTATTATGCAACTATTGATAATTTTTGTTTTGTTGTTCAGGGTAAAAGGACCTTTGAGAATGTGTTTCAGCGACCAGAATTTCCTCCATGCTAACGATATTCTTCTATCTATTTCTTTACTTGTTTTGTTTTCAAAGGAAATTAACTGCCCTAGATAGACTATTTCTTTAACTACTTTTAATTCTTTTCCTTCTATTGTTACCTTCAAATCGCGATCATCTGGGCACATAATTTCTGTTTTATTTGTGTTTATTTCAAGGCCTTTACTTTTTAATGGGACTCCAACTTGTAGGTATAGGATCAAGTCTGCAGCTGATGGCTGCATTGCATTCATTTTTCTAAACGTTGATGACGTCATTCTACGGAGAGTCCGCAGAACTCGATGCAATTGCAACCATCAGCTACAGACTTGATCCTATGCAAGTTGGAGTTGCAGAGTTGGAGACCATATTATACATGACATTTTGGTGCTCTCTCACACACATAAACTTCCAAACTTTTGAAATGAAGATGTCTTTTCGACGCTGAATACAATACCATTGACTATTTACAGTATCCTCTCCCATGAGCGTGCAACAATCATGTTTAGTTCCCGCGCTCCAGTGCGACAGGCAATGGTATCTTCTCCCGCATTGAAATTTTGCTGCTTGATAACATATTATTCCGCATCGCCACAAAAGTATGAGAATTGCCCAATAGTAAAAGAAGATATTGAAAAACGGCAAACGATGTTGTATTTAGCGTCTAAAATATGTACTTTCAAAAAAAGCCTCTGAAAGTTCTTGTTCATTGAAAACGTATAAAATTGATTCATACCTGTCATAAGTATGGTTATTCAAAACGGATTTCTGAAATCTGACTAGAGAACAAATAATTTAGAATTCTATCAAATCATCCACCAAGAGCTCAGCTCCTTGGTAGGGAAAAATCAAAAATAAGAACAGCTTGTTGACAGGTATTTGAACGTTAAAAGTAATAGTCTTCTTCATTCTTCATTGACACATCACAATTTTTTGCAATACTTTGTTGACTAGCGGCTTTGCTACAGATTGTGTCGTAAAATAAAATGCTTGTTTTTGACGTCGGATGCGACAACGTTTGACAAGGATTCGCGGGGAGTGAAGAAAGAAACAACACAATAAATTGTGACGTGTTTTTGAAAATTGAAAAGCAGTATTGTGTTCAGCGTTGAAAAATTTTCTGGCAAAATGTGTTTAAATATTCACAAGTGCAGTCAAGATAAAGGCTTATCTATGGTAATTTTACCTAATATGGGCATTTTGCTTGTGTATTCGTTCAGATCATTGTCGTCACCAGGGACCGGATTTTTCGGCACGAAAGATGGAAATTGTCAGTACTCCAATATTGTACTTTCGGCATTTGAAAAAAAAAGTTGAATAAAATTTTCTGGCGTAGCCAAATGAATGAAGATAATGTTTCATGTCTAGCATCCACTCCTTCGCTCCCCTTTTGGACCTAGTATACTGTATAATATAGAACCTTGTTCTGAACTTTGTTAGCATAAGCCTCGGTCAAGGCGAGGGGGGGGGGCTCAGACGTCCTGCAAGATCTACTGTTTTTGGTCCTCGAAAAAAATACAGATTTTTCTGCGGATTTTGCGAGAAATACGGATTTCTTGTACTTAAGGAAAAAATTCCTCAGTCATGGATTTGAGAGATACTTCTTTCTTGATCGTTATGGGCTGAGATCAGTTAACATTGAGTTGATTAAGGGAAAAGTACCTCAGTCACGGGTATCATAGATACTTTTCTCCTGATTGTTATCCTTCAATGAAAGTCTGTAGGAATCCGTTTTCTGGTCTTAGAAAAAATGGCGGATATCACCTGACAGCAATGCCGCTCAGGTCTAGGCTTAGCCTAGTATAGAGCTTAGTCGCCTCCCTTCTTAGTCCGGAATAAATAAGTCTGGTATATGTACATTGGGCCTGCATAATGAATAGGCTATACCCACTACGGCAGCCTGATTTAGGCTTAGTGGAGGCTTTAGCCTAGTGATTCAGGCCTAGTATAATGAAGACTTCATCCTAGTGCATAAGATCGTTTGGCCGGGCGCACGAAAATTTCAAAATCAGGGTAGGGATCAGGATTTTGAAATTTGTCGAAGTCTCAAGGTTATTTGCACGGACGGACGGGCGCACGTACGCACGCAAATTTCGAAATCAGGGTAGACGTCGGAGCAAAGACATGAAACATGTCAAAAAACGCACGCTTTCAGAGCTGTTACAAATTCACGACCAGAATAACTTAATTTCTGACCAGTATTACATAACTTTAGACCAAAATAAACGAATTCTAGAGATAAAACTCATTAATACAAAAATCCTAACAATTTTTCGATCAAAATTTCATAATTTTTCTGATCTGCTCTTAATTAGGCTCCATTATTTTTTCACCAAAATTTCTCAATTTTAAGCAAAATTTATCAATTTTTCATTCAATATTTCGTGATTTTAGATGATATTCCAAAAATTGCTTATTTTCGACCTCGTTTGAGACTCACACTAGACCAAGAAGAGGGTGAAAATACCCCAAAGTAGACTTATACTAAACCATGAAGAGGACGAACGAGTGGAGCGAGGGAGTCCCCGAAAGCAATTAACCTAAAATACCTTAAAGTAGACTTATACTAGACCATGAAGAGGGCGAACGAGCGGAGCGAGTGAGTCCCCCGAAAGCAATTAGCTTAAAACACTCTAAAGTAGAAATATACTAGACCGAGAAAGGAATTGACCAAAAGTTATCAGCCTGGAGCAGACTTTTACAGTGAGCCCTCCAAAAGCCATTAGCCAAAAATATTCTAAAGTAGGCTTATACTAGACCACAAAGGGGGCGAACGAGCGGAGCATGCTACCTTATGGAAGACATGAAACATGATCTTTATTAATTTGGCTACGCCAGAAAATCTTTATTCAAGTCAAGAAAAGATAGCTGAGAGTGGACTGAGGTGGACTATGAATATTTTATTCGGTCCTCACTCTGCACTGGCTCATCCCGCACATTTATTCGTCGATACTTCTTTGCAAAAAGAGTATAACGAGAAGTAAAAATATACCCTAATCTTATCGAAATTTAATTTTTTTTTTTTTTCAATTTTATCTTCGAACTATTTGACTACTCTCTGGGTCATCAGCTCGCGAGGAAGTAGTTGAGGTTGTTAGATGAGTGGGAAGTTGTAGGTAGAGCGTAAGTATTGAAGAGAGTTAGTAACTGTTTCAGAATTGTTGCATACGGCGGAGGATAAGGAGGATAAGGAGGACGAGGTAGAAAGTTAGTTGTTGGTTTTGTAGGGCTGGATATGAGAATAGAGGTTGTGCTGTTAGGTTATCTGTTTGACAGTAGTTGCAAGGTGGAGGGAAGAGATTTAGTAGGAGGTGAGAATGAGTTAGTCGGGTGCGGCCAATTCTGAGGCGGGAGAGAATGATTTCTTCACAACAGGAATTTCTGTTTGAGGAGGACCAAGAGGTAGGTGGTGTGCGATAAAAGAGTCCAAAGATGATGCCAGGCATTCAAAATTAGGGAACGGTAATAGTTTTTCAGATCGTATGATGGGAAAGAGGATGGATCTATAATCTTTGGTAGGCGGGTGGCTTCCTTGGCTGCACAGTCAACCTCGTCATGTCCAAGGAGACCAATGTGGCCAGGGATCCAGATGATAGCTATTGTTGATTTGATGGAAGCAAGAGTTTCAAGGATAACGTGGATGCTTCGAGCAGTCGAGCTATAGGGTTTGTTGAATGGATGTCTTGTATCGTCAAGAGAGAAATTCTTTTCTTTTAAATAATTACATAAATGCTACTTTCTTGTAGAGTCAAAAGATTGTGAAGTCTTGTAGCACTAAAACATTGTCCAATGAAAACATATAGAAGCACTTGAGGTAGATAAAATGTTCAGTACATTGTATTGTCATTAAAGAAAAGAAAAAAAACGCTAACGATTCATGGAAGAGAACCATGTTGGACGCAGTCTGTTGCAAGAGTTTTTTTCCAGTTTATAAATCCATTTGTACGTACAATATTTACGTTAATTACCTACAATAAAAATGAATGTCAAATCGACCACAATCGAACCTGCGATAAACTCGGTTGTTATATCACCTTACGCACAAATAAATAGACCGTCGCAAACGAAAAATTCTGTCTTAAAAATAACGCTACCAAAGGTTTACCGATTTCGATCAAATGTACATGATATGATATAATTTAAGCCATTTGTAAAACGATTGAAGAATAGAACTGGCTATCGCTTGAGGGATCTCAAAGGAAGTAATATCGGGACACAATAGTTGTGATCCAGCACTGTCCAATTCGCGCTACACTGCCTGTAGCGATATTTATCGATGTCCCAAGAACTGAATGATCAGTTGGGAAACAGTACTATGAAAACTAGAAACACTTTCCACATAATGACTCATTGGTAATTTTTGAAATTTTCACCGGAGTACTCGAGTATTAGTATGACCTAACAATTAAACAGAGAGTAGTTAAAGGGTGTGCGGAGGAAAAAAAGAGAAATAAAAAACATTGTTGAATTGTTCTTTTCTTGTATACAGTATTGGAACTCCTGAAACTATACGTATCATTCATTTTTCTTTCTGAAAATGTAAACCCCGAATAGTCAGTAATAAACTACGTAATATTCTTACGGAATAACAAACCTGTTAATAGTATCCCAAATATAATTTGTAAAGCGGTTATCAAATCAGCAAACTTGATATGGTCGAAATCAATATATTTCGGCTACACGATAAAAAAAAATTCTCGAGCCTAAGGAACCTGGACAGCACAAGAACATGGCCGGTAGAAAGTTGATTATGATCATTTTTATTTTTTTGGTGAACCCGAGTCTTACATAGTTCTGGTAAACCTGTTGAATGAATATTGAACTGCTATACTAGCGTAATCTGTCATTTCAGACATAATTAGATGGTGTAACTAACATTCCCATACATAGTGACTGACTAGAATTTCTACTCTGTATCGAAAACTTGTAGACAATAATGCACAACAAATATTTCACGCAATTTTTCGGTTTTTCGAAATCAGTCATCTTTAGGGAATTACTAGAATCGTCGCTTTCACTCGCCGCGTCATTGCGTCAATGGGATTTTTATGCAGTTGACCTCACTGAGATGCTAGGATGCATTTTATGGGTCACTTTTTTTCAATGCACTTCTCAATGAACGATGTTTGTATTCCCGTATATGTTTCCTAGGAATTCCTTGTTTTTTTTTTGACGTCCTGTATTGGTGCATGAGTTTCAAGTCTTTCTAATATAGGCCCCGTATCATCTAAACGTCAAATTTACCTGACGAGAAACGGCACCAACAAACTCTCTCGCTAGCATTTCAACAATCAGTAAAAGGTGAATTTCTTTTCTGAAGGACGTTCCGGTTTGAATTCTACAGAGTGTTACGTTCGTGTATAACACGAGGATTAACGTGCAACCAAACCACTAATGACGATCAAAATTACTATACATTGCTACGCGATATACCGGAATTATATTACATAGTTATTCGTGGTTACATACGTATAATATACCGAAAAGGCAATTAATTCGTGAGATTCGTCAATTCATTCAACGAATCACTCGCTCACTCACGAGGCGAGAACACTTCTAGATCAGTTTGAACTTGAATTACATCATTTAGACGAGAAGTCGATGTGTGTAAAAAATTAGAACTGCACTATACCTTTCTGCGGTGAAAGAACGACGCTTTAAATTTGTGATTCCAAACGATGATCTGAGATTGAAGGCTGGAAAAAATAATTTTACAAGACCATTTCTTTGTTTTCTTCCCTGCTCCTTCCGTAAGAGGTTTGAATTGGAGACTTCTAGCGCACGCGGTGGCTCCTAAACCATTCCACTTGAAAGATGAGCCTTCGATCATCTCACAAGTGTGGAATTTACCGCGAATATCAACCCATAAAATAGATCTTACATCAGTCACAATCCATTTCATAATTCGACGTCTCTTTTTCACCTTCATACGTCGAGATAAATCTACATTCACGCAATCTACCACAAATTCTTCTACCTTACAGCTATATTCTTCTGAAATACTCTACACTCATCATCTATTTGACTTCATTTCTTCTTTCTTTTTTCAGTCATTGTCAATAAGAAGAAACTCCGTAACTAATGATCCAACAACACAGCAATGACACACGTTCTTAACGTGCTCATCAAAGCGATTAAGACGGCCGCAAAATTTGCTAGTGGCGGTAAACTCATCGTCATACCAGCATTTCTTGCCGCTCTAACGTATTACAACTATGATCTGTACGACCCGGAGAATCAACCCATCAATCAGAAACATTTACGAAAAGAATATGACTTCATTGTCGTTGGAGGAGGCTCGGCTGGCTGCGTCATCGCGAATCGACTCAGCGAAAATCCCAACTGGAATATATTGTTACTGGAAGCAGGCGGACACGAGTCTGAGTTGACAGACGTACCCGTGTTGTCTCTTTATTTGCACAAAAGTCGTTACGACTGGAAATATCGATCGCAACCGCTAACTACTGCTTGCGGTGCCATGAAGGATAGACGCAGTTGTTGGACACGCGGTAAAGTAATCGGTGGTTCCAGCGTACTGAATACGATGTTGTACATCCGTGGTAATCGGCGCGATTTCGACAACTGGGCAGCTATGGGTAATCGTGGCTGGAGTTACGAAGAGGTATTGCCGTATTTTTTGAAATCTCAAGATCAACGGAATCCTTATTTGGCTAAAAATAAGCGATATCACGCGACTGGCGGCTATCTGACTGTGCAGGATGCACCGTGGAATACTCCTCTAGGTACGTAAACTGTCATCGTCTAGACAGAGATAGAAAAAATTCAACACGAGCGGGGGATGGGGAAATTGAATACACTTTTAGATATCAGAATTAGGAAAGAGTGCCAGTTGAGAAGCTGTTTTTAATGCACAGAAGTGGTGCCGTACACGATGAGTTTAGTTACACTTGGAGACAGGGAACATTGTTTTCTGAATAAGGGATGTGAGATTTTCGCTATTGAAAGAAATTGCCGACAAGGACATCTGAATTGTAATAGATAAAGCTCAGACTGAAGGCGAGAGGTATGGGCGAGGGATCTTCAAAGAAATGCTTGAAATGAAAAAAAACCTTCGAATTTATACTGTGGCAATCCGAGGGAGAGTTTCTTCCGCTTGGTCGATCCCATCGATAAAACTGATAAAAATTTCGATTATGAAAGTCTTCAAAAAAGGTAGAAAGACGAGTCGTCAGAAAGACAGCAGGTTTGCGGAACGACGAAAAACATGGTACGAGGCGTTACTTGTGGCCAAGATAGTGACTCGGGTGATATTCACAAAATTTCCAAATCGTATTCGTCTCCTTACGGAGAGACTCTTAGATCTATGGGTATTGACAGTAACAGGAACCGATGGTATTTGCCATCTGGCAACCTGACCTTACTTGACTTTTGAAGAGTAGAAGAGATTTGAAGAAATTTTGGACTTAAAGCTATTCATGGTTGGGAGAAGGAGATTTTGACAAAGAAGGACAAATTGACTCGAAATTAACCCAACCTAACGGGGTAGTCGATTTAAGGTCGACAAAAAATTTAGGGATGTCGACTCGAGATTGACCTGAAATTGACGAGGCAAATGAGTCGACATAGAGTCGACACTTGTCGACTGGGAATCGACCGGATATCGATGTCGAAGTGAGGTCGATTTTAACAATAATATATTGACGCAATTTCGACCAAGTATTTGAAGTAAATGAATTCTTGGTTGATTTTTGGTCAACACTGGTTGTCGACCGGAACGTGGTTCATCGGGAACATAGGAATTTTACTCATTCAAGACACATACACACTTTTGTGTCATCAACAGCCCATGACATCGCCCCTAGAACCTCGATGACGTCATCACTCCCAATTCTAAGACATATCTTGATCGGTATGGACGTGCATTTCCAAAAAACAACCGACAAATCCAATACACCCCCAACAGTTTCTTTGCTCTCACCTTTCCAGCCCTTATTCTAAAATTTACGCACGTGCACCGGCGCATTCGCTTGTGACCTCCTATCCTAATTTTAAAATTTGCCTTAGGACTTGGAAAAACTTTTCGATTCCAGCTCAAACTCCTCAGGCTAATTGGAAAATTTGTGAGCTCACGTATGCGCGTGCGTACGTGACCTCAAGTGTTCAGTATACTAGACTTCTATAAGGCTAAGAGTGAGGGCGAACAAACATAGTAGTCATGAAACATGATCTTCATCTAAATGGCTCTGCCAGAAAATTGCCTTCAAGATCAGGGCAGCTATTACTGTTCAAGAAGAAATTATTATATAATGCCGACCCTCACAGTCAAACTGCTCACCAACGTATCACAATAATATTTATACTTTGTTTTGTTTCTTAAATATTCCCTCCACTCTCAATGTATCAAGAATCTCCTCGTATCATCTGTTTCTCTTTATAGTCATCCACTCCTTCTTTGCCATGACTCTCTCCGCACCTTCCGAGATGAAACAAAGTGCACAAAGTATCTACATCTCCTGAAATCTACAGGGATGGTCCACAAAACACATTCGAGCAAGAAGTTTGATTTTTTTCTTAGCCTTATGTTAAGCTACCAATTAAGGCCTAGCTCAGCCTAATACTTGACCCATACCTCTGGTAACCTGCTATTTGTCTCGACCTATACCTCGTTTACTTCATTCCTCTTTAACAGTATTGCAAAACCACCCGCATTCAACGTTCTCTGAACAGTTACTTGAGCTTGAACCCCTTCAACTGTATTTCAGTACCGATATATCGTGAGCTAGCCTGGTTCAGCTCCTTCCAAAAAAACAATTAGCCACCCTTAAACATCATTTCTATACTGATTTCTTGGTATCCAGCCAAAAGCGCCAATATTTTGTAGTATGCTATGAGCGCTCATCAACAGTTTGGATAGGTCTCATCACCACGTTAGTCCGTACGATGTGTCGTAAAAGAGAAACATTCACTGGTAGGAGACTGACAAACTTGAGCTTTCAGACTAATCCTGATACGAGAGAGTGTGCGGAGGGAGCGCTAGTAGCGCTCATCAACACTCCCTCCCACACAAACGAGTAAATGAGCCGAAGAGCAAAGGAGAGATATTCATACAAGTAAGAATTTTCTCCAGCAAAGGATGGCGTGAGTTTCCATACGAGTAAAGTAACTGAGGCTGTCATAGTTGGGAGCAAGCCGGTATTCATACGAGTAAAAGCAACCAGGAGCCCGTGAAAGTGCGAAAGTCAAGTAAATAGTACGCGTTAGTTGCAGGATAGAGTAAATCTTAAGTGAGAATTTTCAGACGGGAGCGCAGCAGTAGTAATGATCTAGAGTAGGTCCTGTCAGCCTCCTGCCGATGAATGCTTCTTATATTATCACCCCTAACCTTAATACGAGAACATTTTTCTCACGTCATCAATCCGTGACATCCTCATTCCCAAACTTGGTGACGTAAGTACCTTCAATTTTCGGACTATACGCTTTTGTGACGTCATCACTAAACACCGTGAGTTTTTTGGATGGATACAGAGAATTCTTAGAGGGTGAATGAGAGTCTCACAATCAAAACGCTCGTCATTCTTGAATCTGAGGAACCAGAAAATATCACCCGTAAATGTATTCGAGTGGCACTTCTCGACGGATGAACATTACTCAATCTGTAAAAGTATCGAATACACGTGGATTACAATGACTGCCAGTATAGGTTGAGCTCGGTCTAAAAGAACCTAACGTAATTATATAGCTCATTATTTTGTTCGCCGTTCGTTATACTCGAATATCGAGCGAATATATGATACAATATTATATTATTAAATTACCGCGCGTAAACAAATGCATTTGTCACGTCTGCGCAGGCATCGCCTTCTTACAAGCCGGCGAAGAAATGGGTTACGATATTACGGACGTCAACGGCGAAAATCAAACCGGCTTCGCTTTGTTTCAGTACACGATGCGCAGAGGTTATCGCTGTAGCACGGCCAAAGCTTTTTTAGCTCCGATTAGACTGCGCAGGAACTTGCATGTGGCTCTTTGGAGTCACGTTACCAAGGTGTTAATCGACAAAGTGACGAAACGCGCTTACGGTGTCGAATTCATACGCGACGGAGTCAAACACGAAGCGCTAGCCAAGCTGGAAGTAATTCTGTCGGCGGGGGCGGTCAATACGCCTCAATTACTCATGCTTTCCGGTACGTATAATCGCTGTTGGCGATCTCTTATTGTTAAAGATATCATTTTCGTTTCAATGAATACAGGGCCTGCAGCATCAAGAACAGATTAATAACCTCGTGTAAACAGGAATAGTCTAATTTTAAAATTGAAGGATGTACGAAAGAGACGAATATTGAAATACCATCGAGAAGGTCTAGAAATCGATCGTTGGTGGACCTTTTCAACAATTCACGCTGTACTAATTACGGTGAATTCATCCAAAAGTCAGTCAAAGTGATTCTTCATCTATTTGGGGATGGTGAGACTTTCATGTAGAGAGGCATAAAGAGTTAGAAGAAGTTGCCAGAAATGACTCTTGTTCCAGAGCAGGGAAAACGTGGCTTTCAATGATATTTTTATTGAGCTGCTGGATCTATACGGCATCGTTTTCTGGTAGGTTTATACGGATCGAAATCAAAACGAAAGTCATGGAGTTGTTTGAAGAGATTGAGAGCAGAGTCAGGCAGATTCGCTGGAGGAAGAGGAGTGTAAAAGGAAGACAGCGAGTTTGTCAAGAATAAATACCTAATTCTTATTCGGAGTCACAATAATGTACTTTTAATTCTGATGCGTAAGTGAAGGCCACATGTTATATATTTGATATGGAGCAATAGAACCAGTTCTAGATTAGGTATACAAGTTTTGTAATTGATTTTGGAACATTAAAGGACAATGGTATTACTCAATTTATTAGAAACATTGTGGATTTAATATTTGAGGAAATATTTCGCCTATTCATCCCTCCCTCTTCACAAAATGACTTAGAATAGAAGAGAAGAGGAAATTGATCCAAAAATCCCTTCTCAATTCTGAAAACAGATTTTTTCCAAAAACAATAAAATGCGGTAGTCTTCCTTCAATCTTAAGAATAAGTTAATTCTAATTCTCAACTTTTTACATTCACGCTAATAAATTGCGTCAGTCTTGAAACGCGACTGAGACTAATTTATCTAAATGATGATCAAATTGAGTCATCCAGTCGTAGATGAATGACCCGAATGATATAAATATAAGTTCGTCTGTCTCGTACCAAAGTCGTCGGCGACAATAATGATTCGAGTGCGACCAACGATCACCAATTAAACCTGGTAGTACTGCATGAAACAGAAAAGAAGTTCATAAGTTTTCAAAGCCGCATACTTTTATTATTACTCTAGAACCAGTGAAAGTGGTTTGCGTGAACGTCCCTCGTTATCATGATTATGTAAATTCCGCTTTGCTAAATACTTAGTTGACCTGTGCTTATGTGGTTACGAACACGTAGGCATTATTTTTTCTTCTTACGAAAAAATCTTTTTTTCCCCCGTTCGTCAAGTAGTGTATGTGAAGTTTATGTGATTGTAAGCCATCAGATTTCTTCAATTTGATGACTAACGATAATAAGTCAACGTTTTACGACGAACATCGATAGTATACGGAGCAACAAATTATGATGGACTCGATAAAATGGAGAAATAAAAATGAACAGATTTTTGGTACAGCACGGTGACAGATCCTCATCGACTAGGATAATCTACAAAAAATGATTTATACCGAACGCTAACTTATAATTTTTGACGTTTTCTTACTTCTCGGCACACCCTGGTCGAGATCGAAAATAACCGGTAATTTTCACCAACTCGCTCAATTATGTAACACAGGTTGTTTTTAGAGATTCGCTCAATACCGTAGAATAGTTCGATTTCAAAAGTGGTCTATTTTGAAAAAAAAAAATTATTTTAGTACCAACTTTTGATATTTTTCTCTTTTTGTTTTTCACAACATAATATTATGACTTTCATTATCATAGACATAACGTGGAAGTCCCATTTGGGCAGTGCGTCCATAAAAGCAGGCTACTATCGACTCGCAGTGACAGAGCTAAGGAGGTGAATGTATACAGTTTCCCAATTATGAACAAGATATATGAATAAACAAGACTATCAAGTCTAAAATAGAAGAAATTCTCCCGATAAAAAATTTTCTTTCGATTAAGATTATAATTTGCACCAAAATTCCAAATTTTTGCTACATAAATTGAAACTTCACTTCTCGAAAAGCAGTCAATACTAGCGCTGCACAGCCCTGGTGACATGTTTTAGTAGGGTTCTTGACGTGGTTATTGACTATACAGTACACCTATCAGACAAACACTCGCATTGTATATTCTGTTCGTTATTAAGAAAAGTCTCGAGATAGTATAAAAGTGGCACCTTAAGAAAGGATAAAAGAAGATAGATTTCTTATCACGATGTTTTAAATGTGGAAAAAACGTGTCAATAACGAAGAAACACCAAGAGGAGCAAAGTACCTTATTGACATCTTGAAATTGAAATAACTTCACTGTGTTTTATTAAATCAAATACTCTAAACAATAATACTGGAAACGTCAATTTTGTGGTCGCAAGCAACTAGCGTGGAACTAACATCAGTTGTGAGAGTTGTGACTATGAATTTGTGTATGTTTTTTGCGTGTAGTAGTAACGTTCATTGTTTGACAACCCGAACAACCCAAGATTGGCTCACCCTACACCTTTTATCCTTTCTTGTCGTACTACTTCGAGCCCTCTCTTAACGTGTACAGAGATTAAAAAAGTTTCTACTTTGCAGGATACAAATGCAAGAGTGCGCTGCGCGTCTACACGTGGGCAATATTCTGTGTCTTAGTGTACGTATTATGCTCTAATGGTTAATATACAGCGCCCTCTGGTAGTTGTATATGTATTTGAGGATGTATCTGTAAAAAGGGCTCTGTCGAACGGAGGCCCTTTTTGCGGAGACTAAGATTTTTAGACGTTTCAGCTCATTGCCGATCTTTTTTTTTGACATGTTCCATGTCTTTGCTCTGGTTTGATCCTTATGGGAATTTTCACTGGGGCAGTGATTCTGAAATCTGCGAGTCCGAGCCCCTCTCCTTCTGTAGTTTCTAGCTTATCCTAATATAATGAAGAGCAGTAGGCTAGATTTATACTAGGCTAAGAAAACGCTGATTGCCATTATGAAGCTATTAACTTGTGACGTTGTAAGTTTGGTGACGTCATAGGTTCAGTGATTTCATAAGTTCGGTAAAGTCATAAGTCGGTGACGCCATAGGTTTGATGACGTCATAAGTTTGGTGACTTCATAGGTTCGATGATGTCATAGGTTTGGTGACGTCACAAGTTCAATGACGTCATACCTTTGGTGACGCCATACGTCATGGGTTTTGATGACGTCATAAGTTTGGTGACGTCATAGGTTTGGTGACTTTATAGGTTTGAAGACGTCATAAGTTTGGTGACGCCATAGGTTCGATGATGTTATAACTTTGGTGACGTCATAGGTTTGGTGACTTCATAGGTTTGGTGACGTCATAACTTCAGTGACGCCATAAGTTTGGTGACGTCATAACTTCAGTGACGTCATAGGTTTGGTGACGTCATAGGTTTGATGACGTCATAACTTTAGTGACACCATAGGTTTGATGATAATAACTTTGGTGACGCCATAAGTTTGGTGACGTCATAGGTTCGGTGACTTTATAGGTTTGGTGACGTCATAACTTCAGTGACGCCATAAGTTTAGTGAAGCCATAAGTTTGGTGACGTCATAAGTTTGGTGACGTCATAGGTTTGGTGACTTCATAGGTTTGGTGACGACATAATTTCAATGACGTCATAACTTCAGTGACGCCATAACTTTGGTGAAGCCATAAGTTTGGTGACGTCATAGGTTTGATGACGTCATAAGTTTGGTGACATTATAGGTTCGGTGACTTCATAGGTTTGGTGATGTCATAGGTTTGGTGACGTCATAGGTTTGGTGACGTCATAAATTCAAAGACGTCATAACTTCAGTGACGCCATAACTTTGGTGAAGCTATAAGTTTGGTGACGTCATAGGTTTGATGACGTCATAAGTTTGGTGATCTTATAGGTTTGATGACGTCATAACTTCGGTGACGTCATAGGTTCAGTGACGTCATAAGTTCGGTGACTTCATAGGTTCAGTGATGTCATAGGTTTGGTGATGTCATAAGTTTGGTGACGTCATAGGTTCGGTATCTTGATAGGTTCGGTGACGTCATAGGTTTGATGACGTCATAACTTCAGTGACGCCATAAGTTTGGTGACTTCATAGGTTCAGTAATGTCATAGGTTCGGTGACGTCATAACTTTGGTGAGCCATAGGTTCAATGACGTGATATGTTTGGCGACGTGATAGGTTTGGTGACGTCATAAGTTCGGTGACGTCATAGGACAGGTTTGGTGACTTTGTAGGTTCGATGACGTCATAAGTCAATGACGTCATTAAGTTGGTTATGTCATAGGTCGGTGACGTCATAAGTCGTCAATCCTGGTCCGCTTAGAACAACTGAAACTTATGAGATGTACGGACTCCTCAAGAATACGAGACATTGTTCAGAAGTAGAGAGTACAAATACAGTCACATAACTGTATTTTGTACTCTCTACTTCTCAACGAAACTTACTAAAGTAGACTTACTCTAAGCCAAGAAGCAAGGCGAACGAGTACGTAGTCTCGAGTCTTTGGCTTTTTTCATGTTACCACTTATTAATGCGTTTTGCATTTAAATATGAACCAATTCTGACCAAACTCAATATATTATATCCTCTAAGTGGATGCCCAAACAACATTCATATGGTAGAGTCTCCTCTCCTCCCCCCTCCACAGGTAGGGGAGCGAGCATTTGAAGTCAGAAATATATAAACCAATTTTAACCAAACTCAATATCCTTCATGTGGATGCCCAAACAACATTGGGAGGTGGGAGCAGGGGAGGTAAGTAGTCAAAATTTTTGTACGATCATATCAATTTTTTTGCCGACCCACTTCATCCCTCGGTCTGCGAGGGGTCTTATCTCATCTTAGTGGAGGAAAAAATGAAGAAATGAAGCCGCAAAGCATGGACGTGATTTCCCCTCAGTTTCTTTTCATTCCAGTACCATTCTTTTTGGGATTATATTACTGTTTCTTTCGGTATTGCAGCCACCTGAAAGCTAAAAGCTGAATTCTGTTGACTCTTTAAAGATAAGAGAAGAGGCTTAAAGCCAGCTTTATTCAAACTTGAGTGAACTGAAATAGGCCAACTTTTTAGATTTTCTTTTTTTGCTCTCTCAATTCTCGGAAGATAGGAAAAAGTACTGCTTGAGTGTTTAAATTACAAGTTCAACTGTTTCGCTCTTTGGGCCAGAATGATTTTGCTAAAGAAGCAGGTAAGAAAGATTGGTTCTGGTTCAGTTCTGCCGTTTAGCATAGAATCCTGCAGTCCGATCATTCAAGGGAGATGAAGATAGGTATCTTCCACAAGTATGACAAAGTATCGATTCTCCTGATTGTTTCCTCTGGACTCACATTTCTTCATAACATTGATCAGCCAGAAATCAGCTGAATTCTTTCAGAAGCCAAAAACAGTCGCTCAAGCCCGGAGCCGGAGCAGAAAATGGCCCGTTCTCTAGCTTTAGATTGCATATTATCAATCACAAATACAAGTACTTATGCTTATGATCACTCACTTTTATCAGTCAGTGACCTTCGAGAACAAGATTTATTCAGAATTCTTACATAATTTGAAGATTCATACAATATATTTCATTTCAACATTGATAACTTCTTTCGCGATACTTTGCAGTGGGCCACAGTTTGAATAATATCCATGAGACGTAAGCTACTCTGCTTCGCTGGGTTACAAACTTTTAATTTACTCATTCACTCAATTTTCCACTAGGACAAATCATCCACAAGGAGCGTTGGCAAACGGGTCGGTCATACGTATTTGTATGCTGTTTGAATTGAACAGCGCTAGCGTCTTTGTATCGAAAAGATGATAGGGTCGAATGAACAGCGGTACAATGTTCAATCGATTACAAAAATGATTGAGAAGTTTGAAGAATGTGAGCTTTTCTTTTGAATTGTATTTTTTTCATAAAAATAAAAACAATTTCGTTTTTTTCTTAAAATAGCCCCTGTCAGTAATCCATTTAATGACAGAGTCTTAGACAGACAGAAAAGTTTCGGACGGCGACGCAATCTTAGTGCTGACCAATTCAAATAGTCTATAGCAATTTTTCCAGTTCTCTCTTTGTCTTGAAAGGCTCATCATCCGTTTGGATTACATAAGTCGATGACAAAGAGTATCCTCGTTCTTTGAGTATTTTTTCCTCGAATTATTTGATATCTTTTGACGTTTTTGATCAGTCATCTCATGCCGCGTAAATTTTTGCAAGTTTCCGAAGGTTAAAAATGGTGCTGTCAGTCTCACACATATTGAGCCTTTAAATATACAAGAATTTTTAAAGATTTTGCTATCTTTTTTCTCTCTGGTTTACAGGAATCGGTCCCGCCGACCATCTGACCGAACATCGTATTCCCGTGATTTACAACTCGCCCGGCGTAGGTAAAAATCTCATGGATCATATCGCGGTCGGCGGTTTGGTCTTCCTCATCGATTATCCCATTAGTTTAGTAATCAGTCGTGTAGTTAATATACCATCGGCTTTGCGTTACGCAATACTTGGCGCGGGACCGTTGACGTCGAGTATCGGTTTGGAAACGGTCGCCTTCATCACGACGAAATACGGTAACGTAACGGACGACTGGCCGGACATCGAATTCATGTTAACTTCGAGTAGCGCAAATTCCGACGGCGGAACGGCAGCGAAAAAGGCGCACGGTTTGAAGGACGCATTCTACGACGAATTTTTAGGCGACATCACCAATAAGGATGTGTTCGGTGTCTTCCCGATGATGCTACGGCCGAAAAGTCGCGGCGAAGTGAAACTAAGAAGCAATAACCCGATGCAATATCCGCTCATGTACGCCAACTATCTCACCCACCCCGATGACGTACGAGTGCTGCGAGAAGGTGTGAAAGCGTCGCTCGCTCTGGCCGAAACGCAGGCGATGAAAAGATTCGGCGCGAGATTTCACGCAAGACCGGTACCCGGCTGTAAGAAATTTACATTGTACACCGATGACTATTGGGACTGCGTCATTCGTCAGTACACGATGACCATCTACCATATGTCGGGGACATCGAAGATGGGTCCAGCGACTGATCCGGCCGCCGTCGTGGATCCGTATCTCAGAGTGTATGGCGTGCAAGGACTTCGCGTTATCGACGCTTCCATAATGCCGATGATCACAAGCGGGAATATAAACGCACCGACCATCATGATCGCAGAAAAAGGAGCCGACATGATCAAAACGTACTGGGCAGGAGTACAAGGAGGACAACGGAGAAGACGGAGACGTTGGGCCTAACAGTGTACCAGTGTACCTTATATCAGGGACTGCAAAGCGAGACTTCTCCTCTCAGGCTCGATAAGAAGATGACAGCCCTGAGCACTGCGGGGTACTCTAAAAACTCGAAGCATCTGGTTGAACCCTAACAAATTAGGGTCTTCAAACGATGCTGAATACACACGAAGACTGAACACGTATACAAAATTGAATCACTTTCATTTTGTATCCACTTTTCCTCGAAATCAAAATTGAATGCCAAACCATAAAAAGCATTCAAAATTCATTTGCTCAATATAAATCAAAATTGTAGAGTAGAAACTAATTGTATCTCGTCGAGGGGTGTAAAGATGATCGCGAATCAAAAAATTAGGTTTAAACAACAATATTAATATTCTACATTTTTTATATTCGAGTCCTATTCAGGTTTTATTGCTCTTTCTCCTTTACGAAAAATTCTTCGATGAAGTTTCTCATTCATTACCTCGTTGTTTTCATTTTGGTGTAGACTAATCTTGCGGTGTTCGTGCATAACTGCAAGGTGTTACGAAGTCTATGTTTGTTTATATGGTTATGTTGGTAAATATTTTTTAGCACGTAACAATAATATCTAGTCGTTTCTAAAATGTTAAGGTTTCTTTACGTAATATTAATTTTTGTTATCTTTGTGACTAAGTTAAGAAATTTTTGAATATCTTTTTTTTTTCAAATTTCCTCAATAATTTATTTTATACGGTATACGTATCTCGTTTATCTTTTTGGAATCGAATAAGAGTATCTTCCGGATTAATGCACCAGTTTCACTCTTTAGGCAAAAAGCCTATACTATGTCAGCGCATGAATATTATTGTTTTAATTTTTTGTTAAATGGATTTCTAATTAGTGAATAGGAAAGCGTACGAGGAAGAAGTTCGTCCGCATCATCAAAAAAGAAAAAAAAAATCAGTCGTACGTACGGTAGATTTTAAGATTGTACGATGCGCGTTTACTCCTGTGAATCAAGATGAATAATTGACTAATTCCGTTAAAGTTACCAGAATGGAACATTTTATAGCGCATAACGACTGATACGTAACTTGTAATTTGGTTCTATAGTCTGAATTTAATTTTTTGGTTATATTTTTACGCATAAATGTCGTATGGTCATCCAGTGGTTATATTGCTTGAACATTGCCACCTAGAAATTCTCAACTCTTATCACAATAATATTTTCCATGTCAAAATAAAAATCGTTTAGTGACATTTAAAAAGACCTTTGGAACGTTCGCTCTAAAAAATCACCATCACAAGTAATTGACGAGACGCGAGCAAGTTCGATATTCAATACTCAGTCACCTTATTTCAAATCTAGGATACAAAAATGTTATTGCAATTAATCTTTATGTAAGGTTCGATATTCATTCTTGAAAGTAGAAGAAAGCAACTTTTAGGCAAACTAAAACAACTGCACCAAGAAGAATTTATATGAGTAAGTACCCCATAAGCAAAATAATTTTTCAACATGTCGGATAAAATAATCCTAGATGTCGGAACCAAAAAATTTGAGTACATAATTTCTTGTCAGACAAAATTTCTTGAAATTTCAAAATAAAATTTTTCTTCTTTTTTGACAAGTTTTCAAATTCATTGTCTTCGATTCCTAAAAATATCCTTCAAAATATGAACAGATTTATTGGTCATCATCACATTGATATAATATTAATGATATGGGTGAGTACGTTAAGCCCACCCGGGGAAAAGGAGGGTTCGTTGGCCACGGATTGCCGCGAGCTGAAACCCACCTTTCGGCCCAGCTCAATAAGGGTGACTGTAACTACATTTCGATGTTTTTTCATGAGTTCAAACGTATTCTTCCTAACATTTGGGAAAGGAAGTAGAATAAAGAGATTTTTCTTTCTCAACAACAAGTATCAAAATGACAGTCTGTTGCTAAGAAATACTATTTTTAACGGTTATGAAAATTGATTTTTTCAGAGTGAAGACAAGATTTCAAATAAGTCATTTACCCCTTGTACAACAACAACATTATAACACCCATAAAACGAACAGTCCACCACTTCTTCTATTGACCCTTAACTTATCACCCTCCACTCTTTGTTCGAAATTCCTTCCTTTTCTATCGAAGCCTCACGAAGAGAACTCAGACACAGGCACATCCCGTTGAACATTTGATGTTCTCATGGCAAAAACACTCGTATCATGTCCCCACTATGTACATTAAATATCCTCAAAATACCCAAAATATCCCCATGGGAAAATTTTGCGAACATAATGGGGGAGTTTTCACCATAAAATGTTCAACGGGATGTTCCTTACGATATTTACTCACATATAACCTTCTTCCGTCCATTGAGCTGATAATCTTCACTATTAAATAACTCGTAAATGAAAAAAAAAAAAAAAAAAAAATTAGGAAAAATTCCAAATTTATTTTCAATTGAAAATTCCAAGTACAATTGATCACATAGTACATCATTAAAATTGTACATCTTCGCCAAGACTTTCGTTCTGCTACTTGCAAAAAAATCTCGCTCTTCTTTTCCTCTGCATAAGAAGTAAGTTGAGTGCGCTCGGACTGACAAGGAAAGGCGAGAACGTTTTCTTAGTTACCCTTCTCAAGCTAGCCCGATAGGATACGTTTTAGTCCGCGGTAGCCCGCGTCCAACAAACCGTCTTTTTCCCTAACGAGCTCAACGTACTCTCCCACTACTTACGAGGAGAGTCTCCAATTCGTAGGGCCATCGTGATTGGGGTAGGACAGTGGCTTCCAACCTTTTGGAGATGTCGGACCTCTCCAATGCTCTAGCCTTTTTTTGCGGACACCCTACGAAAAAATGTTATAGGAATAGAGTAGCACTAATCAGTGGGGTATTTGTGGGGTGGAGAGATTGGTTCCCAAAGTCCCCTTAAAGCTGAAAAAATTCCCCCAAAATATCATAAAATCTTGTTCAAAACGCCTTCCAGAGCTTTTTTTTCTCAAACAAAAATTGTGAAAATCATTATCAGACCTTCTGCGGACCCTAGGTTGGGAATCACTGGGGTAGGATGAGTCGATCCCTAACCAGATACTCGGCTTGGATTCAATCATTGGAGACATTGAAAAACGAATTTATGAGCTGTCAAGGTTCCCTCTCCACCCTCTTCTTCTCCTACTAGTATCATCTTCAAGATGGACTTCATAGTTCAGAAGATTATCAGCAGAGTAAGCTGAGGTCATGAAGGAAGGACATATACTCTAAGAAAGACACCCATTGGTGAATTTCTGCTTTTTGCCTCCACATTATTTGAAAAAAAATCAGACACCAAATTCAACTCCGTTTCCACAAGTCCGCTTCATTTCAGTCAGCGGTAATTCAGAGGATATAAATTTTGTTTTAAAGAACTTGACAGAAGTTTAATCGATCTTAAAAGAGCAAGGGCGGAATCTTGGGGTGGTAAAATTTTAGAAAAAAGAATTGTTAAAAATAAGGAAAAATAATTAAATCATGTGTTTCTCCATGGGGAATGAGTTTCTTTTCAGGGTCAGTTACCATTCCCCTTTTTTGAGAGGATAAAAATCAGAACAACGAAGTTTTTTCATTCCACAACTGTCCCCTGGATGTCTGGAACCGTCCCTGAAATGAAACGAACATTCGAACAATCTTTTTCAAAATATTCCCACACATAAAATGCATGAATTTATCAAGTATGATAATTTAAGCCAAACTTTGGAACGTATTTTCAACAAGCGCAGACAGGTAAAAGCGAATATTTGGCAACGGCCGAGGAATCTCTTTTTGTACAGTGTAACTTTTAAGCAACGTGTAACGCTATTTTTCATTTTCGATTTTGTAAATGCCCATACTATTGATTTGTATTGAACTTTTTATTAGTCTCATTTCTACTGGATGACCCGATGTGTTTTTTAGGAACATTTCGTTTGCTTTTTCTTTTTAAACGTCTAAAATTCTCAGTATCCTTATTTTCGACGAAACTTATTCATCTCATTTAAGGATAGAAACTGAAAATAACTGAGGAAGATATTTTTTTTTTTTTTTTCAACCAACCATAAAATTTTATTTGAAATGAAAAGAAATACAAACTAAAGAAAACACAAAAAAAAAGAAACAATCAAACAAAACAAAAGAAAATGAGAGAAAACAAATACAAAAAATACAAAAAAATACCAAAAACGAAATGGAACAAAAATTAAATAATTAATACAATAGTGACAGAGTCAATTACTCGAGCATAGCAATCATTAGTTTTGATTGGCTACGAGAATTGGCTCTGTCAGTATGAAGAAAAAATGATTATTATGATTAATACTCTTTACGGAGTAAAATATAAAGAGTATAATCAAGAAAGAAAAAAAAAAAAAAAAAAAAAAAGGTTGGAAAGAGGATGGCTACTAGGCCTTACCTCGCAGGAAGAATTGACGATGAATTTAGATATTGATAGACGAAGGCAGTTCTGAGATAAATTTAAAGATGTGTGGAAAGATGGAAAGGTTTTCGAAAGATAGAAGGTCGATAGATCTGAGAGGAGTAGGGTAATGTAGGTTTATCACTTCGGTGTATAATTTTTGTCTACTGTTTTCTAACTCTGAACATTCGAAAAAGAAATGATTGATATTGCCTTCAGATGGATTGTCAGGATGGAGGGGGCACATTTCTGAGTCGGAAAGATTTATTCGTTTTAAATGAACCGGGAGACGATTGTGCCCGAACCGTAAACGGCTAAGTTTGATTATGAGGGAGCGGGGAGTATCGCTAAAAAGTTTATACCAAGGATGTTTCGGAAGTAGAGGTTGGACGAGTAAATAGTGAGAATTTTGATTATTAAAGGATTTAGAATAGCTTATTGTCCAGTCATCTCTTGTAGAGGATCGAATGAGAGGGAATAATTCCGACATAGGAAGCAGTTTTAATGAAACCGGAGACGAACGGGCTGATTTGGCTAATTCGTCTGCAATTTCATTGTTGATGATACCTGCGTGCCCTGGAACCCAGAGAAAATCAATCTTAATGGTAAAATATGTAGATTTGATGAGATGTATAATCGACAATGCTAAAGAAGAGTTTACGCGAGAAGGAAAGTTAGAGATGGATTGAAGTGCCGAAAGAGAATCAGATATTATGAGGAAATGTCCTGATTGAAAATTTTGTTTTATATAATAAAGGGCTTGGAATATGGCCATCTGTTCAGCATGAAAAATGGATGCGAAAACCGGAAGGGAGAGAGTGCTATGACGCTTGGTTGAGGGGATCCAAAAGGCCATCCCCACCCCTTGATGATTTTTAGAGCCATCAGTAAAAATATGAGTATGAAGAGGAAAGTGTAGTCGTGTGTATGAGTGAAAGAGTTCTTGAGGATCTGCGCTGGAGGATTTAGGAAGTTGATGAATTTCAATGCGATCAAAGATCTGATGAAATGAAAAGGCCGAAAGATGATAGGACGGAATTGGAAGTATAAAGTTCTGTAAACGAAAGATAAGGGCCGCTCTTTTGCACATTAGCGGTAGACGCCATTCTATAAATCTCCAACGGTTGAGAAGGTACGAAATGTTGTTTGTAAGATTTGAGTCTTGGTAGGTGACACTTCGGACTAGAAATCTATCAGTGAGATAGTTCCGACGAAATTTCAGAGGACTAATACCCGTTTCAGCACAGAGGGCTGGAATGGGCGTGGAATTTAGAGCACCTATTATCAGTCGAATACATTTGTTTTGGAAAGATTCTATTTTATTTAAATGAATTTTGCTAGCAGAACCGTAAAGAGAAGAGCCGTAGTCGATCTTAGAACGAATTATAGCGTTGTAAAACAGGGTTAAAATGACTGGATCACCCCCCCATTGGGTGGGAGCTAGCATTTTTAGGAGGTTGATACAGGGACCAATTTTTGAGATTAGTTTCGATATATGTTGGTTCCATAATAATTTAGGATCGAGAGTAATGCCGAGGTATTCCATTGCGGATACAAGTGGAAGTGGGGTATTGTACATAGTAAGAACTGCGTTTGCTAAATTGTAGGTCTTAAGAGAGAATACCATTGTTGCTGACTTAGACGTAGAAAAGGGGAGATTTAGCCCTTGCGCCTTGATTGAGATTTGATTAATTGCCCTTTGAGTTCGGTCGGCAGCGATTGTAAGATTTTTATGAGCGGAGAAGATAATAATATCATCTGCAAAGAAAATAGATTTGGTACCGTCAACTCTCGGAATGAGAAACAACGCGTATATATTGAAGAGTGTTGGAGATAGAGGGAATCCTTGTGGAAGACCGAGGAATGAGTTTTGGTATGAAACCCCCGAGTGAGAATAATGATAAATACGTCGGTTAATGAACAAGAATTTGATGTATTGAACTAGATGAGCTGGTAAGCCAATTTGGGCTAGTAAGTTTGTCAGAGTCGGGATGTGAACGTTCGGGTAAGCTGATTCGATATCTAAAAACGCTGCAATAAGGTGTTCTTTGTCCACGAAGGCCTTATGGATTTCTGTAGTTAAAAAGCTGACAGCATCTATGGCACCGCGTCCTGGGCGAAAGCCATACATGTTAGAGGGAAGGATGGAATTTGATTCGAGCCAGTGAACTAGTCTCTTATTAAGCATGCTGTCTACTAATTTGCGGATACAGGTTGCTAGAGCAATAGGACGGAGTTTGGAAGAATTTTTTTTAGGGATCCCAATGATTCTGGAGTGTCTCCAAATATCTGGGACTAGCGATTGCGACCATAAGGCGTTCAGGATTCTGCATAGAACTACTAACGAAGATATTGATAGGTGTCTTAGAATATCGTATGAAATACAGTCGATGCCTGGTGCTGTATTTTTCTTACTGTGAAGAGTAGTCATGAGTTCGTCCAAGAGGAATGGTTGTTCTAACCAGTGAGAAGAGCATGGAATGGTTTCTTGTGGAGTGACTTCTTCAAAAGAAGGCGTATACACGGGGTTAACTGATGAAAGAAAAGTGTCTGTTTGTTCTTTGGAGGGAGTGCATAGATTAGGGTTGGTTATCCTGTATCTGATTGATTTAGCTTTGCTCCAAATTTCAGAGAGAGGTGTTAATCTGTTGAAAGATTGTGTAAAAGAATGCCAAGAAGCTTTTCTTGCTGTTTTAAAAGTTCTTTTGGCTAGTGCGTTCATTTTGCGCAATTGGATGAAATTAAGTTCGCTCGGGCTATTTTTGAAGGTTCTCAGGGCTTTACGGCGATTTTGAACGGCCTTTTGACATTGGCTGTCCCACCAAATTGGTGGAGGTCGTTTTTTGAGAGAATCAGGAGAAATAAGTTTACGTGGGGGAGCGGACTCTCGAAGAGCCAAAGTTATGTATGATACTCAAAGGAGTAACGAAAGAAAGATTACAAAAACCGCAGATATGAACAAGAAGATGCGAGATCTTTCGGTTTAACAACCATCATCGGGCAAAGATAGAAAGGGATCTTTCTTTCGTTACTCCTTTGAGTATCATACAATATGTCGAGCCGTAACGTTTCGGACCGTATTAATTCTGAGGAAGATATGTTCAACGTTTCAAATATGTATCTACGAAAGAACTCTTTTTATATAAAGTTTAAAAGTCTCCTTCTTCCATTAACTTTACCAAATATGCCATTAATCTAACCTGAGTTTTTCATCGTGTAAGGTAGCCTTCCTCCTAGAATATTTTTAAATTCTAGACGATGGGGAACAGAAATCTGATATTTTTCAAAAAGCTTATAACTTCTGCCAATTCTCAAACGCTGAAGTTACATTGTCAAAGTAAATAAATATTCCGTATGCGCAAATTACTGTTAATCGTGAAGAAAATGTAGATTATACGAGCGTTTATTCTCAAGAAATGTGAGATTATAATTACGTAAAAATCTCTTTGTTTTTTAAATATATTTTTTGAAAGTACTTCCAGTAGTGTTCTTCTCTGCTTCCTTAATGAGATTTTAATGAAACATTTAGTCCAAACGATCGTATTTTGCGGTCCATCAGTCCTGGATAATCAAGGTCCGAAGGAAATTTTCTCGAGTCTCCGAAAAAGCGTTGGCTTGATGTACTCGGATGGTATATAATTTGGCATAACACTAACTTCACAGAAAATACATGAAGGCACTCTAACCTTCAGGGGCATTAAAATACTACCCTTCATGAAATTTTGGTGGCGTCTGTTCCTTCGATGAGGCTAGAACACGTACTCGAGTGATTCAACAATACCTACGCAGTAGACAATGAGAGTATTACTTTCATATCCGAGTCGTGTAGGTACAATATGGTAAATTGATGACATAAATTTCTTCGACTACAGGAATATATGACTATCGAGTAGGAATAAGATTACTTCGAGTACAAGATTTATACAAGGATCGCACTTTTACCATCATTGAAAATCGGCAACTCGCAAGAAACACGTCTCATTCATCACCAACTTCTTGTCTTGCTCGCCACCACTCCTTCTCAGGAAAACAAATAACTTCATTTCTATCACCACTGTTGTTAGATGACACAGTCGTTAACGATGACCCGTATCCAAGCATAAGAACAAAATGTCTTTAGTTTCTCTTTCCCTCGTTGATATATCGCAGTATACACGTTTTGTACATCCACGACGAGCGCGTTCATTTTCGCTACCGGATTAGTAGAAGCAAACGTAATTCGAATATTACGTAAGAGGATCTAACGATTGATCTTGACTCTACGTGAGAAACCTAAACTTAAAGATAGTGTGTGTCCATACTATTGAGCTTATTACGCAATCGGATTTTTTTGGTGGTAATTATAACCATGTAATATACTGGTTTGATAAAACACTTCGATCTTTTGCAACACACATTATCTGGTATAAAATAATTTTCATAACACGTGCATTTATAAAACCAGATATATCACAAATCTTTGCGACCATAGACAACCGAAGCAATGGATACGTATATGAACGAAATAGGGGTGAGTTCGTAGAGCTTGCGCGTTCTCTAGCTCCAAAATTCAAGGATCTCGCGAGATAGGACCTTGATTAAAGATGAAATACTTCCATGTGAATTTCTGGTGAATTCCAAAAAAAAAAAAAAATTGCCAAGTTTTGTCGATGAGTTCTGCTTTATGTGTTTTGCAAAACTCATCACGGTAAAAAGGAAGAGAAGAAAGAAAAATTATTCTACCATTTCTCGCATAGCGAACATCGGATTCGATCAACATGAGTCGAGTTTATTATTATAAGAAGAGAATTAGAAGATAATCACGAACCTAGGCGTCTTGAGGTCTGAAAATCAAGACACAATCTTATATCTATGTCCACAATTTTTACAAAAAAGCACGAAAGAGCGCGCCAGGGGTCAAAGAATCCAAGCACCAGTCTTTAGGAAGTTTCGATGAAGATACAAAGAATTGTTCCGAAGATGCAGATGCCGAAGATTCTTCAGTCTATAGATATTGCAAGCATCTAATCAAACCTAAAACAGGTGCGCGGTAGGTTTTATTTCTCCTTACAAAAAGCAATAGACTACTTTTATAACGCTTTATTGATATCCAGCATTGAATACCGTGTCATACACTCGGTTCATTACACCGACGACGAAGAATTAGTGCCTACCACTAAACGGTCTGCAACATACCTTGCTATTCTGTTTGTGTTGTAAAAAAAGAGCAAACATGAAGGCGATTGCGCCAGTGGTCGTATCATTTCAATATGTATAAGTTTTGAGTTCAAAGTTTCACGAAGAGGCAGAAATTCACAAGAAATTTAGCCGCCATAACGATGAAGAGTCCGTCATTAAAATTTTTTCCTTCCCGATGACAAGCCATCGGAATAAAACTTAGGATCTAACACTACCCTATTCAAGATTTTCCAAATTCCTCCACTTCTTGAACAAATTCCCTGTCTTCTTCAATTACCTTCAATAATGTGAGGAGTAGGGGACTTTGTGGCGAGACTATTTTGGCGTGGACACAATTTCGACGCGAGGAGGTACTTCCTAGAATTTTTAGCTCAAAATACATGTTGGTACTCCAGAGGATTTTGATAAACTCTGCAATGCATGAAAATTGCAAAACTGCGCTCCGTTTGAAAGTATGCTACGCTCGTGAAATCGAGCAGTAAAAACATGGTGCCAGAAAAAATCTTTCAATGCTCCAGTTTTCGATGGATCTTCTCAATTTTTGATATGTTCCTCAGAAAAGTTCAATCGGAAGAGGGGAAGTAGAATTGAATCTTTTTTTCCATGTGCTTTTTATTCCACTTTGAAATCAATCAAAAATTCGTCTATTTTCTGACGTGCGAAATTTTTTGAAGGAAAAATTCAGATCTCTGTTCCTATACTACCTTCCATTGCCTTTTCTACACATTTCCGAGGGGAGCTTTGCAAAACTTGTTTCCGAATTCACTTGTTGTCATTCATCACAAGGACTACCACGCATGTCCGACAAGCGTCGCGTAGTGACCGCTGGTACACCGAACCTTGCAGGGTATTTCAGGATGTACATGCAACACACCGTTTCGGCGTTTCCCGACGAGCGAAACATACCCTTAAAATGTTCCAACTCTAGACACAAGCGACAGCCTTGCACACGAAATATTCAAAAGCAATTTTGAAATGTCACTTCTTGGATTCATCGATCTCCGCAAGATCGGGTATCCATGAGTTTGGAATATACAAGAAGGATACTACGACCGATGTTCTAGTGCACAGAGCTTCATTCTGTCCCGTTGCTCATAAGATAGCAGCATTTAACAGCTTAGTTCATAGACTGACTCGTATTCCGTTGAGTCAGACTGCCTTCAAGAAAGACTTTTCAACACACCTGGCTAGAAAGAATAGGGTCAGTGTCGACGTCGACGTGATGGTTCGGAGGAAAACTACTAGGAACACTCTTGATTCTACCACCTCCCTCCTCCGAGACACGATCAGTGATCGTCGTATGCGCTGGATCAGTCTCCCTTTCCTGGGGAAGTTCTCCCTCCAATTGGGTCGGACTCTTCGGCCGTTTGATTTCAGACCAGCATTTTAAAACCCTACCACTGTGAAAGGGTTGTTCGTGAAGTTGAAGGATCCTATACCAGTTGATGAGAGGAGCGGTGTTTATAAGACAGAATGTAAGGATTGTAGAAGTTTTTATATTGGTGAGACCAGCCGCC
This sequence comes from Aspidiotus destructor, assembly GCA_035079395.1. NCBI lineage: Eukaryota > Metazoa > Arthropoda > Insecta > Hemiptera > Diaspididae > Aspidiotus > Aspidiotus destructor. Next base: position 4,274,667 of record JAVHKZ010000003.1, on the reverse strand, counting down.
AGATGAAGCTGAGAGTAGGTGAGCACGTGAAGTCTCGGGAAAAGGGACACTTGGGAGAATCAGCCATCGCCGATCATTCGATCAATAATAGCCACAGTTTCTGTGAGGGATTGGAAAGGCTCCTCCATAAGGAGAATTCCTACCGTAAGCGTAAGGCCGTTGAATACATGGAAATAATTCGTCATCTCAATAAAGATGGAATTACGATACTTGTATATTATGATTCATACCGCGACTTCTCTTTCGACCAACATCCGTCTTTTCAGTTGCTTTCATTCGCTCCGCTCTTCTGTTCTCCCCTCCACCTCATTGGCCCGCAGAATATTCCGAGCTAATAGCTCTTGGGAGCTCACTCACTGCCTTCAGGGTCCAGTTTAAGCAGTGCTATAAAATCTACGGATTTTGAGTCTTCAAAAAAATACGGATTTTTCTGCGTAAAATACGGCGTTCAAGGAAAAAGTACCTAAGGCACTCGTATGAGAGATACTTTTCTCCTGGTCATTATGGGGTGATATTGTGGTCTTCCGTAACATTGAATCAATCATGGGAAATGTACCTGAATTACTGGTCTGAGCGATACCTTCCTCCTGATCGTTATCGATGAACTGGCCAAAGTACGTAGAAATCCGTTTCCAAGTCTTAGAAAAAGTGGTGGATACGGATTTTTGAAAATATCATCTGGAAGCATTGAATGTAAGTATTCAATGTGGTCGACTTATTTCCCAACATATGGGTAATAATGCATCAAATATTTCGAAAATGCGGATTTTTGTAGTTGAAGCTCTAATTGGTTTACACGAACTAACTTCATACATTAATTGATATTTGATGATTTAAAGGTGGCTATTTTAGACGTAACTTTGAACGTTCCTTGACGATTTCTCGAAACATTCGGCGAGCTGTTGAGTAATTAGCCGCATTTTCCTCAAGTTCAAGAATAATTACCCGATGTTTGAAAAATTCTGAAGATTATTCATAGAATTATCTGTGGGCGAAAATCGCCTCCCGCAACACACCATTTTGTGTTATATAGTGTATTTTGTGTGTGTGAGTGAGTAGGTAGAGCGTACCCTTAAACAGAGCGGTGAAACGCACGAGAGGGCAGTAAATTGTGATGTCAGAACAAACAACGCGTTGGAGGAGAACCACCTTCGATTTCGCACCGGATTGGGATATTCACATTCAACGCTCTGGATAGTTGAGAAAATTCTTTAAATAGCTGAGAAAATCAAAGAGAAAGGGACTTGCGTCATAACAAAGTACATAAAGAGGAGTGAATAATTCTTCAAGTACGTGGCCATTGAGAATTGTGATGCATACAATTGAGACGGCGTTTTCCCGGATCTGGGGACCATTAGTAAGTCGACCTTCTCGTGGCATTCTCTGGCAATGTGCTGGTCTTGGGCCCGACAAAGTAGGGAGATCGCCTAGGCCTCGCACGAAAAGGCAATATGGCCTAAAATCATTATCCCACCCTTAATTATTGAGGACAGGGTGCTTGGACATACTCCAAATTCGGCCGCAGATGACGTCATGTTCCATGTCTTCTATGTCGCTCGTTTGTCTCCATTCTTAGCCTAGTTCAAGTCAAGCATGCTGCATGTCAAGCTAACTAGCTTCCCAAAACTAACTCGCGTCCCAGCGTATAGATTTAGACTTGTATACTGTATGTTGGACAGAATAGCTCCCGGGTGAGTCTGAATAGTTTAAAGTTGGCTTAATAAATCGTAAAATAAAAGTAACCCTAGTATGGCTCTACTAGTAGGCCAGTATACATTTAGAACTTCAGTAAAAGGCTGGTATGAAAGTAGTGTACTGGATGTATAGGCCTACCAACAGCCTGATAGAAAATCCTAGTATTGGTCTAATACTAGTATAGATCAACCTGAATGATCTGGTACACTCCTGAAAAGCTCTTGCAAAAAATCAGATTAGAGACTCAGTAAAGACATGAATCTCGTCGAAAGCCTCGCTCTCCCATTATTGCCCCAAGCCCCGCAAATAAGAGGATGAAAGAGCCTGCACTATCAGGATGTCTACAAAGTTTGGAAAATCCAAATGCTAGAGGACTTTTAAAGTGAAAAGAAAAAAGTTTTTCCTTTGTACAGGATTTTTATTTTGTAAAGTTGGTAAGCAAAGGCTAACTACGTAACGATAAGGTGTACATGCAAGAAAAATAGTGATCTCTCACGACTTTAGTCATTCATATAAAATTATTTGACCTACAGATAATTTTGGGAAAAAACTTGACCTTTTTTTTCAAAGCTCATCTTTTCCTTGACACACTCGAGTCCGTAGACAATCTGTAGACTTATGAGAAAATTCTTGTTTTTTTGCGCTTAATTTTAACCGATGCCAAAATGTTCTGAAACTTGCGATTATGAAGAAACTAATCCCTCAAAAACAAGACCCAAGTTTTCATGGAGTATGATACACCGATGGGACTAATAAAAGATGATCTGACCACAATACCCTCCACGAAATAAACCTTAACACAAATTAAATCATAACAATGAGCCTTTGGGAGTGTAAAACGCAACTCTGCATCTTTGCGTCTATTTCGAATGTTTTTCGGTTCCTCATGTCTGCAGTAGTTTCACTATACGAACTTAGCTGGAGAATAGTTCGTCTAGTAAGTTTTTTCTTAATGTAGGCCTACACTTTTCAACTTATTTTTGAAAACTGAGGCCAAAATATGCTAGACCAGTACAATAATTAACACTATCCACGACAGTGAAATAATTCTTAAGCTACGGCAAGGACACAAATTATGTAGTGCAAATACAATTGTTTGTACTTCGTATTTACAATAGAGTGCATTGAGATCAAGGGCGATTGCGCAGTACATAAAGGACCGACTTTTGTGAGCCAATGTTTACAGTAGCAACACCACAAAAGTGAAAAAGTAAACTAAAATAGAAATTAGCACAAATTATACAGATTGTGTTTATCGAAGAACTATCATTTTCATCGACACAATTCATGATCATTGACCACGCATAAGAGTAACTTCTTCCTTGATACATTCACACATCCGATGACCCCCTCCCCTATTTCGTCATCTGCAACATTACCGTACTATATTGAAACGTGGGCAATGCATCGTGCTTTAGAAGCTGTAGTGTACACGTTCCACGACCAAGCGTAACATTATTACCCGAGCTTGCTATTTCGTATGCCGCGGCGAGTATCTTCCTCCGAGCCAACCAGTCGGACTTCCATAATTAAACGCTCAACGGAAACGTAAAATTATAGTATTAATCGTGAAATGTTATAGTGACTACTTTCACTGAAGGCATCGGCATAAGTGCAATAAATATTAAACGCGCAGTCGCGTATACAGTATAGGTACTTAATTCAGTATACTATAAAGCATACAACCTAAGCTGATTCGAATGGAAACCGCAGAAATTCCCTCGAGTTTGAGAATAGCAGTACAACTTCAAAATGCTGAACGCACACAGAAGAATGTATAATGAATCCCGGAGGTGCAGAAACCGAAGCAATTTACTGGTACATTATTCACTTCACGAAAATTATTTTATGGGCGACAATGTGACTATCGTTTCAGATTATTGAGAACTCGAAAAATGAAAGAGAAAAAAAAACGGAAGAAAGGAAAATAAATGAAAATACGCATTACACAGTGAGCTTCATCGATAAATTCTTCATGAAGTACATAGATCACAATATGTGTATAATTATTGTACTTACATACTCATGAAAATTGCACAAGAACTTCTACTTTTTGTGATTTGCTGTAGTATACTTCTTCTACTAGAATACAATTCAATAGCAAATCAACTTTCAAAGGATAATTCGGACAATAAGTTTTGTACAAAAAGATAAAAAAAGAAAGATCAGCGCAGCACCACCTTCTTCTAGGAGGAAAATATAGTGGTACGGTATCCCTTGCCACGACCAATCAGACTGCAGACAAATTGAATAAACGCTTTTCAGTACTTCATTACGAGTTATTCATAATACTTCTGACTAGACCATCGAAAAATCTGACCTACTTCGAAGACTGGAAGGAATGAACTTTGATCTGCGAGCTAATATTAGAGGAAGAGGAGGGCTCGGGAAAATATCGACTCCATTTTAGAAAACTCGCGTTCTATGATCTAGCTTTTCTAGCCCTTTCAGATTGAGGATCAGGGAACTATAGGAAAAATTTCACCTAAAGGAGGATAGAAGAAGAGGACGAAAACAAAAGACTTTGTGTGCACTGAAGAAAAAAAAGTTCACTTTCTTCTAGTCAGTCTTTTTCGCTCGCTCAGGTAAATTTTGTTGAACGGCCCAGAAAGTCAGTCAAAACTAACCTAAAATGGGGGGAAAAAGTGAACTTTTTTCTTTTTGGTTAATTCGACAACATACTATTTTTTCTCTCCGATGTGCACTGCACAACATGTATACTCAAATTATGATTCTATTCAACGTCCAGAGTCTGACGAGCGCTGTTATCGGTGAATGCAGCCCATAAAACTTTAGAGGTAGCCCATTTACACCGGTCATCGCAAGGAGCGACAAAGAAATCGTCATCAATTTTCTCTTTTAATTTTGAAATGTTTCATGTCTTTACTCTGCCCTGAGCCCTAATTTGAAATTTTCCGAATGCCCCCCTTCACCATACTTTGCGAGTGTCCCTCCCCCTTCACCCCCGTTACTCCGTGGGTGATTCGAAAATTTACCCCGCGAGTTCACCTTGCCCAGTTTATATACTAGGTTCACGTTAGTTTTTTGATAGCTTTATACTAGGATTTTACCAGTCTTCAACTAGATTTATAATAGACAAAAAAGACCCCCTTCCCCCTAGGATTTGACAAGTCTTGAACCAGGCTCATAATAGGGTGTCCGGGCACAAAGCACAGTTCATGTCCTGGGTTTATACTTTTTGATAGCTTTATACTAGGATTTTAGCAGTCTTAAACTAAAATTATGATAGACGGAAAATCCCCCCCTCTTAGGATTTTACTAGTCTTAAACTAGGCTTATAATGGGGCGTCCGAGCGTAGGCTAATCATCAGAACTATAAACGGAGCTAGTCAGTTTATACTAGCAAGAACAAGAAAGGGGGCAAACGAGCGGAGCGAGTGAACTACTTGTAAGCTATTAGCTTAAAACACCCAAAAGCTATAAGCTTGAAATATCCTGAAATAGATTTATACTAGACTTTTGAGAAAGAGAAAGGTACATGAAACATGACCTTTATTTATTTGGCACCGTCAGAACACTTCTATTTTAGCGGGGAACCCGCTATCCATCATCCTCAGAAAAGGTCCGTGTCCGGGAGTTTCTGTGAACTGCGTGATGTGACGTGTGGCGCTTTATGACGTCATCAATGACCTTGACCTACTTTAGGAACTTGTAAAAATTTCAACTTCCAACCGGAGGGGTGCTTCATGACGTCATCAATGACCTTGACCTACTTTACGAACTTGTAAAAATTTCAACTTCCAACCGGAGGGGTGCTTTATGACGTCATCAATGACCTTGACCTACTTTAGAGACTTCGAAAATTTTCAATTTCTAGCTTTCATTATATCAGGCCTAGCATGCAGTATACTGAGAAAAGTCCAGCCAACTCATTTTCTGAGGGGGCATTTTCGCGCCAACGTGATTGCAAGCGCGGGAGGTTGCGGGTTCCCTGCTGCCATTGCAAACCTGCAATGGCCTCTATTTTTTTTCACTCTCTTCAATGGAAGAGTCGACCACAAGCTAAGGATTCAGACAAGAAATGCCATCAAAAATTTTTGCTTTACAGTCTAACCTTTCTGAGATATTGGCGAAAAACCGAATAGGCAGCTGCAACGGCAACGTGCCGCTGAAAATATAGCACAAGTATTTGAGATACAATCATAAGGTGCGAAAATTTGTTGCAAATAATTTTTGTAGGGTATAAATTTTCTCTAGAAGTCTTCATTTTCGTGTTATAGACGAAAAACATTGAAATTTTCGAAAGTTGAGTAATTTTGGCGAACTTTTCCGACCAACAAATAGGCCTAGGATGGTGCTAAAATATGGTATCTTATGTAAAATTTCTCGAGGAACAATTTTAGAACAGAAATTTCATTTCTACTTCTTCAACTTCTCAAATTAATGTTGACAAGTATTTGCGGGGGTAAAACGTGCCACAGAAGATTTTAGCATGAGGTCTGCGGAGTTGGACTATGTTGTTCCCATCACCTGACTCTACAATTTCAATAAACTCTCCTCCCCCCTCCCCAAATGTAAACTTCATTTCTCTATCGCCTATACTACAAACTGGAGATTAGGTATCTTTCACAAGTATACCAGAGCCCCAATTCTCCTGATCGTTCCATTCAAACTTATATTTCTTGAGAAAATTGACCAGAGAATGATCACCCTTAAGTCAGCTGAGTTAGGCCAGCTGAACTTTTCTAAAAGGAGGTGGTCAAATTTTCCAAAGTCGTAAGTTCAAGTCACGAGCAGAAGCTAAAATTTTCGGCTGCAGCTTCGTCCACTCGGCCATTATAACGCTCGGTTGTTCGAGTACTCGCTATTCGGACAGTGTACGAACGCACCACTACAAACACACACATTTGCGTCTCTCTTATCTAAGTAGGATAGCGAACAACGCATTTTTTAGGATTCTTCAATCGGTTCCAAAAACTTTTCAGCAAAAACTTGTCCCAAATACCATTTTTACAAAGCTATGTATCCTCATTTCAATTAAGATTGCAAATGAATTTTTGACGATTTTGTGACGAACCAGAAATCGCAATTTTTCCACACGAATGGATGGTGAGTTCGGAACTATCCTATCTATGAAATGTGGGGTGCGGCAAAGGAGGAAGGGTCGACGCTAGCGTGACACTGCTATGCACCGTTCAAATTCCAAATTCTACCTGCGAGTTTAATGCAACGCCATCGCACCGATACAAAATGGTCGTGAAAACGGATGCGTTCTACATAAGTGGCTTCTTGGTTGAAATTTTTTCATGTCCCTACAGTAAATTAGAGTCACCGTTTCACTCGGATCTACAGTTCTCTGGAAAGATGGTGAAAAGTGGATCTGTTTCCAAATGATTCTCAGAGAACAAGGTCTTTCGAGAGGAAAACCAAGTACTCAGTTTGCAGTTTGGTAGACAATCGTCAATATTAGAATCAAATTTTCGCTAGTAAGAAAATAATCCGAGGATGATGAGAGATGGAATCTCAAGTCGTGAACAAAGGGGAGAAGTTCCTGAAAAGGACCTTTTTGCTGACGACCAAGTGATTGTCGCGGAACACGTGGACGAAATACAAGCAGGGAAAAATTGCCGAGAAATATGGGATCAAATATGTATCCACGGTAAAAACGAAGGCAGTAACTTTCAGAGGAAAATACCTGTGCAGATCGAAAATCTTCATAAACGGGGAAGACAATAGAGTAGGTCGACACCTATAGGTTTTCAGGCGTTGATACATCGTGTCAAGGGGAGGTGAACGTGCAGAACAAATTGGATCGATTTCTCAGAATAACAAGGTCAATAAATAGGACGCTGAAAGCAAATAATGTTCCACCAGAGACTCGTCTGAGAGTTTAAATTATAACGTTTTAGCAATCCACGTGTTGATGTACGGGTGCGAGGTATGGTCTCCACAAAAAATTTAGAGGCCATTGCAGGTTTGCAATGAATGGCAGCGGGAAATCCACAACCTCCCTAATTTACCTATGTTTTTAATGAGGGAAGTTTTACAATGTCAAAACCTAGCTCTAGGCTTCCTTCTTTTTCTCTTCTCATATAATATATAGCTCGAGATTGAAATTTTTGTAAGGCCTCCTCCTATCACATATAACCTAGTTTCCGAGTCTTGAAACTGATGACGTAATAAGTTGAACGCGCTCGCGATCACGTTGGCGCGAAAATGCCCCCTTAGCAAATGAGTTGGCGGGGCTCTTCTCAGTATACTAGGCCTGATATAATGAAGGCTGGAGGTTGGAATTTCTCTAAGTCTCTAAAGTAGGTCAAGGTCATTGATGATGTCATAAAGCGTCGCACGTCACGTCACGTAGTTCACAGAAACTCCCGGACGCGGGCGTTTTCTGAGGATGTAATCCCCCTAAGAAAATGGACATGAAGTTTATGCGACGCACAGCAGAAGTGACGCCGAAGGACAGAATACAATTTAGGATCATTGTAAATAACCCAGGAGTGACAACAGTGATAAACAAAGTAAAGAACTGACGGGCACACGTCGAAGGGATGGAAGAGGACGGGCCACCAAAATCAATAATGAAATATACACCGACAAATGAGCGACCAAGGGGAAGACCAAGAAAGAAACTCACCAACACGAGCGGATCTTCTAAAAATTTGGCTTCTCGAAATGGCTCGCCAAAACCACGGACTCGAGAAATGAAGGACTGAGAACAATTTATCAATACTCGATCACCCGAGAGGAGGAGCATAGTGTACACAAAAATTTCAGGGTAGAGATTATCCATCTGCGCATTCATTGGGCAAAGCATTAAACTTTTGAAACTACAGTTGAAAAGTATTGGAGTCTTTCTTTTGATAACAATTCGGAATCTTTTGGCCAATCTTTCAAATAAAAGAAACCCATTTCTCACTTCAACGACAAAGAAAAAAGATACAGAATACAATCAAGCCTTCATCATCAAGTAAACGAGTGCATAAATTCTCGGCAAAATTTATTTTCGACAAATTCAACTCTTTTATAACAACTGTAGCAACTATGACTCGTGAGGAAGTGCAGACAAAGATGACAATCGAGTACCTGTTGCATAACAACAAATTATTCGCCAAACTTTTGGTCAGTAGAATACACGAGCATCATATTTTACCAAATTATGAGAGAATTATGTCACGACGTTTCCATTTTCCTCAACGGGAAACCCGAATGCGACTCGACTTCCCACGTTTTTCGACGTATCTTTCTCTCTATTATTTGAAAGATAATTAAAAAGTCAATGCAGATATGATGTAGACTCGAAATGATTATAATAATGAACATCAAACGTGCATACGTCATTTGTATTTCACGAATCTTCCGGTTAATTACTCGTAATAATGCGAGAGGTGACTGAAACATTCAGATTAGCGTTTCACAGCTGTATCGTTGCACGTACAAAAAACTTTTTCGACGGCGTTTTGAAATCCATTCGACGGCATTTACAGAGGGTTATATTGAAACCCGGCGAAATGATGGACGGTCATAACGACTTTACGTGATCGTGTGGGATGTACGTGTCACGACGCGAAGCATCCTCGAACGGAGTGTGAATTGATGAGGAAGACGATTTCCTATCAGAAGGACGCTCGTGATGTCATTCTCCGACTTTTTTTTCATAATCTACATTACCTAAATGGGAGAAGACTACTTCTGACGCTAAGTACAACGTGGTATTTATAATTATATTGCGACGTGTTCGTATGGTCGAAAGTAGTCTGGAATGAAAGAGAAATTCATTCCGCAGTTGTAAAAGTGCAACGAAGAAGTGGCCCAATAAACCGGTGTACTAGACGATTACAAACCGTGGCGTTTGAAAATGGTATATTCTGTATTGCGGAACCGCGAACGATAGACGACAATAACGACAGCGGGTACGGCGATGGATGGCTGGACGAACGGCAAGGCCAGTGGCAAGAAAAGCATGCAACGCGTATCATGCAATCTTGGTGATAAATTTGTAGATTTTCAGTAATCAGTTTGACGTGTATTCGCGCCGCGGTGCAATTTACAAGTGCGATCTTTTTCGAACGCTGTGCTCGATTTTACGTATTGAAGGCGCAATCGCGAGTGCGTGGTGTTGATTTTGTGTACCCGTATACGAAAGCGAGATTAAAAAACAATACCATTTTGAGGATTTCGTCTCGAGACATGTTTGAGCAATATTCATTAGGACCACGAACACCCGGGTAAGTAAATTACCGCATTGTAATCTTTGGACGAAACTTCAAATTGAACTCCGTACATTGTGTGAAATGAATTAGGACAATTGATATTTGTCACCTTTTTTTTTTTTTTTTTTTTGGTGAAAATTGAAATAATCAACTCTCGTGACATTAGGACGAACTCATGGGTATCTTTCGAACGCTGGTTCGCACACTCCAGTCTAAAACTTTCCAATAAAAAAGGTGAGCGAGTAAACAAAAACGAATGAGAATGAATGAACTGGAAGTTGGAGAGACACGAAAAAGTACGTCAGGTTCCAGTTTTAAAAGAGAGACGACTTCCAAATTCTGGTTTAATCAATTTATCTTCACTGTCATGTCTACAGATGATCTTATCAAGCACTGATGTTTTAGTTATTTTCGAAGTCAGTCTCAAAATATTTGATTATTATACGCAAAAAAAGAACGGAAATATTATACGTCATAGAGCTACAATCATACAGTGACGATATCGTACGGACCTGAATCGAGATTATGTTATTCTTTACAGATATTGTTACTCAGAAGAGGTATAATTCTTCTCAATTAAGAGAGCCTTCTGCATGAGTTTGAATTTTGTACGTGCCCACCATTTGCATTATTTTCTGAGGAGTTCTTTTTATAAATCCTACGTCGCTACTCAATATCTTTTGCCATTGCTTCGTCACTCTCCGATATTTTTTATTTCCATCATATACTAGTGAAACGTTTTAAAATGACTTAAATTCGAGAATTATAGTATATTGGTCAATGTAAGGTGATCTAATGACGTGATTGAGACCTAAGTTAAGCAAAAATTATCGTGAATGTTCTAGGTATATTGATTCTCTCGCGAATAGATTCAGATCGAAGTTAAGCAAGATGATGTACGCATATCGGCCAGGTTGACAGACGAAACAAAAACGCTAATCGGGGTAATTAGTAAATTTCAATTCAAAAATTTATAAATTTATCGTAACTAAAACTTTGATATTTTCATCGTACGTAAAGTTGCTAAATTATAACTATTAAATCGTGAAGACATATAAACAACCGTCAGAACTTTCACCTAATCTCAGTGCTTTTTCTTCCCTGACAATTGATTCAATATTCTCCAACATGAAAACTTACACGCCGGTCTCATACTCGATGTGAATGACCCAACTCAATTTTATCTTGAACGCCGAACGCCAAAAATAAATTTTTATAATCTTATAACCATATATTGTTCGCTTCAACAAGCCAAATGTCAACTTAATTCAAGTCATTTTCAAATAATCCCAAACCTGAAAAGTTGGAATTACCGGTATAGTCAGGAGAGAAGAAGCCATAAGATAGACCGTAGACTAACTCCTCTTGAAGACAAAAAATTACTTGCAGAAAAATAAGCAAAAATATGGAGAAATATAAGAAGAAAAAAGGGAGGGGAGGATTATTAAGGAACGAAAATTGTATGAATTTCTGTTCCTTTCCAGTAGAATTCGATCCGGAAATCTTTGATATTCTCTCAACTGCAGGAAAGGGTTCAAGGATCACATGAGCCTGTAAGCGCAGATCTACGGGAGGAAGGGTGCTACTCCTTCCCTTAATCAGGAAAATAAGCGAGAACGCGAGTTTCATTCACTATTCTTCGCACTCGACAAAATGGTGAAAAGTGACATTGCAAAAGGGTTGAACATCTTTACTTGTTCCATACATTCGCTTCCTCCCAAATACGAGCCCAAGCTTGAGACTGCTACGAAAGGTGAAAGCGTACCGAAGCCCAAGCCTAAATTCAGAGAGCCCGCATGAAAGTTTCATAATGAATTCATTAGGATGGCCACGTTCACAGCAATGTAGGAAAGAAAAAGAGAAGGATTATGGAGCAACGGAAGAGTGCAATATCCTGTTCTGTTCATTTCCGGCAAGATTTGAACCCGAGATCTCTCACGTAAAAGGTTAGGTAATACTGAAAACATGTTGACGGATGAATTTTTGTCATAGTCTGAAGGTGAAATACAAAATTTCTACATCAAGGATGATTTTGTCTGAAAGACTACACTAAAGCAAGGTTCTCAGGTTTTCGATCCCAACTAAATTTCTTGATAAAAACACTTGCACCTCATCCAAAATGTCCTATGGAAACGAAATCGATTTTTTAAACCAAATCTGTACTCTAGAAGGATGATCTTATTTACAGGTCGACCCACTTCCAGTCTGTAACTTGAATAACCGAAGAAAACTGAAACGTTTTAACAGGGAACCTGTTTTATCAAGGGATCTTTCCGGGAAAAACGTCCGCCGTCCGGGAGGCAACTTAAGCTAACCTAACTTGATCATGACCATGGGACTTGGAAAAATTTTTGTTTTCGTTCGTTCGCTTTAGCTTGGAGGATGAAATTTTTCAAGTCCCTCTCTCATCACCGATAGCTCGGACTAAATTTTTCCAAGTCACCCACCTATTTACCTAAGTTCTAAGGTTACAATTCTTTTCGACTTCCCCCTCTTTTTTTTAAATCCCTCTCCAATAGCTCGGCCTCCTATCATATATACTACTTAGTATAAAACTAGTATAATACAAGGAGGAATCCAAGCCTAGTTCGAGTTGGTGAATGATTTTTCAATGACGATCATAAGAATGGTATCCCTCATACTATTAACTCAGGTACTTTTCCCTTGAACGACTCAATGTTACAGAAGGGCAGTATTAGCCTGTAATGACCCGGAGAAAAGTCTTTCTCATACAAGCGACTGCGGTACATTTCCCTCGAGCCCAAGAAATCCGCATTGCATTTTCGATGGCGCGATTAAAATAGCTCCTTCAAGTAACTAGATATACAATACTCCATTCACCAATTGGCCTAGCCCCTTCAATGAGCCAGATATACAACGTTTCAAACACCATATTCCCTGCCTCCCCACATTCAACTCCGTTAGAGAACCCGTGAGTTTTTTACTATTCTACTTCTCCTCCAAATTCATCCTCTTTGATCACTTTGCTCAAAGCAGACAGTAGTCATCTAACGCCAACATTTCGGAAAAATTTACCAACATTCATCAAATTTTCTTTTTTGTTTTTTTCAACTTGTATTTTGCTGATAAAGAAGCAATTGTTTCATTTTCACAACATGTAGACAATACATCAATAAGCTCGACAAGGGAGAGAGGGTAAGAGAGGCGCACGGTGGGACACCAAAACTTCGAAAAAGACAGAATTATGCACGATTTTGAATAACATAGGTTGTAGACGTCACAAGTTGACGACGTCATCAAAGTCGGACGTGGATGCGGAGTTTTCTAAGGATGAGTTCTTCCCCCCCCCCCTTCCCCCCCATAAAAAACAGATAGCAGGTCCTCCGCGGAAACTACAAAATTTACCAGAAATTGGCGATTTCAACGGAACAAGAGAAATTTTTTTAAAGTTTGTCACTTATTCTCCTCCCTCTATGAGCCTGTCCATCAATTTATTTATTCACACATCATTCAAGATAGATTATGTCTGGTTAAGAAGGAAAGAAAAATCGAGATTTTTTCCAAATGATTTACATTGTGATTACTGACTCCTTTCTGAGAAGCGAAAGTTTTCGTAAAGCTTCAAGTGTTCTCAAGAGTTAAAACAATATTTTTTCTACAAGAGAAAACTTTTTTCCCAATTTTTATTCTATTTCTTAGTTTTTAAACGAATTCCAACGTAACTAAGATACGGCAGAAGCCGTTTGTCACATCAAATTAACTTGGAACTCTCAAATTTAAAGGGAATAAAACTCTCTCATGAATTGACGAGCGTAACGGGGTACGATTCTATTCGAGGTAATACATAAACAGCGATTCCTTTCGTTTCGATGAAATCGTCTTTTCATTATTCTACTCATTTGTAGTTAATTTTTACAATGTAAAATTATACTACAAACTTTCGATCACGGTTTCAGGGAGAAAACCTAAATAGTACGGCTTCGACTAGTATTCAAAACAAGAATCCGGGCGTATACGACATTAAAGTGAAATAAAATTACTCAATCGGCTAATGATCCCGCCATCAATTTCTTAAAGGCTGTACAACTCATCGCATAAGTGTTAAGACAATAAGTGCTATTTAATTTGCCCACGCTGCGCCGCGGAACATTTCACATTCGAACACTAGTCACGGCGATGCGAAGAATTTAGGTTTCAAGGATTCGCCGCGTAAACTCGTCATAAACGAAGATGACATACTTAAATTACAGTCAATGGCGAAATGAAAACAAACACACGCACCAACTTCGGTGATAATGCATACACGACCATTAAATTTCATAAACATTAGCAAAAAATATAGCCTTCAAAATTCTTCGAACAAAATCTCAAGTCTGGGGGTTAAAATATTTTGCGGCACTCCGCTAATAATACTCGTTGTGAAAGATGGAAAAAAAAATTCACACTGGGTACTGTACCGGTCTCGAGCGTGGCTTAGTAATAATTTTATGAACAATGTTGGAAAGGGTAAATTTTAACATCAAAAGTGGAATACAAAACGGACATACATTCCTTAAAAGGTCGCATATACAAATATTTACCGCGGAAACAAAAGCACGTTTGATGGTCAGTAATGAGAACCAGTTCCTTTCGAAGAAGCGCGCGCAATAAAATTAACCGCTCTTAAACAACTTCATTACGATTATGTCGTAATATTGAACGGAATTTTCGCGCATTACTGTACCATGACATTCACAGAAAATTACTGTGTCCAACGATAAATGCACTAGGTAGCGGGAATGTATGCGTGCACCTCAGACGTATGGTCAACGTACGGATAATTGTAGGTCGAACACACGTCGAATTTGGTTGCGGCTTCTCCACTTGCAAGCTCGTAAAGCGATTTTTTTGGCTAGAGTATTGATCAAATTATATTTTCAAAGGCTATAAAAAAAACCCAAGTCCCTTCAGGAGCTGTAGATCTTGATGAAATAAGGGGACTTTCAATGGTTCTGCAAGGGAAAATAAAAATAAAATGCTAGTAAGAAATGAAATGCCAACTGATTATGATTTGAAATAAAAACAAGTTCCAATTTTCTTTTTACAATTGAGGTGAATGAAAAAACTTCTTTCACAATAATATTGCTCGTGAGTTTTAGTCTTGGCCCATAATATTTATTTTTATTAAGTAAGATAAAATTTCTAACAGCTTAGCGAGTTGTCAAAAGAAAAAATGTGGAAGGTATGCGTATTTTCTTATATTTTTTAGCCTGACTCGACCCAGGGCTCATATATTCTTACGTCGGCTGGGCCAGCTGGGCTCAGGTCTTAGTATCAGGTCTCGGCGAAAAATTTATAAGAAACCAGTCTCAGGGGACGAATTTGTTTTCGATATTGTGAATTGAATACAAAATCATACTCCCCAAGAGCCACTCATTGAAAATGTTTTCCAAATCGTTCCCCAATCATAATATAGAACTCGAGATTGAAAATGTTTTCCCATTTTAATGATTAAAATTTTTCAAGTTCTCAACCCCTATACAGTTTGATTGTTAGAAAAAATAGGAAAGATAGGAAGCAAATTTTCCCAAGTGCCTAGTGAGATTTTAGTAAGTCATCGTTTTTGCTGGACGGCAAGCGGCGGAATACCAAGTTTTTCAAAAAAAAGAGAAAAAAAAAATGTAACAGGTTTCTTGTCAATAAAGAAATGTGTTAGATCAACCCCGAATGGACAAACTTTGCCGCTTTACGTATTATCAGAATTTGTTGCCCTCAAAAATACTCGCTCCACTCGCGTTTTATTTTTAAAATCTTGCCTAAAAACAACCTCGGATTTAGAACTTTGAAATTTGCCACTCTCAAAAAGTTGCTACCCTCGGCGACTGCGTGTCGGAAAATCCGGGCTTGGTTTGATGAGGTATCGGATTCTCTCGAACTGCCCAAGAAGAACTCCTGGACATGGCAGTAAACGACCTGAAATTGTACTTGAAATTTCTTCTAATAAAATTATACCTGTCTTTCAATCTACATGATTTACACATGTCAACAGATAATCAATTCCTATGCACGAACAAGGTTCCTCTTTTCATTCAGCAATTGGTTGTTAATTTTTCGACATCTCTCATCATCATCAAGATCTTGAGGAAGTAAACAATAAAATTACCTGCAACAAAACATCACAATAAAATATAGAATACACGAAATAATAAAAATAAAAGGAAATAAAAAATTGAGAATCGACTTTCAAACTTATTGATAGAATGCTGTTCCAACTAATCTTATTTCATCAAAGTTTCCTCACTGAAATTGCACACACAAAGTTACAGATGGGCTATCGAAGTATTTTCACATGCCATACTACATGGACATCTGATTTTCAGATGATTTAAAAAGGTAGGAGAAAAACTCGCTATTTGCGAATTCTCTCTCATTAGTCACGGCGAAGAGGGAACCTATTAAATGGGAGAATGTACAGATTTAAATTTAATATTCATGTAAATATTTTATTCAAGAAGTTGGCGGTTATTTTGAGAATAAAGCAATCGTTGAACTTTGTTCTGCAGCATCTAATTGAGAGTAAGTTTTCTAGTAGGTCGATCCCCTCCTCATATACATGACTTACCCGTAAGATTGGGATTTTTTTCCTCCTTCATCTATCTACGGTCATGAAATTATAAATTTGTAGAAGGCCTCACATTGGATCAAAACGAAGTATGCCAAAATTTCTTCGAGCCTCTGAAGTGTGATGGAGCTCTCGTCCCTTCAAGAACCACAATACAGAACTCGGGTCTTTTCAAGCTATACGGTCAGATACAGAGATTGGAGGTCGAGGTTTTTCCAAAGCCAAGAGTCATTCAAGAAGATTGAAGGTCAAAATCTTCGAAAGTCCCTAAAGTAAGTCAGTTCAAATCCCCACAGTAAGTCAAAATCGACTATAATGTACCTCTACACACGTAATTATAACAAGGAACTTGTCTTAACATTTTTCCATAACACCTCCCCCCCCCCCCCCCATATAAATATATAAATTATCAAGTTTCTTTGTCGGTCCTCTCATATCTTAGGAACCGCTCAACCTATTGAGTTAAAATCTCCCTTACCTATTTGTGTCATTCAGGAATAACTTTCAAGTTCTACATGTAATTTTCAGTTCATATAGAAGAAAAGTTCTCATTGGAACTGGTATCCTCATTATATGCATCACTTGCGCGTAAAGGAAGATGAAGATCACAGAGGAACATGATAGATAATTATCTACAACATTGGCAACATCAACTTCCTAGCGCACGCAAAATTGAAAGCACACTGTAGAGTTGCTTGTCGTTCTTTTGTTGTTGTCTGTGTCCTATTGTTGTTATTTGGTTAATTCTGGCCAAACAATCAATTACAAAAGGTTTGAAGACTTAGCAAACGCACCACAAGCGGAAGGTCTGAACGATGCCGCGATAATGCGTGGAGCAACATGCATGTCCTCTTGGGCACGTCGTTCCGCGCTATGTTGTGGCGTCGTTCGAACCTTCCGCTAGTCACTCTTAGGCTCATTTCGTACAACGCCGGGCAATCGGTACGGCGCAGTTGCCGAGACGGTTAAAAATTTGTCCGGCGATATTCTGGCAGCCGTCAGTGGTTTAGGGCTGCCGGGTTTACAGCTGAAAGTGAGGATTGGAGACAACTCACTTTTAACCATATGAACGGCGACTGGCCCGGTTAACCGGCGTTGTGTGAAACTAAACTTAGGTCCAGTATGGCGGCCCGGTTTACTCGTGTGAAACTATGCAATCCAAGTGCTGCTGGTCTAGCCACCAAGAGCGTACCGCAGCGGCTCGTCTAAATAATACATAAAGCAGAAAGATTGACTTTCTGTCCGTCTTAACTTCCAGGGTTCAGTTGTTCTATCACGGAATAAATTTTAACCAATAAATGAAAATTCTAGCTTTCATAAAAGAAGTAATTTTATCAAAAAATTGGGTCCTCGCTGTGCGCATCGCTTGACGCAAAGAAAGACAAAGACGGATAGGATGAAGGATCATCTGTCGTGTGCTTTCTAGCACATGCGCAACAACTTGAGTTTGAGATCGCAGGGTAGAGTTGTCTGTCGTTCTTTTACCGCCCTCTTTATCCTATCGTTTGTATTCGGGTATGCTTAGCCCATTTAGCCAAATGATGAAACCAAATTTTGTACAGTAGATATAAACGTTCATAGTATCTAAAATGGGTTACACGTATCATTAACCAAGATTTACAAATTAAATCATCTAATAAATTTTTGATATGTTTCATACCTTTGCTCTGACCTCTAACCCGAAATTTGCGTCCCTAGGTCCGTACAACAGTGACCTTGGGACTTGAACGAATTTTTACCAAATTCTCCCCTACCTAATTCCTGGATTTGCGTCTATACGTTCGCACGACTTTGGCCTCTCCTTGTATACTAGCTTTACACTAGGATCATACTAGGCATGACATAGACGTCCCGACAGCAGTACACCGGTGTATGAAGCTGTAATTGACGGTGGAAGGTAGAGTACTTCACTTCCAATCAACTGTTGGATTGCATGGTCAATGCTGAAAACCAATACATCACTGAACAGCATGTCGAAAGTACCAAAATACGTACCAATGCTGAACTGAGATATATTGAAAGTCCTGTTCTTCAATGATGAGTACCGACAGAATTGAAGAACAAGCTGCACGGATCGATTGCCGCAAGTGAAGAAGCCTCCCCAGGGGTACCACTAAAGCGAACCCGAAGTGCCAAAGCAGCCAGAAGTCGATGTCACCTTTGAACCCTTGAGGTGAGTGATATGCAACAATCACTCAACCTGAGGTTGAAAAGAGGACCTCGACACTTGGCTAATCTTAGGAATCTCCTTGATGTTCTCCTATCCTCACTTCACTCCAACTCCTCAAAAAAAAAGAGGAAAAAAAGAGTGGAGAATATAAGAAAGGAGAAAAATTGAAATTGCAAACATGATTAAAATAAGATGTAAGATGGATGGTATGATCTATTAATGGCAGGAAGAGGATTAAGAGACTTCGTTTTTCTGCATTTCTTGTCTAATAAGTATTCCCGGAAACGTGCCAAAATAAGAAAACATAAAACGTTGGTAGTTCTCAAACTTATCTGCTCATGACAGATGAGCGATTCCAAAGAGACGAGTAGAAATATGGACAGCACGTTCAACCTACCTCAACTGCATGATTACGAATACATAATATATCCCCTCCTTCACAATATTTCTTGGTTTCTGATGTCATTTTATAATTTTTACTTTTGCTCCGCAGATGACGTAGCCACGCAACAAATCAATCGGGCTTATCAGAACAGATGAAGATAAGAAAATGGAAGGCCCATGTCCAACAAGGCTGTCAGTTCTAAGCGACAAGTATGCCATCTTCCTTATTCTCAATACTGACCGGCGTTATTACGACATCTGGGCTGCTTTCCGTCAGCGTAGTTCCGATAGTAATGATCGCGTTGACGTACATGCGTTACAATGCTCACGATCCAGAATCGAAGATATTCGACGCGCAGCAGGTAAGCGGCAACGATTTTATAACGAAATCGAAAACACTGTTACCTATACTGTTCGCGGCTCAGCATAATATTTTACGACGCGATCACGTAAATTACTTCACGTTTGCTCGTAACTCGGCTAGAAGATGAAGAATTGTCGCATTCGTCGGTTTCGACCAACGCGTCGATTAAACGCATCGAATTACTTAAAATGATAAATGTTACACTATTACCTCCGATATGTCGTCCACAGCGCTGAATGAGACAACACTTTCTTTTCTACCAATAAACAGAGGAAATAGAAGAAGTTGAATACACGGCCTACGATTGTGTAACTAAATTTTTTCCAATTAAAAAGTAAATAACACTTCACCTGAATTCGTGTCATTCACTCATTCATTCATTCGGTCTCCTTTTCAATTTCCTGGTTTAAACATTTTCAACAAAATCGTAGAAAAAATTCTCGGTATGACGCGTGGACCAATAATAGTACATAAAAACCCTCATGCGACAATTCGCCTCGTCTCGGAAGATTGTTATAAAATTTTTCAATAATACCTTTCATAATCGTTGTTTCAGCTGTTAACCGAATACGATTTCATAATCGTGGGAGCTGGTTCGGCGGGTGCCGTCGTTGCTAACCGTCTTTCCGAGAAACGCAACTGGACCGTACTACTGTTGGAAGCTGGAAGTGACGAGACTGAAATTTCCGACATTCCTTCGCTGGCTGGATACCTTCAACTCACAGATCTGGACTGGCAATATAAAACATCTCCACCTGCGACAGATTCGCCGTACTGTCTAGCCATGATCGGTGATCGATGTAATTGGCCTCGGGGAAAGGTTTTAGGCGGCTCGAGCGTATTAAACGCAATGATTTATGTTCGCGGAAATCGGTTGGATTACGACCAATGGGCTGCTCTCGGTAACATCGGTTGGAGTTACAAAGACGTATTACCGTATTTCAAAAAGTCGGAAGATAATCGCAATCCTTATTTAGCTCGATCAAAGTATCACGCTCGTGGGGGCTATCTAACGATTCAAGAAGCACCCTGGAGAACCCCTTTAGCGTTAGCCTTCATCAAAGCTGGCATGGAGATGGGCTACAAGAATCGTGATATCAACGGTGAGATCCAAACTGGGTTCATGATACCACAAGGCACCATAAGACGAGGAAGCCGTTGTAGTACGGCGAAGGCTTTCTTACGTCCGATTCGTTCGCGCACGAATCTTCACATAGCGCTCAATAGTCACGCGATGAAAGTAATCTTTAGCAAATCGCGTAAACAAACTCCGCGGGCAGTCGGCATCCAGTTTCAGCGGCACGGTAAGGTCTACGCTGTGAAAGCGCGAAAGGAAGTTATTTTATCGGCAGGTGCTATCGGATCGCCGCAAATTCTCATGGTGTCCGGAATTGGTCCGCGAGAGCACTTGAAAGAGGTGGGCATTAACGCGATCAAAGATCTAAAGGTTGGCCATAATTTACAAGATCACGTCGGTCTCGGCGGTTTAACTTTCATTATAGACGCGCCAATAACGTTCAAAAAGTCTCGTTTTCAAACCGTCCCCGTAGCTCTAGAATACGTTCTGAACGAGCGCGGTCCATTGACGTCGTTGGGAGGGGTCGAAGGTTTAGCCTTCGTCAACACGAAGTACGCGCCATCGCACGGACTGTGGCCGGACATACAATTCCATTTCGCTCCCAGTTCAGTCAATTCAGATGGCGAGCAAATACGTAAGATTACCGGTATTCGAGATAGCGTTTATAACACGATGTACAAGCCGTTGTTACCGGCGGAGACATGGACCATACTGCCATTATTATTGCGACCCAAGAGCACTGGTTGGGTAAGGCTGAAAAGTAAGAATCCGTTTGTCTACCCGATTATCGAACCAAATTATTTCGCGTACAAAGAGGACGTGGCGACGCTTATTGAAGGCATTAGAATCGCCTTCAATGTCTCCAACTCGTCCGCGTTCCGTAGTTTCAATTCGAGACCGTTGTTAACACCGATGCCCGGATGCCGAAAGTACGAACTCTTTTCGGACGCGTACTGGGAATGCGCGATGAGACATTTCACCTTTACTATTTATCACCCATCCGGCACATGTAAAATGGGCGTGGATCGTGATTCGGTCGTTGATCCTCGTCTACGAGTTTACGGCGTGAAAGGATTACGAGTAATCGACGCTAGTATCATGCCGACGATCATTAGCGGTAACCCGAACGCTCCGATCATAATGATCGGCGAGAAAGGAGCCGACATGATCAAGGCAGATTGGACGTGATAGGCTTGATCGTATTTTTTAGCCTAGTTGCACTTGCGTGATATTTGGATATCGACCAAAATTTTAAGAGTTTGGGGGCGAAACGCAATGAAAGTTTTCGATAACAGCTTGAAATTCAAACACGAGGTCATGACTTTTTTGGAGTCTCGAGATACTAATATCAGGGCAGTTAAGCGCGAGCATCAGCGGGATAAAAGTTTTTACCAAGAGTGCTAAGAGACATAATTTTGAATGGATAAGGTGTCAGTTTGTTCGCCAGTAACTAAACAGCACTCCTGTAAAATTAGAACCTAATCGATATCCAAGATTTTTCAATTGACTTAATGCGTGGATCCAGCCAATGTTAGTTCCTTTTAGCCTACTTGAATCTTTCAAATTTCAAGATAGTAAAGAACTTCGGCAAGTCGTTCTTGGTTCTCCCTCTGGTTGGTTTGAGGTCGATCTAAGCTACATACAATTGAATCTTTCACACATCTTCATACTTGTTTAATTCACCCAGGAATAAGAATTACAGTTTTGAAAAGAAAAAATCTCATTGCTATAAACTGTAAGCATCGGTGTTTTCATAGCAGGGTACCGCTAGCACTATCAGAACCTCACCACAGAAGGGCGCATTTCGGGCTGTTCATCGACTTTTCAACTTTTTTCGACACATAAAATTTACCAAAAAAAAAATGTGATATTTTGATAAATAATTTTCAAACTAAAGAAAAATTACAAATATAACTCTCTTTAAAAGGGCTTTGGCAACGGTACCGGTAGGAGTGATGTGATCGATTTTTACTTCATAATTGAGTCGTTTGTCGCAGTAAATTTTTAAGGGATTTTTGTTTCTCTTCAGCTAAGGCTTGAAAAACCTTTTTTTTTTTTTTTTTTTTTTTTTCTTTAAGTTCAAAGTGGAAGCGTTTGTTCCATTCTTACTAGCTCGAGGTTCCTTCTCGTTCTTGTTCCGTTTAGGATAACATTTCGTTCTCAGACTCAAAAATACCATTTTGTTCCCGTTCCCGGCTTGAAGAACGTTACTTTACTGACTTTTTTTTTTTTCGTTCCCATTCCCAGCAGGTATTAATACGGTTCCCGTTCGCGAACGGTCCCTAATGTCCAATGTGGAAGCGTTCTCGTTCTTGTTCTGTTCCCGGTTGATTTCAAAGATAAAATTTCTGTTCTTATTTGTTCTCAGAACTCAAAAATACCGTTTCGTATCCGTTACCGTTCTGTTTCTCAAGCCCTGTCTTCAGCCCACTAATCTGCTCGCATTCTCTTAAGCTATAAATCCTTCCAACACTGTGGACTTCTACCCTTAGTCTGTAGGTGTCTCAAAACTCTTGGTAGGGTTGACTGTCAGACCTACATGTTCAGACTCGATAGTGCTATCGATTGCTTCATTCAAACGGTAGTAGCTACTCTGGATCTCCGCTAGAGGGCGCTAAGTGTTATTCTCGATGAGAAGAAAGAGAACCCAAAGAATCTTAAAATATTTCAAAATCAGTGGAAAATCAAAGGATCAGATGTTCTTGTTCATCTTACAACCAATTTTTTGTAGCCTACTAGTTGATGAAATCATTGTTCCTATCGATCATAGCGCTCTCTTGCAGAAAAATGATCAAAATTATATCGATACTATTATCGATAATATCGATGTCGAAAAGAAATATCGCTGGTTTTAGTAAGGCGCTATAGAGGCAGGTATGATGGACAGCCATTTTGATTGCAAAAAAAGTAAACACAAGCGGGGCCACTTCCGTTTCATGCAACGAGCGACGAACGAAAGCGGTCGGGCTCTTTTGCAATCAAAATGGTTGTCCATTATACCTCCCCCTACAGCGCCTTTAGTTGTGACTATCACGCACCGTCATTTCCACTAGAGGCCTTGCACCTTGATTTGTCTCAATGGTGATGCAAAGAATGACAAAAAGGAGCGCGAATAATGCCAATTGCGTTTTGCCTTCAAACTTCTAGATTGGAAGTTGTATCCACAATTAAAATATAAAAATAGGAGATGATACAAAGAATAATAATTTAAGAAAAAATTTGATAAGACTGATGTAAAGAGAAAGTATAGAATTATAATTTTAAGGCATAATATAATTTGTATTATTCATTGTTTTAAAACACTATTCAAGCGCCAAAAAAGCACCAGAACGGGAATTAGGGATTCTAGATACTTTTTTTTGTTTTTTAATTTGAACGCTCTTCTTAGTCTCTGTAGAGATAGGGAGTCAGTTTCAAACAACTTCAAACATCATCCAAGAAAAAAAATTTAGAACCGCTTATCCCGCATTTACTCCAATTAATTTCATATGTAGTGAGAAATTATTTGACCTATAGAATTTACACGTGAATTTTCGATGAGAATCGAATAAATTACTTTGTTTAGTTACTGAACAATTGAGTAGTAACATTCTTTCTTAATGCCATAATTTAATACCAATTCAGTATTGTTTGTAAGGTGAACAAATCTAAGGACCAAACAACTCTTAGTGGGTTTTCAGATTACCATTTATTGTTTAATTTATTTTATTTTTTCCGAATGAAGTGAAATACGTTCGATAATTTATTAATTGTGCATTGTATATTATTGTAACCATCGCAGTATCATGTTGTACAGTTTGAAGAGATTATTGGAATTTGGTTTTCATATTATGTTCTCGCGAAAGAATCTTCAAGCAAAATATCAGCATATATTCGAAAATCTCCAAAGGCGGAGATATCTATAGTATTGGCGATTTCACTTTAGTACGAATATGTTTCAGCAAAATAATGATTCAATGATCTAATCAATCATTCATACCTGACTGTAGATAAGTGGTTTCCTGATTCACCATCGTCCTAAGCTTTTTTCCATACTCGTCATTGTCGAAAGCAGACAGAGAGAAATTATTAACCATTATACTCCTGACCGCAAGTACTATACAGTCTATCTAGGCACTTACGATGAATCCATTCGACTGCTCGTCGTAATAATAATGATTTCGACAAATAGCTAATAGAGACAGCGAAAAAGTTTTATTACCCGCTAACGTGCGGTAGCACTTGAGTGATGTTTTCGCCTACTCATTTATAGTGGCGCACGACGAAACATCGCCGTTTAATTAATAAATAAAGCAACCGAATTGCAAGCTCGATCCGAATTTACTTTCTTCTCTATTATCGGCCGCTCGTTCGTCTTACCGAATAGTTTAGGATCTCTAAACCATATGCGAAGACATTATTCTCTCGAAAAAAAATTCACATTTACTTTTCTTCGTCAGTATGCAAATTACATTATCGTACTGGCAATTTCTTCGTTTCCTCGGGCATTCGGCGACTCACAACAGCGATAGTATCAACGTAGAAAGTCCAAGGTCAAAGTACAACATTGCAGATCACCTAGAGTAGTACTTGTTGCGTGTATGTGTGAGTATGTTTTTAGGAAGAAAAAAAAAAAACATGAGAATTTTCAACTACGTAGCGTTACATGACTACAGTTTACTCATCGCCTGATATCGATCGAAGTTTTGAGATTTTTTAGACGAATTAGAGCACATTCGAGGCGAAAAATATAGAGCAGATGAAATTATCAGCATCGTCTATCGAACAAAAAGCATGACTAGAAAGTAGATAAATGACAATAAAAGTCACGTAGAAAGTTTTCCCTTCGATTCGTATCTCGCGAAAAGTATTTGTTCAACAGTGAAGAAGCCCAATTTTTGATAACTTATTGAAATAAGCGTCAGTTTAAAAGAATTCTCTACCAAATAGAACAGAATTATTATTCAGGTTCAACGTATTCCATACGGAACATAAGATAGTTCTGTTTTATGACAGCAAACGGCAAACAGTGCAAATAAAATTACAAAAATTAGAGTCTTTCGGAGAGTACCCTCCAATCAGTGTTGGTAAACAACCAAAAAAAATTTGTAAGAAGGTTACGATTATACTTAATTCACAAATTCACAAGCACAGCGAACGTTCTCGATTCAACAGTCATTCTCAAATTCGCCTATTTCCATAAAAATCAAAACAAAAAACAAAACGTTCTATCCTCTCGATGTCGCCAGTTGATTTTAGGACTTTTTTTAATCTTAGCTATAAATACCACATATTATTTAGCATCGAGATAATATAATCATGCAAATATTTTTCTTCATTAATTATCGCAGGTCTACTTTCAGGATACAAAAATTGTGCACGATATTTGAATTGTCCTCATTGATTTATTGAAATATTTTTCCAAACTGTCTGACTCCATAAGGGATCGAACATGTTCACATTTTCTACCTCAAAGAAACGAATTTGGACAAATTACGATTTTGGATTTTTTATTAAAAAACAAAAAAACTTGAAAAATAAGACAGTACGTATCGTGCGGGAATCTCATTTTGTACAACCGGCAAAAAAGATTTGAAACGACGCCGTACGCGCGACAACTTATGGTAACTTTCTTACCGATACCTGTTTAAATGTTTGCAGCTTCTCAATCTGCAGGAACAAAACGTTAAAAACACGGCGACACATCATCATGCTGTTTTCGGTATTTCTTATCAAAAACATAGAACCAACTAAAAATTGAACGGAAGAAAAGATAATCGCAAAAAAAAGAGGGTAGTCACTGGACAAATAAAATACGGATCGAATCCTCTGAAGAATTTCCTCAACTACAGTGTTACAAAGCTTCGTATTTGTTGTGGTCCGCCGAAAAGATGTCTCAATAGTTGAGTATAGGGTTTGGACCGACTTTGTAGATGTAGCTCTAGAACACAGAACGTTAGATGTATAGTTTAAATGTGCGAAATTAGTATCTCAATTTTATCTTTAATTTGCGCTAAATACGGAGTTTCTACTTTTTCTCTGAGCCAAATGGTACAGGAAACTTGGGATTTTGAAAACAGAAAAATTCCTACCCTCGACTTCCGGCGCATCAATGGTCCGGTATGATTCCCTTATCACGAGAAAAAACTCATCGCCCCCACTTCGCGTGCTTCTTGAGATATGAGCGTTGAAAGGTCCTTACGAAGGTTCTCTTTTCAGTTTTTTCAATTTTATTCAAAAACTATGAGCTTTCTCGAGATAATTTATAGAAAACAAAATGTTCAGCATCACATTTACTACAAAAAGTGTCTCTTGTTTATAAGCGCTATGACGAACAGGGACGTTGCTATGAAGCGATAAATTCTAACAATACTTCTTGGCATGCAGTGGCGTATCCAGGATTTTAACAAGGGAAGGAGTATGAGCGGGAGTGTTGCTGGTAAGTTAAAAAAAGAAATCATCTCGTCTCACCTCTTTCCTACAACCCTACAAAAAAAAAAAAAAAAAAATCGCTGGAGCTTTGGAAGGGGGATTTATCGTCTCAACCCCCCCCGGGCCCCCGGGCCCCCGTATACGACAATATGAACATTAGACAAAATGAAAAAAAATCCATTGTTGACCTCTGGTCTATCTTTTGCTAAGCATAATCTCATAGTCTCCTCGTTAAGAAGAAAATCCCAACTTTTTTCAAGGCCTTGAATATTTTTCTTAGCTTTCCCAAATTTTCCTGACAGCCGTTTGATGTGATCATTATATCGTCTAAGTAGGCCACAATTCCTATTCCTGTTAATGGTGCTAAAATAATATTGATTACCGTGGAAATACTGCTCCTCCATTGGACAAACCAAATGGTCAGTGAAGCCACTCATGTTGTCCATCTTGAGTCACAAAAATTGGTCTTATCAACTAAGTTTCAGAATTCTGGTTACATTGCCGGGCCAAATGCCAAATTTTGTAATAGACCTATGACATGTTTCATGTCTTTTCTCTAACCCCTAATTCTTGAAAATTGTCCGGGCATCCAGTTGTGACCTTGAGACTTGAAGGAATTTTGGTAAAAAAGAAAGAAATAATAAAAGAAAAATAAATAACATAAAAAAAAAATGAAAAAAAAAATAAAATAAAAAGAATGAAATGAAACAAAAATAAATAAAATAAAACAAAATTAAATGAAATTGAACAAAAATAGAATAAAAATAAATATAATAAAAAAATAAAATGAAAATAAAAATAATAAAATAAAAATGAATAAATTAGAAAAAAATAAAAACAAATAAAATGAAATAAAATGAAATAAAAAAATAAAATAAAATGAATAAAATAAAAAAATGAAACAAAAATGAAAAAAAAAATGAAAAAAAATAGATTAAAATAAATGAAATTCAAAATAAATTGAAAATAAAATAAAATTTGAATTAAAAAAATTAAATGAAAAATAAAATAAAATTTAATTAAAATAAATTGAAAACAAAAATAAATGTCCGGGAGGTCATTGAGAAATTTGCGAGTACCATCCTCTCTCAAAAAAAATAATAAAAAAAATTAAAATCAAAAAATAAAATAAAATAAAATCAAATAAAATCAAATATAAATAAAATCAAAAATAATTCTGAAAAAACTCAGAAGCGGGACGAACGAGCGGAGCGAGTGAGGCTTAGTAATCTCATTAGCCTGAAATGTACTAAAGTAGACTTGTACTGGACCAAGAAGCAGGACGAACAAGCGGAGCGAGTGAGGCTCAGTAATCTCATCAGCCTGAAATATACTAAAGTAGACTTACACTAGACCAAGAAGGCTCATTAGCCTGAAATATTCCAAAGTAGACTTATACTACATCAAGCGAGTGCCGCGAGTGAGTCCCAGACTCCCAGAAAGCAGTCAGCCTAAAGTACTCTAAAGTAGACTTATACTAGAACAAGAAGCTGGAAATTTCTGAAATTTATGAACTATGTAGAGCTCAAGACGACTAGCGAAAAGACATGAAACATGATCCTTATATTTTTGGCAATGCCAAGAAACCGTTCCTTTTTCTTCCTGTGATATACCTTTCTGTGAGAATACGATTATAAAGTGTTGGTAGAGCGCCTCCAGAGTTTCTCGACAACCAACTCTACCACTAGCTTTGACAATTTTATCAGTAATACTATATTATATGATCCGCTGTTGCCAGGGGGTCGATTGGTAAGGCCGCAATAAAGCCATCTTGGCAAAATAATACTTCTCATAACTTTCTCCCCCCGTATCTTCATACGGCCCATGTCAACTGTGTGATTTCTAGGTTCTGCAAAGGTTCTTAGTGACCGTTCCTTCCACTCTTCCCATGAGTATTGGTGATGAGGTTGTCATACCACTCACGTCCAGTACCTTGGAGACGTGCCTGCAAGTGGTAGATAATAGTAGTTTCTGTCCATTTAAACCTCTCGCGAAACTGTTCCAACGTATGAATCCATTGTTTTGTTGTCCATTTTTGCTGGTTTGGATCCCACTCGGGAATAATATCTAGCTTCATTGTCTGATGCACTGGTACTGGCACTGGTATGGGCGCAGCTCTTTGCTCTACTAAGAATAGATCCATCAGTACCTCTTGGCTTTTCATCCTTGCCAGTAAATCAGCTTATTCCAGCTCCTCTAACTACATTGTCTTGAGTCCGTAGGACCGTTGTCCTTGTTGCGCAGCTTCATCTTCTCATTTACAATATTGGAAAGCTGAGAGGCACATACAGCATGCTAAGAAATATTGTTAGGATTTATCGCTTTATTGCAACGTCCCTGTTCGTCTGAGCGCTTATAAACAAGATGCACTTTTTGTAGTAAATTTGATGCCGAAAATTTCGTTTTCTATAAATTATCTCGAAAAAGTTGATAGTTTTTGAATAAAATTGAAAAACTGAAAAAAGAACCTTCGTAAGGACCTTTCAACGCTCATGAGTTTTTTCTCCTGATAAGAGAATCATACCGGACATTGATGCACCGGAAGTCGAGGGTAGGAATTTTTCTGTTTTACATCCTAAAATCAGGGATCAAAATGAGCCCAATTCGACAAAATTCTCAAAAATCGAAAATCATTCAAACTTTTTCAAGTGAAATTTAACGCCGATTCCACAAAAAAAAAAAAAAAAATACCTATGAAGTTTCAAAGTGCGGGAATTTTCAATTTCTATGCTGGAAATCTTGGCAAATTGGTCAATTTTTGGCATGATTTGGTTCATAACTCAGCTCAAAGAAGTTGTAGGAACTTCGTATTTGACGTAAATTAGAGATAAAATTGAGATACTAATTTCGTACATTCGATCCATACACCTAACGTTTTGTAGTTTTGAGCTACAACAGATTTAATCCAAACCCCCATCCAATTGTCAACATCCTTTTGACGGACCTTGAATACAACAAATCGCTAGCGGTTAGGGAGGTTTGGAGCGTTCCACCTTCCTGATAGCCACCAAAGACATCAGCCAATGTGTTACTTCTTCTCCCAACTAGCGTATTTTTGCCGATGACGATAGCATTGCCCTACAATTACAGAGCAGCATACGCTTCCTCCAAAAAGCGCTAGAAAACATTTCTTTTTACGCTTCCGATCTTGGCATTCGTTTCTCTTCAGAGAAAACAGGTTTGGTCATCTTCCAAAAAAACAGTGGGGTACAACTCGGAGAATAAATGTTTATGGGGTGCTATTTTATAGGTGGTTGAATATCCAGTTTGCCAACTCTGCGTTGAGTGATGTGAGTTACAGGAGTTTGCTTGCAGCTTTGGTTACAGGAGGACGCGAGATTTCCCTCCCAAGCGAAGTCTTCGCATGATACAGGTTCGATGGTACCTATCCTCATCAGTTGAAATGTGAGAAGGAGGATAGGATAGAATGGGAAAGGAGGTGGGGAGCACATGGGTATGCATAATGGAGAGAGGCGTATGCAGTGGGACTGCTGCAAGAGCCTTACCGCTTCTGGCTGAATAATGACCTACGCTCAACGCCTAGAATACCTGTTTCCAAGTGGACCCTTAGGACGGAGGGGTGGTAGTAACACACTGAGTTGTAAACTTTGTTTTCATCTCATCAACTTTCACATCTTCCATGATGAAAAATCTACTGGGTACTAGAGCCGTACCACTGTACTTGAATTGTACTCACGACACATTCATACACAATTGAATGTTAAATTAGGCTCACTCGCTTCTTACCTTTCAGTTGTTATCGCACACGTTCCCTTCTGCTTTTGCAGCGCGTTTTCACTTGATTTCGAGCAGATTCGCTCCACGATGGGCGATATTGGGATTTATTCTACACTTCGTCGAAAGCTTGCTTGTAATTTTATGAAACGACTCATTTTAAGCAGTCGTAATACAGAATGTTCTGATATACATACTCCCGCTCGACATTCTTAACAATGACTGATTTTTTCTAGTCATTCTATACATTGTCAATTTATGTACAAAGTAATTTGTGGTTCGTCATGAGAAAGTATCGTCTTCCTTCGATAATAATTCTGACTACTCGCTTTGCAGCTTCTTGCAAAACGTCGCCGTTTTTTCGAAGCGATTATTTGAGCTATTCCAAATCTTCTTACAGCCTGTATTACATTGTCCTCGCAGATATTTTCTGTTTCCTGAACTCTCATTGCTTCACGAACGTGTGATCTACTCGTACTTCCGCGCATTGTGATCATACATGAAAGTAAGTCCAATTTCAACAGCGAAAATTGTAGATGTATGTATCTCTTACATGCTTACCTGTGTTTACCCCGCGTACAATGAATTCGAAATGCATCATTAAAGAAGATGGAAGAAGAAAGAAAAAAAAAGAAACAATAAAACGATGAAATAAATGCCATGCGGGCAATAATAACTGATTATGATCTCTATCATTGTTGTTAAAACAGCTATGTCAAACGCTGTACGACGTTCTAATCTTATGTTTCACAATCTTCTCACTGGTTTAATTTTCATTACATCTTTCGCACATTGCGTGGAAACTTCAGCTTCTACATATTATTCACATTTTTTTTTTTTTTATATCTTAAATATTAGAAGAAGTTTGAGAAAGGACGGTGACATGCTAGACCAGAGGGAGGTATGAATGAGTTGGTCGAACATGCGCAATAATGAGACGGGAGAAGACGATTTCTTCATGGCGAGAGTTTCTTCTCGAAGGGGACCGAGAAATAAAAGTTTTTTACGAACCGAAGTTTGTTGTGCGGTTGGCTCATTCAAAGGTTGTACCAAGCAGTGAGGATACGGTGTGAATTTTTTATGTCATACGATAGAGAAAGTGATTTTAGGTAGGAGGGTGGATTTTTGGGCCGCATGGTCAACCTTATCATGAGCAGGGAGGCTGATATGAATAAGGATCCAAATGAAGGTTACTGTCGATTGGACTCAAGCGAGGGTTTGAAGAATGGCTCAAATATGTTTACAAATAGGGTTTATTGGATGGAAGTTTCGAAGAGTGGAAAGATGTCCTCAAATTGTAGAGGTCGTTGACTTTTCTTTTAGTTGCTGGAGATATCTTCGTATCAGATTGAAAATAAAACTCGAAAAATTCAAAAATTCAAAATGAATAGAGTATTCTTCAAAGCATCTGCTACGCTTTATGTGACGATGCATACATACGTCTGTTTTTCCATAGCTGATAATAAAAGTTGTACATCAAGTAATTAGGGGCTTTCAAGCTCAGACTTCATTTTCTTTTTCTTTCACATACTCCCATGTAAACATACGGCTTAATTGTTTGAATTGCACGAATTACAGCGCACAGAAGAATTGAGATGATAGAAATAATAGAGAACGTGACTTCCTAAAATCAAAAGTCGGTCGCACCAATTTTTCCTATCTTTCCGATTCATCTCGTCGTAATCTTCATATCTCTCACAAACGGCGATGCTTAAGCTATGGGCTATACCTGTCAACAAATTAATCTGTACGCTCGTTATTGTACCATAATTATAGAGCACAAATTAATGGTTTAATATACGTAGATAAGTTAAACGTCGATACGTATATTCGGATAAGATAATTTACAATCGGAGAGGATTCACTTCGGCATTATAGTAGTTTGAAAATCGCTCTTCTGTACACTCCTACATAAATTCCGACGATGAACTTTGAAACACAGATACGTTTGTAAAAAGTAGAAATATAAACATCTGTAATAACTGATATCAATAAAGGAGGCGAGAAAAATATCATCTTCTCATCCAGATTTCTCAGGCCCAGTTATCTGTCTGTAATAAAACAACGCCGTTTAATATTTATAGAAATTAATCTACAACGTGTGTATGTGAGTACGTCACACCTATCTCTCAGATCAGAATCATGCACTTGAGAGACTTGTTATCCTCGTATGGTCGTACAACGGGCGCCCATTTCCAAAAAGAAAATACTGTGTAGTATTCCAAATGCCATCATCTGACGACACGTCTAAGCCTTTAGATTAATTTTAACGAAAAATTTACATTAAGGCCAGTTTTCATTCATGTAACTTTTTTTTTCGGTACACCGAAACCAGAATTACTGCTTCTCGTAAATACCGTAGAATAAGTTACTGATAATTACACCTAAATTTACGAGAAGTATATGTAAATTTCAAATATCAACATAGTAGGCATCTGTCAAAACGACGGGATGGGCTTAGTATATCACGATACGCTCGGATACGTTAACCAGTAACTCGAGGGGAGAAAATCATTTCAGTTATGCGGCTTTCCTTGAACTAGACCACAGAAGATCAAAAGCGAAAAACCTTCTTAGGTTGATTGCAATCATGATATGCCCTCCGACTGAGAAATACATTCATTTAAATATAATGTACCGCCAATGTAACTTTCATTAAACAAGCATCCGATTCGCCATACGTACATGATGGGTACATGAATGTGTATGTATACAGTTTACTACGAGATAGAAAATGACATTTCGCGATTCTTACGTATTATTCATTCACCGATGATGATGTCGTTTAATTAAATTTAGTTCCTTTTTCTGAACAGTATAAGACAGCGAACAAATTACTTGCAGAATGTAATGAAGTACTTTCATAATAATTATGTTATATACATCCCTTTTTTCCAAGAACTCCTCCAGTTACAAAAACCGCTAATCTGAATTGTAAATTAAAAAAAAAAAAAGTTCTAGCGGGACCAAATAAATGTGAGCATGCACAAGAAGACCAATCCTAGTCAGCAAAAAATCAAATTTTAGGTTGTGGTCGATTTCTGTTCCTCGGAGAGTCGTCCAACGCGACATGCGTGATAAGTGTCTCCAAGAATTTTGCAAGCCCGAATTCGGCGATTAAATGCTACAATATTAAAAAAACATGAAAACAGAAATACATTATGGGTCGGAATTTTAAATTCTTCACTTGGTCTCATGTTACGAATGTTCAAGTATATTGCCAAGGGAATGTTTTCTCGCGAAAACAATTATATTCTTCGCTGAGTCTCGATATTTGACCTCCCGAGAACCCAATCACGAATTTGTATTTGGGGTCCGAGCTGTGTATTCTCAAGATCCTGAAAATTAAATTAATATCCAAGTCTGATCTTCGAGAGCCGGAGGGTAGTTAGGGCCTGCGTCTTGATTTGTGGATTTGAGATCTCCTTTGGAGGGACATCGGGGGGCTCGATGTGTCTTCAAGTGTATCCGCAACCTTGTCGCGGTAAGGGGGCTTAAGATCACGAGGATTGACCAATAGTGGAAAGGCTCGTATGGACTTCACCCCATGTATGACTGTCACAACAACCCCAATCACCATTCCTTCATTCACACACTCCACAGGGAACATTCACACCTTACCCTGTACAACTCCTAAAAATCCCCTTCCTCTGTCGTGGACCGCGGGAGAACTCACTATCCCGCGGATGTCTTGTGAGAACCAAGTCTGGGAAAGAAATCTCACACTTTCTAGTAGCCCAAATGGGAAACAAGGTACTCGATCATCAAAGAACGCCAGCTTGGGGTTACGTACTGCTTGCAGCATTCACGTCCGCTGATAGGTTAAGTACTGCTCTGCACTTCAG
Source organism: Aspidiotus destructor (assembly GCA_035079395.1). NCBI lineage: Eukaryota > Metazoa > Arthropoda > Insecta > Hemiptera > Diaspididae > Aspidiotus > Aspidiotus destructor. The sequence continues at coordinate 4,240,246 of JAVHKZ010000003.1, read as the reverse complement.
GTCTCTCTTGGCGGAGTCTGGCTGAAATTTGTACGACCTTCACTTCCGGAAGCGGGTTACGTACTGCTGTGGTCATTCATGCCTCAATCCAGCATCTCCCTCTCACTCTTTCCCCCAAAATCACAGGGAGAGTCACCCCTCGGCGCAGTCGTCTGGGGTCTCTGCTGGGATGCCCCTTGCTCCTGTAACTCAAGGGATTGGAGAGCAGAGACTGGACTTCAATGTACACCCACCATCACCCAACATCTTCACGTCAATCCTAGGGTACCTGGCCAAGAGATGCACGGCGGAGGCGTATGTCAGTCTACGGGGAACCTGCAGGTACTTCTCGACCTCTGCATATGTATATAGGGCCATCCAGGTACGATGCACTGCCTGGGGGAGACTAATTCGTTCGTTCTCGGTGGAAACTTTTATGGATTCAACTACCCCAAACCAATTGACCTCTCACACCGGATCACAGATCAATGACCTGAACCAGAGGGACCAAGCAGTCGCTGCCCAGATCTACTCTCTGCAAGACTCTGGAAACTTTTTGCCGCCACCAAGGTGTATCCCTTGCTACAAATATGGAAACTCAAGTTATCAGCACAGATGATGAAGACTCAATACAACTAGGACAGAAGAAACAAAACCGATTACCCTAGATCACAAAACAAAGCTGCCAAGGATCACATGAAGCGTCAAAGGGCATTTGGATACAATAACTTTGCTGAAACTGTAGTACCCTACTGGGAGCCACAGCACATGCATGAAACCGAATTTGAACTTAATTGGCGAAGACAACAAGAGAGTAAAGCCATGACTGATTTCCTAGGATGGACAGCCAAAGCCAACCTGTTACCTCAGCCACTCCTGCTATACACAAGCCACAAAAGGATAAATTAAAGAACTTGAGAGTCAGCATCCCAAGCTGCATACTACCAGAAAAAGCAGACAGAAGTCGAAGCTTAGGCAACTGCGAACCTGGGGTAAACGGAGAGGCCAATGCCTGGAACCCACAACTGGACCAGAAAACAACGACCACGTCATAGAAAATCTTCGCAAAGAACTAAACCACGAACGCAAGGCAAGGAAGAACTAGCAGAAAAAGTAGTAACCCTCTTGCAACAAATTGCCACTCAGCACGATGCCATCCAAGGTCTTACAAAACAAATAGGCACCACATAACAAGCCATAGCGGCAAAAGACAGTAGCTATGATTTCTCACAAAAACAGTCATATTCTTTGTTGAGTCTCATTTTCGAAAACCCAATCATGAATTCGTGTTTGGGTCTCGAGATGTAGACACTGAAGAACCTGAAAATCTAATTGTATCTGAATTTAAACTTTGCAGACCAAAGGGTAATTTGTCACTGCATCTTGGCTTGCAGATTTGCTACGGCAATGTATTTCTACAAAAATGTTTCTTGATTAGCACCCACTTGAGCATTCGTTTCTGGGTTTCAATTTTTGAATTTTTGAAAAACCAATGACCAATTTTTGCCTTGGTCTGGACTTGAGGATTTTCCTCTAGTAATTTAGTCTGACACTCGGAATTGTGTATACCTTTTTAAAATTGTGTTCTTACTTGGACCACGATGATATAAACGTACCTACGTGAGCCACATCGTATTGCAATAATATCCCAATTTTCCTCCTCTTTTTGGTTGTACGTAGATAAATCTCATTGAGACATTACGCTGAGCCATTTTTGTGGCATTTACCTATAAAATAATTTCTCTCTCTTATCCTCGAAATACTATCAAGTGTATGCCGGCTTACCTTTCATGGAAAAAATGCGTAAAATTATTGTGATATCGTTAAAACAATTTGAAGATCTTTATTTTATCATTGATGCTCATATAACGTCGTGATAATCTTTATGAAAAAAAAAAAAAAAAAAAACAATGGTAAAATAATAATCTAGGTTCCACGTGAATCTCAATAATAAACGAGACAGCCAAGTAGCCTATAAATAATTCTGGATTGTAGTTTATTATGGTTCGAGTTTAATGTCTTCTCTTATAAAACACAAATGACGTGAAAGGAAACACGGAACCAGTTCTAGGAAGTATCGTTTCGAAGCTCTGCGACGCCGCCGTAATTCCGGTGTTGAAAAAGGGAGTTTATTTTGGTCCAGTTTCCCATAACCGATTTGCTTTCGGAACTGGCTTGCAAGTATTATTTAATTTCGCGATGTTTTCATTTTTTTTTTTTTTTTTGTACTTGTTCACCTTAAGCTATCTGGATTTGCTAATAAGTAATCGTCGGATCACAACTGAGTGTCAACTATGACGATGACGTGCTGCGAAGCACGTGTTTCCGTTGTTAGGTCGAGAAGTAATGCCAATTACTATTCAGTTATCTAACTTCATACTGGATTCTGACTCGTATAATCTTTTAGTATTGTTCATCCAGAATTACTGGTTGCTTGTATTTTTCATAGTCTAGGTATTCTTTCGCTTCTTCTATCTCCTTATATTCATCAATTTATGACCTAAAGTACGCAGTGTAATATATTATTGTTATGAAAGGCGAATATGTGTGGTACAGTTGTCAAAGCGAAACGGTTAGAAATTTTTTTTTTTTTCAAAATTTCTCGTATCGATTAGACTGTTACGTGAGTTGGCTTGAGGGCAGGGATTTTCAAAAGTGATTTTGAAAATGATTACGCGGACATTGTTACCTACGATAATGCTTCGTTATCAATCAAAATAAATAACGTTCACGAAGAATATAAATCATTTAATATAATCTCTCGCAATTAAGATTCAATCTAATTACCTGGTTTAATAAAATACATTCGGTGGGAGTTACCATATTCGGATATTCGGCCCGATTCGACGAGTTAATAATTTCTTCGTGTTTTCCAATTTCTTTTTGATCGATTTATCATAGAAATTATAGCGTCAGCCTAAAAGTCGAGGGCAACAAATAAACTCTCAACACTTCAAAACGTAGTTGAACGTATTTTTTCATTCTATTTTTAATTCTACATTTCTTCCATTCGAGCGACTTTTCTTGCCGCAATAATTCGTGTTAAGTTACTCGAGTTTCATCTTTTTTTTTTCCTCTCTATTGGTTATGGAATGTAATAAAATTTACACTTTTTTCACTTTTCCATATTTTAACAATGTTATTTCTTTACGGTTTGTCTACTCATTCGTGTATCACGGGGTACTTATTTTCCATTTGTATGTTTTTTCGTGTGCAATTTCGACCTGCCTTCCGGTCAGTTAAACCGGAAAATTAACAGAACTCGAACTTAATTATTCGAGAATGCGGTCGTATGTCTTTGAAATACAATGAGAGAGAGAGAGAGTGAGAGAGTGATGGGGAAAAAAGGAAAGAAAAACAATCAACGTTCGTAGTGTCTCGATTATGCAATAGTACAGTAGTTCGGCTGCAGACTCGTGCCATCACGATAATAATAATGCGTCTCAGTTATGACTAGAAAGATGAGGCGCGTTTTGCACAGCTCTATTCTTCTGTACAGTTTAGGTACTTCTTTCTGAAATATTTCGTGTGTTCGGTGAACCGTGTTGAGTAGAAGGCTACCACTGCTAGCAAATTGATATCCTCCTCCTCTCTCGATGTCGTCTCTTCTTCAACTTTATTTAAAAGTCAGAAGGTTAGTTTCGATCTTTTTGATGTCTTTACCGGCTCCCTAGCCCTTTATCAACAAGGAACTTGTTTTATCGGACGGTCTTTCTGGAAAAAACGTCCGCCGTCCGGGAGGCAACATGACCTTGGAACTTGGAAAATTTTTCTGATTTTCTCCTATCGCTTATAGCTTGGCGGATGAAATTTTTCCAAGTCCCTCTCCTATCACCTATAGCTTGGACTATCGCCTATAGTTTGAAGGTCAAAATTCTTCTAAGTCACCCATCTATCTCCTATAGCTCGTTCGAAATCCTATCATACATACTAGTATCAAGGGAGTATACTACAAGGGGAGTCCTAACCTAGTTTATATCCAAGATATTTTTTTCAGATATTGAAAATCCGTAGATCTGGCAACACTGAAAGCCTGATTGAAATAGCTCCTTCGAGTAACTAGATGTGCAATACTCCATACACCAATCGGTCTGGCCCCTTCAATGAGCTATATATACGTTTTAAACACCATACGATTCGTAAAACAGGTTCCCTGCCTCCTCCCATTCAACTCCATTAAAGAACCCGTGAGTTTTTTGAACATCTACGAGTTCGCGGCCGCCCCCCCTCCCCCACCTTGACGTCAAACAGAAATCAATGAGTTTGCGCCCCTCAGGCCTAAAAGATAATATACAAGGCTTCTTCTGAATGAAAAACATATTCTTCGGTATTCTCTCAGGCACGCATCCTCAACGGATAATGTGCCCGCCCTTACCACAAAGGGATGAAATCACCAGAGTCTCAGCCTCGAGTCTCAGACTCAGTCTCGACTCTCAACTCTAAACTCTTGAATCTCAACTCTCGACTCTCGACTCCCGACTATCAACTCTCAACTCTTCAGTCTTGAGTCTCGAGTCTTAGGTTCGAGTCTCATGCTCGATTCTTAGTCTTAAGTGTCAGGCACGAGTCTCGATCCCGAGTGTCAGTCTCGAGTCTAAACCTCGATTCTCAAGCTCAAGTCTCAGTCTCACGCTCCAGTAGCAGTTTTGAGTCTCAGCCTTGAGTATCAATCTCGAGTATTAGTCTCGAGTCTCAGACTTGATTCTCAAGTTCGAGCCTCTAGCTTGAGTCTCCGACTGAGACTCGAGCTTGAGAATCCTGTTTGAGAATTGAGGCTGAGACATGAAACTGACACTTGGGACCGAGACTCGAGACTGACACTTGAGACTGAGACTTGAGCTTCAGACTTGAACTTGAGAAATCAACGCTGGGACTCAAACTCGACGTTGAGAATCCAGTTTGAGAATCAAGGCTGAGACTCGAGAATGACACTCAAGCTTGAGACTTGGGGCTGAGATTAGAGATTGAAACTCGAGACTGACATTTGAGACTGACATTTGAGACTGACACTCGAGACTGAGACTTGAGCTTGAGACTCAAACATGAGACTCAAATTTTAAAATCAAGGCTGAGACTCAAGACTGAGACTCGAGACTGACATTCGAGACTGACACTCAAACCTGAGACTTAAGCTTGAGACTAAAACTTGAGACTTGAACTTGAAAGTCAAGGCTGAGACTTGAACTTGAGACTAGAACTTGAGAATCAAGGCTGAGACTTGACTTGAGACTGAGAATGAGACTCGAGTCCTAAGTCTCAGTCCCAAGTCTCAAGCTTGAGTGTCAGTTTCGAGTCTTAGCCTCGATTCTCAACCTTGAATCTCAGTCTCAAGCTCAAGTATCAGTTTTGAGTCTCAGCCTTGAATATCAATCTCAAGTATCAATCTTGAGTATCAGTCTCGAGTATCAGTCTCAAGTCCCAGCCTTGATTCTCAAGTTCGAGTCTCAAGCTTGAGTCTTAGAGTGAGACTAGAGCTTGAGAATCCAGTTTGAGAATCGAGGCTGGGACATAAAACTGACACTTGGGACCGAGACTCGAGACTGAGACTTGAGACGGACACTTGAGACTGAGACTTTAGCTTCAGACTCAAACTTGTGAATCAACGTTGAGACTCAGACTCGAGATTGAGAATCCAGTTTGAGAATCAAGGCTGAGACTCGAAAATGACACTCAAGCTTGAGACTTGAGATTGAAACTTGAGAATGACATTTGAGACTGACACTCGAGACTAAGACTCGAGACTGAGACTTGAGCTTGAGACTCAAACATGAGACTCAAACTATAGAATCAAGGCTGAGACTCAAGACTGAGACTCGGGACTGACACTTGAGCCTGAGACTTGAGCTTGAGACTAAAACTTGAGACTTGACTTGAGACTGAGAATACCTCGAGTCTCAGCCTTGATTCTCAAGTTCAAGTCTCGAGTCTCAGTCCCGAGTCTCAAGTTTGAGTGTCAGTCTCAAGTTTCAGGCTTGATTCTTAGTCTCAAGTGTCAGTCACAAGTCTCGGTCCCAAGTGACAGTCTCGAGTCTCAGCCTCGATTCTCAACCTCGAGTCTCAGTCTTGAGTCTCAGTCTTGAATCTCGAGTCTCAGTCTCAGTCTCAAGCACAAGCATCAGTTTCAAGTCTCAGCCTTGAGTAACAGTCTCGAGCCTCAGCCTTGATTCTCAAGTTCGAGTCTCAAGCTCGAGTCTCAGTCCGAGACTCAAGCTTGAGAGTTCAGTTTGAGAATCGAGGCTAAGACATGAAACTGACACTTGGGACCGAGACTCGAGACTGACATTTGAGACTGACCCTGGAGACTGAGACTAGAGCTTCAGACTCGAACTTGAGAATCAATGCTGAGACTTGAGACTCAGACTTGAGCTTAAGAATCCAGTTTGACAATCAAGCCTGAGACTTGATAATGACACTCGAGCTTGAGACTTGGGACTGAGACTTGAGATTGAAACTCGAGTCTGAGACTTGAGCTTGAGACTCGAACATGAGACTCAAACTTGAAACTTGGGACTGAGACTTGAGATTGACACTCGAAACTGAGACTTGAGCTTGAGGCTCGTCCTTGAGACTAGAACTTGAGGATATTACTTCAGGCTATTACTTGAGACTAGAACTTGAGAATCAAGGCTGAGATTTGACTCGAGACTCAGAATGAGACTCGAGTTTCGAGTCTCAGCCTTGATTCTCAAGTTCGAGTCCCGCAAGTCTCAGTCCAAAGTCTGAAGCTTGAATGTCAGTCTCGAGTCTCAGCCTCGATTCTCAAATTGGATTCTCAAGCTCGAGTCTCAGTTTCGATTCTCAGCCTTGATTCTCAAGTTTGAGTCTGAAGTTCAAATCGCAGTCTCAAGTGTCAGTTTCGAATATCAGCCTTGAGTTTCGGTCTCGAGTCTTAGCCTTGATTCTCAGCCTTGATCCTCAAGTTTGAGTCACATGCTCGAGGGTCTGTTTTGAGGGTCAGTCTCGAGTTTAGCCTTGATTCTCACGTTCAAGTCTCAAGTTCGAGTCTCAAGCTCGAGTCTCAGTCCCAAGTCTCGGTCCCAAGTGTCAGTCTTGAAACTCGCAAGATAAGTTTAAACCCTGGTTAACGAATTAACTGGCCGAATTCGGTTCAACACTTGATTTCTGAGGGTCAAACCGGTCCTCAGTATAATGAAGGCTATGGATGTACTCGTAGGTCCAAAAGTAGAAAAAGTCGAAAATTTTCCAAGGCTCTATGACGTCATTGACTATTTTGCTATTAGTTTGGTGTACAGTCCAAGTAAGTGAGTAAATAAATTAATATAATGTACTAGGCTTATTCTGATCAAAGAATGTGAGAACCCGTGAACCAATTAGCCTAATATTACGGTCGACTAGAGGGATATAGTCAGACCACTCTCAAAGTTTTACACGTAAACGCGAGACACAGGCTCATTAGTTCATTTCTTATCACCAGGACGCGATATTGCATAGTTTTTGAGATAATTACGTTTGAAAGAATTCCTTTTATTAGGCTGTCATTTTCATAAAACGTCCACGTTCAATCATTTGTGACGTCATCATTTTCGGGACATTGTCTGGGGCGTAGAATTGATTTGATCTTCCAACCCTGATTGTTATGTCATCTTGCATAGAGAAATTTGTCTAGGCTGGATCATACAAGCAATGTAACCCATTATATATTTTGTTGGGGGTCATTCTCAGGAAACGTCTGTGTCTGTGAAGTTACCATTTTCGGGGAACCGTCGAAGGATTAGAATTTTCGCAATCGATGAGGATGATGTCATCAATCTTTATCTTAGATTATGCTGTATAGACCAATTTGTCTAGGCTAAATAATAACGATAAATCTATGTCTGGTTATTGGAACTTTTCTTGTCGGTTTTTCTATATTGTCAATATATTCGCCCAGACGATGATTTTACTTTGTGGCATGTAGTTATAACCATGTCTTATTTCGTTCCAATAAATTCGTCCCACCGGGTCCGTACGGATTGGGAAACCAAAAAAAAAGAAGGCGGTAGGTCTGAGTACGCTTCATACTGGGCTCATTCTGGACCCAGCTTTAAACTAGGTTTAGGCCCTATTCTTTCGCACTGTCTGTTTTATCCTCTTCCCCCAAAACAAAGGACTTGGAATATTTTTTCGAGAAAAATTTTCATGCTTGACGGGTGACTCCCTCTACCTCCCCTCGTAGGTATTATACTAGGCATATACGAGGATTCAGCTTTTCATATACTATTACACTAGGTCCACGTGTAGGCTTCTGCAGGTGATTGAGGAATCGGCAGGTACACCTCCTTTTACCTTTACTTACGATTAGATCATTTTTATCTTCTTCAACTCATGATACATTTGTACTTAGAATGTCAATAAAATCTGGCGACCGATTGTTCAATAATCTACCGAAGTTTATTTCCAAAAATCTTGTCATTACAATAAATTCATTTATTACATCGTCATATTTTCTAATAACAGATGTGTACACGCAACATTCCTGGACGAGCTACTAATCGGCATTATTATGGTACTATAATATTGGGTATTCGAGAATTTCAATTTCTTTCAAAATGCTGTCCCGCCGCGATGTCGCGTACATAATCGACACGCTAATTACTAGCGGCGGATGGCCGGTAAACGATCGACTAGAGCGTTTGTTGTTTTGCGTTCAAAATATTTATAAAAGTGAGAGTAAATTTATTAAATTACGAATTGACAGACAAAATGTAACGCCGAAGACGCGCGGATTGGTACGAAGGAGATGCACACCGCTGCGCCATCGCGTTTGATGATGGCACTTTGAAGGAGGAAGCGAGACCGAGACTACTCGCAACGTACCGCGACTGGAATACGTGCATACGAATCTCGACCGCACGATCCGCCAGTTCGTATTTTTCTTCGCGACGTGCTTTCCGTCGAACAGTCGTGAACGTCGTCCAGGTTTATGACGGTGCCGAAAGACGGTGTTAACCTACTGCTGCATTCGCGGATAACGATTTCGTACTTTTTTGCGACGTGCGCGACTACTCGTCTACGAGTTTTAGCTGCTTATTAATACGTATACTGTGCGAAAGAAGAAAAATTTTCGCGAGTGTTTTCGTGAAGATTTCCGATAATCATTGTTGGACCCAGAAAACTTGACCAGGTAAATGACTAGCAACAAGAAATTGAGGTTTATTAGTGAATATTCTATGAAAGTTCAATGTTTTGAATAGCATTTACTTATATCAGAAATTACAAAACTAAAAAGACGAGTGAGCTGAACGACCGATATCTCACAAAAAATATTTACCAAGGATCAAGGCACTTGAATTATCTTCTTGTTCGAAAATAGCCAACGTTTCCTTTCAACATATACGAAAGGGGAAGGTCGACTGGTGATCAAAATTCTTAACGATCGTAAAATTGATATTTTTTCCACGATTTTCTTTTCTTCGGGATAACTTCGAGTACGTCTTCGAATTTCGCATTTTCTCCTTCAATGATTTCAAAAATCCAATCGCTCAAAGTTATGGTCCGGATATTGAGAAAACAATCAATACTAATACACATAAAATGGGAAACTTTCCATGACAAGGGATCACGGTGAGCGGGCTCATGCTTAGAAATACCTTGTACATGAGCCATTTCCATACAGTTTTTCAAGTTCGAGTTCAAAGAGAACAAATTTTCAGGCGATGGAAAGCACCAACAATCTCAAACCAGTCCAAATTAACGATATTTTTTTTTCTGCCAACCGCGTTTCGTTCCCTCCCATCTTGAGTAACTAAAGCAAATTGCACATTGAAATAAATAATTGAAAGAAAAAGAGGTAGACGATGTATAGCGTTGTTGTTAAATTATATTAGAAGCGAGCATGTTGCCATCGCTGTCAGGAACGAGAAGTACAAAAATCGTGATGTTTATCGATTTCGAAACGCACGGCACTGCTCATCAATTGATGGCTTACGCGATAGAACTTTTCCACGAGAAAGTTATCCCATTTCTCCGCGAAAATACACGACTCTAACGAACGCTTAGAATCCTTGAAATATTTTTCAGGAATTTACAAAACCTATTTCTTCCATTTCTTACCTGCATTTTCGCCGATTCGATGATCATTTTCCAAAAGAAGGGAGGCTTTTTCGTGAAAGAAGTACAATCAATAAATAGTTTATCGACTTAATCAATAGAGCCGAGAAAATCGGATAAAATAACGAGTTTCGTGTTGGAACAGCTACCGCATTCTCTTATTATAACGAGAAGTCGAAATGATCAAATTTGATTCCTTTCAAGACAATTTCATCGTCAATTTGGTTCGCCAATATATTTTTAAAGCAGAAAACATCGTTTTAGAGAATTCATACTCCAACTTTCGAAAAAAGAAAGAAGAGATTCAGGATCATACATTTCTATGTGATTTCAGCGCAGTAATCAGGATTTGAATGCGTATAAAATCCCAAATAATACAACGACTGGACAGGACAGCTACAAATTTTTCGAACAATGATACCTGGGAAACCATTCAGGATACTGAATAAAACAGTTATTTAGTCGGACAATGTCTCTTGAGAGTACATCTTTATATAATTACCCCCCCCCCCCTCCTCTAAATTACTCGTTGATATTATTTCAGTACCCCTTCTCGTCATACACGCTCAAAGTATTAGCGAAGTTTTCCCAATTCCCCAGGTTAACGCAATTCTTGGAAGTCTTCCTGTCCATCAGCAAGAATTTTTCAAAGTCTAAAAGTTGAAAAATCATAAGCCATTTTTGAAGCGAAGTTGGAACCTGCTTCATCGGATCAACCAGAGAATAATTTTCAACCTGATGGTTCTCAGCGAGAAAATCGACCTGGAGGGGGTTTGGAACAAAATTTTGTCCTCAGTACCCGTCAGACGTGTGGAACATACACGAGACCGCGGTCTCGGACAACGCTAGTAGGTTCAGCCAGCTCTTAGGTAAACACCACCTAGACATGTACAACTTCCTTAAGGCAATGCAGAAAGAGCAGGAAGACACTGGGTCTAGCCTAGCAGAACTTTTGATAGGTCGCAAAGTGAAGGTGAGTCTCGACAGAGAGAATGGCTCAAACTCTAAATACGACTTCGAACAATCGTCATGGAATACTACGAGTACGAAAGAGATAAGCGTTACAGCATTGGCACAATGTGCACCCGACCTAAATTTTCAGTGTAAACAAAGGCACGAAAAATTAAGACTTTTTGGGATAATGGGATTCGAAGGGCTCAAGACGGTCGCAACAGTAGTGCGAAGAGCTTTGAAGTGACCTTGAACGTGTACAGTCTTTGGAGCGAGCATGTTATGCTCTTGTGCAGTACTTCAAGATTCTGACGTGTTTCAAAGACAAAGATTTTACCGGTTCTTCCGGTCTCTACCACTTTCTTCTCATCTTCATCGCCTTTTGACCCTGAGTCGAAAATCAGAACAGACCGTCTATGAAACTTATCTCGCGTTTTCTAAAGACAAGGATTCTGCCGGTCCCTTCGGCACTTCCTACTCCCTCCTCACCTTCTGGCCCTAAATCGAAAATGAGAAAATTCTCGCCTTGCAAAGTTTTCCGATATGCACCAACTGTGACGATAGCGGATTCGGTGGGAAATCCTTTCGTCGTTCTCCAGTGCCTCGCGCTCCGTCATCTCACTGAGGACGCCGCACGGTACATCCGCCAATTCCGTTCGGAGTACCTAGGCGGGTTTACCTTCGCCTTCCTCTTCACTGCGACAACAAGCTTCTCCTTCGCAAATTCTTCTGGTTCCCTGTAATAGCAGCGACTCTTCCGGATGACATTTGATGGCGATGTCGGGTTATTAGTTATGGCACGTGCTAAACATTCGTGTTTCTCAGGAAAACAATTTCAGTAGCGTCTTGCACGTCTTGCACCCTTTCCTTCGTTAATTGCCATGGAAAAGATGAAATACAAAAAATTGCCTTTCTTAGTAAACATTCGAGAAGGTAGCACAGCATTCAGAAACTTGGACATTTGAGAAAATAATACGTCGAAAAATTAGACTTTTAGAATGATGGTTTTTGAAAGTTCAGCTACTCGAAAATTTGACCTTTCAAAAAAGCAGGTTCAGAAAAAATTATACGGTAGTCCAGAAACTATGGGAGTGGTTAAAATCCCTTTCAATATCTTCGCGCCTGCCAACAAAAATCTGGAAATTATCAGGCTTCAGAAGTTCAATAAGAAGCTCTAGAAGTTGATATGATTTGTTGATGCAGCTTCGACTTCGGTTTCTTCATTAGCTAGGTTGCATTCTTATTCTCAACGAAGCAAAAGAAATTGTAACAGAAACAAATGGGCCGTACTTAATATCACACACGTTCACGTACAGTTGAAGACATCCAAAAAAGGTTACCTACGCCTGCCTCGTACACCTTTTAGAGAAGTTCCTTCGCGGAGATGCTTTTTTATCATCGATCACCGACCATGTCGCGTCGTTCACATAAAAATAGTAGGTAGATCTTCTTCTTTTCTTTTTTTATCAAAAAGACTCTAACTGACTGTTACGCAATCCTACCTCTAATTAGATGCTCACTGAAAACCGGAGAATAGAATGGTTTCACGAAGACGTGCGTTTTTCTATGATGTTTATTCCTCGTCATTTCCTTACGACGTTAAAGTAAAACGCTTTTGGGTCAAGGACGTAAGAAGAACACGAGTAAGCAATCTTGAAACCATTAATAGTGGACGAATGAGACATCATTAGAAAGTAATAATATTTGATTGTAATACCTTCGCGATAGACATTACCACATCTAGAACGATGTTTTATGCAATTTTACAGGAGATAATAGCGATACAAATTTGAATTCAAAAGTGGAACAGATAAAATTAGGATCGACTGACTTTATCGACAGATTTTTAGTTTTGAAATACGTACGAGGAGAATGAGGAGAATGTTCGCATAGAGGGAAGATGGAATATTTTGGAGTATAGTGATAACGAAACGGATCAAAAACAATATCAACCCACTTCATGTCTAGGACCGGGTCTAGCTTTCGTCGGCTCCATGAGATCCCTGAAAAAAGTACACTATGCGCGGCTGTGTTTTTCATTATTCAATCATTGTTGTTAAACTGCAATTACAAAGACCCGGGACTAATGGCCCATGTTCGTGATAAATCCGATATTTCACCATCCAAAAGTTCGACAAAACGAAGGGTGAGACGTTTTGTACAACCCAATGCATCGGTCTCGGAGACGTTCTTTCCGTACCGTCATAATGAGCGTGGTCGTCTCAATTCGCAATAAATAATTTGTACTTTTCATAACTATTAAATCTCGGATAAGTACTGGTAGCATTGACTATAAAATTGCATAATCGATTTTGACTAATTACTAGGGCAAATGTGGGACAGACCGTATTATTATGCAATTAAATAAAGTTACCTTGAATGAGACGCAAAGGAAGCGGAACTGATATTCTCTCTCTCGAAAAGAAAAACTAGTAGAGAAAGTAGACGCGTCTTACTGTTGTTGCATAAATATTGAAATGGGAAAGAAGGGTTATAAACAAAGATGATGCAGGTGTTGAGAGTCGACCTATCGACTTGGTATTAGTTTGCCCGACACGTAAACTGACCAGCTTTTAACTAGGCTTGAAAAAGTAGAAAAACTTTCAGATTGAATTGAAATTTCCACCGTACCGCCTATCGGTAAAGTTGTAAACGCATAATAATATGTACAAACTCGCGATGAGATACATTTGTAATTGAATGTATATTAGTTCGCTCGGCGTAATCATCCCTACTCATTTGTAGCCGGCCAGTCGTATCGCCATTAATAATGCAACTTGCATTCTTGAGGAACTATTTCACTATTATATCATTTGCTCATGGTTAGCATTTACAACGCTCGTATTATGGGCGCACACCATACCGAATAAAGCCTGAACAATATCGCGTAAGTGCTAGATGTTGATACGTGCCGCTCGATATCATGACAAAATGGCATTATGGAAAGATCAAAACTGGTCGAAAATTCAACCGCGTAATACATACAAGCGTGTACCGCGCAGAAAACTTTGTACTCGGAAGATCTCCGCAATTAACATTCATACCTTCTCGCATTACTTCATCATTGTCTGTCAAACCGTTTCATTTGTTCGATAAAGACGTATTTTACATTTTAAATCTTCGACTATGATTCTGGCGTATACGTACAAAGCATGTTCGGTTCGTACATTCGCGAACGTACGACCGGAATACAATGATGTTCCTGAAAATTATTTCATTTCATTCAATTATTGCGGTGGCCGATAGACGGACGAGTGACAAGGTATATAATTTATGCGATAAAACGCGACATTCGCAGGGAGTCGATTCTTATGTCGTCAGGAATATTGTTCAGAAAGTTTATTATAGTTTCTTGAAAGGAATCTCATTTACAAATCAATATACAATTTAAAAGAAGAATACGCAAAATATTCGCAATTTTCCTCCAATTTCGAATGTCTCCACCAATCCATTCACACACAGTGGCTGCGAAATAATTAAGTAACTTGCGAAGTATTGAGTGAAACTCTGTGGTCGATCACGGCCTAGGGTCAACGTTTACACCCCAGGAAGAAAGCTGAGACAATCTGGAAATAGTAGGCCTAGTCTTCATCCATAATTCAGAAATTTCACGTTAACCTTTCCCTCCTGAAATGTCAAATACATTTCCTGATTATGATGACATTATCAATTTGTAGTTTTTCGTGCCTTGTATTTCGATGCATATCTTACAGAACAAAAAAAAAAAGACTCGAATTTCATTACTTTTCCGCAAAACTGAAGGAAATATACGAAATTTACGATGGAAGCTGTTCGGCATTCGCATACAGCGAAGCTAATCAGTTAACAAGAGAGGGTACATCACTGAAATTATCTAGGTAGTTGGTACCGCAATTGAATTTAGCACAAGTACGTACATGACCGAGTGCAATTCCAAACTTGACGCGAATTCCAATATTCAGTGTCATCAACTAAAACACCACACTTCAGCTCGCCTTCTTCCGAGCATAATTACGTGAATAGAGAAATCGTGCATTTTAAATGAACAAATATTTGTTCTTGAATTTTCTATGTACCGACGAGCTTCCCACAGAATTGACACAACGCATAGAAATGTTGTCAATAGTATTGAGTGTGCAATGCAGCAATCAATGATCTTGTCTGCTTCTATACACAAATCTGTCCGCTCATTTGGGGAACTGTTGATCAGCAATGCTACGTCTGCTTCTCCATCGCGTCCAGACTAATATTGTACAGATTATATTCAAGATCTTCATTCACTATTGGCAACGGTTGAAAAAAACTCACCATCTTTTTTACGAGACTGAGGAAAACTAAAATAATAATTTCTTTCGCCTTTTTTTGAAATATGTTTTGCACAAAAAAAATAAAAAGGAGAAAAAGAAAATCTAGGAGCTTTTTCGTTTCAAAATTGGCTTTCCAAGATTGACTTCGTCATGCTCTTATTGGGAATATTTTTCAAAAAGTCTCCACTGAAAAAATAATGGTTTTCATGCTGAGCGTAGAGTTAAAATATCTAGTAGTCCACGAGATAATAAATCAGGCAAAGATGAAACTCGGCTGGATTGTTAGTCACTCGTACATGTCCTAATGAACTCTTTTGAATCGCCTACCCTTCCGATGTGAGCGTCACCCTCAGCTGTTGTTTGCCAGTATGCTTGGTGAACATTGAAAAGCAAAATACCTCTTATAAGAATAAAAGATCATACCACAATTTTCTAGAAATATTGTCCTGTTCATTTTTTCCCCTGACGTTGATAGTAACTGAGATGATCGCAATCAAAAATGCTTTCTATGTATCTAACGTAGAATATACTTGTTTGGGATTCCCATTTTAACGAGGACAAAATTTTTCAACAGGAACTTTCATTTTGTGGGTGCTAAAATTTTCATTTTCCCCAAAGAACTTGCCCCTCTCTGGAAAAACACACTAAGTTTTGAAAAATGAGCTTAATCCGTCCCCTAGTTTTTGAAAAAGTTGTTAGACATTAAAAATTTACTATTCATCAGTAATTTCACACAAACATTAGATGAAAGTCATTTTTAATTGTAATTATCTCAATTAATATTCGGGCCAGGTTGCGCCAGCATTGTCACTGTTTAAACCTATTGCTTCCACCTAACCTTGTAAGGTAAGCGAGGAATGATGGTATTTTAAAGAGAAAATCAAAATTGTTTGAGAGGTACCTACCATCTAGAAGGGAATTTTACGCTCAACAAATTTCGATCTCTTTATCTTTGCGTTAATCACATTCTTTATTGAAATAATATTTGAAATTGAAAATTACGGCTGACGATCCGCTAGGCGCGTTACAATCGGGAAAATTGAGGCGTTTGAATGATCAGTGAGTTAAAATGGAGCAATTAGGAAAAAATGTTCTGGCGGAGCCGAATAAATAAAGATTATGTTTCATGTCTTCTTCTCTCTCAAAAGTCTAATATAAATCTACTTCAGGATATTTCAAGCTAATAGCTTTTGGGTGTTTCAAGCTAATAGCTTTCAAGTAGCTCACTCCTTGTTCTTGTTAGTATAAACACTACTGCCAGATGATACTATCGAAAATCTGTACCCGCCATTTTTTCCAAGACCTAAAAACGGATTTCTGTAGATTTTGAATGATCTAACAATAACGATCAGGAGAAACGTATCTCTCACTCTAGAGACTAAGGTACTTTTCCCTTGATCGACTCAATGTTACAGAAAACTGCGATATCAGCCTATAACGGCCAAGAGAAAAGTATCTATCATCCTTCGAGCACAAAAAATACCTATTTTATTCAAAATCCGTACATCTGGCAGCACTAAGTATAAACTGACTAGATCCGTTCATAATTTTGATCATTAGCCTACGCCCGGAAACCCTCTCATCACATTTTTTCAGATGAGAATTTTTTTTTCGCGGTTGCATGCTCCTATACATTGAAAAATCTTCAGTTCCTTGGTTTTCTTTAGACTGCACTTCCCGATAAGAAGTAGTCACTCGCCTCAGAATAGACCATACCCATCTGACCCACTCTTCTTACGTCTCTCACCTTCTTCACCGTGCTACAATACTGATGATTCATCTCTTCGACACTTCTTCTCCTACGCAGCTTTCAAAAATGCCCGGCTTCATAATTCTGTCTCCCTTCGCATCACAGAAGCACAATGAACTACTTACAATCCACCTATTCTACAGCATCGTTTATGTTCACCCTTTCAGTAACAATTCGCTCCTGAATTCAACGAAAATATATGTACATAATTATTATATGTACGCGATAAACGTGTAGTCAGCTTGTAGGTCCAAAAAGTGTAAAAGGTCAAACTTGGTATATTTTACTCATATTTTGTATGCCTCGTGAGAAATAGTCATTTTGTATTGTGCAATATTACACTCCCGCGAACAAATTCTTGAGTGATTATTATCAGATTTATTTTGTAATATATCACTGAATCGCTCGTTCATTATTTATAATGGAAAGTATTTGACGCTGAAGAAAATTACCAATTTTTTCGGTATTGACCTCGAAACATTTGTTTATTATGCTTCTAAAACTTCAACTAGGAGCACGGCACCTTTCACCGACTATTTGTATTTTATGATACTAATGATAACGAAAATTATCTGCAACTCTGTGCACGTATATCTTCAATTTATTTATAATAATTTCGTCATCGGAATTGTGGCATATCAAGTGTTGAGTAACTTCCCTCAAGTTTACGGCTATTTCTATGCTTTCTAACTCTTCAACTCATGAATCTTCGACGAAGAATTAATAAAGTCTGATTTATGTTCTCTGACACAATACCCGTAATTTGAGGTGTTGTGAACCAAAAGCGTAAAACCAGAAGTTCGGGTGTAGATATCTATTAGACAAAAGCGGATGGAACAATGTTCAAAGACCAGCAGATGGTGGATGCTGAGTTCGAAATTGAAAGCACGGATTGATCGAATTATGCGCGTGTACTTCAAATGAAATTCCATTTCTCCCAAATAAGTTTCTAGTTTGACTCGTGTCGAGATTTGTTCGGTAAGATACTAAATGAACGCATCCGCAGCCATGAACCACACCTGTGTGCTAGGACTATCTGGTCACTATTAGACCGCGCATCGTTTATTAAATCAAGTCCGTCACGTAGCCTTATTTCGGAAAAATGTGATAATGAAAATTAATCCTACAAATTCTTTCTCAATCGATCGTTCAATACGCGTCCACGCCTTATTTACCGTCCTCGGCTATTTAAAAGCCAGAGAAAACAATTTTAATGTTCTTCCCGACTATCGACCATGACTGTTTCTAATCTCGTACTTATACGTGGACTGAATCTTCTGTCTCCTAGCTCAAAGAAGGTACTAGTAATTTAGTCGCGATCCACTTGGAACACACGTCGCGATGTCGTCTGCTCGTTTTATTTCGATAAATGATACGATTAAAACGAATTACGCGGACAATAGTGGTGCATTTTATTGGGTAGTAGTGAATGAGATACGCTCCGTAACGAAGATGGAATAAGTTAGAAATGATTTTCTATTCATTAGTACGCTCGACGGGAGCAATGAATGTTCGTGTTTAGTCATTCGAACCTCATATTGCACTGCGTGAATTGTCTACTTCCGAATGATCATTATCTGGGCCAAATCCTGGCGAAGTCGGAATCGAATGCCAACGCGAGTTTTCAAATTTGTGAAATTGCGATGAACAAAGATGGGGAATTCCGTATTCATGCTGAATTCAGTATCTAATACAAATTTGGGTTCGAGAGTTTCTCCTTTCGCGGCTATGAATTTTGATAACTGTACACTTGAATCACGTAAACGAATACGAAAAAAAAATATTGCTCAAACATTCCTTTAAAATGATTACGCCGACATCAAATTATTTATTTTAGATTTGAGAGAGTTATTTTGACGCTCATATGGCGAGGCCACCTACGAGTCGAATTCGTGACGCAAAAACTCTATTGTCCCGCTCAGTCAGAGAGAAAGATGCTTTAAAGAAAATTGTCGTGAGCTGCGAGAAGAATCATTCAATCTTGTTTCGGTATCAGTTTTTTTATTACAAAATTCTAATCTTTCCTTTTGTTTGGACTCAAAACATTTTCGGATATCTGTCGGTGTCCGTGACAGTTTATATGTTTGAGCGTCTGTAGTCTAGAAAACCAAGGAACGCATGAGCCTGGAATCGCCCCTAGCACCGTTATCTCTCCTTTTGGGTATTGTATCGGCTGTCCGGAGGGCTCGGATTGAGAGTAGCCTGGCTCCATTTTCAATTCTCCTGGTCAGCAAGCTGTGCAATGCATATGAGATTCCTGCGGGGGTCTACCCTGCTGACTGAGGGAGCGCTCGGCGCTGAAATTCAAGTAGTCCTATATCATGTGAATAAGCGCGTATCTACTCCACCAGAGCTTTCAACCACTACCGAAAGCTCACTGGGAACTCATCAGCAACGCATCGCGACTCCGGCCTTTCTCGGGGAGGGAGGTTATCTCTTCTTTTTTTTTCTTGTTCTTGCCTTTCCAAGGGCACTCCCGCGTGCGTGAGCGTCCCGTAAGTGGGGGTGCTGATGATATGGTTGATGAGTGACGCTGCAGCAGCGTGGGGGATTGTACTCATGAATGAGAAAGCCCACAACGTGACTGTATGTGCGTTGATTTTCTTCTTCATGCGGCAAATTTAAATACATGGTTCCATGTCTCTATTGCTTTTCGGACCAGGTTGCCCGAGGCTAGTCTTTCATCTTTGCCGATCTCATAAAGAGACCGTTTCAACTGACTCCGTTCACGTCTTCACGCCTCACCTCGAAGAAGATGTGTTGTAGTCCATCATTCTCCATTCCTGATCATAATGAAAACACGGCTGTCTCTCAACTTTACCAATCTTGTGTAGCTACTTTTCGAAGTACCCTCGGGCACTCAACATTTGTAGAAGAAGACTTTTCTATCAGAAGGTGCGGTGCATGAAAAATTTTTCAAAATAACCTCCGTAGAACCGGTTCCCTGAAGAAAATCACGGAATTCTCAGCCACTTTACACACGGAGAATGTAATTCTGAATCTTCTCGGGCATATTAGTCTTCGGCTCAAAGAAAATACGATTCATTGCCCTCAGTATATACATTTCTTAGTCCAAATGTTGCGGCACCGGTGTTAACTTTTTTTTCATCAATTTAAGTTCCATCGATCTTCCTAGATTATAAAATTGCATTTTCTACCGGTGCTCTTGATCCACTCTTCAATATTTTAGGTCTACCTACCAATCGATCACATGATAAAAACATTCAAAAATTCACGTCAAGCAAGCGCAACAAAATCTTCATTTTCATTCAATATTCAAACACGACGTGCTTGTTTCAATTTTTTTACCTTATCAAACACTGACACAGAAACGTTGACATTCTTTCTCGGTACGAATTCCTGAAATCGCGACTCATATTCTTGAGACTTGTCTTTCCTTGAACATAATTGCCATCGCTTTCCTCCTTCATCATGAGGGCAAATTTCGCAATTATCTTACTTCGAGAACATGGAATCGACGAGTACATCAATATTCCATCACGCTCTTTCTCGGTATTTGCATCATTCCAGTTGCTGATGGACGATTTTGCATTTGTAGGTGAAATTCTTCTCGTTGTTTAGATTTTATTAGCGGAAGATCTCGTTTTTCAGTGTTTTGCGTTCGATAAACTTTATTTATATAATTCTGTAACACTATTAAATAATAAAGAACGAAACGAATGCATTTTTTTTTTTTTAAAGGTAACGGAATATTTTCAATTCCTCATATTATTATTTTTACGCCTAAGATATTTAACACGAATATGGGCAAATTGAAATTCTGGCCTCAGCGGTTTACTTTCGATTGTGATAAATCAAGAAATAATTTCAGGCACGTAGTCTCTTATTCGAGATTATTTCCCGATATGCACAGTGAGACCAAACCTAATTTACATATGGAACTCGTCGTTTGAGTCAGCGATCGATACGTGACACGGTTATGCAAAAAGTGGCGATCTAAATTTTTTTTTCTTCGCAAGCAGTTTGACCAGTAAATTCCCGTCAGTCTGACCGTTTTAATGATAGAAGGAAAGCATTTCAATAGTCAAGTTTGAAAAATAGTTTGACCCTGTTGTAGAGATGGTCAGTAGTCTCGGATTTGCGAATTTGTCGATTTTTATCAATTTTTCTTCTTCCTCAGCGCGGAAGAAGCAAGAATTTCACCGCTATTCAATTTTCATATTACTTCATTAGGTCACCCATAAAAGTTATACGACAAGTGGTCAAACATTCATTTCTTGTAGAACCATTACGGTTCGCAGAGACAATGTCGCAATGTTGAAACTGAACCAATTTACTACACAATCAATTATCGCAAAATATTTAGGACATTTTTATGTGAAATATCGAACTTCGCACCATTTCTCCACTATCCATTATTGTATTAACTACTTTCGTTTAATGTGATTGTTGAGTAAACAAGGGAAAATGATCAGCAGTTTTGTACACTCACTAACTCGTCACGCAAGGGTCAATAATGTATTGTTCAACTAATTAGAATTTTGTAATTCCAAACGGAGTTTTCGATCGAAACCAGGATTCAAGGTAAGCCAAACTGGGTGTGATGAATTTCCAAGCGCCGTTGTCGAAATTGTCTCAACGGTTTGCTACGTCGCGTTATCTAGCAAAAATACCCGTTTTTTTCTATTATACGTAAACGAGCGCAAAATGAGACAATAAATAAGAATTACTACTACATTTTAGCACACTCGCATAGGTTTCTCGGAATACACGAATATTAATTCATCCGGTCTATACTAATTCGATAATATCGGCAGGAGAATGCGGCTACGTGTCCCTCCGCATTTTCAAGATGGATGGTTTTATAACGCCCTTCGTCTTTCGATAATCAGATTGAAAAAATCTCGACACACTTCTTCGGATGGCTTGCATTACATCGAATTTTATAAGAGACGACTCACATTAACATACATTTTATCCTAATATTCATCAATGAAGAAAAACGATTTCTCTGCGAACGAAGACTCATTATTTGAGAGGACAAATAACTCGAAAAGGTGACTGTACTTCGGATCCTTATCTTTCGCCGTCATGACTGAAAAAGTGTTCCCGAACTGCGTCCTGTGAGTCCCTCCTACGACCCGATCGCATTTGGTAAATTAATCGATCTTCTACGACGTCGAAATCATAGTGACCAAGCTGTTCAATGGAATTCGCAGCACAATTTTCCATAATGATAGACTGAAATGATAATTACGAAAATTTTTATCAACTCATTTTTTCTACATACTCGGTCTAATATTTAATGTCAGACCGAAAAATACAGACGACTGAATTTGAGAAACAGAATATTGACGACTTTAGTGAAAAAATATAAAAATGTAAAAGGGAGGAAAACGGAGGGGAGTATTTTTTTTCCGCAAGTCAATAATCACACGCAGAAAGTCTACACAGCCCCGTTCAATTTTAATAAAATGATTTTTTTTCCCCTTTTTTTTTCAATAAAAATTTTATGAACTATGAAAAGATGATATATCGTGTACTTCCGGTAATTTTTTAGGCCAAAAGAAAAACTAAAATTTCAATAAGATAGACATCATTCATTTCAAAATTTCAACCTATCGCTCTGTCCTCTGCTATAACTGAAATTTTTTTTGAATTGTGAATTTCGGTATCTCAAAATTACATTCAATAGTCAAGTACGGTTGACTTCATGACAGTAGAACTGCAAAAACTGACGGATATGAAGAATGAAACTTCAGCAGTGTACGGCTGAAATTCTCTTCATCAAGAAAAACATCAGTTCTGAGGACGAGTTCGGGTTACTTATAGATTCAATTCCTTTTCTTAAGTACTATCCGTTAGTTGAGCACGAAGAACTATTCCTACAACACCATGATAAAACCTGACGAGAATTCATTTAGCCTTCAAGTTCGATACTACAAGGTTCATAGAGCACGAAAAATTCTATTTTCTTGTAAGTAGGAGATGTAGGGTTCTCAGAGTTTCAAGTTCCTAGTCCCAAGAAATTCAAAAGAATTCTCAAGTCTATCACATTCCGGAAACAGGGGGCGACTAATAACATGCTCTAAGCTGAAAGTATTCAGGATAAAGGAACTGAAAAGTTTCTGTTACTCGATCTGCGTCAAGGGTGGTGATAAGCGAAGGCAGAGTGGATGATTGCCCATGGGCGACAAAGACGTGCTTCTGACAAGGAGCTCGAGAACGTACACACTTGAAATCTAGAACTTTTGAAATTCAATTTTTGAAGAATGAAGACGAAAAATATGTACATGCAAAAAAAGAATGTTCTGGCGGAACCAAAGATCGTGTTTCATGTCTACAAAGCTAAGCTTTATTACACGAAAATAAAAGGAGAGTAAAATACTGTATGTAAGAATGGCTAGTTCACAGGCTCACTCGCTCCTTTCGTTCGCTCCAATTCCTATCCTAGTGTAAATTCAGTATCTGAGGAGAATGAGATAAAGCAGGAAGTTTCTTCGTTGGTCTGTTTGCCCTCTTATACGTATCTCAAGAACCTTCCGACCGTCGCTTTCAAACTTTGAAGAAGCATAAACTTTAAGCCATGAATCAATATTTTACCTCCAATAGAAGAAGAATAGTTCTTGAAATTTGTGTCTCGGGTGTACGCAAAGGAGCAACGAAGATAAAATAAAATAACGGTATCTGCAGGGTCGTCAAGAACCAAACCAGGCCCGGGGAAAATAGGTTTTTTTCTTTGTTTTTCTTAAAGTTCAAAAGATTATGGTTTTAAATTTATGATTTCTTCACAAATCCTGAAAATCCAAGGCTTGAAAAAAGTATCCTCCCTCTTTTCGGGCCTCATAAATGCGATGTCATTCCTGTCATTCTGTCCGGTACATGAGCAGCGATGCACTCTGTCCTATCGTCGGTATTCGGGTACTTTCGGCCCATTTAGCAGAAAGATGAAGTGCAAAATATTTGAAGACTACGCAA
This sequence comes from Aspidiotus destructor, assembly GCA_035079395.1. Lineage (NCBI taxonomy): Eukaryota > Metazoa > Arthropoda > Insecta > Hemiptera > Diaspididae > Aspidiotus > Aspidiotus destructor. The sequence goes on along the minus strand of JAVHKZ010000003.1, from coordinate 4,216,291 downwards.
ATGTACTAGAGAGACGTTACATCCTAAACTGAAACGTACGATAATAGCTCTGCTACAATTCTTGATCACATCCAGCTTCGGTTTTCTGTGAGTTGCGGAATTTGGAACGGAGCTGGAGTGAAATTGGCGAGAAAGATTTCATGAAAATGCGTGTACAAAACAGAGGCATTTGCAAGCTTTCAACTACGTTGCAGGCGAGTGCAAAGTGCGAACACGGGTACCTCAAGTTGTCCTCCACATTGGACCAACAATAAGAATTAGCCGGAGCGGCCAGTACTGTATTATGTTGAGCGAGTGATGGGCTCACTTGCAAAAGCTAGTACAGGCCGAGCTTAAGCCCAATATAATATCAGAGGTGGGAGAGGAGAGTTGCAGGGTTAGTCACTCAAGTTTGCCTGAATAGTCCTGCAAAAAACATTTCAAATAATGGCTGGTTTTTGAAGCAAAGTTACAAATTTATAATCACCAACAGGCATGAAATTGATGGAAAAATTCCGAATCACTCCATCCAGGATCGCTAAAAAGCGCGTGTTCTGTTCCACCGTGATAATACGAAAGAGTACCTAGACTATGGCGGTATGAGGGAGAAATGAAACGGAATTGAAGATGTTGTCATCTCCTCTAGTTTGTAGAATGTGTGTTTTGGACGTCTTTTAGGGGATTAGGGCCGCATTTACGCATAGGCCAAGCAAGCCACGGCCTGCGGCGCAAAATCTTCAGCGATGCGTAGGAAAAAATAGATCATTATTGTCGGGTGGGAAGACAAATTCACGGGTTTTTCAACGGAGTTGGAGGAGGGGAGGCAGGGAACCTGTTTTATGAGATATTTTGGATAGACCTTCTCTGAGTCTCATGGTGTTTGAAGCGTTGCACATCTGGCTCACTGAAGGGGCTCATCCAACAAACAGTATATTGGACTCAAGGGTGTGCTTCGTTCGTGAAATCGAGCATTAAAAACATGGTAGGCCTACCGGAAAATATTTCTAACTACTCGAGTTTTCCATAGATCTTCCTAATTTTTTGGTATGTTCTTCAGAAAGGTTCGACTAGAGGTGCTATAGAAGCAGAATTTTAAAATTTTATTCCATACGTTTTTCATTTCACTTCGAGATCATCAAAAATTCGAATTTTCAAACGTAAAATCAGAATTTCTGTTTCTATACCGTCTCGAGTTGAACTTTCCTTTAAAACATTTGTGAAGATCGAAAGAATTGATTGTAAAGTGGAGTTTTGAGAAGTATTTTTCAAAGTCTTGTAAAATCATTCCACAAAAGGACTACCCGCGCACACCCGACTAGCGTGGCGTAGTGACCGCTGGTGAGCCGAACCTTGCAGGGTATTTGGGGATGTATATGCAACTTATCGTACACCGTTTCAGAGTTAAACTAGGCTAAGACTCCTCCTTCTATTATACTAGATTTATACTATTACGCGATATACGATAGGAGGAGACTTGGAAAAGGTGATAGAAGGGAAAATTGAAGAAATTTCGATCCCCAAGCTATAGGCGACAGGAACGGAACTTGAAAAAATTTCGACCTTCGAGCTATAAATAATAGTAGAGAGGCTTGGAAAATTTTCGACCTCTGAAGTTCGCCGCTGGGCGAACGGCGGACGTTTTTTTCTGATAACCCCCCCCCTCCCCATGATACAGGTTCCCTGTTAATATAATTTCGGTCGGGCGCACTGCGTACGAAAGAGAAAATTCTCTCCAACCGTAAAATGCATATATGAAATGGAAGAAACAGAGGTCTTCGACTTCCAAGTAACATACACGAGCTAGCGAATTCGGATCACTACCACATATGTATGTGAGCCATAAGATAAAGAATTCTTCTTGTTTCCTCTCGTGACCCAGCAATTCAAAAAGGGATATGCGGTTCAATTTGAAAATTTGTGCTCGATTTTCTCAGGCTTGGCTATCTACAAAATAGACCTCCTTTTTCTTAAAATCAAGTAGAAGTCCTCATTTTAGATTTTTGATTCCAGTCATTTGACCTTGAAGGAAAAACTTGAAAAATTGCCAAAATCATAATTCTTTTCATCCTTCAAAACATTTCCAAAAGTCGACCTCTTCACTAAACAGCAGCGCTTATAGACAAGAAAAATTCGAAGTAAGAAACCGAGATTATGTGAAAGGGACCCATTTCACGTTCTTGCAGAGAGTGCTTCTGTCAGACAATCGTGAACGACTCTGCTTCATTATACGCACATACAGAACAGACACATACTTGACGATAAGACGAACCGATTTACCTTCACACGATGTCCCCCACGTAACGCGAAATTAACTGTGAAGTTATTGTACTTCGAAAATTTTTATAATGAACGCGGTTGGGCATTTCAAACAATTGACGGATGTTCTGTGGAACAGAACTAAACACTACTCCAATTTTTTTACGATTCGAGAGTGGCAGGCAATTGAAAAATCCTCTTCTTCGCACCCCGGGACACGAGACTGCGGTGAAAATATTATAGATATTCATCATCTTGTTTTAGCGGGCATAATATAGCTACACGCTGTAAATATAATTATCGGTCCGATGCTGTACGATGCTCACGTATAATAACGAAGAAAATTATGTAAAATCTCGAATACCAGTAAATATCATACTCACATTCGGTGGGTAGCAATTTAAGATTACATCACACCTTCGTGTCTACTTGTTAAGCCGTACAAGTCGATTTGTGTTCGTTTGTACCGAGCGATGTTATACCAGAATCGCTTTCAAGAGCCGGCTTCGGAGTAAGGGAAAAAAAGCGTATTACGAAATTGCATTTTCTATATGTCTAAAATTCGACGGTAGAAACCACACGATGTAATAACGTACACGCGATCCTCCGCTGCCTACGTACAATTCCAGTTTGTACGCATAATTTACGATAAGTAAACAAAGAGTCGTCTTCAATTCCCGCACAAAGATTTTTGAAACGCTCTTGCGGCCGACCAAAGGTCAATAATCCGCGGCTTTCTGTTTATTCCTACACAAGCCTAATCTGATCAATAGATCGTTTCACTCGGCACGCAATAATCACTATTTTATATCTACCGAATACACATAAAATCAACAACAACAGGCATCGGCATTAAATTTTAATTTTAAACGCCAATATTGGCTTAATGGACGGGTACACGTACGTCCGTTTCGGCGCTTCTTATGCTAATTAAGTCTGTAAGCGACTTCAACGCTTAGCCCCCTTACTTATGCGTCGAGCCAAGCATGTGTAAATGTGATCATTATAAGCGTAGCGTAGAATCAACGAATATAGTTTATTACACAGTAAATAAATGCCAGATAGGAATAAGATAGATGAGACACGCACCATTTACCGCGAGTATGTTCACGAATTCTCCTCAATGAAAGCGTCGTTACATTACTTGTACTAACAAATTACAAATACGGTCGAAAATGGGCGCGAAGACTTTTTTCCCCTGTGTATGTGTGTGTCTCTCTTTCTGAACAGAGCCGCTAATGCGCAATCCGTAAACGAATTGACTTCTGAATAAAATAAACATCATTGTAGTTTTCGTTTTTAAAAAATCGTTCACGTTTCTCTGTTACAGTCGGGTTCATTATGCGGCTATTCCATAATCCTGTGCAACTTCCGCAATCACGGAGCAGTCATACCGGCCTCTGAATACAAGCGCATTCTCACACTCGATTACGAGATCGCGCGACCCAGCTCATTCACGATGCACCCGATACTTCGTAGAGAATCAACGTTCTTTTTCGCCGAATTGAAATCGTCGTCATCGTCGTCGCCAAAATCGCGCACTAACGTGCAGCGCAAACAATTATGTGAAGTGCCATACTATGTTATTTTCGCTACTCGCAATCGGTACAGCCGTAAAAGCTGGTATTAGTTTGGTGGGCGCCGGCCTTTGGTTTATGCCGCTTTTACTAGCCGGTTTAACATACTTCCACTATGACATTTACGACCCCGAATCGCATCCCGTCGACCAGAAGGTACTCCGCAAACAATACGACTTCATCGTCATCGGCGGTGGCTCGGCCGGCGCTGTGGTCGCCAGCCGTCTGTCCGAAATTTCGCACTGGAGCGTTTTGTTGCTGGAAGCCGGCCCCGATGAAAACGAAATTTCAGATGTGCCATCGCTGGCGGCCTATCTACAGCTGTCCAAGTTGGACTGGCAATATAAGACCGAACCAACAGGTTTGTCAGAATGCGCTTCTACGAGTAAGGTATCATAAAACTCGAATATGTATCTCGCAAAAATATCTACTTTCCGCCGGCCGGTATCTATCTCAGAAATTTCTAGCATGGAGCTCGATAGAAGAGAGGGATCGATTATTTTGAGCATCGAGCATTAAGGAGGATGGGAAATCCGTGGGAATTTTCAACTCTGGGTCACATATAGGGGACTCGACGAAGAGCAATGAGCTGTAAAGGTTGAAGATGAGTAGTTTTTGAGAGGAGTGAATGAGGAAACTTTTGATCATTGGAATATTGACCTCCTGAGTGGATTATCTCAATCGTGGTTGAGCAATATTTATCAGCACGAGGGGGATTTACATAGACCAGGCCTGACCAACCTGCGGCCTGCGGGCCGCATGTGGCCCGTGAAGCTCTGTCGTGCGGCCTTCCAGAAAACCCACAAAGTAATAGGAAACTCATGATTTCATAATCAAAGTTCTACAATGAAATCGTTATCAAATTTAGGTACACGATTTGCGGCCCGCAGAAATTTCAGGAGAAACGGATGCGGCCCGCAAATCGTAAAAGGTTGGGCAGGCCTGTCTCATACCTTCGAGTTCAGCATCCATTTCTAGCGTCTGTGATGAGGGAATATATGAACTAAGTAATTAGGAATACCCACTTTCGAGGAGGTGAAAAGCAAAAACAGATTTGTCGGAATGATCTTGAAAGTGTTTTCGATGTGAATCTTCTGGAGACGCAGGGGTGGAAGTAGAGGATGATTTCGGGAGGGGAGATTCACGACTTTTACACTATTCGACAGGCAAAAAAGGAAAAGAAAAACGAAAACTTTCCTCTTTCCTCCCTATAGCCTATATTCACTTGCTTTGTCGTTCATCTTTCCCTTCAATATTTTAGGTTAGAGGAGGGATATCCCAGAATTTCCCGCGTGAATCCGTCCCAGCTAATGTTCACAAGGCAGTCCTGGCATTTGATTTTATACTCACCACTTTTTCCAAGTATGGGACTGGGTCTTAGGTTTCTGAGAAAGACGTTCTAGCATGGCGGTGGCATAGAAGATGGACCAACAACTAAATTTCAAAGAAAAAGTAGACGAATTCACCTCTCTTTTTTGAAGCTGGTGGAACAAGGGCGCGACGTGGTAACATCCAAAGCCCTCCCACGGGATTTATTTCGAAATAAGGCCTCGATGTTGAGGTTTATAACCTCAAGTCAAGACAATGTATTTTATGGTTTCCCTTTTCTCATTGAAAGCACCAGACAGGAACAGAATTGAAAGAAGACGACGAGTGAAACAATCATTAGTAGCGTGTCCATGAGCCGGGGGGAGGGGGGAATTAAGGACCGACCATCCAGCATTGGTGAGAAAAGCATGATTGCCCTTTTTGATGGAGATTGAGGGATCCAGTTGATCATTTGGCGTCTTGATGAAGGAGAGGAAGCGATTCACAAGAGGAGAGGACCTTTCAACAAGCAAAGAATATCATCCACATAGGACATCACGAAAATCTCAGCTAATAAAGAGCCAAGCGGACAGCCTACTGGGACGCCAACATTTTCCGGAAATTTGTAAATGTCGCCATCGATGAGCAAACTGTCAGAAGAGTCATGAATTCAGGGACGAAATAACTCGAAACACGAGCGACTGTCATGAGGTGCTCCATAGGGGAATGTAGGAAACAATGTAGCGAAGTCGAAGGAGGCTGGAGTAGGACTGATCACGACCACATTTATCTTAATGGTGAGCTCAAACGAATTCTCAACGGAGAAGGCTGAAAAATTCACCTTTAACCGGAGAGTAGAATCGAGGAACTGGGCTAACTTATAGGAAGAGATAGAAACAAATGAAATACTATCGACATAGGTTGACCAGGTTTGTGGAATTCAGGTAACCCGCACAAAAAGTGGAGGATAAGATTGGAAATTGAAAACGACTTTTCTACGGAGGATTTCTTCAACACATATTCTGTTCTATAAAAATCATTCCAGATGTTCCAACTGTACAAAGCGGAACAAAAGTTTTCCACGACCATTGCTTTCCTGGAATTCGAAAACTCCTTCACCTACATGATAATATATGATTGTGGCAGTATTCCCTTCATTAGCCTTTAATATGGTCGACGATCTTTTTACGTAGGCCTCCCATGGCATCCTAGGTTTCTTATGACTCATTCGGGTGACCGACTGGAAACAAATTAAGCTAGCACACGGAGACGCAGTTACGTTATCCCCAAACTCGATTGTAAGGTCTGCCACTAAATTAGTGACTACAATATCCTCTCTTTCTAGTTCTGCAAAGAGGTCAAACGGAACGGGCTCGACCGAGGGTCCGCAGAAGGTCTGAAAATAATGTCTATAATTTTTGTTTGCGAAAAAAATTGTTGTAGATTTTATGATATTTTAGGGCAATTTTTTCAACTCTGCGAGTTTGGTCCCCAAATCCCCCCCCCCCTCCGTAAATAGGCTACTGATTAGTTCTACTTCATTCCTGAAACATTTTTTCGTAGGGGATCCGCAAAAAAACGCCGGTTGGGAACCATTGACTTAAATTGACAACGTGAAGAAGAGGTGCTCTTCGAGTACCAACATTTGTTCCACGCTTGGGTTTCTAATTCTCCACATACTCGTCAACCTTCTTCCTCTTCGTGTCTCTACAAGCATCTTCATTTTAGTTTACAATCCATTTCAACTTGACATTCTTGAATTTGTTCAAACAAAGGAAAGATTCTACGTCACATCATCGAAGCTTCACACCTCTGATGACGTCATAAAATCACGCCAAGTATGAGGATCCCCAAGTGTCGTTAATAAGGTCAAATTTATAATTTTGTGATCGCTATTTTTCAAACTCTTCAGTTTTACTAGGTTCCCTACATTTTGCAATCTGATTAGTTCAATGAAGTTTTTATGTGAAGGAGAAAATTGTCACAAGTCACTATAAAATTGCCGACTTAAAAATAAAAGTCGCACCCTCCTCCCAAATTTCTTGATGTAACGATGTCAATGGAAAATCCTGTCAACCTCATCAACAACGATCTTAGTCCAATTTTTCACGGGGAAGAAAAATCTATCAATATTCTCAATTTTTCCTTCTAATCGATTCGAAACAAGAAATTTCTTTCAATATATTTTCTCTCTTTCAGGTGACGCATGCCTCGGTATGAAAAATGGACGCTGCAACTGGCCCAGAGGAAAAGTACTCGGCGGTTCCAGCGTACTCAATTACATGCTCTACGTTCGCGGTAATCGGCGCGATTACGATCACTGGGAAAAACTCGGCAATCCAGGATGGGAATACGAGACGGTTTTACATTATTTCAAAAAATCCGAAGACAATCGTAACCCGTATCTATCTCGCACGCCGTATCATCGAACCGGTGGTTATCTAACCGTTCAAGAGTCACCTTGGCGGACACCTTTGGTGGTTGCTTTTTTAGACGCCGGCCGAAAATTCGGATATCTCTCTCGTGATATCAACGGTGGACAACAAACCGGCTTCATGATCGCTCAGGTGAAACGGAAAAAGATCATTACGTCCTAATCTTGATTATTATGGTACTATACATGATTAGACCACGAACCGACGTGTTTAGAAGTGAGACGAGCCGGAATTAGCTGAAAAAACAAAGAGAGCGAGAGTTTTTTAAATATGTCATTAAAGGCGAAAGATATGACTCAGAGAACTCGAAATTCTATCATCGGAAAAAAAGTTGTTTGTAGAATGGAAACCTTTATGATATTGCCGAAAAGGGCGATCGATATTATTTCAGAGGTACGTCTGACGCTAATTAATGATAGAGAAGACGATTGACGAAATAAGAGAACGTTGAATCAGGCGGTAACCGCGGAATGTACACAGATTGAATAATCTTCGTTTTCATGGCTCGGACAATACCTGCGGAGAGGTTGAGGGTCATCATTTAGTGAAAAAGTCGCCGGACCATGAAGATGAAATCGTTTTCTATATCAATGAGTCAAGCTAAGGAGGGAGCGAGGGCGAACTAGTTCATGTCATCTGATTGTGTATTGTAGTCTGTCGTCCCGTACCCCGTCTCCTTGAGCACAGACTTTTACAAAAGCGAGTTCATATAAGATGAGCGAAGGCGATATTAGTCAAAATAGATAGAAACCTGACTAACATGAAGAAATTTTTTACGAGCATATTGCAAGCAAGAAAGGATAGAGAAAGTTTAGTATAGGCGCGAGAAAAATTGTCATAGTCGATTGACCGCAGTTTATGAGATATACTACTTCATAATCTCAATACAGCGGGCAACAATCATGACAAGAGTACCTCGATGATATCGAAGCCGAATAAAAAAATGAATGGATTCATACTTTGAATTGTTACATTCGAGAAGTGTAATGAAGGGAAGGTTCGAGTGAGAGGTACACGAATCAGAATAAACAAGACTCACACAATATAGAAGACTGAACAAATGAAATGAAGACGTTTGAAAACTTTGGTTACTTGTCAAAATTTTCTAGAAAAGTTTCAAATTCGAAATGCTTCGTAGCTGGTTTGCAAGAAAAAAGTGAAAATTGCGAAGCGCACGAACTTGAACATTATAAAAAACTCTACTTCGATCGTATCTTGTTCTCAAATAACAATAATTTTTCTTTCGGTTGTTCAGGGAACAATAAGAAGAGGTAGTCGCTGCAGCACAGCCAAAGCGTTTATCCGACCAGTGAGATTGAGACGCAACCTGCACGTGGCACTCGGCTCGCACGTCACCCGTATATTAATTAATCCGAAAACAAAACGAGCCTACGGAGTTCAGTTCGAAAGGCACGGCATTAAACAAATTGTCATTGCCAACCGAGAGGTTCGTATATTACACAAGAATAATGAATCCTTCTACATGTACGAATTCATCGTTGTGGACACTGACTGCAGTTACAACTTTTTCTTTTCGGCCTCACCTCTAGGTGATCGTATCCGCGGGTTCTATCAACAGCCCGCAGCTTTTGATGTTGTCCGGGATCGGTCCAGCCGAGCATTTACAAAAATTCGGTATCAACGTCTTACAAAATTTAAGAGTGGGAGATAACCTTCAAGATCACGTTGGCATGACCGGACTGACCTTTTTGATTGATAAACCTGTTTCCATAGTTCAAAACAGATTTCAGGTACGTAATAATCGGAAATTTACGGAAGTTCTTTTTCTCGCATCTACGTGATCGAACCTGTTCGGATGAATGTTTATGCAATCATCAAACAAAAAAAAATTCGAAATTTATGGAACGAGCGTTCGCAATTCACAAAAACTTTGTTCCAGTGTTTTCGCATGGTAGCCCTAAATTTATCGTTTTTTGAACCGGATACTTCTCGTAGCGATACGGCCATACTTTATCATAATTTTTTACGATGAACGACTAAATGGTATTCGTATGGTCTGCACTAGTTTCTCTCTTCAAGATGTCTAGTAGGCTTATTAATACCGTTCGGATAGATACTACAACTTAGGAATGCAAAATACGAACTGCAGAAAACATCGAAAGAGAGATGAAAAATTTAAGAAACAGAATTTCTCAAATTTAATCGACACGCATTCCCATTCAAATTTCGTTGATCGTAGCGCGATAATTACATTTTTTTTTCTCTCCTCTTTTCTAGGGTATATTCGCGAAGTAAATAAATAATTAAAAGTTACGGTAATTGGTTTCCGCGCTTTTATTTTTTGTCTTACACAAAGTAGACATACAATCATTAAACAGCGGGCACACAACATATGTACGTACAGTATTTTAATTCGACTCATTGGAGCTACGGTTAAAATGGAAAGCAAGTAACGGTCTACGAGTTGATATCGCGTGTGTGAAAAATATCATTCGTAATAATCGATTCGAAAACTCGTTCCAATATTATCAACATTCATCTTTATTGTTTTTGTTTTAATTTTCGCAAATTCTTTTATTAATGAATGAGTTAATCAGTTTTTGAAGGAAGAATTTAAAGAGAAAATCGCGCGCGTCGTACTGTAAACGGAGTGATTATTCATTTACACCTTCCCATTGTGGACCGGAAAAATACGTGTTAAGTTGAAGTCATAAAATAATATCACGAATATACCAGAGAAATTGTTGTACAATAAAGTCTTAAGGGTTACATCGAGTCAATGATACAAATTTCGGAAATTAAAGTATCACAAAAAAGCTGAGCGCTTTTCATCGGTAATCAGAGACACAACAACAGGTGACTGAGAAGAAATGACGAAAGAAAAATTAGCGACCATAACACCTTCTGCGATGGTAGCGAAGAACCCGTCAACTTCGCTGTTTTCAAATCATCTGTTATGAATTACTTGTCTTTTCTTCCAAGGCAGGTGAAACTTTTGTAAGCCCTAAAAATCCCCTTCCACTGTATAAGAATCGTGGTTTTTCTCAACATTACGCTGTGCTTTATGGAAGTCTCTCTTATTCAAGGGGTTAAACCCTGCTGTCGTTACGCTCTCCAGCTAGTACTTCCTTCGTATTCAAGGATTCTAAGTGATGTCGCGCTAATATGACGTCATACCCTCACGCTTGTAATCTTTGAAGGTCCCTTCTCTATCTCTTTCTAACGAACTAAGCACAATGATGACGTCACGCGTTTCTTCGACTCTTTTCCGGGGCCATCAATTAACCAAGCTTGAACTCAACTCATAGTGAGAAAGAAGGTCTCAACATGAAAGAGTCCTAGCCAAAACAATCTTCCTCTAGGCTTAGCCTACGTTCACTAAGACCCAGCTTTTATGCCCATAAAACGCCCACCTTTATAGTAGTTCTCAATACCGAACTTCAATAGGAAACCTATTCTATGAAGCGTCTTGTTGAAAGTATGCATCGCCCGGCAAAAACTAACTTACCCTAATAAAGGTGTTGTACACGTTAAAATTCCGACTCTCGAGCTATAAATGATGGGAAGGGAAACTCAGAAAAATGTAGATTTCTTGACACTCTAATTCTGAATTAAATTTTCAATGTTGAACCTGAAAGTAATTCGACCCGTACAGTAGGTTCCCTGCGTTCCATTTTAAGCTTCGTTAGAAAATTTGTTCCTCTAAAATGAGAGAGGGAGGGGGGGGGGGATTCCACAAAAAATGAAGAAATCATCTCATTTTCAGGAAGAGCGATTTTCCAAAAATTTATTTTTGATGAAAACATGACTAAGACAACTTTGTAGAGAGCTGGGTTGTGTCACATTCAATTTCTATTATCGAAGCACACTATTTCCATTTTTTTCAATTCTCAGCCCTAAGGGTCCTATCTAACGGGAAAGTCACAATTTTCGGCCATGCGCGCGTCGTTTCTTAAAGAACTATCCGTGGTTTTGAAATATAAATTCGACCATCGAGCTACGTATATATGCGGTAGAGCATTAAGTAAAATATCAATCACCAAGCTATAAACAAACATTTTTATTAAATCATTCTGATTCTCGCTGAAATGAAGGACTTGAAAACAAAATCAAATGAAGATCATGTTTCATGGACAGTGAACCTCAAAACATCAAGAGTCTCTGATGTTGGACCAACTACTTGACGGGCTCATTGCTGCCCTCTACTGGTCGCGCAAAATGTGTAGAAGTTTGTTCAACGTATCTGTGTAGTATAATTTGTATCAGACTGGTGGTTAGAAGCTCAATTTTTCCGCTCGTTCGCCTCCATTTTTAGTCTAGTATGAGTCTATACACTGTATGTTGGACTGATGAGCTCCCTAGAGCTCACTCCCCTTGGTAAATGGTATGCTAGGATGCTAGATGTACGGATTTTTGGTCCTCGAGAAAGATACAGGTTTCTCTTTTTATAGATTTTACGTACAATACGGATTTCTTGCGATCAAGGGAACGGTACCTCAGACACTCGTACGAGAGATACCTTTCTCTTGGTTGTAAAAAGCCGAACTGCAGCATTCCGTCGAGTCGATCAAGGGAAAAGTACCTCAGCTACTCTTATAAAAGATACCTTTCTCCTGATCGTTATCAGAGGATCAATGAAAGTCTGTAGAAATATGTTTTTAGGGCGGATACGGATTTTCGAAACTATCACCTGGCAGCACTGGGTATGTGAAGGCTGCAGGGAGCCTACTATATGGGTCTAATATGTTAGACTGATTGGCTTCCCGGGGCTCACGCGCACTTGGTTTAGTGTACGTATACTGCATATAAGGCTCAGTGGCTTTTTGGAGGCTATTACAAGTCTGAAAACTGAATGTCACGTCAAGAGCCTTCCGGGAGTTTAGTATGAGTCTGGTATATTGTATGTATGAGCACCAGCATTCATTCGCACAGTAAGTCTAGTAACTTGTATATCAAGCTGGGTAGCTTCCTGAAGCCTATTGTGAGTCTAGTACATTATATGCTAGTCTGAGAGACTAAGGGCTCATACTCAGCAAAGCTAGCTCTCCTAAATGGCCTGAATAGGCAAAATATGAGCGTAGTTCAGCGCTGCTAGATATACGGATTGTTAGTCTTCGAAAAAGATACGGATTTTGCGTAAAATACGGATTTCTTGAACTCGAGGGAAAAGTACCTTAGATACATACGGGTAAGATACTTTTCTCCTGGTAGAGTCGATCAAGAAAAAAGTATCTCGGTTATTCGTCAGAGAGATACCTTTCTCTTGATTGTTATTGATAAAAGTCTGTAGAAATCTGTTTTTAGACGGATTTTTGAAAATATCATCCAGCAGTACTAGTAGTACCTGGACTCACTCACCTTAGTATAGGCCTAAATATTTGCGTAGCTGGGTCAACTTCTAGATTTTTAAATCAGCCAGAGAGTTTTTCGAAGACTAGTATTGTAAGCCAGCCTAGAATAAAGTTAGTATAAAATTAGTATGTATCATGGAACAGGAAGGGAGGGGGTGGCCACTCATGGATTTTAACAGGAAATTTGTTTTATGGGGAAAGAGGATTCCGAGAAGAACGTCTAGGCAATGTTGTAATCACCAACTGACTTATTCCCTTCAATGAGCCAGATTTGCAACGCTTCAAACACCATAAGACTCAGAAGGTCTTTCTAAAACACCCCATAAAATAAGTTTCCTGCCTCCCCTCTGTTAACTCTGTTAACGAACCTGTCAGTTTCTGAATAAGTTCCAGGCTACGAACAAGAATTCTCCAAGCCTGTCAATCGGGAGGGAGGGAATTTGCAGATTTTAGAATTGGAAGGGTTTCAGCGAAGATACAAAACATATTCTAAATAAAACGAAACCTATTCTATGGCACGAATTTGGTTTCGATGATGAGAGTTGGATAGAAAATTGGAGTTATTTCAAGTCCACGAACAGTTCAAGGACAAAGTCATCGATGACATCACAAAGATTGGACGCGGGTGTGGACGCTCTCTAAGACCTCTCCCCCGCCCCTGAGCAAAACAGATAGCCGGTTCCTGGTCTTTAGGACTGACTAGAAACATTTTACGTGACGTCGATACAGCACGTGGGTAGAGGTGCTGATGCTATGTAGCAATTTTCTTGACGGCATACCCCTTCATCGTCATTTTGTTCGGGGGCAATGTGTTTTTGAAATCAGAAGGAGATTTCATCGGTAACTCAGAGGGATCACAGCACCATTGGGTTAAGAGATTTTTGAAACATAATTGAGGGTTTGATTCCAAATTTTTTGATCCTCAAACGTTCCTTCTTTCTCCTCGGCTAAATGTTCTAGGGGAGGATGATAAGAAAGAAACCATTTTATAGAACTAGGTTTTTTTAGGAATTTTCCCATTAAATGGTTCTTGGGTGAAAATATCCACCGCTTACCATTCACCAAGAGTTTTTCGACTTTGAAGACCACAGCAAATTTCGTGCATGGAGATGGGCGCAGTAAAACTGGAGAGAATTTTGACTCTTCACGCATCAGTGAGTCATACCAGAGAGACGTGAAATTACTGAAATTCCGTAATTAAAGGCTTTTCAAGAAGTGGCGAAATTTAAATTATTCGTTGTCACGAAAGAATCAAATTTATGTAAAATTATCAAGTGAATTGTGAGAATACGTATAGGGTTTGTTGGTTTATCCTGATCGTCCACCCTTCCGACTCAGGGCATTTCTTCAGTAATCACGCATACGTCGTACTAAATAATTGCGTTTTGCAATCGAGATTACCAATTTACCATTTTCTTGTTCCATCTCGTTCATCATCTTTCATCGTTCCTAGTAGGTAGCTCTTTCGATGTGCCCGGTGATGGTGATTTCGCCGAAAGTACTCGCACTTTAAAATTCATTCTCTTTTCGCGTTTGGTAATTAAGTTTTACGTAAGACTCATAACGTTGACTTAATAGATCTACGAATTCATAATGATTGAAAGATAATCATAAAAACGTTTCTCATTTCAGCCGATGGCCATCACTATGCAGTACATTATGAATGAACGTGGTCCCATGACGACGCTCGGCGGCGTCGAAGGTCTCGGTTTCGTTCATACCAAATTTTCCAACCTCTCGGACGATTATCCTGACATTCAGTTCCACATGGCACCCGCTTCAATCAATTCGGACGGTGGATTACAAGTACGTAAAATCCTCGGTTTGACGGAACACCTTTACGAAAGTGTATTTCGACCGATAGATAACCGCGATGTTTGGACCCTGATGCCGCTACTACTGAGACCTCGATCACGCGGTTATATACGATTGCGTTCCAAGAATCCGTTCCACTATCCACTCATCTACGCCAATTACTTCAAAGAACGCAGGGACATAGAAACTTTGGTCGAGGGTGTTAAAATAGCCTTAGAGGTAAGTAACGTTACAGCATTCACATCAGTAATTTCAGATTTTTCATCTCGCTGTTTCTGCGTGATTTTCGTAGATCAGTAAATCGAAAGCGTTCAAACAGTTCAATACTCGTCTACATCGCATTCCCATTCCTGGCTGTAGAAAATACGGTTTCGATAACGACCTTTATTGGGAATGTGCTATACGTCACATGACGATGACAATCTATCATCCAGTAGGCACATGCAAAATGGGGCCGGCGACGGATCCAACAGCGGTCGTAGATCCACGTTTACGAGTATACGGTATCAAGAACTTACGAGTGATAGATGCCTCGATCATGCCTACCATAGTTAGCGGTAATACGAACGCACCTGTCATAATGATCGGTGAAAAAGGAGCTGATATGATCAAAGAAGACTGGCTACGGCCGAGTTTCAATAATAAGCTTCAGAAAGCAGTTTTCGTACGGAAGACAAGAAGCGGCCCGTCTGATAAAATTGTGCCACGATAAAATCTCCTGTGATTCCACAGAAATCCTATATCCACTATTTGTTTTGAATACTCGTATGATATCGGCCACACGATCAATTCAAATAATTAACGTACGTGCATTATGTGGGTACGAAAAGTTTACGTTTGTTTTTTAAACATTTTTGTACAGTATTTTCTCTTTAGTGTGCGATAAATCTGTCAAGAAGTTCATTTTTATTTTCTTTTGTGCTCGTTACCTTTATTTATAATTTGCTTAATTTCTTGCATTAGATTTTACGAGGAAATTAAATATTTATTATTGTCTCATTGTTAAAAAATCTATTATTATCGAGCATACACAGTATTATCTTTTGAATAAGATATCAACAACTATAGCGATTCGAATGGTTATAATTATGAAAAACAGCTTGACACAAATCTTTTCTCGTTCCCGAATGATATTCTAATAACTTTTTTTTTCAAATAAGTTACAAAAAGTAGAAATTCGGCCGTCGAGTATCGAAGTATAGGATTTCCCCGAGAGTCAAGTAAGGAAACGCATTTTCGTCCAATATTCGACCGGATTGCAACAGTGAAAGAGTATTTCGATGACTCGTCGTGAACGTTGATTAACTTACAATATTGAAGTCTTACCTTAGATAATGTAATTGCTAATCATGACAATAATTTCTTCGTCGCGATCAATATTAAATACATAATATTCTTTTTTGATATAATTATAATTCCGTTCTTATTGAAGTTATTACCTGAAACAGAAGAAATAAAGCGAAGGTAAATTTTAAGCACCAGTTATGTAGAATACAGTAAGGTAACAAAATTGACTACTGAGGTAAAATTATTCTTCTCAGTTCATTATGATAAGTGAAATGATTTGGGTTTTGAAGTTTTTAATTCTTATTCTCGAAGAGTATACCTATGAAATGTGTATAATTAGGTAATTAATTTCAAATAAAAAAGCGAGGGAAAAGAAGAATAGTTCTTCGAAGATTTTTAAAAGCTTAACATTCTTAATAGCCTTCAGATGTAGGTCTAGGTTGAGTGACTTGGAGATGTCAAACTTTTTTTGCAACATTATTCAACATAATTATTACGGAACCTTTAGTGAAACAGAATTTCTACCAACGTGGTCATTTTGAATTTCTTTGAGAGGAAAAAAGGTCACAAAAAGGAATAATTCACACATCAGAGCAGTGGACCAATTTTCCTGTGACGTCATATCTATCGATATCATGCACAGTTCAGCAAACGGCAAATCGACTTCCATAAGATTTCTACGAGGGCGTTTCGATCATTCATCAGGACTTTAAAAAGAATAAGCTAAGAATAAAAAGTTGAAGCTTTTTTTTTAAATAAACATGCATTTTTTATTCATAAATTCATTCTTTTTTTCGAGTAGGGATGAATGATTGAAATATTCCTGTTATTCCTACGCTAATCGTGAAGCTGCTTGAAGCAGATGAACTGCTGTTTGGGTACTTTTGCCGACAGTCATCAGTATTGTGACGGCACAAAAAATCGATTTATACATCGAATAAGATTGAATTTAATGTGGCAAGGTATAAGTTGTTCATTTCTGCCTCGATATTTTTCCACGTACGCGTAAGAACTTCTGAATAAATAAAAACAGGAGGACAAATTTTAATCAAAAAAAAAAAAAAAAAAATGTATTGAAGAAGGCAACAGACACTTAGCAGATATTGGGGAAAAGTTGGAAAAATTGTGGATTCATTCTCGACAAAGTTATTAGAAACTTTTCAAAACATGTAAATTTATCAACATTCTCGTTCTCGCTGAATGAAGAAAAACAAATGATACGAAAAATCACAACAGTCCAGTTCATACTTCTTATTTACAACAATGTAACTGCCTCATTTATACTCAAGATGTTCTTCTATATAATACGAAAAATACAAAAATAAGAGGCTCTATTATCGGCGGTATTAAATGACGAACAATTTTACCAAGAGTCGAACCCGGTTTGTATATTTTTATTCATCCGATCCACGATCGAATTATTATGGTTTTTACCGAAGTAGAAATAAGAGGACAGAAGCTTACACGTCTCCTCCAGAGACATATGGAGTACCATTACATCAACATGTAATGGGTCCACCTTGGTCACCATGACGTCATAACTTGTCTCTTCCATGAACATTCCTAAGCTTATTTTGAACGTTTGGCTAACTCAGGCTGAGTGGCTCACTTGTTCCACTCGTTCGCTAAAACTACCTAATATAGAACCAGTATAACAGTAGAGTAGGCCTATCAAGTCATACTAGGTACCGCCTCCTCTTTCTCCAATCCTAATTTACTATAATATTAGGAGCATGTTGGGCAAAGTAATCAAACCTAGTTTAGCCTAGTACATCGGAAGATAACTTATAAAGTATCAGAGGCCAACATTTCTCCAAACCCGAGAGTGAAGTAGAACATTGTACGTTAGTTCCAGTATGAGACCCCAATTTACCGAGCAAAATGAGCTGGTTAGTCTAACATAAAATAAACGAGGCCCGCTAGTATTTATAATTATATTACATGGCATGTCAGGCCTGGTATTATCTAGTATAGTGTATGTTAGGCCTGAATAAAAGCGAAGGATACAGGTCTCGAAAAAAACGAAAGCCGAAATTTTTATAAAACCTAGTCAGAAATAGCGATTTTCCCTTTCGGTAAAAAAATTGAATCGTGGATAATTGGATATATCTTTTTCTCAGGCTCCTTGAGGTAGTGGTAAGAAAGAGGAGCTTACCACTTATCCTCATTTACGGACCGTTGTTTCCAAGATAACAGAGAAAAATGAGGAGGATTGGGGCGGGACGCTCTTCTTTGGACTCCTTCCTCTGCAGTTTACTATCAGGAGGTCTCAAAATAAGGACGAAAGTCGAAACTTTTTCAAGTCGTTATGACGTCATCAACTTTTGATGTAAATTTCAGGATGACTCCCAACCTTAACATGTCTTAAGCCATATTCTTTGAGCCGTCGCCAGACTTTTTGAGGCCTAAAGCAAAATTTTCACATGAGGCCTTTTTTCAATTTGGACAACTTTAATTCCCCCCCCCCCCGGCGCGAGGCCTAAAGCTGTAATACCTACTTGCCACCCCTTGGCGATGGCCACGCTCGAACCTGAGACTTGAGCTTGAGACTTGAATTTGAAAATCAAGACTGAGACTCGAGCTTGAGACTTGAGTTTGAGAATCAAGACTGAGATTTGAGGCTGGCACTTGAGCTTGAGACTTGAGACTGACACTTGAGACTGTGACTCGGGCTGGAGAATTGAGACTGAGCGTCGAGACTGACACTTGGGACCGAGACTCAAAACTGCCACTCAAAACTGACACTTGAAAATGACACTCGAGACTGAGACTGGAGCTCTACTTCAGACTGACACTCGAGATTGAGACTCAAGCTTGAGAATCGAGCTTTAGAATCAAGGCTGAGATTTGAGACTAAGACTCGAGCTTGAGTCTCGAGCTTGAGAATTAAGGCCGAGCCACACTTGGGACCGAGACTCAAGACTGACACTCAAGCTTGATACTCGAGACTGAGACTCAAGACTGAGACTCAAGACTGACACTTGAAACTGACACTCGAGACTGAGACTTGAGCTTGAGACTGAGACTGGAACTTGAGACTGTGTCTGGAGCTCAAGACTTGAGACAAACACTCGAGACCGAGGCTTGAGCTTGAGACTCAAGACTGAGACTCGAGACTGATACTAAAGACTGACACTTGAAACTGAAACTTGAGACTGAGACTCAAGCTTGAGAATCGAGCTTTAGAATCAAAGCTTAGACTGAAAACTGACACTCGGGATTGAGACTCGAGACTGACTTTTAAGACTTGAGATTGAGACTCGAGTTTGAAACTCAAGATTGAGACTCGAGTTTGAAACTCAAGATTGAGATTTGAGGCCGAGACTCGAGATTGAGAATTGCGCTTTAAAATCAAGGCTGAGACTCGACACTTACACTCGGGATCGAGACTCGAGACTGACACTTGAGATTGACACTTGAAACTGACACTCGAGACAGAGACTTGAGCTTGAGACTGAGACTCAAGACTGACACTTGAGCTTGAAACTCGAGACTGGGACTGGAGCTTAAGACTTGAGACCGACACTCGACACTCGAGACTGAGACTTGAGACTGAGACTCAAGCTTGAGAATCGAGCTTCAGAATGAAGGCTGAGATTTGAAACTGATACTCGGGATCGAGACTCGAGACTGAGACTTGGGACTGAGACTTGAGCTAGAGTTTGAGACTTGAGACTGAGACTCAAGACTGAGACTCATGACTGACACTTGAGCTTGACACTCGAGACTGAGACTGGAGCTTAAGACTAGAGACCGACACTCGAGACTGAGACTTGAGACTCAAGCTTCAGAATCGAGCTTCAGAATGAAGGCTGAGATTTGAAACTGATACTCGGGATCGAGACTCGAGACTGAGACTTGGGACTGAGACTTGAGCTAGAGTTTGAGACTTGAGACTGAGACTCAAGACTGAGAATCGAGCTTTAGAATCAAATCTGAGACTCGAAACTGACATTCGGGATCGAGACTCGAGATTGACACTTGAGTTTGAGAGACTTGACACTCGAGTTCAAGAGTCAAGATTGAGATTTGAGGCTGAGACTTGAGGTTGAGACTTGAGACTGACACTTAAGACTGAGACTCGAACTTGAGAATCGAGGCTGAGGCTCGAGACTGATACTTGGGACTGAGACCCGAGCTTGGGACTCGAGACTGAGACTGTAACTCAGCATCGTCGCCAGACTTTTTGAGACCTAAAGCAAAATTGGACAATTTTAATTTTTTTTCTCCTCGCCGGCGCGGGGCCTACAGTAACTTGAGGCCTGATGCGATAATACCTACTCGTCAACCCCTGGCGACGGCCCTGCTTTCGACTACGTAGTAAAATATGAACAATTATCTGTCAAAAAAGCATCTGTTTCATGAGAATTGAATTGCTTGGATGCCCTTTTGACAGTCGATCATTCCTCATAAAGTCAAGCGACTTATCCTTGTCTATCAAAACGTTCAAAAAACCTTTAGGTTCGCCTACCTACTGTTTGTTATGCTAATTAGCTGAAGGGCTGGCGAACGCGGTCGCCGTTTTCAGTCTAGTAGGGGACTCTAATGGGCTCAGTGTACTGTATGTTGGGAATAATAAAAGTAGTGAAGGTGGAAATTTCTTAATCCCCAAAGTAGGTCAAGGCCGTCAAGCGAGGCACGGTTTTTTTATCGATTTTCCTAGGATTGGTCTCAATTGAAGACCTCCGAAAAAAATTTTCTGGATGAATAAAGATCATGTTTTAGGTCTATCACTATACTTTAGGAAATACCAAGGTAATAGCTTTTGGGGGTCGCTAGTGACTTTTGTGGAGGGGAGGGGCTCATTCACTCCACTCGTTCGCCCTTCCTCGTGATCTAGTATAGATCCAATTAAGAATATTTCAATACTAGTATAATCCTAAAATAAAGCTAGTATAAAACCTAGTATAATGAAGGCTTCAGCTTAGTATAAGTCTAGTACATAAGGTCATTTGGACGGAAGGACGCACGCGTGTTCCAAAATCAGGATACGGAGTCAAAGCAAAGACATGAAACATATCGAAACCGAGACGGTTTTTTCATCGTATAGATTGAAAACAGTCTACTGCACTTTTTTTCAAACTTTGTAACAAGATGAATCTCGCTAAAAGCATGTAAATGTGCGACTCAGGCGACCTCATAGAATTCACAATGAAGAGTTAAATAATAACTCAGTACATCTTCGTTCTTACATATTCCTATCTTCGCCACGCAGTTGTAAACGGCCATGTTTGATTGAAAACACAAACTATTTCCTAATTTTCTCGAATCGAGTCTAATTTACACGATTATACTCGTATTTTAGATTCGTATCGTAACGAAATTTTCAACACACTCAAAATGAATAATTGTACAGGAACAAACAAGTTCGTAAGAAAAAGGCTAAATAGTTTCAAACCTTGAAATTCAGTCAATTAAAACGAATAGCATCTCAAAGAAGATTCCATAATACACGTCATTGATGAAAAAATGACGCGTTTATACTTTCACCCGATAGATATTTTCAAGTTCAATAGAGCCAATCAGATTAAAATTAACAGGTGAGTTTTTTCTGCTGATTTTAATCACATCAACTTAAAAAGTAGACAGTGGAAAAAAAAACAATGAAATACTTACAGATCATTCATTTTTCAAATTTCAAGATTTTGGACAGCTGAAGTTCTATCAAAATCTAATGTTTTTAACTTTTGTTAGGTCGTTCACTTTTTTCTTCCGCAATAATTAATTTAGTGAATTAAACAGGTGATTTTGTACAAAGCTATGCGCCTGCGAGACACTACTTCTGCAAATTGTTTGATATTTACATTAAGCGTTCTGTCGACACGATGCAACGCAGGAGGCATTCTTACGGGTGTTGTTAAATTCCTCGTCGAGAGTTCCAATCAGATGCGCGAGGAGCCAGCCGATGTAATAAATGTACTAAAAGAATACGATTTCATCATAATCGGAGCTGGTACGGCTGGATGCGTTATTGCGAATCGATTGACAGAAGTTTCCGGATGGAAGGTAGGTTAGTTGGTGTAAACTATTTCCGAAATAATGAAACTTTTGCCATCTAGAATCGATGGACAGGCGATGGAGAGAATGTTACCGAGAAGCTTGTTTACTGTCGTAAACTCGTGATGAGAGATCGACTGTAATCAGTGCATGATCGAACTGGGCAAACGTGCAGAAACTCTCGTTGTGCACGGCAAGGATGAATGAATTTACTAGAAAGCTCGTAACCTACAATATACTTACGGGAAGAGACCACATTCAACCCTAGTGATGATCAAAGAAGGGAAGAGTCCGAATATTTTGATTGTGATAGGGGAAAGATACTCTATTTCATCGTGAATTGACGGTAAAAATCAGCTCCGCCTTCAGTTCATCTCTAAGGGAAAATTTACAGCATTTCTGAATATTTCAAGTTAGGAAAGTGAATTTTCCGACATCATACGAGGTCCCCATTTTTTCGCTTAAAACAACAAGAATTTCCATATATAATCCCTCCCTGATCTGAAGCGGAGGTGAAGCTGCTCTTTTGCCATGAGCTCACAACGAGAGAGAAACCTTTTTAAATTCACATTGTTTTTCTTTTGACACAACGAGAATTACCGCACGTTTGCCTACTTCGATCACATGCGGGGCTGTGGTAAGCACGCATCTATCTATACACGCATCACAACATTTCCTTCATCGCCATACACAACATTTGCCCGCTCTGACCAGTTACTGGACCTCAAAACGAGAACTTACGACTGAAGAATATAGGCACCATGAACAAACAGAGCAGAAAATATTCTATTTATTTGTATCCCAAAAATCCCTCTCATCGTCCATGTTGGGTTCTGCATGTCTCAAGGATTGGAAGGGAAGGAGAAGGGCACAAAAAGCACAGACTTAGTACAAACGATTCAGCCTGTTTCCAGGCCAAAACTTGTAACGAGCAAGGTCACATTTCCTCACCCTCTTCTCCTACAACTGTTGAAGAAGCAATAGACCAGCACAAACAAATCAATCCTCTCTCACTTCCAGGGCTGGAGACATGGACCTATGACTCCGAAGAACCGACCTCAAATAATCAGCTAGCAATTATTTTGTCCATAGGTACTACTCATTGAAGCTGGTGGTCCGGAAACGAAACTAATGGACGTTCCACAATACACAACATTTAATCAGTTAACGGAGGATACGAATTGGAATTACTACACCGAACCAGAAAATCGAAGCTGTCTGAGTCTGACGAAAAAACGATGTAGATTTCCACGAGGTAAAATAAAAAATCTAGAAAAACAGAACTGGGTAAAAATCTTGAGGTTGATATTCACCACCACTAGGTAAAGTGATGGGCGGTTGCAGTGTATTGAACAGTATGATACAAACACGCGGTAACAAGAAAGATTACAATCGATGGGCGAGTATGGGCAATCCCGGATGGAGCTACGATGATGTATTACGATATTTTAAAAAATCCGAAGACATGCGAATTCCCGAATATGCTAAGGATACTAAACACCATTCGACAGGAGGATATCTCACAATTTCAACGAACACGTACCGAACTCCATTAGCTCAGGCCTTTCTACGAGCGGGAGACGAATTAGGTTACAAAATCAAAGATCACGACGGAGACACACAAATAGGTTTCTCTTACATACAGACTACAGTACGGAACGGAACTAGACTCAGCGCTTCCAAAGCATTTCTCCATCCAATTCGAAACCGCCGAAATTTACACGTGACCAAACTATCGCGTGTTCTAAAAATTCACGTAGATGAGAAGACCAAACAGGCGTGGGGTGTGGAATTTATTCGTAATGAGAAACACTACATTATCGAAGCGAGAAAAGAAATAATCCTTTCAGCTGGTGCAGTCAATTCTCCTCAAATACTAATGTTGTCAGGTATCGGGCCGCGAAGTCACTTGGAAAAACTAGGTATACCAGTATTACAAGATCTGAAAGTTGGATATAATTTACAGGATCATCAAGCGACCGGCGGTATAATTTTCACAGTAAATCAGAGCGTCGCGCTAAAATTAAATCGAGTATTGACCGTAGACAGTCTGTCTTTATTTTTAAACCACCACCAGGGTCCATTGGCCATACCAAATGCCGAAGCGCTCGCATTTATCGAAACCAGACGGAAAAAAACAATGTCGCATGATTTTCCAGATGTAGAATTACTTTTTGTGGGCGGATCTTATATCAGTAATCCGATAAATCGAGAAGCTTTCGGAATTAACGACGACGTGTGGAAACGAGTATACGAACCCATAAAAACGGAAGATACCTGGACTATTTTTCCCATGTTGATGCGACCGAAGAGTCGAGGTCGCATTCTGTTACGTTCGACGAATCCGTTTGAAAAGCCAATTATCCATCCTAATTATTTTTCCGAAGAAGATGATCTCGCGACAATGGTTCGGGGTATCGGAGCCAGCATTCGAATTGGTAGAACAAACGCGATGCAGAAATTCGGTTCTCGGTTTCATAGCATTCCGATACCAGGGTGTAGAAGAAATAAATTTATGAGCGACGAATATTGGAAATGTCAAGCGATGCACCTCACTAATACGATTTACCATTTATGTGGAACGTGCAAGATGGGGCCACGAAACGATTCCGGGGCAGTCGTAGATTCTAAATTGAAAGTATACGGTATAGGGAAATTGAGGGTAGCGGATGCGTCCATAATACCCTTAATACCCACCGGCCATATAAATGCGCCAGTAAGTATGATAGGCGAGAAAATATCTGATATGATTAAAGATGATCACTTACGATAAATTTTTTAAAAATGTATTTCCCACAAAGAAGAAAAATATTTCCGAGTCATTTATTTAAAAGAGATATAGAAACTGTTTCGGAGAACAGTTATTCGTACATTGAGAAACCACCAATTTCATAGAATCAACACAATTCATTTTCAACTAAAACCGCTAGGAATATTTCTTTTTCAAGAGAGAAGGGTTCCTGATTATGAGAATTCTTAGATTAAATTTCTAGATTCGCTTCCTGTTGACTTTGTTTCTTGAGCCATGAAAAACAGGAAAAGAACCGGATCCCATTCTCGGTGTCTAGTTCCGGTTCCCCGCCGTCCAAGGTAAGGACGGGGTCATCATCAAGTTTTTGATTAACCTATTACAGTATTCAACTAGGCTAGCTCACAGAATGTGGTAGATCAGTATAAGAATAATGTTGAAGGAGGGTTAGACTAGGCTAATAAATAAGTCTTCACGGAGGGAAGGGGGGCCGATATAGGCGATAAGAAAGCAGCTTAAAAGACTGGGCGAATGGTCCCGTCATACTGTTGGAGAGGCTAAACCAAGCGAAGGGAGTTGAAGCGGATAGCTGGATACCAGAGGGGTGGGTTATGTATTAGGCAAAACTAGGATAAATGCGTAGCCCAAAATGAGGCTAAGGAATACTGTTGGAGATTCATTTGGCCTATCGATTTCACAAATGCACGTCCATTCCGATAGAGATTTAGGGTTGATGACGTCATCAAGGTTGAAAAACATTACGTACGAGTTGATGACGTCACCAAAGTGTATACGTCCTAAGGTTAGTAGTGATGACGTAACTAAATTTGGGGGATGATACGATGGGTTAATTTTGTCATCAAGGTTGGGGTTGCGGACTCATGGATTGATGACCACACAAAATGGTACGTCGTAAGATTAGAGGTGATGACGTCACGGGTATGAAATGCGGGACTTTCGTAAAGCAGGGTGCCTATCAAAATTCTTGAATGAAAATCCGAGACTTTTTTGGAACTTTCAAGGGACCTGTTGAAGACTTTTCTGGGCCCCTAATGAACATTTTTCCCCTTTATCTTGAATTCCGTTTCAACAAAGAGCCTGTTCTATTGGGAGGCTTTTCCGGAAAAAAATGTCTGCCGTCCGGCTGGCCGGCAAAGCTCAGAGGCCTCCTATCATATATAGCTCGAGGCTCGAAAACTTCCAAAGTCCTCCTCTTATCGTATGTACTAGTATAAAGCTATTATAACACAAAAAGGGGCCCTAGTCTAGTTCAAGTCCAGTATACTGTAGGTTGGGCATTAGCTTATTACAATACTGTAGTTTTTGATAATATTATACTTTTGACATGTCATCTTCATGGGAATTTTACCCTGTGGCAGTGATTCTCAAATCTGTGAGTCCGAGTTCGAAACAGACCCCCCCCCCCCCCGAAAGGGACTAGTAAAAATTTCGAGAACATTTTCTCAGGAGTGATTCTGAAATATGCGAGTCCGAAAGCCCCCCTCAGTAGTTTCTAGCTTATCCTAATATAATGCAAGGGCATTTATACTAGGCTAAGAAAGCTCCGACAGTTATTATGAAGCTATTAGCTTGTGACGTCATAAGTCGTCAATCCTGGTCCGCTTACAACATTAGGAGCGAACTTCTTCAAAGTCCGACACCCCCCTCCCCTCCGCAGTGGTTTCTAGCTTAGTCTAATATGCGGGGAAATTCGAGCGGAGCGAGTGAGCCCTCAGTCATTAGCCTAAAATATTCTAAAATAGACTTATTTATTTTAGCTTTATATGTACTGGGATTATACTAGTCTTCAAATAGACTTATACTAGACCACGGAAGGAGGCGGAGCGAGTAAGCCCCCCAAAAGCCAACTCGTCCCCAGAAGTCACTAACTACTAAAAAAAAAACATGAAACATGATCTTTATTCATTTGGCTCTGCCAGAAACTATATCTTTAATCTAAAACCACTCAGGCAGACGCACGAATGGCTTTCAATGTCTTTAACCTAGAACCACTCAGTTTTGTTTTAAATAATCCCAATGACTCAACTTTTGGGTTTTCCTATGGGTGGGTGGAGGGGGATACCTGTGCGCCGTATAGTATAAAGCGAACGTGAGACTTGGAAAAGAGCGCCGTCTGGCAATGGGATTTGAAAAAACTTCCACACTCAAGCTATAATTATGATGGGAAATTGACTTGTGAAAATTTCAACCTCCAAGTTGTAGATGGGGGTTCCCCTTCAGCTTTTGATTCATCAGGCAATTCTTTGTCTGCAGTCACGCAACTTCGGAACCCGCCACTTTTCAACTTCCTTCATGGCTTACAAATACTTCGAGAGTTGAGACACACCGTAACTAGCGGCGATAATGGTCATGTTCAACATGACTACTAGTGGTTGTATTTGTGACGCGCTTTAGGGATTGTGACTCATTGTCAGCAGCATTCTCCTTTTCCAACAATTCGCCATAAAGATGTACATCAGTTTCCGGCCTGTTCACACGTTTGAGTAAAATCAAGTACCGACAGATGACGTTTCGATCGCCGGAACACATGTTGACAAGTACTGGTTGAATCATTGGTTTTGACATTTGATTTAAATTCAAAGTCAATTATTATACCATCATCATGCACAATACATTTGAATTCAACAACAGTAAACTGCAGTTAATGTTTTGGTAAAATTGTTTTTTAGCTCATTATCAGTCTAAGAGTGACGTTCAGATACGTCATTATTTTTAAGGTCAAGTTCATGACAATCCTCATTTGAATTATTCCTCAATTTAAGCGGTACAAAACTTCAAAATTTTTTCAAGAGAAACATCTCATGACTATTTAATGGAAAAATCCAAGAGGCCATAGTCAAATAATCTACATAGTTAAATATCTACAAATGTTTAATATTATATTTTGGGACTACCAAACTCCAAAGACGCTGGTTCAGTATCTTTATCATATTATTCAAATTCCTACGTTTTCCATAGTTTTCATAATATCTTACAGAAATTGGAAAATATAGCTCGAGAAGGAAAATTTTATAATCATTCATTCCCTCACTCTGTCATAACGAATGATTGATTAGCTTTCTCGCACGTACCTAGGATTACTAAAAACGAGTTCTATTACTTTTCATTTGTTTTTAAATGAGTGCCATCGGCTGGAGACTTGTAAATTTTTCGATAATCAGTATTTTATGAGAGTAATTTTCAATGATAATAATGTAAGACCAAAGTCAACATTTAAGCATTACACTTTACGGCGAAGCAATGCTTCGGGCAGCTTGACACTCGTTTTATAAAATCACCTCGTATGAGCATAAAATAGCTTAAATAAGAGTTTTTGAGCAGTATTATCAAAGTACATATTGATAGTCTTTAAATAAAGAATGATGGTTATTTATTTCTTTTTTCCCTAGATTTTCCGAGAAGAAAATAAGAAATTAACATTTTGCTGCGTCGTATGATTACAATTTATTACGCATAATAAGATGCAATAACATCGTAAATGAATTTTTAAATTCTAATAAAAAGTTTGTTTGAGTTCACGTGAGTTTTTGGGCTGTTTGAGGAACTTGGTTAGAGGACACGCCGAGAGAAAACCGTCATTGATTTAGAAGCTTCCAAACGTATGAAAAGGCCACTCATAGGAAGAAGGACTTCAATAAATTTTTAGTCTCAATAAGTCGGGGTGCTAGGGACCACTACATGCTCTGAGTTGGACTTGGAACATTCTTGAAAACAAGTCCTCTGTTACTGAAAAAAAGTGGAAGGCTAACGATAATCCAAGCTAGTTTCTCAAATTAACGTTTATTTTGTTTTAGAAATTAAACAGATTAAAATCTGCCAACGTGTTGAATCATTCAAAGATTGACTCTAACATACACCGTTTTTACATGCTTCTTTCTATTGCTTCAAACCTAAAGTCTATATTATTCTTAGAACAGTCTTCATATTTTCTTACTGTGAATAATATTCTTCAATCATCGTCCAGTCCAAACTAGAAGAGTCGGAGCAACACACATAATCTACCTTTGCACCATGACGAGTTGGATGATAGAGACGAAAATGATGACTCACAGAAATCGAAACAATACCCTTGGTCACATGAGTAAGGTACAGCTTTCTCGTCGAGAGCGAAATTCTTGCATTTATGCTCACGTCCATTCGAAGAATACGAGATCCGAAGCAGACAGCATTGCTCACAACTCATTATAAACTTATGACCGCTTATCGACTCGTTTTAAGGTTTCAGAAGGTTAATATTGAAGGCTGGATTGCGTGCACACGTATATGATACGCGGTGCGCCAGTAAATTCACATAATACAGATCGCTACCCACATACCAAAGCGTCACATCTGCTAAATACAGGTCGTTTTACAAAAACATTCGCGACTAATTACCATTGTAATATCAAAAGAGTGCGACGTTGCGTTCGACAAAATTATAGTAAGTAATCTACGCACTCCAACCTACAAGTACGAAGTACAGTATTGGGAAAAAAACAATCATTCGAAGCAATATATCGACGTGAAATGGTAAAAGATGACGTAGAGAAAAAAATAAAACGAAATGCAACGGAGTTTTTACGGTCAACGACAGCGTAATGTGTTTTTCCGAAGTCATGTTCAACGACGTTTATACGCATAATGGTCCACGTATTTTCTTCGGCTGGAAAAAAAACAACGTCTTCCGAGACTTACTTGCAATAAAGAGCGATCACCGTATAATCATCGACATTCATACCTAACTCATTTAAAAAACACTGAGACTCAACTCCAAGATATAGACGAAGCCTTCGGCCGGGTTCACGCTTACAGCAAACCTTTAATTTGAAGCTATAGTTTTGCCTTATTTGCTGAAAAAGAAGCGAACAATTCAAAAGCATTATCATTCCGAAAAATGATTGTGAAAACGATGCGAAGACCAACTATATAAAGAGACAAAAGTGTTCTTCAATAATTCTCCTTTTTAACTGAATTCTCGTCCAGACAAGTTTTTGAATTTCTATTTTATCGTAGCTCCGCAAGTTCCCCTGAAAAAGTATGATTTTGAGGGCGCAAATCTCAATCATTGTGACGGAATATTCCGCATTCTAGCGACTCGATTTTTTTCCTACAATGAAATAGAAGTTAAGCAACATGGTGTAACTTGACTCAGAGCAGGATTCACGAGCTCAGTGAATTTTTAAATACTCTGCACGATATAAAATACAAATTATCTTTGTAAATATCTACACTCATATTTTTTTTTGAAAACTATTGTTTACCTCAGATAACTACAAATTAATATCAAGCCATGACTACAGAAATCTCGAGGAAAAATACTTCTTCCTCTCTCTTTTTCATCGTTTTATGGAATATTTAAGAATCGAATAGATTTTTCGGAGTAAGCAGATAGTAACTCGTGCAATTTACGTGAAAGGGAAAACCCAACAAGAGAGACGATAACAATCGTATCAAAGACTCATAGTTCGCAAAAGAAAAATAAACTGGATTGTTCTAATTTTTTTTTTAATAATGAGTCATAAACTAATGGAATGTTTTGAGGCTTTTTTCTTTACTGAAGAGGCAAGCTACCGCTTCCGAAGTCTTCTTCGAGCTTAGTCATCGTCGGAAATCCAAGAAATAGAATAGATCACTAGCCTCGATACAGTGATTTGCACTGTATTGAAAAATCTATCTGAGGAATTGCAATTAATCGACAAATTGAGAATTTCAGATTTGATCTTCGTTTCCTCGGTCAAGTGAAATTAGATACTTTTTGGTTAAAACGCTGGAAAATCAGGATTATAGATCACGTGACAATACAACCAATCAATTACGGAAGAAGAGAACAGCGTCGAAACTATCAATTGTATCGCAACTGAAAAACAAGGAGGCTTTAATAATATTAGTTTTCGTAGTCTAATACTGTGTCTGATTAGCAACAACAATACTCAAGGTGCCTACCTGACTCGAAAATGGAAAATATTGAACTTTTATAGGAGCTCCAACGACCTTTTTTTTTTTTTCGTTTGCTTCTTTCATTAGTGCATAGAAGTAGTTAGTACTTCGGGGTTATAGAAAATATCTACAAAATGGACTGAGACAGTGCTGCCAGATCTACGGAGTTTTGCTCCTCAAAGATACATTTTGCGTAAAATACGTATTTTTTGCGCTCAAGGGAGAAGTACCTTAGTCACTGAGATGAGAGATAAAGGGGCTGATACTAAAATTCTCGCAACATCGAGACGATCAAGGGAAAAGTATCTCAGTTTGTTGTATAAGAGATATATTTCTCTCGATCGTTATGGGCTGATACAGTAATTTTCGCAACGTTGAGACGATCAAGGGAAAAGTATCTCAGTTTGTTGTATGAGAGATACCTTTCTCTGGATCGTTATTGATGAATCGGTTGAAGTTTGTAGTTATTCTTTTCAGGTCTTGGAAAAATGGCGGATACGGCTTTTTGATGACATCATCTGGCAGCAATGGACTGGGATCTCTCATTTCAAGGACTGATCACATAAATTCATAAGCCTGTTAATTTAAACATTTGAAAAATTCAATTTAGGTACCTACAGAGCATTTGAGAACAAAGCGAAGTCCAAAAAATAATACAAACTTGAAGAATTTTCAAATATTATACTCGGGCATTTTTTTCTTTCATGGACGTGCATCAAAATTAATGGACTATTATTGACTTATTGGACCATTTATACTAGACCAAGAAACGGGGTGAACGAGCGGAGCGAGCAGAGCGGGTGAGCCCCTCTAAAGTCATTAGCCTGAGATATTCTGAAGTAGACTCATACTAGACCATGAAGGGGGTGAAATGAACGAGCGGAGCATACCATGAAAGAAATGAAACATGATCTTTATAAAATCCATTCCTCTTCTTCTCTTCATACAGTTTTCTACATGTATGATTTCGGATATTGTTTCAGCCCTTCGGCATTGATCTGTTTCTCATTGCAGTGTTTACCAAGCAGTAACTTGCCATCTTCTTTTCCCCTGGATATTTTGTACCCCTTTCTTCCTGTCTCACCAATGTAAATGCCTTCGCACTGTTCAAAACTGAAATTGTACACTCCGCTCCAGCTTCCTTCGTCTTTCTTCTCCATATAGGTGGATTGTTATGGCTGCCTACGTTCACACCATAACCCCTGAACATCTTCATCACCTGTTTTATGTACTTTTCTACGTGAAGTACTGATCCAGAGTCCATTCTCACTGCGTTGTCATGGGCCCTTTTCATTTTCCCCAAGGCCTGCGATCTGCTTCACTTACATTCTTCAGGAGAGAGATAGCTTGGTAGCAGTAGTTCTGGGTGCGTTCAGAAACGTATAATCTGCTTGCGGTTTCAGATTTTTTTGAAAACTCGTTCAGAAATTTATTTGATGTGACTGGAGTAATCACGTCCACATTTCACAACATTACTTCGGTTAATTTTTCTGTACCGTTCAGGAACACTGGTTACGCATGGTTTACTTGTAACCGAGAGAGTTTCTCTCAATCCCGTCCGGACTGGATTAGGATACGTCAATATTTTGCTACCGGTAGACATTGATTACTCGTTTCTGAACGCCAAATTGTGCCTGGAGTAATAATAGAAGTCGTTTGGGATGATGGTGTCGGTATGCGTGGAATTCCAGTAGATTTTGTATTCTATCTTGTTGTTTTTCAGTGTAAGGTTCAAATAGTGAAGGACCTCGTACTGCTCTCTTTCACCGTGGATTTGATGTTCTCATTCATCGTATTTCTCTCCAGGTGAAATTAGTTTACCGGCCCATAAGCGCCTGACAAGACAATTAAGATATCATCTATTTATCTAGCCCAGTATTCGATCTAGTTTCTGACCTCACTGATTTTCAATATCTTGTTCATTCATTCATCAATACCTCCGCCAAGAACTTGTTATTGAATCGGCAGTAGTTTTGGTCCACGGCTTCTTCCATTATGTGTGCGTACTTCAACTCGGCAGGGTCAACAGGGTGAGGAGTTCCTCCTTTAGTATAGTGCCAAACATGTTTGTCACAGCCAAGGATACCAGTATATTGTAGCTCTTGATTACTATCTGGTATACGGTCATTTTCTCGAAAGCGTTTTCCCAAAATAATTTATTAATCCTTGAGAGTGAGCGGAAGGAATATTTAAAGAAGAGCGGAGTGTAAAGAGGGAGTAGGGTGTCTTTTTCTGTTTACCTGTCAAAAATTTGAGGGCCATTGTTTGCTGCCCATGTAGTGATTGTGGTCTCTTGAGGGTTAGAAGAAAAAAATAGAAATGTTGCAGTCAGCGATTCACACATCACAAGATTTGAAGGCTCGAGAGCAAATTGTCTGGATTCTTTGAACGTTCTCCAATACCTATCACACCTCCGTACCGGCTGTAATCGCGAACTCTTCCCCCAACTTTACAACAGTCAAATCCGTTCACAACTTTATTATGGTCCTCCACTTTACACTCATCTCAAGAAACCAATCTCACAGATGGAATCTTCCGGGCTTCAACTGGCCCTTGACGCACTACGCACTCTTCAAACAGCCCATGCGCTGAGGCAGGTGTTCTTCTTCCTCTCCATTCCCGCGCTCTTTCAGCTTTTCGAATGCTTTCAGCCCACGTTTTGATCCCATCTAGGCACTCACCTCAAGCTGAGGGTCTTACTTTTGGATGTTTCCATTCACTGCCCCTTGGTTAATCTCCATCCCGTTTTTGGCAAAAACCTGTTTCTCATGTTCATGTGCTGTCACGCGAGAAAATCGGAAACTAATAAGTCCAAAACAACATCAAATAGGTAGAATTAGTTTACAAACTTATGGCGGAAAAATTATGTTCTTATCTAAACACACGGAAACGGAGAACTCGAGCGCATTTTTTTCACACCGGGTGGGGCAAAAAGATGTTACTAGTTGAATGAGAGTTTGCGCTAAATCTGTTGTAATGCAAAAACGAGAAACGATAGATACAAGCTTCAAATCCACGGAATTCGCACCTCAATTTTATCTTTAATTTGCGCTCCCACCCAACTTTCTACGACTTTTCTGAGGTAAGTTATGGACCAAAATGGGCCAAAAATTGACCAATTGCGGAGATTTCCAAAAAATAAATCTCCCACTTTCGAGCTTCATAGGGTTATTTAGGGATTTTTCTCGGAATCAGCGTTGGATTTCATTAAATATAAAAGTTAAACAATTTTTAATGATTGAGAATTTTGAAAATTATTATTTATCAATTTTTGGCAGACTTTGGTCCATAACTTGGCTCAGTATAATCGTAGAAAGTTGGATAGGGGCGCAAATTGTAGACGAGAATGAGATTCAAATTTCGCATATTTAAGGTATACATTTAAAGTTTCGCGTTTTTACGCTAGAATAGATCTAGCGCAAACTCCCATTCAACCGGTAACATGATTTTGCCTCACCCTGTACACTTTAAATCTATGTACAACATTTGTATCTCAATTTTGTCTCCAACTTGCGCCCCTACCCAACTTTCTACAACATTTCTGAGCCACGTTATGGACCAAAATGTGTCAAAAATTGATCTAATTTTGTTCTAAGATTTCCGAAATAAGAAATCAAAAAATCACCCATTCCAAAGTTATTTTTTTGAGATCAGCGTTCAATTTCACATTCATATCAAGTAAAAAAATGGAAGTTTGAATGATTGAGAAATTTGACAAATTGGTCAATTTTAACTTGGCTCAGAAAATTCGTAAAAAATTGGCTAAGAGCGCAAATTGAAGGTAAAATTAAGGTACATACATATATAAACCATATAATTGACGTTTCGCGTCTTCACGCTAGAACTTATTCACTGAAAACTCCCATTAAACTGGTAACATCTTTTTGCCCCACCCAGTACACGTATACTTGTCGGATTTCTCGGATATACAATGGTAGGCGCTGGCACTGGAGCCGCAATGGAGTTAGGGAATTTCCCGGCAATGTACGCCAGAAAAGAGTGTGACACATGAAATTTATATGGAATTATTCTCGTGATAAACGCCTATTTTTTTGTCATAAAGTTTTTCGAAGACGCCAATTTAGTTTACTGCAAGTCAGTTTTTCCCCTTTCTTCGTCTGACTAGTATAATCCCAGTACAATGCTAGTATAAAAGTAATAAATTACAGGGGGGATCTTCGCCTAGTTCATCTCCAGTATATTGTATACATCTTTATGATACATAGTATGATATAGACGCCCGAACACCCGGACACCCGGACGCAAATTTTAGAATCAGGATTAGAGCCGAGGTTCGAAATTAAAAATTTTATTAGTTTCAAGGTCATCCGTACGGACGCCCGGGTGCATTTTCGAGATTTAGGAGGTAGAGAAAAATTACACAATATTGTGCTACCCTGCCGCATAATAATTGATAATTTTTATGGTCAAGAAAATAATAATATTGTTCGGTCGAGCATTGAGGATAATATTTCAAAAGATACGTGCTAAATCTTGAAAATCGTTTTTACATAGGTATCTTATTTCAATGTCTTAGCAAAAGAAATAGTAATGCATCGTTTATTGTAATCCTGGTCAATGATCTGTAGAATCGACAGTATTCAATACTCTTTGACGCATTGCGAAAAGTACCTAACCATTAAGTACATTTTTATGCCGTTCCATTCGTCAGTTCTCGTCTCCAAAACTTCGTGCACACAGTATACGTTTCATTTCCCCTATGAGGTACATTAAATTTACATCATTGTAACAGAGATGGAGAAGAAAATTGAAATCTAATGTGATGACGATAATAGTGAAATATTGTAATACAAAGATTACTATGAAATTTGAAAAATCATAAATAATTTCCGACAATTCTGTGTGTGGAAGGCCAATTAGCAAACGCGAACTACCTCATTCGTGCGAAAAAATGAGAAGAAAAAACAAGTTTAAATTATTTTTCTTCTCATCTTGCGTCCAGTAGCTCATATTTTGGCGGATGTAAAATGTTTTCAACTTTCGTACAGAATTATTGGAATATTTGCTAGAACGAAAATTAGGGAATTGAACTGAAACGTATATTGTATAACAAACAAGATAATTTCCATTTGGACTTTATAGAAGTTGAAAAATCTTTCGTAATATTTTTCAAATATTTTCAATGTCACGAACGACTAATGAAGTATCGCTTATGAGAGACGCGTTTCATTTTTCTTTTTGCTCCTCTTTCTTTCTTTAAATATAATAAAAGAATAATTTCATTTTGAACGTGAACGTGATGCGACGCCAACGTTCCGTTTGACCAAAAGCAATACAAGAAACCCCAGTCGAACTACTTTCTCATTGCGAAGGTTAAAAACATTTATAATATTACAAAATTGTAAACGTTACGATCATTTGCGACGTCTTCTGGAACTTATTTTTCATTTATATAAGGCTGAAAAATATCGACAGATCATGTTCATTTCATATATCTTATTTATTTTCAACTACATCCGTAGACCTATGTTCTGCATCATGTGCTGTACCAACGAAGTTGAATGTAATTTGAACGAATTTCCCGACCGAAGCAAACAAGAACTGATTCAATATCGTGCGGGCGTACATAATCAGAGTTAATCGCCGGGAAATTATTGCACCACGATGAACAAATGATGAATATTGTAAGTCTTCATTTTCGATGAAATTCTGGGGAAAGAAGTCTCCGTTGGAATTAGATCTATTAGTGTGGATAAAGTTACAAGTATACTCTATAGGTTTATAATTCAAACTTAAAAGCGTAACACCAGCACGGAGATTCAATCATACAAAAATAATTTTCACAAGTATTCCATGATACCTCTTACAACCTCCGCGAAGCTAGCGCTGCCCGGTTCGAATTAGGTTCATACAAAACTAACAAAGGAAAGAGGGGACATTATCATGACGTCATCGTGACCAATACAATAGATAGAATAGATTCAATATAATCGATAAAATCATTTGATTAATCACTTGTATATAAAATGCTGAACCAGGTGTCTCCAAAGGGCCCCTGGTAAACCACACTGACCAAATATTTAGATCGATTTTGAGTGAATATTGACCAAAAATTGACCGGGGGGTAGTGACCAATATTGCACCAAACGTTGCGGTCAGTTAACTTCCGGCCACGTGCATCATATTTGTAGCACATTTAGACCACCTTCAACGAAATTTTGACCGACGAAACTGGTCAATTCCCAAGTGACGTGGACGTCATAAAATGGTCAGTTATCTCCACCATATTTCGACCACATGTTGACCACCTCTGACGAAATGTTGACTGAGAAAATCAGATGATTTGTAGGTGATTTAGGTACCATAAAATATCCTCAGTCATAGGTCATATTTCCTCAGTAATTGACTCATTTTTCCCTCAAGAAACGGCCGATTTCTGGGAAATCTCAACAACCTAAACCGGTCTCTCATAGTCAATATTCAACCAGTGTCAACGGATTACTATGATTAGACCACGTTTGACGAAGAAGATTAGTCAATTCCTGGTAAATGTGGACGATATAAAATAGTCTGTTCTAGTCGATATTCAAGCAACATCAACAGACCACTTGAAAAAGAAGATTGGTCAATTTCTAGGCAATCGAGACACCGTAAGACGGTCTCTAGTTACATAATATCAACAGACCATTACATTTACGGAGGCCACTTTTAACGGGGAAAACCAGTCTACGTCTAAACCTTTTTCAAGTGAGAGAACAGAGGAATGAAGATAGAAGACTTATTAACAGAGTTATATTGAGGCGGATGCAATTTTTGTCTGCGAGTTTTTACGCAATATGACAGTTGATTCCATTCAATATCTGCCCAGAAATCTACTGGAAATTATGGTCGGAATTGAGTGACTGTGCGGTTTGCACAAAAATAGACCAAAAAGAGAGTAAAAATATTGGTAGATGTTGAGGAAATATCGGCTGAAAATTGACCATACAGTGGCGGTCGATTTGGTTTTCTAGGTCACATAGAATACTTTAATCGATATTCAGGAGTAATTAACTGAAAATATATCAATGTATGTGACCTGTTCCAAAATAAGGGCAACTAGCAACAAAACGCAAATCTCCCAGGAAGGCGAAAATGGAGTTCAATTGCTACCCTTCAGTGCTGCCAAATCTATGGATTTTTGGTTCTCAAAAGTAAGGATTTTATATAAAGGATGGCGTTATTTGACGGTACATTACCGTCGACTAGAACGTTA
The DNA here is from genome assembly GCA_035079395.1 of Aspidiotus destructor. NCBI lineage: Eukaryota > Metazoa > Arthropoda > Insecta > Hemiptera > Diaspididae > Aspidiotus > Aspidiotus destructor. The sequence goes on along the minus strand of JAVHKZ010000003.1, from coordinate 4,178,423 downwards.
TTTGACGGTACAGTACCGTCAATTAAAAGATTATTTATCGGTATATACGATCTGGGACAGAATCGAAGATTTTCAAAGTTCGTAAGTTATTCATGGGAGCAGTAGAATTATCATGGCAGATTTCTGAAGACATCTGCAAAGGTTGCGATTTTGTGGAGACAGTTTCCAATGGCACATTGATTTCTTCATCATGTGGTTCCCTTCTTGAAGTAAGTTTCTCTCTAAACGTTATGTGAGAACCAGCTCTTACCATTTTTTCTCCTTCTTTCATGGCCGCTAGGTACTTCATAAATTGATCCGTTCCACGATTTGCAGCCGAAGTGACCCCACCGGGAAAATGCCTGTTAGCCATTTGGCTGCCACATGTCACTAATGCTTTTAAATGGACCCTGGCAAGCTTCTGTCAAAGCTCATTGACAGACAATTGACAAAAAGTGCAACAAATGGCAATCTCACGAACCCGTACCTTATGGCATTGGCAGGCAATTGGTAAAATTCACTTTCCCGGAGGGGGCTATGCTCAAAACGACGGGCAAAATTTGGTTGTACTTATCACGTCTCTTCATAGCCGTTAAAACATTTTCTTGCGGCGTGTCTTGTGTCATTTTAGCGGGAGTACTACTGGTCACAAGATGGGCAGGTGCAGAAGGTGATGGGTTTGTACGATGGTAACGCGTATGAAACAAATTCAAACTGAAGATGGATGAGAGGCACCCAGTATCATGTTCTTGTTTCATAAGAATATGCCGACAAGGGGCGTGGTGTTGATTGAAATAAGTGCAAGTGCAGGTTGTTTATGTTAAACAATCGTACAAGACTTCTTCATCATCATACATCTCTGATACATAATTATCGTTGACACTCTGCCTTCAGACTCTCCTAGAGAAGTACACAGCTGCGCACTGTACCGTCAAATAATCACTTCGTTATATAAAATACAAATTTCTTGCGCTCAAGGGAAAAGTACCTTAGACAGTTACACGAGAGATACTCGTCTCCTGGTCGTTATAGGCTGATTTGAACTATAGGGAGCCGCAATGTTTTATTGGAGAAACTGTCAAAGTTCTGATTGATGTTATAATATTGGTTTGTTCACTCAAACTCACACCAGTACTGCCAGGTCTGGAAATTTGTGGTCCTCGAAAAAAATACGCATACGGACTTCTTGCACTCAAGGGAAAAGTACATTGGGCAGTTATATAAGAGATACTTTTCTCCTGGTCGTTATAGGCTAATACTGCAGTCCCTGTAACATCGAGTCGATCAAGGAAAAAGTACCTTAGTTACTTCTACGAGAGATACTTTTCTCCTGATCGGTATTGATAAATTGGTAACTCCAGAGAAATCACATAGAATACTTTAGTCGATATTCAGGAGTAATTGACTGAAAATATATCGATATATTTACTTGAAAAAGTAATCCGGGAAGTGACCAGAAGTGAGTGGAAGTTTTAGTCAGATTCATGAAGAAACGTTGACTAAAAATAGACATAACAATCAGCCTAAAAACTGATCACAATTTCCAGTCAACATTGAGTCACCATGTAATTCATTTGTTATACGTTATAAACTGATGATATACTTCGGTCAATGTTGAAGAAAATTTACCGCAAACAAAGTCATACATATTTATCAAAAATATCAGTTCAAAAATTGACTGGAACTTTCAGTCAGCACTAAGTCACCAGGAAATATACTGTGTAGCACTAATTTTAGACCGAAGACTAATAGAATATTTCAGTCAATATTTGTGGATAATTGACGAAAAATAGACCAATCAAAAAAGCTTGAAAATTGACTGCAGGTTCGAGTCAAAATTTGGTAACCATGAAACTAACCAGGGAACACTCAGTTTAGACTTAGAACAGATCGGAAAATTTGGTCAATATTCAGTAGCAATTGAATGAAAATAGATCACTATATACTAATCAACAAAAACAGATGGAAAGTTGACCAGAAGTTGTAATCAAAGTACGGTCATGACGTTGTCATACCATGGAAACTATAATGTTGACTCAGAGTTGATTAGAAATTTTGGTCAATTCCTAGTGGGAATCAACCAAAAATGAGCTGGAATATTCCCCAGGAAGGTGAGCTTCAAAATGAACCAGAAATTTCAGTCATAATGCAGTAATGGTGGAACTCTCTACAGTACACTTATTTTCTACCAAATAGTGATCATAAATTCTGCGGTCAATAATTGCGGAAAACTGATCAAAATTAGACCGATTCAACAGTGACGTCACAACCAGAAAATCAGTGTTGCCGTTGGCCGACTTGCCGCATGACTCCCATAAGAATAACACAGGGAGCAAAGATCATCATGACACTGATAAAGAACAAGAAATTTCTTAACCATCAGAAGTTCATTAACTAATTCTGAGAACCTTCTAGATTATGAATATCTAATTCTTCAGATGATTTGTGGCACCAATTTTGAGTATTCTGGTAATGATCTTGGCTCTCCAAGTTATTCTTACGGGAATCATGCGTAAGTCACGTGACTTATAAGAGTAACATTGGGTAGTTTTTCCAACAGTAACTCACTGTTATCACCTGTGTGACATCACATCAAATCGGTCTATAGACCAAGTTATTTCCGTCACATATTGATTAAAAACGAACTACAAATTACAGGCAATAAATGGGAGAAGAATTACACAGCTCAAAAAAAAAAAAAAAAAAAAAAAAAATTGAAATTATCAAGAACGAGACAATACGATTCTAGAAGTATTTTCGATGCTGATCACGATGCCGTTGTCCGTTTCTCGAAATTGACTCCGGTTTCCGAGAAATGATCAGATCAAATTCCCGCGATTCGTTGCGACGCGCAGTGTATGTTACCGAGCTATCGAATTTCGCAACACGGGAACATACACTGCGCGTCGCAACAAATCGCGGGAATTTGATTTGATCATTTCTCGGAAACCGGAGTCAATTTTGAGAAATGGACAACGGCATCGTGATCAGCGTCGAAAATACTTCTAGAATCGTATTATCTCATTCTTGATACGAAAACAAAGGCGATACTTCTAAAAAGAAAAGAAGCATTCTTGTCTTTCGCTGATGATGGCTGTTTAGTCGATAGATCTTCGAAGGTTTTAGTATTTTTTGCGGTTTTTGTATTTAGTTACTTCTTTTCTTTTTAGAAGTATCGCCTTTGTTTTCGTATTATGGATAGCCGTAACTTGCAATCTCGCATCAATTCATTCTTGATAATTTCAATGTGTTGAGTTGTGTTATGAGACTCATAATTGACTAGTGCAAAGAGTCCAAATCTGGTCATGTTTTCCTTAATGTTGGCCACAAGATGACCAAATTAAGATGATACCTTAGAATATGGTATACATATGGTCGCACGACCAAAAATTGACTAACGTTGACCAAATATCAACGGTCACATGTTAACTTCTTCCTTTTTTGTAGAAATTGATCGGTTCTTTTCAGTTCCAGTCATAACAGTCGAGTTTCCTCACGGAGATTTTCTCACATTTTATAAAGCGACCCGGATTGCTAGAAGTTGAACTCTCTTTGAGAGGAGAACCTCTGTCAGTCCACATCGAAATAACACTGGATTCGTTTGATTTGATTTTCTCCCTCCCCTCCCCCAACAAATCTGAGTCCCCTAAAATAACTCGATAATCCATTCTCACCTATCTCAAGGGAAGCATGTTGTTCTAAATAGGGCGGTACTGTCTGATGATTTTATCAACTAGATTGCTTGTCATTTCTCAAAATCCTTCATTTAAATGATGAAAATTAATTTTTCAAACTCTTATACGAGTGAGATTAATAATCCATACCAGGAATTATAAAAAGTTTTAATCACCTAGAGGTTACGTGAGTTTTCTCGGTTAGAACGTTAATTTCCGGAGCACCGGATTTGGTTTTATATCAGACAAATTACAATTTTTTATAATTCATAAAATTTTATCTTTGTAAACTATCCTAAATTCACAATTTATCGAAAGTAAATGTTTAAACTATGCAAGCGAACCTCTTTATTTTACTCGCGAATAATCATCTACTTCATGAATTGCAAAAATTTTTCACCCACATTCCATAAATGAACAACAAGAGTGAGTAATGAAGAGAAAAGTTTGCCTGTAGAGGATTCGCGTCTTCTTGATATTACTACGACGTGCTGTCAAACGAATCGACTCGATTTAACCCCGCGTGGCGAACAATATTAATACGCATCTCGCATTCATTCAAATCTTTCCAAGTACAAGTAGCATCAATTAATTCAGACATTAAACTAACGATCATGTCCTCGAGTGTTGTATGGTAACGCGTGAGCAGTTTCATAGCCTGACACCTCTTACGACCGTACGATAAACTTCAACACCTTTACGTCCTCTTGAATCAACGGCAAGACCCAGTCTGCTGATTCTTTCACGTATATGACGGACGCGCGACTCCGTACTCTTTGTTCAACTTCAGGTTCTACGTATCTCCCTCCTATAGCGAGGCGATTTTGCGTGAACCGACGGACCACATTTTTCTTTTTCGCATACATAATATGGAAATTCGATTTCGGTAGCGATGAGCTGATGAGCACGGAGGAACAAAACTTTCTCACGGGGACAAAATGCACTCATTCATAAAAAGTACGAGAAATCGATTACGCGTCCGTTTCTGAATCTCCATTTTTCGTATATGGTCGACTGATCGGTCACTTATTTTGGAAGATATTGGTGTCATTTTATTTGAATTTTCTTCTTTTTTTTTCTCATTAGTATTTCGCGTTAATTGATAATAAATAGCGGTTAAATTTTTCATTCAAAAAATTACCGCGGGTTCAGTGTTCTGTGAACTTGGTGAATCACGTGTTTTGGCAGAATTTCGTGTATCAATCAGGAAAACGGTAATTTTTTTAGAATTTGATTTTTCTCCTTTTCCAGACTATAGAAAATCACATGCAAATAAATCTCTTATTATTTGATTTGAGTGTATTGCGATTGCACATGAAAGAATAGGAAAATGACGACAAAAAGAGTTTGGCGAAAGTTTGTTTGTTTTCAGATTGTTTATATTTCTCAAACCTGGGAAGGAAAGGTGGATTGATAGAACAGAATTTTCAAAAATTTCACCCTTTCTTATTGATCATTTTTTTCTTCGTTTTTGTTATCAGTATCTTATATGAATTTATTCAGAATGCGGAAGAATGTTGAAAAATCATCTGACTTGAACTTGACTACCTCCTTCCTTTTTTTCTCCTGAACACTTGATATCAACTATACTTGCTCGACTTACTGACCTTTCAAAAATTTTCCACTCGATTCACTTGACCTTATGGAAACTTCGATTACTCGGAAAAGTTTCTCCTTTTTTCCGCATAAATTTGAATTTACTCGACCGCAGATTTGACGACTATTTTCATTCCAGTTTTGCTAGATTTACTCGACTAATTGACCTTTCAGAAACTTTGATTACTCACTGACATCATAGGAGAATTTTTTATTTGAATTTTATTGGTCTCTTTTACTCGACCACAGATTTAAGGTTATGTTTTTATTTTAATTTACGAGCTGCTAGCGGCCTGCCTTCAAAGCTATGAGCTCGGCAAAATTGTGTTCAGATGCGTGAGAGGAAGTTGGCTTGATGTAGAAAGTTGAACATCTTGGGGATAGAGGGGAAATCGCTTGATGGTAATTGTGAGGGATGGCTCAAGAATTGCGGAGTTAGGTAAAATTGGGGCAGCAGAAGATGTGTTGAACGGATAGGGGAGAGGGGTCCATTTCGCAATGAGAGCATATGAGAGGCATAAAATGAGAGATGAGATGGGTGTGTGTAAGTTGGTGCGGCCGATTGTGAGACGGGTGATGACTATTTCTTCTCCGCGTATCGACAGGTTTGAAGCCCATGGGATGGGAAGGACTATTTTTTGAAGACTTGACTTTTACTAGACTTGCTCCATTCACTAACCTTTCAGAAACTTTGATTACTCACTCGACTTACTTGACCTCATGGAAACTTATTACTGAGGAAAAGAAGATTTCAATATTCGAGTCATAGTTTATGATGAAGGAGAACTGAATGATAGGGAAGGGAATTTGAAAAATTTTAACTTTCAGGATACACCATGATTCGAGGCACTCAGAAAAACTCAAGACTCTTAAAATATTCTAATTTCAATTCTCAATACCAATAGGAAGCCATCGTTTTTCAATTCCAAGGTTTTCCGTATTCTGCCTCCCTCACCCCCCCCCCCCACCTCCTTCAAAAAAATTAATAATCTCGGACTACTTCAAAAACTTGTGTCCATTGAAATTTCACTAAAGAATATTTTTTACATTTTCGTAGGACCTCAGGTGAAAAATAGGTGTTGCATAAGACATGGGAAAGGGGCTTCAACATTTTCTAAACGATGACTTTAGGACTCACCCAAACGTTCAGTTATGAAACCAGAGTTAAACTAAGCTAGAATTCATTCTTAATTCTGAAACATCGACAATCTAAGGAGATAAACTTGAAAAAAAGTTTACAGCCGTACAGTTTCCCGGGTTTATGAATCAGTACTGTGGATAAGATTCATCCATTTTGTCATTTTTACAATAAATTGAGGCAAATTTAAGTAATATTGGATCCCTCTTCCACTCCTCAAAAAGACATCACATCCAAAACTATCAAGTTTGAAAAGTTCGAATTCTTTTTGTCGCAATTTATCAAATTCATTTTTACAATAAAAACGATGATAATTCAAAACGAGGTCCATATCGATTTCGAACCCCTAATTTCTTGGTCATTTGTTTTATATTAGTCCCCAAAAATGCTTGATATTTCGCAAAAATTTCTACGTGGACTTTTAAAAGTTCTTTCTTGGGATTCTCTTCGCTAGCATTTTCGCCATACTTTGCTGAACTTTTCACTTCTTTTGTTGCTTTTTTCCCTTCAATTGTACGTACCATGCAAACTAATTCTTTGTTTCCGATATTATGATATATCAGAGAATTATGAATAATTTCTCGAAGAAAAATTTGCCGCAAGGGTAGATAAGAATTGGCGATGAAATTAATTTTAAAATTGGCTCGTTACGTACGCGGACTCATAATTTTTCCGAAATTTAACAACTGGCCCGGAATTCGTGCTTCAATGTCAGGAAGACATTGTACGAGATCTTCTTATTAACCTTCGTAGTTTTATACAATAATTACCAAATTATAAACTAGCTATTCCACGATTCCGCACCGAAAGAGCGAATTTACAGCATATCTCGCCGAAATTTATTCGCGTAATTACAAATATTTATAATTCTCCACCATAATAAACAACTTCGTAGATTCATCTCGTATACGTAAAAGACGGAGGTCGACTGAATTTTCGGGGTTCGAGAACTGCACAACGGTACACGAAGGTACGCAGGAAACGATCCCAAGATATCGGTATGTATCCGAATAACATTGTAGGGTACTTTGGTCCGAAACACCTACAATAGAAGTGCATTTTACCAAATCTACGTACTTTTGCAACTTTTCAAACTTATCTGCACGATAATAATAATATAAAACAACGGTATAATACACCATTTATCAATTACAAGTATATTTTTATAAATAGTAAACGATATATACTCGGTCAAGGTCTCGTTTAGTTTTCTTTTTCTTTCGTGTTAATAAAACACGGTTTATATGCCTGCCTATCTCGGGAGCACGATGAACAACCTGTTCGTATTACATTTTGCTATCTTTACGTACAGAGTTGCAGTGCTTCAATACATCTTTGTGAGTACATTACTATATTCTTTATCAATTTACAAAAAAAGAAAATTATAGTGCACCTTTCCATATTACATCCAAGGTTATGCTTAAAAGAGTTTCTTTCAACTGTGACGTATCACAAGTGATCCTCGGAGTTCGATGTCACGCGGCAAACGAGACTGGATATTTATACGCGGCATATAAAATAATATTACACGCGTCTCTCATTAGTAAAGATGGGTTAGAGCAATGGGCCTGGAAATTTGGAAAAATATATAGATGAAATTCAAATTAACGAGTCCGAATACATCAGAAAGTCTGACGACAATCGAGAATTTTTGAGCGACGTAAGAAAGACTGGAAATTAGAAAAACAAAACTAATGCAATTGAGCATTCTTTTCACATAATGATTCCACAAATCGATTAAGTTCGAATTACTTGTTTTTGTTTGCCCTCATTGAATATTTCAAATCACGGACGACGACACTTCTACAAAATGATATCCGACTATATAGAATCGGATGAAATATCATACAAAAGTAATGCACAAGGTTTTCACGTACACTTGCCTTACACGTAGTCAGGCTGCATTCTAATTTCATTCATCTTATTATTTTGCAATCTGTTCAGAAATCTGTACTCATTTAGAAACAAAACGCGTGCATACTTTTACACATTCATTAAACTCTAAATTCTAGTTCAAGAGCAATACCATTGTAACATTGGGAGTCGAATCAAATTCGATACTTTTACGTGGCAAGAATGATACCGCGAGGGTATGAAATAAACTGAGAAGAAAATAGTTCTATCACCTCACCTCAGAATCCATTCCGCATCCGGAAAATTTCTCATTTCAGCGTGCCAGTATTCTAGGCACGCTATACAGCGAGAGGTGAACTGGACGATTAGAAAGATAAAAATTACACGTCGGCAAATGAATCTTCGTCTAACACCGATCATTTTGAAGATAAAATATTTTCTTCCGATTCTAATGTTCTCGACGACGGAAATGAGAAAACAAATTTCCTAAACACCACTTGATTTAATTTTGAATTATTTAGCGAATTCGTGAACCAGTGATATCATAGATGACATAATTATTCAGATGCCGACCTCCAAAATATCAAGTTCGTACTTTTTTTTCCGTATCAACGATTCGTACCAACAAAGACGAATACTGAACGAATAGACTCGCGAAAAAATGTGGAGATGAGGATTGCTTCCTGTAACCAAAGATTCTGTTCGATACGATTTTCACCGACAGAATAATTCGCAAGGTATTAGAATTCGCGAAAAAATAAATAGTTTTTTCTACACTTTTTTTCTTTCTCGTTAGAAAAGTGAATATTCAATCCGATGCAAAGAACTACGGCTGCCAAAAGTAATCTGGTTTTTCATCTCCTTTGAAGCGTATCATTATTTCCGGAAACACGTCCGTCTATTCATTGGAGTCTGTCAGGACGAGCAGCATGCTTTTATTCGCCATGCCACTCTGAAGTCCGTGGATCCGTGGGTGAGAATAGACACCCCCCCCCCCCAGGAGAGTAAATGAAGAAAAATTTGAAATACACGAAAATGGAAAGCTTTTGGTTCCATTTTTCAAGATTTCCTAGTTCATTTCGAAGAAGAGGCAAAAATGCATTGAGCATCACTCTTTAAAATATTGACCTGACCCGTCACGTACGACCGCGACTTCTTAAAGATTGTAATTTGCTTGACAAAAAACTGAAATGAGCTGCACAGCATACACGGCAAAAATAATTTTTTGGAAATTTTTCAATCATTAGCAGCGTACGAGCAGAAATTTCACGAGGCGTAAACGTTGACTCTCGTGAGAATGTAACCTGAAAACTGCCTACACCCACAGAGCAATAAAAATGAGTGGCCAGAAAATCAACATTCAGAATTTTCGATTAAACGCAATAATCGAGAATTCAAACACGTAGGACTGAAGAAAAACAATGAGAGTGAAGGAAGAATGCTGCAGAGATAGAGATCCTACGAGTATGAGAAATGAAAAGGGAGGCTACGGTCGAGATAGAGGAAGAAAATGATCATTTCCCTGCGAGAAAACACATAATTCAAGAGGATGGAGCATCTCAAACCGGAGACTAAATATGCTTTTCTAATAATATTGTGTAGTCCAGCGGAAAATAAGACAAAAGACTGATGGATTGTGGACATGAATCTAATCATAGATTTTTTTCAGGAATACATATCTCTGAAAACATACTAAAAGTCCACAGCGATTCCGGTGGAGGTTCGTTCTCCAGTTGACTTCAAAGACCCCGAAATTCAGTTTTTTTGCAAAAATCCCGTACAAAAAAACATTATAGGGGAAAATGTTTGGACCAAAAGTTGTACCTTATTAAATTTTACTTAAAAAAGGTCTCTTGTAAAATTTTTGTAGAGTTGAAAATAACGCCGCCAGCGCGCGCTGAAGTTCGCACATTTTGTGCATGTTCACACTGAATCAAGGATGAGAAAGATCAGAGAGATTCCTTTAGTTTGGTTGTTATCGTAGTCCTCATCTCAACCTCAGGTTGAGATGTGGACACCGATTTTCAACCTTACTTGCACTTCAAGGTCGCCCTATTGATGCTCCGCAGGCTTGTAAACAGGTGAAGGTGGTCATTTGTTGAACAGGAGCCTTCAATGCATCTCAGTGCAGTGGTAGTGCGTCTTGTAGTACTTTTGGCACACTGTGCAGTGTGCAGAGGTGCATTGGTTTCAGCAGCATCAGCACAATCTCCCAGTTCATTGGAAGTGGAGTACTCTACCAGCCACCCGCAATTACTTTCTCATACACTGGGGTACTGTTGTCGGGACGTCATTGTCTTGTTCTACAGTTGTTTATCGTGGTCGTCTGCGCTGATGCTCTCCTTATGCAGACCCTGACAGTGTTTTACCAACACAATTTAATGATTCTGGGACTCGCTCTGTAGTTCTGCACAGCTCAAGCGCTAGAACAAATCACCATGACAGGATTTATGGGAGATTGTAGGAAATCTGAGTATTAATCATCTGTTCCCTCGATCTGTGGATTTCTGTGTGACACTGCATTGTTGAATCCACTGCTTTTCAAATTCATGTACTGAGACTGGTCTTCAATTTCTGCAGCATCACACATCGGTTTGTCAGGGAAGTGTGTCGATTAAGTCCAGGCTTCGATTAGAGTGACAGGATTCTTGTCTTGTCTGTGGGTATGAGTCATTTGTGAAGGGATTCTTTTAATTGGACTAGAATTTTGCATTTTGTACCAACACGGAGGGGGGTCTTACCCTTGTGTAGAATTTGGGTGCATAAAAGTGAGATCATGGATAGTCTTTACTTTTCCTACCGATCTTACCTACTTGATGACAAGATTTAAAACATGCTTATTTTAGGACTCGAGTCCTAGACCTATTTCGGAATAAGCTGTTTGGCCTATTATGTGCTGCTGCTTTTTGGTTTGGATTTGCAGTGGTAGAGTGTTTAGGTGAGTGTAGGACTGTCATCGACACCCGGTTCAAGCTGTTCATCAGCAAGCAGTGAATGCATCGATTTTCCCAGACTGGGTCTTTTTATTAAATACTGGACTTTACAAGACCCCTGTTCAACAAATGACCACCTTCATCTATTTGAACGATAGTATGGATCGGTGGTCTGGTTGAACAAGCCCGCGGAGCATCAATAGGGCGACCTTGAAGTGCAACTAAGGTTGAGATGAGGACCACGACAACAACCAGACTTAGGGATCTGATTCAGAGTGAACATGCACAAAATGTGCAAACTTCAGCGCGCGCTAGCGGCGTCATTTTCAACTGAACAAAAATTTTACAAGAGACATTTTTTACGTGAAATCCAATAAGAAACAACTTTTGTTTCAAATATTTTCCCCTGTAACGTTTTTTGTACGAGATTTTTGCGAAAAACTGAATTTTAGGGCCTTTGAAGCCCCCTGCGGAACGAAGCTCGACCGGAATCGCTGTGAACTTTTAGTGTGTTCATTAGGGAGCCATTCTATGATTAGATTCATGTCCAGAATGAAATCTTATTTTTCTGGGCCAATAATCAATTGTACACATTTTCTAAGGACGCCTGTTGAAAACATTTCTCTGAAGATGACAATTCTATAAGATAGCTAACGTAGACGTTCCTCCTCAAAAAAAGTAGTGTACGAAATCCTCACAACTTTTAACAGGCTACCTTTACTGGAAAATAGATCACCGTCCGGAAAGTTGTGGTTGCCGAGATGATCATAGGCTTCAAAGAACCTGAAGACGAACGAGAAGTGTAAAAGGAAGAATGAAAGAGGAATAGGAGAACAAAGATTTGGAAAAATTGGAGTTCACTTTTGAATTATAGAATCTATTCCATGGTGTTTTTTCATAAAAGAAACATGCTATAGAGGTTCCTTCCGGTTGAGTTCAGTGACCTGATACGAGAACATAGGAAGTTTTCAGAATGTTGACAGCAGGTATCCGAGGACTTGAAGAAACGTAAAACGACTAAGTTCCACCCTTATGTCAACCACAAATTGACTCAAAGTCGACTCACTGTCAAGTCGACTGTTTCAAATTCGTTCTCGATCGGGAGTCGACTCAATGTCGACATTGGAGTACAGCTAAGTCGAATGAAAAGGCGACGAGGTCCGTCGTAGAGGGGCTTGGAAAAAATTGGAGGCGACTCTACGTTGGATGACAAAGAAGTCTAGGCTAGGTAAAAAAGACCTCTTGAATGACAAGGGACGGTGAAAAAAAAAATAAGAAGATACTCTTGAAACAAGAGGATTACGTCAAAATGAGTTGCTTCCATGAATTATAATCGACAAGAAATTAACCTTACGTACGCTGTAACAGACACGATAAGTATGGAAATGGTGACTTGAAGGTGTCCCAAAAAATCTTTTTTCAATTCGAAATATTTACACACGACTGCCAAATTCCGGGAAAATTTGCAAAATTTAGACAACTATTGGAATCGGACTAGTCCATATCGAAGCAATAAACTGAGAATGTCAACAAACCGCGATGAATAATTCGAATTGAAGAAGAAAAAATATCACGGTCACAATATGAACTTCATAATGTTATAGCACAGGTCCATTACCCATACGGTTTTTCTCTCTCGAGAAACCAGTTTTCCTGAAAGCCACACTAATTTCTTATAGAATGGCACTGCACATTTACCGCTTATTAGACACCATCCCTACATTTAAGCGAGCAGAATAAAAGTGATAACGCGGATGTCGTCGAAATGAATATTAGATTACGGTAACTAATAATTCCGTCGAAAGGTCAGCGATTTTCATTACCATATACATTAAATTTTCATTTTCACGATACATTACAATAATAAAAAAAAAAAGGAACTTGCATCAGACTTGGATAGAAAACGATTCAATCGATTATGTAAAAGAATCTGCAGAAGCGACTTAGTGAATTCATCGTCTTTAGATAAGTACTTCAAAAATTCAATTTATCGAGAGAATACTCGACGCAAACCGCAATACAAACGAACCAAATTGTTCACAGATTTGAGCGAGAGTTTTCATAAATATTTCGAATGAACTGTTACAATATCATGAGGGAGTGAGAAGCGTATACTAAATCTTCGGACGTACTGTGCAATGTTGTATTTTTACCAACATTGATATGCACTACAACATCTGAAGCTGAAAATTTTGTCTTTCAATACAATTACTTGATTACACTGAGATAGTTTTCCGGGGTCATTTGAGCAAATTCCAGGGTATTTCAGAATTCCTTCCTGGCCTGCTGCTAAGGGATGTCTAGAATTCGTACGCAGGATATGTTCATCGCTAAAATCACAGGTTTCAAAACAGTATGTAATCTGCTGGCTGCATTTCTTTCGTGCTTTGTTTACTTTTGTTTAATACGCAATTTTCCATGAGAAAAAGTAATCCTCCAAGAATTGATCAATATTCAAACGATGAGCTACAAATCAATTCGTGAAACACTATAATTCTTGCAGGAAATTGTGTGCCAAACAAAAGGAAACAAAGAATGAAGGAAATTTCAGCAAGCAGATTGCATATTTGTTGCATTCAACACTGGTGATGTCAAGGTGAACGCTCTTGTTCGATCAAATTGGCCACAGACAAACGAGAATTCATTGAGCGGATTCGACTTCCGTTCGCAAGCTGAAAAACCCAAGCTGTATCACTACAAAGAAAGAATGAAGGCGAAAAATGGACTTTGACAAAGAAATAAAACAAGCTTGCTGAGAGTTCGAGAAAGGTTCGAATCGACAAGATTGACGAAGATATTCACCCAATGCATTTCTACCTCACGAGAGGCTATACATAATAATAGTATGGTCATCCATCAAGCGCCGACTTAAAAACTGAATTTTCTTGACATAATATGTATGTCTTTGTGATGGGAGTTAGATGGAAATTTGCATGCTGCGCGAATCCAGCGCCGGATTTAACTCATTGGCCGCTCTAGGCAGAAAACGCACAGCCGTCGTGTAAGAATAACTTTTTCAGAATTAAAAAAAAAAAGTTCTCTTCTTCGGAAATTTTGCCACCCTCAAATTTTCTCGCTCTAAGCACGTGCCTATGTTGCCCATGCCTAAATCCGGTACTGTAGCGCGACCATCAATGACTTTGACCTACTTCAAGGACTTGAGAAAATTTCGACACTTGTTACTTCATGCTCACATAATATCAGGCCGAACATACAATAAATACTAAGTAAACTAGGCACGGAGCCCAACACACAATATTTTAGGCTTTCGTAATTTTAGGCCTAACATCCAGGATCGACTCATACTAGGCAAGGCGAACGAGCGGGGCGAGTAAACCCTCAAAGACACATACATGATCCACTATTTTGCTTTAAGTAAAAAATTTTATTCTCTTTTTCTTTTAATCGAATTAACGAGCATTGAAACTACACTGGGTTGTGGCCTCGAAGTGGGCAGATAAGATGCAGACAATGAAGATAAATATGAATTAGATGGTTTCGTAGAAACAGAGTGGACCGGTAGGAGTTCATCGTGCTAATAATTTTTCCCATGATTTTGTTCGAGACGGAATTTGTGACGCAGCGAGAGGAAAAGGGATGAAGCCGAATGTTTTCAGAGAGATCGTCAGTATTGCAGGGAAATTCTGAAGAAATAATTTGTAGATGTGTTGTTTGCGTTCAAAGTTACCGAATTAGGTAATTTTAGTAAGGTCGAGATGGATACTAGAGATGGTGCTTACCCAATGGGCAGTGGATAGATAAATAGAGGGTCAAGTTTGAGATGAGTGCTTCCTTGGAATTGAAGCGACAAAAAAGGTGAATTACGTACGATGAGAGAACAGATAGGGAGATTCGAATTTTGGGCTGTTGCGGCTAGAAAGTTGGCAGTAGTGATTTAAAGAGTGCGGTAACGAGGAGGAGGGACCTTAGACCATATAGTAACACAGACCGCCGAAACAGTACGTAAACGACGTAATCAGTTGGCGGAAGACTGGAGGAAAAAAATAAGACTTTTGGGTCCAGCATAGACGTTTGGGTTAACGCCGGGGTGAAGACACTTACAGACCACGCCCACTGATACGTTTAAGGCCGTAGGACCCGAAAGTCTTATTTTGTCTCCTGATGTGTTCCGACGTACTTCTCACTTTTGGCGGTCTATGTTGCTGTATGGTCTAAAGGAGGGACACCCGCCTCGGCGCATAAGCTGTATGAAACGCTGGGACGTTGTGCGCCAAGGCCCAGACGAAACCAGGAAGATTTACTGAAGTCCAGCAATTGTAGGGTTATTTGGTCGGAGTTGGTGTAAATTGGAGAATCGTAATCAAGTTGGGAACGGAATAGACTACAGTAGAGTTAGATGAGGAATGTGCGATTACAGCCAGAACAGGGATGTGAGAGGTATTTGAGAACGTTCGAGGAATTCAGCTTTGCTCTCAAGATTTTAATAAGGGATATTCAAAAGGTTGAGTTAGAAGTGAGACCAAGGAACTGCGCAGAGGATTGGAAGCCATTCATTAAGGGAGTTTGAAAAATCTTTACACGACCTTATTTGAGGGGCCCCACTTTTACGTGAGTTTTTTCAAGTTTTACCATGATATAAAATTAGCAAAAATAATCTTCAAGATCGAGCGAAATCATGCATTACCAATTTAAAGATTCAGAGAAACAGCTCTTTTCTCAGAATTTTTGGCAAAATTTGAGTACCTTTACGAGAGGAGGAGGGTGGGGTGGGGTCAAGAACAGGCAAAATCGTCCTTACGTAATCAATGAATGGCCCCTTAGATGGTGATCATAAAGTTCTGTATACGTAGCGACAAGATAGGTGCGAGGCGTGAGTATTTTCTTCGGAACACTACCCCTGACTGTTAAATTGAATCGTGGTCAGATGACCATTTGAAGATTTTTCTGAAAGTTCATTAGAGTAGTCAGATACTCAAGTTATTCGTAAAGAGGTGTTTAACAAGAAAAACGTTGACACTGTTCGTTCGGTCATTCATAACGATCAGGAAGAAAACAACACTCCATACTCTTCCGAGGAAAACACTCTTTTGGATGAGTTGCGGTAGGAACAATATTAGTCCAAAACGTTTAGAGGCCAGTCATAAGGGAAGGGTTGAAAGAGGAGTCAAGGTGAATTCCTTACGGCTAATGTCATACAATTTAAAAATGTAATTATGTCACCAGCAGGGAAACACTCCCTTAGCAAAGGGCTTCCCAAATTGGAGGTGTCCCTCAGATATCACTTGGAAGGTGTTATGGTTTTTGCGGGATCCTTATTGACACGGAAATAAGCAAAACCAAATTCTTCATGCTATACACACTGATCATATTATGTGATACATACTTTTTTGACATGTTTCATGTCTATTCTGACACCCCATACACTATTGAAGAATCACCCTCCACTCCCCAAATAGAGGACTACAGGTGATTCAGAAATTTGCGAGTACCACCCCTCCTATACTATCTGCAGTATACTTATATTGGATTTGGAAAATTAGCCTGAAATATTCTAAAGTAGACTCATACTAGACTATGAAGGGAGAGTGAACGAGCGGAGCGAGTGGTCTCCATAAAGTCATGAGCCTAAAATATTCCAATGAAGACTTATACTAGACCAAGAGGCGGGGCGAGTGAGCCCCTCTATAGCAATTCCCTCAAAATATTCTAAAGTACACATATACTAGACCAGGCGAGAGTGCCACCCTAAAGCCTTACCCTAAAATATCTTAATGTAGACTTATACTACACCATGAAAGAGGGGAGGGTGGTGGTGAATGAGCGGACCATGCTATAAAAGCCATGAAACATGATCTTTATATTTTTGACTATGCCAGAAAATCCATTCCTTTCTCATTCATTGAAAATCTTTTTTCTCAATTAAGAACCTATCAGATGGGAAGGTGCTCAATAAAGTTCTTGTCTTATTAATTGACGATAATTCGAGTTACTCTACATCATGAAACCCATCTATTTCTTTATGAAAACTAAATTGTACCACCCATCTAAAACCCTACGTACTCAACAATTTTTCAACTTATTAGTAATAAAATACGTCAATCTTTCGCTCTTCTTTCGGTAGCAGATCACGATGATAATATCCATAAAATTTAATAATATAATGGCCCGTCAGAATTAAATGAATTTTGATTTGTTTAAAAATTTCTAGTTTCAAAGGGATACCTCTCTAAAATTGTGAATTTTTAACCAAATTTTTACGATTATTAATAATTTAACCGCATACTTTATCGGAAGAATTAATCGAGTCAGAATTTTTTAACTATTCCGCATGATACAATGCGTGTAATTTTTCCACGTATTCTGGAAAATACGCGAACATATAAACTGGACCAATAATCCAACGCGTAAACAATAATTATTACAGCTGGCTAAGAAATTCGAGAAAAAAGTTTAATCACCGCCGTACAATGACGTGTTCTCTAAGGTATGATGTAAACCCTGCGAGGTCGTTATGGAACAAGAATTACTGTGCCTTATTAAAACACGCAAGGTTCGCTTTTGCGGTTCATTATCATCGTGGATCATCGATGAAGTGTCTCTTCATTTCTTCGATATTGGTGTTAATATTTTAACGGATGAAATTCCCAAACAGCTGGAACTGTAGCAATGTTTGTCTGGTCCTAGACCTTGACTCGTTTCAAATTTGCTTGCCAACGTACATCTTTCCGGTATAGATACGCGCTGTATTTTGTCTGATCTAATAGCAACATTATTACATTACTCTCTTCGTGGTAACCGAACGACGATTTTTCATTCAAATTCAGCATAATCTTGGTTACGTTATACGTGGACGATTGAGAAAGAAGACTTTCTTCCTAATCAAAATATAATTTTCTATCCCATTCGAATGAAGCAAGATTGACACAATCTTAGAAAGATGCATAAGAACAGCAAATGAGACTGAAATTATCGAAGCATGAAAATTCACGCTTCACATTGAATTGTACGACAAATTCTTCAACAATTTACTCGATGCCTGAAATATTATGAAATAATGCACACTCGGTTATTCTTACTACAGCCTATAAGTACTATTTCAGATACTGTTGTGTAGCACAAGTAGTCCAAGGCTTTTCATACTAAACTTGTAAAACACACTAGAAACAAGACGAATAAATAATTTTTAATATTTCAATCTGTTCGCAGCAAATGGAGAAGAACTGGACGACGAAATCAATTATAGTGCATTTATCAATAAGTGCTTTTGGAATTTTATCTCTACTATGTGGAAATGCATCGACTCAAGAAACTCCTCCACTATTTTCCTCTATGCTGAAAGTACTAACGGAAGGAATAAGGCATATGAATAGCGAACCTAGCGATCAGACCACGGTCCTGAAAGAGTACGATTTTATCGTCGTCGGAGCGGGAAGCGCGGGCTGCGTGGTTGCTAATCGACTGAGCGAGGTACATAATGATAATTATACCGACTGTATATAATAATAATTAATTCATTAGCACGTTCTTAGAGGACAAGAGTCTTAACTATAATAGGCTTAATTCGGTTTAAAAATAACGCGAATTACCTTAAACTTATTCTTAATAATAACGTGGACAATAATTAACGCACTACAATGAAGTCTCTTCGTTCGAAATCAGATAACGTACACTCGTCGGATATATCATCAATTATTTTTAACGTAGACTCATTTCGGACGACATCGATTAGTGCACATTTTTTTCATCAACTAAATCAATCATTAGGAGCTTAATCTTGATTGCGAGGCGAGAAAGACGGAGAACCCGAATAAGTCACACAATTTTCACCAAACTTTTGTGACAAAATTACAGAAACTCGTTTTCTAATTTTCTATTTCACATAATTATAGTCCTGCGGATTTTATTCGTCCTAGAATACGCTGCGATGAAAGTTCATAAGATTGAAGTCATAAGCAGAGTAGAATAGAATTCTAAATCGGGCTGACATAATAAACTTTTACAACTACAACTGACCTAGAGTTCATGTTCAACTTTGGCCTTTTTTGCCACGAAATTTACAGTAAAAAATTCTTCCGTGTATCATAATATTCGAATACAATACAGCGATACAAAAAATGTGGATTTTAGTCAACGTTGGGACGAAGAATCTTATGTCTTGATTTATACTCTACAAAACGTGTTTGATAGCATACAATTTAAATTTAAATTTCTGAACTATTTTAGGACATTAAAACGCCATTCTAACCGCAAAAAAACCTACCTTCCTATACGGCCATTGACTTCGAATCATTAAATTTGATGTTGTTGAATGATTATTTTTAAACATCTTTTCATGACGATGATACACAATATTGACGTTGAATTACTAATGCATTTTCAACATGAAGTAGAAAGATTCGGTGGTACATCTCAAATTAAACAGCAGAAACCAATCGAAGAATTATTTTAATAATTTTAAGAATGTTCATAAAAACCATATCCAGTCCATCCGGCCTTTCTACTCAACCGAGTTTTCTAAGTTAGTATCAATGTCCAAATACATCAACCATCAAATTGCATCAATTTTTCATCATTTTCAAGATCCACTCACATGCGGCCATCTTCCACACATTTCTCATAGTTTTATTATTTTTTTTCTTTCACATCCCTCATTCCAATCAAGATACTACAATTGAAGGGCTATCCGGAATAAGGACAATTCACCCATTTAAAATGTACATAAAAATTGTTCTTACTCCGGATAGCCCTCAATTATCGAAGTGGTTATTTGTAGGTACGGTACCTACGGATAAAACGTTATTTGTAGGTACGGTACCTACGGATAAAACGTTATTTGTAGGTACGGTACCTACGGATAAAACGTTATTTGTAGGTACGGTACCTACGGATAAAACGTTATTTGTAGGTACGGTATGTTTCAAAAGTATTTGGTGATCGACGAGAGTACTCTGACAAGACTGAAGTCAGATTAACCGAATGAAGGATGTTTAAGGAGGAAATGCTGATGCGGTGATGATTCATGAAAAAAATGACGTTCTTTCATATAGGAAGATACAAATGGTGCAGGGTTGAATGTTTCACGTCTAATAATGTTGAAACTAGTGTATATGATGGTACTTTTTTGAATGCAAGAGCTAGCTCATGTGTACCGCCCAATGAAGGCCTGCCAAGTGCACAGGCTACCTCACAAAGCAGAGACACCAACGATGGAACGTTATTTCTTCCCTGAAATCACAGCGAGGGTGCAACTGAGGAACCACGCCAGTTGGTTTCCGAAAAGAGAGTGAAGGCCAGAGGTCGCTCAAAACTTTCATCAAAGCAGTGGTCATTTAACAGAACCAGAAGGAGGAAATCTGTACCTGCAGATGACAGTAAGGACGATGATAATGATAGTGATGGAAAGGCCACTTGCCTTGTCTGTTACGCGAGGATTGCAGGAAGGAATGGCTCGACCTTTACTTTTACCAAGTGCTGTTCTATGAAAGTTCACACTGCATGCCTACAAGGAGACGGCTGCCCTCGCTGTGATGACTTTGGAGACGGCTGAAGTAGATATTTAAGACAAGAACATACCGTACCTACATATAACGTTTTATTTGTAGGTACCGTACCTACAAATAACGTTTTATTCGTAGGTACCGTACCTACAAATAACGTTTTATCCGTAGGTACCGTACCTACAAATAACGCCTACCCTCAATTATTCCAAGATATACATGAACAAATTTCAAACTTTCAAAATCTCGAAATATTTTTGACGGTAATTACATTATTATTTTTCATTATTCAATATCATACCTTATTGCCCGCACTTCTTTGCGACAAGCAAGAGCACCTTCTCGCGCAACAAAATTTTGTGGCTCGATAAGGTACGTTACGCACCGCAAAAAACCCGAGTAATTAAACATGAGTACGGCATAATAATTGAGGATAGTAATAGAAACAGCAAATGGAATTTTACTCAGCGTCAAAAATACTTCTAAAAATACCTTCCTTCCGAAAGTTTGAAATTTTTTTACGAGTGTGATCTATGAACATTCAGTGAATCCAGACCTCTCATTTTGGTTATTGAACACCTTAATGGACAAAAGTGAGGAAGGTGACATATTTTGACATGTTTCATGTCTTTGCTCTGTACCCATCGGAATTTTTACTACGGCAAGGATTCTCATACCTGCGAGTCCGAGGCCCCTCCCCCCCCAGGATGCCAGATGTACGGATTTTCAGTCCTCAAAAAAGATACGGGTTTCTCTTTTTCAATAGATTTTACGTACAATATGGATTTCTTGCGATCAAGGGAAAGGTACCTCAGACGCCAGTAGGAGAGATACTTTTCTCCCGTTTGTTATGGGCTGAAACTGCAGTACTCCATGATTGAGTCGATCAAGAGAAAAGTACCTCAGCTTCCACTATGAAAGATACCTTTCTCCTGATTGTTATTAATGGATCAATCAAAGTCCGTAGAAATCTGTTTTTAGGGCGGATACAGATTTTTTAAACTATCATCTGGCAGCACTGCAACCCCCCCTCCCCTCTGTAGTTTCTAGCCTATCCTAATATAATGAAAAGGCGTAGGCTAGATTTATACTAGCCTAAGAAAACTCCAAAAGCCATTATGAAGCTATTAGCTTTTGACGTCATAAGTTCAGTGACGTCACAGGTTTGGTGACGTCATAAGTCGATGATGTCATAAGGCGGTGATATCATAAGTCGTCAATCCTGATCCGCTTACAACATCTGAAATATACTAAAAGAGACGCACTTGCACTAGACCAAGGAGTGAGGCCCCCTAATCTCATCAGCCCGAAATATACTAAAGTAGACTTACACTAGACGAAGCGAGTGAGCCGCTCTAAAGCCTTAGCCTAAAATATTTCAAAGTAGGCCCATGTCATAAAAGACACTTTAATGATCTCTTAAACGGGAACTCTCAAATACAACATATTTGATTGAGCAGAATTTTGAAAAGACATTTGATATGATCTTCATCTTGTGGCTGCGCCAAGAAACCCCTAAAGTCATTGTTTTTTTCCAAGGTTTTCCCCGCTCAACTCATTGGGACCAGCACTGTGTCACGTGGCCCAGTCCATCATTGTTGTGAAGGTTCAGTGCCAGGTTCATGACCCATCAGGGTGATTTTTTTCAAGTCTGTTCATTACCTCCTATTATATTAGTATGACCAGTCGCCTACTTTTCTTGAAGTGAGATGGTATCTCAATTTTCACCTTTCCTCACTCTTTCCTCAACCTTTTTTCACAAGGAATAAAGATACAAGTGCACAACTTACAATTTTCTTTATTTTACAATACCAACTTGCGCAATCCAAGCAGGGACAGCGTTCATGTGTCTCGCACATATATTGACACTTCCTCTCTCCCTCATCCCTCCCTTTCTCAGTTTTCCCTCACCTTTTTTCACAAGAAATGAAGATAAATGTGCACAACTGACAATTTTTGTTTATTTTACAATACCAACTTGTCCAATCCAAGCAGTGACAACGAATCCAAGCAGAGACAGCGTTCATGTGACTCGCACATGCATTGGCACTTCCTCTCTCCCTCATCCATTCCTCACCTTTCTCTCAACGTTTTTTCTCAAATAATAAAGATAAAAGTGCCTAACTTCAATTTTCATTTACTTTAGTTTACAATATTTATTTGTACAATCCACGCAGAAGCGGCGGCGTTTGTGTGTCTCGGTCCCCTCTCCCTTATCCGTCCCTTCCTCACTCCTCTCTCAACCTTTTTTCTCATGAAATAACGATACCTTATAACAAATGGTCAGGTGGGCATGAGTTAAAAATAAATATCTTCCTATCTTATTGCGATACAAGATTTGTTATGAGGAGTTCAATTGTGCGGTTGAGTACAGTTCAATTCCTTTTGGTATGATGTGCTGCAACTCAAACAGAAAAATTACAGCAAGTACGAACATTCAATGGATTAGGACCTTTCATTTGAGCCAGAGAACACGTCGATGGATTGACTTGGGGAGGTTCAAAGGCCAGCAGAACAATCGAAAGACGTGACATGACAGGATCAATGAAAATTGGGCGATCAAATACTCGAATTTGGTTCATCGAGGTTGAACGTTGATTGTACAAGGTCTGTCGAAAAGTTACCGGACGATTATTTGTGCACGCCAATTGGCAACACTGGGAAGCAAAGTTAATTAAATCTTGTTTCATTGTACTATCGACTATCAACATTCAAAATTTCAAGTTGATTCATGGCTTGGTTCATCATAAATTTTTTTGGAAATTTCCTTGAGAACCAATGCCGATTTTGTCTAGATGCCCTTTGTAGTCCCCAAATGCTCCCACTCCATGTCATCTGTTAGTCGGTCAAATAGGAAGAAGTCTCCAGGAGCCAAATCAGGCGACCTTCAATAACAAAGGCTTTACTGTAGCTGCACACGTGAAGAAACCTTCTTCATGGTCTTTATGATCAACTCAGGCTTTAAAATTAGTTAAACGCTCATGCGACTGCCGCCAATATTACTGGCGACGTCTCTCGACAATTTCTGGCGAGTTTCTGCTTCTTTTTGTGGACAACAGATGGCGCGCGCGTGCATAAACCGGTTTACCAGCACATGTAACACTCTTGCCCCTCCTCCTGAAACGACTCAACATTTCCCACAAGGACTCTGATGGCAATTTGTTGCTCAAAAATTTTTTTACACAAAAAAATTGGCCTGAAATCGTTACTGGTTCTTGAAGACATTTCCAAAAAAAAAAATTCATGATAAACTACGCCATGAATCAACGTGAAACTTTGAATGGTGAAAGTCGATAGTACAACAAAACAAGGTTTAGCTTTGCTTCCCAGTGTTGCCCATTGGCGTGCACAAATAATCGCCCGGGAACTTTTTTGACATACCTCGAACGCCTGACCCTAATGCGCGGGCATTGCCTTTGCATTTTAAATTTTTCTCAAGTGTTCCTAGCTTAAATTGATAGACAAGGTTCGTTTTAGTCCAAAAATACTCAATGGATTAAAACCTTACGTTTGAGCTATTGAACACCTCTCCTGGATGAGTTGAAGAAACGCGCAAATATTTGACCTGAGGTTGTCCTCACTCACTGATCTACATCTCCCTTTCTAAACACAACGAAAGGTTTACTTTAGCCTAATAACACTCAGTGGATGAGGACCTCTTATTTGCGCTATTGAATGCTTCAATTGGGAGAGTTGAAACGCGGATACTCCAATCAACCTTGAAATTTTCCAAAGTTTTCCTCACTCAAAAGTTTATACCTGTAAGTATGATCACACGAAACTTTGATCAGTACCGTTGAGAAGCCTAACACGTATACAACTCAAAATTCTTTAGTGTAGAGTTTGGCCTAATCCACAAAATTCGAAAAAGGAGATAAACCTAATTCAGGAAACATAAGATAAACTCGTCTATAATTTTTTAGAAAGGAAAGGAAGTACAAAATTTTCAAATTTCAAAATAATATACGAAGATGATGCAATATAATCTTCAAGAGCTGATTGACTTCTCTTGTTTGTCAGAAACAACCTCACCCACTTTTTCCCCCTTTACTCGGCAAAAATGAAGAAGTAGCGTATTTTGACGCACATGTCGCTCTGCGATAATTCCTTCAAATAGTGAGACATAGCGGTATTGATAAAATTCCCATCAATATTTATAGCGTGTACGAATTGAAAAAATTTTCGACCACTCAGTTTTCAGGAGAAAAAATTCCTCCCACCGCTCGGTCGCTTTTTTCATCGATTAGCTTTTAAAGATGGTCACGTACATTTTTCCAATTATAAATAGAAATAAGCGCGACAAATTTTTCAAAATGAACACTCATAAAAATGAACAACGCGTCGTCGTCTTCCTTGACCCACAGAGAGCGATCACGAGGTACTGAAACCTCCTAGAAGGTAGGAATAAATATTTTTCATTAAATTCGCAAAACAACTATACGGCACAAAATTCCGCAATGAGAATTAATGTCCGGAGATTTGAGGCCGAGTGATAAGAACAATTACGTTCGTCCTTGCTCCATGTGACAAAATCTTTGACAGTTTGACATTGGACCACTTTTCCTCATTAATATAACTCTATTTTTGCGAGCCTTCTCGGATGAAAACAGTTCTATAGTAGAAAAAGTAGAAGTTTTAAAAGATAGAGTTTTTCCAATTTTGGAGAAGAAGGCAATACAAAAATGATTACGAGAGAGAATAATGAATACGGAAGATTGTATCTAATCTCAATGAATTACTTGTAACGAGATATTGAAGTTGACGAAGAAATTAGGCCAAAGCCTCCGCTACGCATACATCACGAAAAGAAATTATTTTTACAAACAAGCATTCACCCAAAAAATTAATTTCCTAAAGTCTTGATACAAATGTAGTCGTGTATGGCCAGATATGTTTATTTTCAAGAGAAAGTAAGACTAGATGGTTTTTGATACGATTATAACCTGATTAATCCGGATTCCTTTTTCGAGTTTTATTTTTTAAAAGATTGCATTCATTAATTTATCGATATCCATCACGTAAAATTGAGGAGAATAAAATGCGAAATTGTCACGGAACGATTAATTTTCCGCCCCATCGAGAACCATTCACTTCCCTGATTACTCTGCCCTCTCATTTTTCTTCATCAAACATTCAACTGCTGACGGTGTCCAAACTGTAGTACTTACACGACAATTATACTCTTGAAAATTAATATAAACATGTTCATAATGATTCCTTGATTCATATGCAGTGGCTAGAAAGAAAAAGAAAACACAACGCCACCCACAAGAACGCTCATGTGTAAAATTGCTTCGCGTTCAATTTCGCGATAACGCCTACAGAAGATTCTAATAGGCAACAAAATAATCTTGCGGGTTGAATAGCGTTCCGTACACAATTTGCCGTGAATTTAATTCGAACAACAATATTTATTTTTCTGTTTTGATCATGCGCAGGTGCCCGAGTGGAAAGTCCTCCTGATAGAAGCAGGGATAGAGGAGAATTTCGTCATGGATATACCAATCTTGGCTAATTTACTGCAATTCTCAGAGGCCAACTGGAAATACAAAACAGTACCCTCAAATAAATACTGTTTAGGTGCGATAGTCACTCGAAAGATGCATTAATTTCACTCATTTGTATTGTTATGATTCGATTGAATTTCTTCGCAGGAATGGAAAACAATCAATGTAAATTTCCTCGCGGCAAAGTGATGGGCGGTTGTAGCGTACTCAACTACATGATCTATACTCGCGGAAATTGGCGAGATTACGACAACTGGGCGAACATGGGAAACAAAGGTGAAGATTTTTGAATGATTTATAGCGATTGTTGTACTGCAACATTCATCAGATAACTTTCTTTTGAACAGGATGGGACTACGAGAACGTACTTCGATATTTTAAGAAAGCTGAAAATGTACAAATACCTAGATATGCTAAGGATACTAAGTACAGAGGTACGACAGGATACCAGACGGTTTCAGAAGTGCCATATCACTCACCACCAGCGGATGCCTTCGTACTGGGCGGACAAGAATTAGGATATCCATTGCCCGATATTAACGGACCCACCCAAATTGGATTTTCGTATCATCAGGTATAACTTATTCAAACTTTACCAACCTTCAACATTGGGAAATTACAGTTTTCTTTCGCGAATGCCCGCTCTAGTAATTTTACAATTTTTTCAAATATCCTTTAGTCAGATCAATTAAATCAGACAGGTGAAATAATGAGAAGGAAAAGTAGCGAGAAGACGATTGACTAAAATTTGTCGGCGTAGTTCAAAAAACCGTTTGTTTTGATCTCTTGAGAAACGGAAAAAACCGCAAATTTATTCACGATGAATTTTTCTTACGTAAATTCATTCAGTTACACTACTGAAGTGGCACTTCTGACGATTACGGAATAGGTACAAGAGAAATTTATCACTGAAATCTGGAAAGGTTGAAACTTAGAAGGATTAAGAAAACAGAGCCTAAGCATGATACCACCAAATTTCAAATTCCCTGTCAGATTTTAGAAGCTGAATCACAGAGGGATCTTCCACAATCTTCAACATTTAAGACGTTCTGTAGACGAGGAGCATAACACAAAATATGTGTAAGAGAACTTTGGTACAGATCAACTTGTTCACATTGAATTGTGTAGGTAATGGTTTTGGGCGTTTGCAAACTAATCCAAATATCGTAATTGATAGCAAAGCTAGGGCAGTAAAACCAAGCGCAAAGTATACATGACCAGTCTGTTGGCTTACACTGAGCTGCTACAGTAACCTAACCTGAACAAAAGCCTAGAATAAGTCTACGGTAGTAGCCTAGTATAAACCTAGTACATTGTGTGTTAGACCTACTATAATGAATGCCAAAGATTTAAATTAGGTCAAGGTTATTGATGACATCATAATGTCTAAGCCATTCCGCCAAATGTACTGTATACTGGCCGAGCGGCACACAAGCTCACTGGCTCCGCTCCTTCGCCCCCATTTTGACATGTTTCATGTCTTTGCTCTGACCCCCGATTTTGAAATTTGCTTGCGTCCGTGCAAATGACCTTGAGACTTGAAGAAAGTTCTGAAATCCTGATTCGTAAACTCTACTCTGATTTTGAAATTTGCTTGCGTCCGTGCGTCCGTGCAAATGACCTTATACAGGCTCCGGCAAAATGATGTGAACAGTTGAAAAAACTCCGGGAGGACATCGCGACAATTTCGTGGAGCTCCCCGGTTGACTGTTCACATCATTTTGCCGGAGCCTGTATACTATATCTATAGTAATTAAGTCTTCATTATACTCGGGCTAATATACATACACCACAGACTTATACTAGACTATTATACTAGGTTTATACTAGTTCCAGGTGCGAGTACACCCTCTCCCCTTTTACCTCCCCCTTCGGCTTCCCTCTACCCTTCCCGCCGACCCCTGATTTTGACATGTTTCATGTCTTTTCTCTAGCCCTACCCTGATTTCAAAATCTGCGTCCGGGCGTCCTTACTGCTCTCTAGTATAGAAATAGATAAACTAAATTTATACTAGACCAAGAACGGGGGCGTACTATTGGAGCGAGTGAGCCCCCGAAAGCTATTACCCCGTGAGTGATTAAGAAATTCGCGAGTCCATCCCGCAAGTTCCATCTCCCTCCCCCCCACCCCAGAATATTATGTTGAACAAGGTTCCATACACAATATACTAGATCCAAGCGGCCAAATGACCTTATCTATGTACGCACGATACAATATTATGATTATGTTGTATGATACAGAACAGTAAATATCTCTTAAAGCCTTTCTTCCGATCTTTTGATTTACATCTACTAGACTTCTACTAGGCCAAAGCCTTCATTATAGTAGGCCGAAATCAAGATGCTGCAGTAGCTTATAGCTTTTAAGTAGACTTGTATTACCGCGAGTAAGCCCTTCGAAAGCCATAAGCCTAATAGATTCTAAAGTAGACTCATACGAGACAAAGAAGGGCGAACGAGCGGATCGAGTGAGCCATCCGAGAGCCATTTGCTTAACCTTTTTTTAAAGAAGACTTATACTAGACCAAGAAGGAAGCGAGGCATGTTACCTCATAGAAGACGTGAAACATGATCTTTATTCAATTGGCCATGCCAGAAAATCTTTTCTAGTTTACTTTTGCGTGTCAGGGCTAAAGCTAAACCTACAGTAGCAGTCTAGTTAGTCGAAGTTTGAAGATCAGAGGTCGAAATTCCTTCAAATCCCAAAAGTAGGTCATGGCAATTGACGCTGAGATAAAGCGTCTCGCGTGACGTGACGCAGACTGCCGACTAAGACCCAGCCCAAAAACATATACTCGTCAATTCTGGCGAAGTCAAATGAATGAAAATCATTTTTAATGTCTCTTCCTTTGTCCTAGATATTTTGAATGATTTGAATTTCGTTTCAAATTTGAGTCAACGCCATACCTAGTTACTCACCCTTAGTTAGCAGTGCTGCCAGATCTACGGATTTTTTGTTCATCAAAAAAGGTTTTCCTACGGATTTTCCGCAAAATACGGATTTCTTGCGCTCAAGGGAAAAGTACCTTGGACACTCATATGAGAGATACTTTTCTCCTGGTCGTTATAGCGGTTTTGCCGGACGATATTTTCAAAAATTATTATCCGCTACTTTTTCTAGGACCTGAAAACAGATTTCCAAGGACTTCAACTAAATTATCAATAACGATCGGGAGACAAAGATCTCTCGCACGTGTAACTGAGGTACTTTCTCCTTGATCGGCTCAATGTAACGGGAAACAGTGGTATTACCCTACGACGACCAGGAGAAGGGTATCTGTCTTATGAGTGTCTGAGGAACTTTTCCCTTGAATACAAGAAATCCGTATTTTACGCAGAATCCGTAGATCTGGCAACACTGAGTTAGTCTATGTTAGGCGAAGATACATTGATATCAATTTAAACTATCAGCCGTATCAATAAATATAGAAATACATAGACAAAACGGGAAGGACATGCGGACGCAAATATCAAGCGTAAAATAAATCTAGCTACAACACCTAGTAAGGCCTAGTACTAGTACAGAATTAACTGGATAGTGTAGGACCCAGGAAGCTTCCCAATAAGGAGCTAGTATAAAAGTAGTACACTAGATGGAAAACTCGAACTCGCAGATTTCCACATCAGATGGGAGGGTGCCTCGATTTCCAAGTCCCTATGCGGTTATCAGATCGTGACGTCATCGAAAGGAGGCTCGAACTCGTTAGTACAGGGCGGGAGGTGTCTGGACTCGAATCGCAGGCATAGCTAGGGACAATTTTATAAACAAGAAAGATAAAATACGTAGACCATCAGAGAGATGCAGAAAAACAATAGAAAGATTATGAATAAAGACAAGAGATGAAAAAGGAAATCCTTGAGTTGGGATTTTAATTAATAATCTGGAGAATGATATTAACAAATCAACACTGCATCTGATCATTTCTAACGAATATTCTTTTTTATTTTTTAGGTGACCATGCAAAACGGCACGCGTTGTAGCACTTCGACGGCTTATTTGCATCCTATCCGCAATCGTCGTAATTTACATGTGAAAAAACGTAGCATGGTAACTCGCATCTTGATAGACAACCAAACCAAGACCGCGTACGGAGTCGAATTTGTTCGCAACAAACGCAAGTATAAAGTTCTCGCCCGTAAAGAAGTAATTATATCGAGCGGCGCTATCAATTCGCCACATTTATTGATGGTATCTGGAATCGGACCGAGCAAACATCTACAAGAGAAAGGCATACCAGTCATCCAAGATTTACCTGTAGGATACAATCTAATGGATCACGTCGCACTTGGTGGACTCACCTTTCTGCTGAATGATACGGTGTCATTGATGACAGATCGTATACTCAACAGTATAACAGCGTTGAATGATTATTACAGTGAGCACAAAGGACCTATGTCCATTCCAGGAGGCACGGAAGCTCTGTCATTCCACGACTTGTCGGATATCAATAATCCTGACGGGCATCCTGATCTCGAACTTTTATTCATTAGCGGGACTATGTCTTCAGAGATGACGTTGAGAAAAAGCTTCGGTATGTCCGATCATGTGTATAACAGTGTTTATAAATCAACCGAAGGTCAAGATGGGATAATGATTTTTCCGATGGTAATGCGACCTAAAAGTAAAGGTCGAATTATGTTAAGAGATGCAAATATTTTCCATCATCCGCTGATTTATCCAAATTATTTTGCCGACGAGCACGATCTCGACGTTTTAGTCAAAGGCGTCAGAATAAGTCAAGAATTGGCGAAAACCAAACGAATGCGTCACTTACGAGCGACTTTACTCAAAATTCCACTCCCCGGCTGCACGAGTATGCCTTTTGATTCCGACAAATATTGGAAGTGTCACGCCCGCAATCTCCCATATACAATATACCACCTTTCTGGTACTTGTAAAATGGGGCCAGAAAATGATAAAACGGCTGTCGTGAATCCAAGATTGAAAGTTAAAGGTATCAAAGGATTACGAGTCGTGGACGCATCCATTATGCCAGAGGTAACATCCGCGCATACAAATGCACCGACTATCATGATAGGAGAAAAAGCGAGTGATATGATTAAAGAAGACTGGAATATAAAAACAGACACGATAAGGTAATGCAACTCTGAAGCGTGTATTATGACAATTACAAGGTTTTGAATGTCCCACTCGGCGTCGTGTTGAAAATTTTCGATCAGAATTTAAAAGTCGCATTTACGGGAGGAGAAGTTGAAGAACGTTAACAGGGTCATTGTAAACTGAAAATTGTAGTCATTTTGGTTATTGTTGACTTTTGTATCCTAGTGAGAAATGGCATTCCTATATGTGATAAATATTTTATACCGGTAATTTAAAGAGTATTTCGATGATGCAAGTGATTTTGTTGATATGTATTTGATGTTTTTGTTCATTATTTTTATAAGATTAATTTGGACGTGCATTTATAGTAATTAATTATCAAATCATGAATAACAGAATTTCTAAGATCCATCAATTGTTAAATCTATAATAAAATGTTTTGGAGATTGATGGTTTGACTCATTTTCTATTTTTGTTTTTCATTTACACATTATGCTTTCTGTGAATAGCGTAGAGTTTATACAATCAGGGTTACTTGTCGTAGTCTCCAAAACCACACCAGATGGGGAGGGGGGGAGGAATAATTATCGTACTATACGAGGTTTATCTCACTCGAAACGAAAATGATCTTCTATTTCGAGTCTGAATAATTACAACTTCAAAAGCTTGGAACAAGGTTAATAACGTCCAAAGTTTTAGGCCAAACATGATGTCCGTTATCAGGTGCAGTAAAAACTATGGCTGTATATAAAGCGGCAAATTTGAAGGAAGAGGAGAGGAAAAGGATGAATCAGCTGGAAATAAGAGAAAGGAAAGTTGTTGGTCAAGTCATGAAAATATGTGAGGGTAGAGTGAGTGGACAACCGTAAACTTGATATTGATGATGACTAGTTTAGAATTTGAAAACGGCACGCGCGTGACTTTATTTTTTACCAAGCATTTGTCCCTAGAGAAAAATTGGAGTAGCTTTATTGACATGCGGTTGGGGTTGTATTGAGAAGTGAAGAGATACCAGCAAAAGAGAGGATTCGCCCATCATTTTTTTTGGTCTATCCATGGGTAAACGCTTGTCGCCTCTAATGGCGGAAACTTTTTACAGGTCATCCTGATCCAAACGTGCTAGCGTGGTCACGACCTGAAGATGATATCTCTTGGGTGGAATGATCCGGACTCCTCCCTCTAGTAATCGTTCTTTCTTTTCAATTCTGAGGACCTGAAACTTTAGTTGTTCCCAACTGAAACACTTTTTCTTACCTCACAATCACCATAGATAAGAAAGGAAGAGAAAATAGCACGAAAAAGTCTACTGGTCCGAGAAAGAATTTAATCTACGACCTCTCGTTTCCTTGAAGAGTACAATAAAACCACTACGCTACCAGACCTTAAGATTAGAACGTCAGATGGTAATTTCCACTTGTTTTGAAAAGGTACTCACAGTTAGGGCAGGATTAGGAGGGGGCCGAGAGAGCCATTTCTCGAGTCAATGGAATATGAAAAACCATCATCGAATTTTAGACCGTTTGCGATGATGCCGGTATGCGAAAGAGCCTTGTAAGTGGCAGACGAAGGGTGGTCGATTTTATAGACATGGTTTGGAAGCTATTTTTGGTTGTAAATGGCCCATGAAAAGGAAGTGGAAAAAATCTGGAGAAGACAGCGGTACTTGATATTCTGAATAGGGAATGGATTGAGGAGTAAATAAGTTAATGCCAGCTGGAGATAAAAAATTTTGGAACTTCATTTTCTTTTGATATGTTTCATGCCTTTACTCTGACCTGACCCTACTTGACCCCTAATTTGAAATTTGCGAGTTCGCGAGTGGCCACCCCCCTTCACCCTGGTTACTCCGTGGGTGATCCAAAAATTTGCGAGTTTGTCCCGCGAGTTCACCTTGACCGGTTTATATACTAGCTTTATGGTGGCTTTATACTAGCTCCATATTAGGGTTTAACCAGTTGTAAACTAGCGCCCCCCTGACCTGACCCTACCTGACCCCTAATTTGAAATTTTGCGAGTTTGCGTGTGCCCCCCCCCTTCACCCAAGTTACTCCTTGCTCGTTTTAATACTAGATTTATGGTGGCTTTATACTAGCTTTACACTAGCTTTATGCTAGGATACCAGTCCTAAACTAAACCTATAATTGAACGGAGAACACCCCTCCCCAGGTCAATCCTCCTCTCATTCACCCTCGATACTCTCTAGGTGATTCAAAAATTTGCGAGTTCACCTTGCTCAGTTTATGTACTAGATTTATACTAGCTTTATACTACGATTTTACCAGTCCTAAACTAGACCTATAATAGAACGGAAAAGAACCCCCCCCCCCAAGGATTTTACTAGTCTTAAACTAGGCTTATGGGCGTTGGCTAATCATTAAAAATACAGTACACCGTATAAACGGATCTAGGCATCCCATACCACAACTAGCTACTGTAATAGGTTTAGTTTTCTTTATAGAGGCCTAAATGTGCAGTAAACTAGACCAAGAAGGTGGTGGATTTGAGCATTGGGCTTTTTCTCAACCTGGCATCAAACTAAATATACACTTACTAGGATTTTAGCAGTCCTAAACCATAATAATAATAGATGTAAAAGACCTCCCTCCCCCCCCCTAGGATTTTAGTAGTCCTAAACTAGACTTATACTGGACCGCGAGTGAGACCCTCTAAAGCAATTAGCCTAAAATTTTCCAAAGTAGACTTATACCAGACTAAAAAGCGCGGCGAACGAGCCGGGTGAGCCCCCTGAAAGCTTTTAGCTTGGATTTCAAAGTCGACTCATACCAGACCAAGAACGGGGCGAAATACCAAAGTGAGTAAGCCACCCAACAGCTATTGTTCGAAAATATTCTAAACTAGACACGTAGTAGAGCATGGAAGTAAGCACTTCTAAAGCTACTAGCTTGAAATTCTTCAAAGTAGGTTTCTACCAATCCAAGGAGGGGGCGAACGAGCGGAGCGAGTGAGCTACCCAAAAGCTATTGGCTTGAAATACCTAAACTGGTACAAAACTGGCCCTTAGACCTAACACGTGAGCCACTCAACTAATTACAAAGCAAACCAGGTTAACAATGAAAACAAACGAGTGAAAACCTCACGAAAGAACAGCAGACATGAAACATGATCTTTTTCTATTTGGCTCCGCCAGAGGATTTTCTTTTTAGCGGGGAACCCGCTATCCATTTTGTTAGGGGGATTACACCCTCAGAAAACGTCCGTGTCCGGGAGTTTTTGTGAACTGCGTGACGTGACGTGTGACGCTTTATGACATCATCAATGACCTTGACCTACTTTAGGGGCTTGGAAAAATTTCAACCTCCAGCCTTCATTACAGTATATTTTTTCAAAACCTTAAATTTCTTGTACTTTGAGTAAAGATAGATTGAGGATAAGAGGGAAAAAGTCAATGTTAAATGGAATTAGTGCGAACATTTAGGTTTGTTCAGATGTTGGAGTAGAAGTAGCTATTGTTGGATACCATAAATCTCTTCGGGGTCGTTTTTGAGTGTTCAAGTGAGGGAGGAGGATGTATTTGTGGAAGAACGAAGAGGTGAGAGTTGGGCGTAGGAGACAAAATGGTTTGCTGTTGAATTGGTTTGTCGGCAATCGGTCTGAGGGAAGATGGAGACTATGGAGAGGTACATTATGCGGGGGTTTGTTATCTTTTGTGTCCTATTCCTAGACGACGTAGACGGTGAATGGGAGATGACCAGGGAACGGCGATTGTTTTTTCACACAAAGGAGTTTTCTGTTGGATTACTTTTTCCAAAGTGTGTTCCACGATTGGGTAATGAGTAAAAAATGGTAATTCATGTAGTTTAGGCATGGAACAGGGGAATTATCAATCATTTGGTTGGTAGAGATAGCTTTTTTGGCGGCTTAATCGACAGCGACATAGTCGGAGAAATCAGTCTGCCCGGGGATCCATCTGGAAATTATGAGGGTGTTAATTGAGTCCAGAGTGTAAAGTTTGAGGACTGCGTTAGATGTGTAAGGGAGTGAAGTGAAGAGAAGGAGTCGGTGAGAAGGAATTTGCCGTTAGGGGCTAATTGGAAGAGGCGGGGGAGGCAGGTGTGTTGTGATTTTACAACGCGCGATTTGATACACGTCCTGTACAAGGTTAGCATGGAATACAGGTGACAGTTGAATGCTGCCTATTAGATTACAACAACTCACCCCCCCCTCGCTCCCAAAAAGATCAAAATTGACTTCGGCCGCTTAGCCTACCGTATAAGTAAGGCGTTCTGGGCACCTGATGTCCCTTTCAGATCGGTGGACGGGTTGACCGGTTCCACCGTTTTTTTTTTGTTTTTTTTAGGAGTAGAGAGCCCTTACAAAAATTTGACCCCAGGGCTCACAGAAGCTAGATTTGGCCCTGACTTCAGTATTTTTGGCTGTTGCAGGTTGACGATCCAATCTTGAAGTCTGGGAGGGTAATGGTTATCGCATTCGTCAAAGCTCGAAAGCCGGAATGTTCCCGACCCCACTACATGGCTCGAAGAAAATAATTTTTTCAAGCCTCTACTCAAGTCTTTTCCTCTTTTCTATGGCTCGAAAACAAAATTTCCAAAGTCCACTCCCCTTCATACCCACACAAAGAGCAAACTGACCAAACCCCTCCTAATATCCATAGCTCGGACGTCAAGTTTTTTACAAGTCTATCTCATACATAATTCAGATGCCGACAACTCGCTACATTCTTTCTCTCTTATATTATAAAGCTCGGAGGCTAAAATCTTTCAAATCCTCTTCCCTGGAAAATTAGAGAAGGACAGGAACTAGGGCACCTTTCACCCTTTCATAATCTTCTCTCACTCTTCTTCAATGCAAAACACCTGCAAACCTGTCTGCTCTCACTAATTGATAATCATTCGGTCGGCAGTAAAATGAAAATTCGAAAATCAACAAACGACTTTCTTCAATTCGTCCAAATGATTGAAAACGGACAAAATTCTAACAATTTTCGAGTAACAATAATTAAATTTAAAAACATCGTCATTGAAGAAATATTCAAAAATCAAAATTTGTTAGTTGAACTCAATTTTGGATGGTCCAGAATAGATCCCATATTTTAGTATAGTGGTCAAAATCTTTATTTCAGACTTCGGAGAATAAATTGAAACAACAACGCGTAGGAATCCATTTTTCACCGACAGTATCCGTGATTATCGCGAGCAATAATTATGTCATACTGATAAAATACTAGCACGATATAATATTATTTGCAATATTGGGAAGCGAAACAATAGGTTCACACGTTCGGAAGATACGCAATTCGATGAATCGTATTCTCTCGGGTGGCCGAATACTTCTCGAGATCCACCGTAATTCTGCATACGGTAAGAGCAATGAAACTGCACAGTGAAGAAGCAGTCATCATGAATACCATAAACTACATGTGTACATATAAACTTGTTCCGAATACAAGGATGAAACGGGTACACATGCTTCAGTTTGCTATACGAATAACGGTTTTCAAAAGTTGAGAAGGGAAGCAAATAATATAGTAGAATTTACTACGTTATAATATAGGTAGAAACATTGACCTCATGAACTGCATAGATGGTGGTACGGAATGCTCGTAAAATGTAATAAAAACAATTTTATTTCTTCTCTATAGAAAAAAAGGACGCGCATTATATCCAATTTTTTGTCAGAATTTCCCATAAAAATTCTTGATCACGTTTGAAACAAAAAAAAGAGTCGGTAGGTACTTAAAACTTCTCCCGAATCGGAGTATTCAGTCCTAAAAATTCTTCTCGAAATTACTTTTACTTCTCAGAAAGGCAGTCTGAACTTCGTACGTACCAATTAGCTGCAATTTTAACAGACGACGAAAAATTAAATAAGAAGATCTTTCTAGCATCATTTTTGAAAAATCGTCACTTCTCGGCGCGATAAATGTATTATGTCTGCGTCACGAACATTCTACTAGGTCATGAACGATGTAGTTGGAGAGAAATATAGACCAAATGAGGCACAAGTAAATTCGTCTAAAGAAACCGGGAAGTCTGGCTCACTTTAAATTCATTCAAACTCAAAACCAGTTTGGAATACCAAACAATGCAATCAAAATGTAGAATTCATTAGTCTCTTAATGATTGATTTGTAGATCCCAACATTAAATTACAATTATAGACCGATTAGTTTACTAGCATGTGGACCAAATCATAAGAACAATTCTGGACCGAACGAATACCACCACCAGACGAATACTCGATCTATACGTATCGATCAAATTGATTCTCATCCGGCGAGGATCACACGAAATCACGAACAGTGTTGAAATTAAAGTAACTGAGTCGCGCATTGTTCGTTTTAAAAATGTATTTGAAAATTCCGATACAAAGGTTTAAGTTTATACTTTCGTACACCTTTTGCGCGTGGAATTGAAACTCAATACGAGGAGGATTACTCAAGATACCACTTTTTGACAGCAGTACGTTCTATTTCCGTCAACGAGCGCCAAAAGAGAACGTATCTACAAAGAAAAGGGCAATAACATGACTTGCTGGAACCGACTTGAACTAGGAAGATTCGCAGTTATCGTAGTTTTACAAGTCTGGCGTCAACCGTAAGAAACCAGCGTAAAAATTCGTTTCTCACGTGAATCGCGCTCACAAGTCACTCAGAAATTTCGAGAATTTTGAATTTTGACTGTTTTGGGATCATCTTTCATCGACACCAATTGAGCAGGTATGTTATTTATTTTTTCATTTTTTCTATGCACGTCGATGGTGGAAATGATGGCTGTAACCGCTGAATGATGAGTGCTCTCTCATTTATAATTGCTGTTTTGTGAATTTTGATTATTCATTCAACTTTTATAAGTCGGTGTTCTGCATAGATGTCTCTAAAATTTGAAAAAATTTGATAGGTATGTTCATAATACCTAACGTAGAAGATTTCACTTCTTGCCACTTTTTTAGAGCTTTTTTCTACTCACGTATGTGTACACGATTAAAAATAGAATTTTTCGAATGTAGTCTACCATATCTGTAAACATTCATGATGAATCGTTTAAAAACAAAAAAATGACAAAGACAAGAAGGAATTTCTCTTAAGTGCCACGTAATATTTCTAGGAAAAGTTTTTCCAGATATTTTTTGACGCATTAAGAGAGGTTGTATGGATGACAAATAATGAGATTTCAACTAAAAATAGCGCTTCAAAAATATTTGTCTTGTCAGTTTGTTACGATATGTCATTTCTTCATAAACGTTCGACCCGTACAGTAATTAGGCTTCAATATTGGATATCAGAATACAAAGTTTGTTTCGAAAATTTTGATCAATGAGAGAGGAACTACGATGAATGATGTTAAAAAAAGCAGTGAGTCTAAAATTAATAATATTATCAGCTTTAGACGATGAAAACTCAAGAATTTCCTGCATGCTTTATAATTCATCAGGCAATGAGTGATGGTATCATTTGTCCACGTCCGTTTTCTAATCTAGGCAGGTCCATGATTTCGAAATTTAAAGGAATTTTGACTTCTGAGATGCATATTTGAGTACCGGTACCGATGCCGGAATTTGTGTCTGCAGATACGTCAAGTATACTATTAATAATAGATTGGAGGACTCGTAGTCGGAACTCGACCGGCGCGAGGAACTTGATCTGAAATTAGGAGATCTTTCGACCTAAAGGCCTCGCGCCCGCTCCTGAAACGTGAACGGGATATGGTGGGGGATGCAACAAAAGATCTTGACGTAAAGGACTTGGGCTTTTGATCTCGATTCACAAACATTGCATCAGAAGAAGGCTAGCGAGGCTAATGACCCAGACTTGATCAACCCTGTAGTCACACCTCTTCTCCCGAATGATCTAAGGACTTCAAGAATATCTACGGGGTGAGCTTGATTACCTTAAGCAAAAAGATTTTGAGCTACAATAGGAAGTTGAATGAAGCTTGCCAAAGAAGGAGTTTGTGCAAGACAGAGACATGAAACATGATTTTTTTCATCTCCTGCAAACGACAACAACGACATGACACACACAAATGAAATACAGAGTCTTTAATTGCAATCCTCAACACAAATCGCGTAGAGGAAAGGAAATCTGGATTTCGCATCAATTTTAACTTGATTTTCACTCAAGACCCTCAAGACCCTACTAGTGTCTGATATTTTGACTAATAATAAACAACCAGAATTAAAAATTTTCATCAGAACTCATTATCGAAAGTGGTGAGGTGTAAGTAGAGCACTAAATTGAAAAGATTTCAAATGTACAATTCTACTGTATTAGTCAAGTTTGCAAGAGTACTTTTGGGTGTTACCCCACCACCAATTGTACAGCTGCTAAGGAACAAGGCCTTATTCATATTATTTTTATAGTATAATACTGTAATCTGATTCGCTCCAACAATACTACGCTGTGATTGGTTCATCCGTCTATGTCCTACGTTTCTATGGGGCAAGTTTTCCGTGGTAACACCAACCGATCTACTGTTGGCAAGAGTACCCAAAATACTTCCATCGAGCATAACGGCTCTCATGAGAAATACGTACGGAGCAAAGATTACCTTATTACAAATTAAAAATGAGAAATAATTAAGGAATAAGAAATCTATTTTTAAATACTAATGACTCAACAGATCCAAGATGATGTTTTTGTTTGCCTTAATTGTTTGTTATTTATAATTAATTTCACGATGATCTTTGCTTCGTATGTATTTCTTATGAGAGTCGTTATGGTCGGTAGAAGTATTTTGAGTACTTTCGCCAACAGTAGATTACGTGGTGTTATCACAAAAAACTTGTCCCATTGGCTACCAGGTTTGCTGTCATCTTTTTGGTCGGTTCTGTTTTTCTTGTCTTGTCCAGTCACCGAGCTGAATATTTTTTCGCTGTCAAACGTGATTACACATTGTTGCAGAGGCTAGCTTTTCGCAGGCCTTCGTAACCTCCATCTGTTCCTAAAGTTTCGTTCTCTTCATGCGGTTCTGACATGTTTCATGTCTTTAGTCACAACTTGTACCACTCCCCCTCTCCCCCCACTCCCTAACTTTTAAATTATGGACTTGGAAAATTTTTCGAGAAAAAAATCTTTATACCTGTTAGGTGATTCAGAAATCTGCGAGTATCAACCTCCTACTCTTTTGGTGAGGTTAGGTTAGGTTCTGATTTTTGTTACCAAGCAGTCAGCAAATTTTGATAATTCGCGATACAAATAATTTTCTATCTGCCTTCAAATTTGAACTTTCCTCGTAAATTATATTCGTGACGCTATCCACGCGCAACGCAACCATTTTTACTGACGTGAAATATAGTTTTCAGACAGTCAAGATGGCTTCTGCAAAATCCGAAACGATGTTCGCAATTTTGAGCGCTTAAAATTCAATCATTCAAGAAATTCTTTCGGCCTGGTTTAGGGGAGTTAGATCCCAAAGTAGACTTATAGCAGACCAAGGAGGGCGGCTCACTCGCTTCGCTTGTTCGCCTTTAGCCCAAAATATTCTAAAGTAGACTCTTACTAGACCATGAAGGAGGGAGGGGGGGGAGTGAACGAGCGGAGCATGCAATAAAAGACTTGAAACATGATCTTCATCTATTTGGCTACGCCAGAAAATCCATCACTTTTTTTCCTACATCTATGACTTGTATAATCCTTCACCATTGGGCCATTCTTTATTGCAGAGTTTCCCAAACAGTGACTTGGCATCTTCTTGTTCCCTATGATGTCCAGCTTTCTCCCAGTCTCACCAATCTTGTAGATGCCTTCACACTGTCAGGAACTGAGCTCGTACACTCTGCTCAAACTTCCCTCGTATTTTTCCTTCGTCTGGTCGTTGCTCATTCTCTTCACCATTGGTGGGTGGTTATGGATACCCACATTCACATCATAACCGCTGAACGCTTTCATCTCCGTATTTGTACACTTTCTTATTCGCCCAGTAGAGTTACAGTAAATAAGTGCTTTGAAAAAAAATAATGTCCATCAAAGCTTTTATTACTGGAAAGTGTTGGCCTTGGTGTACTTGTTATGTGGTAAAAACCCTTTGCGGAACCCTTTAAAAAGGGAGCTCATTTGGCACATTTTTTGGTTTTTCGAATTTTCCTCAAAAAGTATGAGATTTAGAACAGAAATACCTCAGTACAAAAAGATTCCCCATAAAATTTACCATCGAATAGGGTCATTACTTCTTCGGTTACGATAATTTGACGCTGTATAACAATATCTGCAAATTTACTGTTTTTATAAATTTTCAATTTTTCGAGTCTTTTCCTAACGTTGTTCTGATTTTTTTCAAAAAGTTTGAGATTTAGAGGAAAAATATCTCAGTGCAAAAAGATTCCCCATAAAATTTACCATCGAATAGAGTCATTATTTCGTCGGTTACGATAATTTGACGCTGTGTAACAATATCTGCAAATTTACTGTTTTCAGAAATTTTCGATTTTTTGAGTCTTTTCCCAACATTTTCTTATTTTAAACTTCAAGATGGTTGTATAGCTTCAAATTAATGAAACTGAGTAAATGATGAGGTCAGTCAGTAGAGAATTAGACTGAGAACATTTTTGCAATTACGTATTTTCCCTCTAATCTCACACTTTTTCAGGAAAATCAGAAAAACATGCAGAGAAATTTGAAAACCTGACAATTTCCAAAAACAGTAAATTTTCAGATATTGTTATATGGCTTCAAATTATCGTAACCAAGTGAGCGAGGCATTGCTTAATGGTAAATTTTATGGAGAATCTTTTTGTACTGAGATATTTTTCCTCTAAATCTCAAACTTTTTGAAAAAAATCAGAAAAACGTTAGGAAAAGACTCGAAAAATTGAAAATTTATAAAAACAGTAAATTTGCAGATATTGTTATACAGCATCAAATTATCGTAACCGAAGAAGTAATGACTCTATTCGATGGTAAATTTTATGAAAAATTTCTTTGTAATGAGGTATTTCTGCTCTAAATCTCATACTTTTTGAGAAAAATTCGAAAAACCAAAAAATGTGCCAAATGAGCTCCCTTTCTAAGAGGTTCCGCAAAGGGTGGGGTGATGGGTTTTTACCACATAACAAGGACACCAAGGCCAACACATTTCAGCAATAAAAGCTTTGATAGACATTTTTTTTTTCAAAACCGTAATTTACTGGGCTATATGTATGGTCAAGATCCGTGGTACTTTCACACTTTCTTTGCCCAAGGATATCCTCAACCACACGTCTAGAGCAGTGGTTCCTCACCTGGGGTCCGCAGAAGGTCTGAAAATAATTTGTATGATTTATTGTTCTGGAAGGCGTTTTGAGCAAACTTTTATGATATTTTAGAACAATTTCCCCAGCTCTGGGGGGGGGGGAGGGTTTGCCTCTCGCCACTGGTTAGTGCTACTTAATTCCTATAACATTTTTATTTTGTAGGGGGTCCGCAAAAAAAGGTCAAAGCATCGGAGAGGTCCGACATCTTCAAAAGGTTGGGAACCTCTGGTCTAGAGTACCGTTGCCTGCTGGAATTTGCTTTACTATGTCAATTTTCTGATATGTTTCACGTCTTTGCTCTGGTCTGACCCCACCTCCTAATTCCGAAATTTGCGTCCGTACGTCCGTACAACCATGACCTTGACCATTGGAAGAATTTCTGTTCTAGACCTTCCCCCCGACCTCATCCCCAATTCCAAAATTTGCGTCCGTACGTCCATCTGAGCACTTCTGTACACTAATATACAGTATACTAGGCTTACACTGGGAATGCTGAACAGACAGTATACGATGTTCCGTAATATACAGTATACTAGACAGCCACTAGGAGGGGGGGGGGGGAGGAATCGACCTCTCTTTGACTCATACAATAATCAGATAGTAAGAAGATAGTGAGTTTGGCCTTCAGCATACTCGGCCTACTATACAGTATACAAGACCTGAGCGGAAGGATCAATATTGCAGTATACAAGGTTCCATAGTATACAGTATGCTAGGCTAAGCCTTCATCATACTAGACCTGAAGTGGCTCCAGAAGGAGGCTCCAATCTCTCTTTGACTTGTAAGATAGTTCTTAATTTTCAAAGCCACACCTCAAAATGTTCGTCAGACAGGAAGTATTTGCAGTCGC
This sequence comes from Aspidiotus destructor, assembly GCA_035079395.1. Taxonomy (NCBI): domain Eukaryota; kingdom Metazoa; phylum Arthropoda; class Insecta; order Hemiptera; family Diaspididae; genus Aspidiotus; species Aspidiotus destructor. The sequence goes on along the minus strand of JAVHKZ010000003.1, from coordinate 4,135,165 downwards.
TGTTATACAGTTCTCTAGTATAGTGAATGGTATTATACCATCATGAAAGATTTATACAGTATACTGGAGGTGAACTAGACAAAAGCACCATTACCCAAAAATATTTCAAAGCAGACTTATACGAGAACAAGAAGGGGGCGAACGAGCGGAGCAACCTACCTTATAGAAGACATGAAACAGGATCAATCTAGGTCAGAACACTCTCCCTGAAAACATCATGTGTTACGAGGACGAGGGTGACCAACAGCGGGCCCCCATAGAACAACTAAGGTCCCTGTTCTCAAGTGTAATAAGAACAGAAAGAAATCTCTTCTTTTCATTACAGCAATAGAAATGTGGCACACAAGCAAATGAAGCAATCACGACGCAGTATTGTTGTAGCCAATCATATCATAGTGTTGGACAGTAAAAACTAATGTTCAAGGCCAAGTTCCTGAGTAGCGATACAAACAATAGTAAGGTATAACTCGAAAGCACTCTCGTAAGCTAACTAACAAAGTAGAATTGTACACTTGAGATATTTTCAATTACAATTTTGAATTGTTATGGTACAAAATTGAGAGTGACCCGACGACAGAAATATTTCCAAAATTAACCTAAAATTTGATTCAGTATTTCAATTCCTGACTAATGTCTTTGAAAAAATTAGCTTTTGATTATGTGTTCTCGTAGACTATACCCTCAAAAATCCTCATAACGTTTGACGACCATTTTTTATCTCGTACTCCGATATCCTTAATCAAAAACTATATTTCATGATATTCATACTAAAATTCCCATCATCCAAGTAAAAAGGCATCGAATAAATTATAGTCTTGTAAATGAGTTTTTTTTTTTACAAAGTTAAATCCTCCTCTAGTCAGAATCTATCAACATTAAAAACAGTTTCTTGATATAATAAGAAAAGAAGTATTATCCGAAAAGAAGAAGACTCGAAAGTAGATGATTTTTTTCAAAAGAAACAGAGGTGTGATGTGACTTTCATTTATCAACTCCATTGTTGATCATCATATTTTTAAAAATTTTAATTTTGTTTTTTAGGCGCGATATCTTCATCGCAATTTTATAACTAATCGTTTTAATTGTCATGAATACAAAGACCAAAATTAAATTTCTTTGCATAAAAGTACAAGATAATACAGATTTTCACGCAGCTGTAAATCGAACAATAGAGTTTTTAATCACGATCAGCGGTTAACGTCAATTCTTAACGTTTTGCTCGACATTCATTTTAAAGAGGGTGAGAAAACTAAAGCAAGATCATCATCTCGCCCAAGTTCAATTGCCTCGATAAAAAAGATTTCAGATACAATCACCTCTTTATACACGACACACACACATTGAGCAGTGCGTGAGACAAACGTGTGAAGTGCTTTACGAAGTGTGCTCAGATACAAAATTTCAAGAGCCACCAATTAGGGAAGTACAAAAATTACGAAAATGTTTTTGAAAGAGAAGAAAAATTTAGCATACAGGTGCAAATAAGGTATATCCGTCATAATTCACATCAATCAGCCTATACTGTAAAATTCAACTAGATATTTTTCAAATGTTTCAGAAAACATTCACGTAAAAGTATGCTGGAAATTCGAGGCAGCCTCTACAGCTTCATACTTCTGGTAATAGTTATTGTCCATAACAATGCTTTCCTCTTACTTCCACTCCTTGGTGCTTCGCTCTACCAGCAATATCTCGAACAAGGTATACGTTTCCGAGAGAACGGATTCCTAGGTAATGAACCCATTTTAAAAGAATACGATTTCATCGTAGTGGGCGCTGGACCAGGCGGTTGTGTCGTAGCAAATCGACTCAGCGAAAACCCCAAATGGAAAGTTCTGTTACTGGAATCAGGAGAGGATGAAAATATCTATACAGATATTCCAGCAACAGTTAGTCACTGGTCACAGACCAGTTATAACTGGGGATACAGAACTGAAAGAACAGGAAACTCATGTTTAGCAATGGAAGACCAGAGATGTCCAATGCCTCGTGGAAAAGGTATGGGTGGTTCGAGTATTCTAAACTACATGATTTACACTCGAGGGCACCGTAAAGACTACGACGACTACGCAGCTGCTGGAAATACGGGTTGGAGTTACGACGAAATTTTACCGTATTTCTTAAAATCCGAAAATAATACAATTCCTGAGTACAAGAATTCGCCCTATCACGCTCACAACGGATACTTGAATGTAGAACGAGTAAGGTATAGGTCAATTTTGGGAGACGCGTTTTTGAAAGGCGGACAAGAATTAGGATATCAAGTTATTGACTACACGGAACCCACCCAACATGGATTCTCTCGGATTCAAACGACACAAAAACGAGGACGTCGTGTTAGCGCTGCAAAAGCTTTCCTCAAATCAGTACGACACCGAAGAAATTTACACGTCTCCATTCTCACTCGAGTGACCAAGGTCTTGATAGACCCAAAAACGAAACAAGCATACGGGGTGGAATTTTCAAAGAATTATCGTCGGAGAATCGCATTAGCAAGGAAAGAAGTAATTTTATCGGCTGGTGCCATAAATTCCCCTCAGTTATTAATGTTGTCCGGCGTCGGGCCGAAAGAACATTTAACACAAATGGGAATACCAGTCGTACAAGACTTGAATGCGGGAGAAAATATGTACGAGCATTACTCTTACATAGGATTAATGTTTCTAGTGAACAAAACTGATTCGTCCCTCAAAGTTAGGAGACTCAATTTGCCAGTTTTTTTGGATTGGTTGAATAATGGTCGCGGTTTACTCACATTACCTGGAGGCGTAGAGGGTTTGGCGTACGTAAATTCAAAATACAATAAACCCACCCCACAAGATGATCGCACGGATATAGAATTCATTTTTGCTGACGGATCTTTCGCCTCAGACAACGGTGGAGACTTTAAAAAAAGTTACGGTATAACGGATTGCATGTATCAGCAAATGTTCAGTCAGGGAAATAATAGAGATACGTGGACCATTTTACCGATGCTCTTACATCCAAAATCCAAGGGGAGAGTACAATTACGAGACAGGAACCCGTGGTCGCCGCCGAAAGTGTACTTCAATTATTTCGAAGACGAAAGGGATATCAAGGTAATGGTTGATGCGATAAAACAAGTTATAGAACTGAGTGAGACACCTGCATTCAAACACTTAGGAACGAGGTTGAATCCGTCCACACTTCCACAGTGCTCGCACCATCCATACAAATCCGACGAATACTGGGCTTGTATGGTACGGTACTTCACCGGCACCCTTCATCATCAAAGTGGAACTTGTAAAATGGGCCCCAGCAGCGATCCTACTGCAGTGGTTGATCCGCAGTTACGAGTTCACGGAATCAAAAATTTGAGAGTAGCAGACGCTTCAATCTTTCCAAAGATCCCAGGAGCACATTTATACGCACCCACGTTGATGGTAGGGGAGAAGGCCTCAGATATGATCAAACAAACTTGGTACGATAAACCAGAAGAAAATCAATATGCAACTGATTCGAACTACGTACACACTAGTATCGCTCCTTGCTTCAATGAAACCAACGATTTAGCTGTTCCCACAATTGTAAGATCAACGAAACAAAAATTTCCGACTACGTGATATCGTCTACAGATTCATACGTAAATCACGCGTTACGAGTTTCCGCAGATTTTTCTCCTCGGTCCGTTCACATGCCAGTATTCTCACAACACGATAGTGTTGCTAGTTTCTCGGACAAATTTTATCGTCGTGATTTAATGCAGCGTTCGAATTCAGAAGCGTGAGTTTGTTGGTCATTAATGTGTGATGAATCATTCGTTCAAAAAAAGCTTATTGACGTATGTGATAGTATAGCTTCCCTGAATATTAATCGAATGATATTCAGCGAAATTAATATCGCCTGAGAAAGGATATTCGTTCGAGACCAATTTGTAGGGTAATAACGCAATGAAATAAATACCTTTTCATCAAAATGTACGTTCATTTCATATCGATGCGATAGAATCAACTTTTACCCCTTTATCAGTACGCAATCTTGATTCGAGATACAGCGCATTTCAATAGAAATGTGTTCGTCTACTGTTCGTCTCACTCACAGGAATAGAATTTTAAGACTAGAAAACGAGGAGATGACAAATACTCAATTTCTTTTACCTGATACAACGAGTGCTTGATTCGGACCAACAGTGTAAATGTTACCCATATTGACTAGCAGTTATTCACTTAAAACCGAAATTCTAATCACATAGGGATACTACACACGATTATACCGTCTCGAAATTCAATACGACGCAACTGACAACCCGTTTAAGCAGGAATTTACAAATTTTATTCAAAATTTTTGCCGGCGATCAGCAAAATTACGCGAAGGTTAACTTGTAAACAACGCGAGTTTGGTTTGTTTGTGTTTGTGGGAACCATTGATAACAACAAACTCTGTGATTGGCTGTTCATACACATCTGTGACGATACTCGACGTTCTGCAGACTGCAATCTGCATCATTTTCTTCTACTTCAGGCCGTATTCTGAGTGTTTGTCTTCTTACCATTATTTTGTAGGATAATTTCCGCAGGAATCAAAAACTTATTCTCCAGTCTGATTAAATCAAGATCAAGCTCTAAGTCACTCTTCTTCACCACGTATTTGGTGGGTAGTATTCTAGAAACCAGTTAATGCAAGAAGTGGCTATAAACTGAGAGCTATAGTTTAGGTAGACACTATGACTAAGTATAGGTATAAGCATATTATAGGTAGGTACATTTCGCCAAGAAGTACTTCAAAGTGCCTGAAAACCTGAATGGCTGCATCTCCGGAATGTGAACTATCGATAATTAATCGTTTTTGTTCCTAAATTCATTCCCATTGCTAAAGACTGAACTTTTCATATACCGGTGCCTATACCAACTACACTTTACTTTTTGAATTGCACTGTATCATACAAACTATTCCACGTTCTACAAATTCTTCATTGAGATCATAAAACCTTATTTCCTTCACATCTATTGATGAGAGGAGCAATTAAAGAGACGCGTATTCAACAATTTTTCAATTTTTATCATCTGGTCCGTAAATAGAAATCTTTAAAAAAAAAAAAATCATTTTTAAAACTTTAGTATGATTGCAGTTTTCTCATTTTTGCTGTTCAGTTTACAAATCGTACCTACTTTTTTACAATCCACGTCTTTATTTTTCATCCATCGTTCTAGCTGAGGAAATTGAACGAATTCTTACTTCATTTTGTTTCGGCACAAAACTTTTTCCAAATTACGACAAAATACGCCGATCATAAAGAAATCTTCGAAGCTATAAAAAGAAATTGAATTTTATAATACTCGTAAATTGTTTTCCTTTCCAGAAATGCTCTAATCGCCGGACTCAGAGAGTTCTGACGTGGTCTTCCAATTAGTTGATGTACCTCGAATTCGAATGAAGACTTATAAAATTCTCACACTTTTGAGCTAGTGGACGTTCAAATCATAAATACATTGATCATAACATTTTCAATAAAATACAATTTCCTATTATCAACACATAATGTATGAGGTTCTTATTTATTTTATTTCATTTTATTTTTTTTCATTTTTATATAATTTTTTGGACAGATAGGACGTACAATAAAATAAAGATTAGTCGAAAGTAAAAACAATAATAGGTAATTCTTATTATTTTAGGAGATGAAGTAAAATTCAATTTGTACCTACTTATAAACAATACAAAAAGTTTGCAGTCAATTCCTTTCCTCCGAATGAGCTAACTTTAAAAATATTTGTTCTAATGTCGTTTGACTAAAACTGTATTCTTCAATTGCCAACGTTTTTTTTGCTGAAAATAAAAAAAAGAATTTCAACTTTTATTATTATTACCAGAAATTCAAGGAGAAATGTAATTAGGTACATTACTATGAACTTCGACGTGAAGTAAACAAATATTTTGTTGTTCGCTACACGGATATAGGTTTGAAAATGACCGAAAAATTGTCAGTCGTCGTTCATAGAGAACAAAATCTATTAATTTTAATTTATAGAGTAGGCAGGATAGATTATGAAAAATGCATCATATTGCCTAAAATGTTTAGCAATGAGGAAACACTGCTGTAGGGATTTCTTTCAATGCTATGAAATATCAAATCAGGCATGGATAACTAAATTATGTGAATTTCCGAACACAAGACGTACTCTTTAGAAGAGAAATAGCATTTTAATATTTTATATAATCTATTATACTGTTGAATACCAGCTCGAGCCTACTGGTAACACTTTTTTATTGTACACAACGAGCTAGCCAAAATTTACAATATCATTTTCAGAGAATTTTTAACCACAGTTAGCGTGTCTTCTAGAATGTTGAGTTTTTTTCATTATATTTTTTACCAAAAAACGTAAACGTTAGATGGAGTAGATATCTTGATTTTATTTTCTGTCTCATAATCTTTTCAGGGAGCAGAATTTTATTATTATTAGGATATTATTTTTCAAGTTACAGTTGGTCCAAGCTTGAATTATTTTGAATGAAAGCTGCAATTATTGCTCGGTTGAAAAAAATATATATTCTCACGGTGAGCTGAAAAATCTAGAAGAACATGTTTGTTATTATATTTTATTGGTACCGTTACGTTATAGAAATTTTGAGATTTGAGCTCTATTTTATTCGATTTTTTTATATTTAAACTCCTGATAGAAATGTTGATCTTCGACTGAATAACGGCTGTCTGACGAGAACATGTAAAATATGGATATTGATAATTTGTTCACCTTCTTCAATTTCTGTAAAACAAAGAGCCAAAGATTTAACCGATGACTGAGGAATACCATAGACCAAGTGCTCGCTGAACGTTTCTTCCAATGTCGCCATTGGAAATACTTCTTGAACGAATTGTTTCACTTTTTGCTCTTTGTCAAAACTGGAACCGTTAGGTGTGATTTTTATTTCCAGTCTGTAGCCAACTCCGTACAGGTTTTTCAGATGTTGTGTTGAACCAATACACCTGAGCGTACAAGAAAAACGAAACAAGTACGGTACATCATAATTTCTTCATTATCAAAAAATTCATTTTACTTCAGTTTTCCGTTCACCATAATGGCAACCCTTGAGCATACAGCATCTGCTTCTTCCATAGCTTGAGTGGTTAGGATGGCGCTTCGATCATCCTTTTTAAAAAAAAAAGTATCGAAAAATAAAAAAATATATAGAAGCCTTCTAATCATAATTTGAGATTTTTTTCTTTTAAGGTTATGGTAAGCTACCTTAAGGGTGCATAAAATAGTGTCCCACATGAACCGTTTCGAATGTGGATCCATTCCGGCGCTCGGCTCATCCATTAACACAATGCTAGGATTTCCTATCATCGCTATTGCAAAACTTAACTTACGTTTCGTACCGCCCGAGCATTGATAACTGAACTTATCGGCATGATCGGTTATTTGCAAACCTGTTAGGTACGAATTAGTTATTCTGTCGGCAGAAGAAGAACGATTATAACTCCAATGAAAATTTTCAAATGAAACTCGAGTGTTAGGTATTGCGTTGATGAAAAATTTACTCTGTAATTTTTTCCTGCGGGATTCCTCTTATTGTAGCGTATAGTTCCATATGTTCGCGAATTGTGATATTTTTCCATTGAACATCGTCTTGTGGGCAATACCCGATATGAGGGTATATTTGTTTGAAATTCCCAGTCAATAAATCATAACCCATTAACTGAACCTGTCGAATAGAAGAGGTATGATTGAAAACAAGTGATGGTAAACTGTAAACAGATATCAATAAGAAAAAAAATCATACCAACACTACCGTCAAAAAAAGATTTCAGATTATGTATTTTTTAATTATTTTTTTGATTCATGCTGGAAAATTGATGACTCAGTTTAAAGTGAAATTGGGAAGAAATCTAAAAATGACGAGACTATTCTCGAGAGCAAAATCAAGGACGGGAAAGAAGAGGGAGGGGGGAGGGGTCAAGAAGTGGAAGCGAGAAATGATGATAATATATATAGCTTTATTGGAACAAACATAATTTTTTTTTATCTCTGTCCTTCCTCTTGTTCTTTCTATGGAGTCATCATCTAAACTTTGTCTTGATGTACGTATAAGAAATAAAATTTTCAACCCGCATGCCGGTGAAGAAAGTATGTACATGGAAAAAAGGTTCCAGTTGAACCGAGTTCTGTAAGAGCCGGCCAGGCGACAAGACAACAATTTGGAAGACAAGATCTCTCGTAGTTGTAATTATGGACATTATCTCGTGGATTGTTGGCTTGACCGACGTTTACAGGATTCGGTTCAATTGCGCTACACAAAGGTGATGGAACGAAGTCCCATTACAAATAGCCAATATAAGAAAGCTTCTGAATAAAAGAAACGAGTTACGTACTTTACCGTCATTAGGCTGTTCTTCAGTGGTAAGAATTTTCATTGTCGTTGTTTTACCAGCTCCGTTGTGTCCAAGTAGTCCCAAAATTTCTCCTGAACCAACAGCGAATGTTAAACCGTTGAGAGCCACTTTTATATTTTTTGCCTCTAAATCCTTATCCAAATTTTTCTGAGAACACATTTTGTGGAACAAGTTTCTATCCCCACTGCCATAGTACCGTTTTCTCAAGTTCTGGAGTCCAGTAAAAATATGAATGTGATTAGTTTCAATTTACCTACTACTGCTATTACCTAATTGTCGTGAAAGATAATAATTGGCGTGGAAAAAAAAATGTCTCCCTTTTGAGCTACAACAGCAATTATTTCTTTTGGATTCTCAACTCGGATGTATGCCAATTATTTTCTGCACGACAACTAATATGCGGTTTGTTCTTATCAGTTTTACCTGGAGGATAATGTGAGGATGATCTGGGGCATCTGCGTTCAAATTCAGAGAGTTGGCTACGCGGTATTTTTCAAATTTTACATCATCGCTATCATGTTCGTCATTTGCATTAATAGTACTCGGACCTTGATCAATACTTTCCATTTGAGAGTTCTGGAAAGGATTGATTATAATACCTTTTACTCTTTTGACCCACCTTAACGACCACTACGAATAAACGGTAAACTTACACTCGGCCTGGATTTCCAGTACTCTAATAATTGCAGAAGTAATAAGTGCATCGGTATTTGAAGACAGCACGATGTCAAAATTATCAGTATTTCAGGGCTAAAATAATCTTTTAGCGTTATGTAGGTACAAACTTCATTGGATAAGCACAGAAGATAAATTCGGCCAACAAAATATACGATGGCAAACGGCAAGTAAAATGAATCGAACATCGAAAACATTGCATGGACGATGAACATATACATTGATCCTGTAAATAAGAAATATTTTCCAAGAATATAGTCGAAGTACACGTAGGTAGGTATCTCAAAGATGGATGAATCAAAAACTCAGCTTTGGTATGAGTACATTCTGGAAAGATTTAAGACGTTCTAGGAAGTGGGATGAATTTGAAAATTAAAAACTTTCTCAATGACCAAATTTATTTCTCTTAGGTTGCACCTTCATGTATATACGCTATAATTTTAAATGGTTTCCTCCAAAAAACAATTTGATTACCCATCAGGACTAATTTCCTTTACTCCATACACGCATTCAAATAACTTGCCGTTGTGCAAAACGCCGTCATAATTGGGAACAGAGGAGAATTGTGACGGTAGTTTGTGACGGCAATCACCTATTTAAGAAGCACATTGTTCCCGCTTTGTGACCCAACTGTGAAGCAAATGTGCGTCGTCACAATCCCGTCACGTGACGGTATTTTGCACAACGAGATTTTCAATAATTTAATCACACCTGTATGATAGTTTGATATCATTGTTCAAGCCTAGCGAACAATGGAGAGGTGGCAGCGTGATAATACTAGGTATAAGCCACTATTTTTTTCCCTCTCACCCATAAGTACCTAACTTAAAAAAAAAAAATTAGAGACCATTGCAGGTTTGCGCGCTCGCCCTCACGTTGGCGCGAAAATGCCCTCTCAGAAAATGAGTTGGCTGGGCTCTTCTCAGTATACTGTATAGGCCTGATATAATGAAGACTGGAAGTTGAAATTTTTTCAAGCCTCTAAAGTAGGTCAAGGTCATTGATGACGTCATAAAGCGTTACGGTTGGAAGTTGAAATTGTTCCAAGTTCCTAAAGTAGGTCAAGGTCATTGATAATGACATAAAGCGTCACACGTCACGTCACGCAGTTCACAGAAACTCCCGGACGCGGGCGTTTTCTGAGGATGTCGGGTTCCCCGCTAAAATTCAACGTCCTGGTATAATTGTTGTAATACGAACAAATGTTGGATATACTTACGAACTTTCAATACGTCCAGCAGTAAGACTAGACCAAAAGGAACGAAACCAATGAATGTTGTGAGATTTAAGAGTACCGACTGAGTTGTTTCGGCTGTATGGAAAAAACAGGAAATAATCGTGCCGAAAAGTATAGCACCGGGGGTGTAGATGTACAGCAGGAAAGTCAACATGCCGAATGCGATTGGTTGTCGAAAAGGCACTAAATCAGAAAAGTAGACCACTGTCAAATGGAATGTTATAAGAATGATCATCGATACCACTAAAACGAAGAAATATGTTCCATAATACACCGAAAATGATAAACCGTTCACTCGTAACTGATTTTTTGCTTTCATCTGAAAACGTTAATACGTTGATATTAAAACATCTTATAAACTATTCTACAGGGTATTCTTTAGGATTGAGAGTAATTACCTCACGATCATAAACGTAATCGGTGGCAAAAACTATGGGTATTACGATAAATTGTAAACCTAATCCAAAGGCGATGGTTATGAGACTCGAGTCGAATACCTCGGGCTGCGAACGCACCACAAAGGGATACGATTTTGTCACGATCTTGTATTCTTCAAATAAGTCTCCAGAGTCGTTATTGTTTACCATGAATTTTCTAGTGAAATGTCAAGAATAACAGAGTATGCATTTTTAGTTTCATTCAAAATACTGACAGATCTTATCCATAATAACGCTCGGGGAGTCGAATTTTTCATAGACATATTCAGGAAAATACGTCAAAAGTCTTTCTAATCCCAGGCGCGGATTTAGCCGTACATTTTAAGAGGGGGATATTCCATCGTCTGGAATTTTTTTTTCTGTCTTCATATTTTAGCCTGTTTTTGAAGGTTATGAAGGGTATATCCCCTATATCCCTCCTCCGTAGATCGGCGCCTGAACCATACCAACTAGAATCATTTTATTAATAGGGTTTTATTCAATCTAGCACTTGAAACTGAAACTCTAATCAGAGAAAGGAAAAAAGAGCCAAAGATTGTCAGCTACCGAAAAAGCAAAAACGACGGCTTTCCTAACGAGGTTGAACCAGAAACCTGGGGAACCTGTTCCATGCGGCGAACTGGATTTGATTTCGAGTATTGAATCAGGAAATAAAATTTCAAAAATTCTAAAGTTTCCTTAAACTTTTTCTGTCATGTATACACGCAAGGCTCAGTATTCGGAATTCTTAAAAGTCCAACTCCACTGATGATTGCAATGTTTCACAGTCCTCCTCCTATCATGTAATATAGCTCAACATTCAAAATTTTCTCCAGTCCAACTCCTTTGATGGTTGCTATTTTTTCAAGTCCCCTTCCTGCAAAACTTGAAACTCGGAATTTCTCCAAGTCTCTCATGTAATAATATAGCTCGATATACTAAATTTTACAAAGTCCAACTCCTTTGTTAGAGTAGGACTGTTTCGACTGAACGGCGGACGGTGAGTTCCCTGTTAATGAAAGTTTCTGAACCACACAACCTGATACTTGCTTATCTAATTTAGATGGGCGAAAACAAAGACTTCTTAAACCATTGGTCAATAAGCAGGGTCGATCTTACAAAAAAAAACTAAATTGTTCAATAGATGCACATAATCAACTTTTTGATAGTAAAAGTCAACGTGCTGACTTTTATGGTTGCAATACAATTTTGTCACCAACAATTGATAAATTATACTTACCTGTACAAAGCGTTATTAGCAATATTCAGCATAACTGGTAGTGAATGCATCGCGGTATCATTGTACGCTATGGTAAGATTGATTTCTTCGCAACACTCCGCAATCGCTATTGCTCCTATGTTGGGTTTGACGTTTATCAAATCCGTTATTTCTCCCAGCTTCATAATCGAATTAGGATCAAAATATTCCAACAGATCCGAATTTTGTGATTTTTGAACAATGAAAGTGCCATTCGCGTACGTATCTGGATATGATCACATATTATTGAGAGAGGAGAATGAAGAAAAATCAACTTCAAAAAGTTTTAAATCACGCAAGATGAGCTAAACAGAATTAATTTTATGAAAAAGTTACGAAAAAGTATTACTTTTATTTTCAAAAAATTTAAATTGTGTTATGAGTCGGATTTTAGGAGTTTGATCTGCGAAAATAAGAGCACATGTGAATAGTCTCAAGTACCACCCACACTATTCAGAGACATGACCAAGAGAGAATGGTAGTCGGACCCCATCTTACCCCATTATTTCACAGGAAATCTAAAAAAATATTCATCACCTAAAAATATTTATATTCCAATTTCTTCTACAGCCCCATCCTCTTCTTAGAGCTACCAACTCATGTCTTCAAAATACCCTGACATTTGATTTCAAAAAAGCTTGAATTCGCCTGAGACGAAAAATGTAGCTCCGAAGTTGTCAACGATCCATAAAATAGGGGTTATCGCGCACGTTACTTAGAGATCCCTTCCTTCAAACTGTTGGCTTATTGCTCGGACGGCTTCTGCAGAACTAGGTTTAAATGATGTTAATGATCGGGTGTAAGGGCCTTAATGCAATTAACGTCTCTTTGAAAAGGGAGTTCATAAATGAGTAGAAGAGCACCGTTTCTCCAGACCACGGGCGTCTTCAGTGGTTTTGACTTAGGCCCTTTTCCCACATTAAAATCAAGATATTTACTATTCAGAATCACATTGTACGCGACTCAGGCTCAGGGAAAAAAATCCGGAGAAAGCCTGTGTGTTAGCCGGAGATATCGTAGATTCGCCTGAGATCCTGAGCAAAACCAGAAAAAAGTGAAATGAGAGGAGATCTTAGGCCGAAGCTTGAGGATCGGTAGCCCTGCCTCTTCTTTACATAGAAAAAGTTCAAGGTACTTTAGATTCATGTATCCTACAAATAAAATCACGAGAGTTGAATTCTCCAAAGATCAAAAAATTTCAGAAGTAAACCAAATGTGAAAAACAGTGTTGCCTTCGAATAACAACCAGAAGCGGGCGCTACAAGCGCTGAGCAACAAGCGCGCTCTAAATGTTCGACTTTGGAGAAAATTTTCAGATATTTCCAAAAAAATTACTTGCTTTCATTCAATGTCAACGATATGCGAGTCACCTCTGGAACCCCCCTTCGAAGAACATGCATTCCGATGAACGTGAATATTAGTGGTATAAATGCCAATGTCATATATCTAGCTGGTTCGCGCAATATATTCAAGAATCGAATTCTTATCATAGCTTTAATTATGTTCCAAGTTTTTGGTTTCGTTTCTATCGGCTCTAAACCTACTCCGCAAGCTGTTCTACTTGGATTAGCGCGAAAATCCGTGAAATGACCTGTCAACAAATGATTTTCTTATATTTAGAGCACTCACACTTGAGAGGAAGTTATATTTGTGATGGAGATACATCAATCAGGAACAAGGTCAGTTGCACTTTACCAGAATTTTCACTTAGTGATGTTGGAGTACCGTTCAATGAATTGGTGGAAATACGTCGCTGTCGCAAAGATCTAGATTCCCAACCTTCGATTCTACGTTTTAAAATTTTATTTCCAATGCTGCCTTCTTGTCCTTCAAGTTCTTCACTTTTTTCAAGGTACAAAAATACCTGCAAGTTGTATAGGTAAATGCTAAAATGGTCTTTTTTACTTAGCTCTCTCCAAAAAATGTCACCCCAAAACTTTGATAAAGAGGCCAAGATACTTATGTACAAATTATTCAATATTACCATTTTCAATTTATCGGCTGAAAGCAAAATCATCTACTACTTACCTCCTCCAAAGTGGTCATGGAAATGCCATAACTGCTAATGTGCAATTTATTTCCGTTCAGATGTATTTCTGCTTCTAATTCATTGAATAATGGAGCAAATTTTGAGACGGAATTATGGGGTAGAATAAAAGATACTTCTTTTCCATGATGACGAGCTAACTCGGCTTCAGGCACATGTCGACGAACAAGTCTGAACACTTCGCTACTTGCATTACCAACTTCCATCACCAATCTAGAAAATTTGTTCTTTAAATCACGATGCCAATATAACACGTTGAAAGCAAGTGGGCATTTTTATATCTTACGTTAAATGATATCCTATTCCAAACTTATTTTTTAAGAATAACGAACTTCCAACACAACGAAGCTGTCCTTTCGAGAGAACGGCCTTGCGATCAGCTAATAAATCGGCTTCGTCCATAAAATGAGTTGTCAATAATATGACCTTTGAACGAAAGTAGTTCGAATAATTAAATGTATCCAAAATTGTTTTATTCAAAATGTTATTTCTCAATTAACTCACTTTGCCTGTTTTATGTTTCTGTAGAAGTGACCAGACGTATCTTCGAGAACAAGGGTCGATTCCAGCAGTTGGCTCGTCAAATATTAAAACCTAAAAATGATAAGCATATGGATATTTTTAATTCGTAATAACTTATACTGCATGAGATCCGTTAAAGGCCGTTAAAGATTAATCCCGATATCCTAAAAGTTATTTTTGATCTTCATATCCCTTTCGTCAGCTGTCAAAGTGACCAACGTTTTATAGAGTCCGTCTGTAAATACCTACTATGAAAAGATTTTGTAAATACTTCAATGTAGTCCCAATAAACTTGATTAATTAAAAAAAAAAAACAATAATAAAATATATTCCTTTTACCTTTGGCGATCCAACCACTGCCAAACCAACAGACAGTTTGCGCTTCTGCCCCCCACTCAAATATTTTGAAAACGTGTCAGCTTCATTAGTAAGTTCAGTTTCTCGTAAAATTCTCTTTATCTCGTCCTCTTGTTCAGATACAGGTATTCCCTAAAATGATGAATGAAATATTTTCCAAGTTGATAAATTACGATATATAGACTTCAGTATAATATTAAGTTTTTAGTAATCATTCTCTCCAATTATGCTTACTCTAATTCCAGAGTATAGCTTCAAGTGTTCTTTTGGTGATAAATTGTCGTACAAAACATCATGTTGAGGGCAAACGCCAAACATTTTTCTAGCTATCCTCAGCCCTTCTGGTTTTCTGTTGAAATGAAAAGTTTGATTAGAATAATTGTACGCAAAATAACAGCTGAGCAGATGGATACAATAATAATGAAAATTAGACTGGGGTTGCTGATCAATTTTACTATTTCTTTTGTTGATCGTTCATTTGGAGAAAGAAAAGAAAAAAAAAACGTGCGCGTCTGGCCTTGACTGCGACGTCATCCACGACTGCAAAAATTTCTCTCCCAGATATTATAGAGGAAGGACTTGAAAAAATTCATACCTATAAGGGGACTTGAATTTTTCTCTTGTAATGTTGTAAAGGGTGGCCTTAAAAAATTTCAAGGCCAGACTCTTTTAGAGTAAAGGGGACTTAGTTCCTTAATCTGAAGAGGAAAAACGGCCGCTTTATAGCGTCTATTCTTTCGCAGAATTTAGAAAATATCGAGCTTTAAGCCTTTTTAAGAAGAAAACGTACTAAGAAAATTCGACCTCCAAGCTTTATAAACTACAAGGGACTCAGAAGAATTATGGTTTCGCAACAATGAAAAGCTGGTTAGATAGCCAATTCCCCGCTTCTAAGCCCGAAATTTTTCTACTAATGCACTTACACACAATTAAAATATTCACTTGTGATTAATCACTCAATAATCTAGACTTAATTATTCGAGCGAGTATATGAATGGACTCAGAATGATTATTAATCAATCATTCAGAGTCATTAATTTCGTTTGTACATCAATCCTCTGGCAACCCTAACGATAGAGGAAACTTCATTCTTGAAATGCGTGTAAAGTACTTTTATTCAAAAGAGTGTAAGGTTTATATAGATAAGGATGAAGAGGAATTATAACGAAAAAATCTCCTAGCCCGCAACATCCACGCCTAACATTTTCCTTCAACCACCTCCCCCTCCACGGCTTCACGGTTCTTTCCTATAGGCTTCAGTGGACCTTTGCAACAGCCTCATGTATTGGGGTCTCCAGACCCTTTCCTTCCCAAGATGGAACGTCCATTTAGAGGCGAAATATGACGATCTAATCTTGGGGCCTGGTGGCGTAGTGGTTATCGCACTCGTCATAAAAACAAGAGGTCGCAGGTTCGGTTCCCACCCGGGCTATGAGATTTTTTCGTCATAATTCCTCTATTTCATCTTTACCTATGTATTATGATTCCTTGAGAGCTTCCGCGCTTAACATCTTCCTGTGAGATTCACTTGTTTCCTGTACCCCTGATTCAATAAAAACTATGACAAAATTTGAGTTTTATGAGCCCCTCATTAAACAAGGGTGGAATCTCGATTCTCAGACCCGGAAATATTTTCGATTCTGAAAGACACCAGCCCAAGAACACATTTTTCTTAAAAGTAGAAGGAGAATACGACAAATGATTAAACTGTGATTGGTAGAAGGAAGGTCCCCCAGGCCAAAGCAATATCCTAAATCCCAATCAAGAAAAACGAAATATGCGATAGAATTTCTCCAAGTCCCCAAATCATGGTATCAAGGAAATTGCGCACCGGTGAGATAATTAGAAAAGGAAAAAAAAAACACGCGCCGCAGGGTGCTCGCAAACTCCGTGGCTCCGCGGAAAATAACCAGTTTTATTTTTTCCCCTTTCGTCTTTAAAAAACAGACGTATTGGGTCTCTGAACACGAACGTCAGAATGTACAAACCCGATTGAAATTATTTTGTTCAGTCTTGGGGGAGGAAAAACGGGAAGCTTGAGTTTAGCGGCATTAGAATGAATATCGATATGCTTATAGCAATCTATATTGTCCGTAATTTACCTCAGTACAGACATGTTGCACGATGCGGAATAAATAACTTATAAAGCCTCTCTCTGAATCTCTGATCTTGATCTAGTCTAGGAAAATTCGTTTTCTCTAACCTAGCCTAATTTAGGTTGATGACGTCATTCCCAAGAGTCGTTCTCAAGTTCCTCCTGATACATATAGGTACAACTCGATGGTCGAAAATATTCCAAGTCTCTGGATATTTCTCTATAAAAACGATGAAGTCACAAAAGCGCTTGTTGAAATTTTCTGGAGGTACCTTCCCGGAGATTGTAGCGAAGTTTGAGAAGATTCTTGCAATTATTTCACTACACGAATTTTCAAATTGATGCATAAATCAGTAAAACGTACCTGATGTCATGGCCAAAAATGTAAGCTGTACCCGAAGAGGGAGTTGTCATTCCTGTGAGTATATTGAATAAGGTTGTTTTACCTGCGCCATTGTGGCCCAGTATCGCCGTGATTTGTCCTTCGTATATGGTTAAATTCAAACCTAAAAAAAGTTTATTTTTTTGTTTTAAGCCTAAAACATTAAAATTTGTCAAACGATTTCTTCCAGCATTTAAATAGTCTACTCTGAGCTCTGTTAATGTAACTCGATATCTTCCCCATAAATTACTCATCTTCCGTTTTTCAATAAAAGCAATCTGAAAACTCCTCCCACTGCTACTCGACTTTCTCCAAAAAGAACATCATTTTTATTACCAACGCGTTTTTATGTTTTCTTATAGCTTTGCGAATCTTTGAAAGTTGAGATTGCACTTTCGGATGACAAATTATTACGTTATAGTTATTTTACTATCGATTTCGAAAGGGGAAAGAGTATAAAGTTCCACATTGGCATGACTATTTTTCAAAGCAAAAGTTATTATAAGCGCCAAGAAGAGTAGAGGTTCGTTGTCATACAAATTAATGTTTAATCACCATTTATAGCTGTCACCGAAGGAGAACTGTACGATGTAAAATCTTTTCGTAGGTCAACAATGTCAATACCAACTTTATCTTTTAAATTTTGAGATATCGGTTCTATATCATTACTATCTATAGGATCGGCTGAAGCGTAAGTAGTTGGATCCGTGTTCTGTGGACATGAAAACACTCAGGATAAAATTGCATATTGAATAGTAATTTCTAGAAATAAGAACGAAGTTTTTTACATATCCCGGTTGAAAAATACATTTCCAAGTTTTGACGAAGGGCATTAAGAAGAACAGAGGATCTCTTTTCGCACCATATTCTCCTGCAAAAAAGAAGAAAAGCTGCGTGAATATTTCTGCGTTTGATTTGTGTCGTAGATCAACTAGACTAATCATTTTGAAATTTTTTCCAATTTTTTTTTTTTTTTTGAGCAGAGTGGTGAGTTGTCTCCATGTAGAAAATATAGGTATTGTGAGGAAGCTCCCTCTCCAGATAAAAGGGAGATTTTTTCAAAGTGAAACGAAGTAGAGGAAAGAAAAATTTAGTCTAAAATTCCAAGGGGATCTGAAAGTGTTCAAAATTATTGTGTTTTGATGAAACTTTATTCATTTTTTGAAAATGCAATACACATTTTCTGGCTATTTCATGGAATTTTATTGGAAAGTGTAATCATAGGTGAAACTTGATTTTCTCTCCCACTTCAATATGCCATGCATTTGGAATGAATATGAAAAAGAATTATCTTACCTGGTATTACTAGGTCCAAGTAATAAGCTAGTACGGCGTATAAAAAGTTGTCGAAACACAAAATGATCAAGCTGTGACCGAACGACGGTCCTGGGTCATCCCACAAATTATCAAATCCTAGGCCTCGACCATCCATGTCCAAAGTCAAAGCCTGTTCAGGTATTTTATCATTTGTTAAATTTAAATTATAATAGAGATTTATACAGCCGCACCATATAGGCGGCACTTTAGTATCAATGATAAATATTCAGTATTATTGGCGCCAGACTCATGTAAATTATAACGACTTCATAAATCTTATGTTGAAGAAAAAGAAAATAGAAGCTTCTCGACTCTTACTAGGACAAACGATAATTGTGAGAAGAAGCTGCTTCACCTTCAATCACCGCAAAAATCATAATTATTACTATCAATACTATTTTTCAGAGAACTCACGTACCCCTACAAATTTTACAATTGTTCATGAATATTTGAGGTCTTAATGAACAATTTTATGTAAGTCTACATTTCTATCGACCATAACAAATACTCTTCATAAAAAACAGGAGGAAACTTTGGGTAAAGAAAATGTGGGGGGGGGGACTACTCATAAATTATGTGGTTAAGAAGTAAGGAACAGCATTGATCGAAAAAAAGTAATTGGTAGTTCTCCTGTTGAATAGTTAGTGGAGAGATGAGGCGAAGGAAATTCTCGCGATGGACATCATTCAATTGGAAAGGAGGAAAATTTTACAAAATGAGACTAAATTGGTTTGTCTATAGCAATAGAAAAGATCTTCAAGAGCTTACCAGAGTATTTTTTGCAAAGTAAACTCAAGGAAGTTTTCAAGTGTTGAAAGAGAGGGGAAGCAGTTTTCCTATCCTTGTAAATATAATAACTTTAAAGTAAGTTTCTAAGTTAAAACTACGTACACAAAAGAAGGACCAACCAATTATAATATAGGTTACGTAAGGTAAGGAAAAACGTTCAGTCAAACTTTATTTTCAAGCAATGACCTTATCTAATGCCAGAGTGAACGCAGGTGGACTCAGCATCGACATCAGCCACAGGATCCGGTCGTCAATTTTAGCCACAAAAATTCGAATAAAATACAATAAACTTATTATGTTCACTGAAAAATTGCCAATTATGCCAGCAGTCTAAAAAATTCCAGAGCATGAGTTATATTTATAATGACATGAAATTGAAGATAAATAATGAATATTAATCCAACAAATAAACAATGTGTTCCTAGATCCCTCATGAAAGTTGTACACTTCATACTATCCAAGTAGCAGCCCCTGAAAAGAGCCTGAGCTGATTCTAAATCAAAAAAATGGAACTTGTTCTTTTATATTTAATCTGAGAAGGAGAGTATTGAAGTAGGATCAGAAAAATTTTCACTGTCTTATTATACGATGAAAATTGTACCTGAAAAATACGTTTACTCTTTAGGGCCATTAATTTTCTTCACTAGGATAGTAGGTAATTAAAAACATAGATACTAGCATTTCTTACTTTGTATCGATTCAAAAATGGTGTCAACATGAAGCTGAGAAAAATTAATGAGAACCCGTACAACAAGATGAGCAGAAGAATGAGGAAAAAGTTTGAGTGACGAAAAACTCTCAACAGGAACATGCTTACAGTGGCGATCAAAGACATTACTATGACAAACACTCCATAAACAATGAACCAGGATAACCTAAACCAAGCAGTCATTAATCGTAAGAGGACAAATTTTAATACAACATGTTTAAGAAAAAGAGATTCTCTTACCAAAACACTGAATCTTTCAATCCTGCTATTTTCAAAGTTTCCTTTATTTTCGTCTCCTTTTCTTTCACAATTATCATTAACAGGTACATGATGAATTGCGATAAAGTCATTACGAGGTAAGCCGGTATCATAATGCGGAATAAAAGCATCCAGTCTAACGATCAAAACAATACCGTATTACTGCGAAGAGGGGGAGGCGGAAATTTTACATTTATGAAACTCACTTGCGGTAAAACTTTCTTTAGGGAATGGACGTAGCAAAATATTTGGAATCTTTGGAGTTATGTTAGCCATTACCTAAGATGAAAATTAAATTTAAGTAGGTATACTAGGCTGTCCTTTTTTTTTTGTGATACAGTACTTGGAAACTTTTTATACCGAAATTTTAGTATAATCAAACAACATTTGTATTGTCGCGAATCCTGAAGTGTAATATTCATACGCTGGGCAACTCTCCGCTCCGAGGACGTGGCTACGTTCTAAAGCTTTTGCTAATGCGTTAGAATTTTCTCGGCAATTTATCAAGTTAGCGTACAAAGCTCCGCTTTCTGGTATCGCTGCAAACAATGGATTAGTTCGAATCTCGTATCTGTAAAAAAAAAAAACCAAAGCGCTCGTAAAACTCGACAATAAATCTGGTGTACAAAAAATTAGACACAAACGTTTCCGTACGTTTCTTCTGGAATTTTGCCATTTGTCGGCAAAAAATTACAGTCACCTCTCGGAGGATTTTTTTCTTTGGTCAAGAAGACATCGGAAAAAAGGAATATTAAAATAATGAGATCGCAGAGAGTACATCGTAAAAATAAGATACTATCCAAACGCAGATAAAAGAAAAATGTTATTTCTCAATTTGTCTTCAGTCGAGAAAAAACTCCCAGGAAAATTTGTACCTTAAACCCGACCAAAAAATTCGGCATTTTATCGATACCCACGAAGGAGTTGACTTTTCATACGTCGTGTATGTACTTACTCTAAAACTGGATCACTAAGCGGGGTTTTTGAATGAAAAATAACAGCTATAGGTATAGAAGTTGGTTCGTGCCAATACATTTCACGTAATTCTTCCTTCGAGTCAAACATGATAAAGTTTAACTCGTTATCGATATCTTTTTTCACCGAATACCAAGTATTATTTACCGCGCTGAGAAATTTCTGAAAAATTAATGACAGAAACCTCGTAAATTATACTTTTCATCCTAAATCATTGTCATAAAGAAAAATTTGAAAAAGTATTCAATCACCAGAACTTCTGTTGTATTTGGAACCACTCCAATGGTGTAGTTCAGATTTAACGAATAATTATCGAATATTTGAGCCGGGAATACTGGGATGTCGAGCGCTGGATAGTTTGGATTCGGTATACACAATTTCATGAGCGCCAATATAACGAAGGAATATAAAGGTAAACAGACCTCCTAAAATAGAAGAAGAAAAAAATATAGCCAACCAAACTTTTTGAAAATTTTGACGCTTTAGTTTCCAGACAGGGGCAAAATTGGGAATTTTTCAAAAGTTTTTAAAATCGCCCGATATCATAAATAAAAGTTCAGCCGAACAATGCATATTAATTTTTTTCATTTTATGTGCTACATGAGTCATCATGTAAAAATATACTTTCAAGTTCTCTTAATCCACAATCAAAAACCTTGAAATTTTGCGGGAACATCCGGCTGCTGTTACGGAAATATTATACCGAACATCAACTGAAAACAAGATTGAGTTGCCATGCGCCTCACTGTGCGGGTCTCTTGGTTTTTTCCCCTCTAATTGACTGTTACACAAAAGAAATTTATTTGCTTCAAAAGATCTGGAGCTTTTTCTTCCTACCGAGATCTAAAAGCTCAATAAATCGAGATTTTTTCTGTATCAAAATGTGGTAGCCTCCATTTTGCTTGTCAAGATCCAAAATGCGAAAGTATCGCCGCAAACAATCATAGTGAAAGTGTTCCTAGTCAAAATAATTATGGACAACTCAAGAAATTGAGTTCCATTTATCAAAATCTTCGGGTTATAGAATACATGCGGTAGGTAGGTTTACTATCATTTTATTGAAGTATCGAGGTAAAGAAACTTCTTCAAAGACTGCACGAAAATTTGAAAAATTCCATGCAAAAATAAAACTCGTCAGGGCTGCACAGAAATTTGGAAAATGCTATATTTTGTATGTGACACAGAATATATCTCGAGCCATGACGTCACAACGTACCTGTCGGTAGGAAACTTTTTAAAATTATTTTCGCGGATGCATAGGAGCTCTTGACTTGCCGAGGCAAGAGCCCCAAAAGTGATGAGTTTTCAAATTTCGATACCCAGTTATAAACTTAGAATCAGAGAAGGAAACAATACCTGAATTTCAAATGGGAACAAAGGAGAAAAAAATGACTAAACTCCGCTGGAAGGGGATAAAAAAATTTGGGCCGGGAAAACATGACGCGTCTGAACAACGAATAAACAGGCTCACAGGTCGGAAAACTGTCACCATTACGTCATTATGAACGAATATTTTCAAAACTTATATAAGTCTTTGTACTGACTACTGTGTACTTACCCATATCAATTTTTTGCGTTCTCGATATTTCAGAGTAATGTTACGGACTACCATAGCCCGTAACTGTCGGAAATAGAAACTCCGCTCTATCATTTTTTGGTATTTTAATCAACACTGAAGACACCCTTATCCTTCCATTTCATTCTCATTCTTTTTCACCAATTCGTATCAATACGTCCAAGTTTTCATTACAAATTACACAAAAATAGACACTTTGTATCATTATACTCTTAACAACGTATGTATCATAAACCTGACAACAATAACACATACTAATGTATTTCAGTCCGAGTCGATTTTGAATCGCTACATTCAATCGATACGAGTATTTTAAAATTTTTAATATTTTATTCGATGTTTCGATTCATAATTTATACCCCGTCTATTGGTCGAAAGTAGTCCATGAATAAAATATATGCTAAATGGGAAGGTCACAACCTGAATGGTAAGATTGACATGCACAACACAAGAAAACAAAAGAAAACTACACTATTACGTGTTTCGTCGATAAACTCGGCATTTCGGCACACAATTGTGTCACCGACTTTTCGTATTTATTTCTCATCCGTAGTAAACGAGATTATTCCTACTTCACACCTCTCGCTGATATAGTCTACAAGAAATTACATGCGTAATATGATCTAATCAGTGATTCAATTGTAATTTAGCTCCCGTTTCCAGGCTATTGAGGTTTCCGTATTAAGGACCACTCTCCGTATTAGGGAGTTGCACTCTTAATACGGAGTATGGACTTGAGAACTGAGGAAACTGAGGTTTCCGTATTAAGGGCCACTCTCCGTATTAGTCTTGCTTTAATACGGAGTTGCACTCTTAATACGGAGTATGGACTTGAGAACTGAGGAAACTGATATTTCCGTATTAAGGGCCACTCTCCGTATTAGTCAAGCATTAATACGGAGTTGCACTCTTAATACGGAGTATGGACTTGAGAACTGAGGAAACTGATATTTCCGTATTAAGGGCCACTCTCCGTATTAGTCAAGCTTTAATACGGAGTTGCACTCTTAATACGGAGTGCAGACTTGAGAACTGAGGAAATTGATATTTCCGTATTAAGGGCCACTCTCCGTATTAGCCTAGCCTTAATACGGAGTAGCACTCTTAATACGGAGTATGGACTTGAGAACTGAGGAAATTGAGGTTTCCGTATTAAGGGCCACTCTCCGTATTGGTCTAGCTTTAATACGGAGTTGCACTCTTAATACGGAGTATGGACTTGAGAACTGAGGAAACTGAGGTTTCCGTATTAAGGGCCACTATCCGTATTAGTCTAGCTTTAATACGGAGTTGCACTCTTAATACGGAGTATGGACTTGAGAACTGAGGAAACTGAGGTTTCCGTATTAAGGGCCACTCTCCGTATTAGTCTTGCTTTAATACGGAGTTGCACTCTTAATACGGAGTATGGACTTGAGAACTGAGGAAACTGAGGTTTCCGTATTAAGGGCCACTCTCCGTATTAGTCTAGCTTTAATACGGAGTTGCACTCTTAATACGGAGTATGGACTTGAGAACTGAGGAAATTGAGGTTTCCGTATTAAGGGCCACTCTCCGTATTAGTCTAGCTTTAATACGGAGTTGCACTCTTAATACGGAGTATGGACTTGAGAACTGAGGAAACTGAGGTTTCCGTATTAAGGGCCACTCTCCGTATTAGTCTAGCTTTAATACGGAGTTGCACTCTTAATACGGAGTATGGACTTAAGAACTGAGGAAATTGAGGTTTCCGTATTAAGGGCCACTCTCCGTATTAGCCTAGCTTTAATACGGAGTTGCACTCTTAATACGGAGTGCAGACTTGAGAACTGAGGAAATTGAGGTTTCCGTATTGAGGACCACTCTCCGTATTAGCCTAGCCTTAATACGGAGTAGCACTCTTAATACGGAGTATAGACTTGAGAACTGAGGAAACTGATATTTCCGTATTAAGGGCCACTCTCCGTATTAGTCAAGCTTTAATACGGAGTTGCACTCTTAATACGGAGTATGGACTTGAGAACTGAGGAAACTGATATTTCTGTATTAAGGGCCACTCTCCGTATTAGTCAAGCTTTAATACGGAGTTGCACTCTTAATACGGAGTATGGACTTGAGAACTGAGGAAATTGAGGTTTCCGTATTAAGGGCCACTCTCCGTATTAGTCTTGCTTTAATACGGAGTTGCACTCTTAATACGGAGTATGGACTTGAGAACTGAGGAAACTGAGGTTTCCGTATTAAGGGCCACTATCCGTATTAGTCTAGCTTTAATACGGAGTTGCACTCTTAATACGGAGTGCAGACTTGAGAACTGAGGAAATTGAGGTTTCCGTATTAAGGACCACTCTCCGTATTAGCCTAGCCTTAATACGGAGTAGCACTCTTAATACGGAGTATAGACTTGAGAACTGAGGAAATTGATATTTCCGTATTAAGGGCCACTCTCCGTATTAGTCTAGCTTTAATACGGAGTTGCACTCTTAATACGGAGTATGGACTTAAGAACTGAGGAAATTGGTATTTCCGTATTAAGGGCCACTCTCCATATTAGCCCAGCTTTAATACGGAGTTGCACTCTTAATACGGAGTATGGACTTAAGAACTGAGGAAGCTGAGGTTTCCGTATTAAGGGTCACTCTCCGTATTAGCCTAGCCTTAATACGGAGTTGCACTCTTAATACGGAGTATGGACAGGCTTGGACTGATGGGTCGGGAATCGGGAACTTCCCGATGGCCCGGCGGGCCGGTCGGTCAAAGGAGAAAAAAAAAAGTAGAAAGCAAGTGCTGTTTTGATATTGTTTGTGATTTTAATAAGTTAAAACGTCGATGGCCGGCCGGTACAAATATTTCCCGAATGCTATTGTACCGTCAGTCCTACCCTGCAGCTTCGCCTCCAAATCATCGCAAAGAAAGCAAATTTAAATGACGTTATACCGTGCGAGGAAAGCGAATTTTCCGACGTTTCACTAAATTTACATCAATCTATCGAGAACAACGAGAATTTTCGTACCTTGACCCTTCTTGATCTGAACCCGGAACGAAGTTGATTTCTCGCTACGACAGTGGCATAACTGCGGGGGTGGGAGTCAACCTCCTCTCCAGAGCTTCCGAAGTTCATAAATGTTTCGTACTTTTCAAGACTCATGGTGTATTTTTTTTTTCTTAGTTACGCTACTGCGCTACGAGCTCACAACAGGAGAGGAACAACTTTGTAAATTCACATTTCCTCCATTGTCTAGCTGATACAACCAGAACTTCTTCCACTCACTTGCCCGCCTCGATCAACGCGTGGTTGTTGTCGATTCTTCACCGTCAGCGGGGCTATAGTCAATCTCTCACCATAAACGCAACACAAATAATTGAGGCTCCAAATCCTTCTCTCCCTCATGCCTACAGTCCCTCCTGATCTATATAGATCAATATGATAAAAAATTTTTGAGTCTCACTTTTCGCATACAGCGGCGGATCTAGAAAATTGAGATGGGGCAGGGAAGCTAAAAAGGGTAAATGAACTTGTTTTTCATTTGTACGAGTATGAAAATAAATAAGATTCTTCACCAGTTTTAATCCGGCCCTAAAAAGTGAGTTTTTCCTCTTTTTACCGCCACCTTTTATAATTCTTAATTCCTCCTTTTCTTCCTATTTTTCTTATATTGTTAAAAAAAAAACTCAACGAAGAAGTTTGTGCTTCATGTCCTCCCGACCCTCTCCTCTCACTCACATACTCAGCCTAATGTAGGTAATTCTAATAAATTTATTCTTCTCTTTCCAAAATTAGAAAATGTACACAATGTATTGAAAATAATTTCATTTAATTTCAAAAAAGAATTTCTGATTAGTTCCTCAAGGAAAAAGCGGCCATTGTCAATACCATCAACTTCCAAAGTTTCGAACTCCAAATTTTCATTACCTATTGTTCATACAATTGTACTTTTGAAAATGCCAACTATCGCGTATATTCTTCGCGATTCCACACTAATCACGCTGCACTGACTTTCTTCATTAGCTTGTATATTCTTTACAGAATGCATTTCCCCTCTAATGCGTGTAGTTCTTCTCATACTAATAGCGCCACGCGTGAAATTATAGCACCGCTTTCCGTTTCTAGGCGGAACTTGGCAACCGTAATCCTTCTCTCAGTTCCTTCCAGCGTTCTCCCTATTAAACTTTTTACGTAAGTTCCCGCGTTTCATGAATCAACACACAACTGGCATGCGAAACCATCGTGGGTGCACAGTCTCGCCTATTCATTCATTGTAATCGCTCGAGTAAATATTCGCACGCTCATTATTTCGCGGCCGATCTCAGGCAAGGAATTCGACGATTTTTCCCTCGTGATTCTAAACTTCCGTTCGCGTTCTTCGTCGTTTCTTTTAAATTAGTTTTGTGTCTTCAATTTTTTTTCGGTGTTTTCGGAAACCGCGTCAATTCTAGAAGATATGAATTCGAATAAGAATATGATCTCCTCGTCGTGGTTCAGACGACGGTTCGGTGATATTTTCGAGAAATTTGATCCCCGAGAACAAATTTTCACCAAACATTCGGTAAAAGTGGTGTTTTCTGAAAACGATGGAGCGAAAGAGAACTGCGCGAATAACACAGGTGATCCTAAATCAAGAATAGTCGGTTTATATTTTACGCCGTACGACTCGGCGAAATATTTGAATGAAGATGTTACCGAAGATTTGAAAGAATTATACACCAGAATGAACGAAAATTCGGAAGAAAATAGATCGAAACGTTTCGAAGTGGTTCAGATATGTTTCCCTCAAAAAACTGCGTCCGTGGAAGATGCACTTTTTCGCGATGAATTTAAAAGAGCATGCGAAAAACGATTTATGAACGTACCGTGGTTCGCCTTACCGGTTGATCGGATTGAAAAGTCGGTAAGTCTCGTATATCCAAATTTTATACTAACAGTAATTCGGCAGAACTTGGGTAAGAGTTAGAAGATGGTATTGAGGAAATATCTACAAAGATTTTAGGAAGGTATTGTAAAATTTTGTATTTACTGTTACAATCTCACGCAATCAAGGCCCCTGTCTTTTTGAGAGTGGGGAACAAAAATTACTCTCAATTTTTTCCTTCATGTTTTCACCTTGGCTCGAAATTTACTTTGTACACCTTACCGGATTCCTTGTTACATTTTGACAGTCTATGTTATTTAGTACTTACGTATAGATTCATTTTATGAAATTTTTACTCGAGAGACAAGAAATAGTAACAAATATAAAAAGTACCGGTAATTTTATAGATAGAATCGATAGTTTTCAACGGAGGGATGAAATTTTCCTTAGCTCCATTTCTTACTTCAGCCTATTTCGTCAGGAAAAAAACAAAATCTCAATTTTAGAACCACAGGATGTGGGTATTTAGGGCTACTTTTTTTGGAATTCAAAATCAAAATTATAAAAATTTGAAGTGTATCATCGAGTGAATTTTTTTAACAAATGCTAGTTGCAAACATCAAAATTTGGTTCTTGAAAAATTGATGAGCAGTATTAGATCAGCCAGAAAAAACCCTATTTTACCTCCTTTTTCCCCTCCACCACTCCCTCCTGCTTTTCTGACATATTTTCACCAAGTACCTCTTTGATTTCAAGCTTTAGTCTCGATCAATCTACACTCAATAAGTCTTGAGAAAAATGATGAACTGATGATACAAGCACTATTCCATCTTCGTATAGCGCATGTAAAGATACACATAGAAAATTAATTATTAGATTGCATAACTTGGTTTAAATGAAATACATTACAATGTTTTGATCATCTAAGGCCCACTGATAAAAGAGGGTTTGTAAACATATTGTCATAGATTCGACTTCGACACTATTACGATATAAGAAATGGCGAGTTTGCCCTCATCCTACTGGATTTATGCTCCGGAAAAGTGATCTCAAAACACGCGTATGAAAGATTTCTAGAGGATCGAATGGGGTGTTTATTCCCATGGGCGACATCGGACGTAATGCAAATTTTGAGAAGTATTCCACATTATCACTCGAGTGCGCACAGTGGTAAGTTTACAAAGGTGAAATATTTCGATACTTTATGGTATGTTTTAAAGGGCACTAGATTGAAACTTGCATCCAACTAGAAATCGGTTTACCTGTAATTAATTGAACAAACAATTCTAGAAATGTGTGAGTAATTTTCTTCCTGTACATTTTTCCTCCTTCTCTCAACCTAGGGGAGAAATATGTGCAATATATTGAAGAGAAATATTTTAACAACGCACCCTCCGAAGATAATTTCATCTGTTTGTGACGCGTTCCATCAAACCATGCCCTCAGTCGGTTTTGTAAAAGCTCCAAGTGTGAAACTGGCATGATGTAAGGCCAATTTTGAGTGAATGTTGGTTATAAAGTTTGAAATGAAGGATCCTAGAAGTTGATGATACTTTGAAGCGCATACGATACATTCTAGTATACGCATAAAATGGGGGGATGGCAAGTTTTACTCGCAGAGCTGTTACCTAATCGACTTAGAGGATGGTTTCTGAGCGCCTCACATTTTAAAATTCAAACAATTTCACCCGTAAGGACTGAATGTTTCCCTAAAAGATTTTCTACTTTTGGTTTCCAATAATATCTCAGTTCTCCATCTCAAAGACGAAAACACTTTTGGAAATCAGCCATGGATTAATTCCTCATCAAAATTGCTCTCTACCATTGATTTATGATTTTATACTTGGGTAATTTGAAAAAATTTATTTACAGGTCAGAACACCGATGGGCGAATAAAATCTTTCCAAGACATCGATCGTGATGCTATTATTGGATTATATTTTTCAGCACATTGGGTGAGTCCTTATCTTACCTTACTAAAGAGTATTTATTAAGATACCAAAAAATCAAATAGAATTTTCAAAAATTAAACGGGAATAGCATAGCTGTAGTTGGCAATTTTATAATTCAACAAATGCCATTGTACACGATTTGAATTACGTATTCCACATTTTGAATTCCCTTATGCTGATGCATGTGGCGTTTGTACAATCTGGTACATTAAACAAGCTCGCCGACTGTGGAGGAAAAGAGAAACAATGAAAACTGCTGATAGCGAATCGGATGACAAATTTCACGTCTAGACTGAGAAATTAATGTTAAAAAATATGGAAAGGGGTTCGTCATATTTCATGGTGAAGGAAAATTTATACTTTATGGTAAGTATTATCAGCGTCTTTCTTCTCGTTGAACGACAATAAAAAAGAGAGACGACAAATCAATGGACGATTGCTATTTGCTTAAAAGCCGTCTGAAAAATCTGTCAATTTCTCAAAAGAGAGACCCAACATCATTTTTTCATGATGCTTTAGCACTACCTATGAACTAGAATTTCCATTGAAAATTAATATACCGAGAAAAATAAATTTTACATTGCACATCCTAAAACAATTAAAATTTATCTGCTGCGAACTCTAAAAAAGAGTAGAGAATATTTCCTACCTATGTATGAATCGTGGTAGAATTTCCAGATAAAGTGAAATGAACAATAAAAGTGAACAATGTACTTCATCTTTGGGTACGTGATATGCCTCTCTCGAGATATAAGAATAAGCGCAAATGACCCAGAAGTGTGTGTGCGTGTATGTTTGTGTTGAACACTACAACCACGTATAGTTGCTCTGGAGAAGGCTCTCATAAGCGCATTCCATAGCACAAAACTTCAATTTACAAGTATATCGTAGTATCATTCTACGTGCTTAAAACGTTTTACAATAATAGGTTACTACAACGCTGTACTTGCGGCGTTAAATTCGCTTAAAGGAAAATGCGAAATACTCGTACTTGCGAATAAACGTTTTATCTAATACTTTCGAGAACTATCAAGTCACATTTTCCAAGTCGCTCTAGTTGTACTCGCTCAGATAAAGTAGACCTAGTTTTAGATTTCTCATTTTTTTTTTCTTTCCTTTGTTGCAGTGTCCTCCGTGCAAGGCTTTCACATCGCAATTAATCAAAACGTACACTTCGATCAAAGAAAAGGGGAAGAAAATCGAATTGATCATGGTCAGTTCTGATAGGTAAGAATTTTAAAATTTAATAACCCGCGATAGAAAGATAAATAAATTTGTAAGTACAGTACTTTCACTGTTACGCCTATAAACTCACATTTGAAAGAGACCTTCCTGTAGATACTTCTCTACTTATAAAATTGATCAAACTTACTTGCGCGAGAGCTGTAGCTTTGAAATTCCGGTTGCCCTCTTCAAGTCTCCAGGTGAGGTTATAAAATCTTACGACTCTTCTTGAATTAGCATATTCCCGATTAGGAGTTGTTGGATGGAACTAAAAATTTTACTCAAAATTTCCATATTTGGCTCTGCAACGATAATTTAGATAACGAAAATTCGATACCCCGGAAGGATACGTAGAAAAAGTTTTTGTCAAATACTACTTTCGTATTTTTGAATTTTGTCTATAAAAAGTCAGTTAATTTAATTTAAAATTAACGTGGAATGTTATTCAAAGCCCTGAAAAACCACGTTGAAAAAGTTTGTATCATTCCCGACCGGTGCCGCAGCATCTACACTTGCGAAAGAGGAACATAGATTCAACAAAATATAAGAAGGATTGCTATAAAATGATGCACTTATGCTCAGTCTTGCAGAAAATTATCTTCTCTTCTTGAGGGTATAAATTTTATGCTGGTTGTACAGCGGCTACGACGATAGGAATTTTACCGTAATAAATTGAATTTCTACCCTGGGGAAATGATGGGGAAAAAAATCTGAAGAGATTCACTTACTCTTGAAGGTAGATTTTTTCTCTTCCTTTATTAAAGCATGATTCCTGTTACGTGTGAAATTTATGTATTTGTGCGAATCATGTATGGTCAAGATTTCAAAAGGGATATTTTCTAACCGACGCTTTTTGATTGACTTCAACAACGAATCCTTGTTTCGTAATATTTTCATATTTTCCCAATCGCTATCTGCGTTTCACTTTATTAATATGTTTTTTGGATGTACTGGTATTTATAATTTTGGTTTCGACAAACAATTCTTGTAACAAATGGGTTGGCAATGAAGAATCATTGAATTGAGAAGGAAAGGAAAATCTTGAGAAAAGAAAAACGATTTTCTAAAATAAGAGAGCTGATAGAGCGACAAAAGTTTTTGAGATCTGATTCTTAACTGGAACAACATTCTCGCAGATTTTCTAGAATCATAAATCTTAGAAAATAATCAATTTTGGACAATATTAAGAAGGAGATTTTTCCGCAGTTAAAATAATCACAATAATAGAAAAATGGCACTATTAACCACCAATAAACTTTTTATTTTCAAAACGACGTTTCGGTAGCTTTGCTACCATCATCAGGTAGGTACAACTAGCCTAAACTGACCATTAGTTCAGTTGTACCTGATGATGGTAGCAAAGCTACAGAAACGTCGTCTTGATGATAAAAAGTTTATTGGATGTTAATAGTGCCACTTTTCTATCAATTTTGGACAAGGAAAAAGAGACTCAAGAAGAAAAAAATGGTCAAATTTTTCAGAAGTACCTCGTCGGTCGTTTGAAATCCTCATCTTACTTAAGCAGAGCTGTTTTTTTTTTTTTTTTTAAATCATTTATCAGATGAACTGTCTTAATGACATTTATACTTATGTATCAGTATTGCCAACTACGCGCTCAGTGCCTACGCTTTGTATTTCAACCACCGTGATTTCAACGCTCCGTGCTTTCCTTTCAATGTTTGTCGATGGTTGTGTGAGTAACCGTCCGACTCGCAGGCAAAGTAGGCAGCCACGAATATATATCTCGAATGCGACGATGGCCGAAGTAGACCTGTGATTACTTTGTTCGTACGACTGCGGTGATGACGATCCTCTCGTAAGAGAGCTTCGGACTTCTCCTTTATTTAAAGAGATGTCAATGCTGAGCAGTATAATGATCCTTCCATTTAATGGCACTCCGATCGTTCTCGTGGGGTGGGTGGCACAATAAAGAATGCTTCACGCACACCTCAATTTGATAAAATACTCAATAGGTAGATGAGCACTTGATTGGACAAGATATACAGATATGCAAGTACTACGAATGAATTGATAGGTATTATTATATAATATACAAGGTAGTGTATCGCACTATCGCGTCATATGTTGCGAATTTTGTTTATACAAATATGATGTATAAAGCACCTATCTTGAAATTACCTGTCATTGATTAATGATTTAGAGTAGACGAATTAATTTCATTCGTGTGTGTAAATTCAATGATTTCAAGTTCAGTCAATTTAAACATGAACCTGGCACAAATCTCCATAAAAATTTTTTTATGCATATATTTTGGAAATGGTCTCCTCAAAAATTTCAGAGAGGCCACCTGAAAGTTTGGTACTTTTTCCCCAGGAGGCAAAACGTTCGACAAGAATCAGTTTTTTCAATTTTACTCGCGAATGGCGCAGTCTACGATAATAATACCTCATCAGAACAAATATAATCCTCACCAAGTTTACAATAAGAACATATTCTTGTAATTTTTTGAGTAATTTTTTCTGTTAACGCGATAGAAATCGGGTAAAAACACCCTCAAAATGACCCGCGCAAAACAGCTACTTGAAAGAAAATGCCTAAAAACGCTTTCTTCGTTATTTATCTTGTGAACCGCGCATTGTAAGAAAAAATACCTCAGTACATAGATGTTCCACATGAAATTTGCAAGGGGATACATTTCTGATTTGCTAAGAGGGATGACATGTTTTTTTTGTTAACAAAACGTAAAAGGTAACCAACTGTTCAATGTTATCGTTTGAACTTTGCCCTCAACTTTGCCGAGTTAAAATTATGTAGAAATGACTTTTCTTTGTGAGCTACATCCAATGGTGATGATGGTGAAGATAATGAAATCCAATAGTCGTCTTTTGATCAGAATTTCTTATGATTTTCATATTGGCTTGAATAATCATAGTCAAACAAATCGAGTTAGTACTGACGCCGGTAGCAATGATTATGGCACTCGATTTCTCACCCTCATGGGGCAAACAGTTCTTAATAAAATAGTAGTTCGAATCACAATAAAGAGGACAGAGGAAAGAAGTTTTATTTTGCCGAAAATTGTTAAAAATAAAATGAAAGCCGAAATTGTACCAGAGCTGTTGGTTTTGAATACAAAATTTGAAATAATAAACTGTCACCTATTTATACACAAAAGGAGATGCGTACAAAGTTTGCTAGCAATTTCGTGAAACATGAGTTGATTTCAAAAATTTGTTTATTTTGGTCAAAACTCACGTGAATTCGGTTAGGAATTGAATAATTCTGGTCATAAGTTTGTAAAAGCACTAAAAACGCGTGTTTTCCCTCCTTTTTTGTTGAAAGCCGAATATTCGCCCCGTTTCGGAAAATTTCATGTATTATTCACCAAAATATCAGCGGTGTAAAGGAGGTATAATGAACGACCAAGTACGTTGCCCTGTAGTTCTCCTGTTGCCATTGGCTTGGTCATGGAATTGGCCTTTCCATCGAAGATATAGAATGCATCATTACTGAGGGAGGACGTTAGAATTTGCATGTGACGTGTCGATGAGAGTTGACAATAATCTCGTGCAAGGGCCTTGGTATTCAGACTCTGTCGAAAGCTTGACTAAAATCCAAGAAGAAAGAAAACCTAATGTACATGTGGTAGATTTCTTTCTTTCCATCCCCTAAAAAAGAGACAATAAGTGAAAAACAAGTAACAAGTGAATATGAAAAACAAATATTTTTATCCTCGAGTGATAATTCTTTGCACTTTGACACAAATCTCGAAAATTTCTACCACAAAATATCTCGTCTACGCTCCTAACAAAATCACTTAAAACTTCCTCTTTACAACGAAAAACTTTATTTTTGATAACGAATGCATTTTTCGCATCTTCGTGTACACATTTTGTGTGCTCTCGAACGATTTTTCTCCCTATTCAACAAAATCAGCCCTCAGCCTCGTCTCGTGTTTACACATTTGTCAAACGTTTACACCACCGATCGAAATATATATGCTAACCGCTGGTATAAAGTATAACTTTTCTCGAGAAGTAGGGATTTTGTAGCAGGTAAAGAAGAGGCAGGACAGCTCCGTCGAGATAAGCGTCAAGTAAATGTGTTCTGAGAGAGGGTTCATGATAAATTGTTGTCGTTATGAGTGTCTCGAAAACCGGGCGATATATATCACCGCCCCACAGATGCCAAAAATATTAGGTTTTTCTTTAACTTTTATGGGAAAAAGTATACCTCGTAGTAGTTCGAATATAAGTTCGGACCAATGATATCGGTAGGGCTAACCAACTTTTTTTTAGACGATTTTCTATATTAGTTTTTTTCCTCTGTCGCTTCCCCTCTTTTTTTTTTTTTACTTAATATTCCGATTGAAAACAGACTAGCCTAGTTTGCTTGTGGTTGTTCCGTATTACCGTTGTCGTATATAGCTTGTGATACTTTCCTTTACCGGATAAATTAATACGTGTGTAGGTGATAGAATTATTCTTAGGGATTTACAATTCGTGTCTAATGGATCATCGCAACTTAAGAATGGAAACGTTTAGTAATTTTAACTTTGAAAATGCTTGCTAAGATGTAGAAACTTTTCAGCTATTACATAGCAAGGATGTAACTTCGGAAGAAATGTACACTCGTTAGATTATTAGAGAATGAAATATTGCTACCACTGTAAATTTGTCTTCTACTAAGTGAGCCACCTCCTCCTCACCAGTGTTTTTCCTTACTTTTGTTAGCAGAGCATCGATATTCTTCTTTTTGTTTTCTCGAGTTTTATGAAGATATATGCTCGAGATACGCGTACTAATGAAAATGATGAAATCCGTACGACGGCTCATCAAAGACTATCAAATTTTTCAACCAAAATCGCGCATTAATTTGAAAAGAAGATTTTCGCAATCCAACCAGACAAAAGTTTTTAATTCAACTTTTATTATCTGCAGTAGCTCCGTATTTTTTATCCTATCCCCCTTCTTTTTTTTACTTGTCTGCAAAAAGAAAGACTCGGAATACTTTTTTTCGTCGAATATTAATAAACAGCTAAGCAATATCCAGTATCTTTCGGAGTATTTTTTATTAAAAAACAACCCTCTTATCATTACTGCTGCTTCCTACGCTGGAGAACGGAGGAGTGTATTTTGGTTATAAGAAAACTGTGCAATAAAATTTTATCTCTTCTTCAGCAGCGAAAGAAATTCTTACGAAACAATCCGCTCGTGCTGCGAAGGACAGAAAATAGTCTCCGAAAATGGAAGATATCGTTTTTTTATTATAAATTTATTACATTCGGTGATGATCGAAGTACGCACCAAACTTTCGATGTCATGTTTTTGACATGAAACTCGAGAAGATGGAGTAATTCTGAGGACGGGTAAAACCGTTTATCGAGATCGGGCGTCAATGAAATCAAAATGGGAACAGCACTGTTTCGAGTAAATAAGAGACAATCGAATAAAATTATATTTACAAAACTGATAGAATCAAGGCACCGTGCTCGACAGCGTAATTCAAAATTGCATGTTCTTGTCAATAATTAGTCAGCCATATTTCGCAGTCAGGAGAAGAAGGTTGGAGGGGGAGGTCACTGCTCTTTTTGCTGGATATTTTTCGCGCATTCATCAAGATTTTATTACTATGACTTATAAAGTCGAGATAAAGATTTATTCCCCTAATCTCTTTCTGACTGCGCCACTGATGGTTGCTGCCGTCCATGTGTCGAAAGCGACCTCCAGATTAATTCAAAAGTCTTCGTATCAGCACATCCTTAGAGGATGCTAATATTCTATGTATTTAAAACTGTTATTAAATCTCATGTACAAATGGGATTTTTTACTGATAGGGATTATGTTTATTTATTCTAATGATGTTTGTTACCCAGTCGCTCATGGGTAAAGTCGCACGTGGTCATTCAGGATGTACGCGTACGTACATCTTAAAGAATTATATGATTAAATTACCCTCAACAAAATATCTCTCTGTTTGATATTTGAATATGTAAGATGGTGGTGAACCAGACAAAGTTACATCCTGATCTATCCAAACCGATTCAATTTGAAACAGCTTCTTCTATTGTCTAATGATTTTTTTGGTCTCATTAAATTGAAGAGCCTTGCAACAACACTTAGGTTGTAGACTCGGAGTGGGTAAATGGGGACCATAAGGATGAGTATGAAGTAGAAATAGGTGGACCGGAATTAGTTCATCGTCTTTTATGATTGATTGAGAGAAAGGTTTAGATGTAGGGAGAGACAGAAAGGTAAAGTCGTATATTTTTGAGAGCTGGACAAGGAAAGTAGTGCTGAACAGACAGATTGTCAGCGTTGCAATTCGGGGACGAAGGCGGTGAAAACTTTAGAAAGAGAGGAGAATGGGTTGAGACAGGTGTGAGTTATTCTGAGGCGGGCTAGGATGACTTGTTCGCGTCAGTAAGGATGGTTTGAAGTGAACCAAAGTATCGGGTTTTATTGGCGCATAAGAAGGATCGGAGGTCAGATTAGGGAGAGAGGATCAGGAAGTGGTGATAGGATTCGAGTTCATATAAAGAGGGGGATCAGATATGAGAGGTGTACGCAGTGACTGCTTTGCGGCCAAGTCCACTGCGCCATGTTGTTTGTAGTCGACGTATTTCAGTATCCATGGGGAAGTGATGGAGATTGAGGAAGAACTTGACGAGTATGTAGGAATGAGAATTAGTTGGGCAATAGAATTGGTAGAATGAGTGTCTCGGATAGCAAGTGAGGATGAGAAAGGATCAGATAGGGTAAAGAATTGGCGGAGAGGAGAGGGATGGGTGAGTAGAGAGAGGTAGGTGAATATAGCGGTAAGTTGGGTAATACATATGGAATTGGAGTTTCTCGTTCAAAAGGGTGAGATTTTACCCAGAATGGAAACTACATATCCAGCTCTACGTTCCAATTTGATCACGTCCTTGTAGCTGAAAAGGTAGGAGGGAAATTCTGGAGAAACGAGTTTGTTGATGCGTTCTCGGGTATGAAGTTAGCTTTTTTGGAACTTTCGTTCGGCTCGAGACAAATGTCAGGGATAAGTATTGAGCAAGCCGGGGAGGATAAAAAATAGGAAATTGGGGTGAGAGTGCCTAGATAGGATTGAAGCGACAGAAGGGCTGAATTACGTAGGCTGAGGGCATTTGAAAAGGCGGGAAGATTTGGACGTTGAACTGTTTTAGCGAGAAAGTTAGCTGTGAAAGATTGCGGTAACGGAAAAGGGAAACGCTTGCCTCAGCGCGTAGGCTGAGTGAAGTGCGCCAATGATTGAAGAGGCTCAGTTTGTGTCATTTGAAAGTGTGTAAATGGAAGAACCGCAATCAAGTTTGGAACGAATGAGACTATTGTAAAGTTGAAGGAGGAGTATCCGATTACAGCCGGAATGGAGATAGGCATTTGAGAACGTTCAAAAAATTCAGTCAGTTTGGTCGTAAGATTCTCATATGTGAGGTCTAAGAGATTTTGGAATTGAAAGTGAGACCAAGAAACCTGGCAGAGGATTAGACAGTAATTGTGAAGTTCTGTAGACCGAAAGAAGGGTTGAAAAATCTTTCAAGATTTTGTTTCTTTCAATTTCATCAGATTTTGAGATAGTGAGTATGGTCAAATGACAAGGCGCTCAAAATATTCACATAGTTGAATTTCTATCGTAGGGTGTCGGCAATAATATTTCAAATTGCAAACAGTTTGAGTATACTTAGAAGTGCGTCAAGAAAATTTGTGATAAACAATGCTCAAAATTCGCCGATTGGGTTTATAATCCCCATGAAGCATGAAAAATATCTTTCTGGTATATTTCGTGTCTTTGCTCTGGGTTCGAGGGTAGGATTTGAGGGTAGGGTTTGTACTTGCAATGGCGTGGCGCTTGGGGGGCAGCTTGTCAGCCTAATAAACAGTATACCCTCCAACATACAGTATAGCACTAGTCCATTTTGTCAGCCAATCTACCTAATATGTAGTAAAATACACCCAATGCCTGTTTTCTTCCCGTTAGTCACAGTATACCAGGCTCAGAATTACTGGGAAAGCCCCTTAGTTGGTGAGCGCAACATACATATGGCCTTAACTTACTTCAGGGACCAGAAATGAGGCAATGGATGTGCTCAACATTTTAAAATCAAAGACTATTTTCTTGATGCAGTCAAGCATCTCTCTATCATTGCCCACTCCAATGCCCACTAATATGGGAAATAGTTCCTAAATTCTTCTTTTCCAAAAATATTAAATGATTAAGCAGCACGTAAGCAGACATAGTTCCAGTGCACTCGTATAAAGGTACACTTGAATACAAGTTATTCGATACCTAGTAACGCGTTTTCCAAAAAAAAATCGTACATCTGGTATTGAACCACAAGTACCGGTGCTTCAGACTCAATCGAGGCTTAACGAAAATTTCTCTTGTCGCAATGCACGAAATAAAACCGCCTATTGCATGTGAATAAATTCTTGGTGAAAAACCGCATCGCATGCTTTTTTTGATACTTATATTGGCTTAACGCTTAAAATCTCGGAATACCTCCCGCATGCTAAAATATCACGATATCACAATGGGATGGAGCGAAGCTCGGTCGTATTGATTACTTACAGTTAGCTTACTAGCTGTATGCTAATTCGATAGTGTCCCCTCATATTTAATACAGTTGTAATTTCGTTCCACGGTTGTTTCTAGATATTATTTTTCGTAATTTTTCAACTTCCTTTGCGCTCGCGCGTACACTTAAAAACGTGTGCCGCTAAATTAATACGAGTACAATGGGTCGTGATTAAAATTCACTGTTGTCCTTTCCCCCGTACAGTATCTACATCGTTTAATTCGGTTGCGAGGGTACATTATGATATCAGAATTCGCACTAGCTGCATATTAACTAAGATGTAATTTGTAAACGATTCGACCAGCGATCCGAGAGTTAGCTTAATTGGTTCTTTTTTCTGTTTATGTGATATTATTCGTATACGTCCCATCGTCCCAATCAATTACGGGATTGTACTCTAGAAGGGTTTTCAGGGGTAAAAGTTTTCAAAATTCAAAGAGTCAACCTCGCGAAGTACTCGTATTACATGACAAAAAAATTAGGAAAAAGTAAAATTTGGCGAGTATTCGAGTAAATGGACAGTAAAATCTTTTGACCAAATATCTTCATAGAGGACTAAATCTTATCCGTAAATCAATTTTTTTCCCTTACGTCTTTCGGGCTTTAAAATTTTTTAATAAATAAATGAAAGTTTTGAGTTAGTTTGAGGAATGAGAAAAACTTCGACTACATCTAATAACTCCGGAAATTTTAGAATCTCCGTGGGCGAGGAGACAGCAAACTTGTTTGGACGATGTAAAAAATTTCGACTGACATGCTACATGTATACAGTGGAGCTATAGTAAGCGTATTTTAGGGAATCAAGATTTTTTGTCCAATTTCCATATTGTTCGTATCTATAAAGAATTGGATTTATGATGGTAAATTTCTTGTGAATTTGATTTATTGAGGCAATTATTTGCGGTAAATTTATTTCATTTGAAGATATAGCTGGTACAGTTCATCATTTGCTATTTTAGCAAGTTTATATAAAAAGCGTTTTATTGAACTTTAAGAAATTTTATAATTATTATAGAAAATAATTCTGTTATAATGAACATTTTTCATAATTCAGACGAAATTATTTTCGGAAAACAAATTTATACAAGAAAATGAATCCTTTGTTCAACATTTATACTGGTATGTAGGAGTGTAATGGTGATCGTAATAAAAAATCGATGAACCAAGATTTCTTCTAATTCTGTCATTATCAGGGAAGATATATTTTGCCAAATCGTTATTTATGATGATGTATATGTCTTCTGTTTAGCCGTAAAGGCCTCTACGATTTAAAGATAACAAGCTCTCTGCATCTACCATCATTTCTCGTTAGAAAAACTTACACTATGATAGATACAAAAATTTATACAGTTAGACCCGCATGGTTTTTTATCGTGAGTTTTAACAGTATACAGTATACTTCCTACTGCTGTAGTTTCATTCCCGGAACCGTCTTTTCGGCTGCACTAAATCACCTTCTTCATCAACTTCACCATCGTTTGCTAGCGACAAAAACTGATAATCAATTCCGACTCGTCATGGGGGAAACTGTTCGCCAAGTCTCTGGAGGAACATCGCGGTAATTATTTGGACGAAAGGGAGACGCGAACATCGCAACTGGATACGACCGTTGTTAAGGAAATACACAAAGCTGTACAAACCCCCGTCAGGGTCAACCTTCCGAAAGAATTTCACAGTTCTTCGATTTCGTGGGTTGTCATCTAGTACGAAAACGGTCGTATTTTATCTTGCCCTCTTTCCGACCGTAATTCTACGTAATGAAAATTTTCTATTCTTCTTGCAACCAAAACCTACCGCATGTAACTTTTAAACAGCTAAAAAAATATTAGGTGCTCGTTGGATTCTTTCCCTCTTTCTAGCGTGTAAAAATGTAATTGTACTTCTCTTTTTTTTGAAGCCGCAGTAGTGAACACAATAGTATGGAAAAACACGAATTTGAAATTCCTCAACCATTATCGCGGAAGGTGTATTCAGCAAAATGAAACTTGGCAAATTACTCGCACACCAGCTCCTATTCTGTCGTTTTTCTTTTCATAGAAAGGAGAAAAAAAAACGAGTACAGACAAAAGAGCTTCATGGTGTCGATATTTTTGTTTCGAAGTACACTTTCTTTCTCTGTAGTTTTAGGCTTAATATAGCAATGATAATCTTAATTTTGATAGTTTTTGTAAATAAGATACGAACGCAAAAATTTCATGGGTATGTTATTGAAAATTTTCAATTTCTGGTTATATCTGTAAAGATGGATGGACGAACGAGTGTGTATTCAAATTTGGAAACCGAATAATGACTTTTACGAGAACCAGGGCAAGGGAAATAGGATCATTATTACTATTATCATTATTATTGTTATTATTACCATTATCACCATCATCATCCATAGATAAAAATATAATGACGGTATTTTGCGAAAGAGAAACGCAGCAATTCAAAATCATTATGAGTGCAACTTTGGGGGGTCGTTTAATGAGAAAGCTCTTACGCAATTATGAGCTAAGCCGCGGACGTGCAAAAATGGAGAGAAAGATCTTATAACGTCCTATACTGTATTATTCATCTTTAATGGAGAATTTGGCTCTACACCTTCTCCGAAATTATCATTATCTAACCCCAAACTCTTGATATTTCATACTTACGAGTAGGTATAGTATGAATTGTTCGCGAGCTTTTTAATGTACTCGTAGTACGTGTAATTTTGACTCGGGCTTTGAAGTAAAAGATACCGTAGGCTTACAGAGAAAAAAATCACGGAAAAAGTTCCGAGAAAAATCAAATTTGAACCATCATTGTCTGATGTTCTTTGAGGGTTATCTCGCAGAAATAAGATACTTTGAAATAAATATTTGGGAAAACGCTTTTTCACATATTTACATTTTTCTAGCCGTCATCTTCAAGAAATACCCATATAATTACAAATTGAAGTCATGTTTTACTTTTTTTTTTTTTGTAGGAGTGCGGAGTCATATTCTCATTATGTTTCAAAAATGCCATGGATGGCGGTCCCTTATGAGGATGAAGACAGCCGAGCGCAGTTGACCAGTCTGTTTGGGATACAAGGAATTCCTTCACTTATCCTATTGAATCCCGACGGCTCTGTCATCACGGAAGATGGTAGAGGTGAAGTAAACGAGGATCCCGAAGGATTAGTGAGTAAAATTAAATGTGGAATTGTTTAAATATTATTATTTATTTCCTATAGTTTAATTACCTTGGGCTATTATCTAACTCATGTGTTCATGGTTACAGAACTTTCCATGGCATCAAAACACCGTAAATATTCTAACACCGAGACGAGCAGCCAAACTGCAAAACAATCCAGCGGTTGTTCTTTTCACAGGTACAATTATAGTAAAGACTAAAGAGATGTTTATTAAATAAATGTATGTAAGAATGGGTGATCGTTTACTGTATAAAGCATTCCGTTTGCCCATCTTAACTGCACGTATTAAACGTGAATCAACTGACACTCGCTATATCTTATCTTTCGCTTACCGTATATCATTGTGACTACCAATTCTGTCTGCGAGTGCCAGCGTGCGAGAATATGAAATATTCTTACATGTATAACTCAAGGTATGATTTTGTAGAGACGAGTAAATTGTTCAGCCAATAGAAGTTTTTTTTGACAAGTTTTTTAGCATTTCATAAGCTCTTAAGACTGGGACAGTTCTTGGAAAAACCGTCACAGTTTTCTATCACCCATGATGACGTCATTAGTGCCCTTGACCTATCTACTTCAGGGATTTGTTGGGACTTGTATCTTAGGCCTTCACTATACTAGGCCTCATATACATACATATACTGGGCTATAATGGGCCCAAAATGCAATAAAATAATTGTCATTTTGACTAGCTCAAAAAGATCTCATATGTACAATTCTTCTTTATTACAAGCTAGTTTTAGGAGAATACTTTTAAATACCCATCATCAGTTGTATTGCTTCTGAGGAACAAGGCCTTCATAGACTAAGACTATGATCTGATTGGCTACAACAATATTGCGTCGCGTCAGGATTGGTTCATATGACTTCGCGTTTCTATTGGCTAATTGGTTTGATGTCATCCCATGGGTTGATTTTGTCTTTGAATATGTATCATGTGGACTGCGCTAAACGGGAAC
The DNA here is from genome assembly GCA_035079395.1 of Aspidiotus destructor. NCBI lineage: Eukaryota > Metazoa > Arthropoda > Insecta > Hemiptera > Diaspididae > Aspidiotus > Aspidiotus destructor. The sequence continues at coordinate 4,091,518 of JAVHKZ010000003.1, read as the reverse complement.
GAATACGGCTCAACATCTAATGTTACGCTTACGGAGTCGTGTATGAAGTATAGATGGCAAAAAACACGTTTCGCGCAGAGAGGAAAGATGCGACGTTTGTACCAAACTAGGGGGCGTTCGCGAAAATTTCGTTCGCGTTCGTTCCCGTTCACTTCTGAAAAAAAAACGTTCGCGTTCGTTTGCGTTCCTTCATGAGATTGCCTCCGTTCGCGTTCGTTTGTTCCGTTCGTTGCGATTTTAGCGAACCTATGAAATGCAACTACGGAACGACAACAATCGGCTCCGGAGCGCAATGAACCGGCTCCGGAATACAAGGATCCGACTCCGGAGCACAATGAGCCGACTCCGGAGCACAATAAGCCGACTCCGGAGCACAATGAGCCGGCTCCGGAGCAATACCAATCAGGAGAAAGGGAATTTTCCTTCACCTCAGTGGCGTCATCTACAGTTGAACACAAAAAGCAACAAACAAGTCGTTCATCTTGTTCGTTTGCAAATTTTGGACGTTCGTTCAGTTCGCGTTCGTTCCATAGAAATTTTCGTTCGTCGTTCGCGGTCGTTCGTTCGTTCCTCGCGCACGTTCGCGAACGAACTTTCCCCCATGTTTGGTTTGTACCTTAAATACCCGTGGTTTTACCGCCTATGCCTTATACATCTTATCACATGTGTGGACGTTTTTTTCTGTCGATTCACACACGCTAGCGCAGTCCACATAATAATTTTTTAGTCAAAGGGTTTTGTTCCTCCTGTCTCATCCAATCACCAAGCTGAATAATCTTTCATTATCAAACGATGCTGGCTTTTTTCCTCTGTTTCTTTTCAATCTGCATAAGTATGTTTCTAGTGATTTCTTCTCTTTGTGTGGTTTTCTACTTATACAACTTCAAATATTTCTTCATCATTGTTCTCTTCTTCATTGCAGTGTTTGCCAAACAGTGACTTGCCATCTTCTTCCTCCCATGAATTTTAGCGGGGAACCCGCTATCCATTTTGTTACGGGGATTACATCCTTAGAAAACGTCCGCGTCCTGGAGTTTCTGTGAACAGGGTGACGTGACGTAACATGTGACGCTTTATGACATCATCAATGACCTTGACCTACTTTAGGGACTTGGAAAATTTTCAATTTCCAGCCTTCATTATATCAGGCCTAGTGTACAGTATACTGAGAATAGCCCCGCATACCCATTTGCTGAAAGGGCATTTTCGCGCCAACGTGATCGCGAGCGCGTTCAACGTCACCATTGGGAGGTTGCGGGTTCCCCGCTGCCATTGAAAACCTGCAACGACCTCTATTTGGCCTCATATATCCTGATGTCAAACTTTCTCTCACTCTCACCAATGTAGATGTCTTTGCATTGTTCGCGACTGAGCTTCTCTTGGTCTTTTCTTTGGTCTGGTCACTGTTCATTTTCTTCGCCATTGGTGGGTTGTTATAGATGCCCACATTCACCTCGTGCTGATATGGAGTACTTCCTTAATGTGCTATCATAGGTTCTCTTCTTTGCTTCCATTTTCTGCAGGACTCCTCAATCACACCTCTAGAGAAGCCGTTAGATGTTGCGATCTGCTTTATTTTCTCAATTTCTCTTCTGTCTTAGTCATTGTTCTTCAGAAAAGAGATTTATCGATAACAGTAGTTCTAAATTACCACTGGGACTGTGGTAGGAGTCATTTGGGGGTGATAATGTCGGTGTGCGTTGGTTTCCTATAAATTTTGTATTCCATCCTGTTGTTTTCTAGAGTGAGTATTAGTTCCATGCAAATAAAGGTTGCTCTCATTCATCGCATTCGTTTCCGGGTGGGATTAATCCACCTATCTGTGAGTGCTTGATCAGACAATCAAGACCAAGCCCAGTGTTCGATCGAGTTTCTGAACTTGCTGCTTTTCAATATTTTGTTTTCCAATGTCATTTTTGAATATCTCGCGGAGAAAATTGCCCCATGAATTGTCCGGTTCCTATGGATTAGGGAAAGAGAGAGAGAGAGAGAGGGACGCAGTATGACGTCATAAACTCATACTACGAACGAGTGGAGCGAGTGCGGTAGTCAGCCTAATATACAGCATACCAAACTTATTCTAGGCTGAGAAGGGAGACAAAGAGCCTTTCAGCCAGTCAGCCTATCCGTTTTGCAAAATACCGTCACGTGACGGGAATGTGACAGCGTACATTTGCGGCACAAAGGGAGATCATTGTGTTTTTCAAATGAATGATTGCCTTCACAAATTGGCGTCACAATTCTCCTCTGTTCCCAACTTTGACAGTAATTTGCACAACAGATAAAGTACAGAATACTAGGTTTAGATCACGGTACATTATAGAGGTATTGACACGAACGTATAGCAGCCGTGTTTGCTACTGTCGCCTGAGTTGTGTCAGTCGATACAATCTACGCTAGGATCGTTGCAAGGTAAAACTAAACAGGAGAACTACACAAATACTACGTAGTGCAAATTCACCAATTTTCAAAAATTTGTACAAGAGTCAGGTATTGACCTAAAAATCTGAAACTTGGTACGAATGGACTATTTACTATGCTCTTCATATTTAAGAAAAAAAAATCTTCCTATCTGAATTTCTTCATCTTCTACAACCCTCGGAAATTTTGGCAACATTAGGGTACCTCCGGTAAGCTTCCGTCACAGGTGGGGTGTGGAAGGTATTTGAACGATCGCCGCGAACGTAGCGGAATTCTGTATGAATTGGCACAACTCGGGCGACAGAAAGTTTGCCTTGTGTCAATACTATAGTACACTAGAAGATATAGTTAGCCCTTTCTTTCGAAAAACGAGACACTTCTCCATTAATTCAAAACCGTCCACCCATCGTTATTTTAGCGCTAGTACTGCGTTTTTCTAAGGCGGGGTAAGAGCGGGCTGTAGAAAAATAGGTTTCAGACTTTTACATGGGCTCTTATGGGAAATAACCCTTCAACGGCGATTTTCTCTAAAAGTATGCGTTAAAATACAAACATGTCAATGGTGAACTTGAAGAAAATTTTTCGTACTTTAATTTGTTTTCTCATAAATTTTTCATCAAAATGTATATTTCTTGAGAAAATCGCTCGTAAAGGGTAACTCTCCATAAGAGCCTATGTAAAAGTCTGAAACCTAAATGTTGCAATCGCCTGCGAGTGGCGGAAAAACGAACTTTTCGTTTTGCGCTCCGCGTTACATGGTATGTTTGAACGAGTGGGCTAACTATCTCTTCTAGTGTACTGTAGTCAATACCTCTATAATGTACCGTGGTTTAGATTGAGTTAAGAAATACTAGTGGTACAGAACAAAACTATGACGTCATCATGACCGAGATGGCCTATCAAAAGTCGATGTGATCGTAAAATTGAATTGATTCAATACAATCGATGAAATCGATATATTACATCAGTGTAGTCCACAGGTGTAGTCCAACAATACTAGGGAAAGAAGAGGCGAAGGAGCTCTAAGCGATTGGGCTCATTTTTTAAACATGAAAAACTATATATACCTAGTTGGCCTCTGAGATAAAACCGACACCCGTCTCTGGAAGAAACATGATAGCTTTTTTTTCGGGGGGAAAAAATATAATATTGCTAATTCGTATTGACATGAGCCTTTGCGAAATTTTATTCTGTAAGATATCAAACGTGCAAATTCTTTGTGATCAACTTCTCGAGTATCTGCCGACAGATGGTGAAGAAGACGTCGAAATTGAATTAGCAAAAGCTGTACTTACACCTGTTGGAGAATACGTGAGAAAGAAATACGACGATGAATTACTATTTTTTATTGCTATTGATGTGAGTATAGTTTCAGATTCAGTTCGAGTCACTGGAGGACCTTTTTCTTTTTCGGTTCTCCAGTCGATCGAATTAAATTTATCATTTCTTCCGCAGATAATTTTTGTAATGGTGTCTTCAAATTTTCCTTTTTCAGTCCGATACCAGTGATAGTCTTCGTGAATACTTACGATTAGATGATGTGTCCCCTTTGGTGACACTGATTGATATTCCAATGGCGCGATTTACTGTTATGGAATATGGGAAAGAAATAACCGAAAAGTCGATAATTAGTTTCATCAATTTGTTTTATAACGATGAATTAAAATTTTCACCTGTGAAGTAGCCTAGGCCTATTCTTATAATTCGTAGTAAGTGAATGAATAAGATGATGTAATGAAATTTCCAGATAGCCTTCTCAATACTTCTTATTTTTATTTAATACTTTACAGTTAGGTCTATCTTGGGTTTTTTTCCATTTTATATTAACTTACTGTAAATATAATTTATCGTGAAATCATAATTTATCGGTGTGTAACTTAATCTTCGGCTCAAACGACGTCCATTATACTCAAAGGTACGCTATCGTTGATCAACAAATAACTGAGAGTTGAAGCCTGAATAGTGTAATATTATGATTTTTGTGCTCTCCCATTCATGAGGAAGTTCGTAAATACAAGTGATTTATTCACATGTTTTTCAGCATTATAATTCAACATTTCTCGTACAAAAGTCAAATAATCGTACTTAAGTTTGAATTTTTCACGTATCATTGCGTATGTACTCAGTGTACGTCTTAGTTTATTCAGCCAAAAAAGTTGTTTATCGAATGTTTTTTTATTCTCCTTGTCTCCTGTTATGAAGCCATCAACAAATATTATTCTCCGATGATTTTTGGGTTGCACTTTTCTGAATCTATTCGACAAACTTGGGTTTAATTTTCTTGAACCTAAACTTTCAAGTATGAACTTTCTGTATTCGTCCATTCTTTTCTTTATCAAGCTACTTAGAGTTCTTCAGGTTGAATCCGCTCCACAACTCTACCCGGTTCATGACATTGATCGTAAGTTTATAGCTCAAGATGTAAAGAACGTTCACAGAATGAAATGATTAATTCATAGATGAAGCCTAGAGTACAGTATGGTAATCGAGGAAGGAAAGGATTAATATTATGAAGCGCAATTTTGCTTTTTTCCAATGACCTTTCAGGCGGAACGGTTTCGCGATCACTTCGCACGCGAAAGATTTCAGGTTCAAACCCCACTGGAAAGTAGCAGATTTATGATAATCCTTCCATCCCTCAATTACTGGAAATGAACTGAGGCTATACTCAGTTTAATAAGATTGTATCAATTAAACGGAAAAAGTTGTGTTGCATTATAACCACGGCTATTCTATATGTATCAACTATTTTTCATGAGAAAAATCAAGTAACTTATAGGAAAATATCATTAACAAACCTTTATTTTATGTGCAGCTACTGACGATTATGGTCCAAATGATACAATTTATGGGACAAGTATGTCTGATTACCCTGATAATAGACTCATGGATTTATGCAGAGCGTTCAACGACTACAAAATGATTCCATATCTTGGGGGACGAGATAACGAGATACAAGATGTAGGACAGTCATTGGTTTTCCGTATAACGCATAATCCGCCTCCTAATAACTCTCCGCAATATTTTATCAGAGGTTTCTGGTGTGTTGCGTCAATTAAATCTTTCATGCTAATGGGAATTTCTCTCGAAGGGGATATACCTGATAGCGAAAGAGAGTTAGATGGGTACTTTTTTCCCCGTGAAAGACAACCTGACCCACATCGAGGTGGAACCGGATCTGGAGAAGTTGTATCAAGTTAGATATACGTACGAGTAAACAAATATTACAATAAGTCTCTAAAAGAATAGTGTAGGAATTGAATGTACATAAACCTTTCTTCCTATAATAAAGTATTTTGAAAACGAATTCACTATCCATCCACTATATGCAGAGAAAACTGATATTTTCAAGGAGCCTTCCCTCCATCTCTGCTTTAGCTTCCTCGTTGCAATCCAACAATTTCTTGGAAGACCAGCGCACAGCGGACATTTTAAACAGAGAATCTACTCTACTGAGGGGCTATTTTCGAGAATGTTGACGTTTCATCAAAGATTATGGAAATTTTTTTTTCTCTCATCTTAGGTATTTTTTGTTTTTCTATCGGAAATGAGATTTAAATGCATTCAGATTGAACCAGATAAGAAGCGGTCATTTTTCATCATTTTCACCCTAAGGTCGGTTTTCTGAGCATTCGTCACATATAAGGACCGAGAAACAGAGAGAAAGCCTACAAGCTAGTGAGCTTGACATACGGTGTACTAGGTTAAGAGCAGGGATGAAAGAGCGAAGATGTAAACCCAAGTTACAATTAATTTGAGTGAAATATTTTGATGACCGTGAAATTTGTCCCCTTAAGGCCATAACAGATACTTTTCAAAGTTACACCATAAACATACCAAGCTGGAAAAATACTCTTCATAACTGTGCAGACCAAGAGCGGATTTTCTAAATAACTACATACAACAAATAAGCTTTTGAGGAAGCAATATACAGCTTGTTCAACAATGTATAAGTTATCCGGGTATGAATTTTCAGAACGGAAAAATTTGTTCGGTACCTCACAAAGAAAAGGTGATAAACGCAAAGAAAATTCATTCACGAAAAAAAAAGTGATTCACGATCCCAAAAAAAAATCAAACGAGGAAATAAATTCAATTAGCTCAATAGAAAATTTTGCACATTGAGAAAAAAAGAAGAAAAGCAGTCATTTGGATGGTTGAAAACTGTTTTCAACAGTAGCTCGAAATCAAAAATGTCAATAGTGACTTTCTAGTACAGGCAGATTGGGGTTTTGAAAATGAAAAAATTGCTACATTAGGTTTTATTGCTGGAAGTTGTTGTAGGTGGTGTCCTCAATGTAGGAAAATACCCCAACACCCCACAACCTTGTGCGTCCCGAGTTAAGGGGGTTCAAACCCCCAAAATTTCAGTTTTTTGCGGTTTTTCGCATTTTCTCGCCAAAAATGCTCTCAATGAAAAAATGTCATCTGACAAAAAAGAATTGTCTTGAAATTATCTTTCAGAAAAGTCATCTTCTGTTTTTATGCGATTGCTGTAAGCGGAATTACAATTGGTTGAAGAAAGTAGTATCAAGGAAAAAACACAGATGCTTTCAGTTCTTGCATTTTTGTTCCAATAAAAGCATTTATGTTATTGAAAAATATCAAGGGACAGAAACAACTGGTCTTCAATAAATAACAAAAAAATATTAGTATCATTACAACTTTTAAAAACAAAGAGCATTGAAAAATCCCATTTTTTGTGTTAATTCTTGGATTTTATATAATTTTTCTTCTCGCCTGATTATCAAGTTATAAGATTGTCGGCGAACTTTCTTTATTTATTCCTCATATTATTGTACAAGTGAAAACGTAGACAATTGAGTCTCATTAGAGTAATTACATATCTAGGTAGAATTGCTACTCTTCAAATTTATGCAAGTAACCCTTACCCTAGCCATGTGGCAAAAGCCACGTCCTTGTCAAATTTTCTCAGTAAGCAACATGTACTATGGATATAACAAGCATAGTTCATACCTACAAAAGTGAAATACATAATTGCTTTTAGAGCATGAATTCATCTTCAAGCCGCAAGATGGTAGCGTCTGAGTTCAGCGGTTATGACATCATGATGTTGAGAGATATGTATTGCTGGTAGCGCCAGCTTCGGAGTTGTCCAGTTTTTAGAAACAACGGGAACATGACTCCCGTAAAGTTCTTAGAGATATTTAACAAAGTAACTGAAGGTCTCCCAACCTCATCGCATGCAACAGCTAGTATTATTCAGAGCTTTGTTCGAGTAAAGAATTGTCGGGGAGAGGTGGATGGGTCCCTTCGCAGACTTCCTTTTGATCAATGGGCTGAGGATTTCCTCTTCACCTATTGGAATCAATGGGATCAGGAACAAGTTCTCATTGATTTTAAACGAGGTAGGCTCGATTATGTTCATTACTGGGAATGTAAAGTTCAGCGAGACATCTGGTACGACCAACTGACTGCATTGAATTCTCCCAGGCTTTCAAAATTTGAAATTTATGACAAATTAATCAGTAAATTCCCTCGACACCTGAAGTATACACCTACTTTTAAGTCTGAAGCAAGACGACTAAGTTGAGTTTCGTGACACTGCACTTTGCTTGATGCAATTCAAACGTGCCGAAAAGATTCAAGAGGGTAAGGATCACGAGAGAGAATTATTGGACAAAGAGCTTGAAGCTGAGAGAAAGAAAATCGCAAAGACATTGAATGTTGTAAATTTTTATATTCCTTATTTCATCGTTCCTTCTCGCGCGCTAGATCTCCTAGTGCCACGTCATTCAACAACGAAATTACAGTGGTACGCTCAACGCGAATCTCTCCTACTCCCATCCTTTGGAAAGGATGACATATGGAAGGAGAAAGCCGTCGCGGCAGTCGCCGCGACAACCGATGCTAACGATAGAGCTCGATGGTACGGACGAGTGAGTTGAGCTATGACGACTATCTAAGAAGGATAACTCTTACGGAAGACGCGCTACCTCTCGCAAATTGTAGTTCATCGTGGTGAGACTAAGACCAATACATCTCAGAAGTGATGAGCGCATAAAGAGCACGGACTAGGAGAAATTCAGCGTACTCTTGAGTAAATACTAGAAGCCCCAAAATACTGTCTACGACATGAAATACCGACTCATTACTCATTAACTCGTTAGGAGTGAAAGCTCAGAGTATAATGCTTGGAAAGCCTGAATCAACAATTGATAGTCTTCATTGATCGGCAGATAAGCGTGTGAGTGCGATTAGCTCGATTACAGCGAATTCAGATAAAATAGAAGTACCTCTTCAGATAGATCGAAATGATGACATTAAGTAAGCGTCACTGAGTATAGTAATATAGGTGTTAAAGCATCCCAAAAAAACCCAGTGACTCTTGGAAACAATGGGGAAGTGTATTGTATCAGAGAATGGAAGAGGAATGACAACACCGTATGGAGTGTGAACGCCTCCTTGCCGAGACTTAGGAAAAAGGCAAAATACTTGATGAAAGATTGGGTGCCACTGTAGAGCAGCTTTTTAATGAACTGATTATTTCTGGTGGAAAGAAACCCATGAGCGTTGATAAGCCACGGTCTGATCAGCAGGTAGAGGAAGAGAGCACATTACATTTTGAAATCCACGAGCAACCAATTGCATCAGATCCTGTAGCTCAATTTAGTCTTCCTTCAGATAACTCTCCCATAAAAGAGAAAACTCATGAAGAAGTTCAAACCTCGTATCAGGAGATGATTGGCCGGGAAAAATTGACTCAGGAGAAAGCGCATAATACTACTGGCCAGACGTTAATTATAGAAGGTGAAAATCCCTTCCTAAGAAGCTCGCCAGAGCAGATGCAACAGCTATCTTGAAAGACCAGTTCTTACCCTAGTGTTCAGATTTTGACGTATTGTATTCGTATACCTGAACCAGAAAGGGGTCTTCGGATTTTCGAACAATCTCGTTAACGCGACAGTCCGTCGCCGGTTGGTACAGCTAACGCGTGATGACAATTCCAGCAGCACATCCGTAATGTTTCATCATTTTTCAATGATTCCATTTGCTTGTGAGAGTCCCACCATCATAATTCCTCATACAGAAACAAAGGATGACTTTTCTGAAAGATAATTTCAAGACGATTCTTTTTTGTCAGATGACATTTTTTCATTGAGAGCATTTTTGGTGAGAAAAACGCGAAAATCAGCAAAAAACTGAAATTTTGGGGGTTTGAACCCTCATAACTCGGGACGCACAAGGTTGTGGGGTGTTGGGGTTTTTTCCTACATTGTGGACACCGCCTACAACAACTTCCAGCAATAAAACCTTATGTAGCAATTTTTTCATTTTCAACCCTGATATATAGAGGCGAGGATGGTGTAATTTTGGCGAAGGTTGAAAATATAAAAGAAAACGCACGTTGATTGAGGCATTTATAGCTCTTCCTAGAAGAGAGGATCTAGGGAAATTCCGATCTCTGAACCCCTATGTAGGGAAGGAGAATTTGTAAGAATATTCTAAATTAACTAAGAGTATAAGAATGAGTGCCACTTGGTGAAATTTCGAGCTTAGAAACCCATCGATATGTCTAATCGAAAGGAGAGACTAAAAGAACTATCGAGTTTTGAACCCTTGTGAAGAGGAGACTGGAAAAATTTTACCGAGTAAGTTAAATAGCACGTTTTATCAACTCAAAAATGTTCATTTTGCGTTCATTCCTAAAAACAATCGTCTTTGTTTAATTTATTGGAAATTATTACTTTTTGCGTGTCATTTTATTTCATATCGCATGCTAATGATTGTAACCCAAGTTATTTCCGCCACAAACATCAATTAAGGCGCTCCTCTGTGTACCAGCGCGGACACGATAGTAAAAATATAATCTTAAAAATACTAAATCAAGTCTTAATTTCTTTCCCCCGATTTTACGCTACGCAAGTAGGGGAAAAAATTCGATAACGTTCGAGCTCTAATTTATTCATAAAGCTCGAAAACAGTTTTAATGGAGTGAATGAATGTATTGAATAGGAGTTCCTGAATTATATGCTATATTTTTCAAAGTTTCCAGCAAAAAGCTCATTAATAAAATTTCATAAGCATATAAATTCTCGTTCTTTGCGTTTCGTATTTTAATAGAGAAGACAATAATTCTTCTATGTACTCAACAAAGCTAAAAAATTCAAGATAGTTAGACACCTTCATTATTCATGAGGTTGAGGAAGTGAAATTAAAACAGATGATTAACGTTTTAATATTCCACTGAACACCAACCGAGTTCATCTTTCACCAGTGAGGATAATAATTACAGTACCGCAAAGAACAACGAGTCAGGACATAAATATTAATAATCCCATCAGCTCTCTAAAAAATCGATTGTTTTCGTATACTTGGTGAGTGGAAGTTCATTTCCGAATTAGAGATTTTTTTTAGAAACCATTTCCATCATAAAAATGGTGAGAGGGTTTGTTGAGTAATTATAACACGAAAAGGAAAGGATGTTGATTTTGCCAACCTAAGAGTTCAACAAACTGTCATTTTTACGATAGTAAGATATGAATGCAGTGACCCACAAACTTCGGGTGGAAAAAAGTTAATCGAAAATGTTTTTTCAAAGCTTATTAAAAATAATGCGTGTGAAGATTCCATTCAAGATTACATATCCTTGCTCATTATTTCAGAGGTGTAGCCGGAAATCTCTTTAGAAGGGGGGATGAACGACAAAGGTCCAGAGATCAAAAATTTTTTAGCACCGAGGATGTAATCTAATCTTTAAGGATAGGGGGATTGTACAGCACTGCATGATTTTATCTGCTCTTCATCTCGTGTTGACCGATGTAGATGACGTGACAAAGATTATATGATATTGGGGTCAAGTTTTTACCTGGGTCTTTTGCGTTCGCGAAGAAACTCTATTGTTTTGAAATAACGTATTTGCAATTTCGGGCACATCATAATAATGTTCATTTTCAATATATTTTGGTAAAACAGGCCATCAATTAGCGACTCGTTCATAGAATTTTGGACTCGTAACTTACCGGTGATCATTCGTTTTGAAAGCTGCATTTATAATTATAACTGCGAATTAGTGATTTTCTTCTCCAACTATACAAGATCAACTTGCAACCTCAGTCCAAATTCCTCAATAGGTAAGTAATTTCAGAGAAAAATATCAATTTTGTTGAAGAAAAACTTCCAATTTCTGGCAATCTTATGACGCAGCAAAGAAAGAAGCAACCGTAGGTGACGTCTGTCGAAGCCTGTAAAAATTTTAATAAATTCGTAGATTTGTGCTTTAATCAGAAGCCAAAAAAGCGCGTTATCAATAAACAAGAATGCAGAATTTTTTTTTTTCTTTTTTCCTTCTACCTCTTTCATAAAAAACTCATCTTGAAAAATAATCATACTGTAGTCGTACGTATGATGAATGCAAAAATCTTCACGCTGTGAAGTCTAGAAAGATACCTATTACGGGCAGAAAAGTTTCTCGAAAAAAGTATTCTTGAAAAACGTTGACGGCGGGAGGAGAAACATTATAAGCACCGGTAGTTCAAAACTGTAGACGACGATAGTAATGAATTTGCATGAAAATCCACCTCTACCCCAACTTACTGAAAGTCAGCTTCTGCGAATCATACGAGCGTGACTCTAGCACATAGATGTTACACACAGGTTGAACAACAGAAAATGCAAATGGAGTGAGGTAAACTGCTGATTATGCGCGAAAGAATATTAAATGCGCAAAATCAGCAATATTTCTACGCGGTTTACGCGCAATCAGTCAGTAATCGTTTTCCTCGTTACAATAAATTTAAACACTGCCACACGAGTGCGATAAAAGACGCAGAATTTATTTTTCACCAGAATTCAATCTATACACGCCTGGTGATGGTAAGCACAGATAATGAAAATTGAAACATTGCCAGTGAATTGCGAATGAAAAATTGAATATTTTGTATTGGAACAAGGACGCAGTGAATCAAGTCGTAGCGACTTCGGACTCAGATAAATTTTTTATTCGGAAAATTTTCAGTATAATTGAGAAATTTGTAGGAGACTTTTCGACTTCTGGAAGAGGACGTGAGGAGTGACGGTGCTGGTCAATTTGCATGAAAAATTCGGGTAATTTTTCAACTAGAGAGACTGGACAAAAGTCTCAACTATAAGGCAAGTGGTAATAATATTTTTTGCGATTGATTTTTGTGAGATCAATTTCACGCGTTAAATTCGCGGTGCGTTCTGAGGTGAATTTTCTCAGTTAAATTTTCATGCGATCAATTTTCCTGAGATCATTTCTCCTGCTCTCCTTTTATTGATGGCGCTTGTTCCTTTCTCTGCAAGTATATTGTTGCAATTTGCAACCATATCAACTAACCCTTTGAGGATAGGATGAGTACACACAAGGTCGTGTCTACCATATGGCGACATGAGCAAGTTGCCGGGGCGCCAGAAAATCACATAGAATTTTGAAAAGTTCATGAAAATATTTTTTTTCTCTGTTTATTTAACGAACCATAAAATTACACTGCGGGTTATGGGCTCGATATGTATAGGATACTTACGTGATAATGAAAACAAATGATATCAGATTAGCTTCGATTAGGTACATGACTAGCATAGACTCAGAACGTTCAGAGGAGAAGAAGATAAAGGATTTATATGGATGAAAAGAAGTGAGTAAGATGGAGATATTGAAGTGTAAGGAAGATGGAGTCCGAGTTAGTTTTGAGAGCTTGGAGAAGGGAAGGAGGGAAGAAGGTACATTTGATGAAGAGCGAAGGTTTAGGAATACAGGACATGAGACGAGTGCATTTAGCTTTGAAAATTTTGATTTGATTAGTCCAGGTGAGTTTTTTTTTTTTTTTTTTATCAAAATGTAAACCAAGGAGTTTGGCAGAGGTGCAGGAGGGGATTAGAAAATTTTGTAAAGAAAGAGGTGGAAGGGTAGGAATAGAATTTCTTTATTGAAGATGACGAAGTAAGTTTTAGCTAATGAAAAACGGAAACCGATTGTACTTGTCCAAGTGGTAATGGCGTCAAGAGTTTCTTGGAGGAGTCTGTGAGCTCCAAGAAAATTAGTTGAGCTGATGGAAATATTGTAATCATCAGCGAAGAGGCGTTGGGTGAGAGGGAAATGAATGCATTTAGTGATATGTTGATAGCTATTAAAAAGAGGAGGCCACTGAAGATTTCCCCTTGAGGGACACCGTTTTTGACAGGAAGGGAGGGGTGACATTTTGGATTCCTACTAGTTATGTTCTATTGTAGAGAAAACTTTGTAAAATGGAAGAGAGGTGACCTCGAAGACCGTAATCATAACGTTTTTATGCGATGTAGTCACAAGGAGGATATAAAGTCCTCGATATGTTTCTGCATCATACCCTTCTGATCTCCTCTTTAATGGGAACACCTTGAGGATACAATGAGGACACAAGGAAGTTATGAAAATTGTCTTCATTATGTCCTCATAATCCCTCACTAATGAGGACACTTTAAGGATACAATGAGCACACGAAGGGGTTGTCAAAAACGTTCTCAACATCCTCAACGTGAAGGAAACTTTGAGGATCTAATGAGGATCATGAGACCAGGGAAAACGTTTGTCTTTTTCTCAAGGAATAAGAATTTGAGAAGGAATCTAGGTGAATGCAGTTCAGCTGATTGCACTCCAAAAATTATCATCTTTACACACCTATTTTATCAAACTAGTCCAGTCATATTAGGAAATTCGGGGTGAATGTACAGTATAGGGGACAGCTTCAATTTGGCGGTATCACTTCATACAACATACTTCAAGTCCTAGACTTGGTATGACGTGCGCATTGTCCCTAGGAGAGGAGAAAAGACCGTCAAGGTGGCTTCTAAAAAATCCGAGACCATGTTCACAATTTCGAGCGCTTGAAATCCAATCATTCAAGAAATCTATTCGGCTGGTTTAGCGGAGTTCGACCAAGGACGGGGCTCACTCGCTCCGCTTGTTCGCCATTAGCCTAAAATATTCCGAAGTAAACTTATACTAGACCAAGAAGCGGGGCGAATGAGCGGAGGGTGTGAGCCTCCCCAAGTAATTAGCCTGAATTTTTTTCAGTACTTATACTAGAGCAAAAAGCGGAGCGAGTGAGCCCTCCTTAAGTCTTTAGATTAAGTAGACTTACTAACTAGACCAAGAAGCAAGGCGAACGGGCGTAGTAAGTGAGCCCCCCTAAAGTCATTAGCCTGAAGTATTCTAAAGTGGACTTATACTAGACCATGGAGGGGGGGGGGGTGAACGAGCGGAGCATGGGAGCATGCTATAAAAGACATGAAACATGATCTTTATCTATTTGGCTACGCCAGAAAATCCATCGCTTTTCTGTTATTTTTGCTACTATTCAACTTATCTTTCATTATAATTATTTATTCAAAAATAGAGCATCGCACGGAAATATTTAATATAACATTATGTATTATGTCGCAAGCAAGAAATCTCTTAGCGCGCATACATGATGTCTTCGGAACCAAACGAACGAATCATCCCTTAGCAAAACGACCCGTTCAATGATGTTAACTTGAACGACAACAGATTCTCCCACCTAGCTGAGAGCGCCCTATATAAATAGCAGGAGGTGGACCATTTTGGTCACTTCTTCTTTAATATTTTGATGGTAACGTGTACAAAGGATCTAAGTGATGCAAGCTCTGAAAGTATAACTTGGCACTTCATTCCCGCGTATACTCGTCATTGGGGTGGATTATGGGAAAGCAATATAAAAACTATGAAAGGTCACATAAAACGTACAACCACCACGTCTGATATGTTATCTACTGATGAATTTCAAACTCTATTAGCACAAATTGAAGCTATTCTGAATTCTAGACCATTAACTCCTGAATCACGATCCTAATGATATAAACGCACTTACACCTGGACACTTTCTAATTGGTGGGCCACTTACCGCTCTTCCAAATTCTGATTTAGATATGAAGGTTGACAGTCATGTTCAACACTGGAAACTTATTCGTGATTTAACGAATTAATTTTGGAAGAGATGGTCAAGTGACTACCTCAACACCTTGCACCAAAGAAGTAAATGGAGAATTTTGAAAGATGAAATGAAGGTCGGCGATTTTGTTCTACTAAAAGAAAAGGACCTACCTCCATCCAATTGGTGCATGGGAAGAATAATTGAGACTCATCCAGGTCGTGATAATAAAGTACGACTTGTAAGCGTAAAAACTAAGAACGGAATCATAGTTCGTTCCATTACAAATCTTGTCTACCTTCCAGTCAATTAAAAATTTCAAAATTCTCTATTGCGAATGGCTATATCAAACTTAAATAAAATAAATCGAAACAGATGACTTTCAGGAGCAAATACGCAATCTTTAATGATCTTTACTATGGGTGGTGTGGCCACACCTACGAATAAAAGTCATAAACTTGAAGAGACGACAAGCCTAAAGACTGCGTACTCCTGTTTCGAGCTTGTCGCATGTAACATTTGCCTTCGCACGAATGATCTAGAGCAGCCTAATTATATTTGTTTCAGATGAATCAACGTCGGGGCGGAGGATGGACAGCTCAAATAATACCGAAACATTAAAATATTGAAGCATGGCTACGCATTTTATTTATAAGTCTTTTGTAATGTAAAAATATAAAAATTCTTTGTGTTATCGATTAACTCGAGCACGTAACTTCGAAATACTATCACCATCGCAGAAACGGGTCAACAAGTACATGGACTATCGGCCTGCATCGAAAAAGGGGGAAAAAGTCCACCATTTAGCCCCCAGGGTTAATGTAAAAATGTAGTAAGTGACAAGAATCATATTTCTGTCGGCCCAATTGTCGTAAGTGAAAAAATACCGCACTTACAACAAAATATCTTGTCACTTACGACAATTGGCTCGTCACAAAGATGTACTTAATACAAATGTCTTCTACCACATTACTTTATTGATGCCAAATGTAGTAAGTGCAGGAAAAAACTACCTGCATGATTAATATTAGACGGGCCAAATGTCGTAAGTGACTTCAAAATTTAAAAATTGGGTCATAGACTGCCACAAAATTGATGGATTTTTTTTTTCTTTTCGGAGACACATTCTTTATAGTTTGTTAGTCTCATCCCCCAATTTTCAAATAATTCCAAGCAATATTGTAGTCAGCAGGGCAGATGAAAGTTCCAAAAATTTTCAAATCGCTCTCCTGAAAAATATTGTTTTTGTAACTTAGATCCTTTGTGCTTCTTTGGAAAGAAATGTAACTGTGCTTTTGAAATATATATATGTAAGACGATAAAATTTGGATTTTAACGAAAACACTTTTATTGGGTCGATGAGAGTTGAACTCGAATCGAAAACAAATATGCCGTTGGTACACGGAGTATGAAATTAAATATAAAATGCACAAAATATAAACGAAGTTTACGAGACGTACATTCGTGATGAGTGAATCGTACAAACTAAAAAAGAAATAAAAATAATAGGTACGTTGAGTTTATCAACAATCTAAACGCGTTCATACATGATCGAGTTATCGCTAGGTATATTACAATAGGTATCGCTAAACACACTGACCGAATAGAAAGAGGCAAGATAGCTATCTTTCATATATTTAATTTATCTGACTCTTAACTCATTCCTTTGAATTACAGTACATTATGAGGCTCCACGTAAACTCCACTCCACGTAACATTGCGCATACGCGCAGTCTTCTGGCAAATACTCTTTGCGCATTTGCGCATACCACGTAACATTGCGCATTTGCCCACACCAAGTAACATTGGCATTTGACCATACTTCTAATTATATTAGTCTGGTGGACAATTATTTTTTTTTCCATGTCAACTTTATTTCTTGAGACATTACGCCAACAGACACATTCTGGGGTGAAATTCATCGCTGAATCCGAATTTTGATGTTGGCACCTAGGGGCGTAAATTCAAGATGGCGCCCGATAAAAGCAGAAAATCTATAATTATTGTCCCATAAACAAAGTGCCCTTTATTATTGTAAACGTTTCAAAAAGTTCAAAACGTGATAAGATTATCAGTATTCACCAAGATAAAATGTAACTGTTGAAAACGACTGAAAAAACAAAATGGCGGCCAAATTTTTGTCAATTTTGCCGTCAAAATTGATGAATTTGGACAATCGCGCAATAGAAGGTTGTGAGATATCGTTTCCATGGTTTTTTAGGTCGAGAAGTTCAAAAATTGATGTCTGGGAAGCATTAAGGTAATTGGAAGTCATCATTTTGGAATTAAGGGGAGGGAAACTTCTCAGGAAGTATACTAGTTTCAATTTCTTCACCTCTGCTGATCCTGTAAAAAAAGTTATAGGCATTTTATAAAACATTGAATTGGAAGGATTTTCAAGTTCCTCTCCAGTTCAGGATTTCTCTTCTCCTTCTTTCTGTCAATAAAGTTGAAAATCTAAAAGGATCATAAATAAGTACAAAATGCAAATATACCATCTTTTACAAGTATCTCTCCAATAGGCCTACCAATTGTGTATGAGTCTATAATCAAGTCCTCCATTCTAGTCTCGACGTTTCTGTGGAAAATACAGTAGCAACTGCCATACAATTCATGCATTATGATAGGTTAGTGAATCATCAACACATTTCCGGTATACCGTTCGAAATTATACGCGGCCATTGATCAACATTCGATCCGGATTTCCAAGCAATTTCGTCAATTCCGTGAAAGTAAAAAACTTTGATTTACAGGCAGTGGTCGGCAACCCGCAGCTCACGAGCTACCGGTGGCTCGCAATATCATTTTCGTAGCTCGCAGTCTAATTTAGCAAAACTCACCCAAATTAATTGATAAAATTGATCAATTGAATAGTTAATAGTATAAATGCCCTTACATTACAAGTTATATCATTAATATGTTCAAGCAGCGTCATATTTTTTCTCCATCACTTCTCTTTCACTCGCGTTATTTTCAGGATTTCCTTCTCTTTTTCTAATCTTCTAATTACCTTAATGCTCCCCAGACATCAATTTTTGAACTTCTCGACCTAAAAAACCATGGAAACGATATCTCACAACCTTCTATTGCGCGATTGTCCAAATTCATCAATTTTGACTGCAAAATTGACAAAAATTTGGCCGCCATTTTGTTTTTTCAGTCGTTTTCAACAGTTACATTTTATCTTGGTGAATACTGATAATCTTATCACGTTTTGAACTTTTTGAAACGTGTACAATAATCAAGGGCACTTTGTTTATGGGACAATAATTATAGATTTTCTGCTTTTATCGGGCGCCATCTTGAATTTACGCCCCTAGGGGGCAAAATTCAGCTTGCCAACATCAAAATTCGGATTCAGCGATAAATTTTACCCCTTAAAACATCTGTCGGCATAACGGTACTTTGTTTGTACGAGAATCATCATAGATTTTCTGCTTTTATCAGGCGCCATCTTGAATTTACGCCCCTAGGGGGCAAAATTCAGCTTGCCAACATCGAAATTCGGATTCAGCGATGAATTTCACCCCGGAACATGCCTGTTGGCGTAATGTCTCAAGAAATAAAGTTGACATGCAAAAAACGCAACATTTTTCTTCTTTGTCCACTAGACTATATTGCTTTAATTATGTATTTTTCGATGTTCTTCAATTTTTATCTCTTAACTTTTCTTCAAAAAACCAATATTTGCTCTGAAAATCAATACCATTCTGGACCACACTTTTTGTCCCCCGGGGACAATGCGCACGTCATATCGAGTGGGACTTGTAGTATGTTGTACAAGGTGGTAAATGAGAAATATAATTATGCCAAATTTCAGCTGTCCTCTATTTATTCTGTATCTGTACAATTTTTGAATCTAATATGACTGCACTATACATAGATGGCGCTTCTCAGTGAAGTTCTTATACAGCAGCTGAGAGACGCACCTCACTTAGATACCTTCCCAATAGTAGAAAAACTCGCAGTCCACTTCATTTGCTAATGGGGGGGTGCCTTCATTAGCCTTATGAATCGAGGTAAACAGGGAATTTGTTTCATAGGGGTCACGTTGTTTATATTTGCTGTAAATAAAATTGATCTTTGCCCCTCACCACTTTGGACGTATAAGCTCGGAAGACAAAATTTTTCTGAGTCCCTTACGCATCATAATTATATAGCTTGAAAGTTGGAAATTTTCCCTCGCCTAAGATTATATGTATAGCTCGGAGCTCGAGATTTCTGGAAGTTCCCCTCCTATCAACCTAAAGCTCGAAGGTCGAAAATTTTCCAACTTCCACACTTCACTCGATGGCTCTCTTTTTCAGATCTACCCCTACCCCACGTAAAACAGGGCCCCAGTCAAAATATATCTTTTCGAATTATTTATCCTACGATTCCTGTACGATAGAAGATTTATTACTAAATTCACTCATTATATTTTCGGGTATGGAGCGACATATTCATTAAAATGATTTTGAAAATGTTCGTAGTCGATGAATTTAATTCACATCCAGGGATCAAGTATTTTTCAAGGCTTAAAAAATCATGATACAAAGAATTGAAACGGTTGAACAATTAAACAATCCGTTCCTACCGAATATTACTACCTACCAGCATCTTGTAACGTGAAATAAATTCGAATGATGACAGAATTTAATTTTTACGAGTATTTATGTATGGGTCGCAAGACGGATTTCAAAGAAAAATATTGAACAGACTTTGAACCTACTTTTTGAACAAAGAAAAAGAAAACAACTCTGTTCATATCCTGCAAAATTAATGAAACTGGAGCTATGAATCATCTAATTAACCTCATAACTCATAAATACAACAACCTAGTCACGATTCAGTATTGTAATAGCCTTCCGTTAAGCAGTATCAGTCTAACGAGTGCATTCGCTGCTCTTTGTCTGCGAGAAATCTTTCCCAAAATCAAGTTAGTCATCGACTGACGTCACTCGACGATGTTGTTACTTACTGTATTCTACAATTATGTGAAAATATTTTCTTGATTTTTATTGAAGAAAAAGAAGGAGGAATAAGGAAACAAGAAAAAAAAAAAAGAAAGACTCGTAATGATATAAAGCTTGGATGGAGTTAATAGATTACGAGAGATGTAAGTAAATAGACAACATTAATTTCCTTAATTCCTTTCAGTAGAGGGGATTTGAAGCACGTTTCGAGCGGAGCAGACGGACAACGGACAGAGTTACTCAATTTTCAATGCTGTATGCTGCGAAGTCTCTTATCGAACGGTTCATGAGTTGTGAAGAACGTGTTTAGTGTTGACCCGGGTTGGATTTTATTCTTAAATATCGCAAGGCTATACAATTAACGGTAAGTGTCTAGAACTCTCTCATTTTTCCTCAACATTTGCACGTGGCCTCAACGCATGTTCATTCATCCAAAATTTGAAGATTTGGTCGAGTCGATTTCCAATATTCAACAATATTTATACACGCATAGACTAATTTCAACTTCTACCCACCCTAATGTTTTAAATCGGGGGATACGTATCCTTTGTTATAATTTTTTTAATAACAATTAAGTAGCGTGACAATCTATTCTGGTTAATTTTTTGAAAAACTAATGCTATACCAGCCTAATATGATTCGGCTTTTATGACGTAGATGGAAGCCCCAAACTGGTGTCTTTCCAGTACCAAATTTAATTATTAATGATATGCGCATCGCTTTAAAATTCTCACTCGTTTTATTATAAATTATTTACGCAGTACCTAGAAGAGTGTGTTTATCCATGAATTATTTGCCGTTGTGATAAATAGTTTTCAACATTGGTATTTTCAGGAAAACCCATTCTCAATTCTGCGTAAGAATGGACGGTGTTCATCTGATATAGTTTTTATTCGATGATTGATAACATCGCGATGAATGATCTTGATAACTTCTTCTACACAGAGCTGTCGACAAACATTGCACGTGTTTCACAACACACTTCCTCTCTCTAAGTCATAATGCGTTGATGAGTCTGATTCGGAAATATAATTTACCCAGCCGGGAGGGAAATATAAAAATTATTCATGTATGCTATATCCGTATGCATGTACAATGCTTCCCAAGGTATTCGAATGGAAATTTATTTTAAGATTGGAAATGGGTTTTAGGTGTACGCGCAGACAGTCTCTCACGTGTACGGACAAACAATCGAGTGAACGAAGTGATCTTATTATATCTGTGGAACCAACAACGCTGATTCGAGACAATGATTTTGTTTATCGAAACAGCAGTTCTCAATCTAATGCTACTAGTGTCGTAGCCTTGAAAACTTGTATTGAAAAGGAGATGTATACTGGTTGTGATTCGAGTGAATATCTGAAAGATATATCTACTCCTTCTTGAAACTCAGGCTCCTTACTTAGCAGCAGGGAGTATTTCCGGTGCGACAAGTACACATTGAAAGAGAAACATTAAAACAGAATTAGAGCCATCCAAGCGAATGATTCAAAATAACAAAGAGCAATGAAAAACAATTAAATTACCAATATTTTACATCCGATTGAAGAGAGAGAGAGAGAGAAGGGAAGTCTTCTGTAGTAATTTAAAGATGGTACTACTCTGAAAAAAAAAAAAAATGGATTTATTTTATTAAAATCTTTTGATTCTATTTCCTCCACTTTATCCTTTTTGAAGTTTTCAAAACTATCGAAAATCTTTTTCAACGCGTAGTGGCTTAACAAAATTAAAAGAAAAACATAATTTTGAGTAAATGTACAGTTGAGGAATGAATTTACATTTATTCGTAAAACTAAACAGTCTCAAAAAAAGTTAGATTACCTGTCAGATTTTATTGAAAATTACGGTGACGAAAAAAGAGGTGCAGTTTCTCAAAAATATAGAGGAAGGGAATGCACGAATTTTTACGGCAGAACTTTTAGAAACGTGAAGGAAATCGAGTTCATTAGGTTACAAAAAATCAAAATCCCAGATTATAGAAATTATCCGTCTTTGTCATGCTCAACTTCACACAAGAACACGAATTTGAGAACGAATCAAGAAAATTATTTTTTCAGATCTTTCCTCGTGGGACCCAGGACCGGATATATGCAGTCTCCATTTAGGTCAAAATCTCATCATTGATCTTCACTTAAAACAATGTAAAACGGTGCCGGGTGACGTTACTCGCATACATTTTTGAATGTGCATGCGGGTTATTTCGTTTACAAACGAACTGAGCTTACCTCTTTTCAAACACCTTGGTTCTTCCCGACATGAAGAAGTCCTCAAAACAAGCCATACCTGTCTCCCCTCTACTTTTTTTTCTCATGCCTCTCATCCCTTTCATGCTTGCACTGCAATACTGAAGACCTATTCGTGCAACACTTTTTCTCTTACTCAGCTCTCGAAAACATGCGGCTTCACCACTTTGTCTCCCTGCATTACGAGCTCTTTCTTATACAATCATGAGAGACAATGAATGACCTCCGATCCCCTTATTCTTATCCCATCATCTAATTCATATTTATCGTTATTATTCGCCTCTTCCCCATTCCGAGCCCATAATCCCAAGTGTAGTTCCGAAGCTCGTTAATTTAATGATGAAAAAAAAAAAAAAAAAAAAAAAATCCAATCGTTGAAACTTCGTGCAAAACAGGTTTTCCGGTCGTTAAGTAAGATAACACATCAGAAAATATCCTTGCGGACATTGGGCGATTTCCAGCACTGATTCTGTTTGCCAGTTTACTATACTGATTTGATTTCATAATTTGAATAAATATATTTTTTTTTCCAACAGGTCATGTCCTCAAAAACTATGATATCATTGTTCCTAATGGTCTCAGTACCCGCCATGGTTCTTGGACACACATATCACATGGGTCAATCGTGTGCCAATGTCGAACCGATGCCTAACTTTAATATGGAAAAAGTACGCCATCAATGTAATTTATTGAAACACATTAAATCAGACTAATACGCAAATTGTACAAATCAAGTTTTATCTAATTTTATTGGTTCCTCTCTTAGTTCTTAGGTAGATGGCACGCAATTCAGAAAACTTCGAGCTCTAGCAGATGTATGATGTACGATTTTCGACAAACCGATTTACGGAAGCAATTTACGGTACAACAAATAAGTGAGAATGGCGTAATTGGCGTGGTCAAAGATAATACATACAAATATAGAGGTACTCTAGAAACGAGCGACGGAAAGAATCCAAGTGATATGACTGTTAAATTTCCATTAAGTAAGTGTCAAATTTTCACAGATATTTTAATCGAAACCTATTAGAGAAATATTCATCTGAAAAGAAGGAACAATTCGAATAAGAAAAATGGCTTCTTTCAATATTCCGGTGTCTAGACGGGACAGAAAGACTCATTTTTATTGGCGATGTAGGTACTCCAAAACGGTACTCAATGAATAAATTACTGAACACCGTCTAGAATCATTAGTACCGTACTTAGTTACTTAGCAGAAAATCTACTGTTTTCTCAACAAAAAGCTCCGGCAACCGTTCTACAATCATTATCGGAGACAAAAAAACTCTGTCATTACTCTTTTTTACTCCTTCTCCATGAGTATCCAGCAAAACCTGAAATTTATCTCTTACGCGACGACTTCACTCATTTCAATTTGTCCGCCATTCAATTTCTGTTATTATCAAAATTATTTTTTCGAAGTGAAAAAAAAAAATTCAAGAGATTGTTTAGGACTATCAGGTCACGCCTACCGAAATCGAATAAGCGATAAAATCGATCTAATTGATTATTATTCTGTTTTCCAGATGTAGTTGGAAAGTCCTCGTTTATTGTTTTCATGACTGATTACGAAAATTATGCGGGTATTTATACGTGTCAAACAGTCGGTTTCGTTCATCGAGAGTCGGCAACAATTTTGTCACGAAAACCAGAGCTTGAATCTATATACGTTGACAAAGTGAGTACTTTTACAAGGAAAGAAATCGATTTTCCAAATAGGTATCAGCAATCACAATTTCATTCTTCTTTCAACTTTTAGATTCGTAACCGGTTAGCGTCTTTCAACGTAAATCCGTTCGATCTCACGACAATAAACCACACAGCTTGTTCAATTCGCGATCAAGATTTCACGAT
Organism: Aspidiotus destructor; assembly: GCA_035079395.1. NCBI lineage: Eukaryota > Metazoa > Arthropoda > Insecta > Hemiptera > Diaspididae > Aspidiotus > Aspidiotus destructor. Next base: position 4,067,137 of record JAVHKZ010000003.1, on the reverse strand, counting down.
CGATATCAACGAAAATACTTTCAGTAAGGATAATATCAAGAAAACCTTGAGCGATGCTGGACACGCAATTTCGAATGGATTCAGTTTTGTTGTGAATGGTGCCAAGAAAGTCTACCAATCGGTGCAAGACTCTTCAAAGAAGGAACAAAATAGCTCACCTTCTGAGCCAAACAGGGAGATCGAAGAAATACAGTCGTACGATCCAAGTTACGTTGAACCAAGTGCTGAAATGTTATAATGACCATCTGATTTTTTATATTTATTATTACGTAAATAACTATCGTTTAGGTTTGTCTACGGTCATTGTAAACGTGTAGTCTTTGACAAGATTTGAATTGTGATTTCAATCTACATTTTTCTTTTGTGTTTAAATTAACTCTAATACCATAGGTTCAGAAATGAAAATTTTCAAAGTTTGATGATTCCTCAAGTATACTTGGAAAGACTGACTGCCTACAACTAAAAAAAAAAAAAAAAATCGAAACAACTGATTGTTTCATGTATATAGTTATGTATTGGTAACTTTATAACGTGATCTCATATAATTTTGGAGTGTATCCACTTTAATCATTTAAGAAGATATCCCTGGAATCATTACAATTTATAATTTGCATTTTGATATATGATTCAAAACTTGGGCTTTACGATATTCTTCGTAAAAAAAAAGATACAGCGTCAGAAGAAAATATTGAATAGTTGGGGTTCAACACACAGTCGACTAACTACGTAAGAGCTACGCTAGACCAATCTACCATAGAAGTACAAATTTGCTTCAAATACGATGGTCTCGGACAAGTTTGATGGTCAAATGTGTGTTCCTAATCCTGCACTCTTTTTGACAACTTCTGGTATTTGATGTGCAGCTAGTAAATCAAGAAAATTTCTCGAAAACTGTGACAGATAAGGAATATTAGAAGAAGAAACACCGATATTATGTAGAAGGTAACCGACATACCTACTCGATAACCGCGTCTCAAATTGAGAATTAGGTAAAAATTACTTAATTACCTATGCTACTTGAGATTATTGTTCAATGATTTTGCAATGCTTCACATGGTGGTTTCAGTGATATCCAGGGAAAAGAAGCATCACTGGCGTTCAATTTAAAAATAGAAATTTCCCAAAGAAACATTTATTAGGTATCACATGAGTAGGAATTAAATATGTAGTTCGAAATAGCGAAGAAATGAAGCTTGATAATGTATTACCCAGAAGGCCAGGTATAAGTTATCAATTTAAGGTTTCGAAATTGCGTATCTTCAAATCACTGGCTGGAATCATCATCTTCGGTTGAATAAAACTTAATTTTGGTTAGTTATTGCCAAGCATTGGATGAAACGTAGAACCGTTGTATCCTACTGTAGATGGTGCAGCATCAATGAATTGAATGTATAACCTATGAGGAATAGAGAAGTTTGGTAATATATTCATAAATTACAAACACTTTCTTCTAGAACTTATCGTATTTATGATGGAAGAAATCTCAAACGCTCTCCTGACTCATCTTTCTGATAAAGGTCATAAATTTTGATTCGTTCTATTTTTGTCTCTCCTTCCTCTTATGATACGCTCATTACAAGCACTAGAATAAAATTCACCTAACGTTTTGATTCGATTTAATTACCTGTCCTGTGGAATACCCAGATTTTTGGAGATATGATCGTAGATAACTTTTGCATGTTTTTTGTTAGGTTCGACGCCTAGTTTTCCTATACTCATCAAAGTGGCATTACCGGCCGGTTCATTCGAACCACCGAACACGAGAAATTTATCAGGATTAACCTCCACTGCAACGTACTGGAAATGATTTACAAAAAGAAAATGAATCTCAAATCACATTGAAAATTGAAAGAATTCAAATGGTATGGCTATTCTTACACTTTCCGGTTTTCCCAAAGTATTAGCAATCAGTTTTGAAGTCGATTTGAGAAACTCAGGAGTGATTTTAGCGGCTGGAATGTTGGTATCTAATTTAAAAAGCGGCATATTTCAATCGAAAACTGTCCACTGAATAACTATGAAGTTTAACCAAAGGAAGTGAGACTCTGAAGTATGAGAGAGTATTCAAGTTCTGGCTGGTGAAATCATGAATGAGGTAACAGAAATCCCGTAACGGTAATCACTCAAGGTCAAGGTGAAGTACGGGGTGCGTGTCCATTAATACAGAACCGCTCGCTCGGTACCACAGATGTATTAATTAGCGTATACATCTGTGCTCGGTACATAGGTCAAAATGCGTTATCTACTGCTCAGTTCGACTGTAAACAAAACGCAACCCGCATGCACATATAAAAATACATGGGACACGGAACCGGAATTGACGTCACCCGGTTCCATTTTACTTTTACATTGTTTTAAATGGAGATCAGCTGATGTAGCGCCTTGTTGTTTACATTGAACTGAGCACACCTCTTTTCAAAGACTTTGCAATGCACTCACACTCGAATACTACGTTACATTTTTGTGCGTCTTTTAACGTGAAAGCGTTGGGAAATCGACGATATAGACCTGGTGGTGTTCTCTGTCTGTGTTGCTTGGAACTAACGACTCGTCATCAGCTGTAGACATTCTACGACCGCACGGCTTACGAAATTCATATCTGTTTTCTCTCGTCTTGCTTTATTATTGTTATTGTTGTAATACGGGTGTGTAGTTCTATACGATAGAGTTTAAATACGAGGTGTTGAATACGAATATTAATAAGGGAGTTTTTACGGGTGCATTCTTCTGTCGTCTTTTAATACTAATTTAGGTTTGTCGGTATTGTGGAATTACTATATTATCTGCGATCCAAGGTCATTTTTCCGACGGAAAGTAAGGATAAGACTGATAATATTTTTTCGTTCTCTTTGGAGCGAGTAAGCCGAGCGCAAACGTTATTGATTCATGAAACTCCAAGCTTCTAGGGTCAACCGCTAGGGGCGCTACATTCGGTTTGAAGATGGAAATTTCAACTTTTCGGGCCGGTCATCCGCCAGGTTCGCTAGCAACGCGCACATTTCGTTCAACAGTAACGGTACTCTTGCTAGATCTGGAACCGGGAGTCGATGTACAGTCGTAAATGGGAGAAAAATGAAAAAAAGTGAATAACTCTTGAATGAAACGAGATTGGTTTTTTTTTCATACCATCAAATTTGTAGAACAGGTGTTTTTCTATGTATTTCATGGGATGTCCGAAACACAATTCCGCTTCATTCCAGAGATATTTCAAAATATTCGTTTTTTGTCCATATAGGGCAATTCACGCTGATGTCACAGTATCGATAAAAAGATAAACTATCTATCTTTTAGTGTTTCATATTTCCATCATAAATGTAAACAATTTTTTTTGCACGTACTTTCTCATAAGAAGAAATACAGTTTTGGAAATTGTTCAATATTTCCGGAAAAGATTGTTTGTAAGGAACCAAAATTGAATTTTCAATTATTACAACGTTCCTAGATCATAATATTACAAGCTTGTCCTTAAGAAATTGTGTGTTCTCGTAATATTCAACAATTTCTAGAACTTGATTTTTGCCCATAAGGAAACACATGTAAAAAAAAGTTGTTTACATTTTCGTTGGAAATATCGATCTTATTCTCAGATGTATTTTGTTGATTTTTTCTACTGGATAGAGCCCTATTGATACCATCTGACGTCAACCGTGAATAGGCCTATACTGTGTAGTTCAACTCCCGTTTTCAATCACATCGCGCAGAGAGGGACGCTAGTGCGACACTAGCGTTGACCGGTCCGATTGATAATAATACAAAATGTAAGAAAATGTTTCATCTTCCCAAATTTTCTATTGAATTGATATAAAAATATGAACTTTTCCTAAATTTAAGAACAAACATTTAACAATAAGGTAAAATGATATGAAATGGATACAATAATGATACTTTTACTGCATTGAAAATCTTGAGTAAAAGAGATGAAATTGATACAAAAGTTTGAAATTTTTTGGAGTAGTGAATATCATGGACGGTTTTTCCGGCCATGTTTTCTTTACCTGAAAAATAGTCCTGGCATAAAATTTTCAATCTCTCTGGATTCCTATTGAAAATAGATACATAAGTGAGAATTCCTATTAAATTGTATACAAATGTTTGAAAATTTTTTATCTCTCATTTTCTAAAATTGTATACAAATTGACACAAAAAGTATGAAAAAATTCAAAACCTCTGAATTTTTTAAATCCTCGATTTTTTCTTTCAGAATTGATAAAAATTGATAGAAAATGTATGAAAATTTTTGAACCTCTGAATTTCTTTCAGAATTGATACAAATTGATATAAAATGTATACAAATGCTTTAAAATTTGAGAGTATGAATTTCTATTGAAAATTGATACAAAAATTAAGAGATGTAAATAAGGAAATGAGTGGGGGAAAAAAAGAGATGAAATAGATACAAAAGTATGGAAATATTCATACTATCTGAGAATTGTTCCACCACTGAATTTTAATGTTGTGCAATTGTGAAAATAAGCCTGGCTCATAGGAAAAACGGAATGAGTGGGTCAATATTAGAGCACCTAGAATCTTGAGTAAAATAGATGAAATTGATACAAAATGATACAAAAGTTTTTGAAATTTTTTTGGAGTAGTGAGTAAGAAAAATTTTTGATATTTACCTTAAAATAACTGAATTTAAATGTTTTTCATTATTTTAGTCAATATTAGAGCAGCTATAATCTTGACTAAAATGGGTGAAAATTGATACAAAATGATACAAAATTTTTGAAATTTTTTGGAGTAGTGAGTAAGAAAAAAAGGTGTGAAATGAATGATATTTACCTTAAAATAAATAAATTTTTAGTAAAATATTAGAGACCTTTTTCATCTCAGATCTGATACGGTAAGTTTGATGAACTTATTTTCAAGAGATGACGCAATAAAAAATTACCAAACAGATAAACATCAGACGAGACTTGTCAAGATTCAAAAGAACGATCTTCAGAAATGAAATGCCTCATTTAAAGCAAAGTACAACTGAATTTAACTCTGAAAATTGACTTGTGACACGAAATCAAAAAAATATAAATGTTGTAACATTTACCTGTTTCATAGAGCGAAGCTTCTCAATCAAATCTATCAGATTTGAATCGACAGATGTCTGAGGAACCCACGAAAATTCAGGATTGTATTTTTGTGACATTAAAGCTATCGGAAGTACTGTAGTTGTGTACCTGAAATGAACAAATAAAGTTATGAGGATAATTTGTTACACATTGAAACATATAGTAAGATTAATTTTTTTCTTCCCACAAAATTATTACAGTCATAAAATAAAGTTTCAGCATTAAATCATCAAAATCTATTAAAATTGCTCTCTTTTCGACGATCTAAATAGTGGCATATCATACGTGATTAGATAAGCCGCAAACGCTCGATTCAGCTACACTGTTCTTTTCCCACGCCTTCCTATGTTCAGCGATTCTAATTTTGCCGATATAAACGCCCTCACAATCATTACACTTTACCTCATGAACACCACTCCTTTCGACCAGTTGGACGGGGTTTTGAAGATTGACGAATAAACTTTTGACCGAGGTAAGATTATAATACACAGGGCGAAAACCAAAGGGATGGAGTGCACGACCAAATTAAGATGAAAACTTCCCTAAGAACGGGAGCCTAATTCAACGCGTCCTTTTATCTAGGGTCAGTTCGCGAGGGGAGGAGGTGGTAGAATCAAAGGCGTAGCCAAGGGGGGGAGGGGGTAACCAGGAGGTTGAGGAAAGTAAAAAAAAATACGCATTCCTTTCTCGCAATTTCTTCATATCATATCAAAATATAACTGAAGAAGTAGGCTATACTATGATGAGTCCAAGTATTGATTCAGTCACATTGCATAGGTAGTTTAGGAGCACTAAGTAGGACTTATGAAATGTACATATTAATATCTAATCCTAGTAAGACTTATTCCCACCAGCCGCACCAGCGAGGGTATGCAATCATAGCAATCTTCGGTGCTTCAATGCTAGTGGAGTAGTGCAAGAGACTGATGCAGCCCTCTAATTCCTTTGTCGGTCATAACGTATGAACGCCGATGTCTAGACGACTATCCACGTATAGTCGGCAGTAGTTCATGAAAATGTTGGGTTAGGCCACTGTCTAGGCCGATTCGAGTTAGAGGAGGAGACGACTAAACCATTTTTTTTCTCTTCACTAGCTGTCACCTGAGGTCATTGTTTAGACTGATTCAGGCCAGTTGGGAAGATGATAATTAGCTGTAGTGTGATAGAGGGATCTGTTCAGTACATAGATCACCTTGATAAGTCTCTGCGGACAACCCTTGACCATGAAAGCACCCTGTATAAACTACTTATAGGGTGCTAGAATCCCTTGTAACAAGCGATCTTGTTGCAAGGGCTAATCATAACTTTATCTTATTTTCGCAATAATATAGCCCACCCCATCGAGTAAGTTCGGACTGGGACCCCCCCCCCCCCCGAAAAATTCCTGGCTACGCAACAGGGTAGAATCTAAGGATTTTCGAGTCAACTTTTTCTTAACCATAAGGTCGATATCCAAATTGACCTCATTCACTCAACAGCTCCTTGTGGAAGGCGGACTGACTCAGCGAAATTCTGGTCAGCCGACGGTTTAAGCTGTTACGGGCGGTGAATTTGAGAGCAACAGGGCCAAAAGGCTTGCCGCGGACAGTAATATCGGACGCCGTCTATATCATAGATCGTCAAATCCAAGTAATTAATAGATGAACCGACAACTTCCAAGGTAAATTTTGTGAGAAAACACTTGAGAAACTCTAAAAGGAGATCTCGGGGACCAATCCACGTACACAACACATCATCGAGTACCTGTGCCCATAATATATATGACTTAAAAACGCCTGGCCAGAAGAGAAAAGATCGAGCTCAAAATACATAAAGACCTCCAAGTTGAAAGAACCCAAAAGAGAACCGATGAGGATACCAACTTCCTCAGGAAACTTGGAAAATTTACCATCAAATTTGCAAAAATTAAGAGACCAACACATTATCGAAAAGAAATACTCAAAAGAGAGAGTAAAACATACAAAACACCGCAGAAAAATTCAACGACGAACGCTTTCGGTTTATGAACTATCTTCAAGGACGAAATGGAAGCAATTGACAAGATGGAGATCATCAAGATTGGTCGAAAGAGAAGTCGCGTTTTGAATCATATGCAAGTTCGATCAGGTCGTCTTCCGGAATGTAAACGTATTCAGTACCACGATTCCATCAGTATTGAGGTGACAAATTATTTCTATGTGTTCAAGGGCCTTACGCTCACGGTATAGGAATTCTCCTTATGGGAGAGCCTTCCCGACCCCTCACGGAAACTGTTGCCATTATTGATCGAATGATCGGCGGAGGCTGATTCCCCAGGGGTTCCTTTTCCCAAGACTTCACGTGTTCAGCTACTCTCAGTTTCATCTGACGGCTGGTCTCACCAATATAAAAACCTCTACGATCCTTACATTCTATCGTATAAACACCGCTCCTCTCATCAATTTGTATAAAATCCTTCAATTTCACAAACAAACTTCCCACCCTCGTCATCCAACCTCAAAAAGTAGAAAACGTTGGATTAGTGGATTAGGCTCGTTTTTGACATGTTTCATGTCTTTACACTGACCTGACCCTATTTTAAAATTTTCCGAGTTGCCCCCCCCCTCCTTCACCCTCGTCCCTCCGTGGGTGATTCGAAAATTTGCGAGTTCACCTTGCCCAGTTTATACACTAGGTTTATACAGTACTAGCTTTATGATCGCTAGTTTCGAGCTTTTGTTATACTAGACCTAATATACAGTATACTAGTTGTTGAAACCAAATAGAATCGATATTTAGATACAATCGAGATCAGTAATCAATATTATCAAAATCGATACATCGATATTATCGAAATCGATACATCGACATTATCGAAATCAAAATATCGATATTATCAAGATCAATATATCGATAGTATTGAGATTCATATATAGATAGTATCGAGATCGATATATCGATATTATCGAGATTGAAATAAATCTTTGGTCATAGTTTAGTAAATCGCTAATTCTATAGAGAGCCATTGCGTCGGAAACGGCCCATTTGCGGCTGTATGGACAAGAGGAAGACGCCTCGGCAAGGGTATCTGTAGTCGTGGCTTTCCTGAGGTTACCAAATTTGTGACTCCTATTCTCAATAAAGATGAAGCGGTTGAAGAAATCAATACACTCTTGTCCTCTACCTCCATAAGTGAAACTGATGAAAGGTGAGAGGCGGGGATCAAATGATCGGCAAAGGCTGATTCCCCCAGGTGTCCCTTTTCCAAAGACTTCACGTGCTCAGCTACTCTCAGCTTCATCTGACGGCTAGTCTCACCAGTATAAAAACCACTAATCCTTACATTCTATCTTGTGACCTTATTTTCAAACTTCAAGTACGGGTGAACCTTATCACAAAAGTATTCTAGCAGATTTCAAATAGACCAATTTCCTGTGATGTCAGAAATCATGCCTTACTGCTGCATCTGCAGTCTGAGTGAACAAGAGCTGATATGCTCCCATAAGAATAATACAGAGAGGAAAGATAATTATCTTACCAATCGAGAACAGTGAAATTCTTAAGGAATTGGAGTTTATATTTGTGATCTACAATGCTTTAGCCTTTAATACTAAATTTCTGCAATGTAAGAAATTTCTCATTCTTATTTGGTAATGTAATGATCTTTGCTCCCTATGTTATTCTTACAAGAGCAAATGTTTGATTGTTCACGCGGCTCGGAGCCAGGGGAAAGGGGAACTGCAGCAACAGCGTGCAGCAGTGTTATGTGACGTCACTGGGAAATTGGTCTATCTTGTTGTGCATTTGCATTACACGGCTGCGCCGTCAGAGTGGTGAGTGTGCGTCTGGTGGGCATTGCCAGACTCCAGAGCAGGGACGTGTACATGTCGAGTGTAGTACCATAATTAATTATTCGCATGAGGACACAACTGTAGGTGCGCTAGAGTCGTGCCCAGAAAGGGGATTTGGCAAAAATTGCCATATAGTACATTTTGTATCAAGTGACAAAAACAAGCAATATTGGAACAAGCAAAGTGTAGCCGCACAAGCAAAGCGAGTGCAGATAGTGAGCGAGTCACAATATTGTTTTTTGACACAAATTACAAACAGTACTTTTTATAATACATGAAGCAAAATTAGACTCTCAAAAGTAGAATTTGTTATAGTTTTAATGTTCAATTATTGTTTAAATGGTACCACTGACGCGATTTTTGCTACGGGTGAAACACTTTTGCCACGGGAAAAACATTTTTGCCACGGTTCTGATAACGGCAAGTTTCGCTACAAAAAACAAACACAAACACAATACAAGGCATTTTTGTGGCATGTATTATAAACAAGTACCCTGTACCAGGCTCCAAGACTGCCGTCCAAAGTTAAATTGTTGTATACGCAATTAAGACCAACGATCTCCAAAACTGGGTATTTCAACCATTTGTTGCGTGTGTGTTAGTGACAAAGGTTTGTGTGTGTTGGTGACGAAGATTTGTATTCACACGCAACTACTATGATGATCGAATGCATATACAACAATTTTTTTGTCCTATATGCAATGCGTGAAGTGCCCTATCTGAGAATTGAGAGCTTGTTGAAGGAAATGATTAATATAATTTAATTCTACGTTAAAAACTGTTCTTAAAGAGCTACATAAAGTGATCGGATTTTCTTCCAATGTCAGAATATCTTTACTACCGCTATTATCTTCCTTAATGAACTTGAGTGACACAAATAAGATAGATAAATATATTTTAATAATGCTATATGCACGAGTATATTGAGACATAAAAGCCGACTACTGTACAATAGTAAAGTTAAAGCACGGTACATTATAGAGGTATTGACACAAGGCAAAATTTCTGTCGCCCAAGTTGTGCTAATTCATACAGAATTCCGCTACGCTCGCGGCGATCGTTCAAAGACCTTCCACACCCCACCTGTGACGGAAGCTTACCGGAGGTACCCTAATGTTGCCAAAATTTCCAAGGGTTGTAGAAGATGAAGAAATTCAGATAGGAAGATTTTTTTTTCTTAAATATGAAGAGCATAGTAAATAGTCCATTCGTACCAAGTTTCAGATTTTTAGGTCAATACCTGACTCTTGTACAAATTTTTGAAAATTGGTGAATTTACACTACGTAGTAGGTATTTGTGTAGTTCTCCTGTTTAGTTTTACCTTGCAACAATCCTAGCGTAGATTGTATCAACTGACACAACTCAGGCGACAATAACAAACACGGCTACTATACGTTCGTGTCAATACCTCTATAATGTACCGTGAGTTAAAGTCACAGACACAGAGTATTATGAGAAGCGAGTCTTCTATTCAAGACTTCCAGCACATCAGCATGAGCACCAGCGCTCTATCTCTGACAAATAGAACATGCCGTGCGACGTCATGTTGAATTCCCTAATTGTATCAAAATGAGAATCTAACAACAATTAGGCAATTACACTGACGTCACAATTGTGACTCACAAGATCTCACTTGTTGGCAGTAATACATTGCGGCTTCTGGAGCGTATCCTGTTTTTCTCAGTTTTCTCAGAAAATAAGCCTTTATGCGAAAAACTGAAGAGAACAAAGTTTGTTCCCCTTTTAATTTCCTATCAATTGGACCTACCTTTAAAATTTTGTAATTTTTTCTTATACCATAATGTAGGAAATTATAAGGGCAATGAATCTCATTCTCATCATTTTTCCATTTTAGGCCTTTTTTCCAAAGATAATTGAGAAAAACCAAACGCGTCCTATAACAGGCAATGTAACATCGCCAACAAGTGAGACAATAGAACATGCCGTACGCGTTACGCCCGTAAAGAGTCGCCCTCTACATTTAGTCATTTACCATAGCGGCCATTTGTGGAAGCTGCACAAAAAGAAAAATTGTCAAAATTTTAATTCAGTTCGTTCACGTGACGTCATTCACTGATAACAGTGGCAATATATCGCAAAAATTTTGCGATAGTTTCATGCAATGGTGCTTAGTTCACTATCGACTCCCATATAAGAATACACAGGGAACAATTCGATCATTTGTTAAAATGCGGAAATAAGAAATAAATAAGGAATCAAACGTTGATAATGAGGTTGTAGAAGTCTTCCACATCCTCAATCAACGTTTGATTTCTTATTTATTTCTTATTTCAGTATTTTAACAAATGATCAAATTGCGCGTTCCCTGTGTATTCTTATGGGAGTCAATAGACCGTTTTTTTGTGACGTCACTCATTGCCAACTCCCTACCAACAATGCGCAAACACTTGCAAATACACTTCAAAAACCCTTGAGTGTGATCAATTGTATCGTTCTTGGTTCTATCACAATATCAATTCTCATAAGAAATACACTGGAACGTTTTGATCATAAGTTCAAATTGAAAAATTAGGAATAAATAAGCAATTACGTGTTTATATATTCAGAAGTAGGAAGTTCTCAAGTATTTGAAAATATACCAGCGGTCCTTTATTTATTTCTGCTTTTCAAATCTGAATGTAAGATCAAAACGCTCCTGTGTATTTCTTATGGAGTTTTTTTTTCTTTACAAACCAAGTTGGTAATTTAGGGTAAGATTGACAATTTTGACGGGCTGTTGGGTACGTTGGAGTAAACCACGGCCTACTACATCTAACAGGCCGGAATACTAAACTTCGCAACGCTGCGCAAACGGCCGATGTTTACATACGCTCATATGGGAGAAACACTTGAGAAACACGTTAATTGTTAATCTTGAGATAGTATTCAATTTTGGAGTAAAAGTAGATGAATAATATCGAAAGAGTAAACGATTCTCAATTTTTTGAGCTCAGTCTGGACGAGACTGATTTCAAAAAATTGAGAAGCGTTTACTCTTCCTAAATATTCATTCGCGTTTCCTCCACAGAATCCATTATTATTTGAAAATTAACAATTAACGTGTTTTTTGAATGTTTTTCCATATAGAGTATGTAAACATCGGCCTCTCGCGCAGCGTTGCCAATCTTCAGTATTCCGGCCTGTTAGATGTAGTAGGCCGTGAGTAAACAGATGTGGAGTTTGTGACGTCACAAAAAAACGGTCTATAGTGAGCTAAGCACCATTGCATGAAATTTTTGCATTTTTGCGATATTGCTACTGTTATCAGTTGATGACGTAGCCGTGAACAAACAGAATTTTCATAATATTTATGTTATTCTACTTGTTAAAATATGGAAAAAATGTTATTACAACTAGTACTTGTTTTTCAGTTTTGACTGAGGAAAAATGGTTCTAGTTAATACAGGCGCTTATGGCAATTTTCCCCTGATCACCTTTTTGTCCATGGCACTAGCGCCACTACTGGACGGGCGTAACGCGAATAGGGGTAGGTATGCTGGACAGCCATTTTGATTGCAAAAAAATTAAACACAAGCGGGGCCACTTCCGTTTCATGCAACTAATGCAACAAGCCATGAACAAAAGCAACAAAAGCGGTTGGGCTCTTTTGCAATCAATGACCACATTGTACTTCACAAATCAGTTATTGTACCGCAGTGACCGTATTGAGAAATATCTTGAAGTAGCCCACGGCCTACTTTATATAAGGCCGTAATGCAGCAATGTCACAACGTCGCACTCAAAAAGTAGTGGATACAGATTTACACGTACGCTTATGGGAAAAAGTGAGAAAAAACCAAATTTTTGATTTGTACGCAATGAAAACGCTGTTTTTGAAAAAAATGAAGAGAATATAACTTGAAGGCCCTATATTTTGTTTATTGTTGTTTATTATTATTTATTAAATACAATTTTTTTGTTCGTCGAACTCCTCCGAAACTACCCGACGGATTTTCTTGAAACTTGGCCATATTGTAGTAGTAAGTACGTATATATCTGAAGATGTGCACCCGCAATTTTTTTGAGAATTGAATGAGTCGTTCTTGAGAAATTTTTAGGGTTTGCAACCAAAATGATTTCAAACGGTTAACGGTTATCGGTCAGAAGGCTCCATAATTTTGAAATGGTTTTTGGTCAAACGGTCAACAAATTTTTTTTCAATCGGTTAACGGTTATAACTGTTATATAACTGTTATTTTAGGCTGGCCAGATTTTTTCAAAAGCAAGAGTATTCGGCTCTAAAAACGAAAATTCGACTCCAAAATCAAAATTGACAAGCAAAAAAAAAAAAAAAAAAAGATCGTCAAAACTTGCTGTGTGAAAAAATAGTATTTTTGAGTGTTTAAGTGCGCAAAAGAAAATAATAAAAGTATATGAAGCGTAATTTTCTGAAAAAGAAAAAGAGTATTTAGGCCGAATTTTGGAAAAAGACTACAATAACCAAATGAGAGAATGATGAACCGGTCAACACTTGTGACCGTTTGAGAGATATGATGAACCGGTTATTGGTCAAACGGTTAACGAACTTTTCTCACTGAAACGGTTATTGGTCAAACGGTTAACAAACTTTTTTTGTTTTGGTTATCGGTTATAACAGTTATGTAACAGTTAAATTGCAAACCCTAGAAATTTGCAATTTTTCTAGTCGCTCCCACATTCCTGCCGTACAAAATAGAATGGACGTATCTGCATATCAACGATCAGCAAAAAAAGGTATTTGCTCCACGATTGAAGGTTTTTTTTTGCAGATCGTGGATATGCAGATACGTCTACTCCATTTTGTACGGCAGATTCCCCGTAAATCTGCGCCTGGGTTAAGTATTGTTCATTGTCCTGAAAGTAATACCCACATGGTCAATAAGTAATCTTATAAGTACCTAGGTAATACTTTGTCTACAATAACATAAAGAATAATCCTTGCACGAATAAATTTTCTTCTTTTTGAGTCTACAATAACGTATCAAGTAAAAAAGTTGTAAATTATTTTGCCGCTTTCTCATCTCATGGCCAAATAACTACTTCAGATGAATCCTTATTGTCCTTCAGGCGGGATTGCAGATCGGTGATGAATTCGTCTCTCCTGTTTGGTGAAGCAACAGACTCGTTGACGAGAATTTTTGAATTTCTATATGGTATGCTAAACCATTCGTTTATTTCGGCATCCTTATCATAGCTCATTAATGTTGGTGAATTTACATTTATACCAACCAAAAATGTACTTTTTTGTTCTTCAATAAAATCACGAACTTTTTGTTCATTTCTAATAATATATTCAATCAGCTGGAGTACAGCCTTCACTGCACCCCAATTACATTTTACCTCAATGACGTGATTTGTTTTGGATGTCTTAATCAACAGATCTATATCCCCTTTCTGTTTTCCATCCTCTCCGCACAAAAATGGTCCTTCTATAAAGTCCGCGTCTACCGCTCGTAAAATTAGAATTATTTGAAACGTAGTCATAAACTCTGTGAGTTGTAGAACCACTGTGTGACTACAACCACGTCTGAACATTATATCATTCAGCAAAAGAATAAAGCCATTTACATTTTTCTCCTCCAGAGAAATGCACAGTCTTGAACGACCTTCTACCATAATTTTTCCAGTTAATGGTATCGGCAACTCTTTCAATAAAATCTTTCTTACTTCTGCATTCGGAAAACTAAGTGTCATTGCGTCAAGTTTCTCATCGCTATATTGAATTGCCAAGAATCCAGTGCACAGCATGAACACATGGAGAGGAACCGCATCTGTTGTTTCATACTTCCAATCATGCAAGTCCGAAAGTTTTGCGTGATATTTTAAAAAATTATCCAATGTAACGTTGGCTTCTTTCATCTTCCTCTGTATTGTAGGAACCATTTCTGTTTTACTCACGTATCCTCTAAACAACTGACGTTTCAAACACTGGCATGTTGATGCCGGGTTCAGTACCTCCTTTACAAATTGTGTATTGGTATCAGAAAATTTGAATCCGCCGTACCAATTTCTCAATCCCTTCGAAATGATGTTACCTTGCGTTCCCATCTTCTGAGCAAAATTTTCTACATACGGTTTTAAGTATCGATTGACATCCTCTGCTGTGAACCCAATCATGGATGAAAATTCTGAATCAAATGTCAGATCTCGATAACGAGATCCTCCATTCCCTAATATATTCAGTTTAGAATACCCCACCACAATGACCAGTCTTAGGTGATCATCTCTCTGAAATGACCTGATCTCATCATAAAAACTTGTAAGGAACGTGCTGATACTTTTCCTCAGGGCTTCTTGGTTTTTTTCGCATGTGATTAAAGGTTTATCGTAATTATCAATAAGGATGCTTACGGGTAAGCCATCATACTTCTCTTCCAAGTCATAAATCAGAGTGCCAATATCGTATGTGCCCCTGATTTGAAGTTTTTGAAGCTTGGCGATCATTTTCAATTCAAGTTCTAATTTCCGTTTAAACTTGCTTATGGTGCTGGAAGTTATTCTATCAAAGTCAAGGTAGATAAAAGGATGATGTCTCCATTCTCCATTTTCCTCAATGTTGTTACCGCGTTTGAAAATGTCGGTGTTGGTAAAAAGTTCTTTGCTCCCATTAAAGAACGTTTCTAGCATACCCAAGAACACAGACTTTCCGAATCGTTTGGGTCGCGATATGAAGAATAATCGTTCCTCACCCATTTCATCAATCAACTTCTTAATGAAATGTGTTTTGTCCACAAAGAAATATCCTCCTCTTCGTATGGATCTAAACCCAGAATTTTCTGGCGGTAAAGGCAACGTGGACATAGTTGATTTTGTTTCCGTGATGGAAGGGGTACCCGTTTCTTTCGGCTCTGTTGACAGTGTTTCTCCTTTCTGTGGCTCGTGCGGTGGTGTTCCATCGGCGTTTGGCGACCCATCAGTGTTCGATGATTTCCCAAAATTTTTTATTGTGTTTCCAGTCGGTGGTTCGGGTGACGGCGGCGTTCCATCAATGGTTGCTGCACCAAAACGATAAACGACTAGTAGAAAAACAACTACGGCGGCTATAGTTTTCATATTTTTCAAATGGATAAGTCGCTCGGTCGAATCAGGATGCTTGCGTATGGAAAAGAAATGTTGATCTAGAAATAGTCGATTGGTACCAGGTAGCCTACATTATACGAACATTGGATTTCATACGCACATATTGAAGTCAATGAATGATGAAACTTAGGCTATAATTGCGCGTGTAGGCCGTCGGTAATGAGATAGATAAGAATACCTACTTGATCTAATTATCAAATAAAGCAGTAAGATACCAAGGAAAATAACGAGATACTTACTTTGAGCCTTTGTATAGATTTCACATATTTCCGAAGCTTTTCTAATATTTTTTACTAAATTTAATCAAGTTTTTCACTTCAGTAAGTCATGCAACATTCAGTTTTACATTACTGTATTATTTTTTCTTCTCCTCAATTGCTGTCAAGTTTATTGTTGAATTATTATCTCTATCATTATTTCTGTTTATATGTACATATACCTATTTTCTTCATCTTGGAAAATTTTTCTATGACATTTTACGTATGCTTCTCTGTTGTGACTCGAATCGTACTATGAAAATGAAAAGATGACACTGCACGCAAATAACTGTATTGTTGCACTTGTAGAGATATGCACCGAACTGTGATAACAATTGACTACAGACAATAACTATGAGGCACAGCCCATCGCCTCAGGGTTGCCGTTGCACTCGGCACAAAATAGAGACATAATAACCTTCCCCCCTAAATTTCACAGTCCCTGAGTAATATTTACAATTTATATACATAAAATACATCAATACATAAAATGGTAACTATATTTTAAAGTCATTGAACCGTGCAGGTATCCTGCGGTTCCGTCCAGGGTTCCGTTGTAGTCCCGGGTTGTCTCCAGTGTTAGGACCTTCCGCGGGTGGAGGTGGCATCTCTCCCAAATTTGGTTGGATGACGGTAGAAGGGATTGTTGGAGGCTGGTGTACTTCAGCAAATTGGACATGTTTTTCTGGCCTTGGTTGCCCTGTTACAGCCGGCTTGAGTACACTCGACTTCTTCAGCTGATTTATGTGCCTTTTCATCTCTCTGCCGGAATCCAGTTTGATTATGTAATGTCTTGTACCGAGCTTTTGTGTAATGACTCCCCCAATCCATCTATCAATAATTTTCGTTTGTACTCTCTCCCCTACCAACATAGAGCGATTACATGGGATGATCGGCTGAGAAGTGTGCTGGTCTCTCTTCTTCCTTGGGAAAATAGCGTTCAGGCGTAGTCGTATCTTTCGGTTGAGATACAGTTCAGCAGGAGATTTTCCGTGTGCTAATGGGGTAGCTCGATAATATAATAGGATTTGGAACAGCTTTTCCTGCATGGATACGTTAGACTCAGACATGCATTTTAGGCGGCGCTTCAGAGTTTGCACGTTTCGTTCAGCAAGGCCATTTGTAGCTGGATGGCCTGGCGCGATTAGTCGTTGCATAATTCCCGATTGGCTACAGTATGAGCGGAATTCCTCTCCCGTGAATATCGAAGCATTGTCAGATACAATTATTTCCGGGTATCCGTGACAGGTGAATATACTGTTTAGGAGAGTGATGGTCGTTGCTGTCGTTGGTGAATTGCGTATAGCTTTAATTTCTGCCCACTTGGACTTCGCGTCTACACAGATCAGGAAGTGATGGTCTTGAAACGGCCCTGCGTAGTCAATATGGATTCTTTCCCAGTTGGAAGTTGGTGGAAGCCATGGATGAGTGTAGACTTTAGCTGGGTTGTTCTGGTTTTGAGCGCACATTGAGCATGATCGTACCAGTTTTTCAATGTCGCTGTCGATCCCCGGCCAGTACACATACCGGCGGGCTAGTTACTTTGATTTTGTTATGCCCAAATGAGTGATGTGTAACTCTTGTAAGATCAATGATTGCAATGCACTTGGTATATAAATTTGATCATTGTAAAAAATAATGTTCTGGGAAACTGTATATGGTTCATCGCAACTCTTTCCTTTTAGCTTTTGAAGTAGCGGTCCCAGGACCAGATCACATTTGGTAGCGGCGGCTATTGCTGGTGCTGTCACCTTGTCATGCGTGATCTGAAATAGATTTTCATTATACAACATATTAACCTCATTCCCAATCGATAGATCGAGCGATACTGTTTCTACTGGCAAGGGTGCCCGCGACAAGCAATCAACATTTAAATTTTCGCGACCTTTCTTAAAAGAGACACTGTAATTAAAACTCGATAAAAAGGACGCGTACCGCAATAATCGCGCTGAAGTCATCTGCGGCAACGGTTTTTTCGGGTGGAAAATACGTGTTAATGGCTCATTGTCTGTTATGAGGCAAAATTTTCGACCAAACAAAAATTTATAAAAATGATTAACACCAAACACGATAGCAAGGGCTTCACGATCTAGTTGACTGTAATTAGATTCAGACGCGGTTAATGCGCGAGAGGCATAGGCGATGGGGCGTTCACGACCATCAATTATATGACTTAAAACAGCGGCAGCACCGACGGGGCTAGCGTCAGTTGTAAGAATGACGTCTAGATTCAGATTATACGGCACTAGGATTCGGCCACTCGCGATTTCGTTTTTTAAATTTTTAAAACTTGTTTCACACTCGCGCGACCAGCGATATTGTACTTTTTCACGTAAAAGACGACGTAACGGATATGAAACGGTTGAAAAATTAGGTATAAAATGCGCATAGTAAGTAATTAAGCCTAAAAAATGACGTAACTCTTCAATGTTCTTTGGATGAGGCATGTCGACGACCGCCTTAACTTTTTCGGGGTTTTGCATAATTTTATTGAATCGGATTACATGACCTAGATACTCTATTTCGGAGTTGAAAAACTTACATTTCTTCATATTCAGGTGGAGATCGTATTGTGCAAGACGACTAAGGCACTTACGTACGTTTTCGTAGCATTCTTCTATGGTTTTCCCATGAACAACTATATCGTCAAAATAATGTACCGTTTTGGGAATATCATGTAAAATTTGATGCATGATGCGATTAAATTCGGAAGGGGCCGTTTTGATACCGAAACTGAGCCGATTCATGCGATAGGTACCCTTGTGTGTGGTAACGGTTTGAATTGAAGCACTGGCATCGTCCACTTCAAAATGTAGGTAAGCTTTGTATAAATCTAGAACGCAGAAATATGCCGATCCCTGTAAGCTATGTAAAACTTCATCCATCTTTTGTATTGGAAAGTTCGCATCAACGAGTTGATCATTTACTGTGCACTTGTAGTCGACACACAGTCGAATGCTTCCGTCTGGTTTCGGCGATACGACTATCGGCGACCCCCAATCTGATAGATTAACGGGTGTGAGAATATTTTTTTCAACTAGCAAATCAATTTCGGACGAAACAGCATCCCGCAATGCATACGGAAGATTACGTTCGCGGAGAAAAACAGGTTTAGCGTTTTTTCGTAATTTCAACGATAATTTTACGTTAGGAACACGGCCGATTTGTTGTTTAAAAATTTCGGAAAAATCATGCACTAATTTATTTTTCATTACGGTAATGTTATTAATATTATCAACTTGATTTATTTTCTCACCATTGAAAGACGATTCTTCATCTATTTCGTGAAGATTAATATTAAGAGCGCGAATCCAAAATCTTCCCAAGATAGGATCGTATTCAGAGGGCACGACAAATAAAGGTCCAGACGCACTACGATTTTTATACTGAACATTTACATGAGCAACACCTAGAGGTTCAATAACGTCATGAGAGTACGAGCGAAAACGCATTTCAGTAGGTTTTAATTGCAAATTTAATCCAAGAGATTCAAATAATTCGCGAGGTAGCACTAACGAACGAGCACCGGAGTCAACTTCAACGCGCCGCACTTGTTTACCATTGACCCATATATCTGTCAAATATTTATCACAATTATTATGATTATCGCGAGAGTTTGAAATTTGTTCTAAAGAATTTATTCCATAAGTATCTGTAGTATCAAATTTTGAGTCAAAATCATCGTATTCATCGTACGGTTCATGAAGGGTATTAGTCTTTTCAGTATTGGTTTTCTGCTTTGTCAGTGTTGCTATACAAACTCTAGAAACATGACCGGTCTTTTTGCATGCGTCGCAGTGTAAAGAATCCCGATCGCGATAGCACATCTTGGCTGTATGATTAGTACGAGCACATCTAAGACACATACCTTGTATACCGAGTTCGCGGTAGTTTACGCGTTTATGAGAGGCAGTTGGTCTGTGGTCAGGCTTACGGAAAGGACGGTGAGGATTTCTCGGCTGTGAACGCGAGCGATGTTGAAAGTGGTTGTAAGAATTCTTCTGTCCCGACTTTCCTCGAAACATCCCAACTTTATTCAGATCGGCGCTGACACTCGTTGTAGATCCAGTGGTGGGGTTGGCGGGAATGACGGCGATTTCCTTGCTTTCTATTCTTGAGGCTTCAAGAGCTACTGCTTTTGAAACAAAGTCGTCAAACTTTTTCATGTCGAGTTGAATCAACTGTTGTCGTATCCATTCATCTCTTAAGCCCCTGATGAATTGGCATCGTAAAAATATATCCGCGACTGAAACTGACAATTCGCACTGACACTTCACGGAAAAATTGCACTCACTTAAATCTTTCTTAAGGTCCGAAACAAATTGCATAATAGTTTGATTTTCTTTTTGTTTAACGTTTAAAAAATAATGTTGGGAAATCACTTCACTTTGTTTTTTCGTTAGCATTTGTGTAAAACACTGCACAAGCTCGTCATATTTAAAATTATGAATAGATTGTTTGTCTGGAAGCTGCACTACCATATTATTATAATGTTCAGAACCAATTGAAACCGATAATAAATGTACTTTCTGTTCATCGTTAGAAACGTTTTTAAGTTTTAGGTAATGAGTAAAACGATCTAAATACTGACCAAACTTCTCCTTCTTCTGGTCATAATGCTCAAACGGTGTAATTGAGGTATGAGTAACTGTAGCTGCATTTTGTTGACCATTCAGTTGTTGTATCTGTTGAAGAACGGTTTGCTGGCTTTGCTCCAAGGATTGGAATAATTCCTTCAATTCGTCCATTTCGGCGATATTATAAGAAAAAAGGAGATAAGAAAGAAAAAGAACGAACTTTTATCCTCGTCGCCAATTTTGTTGTGACTCGAATCGTACTATGAAAATGAAAAGATGACACTGCACGCAAATAACTGTATTGTTGCACTTGTAGAGATATGCACCAAACTGTGATAACAATTGACTACAGACAATAACTATGAGGCACAGCCCATCGCCTCAGGGTTGCCGTTGCACTCGGCACAAAATAGAGACATAATATTCTCTAAACCTATTTTTATTCATGACGTGAACAATAAAACCCTAGTTATTTATAAGTTGTGACGTGACCGACTCAACAGGGTGATGAGTCAGTCGACAATCACCTGCACCTATGCGATATTTCCCCTCTAGTACGTTCGCACATCACACGTTCCTTAAAGGAGCTCTATCTCTAAAGAGAGCTAATCTACCCAAAACGATACTAGGCAATGTCATAGATCCCCTCAAGGTGTGTGCAATTCTCCGATTCACCCGATGTGGACGTACAGCTAGCTCAATGTAACGGAGAGCAAGAGGTGACTCTGTAGAATTAACGCTTACTCTTCGAGTATTCTACAAGGAGTTTCTGTGTCAGACTCGTGGGTATCATTTCAAGTAGACCACCGATCTATTCGAACGCAAGAAAGAAAAAAAGAAAGAAGGGGACTTCTTCATCTGGAGTGAAACTGCACTACTGGGACGGGTCATTGAAGATAGACATACCTCGTCTATCGATGTAATTAGGACTGATCATGGATCAGTTATGTAATCACCTGACTGAATAAAAAAATGAGGAAAAGGTGACGAAACTGAAAATAAAAATGTATTTTCTGGTGTAGCCAAATAAATAAAAATCATGTTTCTTGTCTTTTAAAAGATGCTCCGCTCGTTCAACCCTCCCCCTTCTTGGTCTAGTATAAGTCTACTTTATAATATTTTAGGCCAATGGCTTTAGGGGGTCTCACTCGTGGGTTTACCTTTAAAGGAGCTTTTTGGTCTATTTTAAGTCTATTTTGGAAAACTTTCAGCCAATTGTTTTGGGGGGGGGCGAGCCGAAATAACAGCGAATGAGCCCCACTCCTTGAATAAGCCTAGTATAATAGTAAATGAAAGAGCAAAATCCTAGTATAAGTTGGTATAATATCAACGGGAAGGGTGTACTCGCAAATTTTTCAATCATCTACCAGGTGTATACTTGCACTAGTATAACACTAGTACAACAGTATATCAAAGGCTACGCCTAGTATTCCTAAAATACGCCTATAGTCAATGGCCTAATATAAAAACTTCCAATCTGCCGTCGAAAGTCGAGAACTGTCTACGAGTCAAAGAGCGATCGTTCGCCTCCTTTCTAGAGCCACTTCAGGTTTAGTATAATGGAGGCTGAAATAAAACGCTGTCTATCGTCTTTCCTCTGTACAGACTTTGCTGTTTACAGCTGCGACTCATCGATAGAATATTTATTGTCCACTAAAAAAATCTCTATACTCAAATCGAATCGATGGCTTTCACGAAACGGCTTACGTTCAACTTTGAATTTTGGTCGACCAATACACTACACAACAAAAAAAAAAAATTGAAAAATGCAAGAACGAGATAATACAATTTTAGAAGTATTTTCGACGCTGATCACGATGCCGTTGTCCGTTTCTCGAAATTGGCTCCGGTTTTCGAGAAATGATCAAATCAAATTCCCGCGATTCGTTGCGACGCGCAGTGTATATATGTTACCCAGCTATTGAATTTCGCGAGCACGGGAACATACACTGCGCGTCGCGTCGAAACGAATCGCGGGAATTTGATTTGATCATTTCTCGAAAACCGGAGCCAATTTCGAGAAACGGACAACGGCATCGTGATCAGCGTCGAAAATACTTCTAGAATTGTATTGTCTCGTTCTTGCATTTTTCAATTTTTTTATTTTGTTGTGTAGTGTTATTATAGATCGAGGTAGACAATAAGTATCGTTGAATTTATTCCACAAAGAAATAATTATGGTGACGACCAGAAATGTCAGTAGACGAAGTACTTGAGTTCGCAACGCTTTGGAACGATTTCCGTGTAAAGTTCGTGATTCAAATTCCGACATTGCATTGACGCTTACGAAAAATCCGTCCCTTCAGACACGGAAATAAATGTTCAACTTTTTGAGTAGATTTTTTTTGTAGTTATAGGTATTAGGAGTTGAAGGATCGCATTAGGAACCAAATAAGCAGTTAGACACTCCCTCAGGGCTCAGATCTCACTTAGGTTTAAGTGGGCTACTTACTCACAGACGGACATGCTTTTGCTTTTCTTCTGTCCGTTAGGTAACCAAGGGAATTAATGAAGAAAGCGAAGTCGACGGCACGGAATTAAATAAATTGTACATTCGTTATTAATGATAGCACAGGTTATTTCATGACCGTTTCGAAGGAAGGCCGGAACATGCAGATCTGCGGCAACAGCTAAGTAGGCCGACCGGTTTACATGTAAATCAATGCAAAATTTTGCAAAATTGAGTTTAATACATTTTCTGATAGAGAATTTAATGACCTACAGCTACAATTTTTGTACTCTTCAATTTTTCACCAAATTCAATAGGTACTCACTGATTCTCGAAAAACCACTCTTTCCCCATAAGCAGTGTGCTGCAGCTGAAAGATTCAGCTTTAGTTTTCGGCTTAAACTTTTGACCTTGAAAAATATAGCTTCGGCTTTGGCTTGTGCTTGTTCAAAAAAAATTTGGCTGGCTTTCAGCTTTTTTTCAGCTGGCTTTTGGCTTTTCAATTGATGGGAAAATCTGACACGATCAGGAGAAAAGGTTCTCTGTTATAGATACAACAAGAACTTAAGAAGTCAAGAAGAAATTGAAGTTGAAAATTGATGATTGAAATTGATAAAATAATGTTGAAAGGCAAAAATAATGAATTTAGGTGTGTACTTGTAGTAAGGAACAAAATTGAAGTGCGGAAAATTTCCTTTCAGATGACTATGACTGAGGGTATTCATGGCCGTGGTGTATTCTTGACTTCTTGAGAGATTTTATTATTTATTTTTTAAAAATCCGAAAATTTAGCGCGACGCTAGCGCTACTTGAAAGTGGAAATGTAGAGTTGTAAAGGAAACTGTAAAAGTGTTTTTGTGAATTGTGAATTTGTGATTCTGATTGTCATTTTCAGATTGGCGATTTGGCTAAAAAACAAAAAACTGAAGTCTGAAAAAGAGGTAAAAGTAAAGACATTTTTAAAATATTTTCTTAGTAAAAAAACATGATTTTGAACAAACTTCTCAGAACTCAGAAGAGCCAAAAGCTAGCCAAAAAATGGCTGAATTTGGCTTTTGGTTTCCAAAGGTGCGCTTAAAGCTGGCTTTTAGCTTCTGTCTTATCAGTAAAAATTTGGCTGAATTCGGCTTTCAGATTTCGACTTTCGGCTGGCTGCAGCACACTGCAAGCAAACATGGGGGAACGCGTTCGCGAACGTGCGCGAGGAACGAACGAACGACCGCGAACGACGAACGAAAATTTCTATGGAACGAACGCGAACTGAACGAACGACCAAAATTTGCAAACGAACGAGATGAACGACTCGTTCGTTGCTTTTCGTGTTCAACTGTAGGTGACGCCACTGAGGTGAAGGAAAATTCCCTTTCTCCTGATTGGTATTGCTCCGGAGCCGGCTCATTGTGTTCCGGAGCCAGCTCATTGTGCTCCGGAGCCAGCTCATTGTGCTCCGGAGTCGGATCATTGTATTCCGGAGCCGGTTCATTGCGCTCCGGAGCCGATTGTTGTCGTTCCGCAGTTGCATTTCATAGGTTCGCTAAAATCGCAACGAACGGAACGAACAAACGCGAACGAAGGTTTTTTGTTCGTTCGCGAACGCGAACGGAGGCAATCTCATGAAGGAACGCAAACGAACGCGAACGTTTTTTTTTCAGAAGTGAACGGGAACGAACGCGAACGAAATTTTCGCGAACGCCCCCAAGTTTGACTGCAAGAGCACATGTAAAAGTAAAAGTCGGCCTTCTCTCACAGCGTTGCCGTTCTGTGCATGTTCCGGCCTTCCTTTGAGACGGCCATGGTTATTTGAATAAAAGATTAATTCAACAGGAAAGTTTGTCTCATTATTTATCCAAGCTTCCACTATCGCTCTGCAACTACTCTGCAAAACCTGAAAATATCTACGACGATCCGCGTACTCATTTTACCGACTTTTCCTAGTGGAAAAGTGAGGTATTACACCGGTAATATTTATTTATTATTCTATTTATTATAAGATTTTTTTGTCCGTGGAACTCCTCCAAAACCACCCGATGGATTTCTTTGAAACTTGGCCATATTGTAGCAATATATCTGAAGATGTGCACTTGCAATTTTTTGAGAATCAGGTGAATGGTTCATGAGAAATTTGCAATTTTTTGAGAAATTTCTCACTATTACGAGCAGTTGTTCACATTACGAGAAGCAAATTTCTATCTTTCTGTTATCAGTAAGTCTATTGTGATGAAGAACCTTTCATTTGACAGGTTCATTAAATTAGTTTGCAAGAGGGATTTACTCAGTGATGACTCCTCATTAATGACTTGTTAGTTCAGTTATGATTTTGCCGACCTTTTTCAAATTGCTGTTTTTTTTGTTTTTTTTGTTTTTTTTTGTGAAATCAACCGAAAATAAAAAATTGCAGCCAAGCTAAGCAACGTTGTTGCAGAGCTTAAGAATTACGATACAATTTTGCATATTGTATGAACACAGTCCCTTGCCTTTTTGACGCACCCAAATTCGAAAATCCGCGAGTACACATTTCCCTCCCCTCCCCCTCCCGAAATAATGGACTTGAAAAATTTTTTGAGAAAAATTTTTAGACCTAGAAGGTGATTGAGAAATTTCCGAGTTGCCCCTCCCCCCCCCCTCCCTACTACCTGTAGTATACCTAAAATTTTTGGTTAGGTTAGGTTATATTAGGTTGAAGGACTTGAAAATGATGACTCGTTAGTTCAGTCATAATTTTGCCAATTTTCCTCAAATTGCGGTTTTTTGTGAAATTGACAGAAAAATTGCAGCCAAGATGAGCAAAGCTGTTGCAGAGTTTAGGAGTTACGCAACAATTTTGCATATTACATGAATACAATCCCTTTTTATTTTTTTACGACTTCGTGAATTAAGCAGCCCTTTTATTTCTATCAATTTCATGAATTAGGCTGCTGATTGTATGATTTGGGCAACATTTAATTATACTTCTCAATATTGGTGCAGATAGAGTGTGCTATTACAGATATGTCTTGTCAAGCCACTCAGCCTAATGTAGGAAATATTCTGGACCCATACTAGGCTAAGAATAATGTACAGGGAAATGATTTTGACTAGCGTCTTTGAGCGAGATTTAGGTTTTAGATGGAAACACTATTTTTACCGACTTTTATATTTGACTATTTTTGACTAGAGAGTCTTTGAGCGAGATTCAAGTTGGATCCATGAGTGAATTATTTTGCTTGTTAAAGCGTTTGGAGAGAAGGAATGGAGAGAGGTGGACTGATAGGTGATGCGATGCTTGTTTGGTTTCGATATTGATTTTTAGTGAAGCCAGTAATTGAAGATGACCATGAATCAAACCTCTCAGCTCAAAATGGAGTATACTAGACCAATACTGGGCTAGGCAAAATGTATAGGAAAGAGTAATTGTGAAACTCTTATTCATTTTCATTGACCTCTTTTAGCTCAAAAGATGAGATATTATATCCATGGCAAGGTTGTCAAGGAGAAGGTGAAGTAAATTTTCTCGATATTTCGGAGGTCCTAGATCGATCGATTTTCAATTTTGCAATAATTTGAGATTTTATTTTTAATATTATAGGCCTGTATTTAGACTTATGAGTTTTTTTTTTGTCTGCGGATCTCCCGAGAACTATTGGGATGTATCATTTCCAGATTCAAGCAAGTTATACTCTCATATTTGAAGTTGTGTGCCTACAATTTGCTCAAGGATCGGATGGGGCTGGGCATAATTGATAGTAATTCATCTATGTTTTACTGATTGACTTTGTGAACAATTTGTTTAGTGATTATAGAATTTCCGAACATTTGCCGACTTGTTTCTTTAGAAAAGGAAGGTGACGAGAGAATAAATAAAATTTATGAGTTGTTAGTAGTAGTGATTTTCTTGATGAGTTTTGATTAGTTAAAGGAAAAGTCGTGTACTACTCACGCGACCGCGCGAGTGTTTTTAATAGAAATTCCTGATAATGGTCAACCTCACGCTCTTCAGTAAAAAAAGAGAACGATCTTGCCTAAATTTTATCAGTTTGATTCTTTCTCGAGAACTGAAATCTTGGAATTTTTCATGAAATAACAGTGACTCTAGATTGAGACTCAGATTTCCACAAATTTTTGGATAAGAAAGTTTCTTATACTAAAAACCCATTGAAAGGATTAGAATGTACGAGAAATTTCATCACTTTATTAATATAATTCTTTTTCACTTAATACTTCCGAATCTTCTACAGTGAAAAACTAATACCTAATGTGATAAACAATTTCATTTTTTGCTATACACGCAAGAGACATACGCGGTAATTAATAACCATAACCACGAGATAAATAATGGTAACATCCACATCTTAGAACCATCTTAAACTCTATTGAAAGTATACAATACGAATACCCAAATGGTTCATTAGATCTGATTTTGAAAGGAGACACTTTCCATAGGTAGCAAAATCTACATCCTTTTCCTAGGATTTAGTTACCTCCATTATTATTACCGGAGTTATCCGGTATCATATTCAGTTTCCGATGACGGGCCATATTCGAAAGAATTGAATCGAAAGTAGTAGTTTTCTTCTTAGCACTCCCTTTTGGCGTATTATCACCAGTTGGTCGCACAGCTAAATTCAGATGAGACATTTCTTCGCGAAAGTCGAAGTCAGATTTATCCATTTGTCTGCAAGAAAATCATTTGATGAAAAAATATTCCCACTTATCGAACACATAAAAGTGAAGTAAAAATTGAAACTTACTCTTCATCTATCGTTTCGTCATGAGATTGGTTCATTTGAGTTGATTCAACAGGAGTTGGAGGTCTACGTCCTGGACATTGCCATTCCAATACTAGGTTTTGACCTGTATCGATAGCTTCATACAGAGTGACTACATCTTCCGGAGGAGGTAACCATTGGCCATTCTAAAAAGTGGGAATTATAAGTAAAAAATTTGAATTCTCGTCAAAAACTGCGTCAACATAAAATTTTTTGAACGCGTTATTTACCTGTAATTTAATGTCATACTTTTCATCGTCTGAACAATCGACGTAAACTTCGCCAGAGTCTTCCATTTACACAGAATTAATTCCACACATTATGTACACCTTTAGGACCAAGAGGAACGTAAAAAGTAAACTTAAATTTCGAACACTACAAGCTTCTACTTCACAAACTTTGAAGCCGATTTGAAAATAATTGATAAATGATGACACGGAACACCTAACCACGGAATCTCGATAGAACCACTCATTGACGGTTAACGCGTTGGACGATCTGCCGTACAAATAGATAAGGACGAACGTGCAAGATGACAATTTAGAGAAAGATTTTCAACGTACATTTGATTGTGGACCCTTTTCTCAAAATCGTCATCTTGCACGTTCGTCCTTATTTATTTGTACGGCAGCGATAGAATCGCTAGTCTCCAAGGCTACTTTCGGATTTCATAATATCTGCGAGTTTGAAAATGGAAAGAGGAGAGGATAAAACTAATTTCGATCACTCAATTCTTGAAAAATTTCCTGAACTTTCTGATTTTCCAGAGTGTGAATATTGGTAATAAATTTGTTCCGAATCTTGCGATCTGTGAGCACTGGGCGGTCGCACTGCCACGTGATTGTTGTACTGATAAGAAATCGAATCTCATTCTCTTGAAAAGTTCCTGAAAGTTCAGAG
Source organism: Aspidiotus destructor (assembly GCA_035079395.1). Taxonomy (NCBI): domain Eukaryota; kingdom Metazoa; phylum Arthropoda; class Insecta; order Hemiptera; family Diaspididae; genus Aspidiotus; species Aspidiotus destructor. The sequence goes on along the minus strand of JAVHKZ010000003.1, from coordinate 4,038,274 downwards.
CATGCTGAATTACCCTCCTTGTTCATCATAGCTGGAGTGAGTGCCGCAGGCTCGAGTAATTAATGGAAGATTGAAGAACATTGTGAGTGATTTATTAATCTATTCATCTTTTGCCACCAGGAATTATCTATGAGATGCCGGGTCCTTATCGAAAGAAGAAACACCACACTGGTGATACGTTTTACAAACGTAAATATCGTACAAAACATCGGCAGAAAGACTTGGATGAAGTATGAACTTGTCCTTCTGTATACAGTAACTTTGACTTGAAATTATAACTGATTATTGCGTTGAATTGTAGATAGACGAAGACTTGAAAATCGAGAATGCCGAGCGCTTACTTAATCAACCATTAGACCCAGATAAGCCTGGCGAAGGGCAATTCTATTGTTTACATTGCGCGTGAGTACCAATTGTTAATGTTACTTTGGCTTTGGAAAAATCATTTCTTTTCTTGAATGCTGTTTGTGGTTTCATTGTAGGAGGTATTTTGTGGATGAGTTCACCCTTGATCAACACTTCAGAACGAAAGCTCACAAAAGACGACTTAGAAACCTCGAAATCGAACCCTATTCCATAGAAGAATCTGAAGCAGCTGCTGGTCACGGTAGTTACGTGGAACCTAAGTTACGTGAATTAAGAACTGAGGATACGTAATTTCTATATTGTCCTTTGATGCGTTGCTTCATGGACGAGTTTATTCTGAAACTGATGAAGTTGAAGGTTGCTTTCTTAAACGAGACCTTTGTATAGTCCATGATTTCGGTTTTATTTTTTCTTTTATTTTTTTTCCTTTTGCCGAGCTCGTATAATGAGAATTTGGCGACGTCCAATTTGTTAACCGTAAACAACTAACCCATTTCTTCGGCTTGAATGAATTTCGCGTGTTATCATAAGATCAATTTCATTATTTCAAAAATTGCGGGGAAAAAACTTCGTATCTCCAACTCAAAAATTTAATAAACATTTGTTTGCAAAAAGAAGTCATTGTGATGAAATCTACCGAATATATTTTTCTACTTCGACGGGTGTGAAGTATTTCATTTACGATTGCATATTTGGATCTACTCATTGCTAAGAAGAAGCTTTCAACAAGCTAGAAGTCGATTTTGATACTAAATTGGATTTATCTCAAGAAATAGGCTATTTGATTTCTCTTGAAAAAAAAAAGTTTTATCTGTCTGACCTGAAACCTCGTAAATTTTTAGAGATAATGCTTTCAATTTTTCCTTTTCCTTAAGGGTACATGAAAAACGATTGTATTCATGAATTAGCTAGTGTAGCCTAGACGGAGCATTAACAATTCGTGTTTCTAGCGCTGTATTTAAAGGTTCTTGAGACATATGTGTTCTTGAGGGGTTGACAAAAGAGCGTCTTTTGTGGATCGTGTTTGACGTTAAAACAAGGTGTATAATTTTTTGTATTCTTTGGTAAAGAGTAAAACTCGGAATCAGGAATAAAGTATTACCACGGTACCTACGTGAATAAGGTATATTGATGCGCGCCTATCTCTACGTACAAACCGTTGTCGCCAATATTGTGACAGTTCCGTTGCCTAAATATCTTCCCTTTTTGATTAGAAGTAAGAATTAGAGCCCGTGCAACCAATTTGGACAATGTTGAACCATCTGTTCCGCTTTTTGCAGCAAAACAGCCTATATTTGCTGAAAATAATAATTATTCATTAAAGAAGAAAATCCGAAGTCTAAGGCGTGATCAGCCGCAGATTATTGGGTTGCGTACTTCCAATATTATCTTCAAAATCGCGTTTCGGTATCTCTCAAGATCCGTTTTCGATTAGATTTTATTTTCAGTGCCTCGAAGACCGAAGAATCAAACCGTCAATTCATTTACTGCACACATGGCTGTAAACTACGTTTTTACATTCATGGTGTTAAACTTTACAGCCCTTTGTACAGTGAAGTATGTTACAAATCAAGGACATGAAGTGAGAATTTTGCTACTTGTGCGTTTACTCAACTCGTCTTCGACTCGTTTCGCAAAATTTCGCACTCGTTATATCAAAATTCTCACTTCATAGTCCTTAGTACGTAATATACTATTTCACTGACGACAGATGCCTCTTTATTGTCGCGGAGAAGGGAGGAGTGAGATTTTACTTCCTGATAAAAATTTGTATACATTTGTGTTTTATTACAGAGAAATTAGTTCGATGTTTCAGCTCGAAATATCTCAGTAACGAAGAGTTTATAGTTTAATAAAAGAAATTATACGTAAGTATAAAAATTAAAGAGCGACTCTTCATATCGCGATTACATTTTGAATACATTCAGCACCTCCTAACCAACAAAGCCTTGCGAAAACGTGACAGCGGACGCCCTTTTGTTGAGATGGAAGAAATCATGGGTGAAGAAAAAATTAGAAAAAATAGTTTATGGTCTGAAACGTACGAAAATCGAGGTCTTCGCAAAAAAGGCGCTCGACAGAAGACAAACGCCTTTTCTACAGGACTAGTAAGGAATTGAAAAAACAACGGCTTTTCCCGCACAGATTTTATTGTTTTACGACGTTTCGTCGAAGCTAGTCGACTTCATCGGGTACCGAAACATACTAGTACTCTCCTTGCACGTAAAAAATTATTATTTTTAATTTTTCTACAGGACGTAGGTTTTTACTTGAACTATGAATAAGAAGCCTCGAGAAGTTAGAAGCCATTTGTTGGTATCTTATAAGTGAGTATGATACTATGATAATGTTATTTCTTTCAAAATCGTAGCTTGAGCAGGAACGATGTTCAAACCCGTGGGTGAAATATTTGATAAGATGGCCTTCAAGCGTTTTTAAAAATAGAAATTCGTAGGTACCGAATTTCTTTTGTAAAATTTCACTTGATTTGAAATTTAGATTCAGAGAAAACTCTCATTTCATTACTATACTCGTGATCATCCTCCACTAAATTCTTCCATTATCTATAGTCTATACTGCAGCATGAAAACTCGGGGATACGTTTAATCATTAGCGTTAACTTTGCGATGAGATTTGCAAGTGGTATGCAATCATTCAAAGTATGAAGGATCAGGGTGAATCAATGAGCCTTTTATTTTTGCTTAGCGGCGTCAATCTCAATGTGCAGACTAGTTTGTACAATAGAGGATTTGACTGTAATTGAGGTAAAAGGGTGGAAAAAGGGCAAGGGGCGATATCCAAAACATTGAAATAAAAAAAGTTAGGCTCAACAAAAGGTACGTCTTTGTCTTGTACTCCGGTGATGGTGGCCGATGGGATGACATGTCAAGAAATCATGCCCGCGACCCCGTGAGTCGCAGTCGCAAAGTGAAGACTCCTGAGAGTTATGACCGCGTGAGACGTGACGTGTAGTTTCACATCCGTTGCGTGATTAGATTCTGTGTTATTTTTCGAATAGTTATCAAAACCACCGTTGGCGCCTTGGCGGCAAAGCAAGAAGGAACAACAGTCTACAATACAATCTACGTTATTACAAATTACAATCATAATAATAATAATCATTTAATTAAGCTTCACTCTGCAACTTCAGAGCAGCTTCTTAAGAGTTTAGACTGCTACTGTCAGAAGCAGTTACATGAGAGAAGGAGAATGACCATAGAAAGTAGAAACAAAACTTTCATGTTTACAAAAATTTTGTCGAGTAGGGAAAACTCAATAAGAACTATGCATCCATTAGAAATAGTCAACGATGGAAGAAACTATTCTTCAGCCATATAAAGTTTTTGCGTTAGTCGTTAGTCCCAGAGTGTTTTGGTAAAGTGGTGAAAGAATACGAGTAGGAAGCTTCGTGACATTATTTTCCGATTTTCTCTTCGTACTGTGCGATAATTTCTGTGCTATGATGGACAAGATTAAACGAATATTCAAGTCATGGCAAACTTCATTTCAGAAAGGAACGTGTCAATTTATTCATCAAGATCTAAAAGTATATATCGTTCAAAGTTGTGAAACGTTTCTTTTCCAGTCTGAAAATTGATCTTACTGTAAATTGCTTGCAGAACTTGGTTGCAAACAATAATTTTTCATGCGACGAGGAAGCATTACTGGCCTCTTGGTGCTTGATGTCACTTAATATTAATTGTAAGAAGACTCCTGTGACTGATTCTACCTATCCCGAATCCTTGGCTGATCTGTATCAATTATGTATGACGTGTTGCGGCCTAATCTCCAAGTCATGGACTTCCATCGAGGGCAATTTTGTTACTAGTGTTTTCTACATTTGCAAGTTACTTTTAAAGCAAGTGAGTAGTTTTGATGACTCATGAATTGAATCTCCAATACTTTTTCCATCTTTTCCTAGTATATTCTTATTTATTTGTGCAGAAATACGTCACCGAAACCTGCGATATTGGTCAGTTCGTCTTCAAGTATTTAGATGAGGTTCCGGATCTCAAATTAGATTCCAGAGCTTATGAAGTAGATGTGCCTTTGAAATTCATTTTGTTGTTCCTGCAAGCTTCGTCAACTTTCAATTTAAATTCGGAGGAAGAAACCAAACTCTTCCATTTGTGGAACACCATCCTTTCTTTTTCGAAAAAGAAAATTATTCAAATGAATATTTCAATCGTAGTCGAATATTTTTCATCCCTTTTGCAGAAAATATCTGAAAATAATTTCATGAAATGTGAAGATAATCTCACTTCTCTCATACAAATGTTGTACCGTGGAATCAGTATCAATGAAGATAAGGAAAAAATCCTTTTCAAGTTTTTCCGGACCAACATCAATAAGTTCGGTGAATTTTCAAAAAATAGCCCGGAATTTTTCCTTGAATGTTTGGACCATATCAATACAGAAGATTGTTTTGGGATGCAATTCTGTGAAAATATCTATCGAATTTGCACCGGTAATTTCAAGAACTCGGGAGCATTAGAAACGATCAATACGAGTGCTAGTCAGCTACAATCCTTGGTTCGGGAAGATGTTCCTGTCCTGGACGATATTGTTTATTGTGCTTCTGCTATTATTATGACAATACAACTAAAAAAAATGAATAGTTACCCTCTAAACACTGCCGCGGTTCAGAATTTATGGTCGATATTGTTAACCCTTGCTCGACGTTTGTACGCTATTGATATTCACGAATTGTTTGTTGGGAAGAAAGGAGCTACGAAAAAGATAGACTTGGGTTCTGTGGCTATTTTGTCGACTGATGTTCTGTCCACCTGCACCCAGATTGAAGATTTGGATTTGAAAGATGAGAAAATTTTTGAGTCGCTGCTCGAAGCAGAGAACCTTGCTATAACATGTTTAAAGTCCATGGATGAGAAAAGGAGAGAACAGATGAGGACTTTTTTTGGTATGTTACTGAAAAATATAAACTATATAATTTTAGCTTTGCTGTTTGGAAACTCATGTATCTCATTTATTGTAGGAGGTAGTTGTATCAATGTATGCAGAAAGTATTTGATAGCCAATCTACATTCGCATTGTAAAAATTTAGGTACAAATCTATTGGTATACTATTCTTCTCTTCCTGCCAGTGAACTAATGAGTTCCAGTCTTGAGGTATGTTTTAAACGAAATATTTAAGCTAAGTTTTGACAAAATTAACGGGCATATTATAGTAAAATATGTGACCCATCTTATAGACGTTCATCAACAAGCTTGTCCTGTGCATGTGTGGCAACTACCGCTCACTAGAAATGTATGAGGATTGGATAAATATCGCTTGTGCTTGGTCTCTCATAACTCCTGTTAATGCTAGTATCTTCATGGAGCAGTACTGTACAGCAAAATATAAATTATTTTCATCGAATAGTGAATCATCTTATCTTGTAAGTTTCAATCAATCTTTATTATTTTTGCTGCATTTTTCAATCATTAGTTTTATATTATTCTAGAAATACTCATGCTTGGAGATCTTGAAAAAGATGCGCAATCAATGGAAACATAAGAACTTAGAAATTCTTGATGCCTCTCGAATTAATTTAATGGAACTAAATGCCTACTTGAAACATAAGTGAGTATTGACTAAAAAGTTGAGTTCAACGAAGAAAAAAAAAAAAATTAATTCTTTTACTTTTTTTCAGTCTAATTCTTGAAAAGCCTCTATTGAAGTTAATTGAAATTCTCGAGTCTCAAAATATTGATAATCGTTTCCTCTTGGGTCGTATCAATTACGCGAAATTTAGATTGAAATTATTACAGTTTAGACGAGAAAATGAAGTGAGTATGCATCATGTTGAAATTCAATTCAATTTAGGTATATGTCTGCCTATTCAGCTTCTTGCTAGAGAGGTTTTATTGTATATTTATTTTTTCTAGAATGAAGTAAAAACTTTAGCTCCAAACAAGGCTGATCCTACCAGCGAAGAGAACGAATATGTTCTAGGAAGTTACAATTTTAATAACCAAAAAGATATTTTGAAGTTATTAAACTCAGCTATCGATTATTGGACGGCTGCAATTGAAGAAGTAAGATGAAATTGTCTTTTTTTTGCTAGAATAAAAGTATGAATATTTCCAAGTTGATGTATTTACAGTTTTCAAGTTCCAAGCAATCCAGAAATATTAATTCCGAATTAGAATTGTCTTATTTGAAAGAAGCTGCTTTCGTTTATCGACAATACTGTGACAGTGACAGAGAGATACAAGCTTGGAAGTTATTATATGTCGTTTCGAAATATGCCAAAAATGATACTTCCGTCGTTTACGGTGCGTTTCTCAAGTGTTACGTACAGCATAAAGATTAGTAGTACAGTTTCACTTTGAATTAAACTGCTTTGATCTTTTATTTTTACCAACAGCCTTCTGTAATTTGTTGTGCACATCTTGGAAAGTCAATTCTAAGTGGAAGAAAGAAATTGAGGAAGAAATGATCCATAAAGTTGATGAATCTTTGAAACTGAAATACCAACTCGATTCTTGGAGTAAAAAATTAGCTGAAGGTTTGGTGAGTTCAAATTTTTCACACAATTTATAGCTAAAATTCTTGGTTTTTTAATTTTAATGGAGCAATATTTCAATATTTCCTTGCAGACGTCCGATGAAAGAAGGTCCCTGAAAGAAATTACGTTGGAACGCGCTGATAAACTTGACTTACGAGCCGAATTTTGTTTTCTCATGTCCCGAGCTTATTTTTACAAGATTTTCGATGATACCGCTGATTCTTTTGGAATGAGCTATGAAGCTATGACATCATTGGTAGAACAGTTGAAGAACATGAAATGGAGTTAGTATTATTATCTGTATTCACATCTCCTCGATTAATATTTTATAGAAAAATTTAATTCGCGCTATGAAATGGGTCATTATTAGTCGATGTAAACCATTAACTTTTGGGAAATCGGTTTCCCTAACTATTTCTCCGCAAAAAATACGATCTTGACTTGTTATTGGTTTTATCGCGCCCATACTCTCTAGGTTAATATTCTCTGTAGCGTAAGTATTTTCATTGATTTAATATAAAGTGTTTTCTCCTTCCAGATAATTTTGCCAAGACGTGCGAAATTCAATGTATGCTACTTGATATTTTCGTCTTTATGGTGGCTCGCTGTGCGGAAAAATTTGAATTTCATAATGCAAAGTCATTCATACGAGAAGCTTTGAAAATTGTTCAAACATTAGGTCTCCCTCTGAGGTAAGCTTGGATAAATCGCGATGGTCACCGAAAATTGGTAGATATTGTTAAAAATATAAACAACGGACAATAGAGTTTTTCTGACCTTGAATTTGTCCGATATAATATGCCCAAACGGATTTCAACTTCATCTTTCAAAGAAAAATTCGAGTTTTACATCCGCTCTTCGGTATCCTCGAATGAAGCTTTCCAATGCTGCGAGAGGCAATCTCATCCTCTCCATTTTTCAACTCAACACTCAGTTCGTTTTAGATATAACATGTTATGCTTTGTACCGTTCTATTTGCTAGAATACTTTCAGTCATTTTTCTGGAAAGAACTCTAAATTTCTTTAAAATCTAGAAGAGACTTTATGTCATAAAAATTCAAAAGTTATGACTGCTCAGTGAAAATTGAGTACAGTATTGAGAACGAGAATTCAGCAGTTAGAATTCTTCTTCCGAAAAAAGCGAACAGAATACTGGAATCTGTTCCCCATAAGAGCAATCATAGTACTGATCGATTTTCTAACTCTCGATGATTTATTTAGGACTTGTCAAATCCTGCATTTGTCAGCTTTCCTCGATACCATTGTCGGTAACCTAGAAGATTGTTTCGTTAAGTTGCAATATGCGTCCAGCATTTTGAATCATGATGGGATGCCGACGGAAGAATCTGAATGCAAGCGAGGCCCCTCTGCTAACGATCGAAGATGTACTCGTAGAGATTATGATATCGATTTCGAAGACGATCCAGCGTCAAATAGTGAACTACGATTTGAAATGCCCGGATTCGCTTCTCATCAGAAAAAATGTGAATGTGATAATTGCATCAATCCAGAGTATTTGAAATTATATAGTGAACTCATGTCGCTGTACGGAATTTATTTCCGACTTCTCAAGAAATGGAGTCAGGCTGATGGCTTTTTTCAAGGTAATTTGTAGTATTTTGAATATCTCTCTCGTACAGTGCCTAATTATAATAATTTTCCAGGAGTTTTTAAATTGCTAAGATTTGCCAAAAAACGAATCGATATAGTTGATCTCAAAGCGTCCACATTAATTCAGTGCGGAAATTATTGGGCTGCGAAAAATTGCTTGAAAGAAGCACATCTCTGTACTCGAAAAGCTCAAGACGTTTTTACGACTAGCAAACTTTCGAATGCAGCATTGAAAGACTTCAGTGTAGACCAATGGTGGCAACAGTTTGCAGTTCAATTCTTCAATGAAATCGAAAAATCTAGAACGGTTATCAGGACGCAAGATGGTTTGTGACATTCATCTTTACAATAAGCGTTTTCATCACAATAAGGTTATTATATGATTTTTTCATTCTCTTTCCAGCTCTACCAAAATCCAGTTTACGCACTACAGAACCGACCACGAGTAGAAAACAAAAGAAAGCAATTGAGTCCGTTCCTATCACTCCGTACCCTCGAAGAAGTAGAAAGGTATTGCTGTTCGATGATTTTAGTACACCTCCTAATGATCAAGCGCAAGAGAGTAAGGAGTTTACAACACCTCCTCCCATAGTAATGCAATTACCTCAGACAGAAAGAAAACGACAAGCGAAACGTCGTCTGAAGCGATGAACTGCTGTAAGAAAATCCTGTATTTGAGCAGCGATTATCCATTCCATCTCTTAACTATTGTTTCTTGTTTAAAATTGTTTTGTTAGAATATGTTTCGATAATAATTATTTGTTTTTGTATGAATATTGAAATAATAAAGAGATGCAAAACTTTTCTCATCTACTGCCTCTAGAATACTTCGATAAAGAAACTACGAGAAATTATGAAAAAAGCTTTTATTTCACGGAGAACAATTACGCTTGTAAAACACATGCTCCACCAACTTTCTTTATCTTTTCCTCAGCTCGTTTCGAGAAAAACTTGGCTTTAACGATAACTGGTTGCGGAGGTAGGAATCCTTTTCCCAAGACTTTGTAATAACCCTGGAAAAATATGAACGAAAAACAGTTGGGATTAGCGAAATTGAATTGCACAATCATGATAGTTATCAACTTTTCATTATATCTTTCCTCACCTTTCGTACGACATCTATAACGATAGCTTTTTCCGGATTTTGCGCATATTTGTTTCTCGTTGTCTCCGGTATTAAGGTGAATAACTGATCGACATTGATAGATTTACACCAGTATGAACTCCGTCTCAAGTGATAATTTCGCATACCAACCTATTTAAAAAAGAATCGATAAGTAAACAAAACGACTGAATTTGAAAGAGTATCAATTTTAATAGTCAAGTCTTAATCTATGATCAGATAATTAAAGGCATCATTTTCATCAGACCGCCAGTCGCTAAACATTTTAAATATCATCATTAGCATAGAAAGGATCGTAAATAGACTGACTCGAACTTTATAGACAAAAACATTTTAAAAATGTTACGAGAAAAGTCAACTTCAAATCGCATGGAAAATATTTAAAAGAGAGAAAAATGAACAATAACAATTTGTAACTTCAGTCTCCACGATCACCTCGAAAGTTTACATCTACAACGTTTCAGTCTCGGTAAAAGTTACCATAGCCAAGTTTCCTGAGCTATAGGAAAGTTGTTCATGATCAGATAGTTGAAGGCATCAATAGTCATCAGACCGCCAGTCGCTAAACATTTTGGATATCATCATTTACATGAAAGTCACAGTACATAAAGTATGAGGGAGTCGGGATACGCGCACGACGAATTCATGTGAGAGTAATTGCGTCGTCAATTTCGAAAAAGTACATTATGATTCGAAAGTGCACGCAGTTTTCTTCCCACAAGTGAATATATTCGACAAGCGCGTGCCTATAGGGCTTTCCCAGTATTTCAAATTGCATGAATTCTCCTACGTAATATCAAGTTCGTAGTATTTTCAACATTGGTCTTTTGGGAGTTGTTGGATTGCTTACTCATTTTCATTCTGGAGCAGTTTGCCATAGGAGCAATGTGAGAAACACTACCAACTTGATAACACGTAGGAGAATAAGTATGCAATTTGAAATACTGGAAAAGCCCTATGCAGCTTTACTTTGCGTTAAGAATAACATAGACTAGTTTTATAAGCTACAGAAAAGTATCAGATAATTGGAGGCATCAATATTCATCAGACCGCCTGTCGCTAAACATTTTTGGTATCATCATTTACTTGAAATTACGTTCAATCAAGTTTCATCGAATACTTACTTTACCGAAGTAACCTGGATGATATTTATCGAAGTTAATTCTATGATGGTGCATTCCACCGGCATTACCGCGACCACCAGGATGTTTCCTGTGTTTGCCTACGAAAGTAAGAACATAGGATTGGTAAAATATAGATCGATAAGAATTTGTAATCATCCCGTAAGAATAATTCACTCACCTACACGACCATGTCCATGACTGACATGTCCACGTAACTTCCTAGTCTTCTTCTTATTCGTGCTCTACGATAAAACAAAAGCTACCATCAATGCAAGATCGTAAACGATACGAAGTACAACAAACTGTACACGATCCTTTCTACAGTTGAACTAAATTCTTCTCAGAGTTTTATTCTTAGTGTTAAACGTTGGATACTTACCATGATTAGAGGAAATTTGTAACTAAAACAATCGAAAAGATCGTCAAATAATGAGTACTTCTTTCCTCGCCTCGATAAAATGGCACGTTTCGCTTACGAAGTCAACGAGGCAGAATCCTAAACTTCTAAGACAATGCAAAACTGTACCGAGGCGAGGAATTTTCAAAGTGTATGATGATATTCTTTTTTTACCGAACGGTAGGAGCGCTACAGGTACAGCGCAGGGCGAGCGGCCTGTATACACAAACGTGAGTATGTGATTTGTGTGTGAGGCTCGCTCACGGATTATGCGAACTGCGAAGATTGTGATTGTGCGACTGTGCGAAAGATAGATTGATAAGAACCGCTATTTCATTATTTCGCAGTTTCTTTCACTGATTGTGCTTCCTAGATTTTCGATTGCTCAGTACAATTCAGAATTGCTTTTTCCTACTTTATCAAAGTAGCCGGTATCTTTAAATGATCTAGTCAATCAAGGGAAAAATGAGGGAATCTATTTGCAGTTCAACACTCAAGTCTTTACTGTCCTACTCCAAAAAATTGAGAAATCGAACAATCATTTCGTGTGAGTATTTTTCCCTTTCTCAAAAGTGAAACGAAGATCAGATTAATGCCGATTGATTACTCTTCTTACAGGTAGACTATGCTCGTCACAGACTAAAGAACAAAACATCAAGTATCAGAATGAACTGTTCGATGCTGAAAAAAATCGGCAAAAGAAGAATATTCCCAGAATCGAAAAAATTTCTGTTCTTTATAAAGGATTGCCGAAAGATCACAAATTGGTAATGAATAAGCACATTTCCACCCCGTATAATTGTGCGCAACGTGAGTAACTTTTATGCATTTCCGACCCTTGTCGGAAAATCTTCAATTTAATTATTTACAAGCTTTTTTCAGATATGTACGAAATGTTGGTAAGACGATCAGCTTTGGCCCTCTTGGATGGCAGAAAGTTGTGGGATATGCATCGTCCCTTAGAAAACGATTGTGAACTGGAATTATTGTCTTTTCAAGACGAGGATCCAAGTCACGCGAATAAAGCTCTTTGGAGAACGTGCTCTCTTATGTTGGGCTCAGTCATTTCAGATGCTTTCAAAGATCATATTAAAGTGAACCTCCATAGTTACCCTCGACCTAATGGTAAGCTTAAGGATCTCTAAAATTTCCAAATTTCCTGCGGTAAGATTGATGACTTAATGAGGTTTTTTATTTCTTTTTCAGTTCGCAGTGGTAGTTTTGTGTACGATGTTGAAATTCCGTCTATGCCGAACTGGAAACCTACCGGCGATGAGCTTCGCGTATTTTCTGCTGAAATGGTTAAATTATCTTTGACAAACTTGCCTGTCGAACGATTAACAGTGAGTGAAGAATTAGCCTCTCAGATATTTCAGGAACACAAATACAAGCTGGAGCAGATACCTGGCGTAGCAGAAAACAATTCAGGTATTTAATCTCATCAAAATCGATAGAATCATTTCTTGCAATAAAAAATTGAATAATTTTTTATACACTAAATTACAGATAAGCAGGTTGTTCTTTACCGTATCGGAAAACATATTGATATTAGCTGTGGCCCGATGATGGCGAATACGAATTTGTTAGGAAGATGTACAATTTCATCAGTGCGTAATTATTAATGCTCTGCTAGATTTTTCTTGATTTCGTATTTTTCTAATTAGAATATGTTTGTTTTGCAGGTACATAAATTTGAGCACGATTCCACTTATTTTTACCGATTTCAGGGAGTTGCATTACCCAAAGGATTGTTGGTAGGTATTCTTTCACGATAGAAGACAACATTTTTTTTTTTTTGTTTTGATAGTAGAATCACTACCTATATTATCATCGATTTTATTCTTTTAAAAAAATCATGATGGTTTCCATTGTGTATGATGTTCTTGTATTTATTTTCAAAAATCTCAAAATATGTTCAACAACTAAGTTTTATCGCATTGATAACTAATTTTGATGAAATGTTTTTGTAGCTGAATCATTTCGCGTTTTCAATTTTGGAAAAGAGAGCTCAGAAATTGGTAAGCGATGATAATGAACACCATGTTGAAGAATTTTTGGCACGACTTTTTCACTAACTCTTTTAATATGTTCACTTTTTAGAATGCTGGAAAGTTACCGTGGCAGTATGACGACGTATTCCAACCAGATTTGGAAGCAGTCGAAGTCTCAGCCGCTAATTAGCTTTAAATCGTGTTTTGTGCTGTAGAATCCGTAAAATTAAAGAATATAAATTGTAATTTTTTCCCCTCAATTTTCGAAGCGTTCGAACGAAATTACGAATTTGTTTTGGTGAACAATGGCTTGCGTCGCCTTGTGGTTGAAGTTTTTCAACACTCTTGTGAGTGAACCAAAGCAAAATACTGCTCATCTCATGGTAACCTAGAACATGTAACAAATGAAGCGTTCTATTTGTGAAGTTGATGGAAAGGTCTATGAAGGTGCACACGGCACTCTTCTGCGCCAAACCAAATAGTTTCAGGCGATTACAGATAGAGAAAAAATTATTTGGCGGCTCAATATAACGCTAGTAATGGTGTTCGCTTCTCATCTCTTTCATGTTCTCGAACTTCGAGTAATTCTTGTTCGCAGAAAAGTTTATGATATAATTTGGATTGCACCTTTAAACTAGAAAAATTGAATGTTGAACGAAGCAAGGTAAGAATATTTATGAGTCTGAAATATAACGTACCGGTATCCAAAATGCAAATTTTCAATGCATTGGTCTATTTCCAAATTTATTTATGTCTTCCAACTTCTTCTTCTTACTGTTGAGATTATTATTCGTATTAGTTCACTTACAAGTCGAGGATACACAACTAATTCGAAATTATTTTCCATTCCTTCATGAATGAAAGACTCGTCATCATGCATGCAATAAGAATACGAATGGATCCGATACTTTTCAACAGATTTTCAGCGCTTGATAAGACGATACTCGGATCGGAAATAGGACGGTCTATTTTTTGTACTGTAAGACGTTTTCCGGCTAGTTCACGCTTGCCAAGTTGGTAATTGGAAAAGTTCGACCATTGGTAATGTGGAACGATATCATCGAATCACATACGCTTAAAGAGATCATCAGAGAGTTTCTTTGCTACCTATCATAATAGACCTCTCATTTTAGTATTCTGTAATGAAGAGAATCGAGTTTCTGCTAAATAGGCTATAGCCTATGAACGAAAAGAAAAAAAAAGTGAAAAATTTTTTTGCTAGGACGTTTAAGTTATTATATGTACCTACATAACGCGTTTTTCTTCCTTTTTAATTTTCGTTGCACCAATTGTTGCTTCTAATTGGTAGAATTGCTGATGAATATGTCAGAAACTTCTTTCTGTTCTCCCTATAAGAGATTGACTTGATCGCGCAAGGGAGTCACTTAGTTGTGAGTTAGTTTCTCCATTATAAGTATCGAGTATGATCCCTTGAATACAATTAGACATTTTTTCACTCCAAGTTATGGAGAAGGATTCGAGGACCGATACAATTTCATCTTGATCGTAGCATTATTTCAGAAAAAAAAATCACTTTATTGTGCAATTCATTGAAGAGTATGCGTTTTCTCTTGGAGTTTCAAATTTAGGGTCCGATGTAGTCTTCAGCAGACCAGCGAACTTCTCCGTTAAAATCAAAATCAGACAAGTCTTCCTCTCAAAGAGTTTTGAATTAGCATTTCTTTCAAGTTCCTTTATGATGTCATGTTGAATCTGACGACGAATCTCTTTCTCCCCAGCTCTACAACAATAGTCGACGTTTGATATTTTTTCAGATCCCTCCTCCGTGGAGTCTTTCTGTCTTCAGTTCTCGAAACCTAACCTAATGATTTTGACACACAGAGGAGATTTCTTAGTGTATTTTCATGACTTTAGATTTTGGAGTGAAGGTCATCACAAAGTTTGTAACGTACCTAGTCCCTTTTACTCTGTGGGCAATGAAACTCAGAACTTCTTCAAGTCGGTAGGTACTCTGATAATGTCATAATATCCTAACGCGGATAACTTGACATTATACGGAAACTGTAATTTTTTTCTAGTTTTTCTAGTTTAATCATGTTGTACCGTAACCTCGAAGAAAAGTTTAATAACTTGACATTCGCCCACGAGAACGTATCGTGAGTAAGTAATGTTTCGAAGTCCTTCAAGATCAAGAGATCTCCATTCTCACCTGACTGTTGTTTTTTTTGTCTCCAGGAAGGAAAATATCTGGAAAAATTCCGACTTCTGTTGCCGTTCTTAGGTACCGACCGTACCAACGGCTAAAAAGTTATTTGTTAATAGGCCTATACTGCGGATCAAACGTTTTTTTTGTTTTGTTTTTTTCTGTTTCTTATAGCCTTGTACTTATACTGAACTCAAAATTTTTCATCATAATGAGAAGTCAAACATCGACAGATACGTTTCTGCAGAGATCAAGGGCATCGCAAAATTAGTTTATGCGTGTGTCGCGACTATTATGGTAAACTGGGGTGAGGATACGTTGAGTTGTTTGAGTCGTGTATAAGGAAAGAGTCCTGCCCTCACAAAATATCTTGCAGAGTGAATTTCATAAGTTTTGTAAGGAACATCACCAACTATTTTTTTGGTTGAAACATCTCAGACACTCATTCGGATCGAATAATGAAACCTGTTTCAAAGTTTATTATCCCTCCCTTTCTCAAGAGTTACTCCAAAAAGTTTTGCTCCAAAGTCACTCTTCTTCACGATTTCCTTCTTTATCTCTGCAGAAAGGTACCTGTCTATGTTGCACTTTTTAGCATTATTAAAAATCTGGGCATCTTTGTAAAATTTATTCACAGTTATTGGAGTTGTTTTTGCTTCCCTTCATAGCGCTGAGTTTTGTATCTTGTTTCGGCTCTTAGTCCAATTTTATGCCATCTTTGTTTATGTTATAGCTAATTTTAGTCATTTATGGTTCATTTCGAACATTTTCAGTAGACTTTGGTCGTTGCTTTTTGTTCTGGGTCAACTATAGTTAATTTTGATCATTAGTTGGTTTATTGTGAAGTTTGTGGGTCAATTTTTTATTATATTGCCCGTCTTCGGCTATTTCTCGTCATTTCTTAGTTTGCTCTGATTTTTTTGGCGAGGGGAGGGGGGGGGGAATTTTTGATTACAAATGAGGTCGTTTTTCATTCCATATTGTTCGGTTGTCAAAGTTTTTGGGATAAGTTTGTTAAATTCAGGTCATTTAAAGGTTTTGTGAGGGAAGGGGGGGGGGTCTCCCGGCGAAAACGTCCGCCGTCCGCCGTTTGGGCGGAAACCTAACTTAACCTAACTACTTAACCATGACGTTGGAGGATGAAATAGCCCAGTTTTCTGTGACGTCAATCAGCGAATAAACGCTAGCAGGCCTTGAGTTGCTTGAGAGCTTTGCTCCAGCTGGCATGTTGACTCTCATAAGAATAACACAGTGAGCTAAGATCAACGTGTTCCTAATTAAAAATAAGGAATTTCTTAAATATTACAAGTTGATGAACAGACGCTGAGAACATAATAGATTTTAAATATTATCTCTGATTTCTTATTTATTTCTAATTTTGAATTATTTATGTAATGATCTTTGCTCCCAATGTTATTCATATGGGAGTCAACAAGTCAGTTGGAGCAACGTTGGGTAGTTTTGCTACAGTTATTCGATAGAAACCTAATCTGTTTGCGATATTTCCCAATACTATCGAATGAGTATCGATATGTGATGTCATAGGAAAACAGTCCTATTTTTCCAAGTCTCTCTCTTATCACCTAAAGCTCGGACTATCAAGTAGAGTTTGAAGGTCAAAATTCTTCTATAAGTCACCCGCCTATTACCAATAAGTTCGGAGGTCACAATTCTGTTGACATCCCCCTCCTTTTTCTAAATCCCTCTTCAATGGCTCGGCCTCCTATCATTTATATATACTATAGTATGAAGCTAGTACGGTATAATACAAGGAGGAGTTCAAGCCTAGTTCAAGTCCAGTATACATATGTTGGTGAATGATTTCTCAATAACGATCATAAGAATGGTATCTCTCATACTTTTCAACTGAGGTACTTTTCCCTTATATGACTCAATGTTACAGAAGAGCAGTATTAGCCTGTAATGACCTGGAAAAAAGTATTTCTCATACAAGCGACTGCGGGACTTTTTCCTCAAGCCCGAGCATTTTACGCAAAATCCATAGAAAAATCCAAATTTTTCGGGGATTGAAAATCCGTAGATCTGTCAGCACTGATAGCCCGAATGAAATAGCTCCTTCAAGTAACTAGATATGCAATACATACTCCATTCACCTATTGGCCTAGCCCCTTCAATGAGCCAGATATACAAAGTTTCAAACACAATAAGACTCATAAAACAGCTTCCCTGTCTCCCCTCATTTAACCCCGTTACAGAACACGTGAGTTTTTAAATAGAATGGAGTCCTCGACACTACGAGTCATCGTATTATAGGTAGGTTGATTACATGGACACGTAACAAATGAAACGAATGATTATCACCATACAGGTTTATTCGACGAAAAAGTTTGGGATGACTAGAAATTTTGTACAACCGGATACAATAAATACACAGGGTAGTGTAGATGTTTTGGTCCGAAATAGATTAGGGAAAAATAGGTTAAGTCCGAAAAATGAATAAAATAGGTAAGTCCGAAATAGGTCAAAAATGAAATATACCACAAAAATAAACGAAATTTAGATGAGAAACAATTAAAAACAAGAGCTAAAAGGTAAACTTAAAATTCGCGTCATGAATAAACCGGATTAGAAGATAAAGATTCGATTTAATAGCGACCGGTTTCGGTCATACGGAGATGACCATCATCAGGCAACTGAAGAAGACGGCGATGAACGAAGGTGAGAATGATGTCATCTCGAATAATCACGACGTATGAGGCTGGGAGTACTCGAGCAGGAAGCGCGAAATGGGTGAGACAAAGGTGGCCGCTAAATCGTTTAGAAGATGTTCGCCGTGAACTTTATGTGCCGCAACCGTTTCTGCCTCCTCCAAATGGTTCATTAACCTACCCTTAGAACAATAATGCAAAATTTTCCAGCTTATTTTATCGAAACCGTGTTGGGAGTCTAGACAGTGCTTTGCCATTGCTGATTCAGAAGGTTTCTGAGTGTTGAAGGCGGTGCGATGCTCAGATAAGCGCGACGAGAAGGATCTGCCGGTCTGCCCAATGTAGACTGCCGGACAATCTGAGCACGACAGTTGGTAGATCCCAGATCTTTTTTTGGAAGGAATCGGGTCCTTCACGTTGAGCAGTGACATGTTTCATATCTTTGCTCTGGTCTCAGCCTTATGGAAATTTTCACTGTGGCTGTGATTTTCAAATCTGCGAGTCCGAGGCCCCCCCTCTGTAGTTTCTAGCTTATCCTAATATAATGAAAAGGCGTAGGCTAGATTTATACTGGGTTGAGAAAACGCTGAGAGCCATTATGAAGCTATTAGCTTGTGTTGTCATAAGTTCGGTGACGTCATAAGTAGTTAATCCTGGTCCGCTTACAACATTTGAAACATACTAAAGTAGACTTATACTAGGCCAAGGAGCGGGGCGAACGAGCGGAGTCAGTGAGGCCCCCTAATCTCATCAGCCTGAAATATACTAAAGTAGACTTATACTAGACCAAGAAGCGGTACAGATCAAGCGAGTGTGCTGCTCTGAAGCCTTAGCCTGGAACTGGAAAATATTTTCGTCTCGCAATATCCCTAACATAATCTGATTGGGCAAAATTTTGAAAAGACATGAAACATGATCTTTATCTTTTTGGCTGCGCCAAGAAATGCAATACCCCTTAATCATTCTCTCTGAATACCATAATAATGGATGTCTTATTTTATTTTACCTGCTCTCGAGCTCCTTACTGAAGTGAGAGGTACTTGTCCGAAATTTTTTGAAAATGATACGCCGGGGACTGCAATTAATCATCTTAGGAAATGATTTTTCTTGTTTAATTCTACCTTTAGAGCCAACCCGTAACGTCATCTTTCGTTTCTATAAAGTTACCTGCCAAATGGTGTCACAACGCCTAATATTCTGCCTAAGCTTGTTGTACAAGTAGAGTCTTCGTCGACCAAATGCAAACAATCTTGTTGAAAGACGGATTCTCCATTCACTCATTCAGCCTACGACAGATATATCGATAAAACCTCGAAAGACATATTATTTATGATTCAATGATTTTCTATAGAGCGAAGAAACTTGCTATTTTAAGAGGGAATCCGTTCTGTGGATAAAGCAACTACTTATGAGAAGACTCAAGACTTTGAAAATAATCTTCATTTATTTAGCTCCGCGAGAATAATATTTTTTGGATTTTTATTGTAGTTTACGTTCTTGATTTTTGTTGCATTTTTGCATTTCTAAGTGTTTTCATTGCATAGGTACGGAACCACTCAGTTGATTCACTTTCTTTCAGTACCATACCGGTATCATCATTGAAAAAAAAAGAATAGGCCTACCGTGAGTACAGTCTACTTTGCAGACACTTCCTCCAGCTTATTTGCTTAATTTAATGGTGAACCAATTTAGTTTCGTAACTTTTTAAAATTATAGGATTTGTCTCTAATTTTTATATTCCACTAATCGAACGGATTTGAACGCGATGGGAGAGCAGAGCGAGTCGGGAGCCCATACGGCCCTTCGGTACTCTACTCTCTTATAGAACATCATTTAGGACTAGGAGTGTTGTACTGTTGTTTGCGTTCCCCGTTCATCAGCCGCGATAGTACTCTACTCTCGTGTTCATCTGTTAGTAGTGGCGATACCGTCCGTCCACGCTCGCTCAGTTTCAGCCTTTCTGCCGTTCGGCAACGTGAATGTGTTAATATGATGTGTATGTGTGTGTGTATCGTGTATTTACTGCGTCTTGCGTTTACTTTCCTGTAATGCTGTGGTCTGCTATGTTGCTGTTGTGTTGATCAGATCAGTCAGTCAGCTTGTAGAAGATGCACGCGCAAGTGTGTTAGCTTCGTGTTTTAATGCGTAGTAAAAGTGGAATATTATTTTTCGTGCGATTTCGTATTTTCATGTAACACTTTCAGTTTCTACATGTATTGTTATTTTTGAACTTCTCGAAATCGAGAGAATCAGTCGCTAAGACATGGATAGAAGTTTCGCCGAAAATCATTTCTCGTTGTCGTATGATGTGAAGACGAATTTGTGATTTCAAAAAGGTAAATTTTAATCTACGTCAATATTTACGATATGTTACTAAGTATAATTGAAATGAAATACGCGTCAGTCGTAAATGAGTGAGGTGAGCTTTTTTTTCGAATTTGTACTTCTACACTTCAGAACTTGGAAGATTTGTATGATTTGCATTTGCGAAACTGCAATTGAGGCTCGAGTTTACCGGTATCCGTAAATTTTAGAATAAGAAACACTCATAATCATACAAGGGACCCTTCAGAAGTAGTCTTGAGTATTATCTCGCCGCAAACCAGGAACAAGATGAACGAATTGTATTGGGAGAGTATAAATTGCGCATCGGTCTCTGGTCTACCCTGGACCTACAGAACTAGTCTTATTTTCTAGTTTGAAAATGAAAGCCATCATATGGAATGGTACAGTAAGAGAGTACCTGCTATCCCACTGCTCTGACACATCTTGAAAAATCGTATATCATGATTGAATCGTTACCTGCGAATGTTGTTAAGTGACACTACCCCATTATTACTACGTCCCTTATGGTAACTTCACGCGCAGCAGGGGTAGGAGAACAGATTTTACGCCGAATTAGTCTGAACCGAAAGGTATCGGTTTTAACGTTATGGGTACGGACTTACTTTCAATTTCTGGATTTACCGAAAACGGTCTATCATCGTTGTTTACCGTACGAGAAATTTAAGAAGAAATATTGTTTACTATATCTGTACTCACGCGCCTTCTTGAAATCTAATCAAACATGTGACTAGCAGAAAGAATTTCAAACGGTTATCAGGTAGTAGTATAAGCTAAATCCTGCAAGTTTTTCTCCGCTTTATTGCGTTACTATCAATAAAACAAACTCATAATATTTAACTACGCGCATATTTTTTACTGTAACAGATTGAAAACTCGCGGTGCACTACGATGTCTTTCTGTGTGCACATATTTCTGTGCATGGACAGCAAAAACTCGTGTCGTATGTACGCTTTACTTTTTGAAACTTCTTATATTGTATACGAGGACTTGAGAATTTTATAACGTCGTACTCTGTTGTTGTACCGAAAACTGTAATATGAGACAATTCGATAGTTCCGGATTAAGGTACATCACGCACTGTGCGCGAATATTTTGTGGAACAGGAAGGCTCACCTGAAAGGGAAGAGCTTGAAGACTCGAGTGTTAGTACGAAAACAGATTAAGGATACAAATCGAGAAGTTCACTTGTAGGACTACTCACTGCACGATCCTCATTTACTAATCCCTGCTAAGTTTTACCTTTGCAAATTCCTAGAGGGAAAGATCATGTGCGGTAGATTGCTTGGTCTAAAGCACACGGCCTAATCCGCAGTCATTTCAAGCTCACCTATTTTATTCCTCGCTTGACTGAATCGTTTGTTTTCTATCGCAGAAGAAAACTCGCAGAGAAGGCCTAAAAATATGCGATATAAGCGAGGCTCGTAAAACTGATTCACGCCTATATTGGAATGATAATATGAACGATTATGAGTTCATTAGGTTGCTGAGGTGTATTTCTCGCAAAATAATTCGCATTTTTAAAACTGTTTTCACTTTCGATGCTGCCTCGGTGTTAGTAGGCGTTATATACGCCGTTGTCAGCGGACAAACTATTAGTCTCAACTTTTGGCAGTACACCAAAATGAATTACCAGTTTAATTCCGTGAGGAAGAATTGAAAATTCTCTTTCTTACTCGTCTTTTACGATATCATGCTGAGAAAACGTTGCGTTGGAGCCGTTTCTGCTAGGTCAAAAATTCATTGACATTCCTGAAGAGCTGAGAGAAAATGAAAGAAAGGAGAATACATGTTTGAAAGCGCAGGCTTCTTTCGGTAAGGAAAAACTTCCCTTTAATTTCCAGATACTCGGACCCCGTCTCTCAATATTTTCCTTCATTCTGTTAATTCCTGTTTGTGTTCTCCAAAGTTATCGAGCCCGCTTGTGTTACGTTTATCGAAAATATCATTTACGAATTTCAACGTGGTAAAGGGAAAAGTCCACTATTAAATGATCGAAAAACGTGTTGTAGATCAATATAATATTATTGACTAAATATCAAAAATACGTTCTTTCCTCTTCATACAACATTACATGATTACTGTTTGTCATCACACATTGTGTATTGATAGTCTGAAGAGTTATTTGTACAGCTGACAATATTGCTTATCTTTATAATTATTTAATACTCTACGTTTATCTCTGTTAAGAGCATAAATCACTGTCTATTGTAGGAATTTGCGCGAATGCTCAGGCTTATTCGGGAGATATTCGCTGCTCACGAGATGAGTTCTATTCAGTAAATGGAAGAAGAATTGAAGAAGGTGACGAAGTCGTAAGGATCACTCGCCAAAGTTCGTATTCTGGTCCGTTAGCGTTACTCGAAGGATATTTGAAGGAGGATGGCTCCCCCACGTACCTGAATAAGGGAGGGTTTCGTCTGTACACTAGCCTCTCGCTGAAACCCCTCTTCGCACTCCATAAAATAGCGGTACTCCGTGCCTTGGCGAAGATTGAAGACTCAGGCCAGGGTGTCTCTATCTGTTGCTAGTAGTGAAAAATTGGTCACAGTTCACATCATCGAAATTCTCTTGACATGTTTCATGTCTTTACGCTGACCTAATCCCCCTGATCCCTATTGAAATTTTGCAAGTTTTTTTTAAACGCGAGTGCTCCCCCACCCCCCATTATCCCGTGGGTGATTCGAAAATTTGCGAGTTTTTTAACGCGAGTTCACCCCGCGAGTTCACCTTGCTTAGTTTATATTCGAGCATTATACTAGCTTTATGGTGCCTTTATACTAGCTTCATGTAGGCTTTATACCAGCTTTATACTAAGATTTCTCAAAGTTCTGACTCTTAGCCAAACCCACATTATACTAGACCTAATATACACTTTATGAAGGCTAAAGTCTTCTGACCCCTAGAGAAACTTCATAGTTCGCCTCATTATACTAGCTATATGGTGGCTTTATACTAGCTTTATACTAAGATTTCTCAAGTCGTCTGACTCTTAGCGAAACCCTGAATATACTAAACCAATTATACACTTTATGAAGGCTTAAATCTTCTGACTCCTAGAGCCCTTCATAGTTCGCCTAGCCTAGTTTACATGCTAGTTTAAACTAGCTATATACTAGGAATACCACAGGCTCATTCCAAACTAAGCTCCTTTATACCATAGGCTCATACAAAGGGGAAGTTCGTATTAGTCTCTACCAGCTAGGCTAGATCTCTCTTTGATGTGTGCAGTGAACTCACCGTGTTTGCGAGTACCACCTCCCCGTATGCAAATGACCTTGGGTCTCTGAAGCTTTCATTATACTAAGCCTGAATCAGTATGCTGTAGTAGGAATAGCCAACATTATAAAGGCCTAATATACATATTTTAGCTTGAAATGTAAACTAGATTTGTACTAGATCAAGCCAGATTCCTACCCTGAATTTGAAATTTGCTTGCGTACATCCGTGCGTCGAAAGCTTTCACTATACTGAGCCTGAAGTAGAAGGAATACCCTTTATTGAAGTACTAAAGTAGACTTATACTAGACCAAGAAGCGGGGCGAACGAGCGGAGTGAGTGAGGCCCCCTAATCTCATCAGCCTGGAATATACTTAGGTAGACTTGTACTAGACCAAGATGGGAACGAACGATTGGAGCATGCTACCTTATAGAAGACAGACATGAAACATGATCTTTTTCTATTTGGCTCCGCCAGAAGATTTTTTCTGGTGATGTCATCATTGGTATAGCTGCTGTAACACTATAGTCCACTCGCCGAAGAGTGGGAGTAACGTTACAACCCAAATTAGATCTTTCGGTACCTTGTGAAGCAAGAAAAGTGGCCCGCGAGTATCGACTCTTCGGCAAATGGACTATACTCGAGTCCTTTTCTCTCATATAGATGTTACTCTAGAAGCGCTAATATTTTCACCTTTTCAGTCACCGTGGTGCCCTAAAAAAGAATTCATCTTATAAAAATTTTGTTTCCAACTACTCAAGTATTCTTTATGATGAGTTAGAAAGCCTATCAGGACTAGCTGCTCCAAGTTTTGGCGATAGATTTTGGAGAGATGAAGAGAATCGGTCTCCTATGAGAGTAGTTTTTTAAACTTCTAAAGCTGTATTGACAATTAAAAAATTCACTTTTCTTTCGACGGAGTTGAATAAGGGGAGGCAGGAGACCTGTTTTATGGAGTACTTTGGAAGAGCGTTTCAAATCTAATGGTGTTTGAAGCGTTTCATATCTGGCTTATTGAAGGGGCTAAGCCAATTGTTGTATGAAGCATTGCATATCTAGTTAACTAAAAGGGCTAGACTGACTTCCGAGCCATATAATATGATAGATAGGGGACTTGTAGAATTTTCAACCCCCTAGCTTTGCCGGTCGGCTGGCCGAATTTTTTTCCGACCTACCCCCCCCCTCTCTCTCTCTCTCCCTCTCTCATGAAACAGGTTCTCTGTTCCTATCTAAGGTCTGCGCTCATTCGTTCCTACTATTACCTTAGTATAGAACTTGATGTAAGCTAGATTAGGCTCAGAAAGCTAGTTCAGGTTTCCAACCAAGTTTACTCTTGGAGGAACCCTAGTATGGAACCAGTATGAAAGTACGATCCATTATAGGCCTAGAATGCATAGTATAGATCGCCTAGAAGCCTAGTTTAAACTTGATGTTAGAATTTCATTACTCGCGTACAAAGCTAGCATAAAAGTAAGCCTACTATCAGCCTATTTTAAAAACTAGTATAAAAGTAGCTACGTAAAACAGCTTTTATGTGAGACCAAGAGCCAAAAATTTTCCAAGTCTCACAACAGGAGGGGAGCTCTCGCAGAATTTCGAATTAGAGTAAGAGACAAGTATGAAGATATGAAAATGCCATCATATACTTGTAAAAAAATCAACCAAGTTTGTAGCACTTGACTTGAGAGTTTGGATGAGTCGATGACAGCACAATTTTATTCCCGATGTTACAAACCTAACTTAACTCTCCCTATGTAACGGCAAAATTGTAAAATCTTCCTGTGGCAAGTTTTTATGCAAATTGTCATATCGTGCCAGATAGAAGGGTTTCTTATAAGGCTTTACTGGCATAAAATTTCTGTGTCGATGAAGAGGTCGCAAAATTTTCCCTCATTAATATTTCGTATGGTTTGGATGAAGTCTGTTTCAAAATACTTCAG
The DNA here is from genome assembly GCA_035079395.1 of Aspidiotus destructor. Taxonomy (NCBI): domain Eukaryota; kingdom Metazoa; phylum Arthropoda; class Insecta; order Hemiptera; family Diaspididae; genus Aspidiotus; species Aspidiotus destructor. The sequence continues at coordinate 4,012,814 of JAVHKZ010000003.1, read as the reverse complement.
TTTCTTTGTCCTGAATGCAAAATTCCACCGAATGAATGCAGTTTCGGAACTTGAATGTCTGTAAAATCCTTCATGATGGCAGGTTGTGTTCTGTGACCGTAGATATTTTTTTTTGTGCGACCGATGTTTGTTTGTATCTCTCTTTGAAGTATACCAGATAATGCATAAATCAGAAATGTTTATGCTTTGCGATCCACCACGTTGCGGTATGTGACAGCTATATACTCATGAAAAAATCTTGGAAGAAAATTCAAGTAGTGCCTGCACGTTTTCTGTTGGAAAATAATACTGTCCGCTGCTTTGTACGGGTGGTAGAAAAGAGTGATTGCAGTTATTGAGGACAAGTTGAGCCAACCTGTTGAGAAACACTCCTGTCGAAGAAGAAAATATCCTGCCTTTATTGTCTTTTTGAAGTAGTAGCTGTTTAGTCAACATGTATACCTCTTCCTCAATGTGAACGCCTGAAAAGTGGTGATTGAATTACATGAGCTATAATTTCTTTCCAGAAATTTCATACAGCATTGGAATACTTTTGAAATTGAATTGTGCAAACAAATAGTTATTCTTTTGTCAATATTATAGTTAAAATTTCTGATTATCCTTGTCCTGACTCCTTTCTCCCCACTAATCGTTTCCATTTCCTCAAGAAAGCCTTTGGGCGTAACTGAAATTTTCATTATAGTCGAGAAGGTGTTGCAATTTCAAGACTTTCGTCTGCATATCACTTGAGCACTTACTCTGAAAAAAAAAAAAAAAATGATCTTGTTTTTACTTTCAGATTTAATTGATATTCTTTGGGAGATCCCTCTATGAATTCTTTAGGAACTAAAATCTCTGAAGAAAGATAAAAATTTGATGAATAGGTTAGGTTAGGTTATGTGACTTCAAAGAATGAGTCTCTATAGTTGTAAATATTATTGGATGGTCGATTCGAAACGAAGAATGCAAATGTGATTGAATAAAATGAGCTTAGCGCGAGATAGACTTTGTAAAAAACCATGATTTCCAAAAAAACTGACGCTGAACGGATCGAGAGAATTGCTACTATCACGTACTTATGCTTCAATTTATGTATATTTTATGAAAAGTACATTCTGTCAAAATGTATCCCTTTTTTTTTTTTTTCAAATGAATTGAAGAAATTTGTGTGTTTGAAGATTCGTCCAAGGTATAAAGCGCTCTGAATATTCTCGAGTGAAAAGTGGCTCGAGTTTTCACATATCCTTCCGAGAATACTAGTGTATCAATTGATCGTGTTTCAAACAATCAAGTCAGACTCGCTGAACTACAAATTATACCTCATGGCGCTTCATTCATTCTATTATGTCCGTGAACTCTTCAACTTTTTAGTTTTGAGTCGATCTTTTTGACATTCAGCGTTCTTACCTGTTCATCAATTGAGTAAACGTGTGTAGGTATTTCTTCAATTTAGATTTCTTTACTCAGGGTCAATTAATTGTCCTACAGAAGAGCTAGAATTCGTTGTCCTCCAGTCATCTTCGAGTTGTTCATCAAGTTAACAGTCTAACGTTGGAAATATTGATGAGATACCTATGCAGTATTGTTAAAATCGGTCATTTACTAATGTCAATTTGTGTGAGGATTATTCCTGCAATGATAGCAATCTAATTCTTCCATTTCGAAAGATCCCCGAGGTGATAAATTCCGTTTTGTTCAGTCTTCTGGGCTAGATTTCGGTAAATGCTGAGGGGAAGTTTTAGTCTATCATCCCTTTGCACTCGTCGTTTACCTAGAGACAAGTATACCTTTTGAATTGGAAAGTGAATTTTTGGTGTATTTCACGAGCCCGCAATACTCTTCGTCAAATCTCAAAAATGTGTCCGGGCGTCCTCACGGATGACCTTGAGACTTGTAAAAATTTTTAAAGTCGAACCTCAGCGATACCCCTGATTCCAAAATTTGCGTCCGGGCCTTTATACAGTTCTCTAGTATAGAGGAAATGGTATTATACTGTCTTAAAAACGTATACAATATACTGGAGATGAACTAGGCGAGGACCTCCCCTTGTATTGTACTACATTTATACTAGCTTTATACTGGGATTATACTAGTTAGACTTATACTAAAGGGAGAAGAAGGACAAACTAACTAGGTCTCTCTTTGATCTATGCAGTAAATTGACTGTGTACTGTATCCTTTCATAAGCCTCCTTCATACTAGGCTACAGCTTAGCTTCTATAAGCTTGGTATATAGTTTATCAGGTCCAGTAAAATGAAAGCTCAAGAACTGACCAAGAAGTGGGCCCACCCCAGGCTACTATAGTGGGTTTAGCTTTCATCATATGGACTTGATTTATACAATATACTAAACCAAGGAGAGTGAGCTCTAAAAATTGTAAACTAGACTCATACTAGACCATGAAGGGGGCGAAGCCATTAGCCTAACATACAGTATTCTGAAGAAGACTTATACTATACCGAGAAGGGAAGCAAGCGAGCGAAGCATGCTATCTCAAGACCTGAAACATGATCTCTATTCATTTGGCTAGGCCTGAAAATTTCATTCTTCCTCTCCTGAATCAAAGAAACCATTCAGTTGGAAGTGAGTTCCGAAGATATGAAGAAACTCGATAATAATTGAACCACTAACGAAGCGAATTACGAAGTAGCTGAAGCAGATGAAGACAAGGAAAATGTTGAGACATAAAAGCGTGGGTGCTAAAAATCAAAAAACTTCAATACGAATTTAGGTTAGAAAAAAATTGAAAACTAGAATAAAAGAGGGTGACGAGGAGGAGAATTTAAATAAGTCAGAATGATCTTACAGTTATCAATTTGATTGATCGACCAATTAATGTCTCGCTGACATTATTACGTATTCGTAACATTTTTTCTTACACGAGAACCTGTCTTATGTAAGACGAACTCCGTGACGTGACTGCAAAATTAATAACACGAGTGTGAGAGAGATAACGTATTAGAAGCCCACGCTATACATTTTGGTGCTAATCTTAAATGGACGAGAACTTGATGCGTTCAAACGCTGTCACCATTAGTGAAAATGGATTATCTGTCATGGTCAGCGTGAAAATAAAAAATTCTACTACAGCCAGTACGGGAGAAACCGTCTTTTTCACATTATTTGTATCGTGCGCTAACATTTTGATTCTTTAATCCTCGTGCCTCAAAAAGTTGGAGGAAAAAATAGTAGCCTTGAAAAAGAAGCCGCGCATACAGAAATTAGTCTAGACTGAGCGAAGCTGCCCCTTGAAAGCACCCTTTGAGAATTGGCCCCGAGTAGCTCTAATGGTCACTGCCTTGAAGAGCCGATAAAAGTTCGAAGGCCACGTCCATTCTTTGACTTCAGCAGAACGTTGAAGTCCTTCTCCGCCAAACGACATTTTTGTGTTCAAAAAGAAGAGAATTTGTTCTACTTCTAGGAAAACCATTGAATCTTTGAGTGGCTACCAGAAGAAGACTTTTCACAGCACAAAAAAGATATCATATTTCATGTTTCACAATGGATGACGTCATGAATATTTTATCCCTAAAGTAGGTCAAGGCTACCGCATGATACGAGCAGTTTGAAATAATGACCTAGCTTTTGTGCTTGATGGAGGTACCCCCTTGAGTTAGCATCCATTCTAGGATAATTTAATTCTAGTAAGATGTACGTAGTAGGCTAGAATTATATTGGTTTAGAACTGGAAATGTTTTTGAGTCCTTCGAGGCCGGGGTACTGTAGGTTAGACTGAATAGCTTACAGACTTTCTCCTTGTTCCCTAGCCTAGTATAGCCTGGTCACCTGGTGTGCTAGCATATTTTGTTATTAGTATCTAGTTTAGGATAGTCGAATTTTGAGAATTTTCCAAGTCCACAAATTAGGTCAAGGTCACAAGTGTTGTATCGTTTTTAGCGCGTGACGTGAAATTTCGACTGAAACTTGCTAAAAGATTGTGACTTGACTGTGCGTGTAGACGCCTGCATTATTAGCGAGTATGAAATTGGCTATTGTCCCGTAGGGTGTCGTTTTAGTCCTACCATCATTCTTGACAGTTCTTTTCTTTATCCACGGCACTGGCGTGAAGTGAATTTTCAGGCAACTATTCTTTCCTACTTTGTTGTACATGGTTATTGTCATTTGGCGCACTATGATGTAGGACATTGCAATGAACATTACAGATGAGTTCGGAGATTGCTATTAGTTAGTGCGTTTGTAGACTGTGAATGAACGATAGTAGAATTGTCCAAGAATTGTCTGACCCATTCATTGTTTGTTGCCATGTGTTTATCCTACTCCAGAAGCAGCTTGCATTGGTTCCTGCAAGAGCACCTACTTGGTAGTGCCGAGGATCACAATCAGGGAGATGAGTCAAAAACAAGCGGGTTGCCTTTTCTCAATTGTCTCAAGAAAGGTTGCAGGAAAATGAGGCAGAAGAAAGCGTTACTGGGGTGGATTTTTGGGAGTTGTACAAGATGACTTGCTTGTGGTGTCTCATGGGTGATTAGGAAGGTAGATACAAAATTGCTGATCACTACACCTCTTTCTCTTTCTTTTAGTTTCTATTTCGTCTGATAGGACGAGTTTCATCCTAATGAAGATCGGACGTACATTGGAGATTGGTATATAATAAACTAATTTCTGCATTTCTGAATCAATATCCTTTGGTTGTATATTGGTGAATTTCTACTGTTTTTTCTATCTATTTGAGCTCATAAATGATCGACAATTAAGATGTTCTAGGTTTTCCTGTAAAATCTCTCTCTTTATAATTTGTTGGAACTTTTTGCCATTTGTTTCAAGGACAATTTCATGGATTGAAGATCTCGAATCCTCTGCTTCGTTTCTCTCTCTTGCCTCTGTAAGATTTCGCACTTCTTTGATAAATTGTGATACTTTCCAACATTTTCCAGAAAAAATGAATTTTTGAAAATTTTTCAACGTTTTGGTCAATCGGTATTCTGTTTGCCTCCATCAGATTCGACGAAGGAACTGGTGCTGGAGATGGAATAATCTTGGACAGCAGTTTTACTGTTCTTCATTTCTTTTATTTCAGTTATCACACATTTGATTTTACTCAATATGAAGAAATTTACGTACAACTTTTCCTCTGGTTGTTGATAAACAGGTGGTATTGCCGACAAACGTGTTTTTCAATACACAGGAAATTAGTCGGTTACCAGTTCGTTAAAAATTTGTCAATTTAGTAGAGACTCGACTAGGATACTCCCTGTCCGCTGAAAATAGGAATATACTTTCACGGGAATAATTGTGTATTTCGTCGCAGCGTGTAAAATCAATTTTCCTTTCATAGACACAAATATAATTGTTGACCTTCTGGCGTGGTGAAGTATGAAAAGATTCATTTGACGGGTAAAAATTTGAAAACTGAATTGTTTCAATACCTCTGTGTGCACAGTATAATTATGAAATGCGTCTAATTATGTGGAAGGAAATCGTCTGTAATAGATTGGAAGTACATAAGGATTACGTCACGGTGCTCTAATAACGCATATCGTATCGGACAGGGCAAAATGTCATTAGTTCGCGAGGTATGCGTGAACTATACGAGAAAGCTTACATCAGAAACGTGTGTCCACTTTATACCTTTCGGATGAGTGGTCAACTCGGAAAAAGATAATTTCGCTGTTGAAAATCCAAGTACTCTGTTTTCTCAAACGTCGACGTAATTCTATTTTGCTAATGTTGTCAGAGAATTCCGACGCACTCGTTGTTAACGACTAAATTTTTAAGTATTATGCTACGCTTGTTTTTGGCTTAGAATCGAGACTTCGAGCACAAATTCTTCCCACACTAGTCCCAGAATCTACGCGAAGATACTCGCGTGTGTCAACAAGTTTGACTCTAACCAGATACCATATCATTGGCTCGTCGTGATACGCAATACACTATAAAAATAAAAATTTTGCGTTGTTCAAGGTGAACGAACGACAATGACATTGTATCGCGCATAAACTATTTGTTTATACCGGACAAAACTATCGAATTATAAAACGTGTAGATTTTGTTTTTCCGAGTATATAAATTGAGTTGTGTATGTTCTATCGTGCGAGACGGATTCAGATCAATTATCACCCTTTTTTCGAATTACATTATGCATATGTAATAAGTACTTCATTTATTTTATATTAGTATAATTAAGAAGGAAGTGCTGGTAGAAAAAACGTGACGGAATTTGAATAGTCCTCTTGTTTTTTCGTATGAGATCGTTTACGTCGATTGAATTGTTTTTGAATCTAGTAGCAAAGAAAGTCCCCAAGGGCATTCACTAGTCCGATTTATGTCAACTTTCGATTCGCATAATAGTGTTAATAGAATATGAGATGGGTTCAGAGTTCGACCCTTATGTAGCAAGGTGATAGACCTGTCGATGCCGCAACGTGTCATAAACTCCTATGTTGAGGTGAGCTGGCTAGTGTCCATTTTGCTGGATCTGGAAGGCGCGATCATTGCACTTTAAGGGTGAATTTCTTCTAGAGCTGGATGAGCTCAAAAGAAAAATTAAGAAAGATATCCGTAATTTTGAAATTTTAAATCGTCGTTATCAGGCTTCAATTTGACGAGCCCAACGGTCGCTGCTGCCATACATTCTCTCATAACTCCTCATTCCAATTCCTGAAAGTGATTACACGTGTATTGTTGTACTCTGAATGCCCCCGGGTTTGCAAAAATGACTGAGGAAAATTAGAGAATCCCTGTCTATTTTCTATCGTAGGTGATTGTTTTTGAGAAATCAAATTAGGCACTCACAAAGACTATGAAGTTGAGCTCTAGTTGCTGGTGATTAGGAGGGATAAAACCTTTTGAAGATTCAGAAAGTGATGTACGTTTTTTGCATGCAGTAATGAAGAAGAATCATGCACGTATTATGAAACACAGAGAGAGTCTGGGCCAGCGTATATTGCAAGATTTTTCTCTCTTGGAGACGTGTGAGGTGAATCTAGTGACGATTATTATTGAAACTCATATTGAGTAGAAAAAGGTGTAAGTAGAGCGTTTAAAATTGAAAAAATTGAAAAAGTCTTTTCAAATGTACAATTCTACTTTAATAGTTGCTTTTACAAAAATACTTTCGGGTGTTATCCCATCATCAGTTGTGTCGCAACTGAAGAAAAGGCCTTAAACAAGAGTTTTTATAGTATAACGCTGTGATCTTATTGGCTGTAACAATGCTGTGCTGTGATTGGTTCACTCAGAGACTTATTCTTGCACTATTTAGACAATGCGTTCTTATTGGCTAAAACATGCTGCTTAGTGATTGGTAATCCAAACCATGAAATACGATGTGAGGCAAGAAGCTCGAACCAGAATTGGGAAAGTACTGTTGGACATTAAAGAGAATCTGTGCCGAACCGATGTCAGAACGCAAGTAATGCAGAGGAAGGTCACAGATCTCCAAAAGAAGATCCGACAGAACAACCTGATTTTGACGAAGGCAGACAAAGGCAGCACGGTAGTGTTGATGAATAAGGATGACTACACCCAAAAAGTGGAGTCGTACATTGCAGCCAATGGATACAAAGAGCTGACAAAGGACCCAACACAGAAATACCAAGAGGACCTGAAAGCTGTGTTGAAACGGAACAATGTATCTGATAATGGCAGGACGCTTGAAATGAACCCGGTAGCACCAAGACTCAAGGGGCTTGTAAAACTCCACAAAGCAAACCGTCCAATGAGACCCCTGGTCAACAGCATCCAATCACCCTGCTACCAGATAGCAAAGATTGTAGCCACATTCTTGAAAGAAAACTACCAGTTTGCTACGAGAAAGAGCATCAGAAACAACGGAGAACTGATGGAGCAACTGGACAAGTTGGAAATCAAGAGTAACGACAAGCTGATATCCTTTGATGTGACTAACATGTTTGGAACCATACCGAAGGAGGAACTTCTCACTTTGCTCAAAAAGAATAAATATCATGGGAATCCTGATGGACTAAAGTACGCCAATATAGTGGAAGAGATCATGAGTCAGACCTACTGCCGCTTCAATAACAAATTCTACAACCAGGAGAGGGGACTTGCGATGGGATCACCGTTGTCACCAATCCTGGCAGAGATATTCATGAACGACATGGAAAACAAGATATTGAAGGGCAGCAAGTTCAGAAACTCAATCAAGCACTGGGCCATATATGTAGATGATATCCTGATTGTGTGGACAGGCACTAACAGACAGGTGGACTTGTTGCTTTTGGAAATGAATGCGATGAATGACAGCATCAAATTCACAGTGGAAAAAGGCAATGAGACCATCAACTATTTGGACCTTACACTCACACTGGATAGTAATAGGATAGAGTACAAAATCTACAGGAAGCCAACGCACACGGACACCATCATCCCAAATGACTCCTACCACCACCCTAAGCACAAGCTAGCGGCAATTCAGAACTACTGCCATCGAGCTATTGCTGTACTAAAGAACAATGAAGAGAAGAGGAAAGAAATAGAGGTAGTAAAGCAGATCGCAAAAACCAATGGCTACCGTAGTGGTGTGGTGGAGGCAATCTTTAGGAAAATGGAAAATAAAAAGGGAATCCATGAGAGCACGGTGAGAAAGTACTCCGGATCAATACCATACATAGGAAAGTATACAAATAAAGTGATAAAGGCGTTCAATGGCTATGAAGTAAATGTGGGTATCCAGAATAACTTACCCATGGTGAAAAGAATTAGCAACGACCAGACGGAAGCCAAGGACGAGGGGAGCTTGAGTGGAGTTTACAGGCTCAGTTGTGACCAGTGCGAGGGCATATACATTGGTGAGACTGGGAGAAAGTTTGAGATCAGGAAGAAGGAGCACGAAAAGTCAAAGGAGAAAGAAGATGGCAAATCACTGTTTGGCAAACACTGTAATGAGGAACACCACAATGGAGATGGGATATTTGAAATCATACGTGTAGAGAATCGCTTGAAAAGAAGAAAACTTTGGGAGCAAATGGAGATTACAAAAGCCAAGAGGAAGAAAGCCTTCATCTTGAACAATGTAGTCACATTCGACAGCGAAAAATTATTCGGCCTGGTGATTGGACGAGAGAAGAAGAACAGAGTTGACCAATAAGATGGCAGGAAACCAGTTAGCCATTAGGAACACCGTATTTAGCTTTAGAATGAGAACCAATCACTAAGCACTAAGCAGCATGTTTTAGCCAATAAGAACGCATTGTCTAAATAGTGCAAGAATAAGTCTCTGAGTGAACCAATCACAGCACAGCATTGTTACAGCCAATAAGATCACAGTGTTATACTATAAAAACTCTTGTTCAAGGCCTTTTCTTCAGTTGCGACACAACTGATGATGGGATAACACCCGAAAGTACTTTTGTAAAAGCAACTATTAAAGTAGAATTGTACATTTGAAAAGACTTTTTCAATTTTTTCAACTAGTGACGATGGTGTTCTTAGTGAGCCAAGATCATAAGAAGGATAATGGTTCCATTTACTCCAATTCATTGTGCTGGACTGGTTTTCGCTCTTGCGCGATTCTCCGATTCGGAGTTGAAATCTGATAAAGTGTGGAGAATTCGGGAGTGAATGCGCGGTAGTCTTTCCACAGCTTCGACTGATTCCGCGGTAGCTGGGGACCCAGATAGGAGCTACGAAATAGGAGATGGATCAGAGGCTTATGAGGAGAGTGGATGATGAGTGGAGTGAACTTTGGCATGTTACGATGGATAGGAGATTAGAAACACGAAGAAAGGTGTGGTGACGGTGAAAGAAAATTTTGTTGTTATGGAATATGCGAAACCATCATTGAATTTTGAATCATCTGCGAAGCAAAGGGTAACGATGCTGCCAGTATGTAAGCTAGTATATTTAGGAAGTAGGTGGGAGTGGTGGTCGATTTTGTGGATAGTTTACATAGTGGCTGGAGTATAACCCACGAAAGTATGGTAGGCAAATGGAGAGGAGATGGCGCATGTAAGTTGATACTAGCTGGAGTTGGAGCAAATTTTTTGACATCTATTTGTATTCGGGCTGAGAGTCAGTCAGAAATTTGCGTCACGTAACGCGACGCTTTATGACGTTACCAATGACCTTGACCCACTTTAGAGACTCCAAAAAATTCTGACCTTTAGCATTCACTATGGTAGGCCTAGTATACAGCATACTAGGTTTAAGCGAACTAGGCCTGAACTAGGCTGTTATAGTAGATATAGCCGTCATTATGTAGGCCTACTTGTACTTTTTTCTTTGTGGATGAGAGGGTCCTCACAAAAATTTGGCCCTGAATCCTCAAAAGCTAGATTCGGCCCTGATTGGCTCTGTGACACTCGCAGCTCAAATTTCTTCGAGTCTCTGTCCTTCTTGAGCTCAGATCCAGTACTTTTTCAAGTTTTTAGGGCTTGACCTTCGAAACTCGCCCTATACAAATTTCAAAAATTTTGAATTAATCACCCAGAAGCAAAACTTGACTTCCCCGTGTTCTATTAGGCAGAGGAATCATCGGTTGTCCTCTATTGGAATCGAGTCCTTGGTAAATACGAAGAAGAAATGGGGTGAATAAAAACAAGATACAAAAAGACTGATACTGAGTTCGATGCACGTACGGGACTCATTTCGAACGACGGGGTGACGATGAGATTCTAGTCTATCTTTTTCAGTAAAGAGAAGGTCTATAGATGTGCAAGTGAATTTCTTCATCAGAAATTTTCATCAATACGTCTTTGCTCACAAGAAATGGTCTTGTAACAGTAGACTTTACTTCTTCCATAGACACACTGAATATTTGTCGTGACAAGAGGGTCGGTCTTTCAATGTTTTCGGACTAAATTCGTATTTTTCAATAGTCACCTCGCGTATAAATACCGGACGGCCACAGCCTCTCGACCGTAATCTATCCGCTAACCATCAGTAGAAGTACATAATATACGATTGGATTCGTTATCGTTTCTGATAACAATCGACTTCAAAATTTTGTTTACACTAGTGCGATATTGTACGTAAAATTCTCTCGACAAAATAAGATCTATAAGATTTTAACTATAACTCATTTTACTCTGAAAACTGCGTACTAAAAAATATTGAGTGTTTACCAAACATGAGTGCAGTGAGACTATAGGTAGTCAACATTTGCGTTGAACAAATTCCTGTTTCGAGTACTGACTTTTGACTCGAGGAAGGTGTTTAACGAATGATTACCGTGTTACAAGGATATTACCATGATTCTATTACGGGGTATGATCAGAAATAATAACAGGTCTTTCTCTTCCTTAATTCCAGTTACGAAATAGCAATTTTTTTCTGTTACGTCGTTGACGTTCATGAGTGAGAAAATCGGTATTATAAATTACGCGGAAAACACTGTATTGTAATGAATATATATGCGACGCTTTGTCATCTAATTAATGCCCACTGTCGTCGTTATAGCACTTCGAGACGACCATCTCTCGGAGATTTACTGGAGTTTAAACACAAAACTTGTTCTACCTCGAATTCTTTCCAGTCCTGTTCGTCGTATAGCGCGATGCAGGAGGATTTGTACGACACTTGACTATGACCTGGCCTATACAGTTTCGAGGTCCGGTTAATACAGGACTGTCAGTAATCACTGTGCGTACAATGTTTGTTCAGAAAAGAATTCGCTGTGAAATATTGGGGGGGGGGGGAGATACTCGGAGGAGTATATTTGAGTTGCAAATATCCTAGAAAATGAAATTGAGTGACGAGCGAGGGCTTTCGGTTCCACGACCGCGATAAGACAAGACATGATAGCAACTAACCCAACGACGCCGAGAACGTCCAGAGAAATCAGAACTGAACTAGCGATCATCAGGAATGTACCTGTTTAGCACATAGTGACATCATTTCTACTCCGATGATGAATTATTTCGGTATACTCAAGCGCGATGTATTTGAAGTATCCTTTCGGTAGAGGAGAATTTCCATTTTCCAACCACTCCTTGAAACTGTGACTACTGGTAATTTAAGGGTCCGAAAAGGCCAATTCTCGTACGTTTTCTTTTTCCGAAGATTTCTTATTCTCGGTTACTCCAATCTTGATCTGAGGAATAGTCTCCCCTATATCGTACATTCTATCTTACGCACGCAATCCTCTCTATCAGCAAGGTCCCTCAAGTAGACAAACAATCCTTCGTACGTACGACTGCAAAACGGTAGGAAAAAACCGAGCCCAATCCAACGCTCCTTACTACCGTGGTTCAGTTCACGCGAGGGAAGAGGTAATGGAATTGAGGCGTGTAATTTTTCCAAGAACCTTCATACCAATATCCAAATTGATCTCATTCTTTCTGGCCAACTTCCTCGTGCTGGAAAGCAAATTGATTCAAAGAGATACGCACCAATCTCTATGATGGATAAAGCTACTAAACGTAGCGATCTTGTGTGCTAGAAGATAAGAGTACAACCTTTGGACTACAACATCGGTCGAAGTATGTTTGCTATCGATCCTAAATTCTTGGTAACCATCTCTGTCAAAGTTCGTCAAATCCAAGTAGTTTCAAGTCGCGACTTCTCGTTCGACCAATCTCAATGATCTAATTCTCTCCTCTGTCTTGTCTGTTGCATTCATTTCGATCTTGTTGATGAAAGCGCTCGACGCTTAACTTTTTGTCCTGTTTTTGTATTTCTTACTGTTCTTTTTGAGTATTTCCTTCTTCGCATATAACCGTAAATTAGAAGAACGAATTCGTTCAACGAAGTAATTAATCGAGAGATCCTCCCCTAGTAAACTCTGTGGAAGAATATTGTGCGTATTCAGATACTCGAGAAGTTCGCTCAGGAGATCTTAAGGATCAGTAATACGTACACAGAACATCGTCTACATACCTGTGAGCCTATGATAAACATGACTCTACAACTCTTGACCCGAAAGAAAAGATCAAGTTGGCACACGAATACTTTTAAAATGAGGAAACCAATAAGGATACCTACCTCTTCAGGAAACTCCCATCAATGAAATTACAAAAGTTCGGCGATTCGCAGATATTGAGTGGATCAAAGAATATTTCTGACCCTTCATGGGGGATATAAAATTTAGTTAATCACTCATACTTTGGATATATTTGGGAATAAATTAGCAACATCAGAAAGCAAAGAATCCAGTCCAGAGGAAGGTTTCTCAAGCTCATCAGCCAAGGAAGTCGAATCAAGTGTATGTGGCTTGAGTTCATTGAATAATTGCAGCGCAGTGCACTCTTCTATTCCAGTAATGCGAAATCTCATTTTGGAGGGGAACAATTCCCCAACGTTTGATGTGATTAGGAGTTGTCAAACCAGGAGTCCTTCAATGATTTGATTCTTTCCATAGTTTGTCTTCTCAGGGCCAGTTTTACAAGCGCCAGTTCACTGCTAACTTTGGGATAACTGAACCTCTCCTAACCCTGACCGCCCGATTTCGGGTGGTTGGAGTTACGTTAACCTGGGGTTAGCAGCTAACTTCAGTTGGGTAAAACTGGCCCTCAGACGACGAAGATAATCTCCTCTGCAATGAAGACAGGGAATGTGTTGCTTAATCGGCTTTGATTGTTGCCAAGGATTTCCACTGTTGAATTTTCTTCTTCTCACCATTCTCCCTAGCTTTATTTCGGAAGCCGTATAAAACCGCGTAAGCTTCGAGCAGGGACAATCGACTGTGCCAAACGCCATCAGTATGGAGTAGTCCTTCTAATGAGAGGCTATCATTGGCAAATTTGATTTGTATCCCCCCTTCGATGGTGTAGCCTTCGCGACACCTCTGTATGTTATTGATTCCACGTAGTTTTCAGGTTCGACGTGACAGTTCGATCGAGTTCTCTCAGGCACGGACAACAAAGATTAAAGTTTAGGTAGGCCTAGGTTTGAAGAGATATCTGTTATCATAATCTTTGTTGAAAAATTCACTATCGTTCTATCGTTGTGTAACGAATTTATGAATGAAAATTACTGTTTTATTACTTTCATTATCGTTAGACGATATTATCAACTTATAAAAATTGTCGTACTGTTGATCGTTGTACCCTCGCTTCGATAACATTGATGATTGTGCGACCAAACGAATCCGAATTATCTGTAGATATTTGGTCGATAATATAATAATGCTCTTTCATCTTATTTGTCGGGCAAAATATTAATCTTCGTTCCACTTTCTTGAAATTCCAACTACGAAACTGAGAGATTACTGACTTTCATCGCGACTCGTATTCTCACCTTATTAGTATTGTGAGAAAAATATTCGAATCGCGGTAGAGCATTTTCCATTAACTCGTGTACTCTTATTACGAGAACGAACATCGTATATGAATATTTTCACTTTCAAAATTTGTGCATGACGTGCGTGCCTGTGGAATTAGCGACTGATGCGTTCGGAAGACAAAGTATCGAAAAGAAGATCACCACGAGAGAATTTTTTGTACCGCTAGTTGTTTGTTTTTCCATCTTAAAGTGAGTTTTTATTGTTTGTCCTATCGGATTAATATCAATGAAAGTTATTATTTGTCCCATCTGAAGCACATCGATGAAAGTTAGAGCTTTTTACAATTTCGTTTGAAGCGAAACAATATAATCGGCTTAAGAAGATTTCGTGGGAGAATGATCTTGAAGACAATTGTGTGCGATAGAATCGTTCGAGTACATATTATTTTGATCTTGGACTTGAATTCACTTTCTGATCTTTTGTAAATAAGAAGAAAGTATTTAGTGGTGGAAAATGAGGCGAAGGAGACTCTCTTTCGCTCCATGTACGTATTTTTCTTTTCTCATGTTCAAAAATCAGCTAAAAATTAAGTCACCAGAAAGGTCGTTCGCTTCAACTCGAGTGAGTAAACTTTTACCAACGGGTTCGTATTTCAACAAAATTTCCTGAAATACTTAATGGAATATTCTATTGTTAGTTAATTCAGATCGCTTTCTTTGGCATACCTGATACGCTGAAAACGAGCTACTGAAAAGACTACTTTATTGCCTATAGAAGATCTAACGATAATTTGACTTTTTCGCGTTATACTTCAACAATAGATTTTTCTTTGTGTCTTCGGAAATATTTCGTTAAATTCATATTTTTAAAGCTTTCAATGTACGTGCTTTCACGACAACACAATTCACTACCAATTTTACGCCAAGATAATACACTATTTCTGGACGACAACTTACACATATAATCCGCGTACTTTTATTTTTATATAATACGTGTACCTATACATGCATCCACGTACTTGACTTGTAGAGGAATTTTCAAGCGTCCGTGACCTGTTGTACCAATCCAGTTCGGTAACGGTTTTTCTATAACCTACCGATGTGTGATAGTGGTAAAAGTTATTAGAATCAGCGAAAGATCCTATTCTAATTTTTACGAGCGCGATCTTGAGAATTTTTCAATTAATTATCTAACCCCTAGTTTTTTCAACATGCTCCTACGCACCGCTTTGTACTGGCTTGAAATTTATGGAAAATTCAAAGTGATTTAATTTTAGTAGACTACGGGTCGCAACTCAAGACTACATTAACTGTGTCTTCTTTTTGTGTGTGTGGGTACGTATGGATGTGTGAAAAGTTCGCTTGTGTCGCATGTGTAGCCGCTCGTATTTCTTGGCGGAGTGGATGCGAGTTACGTATGCATTAATTTTGTTTCCTCAAACGCCAGTATCGACCCTTTCGGGTATAATTTCAATATGTACTGGAAGAATATCTTTGGCAAAACCTCCTCTTCTTAGCAACCCTAAGCTGCAGTATCCCCGGGCATGCAAACTTCAGTTCTCACCGACACAAGTTGGAGAGCAAGGCGGCTATCGGCTCGGTCTTTTTTCTTCTCTGTGCTTTCTCTTCTTCCTACAGAGTGTCGTTTATGCAGAGCCATTCTATATTCATCTTCTTCACGACTGTGGCTGCGAATGAAGATACCTAGTTCTATGCTTCTTCGGAACCTAGCATGGTGGTCACCAAGCTACTCAGAAGAGCGACCCTAATATTTTGTCGAGCCCGACCAAGCTTGCTCAGCTCACGCCTCTTCCCCTCTTGCTCCTCCCGCCCTTGATCGTGGTGCGAGCACTTCGCCTGCTCAATTTTCCTTATTCTCTCGTGGAGGTACTTGTTGAAGTAGTCATAGTGCTGGGTGAAAGTTCAGCTGACCGTAGTTGCGGTTCATTCACTCATCAAGGTCGCTTACTAACAAACGGTCGTTGATTTACCTAACTCTTTCTGAATAGTTTTTGCAAGGAGCGCCTGGCCTCCTGCTTGACCGGCAAAGCCTCTTTGGTCCGTTGTTATCCTCTTCTTTGCTTTTAACACCACCGCTCGCTCCTCAGCAAGGAGCTGGTTTGTTGGTGAACGTCCTAATACGTAAAGAGCTTCTGTCCAGACATTACGGTCAGCACTAACACTCCTTGGCGCAACTCTTCGTTGTGTTTTTTTTTGTAGGCTACCTTCACTGAGTTGGTCCACAATGGAGCACTGTATAGGTGAAGTGACAATGCGGTGCTCATCATTATCCTTCTCTAGCTTCCCTCGGCTGACTTAAATAGTTCACCACCACCCTACCCACCTTCTCCGAGGAAATGGTGCCCGAAGCTCGGCTTCGAATCAAACCACATGCCCTGATACTTTATCACCTTCTTGATCGTTATTTCCTTCCCTGGCAGACGACTTTCAACGGGTTGTGAATAGTGAGGCCTCTGCCTGCAAGCTCTAGTCTGACCGACTCAATCCAGCGCGTCGCTGCCTGTTAAAACCAGTTTACTTGTTTTTTCTGCCGCTACAATCTTTTTGGCCGCGTGCATACTACCAGTGTCTCATGCGCATAGCTGATGAGCTCCACGCCTGGTGGCAGTTTCACCTTGTAAAACCAGTTGAATGCAACGCACCACGAGAGTGGCCCAAAAACCGACTGCCGCGGAACCCTACAACTAAAATGTCGCTTTATTGTGACAGCAGATGTCACTGCTTGAGTTTTTTGGCTGCTAAGAGCTGACCATCCATGAGAGCTTACAAAATCCTCTTCCAGGGAATTGAGTCGATTGCATTTCTTCAGTCGAGGCTGACGGCTGTGAAAACTTGATGCGTAGTCGTATTGTTGACTCGGCTATCTTCTCAAGCCTGATTCTAACCGCACCAACTTCTAGGACTTATGTTTCTTTCCTCCAGGTAGCTTTCGAGTCGATAAGCCATCACTCTCTCTAGAAATTCGCTCACGCTGTGTAGTAGGTAGGTCATTAACAGGATGACAGGTTAGGTGGTTCATCCTTCTTCTGGATCAATGCTAGCCTGGCTGTCTTCCACCGCGCAGGAAACATTCCCCCAGCAACTGCCACATTGATTATCAGCAAGCAGCGCCTGGTCAACTGAGTGTGTTGCACCCAAATCCCATCCGGATCCTGTAGATTGTTGCGTGCACCTCTTCTGTACGTAGGTGTGATATGTTACCGTCTCCTACTATTGGTAGCTTTACCATTGGTGACGGCTGCTGTAGGAGCAGGTCATTGATAACTCGCTCACATCATCCAGCTCCATTCGGGTCATTGCTGACAGGCTGTTTAGCTTCTTCAGCACTATCTTGTAGGGCTTGCCAAACGGTTCTCTCTGCTATTTCACACAACTCTTTCCACATACCTCTCTATGGCTTTCTTTGTCTTCTCACAAGCCAGCTGATATTTAGGTTTACCCGGCTGCATCTCTTCGCGGTATCTATCAAGAGAATGGTCTACTTAAAATGTGCAGTAGTCTCCTAAATTGGTACAAAGGTGTGTGTGTGAGAGGTTGAACCGGAGTAACAAGATCACTAGATGCATCCATCAAGCGAATCGTCTACCCCTATCGGAATATCCCAAACTTGTGCGAAAATCTGATACTTCGGTGACGAAGAACGGTTCAAGGTCGAGATCCGTGGAATGGGGGAGAGTGAGATGACTGAATATCTTATGAAGGATCCGATGTTCTGTTGACGTCGGGATGGTGAGGAGATACAAGATTTTGAAGGTGTATACCGTTACGATCTCGGAAGAAAGGTCGGTGAAATTGAGAAAAGAGAAAGGTTGATTTGACAACGACGCTTGGAAAATCTATTTTTCTAATTTTGTATCCATAGACATTGAGGACAATTTAAATGTCGAGAGTATTGATTAGAGTGCTATCCATCAGTGTCCTGGACTAAATATGTACTGATGGTAGTGAAAAATGATAATGTTAATTGAAAACGAGTTCGTTGAACAAGTTTCAATACAGCTAATTTGGGCTTCGTTTGTGTTTCGAACAGGTGTCAGATAAGTGTGACTATGGCTTTGAAGAAATGGATGAAGAAATTCCAACCACTTTCTTTGTACATTATCCTGACATTGACCATATTTTACTTCGTATTACAACTAGTCGTGAGCAATATTACTCATGCGTTGACCTTGACCATCGATTCGTACCTGATGCTGTGCAACTTGATGGCGTTATTCGGTTGCATCATTACTATTAAGGTAAGTAAGTGAATAAATTAGATCTACCTGTACATCGTTATAGGGCGACTACTAGCGAAGTAATGATGGAAATTTGGGTCTTATTATACTTTAATATATTTCTATCAGTCGTACAGAATTTTGTGAATGATCACAATTAAAATGTTATGTCATACCGCAGGAGTCGAATTGTAAAGCACGTTTTTTAAATCTACCAGCAGCGCTATTTGATGCCCACTGTCAGGGGTAATGATGATATACATTAATCAATATCTGCCCGGCCCTCTCTTCTTCTTTTAGATTTAATCTGTCTGTATGACACGTTCAAGTCCTTGGACGAGCTTTCATTTTCAATGAGGTTGTTTTAGTGCGCGGGTAATTTTTGTTGTTTTCTAATAGAATTTGGAGCTTCTCCCATCTAATCGTTCGGTCTCTTCCTTTCTTGAGAGACTGAGAGAATTCATATTCGTTGTTATACTAAAAACGTATCGAACTTTTTCATGTTCTATCAAAGAAATATCGATTTTGAGATTTGGTTTCTAACTTTCTATCAGCATTCGCTTTCAACGAGAGTCAATTGTCAATTTTGACCTTTGAAAATACGACTATTTGTTTTTGTCAGATGTTCGTGAAAGAGTGGGTGCGAGAGCAAAGACCTCACTCCCATTTTTTTATGGTTTTGTATTGTGAAAAATTTTGTCTTGAAAACTTTTTACATTTTATTAGTTGAGAAAATATAAATCGATCTATCTTTTAAAAGCCTTATCCTTTGCTTTTTAGCTCGTAAAAATATGACTCTCTCGTGAATCTTCACGAGCCTCAATCCCAGTTATTGTGTTTTTCGTTTCTTTTGAAATATTTTATGCGAGCAGAGAAAATGGAAAATTATATTGTTGAATACAAAGTTCAACACTATTTCGTCCGTAATTTTAAGTCACCGGTCATCTTTGTCTTTATCACAGTTATTATTTGTAATATCGTGTATTTTCGAAAAGTAAGAACTTTCCTTCGATACGACCCATAATATGAAAAATTAGAGGGAAGCAACAAGAAGCAACCAGGAGCGGTTTTAGGAAATGATTGTGGGAGATGAAGTTCCCGCGATTGCTTTGATGTTTGACCAGCAGAAAACGAAAATATTTTTCTCTTTTTTCTCTGACTCTCATTTTCTTCCCTCTTTTCATTAAGATTAGCAATTTGGTGTACACAGATGTTCCAATTTCTTGAACAGCTCTTCTTTGCCTTGTTTGCTATATTTTTATTTTTGATTATACGGTTATTTTGAGACTCATGATTTAAATCGGTATCTGTATGGTTTCCATTTACAGTTGACAAAAATTCGTGTTGCAAAATTCCCTTCGTTTCCATTACTATGTTAAATTATTCGACTCGTAAGGGTGAAGTTTTTCTCATAATTAAACATAGTGGGTTCTTCGGACAAATTCGGTTCAATACAATTTATCTACACAATTATCCATTGACCTTCTCAAATAGAGTCTATTTAACTCTTCGTTTCCTCGCGCAGTTGATTTTTCATGGCGGGTACTAATATTCTCGACTCCGTAATTCTTAACAATTTGTTCTACTGTATTGTTATAAGTTTTATGAAAGATTGACATTTGTGTCGTAGAATAAATTCAAACAAGATAACCAGTCGTTAGTCTCTATTATAAAGAAAGACGTGCTACAGTAGGAACACTTTGTGTGACAAGTTCGGCGGGTTCAACATTCCATCCGATAATTCTACACCGTCTACTGTTGACGTTCGGTTGATTATTCAATCTGTCAGTAGCGATTTCGGTGGTCGACCACATCACACTTTGTAACGTATTGATTCGTGATAATGAAAGCATTCGATATTATTCTATTCCGAAAATTACGCTCGAAGCTTGGTATAACGTTTCTACTATCTCTTTCGCTACCACGTTAACTTCTGAGTTTCTTTATGCTTCGACATTGATCAATTTTATGTTGATGCATAGATATAAATAAAAGCATTTTTCGATTTTCGTGTGCAGCCTGTCATTTTGCTTGTTTTCATTTGGTTGACAGCCGCAAAATACGTGCAAAGAGCCTATAAATAGAAGTCGGAAAGCCTATCGCGCCCACGATCATTTAGTCGACTTTGGTGATCATTGATTGACGTAGGAATTAATATCAAGGAATTACAGTTGGTTCGCTCTAACTTGCGAGAACTTTACTTTTGTTCAATTACAATATCTTTTTTTTTTTTAATCACTTAAGATCCTCTATCTGGGTTCACATCACGATGTTTGCAAGGGTCTGACGTATCTGCTTTGATATCTCGTAATTTCAATGGAAAAGAAAAGTAGAAACCATGAATATTCCCAGATTTTATTCCACGTGGAAATGAAATATTGACATGTTTCATGTCTTTGCTCTGACTCCGCGCCCTAATTCCGAAATTTCCGTCTGTACGCCCGTGCAACCATGACCTTGACACGTAAAAGAATTTCTCCTCTGACCCCGCACCCTAATTCCGTATATCCTTCCGCTCTTTCCTTGTATAGTAATGTACAGTATACTAGGCTTATACTAAGAAGGCTCAGAATACAGTGCAGTGTACTAGGACCAGCCTTAATTATACTGGATACAGTAGAAGGCTTTGCCATTACAAGTTTATTTTCAGATCGAGACAGGTACAATCATACAGCAAGAGTACCAACGTGACGTTTCACTACCATCGGTAGCATCTTCAGACCGAATTAAGAACACGATATACAAAGAAACTAAAACAAGAAATGACCGAGGATGAGTCAGTGACGAATGACCTCAGACCTGAAGTGGCTCCCGAAGTGGGGCGACCGCTCCTTGTATACTATTGGTATACTAGACTTGAATAACTAGATCTCTCTTTGACGTGGTCTTCATTGTACTAGGGCTAATATACAGTATACTAGACCTAAAGAGGAGGGCTCATATAATATACAGTAGACTACGGTCAGCCTTCATTATACTAGATCTGAAGGTACTGAGACCTCTCCCCCCCCCCCCGCCTTCATCAACTTGAAATAATCTAGAATGGAATTATACTACACAATCAGTGATGGCAGATCTACGGATTTGTGCTCCTTCAAAGACATAGATTTTTCTCCGGATTTCACGTAAAATACGTATTCCTTGTACTCAAGAGAAACGTACCTTAGTCACTCATACAAGAGATACTTTTCTCCTGGTCTTTATAAACTGATACCATAGTCTTCTGTAACATTAAGTCGATCAAGGGAAAAGTGCCTTAGTTACTCGTATAAGAGATGCCTTTCTCCTGATTATTATTGACAAATTGGTAAAAGTGTGTAGAAATTCTTTTTAGGTTTTCAAATAATGGCGGGTATGGATTTTCGATATCATCTTGCAGCACTGATACTACACCGGGGAGTTGAAATGTTTCAAAGTAGACTTATTCACATGTTTCATGTCTTTTCTCTACCCCCTCAATCTCGAAAACGCGTCCGGCCATGACTTTGGGACTTGAGAAATTTTCAACGTCGAACCTCAGCCTTACCCCTGATTCCGGAATTTGCGTCCGGGCGTCTGTCTGTACAATTCTCTAGTATAATAAATTGTATTATACAGTTCGTGAATGGTATTATACTGTCATGAAGATACGTACAGTATGCTGGAGGTGAACTAGATGAGGACCCCTCGTATTGTACTAGTTTTATACTGGCTTTATTCTAGGATTATACTAGGTTTAGGAATCCTGCATACTGTATCAAAGCAACCAGGCCCCCTTCTTGGTCTACTACAAGCCTAATTTAGAATCTTCAGAACTTGGTTTAGTATAAGTCTACTTCGGAATATTTCTGGCTCATTGTATATTCTAGCTTTATACTAGGATTATACTAGTCTTCAAGTGGACTTATACTAGACTAAGGAAGGAGGCGGAGCGAGTGAGCCTCTCGAAAGTCACTAGCTACTAAGAAAGACATGAAACATGATCTTTATTCATTTGGCTCTGCCAGAAAATTTTTTAACCCAAGGAGGAGGCAAACGAGCGAAACGAGTGAGCTCCGAATCATTTGGAAGTAGACTTATACTGAGGAGTGAGCTACCCGAAAGCCATCAACTTGAAATATTCTAAACTGGACTCATAGTAGAGCGAGGAGGAGCTCCTCTAAAGCTATTAGCTTGAAATGCTTGAAAGTAGGCTTATACCAACCCAGAGAATGAGCTGCCTAAAAACTATTAGCTAAAAATACCTTAAGTGGAATTATATTACACCAAGGAGAGCTCTCTAAAAGCTATCAGCTTGAAATAGTTCAAAATAGACTCATACTAACGGGGCGAACATGCGGAGCAAATGAGTTCCCCAAAAGCTATTAGCTTGAAATATTTCCATTGACACGGTCATACTGACACTCAATAGCAAAATACTTGGATACTGAAAAAAAGAAAGACATAAAACATGATCTTTACTTATTCGGCTCTGCCAGAAGATCTCTACTTCTTTTTCGCGTGCCAACAAATTTGAAGAGTGCCGTGGGTTTTGTGACTTTGGCTCTCAGAATGATGTAGGTTGATCTGGTAAAATCATGCCTCAGAGAAAAAGTGATGAGTCAAAAGTGAGCCAGTCAGGAACCATCATAAACAAAATTTATGTAAGACATCAAAAACCCGGAACCATAGAAATTGGAATGAGATATTAAATAAATTATTCGGACAACAAGATTGCCGTAAAGTAGAAAATTGGATAGTGACATCATATCAGCGACAGAAAACATTAGAGTAATTAGAATGAAAATAGTGCTCAAGAATATTTTGGAGTCATGTTCTAGAATTGAGGCCATTCGATAACTTCCACAGAAGCTTCATGTTTGAAAAGCTCATCAAAGTTAGTATGTACAAACTTGGGACCTCCCGACAATATGTCGCCCAGATTCAGGACAAGCGAAAAAGAGAGCGTTTCGCCTGTGTTTTATGCATTTTTATTTCAAGTAAAATTTTGTGCATTTCAAGAGCGGACGCAATTATTTATGCGAATTGATGAAAAGGATGTAATTGAAAGAGTTTTTCATGTCTCATAGTTGAGAGAGATCAGGATTTATTAAGCACTTCATCCATCGAGTTGAATTGATTGGTGCGAAAATCTTGATCATTCACTCGTTTTCTCTCGTTAGTTTTAATTACTAGACTGAATTTCATTCGCGCGAAAAAGAGTGATAGAATCGCATAAGTATTTGATAGACGCACTCCTCGAAAATAATTTCATTTGTTTATTTACGCTTTGATTACCGCAAGTGTTATTCAGGTAATATTCTTTATTGTGATGTAATCATACTGAGTTTTGATGCAGTTTCCGCGAATCGCGGTGTCTCCGACGAACCTAACATAATCATCATTTTTATTAGTCGCCCTTTCTCTTAATTCTCATTCCGCCTCTTAATGATAATAATGTCTTGTCATTCGTCTACTTGTTTTTTTTATTGGCGTGTACTTTTATAAATCAACTATTTCGTTCATGAAATCTTGCGGATTTCATAAGCGGTTCTTTGAGGAGGTTGCGTCTTATGCATCGAACTACCTATTGATGACTAGACTTAGTCCGGACTATGGGTTTGAAAAATGGAAAAACAAAATTATAAAATTTACTATCGCATGTATCATTAATTCTAGTTAAGTACGGTATTTCAAAATTCAATTTCTCCTCTCGACAGAGATATTCTACCAATAAGCTGTTAGTTTTACGGATGTGATCTCTTCAACCATCCATTTGTAACTTCTACGAGTATTAAAAAAAAAAAAAAGTTTCAAGTGTTGAGGAGTAAAATTTTTACTTTCCGAGGCCCCGTAATTGGAATAAGTACACTTCACAACCTCAGTCATCCGAGAAAAATCTGGTGCTGGAAGCCACGTTGATTCCTGCGCTCGGAAAGCTTGTAGTTGGATTAGTGTACTCGTAATGACGGGCCATCCAGTGCTGCTAAGGTCTGCGCGATGAGGTGTTTCTTCCCTAAGTGTCAGCGGGACGTCCTACTGGTAGGCGTCGCACGAAATGCGGTGCCATTTGAATCAGCGCGTGCGGGTCCTTCTGGGTTTGTTGCGTCCTTACCACTTATTGTAGGTGAGGATCAAGGCCATGCTGATTTCTAGTTGTCCTTCAATTCTAAGGGCAAGCGTTTCGAAAGCACATCAGAAGTCCGATATCTTACTTGTTTTTGAAAATTGTATGGCTTTGCGCTACTCCTGGTCCAAATTGGTCTCCTTACCATTCCTTTGTAACTCCGTGTAAGCGTATTTTGGCGAAGTGCATTATAGTTTGATCAGACCGGCCTTTCAACCGCCTGAACGTATCAAAATTTGACAACGTTGTGTATTTCTGGATCAAAACTTGAGGCACTTGAGTAGAATAAGATCCGTTTGCGTTGTTGGCGTTTGTGCCTTGTTGTAACGGTAGTCCGTCAAACATTGCAAAAAAAGAAGAGGAGGATTCGGAATTAGGCATTACAGATTTGATCAACTTTTGGTTCGTTGTAATTGGTGTTCTAGTTATTTCAGCCTCGTCAGGAGGCTCATGATCGACGCATGGTAGTCCACATCTGGTGTAAATAACAGTTTCAGGGAGAGTCTTTGAAAGATATTTTCTAGTTAGTGTTCTACAACATGATGAATAGAGTCAACGCCAGTCTACCGTATGTACTTATGTATAGTACAGGTTGAACAAATTGTATACCCTTTACACAGCCGCACTACCAATTCAACGGCGTCCTGACGTTGTATACTCCAAAAGAATCTACCTACTTTGATTTGACAGCCTACACAATTAACATTCTCACGCCATCGGTACCACTAAACTATCTCAAATTGAGAAGAGTTTTCTGGTACTTGCCAGTCGAGCACCTTATTCACGGCCATCATGACTCAGAATGATGTCCTTGTCATTATATGGAAGACCATTTGGTCATTTTTACAATATTGCCTACAATTTTCTCATGGGGAGAGGGAATTTCTTCGGGGGGGGGGGGGTGTATATATTTCCTACAAATTTTCCCCAATTCACGCAAAAAGTACAAAAAATCACTGTATTGAAGGAAAAAAAGACACTAGAAAATTGCGATGGGGTGATATATCCCCCCAATCCCCCCTTATCTACTCCACTACCTCTGATTAATTATGATCAAATATTTCTATTCAACTCTTTCCTTCACTAAATACCCAGCAGACGCCAGACAGAGGAGAAATGGGCATGCAGTATCCTCTTTTGCAGGACCCAACCACAAAGCGCTGTATTCCTGTCAAGTTTCTACGGCGTCCCTCCAGTATTTTCAAGTTCCTTTGGTTCTCGCACAAATATAATGGGAGTATAGGGCGTTGTCGCTCACTGGCACCTCCCTTTGTTCATTGTATGCGCATAACTTTGCAAGTCCATCCAACCCGTATCTAATTAGAAGGTCAAGTTGAGAGTTGGATTTAGAAAAATTGAAGAACAATCAGAGGAAAGTTGAAGAAATTCATCATTGGAAGGAAGTGACCATTCTGTTCCAGTAGATTCTACCACTAAGGAATCTTTTTGTATTGACCTTGACCAATGACAATAATGAAACGGATCCACAACATTGACATCCATTTATCCAGCATAGATCAATATGTCGAACATCAATTTTTTTTCATCAATCTCATATCTTGATGCTACATTGGTTCTAAGTATTGATCCTGAAATCTATCCCGATATCAATTTTAAATACCAATCTTTAACATCTATATGGGAACCAATTATATATAAGAACCAATTGTTTACAGAAACCTACGTTCTTTCAGTTTTCTGAATCTGATTCTCATTTTTTCCTTGTCTGACCAGTATCCTCTTGATAGCTGGTGTGTGGAACTGTGTGACTCTACGGAGTCTATGTGAAATTTATTAAACCTTTCTCAACTATCGGCCTTGTGATTTGTATTTTTGAAACCATTGTTGTGGAGAAGGAGATCATGTCAATTAGGACTGTGCACTACTTTAACAGCAGCACAAAACTAAGAAAAAGAGAATGCTGTTCTCCCATCTTTTGTTTTCAAATGATCGGCCGTCCAAGTTGAAAACACTCCAAACTTTGAACTTTTTTGATCAGTTGCAATGTTAATTTCTGTTAGTTTATCATCTTGACTTATCAATCCTTCAAATTAGGCCGCAGTCATGCAAGTCATACCAGTCACATAAAAGTTGTGCACGTTCCTTCAAGTATTCTTTATGATTTTTCAATCTTTTCAAAGTTCATCCTCTCGTATGATTTTCATCAACTTGTATTTTGGAAATTCATTTTAGGATCTCTTCTGTGATTTTTGTAAATTCAGGTCAGGAGTGAGAATGGTCTACAAAAAAACCGTGCGGAACTTCGTATCTAGTTGATGAAATGTAATAATTCTCTGTCTCCCTCTCTCTTAGGGTTATTTGCCTAGTAGACTAATTTTTCAAATTAGCCGTGTGCAAAAACAAAGATTTGTCTGAATTTGCAGACGGTGCATTAAAATGTCATGGTTTGAGCTAGAAACACACAATTCTCTTCAGATATGCTTCTTAATTCTCGGATTACCGATACCTATTTAAACGACTCATCGTCAAAGACAACTAATCGTTTTGAAAAACCCTCGTGGTTAGTGAGAGAAATTGAATAGCTATACATCTTGGACGGTGACGGTATCTTGATGTACACTCGTTTATCTGTGTGTACAATATTCGTGAGCATTATACTTGTTGACATTATTGTTACGATGACTTTATCATTTAATACGAGCACCGCCGTATTACGTGTGTATATGAAGGTTGATGCAATTGAGTGTACGAGTCTCGCGAGAACGAAAGCTTGTAAAGTTTGTTCATATTTTACCAAATATAATCCGTAGCATATTCTCATCTTAAATTGTTGTCAATGATTACGAGAGATGTGAATGAACGACATCCTCAATCATAATGCTCGAATTATGGCGTACGAAAAACTCGAAGTTAGCGTTTTTCTTGTACAAGGTTAAATTAATTAATCGTTCGTCATTTGCATTGCAGATTTGTAACTGTGACGAAGAACCTGTGGACAAGGGTAATGCGTCGTCGGCGAGTACAGCGAGCGATACCAGCGACGAAGAGAAAGCCTGTAAGAAACAATCGTATGGCCCATGTTCGGATCAACAAAATGTCCAATCATCGGTGAGTATGAGTGAAAAGTCCAGAAATTTCGTCGTTCTATTATAGGCGTACTTGTGAAAGCGAATTGAAGATAAATCATCTGCCAAAGATGATCGTTGATAAAGAGTCCGAGTTGTATAGTGACACTATTATTATACTCTTGAACATTCATACAATTTGGCTTATCCAGTCGTTCAGGGAGTCCAAAAAATTTTTTCATTTAGGGCTATCGATTACGTGATAGCGCTGGAATGTAAGGGATATTCGTTTCACTCTTCAGAGGTCGGTGTTTAAAGAAATCCTCGCTGCACTATTATTACTCCTTCTCCTTTCCTCACCAACAGAGACATCTGGTTTATTGTCATCCTGTAAATATTGATCGTAGAATTATCGTAGAAAATGAATAAGCAAGCGTTGAATTCGTCTTGAGACTTATCATTCTTATCATGTCTCCCGTAGACGATAAAAACTTGATGTTTGTTTATTTATGCTAAAGAATTTACATGTTTCAATTGCATTTACTCAAGGAAAATGAAATTGATTCGTCGGGACGGTCGTAAATCTTAGGCGAAGTATTGATGAATTTTTTTGTGAAAAATCGCTCGTCTCGGGAGAATGGTTTCTTTGTTCTGCATCAAGTGAATGGTCTTTAGAGGGGGTGAAATAATGCATACTACCGCCAAAAATTATGTAGTACTTGTTCTTGATACTTGAGATTGAATTTCTGCTTGAAAAAATGGACAATGGTATCATTTCGTGGACAAAACATGAATGAGACATGCGAGTGTCGTTAGAAGTACTGGATTGAACAGGTCTATTCACGTAATTTGGTCATCCATGCGAAAAAATTGATCACCGAGGTTGAATTCATACAACCATGGGGAGAATATAAACTTTTTTAGTGGATTTTGTGGAGCTGGAACTTCTAGTGTACGGGTAAGTCCCAGGTTCCAACCCAACTAGAAATTGAAGCACAAATTTATAAGCTTTTTGTTGTGTTATAATCCTTCCCAATAAACCATATCAACTCGAAATCGACTCGGATCGCTCTTTCTTACTATCGACTCATCCTCCACGTCGCAACTTCTGACGACTCCCGGGGGGTCTGGCTCATTTTGGCGCAGCCGTTTCACCGCGATCAGTTTGGCGCGAAAGAGTTGACCCCGGTTACAATTCGGCGCCAGTGTGTTGAAAATCCTAATTTATAAAAAAATTTTTTCAAATCATCGAAAAGTGAGTCGATAAAATCTACAGCCAAGAATTCAATTTTCACACTAATCCGAGTTACTACTTCTGTTGTGAGAATCGCTAACAATAGCCAAAAGTCTCGCGTATCACGAGTTTTGTACTTGGCTTTCTTAGGTTTACGAATCAATTTCTGCCCTTGTTAAAGTCGAAAGCGCTGCAACTCAATCACAAACGTCCATAATGTAGGATAACGTCCTGCAGCTCGTTGGCGTCCCACATTATGTATCCCCACAGTAATCCAATAACTCCTCCAGTTCCGTACACTGTTACGATCCCATAAATCTTTTTGATGGAACAGAAGCGATCATTTTCACGCGGAGGTTAATTACAAAATCATGTTCGTATTTAATATGTGGGTAAGTTACGGCGGTTCTGGAAAGGTCGTGACTTGGCTTCTGCAAAAGCGAAAATTGGCTCGTCCCAACTGAAAAAGGAAGCCGAGTGGGAAATCCGTGATACAAGACCGCTTTTACTTATTGGAGGATGAAATTCCAGCTTGTCGAATTGAACGGGAGCCGAGTTGGGTTTGCGTTAAAATGTATGCATGTCGACTCACAATGTGTCAAAAGGGCCACGTTGAATCGGCTGCGCCAGAATGATCCGACCCCCTCCTGGTATCATGGATTGATGACGACCCAAAATCGACGTCCAAGTCAGCTTGAGTCGAAATCAACAAGCTTGTATTTTACGAGTGGTGAATATCAACTATTTATCGACGTAAGAATTAATATAAGATGATCAAAATTTTGAGAAGAAAAAGCGACTATAAATCGACCTGACAACTTAGTTGGAAAAGGTCGACTCGAAATCGATAATGACTTGGAGTCGTCTAGCGTACATTTCCATAAAACTACAAATCGACATGAAATCAACGCACGAGAGTTGTCGATTTCAAGTCGACTCGAAATCATAGTCGAATTGAGGTCTAGTCGGCTTGATTTTGAGGTGGATAATGAGTCGACTTCTAGGCGATTTGCGGTCAAATGAAGGGCCAGAACTAAATCGACGCCGAATTTAAGAAAATCGATGTCGAATTGCTGGAGGTCGACATGATTTATGGGGTTCCTTACTTCAATCTGGGTACGCTCTTATGAGACAGGCTTCAGAAAATGCAGCGAAGTTGTATAAATTCGGGGCAATTCACCAACATCTCAAGTTACCAGTCTACAACAATGTTGATCTTATCGGTAGACAGATAGACTCGGCAGTATATGTAAAATGACTTAATTTTAGTACGAAAATGCCGGTGACTGAAAGTTGGCAGGAACAGCGAAATTAGGAGCATTAAAACTCATCGTAACCATATCATATACCGTTAAGCAAATAATCGCACGAAGATAGGAAAAGGAGCGCCGGATTTGGTTCGAAAAAAAATTTAATTGCACTCTTACAGGTGTAACCTGATAATTGTTTCGTATTTCAATGGATAGAGAAGAGAAATCATCATTAAAAAAAAAATAGTTTCTTTATTTACTTTACCGCGAGGAAACACGCGTTTTTTCTGCTAAAACGTTAAAATTACTAGAAATGAACTGAATGAAAAAAGGTATAATAAAGGTAATGAAGCAGCTGCTGAAGAAAATTTCTGTTCAGAACATATGCGGGTGTTTTTCGAGAAACTCGTGGAAAAACTTCCATAATAATATTATATATATACACGAAGGAAACAATTTTCATTCTAGTAAGTTCAGCTGTGTGAAATATATAGGATCATTATGAGTATTGGAGGTTTTTTGTCTCTTTTTTGTCAAACACTAAAATACTCAAACTGAAGACTATAGTGCGAAACCAAAGTTTTGTTTGTATGGTTGTTAATTTTTCATCAGTATTGCTCGGATAAAAAGAGGTGTGTACAATTGATTCAAATGAGAAACTTGGCACTTTTACTCTTGAAATTGAGAAGAATCTATTGATATTTCTTGAGGGTCTTTCAGAACATCTTAGGAACTGTAAACTAATGGACCGTATTTTCCTGAATTTCAGAGGCACTTACACTAAGTTTTGAAAAAAATTCAAGCTTCATTCAATATGCGATTATTTGGCCTCCAATTGGCCTACCCAACTTGAGATTCCTAGCGCCGCCACTGAGGCCAAAATCGTAATTTGCCAAACACTATTTTATTTACGTACATGTTTTCTGTGTGTCAGTGACCAGATTGAGCAAACCTTTCAGATAAAATTCACGCGCAGGATCTTTTTCAACATGTTTCGTGTCTTTGCTCTGATGCCTACCTTGATTTTGAAATTTGAGGACGTATCTGGCAAAAAGGTGTCCGCTCAATGTATTTCTTATGAGACGGACGCCCTTTCCCCAGAACCCTCCTCATTTGCGTGCGTTTGTGCGTCCGCGCATTCAAATGACCTTGGGACTTGGGAAAATTTGAAATCCTTATCCCTATCCTGATTTTGAAATTTATGTGCGTGCGTCCGTCCGGCCAAATGACCTTGACCTATAATAGAGTGAAGCCTTCATTATACTGGGTTGTATACTAGCTTTATACTAGTATTATACTAGTCTCGAAAATATATTTTTATCTAAACCTATACT
The DNA here is from genome assembly GCA_035079395.1 of Aspidiotus destructor. Lineage (NCBI taxonomy): Eukaryota > Metazoa > Arthropoda > Insecta > Hemiptera > Diaspididae > Aspidiotus > Aspidiotus destructor. The sequence continues at coordinate 3,981,525 of JAVHKZ010000003.1, read as the reverse complement.
AGATCACGAAAAAGAGCGAACGCGAAAGCGAATTAGCTATCTTTGCTTTGACCTTGAAAATTCGCGTGCAAGTGCAGATGACCTTGGGACTTATAAATTTCTTTACTCTGAGCTCCAACTTAATTTTGTTGAAAATGTGCGTGCGTGCTAGATCTCTCATGGATCAGTGCAGTTAACTACTGTCATACGAAACTTCTACTAGCTTTGCACTGGGTTTAGGTAAGGTATACTGTATACTGCACCCCCCCCCCCCCTTCAAAGCTATACTAGGCTCCTTTCATAGGCTTATACCAAGAGTAGGCTTGTTTTAATGTAAGAACGCTTTACCGTTCTCGCGAATTTTCGTGTAGGTAGCGTCGCATCAATACTCGCAGTCAAAATTAGGACTTGCATATCTTATAAAATAATTAGTAGAAGAGGATTATCAATTGATTTCACGTTTTGCACGGGTGTGAAGATTTATACTTGTAAGAACGTGAACGTTCTTTTACGTCGCTCGCGTTACTCTTCCACTCGCACCTCAAGTCTCGAGCTCCGGCTATATAATATCTTTCCTCTTTCTTCCTTATCATCTTCGGAGTGCAGTCAGCTGACCTGCCTTTCCTTCGGGAACTCGACTTTTGTTTCGATTCTGTGGAAACAGCATCGCCAGATTTGTTAAGATTTTACAATTTTACATTCTTACATTAGTTTATAGTAGCTATACTAGGCTCCTTTATACCATAGGCTTATTCCAGGAGGAGGCTTGTATTAATTTATAGTATGTAGCTATGCTAGATGTCTCTTTGATCTGTGCAGTAAAATACAGGTATCTTGAGCTTATACTAGCTTTATACTAAGTCTAGAAATCCTGTATACTGTATCCCTCCTTCATACTAATGTGCTAAGTCTAAAGCCATACCAGACTCTTCGCAAGTTATTTATACCCGTGAGCCCACTAGTTTTATTCTAGTTTTATACCTGGATTATGCTAGTCTTGAAATAGACTTATACTAGACCGAGGAGGAGGGTGAATGAACGGAGCGAGTGAGCTCCCCAAAAGCTATCATATCTTGGAATATCCTAAACTGGACCTTTACTAGACCAAGAAAAGGTGCGAACAAGTGGAGCCCAACAGTCACCAGTGACCCCCAAAAGCTATTAGCTTTAAATTTTCCCAATTGGCCTTATACTTGAATCAAGGAGGGGAGCAAAAGTTATCATCATGAATTATTTTAAACAGGACTTAACTATAATTTTGTAGACAATTAGGCGAAAAAAATTTTCCAAATTGTCAAAAGTTTACACCTGACGGTTTATTTACACTAAAAAAAAAGATAACGAAGTGGTTATTTGTAGGTACGGTATGTTTCAAAAGTATTTGGTGGTCGACGAGAGTACTCTGACAAGACAGAGGTCGGATTAACTGAATGAAGGATGTTCAAGGAGGAAATGCTGATGCGGTGATGATTCATGAACAAAATAGCGTTCTTTCATATAGGAAGGTACAAATGGTGCAGGGTTGAATGTTTCACGTCTAATAATGTTGAAACTAGTGTATATGATGGTACCTTTTTGAATGCAAGAGCTAGCTCATGTGTACCGCCCAATGAAGGCCTGCCAAGTGCGCAGGCTACCTCACAAAGCAGAGACACCAACGATGGAACATTATTTCTTCCCTGAAATCACAGCGAGGATGCAACTGAGGAACCACGCCAGTTGGTTTCCAAGAAGAGAGTGAAGGCCAGAGGTTGTTCAAAACTTTCATCAAAGCAGTTGTCATTTAACAGAACCAGAAGGAGAAAATCTGTACCTGCAGATGCCAGTAAGGACAATGATGATGATAGTGATGGAAAGGCCACCACTTGCCTTCTCTGTTACGCGAGGATTGCAGGAAGGAATGGGTCAACTTTGACTTTTATTAAGTGCTGTTCTATGAAAGTTCACATTGCATCGCATGCCTACAAGAAGACGGCTGCCCTCGCTGTGATGACTTTGGAGACGGCTGAAGTAGATATTTAAGACAAGAACATACCGTACCTACAAAAATAACGTTTTATCCGTAGGTACCGTACCTACAAATAACGCTTACCAAAAGATAAAGGATTTCTTGGCGTTGCCAAAAATATAAAGATCATGTTTCATGTCTTTTTGCCAGTCGTCCTAAGCTCTTCATAGTTCAAAAATTTCCGAAATTTCCAGCTTCTTGTTCTAGTATAAGTCTACTTTGGAATATTTCAGGCTAATGAGCCTTCTTGGTCTAGTGTAAGTCCACTTCAGTATATTTCAGGCTGATGAGATTACTGGGCCTCACTTCTTGGTCCAGTACAAGTCTACTTTAGTATATTTCAGGTTGATGAGTTTTTTCAGAATTATTTTTGATATTATTTATATTATATTTTAAATCATTTATGATTTAATTTTTTTTTATAATTTTTTTTTTGAGAGAGGATGATACTCGCAAATTTTTCAATGACCACCCAGACATTTATTTTTATTTTCAATTTAATTTAATTTAATTTTTATTCCATTTTATTTTATTCTATTTTATCTATTTTTTTAATTATCTTTCATTTTTTTTATTTATTTTATTAATTTTATTTATTTATTTATTCATTTATTTATTAATTTATTTAATTTATTTTATTTATTTCATTTATTCATTTATTATTATTTTTTTTTCATCTTTATTTTATTTTATTTTATTTTTCCATTACATATTTATTTTTTTTTGACCAAAATTCTTCCAAGTCCCAAGGTCACAACCGGACGCCCGGACAATTTTCAAGAATTAGGGGGGAGAGAAAAGACATGAAACATGTCAAAAAGGAATATTGTTTGGATTGTTCTCCGGATTTTGGGTAAAATACGTATTTCTTGTGCTAGAGGGAAAAATACCTTAGTCAGCAGTGTGAGAGATACTTTTCTCTTGATCATTATGGGTTTATGAGGAGGTCTTTCGTGATATTGAGTCGATCAAGGGAAAAGTACCTCATCGACAACCACGAGAGATACTTGTCCCCTAATCGTTATAGATGAATCAGTGAAAGTCTATATACAGTCGTTTTTTAGAAGAAATAGCGGATATCTGGCAACACTGAACTAGATCCGTCAGTAAGGTCTCCAAAAGCCACTAGCTACTGAGAAAGATATGGAACATGATCTCTATTCATTTGGCTACGCCAGAAAATTTTTTTCAGCTGTTCCTGATCAAGATTCGGATTATCTCGGTTTTCTCCTGCAGTTTTTTATCCTTGAGCTCCGAGGGAAAAAATTCGATTAGAATTAGATGCGAAACATGAGAAATCGACCGAATTATAATGTAGTATCAAAATGAGGATAGGCACTCTCAATTATTTGGAAATTCTGAAGTGTTATCATGAAGGTTAAGAAAAGCGAGGAAATATTTCGACTGTACGTAGGAGGGTTCGTCGAGAAAAAATCATTCTTCATTCGCATTAGATGTTCAAAGTTCCCAATCCTTGCTCTCGATCGAACAATTAGTCGTTTCTTGCGAGCGACTCCAAAAATTTCAGGTCTTTGGACTGTTAATGCGAGCATATTGTATTGAAGAACACGTGGGTCACGGTGACATGTGAGGACAATAGCGTACTCGCACACGTCAGACGTTATCATCTACTATTGTGCATTATTGTTAAACTAGAATTCTTCGAACGTTTCAGAAGAGTGCTCTCTCGAGCGGTGAAAATATTATCAAGTTATCCGAATTGGCAGATAACTTTCCAGTTTGGTATCGTATGGAAGATAGGAAAATGTGTCATCTGTTCAATGACCTGTTTCCAAAAATTTAGTGTTCTTTAGCTCTTCATTCTTATCAATCTTTAGATTATTCATTATCAACTAGACAGGACTTTCTCCGAATTGATTTCGCATGTACTAATACATGACGAGTAGTGTTTAAAAAGATTGTGACGAATACTTTTTCTTCGCGTTGGTGATAGAGTATTGAAGTTATCTTGCCCTGGAATTTTCTCGTCCGAGGGAACGTCGACGAATTTCGTAGAAAGGCCAGCGTTATATAGAGTACGTGCTGTAGAATTGATGGCTCTAAAAAATCTGACGGCAAGGAGGAATCTCAATGGTCTTCGAGTAAAATATTTTCTATTCTCATTTCCTTTGCAACTCTGATGCCTTCAGGGAAATCGTTGAAAGCTGGCGCAGTTCACCTATCGGAACTCGAAAAAATCCACCCTAAACTTGGTCTAGTCACTGGGAAATTTTTCCTGGAAAGGCCATAAAAATCTTCCCACTTACAGAGGGTAATAAAAACTTGGAAGTTTCTTCTGAAAAAACAAGGTGAAAATCCTGTTAATGTCCATTATACTCTTGGAGTTTAGACATTGGTTCTCGCGAGTTGACGGTTCGAAAGATGAATTAAAATTTTATCTCTGGCGGTTCTTATAATAATCCTCGGATTAAAAACTTCGAATTATCCATTATTATTAGTGGTATTAGGCTTGTTAGGTCAGGGAAAGCGAGAGGGACAGAGCCTGATGTTCAAAGCCCTCCTAGCCTAAAATACAACTTTGATGATAAATCCCTAGACTGAACAAAGAAAGAGATATAGTGGAGAATTTGGCTTTCCGAATTTTACGCGGAGCCCGTGCCTTATAACAGATTTGCTCTATCTACGGGCCTTAAATGGGACTTTCCAGTAGGACTCAAACAATTCAACTTTTACCAGGTGTCCTGAGTTCTGTAATCTGTTTGAGAGTCTTCCTCGTGTTGGACGTCAGAAGTGCCTCGAATAGTGCCTGAACAGATTGTTTCATGAATGAGATTTGAAACGCAGGCAGAAAATACATAATATTGTACCAGTTAGTAAGAAAACAATGAAAACAATGCGTAATTTCAATACGCATAAGTGTAAAAAAAAATAATAAATATACCATATATCAGTTATGCAGGTATGACTACATTGAAGATGGAACGTAGTAAATCTAGGAAAAACTACTTATTGTTGCATCTTCTTCTCCTGGTAGTGGTGATACGCTCTGTAATCGTATGCGCGATTTGAAAGAAGAGTCTGTTTCAATTTCTTGAAAAATTGTGTAAAAGTTGCTAGTCTAGGAAAAATCAGTAGTGTTGTATGAGATTACTTGAAAAAAACGTATTGTTGACCTTCGACGTTCGTTTTCCAAGAAGATGGGCTCGAAGAGGAGAGAAGAGAGATTATTTTACGCACTCATCATACCTCCTAAATCCATGTTAGAAGTACGTTTTGTGTGCAGAAATCTTTTCCCTCACTACTTTGAGAAAGACTGTTTCTTATTCTTTCAGGACGAAGGAACGGAAGATGTAAAGAAGAGCTAATTTTTTGTCAACAAACAATATTAAGCCTGAGTTCGACTGTATTTTCAAAATGAAAAGTTTGATACGAGCGGGTGCGCAATTTAAATTCGATTTTGTTCATTTTAAATAAAAATGTATAGGAATCGATGGGCTTGAGTTGGCTTCCTAAGGATTTTCTCGATTCGACACGCGAAACCTATCATGTTTGGAATCGAGCCAAATTCACAATCGCCGTGCAAATGAACACGTGACACATTGACCTATAGATCGTTCAAATTCGGTGATTTAGTTTAATTTTATCACTCACCAGCGATAGCTCACGTTGAATAGTTTGCAATGTGAATGAAATGGATATAACGATTTCGAGTTGATTTTGATAATTTTATCGCCAAGAAGCCAGTTTGTAATCGTGTAGGCTTGTTTATCCTTTTTTTTTTTTTTTTTTTTTTCTAGCGTTACTCTTTTAATTTGGTGACTAAACGTGTCTAGATTTTTAATCGGTTGCACTCTCGTGCATACAAATACATAATGTTGTTAATGAATTCTCGCTGGTCGTACTATTTCATATGTCCACCTTGGGTGTAAAACACCGTTAAAGAATAATGTATTCTACTGTCGTGCTTCCATCGTATTTGTACGTGTGAATGTGAATCAGTGCTTCATAAATTACGGAACTCAACCTTTGAATTTGTTCAGCTATGTATTATGTTTCCTTCGCTTAGGAGAGAGAATGGAAGAGACGAAGCGACGTGCTTTTCTTAGCCGTGATGATCTCCTCGGCCTTTAGCCTAATCCAGTGTGTTTTGTACATGTATTGCCTAAATATTGGGAATGTTTGTTGTATTCCTCCGTTATGACCTGGTCTTTTGCCTCTGTCAAGATCAAGGTTCATCGATACTATCGAAAAATTTTGCGAGTCCTCATCTTCATTTTTTACGTACTGTGTATTTAATCAAAGTGCAAGGATGGACTAGGTGAAGTATTAGATTTTGAAATGGTACGCAGATTGAGTACGGAAACTGTAACTGTGAATTTGATTAGTGTAGCTTTGATTCGACGTATGTACTCACATTATAATCATTTTTAAATTGATGAAACTCGTTGTATGCTGAGACATAATTTATACTTGTATCTTTGGAGAGAAGAATATGTTTACGCAATTGCAGTGACTATAAATCTAGATGTGAAAATGCCTGAAGTCTGTTTTATGAGTAAAGATGAGGAAGATCGAGAGAAGTCGATGATGAATTATCAGATGATGTCTCAAGGACGTTGTGATTAGAAATTTTCCTTCAAAAACGTCAGTAACTCGCATTTCGTATCGTTTTGCAGATGTAGCTGTGAGCTCAAAATTCGATCAGATTCCTTTGTCAGGAATGTACCTCTGAATTTTTGTAAGGTTAACGTTTCTTGAGTGAATTCAGAACTCTACATATTTCATTTCCTTCTCCCCTTTTTACTTCATTAAATTAAAAATCACTTCTTGGAATTATTCAATTCATTTTGTACTACGAGAAACGGTGTAGGATGAGTTGCATATACATCTCCAAATACCCTGCAAGGTTCGGTATACCAGCGGTCACTACGCGACGCTTGTCGGGCGTGCATGAGAAATCCTTGTAACTATAATGAAAAAGATTGACTGCACAAAAAAAAATCTCGGAGCTCCATTCACTGACCAATTTTCTTCGGAAATAAAGTGAGGAATTCAAATTTTTGCTCCAAAAACTTTTTAAATTAGGAAGTGGACAAAGTTTCGATGATTAAATGATTTCAAGGTAAAATGGAAAGCTTATGTAAGAAAATTTCGAAATTCTGCTTCTATACACTGCTGCCAGATGATATTTTCAAAAAGATTTTCTAGTGTACCCAAGTTGATAAAGATTATGTTTTATGTCTTCTATAAGGTAGCATGCTCCGCTCGTTCGCCTCCTTCTTGGTCTAGTAGAAGCCTACTTTAAAATATTTTTGGCTAATGGCTTTTGGAGGGCTCACTGTATAAGTCTGCTCTAGGCTGATGGCGTTTGGTCAATTCCTTTCTTGGTCTAGTTTAAATCTACTTTAGAGTATTTTAGTCTAATTACTTTTGGGAGGCTCTGCTCGTTTGCCCTCTTCATGGTCTAGTATAAGTATACCTTCGGTACTTTAGTCCAATTCCTTGGGGGGGTGCGTAAGTCTAATTCAAGACCAGTATAATCCTAGTATAAAACTAGTACAATACAAGGAGTCCTCCTGTAGTTAAATCCTAGTGCGAAGCCACCATAAAGCTAGTATATAAGCACTACGCCTGGGTACTCCATTACAAGCCCAGTTTGAGACTAGTAAAATCCTAAAAGGGGGAAAGGGGGGCGCTAGTTTACATTCAAGCTAGTATAATAAAAGCCACCACAAAGCTAGTATAAAGCTGGTATACTGTATAAACCGGGCAAGGTGAACTCGCCAGACAACCCAAGGAGTAACCAGGGTGAAGAGAGGAGGATAAGGGAGGGGGGCACTCGCAAAATTTAAATTAGGGGTCAGGTCGGGTCAGGTCAGAGTGAGTATTTGAAACATATCAAAATCCGTATTCGCCATTTATTTTGAGACCTGAAAACAGATTTTTACAGACTTTTACTAATTCACCTATAACGATCAGGAGAAAGGTGTCTTTCATACACTAGGGTGAGATACTTTTCCCTTGATCGACTCAATATTACAGGAGACCACCGTACCAGTTTAGAACGACCAAGGGATCTCTCACACTGCTGACTAAGGTACTTTTTCCTTGAGCACAAGAAATCCGTACAATACGCAAAATCTGTAGATAAATCCGTATTTTTTTCGAGAACCAAAAATCCGTAGATCTGATAGCGCTGTTTTTATACTGCCTCTTGTCAAACATCTTTGAAGAACATATCCAAAAATTAGAAAAATTCTTTGAAAACTCGACAAATGGAATTTTTTCTGTGTACTATGGTTGTAATGCTTGTTTCCACAAGTGAAGCACCCCCTTGGGCCTTGAGGTTATTCAGAATCTAGAACCTTTTCTGAGTGTCTTGCGTAAAGCAACTTGACTACTATCAAAGGCAGCAAATGGTTTACTGGGTGTGCAGAGTGTGCCATTGCACAGGGTGACAGATTTTTGAGGCGGCAAATTTTTCATTTTTTTTTTTGTCGACATCATGACCTCTGACGTCATTGACTATGATTACCTATTCATTTTTTCAAGGTAGCATACCAACTATGCATGTATGATTTTTTTACTATTTAGATGTTGAAGAAGGAAGGGCATGGCAAAGAAAATCAATTAGCCAAAAAAGAAATTACTCGGTAGGAGTCCTAAAAATACAAAAATTCAATTCTTAAGAAAAAAAAAGCTCATCAGTGTGAAAAATTCATATTTGGGCCGCATCCGGTCATGCTACCGGTTTAACCAGTTATTTGCTCGCTGAATTGGGTGAAAAACCGGTTAACTGGTGCCTCAACAATGTCTGACCCGTTAGTGAAAAACAGACCTGGTCAGTGATAAACCGTTATTAAACTGTTCTCTCAGAATAGGGTACATGTTTAATTAGAAAACTAAACAAATTACCTTTTCTGTAATTTTTTTTTCTTAAGATTAAAATACTGTGCTGAACGTGTATTTGTTCCTCTACTTACAATGATGGTGTAAGCCAAAAACGTTCAGCACAGTATTAAAATAAAAATTTTCACAAAGGTGTAATTTGTTGAATTTTCTAATTCAGTGATAAACCAATTAGCGAAATAAGTGCTTTCCTGTACCTAAGAAAGCACCTATTTTGCTGATTGAATAGATGATGAGAAAAAGTCAGAAAATCAATGATCGATGATTCAATGATTGGAAAGAGCGGCGGTCTGTATGCGTCAGTGACTTGGAGTGTTGAAACTGCTGGACTGCAAGCCTGCAACTTGCGTGTTTGGACTTCTGGGTTTTGGAGTTTGTTTTCAACATTGTTTTGATTTAATCCTACGTTTTTTGTTTTTCTTTTTTGTAAACTTGTCGCTTGAAGTGAAAAAGTCGAGTGCACAACCATAAGTCCACAAGATGCAAGTTTATTATGCTCTAGAACCGCTATGAAGCCACGCTTTTAGCGCACCTGGTGGAAAAAATGTAAAATTCTTGAGCTCCGGTTAAAATTTGGTTTAACGGGTTCTTTCAATGGTCAAAAAAACCGGTATACCGGTTTTATCAATTATTTGAAACAACCGGTTTTTGTTGTTTCTCCCTCTCCCTCCCTTCGTCCTTAAAACCTCCTCCTTAAAAAATATATCGCGAGCAAAGCGAGCGAAAATTTTTTTGTTTGAGGGGCGGCAAAAAAAATTTTGTACAGGGTGACAGCAGACCTAAATCCGGCTCTGATCAAAGGTTCTATAGAATTGATACTCATTACATACGTGCAAATTTGACCATTTTGAAGAGATAGCATTATGCTTACATTGTTAACTACGAACACTGTACAGGGTTGCCAACTCTTGTAACTGAAGTTTGAGTCTTGATCTTCTATGTCAATGCCAGAGCCCAGGTTTTTTGACACTAAGGGCCAGTCTTACCAACTCGTGTAAAATTGGGTAAAAACAACGATTGATTCAAACTACAATTAACAAAAATCTACAATTAGTCTAACTTTTGGTTTTGCCAAAATTAGCGATTAAACTCAGATTAATAGGTTTAAAACTTCAATTGATTTATCTCAGATTTCTTTTACTGGCCAATATTGGTCAGTAAATTGATTAATCGGAGATTTTAATGGTCGGTAGAACTGATTTTTTAAATTATTTGTCGTTAAGTAGAAACTGGATGATTTTTGCGCCAATTAATCGTCAATTTTCCGGTTGGAAAACTGACCCTAAAAATGAAAAGTTTTGGCACTTTATTGTTGTATTTTCGGTGTTATTTGGCATTTAAAAGAAATTAGAAAACACGAGTCTTTAGTGCTTTTACAAACTCACGACCTGAATTATTCAATTTTCGACCATAATTACGTAATTTTTATTCAAAATGAACAAATTCTAGGGATAAAACTCATCAATATGAAAATTCTAACAATTTTCCTATCAAATTTTTTAATTTTTCAATCTTGGACTAGATTGTATTTCAGTATTTTTCATTGAAATTACCCAATTTCAAGCAAAATTTACCAATTTTTTGTTCAAAATTCCGTGATTTTAGACAATTTTCTAGGAAGTGGGTCATTTTTGACCTTCTTTGGCTTTTGGCCCTGTTTTAGGTCTGTATCCCATTTTTGGCACTTTTTGGCCTAATAAATTTTTCAATAGGGAACCTGTTTCATCAGGGGGTCTTTCAAGAAAAAGTGTCCGGCGTCCGGTGTCTGGCGTCCGGCGTCTGGGAGGCAACTTCCTTACCTAACTATGACCTTGAGAATGACCTTGGGACTTGGAAAATTTTTGACCTCTCCCTCTTTCCTATTCCCTCTCCTCCCCTCAAGTCCCCTCCTATTTAATTATATACTAGTATAAAGCTACTGTACTACAAGGAGGGGTCCTAGCTTATACTAGAAGTAATACAAATCACTAGGCATATGAATATTTTCCAGTTATACAGCCATAATCACCCATGACCTTGGGACTTGGAAAAATTTTGAGCTCCCCCTCCTATCATCTATAGCTCAAAGATTCCAGTTATACTGGTATGAAGCTAGTATAATAAAGGAGGACTTCTAGCTTATATTAAAGATAACAGATTGCTATACTTGTATAAAGCTACTATACTACAAGGAGGGGTCCCAGTTATACTGAAGATAATAGAAATTGCTAGGCATATTATACTTGTATAAAGCTACTATACGACAAAGAGGGGTCCCAGCTATACTGAAGATAATAGAAATTGCTAGGCATATTCCAGTTATACTAGTATGAAGCTAGTATAATAAAGGAGGACTTCTAGCTTATATTGAAGATAATAGAAATTGCTAGGCATATTCCAGTTATTTTTACAGGCCCAACGACCCCTGAAACAAACTTCTATCTGCTTTTTAGGCTTCCTGCAAAATGATTAGACAAATACCGAGGAATCCGGGCCCTGGTCGTTACAAAATAGTTTGGTTGTTACCAAGAAGTAGTAACTTACTACAAAATTAGCTATGGTCGAGTTCATTCATTTCAATTGCTCGTTATCATGCGTTTTTTGAGGATTATAAGTGATCAACTAGGTATTGCAAATTGAGTTGAAGAACCATGAGTGAGTGAAAATCAAAAAGATCCTAAGTGTACAATTCTCTTCCTTTATTACAAGTTAACTTACAAGAGTACTTTCGATCTCCACTGAAGAACAAGGCCTCAAACATTAGAGTTTTCAGAGTGTAATACTGTAATCTGATTTGCTGCAACGATTCTGCGTTGTAATTAGTTCATCCGCCTGTGTTACGTTTCTATTGGCTGCCAGGTTTGCTGTGATCGTATTGGTCAATTCTGCTCTTTCTGTCTTGTCCAATCACCAAGTAGAATAATCTTCTGCTGTCAAACTTACATTGTTCAAGAGGCTAGCTTTTCTCTCATCGGATGGATGCCTAGTTCAAAATTGCTCGTAATTTACAAGCAACTGCGAACTAGGCATCCATCTAATACAGTCTATGTCTCATAACATTGTAGAAACCACCAATTGTATCCCTCTTCTTTGCCTCTGATGCAGTCCTTATCTGTTCTCTTAGTTTTCTTCTCTTTATGTGGTTTTCTACTTGTATGATTTTGAATATTAATTCACCATTGTACTGTTCTTTGTTGCAGTTTTGGTTGCCGATCAGTGACTTGCCATCTTTTGTGATCCTTTTTCCTGATGTCTGACTTTCTCTTAGGGCCAGTTGTACAATCGACGTTCAGCTCGTTGAACTGCAGTTCAACTCATTGATCGCGCGATTTCGGTCAGTCAAATCTCTTGATCCGCAGATCAACGGTCACTTGATCTCACGTTTTTCAATTGTACAACTGGTCCTTAGTTTCCCTAATGAAGATACCTTTACACTGCTGTTTGCAACTGAGCTTGTACCCTCCGCTTGAGCTTCCCGTGATCTTTTTCTTGTTCTAGTCGTTACTTATTTTTTTCTCTCTTTCACGCCTGTTATTAATTGATACCGTTGAATTGTACACATGAGATCTTTTCAACTAAGTAGAAGATGGTGGTAGATGGTGACCAAAAAAAATTTCCATTTTGGAAACAGGAGTCTGTGAGTGGTTAAAATTGTAGAAAGTGAACCTTTTTGACCATACTGTGATTCTCATCGGATTGAAGTCAATGTATTCAACAGGTGTGTGTATGTGTGTGTGTACCGTATTACAAAGATGGTTATTTGACGAAAGACTCAGACATGATGCTCATAAGTACGACTTTTTTCTTGAAACTTTTTCTTCGAACATCTCATTCCGTTTAATAAAACTATAAATTTATTCAAGATAAGCGGAGGGAATGTTTGTCAACTTGACGATCTCTATGAGAGAAAATTACTCTGCCTTTTCAATTGCGATTTGAGTCGTGTGCAAAATGAGATAACACCTGGTGTGAACTGATAATTTTAGAGCGTTGTCGTTTTTTTTTACCATTACTTACAACTTGCAATGAGGTACAAGTGTAGGTAAAAAAAAATTTATAATTACAAAGAAGTTTTACCCTCTTAGTACGTGAAAAAATTTCCAATGAATTGTCATTCTCAATCCAAAATTTTCTTTCTCCATTTATATGGTTGTTGCGAGTCGACGATCGAGTAAATTTTCAAGTTAATGTTGAAATGCATTTCAAATACCAAGCAGACAAGTGCCTACAGTGTCCTCACTTGATAGGTGTAATCTTTCCTAAATTCACGTGATAATCAGAAGGAATTTTATGCACACCCAAATTATGTACCATTGCCAATTCGTACCAGGCGTATAAAATCCGCTATGCCCGACTCGGACATGTGTATACGTATTTTGATGCAATTCACTTTTTTTTTTCATATTTTAAATTTTTATTTTAAATTGTTGTACTTATAACTTCTTGTTGAAATGTGTAACTCTGAAAATATAGTCTTCGCGTTTTTTCCCCTTCTTTTAGAATAGTGTTATAAAATTATACGCGATACTAAAAATTAAAACTTCGCTCGCAATAATTTATTTGAATGTAACTTTTTTTTTTTTTTAGGTCGAAAACAAAACAAGAGAATGGCGTCTGAAGAACACATTTGGCTGGGCGAGAATAGACGTATTAGTAATGTTAATGGGTTGTGTAACATTCGCATCTCTCTGCTTCTCGACCGTTTTAGAAGCCTTCCAGACGCTATTTCATATATCGCACCAGGATCAGTTGCATTATCCCATATTGGTTTTCTGTGTGGGAGCTTTTGGACTGGTGTTAAATGGACTGTGTTATTTATTTATAGGCGGTAAATATCGTAATTTTTTTGTGCTTTTTTTGCTGCTTCTGAAACAAAACTGATTGTAGGTATTTGAAATAGGATATTATTCGTTGTACTACAGGTTACACGTTCCATCACGGTAGCTGTTTGAGGATTACCTCATCAGGAGCTGTAGTCTTAGGTACAACATTACCCTCTGGTCAGAGGAAGTTGAATTTGCGTAGCGAATGTGACGCTCGATTGGCACCGGGGCCGCGAGAAATGTGCAGAGACGTGATAGGCAAGTGATACGGGTAACTAATGAATAATTTTAAAATTACTATACAGAGAGGAGACCCAAAGAGTGGATTTTTGTGAATACGTTTTACCGTTTATCATGCGAACACTTCAGTCTAGAGTTGAGATAAAGCTTCAATCTTCGAACTTATTTTTACGAATTAAAACTTCTTTAATCCGAGTGACCGAGTACTTGTGTATATAGCTGATTACGAGAAGTATCTCTCAAAACAAGAAAAGTTGATTGTATCTGATATGCCACTTGACATTAACTTGAATAAGGCTGAGAATGAGAGTAAGCGATTGTGTGAATATAAGGGCTTAGTTATGCTTAATGCATATTACACTGATTTTGCATATCCGGCTTATTTACTCAACAGTCATTAGTTGCGGTTCGAAACCCAATTTGTGTAATCACCTGAGTCATTTCTCTTATATATTGTCTTGTGACATTGTTAATGTCACTCGACTAATCTTCATTTCTATTATTGAAAAAAGAATAATATTCGGATAGTACCTATGGCGTAACAGTCCCAATTCCCGTTAGTTGTGACCACGTCTTGGTTGGTGTCTATGTCAACGTTTCAATGAAGATAGTGAACTATCTAGTCCTACTCATTTGTTGCCCAACGTCATCAATCTATGAAGATGAACATATCTAGAGGTAGAAGAGAATATTCCCGCGATATCGTTATTTGTTGGAAGAGCTGAACAAGGATGAGGCGGGTATTTGAAATTGATTGTTGTGTACAAGACTCAACACTTGCACGTCTTTGGAAATTTGAAGAATGATAGAATAGCCTTGGAGAAGTTAGAAAGATAGACGAGCTGAGCTGCGAAGTAGTTTCCTGGGAATAGATTTATAATATGTTCGAACCCGAATATGAACCATAATTGCCGCCGATTTTCGATCGACACCCACCCAACGTGAACCGATAATCGACGTCAAAGCTACCCAGAATTTACTTCTTTTGTAGTCTTGTTCGTGATTGTGTCGGTGAATCGTTGAAATCGATCTTACATCGACGTTGAATTATTAGCCAATTTGCGGTCGATTCCGAGTTGACTTCTCCGAACTTCATATAGACAGGGTTCTCATTTCTTGAAAAGTCGGGGAATTTGACTTGTCAGAGAGGCAGGGAATTTTGAGATATATCTCAAAAAACAGTGAAATCCTGAGGTTTGATTTAATTTCCGCGCGATTTGCGATGTAGAAAAAATTGAAAAATCTTTGTCAAGTCAGGGACTCATTTCCTATTTCCAGAAAAATCATGGGAAAATATTAAAAATCCTTGGAAAAATCATGGAATTTCATAATTGAAAAAAAGTGGAAACTCCGTGTAGACCTAAAATAGACTGCTCTGTTGCGTCGATTTCAAATTACGTTTTAGTTAGGTATCTAATAATGTGCGCTGGTCGATTTTGAATTGATGTTTCGATTTCAAGTCGATTTCTCGATTTTTTTTGTCGAGTTGAAATAAAATTGACTTCTTGGGTGGGTCGTTTCGTACTCGATTTTTAGCACTGTGATGATGTGCGCTGATCGACATTGAATCGACCTCAAAATGGCGTCAATTTCAAGTTTACTTTTAGGTCTCTGGTAATGTATACGCTGGTCGACTTCAAATCGACGCGATGTCGATCTGGAGTCGATTTTGAATCGACTTCTCCAAATTTTTTCGACTGTTGCATGGATTGACTGTCGATTCTTAGTTTTCCGGGAATTGATGCTAATCGACTTTGAATCAATCTCAAATTGACGTCGACCTGGAGTCGATGTACAGACACTCCCTTAAAGCGTTCTGTGTGTTTGGTGACTTAACTACTCGCAGACAGAATGCGCCGAGTCATAATCAGGAACCAGATTCCTCGACAATTTTCCAATCATTTTGGTTAGGGAAGGAAGCTTAAAAAGCAGGTAAAAGATTGTTTTAGGGGTGGGGGGGGGAAGGCTTTGAAAAAAATTTATTTTGCCGAAAAGTACCGAAATTGGGATAAATGCTTAAAACAGGGTTGAAAACCGAACAAGACCAGAAATGACCAATTTATGGGAAATCGTCTAAAATCACGGAATTTTGACCGAAAAATTGATAAATTTTGTCTGAAGTTGGATAATTTTAGTGGGAAGTATTGAAATATAATCTACTAGTCCAAAATTGAAGAATTGTTAGGATTTTCGTACTGATGAGTTTCATCCCTAGAATTCGTTTACTTTGATCATACGTAATTATGGTCAGAAATTGAATAATTCTGATGTTAGTTTGTGAAAGCACTAAAAACCCGTATTTTTCTAATTTTTTGTTCATGCCGACTAACACGGAAAAAGCAAGATTAAAGTGGCGAAACTTTACATTTCTAGTGTCGAAAAATCCGGCTTCTGGTCATAATTATATAACAACCATTGAGAATATCAATTATATGCCTGATGGTCAAATCAACGTGATCCCGACATCAATTTTCAGTAGACATCAAAATCTAATACCAAGTGTCGACTGATTTTTGTTGACGTTGATTTTGAATTTCCTATCCAATCGTGCCCTCGAAATCCACGAACATTCAATGCACATCGCAAGTCTTTTGGCGATGTCAATTTTTATAGGTGACATCAATCTGTAATATCGATTTCGACGTTGACGTGTGAGTCGATGGTAAAAAGAAGCGGTCACAGGCCTGATGAGAGGAGGGGGAAACTGGGGATTTTGTCCCCGGGCCCGGCTCTTTTAGGGGCCCGGTTTACGAGGGGGAGGTATGAACATTTTTTTTTTTTTTTGGGGGGGGGGGGACTCGCTGTGTTCCTTGCCTCGGACCCGACTGGAGCTCTCGACGAGCCTGCACAAAATCCAAACACCTTCGGAAAGCCTATAGTATTCAAACCTTTTCCTTGATAACTGAGAGATAAGATCTTCTTGTCAGATTAAACTGCTGAATGAAATTAAACGCAGGCATGACATACCCTTGAGTTCTTAAAATGAGACTCAGAAATAATTCTATTTTCAGGTTCCTAAACATTCATAGCTCGAGACACAAAGATGAATACGTGATTGAGTAAAAAAAATACAAAAATGCTCTGGTCTGACAAAATCTCTGGAGAAAAGTCAAATTTGCGGAAAATACACAAATACCCCTGTCAGATAAAATCTATTGGGAAAGCTTAAAGCTGCAGACACAGACTCCCTTTACTGTCTGAATTTCAGTCTCGGAAATCAATCCATTTCCAGTTTTTCCAGAACTCTTAGTCATAGCTCGAGACACAAAGACGAATTCGTGATTGGGTCGAAAAATTACAAAAATGCCGTTGTCAGACGAAATCGTTAAGGATAGCTCAAAAGTGCAGATACATCCATTTCCAGTTTCCAGTTTCTCAAGGATTCACAGCTCTGTAGAATCTTGAGAATCCAAACACTGATCCTCAGCAAAATATTAAGACCTTTTCGTGAGAGAAAAATGCTTAAGCAATATTCTTGCGGACATCTGCAACTTGTGATTCAGCGAGGTAATTCAAATTCTGAACTAAAGAGCATCTCATGTCATGCTAATTCTAGTTGTACTCGGTCCACAAAGTCAGGCTTGACGAGAGGGAGGGCAACTGGATATTTTGTCTCCGGGCACGGTTTACAAGGAAAGGGGATGAAAAATATTTTTTGGGGGGAGGGCCTGCTGTGTTCCTTGCCCCGTACCCGACTGGAGCTCTCGACGGGCCTGGCGGTCGATATTGAACCGACCCTCAGTCACTAACGGTCGATTTGTGACTGACGTCGATTCGGAGTCGACATGGTTCACCGGCGGCGACAAGACGAGTCTATCTAATTTCTGTACGAGCAGTAGCGATTCAACGGGGAGTGGAGAAGAGAAGAAAAATGGAAAGATATCAAAACGTATTTACAGGTACCTAGTGAAAGGAAGGAAGTCTTTAGCTCACGATCGTTTTATTGCAGGTTTGCAATGGCAGCGGGGAACCCGCTACCTCCCGCGCTCGCGATGACGATGACGCGAAAATACCCCCTCAGAAAATGAGTAGGCTGGGCTCTTCTCAGTATACCGCATGCTAGAGACCTAATATAATGAAGGCTAGAAATTGAAATTTTCCCAAGTCGCTAAAGTAGGTCAAGGTCAATGTCATTGATGACGTCATAAAGCATTGCAGCTGGAAATTGAAATGTTTGTAAGTCCCTAGCTGGAGTAGGTCAATGTCATTGATGACGTCATAAAGAATCCCAGCTGGAAGTTGAAATTTTTCCAAGTCCCTAGCTGCAGTAGGTCAAGGTCATTGATGACGTCATGAAGCGTCACACGTGACGTCACGTCACTTCACGCAGTTCGCAGAAATTCCCCGACGCGGACGTTTTCTGAGGATGTAATCCCCCTAACAAAATGGATAGCAGGCTCCCCGTTAAAAAATTGACTCCCGCTACTTTTGAACCTGTATCCTTAGCCCTTATTATACTTGGAAATAACCTTTATTGTACTGATGATCCCTTCTCGCGATTAGCCTATAGAGTCTTGAAAACTCACAGGTTTCTTAATGGAGTTGAATGAGGGAAGGCAGGGAACCTGTTTTATGAGTCTTATGGTGTTTGAAACGTTGTATATCTGGCTCATTGAAGGGGCTAGGCCAATTGGTGACTGGAGTATTGCATGTTTAGTTTACGTATTTACTTGAAAGAGCTATTTTAATCGGGCTATCAGTGCTGCCAGATCTACGGATTTTCAATCCCCGGAAAAATTGGAATTTCTCTGCGGATTTTTTGGGCTCGAGGGAAAAGTACCGCAGTCGTTTGTTTGAGAAATAATTTTCTTCGGGTCATTAGAGGGTAATACTGCTCATCTGTAACATTGAGTCGTTCAAGGGAACAGTACTTCAGTTAAGAGTATGAGAGATACCATTCTCATGATCGTTATTGATAAATCATTCATTAACATACAGTGTACCGGACTTGAACTAGACTTGGATACCTCCTTGTATTACACTAGTATGTATGATAGGAGGCCGAGCTATTGGAGAAGGATTTGGAAAAAGGAGGGGGAAGTCGAAAAGAATTTTGACCTTCGAACTTACTTAATAGATAGGCGACTTCGAACTATACGTGATAGTTCGAGCTATAGATGACGAGAGAGAGACTTGGAAAGATTCACGTGTTTTTTAACGGAGTTTAATGAGGGGTGGCAGGGAACCTGTTTCATGAGGTACTCTGGAACTTTTCTGAATCTCGTGGTGTTTGAAGCGTTGCATATCTGGCTTATTAAAGGGGCGGTGCTAGCATACAGTATATTGGACTTGAACTAGGTTAGGACTCCTGTTGTATATTCGCTATATTATACTAGAATATATAATAGGAGGAAGGGGGGGGGGTGACTTGGACAAAACTCGATTTCCAAGCTATAGGTGGAAGGAGAGGGATTTGGAAAAATTTCGACTGAGCTATTGGAGATAGATGAGCAACTTTTAAAGAATTTTGACCTTCAAACTATAGTTGATGATCCGAGATCATCCTTCAAGCCCCTTGGAAAGATTTCATCCTCCAAGCTATAGGCGATAGGACGAAAACAGAAAAATTTTCTTAGTCCCAAGGTCATGTTGTCTCCCGGACGGTGGACGGCTTCTAACCTTCAAACTATAGGTGATAGTCCGAGATGTAGGTGATGAAGAGGAATTTGGAAAAATTTCATCCTTCAAGCCCCTTAGAAAGATTTCATCCTCCAAGCTGTAGGCGATAGGACGAAGACAAAAAATTTTTCCAAGTCTCAAGGTCACGTTGCCTTCCAGATGGCGAACGTTTTTTCCCAAAAGACCACCCCCCCCCTCCGATATAACAGGTTCCCTTTTATTTTACGGATAAATTATTTTTTTAAATTCAAGAATAGCGTTCAAAATTCATCTTGATCTTTACTGTAATGAAACCATCACTGTCTACCATACTCTGATTATAATCTACGTAACTTATTTATTTGGTAAGCATCAGTGTATAAAAATATAAACGATACTAATGCTTGATTGGTTTTTACAGGATGTATTTCGGTGATGATTTGTAGCGCAGTTGTGCATTTTTTTGACCCAGAAATTGGCAAATGGGCTGATCCTGTTTTCGCGATAATATCGGCTTTCTCTTTGATTATATTAACGTATCCTTACAGTAAGTATCGTGAAGACTTACCTGTGGTCATCTTGTGTGCCAATTTGTGGACAGCGTTTCAGGATTGGATTCTTTCGTAAGGCGTACAACTAATTTTACAGGATTTACAATCCTGATATTTTCTATCACAAACCTGCTTTTTGTGTAGTAGAATATCTAACAAATCAAGAACCTAAACGTGAAATGAAATATTCGCTGAATAATTGCTTTTTGTACATTTTCATGTTGAAAATTAAGACATTGCGAAAAGATTGACAGTAATGATATCGAACTATGAAATGAATTTGAGTCCCTTCTTCGCTCTATACAAATAGTCATACAGAAATGACGATTTTCCAGAAAATTCCATGTTAAGAAGAATACAGTACTGGTTTTTGTTATTTTTCAGTGAAAGAATCTTGTTGTGTGCTTCTGCAAACAATTCCGAATCATATAAATATCGATGTTATGTGCCGAGAATTGACAAAAGACTTTCCAGACGTCCTCAATGTTCACGATCTTCATGTGTGGCAATTTTCAAAAGGGAAAACAATTTGCACAGCTCATATAATATTCTTAAATCCTCAGGTATTGATATTATCGGTGTAGACGAGTACCGTAAGTAATTTTAAACAGGGGATTACGAGAATTCTTATAATGATTGTATTATGTGGTCGAGACAGATATAGATGATTGTTTTTTACGATCTGTCGAGAAGTAGATTTTTGAAAAAATCATCTGCCAAACCTGTATTGACTAATATGTTGGCCTAATCTATCGTAGTAGCGTCTCAGAACAATGAATGGAGAAATCAATTTTACCTTAAGTAGAATATGCGCTAACCTTAGCCATTGCACAATTCTCTTTATATCTTGAAGTCTTGTTTTGAACCTCGCTTTATTTAATGGCGGATTTGGTTGATACTCTGTATTATTTTCACTGAACGATTTCTTGTGATTTTTTCAAAGTAGGTAATAATAATAATAACATCATTTTTCAGGTTTATACTAGAATTAAGAAGAAAGTTATGGACTTTTTTCACGAACAAGGCATTACTACTGTCACAATTCAACCTGAATTTTTCAAAGTATGATATTCAATTAGAAAAGAAAAAATCTACCTATAGGTGTTTGTTTTTTATTTCATAGTTGTAATGTTTGCTTCCAGGATAGTAACTGTTTAGAATTGATCTCAACCCTCGACGCAAATTGTTTAGTCAAATGCCTTTCTCCTGATTGTTATCAAAGGTATTGTTGTGACCTCATTGGTTCAGACGAATTAAAAAGTATTTGTATTTCCGTTGAACAGGTACAAATTTAAATTTTATCGCTCAAACACATTTCCCCCCCCCCCCTTCAAATGCCTACTCATACTTTCCTTTTTCAGAGGGGCAAGACTGACTCACGCGAGCAGCCTATAGCGTTGCGTTCCTTACCGAATAATATAACCGAGAATGGTACATCTCATACAGAAGACGCCAACAGTGATGCTCATACGCAGGCATCAGGTGATAAGACGAAGTCAGAAAATGAAGATTGCATTAAAGCCGATCTTTCGAACAACCAAAATACGAAAAACTCTTCCCAGACGAAAGATGAAACGGAGGAACTTTCATAGGTAGCCTTATTTTTTAAATTTCGTATAAGACTTTTCACTGTTTTTCTGTATCAGGTGTTGAGTTACCTTTCTCGTTATAATTTTGAAGTGAGATTATTTCTAGTAACCTACTACTATTTTTCTTGTACATTGATGTATTTTAATGAATTTTTTAATCGTGACAGCATTTTTTACAATGCGCGAAGGAGTCTTATTTAGTTAGTTTATCAATTTTATCATGTGTACCAGTATGTGATTTTTATTTTGATTTTGTTAATGTTTGTATATTTACAATTTTGTAAAGCGTTTGTTATATTTATGCAGAATATACCTACTCTCACGTTTTTTTTTATTGTAAAATTGTCTTCGTCTCTCACTGAATGCAGAAGAATTGCAGACCTGCGGATGTAGCTTGTGACGTTATTCGTAGTATTTTTCCATTACGCGTTAACCAAACGCGTCTGTTTCTTTGAAAACCTATGTTGCCTTTTCTCTTCATGAGGGGAAGGAAAAGGTTCGATATCCAAGCTAAAAAATTATTCATGAACTTGAGGAGTAAGAATTCAGCGACGTAGATATACATCAAGAACTGAACTTGACTTGTTGCTCATTCATCTCGTTATTTTTCTTTTGATCTAAAACTTGAAGAATTTTCCAACGGTCTTCTTTCGTAAAAGAACTCATGTTTACTTGGAAATACGAAGTATTTCATTCGACAACTTGATCAATGAGAAATGTTCAAGAAACAGACGTTATTATGTTCTACTTAGGTAGTTCAAAGATGATACGATCATTTGTTTCTAGTAGCGATTTTGAAATATGGCATTCAATTAGTGCTTCCTAGCCTCAATGATACTTTTATAGGTTCGGAGAAAGAATTGGCGGGCTTTATCAAAATGCCCTTTGAAAATAAAAGACCTGAGATTTTGTTACGAGCGTTGCTCGGTACAACGCTGTTCAACAAGATGACTTTATTCTACGGACAAATATTTTGTTGAAAATTGATCCGTAAATATATACACAACAGTAAAAGAGCTTTCGAAAATTTCCTCGACACATCTTAGTTAACTCAATCAAGATATTGGATCACACGTTGTTCATAGATTACCGGTAATTACTCAGAAGAAGGAAAGGAATACAAATTTTAGAAGTCCGACAAATGGTTTCAACGCACCCTGTAAGTAGCTAAATTTTGTTCCCTTATGTTTGGAATGCCTTCTAAGACGAGATATCTTGCACTTCGGAGCTAAAGTAACCCATAGCATAATACAAAATCTTTCAATCAGTTATTGACATTTAACGGTGATGACTTTTGTCTCATGACCAGCGTTAGCGATGGAAAATGGGAATTCGGTTATTCCGTGGCAAGCAGCTCCATATTCACCTGTTGCTGATAGTACAACAATAGCACCCGTATACTTGGGATAGTATTTTTTAATGTTGCGGAGGGCGTTACTAGCTGCTTCCGATGGAGTCATACCCATTCGCAACCCAACTACTGCATTGAAACTGAAAACGAAAACATTGTTAACAAGGATAAGATATTGAACCGTAATATTCTAATAAATTACCTAGGAGCAAATCGCATTAGAATATCCCCATCTCCAGTTGCAGCAGCTCCTCCGATACCATTTTCGACATAACCTCCGGAGCCAATAATAGGAGAATCACCGACGCGTCTGCAAAAAGCAGTGATGAAAGATTTTATAACAAATGAAAAAGTAGGTATCTACAACTCTTACCCTGGAATTTTATGAGATGCTCCGTTTGTGGAGGTAGCTACGGCAATATCTCCATTTCGATCTATGGCGACCATACCAATCGTATCGTGATTTTGATCAGAAAAATAATTTTGACGAGAATCTATCGGTACTTTGACACTCTTTGTCGGATGGTACGGTCCGCATGTATCTTTTGGATTTGGCATGACATTCTAGAGAGAATTCCATTCGGTGACACAAAAATTCTCAATAAGCACAAAAGATCCAATTCCGGCACATGAGCTCACCGTCCAGAAATTAGGCTGACATTTTTCAGATTTCCATGTTTCCCATTTCTTCTCTGAAGTGTTTGTAGAGAGAGGTTCCTCTACGAAACCCATTTTAACAGCAAAATCCCTCGCTTGATCACCAACAAGTAACGTATGCTCTGTATTTTCCATCACATGTCTGGCTACAGATACAGCATCTTTTATTCTTCTCAAAGCACCGACCGCACCAGCATTCATGGTCTTTCTAAATAATTATTCATTAGTATACCATAACAATTACGGATCAAGGAACTCAAAAACTATCATGATTACCCATCCATAATCATCGCATCAAGAGTTGTTTCTCCATTTTCGTCGGGACTTCCACCATAACCTACAGTTCCGTCACATTGCAAATATTCGCACGTTTTGCAGCCTTCTTCAACCGCATCTAACGCACTGCCATCATTAGTTAGTTTTAAGTAAGCTGTACCAAGCACAAATCATCAAAATTTTTCTAGAGTGATAGATGTAATAAGTTGAACTCACATAAGAAAAAAGTAAACCTGCTTTGTTCGCTTCCGTAAAGGCCCATGTGTTGATGACTACTGGTAATGATCCTGTTTTGCGACCACGAACTACGTACCAGGCAAATAGGAAGGAAACGGGCAAAAAAGCTCGTACACAAAATCGAAACATTATTCCGCTGGGAGAGTAAAATATTAAAAAGCATTAATTCACTAAAAATGAGGATTATGACTAGAATGAAATATGGTATCTAATATGAACGGAGATAGAAAATTGAAGTGATAAAAACATAAAATTACACGAAACAGCGGGATGGTAAGGCGCTAGGATGGTTATGATAACTACCGGTACGTCATAGCCACAGTGGTCATAGCGTAGAGCGTCCTGTTGAAGTGGTCTGAAAAAAATATTCCCAGCAGTTTAGATAATCATCGACTGGATAAGACCATTTCCACATTTTTAAATACGTTGTCTCTTCGAGCAGTGCAATCGAATTCATAGTCGAGATGGTAAGGTAACTCAACCGAGCTACTAATTATTCTGATTCACTTGAATTAACCTTAGGGCCAGTTTTACCAACTCGGCTTAAAATAATCGGAGTTTATAATTATAAACTGGGATTAACTCGACTTTGTTTTACCAACCTCGCTTAACCTTAGTTTGAGATGCGATTTTCATGATAATCGGAATTTAACTTATATAGCGCCCAATTTTGACCGCTTATACGTTAGTTAATCCAGCGTTAATCTTATAGTTTAAACCACGGTACATTATACCTAGAGGTAATGACACGAACGTATAGTAGCCGTGTTTGTTACTGTCGCCTGAGTTGTGTCAGTTGATACAATCTACGCTAGGATCGTTGCAAGGTAAAACTAAACAGGAAAACTATACAAATACTACATATTATAGTGTAAACTCACCAATTTTCAGAAATTTGTACAAGAGTCAGGTGTAGACCTAAAAATCTGAAACTTGGTACGAATGGACTATTTACTATGCTCTTCATATTTAAGAAAAAAAAATCTTCCTGTCTGAATTTCTTCACCTTCTACAACCCTCGGAAATTTTGGCAACATTAGGGTACCTCCGGGTAAGCTTCCGTTACAGGTGGGGTGTGGAAGGTATTTGAACGATCCCAACTATTTCCAAAGCGTAAGAGTGTGCGTCCCTTCCACGTTTCTTTGTGAAGAGTGTGTGTGTCAAATTCACGCATGCGCACATCGATCGATTTTTCGCATGCCTTTTTGGGAAAGAAAATCTTCTGGCGGAGCCAATTAGAAAAAGATCATGTTTCATGTCTTCTTAAGGTAGCATGCTCCAATCGTTCGCCCCCATCTTGGTCTAGTACAAGTCTACCTAAGTATATTCCAGGCTGATGAGATTAGGGGGCCTCACTCACTCCGCTCGTTCGTCCCGCTTCTTGGTCTAGTATAAGTCTACTTCAGAGTTCAGTATTTCAAGCTGATGAGATTAGGGAACCTCACTCGCTCCGCTCGTTTGTCCCGCTTCTTGGTCTAGTATAAGTCTACTTCAGTATTTCAAGCTGATGAGATTAGGAGGCCTCACTCGCTTCGCTCGTTTGCCCCGCTTCTTGGTCTAGTATAAGTCTACTTCAGTTTTTCAAGCTGATGAGATTAGGGGGCCTCACTTCTTGGTCTAGTATGAGTCTACTTTAGTATTTCAATAAAGGGTATTCCTTCTACTTCAGGCTCAGTATAATGAAAGCTTCTGACGCACAGATGTACGCAAGCAAATTTCAAATTCAGGGTAGGAATCTGGCTTGATCTAGTATAAATCTAGTTTACATTTCAAGCTAAAATATGTATATTTGGACCGAGATGCCACCGGCGCGCTGCAAGCGTATCCCCCTTTCACAACGTACACGACGTACTACTACATGCATACACGGAAATGCGGCCACCGATGGTGTGCGTGTAGTAGTACGTCGTGTACGTTGTGAAAGGGGGATACGCTTGCAGCGTGCCGGTGGCATCTCGGTCCGAATTAGGCCTTTATAATGTAGGATATTCCTACTACAGCATACTGATTCAGGCTTAGTATAATGAAAGCTTCAGAGACCCAAGGTCATTTGCATACAGCGAGGTGGTACTCGCAAACGCGGTGAGTTCACTGCACACATCAAAGAGAGATCTAGCCTAGCTAGTGGAGACTAATACAAACTTCCCCTTTGTATGAACCTATGGTATAAAGGAGCTTAGTTTGGAATGAGTCTGTGTTATTCCTAGTATAAAGCTAGTTTAAACTAGCATGTAAACTAGGCAAGGCAAAATATAAAGCTTCTCTAGGAGTCAGTGTATATTAGGTTTAGTATAATGAGGGTTTCGTTAAAAGTCAAACGACTTGAGAAATCTTAGTATAAAGCTATAGTATAAAGCCACCATAAAGCTAGTATAAAGGCACCATGAAGCTAGTATAATGAGGCGAACTATGAAGCTTCTCTATAGGAGTCAAAAGACTTGAAGCCTTCGCATAAAGTGAATATTAGGTCTAGTATAATGAGGGTTTGGCTACAAGTCAGATGAATTGAGAAATCTTAGTATAAAGCTAGTATTATGC
Organism: Aspidiotus destructor; assembly: GCA_035079395.1. NCBI lineage: Eukaryota > Metazoa > Arthropoda > Insecta > Hemiptera > Diaspididae > Aspidiotus > Aspidiotus destructor. The sequence goes on along the minus strand of JAVHKZ010000003.1, from coordinate 3,954,829 downwards.
CACCATAAAGCTAGTATAATGCTCGAATATAAAGTAAGCAAGGTGAACTCGCGGGTTGAACTCGCGTTAAAAAACTCGCAAATTTTCGAATCACCCACGGGGTGATGGGGGGGGGGGGGACAACTCACGTTAAAAAAACTCGCAAAATTTCAATAGTGGTCAGGGGGATCAGGTCAGTGTAAAGACATGAAACATGTCAAAAGTTACAGACTGCAATGTTTTGAGACAGATTCTTGTCAGTATAGCATGTCCATGTAATGTATATGGTCGAAGGGTAAAACTGGCCCTTAGTCGAGATAAGACGTGATACGTATGTGCGCGCATCCTTGAAATCTCACTGCCAGACGTTATAGGGAAATAACGCAACTCGCATCGCGTCGTTTTTGGGCACTAGCCACAAACCATGGCCGTCTTTAGTTTCAGGCCGGAATATTCAGAACTCGACAACATTGCACGGGGCTGACATTATTGTACAGTCTCTTATGGAAGAACATCAAAAAACACTCTTTAACAAAAATACGGTGAAGTTTTTGAAAAAAATGAAGAGAATGTGATTTGAAGAACCAACAATTCTCAATTTTTTGAGCCACGTTTTGTTAAGATTGATCAACTACAAAGCGAGTTATTCGCGTTTAAAAAAAGTCTGACGTAAAGGGCGAAGCGCGGTACATGTACTGCACTTTGCCCTCTATCTGACTTTTTTTTAAAACGCAAATAACTCGCTTTGTAATTGATCAATCTTAACAAAATGTGGCTCAAAAAATTGAGAATCGCTTACTCTTTCGATGTATGTATCAACTTTTTCCCTTCAGAATTGAATACTATTTGCAAATCAACAATTAACGTCTTTTTGGAAATTTTGCATAAGAGCGTGTATAAAACTCGGCCCCGTATTTTTCGTCACCGCGACGTTGCCAGCTTTAATATTCCGGCCTGAAAGCTGAAGCACTAACTCTCTGCCATTGACAATAATAGGTGTGTTCGCGCGTTAACAGTCTCAGCAGATTCTGTTAAAAGTTGTTTGTATTAGTGCTTGATTACACACCACTACCAGCAACTTTGAACAGAACCTGTTGAAACTGTCAACGCGCGAACACAACTAATAATTCGGGGTGCTGGTACTGCTGGTAGCGATGGCGCGCTACCGTTGACATCTCTATTGAGTATTGACATGATCATAGGCAATTTCCCATTTAACTACGAGTTAACTAATCTCGAAATATCTCTGAAACAAAAGCTTTGTTTGAAAAATTGAAGCGAATGAATTTTATTGGTCTTTAAATTATCTTTCAAATGAGACCATTCTCATTTTGGTCCAAATTTTTTGGAAAATGAGCAGTTCTTTTTCTTGACACCATTGAAATTGTAGAGTGCGACTCTTTCGCGCTTGCTCATTAAGTAAATCGCAACCATTATATAGTCAAAGATCGCAACTCGTTTGACTTACAGCCACTTGCTTTGTTCGTGGCATGCAACGCGTCGAACTCCAAACTCGTTGCAATATTTCTCACTTTCGCTGCTTGTATAGTAATATGCTATATCTGAGAGAACAGTTGGAAACGGTACTTATTTAATTTGATACGAGTAATTCAAGTGAGTACATGATTATATAGAAGATTCTTGGGTACCTAATTATATGCATGTAGACATTAACATACAATACGCAGCCGGAAAACAACAAACAACGGTAGATTCTATTTTCTTACCTAGAAACAATTAAAACGTTCACCAGAAAGCTTCTTTTGTATTGTTTAGGGTTGTAGGAAGAAAGTTTGAATTGTGGGTATCGCTCTTTCAAATTGTGTTCAAGTATAATTCAAGGCCGCTTCTGAAGTTGTCATCATCTTGAAATTATGACTTCTTAATTTTTTATAATCCTGTCGATATAATTTTGGCGACATACCTGCCTATGTTTTGTAAGTAAATGCATACTCGTTCTTTATTATTTTGTAGAGAATTGTGCTCAGGCTATTGCAAAAATCTACCCTAAACCCAATGGATGTAGATGCATTATCATGTCATTGCGCTTTCGAGTGTTTTGAAGTAACCAATGTAACAAGTTACTCAATGTTCAATGATATAAGCTGTGTACCGTACGCTTTGGAGTACGCCAAATTATTATGTCAGGAAACCAGAGATTTTGATGAAGTATGAAGATGCAACCATGCTCAATTTGATTACAAAACATTCATATTTGACTATCAGTTTGTAAGTAGTAGTGTTTCACTTTCTCTATATTAATAGAACATAGAACAAGCTAATCAGTTAAACTTACATAGAATGTTTTTGTACACCTAGATCGGCGGTACAAAAGCACTCCAATCCTATATGACAGAGGTGAACTATAGCAATCAATGCTCCAGTTGGAATACAGATTTACCTGCGCTGTAGTCTCAAAACGCGTTAGTAGTAATGAATGAAGGTTGAGAGATGATGAGAGATTGTTTGATAAGAAAATGGGAAATGACATTCCAATTTCCATCACAAGTAAGATTTCTTTTACTTGGAAAAGTCAACTCTAATCTTAGGCTGATTGTGAATATTTTTGATTAGTTCAAATCAAGTGGCAATCTAGGGTGACAATTGAACCCTGTGCAATTCAGCCCCGTAGCCAGACCATAATTTAAGGGGGGACAGATAGATTTTTAAGGGGGGCAAACTTTTCAAAAAACAATGGTGAAAATTTTTTGCTTTTGTTCTGGTCAAATTGCCAGGGTGGCGAACGCAAATGCTAGGGGGGGCAATGCCCCCCTTGCCCCCTAGCTACGGGGCTGGTGCAATTCCTTTACTATCATGGTTATATCATATGGCGGTCAAATGGATGGAACGTTTTGAGAAAAAGTGATGAAGGATTCAAATCTATGATTTAAAAATTCAAGTAGGTCAACGTGTTTGAGATATTAGGGTATTTTAAAAAACACAAAACCGGACTTATTGGAAAAAAAAAGTTGGTACTGCTAAGAATAGGAGAGAAGTAAAGTGAATGATAATAATTGCCTCGACTTTTCATATTTTCTTTAAAAACCAATCGAGCTAAGTATATCAGACATTCAAGAGATGACAAATAAATTAAATACAACTGTCTTTTTGCTACCTAAGTACATTAAATATTTTTTGAATATTTTTGTACTTGCACTCATTTTTTCCTCGATTTCACAGCTCGTTAAAATAGAATAAATAGGTAGTGAAGAAGTAGAAAAGAAATGGGACCGTCTCGTAAGTAGCGGAATTCGCCATCAAATTTAGCAAAAAAAAAAAACTGTAAGAGTACGCATTTCAAAAACTTTTACTGAATTTTAAAATGGAAGATATACAATCTCAGATACAACTACAGAAACTATTAAAAAAATTACGTAGGTTCACATTTATTTAATCTCATAGTAATGTTTCATTTTCTATGGGATAATTATTATGACATTCCTTACAATTATGATGTTAAAAAGTAATAAATATTATTTCTAAAGAAACGGTATTCTGAGCACGTTTGCAGACTCGTTCATAACTTGACAAGATGAATTATGGAGTACATCCGAATATTTTCTAATTTGTCGTTCAAGGTCACAAAATGTGCACACAAATATTTACTTTTCGATTCAATTGGTGCAATATACCATAAATTCTATCCTACTCAGATAATTTTCTGGGGGAATTTGCAAGTGCAACTTTCGCCACTATTAACAAAATGTTAACTGACGGTGTTGCGATACGAGTTCTCGACGAGTATCGAACGAACTGTTTGAATAATATTTTTGAAAATGAGCCAAAGATTATACTGATATGTTCTGAAAAATATTAAGTTAACGAACTGCGATGATAAATAAAACGGAGACCGCGGGCAACAGATATTATAGGCCGACTACAATTACCGTACTCTCTTTCTGAATTTTTGTTGTTCGACGTTTTCACCCTTTTTCGCGAATCGCGCGCGAATGGCGAAGATTGGGCTAAATTTCGTCTTCTAATTATAGTTTGTGCAAATTATTATGATTTTTGTAATCGTTACATCATTTGGTTTCGATGTTCATTTTCTCTCTGGTTTATTCTTGGAAAAAAAAAATAATAAATAAAAAAAAAAAAAAATAATCCTATGTAGCAATTATTACTAGCGAGTAATTTGGTTAGAATGTTTTTCCATGTGCGTTGTACTTATCATTCAAAATTAATATCTAAATAATCAAGTTTGATGTATAATAATAGGAGGAAAAAATTACCGGCCGCTGCGCTGACAACAGGCAAAACGGAAATGTCTCGCCTTTTTTAGAATTCTCCCTTCATTAAGTTAGTTAACTCCTCTGCTGCTTTTAAGTCGATACACTTCCGAGTTTCCTCTAGTTCTCATTCCTGTATTACAGCTGAGATATTTCACATGTAAGTCTCAGCCACATTTAATAAACGAAAAATTCGAAGTTTTTTCTATTCAGACTCCCACGTCTCTAGTTTGAATCGCGACTATATTCCAAGTTGTCAAATCGATTCCTGATTCTTTCTTTATTAACCTATAATCAGAAAATGAAATGAAAAAGAAAATTTTGACCTGATTGTTCTTAAAATAAGTCTTTTACATATGATTTTTATTTTTCCCCTCTGCTTCTGAATCTTAATCTCGATACGTTTCAGGATTTTGCACCCCACCGTAAACTCATGTCTCTGCCAACATGATTTTTTTTTATCAAGAGACCTCTGAGTAGATAAGAGATATTCCTTCTGGCGCACTAACCGATTTCTCTAACGCAGAGCACAATTTCCTCATTTTTTAACCTCTAAAAAAGTCATCAAATTTCCTCAATTTTTATACCGAATATTTGACTGTTTTTGATCCAAATATGAATCATTTCACACTGTTTTCTTCCTTACTAGTTCGGAAATTTCAGAGTTTTCGTATCAATTTTGTATCATTCTATATCAATTTTCTATCTTTTTACTGTAAATAAATCCCTTTTCGCGAGGGCTAAAATACGAGAAGTTCACAATTTTTTTCGTTCTAGTACTTACACTTACTCATTTCTCTAACGCAGAGCACATTTTTCTCATTTTTCAACCCCTCCAGAAAATCCTAGAAATCGTCCAATTTTCAAATGTTTATATATTGGCACACTTGACTTTTCTCTGCAACGTGACCTACACTTTTTGAACATTTTCCAATACTTCTAAAAGTATCGGCAATTTCATAATTTGAGATTTGGTCCTCCTCACAGCAAAATGAGAAGAACAGAAAGAGAAAAGCTCTATAGTAGAACTTCTGCAAATAATACTACCCAGGGATTAATTACAATTATATGTATTTACCTTCCTACCCATAATTCTACCTATGTCTATAAAATTAAAATAGTTCCTTACCTACGTATAATGAATTAATCACAATAGCTTACAGGTAGTATCATTTACATTCTTCAATAAGTTAGAAGTTGGATACTTTCTGGCTAATGCCGTTAACTCTCCCTTTAATTTGTTCATCTGATTAAACTGTGACACCGTCTTCACCTCTTCAAGACCAAGCTCTCCACTTCCATCCTTGTTGATTCGATATGGTAGGCTAAGGAACTCCTGAAATACGAATCCTTTCATGTTGGCAGAAACAAGAATCATATTATAGTCATACTTGATTTGGCCTTGGGAAAGAACATCTTTGCGGAATTCTAAAAGTTTTTTGCGAAATCTACTCTCATCTTCGACAATGTATTCAATGAGCTGTACCATTCCCACAACAGCGTTTGGATGTCCGTATTTAAATTCAAATACATAATGATTTCGTGCGCATAGAACTTGTAAATCAAGGTCACCAGCTCTTGTGCCATTTTCATGATGAAAAACCTTTCCAACTTCGGTTAAAAATCCTCTCGTTGTTAAAATCGCAGCTATAACACGTGTCGGGTAGAATTCATCTTTGATTGCTGAATCATACGCGCCTCCATAGCTTCGAAATCCCAAATTATTCATGCAAACAAAGAAGTCCTTTATGTTGTGATTCATCAGAGAGAGACGTAATTTCTCGCCAGAAATATTAAATATTTCTCCAGGATATTTAACGTGTTGAGCAATCAGCACAGCGTTATTCAAGGCTTCTTTGACTTCATCATTCGGGAAATCCAAAATTACCTCACCCCTGTCGCGGTCAACCTCTTTGATTGTTAGGTAACCATAAACGAGTAATGTGACTGTTACGGGCATGGATACCTCCAAGGCACTGTACCTTCTGAGAATGTCTTCTATCGGTATTATTACTTTTCTGAATTCATCTAGAGATAAGTTTGATTTGATTATTCTATCAACTACTAACTGGAGAGAGGCTGTTGCCAACCAATAACGACCAAAGACGCACGTCCTCAAGCAATTAATCATGGAAATGGGATTAAAAACTCTTGTTTCATCAGTCAATGAAAATCGATACCCATCATACATTTCATGTAGTTTCTTCATTACATTTTTAGCGGTCATAAACTTCGTCTTGGCTACGTTTTTAATGTGTGGCCAGAATTTTCCCTTCAATTCGTCCTCTGAAAATCCCGCCATTGTTGGAAAGCGCATTGATATATCTACAAAATTATTACCTCCACTCCCCGACATTGAAGCAAAAGCTAGCCTTGAGACTCCTGTCACAAATGCTAGTTTAATATGATTAATATTAGATTTGATGACTCCAAAAAATGTTTCTAGCTCCTCTGTCATCAATTTCACCAACGGAGAAATAGGCTCACTCTCGGTACCTGCGGATAATTTTTTATCTGAGAATATACGGTCATACTCATCTATAAGTATTACCACATGCATCCTGAATTTCAAACGCAGTGTATGAATAAGTTTTGTCAAATCTTGACATTGACCTATACCTTCACAATCACCTACTCCGTACCAATCAGCAACAAATTGTACTAGTTCGTACAATTTCTTCCTAAATACTTCGATCGATGGTTCTGAATTCGCAAAATTGATACTCCCAAAATCCAAGCGAATCACCGGATATTCTTTCCACGTTCCGTTCTTATCATCGGTATTACCCTGTGAAAACATGTTAGTACGTTTGAAGAGGTCTTTACTACCTTTGAAAAATTCTTCAAGCATCCCAATGAATGTCGTTTTGCCAAACCGTCTTGGCCTCGTAAATAACACGAGTTGTGTGCCTGCATCCAACAATTGAGCCATCATGAATGTCTTATCTACAAAAACTTTGTTCTTCTCCATAATAATACAAAATGAGTCGGAATCGTCGGGTAATGGCTGGAGTGTAGTGGCGGCTTTTTTTGTAGGCCTCTTGATTTTCCATGAGGGTGTTCCAATTAATGAGTTGGTCTGATCATCAGAAACATGGATATCACTAGGCGTTTCTGCATTCGGCTCTGCCTTTGAGAAAAAAGTAATGGTTAAAACCAGCACAATGTTGATGACAGTGAAACGTTCCATCGTCTGAAATAGATCGGGTAAGATGTAATAGACCGAACAGTGTTCCTACAAAAGTGAGGAACATAGAATGAGTGAAAGAAGATTACAGACACGTAAATAGAATTTAAATGGCTCGTGCATACAAAGAAACTCATCACTTATAGCATGATTTTAATCTACAGCGTTTATTAAACTTAAATTTTTTCATTAACTTCAATTACTTTCATCATGCTGGTATCACGTGCATTAACGTGAGTAAGCAATCTTCATTTGACCTATAACTTCTGTAATCTCACGACAACATCTAGTACAGAACTGCATTATTTTTGAGAATTTAGTCTCAATTGTGCTGACGGCTGGTGTAAACTAAAGATAAATAATCTGAGGATCCTTTTCTGTGGTCCTTAAGATGGGTCTGGAACTCTGTTGAAAGAAAGGGAAGCGCGAGGTGAACAGAGAAGTACTTGTAGCGGCGGCAACATTGTATGTTAATATCTCGGTTATCGTATCTCGGGTAGTCAGTTCTGTTCGCCGCTGCCTAGCGCCCGCTCATCTTGTACCTTATCGCTCGCTTTGTATACACACAATAAACAGCTTTCGCTTTACGCACCTAACGTGTTACTTCTGGCCGTGCCTATCCGTTACATACTCGAACACAAACGCAAGGGGAGGGGGATTTTCTTCTGTATTAACCACTTCTTTACTTTCACGTCCGGTCGAATAACCATCTTCTTTTTCTGTGCAAATTTTCACATACCTGGAAAATAATGATGGGTGAGCAGTCTGAGCACTCCAACTGCAGACTTAGTCTAAAGCATAACTCGATTGGACATGCGGTACCGGTACTCCTTCAGATCACTTCTCTGCTGTTTGGTCCGAATTTCGCTTCGAATATTCTGTTGAAAAGTAGTGTGTTGCGCATGGTAGCATCTAAGAATTTAGTTGATGATGACTTTTCTTGGTCGAAAACGTTCCTATACTAATAACGGTCATTAAGATCAAAGTTGGACTCCTGTATTTTTGTTTTCTGTTTTCTGAGTTCATACAAAAAATATATACTTTTGTCATTGGGTACCTATCAAAAATCGAAGATTCTTGAATAATAAATACGGCTTGCCATATATAATTACTCATATACAGACTTTTTTTCTACCCGACCATTCAATTAAGCCAATAAGTTCTTACTCAATGACTGGCTCTTGGCCTAATGAAAGTTGGCAACAACAGCCTGGGCTTAATTGCGACTTGTAAGTTACTGTTCAAAGAGCAGCTTACGCTTTGGTTTAAGCGGTTATGATCGCTTGAAATTTTCCATCCCTGGTTCGGGTTAATAGATTGGAAAAACAGGACTTCCGAACAGAAAATCTCCCCCCCCCGCCCTTGAAAAATTTATTCGGAGAAATGCTCGCCGTTTGTCGTCCTCCCGGAAAATTGTGGTTTTGAGGAGGGTGGAAGCTGTGGCTTTCTACAAACTGTGATGCTGATGACCTACCCATTTAACAATGCTTCTCTTGCGCCTAGCTCTCAAAGAAACCTTGCTTGACCATGCTGTCTCTCCCTGCATCAGAAAATTATCTCTCAAACAATCAGGTGAAAAATATCTCCGATCCAACTATTTCTACAACACCATTTAATTCGTATCGTACTCCTTATTGTTCTATCTGCTCACTTCAAGCCCATAGGATAACCCTATACGCTGTAGTAGCAAGGCTTGTTCATTTAATGATAATCAAAAATCTCTGCCACTTACGTATAATGCGTACCGTAATTAGTTTGAAACTGAGATAATATTTCCTGCGGCTCAATTGATAGTATGGGTGAGTAGAGACGAGTTTTCTGGTTACATTCTTTTCACATTGGTATAAAAAATATTTCTTAACAGGGTCTACTTCCTAGAGGTGAATATCCAAATAAATTTAGCGATCGAAACTCTGAAGTAAACCACTTATTGAAGAAGAATTTAGCGAGCCGACTAAAGCTGGAATTAATATGCTCGGGTGATGTACCTACTAAAACAGCCGGATGGAATTCTTAATGTGAAAGATATGTGTGATTTCCTACACCTAACCGAACAGGGTTATCTGAAATCGTTTGAACCTGTATTGAAGAGATTGAAAGAAATTTTGAATTCTCGAAAAGTTATTGCGCAAAAATGAATTTGACGCGCACACTATAATTTGAGCATGAAGTAAGCAATAATCATCGATCTCTTCATACTCCTATTATATCTCGGTTTTAAGAAATCCGCTCTTACCTAAATATTTTCTCATTGCTTATGGTGAATCCAAGATATTATGCTTAATTTGAGTTAAATGCTATACTTTGTTTGTTGTTTCTACGCTTTATATTAAGATTGTAAGTCATTTTAGATAAATTTTTTCCAGAAAAACTCAAGAAACGAATTTCTTGATGAAAAATCAATAAAATCGTTACATACTGTTTCTGATATTATTTGATGGATCGAGTTCCACAAGAATCAATAGGTATACGCCAGTTTTCCAGAAAAGAAAAAAGTTGCTGAAAAAATAAAATTACGAATTCAGATGTCCAGTACGATTTACTTATAATAAAATTTATCCCACATAAATTCAACAAATAAATACGAGTAAATACAAATATAAAACTAAGGTACCTATAACAGATATCACGATAGAATGCTCTAATGAATAAGATAAAAATTTTCTATACTTCAAATTGAGAGAAAAAATTAGTTCATTTGAGATTGGCATTGATTTTCTGATTCATTTCATACCAACGAAGTGAATTCGAAAAAGTGAATAGTTCATTCCTCGAACATCATCCACATTTTCTTCTTCGTCGTCGCTCTTTTCAACGTTGATATCTGATCTACACTTTTTATTTCGAATTTCTTTCTCTGTAAAACGACAATGAATACAATTATTAATGCGACTGACTAAACTAAAAGTCAACTTTCAAGTCTTCAACACTGCATTAACCTGTAGGGAATCTTTCAGCAGCTCGTTTACGTAATTCTTGATGTTTTCTTCGGCTGTCTGCGCCCATTCCAGTACTAATCGGCGACCATACAAATGGGTACTCTGACATAACGATTGCATAGCATTCTGTAAAAACTCTCCGTCAGCAAAGTAAAGTTGTCATACTTTGTAAAAGGAACAATATACATTACCTTAGCATCTTCTTTAGAATGATATTCGACGAATGCAAATCCTCTGTGAGGTCCTGTTCCATCATTTTTTTCGGCAATCGAACACTTTTGATCTCACCAAATACTCTGAATTAAGACACAATACTTATTTCGAGAAACATTTTAGAGTCTACCAGTAATTCAATTTCAATTTTTTACGTACTTGAAAAGATCTTGTACTTCACCAAGTTTAGCTTGGAATGGAATATTCCGAACCAGTATCTTATTTCCTGTTTGGGTCTCAACGTTATTCAACTTCCTTGATATACGACCAGTTTCTCTAAAAATAGAAAATATCATAACGTCAATTGATTACTGCTACTCCTTCATCAAAATTTAAATCTTCATTTTAACGCACTTCACAGTTCTATTCGATCTTTTCAATTCTATAATATTGAAAAAATGAAACCGCCAAAAAAGCATAATTCACCCTCTTTGAAGAACTAACTAGCCTATATACATATACCTCAGGACGTCCGCATTTTTATGTTTGTGGTCATATGATTCTGTAAAGAAAGCGTATGTCTACTTTTCAGTATTTCCATAATCAGCTACCTACCTATATCAACCAGATCTTTTATGGGTATTGTGAAATTCTACCCAGTTTTATCTATATTGAAAAAATGATTTGGAATTGTATTCTTTCTTTTGCCAAATCTTTGAAAACCCTACCGCTAGTCGTTACTCCTTTTGCGTGGAAGTTCAGCACGGGAAATTTTCTTAGAGGAAATTCAGGAGTTGCATTGAAACTATAGAATTAAAAGAAAAAGTTTATGATGAACAAACTGTATGGTAGGCAATGGAAAAGGGTGTGTAGGTATATTTTAATGAAGCTCAATGATTTTTTTTTCTCTATTCTATTCATTTCTTCCCATCTGAAAATGTAGGTAATAAATCGTTTAATCCCACACGAGGTCTTCCATTGTTCATTTGAATCTGAAGGACGAAAGCTTTTCAAAGAATTTAAATTGGTCGTCATCAAGTAGGAAAGTAAGAAAATCGATTGAATATTTTATAAGAAGCAGAAATCTGACTGTTTATCCGCCACTACAAACAAGAACGTTAATCAACAAAAATGTAGACAAATCGTAGAATGAATATTCAAGATTGAAGAATTGTGAACGCATCTTCAATCGTTAGGGTTCAATCACTGTAATAACCAAAGGTGCGCGTGTTTTATTTTATCATGAATTTGTTAATGTACGTTCTACAATTTCTAATTTTTTTAAATTTTTGCAGCAACCTCTTGCAATACATCAGTAGTATCGTAAAAGACGTGACAGTAGTTTTAAGAGTATTTTTTTCAAGATTGTAGTTAGAGAGAGTATTTTTAATTATTCATATTTTTCTGGTGTTGTCGCAGCAACACCAATATGATTGTGTTTATGGCGTCGTTTTTTAAATAAAAATCCTATATTTTTAGTAGGTTGTATGATCGCTGAAATTTCTAATGTACAAGTGCACCAGAAAGACAGTTATTGAAATGTACCTGTTATGTGCAGTTCAATTGCGTGACTTTAATGAGGGCTTTGATAGATGAAAATAGAGAAAAATGATACTTGAATGTTTTGAGCTAGTGGAGATGAGAAACAATTCATCATTTCCTTTGAAAACTTCCTCACACGTCAAAACAAGCGTCAAAATAGAAATACCGAGTTCAAATCATCTCAGTATCTCACAACAAACCATGTGTCCCGGCGCCCGGCGATTCCGGCTTCCCGGCTGCATTGTCAGCGATGCTAGCGCTGCAACATTAGATCGAATAGGACTGTTTTCCTATGACATCACACATCGATACTCATTCGATAGTATCGCGATAGTATTGCGAAATATCGCAAACAGATTAGGTTTCTATCGAATAACTGTAGCAAAACTACCCAACGTTGCTCCAACTGACTTGTTGACTCCCATATGAATAACATTGGGAGCAAAGATCATTACTTAAATAATTCAAAATTAGAAATAAATAAGAAATCAGAGATATATATTTAAAATCTATTATGTTCTCAGCGTCTGTTCATCAACTTGTAGTATCTAAGAAATTCCTTATTTTTAATTAGGAACACGTTGATCTTAGCTCACTGTGTTATTCTTATAAGAGTCAACATGCCAGCTGGAGCAAAGCTCTTAAGCAACTCAAAGCCTGCTAGCGTTTATCCGCTGATTGACGTCACAGAAAACTGGGCTATTTTCGAGAACATTCTCATGCAAAATTCGGTAAAATCGAATCATTCGATTAATCGATATCTGATACTCTCATGCTTCTTTTTAAACGTTTGATAAAGTGCGTATGTATACTTATCTAGTGGTATTGGTGTCCGAATTTCTGGAGAAAATAGAAATTTGCCTGGCTTGTATCCGTAATTTTGGTGTCTATTACCTGTCTCACCGTTAAAAACCTCCATTCAAAGTTGAAATTGTTATATTCATGACAGAACATCGAAGTTATGCATTAAAATGTTGTCTCTAAATTGGATCAAATTTCGCGAATTCAGTAAAATTACTCACGTGTTTGCAATCAGATTACAAACCTGCCAGTACAGGTAGATAATGAAAATCTCTTTCTAGAGCTTGCGGCTAATTTATCTTAAACGTTTACGGTCTTGTTTTATCAGCAGTGCCAAATTAGCAGAGGTTGGTCGTCTGGATACTCCGAAGCTACACGGGAAATATGAGACCGGACAATTATTTTTACATCGAGTTTTCGGTTATCGCGGTGTAATACTTTTTCCATGGTTGGCCAGAGTTTATGATCGCGACATACCGAATAACAGACAACAGTAAGATGGGATTACTTTATATAATTCACCTTCATGTTGTACGTTTTCTAAAAGTTGTATTCTTTTTCTCTGTAGCGGTGATGAGATAACAGTTGGGAAGGAAGTAAAAGGAAAAGTTCATTCATTCTATCAAACACTCATCGATTCTCGAGATTATCCTTTTATTGTAAGATTCCTCTCAGTTTCCATTGCGATACGCTCGTATTCGACTCGTTATTTATTGCCTGTAATCAAATTGCAGAGAACTCCGACCGAAGCCGTTACGTTCTTGGGTAATTCATCTAGTAGCCGAAGCTTGTACGCTATTCCTGGCTTAGATTATGTTGCACATGAAGATATTCTCCCGTACACTACGACTGAGAAACTACCGTTGCATCATGAATTATTCGATAAATTCTTATCGTATTCTCCTGAAAGAGGTGCGTATTGCTTTTCCAGGTGCTGATGGTTTTTCACGTTTTTTGAATGAATCTATGTCCAATTTCATTCAATTTAGATCCTCCTTTTGTCGCTCAAGAAACGTTGAGAGCATGGCAGAAGAAGAATCATCCTTGGTTAGAGCTCTCGGACGTTCACAAAGAAACCACGGAGAATGTCAGAGTGACTGTGATTCCTTTCTACATGGGTTGTCGTGAATCGGCCAGCTCTACTGCATATTGGGTACGTGAAAATTATGATGACCGTATTTTATGATTCAATTCTGGCAATAATCTGGTTTACTCATCAACTTTCTCTAGTCGAGGTCAAACTTGTATCAATTTTATTCAAATTCAACGTGCGATCAATCTTACATTAGTTTCTTATATTCGTAATTTTACGCAGATTTATATCCCCTTTCTTCGAGTTGTCTTTGGGAGATTGGCTAAATTATTAAACTAATGATATGAACGTATCGTACTTTGTATCTTGGCAATAAAAGAAAAATTCTATCATCTTTATAGTACCCGTAACTTACCAAGTGATTTCCGTCGTGTTTAATTTATCCAAGAAATCGATATTTCACTTGAATCTCTTTTAAAATACCTCCTTGCATTGTTTCTGAGCACGTTGTTGCGAAATAAATTTTACCAATTTTTACGAAAATTGGATTTTTGCTTAAGGCAATCAATATAGTATTTCGGCGTTCTTTCCAAAAAAGAATCAGATGAAAACAAAGAATTTGTGAATTTATCGCGAAAATGAAATGAATCGAATCGAATCGAATAAGCGGGTGTATGCAATCGGCGTACTTATGTGAATCATTTGCTAGTTGAATTGAATAAAGTGCATACAATGTAATTAGCACACATTTACTCAACAGGTGTGTGCAAATTACGAACTCCTAAATGAGCAATACCATTGAAAAACGCGAAATGATACTCGAAAGATCGTATTACATCTGATTTTTTTTTCTATATTCTATAGTGGCGGTATTGTATGCGGCTGGAAAACCTAGGAAGTCAAACTGTACAGCTGAGAGAAAGACATTGGCGTATTTTCAGTTTATCAGGTACTTTAGAGACTGTACGAGGTCGTGGCGTAATCGGTCAGGAACCAAAGTTATCAAAGGAATTCCCTGCTTTCCAATACAGTAGTCATGTTAGTTTACAAGCTCCAAGTGGACACATGTGGTGCGTGGTTTAATTTTGTTCAACTCAGAAAATTCAGTGATCAATTTTTGTAACCTTAATTCCATTTCTTGTTCAGGGGTACGTTTAGAATGGAACGAGAGGATGGTTATATTTTCGATTGTCGTATTCCTCCGTTTTCGCTGGAAAGTAAATCCGATGAAAGCGCGCAGCCTCCCTCCATGGTTTGAATGCAAGAATCGTGAATAGCAATTATGTGATATTATATTTTGTAATTACGTCAAGTCACAACGAATCTCTACCAGCGTATCGTAAGAATTCCCGACAAAGTGATAGGTAGAGTACTATCCAGGATTCGTTAGTTTGACAAAATCGTTCGTATGTATCCACTGGCCATGATTTGCTGACGTACGAAATTGATAATGATTTACCAATTGTATTGAACGATGTATGTATGTACATATATATACCTGTGTATTTTTTGTTTCTCTCCGCTTATTTACTCCAACGAAAACAAGGAAGAAAGTAGCTTTAAACAGTTCAACTGTACCCCGAATTCTCAAAGGGAAATCATTCGGATTGTGTGATGAATCTGTTCGTCTAATCTTCAGACAGAAATCTGGATTAAAAGCACGTATTCAGAATTTACAAATTAGTATGTGCAAGACCGAGCTCGACTTGTAAGTCGAAAAAAAGTCAAGTTATTGGAGGAAAAAAATGATGTGTTTGTAAATTTTCAAATCCAAATCTGTCAGATGAGTGAGACGCGTCTCCAATTTCGTTTGTTTCATCGGCTGTGTGACTTAGTGACGATTTGTTTCAAGAAATACGCACTTAGAAGAAGGAAAAAATAAATTTGGGAAAGAGTGTAATCAGTTTTTTTGAAGTAGCCCGTTTAGACAAGTAAAGCGTGTAGAGGTTTTGTTTTAGTAGAATCAGACGGTTTGATGCGGGTAGAAGTAATGCGATAGTAGAAAATGGAAGCTCGACGTTAGATTTGAGGTAAATGAAGAATTTTAGGAAATTCGCTGTTTCTTTATTTTTTCTTCATCTTTTTCAATCAGAATTTTTGATCGTTTTCCAGTTGAATTAGGATCATTTTCTTCGTCGTTTATTTTTCTTTTTTTTCTATCTTTATTTTTCTCTCGCTAAGGAGCGACACTTCCAAAGTTCTCTTCTTTTTCCTCTTTTTTTCTTTCTGTTTTCGATCAAGGAAAAGATCAGAGATGTTTTTTTATAAATATTTGAATAACATAGGGAGTGCTCGGAATAGGTTTAATATCTGATTTCTTCTCCTCATCTGCTCTTCCGATCACTATGTGAATTCTCAGTTACATTTCTCTTCTGTTAATAATGAGTGTTTTTATTTATTTATTTTTTTTTTATCGCTTTGATTAGCAGATGGTGAATTTAAAAAAAGACTAAATTCCTATTCGTCAGTTGACTCTTTTTGTCTAAACGTTTTTGTAAACAGTGTGAAAAAATTTAGTGAAAAACATACAGATGAACGCGTTTTACGAAAGCATTGTATAGTAGTGAAATATTACAAATTTTTCATTCCTACATTGGCCATGGGAGCGGTCACTGGACTTGATGAAATTTCGAACTCTCCTCTTTCTCGAGGTATTCTTGAGACTAGGTAAAATCATAAAAATTCTCAGAGGTAGTTCGGCGATGTTCATAAATTATTCCAATGTAGCTCTTTTCCTTCAAACTATTCTGCCATGTAAGCAATATTCCTTAGATTGCTATTTGGTCATCGATTTTGCGAAAACGTCGAGGCTCTGAAAGTCGGGGACAGATGAATCTTTGACGACCCTTTGCTTTTTCTACGGTAAAGAAAATAAAAAGGAATGTTTCTTAATACTAGAAAGTTGTTAACGACTGGAAAGAAATTTAACATGCACCCAGTGTAAAAAAAACGAATAAATTTTAAAACATGGAGATATCATTGTTGATTTCTTTTTTTTCTTCGTATATTGTAATTTGGAAGCGTAGCATTTTTTCATCACGGTAGTGGAACCGGTACTGGTTCAATCGCATCGTCATCATCAATATTTCTACGAAAAATAGAAGTTAAAGTACGAACATGCATAAGGTAGCCGTCGCGCCGTGCTGTATTAATATCCGGTGTGCAGTATAATTCTTCTATTCGCTCAAAAAACTCAGTCGCTACCTTTGTGACGATAATTTTTATAGCGTAGTTCAAAAGATATATTAAACTGACGTGCACAATCTCTCTCAATGGGTACCTATATGCGATCGAGGGCAATTGGCATTCGCCACCAGCTAGAGCATCAAGTTCAATAAACTTTATTCTAACCTTGCCCCGATCGTTATTAATGACAAGTATCAAAGAATAATCGGTTTTTCTCTTTTATTATGTATGAAGTAACACAATGAGCATAATTCTTTTGTCAATCATGTGTTTCATGCTTTAATCGGATGCTGCTTACCATTTTTTCCCCTTTTTTTTTTTCTTCCGAATCTTCTCGAGATGAATCTTAAGGAGACGTTGCAGATGGATTCAAGCTATCGTAACGTGCGCGCGTGTCCGTTATAGTTTAAAATGAAGATTCTATTTTTCATTTGCTTAACCTCTTTGTTTTACTGTGCCGCGCGAGCTTTTGTATCCGATGGAGTAGATGGCGTAGAAAAGGAAAATACCGAAGTGCGCGGAGATCTACAGCGATCGAGGCGTCATGGCTTCCATGCCGAGCAAACACAGAAGCTGGACGTGCTAAACGCCGAAGATCAATTAGATCAAACTCGCATTAAGCGTAAAACAAAGAAAGGCAATTTGGATAACCTGTATCCTACTTTGGCCATACGCTCGATTAACGTGAACATAGATTGGCTTAATTTCGCCAAAACTGCTAATGTAAGTCAGATCGGGACGTACTTTATCCTGTCGGATGGGAAAAGCTTGATCGCCCACATAATGAATGTTGGTAATTTGAACAATTACTATACTATACCGGCTCTGGAGCAAGATCGAGTTTATCGAGGGGAGATCAAAATACTAACTGATAAAGAGGAGGTTAAAAATTTCATACGTAAACAGTCGAATAGAAAATACGCAGAAGAATTTGAACTAACGACACCATTCATCGTTCCAGGTGAGTTTGAGATTCTATTATGAATTTATATTAACCTTTAAAATAGCTTATAAGGCTTGTGGCCATGACATCCAGTCATCCAAGTACAATAGAACGACGAAATTCGCAGATTTTAT
This sequence comes from Aspidiotus destructor, assembly GCA_035079395.1. Lineage (NCBI taxonomy): Eukaryota > Metazoa > Arthropoda > Insecta > Hemiptera > Diaspididae > Aspidiotus > Aspidiotus destructor. The sequence goes on along the minus strand of JAVHKZ010000003.1, from coordinate 3,936,703 downwards.
TACCGTTACGTGTAATAACAGCGGGTGGTTTGCAATTAATTTGTTGAGGTAAACATTCTTGTATTGTTTCATACCCCTGCACGCATCCTCGTACACTCTACCTACTTCAAAATTTTCCAGGTCCTCTTTAGACCGGGGAAGCTACGCGCCTGGAATTTTTCGAAGGTCTACGGCCCTAAAAGGTTCGCATGGCCTGAAATTATTCATTTTTCTTTTAGAGAGCCTGTGCTCTGAAGTGCGAGGAACTGTTCCATATCTTTTATTCATTGCAAATCGATATTATGATTGTATAGTTTCTATACAGAGGATAGATAGGGAGAAACCTGTAAGAATTCAAATGTATCGCAACCGGTAGCTACCACAGTAGTTTTTATATTTTTTTGTAATCGAATCAAATGCAACGACTGCAAAGAACCCGGATTCCTGATCTTGTGAAGCTGAATTCTTCTTCTGTTCTTGAATCGCGATTTCTTGGAGTTCTTCTTCTGTGACTTCAAATTTTCCCTAATCTTTCGACTAGGTCTACCATCTACTTACCTATTTTGCTTTCCAGTCACAATTTTTCTGAGGCTCCCCATGGTTTCCTCGTCGAGGCCGGCTATACCGTTTCCCTACTCTGCTCTTCAGTCGAAATTCCTTCGAAGCTCCCTCCTTGTCTGTATATTAGGTTTCAAACACGGATATAGAGATTTCCAACAATGATTGTTCCACCAGACTCTGAACTCTGTTAATTCAGTTTACAGCCTACCGTATTATCCTAGATAGGTGTAGAGGATGTCAAAGCTGAACACATATTGAAGGGCTGTACTTTGTTGACTGACATTGGTGGAGGCTGCACCATCTACACAGGACTAGATGAGTTCGCGCCTTTGTGAGCCCACCTGATCTGTCAGCGCTGGTGAAAGCTGCAACTCTTACACAGGACTAGATGAATCCGCGTCCATGAACCGCACCGTATACAGATAGCAGATACTGTGAAGTACTGCGCCCACCGGGAATGGGAAACCCACGATGCATACCAGATGTCCGCATCACAACCTCAAGAGAGGGCAAGTTTTGTCTGCCTCCGCTCTTTTGGTCAAGAAACATGTTTGAGCAGATGGTCAAGGACTCGTTGGCCATCTGGGGTGACCCAACTCTTTTTTTTTTTTGTGCACTAGGGGGAGGCAATGTGTTAACAGTGAAGCTGACCTACAGACGCAGCAGCTGTATTGGTGGGTCGTATCCAGAAGCCCTGCAGCATCCATGGATAGTCCAGCAGCACAAAAACACATTTTTTTCCTCTTTCAACAGGTTTGAAGCTCAAATTTTGTCCAAGTCCTTGAAGTTTTCAAGATTATGACGATGGATACGGAATTTCCTGAAAAGATTACCTATGGGTACAGATTCTTGTTCCTCCAAACTAGGTCACAGCTCCTGCTTTCCTCGAGATCACAGTTCATTTAGATGAATTTCTCTGGCGTGGAGAATGGTAAGACTTTTTTTTGTGGGATGCAGAAGTGGAATTTCGTATGGATGTATCCCTGACCAAAAAAAAAGTCCCCAAAATTTTTCTCAAATTTCGAAATCCAAACTCTTGGTTTATTTTTTTGCCGCTTGTGGGATCTCTTTAGCTTTGATCCTTTGGTGGAAATTTTAACAGGAAACCCGAAATTCCGGAGTCTCGTCACCCAGCAAAAACTTACCTTTCCTAACCAAGGAGTTGTGCTTGATGCGCCGCGACTAACCTGCGGACAAGATTTTGGTGCTGTGTCCCTACCCGTTTTATATAGCTTTGTTCTCACAACCATTTTGCGTTGGTTGCGGTGCAAGAAACGCGCATATAGTACTGTATTATGTGTTTCATGCAGATAGGCAGGCGAGTTTCATAATGTTGGTGACTATAATCAATATAGCCGTATAAACAGGTACGTGAGAATAAGTTTGCTCATCAAATTTCTGAGTCATAGAGGTTGAAAGTCGAGGGGATGGACAAATGGGAGAAAATCCAAGAACTGTGGGGGGGGGGTGTCTAGAAGATATAAATAATGTCAGTTTTCTGTCGTCATGCATGTTCTTGTTGAATGTATTGACAGCTCTGTTCTGGATATGAAGAAAATTGGAAAAAAAAAGTAACCCAAATATTAATAAAATTTTCTATATTCATTTAGTTGAATTAACATTAATTTGTCAGATTAAAAATTTGATAAATAATTAAAAAATTCGTGTACTACATTGATACCACCCTATAAATTTACATAATTTATATATTAAATAATTTCATTTGAGTTATTAAATTGAATAATATAATATTATTTATCAATAAAACATCTTGACCTTTTATATTGATCATCAATTTCATGAATTTTATTATAATAATATTATTTAATGTTAATTAATATTATTTTAATTGATCGAAATTATAATTCAAATTTATTAAAGTGTATTTAATCTTTTAAAACTATCAATTATTATATTCATTATTATGTGAATTATTAATTTTTTCTGCATTGTTTTATATGTATAATTCACATAGATATTTTAATCTAAATTTTTATTCAATTATATTTAAATTAAATTTTTTAATATCAGTAATAAATATCTTATTATCTTCAAGAATTACTTTTATAATTTTTATTAAAATAAATAAAAATGATTGCTTTGATAGTAAATATATTATTTTTAACTATTTTATTAAGAATTCATTTTATTGTAATTCAATATTTTAGGTATAACTTTTTAAATTTTAATTTAACAAATTAAATTTATTTTTCAATTTTTTGTTTAATAACATTATTTTGTATAACTCGTGTTATTATAGGAACAATAATCATAATAAGTTGATAATAATATCATTAATGATAAGAATAATTTTTCTACAATAATTTGAGTTGTAGTCAGACAAATTCAACCCCAAGTCGGTTTGGTAAAAACTCCACGTGTAAAACTGGCCTTGATATGGAAGCCCATCTCAGGCGGAGGATGTTTGTTATAATGTTTGAAATGAAGAATACTAGAAGTTATCAATGAGGATTGAAAGCGCAGACAATACATTCGAGCGTATAGTTCTTATTTAATAATCAAACTTTACACGTGGAGCTTTTACCAAACCAACTTGAGGTTGGATTTGTCTGACTGGGACTCATTATTTATTAAAATAATATTTATTTGTTCATACTGACATTTTATTAATTTTATTTGAATTTTTTTTTTTTAATAATTTATCAAATTATTAATTAAATTTAAATAAAATGAAAAGTTAACGTTTTTTTTAGCTTTGTAGAAGGAAAAATCAAGGATAATTTGAGTTGAGAGTCTTATAGTCTGTTTACGTTAAGAAAGGGCTACTCGAGAAAGGGTATAAGTGTGTACCGTTTCGTACTAACTTTTTAAATAATATGGTACGAACTTCTCAAGTAACATAACTTTCTACATTCTATTGACCCTTTCTTAACGTCAAGAGACATGAGTAAAAGAAGAGAAAAACTTGTTTTGAGATTCTCCCAAAGAGAAAAACTGAAAAATTCTTAGAAGAGAAATCAAAAACAAAAATTTAGAGGCCATTGCAGCAGGTTCGCAATGGCAGCGGGAAACCCGCAACCTCCCGCGCTCCGCGATCACGATCACGTTGGCGCGAAAATGCCCACTCATTCCTCAGAAAATGAGTTGGCTGGGCTCTTCTCAATATACTGTATACTAGGCCTTTTTCCAAGTCCCTAAAGTAGGTCAAGATCATTGATGACGTCATAAACCGCCACACGTCACTTCACGGCACGTCCCGTGGGTCACAGAAACTCCCGGACACGGTCGTTTTCTGAGGATGTAATCCCCCTAACAAAGTGGATAGTGGGTTCCCCGCTAAAACATCTATTAGATGCAGGCGCGAGCAGTGATCGTCCAAGATGTTGTAGAGGTATGATAAAAGTTTAGATAAGGCTGAGAAATCAATGATGATGGCCAACTTAAAATGTTCTATTATTGGAGCACATTTTGCATCAAAGAAATTTCCGTTTTCAGCGTTGTCGTCTCCCCTTTTACAATAGGGTCATTTACTTATTTTCTTTTTCCAGACGAAAACCTGAGGAGAATTTTAGAAGCTCGAGAACTTCTCGAAGCCAGACAAAAACTCTATCCGCAAACGATTAAAGTCAACACCATCGATATCAAGTTGATATTTTCAAAAATTGAGAAACTTGGATATACGCTCGAAATCAGCCGGTATAATTCGGAGGGGAACAATTCCGTATTGATCGGTCCCGAACATATCATCGAGTTGTTGCCTCCAATTAAGGAAATAACCTTGTTCGATCAACTTCCGCATCAGCTTCTGAAGGTTTCGTTGAGAAATGCACGTGAAAACGAAGACAACGGCGAAATATACTTCAAAACGATCCATTCCATAAATCTTTTCACTGGCAGTGTATACAGAATGGGGATGGTGAACCTGAGCAGGATGTTGGATGCCGAAACAGTGGCCGAATTGAGGAAAATAGATGACCGTGGAAATGTTTCTAAATTGTCGCAGATAAAAAGTAAGTGCGTGTGGGCTTTGATTCGATCAAGTTTAAAAAGCTTATAATTTGGTGTTTGGAGGAGGATAAGTATAATATTTTCTGTTCCTTTTTCTATAGATTTTCGTTCGGTTAAATGCTATACCGATGACGATGTCTATAACGGTTACGCGTGTGAGGATTCCAATTCCTGTATACCTTTGGAGTGGGTTTGCGATGGCGAAAGAGACTGCGAAGGTAGTGCAATTTTACTACGCCAATTTACATTACTAATTTTTAATTGTTTTTCAAGTCCGTTATCATGTACACGCTAGTATAGTCTGCTCTTCATTTGTAACCTAATAACTCACGTAATTTGTTGGGAAGAAGGCGTCCTATGCGCGGCCGTCAACCAATAAACTTTGATAAAGTTAAGGTTAATGGGTTCGATGTTTTAATTTGGGCTTAATTAGGGCACGATGATGAGCGTCATTGCGACGACGATTTCGACACCGATTATTATTCCTACAAAGGTACTTGCCGAAAGTTCGAATTTCGATGCCGATCTCGCGGCGAATCCGTATGCCTACCCAATTCGTGGCTCTGCGATGGTCGCGTCGATTGTACCGACGGGTAAGTTGTAGAAATTTAAGATTGCATGTACTTTTCAAATAAAGTGTGTAGACCAAAAATGCAAGTATGCCGTGCGTGAAACAAAATTTCGAACACTGAACATCATGTAAAATGTGTATCAAGGTACCTAAGATAATGAAAATAATGTCATCGACAGATTTGCGATAAACTGAGGAAAATTTAGTCATTTGTCAGTAGGGTGAAAGGCGGAAAGATTTTTAGTCAGAATCAGGATTAGCTCACGGTCCGGGAGGCCTGATGAAAAAAGTAAAAAAGGTCTCCAAAATACTGCTTCTAGTTTTTAGGTCGATCTTGTCGCATATTATGTTAGAATCAGAAGGAACAAATTGAGCTAGTCGACATGTTCGGCGTGCATTCCGTCAGACGAGGGACTATAACCTTGTCGATCGAGGGAGTGCTTGGCTTTGAACCTAAATTCAGGATGGTTTGTAACTAATTGTAATTTATAGTTTCTCTACCATCACAATTTCATCCATGAGGGTAGCAAAGAAAAAAAAAAAGAGGAAAAATTATTTTCTATAAAGTTGTCCTAATTTTAATTATTTATCATAGAACGACTTAGTGTTGGATGTTTCAAATCCTTGTAACGTATTTGGAGAGAGTGTATACAATAATGATCAAAATTTTTTGTTCATTTACCTGCCTTTCTTTTTCAGAAGTATTTCCCAATTCCATCATGAAAACGTGAAATATTCTATCAAATGATCTTAGAACTGAGTGCCGTACACAAAGGCACCAGTTGTGATGCGCTCTGCGATAAGGGATATAAAGTCGCATGGTGAAAGCTCCAGGTGTAAAACTGACTCTTTTTTTCATTTTACACAAAGAAAGTTGTTTAGAATGTTTGATTGAAGGATCATAGAAATCAATGATGACAGTCTTTAGTGTACACAATCATATTCTGGCGTAAAACAGGCCTAATTTGAGGTTTCACGACGTTTTCTCTAATACATTTTCTCTGAAACTATTTTCTCTAATGGCGAATTTCTCTAAAAAAATTTCTCTAACGACAAATTCTCCAAAATAAATTACACTTTGTTAATTTACGGAATAATGACATTGACGCCAATTGCTCTCAAGTACTCCATCCTGGGCCTGTTGTTGTACTCGCCCGCAATGGCTTCGATCCGTGTCTGCAAGTCGCTCCTGCTAATTCCGTCACACATATTTCCATGAAGCCTTGTTCTTATTGGAATTCTTCCAGGAGAGTTAAGAATGGTGCTTGCCTATTACAATTCTAAAACGGTTATGCCACCCTTCTGACATTGTTTGTTCGGTGTGATTTGTTCACGGCAGTCTCATATTGGTTCCATAAGGTTATTGGATACCTCGGCGCCACTCCTGCCCGGCGGCCGTTCATGTAATACTCATTGAAGTCATCAAACACCGCTCGGAGTTGTTCAAAACACTCACGACGTAGTTCGGTGAAACTGGTAGCGACATCCGCCTCTGGGACAAATGCTAGAGCAAGTAGCATGTGTGTGAATCTCTTTATTGTCCGTTCCTCTGGATTCCTGTACTCAGCCTGCAACCCGGCGTTTTGGATTCGTCGGTATATGATGACTCCGAGGTATTCAACTCTCTCCCGTGTGCTAGGCAATTTCAAAATTATCTTCAAGATCATTTCGTTCGTCATGTGCGTTCCAAAGAAGTTTATTTGTCGTTAGAGAAATTTAACATTAGAAAAAAATGGCTTTAGAGAAACTTGATTTTAGAGAATTCTTCGTTAGAGAAATTTGCCATTAGAGAAAATTGTGTCAGAGAAAATAGATTTTAGAGAATTTGTCGTTAGAGAAAATGTATTAGAGAAAACGTCGTACAATCCTAATTTGACGGTCAATTTTGTACGAGGAGCACTCACCATGCGATTTTATATCCCTATCGCAGAGCGCATCACAATTTCAGAAATATTATTAGGATAGGCCTATACTTTTTTTGTTAATTGAAATGATAATGTATCAGATTAATTTTTTGTTTTTTATTCCCTGTTGATATTATTAAGTGTGAAAAAGCGAGAGACACAAAAAAATTCAAAACTTCACCCTCTTCCAGAGTTGACGCCTTGGTTCTCTTAGAGTCAAAAAAGGATTCTGTAACGTGGAGAAAGTAATGGAGGTTTAGTACCTATAGTGACAATAGTTTGCTTTACTGCTCCATAAAGGAAGACGTATTGACCCACGAATCAAATAATCATTGAGGCTATTAAAAAAATTTTTACGAGTCCGTATTTCGAAGCCAAATTTTTTTGAGACTCTACACTAAATCGGACGGAACTTCTCGCCTTCTCGCCTATAGGTCATCTTCGAAAATTTCTCAAGAGCCTAAACTACGTCAGAGTCCATCCTCTTCGAAAACTCATTTTGCTAATGTCCTTGAACTATTTCGCAATCACCTTCTCTACAAGGTGCGTTAGTGACCTTGGAAAATTTCTTTGCAAGGCGATCAGTGCTCTTATCTCCCTTGGAATCACGATTTTCAGTTCTTGAAATTTGACTACCTATCTAAAGTCCTCGAACTAGTTCAGAAAACTGTTGGACCTACAAAATTCTCTTGGGGAAGAGGTGGAGGATTTAATGTAAGCATAATAAAACGATGGTTTCTCTAACGAAGTTGAACGAGGAGCGCAGGGAACTACTTGTTCTATGTGGCGAATTGGTTAAAAAATTCAATGAGAAGAGGGAATTGGAAAAATGTCGACTTTTCACAAACGAACTCCTTTATTTGGGTTGGTCAGTTCCGAGTTAAATTTAATAAGGTGGGGGGACTTGGTTGAAATTTTTCCAAGTTCACCTTCTACTATCATATTATATATCTCAAAATTCTCAAAAAGACCCCTCCAAAAATAGGTTCCCTGCTGTGAAAGTTAATACCAGAAATATGAAGGGCACGTGAAAGGAGGGAGCTTCCAAGAATAGCTACAGTCTTTTTTGCAAAATTTTCCGGATTTCTAATGTAAGTTAGACTCGCCACTTTTCTAGAATCATAATATGCGGCCGAGTAGTGAACGCATTTCCCGAATAAGCCTACTTTTAAAGCAGGTCCTGTTACAGTTAGATCGTCAGATTTTTTCTCCCTTACGTTGTGGCGTATGACGCCTTCATTGCTTCTATTCAGAATAATATTCGAGTAAGGATTTTTGATCTTCCTTCAAAGACCTGAAAATGAAGAGGGTGCGGTGAAACTTTGGCTGCCACCGATCAAAGGTTGAATATTTATAAACGGTAATACAGTATAAATAATGCAGAATTAAGGCTAATCAAGTTGCGCAATCCATCAGAAGGAATAGAAATACCGTCAAGGTTTGTGGTCCCTACGAATGATTTGAAAAAAGGAACAAATGACAATTTTCGATCTACACATCCTAAATCTTGATTTCGCCTTTGGGACAAATATTTTTGTGCGAAGGGCTTTCCTTTTCTCAACTTTGTGTAAAACTCACGGGTTCTTCAACGGAGTTAAATGAGAGGAGGCTGGAAAACTGTATCATGAATCTTATGGTGTTTGAAACGTTGTATATCTGGCTCATTGAAGGGGTTAGGCCAATTGGTGTATGGAGTATTGCATATCTACTTACTTGAAGGAGCTATTTTAATCAGGATATCAGTGCTGCCAGATCTACGAATTTTCAATATATGAAAAAAATATGTATATCCCTTGTAGTATACTCGCTTTATACTAGTTTTATGATAAGATTTCGACCGAGCTATAGGTGATAGATGGGCGACTTGGGGAGAATTTTGGCCTTCAAACTATAGGGGATAGTCTCAGCTATAGGTGAGAACAGAGGGACCTGGAAAAATTTCAACCTTCAAGCCCTTTAGAAAAATTTCATCCTTCAAGCTATAGTCGATAAGAGAAAAACAGAAAAATTCTCCAAGTCCCAAGGTCATGTTGCCTCCCGGACGGCGGCCGTTTTTTCCGGAAAGACCTCCCGATAAAACAGCTTCCCTGTTTAAACTTTGACCTATTTCGAAAGTCCCGGACTGTACAATTTCGGGCTCGGTATCATTGGGGAAATATTCTATCATGCGATGCACAGGACAATACTAGTGTATTTTGTAGAAGTTAATCGTGTATAATTTTTTTTTCAGATGGGACGAAGAAAGCGTCAATTGTTTCAATTCCTACAAGCAATTAAGGCCAGGATATTTAGATCATAAGGGTGTGAATAATGTTAGACAATGCGGCTCGAATTACTTTCGTTGCTGGAATGGGAGAGATTGCGCTGCTCTGCGCGATGTTTGTGATGGCAACGACGATTGTCCCGATGGATCGGATGAACGCATTTGTGATAGCTGGAGTCAGTATTGTGATGGCAGAACTGAATTCAAGGTAAATCATCTTATATAATTAGCAGTGCACTATCAAGTCACGAGTGTAGAAAATTATGCTATGAGCTTTATCAAGTAGAGATTCGATATTATGCCATCGAGATAATATACCTTGCCGTGGCTGAACAATTTCGTCTTTTCAGGCAAACATCACATTTAAGGCATAGTGTGACGGGCTACCTCGAAAATTGTTCTATTATAAACAGAGAATTAGGGGTTACAGGTTTTGTGTCTTAAATATAACAGAATTCTTCCAACAACGCCCTTCAGTTTTTTTCGAATTCTTTTCCAAAGTTATCGAGTTTCATTAGCTTGAGTTTATTAGGGAGGGAGGGAGGGGGGGGGGGCTTGAAATTTCTCAATAAATACTTAGGAGAAGCAAGTAGTGCACCTTTCTCTTTTTTCTGGCTCCCCAGTCTAAACGGCCCTGGTGGGGCTAGTTTGATGAAACTGGAATATAACAGTCTTATGACCTAGCCCAGCATCAGGCAACGACCCGCGACTGGGGCTTTAACTATCCTTTAGAATTTTCTTGTCATCAGTTATGTCCAATTCATAATACTGCGCTTTTCTTCAAGACTGTGTAAACTAAAAACAGACAAAACTGATTCGGTGAATTCTTACACAGACCTCCTCTATGAATAAAGTATACTGTAATCGTATTTCCGTAAAAGTTGAGTAATATTTGTTTTCTGAAAATAGTGTTACAGGTCAACGAAGCCGGGCCCACTTTTCAGTCGCGGTTGCATACCTCGATCATGGGTATGCGACGATCAAGAAGACTGCCCAGACGGTGAGGACGAATCTTCGCGTATTTGTGACAACTACAATCGATTCTCATTCTCTTCGAGCATACTAAAGCCATTCGGTATCGGTTTCGAAATCAATACTCATTTGAAGAAAAAATAATACGCTTTTCGAGTAATCGTTTCATATAGGTATAATTTATACTATTGTAAAAAAAAAAAAGTATAAAATTGTAGGTAAACTTGTTCAATGTTTTATTTAAATCGCCGTTTTGCTGCTCGCAAACGGATTTCCTGGTGCCAGCTGACTTAATTGTTGTCCATTTTGAAATATACTACCCATGTTGTTGGCTGAAACACCAGGCATTGGGACTAGTAAAGCGTTGAAGCCGCCGATAATCAATGTAGCGTCACTCTGTCCAGGATGTGAGAGTCCTTGCGTATAGCCACTGTAAAAAGGATTTGAACTGGACGACGAGGTAGAGGATGACGAACCGTTGGATGAATATCCGGGTATATAAGGCAAAGAACTCGAGGCTTTTCCTTCATTTTCACTATCCGCAATTTGTGTGTCTTCGTAATACTGTTGGTCGACTTTTCTTGACGATCGAGAATGAGGAACGGCCGTATCATCTAAAGAGGCTTCTCCGACATTCGTATCTGGATGAATGGCCAATATCTGTCCTGAGTTCGCTATTGACCTAACGTCATTCGCGGACAGAAAACTGCGAACGACGTCATTCAAAAATCGTCTGCTATTAGCTGCGAAAATATTTTGAAATTTACGCAGATCTTGATCGTCATCCAAGGAACTGCGTTGTTGTTTCGGTGGTATCTAGAACAGACGTTGAATAGAATTGGGAAATTAAAGCTCTTTCTATTCAAATTATAGGTACTTGTAGGTACATTCATTCAAATTCATTCTTGTAGATTCAATAAAAGACTACTGTCGCCATTTCACAAAATATTTATTACAATTTACAAATAACCTATAAAATCACAACTTTGTTCAATACTGGTGGGTATCTCATTTTCGAAATTGGCTTTGTACCCGATTTGACATATCGTCTATCCACTTATCCGTGTTTCGATCTATTTTGTCTTCAACTTTGTGCATTGCGTGTACCGCTTCTTCTTTGGTGGTAGTCCTTATTTCCTTGAACACCTCTTTTCCTACTTCTTCTCCAACCGCCTGCAAATGTTCTGGTTTGAAGGTACCACCTCCACTCGGACTTTCATATCCTTCTTCATCACCTTCTTCACGTGTTTGTGAAGTGCTTTTTTCGGAATTCGGAGTATCATTCTTCAATTGTGGAGAGAAAGAATTTGTTATTAAGACTATGTAATGAAGAAGGTTCTATGTACATCAGGAGTCTTAGATGCAGAAAGGTTGAGGTGAATGCAACTGAATTCATCAGTCGTTTTATCTGTTTCACTTTGGTTCTTCAATTTTAGCAAGTATGAGCTAACATTATAAAAGTCCCGTACGAACCCATAAAATGAGAATAATGAACCGTCCACATAAGTAGGTAAATTGACAATCTATTATGATAATACCGCAGTGCTTTATCAAGTTACAAAGTTATTTTACGGCACCCTACTACTTTTTAGATATTTAGAATTCACGTCTCATGCAGCTCGATTAAGACGATCAGGTTTTTAAAAAATAAGTCGATAGATAACATTCAATTACATTAATTACATATCTTCATATTTACCTGTTGTGACTGGAAGACCGATGCTGGAAATGCTAGAATACTGGACAGTCCTACGAAGAAAAAAAATTGAATGAATTTTTTAAGATAATCCTCATTTGTTACTCTTTTTGTTAAAGTGAAGATTGGCCTATATACATTGTGCGGACATTGGTTAGCTATTTGATAAAAAAAAAAAAAAAGGTATAGTATAGAAGCCAACAAAATTTATTATTTTGTATAGCTCTAGTGCATTACGTGTACGGGGTAGCCGTGACCTCGATAATATATTCAATTAACGAAAGAGAAGGAGGAAAGATTTCGGGACACCCTCTTTCTCCTCAGAAATGGGAATAAAATGGAAAATTTGCAGGCTCATGCATCGGTCTTGCTCCCAATGCGGGAGACCCGCGTATCATGATGGAGGGTTCAAGATTCTCAATTTACCTAATATGTTGACGTATAATTTATTTATGAAGTAGGTTGCTTGTAAATGCGGAAGAACATACTGTTTTCTTTAAGAACCACAAACTTTTCCAAGTTCCATGGAGAGCTCTAGAAGGGCCAGGAATTTTTTCAAGTCCTTATGTGTTGGTATCGCGAAGGACTCGAAATTTTAACGAGTCCATAATACGTAAAAATATGAAGAAAATATGGGTCACAAATTTTTCCAAGTCTCATGAAGGGCTATAGAAGAGCCAGACAATTTTAAACATAGAAGAGCTAGGAATTTTTCAAAGTCTCTGCACAGGAATAATAGAGGAGCTCAACATTTTTCCAAGTCACCAGACTGGGTATTGAAGAGCTTGAAAGTTAACTAAGTCCCATAAAGGGCTATAGAAACGCCAGGAATTTTCTTAAGTCTATGAGGGTATATGAAAAGCCTTGAAATTTCTCTGTCTCTATAGAAGAATATAAGAGAGCAATTATGAAGAAAATATGAAGGAAATAGAGGTCACGAATTTTTCCAAGTCCCATAGAGGGCTATAGAAGAGCCAGGAATTTTTCAAAGTCCCAGCGTTACGCGTAAGCGGACAGAGTTACTGAGAGGGTCCCCAGTAACTAAAGGAATGGCGGGTCTCCTCCAAAAAGAAAAAAACGTTGTGAAAATTTTCCTGAGCCATCTTCGAAAGCAGCTCTGATCATTCATGGGATTCATATGTCAACTCTTAACACGAATTCACGACAGAAGACCAGTTCCTCGGTAATGTTCCATTTATCGCATAAAACACAATGAAAAACACTGCACGTTTGCCTGCTTTGATCATACGCGGGTTTGTAGTCGATTTTCAACGGTGGACAGGGCTATAGTCAATCTCTTACCACAAATGTAGCACCAACGACTAAGCCTAATTTGGGATAATTTCGAGTCATGAGTGGGAGGGGGGGGGGGGGAGAGCTTGGTTACATCGACTTCTATAAATTTAGGGGAACGTTCCATAACTTGAACAAACTATACCACAAATTCCAAAACTGACGAAACAAAATGGCACAAATCAGGCACCAATTCCATCTCAAAATATCCACATGTTTCACGTCCTCATGCTGGGGTCTGATTATGAAATTGCGTTATCTCCCGTATGACCTTGAAATCTAGCCTGTCACAGTCTGTTCAAGGCTGTACTCTGCTTTAAATTTGACCTTATTGTTATTTTACTTATAGTCGATGATGAGGATGGACGTGATTAATGACCTTGACCTATTGGGAGAACTACGGAAAACTTCAAGTCTTAAGCCAATAATTATTATGTAACCTGATAGGCCTATACCTCTCATAATGGGGCTTTTCATGACACGCTAGTATGAAATTTGACGCGTTTATGCTGCTATGGGGTAAGCTGGCCTTGGCAGACATGAAATATTATGTTCTTTATTTCTTGGTTTTTAACAGGGAACCTGTTTTATCAAGGGTTATGTCAGGTGAATATCCGCCGTCCGGCAACCTAACCTAACTTGATAGGAAAACAAAACCTAACCTAACCTAAAGACAGGAGGGGAGCTTGAATTTCAACTTTTGGACTGTATTTAGATGGGTGGGGTACTTGAAAGAAGCAACGGCTTTCTTAACGAAGTTGCAGGGAACCTGTTTTATGGGTCAATTGGTTTTGGTAATGAGAATTGCATTCGGAGAGGCCCCATTTTTATCAATACTTTGGTTCGAAAGTCGAATTTTTTTCAAGTATACTCTTACTGTCTTATAGTGTGGGTTGAAACTTGAAACTTCTTCAAGTCCCTCTTCCATCATTAAGTTTTAGCTCAATTTAACTCTCTGAGATTTACTGATCTGATGACGTCATAGGTCAGTTTGAAAGGCGGAGAGCAGTGCTGCCAGATGATAGTTTGAGAAATGCGTATCTACCATTTTTTGTTAGACCTAAAACCGGATTTCTACGGACTTTGATCGATACATTAATAACAATCAGGAGAAAGGTATCTTTCTCAGTGGTTGCTGAGGTACTTTTCTCTTGATCGACTCAATATTACGCAACACTGCAGCTTCAACCTAAAACGAGCAGGAGAAAAGTATCTCTCGTAGTGGAGTCTAAGATGTCTTTCCCTTGATTGTATAGGTAAAGTCTATAGAAAAAGAAAGACCCGTAACTTTTTCGAAGGCCAAAAATCCGTAGATCTGGCATCCTAGGCGGAGAGATAACGGTGGGACGCTGTAAATGTTTCATGAACCCCTTGTAGAAAAGCAAGTCCTTCATGAAATTTGTCCAGTTTCTGTTCTTTATATCGCTCAGAGGTCAAAATTTCTCCAAGTCCTTCGGTCTCTATCTCAAAAAATAGTCCAAATTTTTCAAATCCTCGTCCTTTCATAGAACAGGTTTGTATTCCTCACTATGCTCCATTGAAGAACCCGAGAGTTTTGACATGTTTCATATCATTAGTCACACCTTCTATCACCCTCTTCCCTCCTGCGAGTACCACTCCCCTTACTCTCAAATATTGGACTTGGGAAATATTTCGAGAAAAATCTTTATACCTGGTAGGTGATTTAGAAATCTGCGAGTATTCCCCCTCTACTCTTATGGTGAGGTTAGGTTAGGTTCTGATTTCTATTTCCAAGTAGTCAGCAAATTTTGATAATTCGCAATAAAAATAATTTCTTATCTGCCTTCAATTTAAACTTTCTTAGTAAAACTATATTCATTACACTACCCGCGCAACACTACTATTTTGACTGACTTAAGTTCTCAGACCGTCAATAAGATGGCTTCTGCAAAATCGGAAACGATGTTCACAATTTCGAGCGTTTAAAATTCAATCATTCGAGAAATTTATTCGGGCTGGTTTAGCGGAGTTTGATCCCAGAGTAGACTTATAGCAGACCAAGGACGGGGGCTCACTCGCTCCGCTTGTTCACCATTAGCCTAAAGTATTCTAAAGTAGACTTATACTAGACCAAACGAGTGTGCCCCCTAAATCCTTGGCCCAAAATATTCCAAAGTAGACTCATACTAGACCATGAAGGGGGCGGAGTGGAGGAGCGGAGCATACCATAAAAGACATGAAACATGATCTTCACCTAATTAGCTATGCCAAAAAATCCATCACTTTTTTTCTTTTGGTGGTGAGAGCTATTCTCAATGGAGGGAAGATGTAGGCTAATTTCCTAAAGTGAGAGAAGCTGATACCTTAACTTCAATGGGGTGTACAGAGGTTAGACAGCCCCACAGGTCCGCAGCTGACCGTGTGTGTGCGCTAGGGCATTTGATATTCAAACCAGGGCACCTCAAAAATGTTTTCGCTCGCTTTGCTCGCCATACAGGTTGCTAGCCAGGGCCTTGACCTGGCTGCCCTGGTGCTAGCTACGGGCCTGCAGCCCCGGGATCAGGTTTTTCGGCGCTACAAGCAAGATCTAGATTTTGCTGTCATTTCTTAAAGACAATAGGCGTTTCGTAAATATTTTTTAATTATGAAATCGCCCCCTTAGAACTTGACGGTACAAGCAGCTGCTTGCTTTGTTTGTCTTCAGCTCCAGAGCTCAGATAAAGGCAGGGCACAAATTTCGAATCAAAAATTAGGACAAATCAAGCAAAAATTTTGTATGCTATTTTCATCTCTGGGTTGGCCATTGGAGAAACTGATTTTGAAATTAGAGATATCGGGAAAAGGAATGGGGCATAAATTTCGCAACTGCCGGCACATACTAGACACAAATTATTAAAACTATTTTCGAGTCAAAATCTTAATTTCGGTGGGCTGGATCCCTAGAGAGTACGCCATATCTCGCTGTATCGCTTTAGCCTCAGGAATTCGATATGTTAATTCAAGTTTCCATAAACACGTTTTAGTTTGCTAAAAGTAGCCGCAAATTCAGTATTTAAAATGAGGAAAAAAAACCCAAGTACGACACAGGGAATCGAAATGAAAATTATGAAAAGTTTTGTCGTCGAAGGAAAAAACATACAAACATACGTTTCCTATGTACCACCCCACGAAATCTTTTCAGTATAAAGCTCTTCAGCATGAGTTTTCTTTTGAAGAATTAAATCAGCGCGTCATTG
This sequence comes from Aspidiotus destructor, assembly GCA_035079395.1. Classification (NCBI taxonomy): domain Eukaryota; kingdom Metazoa; phylum Arthropoda; class Insecta; order Hemiptera; family Diaspididae; genus Aspidiotus; species Aspidiotus destructor. The sequence goes on along the minus strand of JAVHKZ010000003.1, from coordinate 3,920,298 downwards.
AACTGAGGTTACACGAGGAGATATTAAACAGATAGGTAGGTAATAAAATTTTCCAACTTATGCAATACTAACCTGTTGTCAAACACAGTACCATCAGAACACCTGATGTCCTCGCAAACATCCTGAACGATGATTTCTTTCTTTGATACGTTAAAAAATGTCGTTGAAGAGTCTTCGGAGCAATTATATTTCTGCTACTGATGATGGACATTCGTGGGTATTTGAATTTCACAAGGATAACGAATGTAGATAGGGCTTATACCTCACTCAAATTCAAGTCTCGTCCGTAGTACATAATCTGCAAATAATGTCAATTGTCGTTCAACTGAAGAATGTCTCGCTCGAGTGGTTATAGACATTTCCAAAACACTTAAAAAAATACTGCTAGTTTGATAAAGAATTTTCTATCTATTAATGTATAATTAATTCGAGAATGGCTGGCGAAGACCAATCGATCCGCCTTAATGATATTCAAATGTATCCTCTTGGTGATTTCAATATAAAACGGGCAAGGACAATTCGACCGCCAGTCTGTGTTTCTTGTGTTTGTTGTCAGGGTGTGAAATTACTCAAACGGTAAGTTGAACTTAAATTTACGCTGTTGCTTTTAGTGTTTGTTTCTTTCATTTATCGGTCTGAACTCGGTTTCGCTGGTAAAACTTCAACAAGAGTCCGCAGCCTATAATGGTTTATTCGGAAGATAATGTTTACTCAAATTTGTGATAGAATTCTCGTAAATTGAATTTTTTCCACATGGTTTAATATACGAGAATTCCGCTTTGTTTGGTTCCTGTCAAAAATACATAATTTTATTTACTCTACCAGAAAATACAAGATATATAAAGTTCCTATTGGTAGTAGAATTAAAATGTTGAAAACGGTTTTTTAAAATTAATCCTTTAAATTGATTATGTCTCATGATGTGTTTTTTCACATTATTTGTTTTCAGAAAATAATATCAAAATGCTCTCCGGGTTATGTATTTTGGCCGGTTTGGCTGGAGCAATGGGTGAGTGCCTACATGATACATGTTAGAAGTATCAAATAAGCGAATGATAAATCAAACTCTATATTTACCTTTTACTGTCTAACTTTCCCCAATAGTAGGTATCTAGATTTGCAGGTGCAGACTAATGAAAGCCACGTGTAAGGTGAATTTATCGCAATTAACCTCCAGAAAAAGCTCGAACATAATTTTTTTGAGCGAAACGAGGAGTGAAATTTTGTGCTCTTGATTCTTTTAGTGAAAATAAGTTAGGAAATTTCAGTTTTGAAGGGGTAGAAAAAAAAATTCAAGTCTTATAAAAATAATGATTGTATCTATGAGGTGTGACGATTCAGCTTTGTCATGAAGATGAATTTTTAGCATTTTTCGAAGTCTCTATAGGAATTTTTTCTAATATTGGCTTTTGATCCACCATTCGAGACTTTTAATTTCTTTGACCGACTTAGTCCGGAATTACTTATCTTGTATGACAGTAAATTCCCTATAGTTTTCTATACTTGCATAACAGTTTTCAATAAACGAGGGAGGAAATTACTCTCGTTTTTTATACTCTATTTTATTTGTTATGTAGGCCTACCTATCTTTCATGTCGTGAAAAAATCACTTTCACGTAATTAAAAATGAGATATTCACGTCCGCCAAATCATCTTTTCCATTTGAAAATTCAAACTGCATGAAAAAATAAAGAGAATACATGACTTTAAACTGTCAAGTATCTGTTTTGCAATGCTCTCATTTATTATCCCCCAACCCGAGAGACTCTCTAAATTTTTACCTAATGATTTTGTAGCGGAATTAGGCTTGCGTCTTGTACCTTATTAGTGACAGGTTTCCTGGTGCCAATTTACACAACTTACTCGATTTTAAAAAAATGCAATATTCAAGTTCTGATAAAGTTATGAGGTATAGTTGTTGGAATAGGCTCTACTTATTAATTCACTTAATTCAGTTTTGTTTCGTCTTCTTGTTCTGCAGCTTTCCCCAAAATTGAACATCGTGCCGAAAGTGCTCCTAGCGGAAACGAATTTTCCAAGTATTACGAACGGTTCCAAGATTACGTTAAAGGTAATCAAGCCTTGAACAAACCAGAATCGCCTATTTCACAAGGTCAAATTCAATCCGATTCTCAATACAACGGAGGAATGCCAGATTTTTCTCAATATCAGAATCAACTTCAAGGCTACGGAAATAGCCAACAATCTCAGCAGCAATACTCCGAATATTTCAAAAAGTGCATGAGTTCTTATAACCTACCTCAAATGCCCACCCAAGGTGAGGCTAACGCTGCATCTCCGTCATCCGGAGGCTACAATCAACAATGGGATTCCGCGTGGAAAGCTTGTAGTCAAAATTTCAACAACATTCCGGGCGCTAGTTCTTTCACCAGCGCATTTCCCGGCGGTAGCAGCGCCACCAGCGGTTAAATTTTATTATATCTCGTAATTACTGGTTACATATTTCTGTAGTAAATTATGCTTAGGGGTTGTGGTTTCCATCGAGCTTACTGTGTAATGGTAATATCTCAATAGTAATAAATGTCCTCGTATGCAAATATACGTCCTTATACTTGTATTTTTATCATTGATGCTCGTTATTCGGACGGTGGAAGATTCTGCCGTTTCGATTTGTCTGACTTTGAAACTTGGAGAATTGAGCTCAAGTAAAACGTGAAAAAGGAATTCTTAATAGATTTCCCTGGTAGGCTAAATGAATAAGAAAGAAATACAATTGTGGTGGAAGACTACATAAATTTTTAATAAGAGGGGTGACGACCTCTCAAGATGATCGATTATTGTACATCAAAGAGGGGTATAATTGTATATTCAGATAATGTAAGTAACTCACTAAGGAAACTTTGAAAACCAGTCCGCACTAATAAGCATGATTAAACAACACTCGGTCCGAAGAGAGAAGATCGAGTTCAATTCTGGACATGAATACCTCCGCGATGAGGGAACCCTGGGGGAAACCAATTGGAAAACTTGGAAAATTTATCATTAAATTTGCAAAAATTCAGAACCAGCAAATACAAAGCAAATCACCCTTATGTCGGCGTCTGTTAGCAGTAGTCTTGGTGGTATTCAGGAACAGACCGACAACATCAAATGAACAAAGGATGAACCCCGGGGAAAGATTAACATCTTTAAGCTTATCAGCCAAGGAAGCCGAATTATTTGAAGAGTATATAAGGAGACTCAAACTCCACACAGGATTTGAACCCACGATTCCAAAACTTGAAAAGAGAAAAGGTGGGAGAAGAGGCCAGGGATACGACGGGACATCGGAGTATCTTTTTTGTGCACCTTTGGCGGCCTGTGTAGGAGGGGGAACGGAGTTCGGCTCAAGAAAGGCTCCTCTCACGGACTGGTTTATAATGAAAATGAACTCTTGTTGATAACACCTCTGACCTCTTTTATACTTATATATGAAAGAGGATGATAAAGAAGAGTAACTAATTGCAAAGACCGCAGAAAACGAGAAAAATTACGAAGTGCTTTCGACTAAACAGTCATCCTTAGCGAAAACAATGAACACAACTGGCTCGAAGAAACCGAAACCAACCTCGAGAATGAAAAAGAACAAGGAGGAAACTAATCATTGAGTTGTGACTCATAAACAAACTCGACCAGGCCTTTGTCCGGTATATGCCTCTTCAGCATAATGAGATCAACTGTGTTCTTATGATGAATAATTTCGATATACGCTTGAAATACGAGCTCTCTTTGTGAAGCTGCACTTTGGATTCCTCCCGGAAGCTGTGCTCAGCAGCAATAAGATAGTCAGCGAAAGCCGAAATTTCCACTTTACCCTTCTGCCTGGCTACCTTAGTCATCGACTCTAATTTTGAGTTGGTGACCAGTTCCCCAAATATAAACACCCTTACAATCGTTGCTTTTCAACCTGTACATTCCACTCTTTTCATATTTAGGAATTTGATCTTTCAATCTAACAAACAACCCTTTGACAGTGATAGGGTTGTAGAACGCAGGTCGGAAGCCAGAGGGGCGAAGAGCCCGGCCAAATTGAAGAGAAAACTTCCCCTAAAATATGAGCCTAATCCATCGTAGTCTCTCACAGCTAACGGGGAGCGGGGGAGGGAGGTAGTAGTATCAGGCATTTCCTAGTAATCTTCCTACGCACCAGCGCGTCTATGTCCAAGTGAATCTCATTCACTCTGGCCAGGTATTTTACGGTCGGTAACTCCTTTCTGAAAGCAGTTCGACTCAAAGGAATATCGGTCAATCTATGGACGAGGCTATCGAAAGTAGCGTATTTGTGGGCAACAGAGCAGAATGACGACCTGTGGACTACAACATCGGTCGACGTATCTTTTCTAAATTGAATTAGTTAACGAGACGGGATTTTCTCTCGTTGGTTGCTGCCATTTCTTGCTAGGTGGTAGTTTTTAAACCGAAAGCGCTCGCAATTTATTTAACAATTTTTTCTGCCGTAAAATTTGCATTTCAAGGTTACTACTCGAAGTATGCCTCCCTTCAAATATTTACACCTTTTACAGAGAATCAATTTCTTTCTTCGAACTAATCTTCCTTAATAAAGGCAGGAAAACTAATAATAATATACAGCGATGAAAAATACTCGATTCTTTATTCTCACGGACTAATCTATAAAATGTACAATATTTTGATTTACTTTTTTCTTGTCAATATGAGAGTTATGATACACAATAATAGGATATAGGCGACCAAATACAAATGGTTTTACGTAAAATCTACTTGATTAAAAATGTACAAGCCAGCCCATACGGTTTCGTAGAGTCAGACGATTATGCACTCATAATTTACAATATTATAAAATAGACGCATATTTTTTTGTTTTGGTCTTTGCAACCTTTAAATTCGTAAACCTAGCCTACGTGGTGTTCTAAAATAATCGGGAACATATTAAAATGCAATATATAATCATTAAGGCCTGGTCAACTTTAGAAATAAGTGGATTTATCCACTGATATAGGGTAAAACAATGTGAAGGTTATGAATGAGTAAAAATACTTATAATCTTGAAGAAAGTGAATCAATTTTTTGACTCACCGAAACTATAAACTTCTAAGAATTGAATATTATCTTTTATTTCTTATGAATTTGTTCCTGAATGTAATTTCTGTCGTTCGAAGTGAACAGTCAGAACCTACATATCAACAGAAATCTTTCTTATTTCTCAGATATAGAATCCTGATACACGTTGATTTAGAACAAAAAACTGATGTTGGATGATTGATTTCAAAGATATTGTTAGAAAAATATAATAATAAATACACGTACCTACCTATTTTTAGTATTTGTAATAATTATTAAGAATAGCAATACCTAATAACTTAATATTTTTTTTTTGAAAATAATCATAAACATACTTAATTATAGATTAAATCTTGAAATATCGATAATTTTCATTAGGCCTAATATAAGTAAAAGCAGACACACAAATTGAAAAATAATTTTTTGGTCCATTTTTCTATTCCTTATACTTTCTCGTGTCAGCCATAAGGCTTGATGAATAATTATGATACCTAATATTGATACCATCAGAGAAATTGATAAAAATAAATAAGAAAAAAATAAAGAAAATATAATAATATAAAAAATAGAATTTCGTATCGATAAATATCACATGCGAAGAAAATAACGACAATTCCTGGACAGAAAAACTTTTTTTTTTTTTTTCTTTTGGGAAAAGAAAAACTATAATTGCTTAGGATAACGATATTGTGGTTGTTTGGCGTGTGCAAATTCTGGCTTATACATCCAAAATATACCTACATTTGTCCAATGTATATTTCGTCTCTATCTAGTACGAGAAGTTATAATAATACTTACTCATTATTTTTAAAATACAGTCTACGAATTTTAAGAATTTAAATGATTAATCAAGAATAATTGGCTCATTGGTTTGCGTAAGAATATCATCAGTTATCATGTTGTGAGGCACAAATAAATATGTACCATTGAAACGTTATTATCCTTTAAACCATAAAAGAATCATTTCGAGTAAAATTTAAAATAATAGTCTTTAATGACCAGGCTCAGAGATATTCTGGTCTGCTAATAATTTATTGTGGTATTTTGAATTTGTACATCAATGAATAAATGAAGAGCTGTCGTTGACTCCTGAAAACTGTGTACGAAAAAAGTTCAAAATCAAGTACAGCAGTTCCAAATTGAAATTTTGTGAAAACGAGAAGAAACGTTCTATCAAAATTGAGAAATTATGTATTTCCCTTTGTCGATAATATTATTCTAAAGGATGAAAACAAAGAAGATGGTGGAAATTTTAAAGATACAATGAAGAAAAAAAAAAAAAAAAAGAAAAAGAAAAAAAGGAACAGGAATAAAGAGGTACAAGGATCACCGCGATCTGTATTTCGATAATACAAAAAGTTTCGTAGAGCCTAAGATTGAAAGTGTATCAGCTTCATGAGCTTTTTTACATTTTATTTATTACTGCTGCCTCGCCGCTGATTGCAAATTGTCGAACTTTTTTAAACGGGAATTTTCATTTTTCAAGTCAACAATTTCTTACCGAGGAAAATAATCACGATCGGGAAAATGATTTAAACTCTCGGTATACGAATTACCGAAATCAAGCTCAAAGTTTACGTGATCATCAATCCTAAATGACGGATATTCACTGAATGGCTGATGTCTGTACAAACCTTGACTTATTTCTGGTATTTTCTTAGTAGTACTAAAACATTGTTACAGTATATTCACAAAAAAATAATGGCTTATTCGTGAACGTACGAATACAACGCAGTTGAGGCACCGAAGAAAATAAGTTATCCACCTTCAAAGCTTACCAATTACTCCACAGCCTACGTCCTATCCATCGATGTTTGACCATATCGGCACCTTTTTCAGCAATCATTATCACGGGTGCGTTCGTATTGCCAGATGTGATCATGGGCATAATTGAAGCATCCATTACCCTCAATCGATCAATACCATGTACTTTGAGTTCTGGATCGACGACTGCTCCCGGATCGCCAATCGGTCCCATTCGACAGCTACCACCTTGGTGGTTTTCGGGGCCGGTAGCGCGTCGCACCGCGCACTCCCAGTACGCATCGCACCCGAAGGTCAAATTCTCACATCCTGCCACCGGTGTTTTATCTAAAACAAAGCCGTACTTTTTCAGCGCTTTGGTATCCGTCAGTTGAATAGCGATTTTGATACCCTCAATTAAAGTAGTCACATCGTCCGGATGAGTCAAATATTTTGCGTGAATAGCAGGGTGCGATAAAGGATTATTGTCTTTAAGCTTGATGTATCCTCGACTCTTCGGGTGTAACACAGTTGGTATGATTGTAATACTCCTTTGAGTTGCGTTGCCCGAGTTAGGCGCTTGCTCTCCTACTTGGCCAGTTTTAGCGCAATCGGCCAAGTACCCACCAAAGAAATATTGCATGTCGGGATGATCCTTCGTCGGATCGGCTAATTTTGTATTTACGAATCCGGTCACTTCGGATATGCCTGTACCAGACATGAGACCATCTCTGAATAACAAATATTCCATCGCTGTTGCCCAGTTCAGAGGTGCGGTCGACGAATCGTTTATAAAGAATTTCAGGAAGAACGCTACATGATTGTGAAGATTTCTACCGACTCCGGGAAGGTGATGAACAACGGGTACATTCGCCTGTCGTAAATCGTCTTTCGGCCCTACACCAGACAGTAACAAAATTTGAGGACTATTCACTGCCCCGGCGCTCAGGATGACCTCCATTTTGGCGAGAACCCGTTGGGCGAATCCGTTCTGCATTATTTCGACTCCGTAGGCCATTTTTAATTTCGGGTCAATCAATACTTTCGCTACTGTTGTATTCAAAAGTATGTGCAAGTTAGGTCGATCTTTGGCTGGCCGGATAAACGCTTTCGCGGTGCTAAGACGAGAACCATTTCTGGATGTAGTCTGAGCGATCATGAAACCTGTGTGTGAAGCACCATTCAAATCGCGCGCTGGGTAACCAAGTTCGAGCCCTGCTTGAAGGAGAGCGTGCGAAAGAGGAGGATGGTATGGAAAGTGGGTCACTGTTAATGGTCCTCCAACACCGTGGAAACCAGGATCCATAATATCCGCCTGTTGATTGTCCTCGGACTTTAAGAAATACGGTAACACCTCCTGATAGCTCCAGCCGAAATTGCCTAACTTATGCCAGTTGTCAAAATCGGTGCGACTGCCGCGAATATACATCATACCGTTTAAGACACTTGTCCCTCCGAGTACCTAGAAACACAAATCAAGAAGGAGATTAGTATCGAGTAAATTAATTTGGATTCTTTCTGTATAGAGCAGCGATCGTCACTGCTTTGCAAGTCTTGCATAATATTGACTTATCAAGTTACGGAAAGTTTTAAAATTGTTCTTCGGTGTTCAAAACTTCCTACTTTTTTGAATTCATAACCTCGAAGAGAAAGTTATTAAGATATTTCTTGGCCAAAATAGACCGTTATCTTGAGGGGAACTGTTCAAGTGTACATTCTTCAAAATCCTAGATGTCTTGTCTGCCTCCATCTGTTTTTTCGGGTGATTGGGTGAAGAATTTACTGCCACAAAACTCAAAATCTTTCTCATTTTGATAATATGATTTTATTGTAGACATGGAAATTCATCATGAACCTTTCAAATTCATTTTACTATTATTATTATTCGAACTTGAAAATGAGAAATAAAGATTGATTTGATATTATTATTATTTTTAGAAATAGTGAGATTCACATACGATTCAATGTAAAAATAAGAGATATGGAAAATTAACAGAGAATGATTGTAGTTTTCTAGATCTTGCAGAAAACCCAAAGTACAGAGATGCTGTGATCCCCTTGCTTCAATGAAGAAACCCCCCTCACACTTCAATTTCTTATAGCTAAAGAAAAAAAAAAAATGGGGGAAAAATTTGTATAGCCTACCCTAAAGCGAATATGAAGAATTGTCTTCATGGATATGGTCTCACTGTACCCCTGAAAGATGTCTCAAAATTTTGCCTGAGCGTATTCAACGATAGAGTCTGGCATTAAATGAATTATAAGCAAAGCTTACGTGCAATGTATTCAGTCTATCCAATCATTTGTAGGGGCAGAAATTAGATTAGAGCAATAATATACACAGCTGTAATGAAATTCACAGACGATTCACTTTTTATATCGCCTAATTAGATGCCATACAAATCGATAAAAATATTTTTGACTGAGCTTTTTATCAATTTTCACTCTGACAGACAAAGAAATCCTACTTAACTCCTAGAGGGATTGAGAGCTATGAATTTGTAAACACACCGCAATCACCAACAACATCCATCATTTTATCCTATTTGAATCAGACGCTTGCTCACTCACTGGGCATATCTGGGAGAGCTTTAAGTTCGACGCATGTTGGCCGAAGTGTGGAAGAAGAGCTGCCGATTCAAGGATACTTATTCCGTTTCAGGAAATCGCATGGTTCTGTTAGGAGGATAGAACGCATCAACCTACCTATCCAGACTTCTCGTACCTAACTTCCCAAACTATGTCCATTCCACACCATAATATCTATTTACTGGCACCATCACGAGCAGACATCAGTGGAACCTAAAGGTCATATTATTGTCAATGGAATTCTCTCTTGTATTGAACCAGGGCCTGACTATGCTTCCTGCTCATATACCGACTGTAGTGCCTAGAAGAAGGACTAGCTCTGGTCGGTGGTCGAAAAGGGTGTTGTCGGTGTTACGGTCAACTTTCGCGAGCGTTGAGTGGACGAGCCTAAAAACCACCGCTTGGTAAGTTTTCTCGTTGAAGTGTCTTCATAGAGCTTACAAAAATACCTTATCATGGACCCACCTAGGTGTGAGGAGGACGGTAGCCGAGAGAGATCCCTCCATCAGACAGACCTAAGTAGGCCCTCTCTCGACTCGGCCGTAACTCCGCTGTAATCATACACGATTCGTCACTCTGCGGCAGGCTAAGATCCAAAGAAACTCCAGTCAATGACATGCGTACAATCACCGGTCCGGATCCTAAAGAGGTACAGAAGTTCAAGGTGAACAATCTCAATTGCTTAACATTGGTATTTCCACGGATTCTTCCAGTGCGATCAAACAACCTACTCCCGCCCACGGCACAGCGTGGTATTACCAGGATGCTGTGGCACTATTGTAATAATGGTGTGTTCTGGACCTTATCCCTAGCGTGAAAGTATTGCATGGTGTGACTGGGTTGCATCCAGATTTTAAAGTCTCTGTAATGGTACTGCATCACTCCGAGCGGTCTCTCTCGTGATGCCCCCAAGATGCGCATCACAGACACCCGATCATACTCTCTGTGAGAGTATGTAACCTTCATTTAAGAAATGAAAGCACTTCTCTGAGCATTGATCACGATATTGAGCAGGTGACTGAAGTCCCATCAGCCATCTAGAATGTCTCACCTCTTTTCTTTTGCACCGGAGAGAGGTCATACAGAGGGCAATGGTATCAGCGGCGTCTGAGAAACCCTCCAGTATGATGCCGTTGGAAAAACGCGCACCGTCAAATTGGATTTAGTACCACACGCATTGTTCTTAGGATCAAATGTTCTTCCGTGGGGATGGCCTATCCGGGTGGGTATCCTAAGTTGGAATGGCCACAACTCAAGGGAACTTATAGACTGGTAATTTAACAAATAGTTGTTTGGCGGTCGAAAAAATCACAGATGGAGAGAGGAGAAGCTCGATTAAGGTAGCTAAAATTTGCCAACAATTTCCACATTATAAAATGTTTATCAGATTTTTAGTTCTATGGTGAAATCCACGTCCCTTATCGAGCCCTTCGCAAGGGTTGGGAACACCCGACTGAACGATTTTCATTTGATTTAGATTATAAAGTATCTTGGCGAAGCTCGAGTTTCGTCACACCATTTTATGGTGGCTGTATCTTGCGATAATAGATTTCTATTCAAAATTCACAAAATACGTGCATGAACTGCCTTGAATCTTTTGCGGAAAGTCGAACGGTCTTTTCAGACTTGTATGACGTCTGTTAGTGACTCTTCCGATGACATAATAATCATGAAAACAAACATAAATAAGTCGTAAACATTGCACTCATGAACCCATTCGGATATAAATGTTTATCTTTATAGAAAACAAAAAATGATTCATCATTCTCGTCTCGTTATTACTTGAAGAATTTTCAAGGTGTCACCGTCACCGATTCGTGATCTCATTTACTCATCTCATTTCCTAGCTTTCCGCGTGGGTACCTATACATATACCCTTTGAATCCTTCCGGTATCTCAACTCACGATACAACATAAGGAGTATAGTTCTTGTTTTCAATGATGAGCTTCATTACATAATTAAATATTATGACGTCCTACGAAGAGCAAGATACCAAGCGGACCGAATACAACAAATTCACCAAGTATAGAATGGGGGCCTATATCGATAATAGATCGTGTTGCGACAAATGAGTCAAAATGAAGTCAACCAGCGTTGATACAACATTAATGTCGACGGACGTTAATAGGATTTTGATATCTATTCAAGATGAGAGTACCACATGGAAAACCGACAGTGAAGATAAACGAGCAACTAATCTCCCATCAGCCAACTTTTTCCCCCTTTCTTTACGCTCCAACGTTTCTATGACCCTAGCCTGGTCCACTCATTAGTCTAACCACAAATCTTGCTCAAAAAAGCTAGTCCAAATTGAGAATAATATCCCCATCCCCTGTGACTTCTAAAAATCAACTCACGCGCAAATAAAAAATAATCATCTACGGTCAAACTGGGATCGCACAAACTCGTCTCATCACTCATTTTATGTTCCTCATTGTGAAACTAATTCCCGCCTATCCATTGAACACATCTTTTTCTGCCTAAAATTCGCCTCATTGCGCAACTCTTTACTCATCCCTTACAACCGCACAGATGCAATATCAGACTACTCGCCATCCATCCTCACCATCTTTCATTTCCTCGGACAATGACCTCCGAGTTCATAGGCCTGATGACGAGCCACTAGTAGTTAGTTAATTAAAATGGAAAAAAAAAGGAAGGGTCACGCCCTAGCCTCTATTTTTGAATGTAAGCATCACATTAGATTAGATTTCAAACCTAGCACTTGAGGGGGGGGGGGGGCAACTCGCGGACCTTTCAGATTTCAAAATCATATGTAGGATTCTTTTCCGGGGGTGGGAAGCAACTCGCAAATTTTGGAATAAAAAGTTTAGGCAAGATAGGAAACATGTCAGCATACAAATTTACTTTGTAGAAAAGCGCCGAAAATCGGAATTCTTTCCGGACTAACGCGAGTTGACTGTCAACGTCGGATTAACTGAACGTCTTCTAGTCTCAACCACTCAATTTTGGGTGGTTAGAGAACCTTAACCTGAGGTTAGCAGCTGACTTGTGTTTGGTAAAACTGGTCCTCATAAGATTGTAGGAGGGTTTCTTGATCACAAGTTCAACACTTTTGACCAGATATCAGCCAGTCCGTTAAATATGTTCATTTTAAATTCTCTCATCGAAGGTAGGTACGTATTATTGTACGAAAACAAATCTTGATAATCTGAGTGAATCAAATCTATCTTCAAGCGATGTACAACATGGATTTCGTTCGCATCTTCCAACACCCGGACTTGAGAACTTGGGCTTTTTTGCAACTACGATTTTGAAACCGCGATCATCATAAACAGATAATATTCCTCGTACCGTGGGTTAGACCGATTGAAGAGCTGCAGTCGAATTACAGCCGACGGCGTTATGTCCCGGTAAAAATATTTAATAAGATCGAAGACGGCGAACGCGTGTACGACGTGTCCTAAAAATTTCTATAGTCGGCACGATCTGTATCGTGACATTAGGTCTAATTGCATTTGTTTTTCCGACCCGAGTCGAAGTATTGATTGATACCGTGCCTCGGTATAACGACTCCGTCACAATCGAGCAGTAAAAAAATCCTCCGTGAAAACCAGACGCGTTGTAAACTCCGTTGTACCGTATTACGAAACGCGATCTCACGAAGAAATTTCATTTATTATTGCTCGACTGTACACTCTTATAATCCAGTCTTGTCAAATGTGAATGTCAACAACGAAAATGTAATCTTCACGTGCTGGAGCTCCGTACCGGCACTCGATCATGTCATAGCCTATGTCGTATTGATTCATGAGACGATATACCCATATAGAAGACGTCTTTCACCAAATCCAGTATAAATTGATTCCATACTTATACGGCCGCCGAAGACGGAAAATGAAAAACTCGATTCTACATTGAAGGTTCCAATCGAAGTTTATAGTGAGAGGCTAAAATGAATGGTCGGTTATTTTTCTCGACAGTATGCGCATCTTATTTTAGCGAATAACTAGGTCTCTGTTCAATTATAACCGAGAACGCGCGATCATTTTGGAATTATGTAAATCATCCGGTTAATACCTGGGTATACAGATCGTAGAATATGTCACGTTTTCCAGTAAACGCACGCTGAAATATGATATGAAAATGAAGCGTGTAATAATTAGCGTCAATCATTGACTATATTGTTTGTTCGTAGGTGTATAACGTGGCGTGATGTATAAATAGAGTAATAAGTTCGAGTAGAAATGTATATATATTTACTTAGAAAACACTCGGCCCGCAGGCACTATCGTGATATAATAGGCCCTAACGATTTTCATTTTCATTCTTAAAGGTAAAATCAACCAACGTCCGACTGCTAGAGTATATGTAAACAGCGATCAAAAGGGAGGAGGGGTGATATCATAAAAATGAAAATATGTGGCGTATGATGTGTGAAAATTTTCATCCGACGAAATAATAGCGAACACATGATAGTAATCGCGAGAATTAGCAGAAAATCGTCAATTTAGTGACGCTTTTCCTAATTGAATTTAAAGAGACTAATTTTCCATTGAATTTTGACTAAATTGCCGCAGATTCGTAACAATAAAATATCGCTATTGACTGAGGTACATTAGCATCCACGTTTTCACTTTTGTTTATGTATATAGTTATGTAGTCTGTAATCTTTAGAGTAGACGGCCTGTACCGAGCTAATGCTGTAAGATTTAAAGATGATGTCGGGTTTTTCATTTTTCGATACAATATAGGTAGATAGGAGCAAGTTCGTAGTATCCTCACACTCACACGAATACTTGTATAATAATGTAGCATACGTCTCAGACGATTTGCTGCTCACTCCATGGATAGACTGCCGGACCTCGACGACCAGCCGTACTTATTCCGTGGTATATTGTTCACCTCATACTCTTTTACATCCGCCGGAAAGTTAAGGTCGCTGCTTCACAAAAGCTGGTAAGAAAATGGGCCGTTAGGAAGCTGAATAGCGACCGTTTGAAGGCTAGCTACTTTGCTCTCACGTGAGATCAAGAGCAAGAAGGTAATACAGAGGTAGCAGCAGAGAGGATGGTAGAGACTGTCACCAAAGCATGCGATGTAGCCATGCCCAGGCAAGGTCCACCAAAGAAGAGGAAAGCTGTTTACTGGTGGACCAACAAGATTGCCGAGCTAAGGAGAGAGTGTAACCGTCAGCGCCGGATATACCAGCGTAGTAGACGGCGCGGGCGGTTGCATCCGAATACCAGCTAGCTCGCAAAAGGCTGAAGAAGGCTATCAAAGGCAGGAAGAGTGCTGCATGGCAAGGGCTGTGTAAGATAAGATGGTGCTGAAGAAATAAGCTAAAAGGCCTCTCAAGAATGAGCCGAATGGAGGCGGATGTTGTTAGTCAAATCATTGATGGCTTGTTTCCACGGCAGCCACCACCAATCATAATGCTACCAATAGTAGAAGAGGATGGTATATCCTTCCTAGGTACCGAGGAGGTGAATGCAGCAGTCAATAGACTGCGGGGTAAAAACTGGAAGGTCCCAGGCCCGGATGAGATTCCAAATCTAGTCTAGAGCGCCGTACACTCAGTTGACACAGCACTGCTTGTTGATACATTCAATGAGGCAGTTGTTGGAGGACTGTTTCTTGTGCGACAGAAAAAAGCCTGGCTAGCGCTGATCGATAAGAAGGATAAACCACCTGGCCTGCCATCCTCTATCGTCCACTTTGTCTGCTGGACAATGTTGGGAAACTCCTGGAAAGAGTGATAGCCAATCGAAGGGAGAGCTATCTGAAGGAAAGAGATATAATCTCCAGTAGCCAGTGCGGTTTTCAAACTGGACGCTGCTAATCTTATTGTCGTCGACACTTTTCACTTAAACTTCGTCCGCCAGAGTAGCCCGAGACAGCTTAAATCAGGAAGTGCTCATCTTGTGCGCTTTCCCTCTTGAGTTTCCATACGAGTTCTGCTGCGGCGTTTAATGGAGCACCTACACTAGTGACGTCGTAAATTACTCATTGTCAGGCGTAAAACATGTCGATATCTTTGAAGAGCGTGTACGATAGTGGCATCGAGGAAAAATACCGTCATTGCCATTGTTGTGGGAAATTCCTCTTGGACCACATAGAGAAAGCTCAAAGTCCTGCAGAAAGATGGGGATCTGAACTAATTACTGGCTCTAATCTCTCGAGACAGAGAGAAACTTAGAAAAAATTCATACGGTACGAAAGAAAGAGACTGGGAAAAAATCTCAAGCTCAAATTACTCGAAAAGTTTTTGATACGAGTACATTCGGTGAGAGGTGGAGCTACTCCGAAACCTCGAGCTTGCCATTCTCGAACAAATTATCAGTCTGATTTGATACCGAACCACTATCAAAATTTCATACAGCAACCTTGAAGAAATTTTTGGTACAATCCTTGGAAAAGTGGATACGCTCAGATCACGACGCTTTCGAGGGATTCCTTAGCTTGGGGATATGAAGCTTCAACTCATACAGAGAAAATGAGCAAAAAATTTAGAGGCAGCCTAGGGGTCCCGTTGGAAAACAGCTTGCTCATTTTCATTTTCTTTACCTTTACGTGAGTGGACGTATTTTGGGTTTCTGAGGAGTGAATTCGTAAGTCATGGTGGAAAGATAATGCGAGGCTCAAGGAAAAAGGAATTCATATTTCGAAAAAGAAGTTGCTGCAATAGAAGCTTCAGCCGGGTGAGAGTGAATATTGGTATGCTTTGCAATCTGATTTACACCTCTGTATATAAGTTTACGATGAAATATTTATCATGTTGCACGATACGGAACAGTTAAATATCTCCTGTAGACTCTCGGTAAAATTGATCTTTTCGAAACAAATTCTTCTAACTCAAGTTAATGACGTCACAAACTGATGACGTCACTCCTAAGTTTTGTTCTCAAGTTTCTCCTCATACATGAGTATCGCTCGATGGTTCAAAATGTTCCAAGAGAGGAATGACGTCACAAAAGTCGGATAGCTGGAGAATTGAAACTTTTCAAGTCACCCGATCCCTTCTCCTATCAAATGTACTTCGAAAAATAGTCGAAATTTCTTCAACTCCCTCTCTTATCATCATACGTGACTCGTAAATCAAAATTTCCAAAACTTCCGTAACCTCGACAAGTATCAAGTTCTACTGTCCCCTCCCGATTATACCTACCTTACTTACTTCCATATAAGCCATACCCTATCCAAAAATAGCTTTTAAAGGATTCAGAAAATCGTACTTCTGCTTACCAGTTTCACTTCCTAAATATTACTGAACTGCAATCGTCATCCTCTACTTCGCAAACGGTTCAAAATGCTATGATAGTTTTGTAAAATTTTCTCTCACCGTCACCACAACCCCGTCAAAATCCTAGCAAACGAAATCCAAGCCACTTATTTTCAATGCTTTCGCTTTTGTGTCGCATTTGCAACACCGCCCGTCGTCTACATAGAGTAGATGCGGATCGCGTATGCATTTGATTTTGTTTCTTCCAGTACCGGAATCGATCCTTTCGGGTATAACTTCAATGTTGGAAGAATCTTCTTGGCGAAGCCCCTCTTCTGCTTGGAAACCGCCAAGCTGCAGTACCCCCTGGCACGCAGAGAACACAAGAACGCACAACAACAACATCACCTTAAGATATAGTAAATTGCTGTTGGGGTTTCTTCATATTCTTCTATCCTCCGCCTTGTCGATCCTCCAATATGGTGCGCCAGTATGGGCCGACTCCGTGAAGATACCATACAGAAGAAAAGAGATGGTAAAGATCCAACGAAGAGCCGCGCTGAGGTGTGTTAGTGCCTACCGTACTGTCTCGACGGAGACTCTTTGTGCATTAGCACGTTCACCACCAATCGAGCTCCTTGCTGAGGAGAGAGCGGTGGTGTTCAAAGCAAAAAAGACAACAACGACCAACCAAGAAACTTTACGGGTCAAGCAGGAAACCAGGCGCTCCTGGCTTGTAAAGTGGAAAGCAAGAATTGCCCAGAGCGAGCTGGGTAAGTGGACAACCCGTGTGCTAATACGTGACCTTGATGGGTGGATGGACCGACACCATGGCCAACTAAACTTTCACCTGACGCAGGTGTTAAGCGGCCATGGCTGCTTTAACAAGTACCTTCATGAGAAGCTAAGAAAAGTTGAGCAGGCAACGTGTTCGCATTGCGATCAAGGGCGGGAAGATGGATCAGGAATGGAATAGGCAAATGCAGAACCACGCTCTGGCCTATTCGACACCTGTGTACCATCAACACCCAGATTTGCAGGAAGAAGAGGACGACGATCTTCCCTGAGGATAGAAGAAGATGAAGAAACTTTACAATGCTTAGAATCAATCCTAACTCTCTCTTCTCTTTCATCACCTATCTTTCTTATGGCTTATAATCTTCTATCCACCTTGAAAGCGGTTTCCAACCCCACTCAGTGCTGTCAGATTTACGGATTTTTTTCCTTGAAAAAGATACAAATTTTTCTATAAATTTCGTGTAAAGTGCGAATTTCTTGTGCTGAAGAGAGGAGTACCGTAGACACTCAAAAGAGAGGTACCTGATGGCGCAGCTGCCCCTAACATTGGGTTGATCAAGGGAAAAGTGCCTAAGTTACAGGTATGAGAAATACCTTTTTCCTGATTGTTATTGATGGATCGGTAAAAATCTGCTCCAAGGTGTTGGAAAAAATGAAGGATACGGATTTTTGATGATATCATCCCGGGTCCTTAGCCAAAGCGGAATCAGTGGTGGCGAAAAAGTCGACCAAACCGTAAAAGCTACCACGAGACTAAACGCTCGACTTCTCCTCATTCACTATTCAAATTCGAATAACTAACTAGTGGATCGCCCTAGTTCCGCCGAATAAATGAACGCAATTGAAACAATAACCCTTTTTATAGCGCTTCGTCTCGTCAAGAATACCACCTTACACGTCTCCAAGAAAGAAAAAGTCTTACAATATGCGTTATTGTTCATCGATGGTTCCTAAACTGCAATTGCGGGGCTCGAGGCCAATGGCCTCCTTGGTTTCCATCCTAATTTGACCCCCGGGTGACTAATTCATTTCAGGTATGTGACCTGGTTCCAAGGAAGAGACTTGAGCGTCCAGATATCAAGCTGGCGAGATAAGGGTTTTTCACAAGACGCAAGAAGACCCGTATCTCCAGCTTGATATTTGGACGCACAAGTATACCTTCCTAGGAACCAGGTCACATATGTAGCAGCGTTTCTTAGGAGGGGGTATTTGGCGAAATTGGTGTAGATCACACGTGATTATAATGATGAGTAATAATAGAAGGCAAATGAGACACGGAGTGAGGCCTAGACCACGGCCGGCTAGATACATCCATGATCTTATGCTGTTCCCGAAGAGAAAGATTTAATTTTGGTACGAGGTTAGAAATACTTGAATTTTTTAAAAATCCTTCCTAGAGGACTGAAAGGAGATATGCGGCAAAAAGAGGTTGCAAGTCATCTCTTCTACAACTGCCAGTCGCTTCTGAATTCTGATGGGTATAAAAATGAAAAATTTTAAAAAGGCGAACATTCAAAAAAATTAGTATAAACTATCATCCCATTGGACTAATATACATTATAGACAGGCTCGTTTACATCGAAACAAAGCGTGTACAGCCAAATAATGAATTTATTGTCGTGATAAAAAAACAACGTACAACATTTAGAACGTAATTTTTTTATACTCATTACAAATAGCGTATATCTACGTACAGCAGACATTTCCCTCGGTAATTGGTCTACTTGTCGCTCATCTTAACCTACACCGAAGAGTTTATGTAACGGATTTCGGATATCGCGGTGCCTCGTTGTACGTATGTAAGTTGATGAAGTACACTTATCTCAGAAAACTGCTCACTTACATCACCGTACACTGGAAGTATACGAGTTATATTTTACGAATCTTCATAAAGTCGGTGTAATATTGGCTCCTTAACCTGGACCGAGTTTCAAAACGAATATTACGAGGATCCCTGGGATCGTTTGGAAATTTCTTCCGTATGATTTTTACGTAGGACTCTTGGAACAGTGTACAGTAAAATAGGCGAGTTTTGAAAAAAGTCTTGTGAGATCAGATGGGAGATTTTCCTAGTTTTTCAATTTATCTCGAAGGAGATAGTAGACGAGATGTAACGGGGGGGGATTAAATAAAAAATGTCAAGTGTAAGAATAAAAACAGAACGAGGCAACACAACCTCACTTAGTCTTAGCACGAAAGAATTTCCATATACCAGAAACACATATATTATGATAATATGCGTAAATTTGATTTCCCTCTTTTACCCTACAATAATTTTATTGTTATATAATGTCGATATGTAGGACCGTTATTTTTAAACAATCACGTACACGCATATGTCAATTTTCCGCCTTGATTTTCATTTACATATAAAATACAGGTGTGGATACGAGCGTAGCAATATCGCTTCGTAGTGCACTGTACCTTTCCTAAATGAATTATGTTATAATTTTTTACGTCTATCTATTCTATTTATATGCATTCACAAAAATCATAGAAATTCGTTATTACCTTTCCACGAGGCCAGTAGCAGCTTCTATCCGGCTCCCCCAAACAGGCCATATCTTCGGGTTCAGTTTTGAAGCCCCAATCTATGGATGAACCGATAAAATTTAAAAACATTGAAGGAACTTGTGTACCAGTGGGCTCGTCCATTCCCGCTTCTATCAATAGAACTCGAAAATGTGGTACCTATGAATAGTAAATAAATTCTCAAGTTTCGTATACTCAAGAAAGTAGGATTGATCGAACACAATGTTAGAGCCTCACTTCTGATAACCGTCCAGCGACGACGGAGCCAGCCGAGCCCCCGCCCACGACAATGAAATCGTATTCATTATCCAAAGCTAATCTACTCTTAGGTCTACTGCAAGGATCTTCGAGATCGCACTGAGATCGTATGAACACCTCGAGTAATCCCATGAATATCATGAACGCCGAGCCACCACAGGTACTGGCCAATGTAGGTCCCGGCTCAGTAGCCGGACAGTTACAACTCATGCTGTGGTTCTGTAACAAAGAGCGAAAGGTGTCGTTAACGTCGAATAGATGAATTAAATTTGTACGTATATACGTTTTAATTGCAATATCTCACGGCTACAGTGTGTAGAGAAAAGAAACGTGAGAACTATTTTCTCTATAATGAAGACACATGTAATTTCAAAATCTCATTTTGGTTTTGGGGAGGGCATCCTTAGCACGAATTCGTTTGTTAACGATCACGAATTATCGTGCTCGCGTGGTTTGGGTAAATGAAACTCGAATGAAAAACTGTGATACTTAAATATTTCGCACCGATTAGGAATTTCTTTGGAGGCGCATATATACGCGCGTGAACGCACTCGCCATAAACTGGTTCAAATGGATAAAAGTGCAATCGGCGAATAATTAATTATTGGTGTATAAATCTCGAGTTGCGCATCGAAAGTAAAACTGAATAAATTATTCCAGGTGTAGAATTTGTCGCGTCCAAGAGGTATCCATCTCTATCATCCTCTTTTGATGAAGATACAAACGTTGTTATCGAGGGCTCTTTAACATGCATACGGTCATCTTTTTCCTTCCTTCATCCTCAGATTCTGATGCCTCGTCGGTCTGTGCTGCTACGAACGAGCTTAAGGTATAGACATTGGTTTCCCCCTTGACACCAGGAAATGAACATCACGTACATAATCTAAAGCAAAGCTAGAGACCACGAGCGAATGCAAATGAGGTTCATTCTAATTGCTCGCTTCGGAAGTAGGTATTGTATAATTCTTTTGAAATGATGCATAGATAATATTTACGAGAGTGCCCAGTGATTACAAGAGTTGTTCATCGGGACAAATTAAAAAAAGGCTGACGACGTCACTCCATCGATATTTAACATAGGTAATGAACAAAAAACCATGCAGGAAAACAAGAGTCAATATTTTTCGTGAGATTCTCATTACAATTTAGGCTACGTATTAATGAGGTTAAAGTATTTAGGAACACTTGAAAAATAGAGAAATAAATACCTCGTGAGCAGATGATTAGAAAGGGGTGACAACTATATTTCAATGAGATAATTTTTGATGAACCTGTTGTAAAAATATTGACAGTGACGTAAACATAACAAATGACTTTCTCGTCAGTCCCCGGGTTATAAAACTGGAAAAATTCAAAGAGCACCTTCATTTTAATTTGTGCGATAAAAAACAAATTTTGTGGGATATGGAAGTCATTAAAATTATTAAATTCCGATTTGTCATAAAAGAAAATGAAAAGAATTTAATGTTGATAGGGAGATAAATTTATACGTACTTTTAAACATCTCGTTTCTCAGAATTAGAAAAAGTCTGCCTTCGAATACGTTTGGAGACTATGTTTTTCTCCGCAGGCAATTTATAGCAACCAAGACTAACTTGATGAGTTGTATGTAATTGATTATAAACTGCATCAATACCGTTAGATAGACATTGAGAGCCGATAAAAATCAGCTAAAAACTGTGAAGGTCAAGAAAACTCATGAGAAGGAGAATCCACTAATCGAGAGTCTATCAACTCGATGATCAATGTCAAAGTATATTTTAAGAGTGTATTTTGTAAATCAGTTTTATCACTCCTTAATTTCCACACCCCTGAAAGTTCAATTGAAATGCCCAAATTACCTCTCTGCACAGTACTATTCGCCGACGAAAATGAAATTGGGAAAAAAAATGTTATGGTGGAGCCACATGAATGAACATCATTGTTTATATATTTTTTTATAGTTGCTGATGCACGTAGAGACGTCAACATTCAACAAGCAGAAGCCTCTTTACGACGTCATTTGTTCGCGACGTCATCAGCTTGGACTTACCTGTGACGTCATCAAATTAGTAACTTATTTTTTGACATGTTTCATATCTTTACCCTGCCCTGACCCCAAATTTGAAATTTTCCGAATGTCCCTCCCTTCATCCTTGTCTTGTTACTCCGTGGGTGATTCAAAAATTTGCGAGTTCATCCTGCGAGTTCACCTTGCCCAGTTTAGATACTAGCTTTATACTAGGATTTTACCAGTCTCAAACTAAACTTATAATAAACCAAGAAGCCCTTCCCCAGGATTTCACTAGTCTTGAACTAGACTTATGAGAGGCTGTCCGGGCGTAGGCTCATCATCAGAAACACAATATAATAAACGGATTGTACTTCTCTTTTAGATTCCTATTAAACTGGACCTTAACTACCTATTATTGTAGGTTAAGCCTTCTTTACATAGGTAGGCCTTAATATACAGTAAACTAGACGAAGAAGGTTGTAGGTCTGAGCTCTGGACTTATTCTACTACATGTAGGCTTACTAGGATTTTAGTAATCTTGAACCAAAATTATATAATAAATGTAGAAGACCCCCCCCCCTCTCCCACAAGAATTTTATTAGTCTTGAACTAGACTTGAACTAGACTGAGGAAGGGGGTGAAAGATCGGAGCGAGTGAGCCCTCTAAAAGCTATTTTCTTGGAATATTTCAAAGTAGACTTATACCAGACCAAGGACTGGGGTGAAAAATTCTTCAAAGTAGGCTTCTACCAACGAGCGGAGTCAGTGAGCTACCCAAAAGCTATTGGCTTGAAACATCCTAACTGGAACTATACGCCAAGCGCTGGTAAAAATGGCCCCCAGACCTAACACGTGAGCCGCTCGACCAATTATAAAGCAAAACAGGTTAACAATGATCGAGGGCTGTACGCTTACGGTGGGAATTCTCCTTATGGAGGAGCTTTTCTGATCCCTCACGAAAACTATGGCCATTATTGGTCAAATGATCGGCGAAGGCTGATTCCCCAGGTATCTATTTTCCCAAAACTTCATGTGCTCAGCTACTCTCAGCTTCATCTGGCGGCTGGTCTCACCAATATAAAAACTTCTACAATCCTTACATTCTGGCTTATAAACACCGCTGCTCTCATCAACTGATGTAAGATCCTTCAACCTCACAAACAACCCTTTCACAGTAATAGGGTTGTAAAATGCTGGTCTGAAACCGAACGGACGATACTTGGACATGAAAATTTCAGAAATGAGGGAGCCTAGAGGAGATCCAATAGGGATCCCTACTTCATCGGAGAACTCAAAAAATCTCCCTTCAAACTTACAATAGTTAGGGCACCAACAGATATTTAGATTAAAGAGTTTTTGAAGCTGATTATGAAGAATATTGGCCTGAACGATTAGATCACCCATATGCTGCATAGTTAAAGCCTTGGAAATATTTGGGAACAAACCAACCACATCAAATGAACAGATGGTCGTTCCAGGAGGGAAACTTACATCCTTCAAAACATCCGCCATAGAGGCCAGGTTCAAAATTAAACGAGGAGATTTGAAATCAACGCAAGACTTGAAGCAATAGTCCAAAAACTTGGCAAGGAGGTAGGCAAGGGAAGAAATGAATGAGACCACAGGTCACATCGGGATATTGATCTTATGCACTTTAGGTATCCCGTAAGAGAGGGGGGGGGTTGTGGTTAGGAACAAGGAGGGGTTTTTTCTCCGCTGGGGTTTTGATAATAGCCTCACACTTGTTGATGACTCACCTAACTTCTTCAACTTGCTTAGGAAGGCTGAAATTCTCGTTCTCTTTAGCAGCACATTGCTGGAGCACTTCGTGGACCTTAGAAGCATAAGCGGATTTCTCTATAACCACAACAGCATTGTCCTTGTAAGCCTTTGGGACGATTAGATCTCCCTCCTTGATCTTCTCTCAATTCCTTACTCATTCAAGGGAGGGGGGTATTACGGACTAATTCGGCACATACTTTTTGGGTATTAACACCAGGGCCAATTTGCACAGTGAGATCCGCAACAACATTTGCAGAAGAGGCACATTATTGCCTGCGAAAATTAAAAAATTTGGGAGTCAGCTTCATCTAAGAATATCATCCACAGCACTCTGGCCATGATCCCAACGCCTCCGACTTCAGTCTTGTTCACAGTGCCTCTGGGAGGCACAGGAAACCATAAGAAGAAAGAACAAATATTTTTGACTCGAAGAAACATGGACGTCATACTATTAACCAATATAAATGCTGTTTCAACCCGGAGCACCTGTTGTTCATTTCTTTCTTCATTTGGTTTCATTTGATTACGTAGTCCGTTTCCCAGCGTTTTGGTTTTAATCGGGCTCAGTTTTTGTTCGCTAGCTCTAGTTTTATCTGTACTAGTGATCCAAGAAGTCAAATAAAATTGTCTTCATCCCCCTTCGCGCTTTCTGTCTCTCTGATAAACCAAGCCATTCTGCCTTCCTTTACAATATTACACATGCCACTCAAGGTACATCTTTGAAAATTGATCTATGATAAAAATGATAACGATGATGATATAACATGTAATAATATTAATGGTAATAATGAGAGGAATTTTCATAAATCTGAATATTATGAGTCTACTAGGTAATAATAATAATGATGTATTTTCGACTTCATCGCCAAGATTTATATTTGCTGATTTTGATATGCATCTTAAACGAGTATTCTTTAAAAACTCCAATGTAGGCTGGTATTTTATTCGTATCAAAATGTTATCGAAAAGAAAAACTAAGCCTCGGCAATAATGGTATCTTCAATTTAATTATAGAGTTACAGAAATGAAGTATAAATGTTCAGGAAATTAACTCATTAATCATCTAATAACAATTTTTACGACTTACTGCGATGTATTGAAAATTACGCTTGTGTGAAAAAGTCAAATCTTTTTTCATTTGCTCAGTTGCGCGCATATTCTCATCAGATAAATCTCAACTATTTGTATGAGATAAAGTGCTTAGAGCAACGGAGCTCAATTTTTTCGAGCCACGATCGACTTTCAAATTGGTTAATGTTCCGTGATCGACCAAAAAAAAAAGGTGGAGGAGGAGGAGGAGGATACAAAAAGAATGATAAATATTTGCTTCCTCTAATAAATCCTAATACTCGTATAATATCGGTAATCTTAATAACTTCTGAGCGACTTTTATTCTCCGAGCTGTACCCCAGCTCCGCTGAGAAATCCACCGCCTGTGGATTCGGGAAGCCCGAAGTTGGATCCTGGGTGTTGACACTCAGAACGACCCGCTGTTGCAGGAGCAAGTAGCTGTACGACGGACGAACTCTCTATAAGATTTGCTTCAATCACCGCTTCAACCTGACTCCGCTCACATGGAGTATGATATCAGCTCCACGGATGGCGAGCAGTGAATCAGCAAACGCACGGATGCGGCCTCACTCAAAGGGATGAGCAACAGTCACAAAGGACGACTCGTGAACGACAATATTGGTCGAGGTTTCTTTGCGGTAAATGAAGTTCATGAAGGATATTGTCGAGTCCAAAAAATTCATAGAGGAGTCACCGAGTTCCAGCGTAAATTTTATGGAAGGGTATTGGCTGTTCAAGTAAGCAAGAAACTCACTAATGAGCTCTGCAGGGCCGGTCCACGCACATAAAATGCCGTCAACGCCCCTGTGCCAGTAGAAGACATGACTCAAAAACACCCGACCTCAAGCGAATAAGTCAAGCTCAAATTTGGACGTACAATGAGAGAGCTCAGAGGGTATCCAGTAGGGATCCCTACCTCCTCGGAACATTCCAATTCGAAGAATTTTCCGTCAAATTCACAGAAATTTGGCATCAAACAAACTTTTGAGAGATCAAAAAATTCATGTAACTCATTTTGAGAGGTATTGTATTTTACTAGAATCCCCTATTTGTTGAAGGGTGGTTACTTTTGGGATGTTAGGAAAAAGCCCAACGACATCAAAGGAGCATAATATAAATCCCGAAGCAAGACATAGGTCTACGTTCTTCTATTTGTTAACCAAGGAGCCCGAATTCTGAGTTGAATAGGGAGCCTCAAATTCCATACGCGATTTAAACCATCGGTCTACAAAAAGATAAAGGATTTCTTGGCGTTGCCAAAAATATAAAGATCATGTTTCATGTCTTTTCGCTAGTCGTCTTCAGCTCTTCATAGTTCAAAAAGCTTCTTGTTCTGGTATAAGTCTACTTTAGAGTATTTTAGGGTTGACTGCTTTCTGGGACTCACTCGCGGCACTCGCTTGATGTAGTATGAGTCTACTTTGGAATATTTCAGGCTATAATGAGCCTTCTTGGTATAGTGTGAGTCTACTTCAGTATATTTCAGGCTGATGAGATAACTGGGCCTCACTCGCTCCGCTTGTTCGTCCCGCTTCTTGGTCCAGTACAAGTCTACTTTCGTATATTTTAGGCTGATGAGTTTTTTCAGAATTATTTTTGATTTTATTTATATTTTATTTCATTTTATCTTTTGATTTAATTTTTTTTATCATTTTTTTTGAGAGAGGATGATACTCACAAATTTCTCAATGACCGCCCAGACATTTATTTTTATTTTCAATTTAATTTTATTTTATTCATTTTTTATTTATTTTTTATCTATTTATTTTTTATTTAGTTTTCATTTATTTTTTATTTATTTCATTTTATTTTATTCTTTTATTTTATTCTATTCTATTCTATTTTATTTTATTTTATTTATTCATGATTTTAATTTTAATTTTAATTGTAATTTTAATTTCAATTTTTATTTTAATTTTTATTTATTTTTATTTATTTTTATTCAGTTTTATTTATTTTTTATTCATTTTTATTCATTTTTTATTTTATTTTATTTTATTTTATTTTATTATTTCTTTTTTTTTACCAAAATTCTTCCAAGTCCCAAGGTCACAAGCGGATGCCCGGACAATTTTCAAAAATTAGGGGGTAGAGAAAAGACATGAAACATGTCAAAACTTGGTGAGGGAGTAAGTCGGGGAGAAGACAAACGAAACGACCGGCCGCATTGGGATACTTTTTTATGCACCTTAGGCGACTCATAAAGGAGGGGAAGAACGGGATTTGGTTCTAAAATAGCCTTTTGTGTTGAAGGGCTCCTAATGATGTTTTCGCTATCATTAATAATTTTCCTAGCCTCATTTGGAAAAGCTCCACTTTGACCAAGCGTTTTTACTTTACTCCTTGAGTATAACTTAAAGTTTTCAAATTCTTTACCCTCCCTGTACGAAACACAATCACGTCACAGATTCGAGATAATGATCAAGGAAAGAGGCATCCTGATTGATCCTCACCAATCGATGCTCGCAACTTCTTTCTTAGAAATCGTGAATATTTTCGAACTTCTACGATGTTTCCAAACTTTTCTCTTCTTATACTTACTTATTCAATTACCTTTCCATTTCACACCGGTGACCTGATCTCGTGATTTTTCGACCATTTCCAACTCTTGTTGTTTTCATAATAAGGTAGGTACCTACAGAGATTGCCACGATGAGCGATCATTTTGCTCTTCGAGACAATGCTTCGAGTTCATCGAAAGTTTAACCATCAAATTACGTTGACTCGCTCTGCCTATATATCGCTTTGAATTAACCAACAAAATCAGAACTGACGGACTTTTCATCATTCTGTATAGTGCTATACTGTATAACGGTTTTACCGATAGACCTAAGGCAGTTCACGGCCGATGTTGGCTATCTCGTACTGAACATTTATTTCCAGCATCAATTCGCGATTAAGAAATTGCGATTTTAATGCGTTGAAAAATTTTATTACTTTTTCATAATCCTCACGCGCAGGTTACGTGTAACGCCTATAACGTCCATATGGAATTGGAAAAATTTATCCGTAGATATGAAGAAAGTGGGTCGTGAACATTTTGCGAACGAAACCTTAGAGTATTTCATATGTTGTACAGGAATTTAAAAACAAAGAATGTAAAAAGATCCTGATCAAACCGTACCTACATGGTTAATTGACGGACTTTCCATACAATATCGCGCACTGCAGAAATATTATAAACCTGGATTGACTCGAGTTTTTCATATTAGTTGACAAATTCAACTGAAACAAATTGGTACCTAGGATTTCGTTACTAATTTACCTCTCTTAATTGTCCTATTAGTACAACTTTATTAACATTTTGATAACTTGACGAGTCTTAAGATACCGTAATTGAACCTTTCACAAAAAAAAGTCGTCTTGTCTCGCCGAATTGCAGCAGAGTTCAGAAGAATTTCGCTGAGGAACTATATCAAAAAAAATTGCCGGTCTTGAATTTTATTGGGCAATTGTATCAACACGACCTCATCTAAGAATCTGCACGTGCACTTTAATCTCTAGATTTAATGCACGCGTAGTCCGTTTCAACATCGCCCGACTCCGAACTCGAGTTCACGGATAATCGGTGCGTTTCCTATTGTTTTTATAGCGTTGAATACTCCTTGAAAAATATCCCTAATATCTGTCTGTAGGACAACTAACCTCGACACGGACCTTTCTTTTTCATTGTATTGGTAGTCAACTTTGAACTTATTGGTCTATCACAATTTTCTTCCTAGTTTTACGTCGCCTTCTATTTATTGCAAATTTTTTAGTTTTCCCCTTGACCCTTTAATAGTATTTGTCATTTTTTTTTCTAAGTCAGTTGTGAGTTAACGATGTAGAAAGTAAAACGTGATATCCCTTCTTTTTTTTTTTCTTCTTAAACCTACGTTACGTTCTTTAATTCTTTCTTTGTATATTTTTCTTCTTCAAATCAGATGCTCATATCACCGTGAAGCGTGCAGCTACCTTGGCGTAAAATTACCGTTTCCGTATAAGAAAAAAAAAAGCAATAGCCTACCAATCTATGTTTCGGTTTTACTGAATAAACGTTGAAGAAAAAATGACAGAGAATCGATATCCATTAACAGTTATATTTTCATCTCACTTTTCGTCGGTTTCGTATATTCTTGTTTGCATCTGATTTGAAATGAAGTACCGTATAATTATACCGTCTTTAATTATGAAACCGAAAAATTAAGGTATAAAGTTACGACCGTATTTCACTAAATTATCTTTCCAGAAGCCAAACTAATCCTATTTATATTGGACAAATTCCTCTATCGAGACCAGATTCAGGCTCGTGTCACTGTTCAATACTAATACGCTCGTAGGTACTTACCTACCTATCTTAATTGTCATCATAATGTGCAGTCGTTATTACGCCAGATAAATCTAAAATGTACGAGTACAAAATCATCAAGAACAGTTGAGAGATATAACGTCATAAAAAGTCGCTCATGGTATATCAAAAGTAACGGGTCATCAGAGAAGGATGGCGTCTGTTGGTTGGAATTTTTGGAAGCTGTATCGCAAATTCAAGGCTACAGTCGTTTCATTTTCGATGAACAGAACTGATAACGATAAGAGTTCCTCATAATTATACGTTAATTGAGAACTTCAGAAAACCCCTTCCATGCAGTGCCATATTACCCACGAAGCACGTGCCCCAGGCGCAAAAGTTCCGACGAAAAAAACAATGTGAGTAGCGACGGACAGAGCGCATGCGCGAGAAAGAAAAAGTAATTCTCCGTTCCGCTGGGGCGCTAACGAGGAAGTGCCCAGGGGCGCCGAGAAGCTTAATTTGGCTCTGCTTTCATATGGATATGAATTCAATAAAGGACTACATCCACTGAGTGGTTTACTATCCAATTGTTTTGTAAGGTCTTACACAACTTTTGGAAATAAGATTAGTTCTTTAATGGGCAGTAAATTGAATTAATAAGAGGGCATTCCAAACGATCCCAAATTGAAATAAAAAGTATAACTGGAGAGTAGAGTTGGCGCCGTTTCTAGGAAGTTGAAATTCTACCAAGTATCCTTCCTATGGTATGTAACTCCATGATCAAAATTTTAAGAGAGAACCTACTCTGCAGGGGGTTATTCCGGAAAATTTGCCGGGTAGAACCGACTTAGCCCACTATGGAATCAGGACTGACAAAAACTTGGACCCATAATAGGAAGAGAGCTTTAAAATTTCTGACTTTTTGGAGGACTTGAAAAATTTTTACTTTCAGGCTATAGAGGGTGAAGCCGAAAGGATTTTCATCTTTTTCCGTGAGAGCTAGTAGAAAAGTGGTAACATCATTTTGCCTGACCCTGCTACACCATGATACAAGGGACTCAGAAGAAGTTGAGACTCTTCAAGATTTCAATTTGAATTCTTCATATTATTCTCCAATTGGACCCAGAAAACAGGTTCCCGCGTTCCTCGTTTGGTTCGTCGTTTAGAGAGGAATCTGTCGTTTTTCCATGTTCCCTGCTATGATCTCTTACTCGGGGGTCGAAATTTTTCCAAGCCCCACGGGTTGCCAGACGTCAACCGGCCCAGCGCCCGTCATTTTTTAAACAAAAAACCTGTTCTATGGGGGGCTTCTTTGAAAAATTTCCCGTGCGCCGTGTGGTGTCCGGCGCCTAAATTTCGACTTTCAAGCTATACATGATGAAGAAAGGACTTGGAAAAATTTTAACCTGCGAGTTATATATCATAGGAGGCCAATTCGATCCATAAAACAACTTCCCTTCGTTCCTCGTTTATTCATAGAACAGGTTCCCTGCATCCCTCGTTCAACTTCCTACGGAAGCCGTCGTTTTTCAAAAACCTCCACCCTCATACTATAATACAGGTTTCCTCTTGGAACTCATTTAAAATCTGCAGTCACGGTTTAATCCGCATATCAACAACAAGACCAAACTCAAAAAGACTTTCTGGTGGGTCAAATGGATAAATATCATTTTAATGTATTTTTATAGGCCTATGTTTGAAACGGGCTAACACAGACTCGCAGATTTCTGAAAGGGGGGGGGGATGAGTACCGGTGAAAACGGGGTTCCCCAAGAATTTTCCAAATCCCTGTGACGTCATCAGATCGTGACGTCACCGTCGGCAAATTCAGGTCACGGTCCTAATGCCAAATTGATATTGATTCAACCTTCGACCATATACATTACATGGACATGCTATACTGATAAGAATCTGTGTCAAAACATTGCAGTCCGTAACTTTTTCCTAAAAACGCATGCGCACATCGAATTTTACACACACACTCTTCACGAAGAAACGTGGAAGAGACACACACTCTTATGCTTTGGAAATAGTTACGCCTGACTATAGCATGTCCATGTAATGTATATGGTCGAAGGATTCAACTCACGATCCATATTGATAAATCGAATATCATCAATTCCATTCATCGACTATATCGATAAATCGTCTGTAATCGATTTAAAACATCAACTTTTCTTTTAATGGTAAAGTTGACAGCCTTACTCGCTGGACCGGTCTTAGCCTGAAACTTTTCAAGTCTCTATGACGTCATCAGATCTTGACATTACCGGCGGAGGGTCGAATATAATCGATTTATTATTATTAGCTTCTATTTTATTGGTGATTTGACGCAGTGCCGCCAGATGATACCACCGCATTTTTTTCAAAACCTAGAAACAAATTCTTGGGATTTTAATCAATTCATCAATAACGATCAGGAGAAAGGTATTTCTCATAGTTGCAGCTGAGGTTCTTTTTCCTTGATCGACTTGATAATTTTGCGGAAGACTGCGGTATCAATAACGACCACGAGAAAAGTAACTCTCATATGAGGGACTAAGGTACTTCTCCCTTGTCGAGCACAAGAAGTCCGTATTTGGCGCAAAAGCCGTATCTCTTTCGAGGAACAAAAATACGTAAATCTGGCAGCACTGATTTGACGAGCTCACTCTTTCGGCTCGTTCGCCGCCGTTCTTAGCTCAGTGTAAATTTGGTATACCGAATGAGATAAAAAGATAGAATTAATAAATGGGAGTTTGTGCTTAATCTGTTTTAGCGCGAAAACGCAAAGTATCAGTTGTATACTTCAGAGCTACAAAATTTGTGCCTCAATTTCATCTTCAATTTGCGCCCCTACCAAACTTTCTACGACTTTTCCTAGCCGAGTTATAGACCAAAATTTGTTAAAAATTAACCAATTTACCAAGATTTCCGCAATAAGAAATTGAAAATTCCCCCCTCTCCCTTTTGTAAGCTTCGTGGGGTTACTCAGGTATTTTTTTGGAATCTGCGTTAAATTTCACTTTAAAAATAAAGTAAAGTATGGAAGTTTTAACAATTTTTCATTTCTGAGAATTTTGGCAAATGGGTCAATTTTTGGCATTTTTTGATCCCTTCCTTACTCGTTCAGAGGAGTTGTGAAAAGTTTGATAGCGGTGCAAATCGAAATGAAAATTTTTGTGGGTTAGGAGAATACATCTAAAAATTTTGATTTTCGAGTCAGTGGCAGTTTCTATAGGGTATCTTTGTCGGTCTGGTCAATTTCAAGTTGAATACACTGGTGGAAAGAAGATGAAATTTGTAATGAAATTAGCTTTTGAAATATGTTCTATAGGTAATATTTCCTGAGATACCATCTGCTCAAGTTAGATTTTCAAAAAAGTGTGTTTGAAGAAAATTACCTGTACAATTTAGTGCTTTAAAAGGTTACATAACTTTGTAAAATTATTTGACAATGAAATAAAAATTGATTCTATAATAGATAAAAGCTTCTTAGAGGTTGGAAATGAATGGATATCAAGCACTCAAGTTCGATACAAAAGCTGAAAAAAAAAAAACGAAGAAAAAACATTGAACCAATGATGAGAAATAGCGCTTCAAAGTTATTGTCACAGATAAAAAGTTGAAGTACGTCACAGACAAACAACTACAAATGAATTCAATTTTATAAATTCTAGAGACCCCATTCAATCTTGAGAACATCATCACATGAAAGCTTATACTTTTTTTACATATAGATCCATGATTTTGACCCAACTTTCCATTATTGCAATTACTGAAAAATCAGGTGACCGACAAAGATACCCCTTTTTATAGAAACTGCCACTAATAATTATGATAAAAGGGGGACCTGCGAAAATTTGACTCTTGAGCTATTATGGAAAGGAAAGAATTTAAAAGAAAATTTCGACTTTCACGCCATAATATGAATCGCAGTCAGACAAATACAACCCTAAGTTGAGTTGGTAAAAACTACTACTATAGTAGCACCAACTCAACGTGTAAATATAGAGGCCCATCTCAGGCGGAGGATGTTGGTTATGACGTTTGAAATGAAAAATACTAGAAGTTATCAATGCGGATTTAAAGCGCAGACGATACATTCGAGCGTAAAATACTTCTTACCTAACAACCAAACTTTACACGTGGAGCTTTTACCAAACCGACTTAAGGTTGGATTTGTATGACTGCGACTCATGTATAGTGAAAAAGAAGAACCGGACTTGGAAAAACCAATTCGACCCATAGAACTGATTCCTGGCGTTCCTTGTTGAATTTCTTCGTAAAAACCCTCGATTCGTTTCTTCTTTGTCTCTCTCTTCCTCTCTTGGACTTCCGGATTGTATATCTAGTCTGTATGCGTAGTATGTTGAGCCTAGTAAGCCTCCCTAGCGCAGGGCTAGTATGTACCGTTTGCTAGACTTAGAGTAAGCGCGTAGTATAGCCAAGTATACTTTATGTCAGGCCTGAGGAACTCGAACTCGCAAATTTTTGAATCAGGTGTAAGGTAAGTCAACCAACAAGGGGTGGCTATGTTCAATTAGGCCTAGTTTAAGCCAAGTTTCAGGCTACTATAGCCAAATACACTGTATGCTATGACTGGAAAACTCAAACTTCGACTTACAGATTTTCAATAGTGAGGCAGGGTGCCGGTAAAGACATCAACTGTGAGTGACGTCATTGATAGGCTATATACTGGCGCAAGATGAGGAAAACGAGACAATTTATCAAATTAGTCTGCGGAGGCGAGACGTTCTAGACTCTTTATTTAATCTCTTCTCCACGTTTTTTTACGACGTATTGAGAAAAAAATCCTCAGTAGCTTGTCAACTTTCTTTCAACCGTTTGAACTACATTTTTCTTGAGGAAACATTTCAATTTCTTTCATATCTTCAAATTTTATAGCAGATTCCTCGTTGAACAATTTATTAGATTCTCCGTTTAGGCCGTTGCTCAATGTTACCCAGTTTCCCATAATTTGACGACCCTTTCGCGGGCAATGAATACTCTCTTTTTTGAAATAGTCCTACAACAAGAAATGAGTATCTTACTTGTCATCTTCTTTCTCTATAGTACTCGGGTATACCGGTAGATATAGGATGATTATTCATCGGGATAAGTGCATCATTTAACTACAGCTAACCAGTTAATACTTAAAAATAAACCGCAAATTACATTTTCTCAATGGTCCAAATAATATAATTCCTAGTTTTTAACTTATGAATAAGTTGAACGTGATAAGTTGTTACTTTATGAAATAGTCGGTCGTATACCCATAGGTACATGTTATGGTTGCGTTAGATGAAAGTAATTCGTATAGATATACAAGAAAGAAAGAAAGAATGATATATATGACGTCTTACTACTCGAGTTCGGTATACATATGTCTACTTGAAATGTGCTTTGTAGCCTAACCTATTGCAAATCGCTCTTATTACTCTCAATTTATAATAAATGTTGATTGAGAAGGAAAGTCCGGTACAGGGCAAATAGATAATAATCAGCATGGTCACGAGCACATTGATCTTGTATGTTATCGAATGTTATAGGTAGATATATATCAGATGTGTGTCTGTTTGTACAATACTTGTTTTTTCGCGATATAAATCTATCCGTTTTTCAAACTAGACAGTATCAATTTCAAATCTTGAAACTTGAAGTTTTTGAAGTAGAAAGAGTTATACTTAATAATAAGGAAATATATAGGACAGTTCTCATTGTCACAATTGACGATAGAAAGAGTTGACGTTCCGACACAAACCCTGCGTCATTCGATCTCCCTTTCCCCCCAATGATGACCTTGAAAGGATTGCGTCGAAACATCGAATTGACGAAGAAAACTGTCCTGTAGTATTACTAATTCATTATTTGTAATAATTTTCAAGTTATAGAATTGATCCGATTTGCAAAGTTATGGCCAGACTTACTGAACGAAGGCATACTCAAAAGAGTGTGTATCTTTAATATGCCTTCGTTCAGTTTTTTGAGTTGTACTTGTTCTTCGTCAAAGGAAGCAAACATATGAGGCCGAATATACCTCGTCGTTTGCAGATATTTTAATACATACATATTATTTGTCAAAGCTTACTCGAATATTTTTGACATGGATATTATGTCTTAGGGCTGAGGGTCATTCTGAAGTTAATTTATGTCGTTTTGAAATTGCGATACAGAAATGACGTCATGAAGACTTATAAGATTTTGACCTTCGCTACTTTGGAACCTGTATCCTTGGAGTTTATTATATGTACAAGGCCTAAAAGGCTATAGGTAGTGGGCCTAACAATAGCCTCAATTATAGTGAGCCAATCATACAGTGTACTAGGCTATATACACAACATTAAACTAGGCTTGATATACAGTATACTGAGATGGCCTCCACTATACTACGAGTAAATCCTTTCTCACAACTGGCTGATGGAGTTTTATGGAAAGACATGTCCATGATTTAATAGTTTTCCTGAAAGCGAGAATCATTATTCGACATAGATATGTCTTGAGGCTGGGGGTCATTCTGAAATTTTTGTTTTAAACGTACTTATATTATTTGCATTCAGGAATGAATTCTCATTAGTAAGATGAATTGAATTTTATGAGAACGTTCAAGATAATACAAACTAGCGAAATATTTTTGGAAAAATGATACAAAACACGAAAGTAGAAGAGATAATTTTCTCTCATGGTACTCATCAAGTGCGATGTGTGATTCCACCCACGGCTAACAATCATTGAGAAAATCATCTACTCTACTTGATGTAAGAGATCGAAAGAGAAGTTGATGAGCGAGAGGAAATTTTATGAACCAAAGGGAAGACGAGGTAAGGAAACGCTTGAGTAACGAATTCTCACCTTGATTCCCTTGAATGAAAATATGGTCTATGAGGGAGGCATAACACTATGAAAAATTTCTGAACATTGTCTAGCATCCTACAAAACGGCTCTGAACCCGTACCTCAATCCATACAAACTATACATAGTGACGTGTGGGAATTCCGAATGAGCAACAGGACAGCCTTTTCTGTACAAAGACAAATGAGGCGTAGTCAGACAAATCCAACCTTAAGTCGGAAAATTTTTCTATTCGAACTTCAACTTTCGAAGGCTTGTTCGACACGTTAGAAGCTGTTTTCAACGAGCTTTCCAATGAGTTTACTCTCAAAGTGTAAAACTGTTTCTAAAATGTCGAACAGACCTTCGGAAGTTTAATGTTACAAAACAAATTTAAAAATTTTCCGACTTAAGGTTAGCGTATCAAATAATTGTCCCGCACTACGAAACGAAGAACGTGAATATGAAATTTTCATCCTTACCAATACATCATCGCTGATTCGACTCGAAAAATGAACAAAATTTCTCACAGATTTTCTACAATAGGACTTCTATAATATGGTATTACTCGGTTCATTATAATACCAACCTGTCGCACGTGGCTGGTCTTGCATTCGCCGCGGCAAGCGAACTTTTAATAAAATCATCTCTTTCGAAGAGTATACCGATGAACAAACGAACGTCCACTGTTGCAAAAGAGAGCAAAATTACGAATAAAGTTATTGTATTCATAATTGATTACTGTAACATAATTTCGTATATTTTCGCAGCATTGTTGAATGAAATGCTGTACGCTGATCTTATTTGATTGAAGCCGTTACCCAGTTCGTATTTCTCTCTCAATTTTAAATGTGGGCAGTATTTGATTCGTTTTTTTTTCTCGATTCTTTCTTACTATTTTCGAGGCAAAAAAAAATCAAGTTTTTTGTAGCATTAAGTATTTGGAAAAATCTCACTCATGCCTCTGTGTAACGCTTTCGCCCTCGTGAGAACATCAGTCTAAGAGTTCCATGTTTACATTTCAGTCCCAATTTTATTCTATTTGTAGACAGGACCTTTTTTTTTTTACATTTTATATTTGAGCTATTCGACTACTCTCTGGGTCATCAGCTCGTGTAAAAGTATTGTAGGTTGTTAGAGGAGTGGAAAGTAGTAGGTAGAGCGTAAGTATTGGAGAGCGTTAGTAAGTGTTTGTGAGTTGTGGCATAAGGCGGAGGGTAAGGAGGAAGAGACGTTGAAAGTTAGTCGTTGGTTTTGTAGGACTGGACATGAGAATATGGGTGTACTGTTAGGTTATCCGTTTGACAGTAATTGCAAGATGGAAGGAAGAGATTTAGTAGGAGGTGAGAATCAGTGAGTCGGGTGTGGCCAATTCTGAGGCGGGAGAGAATGATTTCTTCATGACGGGAATTTCTGTTTGAGGAGGACCAAGAGATAGGTGGGGTTTTTATAGATCGGAGCTTGTTGTGCGGTAGGAGAGTCCAAAGATGACGCCAAGCATTTAAAATTAGGGAATGGTAATAATTTTTTAGATCTTAAGATGGGGAAGAAGATGGATCTGTAATATTTGGTAGGCGGGTGGCTTCCTTGGCTGCACGGTCAATCTCATCATGTCCAGGGAGACCGATGTGGCCAGGGATTCAGATGAAAGCTATTGTTGATTTGATGGAAGCAAGAGTTTCGAGAATAACGTGGATGCGTTGAGTTATAGGGTTTGTTGAATGGGTGTCTTGTATTGTTGAAAGAGAAGACAGAGAATCAGTTAGTAAGATGAAATTGTGTCGTGGGGATTGTTGCGTTAGTTGCGAAAGGCAGGAGTGCATAGCACCAAGTTCAGCAGTAAATACTGAAGCTGATTTTCGGAATCCTTTAGCGATAACCCTTTGAACCATGTCGAGTGTCGACTCTCAATCGACGTCA
The DNA here is from genome assembly GCA_035079395.1 of Aspidiotus destructor. Taxonomy (NCBI): domain Eukaryota; kingdom Metazoa; phylum Arthropoda; class Insecta; order Hemiptera; family Diaspididae; genus Aspidiotus; species Aspidiotus destructor. The sequence continues at coordinate 3,882,308 of JAVHKZ010000003.1, read as the reverse complement.
TATCGACCCATTATTGTGATAAGTAATCGACACAAATTCGACGTCGATTTCCAGTCGAAATAGTTCCGGGGTATGTCGATCATAAATCGACCACAATCGACCACAATCGATTGCAAATCGACTTCAAATCGACTTGCTGGTTTCCAAAGTATGACTCAAAGTCGATGTCGTTATCAAGTCGATTTACGGTAACCATTTTTCTAGGACTCTAGATTGATGTCGTTATCAAGTCGATTTTGGGTGGACGGTGGCCTTCGACCCAAAATTGACTCTCTATCGACGTCTTTATCAAATCGATTTGAGGTGAGCCTTTTTCTACGACTAAAAATTGACCCACAATCGACGTCGATATGAAGTCGATTTCGTTGATCGACCGTTTTAACCGGTAGCTTGCTTCTCAAAAATATAGTAGGTTGATTCCTCATTTTAAGTGACTATGAATGCATAATTTATCTGCGAGTAGTGAAGTTCCAGAAAAAAAAACAGGTCGATCTGGAGTCAAAATCAAGTCGACATCATTAAACGGAGCTTTAATTTTTTGTAGATTGAGAATTTACGTCGATTTTGAGTCAGTTCCGAGTAAACACTCTCAGTTCCGTGATCGACTAAGAATAGACTCCTTATTAACTGTAAATTCCACGTTATTTCACGAAGTTCACATTTTTTGTCGACCAAATATCGACATCGATCGATTTTGAGTCGACCTTTTCAAATTTTTTATCGACCAGGAGTCGACTCAATTTCGACGCCGACAATGAGTCTACCTCCAGTCGATTTTCGGTCAACATCAGGGCCAAACTAAATTGACTCAAAATCGACTTCGATTCTAATAGTCGATTTCGAGTCAACAATAAAAATATTGTAGTCGACCGAAAATCGACCATTTGTTGCCGTCGACAATAAGTGTACAAATTGTTCACATTTCTCTCATATCAATCACATTTTTAGTAGCCTAGGAGTCGACGTCGAAATACAGTCGATGTACCTTTAAAATCGACTGTATTTTTATGGACTTTGGTGAAGATATCGAATTGACGTAGAAGTTCCGTCAATTTTGAGTCGACATTGCCTATGACTTAAAATCGACCCTAAATCGACGGTCGACATGGTTCAACGGGAATGGTGCCATGGATAAAGAATGCATAAGCTGTTTTAGATTGAGATTTAGAACCATCAGTGTAGCAAATTCCTTCGGCGATAATTTGTCTTCGATAGAAATAATTGTCCGGTTTCGGGGTATTAGCATGGTTGAGTCTGATAGATGGGGGGGGGGGGGGGGGGGTAATAGCCACGAAGGTGTCGATGGTTTGATAGGAAGGAGAAGCGAGAGTTTAGGGAGGTATTGAGGATTTGATTTTTAAAAGAAGAGGGGGAAGTTACTAGGAGAAAGGATATATGTATAGATTGAAAGGTCAAGAATTTAAGAAGACGAAGTGAGGAAGTTTGCAGTCAGTATGAGAGTGCAGAAATGTAGTGGTGTTTCTGCTGCTTCTGCACGAAGGCTTAGATGGGGAGCGGGGATTTTGAAAAGCTCCGAGAGCTATGCTTAGGGTGGATGCTTGAATATCGAGGAGTTTGATTTTGGACTTACTGCATTGGCTGTAGATTGTAGCACCACAATCGAGTTAGGAGCGAAGCAGGAGTTTGCGGTTACATCCTGTCCGGGTGTGGGAGAGGTACTTGATGATTTTGATAGCGTTTAGGCATTTAGCTTTGAATGACTTTATGTGAGGCATCCAGGAGAGTTTTTGATCAAACATTAAACCCAGGAATTTATGTGAGGAGAGAATGTTGATTGTGAAGCCTTGAAGAATTAGCGGAGGTTATAGAGCATCCGTGCTTTTGAACGATGATAAGACCTGTTTTATCTGAAGAGGAACGAAATCCACAGTCAGAAGCCCAGAAACCGATATTATCAAGCGTTTTTTGGAGGAGGCGTACCTACCTATATTCTTTTACCAGTCTCTCTCGGGTTCCAGGTCCGAGTAGGACAAGGAGTTATGAATATCTTTGGGTCTCAGGATTTCTGAATCTCTCGAACTCCTTATCTCATTAGTAAGAAAGCAACTCCAGAACTTTTGAGTCACAATTTTCTATGTTCCAATAATTCGAGAGAAAGAAGAATAACTTACAGTCAGGGACTGGAGTGAAAAAAGAAAAACACAAGAGACCCAGATACTGAGGCGCTGAGCGACTCGGTCTTGTTTTCTTTCACAATAATAGTACAATCAGTAATTTTTGCTTTCCGGAAAATTTTTAATTGTTTCTTAATTTGCCAGTTTTTTTATCCGCGGTCATTCACTCTGGTCGGGCGAAATTGGGCCAGTGGTAAATTTCAAAACTACCTACAGTTTCAGACTATTTATAAAATCCGAACACCATAATGAGAGGAAAATGAATGAGAAACTTGGAAAAGCAAGAGAAATTTTACGTTTGAAAAGAAAAATGTTCGTCGTACAAATAGCTAACTAGGCTAACTGTTGGCCGTTGTGATTCTCTCGGGTATTTTTTTCTGATACCTAAAATTTGTAGGTATATTCTTTCGTCGCAATAACTCATTATTCAACTTTTAACATAATTTTCTTAATAAGAGCTCAACCGAAAACGAACGTCTGTTTTTTTTTTTACGAATTGGAGCGCCAAAATTATCATTTCAAATGACGACGGCCTTGGTCTAGAAACTTTAATGATTTGAAAGAAAGGGCTCAGCCGACGCACGTTGAAACCCATTACTCACAAAGAAAAACTCTTCGTTCAGATTATCAAAAATCGAAATGCATGAAAGTTATGTGTAGCACAGTTCATTGTGTTCGTCTGTACGCGAACCTCGAGAATCTAAATCACCAGCACAGTATACTTCGGGAATTCGTTGTTGTTACGTAAATCTTGTAACGACATCCGAGTTATAAATCATTAACGAAACAAAATTACACGTTATAGCGAAAAAACGTTACATGTTCTACGGTATGTACCTGCAAGAAGTGCACTTTTAATTCTGCTCATTGACGACCTTACCCTGGAATGCACGTTCGTTGCGGAGATAAATTTTTGGAACATCGAAATAATGGCTGTACAGGATCTGGAAGATCTAGGCTTCGTGTGTACCTATATTTGAGTTATTTTTCTACGATACACCATTTACTTCCTCAAAACTAACTTGTAACGAAAACGAATGTACCGTCAGAGACACCGTAACTTACATATTATTGTTTTCGATTAATCGCACGAAGAACAAAATACCTAAAGTGATAGGAAAAAATTCCTTGAAAGTATATGGTATAGACAGCCTACAGCTAAACGCATAGATTAGAGTGTCACCATCAAGAGAAAGTCGTACACGTTTTTGGCGCGAAAAATGTCACAAATGAAAGGGCAATCAACAGAAACTTATTTACAATTTGAAACACCTCCGATATAAGTTGAACAACCTTCTCATCGTAATTACTATTGTAGCAAATTCTGAATTTTTCTCTTTTTCCAATAATGTGAAGTATCTTGTTCGATTGTACATCGCATAATGGAACGAATGAAAGACTGAAAATTTCGAAAACTGTCCTACGACCTGTAAACATTTTGCTTTACCTTTTCGAAAATAATCTAGTTATGGCGAGTCCATTCTCAATCCTATGAAATTCGGAAATTGTGAGACCGTTATTATGAAACCGGCTTCCGCATAATATGTAAACCCGAAATTTCAAAATCTTCGATAAAAATGTTCGCACGCTTAGAGACCACATCCAAAATTCCAATAAAATTCATGTTATATTTTGAAATATGTACCGTTTATTTCGTTCCAAGAGAGGAACTATGATGTATTTCCGCTTAGACGAAGAATCAAGATTTGGTCAACGTCATCATCTCGCATCATGCGAGTTCATAACTCACATCTAAGGCCTCTTAATTTCTATAATCCACATAAAATTTATTATTTACGTAAGCTCTCGTCAAAATAGCCGGCATTACATTTCTTTATTTCTAGGATGTACGTCACGTATGGCGCTTTTATCTTGGGATAGGCCTACCCTTTCCTGGTTGATCCATCATTAAAATTGTCTGATTAGTTCTAGGTACATGTTAACGACGAACAACTTCTTTAAAGAACATGGGATTTTTTCATTTACATACATCTAAATTGAGCCTGCTATACAAGCACAGCTATATGACACTCAGGTTGGAGAGCAAAAGGAGGTAAATAAGAAGAGGATTGGAGAGGTTTAAAAAGAGGAAAACGAAATCAGTGGAGAAAAGAGAAGTGAGAGAGTTTAAAAACAGAGTGACAGCGTGAGTGTAGAGACCAACGAAAGAAAAGTGAGAAAGATAGAGTGTATCTCAATTCATGTAATTTGGTGAGGTTACCCTCCATAACATGACTGTATATTCTCTCCCTGGGATACGCTATATCTTCGCATTTACATCCCTCATAAAAATTCCATAGAGAATTCTGACTGATTCCACCTGTTTTGAAACTAATTTCGAGTTTTTCTTCTCTCCAAAAACAGAAGGCCCAAACTCTAAAATTATTTCGATCTTCCTTTAGGGAACCAGAGCCTAGAATCGTCAGAATTTTATTATTGTACATGCTTGTAAAGTTGAGACTACGTTTGGAAAAATTGTCACGAAAAGGTTTTTCGACAGTGCAGTTTTCCGAGGACTTTTTCATTGGGGTTACTCTTCGGAAGATTGCGTCAAGAAAAGCGGTCACGATAAACAGACACGTTTTTTTGTCACACTTGATGACATCATCAATGACGATTTTTCCAGTAGGTAGTAGTCTCAGTCAAAAAACCCTCGAAAACCCGTCAAAGAACCAAGATGGTTTTGTGTGACGGCTTTCCGTTGGTGTCGTGCAAATAATGATTCTTGTGACTGGGTGATGTGCGAGCTGCCGTACAAAGTTGAACCAACGTATCTACAAAACCACGATTAGGAGGATAACGCTTCTGATATTGCCATTACTGAAGACTCAAAGAACTATTCTACTAATCGTTAATTCGCAGGTACGTCAATGGCGGCTCGCAAAACACTCTATCGCAGCAATCACTATTTGTACGACACTTTCTGAACACTTCCTGGCTGGATCTACTTCTAGGAAAATCGTGACGAAAAACAGTCAACTTTTCGACATGTTTCATGTCTTTACTCTGCCCTGAATCTAATTTGAAATTTTTCGAGTGCCCTCCCCCCCCCCTTTGGCCTACTTTGTGCGTACCTCCCTCACCTTCGTTACTCCGTGGTAATTCAAAAATTTGCGAGTTCACCTTGCCCACTTTATATACTAGCTTCAAACAAGGATTTTACTAGTCTTAAAGAAGACATACATGACAAAGAAGACTCCCCTTTAGCATTTCACTACTCTTAAACTAGACTCGTGTTAGGGTGGGCCCAGTCTATACATATACTAGGTTTATACTAGCTTTTTGATAGCTTTATACTAGCTTTATACTGGGATTTTAGCAGTCAGACTAGAATTATAATAGGCGGAGAAGCCTCCCTCTGAGGATTTTCACTAGTCTCAAGGGTGTGCTTCGCTCGTAAAATCGAGCATTAAAAACATGTTACCGGAAAATCATTCTCACTACTCGAGTTTTCAGTGGATCTTCCTAATTTTTTTCAAAGGTTCAACTAGAAGCGCTATAGAAGCAGAATTTTGAAGTTTTATTCCATACGTTTTTTATTTCACTCCAAAATCATCGAAAATTCGACTATTTTTAAACGTTGTAAATTTTTTTTAGAAGAAAACTTCGGATTTCTGTTTCTATACCGCGCCGAGTTGAACCTTCCTTTACAATATTTGTGAAGATCGAAAGAATTGGTTGGAAAATGGAATTTTGAGAAGTGTTTTTCAAAGTCTTGTAAAATCATTCCTCGAAAGGACTACCCACGCACGCCTGACTTGCGTCGCGTTGTCACCGCTGGTATGCCGAACCTTATAAGGTATTTGGGGATGTATATGCAACTTATCGTACACCTTTTCGGAGTTCGTCAACGGGTGAAGCACACCCTTAAACCAGGGTTATTATAGGGTGTCCGGGGGGCGGAGGCTAGTTATTAAAACTCACGGGTTGTCAGAATTGAATGAGGAGGGGCAGGGAACCTCTTTTATGAGTCTTATGGTGTTTGAAACATTGTATATCTGGCTCATTGAAGGGGCTAGGCCAATTAATGTATGGAGCATTGCATTTTAATCGGGCTATCAGTGCTGCCAGATTTACGGATTTTCAATCCCCGAAAAAAATTAGAATTTTTTTATGGATTTTGCGTAAAATGCGGGTTTCTTGGGCTCGATGGAAAAGTACCGCAGTCGCTTGTACGAGAAATACTTTTCTTCTCCGGGTCATTACAGGCTAATACTGCTTTTCTGTAACATTGAGTCGTTCAAGGGAAAAGTACCTCAGTTAAGAGTATGAGAGATGCCATTTTTATGATCGTTATTGAGAAATTATTCACCAATATACAGTATACTGGACTTGAACTAGGTTTGGACTCCTCCTTGTATTATACTAGCTTTATACTAGTATATATGATAGGAGGCCGAGCTATTGGAGAGGGATTTAGAAAAAGGAGGTGTCCATTGAACTATACGTGATAGTTTGATCTATAGTTGATGAGAGAGGGACTCGGAAAAATTTCAACCTCAAAGCCCCTTAGAAAAATTTCATCTTCCAAGCTATAAGCGATAGGAAGAAGACAAGAATTTTTCCAAGTTCCATAGTCATGGTTAAATTAGGTTAGGTTAATTTGTCTCCCGGACGGCGGACGTTTTTTCCGGAAAGACCTCCTAATGAAACAGGTTTCCTGTTAAAATACAGTTTACTGTATAGTCAGTTTATACTAGCAGGCTTATGCATCCCATGAATTGTATTTGGAGACCCCCCCTTCCCCCTTGTAGTCTAGTATTCTGTATAAAAGGAAATAGTCAGTTTATACTAACTGTATACTTGCCCACAAAACGTTATTAGCTTGGAATATTCTAAGCTGGACCTATACTAGAGCAAGGAGAAGAACGAACGAACGGAGCGAGTGAGCTACCCGAAAGCCATTAGCTTGAAACACCCAAAATCTATTGCCTTGAAATATCCTGAGATAGACTTATACCAGATTTCTGAGAAAGAGAAAGATATGGGACATGATCTTTATTTATTTGGCTACACTAGAACATTTAATCCTAGTATTTGTAGAATAACTAGCTGCATCAATACAAAATTCACAATAAAGTATTCAAGGTCCACACAATTTCCTGAGACCATTCCACAGTATCACTGTGACAGAATTACTCTTTTTTTTGTCACGCTTGATAATGTCATGAGTGATCTTGATCTGTTTTAGGGATTTGGAAAAATTTTGATTGACCCTACTTTCACTACATTAAAACCAACATACAATACATACTAGGCTATAAGCTGGACCCGATATACAATATACTAAGGGCTTTATATACTGTATGTTATGCTAACTAGATCATTCTGCCTCCTATATTGGGCGCGCTCTACAGTCCGGCGGATTGCCGAAATCGCGGGTAGAACCAAATGGGTCAGAACAGCGCTGGACAGAGAAAAATGGAAGGACATGGAGGAGGTTTATGTTCAAAACTGGACTTAAAAGGCTTATGAAGAAGAAGAAGAAGATAATAGGAGCTTTACTGGATGTAGGCTAAGCAACTCATCTTACCCTCTACTTGAGAATTTCTCTATGCTAGTCCTATTTAGTTTGAAAAAGCTTGTCTTTCCATTCACAGTTCGAATTTTCGAAATCCTTCTTCCTCTACTCATTTTATCGTTTTTCCTACGCGTATGAAGCCTATATTTCTACACTTTTGGATACCTAACACTTTTTGTATAAAATTCTCTGGTCAAAGTTGTTTTTGAAGCACTAGATAAACATTCTTGTTTTGACAAACTCAGCTCGGGAAAGGTCAAGTTTTATCATCGATATTACTTTGACTCGTGACATCTGTATCCTGTCGATGAATTTTGACTCTTATCATTATTTTTCTGATGCAAAAGTAGAGTACTATAAATACTAAATATGAATAAGGACCAGAAGTCACCATAATATTCAGTCGTTACGTCATCCTCCAAAATTTGGAGCAACTTTGTATCCCTTGATAGCGCTGAGTTTTGTATTTTACTCCAGCTTTCAGTCTAGTTATGCTCTTATTACTTTCAAATCCTAATAAGCCGTTATCAGTAAATGGGATGAAGATGAAGGTAAATTATGATAAAACAAATAGATATGGCAACCCATGTCCTCTCTCTCACTTTCAGGGCTCTACTGAAAAAGATCGCATTTTAGTCTCAAAATGATATTTTTATAGTTGAATTCTAAGCAATTGGGCTTTATTCCTAATCGTATTGCACACCCATTTAGTTGTTTTCACTCGCCTTACATCGGTTTTGTGGCGAGGGAATAGATTCCATTTCTGTGCCACACGACCAGAGTCAAGGAATTACGTAAAAAAAAAAAACAGGCAAATTTGATGCAGGGGTAAGGCTGTCGATATTGATATTCTAAATTCAGTGTGATTTTGAATTCATTCCACCTCAACTTTTGAAACACGGACAGCAGGTGATGAGAAAAATTCAAAAATGTACCTCCAGCCCTAATAATCGTCGATGGATAGATTGCAGGAAAAACGAAGAAATGAATGTCTTCCTCTCTGTTTTCTCTTGTCAAGAACGTGAGATTATAATTGCTATAGACAACGAAATTTAGACAGGTAATAATTGCTAATTACGAGAAGTAAATGATCGTAACTTTGCCCCCCTTTTTCAATCCAAACGGTAGTAAGCCGTCAACGCTAATCAATTATAATTATGAATATAATAGCGCGACAATGGAGAAATATTTTTCAAACATACTAGATAGACGAGTCGTAATTTCTGTATAATTACTTATCGCTAGGGAAACAAGCTATCGTTTTCCAAGGCATTCATTCGCAATTTTGTACAGTTTGTCGGAAATTCAATCGTCAGTACTTACCGCACGCAATCGCAGATTAATCTGTATGGTAGACGATTACTTTTCACTGAACATGGCAATTAAAGTATTCGAAAATTTTAATAATTTTCGCACCAGTTTACCGCATCGAAGAGGCCACAAATGCTCGCGAATAATAAAAAATCACGCACAATCTGGTTGAGACATGTAAGTCAAAATCGTTTGCACTCAATCTCGAGAACACGTGAGCGTTCGAAACTTTCTCATGAACGTATTACCTATAGTACTCGCGTTACTTACGAGGAATAGCTATAGCTTCGGACGCACGTTGCAAAAAACTGATGTACGGTAGATTACTAACAACTCGACTCACAATTCGGTTGCCTAGTTTCCCTCACACTACGTCCACGTTCCGTTTACGTAAATCTCGACGTACTGTGCGGACAATGCTTCTTGGTTCTCAAGCGAGTCTTTCCTCCCAGGTCTTACTACACCTTCCATTCACGTCGCCCGCAATAATGAATCATCAATACGATCAGCGACGGCAGTCTGCACATCGGATGAAGCTCTAGTTCTCGTTATTCGTAGGACAGCTTCCAAATGAAAGCAGACGTCTCTAGTTCTGTTATCATCGTTTCGTAGAGATTGAATACGGGAATCCTCCGATTTGAATCGAGCCTTAGCCAACGGCGACGGAAGATTTTGTGCCCACACCTCCATTGCGAGGCGACGAACGTTCCCGTATTAGCTAACGAATAGCTTCAATTAGAACAATTCGTTTCAGACGGACGGATCGTTCGCCTTTGGTAGGTATGAATGAACTTCATATCCGAGGGATCTCACAATACGACATGAATTTTTCTTGTCTTAACGTGAGGTATTCTCAAAATTTATTTAGCTTCCTCATAAACTTTTACCCTCTCAACGACTCTCAGTGCCTTAGTTATCTTGCTCATTTATGATGCTTTATTTACACTCACACTGTACCTCTCATTTTTCGTTTCCCTGTAAATCTCCTGCAGATTTTCCTTACCTAATATTTTCGGCTCTATTTTGATTTGTCTCTCAAATATTTTTGTTAGTACCTCTTCCTTTTTTCTCTATCTTTTTCGTAGTTGCTGCGTCAACAGTATAATCATCATTTCCTTTCTTGGTGTGCAATAGATAAATGTCATCAAGAAGTACTGAAGTAGTGGTGCATCAAACGAGGTAAATGAGACGGAGGAGTCAGAACCTTGCTAAAAAATCAAATTTCACTAATTAAAAAAATTGTTGGAAGTCGAAAACATTTACGGAAGAGTGGAGGGGTGCATGTTGAGTACCGGAAAAGAAATGTTTGACTGTTAGAGTTTCTTCTTCGCAGTAAGAATAAGCTGGGAAGTTAAAAGTTTCGGGTTGGTGAGGTGGTAATATGTGATCTGGGCATGACCAATTCATATAAACGTATAATGACAAGTTCTTCACGTCAGCGGCTTCTAATAGAGGTGGGCCAATGTACAGGAGTTTGTTCAAAACTGAGAAATTTGTTGAACGTTTTGTTTTCCAGAATGATCTCCGTTTTTGAGGAGTGAGAGTACGGTAGTGGTTTCTGTAATCAGAGACAAGTAAACGAGTGTAGCCAGTTATTTTAGCGAATGAGGTAGCGTTTTTGGCGGCTCTATCGACTGCATCATGTTCAGGTAGATTAGATTGATGAGATCCATATGATTTAGCTGTTGATAGAGTTAAAGATTAGTGAGGATGAGTGGCGTGTATGGAGGAAAGGGAGTTGGTAGGGAGAAGGAAGTTGAGAAAGAAAAGAAAAGGAGGGGAATAAATCCATCAGTTTTGATGTGGATATTGATACAATGTTATGTATACGGCGGGAAGGTAGGCATCCATTAATGGGATATGCGTACGCAGTTTCATTCAAGGGTGGCGATATTGTTTTATTAGGGGAATCGGGTGAGATCGAAATGTATCTTCCGTTTGCATGAGGTAATGTCGATAGGGTGCAATAAATTTGCTTGAAGTAGCTTATTAAAGGAGCGGTCAAAGTACAGGAGGATGATACGTTTCTTGAAGACGAAACGGTGTCAGTATTTTGAAGAAAGGTTGAGTTATAAATGGGAAGATCGAGGAATTGGGATACAGGAGATAAAAAATTGAAAAGTTGGAATGAGTGTACTAAAGAAGAGAGGAGGCTAAGCACAAACTGAGTCAAAGGTTGCGACAGACTCCTAGGACCATTCTATAAGGGAGGAAATTTGTATGGTATTAAGCGATGATAGAATGTGGATTTGGTAATCCATAACCTAGTTTAGATCGTATGAGACTCCCAAAGTTGTAGTAGTAATTTCCTGTAGCACCCTCTAGAAGGATGTCGGATGAATTTGATAATGCTGAAGGCACGTGTACTTTTTGGTTTTAAAAATTTGATTTGGAGCTCCAAGGAAGTTTCTTTTGACATGTTTCATATCATTACTCTGCCCTGAGCCCTAATGCCCCCCTTCACCCTCATTACTCCTCGGAGGATTCAACTTTGTACTAGGATTTTACCAGTCTCCATGGCTTCACTCTGCCCTGACTCCTGATTTGAGATTTTCCGAGTGCCCCCCTCCACCCTACTTCGCGCGTGTCCCCTCCCCATTTATCCTTGTTGATTTGTGAGTTCACCCCGCGAGTTCACCTTGCCCAGTTTATATATCGGCTTTATACTAGCATTATGATGGCTTCATACTAGCTTTATGCGAGGATTTTACCAGTCCTAAACTAGACCTATAAAAGAACGGAGAAGAGCCCCCTTCTAGGATTTTTACTAGTCTCAAACTAGGCTTACAATAGGTTGTCCGGGCCAGTGATGCCAGATTTTTCTCCGGATTTCACGTGAAATATGGATTTCTTGAGCTCAAGAGAAAAGTACCTTAGTCACTCATATAGGAGATACTTTTCTCCTGATCGTTGTGAGCTGGTACTATAGCCCTATGCAATATTGAGTCGATCAAGGGAAAAGTACCTCAGTTACTCGTATGAGAGATACCTTTCTCCTAATTATTATTGACAAATTGGTGAAAGTGTGTAGAAATTCTTTTTAGGTCATCAAAAAAATGGCGGATACGGATTTTTGATAATATCATCTGGCAGCACTGGTCCGGGCGTAGGCTAGTATCAGTATATTGTAAACGGATCTAGTCAGTAATTTTTTTTGTGGGTTCCCTATTGAACTAGATCTTAACTAGCTATTATAGTAGGTTTAGCCCTCTTCATATAGGCCTAAATGTACAGTAAACTAGACGAAGAAGGTGGAAGGTCTGAGCACTGGGCTTCTTCTAGATTTGGCTTTGAACCAGGTGTACGCTTACTAGGATTTTAGTAGTCTTAAACTAACCAAAGAGGGGGGGTGGAAAGGGTGACACGAGTGAACCTGAAAGCTATTAAGTTCCGCTTGTTCGCCCCCTAAAAGCTACTTGCTTGGAATATTATTTCAAATTACACTTATACTAGACCATGGAGAGGGTCAAAGGGCGGAGCGAGTAAGCCCCCTGAAGCTAATAGCTTGGAATATTTCAAAGTAGACTTATACCAGACCAAGTACGGGGGTGAAGAAGCGGAGTGAGTGAGCCCTCTAAAAGCTATTAGTTCAAAGCAGACTTATACCAGACCAAGGGCAGGGGAGAAAGAGCAAAAGAGCCATCCGACAGCTAATGTTTCAAAATATTCTAAACCAAACAGTAGACACGTAATAGAGCAAGGAAGAGGGCGAACGAGCGGAGTGAGTGAGTTACCCAAAAGCTATTGGCTTGAAATACCCTAACTGGAACTATTCACCAAGCGCTGGTAAAACTGGCCCTCAAACCTAACACGTGAGCCGTTCAACCAATTATAAAGCAAACCAGGTTAACAATGAAAGCAAACGAGTAAAAACCTCACGAAAGGACAGCAGACATAAAACATGATCTTTTTCTATTTACCTCCGCCAGAGGATTTTTTAACAGGGAACCTGTTTTATCAGGGGGTCTTTTAAGAAGAAGTGTCCGGCGTCCAGTGTCTGGCATCCGGGAGGCAACTTTCTTACCTAACTATGACCTTGAGAATGACCTTGGGACTTGAAAAAATTTTTGACCTCCCCTCTTTTCATCCCGTCTACCCCCCCCCCCAAGTCCCCTCCTATTTAATCATATACTAGTATAAAGCTACTGTGCTACAAGGAGGGGTCCTAGCTTATACTAATCGCTAGGCATATCAATATTTTCCAGTTATACAGTCATAATCACCTATGACCTTGGGACTTGTAAAATTTTTGAGCTCCCCCTCCTATCATCTGTAGCTCAAAGATTTCAGTTATACTAGTATGAAGCTAGTATAATAAAGGAGAACTTCTAGCTTATATCAGAGATAATACAGATTGCTAGGCATATACTTGTATAAAGCTACTATACGACAAAGAGGGGTCCCAGCTATACTGAAGATAATAGAAATTACTAGGCATATTCTAGTTATACTAGTATGAAGCAAGTATAATAAAGGAGAACTTCTAGCTTATATCAAAGATAATACAGATTGCTAGGCATATACTTGTACCGGTATAAAGCTACTATACTACAAAGAGGGGTCCCAGCTATACTGAAGATAATAGAAATTGCTATGCATATCAATTTTTCAGTCATACAGTTATAATGATACCAACAAACAATACCTAGTACCCAAACGTCCTTGTACCGCGTTTACAGAGAAGGTGAGGAACAGGGTACCACGTGTCTCTTTTGTATTCTCTTTCTTATTTGAACCCGCAGCAAGAGGGAGGATAATAATGTTAGGAGTGGGTAAAAACCACTGTAGCCACATTGTGGAACGTTGAAATGATTTTATTTCACATTCATATCGCGGTAAGGACGCACAAACCAAGCATAAACGTGTTAAGTATTGACAAAAACGTGCTACACAGGGTTGTCCAACTTTAAACCTTTTTTCTCAAAACTAGTATTTTCTATCGGGCAACTGTCAAATGCTGTATCTCGGCAAATTTTCAAGGTATTGAGCTCATCTGGGGCTCATTTTAAAGGGAATTTTATCAGCCATCACGTAGTAAGCATAACTCCATATCAACAAGGTAGGACCTTTCGTTTAATTTTGACACATTTATCACTCATTACCAAAAATAGATAATTTTTTCACATTTGCAAAAAAGGATAACATTATAGGAACATCTATAATGGAATTGGAAAAGACTTTTCCAAAACTTTGCAATCTACCTATGGACCAAAAAGGATTAATTGCAAATACAGTATATTTCATAAAAAAAAATTCAAGCAATAAGTAACGCACCACTAATTAAGCAAAATATATTAGGACGTTTTGATTCGACCAGCGTATCATCTTCAGCCGATACTTGAATTAAACTAAGAGTATTTTAGATTGTGAAAACAATACACTGGTTGTATCGAAACGTCCTGATAAATTTTGCTCAATTAGTGGTGCGTTATCGCTTGAATTTTTTTTTATCATACTTTCAGTGCAAAGAATAAATTTTTTGTATTTAGTATCTTTCATACCAAGGAGCGAAAGCAACGGTTTGAATGACGAATTTGGTGCGTTGCGAACCGAGGCAAAGCCGAGCAAAGCAAGCCAAACGAGTCATTCAAGTCACTCGCTCCTTGTCTTGGAAGATATTTTCTTAAACAAACATCGCAAAAGCGAGTTTGCGTGCTGTTTTCTAGGAGTGAAAGCATTCATTTTGCAGATTGCACAAACACCGCGAGCAAACCATTGATAATTCATGAACGGCTGGAAAATGTTTCTACAGAACAGAACAATGAATTTGGAGGACAGAAAAGTAAATCGTGACGTCACAGTACAGAAACGGTTATGTGATTTGGTGGCAGAAAATCATAATTAATTGGTCCAGATAAATCGATAAACTGAAATCATTTTCCTACAGTGAAACTCATAAAACAGGTTCCCTGCATCCCCTCATTTAACTTCGTTAAAGAACCCGTGAATTTTTATTTTTATTTAACAAAGTGGAGGCCGAGAAATTCGACAGAATTGCGGTATGGAATTTCGAAATTTTTTAGGAATATACCAAGTAGGTTTTGGAGGAATCTATTCTTTGATATCCATGCAATGATTGAGGGGAGTGTGGAAAACAAAAATGTTGTGGTCGTTAGCCAGAAGAAGTTGGGTGTGGGGTGGTTCACAAGTATCGTGATATGAGGAAAAGTAAGTGACCAAATACTTCTCCCTCGAGCACACCATTGTGGATTGGGAGAGGGCTGTAAAACTCAGTTTTTTTACATTCACATCGAGGATTCGGTCTCATGAGAGGACCTTTAAGGGAAAAGTCCCCCGTCCCCTGTCTTTTTGGCACATTATGAGAGATGGAAGAGGGGTGAGGAGGGAGACTCGGAAGAATTCAACCTCTCGAACTACGTGTAAGAGGGGAAGGAGACTAGAGCAATTTCGGTTATAGAGATCAAACAAGGGACTTGGAAAAAGTTTTAACCATTCAGCTACACATGAAAAGAGGGAAGAGAACTGAAAAAATTACGATCGTTGACCTGATTATATCGAGGTAATTTCGACCAAATAATCGATCCTAATTAAACTTGAAATCGAAAAATTTCCAAAAGAACAGGTTTTCTGTTCGCCCTAATGAACATTCAATACAGTGAAGAACGTGCGAATTAAGCTACGAGTATTATAAGCGGGGAACCCGCTATCCATTTTGTTATGGGGATTACATCCCCGGAAAACATCCGTGTCCGGGAATTTCTGTGAACTGCGTGACGTGAAGTGGCGTGCGGCGCTTTATGACGTCATCAATGACCTTGACCTACATTTCAACTTCCAGCTGAAATACTTTATGATGTCATCAATGACCTTGGGACTTCGAAAACTTTCAATTTCCAGCCTTCATTACATCAGGCCTAGAATGGCGAGGGGGCATTTTCGCACCAACGTGATCGCGAGCGCGGGAGGTTGCGGGTAAACCTGTAATGGCCTTTAATTTTTTTTAGAATCATTTGTTATCTTTTGCTATTTGAAATACGCCTTCATCAAATAAAAATATGTATTCTATATTCTGCGTATCTCATACACAATCGTGGACAGCTGTGATTTTAAGTTTCTTTCGACATCAAGACTAAGAAATTTAATTTCTAAAGAAATCCAAAATGTAAGTTCCCATCTTACGCTCATGTAAAAATCCCTCGAGATATAGAATACAATAATCCATCATTATCAAAAATAATAAAGACACTTGCGAGAATCTATGAAGCACTTCTCTAGATTTTAATAGTAATTAATTCTTCTGGTTAAGATCATTCATAATTATTTTGCATAGTAGTTTATATTTCTTGGCGACCCCTCCTCCAATGCTGTGGGAGCAAGTGAGAAGTCGATTTGACGTAAAGCTATTGGAAGTATGAAAACTACGAACAAGGACTTTGATTGTATGTCCGTTCGATTATCCAAAATAAAACTATTCTGGCAATTATTTCTATCCGATTTCCTCTTCTCTTACACTCATTACCACACACTGTTTCACACAATCACTTCCAGATGCGACTAATCGTTCAAAGTAATTAAATTGAACCGAGTAGGTAACGATGACGTACTCTTTTTCACTCATCTAGAGACGATAATTTGAAATTCGTTTAAGACATACTACTGAGAATCATACCTAGAGAAATTTTTTTCTTCAGAATGGTATTTAGTCATATTTTTACTTTCACTTTCAGCATCGTAATTTTACTCTGTACCTATCTCAAATGTGGGAGAAAAACTTATTTTTCTCCGCAAATAGATGAAAAGGTGGGCTGGTGAACGCAATTTCGTTGAATATGGGGATACATGTGCATAAAGTGATTGCGACGTTGTCGATATTTTTGTTTTTGAGAAAATGACGAATTAGTCGTACAGATATTTTTACCATATTTTTTTTTTTTACCGTGGGTAATCTAGCCTTTAGCTTACAATTGAATTTAGGACTTGATGAAAATATAACTTCTTACAATGAAAGGCTCGAAAAATTTTGAGAATTAAACTTTTTAAAGCGCTCCCTCAGTATGCTATAGAGGTCTTATATTTCCACCGATATGAGCTAGAGAAATAGTGAGAAAAAAAAATCAAAATGTGAACTCCAGAAATGGTAAACTGAATTGCACGGGTAGAATAGACTCGAAAAGGAGCAGAAGGACTTATGTATGTGCAGAGCTTCCAAACTCCTTTTCCTTTATTATATTTTTTGTCTCTGTTTTGCGGAATGGAAAATATTCTCATTATTGTACTACGAATAATGCCTAGACTGAAAAATGCAATATATGGCTCATCATGTACCAAAATTAGAATTTATATTAGCCTATATAAGAAAACTAGGTATGCAAAAAAAGACTTACAAATACCGCCAAATTAGGCGATGACTGCAAAAGAATTGCATCCATTTTCTCAGATACCACAAACTTAACTCACAACGAATACGTATAACTCATTTGCGAAAACTGTCGATTTTTTCGGTTTGATACTATAATCGATTGACCGATAACCGGTAGCGAAAATTGGCACACTTTGATCGGACTTCCGAAAATGATAATAACGAAAAATCAAAATAAAAACAATGATAGGTTGTGATAAGACTCGCAAATTTTCAGTGACAACGACAACGAACCATGTTGAATGAGGTAAATGAATAGAAAGAGGTCGTGATCGTGAAAGAATATATTTTTGCCGAACGAAAACCGGATTAGTATGTACTCATCCGTTATAGGTGCCGGTAAGTACTCAGCCTAGAAAAAATTTTAGTAAGAAGAAATTACATATTAACGGGTTCCGTATTTATAGGCTTGCTAGTCTAGAAACAACAACGAACTTGAAGTGCACAACGCACATTTTATTTGCTGTTCGCAGGAAATGCCGGATACCGCGGTTGACTCAAAACCGTTCATGATTTGATTCACGATAAAGCTGTAAATTCGCGTCGCGTTGTACGCAGGTACAACGAAATTTACGAGTTAACTAGATAGAAAATTTATCCTCATGTAGGGCGAGAGGATTTATTTAGAAAATTACTCAATTTTTACGAGCGGAAAAACACATTCATAGAGGCTCGTCGGAACGTTATCACATTTTCGAAAATATATCAGACAAGATTCATTCTACAAAAAAAAAAAAAAAAATGCATCTTCGCTACCTACAAGACAAAGTTAATTTACTAGTTGAATCAGTAGTAATAAAATTATCAATGTCGAATTTTTTTTCATATTTCCATCGTTCAAAATTTATCCCTAGCTTATTTCAGACGTCACGATATTTGTAGTTTACTGGTTACGATGAAATGAGTAGATTTACTTTATTTTTTGAGTGTTTGTTTATATGTCTTATCTATGCGAATGGAAAAAGGTGAAATATGAAGACCATCAATGTAGAAAAAATTCATATTCGGTACGTCCTCGTGGATAGAATTTCTTTAGCTGATGAGGAACGCACCAGGAACCTGTTTCACAAAATTAGAACGAACATAAATTTTTGAAAATGGAAAAAAGAGAGAAAGTATGACCAATGCAACTATGTATGCACTCGTAAAAAACACGATTATACTTTTTATGAATCTGAAGCAATTTAAATACATTATCGATTATTCGCAACTCGATCTGGCTTTCGTGAATGTAAAATGACTGAGAAATAATGATCGAAAACAGTGTCTCTCTTTTCTAAAATAATCGAAAAACTACCTAGCTCCCTTTCTCCCTTCGGACCATCTCGTGTGCATAGATTGATTGAAGTTCAGATGCGTTTTAATAGCCTTGTCTCAGGTACGATTTTTAGACGGTGGATGGTAGAATTTTTTTCAAGATCTACAATCCGTACATATAATTTTAATTAGATTGTGAGATTTTTCCCCGACCCTCTCCATCATGCTCAGTGCTCAGTATTATTTTTCAAGCCCCATAGAGCATATCCACTGTCTTGGGTATGCATTTTGAGGAAGAATTTTTTCGGATCTTGCGATCCATATCACGAACAACCAAATTTTTGACATATTTTATGTCTTTTCTCTACCCCTGAATCTCAAAATGCGTCCGAGCATCCACTCGGATGACCTTGAGACTTGAAAAATTCTCAACGTCGAATCTTAACCCTACCCCTGATTCTGAAATATGCGTCCGGGTGTCTGGGCGTCTGTACAATTCTCTACGAGTAGTATAGGAAATTGTATTACACTATCATCAAGATGTGTACAATATACTGGAGATGAACTGGTGAACTAGGCGAGGACCTCCTCGTGTTATATACTACTTTCAACATGTTTCATGTCTTTTCTCTACCCCTATCCTGATTTCAAAATCTGCGGCCGGGTGTCCGTACAACCATCCTGTTGAACATTTGATATCACCATGGCAAAAACACCCGTACTATGTCCCCAGTATGTATGTGAAAATAATATCCCCAATATCCCCAATATCCCCAAAATGTTCCCATGAGGAAATTTGGGGACATAATGGGGGAGTTTTTGCCATCAAATGTTCAACAGTATAGCTCTGTTCGATTATCCACACCCTGTTCGGTCGAGGTATTTTTGGTGTAATTTTAGTGTAACGCGAAAATTACGTCATCATTACGCCGAGTATAAACAAAAGTGTTGGGTTTTCAATGAAAAAATCGAACGTTTTCTCAACCTTCTGAGAAAAACAACGTGGTCAACAAGCAAACTCCGGTATCAACCCAACTCTGGAGGAAGGTTGAAATTTTTAACACCGGCGTTAACCTCAGTGTAACCCTACTGGCAAATCAAACATCCAACACCAAACTTTGGAGAAGCCTCGAGAACAAATCGAACAGCCAACCTTACTAAAAGTGTACTCGGTGTCAAAAAGTGTTAACACTTTGTGGATAATCGAACAGAGCTAATATGATCTTGGCACTTGGGAAATTTCTCTACCCCTACCTTGATTTCAAAATCTGCATCCGGGCGTCCTTAGTGCTCTCTAGTATCATAACAAAATATACTAGACCAAGAAGGGGGTCGAACTATTGGAGCAAATGAACCCCCCAAAAGCTATTAGTTCGAAATATTCTGAACTAGATTTATACTAGACCAAGAAAAGGGGCGAACAAGCGAACCGAATGAGCCCCCAAAAGCTATTAGCTTGAAAAATCATAAACTACACCATTACAATAGACTATTCACCGAACATACAACATACTCGACTTGGACTAAGGATTGAAAAAGTCTTTTCAACTGTACAATTCTACTTTAATAGTTGCTTTTACAAAAGTACTTTCGGGTGTTATCCCATCATCAGTTGTGTCGCAACTGAAGAAAAGGCCTTAAACAAGAGTATTTATAGTATAACACTGTGATCTTATTGGCTGTAACAATGCTGTGCTGTGATTGGTTCACTCGGAGACTTATTCTTACACTATTTAGACAAAGCGTTCTTATTGGCTAAAACATGCTGCTTAGTGATTGGTTCTCATTCTAAAGCTAAATACGGTGTTCCTAATGGCTAACTGGTTTCCTGCCATCTTATTGGTCAACTCTGTTCTTCTTCTCTCGTCCAATCACCAGGCCGAATAATTTTTCGCTGTCGAATGTGACTACATTGTTCAAGAGGAAGGCTTTCTTCCTCTTGGCTTTTGCAATCTCCATTTACTCCCAGAGTTTTCTTCTTTTCAAGCGATTCTCTACACGTATGATTTCAAATATCCCATCTCCATTGTGGTGTTCCTCATTACAGTGTTTGCCAAACAGTGATTTGCCATCTTCTTTCTCCTTTGACTTTTCGTGCTCCTTCTTCCTGATCTCAAACTTTCTCCCAGTCTCACCAATGTATATGCCCTCGCACTGGTCACAACTGAGCTTGTAAACTCCACTCAAGCTCCCCTCGTCCTTGGCTTCCGTCTGGTCGTTGCTAATTCTTTTCACCATGGGTAAGTTATTCTGGATACCCACATTTACTTCATAGCCATTGAACGCCTTTATCACTTTATTTGTATACTTTCCTATGTATGGTATTGATCCGGAGTACTTTCTTACCGTGCTCTCATGGGTTCCCTTTTTATTTTCCATTTTCCTAAAGATTGCCTCCACCACACCACTACGGTAGCCATTGGTTTTTGCGATCTGCTTTACTACCTCTATTTCTTTCCTCTTCTCTTCATTGTTCTTTAGTACAGAAATAGCTCGATGGCAGTAGTTCTGAATTGCCGCTAGCTTGTGCTTAGGGTGGTGGTAGGAGTCATTTGGGATGATGGTGTCCGTGTGCGTTGGCTTCCTGTAGATTTTGTACTCTATCCTATTACTATCCAGTGTGGGTGTAAGGTCCAAATAGTTGATGGTCTCATTGCCTTTTTCTACTGTGAATTTGATGCTGTCATTCATCGCATTCATTTCCAAAAGCAACAAGTCCACCTGTCTGTTAGTGCCTGTCCACACAATCAGGATATCATCTACATATCTGGCCCAGTGCTTGATTGAGTTTCTGAACTTGCTGCCCTTCAATATCTTGTTTTCCATGTCGTTCATGAATATCTCTGCCAGGATTGGTGACAACGGTGATCCCATCGCAAGTCCCCTCTCCTGGTTGTAGGATTTGTTATTGAAGCGGCAGTAGTTCTGGCTCAAGATCTCTTCCACTATATTGGCGTACTTTAGTCCATCAGGATTCCCATGATATTTATTCTTTTTGAGCAAAATGAGAAGTTCCTCCTTCGGTATGGTTCCAAACATGTTAGTCACATCAAAGGATATCAGCTTGTCGTTACTCTTGATTTCCAACTTGTCCAGTTGCTCCATCAATTCTCCGTTGTTTCTGATGCTCTTTCTCGTAGCAAACTGGTAGTTTTCTTTCAAGAATGTGGCTACAATCTTTGCTAACTTGTAGCAGGGTGATTGGATGCTGTTGACCACGGGTCTCATTGGACGGTTTGCTTTGTGGAGTTTTACAAGCCCATTGAGTCTTGGTGCTACCGGGTTCATTTCAAGCGTCCTGCCATTACCAGATACATTGTTCCGTTTCATCACAGCTTTCAGGTCCTCGTGGTATTCCGGGCGTCTTTACAGTTCTCTTGTTGTATACAATATACTGGAGATGAACTAGACGAAGATCTCCCCTTGTATTGTACTACCTTTATACTAGCTTTATACTGGGATTATACTAGTTAGAATTATACTAGAGGGAGCCCTAACTAGGTCCACGAATCCTGTATACTCTACCCTTCTTTAAGCCTCCTATAAACTAGACTACAGCTGAGCTACTATAAACCTAGTATACAGTATATTAGGTCCATAAAATGAAAGCTTGAGAGATGACCAAGAAGTGAGCCCACGCTATAGTGGGTTTAGCAATCATCATAAAGACTTGATATACAGCATACTAAACCAAGGAGAGGGAGAACGGGGGGAGCGAGTGAGCTCTTGGAAGCTAAGAAATTAAAATATTGTTCACTAGACTCATACTAGACCATGTAGGCCGTGAGTGAGACTCTAAAAGCTATTGGCTTGAGATTTTCCAAAGTAGGCTCATACTAAGCGCGAACGATTGAGCTACCCAAGACTATTGAATAAAACTGTTCTAAACTTGACTTGTTAAACACCAAGGAGTGAGTTCTCCAAAAGCTATTAGCGTGAAATATTATAAACTGGAATGATACTTACACCGAGGATTCGCTTGTTTGCTCCCCGAAAGCTATTAGCTTGAGATATTTCAAAGTAGACTTATATTATTTGAGGGAAGGAACGGGGCGGGGGAGCAAACGAGCGGAGAGAGTCCTCCAAAGTTTTTAGCTCGAAAGTCTTAAGAGTGGGCTTCTATCAACCTTAGGAAGGGGCGAAGAGTAGATACCCTAACTGAAATTATACACCAAGGAGGGCTCTCTAAAAGCTATTAGCTTTAAAATAGTTCAAAGTGGACTCGTACTAGACTAAAGAAAGGGCGAACGTGTGGAGCAAATGAGCTCCCCAAAAGTTATTAGCTTGAATACGGTCGTACTGACATTCAGTTACAAAATACTTGTAAGTATGATCTTTATTTATTTGGCTTTACCAGAAAATTATTTTCAAGTTTTACTGTTTTTGTATCCCATTATGAACACCCTTTTTTTTTCAGCAAAATCCTGCAATTTGTACTACATCTCCTGATGGAGCTGATTACGGACTTGAAAAAATTTCCAGATACAAATTATAGAGTGAAAGAGTTTGAAGAAAATCTCGACTCAAAAGCTGAAGGAAGGAGGAATTGTCTCACCTATATAAGAGAGTGATCAACATAAGATCTATCTGAATGAGCATTAGAGCCATCTGCATCAACATCAGATCTCTTTTCACCGACATGAGATCTATCTGTATCAACACCAGAGCTATACCTGCATGAACATGAGATCTGTTTGCACCAACATCAAAGCTAACTGCATCTATATGAAATCAATTTACATCAACATCAAATATATTTGCATCAACATCAGATCTATACTGTACCAACATCAGATAATAGATCTGAACCAACGCCACATAGATCTAAACCAAGATCAGGTTATCGTCTCTGGTGTTTCGGATTTGTGTTTTGACAGTGTTTTGTACTCGTGGAGATGGAAATGGTATCCAAAAATCTGAATTTGGCTCGGAGTTAACAAATGAAGTTAAGCCATACGATTGAAACTAGCCTAGCCTTAGATTAAAATTATAATAAAATAGAAACTCGTCATTAAGAATGAATTCTCAAGACAGAAATGACAATACGGATCTTATTGACAGAAAAACTGAAATGAAAATATTCCCGTGACCTTCGGATTTGCTGTTCATGACTCTGCATGCAAGCACTTATAAAAAATTCTAGTTCGTGAGGTGGATAGAAAAATGTGAAAAATATTCATCCTTCTCTCCTGTATGAAAAACTTTTTTTAAGCCAAGTCCTCAAGAGACAATTTGGTAAGAAGAGGTAGAGCACAACCTAGGCCCAAATACAAGCTCTAACCAACATACAGTACTCTAACGAACGGTACCGTTCAGTTGTGACCAGAATTTTCAAAATATTGTAAGCAAAAGTAAAAGTCTCCTTCGGCAATCACGACGTTGACCTTTTTGTACAAAATGTCTCCTCTCTCGCTGTTTATTGTAAACGCTCTCTTTTCTACGTCTTTTCTTCCGTCCGAATTATAAATAGGTGTATGTTGATTCGATATCATTCAAAGAATTCTTTAGACTATACAGGCTCAATTTTACCGACGCTAAAGGGAAGGTATGCGTATTAGAATATATGCAGACGCAATGTTACGACAAATCTGACTAGTGATAGTATTTTTTATGCTATTGCGTCGACCTGTTTCTTCCGTCGAATTTTCACTCATTGTTGTCCCATCTTCGCGAGCAACAAACTCGACCGGAAATACGAAATACTATAGTCTGTCTGTGCACATTCAAATCCAGCATTTCGTTCGTATCTTTACGGAATTAATTAATTTCCTAATTATTTTCATCTACTGTCACTGGTGTGTAGACTATACGAGTATTCTTACAGATTATTCGACGTACCTTATCCACGCACCGATACGGCTTCCATCAACGGGCGAGTTCGGAGAATGGATTTTTCGTCCATTTCGCGCGTGAAGAATATGTGATTATACAAATACACAATAATTATCATCCTGCATTATGCAATTCCTAGCTAAGTTATTCGTCTTACCATAGGTTGCGATACGAAATGAGTGTTACGAATACCGACGCACGAACGTAATATCGTTTTGATGAGACAAAAGAAAGAAAGGAGAGAAAAGAAGAGGGAGAGAGCGAAAAAAACTGGCGGTTCGATTCATTATTTGGATTATTTGCCCATAAATATACGCGTGTAAGCAGGTAATTAACACTCGTGATACATCGATTTATAAAGCGTAATAATAGCAAAATTTTTCGGTATCCTATCCGTTTTCATGCTTCGAGAGCGCTATTTACGACGCCTCCGCAATAAATGAACTCGTATTTTCGGACGTGGGGCCCAACGTTGAAACGGGCCAATATTCGCCATTTTATTGTTGATTGGAATAATGAATTCATTTATGCTCTATAACTTATCAGCATCGTATTGTTGTGATACCCAAATCGTAGAAATGTCTCCATCTAACACAATACGTATATGCTTTTGATTTGCTCAATAGTTTCTATCATTAAATGTGGCCAATTAGTTCGGAGTACTACAGTCTCAATAAGATATGCGTTGAGCAAAACCTTCTGTGGAGGCCTTTCGAGTGAAAAATAATCTCTAAATTAGATGTTTGCTTACGGGTAGGGTATAAGTGTCGAATCGCATACGCGTTCCAGTCTCTAGGGGTCATGACGTAATGATGGAAAGCCATGACACAGGCCCGCATTGAGGGAAGGAAGTATAGCCCTTCAAAAGAAGAGGCCTAATCGTACCACCTTATTTGTTGTTAAATTGGCTGAGAAGGACAATTTAATGGACTCAACTCAATGAACGGATAATCACTGTCAATGGAGTGTATCATTCAGCAGGACCTTTTTGTTTTCTTCGAGAGAGAAAGAGATGGAGTTACGGGACCTCCACTGTAACTTGGCCGTTTTGGACGAATCTTCTGGGTCCGGACCTGTACGATCCTATTTAGAAGGTGAATGGAGACTTTTGACATGTTCCGAAGTTTCTGGTCAGTAAAAATTGATGCGTTGTTTTTTCTGTAGATCCAAAAATTAGAATAAGAATATCAATTTTTCTGCTTTCAGTGTTCAAGTTTCTGCATTATGAAGTTGAAGTTTTCATTAATCCTTTGGTTACTGTTCTAAGGAGTCTGGTAACTATTCAAGTCAGCTTGCCGACCATCTCTTCTTCTTACGTAGTACATCTTATTTCTGTGAAGGCGCTATCATCTTGCAGAAAATAGCCAATATGAACACATTTATTTTGGTAAGAAAGGATTTATATATACACCTGTGAATGATTGAAAAGTCATAATTTTCCGTAGATTATTAGTCTCTCATTACATGTAGCACGTGTTGCGAGACGTACACTCAACAGGTTCTTAATAGTAACATTCAACTTCTCACGCGAACATCAACATTTTCTTTCCATAGATATTACGTGTAACAAGTGTTGCGGGACATGTTTGGGTAGGCATTTTCTATATTTTATTATAATACTTCACGATCGATTTTTGCAAAATGAAGAAAATAGGTGGAAATATCACTTGCCGAGTTTGATCAGCAGATGAAATTTTCTGAGCAATAGTCGGTAAATGATTCATATGATATCCTGAAAGAAATTATGCTAGTCGAAAAGAGGGTTTCAGTGAAGAGTTGATTTAGGTATTACGATGCTAACGAACCCTTCATTTCATTTCAAATTTTGAGAGTATTGAAGAAAAATTGTGATAATTGACACTTTAGGCCATACTCATGAAGGAGATAGGGAGGGGGAGGGGATGCACAGTTAGATGTATAGCCAATCTAGGAGGCCAAAATTTAAAACTCGGAAGTCTCAAAACTTTTTAAAAAATATTTTGACATGTTTCATGTCTTTTTTGACACCCTATACATTTCTAGAAATTTGCGAGTACCAACCCCTCCCCCCCCCCCTTATAATGGACTTAGAAAATTTTTTGTGAATTACCTGGGAGGTCATCCAGAAATCTGCGAGTACCACCCCTTGAATAAAAATAAAATAAAAATTAAATTAAATTAAATTGAAATTAAATAAAATTAAATAAAATTAAATAAAATTAAATAAAATTAAATAAAATTAAATAAAATTAAATAAAATTAAATAAAATTAAATAAAATTAAATAAAATTAAATAAAATTAAATTAAATTAAATTAAATTAAATTAAATTAAATTAAATTAAATTAAATTAAATTAAATTAAATTAAATTAAATTAAATAAAATAAAATAAAATTAAATTAAATTAAATTAAATAAAATAAAATTAAATTAAATTAAATTAAATTAAATTAAATTAAATTAAATTAAATTAAATTAAATTAAATTAAATTAAATTAAATTAAATTAAATTAAATTAAATTAAATTAAATAAAATAAAATAAAATAAAATAAAATAAAATAAAATAAAATAAAATTAAATTAAATTAAATTAAATAAAATTAAATTGAATTAAATTAAATTAAATTAAATTAAATTAAATTAAATTAAATTAAATTAAATTAAATTAAATTGAATTAAATTAAATTGAAATTGAATTAAATGAAAATAAAATAAAATAAAATAAAATAAAATAAAATAAAATAAAATAAAATAAAATAAAATAAAATAAAAATAAATTAAATTAAATTAAATTGAATTGAATTAAATTGAATTAAATTGAATTAAATCAAATTAAAATAAAATAAACCTTCCCCCTCCCCGGGAGGTCAACAAGAAATCTGCGAGTACCACCCTTTCAGTAAAAATGAAATAAAAATAAAAATTAAATTAAATTAAATTAAATTAAATTAAATTAAATTAAATTAAATTAAATTAAAATAAAATAAAATAAAATAAAATAAAATGAACCTTCCCCCGTGCCCCCTTCGAATTACCTGGGAGGTCATCTAGAAATCTGTGAGTACCACCCCCAAAATGAAACAAAAATAAAATAACGAGCGGAGCGAGTGAGTCTCAGTAATCTCATCAGCTTGAAATATACTAAAATAGACATGTACTGGACCGAGAAGCGGGACGAACGAGCGGAGCAAGTGAGTCCCAGGAAGTAGTAAGCCTAAAATACTCCAAAGTGGGCCTCACTCACTCCGCTTGTTCGCATCGCTCCTTGGCCTAGTGTAAGTCTACTTTAATATGTTTCAGATGTTGTAAGCGTACCAGGATTAATGACTGATGATACCACCAACTTATGACGTCACAAGCTTATAGCTTCATAATGGCTCTCAGCGTTTTCTTAGCCTAGTATAAATATAGCCAACGCCTTTTCATTATATTAGTATAAGCTAGAAACTACAGAGGGGGGGGGGCTCGGTCTCGTGGACTCGGACTCGCAGCTTTGAGAATCACTGCCACAGTTAACCAGAGAAAAGACATGAAACATGTCAAAACAGAGAAAATTTCCAACTCCCAAGGTCATGTTGCCTCCCGGATGGTGGATGTTTTTTCCGGAAAGACCCCCGATAAAACAGGTTCTCTGTCAAGTTCACCCCGCGAGTTCACCTTGCCCAGTTTATGTAAAAGTTTTATACTAACTTTATACGAGGATTCTACCAGTCTCAAACTAAATTTATAATGAACCAAGAAGACACCCTCCCGAGCATTTCACTAGTCTTAAACTAGACTTATAATATGTGTGCCTGGGCGTAGTGCCCAGTTTATATACTCGGTTTATACTGTAGTTTTATGATAGCTTCATGCTTAGATTTTACCAGTCCTAAAGTAGACCTACAATAGAACGGAGAGTTCTAAACTTGGCTTATAATAGGGTGTCTGGGCGAGGGCTAATCATCAAAAATACAGTATACCGTATGAATGGATCTAGTCAGTTTATACTAGCAGGCTTAGGCCTCCCATGTAGGGTGCCGGTAACAGTTTGCAACAGATCACTAGTACGCAACAGTTTCGTGTTGGCACCCTCTTGTATTTCTTTTTTGAATTTCTTAGTAGGTTTAGCCTTCTTTATGTATGCCTAAATATACAGTAAACTAGACGAAGAAGGTGGTAGGTCCGATTTTAACAGGCTTGAACTGTATTTATAATAGAGGTAGAAGACCCCCCTACGTCTTAAACTAGACTTATACAAGACGAAGGAGAGGGGCGAAAGAGCGGAGCGCGTGAGCCACCCAACAGGTTTGAAAATTTTCTAAACTAGACACATAGTAAAGCAAGGAAGAGAGTGAACGAGCGGAGCGAGTAGGCTCTTCTAATACTTGAAATTCTTTGAAGTAGGTTTCTTCCCAAAGTAAATTATTGGGGTATTGCTTGTATACGTTTGAGAGCACATCTTTCTTGCCACATAAACTTATTCATTATAATCTACAGATTTATAGAGAGCAGAAGAGTAAATTTCATTTGTAATAATAAGCTTTTATTTGTATAATTACAAATACAAGTGGCCTGTGTATCGGGCAAAGGCCATCCTCAGTCTTGTCATTTCATGCCTATCTTATGCAATCCGATGGTGCATTTTACTGACCATAAATTTACTATAGACGTTCCTCTATCTTGTTATTTGTTTCCCTGTTTATTTTTCCCACCATGTGTCAAGGTATAACTTTCTGTGCCTATTTTCCAATAAATGATTGCCCGTTAAAATCATTCCTATTAATTTATTTTTTTCTAATGATGAAATGAAAAATTATATTTTGAATATTTAAATTTTAGGTAATCAATGATTTTGAAATAATGAATACTTATCAATGATTTGCTCGTAGACGTAGGTATTCGCGTGCCACTCGTGATACGGCCCGCGCGCCCTGTCATTCAATTTCACTGAAAATAATTATGGACAGTACCTAAGCTATTTTTAAGAATTTGCTTTCTCTGCTGTATTAGGAAAAAAAAACAACTTTTAGCACGTTCGGAGTCTTCAACTCTTATTCATTGAAGGTCATGAAAAATGGTTAACAATCCCGTATTTCTTGTTTAATTGTTAGATGTGATAACGTTGTATACTGTATAGATGCCGAATCCGTAGTTTTAAGAAATTTTTTAATTACAAATTTTATGGCTATTTTAAAGTAGGTAGGGATTTCTGAAAAAAAAACCTCACTGTCACAAATTGCGTGACTTCTGCTTTCTTTTTTACGGGAAGTGCTCTGTATTACAAGCAGAAAACATTTTTGTACTTTGTCAAAAATTTTCAACGTATTATTTTCAGGTGCGGGTACCTACATTCAGCTCATTCTAAAAAGTAAGTGTACTCACTTTTTTTGGGTATTTTATGAAATTAAAGGCACAGCCGTCTTTAAAATTTATATTCGAAACAAAGTGGCCCTACGATGTTCAAAAAGTATCTATGTAAGGCCGATCCGCGCGTTTGTATCTCTTTTAGTAGCTCTAATCTTAATAATAAGTTTTTTTCTAAAGTAAAGGATCCCGTCCCCGCTCTTCAATGTTCTGGCTTAATTTATAAAATTCCGTGTTCCAACTGCGATGGTCAGTACATAGGTGAATCTATGCAGTTACTCAAGAAGAGAATCGACCAACATGAGTCCGACGTAAAGAATAAAGTGAAGAAAACGGCGCTTTGCATCCATTCAGCCTCGGAGGGGCACTCCTTCGACTTCAAAAATGTATCTATTCTCAGTTTCGAAAATAACACCGTGAAGAGGAAGATTAAGGAGGCCATCGAGATTAAGAAAGCTAAAAGTAGTGTCAATTTCAAAACCGACGTAGACAAACTGAATGACACATACTCGCCGATCATAAGTAGATTAGGTCATCGCTGATTATTTTCATGTCACTGTTTGTTTATATTGATAGTGAAACCTTTTTTTCCAATACATTACTCTCAGTAGTATTTTCGCCCTCGTCAAAGGAATATGTGTATTCCGAAACGTCTGGTACGGGTAGGGCCACTTTGTTTCGAATATAAATTTTAAAGACGGCAGTGCCTTTAATTTCATAAAATACCTGATGAATTCCGTCTAGTGAACCTTTTATTGCTTTCTCACTTATTTTCTTCCATATTAACATCCTTCAAGATAGCAGGTGAAGATGTCAAGGAGCAGGAGTTATAACAGTAAATGGTGGAAGTCAGTGGATCACGGGTGTTTCATTAAAAACTGACCATTTACGAATTTTTGTCCCAGGAAAATAATAGTTTCCATTTTTGGTTTGATTGCAATTTTAAAATGATTCAAGAAAAAAGAAAGAGAAATAGAAATCACACGCTCTTGTCAAAACATAATTCTTCCTCACCCTCTTTACACTTTGACTTTTATACAGTTATAAAGGTACTTGTGAATGATTTCTTCTTTTTTTTTTTACAATTTACAGGAAAGATGCCTACAACTTTCACAATTTCCACCTTCTTCTTCGCTATTTTAGCGATGATTACTACCTGTAATGGAGCTGGTCTCGGTGCTGGACAAGATCCTATTTCATACGGTTATAACGCAGATTGTGCGATCAGTTATAAGTTAGGCTGCCAATTTGCTGGACTAAACCCACAACAAGGTTTGGATGCGGTGACGTCGGGACCATTGGGTGCATATTTAGCTTTCGTTTCAGGTTTCACTGCTGGTTTCGCTTGTGGAATTTGCGAAAGTGGATTTTTTGGTAATGGAACTACAACTACGAGTACAACTACGAGTACAACTCCCACAAACGGAAAAGGAGCTCAATGCGGGTATGGAACCACAACTACGAGTACAACTCCCACAAACGGAGAAGGAGCTCAATGCGGAAAGGGAACTACAACTACAAATACAACTCCCAGAAACGGAAAAGGAGGTCAATGCGGGAGTCATACCGATAGACAAGCTGAATGTTGCAAGGATAATGGACCTCAATGTGGCGACAATACATTTCAACAAACATACAATGCGGTTTATCCAGCCGCCTGCAAATCAGGCTACGATTTTGGCTCAACCAATGTCGAGCAGGGATCCTTGATATTACTAGGTTTATACTTTGGAGGCCTCTTCTGTGGAATTCAGGGTTTTGTAGCATGTTTACCGGTATCAGCTCTTGGTGGCGGAAGTTCGGAATTGACAAATCAGTTATCGGGCGTGCTCAATCGACTCTAGAAAAATACCTTCAGGGATTTGTGCAAATTGTAAAATTTTTATGTTGGGTACCTAATTCAAAATTGCATACAGTTATGCTAGTTTCCAAGAATAATATAGAAACATTTTGAAGCATCATGTATGATTTCAAAGAAGAAGAAAAAATATAATATGTCAAGACAAGATAAGATGATGATGATAGTCGTATTTATCTATTGTGTTAGTGTAGGCCAATTACGGTGATTTCAGAGAGAAAAAAATAAAGTGGCCTGGCTACGGTCTTATATGTTGTGATGTATCCTAATAGATATGAGAATCAAAGCCATTTTCTCCTCTCCTCTTATTTCTTCTTCCTCTCTTAAAATTGCATCTGAAGAATGATAGTGTACATTATGAATGAAAGTTCTCTAATTTCATGAAAAATATGAAAGTCTATAGCTGTAGAAATTGGCTAAAGGCCTGCAATGTTACAAGAAAATATCGAACTCTTAGCACTCAGTCCTGTAAATAATTATGTGTTGATAAACTTTACGATTGAAGGCCATGAATAATGGTGACGGTTCTTTTTTTACTACTATGACGGTCAAAATTGATAAGGTTACGTACCCGAAAGCTGCGTTGTTCTAGAGTTAATGCGATTCCGTTCTGTCTGTATCAGTAAGTATGTTCTTTAAATCTGAAAAATTTGAAGAGAATTCCTGGAGGTGATTAGACAAATAGTCAATTGCCGAAAAATAAACTGACCGTCTCCTCCCGTCCAAGGTAGAGGGGGGAGGAAAGGGACTTGAAAAATTTTGATCTTTGAGCTATAGATGATAGGAGGAGGAGCTCAAAAATTTTCCAAGTCTCAAGGTCATAGTTAGGTGAGGAAGTTGCCTCCCGGACGCCGGACGCCTGACACTTTTTCTGGAAAGACCCCCTGATAAAACAGGTTCCCTGTTAATAAGAATAAGTCTAATGTCTTAAAACTTTACCGAGGTAGTTGACACTAAACCTTGAGCTCCAAGATCCTCACTGGACCTTGTTGAGCTCCTAATAACCGCAAGAGCCCATCCTCTACATAAGATTGATCACTACCAAAATCTAAGACGCTTCCCACCGTAAGCTTCTTTAATGGCGCATCACCCAGAGTTTGCCAGAATCGAAAAGATTCTATTGCTGTGGCATATAAGGAAGCTACCGCATCTTCAGCCGGTTGCATTTCCTCTAATTCTTTCTGATAAGCAGCATAGGTCAGTTACTGGTTGCTATAACGGTTCACCAACTGCTCAAGTGCTTTTGTGTAGTTTTCCGCTTTTACCTGAAAACAGTGGACAAACTCCTTTCGTTCACCAGTTCTGCATTTGCGCAGATACATCAGTTTAATCTGCGGATTCCGATATACGTTGTTTGTGTGTATAGCCGTTAAGTACGTCTTGTATTAAAGTTTCCAGAGCTTATAGTTTCCGTCAATTGTCTGGATTTTTAGCCGCGGTCCATCCCAAGGGAATTGCTTTAGTATTGGCAGTAGAAGCAGCATGCCTCCCGGATTGTGCTGCCGATACCAAGCTGTAAATTTTGTGAAGATCACTCGTTGTCTCCATCATTTGGTTGATTTCACCCAAAAAAGTCGTCTTGAGGGTTTCATCTTTAACCATTTTATCTCCGAGTACCGCATCTTGTAGTGAGGTCATAACAAACGACGTCACTTGATGTATTGTGGCAGTATCTTGTAAGTTTTGAAGAACCTTTGATTTCTTCTCAAATTTACACTGCTCCCGAGTCCAAGCTTGCTTAATCTCTTCAGTAAGGTTTCCGACCAACGAATATATCAGATTAGCAAGAGTTATATTACCGAGGATGAGAAGTAGCGAGAAGATGAGGAACATACATACTATAACAAAACAGTCGGAGGCCCCCCTTTTCTTTTGTACTAGACAAAAAAGGTCGACTTTTAGAACGTTAGGAGTCTGGGTCGTGTGAAATAGTTAACGATCCTGTCTTTGGCGTTAAGTACCTACTTAAATGTGATGACGTTGTACATAGATGCCGACGAATACGTAGTCTTAGAGAATTTTTTAATTACAAGTTTTATGGCAATTTTAAAGTAAGTACGGATTTGTGAAAAAAAAAAACTCATTTGTCACAAATTACGTATGTTCTGCTATCTTTTTCACAGTAAGTCCCTTGTAGAGCAAGCAGAAAATATTTTTCTACTGTTTGAAGAATTTTCAACGCGAACTTCTTATTCGGGAATTATCTTCAGGTAGGTACCTGTACTCAGCTTACTCCGAAAAGTAAGGACGCTTTTTTTTTTTTCTCATCTTAACATCTTTTAAGTAAAACAAAGAACCAAACGAAAGACCATTGATGTTTGAATGTCCGAGTCGTTCTAAGAATGAAGACAAGATATTCATCGCAGTCAACCAATATTAGAAAAATCAGAACTCATCTCTTCTTTACATTCGCTAGCTTTTGGGTTGCCAAACATTAGATCACGGCAAAATAGCACGTGGATATATTAATGGGTAGCAGATTATAACAGCTGGAATTAAGAAGTCGGTGGATCACTAGTGTTTCATTGAAATTGACTATTTACGAGTTTTCATCCGTGGAAAATAGGCCTAATAGTTTCCATTTTTGGTTTGATGGCAATTTTAAAATGATTCAAGAAAAAAGAAAGTGAAATAGAAGTCACACGCTCTTGTCAGAACATAACTCTTCCTCACCCTCTCTACACTTCGATTTTTATACTATTGGAAAGGTACTTGTGAACGATTTTTTTTTTTTTTTACAATTTACAGGAAAGATGCCTTCAACGTTGACAACTTCCACCTTCTTCTTCGCTATTTTAGCGGTAATTGCTACCTGCAAAGGAGTCGGTCTCAGTGTTGGACAAGATCCTATTTCATACGGTTATGCTGCGTCTTGTGGAACCAGTTATAACATAAGCTGCCAGTTTGCTAAACTAAACCCTCTGGCTGCGGTGACAGGTGCACTCGGTTTTAATTTAGCTTTTGTTTCTGGTTTTACTGCTGGTTTCGCTTGTGGAATTTGCGAAAGTGGATTTTTTGGTAATGGAACTACAACTACGAGTACAACTCCCACAAACGGAAAAGGAGCTCAATGCGGGAAGGGAACTACAACTACGAGTACAACTCCCAGAAGCGGAAAAGGAGGTCAATGCGGGAATTCAACCGATAGACAAGCTGAATGTTGCAAGAATAATGGACCTCAATGTGGCGATAATACATTTCAACAAACATACGATGCGATTTATCCAGCCGCCTGCAAAACAGGTTACGAATTTGGCTCAACCAATGTCGAGCAAGGATCCTTGATATTACTAGGTTTATACCTTGGAGGTCTCTCCTGTGCAATTCAGGGTTTTGTAGAATGTTCATCGGTATCAGCTCTTGGTGGCGGAAATTCAGCAATGACAGATCAGTTATCGAGCGTGATCAATCAACTGCAACTCTAGGAAAATACCTTTAGGGATTTGCGCAAATTGTAGAATTCTCATGTTAGGTACCCAATTGAAAATTTCACACAGTTATATTAGTTTCCGAGAATAATCTAGAAACATTACAAAATATCATGTTTGATTTCAAAGAATAAAAAATATGTATATATTAGGACAATATTGATGATGATTTATCTTGCAAATGTAAGCTGCTAATACAGAGCTCTGATGCATTCATCTTTTTTTTTTTTTTTTTCTGCTTTCATCAGTAATATCAACAGGAACAGTTTTATAAATTCGGTCTTTGAAAGGGTTTGATTTCAACTTATAAATTTTGTCAATTAAAATCAAAACTTTACTTATTTTAGTGCATTGCAGTATTTATGAGAATATAAATAATTTAAAGTCAGCCCAACGACCATGTATGTTCCATACACCAAGCACAGTGCACAAAATATTCTGGTATGCTACTTCAACCCGTGTTTACACTCAACTCACAGCAGAATCACCTTACAATCTTATTACAGACAGCGGTTCTGTCTCTGTAGTACACATTCTGATGTGGCAACTACCGAATGCATCATTTTGCTGCTAACGCCTTCATACGACAGCAGGACCTCAATACAATCTTGACGGATCCTCCGGCTATAATTTCAAGCGCCCAAGAAGGTTTTTCTGATTCAGTTTGTCGTCCAAGTACTTTTGTTTTCAGATCGAGTTTTTGTGTTTGCAATGAATGTATTTGTCTATTGTCTTAGTATTAGCCAATTACAAGGGTTTCAGAGAGAAAAAAACAAAGAGGCCTATCTACGGTCTGATTAGTTGTGATCTATCTTAATAAGTATTAGAGTTGTAGCCATTTTTTTCCTTTCATTGATGGCGTCGCGGGATAGTGACGAATAATCAAGGCTAAGTTTTATAATCTTCTTTCGAGTCATCCCTTTATACCATCTGATTCTGGCTTATAATTTTCATCTTTGTATAAAAAGCAGTAACGTGCAACATTACACTTGAAGACCGAGCGATGCAATTATGAAACTTGAAAGATTTAGCAGCTGTTCTATTATCAAAATTCTACAATTTCATGAAAAATATGTACTTAGGTGCTCTATATTTTATCTGTGGGAATTTGCAAATTGTCTACGATATTACAAGAGAAATATTCACTTTTCAGGCCATACGGACTGTCTTGTCAATATATTTATGTCCTGATAAAAAAAATGGTCAACGTTTCTTTTACTACTTTAATAGTCATAAAAGTGATAGGTAACTAAGGTTAGATACCCGAATGTTGCACTTCTCTGTTTATGTATTAGTTTGGTCACTGGAGATGGAAAATGTGAAAAGAATTTGGGCGAACCATGAATTCTTCAAGTGAATGAATAATAGGAAAGGAATTTTATTCCATAAATACTGTATTGTCAAGTGGGTACCTATAGTCAGCTTTTTTTAAAAATTGAAGATTCTTTTTTTTGTTTCTTCAAAACAGCTTATTCTTGAAGTTTTGGCGAGTTAAGTCTGATGGCGTGATATCAAAGAAGAACTGGTAATCGATTGAATATTACCGAAAATTTGCAACGTTCAGAGTTAATGAGGTGGAATATGGCTTATCAGCTCACAGCTAAATAAGGTAAAGCTTGAAGGATGTAGAACTGAGATAGGACGAGGCGAAGAAGTTGCCTAGTCTGATCGCCGTCTAGAAATTTAACACTTTGACAATCGCGTGTAACAATACTACATACACTGGTTTTTCCAAACGGCCCGTGTGTGCTCTATTGCACGCGCAAGATATCTATATTCTAAGAGCTTTGTATGTGAAAGCACGCACTATAGGTAATTTTTAATGCCAGCGTCGTATTGACAGTACTGGCTTCAATTGGCAATTGGCTATCGGCTGCCGATGGTAGGAAAGAAAAAGCTGCTCAAAGAGCATAAATTGAAATACGAACTCATAAGTTAAAAGTAATAGCACTCGCTTGAGTTTTTCATTTTTTTTTTTTTTTTTCAATCAAAACGTTTGATTTTTTTGATTTCAAGTTTTTACATATCAAGTATGATAGTACGAATGACGTCACTGCCAATCTGTACAAAAGGTGTATAACGATCACTACCTACTCAAAAAAAAAAAAAAGAACTATTTACTCTTCCTCCCACAACTCTTGTGTGAGTAAAGCAAGTGAGAATCTCATTGGGGCGAAGGATCACCCAAAGCAGACCACCGATTTGATCTTGAATGCGGGGAAAGCATTATGCGAGCTGCATATGACTTTCGAGTTTCGACAACATACAAGACTGGTTTAGGTAGACGTGTGAGATCTGTATTCCTATGATGATGGAACATTTAAATTCTTGACTTTCATCCTGGGTTGACTGACAACCAGTGGTGGCGCGTGACGTTTGGGCGCCTGTCGCTCGTCAAGATTTTGGTGCCTAAAATTCCATTTATAATGCCTCTTCTTCTTTATTTCCTTGAAATCCACAATTTTTACTTGGTTTTCCATAACACTTGGTTTCCAAATGATGAAAAGCGACTTTTGATATCTCGCAACACTTGGTCCTAATGATGGAAACCGACTTTCGATGTCCCAACACTCGGTCCTAATAATGGAAAACGACTGTCGATCCAACACTTGGTCCAAATGATGAGAACCGGCTGTCAATACTCTCAACACTTAGTTTTCCCCAACACTCGGTTTCCAAATGATAAAAATCGACTGTCGATATCCCAACACTCGGTCCTAACTCCTAATGATAGTAACTGACTGTCGATACTCCAACATTTGGTTTCCCCCAATACTTGGTCTCCAAATGTAGGAACCGACTTTCAATATCTCAACACTCGGCCCTAATGATGAGAATCAACTGTCAATATTCCAACACTCAGTTGTAATGGTGGGAACCGACTGTTGATCCAACACTTGGTTCAACTGATGGGAATCGACTGTTGATACCCCAACACTCGGTTTCCAAATGATGAAAACTGACTTTCAATATCTCAACACTTTGTGCTAATGATGAGAACCAACAGTCGATATCCTAACACTTGATTGTAATGATGGAAAACAACTGTCAATCTAACGTTTGGTCCAGATGAGAACAGACTGTCAATACCCTCGACACTCGGTTTTCCCCCATCACTCTGTTCCCAAAATAATGATGAAAACTGACTGTTGATATCCCAACACTCGATCCTGATGACCGGAATCGACTTTCAATATCCCAGTACTCGTTTTTTTCCCACAAGCTTTTATTTTTCCCCTCATTTTTTCAGGGCCCAATTTTGCTGAGAGGGTTTGCTTGACATTTGTTTGCCATTGCTTTGGCTTGTAATATCATACCGCAACCAGGAGGTACCTAGAACAAGAGACCATGGCTCGAGCCTCCGTGGCACGCTCTTGCACCGCCATTGCTGACAAAAATTAAGAAAAACCACATCTCTCATTCTTCTATTAAAAGATGAAACAATAACAATTACCCTGATAGATTCCCCACAAAAAATGATAGTGATTGACAAGGAAGCCAACAAGTATGCACCCATTAAGAGGTGTCTTGTTCTAGGAACCTCTTTTTTGCAGTATGACATTACAAGCCAAAGCAATTGCAAACAAATGTCAAGCAAATTCTATCTTGGTCAAGGGACCTAAACTAACGACTGACCATGTGGCTTGGTGAATCCGAAGCCAATATTTTTGATGAGGTTTGTGAACTCAAAGTATTGGGCATTGGAATGCGGGTTTTATTGTTTGAGTTGATAGCGCAGAACGTGCAGTGTACCGTGCGCATTATCAGAACTAATGAGGAGGTCATTTCATGCGTCAATATTTTTATTGAAAAATAATTTTGTTATAAGGTAAGCGCCACATTTTCTTCTTTATTATCAATTGTGAATTTTGAAACTCGTATGTACCTAATGCATGTAGCTTTGTACCTACCTGCTGTACATTATTTGCAGGTAAAAGTTTACCTCACCTACAATGTTCCAATTTTTAGCTGGTGCGAATTCCCATGTCAAATGTGTTGCTATAAACTTTTATGATTGAAAGTCGCGAAAAATGGTTTACGACTCTTTTACTACTTTGATGGTCAAAAGTGATTAGGTTGTTGTGACGCTGATGCTGACGCAGACACGCCAAGATAATAATAATATATTTCCCGGCGTAGTGTATTCAACCAATAATATATGAACGTGTGAAGTAGTTGACAGTAAATTTGATGTGAGCATTATCAATTATGACGTGGATGTATTGACGCGTATACTGTATACTCAATCAAGATGTACACGTATATCCAATATTATACACCCTCTATCCTCACACTTACTTGTATCCCTACATCCCTTCTACTCACTCCTGCCTACTCGTAATATTATGACATACCCAATTATACTCAACTCTAACTCTGTCACTAAAGTTTGTCCAAGAAGAGTTGGCAAAAATGGTGGCTGTGCGGGTGTAAGAGTGATAACTGCTCAAAGGTGGCATGTCATCACAAAACTATAAAGCTGTCAGGCGTTTGACCTATCCTAGTTTCCTTAATTACCCAAATATTTCTATTTTCTCTAATAATCAAGTCCAATCAGGATCATCTCCGTTACGGTAAGTATCTCAATAGACTTTTCGGACTCCGTGAATTTGATCATCTGTGCGGTACGGGTTACAACGTCGCATCATTTCCGTCATAATCAATCGTGGAATTCAAAACTTGTAACAGCGTTCATCGAAAACTTCTAATTTCATCGAAAACAATGTTCCTGACGGCTTCGTCGGCAATTTTACGAAGGAGAATTTCAATGTTTATCACGTGTCCGGACTCTTCTGTCGAAATGTGATGATTATGAGAGTCGTGAAAAATGGTTGACGATTCTTTTACTACTTTGGTGGTCAAAAATGATACGGTTGTACCGAAATACTTGCACTTCACAACCACTTGCTTGGCCATTAATGATGGAACAGATTACATTTCAAGTTCGAAGAAAATTCTCAAGTATGATGATTCGTGGGGGAGACTGATGTGTAATTTCCACCTTCTTTTTTACAATACGTGTCCTGTAAAATACGATAATTTGAACTTCTATACGTTTTGAAAGTTGAACGTCAATATAAACATAATAGGTACCGGTACAGGAATTGATTTTCCAGGTAGGTACGTACATTTAATAAGTTCCCGAAAATAAGAGTGCTCATTCCATTTGTTCATTGAGAGGACTATAATTTTATAAGTTTTAGCATGCCCAGTTAGTATGACAGCGCGATA
The DNA here is from genome assembly GCA_035079395.1 of Aspidiotus destructor. Taxonomy (NCBI): domain Eukaryota; kingdom Metazoa; phylum Arthropoda; class Insecta; order Hemiptera; family Diaspididae; genus Aspidiotus; species Aspidiotus destructor. The sequence continues at coordinate 3,842,030 of JAVHKZ010000003.1, read as the reverse complement.
TTGATACATTCTGATGAACTTATACGCATCCCGGTATTTATCAAAAGATATAAAATTAAAGCAGCTCCTTTTTCCAGAGAAAGATGGTTAAAACATTAAGAATCTCCATCTTCAGCCTCGCTATTTTCGCGATCATTGCTACCTGTACGGGAGCTGGGGTCGATTTAGAATTGAATTGTGAATTGTCTTATGAAGCAGCCTGTGAAATTGCTGGACAGAAATACGGTGAAGGCGCTTACGATACTGCGACGGCAGCTGTTGGTGCTGCCCTAGGATTCAATGCGGGTTTAACAGCTGGTTTCGCCTGTGGGCTTTGCAAAAGTGGATTTTTTGGTGGTGGAAATACAACTCAAGAGACTGGAAAAGGAGCCGAATGCGAGGACGATGAAGAACCTGAATGCTGCAAGAATCCTGGTCCTCGATGTGGTGATAATACATTTCAAAAAGCATACAATTTAGCTTATGCAGAGGGTTGCAATACAGCTTACCAAATTGGTAAAGGAAATTTTGAAAGAGCTTCGTTGATAGTATTTTATTCATACTCTGAAACTATCCGGTGCGGAGGTCAAGGTTTTCAAGAATGTTTGTCCCTTGGTGGCGGGAACGCAGGAAATAATTAAAATCTGGCCGTCGTTATGAAAATTCAAAAATAATTCCTCCAGTATTTTTTTTTGAATCATCCTTCAGAACTAAATCGTGAAATTTGTGAGACATATGTCGTGTACTGAAAATTAGATTTATTTTACAATTTTTCAAGTATACTTTGGAAGCAACGCAAAGCATTATGCTTGAATTGGATGAGAGAAAGAAGAAATAAAAAACAAGAGAAAACAGCTATTTTAGTCTGCCCTCAAGACGTTCTGGGAAAAGGCACAAAACTAACCAGAATTGAGGAGAGTTCTGGCAGAAGGGCGTCCGTCCCATAAGAAATACATTGCACGTCTTCACTTGTATTTATATCAAATGAAAGTATAACTTTCGTGATGGTCTGAGTTCTTGCGAGCGTCAATCTCTGAAAAAGAAAATAGAATAATATACTTCGGTACTGTTAAGGTACGCGCTCTGTAGGTTCATCACTGTTACTAATGAGGACTATAGTAAAAATAGCGTGGTGAGTTTCTTCTTCGATGTTTCGAGGCAACCGTCTTCCTTCTGGCTGGATTGCTGAGAGCTTGCGCCGTGAATAACTTGAGGAGTCTCTTTCCACCAGTCAAGTCCTCTTCCATCCAACGTTCAGTGGGCGGTTTCGTCCTATCGCTGGAGGATAAAATTTTTCTGAGGGGCTTAGAGGTTGAAATTTTTTCAAATCCCCGCGTTATGTATTTATGTATTGAGGAGACGCCCTACAAATATTATAATGCCCTTACAATGATGGATCTTTCACAAACTTCATAAAACAGATTCCCTGCATCCCTTCATTTAACTCCGTTAAAAAACCCGTGCGTTTTTTTATATCTTCTAGTTCCCAAGTCTGTTACTAGGAACAGTCGCTTTTCTAAGACCCTTCAGGTCAGAAAACATGTTCTTTATTTTTGTCTTTAATACATAAATAATTACGATTTTTTTAAAAGATGACTTGGAAAAATTGTCACAGTTTTTTGACAGTTTTTTAAGGATTTTCGACTGAGACTCTCCTGACAACAGGAGAAGAATTCATAAATTCATGCAATTTGGGAATTTTTTTCCTTTTGTTAAAATGTGTCGAAAACTAGAAACCTCCCTCACAAATATTGGGGCTACTCCTGAGAAAACCGTCGCGATAGACCGTCAGAGTTTTCTTGTCACGCCCATCTTCACCTTTTTCAGGAATTTGGAAAAAACAACTTTTATTAAATTAGGCCTGACATGCAGTATACTAGGCTACACTAAGTCTATTTGGAGCCATAATTTTAACATTTTTCTAGTTCCATTGTAGAAGGCCTAACATACAGCATACGTTTCATCTTTTGAGCCATTTATGTAATAGGAAAAGGAAAATATCGACTTTCACGCCATGGAACAAAAAATACACATAATACAGAAAATACAAAAAATTACAGAAAATACACAAGATACAAGAGATACAAAAACAACAATATTGATAAAAATTTTAAAAAACACAAAATACAAGAAAAAAAAAATACACCAGACACAGAAGAAACAAAAAAATACAAAAGTTAATAAAAGTTCAGAAAATACACAAATTATAGAAAATATAAAAATATTAATACAGAAAATTAAAAAATACGGAAAATATGTCCTAAAAGTACAGAGAAAAACTTCCAGCCCACTTCTTAGCTGCTCAAGTATGCTTCAAAACCTGAATAAAGAATTAACTCTGTTCCTTGTCACCGTGGGAGTTTGAGCTTGAAAGTCCTTATTCTTTCCAAGTTCCCTCTATCAGAAACAGCTCAATATCCACAATATCCAATTTTTTTTCCTATGGTTTTGTTTTGAAAAATTTACCGTGCGCCGTGTGGTGCCCGGCGAAAACTGACCTACCCTAATAAAGAATTTGAAATTGGAAAAATTTCGACTTTTGACCCATAATAATGATTGGAGTAGGACTTGGAAAATTTTCACTCTCCAGCTTTACGATAAGAGGGGTACTTGGACAAATTTCAAGGGTTACCTGAAAATTTTCCTGAGGAAAGTTTGCCTGTGCGAAAATTCGTCTGAATTGTAAAATCCTTAAAAAAGGTGAGCCTGTTACCGTGACCCAGAAGACACCACGAGGAGGTCGGCTCACATAGTCTTCCAAAAAATGTGTACTTTTGTCTGCCAGTACAGAGGCGTCGTCGTGGGTATATGTCCTGGAGAAAGAGTAGTCCTAAATGAGTGTCAACGTTGAGCTGTTGTCACGAATATCAATAGCCTATGTTGTGAGCCACACCTCGTAGCTTCTCGACAACATCTGTCCCCTCGTCGTACAGATCGACCCGTGTCTGCAGTCTCAAAGCGCAGTCTTTATACTTTCGACGAGATTTTGCTGGTGGTTCTCCCGCCAGCTGCTGCTCGTATCGCGCCTCCGTGAGTACTTGCTCTGAAGAGCCAGTACACATTAGCGTGGACAGTGTCAACCATTGTTTCAAATCCATGGTGCCAACCTTCGACCGCGTTGTTCGTCTTTGGTAGGTTTTCGATAGCAGCGTTGAAGCAGCTCCAAAGCTCGAGCGGAAAGAGAGGAGCCCGACGACGTCGCCACCCTCGTTGGCATCGTTCAATCCATGTGTCCTTTCAGGTGGAAGAATGACGTCCTCTTCTCCAGTAATCGTTTTAAACTCCTGGACAACCTGATCCACAGGTAAAAATGCTAACGCCGCGAGGTACCGAGAACGTAGCGCAAAATCTGTATCCGTCTCATACCGCTGCTTAAGACCACTCGCGGCCACATGACGCATTATAGCCAGGGTGAAATGGAAGAAGCATCCTTGGAGTTGCGCGTCAGGAAAAACAGTATGCAGCGCGTTTATTACGGCGCTCTCGAAGTCCGTCAAAATGATCTCGGGAGCTAGACGTTCATCTAAGGACTTTACCGTTGTACGTAAATTCACCGTCTATCGATTTAGGACACCCCTTCTCGGATGAAAAGAAACTCAACGGCATAATTACAACAGAAACAACACTAGTTAAAAACTAAAGAACGCCAAACAGACGAAAATGAGATGGTATTCTGCAATTTCTCACGACCTTAGGTACTTAATAAGTAAAAACTTCATGTGCGGGTAGACATGAGACAATCGTACAGACCGACAATATATATGATGAACGATGTTGCAGCAAAATTTCCTGCGTGATCTTGTAAATCAGTGCGTTCTTTCATTTGTTCCACAACATAATTTTTAAAGCTCAGAATGTAGGCCGATAGTATAGTATAACCGTGAAACCACAGGCAAACCTCTTTTTCACATTTCTTAAGAATTTTTCAATTCAGACGAAATTTCGTCAGGCAAATTTCCCCAAACAAATTTACCTCTCACGATTTCAAGAACCTTTGAGATTTCAATTTAGGATCAATCTCAATACCACAACACTCATTCCATCCATAGAATAAGTTCCCTGCCCTCCTCGTTTATCTTCATCAAATGAGCCGTCGTTCTGGTCCTTCTTCTTTGCCCAAAATGAGATGCTGCGAGACAATATACCATACTTCTGTATCTGTCACCCTGGTAAGTAAACATTCAAATGTGGGAACGGAATGACGTCTTGAATTAAACCTAATCACGAGGAGACGGATATACTGGTCAGCTATTGGATGTTTACTAGAACGTGTAGATCTAATCCTGGAGTGCCATCTGTGAAGTAGGCGAGTAGGAAGACTCATTGAAACTGTTGTGACTAGGTAGCTCTGATAATGGCAGACTATAAGTTTCCTGGAACAATAATTATAGTGTATTTTAATGTTTAGTGGATTAGAAAATTAGTTTGTTCACGTTCAATTCATTGTTTCATGCACAAAGTTTTTTGTCCTACTCCTAGGAGCAGCCAATACGCGATGATGTGATACTTGAAACCCTCCTTGTTTTTGGACGAAATATAACCACGATTCTAACATTTGAATCGTTGTTCTTTCTTCGCTGCTAATAATTATAATTATGGCGTTATGTCATTATGGATGGGTGTTTTCAATTATTGCCTGAACCCTCTAAATGATAAACGGTTTGTGCTAGCTATAGGCTTATTTTCCTCATAATTTACATTAAGTATTAGACTTGTATTTCCAATCTTTTTCGAAAAAGAACAATCGCTATTTACAGTACAAGTTAAGTGGATTAGTATATTACGTATCAGCGGCGGTAAGTAACCAATTACCGAGGACGCAGTTTGCGGAACGAGCGCAGCGAGTGACGTAAGCGTACGAGGTAGTTGGTTACTTGCCAACGCTGATACGTACGATGTTTTAATGCGTTATGCGAGGAAAAGTGTATGATTACAAAAAGTCAAATTTGAATTTTATTTTCACGACGTATGCTTCCAGTGTTACTTTCAAATTCAATGTTCTTTCGTACTCTCTAGTATCAGTATACACGATGAGAGCGGTTCTCTCATTTCGTGATAAGATTCATTACTCATTTCAAAACAATTCGAGCGAATTCGATGACAAATAATTTGTACAATTTTTCATTATTCTCAGCTTTTAGTGTTAAACTTTCAAGTCCAATTTTCTTTCCTTCTCTTTATTCTCAGTTACACACAAGCACAGCAGTTCTCTAATTATGTGATAATATTCATAAGTCATTCATTTATATCTAATATTTTCAAATTTTCGAATGTTTTCTCAAGTTATTTCTTCTACCTTTCCTTAGATCTTACCTACAACATCATCTTTCTAAACAAAAGATGCGGTTCTCTTATGACGTGATAATATCAAATAAATGATTATTTCTCAATTGTAAATTTATTACATCTTCTACACGTTTCCCTAAAAATACCTCTCTTAATTCATTGAAATTAATTCATAGCAGTTATTCAGCGGCCCATTCAATTCTCCTTCAGTCCTTACGTATTTCCCAAACTACTACTACTGGACTGTATTCACGCTCCATTTTCTGAGTAGCTGCAACAGCCGTGCGGTTAGAGTGCCCGCTTCCGAACCATAATGTTCTAGGTTCAAATCCCACTGCCGCCGCCAAAGCCAATGATACACCGAAGGAGAACATAGGTACATGCGACGGTCCTGCAAAGACAGCGCGATTGGTGAAGTGACGACAGCCGACAGAATGAAGGTATTAGGAAGTGGAGCAAGGGAAAGGCAATTGCCGAGGCGGTAAAATTTACCTCCCAGTCAGCTGGGAGGGAATTCTCATTTACCACCCAGCCATTGTCAGGCCATTAATAGCTCATTTGCCGCGGCAAGAGCGCGATAGGTAACATACACTTTTCCTCGCATAACGCATTAAAAGTCTTTACATAACGAATATATAAGTTTGCAGAATGAGCGAAGCTAGTCTCGAAGTATCATGTGCGCGAGTTGGGTATAAGATTTATCTACAAAACATTGTACTGTATGTTGGCTTTATAGAATACGCATATAAGAACATTTTACTGCACACATGGCTGTAAAGTACGTTTTTATATGGTGTTAAACTTTACAGCCCTTTGTACAGTAAAATATTATGTTACAAATCAAGGACATGAAGTAAGAATTTTGCTACTCGTGCGTTTACTCAACTCGTCTTCGACTCCTTTCGCAAATTTCGCACTCGTTTTATCAAAACTCTCGATTCATAGTCCTTGGTATGTAATATATTATTGCGCGTAAGCATACTGATATGTAAAAGATTACCGCACAGTTATAATGATTGATACCAAAAACCGTTTTGTTAATACATACCATCGCCGGTTTTCACACTACAGTTTTGCGTTATCGCTGAAAAGTGCCACCTAGGTCATAGACATTAGTTTCGCAAATACCTCTTTCCGATGTATGTGTATTTTAATGGTGTGATTTTTCCTCACAAATTGAAGGATCTGGCATCCTTCGAAGTCGAGTTCTATTGTTAGGTGACAGCAACAACAGTTACTACCTCCTTCCTTGGGCGGGGATTGAAACACAACTATATAAGTAGATAAGCCGTCCGTAATTTCTAGGTCTCTGTCAAACATTTTAACACTAACCTCACCTCGTTCAGAGAAGTCAATACTCTTTTATGAAGTTGTCACATGCTTGACTTATCTCAATTTCCGTAACTGTCATCAGAAACAGTTTACGATTCTTTTTGTCTTCAGTAATGGCGACAAGTGATAAGGTTGTCACTCAAAGACTGCACTAAATTGTCTATTTGTAGGTATGGTAAAAGTTTTCATTTTCTTCTAGGAAAGAAATTTTGTAGTAGTGGTTTGGTGGGGGAACCCACTCCATCATAAATTTGTAATCTCTTCTTTTTCTTTCTTTCTTTCTCAATTTGTATCCTGTACTTATTTCACCGACGTGTTTGAAGACTGAAAGACACTTGAAGGACATACTGTAGCCCAAAACTGTGGAGCAGAACCATTCTGCAGGTACGTATGTTGAAATAACAAACGCCTACAGTAGAAATATGTCAAATATGACAGTGTAATACAAGAACGTATTGATGAACAATTCATATATACACGGGTTTGATGTAGCTTTCTCTTCTTCGAAATTTTACAGAAAAAAATGGATAAAACTTCAATAATCCATATTTTTTGCCTCGCAATTATTGCAACTGTTACTACTTCGGACATAGACGATTCTTGTACAGAAGGTTACATCCAAACATGTGGAGTCGCTTATGAACTAGGCTGTGAAATTGGTAAACAAACTGCCAATTTATATGCTGCAGCGATAGCAGAACTTGGTGCTGAAATAGGTTATACTGGAGGTTTTACTGCCGGTTTCGCGTGTGGACTTTGCGAAAGTGAATTTTTCGGTAATGGAAGTACAAATCAAACAGACGGAAAAGGAGCTCAATGCGCCAATCATGACGGCGATAGAGAAGCTGAATGTTGTAAGAATAATGGACCTCAGTGTGGCAATAATACATTTCAAGAAGGATACAATTTGGGTTATTCGATTGGTTGCGAATCAGGCTATCAATTTGGAAAAGGAAATATTGCGCAGGGCTCGTTGATAAGCGTGGGCGCATACGCTGCAGCCATCACTTGCGGGAGCGAGGGTATCAGAAAATGTTCATTGGAAAGTCTTGACGGCGGAGTTGTGAAAAATATTCAGAATCTGGCCCCCGTTCTATAAATTTCAAAAGGACTTTTTCGGTGATTTTGCAATCGCATCGTGTAAAATTAAATCCTACAATTAGTAACATAAAAATTGTATCTGAAAATTATAGAGAGATAATAATATTAGTGTGTGGACGCGAGCGCGAACCGGACAGGGTAGCGCGACAAGGTGTGTAGACGTCGTACGTCCACTCATCTTGGTAGCGCGACGCGACGCGTTTTCTGGTGGGTGAAATACAGTGTCGTATCTTCACGACATGCGACACTTAGGTCCAAAAATTTCGCCAAATAGTACATAGGGGAAGAGACAAAGGAAACGACAGGTCTCATTGGGGTGTCTGTCTTATGAACCCTCGGTAACCCATATAAGAGGGGCGGCACGGGGTAAGGTTCAAGAAGCAACTTTTTGAGCGCAGGGGTTTTAATAATAAATTCGCAATCATTAACAACATGTCTGACCTCTTTGACATGAGTTGAAAAATTGAAAGTGGGATTTTCTTCTGCACCACACTGGCCAAGGACGTCCTAGACCTTGGAGACGTATGAGGACTTCACCATTACAACAATAGCATTCCCTTTATCGGCCTTAGTAATGGTTAAACCCTGCTCCCTGAACCTCCTCTTAATCCTCTTAGTCACCTGAAAAACAAGATCATTCAACTGAGGGAGGGGTGTGTTACTGATAAGTGCAGCACTAGCTTTCTGAGTGTTGACACCAGGCCCAATTTTTATTTCGAGGTCCGCAACGACAGTAGCCAAAGTGTCTGCGTTTTTAAAAGGGGTCAACGCGAATTTTCAACCCTTCTCCAAGAGATTCAAGTCATCCCTCTCAAACTCAACGTTACTACAATTTAAAATCCGCGGCTGAAACTTTTGGACGACACTGACGTCAGTACTTGATTCCTGGACAGCGGGGGCTTTCAATTTTTGGAGGGAGCATAGTTTCTTATTCTTCTTACGTTTTGACTTAGCCTCAAAACACCGGTTTTTAAGATAGACAGACTTAATAAACAGATCCAACTCATCCGGAGATGGAAAACTCGAGTCTGGAGGACCTCCAACAGTAGAAAACGTTGGGTTAGGCTCCCATATTTGGGGAAATTTTCGTCTCAGTTGGGTCTTGTCCTACGCCCCTTTGGGTTTCGCCCAGTGTATTATAACCTTAACACTGTTAGAAGCAGCTGTTCGTTAAATTGAAGGACCCCATTCCTATTGATGAGAGAAGCGGGGTTTACAAAGTAGAGTGCAATGACTGTAATGGAGTCTATACTGTATAGGTGAGACCAGCCGTCAATTTAAAATCACAATAGATGAGCATCGGAAGGCGTGGGAGAAAGGTAATTTGGGTGATTCGGCCTTTGCGGACCATCTCATTGCCACTGGTCACAGCTTTAAAAAAAAAGGGATCCGAGGCCCTCCTCCACAGACAGACTTCTTACTATAAACGTATCGCGCTTGAACACATCAAAATTATTCGCCATCTGAAAAACGACGACCTAAATGTGCCTAGCAGGTACATACCTGATGAGGGATTGATTGAATTAGTTTACGAGTATGATTCACATCGTTATGACTCGCTAGTTGACTCATGACTTCTTAGGTCGTTCTTGTTTCCAGGCCAGAGTTGGTTTAGTTACTTCCTTGTCTCCGTCGACAATGGTTTTTTAATCGAAAGCGCTCCGGTGTGTGTGTGTATTTTTCTGTGGCTCTGTTCAACTTACTCTGTACGTTTTACTCCATCGAGTACTCCATTTGTGTTGATTTTCGAGTATGTCTTCGTCAGATTATTTTGGCCATAATTTCAGGAATCGAATGAACTCTATCAATTTTAGAGATTTATGGTACTCGTCACTAATCTCATTCTGAATGTGATTTTATTGTATTGACTATTTTTTTTTTTCATGATCATTCTGAGAATACCCACGTCATTATGGTCGAATTGCAGAAGCATCCGAATAAATTGATTCGCACGAAAAAAGTAAACTATTGCAGACAAAGGAAGCGCACTCCAAGAGAGGGAACAAAAAATTTCGAGAAAGTTGAGGAAAAACGAGAATAATTCTCGTATATTTGGGATACTCAAGAAGAAACTAAAATTTTGATTGTTTTTCACAATGGGAACGCGTAGCCAAGATTGTTTTTCTCATGATCTCTAGGGTTGAAATCTTTCAAAATCTTCAATCATGGTAAACTAATGTCCATATGACTGACAAAAACATTAGACCATTATAATTAAGTACTATCGCTTACAGAGCGTAAGTGAAGCATTCCATAAAGAAAATTGAACAAAAATGTAAAAATAAATGACGTCAGGTAACACTCTCCTTCGAGAGATTATGATTGTTATTTCTATGGAAAAAACTCAGTTTCTGAACGTAGTTTGTTCTGACACTGTTTCTCTGTGAAACCTCTGATTGGAAAATTCGGTCGAATCTGTCGAGACAAGATATTAGATTATTGAAAAAAAAAAATCGTCCGTGCAAATATAAAACCACATTGTCTATGCAGCACGTTCATGATTTATCTTGAAAGTACGAACAATAGTGAACTTTTTTTTTTAGCACTCGACCTGAATTATCTTGTATATGCATGTCTATGTGGACTGTTTTTGTGCAAATAAAATTCGCTGCAATTGTTCTTTGAAGACAAGTAAGATCTCTGCTCATTTAAAATAAGTAGGTTTCCCTATCGTTACATCAATTCTGGGTCGTAGAATGAAATTCGCCGGTACCTCCCTCTTCGAAGAGAGTTAAGTAGGACCATAATTTCTATTGTAATGGACATGTATAGTGAAATTTGTAGCTTAATTAATCAGTGAAAGCGTTTTTTTCAAAGAGTTCGTTTTCGCGTATACATCGATGATTTCATAATAGATTTGTACGCATACGAGATTTGGATAAATTGTGCACTCCGATAGTGATATGTATCGAGTATTCCGAGAAAGAAAAATTAAAATTTCATCATTACAAAGCAATCCATATTTGAAATAAAATGCGGTATGACATTGACTCGGGAATGTTGATAAAACGTGAAATTTTTATTGAGCGTCAAGAGCGTCGAATTTTGTTGTCGTTTAATGATTGTTCGTAGTAACCACAAAGAGTATTTTGAAAATTTACCGAAACCAGTTAGCATAATCATGACTACATCTTGTTTAGAGCCGAAATTTTTTCAAGTTCCATTTATTATGCGTTTGATATAACAGGACGAATTTTTCCCAATTTCAACACGAAAAAATGCGTAGTCTTTCCAATGAAGTACGGTGATTGAGGCGAGTAAAGAATTTGTTTCATAAGAGGGGAGGGGGGGGAGGGGGGGTAGTTTTGTTGATTTTAGTAATCGAGTAGTTCATCGAAGTCCCTTCTCGATTCATCTTCGTCATTATGACATCATATTAAAGTCCCCCTTCTCCAGTATTTCGTAACATTGTATAAACCCAGTTTTCTGTGTACTTGGGCAAATAGTTGACGGGCTCATTCTTAGCCCAATACAAATGTTAGAATGAGCAGCTAATGGGCGCACTCTTAGCGTAGTATGTTAGGTTTAGTACACTAGGATGTGTTGGGCTGATTAGCTCACTCACCCAAACAGCCTAGAATAGACCTAGTATAAGACTAGTATAAGCCTATGACGTCATATTACGCCCTGACTTTCTCTCTCTAGTCCTAGTAGAGCCCTAGCACTAAGTTATGCGTACAAAGACAAAGCCCGATGATGTGTGGGAGAGAAACTTATGGGCTATTGTAACCAGCCAGCACTTCCCTTCCGTACTTGACAATTGCATACTGGGAAGAGTGCTGGGTTTTCCTGACGCTTGAAGCTATTGCTATGACTATTGGGTCTAAGTTCATGTGAAGTTTAGTCTATTGTATGGTTATTTCCAGAGACCGGATTCCTTGGCATTTATAACTTCATTTGTAGAAGGCGTATAGAAGTGCTGACAAGAGATGAGTACGAATTAGGAGAAGGGGACCCTTAGAAAAGAAAGTTTATTTCGTCGAAAGTTGCCGAAATGAGGTATAAATGCCGAAAAAAAGATAAGGGCCGAAAATGTGCCGAAAGTACCAATTTCGAAAATAATTTATTTTATTAGCGGGGAACCCGCTATCCCTTTTGTTGGGGGTATACTCCCAGGAATTTTTTTGCGAGCGCGAGCGCGTCCGCGAAGGTTGATGACGTCACAGAGAGGTTGATGACGTCACGGAGAGGGACTTAGAAAAATTTCCACACTCTATATGAAGTGGACTTAGAAAAATTACTACCTCCGAGCTACATATGATGGAAGGGATGGTGAAAAGTCGATCAGGGGAAAAGTACCTCAGTGACAGGTATAAGAGATACATTCCTCCTGATCTTTATTATTAGATCACTGAAAAATCGATCAGGGAAAAGTACCTCAGTGACAGGTATGAGAGATCATTCCTCCTGATCGTTATTGGTGGATCACTGAAAAGTCGATCAGGGAAAAAGTACTTCAGTGACAGGTATAAGAGATACATTCCTCCTGATTGTTATTGTTAGATCACTGAGAAGTTGATCAGGGAAAAAGTACCTCAGAGACTAGTATAAGAGATACATTCCTCCTGACTGTTATTGGTGGATCATTGAAAAGTCGATCAGGGGAAAAGTACCTCAGTGACTGGTATGAGAGATACATTTCTCCTGAACTTTATTATTAGATCACTGAAAAGTCGATCAGGGAAAAAGTACCTCAGTGACAGGTATAAGATATACATTTCTCCTGATCGTTATTGTTAGATCACCAAAAAGTCAATCGGGGAAAAAGTACTTCAGTGACAGGTATAAGAGATACATTTCTCCTGATCTTTATTATTAGATCACTGACAAATCGATCAGGGAAAAGTACCTCAGTGACAGGTATGAGAGATCATTCCTCCTGATCGTTATTGGTGGATCACTGAAAAGTCGATCTGGGAAAAAGTACCTCAGAGACTGGTATAAGAGATACATTTCTCCTGATCGTTCAAGTCAAAATTTTCTCGCCCCCCATCATATACTATGAGCTATGACTGGAAAGTCGAAATTTTTTCAAGTCCGAATTCTTCATTACAGTAGGTCAGTTTTTTTCAGACACCACCACGCGGTAGATTTTCCAAAAAAACCCACAGAACCTGTTTTATCAGGGGTTTTTTGGAGATAAACGTTCGCCGACCGATAACGAACGCTCAACGAACGCTCGGAGGTAATACTATTTTCAAAGTCCCCCTCCTGTTATATACAGCTTCGAGATCGATGTAGCCCCTTCAAGTAACTAGGTATGCAATACTTCATACACCAATTAGCTCAGCCCCTTCAATGAGTCTAGTATGCAACACCTCAAACACCATAAGATGGACGGCTCCTCTGAGGTACCTCATAAACAGGTGTTCTGCCTCCTTGTTTAGCTCCGGCAAAGATCCTGTAAAAAATTTTGTTGTATTTTGTGCATTTTCTGACTTTTTATCAATTTTTGTATTTTTAGCACCTTTTGTTTTTGTATCTGGTGTATTTTCTGTTTTTTTTTTTTTTTTTTTTTTTGGCAGGAGACTCGCCATCTCTTTAGTTACTATGTGTCCTCAGAGGAATTCTGTTCACCACACGAGCGTGGACGCATAACGCTGGGGGGCGTAACACTGGGACTTGGAAAAATTTTTGGCTATTCTACAGCCTTCTATGGGACTTGAGAACATTCTCGCGAACGCGCAACGCTGGGACTTGGCAAAATTCCTGTCTCCTCCATACCGCGTCTATGGGACTTGGAAAAATTCTCACAAACGCGCAACGCTGGGACTTGAAAACATTCCTGGCTCTACTATAGTTCTCTATGAAACTTGGAAAAATTCGTTACCTCCTTGACTCTTAACGCTGAGACTTGAAGAAACTCTTGGGTATTCTGTAGTTCTCTATTGGACTTGAAAAAATTTTTGACCCCCTTGACCATTAAGGCTGAGACTTGAAGAAAAGGAAAAAAGAAGCTGAACACGTAGAAACCAGTATATTTTTCTGTATTTACAACCGAGAAGGGATAATTGTAACCTACTTTGAAAATAAATTATACGCTTCGCGGGTCTCCCGCAACTCTTGTTCCCTGAGCAAGAGCCTGTAATTTTTTTTTTCTTTGGTGGGAGATCCGCCATCCGTTTAGTTACTGAGGACCCGCAGAGGAATTCTGTCCGTGTACGCGTACGCTTACGCCTAACGCGGGGGCTATAACGCTGGGAGGCGTAACGCTGTGACTTAGAAAAGCTTGTACTGAGTTTAGAATTACCAGTAGGAGTGGAGCGAGGGAGCCCATGAGCGAGTTGACCGAACATACAGAATACTAGCCTTGTAAAAGTTTAAGAAACTAAGTTGTAAGAAATACTGGTGGAGGGACGTTACTATGATGTCATCATGATCGAGATAGATAAGTCAGTATGAGAGGTAGAATCGAATTAATACATGATCGATAAAATCCATGAATCGATATAATTGAAATACCGATATCCTATACATTAATATCAACATTAACGGCACCCCATTTCACGATATTGCGCGAGTTGGAGTGCGCCCCACCCCCCCGCGCCGTCGAATCATTTTTTTTTGTTCTTAGCATCCAATTTTGGCTTGTCGCGTCGTAACCTAGTCAGTTGCCTGCGTAATTGACTCATCTTTATCCACTTCTCCACGCTCACTTGACACCAACCTTTACATAGAGTTCAAATCCATTTTCAATTTGTTTTTTTTTTTTTTCAAAATATACGTTCCGTTCCCTTAACCTCATCTCTTTCCTATGCCCGCGAATATTTTATCAGTTTCATTGCGATAAAGGAAACAGTGCATCACTCACTACAGAGTGGTTATTTCTCTTCCTTTCGAAGACGAATCACTCCGGTACGTACTGAAAAGACACTGATGCGGTGCGATTGATTTTCATTGCTAATTCTATTAATGTACGGATGCAGAGTTCCATTAATGGGTAACTGTTTACCTGACGCTAATAATAATCACGTCTGTGATGAAAATTAAAAGATTAGGTGTCAGCTGAAATGCGACTATACGCGCAGTCTTTCAAAAAGAAACTGTGAGAACATCGTGCCGGCGTTTATTCAGTATATGAAAGCTCATTTCGTCTCGTTTCGGACCTTCTTCCTATTTCGTTCTAATCTCGCAATCTCGCAAATTCTTTTGCTCTACTTTCATCGTGGCACTGAAATTAACGAGATCGTATATTTGATTTTTACGCTCGTACGAAAATACGGTTATATTTTGTCGTCAGGGTCGTGTCGTCACTGTGTCTATGGATGGCACTTTTATAACGGTTCCCATCAGCCTTGAATCAGCTGCATCATTTGCAACGTTCCCAGAGAGAACCGGATTAAATTTACTCGTCGATTTTTATCTCGCCGACACCCTATTGCTAAAATTGAATTACGTTCGATTAATGAGCACATCGTCACATTTCCTCCAACACTGAGAGCGATTACAGATGATACCAACGCGTACTCGATTATTTCTTTTGAACATCCCGTTGAGCTTTGTGCAGAAGATACGTATTCGTACCTGGTATAATGCGCGCACCGCATCGCCGTCACCAGCGTCTCTAACGAGGAGGTGCACGTATACGCGTATATGCATAACCTAAACAAAGAGGAACAGTTCATCGGGTTCTCGATATATAGCCCCATTAAATCATTATTATTTTTCGATAAAGTTGAGCTGTCTTATGCTCATCAGTAGTTGTCTGTACGGCGTGCGCTCATCTCGGCTCGTTCGCGCGTTATAACATGAAGCCTAAAGTAACGTGAAACCTTACCGCAGATTGCCCGGAGGAGACGAAAAGTTTCAAGGAATCGGTGGTCGCGGAGCAGAAATGGATATATAAAAGACCCCGGGCGTGAAAAAATTTTTAGAAAAAAAAAAAAAAAAAAAAAAAGTGAGTACTCAGAATTGTTTTTTTTTATTATTATTCTAGGTCCAACGAATTTATTCCGAACGCTCGTTTGGTTCTACATAGAGAGGGCCATTCAAGAGATGTGATTTTTTTCACGTACATTAGATTATTATTCATTATGGAACGATGGTCGGAAATATAGTCATAAACTTTGGTGATAACCTCAACCATTCTGCCAGCCTTACCTACGCTCCGCTGTCTTACGCCTCCGTGAAAATTTACAAGATTTCCCAATTTCGGAAAGATCAAATCTCTCGGAGCTTTTCTTTCAATCATGTGTTGCAGCGCTGAAAGTCTCTTCATTATACCACTTAAAGTTGTCATTTTTTTTTTTTTTTTTCTTACTCCAAGGAGGGAGGAGAAAAACTTCCAAAAATCTTGATGGAATGGTATCACGCAGCTTTATTTCTTCCATAGTTTTTAATTTCGAGTACTAAACAAGGTCACTACAGGCACTTATTTCAGAATTTTCGAACCTTCCTGGCATCCAAATCGAGATTTTTCTTTCATTCGATCTCCTATAATTTAGAATTGAAAATATTTCGTCTATTTTTTAGGTGATAAAACATTTTTACCGAAAGTATACCAGAAACTATAACAATGACCAACCTTGACACTCGATAAACAGAAAATATAGGTTTATTATATCCACATAGTTTTACGCGGTGACTTGGAAAAATAATGAGCATTTTTTAGCGATCATTTCCAATAAGACTTCACGATACGAAGACGATCGTCTGCTTATGACTAAGAAGTACTTTTAACGCGAATCGTATTTTTCGTCGTAACTCGGCTTGATACTAAATATGCTCTTTTGTTTTAAGAGTTATATCTTCGCAGAAAATCATCTGTGTCACGATTTTTGCACTGGTGATATAAGGATACGTATGGTTGCAAATACTAGTAGCATGAACGAATTGACATGTTGAGGTCGGAAATTAAAAAAAAACATGTCCAGGTACACAAGGGGGCGCATACGCTGAATGTACAGTAGTCGTTAGAATTATTATTTTTTTTTTCATTAATATATTCTTCGTGATTGATTTCGAGTATGTAGGTAGTTATTGTTCGAATAGTATAATATGTATTTTACATTTCATAGTATTGTTGTGAAGATGGTTGCGCGGATATGAGTAGTCTTATTGTTAGTACGATGGCTAGATGGAAGCGCAGAATAAAGAAAAGAATGTTTCGCGGAGGGAAAATTATCATCGAAAAAAGCGTCTTTGAAATTTCATTAAATCAGTATCAATTAATCAAACTAAAATTTCATCTCAAATATTATACCGTAAATTTAGGTTGAATTTTTGAATGGTTGACTGCTATGCTAATGAAGGGTCGTCTTCTCCGTTCTCTCAATCTTCAGTTGTACTAGCAAGGATTCCTTTTGCAATTTTTTCATGCTTTGAAAGCTACACGTCTACCAATTTTCTCATAGGTTGACTCTTAATTGACTTACAATCCTCCCTTCTCAATAGGTATTATTGCGGAGCCTAGATGGAGATCTCCTCCCTATTTGAATCGCTCATCGGTCTGGGCCTAAAATCTCAAACATCTCCAAAGGAGGACAAGAGATAACACTGGAAGCAAGTGAGATCCGCAAAAATGTATTCATAACAATTTAGGGGGTGAGCCATCAAAATATCAGAGGAAGCTGATCCCTTTATGCCATCCTCAAAATAGTATTACCAGAAAATAAATTCTTCTGTCTTTGATGTAAAGAATATGAAAAGTTTTTCATTTGAATCTCACAGGATAAAGGACGTAAGAACACCAAGACAATTTTCGACAGTTGAGTGAAGAGAGAAGACGGATTGGCTAGGAAAATTTTTGGCCTGAATACTTGCAGAAAACAAGGAGCCTGAAATTATCAAAGGGACTTGGAAAAATTTCGACTGTACAGAAAAAGAGGAAATAGCTGTGATGGAGAGGGGAGGGAGAATGTTTTCAGAAAGACTTCCAAAAGTTTTGACTGGAAAGCAGAAAAGGGTTGGCTCCTCTATTCGGGGAACTTGGAGAACAAATCGTAAGCTATCTGAAGGAAGGGAACACCATGGAACTCTATTCAAAAATGGAGGGGAAGTTGGCTGAGCTATTTTGGGACTCGAAGAAGCTTCAAGTTATAAGTGAAGAACCCAAATTTTTGATAAAAGGAAAATTTTTAATTGATTTGTTCCTTTTTGAATTTTTATTCTCTTTCAAGGGGTATGAGCTAATTTTGATAGGTAATTCGTGATTCTTATGAAAAGGAGCTTGACCTATATTCTTTTCGTTTTTTTAACCAATTTTTTGCTTGAATGTAAGTTTTTCTTTTTCTGTAGAAAAAGGGCTTTACTCGAGTCTCCTGTCTTAGGAATGTGGATACTGTAGAATTATGTAACTAGAACTCGAGAAAGTCTATAATTCCCAGAATTATTACCAGTTGAAGAGGGTCAGAAATGTTTTCTCCAATGGCAATATCGACCTTTCCGTGTATAACTTCGAAATTGGAAGAATCTCATACGTAAAATGTCTCCATCTTGGAAACCACCAAGTTGCAGGGCTCCGGGGCATGCAAACTTTGAGATCTAAATTGCTGTTGGAGTCTTCTTTTTTGACCTCATGCAGAGTGTCATTTTTTTTTTGTGAATGGTGTACTTTTTTTTTAGTAGGTTATTTCGAGGCTCTACATTCGCCTACTACACCCTTTGTCCATCTTGTTCTTCACGACTGTGGATGCAAATGGAGACATCTGATTTGATGATTCTTTGAATCAAACTTAGCCTGGTGGTTATCAGACTACACGGAGCAAGCCCTCAATTAAGCTCATTCACTTGCAGTGATCGGCCCAAATTACCTCACTCTCACCTCTAAATGAGGTTTGCTGTGGTCAACATTCCGCTTTTGATCACAATGCGAACACGTTACTCACTCAATTTTCCTTGACTTCTCATCAAGGTATTCGTTGAAGCAACCATAGCCAGGTGAAAGTTTAACTGACCACAATCTCGGTTCATCCGCTCATCAACTTCGGCCATTAAGATCCGGGTCGTTCATTTTCCTAGCTCACTCTGAGCGATTCTCGATTTCAATTTCTCAAGTAAGGAATACCTAGCCTCCTGTTTGACCCGCACTTTATCAATTTTTGTCCTCTTCTTTTCTGTGACAATCACTGCTCTCTTCTCGGCAAGGAGTTCTATTGGGAGCTAATACGCAAAGTGCCTCCTTCGAGACCGTGCACCAACACATCCCAGCGCAACTCTTCGTTGGATCTTTTCCACCTCTTTCCTTACTCAAGTGACTAAACATAATTTTGAGGAGAAATACTCAAAAGAGAGAGTAAAACATACAAACACCGCAGAAAAAATTAAACGACAAGCGCTTTCGGTTTAACAACCATCTTCAGAGACGAAATGAAAGCAACTGACAAGACGGAGGAGAGAATGAGATCATAAAGGTTGGTCAAACGAGAAGTCGCGGTGTAGGAAGTTCAATCAGGCCATCTTCCGGTATGTACGTGTTTAGTACGGTAATTCCGTCGGTGTTGAGATGACGAATTACGAGTATTCCTATGTGTTCAAGGGCTTTACGTTTCCGGTAGGAATCCTTCTTATGGAGGAGCCTTTCCGATCCCTCACGGAAGATGTGGCTACTGTTGATCAATTAAGTGATCAGAGAAAGCTGATTCCCCCAGCTTCACCTTATTCCAAAACTTCAAATGCTCCGCTATCCTCAACTTCATCTCACCAATGCAAAAACCCCTACAATCCTTACATTCCATCTTATAAACCTCACTCCTCTTATCAACTGGTATAGGATCCTTCAACCTCACAAACAACCCTACCACAGGGGTAGGGTTGTACAATGCTGGTCTAAAACCAAACGGGTGAGGGGCCCGACCCAGTTGGGAGGAGAAGTTCCCCAGGAAAGGGAGACTGATCCAGTGCATACGACGCCGTGGATCGTGTTTCGGGAGAGGGAATCAAGAATTTTTCTAGTAGTTTTCCTCCGAACCTTTACGTCAACGTCAACATTGACTCTATTCACTCTAGCCAGTTAGTTGACAATTCTTTCTTGAAGGCAGTCTGACTTAAGGGAATACGAGTCAGTCTGTGAACTAACCTATGAAGAGCTACTATGAAGAGCTACTATCTTATGAGCAACAGGACAGAATGACGCTCTGTGCACCAAGACATCCGTCGTAGTATGTTTCCTGTACATTCCAAACTCATGGATGTCCGATCTAATAGAGATTGATAAATCCAAAAAAGTAATGGAGGTTTCCCTTATTTCCAAAATAAATTTTATGGAAGGGTACCAAGCAAGAAATGAGATACCTCAGAAACTCACCAAAGAGATCTGGAAGACCAGTCCACGCGCACAAAACACCATCCACGTACCTGTGCCAATAGTAAATATGACTCAGTAACACATGGTTTCAGGAAAAGAGATTAAGTTCAAACTTGGACATGAAAATTTCGGAGATGAGGTAGCCTAAAGGTGATCTAATAAGGATCCATACTCCATCAGGGAATTCAAAGAACTTCCCTTCAAATTTACAATAGTTAGGGCACCAACAGATGTTTAACAGATCAAAGAATTCTTGAAGTTTATCGGGAGGAATATTGGCCTTGACAAGTAGCTCACCCATGCGCTGCATCGTAGTAGCTTTAGGAATATTCGGAAAAAGACCAACGACATCAAACGAACAGATGGTCTTGCCCAAATATTTGTCAAAGATCGAGTTGTCGGAACAGTTACGCAGTGATAATGTGACAAGGAAAAGCTTTCTCTCCCATATTGAAGCACCATATAGGAGGATCGACAATGCGGTGCTCACCATGATCCTTCTTCTTGCTTCCTTCAGCCCTCCTAGGTTTTTCATCAGGTGTGGCTTGGGTTACTATCCTATCCGATTTTTTCCACTTCCACCAATGAATGGTCCTCGAAGCTCAGCTTTGGATCTAATCAGATGTCCAGACACTTAATTTTGACATGTTTCATATCTTTACGCTCACCTCACCCTACCGCTACACCAATTGAAAAATTTGCGATTACCACCCCCTCCCCTCCCCCCCCCCAATAAGGGACTGAGAAAATTTTTGGAGAAATACCTGGGAGGTGATTCAGGAATCTGCGAGTACCACCCTCCCTCTTTTTCTGAAAACAAAATAATAATAAATAAATAAATGAACAATAATAAATAAAATGAAAAATAAAAAAATAAAAATAAAGGTAAAAAAAAAATGGAAAATACGTGGGAGGTGATTGAAAAATCTGCGAGTACCAGCCTCCCTCTTTTTCTGAAAATAAAAAAAATTAAAAATAAAATAAAAAATAAAAATAATAAAAATAAAATAAAATAAAATACCTGGAAGGTAATTGAGAAATTTGCAAGTACTACCCTCCTTCTTTTTCTGAAAAAAAAAAAAAAAAAATGAAAAAGAATATAAAATGAAGAAAGAAGAAAAAATAAAATAAAATAAAATGAAAAAAAAAGAAATAAATAAAAATGAAAAAATAAAAAATACCTCAAAGGTGATTGAGAAATCTGCGAGTACCACCCTCCCTCTTTTTCTGAAAAAAAAAATAATAATAATAATAATAAATAATAAATAAATGAAGAAAATGAAGAAAAAAAATAAATAATAAATAAAATGAAAAAATAAAAAATAAATAAAAATAAAAAAATGAAAAATACCTGGAAGGTGATTGAGAAATCTGCGAGTACCACCCTCCCTCTTTTACTGAAAAAAAAAATGAAAAAATAAATAAAATGATGAAGAAGAAAAATGAATAAATAAAATGAAAAAGGAAGAAATAAAGAAAAAAAAATAATAAAAAGGGGAAAAATTATTGGTACATTAAAGAAAGTGGTCTGCACAATGAAAAATTTTGTTTAAAAAATGAGGTCAGCAACATTGAATGTGTTATTGCACATCATCTCGTGCACATTATTTTTTTTGTTAAATGAACATTAAAATAAACAGAGAAGGAAAGGCTGCCTGTTGGGTAATTCTTGAATAGTATTATCGATTTGGTGAGGGATTGGTCGGATCGACGAAACCCGACATCTGTTAATATTGAGTGCCGTACTCTATAACCCCTTCTGTACCTCTATCGTGGACGCTTGCTTATCAGTGGGCTGTAAAAAATGTGAAAGTTCTGAAGGAAACTGGTGCAGACAGAACGGCGATCTATTATATGGCTTCATTCACAGGTACACAACCCATAAATGGCAGAGTCCTCCGCCTCCGTGCGTTTAAAGGGAAACACTTGAAGTGGAACAAATTTGAAGAGTTCCAAAAATATGCTCATGGTGTGTGGGTGGTGTCGGTGTTCGTGTCCTTCCTTTCAAAACTCCTCGGTATGAGGATTAGATTGCAAATGGTGACAGTGTCAGCAGCGGTGAAGACTGTATTCCAATAGGCCAAAAACGTAAACGGGACAGACCCAGTCTTGCTGCGAGAGCATTAATTGTTCAATGAAAAAAATTAATTTTGGTTTCGTTCTTAAAATGTTGACAATTTAATTCATCATTTATTTTATTATGTTCGTCATGGTCATTTTTATGTGATAATTTTTTTTAAATGCGCAAAATAATATTTTGATATTTACCAACAATTTTTGTTGTGCAAGTAATTTTTGAAATGTGTGTTGCATTAAATCGTGTTCAACGTAATTAATTGATGTGACTGCACGATTATTTTGTGGGAAGTCCCCCTTTTCCAATGTGCTCTTAATTCACACCCAATAAAAAGTACCTTGAAGGGGATTGAGAAGTCTGCAAGTACTACCCTCCTTCTTTTTCTGAAAAAAAAAGAAAAACAAATAAATAAATAAAAAATACCTGGCAGGTGATTGAGAAATCTGTGAGTACCACCCCCTCTCTTCCTTGGAGGGTGATTCAAAAATCTGCGAGTACCATCCCTTCTTATACCATCTGTAGTATATTTATGATGGACTTGGAAAAATTTTGGGTGAGGTTAGGTTTGGTTAGGTTTTTAGCCTAAAATACTATAAAGTAGACTTATACTGTATTAGACCAAGAAACTAGACAAATAAGCGGAGGGAGTGAGTCCCAGAAAGCAGTCAGCCTAAAATACTCCAAAGTAGACTTATATTAGAGATTTTTCGAAGAACTCAGAACCCAATTTTGCAAATAACATTATTCATCATTTTACCTGTATAATTTAAACAGTGCTTCAGCAAGCCAAATGATATTACATCATCAAAACGAAAAATCATTCAATTGAGCGACCTTGCAAAGATCGATTCACAACCTTAAGTATAATTCGAGAAAGCCTGTTCACCAATTTGACTGATGTTTGATAACCTAATCCGTCGTCATTCATTACCTAAAGTCATGACTGACGAAGACAAAAACAACTATTACTCAAACGCGATGAAAGGTGTGTTACCAAAACTGAAAACTTTTGAAACGATGAAGAGTTTCAGACGACTGGCGAAAAGACATGAAACATGATCTTTATATTTTTAGCAAAGCCAAGAAATCCTTCCTTTTTCTTGATTGTGATTTCCACACCTTACAGGCGAAAGGTGAGTGGACGACATCATTAAGTTAGGTCAACAAAGTCAATAAGAACTGGAGTCGAGAGAACAAACGAAAATACAGAACGCATATAATAAAGACAGCAGAGAAGTACTAAGTATACAAAAGGTTATTCTCGAAGACATTCGAGGTTCTGGTAACAAGACAGTTTTATGGCTGAGTTACCAACAAATCTATACACTTTATGCATCTACTTGATGTTCAAGTGTCCCTTTCACCGACTTTTTCTAGAAAAAAAAAAAAAAAAAATCGCCTATTTATTATTATCTCTTTTTCAGAGATGGTTGGTTGTGGAATATTTCTCACTCTATTTATACTAATCTTGGGCACAACAATTCTAGCGTCCTCCAACTATAATTATGATCATGTACTACATTTATCATTATTGTATTATGAGGCTCAAAGATCGGGATATTTGCCGGCCGATAATCGAATACCGTGGCGAGGAAATTCATCTCTACAAGACAGAGGCATGAACGGAGAGGATTTGACAGGAGGCTACTACGACGGTGAGTATGATGTTCATTTTCCGAGGATGAAAGATGAAACGTTTCGTTCGAGTCGGTGTACGTAAAGTATGACTTCAGAAAAAATAATTCGTACAACATAAATCTTGTTTCTTTTATAGCGGGGGACTTTGTAAAATTCGGTTTTACAATGGCTAGTACAACAACTTTACTAGCTTGGGGGTGCATTTCGTATCGACAAGCGTACGTTCAAGCAGGTAATTAGTGAAGACAATTGGAAATATCCGTGCTCACTGAAGAAAATTTACGATGTTCACTGTTCAAGGCGAATGGAAGAATATGCTTAGCGCGCTGCAATGGGCTGCTGATTATTTCATCAAGTGTCACGTCAGTGAATACGAATTTTATGGCCAAGTAGGCGATTTTAATCTCGATCATCAGTTTTGGGGCCGAGCCGAGGAGATGAATATGTCGCGACCGGCTTACAAGATAGACTCACAGCATCCAGGTAAGGCGCTCTTCAATGTCTTCGGGTCCGGTACAATTTTTTCCGACGATCAGTAAGCGCGTTTCTTTATGATTTTTATTAGGTTCAGACTTGGCGGGAGAAGCAGCAGCAGCGCTAGCGGCTGTCTCCATAGTGTATTCCGAGGTAGATCCCGAGTATGCTGCCACTTGCGTCAGGCACGCGAAACAGCTGTATAAATTTGCGACCAAGTACCGAGGATTGTATCACGAAGTAATAAAAGGCGCGGCACAATTTTACGAGTATGTCGCAACGCTACGAATATCGCCGCGATCGAGGAACAGATTAAAAAATTCGCCGTTCAACTAATTATTCCAGGTCAACCGACTACGGCGACGAGTTGACGTGGGCTGCAGCGTGGTTATATAAAGCGACTGGGGAAGGACAATATTTGGACGAAGCGGAGCACTTCTACGGGAACTTTAGGCTTCGAGAGAGACCAAATGAATTTTTCTACAACAAGAAAGTTGCCGGAGTGCAGGTATAATTTTCAAAAAAATGATAGTGTAGATTGTTTCTCTCTTTCAGGAGAGACGAAGCTGGATCAAGTTCGAATTTCAATCAAAGAAACAATAATTGTTAGGTTCCTTCATCATTTTTTTTTAAAACTCAGTTCAACTGCATACCAAGTCCTCAATTTTAGCTATAGTGGTAATCTAAGCGTCTCAGGGCTATAGTTTTACCAGCTCCAGTTCACTGCTAACCTCGTTCTAACTGGACCTCTTCCTAATTCTGGCCGCTTGATTTCAAGTGATTAGAGTTACGTTAACCTACGCCCTCAATATTCTCTATTCTCTCCTAAGAGGCTCGCTATTCTTCAAGCTATTTGCCACGCGCTCAAAAATGTGGAGGGGGTATTTTGAAATTAATGGAATGGTTTTAGGACTGTCTCACACAAGGAACTAATGATCATCTCAGGTAGACAATTTTACTTCATAAGATAGCTTTAAAAGAGTACTTTTGGGTGTTCCCGCATCATCAGTTGTGTCACAAGGCCTTAAACTTTACTTTTTATATGATCCTGTGATCTTATTGGCTGCCACAATGCAATATCGTGATTGCTTCACTTTTTACCTACGTGCTCCGTTTCAATTTGCAACCAGGATTGCTGCTGTCTTAAGGGTCGGTTCAGTCTGCTCTTTTTCTCTCCTTTAATCAATGATTTTTCGCTATCAAACGTTGCCTTTGCAATCTCTATCTGTTCCCAGAGAAATCCTCTTTTCATGCGGTTCTCCATGTCTATGACATTGATCATTCTCCCACCTTTTGAGCCATTCTTCGTTGCAATGTTTGCCAAACAGTGACTTCTCACTTTGTTCAGGAGGCTGATGGCTCTTCTCCTGTTTGTCGTTGCAATCTCCATTTTGTTCCTAGGTTTCTCTTCTTTTCTACTTCAAACATTCCTCAACCATTGCGCTGTTCTACATTGTAGGAATATTGCCTCGCCATCTTCTTCCGCTCTCAATGTTTCACGCTTCGTTTTATCAATTCCGAACGTTCTCCCAGTCTCGTCATTATAAACGCTTTTGCACAGTTTGCAGCTGAGCTTGTTTTCAAACTCCTCTCTTGTCTTTTCTTCCATCCAGTCATTGCTCTTTCTCTTCCCCACAAAAGAATTGTCATGGTTATCCACATTCACATGATAGCTATTGAATGCTCTTTTCATCCTACTTGTTTACTTTCCTATGTATGGTACCGATCCGGAGTACTTTTCCTTTGTTCTGTCATAAGTTTCCATTCTTGCTTCCATTTTCCCGAGATCTCTTCCAAGCCTTTGGCTTCTGCAATCTAATTTAATGTCTCAATTTCCTTCATCTTCTCTTTGTTGTTCTTTGGGATAGAAAAGCAATAGTTCTCAATCGCCGCTAATTTGTACTCGGGCCGGTTGGTACAAGACATTTGGGATGATGTGAGCTTCCTGTAGATTCTGTATTCTATCCTGTTATTCTCCAGTGTGAGTGTCGGGTCCAAATGATTAATGACCTCATCGTTTTTTTTTCACCTTATTGTATTTTTATACAATAGGCAGAAGAGATGTCGACAGAGAGAAAGCGATAATGATTCAAAGGAGTGCTTATAATAATTCATGAAAAGAGCTAGCCTTCAGTTGTAATACTTTGAGACAGAAAGCGATTGAAATCACAACGACCGGGAGGGTAATTCTCAAGAGGAAGAGAAAAATAACAGAAAAGTATGCACGGAGTAGATTGAAGAGCCAGTTGTTTACGTCTCAGAGTTTCATGAAAAACGATTGAAGATGTATTTAGTGTTGTAGTCAAGTTAGATCAGTGTTCCTCAAACTTTCCAAAACGCAATCTACTTTTCAAAATCAGAGATGTTTCGTAATCGACCGAAGTAAAACTCAGCAGTAAAACGCAACCCGATGCTAGTGTATTCAGTTTTTTACCTTACGTTTTTACAATTTCTCCAAAAGATTGGCGATCAACCGGTCGGTTGAGTGAGTTGGGTTTTAAAAATTTGAAGCTGATTTGAAAAATTTTAAAAAGTGAAAACGCAATTAAGAGCATGTCCAGTATAATATGTAGGTACTATATTTTCAAGAAAACAAGATGTACCCGAATCTAATTCTATTTTGTCCTTGAGAGTACGAGACGTGCCCATGTGCTCCTCATTATCCTTATTTAGAATCAATTTTCGAACATTAACTTAAAAATTGCGACACCGTTAAACATCAGCGCTGCCCCAGCCAGTTGCCTTATCTCTATTTTGTATGGTCTTCAGAATGATATAAGGTTTAATTTTTGCGTAGTAATGAAATTAATTCATTAGCAAAAAAATATTTTTAGGTTGGAGTATGCTAATGATAACGATTATAGTACTTGTATTATTCATCATTTTCAAAGTTCATCAACTTAAATGAATTCAGGAAGACGTAAAAGATAAGAAGCCTAATTTGAATGCGAAAGTAACACAGGAAGACGTATAGGAGATAAAAAAGCCTGAACTATCGATCTACCGCGTGTTTATTTCATCATTCGAATGCATAACGCGCTCGAATGCAAGGCGCATCCTAATTTTATGGCTTTAAAAAAAATAATAAAATTTTGCATCCTGTATTTAAGAAATAGGTACGTTAATTTGGGTTTCCTCTATGTATCTGAAAAACGTACGAGTGCGAAAGCTTACGGTAACTGTGACCACTGTTAATTAAATAATAGGCAAAAGCTGATTCCCCTAAGTTTCGCTTTTCCCAATGCTTCAAATGCTCATCTACTCTCAGCTTCATCTGACGGCTGGTCTCACCAATATAAAAACCACTACAATCCCTACACTCCATCTCATAGACGCGGCTCCTCTCATCAACTGGTATGGGATCCTTCAACCTTACAAACAACCCTTTCACAGTGGTAGGGTTGTAATAAGCTGGTCTAAAACCGAACGGGTGGAGAGCCAGACCCAATTGGTGGGAGAACTTGCCCAGGAATCCAGCGCATACGACGATCACTGATTGTGTCACGAGGGAAGGAGGTGGTGGAATCAAGAACTCTCCGAGTTTTCCTCCGAACCATCACGTCCACGTCGACATTAACCCTACTCACTCTGGCCAGGTGTTTTGTAGTAAATAATTCTTTTTCAAAAGCAGATTGACTAAAAGGAATACGAGTCAATCTGTGAACTAAGCTATTAATAGCTGCTAACTTATGAGCAACAGGACAGAAAGACGCTCCGTGTACCAGGACCTCCGTCGAGTATCTTTCCCATAAATTCCAAACTCATGGACACCCGAACTTATAGAGATCGATAAGTCCAAAAAGTCAATGGAAGATCGCCCCACTTCCAAAGTAAATTTTTCGGAAAGGTAGCAGGAATTGAGATACCTCAGAAACTCAACAAGGAGATCTGGAGGACCAGTCCAAGCGCACAGGACATCATCCACGTACCTGTGCCAATGGTGAATGTGACTCAGTAACACCTGGTTTGGGGAAAAGAGATCAAGTTCAAACTTGGACATGAAAATTTCAGAAATGAGGGAGCCTGGAGAAAATCCAATAGGGATCCCTCATCGGAGAACTCAAAAAACTTCCCTTCAAACTTACAATAGTTGGGGCGCCAACATATATTCAAGAGATCGAAGAATTTCTGGAGTTCTTTGTGAGGAATATTGGCCTTGACGAGTAGCTCGCCGATACGCTGCATGGTAACGGCTTTGGGAATATTCGGGAACAGGCCAACCACATCGAAAGAACAGATGGTTGTTTCTGGGTCCGCCAAAGAGGCCGAGTTCAAGACTGAATGAGGAGATTCGGAAGTGACGCACGACTTGAACCAACGGGCCAAACACTTGGCAAGAAAGTAAGTAGGAGAAAAAACAAATGAAACCACAGGTCGCATTGGGGTATTAGTCTTATGCACTTTAGGTAACCTGTAGAGGAGGTCATTTAATTAACAGTGGTCACATTTACCGTAAGGGATCCGAATAGCTTCTAAATGTAAGCGAAAAGCCCTCGAACATTATGGAAATAATTCGTCATCTCAACACCGATGGAATTACTGTCCTTCACACGTACATTCCGAAAAATGACTTGATTGAACTTGAATATGATTCACATCGTGATTTCTCGTTTGACCAATCTTAATTTTCTCCTCCGTCTTGTCAGTTGCTTTTATTTCGTGCCTGAAGATGGTTATTCAACCGAAAGCGCTTGTCGCATAGTTTTCTTTTTCTGCGGTTTTCTGCACCTTTTACTCCTTTTTTTGAGTATATTTCCTTTGATTAGATTTTCCAGTTTATCGTGGACTATCCTGAATGGGTCCTTGAAATTAGATTTACTCGACACAATCAGAAAGCACGAAAGAAAATAAGATGATAAAAACTATTGACGCGACATTTCATACGCATATCCCACCTTACCCAGGTTATATACTAGCTTTATATTAGCCTCATGATGGCTGTATACTAGCTTTATACTAGGATTTTACCAGTCTCAAACTAAACTTATTATATACCGATAAGGCAACCCCCTCAGAGTTTCACTAATCTTTAAGTAGGCTTATAATAGTGTATCCGGGCGTAGTGCTAAGTTTATATACTAGAGGATTTTACCAGTCCTAAACTAGACCTATAATAAAACGGAGAAGACGAAAGGACAGCGCAGATATGAAACATGATCTTTTCTATTTGGCTCCGTCAGAAGATTTTTTTCTTGACTGTCTCAACCACATCGTTCCTTCAACACCTCCGTGGTTCTTTACTCCACCCACAATAACTCGCGACCTCACCCGCCGCTTCTCTCGTTTATCACCTTCTTCCGCAGGATACTAGACACAATTCAACAAAATTCTTGATACCCTCCACAACCCTAAATCATGTTTCACCGATGGTTCCGAATATCAAAAAAAAAAAAAAAAAAAAAAACCCGCTTCGCATATTCAATAGGTCGTATCACAGTCTCTCACCGACACCGCAACATCGCATCAGTCTTCACCACTGAATTACAAGCAATCTTTAGCTGTCTAGAACACACCCGAACCAACCTACCCTCTTCTCTTCCTTTCTATCCATTCCTGATCATTTTCGACTCCCTTTCACCACTTGACGCTATCTCCATCTGCCTTTCATCCACTCATAAATCGTGTACACACTCTTGTTGCCACCTTCCACACCATTCCATTATTCTTCATCTGGGTACCTTGTCACGCGGGTATTTTTTAGGAAACGAGAATACAGACAAAGCAGCCAAATTAGCTACCCAACACTCCCTCACGCTTCGATCTCTACAAACATAACCACAAATTCATCACTCATGCATGGTTCACTGATTGGTCTAATCTTACATCACACTGAAACAAGCTAGCCCAAATTAAAAATATTCTCATCTCATCCCATGGGACTCTTCAAATCTAGTCATCACCCGTCTCAGAATGAGCCACACCGCAGACTCACACACACGTATCCGGTTCTTGGAATCAAGAATAAGCGCCGTTGATCGATTTTTGGTTAAGTTTATTTCCAAAAGAGGAAAATTGTTTGATTCTTCAATTCGTTGTGTGATTGTAATTCTCTTTCTTATTTTGAGCTCTACTCTTTTCAGCTCGTTTGAAGGCGAAGGAATGAGGTAGCATTGATAGATGAATCTTTTCTCAAAAAACTTTTTCCATACCGGCGGTGCTCAACCTTTTTGGACATGGAGCCACATAATATGAGTTGAAAATTTTCGCAGGCCTCAAGAAAAACTAAAATTTCATTATTTTGTAATAGGTTGATAATCAGACCAGCAGTAAAATGTGGAAAAGAAGGCGCACAATTTCATACCCCATATTAAAAAGTTGAAAAAATTGTTCACTCCCTGATCATAGAAATTATTGCTCTTTTGATTCTTTCTTTTTTCCCTCATTTTCCCCCATTTTTTTCTTGTTTCTTTTCATGTGCTCGCGGGCCTTAGGTTGAGCACCGCTGTTCCATACTATTGTCGTCATCGATATTAATAGGTTCTCAAAGAAAGGTGTACGGTCAGAAATGAAAAGAAACTGGATCCGATTTGTGGACCATTTTTAAAAGAATCGTTAATACCATGTTTGAGAAGATAGTAAAAAATAGAAGTAATTTATCTTATCAGGTATTATTAGCTCAACTGACCGGTCGAGCAGAGTACGTAGAGGCAGCTCGCGCGTTCTGTGATTTCAGTATTCATAAACAGACGAAAACTCCCAAAAAATTATTATACATAGAAAAATTTGGTACACTATGTCACGCTGCCAACATAGCGTTCGTTTGTTTGCAAGTAAGTTTTGTAGAAAATCACGTGTTTCGATAACGATTACCGTTCATCGATTGACTACGTGCGTTTTTTTCGATATTTCAAGGCCGTAGATGTGCTGCCAAGCTCGTCGGCTGAAGAATATCTCAATTTCGCCAAATCACAAATTCACTACATGTTGGGCGACTCTGGACGTAGTTACGTTATCGGGTTCGGAGAAAACTATCCTAAGCAACCGTATCACGCGGCCAGGTACACTTTTTTTCGCAGAAATATAGGCCTCGCTCAATTGTAAAACTCAAGTTCGTATATTCTGCGTTTTCCAGTTCGTGCCCGAATTTACCGAAACCGTGTGGATGGGACGATTTCCATAGAAATAGCCCTAATCCGCAGTTATTGTACGGAGCATTAGTAAGCGGTCCCGACGAGAATGATTTTTACGTGGATAAACGAGAGGAATATATTTATAACGAAGTCACTCTTGATTACAACGCCGGGTTCCAATCTGCGGTAGCTGGTCTTCGATTTTGGCAGTTGCAAGAGCAGAACAGAAGCTCGAAACCTAAACATTCGAACTTAAGATCAAGGATATATTTAAATTTGACAAATAAAATGGTATCTTAATGAAATTTATTGATTTTTTTTTAATAAATCGGAGTACGTTAATATACTCGTATAATGGTGTATAAATGCGCGCGAAAATCTGTAACGATCGATCGAAAATATCAAAAATATGCATGAATAGCTTAAATTGGTGAATCATCTGTCATACACCGATTTATGACACAATTACACGCGCGTTGATCGATTTTTGATTCAACTTATTTCCAAAAGAGGACCGAAAGAGAGAGAACTAACTGAGGGTTTGACATTGATACGCGGTTTATTTTTCTGAACAAAAAAGGAGAGGAAAACGACCGACATTGTAAAAAAATAAGCGAAATACGTGTTTATTCTGTCAAATAATCGAAATGGTTAATGATTTTAGCGAAATAGAGGAGAAAAATTCCATTTAGTTTTTTGGTAGGTAACCAATTAAAAATCTTCCATTCTAAAAATAAGATTCGCAATGGTGACGCAAAAAAAAAAAAAACATGTTTCTCTGGGAATAATCACACCATTGGATTACGAATGCTCGTTTGACTGCTTTTGTGCCAAAATTAAGGGGTAAGAGAACAAAATTTCAACTTAGCAAGTGGCAGAATCAAAAGAAAAGCCATCACGGGTCATTGCATCGAGTGTGATGACGGCGGGGTATCCGCGATGTTGGTTTCATCCAGTCCAACGACTCGGCTAGACCTTTTTCAAGTCTTCTTCCTCTGTCCAATCAAGAACTTGAAAACTCTTCCGATTTCCTCAATTAGGTTAGCTATTTACCCCTTCAGATCTTCTGTCTAAATTATTCCCAAGTCACTCTCCTGTAGGGATGCAATTCGTGTACAAGTAGAATTACTGTAAAAATTGAGCTGATGATAACTGAAGTGGGACCTGAAATAATTGAACTTGAAAGAGAAGAGTGACTGAAAAAATTTGGTGCTCTACCAAAATTGTGTGATCTACTACTCTAATAGCGTACACGTTCTACCAGCGTTTCAATGCTAGTGCGCGTGCTCTACCAAACGACGCAACGAAACTCCTAGATAAGTTTGTGCAATGTAGCTTATGTAAACCACTGACGATCACGTCCTGGTTCGAGCTCTGTCGCGCTGTTTGTTCAGAGATTCTGGCAGACAGACTTAAACAGACAGGTACAGAAGAGAATCCGATTCAGGTCGATGAAGCACGGTTTGCAGGCCGTCGGAAGTACTATCGAAGTCGTCTACTGGGAGGCAATGCGTCGTCTGATGACAAAGATGATGACGCTGACGTATGCAATGTGCGCGATCATGGCGCTAGAGTGGACGGTCCATGGGTCTTTGTATTTCGCCAGGGTAGAGAGTAGGATTGCCGTTACGACGTGACCAAGGTACGCTCTTGCCTATCATCAAGCGAGAGTGTGAAGTCAGACGTTATCCATTCCGATGAGTAGCCAGCGTACAGAAGCTTGACTGCTCCGGCGCACCAACATGAGACAGTGAAACACCAAGAAAACTACGTCGACCCGGTCCTTGGTGCTCATACCCAAGCCATCGAACAGTCTTGGTTAGATGCCGAAGTTTCCACTCTGAAGAAGAAAATAGGAGTTCCATTGTACACCCTCCAAAGCCATCTCGATTACTACTGTTGGCAAATGAAAAGGAAGAATGAACCAGATCTCTTCATTGCATTTCTTGACGACGTTCGACGCTTTAATACTGAAAGGTAAGTCATTTTGTACACTAAGACGAAACCCATTTTTGGGTGGATTTTGTACACTAAGACGAGTAAGCCGACCTCCCCGAGGTGTCTTCTCGGTGGGTAGATCACACTTCAATTTGTGGTAAAGCACAAAACTTTGGTAGAGCGCGTATGCTAGTAGCACCAAAAATTTATCTAGACTTGATGAATAAGCATGATAAGAGGCACGCAAAAAAACTCGCAGCTCTCTTTGTTCGCTGCTTGCGTTTTCTTTTTTTTTTCACTAATCAACCTTATAATTGGTGTGAAGATTTTCAATTTTGCATTCAATAATCGATTGGGTTCGATTTTGATAATTGCCCTCCCTGATCGATAGAATCAATTACTCAGGAAAGTCAAAGTTCACTGAAGAAAAAGTACAAAATTTTCAGAGCTTTTAGCGTAGATCAGAGACATCTTTAGAACCATAGTAGGCCTACTGGGTTTGATCTGGAAGGTTGAAATCTTCTTTACGTGCTCCTACTGTTCACGATATAGCTCGTAGGTCAAGAATCTTTCAAGTTCTCCCCCTCATTGCTATACGCAGCTCAAAAGTCGAAACTTTTCAAAGCTTTCCACTCTCTCGTTCATCGTCATTCGTTTAGCAGGATAATCGGATAATCGTAATATTTTCCAAGTTTCAAAAGTGGTTCAGAACTCTCGCCCTTCTCATCACTATTTTCCCGAAGGACTACACGACGGACGTTTTTCTCCGAATAAGCCTTCATTGAACAAGCTCTTTCAAAAAGGATGTCAAGGGAGACAGACTTGAGCATATCAGTACTTGGAAAAGCTCAGAGTTTAAAATTTATCGACAGTGGATGATAATCTCTTTCTGTGGCCAAAGGCGTAATTAGAAATTCTCTCGAGAGAAGGGGGTATCAAATTATTTTTCAGGAAAAAATGCTGGTATGATTTAAAAAAAAAAAAGCTTTATCGGTTAGTTGAAAGTTGGTTTATCTGCGATCCTCTCAGATAAAAATCGATTTTTCTCAATGCACTCACATGACGTGATTAAAAAAATAAATGAGAGCGCGTTCGGTTGCAGTCATTTGTGATAAAAGGCGAATCGCTTCAAAGAGAAAATGTGCAAATCACTGACACAGATTTGTTCAAGTAAAAGCTTTTTACCCGTAGATGAGCCATTGCTCATTGACTGACCTCTCTTGGACGTTGGTTTTAAGAAATATCGTAACGCGATTTCGTCCTTACATTTCTCAAGTGGTAATTTTCGAGATGAAATTCAATACCTTATCCGAATTTGTCCCCAACTTCTACTGGATGGATTGCGCTTATTTCCTTACCGACCAGCTTAATTTTCTTTCAGTCATCTCGGCATTAACAAAAATTTGTATTTTCAAAATATGCTACAACAAATCTTCATAAAAGGTACTGTAAGTAGGAGGAAAAAAAGTGTACATTACATTTTTGACATGTTTCATGTCTTTTTTGACACCCTATACACTTTTGAAAATTCGCGAGTACCAACCCCTCCCTCCCCCCTCCCCCCTAATAATGGACTTAGAAAATTTTTCGTGAATTACCTGGGAGGTCATCTAGAAATCTGCGAGTACCACCTTTTGAGTAAAAATAAAATGAAGATGAAATAAAAATAAAATAAAATAGAATAAAATAAAACTAAATAAAATTAAAATATAATTAAAAATACCTTCCCCCCTCTCCCCTTTGAATTACCTGGGAGTTCATCTAGAAATCTGCGAGTACCACTTTTTGAGTAAAAATAAAATAAAAATTTAAATTAAATTAAATTAAATTAAATTCAAATCAAATTAAAATTAAATTAAAATTAAATTTAAATTAAATTTAAATTAAATTAAAATCAAATTTAAATTAAATTTAAATTAAATTTAAATTAAATTAAAATTAAATTAAAAATACCTTCCCCTCCCCCCTAAGAATTACCTGGGAGGTCATCTAGAAATCTGCGAGCACCACCTTTTGAGTAAAAATAAAATGAAAATAAAATGAAATAAAATAAAATGAAATAAAATTTGATTCAATTTTATTTTATTTGAGAGACATAAGTTGGGGGTCGAGAGTTGTCTATTGGTCAAAAGTAATTTATTCCTATATTGAGAAACCATTTCTCTTTTTTGATGAGTCAGCCCATACTGGGGAACCACATAGGAGGATCGGCATAGCGGTGCTCATTATGATTCTTCTTCTGACGGTCGAGAAATGGTTTAAGAGAGTCATCATCTACTCATGGACAGACGAAACCGAATCGACTTGAGACAACGTTCAAATGACAATTTAACGAAAATAGTCAACTCTTTGAGACAATCTTTAACGGCTCCCAGGACAATGTGCAAGTCTTAATCAAGAAGCGGTAACCCAAGACTGTACCGGAGCTAATGCAATACTTCCAAATGCTAGATAAGATATGTCAGCGCCGTCTATAGTCGCTTTACTTTCTCAACTTTTTAGAATCCTCAAAATTTTCTTTCCGCACTTTTATAGTATTACCGTCACTTGCATGGGTTTTGTAATACGGTCGTACCCAAAATGTTCGCAGATAATAAAGAATTGGAAGGTACGATAAATTTGCTATGGAGCGTGTGATTACTCCAGCCTTAGTCTTGATCTCTGCTAATCGCACCTTATTGTCCTTACCTGGGTGAACTTCAACTGTGCGATCCATACACCAATGCGTAGGAGGTAGATCCTTCTCTTTCACTAGCACGAAATCATCGATTTTTAAATCGTCTTTCGCAATTTTCCATTTAGTGCGTTGATGCAAGGTGTTTAGATAATCGCTCAATTTACGTTTCCAGAACTGTTCTGTGATTTTCTGCATGAGTTTCCATTGTTTAATTTTACTTTTAGGTTCAACAATTAGAGCTGTGTTGGGAAGCGCAGTCAAAGGTCCACCGATAAGAAAATGACCTGGTGTAAGAGCATTAAGATCGCTGGGATCGCTTGATTCCGGAGTCAAAGGTCTCGAATTAAGAATAGCTTCAATTTGCGTGATGAGAGTGCGTGCTTCATCAAAATTTAGGATGTCTGTACTTCTAACAACTGACGTAAGATGACTCTTTATTGCCTTTATATTAGCTTCCCAGAGTCCTCCCCAATGAGGAGTGTACCTCATCAGCTTGAAATATATTAAAGTGGACTTGTACTGGACCAAGAAACGGGACGAACGAGCGGAGCGAGTGACTCCCAGGAAGCAGTCAGCCTAAAATACTCCGAACTTGACTTATACTAGAACAAGAAGCTGGAACTTTTGGAAATTTTTGAATGATGAAGAGCTTAAGAAAACTGGCGAAAAGACATGGAACATGATCTTCATATTTTTGGCAACGCCAAGAAATCCTTCTCACTATTAGATCTTTAGACGGGGAAAAAAAGGAGGTAATGCATGTGTTTTTTAATGTACCTTCTCAAAATTATAAACTTTTACTGTACTATTAAGAATTTGTGAAAAAAAAAGTTATTCATTGCAATGGAAAAAAGTTACATCTACTAATTCACTGTGGTGTATTGTATGGCTTCAACTTCTTTCTCTCTCCCCGTTTGGAATTCCATAATCACGAGTTCAACAATAAATTCTCTCTGGGCAAAGGAAACAAATCCAAATTTCATGAACCAATTTCTTCAATAATAATTGAGTCCTGCCATTCCAAAAAGACTTAGGTCCATTTTTAACGTTTTGAGTAATTAAAGAAAAATAGTTTTGTTTCATTTCTTATATGAGTTAATATACTTATTAAGTTTATTATATTTAAATAGCATCCTCGAGATGAAACAAAAATAATACCATGATACTTGAATGGAAAAAACTGCCATGCTCACGCTGGCAACGGGAAAGAGGTGCCAAAAATGGGACTAAAGTCTTTTTGGAATGGTAAAACCTG
This sequence comes from Aspidiotus destructor, assembly GCA_035079395.1. Classification (NCBI taxonomy): domain Eukaryota; kingdom Metazoa; phylum Arthropoda; class Insecta; order Hemiptera; family Diaspididae; genus Aspidiotus; species Aspidiotus destructor. The sequence goes on along the minus strand of JAVHKZ010000003.1, from coordinate 3,804,959 downwards.
TTTTGCTCAAGAGTAAACGTCTTCTTCCAATAATTATTTTTCGGCCCTCTTTCGATAATTCTCTTGAGTAGTTGGAGTATCTGGAGAAAAATTCATCGCAATTGGAGCAGATTTGCCGAAACCCTATATGAGAGCATTGGGTAATACTGGACTAAAGTCTTTTTGGAAATGTATATTTTGCAAGGTTGATATTCATCCTCTTAGAACTTCACAACGGTGATAGTTACAGTATTTTTGTTTGGTGCACTTTATCGGGGAAGACTTTTACTAATAGATGGCGCTAATAACTCAATACCACCAAAAATGAACTTAAGTCTTTTTGGAATGGCAGGACTCAATTATACTTTAAGCCAAAGAAACGCGTGAAAAAACTACAATAAACTACTCAACGATTGTGAAACCAGAATGTTTTTTTGCAGGATAATGAATTCTTCAGATGACAAGAATTAGGCAATGACACACGTGTTGATTGAATACGACCGGGTTGAAAAAATAAAATTCTGCATGAAAAGTTGCATTTTTCATACGGCAGGCGTTTTTCGAAATTTTAGTATTTATTGATGTTCATCATCATCACTATTCTTAGTCTTGAAAAGCTTTGGAGAATACGTTGCAGAATATTTGAGATCAGCAACCTAATTCAGTTATAATGAGCAATAGTTGAGCTACTTACCTAGTTGATGTGAACAGCCGAAAAAAATCCAACAATCCACGTGATTTGCAGTGCGCTTGCGGATTTCATGTACTTGGCATGGTCCAGTATAAGTCAACTTTGAATTATTTCAAGCTAGTAGCTTTTAGAAGCTCACTCGCTCCGCTCGTTTGCCGCCGTCCTTGTTCTGCTAATAGTGAAAAATTTCTCCTAAGTACTCTAACACAACCTAACCTAACGAAACATTCTAGAAGGAGAGTGGTACTCGCAGATTTCTAAATCACCTACCAGGTATAAAAATTTTCCTTCAAAACATGTGACCTGTTAGCCATTAGCACCAAGTACCTGTTCCGGAGAAAGGGTATCATTGCTGTTAGATATATTCAAAAATCCGAATTCGTCATTTTTTGTACGACCTAAAAACAGATTTCGACCGATTTATCAATAACGATCAGGAGAAGGGTTTCTCTCATAAGAGTAGCAGAGGTACTTTTCCCTCGATCGACTCGATGTTTACAGAAGACAGCAGTATCAGACTATAACGACCAGGAGAAAAGTATCTCTCATACTCTAAGGTAACTTTTCCCTTGAGCGCAAAAAATTCGTATTTCAAGAAAAATCCTCATTTTCGAGATCTGGCAGCACTGAAGGATAGCAATTGAACTCAGTTTTCGCTCTCCTGGCAATTTTCGTTCTGCTGTTAGTTGCCCTTATCTTGGAACAGGTCACAAATTTTCAAGTCCATTATTTGAGAGTATGGGGAGGGGTGGTACTCGCAGATTTCTCGATCACCTGCCAGGTATACAAATTTTTCTCAAAAAATTTTCCAAGTCCATCATTGGGAGGAGGGCGTGGTACTCAAATTTCCAGTATTGTATAAGGTGTGAACTAAAGACATGAAATATGTCAAAATAATTTTACAATGCTTTATTCAAAGAGTAGGGTTATAATACTTCGCCCAGGGGAAACCTCGATCCGGTTAAGAACGCACAACCCTAGAAATTCTGAAAAAAAAAATGTATGTTGTTTTCTAACATCGTGAACAAAATTCCAAGTTTTTCCATACGTTAGACTTTCCCCTAAGAAAAATTCTTCATCTTTAGAGAGAATACTGGTTAGTTTCAATTGGATAACTGGCCATGATTGTTTTTAAGATCTACAAGTTACATGATAGCGTCATACCTATGAAGTATCCATAATTTGAACTTTGTTTAAGCATGAAAATAAGTTATCATCAATCATAGACAGAGTCAGTCATAGTTGGAAGGCTTTCGTTTTTTTACCTAATGCAAAACTTAGAACAAATCTGGCTTCTTCCAGTTTGCGTTCCGTAGGTAAATTTTTTAACCAGATTGCGTCCCGCGCTTAAATTTTCTAAGCAGATTTTGAATGCAGTTTGCGTCTCGAGGTAAACGAGAGAATGTACATGTTGCGTCCCATCTAAAATATAATTCCATTCTGATCACGTGCGTCGACCTGCGATAAGACTATCTTTTATTCGTCATCGAGACTGATACTCAGGACCGAGACTCGAGACTAAGACTCAAGCTTGAGACTGAGACTCAATACCAAGACGGAGATTCACGATTGAGGCTCGAGGCTGAGACTCGAGACTCGGGACTGACACTCAAAACTGACACTCGAGGCTGAGATTCAAGCATGAGACTTGAGACTCGAGACTGAAGACTGAGACTCGAGTTTGAGGGTCGAGGAAACTGAGACTTGAGACCTGCCGCTTCATGCAGCAGCTAGTCCTCAGTCTGGTTAAGTGGGAAGGAAAATGAGCCTGAGACGCAAAACATACATTTCATGGGACGCAATGTGGTTCGTTCATAATTTTCACTGGGACGCAAACTGAAGTATCTTTGCGTCCCAAAAAGGAACACGGGACGCAAACTGCTGACACCGACAAATCTTAGCCTTTCTCAATGCGTACGTTACCAATTAATTTTAATATTTTCACCAATCAGAGTTCTGAATGAAGCATCGCATGTACATCGTCGCTATATGATTCAAAAACTGATTCTTCACCCCCTCAAAAAGAAAATTGAAAAGAAAGACACTTCAAAAAGTTGCATAGGTCCTTTGTTTATCATCCGGTATGCTTATCGGTCTGATTTGTTTTCGCTCGATCACAAGGAACAATCGTGAGCCTACCGCAGAATATTTTGCCACATGAAAATTTCATTGTACGTAAAAAAATTTCACAAAAAGAATACAGGAGTTTCGTTCTTTGGCTAAAGTATTTATTTATTTATTTATCAATTTAAGGTGCCGCCCTTCGACCTCACGGCCAATTACGGGGACTTTTTAAAATCATAGATAATAAAATGGTAGCTTTAAAAATCTTAGTAAAAATTCGTACTAGGATCTTACGTATTTAATTGGTAAAAACAGAAAATACTGATGCTTAGGAAAAAATAGAAGTGCTAGTATTCTGCGAAGAGAAAAAAACATATAAAAAAAGAAAGGAGTACTCGTACAAAAGGAAACATAATGAATAAATTTTGTTGGTAGAAGAGAAACTTAATCGATAGAGAGTTGCTTGAATGAGCCTTCCATGCCGAAAAGATCATCGTGTGTCTTAGGTTTGCCGGGACGTTTTGTTTCGTCGGCCTTAACATTTTCTTCAGCCAGGAACCATTGACGGTAACTAACCATCAACTCGAGCCATCGCTCTGAAAAATTGAAATACCTTCTTAAATGGGCTTCAAAACAACACGATAAGAAGATACACAGAATTTTACGAACCGTTGATCTCTTCGAGAGATCCAGCCGAACCGCCGTACTCTTTAGGAAGAATTTCTTTCGGGACATATTCGAACAAGGAGTTCGCATCTTGATGGACGTATATCTGAAATTGTGAAATTATCTAGTCGGTTATACAGTATGTAAATCCTTCAAAATTATTCAGAAGAAAACGAACCCGTTCGCGGAGTTTCTCCTTGAGGATGGGTTTGACGAAGTTGATAATTGTGTCGACCAGCGGGGACACGTTGATGACATGCACTTCTTTCACCTTTACCGGGTAAGCCTCCTGTTGGATAAATAAAATTAATTTCTTGAGTAATATGTCACAACTAAATTAACCGACGTTCCCAAAAATAATAGCAAAATGACTCAAAGTATAAAAACTGGACGAAAATTAGAACTGAAGGAGTGGTTAGCACCAATTCGATTTGTTCATGACATACATAGATATTCAAAAATGAGTTCGCGATTTCTATGCTTTAATGAGAGCGCCCACCAAATCTCAGTTCTTCATGGGGCAAGAATGTACAAGAGTATGATCGAGTGATGAATATTTTTTCCAAGATTGTATTTAACAATCGTACATGCCACTCTTCTAGTGGGAGCATCCCCAATTCGACTGCCTCCGCTCAACTGTATCATTTTACTTTCTCTTGCGCGAATCAATTCGAAATACTCTCCTACCTATCGAGCATTTTATATTTTCAACTTCCTTCCTTAGGAGGTCATCGCGCTACTGAACTTCACGAGAATCTGTCACTCATGTAAACAGAGAAAGACAGTTCCCAACCCTTGAAGATTCGAATAAGTGATCATAGAGGGAAATTCTTACCTGGACGCAAATGAAAAATTTCTTGAGCAAAGCCGGAGTGAATTTCGCAAAATGTTGGGCAAAATTTTGTGGTGTCGCTACAGAAGCATCCAGAATGTAAATATCACCGGCGACTCCGACTAATTCTTCTTTCAGACGAATGTCTCCGATCATTAGTACGGCCTTCATGGCGTCGGCCACGGTGGCGGCCACGTGCTCCATATCGACCCCTCGCATAATAACCACGCGTCGTCCGTTCTTCGTTAGGCCGGGCAGCGGAGGAATATTCCTGCAAAACGAAACGTCTCTCAGTAGTACATCTGTATTCCTTTCCCGACTCTAAATAATCGCTATTTTCATTTACACTATTCTCATAACTTCTCTGATTTCTGGTAGTGTTGGATCTCTGTTGCTGAAAAATTCTGGTACTGCAGCCCGCATGGTGAAATACATATCCAACTTTCTCTTCGTCTTCTCGAGCGAGAATTTGCAGCCGCGAAGGAAGGTCATGATTCTTGCATCATCTGTTGGACAGAGAGAGAGAAAATAAAGTTTTAAACGGGTTTACCCATCAATAATGATGTTAATCGGACGCATCGTTTAAAAAGGTGGAAATTAATCAAATATTTCGGATAACCAAGTTCACGCGTATATAGATAATAAAAATCTGCGCGGTTAAAGTTGACCTTCGCGTCTTTTTTTTATTTAATGATATTAAATTGGTTGCATACGAATGTAATGTGGATTTTTTTTTTTCCTTTTTCTTTCTAATGATCAATTTTATTCTCCTTTATCTTATTAAAACAACGAGCAGATCGAAATTATTATTTTTTATACTTCATAACTCCTATTTGAATCCGGACGTATCTTCATTTCTGTTTGACGAAGAACGTCAACGAGAGAAAAAAAATAACGTGAATAATTATACATCATTTATAAATGAATTGACCCATATTCACGAAAAGACTCAAGGTTAAGAAGTCAGCCGCTGTTTCAAACAGTTTTTATGAGGTATGCTGATCGATTAATTAAAAATTAATGAGACATAATTATTTTGGAAATTGTGTTCATTAAATGCTCAAAAGTCTCTTCGTATACGATGATCTTTTTAGCTTTCGTCGAGCTTGACTGGTTTACCGAAAATCAGAGTTTATGATGAAAAATGGATAAATTTCCTTTAAGGAATACAAAACGAGTGAAGGTACGATTTTCTGCACAAAGGATATAAAAGTAGATTTTGTCAGCTCAGAAACCTGGGTGGGAAGTGCATAATTGGAATTCATACGAACCATTCATAATTTCAAGTATGATCATTAGGTCATAATTTTTACATGTTTACTAGCCGCTGCGGCGCCAACATGGGGTCATTCTTTGCACTCGCGAAATGTTCATGCTTAGATAAGGAAAATAGCTTAGAAGACCCGTGCTCGCCGTGCCCTGCACTCGCCTGCAGCGCTGTTGGGAGCTCACAAATGCGTTTGTTTTGTACAGGCATTCTCATGAAATCATTCAATTCAATTTTTTACCATTTCCACTCCGTTCCAAATATCACAATTTTGGGCTGGACAACGCTAGTATTGCGCACTCAGTGCAGGTAAAGGGTGGAAGGTTTCGTCAAATTGATTTTGATGAATTTTTATAGGAGAAGATGATTAGTAGAAAATTTTATGCTCTACAAATTTTGACCTTTACATTCTTTGCCTGAGTATATTGAAATCAAATTGTCGTGCTTCCATTTTCAATTTTACGATTGAAATGCTCCTAGCGGATGGCCGACCCAAATTCATAAGAAGGCCTTGTTAAATAAGTTATCTTTATTAAATACGTCGGTGAAAAACCGCTTTTAGTGCTCGCTTGGGAGTCTGGTGAAGGAATGAATGTTTCCTTTTCATGTGATTACCAAGTCACTTCCCTTATGAGTAATAGGGCGACTTTCTAATTTGTATTCTATTGTGTTTCATTTGATGATAAGGTGACGTCATTTCGTAGTTGTATTGCATGCTTTAACAGGCCTCTCCTATTTTAATATCTATTGTATAGCTAGGTAATCCAATTACCCCTCCTGTCATTTAGAGGCGGAATTTTTGCAAGTCCAACTCCTTTGATGGTTGACATTATTTTTCAAGTTCCTCTCCTATCATATCTACAACTTTAAAGTTCTTTGGTCGTTGCGATTCACTCTAAAATCAGTAAAGCCTCATCATTTGATTGTCATGTCGCAAGCCTAATTTTCGAATTTTTTTCAAGTGCAAGTTCTTAAATCGAATCGATTCGGTCTACCAAGTTACGGCTAGACATATTTTGAAATGTTCCACAATACTCCAAAGAGTAGACTGAAGGTAAATCTACAAAAAGCCCCAATCGCGAGTGCCTTCGGTTAAAGAACCATTCTCAAGCAAAGATAAAGAGCGACTAGGGGTATTTTCCCGTCAACGTCCTTCATTAGGGTAGTTCAGCTTCTGCAGGACAGTAGACGAGAGGACGTCAAGATTTACAAAGAGACCCTCTCTCTTCGCCCATAGAACAGGTTCCCTGTTTAGATTTTGACCTTGACTACTTCATATGTGAGCCCATTCGCAAATTCGGTCAATGAGTCTTCCCTCTTTGTCCACTGATTGGTGCAATTTGGTTAAAAAGGTGAAGACTTGAGAAAAAATCTGCAAAAAATTTGAAATTGGACCCATCTGAAAGATAATTATGAGATCTACGACTTCCATTCTCGACATTTTTCTGCTTAAAACAACATGTAGGGCAGTAAAGTTGATTTTGCATACTTAGGTCTACAATTTTTAGCTTGGAGTGCGTACTAAATATCGCTACTAGCACTCCTACTGGATTCATAGTTCGCGAAAGAAGCCCAGAATGCAAACATGTAATGGTGTTCCGTGGTAGACTAGGGTGTGAGAGAGAACCACGGGAGAGAATGCGGGACGTAGTAAGACGCCATAGGCTTATACTAGTCTGTTCAACGACCGCGAGCGAGCCAGTCAGAACAGTATACTAGACTTATACCAAGGTAAGAAAGAGAGCGAATGAGTGGAGCGTGCAACCGTGAGCTAGTAAGCCTAACATGCGCAATGCATTAGTAAATTAGAATTCATGTTGTAAGCTAGTGGAGGGTTACGTTACCCCGTTGAACCATGTAGACCGTCGATTTAGGGTCGATTTTGAGTCATAGGCAATGTTGATTCAAAGTCGACAGAATTTGTACGTCAATTCGACATCTTCACCAAAGTCCATGAAAATGCAGTCAATTTTGATGGTATATCGACTGCATGACGACGTCGATCTGAAATCGAATTATAGTCAACTCAGAAAACATTTTGTTCGATATCATGTTGAATGCATTTCGACGTCGACTCCAAGGCTACCAAAAATGTGATTGATATGAGAAAAATATGAACAATTTGCACACCCGATGTCGTCGGCAACAAATGGTTGATTTTTGGTCGACTACAATATTTTTATTGTTGACTTGAAATCGACTTGGAATCGAGGTCGATTTCGAGTCAATTTAGTTTGGCCCTAATGTTGACCGAAAATCGACTGAAGGTAGACTCATTGTCGGCGTCGATATTGAGTCGACTTCTGGTCGATGAAAAATCCGAAAATGTCGACTTAGAATCGGTGTCGATTTTTGGTCGACAAAAAAATGTGAATTTTGTCAATTAACGTCGACTTCATTTTGACTTAGAGCTAAGAGTGTTTATTCGGAATTGACTTAGAATCGACGAAATGTTTAGTCTACTTGGCGGGAGACCCACCATCCGTTTAGTTACTGAGGACCCACAGAGAAATTCTGTCCACGTACGCGTAACGCAGGGACTTGGAAAAATTTGTGACTTTCTTGACTCTTAACGCTGGGACTTGGAAAAATTCCGGGCTCTTCTATGCACTCAGCTTTCCATCATCAGCCGCGGGTCTCCCGCAACTCTTGATCCCTGAGCAAGAGCCTGTAAATTTTTTTCTGTAACTTTACTACTCGCAGATAAGTTATGCATTCATGGTTACTTGAGGAGGATTTAACGTACCATATTTTTGAGAAACAGGCTCCAGGTTAAGACGGTCGAACAACGAAATCGATCTCATACGAACGTCGAATGTACAGCGAATGAAATCTCATGTAGGTACTTCAAATCGACTATATTTTGACGTCAATTCAAAGTAGGCATAAAACTATCTACTCATAACAGACTTCATTTTGGGACGAACAAAATTTATAATTATTCACTTTCGATGTTGATACAGGGCATATGGACAAGAATCGTTTCCGTCGAATCGACTTCTTGTCGACGTCAAATATCACAAGGTCATTAAGCCTTCATGAACAACATTCTACAATTATTGAAACTCATATTGAGTGGAAAAAGGTGTAAGTAGAGCGTTTAAAATTGAAAAAGTCTTTTCAAATGTACAATTCTACTTTAATAGTTGCTTTTACAGAAGTACTTTCGGGTCTTCATGGGAATCCTGATGGACTAAAGTACGCCAATATAGTGGAAGAGATCTTGAGCCAGAACTACTGCCACTTCAATAACAAATTCTACAACCAGGAGAGGGGACTTGCGATGGGATCACCGTTGTCACCAATCCTGGCAGAGATATTCATGAACGACATGGAAAACAAGATATTGAAGGGCAGCAAGTTCAGAAACTCAATCAAGCACTGGGCCAGATATGTAGATGATATCCTGATTGTGTGGACAGGCACTAACAGACAGGTGGACTTGTTGCTTTTGGAAATGAATGCGATGAATGACAGCATCAAATTCACAGTGGAAAAAGGCAATGAGACCATCAACTATTTGGACCTTACACTCACACTGGATAGTGATAGGATAGAGTACAAAATCTACAGGAAGCCAACGCACACAGACACCATCATCCCAAATGACTCCTACCACCACCCTAAGCACAAGCTAGCGGCAATTCAGAACTACTGCCATCGAGCTATTTCTGTACTAAAGAACAATGAAGAGAAGAGGAAAGAAATAGAGGTAGTAAAGCAGATCGCAAAAACCAATGGCTTCCGTAGTGGTGTGGTGGAGGCAATCTTTAGGAAAATGGAAAATAAAAAGGGAACCCATGAGAGCACGGTGAGAAAGTACTCCGGATCAATACCATACATAGGAAAGTATACAAATAAAGTGATAAAGGCGTTCAATGGCTATGAAGTAAATGTGGGTATCCAGAATAACTTACCCATGGTGAAAAGAATTAGCAACGACCAGACGGAAGCCAAGGACGAGGGGAGCTTGAGTGGAGTTTACAGGCTCAGTTGTGACCAGTGCGAGGGCATATACATTGGTGAGACTGGGAGAAAGTTTGAGATCAGAAAGAAGGAGCACGAAAAGTCAAAGGAGAAAGAAGATGGCAAATCACTGTTTGGCAAACACTGTAATGAGGAACACCACAATGGAGATGGGATATTTGAAATCATGCGTGTAGAGAATCGCTTGAAAAGAAGAAAACTCTGGGAGCAAATGGAGATTGCAAAAGCCAAGAGGAAGAAAGCCTTCCTCTTGAACAATGTAGTCACATCCGACAGCGAAAAATTATTCGGCCTGGTGATTGGACGAGAGAAGAAGAACAGAGTTGACCAATAAGATGGCAGGAAACCAGTTAGCCATTAGGAACACCGTATTTAGCTTTAGAATGAGAACCAATCACTAAGCAGCATGTTTTAGCCAATAAGAACGCTTTGTCTAAATAGTGTAAAAATAAGTCTCTGAGTGAACCAATCACAGCACAGCATTGTAACAGCCAATAAGATCACAGTGTTATACTATAAATACTCTTGTTTAAGGCCTTTTCTTCAGTTGCGACACAACTGATGATGGGATAACACCCGAAAGTACTTTTGTAAAAGCAACTATTAAAGTAGAATTGTACATTTGAAAAGACTTTTTCAACATCCTACAAAATGATGAATGTTATTAGGATATTCGAGGGACTACGCACATATACCAACACACACTCGACAAGCGTCGCGTAGTGACCGGCGGTAGATTGAACGTTGTAGGGTATTAGGGAATTGATAAGCAACCTATTCTACACGAATTTGGAGTTCGCTAACGAGTAAAGCACACCGTTAAGGGACTACTTCAACTTTCAGGCTATATACACCGACCTTTGAACTGTATATGATGGGAAAGGGACTTGGGAAATTTTCGACTTCCAAGCTTTCTTTGAAACTCCCCCCTCCCTCATAAAACAGGCTTCCTGCTAACAATATTTGTATCAAACTAAAAATTTGCGCTACAATTCTGTTGATATGAATGTATTTCCTAAGGCTTAGGGGTCCCTGAGGTCATTCTAAGAATTGCGTCTCAAAATCGCGAGACAAAAATGACATCTTGAGCTGATGGCTCGAAATTTTAACTTTCGTCGTTACTTTGGGATTTGAATCCTGATGAACTTCAGTATACTAGGCCTAGCACATAGTATCCTAGAAAAAAGGAATGGATTTTCTGGCATAGCCAAAAATACTAAGATCATGTTTCATATCTTTTATGGCATGCTCCGCTCGTTCACTAGTATAAATCTATTTTAGGCGAATGACTTTAAGAGGGCTCCTTGGTCTAGTATAGGTCTACTTTAGAATATTTTTCCAAGTCCAATATAAGTATACTACGGATACTGTAGAAGGAGTGGTGCTCCCTGACTGCTTGGAAATAGAAGGTATAAATATTTTTCTCGGAAAATTTTCTCAAGTCCATAATTCAAGAGTGAGGGGGTGGTACTCGCACGGGGGAAGGGAGTGATATAAGGTGTGACAAAAGACATGAACCTTGTCAAAATCGCGAGACGAAAATGACGTCGTAATGGGCATGGAAAAATTTTGTTTTTACTAAGTATACTTTGGGTCCTATATCCTTAGCTTTCATTATATGCACTAGGTCTAATATACAGTATACTTCATTTACGTTAAATCGATGTAAGTGCAATCGAAATTTAGCGAAAATTTTGGCATAAAAATCAATTATGACTTTTAAATATTTTCTATCGAGCAGATGGCGTGGTAGAGAAGGTGGAAGCCTAGCGACACTATCGTCCAGATCAGTTATGGGCAAACTACGGCCCGCGGGCCAAATCCGGCCCGCGAACGAGTCCAATCCGGCCCGTGACACGATTCTGAAATTTGGAATTACAGATATAAAGTAGCTTGTCAAGGTTGAGTAGACAGTCATATCTTCTGTTCCTTGTATGAAGGAGTCCTAAATCACGCTTTGTATTATATCAGGTCTTGCCATATTGCTAGCGTAGCCAGAGTCAGTTTGCTGTTCACTTCAACAGTAGTCTGTGTCTTATGCTCGTTTCGCTTTCTCAAGTTTTAATCTTTGTTAAATTTTGATCTCCACAATGATGAGCAAGAAGCGTAAAATTGATTCCGAGTGCTGTACTTTTAAAGATGAGTGGACTTGAAAATACTTTTTCACGCTTCTTGGAGATAAACCTGTGTGCCAAAAAAAAATGAAGGTAAACCATTCAACAGAGAATCTGTTGCAAAGATCTGAAGAGAACGCAACGAGTTGAAAATATTTTATTTACCAAGGGATGAGTTCCGATCTTGCTATCGAATATGAAAATTCTAGAAGACACCTTTGATTACGCCAAATTTTTGACTACAGCAATTAAAAGAAGACTGGCATATTATTGAGGTACGATGAAGATCAGCGACGGAAATTTTTTCTGCATTTCCCCTCTCAATACACTAGGTATAACAAATGTTGTAATTTGCTTCTCCATTAAATTATGCACGTAGTGTGAATACGTGGTAAAATTTTGATAGAAATTAATTTTCGTCGATCTTTTTCGAGTGGCGAAGGTTGTTATTTTACTTCGTATTTGTCGTCTCATACTTTCATCCGCTGAATGACCTTGTTTCTTATTTGATCCAATGATGATTGATGAGTGATGAATACTCGTTTTTTCATTCTTATTAAACGTAGGTACTTCGTTGAAAGATTCACGCACGGTTTTTCGTTCGCACTTCTGTGCACCGGAAGATACTTGGTGATTTTTAGGAAAAAATTTCGAAAATTGAGCCTAATTTAAATCGTGAACGATGGAGAAAAGGTCAACCACATAATACTGATTTCAAACAATTAGATTAACTGGTAATTATGGCGTCTGAACATTATGGTTTATGGGTTTATGAGCGTCAGCAATGAGAGCTATCTCCTACTTTTCCTAAAACAAAACCCTTTTTTTCCTTTACTTACTGGTCGAGATGACCATTCACTTCTTAGAGTACCTAATTAGTACTATCATCATTGTTGCATACCTTCCCAATTCGGCAGATGAGGTTGCCTCGCGAGCCATTCTTTAATATGAGCCAAATCACTATCTCTGGTATTGACATCCTCATTGAGTTCAGATCGAATACGCAATTGCTGCTCCGGAGACGGTTGTACCAGGGTCATGACGTATTCTTGAGTTCTCCTGCAACGTAGAAAGAAAAAAAAAATAATCATAGAATTCCTATTAAAAACAGTTTTCATAGGTACATAAGTAAGATTATTATGAGATTTGGAGAAACTTTCCAGTTGCTACTCTGTATTTATAATACGCAATATGTTGAAGGTCGCTTTTGGTTTCAGTATTCTTAGACGTGAGCTATTGCTCTGTAAGTACCGAGTAAAGTTGAAATTCGGCGCTAGTTTCTGAGATTGAGGTTCCGCGCTAACCCTCAATTATTTTATTATTTCTCGCATCACAGCTTACACAAACAGACTGCAACCGTACGAAATAATTTTTTTTTTCTCATCTCGAGTGAATCATTCTAATTTGTACAAATAGGTTAACAGGGCAGAGGAATTTAGTGAATCATACTGGATTATGCTACACGCACGTATCGATGGATTCAACGATTATCGGGTAATACTCGTCAAATAATGAAGGATGAAAGTATATTCGATTTAACCGTAGAAAAAAAATATAAAACTCGAATAGCGCGAAATTTTTCGATAACGGTGTTACACTATCGTAAATATACAGACGTTGGTATTTTCAAGGACGTTTCAATTGCTCACTCGCTCGAGACCGAATTACTATTTGCGGCCGTTCACATTTTTAGGTAAATGACTGCTTCAGACATGAAATAAACATTAGAGAACAGCGAAGAGTTAGTTTTACAATGTGACATTTTTCTTGGCGAAAATGAGCACGAAACAAACAGAATATGGACAATGTTTCTATTTTAAAAAATATATCAATGTCTGGAGAAATTTTTTGCAAAATGTTCCATCCACAGTCTTGAGATTGACTTCGAAGTCTTGACTAGGCTCTCAATACATTTAGACCTGCGTCCCTCAGACTAGTAAGGTGAAAAATTTTGTTGGCCTACCCTCAAATCAGACCTGTGCACTCAACTATCTGCAGTCGAACAGAGTGCACTCGAAAACAGAGAATTCACTCAGTTTAGAAAAAGTACAAATGTTCAGTTAATTTTTAAACGTTAGCTCAGAAAGAAGTTGAATTTGCTGATTACCAATTTTGAAAGAGGTAGGGATTGATAAACGTCCTGATTGGCAAACGACATCTAATAGGTATTCTTTGAATCTTAGTTTGTGTAAGTCTTTCATAAGTGGTTGCAACGACTATTGTGGAAAGTTGAGTAAGAAAGAAAAATAAAACAAGCAGGCCATATTCAAGGAATGAGGGCAGAGCTTCGCGACCAAACAATGGTAAAATGTATTGAGGGCCAATACAACCATGTGTAGTACTCGAATGCAGTACAGAACTAGGATGAGACTTATTCTGTTCATTTTTTTTTTCTCTGACGGGATATTTACTTCTGTCAATGGAACATCCTCAAAAATGTCCAAAAATTTCCTCGTCCGTTTGCTCAAAAACCTAACCTAATGCAAAGTCTTGGGGAAAAATTTTGGTCTATAGAAGAGGACTGGTGCTTTGGAAAATTTCATTGAGTAGCAGGGGAAAGAGATGACTGATCTGGAGAGGATGAACGCGTTGTCAGATATTTGGGCTGATATATCATCAGAAAATCAAGAAGTCCCTGAGAAAATCTGATCGAAGAGCAAGGGGGGGTAGCTAACTTATTTGCGGGACTTCCATAAAAAAAAAAAAAAACGACAGTCCAAATACACCTCAAACTCTATTTCTTAGCCTCATGTAAGAAGCCTAACCCCTGGTATCCAGCTATTCACCTCAGCCCATCTTGCTTAGCTTAGCCCTCTTCGGTGGTATTACAGGACCAGCATAGTTTCACCATCCTCTTATGCTCGAATGAATAAACAATCATCCGATTTCTACTCATACAACCCACCTCTCTTTGTGGTATCCGACTATCCACTTCAACCCATCTCGCTTAGTTTCGCGCTGTCCAACAGTATTACAGGACCAGCTTAGTTCGCCACTCTTCAAACAATTTTGATGAGATCGGTTTCTGGGTTGCAGTACATTATAGCTAGAGCAACTTCTACTAACCGCCGCTCACTCTTCAAATAATTATACTTAAGCTGCTTATTTCACCTAGTTCAGCCCCTTCCGGTATGATGTGAGCCAACCTATTCTAGCGTTTTTCGGCCAGGTTAGCTCCCTTTCAACATTATTTTCTGCACTAATATCTTATAAACTGTGAATCAGCCTACTTTAGGCCCTCCTCGGACAGTATCTAGAATTTATTATACTAGGTTGAAGCCTAACATTTTGACATGTCTCATGTCTTTTCTCTGACCTCTATACGGATTTCGAAATTTGCGTGCGTGCATCCGTCCGTCCGGCCAGATGACCTTATATACTAGACCTATGGCTGAAGCCGTCATTACACTAGGTTTTATACTAGCTTTATACTGGGATCATACTAGTCTATAGATATTCTGAACCGGACCTCGTATACTGGATCACTAACGCGAGTGAGCCCCTCAAAAGCCATATTGACGGTCCCCAAAAGCTATTGGCTTGAAATTTTCAACAGGGACCTGTTTTATCGGAGGGTCTCCCCGAAAAAATGTCCGCTGTCCGCCGTCCGGGAGGCAACATGCCCTTGGGACTTGAAAAATTTTCCAAATCCCCTCTTATCATAGACAGAGGTCGAAAATTTTCCAAGTCCGCTCCTATCATACACATATCCGGCTGAGGTCGAAAATTTTATCCCTCTCTTATCATATGTAAACTAGTATGGAGCTAGGATGAAGCAAGGAGGGGTTTTAGCCTAGTTTAAGTCCAGTATACTGTATTTCAAGTCCTCTTCCTATCTTGTTGTATAGCTTGAAAGTCGGTGAGTATAGCCTGATCAAAACAGCTCCTCCAAGTGACTAGATATGCAATGCTTCATAAACCAATATTGTTCAGCCCCTTCAATAGGCCAGATATGCAATGCTTCAAACACCACTCCTTCAATAAATTCACAATACCCCTTGTATCATTTTGCAGTATTGATGGCCCGATTAAAATAGCTCCTTCAAGTAAATAGATATGCAATACTCCATACACCGATTGGCCCAGCCCCTTCAATGAGCCAGATATACAACGTTTCAAACCAGGGTTCCCTGCCTCCCCTCATTGAACTCCGTTAAAGAACCCGGGAGTTTTGCACTAAGCCTAATTTAGGGCGAGTACAGCCTAGTATTGAGACAGAGTAATAGAGGCATGTGCTTGGCCTTGTTCAAGGCTTTAATAACTTAATTAGGCCTAGTTTAAGGCAGACTAGGCTGCTTCTATCCATCTTCCCCATTTCTAGTCCAGCATACTTTTTCGCGAAAGACTCGCCATCCGTTTAGTTACTGGGGGCTCTCAGAGGAATTCTGTCCGCGAACGCATAACGCCAGGGGGCACGCTGTGAGGTATAGCGCTGGGACTTGGAAAAATTCGTTAACTTCTATGGGCTAGTATAGGGACTTGAAAGAATTTTGAGCTTTTCTATATCCTCCACTAGTTAGTATAGGGACTTGGAAAGATTCCGGGCTCTTTTATACCCACCTTATACCTCTATATGGGCTAGTATAGGGACTGAGAAAATTCTGGGCTCCGCTATACCCCTCTATTGACTAGTGTAGCGATTTAGAAAAATTTCGAGCTCTTCTATGGGCTTGTATAGGGACTTGGAGAAATTCCTGGCTCTTCTATAGTTCTCTATGAGACTTAGAAAAATTTGTAACCTTTTTGACCCTTAACGCTGGAGCTTGGAGAAATTCCTGGCTCTTCTATAGTTCTCTATGGTACTTAGAAAAATTCGCGACCCTCCTGACCCTGTATGTTTTTGGGAGCGGGGAGGTCGACTTGGACTTGAACTCGTAGATGTACAGTAGACGTCTGGGATGCCGATAAAAACATTGATATGAGGAAGTCCAATCCCAATTATGCGAACTTTCAATAGCTGATATCGGCACGTTGAAGACATTGACCAGTTTAAATTTCTTTTGATGTCATTATTATCCGTTGAATCTGCTTGCGACGTGATTATTTTCATTAGCTCGTGACGTCATCAGCTTGGATTTGCTCATGACCTCATCAATATCCATGACGTCATCAACATTCTTTCTTCTTTTCCTCTTTTGGACTGAAGCAAATTTCCGGATTTGGTTGCATATTACGCCTATTTCAAGCCCGGTAGGCTCTCGAGGCGGGAGGCGCAGCGCTCTTCCGCTGCCTAAATGTGGCCCAACTTGTTTCATTCTAATGTAGTACGTCTCCGAAAATATAGGCTTGAGCTCATACTAGGCCTAGTTTAAGCCTGATTTGAAGCTTGTAGAGCCTAACACTGTATACTTGGGCAGGGAACCTCGAACTCGGCCTTAAAGATTTCTGGGGTAGGTCGAAGGCCGAGACTCTGAGTCCATCAACGAAGGCTAACTCGGTTACGCGGATTCCCAATAGTGAAAAATGTATAAAAGTTTGAAATTCTCCTTCTTCTTATAACCTAATTTATCATGCTAGTTTATCAATTTATAGTGCCCATCTCATTCAGGTTAGTTTGCTATATATTAGCCAACGAAGAAAAAGAAAGAGAAGAGATTTGGTCAGATTGTCCAGCAAAATTATTTGAATAAAGAATATGAACTCACTTGTAAACCCGGCCTGAAGATGAAATATGTCATTAGAGGTTCATCAACGGAATGAATTGAGGAGAACAGGTAAATGACTCACCTAGAAGAGGTGGTCTCGTCATTAGGGCATTACGTCATCACGAGATTTTAAATTAAAACGGCAGAAAGGAAGCTATGTTGCTCCAAAGTGAAAAATCTTTAAGTCGCTCTGTGATACAGGCCGACATTTTTCCCAGACACGAGTCTTAAGATTAAAAACAAGAAATTGGGGAAAGAGGGCAAAAGACGGGGAAAACAGTAAGAGACAAGAGAAGAAATATATTTTGATGGGACACTGGATGGCAAAAATCATCAGATGACTTCCCTAACAAGACGTTCCCTATCATCTCGTGATTTGTTTTCATTCGGTGTTTCAAAATGCAAATTCGTGGAATCTCATCAATACTCATTATCAAGATTGCTCCGGCAAACATTCTTGGTGATCATGGGTGCAAGTGGCTCAATTCAGTTTCAAGAAGCTAGGAACGTTTTGTCAAATTTAATAGCAAAGATTCTAATCAACATATAAATTACTCATTTTATCGTTCTGATAATGTGAGGGTATCAAAATTCCAAACTCATACAATTTCGAGCTTCATCAAACGTAATTCAGGAGCCCAATCAAGAATTATCTCTTTTCCACAAAGTGTCACACATTTTGCTGCGCTTTGTCAAGGTCAACCGATTCGTTGCTCCTGTACCTTAAATGCACGTTTTTCAAAACACGAAGAGACATTATTACGACTTTTTAGCATTAATTATAATAAATTTTTCTCCGTTTTCACAACGTCTTCCCCTTTAATTTACAATCGCGTAAAAACGGCGACCTAGTTTACTAGCTCGTATTCTGAAATAATAGCTACGTAAAACCTTAGCAAATACCGCTATGTCATCCGCTAATACATGATGAAATAATTTTGGACTTGCATAATAGATTTACCTTGGCTGACTATCAGCCATTGTGGGGTTAGTTGGTCCACGTTTTGCGCTAAAAGTTGACTAATCTAGTCTCACTTCCGCACGATCTATACTTTCCTTCGACTGTCTATATCAGACTAGAAAAAATCATCGGCACGTTGATCGTTGATGACGATACCTACGATCCGAATCGCACGGACAATACGGAGAAAAAATGTATCTCAATTATTACGAACACATACGGGTCCGTTCCGTTCAATGAGTTTTCTGCTAATATGCGGCCGAAAACGCAAGTTATTCGGATGCAGATAGTCAGGCGTCTGGTTAAATAACGGGTTTACCCACAGTCAAGTTACATCTAAAATTAGCGGCTAGATCGAAATCGTCTTACGTAAGACTCGCTAAGTAGGTGACTGATTCGCATCGTGCTCCGCACTTACCGCCACCAGACAGCGACCTAACCCAGCAACTAGCGATCGCTCAGATTGCCCAGTGCTTCGTGTGGAACACGTTACTTTCTCTTTTACTCTCGCGTTATCGTAAAATGTGCGACTAGATTAATGCTCATCATTATTTTGTAACTTTTCCATCTACTGGTTGATAAAACTATGGAAGAAGTGAGAAAATTGGGAAAACAGTCGTCTTTCGCTTCAATCGCACGCACCTTAGATAGATCTACGAGTATTTGTAAAACAATGCGTTGCGAGAAAATTGGCATGCTTCTTGTGAATATGATTTATCTATATAACATCAATGCCAGTAGATGAATCAAAATATTTAATTACGAACTGTAGAACGTGTCGAATACAAATTAAAAGAATTACTACAAAAAAAAAGTACAGCGAACCGATGTGGGAATTAACGTCGATTTTGGAAAGACTATGTTATGAATTAGAAAAAATGTAGGTCATGTTCCATTAATTATGGATATTGCTGCTCGATAAGAGAATTTTTCTTCCAAAATTTAGAATCCGATGGAAATTGAAGATGCGATCAGTCGTACATAAATTGATATCCGTGAGGTTCCATTCTTCTATTCAAAGAAGAAAAATAAACTTGTATTTTTTTTCTGTACGCGAGGGCACGAGTTATGCAAGCCAGCCATAGTTACACGTTACGTTATGTATTACCGTGATACACAGCATCCTGAAGCTAGGAAGAATGATATTCGCATTATTACGTATAGAACGCAATGATGCCGGTTTGAGCGTAAGAATTATTTATATACGTATTATTTTGATTTTTCTCGAACTTTTGGCCAACATCTTGGAACTTCGTGTGATGAGGGCTACTCACATCCAAATCTTGACTTTCAACCCTGCTGTCCACAGAAATGATTCAGAGCGGCTGACTTTCCGGTGATCTCTCAAATTCAACAACTTCCCCGTCTCCAGATATCAATCGTAGACCTCTCTATTTGCGAATCTTTCTCCTCGTGGATATCGTACGAGAGCTTCGATATTTTCAAAGTCTCTTCTCGGGTGTCGGGCCTACGCCGGATATCTAGTTAGAGAATAGGAAAGTTTTCTCTGCCCAGACCTGGACACGAAAATTCCGGAGGAAAGTAATTTAGCAAGTCATTCGCCAAGGAGAAATAAGAATCAGTTTTCCTCGGGAGTGCAAGAAACACATACATTAACTACCACGTAATCAATCATTAGGGTAATTGCAGAGACTGGAATAAAATACGAATTGAGGCATTGAATAACCCAACGGTTCATAATTATACCAATTCGAGGGATGAAGGAGAGCTCGTTCCTCGGAGCCTCGTCGTATGACTCCGCGTTTCTCTTCTATAAGAATTGGGTAGAATTTTTACGAAATCTCTTCATCATTATTGGGTTACAAGACCGGATTCATGAACAAAAATTACATTACGGAATTAGGGAGGGAGGTCAGAAAAGATAGGTACCAACAATGTGAAAAAAACATCGTATTATAAGAAATTCATTGTGATACGGAGTTTTTGTAGAACTGACAGTATTGGGATCTCAACTCTAAGCTCCTCATTTTCGCCAATTACGAGTATCTGTTCTAGAACTCAATCATATCGATCGGTGTTTTGTGGGTAGGCGATTTCGTTTTTTTTTTTTTTTTTTTTTCACTTGAACAACCCTACACGATTTTCAAGGAGCACAACCCCATTTCTGAAGGTACAGAAGTATATCCCTTCTTTTCCGGCAGTTGCGTACCCTAAAAAATGTTCAGAAAGAAAAGAGAGGATCTCGGGAAGAGGATAACGACAAAAAACTCCAACACGGAGGCGCTTGGGTGAACAATCCGATAGAAATGGAGGATTTTCAGTCCACAAAGCTATTGTTATTACTATACACTCTCTTGCTTTCTTACTTTTTATTGAATTTATTACTTTTTTTGGGAGTAAGCACGTCTGGCTTGATGAATGACCTCGACCTAGTTCAGAGACTTATGAAAATTCTCGCTAGTGATCATGGTTATCTGATTAGAAAAATCTCAAGTGAATTCTATTCCATTTAGCTATCAAGATTACTTTCGACTCCATCATCACTTGTATCGCCACTGAACACTGGCGTAGATAAGAGGGATTACAATTTTTTTAGTACCTTTTTTTCGTTCAATACAGTGATTTTGCCTACCTTTCGCGAAAATTAGGAAAAATTTCAGGAAATATCCCCTCGTGAGAAAACTGTCAATGCCACTGCCATCGAAGAATAAGGCCTTCAGCATTAGCTCTTATGGTATAACACTGTGATTTGACTGGTTACAACAATACTGCGGCGTGATTGGTTCATTTGCCATTGTGCTGCGTATCTATTGAATACCAGGTTTGCTGTCGCCCTATTGGTCGGTTCTGCTCTTCCTGTCTCGTCCAATCACCAGACCAAATAATCTTTTATTGTCGAACTTGATTACACTTTTCAAGAGGCTGGTATGTTACAATCTCCATCTATTCCCAGAGTTTTCTCCTCCTCAAGTAGGTTTCTAGATGTATGACTTCGAAAATTTCTTCTCTAATGGGCTGTTCTTCATTGCAGTGTTCGTCAAATGTTGACATGCCATCTTCTTTCTCCCTTGTTGTTTCGTGCTTCTTTTTTCTGACGTCGGACTTTTTCTCAGTCTCAACAATGTAGATGCCTTCGCCCTGTTCACAACTAAGTTTGTACACTCCATTTAAGCTTTCCTTGTCCTTTTCTTCGTCTATTCGTTGCTTAAACCACCATACATGGATTGTTATGAATGCTTTATGTGTTATTGAGCTGTCGTGGATTCCTTTTTTTGCTTCCATTTTCCCAAGACTCCCTCAACCACGCCTTTACTCTTTCCTTTTCTCTTTGTTGTTCTTAAGGACAGGAATTGCTTGGAGGCAGTAATTTTGAATCGCTGCTGACTAGTACCTGGGTGGTGGTGGTGGTAGAAATCATTGCGATTGATAAGGTCGGAGTGTGTTTCCTTTCCAAAGATTTTGTGTGCTATCCTGTTCTTCTCCAGTTCAAGTGTTCGGTACGAAAAAGTGATGGTTTCGTCGCCCTTTTCTACTGTGAATTTGAGGCTCTCTTTTACCGCACACGTTTCCAGAGGAAATTGGTCCACCTGTTTATTAACGTCTGACCCTGCTGCCAGATAATGATTTCAAAAGTACGTATCCGCTATTTTTTCTAAGACCTAAAGACAGATTCTTACGAATTTTTACTGATTCAACAATAGCGATTAAGAGAAATGTAACTCTCATACTTGTGACTGAGGTACTTTTCTCTTGATCGATTCAATGTGCGGTATCAGCTTATAACGACCAAGAAAAAAGTATCTCTCATAAGAGTGACTGAAATACTTCTCTCTTGAGCACAAGCGATCCGTATTTTACGCAAAATCCGTATTTTTGTCAAATCCGTATTTTTGTCGAGGACCGAAAATTTGTAGATCTGGCAGCCCAGGTGCCTGACCATAGAATTATCTTTATTTCTTATGCAAATAGGTTGAGAGAAAGGTGAAGAAGGGATGGATGAGGGAGAGGAGATGTGCAAATACATGTACGCCACCCCTGTTTGGATTGCTGTAGGTAACATGAATGGAAATTAGAAGTTGTGCACTCTATCTTTATGTCTTGAGAAAAAAGCTTGAGATAAAGGTGAGGACGGGAGGGATGAGGAAAAGGAGAAGTGCCAATATATGTGTGAGACACATGAACGCTGTCCCTGCTTGGATTGCGCTGTCACTGCTTGAATTGTGCAAGTTAGTATAATAAAATGAATGAAAATTGTAAGTTGTGCACTTCTATATTTATTTCTTTTGGGGAAAATGTTGAGGGAAGACTGAGGAAGGGAGGGATGAGGGAGAGGGGAAGTGCATATATATGCGCGAGACACAAGAACACGCCACCACTGCTTGGATTGCCCAATATTGTAAATTAAACAAAAATTTGAAGTTGCGCACTTTTCTCTTTATTTCCTGAGAAACAAAGGTTGAGAGAAGAATGAGGAAAGGAGGGGTGAGGAAGAGGGGAGATGTTTCCCTTTGAATGACCACTTCAACTCATCTAAATAACCACTTCAATAGTTTTAAAACTGGTAGATTAGAATACTTGCTATAAAAGAGCAGTGGGAAACTTGAAGTTTATAGATTGAGTGCACTACTTATGTGCCAATTGGCACAAATTTGTGCGTTGGTTTCATAGCTTATAATAAATGGTCTGGTGCGCATGAGTGATATCACCTATGGCCAGTGTTTGATCAAGTTTTTGAATTTGCTGCGTCTTCCATATCATTTATAAATATCTCCGCCAGTATCGCTAGCAGCGGTGATCCTATCACTAGTCATTTTTTTTTGAGGCTTTCTTATTGAATCGGCAATAGTTTCGGTCTCATAAAGAAGATAGCAAGTTACTGTTTAGCAAATACTCGTACTGCAACACAACGTGAAGGCACATGCGCAGTCATACCTGTAGAAACCCATATGACGATGGAACAGATGGGATGGCAAAGACAACGGCAAAGAGAATAGAAAAACTAGCCTCTTGAACAGTTTAATCATGTTTGACAATGAAAGATTATTCAATTTGGCAATTAGATCAAGACAGAAAAAACAAAACCGACCAATAGGATGACAACAAACCTTGTAGCCAATAGAAACGCCGCACGTAGGCAAATACAGTTATTGTTATAGCCAATCAGATCGCTGATATCATAAAACCAATGTGTGAAGTTTTATTATTCAGTAGCGATATGACTGAAGGAGCAACATCCAAAAGTATTCTGGTAGGTAGTACATAGAGATATTTTTAATAGTCTCACACACAATTTGAGTTCCAATGATGGCTATCTGTGAGGAGAAGGACAGACTTGGAATCATTTTTTGCGGATTCAATTTAGGGTGAACTTTACCTTACCCCCCAAATTCATTTATTGATGCGTCCTATCGAGCCAATGTAGTATAGTTATGAGCTGGTGTTGGTCTCATCACTTAATCACTACGGTACCCTCTAACTTGAAATAGGAAAATCCCAAGTTTTTATTGATGAACGATAAAATGATTAAAAGAGAGCAGTTATACTCTGAAAATCTCAAATCCGGAAAAGAAATCAAAAATTGAATTTTAAAAACTACAGGTCACTATATCGCTATCAAAAATTTAAAACTGTGAACAATTATCTTATGCGGTAGGTACGTTCAAAAATAAATCGAAGAAAGAACCTCGCAAATTAAACCATCAAAAATATTTTATTGACGAAGACATCATCAAATACGCAATCATAATTTTAAATTGACTCACTCATAATATTACTTATACATCGTATTTGCCACAAAAATCGCATTACTATTTTGTATAAAAATTTTTCTAATTTTATACAGAGTTCTAATTATTTCTTCGTAACAATGAACATGTAATATATTCATTCATCTTCAAGATTTACATTGTTGTAGTCTTACAAATTGAGGTCAGCTACCTAAGTGGCGTACCAAACATCATTCAGGCTGTGTAAAAATCAGACCAAATTATCTTATACTGGACAACACAATTTTCATCTGAAAATTTTCCTATCCATTAATTTCTTCTTCTCTTCGTTGATGCGTATTAGCATACCTATGAGTGTAGGATTAAGCTTAGCGGGAATAACAAATTACTCTTCGAAACCTTGATTGTTCTCGTCCAAGACAAGAATGAAAAACATTTCTAAACTAGATGAGCAAACAAGTACACAATAAGTATCCATCGCAGATGCGAGGGAAAAAAAAAATATCCAAGAGACCAGAGGCGCGAACCTTCGGACAAAGATTGAGAGCTAGTGGAAACAAATATGCCAGGAGAAAGTAAGACCATTATATGTGTTAGATTATGAGGAATGAAAACTAGGTATGTCCAAAGAAGAAATTCAATTACTCGAGTTAAGCCATAAACGAACAAACTACACCTATAGGCGGAGAGTTGAGCCTAGGACCCGGGACCAGAGAAGGAGCAGTGATGGAGAATAAGAATAAGGGTATTATAAAAAAGATAGGATGAACAACGTTTTAGGAAGTTAGATGGACCAACTTAGAAGGAGAGGTTTGGTTACCATTTAAGCTACTCAATGAGGGACATAAGCTGGGCCCGAAGAAGGAGTTTAAACTATAAGATTAGGGCCAACAGAGAAGGTGGGTCTAAAGTATGATTTCAGAAGATTTTTTCCAGAGAAACTACAAATTATTATAAATCCTTCAGAGAGGACAAGCGAATCTCACAAATAATTGCAAGAAAGAACAATCGCACGCGGTAATTAACCTTGACACTCTGAAGACTGCGTCATTTACGGAAACGAATCACCAAAATTTTGACACGTCTCATTTTTGTAACAGTTAACAAATACCAACCTCTCCACAGTGTAACTTCCGTAATTCATCAGCAAAAAATATCTCAAGTAGGACTACCAACCTATTGTACAAACGTACGTAAATCAAGTGGACAAAAAGTTCATTTCTTGTATCAATTCAAGATTCAATATTTCCATGAATCTTTTGTGCATTCTTGTAAATAAGTCCAAATCCATATGTAGGCATGACTCGACTTTTTTTTTAATGCGAACGAATACTTCACATTACCGTCCTCGAAGTTTATTTTTCATCGTATCGCGCTTCTAATTTCATACGAATTTTCTCGTCATCAGAAAATGAAATTCTTTTCATCTCATCTGTGTCGGTTTCCGATGGTAGCGCTCGTTACAAAGATGCGGGCAGGTAGCATAAAATACGAAATTATACAAATCTTCTCATAATCAGCAAAAAGATCATTGTTAGGTGGACCACAATAACGAGAAATTTTTCATTAAGAACCCGAAGAAATCATTACAGCATCCAACGATTTATAAAAACTCAAGGTCGAGAGCTCATAATTCACGCGCAAATCTCGATGCTGGATGAGGGTTCTTATTTTGACAATTCATCACGACTTGCTGAAGCTGCCTACACTAATAATTTCGGAACTTGCTCGTATATTCTGAGTTATAAAATTCTCCCTTTTTTGCGAGGTCAGAATAATGCTCAGAATTACAAAATAATGTTGATATATTTTCCCAAAATAGCGTAAAAAATTTTAGTATAAAGCTATGTGGTGTAAATTTTTCTGGCGGATCCGAACGGATAAAGATCATGTTTCACGTCTTTCCTTTCTCAGTATATTGCTGTTGAGTGTCAGTATGACCGTGTAAATGGGAATATTTCAAGCTAATAGCTTTTGAGGAGCTCATTGGCTCCCCACGTTCGCCCCCTCCTTAGTCTAATATGAGTCCGCTTTGATTTATTTCAAGCTTTTAAAGAGCTTTCCTTGGTGTATTGTTCCAGTTGGAGTATTTTGAGCGAATAGCTTTGGGTTGCTCACCCGCTCTGCTCTTTTGCCACCCTCCTCGGTCTATTATGAGTCTACTTTGAAAAATATTCCAAGCTAATAGCTTTCAAGGAGCCAGTGAGCCGATCCTCGCTGTAATATAATTCCAGTTTAGAATATTTCATGCTACTATCCACCTTCCGGGAGCTCATTTCTTGGTATAGTACAGGTCCAGTTTAGAAGAATTTGAGTTGGTAGCTTTTAGGTAGCTCACTCCTTCGTCTGGCATGAATTCACTTCGAACTATTTCAAGCTAGATTATTGACATGTTTCTCTGACACCCCATACAGTATTGGAAAATCGCGAGTACACCCTATCCCCCCCTTCACCAAATAATGGGCTTGGATCATTTTTTTGACTGGCAGGTGATTGAGAACCACCCCCTCCCCCCGCCATACTATCTGTACTACACTTATAATGGACTTGGAAAATTTTTGCTCAGGTTAGGTGAAGGGCTTGGAAAAAATTTGTATACCTGGTAGGTGATTCAGAAATTTGCGTGTGCCACCCTCATACTACCTGTAGTATACGTATATTAGACTTAGAAAATTAGCCTAAAATATTCTAAAGTAGATTTATACTAGACCAAGAAGCGGATCGAGTGAGCCCCCCAAAAACAATTAGCCTGAAATATTTTAAGGTAGACTTATACGAGACCAAGTGATTGTGCTCCCCTAAAGCCTTAGACTAAAATATTCTAAAGCAGACTTATACTAGACCATGAAGAGGGCATGATTGAGCGGAGCGAGTGGGCCGCCCTATAGCAATTGGCCTAAAATTCTCTAAAGTAGACTTATACTAGATCAAAAAGCGAGGCAAACGAGTGGAGCGAGCGAGCCTCCCTAAAGTCATTAGCCTGAAATATTCTAAAGTAGACTTACACTCGACCATGAAGGAAGGGGAGGTGAACGAGCGGAGCATGCTATAAAAGATATGAAACCATCTCTTTATAATATTTATTTTCGGCTACGCCAGAAAATTCTTTTTTCTTTTTTTTTCAACTATTGCTTTTAGGCAGCTCATTCCGTGGGTTGGTATGAGCCTACTTCGGGATATTTCAAGCTAATAGCATTTGAATAGCTCACTCGCGGTTCTGTATACTAAATTAACCGATTCCATAGCAGCGTTCTTTGAGCTCGTTCACCCCACCCCCCTCATTGGTCTGATATGGATGTCTTTTAGAATTCAAGCCAATAGCTTTTAGCGGCTCACTCACGGCACAATATTTCAGGCTACTAGCATCCGAGAGCTCACTAGCTCCGGTCGTTCTCTCCCTCCTTGGTTTTTTATAATGTATATTAGGTCTATATGATGAAAGCTAAATCCACTATAGCAGCCTGGGGTGGGCCCACTTCCTTGGTCTGCTTTCAAGCTCTCATTTGACTGGACCTGATTGACAGTATACTAAGTTTATAGGCACTAAGCTGTAGCCTAGTATAAAGGTCGAGGCTTAGGAAAGGATACCGTTTACAGGATTTCTAGACGTAGTATGAAGCTAGAGTGTTGGTTTACTGCATAGATCGAAGAGAGACTTCGTTAGTTTGTCCCCCTTCTCCTGCTAGCATAAGTTTAACTAGTGTAATCCCAGTCCAGACGCCCGACACAAATTCCGGAATCAGGGGTAGGGCTGAGGTTTGACGTTAAAAATTTTCCACGTCTCAAGGTCATACGAGCGGTCACCCGGACGCATTTTCAAGATTTAGGGGTAGAGAAAAGACACGGAACATGTCAAAAAATTTTCTGTATTTTTCAATACTAACAAAGATACAGCCCATTTTAGTTTCATACTGCCGCATCACCTTTTCAGACACGACTCTAGAGCTACCTAAATTTGCATCCTTATGCGAATCGTATATTTTCAAGTTTTTCATAAATTTTCATTGGATTTTTCCCAAAAAAATCAGTATTTATGTTCATTTACTTTCAAAAGCTTCGAGTCAAAACGCTCGAGTAGACATACATGGAATTGATGATTTGTTGGTCACCACGATTAAAAACACACGGCAAAAACTGATTTTATCGCCCTTAATGTTGACTTATCCTGCTGACGTTACAGCGCGTTACAATGAGCAGATTAATACTATTGACTTCCATTAGAAAGACATGGGAAGCACAAATCATAAGGTTACTGACCAACAATAAAAAATATCTTAGCTATCTTACAAAGGCTCCGCTAGGAGCGCTAGTATAGATGCTCATGGAAGTGATGATTTGATCGTTGTCATCAGAATTAGGATCATATGACAGAAAACTGACTTCATCGCTTCCAATTTCGACTACTAAAAAACAGATCTGCTGCACAAAGTTGAATTGATGTATATGCAAATGATGAATGCGAAGAAAAGAGGTTACGGGTATATATGATCATAGCCTCTTTTTCTTGTATTCATTATTTGCATATACGTCAATTCTACTTTATATGGCAGAGATTTAGACCCTTATCCTGATGTCACAGCGCCTTACAATTAGCAGAAACCCTGTCGAATGGGCCAAACAAACTACTGACTTCCATAAAAAAAAAAAACACAGTGAGCAAAGATCATTAAGGTCATGATCGACAAGAAATCTTGGTTATCAATAGTTTATTTGCAAATGCTAAGGACCTTCTATACTAAGAATCCACAACTGCAATCACTAGGAAATTCCTTATCTTTAATTCACAATTTAATGATCTCAGCACTCCGTGGTTTTCTTACGAGAGTCAATACTGCGTTTAGCCCAGGTCCCATATGCTAAAGATCTATTAAGGATGAAGCTTCCATAATTTTCCTCAAAATGAAGCCAATTATAGGTTTTTTTTTAGAAGGAAAAAAACATGAGCTTGACTTGGTAAATCGATCAGCAAAGAGTATGGCCGAGGGAAGTTCTTCTCTTACAGGCGAAATTGCTTAAACTGATTGAAAATTGTAATTTAATCCCTTGCATCAGAATGAATTTATTGTCGAGACGAGAAATCTTCCAAATGATGAGTAAATTAGTCCAGATCTTGATCAATTCTAGTGAATTTTTATGAATACTTTTTCAAAAATCTACATGAAATAGTTGTCAAAGGGTAAATTAGAATCATTAAATTCATTGAATTGGATTTAGAGATTTTTCTATAGAGGGAAATTCTCCTACAATATATTTATAAACAATATTTTTTAAGCGACGAGGAATGTGATGTGGTCCTGCACCAAAATACTAACTACCTGCTCGTATATTCATGAACTTTTCAGTCGCCAGTAATATCGCGTTTTTATGGGCAAGTCTCGAATGTACACGTATTAGATTTACAAGTAAGTGCACTACCTATGGGTAGGTACTGTTTGCGAGAACTTCAAATATTCGACGTGTATTCCCGAAAAACTAGTTTTAGCGATCTAATGTCAAGTCTACAGTCGAGTTTTTAAGTGCAAGCAACAAATGGTTGCAAGTCACCCATTCCAGGCTCACCAGGAGTGGTCTGCAAATACCGAATAGACTAAATTGGGTACGTTGATGTAATAACTGTTCGTAAAATATTCAAACCAACGAATTTTCAGTACAGTAATATGGAAATTGGTCGACGATTATTTCAATGTTTTCAAAGCGATCAATAACTGTCAGCCATTTATCGTGGGCATGTTGAAGTAGTTCTCCGGCGATTCGGACTTCAATCTGTGGGAACTACTTGATTTATTGAATGCTGTCGGGGTAGTGTCTTGAAAGAAGATACTAAGTTTTGAAATTCACAAAGAATAAGATTCTCGAAGCTATACTGACGTAAACGCAGGATATTAACGTAATAGAATTGAAAGTTTTTAGCAGCCGATAAGACCGGGTAGTTGGTATCGAAAATGTCATAGGCATAACGCGGCGTAGAATTTCTCAATAAGTCACCTAGGCACAACGCGCCCGCAACGTAGCCTAATAATTCCGTGAAGTGAGATAGGCGTCCTCAATTTCACTCTGATCATTATTATAGAAAATAAGCGCCACGTACGTTTCTGGGCTCAAGTAGTCTACCTTTGAAACTAGAAAGCTTAAAACACCCAAAATTTGTAAAACTATTACGTTTGAGTAACTTTGTTCGGTCAGATCTCAACTCAAAATTTGCTCAGTTTGACAAAATTCAGAAGGCAACCCCTATCATTACTCAGTTACACTGATAATTTGAAGAAAAAAAGGCACTTGGGAATTGTGTTTTTTTTTGCTTTCCTTTATCAAAAAGAATAATCTATGAAAATTTCAAATAAAAATTTACGGTGGATTCCCAGTTATTTATGGCAGAGTAATCCTCAAAAATTTCAATAGGTACCTAGTACGAAGAGAGATGGGAAATTTGAGGTAAATGCAGCAATGTCAGCGTAGGCCATCATAGGAAGGATGACTTATTAGAATTTGCAAGAAAAAAAATGAAAAACAGGTCTCTCTGACAATAATCTTAGAAACCTGACCGATTGACCCAATGAACCAGATAAGACAATAATACGTACCCTCTGTTGCTCATCTAAGTCGCAAAAGATGAATGTAGCTCTTAGACCTTAAAATAAATATTATTATTGTAAAAAATTGAAATGTAAACTCGACAGTTTTTGCAAATAAGTATGAACAATAATCGCATTATTTGCATAGAAAAATTTCGATTCGCAGCATTTCAATCAAGGAATATTTGAAAAATGGCCGAAAAAAAAAAACAAAACAAAAGACGAAAAAGAAACAGATGAAAACTTACCAAATAAAACTGACGAAGAATTATGATCAGAGAACGCGAGAGCCGAATAAATAATCGAATAATACGAAAATCACGCGAGCATGCAACACATTCCAGAATACGAACACTGTACTTAGTCTGAAAGATGAATGCACACGTCTAGATTAATCCAACGTAATATTCAATTCGTAAGCCAAGTAGTATTCCGATGATAATTAAACGGCACTTTCACAAGAGGTGGGATGTCCACTTCACCTTCGCGAGTATAGACGTATGCACTGCACTGTTCGTTGACTGGCTCGCCACTATTTGTATCTTCGCAATTCTTACATGAATAAATGTTTAGTTTTATTTCGTTTCCAGACGAGATTCTCTACTCCAACGAATGAGGTCTTATTCATAAAAACAGAATGATTCGCACGTAACTTTTTGCACTTTACATGAGGCTGTAGAGTTTGCAATACGGAGTGGCTGTCGAAATTTACAGCCCTTTGCACTGCAAGCGATTCAACTAGTACTACCTAGGTACATAAAATTTTCTATTTGTACGTTTACTCAACTTGTTAGCTTAATTCACACCTTAAAATTTTTGGTGTGTAATGTTGCTATCATTACATCTTTCCACAGTCTGTAAGATATTGATTGAATGAAAGAATCTATAAGTACCAAACAATTTATGAATCCATTTCCGCCACTGAAAATTAATAATGGATGCAAGGTAATATATATGAATGAAATGAATTTTTTTGCAGCCAGCTAATCTAGAAGAAAGAAAGAACTTATCTCCTGTCAACACAGCTGCCAGACATACTCTAATCAACAGTTAGTTTATTCTTTTTGCGAGTAGGTCTCTTGTTTTCAACCGCAAAAAAAAAAGTTTCCTACCTAATGGTACATTGTGACGTCACGATTCGAGATATCTGTTAGAAGGGCACCTGATCAATTCAATTCAATTTTTATGGAACGGGTGCTTTTTTGACAGATACGAAGGTAATTCCTCATTCTGTGTCTACTTGGATTTCATTTTCGCTCAGCATCTTTAGAATTTTTGTGCAGTCCTACAGCAAGTTATATTTTTGAATAGGTACCTAGCATTTTCCAGATTTTAACAGGGAACCCGTTTTATTGAGGGCTCTTTCCGGAAAAAACGTCGTCCACCGCGCCGTCCGAGAGGCAACCTAACCTAACTTTTTTTTTTTTTTTTTTTTTGGGGGGGGGGGGTTTCCCCATTGAGGACGTTCCTTCAGGGGCTAATTTATTGACGCGTTAGGACAATGTTATAAGATAGCCTCTGCCAGGAGCACAAGGGGTCACAAGTCCTGGGAGTGTGGCCTAACAGTGGCCTCCCAGGGCAGGGACAAGTGATAACATTTAGCAAAGTGCAATGCCCAGAGGGGGTTTCCAGAGACTATCAGCGATTTTTGCACTGGAGCAGCCCTATGGACAATGCAATTACGTTAACTTATTAGTGATTGTGAGTTGGTAGTGGTATGATGTCAGTTGGCTGCTCTGGCGCTGTTGTGCGAAGATTTGAGAATGAAGTTGGGGTTTTCTATCCTCCAAAGTTTCAGGAACACGCGTTCCATATAAGGTAGGTGGAGTTCCTCCAGTTGGTCCCAGTCCATAGGTCGGTTTGAGATGAACCTCAGACAATCAGTGAGGACATGTTCTGCTGTTTCGGCGCCGAACCCACAGGGGCACTGATCTGTGGTGGCTAGTGTACGTGTATACAGGTAAGACTGGAGGCAACCATGGTCACTGATTGCCTGAGAAGTCCAGAAGTTTGGCGCTGTCTTTATAGTGAGCCTATTGTAGACGGTGGGGATAAGTTTATGTGGCCATTTCTTCGGAGTCATGGCGGTCCAGCCATCATTCCAGGCCTCCAGTGTGGCTCTATGGTAGAGTGTGGAAATTTCTTTAGCACTGATGCAGTAAATTGTATTGGAGGTAGGTGGTCCCAGAAGGTAACTTCCAGTTGCTTCTTTAGCCTCCATTTTACAGCCCTTTCTACTATTTTCAGATGGAGTGGCGGGCTGGCAGCTAGGATACATGCTACTTCGAAGCTTATATCTTTAGATCCTCGCGCGCTTATTATCTCACATCTTCTTTGGATGCTGTTTATGATGTTGCGATACGTTTTGAGATTCAGTGTGTCATACCAGGCGGAGCTACAATACTGAATGAGAGAATGCCCTGAAACATCACCTTACGGGCTTTGAAACTGTAGCCGTAAATATTTTTCGCTACATTCTGAAGGATGGGGATGCGTTTGGCCATTTTTTCAGCCATATATTTCAGGTGGGCTTTAAAGGAAAGCTTATGATCGATTATTACACCAAGGTATTTGATTAGAGTTTTGGTGTATAATGTGTGCCCCATAACGTCTATCTCTGTATTGGTGTTGTTAGCACCCCTAATGTATAAGGGTAGCTGGTTCCGTAGAAGGATCTCAGTTTTTTGGACATTGAGCGTAAGTTCAATTTTCTCAAGCTCCATGGCAACAAAAGTGATGCAGTTAGCAATGTTCCTTCTTATATCAATATGGTGGTCAGCAGTGACTAGCACGAGGGTGTCGTCAGCGTATACACAGATGTTGGGTGTGATTTGTGTAAAGATACGTCGGATGATGACGTCGTAGAGGATGTTCCACAGGGTGGGGGCTAACACAGAACCCTATGGGCATCCTCTTTCTAGATGAATGAATTGTCCCTCGCAGTGGGCAGTTCTATTGTCTAGGTACGATGAGATGATCTGCACCAGATAGTGGGGGTATGAGCAGCAGGAGCTCCCTTAGGATGCCATTCCACTCAATGGGGTCAAAAGCACCCTTTATGTCAAGGGAGATTGCTGCGCTACCAGCTGGTGTGCAGCTATCTCGATTTTATACAACTCAATGAGTTTTATGACAGCCTCCTCAGCCCCAATACCTTTACGGAAACCAAATTGGCTATTGTGTAGTGGTTGGTGGTCATCAAAATGTTGAACAATGCGCCAGTGGATGCATCTTTCAAAGATTTTTCCGAGGATTGACAGTAGGGCTAGTGGACGGTAGCTATCAGTGATGGCTGGGTCCTTGCCTACCTAACCTAACTTTGTTTTTTATTATTTTTAATTTTTTGATACCCTCCGGCATCCCTCAGACACGGCCCCTTTTGGAGACGCGTGTCCGCCCCTTACCTACCTTAAAAAGAGGTACAAAGTATTGCGAGGGAAGACATTCAGACTATTGTGATAACCCAACACCCTCCTACGTACCAACAAGTTTATCAAAGAGAGTGTTGGGTGGTTGCTTATACTTAAGGCTAACAGTGGATGGCTATAGTATAATGGAATGGTTGTTGAAAAACTATTGTGCCCGGATCGGTGCCCGGATCGGTGCCCGGATCGGTGCCTGGATCGGTGCCCGGGTCATAGTCCGGATCGGTCCCCGGATCAGTGACCGGATCGGTGTCCGGAACGGTGCTCAGATCATGGTCCGGATCATGGTCCGGGCTCCAATCCGGAACATGATGCCGACTATGATACTGACCAGGATCCCGGCACCAATCCAGACCATGACGCCAACCATGATATTGAGAATGATCCGGACAATGATGCGGAACATGATGCTGACCATGATCCGGGCACCAATCAGAACCATGATCCGGGCACCAATCCAGACCATGAACCGGGTTACAATCCAGACCATGATGCGGACGAGGATGCGGACCATGATTCTGACTATGACCCGGGTACATATCTGAACCATGATGCCAAACATGATGCGGACCATGATCTGGGCACCAATCCGGACCATGATACGGGCACCAATCCGGAATATGATGTTGACCATGATCCGGGCTCCAATCCGGACCATGATGCGGACAAGGATGCGGACCATGATTAGAATTTTACAAGAAATTAAGGAAATTTTTCCTTAGTAAATATCTTCAAAAAACTCTTGAAAGAAAATGTCTCGACAATTTGTTAGCATCAATGAGTTCAATGATCTTGAATTGAGAGTTAGAAAAGTAGAAGAGAGTTTAGGTATATAACCTCAAATTAAACCAGCTCCTTTTGATAAAGACAATTCCCATAATGAAAACCTATGCATCTCTTTATGGAACAAGATTTGTACTCAGAGTACACCACTGGTTTGAATCTGAATTCCCCTCTTCCAACATTTCCAGACTATGACCTAAATGATATAGGATCAAAAAGATCATACATTTTCATGCGTATTCATTTTCATGGTCAGAAAATTCCCAAAAATATATTCAATAGAAGTGCTAATGAGAATACTCTAGGACAAAATGTGACCATAATTGAATTTATATTTTCAAATTAGGCCTACTCAATTTTAATTTATACTCTGGTAAGAAGATTTTCTGAGAATACAAAGGCAGAATTAGAAAAAACAACTAAATATCATTATATTTTTAACAAAGAATATGAACCTATATTTATTTTCAATATCAACAGAATGATGGTGGGTCATTGATGGATTCAAAAGGAGTTTTGACAATAATCATGAATAATAATAAAATTTCAAATTATGATCGTAATAAGTTCAATAATCTCATCAATCTGGCTGAAGGAAATATTGGAATATACCTATGCCAAAAAAGAATTTAAAAGTAGATATCTATTGTATGTTCTGCGCCAGTGTGCGCCAGCATCATTTTTAGGATGATTTTTCAAGTTCTTGAAGACAGTTCTAAAAATGAAAAAATTGAGAAAAAGTGAAGATTTGGTAGAAAAATTTATAACATTTCATTGAAATTTGAAGACATGTATGTTCTACATCAGTGCATCATTTTTCTATGCGACAAGCTCATTTTTTAAAATCTTTAATTTCCCTAATTTTTTGAAAAAAAAATCGTCAAATTTCCCTAATTTTTCTCTCTGAATATTCAGCTGTTTTTAGAGTACCCTATTTTTCTTCTCCTCTGGTTCAAAAATTTCAGAACTTTTGTATCAAATTTCTGTCGCTTTCCACTTTTTTAACGCTAAAAAAATCATCCAAGGTAGGTAAAATTCATAATCCAAGGTAGAGTAAAATTCATAAGCCAAGATAGAGTAAAGTTTATTATCCAAGGTAGGTACACAGTAAATTTTATGATCCAAGGATGTTTTGCATTACTATATGCTTTTTCCTATGCGTCAACACCTTGTTGATGTGCTCCAGAAAGACCTGAAAATCCTCTATTAATTGAGTGATGTTATGGTGAAATCTAATTATTACCTAGTATGTCTTCGGTATTTCATCTTTCAAATTGAGTTTTCATTATCGCGTATTCCTGCCTGTACAGTTACGTCAAGCCTATCTGACACTTCCGCATCCACAACTCCAACTAGCGAAAGGATCTCAGCTGAAAAGTCACCAAAACAGGCCGATGATTACCCTACAGGGGTCATTAGATAGAGTCTTACAATTCTCAGTCAAATTTACCTCATCACTTGACTATTGTAAATGATAGGCTACCTAGGAAAAGGAATTTCAAGCTTATTTCTCAAATAAGCTTTATCATTTCAATTATAAGCAAACATTTTATCAAAGAAGAAAGAAAAATCCTAATTATTCCGTGCACGAGTAAATCTCTTAAAATTTTAAACATTTCATCAATAATAAAATCATGTGACCCGGATCATGGCCCGGATCAGTGTTCGGATCAGTGTTCAAATCGGTGACCAGATCGGTGACCGAATCGGTGATCGGATCGGTGATCGGATCAGTGCCCGGATCGGTGCCCGGATCGGTGCCCGGATCGGTGCCCTGATCGGTGCCCGGATCAGTGCCCGGATCGGTGCCCGGATCGGTGCCCGGATCGGTGCCCGGATCGGTGCCCGGATCGGTGCCCGGATCGGTGCCCGGATCGGTGCCCGGATCGGTGCCCGGATCGGTGCCCGGATCGGTGCCCGGATCGGTGCCCGGATCGGTGCCCGGATCGGTGCCCGGATCGGTGCCCGGATCGGTACCCGGATCGGTACCCGGATCGGTACCCGGATCGGTGCTTGAATCAGTGCCCAGATCATGGTCCGCATCATGGTCCGGATCATCCGTAGATCTGGCAGCACTGATAGCCCGATCAAAATAGTTCCTTTGAGTAACTATACTCCATTCCTATTTTTTCCTCTAAGTTACGGCACATGATGAAAGTTCTTTATTGCAAATATTTTTACAAAAAGCGCAGATACGAGTAAAAATAAAAAAATAAAATAGTTTGCAATAAAGAACCTCCATTCACCAATTAGTTTAGCCCCTTCAATGAGCCAGATATACAATGTTTCAAACACTATAAGACTGTTAGAATAATTTTCCTCCTCCCCTCATTTAACCCCGTTAAAGAACTCGCGAGTGTTTGTACAAGTTTTATAAAAAGTTTCTGCTGCTTGATACTTCAATAGCTGTGACATACCCAACCTTTTGAGCTCTTTATTTTGGTAGGTAAAAAAGGTCCATATCTTTTGAGATAAAAAATGAAAAAAAATGTATTTTCCTTATTCAA
The DNA here is from genome assembly GCA_035079395.1 of Aspidiotus destructor. NCBI lineage: Eukaryota > Metazoa > Arthropoda > Insecta > Hemiptera > Diaspididae > Aspidiotus > Aspidiotus destructor. The sequence goes on along the minus strand of JAVHKZ010000003.1, from coordinate 3,767,779 downwards.
TAGTCACCAAGAGAGAAAAACAAGAGACCGTAATACAGAGTTGCATTTTTTGCAGCGGGAAACACGTTTTTTTTTTTGTTGTAGAGGGGGGGGGGGTCACAGAAAATGAGCGCGTGTTCACCTCGTGACGTCATCAATCGGTCATCTCATCAAGTCTTGACGTCATCATTTCCGAAATTGGAAAAATTTCAGACTCTAAACTCTGTATGATAGGAGGGGGACTTGGAAAAATTCAAGGCAAAAATTTCGTCTCCAAACCCATGCATGATGGAGGAAGGATTTGGAAGAATTTTGACTATTAAGCTGTATATGATAGGAGGGGCACTTGATAAAATTTCGACTCTTGAGCTATATAAGGCCTTGATAAAATTTCAGTGCCTTCAATTTGTGACGTCATCATTTCAGGGACTTGGGATAATTTCAGCCCCCGAGCTTTATATGATAGGACGGTACTTGAAGAATTTTAATCTTCTGAGCCATATATGATACGGAGGGGGCTGGAAAAAATGTCAGCGCGTTCAAGGTGATTGATGATGTTATAGTGACAGAATTGTTCGGCAAATTGTGACGGTTTCTACAAAGGTGTACTCAATTTTATGAGCTTATAAAATGATCGGTGATATAGGCTAGGAGGGAGGGTGAACAATGTCGACCTTCGATCTAAATCAGTGGAGGAGTTGGGCAATATTGCTACCTGTATGAATTGATTATATAGAATCTATCATCAAGATCAAGATTGATCTTCATTTTAATCAGAATCGACTTTAATCGATTATTGGAATCAAAATGAAGAAATCCCTCCATTAATAGGTTCTTTATTTGCCGAAATGTGGTTCACTATCAGCGAAGAAAAATTTTACTTCATTATTCGAAATGTAATATCTCCTAATCCTTGACTACTTAGAAACAATTGAAATGTAAGTTGATCTTATAACATTAACTTTTCTTCGTGATCTATCATTAAATAAACAAATGTCTCACAATTGCATTTTTGTAACTTAATAGCCCACGAACGTTTATTGGCCTACCCTAACGTCGAAATTAGATAAGCCATCAAAATTATGACTGAATTAGAAACATTATTACGAATATTTCCTTATAATACGACCGAAAGAATTATACTTCACATAAATTCTTTTGAAGTTGCTCCGCGTCGCATTGTGCAGATTGAGTGCATTCATCATAAAAAATAAATTATTAAAATACTGTTACGTGTGCGTATTCTTCCAATACCTACAAATTTCAGTCATTCTGTGAGTATAGTTAATGACTTGCAAACACGTAAAAAAAAAAAAAAAAAAACTATACGCTTTGTGAATTACTTTAATATGTCACTATATCTAGCCAGATGAAGTACACTTTTTGATGAGGAAACAAGAGTGAAAGTGAAACAAAAAATAACAACCAAATCAGAACGTTTATAAGAGTATACGTTGAAAATACATACAAGCTGTGCACGTACAATGAGAAGTGGATAGCCGTAAAACAAAGAATTTCGAATTATTCATAAGTACTACCTAACGTCCATAAAATTTGTAGACGGTGATCTGGTTCACATCTGAACCAGAATTTCGGTACCACTTTTTCATGTCGCGTATCTAAATGTTATTCTTCTGTATTTGTATGGTCTCGGTGACCATTGACCTCAAAAAAGATCGATTTAATCGAATAATTTACTTATCGTTAGAAAATAATCATCAAGTATCAATTAAGAGACATAATTAATTATCACGTTACCAAATAAATTATTTTCCACGTGTCCTTTATATTGATGAGAAAGAGAGAAAAAAAACACATTTAGGTTTACTCGTATCGATTTATCAACAAGAAGATTATAAAAGAAGAGAGAGGTCCTATTTTTATTTCAATTTTCATTTTATTTATCAAGGTCATCAGATTGTGGCAGGCGATTTTAATGCCTGGTCAACATGGGCAACACTCCTACCCGAGTGCATCAAGGATACGAGTCCATCATTGATATCACCTTTGTTTCAGAAGCCTGGGCGGTAGCTACTGGATAAGGTGCTTTCTGGGAGCGACCATCGATACATTAACTTTTTTGTCCACCGGGAAGATGAGGTCGCTGCTCCGCAAAAGGAAGCTGAACAGCGACCGACTGAAGGCTTCTTACCTTGCTCTCCCATGGGATCAAGGACAAGAGCAAGAAGGTAATGCGAAGGTGGCAGCAGAGAGGGTAATTAAGACTGTCACCAATGCATGCGACGCAGCCTTGCGCAGGTAAGGTTCATCAAAGAAGAAGAGAGCTGTTTACTGGTGGACCAATAAGGTTGCCGAACTAAGAAAAGAGTGTAACCGTCAGCGCCGAATATACCAGCGTAGTAAAGGCTGCGAAGAGGCGCGGGTGGGTGCATCCGAATACCAGCTGGCTCGTAAGAGACTGAAGAGAGCTATAAGAGACAGCAAGAGTGCTGCTTGGAAAGAGCTATGCGATATGGCGGAGGAAAACTCATTCGGCAAGCCTTACACAAGTTAGGGCTGAAGAAGCTGAAGGGTGTGATTCGCGGGTAGCAATTGCCAATCTTGAATATAGGAATGATTGGACATGAAAGTCAGTCCGACATCGTGTAATCAATGAAGAACCCAGAAGAGGCTATCGAAAATCGAGTAAATGAGTAAATCTAATCATTGGGATTGTACATTGGGAATTGATGACCAGAGGCATTTTGAGAGAAAAGGATTTGATTAAGCTGGAAAAATTCCGTATTTAGGATCAGAGCAGATGATGTCATGAAAACTTGCATAAAAGAGATAGGCATAAAAGGAAAAGGAATTGAAAAACCTAATTGCTATTTGACTTGAAGAAGTATAGCGGATTTAGTAAAGGCTCAATTTTTAATTCTAAATCTTCATAATATTCTTCGGATAATAGAATCAACGCGTCAGTAGTTCATTTTCTTAAGAGTTAATTATGTGCTGAGATCGTAAAAACAGAAAATTTCCATTAATTACTTTTCAAGCTTCGCTGATGACATAATACGGTACAAATTCGACACCATGAAGTTCTAAGAAATAATGTGAGCAGCGCGTTCATCTGTACGGGAAGAGTATTGAAGTAAAAAAAAAAAAAAAAAAAAAAAAAAAGGTAATTATAGGCTCACGCTTTTACGATTATATCGTTGAATATAGCTGACACGCGAGAATATAGGGCTCGTTATTTCAATTTCTCATATAATTTTATAGAACTTTCTCACAAGATCATATAGAAACCTCATTTCAGCTGCATGCACTTTGGTGTTGCCGTAGAAGTACCACAACGGAATTCGACTTAACCTCACTTTCATTTTCTTAGCTATACTTTTTGGTAGGTGGTTATGAGATTACTTGGCCTGTAAACTGAGCGAAAAAGACACCCATAGTTTAACACTCACAAGGACAAAAGAAGCCAAAACCTTTGCAAGGAAGAAGACAAAACGGGACAAATATATTTTTCAACTCGTAATTAGTGGACTTACTCAATTTCCTTCATAGCACAGCAATTTTGAATTCCAAATCATTCAAAGTACAGTCAATTTACTTTCTGTTCCAATATAACCTGATGGCGTCACACCCCCTCCATCTCTAAATTAAATAAATCTCATAAAACATCGGATTCCCAGTTCTGCCTAATCAAACACTTGATTTTTCCAAGTCACCTACCTTCAAGTTACTTTTGACTTTTGATAGCTTCACGATTGCATCTTTAGGGATTCGGTTGAAAAAACGGGAGACTGTGATAGAAGAGAGACAAGAAAAGTTTGCTATTTACGCCGTCTCTCCCAACTACGTTCTTCAATCTCGTAATGAATTAGGATCAAATTCGATCTTCATGATTGATGCGGATCGATCAAATTTTGGTCAAGATTTCTCAAGCTCTTCTAAGTAGTCGAAATTGCAGCTCATTCCCCCTCTCTTCGCTAGCTATGAAATTTTTCCAAGTCTCTTCCTGATCTATACAGCTCGATAGTGAGAATTTTCCCGAGCGCCGCTTCAAAAATAGGGATATATTTTTGAGTTTCTTCCCTGGAGAATTTAAACTGGTTGGTCGAGATTTCTCCAAGACACATCCCCTCTTCACGTGTATTGTTAGGTCTCGGTGCACAAGACGAGCTCACCTCAGAACAAGTAACAGCTGAAGTACAAATTCTAACAGATTCAACTGTACGGGCATTCAGTTTATTACCACCGTACAAGAGAGCTGCTATAAAGCTGTAAATGTGAATGTAATTGCGAACGAGCGACAATCTTAATAACTAATAAGTAGTCTAACTACTAGCGTAAAGGAAAGCTTTAGCAAGTCGCGGGGCGTGGAGCAAACAACTTCGCGGATGTGATGCGTGGCGCAGCTAACAGACGCGACAACCGCTGCTGGTATAAATGCTACAATTGTAACAATATGGCTCGGTGGTCGAAATTTTCCAGATGCATTGTTTGGCGCGCGTTGTGATGTTTTCACCACCTTTCTACTGGTTCATTGGAGGTATTATTTCTACTGTTGCCTTCGTTTTGTAGCTCTTTATTGCATTATCAACAAACACGTGTAGTGTCACAAAATTTTATCTCGTGGCGGCAAACTTGGCGCTATTCCTCGTAGGCAGTATTTTTGTCTTATTGAACCCGCACTCCGACATTCGCACTGGGACAACTCATTGGATACCTTTTTGATACCTACGCTCATAGTCCTTTCTATTTATTATTTTACTACCCTCGTATTCTTGTCTCTCTTTCTCTATTTCTCCATCTTCCTCTTTGTCTTTTTCAAACTAAACTAAGTCGCCACTACGCAATCGTTGCCACTACTCAATCGCAATCATCGTTGTGTGTTTTTTTTTTTTTTGTTTCTTCCAGGTTGGAAGAGTTACTTTTCTAATATTCTTCGGTCCGGTTCATTTTTTGCTGTCCCAGTCCGTCCTATTATTACTTCTCTTTTCTCCAAAGCCTTTTAGTGGACGCTTTCACTCTTTTTGTCTATTTCAGATGTCTGACTTCCCTTTGTCGCTCTTGCATCTCTATCTAAACTATTTTTTATTGCTATCCAATCCTCTTACTTCTCTCTTACCATCTAGTTGAAACTTTTTAACTCTATGATAACTTGCTAATTGCATTGTACTTTTTTGGGGCTAAGGCCTTTAGCCTAATAATGCCAACCTTTTTTTCTCTTGTGCGTGCTCCACTAAAAAAGTAAAGAATATTCAACAATTTTTCCAGGGTTGAAAAACTAAAAAAAATAGAATGTTGTTTGAAACAATGTTTAAAACGAATACTCAAAACATTTGAAACGTATTTAAAACAATAGTTGAAATTCCATTGATGTGTCTTCAATCATAATTAAACGATTTAAAACGGTTTTAAACAATGTTCAAAATATTTGAAACACGTTTTGAAACAATGATTTTATTCCTTTCAACTTATGACTTAATTGAAAAAGGTTTCGGTACTTGAAGAAGTCGACTAGTTTCGACAAAACGTTGTACGAATAAATAAATTCTGTGCGGGAAAAGCCTTTGTTTTTTCAATTAAGTAATATTTTCTCCTTGCACGCAAAAAATTGTCAATTTCAACTTATGATTCGATGTATTCCCAGTTGACTATAATTATTTCATTTTTGGTAACTCTCAATGTATTTGATTATTTTTTTTTTTGCCTTTTTTTCCAAGTCCAAAGCCTTCATTAGGCCAGGGTCTCAGTATTCACCGGACGCTGATGCAACCCAGCGCATGGCAAATTTTTCAAATTGACCCCACGTATGACCCAACTTCCCTGTAAGATGCCACTCGATGCAAGTGTATTCAGTTGATGGCCTTATATTTTGACAATTTCTCCAAAAGGTTGGTGATCGATCAGAAATACTTTGAAGATTGACAGTTTGAAGAACACTGCGCTCATCAAAATTCCGTTTTAGAAAAAGGCCATTGAACTGTCAAAGTATCTCAATGGTAAAGCACATCTTTAAAATGCTCGAGTTATTAATTGTTGAGAGGAAAAAATTCAGAATGTAAAGTTTCAATCAAGCTGTTACTGTCCATGGTGCATGTGTGTGAGTGTCGTCGCGCAACTGATGATATAATACAAAGGCACACATACACATATTCACGTCGTGTAAACAAGCATTGTTGAAGTGCCGTCAGATACCTGTGGAAACCCCTCGAATTCGTTGAGTCACTTTCTCTTTTGAATCATTCAACCAACAAGCAAGAAAGGACCGGTGAAGTTTGCACACGTCACCTTACGTATACAAACAAGCGCGCATTTCGTCCTTTCCTCATTCCTCTGAACCAGTCAGTATGTTTATCGCAGATGTGGAAAGTTGACGCGCTTCTTTTTCCGTTTTTCGTTTTGATCTCGCATGCATGATGAGGTTTTTTTTGAAACCAATTATTTTTTGCATGTTTCTTATGTGTACCGGTGTCGCTTGAACTAATCATGCTGGGATACTAACAAAACTATTCTAATTAACATGTGTATTTTCTTTCAGCCTAAATTATTTTTAGGGCTTATAAGTGTACCAACAGTCATTCCGGAGTAGCTGTTGCACTCTGAAATATGTGTGTTTAAGTCGACGACTCCTGTTTGGACAACCGGTATTGGTGACTTTTCACCTTTCTCTCCATTTGAACAAATTGATTTCATTTTGATACAATTTTTATTCATTTCAAATTAAAATTAAAAATATTGTCATTTTGTAGCGGTCGGTCCATTCTGAAAAATGGGTGGCACGACAACTCCAAAGTGTTGAGAATGGGTGGATTGCAGGAAGTACATTGAGCGCATAAAGCGGATACCTCGCGTGCGGTGATATTGTGCTACCATCAATCATATCTATTCTAATTTAGGCCTAAATCAAAATTAAAATTGAAACCATCGTCATTTTGTAGCGGTCGGTCCATTCTGAATCATGGGTGGCACGACAACTCCAAAGTTTGACTAAAGGTGTTGTTTATTTTTGGTTCGCGCTATTACTCTTATATACTTTACTTGATGGTTAGGTCTTATTCAGGAAGTGCATTGAGTGCATAATGCGGATTAGCCGCGCGCGCGATGATATTGTGCTTGACGATTTCAGTGCACCCGCGTCGGATATGCCGCGTTGGGGCGCAGTATTAGTTTACTGACTCCGCCAATGAAGAGGCAACCATCGGCGGTTGTAACTGAGGCGTGTGGTCGTAAACAGTCTTGATAATCCGTGGTTGACTGACGTGGGTGTCTGCGCCTTCTCTCTCTTTTATTATAATTTAATTAGATGTAGGTACAGTGCACCACATTCGGGTAGCTTCGCAGACCTCTAAGACGCGGTGAACCGTTGTGATTGTGCACAGTCTTCTATGTATAGGGATTCCTTTTTTTTTTTGTCTTTAGTGTAGGCTAGGATCTTTAGTGTCTTGGGACGCATAGGAGCCACCTCCACGTGGTGCGTCCTGGGCAACGGCGACAATTAATTTGTTGACGGCCAAGGCTCCTTGTACAGTAATAGCGCGAATGACGAATAATGACATCCAGATGGTATTGCGTTGTAAACTTGGGCAAAAAGTGTAAACTCTGATTCATTAATTTACAATATTTCTTCAGTAGATTATTCCAGAGTTTTTAGGCTGCTAGTCACTGAGTGAAATTTGATCACCTTCGTTATTCATCATAATATGCTAGTTTGACTCTAGTATATTGCTAATATTTGAAAGAGGGTGGTACTCGCAAATTTTTCGATTGGTGAGGTGAGTGTAAAGCCATGAAACATGTCAAAATGGCATCCCTAAAGGGGATAGATAGATTAAAGGTCTTTGGACTAGAATCCAGAATCAGAAAGATTGAAAATTTATTCAGAGAAATCATTTTTTTCTTCTTTTTTTTCTCGCGATTTTAACTTCAATAATAATTCTTGATACTAAAAATTTTCTGGTATAGCCAAATGAATGAAGATCATGTTTCATGTCTTTTATGAAGTACAGTAGCATGCTTCGCTCGGTCGCCCTCCCCCCTTTTTGGTCTAGTATAAGCCTAATGACTTCAAGCTAACGTCTTTTCTGAGTCTCATGGCGTTTGAAGCGTCGCATATCTAGTTCATTGAAGGGGCAAAGCCAACATGCAGTACATTGGAATTGAACTGGACTAGGACTCCTAGCTCTGTACTAAAAATATAAGATAGGAGGTTACCTAGAGTAGGAGCCACTTCGGGTTTTTTATAATGATAGGGGGGTAGAGAAAAGACATGAAACATGTCAATACTTAGATGTACCTGTGTACTTTGAATTTACTGTCAAATAAATGAAAAAGAAGAATTTCTGTGTAACAAATTTTTTTGGCGGTCTCTTCAGAATCGGTCCCTTCAGAATCGTTATAAAGAGTTTCCACTGTATTTGTATTCTTATTCCTTAAAACAGATGGTAGTACATTTGAGGTGGATCTGTATACTTTATATCAGCAGTTTTGAGGTTTCTTAACATGGAAATCATGTCTGCTGCTAAGTGCTTTCAATGAGGCCTCAGCAGAGGGGGTGTGCCCCACACATTGGAAAAAGCCGGGATGGCATTAATCAAAAGGAAGGACAAACCACTTGGCGTGCCGGCGGGCAGTAGTACCGCGGTTTTGGTGTCCATTAACATCAAGCTTTGTATGTATTTCATACTTTGGTCGCAACCTATCAATAAGCTGCAGGTGGTCTGTAAAATCTGATAATTTCCACCATAGAAGCCCATTATGTATGATGTTAGGCCTATGAAAGCCAAAGTTCAGGTCTCCAAAGTAGGTCAAGGCCATTGATGACAGCATAAGGAGTGACGCAGATTCCAGACTGATTCCCAGCCCAAAGACACATATGTCAACAGCTTCCTTGTTAATACCTCATCCGTGCCCATCACAATGCATCATAATGCCTCAAGAAGCCTTAAAGCAATATTTCAAAATTCATAAAATTTGTGTATTGAGGAATCCGAGAATTAACAGTGGTTAATTTGCAAAACCAAAATATTCAACCACCTTGGATTGACCATAATCTGTTCTAAGAGATGAATGCAAATAAATCTGATTGCACAAAATATGGCTCTTATCAGCCTAGAAGAGATTTCTTTGAAAAATAGAAATGACGAAGTATGAATATTGAAGCTGAACATGATATTTGTACCCCTGCAGACAAATGTTCCTCTACATGTTCTACTCCAGCGTGCTCAAAGGGTAGTTCACGGTAAATGAAGGCATTTTATCAGAAATTTATTTGAAAAATAGAAATGACTAAGTAAGAATTGAAGCTAAACATGATATTTGTACCCCTGCAGACAAATATTCCTCTACCTGTTCTACTCAAGCGTGCTCAAAGGGTAGTTCACGGTAAATGAAGGCATTTCATCAGAAATTTATTTGAAAAATAGAAATGACTAAGTAAGAATTGAAGCTAAACATGATATTTGTACCCCTGCAGACAAATATTCCTCTACCTGTTCTACTCCAGCGTGCTCAAAGGGTAGTTCACGGTAAATGAAGGAATTTCATCAGAAATTTATTTGAAATATCAATTTATCTGGACCAATCAAATATTATTTTCTGTCTCAAAATCATGTGCAAGGGGTACTGATCGGTTTGTATTGTGTTGTAGTCCGATGAATCTATGTGCCATTTGATTATACTTGCTCTATACTTCTTCCAGAGAAGTGTTGTCTGTAATTTGTAATTTGAAAGTATAGCTGGGACCCCTCTTTAATCACTTTTGCAATGATGGTCTACGGGCAAGATATGGCGAATGTAAGGAGCCCCTTTATGGTTGGGGTCTCCATGACATGAGATGATCAATGCATCTTGGATGGAATGGGCACGGTTTGGGGAGATGGCTCCCAGCGAGAGTTCTTAACACATCATGGCGACACTATTAAAAACTGCAACATTTCACGCAGCACATAGAGTTTGAAACTTCAATCAAAAGAGAATCATTTGCAAAATTAATTTTACAACAAAGGAATGAAAGTCATTGCGTCGACAAATGAAAATTCATCAGAGTTCTAAGTCACAGCGATCAAGTGCATGCGCACAAGAGAAAAAGGTTGGCATTATTAGGCCAAAGGCCTTAGCCCCAAGAAAGTACAATGCAATTAGCAAGTTATCATAGATTTAAAAAGTTTCAACTAGAGGGTAAGAGAGAAGTAAGAGGATTGGATAGCAATAAAAAATAGTTTAGATAGAGATGCAAGAGCAACAAAGGGAAGTCAGACATCTGAAATAGACAAAAAGAGTGAAAGCGTCCACTAAAAGACTTTGGAGAAAAGAGAAGTAATGTTAGGACGGACTGGGACAGCAAAAAATGAACCTGAACAAAGAATATTAGAAAAGTAACTCTTCCAACCTGGAAGAAACAAAAAAAAATAAAAACACAACAATTGCGTAGTGGCGACGATTGCGACGATTGCGTAGTGGCAACAATTACCTAGTGGCGACGTTAGTTTAGTTTGAAAAAGACAAAGAGGAAGATGGAGAAATAGAGAAAGAGAGACAAGAATATGAGTTGTCCGAGTGCGTATCAAAAAGGTATCAAATGAGTTGTCCGAGTGCGGGTTCAATAAAGACAAAAATACTGCCTACGAGGAATAGCGCCAAGTTTGCCGCCACGAAATAAAATTTTGTAATTTTGTAACCCTACACGTGTTTGTTGATAATGCAATAAAGAGCTACAAAAGGAAGGCAGCAGTAAAAATAATACCTCCAATGAACCAGTAGAAAGGTGGTGAAAACATCACAACGCGCGCCAAACAATGCAAATAGAGGAATAGGTAAAATCATCAACAGAGGCTGGTCTACGCACACACACACACACACACACTCGACGGCACCGAGCAAAGTCTCGCTTGTATTTGATGGTAACAGTGCGTACAAGTATATGCCTAGCAATCTGTATTATCTTTGATATAGGTAAGCTAGAAGTTCTCCTTCATTATACTAGCTTCATACTAGTATAACTAGAATATGCCTAGCAATTTCTATTATCTTCAGTATAGCTGGGACCCCTCCTTGTAGTATAGTAGCTTTATACGAGTAAATGCCTAGCAATCTGTATTATCTTTAATATAACCTTTATTATACTAGCTATATACTAGTATAACTGGAATCTTTGAGCTATAGATGATAGGAGGGGGAACTCAAAAATTTTTCAAGTCCCAAGGTCATAGGTAATTATGGCTGTATAACTGGAAAATATTGATATACCTAGCAATTTGTATTATCTCTAGTATAAGCTAGGACCCTTCCTTGAAGCACAGTAGCTTTATACTAGTATATGTGACCCTGTCTACAGAAACCCACCTTATGCGTTATCAGTAACGCATGCTTTTCATATGTGAACTGATAACGCATAAGGTGAGTTTCTGTAGACAGGGTCACATATGATTAAATAGGAGGGGTCTTGGGGGGGGGGAGGTAGAGAGGATGAAAAGAGGGGAGGTCAAAAATTTTCCAAGTCCCAAGGTCATTCTTAAGGTCATAGTTAGGTAAGGAAGTTGCCTCCCGGACGCCGGACGCTGGACGCCGGACACCGGACGCCGGACACCGGACGCCGGACGCTTTTTCTTGAAAGACCCCCTGATAAAACAGGTTCCCTGTTAAAAAGTCATCAGTCAAAAATTATTCCTCGTGAAATTTCCTATCGGATTATGTACTTTATTCTTAGCCTACTCGCGATAGTTGGCCTACAAATTCATAGAGAATTAGCCTCCATCCGCAAATAACGCGAACCTTGCCAATAGTTGACGTTGCGCGGCAGTCACGCGCAAAGGTAACGTTAATATTTCACTAGTACGATAAAACGTATTCTAATTTTGTTAGTCTGAAGCAATTGTCACAGAAAATTTGCAGCAAAATATCGTTTTCAGTAAGATGTAACCAACTGCCCATCATACATGTAAAGATCACGTGGTTGAAATCTCTCTTAAAAGTGCTCAGGACAAGTCCCAGATTTTTTTATGTCAGTTTACGCGCCCAAGTGTTTTCTGGTCTTTGTAGAGGTATGGAGGATAATCTGAGGTTTATTGTTCATATAATTTCCACCCATGCGCTCAGAAAGCAAAGAATGACGACCCGTTTTGGATGTATTTACACAACCATCATTAGGTACGAGCTGAACAAGCTGATGAAGTCGAAAGAGAGGTATATACACTCTGAGATTAAACGTGACTAATACTCACAAAAGGAGTAGTAATATGAAAATAGTGGTTAAGAGAAGGGTTAGTGAATATGTACCTATCGATCATTCAAATACCGTTTTATTATTAGACATGGCCTGCAGAACAGAGGTTTCTTCCAACCGATGTGACGAGCGTCCCTTGTCAGTCTGGTGTATAAGCTCGGAAACTACGTTCTAAAATCTATGATTTCGGAGAATGCAATGCTCATCCACCGCAGATTCAACAGAAAGAAACCTGCAAGATGTATTACCTTCAGCCGAGATTTTCATAGCGTTTGTGTAGTCTAAAGGATGCTCCATGATCCTCTGGTAAAGAGTGCGATCTGGTTGACCGTAGTAGAAAAAGTTGCAGAGCTCACACTGAGCTTTGTAGATACCTGATTTTTTAAGAGGAGAAACACCATCTTTCAGGTTGCTCAGGCTACCTACCAAATGCACAACGGATAGAAAGCAGCTCGAATACCAAATCTCCTGAGCTCTGAAGCTAGCTTTTAAGAAGCTGGGCCAAGAAAAGAAATTCTAGCGTAGCGAATCCTTCGCCCAGTTCTCGTTATTACGTGTTGTATCTCAATTCTCTCTTTCTTCATTAGCATGTCTATCACTCGTGGCTACAAAAAGAATATCTCCAGTCAACTCGGATTGTCTTGCCCACATGTATTTGCGTTTTCCATGGCTTTGCCCAATCATTATTTCGATAACCTGCAGGATAGTCTTCATGAGTTCTTAGTGCTGCAGTATTATCTGCGAATGATGCCAATGTGGTATTTTGTCTTGGGTCAGGATGTCCGCAGTGAAAGTAAAACCAATGGATGGCCAAGGACGCTTCCCTGTAATACTGTAGCTGCAATGAGATGGGTTAGTGGTACACACAGAAAGTCTTATTGCTGTGATAGGAAGACAAAATTCTTCATGTTGGCTTGAAAAATGCTTTCTTATTTCATGAAGGACACCACTCATCCAGACTCGTTCGCATGCTTAACTTGTTAAAAAATACAGCTGGGCAGTATTTGAAGTTCTTCGAGCACCTCTCTAATTGTTGCATGCAAATTTTCTGTGACAATTACTTCAAACTAACAAAATTAGAATACGTTTTATCGTACTAGTGAAATATTAACGTTACCTTCGCGCGTGACTACGGCGCGACTTCAACTATCGGCAAGGTATCGCGTTATTTGCGGATGGAGGCTAATTCTCCATGAATTTGTAGGCCAACTATCAGGAGTAGGCTGAGAATAAAGTACATAATCCGATAGGAAATTTCACGAGGAATAATTTTTGACTGATGACTTTTTTCTCTAAAATGCGTTTTAAGCGAGATATTTACAAAAAACTGATTTTGAGGGGATTTGAACCCCCATAAAAAAAGAAGCTCCAGGGGAAAAACGCGGAGAAGTTAGTATGTTGTTTTGGACATCATTCTTGACCATTTCCAGCAAACAGACTTTTACTATGTCGCAATTTTTGTTTTTTTTCCTTATTTGCCTAGACTAATGAGATCTTCGATGCTGCTTTCATAATCCTCGCTCACGTTCCTCGTCTTTTTCATTTAAATAAGCACAGTAGTCGAAGTTTGAGAAGTTTGAGCTAAAACTCTGTAGTTATGGACACAATATTACCATAAAATCACAGGAAAATAGCAATAATTACAAAAAATTACAAAATAGGTGAACTTTAAGGGAAATTTTTAGGCTAACTTGTAGAGCTAGGCTAAAAATCAGGTAATTGATACTAAATTTGACGAGGAATATTTTTTGTCTCTTGATTTTTTTTTTCTAAAGCCCATATTTCGCGAGATATATCCAAAAAACCAAATTTGGGGGGCTAAAATGTGGCGCAAAACCACTTTCCATGGAAGTGGGGGGGGGGCGGGATTTTTGATATGTTGTTTCTGGGACCCAACCCCACATTTTTCAGCAAAATCTTCCCGTGACCCTCAAAATGTTCAGATGAGTGTTTTTATTGTCTTTATCGCCTGTACTAGATTGAAAAATTTAATACCTATACCGTATTTGAAAATTTGACCATTTGAAAACGAAGAACCAACAACCGGTATTTTGTCAAATTGAAAAATTCAATTACATATTTGAATAAGATAAATACCTAGGTGGCCTAATAGAAAAGTTTAAGTATTGGTCAACTTTCGTCAAAAATTTGATGCTTTGGAAACTTCATTACTCAAAAATTCTATCACCTATTTAAAACTTGATTATTGAACACTTTGATGATTTGGAAACATTGATTGTTCAAAAATCTAAAGATTCCTTTATTTTAAAAATTTATCATTTGAAAATTAAATTTTTTGAATTATTCAATCATTCATATTAAACTTACATTTGATTTCCAAAAACTCAATTATTCAAAAATTCGATTATTTGAGAACTCACGATTAATAGAAAATTTCTTAATTTCCAAACTTGATTAAGAACCTAAAGTACCTATTTGATATTTGATCAGCTTTTCAAAAATTCATCTTTCCAAAACTAGCTTGATCATTTAAAAATTTCGATTATTCAAAAGTTGTTGCCTCACTTGGAATCATTTCTTTTCTTCTTACGTAGAGGAAAGATATCTCAGAACAATGCTAATCTTCACTACAATTCACTAAAAAACTTTCTACATGACTTATAATTACGGTATCATGTTTGGGGCTCTTGCCTACTTCGGCAAGGCAAGAGCCCATATGCAATCGCGAAAAAAAAAAAACAAAAAAACAAGAGCCCAAAAAAAAGTTCTGTTGTGACGTCACTCAAGTTATACATACATTTTCTTAATTTATTTTTGCATGGCAATTTGCAAATTTCGGAAGTTTTTCATTTTGGTAGACCTACGTTCATCAATAATAATGATAATAATAAGGCACTTGTCGTTGCCAGAGACCTACATACTGAGGCGCACAGCGACTCAGTCTTGTTTCATATGAAGGGGAGGATCTCAAAATGAAGCAAATCTTAATACTCATTTTTCAAAAGATCGGTTGGGTAACTCAAGACTATTCTTTTTTGTACGCCGGAGGGTAATTCGGAGTCAAGAGATCTCGAACCCACCCACCTGCGTGTTCGTCGTTTATGAAGTGCACTGCGGGCGTTACCTCCAACCAATAAAACTTGCGCAACTTGAAATGATTTCTCCGTGGATATACCAACGATAAGTGTCATTTTTGCGTACACGTAATTTTTGTACTTGGATGTCATTTTTCCATATTCACTTGGGTGTCATTATTAAGTTTGTGTCACGGACAATAAACACAAAGCAATTTTAATAATCTGTATCTGAGCACAAGAAAGTGTGACGCCGCCAATCAAATGATGATTTCAAAGATGCAGACAATGCTACCATCCTGTCTAGTTTGCGCGAAGTAGCTTAAATAATTAGAGGTATGATTTCTATAAACAAGTTAATATTCCTTCCTCACAGAATTGCGACCGACGGAGATTGAATTGTTCTAATATGTATTGCTATACTGAGCGCAAAAAGCTTCCACTCCAAGAAAAATGACAAAACATTGAACAAAATACATAAATCGTATATTGGAAGAGAAAAAGAGGAGAGGAGAAAGAGAGAGAGGGAAGAGAGGAAAGGAAAAGAAAAAAACAGAAAGTTAAAAAAAAAGAACAATAGCAACTAACGGCTTATAAGTATTCGTTACCTTCAAGAAGTACGAAACAGACAAAAATACGTGAAAATTAAAATACAAGGCGTCAACGATGAAACATAAAAGCCTACTTCACAATAATAAAATTATTGGTTTACATCGAAGTTCGATATACATGTATTGTTTTTTTGGTTTTCTATTCCTTATCTCTAGACGAAAAATTCTCGTACTCATTTACACGCGCAAAAATTCTCCATACCTACTCAATCGCATACGTACATAAAAATTAAATGAATGAATGAAAAAAACTAAACAGGGAAAAAAATATACAAAAATATAACGCGATTAAGATCATGAGCAACTTTTTCGAAAACAATACACATTATTTTTTTTTGTGTTTTTTTTTTTTCTTTTTTTTATAACAACAAATAAAAATACAAGATAATAATAACAATACGATATTAATTAATTCAACGTCCAGTAAAATATAAGAAGAAAGGATAATGGTGATTGTAACCTAATTTTAAAAAATCAAATCACATCGCCTCGTACTCACTAAAAAAAAAAGAAATGATAAAATAATACTTAAACACTCACGAATTCGAATCGCGAATTAAAATTAAATCAGCGTGCGATTCATTCTCGCGGTCAAATAATGATAACGAATCGGTTAACGAAATAAAGAAAACTTCCAACAAAACAGGGCGAAATACCGAGGGTATAGTCAAATTTTTCTCTTTTTCAAATGCTGATATGAGCAACTGAACGTCTTGTCTTCTTCACTCTATTCAGCTCTTTGAACTGTCGAGATTTCCACCATCATTTAACCTACGGCAGAAAAATATGAAGGGACGATAACTCACTAATTCGACAATATAAATATGAATTCACAAAAAGGTATTAAGTAAACTTGAAAATGTGAACTAACCATCTATCAATAGAACTACGACCAGTCCTCTGTGTCAAATACGATTGGAGCGATTCATTTGAACTGTTAGAGTCGTCATTGTCACTACAGAACAAGAAGAAAAACACAAATTAAATACATCCGAATACGTGGTCTCCTCAGCAACACATTCAGTAGTTAAAGAGCGTAATGTAATGAATCTAAAGTGCTTCTATTCTGTTACATAGAATTTTGGCATCAAGAAGGCATAATAAAATTCTTATTTAAGTATTGTTTCACGATTAAATAGTTAGGTTAAAGTTGTCTCCCAATTTACAGAGAAACGAGTAAGAGAGAAGTTTTGAGGTTACAGGTAGAGGATAAGACCAGCTACCGTAGGGGATTTGTACACCCTGAGCGAATCAGGGAGAACGGACTTCATAAAGATTAATGAATTTCATTTTTCAAATTATAATGAATTAACTTCAACAAAAAGAGTCTTCTCGGCGGACAAAATCTGTTTTTTGTAGGCCTGCAGTTTTTATGAAAAAAAGTCGATGAAATGGAAGAAACGTTCGAAAACCAAATTTGAAGTCTGGAAGAGATAGAGAGGCAAAAAAACGAATAAAGGACAAGTCGACAGCATATTTCGACAATATTAGGTGAAATAATACATCATAATTTTGAGAACCTTAATCAGATTGTAATGGATCCGATACCCATTAAACGAATTTCTTCATTTTCAAATCATACTAATATCGATGAAAAATGACTTACCTATCCGTTTGCTCGTCTTCATTGTCATCCAAATCACCCTGAATAGCGCACTGTAGATCGTCAACGCGTTGTAAAGCCAATTTGAGATCCGCTCTCGCAGAAGCTAGTTCAGTCTCCGCTTGCTCCAGTCTTTTCTCTGCTTCGCGTTTCTTGGCCGATTCAATGGCTTCTTTCGACTCACTATCAGCCTGCGCTTCTTTTGCTTCACGCAACGCTCGTTGCAACTTGCGTACTTGCTCTTGAGCGCTCGCTTCTTTATTACGTGCGATATCAGCGTCATGCTGCAATCTTTCCGCAGATTCTTTCAACCTGTTGATCTGAATCTGAAAGAAAGAAGCGGGGCAAATGATTTAATACCTTACGAGAAACTAAACTAAGCAAAATTTATTTTGTATAGGGCGTTCGAGACTGACTATGATTGTCAATATAGAAAATTTTCTCATGATTTGTAAAGGTTCTCTGGTTTCGAAATTGAAGGGATGAAACGAGGTTCGAAAACGAATATTCTCAAAGTATGAGCTAATGGACGAAATTTTGATTCAAATTGTCTAAGACCGAAAGCAGAAGATGTACCGACGCCTAAGCGTTATCACCAGGTCGACGAACAGAAATGCCTAGTGTCTTTTTCTCATCCTAATTAATTATTATTCTTCATAAGGTTGGAATATACCGTCATGTGGATACAATCCTAGTTGGCAATAAGCATACAGGGGTACAATTAATTAGCTAACGATATATCGCTTAAAAAATCAGATTTCGTACCTCCATCCTTGACCTAGTAGTCTGTTCTAAATCTAATTTCGATTCCAATTCTTTAGTTTTCAATTCTAATCGTTTAACCGCTAGAGAAGAGGTAGGATCGCCATGCGTTTCGATGTTTTCTAATCTGGATGTGACTTCAGCCAACTGGTCTTTCAACGATGCTCGTTCACTTTCCAATTCTGAAATACGATTTGCTTGCTCGTGTAAGGTTAATTGTTCGCCGGATAGCTGCTGTACCGTATTTCGATACTTCTTCAACACCTATAAGACAAAAATTCTGGTTCGGAAATTTGCAGAAGAAAGAAAGAATGAGAATGAAACTTGGATAATTACTTCGGCTAATTCTTCTTCGTTTTCATCCAATTGCGATTGCAACTGTGTCTTTTCTCGAGCGTAGGTAGCCGCCTTCTCTTCAGCATCCGATTTTGCTTTCTGCACCTCTTCTAACGTAGCCGTTATTTCAGCTAAATCAGCTTCCGCCATCTGTCTGGCCTTGATCGCTGAATGTCTGGCGCATTCAGCATCCTCCAACTAATCACATACAAATAAAATTTGAAGACGAGAATTAACGATTGTATTTGAAGGGAGTAAGTATCCATCGAGAATAGTTAACTTTTCAATCTATGTAGGTATCCGATTGTCTGCTTTTTCCTTGGAATCAAATAGGAGATGAGATGGCAATTCACAAGAGTCATTTTCATTTGTTTACAATTTTGATAATGGGGCGTGTTTTTTTGTTGCCCTATTTTTGAAATCTTGTCAGCCCCACCTTACCATACAAGCTGAAGTAGGACACGATCTGCAGAATGATATCTTTTATACGAGACTCAAAGATTCTAGCAATTTATTTAATCAACATACTGTTCAACGATTTTTGATAGTAAATGCTCAAACAGAAGGAAGAAGCTTTTAGTTTATAAGCATAAACATCCGTATACTAACATCTTCTTTCTTTTTTCTCTTATGGGAAATAACACGTAAAACTTTTTTGTTTGGAGCAGACTAGCAGTAAGTTGGGGTAATGCTGTTATCAGCAGTATGACGTCAATCAAGGTTGGTTGCGATGAGAGGACAATAGATATTATTATCAAACCTATTGAAATCGTTAATACTATCGAGTGAAATTGCTATTCTGCCACACGTTCGTCATTTTGTTTTGCTTGGCAGTTATTATTACCATTGACTATACACGTACCAGACGAATACTCGCATTGTTAGAAAAGTTGTCACTTTGAAGGATACTGACACCAGAGTGTGCTGCGTGTTAGGTAATACGTTGGTGTAAGAGAGAGGGAAAGATGTTCTGTCTCTTTCACTCTGCTGGTTAACACGCAGCACACTCTGGTGTCAGTATCCTTCAAAGTGACAACTTTTCTAACAATGCGAGTATTTGTCTGGTACGTGTATAGTCAATGTTATTACTAATAATATCATAAGACTAGCGCCTTATCATAAGGGGCTAGGAGGATCTAAGAATAGGATTTTGCTGTAACTGTAAGTTGAATTGACATATCTGCTCTGCAGAACAACAATTAGGAGAATAAGCAATAAGGCTCATAAATCATCATTTGCTACAAGCCATAAGTAATCTCATTCTCTTGATTGTTGTTCTGCAGAATGCAGATGATATATCAATTGAGGCAGTGAGTGGAAAAAGTGCGATATCCAAAAAACTGAGTTTTGAGAAAACGGAATTTGAACATGAGTAGTGAATTGTTTTACTTTTCAATGACGCATCCATCCAATTTCTGCAAACCTTACAGGAATTGTAGTTGAAGTTCCAATCTCAAGCAACAAAGTTATGAATAAATTACTAGAAAAATATTAAGTACATAACTGTTGCAAGAACACCAATAGTTTGTGAGGGGATATTGCTTTTTTGTTTACAGTCAGTTTTCATCGCAACGCTTTCAAAATGTTGTGAGAGATACCTGTGATCATGAAGTATCAAAACACAAAATAATCTGAAAAAGGGCGATAACTAGATATCGCCCTTTCTCCACCCACTGCCTCAATTTAACTTTGACAACTTTGTACAACAGTGATCGATTTGGTAAGATCATCATTCATCAAATCTCAATTCATTAGGTATAATCATCGTTATTGATCACCTCTGTTTAGGGCCTTGGTCATATCATAAGAAACAATACCAAATAAGCAATCTTTTGCTCGAAGTCCTTAAGTAAAGTTGAAGCAAATGATCAAAAGAATGGAACGTACAATGATAATACCAATGCATCAAGAATATGAAGAATTTTGTGTTGATATTGATTTTGATACATCAATCGGTGTGATATAGGTGATATAGATAAGTAAGTAAAGTGATAAGTATGAATATCCATAATAAGGCCCTCATCCACAATATCAAGATTTTAGGATCAATATTGGTATCATTGATAATACTAATCTCGATAATATTGACTTCTTGCCGTTTGTATGAAAAATTGCCATCTCAACATAGCGCGATTTTTTCGTCAAGTAAGATTATTAGAACACATTAGGAAACAAACCTGATTACGGAGCTGCCTCAGCATAGCCTTGGACGGCGCATCTATTTTTGATTGTTGTAACATCAGCTGGGCGTCGTGTAATAGAATTTTCGTTTTCTTCAAATCTCTACGCAATCGATTCACCACTTCTTGATCAGCGTTACGACCACTGCGTTCGCGATCTTCAATTTCTGCCAATTTACGTTCCAATTCATGACGTTCTCGTAACAACATGGTTCGTTCTTCGTGTTCGTTTTCAAGCAAGCATTCTAATGCTGCAATGAAATCGATAATACTTACAGTTGACAAATATTTTTTCGCAAATTAGGTAGAAAAGTTGAGACAAACACAAATTAATGTATTTTTATGATGTAAACCAGGAGGTGACTCTCTCCTGATACAAGGTAAAGAAGTGAAACTCCATTTGAAGTTGTGAATCTGCTATCGAAAAATTAGATAGGTGCAATAAATAATCGGTGAGACGTACAGCAAAGTTTTTTGAAAAAGTTATTCTTATCTGATTTTTCTCTCCTATCTGTCGTTAACAAAATATCTTTCGTTTTTATTCATCAAATTCAAAGTACACAATACCTTAAAAACTGATCTACCTATTTAAAATTGTGGATACCTTTTTCTCCTCACTAGTATATAAACCACAAATTTATATAGAACTTCTCAGAAACTCATTTATGATCTTTTACTTCAATTCCTGTCGCAATAAACGAAGAATTTCAAGAGCACATTATTCCCGACTCACCTTTAACTTTTTTGGTAGTATTACAACGGATTTCTTCATTTTCTTCATCACGTTGAGCCAACTCCTTCTTGTGTTCTTTCCGAACCTGCTCCAAATTCATTTCTAATCTTAATTTAGCCTGCTCCAACAGCTGTACTTGACCTGCGAGGTCATCGAGTTCTTCATCCTGCATAAGACCAGAATTATTAATCAAAATAATTTCATAAGCACAAAATTTACAACACTGACGGGTTGAGCTTCGCATAGCAATCAAACATCATGTACAACAATATGCTTTTTATTGAAGCGTTGAATATCGATTTTGACTAAGTACCTGATCGCTTATTTTGTTTTCTAGTTCGTGTTTGGTCTTCCTCAGTTTGGTTACCTCTTCTTCCGTATTACCTCCGTAGGTAATCTCTTGTAATTCGCGATTTAAGTTGGTCAATTTTTGGTCTTTCATTTCAAGGTCCAATTTCACAGCCTGTACAGGAGGGGGTTCAACACAAACCAATAATGTACATTGAAGGAATCAAGGGAAAGTTATTCAAAAAAAATAAGACGGAAAACAAAAGTGCATGCGTAGAATAAAACTTTAAAATAATTCAACCTACGTTTAAATTCTGTTCGAGAGAATATTTATCAGCGGTCAATAGTTCTTTCTCGCGAGCTAATCTTTCACGGATTTGTTTCTCCTGACGTAGTTCATCTTGCAGCATCAATAATTCAGAATCGAATCTGAAAAAAAGGTCAAGTTTCACATTTGCTGTTGGAATACATTCACTGTTTAGCATTAATCAGGTGAAGATAGGAATCTAACGGGAAACATGAAAACTCGAGTTTCTTTTCGGAAGGTGCTGTAAAATCATCACACCGCTGTTGTGTCCTTATCAACAAACTGAAATATCTGAGCGCCTTTTGTCGTGATAAGGGTGAAAATCTTCATTACAAGTACTGAAGAAAGGAAATTTCTAAAATACCCACGACCACGTCATTGGCACTAATTCAAAACCTTTAATGGATAGAAAATTGTTTATTCCAGATAAACATCAATTGAAAAAACAATAAATAAGAGGAGATAAGCACGTCAGAAGGGAGAAGATGGGACGCGGCAATTTTTTTTGTATTTCAAGTTCATGGTTTTCGAGTCTTACTTTCGTTGTTTTTTTTCGAGAAGATTGTTTCTTGAATTGCTATCTTCTAGTAACAGTCTCAGATCGCTCATCTCCCCATTAAGTTTCTGTACTTTCCGTTTCCATTGGGCAACCACTTGTCGTTGTTCTTCTACTTCTTCGTAGGCGTCAGCAATCTATCAACAGAAAGAAAAGCGATGCCAATATATTCCACCTCTCTTGCTATAAATAATATATAAGTTTCTTAGTCTCACCTTTTTTTCTAATTGCTTTCGCAATGCAATTAACTGCTCGAGGTCATCGTGATGTTGCTGTTGTAGACGTCGCTTCGTGTATTCCAGCTCTCGCATCGCTAAAAAGACCACAAAGTCAGATTTTGAGTAACTAAATATTATTCGAAACAATGCAGTTCTTTTTAGCGCAAAAGGTCTGACTCACCTCTTTCGTAACGTTGTTTGTATACTCCGCTGCTACTGGTATTTTCATCTGCTGTCGATGAACTATCATCGTCATCTCCGGCGATGAAGCCGTTCACTTCGGACGTTTTCAAACATAGTAATTCCGTCTCTATCTTTTCACTATTTTCATGTAACTTTTTGTTCTGACTCTGAAAAGAAAAGCAAAGCCGGTAAGATGACTGAGACCCCAGAATGAAGATTGATATTAAATCGAAAATTACGTTTTGTATAAGCTCTTCTCTCATATCCTACAGATATAGGGAAAGAGCGCTACAACTAGTCGACCCCAAATATGTACATAGGTACTCATTATTTCGACCAAAAATGAACTTAGAAACTCGAATGACTTTTGCCTAATTACGACAGTCCCGAGTACGATCCATACCAGCGAAAATAGACAACAAAACAATGGATTCATACGCCGGAACAGTTTCGCGAGATGTTCAAATGGACAGAAACTACTACTATTTACCATACGCAGGTACATCTCCAAGGTACTGGACGTGAGTGGTATGATATCCTTATCAACTACCAATACTCATGGGAAGAGTGGAAGGAATGGTTACTAAGAACCTTTCCAGAACCTAGAAATCACGCAGTTGACATGGACCGTATGAAGATACGGGTTAAACAACAGGGAGAGGGTAATGAGAAGTATTAGATGGCTTTATAGCGGCCTTGCCAATTGACCCCTTGGCTACAGGTGGGTCATGGCATTACTAATGAGATTGTCGAAGCTAGTGGTAGAGCTGGTTGTTATGAGACTCCGGAGGCGCTCTACCAACATTGTATAAACGCATTCTCGCAGGAAGGTATATTTCAAGAAGAAATGTTATATCTGTTTTTATAATTGGGCATTTAGCCCGGCAATGTGACCAGAAATCTAAAACTCAATTGATGAGACAAATTTTTGGGACTCCAGATGGGCAATATGAGTGGCTTCGCTGACCATTCGGTTTGTCCAATGGAGGAGCACTATTTAAACGGTTATCAATACCATTTCAGCACCATTAACAGGAACAGGAATTGTGACCTACTTAGACGATATAATCATCACATCAAACGGCTGTCAGGAAGATTTGGGAAAGCTAAGAAAAATATTCAAGGCCTTGAGAAAAGTTGGTCTAACAATATTGAAAACGATCAAATACGGCTCGATATGAAAAAGATCAAGGCGATAGAATCTTTTCCTCGTCCTAAGAACGCCAAAAAAGTTGGACAATTTGTAGGCTTAGCCATTCCGCAAGTTCATCGAAGATTTAAGTCTACTGGCCACTGCCCTTACCAACTTAACTAAAAAGGAAATTCAGTTTAACTGGCAACAAACTCACCAAACAGCTTTTGAGACTTTGAAGCCTCATGTCTCGGGAAGCAACTCTGATGAGGTAAAAGGGGTTTTTCCTTTTAACCAGGAGATTATGAGATCATGCTACGCAAAAGATAGACCAGAGGTCAACAATGGAGTTTTTTTCATGTTCTCCAATGTTCATATTGCATGCCAGTGGCGTATCAAGGGAGTGGGGTGGGAGAATAGATCCCCCGCTCAAAGCTCCGCGGCCGCAAAGGTTGATGACGTCACGAGGAAGTTGATGACGTCACGGAGAGGTTGATGACGTCACGGAGAGGGACTTGGAAAAATTTCGACACTCTAGCCATATATGATATGAAGTGGACTTGGGCGCGAGCGCGTCCGCAAAGGTTGATGACGTCACGGAGAAGTTGATGACGTCACAAAGAAGTTGATGACGTTGCGGAAAAGTTGATGACGTCACGGGACGTCACGAAGAGGTTGATGACGTCACAGAGAAGTTGATGACGTTACGGAGAGGGACTTGGAAAAATTTCGACACTCTAGCCATATATGATATGAAGTGGACTTGTGCGCGAGCGCGTCCGCGAAGGTTGATGACGTCACGGAGAAGTTGATGACGTCACGGAGAGGTTGATGACGTCACGGAGAGGTTGATGACGTCACGGAGAGGGACTTGGAAAAATTTCAACACTCTAGCCATATATGATAAAATTTCGACTCCCTTGATAATGGACTTGGAAAGTTTTCAAGAAAAATTTTTATACCTTTGTGGTGATTGAGAGATCTGCTGGTCTAATGGACTCGGGACAGCGGGACAGCGGGTTCCCCGCTGCCACATTGCATTACTGCAATGGCAAATTTTTGTTGGTGGGGTTGTAGGAAAGAGGTGAAACGAGATTGAATTTCTTTTTTCAACTTACAAGGAACATTCCTGCTCATATCGAGGCCTGTCGAAAGCTCTAGTCGGGCCCGGGGCGAGGAACAGAGAGGGCCCTCCAAAAAAATGTTTTCGCTCCCTCCCCTTGAAAATAGGGGCCACCGGGCCCGGGGACAAAGTTCTCAGATGTCCCGCTCTCCCTTCGTCAGGCCTGGTCTCCGTCTAGACTTTTGAAATATTTCCAGCAATTTTGGCAGACCAGAGAATTATCGTATTTTTTTTTAACCCCGTCACGAATTTGTCTTTGGGTTTCGAGCAGTCGATACTTGGGAACCTGAGTATTGGATTGTTTCCGAGTCTCAAGTTCAGGAGCCCGAGAATAATTTGTGCTAGCGTCTAAACTTTGAATTGAATTCTCTCTTTCAATTTTGTCTCAAAAGGAAATTATAGTCTCTTTCAGTTATCCACGACGAGGTTTGAGTACTTCGAACCCTCCTCAGAGATGGGAATTTAGTCTACTGAAGCCCACTAGGTCTCGTATAACGTGTCAAAATGTTCTCTAGATCAGAATTTTACATTTATTACTGGGTCTCAAGTTGTGGATTTTGCAGTATTTTGCCAAAGGAATGTGGTCTGAGGGAATGTAATTGATTCTTTGCTGAGTGTCGATGTTTGAATCTCAAAGAACCCACCGAGCTATAAATTCTCGAGAACCTAAAACTAGATTGGGTTTTGAGTCTCAACTCTAAATCCCAAGGGTAAAGCCTTCGAGAGCTCTAGTCGGGTCCGGGGCAAGGAACACAGCACCCCACCCCCAAAAAAAATGTTCGCCCTTTCCCCTTGAAAAGGGGCCCTGCGGGCCTCTAAAAGAGCCGGACCCGGAGAAAAAATCTCCAGTCCCCCCCCCCTGACAGGCCCACTCATATCTTTCTCCTAGAGGCTCACATTGCATGCTAAGAAACATTGTTAGAATTTATCGCTTCATAGCAACGTCCCTGTTTGTCTTGGGGCTTGTGAACAGGAGACACTTTTTGTTGCAAATTTGATGCCCAAAATTGAAAAAAAAAACTTCGTAGAGACCTTTCAACCCTCATATCTCAAGAAGCACAACGGGTGAGGGCGATGGGTTTTTTTCTCGTGATGAGGGAATCATCATTGATGGGCCGGAAGTCGAGGGTAGGAATTTTTCTGTAACCTAAATTTGAAGGAACCTCTCACCGATTACCCGCATCGACCATAAACGGTTCCATTTTCGTTGTACGCGCTACTAGCGCTATCTGCTCCAAATTATATACCTAATTATTTATGTCTACGAGTAGCCACGGCCGTGGAGTAGCAATGTTGCCAGAGAGGAACACGGCGGGTGGAGAAGGTGACGATTGTACATCGACTATAGATCGAGTAAGAATTGAGAATTCTTAGATAAATTTGAGGTCAACCCGCGTACATTCTCAGAGTACAAAGAATCGACTGTGATTTTACGTGATTGGGTTTGAATCGAGAAGTCGACGAAACCCCACATCAATCTCTCACCGACGTCCGCATCCGAGCCAAAACTTAAATTGAAGTCATTTTTCAGTTGATTTTGAATCGATTTCTGTTCAAAACCAGCCCATAACCAAAAATCTACCGCGAATCGTCGGTAGAGATAATCTATCGAGTAAAAATATAGTAAGCCTATCATGAGAAGCAATAAAAATCGAGTTCAAAAGCTCACCTGTAAATGCTGCACTTCATTCTCCAATCTTAAACGTTCGGCAGTTTCTAATTCTAAACGTTCGGTCGCCAACTGAGCCGTTGAATGTTCTTCGGAAAGATCTACCGTCATCTCGCTCAGCTGAAACCAGAGTAAAAATTTGCGTTATTATAAAAACAAGTTCGGGACGATCGAAAACACTGAACCAGCGCTGATCGCATTCGCTACCTTATCCGAGGACGTATTCGCACTACCGTATTTCGCAAAACCATTTTCGCACATCGCAAACCCATTATCGCACTTCGCTTTCACACTTTTGAAATAACTATCGATTTTCTTGTCCAGCGTAGAATACTGTTGCTTTTTTCTGTCCTCTTTGCCCAGTTTCTTCCATTCGTCACTAATGTGATCGGTTCGTTGCAAAAATTCCGCAATTTTAATGGACAACTGAGACGAGTTGACCGCGGCGTCAACGACGCTGTTGAAATCATCCGCGTTCAGCTTTTTCAGAGTGTTGTTACGACGACCCGAGGACAACGGATATTTCACCTGGCTGGTGGTACTCAAAGTCATTACAGAGCTAGACCGACTCGAGCGTAGAGGTGAGATCCGATTTCGCATTCTATTCGTCTTGTCTACGCTGGTGACCGATGAAGAGCAGTACGAGAACAAATCGGACTCTTGCGAAGTTGCTCTGGATTCGTTCACAGAAATGGACGGCGAATACGAGGACATTCCATTGCGAGGCAGGTACAGAGTACTGCTCACGTGACGAGGGGTCGCCAACATGACTAGGGGTTTCTTAAATTTTTCACCGCGAATGCGAGGAAGAGCGCGGCTTCATACGGGCAATATTTAGCGTTTCGAATTCCTAAGTGGCGAGAGTCAGGAGAAGAGGTACATTTTTGAGGTCACAAGAAACGACGAAACGCGAAAACCAAAGGCTATGGAGGGAAAAAAACGCTAGGCTGCGGCGACCGGTCGCACGTCTATGCAGCTCAGCACTGATAATGTAATTTAATAAACAGGGAAGACGGTGGACGCATGTAAATGCCAGAAAAGAAAAGGAAAAAAAAAGAGAAAGAGGAACAAGAAAATAAACCGAGGCGTCCTGCCAAAATGACAAAAATACTCATAAACGTGTTCGCATGCACGCATCCAGCCTAAATATCCTATACTCGATGCTAAATTACAACGTACGAATGAACGATATTCTTTTTTCGTGCAAATCGGTTGATGATAAACGGAACACTTCCAACGGTCCAGCATCCCGATGCAATCGTCCTTTCTTCTCTTTCTCTCTCTATATCAGCTCTTTTCTTTCTTCTTTCACGTGGGTGTTGCTCTTCGCATTATTTTAGTCAGCTGCATCTCTCGAGCTGGGCGGACGACGCCCGCGGTCGAGTCAATGATCTATGAAAATAAAATAGACAACTCTAAACGGACGTAAGTTTCCGCGCGAGTATCGCATCACCAAAAATTTCGCTCAACCAACTTTTTCATATTATGCGTTCAACTTCCGCGCTAAATAGATGGCTGCTCTCCAAGTCGCACAAAAGGTTTGCAAAATTTAAATAGAACACGTTAATGGATAGATACGCTTCCACTCGACTACTAACCTGTACGTACTTTCCCGAGGAAAACAGCAAAAAATTGTTTTCATTTCGTCAATTTTAGCTCTTTCGCTCTTCACAATCACGCTAAAAATTTTCCAAGCGACTTTATCAGATTTTTGGTTTGTTTATTCATGTAACCGGAATTGACACAAATGGGGATCTTCTTCGTTGTTTTAATTCCCTCCTTACATATTGCCAACAGGACACCACTATTGAGTGCACACAGTTTTTAGTAGATGAAAATCAATGAAAAACTATTCCTTTTTACGCTACCTATTAAAAAAAACCAAGTAAGTGCATCTATAGGTAATCAATTTGAAAGGATTTTTTCTCTTCAAAGATTACAATAAAAAATTAGTCAAATTTTCTACAGCCCTCTCAAGTGGGAATATTATTATGAATACGTTCCTTTGCTGAAATATTTCTTTCGTCGTGGATGTTGATGAAGATCACGGTTTATTTTTCGCAGCATATGGAGAAGATCATAAGAATTACGATGGAAAAAGGATTAGTGAATTAAAAGGTTGGTGACCACTGCACCTGCTCCAATGCGGTAGCATAGGAACTTGGACCAAGCATTAGTTTACTCCAATGACGTCACACTTACTAGCTTGTACTTTCCTTAGACCATTAAGAGAGATAGACCGCCAATGTTTACAAAATGCTGTGACCATCATCCCATACCTAATACATGGGAACAGCTGATCATAAGGGGAATTTTCCCGTAAGCGCGTGTGTATTCGATGTTGGCCACACTCTGTAACACGGGCTCTTATGAAGCGCTAGCCGTCTATCTCTTTGAATGGTCTAAGGTACTTTCCCAGTCTTTTCGGGTCGACCATCCGCTAGGATCGCTAACTCTACACGCGGTACTAATCACGGTATATAATAGTGCTGGGATTTATCGAAAGACTTTCGATACTATCTATAGTTTTTGGAAAAGACTGTTGAGAAAAACGATAATTCTGTAAAAAAAATGAAGGCGGTAGTATCGTCGATAGTTCGAGAAACTATCGAAAAATTTGAAAAATTTTCTTTTTGCTATCAATGTCACCAAATTGGAGAGAATTCACTGGTAACACATTTGAAAGATAGAGAACGGAACCGGGGGATAGCGCCACTTTGTCTTTCGGAAATCGAAAGTGAAAATTGAGAATGCGCGCCAGTTCGATGAATTAAGATCAGTCAGGCGGTATCAGTGGTGCAATGGGTGTGGTATGACTTTTTTTATGGTAAATCCTAGTCGCGTCCATCATCTAGTAACACTGAAATACATTCCTGGACGAGTTTTTCGGAAAAAATAACGATCAGGAGAAAGGTATTTACGAGTACTTTGAATACTTTTCTCCTGATCAACATTTTTCATCCAAACTATCGATAGTATCGATAGCTTTTGCAAAAACTTTTGGGACTATCGATACTTTGGATGAATGCAATCGATTTTAGGTCGTAGAAAAATTTGGAGGAGTCGACTCAAAACCGACTTTAAATCGACTTGATGACGTCACGTCATTCTGAGGTCAAAATATAGTTGGACGTGAACAAATTTTAAATATCGAGGTATACATAGGGCTCTTCCCCAATGTCATATTGCATACTTGTTTGCCTGATGCTTATCCTGCTGGTACTTGGTTTACATTGGTTTTAAGGTTGGAAAATTGAATTTGCAAAACGCAACGATAGCATAGCTATTTCCCTACCATAAGATCAATATAAACCAAGTACCAGTACGATGCTCGATGTTGACTTCTGGCGACTCCTATTTTGAGAACGATTCTCAATATCGAAACTAAATTCGCGCAGTAGAACAGCTTCCTTAAATTTCTCGTCCAATTTCGTTTAGGAAGCTGTTGTTTCAATATTCTCTCAATGCTCATAAGACTGGTACTTCTCTTGGGAAAACTATCACGAGTGTTTTTATACGCTTGATGACGTCATCAGTAGCCTTGACCTACTTTAGGGACTCCGAGAAATTTCAACCTGCACTATTTTCGGATCTGTATCCTCAACCTTCATCCTACTAGGCCTCCCACACAAGATACTTAAGACTTCACGTATTGTTTCAGGAACTCGCTCATCCAACACCTTGACATCATGGAAGACCTACCATGTCAGCCTAACTCATCTCATATTTCTTTATACTAGATTCACATCTTTGCCACTTCATAAGTTGACCGATAATATACCCAGCGAAACTAGGCTCAGCTGATTAGCTAGACATGCTCCTTATACGTAGTAAACTGGGACTAGATGGAGAGAAGGCGAGACGTCGTATGACACGTAATGGGCATACAGTCAGTCTATAAGATCAACGATATTATGATCGTCGTTGCGTGTCATTCGTTCAGTCAGTCTATACTAAGCTGTTTGGGCGAATGAGTGGAGCGAGTGAGTTAGCTGAGCTACTTTGGCCAATATTCAGTCAGGCTGATGAGATTACTAGCATAATAGAGGAGTTGCCAATGTCTCGTAAAATTGAAGAAACCACTATTCGAAGAGATTACTAGCCTCACTCGCTCCGCTCGTTCTTCCCGCTTCTTGGTCCAGTACAAGTCTACTTTAGTATATTTCAGGCTGATGAGATTTACTCGGTCCAGTATAAGTCTACTTTAGAGTATCTTTAATAAGCCTCACTCGCTCCGCTCGTTCGTAGACACCTAGTATAAAGAAAAAGAGTAAAGGGGTAGTACTCAGATTTTTCAATCACCCACCAGGTATGAGACATTTTTCTACAAGTCCTTAAACCTAACCCAAGCTAACCTCACCCAAAATTTTTCCAAGTCCATTATACATATACTACAGATAGTATAAGAAGGATGGTACTCGCAAATTTCTCAATCACCTTCCAGGTATAATTCATTTTCATGTTTATTATCATTTATTTTTAAAAAAAAAGGGGGAGGGTGGTACTCGCAGATTTCTCAAACACCTCCCAGGTATTTTCTATTTTTATTTCATTTTTATTTTTATTTTTCTATTTTATTTATTATTATTATTTTTTTTAAAGAATTATTTTTGATTTTCTTTATAATATTTTTTTTCATTATTTTTTTTTATTTCATCATTTTCTTATTTTATTTTCTCTTCTTTTGGAGAGAGGATGGTACTCGCAAATTTCTGAAAGACCTCCAAGGTATATTTTTATTTTTAATTCAATTTTATTTTATTTTTATTCAATTTTTTCGTTTCTTTTTTCGAAAGACGGTGGTACTCGCAGATTTCTCAATCACCTTCCAGGTATTTTTTATTTTATTTTTATTTTTATTTTCATATTTATTTTTTTATTCATCATTATTATTTTTTTCAGAATTATTTTTGATTTTATTTATATTTTATTTCATTTTATTCATTTATTTTATTTTATTTTATTTTATTTTATTTTATTTTATTCTATTTCATTTCATTTCATTTTATTTTTATTTCATTTTATTTTCATTTTTCTATTTTAATTATTTTTTTTTTCAAGAATTATTTTTGATTTTATTTATATTTATATTTTATTTTTTTTATTAATTTTTTTTATTTCATCATTTTCTTATTTTATCATCTCTTTTTTTAGAGAGAGAATGGTACTCGCGCAAATCTCAAAGACCTCCCAGTTATATTTTTATTTTTAATTTAATTTTAATTTAATTTAATTTTTATTTTTATTTTCATTTTCATTTTTTTATTCATCATTATTATTTTTTTTCAGAATTATTTTTGATTTTATTTATATTTTATTTCATTTTATTCATTTACTTTATTTCATTTCATTCATTTATTTATTTTTATTTTATTTTATTTTATTTCATTTCATTTTATTTTATTTTTTTTTAAGAATTACTTTTAATTTTATTCATATTTTATTTTATTTTTTTTATTAATTTTTTTTATTTCATCATTATTTTTCTCATTTCATTATCTCTTTTTTTAGAGAGAGGATGGTACTCGCGCATTTCTCAAAGACCTCCCAGGTATATTTTTATTTTAAATTTAATTTAAATTTAATTTAATTTTTATTTTTATTTTCATTTTCATTTTTTTATTCATCATTATTATTTTTTTTTTCAGAATTATTTTTGATTTTATTTATATTTGATTTTATTTTATTCATTTATTTATTTTCATTTTATTTTATTTTATCTTCAATTTAATTTAATTTAATTTTATTTTATCTTTAATTTAATTTTATTTAATTTAATTTTTTTTTTCATATTATTATTTTTTTTTTTTTTGAGAGAGGATGGTACTCGCAAATTTTTCAAAGACCTCCAAGATAAATTTTTATTTTTAATTTAATTTAATTTAATTTAATTTAATTTTTATTCAATTTTTTCGTTTTTTTTTTTTTTTTTTTCAAAAGACGGTGGTACTTGCAGATTTCTCAA
Source organism: Aspidiotus destructor (assembly GCA_035079395.1). Taxonomy (NCBI): domain Eukaryota; kingdom Metazoa; phylum Arthropoda; class Insecta; order Hemiptera; family Diaspididae; genus Aspidiotus; species Aspidiotus destructor. The sequence continues at coordinate 3,734,924 of JAVHKZ010000003.1, read as the reverse complement.
TCACCTCCCAGGTATTTTTTTTTATTTTTATTTTTTTATTCATCATTATTATTTTTTTTCAGAATTATTTCTGATTTTATTTATATTTCATTTCATTTTATTCATTTATTTTATTTTATTTTATTTTTATTTCATTTTATTTTCATTTTTCTATTTTAATTATTTTTTTTTTTCAAGAATTATTTTTGATTTTATTTATATTTTATTTTATTTTTTTTATTAATTTGTTTTATTTCATCATTTTATTATTTTATTATCTCTTTTTTTAGAGAGAGGATGGTACTCGCGCATTTCTCAAAAACCTCCCAGGTATATTTTCATTTTTAATTTAATTTTTATTTAATTTAATTTTTATTTAATTTAATTTTTATTTTTATTTTTATTTTCATTTTCATTTTTTTATTCATCATTATTATTTTTTTTCAGAATTATTTTTGATTTTATTTATATTTGAAATTATTTTATTCATTTATTTATTTTTATTTTATTTTATTTTATCTTTAATTTTATTTTATTTAATTTTATTTTTTTTCATATTAATTTTTTTTTTTGGAGAGAGGATGGTACTCGCAAATTTCTCAAAGACCTCCCAGGTATATATTTTTATTTTTAATTTTATTTTTATTTAATTTAATTTTTATTTTATTTTATTTCATTTTCTATTTTATTTTTATTTAATTTTTTTCTTCTTTTTTGAAAGCGGGTGGTACTTGCAGATTTGTCAATCATCTCCCAGGTAATTTTTATTTTATTGTATTTTATTTTCTATTTTATTTTTACTTAATTTTTTTTTTTTTTTTGAAAAAGGGTGGTACTTGCAGATTTCTCAATGACCTCCCAGGTAAGTCACGAAAATTTTCCAAGTTCATTATTGGGGGAGGGTGTGTGTGTGTGTGTGTGTGTGTGTGTGTGTGTGTGTATGGCGGGGGGGGGGGGTGGTACTTGCGAATTTTCGATATAGTGTATAGAGTGTCAGAAAAGACAAGAAACATGTGGCTTCTGGTGGTCTACTGGGAAGGTGGTGGGGGGGGGGGTCAAACCTCTTTCATAGCTACGCCGCTGATCCAATTTCGACAAATTTTTTTAAGCAACGTAACCTGACCTAACTTGGGTTGATGACATCACAAGAGTTGATGACGCCATCAAAGTCGAACACGGACGTTTTGTGAGGATGTGTTCTCCCTAAAAAAAAGAGGGGCGAACGAGTGGAGCGAGTGAGCCCGCTGTTAGCTACTGAGCCTAACATGTACAATTACTCAGCCAATAAATATTGATGGAGTGGGACGTTTCTACGACTAGTCATGGGCCATAATCGATAGTTTCATGCTATCGATAGTTCCTATAATTTTTGCTAAAATTATCCATCGGTTGAATGGAAAACGTCGATCAGGAGAAAAGTACCAATGCAACCTGCATGATAGATACCTTTTTCCTAATCGTTGTTCTTCCCGAAAAGCCCGTCAAGGAATGCGGTGCCAACTGGTAATACCTGAGTGATCCTGATTCATTGAACTGGCGCACATTTTCAATTTTCACTTCCGATTTCCGAAAGCTGAAACGGCGCTGATTATTACTGCTTCTTCTTCTTCAACTGTTTTGAATGTGTTATCAGTAAAGTCCCACCAATTTTGTGATTTTGATAAGAAAAAGAAAACTCTCCAAACTAACGACAGTTTCTCAAACTATCGGCGATACTATTACCATCGTGGTTTGACAAAACTATCGATAGTATCGATAGTTCCAAACACTAACTACGACCTTATCACGACTGAGATCAACGTATCAAAAGTTTATGATCGATAAAATCGACATATCGATATAAATTGATACTTATATTGAAGAGTAGCGAATAATACTAGAGAAGAGAGAGACGAACGAGCTCAAAACACCCGTCAGCAGATAAAATATTACACTATGTCTCTCCGGAACAAACTTGTCAGCGTTTGCCTTACGTTGTTGTTTTAAAGACTCTAATAAGGCCGAGATTATTGATGACATTATAAATGTCGGAAGCGGACGTTTTCAGGTAACCCCTACAAAAAAAAACTTTCCTACGAGTAGGACTTGTTTCATGGGAGAAAAGAATGAAAGGGTTCATATGGCTAATGACTGAGGAGCCCCACAAATAGTTCATAGGTGCGACGATTTGAGTCAGACAATTTCCGAGTCCCTAAATCAGCTAGATGACTGCGACCGAAATTGTAATACTTCTACGCTTCAGTCATCATACTCGTACAAAACCTTGTGGTCACCAACTTTGTGGTGTTGTGTTTATGAAAATATTTTTATATTCAACGTTCAGAAATCAGACAATTACTTTAAAATTACAAAATAAATTGATGAAATCTTTTGGTAGGAACCAGTTTTATAAGGGGTTATTTGGCGAAAAATCTCCAGTGTCAGCTGGGCGGCAACCTGGGCTAACGTAACTTGAGACTAGGGGCCTATGAAAAATGTTGACTTCCGAGCTACATGTAGAATGATAGGTGAAGAACTCGGAAAAATTCAACTTTCTTAGTATCATAAATACGTCGTACTTCAAAATTTTTCCAAGTTTCTCTGTCTTTTATCATGTATAGCAGGGGGAGGTTCCCCTCCTATCATACATAGCTCAGAAGTCGACATTTTCCCAAATGCAAGTAAGGCTCGAGAGTCTGAAAGTCCTCTGTTTCCCATACTCTCGTTCAACTCCATAAGAGAACCCGTGAGTTTTTATGATGATTACCACATAATTTCTACTCCCAAAAAAATATCCTTGGAAATGTAACAATAAAAACTCTCAAAAAGTCGAGCAGCTTCTGTCGATATTTTTCAATTTCTCCTTTAACTAGCTAACGAAGCCGTAAACACTCTTCTCTAAAATCCTCCAAAAAGGTCAGCCAACTCCCTTTCGTTCTTCAATCATAGTTTTTTTTCAATTTTCTCTACTGACGTTATGCCCTCTTCTGGGTCAGCCATCTTCCATCGCCGTGCCCTTCAACACATGACCGCTGAGTCGTACGAGTACTTATCTGTTCGCGAAGGATGATCTCGACACAACTTTTCTACGCATTTTCCATCTCTTATCGCAGATTATACGCGCATTTTTTATATAACTGGAACGAACAATTTTCTTAGAATGTATGCGATGCAAAATCTGGTAAGACAACTCGACTCGCCCAGTAAAATAACAACCTCGCGAGGTCAACATCTCGTCGGACTCGACTCTTTCCACACATACACACGCTCGCTTCTATATTCTCCTAGATAGTGTGCGGTATACATTTATTAAGAGTCTGTGCCGCGGAATATAACCGTTTTTTCTCGATCGTATATCGCCATTCTAAATTGAAATCATAAAATTGTGCGACATACGCTGAAATTCATTTTCTACACTTTTGCGCGACATATAGTATGTAGTTTTTGAATTCGATCGACAAACTAGACTTTGATTGACCGGATACATAGGAAATAAAAAAAAAAAAAAAAACGGAAACTAGGAAAAAAAATCGCGAGCGAATTAGAAACGTCGAATAAAAAACGACGGACGGAAACTTGTACATTATATAAGAAAGTTCGAAATCTTTCATCGCTCGTACATCAAATAAAATTTGAACAGCAGATTGAAGAGGAAGAGAAAAAAGAAAGGAAGAAGAAAAAAAAAACGCCTTGTATGTATTTACAAATTGTAAAAATGCCAATGGAACTTTTAAATAGCAGCGCGTATCCGGCATTCTGCCAATTTTCTTCCTTCACCTGACACGAAAAGTGCTGCTCTATACTTAGTTGACCGAAGCGCGAAAAGGAAAAATCGAGGGGCGTGAAGTGCGAGAACATTTTATACATGACCGCAACATTGGAACTACTATTTTATAATACAAATCGTTAGTCTTAATTTGTCGTCGGTAATTTTATTATCCAGCATCTTTGTTAAGAGAACGCTAAACGATACAACGCATAAGAATGAGAAATATTGAATTGAACGCCCATGGACCCTGATTGTTTAAATCTTCGTCCACGCATTGCATATACTGTAATGCGATATAAAATCGACGTGACATCAAAAGTAGCGCTACAAAAATGCCATTTATTACTTTACGAGCGCGAAAGCAGAAAGGGGCGATCTGTCAAGATTAAATACACAGAAATAGGTATTTGTTTGAAATCGGAAAAGCTCGATGAAGAATGACAGCGAGGAAAAGTTGAATATTTGCAGGCTCAGTTCAAGAATTATTCACACAATTTCCCCAATGTTCGCAGCAAAACGGTCTTGAACAATCAGCTAGGATGCGCCAATCTCTCGTCAAGAACTTCCTAGTCGTACGTAATTCTAGCTCTATCAAAAAGTTTGAGAGAAAGTCATTCGACACCTTGATCACATCCAGAAAGAAGCATGTTCTCTCAGCATTTATCTTTAAAAATAAATTCTGGCGACTTCTTGTAACATAATTAAATGTTCATTCGAGGCTTATAAATCATAAAAATTTGGGTCATATAACTGACACATTCATAGTTTCTAAAAGAGCCTTCAAAATTAGACTCGTGCGCGCAGTTCAGTGCTCGAACTTCCGGAAGGATGATCATGAAAATAGAAAATGAGAAAAATCGAACAAAAATTTTTTGAAATAAGAATTTTAAAATGAAAAATCACTCATACTCCAAAAAAAATTAATTTGTTAATTTGTTTTTAAAATCATTTTTTTCAATATCCAGGAACTTTCTCCCAAAGATGAACGTAAAATTCGGTCACGGGGCCCATTCACTTCTGAGACTCGGCTATTGGAAAGGGAGACTTGAAAGAATGCAAAACTGAACAAAAGACTCGCATGGTATCTTGATTCCAACAATATAGTTTTCTACTCATGATATGATTTTCGAAAAGATTGAAATACTCTTCAACCCTTGGGAGACCTCTAAAAACAAATTACCAATGCAAAGAACAAATAACTCTCCTTTCACACCATCTTACATGCCTTCAACAGCCTTTTCCTCGAGTTTGAGATCAATTTTTATCTTATGATATTTTATTAATTTTAATATTAATATTTTTTATTGTAATTATATTTAATATTGATAAATTTATAATTTATCAAAAATATTCAAGTTTTCTATTTTTTTATTTATATGATTAATAATTTTATTAATAGAAAAAAATAATAAATTAATGGAAATTGTATTTATAAATTTATTTATAATAAAATTAATAATTCATTATTTAAGATTATTTGGATTTTCATATTATTCAGTAATAATTTATTTAGTTTTAGATTTGGAAATTGAAAATTGCTATATTTTCAGTAATTTATATAAATTTTTCTTTATTAATATTAATGATAAATAAAATTTTAGGAATTTATACATGTATTTTTATATTTTGATAAATTTAATTTATTGTTTAGTTATAATTTTAATTATTTATTATAATTATATTTATTTAAATGATATTAATTATTCTTATTAAATTATAATATGTTTGTACAATAATTATATTAATTTCAAGATTAAAGTTATTAAATAAAAAAAATATATAGATTGAAAACTTAAATATTTTTGATAAATTATAAAATTATTAATATTAAATCTAAATATAATTACAATAAAAAATATTAATGTTAAAATTAATAAAATATCATAAGATGAAAATTGACAAATTAATATTTTTTTTTCAAATTATATAACTGTTAATAAATCAATAATTTCATTTTTTTAATCATATAAAAATATTAATTATTTTTTATTCTCTTTGTAATAAGATTTTATTAAAATTTAAATTAATAATTAATTTTATAAATATTAATATTTAGATTATAAATTTATTTATAATAAAATTAATTTATTATTCAAGATTATTTGGATTTTTATATTATTCAATAATAATTTATTTAGTTTTGGATTTAAAATTGAAAATCACTATTATCTTCAGTAATTTATATAAATTTTTCTTCATTAATATTCACGATAAATAAAATTTTAGGAATTTATACATGTATTTCTATATTTTGATAAATTTAATTTATTGTTTAGTTATAATTCTAATTATTTATTATACTTGTATTTATTTAAATGATATTAATTGTTCTTATTAAATTATAATATTTGTTTGTACAATAATTATATTAATTTCAAGATTAAATTTAATAAATAAAAAAAAATTATAGATTGAAAACTTAGATATTTTTGATAAATTATAAAATTATTAATATTAAATCTAAATATAATTACAATAAAAAATATTAACGTTAAAATTAATAAAATATCATAAGATAAAAATTGACAAAGTAATATTTTTTTTTTCAAATGATATAAGTGTTAATAAATCAATAATATTTCATTTTTTTAATCATATAAAAATATTAATCATTTTTTATTCTTTTTGTACTAAGATTTTATTAAAATTTAAATTAATAATTAATTTTATAAATATTAATATTTAGATTATAAATTTATTTATAATAAAATTAATTTATTATTTAAGATTATTTGGATTTTTATATTATTCAATAGTAATTTATTTAGTTTTAGATTTAAAATTGAAAATCGCATATCTTCAGTAATTTATATAAATTTTTCTTCATTAATATTAATAATAAATAGAATTTTTATCTGTCCAAAACTCAACGTCATAGATCGCGAAGGCATGCAACCTCCCAAAACTTTTACAGAACTTCTTGTACGACAAGTCCTGAAGACCAACTTCCTTCTTACGTACCAAACCATTCAGAATGGCGTTCCTCAAGGACAAGTCTGGAGTGTCCCGCTTCCTGTTGTGAGCTATAAATGACACCACAAGTTGTATCTCTTTTCCCCTCACGCATCAGTGCCTTTTCGCTGATCATTACAGCATAATATTTCTTTAATCTCTAAACCCTAATCAAGCAAAACGATACCTATAACAAATTTTAGATATAATAACTGCATCTATAGGCTTTGAGTCGTGGCTTTCGCTTCTCTTGTTAGCTTACGGGAGAACCGCTGCTCACAAATTCCTTTATGTACTTTTCCATCAAAATTACCAATTTTTATAAATTCTCGCGGCTTATTTTTGATCACGATCTTTCTTGGATTTCTCATAGAAAATCGCTCAAAGCCAAATGTCTGAATGCCACCAATATTCTCGAATACCTATTCAATCCTGTCACCCTTGATATAAAAACGTCGACCACGCAGCCAAAATACCGACTCAACCCATTCACCAGCTACACCACTCCAAAATCCTCGCTTCTTATCCAGAACAGTGGAAACATCTACCTCGTAAGTAACTCAGATCAATCAATAGCCATCATAAGCCTTGGCCTGCTTCAAATGGAAACTCCTGCCATGAGAAACTCATTCTTTCCTGCCTCAGGACTACATCTGGCTTACCGACTCTAACCTCCTCCAAAGTCTTCACGCTTTTCCGTCATGTAACCACTGCCGTTCAGATAAACTTATAAATAAATATTTCTTCTCATGTCTTGTCCTCTAGAACCAACGTTCCGCCGACATTTAGAACCTCCACACTAGGCAACAATTCCCAAAACGTCCCACCGCTCTGCCTCTTTCTTTCAACTGCTCTAATTATGAATTGCGGCCTTCCATTAGGTTGATTCGATCAAGGGAAAAGTATCTCAGTTATTGGTATGAGAGATACGTTTCTCCTGACCGTTATTGTTGAATCAGCAAGAGTCCGCAGAAATCTCTCTTCCGGTCTTAAAACAAAAGTGGCGTGGATACGGATTTTCGAAAATATCATCTAGCAGCAGTGTTTTGAAGTTGCCCACGTTAAAAGTTGGATGTGGGCGGGCTCGCGCTCATACCATCTCCATAATAGCTCAAGAGTCAAAATTTATCCAACTTCCCCTCCTATTATGTACAGTACCAGAGTCGATTTTTTTCAAATTCCCTTCCGCATAGCTGCAGAATTGAAATTTGCTACGTCACCTTGATCCCTCGTTTTCTCACATACACTCGTATTTCACAAAATAGTCGAAATTTTCTCAAATCCCCTCTCTCATCATCATAATAGTCCGAGTAAAAATATTTCTAGATCCCGTAACCTAACCTAACTTGGGTTGATGACGTCATCAAAGTAATTTCCAAAAGAGATAGTAGGTCCCCTAATAAACAAGGAAAAGAAAAAGATGATTATTTTTGCTAAAATGTAATTTGTTCGCACACACCGTGAGGTTGTTCCCACTGATAACTTCCTATACGTTTCTCCTCAGTCAATTCAGCTCATTTCCAAGAAAATATTTTCTCGTCAAAAACTGAAACAGAATACATTCGCTCTGCCGGCAAATTCATCATCTCAACGAGTAAAGCGCAACCTAAACTTTCCACATTTCCAAGATTGTAAACGGCGCAATTAAAAATAGTATAATCGTTGATCAGTTGGGATACAACTATACGATTATTCTGGACAAGTACCATTCACCGTTTAGATATTGACTACATTCTCGCCAGACACCCTGTACTACGCATACTCTGGTGAATGTGACATCGAGATTAGCATAGTACCGGTACTACAGCATTATTACAACAGGAATCCATGCTATATTCAAATAGCAGGTGTGCACATACCACACGACTCCATAGGTTTTACCTCGTCCGATGCCTTACGTGGGCAGATAAATGCGCACACATGGGTGTATATGGAATAAAAGAAGAGAGGATTAGAAGAAAAAAAAAGCCTTATACATTAAACGATCGGAAATATAAAGTTTGCCTATATCATGCGAAAGAATCTTATCTTTTTTTTGTTGCGTTCAACGACAAACCACAAACTCGCTTTACACCTTTCTGTGATTTAATAACATCGTCACTTCGATAAATGCTATCAGTCTACGTCCCACATATCTCTTTTTTCCAAATACATAAAAAACTAGACGGTTGTTGCCCGGTAGGGACGGCGGTGTCATCTTGACGTCCACAGAACTCGGAACTCAATCCTGTTTCGTTGTTTTTTGGGAAATTTCGACAACAGAGACGAGAGTCACACACGGTAGCTTGTCCCTACTATCGATTTCGAAATTGATCAGCGCTTGGATTATAGATGCATTATCATCAAGATAAATAATCGATACTTACTTTGGCATCCAATTTGGCGTTTTCTTGTTTGAGAACATTTCTTTCTTGCTCTAGTTTTTCGAACAGAGACCGTAATGTTTCTAATTCTTCCTGTAAAATTGAAAAGAAAAATAAACAAATTGAAATTTTACAACCGAGAGTGTATAATTATACGTATTTTCCTACGCCGTATACTCTAATAAATAAGCGGTATCATTCTAAGGTTATTTATACGATGAAAATAGTTCACTTTTTTTTTTTGACCACGCGAAGATTTAAATGGAGCGATTAGTGATCGCAAAATATTGTAATCCGTGAGGAGGACATGGGAACTTATGGGCAGAACAGGATTAATGCAGGTTGAGTCGGTTTGACTTCCTGTTATTATTTGGAATGGTGGTAAAAGCAATTCAAGTTTCCACCTTATTAACATATGATGATGTGAGGGTAAGACTCGGAGGTTTTTGACACAGATTTGTTTTTACGCCGCTGTAGTAACTCATAGGTAGCCTATAGATCGATTTTCCATGACGTTAATTAGCATACTGAAGTTTCCAGAGTACGAGTCAACCTCTTTAGAGAAGCGTAAAAATGTCAAGCCAAGATTCTCAGCTTCGACAAAATCAATTCCTTCACGGAGAATCATGAGATATGATGTAAAATGAAACTTAGACGTTCGGCTTCACGGAAATCAACTTCTTATTCTGAAAAATTTTGTCATTTTCGAAATAAGTTGAGGGTCTCGAAAATCATCGTGCTTTCTTTATGGGATTAACATGGACTCTGGAAGCTTTGGTCTACTATGTGACGTCACAGAAAAAATAATCTACCGACAACAAAAACGTTTGAATCAATGAACACCGGCGCAATGAAGTTTGGCTGCTTATTCACACACAACTCCGAACCTCATCTGCGAGTTTGGTGCGACGCCAGCAACACAAAATACAGGACTGAAAACCGAGACCAAAGCCATACACGGTGCCAGAACCTGTATCTTTGAGTATGAGAACTGAAACCGCAGAAAATTGGAACCTTTCAGTTTCAACCAAAAAGATCCAGAACATCTACCTAGCAAGAACTGATCGAAAATCTTCTTTTTTCTCTCTCTCCCTTTTTAAAGAGGCATAAGTTGATAGGTCTTTTTTAGAGGAACGTAAGGTAGAATTTTACACGCTAGATGACAGGCTTCTTACTTTGACCATAGTATTGTTGAGCTACACTTCACTCATTTTGAATTGATGGTCCAAATCTTATCGATTTTTGATACGCCTATCCCGGTCACACTATGACGTCATAGTAACGTACCCCTGGGCCAGTATTTCTGATTTGGTTCTAGCTGACGGGTCTGCTCACTCCGCTCGTTCGCCCTCGTGTTGGGAGTTTGTTGGGCTAAGTAATCAGGCCTAGATTAGCCAAGTATATTATAGGCTAATTTTCAAAGTAACAATGTCATATATTTTTATACTAAATACAACACTATCAAACTTCATTATAATATGCATGACAGAAGGATACTTGGAAAAAGTTTCAACTCCTAAGCCAAAAGGGAGCGTTGAAAAATCTGAACCATCAAAGTACAGCTGGACTTGGTCAAATTTCGAATATTAAGCTACAGCAGGAGGGCTCAATATATTGTAGCTTCTGAGACTTCAATTTTACAAACGATTCTCAGTATTGAAACCAAATTTGCAACATAAAATTGTTAAATTTTGGCACTTAACCGGGTTTTGCACTTGTATTAACCGGTTTCTTGGTTTCACCGTTGATCAAGAACTAACGGGTTCTTCAACGGAGTTTTAATAGAGTTAAATGAGAGGAGGGAGGGTACCTGTATTAAGGAGTACTTCAGAAGGACCTCTTGAGTCTTACGGTGTGCGAAGCGTTGCATATCTGACTCAATGAAGGAGCTAATCTAACTGGTGGACGAAATAATGCATATCTAGTTACTTGCAGGAGCTATTTCTATCAGGAATATACCGAAGACTTGAAAAATAGTATAATACAATCAAATACTACAGGCTGGAGAGTTATCTAGAGGAAAGAGATATAATCTCAAGTAGCCAATACGGTTTTCAAACGGGACGCTGTACGTCAGATGCTGGGATCCGGCTGAAGAGGATAGCCGAGTCAGCGTCAGATTTGACAAAAGAAATCCGTCCAATTCGATATCTTGGGAGAGGATTTTGGAAGCCCTCATGGACGCAGACGTGCCTGCATACCTGCTCAGGATGATCAGCAGCTATCTTAGCTGTTGAGAAATCCACGCAGAGACGTCTGCTGGTACAGTGAAGCGCCCTGTTACTTGTGGGGTGCCGCAGGGCTCGGTCCTTGGGCCGCTGTTGTGATGCGTCGTATTTAACGGAATACTTAAGGTGAAGCTGTCGACGGGTGTTAGGCTCATCTGCTATGCGGATGATACACTGGTGGTACGCACCACTTAGACAATTGTAACGGTGGAGAGCAGGGTAAACCGGGCCCTACATGTAATGACGCGTTGGATCGAGTCGGCTGGACTCGAACTTACAGCTAGTAAGACGGAGGCTATTTTATTCTCGACCCGTCGGAAGTTCAGTCCACCCACCTTTTGCCTGCAAGGTGTGGAAACTGAAACCAAGAAGGCAATGAAGTATCTGGGCATCTGGTTTGACTCAACGCTGAGCTTCAGCGGAAAAGGCGGGTAGAGTAGTTGCATACTTGAGCTACCTGATGAGGAACCTAGGAGGGCCGAGAGGAGTCGGAAGAAGGATCAGCGCCATGTCGATTCTCCTATATGGTGCCCTAGTATGGGCCGACTCCATGAAAATACCTTGCCGAAGAGGGGAGATGGTAAAGATCCAGCGAGGAGCTGCGCTTAGGTGTGTTGGTGCCTACCGCACTGTCTCGACGAAGGCTCTTTGCGTATTAGCAGGTTCGTGACACTAATAGAGCTCCTTGCTGAGAAGAGAGCGGTGGTGTTCAGAGCAAAGAAGACAACGACGACCAACCAAGAGACTTTGCGGGTTAAGCAGGAGGCCAGGCGCTCCTTGCTTGAGGAATGGAATGTAAGAATTGCCCAGAGTGAGAAGTAGACAACCCGTGCGTTATTACGCGACCTTGATGAGGGATGAACCGACACCATGGTCAACAAAGCTTTCACCTGAGGCAGTTGTTTGTCGGCCACGGGTGCTTCAACAAGTACCTTTGAGCAGGGAACGTGTTCGCACTGCGACCAAGCCGATGATGAACCAGTCGAGTATACCTTGTTTGAGTTCGAGGCGTGGAGGCGTGAGCAGGACAAGCTTAGTTGGTCTCCTCATGAGATCGGGGTAGATGAAGCGCTTGTTCCGAAAAGCCTGGTGTCCACCATGCTAGGTTCCGAAAAAGCTCGGAACTAGGTGTCTGCACTTGCAGCCACCGTCATGAAGAAGAAGATGGACCGGGAATGGAATGGGCAAATGCAGAACCACGCTATGGCTTACTCGACCCCTATGAAACGGCCACATGCAGAAGATGAAGAGAAGCCAACAGGAATCCAATATATTATCTGAGATCAGTGTTGCCAGATTTACGGATTTTTGCTCCTCGAGATTATTCTTCGGATTTTGCATAAAATGCGAATTTCTTGTGCTCAAGGGAAAAGTACCTCAGTCACTTGTACGAGAGGTACTTTTCTCCTGGTCGGTAGAAGCTAATACCTGGGTCCTCCTCAACGTTGAGTCGATCAAGGGAAAAGTACCTGCGTTGCTAGAATGAGAGATACCTTTCTCCGGATCGTTATTGATAGATCGACGAAAAGGTGTAGAAAAATTGGCGGATACGGATTTTTGCAAAAAACATCTGGCAACACTGTCTAAAATAGTGGTGGGGTTGTGGTTGTGTGTTCTAGTGTTTTCCGAGTGTCAGGGGGCACTGCAACTTGGCGGTTGCCAAAGTAGCGGGCAGTTGCGAAGTAGAAGAGAGGAAATTCTTCCAACACTGAAGTTATACCCGAAAGGGTCGATTTCGGTACTGGAAAAAACAAAATCAAATGCATAAGCAACCAGCACCCACTACACCATGGAGGACGAGATGGCGCTGCACATGCGACATGAGCGATTACACTAACATATTTTGTAAGATAGACGGGTGACTTGAACAATTTTCGAACAATGAGGTTTGCCAGCCGGACAGTGGACGTTTCCGCCAAAAACCTTCCGATAAAACAGGTTCCTCGTTGAAACAGCTTCTCAAAATTCATCGTCTAACATCGCTAAGAAAGTTGTTGTTACAACGTCTTGTATGCTTTTATAAAACTAGTACTACTCCTGGAAAAACCGTGAAGGTTTTTTGTCACGCTTGATGACGTCATCAGTGACCTTGACCTACTTAAGGAACTAGAAAAAATTTCGATCTTTGCCACTTCCTTAGCCTTCCTCTAACTAGGCAATAGCTCATCCTGCTTCTCGTAGACGTACAGACTCTCAATAAATTAATAAATAAATATCACAAATATAATCGAAATTTTATACAGGCTCCCGTTATGGTTTTGTTACTCTGATGTCATCAAAGTCTCATATATCTTTGACCAAGGCCTAAACTTGTACTAAAGGTCAGGTAACAAAACAATAGCGAGAGCCTGTAGGGTGAGCCAGTTAACCCAACATGGAGTAAATGAAGCTCCAGTATGTTAGGTCTAGTATGATGAAGGTTAAGACACAGGTTTCTTCAGAGTCCTTGAAGTACATCAAGGTCATTCAGGGATGACGTCATAAAGCGCGACAAATAACCGTGACAGTTTTTCCTGGATTAGTTCCAGTCTGAAAAGCACCTTATCTGAGTTTTCACAAATTGAGAACCAGAAAGAGACCTAATCGTGAATCGATGTTCTTCCGATCTGATAACTGTAATCGAAGAGACCCGGAACCTTTTTTTCCAACTACCGGAACCGGAAAGATACGGAATCGTGGAATCGTTTACACATCGGGAGAAGAGGAACCAAAATCGCTGACCTTATGAAAAATTATTTTGGCTCTCAGTCCCTACCCAGAGCCGGATTTAGGTCCGCAGCCGCCCTGTACAAAATTCTTTTTGCCGCCCCTCAAACAAAAAAATGTTTGCTCGCTTTGCTCACGATTTACCGTTCAAGATGATGGGCCGAGGGGGGGGGGTGGTGTTAGACAAAAAAACGGTATTTTCAAATAATGGAATAATTAATAAAACCGGTACACCGGTTTTTTGATCTTTGAAAGAACCGCTTAAATTGGATTTTAACGGGAGCTTATTTTTGCCACCGCAAGAGCGCTAAAAGCGTGGCTTCATAGCGGTTCCAGGGCGTAATGAACCGGCTTTGGAGCGTAATAAACTTGTGTCTTGTGGACTTGTGGTCGTGCACTAGACTTTTTCACTTCAAGCAACAAGATTACAAAAAAGAATGCTTGGGTGAACTAAGGTGTCGATTTTCAGTCAACAAAAAAATCGACTCAATTTTGACATCGATTCCAAAATCGGATTGTGCCCATTCAAAATCTAAGTAATCTCGACGTCGTTGCCGATGAGTGCCGTACATAACCGATTAAAAACCGAAATTAATTAAATACCAGGAAACGACCTGGTTTAGGCGTCAACGACGAGTTAAGAAAACAAAGTGAGCGATCGATTTGGAGTCGATATCCAGTCATTTTAGGTCAATTTGCAACCGACATGGGCGGAATTAAATCAAAATTAACGTAGATTTTGAATGGATTTAAAGTCGAAATAATGTCTGGGGCCATATTCAAAAAATTGAGAATAAGGCTATCGTAACGAATTTAATCAGAAAAAACTTACGACCCCTTTTTTTTTTTTTGAAGGCGGAGGGATGACTCCCGCACCAATATTTGTTCCCCTTGTCCTCACAACGCCTTCATTCAAGCCTGTATACTATCAAAAATGAGCTCAAGTAAAATGACATCACAGCGCAGCGTCCGCGGTCATGGCAAGATAAAATACATCGCTCTTCAAGAAAAGTTTACGACCATCTACTTGTTATGATTCTACCTTTTCGAACGAGTTCATGAGACGGATCGAACCACGAGATACAATCATAAGGGCAGAAGTACAAATAATATGAATGAATCTTACCGTCTTCGTCTTCAATTCTTGTTCCGTCCTATGGACATTTAGTAACGGTGAAATGCGCACCAGTAACCTCCACCAAGGCCAGTTACGAATCAACATAAATTTCCTAACATTACGTTGCACGCATCGGATGGCCACATCTTCGATCTATAAAAATATATAGGCTATATACGTATTTGTACTGAGTAAGGAGTCATCAAACGTCGATTAATACTGACAGCGGCACAATATTACCGGCTGTCAGTACGGCACCATACATGTGAGTACCGTTTATGTAATTTTTTGAGACAATTATAAAAGTAAGACTGCATAACGATGCAGGTCTTCGCGAGAGAATGTATCGAGTTTATTGTAGCGTAACGATGCGCTTACCTTTAGCTTGGCCAATCGTTTCCGAGAAAGGTAACCACGACAATACGCTTGAAAGCAGATGATGCGATCGGCCAGTTTATCATCACGTAAATCCTCCAGCTGGGTAAGCACGCCAGATCGAAAGAAAATCTGTAATAAATAAATGAACGATATTTTCTATAATCCCGCTGGTCACAGATTACGAGCACTAATTTACAACAGGTGATGAAATAAACATTTTGTCGCAGTCTATTTTCTCAAGTACATTCCTAGCGTTGGTTGGTAAAAACTGGGATATTCGATGCTCTAATATTTTGTTTACCATGAGTCTTGGAGTAGTGGAAATAATTATTCGGGACTCAGAATTTTACGGGGTTGAGTATTAAATAAACACACATGGTGTACGAGTCAATGACAGGTGCAGCATTAAGACAATTTAGGTGCGTAATTGATATAGGAGAAAGCCTGAAATTTGAAACCAAATGTAGGTAATCAGAACTGAAGCCCGAAAAAGTCGATCATTAAAATCACTTCGGCTTCAATCCTTGGAATGACTTCACACATTTAGGGCACCGATAGAGACAATAAGCGTATACGTATCGTTTGTTTCAATATCTTCTAACATAGACAACAATGCAAATACGTCTCAACCGTCGGAAGAACTAATGGTCATTTGATATTCTAACTCCGTTTCCGAACAATATTGTTGAAACATACTTTTATGAATACAATAAGTAGGTCGTTTTAACAAGATAACAACCGATTAGTAATTCTTATAACAGCACTATTACATTTCTGAAAAGCATACATCTACACGTGACATAGTCCAGCAAATATTATTTTCTGAAAAACCTATAAAGGCGATGACATTTCTATGATGAATTTAGGTATGGTATGGCAAAGGGAGTTGAAAGTTATACATCCAAAAAATGTGTGAATCTATCTGAGAATAAATTTTTGGTGACCTGTTTTTCATTGTCTATTCTTTTGAACGAAAGTCCACTCAAAAAGTTTTCATCGATAACACTTCGTTATTGTAACTTTTACAAATTACTTAAGGCAAATTTCATATTTTAGGTTCATAAAGTGAATTGTTGGTCCTCACCATTTCCTCTCCAAATGGAAATGATATAATTTCATCCGAGGACACAGAACAGCTTCACTTTCAAACAGAGAAACGTTTTAGAATACAATTTCGAATCAAAGTTGATTGGCAGTCAATGATTAGTCACCACCTTGAAACGTTCTGTGGGTTTGGTAGCTGTACTATTTGTAGACAGAATACAGAGTCATCTAAATACACGAAGAGGAAATTTGTATGTCTGTTTGACCTCTAGGTAAAAAGTTTTTGTGTATTAGATGAAGGAACTACTGTAGGCTACTTTTGCTACATTGTAGTTGTAGCCATAAGCGAATGTCACACAAAGAAGAATGCTCAATGACCGGCAGGAAAAAGGTAGCAGTCCTTAGATAGTTGGGTTGCAACTATGTCGCAACCAAACAGTACGACTAATTGCCTCGACGTGGCATGGCTCCTAACGCCCTGCTTGTGCATATCATGTCTGGTCAAAGTATTCAGCAATAATGCATAGCAGAGTAAAGTCCGTGTTGATCGTTGGCAATCGAGTATTTTCGGTCTATATAGTAACAGGATGCTAGGCAAAGGTAAAAGCAGAATATTTCATCTCATCTCTTGATTTCCTGTTTCTGAAGTAAATATAAACTAATGAAGAAATTAGAATGAGATTTATTATACAAAACAGGTGGACCCAGGGTAGGGTGACGGGGGGAGGGGGAATTATGCGGTGCAGTCGTTCATTCAAGGAGGGTGGGAAGGTGGAAAGAGGTGGAGCATTATAGGAATTCCGGCAAGGAGGGAAGGTGCAGAGAGCTCTTTGAATTTAAGGTTGTGAGGGGGGGATGGAGTAGGAGGGCAGGGAAGAGAAGAGAGTGAGGGAGTTGTCTAGGAAGCAGGGCGCTGGAAAGCAAGTGGCAAGCTGTGTACAGAGAACAAAGTCAGTGCAGGCAAGGGGGAGAAGGATGTTGCAGTCTTAGATAGGTGGAGATAGGTGGTGAGCAAAGGGATTGGAGGCCTTGTAGTTGAAGGAGGAGGAGGAAGGGTGTTCCTTGCCAACGTTTAGAGCAGCCGGCTTGCAAATGGCGCACTGCGTACAAAGAAAGGAAGTCAGGCTGGGCTCGGGCAAAGGTAGCCACGGACAGGTTGGCCTGCAAGCCAGGGATGGGGAACGGGTGAGGCTGAGGGCAATAGAGTAGGAGGAGCAATGAATCCAGTCAGAAAGTGGCGCTCAGCGTACAGAGAAGGAAGGCTGGAGTTTGGAGCCTCCAAAATCCCATAGAAGCATAGAGCTGGAGAAAAGAGAGGAGCCATTAAAGGGGAAGGAGATTGCCCAGATAAGATGAGAGGCCAAGAACCATGCAAGTGGCGCGCAACGTACAGGAAAAGAAATGGCTCGGCCGAACTGACCAATTCCTCCTTCCCACCCAGAGGGAAGACGAAGACATTAATGCAACAACCTAGGTAAAAGCTAGCTTGCGACTCAGCTGGCGTAGAAATCTGGTACTTGCATTCAGAGTGTTGGGTGAGGAAAGGGCTGAACCCGCCCACGCACGAGCCTTTGGCCGGATGGAAAGGGTAGGCACTCCATAACCTAGGCCGAGCAGAAAACTCAACTTCATACAAGGGTACACGCAGCTCTCACGAGGGCAGGCGGTACGCAGGCAGTTGAAAGGCAGTTTGGTGCGAGCGGCTGTTAATACGAGCAGTTGTCTGAACTCCGACTCCAGGAGAGGACTCAGTCAAAGGCTTCTAGGGCTGACGAGGGCCAGGAGTAATCCTGGTGGGCTTGAGGGGTATCGTGCCACCTGTGGCCCGTGCCCTGCGATTTAGAGGAGGTCTAATTGGCGCTAAGTCTGGGGGAATTACCTTGAAAGCCAAGAAGATGCAACACCTGGAGCTGGTCGAGCTCACTCAAATACCGACAATTCAACATCCTTATCCTCCTGGATATACTTGACGCGGAACTCTGTACACGACCACCAAACGAATCACAACTGGATTTTCGCAATTCATCAACATGCAGATCGCACGTTGCGCATCCGCAGCATAAATGATATTAGCATACCATATAAAATATTTGATCGATAAAATAACTCGAGAACTCGATTCCGTTTGAAACGGCAATTTATTCTTTTTTCGGCTTCACGCTACTCACATATTCCCTTTCGTCTCTCGAAATACTGTTGCTCGTATTGAAATATATATATATGGGGAATTAAAAGCCTGCCCATTCCGATGTAATTGCCTACGTGTGTACGTACGCGGAGTGAATCATGTAATCTTGGATGCACATTTTTAATGAACCAAACACGCACTCTGTACATTCCGCATACGTGGATTTATTCTTCTTTTGCGCGAGAAAAAGATACGGAAAGCGAAAGGAGAATCTATCTTTTCAAGATTTTTCAAGCACGAAGATACGTACGATTTCGCGGCTCGATTAAGATCGCAGATACGCGTCACAGTTTTATACATTCGTCTCGTTCGCAAGAAAGTCTTCTCAATTAAATTATTTAATCGTTCGAAGAAAATTCATTAAAATTAGGCTGCACATCTCTCTTTCTTCTATTTCCGCCGAATGACGAAAATTACTGAAAATTTATTCCGATTATCAACCGCCTTTAAGGTGTCAAAGTTGGAGCGGAATCGCCGATTCTTTACCATTTTCCGACTTCGCTGCGTTACAATAGGACGAAATTCGATACACAATACATCATCTTTCTCTCTCTCTCTCAATACACAATTCATACTATCCGATAGAACGTATTGTATAAGCGAGAATATAATACTCCTTGTTCGTTTCAATTTCTATGCATAATCTTTGTACTTCCATAACACTATTTTCAGATGCTCACCTTTCAAATAGCCGTGGTTCTCACCATACTGTATTCTTGTTTTTCTTTTTTTCGTTAATGTATCACTTCAAGCTGGTCGAGGAGGTGACACGCTACGGTCGATCACCTTGAAATCGTAAAATCAAGCGGAAGAATTCTACTTACAAACATCGAAATAAGGGAGTTCATGAAAAAGGTGTAAAGGGTTTCATATTTTCAAGAGTCTATTTCTGTTTCCAAGACGACTTTTCGCAACGTGATATGAGTATCAGTAATTCGGGTTTCTTCTGCATCGTTTGAATTTGTAGAGAACAACTCTCCGTACTCTTGGTTTCAACCACAAACAAATTGCTGGATCACCGAGAACTAACAGAACAGAAGGATACCTGAAAAACCGAGTGGAAGCTCAAACGAAACACTTGCCGAACTGACCCGCACAGCAATAGAGCCAGCGACGCTCTCAATATCGAAACTTTCACGGAAGAAGAAAGACTGCTGGAAAAAGTTATGAAATACAGCCAGCCAGAGAAACTGACATAGTGTAAGCTTGAAAAGATGGCTATCAAGTAGTAATCCAAACCATGGAATATGACGTGAGACAAGAGGCCCGAATGACAATTGGGAAAGTACTGTTGGCCATCAAGGAGACCAAAGATAGAACGCACGTAATGCGGAGGAAGAGCAAAAATCTACAGAAGACGACAGAACAGCCTTGGAGAAGGGCGATTACACACACACACAAAAAGAGTTGTACATTGCAGAGAATGGATACCAAGATCTGAAGGAACCGACCTAAAAATACCAGAACAGGTCAAATACTGAAGATTTTTTCTGTTTTTTACCTTTATTTTTGAGCTTTTCGACTACTCTCTGGGTCATCAGCTCGCGAAAATGTATTGTAGGTTGTTAGAGGTGTGGAAAGTAGTAGGTAGAGCGTAAGTGTTGGAGAGAGTTAGTAACTGCTTCTGAGTTGTTGCATAAGGCGACGGATAAGGAGGAAGAGACGTTAAAAGTTGGTCGTCGGTTTTGTAGAGCTGGACATGAGAATAGGTGTTGCACTGTTAGGCTATCTGTTCGACAGTAGTTGCAAGATGGAGGGAAGAGATTGAGTATGAGATGAGAATGATTTCTTCGGGACGGGAATTTCTGTTTGAGGAGGACCAATAGGTAGGTGAGGTTTTTATAGATCAGAGCTTGTTGTGCGGTAGGAGAGTCCAAAGATGATGCCAGGCTTTCAAAATTAGGAAACAGTAATAGTTTTTAAGATAGTATGATGGCGAAAGAGATGGATCTGTAATCTTGACTGCACGGTCGACCTCGTCATGTCCAGGGAGATCGATGTAGCCAGAGATCCAGATGAAAGTTATTGTTGTTCTGATGGAAGCAAAAGTTTGACGTGGGTGCGTCGAGTTACAGGGTTTGTTGGATGGATGTCTTGTATTGGTAAAAGAGAAGAAAGAGAATCAGTTAGTAAGATGTAATTAAGTCGGGGGTATCGTTGCGTTAGTTGCGAAAGGCAGGGATGAATAGCACTAAGTTCAGCAGTAAATACTGAAGCTGAGTTACGGAGTCGTTTAGCGATAACGGTGCCGTGTATAGAGAATGCAAAAGCAGTTTTAGATTAAGATTTAGAGCCATCAATGTAGCAGATTTTATGATTTGGGTATTCTGCGATAATTTTTGAGATTAGTCTTCGATAGGAATAATTGTCCGATTTCGTGGTATTTGCGAGGTCGAGTCTGATAGATGGGGAGGATAATAGCCACGGAGGCGTTGATGGTTTGATAGGAAGGAGAGGCGAGAATTTGGGGAGGTATTGAAGATCGGATTTTAAAAAAGAGAAGGAGGCTTTGAAGCAATTTTGGGAAGTTCCTCTAATGGCGCCAAACGCGAGGGGAGGGTTGTTGGAGTTCGAAAAAGATTGTGTAGAGAGAACCCGAAAATTTAGTTTCCTAATCAACACGACTCTTCGCAAAAATCGATACAATATAGCGCAGTATCAAAATATAGATTCTCATATTTTTCTCTCAACGATCTACTCTCATAACCTCTTATCGATATAAAAGCGAAAGGTTTAGGTATACTATTACGGGAAACTGATATCTTCATACAAAGATGAAAGTATTATTTTCGAAGTAAGTTTGCGATCGGACTTCCTAAGCGTTTTACATAACATTCGAGTACCTTATGAACGATTTATATCGTCTAGCTAGGTATCACTCTCATTCTCGAAATACACCGAAGTGTATGCACAACCGACGATGCATTCATATCCTACGCATCATACCATATAAAAACTTTTCTCACGACAGAAACAGAGACGGTCTTGCTATATCTAATTACAAATAGGTACTCCTACAACTGTTTTCTCTCCCATTATCGAATCATTTGATATAAGAGCGAGCGAAAGAAAGAGAAAGAAAGTGAAGATGAGCGAAAATATCGACATCAAGGAAAAAAGATGGAGGAGCAAAGGTACTAGAAAATTTCGAGAATGAGTGCTCATTTTCACAAGGTTTCTCAACATTCAGCATAGCGATCAGAAATAATCGATGATATTTCTAGAAATTTGGAATTTTCCAAGTATCTCATCTCCTTTTTAGATTTACATTAGAAATGTAACTCATGTTTTTAAATCAAGAGCCAAAAACGAGCACCACACCTACCAAAGTTCAACGACCTTTGACCTTGACCTACTTCAGGCATTTGAATTAATTTTCGACCCTTGAGTCATACACGAGTAGATTGTAGCCCATACTTCTTTCAGTAGGCTCTAGAGACGGATCAAGTCGACCAGAATTTGCAGAGCGAAAGACGAAGGACATACCATATTCACGATTTGTCAAAAGGCCAGTCCACCCACCTTTTGCTACAAGGTGTGGAAATCACGATTAAGAAGGTGATGAAGTATCTGAGCATCTGGTTTGATTTGAAGCAAGCTTTAGGTTCCATTTCTCGATGGCAGCGAAAAAGACGGGGACGATAGCAACCTGCCTAAGCCGCCTCCCGACAATCCTAGAAGGGCCGAAGAGAGCGAGAAGAAGAATTACGATGAGCACTTCGCATTGTCGATACGGGCCGACTCCATGAAAATAGTCCAAAAAAGAAAAGATATTATAGAAACGATCCAACAAAGAGTTGCGCTGAGGTAAGTTAGCGCCTACCACACGGCTGAGGACTTTGCGTATCATCACGGTCACCAATAATCGAGCTCCTTACTGAAGAAAGAGCAACAGCGTTTAATGAGAAGAAGAAGATAATGACTGATCAAGAAGGGTGAAGCACGAGACCAGACGCCCTCTTGCTTGAGAAATGGAAAGCGAGAACCCAGAGTGAGCTAGAGAAATGGATTACCCGTGTGTTAATACGCGACCTTCATGAGTGGATGAGCTGAGACGATGGTCAGCTAAGACGCAAATCTAAGCGGTCGTGACTTCTTCAACAAGTACATACTTTTATCAGAGTTCAAGGAAATTGAATAGACGATACTATACAAGAAGAAGACCAAACATAGGACATGAAAATGGAAGAAGAATCGCTCCAAGTTGCGACCGTCGAGTTTGTTGAAGTTTGCGTGCCTGGAGACACTCCAATTAGGAGGTAGCAAAGATGAAGAGGTTTCGCCTAGGAGATTCTTTCAAGACCGAACCCAAAATGGCTGACACCGGTGTTGGAGAGAACAAAATCAATGCACACTAAACTCACACCCATTCCACTGTGGAAAACGGGTGGCTGCACAAGCAATACATAAATGAAGAGACGCATCTGTGGAAATTTCAATTCCGATCACTGATAGCTATTTCCATTTCGATTTTGTCGATGTTACCATCGGTATTGATTTTGGTAATCGGTCGTTTGAAGGTTCCCAATGAGGTAATACAAGTTTTCCTTTTTCCTAAAGTGATACTCCAATTCGATATTTTCGCAATTTTTCATGATCAGGAGCTTTTAAAGCATACAACGAGAAGGCGAACAGTCTTCGGACGACTCTTTCATAATTCTACAGTATCAGTATTGTACTTTGTAGATTCGACACGATTGTTTCGAAAGTATACGAGCTCGAAAAATTCTGCATGAATTTTCTACTTCGACGAAAAAAAAAAAAGCGTGTACATCGTTTGTTAACGACTCGCGAGTTCGACTATGTTAAGACTACACAAAACGGAAATTTTCGTCGAGTACGTGTACTGCACATTAGAGTAAGACGTAATGAATGAGATATACGTGAAAATAATTTCAATTCCGGCGTTGAAAAACTTACTTGATGACGTGTTTTTCAACTCCATATAACGATGGGGTATTCTAATGTTCTAGGTTACATTTTAGTTCACGTATACATGTACAGCACGTTTCGCGAATGGTAATGATGATTCGTAATTTTTGATAGAATTTAAGAGAAAATACGTGATAGGAGTATTTTCGATAATAATCGACGGTTTCCTAAGAGAGGAGAGAACTTCAAATCTGTTGTACAGAAATAAAAACACTTATGCAGTAACCTGCAACGATAATGTTTCAGCTGCAGTTTAGATGAATATCTGTTGAAAGGAAGAAGGGAAGGCTACGATCGAGATGAAGGGGTCTTGCAAGAATTGATGGTCCAAGAAGTCCGAATGAAAAATATCCGCGAGATGCTTACTACTTATGCTCATGTATTAGGTCAAGGGTCACGTTCAAGTATCGACTGTTTAAATGTAATTCTTGCTCGCTCCCAATAAAGCCGAAGACTAAATCCTAGACAACATGAGAATATCAATCATGATCGACAAGTCGAGGATGGGGCGGATAACGTTATCCGTATGATCCAGAGCACAATAAATATGTTTCCCTCAACCTCTAAAATAGTAACTCTCGCTCCAAACAAGCCCAAACAAGTTACTGTCTATTTGCATCTCACATCCCTTGAAGAGATCAGTGATTTTATGAATCTTACGAGTTGCATCTGTTGCGGTCTTCCAGCTCACTTGTCTCTTCCGGGAGAAGTTTTATTCTTTTCCCAAGGACATTGGTACTCCTATATAATCTCTCCTTCAGGTTCCCTCATACTTCGAATTTTTAGGCGTACATTCGGAAAATAATTTATTTAATTCCTTCATCCTGCAGTCAGGTACGTCGACGACACGACGCTCTTTGCCACTTGCGCTGAATTCAGAATTGTTTTTCATTTTTCGATAGAAGATCGTGTTTCGTCTTGTTCTGATCTCGTTTAGTTGCCGCGCATTGTCGCGAGACGAAACGTTCCTTTACCCGCGAGGATACTCCTATTGTAGATCGGAGCTCGGGAACGAACGTCACGTCTCGCAACGATACGCGGTAACATAACAACAGGACGCGATCTATCGAAAAATAGAAAACAATTCAGAATTCAGCGTAGAAAGTTCTCATTCAAAGACGATCTCATCTTGGTTCATTGAATTTTTTAAAATTTCAGATCGTTGCGTAGTGTTATCTTTAAACCTTTATAACTTTCACTCTGTGAAGAAACGCAGCTCTGAGATGGATTTTCTTCAATGTCTAGGTTTCTATTGATGAGGGGCGTCATGAGTTCGGCATCATCAGGAAGACTACTTTTACAGATACTCTGATTAGAGTGATTAGGGTCCGTTCTCCTCTCCAAAAAAAAAAAAAAAAAGAGAAAATAAAATCACGGACTTTTTCCCAACTATACCAGACTACAATCTCCACCTCCTTTCCTTTTCAAAATTTTTTCCTAAATAGTTACACAGCGATGACTTTACGAAAGGGTATAGTCTTTGGGAGAATGATGTCACGGGGTGATGACGTCAGTAACGTCACAGGTGATGACCTCACTAAAATGTAAATGTGACCTGTTCCAAGATAAGGACAGTGCAGTGCTGCCATATTTAAGGATTTTTAGTCTTCAAAAAAGATACAGGTTTTTCTACGCATTTTGCGTAAAATACGGATTTCTTTGGCTCAAGGGAGAAGTACCTTGGACACGAAAATGAGAGATACGTTTCTCCTGATCGTTATAAGCTGATACTGCAATCTCCTGTAACCGTGACATCGAGTCGATCAAGGGAAACGTACCTCAGTTTCCCCTTTGAGAGATATCTTTCCCCTGATCAGTATTGATACATCGGTCGATGTCCGTCAAAATCTGTTTTCAAGTCTCACAAAAAATGACATACAGATTTTTGAAAATATCATCTGGCAGCACTGGAAAAGGGTACTTGATAGCAAGCGATTGAACTTTGTTTTCGCTCTTTTGGGAAATTTGTATTTTCCTGCTAATGACCCTTCCCTTGGAACAGGTCACAAATGTCCCAAGATTAGGAATGACCATGCTGCATGGTGACGGGTAGCGTCACAGGTTGGTGAAGTCATCAAGTAGGTGACTTAACACAAAAAGTGTCCCAAGGTCGGGGGTGATGATCTATCTGATGATGACGTCACAAAAATGTAAATGTACCAAGGTTAGGAATGATGGTACTACATGGTGATGACGTCATCAAGGTTGGGTTCGATGTTGCAACAGGAATGCATGTGTCCCAAGTATCGAGATCCCAAGGTTAGAGGAGATGACCTTACAGATTGATGACGTCACAAGAATGCAAATGTTTCTTTGTTAGGAATGATTATTGCTTATGCTGCTTGGTCATGACGTCACAGGTCGATGATGTCACTGAAGACTAAGTCTGAGAATGACAACGTCACATGTTGATGACGTCACAAAAATTCAGATGTCCCAAAATTGAGAATAATGCTGCTAGACAGTGTGGGGCAGAAAGATTTTACCAATTAAATGGGAGTTTGCGCTAAATCTGTTGTAGCGCGAAAACGCGAAACGTTAGATGTATACTTCAAACCTACGAAATATGTAGCTCAATTTTATCTTTAATTTGCGCCAAATACTAAGTTTCTACGACTTTTCTGAGCCGAGTTACGGACCAAGATGTTTCAAAAATTCACCTATTTGCCAGGGTTCTCAAAATAGGGCTTGAACATTAATTAATTTACAGTATTAAACTTGATTGCGAACTTTTTAATAATTAAATTGTTGTTTCTCAGGTGAAATTTGACGAGAAAGACGAAAAAAATAATCACAAAATACTGAGAAGCACCAAAATGGGTCAATGCGCTCAAATAGGGTCAAAATTTCCTCGAGTTGGAAAATTGCAAATTTTATTTGATTCTCTCATGAAATTTCACGCTGAGTTCGAAAAAATCATCCAAATTACCCTACAAAGCTCGAAAAAGGATTTACGGCCCCAAAGTGGGTCAAAATTCTCCCAAATAAAAAAATTGCGTGATCTTCGAATTTGATGAACAAAGGTAAATATTTGGTTACTTCACGCAATGGGGCAAAGGTTACGGACAAGCTTGTTTTCTGTGGTGAACTTGCGGTGAGAGATTGAAGGAGGCCCCGTCTTTGATTGAGAAGGGCAAATGTACAGAAATTTGCATTGGGTCGGCCGCTAGAGGGAACCGAGGTTAAGAAGCTGACTTTCTGTTGTACACCCGCGGTAGGAGGTTGAACAAAGAATAATAATATATATCGAAGTCCCATCTGACATTTTCATATGCGTTTTGGATCTCTTGTGGGGAAATCCATCTCAAAAAAGACAAAAACTGATTGGGGAGATGAGTGTGCCATACACCTACTGAAGGTATGCGA
Organism: Aspidiotus destructor; assembly: GCA_035079395.1. Taxonomy (NCBI): domain Eukaryota; kingdom Metazoa; phylum Arthropoda; class Insecta; order Hemiptera; family Diaspididae; genus Aspidiotus; species Aspidiotus destructor. The sequence goes on along the minus strand of JAVHKZ010000003.1, from coordinate 3,707,923 downwards.
TGCCTAACGCTATGATACGCTCGCTGCCTCGACCAATTGATGTGAAATAAATAACTTCCAGTTTTTGAAGTTTTCCACACTTTCGACCAGGAATTTTTTGATCCAGTTTTGGGATTGCTCACAGCTTCTCATTGCTTAGGTAGTTTTTTGATTATTTTTTCTGAGGTCTGTTAATGATTTCATGTCAGAATCCCTTCTGAGGGACTTTGAAAAATTCATTGTTTTTAAGCCTTTCTGCAGTTTCAGAAAATGAATGTCTTTAAGTTTCTACCCTACTACAGTCGTATCAATGCTCGAGGAATTTTGGACTATTTTGTCTGAACTCAGCTTACAATATCTTATCAGTCTGAAAGGAAATTATGAGAGAATCAAAGTGTTATTATTGATTGCATCATTTTTCAATAATTTGAGTCGTTCTGAATGAATTGGAGAGTTAATAGTTAAGAATCAGCCCATTTTTCATGTTGGGGAAATTTTTACCCTCCTTTGGCCGAGACTGAATGCCTTTCTCAGTCAGTTATTCTCATTGGGCAAATTTAATCATTCTACTGCTTCATTGAGTCACTCCACCATTTTTTTTTTTGGACTCGGCGCAAAATTTCATCAGGGATGCGTACTAGAGTGATTTTACCATATTTTATGGACTTGGCGCAAAATTTTATTAAGGATTCGAACTTAATGTTGAAAATGGCCACATTTTTAATTTTAGAAAATTTCGACCCTCCTTGGGCCCATTTAGTCATTTCGGTGCTTAGTTAAGTAATTCCACAATTTTTCTTGGACTCAGCGCAAAATTTTATCAGGGATTCAAGAAAATGTCATGAATGATCGCATTTCTAATTTTGGTGCTTCTCCGAATAAGTCCTTCATTTCATTGAGGTGTAGCAAAAAATTTCAAAAGGGAACGTATTTTCAATTTTGGGAGATTTGGACCCTCCATGGGCCCATCCAGTCATTTTGGTGCTTCTTCAAGTAATTCCTTCATCTTTTTCGGACTCATCACAAAATTTCATTGAGGTATCGGGAAAAATGTCGACAAGGATCACATTCTCAATTTTGGAAAATTTTGACCCTCCATGGGCCCATTCAGTCATTTTGGTACTTTGTCGAGTCATTCTACCTTTTTCTTCAGACTCAGCGTGAAATTTCGTAGCAGGTGCGAGGAAAAATATGAGAACGCACGCTATTTCTCATTCCAAAAACATTTTTACTTGATAATTAACGACTTTGGGAACCCCTGCATAGCAAAATTTTGGCACATTTTGGTCCATAATTCGGCTCAGAAAAGTCGAAGAAACTTCGTATTTGGCGCAAATTGAAGATAAAATTGAGCTACACATTTTGTAAATTTGAAGTGTACATCTAACGTTTTGCGTTTTCGCGCTACAACAGATTTAGCGCAAACTCCCATTTGATTGGTAACATCAATTCTTTCTGCCCGACCCTGTAAATATTAATCGTTCGATGCTAGACGATGCAACGTCCTAATCTTGAACCCCTCGATCTCATGGGGCAAAATAGATCAAATTGCCCTATCTCGACCTAATTTTCGAAACTTCAGTAAAGCTCTACGTCCTATGGGTCTTCGACCCGGTTCTTATAACTCCTATACCTTTAATAACCTCTGATGAAGGACAGAATCCCTTGCGGCAGGGCACGATTAGTAGAAGTTTTTTCCTCGAAATTTATTTTCAATTACAATGTATGAATCGTAAGTGAGAAAGCCGCATCTAATCCATCCACAGAGACTTGGGAAAATTTCAAACTTCGGAGCCGACTCAACTTAGAATGTATAAAGAGATTTCTTGTGGCATTCAAGAAGTCAATCCTTCATTGATTACAATAATTTATCCCTTTGTAGACATATTTTTGGAACCTTGTCCAACTAAAACTTCACCTCCTATGAGAAAAATTTCAAAATACCTGGCATTCCGATTTGCATTTCTTTTCGAGCACATTGGTAGGTAGACTGATCGAGCACAAATACTCTCCCTCGTCCGTGGTAAAAGAGATGATGTTGCAATCGTCCACACACTTCAAGTTATCATTTTCATCCATCTCGTATTTCACACGCAAACCCGACGTCTCGTCCCACAAGGTACAAAATGCTTGCTTGGTCGACGTTTGACACGAATTCGGACAAAATTCGCCGCCATCGGCGGATGAGCTGCGATCCGAGCAGACGGACAAAGTAGACGAATACAAATCGTTCTCCGCTTCGAATATGGGTGACAACGATCGATCGTAGCACCTCTCTACGACGGGCTGTTTCTCTAATTCCCGGGCCACTTCATTTTTGACGTTGTTCTCGTAGAAGCTGATCCCTTCAACGTATGTATTCGTCGCCACCGTATTTGCCGTTTCCAAACACAGGGGAGATACAATACGATTCTTATTCTCGTCGTACGCCTCGCATCCGTCCATCTTGACCGGCAAGTTGAGCGGATCGATGACGGCGACCGGTTTCAGCTTTTCCAGATTCGATTTGAATTCCTTTTTCGCTAAATGCCAGTGGCAGGTTTGTTGGTCGGTGACGTTGCGGGAGGGTACTTCGTTCAGAACACCATAACGGTTCGCGGATGCCGCCTGTTTAAACGATCGTAATTCACCCGATTGCAAATTTGAATCACCGTCGCACCGTACTTTATGTGTACCAGCCAAATCGTGAACACTTGACGGGTTACAGTCGCCGAAAACCCAAGAATATGATGTACTCGAGGGCGTCGACTGTGAATTTTTGATCAATGCACTCTCATCGTCAACCTCGGGATCATGTTCGTATTTTCTGCAGGTTATGGGCAGTTCGGACTGTTTTCGAAATTTTTCCGCTATTTGCGACACTTTTCCGGGCGTAAATAAACATCTATCGTTCTCCAGTACATCGTTAGGCGGAGATCTGGACTCGTGCTGAAGGTAGAATTTTTTCACTTCCTCCACTTTCGCGTGCGATGCTTGATATCCGACATTGGTACAATCGTTGTCGTAAGGCTTCCGACTGGATGCTAACGGTTTGATATTATTAAACAATTGTTCCAAATTGGATTTGACGGGCGACGTTTGGACGGTCGCATTGGCACTCTGCGATTCTTGATCGGAAAATTGTTCTCTGGAGTCATCCACGATAAGCGGAGGCATATTTTTAACAAATTTCAGGTACAGATAGACTAGCAAAAAGAACAGTATCTCCGACTGGATGGAGAAATAGACGCACTCGAGCAGCAACGACGGTAAACTCGAATTATATTTAAATACGAGAAACACGGTAAACATCAAATAATACTTATACGACATCGAGGCTGATATTTATCGTACACGTTCACCAAGTTTCGAACATATTTTAGAAGCTTGCGGTGATGAGGAACACGCGAACACTTCGGGTCGGCGACGATCGCACAAAATACACGTACGCGAATCGACACATCCGTAAATATCGTGCCTGATGCAGGTATTTGAGAACTAGCCGGATTATCCGCTTATAGAAGACGCTGAACGACTTCGAGCAGTCGCGACCAAGTAGCGAACGCCTATCGTGTCGTTTTTGCCCAGGCTATAATAGCGACTTTACTCCATTCTCCGCACAGTACCGTAGGAGAAATAAGATGAGGTTACTACGTCAAGTATGATAGTCAATGATCGTATATACACACGAGCCATATCCAGCGAAAATGAAAGAAATGCGCACTTTTTTGTAGCTGTTTCTTTCTTTCTTTCTTTTACGAATGCGGTCCGGTTACAGTTTCGAGCGGTAACTCGACTAAACGAGTTTCAAGCGCACTTCTCGAAAGTTTCAAAATATACCGAAGCGATCCAAAAGAAGGAGGTATACGACTGCTGACAGGCACGAATAAGCTGGAATTTGAATAAAGGCGCAGACGTCGCAAAACGACGGTGATCATTTTTTTCTTTTTCTTTCGAGGGATATCTTGGTTGTCTATGGGAACGAACACACGAAACTGACGTACGGTACATAATTTTTCATACGGTATTAAACGTAACTTACTTTATATGTGCACATACTTCTTGAAATCCATAACCTCACTCATAACACAACACGTGCTTCGCTCAACCCATTAAGCGGATTATTCAATAAAGGTGAATTGCGGCCAGGAAAAAGTCACTCAAAGTCGACCACGTATACTACTGACCTCCATAATTATGCATACAGCTCGTCACGAGTACGACTAACAATTGGATTACACTTTGTAAAGCTTATAGTTTTTAATCATCGTTTTTCTTCCCTTTGCTCGTTTTCTATCCATTCATGACAACCGATATGAATGAAAAACGGGTACGTAATGTGCAGTATTGCGAAAGAGTAAAGTGAGACAGTTCTTAGTGTTTCAGCCGGCAGAAGGGATAAAGTCATACATAGCCATTGGCCTGGAAAATTTTCTCTTATACGATAAGAACTTTGATGGTAGAGGAAGAGTAATGCCAAGACCACAGCGCGAAAGAAATTAACTTTATCGAGTTCCAAATACTAATCGCTCTTGTCTCTCTATCTCTCTGAAAGCTCGGAGTCTTTTCCATTGTAAGAACCGAAAGACCAACTGTGTATCTTGAAGTTGGAGTCGGCGCCTAGATAGCCCAAGTCCTTCTAAATTGGTGCTCATTCTTGAAGACAAAATTAGATGCGGAATTAATTTGCTGTTGCAACTTGCATTTCCTACACCTGAATTCAATTTGAAGCAAAACATTTGTTCAATTAGACATAGATTTACTGCTCTTATCTGGCCTAGACAAATTGTCCTATATAGTATGACCCAAGATAACGATTGGTGACGTCATCCAATTCGATTGCAAAAATTCTAATCCCTCGACATGTCCCCGAAAATGATAACTTCACAGACACAGAGTTTTCCTGAGAATGATCCTCAACAATATATAACCGAGTTCCATGGCTATATCTAGACTAGACAAATTTTTCCTTGCAAGGTAACCTAATAATCAAGGTCGAACGCAGATCAAGAAAATTCTAGTCCCTAGACAAAACCTTAAAAATGATGACGTCACAAATAAGCGAACGCAGACGTTTTGAAAGGGAACCTGTTTTATCGGTTGGGGGGGTCGGAAAAGGCATCCGCCGTTTGGCCAGCCGGCTGGCAAACCTGAGAGGTCAAGAATCATCCAAGTTCCCCTCCTATCATATATGCTGGTATAACACAAGGAGGGGTCTTAGCCCAATTAAAGTCCTGTATACTGTATGTTAGGCATTAGCCTATCTTATACTTATTTCAAGTCCCTCTCCTAAAATATACAGTATATTATAGCTTGGAGGTAGGTGTGTGTATATAGGGTGGGGCAGAAAGATGTTACCAGTCGACCGGGGAACTCCACGAAATTCTCGCGGAATCCTCGCGGAGTTCTTCGTTCAAGTAGTAACATCTTTCTGCCCCACCCTGTATATAGCCTGAATAGAATAGCTTCTTCAAGTGACTAGGTATGCAATGCTTCATACAGCAATTGGCTTCGCCCCTTCAATGAGCCAGTTATGTAATGCTCCAAATATCATAAGACTCAGAAGGCCCTTCTAAACCCTATAAAATAGTTTCTTTACCTCCCCTCATTTGCGAGTTTTTGAGACACGGTTCATGTCGCGACCAGTGCTGCCAGATGGTAGTTTCAAGAATCCTTTTTTGTAAATCCTAAGAACAGATTCCTACGGACTTTGATTGATCCATTAACAACAATCAAGAGAAAGGTATGCCTTATAAGGGCAGCTGAGGTACTTTTCCCTTGATCAACTCAATATTACGATGCAGTATTAGCCCATAACGAGCAGAAGAAATGTATCTCTCGTAGAAAAGTCCAGGGCACCTTTCACTTGATCGCAAGAAATCCGTATTGTATGTGAAATCTACAGAAAAAGAAAAACCTGTATCTTTTTTGAGGACCAAAAATCCGTAGATCTGGCATCCTAGGACTTGCGAGTTCACCCCGCGACTTCGCCTTGCCCAGTTTATATACTAGCTTTATGCTAGGATTTTACCAGTCTTCAACCAGAATGCCAGATGTAAGGATTTTTGGTCCACAAAAACGATAGAGGTTTTTCTTTTTCTGTAGATTTTACATACAATACAGATTTCTTGGGATTAAGGGAAAGGTACCTTAGACACAACAACAAGAGGTACCTTTCTCTTGTTCGTTATAGGGTGAAACTGCAAAGTTTTTGTAATATTGAGTCGATCAAGGGAAAAGTACCTCAGCTACGCCTAGAAGACATACCTTTCTCCTGATTATTATTGACGGATCAATCAAAGTCCGTAGAAATCTGTTTTTATGTCTTACAAAAAATGGCGGATACGGATTTTAGAAACTACCATCTGGCAGCACTGGTTCTAAACTAGATCTATAATCGAACGGAGAAGAACCCCCCCCCGCATTTTACTAGTCTTGAACAAGGCTTAAAAGCAATTAGCTTGGAATATTTCAAAGTAGACTTCTACCAGACCAAGGACCTAGCTGCCAGAAAATTTTTGAGCGGGGAGCCCGCTATCCATTTTGTTAGGGGGATCACATCCTCAGAAAACGTCCGTGTCCCCATCCGCCTGTTTTATGTGAGCTGCGTGACGTGACCTGACGTGGCTTGACGTGTGACGCTTTATGACGTCATCAATGATCTCGACCTACTTCAGAGACTTTGAAGAATTTCAATTTCCAGTCTTCATTACATCAGGCCTAGTATACAGTATACTGAGAAGAGCACAGCCAGGGGCATTTTCGCGTCAACGTGATTGCGAGTGCGTTCAACTTATTATACGTCATCATTTTCAAGACTCGGAAACTAAGCTATATATGATAGGAGGAGGACTTGGACAAATTTCAGGCCCTTATTAAAAACATAGGTAAGTCAGGGAGGTTGCGGATTTCCCACTGCCATTGCAATAGCGGGTTCCCAGCCAAAAACATATAAATAGGAGTATTTGAAACAGAGATTTTCTGGGAGAGCCAAACAAATATAAAGACCAGATCAGTAGAAGAACCTCACCTATATTGCAAGGCTACGCCTACTTTGCGATGAAATCATGGCCTAGTTTGTGAATTCTCACACAGAGGCATAAGCCCCTTTCTTGGACTAATGAAAAGCGTGGTGATGCTGTAAGATAAGCTATCTAACTCAGGTGGCGAACGGGCGTATTGAGCTGCAGTTCTTAGCTAACAATTAACTCAATCGCTCCACTGTTAGATTAATACAGGCGAAGTGTACTGTAAGTTAAGCTGTCTAACCACCATATGGATACGAACAATAGTGACGTCATTCGTTAATGACGTCTTAACATAACCTTCCATGATAGCTGCCTGTGACGTCACGAGCTTGAGCTCTCTCTCTTCCTTACTCTCTTATTCACAGGAATACGCACTACGCTCATGAGCCGAACAGTCAGTACAATTAGACTATTTTCTTTACTAGAGAGATGTACGGACGCCTGGACGCAAATTCCGAAATCAGGGGTAACGCTGAGGTATACCGGGTCGACCAGAAAGATGTAACCAGTCAAATGAGAATTTGCGCTCAATCTGTAGTAGAGCAAAAACGCAAAGCTTTAGAAGTATGGTTTAAATGTACAAAACTTGTATCTCAATTTCATCTTCTAATTGAGCCATATCTGAAGTTTCTACGACTTTTCTAAGCACAGTTATGGACCAAAATGTGCCTAAAATTGACCTCTTTGCCAAAATTTCCGCAATACAAAATAAAATTCTCACCTTTTTAAGCTACCTAGGGTTATTCAGGTAGTTTTTCTGGAATCAGCGTTAAACACTTTCAAATCAGGTAAAATTTGGAAGTTGAAACAATTTTTAATTTTTGAAAATTTCAACAAATTCGCCATTTTTTTGTTTATTTTGGTCAATATCTTGACTCAAAAAAGTGGTAGAAAGTTGAGTGGGGGCACAAATTGAAGATACAAATAAAATACAAATTTTGTAGATTTGATGTACCCGTTCAATTTTTCGCATTTTTGCGCTAGAGTGGATTTAGCGCAAACTCCATCCAACTGGTATTTTTTCCAGTCCACCCGTTATACTTCGACGGTAAAAATTGTTCAGGTCCCAAGGTCATGGTCGTACGGATAACCGGACGCAAATTTTCAAAATAGAGTGAGGGTTCAGAGACGACATGAAACATGTCAATATTGAGTGGTACTAAATCAAACGAAATTTGGAAAATTGAATCCAAGAATGTTTGGTCTATAGCTAAAGACGGTTTTTTTACTATGTGAAAATGCAGTCGTTTAAAAGCGTTGAATACAATTAGTAGACAGTGAGATTGCAGAAGTATTTATGAAATGTTTTCCAATCGATATCCAAACTTGAAGTGTTTGATAATTTCTAAATCCTTGTAAAAACACTAAAACCGTGCAAAGAAAATCAAGAATTTCCAAAAAACATGCTGTATACCATAATATACAGACCTAAGAATCGACCAAGAATCGACCAATTAAGTTGACCACAAAAGGATGAACACGGCATAAAATGACCAGAGCACGATTAAAGAAGACAAGAAGAGGCAGAAAACTACCAAAATTGAGAGAAAAAATCTGTACAACCTGAATAGACCGACATGAGCCAAAAACTTTGAAAATGGGTCGTGAAAAAAAAAACGACTTTTGTCGCATGTGCAGCGCCACTCTCCCTCCTTGGTGGATTGAGTGCGGGTTCCGTATGCATCAATTTTGTTTCTTCCAACACCGGAATCGACCCCGACAAAACACGATCACATAAGAAAAGCAATAAAAAGCAACCAGGAAACGACCAAAATTGACCAAAAAAATGACAAAGAATAACAAAAGATCAAAATACAACAAAAATTGACCAGAGTTCAAAATGGACCACAAACAACCAAGATTGATCATAATTGACTCAGATCAAGAAAGAACGATCAAAATCTACCAAAAATGTTTAAAATGAACTACAAACGGCTAAAATCGACCAAAAATCACCACGAGCGAAAAAAAAAAACAATCAAATGGAGGACCTAGTTTTACCAAAAAACGACTATGATGTTGAAAATTGACCAAATATACGATCAAGAAATCCTTTAAACTGTTCATAAATACCAAAAGTGCAAAAACGTACAACATTAAATTTCATAGGAGACCTCCTCCACGTATGGATTGTCCAGATTTTTAATTAAATTCAACCTACCACTAACCGCAGTATCATGGAGATTCTAGCTACTTGTATAATACAAGATAACTTGTCACTGAAAACTGAAATTTCATTCAGTTACGCATTCAATAACAACAGAAAATTTCAATCGTAACGAGAAGACACATTTTTGACGAGATAGATATCTAACTACAACAGCCTGGCATGCGCACATCAATAGTCGAGAAACTCTTCAACTAGCCAGTGCCACTGGCTACAATATTGATGAAGCATTGAACCACGCAGTACTTCATTTCAGAACTTTTTTCTTCCATGATTATTATCATTATTTCTCTTTACTCTCTTTTTATTCTCGTTCAACTATATATTTTTGATACAAAGAAATCAAATATCATACACTAGAGCGACTAATTCTTTGTACACCCTACTTCTCATCCGAACCATTATTTCAAAAAGCTTCAAAGAAGATTGAAAAACCACAGAGTTAATTTTCGACCTCTTCCTCATTATAAGAAAAAAAGAAGTACACCCGTGGGTGGAGTAGATAATTAAGACAGGCGGGCCTTAATTACCTACAACTTCTTTGCTTTCATTCACACCACCGCACTTATTCTACTACAATATGTGGACTATGAGGTAACCATGATTTAAATTTAATTAATCTGTATCATGTCTGTCAACCTGAATTCGTACCTATCGTACACAAATGATGTTCGAATTCATTTATACTTCTCTCGCTTTTCTTTCTTCCAACTATATATACCTCGTCTTCAACTTTTATCGCAAACAGATGCACATACCTTCAAGTCCCGTTTATCCTATTTTCTGTCTCGTATCAGATACCATCTCATTCTTTCTTTTCCTACGTCAATCGTCGCAATTGGCTTTTGCTATTGTAACTCCTTCTTGGACATCTAGGCTAACGAGCATTCTCATTTCTCAGTTCCTTCAGCCGCATTTCCTTCAACACATCCACACAGTTTACATTCCATCCGTCAATCAATCTACTCGTGAGGACACTTTTCAGTCTAGATCTTCAAGAACTGTTAAGTACGTTTTTAACGAAATTCAATCAGGTCGATCTTCGTTAACATCCTCAGAATACATCTACTGAGCCTCAAATCGTTGTGCAATTTGCATAGTGAGACAGTCGCAATGAGCCGACAGAGAATACTCTACTTGTTCGAGAGATCGTAAGATTCTTACTTTTGAAACGATTCGAAAACTTGTTGTGGATGTACAGTACATGCGAATGTAAAATACCGGATGAACGGAATATTGAGAAGATTATCGAAAAATTTCGATAGCAACGATATTGCGAGCGCAGTATGAATTTTTGATCGGGAGAAAAACGCAAAAAAAAAAATGAGCACTCAACGTCGAAACCAGTTGACCGCATGTGAATACACGTTCTTCGGAAGTCATCCGAAGATGGGAATGGGCAATGGGTGTAGGTTCTTTATAGTCGAGAAATTCGAAGGTGGTCGTTCAATCGCAGGTGCCCTTTTCCAAAATCGTGTAGCGACGCCGACGGCGTCTTCGAATGACCATCGTAAAAAAATGTGTTCGAACTATTTACCCAGAAATGGGCGTGGTCTCTCGTTATGTGACCGAGCATCATTGTTATCTTCATTAGATGCATACTCGAATAGGAGAATGATTTATAAAAAGTATTCGAGTCTTCCTCGAAAATTATGAAAAATATATGATAGGTATAAAATAAGTTCCGTGTTATGGATATTCAATTGGCTCTTGCTCGTTTTTTAAAAATCACCCAAAACCAGTTTCCGGAAGAAGTTCCCTTCTTGCAGCTCTTTATTTCCGAGTAAAAGTGATCTACGGTGAGGTGTTACTGCGTCGCAAGAATATTTCGTAACTTTCATTTACAACGAAAAATCGACTTTTTCTCGGCGATATCATTTCATTCTGCAGTAATGAAAATAATGATTGGTTGACTGTGAGAGGTTGGATTGCCGAACAATGTTAAATTCAATTTTTAGCAGAAGTTGAAAGAGAATTTGACCTCCTATTGACCGTTGACTTTGTTCTTGTGCAGATATCTCAACTTAAAGACTCACGAACTGCGTAGAATGCTCGAAAAAGCTCGTAGCTTTATTTATATTCGCTGCTCGTGGGTTCTCCAACATTAACTACGCTTATTGAGACCCGATTTCCATCTCGATATTTGATTTTAATGATAGAATCAGATTATTTAAGGAGCATTCGCCTACTTCGTAACTGTACATGTCCTTCAGTAGTCGAAACTTGGTCTGGGCTCCTGTTACTCATGACCGTCTTTGAAAATGTTCAAAGTCCTCAAACTAAGTTAGGGTTGATTCTTCTTCGGATAACTATGGTCACCTTTGAAGGTTTTCCAAGTCCCTAAACTGAGTCCCTTTCTCCAACCATAATTGACTGTTCAAAATATATGTACACGGCAGCTGGGCCTGCGACGCTGACACGGACTTCGCGTCGCACTCGCAAAATGTTAGGAACCTCCTCAGTTTCCTCAATATTTCAAGTGAGGCTTCGTTGCCTGGCGAGGACACACGGGTAATTTTTTAGTTTTTCAGCTCTAATTTAAGAGAAAATGATTTCAAAAGAAAAATGTTCAAACGAACACAGTTCCTCTTAAGATCTTCCATTAGAAAGCTCTCGACATATTTTACCTATAAATAAAGGCACAGCAAAGACATCAGCCTGTTTAAACCTTTTTGAAACGTCATCTATATCCGTGCAGTCATCCCTTTTTCTATTTTGGATTAGCAGATTTCCGGATCAGTACACATAATCCAATCACGGGTAGCTCAAGTAGAATTTGAGCCTAGTTTACAGCTAGTGCAGCCTAATATACTGATTCGGTAGACCTAGGTTAAGTCTAATATACTGTAAGCCAAGCTAGAGTATAAGCGTAGCCTAAAGTCCACCTCTTCGCGGCTGCCCTGAAGGACAATACTTCACTTAGAATGTTGAAGGAATTTAGGAAAAGACTTGAAAGAGTTCCAATGATTTATTTACCGGGTTTATTTTTTGCATTTTGTTAACTTCAATGTTGCCAACCTTTACTGGACGGTTAAACAAATAGAAAATAAACTGGGGTTATTCGAAAATGAAGATTAAAACCGCAGTCTTCAAAATGGGTACTATTTATTGTAACGGAGACAGGTCGATTTGCCGCAGACACTACCCACCAATTCCCCTCGCCGAAATATGGAGGACGGTGGAAATGGTTGCTTCAAGAAGGGAGAAGAAGACTGACCTAGAGGAGGGGGTGATGTTACCTGGGATCAGGCTGATGAGATTACTGGGCCTCACTCGCTCCGCTCGTTTGTCCCGCTTCAGTATGTTTCAGATGTTGTAAGTGGACCAGGATTAACGACTTATGACGTCACAAGCCAATAGCTTCAAAATGGCTCTCAGAGTTCTCTTAGCCTAGCATAAATCTAGCCTACGCCTTTTCATTATAATTAAGATGAGCCATGAAAATATATGAAGGGCTACTTTATAGCAAAGGTATTCATAATATATTATATAGACACCTAGTATAAAGAAAAAGAGTAAAGGGTTAGTACTCAGATTTTTCAATCACCCACCAGGTATAAAAATTTTTCACAAGTCCTTAAACCTAACCCAACCTAACCTCACCCAAAATTTTTTCAAGTCCATTATAAATATACTACAGATAGTATAAGAAGGATGGTACTCGCAAATTTCTGAATCACTTCCCAGGTATTTTTTTATTTCATTTTTATTTTATTTTATTTTATTTTTTTCATTTTATTTACTTTATTTTTTTCATTTTATTTATTATGATTTTTTTTATTTTATTCATTATTATCTTTTAGGGTCGTGCTCGCAGATTTCTAATCACCTCCCAGGTATTTTTTTATTTCATTTTTATTTTATTTTATTTTATTCTTTTTCATTTTATTTGCTTTATTTCTTTCATTTTATTTCTTATCATTTTTTTTATTTTATTCATTATTATTATTATTATTTTTTTTAAAGAGTAAGGGTGGTACTCGCAGATTTCTCAATCATCTCCCAGGCATTTTTGACATGTTTCATGTTTTTTTCCACACCCTATACACTTCCGAAAATTTGCGAGTACCACCCCCTGAGTAAAAATGAAATAAAAATAAAATTTAAATTAAATTGAATTAAAATTGAATTAAAATTAAATTAAATTAAATTAAATTAAATTAAATTAAAATCAAATTAAATTAAATTAAACCTGGGAGGTCATCCGGAAATCTGCGAGTACCACCCTCTGGGTAAAAATAAAATAAAAATTGAATTAGATAAAAATAAAATAAAATAAAATTAAATTAAATTAAAATTAAATAAAATTAAATTAAAATTAAATTAAAATTGAATTAAAATTGAATTAAAATTGAATTAAAATTAAATTAAAATTAAATTAGAATTAAATTAGAATTAAATTAAATTAAATTTAAATTAAATTAAAATTAAATTAAAATTAAATTAAAATTAAATTAAAATTAAATTTAAATTAAATTGAAATAAATTTAAATTAAATTAAAATTAAATTAAAATTAAATTAAAATAAATTAAATTGAATCGAATTAAAATTAAATTAAATTAAATTAAAATAAAATAAACCTGGAATCACCTGGGTGGTCATTCAGAAATCTGCAAGTACCACCCTCTGGGTAAAAATAAATTGAAGATAAAATAAAATGAAAATAAACCTTCCCCCCTGCCCCCCTCTGAATCACCTGGGAGGTCATCCACAAATCTGCGAGTACCACCCCTTGAGTAAAAATAAAATACAAATGAAATGAAATGAAATGAAATGGAATGAAATGAAATGAAATGAAATGAAATTAAATTAAATTAAATTAAAATAAAATGAAATAAAATAAACCTTCCCCCTTGCCCCCTTCCGAATCACCTGGGAGGTAATCCAGAAATCTGTGATTACCACCCCTTGAGTAAAAATAAAATTAAATAAAATAAAATGAAATAAAATTAAATTAAATTAAATTAAAAGAGCGAGTGAGTCCCAGTAATCTCATCAGCTTGAAATATACTAAAATAGGCATGTACTGGATCAGGAAGCGGGACAAACGAGCGGAGCGAGTGAGTCCCAGTAACCTCATCAGCTTGAAATATACTAAAATAGACATGTACTGGACCATGAAGCGGGACAAACGAGCGGACTCAGCCTAAAATACTCCAAAGTTGACCTATACTAGAACAAGAAGTTGAAAATTTTGGATATTTTCGAACAATGAAGAGCTTAAGAAGACTGGCGAAAAGACATGAAACATGATCTTTATATTTTTGGCAACGCTAAGAAATCCTTCTCACTTTTTTGTTATTATTATTATTATTCATTTATTTATTTTGAAAAAAAGAGGGAGGGCGGAACTCGCAGATTTCTAATCACCTCCCAGGTATTTTTTTATTCTATTTTTATTTATTTCTATTTTTTCTATTTTATTTATTTTTATTTTTTCCATTTTATTTATTTATTATTATTTTTTTTTCCAGAAAAAGAGTAAGGGTGGTACTCGCAGATTTCTCGATCACCTCCCAGGTATTTTTTTATTTTATTTGATTTTTTTTTCAATATTCATTTTTTTTTTTCCTTCTCAGAAAAAGAGTAAGGGTGGTACTAAAATCACCTCCCAGGTATTTTTTTATTTTATTTAATTTTTTTTTATTATTCATTTTTTTTTCATCTTTTTTTTTTTCTCTCAGAAAAAGAGTAAGGGTGGTACTCGCAGATTTCTCAATCACCTCCCAGGTATTTAATCTTTATTTTTATTTATTTAGGGGGGGGGGGAGGAGGGTAGTACTCGCGAATTTTCAATAATGTATAAGGTGTCAGAAAAGACACGAAACATGTCAATAACCTCATTGCTCATTGCCCATCAAAATACATTAGTCCGCAAGCTCAAAGAAGACTCATTGACAGGGATCGAGTTCACCAATGTAGTGGATACTGAATACCTTTAATAATCACCTAATTCAATAATCACATATCGACCGTAAATTGTCGGTCATTCCCATTAGCAAACAGAAGATGGCGTCGAATATTCATTCCCCTTTGAAATGTCAGTCATAATTTTCCATGACGATCAAGTTTCCCTACCTTATGGGAAATATGCAACAGTTTCAATGTCCTGTCTGCTTTACCGGCAACTCCAGCGACTAAAATGTTCTAAAAATAAATACAAAATCAAATAACTCACCTCACTTAAACCAATCCGATACAGCGAGTCATCCACGTCAACATCGAGCAGGATATTTTTCACTACGGTCTGATCGTCGGTAGCGCTTGAAATCGATTGCTGATCGCTACGAATCAATAGAGAGAACCTTCTTCGAAATTCTGAAAGCGACATCGATTTCGGAAAACCGAGTTTACTCAGCCTCACGACGGGTAATATTTCTGATCCTCGTAACTGGAATAGAAAACACCATGGACGTAATTACAGTCTGTAATAAGACGCTGATTTTTTCAGCCGTATTTGTTTCTTTTACTTGAGATCGAAGGAGAGGAATGTTGATGATCGCAGTATTCGACGGAAAGGTTGGTGATAATACATTTTTATTTCCACTTCTGTCTACGATGGCTGCATCATGGTGAGGTAGAAAGCAATGAGCAAATTTTGTCTTTGTTCTTCGCAGAGTTTCGATTATGCCATCCTAGGAGGGAGAAAAGAAAAAAACGTTTATAAAGATGGCTTCAATTGAGTACAACTTTGATCGGTAAAATGAGCTCTTACAATGGTAAATTTAATTTGTACAGAAGCAGATCGACGTTTGAAACCAGTCGTAAACGTTCTCCGAATGCTAGACATACGTCGCAAGGAATGTGAGCCGCAATCTAGCGACGAAACTGAACTAGTAAGGCCAGCACCTCTACAGTTGACAAACGCACTAGCTATATCCTTACTACAAACATTGAAACAAAATTTTGGGTTATAATCGAAAATCCAAGGTTAAGAAATGTTCCAACTTCTTGACTTACTTGTTCGATTCTTGCAAAACACTCAGAGCAACTTTACAAAACGGATTTTCTTTGCACTGTTTGAGCCAACCATCCACTCGATACAATACTGGATTCGTTCCTTGACAATGTTGTACGATAAAATGATTGTTACCAGGAGCTTTACGTATCAACATATGATCTTCTAAAATGGTAAAAAAATTCAACATTAGTTGTACGTTCCTAAGCTATACATCTAAGTCATGCTCATTTACCTCGATCATTATAAATTGAAAAAACTTTTTCTAAAAATTGCTGATCGCTGGTCATTTGAAGAGAGCTAATATCATCTAATAGCCACAGCAGTCCAGGAGCGTTTCTTTCCGCGGACGGTGATTGTCTCAAGTCCAGTTGCGAACTACGTAAAAAGGAAGACGACGAAGGTGAATTATCCAACAAATTTAAAATTGGTTCCGGAGTCATATCCTCGCATTTGTCCAAAGTTACGTCAATACGCTCCTGCACAAATAATAATGTTATTATCATCAATGGACCAGGCCTGAATAACATCGGATTACAAGTATAATAGCTTACTTGATTGTATCGCTCTCGAGGTAGATCAAGATTCATATAATGAAACAAAGATTGTAGCCGCTCGTGAAAGTAGTTATGACATAGATCACTGAAGGAAGCGCCATCTTGTAGTTGACCGCACGAGGCTGGGTTTTGGAATCCAGGACAATCGAGCAATAAAATCGAATTCACCGTATGAACATTGGCGGATATATTCCTGGAGATAAGAATAAAAACAATGACATGACTACGTGTTCAATTTGTACATTCACATGGGTTGTCTTCAAATGACGCAGGCCAATTATCTCTGCTCATCGTACTCCGGTCAGGAAAGCTTCAGAGATACTTACCGGTTTATATACGAAGCGACCAGATTGAAAACTTCCACATACAGGCCGACTACGAAACCTTCTAAAGCGTCTAGACCAGTAAATTCTTCGTTTATAACATTTTTATTGCCATCAGTCGGTGATACGCTTTTGTACGAATTACGAGCGTTGGTTGGAGTTTGAGCATGTTGCATGAAAATGGTTCGCGATAACTCTTCCATCGATGTACCCAAACAACGAGCGGCACGCTGGGCAGCGATCGGATGACTAAATTGCCATTTTCCGGTCGATCCTTCAATGAAATGATATACAATAATAGAAACGAATTTAGCGTTTTCCACATACTTATAACGTTCTTCCCTTACCTTTGGAAGCGCCAGCGTAACCTAAGTGAACGATAGTAGCCAAAACTTTGCAAACGGTTTTAATTTCAGATTCCGACATACCGATGATAGAAAATGCAGACAAAATACGACTGAAATCGGCGAGAGCTCTTTGTTTCTCATCGTTCTACAAAACAAGAACGATTTTCGGTGAGTTTTTCTTACGGAAATGGAATCACGTGATTTAGGTTTCGAAAAAGTAGAATAAAAATTATCGACTCTTTAAATTTATACGTACTTTCTGCAGAGACGTGAGAAATATATTTGATTCTGACACAGAAATCTGATCCAGGGCAAGTTCTTTTCTGAGCGTTCCGTCAACACCGGCTACTAATTTGTAGAAAATATGAAACGCGTGCTCGGTTTCTGATCGTCTGACGAGACGCCATTTTTCGCACGAGAACACCTGAAACATCAATATCAAGAAAATTTAATCATGTGTTTCCCTCCCTTTTTCTGAATTTGAAAACTATAGTCGATGCTTTAGGGAAATTGAAACTTTTAACACAAAATTTGAACAGAAGTATGATCGTGAATTCAAGAATAGAGCTGAATAACTTTTTTCTAGGTCAGTATATTGAGTTTTTATTTAATTTACATTTAGAAAATAAGAAAAACAGACACAATCTTCATTGATGATGACAAACTTGACATCATTGGAAGAGGTGAAAAAGTCGAAAAACTATGACAAAATTCTGAAAGAATGAAAAAGATTAGATTTCTTTGAATTCTGAGAACTGCAAACGTTTTATATCACATGTTCGAGACACGATCTTTACCATCTAAATTTAAAATCTAAAATGATTAGCCTGATTATGAAAAAAATTATCAAACTTATGCGACGACCGATTTGTGGGTCCTTTAAAAATCCTCAATGAGCTTACAAAACGATGAACTCCAGGGAGTAACTCTTAAAGACATAATATTATTCGGGTTGTTTGCTTATGATCTGGAAACCCTGGCTAAAGTTTCCATTATTGAATATAGTAAATCAATTATCGAGTCCAAACCAGATCAAACCTCATATTATCTCAAAGTAATCCTGTTTTTTTTTTTTTTTTTTTTTTTTTTTTTTTTTTTTTTTTTTTTTTTTTTTTTTTTTTTTTTTTCTCGATGCTCATTGGTCGTTTTACCATAAATGGCAGCGGGTGTTAAAATTCAAAATTTTCTGATATCGATAGAATATCAACCATTTTCAAAATCTGTTTTCATTTTCAAAAAAAAGTTTTTCCTCCCTGCAAAAATCATTTTTCTATAGAACTGTTTCTCGGTGCCTTAAAATTCTATTGATGTCATTACGATAGTCAAATCCTTCATCTATAGTTTTAATATCGAATGACTATCGATGTTATATCGATATTTTGACACCGTCTAATTTGTAAAGGGAACAGAAAAGTTGAATAGGTAAATTTTTGAGCGTTTGGTCTCTTATTAAAACTGAAATGGACATATCTCAAGGCTGGTGATCTATCTGAAATTTGCGTCACGAAATCGTGAGAATAAAATGACATAACAAGCTGATGAAGTCATGAGTGACCTTGACCTACTTTTCGGGCTTGTCAATATTTCAAACCTATGACTCAGACTAGGATGCAGTAGTGGCTCGAGCCACCCTCTCAGCAAAAATAGGCGCCGAGAAAAAGGAGGGAAAAAATAAAGACTAGTGAAAAAAATATATATTTTCTGGCGTAGCCAAATTAATATAGATCATGTTTCATGTCTTCTATACGGAAGGATGCTCCGATCGTTCGCCCCCATCTTGGTGTACTATAAGTCAACTTTAGTACATTTCGGGTTGATGAGATTAGGGGGTCTACTTAAGGGTATTTCAGGCTGACTGCTTTCTGGGACGAACGAGCGAAGCGAGTTCGTCCCGCTTCTTGGTCTAGTATAAGTCTACTTTTTTAGGCTGACTGCTTTTTTGCTCGTTTGTCCCGCTTCTCGGTCCAGTATAAGTCTACTTTAGAGTATTTTAGGCTGACTGCTTCTTGGTCCAGTAGAAGTCTACTTTAGAATATTTCAGGCTGACTACTTTTTGGGACTCACTCGCTCCGCTCGTTCGTCCCGCTTCTTGGTCTAGTATAAGTCTACTTTTTTAGGCTGACTGCTTTTTTGCTCGTTCGTCTCGCTTCTCGGTCCAGTATAAGTCTACTTTAGAGTATTTTAGGCTGACTGCTTCTTGGTCCAGTAGAAGTCTACTTTAGAATATTTCAGGCTGACTACTTTTTGGGACTCACTCGCTCCGCTCGTTCGTCCCGCCTCTTGGTCTAGTATAAGTCTACTTTTTTAGGCTGACTGCTTTCTGGGACTCACTCGCTTCGCTCGTTCGTCCCGCTTATTCTTGGTCCAGTAGAAGTCTACTTTAGAATATTTCAGGCTGACTACTTTTTGGGACTCACTCGCTCCGCTCGTTCGTCCCGCTTCTTGGTCTAGTATAAGTCTACTTTTTTAGGCTGACTGCTTTTTTGCTCGTTCGTCTCGCTTCTCGGTCCAGTATAAGTCTACTTTAGAGTATTTTAGGCTGACTGCTTCTTGGTCCAGTAGAAGTCTACTTTAGAATATTTCAGGCTGACTACTTTTTGGGACTCACTCGCTTCGCTCGTTCGTCCCGCTTATTCTTGGTCCAGTAGAAGTCTACTTTAGAATATTTCAGGCTGACTACTTTTTGGGACTCACTCGCTCCGCTCGTTCGTCCCGCCTCTTGGTCTAGTATAAGTCTACTTTTTTAGGCTGACTGCTTTTTTGCTCGTTCGTCTCGCTTCTCGGTCCAGTATAAGTCTACTTTAGAGTATTTTAGGCTGACTGCTTCTTGGTCCAGTAGAAGTCTACTTTAGAATATTTCAGGCTGACTACTTTTTGGGACTCACTCGCTCCGCTCGTTCGTCCCGCTTCTTGGTCTAGTATAAGTCTACTTTTTTAGGCTGACTGCTTTTTTGCTCGTTTGTCCCGCTTCTCGGTCCAGTATAAGTCTACTTTAGAGTATTTTAGGCTGACTGCTTCTTGGTCCAGTAGAAGTCTACTTTAGAATATTTCAGGCTGACTACTTTTTGGGACTCACTCGCTCCGCTCGTTCGTCCCGCTTCTTGGTCTAGTATAAGTCTACTTTTTTAGGCTGACTGCTTTTTTGCTCGTTCGTCTCGCTTCTCGGTCCAGTATAAGTCTACTTTAGAGTATTTTAGGCTGACTGCTTCTTGGTCCAGTAGAAGTCTACTTTAGAATATTTCAGGCTGACTACTTTTTGGGACTCACTCGCTCCGCTCGTTCGTCCCGCCTCTTGGTCTAGTATAAGTCTACTTTTTTAGGCTGACTGCTTTCTGGGACTCACTCGCTTCGCTCGTTCGTCCCGCTTATTCTTGGTCCAGTAGAAGTCTACTTTAGAATATTTCAGGCTGACTACTTTTTGGGACTCACTCGCTCCGCTCGTTCGTCCCGCTTCTTGGTCTAGTATAAGTCTACTTTTTTAGGCTGACTGCTTTTTTGCTCGTTCGTCTCGCTTCTCGGTCCAGTATAAGTCTACTTTAGAGTATTTTAGGCTGACTGCTTCTTGGTCCAGTAGAAGTCTACTTTAGAATATTTCAGGCTGACTACTTTTTGGGACTCACTCGCTTCGCTCGTTCGTCCCGCTTATTCTTGGTCCAGTAGAAGTCTACTTTAGAATATTTCAGGCTGACTACTTTTTGGGACTCACTCGCTCCGCTCGTTCGTCCCGCCTCTTGGTCTAGTATAAGTCTACTTTTTTAGGCTGACTGCTTTTTTGCTCGTTCGTCTCGCTTCTCGGTCCAGTATAAGTCTACTTTAGAGTATTTTAGGCTGACTGCTTCTTGGTCCAGTAGAAGTCTACTTTAGAATATTTCAGGCTGACTACTTTTTGGGACTCACTCGCTCCGCTCGTTCGTCCCGCTTCTTGGTCTAGTATAAGTCTACTTTTTTAGGCTGACTGCTTTTTTGCTCGTTTGTCCCGCTTCTCGGTCCAGTATAAGTCTACTTTAGAGTATTTTAGGCTGACTGCTTCTTGGTCCAGTAGAAGTCTACTTTAGAATATTTCAGGCTGACTACTTTTTGGGACTCACTCGCTCCGCTCGTTCGTCCCGCTTCTTGGTCTAGTATAAGTCTACTTTTTTAGGCTGACTGCTTTTTTGCTCGTTCGTCTCGCTTCTCGGTCCAGTATAAGTCTACTTTAGAGTATTTTAGGCTGACTGCTTCTTGGTCCAGTAGAAGTCTACTTTAGAATATTTCAGGCTGACTACTTTTTGGGACTCACTCGCTCCGCTCGTTCGTCCCGCCTCTTGGTCTAGTATAAGTCTACTTTTTTAGGCTGACTGCTTTCTGGGACTCACTCGCTTCGCTCGTTCGTCCCGCTTATTCTTGGTCCAGTAGAAGTCTACTTTAGAATATTTCAGGCTGACTACTTTTTGGGACTCACTCGCTCCGCTCGTTCGTCCCGCTTCTTGGTCTAGTATAAGTCTACTTTTTTAGGCTGACTGCTTTTTTGCTCGTTCGTCTCGCTTCTCGGTCCAGTATAAGTCTACTTTAGAGTATTTTAGGCTGACTGCTTCTTGGTCCAGTAGAAGTCTACTTTAGAATATTTCAGGCTGACTACTTTTTGGGACTCACTCGCTTCGCTCGTTCGTCCCGCTTATTCTTGGTCCAGTAGAAGTCTACTTTAGAATATTTCAGGCTGACTACTTTTTGGGACTCACTCGCTCCGCTCGTTCGTCCCGCCTCTTGGTCTAGTATAAGTCTACTTTTTTAGGCTGACTACTTTTTGGGACTCACTCGCTCCGCTCGTTCGTCCCGCTTCTTGGTCTAGTATAAGTCTACTTTTTTAGGCTGACTGCTTTTTTGCTCGTTCGTCTCGCTTCTCGGTCCAGTATAAGTCTACTTTAGAGTATTTTAGGCTGACTGCTTCTTGGTCCAGTAGAAGTCTACTTTAGAATATTTCAGGCTGACTACTTTTTGGGACTCACTCGCTCCGCTCGTTCGTCCCGCCTCTTCGTCTAGTATAAGTCTACTTTTTTAGGCTGACTGCTTTCTGGGACTCACTCGCTTCGCTCGTTTGTGCCGCTTCTCGGTCCAGTATAAGTCTACTTTAGAGTATTTTAAGCTGACTTTCTTCTTGGGACTCACTCGCTCCGCTCGTTCGTCCCGCTTCTTGGTCCAGTAGAAGTCTACTTTAGAATATTTCAGGCTGACTACTTTTTGGGACTCACTCGCTTCGCTCGTTCGTCCCGCTTATGCTAATATAAGCCTAGTATACCAGTAGTTTACTACACGATCAAAGAAAGATCGCACGCACATTTCCAACTAAATTAAGGTAGGGCTCGGAGAGAAATACATCTTGGTAAGCCTACTTTAGTATATTTCGGGCTGTAAGATTAGGGGGCTTCAGTTGTTCCGCTTCTTGGTTCCAGTATAGCTTTGGACTGTATGTATACAGGACTCTTAGACCTAGTATAATGCTAGTATAGGTCTAGTATATGAGTAGTTTACATAGTCTAATATGAGCCCTCTGTTGGATAATGCCCATAGTATAAAAGAGCCTAGTATAGTTTTGGACTAAATACAGTATACAGGATTCTCCTAGTATAAACCTAGTATGAGCAATTTGCCCAGTATGACAGTAGTTTACTGCACATATCAAAGAAAGATCTAGCATAATTAGCATGAACAGGATCTAGTATAAACCTAGTACATGAGCATAAGTCTAGTATACGAGTGGTTTACTGAGTATAATGGTGTCTAGCGGAGCTAATACAAGCCACCTCTTGGGATAAGTTTATGGTAATTTGAGGAGCGGACTGGATACAGTATACAGTTTTCCTAGACCTAGTATAATGCTAGTATTAGCCTAGTATACCAGTAGTTTGCACTAATTAAAGATATGCACGCACGCACGCACGCACATTTCCAACAAAATTAAGGTAGGGCTCGGAGAGAAAAAAATTGTAAGTCCCAAGGTCACCTGCACGCACGCACGCACGCACGCACGCAAATTTCTAAATGAGTGCAGGGTCAGAGCAAAGACATGAAACATGTCAAAATATGCACGCACGCACGCACGCACATTTCCAACAAAATTAAGGTAGGGCTCGGAGAGAAAAAAATGTAAGTCCCAAGGTCACCTGCACGCACGCACGCACGCACGCACGCAAATTTCTAAATGAGTGCAAGGTCAGAGCAAAGACATGAAACATGTCAAAATATGCACGCACGCACGCACGCACATTTCCAACAAAATTAAGGTAGGGCTCGGAGAGAAAAAAATGTAGGTAAGTCCCAAGGTCACCTGCACGCACGCACGCACGCACGCACGCAAATTTCCAAATGAGTGCAGGGTCAGAGCAAAGACATGAAACATGTCAAAAATTGTAAGTCCCAAGGTCACCTGCACGCACGCACGCACGCACGCACGCGCACGCACGCAAATTTCAAAATGAGTGCAGGGTCAGAGCAAAGACATGAAACATGTCAAAAAATACGAAGTGTTGGGATATCGACAATCGTCGGTTTCCACCATTTGGAAACCGAATGATGGGGAAAACCGACGGCTTTGATCATTTGGGGACCGAGTGTCGGGGTATCAACGTTTGGTTCCCATTATTAGGACCGAGTGTTGGGATATCGACAGTCGATTTTCATCGTTTGGATCAAGTTTTGGGGAAAACCGAGTGTTTAAAAGGTATCAACAGTCGGTTCCCATCATTTGGACCGAGTGTTGAATCGACAGTCGTTTCCCATCATTAGGACCGAGCGTTGGGATATCGACAGTCGGTTCTCATCATTTGGCAATCGAGTGTTGGGAAAAACCGAGTAAAAAATTGTCGAATTTAAAGTAATGGAGAAGAATCGATGTATAAATGGAATTTTAGGCGCCATAATCTTGACGAGCCACAGGCATTCGTACGTCCGGCGCCGCCGCTGCTAGGATGTATCGCGCTTCAAAGGGGGAGATAGGGAAGTAGGTCGTCATACTATTGCGAATAAGCTAGAAATCAATTTTTTACAAAAAATTGCATCTCGTTTGGTCCCAATCCTTGCTCATGTTAAGAAGTTTTAAATTAAGAAAAGATGGACAAATCCATGGTTTGATATTTTACACGAAACGGAAAATCCCTGCAGTTGTTCATCTCTTTTTCGGCCGATTTTCTAGTAGGGGGTGATCCCAGATCCAAAATAAGATTCGGTCCCTTGTTTTCGAGGTCTCAGATGCGGATCCAGAAAGATCCGACAATTTTTTCTTTTTGTGAGATCCCAATCCAAAGAGATGCGGAATTCTTATTTTTTATAAGATACGATTTTTTTTTTCCTGTGAGATCCGAGTCCAAAATCATACGGAACTCTTTTTTGCCCGAGTAGATCCAGATTCGAAAGGCCCTCGTATTCTTCATCTTGGCCAGGATCAAATCCAATTTTGAAGTAAAGAGAAATATCTAATGTGAAAAAGAAACAATCGAGTAACACCACAATAAATTCACAGAAAGCAGGAGAAACCTGTCAAAAAACTTTTTGAAACTTGAAACGAGCAGCCCAACAGCCAACTTTGGGACCTTAACTCTCGACACGGCTAGACGAGACCCAGGAGCCAGAATCTGAATCTAAATAGCCTAAATTAGAATGATTGGGCATACAAATAAAATTTTCAATTGTTCGAAGATTATTATTTTACATATCAGTGCATCACTCAACAGGGATTGTTCTTGCTAAAAATACAAATGATGCCGAATCTGTTGATTACTCGATCGAATTCAAATTTGCTCCCTCGATCCCAGTAGCCTTTATGTCTAATCAAAATTGTGTAATAGAATTTAGAGAAGATGAAAATTCTGAAAAATTTTTCAAAATCTGAAAAAAGCAGCCGTTCAGTAACGGAAGACGAGATCCGGATCCAAAAAGGTCCGTAATTTTTCATTCAATTATAAGATCCGAATTCAAGAAGATCCAATTTTTTTCTGCGAGATTTGGGAGATCCGGAAAGAGCACGTAATTTTTTATTTCGGTTCTCATCCCATCTTTTCAAAATCTTAAAATTCCCCCCTTTTTGACTATCAGCTGAGCTAGTTTTCCAACTTGGAGGTAATACAAAATCATTTTAATCATAATGATAAGATTTAGGTTTCAAGAGCAGACTTTTTATTGAGCAGGAGAGTTCATGAGGGATAGAGAGGCATTGATTGTTTCTTAGCAACGACAAAGGATGAATAGCACCCAAGAAGCCCTCATCAAAACCATTCCAAACAGAATGCAGAATTTTCAAAAAAAAAGATTTTCGTTTCTCTGGGACCAAAATACTCACGGTAGGATTGTGGGACTTCCAAAAGATAAACGAGGTGTCCGTCCTGAAAACTATGACTGATACTACGTATACAGTATTCGGTAAAGCCACCAATTTAGAAATTTCGGAGCAATGAGACTGAGAAGTTTCGAATCGAATTGTGAACGTTCAATGATCGCATCAATCAAGATCCTCTCTTACTCGATAAGTACTTCTTTACTTGAACCAACCTGAATAGAAGCCGAAACAATCTGACCAATATGATCGAAATCTAAACTGAACAAATGTGTGAATCTGGTCGCGTTATTATTAAGCGCTGTTTTGGCATTGCCGAACGCTTCCAGAATTGTCCAAATCGCGTTCAACTTCTCAACGTTCAATATCTGAAAATGAAATGGGCCATTAATGCGAACTCAAAGCTACACGAAATATTAAAATTAATCAAAAAATGATCTTACTTTCTGATTTGCGGATGCTGCCAGAACAAGGTACTGCATGGCTTGTTTGTAATTCGTAGTTTTGCCACTACCCGATCGGCCGATGAACACAATAGAGTGATCGCGACGCGAAGTTAACATATCACGATAGGAAGACTGTGCTAGAGCGAATACATGAGGCGGCATGTCTTCTGGTTTACAGCCACGGAACATTTGTGCAACCTAGAAAGAGAGGAAAAATAACGGCTAATCGTATTTTTCTTTTTTATTTTTAATGAAATCACCTCCATGAGAGAGACGTAAAACTAAGTGATCGAGTTGATTCTCGCAAACCAAGTACATATAGACTCACAAGAATTCACGATTTCTTCATCTTACAACCATCAAAAATTTAAGTCGACCAACGTAGGGAAATACGAGCCTCGTATACGTGAATTCATAATAACAAAACAGAAGTCGAAAAGAGGGAGGTAATTCAGTTTCCGAAGAAAAGGATGGCATGCAATACATCTCTCTGTGACCAACTTCAGGTTTACAGACTACAATTTTCATTACGGCCGAGTGAAATTCTCGACTAGGCGGAAAAAGTTTCATACACAGAAGTCAGTTGTTCTCGAAAGCTGGACAGGTGAACGGATAGCGCAGTATAGGTAGGAGGGGGAAAAGAGGGGTAAAAAGACAAAGACCCGTATGCGACGGGTATAGCCTACTCTCAAACGAGTGAAGGATGACTTCCTGATCCAAAAATTTGAGTTTCTTCTAATGGATCGGAGCTTATTGGACAATGAGAAGGACCAGAAATAATGCCAGGAGGAGACGATAGGATTTGAGATCTTACGAAGCGGAGAGAGGATTAGGGATCTGATATGAAAGGTGTTGGCAAGGACTGATTTGCAGCCTAGTCCACTGCGTCATGTTCTTTAAGGTCGATGTGTCTCGGTATCCATATAAAAGCGATAGAGGATGAGGAAGAGGAATAATTGAAGGAGTGTGCGAGAGAGTGAGGTACGAATGACAAAGAATCAGATACCGTAGTATGAGGAAGAAATAAGACCCTGAATGGAGATTGCATATCTGGTTCTGGGTCTCAGTTCGGACCCGTTCGCGGAGCGGAGAAGGTGGGACGGAAATTCTGGAAAAATAATTTTGTTGATAGTCAACTGTTTTAAGAGTATCAGTAAAATAGTGACGGATGTCAGGAGTAAGAGTTAACCAACGAAGAAGGATTGAAAAATGGGAAGTAAGGGCCCAAGTTTGAGATGAGTGCCTAAATGGGATTGAGGCGACAAAAGGGGTGATTTACGTCGACTGCGGGTACTTGAAAAGATAAGTGAATTTGGATACTCGCCTGTCGAGCCCAGAAAATTAACAGTGAATGAAAGAGCGTGGTAACAGAAAAGAGAGCCTGAGCGCACAGGCTGATTTAAGAGCTGGTGCGATAAAAGCCAGTTGAAGCCTAATTAGGCAATTTGAAGGTTGTTTTGTTGAAGTGGGTGTAGATTGAAGAGCCGTAAGCCAGTTAGAAATGTCGAGTTGAAGGAAAAGATCGGTATTTGCGAACGTTCAAGGAATTCAGGCATTTTGCTAACAAGATTTTGATACGGGGAGTCGAGGAGGTTTTGGAGTTGAAGGTGAGACCGAGGAACTTGGCAGAGGATTGGATAGTAATTGTGAATTTCTATAGATGAAGAGAAGGAAGAGGCGTGAGGCGGAAGTATTTTCTGTTCGAAATATTACCACGGCCATTTTTTTTACGGAAATTGATCATTCCAAAACTTCTTCGAGAGTTGTAGGAAGACCTTGCAGCAGAACGGATAACCTGTATTCTCCCAGGATAACCTGACAACAATCTTTTTTTTTTTTGCCAAATCTCGAATGAAAAATAATTACAGTATCAAAATTTCCAGAACCACGTCGTCGCTTTTTCCTCAAGAGTTCGAATTTTTACCCTCCGAAGGTTCGCTATGGCGCTTAAGTCTTCAGCTCTAGCACGTTTCCAATGACTAGTAATATTTTTATCGCAAGGAGAAACGTAAATAAATACTCGTACGTTTGAGAAAAACAAACAATACGTCGCTACCCATATATTTAACGCAAGTACGAATGAAGATGAATGACGAACACGAACTGATTGCGATTGAGCCTTGAAAACTTTCTCATACTCGTCTCCTTCGTTGGTTCAATACACAAGTCAATGAGACTTCTACGCATTATTCGTATTTTAGAAAATTACCTTTTCGGTGTAAATATTCAAAGGAACCATCGGATTAATTATGACCATCGAAGGTCCAGCATATGTGTGTAAAAGATTCGAACCGAATCTCTGCCGCAACGTATGCAGAGCGCTAGATTCATTGAGGTAACGAAGCTGAACCAGATCTTCACATTGGTCAAACTGTGACGGATTCGCCTATAAAAAAAAATATAGTATCAAATGTACCGAATAAACATATTTTTCATTTCAAGGTTTCAACAAACAAAACATAAACTGAGATCGTAAGATCAGACGATCGAATATCAGTCATCTTTATATTACTCGAACTCGAGTCTTCTAATATATTGCGCACATGCTGAGGCGGATTGGTATGCCCTTCTCTCCCCCCAAGAAATAAGTAGAGTTTTAGAGCCTCCAGCCTTGAATCGAAGATTATGAAAATGCTAGGGTCACATAGCCACAGAAATCAAAATTTTTTCTAGGTCGAGGGCACGACTACTATAAGACTCCTTTCAGAGGACTGAATTTCTAGCCTAGCCTAAGCTATCGCTAAATACCTCATACTAGGCTATTTCGCTAGAAGGATATTCGTTGCGGTTTCACTCACTTTACTTATTTCCCACTTCGTCCTCAGCCTTGTTTGAGCCTAGTATTCTGTATGTTGAGGGCGGACGAACGAGAAGATCAAACATGAGTTTCGTTAACATAGTCCATAGCATATGTACTAGTAACGTATCAGATCTCGAAATTCCTCAAGTCCTCAGGAGGTTATCAGAGGGTTGAAAATTTTGGCTACGCAAATCCTTACTTCACAACACCCGCTGATAGACATTTTTATGTTAAAACATTTCAACGAAGATCACCCAAATCGATGATGAAAGATCGGGGTTCACCGTGGTGATGTCATATTGTGGTTCGCGGCAGTGCTGTAAATGCCGAGGACCGCGGTGGTGATGCAATTTCGTGGTTCACAATTTGGCAATGTCATACTATGATCCACGAAAGTGATGCAATCAGCACGGTTCTTGAAAACGACTGTGAAACTCGCCCGAGGACAGGTGGAAGACTCCGGAACAATGGAATAGCCCGAAGAGGGTACAGTGAAGCAAAAGGGGATTTTGTTTAAACACCCTAAAATTAAAATATCAATCGATTAACAAAAATGTTCTGGCGGAGCGAAATAAATGAAGATCATGTTTCATGACTTTCTCTTTTGCAAAAGTCTAGTATAAGTCTATTTCAAGCTACTGTAATAGCTTTTGGATATTTCAAGCTGATAGCTTTCGGGTAGGTCACTCTTCGCTCTTGCTAGTATAAACTGACTACCGGTAGATCCGTTTTTATTTTTGATGATTAGCCTACGTTAAGACACCCCGTTATAAGCCTTGTTTAAGACTAGTCGAATCCTAAGAGGAAGGAAATCCTATAGTATAAAGCTAGTATAAAGCTATCAAAAAGCTAGTACAAACCTAGTGTATAAACTGGGCACTCCGCCCGGACACTCATTTATGAGCCTAGTTCAAGAAAAGTGAAATCATAAGGAGGAGGGGTGGGGGGTGCTGCCAGATCTACGGATGTTCGTTCCTCGAAATTGTTCTTTGAATTTTGCGTAAGATGCGGATTCCTTGAACTCAAGGGAAAAGTACCTTAGTCGCTAGTACGAGAGGTACTTTTCTCCTGGTCCTCATAGACTGATACCGCGGTCCTCTGCAATATTGAGTCGATCAAGGGAAAAGTACCTTAGTCACTCGTACGAGAGCTACTTTTCTCCAGGTTGTTATAAGCTAATGCCGCGTTCCTCCACAACATTGAGTCGATCTATGGAAAGGTACCTGAGTTGCTAGAGTGAGAGATACCTTTCTCCTGACCGTTATTGATAGATCGAGGAAAATCTGTTTGTAGACGTCGAGAGAATGGCGGATACGTATTTTTGCAAAAATCATCTGACAACTGGACAGGGGGTCTTCTTTGTCTATTCTAAGACTGGTAAAATTACTATCAAACAGCTAGTTTAAACCTATAGCACTAAAACTGGACAAGGTGAACTCGCGGGTCAACTCGCATATTTTTGAGCCACCCACAAAGTAACGAGGGTGAAGAGGGGGGGGCGAAGTAGAGTGAATGAGGGCACTCGGAAAATTTCAAATTAAGGTTCAGAACGAAGTAAAGACATGAAACATGCCAAAAACTCGAAAGAAACTCTTGTGGACTGAAAATATTTCCCATTTCTTCAACAAGACCATCACATCAACCAAATTTTGCCACACAATTGGTGGGGGGAGGGGATAGTGGACGAATCTCGAACTTTTTGGTAGTTTTAGTTAATCACTCTCACAATTATAGTAGTTTACCAAACCATCTATTCTACGTTCCTTGAACTAGAGATCATTACTTCGCAAGTCTTTTCCACCCTGATTCCCTTTCGAGCTACCAAAATGATTGATCACCAAAGAGGTTTCATTATTCGAGAACTCTGAACCACTTTATTTCCGTGTACGAAATACACTCCTCGTATTTAAAGACAACCTTGTTCGTAATTCTCAAAAAGGTAAAGCGTAGTTTTAAATCGAAAGTGCAACAAGCCGTTTTTTTCTCGAATGTCAGCAGCGAAACGACACAGCAGTGTGAATGTAACTGGGTCTGATCAAATCGCGTTGGCGTCATTCTGTTACACGGCGCGAGAGGAAACGGTCTCCAAGGCCTTCATCTTGATTCATACTCAATCACTCGCCAATCTCTAAAGTAGATCATTTTTCACTTCGTTCGACCGCGAAAATGAGACGTACAGAATTTCTTCGGGAATCGTCTCGAAGTCGTAAGGAATTTCGAAGAAGCGTTGAATCTTTTTTTCTGGATCACTGTA
The DNA here is from genome assembly GCA_035079395.1 of Aspidiotus destructor. NCBI lineage: Eukaryota > Metazoa > Arthropoda > Insecta > Hemiptera > Diaspididae > Aspidiotus > Aspidiotus destructor. The sequence continues at coordinate 3,676,779 of JAVHKZ010000003.1, read as the reverse complement.
GTTTTAGTCCGATATAAATCGTGAAACATCTTGTATTGATTCAGATCTTCATGATATGTATGATCTTTTCATGCATCGTAATAACGGACCTAGAAACTAATACGGAGACAGGTTGAAAGGAACTGGGGACTATGATAATTTGATTTGCTTCCCAGGGGAACCAGACCAGGGATAAATAATTTTCTTTGCCTTTGGGGAGCATCCATCAGTAACGTTAGGTCTTGAGGGAGGGTTAAAAATCTCTTGAATCTTACTAGGGGAAGGAGAGTAAAATTTGCAAAGTTCTCAAAGTGAGGGGAGAAAAAAATTTAGAGGCTATTACAAATGTTGCAACCTGCAAGCTTCGCGACCCCGTCAAAAACGGCTTGTCTTATTTTCATTTTCTTTATGTTCAAGTGAGTAAACATAAATTAAGTCTCTGAAATGTACAAAACCGATTGAAATGCGAGTTTATCCTTTGAAAAAGAAGATTGCTGTAAGGGCGGGTTCAGCCGTGTGAGAGTGACCATTGGTATGCTTAACAATCTGTATTATTTGTACTATACCTCACCACTTAGGTAAGATAGGTCTCTCTGAACTTGATCTAGCCTAGTAAAATCCTGTAATCCTTAGACAAATTCTCAACTTGGGTTGATGACTTCATGCCCAAGTCCTGTTCTCAAATTTCCTATGATATAAAATATATATAGCTCGACTTCGAGTCACTGGACATTTCCCCGACAATGCTTTTTAGGCCTTCTTTGAGATTGCGGTACATAGTAACTGACAGTTTATGAGCATGCGGGTAATAGCAATCTCATAAACTGTTGGTTGACGTCATAAAAGTTGGATAGCTTGACAGATGAAATTTTTCAAGTCTCCCTGGTCCAAAGTCGGACGCAGATGGGCTCATCACGCTCGTTTCATCATCATATATTGCTCAAGAGTCTAAATTTTTCCAAGTTCCCCTCCTATCATGTTTAAGAACAAAGATCGAAAATTTTCAAGTACCCCTCTGATCATCATTGTAGCTTGAGAGGGTCGAAATTGCCATAACCTAACTTAGGTTGATGATATCATCAAAGTCGAACGCGTTCGCGCTAGTAGAAATTTTCCAAGAATATCCCCCGACAACAGAGAGAGCAAATTTCCCACTAGAAATAAAAATTGAATTGAAAAAGTTTGAATCGTCACAAACATCGCACTCTTGAATTTTTACAGAATTTTCTAATCTTATCTGAGGATGAAAAAATCTAATATATCCTCACGTGAGAAAGGAAGAGGGGGGGGGTAAAAAAATAGGAAAAATTGTCTCTGCATAATCAATGGATGATCTTTTTCCTACGGATTTGTTCCGCAGCCAATGAATTTAAACTACAGTAATTTGGCTTACCAATTCAACGTCATCTTCATCCACAGTCGCTTGTTCGCCAGTCGCCTCCAAACAAATTCCCACTTTGCCTGTTTCGTGACTGCGAGACATCAGGCGAGCCGCCGTGAATCCTGCTTTGTGCATTAACCATAATCGTTCGCAATCTAACCATACTTTTTCGTTTTCCAGCTGTTCGTCCGATTTACCCTGTAAAAATCAAGAGATATCATGAGTTAATTCGAATAGTTATACATGTAAAAAGCAAAATAACCTAGCCCAAGGTAGAAGCAAAGATATCTTCTCTAGAGACACGATGTAACATTTATGTATGCTTGCTCCTTTTCGGAGGCTAACGAGATGACGGGCTGACCGCACTCGCTTGAAGCTTATGCGCCTCTTCTTTTCCGGAATAGTTTGGCCTGATCTAAGTCTAGTATTATTATTATTATACTGTCTCCCAGGTTATACTGACAAGCCCACTCGCCTCTGCTAGCCCGAACATGTTCGATGATATTGATACATCGGAAATCAATATAAGGCATAGACAACAGATCGGAAGAATTTTACCAGTGTTATTTGTGATTAGAATCCAAAATCGTTCTCTCACATTCTTTTCTGGATCGAATGGTAAAAATAGTATATTATGTATCAGTGGCGGAAAGTGCAGAGCGAGCGTAGCGCGTGACGCAATTATACGAGGGGATAGGTTACTTTTCAACATTGTACCATATTTTAATGGAAGATGGGAAGAAAATAAAATGGTAACCCTGAAACGACGAATTCAAACTACCATGATTCAAACGCACTGTTGGCGTACAGCCCCACTCGCAGACGGGTTTTGCAGTTCAGCCTATATAAGTGCTGATGACAATTCCAGCCTGATCAAGACTGCATGGACCCAGCAACTCCCGTGAGAGCTTAGGGTGTCTCCCGCGCATTACCCGTCGTCGGTCTGTTGAGCCGGCGTTCTGTAACTGACCGGTAATGTGCGTGACAGTGTTCGAAAATTGTGAGGCATAAATTTCAAACGCGGAAAAGAAAAATGTCCAGTAAAAACAGCTGTACAGCAATGAACGATTTTCAAAGCCTGAAAATTTGCAGAAATACGCTATTTTCCGTTCATCTTCCATCAAATATAACACTGACGGTGACCACGGAAAACTGTGGTGAAAGTAGGTTTATTCACAGTTGTCGAGGTGAAGACAAACAACTGTGGTGAAAACGTCGTGTTTCACCACTGTTTTGAGTGGCGCTGGCGTAGTGAAGAAGGTGCATTGAACTCTCATTGTGGATATGTGCGTTGTGTACTAGGTACAAACTCGCAGCTTGAGTGATTCACCGGCAGTGTTACAAAAAGTATTGTACGCAACAAGCGGTGAGACTCGCGTTTTGCCCTACTTGTTCCAGCGCAGCCTATCAACACTCGCTACGCTTGTGTGATATTTGGCTGCACTGGAACTCGTAGTGCAAAACCATGGCCGTCTTTAGTTTCAGGCCGGAATATTAAAGCTGGCAACGTCGCGGTGACGAAAAATACGGGGCCGAGTTTTATACACGCTCTTATGCAAAATTTTCAAAAAACACGTTAATTGTTGATTTGCGAATAGTATTTGATTCCAAAGGGAAAAAGTTGATTCATACATTGAAAGAGTAAACGATTCTCGATTTTTTGAGCCACATTTTGTTAAGATTGATCAATTACAAAGCGAGTTATTCGCGTTTTAAAAAAAAGTCAGATAGAGGGCAAAGTGCAGTACATGTACCGCGCTTCGCCCTATACGTCAGACTTTTTTTAAACGCGAATAACTCGCTTTGTAGTAGATCAATCTTAACAAAACGTGGCTCGAAAAATCGAGAATCGTTGGTTCTTCAAATCACATTCTATTCATTTTTTCAAAAACTTCACCGTATTTGTGTCAAAGAGTGTTTTTTGATGTTCTCCCATAAGTGACTGTACAAATGTCAGCCCCGTGCAATGTTGTTGAGTTTCAAATATTCCAGCCTGAAACTAAAGACGGCCATGGCAAAACGCTCGTTTCACCGCTAGTTGCGTAATATACTATTTCCTCTCTTTCATCTTAATAGTATGTTACACAACAAGCGGTGAAAACGAGCGTTTTCACAACAAGGAGTTTCAGTGCAACCGTGTATCACGCGAGTGTAGCGAGCGTGATTGGTTGCTCTGAAACTCTGAGTGAAACACAAGTTCTCACGGCTTGTTGAGTATTAAACTTTTTACAACACTGACGGTGAAACCGCAACTTTTTGTCACAAAAACGATGGCAAACCCGATAAAATAATAGAAACCTGGCTGCACTGAAGAATAAATGGAAGTTCACTGTGTTTTTTTGGAAGTTCTTGCAACACTGTTCATTGTACCATTGTACCTACCTCAGACAGAATGGAGTTTGCTGACCTCGGTTTTCATTACAGTTTTATCTCAACGTTATCACCAATCTTCTCTTCTTTTCACTACAGTTTAACGTTTTGGTCATGGGTTCACATACTTTTCACTACAGTTCTTTGTTCTTCACTACAGTTTTCACTTTTCACCACAGTATTACGGACTACTTGTGATAAAACCCAGTTTTGCCATTGTTTTAAGTGACGAAAAGTTGCGGTTTCACCGGCAGTGTTGTGAAAAGTATGTTACACAACAAGCGGTGAAAACGAGCGTTTTCACAACAAGGAGTTTCAGTGCAACCGTGTATCACGCGAGTGTAGCGAGCGTGATTGGTTGCTCTGAAGCTCTGAGTGAAACACAAGTTCTCACTGCTTGTTGAGTATTAAACTTTTTACAACACTGACGGTGAAACCGCAACTTTTTGTCACAAAAACGATGGCAAACCTGATAAAATAATAGGAACCTGGCTGCACTGAAGAATAAATGGAAGTTCACTGTGTTTTTTTGGAAGTTCTTGCAACACTGTTCATTGTACCATTGTACCTACCTCAGACAGAATGGAGTTTGCTGACCTCGGTTTTCATTACAGTTTTATCTCAACGTTATCACCAATCTTCTCTTCTTTTCACTACAGTTTAACGTTTTGGTCATGGGTTCACATACTTTTCACTACAGTTCTTTGTTCTTCACTACAGTTTTCACTTTTCACCACAGTATTACGGACTACTTGTGATAAAACCCAGTTTTGCCATTGTTTTAAGTGACGAAAAGTTGCGGTTTCACCGGCAGTGTTGTGAAAAGTATGTTACACAACAAGCGGTGAAAACGAGCGTTTTCACAACAAGGAGTTTCAGTGCAACCGTGTATCACGCGAGCGTAGCAAGCGTGATTGGTTGCTCTGAAACTCCGAGTGAAACGCAAGTTCTCACCGCTTGTTGAGTATTAAACTTTTTACAACACTGACGGTGAAACCGCAACTTTTTGTCACAAAAACGATGGCAAACACGATAAAATAATTAGAACCTGGCTGCATTGAAGAATAAATGGAAGTTCTTGCAACACTGTTCATCGTGCCATTGTACCTACCTCAGACAGAATGAAGTTCGCTGACCTCGGTTTTCACTACAGTTTTATCTCTACGTTATCGCCAGTCTTCTCTTACTTTTCACTACAGTTTAACGTTTTTGTCATGGGTTCACGTACTTTTCACTACAGTTCGTTGTTTTTCAGTACAGTTTTTACTTTTCTTTGTGATAAAACCCAGTTTCGCCATCGTTCTAAGTGACAAAAAGTTGCAGTTTCACCGGCAGTGTTGTGAAAATGTCCTTATCAGCTGATTGTTATTTGAAAGATTTTTACAGAATGGCTATTTACAGTACATGTTTTGTAGGTGAGTCTTTACACAACAAGTACATACGTTTGCGAAACAAGCGCAGCGAGTGAAGTGATGTATGTACAAGTTGTGTAAAGACACCTACAAAACCAGTACTGTACAATGCTTTTCAACACAAATGGAAAAAAGAACAAAGAAAAACCAAAGTATAAGTTCTTGGGCATGCGTGAGTTCAAACCTTGTGGTAAAGACCAAAAACCGTTGTGTAAAGACCCTCGCTTTGCTTTTTCGCAACGGTTTGTAGTGTCGCTGAAAAGCGCCACCTACGCCACAGAAATTTGTTTTGTAAAGACCTACTTATGACGCATGCGTGTTGAAAAGACCTTTCCTGCTGATTGTTATTTTGCAGAAACATCAATTCTACTTTGTAGGGCAGGGAGAGTGTATGGAGAGTTCTGCCGTACAAAGTTGAATTGACGGATATCCAAAAAAAGGAAGGATTTCTTGGCGTTGCCAAAAATATAATAATTATGTTTCATGTCTTTTCGCCAGTCTTCATAGTTCAAAAATTTCTGAAATTTTCAACTTCTTCTTCTAGTATAAGTCTACTTTAGAGTATTTTAGGCTGACTGCTTTCTGGGACTCACTCGCGGCATTCGCTTGATGTAGTATAAGTCTACTTTGAAATATTTCAGGCTAATGAGCCTGCTTGGTCTTGTGTAAGTCTACTTCAGTATATTTCAGGCTGGTGGAATTACTGGGCCTCACTCGCTTCGCTCGTTCGTCTCGCTTCTTGGTCCAGTACAAGTCTACATTAGTATATTTCAAGCTGATGAGTTTTTTCAGAATTATTTTTGATTTTATTTATATTCTATTTTATTGTATTTTTTTATGTTATTTTTTCTTCTTATTTTTTTTTTTGAGAGAGAGGATGTTACTCGCAAATTTCTCAATGACCTCCCAGACATTTATTTTTATTTTCAATTTAATTTAATTTAATTTTTATTTTTATTTTTATTCCATTTTATTCTATTTTTTTTCATTTCATTTTTTTATTTTATTTTTTCTTATTATTATTATTATTATTTTTTTTTTGACCAAACATGTCAATAATGAATACGAGAAGAAGAGACTATGATCAAGTATACCCATAACCTCTTTTCCTTATATTCATTATTTGGATATCCGTCAATTCAACTTTGAAAAGCAGAGTTGTGTGTCATTCTTCTTGATGAGGAGTGGTTATTGCGTATTTCAAAGATCATTGTAACCGGTTAAAAACCTTTAAATAAACCGGTTGAACAGATGACTGTCAATTTAGCTTTTGAAGAATTCCGCTAGGTGCGTCAAAGTCTTCCACTTTTTTGCTGTCAAAAAAGTAAGAAATTAGAAAGAAGATAGGGACACGAGATAAAGACACTTGATCTATTTGGGGTTCGGGCTCACGATCAATGAAGATTGTAAGATTGCATTCACTGAAATTTGCTGTTCAATAGACGATTAATGACCACATCAATGTTATTTGATGAAGGAAGTTGATATTTCATAATTACAATCGCTCTCAAGAAGTTTTGAAGGAAGACGGCAAAGCGGTAGGTTTGCAAGATCGCAGATAGAAAATTCAACGAAGAGTCAGAGCGTCGGCGAACGCGGTTTTCCGGCACTCATACTATATCGTACTTATTGGAAATGTTGGAGGAAGCGATCTCAGCCTCATCGAAGTTTAAGGAAGGGCAAAGATCGTCAATGCAAAATAACGACCAGATCATTCGTATAAGATATGAAGGGCAAGAGAAGAAATTATAAAATTAAGAAAACAAATCATTTTAAAATGGGAGAACATCTGCAATCTATATACATAGACGAAGGTCAGAAGAGTTGATCCACATTAGGAATTTGTATCGCCGGCGTATTATTTTATCCGTCACAGTCGTATCAACAACCTCATTCTTCTCGACAAGAGCATCAGCTTCTTTCCTTTTATGTCCACCAGATAACGTCATCGACCGCCAGCCCGTTAATCATGATTGATGCATCTTCTCCTATTCATTATCTAAGATTTAGTTCGTTTTTCCTCGTCCACGACGAAGATCTGCGATCAAAAATACTTGGCTTCATATTCATTAATTCCTACGGTGTGTAATTTCTCTCCCAAAATTTTTAAATTCGACCGAAAAAAGTAAGAAAAAACACAGACAGGGGAAAGAAATATTTTGAAAGTGTTTGACAACCGATACGAGCCTTCGCTAAGCAAAAACGGATGAAAAAGAAATTAAAAATGCGGAAAAAACAACGTGAGAAGTAGTCCAAGTTTAAATCCAGACTTTACGATGGCAAAGTCTGAGAAGTGGACAGCTTCTCTGTTGATCTTGAAAAATTTTCAATAATTCACGATTTCATCAAAGGATTACAATATAAAGCGACTAATAAACGTCGGTATTATAGCAACGAAAATTAGAACTGAACGTATATTACATAAAAATGCGAGAGAGGAGAAGAGAAGGCTAGATAAATCAATAGTGAAACGTCAAACGTAAAAAAAAACTGCATAAAAATATACTGTATAACATAACATCTATACATGCAACACGATGCATGAAAACGAAAATCATTGGTGAAAGTTATAATTGTCGGGTGTCATTTATTTTTTTAATGATACGTCGTATATTTCTTCGTTTGTACGAACACTACTACTTTCTTTTCAAAATGCGAAAGTTCTATCATAGAGCTTCCGGGCAAATGTGAAATAAAAGTATAAATTAAGAAAGAACAGAGAGAGAAAGAATAGGAGGACAGTCTCAGTGTGTATACGATTGACCGTCGATCAGAAGACAATAAAATATTAGGAGAATTTCTTCTTTCAAACTGAAACACTTCATTTAATGCGTAGTCTGATAAACAATCGCCCACCTGCATTTGAGTCGATATTGAAATAGTAAGCAATACGTATACAGAAAACTGCCCAAGAAATATATCAAAAACCTCAGACGATGAAGATTAACAATTTTTCGAAGCAAAATATGAATGGATTTTATCTATAACCACCTTCATAAAAGTACAAAATTGGGCCGTTTCAACTTGGAAGCATTCACAAGCCTTTCGTAACAATAAAATGAAAAATACACGCGTAGTAATAAATTATCTTGCTTCAAAATTTGATATTCTGACAGAAACTTTTCTAGGAGGGAGAGGAGCGGAAATCAAGAATACGCCGCTTCTCATCTCGCAGAGTCGTGTCGATGTCGTGCCCCGTGAAAGTGAATAACACGGTCCGATACTTATAATTTGTGTGAAAAATCCTGTACCCAGTTGTACGAGACGTACTATCGAGTTCACGAACATGAACGCGTGCTTATTCTCCATGTAAGGTTCTCATATAATATTATATGTTCGCGACGTAGGTACGTAATGATTTTTTTCCCCTTTCCATTTTATTTTTTTATTTCCCTTGAATAAAAACATGACTCAATATTGTATAACGCTGAAAATCTTCATACCGCGATGATGAGCCATTAGGTAAAAGATGTGACATTACATCATAGCCAATAAATTTGATGCAGTCAAAGTTGAAGAAGATAGGGAGTTCAGTACGAACGAAACGGGTTTTTTATTTCTTCGCCGAAGAAAACACGTGGTTCCGAAAGGAAACGGATACAGTAATTATAAGTGTGAGACGTCACAAAATCGGAATTCAGACGATATCCTCCAGAAAATATACGATCAAACTAAATAATTTTCGCAATACTAAAAATTATTTCTTCTAATGCGACTCATCAAGCCTCGCGACTTTTTCCCTTTTTTGTATTATTTATTGGAAGAAAATTTCGGCTTTCTTCCTACTAACCACGATAAGAATAATATTTTGGCAAAATATATTTTTTTTCGAATATGGTGCTCATAAAACCGGAGTAATTGAGTTCTGACACTGTTATTCCTCCGACAAACAACGTCAAATCCAAATCAACTCGATATTACGACCGAAAATTGACTCAGAATTGATGTAGAACTTGAGCCAATTCAGTTCCGCCCAATGACGACCGCCGCAGTCGACCCAAAATCGACAGCTGACAACTCATTATCAACGTCAAAGATTGATATCGACTGACAATCAACATCGGTTCTGTTACTCATCAACTTGACACTTGTGTAATTGACGTTCAAAGTTTGTAGATTTCAAGCGCAATATCAGATGGGATTTCAGATTCGAGGTCGAAAATGAGTCGACGACTTAAAACTGACGCCGAAATTATGTCAATCCGACCATTCGTGTACTGGTCAAGCATAATGAAAAGCCTGAATGGTCCTCGTTATTTCACAATTACGCATTCTATCTGCGAGTAGCGATATCTCAAACCCCACAAAACGCTTTATGGGGAGGGGAAGGGGGGAGGGTGACTGATTACCGACTTCACAGCGACCTAGAGACTTGAAATTGATTCAAAGTGAAAAATTCTTAGAAAATTGAAAACAACTGTTAGTCGGCCCACTACAGTGGTCGATTTGAGCTTGATAAAAAAACTCGGAGAAGTTGACTAAAAATCTATGTCGATTCAAGGTCAATTTGGAGTCGAGCAGCACAAATTGTCAGAAAACTAAGCAACCACAACAGTCAATTCCACGGCAATCAAAAACTTTTGCCAGGTCAACTTTGAATTGACTCCAGAATGAATGTCGATTTGAGATTGACTCAAAACTGACCAGGATATATTACCAGGGAACTACAGATTGAATGTTAATAGTTTCAGATCAACAGCAAAATTTGGAAAAATTGACCCACCATCGACTCTAGATTCAACGTTAATTCAAGTTTGATTCAGAACCAACGCACATCACCAAAGAACTACAGTTTAGTGATCCAGCAGAGCAGTTGATTTTGAATTGAAAAATTTTGTACAGTTTATTCAAAATACACTTCAGATCAACATTGATTCAAGGTCAATATAAAGTCAACCGATGCACATTACCATACAACTACAAATTGACTATTCATTGACGCAATATAGCAGCCAATTCCAGGTCAATAGAAAAATGTGGAGAGAAGTCAACTTGGAATTGACTTTAGATTGATATCAATTTGAGGTGAATTTAAATTCAATTAATGCACATCATGATACAATTGTAAACAAATTGATTATTGATTGACGCATCAGAGCAGTCCATTTCAGGTCAATAAAACAAGTTTTAGAAGACAACTTCAAATTGATTTCAAATTGATGAATTCAAAGCAACCATTGCACATCATCATTGAAATATAAACACTCACTTGCTAAAACAGAGCCGCCACATCCAGGTCAATAAAAAAATTTTGAAGAGTCGACTCAAAATTGAGTCTAGATTGATAGTGATTTAGAGTCAACTTGAAGTCGACCAGCGACATTACCACAGAACTGTAAATTGACAATTACTTCACAAAACAGAGCAGTCAAATCCAGGTCAGTAGAAAAATTTTGAGAAGTTGACTCGAGATTGACTTCAGATTGATGACAATTGTCAATTTGAAGTCAGCCACTGCACATAATTGAAGAATTACAAATTCACTGTTGTTCATTGTAACAGGGTAGTCAATTCCAGGTCATTACACATAGAGAAATCTTGAGACTCAAAATTGACTCCTGATTCATGTTAGTTCTTGAGTTGAATTTCGGGTCAAATAGCTCATAATATCAGAGGACTAGAAAATTAACTGTCAATCACCTCAATACAGCAGTCGATTCTAGGTCAATAAAATAATTTTAAGAAGTCAACTCTAAACTCACTCCAAAATCCACATCAATTAAAAAGTTGATTAAAAACGGACCAAGTTACATTACCAGAGAACTGGAACTGACTGCGGTAATTGACGCAACAGAGCAGTCAATTTACAGTCAAGAGCAAAATGTCGAAGATTTGACTCAGATTTGATTCCAGAATCAAGATTGATTTCAAGATGACTCACAGCCAACCATCCCACATTACTGGAGAACTAAAAATTGACTGTTGATAGATGAAACAGAGCAGTTGATTTGTGGTTGGAGAAGTCAACTGGAAATATACTACAGAATCAATGTTGAATCAGGTTGATTCTAAGCCAACCAACATACATTATCAGAAAACAACAGATCAACTTTAGATTGACTAAACAGAGCAGTCGATATAAGATTGATGAAAAATTTAAAGAAGTCGACTAGAATTGACGTGCGGCAAGAGAAATGTTGACCCCACATCAACCTGATATCAACGTAGGCAAGATGTCAATTTTCACTTGGTCAATTTGAAGTCCATCACTTTGCGGTCAACGTGCTTCATTGAGAAGTAAGTTGTGAACTCACTTTGTCAATAGGAATATCACACTACACAATTGAAAATCGCTGACGTGAGATAGGTTGTATCTGGAAGTATTTTTTGCGCTGAATTAAGAACCATTTTCCATTTTTGAATTGGAGGTTGCGCTCTCTTACAAGGCCGTAATGTAGAGAAGTCACAATATCGCACTCAATTTCACTAGTTTGCTTATGGAAAAAAGAAAACTTTTGATTATTACGCAAATAAAACGGTGTTTCCGGCAAAAATGAAGAGAATATAATTTGATGAGCAAACAATTTTCTATTTTTCAAGTCCTATTTCGGTAAAATTGGACATTGGTGCAATAAAAGAGGAAATGTCATCGTTTAAAAATAAGGTAGGGGACAAAGTGCAATACAGTTTCACGGTCGTTGCATTGCACCAGACATGGGGAAAAGTTCTTTCGCCAACGTGCGCGAGGAATCAACAAACGACAGCAAACGACAAATGAAAATGTTCATGGAACAAACGCAAACTAAACAAACGACTAAAATTTGCAAACAAACAAGATGAACGACTCGTTTGTTGCTTTTTGTGGTCAACTGTAGATGACGCCATTGAGGTGAAAGAAAATTCCGTTTCTCCTGATTGGTATTGTTCCGGAAGTGGATAATCTCACTCCGGAGCCAATCTTTGTCGTTCCACAGTTACATTTTATAGGTTTGCTAGAATCGCAACAAATGGAACAAAAGAACGCGAACGAAGGTTTTGACATGTTTTGTGTCTTTTCTCTACCCCCTAATTCTTTAAAATTGTCCGGGCGTCCGGTTGGGACCTTGGGACTTAGAAGAATTTTGGTCAAAAAAAGAAATAATGAAAGGAAAATGATATAAAAATGAATAAAATGAAAAATAATAGAATAAAAAAAATAGAATAAAAAATAAATAAATAAAATAAAAAAAATGAATTTAAAAAAATGAAATGAAAAAAGTAAAATAGAAAAAAATTAATAAAATAAAAAAATGAAATAAAAATAGATTAAAATAAATAAAATAAAATAAAATAAAACCAAAGAAAAGTAAAATTCAAAATAAATTCAAAATAAAATTAACAAAATAGAATGGAAAATAAAATAAAATAAAATTAAATTAAATTGAAAATAAAAATAAAAATAAATGTCTGGGAGGTCATTGAGAAATTTGCGAGTACCATCCTCTCTCTAAAAAAAAATGATAAAAATAAAATAAAATGAAATAAAATATAAATAAAATCAAAAATAATTCTGAAAAAAATCAGAAGCGGGATGAACGAGCGGAGCGAGTGAGGCTTTGTAATCTCATCAGCCTGAAATATACTAATCAAAGGGAAGAATAAAAGCACATGGACGTGTAACTAAGAAATCCTTTCCTTTTTTGTTTGTTTGTGAACGCAAACGGAGGCCATCACACAAAGGAACGCAAACGTTTTTTTCTAGAAGTGAACGGGAACAAACGCAAACAAAATTTTTGCAAACGCTCCTAAGTATACACCGCACCAATGAATACCTGATTAAGAATCCACTGCGCGCTGTCATTTTTTGCATTACAGCCTTGTATAAAGAAGACCGTGTTTCTTGTCATTATTTTGTTTAGTTGACGCGCAATGTTGTAAGATGTAGCGTTCAATCTCGAGCTCTGATCAATGATAGAATGAATGTTACGTCTGGCAACAATGCACAGCAACTAAACAAGATCATAACAAGGAAACGCGACCTCCCATCTCATTTATAAACGGAGGACGGTTCTGAATTCAGCGTAATAAATACAACCTACCTTAAACCAGCAATTTTCAAACAATTTTCAGTTGTTGCGTGGTCTTATTTTCATCTCATACAAGTGTCGTGAAAGCCGTCTACAAGGGTGAGAGAGGAAGAGAGGGGAAAAAACCAACTGATTGTTTTCCGTATTTTGTTTCAGATTCAGTTGTACTAATTAAATTTTCAAACTCATGAAAATTGAATCCAGAGAGCAATTTCTTAACCAACACTCAACTATTTCATATTCTCTCTCAGTGAAAGTTGACAATTTTCCCTGAAAAATTAGGGTCATGAGATTTTTGAGAGATGACCATGCAACTCTATCAGATTTCATTTGCTGCAAACTCTCATACTCGTATTATGGTAAATGTTCTATATGACTTTGAAATTGAATATACCATTTTCAATGATAAATTCATTCTATACGATGTTTTCATTTTTTGCTTGCCGCAGGAAGTCACAAAGAGAATCTAGAAATACTTTTTCTATAAATACATCAACATACAAGAAATCGTTCCACCTAAGAGGTGGAAAGCATATGTCACACGCTTTTATCGTTATAATCCTAATCCTCCATTCAACAAGGGCGTTAATCATTTTATCACCTTTCTTACTTCACTTTTCCTCTTTTTTTTTTTTCCTTCTTCTAAAAACAAGATTTACAGAACTGCTTATAGTCAATCATCTACCAACTCACCGCTTATCGTTTGCCAAACGATTACAAGGGGCAGCACAAAATATGAAATAGGATAGGCGCTGGAAACTAGTATCGCCTTGAACCACATTCAATTAATGGGACACGTGAGTGAGAACTTGTAAGTACTTTGAATGAAATATACGCGAGCGTTTTTCACACTCGGAACAGGTAGGCTAAAAATACTGTAAATTATTTATCGTCGATTTGGAGTTTGTCTTCCTCCAACGGTGAAAATGCAACTACCTATACCGTTGCGCTCGACGCACTATAAGTCACGATGTCGAACGACAATTTCTTTTCATGAGCTGCATAATGGATTAGAATTCTCCACCTGTCACCCAGAGGTCAATGATAATATCAAATTTCTGCTAGGCAAATCGACTCACAGACGTTTTTCTATACACACACATGCCTACAGTAAGTATGGCATACTTTGCATAAACTCAAAACATCTGATGACTTCAAATTCGTACACTCTTTCTAGTCTTCGGTCCTCGTAAATTTTCGAACCATATACAGTAGACCACAATCGGCTGATATTGTACTACTGACACAGATCGTGGGCACACTCGCGACTGTTTAGCACGCATTTACCTCCGGATGGTGTATGCAGAGTGCACACCTCAAGTGAACGCGTTCTTTTCATTTTGGCGGAACAATGACATTTTTATCATCCTTATTTCCAACCCATCGTTACACCATCACGTGCACTTGTCGTCAATGCTTTGAATAGATATGTGGTATTCTATTAGCTATAATGTATATCTACACTCTCGGTATTCAACGATATCATTACATAACAACGTCAATGCTGATTTTGATTCATCTATGTACATTCGTACACTGTCGAAAGATGAAAAATACACGGACGATAAACGAATTGCGTAAATTATTATTACGAACAATAATGTATAATCGAATGTACGAACGTTTTACTCCTCCGACGTCGGATAGAAAACCAGGGTAAGATTACGAGAACGCGCTCGCAATATTTTCCCGAACGCGAATTTATTAGATACGCTTTGCACAATTTTACTACCAACACATAACAACACCACTCTCGTTCTCTTTTCCCTGGCGTAACGTAATTTTTTGAACTGGGTTTGATCAACATCTCAATAATCTAATTTCAAGAATCGGGAATATGATGCATTCGAGTTCTAGAAAATTATATAGGTAGCATAAAAAAAGGTACAAGATCTGGGAACTATGATGTCAAATACGGCTGTAGGATCCGTAGTTGGAGGTTGGGATTTCACGACGAAATAGCTGATTAGGAAGAATAGAAAATATGTTTTAACATAGGACAAAGCTCTTTATTACCTCACTCCTTTGAATACCCCTCTAAGCATCGAAACCGAGAATATTTGTGGGGTAAAATTTTCGTCGGCGTCAATATCTTGGAACGACACCTCTTGAGAGATTTAATGAGATAGAAAGGATACACGAATCCAGAACTGAAGGAATTTTTCAAAACTCAGCTATACCGCCGCCAAAAACTAATGGTATGCTGGATCATATCATGTTCAGAGCGAAAAATATCAGTCTTAAATCTGCTCGTGAATACCTCCAGCGGCGATCCAATGAGGACGCCTACGATTCATTTATTGGGCGTCAAACATCTCTTGAGGAGGACGAAGAGCTCTTGAGACAAAGGAGAGATGGACTTTGGAATCCATCGAAAGTTTCTAAACCACTCCAACACGGGTGCAGACCTTCGACGTCTAAACAAACAAGGCCAGCTTGAGGCAGAGAAAGAAGGTCAAGTATTTTGGCCAGAAGTGTGTACGGAGTAACGGGAAGTGAAATCGATTAAGATCTTAAACCAGGCGATGAGGTATTTCGGAATTTTGTACAAAGGCGTGGATATACAAGAGACCACAGGCCCCACTGGGATGCCTTCCCTGTGTGTCTTCAGGAGACCAATATGTCGCGACATGAAGGAGTTCAAACCTAGGACAGTCTTTTTTTTGGTAGGTCGTCTCAGAAGGTAGACACTCCCATTTCCAGCTCTTCAAATGCTAGCAGTTGAACTAAGGGGGATCTATCGCGTTGCTATCGTTCAGAAAGTCCATTACAACAACGGTATTGCCTTTGTCAGCTTTGTTTATTCCCAAGTTCTTGTTAATGACCTCTAAGATACTTTCAAAGTAGACGCCAATTTTGAGTTCGATGTATGAATGGGGTGGATATTGATCACCTTCTTCACTTGGATGACAATATTCGATTTTGATCGAATCCATCACGACGCACTAATGTAGGCCTCGTGCCGGCGAGGAGAAAAAAAAATTAAGTAAAATTGTCTAAATTGAACACAGGTCTCATGTGGAAATCTTACTTGAGGCCTCAAAAAGTCTGGCGACGGCGCTGCACCAAGTTCAGCAGTAAATACTGAAGCTGAGTCACGGAATCGTTTAGCGATAATGGTGCCGTGGATAAAGAATGCATAAGCTGTTTCAGATTGAGATTTAGAGCCATCGGTAAGGCCGATTTCCTGATTTGGGCACTCTGCGATAATTTCTGAGATTAGTCTTCGATAGGAATAATTGTCCAATTTCGGGGTATTTGTGAGGTCGAGGCTGATAGACGAGGGGGGGGGGATAATAGCCTCGGAGGCGTCGATTGTTTGAGGAAGTTGCTGGGAGAAAAGATAGACGTGTAGATTGGAAGGTAAGGAATTTGAGAAGACGAAGCGAGGAAGTTCGCAGTCAGTCTGAGAGTGCGGAATTGTAGTGGTGGTTCGGCTGCTTCTGCACAAAGGCTTAGATGGGAGAAGACAGCCATGTAAAATTCTTCCGAGTTCGCATTATTTTTTGGAGTTCCTTTCTCAATAACTGTGTGTAGGTACCTACCTAAGTTGTAATTTTCTTGATGTTCAAATTAACAGGCTTGTAAATTTATTTGATCAGTCCTTGAAATGAGATATCCCAGTCCATTTTGTGGATATTTTGTGCAACCCCAAATGACTACTGCTATATGCACTAATGAAAGAAGCAGAAGAAAAGAAAATGTCATTGAAGGTCCAATAAAAGTCAAATATTTTTCATTTTCGAATCTGGTAGACACTCTGAAAGTCAAATTCCTCAAAGGTCAGAAGTTGAAGCCGAAATTTTTTGCTGCAGTACTCCGCTGCACAAGTTGGAGAAGGGCATGACATCACTATTGTACTTCAAGGGTTGAAAAGAGACTGAGGAGGGATTTGGAAAAATCAACAGCACAAGAATATGACGTCATTAGGGCTGGACATTACTCCGAATTTCTGAAGACACGGAAATTACAAGCAGGAGAAAGTGACGTCGCATCAGAGAATGTTTTTCGATTCAAATTTCCGGAGAGGAGGGACTAACAAAAATTGGAGCGACGTATGCAGAGAAACGACGACAGTTAATCGCTTATGAGAGAAGGGGACTTCCAGAACCATTAAAAATTTGAACTATGTGGAAAGAACAGCGAAGATTGCAAATTCAAGGTGCAATGGCCGCTAGTATATTTCCGGCAAAATTTTGCCTTTCAAAAGTTTAGATACTATATGAAACTTTGTAACCTTTCTGCGACATAAGATGTACCCTCAAAATTCATTATTTTTAGCAGATATATCGATATCCTCCAGTAAAAAACTCGGTCTCTGTACGAAATATAAAATAGAATTAATTACTCGAAAAAACGTGTCAGAAAACGTAAATTGATGAGTTAAAAATGAACTCTAGAAATAAATTAAAAACTATCGCGTACCGAAACTTGCGGAGCAAATTTACGCAAAAGACCGCAGAGTGTATTAGAGAGTTCAACAATCTGATAAATTCGGGTGTCAACTAATAAACATCCGAATAATTATATAGGATGTAACGTGTACGACGAGAGTGCGGAAACGTAACTCTAAATAGAATAGTAAGTTTAAAGAAACCGTACTTCACGCACCCCCGCAATCCATCGCACATTTTCGTTAGGATGTGTTGAATCGTATTACCTACAGATACAAGCGGCTCTTAGCGATCCTTATCTGATGAGTTCCGGAAAATGAAATTAATTTCCTCGCATGAACAAAGGCGCACGCTTACTACTAAAATTAGTCACATAGGAGGTATTCACTCAAAAATAAATCAAGTTACATTTCGATAGAATACGACAGAATGAATGGCATCTCTGTACTCACATCAGGAAGTCAATGTTTACGCAAGGAGTAACCTTCATTCAGCATATTTTTTGTGTTGATTGGATGGGCGAACATTGACAGATTTTAAATATGCTCACGCCTTCGGAAGATACGGTAAAAAAAACCGTTGATTCTATTGCAGGGTTGTTCGAGAATACGTAACGCAATACTGAATTTAAAGAATGAAAAAAATTCGTTACATAATATTGACGATCGAAGAACCATAAAGCAGAAAGTTGGCGCAGCCGCGTAAGCAGAATGCGATTTTCCGAAACAATGTCTCAGTGATTCAGTGCAGGAGATTGAAACCCCGTGGAGGTACTTTTGAATTTCGGATCTTGACAGAGAAAAAGGAATCAAATCTCTCAAGACTCCAAAGCTGAGTGGAACAAGAAGATGCGGTTCTTTTACATTTCTTTTCCTCTTTCTTTTACAAGGTCGAGCTTTAAGGTCGAACATTTTGACAGGGAACTTGTTTTAAGAAGGATTATCTGGCATCCGTGTGGAATCGTATGATCTGCTTAAGTATTTGAAAAAAATTTCTTGAGCCATATACTTGTAAAATAAGAAGAGGATTGTAGGGAATATTCTGGACTGATCGAGAAAAGCAGAATTCAAAAAAACATTCCGAAACCGAATCAAGGACCATTATTTTCAAGACTTCTTCATCTTTAACAAAAACTGACATTGGCTGATCTTCATCGACAGCATGCGAGATCGCCCCCGTTAATAGCGAATAATTGTTAGAAATTCGAAGATGGCGATCGACAAACTACATGCAAATTTTCCTCTGTAACGATTTTGAGGGTTCACCCGGTCGTCGTCATCTAGATCAAACGTATACAAACTCCAAATCAAGAAAGAAAATGTACGAACTTTGTTCACGCGTTCTTGAATCGGTAACAGTAAGCCTGTCATACAAGTAATATCGGTGATCCAATAACGATTCCTACTTTTGAGTCATACTTATTCCAAACCAGTTCAAACAAAGATGCATATAACGGCATTTTATGATCGACACACTTCAGAACTTCCAAATGCAGTTTCATTCAATTGATGCTCTCCTGCGATGACTTTTTTTTTTTGTAGTTTTATCAGTAATCTTCATTATTATTGTTGAAATCTTTCGGTTTCGCTGGAAATTAGGCTGCTTTCGTTTCACTATTCTTATTTATGCTGGACCTTACGAATGAAAGACCTTAGAATTACTCGATCAATTGAGCAATATCTAATTCGTCGAAAAAAAAACAATGATGGGGGATACACGAATAAATAAATGTTAGGTACGATTCAAATCTTGAATTAATCTCTCGTCGAATTTATTTATTCTAATCTGAGAATCTTGACAGGAGATTGAATTCGAAATACGTTGCAACGAATGATGATATCACTCGCGGATTGTCAAAAACTCGAAAAAGATGAGAAAATATCAAGTTTACGAGTAGATGTGAAGATCGACAAAGATAGTGTTTAAAATAGTAAGATTATCTAAACGGGTGAAGAAAGTGAATTGAAAACGAAAACTGTATACGAATGAGAGTCAGTTTTATGCGGAGAGAGAATATTATCGAATCGCCAAAACTTTCCCCTCAAAATAATTCTTACCCATTGTTCCGTTCAACTTCCTCTGTCGAACATCCGTAGTCTAAATTTGATTAGCTATAGCTATAGCAAAAGTTGAAAAAATTTTTTGAACCGGTTACCGAATAGTTCTTCGAAATAAATTTCATGTACATACTTCTTGCTCTCAATTTGCCAAAAACTGTCGGTAATGATAGTAATAATTATAATTAATAATAAAAATAATAAATATTTTTCCTAAAAAATGTTGTCGAATATTACGAGTTATCGCGAGTGAACTTTCTTTTGCGCTTACTCTCATCCACTTAATGACGACAAAAAAATTTCGTTCGTGCAATCTTATCATTCCAGCTAATGAAAACGTTATTCGGAAATTATTGTTCACTAATGAATATCTTTACTATCGAATATTAGCGTTACTTTTCAAAATGAAAGGGAAATTTTGAAAAGAAATTTTTTCGATCTATCTCGTACATAATATAATTCCAAACGCTGCATTCTGTATACTTTTTATCGTGCATTGTTTAAACTATCATACTATCGAATTTTCTGCAAACAGAGAGAGAGAGAGCAGTAAACTTTGTCAACGTTTTGGAGGTCCTAGATCAGAACTAGCATGAAAAAAGTTTCATGTTACCTTACACACATGTTTGATATGTACCTATTTATTTATATTTATACGATTTTTTTGTTCGCGAAATTCCTCCAAAACTACTGAATGGATTTTTTGAAATTTGGGCAAATTATAGAGATATCTGGAGCAGTGCACCTGAAATTTTCTTCAGAATCGGATGAGTAGTTCTTGAGATATACTCAATCTTAGGATTTAAGATTTACCAACACTCAAGAATCTTGAAAGTCGAAATTTCTCACTTTCGTTTAAACCACTCGTAGCTGCTTACATCAACAGAAGCGGATTTTCTATCCTTTCGTTATCTGTACTTATTGTTCACAAACTGTGGGACTACTCAAAATGGCTCATCAGCTTGCGTTAATTAGTTTGTACAATGATTGCACTTAATATTATTACAGAAATTTGTTTCTCAGTTAAAGAAATCAGAAGGAACAGGGAGAACGAAGGTATAGTCGAGGGAATCGGAGATGATTTTGAAGTTATTGGGATACGAGGCAATGAGGCAGACGGAACGTTGGTTGTGAAGGGTGAGATATTAAAGGAGGTGTTGAACTGTGAGGTTATCTGAATGGCAATACAAGGAGGAGTCTAAGCCTATAGTTCAAGTCTAGTATTGTTGATGAAGCTTCACTTCTTCTCATGCTAGCACGCATCTCGTCCGTCGCGTTACGGAACCGTGGACTAAGTATTGTTGGCTGTTGTTCGCATCGGCTGACTGCTATCATGTCTTTGTTGTTCGCATCACTGATATGACTTAGTCGACATCAACACGGTTAAAGTTCGCAACTGAAAGACCTGAACTTACGTCCTATAACTAGTATACTGTATGTTGGTGAATGATTTCTTTGACTGAGGTACTTTTCCATTGAACGACTCGATGTTACAGAGGAGCAGTATTAGCCTGTAATGACCCGGAGAAAAGTATTTCTCATTCAAGGGACTGCGGTACTCTTCCCTCGAGGGGAAGAAATCCGCAATTTACGCAAAATCCGTAGAAAAATCTCAATTTTTTTTCGGAAATTGAAAATCCATAGATCTGGCAGAACTGATAGCCCGATTGAAATAGCTCCTTCAAGTGACTAGATATACCTACTCACCACCCCCAGGCGACAGCCCTGCTCAAGCTTGAGAATTAAGTTTGAGACTCGAGACTGACTGACACTTGAGCTTGAGACTCGAGACTGAGACACAAGCCTGAAACTCAAGACTGAAACTAGAAACTTAGACTTGAGGAGACTGAGACTCGGGACTGATACTTGAGACTGAGACTCGAGCTTCAGGCTCAAGACTGACTTCCGAGCCTGAGACTTGCGCTTGAGACTTGAGACTGTGACTTGAGACTGACACTCGGGGCTGAGACTCAAGACTGAAACTTGAGCTTGAGATTCGAGACTGCAGAGACTGAAGCTTGAGACTTGAGAATGACACTCGAGACTGAGATCCAAGCTTGCGACTCGAGCTTGAGAATCGAGGCTCAGACGCAAGACTGACACTCGAGACTTAGACTTTAGCTTGATACTTGAAACTGTGACTTTAGACTCGCGTTTGAGACTCGAGATTAAGGCTGGAGACTGACTTTCGAGCCTGAAACTGGCGCTTCAGACTGGAGACTGGGACTGGAGACTGAGACTTGAGCTTGAGATTCGAGACTGCAGAGACTGAAGCTTGAGACTTGAGAATGACACTCGAGACTGAGATCCAAGCTTGCGACTCGAGCTTGAGAATCGAGGCTCAGACTCAAGACTGACTTTCAAGACTTGGACTCTAGCTTGATACTTGAAACTGAGACTCGAGATTTAGACTCGCGTTTGAGACTCGAGTTTTAGGCTGGAGACTGACTTTGGAGCCTGAAACTTGCGCTTGAGACTTGAGACTGGGACTCGAGACTGACACTCGGGACTGAGACTCAAGACTGAAACTTGAGCTTGAGATTCGAGACTGCAGAGACTGAAGCTTGAGACTTGAGAATGACACTCGAGACTGAGATCTAAGCTTGCAACTCGAGCTTGAGAATCGAGGCTCAGACTAAAAGACTGACTTTCGAGATTTAGACTTTAGCTTGATACTTGAAACTGAGACTCGAGATTTAGACTCGCATTTGAGACTCGAGCTTTAGGCTGGAGACTGAATTTCGAGCCTGAAACTAGCGCTTGAGACTTGAGACTGGGACTCGAGACTGACACTCGGGACTGAGACTCAAGACTGAAACTTGAGCTTGAGATTCGAGACTGCAGAGACTGAAGCTTGAGACTTGAGAATGACACTCGAGACTGAGATCTAAGCTTGCAACTCGAGCTTGAGAATCGAGGCTCAGACTAAAAGACTGACTTTCGAGATTTAGACTTTAGCTTGATACTTGAAACTGAGACTCGAGATTTAGACTCGCATTTGAGACTCGAGCTTTAGGCTGGAGACTGAATTTCGAGCCTGAAACTAGCGCTTGAGACTTGAGACTGGGACTCGAGACTGACACTCGGGACTGAGACTGAAGCGTGAGACTTGAGAATGACACTCAAGACTGAGAATCGAGACTAAGACTTGAGACTGTGACCCAAGACTGACACTCGAAACTTAGACTCCAGCTTGAGACTTGAGACTAAGACTTGAGACTGACTCGAGATTGAGATTCACGTTTGAGACTCGAGCTTGAGGCTTGAGACTCACATTCAAGCCTAAAACTCGCGCTTGAGACTCGAGACTGACACTTGGGACTGAGACTCGGGACTGAAGCTTGAGCTTAAGACTCGAGACTGAGGCTGACACTCGAGACTGAGACTCAGGACTGATACTAAAGACTGAGGGTCGAGCTTGCAACTTGAGCTTGAGAATCGAGGCTGAGACTCTATACTGACACTCGAGACTGATACTAGAGACTAAGACTCGAACTTGAGAATCAGACTGAGAGTCGAGACTGAAACTCGGAACCGAAACTCGAGACGGAGACTGGAGCTTCAGACTGGAGCCTTAGACTCAAGACTAACACTCGAGCTTGACACTCGAGCTAGAGGCTCAAGATTGAGTCTCGAAACTGAGACTCGAGCTCGAGACTCAAGACTAATACTAGAGACTAAGACTCGAGCTTGAGAATCGAGGCTGAGAGTCGAGACTGACACTCGGAACCGAAACTCGAGACGGAGACTGAAGCTTGAGACCGGAGCCTTCGACTCAAGACTAACATTCAAGACTGACAGTCGATAATGAGACTCGAGCGCGGGGGGGGCTCTTTTCGGAAAGAACGTCCGCCGTCGGGGAGGCAACCTAACCTAACCTCCATCTTCTCCTATTTATTCTCGAAAAGTTGAAGGTCAAGTTCAACTTTCCCTCTTTGGCTCAGCCTGTGCAACCGCAAATTTATGATTCAGCCTCCTATCTTCGGCCTATTTTGATTAATAACCTTCCTTTACTCCCAGTGCGGCCTTACAAATCTGAAGAATAAAAGGTAGGAATCAAGGACCTACAGATACTTGGAAAACTGTTTGAGATTTTCCACGTCATATTTCCTTCCAGTCCCAGTCTTTCACAAGAACTGGCCCAGTATAAATTTCGGTAAATCATTTATTATTCCTCGTTTGAAATTTGGGACGCACGCTACGGTTCTTTGTTCTACTGGCCCTCATCCAATATGATGACCAGGCACATCATTGATTCATTCACTTATACAGTGTAAAATGAAAAGAAACTCACAGTATACTAATTCGAAGTATTGTCTAACTATGAAATTCATAATCACGCACCAATCAATAATACGTGTTGGTAAAAAATTACCAAATTATCACGCGTGTCGCGCAGTAAATAGGTATCTTTCAAAATCTATCGTATCGCACTCAAGAACAAAACGACGATGACGAAGAGTT
Source organism: Aspidiotus destructor (assembly GCA_035079395.1). Classification (NCBI taxonomy): domain Eukaryota; kingdom Metazoa; phylum Arthropoda; class Insecta; order Hemiptera; family Diaspididae; genus Aspidiotus; species Aspidiotus destructor. Next base: position 3,652,716 of record JAVHKZ010000003.1, on the reverse strand, counting down.
ATGAATTTTCAATAAAATCAATATTCATCCATTCAGAACCACCCAATTTTATTACACTGTGAAATATGAAGGTCTCAAAACAAATAGTCGTCGTCGTTGTCGGTAAAAATGTGCAATCCGTCATTAATGAAACTCATAGTTTACCTTTTCGGAGCTTGAGCTCTTCATCGGAGGTTTGCAGACACCACTACGGTTATCCGGAGCATCTACAGGCACGAAAATTTCGGACAAGCTTTTGTAAAATGAATTTTCTATCCAATGCGAATTATATTTTCTATTCAAGGCGCACTCGTAAGACTTTTTGAACGTCTCTTTCAAACTTTCGGCATCACGATTTGCGGTTTTGCCACCATTTCCGCAACCAACGGATGACGTCTTATTCTTCGAATTGGGCAACGGTACGCTTATCTTTTGCTTCTTCGTTTCAGTTTTCACATTTTCCTTCCTCGCGTCTTTTGCTTTGGAATCTAAACTAAGTTTCGGCGACAGTTTCTTTTTCGTCTTCTCGGCGATACTGTTGGTTGGACCGTTTATCGAATCTTTCGAACTGCTGCGTACGACGGGGGCCCGACGAACCAACGATGATGTTTTTTCTTTTGATTTAGGCTTTTCTACAGGGACAAGAGTCGCAGCAGGTTTATTGGACGTTACGCCGACCGATTTCGGCTTATCGTCGAGGAGTTCCCCCGCACGTTGGACTCGTCTCTTTCGAGTAGCCTCTTGCCCAACGAGTTTCTTTTTCGAGTCGACGGTCTTCACAAACGGCGATCCACCTATTACAAGATCTTTGGCAATGATGAGCGAGCTCAAATCAATTTCGTTCAGCATCGGCTCGATAAAGGGCGTAGAATCTGCACGCTGCAGACATTGCACGTCCTTCTTCAAAAGCTCTCCGACGACTTTTACCGTAGCTGCTTTTTCCGACGTTTCATCTTCGGTTAGATCGAGGGTTGAATTCATAGATTCGCGACCACTATCGCCGGCGCTAAGCAAGGCACCACGATCCAATTCATCGTGCCCGTTCGCTAAAAAATCTCGTTTTCTAACATCCAGTTTATTTTCGAACGTTTCTAACGTGCGCAGTTTAAGCATGGTCGAATACTCGAATTATCGCACTTTTGGAACTCGGTTTGCTCGCCGAAACACGATACAAGAATTCAGTCATTACGGGAATAAAATCTAACGGTGGAAAAATATGGTTTTACGCGGGTACTCGGATTGCGGACACTATTAGTAGCCATATCGTCGTGCTCCATTTAATTACGAAGGCACTGCCCGCCGAACAAACGCGATATTAGCGGCATTTACGCACACACAATTTCAAAAGCACATGGCTCTAGCGCACGATTATTTTAAAAAATGAAAGAATGTGAGCTTTACACATTCCTAGTTGAAGGCTTGCTTTCATTAATTTGTTTGTTTAATTAGGGGGGAAATCCACAATAACACAATTACACATTCAACGAAATATTATATTATTATTGTCGTTACGATTTTTCAATGAAGACTATTTTCAAGCTCGAAAAGAAAAATGAAAAGAACGTTCGTAACTACCAACTTTTCATTCATAACACGCGACAAGCTTTCAATAACACCTCGGTAAAGAGTAGAATCAACGAGCAAACATAAGATAATAGCGGAACAATTACCACCTCTATTCAGAACCTCCGCGAAACCAGTGGCGAAACCTAATGAGAATCGTTCACGAACTGAATCGACATATCAACACACTTGGACGCAGAGCAGATCCGGTGCGTGCTCACGAAGAAAAGCATTAAATACCGTACTAAAAAGAAAAAAGTTGACGCACCATAATTCCTGAAGACGCGACGACTAAAATCGACGTTAAAAACGTTCTGCGTTCACTATCGCCGAGAAACATGATTTTTCAAAGAATTTACAAATTTACAGAGAATATTCGTGTTCAGTTAAACTAGGAAGTTATACAGTAAGAGTATTCTAGTCCCCCAAATGTGCATACAGAAGTCTCAATGTGACTTTTTGACACCTCTCAGACCGTTCTATCGTCACAAATGCTATCTCAGCGACAGCAAAATGTCGTGTTATGATTTCTATTTCTTCGAATAATTTTGTACAGAAATCTTGAAAGCCTTTGAAGAAGATCCTCTTATTCCTTGCCGTATTTCAAGAAAATACACCATTGCATGCTCTGCAATGGCAGCGAGGAACCTTGTGAGAAAGGGCTTGTCTAATGAGTCGACGCATTAAGCTTGATCGAGAGTTTTGAATTTTCCAAATCCCTCTTCTATCAAGCAGGACTCCTTATTATCATATATAGCACGAGAATCGTAACTTCTCATCTTATAATCATAAAGAGTCGACCTTTTTTTCAAGCCCCTCGAAAATAATGACGTCGCAAAAGTCGAACGCGGACCATTCGCGTTCGTTTTCTATTCAGGCAATACTATTTGAATTTTGAATGCACAGTGCTTTGAAGAATATTATTTTGGAAAATGAGATTGAAAAAATTTCACATTAAAACCCTATAAGCTAGATTACAACTACATTAAGGTCTTAGACTAGATATCATAAGCTTAGCCCATAAGAGAATTTTAGGCTAAGACCACTCAAGTTCAGACAAATTTTGAGGTAGAGGGGGTTACATTCTCGAAAGACGTATAGACTCAATGTTTTCCCGCATGGAATGAAGCAATTTTCATTTTTTCGTTTCATCATTTCTTGATTTATTTTTCACTTCATTAAAATGAATATTCGTCAATCTCAATCCTATTTTGCAGAAGTTCCTTCCAGTCTTCTTTTTTGTTCTATTTTTTCATGCATCTATACTACAGACCTCTTTGATCTGAAACCAATTGAACTGAGAGCGATTCACGATCTTATTACCAGTACCATGCTACACACTTGATGAATAGGCTGTGCAAGCGTAGACAAGAACATCTCACACTGTACGTTTAGTGTTACAGTAAGCTTTGACTTTGGTGTAGAGTATTTTGAGGAATGTGAGTAAACATTGCATTTGGGTGCGCTGATGAAAATTCTATTTGTGTAACTTACAACCGATGAATATCATGTTGCATAAAAAAAATAAATAAAATTGAGAAGACGCGAAGGAGCATAGATAAATTGATGCTACCAAGGTTAGAGGTGCGGTTACCCTGATTGCGAGATGAATTATTGTTAAATAATGAAAAAATTTTATTCGGTTATACTTCGGGGTTGTAATTTATTTATACATCGAAATTCCAAAAATATTCTCAACAATCTCAACAGGTTACAATTGAGGACAGATCAGGCAAGAGGGCGTCCACTCGATGTATTTCTTACGGGACGGACGCCCTTCTGCCAGAATCCTCCTAAATTATGGGATTCTCGGATGATTTTGTAATAATATACTTCGTTGTTGTTTGTGTGATTGACTGATTTCATGCGTCCCGGGTGATTATTTGTGCACGCCAATTGGCAACACTGGGAAGCAAAATTTTGTTTTGTTGTACTATCGAACATCAATATTCGAAATTTCACGTTGATTCATGGCATAGTTTGTCATGAATTAATTTTTTTGGAAATGTCTTTAAGAACCATCAATTTTTTTATGTAAAAAAATTTTTGAGCAACAAATTGCCAACAAAGTCCTTGTGAAACTAGGAAAAACAAATGCCAAATTGCACAATACATATGTTGCACGCTGTGCTCAGAGAGTCTGCTCTGAAGCGTACAGTATTGTCGGGCATATTCTTAGACCGAGCATCGGCCATATAAGTTTATGTTAACCGTTGACGCGAGAACATGATAAGAAAATAAGGATCGCTGGACCTTGTTTACATTTTTATGGGCGTAGCGGGTAAACGCGCGGAGCAGTGAGACACGCCATGCAGCGCCTCTTTCTCCGCAGTCAATCGCACTGCCTACGCAAGGTCCACTGATCCTTATTCAATATTTTTGCTTACTATGCTCTGTCTATCTCTCGGGCGCCCTAGTATGGTCTAAGGGCTTGTTCGGTTGTTTCAGGAGAGGGGGGAGGGACAGGAGTCAGTAACGGCTGTTACACGTGCTGATAAACCGGTTTATGCGCGCGCCATCTGTTTTCCACTAAGTGAAGCGGAAACTCGCCAGAAATTGTCGTCACATAAGCGTTCAACTAATTTTAAAGCCTGAGTTGATCATGAAGACCATGAAGAAGGTTTCTTCATGTGTGCAGCTACAGAAAAGCCTTCGTTATTGAGGGATTTTTTGCCCAAAATCAAACACCAGCGTTTGACCACTTCCGGTATTTGTCTGGTTTGGCTCCTGGGGACTTCTTCTCATTTCACCGACTAAGAGATGCCATGGCGTGGGAGCATTTTGGGATTACAGAGAGCATCAAGACAATAGGAGGGGACTTGGGAAGATTTTGATCTTTGAGCAATAATAAAAAGAGAAGGAATTCAAAAATTTTTCAAGTCCCAGGGTCACATTTAGGTAAGCACCCTCAAGGTAGAGAGGGTAGGAAAGAGACTTGAAAAATTTTGATCTTTCAGCTATACATGATAGGAGGGGGAGCTCAAAAATTTTTCAAGTCCCAAGGTCATAATTAGGTAAGGACCCTCAAGGTGGAGGAGGTAGGAAAGGGACTTGGAATTTTAGAAAATTTTAATCTTTGAGAATCTTAATCTGAACTTAGGAAATTTTGATCTTTGAGCTATAGATGATAGGAGGGGGAGCTCAAAAATTTACCAAGTCCCAAGGTCATCCCTCTCCTACCCCCTCTACCTTGATGGTCCTTACCGAATTGTGACCTTGGGACTTGGAAAATTTTAATCTTTGAGAAAATTTTAATCTGGACTTAGAAAATTTCAATATTTGAGCTGTAGATGATAGGAGGGGGAGCTCAAATATTTTTCAAGTCCCAAGGTCATAATTAGGTAAGGACCCTCAAGGTAGAGGGGGTAGGAAAGGGACTTAAAATCTTAGAAAATTTTAATCTGGAATTGGAAAATTTTGACCTTTGAGCTATAGATGATAGGAGGGGGAGCTCAAAAATTTTTCAAGTTCCAAGGTCATAATTAGGTAAGGACCCTCAAGGTAGAGGGGGTCGGAAAGGGATTTGGAAAATTTTAATCTTTGATAAAATTTTCATCTTTGAGCTTATAGATGATAGGAGGGAAAGCTCAAAAAATTTTCATGTCTCAAGGTCATAATTAGGTAAGGAAGTTGCCTCCCGGACGCCGGACACTTTTTCCGGAAAGACCCCCTGATAAAACAGGTTCCCTGTTAAAAGTCGACATCGGGGCTTCTCAAGGACATTTCCAAAAGATTAGAGGCTACTGCAGATCTGCAATGGCAGCGGGGAACCGGCAACCTCCCGCGCTCGTAATCACGTTGGCGCGAAAATGCCCCCTCAGAAGATGAGTTTGCTGGGCTCTTCTCTGTATAAAGTATACTAGGACTGATATAATGAGGGCTAAAAGTTGAAAATTTGCAGTCCCTAAAGTAGGTCAAGGTCAAGGTCATTGATGACGTCATAAAGCATCCCGGCTGGAAGTTGAAAATTTTCCAAGTATCTAAAGTAGGTCAAGGTCATTGATGACGTCATGAAGCGCCACACGTCATGTCACGCAGTTCACAGAAACTTTCGGACGCGGACGTTTTCTGAGGATGTAATCCCTCCAACAAAATGGATAGGGGGTTTCCCGCGAAAAAAAAAAATCATGACAAATCATGCCATGAATCAACTTGAAATTTTGAATGTTGATAGTCGATATTACAAGGAAACAAGATTCAATCAGCTTTGCTTCCCAGTGTTGCCAATTGACGTGCACAAATAATCATCCGGGAACTTTTTTGACAAACCTCGTACAAGACCTCTTTAAGGTAGTTAGGACGTGAGGCGTGAAAACTATATCCGTGCACTATCTGGCGTTGACTTAAAGGTTTCAAGTCAGAAACTTCACGTACAAGTGTATCATCGGGAAATACTGGGAGGGAAGACTCTGCTATTTATGGGAATACATTTTGTTTTCTTCAACGGACCTATAGCAGATGGCTCGACGTGGGGTATGGTCAGAAGTTCTGCATTGGATGAAACGTTCGTTGGATGTGACAAGAACTTAGGTACATAGAGCTTCAGTCGAGTGCGAATGGAGAACATGGTAGGCGTTACAAAGAGCTGTGATGCTGTGGCAGGTAAACCCTGATGTGACAGTTCGTGTTTCCAGTATGCAGTGATGAAAGTTGGGTGGATAGATGTGAAGCATGAGTGGGTGGCTGCGGGGGTCGCGAGTACATCCAATTTGTGACCGGGTTAGTGTAATTTCTTAGTATCGAGATTTACGGTTTCTCGATGGTCGCAGGTTTGACGGGATTGTTGTGCTGTGAAAATTCATGAATTTTGCCAGAGTTTGTTCGAATTTCAGTTGATGAGCACACGGATATGGTTATGTCTTATTGTGTTGGCGAGGGGTGACGAGCTTAGCAGGCTGCGCGATCGACTGACTCGTTGAATCCCTATAAAGCTTATGAAGGTGGTTTGAGTACCTAATATTGCATGCAAAGTGGTTAGCAATTAAAGTTGGTGAAAATGAAAATTTGACGTCAAAACTGCCGATTCGAAAGGTTGTAAATAATTTCGAGACAGAAAAATAATTATGAAAGAAATATTTTGGGGCCAGAGCAAAAAGTTGTTTAATCTCCTATAGAGAACGCGAAGTTAGTTCTGGTCTTACTTTTTGATCCGTTGTTGTGAAACAAAACTGCTAGTGAGACTTTGTTGATTATGAGGTCGAGGCGCAAATAATTCAAATCAAAAAGAAATGCTTGCGGTGTCATTTGCGACAAAAGCTCAAATAGTCCCGTTAAGAAAATAAGTATTTGCGGTAACATTTGCGACAAAAGCGCTAATAGTCCTGCTAATTGTTTGCACATTTACCCGCTTCGATCATGCACGTGACTGCATAGCCGATCTGTGACCGAGAGAATGAAACAGAAGACCAATTTTTCAGTATAATTCCTAAAACGATGCGAATTTTTGTAGATTCGCCCGCTGTGATCACTCACGGTACCTCAGCGGAATCTTCACCGTAAACTTACAACAGAAGATAACGATTATAGAGCTGGAGTACAAAGGAAATTATTCCTTCCATGTTTATCCCAAAAAAGCACGAATTGTACAAATCGAGTCCTGCATGTTTCCAGTCCCCGAAGATTGAAGGGGGAAAACTGAGAAAACATGGCACCCAAAACTCAGCCCATTTTCACGCCAGAAATCAGATGTGAGGGCGACCTGACATGTCTACAGCTTTCCCCGACGATTGAGGAGAGAGAGACCAGCATAAACTGAAACATGAAACTATCCACCGCAATTGTGCCCCAAACGCGATACACCCCGGTTCAGGACCAAAAGAATGAAATGGTCTGCCAACTTACGTCTAAAAAAATGAGAAAACAGACTTCATCCTGAAAAATTATTGAAGCAAAGGAGACTAAATCATTTCATTTTAGGCCTCAACTCGTTATTGTGAGAAATGATGTCAGATTAAGTGGACGTATGCTTGTTTTAGCTTTTAAAACGACGAAATGAGTGAAGGATGAGTTTAGAGACTAGAATGAAAGATTGTAAATTTGAGGCGAGCCGAATAATGAACCCAGTGAAAATGGATGAACGTACGACGTTTCGAGATCGAGAAAGATACGTTTTATTTTATTGGTATCTAATAAAGCCATATTAGGCATCGTCAGTCGTTGACAAATTTACTCTCATCGGGTTCCAGTACGATGCAACGCGAAGTTCGCAGAAATTTAGATCGACATAGCGCTTACTCGATTTTGTCGTGCATCCGTAATTCCTCAGACGTCCTATGAAAAAAAAAACACATATATCTTCTTGATAAGGAATTTTCTACGCGATCGTTTCACTTTCAAACCAATAATAACGCCGAATTCGGGCATGTTTCTTTTCAACCGATAGGTACTAGGTTCGTAGACACCCAATTAACTATCGTCCTACTACTCACACTCATTCAGGAGTTTCTCTTATCAATATATTCTTGTTAACATTTAATTACGAAGGATCAAAGAATTTTTTATGCGTGGACGCAGCTCTTTTAAAAGCATTTGAAATATTTATTACATGTATAAAAAAATTAACTAAACGTTGAGTACAATGTATTACCAAGTACAAGCTTGTTGACATCATTGTAGGCGGGAAATAAACAATTCCTCACTTTCACAAGTAATTACCACTAGCTCTGTCACGTTGATGCGGAATAATTAATACAAATCTGTCTCAAAAGCTTCTGGAATTCGCGTGAGCTTTAGTAAAGTTTTTCTACACGCTTATAATAACAAAAGCGAGGACCATTTGTCAAATCCTTAAGTACTGCGGTGTGACATCGACGCCCACAAATAAACTGATTTCTTTCTTTTCGTCGGATTTATAAATTGGATGCGTGCAGTACCAAAATTAGAATTCAGCATCTTCGTTCACGTGAAATCTTGCGTCGGGGCGATCGTCAATGAATTCGATGTTTATTTCCGTCATCAATAAATATTACGGGTTACGTCTATGCGTGCGAAGAGGTTAAAGTACAAAGAGAAACTGTTTACATTAAATGCCGGTTGTTAGACTGCTGGTGTTGAGTTTATTGTATCTAGCCAGCGCCGTAATAACGTTAGGAAAGGAAATATGCATGAAAATTCTTGGCTCGCGGCTCAAAAACTGACCAATTTTTAAAGGTTCGTTATATACATTATTGTATGCATATAGACGCGAAAAATGTATTGAAAAATTGCTATAAATACCTCGGCGTAATGTTTACTAAGTTGAACGACCGCTCTGACGCGTGAACCATTCATTTCTATTATTAATAAAATATAATGGGATGATCGGGGCTGTATGGAAAAAAAAAAAAGAAGTTTCTTATACGATGCGCGAATGAGGTAATTATCCGTGCCTTTGTGAAACCTATTTGCATATAATTCGACGAAACTCTCAGGAACGAAGGTAGGGATTAGTTATCGTTCATCATCGCGTATTGGTTAATGAATTTCCCGGAGAGTTTGAAGACGTTCTTTCTTGTAGGTCAACGATTATGATTAAAACGAGCCGAAGCCTCGATGCAACCTTTTATCGAATCGACGCTTCGATTACGCGCTTCCTGGTAATTTAATTACAATTAATAATTTGTGATTCATCAAATTTACGTTTCTCTTGTATCGTATGAAATAGAATTCTCATTTGCAAGGTTACAATGTCTTCACCTAAATTTGGTGGAATCATTTGTGCATCATGGATTTAAATCGTTCAGAACTTGTGACTTTGTCGCTCATTTCATGATAGTGAAAAAAATGTACTGCTCGTAATATTATGATATCGTCCCTCAATCACTTTATCTTTTTTCAAGACTTTTCAATCAAAATTCTTAGATCTTATAAATTCTTGGTGCTTACCTTCGTTGCAACTATATTGAAATCTCACTAGCTCCTGAAAAGACTATGGTGGTTTCCCGATCTAATCATCTACTTTTCAATCACTATGCACTCTTATATTAACACCTCTCAGGATAGCTCCAGGAGCACTCCACACCAGTCTTAATCTCAGTTTCTCTGCTGAAGCAGCGGAGCCTCTTTTCCACTTTTGTGCAAGGCTGTCACTTGCCCGCGATGGCGATTTTTGATGAAATTTTTCGAGGGCCCGCAAAAATTGCAGATTTCTCGCGGGCAAGTGACAACCTTGCTTTTGTACACCAACGTTAACTACCAACTTCCTTGCGTCCTCAGCTCAATTACCGTAAACCACCCGCACTACTTTCTCCTCCAATCATGATATCTTACTAAATTTACTTGCACCTCATCTTCACTCCCTTCCCGGTTTCAATCCTCTCCTCCCTATTCGATCAACCATTTCTCCGACTAACATGGTGGATCTCGCCGATATTCCTGAATTAAATAATGCTGTGTACTGTAAACTAATTAGAGGAGTCAACACAGAATCCCCCAAATGGCTCAAAAACAAAAAACAAAAGTTAGAGGACATTGCAGGTTTACAATGGCAGCAGGGAACCCGCAACCTTCCGCGCTCGCGATGACATTGGCGCGAAAATGCCCCCTCAGAAAATGAGTAGACTGGGCTCTTCTCAGAATACGGCATGCTAGACCTGATATGTGACTTGTTCCAAGATAGGGGCAACTAGCAGCAAAACGCAAATCTCCGAAGAGGGCGAAAACGGAGTTGAATTGCTACCCTTCAGTTTTGCCAGCAGTGGCGTAGATACGGGGGGGGGGGGGGGGGTATATCCCCATCGCAAATTTTTTAGTATCTTTTTTCCGTTAAATACAGTAATTTTGTCTAGTTTTTGCGTAAATTACGAAAAATGTTAGGAAATATCTCCCCCTCCCCCCCGATGAGAAAATCGTATCTACGCCACTGTTTGGTCCTCAAAAGAAAGGATTTTGTGTAAAATACGAATTTCTTGCGCTCGAGGGAAAAGTACCTTAGACAGTTATTCGAGAGATTCTTTTCTCCTGGTCGCTAGAGACTGCCATTGCAGTCTTCTGTAAACATAGAGTCGATCAAGGGAAAATACCTCACTTACTTCAATGAGAGATACCTTTCTCCTGATCGGTATTGATCAATCATGTAGTCGAAAAATGACGGATACAGATTTTCCAAAACATTCGGCAGCACTGCTACCCTTTCCCTGGAACAGGTACTTGATGGTAATAGCTCTTATTTTGGAACAAGTCACATATAATGAAGACTGGAAATTGAAATTTTCCCAAGTCCCTGAAGTAGGTCAAGGTCAATGACATTGATGACGTCATAAAGCATCCCGGCTGGAAATTGAAATTCCCACAAGTCTCTAAAGTAGGTCAAGGTCATTGATAACATCATAAAGCATCCCGGCTGGAAGTTGAAATTTTCCCAAGTCCCTAAAGTAGGTCAAGGTCAAGGTCAATGTCATTGATGACGTCATAAAGCATCCCGGCTGGAAATTGAAATTCCCACAAGTCTCTAAAGTAGGTCAAGGTCATTGATGACATCATAAAGCATCCCGGCTGGAAGTTGAAATTTTCCCAAGTCCCTAAAGTAGGTCAAGGTCAAGGTCAATGTCATTGATGACATCATAAAGCATCCCGGCTTGAAATTGAAATTCCCACAAGTCTCTAAAGTAGGTCAAGGTCATTGATAACATCATAAAGCATCCCGGCTGGAAGTTGAAATTTTCTCAAGTCCCTAAAGTAGGTCAAGGTCAAGGTCAATGTCATTGATGACGTCATAAAGCATCCCGGCTGGAAATTGAAATTTCCACAAGTCTCTAAAGTAGGTCAAGGTCATTGATGACATCATAAAGCATCCCAGCTGGAAGTTGAAATTTTCTCAAGTCCCTAAAGTAGGTCAAGGTCAAGGTCAATGTCATTGATGACGTCATAAAGCATCCCGGCTGAAAATTAAAATTCTCCCAAGTCCCTAAAGTAGGTCAAAGTTATTGATGACGTAATAAAGCGTCAAACGTCACGTCACGCAGTTCACAGAAATTCCCGGAGGCGGACGTTTTCTGAGGATGTAATCCAACGTGTGACGCTTTATGACGTCATCAATGACCTTGACCTACTTTGGGGACTTGCAAAAATTTCAATTTCCAGCCTTCATTACTGTATATCAGGCCTAGCATGCAGTATACTGAGAAGAGCCCAATCAACTCATCTGCTGAGAGGGGGGGGGGGGTATTTTTGCGCCAACGTCATCGCGAGCACGGGCGGTTGCTAACTGTTTTTAAAACTCTCAATAAGGAACTTGTTCTATTGAGAGAGAGAGAGAGAGAGAGAGGGTGGTGAATCGAAAGAAAATGGAAGGGCACACTGTCTAGCAGAAAGTGAGACTTGGGAAAATTTTGACCTCCGAGCTATAGGTGATAGGAGGGAGACTTGGGAAAAATTTCCACTTTCAATTTATACGTGATGGGATGGGAGAGGAACTTGGAAGAAATTTCGACCTACAAATTTGGACTCAACAGGGAACCTAATCGCGGGATTTGGAAAAGGGCGCTGTTTGGCAAATCGTGGAAGCTCTGAAAAATTACGCCCCTTCGAGCTAGAGAAATGTGAAAGACAGCGGGACTCGGAAAAGTTTCCACTTTCAAGCTATATGAATGATGGGAAAGGGCCCTCTGAATCTTGTGCAGTGCTGCCGGATCTACGGAATTTTGTTCCTCAAAGAACATACAGATTTTGCGTGAAATGCCTGCGCTCGAGGGAAGAGTAGCTTAGTCGATCATATAAAAGATATCTTTCTCCTGGTTGTTATAAGCTGATACCGCAGTCCTCCGTAACATTTAAGTCGATCACGGGAAAAGTACCTAAGTTATTGATATGAGAGATACCTTTCCTCTGATCGTTATTGATACGTCGGTAGAAATCTGTTTTTGATGGGAAAAAATGGCGGATACGGATTTTTGAAAATATCATCTGGCAGCTCTGGTCTTGTGGTGCTTGGAGCGTAGCAAATCTGGCTCATCGAAGGGTTGGTGTTTGAAGCATTGCATATCAAGTTACTTGAAGGAGCTGTTACAATCAGGCTACATACACCAGCCTCCAAGCTATACACAGGAAGGAAGGTGACTTGAAATACAGTATACTGGAAGCTTGCACTAGACGGGGACCCCTCCATGTATTATACTATAATGAAGGCTAAACCTACCATAGTATGATGAAGGCTAAAAGTCAAAATTTTCCATGTCCCTAAAATAGGTCAAGGTTATTGATGACGTCATGAAGCGTCACGTCACGTCCCGCAGACTTCTAACTGACCCCCAGTCCAAAAATATATACGTGTCAATAGAGTACCAGTGTTCATTGGACAGATATTAGTCGATCACGTCAAGCTGTACACGGTGGGAGCGCACAGGAGGGGAAGCCAGACCGCCAAGAGCTGTGTTGGGCGTGGGGAAAATGCACTATCAGAGAGCCTACTCTTGCAACTGTGCTCTATAATCTCCTCCCTCTCTCTTGATTTCTTCATAAATTTGACCAGAGAAATAAAACACCCGTTCCTTCCCCTTCTCCTCGACTCTGAGTTGGCGTTTAGAAGCCATTACGAGACATGAAATATGATCTCTAGTTTTTACGGGTTAGCGGGAGTTTCCTCTGCACTGTGGTCAAACTGTGCCGAGCGCAGTTTCTATGATGCTGAAGTTGCCAATCACAACTTTTTTTTTCTAGCTTACACTATCTATATATTTTCTGACAATGAGACTTTTGGGGTAGCCACCCCAATACTACCTCATTTTTTTCTCTCCGTGCATAAGCTTGAATGACGACAAAGTTCATACTTCAGCTCGCAATCTTCCAACTTACTTATTTTGATGGTGAGAACGAAGGGCAGAAGAAATATTCCAAGTTCATTAAATTTTCAGAACACGACAAGCAAATGTTTTCGAGGTAGGCGGAGATAAGAGATGCTTGTACAATTTTATTTCTATCTAGATGTGCGAAAGAGATCGCGTAGATTGTGATAATTTTTGTTTTTCGCAAAGGTACGCAACAGCGCTAGTTTCTCGAACCAATCTCGTTGCAGTCGTTCATAAGAGCTTGACGATGACGCGGTTATCCGGCTTTGGCAATGCTTGTATTGTTTCGCTCGGTCGTATTGCATCGAGTTTTTAATCAACCTCGATTTTCTTCACAACTTACATAGCAGTAACCGTAAACATGAAATTTTTGTTCTCGTGTACCAGGTTCAAATGACATAACCCTGGCTCGATCGTAAACGATCTTGACATTGTCGGTCAGTCGGTCGGATGAACAAGCGAGCGTACTTGTGTAATATCCGGTGACAAGAATTCTGTTTACTCATAATTCGCGATTCGAAGGTGCTCGGTGTCATCTCGTAGCTATGTGAACTTACAAAATGATAAGTTCGTAAAAATTATAACTTCCACGAATAATTCGAAGACATTCTTGGGAAAAAAGAATACTTTAAACTCGCCTTAATTAGAATGAATTGAAATGAATTTCTTAATTGTGCCCGCGCGAATTCGACTACCGAAAGAATTCTTCGCAGAAAATGACAAAAAGGAGTACTTAATTTTTCGATCAATGCGTTATACGTGATATCGTGGCAGCAACAAGCGCATACAGCCGAAATTGATCTCATTCAGTTCATGCAATTCAAGTTTCGACCATGTTCATCATACATGCGATAAAAATATTAACCCGCCTCAGGCATAAGTCCTATTACTATGTACGATTATACCGTTCGGACTCTCACTTGACGTTATTCGGAGAAATTTAACGGTGATGATAACAATGAGGACAACGAGCATAACCGGAACTTTTTTGAATATTAATAGTTCAACTTCGCAGATTACGTTACGCGTGTATCACAAAATCGAATACCCCAATGTGAAATTTTTAAAAATTCACCAAAAACCAGACTGATTTGCTACATAATCGTCGTCTTGGATTATTTCACTTGCCTCAATTCTATCACGCACATCTCGTAGCTAACAAATTATTTTTTTTCGGAACTCGCTACCTAGACGGAAAAACGTTTGAAAAAAAAGAAGAACCAGAAGAAGGAGCAAAGCAATAGCGAAAGAGGAAGAGTGCTAAACCTCAGCTCGAAAATCAATCAAGAACTTTCTAGGTATTGAAGGAATACAATTCGAAATAGAATTATTCTAAAAATCGATAAGCAGCAGAGATGAGGATACATTCATATTTTTTCTCTCTGAGGAGGAAATCACAGGAGCCAATTCTAAGTTAAATGCTTCATCAGGAAGAAGAAAAGGATAATCAAAAACTTGGAAAAGAGACGATATAACAAAATGATGAGGATGATACACATTCCTATGAGGTTAGAAAACACTTGAATACCTTGAATACATCCCAAAAAGGATCAAGCGCTATCTATGCCTTGATTAAGAAACACGTCTAAAATCAGCATTTCCTATTTTTAGTGGAAACGTGAAATCAAACGGTCGATTTCTCAGAAAACAGTCTAGATATACTTATAGAAAATGACAGTGATATTTTTTGTAGATAAATCCGTTAAATCTTGATAAATTTGTATACCTTTGGGCAAAATCCTCAGAATAAAGAAAGTACGAATATTTCGTAGTACATACTTAAAACCAGTGTTAACAGCAAAAATACATTGAATTCCAAATTTTTCACAAGACAGAGAAGATCTTCGAGATTATAACACACGTTACTTTTAGTACAGGAAATTCGTCTTCATTTATTCGAATATCTTAATACTCGGATGACAGTTCGTCTCTAGGCATCAATGTAGAGAGGAGAGGTAGGTTAGTAATCTCAAACGTTTGTAAAATATTTGCACGTGGTCATACAATGACCATAAAATAAGTTCAAACATCATAATATAAGAGATTGTTGAAAATTTTGAATACCGTAATAATTCAATGGATCAGTAGAAAAAAAAATCACCTTTCAGTCCTACAAGGCCAAGGAGAAGGGAAATGTTACTATTTTTCCAATCAGGAATTTCTGGAGGCCCAGATTCATACAAAAGTCACCAATTCCAAATTACGATCGTGAAGTAGTGAAGAAGAATTTCAATGTTGGCCCACTGATAGCAGATTTTCTCCAGAGCTGTTTGGTTTTTAGCAGCCTTGCAGTCTTACCATCAAAGAACATAGTTGACCTTCTTTCTTTTTTTTTTTTGGCGGGAGACCCGCCATCCGTTTAGTTGCTGGGGCCCTCAGAGGAATTCTGTCCGTGTACACATAACACTGTGGTGCGTAACGCTGGGACTTGATAAAATTCCTGACCTTCTATGGGCTAGTATAGGGACTTGGAAAAATTCCGGAAGCCCATCTTATATCTCTATATGGGCTAGTATAGGGACTAGTTATAACCATGTCTTATTTTGCTCCAATAAAGTCGCCCCACCAGGTCCGCCCGGACTGGGGAACCCCCCCGAGGGAGGGGGTCAATCTAGGTTAGGTATTTGTCCGGACGCCTCTCAGGACGCCTCTCACGTAATATCAAATTCATAGTCTTCACACCACTCTCTGGACTTGGGAAACAATGGCAGGTTCCCCAAACTACAACTAAATTCAAGCTAGTGAAGGGTTTGTAAAGATGAAAATAAGCTTTCTACATCTGATGTACAAAAGTTAAATTGATGTAATGTATAATTATGCAAAATCAACTTTCATAGAAAAGTTGAAAAATGTGTTCAAAAGAGAATAAGATCAGTTTATAGTGTGTGATTACAAAGCTTCATTACCAACACCTTTACAACAAATTTTGCAGAAGACCTTGTCTCGGTGATTGTAGTTTTGCATTGATGTCAATTCAACCATTGTTGACTATTTACATATACTTTGCTTACAAACTACAGGGTGGCCCAAAAGTCAAGTTACATCCAACATGGTGGCCTAAAAAGTCAGTTTACCTCTATCAACATTAACATTGCGGCGTAGAAACGTTGACCTACAAACTGCACGTCAAACCTCAACGTTGTTTGCTCCAAATTTGTGCATTGCCAACCAGGGACACCATTTTGAACATTCAAAGAATTGATGTAACCTTAAACCATATAGTAACATAGACCGCCGATTGTGATAAGAAGTACGTCGGAAGACTGGAAGCCAGAAATAAGAAGGTGGGCTTTTATCAGAGTTAGAGAATAACGGCATTAAATGTAGCGATGGGTGTGGCTATGTCATCCTCTTACCCCACGGGTTACCAAAATGTCTACTTGAAAACCCACCGTCTTATTTCTAGCCTCCAGTCTTCCGACAACTGATAACGTCGTTTACACATTGTATCGGCGGTCTATGTTACTATATGGTCTAAGGATGCAACATTTAACGCGACTTTTGTAAGACTTTTTTTTTTTTTTTTTTTTTTTTTTTTTTTACAAAATATGCAATAATATGCAACACTGCGTAAACAGCATTTTTCAACCGCGTACAAAACTGTAAACTGAATTTTGGGCCACCCTGTTTGTATAGTCCAGGCGCGGATCCAAAGGGGGGGATTGGGGAAATTCCCCCCTCCCTCAACTCAAAAAAAAGAACGGAAAAAGGAGAAAGAAAAAGAAGAAAGGAAGAAAAAGGAAGGAAAAAAGAAGAAAAGAAGAAAAGAGAAAAAACAAAAATTTCCCCTTTCCCCCAAAAAAATGACTTTCTGGATCCGCACCTGATAGTCAGTGATTGTCCCACATTAGTTGAATGGAATATGAATATGTCATTTATTTTTCTTCTGTCATTTATTTTTTGTATGGCAGTACAGTATGGAGTGAAGTTGCCTTTTGTGCATGAAGCTGCACCAGGTTTTCTCTAGGAAGTTGGAGGTGCTGTAGCTCATGTATTTTGCATACAAGACAAACATTGCTCCAGTGAACCAAAAAATAGCATACACTATTTGCAAGTGGACACGCCGCTAGAAGCGCTACTTTCCACAAGACACTAGAAGGTGATGCAAAAAATTTGCCCCATTCAATTAGCATTTTGGGAAATGAAGATATACAAAATATTGGGTGAGGTTTCTACTATTGATTTTCAATATTTCTTGGGTAGGTTATCACTTCAATTTTTGAGAAAAACAAATAAAACAAAAATTCTCCCATAAGAGGCAAAAGGCAATGAACGCAATCACCTTCTAGGGACAAGCTTCTGAAAAATTCCGCTTAGCATTGAGTGGTGGCGACTCTAACGCGTCCACTTGCAAATGCAAGAACGGAGTACTTTGCGCTGCATCCAGCATGCATGGCAAATATCGTTAGCTTGGGTTGCCAAAGCGCTCGTTTTTGAATACTGTATTGCTCACTTTGTTCTCTTGTAGGATGGCATACGTGCTTCATTCTCGTTATATGGCGCTAGGTTGCGTCGCGTACTCCGTATTTTGTTCAGGGTTTTCCTCTAGGTAGAGAACTGTCTGTACTCTAGGGAATGAGAGTTTTGCGCATGCGCATTGTGTACAAGACAAAGGTATACTGGTAACGAGCCAATGCGTCGATTGTAAGGGAATGTTTGTACTTTATAGCTCGTCAAACAGTTCTAGTCCTGCTCACCCATATTGTTATTTGTGTTCAGCTTGTTCAATAACTGTTCGTGTTTTCCATCGTGCTTGCCTTCCGTCCAAAGAACTTCAATCAATATGACTGACGAAGAAACAGACTCAAGTCTGTCAGAAGATATTCCACCCGCAGCAGCAATAGTTTCGAAGGAGCTGATTCCAGATGAATCAAAAGACCAATACGATGAGGTGTATCATGCATTTCAGACTTGGAGGGAAGAACAGAACATATCAACGTCGTCCGAGGATGTATTTTTAGCCTATTTTCATCGATTATCGAACGAATATTCTCCTTCCGTCCTATGGTCAACGTATTCGATGTTACGCGCAACATTGAATTCTTACGAAAATGTCAAAATCGTCGAATTTTCAAAAATTCGTGAGTTTATTGAGAAGAATAGGGAGAATGTAACGTCTAAAAAGAGGAAACTCGACCCATTATTTAAGAAGAAAGCGACTGCGAACGCATTAATTAAACAGCCAAAAACGAACGTGTTTACGTCGGACGAAGTTCATCGATTCTTAACTGAAGCTCCTGATGATCAATGGCTCGCGATCAAAGCTGTATTTGTTGTGGGTGTTTTTGGAGCCTGCCGATCGTGTGAATTGGTAGATCTAAGCCTAAAGCGTGTTCAACGACAAGGCAACGTATTCCTCTTTGAAGTAAACGATTCGACGACAAACGTAGACAGATCTTTTGTGATTCAAGGAGAACAAGCTCGTATCATCGAAAAATATAGAGCTTTACGACCAAAGAACTGTGATTCGGAAAAATTCTTTATAGGTTATCGGAAAGGAAAATGTGTAAATCAGAACATCGGAAAAAATACTATCGGTTTGTATCCGAGTCGTATCGCCCAGTATTTAAAGCTAGAAACGCCAAATTCATACACTGGTCACTCCTATCGACTAACAGCAGCGAGTTTATTTGCCGATTCAAAAGGAGCACATTGTTTTGGCTTCGAAGGGTGGGAATCGGAGTGTAGCTGAAGCCTATTATGTGGAGGAAAGTGTCAACCATATTCTCCAATTCTGACTCCGCATTGAATCAATTTCCGTCATCGAATAGTCACTATTGTTCTACAATGTTCATTCATATTCTCACCGGCAACTGAATACCAGTAGAAGGAACTCTTTAGTAAAAACGTAGACAACCTCTCCACTTTGAACGTGAACGAATGACATGAATGCGTGTAGCCCTTCAGCCTGTGAGAATCTCGGATTCGAATATAATGATGAGCAGAAATGCTCAAAATCGATGAAGTTTGATAACATTATCTACAATATCAACAATGATGCTCCTAGTCTCATCCCCGGGTTTCTCCGGAATAAAGTGTATCTACCCAGCTGCACAAATGTTCGTATCGATAACAATAGCATTTTTCAAAGAATTGAAAATTTTTCTTGCTGCGTGACAATGTCAAAAAGTATTGTTTCATATGGACGCTTTTGAGCAAAACCCAACCAAGCGACATGATAACAATCTGGAGATCGGGCAAAATTATCATATACTACAAGTGAGGATTCTCCGATTCCCCAGATCGTTGTCATGTCGCTTGGTTGGGTTTTGCTTAAAAGCGTCCATATTGTTCTACTAATTAATTATTTATTCTTAAATCGATCTCATCTTATTAATCTGAAAACAATTCTCTTTTTCCTTGAGTTCATCGATTACAACGTTAATCACTTTTCAAGTTCTCATTTCTCGCAAAAGTGAGCCATGTTTGTTCCAAATTTCGTTCGCAATATTTCTGAAGTTTTTCTTGTTTCGATTTTTCTTCTTTTTCGAGTTTGGGAATCATGATTTATTCTTTAATTTTATTTGTATCAATTTGAAAACAATGCTCTCTTTTGTTGCGTACATTCATTGTAATATTGATGACTTCTATTTCTTTAGACAATATTTATCGATTCTCTAATGGATAAATGAATATTTTTGAAATTTTTGAATTCTTCAGATTGTAAATCTCACCAAGAAAGTAATATCTCGAAGATTGAATTTTCATTCGTAAATTGTAGATCAATGATCAACTCTTTCGTGCTTATTCATGCAAACTGAAAAATAGTGCATACTTTTTCACGAGCGATTATGCATATTATTATAAGCAGAACGACTATTATTATTTCTCTGCTCGAAATGAAAGCCAAAAGACCTCAAGTAGATGATGATACGAAAGTCGACTGAAGAAAAACTGATTCATTTGAAGTGTTTCTTTTTCCATGATTTCGAAAATACTTCAACGAGTCTACTCCTTCATTACTCTCTATCGAATTCACAATAAACATTGGCAACTCTGAAAATAATTTCCTAAATTTCACTACCAGCGAAGCCATTGGCATCCAACATAGGCAGAACTTGAGGAAGACGACGCTCGATTGCACCTCTCTTCAATTTTCATTCATTCACGATCAAATAATCATTTTTATTATACACCGTGCAACTTCCACGACAACGCTACTGCCCTGGAAAATATATTTTACATCGAAAACAGAGTACTTTTTAATTCAATATGTGTTTCTACTCAGCCCCAAGTATACGTTCACAGCAAACACAGTCAACAGATTTCTTAAGAATAAAAACACACTGCCATCGAGAAAAGAAACAGACGATGGTCTAGTTCGATATCATGCACATAAGTGAATTTTTAAATTGATTTCAGATTTTTTGTACTTTGCGAATGTAAAACGTATTTCAATCAACTGCTCCGTGCAGAGCGCCTACATAATTCTACACAAGCAACTTCTTCAACGTCGTACGTTGAACAAAAATTATTCTCCTTCTCTCGCATCATTTCGAAATTGTTTTCAAAAAATTTATTTCAACGAGAATCTTTGATACAGCTTTTAAAACATCCATCTAATCGTTCGGTGTCAAGAGTTATAGAGTTGACTCTTCTGGGATAGGGCATTTCATTAATTGTCTAACATAGCAATAATTCTTTCCCATTTGAAATTTAAATTTGAAGCAAAATTGGAGGAAGAAAAATTAAACAGGAATTCAGATTGAAGTCAACTGATAATAAATGGAGCTCGTTACTTTGAGTATTTAAAAATGTTGCTGAAATTGATTTCTATGATGAGTACAAAAACCAGACGACAACTTGTAATGGACGGCTGAACAGACTTATAAAATTTTGGAATTGAATTCAATACTATCGACTTGTTTGTAGGACACAATAATTATGATTAACACATTAATCAGTTGCTTCAACAACGAACGAGATAAACAATAAGAAAAAGTTTCAAAAATAAGGCAAGGAATCTCCTCACGTTAGATATTCAAGCCCCGAGGTATATCCATAGAAATTTTCTCAACATCCATATTGCTCTCCTTCCGAATCAAAAGATAAAAATTACTCAATCCGATAGAATTACGAACCATCATACAATTTCAGTCGTGATGCAAGTAATATTTGTCGTTTTTTAGAAATAAACGAAACCTGTCTAATTTCACCGAATTAGAAAAACAATATTCAGAAATGAAATGTTTTTCTGTACTTACATTCGAATATCGAAATCGTTTACTGCCACTTCGCTTCAACGTGCCACATTTAATATTTGTATCATCCAATTCAATAGATGTACCATCGTTACATCTTCTTCGACTAAGTTCACTTAACTCTGGTAGAAGTTGCACCTGAACAAAACAAATAATTAACTCGATAGAGCACAACGACGGAAGAGGTGGAGAGCTCAATGAATTCTCTTCGAATGTTCTATCTACCTTGATCTTCACTTTCGAATCTGATGATTTGATTAACTCGACAATTTCTTCACGCGTTTTACCGATCACTGATACATCATTTACTTCGAGTAGTTGATCGCCGGGTAATAGTCCTACTTCTGATTCACTCAAATCATTTCTATTCATTTCCGCGAGGATCACGAATTTAATTTGATTGCCCGCAGCAATTGTTCTATCAATCGTCATTACTCGCGATAGTGAAAATCCGAAATCATTTTTGGGTAGCGTTTTTCGAGAGATGGTAAGCTCTCTGGGCGGGGGTAAACAAGTTGGCTCGATTTTGGGCAACGGAAATTCGGACCGCGCGTCTTCCGGCGAACTATTAAGTAATACGACAGGAAATCTACAATAATATCCTTGTCCTTCACCAACAGGACTCGAACTGAATGGTGGCGTGGCGAAACTGCTATTTGTCGTCGAGTCTGTTAAACTCTCAATACTGGGGGATTTTAAATTATTTTTGTCATAATGCGATACATACACCGAAGGTGGTATCAAAGCATTCTGTCCATCCGTATCCCAATTCGACTTGGCGAAATCGATAACATCTTCCGCAATTGCGAACGAAGAATTTGGACGAACCGAGTTATGATTACTTTGATAACTAGTATCGGCTGATTTTGAAGGGTCATTAGAACTATCGCTACCAATACTGTGACGATAGTTTGCTTTGGTGTTTAGCGACTTCTTTGCCGCACGAGGAGGTAGAGGTGGAAGAGGCAAAGCTCTGGAAAGTACATTTGGTTGGCCAGCGACAGGATTCGTAGGAAGCGCTCCACTAACAGGACTATTCAACTTTGAATCCAAACTTTCAGTAGGACTATCTGCTGGTGAAGCGTTGAAGCCATTTGGATGAGATACGACGGATTCGCGTTCCAAACTACGGAAGAAGTTTGCGCTGTAGTCAGCCGTTATGCCACTTGGTAATTTGTCTTTTTCTTTATCTTTACGGCGGCTGCGTAGTTTCAATGATTTTCTCACCTAGAAATAACAAGACACATCACACTGAGTAACATAAAAGCTGAACTGAATAAGAAGATCCCTGCATAGGGTTTGGTTGTGCTACGAGAATCAAATTACGAATTCGGATAATTTTTCTTTTTCGTAAATTTCCATTATTTGAATCTATCGAGAGGGAACATTGAACAATTTACTTTTGATAGAAGAATTTTTAGGTCCTCGTGAAAGTGGATAAAATTATTGTAATTATGTATCGATCCTGATGATGGATGCTAAGCATCCGAAACGTCGATCTTCTGTTTCTCGGTTTTTGTGAAAGGTAGTGCCGATAAATAATTACAATAATTTAGTTTTGGATTTTGATTTTCTTTCGTAATTTAAAAAATGATTAGTAATAAAAAGTTGTTACGAATCCTTTGCAAAGTTGCATTATTAAAGGAAATGTTCAGCTGGGTTTTATCAATAGGCCAACGATCAACATTACAAAAAATTATCATACTTGGTACCATAAAATCAAATGTAAGTAATAACAAGCCAGGTAACGTAAAGCAGCATCTGCTCGGCGTTAATAAAGACTAAAATAATGTATTTACCTCATCCAGTCTGAGTAAATCATCAGCTGTCATAGAACCTTTTTCCTTCTTTTCTTTCTCTTTTTTCTCTTTTTTTTCTTTTTTACGTCGTTCCTTCTCTTCTTTTTCGGCCGGATTCCCAGTTACATTGCCACTGTTATTAGCATTGTTTTTCTTTATAAAGCTGAACATCCTAGAAAAGTAACCGAGTTCACAAATTAATTTACAGCTAATAATTCTGTCTTCATTGATGGGTTAAAAAAGTAGATTTCTATTGCTGAGTGAAACTTGGTCGTGAGTCCTCAAGACAAAGACCGGAGCTCTCTTCAACTTGAAAATTAGCGCTATAGGTATTCAAGTAGAGCTCTACAACATCAAATTTATCAAGAAGAGATTTCTCTACAGCTGACAGAAGAGGAAATTTGGAGAATATTGGATACACATTTCTTCAGAATTCTTCTAATGATCAAACAATAGTCTGGGAAAAAAAGGGATGCAAGCTTAACTTTTGGTCGGCTAATTTGTATTTAGCGAAGAGACGTTCTTTTCATGTTTTAGGCACTAGGTACCTGTAAATTCGGGAACGGGCGATCGAAAATTTACAGGACCGACCGCGGATGGTAAAAAAACACGATACATGGATTTATCGTACAGAACGAGATGAATGGGTCGTTAAACTGTCTTCACCAAAGTAACGGAGCAAATTTACCAAAAAATCTTTAATACGATCGCGAGTACAAGAAATATATCGATGTTTAATTTCCTCATTCATTACTCCAATTCGATTTTCAGCTTCTACTTTTAAAAGTCCCGTTATAGCGTGTCGAACCTCGACTCCGCGAATGCGAGCTGTAAGATGAGTCTTTATTTATTTTATTATAATTAGAGGCAACCTGGGCTGTACCGCGCAACGACGGACCTATATAAAAGACACACCTGTAGTACAAGCGACAAGTCTCAAAGAATGAAATTGAGCGTACCACGTACGAACACAGGCACGCACTCGTACGTCTTATGGTTCAATAGTTCGGCGTGATACGTTAACCGCAAACCGAGAACAATTAATATTTGAAGACTACTACTAAATACACACTTGTAAGTCGATGGAATGCGTCGGAAAATCATATAACACGTATTACCTACGAACAGTATTATGTGTCAAATAACTTAATACCCTAACCATACTGGAGGAGAATTTTGTTCTGTATTCTAAATTTTTGCGACCATTTTTTTTTTTTCTTCATTACTGAATTTTCGGTTTTATCAATCAGAAATGAGACTCTCGTTTTAGATGCTACAACCGCAGAAAAATCGACGATACTTGATTCGATGTCAGTAAAAAATTATTTTCAGACAAAATTCATTGACTTTTTGAAACGAAAATCGATAAAAGATTACAATTACGGAGATCTGTGAAGACGAGGTTACAGCACCCTTGACTTGAAAAATTGACAAAAAATGTCTTTTTGAGGGAAAGATTGTCTCGCCTCAACTTCGAGAAAAAGAAAAAAATAAGTATGCTATTTTAAGACGCTAGGCTTTTCATCAAAAATAATATTGCGAGAGGAAGAATTATAAGTTGAAGTTAACGGTGATTAGAAAATGAACGATTTTCTGTTTAAAAACTCAATTTTGGAGCAGCCACACGCAGACTATGTGCATACGTAGCAGCTTTCAATGCATTTCTGGTCGAATTTTCATTATTAATCCTGACGAACCTGTAATCACTTCGAAGGATTGGTTAGTCAACACGACAGATTTTCATTCTTCTTCAACGTAAGCATCACATGCACGAACTGGCCGGACTCTGAAATGTTACAAAATGTTGAGAGAATTATAAAGTTCAGAGGGAAAATTTCAACTTGTAACAAGAAACATTGAAATTTATCAATCGAATAGTAATTTTAAACAAGGAATTGATGAAGACTCGATATTCTTCAGCGATATTTCTCAAAAATGCACAGATCGTGAGAGTACTATTCGGGAAGAATATTTTCAAGACGGGAAAGGCTATTCGATCCGGCTTCATCAACGATAGATACGACGAAACGTTGAATTAGCGGTATCTTAGCGTCGTGTACAGCGAAGATAATATGTCATAACTCAAAATAAAATTACTGATAAGAAGTACTGACAAGTGAGCGTAAGGTGAGTTCAAGTCTTTAAATTTAATTACCTACGTAACCACTCGACTATGTTCTTCAGGATGTCGAAAAAGGGCGAACTACATCAATTTTAATTTTAATGAAGGATTTATGGCGCAAAGCGCGAACTTATAATTACTCGTGAGTCTGGGCATCTTCCCACATCATTAGCTGAGAAATTTACCTCTCAATGAAGAGGATTCAGAGAGTTTTAAAAATATCAATGCAGAAAAATTAATTCTACATCATTCATTATTCTACAGCGGGCGTTACCTGAAGTATAGACGTATGAGAATTTTCCAACGATGAAACGCTAATTGCTTTAACAAATAAGGAACGAAAGAGTCTGAATACCAGAAAAGAATTGTTTTATCAGAATTTTACTTATAGCTTGAATACTTTTCTTTACTTGCAAACAGAAAATAACAATAACGATATTAGTTGAAATTTTTTATTATACAGGAAAAAAAAACAAACAAAAAAACAATAACATTTCTTTAGTAAACAGCATAGAAATTATAATCTTATAGAGTGTTTAGAACGTGGCAACAAGTTAGTCGACCTTGCGTAGTTCGGGCTGAGCACCGCTAGTATCGCTATGCGCTGGCTTGCTGGTACGGGCAAATAGGCATATTAGAAAAAAAAAAAGATGCTAAGCTGGTTTTTGCTGGAGATGTTTATTTTGGTGTACTGATGAACATACCAAAAGTCCCCACCCCTCCGATTGCCGCGTCGAGATCCACAGGGGGCTGAATGTCATCATTTTTGATTTTCTGCTAATAACTCGTTTTCTATGCGTTATTTCGAAAAATGTTATGGAATAAAAAATGCTCCCCGTCAAATTTTCCATAAGAAAGATATCTTGTGAAATTTTCATTTGAAGCGCTGGAGAGTCGCCACAGATCAATGGAGTTTTTTATTCCATAACATTTTTTGAAATAACGCATAGAAAACGAGTTATTAGCAGAAAATCAAAAATGATGACGTTCAGCCCCCTGTGGATCTCGACGCGGCAATCGGAGGGGTGGGGACTTTTGGTATGTTCATCAGTACACCAAAATAAACATCTCCAGCAAAAACCAGCTTGGCATCTTTTTTTTTTTTTCTTACATTTTTTGTGTCTTATCTTATTTGCCTGTACTATAACTAAATAGGGCAAGACCAAGAAGTATCTAGTGTAAAACTTGACGCACTCGTGCAAGAAATAGTATATTTCTATACTAGGAAATTGTGCAAGGCAATCTAACGGTCTTATCGAGAAAAAAAAAAAACAAGAGTACAAAATGTTTTCCCAATGTATTTTGATCTGGTAATAATGTACTAATTTTCCGAATTTATTGATTGATTGGTTCTTTGCAAATAAAACGAAAGAGGTAACCATAGGCCTACTAGTGTTCATAGTCAATCCTTTTATTTTTTCAGATCTATCATAGGATATTATTGCAAAAGACAAGTTGCAACATCAATAGTTGTAAAAAAATATGATGTAAGTATTTTATTGGGAAGAGAAAAAAAAAAAAAACAAAAACAAAAACTGTCAACGTAAGCTTTTATTATACGTATTTTGAAAAGTAAACATTATTGAGGACTAAAGTACAAAAAAACAAAAAACACGAAGAAGAATTTAAATTATAGCACTACAATCTACTTTTTACTTTCAACACAGTACTCAATTATATATTTTTTGGCATAATAAAATTTTTCTTGATAGATACTCGAGTAATAGATGGTAATTACATGCAATTTTTCTCAGACAAACGAAATGCGTCGTCAAAATACTTACTGCGGAGTGTCCGGTCATTGTTGGCGAACTTGGAAATAAATTAAAAATATTTTTTACTCTTCATCTCTTGTTTTTACCTCATTTCGCCATGACGTAAATACTACACATGTAGCCGATGATGATAGTATATCTCCAGAGTATGTTGGTAAAATAATAATTTTTTCAATCATTTTTTACAGTCGCATTATTTGGTTTTTTTGATTTAAGAATATAGGTTTTAATATAAAAGTTGCCGAATAGAATCAGGAACGTCATTGTTTGGAACAGTAAAAATATGGAATAAGCTCTTGGGAGTGGGCATTCGTTGTACAGTAATGCCATCATGTACATGAAAATAATTATGAATTGAATCTGTAAACAGAAACAACTGAATTATTAACTCACTTACTATACAATGAAATCAATATAACAAATGGCATATTTTCGTAATGATGGAATTCCTGTGACAGTCATCACCAGACATAAGAAAGAAGACCATTCCAAAACTAATTAGCCCTTTGTAATATGCGGTATTTGCTTTTAATACAGTTTTGTATAAGTACATCGGTAAGTATGCATAGTGAACGCATTTAATAAAATTAAGCTTTCTTATGTAGATTAGTCCTTTTGGCGTCGGTTTCAGAAAAAACAAAAAGTAGAATGACAAAATAACATACCATCTGCATTCTGGTGATGTATCGTTTCCACCATAAGTATTTCTGGAACCGGGGTCCAAGGGCCGCCAAGAAGTAGTATGCGTACATAATAACGTGAATAAATGCATTTATTGACCCCGCAACAACTCCCTGCTCACCTGTAATGTTTCCAAATTATTTCAATCATCAAAATATATCTACTAGAATTTCAGGTCCACTTGGGATTTTTAAACTCATCATTATAGGGACCACATTCCTAGAGAAGTCATACAAAAAAGTCTTGCTAACTGATACGCGATGTAACGTATTGCTCCTGATTTAGCTATGGCAGATCACAAACTCTAAAACAGCAAGTTGGATATTAGAAAATAAAAATATGAAAGCCATTACTTATTTACCTTTTATGTATTTCAGATAGACCCAGCTGAAGACTACCATGTTCGCATGATGATAAACGTGTAGGAATGTAATATGATTGTATTTTTTCCGCAGAATCATGAATACCTTCGGTCGAAGAGAAATAGTTGTAAAATATCTTATCAGAGAAATTTTTATTCAAATTTTCAAGTCAGGAAACTCACCGTATCTAGTAAATCTACAACTTTGGAAATCATGTATAGCCATGCTGCTCGGTTCAACTAAAAACAAACATATTATTTATTATAGTTCATAAGTCAGAAGACTGTCGACTGGACAATTCGGGTCTTCTCTAACAAACGCGTAATCAGCAAAGGAATTAGGGTGGTTCAGGCCTATACCTGGAAAAGCTTCTGGCCCTACCTCGACTCACCCAAATGACAGGCATACCTAATTCATGTAATTTCACTTTGAAAAATCTTTGATAATTTCATAGGACACATTCAACTTGAATAGCTATTTTCTGTCGTTCATCTTTATTTTCTTTAAACATTATTGGAGAAATGGTAATGAGTTCGAAAATATCTTCTCAACCTTTCCCCGTAACTAGGCTAATAGATCTGTAGTACATAGGTACCCAAATTTTCCAAAAATTGTACGAGCCCTCCCGTTTCATGTCATGCCCTCCTCAATAAACTCAATCGGTAATTTGTTGAGGGCAGAAGAGTAAATTATTATTGACTAAAAAAATGAATGTCTTACTGCTGGCCAGTAGGGGTTTATCGCGGGATCCATTGGATAGCACGCATGGCTCCATAAATAGTTTAAGCCGCCATCTGTGATGAATAACTGAAAATAAGAAATGTATCAATTTAAAAGGTTGATGACCTTGATCATATTATATTAGGTAAAGTTAGGTAATTTTTATTATTCTCTAGCGAAGTTTTCTTTGGTTTTCGTGGAATAGTGAAACTTGACAATTAAGGAGGATGTTCTTACAGAGTGGAAACTCCACTACCTATACAATGAAAATAACTTACAGTCCCGACTGCTCTTATGAAAAATTGAAAGCGGAACTTGTCTAAAAAGGAAGCGGAGAGGAAAAAAGATAATTTTAGCTTGTACAATCAGGTTCAAGCATGACGCCCATGCAGATATGTTGAAGAATGAATCCTGTGTTAGTGTTGACAAAGTTGAGAGACCTGTCAGTTTTCTGGGTATCATTCACTGCTTAGGTCGAACAGCAAAAGAAGTTTCATCTACTACACTCACAAAGTACTTTCACAAAGCGGAGTTCTTTAATTTGCATGTGACAGATGCTGAGCTCGATTTGTTACCCGATCACTTTTTTGCTAACGTTCAACAACGACCTCTAGACAGAGTAAAATTTACCAGACGCTGTTCACTTCATCCAAGAGGAAAACAATTCTGTTGACAGTGAACCCGATGAAGAAGAGTCCAGAAATAAGGAGCACCTACATCCTCGGTGAATAGTCTGATATAATTTGCTGCTAGAGCAAATTCTCAAGAGATACTTTCTTTAATGTACAAAGTATAGAGCCTCTTTGAACTAGCCGGTCTTAGGGATGAAAAACAATGTACCCCGACAAAAAAAGTTCAGTCCTCCCTTTATTCGACAACAGACAATTTTCACTGCATCATCGACGAATAAAATCAAAAAATATACGTCAGCTTAGCTGAATCGATTTTTCACTGATGACAAAATAGTGTTTCTTGTTAACGTGTGGTTTTTTCATCATTTCGTTGTTTGGTCAACAATTAACCGCATTAGAGCCAGGCCCGTAGCGAGAATTGATGAAAAATTGGTGGGAGGAGGGGGTGATTCTCTTGAAACTTTCTTATTGGAATTATGTTTTTGATTGGAAGCTTATGATATCATTGAAAAGGACCGAGTCCTTCCTACTCTACCACTACATAATTTTCAAATCAGAAAACATTAGAATTTTTCAATGAAAACATTTCTCTCCACAGTTTTTTCAGCGCTCCAAAATGTGTTGACGATTACCTCCTATGAAAGAAGAAATAAGAGTACAGTCCAAAATAAAACATACCAATAGAACTATATGGCCGTTTGATAAAGTTTGATATAAATTATAAACCAACATGATGGGTTTGATATTGAACGGTTGTCTTTTCTCCATTATGGCAGGGCCTAACTTGAGAACGAAATATAAGTACGCAGCCACTATTCCTAGAACAGGGAATGGACTCGACATCAAGGGCCATGTGTCCACTTCTTTACCTGTAAAATGAGAGAGTGTTACAACATTTTCATAATATTACGTTACATACAAACAAAAATACAGGTTGAATGCAAGCTACCCCAGAGCATCAATGAACTTAATTTACTGGTATAATACTAGATAGAAGAGGTGCAGTTCTTGTAACGATGAGTAAGAAGGCATTATACTGCATTCACGTCCTTGCCCAGTCCTCTCTCATGAACGGAACAGCTGTCTTCAAGAACAACAAAACGTACTCCGTAGATCTTGTGAATCACTATTTGTGACCCAGGATGAGAAAAGGGACCATAGTGGTCAAAATAAATTGATTCTTCTGACTGCTCTTTGTAAAAGAGCATGAAAAATTAAGTAAAGAACAATCATAAACAGGAACATTAAATTTTTGCCCTCTAAGGTCTCTTTTCTCATCCTGGGTCACATTTGCACTACATGTAGACAACAAATAAAATTACTACTGGCGCGCCTTGAAGGTGGGGCTAGAAAGCTTAAACCTCTTCTTTAAAATCTTGAAACTAATTTATTTGATTAACGGAATAAATGGGAATGGGAGATTCAGCTTGCATTATACTAGGTATTCATAAGTGCCTTCTATTCTACTGTATATTGGGCTAGTATAATGGAGGCTAAGAATCGACATTTCATGCCCCTAAAGTAGGTCAAGGTCATTGATGACGTCATGAAGCGTCACATCACATGAAATAGATTTCCGACTGACCCCCAGCCCAACGACATATGCACATGTCAGAAGCAGATTTATGGGCTCCTATAGCTCTAGTAGCTCTAGGCAGTGGCGCACACGATCTTCTTATTTTGTTTCGCAGCACGGTTGACTGAAACTAGATCAACCAATAGGAAATAACGTGTTTTTTTTTCTCTAGCAATCTTTCGGGAGGTTTCACACGCATGTTGTCCACTTGAGGCCAGGGTACCTATGATTTTATGGAAAGTTGCACTACGGCTCGTTCTAAACTATTGTACATTTAATCATTATACTCGTATTTTCGTCACACCTTTTTTGTTTACCCACTCTAATTGGTCATTTGTTGATACATTTCCGTCCCATCCAACTGTCACTATGAAAGAGTAGTTTCCTCTGTCACAATTTTCTTTGTTGTTGAGACACAATTTTGCGCAATGGTGAAAAATAGAATTGTGGAATGTTTTAAATTGGGACTTCACCACAAATTGACTTCTTTTCCCTCGCAAGAAAATCCTCAGGTATCAACCTTCTATGACGTTTAACTTATGATGACTATACTGCTATGGTATTATACTCTACTAGAAATTTGGTTTAAATATCTTCACTCGGTTATTTTTTCCAAAATTTCTTTTCATCACATGATTTTTGACAAAAATACAATTTGAAAGCTTACTTGAAAGATCGTATAAATTCTGTTTAGGCTCCATTCTGCTGGTATAATGACTTCGTGTACTTCAAAACGAGTACGAGAAATACTTTCTTTCAATTAAACATTTAGTAATTTCGATCGACTGAGGATTATTCACATTCTATTTTTCCAAAGTTTCATTATACTGTCACTCCTTTCGTCACATCACAGTTGGAGAATGGCTCCGTTATACTTAGTCATGGTAACCGCTATCAGGACCTCTGCGCTCGTGAAGTAATTTTAATATTTCATAAATGAATTAATAAGTTTTTTTGAACGTTATTTCGAGTAAAGTAAAACAATGTACATGCGATATAACTTGTTTGTCGACGTCGACCAACTTGATTTTGAGGAAAGCGGAAAACATCCAGTACACCGTAATTAATTATAATCTGTTAACATTCAGCTACAAAATAATTATTCCATTTTAATAAGCAAAGGAATTTTTTTTTTTTTCTGAAATGTTCGCTATTTTTGGCTGGATTCATGATGTGTATCATGCGTATTCTTATCAAGACCATCCTGGCTGGGTAGTGATGAAATTTTTCCATCTTTAACGGATGACTATTTCAGAGTACCCTTGAATTCTCGTCCTTTTCTCCTCAAAAATTACAGAACATTAGCGTCCAGCCAACTTTTGACAAAAACTGCGGGCTCAACCACTTTACTTTCACGCCGTATTTTCAATGTACAGTATTTTTTTCTTTGTAGGTCTCTCCTTGCCACTTTCGGGAAGTTGAATTCCTGTCCTCGAATATCATCTGGTAAGCTTTCCATTTGCCCTACTGTGCAATATTATAGAAATAATTGTTCGAGGATTCTTTTTTTTTTTTGAAATCCCCTTCTTCAATGATGCTGTATTTTTTTGCGGCTCAGTGGCTCTTCCAATCCGTTGTAAGTAGAAATACAAATATAACAATAGATTACTGGTCGGTAAAAAATGAATTTAAAGTTTTTGGCCTCTCAATGAAGAGACGACGTTGAAGTATAATCGAGAATAATTCTTTATGTACTTTTCTTCACAATTATAATTTAGGTCTAACGATTTGAGAATGTCAAAATAAACGCTTCGACAGTACGCCCATTCACCCTATTTCATACCTGTACATAAATTTTTCCCATGGAAGCTTACTTGAAAGAGAGCTTCAAGTACAAATATTACCAGAAAGAAGGTAATTAAATGACCTAAGTCTAAATGATTTTATTGTAATCTCCTAACAAACGATACGTCATTTGCCTTTTTATTATACATCACAATATGATTTCAGCTTCGTGAAACCGTGACCCAAAATGTACACATTGAGTCAAGAGGACTGAAATACCAAAGGTACAAATACTATCATTCGACAGCTGCATAATTATGGTCTAAATTTCATTTTTACTCGTACAGTGTATGTTATATAGATCGTTAAGGATTACGTTATCATGCTTCTGTAGTATCCTTCAGCAAAATTAGTACTAATAAATCGTTTACATGTATTACAGTTCGCGATTTTTAAAAATGAAAAAATTACTTTCAAGTATTTCAGATTCACGCTCAACGGTTCAGAATGTACGAATGCCCCACAAGGGTACAAGAGCTGACTCATCATTTACATGATACAGCTTCGGATATATTGTTTGGGATCTGGAAGAGGATACAATCGCCAGCGACTATTCTAGACCCACAAGTCCATCCGCGGCGCTGTACAGAACAAAATAGCACCAGATTGATAGCTTATATAGGGATTCTCTATGGCATATTTCTCAGCTAAAATATTAGCAGCCCTGGGCAATGGCAGCAAGGAAATTACCATGTCCATTATTCTCAATCCTCTCTACGTAGTAGGAATTGTTGGAAAGCTTGCGTGCACCTTTCCCCGAGGTAGCTATCATGATTTTTCTTGACATTACCCTCTCATTTCTAAATATTCATCTTCTGCAGAGCCTATACATATGCATTCAGATATCTGAATCATTAACGTCCACCAGCTGGACCGAATTTCAGTACTTATAGTGGAGGCTGGAAAATGGAGTCTGGTATACATTATGCCATGTTAGGTCCAGTAGAAAGAGAGCTATAAGGGCACAGGTCTCAAATTAGCGAAAGTGAAAATTTCTCCCTATTCCTAAAATAGGTCAAGGACACTCATCACGTCACTATGTCAGGCCTAGGGAGCTTAGTACACTGATTGTGGGCTCATTTTAATAAAAGCTAAGGATACAGGTTCCAAAGTAGTGAAGGTTGAAATTTTTTCAAGTCCTCAAAGTAGAATTGATATGATTTGTTAAAAAAGTAAAATTTATTTTGACTTTTTAAGAAATCGCAAATTTAAAGCAGGTCAAGGTCATTGGTCACATCACAAGCGACGGCAGTGGACATTTCCTGAAGCCCTCTCCCCTCCTTCTAACAAAACAGACCGCGGGTTTCCAGCTAAAAGGGAGAATTTCCAACTGAACTTAATTTTTTGTATGATGGAAAACTTCTAGAAAAGACAAAATGGTCAATTTCCTTAGTTCCAACTTCCACCATAATACACTACAACTGTATCACTGCCATTGAAAGCCAAATTAGCTTAGTTTAAAATCTGAAATGGAAAATTCTAAAAGTGTTAAATTTTACTCTCTCATCTTTTCTATAAAATGAATATTTTTTGAGATAAATATATTTCATAAAAATTGAGTTGAATCCTAATCAGGTGCTAATCTGTAGTGACGCTATCTCTCGGCATGTAAAAAATTAGTTTGATGGAAATTAAATACTAGATAATCGATAAAACTTCGAGTTTCAAGTACATTGAAACAGGGATGGTAAGTTCAAGTCGATGGCTGCTATTTATTGAGCTTTTAAGTCAGCTCATAAGTCAGTCAATGGGTGGTTATTAAGCTCAAAGCCAGCTCAAAGCCCATGCTGATAAGCTGTTTTTGGTATACCGAAATTTTGATTTGTTTAGATATGAGGTTTGACGAGCTTTTTCTTTTTTTTTTTTTTTTTTTCTTTTTGCTTGTCAATTATTTTGATTTTGGGCCAAATACTCTTTCGTTTTCAAAAAATTCTGACACATTTTGGGCCGCAAAAGAAGATCAAAACTCATCACTTTGCAGCTTATAGCTGATTGCTTCCACCTTGAAACAGCTCAAGCTAAGCTAATCAAAAATTTTGAAAACCATGTCAGCCCAAAGCTAAGTTTAAGCCAATGACGATTCGCTTTCCATCCCTGCATTGAAAGCATGATGAAAAGGTGATCATGTACAATTAACCATAACACTATAGCAGAATTCTATTTTACTTCAATTAATTAAAACGTTGATTTAAAAGAAGGTTTATCCTAAAATTCCTTCAAAAAGCTTTAAAAAATCAATTTTATACAAGTCAGATCAAAAAATTTGATAGGTACTGACCATTTTTTGCCGAACTGAAAAGTACAGGTTTTCCCAATAAAAAAATTACGTGGTCACCCATTCATTTCTGCCCTCTTGTACTCGGGTAGAGGTTTTACCACTTGTTCGAATGAAAACTTTGCAATCTTAGCTTCTTCTAGGTATCCATTGCATCCACAGTACTGCAATGATTGACTAAAACCACACAATTGTTTGATCCTCATTCATTTTATGGTGAATAAGCTTTTGAACAATCTTCAATCTCCTTTTCAGTTTCAGAGCGAGGGAGGGTCTCTTTTGCATTGTTAAAAGCAAGAATCGCCGTCCTAACCAAACCATTGTACCGACTTTTGAAAAAACCGTGCCCAGGGTAAAAATTATGAAAATCGATTAGTTGGTAAAATCTTGTAGAGGACTCTTTGGCAAGTCCAATGAGACCAACCGCAACCTTCTAGCTTGAAAACTCATCGAGATATAGACGTTCGAAGTCAAAACTTTGAAGAAAGTAGTTTTTGACTTATTTTGTTTTTAGGCTGTTTCTCAAAATCAACTTTCTCACCCTATAGTTCATTTCAGTTAAGAAAGCGCTTAATTATCCGTAAGTAAGGGGGGAATCAGCCAATCAGGAAAACGCGTGATAGTAGGGTATGTTATGATTGGCTGGTAACCCCTCGCAACCCGTCGTAGAACTCAGTACGAGGGTATCTGTTAAGCACTTTCTTAACTGAGACAGACTAAAATCCCGGTTCTATGCATTCGTATCCCTCAGTTTGATTGAATTGGAGTAGTTTTTGAAAATTTTCAAATCCTTTTTCGGCTAAGTTTCATATTTTTCAGCGGAAGAGGAGAAAATCAGAAAGAAAGTCAGAGTAAACTGAACTATTTCTATTATTCACCCTTTTTGACTCGTTGAGTAGCTTTTGATGATTGTCGAATCTCTTTTTCAGCTTTGAGCCCTGCTTAGCCCAGTGAAATTTTTTCTTCAACAAAGATGAGAGAAAATTGGAGAAGTGGTGTTTTGTATGAGCAAAAGCAATAATGACAGTGCCCATTGAAACTTTTGTATCGTTCTCTGCCTCATGATTTGGTGAGTACTGCTGGACTGAGTATGGACTCGGTGTACTCGTAGACTGGCTTTACTGACGCGGTAGCTGCGACAATTTCAAGATCGCGATAAAGATCACGTAATTGCCCCTGCCAGTTTCGGGACTGACGTATGATCCATTTTTTAATGACCTGATTGCGTGTTACACGCGTGCTTTTGCCCTTGAGTATTCGAGGCACACGCGTAGAGGTATTGCTCAAAAGATGCGATAGTTGGCGGCTTTCGTTTTTTGCATATTGTATAATGACGGGACAGCTTACAGACATTTGTGGTAGACGTGTCATCTTTAGAGCGCATGAATCTGCATCAGAAGAAGGCGTGATCGCCTAGATCTTGGAAAACTGATCGCGAAGCGCTAACCTTAGATATTATTTCGCAGATTTGAGATATGGCTATACCTAGGCGTTAAAGTGAAATAATCACTTTCGACATGTTCCATGTCTTTTATGATACCTGTGGCACAAAATTTGTTGTACTTCTTATTGGAAGTAAGACCGCAGTTCACAAAATAATATTTCCACGAAACATTTAAAAATTTGTCTCGAAATTAGATGTAATCGCAATATAAGTCGAAAATTAACTTACCTGTAGGTACATCTGTATCAAGTATAAGTACTGTAAATTGTAGTTTTTCCCTTATTATATTAATTATTTTCTGTCATATCCCGGATAATTTGGTTTATTAATTTTATTATGACGGATACAAACGTGTTTTACCGCTTGTTGCTTTCGTTTTCCAATTTTTGTTATGATATGAATAACCTTGAATTTAAAAGTATTCTAAAGGGAAGAAAAATATTTTCTCTTGTCTTTTACTGTAAGGTTCATGGCCGATTTTCGGTCACTTGTTAAAACCTAAATGATGAATCATATTATATTCCTTAAAACGGTGAATTATTTATTCTATTCGATTGCTGCTTTCTTCTCTGAATGTCAAAGGAGAAACTGATTAAATATATAAGGTGACCTATACCACTTTGAATTAATGAATATGAATTAATTTGAGGAGGAGGGTCTTTGGTAAACGAAAAACTCAAGCGAAAAATTTAGATCACCAACCCGAGACACCTTCGTAGTTCAGCGGTTAGAGCAGTCGCCCGGCAAACCACAAGGTTAGGATCCCGACGAAGTGATCCAAATTTTTCGCTAAAGTTTTTCGTTTACCGAAAACCCCCTTCCTCTATTATTACCCCCGCACATAAGTATCGTGTCTTTCGATAAATTAATCTTGTCCCATTGTATCGACAGATATTGGCTAGCATCAAGTGACAGACAACAGTAGAGTGTCAATGTATGGATGTCTTCCAAGTGACAATGGGGTTAACTTCCTCCTATGTGACACCGGATGACAAATTCCTTCATGTGTACATGATACAGATATCTATTATTTTTCGGGTCAATCAAGATAGATCTCATCGAAAGAATTTTTATTACGAAAAAATTATCAATTCTAAGGAAACTCCTCATTACGTTGGAAGTCAACTGATATCCTTTATTCTGATTTTCCTTTAACATCCTCAGCCTTTGGTTTTTTCGTATACGCGTGTAAGTAGAAGTTCAGGAACAAGATGAAGAAAATTGAACTCTGTACTATGACGACTACAGAGTAGGCTCTCGAAAGAGGGCATTGTAATATAATCAACGAAATCATGTACGTGAAAAATATGGCAAACTGCACCTGTTGATGAAAAATACACGTTTAAAAAAAAAGTAGTCAATAAAAATACTGTATGAATGGGACTTCTTATCGTAATTTACCATTTGTAAACGAGTGATGTATTTTTTCCACCATAAATACTTTTGAACGGAAGGTCCTAGAGCGGCTAAGAAGTAATACGAGTACATAATGACGTGTACGAATGAGTTTAATAAACCGACGATGACGGCTTGTTCACCTATAATTCATTCATAATGCGACAGTAATTTTTGGAACCTTCAATTTACGAGCTGTAGGTGTAGAGAATTTACTTTTAAAATGTTTGAGGAAAAGCCACGTCAAGACCACCATATTCGCGTGATGGTAAACATGCAAGAACGTGATATGAGACTGTTTTTTTCTAAGGACAAAAAATACCTGAAACAATAGAAGGTTTGCTCGTTACACCATTAACAGAGTCAGAATTGAAAGCTTGGATTGTGAAAGGGTGTAATTCTGAAAACGATATTATGTTTTTTTAAACACCAGATTTAAATTGGTGTACAATGGTACTTTGTGAGTGATTAAACGTTTAATACGAGTTTCTTTGCGAAAAAAATCGAAACTGGCCCAAGAAATTAAACTCTTCAATATTGAATGCTAATAACAATTTCTCAAGCACTAATTTTCAGGTTTGGGTCATTGGCAAAATTTTATTAGTGGTTCGAAAAGATATCCCAAGTTGAATTTAATTTGTTTTTTGGATTCAAGCTTTCAATGAATAGAGAGGAAAAATTAACTTCAATTGAATCATACTGTGTCTAGTAGATCAACAATTTTCGACAGTAAATACAACCAAGTTGCGTTGTTCATCTGAAAAAAGAAGGAAGAAAGAATTAGAGAGTAAAAGTAATCCGGAAAATTATACCGTATGTAAACAAATTTAATAAGTACAGATCGATTGGAGACACGCCTTGAAAGTTATTTTTATTATGAGTTATTATTTCCTAAGTGGGTGATCCAGTTGTAGACCGAGCATAAAGAGTTAAAATGATAATTACTGACATATTTAGAGAAATATCACAAATATTATACTGGTTATAATCAGCGGTAGATTTAACCAACGGGAAATTCAGTTTCTTACACGCTCCCTCCAGGCTCCGCAAGAAATTAAAAAGAATCCGATGTTCGAGCTTCCTGACTCATGTGGTACTATTTCTTGGTCCATAATCATCAGTGAACTCAGTTTCCAATATTTTCTCCCCACTCACTTAGTA
Organism: Aspidiotus destructor; assembly: GCA_035079395.1. Classification (NCBI taxonomy): domain Eukaryota; kingdom Metazoa; phylum Arthropoda; class Insecta; order Hemiptera; family Diaspididae; genus Aspidiotus; species Aspidiotus destructor. The sequence continues at coordinate 3,613,484 of JAVHKZ010000003.1, read as the reverse complement.
AGTCTTTCAATGAAGACAGTTGTGGAGAACTCATTGTAAACCCTACCCTAATTTTCATTCTATGATTTTTAAACAATTAGGTATATCTAGACTGAAAAACTTGATCACGGCAACTCTGCGTTCAGCGCTTCTCCCTCCTCTCCGTCATTTTTAAAACTATTTGTGTTATTTATTAGCAAAGAAAAAAATCACCTAGGCCTACTCATCACGAGTACAAAGGTCACTGATCTGACCATTACGAAACAACTAAAAAATTTTAAAATTTCACTTACCGCATGCCAATTTTTATTCATTTCAGGGTCCATCGGATGGCAGGCATGATTCCATAAGTAAGAAAGAGCTCCTTCATTTATGAATAACTGCAACATATCAGAAGAATCGTACATACATACATGAGAGAGGTACACATAATATTATGACCTTTATGAAATCCTTCAATGACAAAATACAGACGAATGCAAATGAATGCCTACTTATTTATGTCAACTTCCATCATTTTAATCTAGCTAACAATTTCAAAAGAGAAAATAATGCTAAGTAATCTCACCTCTATTTTCAAAATAAAATTTCGAATTGGTAACTTCTATTTTTCTTTACAACTTACAAACATTTTTCGCTGAATCCTCATTGCCACAATTCTTTCTTTGTTCATGTAACAAGCGGTCTCTGAAGAATTCTTTCATCGCTACATTAATTTCAGAACCCGGCCATAATTTTTTTTCAAAAATGAAGGGAGAAAAAATCTTTTAGTTTCCTTCCTACCTCAACTATAATTATGATTTCTTGTGAACCTCCGCACTCATTAATATCCCTTCATCACCTCCCCCGCCAGGGATTTGTAGCTCTTTCCTATAGGCTTTAGTGTCCGTTTGCAAGAGCCGAATATACAAAGGTATAAAGTAGTGGTTAAGCAGTCATTATATAGGCCTAACATGGAGTATACTGGGCGAACGGATGGAGCGAGTGTGCCCCCGAAAGCTAGTTAGCTTCACTACACTTACAATCGGTATAATGGAGATCGATCTCTACCTGTGCATGATTTCTTGTGAACGCACGCACTCATAAACATCCTCTGATTCCATAATTATATGAATGTTTTCAGCATTATAATGATTCGAATATTTATAATGCGTGCACAACCATACCTGAGATACAATATGAATATTTGATATGGTTTGATATAGATTGTAGACTAGAATGACAGATTTTATATTAAGTGGTTTTCTGTCTCTCATCAATTCTGGACCAAGTTTGAGGACAAAAATTAGATAAGAAACAGTAATCAATATCATCAGCTCTGGGCCTTGCATTAAAGGCCATGTATCGGCCTTTGCACCTGGAATTCAACAAAGAAGCTGTTACACAACTATCTGGACGTTTTCATAAAAAAACACAAAATGATATAAGTTATGAGGGCTGAGGTTGAGAAACAAATTCTGAAGCAGAGTATGAGTTACTTGTGCGGAAATAAATCTAGGACTGTGAATAAAAGTTTGCTTGGGAGAGGAATAATCCTTAGAAATTCTTTGCAACACTGTCGTCACTGAAGGTAAAATTCAAACTGAAAATCAGGCTAACTAAACTATGAGACCATCTTGGACGTTAAAGTGTTCTCTTTTTCAAAAATAATCGTCGGTAGAGTTCATCTAAGGAAACTCCGTAGACCAACGTCAACATTGTCATCAAAATTAAGAGTCTTCATTTTGAAAATTTTCTTCCCGTTTTTCATTTTTTTCACTCGGTACAAGGAAACGAGAATCGAAGGGAAAACGCGTAAGGAATTACCATGTTTTTCCCCTTGTATTGAAATTATTGTACAATATTTTACCCTTAAAGCTTTATGGCCCCATCCTGGGTATTCTACCCAAATTTATATTAATCTTTGGTGAAGATGTATGACTATTTATTGTCACTTACTTGCATCCGAGAAATAAGTTACAGCTTGCGTTAAATTAGAATCCATTTTCCCGGTAGTTTCTGACCGTCGAAGAAAAATCAGGCTAGAAGAAGAGCAAACGGGGATTAAAAACCCTTGCTACCCACATTAACAGGGTGATTTTTTTTTTGCGACGAACAAATAGTTTTTTTGTCAGATAACAGTATTACGGTCACAACGACTTCACATTTTCTATTTTCATAAAAGATAAGCCAACTCACTTTTCACCGTTTTTAGAATTTCTACTTTAACAAAATCAACTTCGAAACATTTCAGGATTATATTACGTCTACAATTAATTAGAAACGAAAGACATTGAATGAATAAAAATTAACAACGTAATATAAAACTGTTTTTGTAGGATAAAAACTGAGAAAAATGAGGTGTTAGTTAAGGGTACCTACATTGTAAGTTAATTATGTTTCAAACCGGTTGAATTTAAACAACAAATTTTCATATTTTTTCGATAGCTATGAGATATAATCAAGAACTAACGAGACTTTTACTCAAGTTTTGTATACAGTAGCACAGTACTCACGTATATCTACCAACAGATGCCTACTTTTTGTTACGTACATGAACTTCAACGAGTACGATATTTAAATTACCGGTAGCTCAGATTTTGATTGCCGCTTCATTGTTGAATATTCTTACTTTATAAGTATGATTCATCTATTTTCATTCTTGTTCGATATTGTGGTTTCTAATTTCCGGGTTCTTGATGGTATCATCTTTGGAAAAATCAACCTCACAACAAAAAAGAGGTCCATCGCCCTTGGTCAACCTCAGGAGTAAATCTTCGCCCCGGAAAGGAATTGTTTTGCTTGACCAAGATCTTCGTCCTACTGTATCAGTTTTCTTGGGGGGAAAAAAATCCCTAACAAATATTATTTCCGTGAATAATGAAAAAAATTTGGAGAAAAATTCTTCCCCTTCGATCTGCCATCTCCTATTAGATGTTGGCTAATCAAATGACCATTTGTATTTTCAACACTGGTTTTCTGAACAATTCCAGCGATGTGCAGCCCAGCAGATTCTATAGCCAGTAGTTCTACTGTCTTCCAAATAATCTTCGCCTAGCAATTTTGCATTCCAGGATCTAGTGTAGTATCACGTACTTTTCGCCTCTTAGTACCATAATATTATTATTTTTCACATTTCATCAATGCACTGGATCAAAAATCCTTCCCGTCTCCTACCGCCCTATAGCCTTATCAAGCGTCCTCGGCAAACTTTTCCAAAAAATTTTACTCGACGAACTTCTCTGATACTTACCTTGAATCCAATAACCTCGTTTCACCCGTCCAATACGGCTTCAGAAAAGGACGAAACACCTCCCAACCACTTATCGACCTCCAATCACAAATTAATAACTCGTTTATACTCAAATATTTCCTCTACTCCATCTTTTTTTACTTCCAGGAAGCCTTCCCCCGGGTCTGGCTTCACCTCATCATTTCTAAATTACATGAAATCGGCCTGCGAGGCAACCTTCCCAACATACTCCAAAGCTTTCTTCACGACAGATCATTAATGGTCCGTATCCAAAACACTACTTCCGCTCCTCTCCTAGTCCAAAACGGTGTCACCCAAGGAGAAGTCTTCAGCCTTCTACTCTTCATTTTAGCTATTAGTGACATAACTAAACTAGTCAAATTCCCCTTGACCCAACGCCTTTTCGCTGATGACTTCAACATCTCCATCTGTTCCTCTAACCCCCTACGAGCTCACAGAATTCTTCAAGAAACTGTAGACTCAATAACTAATTGGACCTCGAAAACTGGTTTCAAATTTTCTCCTTCCAAAACCTACTCAATCGTTTTCAAAAAAGAAACCCCATACCATCACTCCAACCTCTATATCCTCAAAATTTCAAAATTCCCTCTCGCAATTCCGGCAAACTTCTCGGTCTCCACTTCGATCAAAAACTTACATGGACTCCCCATATCAAAATTTTGAAAGCGAAATGCACTCAAGCCCTAACCCACCCTTCTAAAGGCTGCAACAGAAAACTCCTATTACTCATCTACAAAAGTCTTATCCGTTCAAAATTAGATTCTGGTTCCCCAATCTACAATCTTGCCAGCAAAACCGTCCTCTCTTTACTTGACACTATACGAACTTCCGCCCTCAGGATAACCCTGGGTACCTTCCGCGCAAGCCCAAAATTGATTTTGTGCGCAGAATCCGATGAATCTCCCCTCTCCTATCGTAGACTCATCCTAACCTCTAATTTTTCATCATCCGTATCCCAGGACCCTGAACTACCAATTTTTGACTCTATCTCCCATTAATACCCCACCTCTCCATCGGCTTCCAATAAATATATCCTTATCCAATTTAATAACTCACTCGGCATCCCTTTCGGTACAAACCCCTTACCCCTCATGAACATCACCACTCCTCCTAGGATCTTGCCACCATCAAACATACGATTCGATCTCACTGATTCGCCCACACCCAATAACTCTATCATCATCCAAAATATCAATCTCTTAATCAGGGAATACCCCAATTCTTCTATTTGCTTTTCGGACGGGTCTAAATCTAACAACCGAGCATCTTATGCATTCTCCGTAAATGGTTCCGTGACTTCCCACCGTATTCACAACATCGCATCGATATTCACTGCCGAACTCATGAGTATATTTTCTTGTCAATCCCACCTCTCACAACTTCCCCCAAATAAAAACTTTTTTCTCTTGACTGACTCTCTTGCTTCACTCCACTCCATCTCCGACCTTCACAACTCATATCCACTCACCCAACGCATTCAACTCACGCTTCTCACCCTCCATTCCATCAACTCTCACATCTTTTTCATCTGGATTCCCGGACACATCAATTATCCTGATCACGATACAGTTGACCTATTCCAAACTCTGAATAAACAATCCCCAGTACTCTGGTCCAACTAACAGACCAGGGACAGGGTTTCGCGGGTCGCAAGTTGGACAGGCCACAGTGACTAGATAGTTTAGAAGATAGATGTATTGCCTACTCAGTTCGCCGTCCATTGTCTTCGATGGATAGACTCATTATCAATAATAGATGCGCCGCGAAGCGACCACTACAGTTTTTTCACATTAAGGAAGTATTTGAGAGACCAGTGGTACATTCTAAAACTCTTAACTCTTTCTCAAGTCCTTCCTCATCATCCTTTAAGACTACAATGAATAGAATTGGATAGTGTTTAGAAAATAAAATTCCACAATATAAGAATGTGCAGGATATTATCTCACCCAGTATTTTGCGTCATATCCAGCGCGTTTCGCGAAAGCCACGGTCCGAAGCACATGCATATATTATATCTGTGTCGTGAAGGTTTGAAGATTCAAGACAAGTCGGTGAAAAGGCGTTGCGTGAGGGGAAAAGAGGTACCACTTGCGTTGTCATTTATAGCTAACAAATGAGTGAAGCACTTCAGACTTCTTCTTGAGGGACGCCGGTCTAGATGATTTAGTGAGAAGAAAGTTGCTCTTCACGATCCTGTTTGTTGTAGATCTGCTGTACAGGAAACTCTGTGAAAGGTTTGAGAGGTTGCCTCTGAGACTTATGAGATGTGGTCTTTAACGTAAGAACAATCAAAATATTTGACTTGCTAATTCTCTTCTACGAGCGAACTGCATGTAACTCGAGGAAGAGTTCTAGGAGAAAGTTCTTTGTTATCGATACAGAATATGGCTACGGAGTTCTTCAAAATATTTCCATCACATCATACAAGCGCCATTCCACAGAGAAAAGAATGAGCCAGAATTTTTCTGTGCCATCTCCCCTGTGGCGTGTTGCTCATCGATTTAATCGAAAAAGATCTACTCCAATGAAGGTACATCGAAACTGTAGTAATAATATTTTATTAAATGTTTGGTAATTGACCCTAAAAATATTTCCTCATAGATGATAAGTACTCAACTACGATATATTGGATTTTTATCATACATACGCTCGTCATCGTCTAGTCTATAAAATAATTGTTACAAAATTATTATCATAATATCTCCCTATAAACGTACTAAGATTCTTAAACAAACTTAACAAAACAATGAGTTACAGTGGTAATAACAATGAGAGAATTAATAACAATAACAATGAAAATATCAACGAAAACCAATGTATACTGCCCGGCCCACATCATTAGAAAGATTTACTGTTTTTCAGAACATGAAGTACTCGGAAAGAAAATTAAAAAAGAGCAACATGTGTTATATTTGACGGAATCTTCCTGTTTTAAAACTTATTATTACCTCTGTGTAAATTATTTAAATTCAAATTTGTAAAATTTGATAAGTGTGATTTTTTTACGCATTTTTAAGGAGGTACAATTGTGTTTTCTTGATGCTACCAAGCCCCACTCACTCACTTACTAGCACTCTCACAGTGCAAAAATAATTTACTTAATTAAGGCGTAAACTATATCAAATAATTCAGTCTAGTTTCCTAAAACTTAGAATTTTAAAGCAGTACTTATCAGCTGAGAATATTGGTCAACCTCATGGTTGTAGTCTTATAAGTAATATAAGTTTAATAAGTTAATCTAATTATTTAATATTTTTTTCCTAATCTCGGTATGATGAAAGAGTATTTAGCGACTTCGATCGAAAACTCACTACCCAGGAAACTCGAATGAAATTTCTGCTTTTATTTTCCATCAACTAAATTGTGGATCCATTAAATCAATATCCCCTTTTAATAAGGTAAGCCTAAAAAATTCTACGCAATGTTGAGAACAATGTCATCAACGGCCGAGCAAATGACCCATTGTGTAGTCGAGGCTCGTTAAAATGTATAAAAAAAAAGAAAAAAGAAAGTCTATTCAATTTTCGTTCTAATTTTTTTTCGAAGCCCTAATTATGATTATTATTCATCTTGTCTCTGTTGCACGTGACGTGCTATCACTAACTATCGGCAGTGATAACATGTCATTTCTACGATAGAATGCTAAGGAGGACTATTATTAACAAAAATAAAGAGATCGAATTTTATTTTAAGTTATTCTCGTAATTATTGTTCATCGATGTACTTAGTACTTCGGACCTATAAAAAATATTCATACATTAACCATATTAAAGACACGTGTAATATAATGTATCTTATAGAAAAATATACAAAACAAAATTAGGTTGAATAAAAAGTATAAAATATATTGCTATACTGGCTCCAATATATGCCTCTTCGAATATATAAGACAAGTAAATTATAGTACTATCGAGTGGTTGGATAATTAACATCAAAGGCCATTCGTCAGAATTAAATACCAAAAGGTTCATCTACCATTATTCAACCATTATTATAACTAAAATATTGAATGGCAGTACAGTATCAAAATGAAAGGTAAGTCCACTTATGTTGACACGTCTCAAGGTTTTTTTAACATTACTTTCATTCTAGTTTTTCACAAATCACTCGACTTAATTTCAACTTTTTTATCGTGCCACTTGCATTTCGAGCGAACTATAAGACTGTAAAAAATATTTGTATCAATTAAATAACGCTGCTCACCGCAGACAGATCCATTTCTATGTTCTCGTTGGACGGAAATGAGGAACCTTTCAACACTACATTACGAAAACGATACCTTACAGAGACGCACCGAATGAGAGTCACCCTTCGAACGCTTGCAGAGTTTCCATTGGAATTATAAATATACAGATGTAAAGAAATTCTGCTCGTAAATAGCCCTACAAGAAAATTTCTATATCTCTGTTCCTGACTCATTTTCGTCGTCCCGTTTTAACTACCCACTGTTTTCATTTAAAGAATTTTTAGTCATTTATTGCTAAAAATATTGAACTGGAATCTAAAAATTGATCAAGATGTTAAATATTCAAGGTTGAAGGGTAGGTATTTTAGATACACGTCATAAAATGCAGAGAACGTGGTGATAATAAATGCAGTAGGGTTGTAAACAACAAAAAAAAAACAAGAGTTTTAACAAAGGGCGAGGACAAATGAAAAGTTGGCAAAATATTACCATACGTTATCTATTTTATATAAGTTACTATGTCCCAAAATTAGAGTATGACGTGTCAGTATCACGACGCCCGATAAATTCTATTCTCGAAATTATACACGGCCATACGACGAAGAAGTTTGAAAGTCATCAAAAGCGTACATGACCTCGTGCTCTATATTTCTTTCTGTCGCCCTAATTCCATGAAAATTTACAATATTATACATTTAGTCCTCTCTAGATTTCCGTGTATATTTTCAATTACGAGAGATGTAACCTCGCAATGTCCTAATGTACCAGATCGCGGCTGCATGTTATCTATTATTTTAATTATCTCTTTAAATACCGCCACCACTTTCCAGTTGTATTTTGCGCTACAGTCTACGTAAGAACATTTCCACTGTTTTCGAATTAAGCTGACAATTTCCTTCAGCTTTTCTTTCTGCGTTTCTGTGCCTTTATTCCCGTGGTTATTTCTGGAAATTAAATAAAGATGAATATATAGTAGGCTATACGTTTTTGTTGAAAGCGCCATTCGCGCCGAGCATAGTATATAATTCAATTAAAAACGATAATGTATACGAGAAGATACGAAGAAATATATATTTTCTTCTTTGGGGCTCAGTCATTTTCCTGAACAACGCGTTCAACTCTGTTGACAATTTATGCCATACTAGAGAAAATTTTCTGCTCTTGGTACTCTCTTTCTTCAATAAATGAAGACAAATTTTGACTGCCTACAGTTTTTCACTCGGTCAATTTACGAATGAAAAAATTACAGCATGTTCGAGTCAGACAAGACTGAGGATATTCTGTTTTACTTGTTTGTTGTTGGAAATCTTTCAGAATGTGAAGTTTCAAGATCTCAATCATTCTGCACCAATGGCATTTTTCCTTGGGAAAAACTCTCCTTAGCCTGAACGCTGAATGTATTTTCGACTTGTTGACCTCTCACAATCAGGTGTTCCTAATCAGGAAGACAAAAATCATGTTACGCTTGTAGTTCGTATTGCTCGAAAAAATCAACTAACAGAGAAGAGAGCTGGCAAGAGATACCAAATGTAATGCATCTTCAGGCTGGGCATCAGCCTGAAATCTGAGTGACGTGACGCTTTATGACATGGATAGCGGAATAAATTTTTCTCAGCGGGTGCAAAAGTTTTTCAAATAGTATTGCTACATCAAGTACCATTTAATTTTTTTCAGTCGTTTGTAAGGAGTGCTTGTCTGGGGTCAATTTGCCCCTCCCCCATTGCGCCACCCATGCTTTATGACGTTATCAATAAGCTTCACTTGACTTAGTTCATGGACATGGAAAAATTTCTTCCTTTAGCCTTCAGCAAAGGAATACTAATAAAAGATCGATACATCAACCTCGATTGTATTGATAAATTGATTGTATACTAGTCTGCTACAGTCCATTAATGGCCTAGCTTGCACGATGTATACAACATAGTATCATGATCATTCAGTACCTATTTAGTCTAGTATACTGCATATTGAGCTGACAAGCGAGCACACTCGCTCTTGGTCTGCAAATAAGGTATGAAGCTGTATTTTTCCCCACTAAAGATAATGTACTTCTTACATACCTTAATCAGGTTACAATTTCTGCCACTAGGGTTCAGCCACTTCGCTATGAATGGCAAATATTTTGAGCTAACTAGCTTTTAGAGACTCTCTTGCTCCGCTTGTTCGCTCTCATCCTTAATCACACTGTATATTAGGCCTATGAAGTCGAAAGGTCGAAATTTTCCGAAGTCCCTGAAGTAGGTCAAGGTCAAATGGAGCTGCTGTAGAAGGTTTAGCCTGCATAATTATACCTATGCACACCAGCTTAGTATACTGTGAGATAGGAGTTATATAAATGATTCAATGCTTTTCTATAAAGAGGAAAAATACTCTTTATATGGAATTAATCCGGTTTTCGAGGTTATGGTCGGACATATTTAGAAAAACTCCACGATACTCAATGAGTAAGTTAGAGGTAATTTACAATAGGTAACCGCAGAAAAGAAGAATCACAATTGAAGGATGGTTATGCCTCAGCAATAATTGTTTTCTTATGTACCATACAAGAATCTGTGCCGGTATGGTTCCTCAAAGTAGCTGGTTCAGATAAAACCTCGATTGGATCTAATAGCAGCGTGCTGCATACATTCACCCCCTTTGGCAATCTCATGAATCCATTGATCACAAATTTCTCTCCAACTGCCATACGTTGCAGTATTCTCAGTAGTTAGTACACTCTTTCATATGCATTTCATTTGCTATGCAAAATATATTATGAGGCTTAGCGTTCACACTGCGTTACTAGTATCGCGTTACACGTAGCGGCGTGTATCGTTAGTACGAACAATATAATTATACGCGTAACTCACGCCCTTCACACTACGATACAGAGTAGCCTATGATGAAGGCTATATCGCGATACCGTTTTTCGTGTATCTTTGGAAAACAGTATCGCGACGGTATCGCGATTCTTTTCTGTATGAAGGCGGCAGTTTTTGCACGGGAATGAATTGCAGCGTTCATATGATGCAAGTCTTTCGTTTTCAAGGGTGTTACCCCGTGTTGCTGTTGGAGGCTGGAGGCACTTTCGCAGGTACCTTGCTTCCGCCTCCGACACACTGCAGGTGGAGGCTAGCTGAAATTTTGAAGATCAACTAGAGGCTTGGAGGCGCCTCCAAGTGCCTCCAGATATAGTTTTGGAGATAGTGTTAGAAATGCCTTCAAAGAAGCTTTTGGAGTCGCCTCTGGAAGCACTTTAAACGTTGATCAGTGTGACCAGATGTAGCATATTGGTGTAACCAGATGTGTCGCTAGAAGATCCATAATGATTATAGTTTTCAATGAAAATTTAATGTTGAGCGTTGTGCATTCAGCCTCTTTGATGCTAGCGCTGCTTGGTTCAAATTAAAACCAAAGTTTCTAATACACCTTCAGAGTATCGTTTGTTATCTGGCAACACTGACAGGGCGATATATTACATTTGGTCACACTGATCAACATTGTAAGTGCCTCCAGAGGCGACTCCAAAAGCGTCTTTGAAGGCATCTCCAACACTGCCTCCAAAACTATCTCCAGTGGCAGGGCCATCGCCGGGGGTGGCGAGTAGGTATCACCGCTTCAGGCCTTGCGCTGGCAAGGAGAATAAAAAAATCAAAATTGTCTCAATTGAAAAAATCCTTATGTAAAAGTTTTGCTTTCGGCCTCGAAAAGTCCAGTGACGGCGCTGTCCAGAGGCACTTGGAGGTGCCTTCAGACCACTCCAAAAGAGTCCGCTGACACTACCTCTGAAGGCACCTGGAGACACTTTAGAGGTCAGGAAGCGCATCCAAACAAGTCCATCAAAGGCAACCACAGTCGGAGGGTCATTTTCTGCATTCCTTCTGGAGGCGGAGGCCAGGCGCGTAGATGGAAGAAGATTCTGGGAGGGGTTTTGAGCGTCAAAGTGCACGACATTTGTTTTGTTTTCACTTTTTTTTTTTGCTCTGGGAAGGTTTTTGCCACTTACACCTCTCCTCCCCCCGTCCTCATTTCTACGCCCCCAGCGGATGCCTTCAAAAAACGATAATGCCTCCAACATCCTTGCGTAAAATTTATTGATGACGTCATTCGGATTATTCTATGTCATGCAAAAGTGTTTTCATTCACACCAGCGATACAAGTCTCTCATACATGAATTGCAGCTACAGCGATACCGAGTAGGTATCGCAGTGTGAACCGAGCCTTAGGTATTTTCTATTCCCCAATGAAAACTCTGTTGACTTGTTGATAAACTTCGGGGACGATTACTGTCAAGAGGAATAAGTGGCAGGCAAAAAATTTCGGAAAAATTGATTTCATAAAAGAAATTGTTAGGTTTCTCCAGAGGTTTTTTCCAACAGGATCAAGATTGAAGTATTTCATTTCCTTTTTTCTAAGTTCTCCGCTCCGATAGAGCTCAACCCCAAGTCCAGTAATAAAGTTGCAAATATCTCACGCCAACCTGACAAAAGTGATCACCCGAAAGATCTCGCATGTAGCAGCAATTTTACCGTTGGACAAGGAATATGGGGAGTAAATGGGGCAGCCGAACAGTGGGAAAAGTTGCACACCCAACCTCAACGGGTACAAAGGATATCTCGAAAAATGTTCAAATAGTGAATAACAATTTCACCCGATCTTACGCTCACTCACATACCCGTTATTGGAAACTGCAGCCATCACTTGCCCCGCCACTACTTGCAGATGATTCGGGGTAGCGTGAACCCTATGCGACGAACCTACAATGAACGGTCGTCAATTGATGGTCTATTTTTGAGTTATAATCAGCAAAATCATACTGTCTAATACTCGTACGAATCTTATATGCATCGTTTTCATTTTATCGCTCCAAATTTAAATACAAAATTGCAGGATGTACTCATAAACTATAATGTTCAACTTACCCAGTTAGGTAACTAAAGTGCGTTCGGTGAAAATTGGAGATTAAATCTTGCTTGTTGCCAATTATCAAAATGGGAACATTTTTGATGTCGCGACTTTCAGCTATTTGATCTCTGATAATCCTTATATACTGGAACGTTTCCAAATTTGATAAATCGAACACGAAAATATAAGCGTTTGCATTTCGTAAGCCGAAACATGGAAATTCTGCCCACTCGACGAAGCTGTTCGTTGGGTAATGGGGTATCGGAGGCGAGTCGGTTATCTTTAATTGGTACACGTGGTCGTTGAAGATCACAGATGAGTAATACACATGTTTTGTTTTCGAAGGCGTGTACGCTTCATTGTAATGATTCCATACAAATTGCTGCAAATTGAAAGAAATAGGAAGTTGAAGTAACAAGACCAAGTATATCTTAATAAAGAACAAAAGCCTATAATTCAAGTTCTAAAGTAAGTCTTCCGAAGGTAGGCAGGTCAGAGATCTCCTAGTTCCGAGGCACCCAAATCCTCCTTTTTTGACTAACTTGAAGAAATTTCAAACTTTCTAGCGAGTTTCTCATCAGCTGAGTGAGGCCTTCTTATTACGAAATACCCCTCCCCGTATGAACTTACTTTAATTCCGAGTTGATTAACAGTTTTTCCGATGGGTAAGAAGGTTTGAGATTGCCTGGTTCTGCGTCACTTTTAAGAGGAATTTTGAATAATTTCAAGTTTTCTAGCAATCGTTTTGAAGATATGTAATTCCGTCATTTTTTGGTTCCATAATGTCCTCCTTATTACATAAATTTTAATAATTTCAAATTTTTAAACAATTTTTCCAATGAGTAAGAGGTCCGAGATTTCTTTCATTTCGTGGCACCCCTCCTCTCCATTTGAACTTTCAATAATTTCAAGTTTTAGAGCAAGCTTTTTGAGAGGGATATAGGTCGGAGATATACCGCATCTCAAATTTCTCTCTATCCTCTTGATGAAATAGGAAAAATTTCAAATTTTCTAGCAAGTTTTCCAGCGTGTTAATGGGTTTGAAATCTCTTGCTTCTAAATCTAAAGGACTCCTCCCCGAACAAATATTTGATAATTCAAAGTTTTATTTATCGAGAGGTAGGTGTAGATCACAGATCCACTGGATCCTAGATACTCCCCTCCTCCATTTTTATCTAACTTGGAAACATTCCAAACTTTCTAGCAATTTTTTCAGCGTGTAAGTATGTTTGAGATCTCTTTATTCCAAGATACACATTCCATAATATGAACCTAAAAAATTAGTTTAAACGTTTTAGCAAGTTTCTTAGCCCGTGACTAGGTTCGAGATTTCATCGTTCCGAAGTACCTCCTTCATCATATGAACTTTCAATAGTTTTTCGAGTAGTAGGTCGATCAGAGATATACTGCATCCTAGATACTCCCTTCTTTAATACATTTCAAACTTTTTGGCTAGTTCCTCAGCAGGTAAGTAAGTTTGAGGTCTCTTGGTTCCGATGTACACTCTCTATAATACGAACTTTGAGTAATTTTAGGTCTTTCACGGTTTCGAAGTACTCTACTCCTCCTCTGTATTAAGTTAGAATACAGTCAAGTAGGTCTAAAATTTTTATATCTCGAGGTACCATCGCTTCCTTCTATGAACTTGGTGCAAGAATTTCTCTTCCTCCTTCCAAAATTTAGAGCAAGTTTTTGAAGAGATGCGTAAGTCGGTAATGTCCTCTAAATAGACTTGAAAATTTTCGAGCTTTCTAGCATGTTTCTTAGCAGCTAAATAAGTTCGAGATCTCCTGATTCTTATTCAATGAATTTGGAATAATTTGAAATTTAAAGTTTTTTAGGAAGTAAGTTGGTCTGATATCTCTCAGTTCCGAAAGCCCCCTCCTCTCCACCTGCTCCTCATCCACGTTTTCTCCATGAAGCTGGGATAATTTCAAGTTTCTCAAAAACTTCTCGAGCAGATAAGTAAATTTGAGAGTTCCTGGTTCCGAGGTGGCCCTCCTCCCCATAATATTATAAACTTTTGTCTTGAAATAAATTTGGGCAACATTCAAATGAATTTTCACAGAAACATGCTCCAAGACTTGATCATTAAGCTGTATACCAAGGAAGACGGAATGAAAAAATTCTAAATACTGAGTCTCGGTGGTTGGCTAGGAAAAATTCCTACAAATGAAAAAGGAAGAGGGTTATCGAGCTATATACGCCGCAGGAAAGGGATTCAAAAAAATTTCTCGTCCAAATTTCAATGGAACTGTACTTACCGCAGTGGTCGAATAATTTTCCTTTCAATACCACCATCAGAAGGAGAGTTTCAAAACCACGTTCAACAATTGTAAGAAAAAAAAAAAAAAAAAAAAAATACGTGTATACGAAAGCGGAGCAAACGTGTCGCAGTGAAAGTTTTTCAGTTCTCATGTATATATTTTATTTTCGGACCTTGTCCTGGGAAAATGATTTAAGGTGAAATTTGCATTCGAGTGGTGTATTTCCTGAATAAATTATGCGTAACATAGACAACCTTGTGCACCGACATTCTTGCGAACATGAAATTTCCCCTCCTGTAAGACCATTCTCGGCGTTCGTTTTGTACAACCTAGTAACTGATGAAAATCAATACTATTTTATCTTAACTGTGTAAACTGTCGTCCTGTGAAATGTTTCGTTTGTACAACCGACAAAATGAAGATGTTTTTATTTTTACAAATTGCGAATATTTTACACAATGGAAATATACCAAAGCTGAACATAGACAAAGACTGACTTATATACGTGTATACCCTAATTACTCATGTCGTTTTACTTGAGGCTCCGGTGAGCATCAATATTAGCCATCACCCAAAACGTCAGGTGCTCCGTGTGTTTATCCTCGCTGAAAATGTTCCCCTCAACTATTTTTTGAAACGTGGATATATTATTCTTAGGGGTCAAACAAAATTAGAAAATAAGTTGAATTTCGCGGTACGGCACAAGATACGGTACAAAATACGTAAGATGAATTGATTTCAATAGTGCATAACGCATAGACTCGTTTTTCTTTTCAACCTCTTTCAGTCCCATTGGTGACAAAATTTTGAATGTGTAAAAAACATGCGGCGCTAAAAATTCCAATAAATACCTATTTTGAACAAGATGATTTAATTTCACAAAATCAATAAATATGTACCGGTATCAAATGTCAATCGTTTATATTTTCTCTTTCATTATGTTTTTATTAAGAGCGTTTGAAGCTAAAAAGACCCGAACACTATGCAACTAGGTAACGTTCAAACAAATGAAAATGATAATATCTAGCAATCGACGTCACGGTGTCCTTCGTGCTAACAGAGTTGATTGACCAACACGATAGTTTGCCACTACAGTTTACATTAGTGATGAATGTCTCACCTGAATAATGGACGTTTTGCCTACACCTTTCGCCCCGAGAAATATAACTTTAACTACATCATCCATGGATTCAGTACAGAACTCTATCTCTGACAAAGAGCTATCTTTTATGTACGATGTATCATCCGACAACTGAAGGCTACATTCTGAAATTGAGAACAGATTTTTTTTTCTGTTATAGTGGTCGAAGAAAGTACGACGATTATGCGAATCGGAAGCTCTAGGATCATAACTTACCAACTTGTATAGGAAATTCATTATAAATTGATCTCATGGCAATTTCAACACAGCATATACAGCGTGATCGACACGTTATCAAACATATATATTCACGAATTAACAACGAAGGTTGAAAACGAACGAATGAAGAGAGTGGATTACGATGAACGACGATGAAATTAAACAGACACAAAATAGAGCCAATTTTAAAAGAATACAAAAAAGTAAAGAAATAAAAGAAAATGCAGGAGAAATACGACGAAACAAAAAGAAGAAAGAAAGGAAGGAAGAAAATTACAAGTAAATTCACTTTACGTAATTCGGAACATCACATTTTGATTTTTTTTTGACGAGAAATAAAGAAGATACGAAAATACGGTCATAAATTTCGCGATACCGTGCTCGACGGCTTTCAAGTGCAACAACAGCATCCAGGGACGCTTGGGTACAGCTCCATAATATTCTTAGCACTGATTCGCGGCCCCTGTTTTGGCGCCTTATTTCAGCCCGAGGCCAAAGGCTTCCACTACGCATGCATGCGACGTTTACACCCTTATACATTGTGAGCTACGGCCACCCGTCGCGCCGTTCGGTATGCTGCTGTAATTGGCGCACAATTTCTAACCGCGTGGTTTCTGAACAGTTATTCCCAGGACAAAAGTAAATTAATTTTCGTTGACAGTTGACATTGTCCTATTTCTGTAAACGACGTTCCGCGACGGAGTGTGTTGAAATGTTACTGAGGTGAAAATGTCATTCCATTTACTCGGTCAAATTATCGAATATTAAATAGTTCTCGGCAGCGGTAAAGGAATGCTTCTATAATTATATTTTTGCTGAGTACACGAGTTTTCTAGCGCAAAAATCCCAACTTTGAGAAGATGATATATTTTTTTTCACGTTTCAGACTCGCAATATTCTTCCGCGAAACAGGCGAAAGCTCCACGGTAGAACATGATAAATGATAAAAAATGAGAAAGAAAAAAAAATCCTCTCGTGTACTTGGTAAAATGCTTTAGAAAAATCCCCAGCAAAAGAGGAAACAAACAATCTTCTTTCTCCTTTTCGATAGGGTTTCAGAAAGGGACGCCGCACTACTCAGGCCCTTTCTAACTTCAAATCCAAAATGAGCGAATCTTCTCTAACTCAATCCATATTTTTCGACCTCGAAGAAAACTTTCCTCAGGTATGGAGGTATCACATCGTGAAAAAACTTTACGTACATGGTCTTCGAGACAAACTTTCTTCCATTTTACAAAGTCTTCTCAACACTGGAACATTATTTCTATAACTCCACCTCCCTTCCAATCGGAAACGGTATTCCTCAAGGAAAATTTTGTGCTATAGTGTCCTCTTCTTTGATATGTTTCATGTCTTTACTTTGCCCTGACCCCTAATTTGAAATTTTCCGAATGCCCCTCCTTCACCCCACTTCGCGCGTCCTTCCCCCTTCACCCTCGTTTCTCCGTGGGTGATTCAAAAATTTGTGAGTTCACCCCGCGAGTTCACCTTGCCCCCAGTTTATATAGGTTTATACTAGCTTTCTAATAGCTGTATACTAGTCTTAAACTAGACGTAGACAGAGAACACCACCCCCTAGGATTTCACTAATCTTAAACTAGGTTCATAATAGTGTGTCCGGGCGTAATGCCCAGTTTATACACTAGGTTCATACTAGCTTTTTGATAGCTTTATACTAGCTTTATATTAGGATTTTAGAAGTCTTCAACTACAATCTCCCCCCTCCCCCTCTCAGGATTTTACTAGTTACTATACTAGGCTTATAATAGGGTATCCCGGTGTAGGCTAATCATCAAAAATATAAACGGATCTATACGAGCAAGAGCAAGGAGTGAGCTACCCGAAAGCTATTAGCTTGAAACACCCAAAAGCTATCAGCTTGAAATATCCTGAGATAGACTTCTACTAGACTTTTGAGAAATAGAAAGACATGAAATATGATCTTTATTCATTTGGCTCCGCTAGAATATTTTTAGCGGGGAACCCACCATCCATTTTGTTAGGGGGATTACATCCTCAGAAAACGTCCTCGTCCGGGAGTTTCTGTGAACTGCGTGACGTGACGTATGGCGCCTTAGGACGTCATTAATGACCTTGACCTACTGTAGGGACATTGAAAAATTTCAATTTTCAGCCTTCATCATATCAGGCCTGAGAAGAGCCTAGCCAACTCATTTTCTGGCCGGGCATTTTTGCACCAACGTGATCGCGAGCGCGGGAAGTTGCGGGTTCACCGCTGCCATTGCAAACCTGCAATGGCCTCTAATTTTTTTTTTCTTCTATTTTGAGATAACTAGCTTTCGAGTGCTCCCTTGCTCCGCTCGTTTGCTTCCCTTCTTGGCTAATACACTATATATTAAGCCTATACAATAAAGGCTAAACTTACTACAGAAGCCTAGTCCAAACCCAGTATAATAAAGGCTAAAGGTCGAATTTTTTTGATAGTCATCAAGGATAATTATCACTAAATGCGATCATTGACCTCTCACTAAACGTCTCTTCGCAGACGATTATAACTTCCATCCGGTCAACCAACCCTCTCAAAGGCCACAAACTCCTCCAAGAAACTCTTAACGCCATCACTACAGCGATAATCACAAATGGTTTCAGGTTATCATCATCTAAGACTTACTTCGTTATCTTCAAAAAGAGAAATCCCATCCCTCCACTTTTTACTTTATGGGTATGAAATTTGCAAATCCTTCTCCTCGACTTTGCCAGACTCCTTGGAGTACATTTCGATCAAAAACACACATTGACCTCCCACACCGACATTCTCAAAAGTAATGTACTCGGGCCTTAAATATACTGCTATCTCTCACACCTCCAAAAATTGCAACATAGAACCCCTTCTCCAATTTTACAGGAGCCTTATTCGCTTGCGACTGGATTATGGAACTCCGATAAATTCATCCATCTCCTCCCTCAGAATATCTTGGAAGTCTTTCGAATAAGTCCCAAACTCAGTTTAGGCTGCCAAACCTCCTCTCCACTTTCATCGACTCTTTATAACTTCTAGCTTCTCATCAACTATCGGCTCTCCATTTCTTCGTCTTTCTATTTTTAATTCCATCTTCAAACATAACGGAAATCTTCCATCAGCCTCCCGAAACAAACATATTCTGCTTTAATTCAAACACTCTAACAATGAATTTTTCCCGGTTAAACTTCTTCTGTCGATTTATATGTCACCTGAATCTTGGATCCTTACCAAGCCCATCATCCGTTCTCACAGAAATCTCCAAATCTAACAACAGCTGCCTCATCACCAACGTAAGAAACTTGATACAAGAAAACCCTGATCACAATTTTTGTCTCACTCATGATTTTGAAACGAAAACCTGAACGGCCTACGTATATTTCATACATGCATCCATCGTCTCTCACCGCATCTGTGACATAGCTTCCATATCTTCTGCCGAATTGTCTCATCACCTTCAACTTCTCTCACGTGGAAAATTTCTCCTCTCCTCACAACACTCTCTCAGTGGCTCCTCCGCTCCAGACCCTCCGACACAAAGAATCTTTCTCCGGTCACAACAGGCTACCCGAACATGACATGATCTTGGGACATGATGGACACTATTTTTATGTGCGAGAGTAATATTAGAGAAGGAGGGTCCTGACGAGGTGATCTAAATTTTTTGCTTGAGTTTTTCATTTACCAACAACCCTCCTTCTCTAAGGGTATGATAGACCGAGCAGCTAAACAAGCCACCATTTTCGCTACCATCACCGATCGCACTCCCCTCCCCATCAAGGACTACAAAAATCATTTTTGCTCATTCGTTCAAAATATTTGGATCGAATTTTGAAAAAGTCTACTTTTAAACATACTTCCTCGTATTAAAAAGACTCCCATCCCTGGATGAACCTCCTTCAGCAACTCTAAACGAGGAGACATCTTTATCACCAGATTAAGAATGTTCCATACTCAAATCACCCATTCACATCTGATCGACTGAAACTCTCGATCATCCGCATCCTACTCTCACTGTCACGAACTCAGTCTAAACGTAGATCACATCTTCTCATGTCTCCTGCTTCAGAATCCCTGGCTCTTCATTAAATGTCTCTTCTTCCCTTTCTCAAGTCCTCCAACTCTGACCCTATCTCCCTTACTCTTACTATGTTTGTTTCATCCACATAACCTTTCATCTTCCTTTTTTTTCTTTGTAATTCCGAGTCTATCTGCATTCTGCTTGTATTTAAGTCGTTCACCATTCTATAATAATATTTCTTTTTTCAAGTATATTACGTATCTATATAATCAAGAGCTTCCATCGTCATATTGTAAATATTTCATGTATCGAGTCCATAATCCATTTGTTCTGCGCCTCGTTAAATGATTAAATTACGTTTATAAAATGTATAGTTGGACCAATGAGGAGAATGAGCTAACTTCACTTCAAGTAGTGGTTGTCTATTCATATATAACACAGGTACTCCCCTATTATCACGTCGTTTTCGAGGTAAAAATCAATGAGTATCTTTGTCAGAAGCTTCATTTTACGGGAATAAGTACTGGGAAGAGGTCTGTTAACAATTTCAAGCAAAAATATCAACTTTAAAAAGTACTGTATATTCTAATGAGCTCTTTAAAACCTCCCATCAGCTGTTGTACTTGTACCATGTCCAGATCCTGATTTTGTACCAAAAATACCAAACGTCTATTAAAATTCTATTTTGAGTTAATGGGACTTCAGAATTGCTAATTTTGAATTTCGTCAGCTCGTAAATATGCTTTAAAAATGATTATTCTTGTGTAAACTGATTCAATAATTAATTATATCACTATTTTACTCCCCCTTGAAGCAGAGAGATTGATTTTTTTGTATCAGTGCTTCTCGTCTTTTAAGAGATAAGAAGAAAATAGTTCTCCTCATCAACAATACATCTTCATTAAGATTCTACGAAAAAGACTAATAAGTGTGGAATCGAATGGTCAATTACTGATGTAAATCATTATACTACATCATCGATGGGATAAAATGAAACGTGATACTCGTCAGAAAAAAGGAATTAGCGAATGTGGTTGAAAAAGAAAATAATAAACGAAGGACTACAGCTGGTCACATAGAATGATATGTACGAGTAAGACGTATACAGGATGCTATGTGAACGTGAGTAAATTTCCGAAATTGTTGGTTACAGACGTATTCGAGCCCTCTTCGAAACTCGTGTTTATCCGACTATTTGACCTACTTTCTCTGGTCGTAACCTACAATTTTTTCAATAAAGAGAGGCGCTCACTAGCTCTACGTCGTTTTGAATAACTAACCTGGGAAACTTTCTTCGGAAGGATTACTGTACACGAGGCGCATACCTCACCTGAATATTTCTGTCTATTATAAAAGCAGAATAAATACTACTACTATTCGCAAAAAAGAGAGAACTTGCTCCCGATGACATTTTTTTTTTCGAAGGGGGGAAGGGGTGACTCTTCTTTCGTTCTAAGATATGAAGACTTATGACATGACCGTTTCAAAGTAATAATATTGGTACACGGGTACGGGTGCTAAGTTTTGTGCATACAAGTTCTTGAAAACTTTGAATTTTTTTTTTTTTTGAAACTTGGCCTGAATTTTCAAAACAATTTCTGGAACCGTTCTTTAGAAATTTCTTATTGAAAATTAGATGTAAGAATATGTAGGACATTGGAAAATTTGTGAGCTTATTCTCCAATAAACAATAAGATGAATTTCTGGGAGTTCGAACCCCCATAAAATTGATACCGGATTTCCAATTATGTATTTTCCAACATTCTGAGCCAGTTTTTGCAAAAGACGCATTAAGGGTGTGCTTTACATGTGAAAACGTGAGCGTAAAACATGATCCCAAAAATTAATTCTCACGACTTTAATTTTGAACTAATTTTTCTGATTTTTTGGAATGTTTTTCAGAAAGGTTTGATTAAAAGCGCTATAGAAACAGAATTTGGAATTTTTTTTGCGCATTTTTTTTACAAGCTGTTGAAGTTGGCGAAATTTGTTTTTTTCTTTTTCAATGCCATAAAATCTTTTCAGAGCCAAATTTCGAAATTCTGCTTCTATAGCGCTCCCTAAATAAGCCTTCATGAACAACATTCTACAAAATGATGAATGTTAATCGGAAATTCAAGCTTTGAGAATTAATCATTACTGACAGAGACTATGCACGTATACCAACACACACCCGACAAGCGTCGCGTAGTGACCGGTGGTAGATTGAACATTATAAGGTATTAGGGAGTTGATAGGCAACCTATTCTACACGAATTCGGAGTTCGCCAACGAGTAAAACACACCCTTAATGCTATCCAGAAATGTTCCTCTACTCTCATATGACCCTAAATTGCCTATAGTAAAATAAAATTCATAACTTAGCCATTGGGAAAATTGTCATAAACAATGCCCCTCCTACACTCCGAGTCAACTGTGACGATTAAAAAAATTTCTAACAAAAGCTATTAGGTATCTTTCGAGCGTCCTCATTGTTATCATAATCAACATTTACTTTAGCAAGTGAAGGACAGTTCTATTTTTAAAGGGTCAAAATATTCAACATAGTCTCGAGATAGAATTCAACAACAGGTGTTCAAAAGGCTTTCAGTCCTCTCTTAGCTTGAGGAATAACAGTCCATCTCTTCTGTCAAATGAGGTTTTCAATTCTTGATGAGTCATTATCCCTTACTTTATGCGGATCACAAAATATCTTCTTAATATACATCGCATACGACACATTGAAGTAGCTCTGAAATTTATATTGAAGAATTAGATAAAATATGTTTGATTGTTTTTTTCAAAAGAAATCGACAAATAATATTTTCGAGTTCAATATCATTAAACATTCCATGATTTTCAAATGATGTACAAAAAATTGAGGACTGATGCAGCACTTGGCAATTGCTTGTCTTTTGCGCTCACTGCGATGTAACAGCAGCCACCAAAGCTGCTCCCCGACCACTTCCATCTTCGGATAGAATATATTTGAACTGTGAAAAACATAAATCAATTGAGTGTACCCAGTATCATAATTTTACGGACGAAGTGCACTAATCGGAACTTCCTATGGTACCTCAATTTCCGGTCTAACTAAGCATCTCGTAACATTGTTCATGATAGTCTTGATTCGAGGATGTCGTCTATAGAGTGTACCGTCCACTGCTACCGTGACTGGGGACACTCCTATTTTATTTATCAATGTTGCAATGCCCGATCCTATAAAGCATGCCGCTCTCGTTGAAACTGCTTCCGCTACAAACCGCACGTCAATAAGATCTTGTTCCTCGTAATTTTCTATAGCTAGTTCTTTCAGGACCTCCTTAGTAAGGTCGTATGGACCTCCTTCAGGATCACTGAAATTTCATCAATAAAATTCCTTAATCAAACAATGAATGATTTTAAAGACTTGGTGGTAAAACGTTAGGATTAGAATTCAAAGGTCCGAGGTTAAATATCTACGCAATCTTTCAGTCTACATGAAAAAAATTCGGCGAGATATCAGCCATTTCACTGACACGAGTTGCAAATAGATGATCATATCGGCAAATATAATTCCAAATTACCTACTTTTCTATTCTGGTTATATATTCACTGCGGAATCCGTATTCTTTTGCTAGTTGTCCAATGGCTTGAGAACCACCAAATAAGATCTTTTCATGTATCAATTTAATTAGTACCAGCCTCATTATTTCTCCTAGATAGCGACCGCCCACACATTTTTCAAAACTATGGAGATAACAATAGAATCACTGCATGTTTTTGGTAAAGTGTACACCTATAGTAGAAATAGTAACGTACAGTTCTTCAAAAGTAGGTAGTCTACATATTACCGTAAATTAGAAAGATTTTTAAACCACAAAGATTATTATAAGGAACCTTTTAATAGGGTGTTTCCACCACGAGACTATTTCTCTAAACAATCGTTCACTCGCTTACTAGCGCTATTATTTCACTAATAAAACTATACAGGTCGCAACTATCCACAAGCTGGAGGATCTATGATTTTAATTGCTGCTAGTTCCATCGGAGCAATATGGAGGACTTACAAGCGAGTAAACAAGCAGCTTCGTAAAAAAAAACTCAATCAACTTCCTACCCTCCTGTTGGTGCCAAATAAAAAATAACTACCCATCAAATGTAGAGACAAAGGCACCTAATGTAGGTACCTCGAGTTTCCAAGAATATGCTACTGGAGAACTCAGTCTGACATGAGTCGACTCCTCCCTTCTAAACAGGAGTTGTTTTTTACAGTATTTTAAGCGAAGATTTCACTAACTTTTGCT
This sequence comes from Aspidiotus destructor, assembly GCA_035079395.1. Lineage (NCBI taxonomy): Eukaryota > Metazoa > Arthropoda > Insecta > Hemiptera > Diaspididae > Aspidiotus > Aspidiotus destructor. Next base: position 3,589,289 of record JAVHKZ010000003.1, on the reverse strand, counting down.
AGAGGTGTATCCTGAGAAGAGTCCACGGGTACCCGAGTCCACGTCTAGCGAAAAGAGCTCTTTCTATCCCCTAGAGAAGATTTTCCTGTTCCCTAGATTTTTTTTGCCCCTAGACAGATGAGTCTTGATATTTGAGGGGGAGGACTTGAAAAATGAGCTGCGAAGAATGATACTTGAGAGAATCTATATCAATAATTTCCTAACGAAACGTTGAAAAAATAAGAGGCACCTAATAAAAAATTGATATTAAGAGCAAGAGCAAATTGTTAAAGCCAATTTTATAACTGGGACAAGATAATAATCCTTAATATTGGTTATTTACATTCGATGAATGTGCAAGCTTGTGCAAAAACATTTCTTGTGACCCCTCCCTATACGCCTGAAAAATTGATCAGGAGAAAGGATATTTTACAATTCATCAAAATCGCCTCACCTGCCTCAAAACGTAAAAAATATCTTGAAATGTTTTTTAGACTTTGGAAGAGATTTTTTTCCGATAACTAAGAACGATCTGTCACGAGGAAATCTCTACAAAAGTTCAAGAAAGATAACTTCAATGGTTTTGGTGAATTGGAACATTCCTTTTCTCGCAATCGATTTTTCGGACGCTTATAGAGGGTTTTCTTGTCACAAGTCACATTGTTGAAATCAGAGATGAGTTGACTGCATTTTATGATTGACGGTACATTTTTGATTTTCATGCCATTACAAACTTTGCATTTGCAGGCAGTCAGGAACCCGCAAGCCCCGTAATTCCTTGGGAAACAGCTAGTCTTATGAGTAGACGCAGCAAGTCTGGTCGAGAGATTCCAATTTGTTAAAATATACATCATGGCGAAGTAATTTGATGAATTCTATTTTTTTCTCGATTCGCGATCTGATGACGTCATAGAGAAGTCCCTATGACGTCACGATCTAATGACGTCATAGATCGGTCCCTGTGACGTCATGACCTAATGACGTCATAAATCAGTCCCAGTGACGTCATGATCTAATGATGTCGTACAGAACAATCCCTGGGTCGGAAGTCAAAATTTCAAGAGGAAACCTATTTTATGAAAGTATCTCGAAAAATTTGCCGTGCTCCATTTAGCGTCAAAATCCAAATCAGCAAAAATGGGTTGAGTCCAACATCCCACCAAGTTCCAGCGGTAAGAATAATCGAAGGCCAAGAAAGGTCCGAATTCTTTCAAGTCTCTCTCTTATCATATGCTTGCAGGTCGAAATTTTTCCAGGTTCCTCACCTATCACCATCATCGAGGACATTTTCCGAAAATAATGACGTCATAAAAGTCGGACGTGGACTCGTTTTTTGAAGATACCTCCTCCCACAAAACAGATAGCAGGATTCCCCGCTAAAAAAAAAATTATATCTACGAATTTGGAATAAAGACTTACGTTTGATTACGTCCATGACTTGAAGACATAATTAGAGTTTTATCGTATTCTGTTAAATACTCATCTATCATGCCATCGGCTCCAAAATTTCCCCATTCTGTATTTATGATCATGATTGGTTCGGTAGAATGGCCTTTGAAATTTTTTATATTTTCTATTTTCTCCACGTAACAAGCGTTATTACCAGTACCTATTATTCATAATAGTGTTTATAAGTAGAAGCAAAAGTATTTCATGTATAGTATCTAGGTTCGGGTCTTTTTTCTTTTTTTTTTTCTAAATTTTCCATCCGAATTCATATTTTAGAGTGAAGCAACTTCCATGTAGAACAATTCAATCTAATTTCATAGTTGAAAAAAGAGAAAATTAAATAAATAAAAACCGTTTCTATGTGTATAAAAAGAGGTATCTTTGTCGGTCTGGTCAATTTCAAGTTTAATACATTGGTGGAAAGAAGATGAAATTTGCAATGAAATTAGCTTTTAAAAAGTATTCTATGAGCAGTATTTCCTGAGATACTATCTGCTGAAGTTAGATTTTCAAAAAAGTGTGTTTGAAGAAAATTACGTATACAATTTAGTGCTTCAAAAGGTTACATAACTTTGTAAAATTATTTGACTTCAAAATGAAAATTGATTTTATAATAGATAAAAGGTTCTTAGAGGTTGTAGACAGATGGATATCAAGCACTCAAGTTTTATACATGAGCTGAAAAAAAAAAAACGAAGAAAAAACATTGAACCAATGTTGAGAAATAGCTCTTCAAAGTTATTGTCACAGATAAAAAGTTGAAGTACGTCACAGACAAACAACTACAAATGAATTCAATTTTATAAGTTCCAGAGGCCCCATTCAATCTTGAAAACATCATCATGTGAAAGCTCATCCTTTTTTACATAATATAGACCCATTATAACCTCATTATTGATGATTTTGACCTTACTTTCCATTATTGCAATTTCTGAAAAATCAGGTTAGTGACAAAGATACCCCGTTTTATAGAAACTGCCACTTTCATTCGTGTCTTTATCTGAGTTAATTGTTTGTCCTATAACTTGGAAAAATCTCGATAATTGGACCTATATTGAGTCACGTTAAGGAGGAAATTGGGCAATATAGTACAGTTTCTTGCTCAGAACCTCGCAAAACGCATGGCTTTTCTCAAAGTTTGGTTCTTAAGAGAGCTGCAATAGGTCAATTAACATACCCTCTTGGTATACACAATTTGTCATTATAGAACTTCACTTACCGACAATCAAACCAATCCGAACATTTTGATCATAAACAGCTGACGACATCAGAGTTCCTGTGGTATCATTACAAATGACAATGGGCTCTAGTTTGACTTGCAGCTATAAACAAAATTATCTCAATGCAACAAATTACATGTAATTGAGTAGCGCATTTTAGTCGAAGGAATGAAAAGATTACGGTATTTTTACAGAAAAAATATTTTGACTTATTTTTTCCAGCGCACTATTACTAATTTCTCTAACGCAGTGAAGAATTTTTTCATTTTTCAACCTCTGAAGAAAAAATCCTAGAAATCTTTCAATTTTTCATAGTGAATATTTAGCACTTTTTAAACCCCTCTTTTTTATCCTTGCTAGTTTAAAAATTTCAGAGTTTTTTTAATACATTCTATATCAATTTTCGAATCTTCCTCGAGAGGGAGCTACTTTTCAGCACCTATTCCGACAATACAAAAATTCAAGTTTTCATAATATGACTTAAGCTAGCGCTCTAATTAATTTCTGTGGCGCAGTGACCAATTTTCATTCAATTCTGAAATTTTCAAATTTCTCCAATGCTTCTCAAGGAATTAATGGCTATTTTTGAGTTTCAGATACTTGGATAGCAAATGGCCATTTTATAGGGAAATCAGTCAGGGTCGTTAACGTAAGACCGTGGACCGGAAGCCTTGTGATGCATTATATCGGCAAAAGGCGACAGATTATGCATAAAGTAGCGTTGCGAAGATGATGCTCAATGGTTTCAGAGTAAGGGGTAACAGAGAACTAAATTTTTCTCTCTCAATTGATTGAACAGACACTCGTATTTTACTCAAGAATCAACTTTTTTTCAAGCACGATGTGACATCATTCTTGAAATACTAGACTACTGGAATACGAGAGGGGTGAAACATCTCTCGAATCTTTTTCAATTATAAAATTTGAAAACAAAAAGAACATACTTCTTTCTTCTGGAGAGCGTTCCTCAGCAAACTGACTACATTTTGGCCTTCTACTCCCGACGCTTCAAAGCTTTTCGTCCATTTTATGAGGTATCCAGTGTGCAAATCCTCTTGCCTAAGAGGAAAACTAAAAGTAAAACCCAAAGGTACGTTTTGTTTTCCAGAACCTTTGACTTGTTGTTCAGCGTGCTTCTTAAAGAAATCAGCGACACAATCTGCGACATGATCGAACAGCTATACGAAATATTTTCTCATGTAAATACATGTTGGTCAAATTGAGCGAAGGACCAAAATTCGTCAATATTTCTCGCGGAATAATTCTGTAAATATCATCACCTCTTCGCCAGTTCCAGTTTTCTTCTCGGCCGGAAGTTCGTAACTCTCCTTGAGCATTTTTACCTCCTTTCCTTTACCCTCCAGTGAAACAGATAGTACACGAAAATTTGTTCCTCCGAGATCTAAGGCCATGTAAAATCCCATTTCTATTGACAAAAATAGAAAATTCAACTGTAGGTATATTTTTGTTCTTTATAATTGAAAAAAAAAATTAAGTTGTGGCAAAACATTAAATCATGATTATGTATAACTCGATTTCATCGATATATCCATCTCGGTTATATCGATCCATCAATCTCGATAATATCAATTTTGATCACATCGATTCATTGATCGTGATTGTATTGAAATATCGATTTTATCCTCGACTGTGATAATGAAATTAGCTTTCATTATAGGCCTGTATTATAACCGAGAATAAGTCTAGTAACAATATTTCAGGCTAACTAGCTTTTGGGGGTTCACTCGCTCCGCTTGTTCTCCGCCTTTCTTTGGCCTAGTGTAAGTCGGCTTAGTATAATGAAGGCTAAAAGTCAAAATTTTTCCAAATTAAGGTCATTGATGACGCCATAAAGCGTCGCGTTACGTGACACAGATTTCAAACATACCCCCAGTCCAAAAAAATGTACGTCAGGATCTTCTATTGGCTAGAAAGAAGCGCCTGAAGACAAAGAGATATTTACGTTGACTAAGAGGTTCAAACTTTCAACAAAATTGAGAGTAGCATTAGGATCAATATAATTCCTAATGGATCGGCACTTCAAGATTTTTCTCCCTCCCCTCTTGTAGACTCACTCCAACGTTCAACTTCTTATCAAATGTCTCTCAATTCTTTCATCTCCCCACTTTGGATTCCATCTTCAACTCGAGCGATATAACATTCCTCCAGCCCCTAGAAACAAACATTATCTTGAAATTAAAGAAATTTTCCTCCAAAAATATAGAAGACATTACGAGCAACAAAAAGGAACGGCGGCGATCGGTTTTGATGTGAACCACACCATCATCAGATCGCAACTAAACCATAGGGTGAAGAGAAACGAAAGAAGGAAATTAGAGGCCATTGCAGGTTTGCAATGGTAGCGGGGAACTTACAACCTCCCGCGCTCGCGATCACGTGAATTGGCTGGGCTCTTCTCAGTATACTGCATGCTAGACCTGATATAATGAAGGCTCGAAATTGAAATTTTCCCCAAGTCCCTAAAGTAGGTCAAGGTCAATGTCATTGATGACGTCATAAAGCATCTCGGCTGGAAGTTCCCTAAAGTAGGTCAAGATCATTGATGATGTCATAAAGCGTCACACGTCACGTGACATCACGCAGTTCACAGAAACTCCCGGACGCGGACGTTTTCCGAGGATGTAATCTCCCTAACAAAATGGATAGTGGGTTCCCGCTAAAATAATTATGAAAAGTAGATCATCATTCCGGTACCAACACAAAAATGAACGTCACGAAACTGCCAAACAAAACATGCTCCGTGTCGTTAAGTGATTTGCAGGCCGTATTCTTTTCAGGCTTGATGATCTCAATATCCTCTAACCTGTTTAGAATCTTGCCCTTCAGCAAAGTGTGGAGAAGAGAAGCCCTCATTTTCGAGGGGGAGTGGCCCGTATAGAGAATTTGCCGGTGGAAGGCTGTTTTTTGCGGTTGATTATTGCAAATTGCAGAGTTATGCTCACCAATACGATCTGTAAGGGCCCTACCCGTCTGCCCAACATACGCAGATCCCAGTTTTCTGCAGGAGGGGGCGTAGGGTCCTTAGGGTTGGAAAGGTACCGCAGGGTATAAGGACTGTAGAAGGCAGTCTTATACCCAAGATTTTCAAGTAATTTTTGTATTTTGTGGGAAAGGTGACCCAAGTAAGGGACGCATACCCAGCATGTTTTGGGGTTGCTCTCTGCAAAGCAATAGCTGTTCTCCTTCTGCGCACCATTTTTCGAACAATAATATTAATATTATTGTAAAGCGTAATATACGTGATAGTATCAATTTCTTTCTGGAGATTGTGAGGAGAAAGGAGGAGGCGAGCTAATATGAGTGCCTTGGCAGTGTAGGCGTCGCTTTTATGTGACTCATGGTGAAGAGAGTTCCCGTGGATGCTTTGCCCGATATGCGCTGGCTTACGGAAAAGACAATGACTTTAGGGGGTATTGGATTTCTTGGCGCAGCCAAAAAGATGAAGACCCGTGCCCGTTCAACTCGCCGCGTACGATTCGCCGCGGAGCCAACTTGCCGCGGGTAACAATTAGCCGCAAAGTGAATTTCCACAAGTACAGAAATTTTAATGGGGAAGTTACAAATTGTACTTAGGAGGGAGACCGGTCTCTCCTTGGGTGTACTCCACGTCTCTCGTCTTTTGGTATTTCTTTAAAGTGTTGATAAACGCCCATATCAACGGATGAGCGCAGTTGAACTCCCCTCGTATCTTATGGTGACTCGCTTCAGCACGATTATTGGTCCATGCGTCACCATCGACCGTTCTTTGAAAGACGTTCCACCACTCTTGTTTAAAACGCGGCTCTTTCCTGAATCTTTGAGTCCATCAACCTACGTAATAATCTTCGAGGTAGTCGAGGAGTCCCTCCAAACGTGGGTCGAGGTACTCTTGCAGCTCTTTGAATGCAGTGAGTACGTCATGGACTGGCACAAAAGCGAGGGCTACAATCATTCTAACATGCAAATTGATTCTTGCGTCGTTTTTGTACAGCGTTTGCAGGTGGAATTTGCGGGCGTGCTTGTGCACGTTTTGGGAAAAATGGAACAGAAAGCCGGCGAATTGCCTACACTTTTTCCTGCGGCGTATTCCCGCGGCGTATTGCTACAGTGGCGAGTTGTAGCCGGCGGCGAGTCGTCCGCGGCGAATCGTGCGCGGCGAGTTGTATGGGTACCATAAAGACCATGTTTCATGTCTTTTCAAAATTCTGCCCAATCAGATATGTTGTGGATTATTCGTTTGTTCGTTCGTTCGTTTTTTTTTTTTTTTTTTTTTTTTTTTTTAAATTTGATGCCCTCCGGCATCCCTCAGATAAGCATCCGTTTAAATTACAGGTAGCTCTCGCTGTATAAAACGCTATACATAGTGTACATCTATGCGAGACAATTATATTTGAGAGTTCTCGTGTAAGAGATCAATAAAGTGTCTTTTATGACATAAGCCTACTTAGGAATATTTCAGGCTAATGAGCCTTCTTGGTCTAGTACAAGTCTATTTTAGTATATTTCAGGCTGATGAGATTAGAGGACCTCACTTCTTGGCCTAGTGTAAGTCTATTTTAGTATATTTCAGATGTTGTAAGCGGACCAGGATTGACGACTTATGACGTCACAAGCTAATAGCTTCATAATGGCTCTCAGCGTTTTCCTAGCCTAGTATAAATCTAGCCTACGCCTTTTAACAGGGAACCTGTTTTATCGGGGGGTAAACTGAAGGAGAATGACGGGCGCCGGGTCCCGGGCGCCGGCCGCCGGGCGCCGTCCGGCAAGAAAAAGGGACTTGGAAAATTTTTGATGAAGTGATAGGAGGGGGACTTATCCTCTCTGCTTCATGCAGTATATTATACTAGGTTTATACTACGTATTATACTAGGCGTATACTAGGTCCAAGCCTCCTCTATACTAGGTCTCTCTGCTTCATGCAGTATATTATACCAGGTTTATACTACGTACTAGGCGTATACTAGGTCCAATCCTCCTTTATACTAGGTTTAGGCATCCTTCATACCATAAGCTTACAAGATCTTTATAATAGCTTATAGTAGCAGTTTGTCCTAGCTCTGTACTAGGTCTTAGGCTTCCAGCTCTGTGACGTCATCAGATAGTGATGGCACGATGATAGTGACGTCACAGATCCCCATCGTGACGTCACCAGATCGTAACGTCGTGTGACGTCATCAGATTATGACGTCATCAAATCGTGACGTCATCAGATCTCCGAACTGATAACAGGATAGGCCTACCGCGGGTACCACACAGGCTGTAAATTGAGACGACAAAAAGCAAAAAATGACACTCACATGATTACTGCCATAAAACAGGTTCCCTGTTTGCCTCAATTGGCACAGTCAATGAAGGCAATTCCGAGCAGCTAAGTATGTGGGCTGCGAGTTTTTTTTATTATATTAGGATAAGCAAGAAACTACTGAGAGGGGGGGGGGCTCGGACTTGGACTCGCAGATTTGAGAATCATTGCCACAGTGAAAATTCCCATAAGGATGAGACCAGAGCAAAGACATGAAACATGTCAAAATATCAAAATCCAAATCCATAGTACCTGCGGATGTAGGAAGGAGGGAGACTCTAAGGTCAAGGAAGTTCAAGAATGATCCACCCAACTCCACCCTAAATTCTAGTTCAACATGGTACTTATTCAATGCCTCGTGGTAGGCAAGAAGGGAGTCCTCATCTCCTGTCCAGACGTCCAAGATATCATCCACATATCTGTACCAACGGTGGATGTGCATTGCAAAGGCGGAAAACTGATTAGGAACAGAACTAAAGAGGAGGCCCTCCATCCTAACCACAAATGCCTTAGTCACAAGAAGGGGACCGCCCGTAGGAAGCCCACCCGGAAACTGATATGTATAGTGTTGCGGAATTGGCAAATGTTAGTCCGAAAACAAACAGAGACCAAGCCCCCGAATTCAGAGGTAGCACCCCAACCTCACTCAAAATACTGCACACGTATCCAATGGATTCCTCCACCGGTATATTTGTATACATGGCCGAGACATCAAAAGAGAACAATTGAGCACAGAGCGATAGAGGGGACCGGGCACTGGTCAATTTCCCCACTAGATCAAACGAGTTTTTAACAGTATACCTAGAAAAGTCCGAGTTATGTACAAACCAAACGGTGAGGTAACGGCTCAGGCGGTACGTGGGGCTAGGCCTGATAGGAAAGTCTTCTTCGTGAGTCTTGATGAGCCCGTACAACTTCAGTACATGAGGGTTCATGACTTTGAAAGCCTTCCTTTTAGCACGACTGCTCGTGCGTTTTTTTTGTTCCTTTTCAAACATTATTTTGCTTGAATTCGAACACTCTCATAAACCTCTCATGTTTATCTAAATCGAGCACCATTGAATGATTTATTCCCCCAAGTATTATCCATAACTATTATTGAAATATAATGTAAAGCCCTCGAGGTAATAACCCGAAATGTAGTTTATAGCTCCTCAATAATTGAATCAATAAGATCGTACCATTTCCAGTAGGAAGGTGTTGAACAAACGTTTGGTAACAACGAACAGCGGCTTCTTCATGTCCTTCCTTGGAGAGACCTTTCACCATAGACTTCAGCAATCGATCGGAAATTTCGCACATTTCGTCTTCTGTGAGCATGAATCTTTTACACAGATCGTAAGTCTGAAATGAGAAAAATAATGAAAATTTGTTTAGTTCTGGTCCGATTTCTTATCATTAGTGATCAGATAAACTTGAATCTCTCGACTAGCTCTCAAGCAGTCTTGTACCAACAATCAGATTGCAAAGGAAAATTCTGACTTTATTGCTCGGTAAATGTATGCCGAAAATTCACAGGTAGATGACAAAAATCTACGCTTTGTATTTCTCGAGCACTCAAGAAGTTCCAACTTTCCAAGTCTCTTTGGTGCGTGTTTGTCCTAAAATTATTTCCGTTTCGAATCCTCATAATACGAGTCTTTGTGGAAAAAATAAAATGAAACATCACAGCAACATTTCCTTGGCCCGAAAATCTTTTGTGACACTGACTATACCCATAGAATAATTTAAAAAAAAAAAAAGAGAAACAAGCAAACGAGAGACAAGAAGAAAAATTAAATAAATAAAATAGAAGAAAAAGCCATCATTGTTGGAGGGTCTCGAGAAAATAAATTTGATTGAACATGGTCATGGTCTATTACATCCAAATAGAGTTATCACCTCCGACTTCAGAGGAAAAATAATCTTATCCATTCAAAATAACGTAATGAAACGTAAGCAAATGAGGACCTCCAAGTTCTCGACCTACTTAAATTATCCATCACTTACAGAACAACGACATTTTGATTGTTTGGCCTCCATCGCTATACTGAAAATTTTACTACTAGGAAATAAAAGATTTCAAATAAATAACTGGAATTTAACAACTGTGATCTTCAAAATTAAGCCAACTTTGGCTTTGATAATAAACGAGTAAATTTCAAATTAATCAATGCAGCGAAATGAAAATTTCTCGTTTCCTAGCCAATGATAATTTACGCGTAAAGCTTGGAGGATTGAACGTATTCGTTAGAGATCGCGTCACACCGTTGTTATCATTCTTCTGTAACAATTTGGAGGAAAGAGGTGACACAAAAGAACGGAATTCAGTAGCTGGGGTCTTTTAATAACTGATGGAATTCATCTGGAGGTATGATGGATATAAGTCTGGAATGAGCGACTGAACTTAGTGTCGTTGTGATATTGACATTTATATTTCTTTAGGCTGGAATCAGTCAAAAATTTGCGTGACGTAATGACGTCATCAATGACCTTGATCTACATAAGAAATTTTGAAAAACTTCAGCCTTTAGTCTTCATTGCACTAGGTCTAACATACAATAAACTAGATTTACACAAACTAGACTGCTGTGCAAGCTTAATATACCCTCGACTCATACTAGACTAGCCTCAAACGAGCCCTTGAAAACTAGTTTGCTTGTCATACAGAATGCTCGATTTTGTTTTCTGCGGTTTGTAAGTTTCAGAGCTCGACCAAATATTCGGCCGTAATTGATCATTGAAAACGACTGTTGCAGTTAAAATCGATCCTATTCAATTCCTGGAATCAAAATCGAAAACTCTTCCCATAAAACTTCCTCTCTGCTACCCTCCATTAACGTAGTCAATGAAAGTGCGGCGAGTTTTTCTTATTGAGGAAAAAAAAAAATTCATTTCTACTTTTGTACGTTGATTGATTCCAGTTTGAATTGAACCGAAAGCAGAAGCGCTCTCGCTGATAAAACTTTGCTATTATTGAGGTACAAGTTTTCTTTAGGTACTCATTTCCGATCTAAGAATTAGTGTACTTCTAAACTTTGGAAACAAGTAGCACGAGGTCGGTCATCCTCACCGAAAACGTTGATTTCAAAAACAATCATTTGTACTCGGATAAGAGAATCTTGTATCTCCGCACAAAGTAAGGAGGGTCAAAAGAGCGTTTATTGAAAAAAATATACGCTTATTACCTTGAATAAGTGACCAAAAGCGACATCTAAAATTTGGAGACAAATCGATATTATATCGTGATCTTTGGTAAAAGCAAACATGATTCGAGAATTTTAGTCAATCACCTTCAAAATAGCCCTTGTCCAGTCTCACCGCAATACGTTGTACGACATTTGATATGTAAACATCCATCTTAAATCATTAATGGAAAGGATAAATATACCTATTATTACCCACACGCACAAACCTTATGGTTGTGGCTACCTTTGTGAATAATTTAGAACCACTTGGACTTGAAGTCAGGGTTAAGACACGTCATCGTTAGAAAGGAAGGGAGCATAAGAAAGTGTTTTCATTAGTTGTGGAATGTCCTCGAAACATCATTTTTATGTATTCCAAATTGTGTAAGACACGATAGATGTGGGTTCCTCTTGTTTAATATGACTTCGAAAATTTTTTACGTTTATCTTCGTTTTAAGATGAATTTATAGGCCTCCGGTTAATTATAAACGTAAGTGAGAATTGTTTCCATAATTTACGTAATTTGTGAACGTATATTATATTTTTAAACCGATTCAACGCACTTTATTAACTAGGCGTTGGAAGTATTTATCGTCTCGTAGTTTTGCTCAAAGTCCATTCAGAAAGCTCATTTTTAATTTTTACTCATCTCGAGTTCTTGAAATAGGTACCTTCTTCATCTTCGACTAATTTGTTGGTCTCAAAAACCAGGAAAGTTAAACCAACTTACGCTGAAGCTCAAAACGTTCAAAAATTTTTATCAATGTGTCAAAAAACGAAGAAACTGGGAAAAAAATTATGAGGTTTATTTTTTATTATGAAAACATCATTCGTACGTAATTTTCGAACCTCTGCGACTCGCAAAATTCCAAGTTTGAATATAAATTGGCGGTCCCTCGGAGGTGAAAATAAAATCAGAAATGACAAATTCTGATGCCTACTGTGTGTAAGTGAGGTACGAGGTACCAACAGAAAATTAGAAACATCTTTGATTATTTAGCGAATCGTGAAAGTTGAGACCTTTTCGAACGATGTTTTTAATAGTCTGCTAAGCGGTCCTAAAAGAAATAAAAATGAACAAGAATATTTTTGTATAAGATGCTTCGAGTAATTTGAAATTTTACCCAGTTCTTCTGATTCTTCTGGTTATAATTTTTGGAAGGTGCCATTCATCCCCAAAATATTTTACTAAATCTTGCTCTTTTAAAATCCCCTTGATTGACTCGAAACTCAAATTTTGGCTTTTAGAGAACACTTGGGTGAAATTCTATTCTCACTGGTATCGTAAAAAAATCTAATTGTGTTCAAAGTGACTACGTACTTATTCTTTCTCCTTGACACTTTTCACGGGGCACAATTATTACAATTATGTAGGTATTAGACTTCATGATTTCCTTTTTTTTTTTTTTTTTTTGTTAATATTCGCCGTTTTTTTCAAATATTTGGAATCAGCATTAATCTCAAGGTCACCACGATAATTTATTCCCCCCCCCCTTCTTCATAAAGTGTCTTGGTTTTAAGACTTCAGAAGAAGCACTCTCTCACTTAATTCCAGATTTGAACTATCTTTTCCTTTGCTGTTACCTAATTATTAAAAAACACTACAGAACAAACTCCTTATTACACGTATATGCACAAATTTTAAAATTTTGCAATGAATAAGTATAATCGCAGATATTTCTAGAAATATTTTTGGCGCTCAATACAATACCATTCGCTGTTTTTTGATATCGACTCTCATTATTATGCAATACTCGTGTTTACTTGAAGAAGCCATCTTTACCCGACTAAGGATTGGCCATACGCAAATCACGCGTTCCCACCTGTTCAATCCCTGTCTCCTCCATCTTGTCCTCACAATTGTCGACCGTTTCTTTTCTTCTTCTTAATTCTCACTCTACCTCTCTTCCAAAAGGATTCCCTCCTCCCTCCCGAGTATCCTAAATTCTTTCTAATATTTACACCATACCCTCTTCCACACTTTTAATCAATAATGACGAATTACATGTGAGTAAGAGCGCATTCTAGGTTCAAATTGTAAAGACGAGCCAATAGCCTTCGTATAACTGAAGCTGAGCTAACCTGAAGGAATAGGGATCATCTGAAACTTTCGGAGACCTTTCTCCTCGCCTGACATAAAAATTATTCTTCACTTCGTTGAATGGAACGAATGTTATATTTTAAAAAATACGATTTTCTGTTCCTATATTACGAACGCTGAGAATACGATCAAAAAAGCTTACAAACAATTTCTCACGCACTCTCTTGAGATACTCCTTCAAACGTTCTACAGAATTTGTCCTCAAGAAAAGTCGGTCACCACTCTATCGATATTATCAAATTTTTTTGGCCTAGAGTGAAGCATCAAGCGCGGGAAAGACGTCATTTACAAAAACAAAAGTTTTTCGGACTAATTGGTGAAAGAAGTGATGTCAAGAGACTTATAATCGCTTATTGTTTCTCTCCACCAGTGAAGAGGACTTTTCGTACCAGGCCACGATATTCGTGAGAGTAGATGACATGACTGTACAAATATTGAGACAAAAGAAACTGATACTTCAACAACGTTCGAGAAAAAGAGATATTCGGTATACAGAAAAGTTTCAATATCTTACAAAGCGCAGCAAAAATACCAATTTCTTCCGTCCACCTAAGATAGAAGAGACGCATTATTCTCAAACATTGATTGAAGTCGTATATTCTCGCGTTGATAAAATTTTTCTCTTTTTCTCATGAAATTCTGAAAATGCTCATGGTTTTCTCGACAGTAGTCTTCCAGAAACAAATCCCGATCAACTTATCCATAGAGTTGTCTGAAATCACGGTTGAAAAGCAATAAATTCAAAATATTTTAGTTCACGCAAGTGTTTGCTCATATCCTCCTTTCCTCTTCTTCCCATTTTTATCTGAATAAGAGTGAAAAACACCATAGAAGAAAAACTGTCAAGAAGTAAATGAGCCTCTTTTTTTCGGTCGTGCCATATGAGATAGGCTCACTTGTGACTCAAAAAGACATTGAGAATAAATTCCAAAAATAAAAATTTACCTAATGCAGTTATAATTTGAAAATCTGCTTTCGATATTTCTCCTATTTTGTTTTATTTATGTCAAGAGACCCAATTCTCTTTTTGCTTAGTTCTAGAAATCGTCTTATCTTCCAGAATCCTTGGAGTCTTCTATGATTATGAGTACTGACGATTCTTCAAAAATTAAATCTACAAGCCTTGCCTTTACATTATTGAAGAGAGCAGACGGGGGCAATAAGTATGATTAATTATAGTATGACGTAGAAATAGGTGGATGGAAGGTAGTTTGTAATTGTTTGAGAGTTTGTGATACAGAAAGGGCGTACAGGATGGTGCAACAGGATATTTTCCGAGAGCTGGGCCAGAGAAGAAGTGTTCAACGTATAGATCGTCAGCATTGCAGTACATGCATAAAGAGGGTGTGAGCGTAAAAAGAGAAATAAGTGGGTGAGACGGGCCAGAATGGTAAGGAATTTTTCAGTGGATCGGAGCTTGGTGAAGGATGCTATAGACCGAAAATTATGCCATGGAGAGAGCATGAGGAGCAGTAACAGGATTCACGAGAAGTGAATGCACTGCTTTGCGACAAGGTCTACTGTGTCATGTTCGTTAAAGTTTATGCATATCGGTATCCGAGGATGAAGAAAAACTCAACAAGAGTATAAGAATAAGAATGGGTTGGTAGAATGAAGGTCTGGGACACCAACAAAAATTTACAGGCTCTTGCTCAGGGAGCAAGAGTTGCGGGAGACGGAGGGTTCAAGATTTTTAGTTTACATAGAATGTAAGCGTATATTTTATCTTCGAAGTAGGTTACAATTTATCCCTTCTCGGTTGTAAGTACAGAAAAATATACCAGTTTCTATGTGTTTAGTTTCCCTTTTCCTTTTCTCCAAGTCCCAGCGTTAAGGTTCAAGGGAGTCAAGAATTTTTCCATAGTCTTGCCAGGAATTTCTTCAAGAACCAGCATTAAGAGTCAAGAGGGTCACGAATTTTTCCAACTCCCTATAGAATAGCCAAGAATTTTCTCAAGTTTCAGCGTCAAGATTTCTGAGAGGGCTCCCAGTTACTGAAGAGATAACAGGTCTCCCGCCAATGATCAAGAATTCTTCCCGAGTCCCATAGACGGCTATAGAGGAGCCAGAAATTTTTCTAAGTCCCAGAGTTGCGCGTCCGCGAGAATTTTTCAAGTCCCATAGAAGGCTATAGAAGATCCAGGAATTTCTCCAAGTCCCAGCGTTAAGAGTCAAGAAGGTCACGAATTTTTTTGAGTCCCATAGACGGCTATAGAAGAGCCAGGAATTTTTCCAAGTCCCAGAGTTGCGCGTTCGCGAGAATTCTTCCAAGTTCCATAGAGAACTATAGAAGAGCCAGGAATTTTTCTAAGTCCCAGCGTTACGCCCCCCAACGTTAGGCGTACGCGGACAGAATTCCTCTGAGAGACCCCAGTAACTAAAGGGATGGTGGGTCTCCCGCCAAAAAATGAGGGAGAATCCGATAGCATAAGGAATTTGCGGGGAGGGAAGAAGCCGGTGAATATAAAAATGCAGTTTCTCATTCAAAAGGATCAGATATTACTCTGACTGGAGACTGCATAATTATTATGTACTCGTTTATGAAGCAGAGAAGGTAGGAGGGAAATTCTGAAGAAGTAATTTTGTTGTCTAAAATTAGCTATCATGAGGATTTCAGTAAATCAAGGTTAACCAAAGAAGGGGTTTTGAAAAGAAAGAAAGTAAGGGCATGAGTTGGAAATGCGTGCCAACATGGAATTGAGGTGACAGAAGGGGTGCGACTGAGAGCATCTGAAAAGATGAGAAGATTTTGGTATTGAGCTGTCGAGGCCAGAAAATTAGCAGTGAGTCAAAGGGCGTAGTGACGGAGCGGAGGAAAACCTACCTAAGCACCTAGGCTGAGTGTAAAGTTAGTCAAGACCCGAAAGATTGAATAAGAGAGCCCAGCAATTTTAGGCTTGTTTTGTTGGAGAAAGTGTACATTGGAGAACCGTAATCAAGTTGGAAATGGATTAGACTGTTGTAGAATTGGAAGAGAAGTTCGTAGTTGCAGCTGATACAGGGTTGTGACATGTATGTGAGAATGTTTAAGCTTCAAAGAATCCAGGCGTTTTGGAGCACGGTTTAAGAGATTTTGTATTGGATGTGATTATGAAGTTCTATAGACGCGGAGAAAGAACCTTTTGAGCGTGAGTACTTTTTCTTCAACACTACCATGCTTGTTTTCTGGTCTTAAAATCGAAGTCTGCGGTCGGATGATTATTATTGGTGATTCTGTCACAAATTAATTGGAGCAGTCTTGCGGCTTCTTGGAGGTCAAAGGTCGGAAGAGAGATAAGAAAAGAGACACTGAAGTCATCCGCAAACAGGCTTTTGGTATAAGAAAAGCTTACATTGTTTAGGAAAACGGAGATACTCCTCATTTCTCTTAGGCAACACCGTTTTGAATAAGTTGATAAGAAGTGTCTTGGTTTTGAATTCCAACCCTTGAAGACCTGTGACGAAATAAGGATTGGAGGATTTTGGGTAAGTTTTCTTAGAAGCCAAAGTCATGATTAAAGTGGAGATGTAGTGATGCCTGCACAAACACTTCCTGGAGGTCGAAGTTTCGAGTATGAGTGAAAGACTTCTCTAGTTTGAAGGTTTCAATTTCAAAACTTTTTTGCGTCATTATCATTCGATATTTATTGTGTAATCTAGCGGTCGCGTAGGGTATCAGAATACTGTTAACATTTTTAATTTGCACTGGAAATCCGCAAGTACAAGTTGCTCCTACCCCCCTTGTCGAACCGAGTTTTTTATGCATTATCCTACTCCTATAATAGATTTATACTAGGTGTTCAAAATTCTCTATCTTTATGCTATTGCCACTCACCTGTATACTTACTCGTACCCACCTGTTGGCTATCTTGCTTCAAACTTTAACAAGGTCACGTGGTCCCTAACAAGTAGAAACTTTTGTTTGTTTTCTTTAGATTCCCATCAGTGGGTCATGTGTAATATTTCTACCTATCGATGCATTCCTCCAGCAAAAGAAAGACAAAGGGGAACTTTTTGTACACGATGCTCTCCTGTGGGCAGATTGGACCACACAGCGGTCCTCTGCGTTCCTCCTCGCACGATCTGAAAGGGAATGAATATGAATATTGATTCAGTCCTTACAAGAATGTTCCAGAAAGAACGATTTAGCCTATTAGCTGCCCCTCCATTATACTCATTATATTTTCACTAATCACGAGAGGAGTCTTGATTATTGGAAAGTGATATTTTCTTTCAATAGGATTCTATTAAGTTTGTATTATAATGGAATTCTAATAGGCCTATACTAGCTTTCTAAACCTACACCAATTCCTCAATTGATTTTACCTTATTACCAGTCCTATGCTAGGTGTTGTAGCTAGTTCTATCCTTAACTTATATTAGACTTGGATTTGGCCTTCATTCCGTATTCGGGACTTATACTAAGCCTGTGGGCCACTGAGTCTAATACACAGTATGCTAGACTTATACTCGGCTATGAAGGGTCGAACGAAAGGAGCTAGTCAGTTTGTCAACTAATTTTGATCTTATTCCTGTTCTCAACCCAACTCGGCGTCACCGGGCAATCCAGCATCTAGGAGAAGGTACTGCTTTTATAAATAAAGAACTTTGATGAGAAATGCAGTCTTCGATTGACACAAAGGCTACGATAAAAAAAAAAGTAATTTCGATTCAAAAAAAAAAAAAAAGAAGTTTAATTATCATCGATATTTTATTCTCATTTGTCTACATTTACCTACTGTTTTCAGCCGTATTTACTCATTTTGTTATATTTTTCTGTCACATATAGGTCAAGTCAGTGTGAACTGACGAGATGCAGAAAGTACGCAAAATAGGCCTAGTGGCCGATTTGTGGCCCAACATTCGTTTGATACAGCTATCCGGCTTATTTATAAGCTCCTATTATGAAGATAATTCATCACTAATGCGATTCATACGGAAAACATATTCATGGATTGTTACTATTTTATTATTCACCCAATTTTTGTTCATATGTCTCTACGCCGCCACAGAATCATACGATGCGGATCAACGTGCAGCCTTCTCTGTGACGATTTTCTTTTTTACGCACCCTTTGATAAAATTCGTATACTTCAGTTTAGGAAGCGGCAAATTTTATCGCACGTTAGCGGCATGGAACAACGCGAACTCACATCCACTTTTCACCGAATCAAACGCTCGTTTTCGAGCCTCGGGATTGGCTCGCATGAGGAGACTTTTGATGTTTGCTGGAGGAATATCAATTTTCACCACCCTCGCCTGGACTATGATTACCTTTGTGGGCAAAAGTGAACGTGGCGTACCGGATCCAGAAAGCGAAAATAAAACCATAATAATGATACCAAAACCTAGATTGATGATTCCTAGCTGGTATCCGTTTGAAACAATGACTGGAATTGGATACATAATTGCATTCGTTTATCAGGTACGAATACGCTTGATAATATGATTTCAATTCATGAAAGATTGTAGCTATTTTTCTCTTTGCCATCATCGGGCATTATTATTATTGTTTAATAATCTTTCATTAATTATTTGTTTTATTTATTCTTATAGTTCTATTTCCTATTCATTAGCACGGGGATTTCTAACTTGTTGGACTCTCTATTTTGCTCATTGGTTTTACACTCGTGTGAACAACTCAAACACCTTAAGGATATAATGGGTCCCTTAATTGAACTGAGCGCTGCACTCGATACGCAGGTACCAAATGCTGAAGCTTTATTCAGAATCGGCTCTGCTGGCTCCAAAGCAGCACTTCTTGACAACGGTAATTAATTGAGTCTTACAACATCAACTAATAACGAGAAAAAGGAAAACGATTCAAAATTTTAGAATGGAAAAACAGCGCTTCAGTTAGTCACACTTTGTGAGAAGTTTTTACCTTAAGTTGTTTTATCATAATCTGAAAGTGAGGCTTATGCACTGTAGTCTTTGCGGTATCAGGAAAAGTGAAGCAAGAAATATTACAGTGAGTATTGGAGGAAGGTTGGGGGTATCGAGCACTTTCGAGAGTTTGTCCAAGAAATAAAGAAAAGCTTAGAGTTCAGCTACAGAAACAGTGACGGCCAAGTTGCGCGAGCAACTGAACAAAAATCTTTGGTTTGGCCACTCAGTTGCTCGAGCAACTTGATCGTTGTGTTTTACGTAGCTGAGCTCCAATGTTAGGCGAATCTTTCAACATCCGTCCTATTTCTCATAGTTCTCGAAGATAAGGCGGGTTTATTCAGATAGTGAACAATAAGTATGTAAATCTTACATGAAATGTCTGTAGCATTATCACATACTTTTGAAAATTATCTAATTTTCTCCGGTTTTTAATTATTTTCTTATGCTTCTGTTCTTTATATACTTATAGACGATTACGACGAATACTCTAACAATTACAAAAATAATGCTTTCAATGTGAATACAATTTCTGGAGATGGAGGTGGCGGACCAAACGGACTAACCAAAAAACAGGAAATACTCGTGCGATCGGCTATCAAATATTGGGTCGAAAGACACAAGCATATTGTAAGGTATTTACTCAAACGATCATAATTGTCTAGATAATTAGATAACCATGGCTTATTTGAACATGATGAATCTGTACGCATCCGACAAAAACTACATAACACACAGAACGATGCGTTACATCGACTCAGCCTTCGTGTGTTGCGGTTCAATATAGACCGCCAAATCACGCTCCAGGAAAGCTCAGTCCAACAGCAGAAGATATCATAAACGCAGACAATCCATCTTTAAAATTTGAGGCAAAATCATTAATTTATTAAATTCCAATAGGTACCGTATTGTGCAATAGACTTTATGTTTTAAGCCAATCAGCGTTACCCAGAAGACACCAAGTGGAAGTTAGCTTAGTTGTCTTCCATCTGATTCCCTATTGATTTGACGTGGACGATTTGGCGCGAAAGACGCCAAGAAATGATGAAAATTGAACAGAAAACAAATTATTACGAATTGTAATGCAATAATAGAATGAATTACAAATTATGAGCTAATGCTCTCCAGTACTCAATGCATGATCTATTTTTGTAGTTTTGGACAATAACACGAATTCTTTTGCCACAGAGTACATACTTTGGCTTCTTGATGGGGGGAGGAGCGCTTCGTTCAGCCTTTGTGTATTCGACGTCACGTAGGGGCTAACTTTAATGCCCGATTGTCGAATGGCTGCAATTGAACTCACCCTGCAGCTGGTGATGCGCCGCTTCAACACGGTTATTTGTGCGAAGACCGCCATCCAACGTCCTATGATAGACGTTCCACTAAGTTTTAACATAAAGTTCAATCATTACTCATTCTTGCAACACTTTCCTTTTCCTTTGAACGCCGCGTCATAAGAATTGCAGCTCATTAGACTTGCAGGAACCCGCGCCAAACTGAGCGGGCACGCTTCCATCTACCTGAAGAATGGTTTCGTCATAATTCACAAGAACGTAACACGCCTGTTTCATCCACCTTGAGGAGGGTTTTGTCAGAATTCACGCGGAATTCACAGCGTGGAACGGTCTGAACACTCCTCTACCTCATAAAAGCACGCGCTGTGAATTAGGAGGCAGCAGCATTGTGTGGATATTACACCAGTCTCAAATTTTTCAATCGCGGAGGCGCAGACAGGGCAGTGATGAATAGACCGTCGCTGTCGTTTCTTTGGGCCCGGCACTGCCGTAGTCGCGTTACGTTTCCTTCCCTGACGAGACCCTCCTGAGACTTCCCCATCCTGTTGGAAGAGCACAACTGTCGGTGAGAACGTTCTGGGCGACTTCGTACTTTCACTCTCGACCGGAATCTTAAACTTTGAAACTTTGCTGAAGTCGATATCATGGACAATTTTGCAAGCCGACTCAGAAATGCAGCTTTTATGGTTGTGGACACGAACAAGAATGAAACGTTACCGTCCTCGTCTAGTACAGGGTTGACAGTGTCCCATTCCTCTTCAACTTCCTCCAAAAAAATTTCAAAGGTCCCCACATGGTCGTCATAATCAGGAATAAGCTTACAATGTACATTGCGCAATTTTTGAGAGGAGAGTTTCTTCTAAAACTTGGTCTTCAACTCGCGACATACCTATCTGACTAACTTGTTAGCACACAGGAAAGTAGTAAATCAGCTTAGAGTACAGTACCGGATAACGTTTCATTGATTGGTACAGTACCGGTACATAATCACTTCGGGAGAAAAAAGATGTCGACTTTACTTTGTTAGTATATCACGTTCTTCTCTTCTCAGGTATGTCACAACCGTTGGAGAGATGTATGGTATTGCTTTATTGTTCCACATGTTGATTACCACATTTGCGTTGACATTGCTTGCGTATCAAGCCACAAAGGTGAGCATTTTCTATCAGTATAAATATCACGAGTTGAGTCGTAGAGACTAAAAAGTCTTTGTTAACGTGGTGAATCTAAAGAAAAAAAGTATTTTTTCGTCCCTCCTCATTGTTCTATTGTTTCACCCCTCGAACAATTCAATCAAGCACATTTTCCCACAGCTAATTTTCCCTCTTGTTTGACGGAAAAGAGAAAAACTCCACTCGTCTCATCGGGTCTTTTTCCGTAGCTCGACCAGCGTAACTATAAACGACCTCTTTTTGCTTTCCTCAAGAGATGACTACGGAAAACAAGTGAAAACAATTACTTTAACACGAAAAATAGCAAATACGAGGTACCCATGTAACCGCATAACTCACTCGCTGGTGTTTCATGACAATCGTATTTGATGTTTATTCTATCTGATTTTGTCTACGAGTAGAGATTTTTAATCAAATGACTTCTGTTTATTTGTTCAATACCTACTTGTTCGCAGATCAACGGAGTCAATGTTTACGCATTTAGTACAATCGGTTATTTGCTCTATGCGTTAGGTCAAATTTACGCATTTTGTATCCACGGTAACGAGCTGATTGACGAGGTGAGTGATTACTCTCAAGATGATTGTTGTATTCAAAGAATTTTTTGATTTACGCTGCGAAATAGTCTGAAAGTAGAATATAAAATTCATTTTGTGACATTTTGTAGAAAAAGCAGCGTTCAAGAGATCTAATCCCTCTCTTGGGTTTTGATATTCTTGCACGTTGGTACTACTAGTGTACACGTATACCGAGTTGAAAATCTCATCCCATCGCTTCACAATTTTCCTAAGGCCTCTTTAGAATACTCATTTACTTCATCATCAAAACTTCTTCGTACTGATTTAGCCAATCAGGAAATATTTTTTAATTCGCATCCAAGCGCAGATATTGACCACGAACTTTACAAATTTTGAGGGAGAGAGGCTGTAGTGGTAAGGCTTATGAGATGTAAATTTTCGCGCTTGAATGTAGAAATTCATGCGATTCCTTTCTCGCCCTATCGATTCCTAGAAATTTGCACAAATCGAACTTAATTCCAATAAAAACGAGAAATTAGGGAAGCCATCTATTCATCATGAAATACATTCATATCTACGGGTTTTTTAGGGTCAATTTTGAGCCCCATAAGCCCTTCCTATTGTTTTCGTCCTTGCCATTCGTACACACAGCTCACGGAGTATCCGCCTCTCATCAAACCCATCGAACTTTCCCTAAATCTTTCAAACTATGTACGAGTAGGTAGGCGTGTTGAGGGAAAGTTTAGGAGGATTTCGACTTTCGAGCTATGTTAAATTTGGCAATAAACTGCCAAATTTAGACAATCTAGGTGTCACGTATAGCAGTGGTTCCCAACCTGGGGTCCGCAGAAGGTCTGAAAATGATTTTCATAATTTTTGTTTTAGAAAAAAAATCGTTCTGGAAGGCGTTTTGAACAAGGGTAATTTTCTCAGATCTGTGGAGGGGTTTAGTTCTCAAATTCCCCCACCCCCTCGTAAATACGCCACTTATGAGTGCTACTTTATTCTCATAACATTTTTTTGTAGTGGGTCCGCGAGAAAAGGCTGGAGCATTGGAGGGTTGGGATGTCTCCAAAAGGTTGGGAATCACTGATGTATAGAGCATGGGTAGAACTAGAAACAATTTTCTATTCTCCGGCTGAATGTATATGTATCAGGAGGATACTTGAAAGAATTTCTGTTTTCGTGCTTTAACGCCTGCTTCGCTGCTCTTTAGTCAATATTTCATGACGACGTGACTTTCTCGTTTAGGTCAGTCCTCTGCACCAAACATAAATCCAATAAAACTGGTTCCCCGTTCTCCTCAACTATCAAGAACATCCTAACTTTTTCAAATTCCGAAGTACAGAGGGCAAAAAAAATTGAATCGACAGTGAACTTTGCTATTTTGAAATGACCTCCCATAAAATGCATTTCCCGTGGTTGTTTTCATTTCAACTGGAAATTCATAAATCACCTCGTACTATCCGAATACACAAATTCAAGCAGTTTCATAGATGCAAACAGGGAATGTGTTCATGAGGGTGCGTATTTTGTTTTATTTCAATAGTTTCGGGTGGGTTTAGACTTGATAAATTAATGAAGCAAATTTTAGACCTAGAGAAACATAGATTAAAAGTATGCGTAAAGAAAATTGTAATACTCCAATTTTTATAATTTATTTTCATTAATTATCGACATTATTTCTCAGAGTTCATCGGTAATGGAAGCGGCTTACAGTTGTTCTTGGTACGACGGCTCGGAGGAAGCGAAAACATTTGTTCAGATTGTATGTCAACAGTGTCAAAAAGCATTATTTGTGACCGGAGCAAAATTCTTCACCGTATCTCTGGATCTTTTTGCTTCGGTAATGTCTATGCTCCATATCAACGTCTTCTTCCCAGTCGAGCTAAACTTTTTCCTCATAGTGTGAAGAACGATTCAACTCATCGAAAGAAGTTTATTGTGGGCTTGAGAGGACCAAAGCTTGTGCCACATGATTAGAGTACTGTAATAAAATTTCAAGTCATGGACTCGAGAAGGAGCAGGGTAAATAATTGAGGAGGAGAGCAGGGCTTGCGTGGCAGCTAGTTCACTGCACCGTGAACCGAACGGTTGATGTAACCAGTAATCTAGAAGAAGGCAATCAAAGATAGAGAACATATTAAAGTGTGAGGGAGAAGGAAAATGCGCTGAACGGTGGAGAATGGCGGTCTTGTATACCTCGCAGGTAGGAAAGATCGGGCAGGGAGAATAATTTGTTGGGAGACGGGAAAAAGAAGGAGGGGAGAAAAACAGGAATAGATGACTGATAATTCAGCTGAATGGAGGTCGAGTTTTTCATATGGAAGTCGATACAAGAAACGTGGCCAGTTTTGAAACTTGTTTTGGATCCATCTGTAAAGCACAGATTGTGAGAGGGAAAATCACTGTCAATGATGGCTTTGATGTGTTTTGTGAAATTAACTTGAGCAATTTTAGAAATTCAGCCAGGTCTAGGTAGATAGGAGGCTGCGTGGATGTCCAGGGAGGAATGGATGAAAAAATGGGGAAAAGAGACTTAAATTTTATATGTTTGTCTTCATGGGTTCTAATGAAAGATGTAGTGAGTTTCGGAGAAGGCAAGAAAGTTGGCAGTCAGCGATAATAAGCGGGTCAGCTTCAGCGCCTTGGCTGAGCGTAGGGCTGGTTCGCAAAACAGCAAGGGCTAATCGTAAGCCAGTAGATTATATTTTAGGAAAGATAAGTATATTGAATAGGGGACCCGGTAGACTATATAGCTGAAGGGAGAGTTTGCGATTGCCACCGGAGTAAGTGTGGGATAAATATTCAAGTACATTTCAAAAATGTATGCATTTAGATGTCAAAGGATGAGGAGTACCTGAAATCGAAGGTAAGGTTAAGGAGCTTTGTGGAGGATTGAAGGCTGATTTGTAAGTTTGGGAGAAAGAGAGGAGAGAGAGGAAAGACTTGAATGATAACTAGAACGGCTTCCTGCAAGAAAAACGAAAGCCAAAATTTGAGGCCTATGAAAAAACCTTATCGAAAGAGACACGGAGAAGACAATTAGTCCGTTCAGAATTTGTGAAAGCGAGAGAGAGACCCTGAAATCGTCCGCAAAATGTTGTTTAGAGAGTTAGGAAAAGAGGACACAGTTTCCTGTATTCGAAAACCATGGGCACAATATTGGTGATTTTTCAAGTTTGCTGATAATTTCAGTAAAAACTGGATGAATTTGAAGCGCCGTTTCGTAAAGGGAACACGCGGTTTTAGGTTGAATATCGAAAACAAAAATTTGGGGAAAAAAAAAGAAAGTTATGAAAAAAAAGATTTATTTCGATAAAGTAAAATATATTTTAATAAAAGTATTATTGTTAAGAAAAACACATAATATACCGACTGTGCGCTGCTCCTTAATTAATTCTTGCTTTTTGCTAACTCTTCTCAAGAAAAGCTCCAATTTTTTAAACTGGAACATTGAAATGCTGTGTTTTCCTTCACATTTTGGAAATATTCATCATCAATGATATACCAATACTTTTCGCTATTTACAGGTCCTAGGAGCTGTCGTTACTTATTTCATGGTATTGATCCAACTAAATTAAAAGAATCTTCTCACAACCTACGCTGACTTCATGAAACACACGTTATATATTCTTCAATATTTTTTTGTGTTCTTCTGCGTGCACTTTGATTGTTTCTCTTGATTGTCAACCAAAATTATTCGATTAAGAAAATATGTTTTTCTTCTACGGTACTTAATGCGACCATACTATTATATGTGTTAAATTAGAGAACGCTATTAGTGTATTATTCCTGTGGATGTTGTAGGGTGGATGCATTTATGAATGACATCATTTTGACGTACCTAATTTCCACCAATTTCGTTTTTGGGTAAAAAGTGCGGGCACAAAGGTGGTTCAAAGAGGGATATTCGAAATTATAAAGCTAACTTTTCTCAGATCTTGTTCTAAAATTGTTTCTAACGAATAGGGTAACTTTTTGCTCATAAGAATGACATTTGAAGCAATAATATACAAATATTCAAGTATACACTACAAAAGACACGATTTTTATCTAAATTTGAAACCGCACTTTCAGGTGGTGAATAGAAATTTTATTGAAAATAAGCATTTTTTCATTTCTTTTTCTTTTTTTTAATTTAAATTTCTATAAAAACGTTCAATTTTCGTAATAAATGACGTCTTAAAATCATTCGGAGCAATTGACCCATAAGCATATTACGTTATCTACGCTTCCAAAGAGCCGTAAATACGGCGGTGTGAAGTGTTCGGGTGTTTGGTCAGGGTTCCAATTCACAAAAACAATATCGAATGCGTATACCTACTTTTACCTATTTATATAACTACGTAAATTATATATATGTTATATTTTCATGTTCGATCTCTATATCATTGATAATGCTCTTTATAGGCTTCAATGTAATAGAGAACTTATATATTACACCGCTCGTAGTAGTACGAGAATATCTATGTTATGAATTATACCTCATCTTTGCTCAATTTTTTCTTTTATTTATTCGTTCTTGTTTACGCCATCACGGGTGATCAACTTGAACCATCATCCTTATGGGAACCTAATACACTAACTGACCAAAACGGAAACTCCGCTGGGTTTTTATGCTCCAGTGACAGAGATTATCTTTAGCTCTAGCTCACACTGATGTCATTTGAATCGTTCGTGATGCTGTGGTTGGGATTAACACTTTGGACTTTGGTATTAACATTGCGGTAAATGGGACACAGGGACGAGCAACAACGCTCAATGTATTTCTTACGAAGTTTGCGGTCTTGGTTGTTTATTAGTGCAATGTGTTTGTAGAGACTCAACCAAACTTTGCTGAAATGGAAAGCAAATAGCGCGATAAACTGTTACACTAAAGCACTTAGAAAAGTGCATGAATGCTCACTTGGAAGAGGGCGCCAAAAGGAATTTGAATACTCATCATTTTTTATTCACATTTGGAGTTTCTTTGAGCATTTTTAAAACTAGACAACCCTCTTATCCCATTCAACACACAAGAAATTGAAATTTGCGTCAGAGAGCGTTAGATCCAGCTTCTCTTTCCCCGCTTTGTCGTTAGCGCAATTACACAATAGTACAAAAACTACGAGCCATTGCATTGCCTTAGGAATGACGACGTGAGATCGGCACTAGGTCTTCGCTGCAAAGCTGCAACGCTACGCGGGTTTCTGTATCATAGAACGCAAATTTTTCTGGTCTTGTTTCTTTTTATGCGCAACTTTTTGCCGGACTTCTTTCTTTTTTCGGCAGGACTGGGTTTTGTCAAACTCTTTTGCAGGCAATCGCGTTTTGCGTCAAACTTGACGAGCTTTGCGGTAAACCTCCTCTAGTGATTACAAAGAGGTGCTTACTCTGGCGCTCGGTTTCCATTTTTAGGGTCGGCCCGTCCTACAAGAGTATTGCAATCACTTTCTTCTTCTTTCTTTTTTTTTTCGGGTTACTTGAGAAGCTCACGTCACGACATGGTAGTCCACAGTGCAGTATCTTGTAGGTATTCCTCGACTTCTGTGTCTTTGCGGGTTTCTCATTGTTTCAAGACCAAAAGAGTGGTTTTGCTTTCATTTGTGCGTTGTCGTCTGTCGTTGTGGCGTTTATCATTTTCTTCTTCCTTTCCTTCCTTCTTTCTTTTGTCTCAGTTAAGACGCTGACGTCACGGTTGAGCAAGCCATATGCTGTGTAGTCTCAAGTCTTTGACTCTTTTTATCTTATCATTTGTGACCTGTCGCGGTAAAAGGGTCACTAGCATTAATTTTCCAGTAATATGAACCAATTTTGACCCAACTCAATATATATCCTGTATGTGGATGCCCAAATCACATTCATATGTTAGAGCCTCCTCCCCCTTGCCCAAATAGGGGAGTGAGCATTTGAAGCCCTAAATATTTACCAATTTTGATCAAACTCAATATATATCCTCTTTCCTCTTTCTTTGTCTCAATAAAGAGAGGCTCACCCAATAATCAAGACGACATTGAATAGCAAAGTAAAAAGTCAATAATTATTATTATTTCTCCTTACAAAAACTTGAAATGTTATTTGTCAAAAGCCAACCCTCCTGTCACTTCAAGCAGCAAGCTATCTTGTTTTCTTTTTGTTTCAGGATGAAAAGCCAGGAAAATCCTTCATTTTTGCTGAAGCTTAAGCCTGAAAAGGTTTTTCTATTGGTAAAAATAAATTTAGCCGGCCAATCAATATTGCAAAAATGAAAAAAGTTTTGCTTTTATTACCACACTTTTTCCTAAAATGACAGTAGTTTTTTTCAAGACATTCAAATTGTTTCTCAAATGAAGCGTGGCAACCAAATCAAAACTTCCTTTATTTTTGCAATTTGGATTTAATACATATTTCAACTAGTTTGCAATGAAAAAAAAAAAAAAAAAAAAGAAGAAAACTTTCTTACTATAAATTTAACAACATGCCACCTGTTGGGCAAAGAAGGCCACAATTCTGACCACTTTTTAACAACGTTTTGACTTTGGAGAAACAAAAATTTCAGTTGAACACACCTGAGAAAACTCTTCCAACAGTGTGTGACTTTTTTTGACAGATTCTTGGCGCAAAAAAAAAAAAAAAAAAAAAACATGACTGAGTTGCTCAGCGCCTCAGTATCCGGGTCTCTTGGGTTTTTCTTTTTTTGCTCTATTCCCTTCTTTCTCTCTAATTATTGGATCATAGGAAATTGTAACTCAAAAGTTCTGGAGTTTCTTTTTTACTAATGAGATTTGGAGTTCCAGAAATCCTGAGACCCAAAGATATTTGTAACTTCTTGTCCTACTCAAACCTGAAACCTGGGAGAAAGAGACTGGTCAAAGAACATAGGCAGTATTTTATAATTGTTTAGGTACCAAGAAAAAGAACCTTTGTACTACTTTTTTGCCAAAGACTGTACCAAAATAAAAATGCTATGCAAAAATAGAACTTCTAGAGACTGTACAGATTGACATAGGGTTACAATAATGAAAAACTTCCACTTGAGTGACATCACAACACATTTTTTTGGGTGAGGGTTTTTTTTTTCTTTTTTCTTTTTTCTTTTTTGGGGCTCTTGCCACCTTCGGCAAGGCAAGAGACCATATGCATCCGCGAAAAAAAAAAGATTCTTACCCGAAAAAATGTGTTGTGACGTCACTCAAGTTATATACGAGAGTACGAGACATTTTCTTATTTTACTTTTGCATAGCAATTTACAAATTTCGGAAGTTTTTCATTATCGTAGACGTACGTCAATCTGTGCAGTCTCTACAAGTTTTATTTTTGCATAGCATTTTTTTTTTCGGTACAGTCTTTGGCAAAAGTGTAGTACAAAGGTTATTTTTCTTGGTACCTCAACAATCATAAAATACTGCGTATATTCTTTGACCAGTCTCACTCGGTTTTCAGGTCTGAGTAAAAGACAAGAAGTTACAACTATCTTTGGGTCTCAGGACTTCTGGATCTCTCAAACTCCTTATCTCATTAGTAAAGAAGAAATTCCAGAACGTTTGAGTCACAATTTTCTATGTTCCAATAATAATTTGAGAGAAAGAAGAGTAACTTACAGTCAGGGAATAGAAAGAAAAAAAAAAAAAAAAACCAAGAGACCCGGATACTGAGGCGCAGAGTGACTCAGTCTTGTTTACAGTTGCATATGGGCTCTCGCCTTGCCAAAGGCGGCAAGAGCCCCAAAAAAATTTAAAAAAAAAAGATTCTCACCCAAAAAAATGTGTTGTGACGTCACTCAAGTTATACATACATTCTCCTATTTCATTTTTACGTAGCAATTTCTTATTTTCTTTTTGCATAGCAATTTGTAGATTTTCGAAATCTTTCATTCTGGTAGAGTTGAGAAGCAAAAAGTGACAAGAGACCTGTATACTCAGTCTTGTTTTATTTATTTATTTTTTTGCGGTTGCATATGGGCTCTTGCCTTGCCAAAGGTAGCAGGAGCCCCAAAAATATTGAAAAATGTTTGAAAATAATTTCATGACTGTCCATCTGGTTGTGGTGCTTTCTTCAATTTAGGTTTTCTTGTATCTTCTATATTGAGAAAATTTTGTAAAACTTGATACAATTTGTCGGCAAATTCCACAGTAAAAATTAGGCTAGGCTGATCTTCTTTTAAATGAAAGTTTCTGACCCACAGATGAGCCAGCACCCATCTTTGAATTCAGTTTTGAGGAATATTGAAACGCAATTTTGCCGTAGGCGTTTCTAATGCAATTTGTCAGCAACTTCTACTGAACAGATTAGGCTGGCCTTTTTCCTGAAAATGAAAGCTCCGACCCGCGTATAAGCTATAACTCATTCATTCATTCCAACTCCAAATTTCCAAAAAATTGAAAGGCTTGCCCTATACATTTTTTATAGAGATATAATTCTTTTTTCCAATATGCCAGAGACTTCTACTAAATGGATGGGGCTAATTTTGTTTGCATGAAAGTTTTTTGTCCACAGACTTGCCATCATTGTGATCAACTCTGCCCCCATACAAATTTCCAAAACCTCAAATTGTGGTTTTCCCTTTAGCATTTCTTATAAGGATATATTTTTCACAATATAATATTGCCCCTGTCCAGGGATTGTAGCTGAAGTGTTTCATCAACTAGTGATGCTGCGCAGCACCACAGATCATCTAGCAGCGTCTCAATTATGATTTTTTGGTGTCATTATAGAACATTTCCCTTGCATCAATCTTTCATAATTACGGCACCATTCCAAACGTGCCAGCATGCTATCATAAGGTATTCAAAAATTATTTCCCAAGATGTACGCATCAAATGAAAAATAAAAATCAGCTCTTTGGTTTAGATAATGCAATGTCAATTTTCATCCAAGAATTTTCCAAAAAAGCAGAACACTGAGGATTGGAAATGCAATACTCAAACAATCATAAAAAATGAGATTAAACCGTCCTTGTTTGTTATCAAAATACCAAGTTGCCTTCAAAATCATTCCTCTCAGAACCGGATTCACAGTCAGGCATGGTAAGCAAAATCAAATTTGACGCGTGACTTTTTGCTTTTTGACATTGCAAATTGTTTCTAATTCAATATAAGCCTACGCAATGTCAATTTTTCTTTATCTGGTGGCGCCCTTTCATGCTTACCTCCCCAAGGCAAAAGCTTCCCTTTCTTACGGGTTAATCTGGCTCTGGTTCCTCTAATTATTGATAACGCCAGTATGAGACATATAAGTTTGATCTTCACTTTTCAACCCCTTAAAATACTCTACTTGAATGGCTCACTACATCAATCTTTTTCTTGAAACGACGAGTATCTCTTCAACACCGCGTCTATCAATATGTTGCGTTGATTAAAATCTGTCTCACAGGAATGAAAATAATCAAGTCATGACGCAACGTACTGTACGTGATAGTATGGTGGGTTGCATATTATGTTTCGCGCATGAGATTGAGTTTACTTTTACGCCATGCCATTTTCTATCGCAGGTACTCCGCAAATGGGTACTTTCAGAGCGCTTTATATAATTAATGAGTTTTTCTTCCTCCTTCCAAATTCATTATCCTTATAAATGGTTTACAAAAAGTGGAGAAAATTATTCGACTCGTAATCAATACCGCGTGATCAGAAAAAGTATTTGTACCCAGTTATGTTTTTTAAAACCAACTTTCTTAATAATTTTATACTAGGTATACGTATGCAATATTGAACAAAGCGAAAAAATGAATACTCAAATTAATTATAAATATTTGAAAATACACACGATAAAGTATATCTATTAATCTGTTATTAAAACAGTTATACATAGGATTATATAACAAGCCCACAAATAAACAAACAAAATATTACTTACATTCGATTTGCTTTCATTTTAAAATTGAAATAAAACATAACCAATATTAAAACTTTTGTGGTCTATCACGTTAACCAATCATTAGGAAGATTGATCGACTTTATCACCTGCATCATTCTTGGGTTCTATTTTCGGTTTGCTAGCCGTTTCTTTGTGGTCATCTTTTAAATTGCCCTCTTTATCGTTTTCGGGTTCCGCAGAATTTTTTTCTTCATCCTTTTCATGGTGTTTCTCACTAATAGACGAATCATCCTTACGACCTGTATCTGGAGTTTGCTTCTCATTCGCGACATCTGAATGTTTCTTTACAGGAGTCTTCTCAGCTTTCAGATCCTGTTTGAAATAAAGGAGTAAAGATGAAAAATCCGAATAATGTATTTGTCAGGAGCTTGTCATACCCCCGCCTTCTTGCTCGTAAGCAAGCAGCATTTCGTGTGAAGATATATAAGAAGAGATATTGAACTGTACGATTGTTTCAATGGCAGAAGAGCGTGAAGATCTAGGCGGGTGTGACTAATCTTTAGACGAAAGAGGATGACTTCTTCGAGGCGAGAGTTTCTATTTAAAGAGGACCAAGGATTAGGGAGACGTTTGATTGATCTTACTTTAATCTGAGGTTGATTTTCTCGAAATTCATGCCAAGAAGATAGAATTTTGGAACGGTAGTAGCTTTCATGGTCGTTATAGGTCGGTAATTGTCGGTAAGAGGGTAGACTCCTTGGCCACAGGGTCGACGTTTTCATGCTAAGGTTGACCAATATGGACTGGAATTAAGATGAGGGGAACTGAGGATTTGATAGAGTTTTTAGGGTATGAAGTATGGCGTGTAGACATTGGGTGATGGGATTATTCTTGTAAAGATCCGATAGTAGGTTATTCTTGAGTCCGAGAGGATGCTAAGTAATATTTGAAAGACAGCCCCCCCCCTATAATGAGAACCAACAAGCTCAAAAAGGAATAATCTTCAAAGAATCCATATTTTTTCGAAGTATTTTCTCTCAATAAGGACAAAAGCAACTTACGGAGATGTGAGACGATCGTTCCGGCTCTTCTTCTGTCTTGGCTGACTTATCTGGTGAGCATTTCTTACTGCTATCGTTATTCTGCAAAATGAATTAGATCTTCAGTTGATTGAAAATGTTTCATAGCAAAAAGATATCTTGAACGAGTTTGACACAATACTTCGCTAGAAACCTGCATACAATACCTTCAATCCGCTTTCTATACATTGACTTCTAGCAGGACCTCCTAAATGGTCCGTCGGATACGAAAACAGTCCCATCCAATATAGAGGGCTGTAACAAAAAATAAGAAAATGAGAAATGACCACAGGTATCACATTGGAAACGTTCTTGCCCATAATTTCAACCTTGCAAGGAAAAATTCACAAGATAATATTTTTTTAGGAAAAAATCTTTTAGAGCCGAGAGCCGAGGTAGATGACGACACATCGGATGAGGAACGAGAGAAGGGAGGTGAGACGGTACACTTTATCCGGTACCTTCAACATTGAGTGGTATAGAAAGGAGGAAACTCATCTGAGAGCAATTTCCATGATCTCGATTAAGAATTCTCAATTCTCGTATCACTCGATGAGAACCAAACTTTCTCCGAACTTCCTTCCTATAAATATTTTTTCCAAAGTTTCGAAGCTGTTCCTCGTATCTTCAAAACTTCATCTTTCATTCGTGACTTCTCAAAAAATTTCATCGCGCTTTTTTCAGATTCATTGAATCCATAAAATTCGAATTTTGGATACCTCAAAGTATGTAACTAAATCCATAAAGCATCAATAAAACTTAAACTATATTGGAGTCATACCACTGAGCAATGATTTGACTACTTTATTTCTTTCCCTGACATCACGACCCAACTTCTCAAAGCTAAAACCTCCTCATTTTACCCCCAACAGATAAAATACAGAGCGGTCAGAAAGAAAATATGTATCCTTGTAATGTAATTTGACAGAGGTCCTACATTCCCAAACATGCTAGGTTATACTAAGGACTACCCGTGCTGGTCCAACTCTTGGTTCAGTCTCACGGGGATCTGAACGCATTCTTCCAGTTCTCAATTTCACCTTTCTAAAGTAGAGGCAGCCATATTCTGCGATTACGCGATCTTTTTCTAAGGAGTTAATAGCACTAGTATCGACTTACTTGAACATATTGAGAATGTGGAAAGAACGCCCCATTTTTTCGATCTTTACATCGGCGGGAGAATTTGAATTCCGAATACACGACATCTGTCTAAACATCGAAATAATAGTTTTAAAAAATAAATCTATCGTACGGCGTACTTATCAACCTCATTCCTTGGTTGACTTCGTATAACTCGCATTGCTAGCTTTACCCAAACACAACATACTATATTTCTCAATTTCGTAATCATGATTCGTTCACCTTCATAGAATATCAATATTGTTCAATATACCACCAACAAAGTTGAAAAATAAAACACATTATACATACTCGACGAGTACCTCCAGCTGCATAATTATACCCTCCAAAGATAAAACGAAAATTCGTCTAATTTTTATAAAATCGTACAGTATGCTGAAAAGAAAAAAGAAAAACTACATAGGTACTTTTTTGTAATATTTTACTCTGTTCACGAGGGAAAAAAAAAACAATATTATGATATCAATTTTAAGAATGAATGAAAGTTATTAGAAAAAAACATCTAAGTACATACAGTCCTATATCCTTCTGGCAAATTGTGTTTCCTCGGGGATTAGGCGCCAGAAAACAACTGACCTACTTTGAAGACTTGAAAGAATCTCAACTTTCGAGCTATCTGTGTGAGGAGAAGGAGGGGAGGGGGAAGGACTTCGAAAACCATAGGAGGTTCGAACAACGTCGTCATATAATGCGAGCAACATGCATATCCCTTTGAGCACATCGTTCTGCACAATGCTGTGGCGTCGTTCAAACCACCAGTTTAAACATGGCGGTCATGAACACCGATATAACGCTCTAGCACTAGAGCACTATTGAATACAATTTAATTATTTAGTGACGTCAAATTTGCACTTAATCTTAAAATGAACCGACTAGCTCTATTATTCACAGCTTATCTGCCGTACAAAGTGAAATTGACGTACGTCCAGGTCCAAACTTTGACTTTATATTATCAGGGCTGTGAACCTATATTATTTTTGACATGTTTCATATCTTTACTCTGACCTGACCTTACCTGACCCCTAATTTAAAATTTTGCGAGTTTGCGAGTGCCCCCCCTCCACCCTGGTTACTCCGTGGGTGATCCAAAAACTTGCGAGTTTGTCCCGCGAGTTCACCTTCCCCAATTCATATACTAGCTTTATACTAGAATTTAACTGAAGGAGGACCCCTTGTATTGTACTAGTTTTTTATTAGCCCTATACTAGGATTATACTAGTCTTGAACTAGATTTACACTAGACCAAGAAGGGGGTGAACAAACGGAACGAGTAAGCCCCCCAAAAGCAATTAGACTAAAATACCCTAAAGCAGACTTATATACTAGTCCTCGAAAGCAATTAGCCTAAAATACCCTATTTACTAGCTTTATGATGGCTTGATACTAGCTTCGCACTAGGATTTTACCAGCCGTAAACTAGACCTATAATTGAAAAAGTCTTTTCAAATGCACAATTCTACTTTAATAGTTGCTTTTACAAAAGTACTTTCGGGTGTTATTACTCACTCCACCCTCTGGAATTTGAAGAACTTGTTGCTAGAAGAGGAGATGACAAAAAAGGAGAAGGCTACGTGGATAAACGAGTGGATGCCCAAACAAAACAGATTAAGAAGAAGCTTGCTGAATTGACCCGGAAGAAAGAAGGAAAAGAAAGAGAGACCGAAACAGCTATACGCACAAATTTGCTCCCAGAACCGAGAACCTTTCAAGCGTTACTTTCACGGTGGAAGAAAAAAGACTGCTGGACAAAGGCATTAAATACGTGAAACCAGAAAGGCTGAACCAGCGCCAGCTTGAAAGTATGGCCATTAGCTGCGAACAAGTAATCCAAACCATCCAATACGATGTGAGGCAAGATGCTCGAACCAGAATTGGGAAAGTACTGTTGGACATTAAAGAGAATCTGTGCCGAACCGATGTCAGAACGCAAGTGGCCGTGTAATGTGTGCCGAAAGATCTCGCAAATTTTTGCATTAAACATTAAAAAATTCAGTCTCTGTATTCAATTTTTTGGTGTTTATTTAATACAGGCTTCGTAAAAACTAATTCCTCACAATGCAGAGGAAGGTCACAGATCTCCAAAAGAAGATCCGACAGAACAACCTGATTTTGACGAAGGCGGACAAAGGCAGCACGGTAGTGTTGATGGATAAGGATGACTACACCCAAAAAGTGGAGTCGTACATTGCAGCCAATGGATACAAAGAGCTGACAAAGGACCCAACACAGAAATACCAAGAGGACCTGAAAGCTGTGTTGAAACGGAACAATGTATCTGGTAATAGCAGGACGCTTGAAATGAACCCGGTAGCACCAAGACTCAAGGGGCTTGTAAAACTCCACAAAGCAAACCGTCCAATGAGACCCCTGGTCTACAGCATCCAATCACCCTGCTACAAGATAGCAAAGATTGTAGCCACATTCTTGAAAGAAAACTACCCGTTTGCTACGAGAAAGAGCATCAGAAACAACGGAGAACTGATGGAGCAACTGGACAAGTTGGAAATCAAGAGTAACGACAAGCTGATATCCTTTGATGTGACTAACATGTTCGGAACCATACCGAAGGAGGAACTTCTCACTTTGCTCAAAAAGAATAAATATCATGGGAATCCTGATGGACTAAAGTACGCCAATATAGTGGAAGAGATCTTGAGCCAGAACTACTGCCGCTTCAATAACAAATTCTACGACCAGGAGAGGGGACTTGCGATGGGATCACCGTTGTCACCAATCCTGGCAGAGATATGCATGAACGACATGGAAAACAAGATATTGAAGGGCAGCAAGTTCAGAAACTCAATCAAGCACTGGGCCAGATATGTAGATGATATCCTGATTGTGTGGACAGGCACTAACAGACAGGTGGACTTGTTGCTTTTGGAAATGAATGCGATGAATGACAGCATCAAATTCACAGTGGAAAAAGGCAATGAGACCATCAACTATTTGGACCTTACACTCACACTGGATAGTCATAGGATAGGGTACAAAATCTACAGGAAGCCAACGCACACAGACACCATCATCCCAAATGACTCCTACCACCACCCTAAGCACAAGCTAGCGGCAATTCAGAACTACTGCCATCGAGCTATTTCTGTACTAAAGAACAATGAAGAGAAGAGGAGAGGAATAGAGGTAGTAAAGCAGATCGTAAAAACCAATGGCCATTGTAATGGTGTGGTGGAGGCAATCTTTAGGAAAATGGAAAATAAAAAGGGAACCCATGAGAGCACGGTGAGAAAGTACTCCGGATCAATACCATACATAGGAAAGTATACAAATAAAGTGGTAAAGGCGTTCAATAGCTATGAAGTAAATGTGGGTCCAGAATAACTTACCCATGGTGAAAAGAATTAGCAACGACCAGACGGAAGCCAAGGACGAGGGGAGCTTGAGTGGAGTTTACAAGCTCAGTTGTGACCAGTGCGAGGGCATATACATTGGTGAGACTGGGAGAAAGTTTGAGATCAGGAAGAAGGAGCACGAAAAGTCAAAGGAGAAAGAAGATGGCAAATCACTGTTTGGCAAACACTGTAATGAGGAACACCACAATGGAGATGGGATATTTGAAATCATACGTGTAGAGAATCGCTTGAAAAGAAGAAAACTCTGGGAGAAAATGGAGATTGCAAAAGCCAAGAGGAAGAAAGCTTTCCTCTTGAACAATGTAGTCACATTCGACAGCGAAAAATTATTCGGCCTGGTGATTGGACAAGAGAAAAAGAACAGAGTTGACCAATAAGATGGCAAGAAACCAGTTAGCCATTAGGAACACCGTATTCAGCTTTAGAATGAGAACCAATCAATAAGCAGCATGTTTTAGCCAATAAGAACGCATTGTCTAAATAGTGTAAGAATAAGTCTCTGAGTGAACCAATCACAGCACAGCATTGTTACAGCTAATAAGATCACAGTGTTATACAATAAAAACTCTTGTTTAAGGCCTTTTCTTCAGTTGCGACACAACTGATGATGGGATAACACCCGAAAGTACTTTTGTAAAAGCAACTATTAAAGTAGAATTGTACATTTGAAAAGACTTTTTCAATTTCAAACGCTCTACTTACACCTTTTTCCACTCAATATGAGTTTCAATAATAGACCTATAATAGAACGAAGAAGAACCCCCTCCCCCCTCCTAGGATTTTACTAGTCTCAAACTAGGCTTATGGGTTTAGGCTAATCATCAGAAACGGTATACTGTATGAACAGTCAGTTTATACTAGCAGGCTATAAGGCATCCTATGTATTGTATTTCTTTTTTGAATTCCCTTGTAAATTGGACCTTAACTAGTATTAGCCTTCTTTATATAGGCCTTGAACTAGACCAAGAAGGTGGTAGGTCTAAGCATTGGGTTTCTTTCAGACCTGGCTTTGAACTAAGTGTAGGCTTACTAGGATTTTAGCAGTCTCAGACTAGAATTATAATAGATGTAAAAAACCTCCCTAGGATTTTACTAGTCATAAATTAGACTTAAACTAGAGCACGTAGGGGGGGGGCGTAAGATTAATGCGAGTGAGCCTAAAAGCTATGCGATTCCACTCGTTTGCCCTTTAAAAGCTATTAGCTTGGAATATTTTAAAGTAGACTTATACCAGACCAAGGATGGCGGCAAAAGAGCGGAGCGAGTGAACTACCCAAAAGCTGTAGGCTTGAAATACCCTAACTGGAACTAAGACCCTCAGACCTAACACGTGAGCCGCTCAATCAATTATAAAGCAAACCAGGCTAACAATGAAAACGAACGAGTGAAAACCTCACGAAAGGACAGCAGACATGAAACATGATCTTTTTCTATTTGGCTCCACCAGAAGATTTTTTTTCAATGATTCCACTACAATTCATTCTCGAACTAAATTGCAAGATCCGCTTCCTTTTGGTTCCGCCTTCAGAGAGCAATTGTTATATTTGCTTCATTTTGGTTTTGTATTTTGATAACAGAGTCTTTCAGATATTGCGGTAAAAAATTATTACGGCCATCCTTCAAGAAAAAGGCAAAGCATATTGGTTATCCTTTATTTTTTAGGGATATCCGCTACTTTTCACGGATAAAATATTGATTACAGCTCTTTGGCCAAATTTCAAGATCCGGGCCTGTTTTACAATACAGAGTTATTCTATGAGCCCGGGTTATTCCCTCGAATCTCGAGGGATTATTGGTTAACCCGAGACTTTATTCCGTCATGTGATGGTTGACTCTGTATTGTAAAACTGGGCCTAAGAAGCTTCTGCCATATCCGCTTCCTTTCAATTCCGCTTTGAACTTTGAAGACCTAGAAATTCAGTTCCGGATTCCAGATACCATTTTTGATAGCGGTTCCAGTTCACAGCCCTGTATATTATGTGGACTGCGCTAAACGGTAAAGAATACGGCTCAACATCTAACGTTACGCATACGGAGTTGTAGATCGCAAAAAACATGTTTCGCGCAGAGGTGAAAGGCGCGACGTGTGTATTTTAAATGCGCGTGATTTTGCCACCTATGCCTTCTACACCTTATCACATCTGAGGACGCTGTTTTCGGTCGTTTTATACACGCTAGCGTCGTCCACATAATATAGTCAAAGGGTCCAAATCGATTAGAAAGTCGTTAGATATCTACCGTGTAAAATAGAATGGACGTACCCGCATATTTACAATCTGCGGAAAAGGATAATGGAGAGTACCTCGGCAAAAATACCCGTTTTGCTGATCGTCGATGTGCACATACGTCCGTTCTATTTGGTACGGCAGTTATAATTATTTTCATCTTTTTGAATGAGAGATCTACATCTATGTATAACTTGATTGGAAAACATGTAATTGGAAAACTAATTCCACCACTGAATTTCTGTTCAACTAAAGTCCAATCAACTGATTTAGGTGTCATTTTTGCTTCACAGGAAATAATGAATTTTTAGCTGATCGAAGTTCTGGATGTACATATGTCCTTCTCGCTTTGTACGGCAATTTTGCTAACTCACTTAGAGGTATTTCTACCAAATGTAAACTTGCGGATAGGTAAAACCACTTCCAGAGTTTCTCTACATCCCTGAGGATACTTCAAAGTTTTGACTTTTGCCGCGGCTGTGCTTTTGCTCATGATAATCACTCACTGTCATAAGGTGCTAGAGGTATTCTTAGGGGCGTTCCAATAGGGGGTAGAGGGGGGAGCGTAGGAGGTGTGACACCTCCCAGGCTTTTGTGTCAGTCGGCAGATTTATTGCCAGTCGGCACACGTTGACTAGTGATGGGCGATATTCGATAGTCTCATGCTATCGATAGTCCCGATAGTTTTTCCTGAAACTATCGATACTATCAATAATTTGGCTAAAAAACATCGATCAGGAGAAAAGTATCTGCACTACCTGTAGGATAGATACTTTTCTCTTGATCGTCATTTTTTTTTTGAAAAATTCCGTCAAGAATTGTATTCTAGTGTTACCACTTACCAGATGATGGACGCAACTAAGAAATACCATAAAAACGTGGTCCCACACCCAAAAAGAAAAAATATACGACCAAAAGTAAAGAGTAAACGGTCGACTATTCGACATTCCAGTTCCTCTCTCTTTCTTTCAAATGTGTTATCAGTAAATCCCCACCAATTTTGTGATTTTGATGAGAAAAAGGAAAAATTTCAAACTATCGACAGTTTCTCAAACTATCGACGATACTGTCGTCGATGGATCGTTTTTCCCGATAGTTTTTTTCCAAAAACTAGTTCCCATCACTAATGTTGACATTCAAACTTCACCAATTCTCTTGTGCGCCGACTGAAGCTCCTAGTCACTCGGCAAAATATTGTTTTCACCCTTCAATAATTTCCTCTCTGAACGCCCCCGGGTATTCTCGCTCAATGTAAACAAATTTTGCGCGATATAGTCATCCGAAAAATGAAGTGGACTTTACACATAAACTCCACTTCATTTTTCGGATAGCTATATCCCGCGATGCTTGTTTGTATTGCAAGAGAATACTTGTAGCGCCTCAAACTGTCAATCTGTAAAACCGGAAAACTAAAGACGTTGCAGAAATTTTTTCTGACTCACATTTTCTACCCTCCTTTTTCCACTTTTCAAAAATATCATCTGATTTCGCAAACGTAAATTACGACCGGCAGGTAGAGTATCTTATACCCATATAGGTACCAGCACCAAAAAAAAAAAAAAGATTCAAGTACATAAATATATTGAGTCGAAATTGCATTCTTTCCCCCTAGAATTGTATCTTTACCAACATAATTAAGGTATTATTTTGAATTTAGGAATAAACACCAGGATTGACAATGCCGAAGGCAACAAAAAAATATGTGCTGGTACTGTGATGTGCATGGAAGTGGGAGTTAGGGATACGGAAGGGAATCCGGATCGTGGTTGTAAGCTCTTCAAATGACTCACATGTGAGGTTTTTTGCCACTCTTTTTCCATCAAAATGCTCCATCAAACCTTGTAAACATTTTCTCTTCAATAGAAGAGCTAAAAAATCAACCTGCAATCTTGAACTTATACATGCCTAAAAGTCTTAATTCCCCTCTATCCCCTCTCCTCGAAAAAGTAAAGCATTCATATCGATCCTCTCGTCGCGTAAGCATGTCTATCGCCCAATTCGATTAGTCTTTGAAGTCCGCGAGTACTCGTAATACCTCTGGACCAAGTATGAAAATCAAAAACTTACGATTTACATATGAATAATGGTAACGCAATCGGTAAGAACATCCAGAACAAAATGGTCGCCACCAAATTGTAGAATGATCGAAAGGAAGCAATCATGTCCTCCATATTTTTTTGCAAGTAATTATCGTAGTTTTTCCACTCTTTTTCGTCCTCAACTGTATCTGAGTTCTTGTGATTTACTCTTGAAGCCTCCCTCGCATGTGATTTAGGTTCTTCACTGGACATTAAACTGATTCGGGTAATGTGATGACCGCTAAGAATCATAGAACATCAAGAAGAAATATAGCAATTGTTCATCCTCACTGCTTTAGCTTACATTCTGCACTAAGTAAGTACGAATAGATACCAAATGTTCAAAATATACAGGTAGGTACTTGAATAGTCACAGAAGTTCACAACGAGACGATGATATTCAGAATAGGTGTGTTGAAATATGAATCGAAGTTGATGCACACGATATTCGCGGGAAGACAATAGAAAGACTCTAGGTTCTCTTAAAACGCATATTCCTGAATTCATGCAACATCGAAAAAATTTCACTTGTGCCCAGAGGCATTATAAATTGATATGATTTTATTGTTCTTCGAAATTTAAAGACTAGATACCGGTACCTATTTAAGCTACGGTGGATACTACTTATTATCTATGCGTTATACTTATGAGAAATATAGGCGATAGGTATTCTTTTTTTCGACAATTCGTTTAAGTACTTGCATTTAGAGAGAATACTAAGTACCGGTATGTCAGAAAAAACGTGTATTTTAAAGTTTATTTCGATCAAAATTTTAGTTTCAAATTAGGCCTACTTATATTTAATGGATTAGTCCATCACCGAATATCAATTAACTAGGCCTAAATATCTTTTTCAACGTAGGTATCTACAGGAATAATTACTTCAAAGAATTCAGATACAATTTACCTGTTGAGGAGATCATCACAAGAACGCAGTCGCCGGTTAATGAATTGGTGATGATGATGATGATGATTACTCGGTTGTTGCTTTCTCTTCCACTGCACATCTAAGACCATTATTGCTACGAAATGACAACTGGTTCGGAACTATTAAACTGGGTATGGATTTCCTCTCTAAATTTTTGTCTAGCTAATACACAGAATTTACTCCGACATGATCACATAATTTTTACCTAGTATTTACTCAGATACTCGTACAATATTAAAAAACTTTGTACTTTGCATGCAAAGTTATAGTAAACCTTATTCTATTTCTCAAAACAGTAGGTAAGCAAAAACTGAGTTCCGACCATTCGATCAAATATTAAACAAGTAAATCGGACCTATAACTTCCTAACCGCTAAACCCAGTATCAAACTCGAGTCTCTAGATGTTTACTGATCGCTGATAACCTTCCGTTTTAATCTATGTATTAAACATTACACACGCGTGAGTATAATGCAGGAACAACTGTGCCGATAACAAGATAAGACCGATATTCTATACTGTCGTTTCCCGATGTACTGGGATTCCCGGAAGCAACGTAATTGGAAGATTTTTCTGGATATCAGGCAATAAAAAGTTACTGAATTGAAGAAATAAATATTATTTTTTATTCTTTCTAGTGATCAGCTCGTACCTGGGTGTTTAGCTAATAAGTACCTACGTACAAAGGAACATGCCTAAATTTCTTTGGACAGTATTATATTTATTCTAGAAATCATCATCACTACCACGAAGCAAATAAAATCAAATCATCCGTACAGTAATTCTAAACACAAGTGCGACGTTACCCGATACGAAACTTTTCTGACAGTACAAGAAATTTGAATAGTACGAACAACTTAAAATAGGCTGTAATAAAATTAAAAGATAGTTCACTTCATAAAATAATAAGTCTGCCTTTTCGAGATTTAACTCATCGTTTCCATGAGACGGTCATGAACTAGAGAGAAAATAATTCCTTGAGTCAAGAAGGAAAAAATCAATTCAAGGAGGATCTTTCCACAGAAACTTGAAAATAATTTGTTTACTAAATCATAATGACAATAATAACCCGATGAGATATGACACAGTGCAATGATTACATTCGAATGTTACATGAGAGGAATTTGACCCACGCAGGAAAATATATCGATACATATATAACGAACATCGTAGAGCGAAACTGATTTCAAATTCACCATTCGCGATTGAGTTGCGAATGAATTTCGAAAAAATTCTTCCGCGTCAATTTTCACCTCAGTACGATCCTCGTCTTCCACCAAAACCACCTCTATAGCCGCCACGGAAGTTGCCTCCTGAAATAAAATGAAAGGATTTAAAAATCTTCGAATATTATGGAAAATTTTCTTTTCGGAGCATGTATTCAACTCTAAAATCATAAGTTTCCGACTTCACGAAATTGAAAACTAGCATCACAATACGAATTCGTATAATTCACAACCGATGTTCTAATTGCAACTAGATATGAAATGAAACACTCAAAAAGTAAGAATATAATAACTAAAATTCTTTTGTTACAAAGAGCAAAAATAGCAAATTGTATGAGTGCTCAAGAATCTGATGAAAAGTATGCTTCTATAGCTCTGAAGTTTTCAATTATACATGGTATTTCTTCCCTTCCCTTATTTATTCTGTAGCTACTGAAGAAAAGTCTTTCCAAATTATTACGATTTCATACGAAGAAAAATTTTCAAAAATATAGACGGAATCAATTTCCTCACATCCAGTTATAAGTCCTAAAGTCCAGAAAACTCAAGTTTTTTGCATAAAAGACGTCTTATTTATCCATCTTGATATGATCACTAACATAAAGACACTCAAGAAGTGAAATAGCTTTTACAAAACCTTTGAAAATATTAGATTACAAACGTTGCAACGACAAACATGAGATTTTACACAACTTTTCTCGTACATCATGAAAGATTCTGTACGTACCTGGTGAACCACCAGCGCCGCCTCCGTACGATTGGTAACCGCCTCTTCTGAAACCACCACCTC
Organism: Aspidiotus destructor; assembly: GCA_035079395.1. Taxonomy (NCBI): domain Eukaryota; kingdom Metazoa; phylum Arthropoda; class Insecta; order Hemiptera; family Diaspididae; genus Aspidiotus; species Aspidiotus destructor. Next base: position 3,544,604 of record JAVHKZ010000003.1, on the reverse strand, counting down.
CGCCATATCCACCACCTCTTCCATAGCCACCACCTGATCCATAGCCACCTCCTCGTCCATAGCCACCATAGCTATTTCCATTGCTACCATAATTTCCACCGCGAGACCTAAAACTGTTATAATAGCCGCCTCCACCAAAACTGCCTCCTCTCATGACTTTGACTGGTGGAGGATCGGTACTAGGATCATTGGAATTCGAAGTACCATTATTGGACGTATCGAACTGACGCGGTGGTCTCGATATACTAAAAGAAGAAATAAAATTAAATCCGCAATATTGAGAGATTCAACGAATGAAGAATTACACTCAGGTTACCATTGCATATTGATCTTCTGTAAACCGTGACGACCGGCGTCAAAGGTGCACAACTTTCGAATAACTCCAAGAACTTTTTGATCAGTTTGCGACATACTGGTTATACTTTCCGGATCTTTGGCCGCTCTAACAATCAATCCCTCGATAGCTGGTCTCAGAGCAACAATCGCTGAGGCTGTATTCGGATCCATATTCAGACTAAGCCTAATAAACGTTCATCTTCAGTAAAACTGCACCATCACCTTTGCAAATCACACTCGCTATATACGTGTACAAACCAATTATCCATTCTGATGACATTTTCAGTCCATTCTACCTTACGACAACCAAATAAGAGTAAGTGAATTGGAGTCACCATAGTCAATTGTTTGCACGAAACAGCTCGAGTTCTTATCTAACAATCCCAAGGAAAAACATACTTATTTCATAGAAAGAATAAAAATCGAATAGAATGCACCTCGATAACTCACCTTTTCACCGAAAACAAAGAAAGGTGATGGAAAGTTTTGTTCGAAATTGCTACAATTCACCGACGATTTATGAATCAGTGCACTTTTACATTCCATGGTGAATACCTGTCAAAATTTCAGAACGTCATGATCGTCATGAACAGTTTGTTAAATTATGTAAATTTCCGAGCTTTCAGAACAATCGCCATCATAAGACTAACCTTCCTCTTCTGACTATGATAACAAATATTCGGAGACAAGCCCATACAGAGTAATGCAGCTACCATATCAAGATTGTTATCCTCTCCCTGGAAATCGTACACCTGCTCTGATAAACTTTCCTCAGCAAATCCGGCGTCTACCAGTAAGTCTTTCAATTGTTTCTACAAAAATATCCAAATCGTCTCGATAAATTGAAAATACCGAACAGTGAGCGACGATTTCCTGACTTTGGACGTACTTTGGCATCGCTTGTCACCCTCATAGTGGGTATAGAAATCTGTTTTTGTTCGCAAAAACTTTCCTCCGCTTCAGGCCCTTTCCTTGCTACGTGAGACCATTTTATGAACGCATTCAGCATGGCAATGTGATCCGAATACCGATTGCCGGCAAGCGCTCGCTGAGCAAAGGTCAATCTACGATCTAATATCATCGCAACAAAAAAACTCCGATTTTAAAATTACAATTTTCAAGTATTTTTTCCAACGCAGCAAGTAAGGAAATACTGAATTACCTGATATGAAAATTTCCGGAAACGTTGAACTGTTAGCCGTGATTGTAGCTAAGGCATCTCCTATACAAAACATTGTACTGAGAATCATCATTTTACCCAATCTTGGTTCGATTGGCAATCGCGCTAATATTCGTCCTAACGGGGTCAACTCATCGTTCGAATCCAAACATCTCATTTCTACGTATTTTATTCAAGCAGAATATCATCAGATGAAACTAACTAAATAGTAAAGAAGATGAAAATGCTCTATTCATACCTCGCAACATAACCTCAGCTTCTATAACAGCATCAATCGGTGGAGCCTCAATTGCCTTACTTAAGAACTGTCCGATGGCTCCAAGTCGTAACAATTTTATAGCCAACGAGATTTCGTGCAGAGGAGTGCGGAACATTTCAGGAGTCATATGTTCATCCAGTTTATCGTAACGAGCCTGAAATCAATACAAGGCAAGGAAATCATAGGAGTAGAAATAAATACATGTCCGCAAGCACAAAATCTTTGATCCTCACTTTCGTAATCAAATGAAAACAAAACCCTTCTCGAACTCGACCAGCCCGTCCTTTTCGTTGTTGCAAATTAGTGCGAGAAGCCCAGACTGTTGCGTAATTCGTCATATTATTATGCGCCGTAAATAGTTTCATCTTTGCTTTACAGATGTCGATCACAAATACAACATCGTCAATTGTTATAGAAGATTCAGCTATATTTGTCGCCAAGATGATCTGAAAAAAACAAGTTCAAGTTAAATGAAGCAGAACTTGTAATGATTCAAAGCCTCGTAACGTTTGTAGAACCAACCTTCGTCACATTTGTTGGCACTTGTTCGAATACCCTTCTCTGGTCTTCTCGGGGTAGTTGTGAATGTAGAGGGAGAATCAAATAATCTGCTCCACCTACAAACAGATAACACCTTTAGCTTTTGTAGTCAAGAATTAGTCCAAACCAATGAGTCTAGTTGCGGAATCTTGATAAGAAAATTGGTCAATTTAGGCAGAAGTACAAAAAAAGGTTAAGTCACGACTTTCCCATTTGAAATTGATGAGAGATTGACTATCAGAAGTTGAAAAAAAAACGCACTCTCTAGAGAAAAACATTCCTCTTAAACTGCAACAGCAAACTGGTCACCGAAACTCAGTAAATAAAAAATAGCTACACTCAGTCAAGCATTTCGCTGAATAATATTGATAATTGGGAGAGAAAAATTTCCCCGATCTTTGGTTTTAGAGATACCGAAAATCCGCAAGAAATAATTCTTCATCTTACCGAAAATCGGATGCTGACTCAAATGGCGTAATAAAGCGAATATAACGTTCCATCCGGGAAGGAAAACAAGAACGGCACCGTTCACTCCCGAGTTCTTGATATATTTCAGAATAGCCTACGAACCGAAAATCGAACTATACAATTTCTGTTCAAATTTTCGATAGAAAGAATAAAAACAGAAATTACTTCAACTAGTTCGAAACTAATCTCTTTTTCACTGAGAGCCCCAACTCTACTTCTTGTCTTTTCAGAATAGGTGCTGGGCACTACTTTGTTCATATTTTCATCTCCTTCAACACCGGTATCTATCTCGTCTTCGTCATCCTTTTTGGAGTTTTTCTTCCGTTTCCTCGAATCAACCGGTGGCTCAAAATCTAGTAAGTCGACGATGTCCTCCAGAAAATATGCTGAAATACAAAAAGCGATTGTTAACATAAGAACCATAATTCCGTATTCATTGAATGATGTTCTTAAAAAGTTGACTTTACACTAGAAAAATAAACAAATAGATACGATCAAACGAAGAGGTTCTCTTACTTTTTACTGGATACGTTTGGCCGGGTACTTCGATTACCGGACAGTCGTTGAAATATTTACTGAACATAGACGTATCGATAGTTGCGGACATGAGGATAACTCTTAAATCCGGGTACGTATGAACCATGTCTCGAAGCACCACGAGGATGAAATCAGTATTCACGTCTCTTTCGTGAATTTCGTCAACAATCACGTGGGACACGCCTCTTAGACCACTCTCCAATTTTCGCAAGAGTACACCTGCAGGAAGAAACATTTATAAAAACCCTGGTTTAAATCTAAACAATGATAAATTCATCTACATACCAACAGTGCAGAACAGAATACTGCCGTAAGGTCTGGGGAAAATGCTCTCAAATCGTACACTGTAACCCACACTCATGCCCAAATCTTCTCGACGCTCGACGGAAATTCTGTCCGCTACTGATATGGCTGATATGCGGCGCGGTTGCGTCACAACGATGTTACAGTATGCTCCTTGGCCAGCTAAAATGTAGTCGTCTAGGATGTATTGACAAACCTAAAGAAAAATTTCATCACACGTCATAAAAACCGTCATTTCTACACGTTCAAGCAACTTTAATCACTCACTTGAGTGGTTTTACCACAACCCGTATTTCCCCTAATGATGATAACCCGATTTTCGGTAACAGCATTCATGATTTCTGCTTTCATCTTGTGCATAGGTAATTTTTGTCGATTTTCTATAGATTCTTGCAAGCTTGTATCATTCATCAGGCGGTCTTTCAAATCTTTTTCAAGATCTATAGATACATCATCCATAGTGGCCTTTAAACGAAAATTGAACTCCGTGAATACATTCTCTAATGGTTATTTCGAGAACTCAAACAGATCATACGCGAACTTACCGATGCAAGGGGCCCTTCGTCAATATTGCAGGATGACCAAGCACTCCAATTAGGAATCGGAGGAGCCCACTGGACTACACCCGCTTCTTGAGACTTTGAAGCCACGAACTCGTCCAACACGGTGCTGTTCACAATGGATATAGCTTCAGAATTACTCTGGCCACTTTCCTGTAAATGCGTTAACATAAATCATCCATAAATCCAGCAAACGAAATTCCATGATACGAAAAAACGAAGATAAAAAATAAAAGAATTGAGACATAATTTTTCTCAAGTCAAATTTCTCAGTATAAATCTGTTATTCAAAGACCGAAAATCTAAATCATCATACCAATTGTATAGGTTGAACGCCAAGTTCTTCAAGAATTTCTCTTGTCTCTCGAACTAGTTCCGGGTCAACCTTAATTTCGTACGTCGGGATCAGAGATGCTGTCTCTTTCTTCTTCAGCGACCCTGTAAACGCTTCGATAACACCCAAGTGAAACAACTGACGCACTAGCGATAAGGCGCAACTCTTCGAAGCCGATTGTTTATTTGAGCCCGACTCTCTCGCCGATATATCTACAAAAATTGGGAGGTGAGGTAGTCTAACAAATTGAAAGAATGCTCGACACAGAAACAAAAAAAATATCAAATCTTACTTCGATTCAACTGCTTGACGAAAAATCCCATTTCACAAACAAAACTCCTGAGGGAGGCAGAAAACGAATTATAAATAAGTTACATATCGCATGGATAGGTGCAAGCTATCTCAAATACTTACTCATCATTCATTCACATATTCCATCAAACTATATCCGAACAGCAACGCGATAAATGCGATGAGTAAGTTACCAGCAACGATTCCGACCACCATTTCCTATGCAAAATTTAGCCTTCAACTGTAGTGACGAATAATCGTAATAATACTATATTCGTGTGAAAATAGCTCCAATAATTTGAAAATTTGTCATTTTCAAACTATTCATTTTCAAATTCATACGTTCAATGCAATTTCAACTCGAACTAGGTTTTGAAGTTCGAGTTATTGCTTCATATTTATTTAGGAAATGTAGCCGGAATCACTGGTTCATGCTTGTAATAATCATTTATCGCGATGCCATACATAATCCTAGATAGTGTTAAAACTACAATACGGACAAATAGGTGAAAACTAACTTTATACCCCCGCCTACAACGGAATATTTGTAATCAGTATTGATTCGATTGACTTGTATGAATTGATGTAATCTGGACTTGGCATTTTCGAGCGTCCAATTTCCATGAATTCCAGCGTTCAAATCGACACTTTCAGCCTGAACAAGTAATAATCAATAAGTTATACTTCTCAAAAGGAGTGAGTAATCGAGAAAAAATCTGCAACGGAATCGAATTCATCGACATACTTCTTCCACTCGTTTTTGATCGGCGATAATATCCATATATGTTTTATGGGACCCATCTTGTTCCGCAGGTCGATACGCTTCTCCAATGGTACTCGGTCCTTCTCCGGGTTGAAATACCGGTTTCAGTGGAGCCGATAAACTGAAGCCCGGCGTGAGTGATTGCCCTTCGGTCTTAGGAGCCCCCTGAAGTATGCAATACAATATTAGATTAGGATGTACGATCAATAAGAAGAACGAAAAGCGATCACACTGACATCGCTCGGAACTTCACTCTCGTTTATTTCTCCTTGTCGAACGAGAAACTGAACAAAATCTTTAGCAGCATTGAACTGGGCCTCTTTCTTAGTGGTTGAATTACCTACACCAACATACGAGTACGTTGGTACACGAGCTTCACACAAAAATCGAGGAGCTTGTTTGCGACCTAGAATCAATTCAATAGAGTAAAGTTGAGAATGATACGCCGATATCACTGTCACTGAGATGATCAACTTTCACGTACCCACTGTCCGAACGTCAAACTGAGGAATAATTCCTTTCTTATCGCACCATAAATGGAAAAACTGCTTTATATTATCCGCAGTCATCGTGAACTGGATCGAAGATAGTAAAACAGAGTAGTTTCTCAAGCCACGAAGATACTAAGAATGAGCCACCGAATGAACGAATGAACTTTTCTCAACACTTTTTAAGGAGTGTTCAATAATACAGAGATGATGTATTATTTTACTGCACCGCTACGATTTCTTTCAGTGATCTAAAACCGCATCTTGATTCTTCGCAATCGCAAACGAACCGCAGTAGCCGCAGCAACCACAATGCGCACAGATGATCTCTATAGACTATGTTTTAGTAATGGGCGAGCAATTGAACAAAAAAGATTATTGTAACCGGTTAATCGGTTGAAAACCGTAATCTCATAAATGACCGGAAGAGTCGCTGCTATACGGAAGTTTTTAGAAGCTCCACAAAAACATGATACCTACAATTTAGAAGCAAGGCTTCGGAGCCAGCCAAATTCAGCTCCGGGCTCCGGCTCCGGCTCCGGTAAAAAGTCGGAGCTGGCTCCGGTCAGCTCCGACCAAAAAAAAATAGGCTCCGGGCTCCGCTCCAGGGCTCCGGAGCCCCGGAGCCGAGCTCCAAACTTTGAACTGCCTTGAACGTGTGTGTTTCTTAACCAAACTTGGGGGCGTTTGCGAAAATTTCGTTCACGTTTGTTCCCGTTCACTTCTGAAAAAAAAACGTTCGCGTTTGTTTGCGTTCCTTCATGAGATTGCCTCCGTTTGCGTTCGCAAACAAACAATAAACCTTTGTTTGCGTTCGTTTGTTCCATTTGTTGCGATTTTAGCAAACCTATGAAATACAACTGCGGAACGACAACAATCTGCTCCGGAGCGCAATGAACCGGTTCCGGAATACAATGATCCGACTCCGGAGCACAATGAGCCGGCTCCGGAGCAATACCAATCAGGAGAAAGGGAATTTTCCTTCACCTCAGTGGCGTCATCTACAGTTGAACACAAAAAGGGTTTTGTTCTACGGAGATCAAGACTTTATGCTTTATGGTTTTTGTTTCTCAGCCTTATTAGTTTAATGGAGGCTTTCAGCTTTCTTCTTATCAACCGTGACCACGACAACGCCATTGGTTGTATCACGCGAAATAATAATATTAATATTCAAGAAGGAAAATGAAAAAATTGAATGAAAAAAAGACCGAGAACCAAGAACGTTTAGTAGATTTGAATTGAATCAAGAAGCAAAATAAGCAAACGCTAGATGACATTGTCATTTTGTTGTCTTTTGTGAGCTCCAGGGCTCCGCTCCGCTCCGGAGCTCCGGAGCCGCGGAGCTCGATGTCGGAGCTGGCTCCACTCAGCTCCGACCAAAAAAAAATTGGCTCCGGCTCCGGCTCCAGCTCCGGCCAAAAGTCGGAGCGGAGCCGCTCCGGAGCCGAAAATTGGCTCCGGCTCCGAAGCCTTGTTTAGAAGGTATGGCGCATTAATTCATTTCTCGTTTTCCTAAAAAAAATCAAAAGTAAGCGTAATAGATGAAGCAAACTACATTGCATCGTTTATCTCATTTTTTTTTTTAATAATGAAAAAGCAAACAGAAACAAGTCAAAAACAAGTCAAAAACAAGTTGTTTGAAAAATGAGCTCTGTGTTATAGACCGTTTTTTTGTGACGTCACAAACTCCACATCTGTTTACTCCAATGTACCCTACAGCCCGTCAAAATCGTCAATCTTACCCTAAATTACCAACTTGGTTCGTAAACAAAAAAAAACTCCATAAGAAATACACAGGAGCGTTTCGATCTTACGTTCAGATTTGAAAAGCAGAAATGAATAAAGGACCCCAAGTATATTTTCAAATACTTGAGAACTTCCTATTTCTGAATATAAACACGTAATTGCTTATTTATTCCTAATTTTTCAATTTGAACTTATGATCAAAACGTTCCAGTGTATTTCTTATGAGAATCAATATTGTGATAGAACCAAGAACGATACAATCGATCACACTCAAGGGTTTTTGAAGTGTGTTTGCAAGTGTTCGCGCATTGTTGGTAGGGAGTTGGCAATGAGTGACGTCACAAAAAAACGGTCCATTTTAAATGGACCAAAAATAATTGAAGGGTACACGGGAAGAAGGGGCTTTGTCCACATGGACATTCACTTTTTTTGCTGTTTTGCATGGACATTCCCCTCTTTCCATTGTACACTATTTCAAGAAGTGTGTTTATCGGTATGAAAACGAGTCTTTCGTGCAATTCTGATGGCTGTATGTGAAGGAGCAGGTATTTTTCTTTAGGAAGCAGTATCTAACCCAAAATTTTCAAAAAGTGGACAAAGCCCCTTCTTCCCGTGTACCCTTCAATTATGTATCATGTTTTTGTCCATTCTTTTCCTTGTGGAAACTACCGCTCCTACTGGACCTCACTTATGCAAATTGCAAGTGGTTTGTGATTGTGACTTGTGTAGTACAAAGCACAAACCTGGAGATACCCTATAAAATTACTGTAGTTTATTGGTACTATATACTGATATCATTATTTTTGGACTATAAAATAATAGCCTATACCCTTTCATCCGAGAGCTTTTCTTACTCTTTTGTAAAATTCTTGATTTGAAATACAAAAAATAATGGTAAATAATTAGATTGCCTTTTGTAAAGTTGACAAGCTTGAAAATATTAAATGTGACTCTGACTTGTCACGAGAAAAAACCTTAGTTATCACAGAACGGATCAGCAGTTTAGCGTATAGGTGCAAGCCTGCAACTACATTAAACCGTTTCTGCTGATGCGTTCCTTGACAACTACGGGTTTTTTCTCGTGACAAGTCACAAATTCATATTCATACTCGTCAATTCAAGATTTAAATAAAGAAAAAAATCAATTCAACAAAAAGGTCAAAATACGTTGACTTGAAACCTGACAAGAAAATTTCAATTTTCATGGTTAACCGCCACATCTAGAATGCCATTAGTAGAGAATTTTAAAATTGGGGATTTTGGTAAAGAAACTGTATCCAACGGCATATGTTTTGTTCTAAATTGTGAATCAGAACCACAAGAAGTCTGGCTCTGATTTGTTACTCCCTCTTGGTGCACACTTCATTCCATCAAAAAAACACAATTTGTTGTCCCATTCAACAGAGGAATGTTTCATTTTTGGTTTTGGCAGTGGAGTTTGGAGTTCATTCCATTTTGAGCCTCTTATGTCATAATACTCCACAATGTGTCCATGTCCATTCGCGAATGGACGCTAAAGAGTCGCCCTCTACATTTACTACAGCGGCTATTTGTGAAAGCTGCACTAGAAGGTGATGTTCCAAATAATTGATGAAATTTTTATTTTCATGAGTTTCATATTATTCTACTAGTCAAGAGAGACAGAAAAGGTCATTATAAGTGGTACTTTTTTTTCAGTATTAACAGAGATACAGCGAGTTAAATTAACATACGCTCTTATGTAAATTTTCATGTGATCACCTTCTACACCTCAGCGCTCCATGCGGAGTGTCCATTCGCGAATAATATAGTTGAAATATTCTAAACCAGACACATATAGAGCAAATCTCCATGTACACATGCTGATGCCTGATTGCAGTAGTGTAGCATTGGCAAAAGCTTTGACCGCTTTCCTTCACAGATGTCACAATGTTGAAGCTGTTTATAGTTTATACCATCAAGCAAGTCATTGTTCCTGTTTGAGGTAAGATACTTGCCTCCAACTAAATATAGACTAGGCTATTTTCATGCGAGACCAAATTTGATGCAAGAGTCCAATCAGATTGACCCAAGGCCGTATTTAGGGGGGGCAAGGGGGCCATGGCCCCCGGACCTCCACCACATTGAAAAAAAAAGGAAGAAAAGCGGGAAAGGAAAGGGGAAAGGAGGGGAGGAAAAAAGTTGCTCATTTGTAGGGGCCCCCACCATCAACGCCCCCCCCCCCCAGCTGAAACGTCTTAATCCGGCCTTTGACCAGTCAATGGAAAATGATCCCATTCATTCCGGTTTGTATTGATGTAAATCCTAATGGTTATATACCATAATTTGGTATATGAGTAGACATTGGTTCCAATAACCGCCACAGCTCTATGATTTTCTACATCCCTCCGCTCCTGAATGTCAAACTCCAGATTGCACTTTTGTAAATGAGTTACTGTTTCTAAATTGTCTGTCAAGAAAGGTGAAAACATTGCGCAGCATTTATTAAGCCGTTCACTTTCGCCGCTCCTTTTAAAACTTTTCTTCAAAACGGAGAGAAATAAAAGACAATATTTTCTAGGGCTTCTTGTGACCATAACCGTAACCAATAATCATGACTGCCATGACCAAATCAAAAAAGTTCATCTTAACCGTGACCGTGATGACCACATTGTACTTCACAACTACGAGTCGGTATTTCACACCAATAATAGTAATAGTAATAATAATAGATAAGATGGAGAAAAAATTATATGCCCCCCTTCCCCAAAACGATTACAAAGAATCGTTTGTCTTCATGAAAAGGTTTCATGGCATCCCTGTTACTATACTTTAGACCATAATAGTAATATAGACCGCCAAAGCAGTACGTAAACGACGTAATCAGTTGTCAAGAGACTGGAGGCAAGAAATAAGCTTTTTGGGTCCAGCGTAGACGTTTCGGTTACTGACGGGGTGAGGACAATTACAGACCACGCCCGTTTAACGCCATAGGACCCAAAAAGCTTATTTCGTCTCCAGTGTTCCGACCTACTTCATTTAACTTTTGGCGGTCTATGTTACTATAATTATGGTCTAAGCCCTGTTACTATGCAGCTAATAATGGCAATTACCATTCGGCTCATGCACGTTATACGGTCTATGTATACCGCATGCTTCATTCGGTTTATCAATGTAGCAATTGAAGAGCTATCCTGGATAAGCGCAATTACTGTGTACATTTTCACCCTTTCCGGATAGCCCATCAATTGCTAAAAATAGACATTTTCCAACATGACGCCGCCATCAATATTTTTCGCGAAGTCAAACGTAGGTACATTATTGGCACTTAGCTATTATAATTATAGGCGTGACTCTCTCTTCGGCTAGAGCGCAACCGCAGTCGCGCAACCGCAGTCCGTTCCAAATTTTTCTGGATTTATGATCATTCGGTTAAAGTTCAAATTTTCAAAAGAGACACTCATCTAGAAACGATCAGGAATATGTTTACAGTCCACCTTACAAAATAGAAAATCGGATGATATGTGCTAAATTTTTGCATTTTCGTAATTAATTCCGATTGATAAATCAAACTGGATTTCTCCTCTGAAAATCGAATTTTCTATAAAACCGACCGACCGAGTACCGAAAGGAAATGCATATTCAACCGAAAATTCCGCTACCACCGCCGTGAACCTCCATACCTTCAAAAGTTATAATGTACGAACAAAGATATTCCTTTTTGAATTCTTTAATCGCAAACTACGGTTTTTTTCTAAGGCCCTTCTTCCATCCATCTCCTCAATTACCGCCGCCGTTTTTGTTTACTCTTTGGAGGACGAGATTCCGGCCATTCTCCTCCTTTCAAAGAATAGGACGTTTCCGATTCCGCCGATACCTTTGGTGTGTCCGACACCTCTGGTCTATCCATAGTTGTGGATGGAGTAGGGGTTGCTTGGTCAGGTATCTCAAAAGGATGGAGTTTTGATACTGGCCGTTGTCAAGTAACTTGTTTCACCTGACCACCTTTGACCTGGTCTACTCTGACCACAGCTATTGCCCTTCTAGAGTCCACATGTTCAACAACACCGACCGGCCACCGGGATCGAGGAGCCAAACTTTCCTAATTAGGACTACCGTTCCTGGTGTTGGTTTGAAGTCCACTGAACCCCTGAGGTTGTAATGTGACGACTTGTGAATTTGCCGGAGCGCTAATGAATAATGATTATGGAAGGTCTCAGACCGATTGTTGTCTACAACCAATTCATATTCATTGCAGTGAAGAACTAGTCGACGGCAGTCACAATTGTGGAGCATAACATATCCTCGTAAATATCGTAAATAACTTTTTATTTGTATTTTTGATAACTTTTTAATAGACAAAACGTTTCAATGTATCATGTATGCCGGGAAATATCTTCTTATTTGTAGGTGCCTCAATTGTTAAACGTAACATCTCCTCGTGAATAACTTTTTGTTCTGATTCTTGATATTTTTGATGACTTTTTAAATATGCTATGTATACCGACAAATAGCTTTTTATTTGTAGGTATATACCGACAAATAGACGCATCGAAAAAAAAAAAAATGCGGAAGAAAAAATTAAAATTCTGTTTCTATAGCGCTTTTAACTAGTCCCCACAAGGATCATCCGCGCAATTCATTAGCCGCAGGAGTAACTCACCGCACGCCCCTTTTCCATGAAGTCGCCGCTGAGATCTATTTTCAGTCGCATAATTTATTTTTTTTAGTTCGCCTGAATTTGCTCTATAGGCAAATATTCATACACAGAGAAAAAGTATTGAATAGCTAGGACACGCAGATACTTGCAGATACTGAAATAACAGTATTGCTGGTTTGCAAAAGAGGGAGATGATAGTAAAAATGACTCATTTCCACTATGTTGAATTAATTGCTCACTTCTGTTTAGTCACGCACTCGCGAGATCACGAACGTTTCCTGTTCCTGTTCTTCTCAAATTTTGACTGTTTCTTGAATTGACTTATGTGAAAATGGAGGATATAGTGATCCTTTTCTCTTGCGACTTCGAATTGGCTGTCATAAATGAGTTTCAAAGAGTGTTTTCTTCGGCAGTTATCGGTGGGTGTTTCTTTCACTTTGCGCAAAATATTAAAAAAAAAAGTCCGCGCTCTCAACGTTCAAAGCCTCTATGAGAATGACCCGACGATATATCTCCACGTACAGATGATTACGGCTTTAGCATACTCGTACCCGTGGAAGATATATCGTCGGCGTTCAATGATCTGCAAGAGTACGTTGACCAACTTCTCGAAGATCTGCTTTTGTACGTCGAGGATAATTACGTTAGTCGGCGTTTTCGGAACTCTTGAAAGAGGCCTCGGTTCCAAGTCAATTGGTGGAATATGTACAAGCGTACGATGGACGGGGACCCTTGGACGAACAATACCGCTGAGGCCGGACATCATAAATTGCAAAATGAGTTCATGTGCAGCCATCCATATTTCTAGAGTTTTAAAACCGCGCTGAAAAAGTGTCAGAAATTGCGTGACGTGGAATACACGGAAGGAGAGATGAGGCGACCGCCTCCTGCAAAAAGGCAGAAATATGTTCTACTGTCAGACCGCATTTTAGATATCGTCACAGATTAAGAGGAAATAAGCTCCATAGAATATTTGAGAGACCTAGCCTACAATTTACAATTTTTTCTTTTGACAAGTTTCATGTCTTTTCTCATACCTAATAGACTATCAAGAATTGCGAGTACCACCCACCCCCCTCCTCCCCCCAATAATGGACTTGGAAAATTTTCGAGATTACCTGAGAGGTGATAGAGAAATCTGCAAGTACCACTCTTCCGCTTAATCTTCAAAAAAGAATTGAGCCCTTCTTTTCAAGAAGGGCGTAAAGTCGACTTACGCCCTTTTTGAAAAGAATCAGAATCGTGTTTCTCACCCTCCCCTCCATTGTTTACCGAAATTCTCAAAAAAAATGTTTTTTTCAAGAAGGGCGTATGTCTCATGGGATTTACCATGGACATAGGAACCAGGTTTTCAAGAAGGGCGAGTCTCTGCAAGAAGGGCGTAGATTGGACTTGTACGCGAATCAATGTAGCGCTCTTCTATTAAACACGAGAGACTGCGACATTAGAGAAGGTGGAAGGAGAGGTATGTTGCTACGTACTGGTGAAAGCCTCATCCCGATCCTACTTTTTTTCGGCAAGTTATGGCGTTTCTAAACATTCAACCGCGTTTTTCTCAGAACACGTTTTTGCGAGTTACGCCCTTCTTGAAAAGAAGGGCTCAATTTAAATTTCTTTTTTTAAATAATTAAAAAAAAATATAAAAAAATAAAAAAAGTAATAAAAAATAATAAAAAAATAATTTTAAAAAATAATAAGGAAAATAATAAAAAAATAATAAAAAGATAATAGAAAAATAATAAAAAAAAATAATAAAAAAAATAATAATAAAATAATTAAAAAAAAGAAAAAAAAAGAAAAAAAAAGAAAAAAAAATGATAATAAAAAATAAAATACCTGGAAGGTGATTGAGAAACCTGCAAGTACGCACCTTTCCACTTCATCTTGAAAAAAAAAATAATTCGAAAAAAAAATTTGGACTTGAAAAATTTTTGAGATTACCTGGGAGGTGATCGAGAAATCTGCAAGTACCACTCGTCCGCTTCATCTAAAAAAAAAAAAAAAAAAAAATACCTGGAAGGTGATTGAGACATCTGCAAGTACCACCCTTCCGCTTTGTCTTGAAAAAAAAAAAATAATAAAAAAAATAGAAAAATAATAAATAAAAATAATAATAAAAAAAAATACCTGGGAGGTAATGAGAGCCATTATGAAGCTATTAGCTTGTGCCATCATAAGTTTGGTGACGTCATAAGTCGGCGACGTCATAACTCGGTAACGTCATAGGTCAGTGACGTCATAAGTTGGTGACGTCATAAGTCGTCAATTCTGGTCCGCTTACAACATTAAGAGCAAACTTCTCCAAAGTCGGAGCCTCCTCTCCGCAGTAGTTCTAGCCCAGCCTAAGCGAGTGAGCCCCCCTGTCTCATCAGCCTGAAATATACTAAATTAGCCTAAAATACTCTAAAGTAGATTTATACTAGACAAAGTCCCAGAAAGCAGTCAGCCTAAAATACTCTAAGAGTCTAAAGTAGACTTATACTAGACCAAGACCACAAGTGAGTCCCAGGAAGCAGTCATCCTAAAATAGTCTAAAGTAGATTTATACTAGACCAAGAAGCGGGACGAACGAGCGGGCTCCTCGTGGTGTCTTCTGGGTTACGCTAAGAAGCTCACACTTCTTAGGAATTTTTCAATTCAGACGAATTTTTCTACAGGCAAACTTTCCTGAGAGGCAAATTTTTTTACCTGGCTAATTTTCTCAGGCAAATTTTTGTATGGCAAATTTGCCTCTCTTCTTCTTCCTCGAAATCATTATTGGCCAAAAAAACGATGGATCGCAGACTTTTTTCCCTCAAACAAGTTCCATAATATTGAAACTTCGGGATTCATGTACCTTGCAAAATTCTCGACTTTGGCATGTCTAATACAAGAGCACTTCTTCAGAAAATTTCGATTCCTGCGAACAATCGATTTTTAAAACCCATCGAAAATTAAATTAATCGAAGCAATATTACCAAAATTGAAATTGAAAATTTCTTCACGAAGCAGGTCTCCTGCTTGCCTCAGTTATAGCAGTTCATACAAAAGACCTCGCGAACAGCAAAAGAACGTTTCAAAAGGTGAATACTGACATCTTGTAGAGAATGCGATAAGCGCCTCATGCGATACAAGGACTGAAAATAATGGCAACGTCTACTTACATTACTTATTTTACCGACTTTTCCTTGTGGAAAAGTGAGGTATTACACCGGCCCGTTCAGGTTTCCTTATATATTTATTTATTATTTATTTATAAGATTTTTTTGTCCGTCGAACTCCTCCGAAACTACCCGACGGATTTTCTTGAAACTTGGCCATATTGTAGTAGTATATCTGAAGATGTGCACCCGCAATTTTTTTGAGAATCGGACGAGTAGTTCTTGAGAAATTTGCAATTTTTTAATTAATTTCTCACTCATTAGGAGTATAGTCGCTCACATTACCTGAAGCAAACCCCTATCCTTTTGTTATCAGTGCGTCTATTGTTATGAAGAACCTTTTATTCGACAGGTTCATTCTTGACAAAGAGTTCATTAAATTAGTTTAGGAGGATGATTTTACATAGTTAGGGCTTCTTTAGGCTTAGGTTAGGTTAGGTTCAGTTATTTCTTCGACTTTTCTCAAAATATATATTTTTTTTTACCGTTTCGGATTGTCTTTGTAGCTGGATTTTTAGATGAAGAATATTGGGATGGAATTTGTGGAAGATGGTGGCGATGAGAGACAAATTATGAGCGAATGAAAAGATGAGTGGCTGGAGCCCTAATATACCGTATACTAGACCAATACTAGGCTAAGAATATCGTGTAGGAAAAAGTAATTGTAAAGCTCTTTTTTGTACCGAATTTTCTAGCTAAAAAAGTGAGATATTAAATCCATGGCAATGTTCCTCAAAAACGAGAGTGAACGAGGGCCTGCCGAAGCACGGTCTCTACCGTTAGGTCAAAATGGAAAATGGCGGGCGTCCGAAAAATGCCGTACGTGCCTTATTGACTCAATAAATATTCCTGCATGTAGTTTTTTTTTTTTTTTTTTTTTTTTTTTCTTCTATGAATTTCAGGTAATTAGAACTGGAGTTTTCTTACATTTTAATATTTCTCATCCCATAACTGGGACTTCTAATTTTCTTATTTTTTTCATTCCGCATTTTTTTTTTCTCGTTACGATTTAAATGTTGCTGACGTTGCTCTCATTTCTTTTCTTTGATTATATCATTTGCTTTTTAGTGTTTTCTTGTGTGCCTACAATTTGTTCGAGAATCAAATGAGCTTTGATAGTAATTCATCTATGGTTTTCTAATTGAAATGATGGACAATTCGTTCAGTGATTAGATTTTAGAATTTCTGAACATTTTCCGACTTTTTCTTGAAAAAAAAAGGTGATGCGAGAATAATTAGAGTTTATGAGTCTTTACTAGCAGTGATCCTCTCAGTGAATTTTTATTAGTCAAAGGAAAAGTCGTGTACTACTCACGCGACTGCGTGAGTGTTTTTTTATTACATTTTAAGTGACACGGGAAGTTTCAGTTCCTCTGATCCTTTCCTCTCCAAGGCCTCTCCTTTGCCGAAGATTGTATTCTCGGAATCAATGTGGTCAATTTTTGGGATACGAGCATTTTGAGTCCCCAGTCTTACAATCTTAGCCTAAAGTGCACTCCTTTGGGAATACACCGCGACGTCTCCTGATAGAAAATTTTGACTGATACAGCGATAGAGGGCCGAATGCGAAGCCAAAGAATTCGTTTATTTACACCTGCTTTATTCACTCCTAAATAAAAACGCAACCGGAAGAAGAACGTATCCTTTTGCTTTGTGTAGACATCCCTTTTTCGGATATTCCGTTCTCGAATGCACTTTTCAATAATTTAAGATGAAGAAAATCGTAAAGAACGGAATGTTTCATTGTTATCGGAGTGGTCCTAGATTAGGTGTCTTGGTTACTTGTTACGCCACAGATACCCCACCACTCTTCATATGATAACAGCAGAAGAACGCAAACTGCTACACTTACGTGCTTTTATTATTATTATTATTTTTTTTTTTTTTTTTTGTTCTTTATCACTATACGACGACAACGGTGCGTTTCGTCGAGCAGGAGAGTTAATGCCAGACAACATTAGTTACCAGACAGTCAGTAAGTTCTCTTCGGTTTGTGAAAGTAGTCCGTGTCCGAAGGGTTTCCGCGCAGTCGAAAAGTTTTGTTTTTTCGAAGTGTCCGAAACTCGCGTAATTGTGTCACGAACTTTTTCTTCTTCTTTTTCTTCATCACCCGATTTTTCATTATCAAAAATCTTATACTTACTTTTTTCATTATGAGAGCATCCAGATGTTGATGAAAATAATATCTAATAATAATAATCAATTAATATTATTATTATTGTAATTTGATAAACGGTTTTTAAAAAATTACTTTCATGCGTTTTGTACACGTCAGTGGTTTTTGTATTCTCAAATTATACGTGCTCAACGAAATGTATTCGTGTAGAACTTGATGACATTTTCCTGGAATCGTATTTTCTTTGTAAGTAAGTAAGTTATGATTCTAATAACAATACACTTCTGTTTTCGCGTCTCATTTTTCATAAATAGAATTGACCGAAGGAATATCGAAGTCTTCGCACGTTTGTACAATTTACTGTGACACTTTTATTTCTTTTCCGTGGTAACTTTCTGGTTTTGAGTGACGAATTAATGATTCGAAGCCGCCGTATGTAGAGTGAGGGGGTGGGTAAGGGGGAGATTGCAACAATAAGGGCAACGTAGCAACGTGAGGTCGTTCCATTGCAAGGACCCAACTTTTAATTTCGGAAGTCCTGTTGCATTTTCATAATTCACTTCGCCGATTATGAGAATAATCGTCAAGCGCCTTATAACGAGGTTATACGATTTGAAACTAGTTTGAACATTTTATTCTGACCGCGTGCGTACAAAAAAATCTCTTCCTCAACTGTTAGATAATCTAATTGTTTGATAATGACAACCGGGTAAGGAGAAAATCAAATAACTTACAATACGCGATTTGTCCATTCGAAGAAGGTATGCGTTAAAACCATACGGATAACTTTGTCCAAACAAAAATGCCGATGAAATGCAATGATATAAAGATAAAATATTCCCCAGGTCATCGGTAAGGCGAAAGAATTCAGTTGTTGCCTTATCGTGACCTAATGTACGCCTAATTTGGACATTCTATACCGCAGACTCGATTACTAGAATTACCGTAGATTTATTGATACCGGTATGCCTACAGTGATGCAATGGAGTATAAAGATTGTAAATTCCGTCGTATCGTGGGGAACTTGACCATTGTGTGGAAAAAATTGAAGAGAAGAACGTTCGAGCAGTATTTTTATTTCTACATGAAGAGAGAAGAAATTTGACGAAAAGCGATACAAAATGCTCAACGTGTTGCTCGAAAGTCTAATAAAATTATGAAATTTACCTCATACAAGCCTATGTGATGGGGTTCTCCTAATACTTATTGTACTCCCTCAAGCGCGGAAAATGGTGCATTGTGGGTTTGTCCCTTCTCCCTTGCACCACAAAGCTTCCAACATTTGAGTCTTTTAAGCCATAGAATACTTTGGACAATAGAGAGTTTACCTTAGTTTAGCACTTATTGTAGTATATTTTCAAGTGCCATATTCTAAGCCAATAAGAACTTCTCAAATATCGTAAAAGATTTCAATATTTATAACATGTACTTCAATTTTGTAGAAGCTAGTCATAAAGAGGCAGTATAGACGTCCACGTTTTTCGCCATTGTTCGTTTACTTTTTTCCTAGAATCTCTTGAAGAAACTTCAATTTATTTCAAGCGTTTTTCTAGGTTTTCTGTGAAATTTCAAACCCTTTCAAGAAATGAGATTCTCACGTGACTTCCCGCGCACGGGACCCATTCCAACTTACTCTTGTTCCAAAAAACTATACGTCCAATTACTGCTTAAAAGGAACTCCCAAAAATTAAAATTCATCTTCCGATCGTTAAAAATAACCTACTAAATGAAGTATTTGAAGCGAGTGTCGATTTTCGGGGAGTAACGTTAATTTATCGGTTCCACAAGAATCATCCTAATGAGCCGGTACGCATTCATTAGTTCTTCGCATATCATAGATCGCATTATATCGAAGAAAGCCCAACGTGTATTTCATCATCTTCGATTTTTCACCGAAAACTTGACAGCTATAGTGGTTTTAAATTTCGTCTTCCATTTCTATTTCAAGAGCATCACTTGGTCCACCTAATTTTTCTTTTCGACGCCTTCAATAGTTCGTTTTAATTATCTTTCTTCGGAAAATACATCAACGTGCTCAAAAATATAACAAGTTTTTCGATATCTATACTCTTTTCTCTTCTTTTCACATCTTTTCGGAAGTTTCCTCGAACCATTATCTGACTCAGAAGCCAGTGGAAATTTTTAGCTACCCGCAGTAAATTAATCTTGTATGGGGAATCTCGACGGAAACCGTTTACCCTCACGATTGTCGAAGTGTTTCAACGGCCATGTGTTCACTTTTTCCTATTAATGTCTGCGGAAGTCTCAGACTTTTCAGAGTATTATTTTTCCTCGTATTAATTGTAAATCGCGTAAATGGAATGACGCTTTGAGCGTTCTATCCTTTCAATGAAATAATCAGAGCATCATAAAAATCATGATAGATATAGAGGTGAGTCAGTACAGAAAGCGATAAATATTAATTGGGTAAATGAAGTGCGATCATTGCTTTTTGGCCTGCTTTCGTCAAAGAATTTTCCTGGAATATCGTCGGTATTTTATCCCGTACATAAATAGGTGTTCTAGATCCCACAAAAAATATCACAGAGCAATAGAGGCTTCTCTTCGTCGTCCTAAAAATGTTACCGATGAAAATTGGGAGTACTGTAGTTGATTCCAAAAGGGCTGCTATCTAGGTAGGGAAACAACTTCAAACTAAGTTTTTCCAAGATTTTCCGTAGCAATGTCGCCTTACCCTTTCCAAGAAACGACGCTCTAAATAAATCTTTCCATTCCAAATAATGATGGGTGTACCAGGCGCGTCCACGGAATTTCCTTTCGACGGGGGTTTTTCCCTCTCTGAAGAAGAAAAAAAGATGTTTTGGCATAGTCAAATGAATAAAAATCATGTTCCATGTCTTCTTTGAGGTAGCATGCTTCACTCGTTTACCTCCCTTCTTGGTCTAGTATGAGTCTTCTTTAAAATAATTATGTTGGACTTATGGCTTTTGGAGGGCTCACTCGCTCCGCAGGTTTGCCTCCTTCTTGGTCCAGTATAAATCTAGTTCAGAATAATTCAAGCTGATAGCTTTCGGCTTGGTCTAGTATAAATGTAGTTTATGATACTATTCCTATGCTAGAGAGCAATAAGGACGCCCGGACGCAGATTTCGAAATCAGGGTAGGGGTAGGGAAATTTTCCAAGTACCAAGATCATAATTATACGGACGCCCGGACACACGAACGCAGATTTTGAAATCAAGGTAGGGCAGAGAAAAGATATGAAACATTTTTCCAAGTGCGCATCAGTTCATGGTTGTACGAACCCCCGGACGCCCGGATACAGATTTTGAAATCAGGGTAGGGGTAGAGAAAAGATAAGAAACGCATGCAAACAAAATAAAACGATACCGATCATTCGGTAATGATGATAATTCATCAACACATGACGTTAGTATTTTCTTAGCACACTCAATCGGTGACTTAACGTTACTCTCAATAAAAAAAAAAGTCTTCCTCAGGGTGGATCTGTCAATGATGGTGTTATCTTTTGCTTGAATCAAACGATCCAGAGCTGTGGATGACGGAATATTCTGAGAATTATCTTATCAATATCTTGCAGCAATACACACGCATTCGAACATATCTTGTTCAACCTAGTTGTTATTAGTCGGAAAGACTTACAAGCATTCGTGCACATGTGCGCTGTTTGTATTCGCGAAGAATGAAAATTGGGTCAATTGAAAATGCATAAACAAATTCCAAGATCGTATGACTCTTTCAGAATACTGAAAAATAAGTTTCTTTCAAACAATTAAGAGGCTGCTTCCTCCTCATTTCACTTGTTTCTATTTTATCGTAAGGTATTGAAAAGCATTTCACTTCTTAGCTTGGAAAAATCCGTATTCTCCTACGCGACGGCGATCTGTTGTACCTATGGGAGTATTTCTGTTGGACAAAGGTTACAAGAGGTCAAGTTAGTCACTTGTAAACGTTCATTAACAAGACCACATTTCTTTCTAGGTTTGGGATGCCAGATCTACGGATTTTCGGTCCTCAAAAATAATACCTGGTTTTCTTTTTCTGAAGATTTTACATACAATACGGATTTCTTGCGATCAAGGGAAAGGTACCTTGGACACTACAACGAGAGATACCTTTCTCCAGGTCGGTGTGGGCTAGTACTGCAGTGTTCCGTGATTTCGAGTCGATCAAGGGAAAAGTACCTCAGTTATAAGACATACCTTTCTCCTGATTATTATTCATGGATCAATCGAAGTCCGTAGATATATTCTGTTTTTAGGTCTTACAAAAGAAACTATTATCTGGCAGCACTGTTCTTGGTGATAATATTTTTGAATATATTTGAGAGTCAAAATATTGATAGAGGTAAAAATTGTGAAACAGTTTTCCTGGAAGTATAGACAGGGTCTAGAAAAAACTTGCTTCCACAGATTTGAATGAAACCAAAAACAGTTGCATCCTATCACTGTCACTTTTATTTGTGAAGAACTTGAAAAACTTTGGGCGAGAAAATGACGAATTACGATCCCTATGGACCAAACTTGCCAAACTTTTTTGACGAATAGAAGGATTCCCTCCTTCCCCGGTTTGTAGTTGTTTCTATCCCTTCTTTACTTTGTTAAGGCTTGAAGGTACTTACGAATAATTCTCTTCACTTTAGCGGGGATGCCGATACTTCGGCCGGGTCGAGAAGAAGGGAGAGCGTATTTTTCCTCGTTTCTGGAATTTCAAGAGGCCCAGATTTGCATAGAAGTCGTAGATTTATCAGGCTGCGAAGAACATTGTCATTGTTAGCCTCACGTCATAATCAACCACAACATCCACCGGCTTCTTCACCTTTCTCTTCCTCGCTCTGTTAAACAGGAAGAAATCAATTACGTCATTTGTTCGCATGCTCGACTTAATGTTCCTGCAATGGTGAGACGTAGAAACCTTCACATGAAACGATTTTCCTTCCCCTCACCGCCATTTCTCACACGCTCCAGCGTCCGAAATGAATCAAGCTCCTATATTTGGGAAAACTGTCGCGAGAAATTGAGAAAAATTGGGGAAATTTGGGTGTAAAGTCGGTTTCTATCCTTATTTCACAATTGACCGATTGCTTAACGCCAAGCATCCTGTCATAGAAACAAGCGATCTGGCATCTTATCGTCTCATCTGAGACACTCGTAATTCCTCTTGTGTGGTTCAGACAGGAACATCCTTTTCTTCAAGACTAACCGGAAACCGATCGGCATACCTGGCTGCGAAGCTGACCCGGAACGTCATTCAGTCTTTGTATTCTACGACGGATTTTACCTCTGATTTTACTTGACCTAAGCATTTGAATTCGTCAGATAAGTTCCTCAAAATGAAAATAATGAGAAATGATACGTCAATTTTCTGTCTGAATCGGTTTCGTGAATCCGTATTATTGTTTACTCACTGTTTCATTCCTTCCCTCTCCTCTCCTTTCTCTTCGCTTGTTCTTATAGAGCTTTATTGTTTTCCTCGCTATTCTCTTCTTTACAGTTCTTCCTTTCCTCGCGCCCGAACCTAATGGTAGGGCTTAGTGGTGTTCCCATAGGCCTTACGCCTCTTCAGCAATTGTCTGTACCAGGACTCTCCTTGCTATTCACAAAAATAGTTGCCCATTACTTCATTATAATCCTCGTCATCACAGTTCTTTACTCACATACTCTTTTATTTTCAGCCATTTTTTTCGGTCATTTAGAACATTTCTGCCGAACAAACAATAATTCACATACGTCAGAAAATAACGAAAAATCGCGAACTAGAGAAAGGATTTGACGTATGTCAAACTGTATGCATGAAGAAGGGATCTCATTACTCTATAGACCCTTTTCTCTGGACTGCAACGATGATATACGTGGAATTCCCAAGGTCATACGTCAATTATTTTTTGTACGGCAGCATTCTTCCGCAATCTCTTCCCCTCAGTTCTTAGCATACTCCATTTTTATGATGTTTTGTCACATCTTCTTCTGTCCATTTCTTCTTCGCATCATTATTTCTCTTTCCTACAATTTTTCACGCTCAACTAATAGCTACCCCTTTTTTTATACTATCTCATACGCCCTCGTCATATAAGATAAGTAGAAGTCATTTCACTTCAGCCGAATCGAACCATTATTTAAAATTGGTCCGCCCGTTTTGTAATCCGAAGACTTTTTATGTGCGGTTGTTGACTGTTTTCAGAAATTTTTCAAATTCCTCTCTCAACTTCATACCCGAATCAACGAGGTAGTTCTAGGTATATGTTTTAGTTTGTTTTATTATTTTCCGGTTATGAAGATAAGGTTCAAGATGTATATGAGCGCGGTAAAATTTTCCGTAATTTTGTAAATATTCACTTCGTTACCTTGTAACAATGAATTCATTTTCTTCTGTGCGTTTATGACGGCAGAGAGAAAAAAAAATAATAAAGAGGCAATTGGGTCGGAAATTCAAGTTGTACATAATTCATTGCTTAAGAATGGTAAATTACGTAAGCTGATTGAAGTGTGTAGGCAGACATTCATCTTCTATCTCATTCATACAATTCGCACTCGATGAATGAAAGTCTGATGGCAACGTGTGAGCAACGCAGTTTAAAACGTGTGAAGTTTTAAAATTTATGGATTTACAATCGTTAAATCGATTTTCATGTAGATTGTCTTATTGTACAAACCGAATAAAAGACTTCCTGCAGCTTTTTCAGCGTTAAAAATGCACATACATACGTAAGAATGCTTGAATTAGTACAATGTTGTACAGGTACTCAATCTATTCTAATTAATTCAAAAACTTTTCAAGGAGAAAAACGTTATAATAAACTGAAGACAAGAATCGAGCTCTGAATAATTGAGGCTTTTTCTTCGCTTTTCATCTCCCTCACTAACTACATATTTTATTCATACCTCTGTGTGTTCTTGTCAAAAAAGTATAGCTTTATTAATAGTTTGAAATACCCACTTATTGAATAGGAGACGTAAAGTTATCAAAGAAAAAACTTTGATTACATTAACTTTTCTTGCAAAATAAATTCTTTGTTTGATCGGAAGTTAGAAGTCAAATATGCAAACGCCGCCCTACTTTCATGAAAGTATACTTCCACAAACCATTCGTGAAGATAGAAAAGGTCTCTTTTTCCTGCGGAAAGACGTGTTTATTTTTAATGTTATGTACGACACTCAGCAACACAACAGTTATTGTACGCCTCAGCCTACGATGAATTTTTTTCTTTTTTGCGAAAATTAGCTATGTATAACTTTTGATCAGGCTGGTTGAAAAAAGAGAATATTTTATCGAAAGACGCGATACTTACGTGCGGTGATAATATTAGAGGAGGGGGGTGGTTGATAAATGAAAAACTTGAGCAAAAAATTTAAATCACCTCTTCGGAATCCTAACCCGAGACCTTTCGCTTTCCGGGTGACTGCTCCAACCTCTGAGCTACGAGAGCAATCCCCCTCCTCTAGAATATTTTCAAACTTCACTCGTGATACGAACTTACGAGGTAATGTTTAAACTCCGCAATTGTCATCCTAAATTTGAAAACCATTTCTTCAGAAACTGTGATGTAGCCAGAAAATTTTTTGGGGGTGGTAGGTTCAAAGAAAAAGAGTGAGAAAAGAGATGCAAACAAATTTTGGAAAAATAATTAAAGATGAAATTTCATATTTTATGTGTCCTGGGAGAAGTTTTCACCCTTGCTTCACCACTGTCTGGAAAACACAATGGAGGAGATATATCACAGTCATAGTTATGAAGATTGATTGTGAGAGATCACAAGTCCTATCCCACCTCTTCTCTTACTTTTACTTACTAACCTTTCAATTCAGTTTTATTTGATGTAACTTAGGCCTATCTGTTTTCATATGTAAGTAACTTTCTTGTTATTCTTTGTACTACTCGGTTGAGGACACTACCAAAAAGCCAAAATCAACTTTTTGTGATCGAGCCTCAAGATCCTACGGTTTACTCTTGGTTACTTTCACCTCTTTCTATACAACAACATTATAAAATCGTTTTCTTGTCTCGTAGTAAATGCGGTAGGTAGCAGCCAGAAAAAATACACTATACTCTCGCTGAATAAATTGATCATTTCATTCATATTCCATCGTTATTCCCATTCATGCGACATTATTGACCAAGCGTTCTTTCTACCTCACGGATTAATTACAATGAGATAGTGACGATACTGTACATCGTAATGACCTTGACTGTTTTCGATCAAACGTGATCACCCTGACCCTCCCTGACCTTTACAATTCAAACTTGGTAAGAGTTGGAAACTTTCTGCTTTCTTCCATGCTATTCACGCCGATTTGGTTTGTGCACATATGTACACATTAATAATTTTCAGCACACCAGACTAATTGTTTTTGTATTCTTGTCCGTCAATTCAGCGTGTAATACCGCATGAAAGATCAAATTTACCGCATTCAACCACATTTTACGCTGATAATTTCTGTTATATTGTTTGTCTCTGATGCTTTCTTATAACTAGTTTTTCTTTCTCTCGCTGCAGAATTCATTATCATTTATTGGTTTTGTGTGCTTATTGTGTTTCACTTTACGTTATTTCACCAAGATTCCGTGGCTAAGAGGTACACCTACTTAAAATCTTCTCTATTTTTCTAATGCATAGAAGATATCGAAATGGCAACAGATTTTTCTAAACACATGCGCTTGTTATTTTATTCCTATGCTAATTTTTATAGCTCCAATTCGGGTGACTCGCCGAGAACCCAAGGCGGTTGTCAGCGAAATCGGTCACTACCGCCTCAGACGTAGGGGGTTGTGAGTTTGAATACCGGGAGAGGAGCAAAATTCGTGCTCGTTTTCATCGTAGGTACCACATATTTCCTTTTCGAAGTTATCTTCCGTCTGCCGTTAAAGATCGTATCTCCTGATTTTTTTTTCTTGACAAAACAAGATTTAGCCATTGATGAATTTCTGTGTAACAGCATTAGAACCAAATAATTTGAGACAATTGGTACACATTTTGTCATCGCGGGATTACTCAACAAAACAAGACTTATAGATAGTTAACGATAGATAAATTTTTGAAGCAGCATTAGAAATAATTGGGATTTTCATTTTACAATACACAGAAATGTTCTTAGACATCTTTCTTCATGGAAAAATATAACGTTTCTCAACCATCAAATCTTCTTGCCATCCAGAAGTCCTGCTTTAATCAAGTTTTTTGAGTGTCAAGAGCTATGGTCAGGACATGCACGCTTGAGAGCTAGGGAAAAATTTTGAGAAATTCTTCAAGGCACAAAGAAAATTCCTGTTCAAAAGTTTTTTGAAGAATCAGTTCTCTTATTGATACATTTTTGGCTTGTAAAACGCTCGTGGGCATCCAGAAATGAAAATATTGAAAAGCGAAACAGCCTGCCAGGAAGAAAGGAGCTCCCATCTGACAAATCACGGCAGTATTTTGGCAGTGCCGAAATTTGCTCTCGTCGGCACAGATTCGGCAGCAGTCCAGCAAAAGTTCCAACTGATCAGAAGCAGAACACTCCATCATGGTCCGACCGCATTCCGGCAAAAAACAGCAGTGACCACTGCCGAGATGCTGCCAAAGTGCTGAACCCACGAGGCTGATAGCGCCTCTGACCACTTGGCCACATGTTCTTCGAGAGGATGAGGCATAAAACAGTATATATTGACCTTCGAACCCGACCACAGCTGATTTTTAAACAATTTTTTTACATTTTTCTATCAGGAAAACTTTGAAATACATTCTCCAAACATTTCAAAGTATTTTTTTTTGCTTTAAAAATTATTTTTCACTCTTTAAAATTATTTTTTCCTGAGAGTGAGCGTAAGATCAAACTTTAACATTAAAAGTGGGAGGAGCGTGTCGAAGTTCCGTAAATTTCGGCAGAATTCTGGCAGTTCGGCACTGCCGTGCTGCCAAGCTTGTCAGACGGGAGGGAAGTTGAGAGCCTCTCGAGAGCTATACTCGTCCCGAAAAAAGAGGTAACAAAAATGTAACACGTGGTAAGTTTTAGTCTAGTAGTATAATCTGTATCGTATATCTGAAAACAGCGAAAACACGCTGTGCGTTGTGATGGCAACGTTGTATAGTTTGACGACAAGAGTCGAGAAAACGAACAAGTATATATTGTGAAACAATGTTGGTCGAAAAAGAAGAGCTAAGAAAAGACATGCTCAGGTATACACAAGATGACTGGAGTTACAATTTCTACTATAGTAGTTTGCACTGCTCGTTACACTCTACAGTAACTGAACCTAAATACGTGTATAAAAAACTAAAATCCGAACGAGGACGACTTCCCAGTCGAACCACCGAGCCACGGGTGTCCAGGGTGGCTATTCGACGCTCTCTGCGAGGGTAGAAGTACGACAACTCTGAATGTAGTGTCAATCGTTCTTGTAGTGCTCGCGTATCGAAGTTACTGGAAGTGTTAATCTGATATCCTCGTATCCCTAAAATAATTTATATTCGATAGTTGATCTTGTGCGTGTGTCTGTGTGTGTTTGTGATTAGTATTCCTACGAATCCTTCGTATAAGTGGTGAGTTGGTTCACTGAGCATGATTCTTATTCGTTATAATTATTAAATATAGTTATGCACATTTAGAATAAGATAACGATAGTATCAGTTACTTGTTAAAAAATGACCATAGGCGCTCTAGTTGGGAAGAAGTTGGTTTTCCATTGTGGAGGTTGTGGCGACCAAGAGACTGGTCAGGCCGCCGAGGTCGTTGAAGGAACGTCTTGCCGGTGGTTGTAGAGGTTACAGCGACCAGGGTCGGTTGTATTACGGACTGATCGAGACTTTGAGGCGTCTGTAACTTCTGTTGAGTTGAATCCCTTTCGAGCGTAGGCTGGAGGAGTGAAGCGTGAAGCTGATTGCACGCTTAGCCGGCTGTGTTGTATAATGTCGAAGTTGATTAGGCGAGGGCGTATTGGTATGAGATAAGAGACGCTACTGGAATTAGTTGAAGGTAGTTGACACTGTGGAGTGGCCACTGTAAAGTGTCGGGGATCTGGCTCACAAATCGTTAGTAGAGGCCGGCCAACCTCTGCTTTCGTGGTAGTGGGAGGATCCTGTCTCGGATTGGACTTGTGCAGAGAGAGAAATATGAAAAGAGAAGCACGTTGGTGGTAGGGCCTTCTGAGCAGTGTGTAATCCACCAACACTCTCCTTAGAGTTTTTGAGGGTTCTGTTTGTCATTTGTATTACGCTAGTTTATTGTTAGCGATGGTAGTGGTGCTCACCCATGATTAATTTTACAGGAGTCGAAAATAATGTGAATGTGAACCAATCAGTTATCGGTGGCGCAGGTAATTAGAACTCGACGATGTTGTGAGATAGACTAGTCTGGTTGTCAAATAATTCAGTTCCATTTTATTATCGCCTCTATGCGGAGACGAGATCCGACTACTCGGCACGCCCCTTCGTCTCTCTACTTCGTACGTTTACACAAATGAGGGTTTTGGTATTAAGTTTCATACACAAGGCTTCAAGGTAAACTTTTGAAATTGAAGAAACGATTTTCACGTGCAAGGAGATTGTATTAAATAAGTAGAAAGAATTTCTAATTGTGGACGAGTATTCAATCGTGTTGTACTTCAAATCCACACTTGACTGATACTCCCCAGACTCTATTGGCGGGAGATCTGTTATCTCTTTAGTTACTGGGGGCCTTCAGAGGGATCTTAACGCTGGGACTTGGAGAAATTCCTGTTCCTGGCTCTTGTATAGCCCATTCTTGTCCCTTATTGGTGGGAGACCAGTTATCTCCTTAGTTACTGCGGGCCCCAAGAGGAATCTTAACGCTGGGATTTGAAGAGATTCCTGTTCTCAGCTCTTCTATAACCCTCTCTGGGACTTGAAAAAATTCGTGATCTCTATTTCCTTCATATTTCCTACATATTCCTTTCATATTTTTCGCTTCACGCTGGGACTTCGAAAAATTCCTGGCTCTTCTATAGTCCTCTATGGGACTTGGAAAAATTCGTGACCCTTTTGACTCTTAACGCTGGGACACAGAAATTCCTGTTTCTGGCTCTTCTATAGCCCTCTGGACTCAGAAAAATTCGTGATCTTTATTTTCCTTCATATTTTAAGCTAAGAATGGCAGCATCTTAAGTCAATGGCAAAGGACTTGTCAGCACTGATGGCTGTGAGAGAATAGAGAAATTTAAATATCCCACATCAAATTTTGATTGATAAGATTTTATTGATAAAAACAAAGAAGTCTTATAAGTTCCCTTTATTTTTGTTGATTGAATATTCTTATTTGATATTCATATTCTTTCAGGGTACCTACTGTACCCCCAGATTGTTCCTCCTCTCAACTTTATCTACGTGTTGACGTGACGTTCCTCTTCTTATCACTTGCGCATAACTAACTTAGTAGGTCTCGCTCCTTGATGATGTCATGGAATGAAGATTCTTTGTTACGTCATTGAAACACGTGTTCACTGCGATAATACGATTGGTGCTGATTACTGATAACAACCACGGGTTTCTGAT
This sequence comes from Aspidiotus destructor, assembly GCA_035079395.1. Classification (NCBI taxonomy): domain Eukaryota; kingdom Metazoa; phylum Arthropoda; class Insecta; order Hemiptera; family Diaspididae; genus Aspidiotus; species Aspidiotus destructor. The sequence goes on along the minus strand of JAVHKZ010000003.1, from coordinate 3,514,460 downwards.
AAATGACAATCACAATTCGATCTATTGAAAGTGTAGTCGTCTTTTGTATACAGACGCGAGCTTGGTTAATTCAGTGAGGATTCCCTCCAATGATTTTTCCATGGTAAGTACCTATCCTTGAACTGTTCAAAGGATACTTATCGATCGTTTTACAAAATTTTATCAACCTATGCCACAAATCAGATCGTCGCCATCATTTCGGGTGAGAAGGATTCAAAATTATGTAAGAATTGCGGACCGACTTTTGCTATCTTCTTTTGTAAGTTTTTGAAATGCTACGCGTACAAAATTTGCGATCCAGTTTTTTACGTTGAAAAATTTACCACAGCCTACCCAATGCAGTGTCGTGATCACGACGAAAAGTAACTTAGAATCGTTGTTATATTTCTTATTGGTAACAGTTTTAATGTGCAACGGAAGCTATATGCTAAGGACGTTTCCTGTTTTCATAATTTTGCCAATTTTTCAACAAGTACCTAGAATTGAAAAATCATTCGAAGTTCACGTTGAGAGAGTCAGCGATCGTCATTCGAGGCTTTTACGTAATCAGCTGAGCGTACTAACATATCTGTAGCGCAGTCAAGGAGGAATTGTTAATATTAGGGTCAAAACTCTCTCCCTGTGTTGACGTTTTCTGACATATCTTTACGTGCTCGGTTTGCGTATAAAGACTCGAGCGTTAACTAATTTACTTTGAAAAAAATTCTTTCACCCATTTCCGTATTCAAAATATTACATTTGAAGCAAAACTGTACGATTGATGAACCAAAGGTTTGGCGATAGAAATAATTTGACCCCTCGCTCAGTACGATTAACTACCAACTTTATATCGAGAAAATAATTTTCGTTGTTGATCCTGGTAAATGGAGCGGAGTCAGGGACGATTTTTAAAATTTTCAAACATTCACACGCGTGAAGTTAAACCATCGGTATTATGCTCGTGGTCGTAAATATTTCTGACTGTTCCAAGTGTAGGAACATAATATTGGTAGGCTGAGCTGCAAAGCATTAATACGTTGGTGCATTCTGGGACACGCTATCGTATAAAATTCTAAATATATAAGACGGGCTCATTACTTTGACCCAATTTTATTCGCGACGTAGGACTTTGCCATCAGGGACACTGAAACCGATAAAATTTTGTTACATCGACGAAATTCTGTCTTAATTAAAAATGTTCTTGAGATGCCATTTTATTGTATCATGCTTATTACGTTAGACCTGTCTCAATTAGACAGCTCTTACCTATACGTCTTCTCGATTATAATTTTTTCGATTTTTTTTCTTGTTTATTTTCAGTTCCTACCTATCAGCGAGATGCTAAGGTCGAATTGATGGGCTTCGAAGAAAATATGCTGTTGAAGTTACTGTTCTTCATCATTTTAATAACTGCAACCATTAGTAATTCTTTACTATTGTTGGTCTTTTATCGCAGACCTGGATTACGAACCATATCGAACAGGTAAAAAAAATTGTCATCTGTTCAAATACACCGGTACCTATCTAAGTTACACGGGGTAAACTTTAATTATTTATTTGTGCGATCGATGTCAGAAAAGTAGAATTTCCTAAAAATTTGAAAAATAGTACTTCTATATTTTTTCCAATCTAAAATCATCTGTTGAAAAAAGTAAAAGAAGGGAGTATTTCATTCTGGGGACTGCGCTATAAGCGGTAAAGAATACGGCTCAACATCTCTGCCCTACAAAGTGAGATTGACGTATATCCAAAATACAAATTTAGAGAAACATATTTTCTGTTTAGTTTACCTATGAGGGTGTGCGTGTGTGCTCTGTTTGTGAAATCATTCGAAAGTGGATATACGCTCTATTCCTTAGTCGACAAGGGAGGCGTATATCCATTTACGTGAATATTAGTGAATATCTAATCCTGTTAACAAGAATTTGAAACGACCATGGGATTCTTAGATAAAAAATCAAGAAATTTGCAGGATTGTACGATAAATATTTTGTTCTAATCCAACTTTTTGAACGTTGTTTTGGATATACGCCCTTCTCACTTTGTACGGTAGATCTAATATTACGCTTACGGTGTTGTGTAACGGGTGTAGATGGCAAAAAACACGTTTTGAGCAGAGGAGAAAGGTGCGACGTGTGTATTTTGAATACGCGTGGTTTTGCCACCTATATGTCCTTTACACCTTATCACATCTGTGAACGCTTTTTTTTCGGTCGTTTTATACACACTAGCGCAGTCTACATAATATACTTATAGTCAAAGAGTATTTCCCAAGAAATTTCGAAAATATGTTTCCATTTGAGGGTGAGAGAGATAAGTTTAATGTAGGAAATATTACCTACTCTCTCTTTGAAAAATCGTCCGTATTTTTCCGTCATTAACTAATAGCTGAAGTATATGGAGTGGATAATTCGAATAAAATTTCTTGAAAGCGATGAAGCCGAAACAGGAAGAGTACCGTAACACTCGCGAATAACTTCAAATTAGGGAGAGTCAATGAAATACGTCAAATAAGTATGTATTCGCTGAAGTGCATTTTCCCTCGCCTAAGAGTTGAGAATTCCTTCTAAGATCGTTGAAAAAGAAAGCTCAAAAATTAACGTGGTCCGACATCAAGTAAATGAAACGTAGGATACAGTAATCTACGTGGTATTATTATAACTGTAATGAGTAGGATTGAGAAGTGAAGTACATCGGTACTTCAACTTTCCTGAAAATTTTCAAGTTTTTTGGATCTTATTTACGGGCTCTCTGGACTGTCGCGTGGATCATACGTATTGACAAACAAAACGAATTTTTTGTTTGATGCTAACTCCTAAAGACGAGTTTCATCTGAAACCTCTTGATTCTACCCACAACTACACGTGTATTCGAGCTCGTACTGTCTTGACCTGTGTCCGTGTATTCTTAGATTTCATTCACGTGTGTATTTTCTCATCTGATAATGCCTTCAGAATTTCTTGCTTCTAACAAGACGAAAAGAAAGAAAAATAATAGAAATGTCACTTAAGAAATCCACGAGTATATCATCACCTGATCGTTTCCTTGTAGTGGATGTACGTCTGATTAAGGTTAAATCGTAGTGTGCTCTCTCTTGATATACAACTCACAATTGTTGCACGTGCACGAATTTTCTTCTTCAAATTTGCATCAATAACTCATTTTAAATGAGTGCCAAACGATAAGTAATGTTTGTCAGAAGTGATATATATTCTCGAAAAGACAGATAATTTATTGATTTTACACTTTTCATTGTCGATAATCTGTAGAGCCTACTCTAAAGGATATATCGAAAACATCAAATACCTATCATACGAACAAACATACCTGTGTACTCGAAGAGAAAAATACCTTTGGGTATGTCAAAATTTTTGTAGGTTCTCATTAATCGTTTCGAATTCTTCGTTCGAGATTAATGCATCTCCGTTGCCGATTTATAATTATCATATCAGTTTCTTGCTGTAGAGATGCACAGGTCCCCTGAAAGATGCTAAAGCTGGATCAAACTCAGTCCGAGGCGGAAGATTTTTATAGAGATCACTTGACATTTTGGAACTATTTCTCTTATCTCAAAGAGAACTTTAAGATAGGTAAAAGTTTTGCTCTGAATAGCCCAGCGCTTGCGAGGGGTTATGGTTTTTTCATTAATCGGTGTCACTTGAGTACGAATTTACTGACTTAATTCATCATGTGTTCTTCGCAATAGATTTAACCCGTACTTTAAATTGGATCTCGTCTACAGACGCCGTATAAAGACCTTCTTTGACTTATTGGTCGTTATCAAAAATTTTAGGAATAAAAATTCGACATTTATAAGTAGTGTTGTACTTGACTGTACAAATCCATGCTTATTTTTCGTGATGGTCGATAATGGCGAATGAGAATTGTATACTTGAAATATCTACGTTACATATACTTGACAGATAATCGCAAAAATTGGTATCATTTCAACTGAGAATCATATTAGAAATGCGTGATGTTTCACGAAAAATTTCCACTGAATATTTACTCGCACTTGAAAAAATATTTCCTTCATTCGCTACAATTGACGTATAGTAGTCGACAATGCCTGTAGGAATTTTTCGATAGTTCACCACACAAAATCATTCCTTCCGGGTAGGTCACTATTAGGCAACGGAAGAGAGGTTATTGACATAATTATGTGACTTCGTGAACTACTTGTTATAACGACGTCATGAAAATGCTGACATCTGTTGAGAAATCGTTTATTAATATTGATGGACCAAGGCCACCGAGGCTTGAATTGAACTGTTTTTAAAAACGGCATACTTTGATAAACCTTAACGGTTAGAAGTGTAAAGTTATCGAATACGTATGATTCGGCAGATGAGTTCATAGTCGGCTGAGGATCAAAAACTTTCAATGTTGTATTGTCAATTAGGCGCAGTCCGAAGGTGTGTAGTAAGCTGAAAGCAAATACTTTGAACAATAATACCGAAAACTCTTATCTACATACATTGAGTGCTCTCGGGCTCTCGACGCAGTGTCTCCAGCGGCGTTGGGTGAGCAAATTTCGGGTCGTTCGGATTGTCAAACAATGAACGTCATTACCACGCGCGAAAAATATACACATATTCAGAGTCACACATAGTCACAACTCTCGAAACTGATGTTAGTTCCACCCTCCACCGCTGGTCGCTTGCGACCACAAAATTGACGACAGTTGTCAGTATTATCGTTCAGAGTATTTACTGTGAGCTTCAAGTTCTAAACAGCATGGTACCACCTCGAAGCTTCAAGGCCTTGAGCTCGAGCCATAAATTTCCAGGCCATCAGTTCTTAGTCAGGCTTTGTGCCATTTTCTCTTTTGCTCTCAAATTCTGCAAAGGAAAATCAAGTTTAAGCTATAAGCCTTAAGTTTGGAGCCTTAGTATCCGTATAATACTGGCTCACGCGGCTTCAATCTTTAGGCTCAAACTTTAATCTTGTAAAGTTATAAGTTTTAAATTCGGCAAATTCAGACTGAAGCCGTTGCTTGTATCGCATGTGGAGAGGAGTGGATGCGAGTTGCATAGGCATTTGTTCTGTTTCCTTCAACATCAGTATAGCCCCTTTAGTGTTGAAAGAATCTCCTCGGTGAAACCCCCTCATCTTGGTGACCGCCAAGTTGCTGTGTCCCAAGGCTCATAAACTTCAACTCATACACCAGACCTAAGTTAGAACTGAACAGTTGTTAACGTCTCTTCTTCATTCTTCATGTCGACCCTATGCTTTATCTTCTTCCTGCTGCAGGATATCATCTGTACGTGGATGGTACACAGGTGTTGAGTAAGTCACAGCGTGACTCCGCATTTGCCTGTCCCATTCTGTGCCCATGGTTTCATATTTCTTTGGAACTTAGCACAATGGCTAGCAAGCGCTTTATCGACCCAAATTGCTTGCAGTGACTTTCTGAGCTCGCGTCGCTCACGCCTTCACAAGAAGGTATGCTGAGGTCCAATATTCCAACCTCGATCACCATAAGATCACGTTGCCTGATCAACGTTCCTTAACTCCTCATGAAGGTGCACGTTGAAGCAGCCATGCCACTCAACACCTGCGTCAGGTAAAAGTTTAACTGACTATGATCTCGGTGCATTCTTATCAAGGTTGCGTAGTCCATTTTCCTAGCTCACTTTTAGCAATTCCCGCTTTCCATTTCTCAAACAAGGAGTACCTGGCCTTCTTCTTGCCCCATAAAGCCATTTGATCGATCGTTGTTCTCTTCTCTGCTTTAAAAACGACCGCGCTTTCCTTAGCACGGAGCTCGCGAAGAGCCTCTGCCGAGTCAGTGCGGTTGGCACCAACACTCCTTAGCGCGACTCTTTGTCGGATATTTTCACCCTCTTTCCTGCTGCAGACTGTGACTGTCTTCATGGAGTTGGCTCGCACTGGGGTACTACCTATAAAGAAGGATCAAAAATTCCTTCTCCTTGCTCCTTCAGCTCTCTTAGGTTCGTTATCGAACAGCTCTAGGAGATCACTATCCTGCCCACCTTTTCCGCAACTATGAGGTAAAAATGTCTCAAGCTCTACTCTCAATCAAGTTAAATACCTAAATACTTCATCACCTTCCTAAACGCAATTTTCACACCTTGCAGCTACAAAAGGTGGGTCGACTGAACTTTCAATAAGTAGTGGATGATATGGTCGCCATCTTTCTTACTGCAATTTTCAGTCTGTACGTCTCGAACCAACGCGTCACTATCAAGCTTTAATCTTGGAAGCCATAAGTTTTAAATTACGCTATATGTCTTATCAAATTTTGAACTGAAGCCATGAGCTTAAGCTTCATTTTACGGCTTTATCGAAATTTGATTGGGTAAAGTTCTTCAAGTAGTATAGATGTGACAGATTAGCTATGGAATCAAGACGGGATCAAAGTTGATTACGTTTCCGAGAACAGGAGTGTGGAGAATCTTGGAATAGAAATTCACTAACTTTTCCGTAAATTGACCCCTGAACTGATTCCCCAAGGTCGTCAATTTCATGATTCTTATTGAACTTACTATTCAAAATATACCAGTACCTTGGAAAATTGTTGAGGACTTAGTTTTTGACTAGATTTTCCGTCTGACACGATTTCTCAACTCTGGCGTCTCATTAGAGAAGAAGAACCTTTTTTAGGGGCATGTCCTTGTATATCAGCCTTCTTACCTTGTTTCCAATTACATGATCAACGGCGAAAATAGAGAGGGGTCAGTTTCAAAATTAGGAATCTAAATAATTTTTCATTATCTGGATCGATTTGTTCAAAATTAACATGGAAAATTGCGATAGCTCATTAGAATTTGTTGAGGAATCGACGAGAAGGGAGATAGTTGTGTTCTTTTGGTTGAAAGGTTTGCAAATTACTTATTCACTCATCTAATGAGAGAATCTCTGCTCATAACCTTTGAAGAATGTTGCATCTTCTCCATATCAAATCGTGGCATGTTGAAGTCCAGTCACGTGGCGTAGTCCTATTCTTCAATATCCCTTCGGCACGTATGCGAAACATCATTGAACCAAGGCGACCTCTGATGGCAATGTATAGAAAATTCCTATTCATGACAATTTTCATGTATTTTGTGAAAACCTTCTGCACAATATGCATTCGTAAATAAGTATATTATGCCTTTGCGTGCAATTTACGATATTTAAGTGTCACTATTGACGCACTTTCTGAATATGGTAACATATGTTTGTACGTGTCGAGAATTGCGAATATCATCAATATAGCTTCATTTGGAAGTAATAATTTTAAATTCAAATAATAATGACGATTTCTACGTGATTCTTATTAATCGCACAATGAACTCGCACTCTCAAATCACAATTGTAATGAAGTCTGCCTAATCAGCGATTGATTGTAACGCACTCGCGTCGTTCATTTGATCTTCAAAGCATCACGATAAGACTGGGTGACGAACGAATGGAGTTTTCTTCAGGCGGTTATTTGCAAACAATACTGGGATGTAGAACTGACATGTTGCTTTAACGTAGGTAGCACCGTACATCATGAGTACATCTATTAAACATCTTTCCATTCATAATACCTAATGTTATAAGTTAACAAGAAATTGATGCATTGCTAAACCAAGATTGTAGAATGTATACCGGACTAGCAGTCTTTTTATTATGATTGTAGGTAGTAAGCGCATATATGTGCTATAGAACATTACTTACGTGTGTTTTGTGGGGAATGACGAGGTCGTTTGAAAAGATCCGAACCCAAGGTAACTCTTCAAAATGAAGCAAGAAAGAGTACATGTAGGTCTGAATTACAATACATTTATGCTTAATTATTTTGCGGCGACGTATAGGTTTTACGTAATCATTTATATTTTGTTTTCGTGAGTTCGAAAAAGCCAGATTAATATGAAGAAGTTCGTAGTATGTTTATTTTTGTCCCTGAATGGCCAAACAAGAATGAATTGAACTATATGGATGTTCAATTAGGCTCTGGATTTTCCCTTCCTCTGTCCGACAATTATAATAATAGAGCGTTTCGCGAGTTCTATGAAGATTTTTTGTGAGTATATTCGGTTATATATTTGTTATTCGTTGATGGTTCTATTAGGAAAAAAAAAATGAATGGAATCGATATTCATGTGAATCGACACTATTCCATTCTCGCCGTAACATTCGGGGAAGTACAGTCTACAACGTTTGAATGCACATCTTGCGCGGTATTGATACGCTTCAAGTTTCACGAGGTATTACGTGACCAGAAGAGGGTCGGATATACAGCGTGTCGAGATTATGATGAATTTCAATTATAGAAGGACCAATAACTCGGAGATTTTCTTAATGAATCTTTTCGACGGCTTGTTTACAGAGGATAAAAGGGATCGCACCTCGTCACTTCCGGAAGGTGGAATTCTTTTCACGTTTTCAAATAATATATGTAGATTGAGGGGTCGAATTTCTGGTTTTCATAAAAATGTACCTCAATTTTGGTCGTCATTGCTCCTCTAGAAACGGTGAAGAACAGATTCCTCACTTTTACAAGAGAGTCACATGATCATTATCTTCCCCGTTTAAAATTGTCTCATCTTATAATTCTCTCCCACCTAAAATGTCTTTTGAGAATGCGGAAAAACCCCTCTACCCTCCTTCAAGGACTTGAGAAAGTTCCGACTTTGAGAGTCATCTATGTACATAAAATGCAGTGGCGTAGATATTGGGGGGATTGGGGAACATAGCCACCATCGAAATTTTTTCAATGTCTTTTTTTCGTTCAATGCAATGATTTTGTCTATTTTTTGCGTAAATTAAGAAAAATTTTAGGAAATTTCCCCCCCCCCCCCACCCCTAAATGAGAAAATCGTATCCACGCCTCTGATAAAATGGGAGGCGAAGGCGGGGTTTAAGGAATTCCAACTTTCAAGCCATACATAATGGGGAGCTGTGAATCCGAGCGGTCAAAGGATATTAGGGAGAACGCACGATAAAGATACAGGGGGAGGGAGGGGGGCTTGGAAATACTTTGAAATATAAATTCAAATAGATAATGAAAATTGAAATTGAAAATTTTTTTCATCAAGTAAATTTGCAATTGGCCTTATGACTAGCAACAGCGAACTCAATTATCTTTGACAAGGATAATTATGTCTCAACGCAAGAAATTCGCGTCACGAAAATGACGCCTTCAGCTGATGACGTCATGACTGGCTTCGATCTACTGTGAGGACGACAAAAAGTCAACATTTTCTACTTTCGGACCTGTGTCTCCAGCCATCATCATACCAGGCCGAACATACAGTATACTAGACTATGCTGGGGCTGAGATACCGCAAACTGGCTTCAAAGGCCAGCACCGTCGCAAGACTTTTTGAGGCCTAATGAAAAATTTTCACATGAAGTCTTTTTTCAATTTAGACAATTTTCATTTTTTCCCCATCGCCGGCGCGAGGCCTGAAGCGGTAATACCTACTTGCAATCCTCTGGTGACGGCCCCCCTCGAGCCTGAGACTAGAGATTGAGACTCAAGCTCAAGACTCGAGCTTGAAAATCGAGGCTGAGACTCGAGACCGAGACTCAAGATTGAAATTCGAGGCTGAGACTCAAAACTGAGACTCGAGCTTGAGACTGGAGACTGTGACTGGAGTTTGAGACTTAAGACTGACACTCAAGACTGAGACTCGAGACTGAGACTCGAGACTGAGACTTTGAACTGAGGCTCGAGTTTGAGGCTTGAGGAGACTGACACTTGAGGCCGAGACTGACACTCAAGCCTGAGACTCAAGTCTGTGACTCGAGCTTACGAATTGAGTTTGAAAATGGAGGCTGAGATTTGAGACTGAGACTCGAGACCGAGACTCAAGATTGAGACTCGAGCTTGAGACTGGAGACTGTGACTGGAGTTTGAGACTTGAGACTGAGACTCGAGACGGAGACTTTAGACTGAGGCTCGAGTTTGAGGCTTGAGGAGACTGAGACTTGAGGCCGAGACTGACACTCAAGCCTGAGACTCAAGTCTGTGACTCGAGCTTTAGAATTGAGTTTGAGAATGGAGGCTGAGATTCGAGACTGAGACTCGAGACCGAGACTCAAGATTGAGACTCGAGCTTGAGACTGGAGACTGTAACTGGAGTTTGAGACCTAAGACTGACACTCAAGACTGAGACTTGAGACTGAGACTTGAGACTGAGACTTGAGACTGAGACTTGAGACTGAGACTTTAGACTGAGGCTCGAGTTTGAGGCTTGAGGAGACTGAGACTTGAGGCCGAGACTGACACTCGAGCTTGAGTCTCGAGACCGACACTCAGGCCTGAGACTCAAGTCTGTGACTCGAGCATGAGAATTGAGTTTGAGAATAGAGGCTGAGATTCGAGACTGAGACTCGAGACCAAGACTGGAGACTGTGACTGGAGTTTGAGACCTAAGACTGACACTCAAGACTCGAAACTGAGACTCAAGCTTGAGACTGGAGACTGTGGCTGGAGTTTGAGACTCGAGACTGACACTCGAGTGAGCGACCTACGACTGACAATCGAGCTTGAGACTGAGACTCGAGACTAAGACTAGCGTCATCGCCAGACTTTTTGAGATCTGAAGCAAAATTTTCTCATGAACCCTTTTTTCAATTTAGACTTTTTTCTCTCACTGCCGGGGTGAGGCCTACAGTAGCTCGAGGCCTGAAGCGATAATATCTACTCGCCACCCCCTGGCGACGACCCTGTCAAAGGCTATACTCTACATGCGTATGTTACGCTAAGGAAGAAAGAGAAGGGCCCAGGTAGCGGTTTTTTGAGTATTTCATAGGACTTTTCTAGTATTTTGAATTGCATACTTATTCTCCTACGTGTTATCAAGCTATTAGTGTTTCTAACATTGCTCATATTATAGCAAACTGTTCCAGAATGAAAATGAGTATGCAATCCAGCAACACTCATAAGATCAACGTTAGAAACGCACTACCCATACGTAGGCGAATAAGTATGCAATTTGAAATACTGACCACGCCTCATACGCTAAAACGATTGAGACTATTCCTGCGGAGAAACAGTCACCGAAAATCGTCTCGGTTCTTCGGCTCGCTTGATGACGTCATTAGAAGTTACCTTGACCCACTTCAAGGACTAAAAATAATTTTCACCTTCACTACTTTCAATATACTAGGCTAACATACAGTATACTAGGCCACTACAGGCTATAATTTTGGCCTTCGTTATTTTACATATCAGCATTACAAACAGTAGGGAGGAGACCTCACAGTTTTTGAGGGTTTCTAGCAGGGAACCTGCTTCATCGGAGGGTCTGTCTGGAAAGACTGTCCGCCGTTCGGCCGGCCAGCGGTCCGACAAACTTCAGAGGTCGACCATTTTCCAGGTCCCTCTCCCTCTATTATAAAGCTATCTCCTTGTGTTAGGTCTAGTTTTGTTTTTCTTTCTTTGTTCCGCCTCTTAGATCTAATTAATGGAACCGGTTTTTTTCGGTTTTTGTTCCTCTTACAAATTAAAGGAAGTGGTTCTTTTTGGTTCTGATTTCTGAAGCAAATCGAGGGGAACGATTTTTCTCGGTTCCGGCTCTCAGCTCTAAAGAAAACAAACGGACCCTAAAAATCTAGAATCCTTATTATCTTCTTGAGGTTCTCAAAGCAATCAATGAAAGTAGTTCTCACCGGTTCCGCCAATCAGGCCTGATGGGAGAACCTCATACCATTCATTGCGTACTCAGGTATGAATCGATATGCGTGTTTTCAGTCGATATATTGGTATTATCAACATCGTTAGAATCTTCAAGCTTTTTCAGTCACTTCTCAAAAACCTAGCTTTCATTGAAAGTTCAAAATTATATGAAGAAAAAACTGCCATATCCACGATTCAGTGTTTTCCTCGAAACCCGGTAATTTTTCTTCAGATACCTGCTCTACTCTCAAACCTTAGTCCTAATTCTAAAATTTGAAAAACCCCTCGCGGGACGAAAGAGCGTCTGCGTCTCCTCCCCTTAGATCCTTCATAACCTTAACCTTCATTGGGGTTCGAAGAAAATTTTTCTTTTGAACTCAACCTGTTAAGATAGGACTCGGCCCATCGAAAAGAAGATGTAGCCCAGAACCACTTGGAGAGAGGCCAATGAACTTGATGTACTAATACCAGAGGTATAATTTATGAAATTCCGGTGGATGGTAGATTACATTTTTAGTGGAAGAGAGTCTTTGCAAACTCAATGAACCAGGTATGACTAGCAAACCACATTTTAGCTACCGACATGTACAACGGACCACACATGCACGATCACGCACGGTCACACTACTCAGTTTAGACCCTCAAAAGAGTGAATGAATTCATAACACTCCTTTTTTCGCCAGTTGAAGTGTGCACGTTGTGTAAACTTGTCCATCATCATTCCCATAATTTGTGATTCAAGCCGAAAATGTCATAATTTATTCTTCTCAAGTTTTAAATTTCCTCTCCATGGGCCACACAGACGTTCCTTGCGGGCTGCAGGTTGCCCTTGCCTGTAAAATAAACTTAAGTCACAGGGAACGTAACTTGATTGAAACCATATGGTCGAGGTACATATCATTCAGGATAAAATACGAAATAATTGCTATTGTGTCATTAGGCATCCAGTGCCTGCGTGGGCGGCACTTTGATATTTTGAAATAAATAAATACAACTGAGTCACCGCTCACATCTACTACAATTGATTTTATCTAAGTATCATTCTTTTTTCGGTGTGCTAAACATTTTTACCCATTGATATTTTTATTTCGAGAAAGTCAGTCTTAATTTGGCACGCTATCGCGTGAACTTTTCTTAATTATAAATATACTTCTTTCTTCAAACACCACCTGCTATGTCCGTCAAGGAAGCAAAAATGTAAATAAATTATTATCTTCTACTCTGGTGCGATATATATTCGTATATTGTAATTCATTTTGAATTTTTCAATTTGTGAGATTTCCTCAAGATTCAAGAAACGGTAATTCTTTATCCAGAAAACTTAACTTGACACACCTCGTGTAACCATTTCCTGATTTTTTTTATTTCATTAATTATCGATTTTAGCGTAATTGATAAATTACGCAAAACTGTAGGCTAGTTCTTTCTTTTTTTTTTTCTTGTCTGTTCTTTATCCGCGTGCTTTACAGTTAACTAATTTTAAAAATTTAATCAAATCGAATGTATGATCATTCGCAATATTCGGCTACGTACGTTGGGATCACAATTAAATAATTAGGCCGGTTACTTGCATGTGTATTTGGCATATGTTTTTGAACCGCTTTTGTCTTGCGTCATGTAGGACTTCGTTACACGGATCTTGCTAAAATTTGGGGGGGCGGTTGTTTGGAGCCAGCTAATTACCTTGATATTCAGTCGACCCCACCTCGAATACTTTCGATGAGAGCTTGAACAAAGGGTAGAAGAGCTCGGTGTCCACCTAATTCCTCATTCGTTCGTCAGATGTCGCTTGCAAAAGTTATTCTCCTGAGAGTTCTCATCTAATGTAAAAATTGTTCGATCAGGTCTTCTTTTCAATTACCGGGTGTGAGTATAGATGGTTCGACGAATTTTCAGAAACTTGGAAATTGAAGCCGAACTTTCAAATTGGATATGCTATATCAATTGGTACCCACCTAGAAGTGTATCATTCTATTTACTGGTGCCTATAGTGCTCCAAGTGCCAGTCACAGCCCAGAAGATTGAATGGACTTCAGCGTTGGAATGGGAATAAGTTGAAGAACCGTAGTCATGTTAGGAATGGACTAAACTATGCTGATAGGGAGGTGTGTTGGATATTTGAGAACGTTTAATAAATTCAAGCATTTTGCTCTTGAAATTTTGATCTCGGTGTTCAAGAGCTGTTTTGGAATCGGAGGTGAGACCAGGGAACTTCACAGAGGATTGGCTGGTAATTGTAATGTTGGGCTTGAGTACTCGAAATCCACTGTCAGATGACCATTTTTGAAATTTTGTCGAGGGTTAATTAGAGTATTCCTGTTGCCAGAAGACATGAATTTCAAAGTATACTTGAAATATCCCCAATCCTTTTGTTATACTCTGAGTCTATAAGTTGCATGAAGTTACTCGTTACTGATTCGTCAGTTCATAATCTGTAACATAGTTACTGAGAGTATTTGATGCCTTTATCATCTTTTCTTCTTGCTCCTGAGTTATGTCGAACTAAAATTATGCTTAATCGTAGCTCATATCGATCTCAAGGAAAGTTCAAACCTCGAACCAAAAGGCCATAAAATAACTAAAAATACCTTCGGTATTGCCTTTACGTTAAAATTACAATGACGTCATTAAAATGTCAAGTAGTGCTGTAGCGGATGCTCTATAGTAAATTGACCCAGTCATTTAGTATAGGCGTCGTTTTTCGTCTGGTAGAAGACTACAATTCTCCAAGTTAAAGTTTTCCTGCGTGCCAATATGTCACCAAAATTTCCTACGTTTTGTACTAATGATAGCCATCGTCTTAATTGTTATAGAATTAAAGTAACGGTGCGCACGTATAGTCTACGTTAGCGAGTATAAGATCTGTGTAAGAAATTCTGTTTTTTTTTCTCACTTCGTCTCATAGCTCAACACTGATGATGGAACAATAGTATCTGGCGACTTTCCAGTTCGACGACATTTGCGTAATAACTGAATTTAATTACTTTTCCGAGTTAGACTAAGCTTTAGCAGAAAGCAGCGGACGTTTTATTCTTTCTCGTCAGCTGTAGGTAGTGGACTAGACTACAAAATTAATAATGAACGAGCTTTACTAAGTTTTCTATCGGACATCATTTTGATGTGTTTTCGTGACGCAATTATCACCATCTTTTAGGTGACGCCAGAAAGCTATTATGACAACGTTTCACTAATTAGTTTCATAAAATGTTCTTCGAATAAGAATATTGCTTTTCTTCTGGGTATATTTAAGCATACGAGAATGTTGTAAGGATAATCTATACAGCGCACGATAATGCAGAACGCGGAGGGAAAATTACTCGGAAAATTTACGTGTTACTAGGTCATGAAAACGTGCACAATCAAGAGGAAAGTCTTGTTTTCTTATGTGCGTATTTTGTACATACAGTAGCATGATTATAAATTAGGTTCTCAATGAATTGCAGAAAAGTGATACCGGTGTCTAATTTACAAAATTTAATTAATTCGAAATGCTACTCGTACAAAATTACGCAGCTCGTGATCCTAATTTCGTTTAATTAGAATTTTCAAGTGCGATTTGTAATCACGTTTTAAGATAACAAAATTTAAAGAAGAATAAATAACTCCGATTTTCACATCCGTGAAATTCGTCTGCCTATCTGAATTAAGACTTTTGAAGAGATAATTTTTCGAAAGAATTATTTGTTGCTTTTTATAGACTTCTGTTCTCGTTCGAAAGATATGAGGAGGAATTTGGAATTTTTTAAGGCAAACAAAAATATTTTTTCGTAGTATCGGGCGCAGAGATGGCTATTTGAATACACCGAGTCTCAACTGTTTCTCTCTTTGCTCTTCAGTCAAAATTTTCCCAAACTCTTTGATGGCGTCTTATGTCTGTGTAGGAATTTCGGTCAAAGAAGGGCGAAGATTGAGAAAACGCAATTTGAGAAAAACGCTCTTGAAAGTTTAGAACGTCTGTGCAGAGTGCATACGTAGTGGTCCAAGGATGTAACTTATTCAGTGGAAAGGTACATCTATGTTCTTCAACTCACGCCACTAGGAACCACCATCACTGGTATGTCCGTCCCACGTGACCGCGCCAATAAAGCCTCGTACACACGAAAACGAAGGGCCAGCTTTGCCCTTTTTGAACAAATGGCTCCATTGTGTATGCTCCTAAATCAGAATAGGATAGATTTTGAAGGGCTCGCCCATTTTGCTGAGGAGTACTCAAAAATAATCTTAAAATAATCCGTCAAAACTTATTTTCAACATTTTTTGGTGACGTCAACGAAAGGTATTTTCTCGTGATTTTGTACTCATAAAAGCTTGAGATAAAATCGACGACAGTTTTTTTATTTCAACTAGCAATCTGTATTGGGGGAGGTATTTTCAAGAAAAGACCTTTTCCCTTCAGAAAAAACATAAGATTGGCCTTTAAAAAGATACGGGGTTTTCTTTTCTATAGATTTGACGTACAATGCGGATTTCTTGCGATCAAGGGAAAGGTACCTTAGACACATGCACGAGAGATACTTTTCTCCTGATCTGTGTAGGCTGATACTGCAGTGTCCCGTGATATTGAGTCGATCAAGGGAAAAGTACCTCAGTAACTCTTAAGAGAGATACCTTTCTCCTGATTGTTATTAATGGATCAATCAGAGTCCGTAGAAATCTGTTTTTAGCAGGGATGCTCAGCTAAGCCGGAGCCATTAGCCGTTAGCTGGGCAATTTTCACTCAAAATTAGTCAGCCATTAGCTAGCTAAAGAAATTACATTAATCATTAGCTTGGCCGTTAGTCATTGGAATCAAATAAGCTAACGGCTAATTTTTTTCCTATACCCTCTCCTGACTTTCCCCTCAATTCCCTCCCCTCTCTCCTAATTTTCCCCTCGGTTAAACCCCCACCAAAAAATTTAGCTATTAGCTTCAGCTTTCAGCCGTTAGTTTATCAATTTTTCTTAAAATTAGCTAAGCTTTTAGCCAGCCAATCGGAGCACATTAGCCATTAGCTTTAGCTTAAGCTGATCAGAAAAAAATTCAGCTCTTAGCTTAGCTTTTAGCCATTGCAATCGGCTAAGCAGCCCTGGTTTTTAGATCTTACAAAAAATGGTGGATACAGATTTTTGAAACTATCATCTAGCAGCACTGATTTATACTGATATCATGTTCTTAGACCAACTTGATTTAGCGCTTTTTATTCCTATTTACCTACTTACCCCTCCCCCACCCTTTCCCCCTACATTATTTTTATGTTTACATATTGTGAGCCGACCTAGTTTAGCCCTTTCTCCAACGTTATTCAATTATTCAATTTACTCTATGAGACTGAAAGTTGACATTTTTTGTATGAAAATATTGATGACGTCATCATCTCGAACCATGAAACGTATCCACTTTTCTCACGTCATCAATCAATGGCACAATCATACCAAAGACTATATGGACTTCTGTGACATCATCAAACTGTGACGTGAGCGTTACATACTTTATACTCGTATGAAGAAATTTTGTCCCATACTCACCTCAGGAAAAACCGATCCACATTGATGAAAAAACTTGCGGTGACGTTATCAAATATCGTGAGATGAGCAAAATTTTGGCGAATACCCTCCTCGGGAAAGATCGATCCATGTTGATGAAAAAACTTGATGACGTCATCACACCCCAACATTTGTGACAGCATTATCCCGTGACGTCATCATCTCTAACCGTTACACTTCTGTGACGTCATGAAACCGTAAGCGTTACATTTTCTATGTGAAAAAATTTTGTTGGACGCTCTCTTCAAGAAAGACAGATTCATGTTGATGAAAAAACTTGGTAACATCATCACCTCCCACATTTGTAACGTCATTACTCCAAGACATTACCACTTCTGAGACTATAAGTACACTTCTGTGACGTCATCAAAACGTGATATCAGCGTCTCACATTTTTGTAACCTGTGTTGAAGATACCCACCTTGTAGATGAAGAAACAATTTTTTAGGAGAGAGCCGCCCAAAGATTGTGTACTATGAATCTGAATAAGATCGCAAAAAAACAGGAACAATTTTTTTTACCCACCAGGTGGGTATCATCTGGCACAGGTCACATTTTATGTGAAAAAATTCGCGGGTTCTTTTGGGAACCTGTTTGATAGGGTATTTCAGAAAGGCCCTCTTAGTCTTAGGGCGCGCGTGGAGCGTTGCATATCTGGCTCATTGAAGGGGCTAAGCCAATTGGTGTGTGAATCATTGCATATCTACTTACTTGAAGGAGATATTTTAACCTGGCCATGTATTATGTATATGATAGGAGGGGGATTTGAAAAACTATAATGCTATTAAAAACAACAGTATTATAATAAGATAATGCTGCCTGACGTACAGTATACTAGACTTGACCTGGGCTAGGATCCCTCCTTGTATTATACTAGCTTTATACTAATAATAAATATGATTGAAGGGGGACGTGGAATATTTTCGACGTCTGAGATTCGCTGGCCCGACGGACGGCTGACGTTTCCCAATACAAAACTCACGGGTTCTTTAACGGAATTGAATGAGAGGAGGCAGAGAACCTGTTTTATGAATCTTATGATGTTTGAAACGTTGTATATGAGGATCATTGAAGGGGCCAGGCCAATTGGTGTATGGAGTATTGCATATATCTAGTTACTTGAAGGAGCTATTATAGTCAGGCTTTTTCAATATCTGAAAAAAAAAAAAATATTGAACTTGAACTAGGCGATGAGGACTTTCCTTGGCGACTTAGAAGAATTTTGACCCTCAAACTATAAGTGATAATCCAAGCTATAGGTGATAGGAGTGGGACTTGAAAAAATTTCAGCCTCCAAGCCCATTAGAAAAATGTCATCATCCCTAAGACTGTTAGTACACTTCTGTGACGTCATCAAACAAGTGAGTGTTACTCAAGTTATGTGGAAAAATTTTGACGGATACCCTCCTCTGAAACGATAGATCTATGTCAAAAACTCTTTTTGTCAATGTCAGTGGTGAAAATCTTTGCAAGTTCAGTTTTTACCTCAAGGTTCTAGCATTGTGACAAAGAGAAACTAAAAAAATATCCCTCTCCCTCCCACCCACTTTCGCGTCGATTTTCTCTGGTCATTTAGCTCTGGGGAAGTAAATACAGTCCATTTCCTATCGCAAAACCCACTCCTATGCGTGAACAGGAATTTTAAAGCTCCGAAACTGTCGTTCGATCGGTAATCTAAAACTCGAAAAGCTTTCTCGTGATCAGAAGTCGATCTTGCGGTACTTTTATTTCACTCGATTTGAGGGGGCGGTTGTTCGCGGTACTTGTTAATGTATAAAACTTGATTTTGTTCTTTACTCAGAAACCCGTACCTTTCTTCTGCTTCCAGATTTGTGATAAATCTGCTCGTGACGAATTTGATCACGTGCTGGGTGCTACTGCCTCTGTTACTATTTGATAGCATTTGGCGCACTTCAAACCTGGGCGCGGACTTCGTGGCCTGTAACTATGTGTCGTTATGCGCTTTCAAAGAAGGTATCGCTGTTGGTGTTTGCGCTGCGTGTGTACTTTCCGTGCTAATGATCGGAATCGACCAATATTTCGCGGTCATCGATCCCCTGCGTTACCATTCGTTGATAAATGCGACGTCCTCGGTCATTATGATCGTCATTTCGTGGAGTGTCTGCGTTAGCTTTGGCGTGTTCGGCAGTTTGAATGTGAACGAGCGCAGTCCGTGGGTCGCTTGTGAACGCCTTCGCCCAGAAGACTTTTCCTTCGTACCGAAAATCTACCAACGGATATTCCCGCTGGTATTCGTATTACTGATATTCATCTTGCCATTCGTCTCCATTTGCTGGATATATGTGAGCATATGCTCGGCGGCACGAGAGAATAACGAACGGACGAAACGCAACGGCTCCACGCATAATTGCGTTAGTGAAAATGCGCCGCTCGACTATACGATCGTGAGCACCATTCACGAATCCGTTGAGTACGACCATAGGAAGTCCACTAGATCTTTGAACTACTCGTCAACCAAAAGTAGTTTGAAGAGTACGTCCAGTTCGATTGTGAATTCGCTACGTCATCGTATTTCCAACGCTAGTATGTTCAAGTATCGCGAAGATACGCGAGCGGCCCGTATTTCTATACTGGTTATCGTCATGACGCTGATATGTTGGCTTCCATTTACGTTGACTTTATTACTGCATTCTCCGTTGTTCGGCGAGATGAACATCCCGTCGCATTTCAAACAGATCAGTATTCTATCCCTAAGCTTGAATACCATCGTCTCGCCCTTAATTTTTGCCCATCGTAATCGCCGTATTCATCGAGAGCTGTGCAAATTATTCCGAGTATCGAGAAAACGTCAAAGTTTTTACGCGGGCTTGAATAAGGCGAAACGAAATAAGTCGTTTAGGAGGAAACCGATTTACTTCGCATCGAAGTCCAAAGATAACGAATTCATGGTCTCGCTCCCCACCGATGACTGCCTTATGATGAAGACGCCGAAGAAGTCTCTTTCAATATTGAATCGCATGTGGAATATAGCGAAAGAAGTGGAACGTAACCAAACCTCACTGCGACTTCCGGAAGTCGCCTTAGAAACGGATACTAGTCGAAGTTCCTTTTCAAGTAACGCTAGCAGTAGTCATAGATCAACATCCGCGGCATCGATAAGTGATGCTGTTGAAGAGGCCTAAAATGGTGTTGTACAAATTAGGTTCGTTACATGTACTCCTGACTCCGAAGGGTACCTACGTCACTTTGTTGCCATTACGAGGAAATTCAATGTGATATAATGAGCTCGTGAATAGAGTATCTACGATTATTAAGATTGATAAGATGGTCAACTCGTGTACAGAGTATTGCCAAAGAAAAACAAGGAGGTCTAGAACGTTGAAAATGTTCAATTTTATCTGTGATTGAAGTACTGACTTTAGTTGGAAACCTAGGACCGACCTAAGCCGAGTGATTTTGCTCATGGAAAATTTTCATGAAAACTCACAGTTTTTGGATGGTTTTGGATATCTCCCGCTCTGCGAAGAAAATGAAAGCTAGAGAGAATCATCTGAAACGCGTGAAAAAAAAGGTAAACTCGGCAAATCTTGGAATTCTCTGTTTTCCTTTCCTGTGTTATTCTCGTCTTTCTCTATGCACACACGGTGCAATAAATCTTCTTCTCCTTTCTGTTGTGTGCATCTAGTAATTATTTTATAGAAATATTTTTTAATCCTTTCACTCCTTGAACAGGAGGACAGGTTGTATGTTCGATGTACAAATCGTTCATACAAGCAAGCCTATAATTAATTGTTTAACTGTTAAAAAACTTATCTCGAATCAAAGCTTTATAATTTATAAGTTAGGCTATATCAATAGGCTTTGTACCTGTTGTTTTACAAATAGTTCCTAAAGACCAAGAACCATTGAAAAAAGTGTAGCAGGCAATTTCAGTCCAACAGATAGAAAACGGAACGGAGTTATATGAAATGAAAATTTTATACTAGGCTACCGAAGTCTTACGGTAGTGCACCATTATGACGTTATATTGATTTCAGAGTGAAAAAAAGTCTATGGGGCAATTTTCAAAAACAACAAAATTATTAAGAGTGATTTTTGGGGAAAGAAAAGTAGGAACTGATATTTTTCTCTTAGAATGTTCACCAAAGTATTATTGAGAAAGGGCGATCTATTTTAAAGTTGTATGAACCAGCCACTTATTCGCGTTGAATTGAGCTTGACTAGTTGTGACCGTCTAACCTGCTGTCGTTCTTCACTCTGCGAAATAAATTCACAAGTATGTAGATAACTGGATTAGAAGGGAGATGGGGTTCCGGCATCCGGTCCTCCACATTTGGAAGCTTTCGAGGGAGCCTCTGCGAATGATTGTTTCGTTTACTGATTTCTCAACATGTATATTAGGGGGCACCCGCCATAAATTTTTTCACAAAAAATATGAAACGTAGTGATCACATCATAGAAGTTGGAATTGATGACGTCATGAATTGATGCCGTCAGTGGGTGATGAAATCACGGGTTAATGACGTCACCAAGGTTGGAAGTGACTGTGAAGACGCCACAGGTTGATGAAGTGAGAAAAGTGTATACGGCCAGAGGTTAGGAATGATGACGTCATAAAGTTTTTCACACAAAAAATGTGACAAAAATGGGTTATGCAAAAGTTCTTGCAAACCAATCGCTTGGAATGTTCGGCGAGTTAGGCAGTTATGGGTGCGCTTCCTAGTGGCGTCCGTTGTTACTAAAAGTTTTGTGGCGCGTGCAAGGTTTACTGCCAGGGCTGGAATGGGAAGCATTCAATATCTTTGACTCAGAAGTCAAAAATCAGAAGTTGGATGATTGGAAGTTAGAGGCTGAAAGTGGAAGTTGTTTAGAAATCCACTCCCTATGAACTTCTACTTTGAAAAAAGTTTTGAAAAATTGTGCGCAGGCAAATGGCCGGAAATTTTAGGTGTTGTGACTGAACCAGAAGCAGATTTCTTTTCCTCAACCACAACTAGTCAACCATTTTTGTTTTGTCTTTTCGAATTTCCCTCTTTTTGTTTCATAGGACATCAACCATCACCTCACACTCTCACAGCCAAAAATTCCTGGAAATTGGAAGTAGTAAGTTTGAGTGGAAGTGGAATTTTTTCTTTCAACTTTTCCAGTCCTGCTTGCTGCTGACGGATTTGCCACAGAACGCTACACTACCTCCTCCCCATTATTGACCATCCCATTCAAGCTCCGGACTCCTTAGGGCCAATCTATTCTGGTGTACCACCCTAAACTTCCTGTCCCGATGAATGTGATAGATGCCATAATTGGTTCCAAGGTCATTCCCACTTGCATTGTAACTTTGGGTTCTTTCCTTTCTTTCGCTGTGGGCTGTAGAACCACACTTCATCTTTAGGTTCAAATTTGGAGTCATGAGCACAGATGTCATAACATGCCTTCATTTGGTCTCTAGCAATTTCTAAATTTTCTCTGATTAGTTCATGGA
The DNA here is from genome assembly GCA_035079395.1 of Aspidiotus destructor. Classification (NCBI taxonomy): domain Eukaryota; kingdom Metazoa; phylum Arthropoda; class Insecta; order Hemiptera; family Diaspididae; genus Aspidiotus; species Aspidiotus destructor. The sequence continues at coordinate 3,491,901 of JAVHKZ010000003.1, read as the reverse complement.
TTTGCTTAAGTTGGTTCTTCAGTTCTTGTGTAAACTCCTTGACTTCCTGAGGTGGCATTGGAGGGGTGCCTAACTCCAAGTCATATTATGGTAATCGAAGTTCTCTCTAAAAAATAATTTTGGCAGGTGTCTCCTTTGTACTCCCATGGATTGGCAGAAACAATGGAAGTAGCCTGTCCCAATTTAACTGATCAGTGTCCACAACTTTAGATAAGAATTGGTCTATGGTTTTTTTGAATATCTCAACCATTCCATCGGATTGCGTATGAAGCGGTGTTGTCCAAGTTTTCCATAATCCCATTAGCTTAGCCACTTCTCCAAGTACCTGATATTCGAAGTAGCTACCCCAGTCGGAGGGTAACTCCAGACGTACTCCAAACTTGGAAATCCAATTTTCCACCAATTCTGTTGCAACAGTGACAGCTTCATGATTTGGCAGGGGGTAAGCATCCATCCATTTACTGAAATAATCACCCACTACTAGCATAAAACAATTTTCTTGATTAGTTTCTTGAAATAGTCCTGAGATATCTACTGCAGGGATTTGCATCATGTCTTTTCCAAGGAGAACAAGAAGCAAAAAAAAAAAGTCAAACTTCATCGATCCCCGCAAAAATTGTCTTCCCCCCTCCCCTGAGTGTACATTGGTGTGATTAATGAATATTGATTTCGAAGGTTTCTCATTACTTTCTCCTTTGCAAGTAACTCAAAGGTCTACAAATTTGCAAACAAAAACTTGCAGAATTTGCATATTTAATTTCCTTTTCTTAGCTTGGTAATTTAGCTTCCTTATGTGGTACGTGCAGACGTGAAAAGAAGTCTCAACAATTTCCTATCAACCTAAATTACAGAACAATTTTGACCCTATTTTGGATTTTGTCGCTTTTATGTTTCAAAAAACCGAGCGAATAATCGAGAGATTTTGTGGATTTGCTAATGAACAGAGAACTTTCGAAAGATCTTCATTCTCCATTATTTTCCATAAAACTGTTTCAAGTGTTTTCTACCCTCGAAAACAGACTTGGTTACATTCGATCCTTGACTTTCGGCACTCGAAAAATGTATACGTAATCCTCCTCCTAGGTATCGGTGCAGACGTCCGCACTCTTGATTCATTACAGCACGCATAAGTATCACCTAATTTCTTTCGAATTTGTCAACTTCTCTTTATGCAAATATGACCATAACATGCAATGACTGATTCTTTTCTTAAATCATCAAAGATAGATAGCGACTTCGTTCTAAAACCACTAATTTTCTCTTCATTGCGCATTGTTTTGGATCTTCACCAAGTTTGCATTTTTAATTGTATTTTCGGTCACAGCTTTCAGATAGACGTGAAATTTTCTTCAAAATACTATAATTATCATGAAACTGCATAAAATTGACCCGAGGATCTCTCGCGTTCGCATCTCATATTGAGCGCATCATAGCAACTTCTTGCGCAACTCATTCATCGTTACAAACATTTTTTTTTTTGTCTTAATGCGCAACCTTTTTACTGCGTCCTTTTTAAACAAATTAGGCCTTTCTTTGTTTCATTTCTACGTTCATTCTTTTTTTAGGACGTCGTCATCACGTGGTTCCTCAAGTACAACTCATTGTCCGATATCATTGCACCCGACCAGTGATGAAATCTTCTGGGAAGTTCTTTCACTCCAGATGTAGACGAAAAGAAAAAACATCTTGATTCGAATAACGCGAGTAATAAATGAGTCATATTTTCCGTTTCAATGGATGAATTTTATGACATGACGAAATTAGGGGTGATTCATGCCGCAGGCGTGAATTCAAGTATCTTAGAAAAAATTTTCGACCTTGAAATGTTGGAATATTTAGAAGTTTTTTCTTGAGGATCAATATTCTCGATTTTTAATGCGTTTTCTTCGCCAATTTATTTGTTGATTCATGTCAAAGAAGTTTCTGTTTTTGTTTGCGATAAATATTATAAATTAAAAATATTGCAGTAGGTAATAATTCTTGTGACAGTTTTCATACGACAGTCGTTATTCCAGACCAATGAAAGACGCGATTAGTGGCTAGAAAAATTACCCGAGTGTGGAGTCCTCTTCTTGAGGGAGCGGTTGGATATTAAAAATTTCCTAAGTCCATGTCAAACATCGCGTCGGCCTCGCGCAAAACACAGGACCCAGTACCGTGCGGCGTATTCAAAAAGAAAGCGTCAACCAAATCATAGAAGAGAGTGAGAATAAGAGATCATTTCGTGCGTAATTCGACTCCTCATGGAGCAAAATGAAAACAATAATTCTATATTCGAAAGCGTTAATCCGAGATGCAGATTTGGGAGAGAGGGAGGTCGATGTTTTTGCGCTCGGTGAAAAGAACTGAATTAGTTTCCCGTTCAATAGACCAATCGGCTTTTGTTATTTTGACAATTCCTGTATCCGCTTCATCGACATACGAACCGCTCTCCACGATAATATATTGCACCGTTAAGATCAATTTAAAAGAGCGTTTATTTCTGGCTTGTTAAATTTCTTGGCAGTGTAAAAATAATGACAACATTAGGTTTCACACTCTTCAGTGCCAATGACATGTACAGGGTTTTTATGATGATTGTTTGTGTAATTAGTGCGCATATTTTTTGGTTACGTACTGTCGGATGTACCAGCGAATGCTTAAAAGAATAAAAACGTGATGACGTACTACTCAAAAGTTTCCACACGTGAAACATCAATCCTAAAAATTTTCAATTAATGGGGAAGAAAAGAACGTGTAATTACGTGCAGTGGAATTTTCGAATTTTAAAGTCGATAATTTTAAAATTGATCCCGATGGATGGGCAACTTCTTCAAAACTGTGTCGATTACGTCCGACGTTGTTCTGTTGGCACGTGGCTCTTTCAAAATTGGGAACAAATAGTGCCTGTATATGCAGTTCTTTATTGACTTACATGAAACGAGAGCAAAAATCATTCTGAGATCTTATAAGTTCGAAAGTCGACATTTGTTCAAGTTTCTCCCCATCGTATATTGCTCAGAGGTCAAAATTCTTTAAAGTCTTACGTTTTTTCAAACAGCGCCTGCCCCCCCCTCCTCCCTCAGAAAAAAAGAAACAGGTTCCCTGTTAAAATTGATGCATTTCTCGTACCCTCGTCTATTTCCGAACGATTTGTCGAATTTCAAAATCTATTTGAGTCCGAACCCATCTTTCGTTTCCATTTCCAAAATAGGCCTAGGTTGTTGAAAAATTGTCTTGTCCCCATATTTTTCGAATGAAAGTAACCAAGGTCACGTAAAACAAGTATGTACGCTATCGACAAAAATCGAAGGGAAAATGACCCTACACGAAGCAAACTGTAAGTGAAAAGAAGCCTATTCCTCTATTTATGGACAGTGTGTGTCACGCGACCAGAAAGATTGATGTAGACAACACGATGATAGTTTTGTAATGTCACGATAGGTTATGGAATATAAGGGGGAAAATACTTCAAAGAACGTGATCTAATATCTAGAAAGGTCAAGTGTTCTAATGAAATTGATTTTTCGGTTTCCTAAAGCAGATTAATTTTCGTTTATTTGACAAAATGGAATAACGATTGCTAGATGGGGAAAAATCGATTATGGCAAATTGTAGACGTATTATACACTTGTACCGATCCGATACCCGAATAGACCTAATTCAAGCAAGAGATATATTCTCCTGGTAAACTTTCAAAAATTTGGTCCGAAGAAATTTCTAAAAAAATGGTCGCCGATTTTATAAGTACCTAGCAGAATTACATACGTGCTCGCAGGATGTACAGGATTTTGAAATCAACGACAACATTGATTGCTCACCGTGAAAGATTAATGTATTGCAAATCAATGAACTGAAAAACTTGCATGATTTGCATCTCGTGTCCTCTAAGTTTCGAACCCGTGACATATAGCCTACCCACACTCAATTTAAATGAGTATCTTACGCGTGTATTCTGGTTGAGTTATTTATAGTGTCAGATAATCCAGACATGAGTTCAATTTGTTGATGTGGAGAAAGCACTAATACAAATGATGTCAGATTTTAGTATCAGATTTTCTTCCGATTATCGATTCTTTAGGCAAGCTGCGAACTATATGTAAATTACAATTTCAAACGGTATAGATATCGGTATGGAGCGTATTTTTTTGCGGCTGCTGATAAAGTCATTGAAGAAGGAAAATCGACTAAACATAAGAAATTATCATTTAAAAAAAAAAAAATCTCATAAATTCCAGATTAATTCTTGAGATATGTCGACGGTGACATGCTTCAGGGCTATATAGAGAAGGGGGTTGCGATCATATTCAAAATATCGATGGTGTGTGGAGTGCTGCCCGCATACAAAAAAGCTTGGATAATTTTTTTTTGTCTTAAAAAAATTACCTCGCAGAACAGAGATCGTGTGAATTAATTGCATTAATCGAATGCATGAAAAAGCTTTCTAGCGACAATCTCTGAAATCAATTAGTCAAACTCCAAATCAATATAACGCCATAAAACGAATACAGAAATGCAGATTAAATTCGATTATCGATTTCATGTCACGAATTCGATCTTCTAGCACTTTTATTGTTTTGACTTCGAAATTATTTTTCATTGAATTTATTTGAGTACCTACCTACTTATTGTTTTCCACCTACGTAAATCGAGCACAATCAAATGGAGTATGAAAGAACCATTATTTTCTTCGTCTTGTTCAAGTGTTCTTATTCTTATTTTTTTTTCTGATAAGATTTTATACTTACTATCAAAATGTATCCAACCGCACTTGTTTATTATTTTGTGTCGCATAAGTAAATACCTAAGTTTATAATTTTTGTGCTCAATAGTTCCTAACAATTTTTTGTTAAGATTTTCTGTTTCATTTGTGAATTTTTAAGCTTAAGTTTTAATTTCGACTTCTCTCCCTTCGCTCAATTACTTAATGTCGAAACCAGTTCCGTACGTATTACGGTCGAATATTACGTACTTACTTAGTAAATGAATTTTCCTATGAGCGTACGTGTATTATTATGAGAATAGTTTTGCGTCGGATTATTTCTAATAATTATAAATGTACAGTATGTATATACCTAATACATTTTTTTGTTGTTTCTCTCTTTGTGATCGTTTCTTTGTTTGTCTGTATACTATTTTTTTTTATCTCTCTCTTCAACTTTGATATCTCTAGTTTATTTTATTTTCAACATTTTTTTCTATATTTAGAAATACTTTATACGATCAAATATCTATCATTATTGTTTCGATCTCATTTGTGATATCTATCGACGTATATTTAAAGAAGTGAAGTTTTATTCACCGGTATATTATTATATTTATCATTATTTGACTAGGTAGAGGTTATTTGTGTGAGTTATCATCTGGTACGCTGTTATTAAATTACCATTTTTTCCTTTGTATCTTCGACGGAGTGTATAGCAGCAATTCGAATAAATCTATTGGAATATTTTCATGAATTTTTTATTGCTCTTATTATTCGAGACCACAAAAGTCATAAAATGTGATGGGTACTGATATATCGAAGATGATCCTTACAAAATTAGAGAAAGAAGAAAATCAATACTTCAGAGTATAGTTGAAAGATCCGAACTATAATAAATTGGAGTTCTGCTCGACAATCGTTATAATGATGATTACTGAAAACAGGGAACAGATTGAATAAATTATGTAGGTACCTATTCTCCTTACACAAATAAGATTCAGCAAGTAGACCTACAGTACTTCTGTGATGTTAAATTGCGTAGCCTCAACAATGGCACATCCACATATTTTGCCAAGAAGTAAACACAAGGAACATGCGTTTTTGTACCTTTTATTCAAGATCCCGCCTCTGAAAGAAAAACAAATGTTTGAACTCTCTTTCTGACTTTACCCGCATTATTCAAGGATTTTCTCAATTGCTACTGCTAAAATATTTCCCTTCAGTGATTTGGAGTTTTTAACCGGCTACCGTAGTGAAAAATAGGAGTATTTGAACGTAAGTATTGCGATCTGTTGGTCTCAAATTCATTGATAATGATCGCTCATTACTATACTAAATAACACTTTGTCACTGATGTCGATGAAATGAAACTCGGTACCGAATGGGAAAGCGTAATTCAATACTATGTGACGTCAACCCAAAACCAGTGATGACAAGCCGAAGCCGATGAACGGCTTAGCAGAAGAAGAAGCCAATTTTGATCGGCTTTTAAGCCAGTCGATAGCCAGCAGCTGATAAGGCATTAAGCCGATCACTAGTCGATCGTAATTGTAGGAACGGCTTACAGAAGAAGTAGAAGAAGCCAAAAGCATAACAGCCAACGATTTTTTTCCCTCTTGTGTTTAAATAATGGCGAAGGTGTAGCCTGAGGCGTGAGGAGAGAAGAGAGAAGCGAGCATGCGAGAACCGAGAAGCGGAGGGCTACAGAGTTTTCCAATTATTGTGCCGTAAGCTCGTAACATCAAAACCCAAATCCAAACACAACAAACTCCTCTTACTTTGGTTACAAACATGAAATGTATTCTATTGAATTTCTCCGACTTTAGTAACTGAAAATTCATAAAATATCCAGTCAATTTTAGTTTAATCAATTGATCAATGACGTATGATGCGAAAGGTTCACATTTTAGAACTCTACAGTTCATTCTATACTGAATTGACATATAACTCAAAAATTAAGCAGCTGATAGCCGATCACAAACGGCTTTAAGCGCTTTAAGCAGCTGGAAGATTTGGAAAAAGCCGTTTGCAAGCCGATCGAAGTTGGGCCAACGGCTGCAAGCCGAAGCCAAAGTTTAAGCCAATGACGATCGGCTTGTCATCACTGCCCAAAACCCAGTCTGTTGAATTGTGATACTTAAAGTTCTAGTCTAGATTAGGTGCGGATATTTTGTCCAAGTGATTAATAATGTGATGTAGATGACCAAATAATTTTTTATTGCATGAAAGTGTTTGTATCATTATTGATTCATCCTTAGCCTAGGTACGTGTACTTAGTGAAAATAAAATTTGATAATTCCAATCAGGAAATGGGATTTTTCAACTTAAGTATGCTGGAGTATTTCCGCGATTATGAAATCTATCATGCATATTTCTCCAACAGAATAATTTTTATTTATAAACGTAGGTACTTCGAATATGTAACGAGCCATAACCTTGATGATGCTTCTTTTTGTAATAATCATTCCAATTGTGACGAGTCTTTCTAAACGTTTTTGAAGATGTGATTATATGTGAATTCTCTAATGACACTACTTAGGTACCGGGGTATTATAAAAATTAAAAAAAAGTTGGTATTTGGTCATATCATTGAAAAGAAAAAACTTAATGAACTACATTATAGAGGTATTTATACCTATTTATTTAGTCTTAAATGAACCGATAAGGAGATTCTGATTTGTAGAACCAGCCGCCAGTTATTCTGATAAGATAGTCGACGTCCTCAAACTTCCTACAATATAAAATTCATTAGTATTATTATTTCATGGCTCTGTACATTAATAATATTTCCAAAATCGCATTGTATTTTGTTTTTTTGTACATTATCCACCATTTTAGAATTAGGTATCCTTAATTATTTTACAATTACTCAACCTGTATTTGAAATATTATTTCATGGTAACCAACCACGGTAATGGTAACACTGTAAACGTTTCGATGATCGAGAAAGTCGACCAAATACTATCGACTTCAGTATCGAGACAAAATCGATCAACCGTCACTCGTCAGCCAGTCAGTCCGTGTAAAATTTCAAAAAATAACGTACACTGTCGTTTTCGTTTGTCACTATCCTTTTATCATCATTCATAACCGCAGCATAAAAGTTGCCGCTACAGTTTCTTTTACATTATATTAACTTTGCTTTTATCGTGTTGACGTAATTACATATTAATTTTGCTGTTCATGTGTTCCCTAGTCATGTCGATTACATTACAATGTATTTCCAGTTCAGTCTGCAGTCCAGTTTTCGCTTGAAATTATAAGAAATTGAACGTATCACTACCTTAGTTTTTACTAAGTACGGGTTTCGAGAATTGTTTCTTCACTCGTCGAGGTATTCTATGGTCTTACCCAGTGAATGATAATCAATTTCAGAAATGTCTTTCTTACCTGATCGAGAAGAGTACGGAAATTCTTTCCAAGTTCCCCATGCACCTCCAATAAGAAAATTATTCTTATCCTCGAATTCGGACGATTTGAAAACGAGCGCAAATGAAAATGATACATTCAAGGTTTTTCTCCGAATAAAGCCGAATAGTGATCTCAATAATTCCGTAAGTTTGATCAAATCATTTGATAAGTCACAATGTCTGTACATAACTGTGCTCATATTTGTTGGAAAAGTGTATTCTATAATTTTACGTTTTTCGTACCCTCGTTCCCTGTGTAGAATGATTGTATAAGCATTCACGATTCCGGAACTTTAGTCTGCAAACCACCACTCTCCTCCAAATTCAAGAAACTAGAAAAAGTGGAGTACGTAAAGTGTGCATTGTTACGCAGACTATTCTATCACGTTACCAACAACCTCAACCCATTTTTCTACCTGCAGGTATTCCTTTTCGCATATATTCGGTCCAAGAACTACGCAAGCCGAAATATTTTCGAAATGTGTCGTCAGTTGTGTAGAAGATCTTCTGCTGGCTCGCAATAGTCTGATTTTCACCTACGGTACGACAAATGCTGGTAAAACATTCACCGTGCAAGGTTTGTAAAGTTTCATACGTGAATAGTCCTTCGTTTACTGTTCTTTCGTAAAATTTTTGTAATTTCTCAAATCATTAAATTTTAGGAAGCGTCAAAAGTCCTGGAATTATTCCACAAGTTCTTCATACTCTTTTCTGCAATATTAAAGTTGATCAACATGCGCAGTTTAAGCCTTTTTTAGCGAAGGATATTTTAAAACTGGAAACTTCAACTAGCAGAAAAGAATTACAGGTTAAAAATGAAATTTTACGCGCGTTCCGTGTAAGTTGGTCTTGAATTAGTCATACCGTGTTCATTTTTGAAAGATATTTATGATTGTTTACCGTTCGTTGTAGAATGCTAAATCCTCGAAACCAACGACTCTGAACCACGATTCCAGTCAGTTTATGCAGGCGCTGCAGAAAAGTTTCATCGATCTGAAAGGTAACCAACCCATGTGCTCGGTTTGGATATCATTTCTTGAAGTCTACAATGAAACTATTTACGATTTGCTGGAAACCCCCGTCTCGGCGAGGAAACCTTTGAAATTGGCTGCCGATCCAAACGATAACTTCTACGTCAAAGGTGAATGTTTCAATTTATCAAATCATCTAGGTGTATTCGAAAAGTTTTAAATTTGAACTAATGATAAATGTTTGGTCTATATTATAGAGTTGAAGCAAATATACGTCAATAGTGCGGAAGAAGCGTTTGCGATCTATCAATTCGGAAAGAAAAATCTGAATATTGCTTCTACGAAGATGAATGAAAATTCCAGTCGATCTCATTGTATTTTTACTATTCATTTGATCAATTTGGATAGCCCTGATCAGCCTACTATATCGAAGTGAGTATTAATTTTTTTTTTTTCTTTCATTTCAATAGTCTAGAAAATTGACAGAGGTACACAATATATTATCTATTTCCTCAGGAGAGCTTTTTTCCTCTCCTCTTACTTGTTGATTTTTAATATTTAGCATTTCTATCTTTTATTTCATACTACAAAAGTATTTATTTTACCTTGAACTGCTCAAGAAAGATTTAGAATTGCCTGTGGCCGTCGCAGGCTAATATTGTCGGATCGTTCGAAAACTCGAATCGTAGCGTTATATCATTGACTCAATCGCTTGGAATACTTCTTATTTTGCAGATTGTGTATTTGTGATTTGGCTGGAACTGAAAGATTGACAAAGACTCAAAATACTGGAATGAGATTGAAAGAAGCTGGGAATATCAATGGTTCCTTATTTCAGCTGAACCGTTGTTTACGGGCTATCAGGTGAATAAAATTTGAATTGAAGATAGAAAGAATGATGTTACGTAGACTTTAAGTGCAAGAATATGATTTCTAGAGAGAATCAAACGAAACAAACGAATCAGTTAATCCCGTACCGCCATTCGAATTTGACCAAACTATTGCACTCGGCTCTGGACGATCGAACCGATGAAAAAAGTATCATGATCGTGAATATTAATCCAGCAGCGGAATTGTTTGATGAAACCCAACAAGTATTAAAAATGTGTGCAATAGCGTCCAAAATTCGAAATAAACCCATAACGAAAAAATGTCCGAGTAGCCGATTTTCCACGTTCATTTATGGATGTAATGAAGATCGTAATCGTAAGTCTACTTATTCACATAGAAATTCAAAACTTCTAAATCGTGTATCAACGATTCTCAATTTATTCATGGATGTATTTCTTTTTTCCTTTTCTAGAAGAAGAACTGTCATATTCTGAGGACGGTTTGTCAAAAGAAACTGATTACGTAAGTATTATACTTCGTATGTTGAACAAGCGGTCATGAATATCATAGGTTTTTAAAAATAAAAACATATTTGATTCATTTGTAAGTGAATGAAATCAAAAAGAATTCCTTGCTCGAGATCTATAGTTGATGAATTGATTGAAATTTGCTCCGTGACATAAAAGTAGTTCTGCTAGTTTTTCGTGAGCATTAACGAGAAAAATTAGGGGTCATCTTATTCTGCCCCACAAAGTACATCATTTTCGTGTTAGATCTTCAAATACATACATCTTGTGCGATGAATTGTTTTTCAATGAACTTTTACTTTCATATAGCATGAAAAGATCTTGTACGTAAAAGAATGTTGCTCTCAACTTTTTCAAGTTAGTTGTTTGTATCGTTATCTTCTTATTTGAGATATTTTTCCGATGATAGACACAGTATATTATTTTGGGGATGTATGTTCAACATTATTTGTACGTACAATTCATATTTATTTCTGTGCAGCCGAATCTACAAGATCTGCATGAAAAACTCCTGCGCCAAGAAGAAGAAATTGAAAGACTCAAAGATCACGTAAAAATTCGTGAAAATTACCATGAAAATACCAAAAAGAACCTGAAGGAGTATTGGTAAGTATATTTTATTCAAGATTGTAATCCAACTAGTGAAGGAAATTAGAATAGTATAAACAGTCGTTATTCTTACCGACTTGCCGGAAGAAAAAAAAGGTATGGATTTTGGAGAGATAGGTCGACGATGACTTTTTTTGTTATTTCGAAGACAGAGTACTTTCTCGTCTAGAACATTGAGATCTAAAAAAATGAATTATAAGCATTATTTTTCAAGAAGTCTTTGATGTAACGCAAAGACACAGCCTACATTTTCACCCTTTTGACATGTTTCATGTCTTTTTTGACACCCTATGCACTTCCGAAAATTTGCGAGTACCCCCCCCCCCTCCTATTAATGGACCTGGAAAATTTTTTGTGAATTACCTGGGAGGTTATCCAGAAATCTGCAAGTACCACCCCCTGGGTAAAAATAAAATTTAAATTGAATTAAATTAGAATAAAATGAAATGAAATAAAATTGAAATTAAATTAAATTAAAATAAAATAAAATTGAATTAAATAAAAATAAAAATATTATCATTAAATTAAAATTAAATTAAATTACATTAAATTAAAATGAAATAAGATTAAATTAAAATTAAATTGAATAAAATAAAATTTAAATTAAATTGAATTAAATTAAAATAAAATAATTAAATAAAATGAAAATTAAATTGAAATAGAATTAAATTAAATTGAAATAAAATAAAATAAAATTGAAATGAAATAATCCTCGAATCACCTGGGAGGTCATCCAGAAATCTGCGAGTACCATCCCCTGGGTAAAAATAAAATAAAATTGAATTAAATTAAAATGAAATAAAATTGAATTAAATTAAAACAAAAATAAAATCATCAAATTAAAATTAAATTAAATTAAAATTAAATAAAATAAACCTCGAATCACCTGGTAGGTTATCCAGAAATCTGCGAGTACCACCCCCTGGGTAAAAATAGAATAAAATTTAAATAAAAATAAAATTAAATTAAATTAAAATAAAATGAAATTGAATTAAATTAAAATAAAATAAAATTGAATTAAATTGAAATAAAAATAAAATCATTAAATTAAAATTAAATAAAATAAACCTCGAATCACCTGGGAGGTCATCCAGAAATCTGCAAGTACCACCCCTTGGGTAAAAATAAAATAAAATTTAGATTAAATCAAGATAGAAATTGAATCAAATTAAAATAAAAATAAAATCATTAAATTAAAATAAAATAAAAATAAAATAATTGAATTAAATTAAAATTAAATTAAATTAAAATGAAATTAATTGAAATTAAATACAATAAACCTCGAATCACCTGGTAGGTTATCCAGAAATCTGCGAGTACCACCCCCTGGGTAAAAATAAAATAAAAATTAAATTAAATAAAATGAAATAAAATTGAAGTAAAATTAAATTAAAATGAAATAAACCTCGAATCACCTGGGAGGTCATCCAGAAATCTGCGAGTACCACCCCCTGGGTAAAAATAAAATAAAAATTGAATTATAAAATAAAAATCAAATTAAATTGAATAAAATTAAATTAGAATAAAATGAAATAAAATAAAATTAAAATGAAATGAACCTCGAATCACCTGGGAGGTCATCCAGAAATCTGCGAGTACCACCCCCTGGGTAAAAATAAAATAAAAATTGAATTATAAAATAAAAATCAAATTAAATTGAATAAAATTAAATTAGAATAAAATGAAATAAAATTAAATTAAAATGAAATGAACCTCGAATCACCTGGGAGGTCATCCAGAAATCTGCGAGTACCACCCCCTGGGTAAAAATAAAATAAAAATTGAATTATAAAATAAAAATCAAATTAAATTGAATAAAATTAAATTAGAATAAAATGAAATAAAATTAAATTAAAATGAAATGAACCTCGAATCACCTGGGAGGTCATCCAGAAATCTGCGAGTACCACCCCCTGGGTAAAAATAAAATAAAAATTAAATTAAATTAAATTAAATTAGAATAAAATGAAATAAAATAAAATTAAAATGAAATGAACCTCGAATCACCTGGGAGGTCATCTAGAAATCTGCAAGTACCACCCCCTGGGTAAAAATAAAATGAAAATCAAATTAAATTGAATAAAATTAAATTAGAATAAAATGAAATAAAATTAAATTAAAATGAAATGAACCTCGAATCACCTGGGAGGTCATCCAGAAATCTGCGAGTACCACCCCCTGGGTAAAAATAAAATAAAATAAAATTGAAATAAAAATTAAATTAAATTACATTAAATTAAAATGAAATAAGATTAAATTTAAATTAAATTGAATAAAATAAAATTTAAATTAAATTGAATTAAAATAAAATTGAATTAAATTAAAATAAAATAAAAATAAAATAATTAAATTAAAATAAAATTAAATTAAATTAAAATGAAATAAAATGAAATAAAATAAAATGAAAATAAAATAAAATGAACCTTCCCCCCTGCCCCCCTTCGAATCACTTGGGAGGTCATCCAGAAATCTGTGAGTACCACCCTCATTTATTCAATTTGAAATAAATAGAGATAGCAATGGAAGAACAAAAAATTTCCCAAATTCTATAAAAGAGCTCAAAATTTTTCTAAGTCACTATACTAGCCAATAGAAGGATATAGAAGAGCCCGGAATTCTCAAGTCCCTCTATACTAGCTCATAGAGGGGGATAAGATGGGTATAGAAGAGCTTAAGATTTTTCCAAGTCCCTATAATAGCCCATAGAGGAACATAGAAGAGCCTGGAATTATCAGTTTGAAATATACTGAAGTGGACTTGTACTGGACCAAGAAGCAGGACGAACGAGCGGAGCGAGTGAGTCTCAGTAACCTCATCAGCTTGAAATATATTAAAGTGGACTTGTACTGGACCAAGAAGCGGGACGAACGAGCGGAGCGAGTGAGTCCCAGTAATCTCATCAGCTTGAAATATACTAAAATAGACATGTACTGGACCATGAAGCGGGACAAACGAGCGGGGCGAGTAAGGCCCAGTCCGCTCGTTCGTCCCAGGAAGCAGTCAGCCAATACTCCAAAGTTGACTTATACTAGAACAAGAAGTTGGAAATTTTGGAAATTTTTGAACGATGAAGAGCTTAAGAAGACTGGCGAAAAGACATGAAACATGATCTTTATATTTTTGGCAAAGCCAAGAAATCCTCCTTTTTTTTTTTTCGCCTACCATATTATCACTTCGTAAAACTTACCCTCTTTAGAGTTCAAGGTATCGGTCAAAGGCTTTCATACCCTACTACCTATTTTTTATGCGCTACTAACGGTACAAAATTGCTTGTCCGTAGCGAAAAAATCGAGAATACTTACAAGGGTCGAGTGAAAAGCCTCGAAGAAAGACTGAAATCGCAGAAGGAATACTATCTATGGAAAATTGGGGATGTCAAAAGAAATACACTTCTTGAAAGTATTTCCGAAGAATCAATTCGGGAAGAAATGTCGAAAAAAGATGCTTCGATACAAGTGAGTAATCACAAAATAACTCTTCAGCGATGTAAATATCGGAATACTATTCAAAAATATTTACGGTATCGTATTTTGCAGGAGTTGGAAAGGAAATTGATGGAATTGCAAAGTGGAGATGACGGGAAGAAGTCAATAGTAACGTTTGATCCTGCAGTCAAGGAAGCATTATCGAGGAAAGACGCTCAAATAGAAGTAAGTTATCAATGACAAAAATGGAGGAAACTTATTGAGAAAATCCATAATCATATTCATGTCCATCATCATAGGAATTAGAAAAGAAATTATTGGAACTGCAACAGGAAGATCACAGTAAAAATCTTTCATGCTCAGAAGAAATGCTCGAAAAAGATATCAAAATACAAGTAATAATCTCGAATGATTACATTTTCTCCTGAAGAAATTAGTCGAGGTAGCTAAAACATGAAAAAATTTCTGTTCTTAATATCTTTTTAGGAATTGGAGTCATTAATTCAAGAGGCTAAAGATGAATATTTACTTCTCGAAGAGAAATTCATGGCGGAGAACGCTAAAGTTGGCGAATTGGAAAATGAATTGAGCGATAAAGTAATAATTTAATTTGGTGATTTATAGTCGAGTAGAACATTCGGCTTCAAATTGTTAATACTTTTCTGTTTTGTAGACTGAGACTATCGAACAGTACGAGATCGCTATGAATAACAATCATAATTTGATTGAAGAATACGAGGAGAAAATCGAACGCTTGGAAGAAGTAAATAGTATTAATAATCATACTATTGACAGAACGTAATCCATCGCACTTGATTTACGATAAAATTTTCTTGTGTTTTAGAAATTGAATCAGAACACTATCGAACATGAACAAATATTGTACGAAGTCGAAAAATCTAGGGATGCTCAAGTATCTGCTCAAAAAGTTATAATTGACGAATTGAACCAAAAACTAGAAGAGCTCGACGCAGATTACCGTAGCAAACTCGCAGCTCGAAAGCATGAAGTCGATAAATTGAACGAAAAGTTGGCCAAATTCGAAGAAGACAAGACGAGAGGAAAGAAAATACAGACTGAATTGAAAAATAAAATTGAGAAGTTGAATCAAGACCTGAAAAAGCTCGATATGAATTGCAATGAAAAACTTTTCATTCGAGATGGCCAAATCGAGAAACTGAACGAAAAGATCGCCTTAGTCGAAGAACATGTGAGGAATAAATTATGCTCTCAGAAAAACGAATTCGGAGAAACACAGCGCGATGATAATGTAAGTTGTAAGATTATGAAATAGAAGAATACTAATTCGAGAAATTAAATGTAATTTTAAGACAATTGTGATACTATCTTTCTCATTCATTACGATAATATCGATGTATTAAGACTGTCTCGAGATTAATCGTTTGGACACAATAATTACGTTTATTTTGTTTTGATATGTCATACCTCTAAACATAGAACCTAGGTTGTGAAATACTTTTTAGCGTCATGTAGATAGAAAAGATATTCTAACGCACAAATATTTCATTTACAGGTCAATAATACTAAGGTCTATAATACCAGACGAAATAATAAAACACCTTCCGGAAAAGAGAATCGACTCCTTCCAAGAACTCCTGTTGAAGCTGGAAACAAATCATCCAGAAAGGTAGTGTATTGAGAATATTGAGATAACAATTCTCCCATGTATACTGGACAGTCGTTTTGAGAATGAAATATCGTACTCGAATCTGATACTAAAAACTATTTTTCAATTTAAATGTACTCTGGACTCTGAAGTAAAGGAATTTATCTGAAAAACCAAAATTTGATCGAATAATGTAAAACAAATTTTGATACGAATTTTACTCACATGAGGAAATTTATCATAAATCCCCCAAACTATCTAAAAAATGCATCGTAATTAGTCCCAGTGTATCTACGTGAAGCTACTCTAATTCATTTTATTATTTTATTTTAATTATGTGTGTAGGTTCGAGGAAAAGCCAAAACCCCGTTGTGCAACGTTGTGGCGTTTGATGATTCCTTAGAAGCCAAGTAAGTCAATTTTTTTATTGAAAAAATCCTGTTCACTAATGATTGTTATTCAATAATGAATCAATGTTCTTCTTGATTATTTTGCAGCGTATTCAGGAATATTCCTGAAAAAGGTAAGATGAGCACGGACATTTCGATTGAAATCTAATAGTTTGATTTGATGTAGACAATCAATCTTCATTTCTCATTTACAGACATAATCGGATCAACTTTCAGTGAGCTGCCTAAAAGTGAGAAGAAGAAATTATTTTCTGATCCCCTTTCGCCAAATCCATACGCATCCTTTCCTAAAGACGAAAATACCTTATCGTCTTTTTCGGCGTCCCCTGATCTTCACTCGCGTGATTATGAGGTAAAACGAAGACTATTCTCGGGTGACGAGTGAAAAAATTGATGTAAAAATCATTTCTTTTTAAATGATGTTCACAGAGTTCGAAAGATTTCAGTAGATTTGTGAAGATGGCCACTCCTCTTCAAACGGTGAAATCGATGAAGAAGAAGAAGTGATTGTAGTTCCTACTTTATCGAACATTGTTTATTAGTCTGTTTTTTACTCCCAAAAACTGCTCTTCTTTTTTCGTACTCGAACCATTCAGATGGATCAATCATTTTATCGGTGAATTATTGTATGATCATGCGAGTAATACTACTTTGTAATAACTGCGTATAACCATAAGATTTTATAAATTGATGTTCTATACTTAAGCGTCTATTATAGTTTTTTGCCCAGTAAATTAGAAATAAAATCTCTAATCAAAGTTTGTCTTGAAGTTGAAACTTTGAAGAAATTCTCCAGGTGTCGTAACCGAGTACAAAATTTACTGATACTTTTCTAGGATCCCTACATAGAGAAATTCTCAGGTAGCTTTTAATTTTTGGTGAGTGATCAATGCGAGTTGGGTTCAACCACAAAAAAGGCCAAACTATAAAAATGTTAGATAGGTATTGATGCATAGTCGGAACTCTATCTTTGAAGAAATGAAAAGAATTGTATTACAAGAAGCTATTCCACAAAAATTTGTAGTTTTGCGTACAAATAATTTGAACATTCAAGTACACAATAGAACTGAGATTCCACAAGTAGACACATAAAAATAAATCAACAGTTATATTACGCGGAAAAGTTGAACTCCGGATCCAACTTTGGGTAAATTTCAACGATTATCTTTAGACACTGATTTTAAATATAATCTTATTTCTAACCATGCGTAAGAAAACACAGCCACAATTAACATAAAACCCATTATATATAACTTCACATACGTGCAAAAAATATTGTGAATCAAGAATGCAAAGGAAAGTCCCATAAAACGGAAGAAGAAATTGAATGAAAATGGAAACTCCCAACAATTCGGAAATGAAGAAACAAACAGACCTGAAAATTTATTACCGCACCAATTAATGTTCAATTTCGACTAGCGATAAAATAAATTAGGTTATTGGTATTACCGAAAGTTATGGTGTCCCAAATTGCATTACAGACTCCCCAAGCAGCTGATATTACATAGAACAAGGCTGAGTCATCACTCGTTGGCTTCCATAAAATAAGGACTAGTAACAAACAGGCCTGGAAGACGAATCCAACTCCTGTAAATTGATAAAAATATGATAAATTGAAAATTTCTTATCGCCGTTATCGCTGGAACTTTGCTCGTTGTGAATAGCAGATACACTAGTCATTTAGGCGAGTGTATTTGTGAATAGTGATCACCATCAATTCTGAGTTACAGTGTAGTTACAGTGATGACCAGCAATCGACTTGACCCAGCCAGAAAATATTGTCAGCGCTGACAGCAAATCCAATTTGTGTTTTTACAAGAGCATTATTACGTAGTGTTGGTATAGAAAATGAGAGAGCAGGCTGAGGGCAGCAGATTGTCAACATTTGTACAAATGCTGCCGTCAGCGCTGATGGCAGCAATGGCAGCGTACGCTGAGGGCAGCAGATTGTCAACATTTCTACAAATGCTGACGGCAGCGATGGCAGCGTATGCTGACACATGGCCAGTAAAGTTGCTGTCAGGAATGTGGCAGCGCATGGCAGCAAACGCTGACACGGCAGCAGATTGTCAACATTTCTACAAATGCTGACGGCAGCAATGGCAGCGTATGCTGACAGTAACGTTGCTGTCAGCAAATGTGGCAGCGCATGGCAGCGTACGCTGACACGGCAGCAGATTGTGGCCTCACCCAAAATTTTTCCAAGTCCATTTAAATATACTATGGATAGTATAAGAAGGATGGTACTCGCAAATTTCTGAATCATCTCGGAGGTATTTATTTATTCTCTTTCTATTTTCTTTTTCTTTTTCTTTTTTCATTTTATTCATTTTATTCATTCTATTTTTATTTTATTTCATTTCAATATTTTTTTAATTTCATTTTTATCCAATTTTTTCTTCTTTTTTGAAAGAGGGTGGTCCTCGCAGATTTCTCAATGACCTCCCAGGTATATATATATTTTTAAAATTTTTTTTTTTCAGAATTATTTTTGATTTGATTTTATTTTATTTTCATTTCAATTTACTCTATTTCATTCTTTTCATTCCATTTTTATTCTTTCAAAAGAGGGTGGTACTTGCAGATTTCTCAATGACCTCCCAGGTATATATTTTTATTTTTATTTTTATTTCATTTCATTTTATTTCATTTTCATTTAATTTGAAAGTGGTACTCGTATATTTCTCAATGACCTCCCAGATATATATTTTTATTTTCAATTTTAATTTTATTTTTATTTCATTTTATTTTCATTTTATTTTATTTTATTTTATTTTTATTTCCCAGGTAATTCACAAAAATTTTCCAAGTCCATTGTTGGGGGGGAGGGGGTTGGTACTCGCAAATTTTCGATGTTGTATGAGGTGTCAGAAAAGACCTGAAATATGTCAACAAGTTGAATGATTTTTTTTATTAGTCAATATAATTATACCTATATTAATTACTCACAACAGACCACTTAGTACTTATTGTTTATTCATTCACTGTCTTGTCTTTTGAAGTAAAGTTCATGCCTATTTTTCCAGGAGGAGCAAGAGGGAGGCAAGCATGAAATGATGAATTTGGGAGTGCCGCCAAGTTTCCAGTGATTTAAAAATTTTTCGATATAGGTTTACAGTGTACGGTGTATTTAGCAGCAAAAAAAGTTTCAGTGAAGCATGGCCCCATTTTCCCTCTCCCTTCGGTTATGGCCAAGCCTGTTTAAGTTAATCCAAGTTACACTGAGCACATAGCCTGCAAATGCAGCTAAAATACCTGTTCAGTAAACGGAAAGAAAATAGTGAACACGTATCTGTACCAATATTTTGCTATGTCAGTCGATAGGTCCCCGTAGGTCAGTTAGTTAGGTCCCGGACAGGTAACATAAATTTAGTGGGTTCATATCCCAGCACGGCACATCCAAACCGGAGAGTAAAGTAAATGATTTTTTTTTTCACTATTTCCTTTTCATTATTTTTTTTCTGTCTTGTTTTTTTTTGTGAATGTAATGAAGGTAGGCCTAATTATAATTTTATTGTAAGTAATTTTAATTGAGCTGATTTTGAGTTTTTTCAAAAATGAAAACCTAGGCCTAGGCTAGTAGCCGTCTCATGCCGTCAGCATTATTGTAAGCTAAAGTGTCAGCGCTGCCGTCAGCGCTGCCATTACCGCTGACGGAATTGTTCGGAATTGCTCTCGTGTCAGCATTATTGTAAGCAAAAGTGTCAGCGCTTACGTAAGCGCTGCCATGAACTTGTCCACTGCTGCCACTTCTGCTGCCGTGTCAGCAGAAGTGGCAGCAACTTCAAAGAATTGGCAGCGCATTTCTCGCTGGGCAATATCAACAAAAAATTGATTTCTTTTCAAGACTTGCTGAGTTCTTGAATTGACGTCCGTAGAACCTCATGGGCGTATTGGCGCTCACTTAGACCTTTAATCCACCCGATAAACTCAACTCGATCGTTAGCCTCAGGACACTGAACTAAAGGGGGGGGGGAGTACACTTCCACCTACACAGGACTACCCTGATTACGTCGTAAGCTGGACAATTTAGTATGAGATGAAAGTAACCAATTGGCATCAACAGAGAGACCAGGCCCCGTTTTCCCTTTTTGAAGACTAATTTGATATGGTTCATATCTTCGCCCATTGTGTTTCCAACTCATCGATTATAAAGACGGTGGGCATGATCTTTATTTTCTACCCATAAGGAGTTGAAATTTTTGTTATGTTTTACTGTGCATGTAGCGGCGGAAATAGCTTATACACCTTGGGGGAAGGGGTGGTTTAGGGCTCAGGATCCTCTTCAAGTACACAACTTAAATTTCTTCGCCAATGACAAGTTTTTATTCAAAGCTAACTTATCGAGGTCAAGCCTGGACTGGCTGCCTTGGAGGCCCACGGCAATTTCCTTTTTTGAGGCCCATCCGAAGCTCGCGGCAATTGCCGCATTGAATAGGCCGCGGCCGCAGGCCAAGCCTTGCGTTCATGTACACAATTGGTTCATGTATACAAATGGTTCATGTGGAGAAGCCAAAAGCCATATTGTTCAAGGTCGTAAGTTTAGCCAAAGCTGAAATTTTTGGCTGGAATACTCTGTTGATGTGGTTACACTGCACCAATGAACGTGAACCGCCTCGGAACACGGCCTACTTCACACAAGGCCGTAATATAGAGAAGTTACAACCGACAACGTCAAACTCCAAAATCAGTGGATGCAGATTTACATGTACGCTTATGGGAGAAAACAAAATTTTCAATTTGTACACAAATAGAACGGTGTTTTTGGAAAAAATGAAGAGAATATAACTTGAAGAGCAAACGATTTTCTACATTTTAAGCCCCACTTTAGTGAAATTGGTGCAGTACAAGAGAAGTTATCATCGTTTCAAGATCAAAAATTGGATAGGAGACAAAGTGCGGTACGGTTTCACTGTGGTTACACCGCACCGATAAACGTGAACCGCCCCAAAACGTGACTGATAAGTATCCACTGCGTGCTGCTGTCATTTTCTACATACAGCCTGTATTCGCGAAATACATCGAGTGATGCGCTATCTATCGGCGGGCTCTCTGATTGGTGAATTGAGCCAAGAAGGTGATGGTGATGAAAAAAGTTCTGAAAAAAATTCCAAATGGGGTTATTCAGAAAGAAGATTTTGCCAGCTATAATTTTTGCTCTCTGTACTTTTTGATAGAAATTCATATTAAACGAGTTAGAGCTGATTTTATGAGGGTATCTTCTTATGGCAAAAAATACACGATCACCTTCTCGTCCAGTTTCTGTAAATTGCCACCTGCAGCGCCACCGCTCTTTATTTCGCGAATAAAGTAAGCTGTTGCACGGCCTACTTTATATGAGGCCGTAATGTAGAAAATGACAACAGCGCGCATGTGGATTGTTATCAGTTACGTTTCGGGGCGGTTCACGTTCATTGGTGCGGTGTAACGATGATGAAACTGTACTGCACTTCGTCCCCTATCCGATTTTTAATTTTAAAACGATGATAACTTCTCTTGTACTGCACGAATTTTACTGAAATAGGGCTTCAAAAATAGAGAATTGTTTGCTCTTCAAGTTATATTCTCTTCATTTTTTTCAAAAACAGCGTTTTAATTGCGTACAAATCAAAACTTTGGTTTTTTCTCACTTTTTCCCATAAGCCTACGTGTAAATCTGTATCCACTTCTTTTCGAGTGCGACGTAGTGACATCGCTGCGTTAGGGCCTTGTATAAAGTAGGCCGTGGCTGTTGGCATGGGCACCTTGGAGGAAGGCCAGGTGGCCAGTGGCCATCAGAACATGCAGATTTAGTTTGGTTCTGTAAATACACACTAAAACTACTTCAGCTCACGCACACGCGTGGTGTTTAAGCCTGTATTCTTATGGAAAAAAGAGAGTTGGAAAATTGATAAGGACGAAGTACACATATTGAACCTAAAAATCTGGAATCATTGCGTGAGACACACACAAGGATAGTGGCTAAAATTTGGCCCTTATTTGAAGATGATTGAAGAATTCCTGATATTGCCGTTTGGTGCATGTTCCAGCCTTCCTTTGAGGTGGCCATAGACGAGGATAATGAAGGCTTTATCAAACTTGTAATACCTACTCTCCAATTTGTGTTTGATTTGAACCCCTTTCCTATCATATATTACGTCTGGGAAGTCCTCCTATTGTAGTATGGCTTCAAAATCAATTTTTTTTTTTTTTTAGCAGGGAATCCGCTATCCCTTTTGTTCGGGGCACTCCTAGGAATTTTGTTGCGAGCGCGAGCGTGTCCGCGAAGGTTGATGACGTCACGGAGAAGTTGATGACGTCACGGAGAGGTTGATGACGTCACGGAGAGGGACTTGAAAAAATTTTGACACTCTAGCCATCTATGGTATGAAGTGGACTCAGTGGCGTAGCCAGAATAAGTTTTTTTTTTTTTTTTTTTTGGGGGGGGGGGGTTTAGCTCCAAGGGGGGGGGAGGTTTGGGGTAAAATTTCCATGTTTTTCTGAATAAAAGCCTTATTTATGCCTAAATTGTGTATATTTTAGTTCAAATTGAGCCGTCAAGGGGGGGGGGTTCCGACCCCCGTAACCCCCCCCCCCCCCTTCGCTACGCCACTGAGTGGACTTAGAAAAAGGGGGACTTGGAATAATTTCGAATCTCGAGTTCTCCCCCCCCCCCGATCACGCGCTCGCGATGACGGAACAATTGGGCTCGGGGCAGTGGGTTCTGCAATGGCATCTAATTTATTTTTCAAGTACCTTCCTCATCATCTATGACGGCTCAAAAAAGTAAATGTTTCCAAGTCCAAATCCTTTATTAGGGTAGGTCAGTTTTTGCCAAATACCGCACAGCGTATGGCAAATTTTTCAAAATATCTCCTTGTAGAAGCAGGGTTGCAAAGTCCAAGCCAGTCAAAGTTTGAGTTTTTATTATTGGCTTGCATTCAAGTCAGTTGCAAAGTCGGTCATGAAAGTGTGACAAAGTCAAAAAGCCAGTCAATAGGCCACCACGTCTTATGACTTGAGCAGTTGATTCAGCTTTTGATTGGTAGGTTGCCAGCCTATCAGCAACTCAAATGCAGCTCTTGATTAATTAAATTTTATGGGCACAAAGTCTGTTTGCATAAATGTGTTTTTTTGCTTATTCTTTCCTTGCAATGTTGATTGCTAATGGCTGAAAATATAGACTAGGCGACCAGCAAGTATCACTACCTGCCAATCTGCCATGCTATCTATGTATACCTGCTACTATTTGTCTGCAAACCGATATTATAAGCAGGGTCCCTGATTATAAGAATGTGAAAAGCAGAAGCCCATTTTGAGAAGCTTATCAGAAAATCTAAAATCGTGCCCGCTCAATTTGGCACCAACAATTTGGCGCGGACAATTTGGCGCGCGACTGAATTTCCCGCCGCATTCATTTTGGTGCGGAAGAAATTTTTTATTAGTTCCTGCAAGTTTAATGAGCTGCAATTCTTATACTGCGGCATTCAAAGGAAAAGAAAAGAGAATGAGTATAATGTGCTTGATTGAACTTGATGTTAGGTTTTATAAATTCTTTGTTGATAGACGTACAAAGTAATGAGACAGTGTTCGTTCAGTTTTGTTTCATGTTGAGATTGATTGTGTTGTCAATTTTTGTGCATTGTGAATTTCATTTTACTCGGTAGTTCAAAGAATCTCTTCAAATTTTGTTCAACAATGTGGAGCTGGTAGTGGAAAGAGGTTGGTAGAAATTAGGTTACCGAGGATTCCTAAATTTAGCCTGCTTTTGTACATTTTCTGCGCAAAGTATGTACTCTGTGGTAAAAGAATTTGTGCTATTGGCCAAGACTACAAAAATAAATTATAGGTACATCGAGTACTTGAGAGTCTTAGCTCAAAATTTTTAATTCATTCTTCTATTGCATTACAATTTGTAATAATTTGTTTTCTGTTCAATTTTCATCATTTCTAAGCGTCTTTGGCGCCAAGTCGTCCGCGCCAGAGCGATTTTCGCGGCTAATCGTTCGCGCCAAATTATCCGCGCCAAATCAATAGGGAACCTCTAAGAGTCATTGCTCAAGAAGCCATCAATAACAGGAGGAAAAAGTCTAAAAAGTTTTCATGATGAAGAGGAAAAACTTGTCAGTCAAAGCCAAAGTTCAAGCTTAAAATGATTGGCTATCCATCCCTGTATAGAGCAGGTTCCCATCATCAGAACTAAAAATTTTTGGTTTTTTTTTGGCGTTTGGCTTAGAAAGGTCTAATTCTAAATGAAGCTTGCTTTCATCTCCATTCCCATTAGTATAAATTTGGTATTCAGTCAGCTGGCTGCAATACTCTGGTATTAACTAGAATTGACCTGGGTTGGAAAGTCTATGCATAAGACCTTAGCTTTTGGCTTTCAACTTTCATTCTGTAATATGAAACTTGAGGCTTACAATTAATTTATCATCTTTTTCATCCCAAAGTTCTTTGGCTTGTAGCTCTTTTTGATTTTTCCACATATTCTCTGGCTTTTGGCTTTAAACTTCCAACTCTCAGGGTCAGTTGTACCATTTTTTTAATCTCGAGATTTATAGTTAACTAAACGCCCGATATCGGACATCCTGTTGTACCAAGCCACTTAACCGGAGTTTAAACCTGGTTTAACTACGCTAAACCAGGTTTAACTTCATTGCCCAATTTTGGCTAGTTAATAATTTTTTAAACTTGATTTAATCTTTGGTACGATATTTAAGCGGCCCTCCGTTGGTGTTTCAACTCTGGAATTGACGTGGTTCATCGGAATTTTGTAAGATTGAATTTGGACCGGTGAACCGCTAGGATCGCTACATTAGTTCTGATTTTCAGATGAAGTTGATTGGGAAACCATCAGAAAAACTGAATGTTTGTCTTGTAAATAACACCAGTGAACTGGTGTGCAAAGTTAGCTCCATCAGTGATGCGATTTTAACGTTGACTCGTCCAAATCATAAAATAACTTTGGATAGGTAAGTTAGAAAAAACGACTCACCCATGATGAAGTATCTGGGTATATGATGGACTAAAAAGCCCAAAGTCGAACCAGCAACTGACTGTAGTATACCCAAGCTGATGAATATGAGCGGAGTATTTTGTATTCCCATAACGCAAGTTACATAAAACTGAAAAAAAAAAAATTAATAAATGTTTTTTGCTTGGAAAAGGACTTTGATGAGTCCAAAACGTTGTGTTTAAAATAGTAAAATTTGTGCAGGAAGAGACAAGTATGACCTTATTTCCTCATGAATATTCTGTCCTTGCACGAATGAAATTTCGTCTTACAAAGTTTAACGAGAAAGGTAGGGAACCTGTTCTACGCGTACGAATCAAATTAGTTTTGGTAATTTAGAATGTGGGAGCCCAGACCTAGCATAAAGTTAACATAAAGGAGGCCTAGATGTAGTATAAGCCAAAAATGAAATTAGTGAATTGCATAGAGTGGAAGAAGAAGGTGGGAAGTCTTGATGACGCCATCAGTGACCTTGACCTATTTTAGACAGACCTAGTAGAGAGTTAGTATGAAAGAGGTCTGGACAGTATAAGCCTAGTATAAAATAAGTGTACTGCATGGAGCGGAGAAAGAGGAATAGGAACGCCTGAAGACGCCATCAGTGACCTTGATATATTTCAAGGACTGAGAAATTTTTCTAAATCACCCTGTGACGTCACGACCTGATGATGCTGTAAGCCAGTTTCTACCAGACTGCTGGACAGCGTATGGCAAAAATTTCAGAAACCCCTTCATAGAACAGGTTCCCTGTCAGAGTTTTTCAAATTTTGATCATCTGACTGCTCCTAGCAGGAGCATTTTAAGAGAGAGCCAGCGAAATCCGTTGCAACCAGGGACTTCGACAAAGGTACATAATAGAACACAATACCGAAATCTTGTCGCCAGGTTTGTCGCAGTGCCAGTGGCGGATCACCCTAGAAGCACTGCACATTTTTGGGGTCGGCAAATCGAACGTAAAATACTTGAAAAAATGATGAACGATGCGCGAGCGAAAAATAGAAGGTTGAAAAATTCCTAGAAGGAGCGGCAAACTAAAATGTGCTTCTAGGCGGCAAAATGCTTAATCCGCCACTGCGCATCGCATGACAAATCCACACTAGGGAGTAACCGATTACAAAGAATAGTAGAAGACTAACCTTAGTAAAATCAGCAAACATGAATCCTTGCTCGATACCAATGAATATCAATAACGGCGAAATGAATCTCAGAACGGGAGTTTTTATAGTTTTTCTCATCGTCTTCTTACGATCCTCAGTTTTCATATTATCTGCTGATCTATGGTTGAAACAAATTCTTATTCGATGGACAAACAAGATCGCCACGATGGTACCGACGATGCAGAAACCGAGAAATACGCCTGCTAATAGAGTATTCGTCTCACAAGATAGTACCATGTTGGATTTCGCGGGTGACGTATTGATTGACTTATTCGTCGAGAAAATTCCTCGCGGACAAGATTCGTATCCGCATATGCGATCCACCAGCGAATCTCGCTCGTTTTTTCTACTGGTGCTTGTTAAATATATGAGAAAATAGGCGATTGCACCTCCTGTAATGAGACCCAGATTTTGAGCAATGGATATACCTCTGAATAATTTTTGGGCCAGCGACTCTCTCTTCGCAGACTCGAGGCTACATTGAAGTTCGTTTTCTTCTTCTTCATTCAACACAAATTTCAATTTCGTAGCTAGCATCATTAAATACGTTACATTACAGATATTTAGATAACCTATCGACCATCCCATCAGTCCATATGCTGGTCCCAGTAGTCCTAAATTCGGATACAAATGTGCGCTCAGGAATACGACAGCTGTAGCATAACACAAGGTCAAACACTTCGTCACACCTATTTTATGTACGACAAAGGGTGCGCTTAACGCAGACCATGCTCCCGAATGGTATAATCCGGCCAATAAGATAGCTCCGGGTTCGAGAAAGCCCGAAAGACTCGAATCCGCCCAAGTTGAGATAGATCCCTGAAGTATCACTATTGGTATGAAGGCGACGGTGAACATTCCGTACGACAGACATAAGCCCACAAAATTTTGACGGATTATTTTTCGGCTGTAGGTAGGTCCGAAATGAGAAGGTGTCGACCGAACAACCGCGATGAGTTTACGAACCGATGATGCACCAGTTGAGCTGCTGATTGAAGCTTGCCGGCTGATATGTTTGATGAGGTTGGAGGTGCCAGCATTCTGTGAATGAGCGTAAGTAAGAGAGCTAGATTGAATGCTGCGAGAACGACGCTGTCCAGAACTGAAGCTCGATTTCTGAAACAAAAGATTAATGCTCGCATCTCGTTTTGCTGAGTACAATAATGATAGTGTACATCAATAAATTACGGTATACTTTACATCGTAACTAAGTCTCTTCAATAAAGAAGGATTAACCACGCAAGAATTGGGATTGGAGCCCAAGCTATTAGTGTGGTATAGGGGACGATGATTTGTCCGTCTCCAGTCGATGGTTGATCCTTTTTCTCGAACATTTCTGGTGCGAAAATCGTTCTTTTCGACCACATCTACGCTTCCAGCTGAGAGTTCATGTAAGTTCGGTAGACTACCCATTATTCATTTTCACATTCGTTGTAATCACTTTGGCAATACGAAAAATCTATAACAAGGGAAGCACGAACCTTAATAGGTAATGTACTTCATAACTTTATGACAACACGAGCAATTGTCTGAATCGGCACCCCTACCATAAGATAGGAGCTGTATGCATATCAGTTACGTTACTTGACGAATAATGAGACCCCGGAAGCAGTGCTTAAAGTAAGCTGCAGATTCTTTCTGAAATCTGACTACTTACTGAGAAGGACCCTGGAATTTGGGGATGATTATTTAATTTAAAGTTCAAATCAAAACCTTTGAGGCTAAAGACTAAAATTGGCTACTTGAAGTGATTCCAGCATTGGGGGGGGGGGGATTAAAGAAAACAAATGCCCGTCGTTTGACTGGAAAGTTGTGTTTCGAAGGGGCAGGAGCTCTGATTTACTTCGACGACTTTGAAGAAATTTCAACGTGTACTCAATACAATTGATGGTCAAGATTTTACGAGTCATTGTGATGATAGAGAAAGGTGAGAGCCAACTTACAGTGAATCTTGCATAGATTCCATGCATTGAATGCCCGTACTTTCTATTGAACTGTTCAGTAGCCGGACGTTCGAACAAACCCTTGAGGTGCGCTCTTTTATTCATCCCCCTCCTCTACAGTTAAAACTTGATCCCTGACCAAGTTTTGTTTCCCTCTTAGAATCTTGAGATAATTCCATACCTCACCTCTCATACCCAAAAGATTTTTTGAGCTTGTTGACAAGTCAAATATCGTGAGCAGAATTTCTAGTTTTTCTCCAGTAGTGCGGAGTGGGATAGACAACAAGTGAATGGAAAAGACTAACTAATTCTCATGCAGGCGAACAATGTTGCTAGCCTTTCACAATCTTCATTAACATTTATAGCTTTTTCACGTTTCCGATTTTGAAATTTTCGCTCTACTTCATCTTATTGAATTCTGACTTTTTTAGAAGTCTCGCAGACCACTTCCGAGTGTCTTGCGGATTAGGTCCAGAACTCTATGGCAGTCCGAATAGTGGAGTTTATGAACACTACTTCTCTCAAGAGGGGGATGGTAACGTTGGACTTCAGCTACGTATGATAATTGAGTTTTAGAATGTAGACGGTAGCCGTAAGGCTTGAGGAATCGGAAGAGTAGGAAGGAAAATTCCCTCGAGAATGGTAAACAAATCCACCTTTTTCTCTTTCTCTGATGAGCTGACAAAAGCCGGGGGAGAGGAGTGGTAGAAATGAGGGCTTCAGAAACGAGTTTCTTCCGGATCATGCGGTCGATATCAAGTTTCAGGCCATTGAGGACGGCAAGGCGCTTAATAAATTTGACTTCTTCGGAAAGGGTCCCAGAAGAAAGGGGGATCGGCATGGCAGATACTTGAATTTTTAAACTGCATACAAAGGCGGAACACGTTTATCACGTCTGCGTCTGCAGTAGGACAGAAATGTAATCGATAGAAACTGCAAACAATCAATGAAAATCATTTCTGCAAATACTCGAATTTTGTGGCTATGTGTAGCAGAATTTAGGTCCGCCTCTGCCACAGGATAAAAATATTATATTGTCTGCAATGGAGTTTACAAATCCATCATCGCAACAGTACGGGAAGTTTCCAAATTCTACTACAAATGTAGCAGAAGTTTTTGGATGCTGCAGAAATTTTCCTGTTCTTCGAAAGAAAATAAAAACTCTGAAGCAATTGAGAACAGAAAAATGGACAAAATTATCCCTAGGGTGAATATATTACTTAAGAACGTCTTTTCTATCTTTCGATAGCCAAACTTTCCGCGTAAATTAATTACCTAATCCCTAAATGATTCAACTTGCATCAGGGTTAAAAATTTCAAATCCACGTAATTCAAGCCTACGACGAAAACAGAAGTTGGAGCACGTGCAAAGCATACCCTCGTCCGTTTGAATTGGGTAAATCTGTAGGAAAATTCAATTTTCTATTTGTTTATTTATAAGTCTTAATATGGCATTAGAAGAAAAATTTGATAGAATTTTGAGGAAGTTCATCAGTTGCACACGCTGTATAGGTTTACTTGGACTTCGGAGGTTTCAATTTTACAATGTCGAATGAGTACCTATACAATAGGTATCAGAAGTGAAAGTTCCTGCTTGTGGAATGCTCGAAGAAAGTTATACGTACTTTTTGATTCGTTGAATACATCGGATGTAAATTCAGCCCATAACAATAACATTAGAAACATAAATACCTCACGAAAACTATTTTTTCAAAAAGAACGCGAGAGAGGTGCATTCTCACAGTACAAAATAACAAGATAATTTGATGGTGGGACAGTAATATCCCACTCGCAAATCCATTATCAGACTTGCTTTTCAGATCGGCAACCGAAACAGTGATAGACTGCAAAAAGACGTAAATATCGTCTTGATAATGAAAACTGTTGGATGAGGTAACTGTAGTGCGCATGCTACGATCAATATCAAAGTGACACTGGATACATAAACCATAACTTCCTCGTCTTTCACTCAAGACTACCCCCACGTGAAGCACTTTGCGCTCTAACGTTCAGTATTGCTGTCTTTGGTATTTCAGATTTTATGACGATTTTGAGTAAGAGTGAAATATGAAGAAAATTGGAAGAACAGAAAATCCAATACGCCATGAAGAATAAATGCCTTCAGAATAGAGAATTAGAAAAGAAGACAAAAAATGACATGAAATTTTGACTAATAAAAGAAATAATTAAGAAATCTTACGATCGAAAAATTAAAAATACAACTTTGTAACATTTACTTATCCGTTAATTCATAAAGAATACAAAAAAGTTCGAAATTCTGTATTAATGTAAGCAAACGAAGGGCACGGGGAAAAAGGTAGAATGTCACATAAAAATTTTCGCACAAAAACACGCGAAAAAGTTGTAGTTCTACGTTTCAGTTTTTTGTTATCGACATGTTTTTGCGGGAGAATCATCTCTAGACATGTTCTTAGCACAAAAACATGTCAATAACAGAAGATTGAAACGTAGAACTACAACTTTTTCGCGTGTTTTTGTGCGAAAATTTGTATGTGACATTCCTCCTTTTCTCCCTGTGCCCTTTAACAAGAAAAAAAAAAAAACAAAGTGGCCTACCCAAGGTCTGAATGCTGAAAGTTTTGGGAGAATGATGTCCGAAACAACATACCAAAATTGACACCTTGTGCTCTGAAGTTCTTCCATTCATCGGGTTTTGAACTCCCAGAAATCAGTTTTTTGTAAAAATCTCTCTAAATTTGCATTTTTAAGAAAAATCGTATCTGACAAAAAATATTTCTCATAGAATTTCCTATCAGATAGTCTATTCATCATCTAGCCTAGACCCCATAGTTAGCCCAAAACGTTATCGAATATACGCCTACGTCAAGCAAATTCCCTTATTATACGAAACTCCTAATACAAATGCTTCAATATTTGAGTACAACACGCGGGTATAATGTATGGATGTATAAGTATTTGCCAATGTTATGAATTGGCTGGGTACAGGTTCCCTGGGATTTTACTGGTTGGACTTATACTAGAGGGAGAAGGGGGATAAACTAACTAGGTCTCTCTTTGATCTATGTAGTAAACTAACACACTAGCTTCATACTAGGTCTAGGAATCTTGTATACTGTACCCTTTCTTAAGCGTCTTTTATACTAGGTTACAGCTTAGCTACTATAAACCTAGTATACAGTATATCAGGTCCAGTAAAATGAAACCTTAAGAACAGATCAAGAAGTGGGCCCATCCCAGGCTGCTATAGTGAGTTCAGCTAGACCATGAAGGCCGTAAGTGAGCCCCCCTAAAGTCATTAGCCTAAAATATTTGAAAGTAGACTTGTACTAGACCAAGAAGCGACCAAAAAAAAAAATAAAATGAAATGAAAAAATTAGATGCCTTTGCCGGTTTGCAATGGCAGCGAGGAACCCGCAACCTCCCGCGCTTGCGATCACGTTGGCGCGAAAATGCCCCCTCATAGAAAATGAGTTGGCTGGGCTCTTCTCACGATACTGCATGCTAGGTCTGATACATATAAAGAAGGTTGAAAATTGAAACTTTTCCAAGTCTCTAAAGTGGGTCAAGGTCGAGGTCATTGATGACGTCATAAAGCATCCCGGTTGGAAGTTGAAATTTTTAAAAGTCCCTTAAGTAGGTCAAGGTCATTGATGACGTCATAAAGCGCCACACGTCACATCACGTCACGCAGTTCACAGAAATTCCCGGACGCGGACGCGGATGTTTTCTGAGGATATGATCCCCCTAACAAAATGGATAACGGGTTTCCCTCTAAAACTTACAGGCTCTTGCTCAGGGATCAAGAGTTGCGGGAGACCCGCGGCTGATGATAGAAAGCTGAGTGTATGGAAGAGCCCGGATCGAATTTTTCCAAGTCCCTACACTAGCTAATAGAGGAATATAGAAGAGCTCGAAATTTTTCCAAGTCCCAGCGTGCGTTATGCCCCCCAGCGTTACGCGTACACGAACAGAATTCCTCTGAGGGTCCTCCGTAACTAAACGGATGGCAGGTCTCCCGCCAATAAAATGAAATAAAATAGTTCTAAAGTGCTTCCCCAAAGATAAACGTCAAGTACATGAAACATAATCTTCATTTGTTTGGCTCTGGTAGAAAATTTTTTGAATTCCCTATTGAACTGGACCTCAACTAGCAACTGTAGTAGGTTTAGCCTTCTTTATATAGGCCTATATGCACAGTAATGTAGATCAAGAAGGTGGTAAGTCTGAGCACTAGACTTTTTCTAGACCTGGCTTTAAACTAGGTGTTGGCTTACTAGGATTTTAGCAGTCTTAAACTAGAATTATAATAGATTTAGAAGACCCCCTTCCCCCCCATAGAATTCTACTAGTCCTGAACTAGACTTATATTAGACCGAGGAGGGGGGCGAAAGAGCGGAGCGAGTGAGACTAAAAGTTATTAGCTTCCGCTCGTTCACCCTCTAAAAGCTATTAGTTTGAAATATTTCAAAATACACTTGCTTGGAATATTATTTTGAAGTAGACTTATATTAGACCATGGAGGAAGTGGAAGAACGGAGCGAGTGAGTCACCCAATAGCTGGTCTGAAAATATTCTAAACTAGACACGTAGTAGAGCAAGGAAGAGAGCGAACGAGCGGAACGAGTGAGCTCTTCTGAAGATACTAGCTTGAAATTTTTTAAAGTAGGTTTCTACCAACCGAAGGTGAGCTGCTCAAAAGCTATTGGCTAGAAATACACTCCTGGAGAGAGTGATAGCCAATCGACTTGAGAGCTATTTGATGGAAAGAGAAATAATCTGTAGAAGTCAGAACGGTTTTCAAACTGATTGCTGCACATCAGATGCTGGGATCCGGCTGAAGAGGATAGCCAAGCCAGCAATTGCGACGTGCCCGTTTTGCGCAGCCGTCAGCCTCGACATATGCAATGCGTTCAACTCAATCCCATGGAAGCTGGATACTGGAAGCCCTCATGGACGCAGAGGTGCCCGCATACCTGCTCAGGATGGATCAAAATCCAAGCAGAGACGTCTGCTGGTACATTGAAGCGCCCAGTTACTTGTGGGGTGACGCAGAGGTCGGGCCTTGCGCCGCTGTTGTGGTGCGTCGCGTTTAACGGGATATTTAAGGTGAAGCTGCCGCCGGGTGTTAGACTCATTTGCTATACAGATGACACACTGGTGGTATGCACCGCTGAGACGATTGTAACGTTGGAGAGCAGGGTAAACCGGGCCCTGGAGGTAGTGACGCGTTGGATTGAGTCGACTGGTCTTGAACTTGCAGCTAATGAGACGGAGGCCATTTCATTCACGACCCGTGGGAAGTTCAGTCCACCCACCTTTCGCCTGCAAGGTGTGGAAATTGAGACCGAGAAGAAGATGAATTACCTGGGCATCTGGTTTGACTCGCCGCTGAACTTCAGGCACCGTTTTCTGATAGTAGCGGAAAAGGCAGGCCGGGTAGTTGGGTACCTAAACCGCCTGATGAAGAACCTAGGAGGATCGAGAGAAGCAAGAAAAAGGATCATGATGAGTACCGCCTTGTCGATCCTCCTAAGTGGTGTATCAGTATGGGCCGACTTCATGAAGATACCATACAGAAGAAGAGAGATGGAAAAGATCAAACGAAGAGCTACGCAGAGGTGTTGTCTCGACGGAGGCTTTTTGTATATTAGCACGTTCACCACCAATCGAGCTCCTTGCTGAGGAGAGAGCGATAGTGTTCATAGCAAAGAAGACAAGGACGACCAACAAAGAAATTTTATGGGTCACGCAGGAGGACAGACGCTACTTGCTTCAGAAAAGGAAAGTAAGAATTTCCCAGAGTGAGCTGAGCAAGTGGACAACCCGTGTGTAAATATGCGACCTTGATGAGAGTATGGACCGACATCATGGTCAGCTAAACAGGCTAAACTTTTACCTGATGCAGGTGTTAACCGGCCATGGCTGCTTCAACAAGTACCTTCATGAGAAGTTAAGGAAAGTTGAGCAGGCAACGTGTTTGCACTGCGACCAAGGACGCGATGATGGACCGCAGCATACCTTATTTGAGTGCTAGGCGTGGAAGCGTGAGCGGGTCAAGCTTAGTGGGTCTCTTCAAAAGATCGGGATAGATGAAGCGCTTGACCCGAGTAACCTGGTATCCACCATGCTAGACCGTCAAGAAGAGGAGGATGGACCAAGAATGGAATAGGCAAATGCAGACCCACGCTATGGCCTACTCGACACCTGTGTACCATCAACGATCAGATTTGCAGGAAGAAGAAGACAACGGTCATCCTTGAAGGTAGAAGAAGATGAAGAAACTCCAGCAGCAATTTACTATAATATAAGGTGATGTTGTTTTTGTGTGTTCTTGTGCTTTCTGCGTGCCAGGGGGGCACTGCAGCTTGACGGTTGCCAAAGTAGCTCGGCAGGTGTTGAGTAGAAGAGAAGGTTCGCCGAGGAGATTCTTCCAACACTGAAGTTATACCCGAAAGGGTCGGTTCCGGTACTGGAAGAAACAAAATCACATGCATAGGCAACCCACATCACCCACTCCAGTACCATGGAAAACGGGGTGGCGCTACACATGCGACATAAGTGAGTAACACTCTCTGTAAGTACATATTGAGAAGTGTAATTAAATGTTGCCAAAATCATACAATCGTAACGAGGGTGAAAAAGGGAGGGGATTGGTGGTCTTTTTCGTCTAGTTTAAGACCAGTAAATTCTAGTATAGAGCTAGAATGAAACTATGTATTACAGAGCTAGTATAAACCAAGCATATAAACTGGATGGAGTGAACTCGCAAATTTTTGAATCACCTACGGTGTAACAAGGATGGGGGGGGGGATATGGAAAATTTCAAATTCAGGGCTGAGTAAAGACATGAAATCTGTACGTCAGGAAAGGTTTTCTTGTGGAGAAGGTGAACGCAATTCAACGAAAGTGACACCATAATGACACCACCTGTATTTTACCAGTGTTAGGTGTAAATTTCATCCTTTATACCTCGTACCACCTTGCTTTTTTGGACCACTGTGCTATTTCATTTTCTGAATACCGAAATCCTATCATGTTGTCGTACAAATCTTTCAAGCCTTGAAGACTTTATACCTGAAACATAACGAGGCACAATTTATTCTTTATCTGGTTAGTAGTAGCAGCAGCCAGCCCAGCTGCATCGCTACCTCCGGATCGGATGAAAGATCCATAACCGCACATAAATTAAAACTAATAGGAACGACAATAGGGAAAAACGAGTCATTTTTCGACATCTATAGGGGGAGGTCATAATAGCAGATGGAATGTGTACTGTTTACAACTAGGCGAATCTCTAAATAAAAAGTGTATGAGATCATCGATACGAAAAATGCGACGCTGTGTATTCTGAAAAAACCTTCTAGTAGAATACAGTATTATTCTGAAGCGAAGTCTTCATCAGCCCGCATTCTATTTTCGGAGTATCTAGAAGCAGCATTCGAATTCTAGTCGTTGATCTTCATACTCGCCGCCATGAAATTCGTAGTTATCACCATTATGCTAACAGTATTAAAGGGTAAGTATATTTTAGTTTTCATGTAATAATTTTTTGGTATAGCCTATCTGGTCGCCAGTAGTTCGAACAAGGATTAAGGAATGAGAACTCCATTTTTAAAAACTGAAAAGGTTTACCGCTATTTTTTATTCCGAACGTAAATTTTTCCATTGGATTTCGCGTTGTTTTTACTCTCTGCTCATCCTTTTTTTTAACTATCGAATTTTGCAAGAACGAGAACATACACTGCTCGTCGCAACAAATCGCGGGAATTTAATTTGATCATTTCTCGAAAATCGGAGTCAATTCCGAAAAACGGGCGACGGCATCGTGATCAGCGCCGAAAATTCTTCTAGAATCGTATAATCTCGTTCTTGCATTTTTCAATTTTTTTTTTTTTGTAGTGTTATTGATAAGTAGGTATATTTTTCGTTTATGCTTATGTCCTTCTTTCCCAAGTTCAATTTTCTCAATGCTTGCTCCAAAACACAATTAAATATAATCGAAGACATTGGTTCTCCGTGCTTAACTCATCTCTTTATTTCAAATGTGTCCCCAGTTTTTCCGTTTTTATCTTGTCTGTTGGTTCTGTGTATATTTCCTTAATTATATATACGAGTATTTCAACCATGAAGAATGTTTATTGCTCTTATTTTGTAGGGTCACATCCTCTAAGCCCGGAAATCCTTAAAGTGAGTATTTTCAAAATCAATACTTTTGGTGTGATTAAATTGAACCTAAGAAAGAAGCGAAGTAACGGAGAGTTTCCGACGAACCGCATAATCTCAGCTGTGATAGATATTGTTGAAAAAAAAAAAAAAAAAGAAGAGGATGCCTAGAAGTTTGAACTGAAACATATTGAGAAAATTGTAATGTGGAACACAGTAGTCGTTTGGCCTGCTCGGATACGTTTTTTTTTTCTGCCCTCTCCCATACCTTAATACGGTCTCTACAATCCCTGTACACATATTCCAATTTCTGAACACCACTCCTCTCATTCACGGGTATACGGTCCTCAAACATAACAAAAAACCTTTCACGTAAAGCGGTAGGATTGGGAAACGCAGGTCGGAAACCAAACGGGCAAAGGCGAAGATCACGACCTGGTTAGAGGGAACTTTCTTAGAAAATGGAGATTGATCGAACGCGTCCCGTGATCACGGATTACTGACCATTCTCACAACTATTGATAACACAAGTTTCATTTTTTTTTTTCTATAGTACGATCAAAACATGAAAGACTTCGAAACAACTGGAAGACGACTGAAGCAAGAGAAGGAGGATCAAGTGAGTTTTCAAACTTATTTTGAATATTACCGGAATTAGGTTACCTAGTTAGCGTAATACACAGTATTTGAATATGAATCTGGCACAAATCTCCAGCAAAGATTTTTTGCGCATATTTGGAAATGGTGCCCTCAAGAATTTTAGAGAGTTCCCCACAAAAAACGTTCGACGAAAATCAGTTTTTTCAATTTTTCTCGCAAATCGAGCAGTCTACGATAAAAATACCTCAGAAAGAAAATAATCCTCAACAAATATAATAAAAAAATATTCTTATTCATTTATTTATTCATTTTAACGAGCTTCGAAACTACAAAATATAGGTTGTTAGCTCAACGTATACAATATGCTTACAGAATTGGATTAATTACACAGTAAGTTAGGATACAGTAGTTTTGGATACAAGTAAGGAAAGATGAGGAAGAAAGGCAGAGGGTAAAGTGGTATATGTGTGAGGCATAAGTGTAGTAGTTATTCAAATATTGTAATGTAGTACAGTTGTAAGTGTTATATGTAAGAGTGAAAGTCTGTTAGTTTGAGGTATTGTAGAGTACAGAATCTGATGTCGGAGTTGTTTTTGAGTGCTTCAATGAAGGAAGAGGGTGTTTTGGTGGAATCGCGGTGAGCTAAAAGTTGGGAGCAAGTAAGAAAATATTCGACTGTTCGATTGTCTTGGTGACAGTGGGGCCAAGAGGGAGGAGTTAGGATGTTGGAGTTAATTAGGTGAGTGTGGGTAAATTTTGTAAGACCAATTCTAAGATGGGAAAGAATGACTAACTTGTTCTTGTCTTATGTTCCTAATGGAGGATGACTAGGGACAGGAATCTTTTTGATGCTGAGGAGTTTGTTGTTAGTTTGATTTTTCTAGAAGGTGTACCAGAATTGAGTTATGAGGGAACGGTAGTGGTTTTTATAATCAAGGACTGGTAGGAGGAAGTTGTCAGATTTTTTTTGAGGAAGGTGGCAATTTTGGCGGCTTGATCAGCTGTATGGTGTTCTTGACCCGATATCAATATAAATATTATTTCGGAGTTGATTGAGTTAAGTGTGAGGAGTGTAAGAAGAATGCGTTAGGTGAGAGGGTTAGAGGTGTATGTATCGGTAAGTGAGTGGAGTGAAGAGAGTGAGTTGGTCAGGAGAAGGAATTTTCCATTAGGGGGAAGTTGAGCGAGATGAGAGAGGCAGAAATGTATGGCCATGAGTTCAGCTGTAAATATGGAGGCGATGTTGCGGATTCGATGTGAAAAGATTCTTCCATCGATCGAGTGTGCATTGATCGTTTTAGATCCGTCACAGAGGCAGAGAGTGTGGTGAGGGTAGTCGTGAGGTAGATTTTCGGTTTGATGGGTGTTAGTAGATTTATCGCTTTTGGGGATTTCTGTGAGATCGAGACGTATTTTAGGTTGAGAGGGGAGTGGATGTGTGTATGGATTTGTGAAGATTACGAATGATTTATGTATCTGGTGTTTGAATTGAAGGCGGATATGATTATTTGGGGGAAGATTAGTATTTTGTTGGAAAATGCGGTCGAAAATAGGGAGATCCGGAAATTGTGAGACAGAAGATAAAAAGTTGAGTCTGCAAAAGTGGAGGGGGGAACAGAGGGTTCCGCACATAAGCTGAGTTTAGGGCTGGTGCGAAAAGCTCCTGGAGCTATTCTGAGGGAAGAAGTTTAGATGGGGTCGAGTAAGGCGAGGACGGTTTTGTTAGCTTGAGTTATAAGTCTAGTTTTGAGTGGATGAGGCTTTTGTACAGTTGGAGGAGTAACTTCTTGTTACAACCTTTCGACGGATGGGATGTATATTTTATAATGTTGAGTGCGCGTGTGCATTTGGCATTAATGGATTTAACCTCAGGACCCAGGTAAGTTTTTGGTCAAACTGTAAGCCGAGCAGTATGCCATGATTACGAGATGGAATTTGGAAGTTTTGTAAAATTAGGGGAGGGATGGAAGAGATAGGGTTTCTTTTTTTGAAGATAACCGAGTAGGTTTTTGAGGAAGAAAATCTGAATCCGGGTTTTGAAGTCCATGTGGTGATTGAGGTTAGGGTTTTCTGAAGGTGTCTGTGAGCTCTTTGGAGGTTAGTGGAGGAGATAGAGATGTTGAATTCGTCGGCGAAGAGGCGTTGGATGAGAGGGTGTTTGACGTACGTAGTTATATCATTAATTGCTAATAGGAATAGTAAAACACCGAAGACTTCACCTTAAGGGGCTCCATTTTGAACTGGCAACCCGGAGAGGGGGTGAAGTTTTGTTAAAGGATTCTTACAAAGAGGGTTCTGTCACTTAGGAAAGTATTCAGTATACATTGAGGCCAATTTCCAGCGACGGACTTGGCTTCCGCGCGGACACAAGAACACACACACGCCGGGGCACACATATTTTTTCGACTTCCCTCAATTTTTTTTTAAACTTCAAAAAAATTTGCGCGCGCGGACACAAGCCCGTGCTTGTGAGACTTGTGTCTTAATCCACCGCTGCCAATTGCATAGAGTTTAGTGGAGATGAAGTGTCTTCAGATCCGTTTGTAGGGGGATCAAAGGATATGTTATATTTTTGTACCTCGGTGCTTTAAATACACATTGTATGTTTAGTAGATACAATTTTGCATTTGTTATCACTCGTTTTTTCCTTCTGTTTTCTCTAGAAAATGGACGGAACAATTTTAAAACGCGAGAGCACGGGTAGTAAGTAGGAAATACTTTTCTACAGTACATCAGATGGTCTGAGATAGCCAAAGATAGTTTCAAAATATAGACGATCATGCTTTTTCATCTCCTCCCCCATTAAAATCCATACCTTTTACATATGTCGACAAATATGTGCTAGCCTTCTTATAGATATTTTGACATGTTTCATGTCTTTTCTGACACTCCATACACTATTGGAAAATCGCGAGTATACCTCCCCCTCCCCCCAAATATTGGACTTGGAAAATTTTCTGAAAAAACTTTTTATACCTGACAGGTGATTCAGAAAGACTGCCATTTATCGGCCCGTGAAAAAAGTGTGAATGCACGGGACAAATCTGCTCATTAACGGGAATAAAAACATTGAACGTCACAAAAAAACAAAGACCGACATTTTGGATAATTTACACGACTGTAATATTTATTGCCCAAGAAGGAAAACAATGAATGTAAAAAAAAGTAATTCACTGGAAAAGAAAAAGTTGAACATCAAAAATTGTTGTAAAAATTAAAAAAATAAAAATCTTCTGGCGGAGCCAAATAGAAAAAGATCATGTTTCATGTCAAGCCCAGTATAGACCTATATAATCAATCAGCCTAGTTTAAGCGTAATACCTGCTCATTCGCAATGGTCAAATTTCATGCAACTCATAGACTCACAGTACAAACAGGAGTTATATATGTGACTTGTCACGAGAAAAAACCCTTAGTCGTCAACGGATCAGCAGTTTAGCGTTTGTATACGTGCAAGCCTGCAACTACGTTAAACCGTTTCTGCTGATGCGTTCCTTGACGACTAAGGGTTTTTTCTCGTGACAAGTCACATATGTCTTCGGGCGTTTGTAAGGAAATTGAAAGTAAAGATCACTTATATCAATCTCGACAATATCGATTATATCGATTAGTATACTGTATATTAGGTCTAGTATGGTGAAGGCTCAATTCTAGAATATAGCGATCATAAAGCTAGTACAAACCTAGTATATAAACTGGGCAAGGTGAACTCGCGGTATGAACTCGCAAATGTTCAAATCACCCACAGAGAGACGGGGGTGAAGGGGGAGGGCACTCGGAAAATTTCAAATTAGGGGTCAGGGCAGAGTAAAGACATGAAGCATGTCAAAAATCTATTGAACAATGAAGGCTCGTTTTACCTTATTTGGTCTTCCACGTTTTTCCTTTTGATCCAAACGGAAATTCCCAGCCTTCTGCGGCACATCGAATTCGCATTCGTATACAATATTTGCACGTGTATACCTTCAAAAATGTAGGGAACGTACATGTTGACTTATGAAGATCATTCTGATCAATAGTTATCATCCAGATACAATAACTGTACTTCAAGAATTCATCAAATGAAGTCCGACGGGCACGTTTCTTCAGAAAAGTCGAGAGAATCTTCTTAGTGATGGGCTTCATTCTAGAAGCACTCGTGAAACATTGTATGCAACCGTTTTCAGGAGATTGTCTCCGAAGTACTTTTTTATTTTCTGAGGCCCACTAATATGCTTTCGTCCATGTCGCCAAAGATACATCTGGAATCAATGCAAAGGGGATAGAATTGATCGATGATGGATCTCTGGATGTAGACCATTTTCCCAACAGCTCAAGACAATGATTCGAAAACTGTCCACCCGGCAAACGCTCCCTGAAAGTATGCTGGGATATAACGACTCAGTTTGTTTCTTCCAAACTATTATTTGTAAGAGGATACAGGAGGCAGCTGCCTCATGCCATGCATGATCAATGTTTTTCAACCCACTGACTTTCCAAGTACGTCACACACTCTGTATCTTACTGCACCTTGTGTACAATTTTGTACTAGTAGGCTAAAGGATAACGGCTAAAAGTATTTTTTTCGTATTCCTGCTCAAGCATATTAAATAATGACGGTTTTTTGCTTCTAAGTGACGTGAATCATTTCTCGTTCATTCTTAATGAAAAAAGTACGTTGTCTTGCTTTATTTACCCGTTTAAAGATTTCCCGCTCATTCACATTATTCATCACGCACTTTCTTATTCCCTATTCGGCTATCTGCGAGTACCACCCCTCCTACACTCGATCTACTTCGAAGAAGGGTCAGGCGGAAGGACTCAAAGAAATTCCATACCGTCGTGAATTCCCTGATTAATATATGTATTTACATAATTCGACTAGTCGAAGTCGATTTTTCGACACTTATATTGGACTTAGAAAGTAGACTTTTAGACCAAGAAGCGAGGCGAACGAGCGGAACGAGTGAGCCCTCCAAAGTCATTAGCCTGTAATATTCTAAAGTAGATTCATACTAGACCATGAAATGAGGGGAGGAGAGGGTGCACGAGCATAGCATGCCATAAAAGATATGAAACATGATCTTTATATTTTTGTTTATGTCAAAAAATCCATTCCTTTTTTCAAATTAGTGATTACTTTTCCGCCCATTCTACAAGAAATTGTGATTTACCGAATCAACAGTTTTTGAAAAGTTGCTGCTACCAACATAATTTGGAAATTTGTATTCGTTGACCAATTAATTGATTTTAGTATCACAAAAATTTAATTCATAAAATAATTAGGTGGTAAGTTTTAGCCTTGCCTTTGTCGGGTGACTTTTTTTTCATACGTGTATATTTCAATATAGAAAATTCATTGTCCCGCTAGGTACCACTTCTGACATCAAGATTTGTTGAACATTGAGGCATGACGGATGTACCTTCATTCTTCTTGAAGAGTTCCATCTACAGACCAACTGCTTTTTCAATCTCAAGTTATTTCATCGCCTTTTCTACTTCCTTGCCTGATCAATTTGAAAATATGTTCTCTCCCCCTTCCTCCGATCGCCTTCACACTTCTGATTTTGTTCTTCAATCGTTTTTGAAACTTCTTGTAAAAATATATGTTGCCAATTCTGCAACGACCTTCTGTTTGTACACGCAGTGCCGCCCTTCCACGCGCGCACTGAGAATGAGTCTTTTGTTCCTCTCTTGTTTTCAATCCAACAACTATTTCAGAATTCCATTTGCTCTTTTACTGTTTTAATTAACGCTTACTCTCCTTGGATGTAGCTCTAGTTTCTCAGTTTAATTTTTTCTTTCAGGATTTAACGATTTTTCACTTGATATGACGTCACTCGAAGAAATTCGTCATTCCAATAGCATTTATGTTGACAAGACGAGATACATCGCACACATGTTGGGAAGGGGAGGGACTTTCCAACTTCTTGTTCGACCACGTCGATTTGGC
This sequence comes from Aspidiotus destructor, assembly GCA_035079395.1. NCBI lineage: Eukaryota > Metazoa > Arthropoda > Insecta > Hemiptera > Diaspididae > Aspidiotus > Aspidiotus destructor. Next base: position 3,448,638 of record JAVHKZ010000003.1, on the reverse strand, counting down.
AAGAGTTTGTTGCTGAATACAATCCGAGATGTTCTAATGGGCAAAAAAGATTTGTTCGTGAACACATATATCGAACAGCACCACGATTGGACGATGACGTACACCGTTATAAAACTTGACTTCAGTGTAGGTCATACTTTAGAGTCCTTTTGTGCTCAATTTGAGGATTTAGAGAAGGAATATGGAGTTATTTGTTCATCTTCACTCATGCGCATAAAGCAGACCGACCCGTTTTATCTTCATAGTTTTTTGTTTGCAATGTGCTTTCAAAAAAAGTTATGTAATATTGCTCTTTTAGTGGAAGAGTGCGATCTGCCCTTGCTTTCGGGTGATTTACTGGCATATTATAAGCAATTCCTGCGAAATTTGAAACCTGCTATGAATAATGGTGACTTGAAGTACATCATATGGATAGGATGCACAAATATTGAAGACTTCAAGGTGAACACTGGGGAAACGACTTTCAGCCTGTCACGCGAAACTAATATTGCTGATATTTCCACAAGGGATGAATATAATGCAGTGTGTGGGTTCACAAAAAGTGAAATAAAAAAATACTATGGGCATCACATTGCGGAAATTATGAGGAGGCATGGACGTACAGAAGAGGAAGTGTATAATGAAATTGAGCGTTGGTATGGTGGCTACATATTTGGCGGTAGTACCACAGAGCCTGCTGTCTACAACCCTGTATCTCTAATGCAATATCTGGCTATGAAAGTATACGAAGGGCGAAGCTTTTGGGGTGTGAAGAACGATGACGCAAAAATGTTAGTGAAAAATTTACTGAAAGGAGCTATTGCTGAAGGTCGTGACCTACTGAATTTAGAGAAACGCCTTACATATGAAGAGCTGTATGAATTAGAAAAATCTACAGATGAAGCAAACGTACCCCTGAAGAAGCAACCACTCGAGTCGATATTGTTCAATCTAGGTTACCTAATCATCGCTTCTCGTCATAAAAATTATAATTTTGATACATACTCACTCAAGATACCCAACATCGAAACTCAAACCGAATTTCATAGGATCATTGTGAAGCGATGCGGTCTGTAACATCGTGTGTTGATTATGGAAGAGAAATAACTAAAAGTTTCAACAATTTGGACTTTCCGAAACTGATAGAGGTCTTCAACAACTTTTCCCGGGAAAAATATGGGAAAAGATTGTGGTATCAAGGAATAGACACAGGAAAAAGAGCTCAACGTATGTTTGGGGGTGCGTTGATGATTTCTGGCGAATTAAGCCCCATGTACGAGGTGAAGACAATAAAACGAGATAATGGAAAGGATGGATGTATAGATATATATTTGGAATCGTATGGGAAATTCAAGGCAATCATTGAATGCAAGGAGGGTGAATCAACTCTTAATGAATGTATGGAGCAGGTGGAAAACTATAATTTACCATCAACAAATATGGATACAACCTTACCGATAATACGCATGTGCATAAACTTTGTTGAAGGCATAATAGAAAGAATTGTGGCGCGGAAGTATAATGCTGAAGACAAATTCATTCAAGAGATATCAGATTACATTGTCCAACACAAATGTGATTTTCCAGGATGCAACGCATCTTTCAAAACTAAACCAAGCCTGAACAGTCACATTGGGCACCACAAGAGAAATAAATCATTACCGCAACAACCCAATGAGTGATATTTTCACAATACAAAGTATATAATTGAACATCGGCTGACATAATTGCCTCTTCTATAACTGATAGTTTGTTAGTCACTAGAATCTAAGTCTCGTCATTGTCCAAATAGAGAATAAAGAATGTATTGATGTACAACTTTATAGCTGCCTTTTTTTTTTACAAAAAATTGGTACTACACCACTTGAAATTGTTATATTAATGAAGTTGTTGTTATATCATATTCATATCTGATGTATTAAAATCGATAAAATTCAAGATTTGTTTCAGCTAGCAGGGGCGATGTCGAAAAAGCTTGTCAGTGCAGCCTAAGACACAGTATACTAGGCTTGAACCAGGCTAAAAGACAATACAACGGTAAGGAGAGGCCTAACATCTGGAACAGGGTGTATATGACAAGACCAGTGTGTATAAGAACCGGTACCTAACAAAAGGACCGCATGATCCGACTCATTAATTGCCAGGAACACATACTGTAACAACTGTACCGGGACACTTGAAGACTGTCATGTCCTACATTCACCTACACACCCCATACCACTAACTATAAAGAAGAAGAAAACCAGAGCGCGGCAAAACAGCTATGTCCCAATTAGGTCCAGGACCCAGGTCCCAAAGTAGGCATGTCTCAAGCCTTGTCACAAAGTAGGTAAGATAGGTAGGGAAACCTGACTCGACCCCCCACCCTCCGCATAACCTCTTTTATATGCATAAAAAAAACGTAAAAACATAACACTACTTTCTGGTCAAATCGAGAAATCCCTATCATAGAAAGAACCCAGCCCACAAACATGCCTGTTTTTGAGTACATACAGACATAAAAGGACTCTCAGTCTTTTAAGTACTCAAGATGAAAAGAAAGAGGATAGGAAGACGACTACATACCCTCCATGTTGATCGAAGTTATGACTTGATTAACATAGCTACCCAGAAGCCGATGTATGATGGTACAGAAGTTGTAGACCAGCCAAAGTGTATGAAATTAGGAACTAGTGGCCACAAAACATTCCCAGATTTAAAGATGCGACTAAATGTCAGCTTTTCTACAATCTTAGATTTTCCTGTCTTGATATTGTACAGTATTCTTATGTTTGGATTGTGTGGACCTGTAGTGTAAGTCCCAGGATCATGAAGTTGTGTTGGTTAAACATTGTGAGGATGCTACATAAGGAGAGTAATAGAGCATAGCATTGGGACAAACTACAGCAAAACTGACGCGACGTAGACATCTTCCCAACCACAGTACACGTATGCATGAAGCTGTAGTTGACAGTGGAAGGTAGAGCACTCCACCTCCAACATTCTGTCGGATTGCATGGGTAATGCTGAGACTAATACACCTCTGAACAGCGTATCAAAAGTACCAAAAAGCAAACCAAGATATATTGAAGGACCCGTTGTCTTAATAATGGTTGCCTCCATTATCAAAGAACGAAGCTGCCCGGATCGATTGTCTACAGTGAATAAGCCTCTCCAGAGGTATCACCAGGGCCATCCTGGAGGGTAAAAAGAAGCTAGAGTTCGATATTGCTCGCAGAATCCAAGGTTAAGATGGCCTAAGGTTGTAAGGGAAACTACGACATCGAGCTAACCTCAGGGACCTCCTTGACCTCTCCCATCTTTGATTTATTCCATTCCTCCAAAAAAAAAGAGAAAAAAAAAACAAGAAACAAAAAGACCGAGATAAGCAGCCAAACAGGCAAACAATCGCTCATCAGCCAGCTCTCCAATCACGTTTACAAGTACATCACCAATGCCTGGTTCAATCATTGGTCTAACCTCAAAACACCTCCAAACAAGCTAATCAAAATTAAAAATATTCCAGTCCTCTAAGACTCCTTAAATCAACTCTCTGGCAGAGGAGAAATGATCATCACTAACCTCAGAATCAATCATTCTAGACTCACCCTTAACCATCTGATCATGTAGCCTGATACTCTCATTGCAATTCTGGTACCCCACCCCCCTCCCGAAACCATTCAGGGGAGCTCCTTGCTCACAATTACTTGGAGGCACTATCAGATGACTCTCAAGTCTCAACATCTCTTTAATTCCTCCTACGATCGAATTCCCTTTTCCCCATTCTAACACAATAACACCGCCGTGCCGTGCGTATAGCCTTCAAAACAGGTTCTTAGTATAGTAGTTTAATTTAGAAAATTGATAAAAAACAGAGAAAAAAAAAAAATGATAATAAAAGATTATGAACTCAGGATTGCCGCACTAATACTACACTTACACACAATATTCATTCATAATAAACTCAACGAGAAAGAGCATTATCCTTGCCTGTGTGAACAGGTAACTCAAAAAATGAATGAAACTACAACTACAACTACACTGACAACCCACGTAATATCAAAGATTACCCTTCGCTCTTCATGACAAAGTCCCGTTATTTGGAGATTTTTAAGTCTTTGAAAGTGGTGATGTAAAGGAACTTCAGCATTTCAGCAAGCAGCATTTTGCAATATTCTGCCAATTATTGGTGACGTAACAGAAAATCAATCCATCATAATTAAGAGAAAAGATTAGCCGACCCTCTTCCGGACTGGTACTGGCTGCTTGTTTTCACTGATGACCGAGGATTCTCAGTTGAATTTTTTCTGAGTTTTCAATGTTGATCGAGTTTATTTGAAATCAGGAACGAGACGTCAAGGTCACTAGCCCCATTGCGGTACCCGACTATGCTCCGTATTCTCTCACCTCACACTAAATTAATCAAGTTTCGAGGGAGAATCTCTATCAAGTCCTTAACACGGCTCAAGGTAAGTCCAAGTTATTAGATTCACTGGGGGGGGGGGGGTAGGAGGCGTAAGAGCCACTTATGGACGAATACGCATTTTTATGAATCCCATGAAGACGTACGGACGCACATCCAAATCTATGGAGTGGAAGGAGGATTCAAAAACATATCACGAGGCAAGATTTATTCATTCATAATAAGTTGAAAATTTACTCAGATTTGTCTGTCAGCTCGCCTTATACGATATACCACATGAGATGATCAATTTTCAGTTGGAAATTCTTACGATGAACCAGAGCGATCGTCAAATACGGCTCGATCTAAAGTCAGGGATGAAATCAACCAAATTTTGCCGTAAAACAACGAACAGACCAGTTGCTGCTGCCTTAATTAAAGTAATGAATTTGGCTTCTATAGCCGATGTTGCAAAACTGTGCAAAATTTTTATAATTATTGTGGCTCATCTAGAAGGGCAAAGACAGTAAAGCCTAATACTTACTATACAAGTACTCGAAACACTAATATATTTGTGACCTGCGATGAGAAAAGGGAGCTCATTGCCCACTGGCAGGAACACCATTTCTCTCTGATTAGATACCACCTCAAAGGTTTAACGGGTCTAACGCTTATGGGCAATGAGCTCCCTTTTCTCATCGCAGGTCACATTTAAAGACGCCTGTAAAGGAGTCTACCTCTAATAACAAGTCATTCTTCCAGACAAGAATTGTCTATACTGTATATACTGTGACCTAATGGAAAAGTGTTGTTCTTTTAAATTAGGAGTACGAAGTAACAGTACATGTAAAGATATAGGTATTCATAATATTATAATATTTTCCTTTCGGTTGAAAATCATCCATGCATGCGGAGAAAACTTGTTCTATGTCTCAAGGGCTTCACACTAGGTCGGTAATAATTATCCTCATTATTTACGTTTTTTCTTATACTTCAGCAGCCTTATGTCAATTTGTATGTCGATGTCGAATACAATTCGAATCGTTTTCTGTATTGTATGGAAAAACGTTTTCAATTTTTCTCATTTTACACGTAATATGCGTTTTTTAAATTTGAAAAATAAATTGTAATAAAAAGTTACCTCATTCATTTTCGTTTCGTTCTTATAATTTCGCGCCCGTATCGCGAGCATGTAGGTACAAGTAAGATTTTATTGTTGTACTTTTATAGACTATTACATCGCGAGTACAAGAGTTCAGAGGCGAGATAAGAGTTAATAACAATAGATATGGGAAAGGAAAAAGTTAATTTAAAAATGCTAGAATAACGGATGAGAATAGAAAAGCTTCCCCATTTACTATGTCTTTTTTGGTAACTGATGCAACGAAGTACCGTAAAGAGTACAGCAAAAAACAAAAAATGTTAAATTTCGTTATTGATGATTCATATTTTTGCTAACCTTCTCATTATTAGAAAACGTCATCTGCTTCTCGTACTTTTTGACCATCTCATCCTTAGCTACTTACCCTTCCCCAATCTCCTTTTTCTTTTTCTTCGACTAACTCGGTAACAAATTTCACGACATCTTGTCAGCACAAAAACACCGAACACCCTCCAACGTGTTGCTGCACGGCTTCAGAAAGATAGTTTAGCAGCGGAATGAGGCAGTTCAAAACCCCGATTCCGGCATCATCATTGAATCTCAGAGTAGAAATATGAAGATGCCGGTTGAACGGCACCAAGTCATTTCAACCACTATTTTTCTCCAACTTCTCGCCCTTACGGTCAAATATCTCGTGTCCAATCAAAATTTTGATAAATTTCAGGGCAAGCACACTCAACAAGTTTTTTCTGTAATCTACTGGATGTCATTTTACGAATGCTTCCGATAAAAATTTCAAAGCGAAGAAATTTTCGAGAGCTTCCTTTTGTAATCCTTGAACCGGAGTCTAGAGGAGACATCGATACGATTTTGTCTTTGTAACAAAAAAAAAAACTAAAACAGACATTGGTCGCTCGAATCAGTCGTTTTATTGTTAAATCGATCTGATGTTAGTGCCGTCTAATTATGCTGGTCTTTTCGCATTACATAGTTGGCACCTTCCTGTTCAGTATACTGTATATTAGACTGAGTGACTCGCAGACTCAGTTCCGCTCGACCGCCCTCTTTATAAGTCTAATACATTGAGCTGAGTAACTCACGGGGCTCAGTATGGTCTAAAATACTGTGTTTCAGGCTTAGTGGTTAGACAAAATTTTTCCATCTTAAAGTCTCAGTTGTATCCCTTTTTTTAGTCGAGTATATCCTAGTATAGCCTAGTAAGCCTATAACCTAGTTCAGCGGTCCTCAACGGGTCGATCACCAGCGTTCTCGAGCAATTGTCAGAAAGAAAAATCAATGTCTCAGATTCTTGATGAAGATGAAAAAATAAAAAATTTACGACGACCATTGTGAATTCTATCATTTTTGTATTAAAATTTTGACATGTTTCATGTCTTTTTTCTAGCTTCTAAATCTCGAAAATGCGCCCGGACGTCCGCACGGATGACTTTGGGACTTAATTGGGGAGGAACTAGACTATAGGACCTACCTTTAGATTATACTACTTTTAGTCGTTCATACTAGCTTTATACTGGGATTATACTAGTTAGACTTATACTAGACGGAGAAGGGGTCAAACTAACTAAGTCTCTCTTTGATCTACGCAGTAAACTAACTAGCTTCATACTTGGTCCAGGAATCCTGTATACTATATCCTTTCTTGAGCCTCCTTTATAATAGGCTAACAACTTAGCTACTATAAACCTAGTATGACATTATATCAGGTCCAGTAAAATGAAATCTTGAAAACAGACCAAGAAGTGGGCCCTTGCAGGCTGCAATAGTGGGTTCCACTTTCATCATTTATAGACTTGATATACAGCATAATAAACCAAGGAGGGGGAAAACGAGCGGAGCAAGTGAGCTCTTGAAAGCTAGTACCTTGAAATATGGTGAACTAGACACATACTAGGCCATGAAGGCCGTAGGTCAGCCCTTGAAAGCTATTAGCTTGAAGCTCTTTCAAGTAGGCTTCTGCCAAAAGCTATTAGCTCAAAATACCCTAACTGGAACCGCACAACAAGGAGAACTCTCTATAAGCTATTAGCTTTAAATAGTTCAAAGTGGACTCATACTACACTGAGGAGGGGGGGGGGGGAGGACTTGCGGAGCAAATGAGCTCGCCAAAAGTTATTAGCTTGAAATATTTTCATTCTACGGTCGGGTGACACTGAACAACAATATACTGAGAGGAAGACGTAAAACATGATCTTTATTCATTTGACTCCGCCAGAAAATTTTTATAAATCATACAACGTCTCCTCCTCCTCCTCCTCCTCTTTTTTTTCGCTATCCATTCTGTTAGAAGGATTACATCCTTAGAAAATGTCCGCGTCGTAGCGTTTCTGTGAACTGCGTGACGTGACGTGACGCTTTATGACATCATCAATGACCTTGACCTACTTTAGGGCCGTGAAAAAATTTCAACCTCCACCCTTCATTATATCAGGCCTAGCATACAGTATATTGAGAGGAGCCCCACCAACTCATTTGCTGAGGGGGTATTTTCGCGCCAAGGTGATCGCGATCGCGTTCAACTTATGACTTCATCACTAAGCTATATATGATAGGAAGAGGACTTGGACAAATTTCAGGCTCTAAGCTATGTATGATAGGAGAGGGACTTACAAAAATTTCACTCTCGAGCTATATATTATGTGAGAAGAGAAAAATAAGAAGCCTAGAGCTAGGTTTTGATATTGTTTGGATCTAGATTTCAGATTTCATACGAAAGGGAGGGGGGACTTGGAGAAACGTCGGCTTCCTTAACGGAGTTAAACGAGGAATGCAGGGAACCTGTTTTATGGCTAAGATTTTCCTAATTAAAATCATAGGTAAATCAAGGAGGTTGCGGGTTCCCCGCTTCCATTCTCTAAATTTTTTTTGGTGGGAGACCCACCATCACTTTAGTCACTGAGGGCCTTCAGATAAATTCTGTCCGCGTTCGCGTAACGCTGGGACTGAGAAAATTTCCTGGCTCTTCTATAGTTCTCTATGGGACTTGGAAAAATTCGCGATCCTCTTGACCCTGTATGCTGGGACTTGGAGAAATTCCTGGCTGTTCATTAGCCCTCTATGAGACTTGGAAAAATTCTTGACCCTTACTGGCGGGAGACCTGTCCTGTATACTGGGACTTGGAGAAACTTCTGACTCTTCTGTAGTTCTCTATGGGACTTGAAAAAATTCCTGGCTCCTCTATAGCCGTCTATGGGACTTGGAAAAATTCTTGGCTCCTCTATAGCCGTCTATCGGACTTGGAAAAATTCGTGACCCTCTTGACCCTTAACGCTAGGACTTGGAGAAAAGGAAAAGGGAAGCTAAACACATAGAAACCAGTATATTAACAGGGAACCTGTTTTATCAGGGGGTCTTTCAAGAAAAAGTGTCCGGCGTCCGGCGTCCGGCGTTCGGGAGGCAACTTTTCTTCTGTATTAACAACCGAGAAGGGATAAATTGTAATCTACTTCGAAAATAAATTACACGCTTACATTCTACGTTAACTGAAAATCTTGAACCCTCCGCCATAAGTTGCGAGTCTCCCGCAACTCTTGCTCACTGAGCGAGAGCCTGTAAATTTTTTCCTTTTTTTTCGTTCGATCGCGGAACATTTGGAAATTTTAAAACTTGATCTTGGCTCAAAAAGTTAGGTACGGTACCGCTGCCCTAATTTACGTAAATTAGGCCTATTTTGGGTCAGGTGAATAGCTAGATAGCTCAGTATAAAAATACGCATTATTTATTTCATAAGAAAAAAAAAAATCATGGATTTTGCCAGAAACCATTTTCCTGAAAGACATAGCCACGTCAAAAAAGTGTCTTAAGAACCAGAAGCAACTGTAACATTTTGGAGAGAAGGGAGGCAACTTTTAGTGTTCTTAATCCGTCTTTAGAGGTGAGGATTGCAATCAATTTTCTCGACGTATCGCGACGCGTGGTCCTTGAAAAAAAAAAGAGGAACTCAGGATTTTTCATAACAAAAAGTAGGTTTTCTCATTGGTTTGAGGCTAAGACAGAGTTCTATATTTCAATTCATTAATAATTTACCAAAATTAAGCACTTGATGATAGATATTTTTTATGGAGAGATAGGTACCACTCAATACAATAATGATCCAATGTAGAACTAATGAGAAATAAAGCAGCGTTTATTGCTTGAATCTGAACCCTTCGATGCATTCGAACTCATTACTGTACGTGACAAAAATTAATTAACTGTTCAGAAACCTCAAAATACCCAGGGGGCAGGGTGCTGATTTTATTTTACGCGTTTGTATTTCCTCTTTTTGTAAAAAGAGAAATCTTAATTTATTTCTGTTATCTTGTAAATGCAATAATATCATCAAAGTTTATGCATTTTACGCGTAATTATCGAAGTAAATACTATACACAAACACGTATACATGTACTCGTCTGAGGCTATTGTCCTAGACCCAGATATATGCGAGTGTCGAGTACTATCTAAATTATCCGACATAACTGTATTATACCGATGACTACGTGCACTATAGATATGTACCAGCATCAGGTCACCAACAGCCTCCCAGACTGATTCAGTCATTGTTGGAAGATGACTCTGTCACTGAAATTGTGTAGCGATATTACGACGCTAACCTTGCTATCATCTGCCGCAATACTTGACGGTGGTATCTACGATATCGAAATAATTAGGTTTAAGGCTGCTCATATCGATAACTATACATGATACGCCATCTCTTGTTCTTCAAGGGTTCGTGAAATATCAACTCGATCATTTTATTTTTAGAACCATTCATAATATTTATCGGACTAAAAATTGTCAATAAATGAAAGTTATCATCTGTTCTTTCCTTGAACATTTTGGTCATTCTCCGAGATTGATTTTATAAATAATATTATATTACAAATCATCATAATTACATACTGAAATTCTCTTCTGACAGGGAGCCTTATGTACTTTTTTGTTTAGATTCTTTTTGTGACTTGAAAAGATTTCCAACTTTTGAGCTAAGAAAATGATGAGAAGAATTTAGAAAAAATAAGTCATGAAAATGGGAAAGGAGAGGCTTGACTTCTGAGCTATCTATATGCACCAGAAGGAAAATTGGAAAATTTTAATTTTGGAGCTATATCAAGTAAGGGCTATTTAATTAGCGGCCCGCGAAGTCACCTTTTGTGGCATGCAAAACACCCCTAAGAGCGATTCTTGCACTAAAATAGACACCTATTCATTTTCTATTTTCTCATGACCGGCGGGCGTGATCAACTCCGAAAACAATTGGATACCCCTGTTATATTACCTTATTTTCATCATACAGCTACAGCCGGTTAGCTGATGTGCCGCTGAATACAGTCCGATGCAACTTGCCCAGCTCGCGAGCCTAGACCTCCCCTATCCTCTCCTTAACTTTGTGGTTTTGAACAACCCATCCTTAGGTTATTGTAAATCTCTCTTCACACCTATTCTGGTCATCTTTTATCCTACGTTTCTTTCGACAGATGACCTGCAAATAGAATATTTGATTCTGTGGTTTACATTTTTTTCGAATTCGATAATTTATGAAGCATTTAGTTGATGTTTTTGTCTTTGAAAGATACTTCTCAATGCGCTGTTTTCATTACATCTTGACCGAGTGAGTGCCCGTATTTTAGCTCCGCAGGTTCGACTGTCTACAATTCTAGGTTTTGTGTTCAGTTTCATTTGAATTCCATTTCATGAATTTCAGAGCCTTAAAGTTCTTCTACCTTTTTCCGATTGTCTTATTCAATATGTATTACTCATTGACTTTTTCGCTTTCAAGTTCATTCACTTCAGCTTAATGTTCAGGTTTGTTGGGAGAAAATGTTTGTACATCCCACCTCATTACTCGCACGTACTCCATTCAACTCCTTCGCCATAGTATTGACATATTTCATGCCTCTACTGAGTCCCTTCCCCTAATTCAAGAATCTGCGACTTGCCCCGCCTGCCGTTTCATGCGGTACACTACTTTGAATATTTGTACTATCCCTTTCCCAAACTTGTGAGAAGGGACTGTAGCTACTTTTATAATACGCTTAACCGAGGGCTGGTTGTATCAATGTTTTAAACTCAGTTTAAACTTCAAAAGGAGTTTAATCGTACCTTTTTAACTCAATTAAATCCAGATTAAAATCCATGACGCTTGGAGCGAATGAGTCTTAGCCTAACTTACCGTCTACTAGACTTATACCATCCTGAAAATGGAGACCAACGAGCGGGAGCTCTGGAGAGTTAGATAGTCTAATCAGGATTAAGAACCTATACTTTAATAAACTCAAAAAGAGTAAAAACAAAAGAAATACTAAAACCGCAATAATTGTACACGACCGAGCGTTTTCGGATAATCAGCCATTCTCGAGGTGCAGAAAATGAATTATTGCGGTTCGCTGATACTTGTTCAGTTTTACTCTTTGAGTACATTAAATTATGGATAAACTAGACAAAGCACGTTTTTTTCGATAGGGAACATGTCTTATCAGGGGGAAGGGTCCGGAGAAAACGTTCACGTCCGGCTGGTGGCAAAGCTCGCACCTCGAAGGTCGAAAATTTCAACAAGAAATTTGTTTTATCCGTTTTTTTTTTTTTTTTTTCGGAAAAAACGTCAGAGTTCGAAAATTCTCCAAGTGCCTTCCAAAATAAGTATTCCATACTCCGAGGATGCCCTACATTTACTTTCTCGTGTATCTAAACCGTTTCCCACAAATCTCAAATCTAGTCTGATTAAAACAGCTCCTTCAAGAACTGGCTTAGCCCCTTCAATAAGTCAGATATGCAACGCTTCAAACACCACAAGACTTGATCCTAAGGTACCCCATAAAACAAATTCCCTGCCTCTCTTATTCAACTCCATTAAAAAACTTCCCCAAGCAAATCAAGGAAGGTATTTCTTTTTGGTTCTGGTTCTGGAAGCAAATCAAAGTAGGATTGGGAGTAAGGGGTGACGTCACACCAGGAAACTGTCGAGAACTGCTTCCAAAGCAAAATCTAAAACCTCATCACTCATCAGTAACTGAATGGTTGTAGCATAGGACGGAAGGAGTCAACAACCTGTCCTCTTACATCACAAGAAGCGGTTCTTTTTGGTTCCAATTCCAGTTCTCAGTCTTGTAAGGCACTTGAAGGGGAGGTGTAAAGAGACACTTTTTTGTATTGGATCAAGTCTTCAGCTCATGACTGCACGGATGTTCAAGTTCTGTATTTTGGCATAGAATGAGGCCATTAACATACAGTGGCGTCATCAATGTACAGCGATGTTATCACTGTACAGTGACGTCATCAATATACAGTTACATCATCAAAGTACAGAAAATGAAAGAAATGCAGCCATCAGCTGAACACACAAACCCATACAAGATGTAGACACATTGTATCTCCTATTATAGTGTCTCAAGGAAGCCATGGAAAAGAGGGACTGCAACCCTAAACCCTTATTATTGGGGCTTGAATTTTCTGGCAAAATGCCAAAATAGTTGTTTTTGCCAAATATCAGCTTAACTATTCTTGTTTGTTAAAGTAAGTTACATATTTTTTTTTAGCGCTTAATGTATACCCAAAAAATACAAAAGTTGGGGACTTCTTTTGTCAAAGTCGAATAAAGCCAAAAATTGAATTTTTAGCGCCAAAAATCTTCTTTATAACTGACAAAAAACCCGAGCTCTACTTTATTGTTTGGAGGTTCTTTTGGGTTCAGGTGGAGCAAATCAAGGAAAAGAGGTTCTTCTAACAGGGACCCTGTTTTATTGGGGAGGGGGGGGGGGTCTTCCGAAAAAACGTCCGTCGTCCGGGAGGCAACTTTTTTTTTTTTTTTAGGGTTCTCAGTTCAAACTTACTCGATGAGATGGGGTATATTATCGCGAAAATAAGATAAGGTTATAACTAGCCCTTGCGACAAGATCGCTTGTTACAAGGGGTTCTAACATCCTATAAGTAGTTTATACAGGGTGCTTTCATAGTCAAGGGTTGCCCGCAGAGACTTATTAAGGTGATCTATGCACTGAACGGGTCTCCCTATCACACTAAGGCTAATTCTTATCATCCCAGCTGACCTGAATCAGTCTATACAGTGACCTCAGGTGACAGCTGGTGATGAGAAAAAGCATGGTTTAGTCATCTCCTCCAACTCGAATCGGCCTAGATAGTGGCCTCAAGTTAGAGGGGGAAAGCGAAAGACTTAGAATAGACATACATGTTACATTTATGTGCCGCACGCAAATTGTCCAAGACAAGGGACTTGCGTGGGCGGAAAGTTATAATACATAATTCACTAGGTGTTATACGATCACATTTTATTCTACGCTGAGATAGAAGAAAATGGTAATCCGCGCTTTCTGCTAGGTACTCCACTTTTAACCAATGGTTACGGCAGATGGCTGCAATCCCAGTACAACCTAACCTAACCTAACTTGAGCATGACCATGGGACTTGAAAAAACTTTTTTCATCCTATCGCTTATAGCTTGTAAGATGAAGTTTTTCTAAGAAGCTTGGAGGTTGAAATCCCTCTCTTATCACCTATAGCTCGGACTATCACGTATAGTTCGAAGGTCAAAAGTCTTCCAAGTCACCCACCTATTACCTAAGTTCAAAGGTCAAAATTCTTTTCGATTTCCTCCTCCTTTTTCTAAACCTCTCTCCAATAGCTCAGCCTCTTAGCAAATATACTACGTAGTATAAAGCTAGTATAAAACAAGGAGGAGTCCAAGCCTACTTCAAGTCCAGTCGATGTTGGTGAATTATTTCTCAATAACGATCATAAGAATGGTATCTCTCATACTTCTGAGGTATTTTTCCCTTGAACGACTCAATATTACAGAAGAGCAGTATTAGCTTGTAATGACTCAGAGAAAAGTATTTCTCATACAAGCGACTGCGGTACTTTTCCCTCGAGCCCAAGAAATCCGCATTTTACGCAAAATCCGTAGAAAAATCCCAATTTTTTTCGAAGATTGAAAATTCGTAGATCTGGTAGCACTGATAGCTTGATTAAAATGGCTCCTTCAAATAACTAGAGATGCAATACTCCATTCACCGATTGGTATGGCCTCTTCAATGAGCCAGATATACAACAACGTTTCAAACACCATAAGACTCATAAAACAGGTTCCCTGCCTCCCTTCATTCAACTCCGTTGAAGAACCTGCGAGTTTTTGATTCCGGTGCTCACCCTGAGTCTAACATACTGTATACTAGACCTATACTAGGCTAAATATGGAGGCGAAGGAGTAGAACGAGCGAGGCTGTGAGCTGATCAGCCTAATATACTGTATATTAGATTTATTCCAGACAAAGAATAGAGGCAAACGAGAGCAGTGAGTGAGCCAGTGAGCTTGTTAGCTTAACTTACATCATACTACTCTCCATTTCTTTTTCTTTATTATTAATAGAGTATAGTAGACATGAGACATAATCTTCATTTAATTGGCTTCGACATTTTCTTGCTCACTAATACTAGCGTGTCTCATCAAATTTTACATTCATCACTCCAGAACCTTTATCAATATTTTTTTTTCTCATTCAACGATTTACTGGCACGGTCTCGTATTCTTGTTATGACAGAATGCGACCGATCACACTCATTTGAAGTAAATGGTATGGGTAATAATTATGTTTAATAAAATAATTGCAATGTCAGAAGAATGTGCGAGCTCCGTGTAAGACGCGTATTCATCGTATATGCATTATAATGATTTTCGCAAGTTTCAAAGTTGATGATTGTCAAGGTTCCGCGAGATCGGTCGTCAACTGAGATGGGATAAGCGTGAATTTGAACTCAAGAATAGTGACGTGTTTGAGTCATCGTGATACGGCTTTACTGATGAGCATTAAGACATAATCGTTTACATTTGATTGACAGAGGTTTCTCGATCGGGTTCAATATTTCTATCGCTGCAGATCTCGTAATAAAGTGATAACTTCTTTTTTTGTTCTTTTTTTTTTTGCAATATTAGATTAGGTATATATTTTTGAAGTGCCAAAATTGAAGGATTCCGTGAATACGAGTGCTACGCGATTAATTTTAATATTTGAGTATCTGGTGTACGCTATTCATTTTTGTGTGGTGAATTTTATTCATGTAACTGGTACCTAGTTTCAATCAACTCTTCTTCGAGAATCGTAAGTCACAAACCATGTATTAAGAATCACGCAGCTTCTTCTTGATAAAGATTTTTTCAAAATCGTAGTATCGAAATAATTTGGAATAATTATGCAGTGAAACCCCTACCGATAATTTGAAACTCAAGGGACAAGCAAAAAAATTCAAAAGATAAAACTTTTCGAGTTATAAAAAATTTGATTTAAAGAAAAACAAAAACAAAATCGAATCATAGAAATTTAATGTATATGTATCTACAATGAAAGATGTACTCATCTGCATATAAGGTCTATACTTATTAAGGAGGTTTTAAAACTCATTAACTTTCGTCTAGGTCGTTGTACCCCATGAAGCTTTGTCAATTTCACTCTATCAAGAGTCACAATTGTCTGGAGCTAAATTCATCTGTCATAGCTTTTCGATTTGTGAGACAAAACAAAATGATATTTTTAATTTACGCGGGTAAATGAGCTTTTGAAAAGTTCAAAAAGTGGAGGAAGGAGAATACGTGTATTTTCTTTGAAGTAGTGTGGCGATTTTAGGTACCAGACAGGAAATTTTTTCGATTTAAAGAAGTTTCTGAATCACAGAAGTTCAAAATATAGAGGTTCCACTGCACTGTACCACCACCCCCTTTTTTATTCACTTCAGGAAGACTTATAAAGGCTCGATCTGTAATGCGTTCTATATCTTGAAGTTCTTTTTCAAGTTTGAAATGAAAAGTCTGTGGATGCAAACCTTATTCAGTCAGATTCCAGTTATTCGACTACAGGCAGTGCCTACCGGGCAAAAAAAGTTGTTATTATCAATCTTAGCCGAGTTTACCTACCCTTTATAGTTGACGGTAAATTTGTCTACATCTTCAGTAGTTGTGGAAAGCACGTAGCATCCCGTTGGACATTTGATGTTCCCATGGCAAAAAAATCCGTCGTATGTCCCCATTATGTGCGTAAAATGGTCTCAAAATGTACCCATGAGGAAATTTTCGGGAAATTTTGGGGGAGTTTTTGCCATCAACTGTTTAACGGGATTACACGAGTAGTAAAGAGAGCACCACTGACAGTAACGTCGAAAGATATTTCTTGAAGACTACAGATTCTAATTGAAGTTAGAGAGTTGCTCTTGTTGTGTTACGATCTTACCCCTCACTCACTTTCAAGTGCCTTATGCTCCATTATTCCGTGAGGAAAATACATAAAAATCTTATCCATGGACTACTCACAGATTCCTTCCCTGAAACAGAAAATACAGTAGTACATTTTTGGTAATGCTTACCCCACGCTCTCTAAGCGCATTTTGTTAAGGCGAAGTCAAAAAAGAAGAGACAAAAGCAAACTGGAATTAAATTTTGAACACTATACATAGTTATTCTCTCATTTGTATAATTTGCAGGCAAACGTCAATTAGGGAAAACAATACATTTTAAATGATGAAGAATATAATACAAGAACTAGAGAATATAACACCTTGTTATAAACTGAATAAAACACGCTCTTGGATTGCTGTACAGAGCGCTTTGGAAATCCAGACTGCTGCAGTTATACAGTAAGTTGCAATCATACTCCATCAGTAACGGAGATTTTACTATTTGCTACTAAATTACCGATTATAAATTAATAGTTGCAATAAATTGTAATTAGGTATCAAATTCTATGTTAACGAATAACACACTAGATAGCTTTTTTCAACGCCGCATGCGGGTTCGCACAAGAGATCATAATTGTTGCTTGGTTTTGAAAAATTAGAAAAGAATGATGTATGAGATACAGTTATCATTTTAGGACTGAATTGCTTAAAAGTCTCTCTGCAGAAAATTATTTCCAAAATTAGTATCCCTTTTTGATGAAAGATTTCTGAAGCAATAAAAGACAATGATATTTGCAATTCACTAGAGGAATGTGCGCTACGGAGCAAATCTAGGGTCAAGACAATGGGACGACAAAGAGAACTGTCTTCTCCACTCTGCCTCGAAGCCTTTTTTCCGAAGTCGTTCAAAAGCTTTCAGAAGTTTACAGGGCTGTGCAAAAAAAGAGCCGGCCCGGAGGAAAAAATTGTTTGAAGTCTCATACAGTGAAATTTTCAAAAAATAAGGAGAAACTATGAGTAAACATTCGGTATTGGTATTTAAATCGTGGCCCTTGAAGAGTTTGAGCCCGGGGGGAAATTACCCTTTTTCCCCCACCCTCCGATCGGAATACATTTCATCCTTGGCCTTCCAGATCTACAAAAATCTTTTGAAGAAAAAATGTTCTCTATTCCCTCTTTCGATTACTTATCGCACCAAGTCCAGTTAAAATAGTATTATCAAAAATGAGCCGAAAATGAACTCCATATCCATGATAGGAGTATAATGTCTACTAACTTTTTTTCTATTTTGCATTTTTGTTTTTAAACAGGTTAATGAGTCAGTGAAAGATAAGAGCGGACGCAATTAGTGAGAGTATTTCTGGTCGCGGGCACGAAGATGATGCTGAAAGGAAAATTTCGTCCTCTGTATAACAGATACGTCTTGACCATACTCACCCTCGGTTACTTATCCTCTGAACTCGGACACTTTTTAATCGGTGTCACGAGTAAAGCAACCGCTACCGACGTCCACTACGGTGATGTAAGATGTCAACTTAAGAAGACAAAACCACACTTCAACTTAACGTTATACAGTGATTGCGATTCGGCATTTACCGAGGAAACGTAAGTAAAATATTATCCGTCGCAGATTTTGATTTCTTTTTGTATAAAAATTTGAAGAACCCTAGGAACAACCTAGGACTTCCTTCGTAAATGTGCGGGGCAGGAATTGAGGAACTTCAAAACCCTAATTTCGGCAAGACTTGGCTACACTGATAAGCGAACGCTGTAAGGAAATTTGAATTTGCTACATTGTGATCCGTAAGGGTTTCTTATAATTTCAATAATTAACTCATTTTTTGAGAAAATAAGTCTGGAGTTATGGGGCAACTAGTCTTAGATGTATTCTAGTACAGTACTTTTTGAAATGTTACTCTAGATGAGGTCATCAGGAGACTTTATTTGTCTTAGCGTAAGAAGAGCCCACTATGTAGGTAACGGTACTATTTCAACGAAACTATAGCCTATTTAAAATTAACTTACTAAATACATGGATCCACACGATAATTTTTACTCAACCTTGAGAATTAGCGTGACATCGTGTTACGCGCTAACGTCACTGAGCCGATCAGTTCGTCTCAGTATTGAGCCGTGTAAAATCCAGGAGTGAGGTTTACCAACAGTATCAGAACGCTCGAACGAGCTTATGTGTGAGATAGAATGGCTGAGCTAGGATCACTGTTGCTGTGGATCTGCTTCAGCGTCGTAGAGACGCCCTTTCCATCACTCGCACACTTTGCGCAGGAAAATAAAATAAAAATTAGTGTTACATTGATGATGGCGCTTAATTCTTCACTTTCCTAAGCCGGACTTGGTACCTGGGTACCGCACCATCAATATGAGATTGGTGCCCATACAACTCACCGCGCACGATTCGCCACGGACGACTCGCCGCCGGCTACAACTCGCCACCGTTGCAATACGCCGCGGGAAAAAGAGTACCTTGACCTACGTTTGGAGGGACTCCTTGAACACCTGGAAGATCAATACGTAGGTCGACAGGCACAAAGATCTAGAAAAGAGCCGTGTTTTAAACGAGAATGGTAGAACGTCGTTTAAAAGACGATCGATGGTGACCGACGTACCAATAATCGTGCTGAAGCAGGCCACCATAAGATATAAGGGGAATTCAATTCCGCTCATCCATCGATATGGATGTTTATCAACACGTTGAAGAAATATCAAGGAAAGACCGTTCTCTCTCCCCCCGCACAAAAACAAAAATACGTCGCCTCAGATAATCGGATTCGGGCCGTCGTCTAAGATTTCGAAAATCATAAAATGATATCCTACTTACGCGGCATTGCACATAATTTGTAAAAATTTTCATCTATACGTACAATTTGTAAACCTTGCCATCAAAACTTCTTTACTCGTGGTGATTCACATTGCGGCTAATCGTACACGCGGCGAGTTGGCTCCGCGGCGAATATCGAGGTCACAAATAATAACAATCTTAATTACGCCCAATTTGGCTAACAGCCTCCAAAATGGGCACCGTTATTATTATTAGGAATTAGCGAGGCACTAAATTTTTCAGCTTCCTCATTCATCTTCTGAAAAATTGGAATTTTGTTTGTGCAAGGATTGATAAATTTAAACACAAATACAAAAGGCTGGTCTTGAAAATGGTCACAAAGTGACCGAAACGTCGACCAATAAAATATATTTCAAATGAGTGCGGGCAAAGCCTTTTGTATTTGTGTTTAAATTCATCTTCTGGCCACTCACTAGTTCTATGAGCCTTCATGATTGATTTTCGTTTTGAATCAAATTGTTTGTCTGACCATCGCCTATCACGCATATCAGCGTAAGATTCATGATACATTGACAGTACGACCTGTCATAGTATTTATACAGACGTCAGTTTAGAGCTCACCTAAGGTAGAGGTGCATTTCATGGAAAGTGGAATCATCTCCCTTCCCGTGCATCCAATACTGCAATTCACTATCGCAAAATACTGGTATAATTTTGGAATTTTATCGCAATTTTCTTGTTTCAGGTGCTACTCAAGACTTTTTGAAGATGGTCAATCGTATTGTGAATGGAATTATAACGGGCTTGGTTTGGATTACCAGATTTTAGCAGGCCCTAGTTTCATCGCGGTGTACACGATAGTTGGAATATTTTTTGGTATCGCTGCTGATAAATACGATAGGTGAATGAAGTGAAAAATTGTTTAAAGCGTGTCATGATAACTTGAATCTAACAGAGGGTTTACCGAGTCTGCAGAGTGTGCAGTTGCACAGGGCGGCAGATTTCTGGGGCGGCAAGTTTTTCATTTTTTTTTTTTTGTCGATATCATGACCACTGACTATGATTGTTTATTTTTTTAAGGTAGCGTACCAACTATGCATGCATGATTTTTTTGCTATTTAAATATTGTTCTTTCATTATCATTATTGAGAATGAAAAGGAAGGGTGTGGCGAAGAAAATTGATTAGTCAAAAAAAAAAATTGCTGGGTAGAAGCTTTAAAAATACAAAAATTTAATTGTCAAGAAAAAAAAAAGTTCATCACTGTGAGAAATTCATATTTTTCAATGTGTGCCACCCCCCTGATGTTGGGCAGCTCCGGTCATGTGACCGATTTAATCAGTTATTTGCTCGTTGAAAAACCTGAATAAGCGGTAAACTTCCCACAGACTGAATAACCAAGTATTTAACCGAGTATTTGGATGAAATACCGGTCAACTGGTTCTCCAACAATGTCTGACCCGTTACTGGAAAACAGACCTGGTCCGTGATGAACCGATCAGCGAACGTTCTTCTCCACCCTAAATTAGGTGCTTTCCTATATCTAAGAACCTATTTTGCTGATTTGATGGAGAGTGGCGGTCAGTAACTCGGAGCGTCGAAACTTGAAACTGCAAGGCTGCTAGCCTGCAACTTACGCGTTTCAACTTTCGGCGTTTGTTTTTAACGTTGTCTTGTTTTAATTGTTTTTTGTCTTTCTTTTTTGTAATCTTGTTACTTGAAGTGAAAAAGTTGAGTGCACGACCACAAGTCCAGAAGACACAAGCTTATTAGTACGCTCCAAAGTCGGTTCATTATGCTCCAGAACCGCTATGAAGCCTCGCTTTTAGCACTCCTGGTGGCAAAAATGTAAAATTTAGAGCTCCCATTAAAATCCGGTTTAACCAGTTCTTTCAAAGCTCAAAAAACCGGTATTCTGGTTTTATTAATTATTTTAATTATTTGAAGAGAAATTTTTCGCTAAAACCACAATTTTTATTCTACACTCGACGCGTTTCAGACGACCAGGTATAGAATACAAAATTGTGGTTTCAGTGAAAAATTTCTCTTTAACTGTTGATCTTGGCCACGGAAAAATCAACCTTTTAAATTTAATTATTTGAAAATACTGGTTTTTGTCCAACCCACCTTCCTCTTCTCCCCTCCCCCATCACCTTAAACGGTAAGTCGCGATCAAGGCGAGCAAAAATTTTTTTGTTCGAGGGGCGGCGAAAGAAATTTTGTACAGGCCGGCAGCAGACCTAAATCCGGCTCTGCTTGAATCTTGGAAACTAATGAAGAAATTTTTTTTGTAATTATGATATTTTTCACTTTTAAGTATAAATGAGAGAAAGATTACTTCTCTTCAATTATGGACGTCTTGATAGTTGATTATCATAATCTTGAATATTTTGTCGAGGTAAAGAAAAAAGTTGATTTAAAAAGATGGGAAAAAAAAAACACGTTTTAAACATTCTGTACAAAACAGAATTTGTTTTTTTTTGTGTGTTTAAAATACGTTTAAAATATGTTGTGAACGTCCCTTGTTTAAAATATTGTAATCTTGCTTGCATTGCTGAAGTTTAAGCTGGCCATTCGCTCAAGAGTCTTATACTTAGTTTGAGTCAATGCTGATTGGCTGCGCATCTCCGCAGACTCAAAGCTTGACCAAAATCTCAAATAAAGAATTTTTAAAGAAAAATTCAATGTCACATTAATCGTGATCATATAACTGAATTAACTTGTAAATTAATCTATATTCCGTGAATGAATTTAAAATTGATATTTTCCTTTTCTCTGTGAACTTGTCTGTCGGAAAAACAATTTGCAAGAAATATCATCACGGCTATTTAATAATTTTGAGAAGATATTAATGTGTGGTATGTCTGTATTCATTTACAGAACTCGATTACTCTGGATTTCGTTCCTCATCTCCAGCACAGCAGTCATGTTAATGGGAGCAGCAGATCATTATTGGCAATTAGTTCTACTCAGAATTTTACTGGCCATAGGGTGAACACATTAGATATTGTGTAGAAATCAATGTGAATTCAATCTTTCTTGATAGAATGATAATTATATCGTTTCAGGGAGGCTGGTTGCAATCCTTTATCTGCCGGAATACTATCGGATCTTTTCTCTGAGGTAAGTTCTGTTGAAAGGAAGAGATGAAAGAGTGTTTTTGGTTCACACAAATAAAAACACGTACTCTACGCGCTTTGTTATACGGAGCCACGGAGCGAAGTTGTATTTTTTGTCAACAGGGAATAAAGACCCGCCTGATTTTCTCTAGGGAATTGGACGCGCTGTAGCGCATACGCTTTGCGGACAAGACACACATGTTTGTGTGAACCAAAAAATAGTGTACGCCTCACGAGAACAAAGTATGCGCTGCATAGCGGTCCTTGCTTGCTTGGGTCGCCAAAGCGCTCGTTTGGATATTGCACACTTTGATCCCTTGTAGCGTAATATATTAGCTATTTATATGTTGAATGCTGAAAAAGATGATGAGTATCTATGAAAAAATAAAAAATTCAATTATAAAATTCAATGCATTTGTTCAAAAATAACCATTCTGTATAAAAATCAAGAAAAGAATCTCGACTCATCCATTAGCCTAGCTTAAATTGTCATTCAGGTGGCCACATTTTCGCCTCTCCAAATCCCTTGTTCATATTATCTTTTTTCTCTCTTACAGGAAAAGAGGGGTCTTGTAATGTCAATTTTCAATTGGGGAATATACGCCGGTATTGGGCTCGCTTTCCCTATTGGTCGATATATTCCGCAGTTAAATATTTGGGGACAGGTAAGCACGACTCGAAAACTCTAGGTGCAGCGGAGGTAGATTGTACGTACAAGTGCAGTTTTCTATTTGTAAGACCAATAGTAACAGGGGCGCGCAGAGAAATGGGACCAATTGTCGGTATTTTCAATTAATATGATAAAAGAATTCTGGACTGGGTGCTTAGGCCTTCCCAGTCCTTTCCCCCTTGATGCGCCTCTGAATTCGAACCGGTCAGCAGAATTGCACTTTTGAAGA
This sequence comes from Aspidiotus destructor, assembly GCA_035079395.1. Taxonomy (NCBI): domain Eukaryota; kingdom Metazoa; phylum Arthropoda; class Insecta; order Hemiptera; family Diaspididae; genus Aspidiotus; species Aspidiotus destructor. The sequence continues at coordinate 3,425,183 of JAVHKZ010000003.1, read as the reverse complement.
ATTACTTGTACGCACCAACACTTTGCGATATCTACACATTTCCCCGGTTTTGTTATCAACTAGGTATTTCTTAGTTTCCTTAGGAATAGAAAACGGATTTTTGGCGCTAAAAAATGTAAAATTCGGCTCTAAAACTCAAAATTTGGCATTATTCGGCATTTATTGAATGCGCGCGATGTGAAAATAAAAACATCCCTATCTATGATGAACGACTATAAGTGGCAGAAAAAAAAATATATAAGGGTCCATGGTGAAAACGACCATAGTCCATAGTTTAGCAAAATTAGGGGTCGAGGTGATCCTAAAGGTATTTTTTGCGAGGAATCCAGTGGTAACACTGCTTTTTGGTACAGATGAAATTTTTGTCGCAATTCTCTGCCCTTGTAAACGTATCACCTGGTGAAAACAGCCATAGTCCACTGTTATCAGTGACTATGGTCGTTTTTACAAAGGTTTTTACAGTGTTCCGCGTTTGTTAATGGCTACGTACGTTCCAGAAAAATACCAAAATACCCTCGTGATACAGGGATTGTCCTTGGTGAAAACGACCATAGTCCGGTGGTTGTTTACTTTAATCGTGATTTAAGAATGAAAACGTTCGGATAATGTTATGGAAGCTCGAAATTAATAATGTAGAATAGTTCTGGATTCTGTAGAGACCTTCCCCATGTTTCTTACTACTCGCAGAAAAATATGGCAACGTTTTTTGTCTTTCCTCGAAAATTCGTTCCGGTGGACTATGGTCGTTTTCACCATGGACCCTTCATTATAACTATCAATGAGGGGAAGGGGGCCGGGGGGAGATACTCAATACACCATTGAAACTGCGTTATGGACATGTACAATTTATTTAAGAAAAATTTTACAATTTTCTGACCGCGGTTTCAAACCTGCTGGTCCATCATCTGAGTATTTTTCTGTTGTGTCCATAAAGTAGTTTCAATACTGTATAACGATGGCATGTAACGTCACATAAGCCCTTTCATTATAATGGGAGTTACTCTAGTAGCAAAAAAACTTAGTTGACAAATTTGGCACAATTTTTACATGTATTCCATTTTCGGTATTTATTCCATTTTTGGCATTATTCGGCAAAATAAAATTTCAACCCCAGGTCCCTTACTCCCTGATTCGTGCTCATACCTTATCAGCACTTGAGTACCTATTGAGGAAATGGTTCGGCAAAAGCCGAGGAATCCGCTCTCTACTTATTATGAATTTAGAAACCATCGCAACAATCCATAGCGGTTGACCGGTCCGAATAGTATTAAATTTACGGAGTACCTAAATTACTTTTGATTAATATGAAATAAAAATTACAGGGTTGGAGAGTGGCCTATTACATGAGCGGAACCTTTGGTCTTATTATAACGTCGCTCTGTGCTTTGACCGTTCTTGAACCTTCTCGTAAGACTATAGGTGAAGAAAAGGAAGAGAGTGCAAACAATAGTAACAGTAAGACAATTAGTAAATTAGATTTAGAAGAAAAAAAAGAAAATGCGTTGAAAGTCATGCTGCAACCTAGAATTATAATGCTATGTATCGCAGCTTCCATACGCCATTGTGGTGAGCCTTTTTTGTTGTACAATTTGCTGCTTGTGTCCATTCACTGCAACTACAGCCAATATTCTATTTCTTAGGAGGTATTTGTTTTGCCTACAACGCCGATTTATTTTATAGAGATATATTCCCAAATTATGATCTCGGTTGGCCTCTTTTTTTTGTAACCTTCGTCATTGGTAGTTCAGGAGTCATTGCTGGTGGAATCGTTTCAGATAAAGTAGCCTCCAAGATGGGTATTAGATCAAGAGTGGCAGTGCTTGCCATTAGTCAAGTGAGTAAGAAATAAAGCAGTACCTACCCGAGAAGACAAATTTATCTCCTAGTCTAACCAAGAATGATTTTACCAGCTTATTGCTACACCTTTTGCTTTTGGCAGTATCTATCTGGGACCAGTGGGGGCAATGATTACTTTAGCTATTTCCTACGTATTTGGTAAGTATATTACGTCCTAAAAATTCGGAATTTTTTCCCAAGTGGTCTTCATTACCGGTATATTATTTGTTGATTTATGTAGCTGAAATGTGGTTTGGAATTTTATTTGCCATACTTGTGGAGATAGTTCCACTGTCGGTGCGATCGACCACTGTTGGTGTATTCCTCTTTGTGATGAACAATGTTGGCGGAAATTTACCGGTTCTAGTGGAGCCTGTGCGCAAAGCCAGCTCTTTCAGACATTCTTTGGCAATTTTTTATGCTGGTTTCTATTTAGTCAGTGAGTATTGCCTTCAATTTCTGTATAGCTCATTGGAAAAAGAGGATTAAAGAAAAGAAATATCAAGAATCTACTATTAAATTTCTGTGTAGATAATATTCCTTTCTGGGAGATTGCACTGTATGTTATTTCTCTTTGTAACGCCGACTTTAGGGGTATCCAATATTTGCGCGCAAAAATGCCTCTTCAGTCTTTTTAACATTTTTTGTGGTAATATGTGACCTAGTTTCAAAATAAATCAGTACGCGTTTAAATATCAATCCGCAGATGCTGGTTTTTCCCATGATGCAAGAAGGTCTGTGTCTGCTGATTGAAATTTAGACGTTCCATTTTTTTTTTTTTTTCTGCGACCAGGCCACATATACTCTATGCTAGTCAATTTTTGATTACTGGTCTTCTTGGATAAAAAATGATTTATCAACCAGGAAAGGCAAGAAATGGGAAAGAATAACCAAAAAGTCTAAAACTGAGTATCAGCAATCACTGTTCAACAAGTCCACCTAATACCGACCGAGATTTGCTGGCCAGAAATAAATGGTGCTGCTATAGTCCTTGGTGACTGAAGCAGGAGTTTCAACTTTGATTTTTATGATTTTTAATTCTTATACAAAACCATTTAATTTTTTTCAGGTTCTGGTCTGTTTGCAATAACCACTCTCATAATGAGCAAAACAAAAGAGCCAAAACAGTCAACTCACCAGCACACATTGAGTGGTATTGAAAATGGGGGTTTTGTTTCAGAGAAAATACCAAAACACGATTTTACAATTGGTATTAATTATGAAAGTCAACGGCTGTAATTTTTCATAAAATCTACCTGTGATTTGTAAAAACGAGGACAGAGAAAGAAACATCAAGCTTACTTCGATAAGATAATTTCACTTTATTAAAAAAATATGCCTGTGCATGCCCTGTTCCTTAAGTCCTAAAAAATGAAGTTCCTATTTTGAGTAGTTTTCAAATGATCTGCAGATTATTTTGTGTACCAAGAAAGGGGCATTTGGAATTCTGGTCTCTCCAGTATACTCAACCCTGCCAGTAATGTACACCACCTCACCCAACTTGAACGTAAAGCCGGGTTTCTCAAAATTATGAGGATAGAATGGCAGGAGGGAAAATTATAAAAACTAAAACAAAAGAAGATACTGTGATTTGAAAGATAGTTGCAAATAATTCAAGTGATGTTCCCAAGATAGGTACCTAATGATCTACCTTGTATCATCACAGAAATTACTGCAACATTCTCTGTTTTTTGCAACAACGTTAAAACTTTTTATAAATTCCATTGAAATTTGCCAAAAATTTGTAGGTACCTACCCTTAAGCTATTATTTATGTGTATTATTGTTCTTAAAATTAATAAAATTGTATGTATTGTAATTCAAACTTTACTTTGTATGGTACGTATACTAAGTTAATAATAATTATAATTATGTTTCATCTGGCTACCTAACAAAGTTCACAGAACTAGTTTTGCTGATGAATTCCAAAAAATATTCCGCAATTACCTAGTACAAAAAAGTTTCAGTTCTTACTACACAACTGTTGGGCAGGATTGTGACGGCGCAAATTTGCGACACACTTGGGTCACAAAGAGGAATCGCTTTGCTCTTTAAATGAGCGATTGCCGTCACAAACTACCGTCAAAGGAGTTACAATTCTCCTCTGTTCCCAACTGTGATGGCATTTTGCACAATGGGTATTATGGATTATTTGGATAGCAGATTTCCAAATGTTACCGCAAATTACGCTCAAGTGTACCATTTGAATCGCGCTTTACTTTCTTTTCCTATAGGCCTATTTTGTATTCCTCGTGTTGCCTGTTTACCACTCGCCTTACATTAATCTTCTGACAAGGGATAAAGGAAAATGAGTTTGCAATTTTTGCACACTTCTTCAATGCAAAATGAGTTGGTATACAGAGTGTGCCAAAAATATATTAATAGTAGACCAAAAAACTTTGGAAGGACTCCGCGACACTTTTGTGGAGTTCCCCGGTTGACTGTTAACATCTTTTTGGCGCACCCTATATACAGCCACAATGAAAAATATGAGAGACAAAGAAAGTAATGTAAAAAATTGATTGTCTTCATTAGTAGAGCACAAACTAAAGGCAAAAAAAGTCTTATAAACTTTGTTTTTGTTTTATCCTTTATTTATTGTAATTTTGTCTCACTCTGCAGAAGTACAGCACTTATATACCAGTATGAAATAAATTGTTTTGAATATAAAGTTGTATAGATGAGATTTTACTTAATGAATTCTGACAAGAACAATTGGATACAATCATAAAAACCTGAATAAAATTTTCAATTCTTATTTGATTTTTGATTTGTTCAAAAATTTTACCACTATTCAGTGATAATTGTGGAGATGATGAAGTCTATCAAAAATAACATCTCATCATTTGAGTCAAATATCATTTTGTTCCTCCAATTGACATTTTGGTGTCAAGTTTACTGAGATATTGTTGGAGAGACTGTCAGCCAATTTGTCATCTTGTTGGTAGGTATAGTGTAGATGTGAAAGCACATCCCATTGTCATAGTGGCTTCAAAAATTTTCTGGCGCAGCCAAATAAATAAAGACTGTTTCATGCCTTCTATAAGGTATCATGCTCCGCTCGTTCGCCCCCTTCTCGGTCTAGTACAAGTCTACTTTAGAATATTTTTGGTTAATGGCTTTTGAAGGGCTCACTCACAGCCTTCTACAATTAACAGGCCGGTATACGCAATTTTGGCAACAATGCCAAAGGGTTGAAATTAGCATTATGTTATATGAGAAAAGATCAACAATTCGATTTTGTTGCAAGAGCTCTGCGGTGTGCAAACATGACTCAATGGAGTTATTTAAAGAGTGAACAATTTCCTAATTTTTGAGCCCTATATCGATAGAATCTGTTCAGTGTGGAACGAGCAATAATCATTTGAGAATAAAAAGTCTGATAAGGACAAAGTGCGGTACAATCGCTCTTTGCCCCTCGCTACCAAAACGTCTATTACCAGAGGGCTGACCAACGTGGTCGCACTACCAATGCGTATTAGTCTGCTCTAGGCTAATAGCTTTTAGTCGACCCCTTCTTAGTCTGGTATAAGTTAACTTGGGAATTTTTTTGGCTCTCTGCAGTATAAGTCTACTTTATCTGACAAACATTTTGAGGTGTGATTTTGAAAATTAAGAAATATCTTACGAGTCAAAGAGAGATCCGTCGCCCCCCTTCTAGAGCCACTTCAGGTCCAGTATCATGAAGGCTTAGCCTAGCATACTGTATAATGGAACCTTGTATACTGTACATTGACCCTTCCGCTCAGGTCTAGTGTACTGTATATTAAGCCGAGTATGCTGAAGGCTAAACTCACTATCTTCTTATTATCTGATTACTGTATAAGTCAAAGAGAGGTCGACCCCCCCCCCTTCTAGAGGCTTAGCCCAGTACAGAACATCGTACACTGTCTGTTCAGCCTTCTCAGTATGAGCCTAGTACACTGTATATTAGTATACAGAAGAGATCAGATGGACGTTTGGACGCAAATTTTGAATTAGGGTACAAGGTCAGGGAGGAAGGTACAGAGCAGAAATTCTTCCAAGTGTCAAGTTCATCGTTGTATGGACATGGACACAAACTTTGAATTAGGGGATGGGGTCAGACCAGATAATGTCAACTCATGAACTCAGTAAAAGCCCAGTTCACTGTATATTAGTAGACTGTACATTAGTATACAGAGGAGGTCAGATGAAGGTACAGACGCACGGACGCAAAATTTGGAATTAGGGTGCAAGATCAGGGGGGAAGGTCTAGAGCATAAATTCTTTCAAGTGTCAAGGCCATGGTTGTACGGACGTAAATTTCGGAACTAGGGCGGGTGAATCAGGCCAGAGCAAAGACATGAAACATGTCAATAGCTAGCTATAGGCCTAAAAATAGGCCAACCTATTAAAGATAAAACAACTCATTAGAAAAACCCATCTGGCGGCATCAAATTTCTTAGAGGGCGGTATATGAGCATTGAGCAAGAAAAGAAAAAATTGAATCAACACTCAAATGAAACAGATTTGGCTTCCCAGTATATCCCATAAATGAAGATGTTCACAAACCCAAAATGCTACAAATTAGGCTAGGTACTCAAATTATATGTATGACTAGACTTTCAATTTTGCTTTGTTTGAAAGTTATTCCAGATTTTTCATTTTTCTCTCATTGCTGACCACAGTCCTACAGTTTGGCTCCTGTTTTCAAATCTGGCCGAAATACTATTACTGACTACTGATGTTGAGGATGTTGAGCAAAACACAATTGAAGTTAGTGACCCTATGCCGGTTGGCCGGTCCAAATTTTTGTACGGCAGCCTCACTTGTTCACACTATTTTGCCTTTGGACGCAAAAGAGTTGCCCTCCCTCTTTACCACCCAGCGAGAAATGCGCTGCCAATTTTTTTAAATTGCTGCAAGTGGCAGTAGTGGACAAGTTCATGGCAGCGCTTACGTAAGCGCTGACACTTTTGCTTACAATATGCTGACACAAGAGCAATTCTTCCGGCAGCGCTGACGGCAGCGCTCACGTAAGCGCTGACACCTTTGCTTACAATATGCTGACACGAGAGCAATTCCGTCAGCGGTAATGGCAGCGCTGACGGCAGCGCTTACGTAAGCGCTGACACTTTTGCTTACAATATGCTGACGGCACGAGACTGCTACTAGCCTAGGCCTAGGTTTTAATTTAAAAAAAAAAAATTAAAATCAGTTCAATTAAAATTACAATTAGGCCTACCTTCATTACATTCACAAAAAAAACAAGACAGAAAAAAAAAATAATGAAAAGGAAATAGTGAAAAAAAAAAACATGTACCTTACTCTCGGTGCGGTGCTGGGATTTGAACCCACTACATTTATTTTACCTGTCCAGAACCTAACTATTTGACCTACGAGGACCTATCAACTGATAATGCAAACTATTGGTATAGATACGTGTTCACTACTTTCTTTCTGTTTACTGAACAGGTATTTTAGCTGCATTTGCAGGCTATGTTCTCAGTGTAACTTGGATTAACTTGAACAGGCTTGGCCGTAACCATGAAGGGAGGGGGAAAATGGGGCCATGCTTCACTGAAACTTTTTTTGCTGCTGAATACATCGTACTTTGTATACCTATATCAAAAAATTTTTAGGTCACTGAAAACTTGGCGGCACTCCCACGTTCATCATTTCATTCTTGCCTCCCTCTTGCTCCTCCTGGAGAAATTGCTAGTAACAGGCATGAACTTACCTTCAGGAGACAAGACAGTGAATGAATAAACAATAAGTACAAAGTGGTCTGTTGTGAGTAATTATTATAGGTATAACTATATATATTGACTGATAAAAAAAAATTATTCAACTTGTTGACATGTTTCATGTCTTTTCTGACACCCTATAAAAATTCGCGAGTACCAACCCCCCCCCCCCCCCCTTCCCCCCAACAATGGACTTGAAAAATTTTCGTGAATTACTTGGGAGGTCATTGAGAAATCTGCCAGTACCACCCTCAAATTAAATAGAAATAAAACAAAATAAAATAAAAATAAAATAAAAATACAATAAAATGAAAATAAAATGAAAATAAAATGAAAATAAAATAAAATGAAAATAAAATAAAATGAAAATAAAATAAAATGAAAATAAAATAAAAATACAATAAAAATAAAATAAAATAAAAATGAAATGAAATAAAAATAAAATTAAATAAAAATAAAATTAAATAAAATTAAAATTAAATTAAATAAAAATATATACCTAGGAAATCATTGAAAAATCTGCAAGTACCACCCTCAAATTAAATAGAAATAAAACAAAAATAAAATAAAATAAAATAAAATAAAATAAAAATAAAAATAAAATAAAAATAAAAATAAAAATAAAATAAAATAAAATAAAATAAAAATAAAATAGAAATGAAATTAAAATAAAATAGAAATGAAATTAAAATAAATATAAAAATAAAAATACTGTATACAGTATACCTAGGAAGTCATTGAAAAATCTGCAAGTACCACTCTCTTCCAGAAAAAAAAAAAAAAAAAAAAATTGTATAAAAAAAATTAAATTAAATTATATAAAAATTAAAAATAAAATTAAATACCTGGGAGGTCATTGAGAAATCTGCAAGTACCCCCCTCAAATTAAGTAAAGATAAAATTCAATAAAATTCAAATTGAAATAAAATTAAAAATAAAAATATATATTTGGGAGGTCATTGAGAAAATAAAAATAAAATGAAATGAAAATTAAATTGAATTAAAATAAAATAGAAATCAATTTAAAATTAAATTGAAAATTAAATTAAAATAAAATTGAAAATGAAAATATATACCTGGGAGGTCATTGAGAAATCTGTGAGTACCACTCTCAAATTAAATAAAAATAAAATAAAAATAAAATGAAATAAAAAAAATAAAAAAATTTAAAAAAAATATATTCTATAGAAGTCATTGAGAAATCTGCAATTACCACTCTCTTTCAAAAAAAAAGGAGAAAGCATTAAATAAAAATAAAATAAAATGAAATAAAATAAAATAAAATAGAATAAAAATCAAATCAAATCAAATCAAAAATAATTCTGAAAAAAACAATAGATAGAAATGAAAAAAAATATATATACCTGGGAGGTCATTGAGAAATCTGCAAGTACCACCCTCTTTAGAAAAAGAAGGAAAAATTGAATAAAAATGAAATAAAATAAAATAGAAAAATAAAATAAAATATAATATTGAAATGAAATAAAATAAAAATAAAAATAAAATAGAAAAATACCTTGGAGGTGATATAGACATTTGCAAGTACCATCCTTCTTCTACTATCCATAGTATATTTAAATGGACTTGGGAAAAGTTTGGGTGAGGCCACAATCTGCTGCCATTGCATCCACATTCGCTGACATCGCTGCCGTCAGCGCTGACGGCAGCATTTCTGGAAATGTTTACAATCTGCTGCCGTGTCAGCATACGCTGCCATTGCTGCCATTGCTGCCACATTCGCTGACATGTCAGCGTACGCTGCCATCGCTGCCGTCAGCGCTGACGGCAGCATTCCCACCATTCCTACAAATGTTTACAATCTGCTGACATGTCAGCGAACGCTGCCATTGCTTACGTAAGCGCTGACAATATTTTCTGGCTGGGCATGCTGGTCTTTTATCAAACTGACCAATACAGGTGATGTTTCCATAAAATCTGTTTTCATGTGGTTTTGTTCATCTCATCTTATAGTACTGATCCAGAATTTTCAAAAAAGCTATTACAACCAATACTCTTAATTCAATAATTATCATTAACAAAGGAGCAGCTTAATGAAATAACATGAAGATGAAGCAAGCTTTCTTTTTGGGAACGACATTTGCGCCACTACAGGTCATCGGTCCAAACGCTGTTCCAAACAAAGAAACATGTGAGTCATGACCGAGTGACCGACAGCCGTGCGTCACTGACTCTGACGTCAAAAGTTACTCATCTTCACTTCACTTCATCCTTCCTTGTTATCTCATTTCTTGCAGGACGGTGTTTGTAACTTGATAACAATAAATAATGAAACGACGATGGAATGGTGAGAGTTATGGTGAAAGTGGTTTGAAGACCCGAAAAGGCATATCAAATGCAACTTTGATGTACTAGTGGATCATCCGATCAAGATTACAAGTTTTAAATTCTCTTGAGACTACCGAAGTCAATACCTAACCTTAGTACTTTCTATGTTTTGAATAGAATGATTTCTATTTTCAAGTAAGAAAATGATGAATTTTATTTGTTCCATCGAATCTCTTTTTGATTTCAACTTCTTTCCTATAATTTTTAGATGGAGGAGAAAAGACAGGTTTGGTCCACGGCTGATATAATTAAAAATCGGAATAATTGGACTTTGGCGAGCGATGTGGAACTTCTGAAACACATAAAATCTTTATCAGAGGTACATTCTTTTCCTACTAATTGAAATCATCACTTTGAGAATTAATTACTCATTCGTTTTCTAATCTGTTGTTTAGAAATTCGTACAGAAGTCTCAATCCGTTTCACAATCATTAAGTTCTTTCGAAAATGATGTCTACAATACATGTACTTCCGTGGCCAATATTAATAATCATTTGGAAGCATTATCGGACACCCAATTTGTGGAAAATAAAGTTCGAGATGATGGCTCTGAGATAGAAGATGTATCTGTAAAAAGCCAGGTAAATATGACGTTTTTTCCCTCGAGATGGAAAGAAATCGCCATTAAAATTTCCTATTCATTTATAGATTTCATCTTTGGAAATCTATTGCGCGTGCTCTTTGCTATGAGGTTTCACAAGTTCACTTATGTGATGGTTTCCTATTTTCTTACAGTCAGAACGGAGCGAAATTAGTGACAATATAACTGGAAAATTGAACGAAGCTCTCAGTCATGGTATTCAAGTGCTGCGCACCCAATATGATATAATCGCTGTGACCGATAGCGATTCCGAAGAGGATGAACCGCCGTAAGAATTTAATCACATATCACGTTGTATTCAAGCTTGAAGTAAATTTCTTCTTCGTTTCTAGGGAAGTTTTGCTGAAAGCTCGGAACCCCTTCATGAGCCGACGATTGCCTTACATTATTGGTTCCGAAGAATTCAGTAAACATGATCATCTTGGTCTTGTTACTTCGTCAGAAGACGAAGAAGATGAAAAGGAATCGGACGCTGAAGATGAAGGCGAAGGAGATTATATTGGTGGTTTGAAAGATGAAACGTTGAAACCTGAACCAATCATGCACGATATTAATAGATTTCGAACACAGGTAAGTAAATTGTGGACCATAAGTGACTGCAATACGTTTTTTCTTCTTTCTCATAATTTTATTTTATGCCTATCAAGGTTATACAAATATCCAGTGATAGTGAAGATAGTGAAATTGATCAGATGGAAGAAAATACTCGAGATAAAGTTCACTCTCAAACAGTAATTATCATCTACCTACGTGTGTATTCTTAAATTTGTAATTTTATTTTCTTTACTCATATTGAATGCTTGTTGTAGACCTTGCCAAGCTCTAATTATGCAAGCCACATAAATACAACGCTGCAAAATGCAAGTAGAAATCCGATTCCTCCATTAGTCGGTTAGTTTGTTGAGTTTATTTACTCAAAAACTGTTCTGTATGTTGATACATGCTTACTTACGTATAATTTCTGTAGATGATATTTTTTCATCCCCTCCATTACCGCAAAATGACGACGACCATTCTATGAGCGACGACGGAAGAAGTGATAATTATAGTGATATTTTTGCCCCGGTCAGAAAAGAAAGTATTGAGCGGACCAAGTCGAGTGCGACGGGTGACAAAGTGGTTAATGCTCTACCGAAGAACGTCGAGTAAGAATAGAAGTAATACTATACAGGCTTTTCATTTTGAATTTTTGTCATGTTTTCCAAAGCTGCAGTTTCATTTTCAGGTCGAATACAATTTCCGAAAAATCATCGAATATGAGCGACATCAGTCGATCCAGTAGTGTCACATCAGATTCAGAGCCACCACATTCAGATACTAAAGATTCAAGTGTCTCAGCGAAAGCGTTCGGGGATAAATCAGTAGTGAACATGTTCAGCGCTATAAATGCTGAACTCAACAATAAATTCAAAAAGAAAGTTGTTACGAAGGACGATTTGTTTGAGGAATCCTCTCCTGTAGCAGGATCTGATAAATCAATCTCACCAACGAATGATTTGGGAACTATTGAAAGAAAAAATCTTCCGCCCAATTGGTCGATGAGTTCACGCAATGAAGTTAAAAATGATATCGCTACCTCAAAACCGGAACTCGCGTCGAATATTTCGCAATCGTCTGACACGATTCCAAAGTCTGTAAAATCTGCTGTCGGAGATATCCCCTCAAAACGTATTTCAGAATTCAGTTCTCGACCGGTCGCTTCTATTCCAAATAAGTCTACGTCTAAACCGAAGAGAGCCAGTTTATTTGATGATGATGATAGTTTGGATGATCTTTTCAATTCAAAAAATACGAAAAAGACTCAGGATCCGGTGTTGAGTATCGATAATTCTCGAAAACAATTATTTGACGAAGCAAATGATTTGTTTTCGAATGATGAGGTCGAAGAACAAACATCGAGAGAATGTGTTCCAAAGACTCCATCTACAACTTCCAATCCGATGAAAAAGAAAACCGATCTTTTTGGTGATGATTCCGACTCTGGCGATGATATTTTTGCTATAATTAAGAGTCAAAAAAAGTCAACACCAGTTATTTCAAATTCAGAAAACGAAAATAAACTTTTTGCTTCAAATAATGATCATAAGTTCAAAGAAGCACCTCCTATCGTTCCCGGAAGTGTTGTTGCTCCTGTAGAAAAAAAGACGGAATTAGCAACAAATATTTTTGATAACAATGAGCCATTAGAAATTAAACGCGAGAATAATACTTTTGGTAAAAATGTGATGAAGGAAATTTCTGTTGATTTAAAATCAAAGAATAAACGTGTTGGTCTTTTCGATTCAGACGATGAAATTGATGATTTATTTCATGTCGATACAAAGGTTGGAAAGGAATCGCCTAGTTTAAATAGCGCGACGAACCGTGAACTTGATAAAAATTTATTCAACAACAAAAGAGATAATCTGAGTGAAAATATTTCGCCAGTAAATGTTGCAGAAGATGGAAAATCTACTGAACAGAAAATCGATAAACTGTCGACCTCGAATGCATTTACGGAAATTGCAAGGCAATCAAACTCATCTCCTCAAAAGGAATCTTCCGAGCATTTAAAAAAAGAAGAGACCACCCTTCCCGATTCCACCGACAGAACGGTCCGACCGAAACTTACAAAGGATGTATTGGATTACAAGATATCGGGCGAATATTCTACGGAAACAAAAATAAATGAATTATCGCGTCAATTCGAAGAATCATTGGTAGCTCCCGTGAGCGTGAAAGACAATTCTAGCAATATTCAATCGTCGGCTGTAAAAGCACCAGGTGTGTACAGAATTTTTTAATATTCACCCTGCAAAATATTCAAAAATGAAATTATTCTTGAAGTAAAAGCAATGATCATGGATCGCGTCAAAACAAAACAGTATCCCATTTTTTTTTTCCGCATAATTTCGTTCATATCCTAAAGTAATAAAAGTTCTTGACGTTATTCTATAATATAACTTACCAATCTGAGTTTTGCTGAATTATTCACGTTTTTCGGTCCTATCTGCTCTGCCTTGATTTATGATTTGTTCTTTTCTTAGCTAAATTGGCGGCTAATCGGGGTCTCAATATTAATGTAAATGCATTATTACCTGGTTCCAAATGGTCATCAATCACGAAGTTGGCTAAAGATAATAACAAAGAACCTGATTCTGAAGAATCGTCAATACCTGCTGGTTCTGCTAGTACAGATGATACGAAGTCGCCAGAAAAATCTTCCAATTTATCAGCAGTTGTAGCAAAGGTAAGTAAACGATCTTCCATTGACGCACGACGTATGGACATTGTTCTCATACCCTGTAATTCTAGGATCGCTTGAAAGTATCAGTAAAACGGAGACCACCATCGCGACGTGCTCGAGTGAACAAAGCATTACAGAGCGACCTATTCGCTACAAATTCAACCATCGAAATCTACGATGATGGGTCAGGGGAAACGATTCCATCAAACTCGAACTCTGATTTACTAAAACAAAATGCAGTGGGTAAGAAAAATGATGAGGAAGGAGGACATACTGTAACGTGTAACAGATAAGTCGTTGCGGGCCTCAGTATATCCTCCCTTTTCACTGTAGTAAAAACTCGTACATTTGAGGATAGGTACTGTCAGTCTTATGAAAATGAGTGATTCTGTCAATGCGATATTATTGAAATTTAATTATTTTGTCATTTCTTTACAGATTCTCCTGTACTCAAGAAAGAGGAAACATCTTCGCTTTCAGAATCTAAATCTGTCTCAATCTCGGTTAATCCTCTTGAAGTGAGTTACGTCATTTCCTCTTCGAAGAGACGAGGTGAAAAGAATATTTTAAAATTTTGACGACTTATTCTTATGCCTAGGATCGAGAAGAAATCGTCGAAAAATTCGAAAGACAACCGATGATAATCCCCGAGGAAAACATTGTAGTCGATAACACAACAAATCCAAGAAAGGAAGAGAATAAAACCGCAAATGACTTGGGAAATATTCTTATAACAGCTTCTAGTTCTCGGGAACCCCCGGCATTAGTGGACGATTTGTCATCATTATTAAACGATTCGGATAAAGACGACGATCTTTTTGATGATTTAGTCGTAGAGAATAAGAATATCAGTGCATCCATTCCACAACTCGATCATGAAATCAACGATGACCTTTTTGGCGTTGAAATTTCATCCTCAGCTACGAAAACCAAGGAATCAACTTCATTTAGTCCGTTCGGAGATAACCATACGAATGAATCACTTCCTGAATCAAGAACATCGAATATTTCTGGTAAGCTACAGACGCTAATCGGCAGTCCTTCTCCTTCAGTGCACCTGGGAATTGCTGGAAGGGCGTCATCGTCACTTGTGCCAGAGCTGGTGGTGTCTAACAACGTATCTGAGACAACAAAGAACGAAGTTGAATCCAAAAATTTTGAAACAGATGTATCCTCATCTTCTCTAGGAACAGATAATGAGTTGCTTCCAAAGAAAGCTGAGAAATTATCTTCAAACTTGTTTTCGTTTGATCAGGATTCTGATGATGACTTCGATAAACTATTTTCGAAAGTTAGAACATCGACTTCAAAGAAACCGTCTCAACCAAACTGCACGAGCCAAGTTGAAAAAGATGTTACGGAAGAAATTTCCTCTTCCAACACATCAAACTTACCGTCAGAGAATAATTATAAGGATAAAGTCCCAAAGTCCGAAACCATCCTGAAAACTCGTGAAGTTCTCGATGTGCGGGGCTTGTCTTCTTCACGTTCTAAAACGGCAACAAACAATCCTTCTAATGTCCTGAATAAGAGAAAAATCGATCTCTTTGCGGACGACGATGATGATGAAGATGCCTTATTTTCATCAAATAGTAAACAAATTTCGAGCAGTTCTAAGAAGCCTGCTGCAAAAAATCTATTTGAAGATACCGATGACGATGATGATAGTTTATTTGGCTCCAAGGTGTCAACTCGTTCTAAAAAATCAGTTGGTTAGTTATTTTCATAAATTCGACGATTGAAGTTGACTGATGTATTCCTTAAAAATTGAGAAATAATTGACTTCTTATTCTTACAGAAACCACGAAAACGGCAAAATCTGCGAAATCTGTCGAAAATATGAGAGTAGTCAAAATGCGTTCTCAATTAATAGAAAAAGATCCTCTAACTGGTGAAGTTATCAATAAGTAACACAATCAAGAAACTCGTCCTGCGTTTTTTTTCCTACGCTTTTTCAATTTATTATTCAATACTTTTAAGAACAGTGAATATTTTAGTGTCACATCGGTCCGAATTAGTTGAATTTTTGCTGTACTTTCAGAGACTTCAAAGTTATAGGTAATAGTCCTGTCTCAACAAACTTGATTTTGCGATGTTGAACTTTCGCACTTTGAGGATAACGTTCTTCGAGAGGAAAGTACTTCCAAATCGAATTTCTGAGGATTATCGATGCAAAGTTTTCTTTATTTTATTTTATTGTAGAAGACTGATTTATTCGCAAGTCATATTTTAGTCCCATAGAACTGTACCATTTATAATTATTATTTACCATTATTGTTTTCAACATAAATTGTTATACTCATTTTTCTGAAACTTGTTTATATTCTTAATTAGAAGAAGAATTGTACTTTCTTGTTTTTAATTCATCGTTGGTAGGTACTCTTCTTTGAATTTCAAGGCATGTGATTCGTTTTTTATTGTTACCATTTTATATTTGGCGCGAAATGTGCTATATCTTGATGATATGTTACTTCTAATATTTCGTGTATTATCACATTGTTGAAACAAAAAAAGCAACACCAACTAGGGAATCCATCGTTTTACATAAGCACTATTTATCATGAAGATTTTATTTTTGTACTATTTTGTACCTATACTTTTATTATTACTGTCAAACAATATTATTCTTTATTACAATATACAAAGAATGAAATTATTGTCAATTATAAATTCAATTAATAATCTGTTTTTCTATGATCGAGAATTCTTTTCACCTTTGTGAACTTACACATTTCACTTGTACAATATGAGTAATACTGGGTAATTGATTAAGATATTATGTTTTCTTATTGCCAATATTATTATTTGTATGAGAACATTTCAGAACTTGCCTGTAAGTGAGTATTATAATCTAGCTTATTTAAATTGAAAGGGTGGAATGAGAAAAAGTAAGGCGATCTAAATAAACAGAATAATATGATTCGGCTATTAGTGTACCGGGATGTACATTTTTGGTACCTTCGATAAGTTTCTCCAAAATTATAAAACTAAAATCGTGATAATGAGAAATGAATCAAGGATCGAAGATGAATGAACAAAATAGTTCCTTTTTTTTTGTCATTTATTTTAAATTAGCGAATTAATTGATGCTGGAAGATACTAAACAGCTCACGTATCTAGATAGTGAGAGCACAATTGAAACTTTCGTCAGGAGATTTAAATCGCACGATGACAGTTTATACCGCTCATTTCTGAGAGAATTCAAAAATTTTTACATAGTAAGTATTTGACTAGCCAACTTCTTCATATTTTGAGCTAAACTAGATGCGTGTTAACGTTTTTTGCGCATAATAAATTGAACGGCGTACAGAGGTTAGCCTAGAGGACATTAACCTCTTAGCTGGATAATAGTTCATCATCTACTCGTTTGTGGCGCTATTATCGGTACATCTTGAAAGACGGTGCAACTTACAACTGTGGACTGGACTGTGAAGTGAGAACTCTTTATACACGCGCTCTATCCCGCGACTATCGAGAATTAAGACATGGAGACAAAAAGTAGTTCCCAGTAAATTTCTGCATTAACTAAGATTTTAATCTCACAAAAATACTTGAAACCATTGTTTTTCGTGTATTTGTTCGTTATATTAATTGTAATAATCCATTTTCTCGAATTATCAGCTGTCGCGGTCATACGCTAATCCGCCAGAAATCTCGTCTTGCGGAGTTTCATCTTCGTGATAGATAAAACAGTTACATGTGATTTTTTAAATTGAAATTTTATTCTTCGTCTTTACAATCAAGTTCTCTTTGGAAAATTGTTGTTACGGTTACTGTGTATGTATTATTGTTAGTGGTAAAGTAGCCAAAATTCCGGTCCCAATCAAGAAACGAGAAGGCGCCTATCTGGGCCGAAACGAAGAAAAAATGAGAAAAAATCGCGGTGGCACAAAACTGAGGTAAGTTCTACGAAATTTAATCAAACTTCCATAGATTGGTACGAACTTTCGTTCTCGATACAACCGTTTCAACGTTCTAGCTTAAGGTGATGATCACTATTCTGCTCTGGAATATGAATTACATTCAAGTTCATTCATGGTCCGATGACCTAATTTACCCCTAAATGCACTTGATAATCATAGTATTGATTTATGATGTGTAGGCGTGTCATTTGTAGGATTGAAAATTTTATTGTTGATAAGGTTGTTAGACAATTCCTCTGAAGCATCGTCGTCGCGTGCCAATCTATTGCGCCGTTATTATAATCTCGGAACGCTATGAAACGGCCATATTACAGGTTTTTTGATACCTTCAGCAATAGTAGCTCCCTACATCACCCTTGTTGCATGCTCAATTTCCTTCCCTTCGCCTATAATATAATTTTCATATATATACTTGACTTAGAATTGCAATTTGCCGTCGATCACGTGTGTTAATAATCTCAAATTTTGTCACAGGGCTAATAAACCCCCGAGACCTACAGATAGAAACTGCATTCCTGATGGTGTTTACAATAATAACTATTTTATGCATGCTGCAACATCTCATGTTGGTGCAGTCGTGAAGGTGAGTTGCGTTTCTAATAGTATTTACCTACATCGATGATTCATACGTTTTCCTTACACCATGTTGATTAATGAACCACTATCCGAACATGTCCCATATCTTTCATTCATCGTTCAAAAGTAATAAAATAAAGGATCATTATATGATATCATTTTGAGTGGTAACACATTCCATCTAAGTTGATCACTTTCTCGACCGCCCGCAGTTGTTCTTAGAACTTCAAAGAAACGTTGGTAATCCCAAAAAAAAGAGAAATTCCGATGAGGCGATTACTCTAACCACCCCAACGATCTTGGAATTGAAAAAATTGTTGAAAACCCACATGGCATTCGCTGTGCGCGAATTAAAAGAACGTCAATTCTCCAGCACAATGCATTCCGTATCCTTGTAAAAGAGAAATCTACGATGTGGAGGGTCCCCATGGCGATAGGAATCCTGTTGAATTGTGGCGTGTATCCGCGTGGTATGCGTCATTCATATAGATTCACGGCTGGATCGCACATATTTTGGCATTCCTAATCGAAAAGAGGAATTCGTTTTACTAAGATTTTATGCTAGAAGAGACGTTATATTTGAATTGCCGCATTTTTCTCATACTTTAGGTTGAAACGGTTCAAGGAGCTGTTTACGAAGGAATTTTTAAAACATTTTCCCACGAATTCGAAGTGGTACTCGAATTGGCTCACAAAGTCGATCCCGAAGATCCTCAAAAATTAAACGCCAACGAAATCGTCGACTATTTAATCTTCCAGACTAAAGATATCGTCAACATGTGTGCTGGCAATGTTGAACCAGAATACGCTTACAATTCTGCAAGTAAGTAAATAGCATGGGGATTGCGGGAAGTGAATGTTTTATAGATGATGCTAAACTGGTGCTCAAAATCTTCATCAGCAGACTCTTTTCTTACCGACACAAATATCAGTAAATTTAATGGCGAGGTAGCAGGCGAAAAAGATTTACAGCCATGGGAAGACCCGATGTGTAATGGCAGCGAAGAATGTGACTTGGAGAGTACCGATACCCAGGTATGAGGCGTTCCAACTCGACTCTGAAGTGTGAAATGTAAAAACCAAACTTCTTCATTGTGTATTCTGATTTCAGAACGGATGGGATGCAAATGAAATGTTTAGTGCTAACAAAAAATTCGGTGTTCAGACAACGTACGATGAAAGCTTATCCGACTACACTTGTCAGATAGATAGAAAAGATACTAAAGATTTTAAGTAAGTATCTTGAGTGTAAAATTCTGATTTTCTAGGAGTAGCTTTGCAGTTGTTGTAATGATTGAGTAACCCGTTGGCGGAAATAAAAATCGAATCCGAAGTTCACACGAGACTATCTTTCTGATTAATGTTACAATATTGTATTTATTCGAATAATAAATAGACAACGTATCTGGCGTTCAAAGTCGAATTTACGTATCTACATTATCGAAGTACATCGAAATCGTTTTGTTGATGTGAAATAAATGAAGTTTCTGAAAGCTATCTTCAACAAATAATTAAATTATGAAGTTCTTTCCAAATTAACTTTTGGATAGTCACGAAGTACGATTTCATTCTTCCATTTACGTACGAACGTATTTATCGAGTCGGAAATTTCTTTTGTTATGTCGCCAACAAGTAGATACGTGGATTCCGTCTTTCATGTCAGAATTATCAACTTCTTTCAGACTTTTATCCTGATTAAACATTTTATATCAAGTTAGGTTCGAATATTTTTTTTAAAGATCTTTCGTTTGTGTATCGAACGGAAAATAGATACCTTGTGAATGGTGATACGGTTCCGATATCTGCATTACAATCGAGAAGAAAGAGGTTACATATTGGGTATCTATTTCATCGAGCTAGATTGTAAATGACCACTTCTATGAGGTCTGAAAAGACTGATAAATATTTGGAAAATTTATCAATGTTCAACTTTTGAAATCATTTGATTCAATTAATTATATTGATCATCCAAAGATTTGTCTTCTCATATTGAAGAGCTCCATAACTATTTGTGATGATTCGTAACGAACATAATATTAATTTTATATACTTATATCGAATCCGGACTGTTTACATCAGAGCTAGATCTTACTGACTTGATATCGTAATATTGTTAGATCGAGAAATTGTAGAACGGAACCGCGTGCTGGTACGTATATCAAATTAAACTCTAGATTCAACCCTTCATTCTTGTCTTTGGACTTGACGTGATGTCATTAATGTAAACCTTCAACCCTGGGCTAATGTTGAACAAAAGAACAGAACATTTTGAATTTTTGTACGAAAAAACCATTTTGAAAAGAGATTAACGTAATTCCAAAGTACGAATCTGGAGAAATGAAACTTCAGCATGATTAGTCCGTATGTGGAAACATGCAAAATTTTGCCAAGTATATCCTATCACGCGAATCATTCTGAGCAAAAATTTGAAACAATCTTTGGATTCTGCGATGATGATCGAAAGAGAGCACGTGTTTTACGATAATCTTATTTTCATCGCTTCATGAAGAGAGGATAACTTTTTCAAAAATGTCCTTTCAGATATACGTGAGTCTCCTTTTGTTAGACAGCGCTCTTGTGAAAAGATGAATCGTGAAATAAGAGATCACCCTTCTGAACGTAGATGATGACTAATAATCGGAAATATTTCGGAGTACGAGAAAATATTTTCGATTCCTTATTTTTGCAACCCTGACCGATTCCCACTGTATTTCAACTTTCTCCATAAGGAAACGTGCTGTTCAAAAAAAAGAAAACAAAACATTCCTACCTTTGATAAGGGGAAGGGAAAAGAACGCAGTTCTCAGCCAATGGTGTGAGCGGCACGTGGTAAGAAAGAAGTTTCCCTGAGTCCTGTGCGTTCCTTAGTAGTAGACTGATGCGCACGTGGCTATCATCTAACAATAATTAGGATTGCCTCAGTGTTTCGGTTGGTAATTTGCAATATAATAGGGTAATTTGTGTTCTTCGATTCATTATTTTAACAGAGAAGAGGTGTTTCGATTGGTAATTTGTGAACTCTGATTCATTATTTTAACAGAGAAGAAGAAGCTAAAGCCGCCCGCATAGCGATGGAGATTGAAAGGAACCCTTCGAGCCAGAATAGAAGTCTCCTAGAAAATGGTGACAATGAAGAGGATCTTTACGCTGCGGTAACTCGGCCTGGGAATGATAACGATAGTACGAAATACGTCCCACCAGCTCGCAGAAACACACAACAGCATCGCACAAGTGGTGCCAGTAACAGAATGAATAATTATTCGCCCAACGGTAAGCAATCTTAAAAGTACGAATTCCTTATGTCTTAACGCTGCAGATTTACCAACAACTACTACACTATCGAACAGAACTTAATCGTATTACTAACAAGCCGTCTAAAATTTCGCATCCTGTTATGTTGTTGATCCGTGTTTCTCTCCTGTACTTATTCTAAATTTCACGATTCCTCGAATTTGTTCACGTTGTACGAGATGAAAATCGAGTAGCCAGATCTGGTTGTGTCCCGCTTCATAAGTGGTCGTGCTCGTTTTGTGTAACAAAGGTGTTGTCAGATCTAATGACTATCATTAATGAATGAGTTTTATTTCACTGTGTAATATTCTAACTTCCTAATTATGAGAGATTAGAACTCTCATCTATTTCGAATTAGTAGTAAATGACTAGATATCGTGGTTAAAAGTGATTCCAAAATCTATCATTTGTCGATTGACTCAATCGTAATTGAGTTGTAATTATTCGCGATGATTCGAAATCCGCATAATTTGAAATATCCTTGGAATTTTCGTTCGAGTGATCGCTAATTGAAGTCATTAAGATAGGGGTTAGCGATTGGGAAGTACGTCACCGAACCAAAATGTGTGAAAATCTAGTTCATACAATTAAAAGCATCCTGAAATAGATGAGAATTTCGTTGCCGGAACTATTCAAATAATTCAAGTCATTACTGAGAAATGATCCTATTATCGTACAGGAGAGTATCGGCGTATCGCTCTATGTACTGTGAATCAAAGAATGTGACTCGCTCTGGATAAATATCTACGGCTTAGTTATGATTCATCCCGTGACTCATTTCAAGGATTAGCTTTCTTCTCTTTTGAGTGAAGGTTTTTCTAAAGACGTTTCCAACTGTTGATTTCATTTCTATAATTTTTTTCGTTGAGAGAAAAACGTTTTCAGTTCTATCTTCTGTTATTCTCCGGAAAGAGTATTCGTATAGTTCGACGAAATGGTGTCAAGTATATGGTCTCCTAAGTTCTTGAAAAGCGTTATCAATAGTTCTCATTTGACGTGAAATAACGCTTAGAAATTATTCATTTCTCGAGTAGGTTGTTTGAGTGATACCTGATTTATATGGAAAAGGCCAACAGCCGACGAAATCACGATAATCGTGTGTTTCTCATTCTTCCTGATGACGTAAAAAGCAAATTTCTTTTTACTTGATATTAATGTTCTTTGTGACAAAAATCCGATATCTTGATAAAATACAAACAACATGCCGCAAGACATCATAAAATCATTCACCAACTACCTGAATCACCCAAACCGATGTACGTGCAAGCTACCCTGGTATCCGAAACTACGGTGGTAGCGAAATATCAAGAAAAAAAGTCACGTTCTTTAATAATAATGATTTAGACAAATTGAATTTCAATTGATGACGAAACTGACCGGCCTCAATAGAAGGTGAAACGATCTATGAATATGGTGCGTATTCGTCAGTGCCGAAAAGAATGTACCTGGAGAATGCATTCTGGTCTCTGGTCATCTAAAAAAAAGCTAGACCCCAGATCTTATTTCATTTTGTTTGTCCTCCTGAGGTTGTCTTCAAATTGAATTGTCTTTGAAAACTCCGAATAATATCAGTCATCTGTTCTAAACGCGTGATTTTATCATGAGTAAAATTTTTTTCTCTTATTAATGAGCTGTAATCTACAATCATATTATGAAGGTTATGAGCTCGACGTACAGATTAGTAGTTTATAATTAATCTAGTGTTTCTTTTGTGACGAATAGTTGTTAGTGTGAAAAATAGAATGTTGACTGGAGATATTGTACAGATCTTGTCAAAAGGTATTCCAAAGACTTCATGGAGTGTCGCGTCAGGAGAAGAGATGTTGAACAGATGGAATTTCTTGGTTGAAGTACGGACAGAAGGAGGAGGAGAAGAGACGCAAGTAGGGGTGGGAATGAGTGAGTCGAGTATGTCCTGGTCTAAGGCGAGCAAGAAAAAACTCTCATCGCCTAGACTTTCTGTCCAAAGACGACCACGGGGTACGTACATGTTTGGATGATTGATTTTGACAGAGAACCTGTTTTATCGGTGGGTCTTTTCGGAAAAACGTCCGCCGTCCGGGAGGCAACATGATCTTGGGACTTGGAACATTCTTCTGTTTTTCTCCTATCGCCTGTAGCTTGGAGGATGAAACTTTTCCAAGTCCCTCACCTATAGCTTGGACTATCACCTATAGTTTGATAATCAAAATTCTTCCAAGCCGCTCATCTATCACCTATAGCTCGGTCAAAATCATATCATATATACTAGTATAAAGCGAGTATACTACAAGAAGAGTCCTTGCTTGGCTGAAGTCCAATATATTTTTTTGAGAGATTGAAATACCGTCGATCTGGCCGCACTGATAGCCTGATTGAAATAGCTCCTTCAGGCAACTAGATATGCAATACTGTATACACCGATTGGCCTAGCCCCTTCAATGAGTCAGATATACAATGTTTCAAACACCGTAAGCTTCATATAACAAGTTCCCTGCCTCCTCTCATTTAATTATGTTGAAAAATCCGTGAGTTTTCTCCGAAGAAAGACATAGGAAGGGATGAGCGGAAACGAATGTTCTCTTCAGTAGGTTAAGGAAGGGAGGTAGCTTGTTTCACCGTCTGATCGATGAGATCATCGCCCGGGAATCCGATAAGTTTCGTGATCCATGCAAGGGTGGCCTACAAATCGAGTGTTATGAGAATACGTTGGGTTATCGAGTCGGTAGAGTCGGGATTATAGTTAGAATGCAAAGATGAAAGATAGTCTGTAATAATGAGGAATTTCTCCTCTTCAGTGGGAGTAGTTGTAGGATGTGGTCCATGTATGTGTAAAAAGCTGTGACTTTTGCTTGAAAGATTGACGCTGAGTTTCTAGAGATAGCATAAGTTGTGCTGGAATTGAATTCAGAACCATTTCATGAAAATAATGTGTGATCGCAATCTCAAAGATGAGACAAAAGTGATTGAAGTTATCAAATGAAGGGCTTTGTACTTCATGTAGAGTCTGAGAGATGAGCCTTCCAGTGAGGTTACCTTGAGTCAAATGTAAACCCGAAACTTTTGCATTGGCTGTACCGAGTTTAGAGATTAGGGAGGCATTGTTAGAGCCCGATTCAGTGAGTGTTATAAGCCCTTGAACGGCTTTATGAATCATGTAGAGCTGAGGAATCAGCAGTAGGTTTGTATAATAAAAGTTTGATAGTTCAAGAACTTGTGCGTTGCCTGAACCGTTTTCAATCGTCAAAAGTAGCTCGATTCGGCGAGTGTTTCAAACCCTTAGGCCTTAACCAGCTTTGTATAGCTTATTTAGAACCCAAGTCATGAGGGTTCAATAACGTGGAGTACGTTCTTGGTGATTTATTTTAGATTAGTGGCTACGCCAGCCGCCTCCGGCATAAAGATTGATGAAAAACTATTTTTCTGATATTTTATTAATCAATATCCATTTGCCAAATCCTCATCCAATGCATGAAAAATCAGCGTTATACAAAAATAGATGAAATCCATGTTCTTCAAAAGAAAAGAATTGAAGAGAAGGTGAAACGAACTAAGGAACATCAAATAGAATGTTGGACGACAAAGTCGTTCGTCGTGAATCGCACATTGCGGCAGAACAAAATTAGGACTTGGTGCTGATGGCGTCATGGCGACGTACGGATATACCTTCTCTATAAATCTTTTCTTTCTTACTCTTTCCTTATTTTTTGTTCCTGTTCTTCATTTCTTCCCTCCTTCCGGACCGATTAAAAAATACAAAACTATGGCACAGTAGGGTGGCATACCTGACTTCAACAGAAGTACCTACACCTCTACGTTCTATTTCTCATTGTGTACGCATTCCAGTGATAGTGATAGAGGACACGAGCGTTACATGAAGTCAATAATAGTAGGTGTATGTACCATTTCAAAACACTGTGTTTACAATTTCGATCGAAATAGAAGAAATCGCCGGGTTGTCGTCATCTGTCGTCGTACGATTTTAAAATGTAGGGTAGATATGATGTCCTCGTTGCAATGAGATGTATGAAGTTTTCAAATGTACGATCTATATCGCAGAAGAGTAAATGCTGAGAGTACTGAGAACGTCTATCCGTTTCGTTCCTTGTACTCTCATTGAATTTACTAATTTTCGTCCTCGCTGCGGGTACCCCTACACACACGATGAACGGAATGTCAATCGTATGTGTAACTAAGGATGAAAATCCTTTTCTTTTTTTTTTTTTTGCGGGGAGATACTGCATGTGGAGCAACACTAAAGACGAGTCGAGAAAACAGAGAGAATAGTATTTGTATTGTATTCCATTCTTGAACGCTTTTGCTAAAGGGTAGCAGGTATAATTTCGGGATGTTGTTCGATTTTTTTTAAATATTTTTCTATGTAGCGACGCGATATCTGGACCGAATAGCGCCAGCGCTCGGCGTTCTAATTGATGATGAATGAGTGATCCTTGCATTCGTCTGCACATGAAAAAATGAACCTTATATTTATTCAGAGGAGCGTTGTTGGATCAGCGTTGAATATCACTATATCGAACGAATACATTCAGAATGTGATGTCATGAGGGTGAAAAGACGAGCTAAGAGTCAGCTCACCTTTATTTACAATTTATGGTATTTCGGGGTGAAGCCATTGAGATTATCGTGATACTCGCGAGAGATGAGAAAATCTCTGAATCCTTGCTCAGCCCCTCACTTTCTATTATTGAGATGCTGCAATTGTAAAATTGTGTTTGGGAACGAATTTTTATGCTTTGCAAATGTGGGCTGTATTCGAGCTAGAAAAGGAAGGCCGTTGCTAGAAGTTTCGTTGAGTTCTTTTGTCTGTTGAAAAAACTCACGAATCGAAAAATTTCATCAGGTGGCAAATTTGATCGGTATTAAAGCAAACAAAATAGAGAGAAGTGAAAAGGAAAAGACAACTCTACGGTTGACTATTTCATCATCTAGAACCAAATGTTGTTGTCTTTCTTTGTCCACGGTGTCTACTAGGTCAATAAGTCCAATAAAAGTTCACTATTTCAAGAAGGGTCCATAGCAGTCCATTAATTTTGAATCACAAAAAAAAATGCCCAAGTATATATGTATATTTTTTTTTTGAGCTATCAGTTCGCACAATTCATTGTAGGTTGTTAGAGGAGTGGAAAGTAGTCTCGGTAGAGCGTATGTATTGGAGAGAGTTAGTAACTTTCTGATTCGTTGCACAAGGCGTAGGATGAAGAGGAAAAGTCGATGGTTTTGTAGGGCTGGACATTAGAATAGGTGTTGTACTGTTGAGTTATCTGTTTGACAGTGGTTGCAAAATGGAAGGAAGGGATTTAGTGTGAGGTGAGAATGAGTGAGTCGGGTGTGGCCAATTCTGAGGCGGGAGAGAATGATTTCTTCATGACGGGAATTTCTTTTTGAGGAGGACCAAGAGGCAGGCGAGGTTCTTATAGATCAGAGCTTGTTGTGCGGTAGGACTTAGGAGAGTCCAAAGATGATGCCAAGCATTCAAAATTAGAGAACGGTAGTGGTTTTTTAAATCGTATGACGGGGAAGAAGATAAATCTGTAATCTTTGGTAGGTGGGTGGCTTCCTTGGCTGCACGGTCAACCTCGTCATGTCCAAGGAGACCGATGTGGCCAGGGATCCAGATGAAAGTTGATGTTGTTCTGATGGAATCAAGTGGATACGTTCAGTTATAGGGTTTGTTGAATGGATGTCTTGTACTGTTGAAAGAGAAGAAAAAGAATCAGTTAATAAGTAAGATGTAATTGTGTCGTGGGGATCGTTGCATTAGTTGCGAAAGGCAAGAGTAGAAAGCACTCGGACGCTCGAGTCTCAGTCTCGACTGTCATTCTCAGTCTCAAGCGCGAGTCTCAGTCTTCAGTCTACGGCTCCAATCTCCGTCTCGAGTTTCGGTCCCGATTGTCAGTCTCGATTCCCAAGCTCGAGTCTTAGTCTCTAGTATCAGTTTTAAGTCCCAGGCTCGAGTCTCAGTCTCGAACTCGAGCCCAAGTTTCGAGTGTTGGGCTCGAGTCTCAAGCGCGAGTCTCAAGCTCAAGTCTCATGCTTCAGCCTAAGTCTCGAGTCTTAGGCTCAAGTTTCAGTCTCAAGTCTCAGTCCCAATTGTCAGTCTTGAGTCTCAAGCTGAAGTCCAAGTCTCGAGTGTCATTCTTGGGTCTCAGCCTCGATTCTCAAGCTCAAGTCACAAGCTCACGTCTCAGTCTCCAGTTTCAGTCCCGAATCTCAGTCTCGAGTCTCAGTCTTGAGTCCTAGTCTCAAGTATCAGTCCCGAGTCTGTCTCCTTGAGTCTCAAGCTGGAGTCTGAGTCTCGAGTGTCAGTCTTGAGTCGCAGGCTCCAGTCTCCGTCTCGATTCTCAAGCTCGAGTGTCAGGCTTGAGTCTCAGTCTCAAGTCTTGAGCGCGAGTTGTAGGCTCAAAAGTCAGACTCGAGTCTCAAGCTCAAGTCGAAAGCTCGAGTCTCAGTCTCTAGTTTCTGTCTCGAGTGTCATTCTCAAGTCTTAGGCTAGAGTGTCATTCTCAAGTCTCAAGCTTCAGTCTCGAGTCCCAAGCTCGAGTCTCAATCTCTAGCTTCAGTCTCGAGTCCCAAGCTCACATGTCAGTCTCGAGTCTCAGTCTCAAGTCTCAAGCGCGAGTTGTAAGCTCAAAAGTCAGTCTCGAGCCTCAAACTTGAGTCTCAAGTCTCAAGTTGAAGTCCAAGTCTCGAGTGTCATTCTTGAGTCTCAGCCTCGATTTTCAAGCTCAAGTCGCAAGCTCACGTCTCAGTCTCCAGTTTCAGTCTCGAGCTTCAGTCTCAGTCCCGAATCAAAGTCTCAAGTATCAGTCCCGAGTCTCAGTCTCCTCGAGTCTCAAGCTGGAGTCTAAGTCTCAAGTATCATGTCTCAAGCTGGAGTCAAGTCTCGAGTCTCAGCCTCGATTCTCAAGCTCGAGGCTCAGTTTCTATTTTCAGTCTTGAGTCTCGGGCCCAAGTCCCAGTCTCGAGTGTCATTCTCAAGTCTCAAGCTTCAGTCTCATTCACGAGTTTCAAGCTCAAGTGTCGGTCTCGAGTCCCAGTCTCAAGTCTCAATCGCGAGTTGTAGGCTCGAAAGTCAGTCTCGAACCTTAAGCTCAAGTCTCAAACGCGAGTCTCAATCTTAAATCTCAAGTCTCAAGCTGCAGTATAAGTCTCGAGTCTCAGCCTCAATGCTCAAGCTCATGTTGCAAGCTCACGTCTCAGTCTCTAGTTTCAGTCCCGAGTGTCTGTTTCAAGTCTCAAGCTTCAGTCTTAGCGTCAGTTCTCAAGCTCAAGTCTCAAGCTCCAGTCTCAGTCTCAAGTCTCAATCTGGAGTCTAAGTCTTGATTCTCAGGGTCGACTCTCAATTTCTATTTTCACTCTTAAGTCTCAGGCTCGAGTGTCATTCTCAAGTCTTAAGCTTCAGTCTCGGTCTCGAATCAGAAGCTCAAGTGTCAATCTCGAGTCTCAGTCCCAAGTGTCAGTGTCGAGTCCTAGTTTCAAGTCTCAAGCTGGAGTCAAGTCTTGAGTCTCAGCCTCGAGTTCCAGTCTTGGGTGTCATTCTCAAGTCCCAAGCTTGTGTCTTAGTCTCGAACCTCAAGCTCGAGTCTCATGCTGAAGTTCATGTCTTGAGTCTCAGCCTCGATTCTCAAGCTCAAGTTGCAAGCTCATGTCTCAGTCTTGAGTGTCTTTCTCAAGTCTCGAGCTTCAGTCTCAGCGTCGATCATCAAGCTCAAGTTTCAGTCTCGAGTGTCATTTACAAGTCTCAAGCTTTATTCTCAGTCTCGAGTCTCAGTCTCCTCGAGTCTGAAGCTGGAGTCTAAGTCTCGATTCTCAAGCTCGAGTCTCAATTTCTATTTTCACTCTTCAGCCTCGGGCTCGAGTGTCACTTGAGTCTTAAGCTTCAGTCTCAGTCTCGAATCTGAAGCTCAAGTGTCAATCTTGAGTCTCAGTCCCAAGTGTCAGTGTCGAGTCCTAGTTTTAAGTCTCAAGCGCGAGTCTTAGGCTTGAAAGTCAGTCTCAAGCCTTAAGCTCGAGTCTCAAAACGCGAGTCTCAGTCTCAAGTATCAGTATCAAGTATCAAGCTCGAGTCTCAGTTTCTATTTTCAGTCTTGAATCTCAGGCTCAAGTCCCAGTCTCGAGTGTCATTCTCAAGTCTCAAGCTTCAGTCTCATTGTCGAGTTTCAAGCTCAAGTGTCAGTCTCGAGTCCCAGTCTCAAGTCTCAAGCGCGAGTTGTAGGCTCGAAAGTCAGTCTCGAGCCTCAAGCTCAAGTCTCAAACGCGAGTCTCAATCTTGAATCTCAAGTCTCAAGCAGCAGTCTCAGTCTCGAGTCTCAAGCTGGAGTCTTAAGTCTCGATTCTCAATTTCTATTTTCACTCCTCACTCCTAAGTCTCAGGCTCGAGTGTCATTCTCAAGTCTTAAGCTTCAGTCTCGGTCTCGAATCTGAAGCTCAAGTGTCAATCTCGAGTCTCAGTCCCAAGTGTCAGTGTCGAGTCTTAGTTTTAAGTCTCAAGCGCGAGTCTTAGGCTTGAAAGTCAGTCTCAAGCCTTAAGCTCGAGTCTCAAAACGCCAGTCTCAGTCTCAAGCTCGAGTCCCAGTCTTGAGTGTCATTCTCAAATCTCAAGCTTCAGTCTCATTCTCAAGTCTCAAGCTCAAGTGTCAGTCGCGAGTCCCAGTCTCAAGTATCAGTCACGAGTCTAGTCTCGAGTCTCAAGCTCAGGTCTCAGGCTTGACAGCAGTAAATACTGAAGCTGAGTTACGGAATCGTTTAGCGATAATGGTTCCGTGGATAAAGAATGCCTAAGCTGTTTTAGATTGAGATTTAGAGCCATCAGTGAGGCAGATTTCCTAATTTGGGTACTCTGCGATAATTTCTGAGATGAGTCTTCGATAAGAATAATTGTCCAATTTGAAAAAAAAAAGGTCATTGAAGGTCCTATAAAATTCCAATATTTTTAGGTCACATAAAATATCAAGCAACGACGAAATCTTGATAGGAAACAAATTCTATATGAAGCACTTTTTTCTAAAATATGAAATTTTCTGACCTCGAGACGACCGTGAGACTTGGAAGAATTTTGGGCTGTCACTCCGTTAGAGAGGGTAGGTAGTTGAAAACTTCCACTGTCATTAACGGCGTTTATTGAGGAAAGTGGGGAACGTATTTTTCAGGAATTGGTGAAGCTCAATTTTCTTTCTTAAAATTTCACTCTTTATCTGTATGGCTGTGTACAGAGTGTAGTTTTTGCTCGTACAAATGAAAATATTCCAAGCGGAAATGCGAGACGAGACGTATTATTTGCCAAGAACGCACACAATATGATGTTGGGACAGGGTGCACCTAAGAATAGTACTGAAACTAATTTTACATGGATTCTTGGAGAAGGAATCTTGTAGAAGATCATCGAAACGTTTTAATTCAGCGTGACGTAGTATTCGAGAGCACTGTCACATGGAGGTCTTTTTTTGCCAGGCGTCCAGCACGACAGGCTCAAAAAACTCGTAAGTTTTCTGTGTGCTTCTACCTTGATGCGATTTCTAATTGCTTGAACCTCTACAGATTGAAGTAAAAAAAAATACAGGTGTAGCAAATGATTATTCACAATCTCATGATGTCGGATTTCTTCTCATTTTATTCCAATCTTCATCACTACTTGCTGCTCGATAGGGTTCTGCAGAAGTTTCCGGATATTATTTTCTTGGACAAACGTAGACGATAAATGTTTTTATTGAAGAACAAATCGTACAACCGCTATGAATACCGGACTATATGTCTGTTGACGAAGAGTGGACAGAATATACAAACCCGTTAGAAGGTGGAGGGATTTATTCTTGTCGCTATATAGTATCACCCAGGTAAAATCTTTCCTGCAGAACGTACTATTGTATTTAGCGACTTGAGAAACGTTGAAAGATGGCGACATTTTTTCACTGTCCTGACCTTAATTTGTCACGCACGGTTAGTACTCCTTAGAAACCAGATTCGCGTTCTTCATGCGCAGGACTCCTCACTGCGCATTTCGAACCCTTGACTCTCTCTGGGTGAGTGTAATTCGAAAGTACTCGTACATCTCTCACTGTGTATGCAGGACGTTTCTTGAAGTGTTCAAATGCTCTATATTCTCTTGTGTGTGTGATCGCGTAGTTT
Organism: Aspidiotus destructor; assembly: GCA_035079395.1. NCBI lineage: Eukaryota > Metazoa > Arthropoda > Insecta > Hemiptera > Diaspididae > Aspidiotus > Aspidiotus destructor. The sequence continues at coordinate 3,393,552 of JAVHKZ010000003.1, read as the reverse complement.
TCGAACGCTTTTCAAATGGAGCGAGTGTACTCGATTTCATCTTACCAGTACGTCAGTCGTACGACAATCGTTTCTCTTCCGTTTCCTTATGGTTGTTCCCGAATTTTTCCTGCCAACTGTAAGTGTTGTAGATGGCTGTTATAATTTAATGCTGTTCCGTGTAAATATTGTAAAATCACGCACATATCATATGGTGAATTGATCATTCATAATGCTTGAAAATAGCGAATTTTATACTTCTTTGTACGTAGGATTATGGAATGATTGAATATGTGTCACAAACTAATATTTTCTTACCGCACTTTTAACATAATCAGGGAATAGTGGTCGGCCACCGAAAAATAACGCCGTTCCTCAAAGATATATGCATCAGACATCGCAGCAATATCATCCTCCATCATACGGTGCTCATTCGTCTACGATGCGCGACGGCGCTAATCGTTCGTCCTCGGACATGAAGAATAGTCAAACGAGTTCGACGAATGCGTCGCAATCGCAGAATATGCCGTCGTACTCTTCTGCCAGTGTTCACGGGCAGCGTTCGTATGCGTCGAACGTAGCTTCTGTAGCCAACCATTCGCAGCAAAACGCGCCCATACAACAGTCCAAATCTCAGCGCACGTCTCCGATTTCCGTGAACACGCTACCGAACGGCAATTCGGATTATCAGCCGAAGTCTTTGCCGCCGGTTTCGCCCTCACCGCAATACCATAACCAGAATCAGCAGTCTCAGAACCAGGGAGGAAATAATGTTCTGAACGCCCAGCAGCAACGTAAACACCAATCTCATCATCAACATCAGACAAATTCTAGAGGTGCAAATTTGCTTTAGCTGACTTCTTTCCTTTTTCTTTTGTTACGACTCATTTCTCTTTTGGTGTTTTTAAAACTCACAAATCGCTTGGCATGAAATACGCTATGTACAATGTATCGCTTACTGTTATTGCATACGTTATCGAGAAATTCCAGCTGAATCTAAATTAGGACTGATTGTTCTAAACACATTCTTGTTTACACGCTTACGACTCATCCTTTATGATATAATTCTGTACGATGAAAAAAGAAAATCAAATTTCCTGAGTAAAGGCTATTTCTCTTTTCTGGCAGAAAGCGATTATAAATTCATTTGAAAAAGAAATACTTTTATGTTTTGCTAATATTTTTCCCTTTTTCTCTTCTCGGTACAGTTCGCGAGGACCAGATCAACGAATTGAAGAAATTCGGTTCGGAATTCAATTTAAGAGAAGCTGGAGATGGAGGAAAACCGATACAAGTAGTTTCCAATCGTAATAAATCGCCGCCAGTTTCGCAAACGGTAGTTAATACCGAACGAAACGTCGTTCCCGTAACTATTGTGTCGACCTTGCCGCCGAACAAGTTCACTACGAGCGGTCCGGTGACTGCGCCGCAATCAATATTGGGAGCAGCAGCATCCGCGGTGACGACTGCCGGGTCACTACCTTCGGCGCCGGCAACTCAGGTTGGTTTGAAACAACCTCCGCTTGTTATGCAACAACCAGCGTCGTACCAACAAAGTATGCAGGTGCAACAGCAACGCGCTGAATCGCAAATGATGATGTCACATCAGGGCCACCCGATGACGGCATCAACAGCTATGCATCCTTCTCATCATCCGCAATCGATGCAACCTCCGCCGCAGCAGACCATTATTCAGCAGAAACCTACTCAGAAGATGCATCAAGTGGCCTTACATCCGCAGGTTGTTCTGCCTCCGCAAGCGCCCGTACAAATTCAGCATCCGGCGAATACGCCTCAAACAAAGTCTGTGATAAACGTGCAAAATCCATCTGTGGCGGCGGTAACCGGTAGCGTGCCACAGCAGCCTGTTGTTACTCAGTCTGCTGTTCCGCAACCAGGTGGTGTTAATGCACCCCAATCGGGTGTGCTACCATTAAACATGCACTCGCGGCAACCTCTTCAACAGCAACCCCCTTTGAAGAATCAGACTTCCGCGATGATGGCGCCGTCGGAGCTACCACCCTCGCCTTCCGCGACCGAAGGCGCGCCGGATATTGATTCAGTCAAGGGAAAAGATGGCGACGCTTTAGTTGATGATATTAGTCAGCGTGTGAAAAATGTTCGATTAAATCCAGACGCTAAAGAATATATTCCGGCTGTGAAATCATTCACTCCTGTCAGTGTAAGTAGAACATTCGAGCGAAATGAAACTAAAGTAGGAAAAGGTAGGATGACGTAAATTTTGTAACGTTCATTTAATTTACAGCGATCTCCTAGTACTCCAACTCAGTCAAGACCTCACACTCCTCAAACGCCTAGTAGTTACAATATACATCCGGGAAATACTCCAGTTGCCGCTGGAATACAAATGATGATGCCGGCAATGCCAGCCTATGTCGTAGCCTCTCCGGCTGGCTACGCTCCACCTCCGTCGGCGCAGAGCCGTATCCGCAAAGGTAAGAAAAGAGAAAACTTTGTTTGCGCGCGATAATTCATGGATATAACTCATTTTTTTTCTGTGACTTTCAGTGCCAACGAATTCGCACAGAACTTCCGAATTTCATCCTTCGAATATACCTGTGTCTGCAGTTACAGGGCAACCACTTCTTGCACCACCAGTGCCTCTGCCTCCATCCCATATCGGCCACGGCACTTCATTCTCTGTACCGGCGTACACTCATCACCCTCAATTAGCAGCCTCACATTATCAATCTGTTCAGGTTAGTTCTACTCGTATTTAGAATAGCGAAACCATCGAATGAAGTTCAAATCCGTGGACAAATCTTATTTATAAAACTTATGTGTACAATTTTCTAGTTGGGCTCGTCTACCGCCATTATTTTGAACCTTTTTTTTTTTCTCGTGAAACTCTCTAGTATCCCTTTATGTATGAACGATAGATTGATGTACTTCGATTTGTTGACTTTTCGAATTTTGAAAGTTTGATCATCGTAATTGAGAATTGATGGAGGCTCTGCTCGCACCTAAAATATAGATGAACTTTGATAAGTTTATTTCCATTTCGACGCTTCTACGGCGTCTTCTTCAAAATAGTACAAACGATAGACTAAACTTCTCAAAGTTCATCTGTATTTTTTGTGCGAGCAGAGCCTCCATCAATCTAATTGTAAACTTTTTCTCTACACGAAAAAATCATATCATAATTCTTTTTTTTTTTTTTTTTGAAAATTGTCATTCCGTAGCAACCATTTGAATTATGGAGAAGTTTTCAATTATATTTGCTCTTGAATGGCAATTGAGATCTCGTCTCCAAAAATATTCTCTATCAAAGACGTCCTCGGCTCGTCTGTCGAATTCTTCCTCAGATTAGAGTCTTTTCTTTTCATCGAAAACCAAGTTCTAACAAATCGTCAATTTTGTCGAAATTGTACTTCTTTTCTATCGCGCTTATACTTTTCATCTATTTATTTGTTCAATTGAAACATAAATAAGAAAATTCTCCTAGATTCCTGTTTGAAAAAGTAGAAAATATTATTTCTTGCAGATGATTCGTATGGTGCCGCCGGGTAGCGTGGTTCCTCTGGTACCATCGACAATTGGTTATCACGATACGTCTGGTACAAACGCAACAGCCGTGTACGTTAATCAGGGTAATAGCGCAGCCGTAGCTATGACCCCTCATACAGCTCATGTACATCATCAACAGCATCCGCCGCCAAGTACGGCCCCTTCGCCTTCTCAAACTCCGCAAGGCCCTTCGCAATCTCATACACCTAACAGTTATCAACATCCTCCATTAGCCGCGCAGAGTGCATCTCCTTATACATCGATCATGTGTCCGGTAATACAAGCACCGCCAACGCACGGTCCTCCTCACATGGTTGCTGCTCAAGCTCAACCTCATACAGTACAACAATATATGACGCAGCATCCTTCGGGTGAGTTATGAAAGTATAGGATTGAGCGGCGGAAGGAGAATCGCTTGATAAATAGATTCTTTTCGAACAATAAAATTTCGGTATTAATTTCGAATGTTTCTTTTTGCAGTGAATCCAGCCCACATAGTATCTATCATACCTCATAGCTGTTCCTGATAAAGCCGAGGACCAGTTTGACCTGATTTGATTTCTTTACCACCATAAAAGAAAAAGTGGGAAAACCAGTAAAATGATTGATTAAATTTTAAATGAATAAAAAAAAAAAAAAAAAAAAAAAAAATCTATTAATTTCAGAACAAATGTTGTATAGGTGTAAAAAGTCGTCATTGAATTATTGATACCGATAACTTCGTATTATTGAAGAAATAAATTGAGGGAAAAAAATATTTCATTCAGTTTTTATGATTCGATTGTTTCAATTTCAAAGTTCTTAGATTTCTGCGAAGGGGGTTGGGGTAGTTAATTATCTTTCTTCTTATTGTTTTCTTATATTTTTTTCTTTAGACAATATCAATGTGAACAATTAATTGTCTCTCAGATACAGGAAATTCTGTAATAGAAGGGTAACTTTTTCAAAAAGAGAAACGTATACTTTCAATTTTTTGTTGAAAAAAAAATAATAATAATGATTGAAAAACAAGTACCTTATTTTCATTGATGCAAACCGATTGTTCACATTTTATATTAACAAGAACGAGTATTATTAGCGCAGTTCACAATCAATTTCGTGACAATTTTTGTTAATTTTTTCCCTTCAAGAGTAATATTTTCTGTTTTGTTTTAAAACGTAGACTACGTAGAATTACGTTAATTTTTTATAGGAAGTTTTCATTAAAGTACGCGTGTTATCGGTTCTGATGTTATTGTGTTTCCATCTAATATTGACGCGCCTATCAACTTGCATGTTCTGAGTGAACTTCATTTTAAATTTATATTATACATCTTCTCAACATTTATAATCAAGGCTAAAACCTACCGTACTATATTTAAATTTTGTGATATTTGAGGTGAATCAACCGCTGCCTTTCGACACTAGATATTTTTTAATTTCAATTTTTTCTACTCATGCCGAACCCAAATTGATGGTTTTAATTTCGGTCACTTTTTGTGAGAAACCAACGGAAAAACGTGAAAATCTATCAATGTTGAAAACAATGCGCAAAAGCTATCAATGTAAACGTACGTTAGTTTATTTTCCCCGTCGTCTTAATGTATGCAGATATGCATCGATACAGCAATACTGGAGGTTCAATCTTTGTATCATCTTCAATTCGAGTACTGTTTCATTCTCGTATATGATTGTTGTTTTTTCTCTTCTTTTTCTTTTCGCCTGTAATTCTTTTTCGACGTATCCTTTCATTATCTTTTTTCGGATTCGAAGTAACGTAGTTTCAACAACATGATCAAATATTCGTTGCAGATTTCTCTTTATTCGCAAATGTGTACGATTACGTTATGTTTGTATAATTGAAATGAGAACATCTTTTCCCAGGTCGAGCGGAATGAACTGCTCGAAAAAGGGTTGTTCAATTGGCTAAAATAATTCGATTTATATTTGTTGTACTCCTGCATTTCGTAATGTTTGTAACGAACAGGAAAAACAAGCTGAGTTCTGTTGATTTTTTTCAATATCAGTAATATTTGTTTTTCGTTATTTTATTCGAATCAAAGTTTTGTTGGATGAATTACAAATTAATTCTTAATTCTTTTATTCACTGCCTCCTCCTGGAAATAATGTATTGCTATTATACTAAAGGTCGATAAAACGCAGGTGAGAAGGAACCATTCTAATGTCCACTCTACAATAATTAATTTTTGGAATGGATTTATCAAATGATTTTTGTTGAATGTTCTTAGTTCTCGTGTATTGTGAAATTGTATTGACCGTGAAAAAGTGAAATAAAAGCTTAAGATCAAAACCTATTTGTTTACTAATTACCTATGTTAGGAGTAACCGATACGCTGAATTGATGCCAATAATCTTTAATTCGCATGTGTTGAGAGGGATGGTTAGTTGCTAGCTGCGATAATTCGTGGTTCAGACTGTCAACACGTAAAATTATCAATGTTGACTTGGAAGAATGAACGAAGACTTGATGAATGATATGAGAACAAGTAAACGAATGGGCAACTGGTGAACAAGACATGAAAGATTCAGCATCACTTCTGAAAACACCTTTAATCTTGAAAGCTTCTACTTCCTGGCAGATTAATAAAAAACTCACGCAGTCGCGTGAGTAGTGCACGACTTTTCCTTTGACTGATTAAAACTCATTCAGAGAATCCCTGCTACTAACAACTTGTCAATTTTATTTATTCTCTCGTCACCTTCCTTTTCTAAAGAAAAAAATTGACAAACGTTCAGAAATTCTAAAAGTCATTAGTCACTAAACGAATTGTTCACCAGGTTAATCAGTAGAACATAGATGAATCACTATCAATAATTATTAAGCTCATCCGATCCTTGAACAAATAGTAGGCACACAATTTCAAACATGAGAGTACAACTTGCTTGAATCTGGAAATGATACCATACCAGTAGTTTTAGGGAGATCCGCAGACAAAGAAAAACTGATGAGTCTAAAAAATATAGGCTTATAATAGTGAGCGTGCTCGGAGAAATCGACCTTAGCATCATTTTCCATTTTTTTTTTAAGGGGATAATTTTAAAATATGATGTGATTGCACGTCAAAGATATGTTCGGCGTTCCTGAAAACCACCCTCAATGTTCTAAAATGAATGCTCAATGTTCCACGCGTGGTTCCACCGATTAACTAACCAACAGTCAATGAACGCAAGTTTTCCTTTTGCGATAATTTCCACTAAGGCAGTATGATATCCAATGATTTGAAACAAACTTCTCTTCTTCCATTATCGACATTAACAAATTTGCTCTCACTTAATTCATCGTAAATATAAAGGAAGCAGCAAAAATTATAGCAAGCCTTCATTCGCTTTAATTTGATAGTAACTAACTTTTGATACGTTTGAGATCAAAGTAGGAGCATTCGTAGTTGGATATCCAATTTATTATTAGAGAAAAGTGTTTTTTATCGCTGAAGAACAGAATATTCTTGGATCAAGAGAAACGTCTTGAAGTTCGTTTTTTCAGATCTTTAGAAAAATCGTTCTCAAAAACAAACATAGACTATGCGCTGTTTCGTCGGTACACAAAATTTTTTAGCTTTTACTTTTTCACGAAGTCCTTCATAAAACGATGCGTCGGTATCCGTGTCGAATACGTTTGTACTCAGTCCTAATGAGTACAAAATAACATTCTTGGAAGTTGAATGAAAGGACAAAAATAAAAATTCAATCGATGCAGAAAATGCGCTTGTTATGTAGAAATCATAAATCGATGTAACATTAACGAATAAAGTATAAAATACGAAACAGAATATGCGATAATGCGATTAGTTATTGGCCTGGAGCAGAAAGAGATTTATCCATGAATTTCTTTTTGGCAAAACATAACCACCATTTGGACGGTTTCGAATCGTTATTGGGGAACACTTTATTTACAACACGTGAACAAGTTTCCTGGCGAATCTGTTGCAAATACTGTCTCATTTGTTCTGTAAAACGAAATTTGAAATTAGTGTCAGAAGAGAAACATGTATGATTGCAACACATTTGAATAACGTACCAGCTTCAGTTGCGTTAGCCGGTTTCGCGTACACTGAGTTCAGTGGAAAACCGACATCACCAGGTATATAGAATTTAGATATTCCTAAGGAATGCATTTCTTGAAGAGCTTGACTTTTCGTTGCGCACTTTTGCAGTTTTTTCAGACATTCCGTAATGAACAATGTAATATAAATCAAAACTCGATCTGCTTCATTCTAAATAAGCAAGATACAACTTCAGTCAATAGAATTTTAGAAATAAGCTATCGTTATCGAACATTTACGCACTTTTATTTCATAAGTTCTGAAGAAAACGTTCGCTTTGAAATAGTATAAAGCTTCATCGATGATATCACTTGTGTCTTCATCAGTCAAGATAGGTGCAACCCCTCGAAATTTCGTTCTCAGAGGTAAAAGTGCTAGATTTCCAAGCACTTTCTTGCAGTCAGTTACGGTTGAGTGATACGCCTAAAACACAGCATTCATATAAAGATAAGAATTTAAAAATTTTATAGTTCGGTATCAATTATCTTGGAAGGTACTTACGGGCATTTTGAATGAAAATTGATAACAAACCGAACATTAGATTTTCCGGTGAATATATCCACAATTTCCCTGAGTCTGTACCATGACCGGAACCTCTTCAAACCTTTCGATTCTAAAAACTTGAGTCGACAAAATCACCTGCAGTAACTGGGAGGTAACATGGGATGAATCATTAGAACAACAATCATGAGAAATCAGTTGATACTATTGCGAACTGCGAAGTACACAATAACAATACTTTTCATACGTCATCTCCAGGTCCTTCGTCATCTCGACAAAATTGATGACGTCACTGGAATAACATTATCAGTTGATTTTGTTGTCTTTTGCTCTTTTGGCAAGTTCTTTCTGGCACGGCCGTGGTTCTGGTGATTTTATAAAAGAGGCTACTCCTTGGCTACTCTGATCTAATGTAAACTTGGTTTAAACTACCGTGGTTTAAACCGAATTTAGTGCAACTACCCCTAGTTCTTTTGAGATGTAAGAAAAGAGTTCAAATGAAATACCGCTATTCTATAAATGAGCAGGTATAACAGGTTTGAATAAATAATTCAGTCAGTGGGTGGATATCACCCTTTTTCGGATTATTTTGTGTTTCGATACTTCATGACCACAGGTATCTCTCACAAAATTTGAAAATTTTGAAAGCGTTTTGTAATCCGATGTAAACTGATTGTGAACGACGTAAAAACGTGGTGCAAAAAGGATATTCTGAACATACAAACGTTGTACAAGTAGGTTATCTGTACTAAGTCTGTACTAGAGCACCTACCCATTCTCCAGGCGCCCTAGTCTGTACCATCTACAATTCTGGGGAGAAGTGGCGTTTGCAGGGAAGGCGTTTGAGCATTCGCATTTTCTTGCTTGTTGTCAACAGAACAACTTGATATTTTCATCCCTTCCTAAAAATGCGCAACACGGATTCACAATTACCATTACTGGAGAAAGGGCGATATCCCCCTCACAAACTATTGGTGTTCTTGCGGCAATTAAGTACGTAATATTTTTTTCTAGTAATTTACCTATTCATAATTTTGTTGCTTGTGATTAGGACTACAATTCCTATAAGTTTTGCAGAAAGTGGATGCGTCATTGACGAGTAAAACAATTCACTACATTTAAATTCAGTGTTCTCAAAACTCAGTTTTTCGGATATCGCCTTCTTTCCATCCACTGCCTCCACTACCCTCAACGCCATCCTATACTTGTGCCTCCATTCTAGGTCATAGAATGACACAAATTATTATACCATAAAGTAACATTCTAAAACTCTGTTTCTCAACATTTTCAGCAGCTAGAGTCCGTAAGATAAATATAGGTACTATCTTTGTTTTGAAAAGCTGAAGAAAACTAAAAGAGGATTTAATTTTGGAACCCATTATGATATGAAGAAGAAACCTCACGAGTTCTTTAATTAGAGTTAAACAAAGGAAGGCGCAGGGAACCTGTTTTTATGAGCCTTATGGTGTTTGAAGCATTGCATATCCGGCTCATTGAAGGGGCTGAGCAAATTGGTATATGAAGCGTTGCATATCTACTTACTTGGAGGAGCTGTTTTGATCATGCTATACTCACCGACTTTCAAGCTATACATATGATAGGAATGGGACTTGAAATACAGTAGCTGGACTTGAACTAGGCTAAAACCCCTCCTTGAGTCCTTGCATATTATTGTAGCTTTATGGTATCATTTTAAAAAAATAGATAAATAATTACAATTATTCAGAATTAGAAGTTCCTGATAATAAGATTCATCTAGAATTTCTTCTCCATCCTCAGTTTTAATGAAACAAGTCACTTGATTTATAAAAATGACATCAATAATTATAAAAATTTCTTTGGTTCAATTATTCTTATATTTATTGCCAAAAACTTTCTTGTAAGTATAAATTCTTGCTCTTTACCCTATTTCAAATTTAGATATATGTTGAGCAATAATTTTAGCTAAGTCATATTTCTGTAGTGAACATTTTTCAATTTTTTCATCTTTACAATAATATTATATAGGTAATTGAGTTCTGATATATTTATTTTCAAGCTTGTAAGTAAAGCCATAATTTATGTGTAAAAAAATTTGATAAAGATTTTAAAATAAATTCTGTCCTCGGGTTTTTTTTTTTTAATTAGATTTTTTTATAAATGAATATGACCATATGGTCCATATTGCTTGCAATAGATGGATTTTTTAAAGGAAAATGATTGTAATGATGTTTATGATTATTATGATCAAGATAATACAGATGATTATATATGATTCTGAGAATGAATCAGATATAGAAAATTGTGCAAAAGTTGTTATGAGGAAAAGAGTTTTTTCCGTGGTAGGCAGAACTATTGCCAAATTTTATTTCAATAAAAGTTATTATATCAATCCAGATAGACCTACTTTAAGTAATAATTTTATTTCAGATCCTGATTTATCAGAAGCTGGACCTGCTCATCAGGCCCAGCATACAGAAGATTTCCTTACTCCCATTGACGTTAAGAAAATTGCCAGGAGCACCTCCAATGTGTTACAATTAATTACAGGTAGCGTCCCAATCCGGTTCTTGTGAACACAGGATGAATTCAGGATGTCAGCGTAGGAAAGAAATACAGTTGACAGTTGCGTGCAGGTATACCTTTTTTTGTGTGGGTATACCTTTTTCCGATGAATTGAATGAATTGAATCGCATTGCGTCAAGTGATGCGCCTACAGCAAGGACACAATTCTTATTCTTAATAAGAACTTTCTTTCTATGATGGGAGCTAAAATTCTCATTCATGGCTCAAATTTTATTCCTGAATGACTTGAATATGTGGCGAAAATTTCAAGTTTATAGGTGAAGCGATTCTCGAGTTATAAAAGGACAGACAGACGAACGTTCTGCTTTATGTTAGGCTCAAAGACCAAAATCGGACAATGGCCAAAAAAAACCTGCACGCGTTTTGGAAATGAAAATATGACAGAACACAAAAATTCGCGAACGCGTTCTGGTAAAATTAAAATTGTCAGCACTCAAAATTTGTATTGTGGTTAAAAGAAAAAATGCTTATGCAGCCGCATTTAAGCAACACACAACTTTTCACCTAAATATGCAAGTTTAAGTACAGTGCTTAATTCCTATGTTTAGGACTCCAACTTATTTTATAAATCTTTCCCTCAATAAGACTCACATATTTTCTCCAACTCTTGCCTCTCTAATTCATTCTGGATCAACATCAACGATTCTCTAGCATCATTTGAAGTTATCCTCATCAGACGCTCTTCTCTTTATCCTTTCATAGGCTGTTGATTTCACGGTCTAATTGCTTTTTTAACAAAAAATCTATGCTGTAACAAAACCATAACAACCCCCTCCCCCCCCCCCCCAAAAAAAAGATGCCGTTTCTAATTATAACGCTAGCGGGCGTAACGCTAGGACTTGGAAAATTCGTGATCATCTATGGGCTATAGTATATAAGGACTTGGAGAATTTTTGAGCTCTATATACCCTCTATTAGCTAGTATAAACGGGCAAGGGCACTGATTGAAAAGCTGTCCATTATTTTGAAAGCCCTAGATCATACAGAGTCATGGACAACCATGAGTCCATGAACCATGTAGGTGTAGGGATTGCGGAATAACTGTCATTATAACAGTTATGACCAGTGACCAAAACAAAATGAGAATGTTGGACCATTTGACCAATAACCGTTTCAAGTAAAATGTGGGACTGACTGAAACTGTTTGAACGTTTTGGTCAATAACCGTCGATCGTTTTAAATTTTGAAACTGACCGGACCCATAACCGTTAGCCGTTTCAAATTATTTTGGTCGCAATCCCTATGTAGGTGCCCTACAACACTGCTCTCTATTGAGTGGAACTATGAAACCAGGTTCTTCAATGACTACTCGAGCCGAAGTGCTTACGGCTGTATGCTCCGCACCACGGAGCACGTACTCACGTCGACACGTTTTGATTCAAATTTGGTCACACTGTTATTTAGAATCACCACTCAGATGCCATTCAGTGGAGACGTCGAGAAGCCATTTTGATTCGTTTAGCTTCAATTTATTTTGATTTTGTGAAGACGTTTTCAGGATCTGTCGTCTACGTTGAATGTTCTTTGAATTAAAGATTATTTGTTCAACATTGACATTGTATCTTAAACCGCAGTGTTAATTTCTCATTGGAGGCTGAGTTGTCGAACAACGTAAATGGCGTGTGCAACTTTAAAACGTTCGCTGGATTTCGATCCCGTGCACAATCATGTAAATCCTACGAAACGTCAGAGATGTGCTCCGATGGTTATATCTCCATCTAGTTCACCTCCAGCAAATCGAAATGAAGTTTCGCACTCGGTTTTCTCTGGTATATGTCCGAGAATGTCTCCCGGTGGGTTTTTTAGTTATTAAAATTGTTCAATTAACATTGACTACTTCTACTTAGACCTCATTTCAAACAACTATCAACTTCGTCGTATATTATTCGTACCGTACTATCTATTAGCTTATATTTCTGATGACACAACTTAATTTTCATTTCTTCATGATCCGTATTTGTATGCATTAAATATATATATTTGCTGTATATTGGTGAATTGAACTGAACTTGATAATATTCGATTTGTCAGTAACGTATTAGCCATTGTCTACCACCTTTTCTTTGTTTTCCGTTGCACTTTCGTATCAATGCATTCTTTTGAGATGAATAATTTTCTTGCAGATATGATGGTTGCCAGTATTCGTGAGGAAATCCGAAGGATGCATCGGAAAAAGCAGTTGCATTTCAACCCAAAATTAACGGAATCAACTAGTCTGCCAGACACAGCATCTGAATCACTCGGATCATCGCCATCTTCATTTTCCTCTATTTTTCCAGCTAATAATCCTGATAGACCTCTTTTCACGTTTCGTCAGGTCTGTGTTACGTAATCTTGATACAATAGAATATTTATGTTATTGTTACATTACGTTTTTTCTCCCTTCATCATAATAACAGGTTGGGTTAATTTGTGAACGTCTAATTAATGAGCGTGAAAATCAAATCAGAGAAGAATATGACCGATTTCTAAGTATGAAATTATCCGAACAATATGAAGCATTTGTAAAGTTTTCAAATGATCAGCTGCATAAGAGATTTGACGCGGGAGCAGTACCTAGTTGTGAGTATTGAGCTGAGTAGCGAGAAACCAATCCAGCATGCAATCATCACGTATTGTATTTGCTCATTTCAATTCTGTTTCAGACCTTTCCTAAATTAATTGGCGGTACATACAATTACTAAAGTCGACAAATTTTCCGTGGGTTAAAAATTTTTTACAGAACATTTCAAATATGAGCAGTTAACTTCACTCGTACCGATCGATTATCAAAAAATCACTTGTCGTGATTCAGTATAGTTTCTAAATTATTAGATGGATATTGATATACTCAGAGCTATCGTGATGTAAATAATAATGTTCATCTTATTTTACAAACCTCTGATGCGTTACTATTATGATGATTTTTAGATCGAATATTCTCTCCCTAAGTTGTACACTGTACTTTTGAAAATTTTATTCATTACGTCGTAGTTATTGCTTGAAAATATATCTTTGAATGCTGCCCTCTCCCCCTCCCCCTCATTCTTGTCCATAATGTTAGCATTTCTGATACTATTGTTAGAATTACCACTGTATGTGATGCGTTTATTTTTAATTTTTTTTTCTTTTTTTTTTTTCAATGATAAACCTCATGTATTCAGTGACTTAAATTAATTAATTATTACTTTTCATTTTTCCTCTTTCTGACACAGATATTCATTCAATCTGCTTTTGATATATTATTCATGAGTAAGAATCCACAACTTTGAATGTGGGTGTTGAAACCAAAAATGTAATTATCGTCAACTTTCTTTCATAATATCTTGAAATATTTTTCCGTTAGTATCGTTTCATGAACCACTTGTACTTTCTTGTTGAGAAATAGTCGGTTCGATCGTTTTCTTTTGTCTCCTCTGTTTTTTTGTTCTAGAAATTACATATGTTCTCAAAGAGCTTGCATGTAATCTATTACCCGCGTATATGATATTGCAGATCATATTTTTCAAAAATTGATCGCTTTCTTTTTCTAATTTGTTTGGAAAATGACGGTCTTCCTTTGCGATGATTGATTGGTTCGTAGGACGCCTGGAAACAACGAAGAATGAAACGGCGGTTCACCTTAACGCTCTAAGAGACTTGGAAAGAAAAATTAGTGAACTTCGTCCCAAAATTCTGCAAATCTTCAATTGCTCAATCCTCCTCACACCTTCTTTCGAACTCCATATCTTTTCCAATTGCCCTGGCTTCACTTCAATTATACGTAATAATCACTGATCATGCGTGTATGCGATCGGCTCGTTCAATTTTCATTTTCATCCTTGATCATATTCTGAAGTCTTTAAGACGCGCTGGAAGCTTTCTTTTGTCTAATCCTCCTAAGGATACATTTTTAAATCGGAGAGTAGTTTGTAAATGTTTTTTTCTTGTTGTAAAAAGTTCGTTCATGTAATTTGTTCTTTAAATTGTACTCCTTTTCTGTGTATACAAGTATAAAAATATATTTCGATTTAAGCCGTATCTCCTTGAACATAATATACAATTTTGTAATAGATTGGTGTTTTATTTTTTAGATTACCTTGGCTTCAAGAACTGGTTATTACGAAGTGCTTAATTTACTATTAATTGGCAAAAGTAGGGGCAGAATCAGTATCATAATACTGTACTTGGGTTTCAATGACTCATTTATTTTTTGCTGCAAGAAAACCAATTCTTGTTTTTTACCAAAGAAATCAAAATCTTGGGCGACGAGATTACAAATTTATGAAATTTCTAGTTTGCTATGTAACAGCCCCGTAGCCAGACCATAATTTAAGGGGGGCAACTTTTCAAAAAACAATGGTAAAAATTTTTTGCTTTTGTTCTGGTCAAATTGCCGGGGGGCAATGCCCCCCTGGCTACGGGGCTGCTATGTAATGCTGGTGGGCTCACTTCTGGAGATGTTGATAACCAAAATGTTTCTTGAATACGATTGCATTGAATTACCTAATCATATTGAAAATAGCCAGTTATACCCTATTGTCAACTCATTTCTGGCTCATAAGAGTTGATAGAATGAGGCTTGGAAAAATAATATTGATCCTCACCCTCGAGATACGGTAAGACGCCGAGAATATGAAGAATGTGAAAAAGTACATCATGTCTGCATTATGAAGCAGTTGGAGACAGGAAACGGCCGATCTATATTATTAAAAGAAAAATATTAGCGAAAAAGACGATTGTGTGAAAGCATATTGTATATTAAGGAACTCAAAAAAAAATTATAGTAAAATAAATGAAATAACACATATTAATCAATAACTCAGAAGCAGTGCAGAAGTATAAAAACAGCGATTAAAAATGGTTTCGAAATACAAATAAAATACATCAATACTGAGATAGAGAGTGGAAAGATTGAAAGTACTTATATGAAGTCGAGATGGTGTTGACGTCATATCAAGAAAAAAGCCACGTAACAGTTATCGCTCGATGTTTTTTTATTTCATAAGCATTAAATACTGTGACTCGTAACGAATGAACAAAATAAATTAGACGCTATGCTAAAACAATTGAAAAAAGTGAATAAATTATTACAAAATAATTGAAATGTTCAGTGTGAGTTATGAAAGTATTCGTAATTTGTGCAATTATATTATCGATAGTTCTATGAATGATATAAAACCAATACAATACTTCAACTTGAATCATCGAACATACGCATGGAAGACAATTAGTCATCACACTTGACCAGATTTACTTTCTTAATTTACATATCTATTAATCACGATCTCTATTATTTTATTTGTTCCTCCTTTAGAAATTTTAGAACTGAATAATATTGATACAGATCCAAACAGACTCAAAAATTAAATTAGAGTAATTGTAAAATAGTAGACGTATTGGCAAACCCTTATTCAATTTTCGCTATCGGTATCAACAGAATCCTCGTCGTTTTCTGAATCAAGTCCAACATCGACGTCATTCAAACTTTCATGCTGAAGGAAAAGAAGAGAAAAAAACATTGAAAAATTTGTTTGAGTCAATGAAAGGCGAGATTATTCAAATTGAGTGTCGTTAAATGAGGCTAAAAATTAGCAACACGTCCGTCAAAAACTTCATTAGTATACGTTAGTCAAACACAAAATTCAAACAAGTTTCAAATTATGACATTCGTAAATTAGGATCAGAAATATCTAGGTGAACAGGAGAAGAATTTCTTCATCTCCAACTAATAGGAGGAAACTTACATTCATGTATAAAATCAAAACAAAGGCACAAGCATTGGATTTCTTCTGAGGTCTTATTTAATCATAATTATTTTTGGGCATTGTGCAGCAGAATCGAGGAGACACCAAAAATTAGGCTTGAAACAACTCAAAACTTCGTGGAATTTTTGATGAAACTTTTCGTCATTAGTGCAGCTGATCCGAAATGAACGAGAAGAAAATTTGGGCCCTTCACTTGCTATTTTAAACTCGATTCTAATCTCATTACTTTCAGATGCGTAGAGTCACTACGATTTTGTTAGTACAAAACAATACTTCATGTTTCTGAATATGCAAGAGTGAATTGTTATTGTGCAGCTTGAAAACAATAATGTATAACTAAAATATTTTCAATATTTTTCCGCCATTAAATGAAGCAGGATTTACGTATTCTGTGTTGACTCATTTCGAAAATGCGAAAAACATTCAGAAGTTTGTAAAATCGTTTCTCGAACTTCAAATTATTACCAAGCAACAACATGTAAATTGCTTTTTTTTATTGCGACAAACACTGCCAATTTGGTTTACGATCGAAGGCTCAGAGCACAAATCGCATTTCTAAATAATAAAATTCTCCAAGCTCACACCTGAACAGACTCTTTTGAAACCTCATCTTCATCAGTTCTTGGATCATTTTCGAGCTCATCATTTTTTGGAAATGAACTTGTCAAATCTTCCTCAGAAGATGCGTCAAGATTATTGGAAGAATCACGAAACTCTTTCGGACTATCACCAAGGGTATTTGGAGTTTCATCGGGTTCACTCGATTCAATTTCATTACCTATCGACATCGTCACTGTTTCCGGTTCTGTTTTACTTACAGTGTCTACAGGTTCTTGCGCACTACAATAAATAACGGAGTTAGACAAAGCACAGAGTCGTTACATATACTCCTGCAAGAATGTTCCGTTTTACTTTAACAAAGCAAGTAATATTCGTTCATTATCATTCCCGAAAACCATATGGTAATGCTTGAACATAAAAGAAGTATTCGCAGAAACCCGATCTTACCTTTCGCGGGAGTCCTCTTTTCGTAAACCTTCATAGGTGGAATCCTGAAAACGATATTCATTTAGCGTGAGTTAGGTGTACACGTACACAGAAAATTCCCTTCACTGTTGTGGAACTCACTAATTTCGTTTCGTTTCGCACTCCATTTTCTACGATCGAGTTACTACCGTTGTCTTGACCCAGAGACAGAAATTTCTCGAGCTCGTCGAGTTCATTCGCCATATCAAAATCTTCGTAATCCTAGGACAATAAAACGTAGATCTTGATAGTTTTAGACCACAGAGATTTTACAAAAATTATGCCTCTATCGAATTCAATGACTGGCATGACATAATGACGTACCCCGCAATAAGTATCACCATTAAATATTTGAGGAGGTAAGGCGTACTTCGAATCTCGAGGTTTACTATTTTCTTGCATGAATTCTTTATCATTTTCACTACCTGGTTCAGCAATATCAATAACTGTATAGTCGATATTTTTACCGTCCAGAATCATCGTTACTCGTTGCTGCCGCTTCTTAACCTGCAATAAAATTCAACCGTAAGTTTCGAGTTTTTGCTGAAGTCAATAGAACAGCCATCACGATTAGTTCATACCTCCTTATTTCCGGAACTACCGGAAACAAATACTCGAATAACCATTGCGGGCTAAAGATAAAAATAAGAAAACTATAATTACAATAAACTCATGAAAGAGTTTTAATCGAAGAGAAATTCAAAAATCATCTATTCTTCCAATTTAAAAAGGCAGTTAGGAAACCTCGTACTCGCACGTACTAATAATCCAGAATCTAGATCAATATCTGGCGGATGATCTAGATTCGAGAACGGCAAGCTGATTGCCGTCTCAACTGCTGATTACAAAGAGTGAACAGTCGAAAAGTCGATACACTTCCCTCACTCTCGAGTCTCGACAAGTTTGACAACTCATCAATATTCAAGATAGCGTTTCGGAGAAAATATCTGTTTTCCCTGAGCGAAGCATTCGTTTCCCTTGATTCATATTTTGACTATACTTCATCGAAATCGAATAGTAACATCGATCTATGACGTCATGATTCACGAAGAACGATCTTCCATTATATTTTCTTATCACCTTATCACCTTCATGAATAATTTAAAGTACAAAGTTTCTACCAAGAGTCCAAGAACCGAATACCATTGTACCATCAGACTTGCCGACGAGAAATTTATTCAACAATAATATGAAGTACATCGTTATTTTATGAGAACAACAGGTAAGAATAAAAATTAGTCTGTATAAATGATAATTTCTTTCAGGAAAATATCTCGTTATCTTACGTATGTCGTGGAAAAATGTCATCGTAAACCAGCACACTTGACAAAAAATTGAACAGTTTATACGCATACGACACCACTCCGGTAATAGGTTGTTTCTTTCTACCATGGTAGTTTCAAGTCAGCTTGACCAAATGAATAGCAGCTGGATATTCTTCCATTTTTGGCTATTTGTTCTGATATCTCATGAAAGCAGGAAGCGATGAAAAAATGAGTATAGAGTACTATCCATTTCTGACTCGTGGATGGTGTATTCGATATGATGAACCTTACTTCCTAAATCATCATCAATGTATCATTCATTGTGAAAAAATATTGAAAGTTTGAGACCCATGATAACGGAATATACGTGAGGTGGGTATTAGAAAAGTGCTATAAATAAAATGATCTCTTACAATTGCAAATTTTACATGAATTGATTTGATTTATAGTCCGGCGCGCTGGTTGTCGTCTGCTTCGAGCCGCGTGTTGACAAAATTCTTTTAAAAATTTGTAAGTCATTTGGAATGGGACAACAATCTTTATCATCGTCGCAAGTTTCAATATTGAGGAGCCTACTTCCAGCTTTCGATGGAAACTCACACAGGTCACTCATTTCTGCTCGCTTCAACTCAGAATTCGATGTACGATCTGCATTCCAAGGCCATTCACTGACGTCTTCGGGTGCCTTAAAAAAATGAGAAAACATTGTGTTTATGAGAAAGAGTCATTTGACCCAAAAACGTACCTTCGAGATTGCCTCACCAGATGTAATCGTTTTTGCTTTACGTTACCACCTGGTATGAATGATGAGAGTCCTTCGTTGATTAATTCTTGAAGTTCTTCATTTCCTCCAAATCCCTCTACATCGTGCGGCCCATACGGACATATTATTTTGGCACTCGTTTCTGATCGTCTTCCCATCCGCGGAATCGATTTGGATGCCTTTTGATAGAAGTCGTCTCCTGCATAACCTCGTATATGAACTTGGGGGAAGTCGTGTTGGTTTGATAAATCTACTTGTTGAAAAACCTCACCTGCTTTATTTCGATACCTAGGCGCAGATTTCATGTCGAATGATGCAACAGAGTGCAATAACAATAAGCATAGGACTGAAATATTAGAGCACGTCAATAAATTGGAGATCTTGATCTTTTACCTTATCCTACAGACTGGTTAAAATATCTTAAAAGCTTACCTGATTTCAGGAATAATTGTGCCGAATATATCATTTTAATAGCTGATTTCAATCACCATGAAAGTCACCCCGTCGTGGAGCTCAAAATTCGCGAAGAAAAGATTCTACTAACGAATAAAGTATTCAACGCACACTTTATATAGTGTGTTGGCGAAATTTTGGATTAATTTCATGTCTCGAATTGGAGTAGTAGACTCACCCAGCGGGAAACTAGTCGATCTACTTTTGTATGAGGGTACAATACAATTGGAGAAAATGAAGCATCATTTACTTAGAATACACGTGTTTTATTAAAATTAGCCTTTAGTTTTTTCATGTTTTCGCGTTCTAGTTCAGTTATATCATCACATATTGAGTAACAGAGGTGTCCCACTTCGCGCTTGGCTTTCCGTTTCGTAAAGAACTGATAATATAGGATGTATTTTGTTAAAGTCCAGTCGGAAAACTCGGGCCAACATTGATCTAGAAAAAATATACTGCTGTGGATGGCCTATAATAAAATAGATGAGATATATCAGGGTATTGTTGTTCTCTTAAAAGTATTCATTTTGCACACTTCCATGTACCTGCCACGTTAGGAAGTCACTCAGTCTTCTTTGTTTTGATGTACGAATTACTATATCAGGTTTTGGAGAATAGCGAGTGTACATGAAACAGTCCAAAGTTGATTCGGTGATGTGCGACTCGGTAAAATATTTGTTTAGTAATCGTTCAGACGCTTGGGTCATTTCAAACTTAGCTGCATGAGAGCATAATTTTACAAATGTGTCGTAAAATTAAAACTAAACGTGGGCACATGAAAAACCTTACGCTTACCTGAATAATTAATTGCCAAATTGATAGTTGTATGCGCGTTTGAATTTGAGTGACTCAGTAACTGATTGCATAGCGTATGGATGTTTGAAGGTAAAGATGATGTATCTCCTATTATGTTGTAACAATAATCAGCGCTGGAAGTACATTGCCGTTCGTTTTAAATAATGTAATAACAATAATGCAGATCACTGAAAAAGAGTAAATGAGTAGACGCATTGATGAATGAATTTTTAATCATGATCCTCACTTGTAGGACAGTAGCGACTTCAATAACTTCTCTATTACTACGAAGATATCGTTTTTTTCCTCAAATTTTCTTTGATTATTATGATTACTGTAAATGAAGAACGTTAGATCGGTAATTTTCAGCATCGAACTGAGTTTTATTTGGTGTAAAATTTTTTCCATCCTGAAAATGAGACAAGTAATAGAGTAGGGTGTTGAAATGAAGTAAAAAATTGAGCGTTGTACCCTTTCATATACGCCTCATGTCTTGAAATATTGTGCCGCTTAGAGTAAGTACGATTTCCATCAGCTATGAAGGCAACGTGTAGTGAATCGCCGCGAAATTGTAAAACACTTACGCATACACAAAAAATGTACTCGGATATCTTTTGCTTAATCCGGTTTAATAGAAAAAACATCCACTCGATTATTTCCATCGTTATAACTGATTTCATTTTCAAGTCTTCGCATTGAATAGAATTGAAATTTAAATTTCCTCGGGTAACAATTTTGTCAGATCTAATTAAAAACGGTGAGAATTTTCTCATCATGCGTTTGTTGGAAAGTGGATGTTATGTAATTACTGCGCGTTACTACAAAGAATGATGCAAATCTAAACGTGACCAACTTACCTCCATTTGTTTGAAATTATTTTCAGCATTTTTTTTTTTTTTTCGATCCGAAATTGATTCCGAAACAAATTTCTTGATTGATTTCCTCTTTGAAGGATCAAATCTAGTCGTTACAATTTTGGGACTTCGTTACTGTGTCGTACCTCGATACCTTGTATTAGATCAAATTGAATTTTCCACTTCTCTACGAATCTAGAAAAATTGAATTATGATAATTCTGGTACTGCGCGTTTTTTCTTGCTAAAGGAATACTTGTTTTATGAAGAAGTGAAAACCATTCCTGGTTTCATTCTTCTGGATGATCGAATGATAGAATTTTCAGTGTGCACGTTTAGGAAAGAAATATTTTTGTTGCACCCTATTCTGGCTCTATCGATCTCTTGAGTTAATGAAGGAGACTTCTGCATAAGGACTACCTCTACCGAATTCTTAAATTACTGTCGTTCACTGATGAGAACAGAGGAGAAGCACGGAGTTTCAAAATCTTTATATTTTACCTAACTCATGAAAATCATAAAAAATGTCCAATATTAGGTACTTCTTGATGATTTTTCCAGCTGCCTCCTCTAAAGCCTAATATCTGTAGCTCAAAATACGAAATTCTTCTGCGTTTTTTCTTCCTCTCAAAAAATTTCAAGTTCCTCCTTCATGTATTCAGAGCTTGAAACATTGGGTATTGTTCCAACTCGCAGATGAAGTATGTTTTTATCCCGAAAACTTTTGTGGTGTTGTTGCGTCATACCCACCACATTTGATGGACTAGTGAACTATATTTGTTAACTTGGTATGAATTGATAGTCATCAAAACTTTGTCACTCGAGTCCTTGATATGAGAAATCTGTGAAAGAGACCTGCAGGAATTAGTAATGGTGAATCTGTCAGAAAGCTCACAGAAAAAAAATTACTTGAAAAGAAAAGATTTCATGGTGAGCTTTGGCGCATTTGAAGCGGCAGGTGACCTCTCCGGCAATGCCCCGCTCCAATAAAATTCTAGGCCTAAAAAACATTCAATTTAAGATCCAATCAAATTCTAGTCCAGACTAGAAAGAGGGAATTTTTGAGTGCGTCCCCAAGAGATAGAGATAAATTTGTATGAAATTCAGAAAAAAAAATCAATATTGAGACTCCAGAGATAAAGGTGAGAACAATAACCCTTAACCTGGCTGCTTTTTGCATGAAACACTTTTTATTTTCCTCAAATTTAAATTTTTGATTTGTACATGGATTTTTTCTCTGAGGAAAGTACCCGTCAAAATATCTTTCCATAGAATATAAGAAGCAGTGATTACGTCAAAAAAGTTGTAGTCTTAGGGTTGGGTATATGATGATTGATAATAGATGTTATATTGTTCTAGGGAGTTAAATTAAGCAAATTGGGTTAAGGCAAATGGTCTGATGCTTATGGTGTGAGTAACATATGAGACTCATTTATTGGCCTGAGAAAAATAAGTTTAATAGAAAACACAATGGAAAAAATCAAAACAACTTATCATGCAAAATATCATTTAGTTTATTCAATATTTTGATCCATTAAAAAAAAGTGTCAGAATCAATTATTTATTAATCAAAATAATAATTATTATTACAAATTATAATTATTGATCAAGTAAAAATTTATTTATTATAACAAAAATGATTAAATTCGATATAAAAAATAATTCAAATTACATAATTTATAGGTAAATTAAATTAATGAATATAGTTTTTTCGTTAATTTTAAAAATTTCATCTTTATTAATTAAATTTTAATGATAATTTAAAGAGTTATAATTAATATTTTGAAAAAGTAAAGATCTTAATCAAATTTTATTATTATTTAATATCGAGGTAATAAACTAAAACTATTTATTCAATTATCCTATTATCCATAGAGTGATTTTAAATTTAATTGAAACTGAAAAAAATTCTTCTAAGTATATTACCCCCATAAAATTTAATTAAATTAATGTATATCATTTTAAATTAGATTTTTGTCAAGTCGAGTTATTAATATATTTTTTTTTGAAATATAATAATGCCAGAGGCGATTCATTCCGCCCTGTAGGTAATTTATTTTGCTCCAAAGCCGGCTCCGGAGCCGGTTCATTCTGCTTCAACCCATAAGAAGTTTTATAACGTTATAACGTTTCAATAAACAAAACGGAAGCAAAAAAACGATATAAAAACGTGACAAAATGTTTCTGAAAAAAAACGTAACGAAACGAAATAACAAAATGCAAGATTAGAAATGTAATAAAATATAACGTTACAAAAAATTTATTTCGTTTACATTCCCTGCAAAACGTACAAGAGTTACAGTCGCTCCAACAATTAGTGATGGGCGATAGTCGATAGTCTCATGCTATCGATAGTCCCGATAGTTTTTCCTGCAAAACTATCGATACTAATGATAGTTTGAATGAAAAACGTTGATCAGGAGGAAAGTACCTGTGCTACTTGTGAGATAGATACTTTTCTCCAGATCGTTATTTTTTGGAAAATACTGTGAAGGAATGCATTCTAGTGTTATCAGCTGATGGACGCGACTAAGAAATACTTCAAAAACGTGGCCCCACACCCAAAAAGCACGTATATGACCAAAAATGAACGGTGAACGGTCAACTATTTGACATTCCAACGGTCAACTATTGGACATTCCAGTTCCTTTCTCTTTCTTTCAAATGTATTATCAGTAAATTCCTGCCAATTTTTTGATTTTGATAAAACAAGAAAAATTTTTGAACTATCGATAGTTTCTCAAACTATTGACAATACTATCGTCGATGTTTTTGGAAAAAACTTATCGATAGTTTCTCAAACTATTGACGATACTATCGTCGATGTCTTTGGAAAAACCTATCGATAAAATCGATAGTCTATCGATAGTTCTCATCACTACCAACAATAGACAGACAGAAACCAGCCGATTCCTGATCATTCAGTATTCACTCGACTTGGTTTTCCCGTTACAGTTACAAAGTAGTTCTTCATTGGGACCTATACTTTTCCCGAAAAAACCAGTGTTGAAGTCTCATATGCGATCTCTTTTTTTTTCCTGCGCTTGCGTTGTCTAACTTGAGCCTATAAGAAATACTGTTGGAAATGTATTTGGCCTTTCAGTTGGTTGGGTGACTGATTTACAACAATAAGCGTTCATACCAATGTAAGGCTAGGAGTGATGATAATTATCACGAAAATATATAAGTCCTGAATGAGTAAAGTTCTGAGTGTGAATATTACTTACACATAATCAACTAAATGTACTCCGATAATGATAATATCAACAAGAAATTGCTGGAATAGTGAATAAAGAGCTAACGAGACAAAATGAAAGCAAAACATATCCATGATCTTCTGTTTCATCTAAAGAAAGAAATTTAAAACAAGCTTCTTTTATTAAAATTTGAGTAGACATATTTTTCTCTTCTCGGAGCAATAAATAAACGACGTAATTATTTGCAGGTACAATCAGAAGATTACACTCGTTGAGAAAGGATACATCATGACGCAGATCGCTCCTTCAGAGTCGGAATGGTTACCAGAAAAGCCGTTCATATGGTTGCATACGTTCGTTTTCAGTGTATTGAAACGAGGTAATTTACCGAAACATATAGCGATTGTAATGGATGGAAATCGTAGATTTGCGAAAAAGAATTGCGTTCAAAAGAATGAAGGTCATGAAAAAGGGTAAGTGCCAATTACCACACTCTACAATTTCAAACTTTAATTAAAAGTCGGTGAATTGAAAAATTTGCTCCTCGTTTCAGGTTTAGCAAACTAACTGAAACTCTGCAATGGTGTCTAGATTTGGGCATTCTCGAAGTAACGGTTTTTGCGTTCAGTATCGAAAATTTTAAAAGAAGCAAAGAAGAAGTTGACGCGCTTATGGACTTGGCACGAGAAAAATTCAGAAGATTGATCAGCGAATGGTAAAGAGGTCATTTTGACGCAATTTGATTTGTTTTTCTATTGATGAAAATTAATTTAACGTCTATGTAGGAGAAAATTACAAGAGAATGGAGTGTGCATTCGAGTTGTGGGTGATTTAACATTAGTCCCACGGGACTTACTCGTTCTCTTTCTGGTTGCCATGTTACTGACCAAAGATAATAAGCGTGCTTGTCTCAATATCGCATTTTCATACACAGGTTTGTGATTCTTTTTTAACCGACCATCTCGTTGCATACCTAATAATTTTAGAAGTTGACAAGTTTTTCTTTCTTTTTTTAGGTAGGGCAGAAATGGCGTGTGCTGCTGGTCTTCTCGTTCATGGTTTACGCAATTTTGAACTGAATGATATAAATACCAGTGCCGGACTTATCGATCAATGCCTTTTCACTTACGTATCTCCGTCTCCTGAATTAATCATTCGAACTTCCGGAGAACATAGATTAAGTGATTTTCTTCCTTGGCAAGTATGTACCAGTAGTTGATCTAATCTAGAAGGATAATAATTTTGAAACAATTCTCACAATGTCCGTTCAACTTTATTTTGCAGGGCGCAAACAGTTGCATTTATTTTGTGAATGTTTTATGGCCAGACTTTTCGCTCTGGAATTTTATTTGTTCCATATTTTACTATCAACACTCTGTCAAAGAGTATAAAAATTATCCTAAAATAGATAGTAGAAGCAATTGTGATTTTGTAAACCGTGTACAAGAAAGCAGACTGAAAGAAACCGTGGATATGTGCGAATGTGAAGGTCAATCATTCGATTGGAAGAAATTCAACGCGTTCACAAAAGAAGAACTTTATGAATATTATTTGAGGCATTTGAATCCATGCATTTAGTCATTGTCATAGAAATTATGTAAATCTCGATCAAATACCTATTGAATGGACTATGTAAGTCCAAGACATAATTTTGTGTAGGTACTGAATCTCTGTTTAGATCAGCTAATGCTCGAGATATTCATATGTTACAAGTTATTTATAATCACTTTTTGTTGAATGTTTTTCTTCTTCTGTTTGTGTTCATATATATATATATATATATATTTTTTTTTTTTTCAAGAATGAACTTTGTTATCAATTATTACAAAATACTATTCAGATGTATTCAATTGTGGCACAAATATGCGTTTCTAACTGGTAGTTGTCCTGCTGGTCTTTTTTGAAGAAGAAAAAGATTATTGAAAAAAAGCTTCTAGCGGAGCCAATTAGAAAAAGATCATGTTTCATGTCTGCTGTCCTTTTGTGAGGTTTTCATTCTTCGTTTGTTTTCAGTGTTAACCTAATTTGCTTTATCATTAGTTGAGCGGCTCGCGTGTTTGTTCTGAGGGTCAGTTTTATAGTTCCAGTTAGGGTATTTCAAGCCAACGGCGTTTGGGTTGGTAGAAACCTACTTTAAAGAATTTCAAGCATGTATCTAGTATAAGTCTAATTTAAGACTAGTAAAACCTTAAGGAGGTCTCTTACATCAATTATAATTCTAGTTTGAGACTGCTAAAATCCTAGTAAGCTAACACCTAGTTCAAGGCCACGTCTAGAAAAAGCCCAGAGCTCAGACCTACCACCTTCTTGGTCTAGTTCAAGGCCTATATAAAGAAGGCTAAACCTACTATAGTAGCTAGTTAAGGTCCAGTTTAATAGAGAATTCAAAAAAGAAATACAATACCTACATAGGATACCTAAGCCTGCTAGTATAAACTAACTATATCCGTTTATACAGTTACTGTATTTTTGATTAGCCTATGCCCGGACACCTTATCATAAGCTTAGTTTAAAACAAGTAAAATTCCAGGGGGGAGGGGTATTCTCCGTTTTATTATAGGTCTTCTTCAGGACTAGTAGAATCCTAGCATAAAGCTATCATAAAACTAGTAGAAACTAGTACATATATAAACTGGGCACTACCTTATATAAGTCTACCTTGAAATATTTCAAGCTGATAGCTCTTAGGTAGCTCACTGGCTTTAGGGGCTCACTTGCTCCGCTCCTTCGCCCCCTCCTTGGTCTTTTATAAGTCTTGTTTAGGACTAGGAAAATCCTAAGGAGGGGGGGGGGGGTTCTTCTTTATCTATTATAATTCTAGTTTAAGACTGCTAGTTTGAAGCCAGGTTTAGAAAAAGCCCATTACTTAGACCTACCCCCTTCTTATTTAGGCCTATATAAAGAAGGCTAAACCTACTACAGTAGCTGATTGAGGTCCAGTTCAATGGGGAATTCAAAAGAAAAATACAATACATAGGATGCCTAAGCCATAAACTGACTAGACCAGTTTAAACAATATACTGCATTTTTGATGATTAGCCTACGCCCATAAACCTAGTTCAAGACCAGTAGAGTCCTAGGGGGGGGGGCTTCTGCTCCGTTCTATTATAGGTCTAGTTTAGGACTGGTGAAATCCTAGCAAAAAGCCATCATAAAGCTAGTATGAAGGTCAAATCGCGAATTTTTGAATCACCCACGGAGTATCGAGGGTGAGGGGGGCACTCGCAGGGTAGGGTGAAGGGGGGTTACTCGGAAAATTTCAAACTAGGGGTCAGGGCAGAGTAGAGATATGAAACAGTCAATAAGGGTCGCAATAAATTGAAATTGTAGGAAACAAATGTAGATGTAATCTACTTTTGGACCAGATGACACAGACGTTATAGAATTATTAGCGGGGAACCCGCTATCCATTTTGTTAGGAGGATTACATCCTCAGAAAACGTACGCGTCTATGTCCGGGAGTTTCTGTGAACTGCGTGACGTTACGTGACGTATGGCGCTTTATGACGTCATCAATGACCTTGACCTACTTTAGGAGCGAAAAAAATTTAAACTTCCAGCCGGGATACTTTATGACGTCATCAATGACCTTGACCTACTTTAGAGACTTGGAAAAATTTTAATTTCCAGCCTTCAATATATAAGCCTAGCATGCAGTATACTGAGAAGAGCCCAGTCAACTCATTTTCTGTAGGGGCATTTTCGCGCCAACGTGATCGCGAGCGCGGGAGGTTGCGGGTTCCTCGCTATTATTGCAAACCTGCAATGGCCTTAAGCTCATCTGCTATCGCTGAGTCAAAAACTTTATATTAGGAACACCGCTGCGGGAGGGAAGGTGCACAGCAAATTACGCCCCTCATTCAAAATCCAATAGTGCCGCAATCCAAAGTACTAGAGTGTAATACCAATGCTGGAAGTAACTCCGTTGTGTAAAGCCTCTAAAATTGAATAACTATTGGCAGATTTTGAAGTCCTCCAGCGCTCTTCTACACTAAAAATTGCTGTTTCTTGATGAATTTTCACACTATCAACACTATGATCTATTACAATTTATAATTATAAAATTATAAAATTAGCACCAATATATCATGGTTATATAATATGTATTTGATATGGCGGCCCGACCAGTGTAAATTTGAATCCTGAAATAGTATCACCACAAATATCAGATACTTCACAAGCTGATTATCGTAAACATCATAGAAGATGGAAAACAATTTCAAAGTCCTACGGTCACCTAGGAGCAATTAGATTCAGAAGAGCCTTAGAGTAAGCATTTGGAGAAACGTATAATGAGGAAGTGATTTCCCGAAGTAGGCCTATTGCGCTTGCCATAGATTTTTTCCAAAATTCAGTTCAGGGGCTGGCTGCTGCTCAGGAGGTAGGTGTGGAGTTCTTGAAGTATGCAGATCACCCTGCGCAAAGGTGCTGAAAGATTGGAAGTGTCTCAAAGATCCTGATGATTTTATTAACGCTCGATCCCCGCCATTCCTCGAAAATCGAAAAACGTTGCTCGTCAAAACGAAGGCATAGCAACAAAATGTGGTATATCACACACCCTTGACCGGAGACGCAGCTCTTTGAAAATTTAGGCCTCCGGCTTTGCCTGATACAATCATACATAGGTTCATATTCTCTCATAGATTTGTTCTCTAGATTCTTCGAAACACCTACGTAGATGGAATTCCCAATCTCAAGGGTCTTTCTCGCACTTCATTTATTGAGATAAGAGGGAACTCATTTCTTGCGAGAAGTAGGTGAAATGTACCAGTTTGTATAATCCAGATTGTTCACATTCGACTACCTTTGCTGAAAGACTTCTGGCCTCGATCGAAGTCCGAAATTTTGACCATCACATTTGTCTCAATGTCGACTGATGGGAGTTTGGAATTGAACAGCTGAGCACACATTTGGGCTACTTTTGTTTGCTATGCGCCCTACTGCAAACTTGGCTCACATTCTTTGTCCTGTTATTCATCGTCCGTCAAATGATCCACTTCATCGGTGGTTTTGCGATCAATAGAACAATTTGACCCTTGGCTCCAATTTTCCCTCTCGTTTTTCTTCCTTATGTAAACGGGATACAACGAGTTGTGGTATTTGAAAAAACTATGCGAAACGCTTAATGGTATACCTAATTTCTAAATGTCCAAACGCGATGTCGACGTTTTTTATATCATCACGACGCAAATACCGTCTTGTGGTTGTTTTGCATTTGCCAGAACCCGTTTTGAGCATTCTCAAAGTGACCATATAACCCGAAATTTAGTGCTTTCGACAAATTTTTTTTCCGGGACCCGTCGTTGTTAATTTTTCGGACACTGACCGTTTTCGGCGATTGAGGTGCTTTATTATTTTTGAACTAGAAACTAATAGTCACTTTTTGAAATACTTTTACAGCCTTAATGTGATCATCAAGATCTTTAATATCTTTCCAATCATTCAGCACCTTTGTGAGGTGATCTGCATTATTCAAAAGCTCAACGGCCGCCCCTTGAGAAGCCAGAACCTGCACTGAATTCTGGATGAACGCTATGGCAAGCACAATAGGTACTTCGGGAAATCACGTCATTGTTACACATTACTCGACATTGATACTTTCTTTAAAGCTTGTCTTAATCAAATTGCGCCTAGGTGACCAGAGGACACAAAAATTGTGTTCCAGATCGTCTATAATGCTTACAATAAGCCTGTGAAGTGTCTGATACCTTAGGTGATACTATTTCCGAATTAAAATTTGCACTGCTGGTCGGACCGCTAGTATCCCACGCGCTGTTTTATACAATTCAAGTTTCATGCTGAGATACACAGGTTGGTACACCCACTCGCAAGACAAGAGACTTCAAACGTTCCTGAAAGAAAGATAATGAGGTCATCTTTAGTTTACGTCCCAGAATAATCAGAAATCTACCCTTATTCGTATGTATAATATGAAATAGATGAAATACTCTTTGATCTTAAAAATATATCTCCATAACAATTTCTGCATTTATACATTCCTGAGAATCCCAGAACTTAACTCCTCTCCTCTAGTCCAATTAGATGTAAGATTGTCCCAGCACTTACAAAATCAAATTGTAATTTCGAGAAGCTTCATTGAAATCCGTACGATAGGCATAATGGGGTTTTGGGTGCTCTTTTGCTTTTGCGTCAATCTCGTCGTTAATCTAGAAAATGAAAAAAATTTTATGAAACCTTTTCACGTCATAAATTAGCTTATGAGGAATATTTTGTGAGCATTGATCAGTCTACATCAGTGCCTGAATAAACTAAAAGAGTAGCACAATTGAAAAGGAGAAAGAATCTTAATTTGTCCGGTTAGATGAGTTATTTCAAAGGTCATAGAAGAATTATACTTACATCGTTTACCCAGTCTGAGTCATCCTCAAAAGTAGCTCTCTGGATTCTTCAATTTTCTCCCAAATGCAGTAGCGCTTCAATATAGACCACATTTTTTCTATTCATTAAAGTCGTATAGTTGCATATTACAGACAGGTAAATCATTTGTTGACTGCACGACTGCCACAGTTGATGACGCCAAAGATGACAAGAACACGTTGCCAGACAGTCTAACTGTAGGTACAAAGTAGAACACAGTATTTACTTTGTGAAAAGGTCGTTCAACTACCTAGTTACATTTTGATCGTCCGAACTTGACTTTAAATCTTAGATTCATTTGGAACACAAGAATAATTTGGAGAGCTCCAAGCCATAATCCTTCGAGTAAATAGCCCGATAGGTATAGCTACAATGCTCGTAAATCACTTTTTCTTATCGAAAGCAATGTGTTGAAAAAGAACGTGAAGAATTTAGTCAAGTACCTACATAGAGAACGGAGTATAATTTCTGATAAGAGCCAATCTAGACCCTGTTTTCCATTGAATTTGATCGCATTATCAGTACCTACGGTACCTACTTCTTTGATTATATATAATTGAAAGATAATCTTTATTCTTACGGCAAAATAGATATTTAGCACAACAACATTCTTTCTAATTGAGATGATACTGATACAATTTCAAACGAAAGATAGATTTGCAAAAATTGCAGATAAAATAATTAGAAAATTACTTTACTCTACCACCTCCCTCCTTTTGTAATTTAAACCTTGATAGTAGAAAGCGTTGGATCAGGCTCCCATTTCTGGGCAAGTTTTTTCTGCAGTTGGGCCGGGTCCTTTGCCCTTTTGGGTTTTGGCCAGCGAACCACCGTTAAAAGCTTGTTTGTTAAACTGAAGGACCCTCTTCGGCTGGCTGAAAGGAGTGGTGTGTATAGGAGTAGCTTGTAGAATGTCTATACTTAGAGGAAACTGGTCGCTCGCTTAGAGCGGCCGAGCATAAAAAGGCTTGGAAAAGGGGTGATGAGGCAGAATCGGTCTTTACGAAAGACCATAGTTACAAGAGAGGGATGTCCAAAGTCCTCAGATATTTGCTGTTCTGTATCGTACACAGCCTATAATGATTTTTGTACGATATGTACTCATGTATAATACAGATAATGGAAGCTCTGATGAATAAACTCGAATTTTAGAATCCAACGCATGGCACCAGTATCTTTAATTCTGTTCTCCAATTTACGAGGCCTGAAATATTCACCCAGCCCCCTCAAATCAATCAAAATCAATAGACAACCTCGTGACAAACCTTTCCTTGAATGTGAAAGTGAAGACGGTAGTGGAACAGTTTGCTGAGGCCATTTTGTGCAATTTGATAGAGCCTATTCCACGTGACGCTAGGTGAACCTCAAAGACCAAGGATTTCGTAGTGTCTAAAGCACAGGGGATAGACTGGAAAGAGTATGCATGCAAAGTTGAAGATTTTCCTAATGATGCTAAAATTTGTGAAGACTACAATTTTCGTAAATTTAATGCCAAAGTACGAAAATCCATCAGCGAGAGTAAATTCAGTACCCCCCCCCCCCAAATAGAATTCCTCAAACTTATGATTCCCATTCCCCTAAAATTATGCAGGTAGTCTTCCTGAAATCCACAAGGAGGACATTCCTATTTGGCCAATCATCTCATTAATCTCCTCCTCCACTTCTAAAGTAGACCTAACAAAATACTTAAACTCGTGGTTCAAATGTTTTAGTTGGTAAGATATCTGACTACGTGCCTTTTCCTGACTCCTTATTAACCAATTTTCTGTATTCTTCAATCAGATTCACGGTTGAGGTTGGCGGTAAAACCATCAATTTTCTTGACCTCTTCATCACTCTAAATGAAAGCGAACATGAATTCAATATTTTCAGAAATGGCTCCTCATTTTGTCCATAAGCATGCACCCTTTCTGAGTATGATCCATCGCCTGAGGTCCACCTCCCTCACTTTTGAAGCTTTAAAATAAAGCTCATAGTGAAAGCTAATCATGTGGATATTGATACACAAGAAATTAGTTTCTAGAGCCCTCGATGCCACCACCTCCCTAAGAGACACAAATCAAACAAAAAAAAATATGGATACGCCTTCATCATCTCGATAAGCTTTGCTTAAAATGTTACATCTTAAACCAGCCTTCTTCAACGTAAGCACTGCCAGGAACCACTTCCTTCTGATGAAAAGTGTTGGTGTTTACAAGATCCAGTGCGATGAATGTCCTTTCCCTTACGTAGGCGACACATATTGAGCCCTAAAAATTTGGATCAAAGAGCATAAAACTGCCTTTGAAAAGAGTAAACAACCCACCAACTCTAATTCTGTGGCTCATCTTCTGATACGTGGGCATTCTTCTCCTAAACCCAAAAATGTTCGTCTCTTGCACGAGAAGAGCTCTAAAGACAAAAGAAATGGTAGCAGTTTATAATTACTCGCTTATAGTAGAAGAGATCATCTCATCATCATGCGTTTTTCAAGAAATTGCAAGTTTATGATCAATTTCTGACGAATATTGTAACTCTCTGTTTAATTGCAGCTCGTTCCGCCTGTGTATACTTACTTTTTCTTGTTAGTGTACACTTGTACTCTGTCTAAAGATGGCTTTTTAGTCGGAAGCGCTCGCGCTTACTATATTTTACGATTACAGTAATTTTTGCGTAATTTTTTACATTTACGGTATGTATTTATTCACATGGCCACAGACTCCAGACTAGCGAAGATATTTCGCTACCATTCCTAAAGATGTAATGGCCGCTATTTCTTTTTTCTTTTCATAAAAAATACCTTTACACTTCTCTCAGAATTTGAAGTACTGAATAATTGTTGTGAGGGTTTGTTAGGGTATGAAGTAGGAATCAGCATGTAATATACGAAAAAGAAATGTTCCAGGTACTATGCCGTATAAAATACTCCATAGAATTTCAATCATTGAAATTTCTACTCCTGATGAAGCATCACTGTCACAGGTTTGCATTGATATAGCGTTACAGAAGTTTGAGCGAATTTCACTCGCACCCACCGAAATTACAGTTTCGTAATCTTCCTTCATTAGTATGAGTACAATGTCGGCATGGTATTTCGTTGATGCAATGTCACGTAATATGCTTAATAAAAATTCAAAATGAAGTATTAGTCTTCGATGACAAACATCGTAAAAGATATAGAAAGTGAGAGTTTTCATTTGCACTTTATTTCTCATGCAAGCACCGAGCTTGACGCTCTATTATTTGCGGTTATATTCTGTTAATCATCTTTTCCAATTCAGTAGGTTAATTTCAATTATTTTGAAATTCGTCGACGAGAAGAGTTGGAACATTCAGACAGGTGAGTCAAGTTTTGGATTCAAATTAGGTTTTCTAGAAAGAGACATCTTTTCATTACCGAATAAAAATGGTGAGTATTCTAATATTTCTTCTTGAACCTTAAAACTTGCACATCTTGATGACAATATGGATTTATTATTCGATAAATCTCCCTCCATTCATCAATATTGTATCGATGATTTTCCGATTTCCTCTTCTGATAAGTTGTCGGAATTTCTCCAAGTCTCCCCCCACTTGTAAAATATTATAACAGCTAGAAGATCAGAATTATTTCAAGTTTCTGAAGTAGATTCTAGCACTCGCCCTTTGGGGACCTCAATTTGCCAGACGGATTGCGAACATATTCTTCAAATAACCCCTCATAAAACAGTCTTGTTAAAATTTAAAGGTTGACGGATTCAGACCATTTCTGATAGTTTATTTTTTGTTCATTTAGGGTGTTTATGATAAATTCTTCAGAATGGACCTGAATGCGACAGGTGAACACCTACCTCCACCATTTTCGACAGCTATTGTCGAACTTTCTCCATTCTCTGTTTTCATGTTGACTTTAGTATCGACGTACGTGGCTAAAACCATAATTTGGCCCTCTATTAGAAATGTTAGCATTTCAAATTTATTGAAAAGAACTGGATTCGGAGTTTTTATCGGTACTCCTCAAGGTAAGCAATTATTCCTTAGATTACGCTAAATTCTGTTTCAGTTATATGCTCGAATCAACTCCATTAAGTTTGGCTTGGTGTTTAATGCTTGGACTTATACATTAAGTAAAAGACCTAGAAAAAAATCATATTATACTATAGTTTCAAGATAAAATCTCAAACCTGCTCGGGTCATTGTCTTGAGTCCCAAACTCGAGTCTCAGCCTCAAGTGTCAGTCTCGAGTCTCAAGCTTGGGTCTCAGTCTCAAGTGTCAGTCTTAGATTTCAGGCTCGAGTCTCAGTCTTAAGTGTCAGTCTTAATTCTCAAGGAAGGAGGGTTGTTGATAAATGAAAAACCCAAGTGAAAAATTTAGATCACCTCGTCGGGATCCGAACCCAATATTACCACCGCACGTAATAAATAGTGTCTGTCATTAATTCTCGAGCTCCAGTCTCAGTCTCGTGTCTCAATCTCGAGTTTCGGTCTCGAGTCTCAATCTTGAGTGTCAGTATCAAGTCTCAAGCTCCAGTCGCAGTCTCGTATCTTAATCTCGAGTCTCGGTCTCAAGTCTCAATCTTGAGTGGCAGTCTCGAGTCTCACGCTTGAGTCTCAGTCTTGTGTCTCAATCTGAAGTGTCAGTCACAAGTCTCAGTCTCAAGTCTCAAGCTCGAGTTTCAAGCTTGAGTCTTGAGCTCAAATCTCGAGTTCGAGTCTCAATCTCGAGTCCCGGTCTCGAGACTGAAGCTTGAGTTTCAGTCTCGAGTCTCAATCTTGGGAGTCAGTCTCGAGTCTCAAGCTCAAGTCTCAGCTTCATTTCTCAAGCTCGAGTGTCACGCTTGAGTCTCAGTCGCAAGTGTCAGTCTTGAGTCTCAATCTTGAGTCTCAGGCTCGAGTCTCAGTCTTAAGTGTCAATCTCAAGTTTCAAGCTCGAGTGTCAGCCACAAGTCTCAAGATTGAGACCCAATCTTGAGTCTCGGTCTTGAGTCTCAACTTTATGTTTCAGTCTCGAGTCTCAGTCTTGAGTCTCAGGCTCAAGTGCTTGTCTCAAACCTCAAGCTTGAGTCTCAGTCTGAATCAAGTTTGAGTCTCAAGCTTGAGTCTCAGTCTTAAGTGTCAGTTTCAAGTTGCAAGCTCCAGTCTCAGTTTCAGTCTCCAGTCTCAAGCTGGAGTGTCAGTATCGAGTCTCGAGTCTCAGTCTTGAGTCTCAGTTTCAAGTCTCAATCTCGAGTCTCAGTCACAAGTCTCAAGCTTGAGTCTCGATCTCAAGTCTCAATCTTGAGTGCCAGTCTCGAATCTCAAGCTCGAGTCTCAAACTCAAGTCTCAAGCTCAAGTGCCAGTCTCAAGCCTCAAGATTTGGTCTTAATCTTCAGTCTCAAGCTCAAGTCTGAATCTCCAGTCTCAGGCTTGAGTGCCAGTCTTGAGTCTTAAGAAAAAAGTCTCGGGACAAGACATGTAGATAATATTCTAATAGTGTTATCAGGCTCTAATAGACGACGGAGCCGAGTCTAGTCTCATTTACCTTTTTTCATCCGAGTTTAGTTCCGCAACTTCCGAGTTCAATCCGCTTGGAAAAGGAGGCACTTGGGAGGAAGCATCTGAGTTTAGTTCGCAACGATGTCCGAGTTTAGTCCAAGTCCCTGTTTGAGTGCCTTTAATGGTGAAACTAGGCATTTCTTTCAAACTTCTGCGCGCCCTCCTTAAAGTTTAGTGCTATGTTTATGTGAAAATTTTCGGCGTCCTTCGCATTCAAAGGAAGAAAGCTGCCATCGCCGAAGAGAATGACGTAGGAGTACTGATGTCACGACGTGAAGTTGGAGAGCTGACGCGATTCTAATACTTGAAACAAATATCCTTTAAATTCCCCCCCCCCTTCTTAATTTCTCCAAACCTGCTCCTTCCTTGACCAAGTTACTTCTTCACAAAGCAAGGTTTCACACTTTGCGGATGGAAGACGATGTAAGCTGACCTCCCCGTGGTGTCTCCTGGGTTACGCTAACAGGCTTCTTACAACATTGAAACGTGTCTGGGACTGAACTTGGACACTGACCGGTACTTAAACTCGGAACTCATAAACCCTCACAAACGGACTAAACAAGGACACTGTTCTCCCCTATTTTCATCAACTTAAGACTAAACTCGGATGCGACCCTAATAGGCAGGTTCTCATTGCAACGAAAGCGATGGAAAGTAGCGAGACAATTGACGATGGGGTAACACCCGAAATCACTCTAGTAAAGTTGGCTTTCGATATCCTCTACTTTACTGCACCCGAAAATAAGTTTCAACTATTATCCTTGTTTGGGTGAAGTGGAAGCACGTCATTCATGTTTACTTTTTTAAATGGATGTATTTAATCGATTCATTACTACAATTTTTCTCAAGTGGGGGGG
Organism: Aspidiotus destructor; assembly: GCA_035079395.1. Lineage (NCBI taxonomy): Eukaryota > Metazoa > Arthropoda > Insecta > Hemiptera > Diaspididae > Aspidiotus > Aspidiotus destructor. The sequence continues at coordinate 3,356,129 of JAVHKZ010000003.1, read as the reverse complement.
GGGGGTGTATTTTTTCTTGTCCATATATTCTCTATTTCCATTTTTGTTTAAATCCACAATTTCTTATCAATTATCGACATGTTTTCTTCTCGAATTACAGAAGTTTTTGAAACTGTTATGACTGAATTGAACAAAGCGGAACCAACGCCGTACACTTTTTGGCTAGCTTACATTCGATACGTTGTCATTGCAAATCCAGAAGACCTACAAGTACGACCATGCCGGTGTACATGATATATCTAGTTTCATTGACTTTTGGTGAAATTACGTTAAATAATCATTTATTTTTAGGTAGTGTTAAATAGCTCTCTAAGCCTTGAGAAGAGTTCGATGTATAAATTCTTCATCAATACCGTTGGAGAAGGACTATTTTCAGCTCCAGGTATTGAAAACTATCCCAACTTTGTATGGGTGCTTCGGTCTATTTGCGGACGAAGCTGTTCAGATTTTACTTCTTTCTCTTCATCTACCTGTATAAATAAATTGCCAAATTCAACATTTTTGCTAGTACCTACAGCTTGAAATAATTTTGTACATTGCATTGCAGTGGGAAAGTGGAAGAAACATCGCCGCATTATCACGCCAGCATTTAACATGCGATTGATCGAGAGTTTTTTTACTTATTTTAACGAAAAGAATTCAAATTTGGTCTTCCAATTGAGGAAAGAAGCGGACACAGACATTGAATTTGATTTATGGGATTACATTTCCTTCAATGCTCTCGATATTATTTGCCGTGAGTGAATTTCTTTAAATGAGTTGACTTAAACTTATTTCATCATTTGAGTACTTAAAATAGGTATCTGTCGAGCGTAAAAGTTTTGTGGTTATTTTACAGAAACAATGCTTGGTTATAATATAAACCAACTGGAATCGGCAAAAATAGAGTTTGAAGATGCGTTAAAAAAGTTGAGTTTTCGCGTCTTTAATATATACTTGATAATATTTAGAGTTCCTATTCTTCTTTCCTCCTCCTCTGTTGAGTTTTATCGCACAGAAGGAATCAGAATTTGGGTAGAACGTTTGTGTATTCTCTATGTTTCTGAATACCATTTCCCCTTCACCTCTGATTTTGGCCTGTCGATATGTGCCCAGTCCTCCTTTCACTCTCTTTATTCAACTGTAATCCCTTACTCGTCAGAGGTCAGAAAAAGCTCAGTGGAAGAATAACAATTTTGTGTAATCAGAAGTTAACAGCTTTTTACTCTTTTTTTTACGGTGCAGACAAAGTTACATTTGCTCTTTGATTATCCTTGGAAAATTTCCTTATCTCCATAACAAAAAATTTTTTTTCATTAACAGGCTTAATAAAAATATGTAGTCTAATAAAAATATTTCTGGTGTAATTTTTGTTTGTAGGGCTTCTGTTGCGGACAGTATGCGCATTTATAAACCTTGGTTGCATCCTGAATGTATATTCAAACTGTATACCAAATACACCGGATTAGATAAGGCGTACAAAAATCTACATAAACTACCTCAAAATGTAAGATTTTACAAACCTCTAACTCATCCTTGAAAATTTTTTAGCCCCTCTTCTCTATGAGTACCAGCATCAACTGTTCGAAAGGAAATTATATTTTTCGTTTTCTTTTAATTCAGATCATCAAAGAAAAACAGAAGACATTGCAAGAACAGAAGTCAATCCCAGAAGCACCAATGAGTAATTATAGTTTTGAAAATATTCTCGCGATTTTAATTTACTGCCATCTTATTACCATATCTAGGCGACTGTATCTTACATTTTTCCAATATGGGGACAGTAAGGATGAATGTGAATTAGATGGTGTTGTAGAAACAACAGAATCAAAGGCAGTTCATCGTGCTAGTGATTTTCTCATAGTTGTTTGAGAAGGAGTTTGTGACGCAGGAAGAGACAACATGATGAAGCCTGATGTTCTCGAGAGCTGGATAAGAGAAGAAGCGTTGAACGTATCTAGATCGTCACCCAATTGCAAAGGGGTAAGAAGCATAAGAAAAGAAGGCTGGATGAGACGGGTGTGACCTATTCTGGGACCGACAAGAACAAAATGGCTTTTTCGCGTCGGGATGGGTGGTTTGAAGTGGACCATGACCAAGGAATTGGAACTTTCGTAATGGATCGGTGCTTATTGGCGGGTGAAAAGGGCGAGAAATTGTGTCAGGAGGAGAGGATGAGAGAACAGTAATTTGAGATGATATGAGGGAATAAACGCAGTGTTTTCTTTGCGGCAAGGTTCACTGCGTCATGCATGCCCCGGTTACCATAGAAGAGAGATGGAGGATGAGTAAGAACTTGGGGTTAGGATTGGTAGAAGAGGATCTTGGGAATTTGTGGGGCAGGGAGAAAGAGGCAGGTGAATATTGCAAAAACTTTGATGGTGTATACGGAAGCGGAGTTTCTCATGCGGGAAGAAGATGTGATCCTGAATAGAGACTGAATATTCGGTTCTGGTTAGCAGAGAAGATGGCAGGGAAATTCTGGAGAAATGGCTTGATTGATGGATTGTTTGTGAAAGTTTTCTGAGAGACAGATGTCAGGGATAGGGTCAACCGAGGCCTCTTGATTGAAAAAATAGGAAGTAAGAGCCTCGCTTTGAGATGAGTGTCTCTATAAGATTGAAGCGACAGCTGGGGTGAATGACGAGGACGAGAGCTTTGGAAGAGATGGGAAGCTTTGCGTATTGGGCTGTTGGCCAGAAGGTGAGGGAGTGAAGAAAAAGAACGCCTGCCTCAGCGCATAGATGGATAGAAGGGCTGGTGCATAATGCGCCAAGGGCCAGTCAAACCCCGGTAGACTGAATAGAGTCAAGGTCGTTTTGTTGGAATGGGTATAAATTGAAGGACTGCGATCAAGTTGGAAACGAATTAAACCATTGTAGAGATGAATGGGGAGTTTGTATGTACAGCCGGTACGGGGGTGCGATAGCTTTTCAACAACGTTCAAGGAATTCAGGATGATAGGCTCTCCGCTCTTAACATTTTGGTATGGAGGGCTGTTCCGAAAAGAGGAGAAAATTATGGCGATAAACGCATTTGTTTCTTCTTTTTAATTCATATTATTATCAACTCGTCTAAAATTAATTTTTTGTATTGCTGTTTTAGAAAAATCGACATCTTTTTTGGATACTTTGTTGGAATTAAATGAAGCAGGAGCCGAATTTTCAGACGATGATATTCGTGACGAAGTAATAACGATGATGGTTGGCGTGAGTAAATCGATTTTTTAATTTGATTAATTTGCCACTAAAAGTCTTAATGGAAAAGTATGATTTTTTTTGTCGAAATTATTAATTTAGATATTTAGAGTGAGTAGGTATTTCATGTTCCAGCTTAAAATTGGTGAAAAAAAGAAATATTTTGGATTTCTTTTTTAGTGAAATTCTCACGGAAATTTTTATTTTTAGGGAAGTGAAACAAGCGCAGTAACAATTTCTTCTACTCTTCTGATGTTAGCCATGTATCCTGAAATACAGGTATCCATATAATTATTTTATATTATTGATTTTTTGCGCAAACAAGATAAAGTAGGAAAGAATAGTTTTTCGTTAACAATGGAAAAGTAAATGTCTGATTGAAACAGACGCGTAGCCGCGATTTCTCTTAGCAAAGGCCATAGTAGAAGAAAAAAAATCTTCATACTCCTTACGCCCTTTTTGCAAAGGGTATTAACAAATAAATCAGGAAGGTGAGCCAGTGCATGAACTCAAAATATTTTGACGATCCCGTGAAAGAAACAGAAATTATCTGCATTATTCTTTCCTACTTTTTTGAACTCGAAAGTATACTAAATTACTTGGCTTGCGACAAAAACTGAATTTATTTTCAGGAGAAAGTCTTTCAAGAGGTATCTACTGTATTGGACAACAATCATAAACAGGACATCGGTTTAGATGATATTAATAGAATGACATATTTGGAGCAATGTATTCGAGAGGCTTTACGTCTGTTTCCTCCCGGGCCGCTGATTTTACGTCGAGCTACCGATGAAATCGTTCTTAGTAAATTTTCTACAATATTATATTACTGGAAAATTTTATTCGATCGATGCCCACCTATTCAGATTACATTTTTGGTTCGTAGACAGCAATTTCCGCATACCTGCAGGATCAAATATTCTCATATCGCCTCTGAAAACTCAACGCGATCCCCATATCTATCCAAATCCGTCAGTTTACAATCCAGAAAATTTTGCTCCGGACACGATGAAGAAAAGACATAAGTTTAGTTTTATCGCTTTCAGCGGTGGACCTAGAGGATGTATAGGTGAAGTATAAAACTATATACCTAGTTTTTAGATGACAAGGGGCCATTCCATTAATTACTTGGGGGTTTGAAAATTTTCTATATGGCTTTATAAGAGGGGAGGGTGGTAATTTTTCACGATTTTTCGAAGCGAGCCAAAAAAACTACACGTAACCAACTTAAAGATTCAGAGAATTTTGTTTTTTTGGAGGGGGGGGGGGGGATTTTTGGCAACGTTTTATGTGAGAAAAGAGAGGAGGAGGTAAAGAATATGGGAGAGGTGGGGTTAGAAGTAGGCAAAATCATCTTCACTTAATTGATGAAAGGCCCCCAAATGATACAAGGAAATTGTACCGAATGTAATTTGCGATAACTGCTCTCAGTAGAATATACTCTTCAGCACCTCCCCAATATTCTTCAAATATTCCCGAGCTCCACTGCTCATAATAAGTATATAGGAATGTATAGCTTTACAGGTACGAGTGTAATGGTCTCCAAGTATCCCTCTTTTGTATAGTTTGGGACTCAAAATTGTTCGAAGTCGTGTCAGTCAGATCCCTCCTCATTTTCTGGGCTACTTCCAGAGAGAAACTTGTACCTTTTGCGTCGGTATTTCTCAAGACTTCTTTTGATAAGAGCAAAATATTTCCTTATAATTTGATATTTCAGTTCCTAACAAGGTCAAGGTCATCCGCACCCAAGAACAGATAGTGACGCCAACATTAATTTTATGATAATTCATATGAAAGAGACCCTCCCAAAACTTCCAAAAAAGATTCAAATTATCCAATTCGACCACAAAAAATATTTCGAACAATGGAATATCCCCTCCTTTCTCCCCCTCCAAAGAAGTACCTCTGAATTTGAGCTTGACAGCTGTTGTTTTTTTAAAATTATCATCTGCTACGTTACCTATTTAATTTTTTTTTTACAGGGTCCAAATATGCTATGTTGTCCATGAAAATGACGATCGCGATGATTGTGTATAATTATCAAATCTCAACTTCTTTGCACTATGAGAAGATTCGACTGAAACTGGACTTACTTATGAGAATTGTCAACGGATATAGAGTAAAAATACGTTCCAGAAATCATTAAATGACGGCTAGAAAAATATGTCCCGATACTTTTTTTTTTCGAATTTTGATGAGGAATACTTGATACTTTTTCATCAATATCAGCTGTATAATTTTGAAGTTGACGAAATCGATCTCTTTTGTCAATTCATGTGCGCAATATAAATCATGTCAAAGATGAACAGTTTTCTGGATATAATTTACGTCTGAAAATGACAAAATATAGCGATAGAATGAAACGAGAGATCCCAAGCAACAAAAGCTATAGCTGGGAAAGAATTTTGGCCCCCAGTCGGAATTTTATATTTGACTTTGGGGAATTGTTCAAGATGATGAGAAAACACTTTCCCGTAATTTTGACTTTCCTAGTATTTCTCTAGGATCAGTGGTTCCAACCGGTGGTTCGCGAGAAAATAAGCCAAAATTTTTTGAGTAGTAGGCAAAAACGTATAGAAAATAAGCTTTCCAGTTCATTTTAAAATATGAGGAAGAAGTCCGTAGAATGTCACATTTCGTCAAAGTGGTCCGCCACTTCGAGAAGATTGGGAACCCCTGCAGTCAAGGTAATGAGAGATGGGCACAAATGTAGATTCATGTCTCCGTCCCACGAGAATGAAATCGCTACGATTATGGACCTCTGAGGCGTCCATTTTTTGTAATTTTTCAAGCCCAGCCGAAAGGCGGTTTCCCGCGTCTTCGGTCGCTAACAAACACTACGCCGCGCTGCTTGTAGAAAGTCTCACTTAGGCTCGCCACTCAAACTCTCTGCATCTTAATCTTCTCGGTCGTGTATGATGTGTCCTTATCAAATAGTTGATCGTCTTCCTGATTTGAAAAATAACGTTAATTTTTTTTGGTTGATGAATTTAAATATTGATCGTTCCTTACATAAAATCATCCGTAGAATTGAGAATAAATGTAAAAAAGTCTCCAGGCAAGAAAGTAAAGCTATGAAAAAAGTAGTGTTATTTTGCTGTCAGCTAACAAAAAAGGATTATCTTCTGATTTCTCCGATTCAGTTCTCAATGATTGATTCCTACACAAAATCATTTGGAGAGTACACAGTATTATGTTCATGAAGGCTCCGAGCCCGGATGAGATTCCAAATCCAGTCTGAAGAGCCATACACTCAATTGACCCGGCCTTGCTTGTTGATACATTCAATGCGGTAGTTGTTGGGGGACTGTTCCCTGTGCGAAAGAAAAAAGCCAGGCTAGCGCTCATCAATAAGAAGGATAAACCACCTCGCCTGCCATCCTCTTATCGTCCACTTTGCCTGTTTGATAATGTGAGCAAACTCTTGGAGAGAGTGATAACCAATGGCTCTGAGAGCTATCCGAAGGAAAGAGATGTAATCTCAAGTAGCCAGTACGGGTTTCAAACAGGACGCTGTGCGTCAGATGCTGGGATTCAGCTGAAGAGGATAGCTGAGTCAGCGATAGCTACGGGTTCGTTTTGCGTAGCCGTCAGCCACGAAATAAGAAATGCGTTGAATTCGATACCTTGGGAGAGGATCTTAGAAGCGGTCAAGAACGCAGAAGTGCCCGCATACCTGCTCAGGGCTTGTGGAGTGCCGCAGGAGTCGGTCCTTGGGCCGCTGTTGTGGTGCGTCGCATTTAACAGAATTTTCAAGGTAAAATTGTCACCGGGTTTTAAGCTTATCTGCTATGCGGACGGCACACCGGTGGTATGCACTGCCGAAACGAGTGTAGCGGTGGGGAGTGGGGTAAACCGGGCCCTAGAGGTAGTGACGCGTTGGATCGAGTTGGCCAGACTTGAACTTGCAGTAGATAAGACAAAGGCCATATTCAAAATTTTCAATTTTTATCGGTGAATTATATGATATAGTTTAGATCAAGTATAGGCTAAATCTAAAGGCCATATTATTCACGACCCGTCGAAAGTTCAGTCGACCCACCTTTCTCCCGCAAGGAGTGGAAATTGAAACCAAGAAGACAATGAAGTATCTGGGCGTCTGATTCGATTCAACACTGAGCTACAGGCACCATTTCCTGATGACAGCGGATAAGGCGGATAGAGTAGTTGCATATTTAAGCCGCCTTATGAGAAGCCTAGGAGGGCCGAGAGAAGCGAGAAAAAGGATCATGATGAGCACCACTATGTCGATCCTCTTATATGGTGCCTCAGTATGGACCGACCTCGTGAAAATACCTCATTGAAGGAGAGATATGGTAAAGACCCAACGAAGAGCTGCGCTGAAATGTGTTGAAGCCTACCGCACAGTCTCGACGGAGGCTCTTTGCGTTTTAGCACGTTCACCACCAACCGAGTTCCTTGCTGAGGAGAGAGCGGTGGTGTTCAGAGCAAAAAAGACGAGAATGACCAACCGTGAGACTTTACGGGTCAAGCAGGAGACCAGGCGCTCCTTGCTTGAGAAATGGAAAGCAAAAATTGCCCAGAGTAAGCTGTACACATGAACAACTTGTGTGTTAATATGCGACCTTGATGAGTGGATGAACGAACACCATGGTCAGCTAAATTTTCACCTGGCGCAGAGGTTTAGTGGCTATGGCTTCTTCAACAAGTACTTTTGCGAGAAGTTAAGGAAAGTTGAGCAGGCAACGTGTTCGCACTGCGACCAAGGGCGGGATGATAACCCAGAGCACACCTTATTTGAGTGCGAGGCGTGGAGGCGTGAGCGGGACAAGCTTAGTCGGTCTTTTCAAGAGATCGAGGTAGATGAAGCGCTTATTCCGACTAGCCGGGTATACTGAACACCATGCTAGGTTCCAAAGAAGCATGGAACCAGGTGTCTGCATTTGCAGCCACCGTCATGAAGAAGAAGATGGACTGGGAATGGAATAGGCAAATGCAGAACCACGCTTTGGCGTACTTGACACCTGTGTACCATCAAATTCCAGATATGCAGTAAGATGAGGAAGATCATCACTGAAGAGAAACCAACAGCAGTCTAATATGTCTAAGATAGTGGTGGTGTTGTTTTTGAGTGTTCTAGTGTTTTTCTGCATACCGGGGGGAGGGGGTACTGCAACTTGGTCCCCACCACGGACAAAGAGCGGCACTGCACAAGCGACAGAAGAATGCACATTTGTGGCCACCCCTCCTCACAGAGAAGGATCAGAGGAGTCAAAATTTCAGGGAAGTGTCTTCTCACCGTCGCAAACAATTCCCCAGAGTCATATTTGAAATTCCTGCTGTGGGCTAATTGATCATTCTCACCCGGCATTAGCCGAACTTCTGGAATAACCCCTGTAAAGACTGCCCGCCTCACTTGACTACTTGGGCATACCTACTTCTTTACTACGGCGTTCTGCACCGAAAAGGCGTCAAGGTATGACTAATCACGGTTGCAAAATAATATTCTTGGATTTCATTGAAAAATTAATGTCTGAAATAAGACGGTCATCATACGTGACCTGTCACGAAGAAATCGACCTTATGAATTTCATACCGCAGCTACATTTCTGCAGTAAGAACAATTCAGTACTGCAGAAATGCAGTTCTGCCGCATAAATCTGATAAGGTCGATTTCTTGGTGGTATCAATTGTCATAATTTTTAATAGATTTCTCCAAAAAAGATAATTCCGGGGAAGACCTTTCGTTTCAAAATCTTGGATATTTAGAATAGGTACTATTGCTCAAACAAAAGGGTGAAAATATTTGATTATAATTATTGAATTTAGCTATCGTAGAATTTTCATAAAAAAAACAAAAAAACGAACTTTATAAAAAAGTATTTCATACCTATTGTACTTTATAGTATAGATAAATTTCCTAAGACCATCGCTCTACAAGGTTTTCATGTTCGAGAAGTTTACTGTATGCTCGGTAATTCGCATCTTCATTTTATTGACACGTCAATAATAACAAAAAACGCCAACAGTAAAATTAACTCGAGGTATTTTCCCGCGTTATGACTTCCTTGCATGCGTGTTATAAACTTTAATAGACCGGTAAGTTTGAAGAGGGCACAACAGCGCTGGTATTGAAAAATATTTTATTGTAAAGAGTAGGTACCTAGGCTAGTAATAATTTTCTAAGAGGCACTTCTTAAAATCATAAATCAAATATTTGACCATAATTTACCTTCAAATTTCATAAATATTCAGATTGCTCATTGTGAAAAATCAACAAAGAAATTTTCATTTCATTAGGCGGTAGTTAATAAACTGGAGAAGGAAATTGCAACTGTCAAAGTTTCGTTACCTTTACAATGAAGATGAACGTCTCATTTGACATTCGTATGAAGTATACAAGACGTACTACAAATATTGGAAATTATTAAGGTGTATATTCCGAGAAAACATGTTCATTGTTTACGCGTTTATGTTGACTATTCTATTTTTCATCATAAACTATAAATGGAGGCGACGTCGTATGAATAAAATGATGGAACGGTTTGACGGTCCTCCTATGATACCAATTTTTGGGAATGGATTTGATTTCGTGGGAGAGCCGACAGGTTAGTGTCTTATAATATAATTCTTTATTTTTTTAATATGGGAAATTATGGTAAAATAAATTTTGTTGCATAAAATCTTATAACATTCTCTAGTGACGTTCTTTAAGAAATTCAGCCCTCTGAAAAAAATTGAAGCCAGTCTTCAACTTTAGAGGCTCCTGGACTTTTTGTGTACTAGGTCAAGTTCATTCAGCATTATATTATATCCTCTTGATCTTTGGTTGTAATCGGAAGTTCGAGGTTTCATTTTCTCTACTGACTGGATACAATCAATCAAAATTTGTGAGATTTTATTACATCAGATTTATGATTTACTTATATTAGATTCTTATCGGAAAGTGCTAGAAATATGGAGGAAATACAGAAGCCCATGCCGGGTTTGGTTATTGCACAAGCCGTACGTCATGATTTACGATCCTCGCGATATTCAGGTAATCAAAAATTATTGTCATACTTGGATAATATTATTTTTTTGTGGTTTCGGACTTTTCCTTCAGGGTCAGTACTCGACGCTATGTTTGACTGTGGATTAAACTAATACCTAATAATTATATGAGTGTATGAAGATTAAACATGTTTTGTAAGTTTTTATGTAGAAAATTGAGGTATTTTGAGTTTGGGGATCAAAAAATTTCTAGAAAAAGGAATGTTACACATTGTTCTGATTTTGAAGATACCCCTACGTACATTTTTCTCCATCTTTTGTTGAATTGAGCCTGGAAATAGGGTTGTGAGAATGAAAAAGTAAATTTGAGGGACATTCAAGCGGAGCGAAGATGAAATTCGCAAAAAACTTCTAAACTATTTCTGGTTCTCAAAATGTCCCTATTTTCAAAAAAGAAATTCATAAACCTACAGAGTATCGTATTATAGTGCAAACTGTATTCGGTTCTCAGCTTCTTGAAAATCCAAGTTCTTCAGAAAGTCTTGACCCAGGTGAGCCCAATTTACCTCGTTTTGCCTGAACTCAACTCACACTATCTTTTGTTCATCTTCATAACGCAAATGGGATAGAGCACTAGCTTGAGTTATTCAAATTACTCCAATCCCCCTATGAGGTAAATATGAAAGAAATAGATGTGTTGCTCAAGTAACTGAATTTTTAATACGTAAGTTATCTCCATTATGATTTTCTCTTTTACTCATAATTAAGTTCTTATAAGTAATATCGAGTATGTTCTTAATTTGAGTAGATTGTTGCAAATGCTGCTCTAGAAAAAGATGACAGTTACAAATTCTTCATTGATATGCTCGGAGACGGATTGTTCACTTTACCAGGTTGGTCAGTACCTAATTATTGTAATTATAAACTGCATCGAGTTGACTTATTGAAAGCAGGTATCCGTTGGAATTTGTTGGATGTCTTGTAAGAATAATGCTTAAAAATATAAAATTTAAATAGAATGTGAATTATAAAGGTGTACGTCTGAACAAGCTGTTAAAGAGGGGGGGGGGGGAGTAAACTTAGATTTGATTTGGATATGAAAACGCACATGCCCAACCATGGTTATAGTTTGATCGTATGATCTGGCTTCAAAAAGTTCGTATTCAGTTCTGTATGATTAAGACGGAAATTTTTATTTCTCGAATCTATTAACGGTCTTCCCAAATAGCGTCATCCTACCAACACCTTCTTCCTTCAGTTTTTCTTTTGATTTCATGAAGGATTTACGATAGCAAGCGCGGATGTTGGTTAGTATTTTTTTTCTCTCTATTTATTTCCGGGGAGAGAGGAGAAAAGATATCACGAAACCCGGGGAAGCATTGCTCACTTCCCCTTTCTGGATCCGCACCTTGACAATAAGGAAGTGATTACCTTTAAAATTTCAAAAAATCGATTGTTTGTACTTGAAGAACAGTCTACAGAGTTTTGTTGCTCTTCATAGTTGCAAAAACTACAAATTAATCTTCTTCTTTCTGTTTCTTCAGTTCATAAATGGAAACCCCGTCGAAAATTATTGAACGCGTCTCTCAATCCGAATTTTCTGAAGGATTTCTTCATGCCTATACTGAAAAATCAAGGTAAAATACTCAAAGATAAACTGATGGTCGAAGTAGAAACTGGATCATATTTCGATGTATGGCCCTATTTCAGCGAGATTTCTATCGATACCATTATTAGTGAGTTGAAGTTTGATTTGATTTCTTCCTACTACTTTTATATAATTACACATATATTCTTAAGAATGTGCTTCGCTCGTGAAACTGAGCATTAAAAACATGGTACCGGAAAATATTTCTCACTCCTATTTTTTTGGTATGTTCTTCAGAAAGGTTCAACTAGAGGCGCTATAGAAGCAGAATTTTAAAATTTCATTTCATATGTCTTTTATTTGACTTCGAAATCATCGAAAATTCAACCAATTTCGAACGATGTAAAATTCGGTTTTCTGTTTCCATCCCGCGTCAAGTTGAACCTTCCTTTACAACATTTGTGAAGATCGAAAGAATTGGTTGGAAAATAGAGTTTTGAGAAGTGTTTTTTAAAGTCTTGTAAAATCATTCCTCAAAAGGACTACCCACGCACGCCCGACTAGCGTGGCGTAGTGACCGCTGGTATACCGAACCTTGGGTATTGGCGGACGTAAATGCAACTTATTGTACACTGTTTTGGAGTTCGTCAACGGGCGAAGCCCACCCTTAAGAAAGGTGCCAACGAACAGCTCTTCACGGAACAACGTCAATGTCACATAGTCAAACCCGTTGACGTATAGTGCCCGAAAGGCCCGAAAATAAACTGAACGTAAAGCTCTCATTCTGTCCCTGGTGCACCCCTCCAAATATTCTGAAAAAAAAAAATGTGTACGTTGTATCTTGACGTCACCAAGAAAATGCATCAAAGTTAATAGTTGCTTCTTTTGGGAGTACATTAACCACAATTCTCATTATGTACATAGTTGTGGGTGTCAGGCTTGGACAAATGGGTCGGGAATCGGGAACTTCCCGGTGGGCCACGAGGATTTTGGGCCGGTGGGCCGGTCGGTCAAAGGAGAAAAAAAAAGTAGAAAGCAAATGCTGTTTTGATAATGTTTGTGATTTTAAAGAGTTAACGCCGAGGGCCGGCCGGTACAAATATTTCCCAAATGCTATAGTACCGTCAGTCCAACCCTGAGTATGGACTCGAGAACTCAGGAAATTGAGGTTTCCGTATCAAGGGCCACTCTCCGTATTAGCCTAGTTTTAATACGGAGTTGCACTCTTAATACGGAGTCTGGACTTAAGAACTGAGGAAATTGAGGTTTCCGTATTAAGGGCCACTCTCCGTATTAGCCTAGTTTTAATACGGAGTTGCACTCTTAATACGGAGTATGGACTTGAGAACTGAGGAAATTGAGGTTTCCGTATTTAGGGCCACTCTCCGTATTAGCCTAGCTTTAATACGGAGTTTCACTCTTAATACGGAGTCTGGACTTGGGAACTGAGGAAATTGAGGTTTCCGTATTAAGGGCCACTCTCCGTATTAGCCTAGTTTTAATACGGAGTTGCACTCTTAATACGGAGTATGGTCAGGCTTGGACAGGTGGGTCGGGAATCGGGAACTTCCCGGTGGGCCACGAGGATTTTGGGCCGGCGGGCCGGTCGGTCAAAGGAGAAAAAAAAAGTAGAACGCAAATGCTGTTTGGATAATGTTTGTGATTTTAAAAAGTTAACGCCGAGGGCCGGCCGGTACAAATATTTCCCAAATGCTATAGTACCGTCAGTCCAACCTTGGTGGGTGTTGTAACAGGATGTCTCCGAACTGTTGGGTTTTATCGATCAGATCTGAATAGGCTGTGTATACCTATCATTGAAAATTAATATTCACTCACCTTCCACAATGATCAAATTTAATAAAAATAAAGAATCCTAATTAGTTTTTAAGCGGTTTCTTTCGAATTCTCAGGAACAGCGCTTGGATTTGAAGGTGAAAATCCGACAGAAGCCACACGGCAATATAGTGAGGCCTTGCAAAAGTAAGCACACGGTAAAAAATTCAAACTAGAATACGATATTTTAATTTAATTTCAAAATTCTCTCTGACCACAAGATGTTTTTGCGTACATGATCCATCAGATCTGCTAAATTGGTGGCTAGGCGACTTTATCAACCGTGGTTGCACCCATCATTCATTTACAAAGTATACAAGAAGCTGAGTGGATATGAAAACATTTTCCACACTGTTTGCAACTACCCCTTGCAGGTAAATTTTTAATTTCGTAATGAATAATTAAACGATGAATACCTATTCTAGAAAAATCATAAATCATGGACATATCTTTATTTTGTTGTCGATGTACACACATTGAACTGCTAAGAAGTAGGGAAAACTTGTTTTATCTTCTTCTCCTACAAAAGGAGTAAAAAAAAAAAAGCCAAAGGAACTTCCAGAGTCATGATTCGGTGTTGACTCCTAGGCTAATATATTGTATGTAGCTTGGGTACTGCCTCGAGACATGGATCTAAATTGTGGAGGGAGGAGCCCCTAAAGTGGGTCAAGGTAACTTACTGAGTCATATCAGAATTTTATGATGTAAAATGGTCTCAAGCCTTATGGTGATGGAATGATTTGATGATGACGTCACACAACGGATCACTGTAAGTGAAACTACCTTACGTTTACTCCCATAAGAGTAGCACAAGGAGCAAAGATGACTTCCATCCTAGCTCTTAGCTACTCCCCAGTATATTCTAGGAGCCTTTCAGATTATAAGTTCATAACTCTGAAATTTTCTGTTTTTTTTTCGTGAGAAAGGACAAAAAAGAAAAAACAAATCCGTGGTCTTGACTTTCATTCACCGCACCTAGTGCTACAAGTGAAAATATGGTCGCCATAGTCCTTATGACGTCATCATTCATCCTTCTAGTTTCCTTTTGCATCCCTAACTAGTACTGTGGTTTATATTTTACTTGGCACTATATTGGGGCAATAGTTTTCTAAATTATTTTCAAATCGTGAAAAACTGTCATCAGTTATTGGATTATAGGGTAGTCTGAAAACGAATGATGACATAACAACTAAATATGGCGGTCCATGTACCATTACTGCTCATATTTTCCTTTTCTTTCGAACAATGATCTAAAAAATGATACCTACTACTATAGTAACTAGATTAAAGACCAGAATGCATTTAAATTGACGAGATAATTTCTTTATTTGATTTAGATATTAGCATCAAAAAGAAAGATAAAACATCGGAGGAGAGACAATGACACCGGTAAGTTGGAATTTTAAAGTACAAAGTAGTATTCACTTACTGCTGAGTGGAATCGTAATAATGAAGATTCAAAAAAATTTCTAACTTTAGGTTTATAAACACCTTCATCTTACTCACAAATGAGTATCATTATGGCAATTGATTGGTAGACCTAGCATGTGAATTGCAACATTAACAATATTATTTACAGGTCCAGAAATCAAGAATTTCGTCAACGTTCTTCTAGAATCATATCGCACGCATAAATTAACTTATGATGAACTCAAAGGTGAAGTCACAAGTTTTTTATTCGGGGTACGTACTCAATAATATTCTTAAGTTGATCCAAAATATAGTATGTTTGTTCAACAGCGGAAAAATTTAGGGAAATTTCTTCTCTGAAGTCATGATAATTTTTGAATACTCAGCAAATTTACAAACTTCCTTCAGGGGTCATCAAGAAGAGCGATAAATATAATTACTTGATACAGGAAATAAAATGGGCGTAAAGATGATCCACGTTTTCTTCAGGGAGAAGAAAGAGGAGGGTCTAATCAGTCCCCCTTCCTGTTCTTACGCTGCTGAGAATAATTAAAATACGGGGAAAATTGATAGCATGTAGAGTGAATGCTGCCTTCATCTTGCAAGATTTACTGGAAGAGAAAAGCCAGGCAATGCTCACTTCATTTTCTCGGAGTTGAACATAAGTAGCTCTATTTCATACAAAAATACTTCACAACGGTTTCAGAATTTCTAGGTGTTCCGCAAATCCTTACCCACCACCTTTTGCGATATCATAATAACTGTATTTACTATTTCTTGATCATAATTACTTATAAAAGGTAAACTTCGCATCTTTATCACGGTATACTTGAAGACGGTAATTTGAGTGTTATATAATGTGAATGTTCTCTCCAGCAGAAGAAAAAAAAAACAAGTAAAATACTGTTTGTTTTGTTTTGTTCTTTTCGTTTTGCTCGGATTCAGGGTTGCACGTACGTTGGTTTGAGAATAGCTTATCATATAAGAAATTATTTTGTCACATGAGCCCAACCTGAGCATTCTTCAACACAAATATCCTGGAAAAATATGCTGAATTTTAAAAACGTTTACATATTTTATCTCTTTACTCAACTCCGGAATTTTTGTCCATACAAAACTCTCACTTTCACCTTCTTCTATTTGGCTGTACGGTTTCCTTTCTTTTTCAACTACACAGTAACATATTTATGTGATTCAATTTCCTTTTTGCCAGAATCATTTTTCAAAATAGTAAATCATCTTTCATAAATTTTTATCAGGCCTAATTTATAAGTTTGTATGGTAGTGATAGGTCTATTATCTAGTTTAAGTACTTCAGTGTACAACAATATTTTGATCTGAGATCTATACTTCTGATATCATTATCCAGGCCATTGCGAAGATTTATCGGTGAGAGGAACGTATGTAACTTTTAGAAGTTGTTTTCTCACAATTGTACCATTTTTTAGTTTGTCTATCTGCTCCAAATATTCCAATCCATATTCGTGCCAAATGGGAATAATTAATCGTC
The DNA here is from genome assembly GCA_035079395.1 of Aspidiotus destructor. Classification (NCBI taxonomy): domain Eukaryota; kingdom Metazoa; phylum Arthropoda; class Insecta; order Hemiptera; family Diaspididae; genus Aspidiotus; species Aspidiotus destructor. Next base: position 3,339,658 of record JAVHKZ010000003.1, on the reverse strand, counting down.
CGCCGGGCTTCAGCTGTTGAACCAACTGAAATGAAAGCATATCTTTTGATTAGACTGATCTACATAAAAAATAATACTTTTCAGAACTCACCTCCTCATGTAAAATAACAGCAGTAGCTCCAACATGTATAGCATTGTATGGTGCCTCAGGTTTGTAACCTTTTCGACCATCCCCGACTAGAACGTATACAAATGAAGAGTATTGGAAAACTCTTTCACGGCAAAGTATTTTATAATGAAACTCAATACCTATATGTTAAAATGAGAGCTAAATTGGCTTGCTCCCTGACTGAGAAAAGAACTTATTCAAAATGAATACCGGAATGAAACCGTATTGTGTGTGCTCTGTAGTGATTCATATGTAGGTATTATTGGTTCTATTGGTAAATAACTAATGATTATTATAGTAGGTACCTAAGCACGGCGGTAACTTGAAAGCAGCCATTTCGGACAAAATTCTATCTGTACCTATCAATATTTTGTATTTTCTAATGAAACGTAATTTTCCCTACCCCTTCGTGTTAACTTTTCTCCGGCAGTGGGGTTACCTACTTTTTCTAAAGAACTTTAACTGGGCGAAGTTTTTTTCTATATTTCCGCGAATAGAGATTCGATAGCCCCTGAAGCTTTGTAAACTGGTACTACATATAAAAGTACGAACCAAGTAATTTAACGCGATCAGAACTGAGTAAAACTGGATTATCCTTCTTTATATTGTTAATAGATTGATTCACCAACTCCGGAATATGATCGATCCCTATTACACGACCTTGTGGTCCCATCATCAACGCCATGCCCGCAGTCAAATAACCCGAGCCAGAACCCACATCCAACGCTCTCTCATGACTGACTAAATGATCTTTCAATAGTTCTAAAGCCAAAACGTGCTGTAAAAATTGAAAACCGAGCATTGATTTGTATTGGTGGGCTTGGTCCACATAGTTATAGGCCTGCAGAGTATTTTTATGCACCATCTAACCATATGTGGAGCACTGATTGTAACACCGTATCCGATGCTTTCAGGTGAATCTTTGTATGTACATTTGGATACGTAATTACCACGTTTGATTTGTCGCATGATGGTTTCAACTTTGTCGGATAAAATGATACCATTTTCTGAAGTCAAAGTTTAAAATTTTTTCCTTATTATTGTCGTTAAAAAATTGAAGATATCATCAGTATTATTCTTTTACAATATCAGGCCGGATTAAGTCCTTGTGGGGACGAGGAACCATAATTCTAGTGGAGGCCCATATCTTTCTCTTCTTCCAAAAACGATTCTAGGGTTCAAGTTTTTATGATTTGAGTGAAGAAAAACATTTAAACAACAAATGTGGGGGCTGGTTTAATCTTGGGGTCATGGCTCCTATAAACTCTTCATCAATCCGAGCCCGAAAATATTTATGAAAACATGAGATAATGGCTGTGCTTGTGTATTTTAACGATGTACCCACCTTTTAATTTTTTTACAAGGTCTGAGTTTGACTTTCCTTTGGAAACATACATTGAACGCTTCCATTCTTGAATATTTATGCATATTGTGAAGTGAATATGGCAGCATAGGCAAGTGAAGAACAAAATTTTTCCCATTTCAACCTGCGGCGTAAATCATCATATAGATATTTCAAATTAGATGTAGGTACTTTTTCATGATCTTCGAAAACCTAAGTCATAATATGTTACTTTTTTTCATTCATAATAACTTACGTAAGTTCTCAGTGCATAATCAATTTCAAGCAAATCATGGACGTATGAATAAATGATTATTCAAGATTTCTTTAAATTCTTACTTAAATTACCCAGACTCACGCTAATAAATAATTTTTCTCTGATGAGTCTGCTCATCGGCCATTGTGAAGATAAACTGTAAACTTGCATAAAAGGTAATCAGAAACGTGATAATTCCGGGTGTGCTTGACTGCTCGTTCCATTTGGAGGTTCTGTATGATTGTGATCAGCAGCCTAGATAGCAGCTCATTTTATTTGCCATACAAATTACAACTACAAAGTAGTACATCCAAATCAGAAATCAATTTTCCTTGAATCGGAAGGTTAATACGGCTAATTTGATGCATACCTATCTAAATTAATAATTGTTTCTAACTTGATTTAATTTTTCAATGAACAAATGAATCGTCATACTAGTTTTTCAAAAAAGAACATTCCTTCTCCATGGAATTTTTTGACGTATAGCCTGACGATGCCGCACAAAAGTTGTTAAGCACAAAAGTTGAATTAACGTACCCTATATGATCGAAACACCATTAGCAGAATGAGGGTTCTGATACTACCTACTGTAGGCTAAAGGAAAACTCATTCCTCTGATTGTCGTTTCTCAAATACGTCTGTCCAACTTTTCAGTTCATGCGGAGGAATGGAAGATAGATCCATTGTTCATTATAACACAATCTGTAGAAGAGTATTTTTCATACGTAGAACAAAGTCCCAATTTCCCAGATTGTAATTTTTCCATTTTATTCCATCAATGAAGTTGGATTTTCCAAACATCAAAAATCAGGCTGTCTTGAAAATTGACGGCAAAAATTTTTTTTAAGGTTTTGTCAGGTAGATTCGACTTCCCCGGCTCGTAATTTTCAATACTCCTCTCTAGAGAGATTCAAGCTAAACAACTACAATTCTAATTTATAATTAGCTGAACGTCGTCTCGACAGATGCGGTAGTTTTCTCTTTCTGAGAGTTGGGCCTTGAGCCTGACCAAAGTAAGAATTTACAGAGGCAAGGAAAAGGCGCTGTTTAGGTAGCATTGAGAATTAGAACTCAAAATATCAAAAAGCCCCTCTAAGAAATTTAAGCTAATGAATTTTCCAAGTATTTTGATGACACCACAATCCGAACTTGGGCAACTTTTATTTCTATATTTTTATATAAAATTTGAATTCAAGTCCTCTCCTTTGATCAGGGTAAGGAATTGCCAGAGGGTATACATTTTTGGGCTAACAGATGGGTACCTGAGACAAAGGGATTTATGACGGCGCCATTCGTCGTCCTTCAAAGTTGAAAATGGAAAGTTGAGATGAGAAAGTGAAAAAGAAAACCTCAAATCTCTCATTTTTATCGTTGTCCTCCTGAGCGCTGGGGTGAATTTGGATTCAACAGCCTATCAGACTTTTAAAAGGACTGAGATTATAATTATAGGACTCTGATAATATTCGTGTGGCCGCGAGCTCGAGTGCTTCGAGCTCCACTTCAAGCCCAAGCTTGCCTCCTGATATAATCTGCCGTGCAAAGTTGAACTAATGTATCTGCATTACGCCAATCTGTTGAACGGTATCTTTTGCATAAAGAATGGTTGGTGTGTGTAGTCGGCTAGTTATGTGTGTGCGTGTTGATCCCTTTGTCGGCGATGAGATGATTCAATAACCAAATTGACGTGTTTCCATTGTCTCAAAAACCAGGCCAAATTTGAAAAATCCGATATTTTTGAATTCCTTGTTCAAAATTAGAAAGCAAACTCAAGAAAGGAACTCGATTATATCTCAACTAAAGGAACAGAAGATCAAGGTTGACCGAAAAGATCAATTTGGAGGCGCAGGTTGAAGTACTGACCAAGAATACGCCCCAAGACCTGCACTTAAGATGTGAGGAGCAGCAGCGGCAGACTGCTCTCCTAACCATCCAACTGAATGAACTCCAGAGAGGAATGAAGAGCAGCACCAATGCAACAGCAACAACAACTGCAGCAGAAGTCGTGCCAAAAACAGCAGGAACTTCAACAGCAGTGACAGCAACGGCAAGACCAGAAGGAACAGCCTGTGCAGGTAGCTACTCTGGTGGAAGTACCCTCCTGGAGCCAGGTGGTTTCCCAGCGCACCAGGAGGAATAACCCAACTAGCGTACCACGGTCCCAAGGACAACGACTGGAGAAGCTGCTGGAGAAGAGGAAGCTTAGGTCGGCAGCGATAATTATTGATCGGAAAAGTGAGGATGTACCCTACAAGACTAGACAGCTAGATCAAAGCTGTCAATAGCTGCGCTAGGCCTCACGGTGACCCAGGCTCGAAGTACCAAGAAAGGTGAGCTGCTCCTAGAAGTGAGAGGAGAAGGAGAGACACTGATGGATACATTCCTTGGAGATATGGCAACAGTTAGGACGCCACAGCAACAGACTAGAGTGCTGATCTTTGGAATTGAAAAGTCTGCGGATAGAGAAGATATCCTGGCCCAAATGCCAGCTGGCATAGGTGCCGAACTTGTGGATCTGCAGCCAATGGCGCGGGTGCCAGATGGCCAAGGTTGAGCTGCCCTTTGCAGCACCCCCCCCAGTTAATATGGAAGGGCAAGATCGAGGTTGGATGGAGCATCTGCTGTGTGAAATCCTTAGAGAAGGCAAGGTCTATGCAGCGATGCTATAAATGCCTCCAGGAGGGGCATGTAGCAACTGCCTGCACTAATGCAGCGATTGGTAGTGTTTGCTACAGATGTGGCAAAGAGGGGCACCAAATACGGGACTGCAAGGGGGAACCTAAATGTCCCATCTGCAGCCGGATTGAAGGGCACGCTGCAAACCACATTGTGGGGAGCAGAGGGTGCGCAGGTGCCCGAGCACAGGGTACTGGTAGGAAACGCAAGTAATACCAATGGCAGATGCGCTATCCTTCCTACAGGTTAACCTGGAGCATTGTATTCTTGCGCAAGATCTCCTGTAGCAATTTTTAGTCGAGAGGGGAACGCACGTTGTGATTGCCAGCGAATACTACAACGTGGCAGGAGTACAAGGATGATACACAGACTGTACTGGCTTAGCGGCCATTAGTGTTTGTCCAGAGTGTTCAATTGCCCCGGGAGAGGTTGAAAGAGGGGAAGGGTACGTTGCTGTGAAGATGGCCGATATGGTTGTCCACTTTCCAAATCGCCCCTTCCTGGGATTTTAGGACTTCTCAGAAGGCGCGAGGTGATAAGTTCATTGTGGCAGGCGATTTTAATGCCTGGTCAGAGGAATGGCGCTCTGGCCGAACTAACATCCGTGGATATGCCTTGGGGGAGTGGATTGCCTACAATCGACTGGAAACGGTCAACGTGGGTAACACTCCTACCCGAAAGCATCAAGGATAGGAGTCCATCATTGACGTCACCTTTGCTTCAGAGAGCCTAGCCCGAAGAATAGAAGGCTGCAGCCACCATCATGAAGAAGAAGATGGGTTGGGAATGAGATAGGCAAATGCAGAACTATGCTATGGCCTACTCGACACCTGTGCACCACGAACAACCAGATTTGCAGGAAGAAGAGGACAATGATCATCCTTGAAGAAAGAAGAAGATGGAGAAACTCCAACAGCAATTTACTATATCTTAAGATGATGTTGTTGTTGTGTATTCTTGTGTTTTCTGCGTGCCTGGGGGCACTGCACTTGGCGGTTGCCAAGCAGAAGAGGGGGTTCGCCGAAGAGATTCTTCCAACACTGAAGTTATACCCAAAAGGGTCGATTCCAGTACTGGAAGAAACAAAATCAAATGCATAAGCAACCCGCACCCACTCAACCATGGAGAACGGGACGGCGCTGCACATGCGACATAAGCGAGATATCTTATTTTACCATTCTAGAAAACTATTATTCAATTTCCCAGACCGTTGTTTCGCATATGTCTATTTAAAACATTGTACGGCAGATTAGTATCCTCTCTATATTTATTAAACGGAGGACAAATTTGGGGAAATTTCTACAGTGACGTCATTATAATGTACATACATATAAGCAGTTCTATTTCATCCAAAATATTTTACGCTATAGTTTGAGAATTCCAAAATGTTTCGGAAATCCTTACTTTTCATGGTATCATAACACATTATTTCTTGATCATAATTATAAAAGGTAAACTTCGCATCTTTATTATGATATACTTGAAGATGATAATTTTAGTGTTGTATGTAAATGTTTTCTCCAACAAAAAGAAAAAACAACTAAAATATTTTTATTTATTTTTTTTTTTGTGGATTCCGGGTTGCACGTACGTAGGTACAAAAATTGTTCATTGTATCACTTGTATCTTGCATCAAGGAATGATTTTGTCACATTCTTAAATACAACCTAAATATTCTTCAACACGAATAAATATCTTGGAAAGTATGCTGTTTACATATTTTATATCTTTACTAAATTCCCGAATTTTTGTCCTTACGAAGCTCCAAAGCGCAAGATTGCCCCCCAACTCTGAAGGTTGTGTCCTCATGAGCGAGGTTCAGCCCCTCACCTTCCTCTTCTTCTATTTGGCTATACCGCTTCTCTTTGTTTTTCAGTTACACTGTAGCATATAATATCTATGTAATTCAATATTTCCTTTTTTCAGAATCATTTTTCGAAATAGTAAATCATCATTGCTTGGATTAAGTTATAAGTAATTGTGTGGATCTACTTCAAGCACTTCAGTGTAATGTTGATCTGAGATCTATACCTATAATGTCACTATCAATCGGGCCATTGCCGAGATTTATCAGTGAGAGGAACGTATCTAACTTTTAGAAGTTGTTTCCTCACAATTGTACCATTTTTTAGTTTATCTATTTGCTCCAAAAACTCCGATCGAGGCGGCCATTTGATGGGAATAATTAACCGTCCACCGGGCTTCAGCTGTTGAACCAACTGAAATGAAAGCATATTTTGAGTAAACTAATCGATATGAAAAATAATATTTTTCGGAACTCACTTCTTCATGTAAAATGACAGCAGTAGCTCCAACATGTATAGCATTGTACGGTGCCTCAGGTTCGTAACCTTTTCGACCATCCCCGACTAGAACGTATACAAATGAAGAGTATTGGAAAACTCTTTCACGGCAAAGTATTTTATAATGTAACTAAATACCTACAAATATGTTAAAATCAGAGCTAAGTTGGCTTGCCTCCTGACTCAGAGAAGAACTTATTCAAAATGAATACCGGAATGAAACCGCATTGTCGTTTCTAGTGATTCTTATGTTATTGGTTTTATTGGTACCGAAAAAAGCTAACTATTAGATATAGAACCTAAGCGTAGCGGTAACTTGAACAGCCATTTTAGACAAAATCCTATCTGTACCTACCTACCAGTATTTGGTATCTTTTAATGAAATATAATTTCCCCTATTCCCTTAACTTATGATGGGTTCCGTTCAATTGGGCGCGGCTGATTGGGCGTGAACCCCCACAAAGCTGAACCGAACGCTGCTGGGAAAACTGTCACCACTGAAGAATGTAAGCTTTTTAGCGTAACCCAAAAGACATCACGTGGAGATCTGCTTACAACGTCTTCCATCCACAAAACATCGAGTTTTGCTTCGCCAAAATTCATTCTTAAAACACACTCACGCACAACACACATTCATTCACAACACAAATTCATACTGAGGCGACTATGTAGGTAAATTGTGAGCTAACACTCTCAAGTACTCAATAGGCTCACTTTCGTCGTACTCAATACAGGCGCTCGTCGCATCTTTGGTACTTCAACTCCTTCGCAAGTGGCTCTGCACCTCCTTCTACTTGGTCGGAATAGACGTCTCTCGTTTTCTGGCATTGTCGAATTTTATCGATAAACTCACCAACAGTGGGGTAGGAGTGTTCGAAGTCACCCTGGAGTCGCCGGTAGAGAAGGCGAAAATGTTTGGTAACGGAAAACACTTCGGCGCCAAGATGAACCCCGTGCCCAATCGGCGGCGCCCAATTGAACCCGTCCTCATGTGATTGATCGTTTCGATTTTTCAATTTAGCAGGAAAACGAATAATTACGTAAAACAACCTGTTCATCAGATTTTGATATCTTAATTGAATATACAAACAAGAGCTAGTAATCTATGTAGCTGATGTGGACTCTATTTAACTAAGTACGAATATCATAAACAAGAATTCTCACTTGTGTTCGTATTAATTTTTCGCGGGCCCTTTTTCTAAAGAACTTTAACTGGGCAAAGTTTTTTTCTATTTACGCAAATAAAGATTTGATATGCCTAGAGGCTTCGTAAATTGGTATTAGATATGAGTACGAACCAAGTAATTTAACGCGACCAGAACTGAGTAAATCTGAATTATCCATCTCTATATTCTTAATAGATTGATTCACCAACTCCGGAATATGATCGATCCCTATTACACGACCTTCTGGTCCCATCATCAACGCCATGCACGCAGTCAAATAGCCCGAGCCAGAACCCACATCCAACGCTCTCTCATGACTGACTAAATGATCTTTCAATAGTTCTAAAGCCAAAACGTGCTGTAAGTAAATAAATCATCGCGTTGATTTGCATTGGTAGGCTTGGTCCATATAGTTATAGGCCTACAGAGTATTTTTATACACCATCTAACCATATGTGGAGCACTAATTGTAACACCGTATCCAATGGATTTAGGTTTATCTTCGTATGCATCGTCATCGTCAGAGGCGTAATTACCACGATCAATTTGTCTCATAACGGTTTCAACTTTGTCGGATAAAATGATATCATTTTCTGAAGTCGAAGTTTAAAATTTTTTCCTTTATTATTAATCTCATTAAAAATTGAAGATATCATCAGTATAGTTCTCTAACAATATCAGGCCCGGATTAAGTCATTGTGGGGACGAGGAACCAAATTTCTGGTGGAGGCACACGTCTTCCTAATTTGCCAAAAACGATTATAGGTTCCAGGTTTCTATGATTCTTTCCATTTTTCGAGGCGGGTGGTGGAATCTTGGAGTCATGGCTCCTAAACTCTCCTTTAATCCGAGTCTCACAATATTGATGCTGCCCTGTGTATTTTAACGATATCATTACATACCTTTCAGTTGTTTTATAAGATCTGAATTTGAAAATCCGCTGGAAACATAAGTTGAACGGGCCCATTCTTCAATATTTATGCATATTGTGAAGTAAACATGGCAGCACAGGCAAATAAAGAATGAAATTTTTTCCATTTTAATCTGCGGCGTAAGTCATGCAATTTCAAATTAGATATAGATACTTTATCAAGTTCTCTAAGAAAACTATACTTCATACCCCCCCTTTTTTCGCCCAAAATATCTACGTCATCAGTACAAAATCAATGTCAAGCGAATCATGGATCTATGAATACAAAATAAATAGGTACTCAAGATTTCCTAAAATTTTTACTCAAATTACCCAGACTCACGTTGAAGAATAATTTTTTTGTAAGTCTGCTCATCGGCCATTCTAAAGACAAACTGTAATCTTGCATACAACTCATCAGGAACGAGATAGTTCCGGTTGTGCTTGACAGCTCGTTCCGTTTAAAGGTTCTGTGTGATTGTGTTCAGCGGCCTATAGATAGCAGCTTATATTATTTGCCATAGGCAACAAATTACAACCACAAAGTTGTACATCCAAATTTTTTTGAATTGCAAGCTCAATACAGCCAATACGGTTAATTTGATACATATCTGAATTAATAATGCCGTGCAAAAAAAGAATGAAGAGCGTGCACAGTGGCGATTTGGAGAAACAGGCGCTCTTTGATATGTTTCTCCAAATCGCGCTATTCTGCACGTTTGTCATTCTTTTTTTGCGCGGCAGAATAGTCGTTTCTAACTTAATTCCATTTTTCAATGAATAATTGAATCGTCCTACTACATTCCTTCTCCAATATCGACGTTTCTGGAATTTTTTGACCGATAGCCGGTCGTGCCGCACAAAACGCATGAGATAAAAACACAATTAGGAGAATATGGGTTTTGATATTGCCTGCTGCAGACTGAAGGAAGTCTCGTTCCTCTGAATACCTATCGTTTTTTGAATACATTGGTTCAATTCTTTTGTTCATGCGGAAGAATATGGAAGATATAGATCCACTGTTCATTCCAACTGAATCCAGAGAAGAGTACTTTTCATATTCGGAACAAAGTCCCAATTTCCCAGATTGTAATTTTTTTTATTTTATTTCATTAATGAAACATCAAAAAGTTGAAGGCAAAAATCTTTTTCAAGCTCTCGTCAGGTATAATTATTACTCGACTTGCCCAGCTTGTTATTTTCAATGCCCTTCCCTACAGAGATTCGAGCTCAACAACTTCAATCCTACTTCTTAATTAGCTGCAAACGTTGTTCAGAAAGATGCGGTAGTTTTTTGAGGGTTGAGGGTTGAACCTAACAAAAGTAATAAATTACAGAGGCAATCGAAAAGACGCTGTTTAGGTAGCATAAAGAGTTAAAACTCAAAATATTACGAAGTCCCTCTAAGAAATTTAAGCTCATGATTTTTCCAAGTCTTTTGATGACGCCACAATCCGAACTTGGGCAGCTTTTATTATTTTCTATATTTTTAAACAAAATTTAAATTCAAGTCCCCTCCTTCGATCGGGATAAGGAATTGCCAGAGCCCAGAGGGTATACATTTTGTGGCTAACTGATGGGTACCTGAGACAAAGGGATTTATTAGCGCCATTTATCTCCCTTCGATATTTAAAATAAAAAGTTGAGAATGATGAACAATTGAAAAAGAAAAACTGGAATCTCTGATCAGTGATCAATCAAAATAACTTCATTCTTATCGTTGTCCATGTCAGCGAGGGAGCGAATTTAAATTCAGCAGCCTGAGATTTAGAAATTTTAAAAGGACTAAAATTATAGGTCAGTGAAAATAATTCATGCGGCGGCAGGCTCGAGTACTCCGAGCTCCAAGTACTTTGAGCCGCTTCAACAGCCGCACAAAGTTGAATGGACGTGTATGCAAATAATGAGTACGAGAAAAAGAGGCTAAGTTTAAGTATACTCATAACCTCTTTTTGTTGTATACCAGTAGATATATCATATTCATCCTGGCGCAGTTTGGCACAATTATGGATTTCTTCATTTTTGACCCAATATTTGAGGAAATTCAACACATTCAAAAATCCATCATTTTCCAAACCAAATATTTCGTCGTTGTCACGAAAAAACCTCCTATGTGTCACTTTTTTCAAAATCCACTTTTTTGCATTTTTGTGTTCACATTGGGGGTCTGCTCAGTTGTGAAAAGTCTTCAGTGCGTTTGATTACTCCTACCGCCTGTAGAGGCGTTAATATACATCTCCTATGTGTTATGGTTGTCACAGAAATCTCCTATGTGAATGATTATTACACAAAAACCTCCTATGTGTAACAATTGTCGCAAAAAATCTCCCATGTGTATTGACTGTCAGGAAAAATCTCCCATGTGTTCAATATAATTTCTCCTATGTGCGCGGGTGATAGAACATTAAAATCTCCCATGTGCTAATGAATTTCTCCCATGTGTATTTGCGGTACGCCTGTAAAGAGTCGCCCTCTACATTTACCATAGCGGCCATTTGTGGAAGCTGCACAAAAAGAAAAATTCTTGAAATTTTAATTTTCATAATATTTATGTTATTCTACTCGTTAAAATATGGAAAAAATGTTATTAGAACTAGTATTTGTTTTTCAGTTTTGACTGAAGAAAAATGGTTTTAGGTTAACACACGCGCTTAGGGCAATTTTCCCCTGGGTGTCTATTACGACCACTCGATAAAAACCCGTGAGCGCCGTCACATTTATATCACCCCATTTAACGCCATGTCTTGAGGTTTTGATAAACCCGTGATAAAATTTTTTACCACATTTGTCGAGCCGTTGTAATAGGAGCCCCGATCACCTTTTTGTCCACGGCACTAGCGCCACTACTGGACGGGCGTAACGCGAATGGACGACGGACTAAAAATCTCATATGTGCGTACTGCGTATAATTATGTTACACCTAATTCGCGCAATTGAAGACTGCGCGTATTAGGCTAAAATTTAGTCATTATTAATTATTATGCCAAATGAGCGCATTTTCTAACATTTTTGCCAAATGCGCGCATTGTGTAAATGTTCTTGATTAATTTGTGACACGGACTATGCAGGTTTCTTCTGGGGAAAGTGCGCAATATGCAAGACATTAGCGCGGTGGGTGACGTGCCGGATGTCTCATATTCACTGCGGAATTAGTCCGGAACCGGAATTAGTCCGTCTCAATTCTGTGGGGAAAGGTCAAGGGTACAGGAAATGCAACTGCCGTCAAAAATGTGATTCGCAGAAGTGCTCTTGGCCTCTTGCAAAAAAGCAGGACTATTATGCAACTCAGCTTGCCATGCAGGGCGCACTGGCACAAATGATGAGTGATAATAGATACCTCATAAATTCAATTTATTATCAGTTTGATTATTGTGACAATGTCATTCAATTCGCGAAATACAGAGCGGTGGCGCTGCAGGTGGCAATTTACAGAAACTGGACGAGAAGGTGATTGTGTATTTTTTGCCATAAGATTAAGAAGATACACTCATAAAATCAGCTCTAAGTTGTTTAATATGAATTTCTATCAAAAAGTACAGAGAGCAAAAATTATAGCTGTCAAAATCTTCTTTCTGAATAACCCCATTAATTTTTTTCAGAACTTTTTTCATCACCATCACTTTTTTGTCTCAATTCACCAATCAGAGAGCCCGCCAATAGATAGCGCATCACTCAATGTATTTTGCAAATTTACCCAGAAACGCGGATTTTCAGAACAAATAAATTTGTATTTTTACTCGCACCCTGTACTGATAGCAGAATTCATGATACGTTTTCATCAAAATGAATTTAACTGAAAAAATACTTACTTTTCAATTAATCTAGGTACGACCATCCTAAACAAGAGCAGATCTCCTTACCTCCTTTGCACTCATTAGGCGCAACTGCACAAAATCACGGTTCCTGCACAAACTGTGTTTTGGTAAATGCGTGCAATCTGCTTAAAAAGTTCGTTGATTGCGCGCAGTCAGCTTACTTATGCGTATATTTGGTAAAACTGTTGAAAAATGCGCGCATTTTGGCAAAATAATGACTATTGCGCGCATTCTACAAAATTTTTGCGACAATCTTAAATGAATAAAAAATCACCAATGTCATCAGTTTTCACCTAATTTTGAGGAAATTTGAAACATCCAAAAAATAACCATTTTTCTTCATTTTTAAGACAATTAATATTTGAGAGAATTTAATACTTTCAATTCTATAAAAAATTTTTGTGAGATTGTCACGTTTTCTGTGTGATTTTTAACTATCATTATTCATCCTGACGCAGTCTGGCACAATCATGGATTCCTTCATTTTTGACCTAATATTCGAGAAATTTAACACAAATCCATTCGATGCAACTTCATACGGCAGTTAAGCCACGAAATCAAGCTTGCCCTTTACCTTTGAGCCTGCCCGTGGCCTGCCTCCTGTCTCCTGTGAGGCTGTGACACGTGATAATTGATAAGAAGTTTTCATTAAAATGATAAGGCATGAGACCGGCATCTACAATTACAGTCCTCGTAGAACTAGAACGAGAGAGTGACTATTTTTTCTAAAATTCTGTTCAATTTATAGCTTTTTACTTAGAGATGTGTGGCATAATTTGTCATATATGTTCGCATGGTCATCATGATCAGGTAAAACATCTTTTTCTTTTTGTAACTTCTATATTCAGTTCATCTCTTTATTCTCATGATTCATCCTGAGTAATTTCTTTCCAGATTCCTTTCTTCGAAAACAATATTAAAAATCGTGGACCCGATCATTATAGTACAAGAGAACTCGAGTTGAATAACATTTGGAAAGGATTTTTTGCGGCAAGTATCTTACATACTCAGGGAAGAAAACTCACAGAACAACCATGTTTCAATTCTGAAAATGATGTATTATTATGGAATGGTGATATTTTCGCTGGCAGTCTTGTAAGTATCTCCGGAATTTTTACAGCAACCGTGTACACGTGCCTTTATCTTGGTTGTTTTTCTTCAAAATTAGATTTCAGACGTCGATCAGAATCTCTCCGATACGGAGATCATATTTAATTGGTTACAAGAAAATGATCGAGTTTTCGAATTACCAAGAAAGATCGAAGGACCATATTCTTTCGTTTACTTCAACAACGAACGGAATGAATTATGGTTTGGACGTGATCCTTTGGGTCGTCATAGTCTTCTTTGGAGTGCGACCGAGGATGAAATATTGATATGCTCTGTCGGCCACAAAACTGTCAAAGCAATCGAGGAAGTACCAGCGGTTGGCATATTTTGTTTACATTTAAATCAGAAATCATTGATAGGTATTTGATGCAACAAATCTATTATTTCAAAGAATTTAAATTAGTTACCTACCGGTACTTTATTTCTAAAGAAGACGGTTTCTTGTCTTTCAGATTTACGTTTGTACCAATGGTCTCATGTACCTAGATTTCTGTCATCATTTGATCTTCACTTCCCGACACATTTTGAATCTCATACTTGCGAAGACTCTATTGAAACGTTATTTTTCAATGCAAAATCTTCTACAACCTATCAACCTTTTCCCGTTGAATGTACTAATTTCGGTGATATTTTGCAAAAGATGGATAGTTTGCTTGAAGATTTGGTAGTTCGAAGTAAAGTTGAAGAACTCATTCAATATTTAATGGATGCCTGTAAAAAACGAGTCATTATTCGCAAAAAAGTCTGCAAGGATTGCGAAAACGAGAATAGTTGTGTTCCGAATCATAGTAAACTAGGAGTTCTGTTCTCTGGAGGATTAGATTCGACAATCATCGCTTATCTCGCTGATAAATTTGTACCTGCTAAAGAACCAATAGATCTTCTGAATGTAGCTTTCTGTCGTAATGGAAATTTCGACGTTCCTGACCGGAAAACAGGATTATTGTCATTGGAAGAATTGCGTCTTCTATGCCCAGAGCGCGAATGGAATTTCGTGGAGGTAGTAATTTTAAATTACTCAATTGCTTGTGATATTTCGGACTCTTACACTTATATCGATTTTTTAGATTGATGTTTCTGACGAAGAATTGAATAATGCAAGAAAAAATCACGTTTGTCATTTAATCTATCCTCTAGATTCAATACTAGATGATAGTTTGGGTTGTGCCATGTGGTTCGCCTGTAGAGGCCAGGGAACTGTAAAAGGACGTCCGTACGTTTCGAGTGCAAAAGTAGGAATATAGTCGTGGATTACGATCGTTGAGTTCGAATTTTCCATCGATACGATATCAATAAACTTTGCAGATCGTATTATTGGGTAACGGCGCTGATGAACAATTAGGAGGATATACTCGGCATCGAAATATTTTACGTAGAAACGGTTGGCAGGTCTTAGGAGAGCAGTTATTGAAAGAAACTCTAGAAATATCGAGAAGAAATCTTGGTAGGGATGACCGCATCGCCTGTGATAGTGGTCGTCAGCCCAGATTTCCATTTCTGGATGAGCAGCTAGTGGAGTACATTTCAAATTTGCCCCCATGGGAGAAGTAAGTTTCTTTGTAAAATGTAAATTAAATATTGTTTTATAAATGTCGCAGAAAATACTATGGAATTTCTGAATTTTCTTTGAATCAAATATGAGGTAAGGCTTCCAAAATGTTAATTCACTCAACTTTTTACAGATGTGGTCCGATTTCTTTTCCTCGAGGATTAGGTGAGAAGATGATTTTACGACTAGCAGCTGTGAAACTTGGACTGAGACATTGCGCTACCTTTCCAAAAAGAGCATTCCAGTTTGGTTGCAGAATTGCTAAATCTAAAGAGAAAGGTGACAATAAGAGTGATCGATTGTGAGGTAAATTATTCTGTGATTTAATTAGTTCATTTTCATAAATATCTCTGACGTTTAAGAAGAGTTGTCAATTTAATTACAAAAATACGTTGTTTAGAATTTGTGTTTTTTTGGCCGCATTTTTCTAGCCCTTCTGCAAGATGTTTTTGTAATATATGGTTAAGTTCGCATTATGCTTGTGCAATCCTGAATCCGTTTTATCGATTATCATTTTATTCTCACGTAGATTTGCGACACTTCAACTTCATCTGTAATTTATACGTCTTTGATCGATGCGAAGTTTACCTTAACTAATTGTCTATTTATTCTATAAAATCTAATTCTCACTCCGATACTTTCATCTTTTTCATGTATTTGTGACTTATATGTGTGTAGTTATTATATGATGATCATATAATATTCTGTTATTTGACGGAACTTTTTATCGTACACGAGTATGAGAAAGACTCTTAAGTCATACCGTGGATTGTCTCAAGGCAGTTTTCCAGTAGAGCCGTGCGAAAAATTCAGTTTTTTTTTTCGTTTGTTTTTAGGGTAGTGAGACAAATGCAGTCACATCGAGCTTTGTATTACTCATGTTGGGCATGAATCAAGATATTCAAGTACGCATTAGTTTTGTATGCATTTTTTTTTCTCAATTTGAAAGTAATACTATAAGTTTGGATGCTGGAACATCCTGTAAGAGATTATAATATTAGGTATGAGAAACGTAAATCGACAGATTACAGAAAACTTATTGACAGTAAAACTAAATATAATTATTAGATACGATAATATTGTTTCGAGGATTGATTATTGATTATTTTATCGAGACAAAAAAATAAAAAGTGTATGAAAAAAGTTACCGAAAACTCAGAATAGTTTGAACAATGAGATTGTTTTTATTTTGTCAACATTAATTAACCAATTCGTTATGAGTTGTACTTACGGTCATTATTAATGTGTTCTCTGAATTTCAGGAAAGAGTTTACGAGGAACAACACGATATTTTTGGTGAAACCGATCGGGACGTCGATTTTGTAGATTTGTCGAGAATGTGTTATTTAGAACAATGTATCAAGGAAACTCTAAGACTCTTTGCCCCGGTTCCTTTATTCTTACGATATGCCTCCAAGGATATACCCATCAGCGGTACGCTCAAATAAATATAAAATACTGTACGAGTTTCAGTTTTATACATTAGATAAGTCGATTCATTATTAAATATCTGGAGAAACGATGAAGCGAGATCTTTCAAAAGATCTGCAGCACACTCCGTCTACTTCCCATTTGCTAAATATTGATTTAAAAAACAAAATCTTTCATTCAAACTCCGTAAATAAACTTTCTTATTTATGTTTCTGTAGACGGCCACATAATTCCTGCCGGTTCGAATATACTCGTATCCATTTCAGGAGTTCATTATGACCCAAAAATTTATTCCGAGCCTTTTGTTTGGAATCCCGAAAATTTTGCGCCTGCAAACGAAGCTTCGAGACATAAATGTAGTTTCGTTCCGTTCAGCACTGGACCTCGTGAATGCATAGGTATATTTTTACACACTGTACATATAGATAGAATATACATTAATATTAGGAGTCCTAATAGAATGCATAGCTGTGTCGAAAGAGCTTTAATGAACGAAAATCGTTCTCGTAATTTGCGCTTTTGTGTATATAATCGGTGTGTCTTGATGTTACGTAGTCGTCTTCCCTTCTTCTCAATAGGAATAGTGAATGAACCGCGACTCTCTCACCTGGGCTGATATAACGCCTGTTGTATGAAGCAAATCATCAATACGTGTAATAACGAAAAAATTTTCATTCGCAGGTAAAAAATATGCTATGGTTTTTCTTAAAACTCAGCTCTCGATCTTACTGAGAACGTATCGAATCCAGACGAACATGAGAATGATCGATATCGAGAGGGATAATGATGTGCTTGTTCGGAGCAAAACAGGCTATTACATTTCATTAAAGCTGAGGGAAAAGAGAATTCCTCCTGTGTGAAATGCTGATGATCTAATAAATTGTAATTTTGAAAATGTGTTTCTTTCAATTGATGCGAGGTGGGAAGAGATTCTGGGGGCTTCAGATTAAGACTAAATCGAACGTTTTATTTACGAAATATTCATTACGGAAACTTGGAATGAAAGACAGACAGCCATACTAGACATTGAATCACTGAAACGAAAATATGGGATACGCGTCATAAAAACAGACTGCTACACCCAGTAGATTAACTTCAGCATAGATTAGGAGTATTTCAAGCCTCTAATGATAGATTTACCAACGAGGACCACAGGGAAAGAAAAAATTAAGTTGATTCATTTCGACGCAACCAATTTGACTCGTATAAATGAGGCTCTTAACCACCGTGGAAACACAAGAATTTTTTGTTATATTTCTCCAAAAAAGTTCATTTTAGGGGAATGAAGTTATCCTCAAACAACTTGAAGTTCCCATGTACTGCTCAAACGTTAAATATTGAGCTCTTTTTTGAAAATTCACGGCACGCGCATTCCATTAATTGATATCAAAAATTCAGGCTTTAGCGAGAATTCAATATGGTCGTAGAAATGTAGTTGTGCCAATCTTTTGGGTCAGCTCTCGTTCAGTATCAACTACTCTCTCCAAATTCGTAAAAATTCATACTCACGAGTTCTAATCAATACAGATAAGAAAACTCATATAATAATGCATCAAACTGATTACACAATGTTGTACATAGAATTTCACAAGATCGAAGAAATAGGAGGGATAAAATTTCTCTCGAAGTATAATATTACAGAAATCAGACCGTTGAACATAAACACGGTCACAGGTATGATGTTTCTGTCTTCACCACGATCGAAATGTCAGCCAGGAAAGAGGATCCTTTCCTCCATCTGCGCTACGTACTCGTTCGATAATCTAGAAACAGGGAAAAATACAAACAAAATGAAACCACGTATCTTTTTTTAATTCCTAAATATTAGAAATACACCGAGAAATTTCCTGCTTCTCTTTTTGTTTTCAACGGATCATCTGAAACACCAATGAATGTCGATCATCGTGTCATCAGTTCCTTCGTTTTCACTGTAACCGGCTTCTTTTCGCAAAATAATGCGCAATTCCTATTGGCAAACAAAAACAAAAAAACCAACAGAAAAGACAGGGAATAAAGATAACGATGGTAGAAAGCAGGAGAGAAAACAAACCAAAGATATTTCTTCGAGAACGAATCGTTTTAAATACTACGGGCACACAGATATCGCTCTGAAAGACAATACAATACGCTAAAAAAAAGTATTTGCTTTGAAGGAGGATGTGTTAGTTTGACCCGATTTCTCCCAAAATTGTGCGTCCGGGTTCATTTGGGTGAAAACTTGAAGGATAACATTTTTAAAACTGTTACACTCTTCTTCATCTCTCTTTTTTTCTGCTTTAAGCGTTGACTCACTCATTAATTTTGAAAAAAGAAAACTTATTTCACTCAAGCGTAAGAACAAGCAAACAGGGCATGAAGATTTACGATCGAAAATTCCGCTGAGTTCCATCTTTATAACGAACTTGATGATGCGTTTGAAATTTGGGATTCTCGATCGTACTTCTCGGAGTATTATCAACATAATATAACTCTAGTAAAAAGTTAGGAAAAAGAAAACCTTAGCCTGGTACAGCTATCAAATTAAAAACTCAGGAAATACCGATGCTCATTTCGTTTCCAAGATGAATAAAAATTCGACGCGAATTATTGTTACGCAAAACAAGTATTAGGCGGTGGAGCAATTATTAGACCGTCCAAGTTTATGATAATACAACGCTGGTATTAATTGTAAACCAAACTTACTTTGAAATAATATCAGCTATTTTAACTTTCGATTCGAAACCGCTTGAATCTAGTTTAATCACTGAACATTTGCATAATTTTGGTGATGGACATCCCGAACAATCTCTCGGAGACTTTATTACGGTGAACTGATGACACGGCGAACAGGAAGAAGATAATCCATAATAGCGACGGAGACAAGATGAATAAGAAGTTAGTAGAAGTCGTGGCACAACTCATCCGGAGAACATTTCTACCGTACAATCGGATAAAGGAACGGATGCATGTACCCGAGCATAGGTATTTTAAACGACAATTACAGAAGACCTTGATAAATACTAAATACGAGAAAAATATTCGTATTTTAAATTTCTCATCATAGATAGAATTCAATACGATGCTAAATAAAGCTATGAATCATTTTTCTTCTATTTTTTTTTTTTTTTTTTTCTGTACATACAATAAATTTTCTCGGTGCATTCGATCGTAAAATAATTACAAATATAAAAGTCTGATTAGTTCTGAACAATGGAGGAAGGAAGTCTATCATTACGTTAACCAAAAAAATTGAAAAATCAACAGCGCAAAGACTATGTTTGGTTGAACATCAGTTTTTCGTTCTTCACCCCACCTTGTGTCCAGATAATCTAAAAAACATACCTAATTTATACAGCTAAAGAGAATCATTGTTGGGAAGCTTGTTGCTGCAAGATCTGCTTTTTGCGCATCGATCGTAGAGCTTTTTCCCGCAAAATACGTTCTTTTTCATCGGAATCAGTCACATCATCTGTATCCTAGACAGAAGAGGAAACAAGATGAAGATTGCATACTTCATGAGGGAAATGAGTGGGAAAATATTGATTGAAAACGAAAGTCTCGCAGTATGTAGAAATTATTGGTTAAAGAAAAAATTCTAATTCTGTCCTCACCTCGCTTTCGTCTTTCTTCTTCTTGTACTTCTTATGTTTTTTATGTTTCTTATGCTTCTTGTGTTTCTTCTCTTTCTTCTTCTTTTTCTCATCTTCGTCATCACTATCCTGAAAATCATTAATCGGAACTCGCGTTAGAATCAGAAATATCGACCATTCATTAAAATTTCATGAAGTATGCGAACCTCAGAACTCGAGGAGGCTTTCTGTTTCTTTTTCTTCTTCTTCTTTATTTTCTCGTCATCGTCCGAATTCGAGTCATCTTTTTTGCTCTTTCTACGCCGTTTCTGTTTACTTGACTGCTCTTCCTCTTCTGATGAAGACGAACTCGAAGACCTCGCCCTTTTCTTTTTCTGGGGTTTCCGTTTTTTCTCGTCTTCGGATGATGAACTGCTGTCACTAGATTCTTGTTTTCGTTTCTTCGAGGGAGGTGATGAGTCATCGTTAGACTGGTCATCTGATCCGGAGTCCGAAGATTTACTCACAGCACGTTCCTTCGTTCGAGCCTTCATCGTAAAGATGAAAAACAAATGAAATATAAAATTTGATAATGAAAGTGATACTATAAAAAAATAATACTCACTTCTGGTTTAGAATATTTCTCACCAACATCATTACTCTTCTTTTGATGGTGGTTATCTCGTCTCTCAACTCTCCTGAAACAAAGAGGAAGCATCCAATAAGTAGAAAACTCAATATCTTCTTAACGTCAAGGTCCAAAACATTGTCTTCTACCTGGAATCTTTCTCTACTATTTTATATTTTTCTGGAAGTTTCCTATCGGAACTTTCGCCGCTCTCTCGATGATGAGAGTTTGAATCATTTTCTCTTCGATGGCTTGTAGGTTTTCTCTCTTCTTCGGACAAATCCCTGAAACAAAAATTCATCTTATATTATCCATTTGAAGTAACACGGGCAAAAAAATTTCAAGACAAGTAAACAAACCTATCCGGAGATCTTCGTGATTTTCTATTATTTCTATCGAAATCCATTTTTTTATATTGTTGAGGTGGGGATCGAGAAGGACTTTTCAGAGCATTCTGAAGCAAACATAATTCTATACTTAGTAAATGATAGTTACGATCTAGGGTCCAGGATTAACATGGAGTAATAGAAAAACGTACACGTGAATTTCCTTTAGGTGGAGGGCTTTCTGAAGATGATCTTCTATGGCTCGATGAACGCCTTCTGGAGCGAGGCGGAGGTGTCACTGATTTCTGGAAACGTCGTTCTCGTTCTTTCTCCCGTTGTAATTCACGTTCTTTCTTTTCACGTTCTCGTTCGCGTTCTCTTTCCCTATCCCGTTCACGTTCTTTCTCCCTTTCTCTTTCGCGTTCCTTACGCTCACGTTCTCGACGTTCGCGATCACGGGTAAGACGTTCTCGTTCGGCTTCACGACGTTCCCGTTCCCGCTCTCGATTGAAACGCTCACGATTGTCTCTATATCCTCGGTTATAATCTCGGTTGTCGCGATAACGATCTGGACGATCACGTCGTTCATACTCCCGACTATTACCACGACGGTAGGGTCGCGTTGAACGAGATCGAGAATCAGATCGTCTCCTAGTATTCTACAAAACAAAGAAGAGATGAGAAATCTTGAATGAAATTAATGATTGAAGAAGAAAATTAGGAGAATTACCCTTCTAGAATGTCTATCACGTCCTCTGTCCGAATCGCTATCGGATGAATCTGCTTTGTTACTACGATACTGCCTCTTTGACTGAACGCCATCTTCTTTTTTGCGAATTTCGAAGTCGGCGGACTTTTTGTGACTATCGGCTAAATTACAGAATGCATAATTATACTATGGTTAGCAGATCGGTGGATTCGCAGTAAAAAACATGAATTAGTGACTGAAACAGTTTAGCCCCGTTCGTCCGACAGGCCAGTCAACAAGAATTGCAATAGTAGTGAAATTTTCAACTAACCGGATGAGGAACGACTGGAGGATCTACTCGGACTTCGCTTTGAACGCGAAGTTTTCAAATCAGTAGTGGAATTTGTTCCTTTTTCTGGTGACGTGGATGAAGCGGACGATCGCCGACTACGTTTACCACTTGTAACTCTTTCGCGAGATCTGAATAATTAACAGATAGGTACAATGTTCATAATTGTGTGTCTCAATAACTTTTCGAACTTGGTATCAAACTTTAATACCTTGATTTTTTTCTAGTAGACGGAGATCGGGATCTATCATGATCTTCATTCGTATTCTTCCTCTTAGAATCCTTTTCAGAATCACTAAAATAATAGCAAATTAAGCAAATTATCTAGTTATGAATCATACAAAAAAAAAAAAGGTTTACGAAAATAAGACGTACCTATGACTGTTCATTTTTCTATCGTTCGATTTTGATCTCTGTCTTTCAACGGGACCGTCTCCGGCACCTCGTCCAGAATCATTTGAATTTCCATTTTTAAAAACATCTTTATCGGGAGATCTAGAAAATATTTGGAAAACCATTAGTGAGTTGTTGTCGTCGATTGAAATTAATGTGAACTCTCTCGAAAAAAAAACTCACGACTTTAAATTCGGTAGTGGCGATTTGGAGGATGATCTGGCTTTATCTTTATTTCGTTTCTCATCTTTTTCATCATTCAAACGCAGACGATCTTTCGATAAACTTCGACTTCTTCTGCAATCATAAATAAACAATAACTAGTACATACGTTGATAAAATTATATTGATCAAATTCTAATATCATCAAAATAAACCTCTCTTTTTTTGCTTCGCGCTCCCGCTCTTTTTCTCTCTCTTTTCCCCGCTCGATTTTCTTAGCGATGTCTTGAACACGCTCTTGCTCCTCCTGGAAAGGACACGATGAAACAGTTTATAGTCAACTTAATGAATACATTTACACATGAAGGCAAATTACGTACCATACGCTTCTTGATTTCTTCTTTTTTCAATTCAACCAACTGATCAGGAATACCACTAGCTGAGTCTTGAGCACTCAATAATAAATCCCAAAGATCGGTCATGAACATGCGCGCATTTTTGCCGTTCAAGAAGCCAGTCAAATTGATTTGCATCTTTTTGGGATCCGGATACTAATAACATGTAATTGAACGATGAAAAAATGTCCAAGTCGAAAAGGTAACCAAAACATATCTGAACACTTACTCTCTCTTGTTCTAATTGATTATGAACGAAGTCAACAACGACATCATCTTCCATTTCAAGCACTTCGGTGAGTTTCTTTCCGATCCATGGTTTTATAGTATCCAATTTGACACGAGACATATCAACCTAGAATATAAGGTTTTTAGATGGTAGAGTGAAGGCAAGTTCAGTACATAGTCCGTATTTTCTTTGGAAGAAATTAACTCACTCTTTTGCTCAAGTTGTCCCCGAATTTCATCTGTTTCAACAATTTCTTCTCCTTATCGCTGAATCTGGTATCCTGTTCAGCGCTAGTTCCCTGAAAAGCAATGATAGCGGATTATGTTCAAAGAATTCATTCTTGCAATGAATCCGACGCATCTAATTCGAGGAGATGGGACAAGATATTTTTTGAACGAAATATGACTCAAGAGATATTAAGGATAGTATGATTTTTTCATTAAAAGTTTGAATACTCACGGTGTACATCATGTTTGATAGTTCTGGCGGAGCAATAAGATTAAACCGGTATTTTCTTCATCAAATAAACGACCAACATTAGCTCTCCTGAAATAAACTTCGCATCCATAAAGAGATCCACGGATACAGTTGAAGTAAACACTCCTTCGTAATCCAGATAAATAATCTAATACATTCACGTTTCTTCAAAAATAAACTCTGTACCTATTAATTATCGAACAATAAAACATCATTATGGACACCAAGCAACTCGGCTTTTCGTTTCACACCATCACACACTTTCTCAGTGTGCAGTCGAACCCCTTGAAAAATAATAATGAAGGTTCCTCCATCAAAGTGAACGAACCCGGTAAGGTTGTCAGTTCGACAGAATCGTATGCTAACATTATCAATCTTCAGAAAAGGTGTTCTTGGTATCCAATATCATGAAGTGACATCAGTCTTTTCTGTTGTTTAGTTACGTCACCACCAGACATGTCACGGAAGCACCTTTTGAGTGCGAACTTAGCGCGCCACCATTCTACGAATACAAACAAACGAAAAAACGGGCTCGCTGACTGACTGAGCTCAGGAGCACCGAGTGCCGATGAATGATAGTGTAGAATGATAATTTTTTTGGAAGTGTTTCCCACTTTTTTCCCATGGTCTTTGAATCATTTCAATCATACCGTGTTGAATATTCTTTAATGTCCGTTCTATCTCATTGATTTAGGAACCTGAAATAATTCTTTAATTTTGCGAGTTTAAAATTCATGTCATCATGTCTGCGGAGGAAAGATTTGATGGTATTTTGCTGTCCATGGCTCAAGAACACGAAGGTGGCATTCCTGATGTGAGTAACTGTGAAAGACTACAAAATTACGAGATCGTCTTACAATAATTATTCAGCGTAATAGATTTCCAAAGCTACTATATCTAGGCTAGAATCCAAAAAATGAATCGATAATCTTTCTTGTGTACTGTGGATGTAAGTCCTCAGGTTGTCTTCATTGTGAACATTCTATTCCTCTACTCAGTCTACCTAATTCTCGGATTTCCACTTCACGATTTTTCGAACCCGTTCTTCAACATCCACCCATTTACACATCTTACCTATCTTCGGAGTAAAAAACTGAAAGCACTCGTTAATTACCCACTGTTACATTGTTTTGCAAAACTGGCTATTTTTAATCAAAATTTGGAGGATTCTATAATTTTATTATGTTCTAGTTGTTGGATACCATTTTCGGATTCTTGGCACGTAAAACCGACTTCTATATCGGCGGAGAATCTGGAGCAGCGGAGAAAGTATTTTCCTTTTTCAATTTAATTTTTTACCAATTTTTTGAACTATCGTCGTGTGTACTGAAATGAATTTTTTCTTATTTTCTTTTAGTTACTGCTGAAAGCTTTTCGGAAACATGAAGATAAAGCAAAAAATGAACGAGAAGAGCGACTGAAGAAGAAGCAAGCCTTAGAGAATCAGGACAAGGCTCGAAAGGAAAAACTGAGACTAGAAAAGGAGCGAGAAGAAAAATTACGTGAAGAAGCGTTTAGTAAAAATCAATCTGCCACTTTGACTGAGATAAGTGATGAAGAGGCCGCAAAGATCCAAAATGAGATCGAAAAGGTATGATCTGTAAAATGTATTTCTGCAACTGTTATTAAAGTTGGGTAAAGTTTCGGTGTGCTGTTACCATAACAACCACATGGAATTATGAGCACGTAGGATCAATTTTGTTCCCACGTTTTGGGTTTGAAATGAGATGGTAATTTTGTTTTGGATTTTGTTCGCGAAACAAGAATCTCAGTCATTTCTAGAGTCTAACAGAACTCAAACATTCTTATTATACTGTATATAGTCGCGTCCGAAAGTTTTTGTTTGATTTCTTGTGACTTTCGTTTCACTCGTGGGCTCGTTTTTTCTTTCCCTAACTTACATTCATTCATATATGCCTCTCTTATACGGACGTGTCTAATGGCTGTTGGATTTTGAACAATCGCAATATCCAGGAAATGGGCGATAACTTTAAGACCATTCTAAACAAGTCCGACTTTTCTTTGAATGTCTTCAAAAAAATTTTCATCGTTGTTAGCATTTTTCGACAGTATTTGACTGTACAACTTTGGTGAAAATTAGTGAGACCTGTTGAATTTTTTTTTTTTTTTAGTTAGTCTCGTATCATACTTTTTCTCAATAAATATTGGGTTATTGAACTTTCTGAGATGTTACAACGGTCGAGTCACGAAACTGTAATCATTTAACGAATCTAGCGATTACGTGAATTTTGCAGAGAAATGTAAAAATTTTATGAGCTTGTATCGGGAGAAGAAAAATGTTGCCCTCTTACGTTTCATTAGGATTGGACTTCTTCAAATGGCGTACAAATTTTGTTTTTCCTCGGAAAATCACTTGTTGAAGAACCTAGCTTAGATAGTCCGTTATTATAGATCTCGTATTTTAGAAAGGATGTTTTTTAGAACCGGCGCTTAAATCAATTTCGAAGAGAAAAGGTAAAGAAATGATGAAATGTTTTCATCGTTTGTAATGAATGTGGAACAAAGTAATTGGGTTTCATTTTGTTATAATAATTAAAATCTGCAACTCGTTTTGTATAATATTTTGGTTCTGAGTTCCGAATAATTCGTTTTCGGTTGAAATTACATCGCATTGTTTGTTGAGTAAGTGTTTTCTTTCTTTTAAATTCATTTCTTGTAAGCAAGAAATACTTCATCTACCTCTGGTTTTCACTTGAGTTTGTTACATTGAATCAACCAAATATCTTTCCTTCTAAATTCTATCTTGACTGGAATATTTTTCTCGCGTTGGCTTTGTGTATCGTAGAGTTTTCATCTATCTCATATTGCCCTCGCTATATTTCGTAAAAACTGTTGTTCTTTGTTTGAGGATTCTGTTCTATCAGTATCCGTATAAAGATAGATTGAATTCACCTAATCCTATTTTAAGTATTTAGGAGAGTAAATTCTTATTCCACTTTCCACTTATATACTTATTTACAACGCGCTAGAAAGATATTGCATGAACTTTCATATTTATACAGAGTGTTAAATTTCCGTCGCTCCTTTCTTTTCAGTCGAAGAAAACAGAAAAGATTGAAAACGGACGCGATAGCGATAGTGAGGAGAAAGAGGCAAGTTCCGAAGTCAAAAGTAAAGAAGATGAGGAGGACGATGGTAAACTTGTACCTAATTGTGGCAATGGTTATGATTCGCCAAATTATAAATGGACGCAGACGCTTCAGGATATTGAGGTAAGGAATTTGTACTGAGAATCGTATTTGAATTAATCCACTTCATATGAGATAAGTACATGCTCACGTGGGCAGATTGCTCTGAGATTCTTGTTGTCAACTTTTCTGTTTGGGAAGTGTTTTCCAAAGCAGTCAATTCAACGGGAAGGATAGTGAATTTTCTCGATGTGCCAAAGTTCTTACATAATTTCGAGATTGAGGAAAAAATTTCAAGTTTTTTTTTTTTTTCTCGAAGTGACTCTAATTTTGTGTATGAAAGTTCTGAAGTTATTTTACCCATTCAAGGAAAAAATCAGTGTTGAGCTGTTCTGCACTTTAATCAGTTGTCAGTGGAAAAATTTCTTCCTGGGACTGGAAAAATTGTATCATAATTTAAAAGACTTGATAACAGCAGAATTAAACGAGCTATCAAAAGATTCTCTTTGCAGAAACTTGGAAAAGAGAAAGAAAAAAAAAAGAAAATAATATCTGTTGTTTCATTATTTTGTTCAAGTAAATATGAGATAAAGTTTTGTCGTTTGTTTTGTGGCCTATGATTCCATATTATGTATAAGTATCCTTTTCGCTAGAAGCTCCTAAGATGTAAAATTATTGAATCTTCTTTAGAATTTCAATCTATATTCGAAAAGCTTCTAATCGAGAAATATTTCCAAAGTAATAGATAATATTTCTGAATGCTGCGCTGGACTATGAAATGCTGTAATTATTTACCATTCCATTTTTCTTTACTACTGTAATTAATTGTGACTCGAATTTTACACAAGGATCGTTTTTGTAATTTTGTTGATTTTATATACTTGGTATACGGAAAAATTTTCAGAACTCGTATTCTGTTCAAGAATCGAAATTTGCAATCGTTGTCTTACTTGAATGGTAAAATTGTTAGCGATCGAAATTCGATCGAAAGGAACAACAGATGGTATTTTCAATTGTATTATTGCTATACTCCTAATTCTGATGTAAAAGCGATATCACTTTTGTAACAGTCATTTTGTTGCGGGGGTAAGGGGGAATGTGTATTTATATAATCGAATTTACAATTGTATTCGAAGGGAATGGCGAAATTTTTTGGGAACAATGCTCCGTTATCGGCAGACTCGTTTGATGATGATTCTTCTTCGTTTGTTATTACCTTTAGTTTCTGTATCGATATTGGAGAGTTTAGTTGCACATTCCTCATCCTTTTTATAGCATCTCGGATACTCGATAAGATCGTAACTCTGAATGAAAAAATCATAAATTTTGCGAGCAGTACAATTTTCCTTGGTGTTGGTGAAATGAATTGCTCGATGCTGATCGTTTCGTGTTGAGTACGAGCACATAATTCACCCGAACACGAAAATATTGTCGCATTCGAATTGTGTACTCGAATGCATCAAGTACCTGATGGATACGTTTGAAAAATCGCTTTATTGGAATAAATATTTACAAAATTCGCGCATGAATCGTTGTATAAAATAGACTTAAAGGTTTAATTCACAGCCTGTGAGGTCTTGAGATTAAAATGTTGAGAGCTTAGAATTAGAACAGAAAGTTGATTATGACCAATAGACGTGATCTCTTGCTTTTGCTGAAAATATTCGAAAATTCAAAAATTAGTTTCTGTTAACCTTTCACTCGATTGTCTCGGAATTGTACTGTCGTTTACTTACTGTGTACAAAATATATGCACAAAAATATGGTGATGGCCAGGAATAGCGTCATACTGATGATCAATATGGATAGTTGGTGTCTCTCACAACAGCATGCGACCGGCTTCATATGCTTCGGTACCTTTCTTTCCATACCGTTGACTAACGTGAAATGCGTAGAGGAAGCTAAAGATTCGGTATCGTATGATTTCCCATTCGGTGGACCGTACTCGTGATGCGGCTGTATTTTGTCGAATTTGAAAGCCGCCAAATTTGCGGCGGTCAAAAGACATGTATCAGAATTGGCACTCTGAAATTCGAAAAGAATAAAATGGTATTAATTTTTGTATTACGAAGGTATATTTGCAGTGTATTTTCTTCAAAAATCTGATTTTTGAAAAGGATGGCGAATCTAATCTTTCAGCTTTTTGGACAGAGCTAAAATTATTTTATAAAGTATAATATGCTAATTTCTAAAAAACTCGATTTAGTTCATTGATTCATTTCACTAGCCTATGTGTAATGCGTCTTTTAATAGATTCTAACTAGGTTCGAGTTAGAAGTATTTTAAGAATAAATATTCAAGATCACTCAAGACGTAGGAATTTGAAATGACGTTTTTGTAGTGAGGTAATCACGTACTCATAAATAAAATTTATCAGGATCCGAATTTTTTTTTCGAATTTTCTCGTGACGGAATTTACGTTATTAGATCCTGTTAGAAATACCTGTACATAGCAGTACCGGCGTCGAATGTGTGACTAGGTCTTGTTGTGG
The DNA here is from genome assembly GCA_035079395.1 of Aspidiotus destructor. Classification (NCBI taxonomy): domain Eukaryota; kingdom Metazoa; phylum Arthropoda; class Insecta; order Hemiptera; family Diaspididae; genus Aspidiotus; species Aspidiotus destructor. Next base: position 3,310,158 of record JAVHKZ010000003.1, on the reverse strand, counting down.
TTGATTAACCTTAGAACAAGTTTTCAAAGAGGAGTAAAGAAAAGTAAAGCATATGATCGAGCGTTTGCGTAAAGCGCCGAGCAATTTCATGCGGAATTTTGTTGTTGTTTTTTTTTTTTTTGTAATCATTATATTGCGTATCCTATACCCATATCATTTGATCTTCAGCCGTTCACGGAATAAGAAAATAGCTATTTCTTACCTTTGAGCTAGCATTGCTGCTGGAGGATGTCGTCGAGGAAAAAGATTTATTTTTATCAGCCGGTAATGTCGGAAGAGCGAGAAATAAATTAGTCGGATAAACGGTGCTGTGTTTCAGCAGATTATCGACAGTTATCTCCTCGAGTTCGTTCTTCACCAGTGATGGCCTGGGTATCATCCACGGCACGACAGTAGTGTCCGGATATGTGACGTCATTCGCATAATTTTGCTGAAAGAAAAAATAAATACAGTTCGTTAGTTGTTGTGACGTACCTATTTCAGATGCTGTCTATTTTCTCCCTGAAATTTTCTACATATTTGTTCAACAAACATCCAGATATTTCCGTCCGACTGTATCCTTTTTTGGATTTCGTGAAAATATTTTCGAATTGTCGTCATCGAACGCAAATTATACATTCTCCCGCTCATTCTATCTATGTGTTACATATCTCACGTCGCGTCGAGTGGATAATTTTATGTCGGTCGATGGTCGAACGTAAGGTGTGGGCATTTGCTTACATGTCGGTAATCGGATTTTTTTCCCTATGTTAATTTTTTGATGACGAGCAGTTATGAAGATCATCGAAGCGTAGAATAAATGAATCGCTGCTTTGGTGAGAAATTGATATGGCTTAGTGATCGAATTGTGAGTCAATGTTACCGACGTCGTAGAGTATTTCCTTACCGAGTTTGTGTCAAGGAGATCTTCGCCGTAGAAGAGATCGCTGTGTGAAATGAAGCTGAAAAAATTGCCTCTCACGCACAGGTTTTTCTGGTAGAGTGTGTGGTGAAGCTTTTCAGTTGATTGACTTGTACGTTTTTAAAGAATTCAATGGATATCGCTGAAATTGTAGAAGTTTTGAGAATTTGTGAGATGTTACGATTAGATTTTATTCGTTTTTGCATTTTCATAGATTTTTCGTTTTTAACTTAATTCATTATCTTTACTGACAATCCCCTCGCGAAAAAAATTTGCGAGCTTTCCTTCACCCTGTAATAATGATATCATATTAGGCTTATTTCAAGTCTACATAGACTAGGCTACTCGTGATAGGTTTGGAGACCTGCTAAGTTTGGCCTAGACTCATACTAACTCATGGTAGATCTTAATTCTGAGTCTATTCAAACTATTCAGGCGTGAGTTCGTTGGAACTCTACTTGAACCTCATCTCCAATGAGACTCGAGTTTTAGGCGAGAAATTCAGGCGAACGAGTCAATGAGCTCTTGAGCTAGTTAGCCTAATACCTCTTTTCTTTTCCTCTATGTGTAGCTAAGTAGACATTAAAAACGATCTTTAAGAAAAAAAAAAAGATTTTCTGACGTAGCCAAATTAATAAAGATCATGTTTCATGGCTTCTACAAGGTAGCATGCTCCGCTCGTCCGCCCCATTTCTACTTGAGAGTGTTTTAGGCTAATTGCTTTTGGGGGACTCACTCGCTCCACTCGTTCGCCCTCTTCATGGTCTAGTATAAGTCTACTTTAGGGTATTTTCGCCCCCTTCTTGGTCTAGTGTTAGTCTAGTTCAAGACTGGTATATTCCTAGTATAGGTCACAAACTGTATAATACTATTTATTATACTGGAGAATTGAAGCGTTGCATATGTAGCTCATTGAAGGGGCGGAGCCAACATAAAGCTAGTATAAACCTAGAATATAAACTGGGAAAGAGAGGGGGGTCTTTTATGTCTATTATGTCTAGCTCAAGGGCAGAGTAACTATCATAAAGCTACTATAAATCAATTTCTTTGGATTCTATTCTAAATTAGACTTGTACTAGACCAAGAAGGAGGCCTAATTGCTTTGATACAGTATACAGGATTCCTAAACCCAGTATAAAGCATGTCTAGTTCAAAACTAGGATAAATATTTTTGGCTAATGGCTTTTGGAGGGCTCACTGTATAAGTCTGCTCTAGGCTGATAGCTTTTGGTCAATTCCTCTCTTGGTCTAGTATATTTCTACTTTAGGGTATTTTAGGCTAAATCTCGCTCCGCTCGTTCGTCCTCTTCATAATCTAGTATAAGTGTAAATAACAATATCAGAAGGGAGGCTTTAAGAGGTGTTCACTGTTCTGTACCATACAACATAATCATAATATCGTACCGTGCGTAATGAGGTATCTCAGATATAATACAGATTGCTAGGCATATCAATATTCCGGTTACACGGCCATACTGACATTCAACGGCGTCCCGACGTTGCACTCCAAAATTTCCTGTACAACTGGAATACTTAGGAGATCAACTTTCTTGCAGCATTATCGGGTTATTCAGATCGAGTAGAATTTTCGGTATATTCAGTCGACTATTGCTCTTTACACGGTCATCTTGACTCACAATGACGTCCTCGTCATTGAGAAAGACCATTCGGTTATTCTGACTACAAATTCATTTTCGTATCTGATTCTGTTGAAATACTTGCTAGTAATTTTCCAATTTCTATGGAAGGGTTGTCACCATTTCCAGCATTTGTCAATCCAGAATCATGAGTGGCAGTCGATGTAGAAAAATCATCTTGATTTCTCATTATTGTTTCCATCAACATTGTGCGCGATACGTTCACCTCAGATTTCATGTCTGTGTCCGGTGAGTTGTAGGTCTTGGATCTAACAAAGCCGTCTTCCGAGTTGTCGTTAATCGAAGAAGAGGCTCTACACGGATGGATCTTGATGTAATCCTCAGTGCGTTCAGCAACACTCGGATATTTTTGTACGATTCATCGGCGTTACAAAAGCGATCGGCTTGATACAATATATAAAACTTTCCATTGAATTCTTTTCCAGTTGAATTAAGCTCGTTGACTTTAGAGTTTACCAACATTGTAACCACGTTTGGTCGCAGGCCTAGGCTGTGGACATTCTTTGCATGCAAACTGAAAAGGGTAAAGAACCCCGTTGTATCATAATCAGAGTCTTACGTTTCCTGAAACAAACACTCGGTCATACTGACTTGGATTCAATAAGTACGCTCATACACAATACTTGTCTAACTTCCAAAGCTTAGACGCAGTTTCTCATTCTATACTTGCTCTGTTGAGCGCAGTTTTTCACATTACAGTCCAGTTTCATTCACTGGCTGGCGGGTTGGCTCAGTCTCTTCTACTTGCCAGTTGCATAGCGCAGTTCTAGTACTTGCTACCAACTTCACGTTTGTCGTATCTTTCAACGACCACTTTGATTCACATGTTCATAGTTACTCGTTTAACACTTCCTCACGGTTCATCATGTGACTTACAATATAATACAATTTTCATTAAAACGCGGAGACTTTGTCAAGTACCATGGCTGTATCTTCGATGCTCTCAACTAGGTTTCAATTGTCAGAACTTAATAACCTTCACGGACACCCTGTTTTCATCCCGTTAGCGATTTTTTGTGTTGTATTGACTTCTCGGAAAAGCTTATAGCACAATTGAGCGACATGTTCATGAGTTTTCATCCTTGGGACTTTGGCGTTTGAAGCTTATTGTATCTCCTGGAGCTTATTCAACAACACCATTGATAATGTGCCTCCAAGTAGATATCACCGCATAATAATTATCGACGTTGAATTGGTTTACAAGTTGCGATACCCGGATTAGCCTTATTACAAACTGCGACAGGTACAGGTTGACCTTGTCAGATTCTTCTTGGTTTCTTGCTTGACGTCGTTATAGGTGCTTTTGTTTCAGCCATTGATTTGCGCAATGTAGGTACTAACTCTTGTGACTTGTTAGTGCATTTCACTGTCAGCAATTCAGGTCGAGAACTTGGTCTTTCATTTGTGTAGGTGTTACGCCGGTGGTATCATTGATAACATTATTGAGTCCAACTTGAATTTGAGACTCTGCGACTATGGACGGCGCTGCAGTATCTCATCTAGCATTAGGAAGTATTGCGCTAGCTCCGGTATGGTCTTGGGTTGCCGCTTCTTGATTAGGACTTGCACGTTGTCCTGGAAGCCGTTACAGATCGTCTCAATGAGTTGACTTTCTCCGTTAAATTGTCATTTGAACGTTGCCTCGAGTCGATTTGGTTTGATTTGTCCATGAGTAGATGATGACTCTCCTAATCCATTTCTCGACTTTTGACCTTCCTGGATTACACGGCGGAGTTGGTTCACAACCGAAATTTGGTAGGTTTTACAGGAACAACAGCTTGTGACGTTGATGAAATTGGTGCAATGATCGCCGGACAATGTAAGGATAACAGATTGTGCGTTTCAGTTGGATTGACTCAAGGTATCTCCTGTGACGTCTTTTCTCTTCCTGTCGTACTTATTTGATTACGTCGCGTTCTACAGGTTGATGGTTCCTCATCATCACATCAGTTGATATTTCTTGATTAGCGTTTGTACAGGTTCTCCTTCTTTGCGGCATCTCATCCTCTGCTTCTAGTACTGGCGCGTTAAGTCTACTTTAGGGTATTTTCGCCCCCTTCTTGGTCTAGTGTGAGTCTAGTTTAAGACTGGTATATTCCTAGTATAGGTCACAAACTGTATAATACCATTTATTATACTAGAGAATTGAAGCGTTGCATATGTAGCTCATTGAAGGAACGGAGCCAACATAAAGCTAGTATAAACTGGGAAAGAGAGCGGGGTCTTTTATGTCTATTATATCTACTTCAAGGGCAGAGTAACTATCATAAAGTTAGTATAAAGCACTGAGGATTCTATTCCAAATTAGACTTGTACTAGACCAAGAAGGAGGCCTAATTGCTTTGATACAGTATACAGGATTCCTAAACCTAGTATAAAGCATGTCTAGTTCGAAACTAGTATAATCCTAGTTTAAAGCTAGTATAAAACTAGTACAATACAAGGGGTCCTCATCTAGTTCACCTCCAGTTAAGTGTATGTATCTTTATGATAGTATAATACCATTCACGAACTGTATAATACTATTTATTATACTAGAGAATTGTACAGACGCCCGGACTCAAATTCCGGAATCAGGGGTAGGGCTGAGATTCGACGTTGAAAATTTTCCAAGTCCCAAGGTCATGGCCGGACGCATTTTCGAGATTTAGGGGGTAGAGAAAAGACATGAAACATGTCAATATTCTTACGGTGAAAGCTCAAAATTTGTTCCAAATATAAAGTCAGGATCCAGTTCAAGTTGGAATCGATTGTTTAGATTCTCTACTAGAGCACATTAATTTGAAGTCGACCTATACAACAAGGATTCGTTTCTTAAGAAGATGATATTATTTCTCCATTAGTTGGAAGTGCGTCACAGTTGATGAGCGTACCCGGGAGGTACGATCAATGATTGATAGTGCATAGGAAATCATTATCCGAGTAACCGTTTCAAGAAAGGACGCAAGTTATTTCGGGAAGGAGGCCCTAATGAGAAAGATGACTGACTCGCATTATTTGTTGACGTTGGTCAGATATTGCGACAGACACTACCACTAATTGGTAGATTCGATATCATTATTTGAATTCTCTCGTAAGATCGAAAAGTTGTCGTCGATTTGCGAATCGATAAAGTTGAACGGATCTTTCGCAGATAAAGATTTATGCGATCGTAGGTTGATTCGAATATTTTACGTCTTTTAGAAAGGGTAGGTAGGTGAAGTGCGGAGAGTTTCGTCGTCTGCTACTGCATCCTGAGCTGAAAATACCTTTCGAGGGAATTTTCAATTACGCTTATCTGTGAAGACGTACCTTAATAAAGTGAACAATTCGAATAAGGATGTCTGATTTGATGAGAATATCGTCGTCTATGCACGTGATTACGTAATTCAAGTTTCAACTTATATGATTACTATGTTACGCTCACAGAAAAAAGATATGTGGTCTCGTAATAAATGTAACTTATAATTACCTACGTTTTTTTTTTTTTTGAAATTACACATCATTGTTGATGAGAAAGGGGAAAAAAATTCAAATTATTTACTCGATTGTCGAAGGTTAGCTATTACCGGAATTTGAATCAATTTTTTTCCTCTTATTGTTATACGAATCGTTCAAATATAGTCCTATTGACTGAAATGTTTGTCGAAAGATGTTACACAAATTCGACGTCGGTGAATCATTGCGGAGGCGGTCGTGGAACCTTGAAAGACTCATTCAGTATTTTTAATTGTAAACAGATCAAACTTATTAGCGTGAAGCCAACATACTTCCAAAAGTAGTGTACTTCGGTATGCGCGTGCGAATTAAGACGTTGCATTCCATATTTTGGCAGAATATGCAGTTCTACGCTTCCTATCGCACTAAACATCTCAGTCTTCTAGGTTAGTTCCGTTTTCGAGGGTTGTGTAAAGGTCATCATCATCATCGTATTATAAAAACGAATTCAAGCTCATTCATTATTTCGATACCATTCTATGCGTACCTGGACGCGCGAATGGAGACTGTCTCTAGTTAAATACGAACACGAATAAAATAAACACGAAACGAGAGAGGCCTGTACCGTGTTATTGTCATCCCGACATTATAATTTATGCACGAGTAATTGGTTTTGGTATAATAGTTTTTTCCCACATCGATCGTATTATTTTTTTATTTATTTATTTTTTCTTTCTTCTTCTTCATTACCGCTCTACCATTTGAAAATGTTGCAGAGTAGTCGGATAAACTATTTTTTCCTTGTTTGTGGAGAAGGCCGTTGGTTGTTTTAGTCACGTTTTGTTGCTTTTGCCTATGATACGAACGCTCTTGATTTGTTTTTAATGCTTCTAACCTTAAAAATTAAAAAAGGATCGTGAATATTAGGCATTGTTTGCGTGCATCAGTGATTTATATTGATGAGCTGCGGTGACGGTTCGTATTTTCTAGTTATTGATGCGCGGATTGATAGTGGGAACTGATTACCTTTCGAATGTTCTTCGTAATAACCACCGCGTGTTTAGATCGCCATAAATATTTATCGTGTCTAATTGTTACGAGTTCGTTGAATGATATTTGCATAAATTGGACTAGAGAGGCGCCACTTTTTTCAAAATAAAATCTTTGAAAGTTGCTTTCTTTGCCTTGTGTTCGCCCTAATTTTTTTTTTTTGAACGACCTGTTTCACAAAATGGGTTTCGAAATATCGGCTTCTGATATGAAATCTTGAGTTCAACGCATCCCCGAGGAAGAATGGAGAAAGGTTGAGCTGAAAGGCCGCCTTATGTTCGTCACCCTTCACGTTTCTCGTAAATTTGGTTTGTTCGATCGACATATTCTACGAAATGTCGGCTTCCGATGTCTGTGACGTCGTTGAGTGGGTGACTCGAGAAAATCTTGAGCTCAAAGTATTCCAGAGGAAGGAAGAATTGGAGAAAGTTCGAACTCAAGGCTGTGCAGTGGTAGAAGAACTTTGAAGTTCTTTCTGTTAGTCGCCGTGAGAAAAAGATCCTCGTCCACCCAGAAGGAGAAAAAGCACAACATTTCACCCCGCGGGCTTACTGCGAACATTTCAGAAGTTTCACTGCCCCTCGAGAGAACAGTTTGACTAGAATCTATGGGCTCATATTGTAACACCCTCTTTCGAATTATGATCGTTGTCGTCTTTCTGTAGTTTCCATTATTGAACAACGCATGCTGAACCATTCTAAGGGGTGAAATGGGTGACATATTTCGGCAAACCTAAATTTTCTTGTTTATTCGAACCTATAGACAAATTCTTCTAGGCAACGTAACCTAACTTAATTTAGGATGATGACGTCATCAAAGTCGGACGTGGACGTTTTTTGAGGATATACTCCCTCCCTCTTCTTAAAAAACAGATAAAAGGGTCTCGTTGAAAAACTTATGGATTGCGAAATTGATTGAGATCAGGGCTGTTCCATCTTTGAGTCCTTCCTCGACAGGGGCTGTGGAAACTCAAATTTTTCCAAGTTTTTTTTATCCCGGACGTCGAAATTACTACGAGTCACTTCTTTATATCTTTTGCTCGTTGGTCGAAATTTTTCTCTGAACTCTGATCCTCAGCTATAGCTTGACGACCTAAGTTCTTCCAAATATGGCTTCCCATTATATAAAACTCGTTGGTAGAAATTTTCCCAGTTTTCTGTCGTCATACCCTGGAAAGAATGGTCGAAAATTTTTAGAACGCGGGAAACCTCCCTCCTCCTCAAACAAGAATGATCAGTCGAGTCCGATTTCTAGGCTCTCTGCGAGTAGAGCATGACTCTGAGAATTTTTGTACGCGGGGTCTCCTAGAATGCGGACATATCCGGTTTTGATTCCTTGAGAGTAAAAAACTCACGGGTTTTTAACGGAGTTGAATGAGGGAAGGCAGGGAACCTGTTTTATGAGTCTTATGGTGTTTGAAACGTTGTATATCTGGATCATTGAAGGGGCCAGGCTAATTGGTGAATGGAGTATCGCATATCTAGTTACTTGAAGGAGCTGCCAAATCTACAGATTTTCAAACTTCGAAAAAATTGGGATTTTTCTACGGATTTTGCGTAAAATGCGGATTTCTTGGGCTCGAGAGAAAAGTATCACAGTCGCTTGTATGAGAAATACTTTTCTCGGGGTCATTACGGGCTAATACTGCTCTTCTGTAACACTGAGTCGTTCAAGGGAAAAGTACCTCAGTTAAGAGTACGAGAGATACCATTGTTATGATCGTTATTGAGAAATCATTCACCAACATACAGAATACTGGACTTGAATTAGGCTTGGACTCCTCCTTGTCTTACACTAGTTTGTATGATGGGAGGCCGAGCTATTGGAGAGGAATTTACAAACATTTGGTGAACGTGAAAAATTTTCTACCAGAGTCAAAGAAATGAAGATCATGTTTCATGTACTTAACGTTTATCTTTGCGGAAGCACTTTAAAACAATTTTATATTATTATTATTTTTTTTTTTTGTTCGATCTTTTAATAAAATTATCTAATTTAGAATATTTTAGGCTAATGGCCCTAGGAGGGCTCACTCGCTCCGCTAGTTCGTCCCGCTTCTTGGTCTAGTGTAAGTCGGGTGTCCATTAGAATTCAAGCCAATAGCTTTTAGGGGCTCACTTACGGCCTTCATGGTCTAGTATGAGTGAAGTTTACAATTTTTTGGGGTACTGGGGAGCTCACTTTCCTAGCTTTGTATATTAAGTGTATATAATGAAAGTTGCATTCACTATAGCACCTTGGGTGGGTCCACCTCTTGGTCTGTTCTTAAGCTTTCATTTTACTGAACCTGATATACTGTATACTAGGGTTTATAGTAGCTAAGCTGTAGCCTTGTATATATGACGGTTAAGAAAGGATACAGTAGGATTGCTAGACCTAGTATGAAGGTAGTGTGTTAGTTTACTGCATAGATCAAAGAGAGACCTAGTCACTTTGTCCCCCTTCTCCCTCTAGTATAAGTCTAAATGTGACCCAGCCTACGGAAACCCAGCTTGATAAGAATTGCATCAATCAGCAGAAAAGTAACTAAACATTATGTAGCATAGATACCTTTCTGCTGATCAATGAAATACTGTTTAGGCCAGGTTTCTGTCGAGTGGGTCACGGTGTTTGAAGCGTTGCATATCTGGCTCATTGAAGGGGCGGAACCAACATACAATATATTAGACGAAGTAGGCTAGGACTCCTAGCTTTGTACTGGTAAAAACTGTCCTACAAGTCAAAGAAAGATCTGTCACCCCCCTGCTAGAGCCACTTCAGGTTCAGTATAATGAAGCTAGCCTAGTAGAATAGTTGATGTCGCCCCCCTTCTAGAGCCACCTCAGGTTCTGTATAATGAAGCTTAGCCTAGTAGAAGTAGAATAGATGATAGGAGGGGAACTTGGAAACTAGCTTTATACCATCAAGAATTGTCCACAAATCGGAGAACGATCGTTCGCCTCCCTTCTGGAGCCACTTTAGCTTTAGTATAATGAAGCTTAGCCTAGTATACTGTATATTAGTATACTGCAGAGGCCAGATGGACGTACGGACGCAAATTCTGGAATTAGGGTACGAGGTCAGGGGGAAGGTCTAGAGCAGAAATTCTTCTCATGGTTGTACGGATGTGCGGATGTAAATTTCGGAATTAGGGAGTGGAGTCAGGCCAGAGCAAAGACATGAAACATGTCAATTTTTCCAAGTTTTCCTTCTCTCAGGGTCTAAATTTATATCCCGTACGTCGAAATTACTGCGAGTCACTTCTTCATATCTTTTGTTCGAAGGTAGAAATTCTTCTCTGATCCACAGCTTGGAGATTACCCCTGCTCATATAGCTCGGCGACCCTAGTTCTTTTAAACATAGCTTTCCATTATATAAAACTCGTTGGTCGAAATTTTTCCACTTTCCCGTCGTAACGAATGGTCGAAAATTTTTAGAACGCGGGAAACCTCCCTCCTCCTCAAACAAGAATGATCAGTCAAGTCCGATTTCTAGGCTCTCTGCGAAGAGAACATGACTCTGAGAATTTTTGTACGCGGGGTCTCCTAGAATGCGGACATATCCCATTTTGATTCCTTCAGAGTGAAAAGAACTAAAAGGTTGATGAAGGATCTGAAAAACTTCGAGCTCAGAGGATCGTATAGTAGAGAAGCAGACTGAAAGAAAATGTTGTTGCAACTTTGGTTTTTCGCTCGAAACTCATCGAAATTCGTACACTACCCAAAAAAAGATCGTCAGTATCATTTTCGTTACGAAAGAAGTACGAGTCGAAACAAACTAACGATCATGAATTCATTGAGACAATTTAGCCGTAAAAAGAATAGGTAAATAGTTCAACGACATGCGATGGCGATGAGATTTTTTAGCCCTTGGCAAAAAGGAAGAAGAAAAAAAAGAAGAACGTCGTTTGTTGTTAGCCAAGAACCGCGAGGTGAATGAACGAACGGTATGATGTACCATAAATCAGAAGTGCAGAAAGACGATGCCTCTTCTAATCTAACGGATCTATTTTCATTTTGTCGTCGCTAATTTAGCGTAAAATTTTCCACCCGTGTATCGACTCAGGTTTTTGAGCTTCTGCTTCATGAGAATCATTAATTAAAAATTTAAAGGTCACTAGTCATAGTTAATGAAAAGACAATAGCTTCTGTTTTTGGCACCAATGGTTTGCGTTTACAGATTGACAGCACTCACGAGATCTCGTAGAAAACTGAGTACAAAAGAAATATTGAGTAACTTTCTTGAAGAATGATGTCGACAATGATTTTCGAGAGTATCTTTGTATGAGGTTTGAGTTATTCTTGATTGCAAAAGATTAGGGTGAAACTTCGTCAAGAGGGGTAAAAGGGGAAATTCCATAGTTGAATTAACTGTAGGAAGACAGTTGGTAAATTTTTGGGTTCCTGTAAGACGATGGATCTAAAGAAGAGTGCCGAAGCTTGAACCTACCAGGGAAAGGAAGGCTAAAATGAACCTTGATTCATACATTAGAAATGGGACTTGGCAAAATTTCGAGTACAAAAAAGGCCTCGGATAAGGAATGATGAGTATAGGGGCCCACAAGTCAGGATTCTGCGATGTCATCCCTTCAATAGCGGTCTTTATTTCATATCCAAACTAGATCGAGGCATGGAATTTCATTCTTTGAAAAGCTTATTGGATTGTAACTTCATTTTTCTATCGTTTGTAGCACGTTCGGTTAGTTAGAGCTAGAAAAAGCAATTTTTGAAACCATATACATATATCTCGTTTGTGCTTTGGATATCAGGTCAAATAATTGATCTTCAGCTCTCTGAAATCTAAATATTCTATATCCTGCGTTAAAAAAACGAAATATTTGAATTTTCGCCGGAGGACTCCAACGTTTGTGGTGTTCAAAAGGTTTTCTTTTCGTTCTATTAGAGAGAATCCATCTATGAAATTATGTAGTTCCTATCAATACATTTTTTTTTGTTTGGTATTTGCGTATGATTTTTGATATTCTACAAAGAATCTAAGAAAAAAGAAGGGAAAAAAATGCATTCACCTTGTGATTTGATGAAGAAATAAATTTTTAAAATATAGGTAATTAGCGGTGAATTACAAAAAAAACTCTTTATTCAACAACCTTGTAAGTCTAAATAGGAATTCGGTTGTAAAACTAGGTGAGTCCGAAGTTGAATGTAGCCACGGAAATCAGAATTTTTTCAAGTTCGAAGAATTATGTAAATGAATTTCTCGTCTTCATTTTAATGTCTCATACCTATAGAACGGCGGCTCGATGTGCGTATTTCCGAATGAAAATATGAAAAAACTTTTTAGCAATACAGTACAGTGCAAAGGAGGAAAACGCTCAAGTTCAACTTGTGCGATGTTTTTGTTTTGTGTGAGCACAATCTTATAGAGTCTCAAAAAAAAATTTATTACTACTCTGTTTGGAATGTGTTTGTTGGTATAGAAACCAATATTGTTTTTTAAATGAATTGGTTTTAGTTTTTTGCTCGTGAAAATTTTGTTTCGACTCGAGAATGATGTCCCGAAAGAATCTTAATCTGATGATTCAAAAAAGGTACAAAATGCTCATTTTGTTTGTTCGGGAGGTGACTTATGGTGCAGAGATCACGAACCTATTCCTGATCGAACGTTTCTAATTTACGAGATCGTCGTTTAATTCTTTAATCTGGCCGGTCAATTTTGGCGTATTTGAATGTTTTTCCTTAAATTTTGCCGCGAGCATGTCGATCGTCTATTTGCTGTCGATTCTGATTCATGAGAGAGGACGAAAAATGTACCCAATATTAGCTGGAAACAGATTTTCTTACTAGTCTTGATCAATATTGTGTGGGTATATCATTACTAGGTTAGAATGAAGTCGACCAACTCATTTGTCACATTGATTTCCAGACGATTTCGAGCAAATCACTCCTAAATCAAAAGCCCTCCGTGTCGACGCTTTTCGACTCCATTTTGACTCATTTTTCGCGTCGAACCTTTGTGGATGCGTAATCAACGCTTCCCCTCAGTGTTTGATGGATTTGTATGGCATTTTGTTTGTTTGGTGACTTCACTACTCGCAGCCAAAATGCGTCGCTGTTGAAGATCAATGGGACAATGGTCGAATGGCCATGGTGATGTGCATTGCCGCGACCAAAATTCAACTCCCTTATTTCAATCTCGACTCTCAATCTCTTCTTGCTTATTCATTCGAAGTCAGCATTATTCATGATGTAAAATTGATATGATACTTTCAGTTGACATTGAAATTTTCTATCCGAAATCGACTCAATTTTTACATCTACTACCAATTGATAGATCAAAATCAGCGGTCGATTTCAAAAAAATTTGCGAGTACTTTTAGTCATTCTGCAGTCAAAACTGAAGGCGAGACTCATGCGATAAAATCGATTCTGAGTCGATTTGGATTAGACTGACGGTGACCCAGAGTCGATATGGTCAATCGGGGGTTTATCGAGCAGGATTGAATTCGAGGCACGTTGGAAATCATTGCATTGAAAATTTGTATTGTACCACAATTCTTTGGACTTATATTTTCACTCTGAAATTTATGTATATTTGCTCATGAAAAATGACCCTTTTTGGACTTATTATGGTACTTCTACTTATTGAATATTCCCAAGAATGAAAAAGCTAGCATCAATACGAGGAGACAATGCAGTCGCAGTCTGTGTGTTCAGGTGGCAAAATTTAATAATGACTCAGTTTCTCACCTGGATATGATTCGGATATTCGGCGGAAGTGATTTCTTCGATATCGACAACAGCGTCCGCTGAACCTCGCGTGCTCTTCATTTCTTTTTTTTTGGACTCGAAAAACCGGAAACAAAACTCGCGTCGAATTCACAATGTGCACACAGATTACGAGAATAAATAAAATTTTTTCAGAAATTTGAACAATTTTTTTTTTCTTCGTCAAATTTAAGATAAATTTTGGAAAATTTTCTTTCGTATAAATAAGACCGAACAAACGAAACAATCAGCGAAATCCGCTGCACAGCTGATCCTTATCACTGTTACAAGCGCGCGGCTCGTTCTGACGCGTTTCTTTCGGCTGAACAACCTTAACCGACTAACACGACTCGCTCCTCTGAGAGAGACTGATATTGTGTCGACTCGACTTCGAATCTATAACGTCGAACTGACCTCCGCGACGCCGAGTGCGTGGAGTGCGGCTCGCTCATCAAAGCTGCTGCTACCCGTTGCGGCCAATTCTGGATCCGGCGAACACGGTAGTGCACGGTGGTAGTTTCGCGACGACCTTTTTTTGTTTTCGAGCGAGAGCATTAGTCACAGCAGACTCATTTTTTTATTTACATCTTCTTTTCACATTACGCCTACTCAATATGAGCGTCTTTTATTAATTTTTTTTTTTCGTGTGTAACGGTGTTTTCAATTCACGTTTCACTGGTCGAAAATCTCGTATCTATTGCGGGATTACGAGTCAAGAATTCTATTTATCGAAGAAGCATTCTTTCAATCATCGAACGAGTTTTGTCCACCCTGTACTTTAGTCTCCAGGTATACTTGTTCGTAGGCAAGAAAACATAATACAGTTTACAACTGTTTACCGTGCTCCTTATAGAAAGGAAATTCCAGTTCCGGTTATAAAAAAATTCGCTACTCGCGGAAACGGTGTCTTCAATTACGTTAATCCAGAAATGCAAAAAAACCTGTTTCGTGGATTAAAATTAGAAGAGGGTCTGAAATATTCGAGATTTTATCAATTTCTTCTTCTCGGTGATGTACTTTACAATGTAATTCGAATGGAATACAAATTATGTGTATCGAATTAAAAATCTTCCAGCCATTTGACCTAGGTCGGAAAATTTTTGAAAGAAAAGTTCTCGAATTTTGAAGCGAGTTTTTTTTTTTCTTTTTTCTCATAATTCCATACGTCTGGCATAATGATATGAATAAATTGGAGGTCAAAATTTCTTCAAGCTATTTTTAGGATAGTAGGTGATATTTCAGCCATGAAAAACCTTGTCGAATTTGCAAAATCCAACAAGAATGAACCTTAGGGGTCATTGCAGAAAGCGCAATAACTTCTTTGCGCCAGCGTCGAGTCCAAAGGCCTGACAACGTTTCTTCTCTATTTTTGAATCAAGATGTTTCAATAGTCTCCTTCATTTCGTCGAATATCTCTTTTTTATGTACTTCATAACTCGAAATTTCTTCAAGCCCCTCCAATAAATCCCATTTTATGAACATCAGAACGATTGTATTGCTTGCACGGTCTTGGCGGATTTCTTGTGTTCACTCCTTCGATTCAGTTTTATCAATTTGCTTAGAACAGTACTTTTGGGTGTTTCCTCATCATCGGTTGTCCTGCTGAAAAAGCAAGGCCTTGAATATTCGTTTTTATAAAGACCGGATTCCTCGGTATTTGTCACTTTTTTTCATGCAGGGCAAAATCAATGCATGAGAATCGAAATTAAGTAATTGAATCGTGATAAATGGGACGCAGAAGAAATTTACAGGCTGTTGCTCAGGGATCAAGAGTTGCGGGAGACCCGCGGCTGATAATGGAAAGCTGACAGTATCTAGAAGAGCCCGGAATTCTCCAAGTCCCGATACTAGCCCACATAGGGGTATAAGATGGGTATAGAAGCGCCCTCAGAATCCCACAGATCACTGAACAACAGCCAAAATTTTTCCGAAGTCCCAGAGGTATACGTTCCCAAACAAATAGAGGAACGAAAATTTTTTCCAAATCCTATAGAAGAGTTCGGAATTTTCCTAAGTCATTATACTAGCCAATGAAGGGGTATAGAAGAGCCAAGAATACTAGCCGATAAAGGTGTATAGAAGAGCCAGGAATTCTTCAAGTCCCTATACTAACTCATATAGGAGTACAAGATGGGAATAGAAGAACCGAATAGAAGGCGACGAAATATTCCAAGTCCCAGCGTTACGTCCCCCAGCGTTACGCGGACAGAATTTCCCTGATAGCTTCCAGTAACTAAACGGATGGCGTGTCTCCCGCCAAAAAACTACCGGCTACCTTGTAACAGTAAATTAAGAGTTTTGGTAGTGCAGTACTTACAATTGTGGTCGCCCCAAGATTTGATGTATCTTGGTCGCGATCCTGGCTTAGAATTCGCGAGCTTACGACAGAAAATTATTGGCCATTGCATTGCAGGTCTGCCATGGCAGCGGGGAAACCGCAATCTCCCGCGCAAACGATCACGTTGGCGCAAAAATGCTCCCTCAGAAAATGAGTTTGCTGGGCACTTCTCAGTATACTGTATACTAGGACTGATACAATGAAGGTCAAGATGATATTTTTTCAAGCCCTTAAATTAGGTCAAGGTCATTGATGACGTCATAAAGCATCCTGGCTGGAAGTTTAAATTTTACAAAGTCCCTAAATTAGGTCAAGGTCAATGATGATGTCATAAAGCCTCCCGGCTGGAAGTTAAAATTTTTACAAGTCTCTAAATTGGGTCAAGGTCATTGATAACGTCATGAAGCTTCCCGACTAGAAGTTGAAATTTTACAAAGTCCTCAAAGTAGGTCAAGGTCATTGCTGACGTCATGAAGCATCCCAGCTAGGAGTACTGAAATTTTTCCAAATCCTCAAAGTAGGTCAAGGTCATTGATGACATCATGAAGCATCCCGGCTGGAAGTTGAAATTTTTTCAAATCTCTAAAGTAGGTCAAGGTCATTGTTGACGTCATGAAACATCCCAGCTGGAAGTTGAAATTTTTACAAGTCTCTAAATTAGGTCAAGGTCAAGGTCATTGATGACGTCATGAAGCATCCCGGCTGGTAGTTGAAATTTTTTCAACTCCCTAAAGTAGGTCAAGGTAAGGTCATTGATTTCCCGAATCCTTGAAGTAGGTCAAGGCCAAGCTCATTGATAACGTCATAAAGCCTCCCGGCTGGAAGTTAAAATTTTTACAAGTCTCTAAATTAGGTCAAGGTCAAGGTCATTGATGACGTCATGAAGCATCCCGGCTGTTAGTTGAAATTTTTTCAACTCCCTAAAGTAGGTCAAGGTAAGGTTATTGATGTCATGAAGCATCCCGGCTGGAAGTTGAAATTTTTCCAAATCCCCAAAGTAGGTCAAGGTCATTGATGACGTCATGAAGCATCCCGGCTGTTAGTTGAAATTTTTTCAACTCCCTAAAGTAGGTCAAGGTAAGGTTATTGATGTCATGAAGCATCCCAGCTGAGAGCTGAAATTTTCCCAAGTCCTTAAAGTAGGTCAAGGCCAAGCTCATTGATAACGTCATAAAGCCTCCCGGCTGGAAGTTGAAATTTTTACGTCTCTAAATTAGGTCAAGGTCAAGGTCATTGATGACGTCATGAAGCATCCCAGCTGGAAGTTGAAATTTTTTCAAATCCCTAAAGTAGGTCAAGGTCATTGCTGACGTCATAAAGCATCCCGGCTGGGAGTTGAAATTTTTCCAAATCCTCAAAGTAGGTCAAGGTCATTGATGACTTCATGAAACATCCCAGGTGGAAGTTGAAATGTTTCAAATCCCTAAATTAGGTCAAGATGAAGGTCATTGATGAATGAAGCATCCTAGCTAGAAGTTGAAATTTTTCAAATCCTCAAAGTAGGTCAAGGTCATTGATGCCATGAAGCATCCCAGCTGGGAGTTTAAATTTTTATAAGTCCTCAAAGTAGGTCAAGGCCAAGGTCATTGATGACGTCATGAAGCATTCCGGCTGGAAGTTGTAATTTTTCAAGTCCCTAAAGTAGGTCAAGGTCATTGTTGACGTCATGAAGCATCCCAGCTAGAAGTTGAAATTTTCCCAAGTCTTTAAAGTAGGTCAAGGCCAAGCTCATTGATGACGTCATGAAGCATCCCGGCTGTTAGTTGAAATTTTTTCAACTCCCTAAAGTAGGTCAGGGAAGGTTATTGATGTCATGAAGCATCCCAGCTGAGAGCTGAAATTTTCTCAAGTCCTTAAAGTAGGTCAAGGCCAAGCTCATTGATAACGTCATAAAGCCTCCCGGCTGGAAGTTGAAATTTTTAGGTCTCTAAATTAGGTCAAGGTCAAGGTCATTGATGACGTCATGAAGCATCCCGCCTGGAAGTTGAAATTTTTTCAAATCCCTAAAGTAGGTCAAGGTCATTGTTGACGTCATAAAGCATCCCGGCTGGGAGTTGAAATTTTTCCAAATCCTCAAAGTAGGTCAAGGTCATTGATGACTTCATGAAACATCCCAGGTGGAAGTTGAAATGTTTCAAATCCCTAAATTAGGTCAAGATGAAGGTCATTGATGAATGAAGCATCCTAGCTAGAAGTTGAAATTTTTCAAATCCTCAAAGTAGGTCAAGGTCATTGTTGACGTCATAAAGCATCCCGGCTGGGAGTTGAAATTTTTCCAAATCCTCAAAGTAGGTCAAGGTCATTGATGACTTCATGAAACATCCCAGGTGGAAGTTGAAATGTTACAAATCCCTAAATTAGGTCAAGATGAAGGTCATTGATGAATGAAGCATCCTAGCTAGAAGTTGAAATTTTTCAAATCCTCAAAGTAGGTCAAGGTCATTGATGTCATGAAGCATCCCAGCTGAGAGCTGAAATTTTCCCAAGTCCTTAAAGTAGGTCAAGGTCATTGATGACTTCATGAAACATCCCAGGTGGAAGTTGAAATGTTTCAAATCCTCAAAGTAGGTCAAGGTCATTGATGTCATGAAGCATCCCAGCTGAGAGCTGAAATTTTCCCAAGTCTTTAAAGTAGGTCAAGGCCAAGCTCATTGATAACGTCATAAAGCCTCCCGGCTGGAAGTTGAAATTTTTTCAAATCCCTAAAGTAGGTCAAGGTCATTGTTGACGTCATAAAGCATCCCGGCTGGGAGTTGAAATTTTCCCAAGTCCTTAAAGTAGGTCAAGGTCATTGATGACTTCATGAAACATCCCAGGTGGAAGTTGAAATGTTTCAAATCCCTAAATTAGGTCAAGATGAAGGTCATTGATGAATGAAGCATCCTAGCTAGAAGTTGAAATTTTTCAAATCCTCAAAGTAGGTCAAGGTCATTGATGTCATGAAGCATCCCAGTTGAGAGCTGAAATTTTCCCAAGTCCTTAAAGTAGGTCAAGGCCAAGCTCATTGATAACGTCATAAAGCCTCCCGGCTGGAAGTTGAAATTTTTACGTCTCTGAATTAGGTCAAGGTCAAGGTCATTGATGACGTCATGAAGCATCCCGGCTGGAAGTTGAAATTTTTTCAAATCCCTAAAGTAGGTCAAGGTCATTGTTGACGTCATAAAGCATCCCGGCTGGGAGTTGAAATTTTTCCAAATCCTCAAAGTAGGTCAAGGTCATTGATGACTTCATGAAACATCCCAGGTGGAAGTTGAAATGTTTCAAATCCCTAAATTAGGTCAAGATGAAGGTCATTGATGAATGAAGCATCCTAGCTAGAAGTTGAAATTTTTCAAATCCTCAAAGTAGGTCAAGGTCATTGATGCCATGAAGCATCCCAGCTGGGAGTTTAAATTTTTATAAGTCCTCAAAGTAGGTCAAGGCCAAGGTCATTGATGACGTCATGAAGCATTCCGGCTGGAAGTTGTAATTTTTCAAGTCCCTAAAGTAGGTCAAGGTCATTGTTGACGTCATGAAGCATCCCAGCTAGAAGTTGAAATTTTTCCAACTCCCTAAAGTAGGTCAAGGTCATTGGGCAGTTCACAGAAACCTTTGGACGCGGACGTTTTCTGAGGATGTAATCCCCCTAACAAAATGGATAGCGGGTTCCCAGGTGAGAAATCTTTATGTCATCGTTTTTCTTCCATTCGCGTGTTCCCCCGCTTTGATCAAACACGGGGTGATTGCCGTTCTCTCATCGCGGGCTTATAACGGAAAAATCTTTCCGGTGTCTCCTGTTCAATTGAGCGCGAACCCCCATAAAGCTCGACTAAGCGCCGCTGGGAAAATTGTCACCACTGAAGAATGTAAGCTTGTTAGCGTAACCCAGAAGACACCACGTGGAGGTCAGCTTACAACGTCTTCCATGCACAAGACATAGAGTTTTGCTTCGTCACAATTCACTCTCAAAACACTTTCACGCACAACACGCATTCATTTACAACACAAATTCATACAGTGGCGACTATGTAGGTAAATTGTGAGCTACCGCTTTCTAGTACTCTATAGGCTCCCTTTCGTTGTACTCAATGAGCAATGTATACAGGCGCTCGTCGCATCTCTGGTACTTCAACTCCTTCGCCGGTGGCTCTACACCTCGTTAGGAGGAAGTGAAAATGTTCGGTGACAAAGAAAACGTACCCGTGTGATTGGAAGGAGAAGAATAGGAGATTTGAAAGGGCATAACATCATCAAGGCTGGACCTCTCCGTGAAATCTTTGAGAAATCAGTGAGAAGATGATCTTCGGTTCAAATCGTCACAGAGAAGATACTTACACCAATTGGAGCGTAATGTTGAGAAAAATTACAATGGTTAAATAAGGGAAGTGGACTTTCAGAATTTTCAAAAACCATTTTCAGCCCGCCAAAAACGATGGTTTTAAAATTGTTTTTGCTTATTCTTGATTATAGAAGTCAATATTCTAAAACTTCTACGGAAGGCTGGTCTTCAATATTTTCATCAGTTGTTAAGACAGATATTTACCTAGATACCGGCACAGCTCTTTCAATTTTGAAAAATAATTCATCTTTTCTTTACGGTTTTTTTCTTCAAACAAGGTTTCAGGTCTCATACCATGTTCCGTGTTTTGTCTTCCTTTTCCACTGATCTCTGTATTACGATTAAAATGAATTTTCCGTAAATTTTCTCAAGTTTTGTAATTAGATGGAAACCAAAAAACAAAGAAGTACGAACGATTGATCAACAATTACGTTTATTTATACATCATCATTAAAAATTGCGATTGCGTAATACCTTTATGGCCGCGAGGTAGTATTTGTAGTTTATTATTATGGTGATAATCCGTATTTTTTTAATCATTTCTGTTATGAAAAATCATTGTATTTGCACGCTATTTTGATGTAACGAGTCCAATGTTTTCGATACCGTTTATTATTATAGAAAATAATTTGCGCGTGCTTTTTCAGTATCCGATTAATAAGGAAAAAAAAATCATTCGTGTCGTAAATACTCCACCTCCTCAAAGTACGATTCTCCAAGTTGGAGGCTTCGACGTTTCAGTCGAGTGATATTTTTGCACTCACGAAAGTTTTTCTCGGTACCTGGATGCGTCAAAGGATACAATTTTTGGTTTATAAAAAATTTTAACGGCGTGAAAATAAAATATGATTTTCCGCGAAAATTCAGGTAACCTCAGTGCGAGGTACACCCATACCGGAACATGGTCCAGTCGTATAGAGATCCTGTTCGGAGCCGGAATACCGGTTAGAATAAGGTATTTTTATTGCGATATTACTCAGTTAGGATGATGTGGGAAACGTTCTTTTTTTCTTTTTCTTCTTCCTTCCAAACGCAATGGTGATTATTCCCGAAGTACGTACATATTTTCGTATACGGACAAAGAAAAACACGTTAACCTACATGGAAATCGATGTAATTATGTAATGCTTATAAGTATGATTGTGGTCTCGGGAATCGATGCTACGAAAATAGGGTTCATATGGCTCGGGGATAAACGTACCAACACGGGATAATTTTAGAACTGACAAGGTACACACCGAATGCTCGAGCATTGTAGAAAAGAAGAAGAAGAAAAAATGACGCGTATGATAATAATGTTGAAAGAAAAACATCATTCTTTAGCTCTGGAATGGGCGTTGCTGTTAGTGTCTTGGTCATGGTCAGCCTCAAGGTATCTTGATTGCTGATTAATACTGACGTCTCTCGCTTATATCGATTATTATCCATACGTAACTAGTTACTCGCCGCTTTCCCTCTAATTAATACGTATCGATAATTAAAAATTGCTCGTCCAAATCTGATCAGTTGACCGACGACGAATGAAAAATTATGCTGGTTATTGTCACCATTTCTGAAAACTATAGCGTTCGTTTCATGGAAAATTTTTTCTCAAGATTACAATTATTGCATCGGAGCTATTTACTCGCAGACATTTAGTGACTTATTAGGACGAAGAATTTACGTATTTGCAAGTGTGTACGTACGTCTGAATAATAGTATGATAGATTGCGCAATTTTACAGAGAAACTTACCCTGTTGTTTTCGCATATATAGCAGCTGTGATAATCACGTTGTGTAAGAGTTGTGATGATGATCGAAAATTTTGTTGCATACTGTTTTTGAAGCGAAAGACTCTTGCCTCGGCTAGCCAAGTGCCCTTCTGCATTCGTGAAAAAAAATTCTCACATTGTGACGTCACTTTGAAAATTTGCATGCTCTGTCACATGAGATTTTATGTTTGCATAACAGCATTTTCAAATTTCTGCTCAGTCTTAGCGAGTTCTATTTTTGATTAGTATTTTTCCAGAAAGTTTCTTCTCTTCTCGGTTTTCAATAATGGTAATATACCTACTGCATCATGAATTCTTTTATTATGGATGCAGTACAAGGCTGGGAAACCTTGTACTATGACTACCTCAGAACTTGACAAACCAAAAGAAACCATTACCAAGTCTCTCAGGGTTCGGACTTTTTGATTTTTGGATCTTGACATAGAGAAAAATTCTGAATTTCTTGAACTGTAGATCTCGATAGAGGGAAAAAGCTTCAGATCTTTGAGTTCAAGTTATCGTGGAAAAAATAAACGGATGAATTTACCTTATCTTACAGTCGAGGGAAAAAAACCAAGAAACCCGGATACTGAAGACGCACAGCGACTGTCTTGTTTCTATTTTTTCTTCGCAGTTGCATGACGGCTCTTGACTTGCCGAGGAAAGAGTCTTGAAAAAGGTCCCTACCAAAGGTAAAGTTGTTACGCCACTGAAGATTTGTAGTCATTATGGTATTATCTTTATTATACAGTATCTCATTGATGCAGTGCAGACCTGGGAAACGAGAATATGTCTGAATTTCGGATCTTCGTGGACAAAAAAAACAATTCTCTCGGGTTATTGATCTGAGTGGAACGTGAAAATGCGGTTTCAGTTTCCTGGTCTTGACGTACGAAAAATTAGATCTTATAGTAAAAACAAAAAAGCTCCAGATCTTTCGGGTTTTGGTTACTGGGGCGCGTGGCGATTCAGTCTTGGTTGCTTTTATAGGATTTCATCATTATTGTCGCTCAATTTCCATGCATTCTGAACGTTTGGTACGGAAAATACCATGTCAGTTGATCTACTAAGATAATTTTAACCAGTAGTGATTTTCCTACGATGGTTGTATCTTCGCGATCTGGGCGACGATTCCACTGATAGAATACGACAAACAACGCGCGGGTACGATCCGCGTACTTCTGTCAACATCTTCGCGATCGGCGAGGGTACTTCGTCGTAGTTTGTTAGTGGAATCGTCACCCAGGATAGCGGTAATTGCAAACATGTGACAGAAAGAATTTCCTCGTGGACAATATATCATTTTATAATAACTATTGCCCGACTTCCTCGTGGACAATATAGGTGTACAGAATTTTCTCGACTATAAGAATGTATGAAATGTGAATTTTTTAATTTCCATCTCTATGTTTTTTCAAGAACGTACCTCAGTTATATTCTAACTGATTTGAAATCTGAAAGCCTTGAATGTATTTTTTGCTATTGACTCATTGTTATTCAAAAGAAACAGAGTTAAAGATGCAAGCTCGGAACAAAATATCAAAAATCACTGTTCTCCAGGTTGAAAAAGTGGATTTTCTAGGGTTTTTACCATTTCACGACCTTTCCAGCCATTGGAAAATATTTTGACAATTTTGACATGTTTCATGTCTTTGCTTTGGGCTCATCCTTATGGAAATTTTCACTGTGGCAGTGATTCTCAAATCTGCGAGTCTGAGCCCCCCCCCCCTCTGTAGTTTCTAGCTTATCCTAATATAATGAAAAAGCGTAGGCTATATTTATACTAGGCTAAGAAAACTCCGAGAGCCATTATGAAGCTATTAGCTTGTGACGTCATAAGTTCGGTAACGTCATAAGTTCGGTGACGTCATAAATTGGTAACGTCATAAATTGGTGCCGTCTTAAGTCAATGACGTCATAAGTTTATGACGTCATAAGTCAGTGCCATTTCATGTTGGTGACGTGATAAGTCAGGGACGTCATAAGTTTGATGACGTGATAAGTCAGTGCCGTTATGAATTGGTGGCGTCATTGGTCAGTATGTTTGGTGATGTGATAAGTCAGTGACGTCATGAGTTGATGACGTCATAAGTTGGTGACGTCATAAGTCGGTGCCATTTCAAGTTGGTGACGTGATAAGTCAGGGACGTCATAAGTTTGATGACGTGATAAGTCAGTGCCGTTATGAATTGGTGGCGTCATTGGTCAGTATGTTTGGTGATGTGATAAGTCAGTGACGTCATGAGTTGATGACGTCATAAGTTGGTGACGTCATAAGTCAGTGCCATTTTAAGTTGGTGACGTGATAAGTCAGGGACGTCATAAGTTTGATGACGTGATAAGTCAGTGCCGTTATGAATTGGTGACGTCATTGGTCAGTATGTTTGGTGATGTGATAAGTCAGTGACGTCATGAGTTGATGACATCATAAGTTGGTGACGTCTTAAGTCAATGCCGTCATAAGTTTGGTGACGTCATGTGTTCGGTGACGTGATAAGTCAGTTACGTCATAAGTTCGATGACGTGATAAGTCAGTGGCGTTTTAAGGTGGTGACGTCATAGGTCACTGACGTCATTTGATGTCATATGTCATCAATCCTGGTCCGCTTACAACATCTGAACTATACTAAAGTAGACTTACACTAGACCAAGAAAGCTCATTGGCCTGAAATATTCCAAAGTAGACTTATACTAGACCAAGGGAGGGTGCCGCTCTAAAGCCTGAGCCTAAAATATACTAAAGTAGGCTTATGTCATGAAAGACACTTTAATGATCTTTTCAAAAGGGGTGAAAGGTTTCCCTTCTTCCGTGAGAAAGAGAGGGAGAGGAGAGAGGTAAACGGGAACTCTCAAATATTTTTGTCTGGCATTATCCACAATAATATCTATTGGGCAAGATTTCTAAAGACATGAAACATGATCTTCATCTTTTTGGCTGCGCCAAGAAATCCAATACCCTCTAAAGGCATTGTCTTTTTTTCAAGATCGGCAAACGTGTTCATATAAGCGTTGACCTAATGGATGAATGAAATACTAAAAATAGACTTTTGTTTCGCTAGATTTTTGTCGAGTGTTGTGCGTATTTTTCAGCCCGAACATTGACTATTGATGTCACGCGGTCTTTTGCGGTAGCAGTGATAGCTTACCCTGCTATTGACGAAAAATTTACAGAAATTCAGCGAAATATTAATTGTTTTGGGATTGTTCCACCCCATCGAGGGCTATAAAATCATTTCAGTCCTCAAGTATGTTTTAGTAGCGGGTATGACGCTTAAAAATCCCCAGAAGCCCCCCCCCCGATTTTTTTTTTTTTTTGTTATAATTGAGCTTGAAGTTGTGTTATTGTGAATGATTTTTTATGAAAAAAATACCATGGATGCACGTCTACATCTTCTAAAATGTCTACACGTTTCATCTCTCTGCGATCCGTGATCATTATTACCTGAGATACAGCCACTTGAATTTTAGGCCTAAAATGGCTTTGCAGGCCATAAGGGTGAACGAATGGGTCCAATTTTTTGGAGTTTGAGTTTTCTCATGGGAACCAACATTGACATCTTTACCGGCGAAGGCCGTTCTCCCCACCTTACCCGGCTAGAGCCTTTATGTCAAAATTTGTTCTGACTCCTGTTTTCCACTAACTTTAAAATTGTTGGAACAATCGGAAATCAGCTCTTGTATTGTTCATTTCTCGATAACGATTATTAAAAATAATAGTTTTTTTTCTTTTTTACCAAAGGATGAACGGGACAAAATTTTTTTTTTCAATATGTTCCCTTTATTTACCAAAAATTACAAAATTTGACTAAATAATTTCCTCTGAACAATGTTAATTCTGTACAAAAGTTACAAAACCATGGTATATTGCCTACTATTTTTATGAAAAGCTTTGGTGTAATGACAAGCACTAGACCAGTGGTAATAAAAGTTTTAAGCTACGCCAATACATCAAACAAATAATATCAAACTCGAGAGATTTTCGCAAATGCATGAAATAAAGATGAAAGAAGGAAAAAAAGTAGGAATGTTGGAGTATAGGTTTTTTATAACTCGTTCGCTGAGAGATTTTACCGACAGGCGATCAAATCCATTAAAACTTGAGAAGACAATTTAAATTGACCACTAACGTAGATCGAATCTTTCGATCATCAATGCCAATAAAACGTGCCAATTGACCGAAGTGGGCGCCATGAACTATTTCTTCTATTTTTTTTTTCATACGATGTTCATTCGATCAATATCAGTGCGTGGAACAGAATTCCTCGAATGATAATGAGCAGATATGTCAAGCTGAACTATTAAGTCTATAAAATATATTCGATTGGAGCAAACTTAAAATAAAATTATTCTTCGCATTAATCAGTATTTCAAAAATTGACACGAACGCAGGCGACTATGTCTTCTTCGGAGACAAATACACCACTCCAGCAACCACTCGACTCGCCAACATTATATTGAAGGCACACTATGGTTATTCGATGATCGTCAAGACGACGACGACCAGACACTTAAAATTCATAAACTATTCCGATGATGTTGGGCTTTTAAGATTTTAGAGCACGGATCGTTGTATCGCTCATCTGCAAATTTCAAATGAATTGCATTTTCTTCCTCCATAAATTGTGGAAATAGGAAATTATACAACGGCGTCAAGAAGTTGCCTAATTATGCGCTCACGAAAGCGAAGGATGATACTAATTTGGACGTTTATATAACATTCGGAGGTGCATTGAACTTTACAGAGTAAACGAAGAATATCTGGATGCGTTTCGACCCATGTAGACTTACTTGCACAATTTTTTAATAGTTCGCGCCAAAATGGCGGCCCCGAGACGGTCTCGCCGGAATGTCCGTGACTTTGATCCATTTTGAACAAGCTGATGAAAGATATGATCTTGACGCGAACGAAGACCTGTGTGGTGAACGACGAAATCGTCACAAAATTGACAGTATCCTGACGTTGGTGTCTTGGCGACATGGAGTAGTATTATGTCGACTCCATTTCAACATATTTGACACGTTGATCTTGAGTCGACCTCGAGTCAACTTCTGCATATTTTTGATGAACCCGAAATAAATTGCTCTTTTTGGTGCGGCGATTAACAGTCGATTTGTAGGGCTCTAAGAGTTCAAGTAGGTCGACTTCGAAGCAACCATGAATTGACGTCGTAGTCCTTAATTCTTACTCAGAATCAAGTGCACGCCAACGTGTCGTTGATATTGAGTCGGCATGAAGTTGAATTTGTTGACCTAATTTGATTACACTCGTCAATTTGAGTCAACCTCTTCATATGCGATTCCAAGATGTATTTAGTAGCATTGATTCAGAGTTTTCCACTAGAGTGTGAGACATGGTTTTTCAGTTTGGTTGCCGATGATCTTGACGACGCTTCAATTTGTTCGGTAGATCTCTATCTTTCTTCTTCTTCTTCGTTTCTGAATTTGTTAGTTTTATTTGCGATTGATGAGGTTCTTCATCTGAATCGCCGGAAACGTGGTGTTGAGAGTTGCCGCTGCCGCTGCTTGGACGCAGTGTTGGGTTTTCTGCTCAAACTTATTATAAAAATACGATTGGAACTCACAAATACGTGAAAAGTATTGGTTCCCGGTTTATCTTCTTCTTCATGACAGTGTAGACATCTGGTTTCATGCCTCTTTGGAACCTGACATGGTGGATACCTGGCTACTCGGAATAAGCGCTTCATCTACCCCGATCTCTTGAGGAGGCCGACTAAGCTTGTCCCGCTCACGCCTCGACCCTCTCACTCAAAAACACTCGAATAAGGTGTGCTCTGGTCCATCATGCCGCCCTTGGTCGCAGTGCGAACACGTTGCCTGCTCACCTTTCCTCAGCTTCTCGCAGAGGTACTCGTTGAAGCGGCCAGTCATGGTCGCTAAGCACCTGCGTCAAATGAAAGTTTAGTTGGCCATGGTGTCGGTTCATCGACTCATCAAGGTCGCGTATTAACACACAAGTTGTCCATGTGCCCAGCTCACTCTGGGCAATTCTTGCTTTCAATTTCTTAAGAAAGGAGCACCTGACCTTTTGCATAACCCCTAAAGATTCACGGTTGGTCGACGTTGTCTTTTTTGTTCTGAACCCCACCGCTCTTCCCTCAGCAAGGAACTCGATTGGTGGTGAACGTGTTAACACGCAAAGAGCCTCCGTCGAGACAGTGCAGTAGGCACTAAGACACCTCAGTGCGGCTCTTCGTTGGATCTTTGCCGTTTCCCTCCTTCCATATTCATAAGGTATTTTCATTGAGTCGGCCCATACTGGGGCACTATCTAGGAGGATTGATATAGCGGTGCTCATCATGATTCTTTTTCTGGCTTCTCTCAGCCCACCTAGGTTCCTCATCAGGCGGCTTAAGTCTGCAACTACTCTACCCGCCTTTCCCGCTGTCACCCGGAAATGGTGCCTGGAGTCAAACCAGATGCCCAGGTACTTCATTGTCTTCTTGGTTTCCATTTCTACACTTTGCAGGCGGAAGCTGGGTTGACTGAACTTTCGACGAGTTGTAAATAATATAGCCTCTGTCTTATTTACTGCAAGTTCAAGTCTAGCCGACTCGATCGAACGTGTCACTACCTCTAGGGCCCTGTTTACCCCGCTCTCCACCGCTACAGTTGTTTTGGCAGTGCATACCACCAGTGTGTCATCCGCATAGCAGATAAGCTTACCACCCAACGGCAACTTCACCTTAGATATCTCATCAAATGCAACGCACCACGAAAGCGGCCCACTAGTAACTGGGCGCTTCAATGTACCAGCAGACTCTGTGCTTGGATTTTTCGACAAGTAAGATCCTGAGCAGGTATGCCGGCACTTCTGCGCCCATGAGGGCTTCCAGTATCCTCTCCCATGGGGTCGAGTTGAACGCATTTCTCATGTCGAGGCTGACGGCTGCGCAAAACTGATGCGTAGCTATCGCTGACTCGGCTATCCTCTTCAGCCGGATTCCAGTATTGGACGTACAGCGTCCAATCTGAAAATTGTACTGGCTACTTGAAATTATATATTTTTCCTTCAGATAGCTTTCAAGGCAATTGGCTATCACTCTCTCCAGGAGTTTTCCAACGTTGTCCAACAGACATAGTGGTTGAAGAGGATGATATATCCTTTCTTCCATCGCACGGGGGAAGAGTCCCCCACTAACTGCCGCATTGAATGTATCAATAAGCAGTGCTGGGTCAACTGAGTGTATGGCGCTCCAGACTGGATTTGGAATCTCATCCGGGCCTGGAGCCTTCCAATACTTTCCCCGCAGTCTATTGACTTCTTCATCCACCTCCTTTTCTACTATTGGTCGCGTCATTATTGGTGGTGGCTGCTGTGGGAACAAGCCCGAGCCGTCAATGATTTGTCCCACAACATCCGGCTCCATCCGGCTCATGGCTGAGAAACTCTTCAGCTTCTTCAGCACTAACTTGTTGAGCTTGCCAAGTGGGTCTTCCTCTGCCATTTCGCACTGCCCTTTCCAAGCAGCACTCTTGCTGTCTTTTATTGCTCTCTTCAGCCTGTTACGAGCCAGCTGGTATTCAGGTGCAACCGCCCGCGCCTCTTTGCGGCTTCTACTACGCTGGTATATCCGGCGCTAACGGTTACACTCTTTCCTTAATTTGGCAATTGGTCTACACTAGTAAACAGCTCTCCTCGTCTTTGGTGGACCTTGCCTGGGCATGACTGCGTCGCATACTCTGGTGACAGTCTTAATCATCCTTTCTGCTGCCACCTCCACATTACCTTCTTGCTTTTGTTCTTGATCCCATTTGAGAGCATGGTAAGTAGCTTTGAGGCGGTCGCTACTCAGCTTCCTGACTGTCCATTTTTTATCGTTTATAGTAATTTAAATAATTGCGATTAAGAGCATCCATATATACCTCTCTTGAGTGCATAATCTTTTTTCCCGATCCTAAAAATAGAACACGAAATTTTATATTGGCATCTATTTCATTGATGAAGCGTAAATTGTACCCACCAAGGTAAATTATATCTACTTAGGAAAATATTTTCTCGATATCTTTAGGACAGTAGAGCTGGCTGAGAGTGGAAGAAGCCAAGCTTGAAAATGGCTTCGGGATCTGTAGATACCCTGCGGCATTATCGAATTGCCAATATATTTGAATTGTTTCAACTCCTATTTCCCTGAAATTTTCGAAGTACTTCCAACAAATTTCGTATTGAGCTAACGAGTGTCGTACTACGGAACGGCTTCTGTGTGCACGATGAGGTTTATTCACTCGTTTTGGACAAAAATAATGAGACGGTTTAATTTCGGAATTTCTTCGAAATCATTGGAAGATTTAGCCTCATCAATGCAGATGCGAAGATGTACGGTACGCGCTAGTACTCGTCTTCATTGATAAAGAATGCCGTTTTTCCTTGAAAGCTGTAAACTTGTTTGTTTACGAGATTTGTAAAGGTCTTATAGTATTATTATTATTTATTTTTTTTCGTAAGTGGGAAAGAGTATGCTCTCAGAAACTCGTCGAACTTCCAAAAGTCTAAAATTGTAAGACACTACTTTCTTTCGTATTTAAATGCCCAACTATTATTTGAATAAACACCTCTGACCCATAAAACAGAATGTTCTTACAATGTAATTGTATAATATCCTATTATATTGTAGTAAGTTCTTTCAAACGATGTATCGGTTTTTCCTCGCCATGTGTGCCTATTTTCAGTCGTCACGTCTTGGATTGAATTTGTTGCTGAATTTGTATTTTCAAGTTCCTACATATAGTATTGAGAGCATTACGTGAGATTTGTTTTTTACGTATCGATGAAGCCACAATTTTTGCACTGCAAACCTCGGACAATACTTATTGTCGGGAAAACCACGCGAGGATATACCGTGTGACTATTCGATTAATGTTGCGGGAAGAAAGATGACGGTGCTCGATCACGTGTATTATTATGAACGTATAATGAAGCATATTTTATATTGAAGTCCGTTCTGCGATTTAGTCAGTTGCAGTATAATTATTACTGCGGTTCATGTTATGATATGGTCAATTTTTCATTGAAAGGGTGGCGATATTGCGCAAACGACGAAGAAGGTCTTATTTTCAATTCATTCATAGAGGATTTCAATCTGAGACGGAAGATAAATCACTACAGAATAAGTAAGAAGAAAAAAAAAAACGGCCATCGATCGAGAAAATGCGTGCGAAAGAGGCAATAGGAAGCTTTTGTAATTTCAGGAAAGTTTGCAAACATATGGGTAATGTGCAGTCCGTATTTCACTACATGATCCGAACAAAATTTTGATAACTCGCCCGTCCTATTTCATTGTGAAAATGTTGTCTCATTGCGCGGTATCAATATTTAAAGTAAGAGATGTATGGAAGATTTCTTTTTCGTTAGCTATTCGCCGAGTTTACGAAGTACTTCGGAAATGATTGACCGTATTTTTCCGACGCGTTAATTACAGACAAAAAAAAATCGCTACTCATAGTTGCATATTTTTGAGGTCTTTCCCCCCGGATATTCTCGTTAAGACGATGCATTATATCCAGAATATATGTTTTAATTTAACAGAAATTACTCGCCAACCTTGCAAAATGTTGATAATTGTGTGCGAATATGGTAATTGTATTTCGAGTACATTCTGTTGTCGGCTACGCTAGAATTCGAAGCGGTGTACGTTCAAGAACGAGTTCAAAGATGTGCGAATCTGCGCCTTGAAAGCCACACAAATTGTTGCGCGTCTTTCTGTGGGTGTCTTTAAAGCGCAAAAAAAGTTCTACCGGAGTATTGGCGCAAAAATGCGCAGACTTTAGAATAAAAGCAGGTTCAAATAAAATTTAGAAGAAAAAAAAACGATTTCTATTCAACTCACTCAACTTCTCTTAAATGTAGAAAATGAACGTTACCACTCTTCTTCACTTTTTCAAAATGTATTGCTAATCAATAATACACACAACATGTAATGCTTCTGAAACTACTAGACGCTTGGGGAGCGTGCTCTTTACTTAACCCTCTTTGCGAGTCGTGAGACAGTGTTGAACACTGGTAAATTTCCGAGATCTGAGTCTGTAGCAGACAATGCGCAACACTCTGGCCGTTCTCGTCTGGTATAATGCTGAATTTTGCATGCGCCAATATAAAAGACAAGTATCAACAAAGAAGCTGCGGTCCTTCTTATGGGGAGGTGTCATACGAAAAGCTTCAGTAGGCCACGAGTGGGGGGGGGGGAATGTCAGGAACAAGGTTACAGCACAGTCTTTTTGGTGGCTCTCCTTTTGGAAAGTGTATTTCAAGATATTTCGAGCTAATAGCGGGTGTTCCCAGCTAATAGCTTTCGGGTAGCTCACTCGCTCCGCTCGTTCGCTTCCCTCCTTGCTCTTACTAGTATGAACTGAATAGATCCTTTTTATGTTTGATGATTAGCCTACGTCCATACACTCCAAAAAGATACGGGTTTTTCTTCTTCTATAGATTTTACGCACAATACGGATTTCTTGCGATCAAGGAAAAGGTACCTTCGACAAGAATACGAGAGATACCTTTCTCCTGCTCGGGTCATAGTCTTCCGTGATATTGAGTCAATCAAGGGAAAAGTACCTCAGCTCGTCCTACAAAAGATACCTTTCTCCTGATCGTTAATAATAGATCAATCACTCTGTTCTTAAATCTTACAAAAAATGACGGATACAGATTTTTGAATCTATCATGTGGCCGCATTGCTACAGACTTCGATAAATCCATTGATAACAATCAGGAGAAAGGTAAGTCTTGGAGAGGTAGTTGAGGCACTTTTCCCTTGATCGACTCAATATTACGGGACACTGCAGTATCAGCCTATAAGAGCTAGAGAAAGGTATCTCTCGTTATGGTGTCTAAGGTAATTTCCCCTTGATCGCAAGACATCCGTATTGTATGTAAAATCTACAGAAGAAGAAAGACCCGTATCTTTTTTGAGGACCAAAAATCCGTAGATCTGGCGTATTAGGTCTATTATAACTCTAGTTTAGGACTGCTAAAATCCTAGTACAAAACTATCAAAAAGCTAATATAAACCTAGTTTATAAACTGGGCACTACGCCCGGACACCCTATTATGAGCCTAAGACCAGCGCTGTCGACAGACTCTTGGAGGCCTAAAGCTAAAATTTTCAGATGAGACCTTCTTTCAATTGAGACGATTTTAATTTTTTTCCCCTCGCCGGTGCAAGGCCGAAAGAAGCGCGAGGCCTGAAGCGGCAATGCCTACTCACCAGCCCCCTGGCGACTGTCCTGCTCGAGTCTGAGACTTGAGTTTGAGACTCGAGCTTGAGACTCGTGACTGACACTCAAGATTGAGACTCGAGACTGAGACCCGAGCTTGAAACTGGAGAACGAGACTCTAACTTGAGACTCAAGGCTGAGGTTCAAGATTGAGACTAAAGACCAAGACTCGAGACTGAGACTCGAGGCTAAGACTTTAGTTTGAGACTTGAGTTCGAGACTCCGGACTGACAGTCGAGACTGAAACTCGAGACTCAGACTCGACCATGAGACTCCAGCTCAGCGTCGTCGCCGAACTTTTTGAGAGCTAAGGCAAAATTTTCCCATAAGCCTTCTTTCAATTTAGACAATTTTAATTTTATTTCGCCCTCGCCGGCGCGAGACCTAAAGTAGCGCAAGGCCTGGAGAGGCTATGCCTACTCGCCACCCCCCTCCCACCCTGGCGAAAGCCTTGCTCGAGCCTAAGACTCGAGACTAAGACCCAAGCTTGAAACTAGAGACCGAGACTCGAGCTTGAGGCTCGAGACTGGAGCTTGAGACTCAAAGACTGAGACTTGAAAGTGAGACTCGAGTCTCAAGCTCCAGTCTCGAGCTCCAGTCTTAGACTCGGATGCCAATTTCGAGCCTCAAGCTCGAGTCTTGGTCTCTAGTCTCAAGACTGAGACTCCAGTTTGAAACTCAAGATTTAGACTTGAGGCTGAGATTAGAGCTTGAGACTCGAGCTTGAGACTCAAAGACTGAGACTCGAACTTGAGAATTGAAAGTGAGACTCGAGTCTCAAGCTCCAGTCTCGAGCTCGAGACTTAGGATCGGATGCCAGTCTCGCTAGTCTCAAGACTGAGACTCCAGTTTGAAACTCAAGATTTAGACTTGAGGCTGAGATTAGAGCTTGAGACTCGAAATTGAGACTCGAGTTAGATACTTGAGACTAAAACTCGAGTTTGAGACTCGGAACTGAGACCCAATCTCGAGCTCGAGTCTTAGGATCGGATGCCAGTCTCGAGCCTCGAGCTCGAGTCTCTGTTTCTCGTCTCAAGACTGAGACTCCAGTTTGAAACTCAAGATTTAGACTTGAGGCTGAGATTAGAGCTTGAAACTCGAAATTGAGACTTGAGACTGAGACTCAAGACGGAGACTCCAGTTTGAGACTCAAGATTTTGGCTTGAGGCTGAGATTAGAGCTTGAGACTCGAAATTGAGGCTTGAGACTCGAGACGGAGACTCCAGTTTGAGACTCAAGATTGAGACTTGAATTTGAGACTGAGACTCGAACCTGAGAATTGGAAGTGAGACTCAAGTCTCAAGCTCCAGTCTCGAGCTCGAGTCTTAGGATCGGATGCCAGTCTGTAGCCTCAAGCTCCAGTCTCGGTCTCTAGTCTCAAGACTGAGACTCCAGTTTGAAACTCATGATTTAGACTTGAGGCTGAGATTAGAGCTTGAGACTCGAAATTGAGACTCGAAATTGGGACTTGAGACTCGAGACGGAGACTTCAGGTTGCGACTCAAGATAGAGACTCGAGCTTGAGACTCGAGTTAGATACTTGAGACTAAGACTCGAGTTTGAGACTCGAGACTGAGACCCAAGCTTGAGACTAGAGACCGAGACTTGAGCTTGAGGCTCAAGACTGGAGCTTGAGACTCAAAGACTAAGACCCGAACCTGAGAATTGAAAGTGAGACTTGAGTCTCAAGCTCCAGTCTCGAGCTCGAGTCTTAGGATCGGATGCCAGTCTGTAGCCTCAAGCTCCAGTCTCGGTCTCTAGTCTCAAGACTGAGACTCCAGTTTGAAACTCATGATTTAGACTTGAGGCTGAGATTAGAGCTTGAGACTCGAAATTGAGACTCGAAATTGGGACTTGAGACTCGAGACGGAGACTCCAGGTTGCGACTCAAGATAGAGACTCGAGCTTGAGACTCGAGTTAGATACTTGAGACTAAGACTCGAGTTTGAGACTCGAGACTGAGACCCAAGCTTGAGACTAGAGACCGAGACTTGAGCTTGAGGCTCAAGACTGGAGCTTGAGACTCAAAGACTAAGACCCGAACCTGAGAATTGAAAGTGAGACTTGAGTCTCAAGCTCCAGTCTCGAGCTCGAGTCTTAGGATCGGATGCCAGTCTGTAGCCTCAAGCTCCAGTCTCGGTCTCTAGTCTCAAGACTGAGACTCCAGTTTGAAACTCATGATTTAGACTTGAGGCTGAGATTAGAGCTTGAGACTCGAAATTGAGACTCGAAATTGGGACTTGAGACTCGAGACGGAGACTCCAGGTTGCGACTCAAGATAGAGACTCGAGCTTGAGACTCGAGTTAGATACTTGAGACTAAGACTCGAGTTTGAGACTCGAGACTGAGACCCAAGCTTGAGACTAGAGACCGAGACTTGAGCTTGAGGCTCAAGACTGGAGCTTGAGACTCAAAGACTAAGACCCGAACCTGAGAATTGAAAGTGAGACTTGAGTCTCAAGCTCCAGTCTCGAGCTCGAGTCTTAGGATGAGATGCCCGTCTCGAGCCTCAAGCTCGAGTCTCAGTCTCTAGTCTCAAGACTGAGACTCCAGTTTAAAACTCAAGATTTAGACCCGAGGCTGCGATTAGACCTTGAGACTCGAAATTGAGACTCGAGACTTGAGACGGAGACTCCATTTCGAGACTCCATCTTGAGACTCCATTTTGAGACTCAAGATTGAGACTCAAGACTGACATTCGGGACTGAGACCGGAGCTTGAGACTTAAGATTGATACTCGAGCTTGAGACTCGAACCTAAGAGTTGAAACTGAGACCCCAGACAGGGACTGAGACTCGCCTTGAGACTCGAGCTCTGCGTCGTCGCCAAACTATTTGAGACCTAAAGCAAAATTTTCCCATGAGCCTTTTTTCAATTTAGACGAGTTTGATTTTTGTCCCCTTACTGGCGCGAGGCTTACAGTAGCTCGAGGCCCGAGGCGGTAATTCCTACTCGCCACCCCCTG
This sequence comes from Aspidiotus destructor, assembly GCA_035079395.1. Classification (NCBI taxonomy): domain Eukaryota; kingdom Metazoa; phylum Arthropoda; class Insecta; order Hemiptera; family Diaspididae; genus Aspidiotus; species Aspidiotus destructor. Next base: position 3,273,823 of record JAVHKZ010000003.1, on the reverse strand, counting down.
GCGACGGCCCTATCCACGACTAGTGAAATCCTGGGCTAGTACAAAGCTATCAAAAAGCTAATACGAGTATAGAAACTAGTGTATAAACTGGGCAAGGTAAACTCGCAAACTTTAAATTTTCTTACAACTTCACCTTTTTCATCAAATTGTACCAATCGACGAATATTTTTTGACATATCTTCAGTATTACCCTTTACAGCATTAGAAAATCTGCAAGTACCCAAAAACAAGGGACTTGGATTATTTTCAAGAAAATATTTTCTTCTCGTAGGTGATTGAAAAATAATCTTATACTCCTTAGGTGATTCAGGAATTTGCGAGTACATCCTTCAACCTCCTGGAATATAGACCAAATTTCCTGGAAATTACTGAACAAACCTCCTGGAATTTGCTGGACAAAATACCCCGTGATTGATTCAGAAATCTACGAGTACACCCCGCCCTTCATACTCCGTAGGTGATTCAAAAATCCGCGAGTACACCTAGTATGAACCCAGTTTGATGAAGGCCACTATACTGCATAAAGGTTGAAGTATTCTAAACTGTACTTATACTAGACCAAGGAGAGGGGTGAACGAGCTCCCTAAAAGCCACTTAATATTCTTAACTGGAATTATATTACACCGAGAGCGAGTAAGCTTCCTAAAAGCTCTTGGCTTGAGATATTTCAAAGTTGACTTTTACGTACTAAACCATCGGTTTTCAAACTTGCCAACAGATGTGATCTATTTCACCGCTCGGAATATTTCCATAGGAGGGAAACAGATGAAAGATGAAGTCGGTCAAGAGCTTGAAGAAGACGCGTTTTTCTCTATTTTAGAAAAAAATATTAGATAATGTGCTGTATGCTGAGATTGAAAATGTGTATAATTTTAGACTACCTGTTTTGTAGGGGCTTCCAAATCTTCTTCTGTCTTAGAGCTTCCTATTCATTCTTGTTGAGAATAAATCTTTAGGAAATCGTCCGTATCCGGTTAGGTCAATGACCTCGACTTAGTTTACATGTGAACTTGTAAAAATGACGGCTTCCTTAAAGAAGTAGAACGAGGAATTGTTCGAACTTATTCTATGAAACGAATAGGTTTCGATATTGAGGATTGAATTCAAACTTGGAGTCTTAAAAAGTTCAACTCTCGAAGGAGTTAATTTTGAATATCGAGCTGTGTGAGATAGATTTAGACCTTCGAGCTATGATGTATTGAAAGAGGGAGAATTGGAAAAATTTTCATCCTCGTGCTTCGTTTTCGAGGAAAGGAACTTGCAAAGATTTTCTATTCCTAAGTTATGTACTTATAAAAATGGAGACTGCTCTCGGATCGAAGTTTGACTCTATGCATCAGCAAGATAAAAAAAAAAATTGTGCCCATCTTACAGCGTGCAATTCTGTAGAAATTTATTTCCATCTTAATTTTGCACAACGTTACGATAATTCTTCGGACTAGCGGGAACTAGTCGACTATTTCTCGTTTTATTGTAATTTTATTCAAAATGAGGATATCGACTTGAAACTTCCTCATTTTTGACCATGGTTATGAATTAACATATCTATCGGTTTCCGACGCTCATTTTATTTAAAATAAAAATTATGACAATTTTTCGACGAGCATCCTGACATTGTGTCGCTTCTCTGGAATGTTTAGAATCACCCCTCGGCCGTCGTAATAAAAATATTTGTGTTTCGAAGTCCCGTTTCTCGTATGCAGTAGTCGTCGTGGACCTTGCAACTTACGAGGTTTTCGTGTAGACAACAAAGTACGCTCTTGAATTTTATCGCGAATAAATGAAAATATAACCGCTTTGAGAGACATATTTAATAAATAAATAAAAAAAATATCGCCCTTGAACTAGTAAAATTGTACCATCATTATAATTTAATACCTCACGGTACAACGAAGGGAAAAGTAATAAAAGCGAATTCGCAATGAGATGTGAAAGTAAATTTCAGATCATAATATTATGTACCGCTATCGCGTATAGAAAATATTATTCGTGATTCGAGCGCTGCTTTAACTGGATTATTATTTTTCATTGTGACTGACGAGAAGTGATTGTTTGCAAATAAATACCGTCTAGAAACTAATGTGCAACAATGTCTAGTTTGCTTACGCAGATACAAATAGTTGTATCCGGCATTCGTTCGTCATTCGAGAGAAGAAGCAGAGGTGTTGGCGTGGATCTAGCGAGAGAAACATCAGACGGTAGAAGATCGTATATTGATTAAGGCGACGGAGATGGTAGTGGGTAGTAGAGAATGTCCTATAGACCTACGTGTAGAGAATCATTAAAACCCGTCCAATCGAGCTGAAAAATGTCGCAAATATTCTTTTTCTCTTAATTGATAGGAAGCTCAATCTTATTCTACCTGTACTTGTTATTCACTTATTGTATAGATAGATCGGAGAGCGAACTCCGTTAATTTGCTCGAAGTTCATTGAATCGCTCGTCGCTAATTCAATGGTATCGTCGTGTATATTATTATGAAACTGATAGTTCAAGTTCAAAGAAAATATCGGAGGTAAGAAAAGGTGTATTTGGTATGTTTTGGAATCCATTACAAGGGCTTTTTTGAAAGTAGGATAATTTTTTTGTTCGGTTTCTTGGACAACAAAAAGGAGATGAGAAACGCATTTTGTTATAAGGGGATTTTTCTCAAATTTGGTGCCACTATGCTATGCGCTTTGAGTGTTCATCTATATTGCGGTATGCACTCCGACAGGTTTGTGCGAACTGCCACATTGCGCTCTGACTCGCACCTGAAGTAGATAGCAGTTGATATAAGTTCAGGTGAAGCTCTATCCTAGAATCTAGTCCATCAATGTGTTTTCAGACATTACTCAAACCTTCTCCATCAGAATGGCTTTAGGAGCGTGGTGTACAAACCATAAACGCAACATATGTTTAGAAGTAATTGAACCCTTTTTTCTTGTACTCATCCAACTTCTTGTCTCCCGGCTCCCAATATTTCGTTCAACTATTTAAATCAATCTCTCACTAAAATGACATCTCTTTGGTTCTGGGTTCTAGGAAACATGTGTCCCTACAATTCTATCGCATTTGTTCAATCAAGCTGTAGCAAATACCCTTCAACCTAAATGGTTTCCCTGTATTTTACTGTGGCTCGTACATGTGTTTTTTTTGTATTTTACTGTCACACCGCGACACTTCTCTTTCGCCCAACCTCAATGATCTTATTCTCTCCTCCGTCTTGTCAGTTGCTTTCATTTCGTCCCTAAAGAAGGTTTATAAACCGAAAGCGCTCGTTGTTTAATTTTTCTGCGGTATTTTGTATATTTTTCTCTCCCTTCTTTTCGATAACCATTTCCAATACTACAGAACTGTACTGATGCCCGGACGCAAATTCCGGAATCAAGGGTAGAGCTGAGGTTCGCCGATAAAATTTTCAAGTCCCAAGGTCATCCGTACGGGCGTCCAGGAAATTTTGTACAGATTCCAGAAGGTTCAAAGATGTACTCGCAAGTTTTAAGATCACCTAAGGAGTATAAGATTATTTTTCAATCACTTACGAGAAGAAAATATTTTCTTGAAAATAATCCAAGTCCCTTGTTTTTGGGTACTCGCAGATTTTCCAATGCTGTAGGGGATAAGACTGAAAATATGTCGAAAAATATTCGTCGATTAGTACAATTTGATGAAAAAGGTGAAGTTGTGAGAAAATTTCAAGTTTGCGAGTTTACCTTGCCCAGTTTATACCCTAGTTTTTGTATTAGCTTTTTGATAGCTTTGTACTAGCTTTATGCAGGGAATTTACCAGTCTTAAACTTGAGTTATAATAGACAAAGAAGACTCCCCCCCCCCCGCGATTTCACTAGTCTCGGACGAGGCCGTCGCCAGGGGTGGCGAGTAGGAATTACCGCCTAGAGGCCTCGCACCGGCGAGGGGGTAAAAATTAAAATTGTCTAAATTGAAAAAAGGCTCATGGGAAAATTTTGCCCTAGGTCTCAAAAAGTTTGGTCTCCAGCTCGAGTCTTAGTCTCGAGTCTCAGTCTCGAATGTCAGTCTCGAATGTCAGTCTCGGGTCTCAGCCTCGATTCTCTGTCTCGAGTCTCAAGATCGAGTCTTAGTCCCAGTCTCGAGTCTCAGTCTCGAATATTAGTCTCGAGTCTCGAGTGTCGGCCGGGAGTCTCAGGCTTGAGTCTTAGTCTCGAGTCTTTAACTCGAGTATCAATCTCAAGTCTCAAACTTCAGTCTCAGTCTCGAGTGTCATTCTTGAGTTTCAAGCTCAAGTCCCGAGTCTCGGTCTCTAGTCTCAAGCTTGGGTCTCAATCTCGAGTGTCAGTCACGAGTCTCAAACTCAAGTCTCAGGCTCGAGCAGGGCCGTCGCGTCGCCATGGGGATGGGGAGTAGGCCTTGCCGCTAAATTAAAATTGTCTAAATTGATTGGAGGCCTCATCTGAAAATTTTAGCTTTAGGCCACCAAGAGTCTGTCGACAGCGCTGGTCTTGAACAAAGCTCATGATAGGGTGTCCGGGCGTAGTGCCCAGTTTATATACTAGGTTGATTCTAACTTTTTGATAGCTTTATACTAGGATTTTAGCAGTCCTAAACTAGAGTTATAATAGACCTAATACGCCAGATCTACGGATTTTTGGTCCTCAAAAAAGATACGGGTCTTTCTTTTTCTGTAGATTTTACATACAATACGGATGTCTTGCGATCAAGGGAAAGTTACCTTAGACACCATAACGAGAGATACCTTTCTCCAGCTCGTTATAGGCTGATACTGCTGTGTCCCGTAATATTGAGTCGATCAAGGGGAAAGTGCCTCAACTACCCCTATAAGACATACCTTTCTCCTGATTGTTATTAATGGATTTATCGAAGTCTGTAGCAATGCGGCCACATGATAGATTCAAAAATCTGTATCCGTCATTTTTTGTAAGATTTAAGAACAGAGTGATTGATCTATTATTAACGATCAGGAGAAAGGTATCTTTTGTAGGACGAGCTGAGGTACTTTTCCCTTGATTGACTCAATATCACGGAAGACTATGACCCGAGCAGGAGAACTCCTAATTTTTGTAAATTTAATGGTGAATTCAATGAATTCCCTGAGGAGTTGACTATTCCTATAGGTTCGCGTTTAGGTTCTCTCATCTCCAAGGTATTTATGCCCAAGTTTGAATCCGACCTCTTTTCCTCTGACCATCCTTTATTGAATAATATCTTTTGTATGTGGACTGGCGGTCCCCGAGATCTCTGCTTGGAGTTTCTCAAGTATCTTAATGAGCTCTACCCGTCCACAAACTTTACTTTGGAAGTGGGAGGCGCCTTGATCAACTTCTTGGATCTTACTGTTTCCGAAAAAGTTGGGGTCCATGAGTTTGAAATTTATAGAAAAAATACGTCGACCAATGTTTTAGTTCACGGGTCGTGATTCTGCTCCGTTGCTCACAAATACGCTGCTTTCAACAGCTTAGTCCATAGACTGACCGACACTCCTTTGTGTCGAACTAGTTCGAAAAGAAGTTTTTTCAGTTCCCTAATGAAGTGGAGATCCCCATTAGGTCACCTCTAGGTTGAGTTGGAGGGATTCCTCATAACTTTATCTCCAAAGTTTTCATGTCGAGGTTTGAATTTGACCTCTTTTCCTCAAACCAGGTACTACTGAGTCGTATTTACTCTTGGTACAGGTACGTGGATGATGTTCTGTGCGCTTGGACTGATCCTCCAGATCTTCTTGGTGAGTTTCTGAAGTATCTTAATTCTTGTTACCCTTCCATAAAATTCACCTTGAAAATAGGGGAAACCTCCATCAACTTCTTGGTTTTATCGATACCTGTAAGATTGGGTATCCATGAGTTTGTAATATACAGGAAGGATACTACGACCGATGTTTTAGTGCACGGAGCTTTATTCTGTCGTGTTGCTCATAAGATAGCAGCCTTTAATAGCTTAGTCCACCGGCTGACTCGTATTCCGTTGAGTTAGGCTGCCCTCAAGAAAGAATTGTTAACTATTAAAAACACCTGGCTAGAGTGAATAGGGTCAATGTCGACGTCGACGTGATGGTTCGAAGGAAAACCACTAGGAAAATTCTTGATTTAGTTCTGCCTCCAATTAGGTCGGGCCTTTCGTCCGTTTGGTTTCAGACCAGCATTTTACAACCCTACAACTGTGAAAGGGTTGTTTATGAGGTTGAAGGATCCTATATTAGTTGATGCAAGAAGCGGGGTTTTATAAGATTGAATGTAAGGATTGTAGTGGTTTTTATATTGGTAAAATTAGCCGCCTGATGAAGCTGAGAGCAGCTGAGCCAGCGAAGTCTTGGGAAAAGGGACACCTGGAGGATACAGCCTTCGCCGATCATTTGATCAATAATGGCCACAGTATTCGTGAGGGATCGGAAAAGCTCCTCCATGAGGAGAATTCCTACCGTAAGCGTAAAGCCCTCGAAGACATAGAAATAATTCGTCACCTCAATAATGATGAGATTACGATACTAAACACGTGAATTCCGGAAGACGACCTGATCGAGCTTGTATACGATTCACACCGCGACACTTCTCTTTCGCCCAACCTTAATGAGCTTATTCTCTCCACCGTCTTGTCAGTTGCTTTCATTTCGTCCCTAAAGATGGTTTATAAACCGAAAGCGCTCGTCGTTTAATTTTTCTGCGGTGTTTTGTATGTTTTACTCTCCCTTCTGAGTATTTCTTTTCGATAACTATTTCCATTACTAGAGAACTGTACAGTTCGGACGCAAATTCCGGAATAAGGGGTAAGGCTGAGGTTCGCCGTTAAAAATTTTTTACGTTCCTAGATCATCCGTACGGACACTTGGATGTATTTTCGACATGAAACACGTTAAAATACTTTCCGAAGTTATTACAAGAGTACCCGTTCTCAACTTGGACTGTTTCGACGCAAGATTTTAATGAGTGGAGATTTTGATGCAATAATAAGTCAACCACCTCACATGAAAAAGAGCATCAAAATGAGTATTGAAAATAGTCGTGTACGCATCTGTTTTCATACATCACATTCAGGAATACAAATTGGATTTACCAAAATGCGATGATGATGATGACGTAGTTTTTGTCGTGATTTTTTCCTCCAAAATTCGTAGACTGAAGTCTTCACCCACAGCGGGTATTCTGTATGAGACGCACGTCTTTGTTGATGTGAATGAATGAATGATGTGGGATACTTTTTGCCACCGTGCCGTTGTGTCATAATTCTCGATGCATATTACGCTCAATACGGTAATATGTATTTACGATGTTTGCATATTTTAGTGAAATAAACGATAGTTGCTTATTTTTCACGTGTAGGCTGACAAGCTTTTTGAAATAGCCTTCTTTTACGTAATTTAATTATTTTTCTTCCTTCTATATGCAATCCATATCACTATACTCAATCCGGAGACTGGGGTAAGGCTGAAAAAAAGAAGAAATTTCTTGTTACGAACTCAATTGCATGTTTGTGTGTATTTCGAGGTTGCAAATAACCTTGGCCTCTGTTCATGCTGCCGTAGATTACATCCACGAGTTTGTTATGCAAACTACGCGTACATAGACTATGTATGAGAGTACATCCTGATTCAAAGCTCGTTACTTTACGGTTGACCGCTAGATGAGGATGTCCGCAGAGTATTTTTTTTTTTATCGACTTTGGTGTTATTCTCGATGTGATTCGATTCTTTAGCGGCAGTAAAATTTGACCTTATAAAATTTAGGTGAATCGTTAAATAAATTATTGCTAAATGATCGGTGGAAGATGAGAATGCGTTTCCAATAAGATGCCTATTTTGAATTAGGAGTTTGCACAATATTCGTCTATACTAATTTCGCTATTATAAAAAAAAATTCCGTTGAGTCTGTTTCGGGATATCGTGCGAGTTGGAGGAAAAAATTTATGGTCGAATCCATAAAAATAGGTTTTAGGGTGTGGAGATTTCTTAAAGCGAATTTTATCGATTTTCGTTCAAAATCTGTAAATTAGCAAACAGCGCAATATTTGGCTTCCTACTTGACCCTTAAGTCTTCCGCCATTTCTGATCACTATCTACGTTTTTTATTCTTTCTGTCTGAATTTTGTCATCGAGACTGTAGAATCAATTCGAACGACGCCTTCGATTAATAATGTATAGGTAATTCCTACGGACTTATGATTATAATTTGCCCGCTACTCGCCTTCTATTTGTAACTTCGTAGAGATTTCTGGTACCCTATAGCGTCTTATTAATCGTGCGTTAATTAGTAGCCTTCTTTGACGAAATTTATCCACTCATGAACGTTCATCATTATCGAGCTTTTTGCGAGTCTATAAAAAGTGCTGAATGTATTTTAACGCGGTATAAGTTAGATCTATCTCAGCCTGAGATCTACGACTTTGTCATAGATTGTATCTTTCGAAATTGCACTCATAAAACGGAACCGATTACCCGCATTCCTGAGTTATTTTAGTCTAATGATACGAGTTTTTCCCTCATTGATTTTCTGTTTCTGTTAGTGATTCATTATTTAACTATAATTTGTAAGAACTATTTTTGATTCTTCTGCTCGTAAGTTTATTCTTTTGGGAAGTCACAAAGCGTCGTAAAGTACACTAATTTGATTTACGAACAATTTTTTTTACGCAATTTATAATATCCGCGCCGATCGATTTGAGAGAGGAGACGGTAGGGAAAGAGACAAAGGAAGTAATGATCTGGCATTTGCTCACTCTGGAATACGTTTCCATTGTAGCAAAAAATTGGATCCACGAGTCGAAGTTCGAGTTCCCCAGTCCTAGCAGACAGTATATTAGGTTTTACTAGCTTTAAATTAGCTCTAGCATACCGTCAACACCCGACTTGGCTCTGTGACACCTCATGAACCAAAAAAGAAATTTATTTGCAGAAGATCACATCCCGGGATGATCATATTTCTGCCTAATATCAATCAGTAACCATCCACTCTAGACTTTTCTACTCATCCGACTGCCTATGTTAGGCTATACTAATACTGGGTTCTACTAGGATACACAAGGCCTATGCTAGACTATACAAGTCTCAGACTGGGCTTAGCACGATATACTAAACTATATTAGCGCTCTACTGGTGGAGGGTTTACTACCCAATTTTCAGCCTTATTGTGAGCTAAGAATGTGAGCCCGTGAGCCATTCAATCTAATATCTTGTTTATTAGAGTTATACAAAACTCCAAAAGAGTCCGCTCATTTACATATAAAATGGAAGTTGACAATACTGAATAACAAAATGGTTTCTATTAGTAAATTATATTCAATTTATTGCCCTCTACAAATTGAAATTCTAATTGTTATCAAATAAATAACTAAAAAATCTAATTTTATTAATCTTATTACAAACCGAATATCTTCTAAATCATAATTATTATAAATTATCAGTCCAATACATAGAAATATTATTGATTTAAACATAGCATGAATAATAATATATCTAAATATAAATATTTTAATTGATTAAAAAAAATTATTAGACTTGAATTATTCATTGTTGATAAAGCTATTAATTTTTTTATATCAAAAATAAATAATATTCAAATTCTATAATATATAATACTAATTATTAAATAATATTCGATTCATTTTATATTTAAATAATTCAAATAACGAAATATAAAGTAAACTCCAACTGTAACTAAAGTTGAAGAATGAACCAAAGAAGAAATAGGTAAAGGTGCAATTATAGCTTTAGTTAATCATAAATTTGAAGGAAATTGAGAACTTTTTACAAATAAACAAAATATAAATAAATAATTAATATTATTATATAATAAGTAGGTAATAATAATAATCCGCTTTAGCCCGCTCGCCCCGTTGAGGGCATAGGGCAATTCAAATCATGTTAAAAGAAAATGTACTGTATTAATTAATCAATAAAGCGTTAATGAAATTGAAAATTATTAAAATTAATTGATGAATTATTTTTCGAAAAATAAAAATAATAAAAAATAACAATTGAAATTGAAATATCTCCTAGTCGATTAAACAATATAACTAAAATTCTTATTTTCATAATAAGTAATATGATTATTATAATAAATAATTAATAAAAATGATATTAAACCTAATAAATCTCATCAATGAATCATTATTATTAAATTTAATCTAGAAATTAATATAATTATTATTGTACAAACAAACATTATAATTAAATAAGAATAATGAATGTTATTTAAATAAATATAATTATAATAAATAATTAAAATTATAATTAATGAAATTATAATTAGAACTAAAGAATTGAATTTATCAAAATAAATTAATTTATTAAAATATAAATAATTAAATATATAAATATTAAAATTGAATACTAATTTAATTTTAATAATTTAAATTATTATAATAAAAAAAAATTATTAAAATTAATTTCTTCAATAAAATTGATTAAATATGATCTTGTAAATCGTAAAAAAATATTAATTAATAATAAAAATTAATTTACCAATGATTTTATTTATTTTAATAATAAATTACTTATTTTATAAAAATAAACAAAAATTTAAAATTAATTCATTAGAATTAATAATTTTAATTAATTTAATAACCAAATTTAAATATAAAAAATCTTATATAATTTTTATTAAAAAATTTTATTCAAAAATATTTTTTTTTTAAATTTATTTTAATATTAATTTTGTTATTAATTCTTATATTTATTTTAAATATAAATTTTAATTCAAAAATTAAATTTAGAAAAATTTAATTTAATTGAATTAAAATATGTAAAATAAAAACATCCACAAGGTCGAGGTATCGACTTTGAAAAATTTGTGCGGACTTTGGTTACTTTGGGATCAATATTCGTAGCCTTGATTAGACTAGGCTCAAAATACAGTATATAGTACTAGGCCTAACAATAGACTTTATTATACTGAATCGATGTATCGATATAATCGATGAATAACAACGAATTCGATAAATCAATATTTTGTCCTTCAAAAGTCGAAATGAGCAACAGAATTTAGAAAAAAAACTAACGATCATTTCTTCTGTCTACGTCTGCTTTTTTCGCCTTTATCTCAAAGTTTTTCCGAGTCTCTTTCCCATGTACGTATCTGCGATATCGAAAGTTTCTTAAATCTTTTCAAAGTTTCAAAATGGATCATCTACATGAAAAATATGTCCAGGTACAAACTCAAATTAGTTCAAAGCATTCGTCTAGTCGGACGCGGAAGTAGATTTGAAAATAAGGCTCAAAATCGAAATTTCAAGAAGAGTGTCTGAATATTTTTGAGTCTCGCCATCAGATTGTGACGACATTTTGGTCACTGGATTTTGTCTAGTATAGCCTGATATATTGTATGTTAGGCTTAGAATATACAGGTCTCTCTAATAGCAGGGACGTTATTTTTCTAGTTCCTAATTCGGTCCTCTATGTTGCGGCACAGATACAATTAAGTGAATCTTGTAACTTCATAAAATGACTCATTACCATGCGCCACTACAAAATGTAATATAGCCTGTTAATGAAAACCATTTTAGTATACTGTGAGTTAGGCCAATAGAGGCATTACTCTTGTTTATCCTCCATTTCTTTTCTGCGGATACCAAGACACATCGACCTTAGAGAAGGTGAAACGAAGAATGACACCGCAAAGCAGTTACTACATTCAGCTTTCATAACTTATACCTTCCCCTCACATGATCTCAAATTTTATTCCTGCTCTTTCATCTTCTCTTTTGTGCATGATTTTTGGCCCTTTTCATCTTCTTATATTCTCCGATGTATCGAAAATACCTCCAATTTTGTTGTACCGAACTGAAGCGAAGAAATCATCCTAACCAGTCTCAGTATAAGGAATACGCGCCTCACTCAATCACCTTCTTCGTGTCGATACTCCAATATTGATCCATCCCTTCGACACTTCTTCTCTTACCCAGCTCTCGAAAACATCCGGCTGCACCATTATATGTGTTTCTATCTCTCTCTCTCTCTCTCTCTCTCTCTGCATCACAAACTTACTCTCAAACGATCATCGGTGAACTACCTCCAACTAATGAGAACAACACCATCTAATTCATATTCATTCTCCTTATTCCCATACTTGCCCACTCCGGGCCCAAAACCCCCTAATCGTAGTTGCAAAGCTCGTCTATTTGATGAAAAAAAAAAAAGAGACAAATTTCGAAGTAGACAGAACTTATTTTGCCTCCTCACCATACAGCACGAAAAAAAAAAAATTAATCTAAATCTCCCTCAAGTTACAAAACTAGGTCATGAAGAGTGGACATTGTTGTAAGTCTCTCTTCAAATGTCAAACTTTGTTGATGAGACGTTTTCCATCCGGACGCGAACGTTTTCTGAGGATGTATCTCACCGAGTTATCCGTTCAAAAACTTGGGAAATTGTCTGGGTATATGGAGAGGACTCCAGAGAAATTCATAACCCTCAGAAATCCATGAAAGAAACCTCAGGACGCTACGGTCAGAAATAGATTTTTCGGAGAAAAGTTTCCCACAATTTAGGGATAGATTACAACTGAGAATTGACGAAGACGCTGAATAATGGTGCCTTGTTAAGCTCTTCAAGAGCACGTTTATTTGAAGTGCGAGCAAAATTCATGAAAATCTTCCGAATCGCTCGCCCAGTTTTGAAACAAAAGAGAATCTCGAATTGAATTCTCGAGTGGTGGACAATAGAAAAACACGCAATATTGCTCAAGTGGTGAATTGGCAATTTATTTTTGGGCGTAGAATATATATCAGATATAATCTACCTAAATAGAAATCTACATCGTGATCGATAGCGTATCGGAATTCGATTTGAGGTAAAAAAAAAAAAAAACGTATAAATAACATAGCTCTGATTAAATTACTGCTAGATGATCTCCACAGAAAAACTGTTTCGACGAGTTAATCGGTGATATTCCGCTATAGAAGACCATCAAAGACAAATGACGAGGGCATCGACAGTCGACATCCGATATTATAGGTAAAAGAAATTAGATACACCGTGGTTGAACTTCAGGGCAAGGAAGACACACCCAAGAATCCAATAAATAAAGTAGTGAATGTTGTAAAATTGAAAGGTAAGAAAAAAAACACTATGAGAAAAACTGCTTCTTCTATACAACTTTCCTTCGAGCGATAATGACCAACGAAATTTTCTAAAATCAGTGCAAAAGGGAACAAGAGATTTTCGCGATCGATCTGCATTTGTTTAAAATTCACGACCAAATAGAAGAAATATCTTTTCATCTAGTGTCTCACGCATGACAATAAATTTCTGTTGTAAGAATGAAAGATTGTTGTATGTATTACACTGTTACAAGTAGATCTATTTCATTCCCATACAGTTCTACCGAAAAATTTCTCGAGTAACCTGCAGATCGTCTGAGTAAAGTCGACGACAAATTCAACAAAGTAGATGGTCGTTCAGAACAAGTGGATAGGTTAATGTAGGAACTGTGGCGTGAGATCCATAAATAAAACAACATGAATCCAATTACATACTCCACTAGATTTGTATATCATACGTAATGAATAATTATATATAATTTACGAGAGCATTCTCAGGTCTTACTCCATCATCAACTGTGAACGAGTGCGTCAAAGGAAATAATTTACATCATAATCGCTAAACATGCGAACTCGCACCGTTTGAAGAGGAATGAGAGGATATTTGTGAAAACAAATAAACAAGTAAGCAAAAATAAACATTGTTTTTTGTGCATTTTCGTGAGCTAAATTTGAGAGGTTCTCTTATCTTATGTTTCATCATAGTTGGAATTGCGCCCAATTGCAGTTCGAATTCCAGAAAGTAAATATCGAGCAAAGAATTTCTTCACGGAATTATAAAATACTAGGGATATATTCTGAGCAAAAAACCGAGGAGTTTAACCGAAATTTTTTTAGTTTAATTATAGCGGAGCGAGAACGAAACGGAAATTTAAGAGTCTGTACTTCTAATATTCAATAATGCCACAAAAGTGAAAAAGTGCTGATAATATAAATAATAATGGATAAAACTATATGGCGGAGTCAATTTTGTTATGGGTAGCGCCTTCCCGAGAGTGTGGACACACCGCATTGCGTCATCCTTCACCAACTCGGACTTCGGGAACCCTTCCCTCTCCCACTCAAAGATTATCTAAAAAATCGATCATTCAGAGTCCGCGTAAGCGATCAGTACTCCTCAACCAATCCCCAAGAAAATGGTATGAACCTAACATCCGCTCGCGCCTTACCTAGCGCATTGCTTCGAAGGCAGGCTGCTAGCAGCTCATCAATGAAAACAAAAAAACAAAACATTAGTGGCCATTGCAGGTTTGCAATGACAGAGGGGAACACACAACCTTCCGCGCTCGCGATCACGTTGGCGCAAAAATCCCCTCAGAAAATGAATTGGCTGGGCTCTTCTCAGTTTACTACATGATAGGCCTGATATAATGAAGGTTGGAAATTGAATTTTTTCCAAGCCTCTAAAGTAGGTCAAGGTCATTGATGACGTCATCTAGCGCCACACGTCACGTCACGCAGTCCACAGAAACTTCTGGACGCGGGCACGGACGTGGACGTTTTCTGAGGATGTCATCTCCCTAACAAAATGGATAGCGGGTTTCCCGCTAAAAACAAATTTGATGCATTTTTCCATGTTTAAATCGGCCAACTCGGACTCGCAAAATGTCCAATAGAGAGGTAGGGCCCCGGTGAAGACAGGGTTCCTCGAAAATTCTTCAAGTCCTTTCGACGTCAGCCATATTGATGTATCGGGCCCAAAGAATAGAAGGCTGGGCAGTACTGGACAAAAAGCTTTCTGGGAGCGACCATTGGTGTATCAACTCTTCCATCCACCGGCAAGTTAGGGTCGCTGCTCCACAAAAGCTGGTGAAAAAATGGGCAGTTAGGAAGTTGAATAGCGACCGTTTGAAGGCTAGCTACCTTGCTCTCACATAGGACCAAGGAAAAGAGCCAGAAGGTAATGTGGAGGTGGCAGCAGAGAGGATGATTAAGACTGCCACCAAAGCATGCAACGCAGCCATGCCCAGGCAAGGTCCACAAAAGAGGAGGAGAGATGTTGACTGGTGGACCAAGAAGATTGCCGAGCTAAGAAAAGAGTGTAACCGTCAGCGCCGGATATACCAGCGTAGTAGAAGCTGCAAAGAGACGTGGTCGGTTGCATCTGAATACCAGCTATCTCGTAAAAGGCTGAAGAAAGCCAATAAAGGCAGCAAGAGTGCTGCTCGGAAGGAGCAGTGCGGAATGGTAGAGGAGGACCCATTTGGCAAGCCTTACAAGATTGTGCTGAAGAAGCTGAAGAGCCTCTCAGCAATGAGCCGAATGGAACCGGATGTTGTGGGAAAAATCATTGACGGCTTGTTCCCACAGCAGCCACTACCAATAGTAGAAGAGGAGGGTATATCCCTCTTAGGTGCCGAGGAGGTGGATGCAGAAGTCAATAGACTGTGGGGAAAGTATTGGAAGGCTCCAGGTTCGGATGAGATCCCAAATCCACTCTGGAGCGTTTTACACTCAATTGACCCGGCACAGCTTGTTGATACATTCAATGCGGCAATGGGTAAATTTGGCATCGTGATTGAGTAGTGGAGCTTTTGTAGAGGGTATGTATGTATGATTCTCGGAAATTATTGTTCTGTCGTCAAATGACTCTCTCCTGAAAATCGTCGAACTATCTCATTTGCTGAGATGGGCAGGTTTTGCAAAGATTCGGACGAGAACAATATTACATGAAGTTTTTCAGTGGTAACATCGGAGACAACAAATCGATTGGAATACGAAAAATTTTTCCGAATAAATTTTTTTATATTTTTAAAATTGACTGAAAATCGATCTTATCTATACTCCTTGTTTCGTCGTTTTGAATATTAATTTATATTTAATGCGACATGAATGCCAAAAAATTCGTTGAAATTTTTTTTGCAATATTTTGTTGAGAACCTATACTTGAAAGTTCTACTTGAAAACTTCGTGGCGTAGTTACGAATTTTAAAATTTCAATTGCAGAAACTACGTTAATCGATTTTCAATTTGAGCGTTACTAATGACGACCAGTTTTTCGGAGTTTTCGATCCACAATCCTTTAGTGACCATAAAAATATTTAAGTACACTCGTAGTCTCTCACTCGCCAAGAAAATGATTTGGACGATACTCAATCCATTAACTTTTGACCTAAAATTTAAAATTCAAGATTTGTGTCGGTTGATCGCTGAAATTTTTTCAAGGCCAATCCAGGATTGAGATTTGAAAACTCTCCGAAAATTTGTTTGGTTCTTTTCGCATAGTTGCTCGTGGCAATTCAAAAATATTGCGACCGAGCGCTTTCGCTCCTGAAGAACAATGAAGAGAAGAGGAAAGATGTTGAGATGCTACTCCAAGAGCATGGTTGAGAGAGTTCTGTGAAAAATGGAACCTCTTGATTGCGCAATGAGAAAGTACAGAATCAAGTGGATGAAGACGTTCAGTCAGTTGCGAAACAGTACGAAAGCATCTAAATTGGCGAGACTGGGAAAAAGTTTGACATCAGGAGAGAGGAGTACGAAAGATTAAGAATGAGTGAGAAGATGGTGAGTCACTGTTTGACAAACACTGCAATGAACAACATCACTTTGAATTCATACATGTAGAAAATTCTTGAAACAGATGGAGACTGCAAAGGGAAAGTGGAGAAAAGGTAGGCTCTTCAACAATGTAATCACGTTTGATAGCAAAAAATGATTGGACGACAGAGAAAGAACTGCATCATCCAATAAGATGACTGCAAACCTGGTCAATGGAAACGCAGCACATTGGTGGATTGACCAATCACAACGCAATACAAATATTGGTGTACCCAATCGGAATACAGTGTTGGACAAAATAGTGATACAACTGGTGATGGAATTTCACCCAAAAGTACTCTTGTAAACCAATGAGTGATGGAGAATGATACGCTCAAGAGTCTTTCAACCTTGTCTAATAATGAGCCATTCTAACAGTTCTGAGTTGGAGTGTAGAGAACCCACGTCCCTAATAGTTTATTTTAACGTGTTTCATATCATTATTGAGCCTCTACCCTAAACTTTAAATCCGGCAAATGGGCTTCCATTGCACCCTCGCTACTCTGTCGCTACCCTCCTAGATGAGCCAGACATGCAATGTCTTAATCACCGCCCCTTCAATTAGCCAGATATGCAACACTTCAAACGTCATAAGACTTGGAAGTTCCTTCTCAAGTACCCCATAATACAGATTTCCTGTCTCCCCTCATTCAACTCCATTAAAGAACCCTTGAGTTTTTTTTTTTTTACATGTTTCATATCTTTACTGTGCTCTGACCCCCAATTTGAAATTTTCCGAATGCCCCCCACCCTCGTTACCCCGTTGGTAATTCAATCAAACTAGACTTATAATAGACAAAGAAGATCCCCTCCCCCCCCTAGGATTTCACCAGTGTTAAACTAGTCTTATAATACAGTGTCTGGGCGTAGGCTAATCATCAAAACTATGAACGAGTCTAAACGGATCTAGTCTGTTTATACCAGCAAGAACAAGGAGGAGGGCGAAGTAGCAGAGCGAGTGAGCTAGTTGAAAGCTCCAAAAGCTAATCGCTCAAAACACCTAGAAGCTATTAGCTTGAGACATCCAAAAACTATTGCTTAAAACACTCGAAAGCTATTAGCTTGAAACACCCAAAAGCTAATCGCTCAAAACACCTAAAAGCTATTGGTTTGAAACACCCAAAAACCATTAACTTGAAACCCCCGAAAACTAATCGCTCGGCTTGGAACACCCAAAAGCTAATCGCTCAAAACACATAAAGGCTATTGGCTTGAAACACTCAAAATCTAATCGCTCGGCTTGAAACACCCAAAACCTATTAGTATGAAATATCCTGAAATAGATTTATACTTGACTTTTGAGAAAGAGGAAGACATAAAACAATAATATGATCTTTATTTTTTTGGCTCTGCCAGGACATTTTTGAATAAAGCTCAGCGATGCTAGCGCTCGTTGTGATTTGACACTGTCAAAATAGTCGAATAGAGTGATCAATTTTAACAGGGAACCTGCTTCATCAGGGAGAGAGGTCTCTCGGCAAAGACGTCCGCCGTCCGGGAGGCAACATGACCTTGATACTTGTAAAATTTTTTCTATCGGTAACTTCTCTTGGCTGTTGAAAATTTGCTAGCGGAAAACCCGTTATGATCATCCTCAGAAAACGGGCGCAAGCTTGCCTCCGCGCCCCACTTTTGTGACGTCATCATTTTCGAGAAAATACCCTCGATGATGATGATGATAGGAGAGAAACTTGGAAACTGCATGGAGCGCGACGTGGTTAAGTCAACAATTATTATAATACATAGAGCGAACGAAGAGAGGTAGGAACGATTTATAACATTATCAGTGCCCCAGACCTATTTCAGGGAGACCTAGTATAAGAGTGGCCTAGATTTAGTATAAGCCTATAAATTTAGTGTACTGCATGGAGCGGAAGAAGCCTGATGTCGTAGAAACTAAATGAATTAATTACACTTTCCCGTATAAAGTTTTATTAAACGCAAACGTTTTCGGCTTGCGCCATCATCACCGGCAGACAAGTATAAACTGAATGAAACAAATGCAAAGGTAACCGCTACAGACTGTTCGGAAACGAAAAACGAAAAATTACACGTTAGAAGTTGCGTACATTGGTGACCTCATATAAACTAACTTAATGATTAATTCTTCGTTTTTGACTCGATTCAACACTACGTACTGGTGGCTCACATCGTATTTTGCTATCTCAATCGATTCGAGAGCTAATCTACGCTTGTACTTCTGTTCGACATGCAGTATAGTTTCTCCTTTGGCCAAGTGATTCTGCTCCAGGAGATGCCGTGCGAACGCCGATTTCAATGGATTCCCGTTTTCGAAGGCTTTGACATGGTCAGTGATGCGGGTTTGGAAGGACCTCTCGCATTCTCCAACGTAGACAGCCGGGCAGTCTCTGCATTCCAAAAGATAGACACCACACTTTGATAAGGGGGGGAGAGTGTCTTTGCCATTAGACAACAACCTACCGACTTGGAGGTAAGGGTAGAAGACTGGTTTCAGTTTGTTGGCCCTGAGGAGGTTAGCCAAAACATCAGTAAGAGGAGGGAGGTAAGGAAGAGGGACCATTCTAGTCTTTTTGGTACTAGAGGCGGGGTCATTCAATGTCGAAACACGACCAAGGATACTTCTGATCAACTTCCTCCTTATCATACTATCGATGTCAACGTTAATGCCCAATCCGTCTCCCCCTCGGATTTATGGTTTTCCAAAACTCCATAAAGAGGGCAGCCCCATGCGCCCAGTAGTCTCGAGTCTATCGTCTCCAACCTACCCGTTATCCAGGTACTTGGATAAGTGGTTCAAGTATAATACCGGCTTCCAACCCCCTCTTTCTATTAAAAATTCGGCTGAACTCGTTCAAGTCTTAGCCCAGAACCCCCCTCCGCCAGGAAGCACTTTTGTTTCTTTCGATGTTAAAGGCCTCTTTCCCCATGTTCCGCATGAGCCTACTTTGGAGCGCATCCAAGAAATTCTAAAGGAGTCTAATGTTCCTGACGCATTCGTCAATGAATACTTGACTCTTTTGATAAGCTGTCTACGTCCGAACATTTGCCAGTTCAAGGACGCAATTTATCGCCTCCCGGACGATATTGGCATCCCCATTGGATCACCGTTAGGATCCCTTTTTTCCGAAGTCTTTATGGAGAGACTTGAATCTGAAATCTTCCGTTCCGACAATCCCCTCATTTCCCACGTTACGTAGCCCTTTGGCGTCGATACGTGGACGATGTTTTATGTATTTGGCAAGGCCCCACCGATCTCATCGATGAGTTTCTAACCTTCCTCAATAGCCTGTACCCTACCATCGAATTTACTGTTGAGATCGGGGGGAATCAGATCAACTTCCTTGACCTTCATATCGAACACGCCGGTGGTATGTGCTCTTACGAGATTTACCGGAAACCCACCACCACCGACATCACTGTTCATGGCACATCCTATTGTCCCCTTCCCCATAAGTTGGCCGCTTATCATTACTTCATCAATAGACTGGTTTCAATTCCCCTGACGCCCCAAGCCTTTAAAAATGAGGTTCAATTCATCAAGTTCTTAGCGGAAAAGAACTGCATTAACGTTGACATCGATAGTATGATAAGGAGGAAGTTGATCAGAAGTATCCTTAGTCGTGTTTCGACATTGAATGACCCCGCCTCTAGTACCAAAAAGACTAGAATGGTCCCTCTTCCTTACCTCCCTCCTCTTACTGATGTTTTGGCTAACCTCCTCAGGGCCAACAAACTGAAACCAGTCTTCTACCCTTACCTCCAAGTCGGTAGGTTGTTGTCTAATGGCAAAGACACTCTCCCCCCCTTATCAAAGTGTGGTGTCTATCTTTTGGAATGCAGAGACTGCCCGGCTGTCTACGTTGGAGAATGCGAGAGGTCCTTCCAAACCCGCATCACTGACCATGTCAAAGCCTTCGAAAACGGGAATCCATTGAAATCGGCGTTCGCACGGCATCTCCTGGAGCAGAATCACTTGGCCAAAGAAGAAACTATACTGCATGTCGAACAGAAGTACAAGCGTAGATTAGCTCTCGAATCGATTGAGATAGCAAAATACGATGTGAGCCACCAGTACGTAGTGTTGAATCGAGTCAAAAACGAAGAATTAATCATTAAGTTAGTTTATATGAGGTCACCAATGTACGCAACTTCTAACGTGTAATTTTTCGTTTTTCGTTTCCGAACAGTCTGTAGCGGTTACCTTTGCATTTGTTTCATTCAGTTTATACTTGTCTGCCGGTGATGATGGCGCAAGCCGAAAACGTTTGCGTTTAATAAAACTTTATACGGGAAAGTGTAATTAATTCATTTAGTTTCTACTACAATGTACCGTAAACTAGAAGAAAAATTTAATAATATTGAAGCCTGATGTCGTCGTCAATGTGACCTTGATTTATTTCAGAGACTTGGACATTTCTTTTAAATTGACTCCAGCCGTTACGATGTGGTGACATCATTTTCGAAAAAATATCCCCGATGATGATGGTAGAGGGACAGACATGAAAGAATTTTGATCATTCTTGTACTTGGACTATTTTTACTGATGAACATTGAAGGATTCCGAACTTGGGCCATTTTTGCCGATTTGAATTTTGCCGGACACCATACGACGCACTTCAAATAGATTTTTTACAAAACTGTAAAGCTTGCGAGTTCCCCGCTGCCGTTACGAAGTTTGCAATAGCATCTAAATTTTTCTCTGTCTATTTTCACAGTAGGGGTTCCTCTCCTAGATTATAGGTACCGTTTGGTGTAGCTGAGAAAGAGTCTATTAGTTCCTTACAAAGAATCATGGGACTCATCCAGCTTTCGGACGTCTTTCTTCTCTAATCGAGTCTAGTTGTCCGTGGAATCTGGAACAGCGTGTTCAATGCCTGGGAAGTCCTTTCTAAATCATCTTTTTGAGATGGCTCGTACAGTATTTCCCATCGACTGCTTGTTATTTTCGGCCAGAGGACACCATCGAGAAAGGGAGCTATTGTGTTCCCTTGGATTTCTTCTTTCTAAACATCTCTGTAGAGAGTTTTTCCTCCAATATAGAGACTAGAAACTCTTCCTCTTGACGTCGAACCTGAGGGAGTCTTTCCCCGGAGTGGATGAATAACTGATTCAATTCGTGGTTTCGAGAGAGCAAAAGCTGTGACCCAATTTAGGGGCCTTGGAGCTGGTTCCCTACGGTCGTTTTTTTTTTCTCTATTCTTCTTCCCCAGAACTAATTTTTTGTACAAAAAATTTAATAGAATATCGACAAATTCCACTACGATATTTTGGAATGAACGTAAAAATTAATCATAATTTTGATGTGTATCATCTGGGTTGGAATCTTGTAGTCATTATTAAATGTAGATTTATTCGCTATCAATTTTTTTCAGGACTATAAAATATCATATTTTCTCGTCTCATGACGCTCAAACATCAAAGATAGATACATATTTTATTCGTTGATAGAAAAAAAAAAAAAAAAATTACGTAAACTCTTTAAGAATGACACGAGGAAAAAAGTTGTATATTTGTCAAATTTATACTTTTTATAGTCGACCAGTACCCTGATATCGGTCGTATTCCACCACGCATACAGTGTGTGCGAGAAAATAATTAAAATTTTTGGTTTCTCGTCGTAACGCTCTTGACCCGGATGAAATTTGACAATAATTATGTACACTATTAACTTTATGGCGCTTTATTACTTTCGTCGCGTGTTCGCAGTTCGATTAAAAAAAATTCTGCTCCGGGCATTTTCTGTGGAAACGGCAAAATCGCTAATTCTATCCGGTCACTTGGTTCGATCGTTTCGAATATTATTGTGGAAAACGAAACATCTTGTTCTTGCTCGAGTTGTTGGCACTACATTTGTAACGATTGTTACACCATAGGGTGTCGAGTTTCGCTGAAAATCATGATTTAGAACGTGGATTCTCCTTCTTGACCTTTATTTAGGTTTTTGTTTCTCGCGTACTTCCGCAAATAAATGCGGTTCATTGAACCTAATAGTTGTGCGAACCTTGGCTAATACGATTGTACGGGTAGATGAAACCACTTATAAGAGAGTGCAAGAAGAGTCAGAAGTCCGGTTACCCGGATCTCCGTTAAGTATCGGTCGCCACCCTGTAAATTGACGTCATCCGAACGAAAATATTTCTCTTCAAATACAAGATGACCACGACCGTGATTAAAGTGGATTCGCATTACGCATTTTCTTGATACTACGTGAAGGTGTTTATCTTTTTTTTCTTTTCTTTCTTTCCATACCTAATTAAAAAAAGGAGATTTATCGTAAGTCCTCGGTGGGATCGAAATATAGTTCTCGTCGAGATATGATCGCATAGAATTACTTCTTGGAAACGAGATTTTGTAGATTTTGTTTGAAATTACTGGGTCGTCATCTTGCACTTAATCACCAAATTTGAGATTAAGTATACCATTTTTAATTTATTTCATTTCCGTTCTTAGTAGGAGACGTAGACATATTATTCTACTCTGAGCCTTCATATTAATTAAAATTTTCATTTGAAAGATACGTTGACGTCTACAAACTTGACAGAACCCTCTCGAATCTCTAAAATGCTAATAATTTTGTACAATATCCTAGATATTTCCGTGCACCTATTTGTGAATTGTATTTCTTTTTTCTTCATAAGAAACAAACTTCCATGCGACTTTTCTCCGATTTTAGGACGACTCAAAAATTGAAACTTATGATTTTTCAAGAGTTGTACATTCAAATGTGTAGTGTAGAACAAATGTCGATTAGAACTTCGAAGATATTCACAGATGTTATTTTTATATCCATTTTTTCCCCGTTTCCTCCTTTATTGCTTACTACTAACATAATTATGTATCACAGTTGTAATGATTCCAGTCTTAACGAGAATTTTTTTATTGAGTGGTTCTCCGAAAACTGGACAATTTTAGCTTATGGGCTGTATAGTTCTACTATTTACCGTTGATTCAGTGCCAATTACGTCCTGTTAGACTTTAGTAGTCATTACCTAATTCAGCGAGTGTGACTTGAAAATTTAATCCGGAATGTCTCATCAGCGTGGGTGTCAAACAGGTCAAGTTTTATTATCAATTTTTTTGTGGTGGAATTCGAAACGTTGGAATAGTGATTCAGTATAGATTCTTCCGTATCGATAAGCGTGATAGAGAACGAACTAAAGTTATAGTGCTCGTCCACAGAAAATATTGAATGCTCCCTTTAATGATGATTTTATGGGCAGAGTGCTGTATTTGAGAAGTATTATTGCGGACTCTCGTTTGTCGGGTCAATTTGCTTTAGTTCCGCCTATTCATCGTAGTATCAGTTTTCTGTTATTCCAAACTAGATGAGAAGGTTCTTATCTTATCGCTCGTTGACACAAAAAACTCCTTTCTTTTCAGTAATTGGACTGTATAACGGAATGAGAATAACGTTCTGAAGCTCAGCTTGTAACCAAGTATGCTCATTTTCTGCGATTGGCTGGTGAAACCCCATTTTCTTAAATTTTCAAAGAGACAGTGATATCTAAAGTCCGTATAATTTTTTTCAATTTTTTCTTCTTATCGTACTTGAAAACGAATTAGGAAATCCTTCCCTTCAGCTCCCACAAGAAAAGTAAAATGAGAGAAATACTGATGACCATCGCAAATTTTGTAGTGGCAACTAGTGTCATTTTGAACTACCAGTAACGGATTTCTCGAAGAGGGATGGGAGCTCTTTCCCCTAAACTTGAGAAGTGAATGAAGCGAAAAAAGTAGATTCAGAAAAAACAGGACCTTTTTGTTTTATTTGTTTTTAGGATCGGCTCGCGTTACAATAGCCGAACATTTTAAAATCACTTTCTTCTCATTTTTGGCTCACCTACGACGCTGACGTTACGGTTGAGCTGTATAATTCGCAAGCCTGGGGAGCCAGTGATTTCTGGCTCCGGCTCCAGCTCCTGGCTCCTCGAAAATCGAAGAGCGGAGCTGAAGCTGAAGCTCTCGATCTTGAGAGTGGAGCCAGAAGATAAAAGAGAGCTGGCTCCGAGCCAGCTCCTGGCTCTAGTTTCTCAAAGAGCAGAGCGGAGGCAAAGAGCTGGATTTTTGCAGCCGAGCCGGAGCTAGCTGTAGCTCTTGATCTTCTGAGCGGAGCCTCAAGGAGAAGAAAAAACAAGCAGAGCTAATATTATTAATTTCGAGTCTCTAGTCGCGTTGTCTTTACTTCAAACTTCTAGCCTTAGGGCTTTGGATTTTGAAATTTGTCGAATTTTTCCTCTTTTTTTTTGTCATTTTGACTGAAGAGCAGTTTTTGAGCTCTAGGAAAGAGCGGAGTTTTCGGCTCTTTCCAAGATCAAATTATGGCTCAGACTCCTAGCTCCGGCTCCAGTTCCCCAGGCTTGCGCATAAATCATGTGGACTGAACAGTTAGAGATAACAATTAGCCCGCTGTTCGTGAGTTGGGAAATGGAATTAGGGAAACTAATGATACTAATGTGGTGTACGTATCGTCAATTTGCAATAGTAATTTTTGTTATTACTGTATTTTTATTTATTTTTTAAATTTTTGCAATTTTTTTATATTGTTTAATGGGACGACATTGTGTCAATTGATTTAAATTTCCTTCAGTTGTCTGAACAAGACTTCCTGTCTCTAAGTTTTCCTAAGGTACCTGGGTCAATATCTTGGGTGACGTCATGATGGCCGCGCGCGTTCATGTTCCTTCATAGGACTTCAAAACTCATTCTTGGATTCAGGGATCAAAATTTCTTTTAGTCTTCCAATTTGATCGAGGTCATTGATGACGTAACAAAGACCATGCTTGTACATGACTTTCCAATATTTTGACGTTTCAAAGATGTGTTTGACTTTTTGTAAAATTGATGGCAAATACGGCCATCATTTAACCTCGATAGCAAGAGGAAGCCAAAGGCCTCAAGACATTCTACCTTTTGTTCGTTTCCGCAGAATTTATTCGAGCCATTAAAAAAATGACATATTCGCGAATTAAATTGATTTTTAATACGTATACTGTAAACAACATTGAAACTGCATTATGGAGACCGCATACTTAGTCGTTGTAGTGCAGGTATCATCATTATTTTCATTTACTATATAAATTCGAGTGAACGTTTGTATCTGATCTTTATTTTAGATTAACGGTTCTTTTTCCATTTGCGATTTTAACGTTTGAGGTCGATAATATTTTTCGAATGCGCGACAGTGAGTTAATAATCTGCGGGGCAGAATTCTTCGATTCAAGGCATTTTGTTTTTTTTTCTTCTTTTAATCGTTGTCCTACTTCGTATAAAGGTATTAAATGTGTAGCATATTCTAACGTTAATTGCTATATTAACGTTTAGTCACTTCATTTTTTCATTATCATAGTGACACGCTATCTTTAATTTTCAATTTTTCTTTCATTCTTGACCTAGTAAACGGGTAAAAGAAATGGCAAAGCAGCGGAAAACGCAAAAACAAAAATTTCGACCTCTCGTGTGACGAGAGAAATCTCTTCGTCGAAAGTCATGAGATATCGGAGATTTTCGGCTCTGTGGAAATTAACTTTCTGCCCTAGGAAATTCTTTCATTTTCTAGATAACTTAATTTTCTCAAAGTTCATCATTATTTTTGAAACTCATATTGAGTGCGACTATCAAGCTACCAGGGAACAGCGCAGCAGCAAAACGCACTAAAATACAAGCCGAAAAACTGAGGGTAAAGAACGAAATAAATGAACTCTACAGGAAAATCACCACTTTGAATGGTTTATTGTATGATCAACATTTCCATTTGGTCAACTCACTCCACCCTCTGGAATTTGAAGAACTTGTTGCTAGAAGAGGAGATGACAAAAAAGGAGAAGGCTACGTGGATAAACGAGTGGATGCCCAAACAAAACAGATTAAGAAGAAGCTTGCTGAATTGACCCGGAAGAAAGAAGGAAAAGAAAGAGAGACCGAAACAGCTACGCACAAATTTGCTCCCAGAACCGAGAACCTTTCAAGCGTTACTTTTACGGTGGAAGAAAAAAGACTGCTGGACAAAGGCATTAAATACGTGAAACCAGAAAGGCTGAACCAGCGCCAGCTTGAAAGTATGACCATTAGCTGCGAACAAGTAATCCAAACCATGAAATACAATGTGAGGCAAGAAGCTCGAACCAGAATTGGGAAAGTACTGTTGGACATTAAAGAGAATCTGTGCCGAACCGATGTCAGAACGCAAGTAATGCAGAGGAAGGTCACAGATCTCCAAAAGAAGATCCGACAGAACAACCTGATTTTGACGAAGGCGGACAAAGGCAGCACGGTAGTGTTGATGGATAAGGATGACTACACCCAAAAAGTGGAGTCGTACATTGCAGCCAATGGATACAAAGAGCTGACAAAGGACCCAACACAGAAATACCAAGAGGACCTGAAAGCTGCGTTGAAACAGAACAATGTATCTGGTAATGGCAGGACGCTTGAAATGAACCCGGTAGCACCAAGACTCAAGGGGCTTGTAAAACTCCACAAAGCGAACCGTCCAATGAGACCCCTGGTCAACAGCATCCAATCACCCTGCTACAAGATAGCAAATATTGTAGCCACATTCTTGAAAGAAAACTACCAGTTTGCTACAAGAAAGAGCATCAGAAAAAACGGAGAACTGATGGAGCAACTGGACAAGTTGGAAATCAAGAGTAACGACAAAAATAAAAAATACCTGGGAGGTGATTGAGAAATCTGCGAGTACACCCTCTCTCTCTCGAAAAAAAAAGAAATAATAGAATAAACATAAAATGTAAAATGAAATAAAATAAAAATAAAATTAGAAATAAAAAATAAAAAATACCTGGCAGGTGATTGAGAAATCTGCAAGTACCACCCTCTCTCTCGAAAAAAAAAAAAAAAAAAAAAAAAAAAAAAAAAAAAAAAAAACTTGAATAAAAATAAAATAGAAAATAAAATAGAAAATAAAATAGAAAATAAAATTAAATTAAAATTGAATTAAAAATAAAAAATGCCTGGGAGGTGATTGAGAAATCTGGGAGTACCACCCTTTCGAAAAAAAAAGAAAAAGTTGAATAAAAATAAAATAGAAAATAAAATAGAAAATAAAATAAAATAAACATTGAATTGAAAATAAAAAATACCTGGGAGGTGATTAAGAAATCTGCGAGTACCACCCTCTCTCTCGGAAAGAAAAGAAAAAATAGAATAAAAATAAAATAGAAAATGAAATAAAATGAAAATAAAATAGAAAATTAAATAGAAAATAAAATGGAAAATAAAATTGAATTAAAAATAAAAAATGCCTGGGAGGTGATTGAGAAATCTGCGAGTACCACCCTTTCGAAAAAAAAAGAAAAAATGGAATAAAAATAAAATGGAAAATTAAATTAAAATTAATTGGAATAAAATTAAAAATAAAAAATACCTGAGAGGTGATTGAAAAATCTGTGAGTACCATCCTCTTTCGAAAAAAAAAAAAAAAAAATTGAATAAAAATAAAATAAAAAATTAAATAGAAAATAAAATAAAATAAACATTGAATTAAACATAAAAATACCTGGGAGTTGATCAAGAAATCTGCGAGTACCACCCTCTCTCTCGAAAAGAAAAGAAAAAATAGAATAAAAATGAAATAAAAAATGAAATAAAATAAAAATAAAATAGAAAATTAAATAGAAAATAAAATAGAAAATAAACTAGAAAATAAAATAAAATAAAAATTGAATTAACAATAAAAAATGCCTGGGAGGTGATTGAGAAATCTGCGAGTACCACCCTTTCGAAAAAAAAAGAAGAAAAAATTGAATAAAAATAAAATAGAAAATTAAATTAAATTAAATTAAATTGGAATAAAATTAAAAATGAAAAATACCTGAGAGGTGATTGAGAAATCTGCGAGTACCACGGTCTCTCGAAAAAAAAAGAAAAAATCAAATAAAAATGAAATGGAAAATAAAATTGAATTAAAATAAAATTAAAACAAAATTAAAAATAAAAGATACCTGGGAGGTGATTGAGAAATTTGCGAGTACCATCCTTCTTATACTATCTGTAGTATATATATAATGGACTTGAAAAAATTTTGGGTGAGGTTAGGTTGGGTTAGATTTAAGGACTTGTAAAAAAATTTTTGGGTGATTGAAAAATCTGAGTACTACCCCTTTACTCTTTTTCTTTATACTAGGTGTCTATACAATATAGTCTGTATGTACTATAAAGTAGCCCTTTATGTAGGTATCTTCATGGCTTATCTTAATATAATGAAAAGGCGTAGGCTAGATTTATGCTAGGCTAAGAGAACTCTGAGAGCCATTATGAAGCTATTAGCTTGTGACGTCATAGGTCGCTGACGTCATAAGTCGTTAATCCTGGTCCGTTTACAACATCTGAAACATACTGAAGCAGGACGAACGAGCGGAGCGAGTGAGGCCCAGCAATCTCATCAACCTGAAATATACTAAAGTGGACTCGTACTGGACCAAGAAGCGGGACGAGCGAGCGGATCAAGTAAGGCCCAGTAATCTCGTCAGCCTTCACCCTAGGTAGAATTATAGTAGAACAAGAAGCGGTCCCAGAAAATCATTACCCTTGCTTCTTGTAACATATCTCCAAAGCAATTTCAAGAGCATTCGAATCAAACAGCATTATAGCGACTCGATCATCATCACTAATAGCAAAAACACCTCCTTCTAAGACATGAAACATGATCTTTATTTATTTGGCTACGCCAGAACATTTTTTTTTATCTATTCAGTAAATAAACACAATAAGCTTACACTAGCTCTATAAGGCTATACTGAATCTACAAATCCTGTATACTGTATCCCTTTTCTATTCTGATCTCGAGGAACGCCTCCTTTGTACGAGGCTACAGCTTAGCTACTATAAAGCCTGTGTACATTTTATCAGGCCCAGTAAAATGGAGGCTTAAGATGAGATCAAGAGGTGAGCCCAGACTAGGCTGCTATAGTGGGTTTAGTTTTCACCGTATAGGCCTAGTTTACAGTCTACTGGACCAAAGAGTGAGCCCTTGAAAGCTAGTATCCCAACACCTAGACTCATATACTAGACCAGTGACTCTCAACCTTTTGAAGATGTCAAACCCCTCCCTTGCTCTGGCCTTTTTCCGCGGACCTCCTACGAAAAAATGTTACATGAATAAAGTAGCACTAATCAGTGGAGAGCTAAAAAAGTTGCCCTGAAATATCAAAATCTTGTTCAAAACGCCTTCCAGAACAAGTTTTTTCTCAAACAAAAATTATAAAAATTATTTTCGGACCTTCTGCTGACCCCAGGTTGGGAACCACTGTACTGGACCATGAAGGCTACTAGTGCACTTCCCAAAAGCTATTATCTTGAAAAACACCAAGGAAAGGAGCGAACGAGCGGAGCGTGTGAGCCCCTCAAAAGCCACTAGCTACTGGAAGCGATATGAAAAATGACCTTTATTCACATGGCTATGACAGGAAATAGGCCACATAAACCGCGGACATCGGAATTCCTCCGTGGTCAAAAGACCAAAATTTTTTGAGGTCGAAAAGCTAAGTCTGAGAGCTCATTTTCGAAGTTCCGCGGTTTCTGCAGTGGTCAAAATACGTCCACAGAGAATTGACCGAGCCTTTTTATCTGGACAGTCTCTCTCAGTTCGAGGATCGAATAAATACCAAGGTTGTCGATTCCTCTTGAATAGGTCTTTGTGATACATTTTTCCCATTTTTCGATGCGCCCCCTAAACAATTGCCCGAGGAGGAAACGTGGAACAGTAAAGAACGAAGTAAATTCTTTTTATGATCCACGTGTATGCGATCGCACCCGCGGAATTTTTCCACAACTTTCGAGCCTCCGCGTGATTACTTTATTACAAGAATTTTATTACGCACCCTAGGCAATTAACTCGTCATTATTCTCCTTTTATTATTACATTTCTTATTCATTCTGTATATAGGATATTTTTTTCGGCTTTCTGTGCGAAATTTTATTTTGGAGCGCGATTGTGTGATGGCCTCGAGGTAACTCTAATTAGGATAGCCATAGAGTACAACTACAGAATGCAAGTCACCGAAAGATCACAACGAAATACGATTTATGAACAGTGTACGCGTATTACTTATTTTGTACGAAACCGTGAATCGTATTCGCATTCATTATTCTCTATCGCGTACGTATCCCATTCCGCATTGCTGGGCGAGTCGACGCGATAATTACGTAATGCTGGACATTACGCGATTACGCAAATCAAATTTCCAGCTCGAGATGGGATGGCGCGAAGAAAAAGAAGAGAGAGAAAAAGAAACGTGCTATATCACGGACGTGAACTTGACTTTGTACTGTGTAAACAAAATGTGGAGTAGGTAGAAGTTTAAATTTTTGCATCACCGTTTCGCGAATAGCGAGCGGTATTTTGTTACTGATGCGTTATCGGTTTTAAGCGAGAGGTATGAAAAAAATTTTGGTGTTGAAATGCACAAGATTGCATATCTCGAGGGTGAATCGGAGAGATTCGAGAGTTCCGTCATTCAGTTAGACTGCGACTGTGAAGAATCGAACCTCTTTTGATGCGCCGTCTGTAAAAAGTTTGAATGAAACCGACTTAATTGCCGATGGCAAGGACTCGAGTATCAGACTAAAATCTACGGCTAATGGCTGAATTTGCATCATTTTTCTGTTTCTTGATGGCGTCACTGAACGTCAATGACGTAGGAAGAGGGCTGGTACAATTAGATCCTTACGAGGTACAAACAATTGAGAATGATTTTCAGTGACGTGGATCGGAATTAATTGAGACGCTACGGCAAACAATTTGTCTAGCATGTTCGCTAAAGTAAGCTCAGGAAGTCAGGAAATTAAGGGCAAAGCCGGGGACTCGACTTTGAATGTGCGAGCTGCGAGTTCTTGTTTGCAAATGAAGTGTACGTGGAAGAGATGATGACCATCGGACTTTTCCAGTATTTCAAATTGCATACTTCATTCTCCTATGTGTTATCAACATTGATCTTATGGGTATTGCTGGATTGCATACTCATTTTCATTTTGGAGCAGTTTACCATAAGAGCAATGCTAAAAACACCATCAACTTGATAACACGTAATGCAATTTGAAACACTGGAAAAGCCCTATATCGTCGAAGTTTTTGAATGGAAGTTGATAAACAATTTTTTTAACCATTCTCTGTCTTATGTATCAAATTATTCGTTTTCATATGGAACCGATTTTTGTTTTGTTATAGGTCCGTGTTCCTTCAAAAACGGCCTTCAAGTTACGTTCTCGAGATGTCGTCGTCAATATACAAAAATGCCATTTGATAGTCGGATTAAAAGGTCAACCGCCCATCATCGATGAGGACCTGCAACACGAAGTCAAAGTGGAAGAGTGCACATGGGTGTTGGAAGACGGCAAAACATTCTTAATTAATCTAGAAAAAGTCAATAAGATGGAATGGTGGTCGAAATTAATAATCAGCGATCCCGAAATATCGACGCGTAAAATCAATCCAGAGCCGTCGAAGCTTTCCGACTTGGATGGCGAGACCAGAGGTATGGTTGAAAAAATGATGTACGATCAGCGACAAAAGGAAATGGGTTTACCTACCTCAGAAGAACAGAAAAAACAGGACATCTTGAAAAAGTGAGTATTATTTTGTACTCCCATTGAATATGAATTTTATAGCTGTGCTAGTGATGGTGTTGGAATTGAAGGAAAGAAAGCTCGCAGCTTACCTCAATCCATGCTCGCAGAAATTTGTTTCCTTGACTCTGAAAGCCAAAAGCAAGAGGTATTCAGCTGTATTTCTGTGGGAAAGAGCTTCACCTTTAACAGAGCATTCAGCTTTCACTTTCTGTGGCTTCTTTTTGACTTGATTCTTTCAACGTATTTTTTGAATTGTTAGAACAGTTTCCATGAGAATATGCAATGACTCTGGTTTTGAGGATGAGTCGAACGATGAGAAACTTATGAAATTACTCTTTTGATAGGAGGACGTTTTCACTGACTTAATTAGGTCAGTCTCAAGTCTAGGTGGGGAGATCTGAAAATCACATCAACAATTTCCAATCAGTTTTCTGCTTTCTAACAATTTCCTAGTTAAAATCTTTACTAGCGCTTGTTAATTGATTGTTGTGGACTGTTGAAATGTTGGCAAATCTATTGGAAATTGTTAATATTTCAACATTGATAGAGGATAGTTAAAATGATGACGACTTACCTAGAATTATCAACATATCAACAATCAGTCAGCATTTGTCAAGAGTCAATTAATTGATCGGGAATTTTTGAAAAGTTGATAAAATGTTGAATAATAACTGACCAGAAATTGTTGAAAACTAGACAATTGATACAATCGATTAGAAATTGTTGAAAAGTAGGTAAATGATTGGGAATTTTTCTCCTTTGAAAAAACTCACGGGTTCTTTAACGGAGTTGAATGAGGAAGAGCAAAGAACCTGTTTTGTGAGTGTTATGGTGTTTGAAATGTTGTATATCTGGCTCATTGAAGGGGCTAGGCCAGTTGGTGAATGGAGTATTGCATATTTAGTTACTTGAATGAGCTATTTTAATCAGGCTATCGGTGCTGCCAGACCTACGAATTTTCAATCTCCCCGAGAAATTGGGATTTTTCTACCGATTTTGCGTAAAATGCGGATTTCTCGGGTTTGAAAGAAAAATCCCGCAGTCGCTTGTATGAGAAATACTTTTCTCCGGGTCATTACAGGCTAATACTGCTCTTGTGTAACATCGAGTCGTTCAAGGGAAAAGTTTGAGAGATACCGTTCTTATGATCGTTATTGAGAAATCATTCATCAGCATGCAATATACTGGACTTGAACTGGGCTTAGACTCCTTTTTGTATTATACTAGCTTAATACTATGTAGTATACATATATGATAGGAGGCCGAGCTATTGGAAAGGGATTTAGAAAAAGGAGGGGAAAGTCGAAAAGAATTTTGATCTTCGAACTACACGTGATAGTCCGAGCTATAGGTGATAAGAGAGGGACTTGGGTAAGTTTCAACCTCCAAGCTATATAAGCGACGGACGAAAATGAAATTTTTTCGAGTCCCATGGTTATGGGTAAGTTAGGTTAAGTTGCCTCCCAGACGGCAGACGTTTTTTCCGGAAAGATCCTCCGATAAAACAGTTTCCCTGTTGGAAGAAACGGGGGTGTATTGGCGTTCACGCACGCCCAGAGTGGTCCCCAAAAAATTGGAGGCCATTGCTGGTTTGCATTGGCAGCGGGGAACCCGTAACCTCCCGCGCTCGCGCAGACTTTGGCGGGAAAATGCTCCCTCAGAAAATGATTTGGCTGGGCTCCTCTCAGTATATTGCATGCTAAGCCTGGTATAATGAAGGCTGAAAATTGAAATTTTTTCAAGTCCCTGAAATAGGTCAAGGTCGAGGTCATTGATGACGTCATAAAGCATCCCAACTGAAGTTGAAATTTTACAAGTCCCCAAAGTAGGTCAAGGTCTTTGATGACGTCATTAAGCGCCACACGTCACGTCACGGCCCAGAAAATGAATTGGCTGGGCTCTTCTCAGCATACTGCATGCTAAGCTTGATATAATGAAGGCTAAAAATTGAAATTTTTTTCAAGTCCTTAAACTAGGTCAAGGTCATTGATGACGTCATAAAGCATCCTGGTTGGAAGTTGAAATTTTTTCAAGTCCCGAAAGTAGGTCAAGGTCTTTGATGACGTCATAAAGCGCCACACGTCACGCAGTTCACAGAAACTCCCGGGATGTAATCTCACTAACAAAATCGATAGCGGGTTCCCCGCTAAAAACCACACCTCCGGTACCGGTATCACCTTTTAGGGCATTGTGTCGGTAGTCCAGAGGGCTTGAATTGAGAGTGGCCTGGCTCCATTTTCTCCACGAGTTCCGCGCGCCGTGCAATGTCCGTCACTGAGGCCATTACAGAGGTCTACCCTACTGACCGAGGGAGGACTCAGCTCTCAACCTGGAATTGAGGCAGTCCCGTACCATGAACACACGTGTATCGACTCCTTCACCAGAGTTTTTAGTCACCACTGGGAGCTCATTAGGAGCTCACCAGCAGTGCTTTACGACTATGGCTTCCCAGGCGGGGGTTCTTCCTCCTCGTTTTCACCTCTTTTGTTGGCTTTGGTCTTATGCTTGCCCTCTTTTTCTGCTGTCGGCGCTCCCTCCTGAACGCCCTGTATCTCGTGGTGCTGGTGCTGACGAAAAGAGATGTGGCAGCAGCAGCGTGGGGGATGGTACACGTAGATGAGAGAGGCCACAACGTGACTGTACATCTGCCCCTCCCATTCCGCGTTCATTTTCTTCTTCATTACCTTCGCGGCAAATGTAGATATGTGGTTCCATGCCTCCGTTGAGCGTAGCAAACACGAGACCAATTTGATAGGTTTGAGTTCTTCATCTTCCTCAATCTCAGAAAGAAACAGTTTTAGCTCACCCCACTCACGCTCACGTCTCCACGCCTCACCCTCGAAGATGGTGTGTTGTGGTCCATCACCCCACTCTTGACAGTGTGAACCCAGCGATTGCTCAACTTTCCCCATGTTGTGAAGGCACTTCTTGTAACCCCCATAGCCGCTCATCATTTGTGTGAGATGGAAGTTTAGCTGGACATGGTGTCGTCCATCCACTTGTCAAGATCACGTATTAGTTTGCGGGTCCACTCGCCCTTTCCTGTTTGGGCGAGTCGCTCTTTCCACTTGGAAGCAAGGAGCGCCTGGCCTCCTGCTTGACCCGTAAGGCTTGTCGGATTGCCCTAGTCTTCTTCTTTGCCTCGAACACTTTTGCTTGCTCTTCTGCCAGTAAATCAATTGGTGGTGTCCGTGCTAATACGCAAAAAAGCGTCCGTCGACAAAGTGTGGTAGGGACCAACACACCTAAGAGCAGCTCTTCGTTGGATTTTTTCAATTTCTCTTCTTCTGTACTCAATCCTTGTGGAGTCGGCCCACAAAGGGGCTCCATATTGGGAATTATTAATGACAACCAATGAGTTTTTTGTCAAGATGTTAACAATTGATGGGAAAATGTTGAAAAGTAGATAATCAATCCGAAATTGTTCATCAAGTAGACAATCGCTTGGAAATTATACATATTTAAAAAGAAATATGGAACTTACTGCAACCAAAATATGAACGTTTCATGTCTGACTCACCTCTCTTGCCTTATAAGGATGAACATGAGTTGGATGCAAATGCAAAATATTGGAAGTAGAGAGAAAGGAGAGCAGAGACACAAATTTCATTACTTTTCATTTGTACTTGTTTTACAGCAAGTAAAGGTTATTATTAGTTTTTATCACCAAAGGAGTCTTGTGTGAGTCTAGCCTTTTTAGACTAGAGTGGCTTGCTCTGCTCCTTCGTTCCCATTCTTCTCTTAGTATAAGTCTAATACACTGTATATTTGACTGAATTACTCCTGTGAACCTAGTATAAACCTTTTCAGGCGAGTGGCTTCCGTCGCTCTGCTCGTTTGCTCCCATTCTCAGCATAGTTTAAATCTAGTAAAAGCTTAGTATAAAGCTGAGTACAGCGGAACTTCTATAATTCAAAATTCAAGGGACAATTGAAAAATTCAAAGTATAGGACTTTTCACATTGTAGAAAGTTCAGTTAAAAATATTGAAGTATGGCGATCTAATGTATTTATGATTAAAAATGAATTCGTCTGCATATAAGGTGTGTGTCTATAACAGAGTTTCGAATAGTCTTTGATTTTCCTCTGGGTCGTTTTACCTCACTGAGCATCGTCAATTACGTTATTGTTCTTCCATATGACTTCCTTGTAAAAATGTCCCTCGAAAAATGTAGTGGCTATTACACCTTCCGCAATAGCGGCGGAGAACTTGAAATCCCCACTGTCCCTCATCATCTGTCATGGATTAGTCCTACTTCGGTTCAGTTGAAATTGTTGGAAGTTTTGAATATTCTCATCCTCCATGTAACTATTGTAATTTTACAAGACTTCACGCTCTGATTTTTTTTAGCCCAAGAATTATTCCTTGATGAAGTCACATTCACCTGCTTTTACTCATAATTAGGATAAGCTCACTGATGACATTGTGCTGATTTTTCAGTTTAATGGAGGTTAAAGAGTTGGATTTAGTATACTGGGTGTTTGGGCTTAGTACAGCCTTACATACTTTACATTAGGTCCTGCGTCACTGGATTGATACACTCCCTCTACTAAGGATATTAAATCAAGCTTCGTTTTTAGTTCAGGATATTGATGAAATATATGAATATAATCTATTTGTTTTTTTTTCAGATTCATGCAGCAGCACCCAGAAATGGATTTTTCAAAGTGCAAGTTCAACTGATGCTCTCAGAGAGCTGTCGCAAAGGATTGGCGAACGTGATAAATGAATCACAGATAATCGACGTGAGCGAAACCAGATGCGTATTCAGCCATAGATGTCTTACTTTTTATTTCCATTTTTTTTTTTTTTTTTTTTTTCTTTTGATAAAATCAATTTTTACGTTTATAGCATATTTTATACTTTGTGTATGCATCACGTACTAGAGACAATGAAAGTAAATCAGTGAAAGAATACGGTTTTTTCAATCATGACTGAGGATTATTTCTTTTATCACTATTCAAGATTGTAATGCATGAAAAATTCTTCAAATAAAATTCCTTTCTACAAGAATTTTGGCAATTTTTCCATCTTGTTTTCGACTTTGATTCTTTCCCCTCGCTCGAATCGTTCGTCCTCATCCCTAAGAAGTCACTATTTTTTAGATTAGTCATAATGAACGCTTCTTTCAGTACTTTACTTCCCCAACTATGACTCATAACGGAATTTCGTACACTCTTCTTCTATTCATTTTTTTCGTCCGTCATCATACTGAGCGAATATCTCGTGCAATTGCTGCAGGAACTTCATTCTATTCGAAACACGACGTATTGATACGGAGAACCCAACTTTTGGTAACAATTTTTTCTAGAAAATAAAAACACTTCCTGCAAGAAAGAAATAAGAAATTTTCTTATTAAAAAATTCCACAACTGTACAACACAAAATATAAACATTAAATTTAGTTTATAAACAAAATTTTCCTATCTTCGAGAAGTAGTTCACTATTTTTCTAATATCCGTTGGCAAAAACAAAACAATATTTTCGTCCGCGCGAAACTAGCTGACATTGTTGGACGAAGCATTGTTCGATGTTGATGGACTACGATCTTCTTGGATGACGACTGGTCGCACAGCGTTCGAGTTCACTAGTCTCGTTATCACCGGCTGACCTATATTGAATATCAAAATTGGTAAGACGAAAGGAATTTCAATTTTTCTTTCACGCGACAAGGGATTGTTACGAACCTCTCAATGCGCTGGTATTCTGCGCTGAAATCGGTATCACCTTCAAACCTTGTAAAGTTTTCAGATTGATCATACCGGGTGAATTAAAACCAGTGGGCAATAGAACTTGTTGCATTGGTGTTTGTTGTAATAATGTCAAACCACCCGATGTGGTTGGAAGCACAACCGCCTGGCTGCTATTCACCGCACCACTTGTCGAAGTTAGTATTTGTAGTTGCTGTCAAAACACCATTCGATCAATATTTTCCCGCGTATTTTTGAAAAAGTCGATGGTGTAAAAAAAAAAAAATAGATAGCTGTATTTACTTGATTATTTTGCGAATATACTTTTTGCTGTTGACCCAGAGCTACAACTGTGTACGTGGGTACTGTTGGTTTACTGACTGAAACTGCAATGGTTGTTCCGACAGCTGTAAGAAGAGAATATTTTTAGTTTTCTCGCAAAATTATGTCATCTCAAGAGACGAAACATAGGACTAAAACAATCCAGCAACGTCTTGAGAGCACGGTTGTCACTTTCAGGAAAACCGAAAAAAGTTTGAGAAAAGTTACGGATTTTTGGCTCTAGTCAAGGACATTATCCGAGGGAGATAGAATGGGTCCATTAAACGACATTGTAGAAAATTTCGTTGAAAAAATCATTAGAAATTTTTTCCATCATCCGGAATACCGGGGGAAAAAGTCAAGGAAAATGACGAAAAATTGGAATATAGTGAGAAACGCAAAACGTTGGATGTATATCTCAAATGTGCGAAAGTATCTCATATTGCGCCTCGATCCAACTTAAATATGATTTTTCTGAGGCCAAAAATTGATCAGTTTGCCATAATTCTCAAAAATGTTCAAACTTCCATATTTTACCTGGTTTCAAAATAAAATTTAACGCTGATTCCAAAAAAAAAAAAAAAAATACCTAATCAACCCCACAAAGCTTAAAAGTTGAGGATTTTTCAATTTTGAAAATCTTCGCAAATTAGTCAATTTTTAGGACATTCTGGTCCATAATGACTGCGTAAAAATTTATAACTTTTTGAAAATTTGAAAAAAGAAATTGAAAAAGACTTTTCAAATATACAATTCTACTTTAATAGTTGCTTTTTACAAAAGTACTTTCGGGTGTTATCCCATCATCAGTTGTGTCGCAACTGAAGTAAAGGCCTTAAACAAGAGTTTTTATAGTATAACACTGTGATCTTATTATCTGTAACAATGCTGTGCTGTGATTGGTTCACTCAGAGACTTATTCTTACACTATTTAGACAATGCGTTCTTATTGGCTAAAACATGCTGCTTAGTGATTGGTTCTCATTCTAAAGCTAAATACGGTGTTCCTAATGGCTAACTGGTTTCCTGCCATCTTATTGGTCAACTGTGTTCTTCTTCTCTCGTCCAATCACCAGGCCAAATATTTTTTCGCTGTCGAATGTGACTACATTGTTCAAGAGGAAGGCTTTCTTCCTCTTGGCTTTTGTAATCTCCATTTGCTCCCAGAGTTTTCTTCTTTTCAAGCGATTCTCTACACGTATGATTTCAAATATCCCATCTCCATTGTGGTGTTCCTCATTACAGTGTTTGCCAAACAGTGATTTGCCATCTTCTTTCTCCTTTGACTTTTCGTGCTCCTTCTTCCTGATCTCAAACTTTCTCCCAGTCTCACCAATGTATATGCCCTCGCACTGGTCACAACTGAGCTTGTAAACTCCACTCAAGCTCCCCTCGTCCTTGGCTTCCGTCTGGTCGTTGCTAATTCTTTTCACCATGGGTAAGTTATTCTGGATACCCACATTTACTTCATAGCCATTGAACGCCTTTATCACTTTATTTGTCTACTTTCCTATGTATGGTATTGATCCGGAGTACTTTCTCACCGTGCTCTCATGGGTTCCCTTTTTAGTTTCCATTTTCCTAAGGATTGCCTCCACCACACCACTACGGTAGCCATTGGTTTTTGCGATCTCCTTTACTACCTCTATTTCTTTCCTCTTCTCTTCATTGTTCTTTAGTACAGAAATAGCTCGATGGCAGTAGTTCTGAATTGCCGCTAGCTTGTGCTTAGGGTGGTGGTAGGAGTCATTTGGGATGATGGTGTCTGTGTGTGTTGGCTTCCTGTAGATTTTGTACTCTATCCTATTACTATCTAGTGTGAGTGTAAGGTCCAAATAGTTGATGGTCTCATTGCCTTTCTCCACTGTGAATTTGATGCTGTCATTCATCGCATTCATTTCCAAAAGCAACAAGTCCACCTGTCTGTTAGTGCCTGTCCACACAATCAGGATATCATCTACATATCTGGCCCAATGCTTGATTGAGTTTCTGAACTTGCTGCCCTTCAATATCTTGTTTTCCATGTCGTTCACGAATATCTCTGCCAGGATTGGTGACAACGGTGATCCCATCGCAAGTCCCCTCTCCTGGTCGTAGAATTTGTTATTGAAGCGGCAATAGTTCTGGCTCAAGATCTCTTCCACTATATTGGCGTACTTTAGTCCATCAGGATTCCCATGATATTTATTCTTTTTGAGCAAAGTGAGAAGTTCCTCCGTCGGTATGGTTCCAAACATGTTGGTCACATCAAAGGATATCAGCTTGTCGTTACTCTTGATTTCCAACTTGTCCAGTTGCTCCATCAGTTCTCCGTTGTTTCTGATGCTCTTTCTCGTAGCAAACTGGTAGTTTTCTTTCAAGAATGTGGCTACAATCTTTGCTGTCTTGTAGCAGGGTGATTGGATGCTGTTGACCAGGGGTCTCATTGGACGGTTCGTTTTGTGGAGTTTTACAAGCCCCTTGAGTCTTGGTGCTACCGGGTTCATTTCAAGCGTCCTGCCATTACCAGATACATTGTTCCGTTTCAACACAGCTTTCAGGTCCTCTTGGTATTTCTGTGTTGGGTCCTTTGTCAGCTCTTTGTATCCATCGGCTGCAATGTACGACTCCACTTTTCGGGTGTAGTCATCCTTATCCATTAACACTACCGTGCTGCCTTTGTCCGCCTTCGTCAAAATCAGGTTGTTCTGTCGGATCTTCTTTTGGAGATCTGTGACCTTCCTCTGCATTACTTGCGTTCTGACATCGGTTTGGCACAGATTCTCTTTAATGTCCAACAGTACTTTCCCAATTCTGGTTCGAGCTTCTTGCCTCACATTGTATTTCATGGTTTGGATTACTTGTTCGCAGCTAATGGCCATACTTTCAAGCTGGCGCTGGTTCAGCCTTTCTGGTTTCACGTATTTAATGTCTTTGTCCAGCAGTCTCTTTTCTTCCACCGTGAAAGTAACGTTTGAAAGGTTCTCGGTTCTGGGAGCCAATTTGTGCGCAGCTGTTTCGGTCTCTCTTTCTTTTCCTTCTTTCTTCCGGGTCAATTCAGCAAGCTTCTTCTTAATCTGTTTTGTTTGGGCATCCACTCGTTTATCCACGTAGCCTTCTCCTTTCTTGTCATCTCCTCTTCTTGCAACACGTTCTTCAAATTCCAGAGGGTGGAGTGAGTTGACCAAATGGAAATGTTGATCATACAATAAACCATTCAAAGTGGTGATTTTCCTGTAGAGTTCATTTGTTACAGCCAATAAGATCACAGTGTTATACTATAAAAACTCTTGTTTAAGGCCTTTTCTTCAGTTGCGACACAACTAATGATGGGATAACACCTGAAAGTACTTTTGTAAAAGCAACTATTAAAGTAGAATTGTACATTTGAAAAGACCTTTTCAATTTCTTTTTTCAATTTTAAACGCTCTACTTACACCTTTTTCACTCGAAGTGAGTTTCAATAATTTTTGAAAATTACTTGAATACGAACACTTGATACTTGAAGTATTTTTTATACCTAATTCAATGCCGTTTGCCGTTTTTCAATAGCACGTCTAGATTTCTTGTAATACTCATCTTTACTTGCAATAAATCGCCGTGCTTCGTGGCGAAACGTAACACAGGTTCCCGCGCTTCGATCAACGAAGAACCAGCATTACATGTCGCGACGACGCACGGCAATTTATTGCAAGTAAAGATGAGTATTACAAGAAATCTAGACGTGCTATTGAAAAACGGCAAACGGCATTGAATTAGGTATAAAAAATACTTCAAGAATCAAGCGTTCTTATTTAAGTAATTTTTTATGTGTTACGCAGTAATAACTCGGCTCAGAAAAGTTGTAGAAAGTAGGGTAGGGCGCAAATTAAAGATGAAATTGAGATGCAAATTGTGTAGATTTGAAATATACATCCATCGTTTTGCGTTCTTGCGCTACAACAGATTTAATGCAGTAACATCCTTTTGCCTCGCCCTGCATAATACTGGAAAAAAGTTACTACATTACGTTCAAGTCAAAAATTTGAAGATAGAATATCAAGCTAGGAAATAACGATCAGAAGACAGACAGAGAGGAAGGAATGCAGTGAGTTTTGTATCAACTTTTTGCACAGAGTACAAATACGTCATAGGAAGATTGTTATATTACCGGAAGTGGCTTTTGAAATTGGCGTTACCGCGGTCGACACACTTGGTAACTTTTGAATTCTGGGACTGGTTGAGGCGGTCACTGTTTGCAGCTTAAAAATAAGATGAATAAATTAACCAAACTTGTTCCAACCTAAACAAGCACTCCAATACTATATTTCTTTTACCTTTGTTAGATCGGAGGACACGGGATTCACTATATTAGGGTTATTGGCGATCTGAATAACCTGAGTTTGTGGTTGTTTTTGTTGCACTTTTGACGTCGATGGCGAATTTGAAGCAGCAGTCGCCTGTCTGATCATGACGAGTTGTTGTTGCGGCTGCGTTGGTTGGTGTTTCACCATAACGATTTGTTGTTGTCCATTCGATGCTTGTATTTCCGGTTTCAACATCACAATTTGTTGCTGAGGGCTGGAGCTTTGTTGCTGAGTAGGAGTTCGCTTCAGCAGTTGCTGCTGTTGTTGTTGTTTCATCAACATCTGCTGGATCTGTTGCGTAGTCAACTGTTGCCCAGAAAGCTGTATAATTTGATGTTTGGAATTTTGTAGCTGTTGCTGGTAATGTTGTTTGTTCAGAATGACGACCG
Organism: Aspidiotus destructor; assembly: GCA_035079395.1. Lineage (NCBI taxonomy): Eukaryota > Metazoa > Arthropoda > Insecta > Hemiptera > Diaspididae > Aspidiotus > Aspidiotus destructor. The sequence continues at coordinate 3,230,985 of JAVHKZ010000003.1, read as the reverse complement.
GCGATGTCAACTGTTTCTGGTTTGTATTATTTCCGTCATCTTCAGCAATCATACTTTGGGTCTCGGCGATAATTTGTCCTTGATTTTGTTTAACGACTATCATTTGTTTGGTAAGGGTTTTTCCTGTTTGTAAAGTGACACTAGGTACCTCTTTGGAACAACTCTGCTGTAGTTTCAATTCATTCTGATGTTTGACTAACAGCTGTTGTAAAGCGTCCTGTTTGGTGGCGATAACCGCATTGCTCTCTTTCGATTCACCCGCTACAGTAACGCATAGATTGGTCTTCTGCGAGTCGGCGACAGAGATAGCCGTAGTTACCGGTAATTGCTGATCACCGATCACAGCTCGCGGTTGACATTTCTGTAAGTTGGCCAGAGAGAAACGGTGTTGCTGATTTTGTGGATATTGTTGCAGTTGTTTCACGAGAATTGTATGTTTTTTATCTGCCGATGAGCTGTTGTCATCCGGTTGTTTGATGACGACAATTTGTTGCGGAGAGATTTGAGCAATGGTTTTAGTACCCTTCACTGGAAGTATGTCAAAGTAAAAGATGTTATTAGTTATCTCTAAAAATGGTTTAGGCAAGAAGATTTAATTTAGTTTACCTGTTTCACCGGTCAATGATTTAGTATTTATCAACTTGACGATAGTGTTTGTGGGCAGGATATTTGAATTAGTCAGCAACGATTTGGTTTCAGTTACGTTTGTTTTCTGAAAAAAATGAATTTTTAGAACACAAAAACTTGGACCTTCCACTTATACACAATGTTCTAGTCTATTTTCAACAGTTTCATAATGCTTCAACAACCTGTATTCAAGTTACAAAAATACAACCAAGACTACAAGATGTTTTGCAGGAAATGAGAAGGATGGATGGCTAGAGTTGCTGGGTCTCAAATCAAAGAAAATAGGTAAGTATAGATCTAGAAAAATAAATAAATTTATTCTGAAAAAAGGTTTCCTTAAATTAATTTGAATCAATTTTCATAAGAAGATGACACAAATTTTATTCTATCAATTTTTCCAACAAATTGCTGTCCCGAAGTTATTTTGAGATTACTCAATGAACATTCAAACGGGAGCATTGCCCTGATTCTTTTAATTTTGTCGATGCGTCTTTTTGTCCACGGTAATGTCAAGCATGAACAGGTTTTCAATATTTAAATTTGATGGTGCTTAAAAAAGTAAACAAACTTTTCATGCGTGGAATTTTACATAAGAAGAAAAATTGAATTCAATCATGTTATATTTGTTTAAGAAGAATACTTCTTCTTAAGAAACAAAGAATACTCTTTCAAATACTTGGAAACTTCTAGATCCTGATTTATCAACATTCATTTCTTACTTTTGATTTGTGAATACTAACAAACACTTGAACTGTTCCCTGTGTATTCTTATGGGAGTCGATATAGTGTTCTTCTTCCTTCAAGCACTATTGCACAATACTATAGCAGAATGTTGCGTGCTATCAATTACATATACGGGTACAATTACTCTAAACAGTCAAGCAGTGTATTGCAGCTGAAAGATTCAGCTTTGGTTTTCGGCTTGAACTTCTGACCTTGGAAAATATAGCTTTGACTTGGGCTTTTGGCTATTCAAAAAAAAAATTATCCAGCTTTTGGCTTTTGCTTTTCAATCATTTGGAAAATTGGGCACAATCAGGAGAAAAGGATCTCTGTTAAGGGTACAAAAAAACTAGCTCAGGGTTGAGAGCAGTTTTTTTTTTGGCGGTTCTGGTTATGAAGGTTCTTGGACTGAATTGTGAGATCCTATTCCTTTTGGTTCCGGTACCGGAAGCCGAAGCTGGGATCCGGTTCTTTTTGATTTTGGTTTTAGAAGGCAAAGCCAGGATTTGGTTCCTTTTGGTTCCAGTTTCACAAGCCAAATCAGGGATCTGGTTCCTTTTGGTTTCGGTACCAGAACCTGAAACAGGGAACCGGTTCCTTTCGGTTTTGGCTCCAGGACCCAAATCTGGGATCCGCTTACTTTTGGTTCCGGTTCCAGAGGCCTGGAAATACAGGAAGGGAACCGCTTCCTGCAGCGGTAATGGGTTCCGGTTCTCAGTCATTGATTTTACCCACGGTTGGCAATCTTTACGATCATTTTTTGAGAAAAATATCTTCTTAATACAAGGATTGAAGTGAGAACTTTGCTACTTGTGCGTTTACTCGCCTTGTCTTTGACTCGGTTTGTAAAAGTTCGCACTTGTTCCGCAAATTTTCACTTTATAATTCCCTGGTATAGAAATATACTATCTCTTGCACAAGCAGTGGCTTATTTAGGGGGGGCACCCCCCAGAGGACCTCCAAAACCCTAAAAATCATAAATTTCAACTAACCGATGATCTTTTTTTTTTGGCCTAAAGGAAATTTGGTGTTATTCAAAATTTTCGACACCCCCCCCCCCCTAGAGAAAGTTTCTAAGTACGCCATTGTGCACAAGTGCACCAAGTTTTACACTGCCTACTTCTTACACTATTTAGCTAGTTCTAGCGCCCACATCTGAGATTCGGTTCCTTGTGGTTCCGGTTCCTAGAAGCCAAAGCTGGGATCCGGTTCTTTTTGGTTCCGATTCCAGAAGGCAAAGCTAGGATCCGGTTCCTTCTGGTTCCAATTCCAGAACCTGAATCCGGGATCCGGTTCCTTTTGGTTCCGGTTCCATAGGCTTGAAAATGCGGGAGGCAAACCGCATCCTGTAGCGCAATGGTTCCCAACCTGAGTTCCACGGACCCCAAAGGATCCGCAGAGCCGAGCCCAGGGGTCCGCGGAAGGTGTGAAAATAATTGTTATAATTTTTGTATGAGAAAAAACGGTTCTGGAAGACGTATTGAATAGGATTTTATGATATTTTAGGGCAATTTCTTCAGCTTTAGGGGGGTTTGGTCGCCAAATCCTCCCTCCCTGTAAAGACTTTGTTCCTATAACATTTTCTTTTAGGGGGTCCGCAAAAAAGGCTGGAGCATTGAAGGTATCCAACATCTCCAAAAGGTTGGAAATCACTGCTGTAGCGGTTTTTGGTTCTAGTTCCCAGCCCTGCTTTTTTTTTTTTTTTTTTTCTCCTAGAATTTAGATAAGACAATTGTAATTTAGAAAGAAATTTTGATCTTTATTGAATATTGATTTTCCTCTCTGAATTCTAAAAAAAAAAAAAAAAAAAAAAAACTTATAATTTACAAAAAAAATTTGGTTCACTATTAAATATTGATTTTTTCCTCTCTGAATTCTAAAAAAAAAAAAAAAAACATAATTTACAAAAAAAATTTGGTTCACTATTGAATATTGATTTTTTCCTCTCTGAATTCTAGAGAAAAAAAAAAAAAAGTTGCTTTACTGTTTTTTCAAAATAAAACAAATATGGTTTTGTACAAACTTTTCAAAATTCAAAGGAAGCCAAAAGCTAGTCAAAAAAATTTGGCCAAGCTTTCGGCTTCCAGAGGTATGCTTAAAGCTAACCAGAGGAAATTCGCCCGACTTTGGCTTTCAACTTTTGGCTTCTGTCTGGCAGCAATACACCGGAGTCCAGTGTATTGTAGCCAGCCAAAAGCTGAAAGCCAAATTTCCACTGATAAGACAAAAGCCAAAAGCTAGCTTGAAGCGCACTACTAGAGGCCAAAAACTTAATTCAGCCGAATTTTCTTTGACTAGTTTTGGCTTTCTTTAATTCTTTGAATGTTGAAAAGTTTAGACAAAACCATGTTTTTCTATTTTAAAAAAAAACCAGTAAAGCAACTTTTTCAGTTTTTTTTGTTTTCCAGAGTTCAGAGAGGAGAGATACTAAGAAAGAGTGAAACACAACACAATTTCAAAAAAATCAATATTCAATAATTCAAAAATCAATAAATTTTTTTTTTGTAAATCATAATTGTGTACCCTGAACAAAGATCCTTTTCTCCTGATCGAGCCCAATTTTCTCAATAATTGAAAAGCGAAATGCCAGCTGAAAAAAAGCCAAAAGCTGGCCAAATTTTTTTTTGAACAGCCAAAAGCCTAAGCCAGAGTTACATTTTTCAAGGTCAAAAGTTTAAGCCAAAAGCCAACGCTAAATCTTTCAGCTGCGATACACTGTCATCGCCTCCTTCTAAGCTAGCCAGTATTATCTTCTTTCGCGCGGTGGGGAAGTCGAAGATCTGAATTGTATAGGGCTTTTCCAGTACTCCATATTGCATACTCATTTGCCTGCCCTGTTATCAAGTTGGTAGTGTTTGATAACAATTTAACATTGGTCTTACGGGTGTTGCTGGATTGCATACTCATTTTCATTCCGGAGCGTTTTGCCATAAGAGCAATGTTAAATCGTTATCAAACACTACCAACTTGATAACAGGGCAGGCAAATGAGTATACAATATAGAGTACTGGAAAAGCCCTATTGCTGCGGTAATGTGGGTGATATTTGACTGACAAATATAATAAGGAAAATCTTCAATTACAAATAATAATGAGCTTGTTCTCAAAACTACCCGCCAAAATCTCTTCTCCTTTTCTTTCCGTCACGCTCAACTCGAATATTTCTTCTGTAAACCTCAACCGCTTTCCCCTAACTGAGATACAGCAATTCTAGCTATCCATAGAATCGGTTTGAGCTCATACTCCGCCTAAGGCGACTGATCTCGCAAGAAGATCTCAATTCTCAATATTAAATTATTAAAACGTACCACAGTTGTACTCGCTGCCGGTGAAATTGGTGTCCCTTCTTTCATCGCCGTTTTTTTGATAATTGAAGGACGAACCGGTTTAGTCACAGCCGTTTTTGTCGTCGGTTTCAAATCCACAGCCTTCACATACGCGCGTCCCTTTTCAAAAGTACTAACGGTTGGTATACTGACAAACGGTTGCGTTACTTGCGTCACTTTGGTTTTCTCTGCCACCACTGGCGGATTTGGCATTTGTTTCTGGTCCTCGATAACCGCGTGAATCAACGCTGGCTGAATTCCTGCCATCTTCTTTGATTTATCGTCAGTCTTGAAAGTTCTCACCGCAGCAGTGCGTATAGCTACGGTCTTTGGAACGTCGACCGGTTTGACGGGAGGAATATTTACACTTTTTATAGCGCGTACGTTGACCTTTGTTTCTTTGCTATTGCCTAATTTGTCAGTTGTTTTTTGCACTGCATTGCTAGACGTTGAGACGTAATCTCGACGTACCTTCCAGACGGCGGTTTTACGCGCTGTTTTGGGTTTGAGAGAGTCTGTCATTTCTAGATTATAAACGGAGAAAATGTTAGAAAATCAGGTAAATCAGAGTAGACCTTCTTAGATTTGAATGGGAATCTAACCAAAATCGTTTATCGTTCTAGAGCGATGTAGGTATACCCATACTTTACGTCGGGCATCGTACTTCACACAAGGATCGGCTTCTCCTTGCATCCGCTCGAGACACGATGTGACCGCACCATGAAGTACACAATTCATGATATTTTCCGATAAAAACTGTGAATCCTTGATGAGTATTACGATGTCTTGCCGACTACCTTCGCCATTGGGCAACCGAGCAGCAGCATCTTGAACTGATAGTCAACGAAGATACAATACAGTCAAAATCAAAAAAGTTATCGACTTTTGAATATGAATTAGTCAAGGCGTATTGAGCCACTTGATATTTTAGAAAATTATTAAAAAGAAGAGAAAGATGAGACAATACGCGCATTCAAGTTCACCTCTCACCTAGAGCCATAATGGTGACGTAGTAAGGTCTATTTTCGATCAATAATGAGCTTCCTTTAACGATTTTATTCTGGCTATTTGGCATCGTATGACTCATGTTCACCGGTCCGACGACAGTTTGATAACCGTGCACACGATACGTGAACGGAGTATTTGGATTTTGGAAACGCAATTTCTCCTGCGAAGCGTAAGCAAATTTAAGACACCCAACTCTAACATAAAACCTTGAAAAAAAAACTGAAAAGTTTTAATCACCTGTTTTTGAAATTCTTCTCGTTCTTCCGGAGTGGATGGTACGACCACCCAGTCGGTAGGATACCGAGTATTACTCGGAGACACAGCCCTTTGTTCTCTTTTTGTTTCGAAATCGTCGTGCAGGACAAACGGTAGTATAGACTCGTCTTCTACTACTCTGGCGGCCACTTGATCCTTGTTCTTCAACCATGTATCACAGAGAGCTGTCAATTTAACGTCCGAATCTCTACCGGCTCCGATCCATTGATAAATATCTAAATTTGATTTGTACTCTATGTAAGGAACATATTCTGGCGGCAGTAGATCATCTGAAAATGAAATATTATCACGTGTATGAAAACGCTTTTTCACACAAAACGACTAAATAAGAGTCAACGTTACAGCGCTGAAAGACTTCAAGAGAAGACAATGGGCGAGAGAATAAATGTTCTGACGAGGCTGAGGAAAGAAATTCGTCACCTTGCTTTTGTCTTTAGTCAGAGAACAACAATGATTGTCTACAGCAAATTCTAACGACGTAATTGATTTTATTTGCAGGTTGGAAATATTAAACGTCGTCATAAGCAACGCATTATGTTTTCTCTCATTATTGGATCGTGTCTTGAGTAAAAACCCGAAGACATTGATATTTTTTCTACTCGTATTTTCAACGTAAAAATTTGAATCATCATCGTTCTCTGCGATACTTTTAAGTGAATAAGGTACATCGTTTCTATTTCGTTATGCATTATCGAATCTATCATGACCAGAGGATTAATAGTTATTCTTGTCATTATGAAGTGTTCCTGCTTTCTTTTTCTTGAAAAAGCGACTGAACAAGAAGAGCGGTTCTCGACTATTTTCAATCACTTACCAGGACAGTGTCCGGCCAAAAACGTGACAGCATTTTGTAATAAAGCTGGCCACGACTGGTTCGTGTACCACGTGTTCAACGGAGATACAGCGTTATCGTACCACGTATCAACACGTTTTTGTAAATTACGCAAATCCATCCGGTGATCCCAGGTTGAACAAACGATTTCTCGGATCAAACTAAAGAAACTAGAGTGCGCGTTATGCATGATTTCGACAGGAGGTCTGGAAAATCATGAATTTTAGGAACATTTCTTTCGTTCATGAAAATAAAAACAATACTAGGGATATTGTGTTTACTTGTCGGTATCAAGTGGCGGCTCTGTATCTTCAATAGCGTTTCCTAGATCCATAACACTCACATTATCTAAATCGGTAACTGATGGCGATATTCTAGCTGTAGGTGGCAGATTGACGGTAACTGCGAAACAAGCGTCCGGTAAGTATCATAATGATAATTTGTCGAAAGTGTCATCTACATCAATGATCTGAAAATACCTGACGTAATTGGAGGAGAATTGGTGAAGGGAGTTTCAGCGATGGTATCTATAGTCAAGGGCTCGAAGGGCAAATTCTCTACTTCTGTAATCACCGACTGAACTGAAAGAGGAGCAGGCTTTTCAGGAGCGGTAATCATTGGTTTCTTCGTGAAAGATGATCTGACGGAAAAAATAAAAATGATATCATGACATTTTTGTTTTGCGTTCGAATATTTTTCAACTTCAGCAACTTACTCATCACTGCCGCTTATCACTGACTGCAAAGCTACATTATAGCTCTCGGGAGTTAGTAAGTAATCTGATGTGCCGGTTTTTGCTGTTTCTTCTTTCATATGACGGTCGAATTCATCAAACATCAGCACAGATGACTTTTCTTCATTCTTTATATATTCGTTCACTTCGGCTTCGCGTTCTTCTTGTTTCAGCAGAGCGGCAACGGCGTTGTCCTGTTCTTCCTTCATTGCCAACTCTTCCTTGACACTCAATTCTTGATCTTTCAGAATCACTGGATTGGGTTTTACTTCCATAAATTCGTCGAGGTTTTCTTGTTTCACGGGCAACTTTTCGATTTTTTTATCAAATGGCTTCGATTCGGTAGCAAACCCAAAACTATCGGTCAACGGTTTCGCAAAGTCGTTCAGGAAAGGAATTTCCTCTTTTACAGTTGCCTCCACGGGTTTCTGAAATTGAAAAATTCCGTCGTAAAGGAAGCAGAGATCGGTAATTTTTCTGGCTACACCAATTCTTACCTCGGAAATTGATTTGGACGCAGCGGCTGTTTTTCTTGGCTTACGTTTTTGCGGTTTCGACTCTTTAACTTGTTTACCAGCAACCGTTAATCTTTGAGGTTGGTTTCTGCTTTCTACCTTCATGTAAGGCTACAACAATCGTAAGATGACATAAAAACGATTCAAACAAAAACAGAACAGAGTCACAGTGAAAAAAATTTACATTCAAATCCTTGCTATGTTTTTGGTATTCTTTCAAAATTTCCTTGTATCTATCTTCGTTCATATCAAATGGATTATCCACATTCAACACCAAACGGCTTAAATCCAAACAATCAGGTCTGGACAACGTTGAAATTATCGGTTGATCGAACTCCGCGTTGAATGATTCTTCCAACTGGCATATTTGTTTACGATGTTTCTTCGTAAACGGAGGAGGTACGAATCCCTCTGAAAAGTAAGTATGAATATCTACTTCTTCTTTCTCGCGAGGATAAAATCAACTAACAAAAACTCACCAGGGTAATTATCATCGAATGAACTATCACTCGAGTCGCCTATATCTTTTTTAATAGAGATCAATTCTTGATGGTATCGATGCTTCACCCGTTTATCTAATGAGGCTCGATCTATCTTTCGTTTGATTGCCGCAGGTGGGACAGGCTTGATCGGTTGTTGGGGTAGATTTGATCCTTGTTGTAAATCTTTGGCCGACTCTAATAACTTATGCCGGGTAATTAAACTGTGCTTAAGAATTTTATAGTAGTAAAGACGTTGTCTTCTCCTAAAAGCAAAACGAAATATAGGGATGAGAATAACGAGAAAATAGTTTTACAACCGAGTGACACAAACTCTATTCAACTTACAGATATTCTTTGTAACGAGCCTTTTTCAGTAATTTCTGCATTTGAACTATGTCGGCTTGATAGAATCCAGCGCTCAATTTTTGACCGAATTCTGTCAACGGATTACTTCCAAATCGAAATTCGTTCCCGGTAAACAATAAATCCAACGTATACGACCTCTCTGCACTTTCATTTTCCTTGAATTTTGGCAGAAATTGCTACGGATAAAAAGAAAATCAAGTGAGAATAATTGAAACCGTCGATTACAAAATATATCGAGTCGCGACATTTCTCGAGTTTGATTGAACTTCTTCGCGCAAAAATTTGAACGGATTTTTAGCTATTAAAAAAAAAATACTCATGGAATTAAAAACCGAAGTTGTTCAAAAGTACTTCACCCAAATTCTCTCTTGATAGAGTTCTCTAAATCACCCATTACAACCCATACGTCAATCTATGCACACATCGAATTTTATAGCAAGGTAATTTACAATAACAATTGTTTTATACAATTCCTTTCATCAGCCCATGATTAGACCCGGTCTGATCCTAAGTTATTCGCAGCCTTGAAGCGAAACGTAAAAAGTTTTGAATTGCGCATAGACGGTGTGTTAAAATACTAATAATCCGGTATGTATTCGTTGAATACGATTACGTATATAATTTTTCCTCTAACATTCGACGCAGGATCTTGAATAACTTCACGTTTTCAATTGAAAATTCCAACAGAAATTGGAGAGGAAAATTGGCCTCCATGAAACTTGTTATCGAATGCTCAATGAGCCTCGTCTAAAATTGCAATTGTCGCCGGAAATTTCAAATCAACAGTGAGAATGTTGAGACAAGTGCAGAATAATCCCAGAATATTGCGAAACGATCGCTAACTGACTCTCATGAAAACGCTAACATCAATACGAGTCATTCTACGATTTAAAGAAAGAACACTCGATTTGTTGCACAAAAACTAGAGCTAAAATAATCTGATAAGACAGGAAATGCGTTTAGAAGAGCCAAGTCATTTTACAGAATGAGATCCCATTTTCAATCGATGGATACTCTTATGAGCGTTACGGTCTACTCTTTATAACTTCATTATACCATTAAATGTCTCTTCTGCTGTTCTGTGAATGCTTTCCACGAATCCATCGAAAACAGAACTTTGAATAAGTCCGCATTCTCGCACAAAGCTTGAGGAAGCTTGATTCTCTCTCCGTTTATGAGACATTCTTCGAATTTCAGCGACTGCCGTCGATGGAATGTTGATGGCTTCTGCGGTGTTTGTAATAGTAAGTCATCCATTAACGGAACCTAATAAGAATACAAAAATGTACCAAAATTACTTGCCCAGAATACATACCAAGATTGATATGATAAGGAAAAATAATGAATTTTCTACTTTCGGTATCCTACTTACGAGGAGAGGCTAAGCTTTTATTTTGTAGTTAATGCACTTTTTAGATATTGGTACGCAATAATGAACTTTAATCTCGTGTTCATCTTCCGATTCTAATTATTTCATTCTAGTGATAGTATAAGCGCAGAATACAATAATCAGAATATCAATGACAATAAACGTAGAATTTTTATAACATAAACAAAGTAATAAACTTAGACCGGTCGGCGCTAGTATCGTTTTTCAGTGGTCGGGTTTTTTCTCTCCGTTGATACTAGTGCTCCTAGTGGCTTGAGAATCGAATACCATGACACTGAAGAAAAAAGTGAGTGCGCGCTCCAGCCGAATAATATGTCGTTGTTCGGTTTGCGGTCCAGTTTCCACGCGTGCGAAAATCCGATCGCTCCGATTATTGTGATTTGTGATAGCACATTCATTTTCTCTTCTAAACTTAGTAAAAGTTTCAAAGTTTTCTATAATAGAATTGAGTTCGACGTGAACCGTATACTCTTCTGATACTTCACGATGGCTTTGAATTTGACGTTGAAAGTTCATCCGGTAGTACTTTTCCAAATTGTGGACGCTTTTGAACGCCGAAACGTTGATGCTAATCGAGTTATCGGTACCCTATTAGGTTAGTGATTATTCCGTTCGCCCAATTCTTTTGCAACAGTTTTCATTAAATTTTTCATCTCTAATCAATAATTTTTCTTCAAATGTGTAGGAACTGTGGAAAAAGGAGTTGTGGAAGCAACGAATTGTTTTTGTGTTCCTCATAAAGAACATGAAGATATTGTGAGTATCGTCAACTTTTGAGTTTTTAAAGTAGGTGCTTTCTGCAGAGATCTCTATATTTTCTCATCTATATCACAGGTGGAAGCTGAACTCATCTACGCGAAAGATTTGTATGAAATGAATCAACAAGTTAATAAGCAAGAAGTGATCGTAGGTTGGTGGGCAACTGGACATACTGTTACTTCGCACTCCTCTGTAATACACGAATACTATTCCAGAGAATGCCCAAATCCAGTTCACATGACCTTAGACACGACTTTACAGGGAGGACATTTGGGTCTTCAAGCATTTGTGAAGTAAGAACGTACTAACTCGAGTTGAAAATTTTCTTATCTGCCGTGCAAAAAAAGATTGACGAACGTGCAGAATAGCGATTTGGAGAAACAGGCTTCCTTCGCCCAAAGGGTAGACGCCATTCTACACGTTCGTCATTCTTTTTTTGCCCGGCAGTTATGTTCATTTATTTATCAATATCATCATTACAGCGTCACTGTTGGTGTTCCTGGAGGAAAACAAGGCTCCTGCTTTACCTCTATCCCAGTGGATGTTATTTCTTACGAACCAGAAATAGTTTCGTGTGCGTAGAGTGATAAAATCAGTTTTTAAATACGTACGTAACCGCGATTTCGTAGAATTCTTAATAATGAACTAAACTCTTTTGCAGTGCGACTCTGTCAAAAGACTATTTCTTTATCACAAAAAAGCGTCGTTGAACCGACAGATGATTTAGAAAGAATTGTCGAAGCTGCCACAAAACTAAAAGGTTTAATTGATGGTGTCTTGACGTACGTTGAGGAAGTCATATTCGGTAAACGCGAGGCAGATAATGAGATTGGCCGTGCTCTGCTGAATATGGTTCACAGTGTCCCGAAAATGTCGTCCGAACAATTCCAAAATATGTTCAATACCAACGTGAAGGTTGGTTTCATCTGCAATGTATTTTACTCGTCGATTATTCTGTTGCTAAAATCTTGTTCTTTCTTCTCAGGATTTGCTGATGGTGTTATCGTTGGCTCAATTGGTGCATACGCAATTACAGCTGAACGAAAAATTGACGTTCCTGACTACCATGTAGTATTTATTGTGTGGTACGTGTATTTTTTCTGTTAACATGAAACTTCGATTTAGTCTCTTCTTCGTCAACTTGCGATAACAGATGAAAAGCACATTCATTTCAATAACATGTATTTATTATTGTTGAGAAAAAGAGACAATCTAATACTTGAAAAGTAAAAATAAGAAATAAAATATCCAAACATTCTCATTAAATTTATTTCAATTTCCCATTTTAGGAATAAAAATTGGAACTTTTCTTATCTGACTTCTTGCAAGATTTTTGTGGTGTCAGTAAGACATAACTTACTATGACATTCGCGTTTTAACGTAAGACGGAAGTGCTAAGTTTGATAAAAAGTACTCATCTAGGTATAATCATCTTTTGAACCAATTGAAAACCCGCTCGTAATAGATCGTAGAAAGATAGAAGTTTGCATAAATGAGGTTCAACGAATAAAATAATTGAACGTAACTACGAAACATTTTTGAAGCACATTATCAGTTTTGCGACAAACAGAATTTCTTTATTTTTATGTCTACACATCTGAAAAATTCCGGTCTATCGGTCATTTGTTCGTTTTACTGTCGACAATGATTTCATCCCCGTTACAGATATTGTAGCTGTAGAGTTGTTTATTAGGAAATTTCATGTGTTCTGGCCCGATGACATGCTTCATATGTTGATTCGAGTAGTAAAGCTTCATTTTTGATGCCGACATGTTCGTGAATTGCTCGAGCTTCTGTTTGAGGTCATTTACAGTCTGGTAAACGTTGATACTACGTTCTTGCACGTGGTTCCCGAAAATGATCGCAACTTTTACTTTGCGTTCGGGTGAGAGGTCAACGTCGACCAAAGGATTCAATTTTCCGTGAATGCGTACCAGTTCAACGTACCTGTCAACAAAAATTACGTTTGATTCTTCATTCTAAGTTCGAAGATTGTACTTTAAAGTACTCTCACTTACCTTTCTGGTCGCTCGTGTTCCGCTTTATTCATATAATATCGTATAAAAGCTCGTTCAGAGTCTTCTCGTTCCTCGTAGGTGATCTCACCGCCTCCATTCAATACCGTAATATTTGGAAGACGAGCGATTAAAAGTTGTCTCCTTTCGTGTTTTGTGTATTCCTGCAAAATAAAACGTCTTCTAGAACTGTCCTCAGTTTATATGCGTAAAAAGAGCACGCCAGAAGAATAGGGCGAGTATACGCGCGCCTTATGTCATGTTTTGAAGAAAACTAGTCAAATCTTTTCATACGTTTCGGAATGTTTTACAAAATTAGATCATGAATATTCGGTTCTTGACTGGAGAAAATGACCTTGGACATTGATGAAATTATGAATTCTCAATGTTTGCTGGCCATCACGAAACAGACCGACCGTTGATTAATCATTTTATGTTGTCTTATTCTGTGCTTCTTTTCCTTTTACTAGATATTCAATCAAAATCAAGTCATTTACTCACATCAAAAAGAGGACATCCTAGAACTCGGAGGCATCTGAGAGCGGGAAATCGTGTTAATTTGTCTATATCTTCCCACGTCGCTAGTAACGTGTTGTTGAGATTCAAGAATTTCAAGTGACGGAACGAACTGTGCGCAGCTTCGGCATCGTTTTCTGCAATGAATCAAACATTAATATGATAGTTGCATTTAAATCATATGGTGTTTGATGAAAATAGATTGCTCCTGTCCTATATTTAGTACAAAGCTCGCTCTGAAAGGCATAGGATGAATGTTTCATCTAGCTGACGACCATCAGACAAATTAAATATGAAATTTATCGATGATTTATACAAGCTGTAACTCTAAATTCATCGCAGACGGGCGTGTTTAATGAATAGAGTGAATGAAACAGGATCACACTTCTGTAGCGGAGCTTGAACTCGTAAACTATCTTTTACACCTTGGTGACGACTATTTTCATAATGCTACTGACAAAATTTACAATTCCAACCATATATTACCCAATATTTCGGCTTGATTCTCTTTTCGACAGTGGTATTCTTCGACTGTTCGCGCAGTATTTAGTGACTTTACTGGACAGTCTGCGAGCACGAGGGACTCGAGCCTAGGAAACGCTTGTCCTAATTTACGTATCGTCGTCCATGTTGAAACATGATTTCCTGTGAAACAACAAAGGTAAAAGGAAATTCTGTGCAAACAATCGCCGTACAAACAATGATATGTACTCTACGAACGCGAATGTCGTCCTTCAAACATTCCATTCGAACAGTAGAACTTAGCACGAAAGCTACTATTTGAAATTTCAAAATTCCGTGTAATTTTTTCTTCATAAAAAATGATACGATTTCTATCGGGTTTATACTGTCTTAGGTCAGGAAAGAAGGAAAAAAATTCACTAGACCACATTACAATCGACTGGAACTAATCGTGGTTGAAAGGTATTTACTCTGTCGCGTTTCGATAATTCGGAAGTTTATCTTGAAGGTATTATTTGAGGTGTATATATTCGATGTTCAATTTGTCTCAACTATTTCGTGGTAGGCAGTACCGTGCTAATTGCTTCGGTCTCTGAATTATTGAATGTTTTTCCGCAAATAAACACAATTGTTTTGACTTCATCATTATCCCCGCCCTCCTCAAATTAGACCAGGGTAGATTAAAATTTTCGAGGTGGGTTCATCTGATTTACGGTGAATTATTTCTAGAATTGTCTGTTGGTTGTATTCGTCGAAGTCTTCCTTTGAAAAATCTTGAGGAAAAGAAAGTCGAAGGCTGTTTACATACTGTACTTATGCGCTCCCTTCGTGAAGAATATTTTTGCAGTAGGCTGACTGAGGACGTATTCAAACGCTTGGAAGAGTCGAAAAGGGACCCTTGCATGTTAACGCAAAAGTTGTTCATTACTTGAAACTCGAGAGAAAAAATCATCGCTAGATACTCGAACTTTTTACTTTCGATAGTTCCTTTCTTCTCATGGGTGATTGAAGGCCACGGATGAGGGTCACCACGCGAGCTAACAATAGGACGGACTTGAACTATTCGGTATTTACTTCTTATCCCAACATTTTTTGTGTACAGGTTGTCATTTTTCATGCTCCTAATGCACCCGCGCTAATTATTTCAACGCGTGCAATTTTGATGCCTAATCGAATTTATTTCCAATCACGGATTCTAGCTATTTGTTCTTTTCATCAATATTCTGACCGACAAAGATTATATTCTGGCACCAAAACACGTGTTTTATGAAGTTCTTTGCCAAGTATTTTGGTAAATTTTGTAGATCACTACTTCGTGGGCGCATCGAATACACAACAATATTTTTGGGGTCATAATGTTATGCATGGGGAAAAAATAGGTCAAAAAGTTTATATGCGACTCGTTTTGGTCAACCTTGAAATAGATTTAGTACAAATCGATGTTATTTGTTCGTATAGTTTCCTCCCTTCGGTGGCTCAATTGTTGTCATTATAGTCTGATTAATGATCAGTGATATAATATTTACCGGTGAAATGAAGTCTTCTGACTGACGGCAGGCATAAAAGGCTTCCATTATCATCTCTTAGATCAATATCATTGTAATCGTTTAAACTGAGGTGCAATTCTTCGATGCTGCAAAAATAGAAAAATATTGATCGATTAGTCTTGGGATCTGGTAAGATATCCAATGCGACTTAGAATACAGCGCTTAAAAAGGATCTCGTGATGGACGACGTTGAATAAGACGGAGGATCTCCAGAATAGACTATTTCTTTCTTCTCTCGATAATTAATATTGAAATTCAAAGCGACTCGTTGGTCTTTATTGTTATCAATCTATAGGCTAGAGGTTGTGCACACCAGCATGATTGTGGATATCTAGGTGTAGGCTAGCACGTAATAACTGTTAATAGTGTAATCATAATAATTTCAAAGCACATAATATCAGTTCGACCGAATTTACGTTCGGACTGAGATTACTGTGCACGTTTATTTATAGGTACTGTACTAGAGATTGTGCGTCGAATGCGTGTGACTTCTTTACGTATTATATCTATTCTAACTCAAGGTCTCCCCCTTCGCTTGCTCCAGCGCTGATACGAATTTCATTTTCAATTCGTTATTCGAATATAAATGATGGTTACTCTTGTTTGTGTAGTGTTTATTCCAACTATTCTAACGTAGCGATAAATTGGCACGAGACTGAAGTTTCTGTCATTTATGTGAACGCGACTCGTGACATTGATTTTGGGCTGGCATTGAACGTAAACTAGCTGTAAATTTCGAGTTATGAAGTTCATATTTTAGATATGTACTCGACCCGCTAGTATAGATGGTTTAGCCTAGAAAATTTTTCACTCGAATTAACTTCTGAATGAGAATGATGTGAAGAAGTGTAGTCGAGGTATGCATGTTATGAATTCACTCGTGCTCTTATAAACGAAACGTAGATTAAATACGTGGAGAGATGAGTGAATACTTCGATAAGCTGAAACAATTTTATATTATTTTATGATCGGAGCATCCTCTCTGCGGATAGATACCCCTCCTCTCCTCGAACGCTCTTAGCTAGGCTTAGTTGTCGCTTCCGCGTTATGATGACCAAGACTCACAATCTTCAAGTTCCTCTATGACGTTGGGATATGCGCGCATCCTTTCTTACAATAAATCAATACCAGACTCTCTCCCTGTATGAGGTTCCAAACATGTGGTTCCTTCAGTCGTTCGGTGGTATCACATTCGGGGAAGAAGTCGATTGAGAATGTGCCCAGATAAAAGGAATAATGGACACCCACCTAAAAACGATCAGTGGCGTAAACAGGATTTTACCAGAGGGGGAGAAGATGTGAGCAGAAATGTTACTCGTAAGCAAAATAAAATTTCAGTCTCGTCTCACGTCATTCCTAAAAAATCGAACTTGGAGGGGAATCTACCCCCCTTCCCTCCTCCTGGATGATCTCCAACAGAGGAATGATCAACATTATTACCGGTAAATCAATATCTGCGATAGATGAAGAGGTAACAGAAGTTGAAATGCTCCATACAATTACCGTTTTTCTAATAGAAAACTAGACTTGGCTTCGACTCAAAAAAAGGGGAAATTTTCTTACCATGTTGAACTAGTTAGAATGCACCATTGTGTAAGTACTGTTTCCTTGATGCCAAATTGAAGGTAATACAATTTGAGTTCAATTCCAGGTTTCAAAACATTTAAAATGTATTGCAGCTGACTTTGCGAGGGGAAAAAAAAGATTGATAAAGAAAAGCTAAAGGATCACGTATTGCAGCCAGCTGATCTTGAGCGACTTACAAGCTGTTTGGTGAACAACTTACGTTTTTGTTTGAGCGGATGACGACTTAAACTTTCCATCCCCAGCTCATGCAATGCAGCCATGCCCGTCCATGTATATATGTTCGAAGGATTGAGAAGTGGCCATGTTTTGAGGCCAGGTTGGTTTGGCCAAAGATAAAAAGAGTAAAAAAAAAGAACCAGAAACAGCACAGAGTCATAGGGAGAGAAGCAAGAGTTTAACACTAAGGCTTACAGTTATCTAATTGAGGTAAACAAAAACAGGAGTGTAACGAAGCCCCAATTCTCCTGGTCATTTTTTCTAAACTTACATTTTTGTATAACATTGATCATTTTTGGAACCCATATTGAGTGAGAGAGGTGTAAGTAGAGCACTAATATTGAAAGGTTTTCAAAAGTACTATTCTACTTGAGTTCGCTCCGAGAAAAGGCATAAAAAGCAACGGTAGCTGACGGAGCAACTGCACAAATTGGAAATCAAGAGCGACAACTAGCTGATATCCTTTGATGTGACAAACATGTTTGGTACCATACCAAAGGAGGAACTTCTCATCCTGCTCAAAAAGAATAGATATCATGAGAACCCTGATGGACCAAAGTACGCCAACATAGTGGAAGGGATCTTGAACCGGAACTACTGCCGCTTCAATGACAAGTTCTATAGCCAAGGAAGGGGACTTGCGATGGTATCACCGCTATCACCAATCCTGGCGGAGATATCATGAATGATATAGAAAACAAGATATTGAAGGGCAGCAAGTTTGGAAACTCGATCAACACTGGGCCAGATGTGTAGACGATATCCTAATTGTGTAGACAGGCACTAATGGACAGGTGGACCTATTGCTTTTGGAAATGAATGCGATGAATGAGAGCATCAAATTGACAGTGGAAAAAGGCAATGAGTCCATCTACTATTTGGACCTTATACACGCACACTGAATAACAACAGGATAGAATACAAAATCCAGAGGAAGCCTACACACACAGACACCATCATCCCAAATAACTCCTACCACCACCCCAGGCACAAGTTAGCGGCTCTTCAGAACTACTGCTATCGAGCTATTTCTGCACTAAAGAACAAAGAAGAGAAGAGGAAAGAAATTGAGTTACTAAAGCAGATCGCAGAGGCCAATGGCTACCATAGAGGTGTGATGGAGGGAGTCTTCAAGAAAATGGGAAGTAAAAAGGGAACCCATGATAGCACGGTGGGAATGTACTCCGGATCATAACCATCGGAAAATACACAAACAAAGCGATGAAGGTGTTCAATGGCTATGATGTAAATGAGGCTATACAAAATAATCAACTTATGGTGAAGAGAATCAGCAATGACCAGACGGAAACAAAGGACAACGGAAGCTCAAGCGGAGTGTACAAGCTCAGTTGTGAGCAGTGCGAGGGCATCTACATTAGCGAGATTCGAGATCAGGAAGAAGGAGCATGAAAAGTCAAGGGAGAAAGAAGATGGCATGTTAGTCTAATCGGCAAACACTATAACAAATAAGACCACAATGGCAATATGTAGAGAATTGCGCACTAAAAGAAGAAAACTCTGGGAACAAATGGAGATTGCCAAAGGAAAGAGGAAAAAAGCTATCCTCTTGAACAATGCAATCACATTTGAGAGCAAAAAATTATTCAGCCTAGTGATTGGATAAGAGAAAAAGAACAGAACCGACCAATAAGATGACAGGAAACCAGACAGGCAATATTAGCGTAATATTTTGCTCTAAGAATGAACCAATCACTGGGCACCATTTCATAGCCAATAAAAATACAATGTCATGTAAGAATAAGTTTCCAAGATTGAACCAGTCACAGCACAGCATTGTTATAGCCAATAAGATCACAATAAAAACTCATGTTTGAGGCATTGTTCTCTAGTTGCGACACAACTGATGATGGGATAAAGCCCGATAGTACCCTTTTAAAAGTAACTACCAAAGTAGAATAGTACACTTGAAAACTTTTCAATAACGTTGATCAGCTAAAAATCACCTGAATTAATTTGGAAGTTGGCTAAATTTTTCCAAAAGCCATATTTTTCAAAGTTGTAAGTTAGAGCCAAGACCCAGGACTGGCAGCTGCAACTCTCTGGCAATTGGGATACACCAAACATGGCATTGAATTGCGTTGAGACTTCAGCGAGTTTTTGAAGTTTTTATTGTCATTCTGGTGGCTGATTCAAATTTAAGCCAATGGCCGGCAATTTCCAAACTTGAGGATTATCTTCCCTTTCATTCTTGATATCTATTATTCTCTCTGTGGAGTTCTAAAAACACGTGTAGAGAGATCTCGACCCTAGGATGTCAGATCTACGGATTTTTGGTCCTCCAAAAGATACGGGCTTTTCTTTTCTATCGATTTTATTTACGTACAATATGGATTTTTTGCGATTAAGGGAAAATAACCTAAGACACTGGCACGAGAGATACTCTTTTCCTGCTCGTTATGAGCTGATACTGCTAAGACACTAAAGACGGGAGATATGCTGGGACTCCATATTGTATAGAATTACAACACACTACCACATAGGCTGCACACACTCACACCAACCCAAGACGCAGAAATCAAATGGAGTGCAGCCATCAGCTACAGACTTCATTCTATACAATATGGAGTACCAGCATATCTCCCATCTCTAGTGTCTTAATGCTGCAATATACAGTAATATTGAGTCGATCAAGGGAAAAGTACCTCAGTCACTTCTATGAGAGATACCTTTCTCCTGATTGTTATCAATAGATCAATCAAAGCCCGTAGAAATCTGTTTTTAGATCTTACAAAAAACGGCGGATACGGATTTTTGAAACCATCATCTGGCAGCACTGTCTCGGCCTCGAACTGTATTTGGGGGGGGGGCTTCGACTATTTTTACCGCTGGAAATTAAAAAGGTGTTGGATTTCGACCATGTTTACCGATTTGAATTTTTTGCCGGACAATTGAACGACGTACGGCAAATTTTTCGAAGTACCCCCTCCCCCCGGATATAGTTGGTTCCTTGTTTGAAATTTTGACTTTTGAGCTAAGCCATGTTCTATGACATCATTATTTCGTGACGTCACAGAGACTGATTCATGACGTCATAGAAACTGATGCGTAACGGCGTAGGAATTTCTTGAAGACGTCATAAGATCGCAACTAGGAAGATATTCTGGTATATTTTTCGGTATCAGCGTTAAATTTCACTTTCAAATCAAGTAAAATATGGGAGTTCAAACAATCTTCAAGTTTTGAGAATTTTGGGTACATAACTCGGCTGAGAAAAGATGTAGAAAGTTGATTAGGGTCGCAAATGGAAGATAAAATTGAGGTACTGTCGTGCTACGCCAGAACGCAGTTAGTGTAAACTCCCATTTGACTTGTAACATCATTTTGTTCCACAGGGAGCTATGTATGATAGGAGAGGGACTTGAAATTTTGACTCCAGAGCTACATTTGATGATGAGGAACTATACATGGTAGAAGAGGAAAATGGAAAGTTTTTGAGTATCGATTAGACCTAATGCCTTCACTCATATAAGACTAGCCGTTTCCCACGGAACTGCAAAGCTTGCGGGTTCCCCGGGCTCCTAAATTTTTTTCTCTTTTCTCAAGCATTGTTCATAAAGATACGAGCATATTTTTCTCAACTACTGACAGACTATAACAGGTGTTCCAGAAAGCTTGTTGGCGTTGCAGATTGAAGTTTTTTCGACTAAGACTACTCCTAAAAAAACCCGTCACGATTTCGACCTACTTCAGAAACTTGGAAAAATTTCGGCCTTCGCTACTTTTGAACCTGTATCCTTAGCCTTCATTATTCTAGATCCAAAATATAGTACACATAGCTACTTTAGGCCGAACAAACAATATAATTAGGAGGCTTCAAATGATAAATGTTTGGCCGACCAACTCAATTCATTCCTATATTCTTTATAAACTTCATGTGAGGCTCCCCTCTCTATGTATGTTGGCTTCCATCACGCCTCTGTTACTATGAAATCATTCATGACGTCATTAACGACTACCTTGTTAGCTGACGAAGGCATACTCAAAAGATTACAACAAACGGAGTACTCGATGGAGTAAAACGAAAGGAGTACCTAACTTTAAAAAAAAACTCAGATGATTTTGGCCATAATTTTAGGATTCGAATTAATTCTATCGTGTTGAGCTAATTAGTAGGCGCGTAGATAGAAGAAGATTCTGGGAGGGGAGGGGTTTCAAGTGGCGCTGAACTTTTATGCTTTGGGGAGGGGGGGGGGGGGTCATCTACGCGCCTGCTAATTAGTCCCTCATATCTTCCCAAGTGTTGTATACTATTACGTTTCATTTTAGGGACTTTAAAATTTTCGACTTTCCTCGCTTCATAAGCTAGGCTATAATTAATTAGGCTGAACTAGGTTCAGCTATTAGCCCAACATACCCTTGAAATATTATAGTAAACTAGGGCCAGAGAAAGAGAGAGAAAAAGTCGAAGCTCTAATGATGGGGTTACGTAGAATCGTCAGTATGAATGATGGAATCGAAAGCTTATTTCAGAGTAATAACAAAAGCGTAAAAGATGAAAACCGTTAGGCTAATATAAAGGATTTTAACAAAAGTTGAACTTGAGAAATTAAGTTTCGATGCAATCCTTGACAATTCAGATTTCTTAATTTCCGCTAACTGAAGAAAATAAGTTCGTCTCAATGAATGATTATAATCTGTGACGGAACTTATTTATTTATCTACATTGGTTTCGTATTATTTGTCAACAAATAATAAACGAACAATGTCGTAACCGCTATACCTAGACTCAATACAAAAACATACACACGGTTTTCATCGATTAGGTACTACTAGTTGACCACTCGTTATAATCAGATTGAAAGTAAATAAATGACTACCGCACGCTATCAAGTCGACACTGCTATCGCTTCATCTTTCATATGCGTAAGAATAACATGTTTTCATGAAAGTTCACGCGAGCCGTTATAACATGAAGTACCAGAACTCCATGAGGGTCGCATGGTTGCAGTATAGGTAGTCATTTTCTCTGGCAACTTGTAAGAGAATATATTCTAATTCGAACGAAAACGAATAACACCTGACAAAAGTTGATCAAGAATGAAAGTCGAATGTATGTTAATGATAGAGGAATGACTGATTACTTAACGATAGGTATTGAATATCTTCTCGATATTCAATCGTTAGGGCAGAACAAACTAATTTTATGATGGATTCGAGATAAAATAAATCCGCGACGGACGATTATGCGCAAATAGGGAAAATTTTTCCTGGTTACGTAGAGGAAGACCGTAACATTCACAAAGTTTATTTTTCAAGTATAAATGGAAGAACGTCAATGTTGGAATGTAAACTAGCGTCGCGTCGGTATTGTTATTGTTTTACCTGTTTGCGTTAGATCATGATGTGAACTATGATGTTACTTAAGTCAGTACGTCACCGTTGTGCATCAATCTTTCCTTTGTGGTCAATCAAGTTTGTAATAGGTTGAATATGCGCAGCGTAGTTCGGTAATCAATCAGAGCCTGCTATACAACCTATTGTATTCTCGTTAGTTTTTAGGCATTCAAACTATCCCGAACTTATTGGAGGTTTGCGAAGTGCGTTTGAAAGAAAGAACCCCTCGTTTTCCAGTAGAGGGGGGGGGGATTTTGCCATCGCTCCCACTCCCGGTTTTGGCGCCACTGTAGATTTCCCAGGATCAAAACAGATCTTATTCCAAGAGTATAAGCACAGAAACAGATATTTTAGAAACCTCCTCTCTTTCGCAGACAAAGATTCTTCGTGTCCCTTAAAGATGGGTGGTAAAGTCCTGTTTCTCTTATAGACCGTGAATACTCAGTGCATGGTAAAGTTCGTCTACGATCGAAATCTCCGGTAAGGTCACTTCGAAGCCAGACTATATGGGTTATGCCGAGTTTACTCAGGAGAGAAATAGAATATATCTGGTGGTGCACTTACTTCGGAAGTAGCTTCAATATTCGTACGACATTTTTCCACGGAATATGAGTAGCATTTAGAACAATGCTTTTGAGGCTAGGAAAACGGGCTGGTCGGTGCTCGTGATGGTCGTGATCCAAAAGTTCTTCGCTCAAATCGTTGAAGCTCAGATTTGCAAATCTGAGTTTCGGCATTATCCTCAAGATTGTGAAAATCTGAAAAGCAAATATTGAGTTTGAAATGAAATTTCTTCTTTGTTAGAATCGCGGTAGAAATAAACAAAATTGCTTCTAGCAATCAGATGAAGTGCCCAGACAATCTCGATGATTTTTAGCATCGTACGTCGTGTAATTATAGAAAGAAGTCGTAAAATTTTTTCTAGTACGCGTAGATTAATCATTTTTCTTCCCTCCTAGTGTGTGGAAGGTCACGTCAACTCGTTTACGCTTCTAGACAAAATCTAGTATTTGTTGATGAAATTAACGCGTCATTCGCCGCTCCGCGATAGAATCTATTTTCGATGAAGAGGACGAGTGGTATTTAATGAAAGGAATGGCATTTGACTGGTAACACGTGAAAGAAGCCTTTATCGACATTTCACGATACAATTTGCGACGTGCTCTACCAAGGTTAAGAGAACATGGCGTCAGTATTTTTTCGCGGTAAAAATACGAGAGAAATGCCGACTTCGTTCTGAGTTATTGACATCGTATTTATCGTTTTTCATTCGAGCATTCATCAGCAAATTGTAGTACTGTTAATTTTGTATTAACGATCTTGGGTATTTTACGATTCTGTTCACGGTAGCTCGATTGCAGACCGGTATTATACATGCGGAACATTAAAATAGTCCTCACAACTGGTTTTGCGGGTTCATCGTTTACTTGCAAGAAGAAGGGAGCAAATTTTATCGTCGGAGTATTGATCAACATTTGACTCTGCTTTTTAAACTCGGAATGTGCGTAATTTTCAAATATTCGCCTTTACTTTGTGGGAGGTTTTAGCATTCGTATATTACATACAAACGAGTGGAAATTATTACCTCGCTCCAATGAGAAAGATTGTTTTGGGCTAAATCTAGGTCCTCGACCGTTTTGCATTTCTCCTTCAAGTCTAATTCGTGACCAGCCGAATCAATATCACAGTCGTTCAAGACTAGTAGAGATGGTATGTATTTGCGAGGGCTACGTTTTGGTACATAGATGGCCACAGGAGTATGGTCAAAAGTTTCGTCGCCGAAGATACCGTATTTTTCATTTATGGCTTCTAGTAAAGAAGGCATTTTGGTGTTTGTGCACTGAAACAAGAAAACAAAATATTTTCGGTTAGATGAAATGCAATAGAGGTGAATTTAGCGAGTTACATGTTCTACCAAACCTATCTTCTTACTCTAGGTATCCATCCGAGCCCCCTGTCTCTTAACTTTAATAGCTCTTGAAAAATCTTAAATTGCAATTTTCCTCCTATGTATTTCTTGTGGGACGAATTCTCAAAATTTACACCAGACATGGGCAACCTACGGCCCGCGAAGGACTCCAATGCGGCCCCCAGCAACATCACAAACATTTCATGAAATGTGTAAAAAAACGAACCACAAGATGTGAATCATCAAGAGGTAACTTACCAATTTTTGTATGTGTCCCGCGCCTTCCTAACAACTTTGCAATGTGGCCCGCGGAAGGAAAAAGGTTGCCCATGCCTGATTTACACGAACAATGTGCTTCTACTGAACAGATTTCCCTATAGTCTCTCGTAGTGTTGGCAACTATCGATGGTTTCTAGAAAAAACTATCGAGAAAAACGACAGTTTTGTATAAACAACGGCGATAGTATCGTCGATCGTTACTTTTTCTTATCAAAATCACAAAATTAGTGGGAATTTGAAACAAAGAGAGAGGAAGCCCAGTTCGATGAATTCAGATTAGTCAGGCGGTACCAGTTGTGCAATGAGTGTGGAACCACGTTTTTATGGTTTTCCCTAGTCGCGTCCATCATCTGGTAACACTAGAATACATTCATCAACGGGCTTTTCGGGGGAAAAAAGAACAATCAGGAGGAAGGTTTTCATCGCATCAGAAGGACGATACTCTCACGAGTAACACTGAAAAAAGTTGCAAAAACCCACAGAAAGAGAAACTTTGATCAGCAAGAACAAGAACATGACTAATTCTTGAACATGAGTAGAACATTGATTCATTTTCTGAATTCTGAAGTATCGAGAATTCAATTTGAGCCGAGCCTCTGTATTAGCCGGCCAATCGACGAGCCAACAATCCATAGAATGAGGTCGTTTACACAACTACAAGATATCTCTTCCAGCAAACTGTCAGCTTGTCGCTTTTCCGGCTTTTACTGAACTCAGTTCATTTGTTCTACCCCAAGAGAGAAGGGCCAAGAATTCGAGCCGGTTACCGCTCGCACCGCATCCAGTGAAAGTGGGATGATCAGAGGGGCAGCGCAAATAGTGGCCAGGTAGACGGAAGCTTTTCTTGAATCAATCAAAGTCAATATTTTCATGAGAAGAAAACTCGTGAGAAATTTTATCATTCCCTCGACTGAATTTTTGAACTTTCTCGAGTAGCTTGGCTTAGGAAAGAAATTATAGTATTTTTTGACCCAATCACGAATAAGTCTTTGGGTCTCGAGCTGTGGAATCTTAGGAGCCTGAAGATAGATCCATTTCTGAGTCCCCTTTTCAAAACCCTGATTCTATTCCGTGCCTGCGTCTCAACTTTTGAATTGCCTCTCTGAAAAGGAAATTATAGTCCTTCAGTTATGCAAGAAAAAGTACAAGTACTTCAAACCTCCATCTGCGCGCCGCTAGGCCTAGTATGGCATGTGTTGCTCAGTAGATAAGAATTTGGAACCTGTCACTGGGTCTGATGTTGAAGAGTAGGGATTGCTAGAGGAATTTTGTCTCACAAAAACCACTATATACTGTGCTTGGTCTCATTGGTTGAATTCTGAAGCACCCACCAATCTGTGAATACTTGAAAACCTTGGAACAGGTTTGTCTCTGAGTCTCAGCATCGATAACTCGAGGGTGTCCTTGTCTGAATTTTTCAACTTTCTCAAACAATTTGTCTGATAAGAAAATTATAGTATTTTTTGAACCAATTACTTTTAATAGAATTGGGAATTATACACAAAAAGGCAAAAACCGAAAGGGTGAACCAATTGTAATGCAAACTTTCCCAGAAATGGGAGCCTTATCCTACCCTTTCTACTATCAAAGACCGGGAGGGAGGTGGTAGGATCGGGGCACTTCCGAGTAATCTTCCTTAGAAGCTTAAACACAAAGTGACCGAAACGTCGACCAATAAAATATATTTCAAATGAGTGCGGGCAAAGCCTTTTGTATTTGTGTTTAAATTTATCAATCCTTGCACGAACAAAATTCCAATTTTTCAAGTTCTTTAGAAGCATAAGGTGGATTTCTAAATTGACCTCATTCACTCCGCCCAAGTGCTTTTAAGTCAACAACAAACAACTCCTATTCTAGATTCGAACCAACGGTCGGGAGTTCCGGAAGCTATTAACTTTTATGCTAGACTTCGCGACCGAAAGTATGACGTCATCAGCAGTGACCTCAAAACCCATTCCATTGTGTATGACATCATCAACTATGAATCCTAGGCCTCCCGAACTATGACTTTATGAGCTTGAAAAGCAATATACAGAGAACAGTGCTGCCAGATTTACGGATTCAAGGTCCTGGATTTTTCTACAAATTTTGCGTAAAATACGGATTTCTTGGGCTCAAGGGAAAAGTACCTTAGTCACACTAGTGAGAGATACTTTTCTCTTGATCGTTATTGTTAAATCGGTAAAACTCCGTTGAGATCTGTTTCAAGGCTTCGAAAAAAATGATGGATACGGACCGCAGGGGCGGATCCACGGAGGAGAAATAAGAGAAATTTCCCCCCCTAAAAATCAGGAAAAAAATTTGAAACATATACACATTTGTACAGGAAGAGATAAAAAACTAATGTAAGATAGGGAAAAGAGGGAGAGAGACTGAGAGAGAGATCTTGGAGAAAAAATTTCCCCTCCTAAGAAGACGGTCTGGATCCGCCCCTGTTACGGACTTTTGAAAATATCATCTGGCAACACTGACCAAGAACGAGCGAGCCCAGTGAGAGCAATTACAAACCACGCCCATGGATACATTTAACGTCGGAAGACCCAAAAGTCTTATTTCGTCTCCAGTGTTCCAACGTACTTCTGTTATCAGTATTAGCGGTCTATGTTATTATTTTATGGTCTAAGGAGCTACCTGAGCTATACGTTCTGAGTCTTATGGTGTTGGAAGCGTTGCGTATCTGGTTGATTGAAGGGGTCAAGTCAATTGGTATATGAAGCCTTTTTACATCACTCATTAGCCCAGAATAATGTAAATCCGCAAATGAGACCCTCTGAGATATTTTGTAGTAGATTTATACTAGACCAAGAAGAGGAGCGAACGAGCGGAGTGAGTTAGTTGTTAGCCTAGAATATTCCAAAGTAGACTTAAACTAGACCAGGGGGGGGGAAGCGAGCGGAGCATCCTATAGAAGACACGAAACATGATCTTTATTTATTTGGCTACGCCAGAAAATCCATTTTTTGAAGAGGAAACTCGCTAATCATTTTGTTAGGGGGATTACATCCTCAGAAAACGTCCGCGTACGGGATTTTCTGTGAACTGCGTAACGTGACGTGACGTGTGGCGCCTTATGATGTCATCAATGACCTTGACCTACTTTAGGGACTTGAAAAATTTAAACTTTCAGCCGGGATGCTTTATGACGTCATCAATGACCTTGACCTTGACCTATTTTAGGGACTTGGAAAAATGTCAATTTCCAGCCCTCATTATATCAGGCCTAGCATGCAATATATTGAGAAGAGCCCAGCCAACTCATTTTCTGAGGGGGCATTTTCGCGCCAACGTGATCGCGAGCGCGGGAGGTTGCGGGTTTCCCGCTGCCATTACAAACCTGCAATAAGCTCTAATTTTTTTTTTGTAAGATGTGTATATCAGAAATATAGTAATGTACAAGAGGCATGCAGTTTGTCTGGATTGGTCTTGATATCTGTCATTCAATTTTCTGTGTGAACTATTGGAAAAAGACAACTGTTTCTCGAAGATGGGTTTTGTGATCACAGGTTGAGCCTCTTGAAAACGTGCTTTGGAACTTCTTCTTCTTGCACTTGTGAAATCACAACAATAAGTGTGGCCATGAAAAAAGTTGAAGCTTTGAGAGGTTCTAGAGTTCATGTCAACGGTTTGAATTAGAAAGTTGGATTCGATGTTATCGAGGATCTTTTTCTGGATAGTATCGCACGTGACCTGGATTACGTCCTCAAAATTATAATCTCTAGAACACACCGTCACGAGTCATGGTCGTTTTGACTTCACTATTGGAACTAATTCCCTGTTAGAACAGAGATGATTGTTAGTACACAGGTGATATCAGAAAATACACATCAAAACGATACAGCCTTGTTGTCTCTGGATATTGAGACAATGAATCATCACTTTCAGAGTGTCACTCTTTCAATCTTTTGTCCCTTGAGATCACCTTTCTAAAAATGAGCCCCTCAAGTGAGTTTTTGTGTGAAATGTCACAAAATTCCATTAAAAATTACGACCATTCAAAGGCCAACGGGTTGAAAATTTCAGCAGGGTTGATAGCCTGCCAAATGAAAGGAACCCGCGCACAACTTGAGCTATTACAGTGAAACTCGTGTTCATCGCAAGTTGATACCTTTGCTAATGAACGAGCTTCAATCTGCCAAGTCGAGTCACAATCTGCCCCATGAAAATGAAAGACAATTTTATTAGTTTTATCTATTTTCATACTGTTAATCAGTCCAGAAAAGGAGAAATTCCTGATCCCAAGTCTAATGCTGTTCATAAATGTGGTGCCTTTCTTTTTGTGTTAGAGCCTCAGTCGAGCATAGGATTCTAGTGATCGAGGCAAAGGTATACGGGTCAAATTGGGATGTGACTTGAAGACTAAATTGGGCAGTCTTGCTCTCACTTGTACATAGGGCTCTAATCATCTAACCTAGGCATCCCCCCCCCCCCAAAGCTCGTAGGTCGGTCTCAATTTTTTTCAAGTTCTTCCGTTCTTGTATTTCATCTTACGATCTCACTTTTCCTTCCCTCAATCGATTCTGCTGAACACGAACAATTTCTAAACGGTGTGTCATTGAACCAACAGATCCAAGTATGAAAGTATATAATATGGTCTGAATGCCTGAAAGTTGATTAATCGGTTCAGAACAGAAGAATCTGCTATGGCGATACTTTTTAGCTGGGAAAGGAAAACGGCTATTTTGGAAAAATTACAGGCTTATTTAACGTGTCGCGTTCTTTGGTTGTTGTTTTTTAATGGGAAGAGAAAAATTCTCGAATCTCACTTCCGAGCTGGTTATATTCGCACATCGATAGCACGTATTCTAGACCTTAGCAAGCTAAGAATTCACTCAACGTCGAACCTAGAGAAAGAGGGATCCCCCATTAGGCAAGAAAATTTTGATGTAAGATATTGTACGCGAGATATTTATTTCATATACTTTTTCCAACTTAGGTCCTAAAACGAACGGTTAGATAAATAATTTTCCGAACTCTTGTTTCACCTGTAAAGAGAAATCACTCGGCCGACATGAACTCTTGCCAATATCAACAATTTGATTCAAGCTTCATGCGAAGGTCGAAGTGTGCTCGCTATTTTTGTACCGATTCTTTATAAAGAAAAAATGTTCTCCACTTAATTTGGCGTCGAAATTCCGTACGCAGATAAAAGTCTTCTTTGAATCGATTAGGTTTAGAGCGAAAACGCTGAAAGTGAACCCACGCTGTAGGTGATACGAAATATGAATACATTAGCACGCAGCCAAAGTATTCCAGATTTTACATCCGGAACTATTTCGTCTTTATGCATGCACACTGCAGCTATTCAACTGCTAAAAATCATTTCGTGAGGTTAGCTTTCCCGGTGAACAACCCTCTCGAAAATGGTTTGTTCAACACTCCGCGAGTGGTAACTTCGCCGCAGAGATTCATTCCAAGCCAAAGAGTTTCAAAATGGGCGTAACGGATCGAAAACATTTAAAGAGGGTCTAACTTTTCCCCGTGATTTTTCCTCGCGGTCCTTTGTTCTCTCACGTTACATCGCGCGCGGGATGAGAAACTTTAGAATGCATCCCGGCTGAAATGCGCTCTTATAAACTGTGAAATAATTTTCAGTATGCATTTCGTTCGAGAGTTGACATTCTTGAAACGCATCAAATTTTATTCTACTCTAAATATAAGTATCTATTGCCAGTTCAGGGTCAACAAACGGTAATACTTGCTGCATATACAGTGTGTGAAATACGAGAGTTAGAGCAATGAACCATTCGAATACATAGTTAATTTAAAGCAGAAATGCTATAGAAAAAAGTACTGTAATACATACTAGCTTCTTCCTTAAAAGACACAGTATTCTGGTCTTTGTTTTTTTTTTGCGGGAATAGTGCGCAATAAAACCGGTTAATAGAGGTAGAAAATTCACTTCACGTCGTGTGGGCGAGAAGTATACACACTGTAAAAATCGAATCCCAACTTTTCAGATGATTGACGAAAATTCCAACCTACGAGAAGTATACGAGTTTCAAGACCGTGCCTCATTTTTCAGTTTTCCTCCCCTCGCGATCTCGTGCTCGTACATCTAGAGAAAACGAATCGTACGAATGACGGAAAAGAGTTCACGAGAAACAGCGTAATAATAAAGCGATTCATTGTTCAGAGAACGCAGAAATGACGGACCTAGTTTTAAACGAAAATAGGATGAGAAATGTTTCTCGATCACAGAAACGATATCCCTAGCAACAAATCGTCGAATCTGAAATCATGTACCCGGATACAGAATCGCCAACAAAGATGGTTCTCGGAGAACGAGATACAGGAGGTTCTCTACTGGGTGTCAATTGTGACAAATGAAGTGAGCTGCAAATTTTATATCGTGACGTAATTGATCCCCGCTCAAGATCGAGTTCTTCTTTCAACTGAAAACTGAACGAGAAGCGACATTTGTTCCAGACATTTGTAATTACGCGACATGCTGGCGAAAACTAATACTAGGGTTATTCTGAAAATCTTTTCTTCGTCAAATGATTGACCCAGTCCAAAAGTTGATACAATCAACGAGGAGCAGCATTTTAACCTGTTTTGTTTGAAAAGGGCACATTCTTAGAAACGTTTGCGACTGTGTCTGACTTCAGGCCAAGAAGGTCAAGTTACGGTCGGGGCATCTAAAGCTTTGATGACGTCACCGACCTAAGCAAGCTTCTGTGGGCACTTGAAACTGCTTACCAGGGACGTAGCTGAATCAAAAACTACTTTGAGAGAGACGACAGGCTTAGATAAGCCTCAGCACTGATGCCCCAATGCCAACCAACTCATTACCCATGCATTAAAAAGCTCTGTTAAGAATAAATGCATGATAGATTGATGTCGAACCGGGGGAGCACTGCGAAGTCGTCACTGGAGCGCATTGTTCCTCCCAGGGAATGAGATGAACTGGCCTTAAATAGCCTCATCAAGTACCCAAAGGTGTGGATCTACAACTCGCTCCGCTGGATCCCTCATTTCAAAAAGGTATCAGAAAAAGAGAGGACACTTTTGAGCACAGCTTGTCGGTACGGGAGTGATAATGCGTACGCCACGCGCCACAGCAGTCTTTGCACCAGTCGTGTACGGACATAATTGACCGCTCGGACCAACTGATGCTCTTGAGTTACGGTTGATTTTCTTTCTGCTTCCGTAAATGTTGTATGACATTGAAATACAAAGTTACAAAATGGGCCATCACAGGCATCCCAAATAAGGATAGAGCACTGCTTGGCGAAACCCATCCAGTGCAGTGGAGTCGGGTATGGCTAGAATGCATCATAGGTCCATGGACGGAAACACTACTCTCCTTTGTTGACGCAGAGGGAGACTGAGTGCGTGCGGATGGTTTTTGGTTGTAGCCGCCCAGTAGAGCTGATACGTTGAAGTGCAAAAACTTAGCATTACTGGGAGAGAACAGTGAAGAAAATATGAGAGGCTGAGAAAAGAATGATGGGAAATACTCGCAGTTACCCGACGACATGCTTCTGTAAACGTACTATGGAATCCTGTCGAACACTAGTATGTATATATTTATATGTCATGTAGAATCATTATGGCAATTTGTAACGTATTTCTCTGTTCCCACATCGGTAAAAAACTTTTTAGTACATCCGGGCAAAGCACATGAAGCCCTCAGACCGATAGTTTAATTGCTCAATTGTTTAACCACTCAGCCTAACGTACAGTACCATACTACATGTATACTAAGCTAAGAGTGAGCTCTAAGAGTTACTCAGCCGAACAAGACTCATGCTAGGCTTCCAGAAGACTGCGCCTTATATACAGTGTACTAGATTCATACCAATGACAAAGACTGGAGGCGATCGAGCGGGACGAGTAAGCCTGTGAATCACTCAGTCTGACACATGTATACTAAGCTGAGAGCGAGCCTCAGGAGCTACTCAGCCGAACAAGACTCACACTAGGCTCCCAGGAAATACGCAGCTCAATATACAGTGCACCAGACTCAGACTAATTGGGAAGAATGGAGGCGATCGAGCGGGACAAGTGAGCTTAGGAGCCACTCGATCTAATACTCAGTAGTCTATATTGGTACTACCGTAATGAAGGGGTGACAATGACCCTGTCAACTAGTAAGTCTAACATACAACAAGCGGAGACCCTCGATGTTAGGTGGTTCACAGTAATTTAATTAATCCAAATTTTGAAATAATCATCGAGACGCAATAACAATTTGAATTTGTACATTTTACAGACTGCAGAAATTACAAAAAATTCACGGGTTCTTTAACGGAGTTGAATGAGGGGAGGCAGGGAACCTGTTTCATGAGTCTTATGGTGTTTGAAATTTTGTATATCTGGCTCATTGAAGGGGCTAGGCCAATTAGTGAATGGAGTATTGCATATCTAGTTACTTGAAGGAGCTATTTCAATCGGGTTATAAGTGCTGCCAGATCAACAAATTTTCAATCCCCACGGATTTTGCGTGAAATGCGGATTTCTTGGGCTCGAGGGAAAAGTATCGCAGTCGCTTGTATGAGAAATACTTTTCTCCGGGTCATTACAGGCTCAATTAGAAGGGAGCATACAAAGATGCTGCGACATCATTAGCTGTCGCGCCTACCAGGACCTCAATGCGGTTGTAGCCGGCATCCTAGCTGCAAGCCCTCCTCTCCGCCTGAGGATAGTTACTCGCTCTATCCGCTGGCTGCTCGAACAAGGATACGAAGATACGCACTGGGGCCACCTACCAAGACTCGAACTGGATGGAGACGATGGCCTTGTGTACAATGGACTACCCATCTCAGATGGGAAAGCTAAGAAACGGTGGAACAGAACCCACCTCCATCACTGGAACCTGGAGTGGCAACGGAATGAAAAGGGCAAATGGCACACATTGTCTTCCCTGATGTCAACTCCAGGCTGGCAATCAAACATCCCCCACCTTCTGGAGCAATCAAGCTTGGAGTGGCCATGGAGTGTTTTGAGAGTATCTCACGAGTAGGAATCGCAGACCAGATGGGTGGTGTCCCTGCGGCACGGCAAAGAAAACACCAGAGCATGTCTTCACAGAGTGCTCGCTTTTCATGGACAGGCCAACCGACTGGGAGAGGACCACAATCCACCATATTGACTATATGACGCGCGTAGTCAAAAAGTTATGGAGACTGGAAAACCCCCACTACCGCGAATTACAAACACTGACTGACATCCTATCTTCAAGATGTTAGATGCAAGTGCTTCACTTGAACACCTGCATCCCCTCCGTACAAACAATGTACCCCTCCGTGAGGGAACACCGTGTTGTCAAAGAGGAGGTGAGTGGCCAGGAACTCAACGATATCTCAGCCAGTCATTTCCCCCAAAAGCAGCACACCTAGGCTCACCCCAATATGTATATAAGTTTGTAAGAACCCCAGCCTCGGGTCGATATCCGGTGCTGGGCTATGTTATAACCTTGAATAAACTAGCCCCACCGGGTACGTCCGGACTGAGGATTCTGGAAAAAAATCTCAAGGTCAAGTTAGGTTAGATTGCCTCCCGGACGGCGGACGTTTTTTTACGAGAGAGAGACCCCCCCTCCCGATGAAACAGGTTGCCTGTTAATAGGCCAAGTTGCATTTGACTACTAGCCACCATCAGAGCGAGAACGAGCTCAGTAGTGGACTGAACAGGTGAAAGGAAAAAAGTGAGCTAGTCCTCTTTTCGCTAAGATCCTGTTGAGGACAACGTTGTAAGTCATCTTCAAATGTCTTAAAATGGCAAGCGCTTATGTTACAAATTCTCCGTGAGAAGCAATTTCACAAATCGTTCATAAAGATGGTCGTTTATGATCAAGTGATCTGCGAGACCAGATACATCTATGGATTTTATTCTCCTAGCCTTGATATCCTCCCCAACTCCAACATCAATCCTACGACCGATGTGACCAATGCATGCTTCAACTTGTAGACTCTTGCTTTTCCAAGACTTCGCAACACAATTTTCAAGACTCCCAGGAGAGCTCGCTCACAATACGCCTGACGGAAACCGAAGGGACGAAGGATCTTGTTTTTTCCATACTCGAGAGGGAAACCCATTTGAACCTTCTTCTCTCGGGACGTCACGCGGGAGGGCGGTATTGAGATCTAGGGTTTTTCAGATGTTTTCCTGATCATGTTGTCACATCGATGTTGAGGTTGTTGCAAAGAGCTGACGTCCCTACAGTGCCAATCTCCCTTTGAAATTCATGCGGCGGCATAAGGATGAGGACGAGTCTATGAACGAGATTGTTGAAGGCTACGAGTTTGTGGGCCATGACACAAGGGGGCGAGCCATCGATGAGGGCACGGTAGATGCCAAAACTGAATTGGCCATGGGTGATAAATATAGTAAGGTCTAGGGAATTGATCATCAAACCACCAATCCCAACTCTATATTCGATGGCAGGATAAAAAGAATCATCAAATTCCAAGGAACTCAGAACATTTCCTGCTCAGATCCAATCGTCTCGATTTTTCAATTAAATAATTATGGTTCACTGAACTTAGAAGAAATTTGAAACATGGTCTTTATTTTTTTTTGTTCGTAGACAAGTTTCTCCTCCTTCTGCCAATTTATGGTATAGTCTAGTTCACTATATTGATACGTTACCTAAAGACTACCTCAAGAGAGAAGGCACATTTCGGTCCCGGGCCAGTTTGATCACTCTTCTCTTTCTGTACTCAATGATACAGTATAAAACCAGGCTTCGACAAAAGCATCCCTTGCCACAAAAACTGATATAGAAGTTATGAAAAACGATCTTCATCTCATGCTTCTCCCATATCACATGAATTTGCAGCTACTGATGTATTCACTCAATTTGGACTACGGCTTCACCTGGCACTCTCTTTTGGGCTCAAATATACCATTCTTACTCCGGACGACGAAGAGTGGTTTCATGCACGCAATCTCTTCAATACGAGGTTGATGGTCTATCAATCTCGTAGTGATACCGCGATATTTGTAATACGCTGTTTTCGAAAGATTTTACTAGCCTTCGCTCGCGCAAATTCTCCTCGTTCTATTTGTCCCTCGAGTGCGACTAAATTGAAGACCAGTTTCTGGTCACTGTATAATTAATCTACACTAGCGGTTAATGAATAAAGTGTTGTACCTTGAGGTAGAGTAGGCAGTGTTTTTACATCGACGTCGCGTCGTTTCGAAATTCCGTGGCTACGAGTAAAAGTTCGAAATTGCAAAGAGGGATATTATGTAGCTGTAGCGGATACACGCACGTTGATATGAGGTAATTTCGTAAGCGAATAAAAAAAAGAAAAAATGTAACGAATATCGCGCTCCTCGTTTTTTTTTTTCTTCTACATTTATAATGGTTTATTACATAAACAAGTGTCAAACAAGTAAAAAATAGTGTAACGGAACGTTATTTCGGTACAATACGCGCACCTCGCCTTTCACTTATCGAGCACTCAATTATGCGACCGGAGAAGGGTTTAAGACGACCAAATCGAAAAATCATAATACGAAATTGAAGTTTCGTTAAATCGTATAATCAATTCTTCCGAATACGAGACGACGTATACAAATTGAAACGCAAAAAAAGAAAATAATAATCCCAACGTCGAAGAGGCTGCCCAGCTGAGAAGTGAATACAGAAATCAGCTGTTTACGCGAGGCGAGTGAAATAACATTATTCTACTTTCCTACATTACAACGCAATAGACTGCGTAACTCTTTCGGGGCTGGCGACTACTTGTTTTTCCTAGGTGGTAGGTGCCCGAAGACCTGTGTGTATCTTCGCAGCTTCGTCGAAAACACGAAAATATCTATCTCGACACGCGTATACGATATTATGTGCGAAATTATGAAACTTACTCGTACGTTAAACCGCAAAGTTTGCAGGAGTAAATTAATCGTTTGGCTATCGACTTTTCGAAAACAAAGAGAAAATTATCTCGATATAAATGACGATCAACAAAATACGTTCACAATCTTTAGCATTTAGAACAAGATTGAGAGAACAGTGCGAGGGGAGGAAAATAAAACACTTTCTTTCGTAAAAAAAAAATTGCTCTATTAATGCGGAGTGATGAGAAGTCTTTTGTTCCGCGTGCACGTGAAAATCAACTTTGTTTTTACACGGGGAAACGGAGACGAACGTGTATTTACGAGTCTTTGTTGTTGGTACGCAGAACGG
This sequence comes from Aspidiotus destructor, assembly GCA_035079395.1. Lineage (NCBI taxonomy): Eukaryota > Metazoa > Arthropoda > Insecta > Hemiptera > Diaspididae > Aspidiotus > Aspidiotus destructor. Next base: position 3,193,924 of record JAVHKZ010000003.1, on the reverse strand, counting down.
CCGCGTGGAGCGCACGTTTGGCGGTACGTAGTCGAAGTCGGAAAGAAGGTCACGCGTGACCGTTCCGTTCGCGCTACGTTGTCGACGAGGTTCCCCGATTTCCGATGATGTGCGAATGCTCGTTCCGCCGACGAACGCCGAAGCCTGTTCGCCAGACTTGTCGCGCGAAGTTTTACGGGTCGCTTGCAGCGACGACGCTCGTGATATCGCAACTGCTGTGGTACTGCTTTGAGAAGCGAGATCGAAGCCGAGAGTTAATTGTGTAGGTGGCTGGCGCTCGCCTGTTCGAGGAGAGAGGGCACCGTAATTATGAACGAACTTGTCGAACGTACTGATCTTTGTTTGTCTGATACCGATGTGTGAATTTTATTAGGTCATTTCGATCGCGTACAAAGAAAATTGCGATAAAATCTGTGTACGCGGTACCGTATAATTTGTACTAGTACTGCGAGGTAAAGCTGAATTCCGTAACTCTTTGCGGACAGTAAAAACAATCATTTCGTTGCAGAAATCGACTTTTCACTCGTTCGATTTTTTGATTTCGATTTTGACAAGAGTTTGACCGTAAATTTCCTGTGAAAATTCCTATTTTTCTCATATTTTCAATCACTTTTTTTTAGAAGTATGTACATCCTCAGTGAATGTTTGTGTCTGGCTTGAAAAATTCTGTTCCCGGAGCTGCATATATGAGGGGAAAACACCATGTAGCAATACAGATCAGAAGAAGGAATTTGAGGACTTTCGTTTAATACGTTATAGATGGGGATGAACTAGAAGGCTCTGACTTACTTTGAAGACTTCTAAAAATTTCGACTTTCGAGCTAGATGTACCTGGGGGAAGGGGGGTCAGAAAATTTTCAGCAGTGTACAAAGACAGAGGGTATTGAAAAAGAGAAATCTTACTGATTCCTCTTTTTGGAAAAAACATCGAATGATGGATACGTCTGTTCTAGTTTTAGAGACTCAACGAGCTAGACGTGAGAAGGGATTTAGTACATATAATGGAAGCCATCTTAATATACTGTGTGTGTCAGACCTAGTTTAAAGGAGGCAATTGTTAGGCCTATTATAGTGAAGGCTAAGTTATATAGGTCCTCAAAAAGTGAAAGTCGAAAGTTTTTCCAAGTCCCTATGACGTCATCAATTCGTGATGTTGTTTCGAGGGGCAAGTTCAAGAATGACCCCCAGCCTTCAGTCATGTTCATGTCAATTTTGAATACTCAGCTTCTGTCAAGTGACTAGGTGAGGTTGACAAATTTAGCCGTACTTGTCAACCGACAAAATCGTTCAAACTGACCTCTTGAACTTTTCAAGGCAGTGACGGTATTTTTGGTAACCATGTACTTGCCAGTGTGCAAGGATTAAGATGGAGGCATTCTATCTCAACAGCTCTATATGCGAGGGGAAAGTGGAACAGCTTGAGGAGATCTCGATTCCTCAACTGAATACCATGAAAGAGAAAGACCTATTGAACTATGTATATTGAGGAGACAAATAATCAATCTTATGCGCTCATCAAAGTTGGAAAATCTCCACTACTTACCTTAATCAAAGTAGGTGATGGAAGAGAAACCGCGAGCAGCGAAAGAAGTAGACACTAAATTGTACAAATATTGGAAAGAGCGAAATTTTACATTTTTATAAATTTTCTATTTTCTTTTCGTAAGTCCTGCCGGCTCATTACACGTATGTGCAGCCGTCCGTCCTCCGTACTACGGAGGGAGTGCGGTTTGCGTATGCGTTGATTTTGTTTCCCCCAATACCGGTATCGACCAACTCGGGTACAACTTTGGTGTTGGAAGGATATCCTCGGCGAAACCCTCTCATCTTGGCAACCGTCAAGTTGCAATGTCCCCTAGCAAGCAAACTCTAATGCATTCACCAGACCAGGGCCCTGCACCAGACACAACTTACACTAAATTGCTGTTGAAGTTGCTTTCCTGTGTGGTTTTTTACCTGCAGAGTGTAGGGGCATGCTATGCAAGTTTTGAGTAGGTCACAGCGTGGCTCTGCAATCACTTTGTCCGTTGTCGTTTTCATGACTGTAACTAGAAATGCAAACACACGGTTCCATCTATCTTTGAACTTGGCTTGGACCATCAAGCTACTAAGAGCAAGCGATCCGTCGACCTAATCTCTTGCAGTGACAGATTAGGTTTACTCTGCTCACACATCCATGCAAGTAAATTTTGCCGTGGCCCATCATTCAGCCCTTCGTTGCCTGCTTAACTTTCCTCAACTTCTTACAAAGGTACTCGTTGAAGCAATTACGGCCGTTTAAATCTGCGTCAGATGAAAATCCAACCGACCATGCATTTCGGTTCATCTAGTCATTAAAGTCGCATCCTGGCCCGTGAAGCCTTGTGATCGGTCGTAGCCAGGAGCTTGATTTGTCGTGAACGTGCTAATTACGCAGAGAGCCCCCGCGGAGTTAGTGCTGTAGGCTCTAACACACCTCAGCTCAGCTCAACTCCTCATTTGATCTTTTCCTTTTCTTTCCTTCAATAGGCCATAAGATCAGCAAAGCGGTACTCATGACAATCCTTCTTCTCATTTCCCCTCTGCCTTCTAGGTTTGTCGTAAACTGGCTCAAATAGTCCCACCATGCTCTCCTTCTGTCATCGGGAAATGGTGCCTGCAGTTCAGCTTTGAATCAAACCAGATGTTCAGATACTTGAACACGTTCTTGATTGTGATTTCCACGTTGCAGGCGATCAGTGGCCAGTGGGTGAGCTGAACTTTCCTCAAGTTGTGAATAGTATGGCTTTGGTCTTACCTACTAAGAGTTCAGTCTGGCCTCTAGATCCAACGCGTCGCAGTCTCTAGGACCGTCTTTACGCCGCTCTCCTTCACTATAGTTGTTTAGGCTGTGCATACCTTGAAAATTCCGTTCAATGCGACGCACCACAATAGAGCGGTCCAAGGACAGATCGCTGCGAAACCCTCGTGCATAACTTGATACTTTACTGTACCGTCTCCGCTTAGATTTCTTGACGGCTATGATAGCTGCTGATCATCCTGAGCAAGTATATGTAGGCACTTCTGTGCCCATAATTAAATTCTTCGAAAGTTCCAATATCCTCTCCGATGGGATCCAGTTGAATAAATTTTGCATAGGAACACACTTCTTGTTTACTGCTGAATCCCCCATTCATGTAACCTCGAAGATTCAATCATCCTGGAATTATGCCAGCGGAAAGGATAAGAAAAAAAGAATGAAAATATGAGTTGAAGAATAATTTTTTTATTTTTTCAAACGGTGAAAAATTTGAAATAATTTAGGTCATTTGCAACGAATAAAATTTCTGGACTATTAGTTTTGCTATTCACCTATTTTCCCTCTTAATAATTTGAGGTTTTTAATTTTTTTTTTATGATTTCATTCTGTTCTTCGATCAAGTTCTTATAATTTTTATCAAAAATTATTGTGTTCAGGTCTACAATTTTCTCACTTTATTCATCTCATCCTATAGTGTTGTAATATTGCAGTTGTAAGCCTAATTCTTATACTATAATGAATTCATCATCATCATCTAATAAATAATTTTTTTCTTTTGTCACAGGTCTAGTGTTTTAATTCACCGACTGTATGGAAGAGGATCGTGTCATAGCGTTCAATGTAATGATATAATTATTTGCTGAGATAATATTGTAATAGGTATTATACTTTTAATAAAGAAATGGCGCTGAAATATCAACTCGTGTCTTGGAATAAAATTTCAACTTGGAGATGAATACCTACCTATTAATTTTTCTAACAATCTATGTAATCAACTAAGAATAAAAAGGCTAAATTTGAGTTGTTTGATACGAGAAAATTGTAGCTGTTTATTGAAAAAATTCCTGGAGAATATCTTAGGGATAGTATATAGGTAATAACTAATAAGTCATAATCTTGTGAAATATTAGGGTGTGGTAAGCAAATTAAGAAAATAGAAACCTTTAGCGGGGTTCTGTTTCTGGAAGATTAATCTCTGCTAGAGTTTGCAACGGTTGTAATTATTTATAATGGTTAGCAGAAAACCGCTTGAAAATTTTGAATTTAGAAACGGTTATCGGTTCTTGATCGCACCGAAGGTTCTTGAGGTTACGCGACTATTGAATCGAAAAATAAATCGGTCATGATAAGGGTTAATGCAAGTTTTTGCGTTTTAGTGCCTTCAATTTCTCCATTATTGCTGTTTTTTCACTTCTTTTATCACCTGAAACAAGATTGAAAATAGGAATCGATATGAAGTGCCATGAGACAAGATTCAAGTTGTTATCAACTCTGTCGCAAAATAAAATTTTGCTACATTATTATCAGAAAGAACCGGTAGGTATACAACTAATAGCTCGACTGTGCCAGCAGTTCTGCGCTATTATCCTTTTCGATCTTTGTGCTTACTAATAGTCACCACGTTTCCAAGTCTGAAGGTTCTAAGTGACTAGCAATATTATGGTAATTTTTAATTTTGCGTGATTTATTTACTATTAGGTTAGTTGGAAAATAATTATCAAGCGGAAGTAGTTCTTTCAATATTCTTTCACACAGGTATGCTTGCAATATCAGAATTCATGTACTTGGGTAGTAATTATTGCCCAAGTATTATTATCTATGCACAATAAGGAGCTCCTTATTTGCGTGAGGATGCGAAAGTAGGCGCCCTTTGAAGAAACTGTAGTGGGCATTTTTTGGAAGCTGCCTGAAAAGGTGTTGTTTCAGAGAATTGTTGAAATCTTAATTTTTTTTCCTATGATAGAAAACAGTCATGCTCTTACCACTTTTCTGTATTTTTCAATCAATATTGACAAAGATGCGCCCATTTTAGTTTTGTATGTGTGTTTATGGCATTCGATCGTTTGCCCGTTCGATCGTTTGCTCGTTCGATCGTTTGCTCTTTCTATCATTTGCCCGTTCGGCTGTTTTCCCTTTTCGATTGGTTTCGATCTTTTGCTCTTTCAACCGTTTGGCCGTTCGACCGTTTGCCCTTTCGCTCGTTCGCCCGTTCGACCGTTTGCTTTTCGATCGTTGCCCGTTCGACCGTTTGCACTTTCTATTGTTTCACCAAAGTTTTAATTGCTCCGTTTCTACAGATTGTACCACGCTGCCGTACAAATAAATAAGGACGAACGTGCAAGATGACAATTTAGAGAAAGGTTTTCAACGTACATCTGATTGTGGACCCTTTTCTCAAAATCGTCATCTTGCACGCTCGTCCTTATTTATTTGTACGGCAGCACTGTGCCTTGTCTTGGTGACGTCACCTTGCATACCACTTTGGGAGGTAAATTGATTCAGTGAGTCTCCGTTCTGTTTGTCAACACGTCTCCGTCTGCCGTTCCGCCCTGTTATCAACAATTCCGTATTATCACTGTTTCGTCTCAGGCGCCTTATTTTAATCACGACACAGTCATAATTTTTTTATTCATCGAGTGCATCGTAGATTTTCTTTTATCCTCAAATTCCTTGCCATGCCGTTTGTAAGTATCTACGTGAGAATTGTTCAAACTTAAGTATACATTTTTTTTCTCACATTTACGTTTTGTTCATAATATACTTTCCCGTTTTAGGTTTGCCGAACTTCTGATGAAGTTATCGATAACAGGGAAGCTTTGAAAGAACGCTCTAGTAATCATAGCGATGATTATTTTGTAAGTAATATCAATATAAGGAATGATAATCCGTTAGAAAAACAACCCGTTCAGTTTCACAATTGTTTTCCTGATTGAATAAGGAAAAAAACGAAATAAAGCAAATACAAATAGGAAATACATCGAATAAATATTCATCATCCGTTTATCTGTGGATATATGCATTGTTTACTGACGTTTTTCTATATTTTATTTTCAAGATTTGTAGTCACTGTGGAAAAACATATCAATATCGCAAGACATTAAACGTGCATATTAGGAGTCATCATTTGGGTGACTTTTTTGTGAGTGAATTTTATTTCTCCTTTGAACGTGTTTTTGAAATAATGCCCTCATTTGAACTTGAATATCTCGTGTGTTCTACAGGAATGTGATCATTGTCATTTCAAAAGTGGTCGTAAATTCATTCTACAACGGCATATACTGAAGAAACATATGCAAGAGGGCAAGATACGTCAATGTATCGTCAATGTAAACAAGCGAAAATATACCCGTCCGAAAAACGTAAGTAACTTTGTAGATCGTACTCAAGTTTATTGCGGCAGAGGACGTTATCAGAAATTTATCTGAACCATGTAATACTGATTTTTTTTAGTTTCCGAAGTATCGTAAAGACGGAGATAATCTGTTGCAGAAGAAATACGTAAGCATATTCAGCCTATTTCATGAAACATAATCATATGAAATTCTGGAATAGCGTACTGAACAATAACCTTAAATTTTTCATGGCGTTATTTTCACGTCCGGTGTAGGATTGTACTGAATGTCAAAAGTCATTTACACGGAAGGATAATTTGTTACGTCATACAGCTTTTCATCATGGAAACAATGCTGAAGATTGTTCTTATGTGCGTATGCAAACTGAGTATTATGTGTACAGTTACTATGTCTAGTTGATTATTAAAATCATACATTCAATTGTTGTAGAAGTGTGACCATTGCGCGAAGAAATTCAGGGACAAAACTAGTCTCAGAAATCACGTTCGGAATTGTGAAATGATGCTTCAATCATCCGAATCCCTTAAGGTAACTTTTTGTTGAATCAGCGTCTTCGAAAACGGATTTCAAAAATTTTGAGTTGGAAAAAAATATCAGACTAGAAACTTTCTTGGTACCTACGCTGGTACAATTTAGAGCACAAAAGTGTTGGCCGGACTGAAGACGGTTCGTGATTAACATTTAGAAATTGTCGAGCTTTCAGTAGACGATTAAACTATCATCGGTAGAGCATCATCAATTAATTTTGAATCAATAACAATTCAGAGGATTTGTGGGTACAGTAAAACCTGTCTAAGGTAGAACTCGTTTGAAATGTTCTTTTGTTCCCTATATGAGTTTCCACGTTACAATGCGGATAGATAGAAAAAAGAACGATACTTGTACTTCAGATAATGTCTATTTCATAAAGAGTATGATTTATCGGCCCAGGAAAAATAGTCAGTCACACGGGAAAAAGGAGCCGTTAACCCCGGATGAGTAATTATTGAACGACATAACAAACTTCGAACATGGAAAAAAAGAACAGAACTTGAAGAAAAGTTCCAAGACGTTATTAAATGTATCAGGAACGGGAAAATGAATTCCCAACGATATTTTGATCGCATTTGAGCAGTATGGACAAAATCACACAGGAATTGATGGAGTGGTAAATAAAAACAAAAAACGGTATTATAAGAAAAAAACAATGCAACTGTCTGAAAAATGATTCTGTTTTCACGTTCATCGGGTTTTTGGGCTTAGCCACAGTCTTTTATATGAAAAAATTGTTGGGATTTCAATTTTTTTTTTTTTTTTTTTTTTTTTTTTTGTTTCAGCAGGTTTCTGTAATAAACAGGTTCTGCCCTTGACAGACTTTACCGTACTTTGTATTATTGGAAGATGAAAAGAGTTATCTTCAATAATATTTGACTATCAGTATCAGCTTATTTGTGTATGAATCCGAATATTTTATTTCTAAAACAAGAAAAGAAAGCTCTACCCGTTCATACAAAATTTTTTTATTCTATTTCTCGTCACGTTTCGATAACATCGTAGTCTTTATCAAACGAAAGTGCAGAGGAAATGAGAAAAAACGAAAGAGGAGTCGAAATAAAAAGAGAAAGTGTAAGAGATTAATCAGATACCAGTTGTAGCCGGTAACGATTGCTCATCTCCGATTGCTGTGCAGTAGACTCTTTCTAAACGTGGCGAATATCCTTCAAAATTAACATTGCCAGACCAGTGCGCTCATTTTGCTTTTCTTCATCTTTTTCATGCTGGGAGAGTCTCTCAGACAAAAGCTGACGAGTCTCACCAACATAAAAACAGAGCCTACTGTACAGTAATTGGAGACAAGTAATCGTTACCGCCTATTTTTGTTTTCCTTTTCTCAGCCTAACTCTTAATCCTTGTACAATCAAAAATTTATTTCATTTATTTTTGTTTCTAGTTTCAGAAAAAGCTGTATACATGTCTGGCTACCAAGTGTGAACTGAAATTCACCACTCAGTACTTGCTGAAGAGGCATTATGAAGAGATACATGGCGTTCAATTTGTTTATGAAAGTTTGAAATTTGAATCGAGGGAAAAATTCAAGGAGTGGTTGGTTGATCTTCAACGGAACTCAGCATCGCAGTTCTCCGTGTTCAAAGTGTGGAAGAACTCAAAATTTAATAACCAAAAAATGCGGTGTCACCGTACTGGATTACAAGTAATAAAGAGAGAAAATAGGCTGAGATTTGGAAAACTAGGTGGAACTAAAAAACTAGACGGATTTTGCCCGGCAGAAATTGTTTTTCGTGAAAATACAACAGATAAAACTTGTGAAATTACTATTCAGAAAACTCACGTAGGTCATTTGACGAATTCTGAAGAGGAGTGGATGTTTCTCAGCCCTAATTGTAAAAAGAAAAGTGATATTGCTCACAAACTTTCTTTGGAGTTACCTTTAGCGACTATTCTTTCAGAATACCAAGTTCCATCAACAGGAGAGCAGTTGGAACAAACCAAAGTCATTAGTTATAATGAGATTATCAATATTGCGCCAACTAATGAGTTAAATTCCAAGTACCAGGCACCATTTTCTGATGATCAAAAAAATGTTATGAGCTTTATATGTGATAATAAGGAATCAATCTTGTTATTTAAGGCTGAAAACAAAGAGGATGAGGAATATGGGGTGCTGGGAAAGAAAGACTTTGCCATTGTATTTATGAATTCATATCAAAAAAATTTACTGCAAAAATACGGGAACAATGTATTAGTTTATGATAGCACCCACAAAACAACTCCAAACAATTTTTTATTGCACTCAATTGCAATAATAGATGATGATTGGGAGAAAGTTGCCGTAGCTTTTTTACTGACAAACAGGAGTGATACAACTGTTTTAGAATTATTTTTGCACTGTATTAAGGATCGAGTGGGTGTTTTGGTACCTGCGACAGTTATAACTGATGTGCAAACATCATTTCAAACAGCATTTGAAGTAGTAATGATGTATGTACCGCAATTTACGTTATGGTGTATATGGCAGGTTTATGAATGTTGGCGTAAGAATCAAAAGAAAATTAAAGATTATAAGAAAAGAAAAATTGTCATCATGAAGTTGTATAAATTATCTCAAATGACTGATATTGATGAATTTGAGAAAAAACTGTTGGAGTTTATAAGTAATGATGACCCTGATTTGCAATTGTTTATTCAATACTTTGAGGAACAATATGCTCACAAAGCAAGCCACTGGGCGTATTGCTATAGGATTGATAGTGAAATTAACACCAATATGGAGGATAAAATATGTGAGAAAATGAAGATCAAAACTGTGTATGAATGTTTGAAATCCATCTGTACATATGTTGATTTTATACCAAGTTATGATAAGATAAAATCCATCCATTCTCAAAGAACACAGAAATATAAAGTTCTCCGCTCTAGACACCACAGAGCAGTGAAATGTAAGAATAGGTATACAGTTGACGTGTTCAACTCTGAAATGGAAAAATGTACTCATACCTGGTTAATATCATCATCTGAAAAAGAAGAAGAAAAACAAGTTGTTGATAGTGAACCAAGGACAGAAGATTGTGAAGATAATTCAATGATTGATGATGATGAGGAACAGGCAACAGAGTGTGACAAGGATGAAGAAAAATATCTTCAAATATTTATTGTCCAACGCAACATTAATTTTGACAGAAGTAAAACAGCTCTTCAATGTACGTTATGTAATATATCATTTCATGAATTCTCCTGTACATGCGTGGACTTTCTAATCAAGCGTAATATGTGCAAACATATTCATGCTGTAGCTCTAAATTGTAGAGATAAAAATTGTCAATGTAAATGTAGCCCCAGTTCTGATGAGATGGTAGTTCCTAAAGAAGAAAATCAGTCTGATGAAGAAAGTATACCTGTGAATATGAATGACAGAAATTATGACAATGAAAGTTATAATTATGACAACGTGGCTGATGATAATGAACCTCATAATAGTTACTTGAACACAGAATTCATTGAATGTATGAAAATTGATATAACAAATCAAATCAATAATTTAAATGATGGGGAGACATTAGCTCGGATTAAAAAATTTATATTCTGCAATGATACATCTGCTACGTTTGAAACAATGAGATAAAAATGAGATACATTAAAGAATTCTCTCTTATGAAGTGGGCCTACTCACTTAATTTTTTTGGTTTCAATGATTCAATTTGTGTGTTCAGAATTTTTTGTCAACATGCATTGTGTTCTGTTTTTCATTATCTCCCCCCCCCCCCAGTTCACCACAGTGGCAATGTTCTTTTAATACCTTTTTTTTTTGTCTCTATTTCCTCAGTTCACTATGTGTTTCTAATGTGATTGTGAATAATTTAATATTTATATTTTCATTTTGAAAATGCCAAATTGTCATGTGTTTTGAGACCTATAAAATTGAGGAAGAGGCAATTTTTTCCATTACTTTTTACCAAAAAGGTGCAGCTCTTGTGAATTTAGCACCTCCTTCTGGCTTTCAATTTTTTTTTTTATTATTGTACCACGTTGTAAGTTGATATTAAATTATTGCATTTTTATTGCTTTCATTTCCTTTTTTTTTTTTTTTTTTTTTTTTTTGAGTTTACAGTACCACAAGTTTCATGAATGCAATAGCCTACAATGAATAATAAATTTGAAGATTACAGTACCGATCAATCCTAGCAGAAGCAAACTTTGTTTCAGCAACTTGTTGCTTTATTGCTTGTTTCAACACATACCATATTTTCAATAATTTAAGATGAATATTTTACAAATAAAATTGTAAAAAGCAGTCACAAATGTGAAAGGTAGAAAATGAAAAGAAGCTTAAACCTATTGAAAAATTTGCAGTCGAGGTAAAAGAGAAAAAGAGTGAATGCGTGTAACCATATTATCAGAGTATAAGGGTCCTTAGAAGTTATTGACCCGCAAAATGAAAACATGAATGCTGGGAGCGTAATTTTGACAGATACTTCAGTTGAAAGAAATACTTACAAATTGCAATTTTGAAAAGACAATTAGAAAAATTGAGAAAAAAACAACAAAGAAATTCAAAATGTATTTTGAATTACTTATAACATTGGTAAAAATCTAAAACTTGAAACAAAAAAAAAAAACAAAGATGAATAAAATTGTGAATACAGTGTAATCAGGAATGACGAGAGGGGAGTGGGGGAGGGGGGATTTTGTCCTCGGGCCCGGCTATGTTAGGGGCCCGAAGGGACCCCATTTTCAAGGGGAGAAGGCAAAAAGAATTCCTTGGGGGCTCCGCTGTGTTTCTTGACCCGGACCTGACTGGAGCTCTTGACAGACCTAACAAAGTCAGACTTTGCCCTTGAGGTTTAAAGTTGAGATTCAAAAAAAAAAATCTAGTTTTAGGTCCTCAAGAATTGGCTTGGTAAGTTCATTAAGATCCAAACATCAACCTTCAGCTAAGAATCAATTACATTCCCTCAGACCTTTGGCAAGATACTGCAAAATCCACAATTTGAGATCCAGTAAATAGTAATAAATGTAAAATTCTGATCTAGAGAACATCTCATGTTAGACAAGACCTAGTGGGCTTCAGTAGACTTAATTCCCACATCTGAGGAGGGTTTGAAGTATTCAAACCTTGTCCTGGATAACTGAAAGAGACTCTAATTTCCTTTGCAGACAAAATTGAAAGAGAGAATTCAAAAGTTTAGACGCTAGCACAAATCATTCTCGGGTTCCTGAACTTGAGACTCAAAAACAATTTAAATCTCAGGAAAACATGAATCAATAGTTTGAGACCCAAAGACAAATTTGGGATTGGGTCAAAAAAATACAATAATTCCCTGGTCTGCCAAAATTGCTGGAAATAGTTCAAACGTGTACACAGGGACCAGGCCGAACAAGAGAGGGGGGCTGGGATTTTGTCCCGTGCCCAGCTCTATTTTCAAGGAGAGTGGGCAAACATTTTTTTTTTTTGGGGGGGGGCTCGCTGTGTTCCTTGCTCCTGACTTGACTGGAGCTCTTGACAGCAGAGTATTGCAGCCAGCCAAAAGCCGAATTTTCAGCCATCAAGCCAAAAGCCACAAGCCAGCTTTATGTCTACTCTTGGAAGTCAAAAGCCGAATTCTGCCAAATTTTTTTGGCTGATTTTTGGCTTATTTTTCATATTATATTATACGCACAAAATGACGTGTGACATGCTTCTTGTTGCAGCAGTCTGGTTTTTGCCACGTTTTTGGCTTTCTGCCTTGTTTGCCAGTATTTGTCACTCAATTCACAGAACACAGATTCAGATTTTTGTTACGTTTTTCATTCCCTAGCTGCAACAAAACGACAACAAAATCATCAACCAGCCAAAATTTAGCCAAAAATCAGCTGAAATCCTGACAAAAAATCAGTGAAAAGCCAGCCAAATTTTTCTGATCAGCCATAAGCCAAATCCGAATTGTTCAAGGTCGTCAGTTCCAACTGCTTCAACCCTAAGCCGAAGCCAAATTTTTCGGCTGCAATACTCTGCTCGACAGGCCTGATGCATGAGTATATAGCTATACTTGATCCAACTTAAGAGCTGCCCACAGGCCACAACCTGTGATGCTTGCATTACAAAACGGAAGGGAAGTTGTATTGAATACATACAACTTCCCTTCCATCTTTTAATGCAAGCGTCACAGTCACAGGAATTGTGGGCAGCTCTTTGCAGTTGGATTGAGAATAGGTAATAATATTTTTTGAAACTAGTACAGTCGAGGAAAACTATCATACATTTAGCATCTGAGCGAGACGGTCGTGTATTCTGAATCTGAACATTATTTCATGCCTATCGTGTTATTCCTTATTGTGGGCAAGGGCTTGTAACCGAAATGATTTGAACCGGTTATAAAGGTTATCGCCTATCGGTCAGGGAGGCTACAAAACTTGAAACAGTTAGCGGTCAAACGGTCAGAGGAAATACTCCAAAAAATTTCGGTCATACCTGTTTTATAACCGCTATGACCGTTCTATAACCGCTTGAAATTTGTTTTGGTTAACGTAAGGAACTATAAAGATAGGTATGCGCAAGTGATAAGAACGCGGCCTTCACCATCTAGCGCCTTATTCACCATGCTGATAAAGTCGCAGGAGGAGCAATTTCAGTTACCTCCTTAGAGAATTTAAATCATCAAACCTCGAAATACAAGAATTTGAACTCCAAGATAAAGTGAAACTCGCTTATTTTTTCGTTTCTAACCATATATAATCTATCTAAAACAACCGAAATTCGATTTTGTGATTTAAATTTTCACACGGCATTCCGTAATCCTCTTGAAACGGCTCCTCCTTCGCTTTTATCAACATGGCAACGCCACGGGGACGGTTCTCATCTTATCACTTGCGCATACCTACCTTTATAGTTCCTTAGTTAACGGTTATTGGCTCGGTCAAAGAGGTTTTAAAATTTGAAACCGTTATTGGTCAAACGGTCAACAAACAATTTTTGGTTTCGGTCACGGTTATGTAACCGTTATATAACTATTATATTCCAAGTCTTAGTGGGCAATGGGCATAGCCCGTGTCTCAAAAAGTCGAATTCACCAACATCCGAGGAAATTATTTTCCCTCCCCAAGTGGCGTGAAATACGGACTCATGACGTCACTGCCCTGTACCCAACCAACCTTTCCGGATGATTATGTTTGGCATTCCTTGGTCTTTCTTATCTCAACTTTCCTGTAGTTATCCTATCATCTGCAAAATTAATATCTTCTACCGTATTAATATTACAGTTTCATATAATTCTGAAAGATAAGTAGAATTTCCACTTGGTTCTACAAGTGTGAACAGCCAAGTTTTCCAATACTCGTTCTCATATGAGATATTATTCTTTACTTCGAGGCCGACGCAAAATCGTGATGATTACAGCTTCGTGACACTCATCGCACTGGTATCAATACCTCACTAACGACAATAATTTTCATAGTAAAGTACTGTTATAATTTTTCTCTTCGATGAGTTGAATAGAATGTGAATAATGTCAAGATGGGTACACGTCGTTGTTTTGCGTTCGTCGCTTAAACCAGTCATTCTCTCATCACTTTCTAGGGCTTTCCATAAGTCCGCGTAAGTTCATTTTGAGGTTACTCGTTTACCAGATTATTCAATATTCTGTGCTTCAAAGTTTTAAAAAACAATGTTCATCTTTCTTTTATTCTCTTTCGCCTGATTATTAGTTCTTCTGTACGTTTCGAAATTGTATTTAAAGTTCCTCTTTTTGATTCATCCCTGTAGATATTTATCCAGTCATTATGATACCCTCAAGGTGAACCCAACTGCAACTCTCCGTGAAATTAAGGATGCTTATCTGAAACTTACAAAAGAAGTAAGTTTTGTAATTTACTCGTACGAGACATCACAAGTTGTCAAAAAAGTCTTATGATTCGCTGAGGAACACATGGTTATTTGACTCTCTTCAAAACCGCTATTCTTTTTTTCAATTTACTTTGTTATTTTCTAGTATCACCCTGATTTACATCCTGGTGACCCGAAATGTCACGAGCGTTTTATCGCCCTTCAAGAGGCGTACAAAGTTCTTAGTAATCCTGATACGAGACGAGATTATGACACGAAAGCTAGAAATAGACCGCCTCCTAGGTATCAACGCCCATATTCCTATCCCGATTTTACTCAAAGGGATGAATGGCTCAAACAAGAAGAGTTGAGGTAAAATTTTATGAAACTTCTCGTTTGAAGAAACACCGAAAATTTTTATTACCTAACGCCTTATTCTTTTGTTCTAGGAGGCAAGCTCAGTATTCAAGAGAAAACTTCAATGAATTTTACAGCAGGCCTCATAAGATGACCCCAGAAGAACTGGAAAAATTTTATAAATACAAAAAATTTGTGCAAGGCGATAGATTCTTGTATTATTTATTCGGTGCGGTCCTCGCCGGTGTCGTACTCGAATCATTTTTGTTGAGGTGAGTTACAATTTTCACACTACGACGTTTCAAATTGTCCTCGAATCTAATTCATGTGATCATGAAATATTGGACAGAATTAAACAAAGAAGGGTCTGCTGGGATTTTGAAAAAAAGTGAGGAAAAAAGAGCGACAAAAAATTGAATTGAAAAGTGAAATTTAAGATGTCGAAAATTATTTTTATCTCGCCAAATCATTCAAGTGATGATTTCTTGTGCAGTTACAGTCGCGATCAGAATTGGCAGTATCCTTCACATGGTTATGGACATAGACCTTCTTATCCAGGACCACCAGCCGTTTATGGAACACAAGTGGAGCACGAAATGAATAAATTCAGATCATTCATGGATGATGATACTTTCAAAACAATAACCAGAAACCGTGAAGATCCAAGCAATTCATACCCGAATGAATGGGAAGAACGAAATACAGCTTCTGGAAGACGCGAATTTTGATTGTTCGATCTAGTGTTACCGTAGTAGTTTCTATGGTTTTTCTTAATAGTTACTATAATAACTGAATTGATTATATTCTTCGTTTTTCGTAATCATTCTGTAAGTTATTCGGAATGAATAATGATTAATTTTGCGTTCAAGATGAGTCAGAAACCCTGTTTTCTAATGAGTATCAATGAGGTGGAAGTATTGTATGCAAGAACGATCAGTTTCCCATCATTGTTTTATATTAAAAACATTATTCAACCCGCGAAATTATTAATGAACCGAACACATGCAATTTCGAAAGTATCAGTAACATTTGATCACTCTGTTAAATCTCTAAATTTTGCCCAATATTCTTGTTTGAACGAGATGTAACGTACATTTAGGTCGTTCTGATTGCGATTTATGACACTTGAAATCAGTGTTGAAGATGATACGATTGCAATACTTCAATCTTGAAATTTACCGTTCGGTGAAAATATGGAATTCGTTTTGTTGTGTAATTAGAGGATAAGATAGTTCATACTTATTCAAGTTTTGTCCCATTTGTCTTGGAATACGTGCTATTTTCGGAAGGGATTTCGAAACATCATATTTTTTCTACTCTTCGATACATTAGTTGACCCGAAACTGCATCAATCTCTTTGCTCCACCCTCTTTGTATGCGATATTACACTTTACTAAGACCATAATTTGAGAATGAAGGGACAACAGCACGCAAGAACACGTTACAACATTGGAGAAAATTTAATAATACATTGATAAACCACTCTGTACAATTTACATCATTAGAAATATAAACAGGAAAAATAAGATTAGGGTACGTTTTATTAAAATCTCGTCGAGTACAATCTTTCAAGATCAAATAAGAAACTCTCATTTTGTGATGTATGATTGATACAGTTCATAGAAATTGACTTATTAAAAATCATTTTTACCGTTTAAAATCCTTCGATTATGGGTACTTGGTAACAATTCTTCATGAAGCTCGAGAATGAAATAAAGCAATTGGTAGTTTTTTCTTATATTAGGAAGGGGTAGACTTCATTCAAGACGTTGAATTGCCTATTTGCGCCGTGAAAGTTATCGGTAAGACGTACGTTGTTGCGCAATTATGAGGATCTTCGGTTTGAAAAATTTGACGTCCTTCACTATCGACGTATTCAGCGTATGATAAGGAATAAATACTTTGGAAACCAAGACGTGCAACTGCTTTTGCGGAATAGTAGCTCGAGCAATCCGCTTTCACCATCGAGATGTCGTTCATTTCAGCTATTTCTCTACAAATAAGAATAATTCAAATCATTGATTAGTCAATGCTTCGACTTCCTGAGAAAGTAATTGTTTCACTCTACTTTTTTTTTTTTTTTTTTAGAATTGAATAATTTTATTAAAATGGTAGTGATAGTAATGCATGTTCGGTTTATCGGTGTTAACTTATGAAAATAAAAATAAAGTTTCCGTATGACCGGTCATGCTCGTGAACTGACAGATTGCATCTTTCGTAAGTCCGAGTTAGGTAATATTATTATTTTTTAAATTCAAAAGTTTATTCTGTCTTACGTTGTAAATTTCGTGCGAATTTAGAAAAACTAAAAGCAACAAATGCCAAAAACCATTTTTTTAATTCACCAATATTTAAAAAAACGAATGACCTAATCTTGAAGTCTTCAGTAAACTAATGTATCGAGAATTGAAGTATTGTCGTATGCATATTATTTTATGAATGCGGTCAATTCATTACGTACCTACCCACTAAGAAAAAAAAAAAAACTGTAGGCCTAGGCCTAACAACAAAAATCGCGTTTATTATCGCTTGGTTTGTTGTAATATGTGAGAAATTTTTCCCGATTTCTTTCTATATTGAGTGAGATCGTCCTGAATCTTAGTTTGACCACAACAATCAAAAAAAAATTCAAGGTGAAGCTTTAATGCTCAAAATTTGAATTCATTTTTAAAAATTATTTGCATTTATAATCTTACATTGTTTTCTTTATTAGAGCTTTAGAAATTCCTTGGCCTCGATAACTTTCGTCGACCGATAGTATCACCATGTCCAATATTCGATCAGCTTGAGGAAAACGACCAAAAACGTTGGACTTATTTTTCAACGTAGTCAACAACGTTAAAATCTTCTTAAATTTTGGATTTTTACAGTTTTTAATGACTTCGAGCGTTGCATTATCATCGATCTCCTTTGTATCTCGTTCCATCAAACCATTCAGACTAATGCCTAATAAACAACCGGAAGACGTAACGGCTGCTAGCGACAAACCTGTAATAATAAATTTCGCAATTAGCTAGAATTCGATATAATTTGTTTTTTTGGATGATACGGGAAATAGCCTGAGAGTCAGTTATCACCGACAAAGAATGATATACTCGTAGCTACCAGCTACTGAAGAGAGTCATAAAAGACAGCAAGATGGGAAGGCCTCTTCCCTAACGCGCAAAAAAGTATTCTTGTAAGTTGACTAATAAAATAGAATTGTACACTCAAGATCTTTTGAAAGGAGGACCGGTTTGGCAATCCCTACATAAAGACAAAGAAGTTGCAATGAGCTGAGTGGATCCGGATACCGAGGGACGAGTTCTTAAAAAATGGAAAAGTCTTTGGTCTATTCGCCCAGCATCATCAGCCATCATCAGTAACACTATCAATAGTACAATACAATGGTATACCCTTCCTATAGGTGTCGAAGAGACAGACGCAGCAATCAATAGAATGTGGAGTAAATATTGGTAGGCTCCGATGTCCGGATGAGATTCTATGGGAGAGAATATTAGAAGGCCCTATGGACGCAGAAGTGCCTGCATACCTGGACTTGCAGTAAGAAAGACAAAGGCTATAATTATTATTCACGACTCGTCGGTAGTTCAATCCACCCACCTTTTACCTGCATTGAGCATCGGCATAGCCAAATGAATAAAGATCATGTTTCATGTCTTCTATAGGTACAAGGTGGGGTAGAAAGATGTTACCACTTGAACGAAAAACTCCGCGAGGATTCGGCGAGAATTTCGTGGAGTTCCCCGGTTGACTGGTAACATCTTTCTGCTCCACCCTATATACCCGATAAACCAGATCGACCAAATAAATGAATCGATTATGAGTAAAAATCGACCAAAAGATCACTCTAGTAAGTGACCAATAATAGACCAATTTTCCCAGTCGATTTACTTCCGCCCCTTTCGACCATAATTATTTGGACCAGATTTCGACCATCTTTGACAAAAATTTGACTGATAAAATTGGTCGATTTCTATAGGTCACGTAGATTTTATAAAATGGTCTATCCTTACTAATAGACCAGATTTTGACCGTTATTGACACAAAAAACACTCACGCAGTCGCGTGAGTAGTACACGACTTTTCCTTTGACTATAATTAAAACTCCCAAAACTCATTTAAAGAATTATTGCTACTAACAATTCATGAATTTTATTTATTCTCTCGGCACCTTCCTTCTAAAGTATGAACTGCCATGAATCATCATCGCGGCTAAGAAATTTTCCAGTTACATGTGAAAAAAATTGTTCACCACGTTAATCAGGAACAACCCTTCATCATTCCATCCCTCACGCTCCAAACTCTCCTGATACACTAACGAACAAATACACCCAACCCAAATCTTATTAACTCACGGATCTCACCTCAGATCTCACTCAAGAAGCTGGTGCTAGTCGAAATTGAAAATTGTACTCCCATTTCTCGAGACACCTCGAATCAACTCTTAAGGAAACCTGAAGGGACGGGTGTAATACCTCTTTTTTGCACTAGAAAAAGTCGGTAAAAACGGTTAATTTCTTTCTGAGCAGTAGACAGCATAAAATGGTCTTTCATGGCCGATATTTAAGCAACATTCACAAATTACCATAATTAGACCACTTTTAACGAGAAAAATCGGTTGTTTTCTGGGCAATAGACACACCATACGACGGTCTCTAGTTGGGTAGTATCAACAGACCACTACATTTAGACCACTTCTTACATGGAAAACCAGTCTATGTCTAAGCCTTTCTCAAGTGAGGGAACAGAGGAATGAATATAGTAGACTCGTTAACAGGGTTATATTGAGGCGGGTGCAGTTTTTGTCTACGAGTTTGTAAGCAACATGACAGTTGATTCATTCTGATATCTGCCAACAGTGCCAGCAGTGGCGAAGCTACGGAGTGGGCTGGGTGGATACGAGCCCACCTGAAAAAAATTGCCCCATGCTATGTCCCACCCTAAAACATGTGACGGTGATCTAGAATGAATGAAACTAAAGAAATCTTCAACTTCCATTTCGCTGTGCAAGTATAATTAAAATTGGTTAAAATTGGTTGAGGAAAAAACTCACAAGTAGCCGCGGCCCATATTGACATGTTTCATGTCTTTGCTCTGGTCTCATTGTGATTCTCAAAATCTGCGAATCCGAATTGGTGAGTCCGAGCCTCCCCTCTTCTCTGTAGTTTCTACCCTATCATAATATAATGAAAAGGTGTAGGCTAGATTTATATACTAGGTTAAGAAAACGCTGAGAGCCATTATGAAGCTAGTAGCTTGTGACGTCATAAGTTTGGTGGCGTCATAAGCCGATGACGTCATAAGTCGGTGACGTCATAAGTTGTTAAAGCTGGTCCGCTTACAACATTTGAAACATACTAAAGCAGGACAAACGAAGGGCGCGTGTGAGGCCCAGTAATCTCATCAGCCTG
The DNA here is from genome assembly GCA_035079395.1 of Aspidiotus destructor. Taxonomy (NCBI): domain Eukaryota; kingdom Metazoa; phylum Arthropoda; class Insecta; order Hemiptera; family Diaspididae; genus Aspidiotus; species Aspidiotus destructor. Next base: position 3,173,725 of record JAVHKZ010000003.1, on the reverse strand, counting down.
AAATAAGTATACTAAAGTAAACTTATACTAGACCGAGAAGCGAGACAGATCAAGCGAGTGTGCCGCTCTAAAGCCTTAGCCTAGAATTCTAAAATATTTTTGTCTCGCATTGTCCACAACATAGGCTATATGATTGGGCAAAATTTTGAAAATATATGAAACATGATCTTTATCTTTTTGGCTGCGCCAAGAAATTCAATACCCCCTAATCATTCTCTCTCCCTCTCCCTCTCTCTTCTTTCGTAACCAGCCAGTAACAAAATTTTTTAGCTCATGTGCGAAAGTTTCTAAAAATCTTGGTCAGTAATGGCCCACGCTAAAAAAAAGCTAGCTTCGCCTATAAGTGCCGGCGCTACAATTTGCGAGGCCCGGGGCCAAAAATAGACGAACGAGGCCTTTTTGTTTATCATACACTCTTTTCACCATCGATGTAAGATTTAAGAAAATATACGCTTCTCTATGAGTAACATTTTCTTATGACGTTTTAGCAGCACATTCACACAATAATGAAAGCAAAGAACAAAAATTCTGATAGGAATGTTCACTGAATGACAGAGCGCGAGGCCCGGGGAGATCGCCCCGGTTCGCCGGGCCCAGCGCCGGCACTGCAGTGCCAAGTAATCCACTGGAAATTATGGTCGAAATTGAGTGACTGTGCGATTTGCACAAAAATAGACCAAAAAAAGGGTGAAAACATTAATAGACGTTCGGTAAAAATCGACTGAAAATGGACCAAGATATAGGCTCAAAAATATCAGTCCAAAAATCAACTGAAAATTTTGGTTATAATTTGGTAACTACATGCACTTCACACCAAAATACTCATTTAAGACCAAAACACGAATAAAAGTATTGGTAAATGTTTCGAGATAATCGACTGGAAAAAGATCAAAATATATCTGAGTCATATCAGCCCGCGGAAAGAAAATCTGGTCAAAATTGAGTAACTTTACCTGCAAGTTACACTCGAGCCCTTATTTTAGACCAAAAAAGAAAATGATGAAACTATTATAAGTACATATTGACCGAAAATCGACCAAAAATGAACCAAAATATATGTCTTGAGAATAGCCGCCCAGTATTCGACTGAAAATTTTGGTCAAAAAATAGTCATCATAATGTCATTACTTGGAACGTTCATTTTAGACTAAAAGAAGAGCAAAAATTTCGATCTATATTGAGAGAATAACGACTAAAAACATACCAAGATATATTTCACGGACAATGACAAAAAACCGACCAGAAATTATGGTCAAAATTCAGTGGGAGAACTGTCCGACCAACAATCGACTAAATAAAGATTAAAAAATTCAGTCGATTAATCTCACATCCTAGAAATCTACCATTTTCTGATGCTACTACCTACTATAATTTGGTCTATTTTTGGTCGTACGACCAAATGGTGATAGTCGATCTGGTTTATCGGGATCAGCACCTGTTCGGGCTGGAAAATTAAAGTTCATTGGGTTGCAAAAAGCCTGAACACGAAAAATAAGCTGATGAATTTATTAACAGATAGCTTTACTCATATTATATTCGATTATACACAACAAGATGAGGTGAAATAAATTACGACGTATCAAAAACTGATTTTGGAAAGCCAGTCCAATTTTAACACGCAACACTCCTAATTTCCTCAACAATTACGTAAAATGTCACCATTGCTAACTTCTCTCCCCGATCTTTCCATTGATGAAGGAAATGTATTTAAAAGATTATCCGGATGAACAAACTATAAACGAAATAATATCTCAACCTTGGCATTAAACTGCAATTAATAAACTTTGATGAACTCACAAAGCTTACTTATTAGTTTTTATTACTATTTTTTTATGGACTCAAATAGCCCACCTATATGACTAGAAAAACATATGTACGCATTATCTAATATTAGGGTATTTTATGTTTCCGAATGGGTAATTATAGTTATAGCTACTTTGCGTCGCCAAGCGTTACCATAATTTGTTCGACCTAAATATATTTTTCAAAATTCAAACAAATGAAATAATATTTGATTTCTGGTTGCGGAGGAAAAGATTCATTTCAAGTAAGCCCAACTTGTGCAGAGATCCTTCACTCGTCTCAATGGGATGTACTTATATTTATTTTTGAGAAATCATATAATTTTTCGTATTATGGAACTTACCAGCAGGAATGCAGTTTAAACAATATTCTTCTAATTCAGGACAAGTAGTATAAGGTTCGTCTAAAAGGCCAATAGCTACATTGAGCGGTTCGTCTCGAAAAAAGAATTTCCTCAAAAAGTGTACTACTTTCTCTGTGTCATCTGTCGTAATTGGAACGATTGTATACGGCACTTTATTACCAGCGACTTCATTCATTTTTAGTTCTCCGTGATTCCGCACCTAAAAACAGAAGTAGAAGCTCAGTTTATTACTTCGTGTCGCTTTTACGATATTGTGAACCAAATTACTGTAAAATGACTTCTCGGGGTGTGAAAGGAATATTGGATTTTTGAAAACAGGATATTGGGTTATTTTTCTCCCCTGGGCTTTGCTATGGCTGAAAAGAAGACAGGAAAAAGGAAAGTTCCTTCATCTTACAAACAAATTTTCAATTACAGATGATGGCGTTTTAGATTCCGTTTTGGAAATGGTTAACTATCGCTGCGATTAGAGAGTGTCCCAGATATTACGTGGATCCCTCTGCCGGCGAGGTGAGTGATTGCAACTCTATTTCTCTTTCCTCGTTGTATACCTCCATCTACTCCATCTACTTTTAAAATTACCAGACGACATTACATCAAGAAAATACGAATGATGCTAAATTTGAAGATAATTTAATATTGCAAAAATTATTTAATTAAAAATTTTCACAAAAAGTTCTGTGGGTTGTAGGACCTTGGTATGGGTCAATATATCTAACATGATGCTTCTGTCATTTAAACTTCCAGCCCAGTCACCCAATATTGATCTACGCCAATGACAAACGGATAAATTCACAGCTATATTGAACTAATTTTTCCACATCAATAAAATTTTTGTTAAAACAGGAAATATTATGGAAATTGAGTGCGTCGTAGGATGCATTTTAATATTCAAAGAATACTCCTGTAATTTATCATGATCTAGGCCATCTCTAATGACGCAATAATCTTAGACTTCAAATTTACTCAAGAATATGATAATGGAATATCAGTACCTATACTCGGGTCGCTCGTATTTTTTATATCGAAAATTTTGCGCAGGAAAAATCGAGTGCTTATTAAAAATTCACGGGAGGTACTACGTATCATCACTATATCGAGTGGAAATTATTTCCAATTTTATTGCTTTTTAAATTTTTTTGCATAGGATTGCAAGACTTGAATGATCGTGTAGAAAAAGCAGCACTTAATATAATCAGGAAATAGTTTTTGTCCTACCGGTTTACCGGTCCATCGTGAACTTCCTCGTAGGGTATGAACTATAAACTCGGTCTAGTACATACTTCGTATATATCAACGTAATAAAAATTAAATCGGAGATAAGTCTGAATATTCGTGCGCAGTAATCATGCATGATGTACAAATATAACGTGTTGGTACCTTGATAGTGGTAGTATCTACTAAGGGTATACCACAATAAGTTTTCAACGAAAAAAATAATCACAAAATACTGCGAAGCACCAAAATGGCTCAATGCGCTCAAAAAGGGTCGAAATTTCCTCAAGTTGGAAAATTGCGAATTTTATTCGATTCTCTTGTGAGATTTCGCGATGGAAAAATCACCCAAATTACCCTACGAAGGTTCAAAATGGATGTACGCGTCCAAAAAAGGTCAAAATTCTCCAAAATAAAAAAATTTCGTGATCTTAGAATTTGATGAACAAGGGTAAACGTGCAGAATTTTCGGTTACTTCACGCAATGAGGCAAAGTTTACGGACAAGCTTGTTTTCTGTTGTGAACTCGCGGTGAGAGATTGAAGGAGGCCCCGCTTCTGATGAAGCAGGGCAAACGGGCAAACATAGAGAATTTTTGCTTCGTTCACACTGTGAGGCAAATGTCACAGAGAAGCTCGCTCTCTGTTGTAAACTCGCGGTGAGAGATTGAAGGAGGCCCCGTCTTTGATCAACAAGGGTAAACGTGCAGAATTTTTGGTTACTTCACGCCGTGAGGCAAATGCTACAGAGAACCTCGCTTTCTGTTGTCAACTTGCGGTGAGAAATTGAAGGAGGCCCCGTCTTCAATTAGGGCGGGCAAACGTAGATAAATTTCCGTTGTGTCGGCCGCTAGAGAAAACCGAGACTACAAAGCTTGCTTTCTGCTGTGAACTCGCGGTGAGAGATTAAAGGAGGCCCCGTCTTTGATCAACAAGGGTAAACGTGCAGAATTTTCGGTTACTTCACGTCACAAGGCAAAGGTTACAGAGAACTTCGCTTTCTGTAGTGACCTCGCGGTGAAAGATTGAAGGAGACCCGTCTCTGATTGAGAAGGGCAAATGTACAGGAATTTGCGTTGTGTCAGCCGCTAGAGAGAACCAAGGTTGAGAAGCTGGCTTTCTGTTCTACACCCGCGGTAGGAGGTTGAACAAAGAGTAATAATATGTACTGAAGTCCCATCTGACATTTTCATATGCTTTTTGGGTCTCTTGTGGGGAAATCCATCTCAAAAACGACAAAAACTGATTGGGGAGATGAGTGTGCCATACACCTACTGAAGGTATGCGATGCCTAACGCTATGATACGCTCGCTGCCGCGACCAATTGTTGTGAAATAGCAAATAACTTTCATTTTTTGAAGTTTTCTACGCTTTTTGGTACTCCAGGAATTTTTTGATCATTTTTCTTAAACTCTGGAGGCAATTTCATATGGGGGTTCATAAGGATGGCCAAAGTACTTCAAACATTCATGGGGTGACTTCCCTCACCTGTCTCAAAGAGCGAATGACCTCCAGTTTTGGAACTGCTCAAGACTTTTCATTGCTTAGGTAGTTTTTTGATTATTTTTCCTGAGGTCTGTCAATGATTTCATGTAAGGATCCTCTCTGAGGGACTTTGAAAAACTCATTGTTTTCAAGCCTTTCTGCAGTTTGAGAAAGTGAATGTCTCCAAGTTTCTACCCTGCTCCAGTCGTATCAATGCTCGAGGAATTTGGGACTATTTTGTCTGAACTCCGCTTACAATATCTTATCAGTCTGAAAGGAAATTATGAGAGAATCGAGGTGTTATTATTGATTGCATCATTTTCCAATTTGAGTCGCTCTGAAACTTTTTTCCAACTTATTTAAATTGGAGAGTTGATACTAAATTTAAGAATCACCACATTTTTCATGTTGGGTAAATTTTTACCCTCCTTTGGCCGAGACTGCGGTTGCCTTTCTCAGTCAATTATTCTCATTGGGCAAATTTAATCATTTTAGTGCTTCATTGAATCATTCCACCATTTTTTTTGAACTCGGCGCAAAATTTTATTGAGGATTCGAACTTAACCACATTTTGAATTTTGGAAAATTTCGACCCTCCTTGGGCCCATTCAGTCATTTCGGTTTTTAGTTAAGTAATTTCATAAGTTTTTTCGGACTCAGTGCAAAATTTCCTCGGGGATTCAAAAAAATGTCAAGAATGGCCGCATTTTGTATTTTGAAAAATTTCGACCGTCCTAAATGACATCACAAATTCTTCCTATTTTTCCTTACGCAAAGTTTTTCCGTCGATGATTGCAGCAATTCTCTTCAATCTTCAAACCCTCATTGAGCAATACATATGTACGACTTCTCCAACAATCTTTATAGATAAATTTAGACCCTGGCCTTCGCCTCTCCTCGAGCCAAACTGGTCTCGTCAACTTCCGGAAAAACTGTCGCTCACAAATTCTTCTACCTTTTCTACTGTTTGAAGTTTTTCAATCAGAATTCTCAACTCTTAAAAATTTTTACCTTCAATCACAATCCTTCTTGGTTTTCTGAATACCACCAATATTTCCAAATATCTATCCCACCCCCGTCTATTCCAGCTTCCTAATATACCCTCAGTTCAATAAATTTATTCTTCAATTACTATAAAGACTGTTCGATCAACGGCTCCCAGAATGGCCCTAGAGACATTCCGTACCAGACCTAATCTTAGCATCTGTGCTAAAGCTACCGGACCTGTCCCACACTTCCGTACACTATCGTCAACTGCCAACTTCCTCAGCTCAATTCTCATCCGTCTGTATGGCAACTTAAAGTATGTTTTGATTCTTCTTTATCTCATTTATTTTACGTCGACATTTTTACGAGATCCTTTTTGTTTGAAATTCCATTTTGTTGCTACTTTACTTCAAAAAGGTATTTGTCATTGACTCAGGCTCGAATCTAGGGAGGGAGGCGCAAGGAGGACATGGTTCTGAAACACCATCACAGCTATTGTTTTTTCTCTCTTTTTTTTGACATGTTTGCTCTGATCTTTCGACTGATTTCAAAATTTGCGTGACCTTGGAACTTGAAGAAATGTTGACTCACCTCTCCTCCCTCCATTCCTGGAACTTAATCCTGATACGCTGGGGGAAAAACTAATACAACCCTTGGTGTAGCCAGAGAGAGGATCAAGATGATGAATCTTCCCCTCGAACCCGCTTTTCATCGGAATAATTGTGTAGGTAATACAAAATGTACCGAGGAAAAAAAACGTCTATTGCTTCCGTTCTTCGAATTCTGGGCTACGTCATTGAATACGACAGAAATGATACGCTATCTGAAAATTAAAATCTGGGATGATGAATTCCGTGGTAATAACAAGGCAATATACTAAAATATCATGAAAATGGGGTACAAGGGTGAAGAGGAAAAAAAAAGAGAAAAAAAAAACGAGACGTAATTCGGAAAACAGCATTTTTCAAAACGGAAGATGTGTAAAATTCTCTGCGTACGTTAGTTTTCGATCTTCCGGCGGGTCAAATGACCTAGTTATTCAAGGTTTTTTACGAGTTTGTCGACAATGTATAGGCTAGTGTGGTCTACGAATTATAATAAAATCAAAAGCTGAAAACGTTGCTGATGTGTATGGATTGTTGTAAAGTATTTGTTTGACACGTGGAAATAAGTAAAAATAAGATTAAACACCGCTCTATTTGCCAGGGCATATTCAAGTTAGATAGTTTAATTGTATTCATAGTACGTAAAATAAACAAAATACATTATCACTTAAATACCACCGAATTTTTCACGAAACATCCGCTGTTTTCAAGTAATCGATTAGGATTGATTTTGAAAATTTTGACTGTCGATTAGAATCAATAATTTTGTGAAAATTTTTCCCAGTCTTCCTTCATCATGTAGTTCATGATCAGAATTCTTTCAAATGTCTTTTTTTGAGTATTAATCGAAATAATTCGAGATCCTAACAGGGAACATAAAAGGGAGGTTATCTAAAAGCTCTCACCGCCCGAGAATTTTTCTAGAAAAATGATCGAGTAGCCTATAAAAAACCCCTTTCAACTCAATTTGTTCAACGAGTGAACTCTTGAGTCCTCGGTCCACACAAAGTAAGAATAAGTTCGACTGGACCATTTTTTACACGTATGATTAAGCTTAGTTTGACAAATTATGCTTATTTGTCGTCGAATATTGTAAGAAAAATATGTTACAACATGCGTAGAAAATCTTCTCTCGGTGTTTGTACCTACGAGTTTATGTATTCCAATTTGTTTTACTTCGTTTTGTTGGCGTTCCTGACTATTGATGTCCATAGTTCATTGTTTCAAACATTTTGTAAACGAGCGTCTCAAATATATACGCATAAACTTGAAGAAGGAATGTGAGCTCTGTCGTTTACGAGGGAAAAATAAAAAATATAAATAAATGACGGTTTTAAAAATATAAAAATGATAATAAGACAGAGCAAGTAAGTAAATAAATATGGCATTGTGTAGGGGGAAAACGTTCGTATGTTGAAAAGAAATAAGAAACTTTGATCCTTGCCTGATATTGTGGGAGAATGTGCGAGGTATCAATGAGGTTTGTTTGATTAGCAATTATTTTCTCAAATTGCGTATATTTAGCGATACGATAAAAGCGTGGAGGTATGTTCAATATTTCTAGTACTAACGATGCAACAGAGTGGAAGTACCGACAGGTCAACCCATGAAAGTTGTAAGCAACTCAACTCAAATTGAAAAGTTTTCTTTGAGCAATAAAAGAAAAACTAGTTCCTTGATCCTTCCAAGCCTTTGTCACGAAGAAGACATACTTCTTCCCTCCCGTAATGTAAAATTTGTAAAATCTGTAAAATTTGTAAAATTTGTAAAATTTGTATAGTCTGTAAAATCCGTAAAATCTGTAGAATCTGATAATTTGTAAAATCTGTAAAATTTTTATAATCTGTAAAATTTGTAAAATCTGTTGTAAATTTTGTAAAATTTAAAAATCAGGGCTAGCAAACTAGACCGAGAAATTTGCGTGCAGAAACGCCGCGCGTGACCAGGTCGGCGGGATACAATTTTGCAGAGACGTAATTTATTAATTGTGACCATGATTGTGACTACTCGATTCTTTATGTAGGTTTTCCAGTTTTTAGCTGGACAGGACAACGAGTCACCAATAATGTGGCAGCTTGCAGCTCAAGCTCAGGTATTGAGCGTGGCTTGACAAAAGAGTGACTCTAGTTTCGGAGCCAACTTAAGAAGATGAGATTACTCCATTTTTGATTTCACATTGACAAATCATAATTTGTTAACATTACATCTGTCTTCATACTGCCTGAAAATTCTTTATTGGCGGCGATCCACATTCGCCATTCAGAGCAAAGTGGCTGAACTCTGGTGGCAGAAATTGTAACCTGATTAAGGTATGAAAGAATTACATTACGTTTATGGGAAGAAAAACAAAGCTTCATTCCTTATTTGCCGTTTTTTACGCCCCACTTCAGCGCAGTCTGCTGGCGCCCTCTGAATGGCGAATTGCGCGTAATTGTAATTTCGGCGAGTTTTCTCCGCGGCGAGTATTGGGGTCTGTCTTGGTAGCACTTGTCCGCGGCTAATTGAACAGGCACGGTGTCTGACTATAGTGACATTGATAAAAACAAAACTTCTATCAGCCACCAGGAGCTGTCCTATTACTTATTCAAACATTTTCAACGTAAATCTTAGTAGACAAGTATGACACTTTCTGTTCACAGATGAGCAAGACATACAAATTTCATAAATTTCATGATAATTTTCACATCTATGCTTGGATTTCTTCTTACGGGCAATGATGTTATATGTATATGCTAGGTCTGAAGAATTCAAACTGAGTTCCTCTCTTATCACCTATAGCTCGGATTATTACGTATAGTTTGAAGGTCAAAATTCTTTTCGACTTCCCTCTCCAATAGCTCGGCCTCCTATCATACAAGTATAAAGCTAGTATAATACAAGGAGTCCAAGCCTAGATCAAGACCAAGATACTGCATGTTGATGAATGATTTCTCAATAACGATCATAAGAATAGTATCTCTCATACTCTTAACTGAGGTACTTTTCCCTTGAACGACTCGATGTTACAGGAGAGCAGTATTAGCCTGTAATGACCCAAAGAAAAGTATTTCTCATATAAGCCACTGCGGTACTTTTCCCTCGAGCTCAAGAAATCTGCATTGAAATAGCTCCTTCAAGTAACTAGATATGCAATACTCCATTCACCAATTAGTCTAGCCCCTTCAATGAGCCAGATATACGACGTTTTATAGCCTGTGATACTCTATGCCGGCAGTGTGTGATATGTTGCAACGTTTTGATAGGAATGCTACAAGTCTCCTCCTCTGGAAAGCGGTTCGTAAGACCCTTGGCGAGACCGCGGTATGACGAGAAGGTACTGCTCTTCTCGTCCTTCTTTTGAAAGTCTTTCAGGCTTGAGAGACTGAGGCAAGACCATAGCATGACGAGGAGGGATTGCTTCTCAATTCTATCGTGCGAGGTAGAGTTCTCTTGAGAAGCTCTGCTGACGCTAGTTCCCATAATACCACAATGATACACAATTAAGGTTCGGATGCTTGGAGGGCAGGTGGCTCTTTCAGAGAGGAACCTGTCAGGGTCTCTAATGTAACGGATAATGTGGCTCGACCATTCAAAAATATAGCTTTGTGATCACTATGTCGTCAGAGGGCGAAAAGTAGCATTGCAGCGTTGTGACAGAAATGCTACAGATTCATTACTATAGCACTCATGAACGAAGTCCATCTTTTGAAATGAACGTAAACTATCTCATGTATTTCCACACAGAAGTATCAACGCGCTATTAGACGTTTTCCGATATCTCCTCTCATTATTGTGCAATACTCGTGTTTAGTTTCCGCACTTCATTGCGTCAGACAGATGTACCTTCACGCGTATTGAAATTCTAAAGCTTGATAAGATAGATTACGCGTCGCATAACAAACCTCGGTAACTGGACATGAGTATTGCACAATAATGAGAGAGGAAATATCAGAAAATAGCATAGTATTTCAAAATACTCTCAAAAATACCTTCGACAGTTCATATAATTCATTCCAAAATGTTTAAAATTTGTTCTTGTGTGCGTGCAATGATGGGTTTAAAGATTGCGCCAACAAAATCGAATCACCTCTTATCCAAATTATCGTGTAAGAAAAGTAAGTTTTTGAGACCTCAGCTGTTGCGTGAGGAGGGTGAATAGAAGTTTTCGAGTTCTCGCCTGAACACTGAAATTCACAGAATTTCTTGAAAACGAAATACATACAAAAATTTCCAAACCTAATTAGTTTATAAACAATTTTGAAATCTTAGGATGTCGAGTAATACTCATCTTTTGCTAAAAAGGTAAGGAAGCATTTACAGAGTTTGGTTTTCTCTCGTTTATCTAGATGCGTAGGTTTACTCGTTCATTTATTAACATAGATTTCCGCTATACATATTTCAGAATAAACAGAGAGATTTACTGCCAACCCCTTCCCTTTCTTTGGAAGTACGAGGGTTGAAAGCGATTCAAAAATACCTTCGAATTTTGCTGTTTATGTTACACCATAAAGACGGTGCGATTATTTACGTCTCAAGTGTTGGACTGCAAGAAGCAGGATTCAAATCACGAGATGAAAAACAAAAACATACGCGAGAGAATAAAATATTGCAGATAAGGTGGTGAATTATTCCATCCTCAGAAATACCGTATTTTCATACTATAAAAAACTTTCAAAATCGTGGAATTGCACGTTGTCAACTGCTTTCAGAATGCATTTTCTATAATTTGAACCCAATATTTACAGGGGTGCACTTGTGGCGTCGTGGATGGGATCTTTTTTCAATGTAGAGTATTGCATAATCATTTGCCTACCTATTTCTTATCGTAAGACCATTGTAGACAAATGATTGGCTAAATAGGTAGGTATACAATATGTACTATAAAGGGGTAAGGCACTTTGAAGTACCAGTCTACAAGTTTCTGACCTTTGAGTATACATCTGTTTATTTGTCAGCTAAGTGATCTTGTATTGCCGCATACTTTACTGCATTCGAGTCTCTCTGTATTATAGTTAGAAAATTATGAATGATACGCTTACCATGTTTATGTCTTTAACGAAATAACCGTTTCGTATGGCCGTAGGTTCGAAACGGGTGTTTAAAACTGTAAATGTTTCAGTCTGTATTATCTGTTTGCGATAGGGAGTACGATTATGATATGAATTTATACTGATAGAGAAAATTTGTATTAATAATAACGCGGTGCGAGTCGTGGAAATATGAAAGAAAATAAACGATGACGAGCAACACACCGCGACCGTGTCAACTTTTACACAGAGAGGTTATACGAGAAAACGAATTTGTTTTAGCAACACACTATACGAAGCGACGGCGTTGATCGAATCTACACGAGTATAACAAAATTTGTATGAGGATACGGACACTCGTGGAAATCACACCCCACCTAGAACAAGTTCATGAATATTCCGAGTTAAGGTGCGCACATGGAATTTATAATGACAAACATTTTTTTTTCATTCAGTAAATCAAAACTCGCGACCAGAGCGAGAACAAAGAACAAAACAGCAATTTAATTTCTCACGAAAATAAACAATTAATATGCAAACAATACAATCGGAAAAATGACGAGGAGGAAACTTGAAAATTAATATATTTTTTATCCCTTACAAGTGAGATACTTTATTTTGAGGATTGAATAAAATTTTGTCGAAAGAGACTAATTACGAAAAAAATCAATAGTACCTGCTCGAGTGCTTTTCATTTATTTATGAGAAATTAATATTTCATTTTGTATAAGTTATTTATACAGCTTCTCTCTGCGACGCGCTTGAAATAAGAACCCTCCGCGAGCCCTAAATATTCACTGTTGACACCCTCGATAATGCCAACAGCCAACAGCCTCTAGAAACTGCTAATTTTCTAAAGAAAAGAAGCCTCATTTCAGTCGCAGATAGTATTTTTTCAGCGACCATTGCTTTTTTTTTTTCGAGTGTTACTTGTTTGAAAAGAGGACAGTTATCGTGGAGTTCTTCTCTTGTATTCTTTTGTCAAATTCCGACAAAATAGTTACAATTTAATATCTCAAAAGCGCGTTTGCAATTCTAAACTTTCACCAAACTAATAAAATATCTACTCCGAACGACGACATACTCAAACGAGTAAAACGAGGAAAGCCACAAAAACATAGAAAAACTTCGAAGGGCTTTTGATTGAAAAAACAATTGTCAACTTCAATATGCTCCAAAGCGGTACGCTTGTTTGTGAAGAAGCATCTCGAATCCCTTCTGGAAGCTGTGCCCTGTAGCAATAAGATGGTCGGCGAATGCCGAATATCCCACTTTACCCTTCTGTCAGGCTACCTTATACTGATCGACTTTAATCTCGAGCTAGTGATCAGTTTTCCCAATATAAACACCTTTACAATCGTTACATTCTTACCTATACACTCCACTTTTTTATCTTCAGGAAGTTGATCTTTCAACCTAACAAACAATCTTTTGACGGTGACAAGGTTGTAGAACGCTCGTCGAAAGCCAAAGAGGCGAAGAGCCCAGCCTAATTGAAGAGAAAACTACCCCAAAAATTGGAGCCCAATCCATCGTATTCTCTCACGGCTAATGGAGCGGGACGCATCATTGCGTCTATGTCCAAGTGAATCTCATTCACTCTGGCCAGGTGTTTTATGGTCAATAACTTCTTTCTAAAGGCACTTCGACTCAAAGGAATGTCGGTCAATCTATGGACTAAGCTGTTGAAAGCAGCATATTTGTGGGCAACAGAACCGAATGACGACCCGTGGACTAAAACATTGGTCGACGTATGTTTTCTATAACTCTCAAACTCATGGACCCCTCCTTCGGAGACAGTAAGATCCAAGAAGTTGATCGAGGCGCCTCCCACCTCCAAAGTAAACTTTATGGATGGGTACAGCTCATTAAGATACGTGAGAAACTCCAAGCAGAGATCTCGGTGACCAGTCCACGTACATAGCACGTCATCTACATATCTGCGCCAATAAAGGATATAATTCAATAAAGAGGTCGGATTGAAACTTTCGGAGATGAGATAACCTAAAAGCGAACCTATAAAAATACCCACCTCCTCAGGGAACTCAAAGAATTCACCATTTTGATTTTGCAAAAATTTGGAGTCCAACACAACTTCAATAACTCAAAAAACTCACTCACCTCTTCATGAGGAGTGTTTAAATTCAGTAGAAGTTCGCCCATCCGCTGCATAGTGACAGCCTTTAGGGATGTTAGGAAAAAGGCCTACGACGTCGAAAGAACAAAGGGTCGAGCCTGCAGGGAGAGGCTCATTACCCAGGCTATTTGCCAAGGTAGAGGAATTCTTAACAGAATAGGGAGACTCGAAATCGATGCGGGATTTGAAGCAACGATCTAAGTATTTGGCAAGGGAGTAGGTAGGGGAGGAGATGAACGAAACAGCCGGCCTCGACACATCCTCTTTATGGACCTTATGTAAGCCGTAGAGGAGGGGGGAGGGGGGTGTTTGGAGTTAGAATGGCTTTCTTTACAAGCTCATTTTTAATAATAACAGAACTCCTATTGACAACTTTTCGAACCTCTATGGCATGTTTAGGAAAACTGAAGCTGTCACTTTCTTTCGCCTCACACTGCTTCAGTTCATACATCTTATAGAATCGTTCGAAGACTTTTCCACCACAACTATCAAGTTACCTTTGTTGGCCTTAGTGATGTTTCGTATAATATGAGGAGGATTCCTAAATTAGTCTAAGGCCAATACTGTATCGTGCCTCCGCTCCGCCAATGAACTAGAAATGCAACGCTTCAAACACCATGAGACTCAAAAAATGCTCTTCCAAATATCTCATAGAACAGGTTCCCTGCCTCTCCTCACTCAACTCCGTTTTTTTCTTGATTTAGGTCAGTTGAGAATATTTCAAGACTAGTATAATCCTAATATAAAGCTAGTATAATGAAGACGTCAGCCTAGTATAGGTCCAGTTGAAAATATTTCGACACTAGTAGGTACAATCCTGGTGTAAAGCTAGCATATGACCTAGTATAATGAAGACTTCAGTTTAGTATAGATCTAATATATGTATAAGGTCATTTGTTCGGACGGACGCACGGACGCACGCAAATTTCGAAATCGGTTTTATGGGGTTGGTATCATTTAGGCGAGGACAATTGGGCGCGGATGATTAGGCGCGAAGAACTGAAAAATCAAGTAGACGCCCATTCAAGTAGACGCAAGAAAAATTGGGCGCTTAGGCGCGAATTAATTTTTTTTATTAAAATGAAACAATTTTCCAAAAATTAATTGAGCTATTTTATCATTACCAGTATTAGCAAGGGGAATCACAATCACTCTAACGGATATTAATTTTAAAACAATATTTTCCAACCCTAAGGGTAATGGAAACTCTATTATATTCCAACATTTATTCTGATTTTTTGGTCATCCTGAAGTTTATATTTTAATTTTACCAGGATTTGGAATTATATCACAAATTATGAATCAAGAAATTAATAAAATTAAAAATTTTAGTAAAGTAATATTATTTATTAATAAAATTTTAAAGGAAATTAATTCATAATTAATTTCAAAAATTAATACTTCAAATTCAAGTTAGGTACTTGAAAAAAAGAAAGAAAAATTAATCAATTGATGGATTATTAATAATTTTTATTAATAATAAAATTAATTAAACAATTTAATTCAAATTTAATAATAATAAAAAACTGATTTAACTATTTTATTTTTGCTATTTTTTTTTATTAATAAAAATTCAATATTAATATTTATATTTTTTAGAATTATTCATTTTTATATTTTGTTTAGATATAGTTTTGAAAATTTTATTAATGTTTTTTTTTTAATTTTTTTTCTAGTGAACTATTATAATTATTATTATTATTATTATTATTCGTTTGTTTATTTGGGAGGGTGCTGCAAACAGACTCGTGGCCCAGTTACTTGCAACACCCCATAAAAAATTACATAATTAAATAAACAAAATAAAATGAAATAAAAATGAAAAACAAAAATGAAAAATAATAAATAAATAAATAAATAAATAAATGAATAAATGAATGAATAAATAAATAAATAAAAATAATAATAATGATAATTAATTGAACCAAAAAAAAACAAAAATAAATAATAAAATGAATAATAAATAAAAAAAAAATAAATAAATAAATAAATAAAAATAAAAAAAATAAAAAAAAATAAAAATGAAAATGAAAATGAAAATAATGATACGGTAATGGTGATTGAACAAAAAAAAAAAAAAAAAAAGCCATTGCCACCACCACCCAGGCCCTACCCCAGCATACTATGAAGCCTTAATTAAAAATTTATGAAATAATTTTAAAATATTTATAATTAAATAAATAAATTTTCTTTATTAAATTAATATTTATTTAGATAATTTTATAAATAAATTTTTTATTGCAGAGGGAACAGGATTTAGGCGAACCAAGTTACAAAACATGATTATGTCACGGCGTCCAAATGAATGCGGCGTTTGAATGATTGTTGCGCCCAATCGTCCGCGCTTATATGACCGTAAACCTCAAAATCAGAGTAGGGATGAAATTTTTCCAAGTCCCAAGGTCATATGCACAGATGGACGGACGCACGCAGGCAAATTTCAAAACCAGGCTAGAGGTCAGCGTAAAGACATGAAACATGTCAAAAGCCTATTTGTCAAATTGAAAGATCTCATCCCATTGGTCGAAAGGTGCGGTGTTTATAAGGTGAAGCGACTTCGCCCCCAAAAGCTATTAGCCTAAAATATCCTAAAGTGGACTTATACGAGACCAAGGATTGGGGCATACGAGCCGAGTAGACAACCTAGAAAGACATGAAACAAGATCTTCATTTATTTGGCTCGGTCAAAACATCAGTCTAATACAAACACGACTCTTAAGGATTCAGGCTACAACGCTTCTTGATAAAATCAGGAATTAGTTTTTTTATTTATAACAATTTTTTTGTCAGCTCAACTTCCCCAATACTAATGAGTGGATTTTCATCAAACGATGTCAGATTGTAGTCAAGTACTTTCTTTCGGATCGGTTGTTCATTTGAGCCGTTCTTAATTTTCCCTCTTTTTTAATTAATAATCCTCGGATACCATTTGACCAATCATCTGCATATGTGTATTCACTGTAGTTGACAAGAAATTTCGGGGTCATTTAAATGAATTGTTTTCGAGTAATCCTCAAGATGAATAAATTCAGTCAATGTAGGCCTATTAGAGTCCGCTAAATCGTATTGTATAAGCCATGAGAGGTCAAGAGGCCTATTATGTATGCATAGCATTTACTGGCTGGCTGAATGGCCCATGAGCAACCGTAGAAGATTATAACTTTTAAAATGCACGTTCGAAGTGATCGAGGGACCTAACATAGCCTCGTATACTTTTGATAATGAAACATAGTTATTTCAAGAGTAGGGAAGGAAATGAAAATTCCAAGTGAAAAGTCGGTTATGATTACGCTGCTACGTAAGGTTTCTTTAATACAATACTGGAACAAGTTTCAGCTCTGATGTATCTTAGAATTTCGATTCTAACGGTATACCGTCTCCGATATATTCATGTATATGCGACCTTGATCTCGAAATTTTCATTCAAAATTTTCCGAAGTGGAAATTAGATATCGTTAGAAATTTATCTGTAGTGTCATGTGACAAAATATAAATTGAAAATTCCTAACTACGCAGAATTGACGAGGTGTTCACGAGATTGAAATCTATATTTTTCAAGTATAGATGATCGTCGACGTAGAAATGCAGTTATTTCTTCAACGTATATTTCCAGCTTCATTGAAATAAATATTCCATTTTTTTGCGGAACCCTGGCAAGTACATTTGTTTCATTGTGCACACCTCACGTTTCTTCCAAATAACCTACTTTTTTTTTGACAAATATAAATAACCTCGTAATTCTGTAACACCTGAAATTTTAAAGACGAGCCAATTGTGTACTTAGTACTTCCTGTTCTACGCAAATACACGAATACTATTTAACGAAATAGCGCTTTCTGGAACACCTTTCATAGTCTGTCTGTAGTTAGGAAAAAGTATACTCGTATCTTGACGATCAATGCTTGATTTAAAAATTAGAGAAAAAAATTTAGGTGCCCGGGGAGTTCCGTGGGGAACGGCTACATATTACGCGTTAGGTCTGAATGAGAGTTCGAAATTTTCCAATTCCTTCTCTCATCATACTTGGTTCCTCATCATGCATACATAGCTCTAGAGCGAAAATTTTTAAAGTCCCTTTCCTATTTTACATAGCTCCCGCACAGGACCAAAATGCCACTAAATCCGTTCGTTAGATAATACTTCAAATCTACGAAATTTGTATCAAAATTTTATCTTTAATTTGCATCCCTATTTAACAGTTTACGACTTTTTTGAGCCGAGTAATGGACCAAACTGTATCAAAAATAGCGAAAATAGACCAATTTACTCAATAATTCTCAAATGTTCAAACTTCTGTACTTTACTTGATTTAAAAGTAAAATTTGACGCTGATTTCGAAAAAACTCGCAGCCCACATATACTTAGCTGCTCGGAATTGCCTTCATTAACTGTGTTAATTGAGGCAAGCAGGGAACCTGTTTTACAAGGGATTTTTCATCAGATACAGGTCAATTTTCGAATTTTTTACAAGTCCTTTTCCCATCATATATAGCTTAGAAGTGCCATCACTATCTGATGACGTCACAGAGCTAGTAAAACCACTAATACAGTAGTATAAAGGAAGCCTAAGACCTAGTACAGAGCTAGGACAAACTGCTACTATAAGCTATTATAAAGATCTTGTAAGCTTATGGTATGAAGGATGCCTAAACCTAGTATAAAGGAGGATTTGGACCTAGTATACGCCTAGTATAATACGTAGTATAAACCTAGTATAATATACTGCATGAAGCAGAGAGACCTAGTATAAAGAGGCTTGGACCTAGTATACGCCTAGTATAATTTACGTAGTATAAACCTAGTATAATAAAGGAAGCCTAAGACCTAGTACAGAGCTAGGACAAACTGCTACTATAAGCTATTATAAAGATCTTGTAAGCTTATGGTATGAAGGATGCCTAAACCTAGTATAAAGGAGGATTGGACCTAGTATACGCCTAGTATAATACGTAGTATAAACCTAGTATAATATACTGCATGAAGCAGAGAGGATAAGTCCCCCTCCTATCACATCATCAAAATTTTTCTAAGTCCCTTTTTCTTGCCGGACGGCGCCCGGCGCCCGTCATTTTCCTTCAGTTTACCCCCCGATAAAACAGGTTCCCTGTTAAAAGTACCTGAATATCTTCGAAATTGCAATTTGATAACGTCATAGATCAGTCACCGTGATGTCACGATTTGATGACGTCATAGAACAGCTCGAATGTCAAAATGTTGACAGGGAACCTATTCTATGCGAGAGGGAGGGGGGGGGGGATTGAAAATTTTTCCGTACGCCGTGTGATGTCCAGGTTGGGAAAAATGGTCCATGTTCAACAACCCTTTTCCGTTCTAGCGGTAAAAATAGTTCAAGTCCAGAAAAGGTAGAATTTTTCCAAGTCACTTATTTCGCTGTGGCAGGGAACCCAGATGACATGGATGAGAGGCTTGAAAGGAGAGTGGATGAATAAAGTAACCTTTGGATATTGCTGTTGAGGAGGATGGGAGCTTCTAAGTACAAAAGGAATGGAGAGTTAGGATTGATTCTAGGCATTCGAGGATAGCTTGGATTTCGCAGCCATCAGGACTGTGATGGAATGACGGTGAGAAAACATTTTGCAACACCATCATTGAATTTTGAACCATCTGCGAAGCCGGTATGTGAGTTTATCATACTTAGGTGGTGGAAGGGGTGAGCAAAAGTATTGGTCGAGTTTTTGGATAGTTCACATATTGGCTGGCCCATTCCGTAAGGTTTGTAAAATGGGTGGAGACTTGATAGTTTTGAATACGGAATGGTTGAGGATTAAGTAAATTGATGTTAGCTGGAGTTGATAAGGACTTTCTCTAAGAATAAAATCCATTGGCCCTGGTGATAATTGAAGATGATTTAGATATTTTTTTTTTATGCCTTGAGGTATGGTGAAAGATGGTGATAGAAAAGCGCCACGAAAGAAATAGCATGGACTTTTCAAAAATGTTCTTGTTAGAGATCAAGAGAAATGGAGTCTTTGTCAAGCATGAGAAGAGATTCGAACCTAGGTCTTGTCTACCATGGAGCAAACCGTTGCAAATCTCGCTTGAGCAGCTGCGACGGAATAGAGGGCGGAAAAAGGTCTTTTGTCCTTACTCAGACAAATCGATATGGATATATCTTGAGGCTGGGGGTCAATGACGTTATGAGTGACCTTGACCTACTTTGGGGACAAAGATAGTTTTTGATTTCTACAACTTCGGGACTCGTGTCCTTAGCCTGCATTATACTAGGCCTGTCTTGCAATAAACTAGGCTATACAAAGGCCAAGATCTAGCACACTAGCTTCAAACGTTTCTAACTAGTAAATAAGTTGAACGGCCAATAGTATGCTGCACAGTATGTGCGCGCATGCCAGACTATGATTTCAAGAAAGGCAAATGGGCAAACTTTTCGATGGACAATAATGAAAATTTTTCGCTTTTGTTTTGGTCAAATTGCTAGGGGGGCAAACGCAAATGCTAGGAGGAGCAGTGCCAGCCTTGCCTCTTCCCCCCCCCCGGCTACGGCGCTAGTCGATATATTAATATAATTGGTAAGTAAAATCTGAAAGCTTTTTTTGTCCTTCCTCAATCCTAACTTAGGCTGAGTCGAGAACGTCTGAATTATTGGGAGAAAAGGCAGGCATTTCCATGAGTCAATCTTTTCCTCCGAGTACGAAATCTCCAGTAATGCAAGTAGGTATTACATTCCGTTAAAATCATGTATTAGGTCAAGGACTAAAATTAGGAAGCAGAAAGGTGGTACAGTATGGCACATGTATGAAGATTTTAATTTCTCGGTTATAGCCGTATTGGAAGTCAATCCATTGAAAAGAATTTTTCAAGGAAAAGCAATTTTGTAAATTTACTACTAAATTGATGCCATTGGAAGACTCCTTAGAGGATAGTTGCCAGACCCTTGGAGCTTTACTTATATTGGCTAGGACACATTTGATGCGAACGTGCGCTCTATTTCCGATGAGTAAACGACCATACCTGTATCGGTCTTTGTACCAGTCTTTGGAATGAAATAAAACTTGTCTCTAGTGTGATATTTTTACCTACTCGAAGTTGCGGAGTCGAGCTGGGAGAAATTGCAGCTGACTCCGTGATTGCAATACTGAGGTATAACGGAGACCGATTACCAAAGCTTTGTGGTTTATCACAAACGGACAATTGGAGTCGAATTTTGAGACCGAACCAGCCAAAAATCTTTCTACGAGCTAAACGCACCATCATCTATCCATCTCTGAACATTATTTCATCACTTCAAAGTAAAAAGGGCGAGAACTGGTACCTATATGTGCTTGCAAATTCAAGGTGAAGTAAAAAAAAAAAAAAAAAAAGAGAAGAATTTTGTTTATTTTGTGCGGAAATATTTTTGCAAGTTTTTCAAATATCATGGAATTTTTCTACTTTGTCAGTTTATTGTTCTTCCCTGCTGGTCCAATATTTTTCAACAATTCATCTTGAAGAACGGCGTTATATTTTGTAAATCTTGAAAGTTGTAGCTCCTAATATACGCACGTAAAAGTATGGTGTAGTAATTTACAGCATAAAAAGAATAATTTTGAAAAATTAATTGAGTTTTTCTCAACTTATCCTCAACGTACGATTATAAAAACAGTAGCTTCTTATTTCGACCTCAACTTACGATCACGATGCTTAAATATGTCTACCTATTACTGAAAAATCAGTTTATTCTCCATTGCAGCTGCGGCTAATTTTGTTTTTGTTTTCTGTTGTTTCTTATTGATATTTTTTTATTTTTTACCTTATTTGCACTTCTTTATACCGTCGCGATCATTCTAGTTTTAAAGATCGCTGCTACAGTAATATATGAACGCGAAAACGATGCAATTATTGCGCAACACTCGCTTGCAAAATCTCCATCGAAGAACCGGAAAGAAACCTACAGGCAGTAGTCCTAATATTATTGATATTTTTTGTACATAATGTTTACAGTTAAATTTTTAGTGTGAGAATTATATTTTTCAAGATTGCGTTCACAAGGTTATGGAGGCAAACGACGAAATCTCTATGTGAAGTTAGAACTTGAGCGAGGGTAATCCCATGACGACATCGAAAGAAGAGATAGAAAAAATTCTTTTGAATGAAAATTGAGTGACTCTTTGACAGAAAGAAACAAATTCTCGGCGTGGAAGAAGACCTACACTCACGACGATGACGCTGCAAGGAAAATATTGAATAATTCATTTATGCATGATTCCTTTCATACATGAGCTCTAAAAAGCAAGCGCTCGTGAGATCAAAATAAAAATGAGTGTGTAAAAGAAAACCCTAATAGCTTTCCGGTTGAAAATGTCTCTCTTTCACATTACAAAGGAGCTATTTTTCTGTATTCGTAATGCTGTGAAGTTATAAAGAACTAAAAATCTAGCGACTAAACTAAGAGCGTGCTGCGGGGCCATGATTTTCCAAAAAAAAAAAAAGGGCAGAAAAAGTGCTTTTGCCCCCTCGTCCTTCATGAATGAGGACCTTTATTAGAAATGGGAAAGTAGACGTTACATACTCAGAGACTCTGTTTCTTTTGAAAAAAAAAAAGTTCTTGGCGTAGCCAAAAATGTGACTTGTTCCAAGATAAGGGCTATTAGCATCAAGTACCTGTTCCAGGGAAAGGGTAGCAGTGCTTCCAAATATTTTCAGAAATCCGTATTCATCATTTTTCGTGAGACCTGAAAACAGATTTCGACCAATTTATCAATACCGATCAGGAGAAAGGTATCACTCATAGAGGTAACTGAGGTACTTTTCCCTTGATCGACTCGATTTTTACGGAAGACTGCAGTATTAGCTCATAACGACTAGGAGAAAAGTATCTCTCATGTAAGTGTCTAAGGTACTTTTCCCTTGAGCGCAAGAAATTTGTATTTTGCGCAAAATCTTTACTTTTGATAATTTGAACTTTTTCCTCAAAGGTACGAACCATTATTATTAGAAATAAGAGATAAACACAAAGGCACGTAACAATATTAAAAGACCGGTTTCGAAACGGTGAACGTAACATCATCAGGTGTGTACAGAGAATGAAAAGCGTAAGGCAATGATAAATTTTTCCAGGTTCAATCAGGTTGAGTCATCTTGGTTTCTGTAGTTCAGCACGTACCTTATTAGCGGGTTGAAGAGTGTCGATTCTACATCATTTAAAGAATTGTGTTGGTCTGACTTGTAAGACTTGATGGTTTCAATTTCTTCGAGTCTATTTAATCTCTGACCCTTGGTGCAGGAGTGAAGGAGTTTTGCACTGATTCTTTCGGGATCGTGTCCAAATGCAATGCAATGAAGGCTTACGGCCGATTTAGAGGGATTTTGTGAGAAGGTAGCAGATATGTGTTCTTGAAGACGTATATTAAGAGCTCTTCCAGTCTGCCCGATGTAAGTGGCAAGGCACTCGCCACAAGTTATTTTATACACACCTGATTTATCAGCAACAGGAATTACGTGCCTTTGTGTTTATCTCTTATTTCTAATAATTTACTTTTGATGACCAAAAATCCATAGATCTGGCAGCACTGAAGGGTAGCAATGAAACTCCGTTTTCGCTCTCCTGGGAGATTTGCGTTTTGCTGCTAGTTGCCCTTATCTTGGAGCAGGTCACAAATATAGAGATCACGTTTTACGCCTTTTCCAAATTTTGCTCAATCAGATATGATGTGGATCATGCGAGACAAAAATCTCCAAGAGTTTCCGTCAAAAAGATCCTTGAAGTGTCTTTTATAGCATAAGTTTACTTTATATTTTAGGCTAAGGCTTTAGGGCGGCACACTCGCTTGGTCTGTATAAGTCTACTTTGGAATAAGACGGCGCACGGCATTAGTGGCGTTATTAGTACTAGGTTTCTCTTGGAATCCAACAAGGCTGAGGGGGATATATCTGGCATACTTTGCAGGAAAAGGGGAAAACAATTTTGAGCTCTGACGAAGTTTCGAGAAAATTCTGATGCGTTTCGTCTCTTTGAAAGAAAGGACCAACAATATTCATAAAATGTAATAGCATCAGAGTCAAATGGAGGAAGATCATGTTCCATTTTCATTAAGGTGTATGAAAAGACTAAAGTGAACTAGAGCAGCAATTCCTACGGGGCTTATACGTACTATCTCCTCTCGTTCATCCCATCTTTGGTCTGGTATAAGTCTAATTTGCTGTATATTAGGCTGAATTGCCTGCGGACTGAATCGTTTCACTCGTTCGTCTCCATTCTTAGCCCACTATACGTCTAGTATACCGGAGATAGAGGCTGTCCAGCTCAAGGGCTGACTTGCAGGTTCACCAGTAATTTGCCTGAATAACCTAGTACAGACCTAGTACTAGTATCTAATGTATTGTTTATTGATGGTTCTTGAACTGTGATTGTGGGGACCCTTAAAATGCAGGAGCCCGAAGCCAATCCCCCCCCTCTTATCCCTATCGCTGAATTATTGAAAAATATTATTTCGTCTTCAAAGCCAAATAAGAAGAAAAAGAAGAACTTGTATTGATTGTCTCTATCATTTCACAGCATTACCGTCGTTATTTGTAGTAGCATGCTGGATTCCAAAAATTCTCTAGATCATCTACAAATCTAATATTTAATCGAAAAATTCCCGATGAACCAGATCGACCAAATAAATGAATCGATTATGAGTAAAAATCGACCAGAAGATCACAGTTATAAGTGACCAATAATAGACCGATTTTTCCAGTCGATTTACTTCGTCCCCTTTCGACCATATTGTGACCAGATTTCGACCATCTTTGACTAAAATTTGACTGATAAAATTAGTCGATTTCTAGGTAATGTAGATTTCATAAAATGGTCTATCCTTGATAATAGATCAGATTTTGACCATTGTTGACACAAAAAATTGGTCGATTTCTGGGCAATATAGAAGTTTAAAATGGTCTTCCATGGTCGATATTTAAGCAACATACACAAATCACCATCATTAGACCACTTTCAACGAGAAAAGCCGGTCGATTTCTGGGCAATGTAGACTGTATAAAATGGTCTCTCATGGTCGATATTTAAGCGACATACACAAATCACCATAATTAGACCACTTTTAACGAGAAAAATCAGTCGATTTCTGGGCAATCAGTGGGGATTTCTCTATGGGGCGGAGGGGGTATTTCCTAAAGCCACTGCGGGCAATAGAGACGCCATACGACAGTCTCTAGCTGGGTATCATCAAGAGACCACTATATTTAGACCGCTTTTTACGGGAAAAATCAGTATATGTCTGAACCTCTCTCAAGTGAGAAAACAGAGGAATGAAGATAGTAGACTTGTTAACAGGGTTAAAATATTGGTAGACGTTCGGTAAAAATCGACTGAAAATGGACCAAGATATATCTCAAGAATATCAGCCCAGAAATCAACTGAAAAATTCGGTCATAATTTGGTAATCAGCCTGGAAATTGACTACAAAATCTGGTCACAATTGAGTAACTTTACAACTTACACTTGAGCCCTCATTAGACCAAAAAAGGAAGTGAAAAGATTGGTACATATTGACAGAAAATCGACTAAAAACGAACCAAAATAATGTTTTACAGTATTCGACTGAAAATTTTGGTCAAAAAGTAGTCACAATAATGTCATTACTGAAACGTACATTTTAGACCAAAAAAAGAGCAAAAATGGCGATCTATATTGAGAGAATAACGACCAAAAAAATACCAAGATATATTTCACGGACAATGACTAGAAACCGACCAGAAATTATGGTCGAAATTTAGTGGGAGACCTGTCCGACCAACAATCGACCAAATAAAGAGTAAAAAATTCAGTCGATTGATTTCACATTTTTACTAGAAATCTTTACCGTTTTCTAATGCTACCACTATATTTGGTCTATTTTTGGTCGTACAACCAAAAACCGACCAAATTGTGATGGTCGATCTGATTTATCGGGTTGGCAGTATTAAAAGACACCTCGTCTTGGAGTTGCGCAATTTTTAGTTCTCATATTTTATTGCCTTTGCTAAGAAAATTTGTTTTGACGAAGATATTCCATGAGACCCGGTCTTCAATCATAATTGCAGATTTCTAAGCGTGTACGACCAACCTCCTCTAGCTTTAAAAATGATTGTCGATTACTTCCTTTTAAACTCGCTTAATAATTTGCTAAGCAGTTTTATGAAGAATATTTCTTGTATCGTCCATCAATCTCGTTATTTTTGTCGAGATTTCTTGTTACAGTTGGCACGATTATCGCATCATTCCACGTCAAACTCTTGAAAAATAATTATCAATATGCCGAAAGCCAAAGGTTCGGCAAAAGGTGGTGCGAAAAGCCCAAAGAAAGGAGGAGGAGGAGGATCAGGGAAGAAAAAAGGAGTTCCCAAAGCGAAGAAAGGACCGGCGCAGCAGAAAACCCCCTCGAGTATCGACTTCAAGGCATATCTCAGCAAGTCAAAAAGAGAATTTGACGCAAAATGGGCCGAGCCGGGTCACAATACGGCCGCGCTTGCAGATTTTGAAATAATCCGTACTCTCGGAACGGGTCAATTCGGTCGTGTCATGTTCGCTAGAGTGATAAAATCGCCCAAGAAAGCGTACGTCGCCATAAAGATCTTGGAACGCCAAAAAGTTGTATCGATGTTGCAAACCGAGCACGTCCTCTACGAGAAAAAAGTATTAATGTCGGTCAACTTCCCATTCTTGGTCGCTGGTCGTTACAGTTTCAAGGACAACGCGAGTTTATACTTTGTATTGGATTTCGTACCCGGCGGTGAAATGTTTTCCAATCTACAGAAGATGGGCAAGTACCCAGAATCTCAAGCTAAGTTTTACGCTGCACAAGTAGTGATGTCCTTTGAGTACCTGCATTATTGTGGTATCGTTTACCGCGATTTGAAACCAGAGAATTTATTGATTGACATAACCGGGTACCTAAAAATAACTGATTTCGGTTTTGCGAAAAAAATCGACGATAAAACGACGATAACTATGTGCGGAACGCCAGAATATCTGGCGCCCGAAGTGATAAAAAACATAGGTTATAGCTATTCGGTCGACTGGTGGGCGCTGGGAATTCTAATATACGAAATGAGCAGCGGAAAACCACCGTTCGCCTCCGAAGATCCCATGAAAATCTTCGAAAAAATTATGAACGCTCGGGTAAAATATCCTGGCTCATTCGATCCGAAACTAAAAGACGTCGTAAGACAATTTTTGAATCCTGATTGGAATAACAGACTAGGTTTAGATATGGATGCTGTACGAAATCACGAGTGGTTTAAGGATATCAACTGGGTGCAGCTATTTTTCAAGAAACTTCCAGCGCCCTACGTGCCGGAAATCAAGAGTCTCGATGACACAAGTCATTTTGAAGAATACGACGAACCACCGCTTCTGGAGTTACCGGAAGAAATCTACGCCGACAAATTCAAGGATTTTTAAAACGTTATTTCGTACACAATAAATGTAAGTGATCTACGAGTAGGCCTACTTAGTGGCTGAAAATTTTCATTGAAATGTCAAATCTGAGACACAAAGATTATCTAGACCGGTTTTTACCGTGGTCAACTCAATTTGATCGTATTCCCATGATGGTGAGTACTAGTACGCGAATGTGAACAAATTCTTAGACAACCCGCGTGGTTCACAATGAAGAGGGTGACGTTTGGACATTGTATAAAACATGAAATTTATACTTATTTTGATGTTTCTATAAAAATGTGGATCTGTCATTACCCTCAGTACGACTTATACGCATGTTGACAATGTCTAGCTCCTGTTCCTCACCTCGCCTTATAGGAAGTCACAGACTTGAGTACTTTCCAAGAATCATTATGGACCCGATGCATGTACGAACGGATGATTGGACAGTAGTATGCCTTTTTTTTATCATAAGAACTGTCATCCAGCTGTTCCGGGCAAGGCTTTGTACTTTCATCAGGATTCAACACATACGAACATTATTGTACAGCTCGCACTTTATAATATTCTATTGGTAAAATGCCAATTCATTTATTTATAGACTATGGGTACGTACGGTGAGTTTATTATTAAATGAACGCATTCCACTTCGTGAGCCGTAGGATATCACAATTGAGCCGCTACAGACGCGCACTTATTTCTGTATTCAGTTGAACCGGTTTCATGTTCTAAAAATCGTACATTTTCAATATTGGTGGTGAATTACTACCTACGGTAGAAGGCGGAGTTGTACGATGATAGCTAGGAAGATTGAGGGTGATGAACGAAACATTCGTACTGAAAAATTTTCGTTATAGAATTATATTTTATTTGATGTGCAGGGTTTGCGGTCAGAACATAGACATTTCCCTCCCGAAATATTTTTCACATATTTATACCTCAGCGATCAGAATATTTGGATGTCCCCGCCTGTCCCCTCATTCATAGCTCTATGGCTAAAAATTTCCCAATCCTCCGATGATTGGGAATTTTCCAAGTCCCTCCCCTATATAAACACCATTTGGCATTCCGATAGTCCGTTTTTCTATTAAAACCGAAAAATCAACTGACGACCTCTCATATCTAAGCTCACACGCCACCCGGCATTCTTCAAATGATCGTTTAGGGGTTGTCTTTATTTTATTATCCGTCTTTTTAGCATTCTGTTTGATCCAAACCCTCAACACTCGCACCCGGCGTGATGGTCAGTTGATTTGTAAGATTCAGGGGATCGTTTGCCGTTCTGTTTGCCTTAAAACTGGGATCTACTCGTAGGTCTACTCGTAGGTTTAGCGAAGAAGGATCATGTCTAGCAGACTTGCTCCGCTCGTTTGTCTGAACGGTTTGGTATAGACCTTTGATATGACGTCATATCCCATATTCCGCCCTCTCCCCCTCTTCCTCCCTTTTTTATTTTTCTCTCTGGCCCTAGTTCACTATATTTTAAGGATATGTTGGGCTAAGTTGCTGAACCTAATTCAGCCTAATTAATTATAGCCTAGATTATGAAAAAGCGAGAATCAAAAATTTTGAAGTCCCTAAAATGAAACGTAATAGTATACAGTACATATGAAGATATAAGAGACGAGTTAGCCTAACATGGTACCTGGGCCAAGGTCGTTGATGACGTTATGAATGACTTCATAGCGACAGAGGCGTGATGGAAGCCGACATACATAGAGAGGAGGGCTTCACATAAAGATTATAAAGTATATAGGAATGGGTTGAGTTGGCTGGTCTAATATGTAGTATTTGAAGCCTCCCAATATATTGTTTGTTAGGCCTGCTTATTTTAAATCCAGAATAATGAAGACTAAGGATACAGGTCTTGAACTAGCGAAGGCCGAAATTTTTCCAAGTCTCTGAAGTAGGTCAAAACTGTGACGGTTTTTCTTTAGGCGTAGTCCGAGTTGGAAAAACTTGGATACCATTGCAAAGGCAAACTCTGCAACGGCAGTGGGCTTTCTGGAACACCTTTCATAGTCTGTCTATAGTTAGGAAAAAGTATGCTCGTATCTTTACGAACAATGCTTGAGATTAGAGCAAAAAATTTAGGTACCCAGGGAGCCCGCAAGCTTTGCAGTTCCGTGGGAAACGGCTAGTCTTATGAGAAGACGAATTAGGTCTAATTAAGACTTGAAAAATTTCCAATTTCCTCTTTTACCACGTTAGGTTTCTTATCATCATATGTAGCTCTGGAGTCAAAATTTTAAGTCTCTCTCCTATCATGCCTACCCCCCCCCCCTAATGGAACAAAATGATGTTATCAGTCAAATGGGAGTTTACACTAACTGTGTTCTGGCGTAGCACAACAGTATCTCAATTCCATCTTCCATTCGCGACCCTAATCAACTTTTTACATCTTTTCTCAGCCGAGGTATGGGCCGAAATGTACCAAAATTCTCAAAAATTAAAACTTGTTCAAACTCCCGTAGGTACTTTACTTGATTTGAAAGTGAAATTTAACACTGATCCCGAAAAAAATACCTGCATATCTTTCAAGTTGCGATATTATGACGTCTTCAAGAAATTCCTACGCCGTCATGGATCGGTTTCTCTGACGTCATGATTTGATGACGCCATGAATCAGTCTCTGTGACATCACGATATAACGGACGTCATTGAACATTTCTTAGCTCGGAAGTCAAGATTTTAAGCAAGGGACCTATTCTATCCGGGGGGGGGGGGTATTTCAAAAAATTTACCGTGCGCCGTGTATTGTCCGGTAAAAAATTCAAATCGGTTAACATGGTCAAAGTCCAACACCTTTTCAAAATCCTGCGGTAAAAATAGTCCAAGTCTAAGAACGATCGAAATTCTTTCAAGTTCCCCTGCTATCATAAATAGCTCAAAGGTCGAAAGTTTTCCAAGTCATCAAGAACATTTTTTCGAAAATGAAGACGTTACAAAAGTCAGATGCGGACGCGCTCGCGCCCGTTACCTGAGAATACTCCCCCCTCCTTAACGAAACAGATAGCGGGTCCCCGCTAAAAACAGTCAAAAATTTAGAGGTGGCAGCGGGGAACCCGCCACCTCCCACGCTCACGATCACGTTGACGCGTGAGTTGGCTGGGCTCTTCTCACTACACGGCACGCTAGACCTGATATAATCAAGGCTGGAAATTGAAATTTTCCCAAGTCCCTACAGTAGGTCAAGGTAATTGATGACTTCACCAGGCATCCCGGCTGGAAGTGAAGTTTTTTCGTCCCTAAGTAGGTCAAGGTCACTGATGACGTCATAAAGCACCATATGTCATGTCACGTCACGTCACGCAATTCACAGAAACTCCCGGACAAGGACGCGGACATTTTCTGAGGATGTACGTAATTCCCCTAAGAAAATGGATAGCGGGTTCCCCGCTAAAAATTGTGACGGTTTGTCGAAGGGTAGTAATAAATTATTGGTGCATCGAGTCTGGCACGCTATGAGAGGAAAATAATGTGTTGAAAAGAGTCAAAGAGTTCACGCTTCAAATTATTTTTCACCGTTCAAAAATCGAATGCGAATTCACATCATGATGTAATTACCAACTTTTGTTAATTATTCGTAGTGGATCCTAATTTCTGATGGAATATACAATAGAAGGCCTCATAGGTGTAGGCTACGCGAGATCATAATTTTGTTTGATGACAAAATTTGTTTTCTGAGTTTCCAATGTTAAAACTTGAAAATTCGTGTGGTATAATTTTTTTCTGTTTGTTAATTCATGCGGAATATTTTTCCCTAATTTTCTATTTGCTCGTATCCTTTTAGATTCCTTTTCGAAAAAATAATGATGAACTAAGTATTGCTCTGACCTTCGTATTTGCAGTAGTTTTTTTTTCCACAATCATAATCATGTATCGTGACGTTACAAAAGCTAGTACTTGTACTTATACGATTGTAAATAGACCACTATTACCGGCACATACTACGTTATAAGGTACACATAAGTAAATATGATGCACGCGACTAGTTCGATGTTCATTTGTGAAAAACAAGAGAGTCGTGTTCTTATTTAAAGCACGAATACTCGAATTCTTCGTTTACTTTCATAATTGACATTGGAAAAGCTCGATATATATTAACGACTATGGGGTAGAGCATAATGAAGTGTTTGAATAAAATTCCTACTTTGGAAAGTGATAGTGATGTTCTGGTAATACAAGCTTGAGAATGAATACAAATAAAGTATATATCGACGACAGGTATCAAAAAAAAACTTCGTGAATCAAATATAAATTTATTTCAAGGTTGATAAGAAATATGATGACAATTGAACGCTGAATTCATGTAAATGGAGCAACGGTAGATACGACAAACAGTGAATATTTTTGTGCCTATAGTATTTACTCTCGTCTCAAGGAAGAATATTGTGAATTTATTTTGCGACCCTGTAATAGATATCTCCAATTTTGTCTCGAGGGAGGGTGGAGCCCAAAATTTTTTCAGTACATCCCCGACTTAGGCATTACCTTGAACGCACTGTCTTTCTTAAACAATTCATGCTTGAAAATTATTTGACGTCCTTAACAATATAAGCATTGTTTTCATAGATAGCGGAAGATATTTTATTTTGATAGTGGCTTCTATGAACACGGAAGTGCCTACAGCTCTCGAGAAATCTAAGCAATCACATATCCTGGTACAGTAAATAGCCTAATTACTGGCGGGGTGCTGCAGGGGTTTGTCCTGCAAGGGCGATCAAGAATCGAATTGATGCGAGATTGCAAGTTACGGCTATCCATAATACGAAAAATGGAACAGTTGATAGTCGACAAATTGTTGAATATGACAGGACAAAGAATGATGGTCAAAGAAAGTATACTAAAGTTAGGGCACTATCATTAACTATCATATTAACTCACACGATGTACAGATGGGTATGTTCGTTTGCCATTTCAATTTTGAAGACTTAAAACGTCCATAGTCATAAGCACATTTATGTTTGCTAGAAGAATGATTTCTAGAGTAATCAATTAATACGTGGGACGCGTTCTTTTTTCTTTTTTTTTTTTTTACACTACAAAACTCTTACAATTATCGCTTTTCACTCAGAAAGAAGATCTTTGGTAAGAAAAAAAGCTTTCAAATTATTAATTGACTAGCGGTTGGCGGCGCACCTGTCCGCCAGCCTTGTGTTACTGTTAAGAAAATAGAAAGGATCATCTCTAACGTGTTACAATTGAACAGGCAGCGTCCCAATCCAGTTCTCTAGAACACTGGATGAACACAGGATGTCAGCGTAGGAGAGGAATACAGTCGACAGTTGCGTGCAGGTACCTTTTCAATGAATTGAATCGCATCGCGTCAAGTGATGCGTACAGCGAGGACACAATTTTTAATAAGAACTTTTTTTCTATGGGAGCTAAAATTCTCATTTATGGCTTAAATTTTATTCCTGAGTGACTTGAATCAAGTCGATAGGTAAAGCGGTTCTCGAGTTATGAAAGGACAGACAGACAGACAGACAGACAGACAGACAAACTTTCTGTTTTATATATTTAGATGACTCAAAAAAATGTAAATTTAGAATCAATTCCCAGTTGCGCCTTCTGGGTGTTCAATGACCTTGCTACTCACAGATAGAATGCGTTATCCCTTTAAATTCTAAATTTTGAATTTCAAATTTGAAATTTGAAATTTTGAATTTTGAATTTCACATTTTAAATTCTGAATTTTGAATTTTGGATTTTGAAATCTCAAAATCTCTTGCCACCACTGGAATTGACCTGACTGGTCCTTTGTTTTGCCAAAATGGAGAGAAATGTTGGTTCGTCCTGTTCACATGTGCAACATATAGAGCAGTCCATATTGAGTTAGTACAAACCATCTCGACACCAGATTTCCTGCTATCTTTCTGGCAATTCATCTGCCAACAAGGACGCCCGGCTATACCATCTTTACTGATAATGGTACAAATCACCGAGGATTTGGGATACAGTTGCCATTGACCCTGAATCACCCTATGTTGGAGAGGAAGAGTATCACGTCAAAGTCGTTTTGGTCGCATAATCAGAAAACCAAAATTTATCTCTTTGTAATTTTACTTTCCCATTCCCCTTAATCTGTATAATCTGTAAAATCTGTAAAATCTGTAAAATCTGTAAAATCTGTAAAATCTGTATAAACTGTAAAATCTGTATAAACTGTATAGTATGTAAAATCTGTAAAATCTGTAAAATCTGAATAATCTGTAAAATCTGTAAAATCTGTAAAATCTGTATAATCTGTAAAATCTGTAAAATTTGTAAAATCTGTATAATTTGTAAAATTTGTAAAATCTGTAAAATCTGTAAAATCTGTAAAATTTGTAAAATCTGTAAAATCTGTAAAATTTGTAAAATTTGTAAAATCTGTAAAATAAATCTGTATAATCTGTAAAATCTGTAAATGTTGTACATTTGGTGAAATTTTGAAATCTTGAAATCTCTTGACATTGCAAGAAGCAACTGAACTGGTCAACAGTTCTTTCTTGCTCGTCAATGGCTCACGCCGAAAGCGCTCGCATTCTGTTCTAAAAAATATACGGTGATAGTAATTTTATACTCAGTTTTTCTTTATTTTGATATTTGAAGAGACCTAACCTCGCTTTTGACCTCAACCTCATTTTCAACCTGAATCTCACTACTGTACTCTCAACTTCACTGTCAACCTCAACCTCACCTTCAACAACTCACAAACCTCTTTTCAATCTTAAATTTCAACTTTGCTTAAGGTTTTAACTCTAACCTACCCTACTATCATCCTCAACCACAACCTCACTTGCAATCTTACTTTCAACCTCAAACTCCATCAACTTCTTCTTTGACCTCCACCTCAATCTTACTCTCAATCTTACATTCAACCTCATCCCTCAACCTTACGTTTCTACTCTTTCTCAACCTCAACTTCACTTCCACTATCACTCTCAACTGCAATCTCTCATTCACTCACTTCCCCTCTCTCGTTCCATGTCTGTGTTATTCTTATTCCTAGTATAAAGCTAGTTTAAACTAGCATGTAAACTAGGCAAGGCGAACTATAAAGCTCCTCTAGGAGTCAGTGTATATTAGGTTTAGTATAATGAGGGTTTCGCTAAAAGTCAAACGACTTGAGAAATCTTAGTATAAAGCTAGTATAAAGCCACCATAAAGCTAGTATAAAGGCACCATGAAGCTAGTATAATGAGGCGAACTATGAAGCTTCTCTAGGAGTCAAAAGACTTAAAGCCTTCATAAAGTGTATATTAGGTCTAGTATAATAAGGGTTTGGCTAAGAGTCAGACGAATTGTGAAATCTTAGTATAAAGCTAGTATTATGTCACCATAAAGCTAGTATAATGCTCGAATATAAACTAAGCAAGGTAAACTCGCGGGTAGAACTCGCGTTAAAAAACTCGCAAATTTTCGAATCACCCACGGGGTAATGGGGGGGGGGGGACAACTCGCATTAAAAAAACTCGCAAAATTTCAATAGTGGTCA
Source organism: Aspidiotus destructor (assembly GCA_035079395.1). Classification (NCBI taxonomy): domain Eukaryota; kingdom Metazoa; phylum Arthropoda; class Insecta; order Hemiptera; family Diaspididae; genus Aspidiotus; species Aspidiotus destructor. The sequence continues at coordinate 3,139,263 of JAVHKZ010000003.1, read as the reverse complement.
GGGGGATCAGGTCAGCGTAAAGACATGAAACATGTCAAAATAAGGCGATACTTCTAAAACGCTGATGATGGCTTCTTAGTCGATAGATCTTCGAAGGTTTTTAGTATTTTCTGCGGTTTTTGTATTGTGTTACTTCTTTTCTTTTTTAGAAGTATCGCCTTTTTGTCGGACGATCAAGAAGGTGCTAAAGTATCTAGGCATACGATCTGATTCGAAGGTAAGCTCCAGGCATCATTTCCTAGAGGCAGAGGGAAAGGCAGACCTAAGCCAGATGGTGACAAACCTAGGAGGGCCGAGAGAAGCAAGAAGCAGGATTATGATGAGTACTGTATGGCCGACTCCATGAGGATAGCTTACAGACGGAAGAGATGCGCTGACGTGTGTTGGAGCCTACTGCTCACCGCACTGCCTCGACGGAGACTCTTTGCCTGTTAGCAAAGAAGCTCCTTGCTGAGGAGAAGCGGTGGTCTTCAAAGCAAAGAAGAGGAAAACGACATTATCAAGAAGGTTTAGGAGTCGAGCAGGAAGGCAATAGGTCCTTGTTTGAGAAATGGAAAACGAGAATTGCTAGGAGTGAGCACGGGGAATAGACGACCCAGTAAGCGACCTCGATGAGTGGTTAAATCGAGTCCATAGTCAGCTGAACTTTCACCGGACGCAAGTGCTGAGCGGCTATACCTGCGGAATTTAGCAAGAAATGTGTTCGCATTGTCGCATTGTGATCAACAGTGCGTGGGAGGATGACTCAGAGCATACCTCATTACAGCGTGAGGCTGTGAAAGCTTAGTCAGTCACAGCGAGGGACGAGGGTCGATAAACTGCTTGCTCCGGGTAATCTGGTAGCTACCATCCTTAGTTTTAAAGAAGCCCAGGTGTCTGCATTTGCAGCCGCACAGCCATTGAAGAGAAGATGGTCACGGGATTGAATAGGCAAATGAAAAGCCACGCTATTGTCTACTCAACATATGGGTACCATCCATATACAGACGACCGCAGGAAGAAGACAATTTAGGTTATGTTAGTGGGCCTCTGGGGGCACTGTGACTTAGCGGTCTTGCCAAAAAAGATTCTTTCAACACTAAAAGTCATACCCTAAAGATTGGATACCGGTGTTGCAAAAATTAATGCATACGCAATCTGCACCACTTCACAATGAAGGATCGGTAGCTGGAAGGCTAGCTTAATATGTATCTATCGCAACCATGTAAGAACCAAAGCCAATTAATTTCTAGTCACTCAACCAATTTCACTCCTCTCACAGTTGACCTGTCAACGCCATTTATACTATTTCGTGTCTTACCTTCTCAAGTGCATGTGCATGTCTTTTTGTGCCGTCTGTAGCCGAATTCTAGTCAGTGTACATATCTTGGAACTCGAATCCTTTTTAGCGTTTAGATTTCGCACGGTCGACTCGGCTCCTTGTACTTCCCGAACCCCAGCCTTTCTAAAAGAATCTGCCCAGCCATTCAACTTATGTACAGCCACAAAAGACCAAACGCAAAATCCAGCCACTTGCCAAATTCGAAGTTGATGTTTACTTATCATTGCAATATTTTTGATATTCTTCTTAGTCCCCCTCCGCTAAAAATTTGCTTCGCAACCGCTGAATAATATTTTCCGCAAGAAGTTTTATCTGCGCCGCGAGTAATAAAAAACAGTCATCTCTCTAATACGATCTGCGCATTCACGCTCCACAACTTCTTCTAAAGTATGTACTTGTAAAAGCAAAATAAATTTGTTTACAATGAATTACAGAATAATGGCTAGTACCAATCTGTACAATATATGATAAGTCAGGAAATGATGATGAAAAAATGAAATTAAAGTTGACACAGGAAACCGTGAGCGCAATAGCGGAGCTAACAATTGACTAGGCCTTATACGTCACTTCGAGCCTTTGGCTTAGAGTGTACGTAACTGCAGGAAAACTATGACAATCTAAAATACATGGAAGCAGCTGTTCGTTATTCGTTTGACTCAATGTTATTTTATATTTACGATCATTCCTCAGATTAGGAGCGAGTAGGCGCGAAAATGGCGACAATTTTCAACTCTTAGTGCAGAATAATTGATACGTATTTTGATAAAACATCAATGAACGATTTCCGGACCCATTCATTTCGTAAAAAATATGCGTACAACACGTGTTTAAGTGTCGAGTAAAACTGTGATTGCGAAGTTCAGGGTTACGTTGGCGACAAATGTAGTTGACCTTCGATAATGGGTAAAATAGTTGGAAAATGTGCGAGTATATCAATCCGCGTGATTACGAAATACGATATCCATCGATATTTTGAATGAAGAAAATTCTCTAATCAAACTTCCTCAGAGCTAAATTAATAATAATTATAAGTGTATTTGTGGTATCTGAATGACCGAGAAATAATTTAGAGAGATAATAAGACGAAGCAGCGGTGTGGTGGACCAGTTACAATTTTTCATCCGTATTTTTGGTGAATTAAACCGCAAAGGTTTACGTAATATTCATCTAAAATGACGCTCATTATAATTTTAAAATCAAGACGAGCGTACAATACCCAAAAAATGAATCGTCAATGTGACTATTTAATTTTATGAAAAAACTTTAAAACGTGTAATCATGTAGTGGAAATGAAATCATATCGTAAGCAAAGGTGTTTCGAAAAGGTAGGTCGCGAGGTACTTCTCCCAATCCCTCAAAGGTTCTCGCAGTCACGTAATTCAGTAAACATGAAGAAAACTCCAGTATTTTAAAATTTTACCCCTCCCACCTGCCTCTATTAGGCAGTCTTGCAGCGTAAAATTTAGATACTTCAACATTATTTTCCTGAGGTAGTATAAAATTTGCCGTGCACCGTGCGATGGCCGGCAAAAACTGACCCACCCAAAATTTTTCATAGTTTTAACCTCATATAATACAGTTTGATGGTCAAAAACAGCGCTATAACTCATAGCTAAACTTGGGAAATTGCAACTTTCTCGATATTTTGAAGTCTCTCTCCTATAGTTAGGCTGGGTTAGGTTGCCAACTTGTCACAGGGCCGACGGCGGGCATCAGATATTTTTTTCTGCATTGGGAGAGTTTCGACTTTCGAGCTGATAGGAGGAGATTCAGAAAAAGGTGGACTCTCTGGGGCTCCAATTTTGAATTCAATTCTCATCAATACCAATTCGACCTATAAAACAGATTTCCTGCGTTTTTCGAACAAGTTGTATTGCTCGTTCATTGAATTAGGACAAAAGTGTTATTCATCAGCAATTTGTTAAAAAAAAAGATTTTCTTGCGTAGCCAAATCAATAAAGATCATGTTTCATGTCTTCTATAGGTAGCATGCTCCGCTCGTTCGCCCCCTTCTTGGTCTAGTATAAGCCTACTTTAGAATATTTTTGGCTGATGGCTTCTGGAGGGCTCACTGTACAAGTCTGCTCTAGGCTGATAGCATTTGGTCAATTCCTTTCTTGGTCTAGTATAAGTCTACTTCAGGGTAGACTAATTACTTTCGGTCTTCTCTACCTCTCTTTTCTTTTCCTAAACTTCAAAATCAACTTTCCTTACACGACAGTTTGAAATTTTTCACGTTAGGTACGCGATTAATAATTGGACTCGTGCGCGCTAGTGGACAATTTTGAAATTCAATGTACTCACTTACTTCAAACTAATTCGTCTCAAACCAATAAGGACCTCAGGAAAACAGTATTATGTATCAATTTTCAACTATTGCTTCACTGATGGGGAAATTCATTACAGATGTGAATTCGTGAGAATGGGATTAATTTCAATCGCGTTTTCAACAACACACAACAGAAACTCTTCAAAACACTCGTCGTTTATGACTTGTTGATAATAATATACTGATAGAGCTTGATGCGGAAGACTCGGTTCATTGACAGCATGATAAAATAATACCGGCAGCTATAAATAATTCAAAGAACTTCGATACCTATTTCAACTTTCAATGTGCTTAATCAGGATAATTTCGGTTTTTGTGCGTAAGTGAAGTGTTGTTATTATTTCTTGTGACACCTGAGCTGATTTATATGCGCTTCGTTCTAATTTTATCATGGCCCGCGGGTTTTACCCGGAATACCTTATCTCGTATCGTTTTTGTATGACGTCTATGCGTCGTTCCGTGTGGTACGCTGAAAATCTTCGTCTAAGATTCGCTTTTGGTGCGAGGAATCTCCTTAATTGGAAGCTTCCGAGCAACTTTAGGAATAAATCGGATGACGCAGTATGATTTCACGCCTACGCCATTATAGCCTGCGTATGGCTAAAGGAGCTATACTAACTAACATGAGCTCTTCTTTCCCAACCCTTCGATAGGCCTAGTCATTGCGATCGCAAAAATCAAATCTTGAAACAATTTTCAGAGGTGACCGCAGTTACTCGAGGGAATGAGGTTTCTGACTTATGTATATTGAAGGCATGAAAGAAATTTTGAAGATATCTTCAATTTTTCGAGCGGAAGAAAGTGCCTTCTTCGTTTGCGCACATGAAGAAAAAACCCACGGGTCCTTTAACGGAGTTAAATGAGGGGAGGCAGGGAACCTGGTTTATGAGTCTTATGGTGTTTGAAACGTTTCATTGAAGGGTTAACATACAGTATACTGGACTTGAACTAGGCTTGGATTCCTTCTTGTTTCAAACTAGTATATATGATAGGAGGCCGAGCTATTGGGGATGGATTAAGAAAAAGGAAGGGGAAGTAGAGAAGAATTTCAACTTCCAAGCTATCAGCAATAGGATGAAAACAAATATTTTTCCAAGTCCCATGGTCATGGGTAAGTTAAGTTAGGTTAGGTTCTCCTAGTTGGCGAACAACTATAACCAACTAGGCAGGGCTTTGCACCAAACTTCAAGATGCCATCAGGCGGTAGCAGTCTATTCTTCAAGATGCCATCGGGCGGTAGCTGACACCAATCAACATAGGACCATCTGGATCTTAGGTATTTTATAATTTCTACATTACATTATACCTCTCACATTACCACACCCTGCTGACTACACCTAACAACTGGGATGTAAGCGACTTCCTGTAACCCTAGCGGCATGTGGAGGAGTTGGAAACGAGGCAGCAAGGTCACCATTTTCTACTATTTCAGCTTAGGCTAAGATGTAATAAATCATTTGTACCCATAATGTATTTGTTCATCATCACCACCACACCGCTCTGAACGCGAAAGCACTGGGATTGCAACTATCTCCTGTAACCACCGGCTAAAAGTGGAGTACCTAGCAGAAAGCGCGGATCACCTTTTTTCTCCTATTTCAGAGTAGAATAAAATGTTGATCTCAAATATCTATGTATATATCGTACTTAAGAATTATGTACTATAACATCCCGCCCGCGCAAGTACCTTGTCTTGGACAATTTGCGCGCGGCACATAAATGTAACATGTATATCTATTCTAAGTTTTCTCTCTCCCTCTCTAACTTGAGGCCACTGTCTAGGCCGATTCAAGTTGGAGGCGGAGATGACTAAACAATTTTTCTCTCCACCAGCTGACACCTGAGGTCACTGTTTAGACTGATTCAGGCCAGCTGGGAAGATGATAATCAGCCGTAGTGTGATGAGGGGACCCGTTCAGTGCATGGATCACCTTGATAAGTCTCTGCGGGCGACCCTTGACCATGAAAGCACCTGTATAAACTACATATAAGATGTTAAAACCCCTTGTACCAAGCGATCTTGTTGCAAGGGTTAGTTATAAACTTTATCTTATTTCGCGATAATATACCCCACCCCATCGAGTAAGTTCGGACTGGGGACCCCTAAAAAAAAAAAAAAAAAAAAAAAAAAGTTAGGTTAGGTTACCTCCCGGACGGCGAACGTTTTTTCCGGAAAGACCCCCGATAAAACAGGTTCCCTGTTGAAAATTTCGACTTCTGGATGGATAAAAGGATGGGGATTTGAAGAAATTTAAACTATTGCCGCCATCCGTTGAGCTGACTGGGGTTCCAAGGAGGGTCCACTGTCACCTGGTCCTGGTCTCAATTTCGGATGACTTATGTATCTTGCAATATCTTGTAATTTTTTTATGTTGTTTGAAAATTTCAGGTCAACGCTTTTCCTATTTCCGTTTCACTTCCATTTTTTGTTTTTTTTTCTTCTTCACCAATAATTATTTTCACTTCCTCATCATGTTTTGATATGTCTCATGTCTTTTCTCTACCCATGACCTAATTCAAAATCTCAGGACAAAATTTGAATTCTACGAGACCCCTCTGATTGGGGATGGCGACAATTGTTTCCTGCACTAGACTTGACAAACAGTATACTAGAATATACTATAGACTCGTTAAGCACTAGGCTCAACATCCAACATTATTCCCCTCCCCCCCTCCTGATGATTAGGGCGCGAGACTTGACAAGTATAGAATACTAGGATATACTATAGGTCCAACATACAAAATAGCCCATCAAAGGAGTCAAGCACCAGGACGGTCCACGAAAGTTTTTATCCGACCAGCAAAAACCCTGCTAAAAAAGTAGACAAATTGTGAAACGAAGATGAGAAAATTTCTCAATCGTTAAAATTGGAAAAATTTAGACAAATTGGCTTGCTTGCTGGAAGAGATTCAGCATGCTTGCTGTGCGCTTTTAATATACTGGGCTAAAGTAAGCCCAAGTTACCTAAATGGAGGTCTGGAGTTATGGACATGGTAACTCGTATACAAAAATTAGCGAAGAAGTTCTCTAACGTTGACGAGGATGATGATGAGGTTGATGAAACCAGTGATGACGAGCATGAGGAATTTTCAGATCCCCTGCTCATGTACTTACGTGGCCTCTCCATATTATTAATAACAATTGAAATTCACTCGACGACGCATTTTTGACGTCATCTTTGACATATTTCTGAACAAAGCTTAAACTTACTGCTTTGTGGATGGAAGCTGACCTCCTTGTGGTGTCTTCTGGGTATAACGCTAACAAGCTTGGGTACTTTTTTTGCAAACAATTTTTTGTACTCCTTTTTGTGATGCAATTGATGATGCGAACAATTTTCAATGTTGCGAACAATTTTTGGTGATGCGAATAATATTGTCCGTTCAAACAATTGTCTGCGCTAATAATTGTCCTGCAAACAATTGTCCTAGAACCCACAATAATATGAAAATTTTAGAGTTTCTAAAATTTTCATACAATTGTGGTAATAAAGCCTTTTTAATTCATCTTTTTTATAAAAAATGTTACCACGGGTAAAATAAATTTTTCCATAAATGAAGAAGTCGAAATTTTCATGAACTTCCATCACTTGTTTTCTTTTTCTTTTTCAGTAACATAAGTAGCCTAACATATGTACCTTTATTGAATATAATTAAAAAATTGTGAGAAAGTGCAACGTCTACCTATACAAAACATTTTGAACTTCTTCTTACAAAGGGTTAGTGAGTAATGAAGTTCTGTCGATCACGTCTTCCAAGAATAATTTGATAAAATTTAAATAAAAGTAAGCATGTGATGTAGTTCTGATGAAAAGTTCTCAAGGTTCCGAAACTTATTACAATACTAAAGTCAACATTTTCGAAGTTCAGGAAGCTTTCTTATCTCGCGGCAGTTTTTAGAATATCATGAGATCAAAGCTGCATTTAAACTATCGCACAACAAGGAAAACTTCAAGTTTCAGATTATCCTTTGAAAAAGTCTCGTAGCCCATAAATTCTTTTTAGTCGGAAAGTAAAAAAGAATTGTGTATAGTCAACTTATAAGTCAAAATACCCTGCAGTCGTACGATTTGATATGGCTAAAAAATATATATACATTCTATAGGTACAGGGCATGAACTTGCTAAGAAAAGTGAAATGAAAACATTTTTTAGTTAATGTAAGTCAAAAACTTACCTTATTTTCTTGAAAAATTTTTTTCTCTTTTGAAATTTCGTATTGAGGAAAAACAATCGCGCGTGTTCGAATTACTTTTTGCAATGTGCTATTTGCTCGAAAGTTTTTTTTTTTTTACTCATATATAGCAGCTTACAGTTCGAATCGCAACACTCTTGAAAACACTTTAATGACGTTTCTTTCACGAACCCCTTCTACTTTATTACTTTAGGCGCTCTTCTGTATTTAAGCGATAATAAATCTCGTTAATATGAATAAACACGTTCTATATTTTGTCAGCACTATTCGTATAGGTGGTGTAGGCCTATCCGTACTGTATACGGCTCACTTTATTTATTTATGACGTTTGTTTGCCGTCTGAGCTGGAAAATTCATTTAAAACAAAGATGAACTGCTGCCTGAACGGATACGACTTTACAGAAATGACTGCACGTAAAACGACGTCGAATTGCGCGTTCACGATCCCGGGCTCGTATTTACATTAAAAAAGCAACTAAATACGCGCCTGTTTGTTCGCTTTGATTTACTCGTAATTGATCCTTCCTAAAGGTTTGAAACAGAGTTTTCTTGCGAGGAAAAATAATACTTGATAACGTGTGCGCGCGTTCTATACGTATACGTACCGGCTATTATTATTTTGGTAAACTCTTGAATGAATATCTCTCGAGCACACAAGTGTTTAGGGAAGTACTCGACTACCGCTTCATTCAACGCACGCTATCGTCGATAATTATGAAATTTTGTCGGCAGCTTTGAAAATACAAGTTGAGAAAATATCCGATAGAGAAGCTATTGAAAACAACTCGGAAAAATTCAAATAACTTTCGAAATTAAGGCTGCACGTCGCTAAATGAAATACCTACAAGGACGAAACTTCTCCAATTAGCAAAAATAATTCCTCAACTTCTCATACAAACAGAAAAGTTTTTTTTTTTTTTTACAATCTCTTTATTATAATATTGACTATTTATGATATTTACGTATATTTTCAGCGGATTATTGACAGGCTAAGTTACATTACACAATTGTGATAGAAAACTTGTTTTGATTAACATACTAGTGCTATTACAGTGCTGCAAGGATACCAGAGGACATGATTGCGAGTGTCAGTTGATATTGGCTATGGCTTTCCTTCTGAGCCTTTGGTTGGCTGGGCTGTCGAGGAGTTTTATTGATTCAATATTTGGGCGTTCATGTGGGCGGTCAACGTATCTGCTCGTAGACCTCCTTAGGGTTTCCTTGACCGTTTCGACTTGGAGCTCATTATGCAGCTGTTGATTAGATACGTACCATGCATGGTGTACCCGTCATTTAACCTAGAACGTTGTTCTGGACTGGAATATTTCTACATTTGAGTCAGTTGCTGATTCCCATAGTGGGATGGCGTACATCCCAATAATAATAATAAGGGGCCAAACGGGGACAGTAGAGGGAGGTCATCTGATCTACAGGAAGCCCGTCCAATGGGAATCCGGAACCATTTGCTGAAGCCCAAGCCCAATCTGCAGCCTACACGCGGCGGTCCTGTTAAGCCAAGCAACATAGTTGGGCGGCAAGAGATGCAGATGGACGCAGGAGAAGGGAAACTCTGAGATTTAAACCAATTTTAGGTGAAGAAAAATACCGATTAACAAACCCGGCAAAAGCCGTCATCTGTGTACCTTACCCCAAGTATCCGAACGGTAAGACGCGATGGGTCACCCCGAACGCCTTTAGGGTAGTGACCTGCGCACTAGTAATGAGGGAAAAGGTTTTATAGCAGAAGGAAAACAGACAAATCCCGGTCAAAACCGTTAGAGGATTGCCTTCTATAAGATAGTACCGAGCGGATTTCTTATAGACGTAACTGGACCGCAAGGAATGAAAGGCCAGCCTCCAAATGAAGTATAGCCTTCACTTCCAGCTGAAGACAGCCTTCACTTCCGGATGGCCTAAAAACCAGAACTCAACCTGGTTGTAGGTATAAACGGCAACTGAGGGGCAATCAATGGTGCGAACAAGAAGCCAAGCCTCGGACGAGACTGGGAAGGCGACGCGCTCAGTCGGCACAGTAAGTGTGTCGCAGGTGGGAACCAGTAGTGGACCAAGCAGCACTACCCCACCTAAGAGGCCTGCCAGAAAACTCGCAATGAAGAAAGATGATGCAATAAGAGTTTCCAACTGAGACAAAGAGTCAAGGGATGCCTCAGCTTCATCAATTAGAACACGGAAATCGAAAAGAATAAAATGGACAAACAAAATGAATACGTTTATAATGAGTTCCTACAATGTGTCATCCAGGATGGAAGTTCCAGGGAAAGGGTAGCAGTGCCGCCAAATCTTTTCAGAAATCCGAATCCGTCAGTTTTCAATCTAAAAACAGATTTCAACGGACTTTGACCAATTTATCAATACCGATCAGGAGAAAGGTATCTCTCATACAGGTAACTGAGGTACTTTTCCCTTGATCGACTCAATATTCATGGAAGATTGCAGAATCAGTCTATAACGACCAGGAGAAAAGTACCTCTCATTATAAGTGTCTGAGGTACTTTTCTCTTGAGCGCAAAAAATTCGTATTTTACAAAATCCTTACTTTCAAAGACCAAAAGTTCATAGTTCTGGCAGCATTGAAGGGTAGTAATTGAACCAAGTTTTCGCTCTCCTGGGAGATTTGCGGTTTGCTGCTAGTTGCCCTTATCTTAAAACAGGTCACATTTAACCGAGTATTCGGATGAAATACCGGTTAACCGGTGCCCCAACAATGTCTGGACCTCATCCGTGATGAACCAATCAGCAAAATAGGTGCTTTCCTATATCTAAGAACCTATTTTGCTGATTTGATAGAGAGCGGCGGTCTGTGACTTGGAACGTCGAAACTGCAAGGCTGCTAGCCTGCAACTTGCGCGTTTGACTTTCGGCGCTTGTTTTCAACGTTCTCTTGTTTTAATCGTGTTTTGTTTTTTAGTGGGAAACCCGTTATCCATTTTGTTAGGGGGCTTACATCCTCAGACAACGTCCGCGATGACGTGACGTGACGTGAGGTATGACGCTTTATGACGTCATCAATAACTTTGACCTACTGTAGGGACGACAAAATTTCAACCGGGATGCTTTATGACGTCATCAATGACCTTGACCTTGACCTACTTTAGGGACTTGGAGAAATTTCAATTTCCAGCTTTCATTAAATCAGGCCTAGCATGCAGTATACTGAGAAGCAGGGCTGGAAGAACGCTATTTTTTTTCATTTGTTCCCGTAATGTTCCGTTCCCAAAATTTTATTTGGTTCCCGTCTTTGGGAACCGTTTTCAACTTGGCGTGGGAAGTGGGAACCGTTCTTGTTCCCGGTTACGTTCTCATGGTTAAAATACCGTTCCGTTCCCGTTTCGTTCCCTGGTGGAAATAACGTTCTTGTACGGTTCCCAGTGCGTTCCCGTTCCCGCTGAAAGCCAGAAAATCCGTACAAAATCCGTACGCGCGGCCGCCAGATTTTCATTCCAAAATTCAAATTTTGACAATATCGACTGGGGCATGAGTATTCATTTTATTTTTATTCCACCATACGCAAACTTAGAAAGCCAGAAAAAAGGTGTTCACGTTTTGTTCCGTTCCCGGAAACGGTTTTTGGCAAAACTTCCAGTTCCAGAGAAAAAACAATGAACGGTTAACCCAATAAACAAATAAAAAAATGGCGAAAGGAACAAGAACAAAGAACAATAGAAATTTGTATCGTTCCCGTTCTGTTCTCGTTCTCACTTCCAACGAGAAAACAGTTCCCAACCGTTTCCGTTCTCTGAGTGTTCACGTTTTGTCCGGGAACGGTTCCCGGCAAAACTTTTGGTTCCCGTTTTTGTTCCCGTTACGGTTTTTGAGCCTTAAAATACGGGTTCTGATCCGTTTCCGTTCCCGGTTACGTTTCCGTTCTTCCAGCCCTGCTGAGAAGAGCCCAGCCAACTCTTTTCTGAGGGGGCATTTTCGCGCCAATGTGATTGCGAGTGCGGGGGGTTGCAGGTTCCCCACTGCCATTGCAAACCTGCAATAGGCCTAGCCTCTAATTTTCTTTTTTGTAATCTTTTTGCTTGAAGTGAAAAAGTTGAGAGCACGACCACAAGTCGACAAGACCCAAGTTCATTACGCTCTGGAACCGATATGAAGCCACGCTTTTAGCGCTCCTGGTGGCAAAAATGTAAAATTTTTAAGCTCTCGTTAAAATCTAGTTTAACCGGTTCTTTCAAAGTTCAAAAAAACGGTGTACCGGTTCTATTAATTTATCCAATTATTTGAAAATACCGTTTTTTTTGTTTTTTTTTCTGGTCAACACCCTCCTCCTCCTCCTTCCCCCCCCCCCCATCACCTTGAACGGTAAATCCCGAGCTTAGTGAGCAAAAATGTTTTTGTTTGAGGGGCGGAAAAAAGAATTTTGGCAGCAGACCTAAATTTGGCTCTGATAAAGCGTTTTAATAAGAGGAGCCACAATGAGCTATATTCTCCTTATGATTTACTTTCGTATGTTTGAGACATAAGACATCGCCTACCCATATGATCTGATTCTTAACTTTGAGGTTATATATGATGATAGGACGGATTTTGAAACGAACCGTGAGAGTTTCATAATCTAGAGATATAGAAATTTTTAAATTTCCTCTTGAACTTTCTGTTGCTAAAGATATCCAAGGAATTAATAAAGATGTTGTGTCGGGTGAAACTATGTGTATAAAGAAAGAACGACCCACGAATGAAATTTTTTGAAACGCAATAACAAGGAATATCCACCGTAAAGGCTACAGACGTATAAATCAGAGGAAAAAAAGTACTTAGGTCTATCTACGACTTGACAATCCTAAGAGAGGGATTCATCCATACAAAACACGTTTTAGCTTTGGCGAGCTTTTTCTAAATATGAATTTGGTATTCGAGTTTCAATAAAATCCATCAGCTGTCATTTCTTTCATAAAGATATTATAAAATCGATATTTTCATCGGGGCGATGGTGGTTCATGAATAAAAGATTTCAAACGTCTTCAATTACGGTAAAAATGTAGGTGCACGATTACAAACAACGCTTCTTACAAAGCGTAGAAAATTTCACAGTGTGGAAGGCGTTTCACGAGGTATATGAAAGCTTTTTGAAGAGAAAAACGTTATACACTGAGGTACATTGTTCCATATATTTCGGTACGATATATGCGCAGTATCCGATTCACATTAAATACCTACTCAGTTTGAAGTCTCTGTCCCTGTTTTCCCCCCGCTAACAGCTTTGAGGTGGTCGTTAAGCATCTTGTAAGTCTTCCGCTCACTCCTACAAGTGTTTGTAGTGGAAAAAGAAACAATGTACGTATTATGTATTTTTCGAAAAGTTTACTCTCGACTTTATCCAAAAGGTACACAGAAAAAGTAGCTGAACAGTGAAAAGCGTAATAATCTCAGTACGAGTTTGTTGGTTTTTTATGAAAATACACAAACACGGATTACGCTTGCGCGCGCTCACGAATTGTTCGTTAAATTGTTTTCAAATCAAAAAATACGATTGAAACGGAAATTGGAGGTAATCACTGAAATAGGACCTCGGGATAGAGATGGAAAATGAACCGAATTTATAGCGTCGCATTGTGAATGGTTTCACTCGAACAAATCAATTAATTCTAGCTGACTTTTAGCACGCTTTTGCAAGCACGACGTTCTGCAAAGGTGATTATCTATCCACTCTCGTGATTCAAATGCGACGTGTGTAAACTACGTCATTCTTTTTTTCTTTGAAAATTTATTGCCGCGAGAAAAATATTTTATTTTTCACTATTATTATTATCATCCTCATTGAATATTTAAGTACGAGTTCCATCGACTACCCTCTGTGTTTTGGGATACTTACCATAGCTTGACAGAAGTTCGATTATCGGGTGTGTAAGTGGGCATGAGGGAGAAAGTATTTGAATTACCAATATCTCACCTAATTTACTTGCCCTATCCTTTGTCCCAAATAAGTTTGATTAATCATCTCCTTCTTCTTCTACCCCGATGATATAGAAAGTTTTTAGTATGGTTGGACATGAAATATGATCTTTCACTATTTATTCGTGAAAAATTTCTATTGTTCAGTAAAGTCGAGTAGAATCACCATTTTTCTATCTCTTATCCACTTCGACCTAATAGCTAAAAGAGATAGAGTGTGCTCTACGTTGCGAGCTATAAGTATCTTAGGGTGGAGAAAAAGGACGACTAAAGAGATACATCACCAATGACTTTAATTCAATTAAAGGACTTTAAAAAAATTTCATCCAGAGTGTAGTATGACGTCATCGCCTTGACCTGATGGAGGGGACAGGATAGGCTATTTGGCCTAAGATACAATAATCATGAAGCCCCTCGAGTACTATAAGATTTTGGATTTCTTTCTCAATGACGTCATCACAGACCTTATTCGCGAATTCGATCAAGGCAGCGCTGCATACGGCGAAATGAGGAAGTAACATCAAAAGGGGATGATCAATTTTTGATGCTGAAAGGTTATACAAATAAAATCGTTTCTACCGCCCTGAATATCGTTTTATTTGAAAAAATGAGTTGTAGCGCTCGTTTGGATAGTCTTGTATGATTTTTTCACATCTTCACCTTTTGGTGTTAATTGCACCAATCAGCAAACATTATTTGTTTTGCCGCCAGAGGGCAGTTCTTTAATCGAATTCGCGAATTAACATCGGGGCAAAAACCAAGAAATATTATAGTTGAGTTTATACATGTAGAGCAAGCGGAAAGAGGTAGTTAGTCCAACTTACAGTGTGCACAAAGTTGGGAGGCAAACGAACTAATTGAGTGAAATAACCGAATATATGTTCATAATTATAATATAGGCTCTTACTACCGAGCTTAGTTGGAGAGGAAGAGGTGGATGAGCAGGGTGAGTGAGCCCATCAGCTATAGTAAACCGAAAATACAGAATGCTAGACTTGAGCTGGTCCAAACTCACCCATCACGGAGGAATTCAGAAGTTTAATTACTCTGTGCCTCCGCGAGAACATCTGCTTCAAATTCCCTGATGAGCTCCCTATGGGAGGCCCACTATCTGCGGTGGTAGCAAACGTTTTTCTAGATCATCTGGAGTGCTATGTCTTGAGAGGAGAACTAGCTGAAGAGCCCGTGATTTCTTGGAAAAGGTACGTTGATGATGTAATGTGCATATGGGATGGTCCGGGTGAACAGCTCAACAAATTTGTGACAGAGCTTAACTCCTTTGATGAACAAATCAATTTTGTACTCGAGATTTGCGGACTGGAGGTGAATTTCCTGGACCTTACCATCTCTCTTTCTCTAGAAAACGGCACTCTTCTTCCCTCATTCAGCGTGTACCAGAAACCAACGTACACCGGAGTGTCAATACATACCTCCTCCTCACATCCTCGGTCTCAGAAGCTAGCAGTCATCCACTCGGCTAACAACAGGATGCTCGACCTCCATCTCAAGAAAAAGGAGATTGAGGCTGAGACAGAGTACATCCAGAGTATTGCTGCAGTCAACCACATTCGAGCCAACATCACCCTAAGGATAAAACGGAAGAGGCTCCGAAAATTGCTCCACTCGACGAACAATACCAATCACCCCGAACCTGTAATTTCTAATTCGTACTCGAAAGTGGGTCCGGTTGCCGTACCTGGGCCGTCCCTCAGACCTATTCGCTAAAAAGCTATGCCGCATAGGGTACCGCACGGTTTTGTACAGCCTGTTTAAAATTTCGAAATTATGGATCCCATCTCCACTCTTGACTGCTCCGGCGTCTACAAGCTGACGTGAAGGGCCTGCAATTGTTCCTATGTGGGTTGTCTTCGGCAGAGTTATGAACACGAATTAGCTTACCGCGATGACACCTCAAAACCCACCTCTTGCTCCGCCGTAGCTGAGCACTGGGTCAGGAGCAACCACGATTTCAAGGATAACATCCAAACGAAGCTACTCCTCTCCTGCCAGAAAGGACCCGACTTGAAGAGATTGAGATAATTAATAATTTCATCGATAATGACCAGAAATCTGCCCAACGACTGTGAAACAGCTGCATCGTTCCGCGCATGCGCTGTTGTAGGGTGCCGAGTGCTATATATAATTCTGGGAAGAGGAGAGGCGAACGAGCTCTGAGGGAGTGAGCCTGTCCTCTAGTTTGCTTACAAGATGGAGAAAGAGTAGATAAAATGCTACATCACGAGTCTCAGGGGAAGACATGTTATACAGCTTCGGTCTTAGGTTTCTAATAATGTCGTGATCCAAGAATTATCGATGTATGACCAGTCTAAATTTAACTGCTTCCGCTCTGCCGAAGGATGAGTAAATGTTTCCTAAATCCAGAGTAAAAATGATTAAAACTACGAAGATCGGAGGTCTTCATACTAACAGTCCCATTTGGGTCTTCAGCATTCCTTGGCAGGGTGTGGTAACTTTGCTCCAATCCTCAGGGTGAACCTGCCTCAATACGGACAGGTCAATAAACTCCACACGATTGCCACCAAGCAAGGCGCAGTGCACTAATGCTACTAACACGACCGGCTAGCTCGCGGTAGTAGAGCATGTCTAGTTCAGGGACGTGAAATCACCACAAAGGGCATGTGCATAGAAAAATTTAGGTAAAGACAGGGTTAGATTTCTCAGTAATCTCAGGACGAAAAACCAAGTAAAAAAATTCCGACGCATTGACGATAGGTATCAATTATCACTACACAACAAAAATAAAAAATTGAAAAATGCAAGAACGAGATAATACGATTCTAGAAGTATTTTCGACGCTGATCACGATGCCGTTGTCCGTTTCTCGAAATTGGCTCTGGTTTTCGAGAAATGATCAAATCAAATTCCCGGGATTCGTTGCGACGCGCAGTGTATGTTCCCGTGCTCGCGAAATTTGATAGCTGGGTAACACACACTGCGCGTCGCAACGAATCCCGGGAATTTGATTCGATCATTTCTCGAAAACCAGAGCCAATTTCGAGAAACGGACAACGGCATCGTGATCAGCGTCGAAAATACATCTAGAATCGTACTATCTCGTTCTTGCATTTTTCAATTTTTTTATTTTGTTGTGTAGTGTTAGAGGCAAAGGAAATAAGAAACATATTTCTACATTCCCGACCCAAAAACGAAGAGAAAACCTAAAAAAAAAGAGATCCCCTCCCCCCCTTCCCCACATCTGAGTGAGAGTCAAGCCATCACGCTTCAAATTATGAAGACTGCATCCCGTCTATCGCTTCATCTCACGTTCCCATTCCCTCCTATAAAATACCATCATCACTGAAGACAAAATTTTCATCCAGATATCTTTGCTCGCTCCATATCACTCCGGACGTGCTCGTAATTAGGGTAGTGATAACGACTCCCACTCGGTGTTCGTTCTTTGCTCTTGCCAAGGACAAACCGAATGGATGATTGGATGACCAGCACATGGTATTCAACTCCGATAACTCCGGAACGGTACACTTGCGTTTAAACACAGTGAAAAGAACGATATACGACTCCGGATTGGAAGACAAAGTTTATCAAAAAGAGTAAAACTGGAGAGGACTTGGAAAAATTTCGACTTTAAGCTATATGATGGAAGAGGGATTTGGAAGAAATTTGAATATTGAGCTGTATTTGGTGAGGATAACCTGGAAAATATACACTTTCGAGCTTAAACTTCCGAGGTGATGAGAGACAAAGTTTAATTTTCATGTGTAATCAAATATAAAACTGATTCTCTGTTTGCCTCAATTAACAAAAAGGAGCTGGCGAAGTAGGCTTTGCGTGAGATGTATACTCGATCACAATTTTGACATGTTTCATGTCTTTTTTGACGCTATTGAAAATTTGTGAGTACCCCCTCCCCCCCCCCCCTTATAATGGACTTGGAAAATTTTTGAGAATTACCCGGGAGGTTATCCAGTAATAAAAAAAAATTAAATAAAAATTAAATTAAATTAAATTAAAAATGCCGTGCGCGTGCAAATTTATACCCTGGACTGATTCAGAGATCTGCGAGTTTGAGTAAGAATAAAATTTTTAAAAAATGAAAAAAAAATTAAATTAAAATTGAATTGAATTAAAAATAAAATAAAAATTGAATTATTGAATTAAATTGAAATAAAGTAAAATTAAATTAAATTAAAAATGCCGTGCGCGTGCAAATTTATACCCTAGACTGATTCAGAAATCTGCGAGTACCACTTTTTGAGTAAAAATTAAATAAAAAAAAATTAAATAATAAATTAAAATAAAATAAAATTAAATTAAAATAAAATTAAATTAAATTAAATTAAAAATTAAATAAAAATTAAATTAAATTAAATTAAATTAAAATCAAAATGAAAATGAAAATAAAAATAAAAATAAAAATAAAAATAAAATAAAATAAAATAAAAATAAAATAAAAATTAAATTAAATTAAAAATACTTTTCCCGTGCGCGTGCAAATTTATACCCGCGACTGATTCAGAAATTTGCGCCGTGAGTGAGTCCCAGTATCCTCATCAGCTTGAAATATAAAGGGGACTTGTACTGGACCAAGAAGCGGGACGAACGAGCGGAGCGAGTGAGTCCCAGTAATCTCATCCAAAGTTGACTTATACTAGAACAAGAAGTTGGAAATTTTGGATATTTTTGAACGATGAAGAGCTTAAGATGACTGGCGAAAAGACATGAAACATGATCTTTATATTTTTGGCAACGCCAAGAAATCCTTCTCACTTTTTTTTTTTTTTTCCAGTAAGTTCATATTCTTACAAATCTTAATTTACTTATTGGATTCACCCAAGAAAATAAAATCTAACAAGTGCTGGATACTTACAGAAACCAACACCAAGTTTTACGGCATTCGCACATAAATAGACGATTTTTACTTTCTACTTTTTTTCCCCTTACTTCGTCTCTCCCAGTAATTTCTCGAGACCTCTTTGCGAATTACGTAGAAGAGCGACCTAAGCTGTAAAACTTGAAGAACAGATGATGCGAAAAATTGAAAATTCAGAGAGTTTTGTTTCCTCCTTCTTATTCTATGCGGTATCGATAAGTTCGGGTTTCCTTTTGTGGACTGAACACAATAACGAAGAAATTAACGGAGCGAAGAAAGTTTACAGGTATTGATTATTGTTGTCATTTCTAGATGATATATATATATTTATATTTTTTTCGCCCTTTTGTTCGATTTATTAATATTTCTTTTTCTTCTCTTTTTTCAAAGAGTACTGTATTACAAAGAATAGCTCGTCGTCAGTTTGGTGAAGTTTTCTCTTTCCTTACTCAAACTAACAATAGGGCCTATTTAAAATTTTTGCCATTGTAAATCCGAAATTGAATTCTCGTAGCTCCCAAAATATTTGTAAATTCTCGTTTATTTTTAAATTCGGATCTCGCCATCGTGAATGGAGAGCGAAAAAGAAAACTTTCAGTTTCAAAACCTGCGGGTGGATGAGTCTTGAAAAAAATTTCGAGAAAGGACTCCGAATATATTTTCATGATATGCAATCTGAGGACGTTGAACTAGTGAAAAAGTAAAAATTTTCTCGATGTCATAAAGGTAAAGTTTACGCCCTCAAAAATCTTACCAACTTTAGCAGACAGTATTCTCGGAGGAGTCGAGCTTTAAGCTGAGGTCGAAGATTTATGAAACGAGAAAAAAATCTTATTCTCGAGTATCATAAAAATTATGAGTTTTGAAAGAATTTCCAAGTCAAGCAAAAATTTTCCGTCTTAGAAGAGTGCTAACTGTTGAGTTCCGAGGTCTCAAGGATACAGACCTTTGAAAATATAGGTATGAGCGCGAAGAGAGGAAGGAGGAAGTTAGAAGCAGAAATTCTATTCGTAGAATATTTACTGAAGGAAGTATTTCAAACTACTGTATAAAGTTTTAGAATCCTTCATCGTGTATTGCATTACAAACTAATACATACCAAGATTTTACACGCGATTCTACTCACCCTTAATGACTTGCGGGTAAATTGGCATTAGTATTCCCCTTGTGAGCGCACATCAGAAATAGAAACGCGCGCCACCATTTTTGGCAAACAAACTAACACGATATGTTGGTTAGAATAAGCTTGCAAGAGATTTCGAGATTCAGTTTATCACATAGTTTGTCGAAAATTTGAAAACTATTTAATCTTACTTGAAAATTGGGCATATTTTTCGTAGTAGATACATTCTACCGGAGCCAAGTGCATGCGTTCACTTCAATGTCGTTTTGTGTTCGTTTCAGAAAATAGCGCCGTCTTTTTCTTTAATAATGTTCAGTTTCTGTTAGTTTTTTTCTAGTATGTTCATTTCATTTAGTTTTCAAATCTTTTTACTTTCAGGTTATTCTCAGTTTTCTGATCTTTTTATTTCAATTTTTTATTTTTTTGAAAAGTTTTCATAAAAGATCAGTAAATAAAATATTAGAAAAAGATTGAAAAAAAAAATTGATCTCACTCAAAAGTATGAGGAACAAAACAAGTACGAAAGTATACTGGGTAAAAACTCAATGAAATTCTTCATTTCTATTAGTCGGTCCGCGCCGCGCCTGTCTCGTGTAATAAAACCATTATGGCTAATAAATTATTAAAAGAGTTGTAAGTAAGCAAAGTCTAAAACACCCGAAAGGGAGAGTAAACCTTTAGGAAGAAGAGCGTGAAAAAACCCCAGGAGACCGACCATGAAGATTCAAAAGAGACAATGGGTATGCCTCTATTCTGAATACGCCACCCACATCTGTCCATTCAATTGTAATACAGTAATGAAATTTCATGAGAATTCCTCGCAATTTTTGGAAACATTTCTAAAAATCTAATATTTTGAATCCCTGTTGGCTAGGGACTCCTTATCAATGTCGAAAAATCAGATGCAAAGGAATGGAGAATGTCTATTCCCCCCCCTCCCTCCCCATACTTTTGAGTGAGATTCATTTTTTTGGTCTGTTTCTGATGAAAATTTTCCCCCAAAAAAACATTAAAATGAAAAAATTAGGAAACAAACAGGAAATTCAATACGCAACACGAAAGTACCAGGATTTGAAAATCACACGAAATAAACCTAAAATAGAATTAACAGAGATTCAACAGAAAAGAAAAAGATGGCACCATTCTGAAAAGTAATTCAAAATAACATAGAACTCCAGCAAATTGTATCCCTACTCATGAAACTTTTACGTGAATATAAATAAATGTAGATCAGATGAGCGACCCATATTTTTTTTTTCTGAATTATCTCGACGTCGCTCAAACACGTCAGAACGTGTACAAATAGATACGAAAATGTGTCGCTTACCGAAAATCCTACGTTTGTTTGTCGACAAAAATTATCTTCTCGCATGGAAAATCGATTAATGGAACGAGTAATCGGATACATCAGAGATGGAGTAGAATTTCAAAGTACGACATTTGCAATCGAATTATGACGAAGAAATTTAATAATGAATAGATAAATAATACAAAATACAAACGATCACGCGTGAGCCCTCGAACGAGAATGAGTAGTCAACGATTCAAAAGATGAAAGGCCCCGGCATTTGATAAGGATACAGCGAGACGGCGACGAAACTAGCGGTCTAGTGCTCGAACCAAAAAAGAGCTAAAAAGTCGTTACGTGTACTCGCATACTAGAGAAATGTTTTCCTACTCCGTTTTTCGTGCGCTTTGTGCCATTAAAATCCGAAAACTCTCGCTTGGTGCATCGAAGTTTCATTTTTCAAATTCCTTCTCTCTCTTTCTCTCTCTCTCTTTCTGTGCTGCCTTCGAGACTAGTCATCAACAACAGCCGCGGCGTCATTCGTTAATCTATAAAATTTTATATTTGTTAGCTTCGGAGACAACCGCTTTTCTATTGCGATATTTTTTTATATCAGGAATACGAACAACAATTTGTCCAATTTTATACACCCAGCCAATCGTAAAATATTGAACAGTAAATTTCTCATTGACTAAGATTTTATTGTCGCTATTTATCGAATTAAAAAAAAAAAAATTAAGAGAATGGGCCAAGGTCTCGAAGCGATAAATTTTTCTTTGAAAAATTAAACAAGTACAATCAGTTTTCCAAAGGGAAATATGAGGATATTAAAAAGTGTTCATCAAAAGGATTTCTTGATGGCTATGGCTTATGAGATGCGCGTTTCATTGCCGTCTGAGAAGAAGACAATAAACTTTAAAAACCGAAATAGCGCTGAAAGCCATTGACAGAGGATTATTAGTCGCAATAAAATTCAAATATTCAATTAGCAACAAGCGATCGAACGGCTAGGACTTTAAAAAGTTTTGACGAATATGATGAGGTCATTTTGTACGTAATCTTCCGGCTCCTAGGTCTGAGGATTTTTCATCTCCGATCTCACGAGGTCGGGATTCGTCACCGCATGTGACTCGCAGATGACTAATGAGCCTATGATCAATAGAAAGATCTTTCCACACTCATTGCGAGTGCAGGCCCCTAGGGTGTATCAATTGACCCACTCTGAAAGATATCTTCTCTTCTATGGCATAATTGCCTCTGTTGGACTCTGTCCGCACACGTTGCCTCTGAGGAGTTCTGAATATTCAGCCTTTTGAGCGATTCTTTGCACTCTTTATTCATAAAAAATATACCGTGACTGTAATTTTATAGAATTTTATCCTCTAAGTTACTAATATGAAACCACTGCATGGAGTTGTGTTCGGCCATTTCCTGCATATGCCCATTGTAAATGTAGTCCAAGAATCATTTAAACTTGATGTTATTGGAATTTCTTTGGAGCCTTGATCTGCGCTCTGTATGAACATGTAGGTATTACAACGGTGCAATTTATACTCCAATGGTTGTGTTCATCTTCATCAACCTCTTTATAATTGGGTTTCTGTTTCTGTATCCTCTCTTACCTGTTACCTCTTTTCTCCGGTAACCTTGATTTTGCCACTTCCAGACAGGCCTGACGAGAGGAGGGGGTAACTGGGGATTTTGTCCCCGGGCCTGGCTCTTTTGAGGGCCCGTTTACAAGAGTAGGGGGTGAAAAAAAAATTAGAGGCTATTGCAGGTTTGCAAATGCAGCGGGGAACCCGCAACCTTCCGCGCTCGCGATGACGTTGGCGCGAAAATGCCCCCTAAAAAAAGAAAAGGAAGGATTTCCTGGCGTTGTTGCCAAAAATATAAAGATCATGTTTCATGTCTTTTCGCCAGTCTTCTTAAGCTCTTCATCGTTCAAAAATTTCCAACTTCTTGTTCTAGTATAAGTCAATTTTGGAGTATTTTAGGCTGACTGCTTCCTGGGACGAACGAGCGGACTGAGCCTTACTCGCCCCGCTCGTTTGTCCCGCTTCATGGTCCAGTACATGTCTATTTTAGTATATTTCAAGCTGATGAGATTACTGGGACTCACTCGCTCCGCTCGTTCGTCCCGCTTCTTGGTCCAGTACAAGTCCACTTTAGTATATTTCAAGCTGATAATTCCAGGCTCTTGTACATCCCTCTATGGGCTATTATAGGGACTTGAAAAAATTTTGAGCTCTTTTATAGAATTTGAAAAATTTTTTGTTCTTCCATTGCTATCTCTATTTATTTCAAATTGAATAAATGGGGGTGGTACTCGCAGATTTCTGGATAACCTCCCAGGTGATTCGAAGGGGGGCAGTCATTTTAAATTAATTTTATTTAATTTTATTTTTACTCAGGGGGTGGTACTCGCAGATTTCTGGATGACCTCCCAGGTGATTCGAAGGGGGGCAGGGGGAAGGTTTATTTTATTTTATTTTCATTTAATTTAATTTTATTTAATTTTATTCAATTTTAATTTAATTTAATTTTATTTTATTCAATTTTAATTTAATTTAATTTAATTTTATTCAATTTTAATTTTATTTAATTTTATTTTATTTTATTTTATTTCATTTTAATTTAATTTAGTTTTATTTCATTCTATTTTAATTTTATTTTTAATTTTATTTCATTTTAATTTTAATTTTATTTTTCATTTTATTTTATTTTAATTTTAATTTAATTTAATTTATTTAATTTAATTTTTATTCTATTTTTACCCGGTGGTACTCCCAGGTAATTCACCAAAAATTTTTCAAGTCCATTAATATAAGGGGGGGGGGGAGAAGGAGGAGGAGGAGGAGGAGGAGGAGGAGGAGGAGGAGGGGGGGGGGTTTGGTACTCGCAAATTTTCGGAAGTGTATAGGGTGTCAAAAAAGACATGAAACATGTCAAAATGAGTTGACCGGGCTCTCCTCTATATACTACATGCTAGACCTGATATAATCAAAATCAAGGCTGGAAATTGAAATTTTTACAAGTTTCTAAAGTAGGTCAAGGTCATTGATGACGTCATAAAGCATCCCGGCTGGAAGTTGAAATTTTTTCAACTCCCTAAAGTAGGTCAAGGTAAGGTCATTGATGTCATGAAGCATCCCAGCTGAGAGCTGAAATTTTTCCAAATCCTCAAAGTAGGTCAAGGTCATTGATGACGTCATAAAGCATCCCGGCTGGAAGTTGAAATTTTTCCAAGTCCCTAAAGTAGGTCAAGGTCATTGATGACGTCATAAAGCATCCCGGCTGGAAGTTGAAATTTTTTCAACTCCCTAAAGTAGGTCAAGGTAAGGTCATTGATGTCATGAAGCATCCCAGCTGAGAGCTGAAATTTTTCCAAATCCTCAAAGTAGGTCAAGGTCATTGATGACGTCATAAAGCATCCCGGCTGGAAGTTGAAATTTTTCCAAGTCCCTAAAGTAGGTCAAGGTCATTGATGACGTCATGAAGCATCCCGGCTGGTAGTTGAAATTTTTTCAACTCCCTAAAGTAGGTCAAGGTAAGGTCATTGATGTCATGAAGCATCCCAGCTGAGAGCTGAAATTTTTCCAAATCCTCAAAGTAGGTCAAGGTCATTGATGACGTCATAAAGCATCCCGGCTGGAAGTTGAAATTTTTCCAAGTCCCTAAAGTAGGTCAAGGTCATTGATGAAGTCATGAAGCATCCCAGCTAGAAGTTGAAATTTTTACAAGTCTCTAAATTAGGTCAAGGTGAAGGTCATTGATGCCATGAAGCATCCCGGCTGGAAGTTGAAATTTTTCCGTCCCTAAAGTAGGTCAAGGTCATTGATGACGTCATAAAGCGTCACACGTCATGTGACGTCACGCAGTTCACAGAAACTCCCGGACGTCGACGTTTTCTGAGGATGTAATCACCCTAACAAAATGGATAGCGGGTTCCCCGCTAAAACTCTTTTGGGCAAAGGACCCGCTGTGTTCCTTGCCCCGGACTCGGTTGAAGCTCTCGACGGGCCTGCACAAAGTCTACAACCTCAGGTAAGCTGACAGTATTCAAACCTTGTTTCCTTGATAACTGAGAGACAAGAATCTTCCTGTCAGACCAAACTGCTAAATGAAATTAAACGCAGGCATGAAATACCCTCGAGTTCTTAAAGTTGAGACTCAGAAATAATTCTACTTTCAGGTTCCCAAGGATTCATAGCTCGAGAACAATACGAAAATGCCCTTGTCAGACAAAATCGCGGAAGAAAGCTCAAATATGCAGACGCAGACTGCCTTTACCCTTGTGGTTTAAAGTTGAGCCGAAAAAAAAGGAAGGATTTCGTGGCGTTGCCAAAAATATAAAGATCATGTTTCATGTCTTTTCGTCAGTCGTCTGAAACTTTTCACCTAATGTACTACGAAGAGAAAGAGTACGGGGGTGGTACTCGCAGATTTTCAAATTACCCACCAAATAAGTATAAAAATTTTTTACAAGTCCTTAAACCTAACCTAAACTAACCTCACCGAAAATTCTTTCAAGTCCCAAGGTCACGACCGGACGCCCGGACGCGGATGCCCGAACAATTTTCCAGATACAAGGGGTAGAGAAAACGTTGAACATTTTCCAAGTCCCAAGGTCACGGTTCGGACGCCCGGACAATTTTCCAGGTTTAGGGGGTAGAGAAAAGACATGAAACATGTCAATAATTGCATTCTCACGTTCCTAAGGATTCATAGCTTGAGACCCACAAAGATGAATTCGTCATTGGGTCAAAACAATACGAAAATGTCCTTGTCAGACAAAATCTCTAGAAAAAGTTCAAAAGTTCAGGCGCAGATTCCCTTTGAAGTTAAGACTCAGAAATTAATCGATTTCCAGTTTCTTAAGAATTCTTAGTCATAGCTCAAGACCCAAAGACGAATTCGTGATTGGGTCGAAAAAATACAAAAATGCCCTTGTCAGACAAAATCTCTTGAGAACGCTCAAATGTGCAGACGCAGACTGCCTCTACCCTTGTGGTTGAAAGTTGAGCATCAGAAATAATTCCATTTTCAGGTTCCTAAGGATTCATAGCTTGAGACCCAAAGATAGAATCAAAACAATACAAAAATGCTCTTGTCAGACAAAATCTCTAGAAAAAGCTCAAACGTTTAGACGCAGACTCCCTTTACCCTTGTGATTTGAAGTTGAGCTTCAGAAATTAAATTATTTCCAGTTTCTCAAGAATTCTCAGCTCGGTAGAATCTTGAGAACCCAAACACTGACCCTCATCAAAATATTAAGACCTTTTTGTGAGAGAAAAATGCTCAAGCAATATTCTTGGACGTCTGCAACTTGGGATTCAGCGAAGAATTTCAAATACCGAACTACAGAGCATCTCATGTCATGCTAGTTCTAGTTGTACTCGGTCCACAAAGTCAGGTCTGACGAGAGAAGGGACAATTGGAGATTTTGTGCCCCGGGCCCGATTTACAAGGGGAGAGGGTGAAAAAAAACTTTTTTTTTTGGGGGGGGGGCGCTGTGTTTCTTGCTCCGGACCCGACTGGAGCTCTTGACGGGCCTGCTTCCGGAGACATGTATTGGTGGGAGTTCTGTTTTATTTGTATTTTGCTATTTGCTCTTTCACCGTAGGTGACACGGCAAATGCGTATTTTCTAATTGGTGCTATTTGCAAGGCTATTTGCGGTGGTACCGCAAATGGCATCGCCAACGCTTCTTGTCGAAGTCTAATTTATGCTATTTGTAAAATTACTATTGCATCTACTGCAAATGGTCTTGCAAACGCTCCTTGTCTGATTTGTGCTATTTGCTAAACCATTTGCGCATCTACTGCAAATGGCCTCGCAAACACCTCTTTCCTGATTTATGATATTAGTAAAATTATTTGCGCTTCCGACGGTAATGACATTGCAAAATGTGTCTTTTTCAATCGCTACAGTAGAATGTCAGTGTAGTGCGCCTCTTTCTTAACTTTTGTCGGTCCCTTGATTTTACCTATCCAAATGCATACAAAATCGCCTCTTTGTAGTGCCACTAAAACCTCAGTTTAATGCAAAAAAAAAACGTTCAGATTGGGCAATCATGTGGAGACTGGTTGCTTCATTTCAATAAAAATGGTCAAAAATAATTTCAAACTTGACAGAATTTTTAATGTTTGGGACATTCTGGACCACATTTGGGAGCTTCTGAAAATTTTCAATGTACTTACATTAGTTCTCCATACGAAAAATTCCTGAAAAATATCCCATTTTGAGCTCAGAAAATGTGCTCAAAACTCCTAAAATCATTTGTTCTTTGATCGGATCTTTATTAATAGCAGATTAAGAGGGTTTTTTTTCGGTGTGGACTAGTGCGTGGCCATGCAGAGCAAGAAAATCCTACTGGAACCCGTAGAATGACTGAAATTTCCCAATCGCAAAGATTCCAATGAGTGAGGACTTGAATCCCGCGAGGACGCATTATTCAGCTGAATTCAAATTGCTGTATTCAGAAAATCAGAACAAATTGAAATTGATGCGAAAAAAATATCCCTATCACTATGACTGATTGTTATTGTTTATTATTGTGAATCCTGTAAAACGTAGGGCGACAATAAAACTAAACCTCTGCGGAAATAAATCTATTGGCTATACTACATAGTTACGAAAACTAGGTACTTACAAAAATATGCCAATTTTACGAGTATTTTACGTATTTTCAAGATATTATTTTCCTGAGTCCGTTCGGTGGTTTTTACGTTGTTGAAAAATAAATCGCTGGAAATGAAAAAATAACGCATTCTCTCGCTCTCGAAATTTCCTTCTTTTACGTTGTATCTGTCATAAAAATATTGTTTTTGAAAGTCCAAGATGAATGTGTAGTTGTCATGCATTTGATTGAGCTCTTTGTAGGCGCACCGGATGATTGGCACTCGACCTTGACACGTATACAACGAGATGAGGATGTGTTCATTTTCCGAACTATGTTGGGGAAATAGCGGTCACCGCCGAAATTCTACAAAGTCGTGTTCTCGTATATACGCACGTGCAGTTCTTCACCCCAACACAAAGCAAATTGTACAGTCACAAAATAATGTGGTAGACCTTTTGCAACGACATACCGTAATATCTTGAATTAGGCGTAATAGAAAACTCGAAAAGTAGGATGATCGGGTACCATAGTGAGACGAATAGAATACTGCATCTCATCAATTGCTTTTATTAATACCACTAATATTAGCTGAGTAGTACATAAAACTCGAACGGCGTAGGTACAATAAGATGGACAGCTCAGGCGTGGATCTAAATGAGAATTGTAGGGAGGAAAAAACTAACTTTCGAACCCGTTTGACGTCTTTGAATACGTTTTTTCTCTTTTACTTAAGGGGGATGGGGTGCGAAAAATATGACTGTACGATCCTTTTTCTTGCATTAAATTTTCTCTTGAATTCCGAAAATGAAAGCAAATAACTTTACAGAATTTTATGTAATTTTGATTGCGTTTTGTTGTTACAAGTACAAAAAGGAAGTATTTATTGCGGAAAAATTTTCCCCAGAAAATCATAACAGTATTTCAGATATGCGTAGTGTACTATAAATTTCTTCATTTTCACTCGAAGCGTCCTTCTTTTAAGAATTAGCACACAAAATAAATTTTAAAATCTTCTAAAAGGTTATTGTGGTTTTTCTATGAGCAATAATTTGGGAAAATAACTCAAGACTTACGCGTTTTATCAACTATTTTCCTTGATGTGTTTTATGTAATAACCTATTTTGCATCAAATAATATAGTGAGCCTTCGGGAGAATTACACTACCGAAAAAAATTGCAATACAAAATAAACGCCCGTAACCGATTCCACTTTTTAGATTTTTTTCTCGTTGCAAACAAATTCTTAAATTTTTCAAACCTTCAAAATTAATGTTAGTCATCTTTGTTCAAAAATTTCACTACTTTACTCATCAAAAAACTCAGTCTTATTTGTTCGCAATTAATATACTCAGAACGGATCTGTTAATAGTTTCAAAGCTATACGGTACTATTTCTAAAAAAATTACACGCAACCTTCTTTAGGTGTAAAAACGAATGAAGTGAATATTTAATTAATTACGGTACAAAATTATTATTGCCATTAAAACGTACAAAATAATATTAATGAAGTATTGGAACGGATTAGATTTTTCTTAAAGCAATTTATTGATTTTGCTTTGGTAGGCTAAATGAAGGAAGAATCGAAGTGATTCATCAAGAACGAGATTTTTTTTTTACTAAAACATATTATTTGATAGATGTTGCTAGTCATATTATTGTAACGTATTAACCAACACATTGTCAATGTATTCATTTTCTTCCAATAATATGAATCGTGTTCATAAAAAATTGAGATTAAGTATTAAAAACTTATTGGCTATCAACATAATGTATCACCAATATGTGTACATATAATCACAACAAATTTGACAGACCACGAACAATATTGTTCTCATTTTAAAAAGGTAATAGAAGAAATTAAAATAGCGTAGAAAGAGTAAAATGCGCGGTGGTTTCAAGAATGGTACAATTTGTAATAGGAAATACGTCAATTTTAGAAATTATTACAACCCTGCAAAAAAAAAATATTAATAACATTGAGTACCTACGATGAGTACGGTTATAATATTCGTTCAACAACTAAATCTCATTCCAGTCTTTTGATAAAATGAATAATATATGTATTTTTTTTTTAAACAAAAAAATGTAACAGTAAAAAATTTTCAAATAAAAATTCCGTTCTCAAATTACACCAACTGAACAAAAAAAAAAAAATTGTTTGTGTACTGATTTGAATACGTGATTCTGAAGTACTTTTCAACGCTGAATTCAATGCCGTTTTCCGTTTTTCTCTATCACGTCTAGATTTTCCATAATGTCGATGTTTATTTGCGTCCTTTTGCCGCAGCCTCACGCGATATGTAATGAACGTTCGAGCTTGAATACTACTCAACGATCACTGCGTTCCGCGACGTTCTGCGGCAAATTGACATCAACATTATGAAAAATCTAGACGTGATAGAGAAAAACGGAAAACGGCATTGATTCAGCGTTGAAACGTACTTCAGAATCACGTATTCAAATCAGTACACAAACAATTTTTTTTTTTTTTTGTTCAGTAGTGTTATTTATAAATAAGATTAAGTCGCTCAGCGCCTTAGTATCCCAGTCTCTTGCGTTTTTCTTTTTTCACTCTACACCCTGACTTCGAGCTACGTGTATTTTTTTTCAATCATCAGAACCTGAAAGATTGTTACTCAAAAAACTGATAAGGTTAGAAGCTCGCGAAATCCAGATTTTTCTTCATATCATATCCTCAGACCCAAAGATCCAGACCCCGAGAAATAGACTGGTCAAAGAATAGGTATGAGCAGTATTTTATGATTATTGAGGCACCAGGATACCAAGAATAAGAAACTTTTTTGTAGACTGAATTTGAAAAATGCTATACAACAATGAAACCTCAAGTACCGTAACAGAGAATGTATGTACTACCTCAAACATCACAACAAATTTTTACGATGAGAACTTTTTTCTAAAAAAGAAAGGATGACAAAAATAAAATCCCAATGATAAAAATTATCAGATATGAGAAAGTAAAAGGATGAGATAAATACAAAACACAGTTTCACTTATTTCTGAAGAAAAGAACACCGAAGATTTAGGTACCAAAAAAAAAAAAGCAGAAGTTCTAATAGTTTTTAGGAAGAATTTTATAAGTTAATATTTTTATGATCATTTTTATGGATTTGTACATTCATTATTCGTTTTCGTAATGATTGATTAACAAAAATTATGCGAAAACTAAATTCGTTTCTTCTTTGTATTTTTATATGCATTAAATAATTTTTACTTAATAATTTTATAGATATTATTAAATTAAAAAATGATTTAATTTGACGGAAAAATATGTTCTTCATTGTGTTGAATTTCACGCCTCTGCCGTCCTAAAAAACAAACGAGTTGCGCGAAATCAATTGACATTTTGTAGGTAACGATCTACATATTCTACATCATACTAGGTAATAATGAAGAAAAAAAGGATTTTGAAATTTAACACATGAAATATTGATTATTTTTTTTCGAACATGAATTGAAATAAATGTTATGATTTAGTGAGAAATTTATGAAAAATTTTCATTTTTGAGCTCATAGTCAGAATGAATATGCGGTTGGTTAGATTTTTAGAGTAACGATAAATAATACTGCTTACATTAAAAATGATAAGGATAAAATTAGACCAAAGTTTATTTATGGGTATTGAAAATAAAAAATTTAATTTAATTACGAAAAGTTTAAAGTTTCTTTTTTATCTTTTCAAACAGCGGATAAAGTAGTAAAATAATACGAGCAAATTCTTGTATCACTGAAACTTGCGATCGCGTTAGTAAATCAATCGTGGTAAATATAAACCTGATAATTTATAACTTCTTAAGCCTAGTAGTGCCTAACTCGAATGGATAAAATTTCATAACCAGGTATAAAAAAAACATCGTTTTATTTTTCATTCAAATCTCAAGAAGGACACAATTTTTTCATTTTTCTAGGATTATCAAACAATAAGTCACTATTCATATTATGTATATTTATAACAAAAAACTCTGTAGGAAGATATAGGCATATGTTTTGATACTTTACATATAGAATGCCTTTTCTGCTGATATGTAATCATCATCAGGCTAGTCAAGCACTGGAGGCTTGTTATGGTGTATCTTAACAAACAGATGTGTTTTTGTGCTATAGAAGCTAGTATTCTGTCCCAAGTTTTCGTACTTTTAATCTCCTGTATTTAACGAGCACGGTTGGCAGCTGTATTATGCAGTTTTGATTAGTTTGTAGATTGAAAATTTCAGTTCTGATGACTCAAATTCAAGTTACCCGTTTACTAATAATAATAATATGATACGGTTAGTACGATAAGATTACAGGGGCAAATTGAGATACTGATTTTGGGAGAAGAAATGAACGACTAGCGAAAAAAAAGTGGTGGATTTTATGGCGTAGCCAAAATATAAAGATTAGGGTGTTGTCCTCTTTTTTTTTTTTTTTTTTGTTTCGGAAAATTTTCAAACTTTTGCCCAATTTTAGACATGACGAGCCGTAATTTTGTGGATTATGCGAGAAGATTTTTTGTTATTGACGGATAACAAAAAAATCTTGGAGTTTCCGTTGAAAAGATCATTAAAGGTCCATATCAAATGAATCGAAGGCCGGGTTCAAACTGAATAATTTCAAAATTCTGAAACCTTTACATCCAGAAACTTGAATTCATTCGGCCTAGTTTATTTGGGGGCCGTTTTATTTGAATGGTTTTTAGATTTCTATGCGTTTTTTAAAAAAATAATAAAGTGTGATATTTCATCAATAAATGGCTGTAAAAGTGGAGCACTTGAAGTTATATTGTCTACATTGTCCGTGAGTTATTTTCGATTTATGATCAAAATCTCATCATGGCGGGCAACACTGAAAATAAGAACAATAAAAGTGTGGGTACCATTATCGATCAAATGGTACCAATTTTCGACTTCGACCTCATAACGAGATCGAAGTATCGAAACATCACAACAAAGCCGCCAGAATTTCTAAATTCAAACACTCTTGGCCACTTCTCTAAATTCTAAATCTTATTTCCTAATTCATAGGCCCTTTTCGACCATATTTCACTTTCGCGTCCGAAAATTGTACTTCGTTTATTTGTACTTATATTCGATTTTCTGCCTTCATTTCTTTCAATTAAAAACTTCTTCAACTATTTTATCGAACGTGGACGCCGATCAAGAGGATGATCTTACCTCCGACCTGGTTAGTGTTTGGACTATTCAGTTTATTAAAGTTTACGATTAAAATCGTCACGAGCTCAGATCTCCCAATTTCTTTCTTCCTTTCTGGCTGGTTTAATATAGTAATCAAATCGAAGCGTCGTACTAACTAAATTGAACTCAAGTTCACGAATTTATTATACTAAACCTAATATACTTCTAATTCTAAATTACTGACTACTATCTTACGATACTGACGGTAAAGTTTTCTTCTGCCGTTATAGGTAACATGAAGACGATAGCCAACCAACGCCGATAAATAAGTAACTTCTTCTTCCGACGATTGAAGAGTTCTTCTTTATCTTATTTTGAATTTATTTCCTTCGAACCAACTTTGTAAATTTACTTATATAGGTATTCGATTCGTTCATCTAAAATTTCTATTCGTATTCCATTATATTTCCTTCCGTTACTCAACCTGTATTATGCTTATTATCTTAGTAACTTATTGATCTAAGAATCGAAGATATTCCATTAATATGTAAAGAAAAAATAATAAAATTTACTGATATATTATTTTGCTCAATTAGAGGCGGGTAAAGAGTCCAACCTGTATTAATATTATTTGCAATTATTAAATTTATAACTATCACGGTATAATTATTAATAATAATGATGGTAATGATAATCAAAATCTTTGGGAAGGGCCCTGCCAACTCATTTGCTGATGGGGCATTTGAGGGTTCACAAATAATATACTTGAGAGGCCAATACAATTGATAGTCTTGCTGTCGGTTCACAAATGTTATACATGATGGCCCAATACATTTTATATTCTTGCTGGTGGCTCACAAATAATATACTTGGTGGCCTAATACAATTCATAGTCTCGCTGGCGGTTCACAAATAATATACATGATGGCCCAATACAATTTATATTCTTGTTGGCAATATACAAAAAATATACTTGATGGCCCAATACATTTTATATTCTTGCTGGCGGTTCACAAATGATATACATGATAGCCCAATACAATTTATAGTCTCGCTGGCAGTTCACTAATAATATACATGATGGCCCAATACAATTTATATTCTCGCTGGCGGTTTACAAATACTATACATGATGGGCCCAATACAATTTATATTCTTGTTGGCAATATACAAAAAATATACTTGATGGCCCAATACAATTTATAGTCTCGCTGGCAATATACAAACAATATACTTGATGGCCCAATACATTTTATATTCCTGCTGGCGGTTCACAAATGATATACATGATGGCCCAATACAATTTATAGTCTCGCTGGCAATATACAAACAATATACTTGATGGCCCAATACATTTTATATTCTTGCTGGTGGTTCACAAATGATATACATGATAGCCCAATACAATTTATAGTCTCGCTGGCGGTTCACTAATAATATACATGATGGCCCAATACAATTTATATTCTCGCTGGCGGTTTACAAATACTATACATGATGGGCCCAATACAATTTATATTCTTGTTGGCAATATACAAAAAATATACTTGATGGCCCAATACAATTTATAGTCTCGCTGGCAATATACAAACAATATACTTGATGGCCCAATACATTTTATATTCTTGCTGGTGGTTCACAAATGATATACATGATAGCCCAATACAATTTATAGTCTCGCTGGCGGTTCACTAATAATATACATGATGGCCCAATACAATTTATATTCTCGCTGGCGGTTTACAAATACTATACATGATGGGCCCAATACATTTTATATTCCTGCTGGCGGTTCACAAATGATATACATGATGGCCCAATACAATTTATAGTCTCGCTGGCAATATACAAACAATATACTTGATGGCCCAATACATTTTATATTCCTGCTGGCGGTTCACAAATGATATACATGATGGCCCAATACAATTTATAGTCTCGCTGGCAATATACAAACAATATACTTGATGGCCCAATACATTTTATATTCTTGTTGGCGGTTCACAAATGATATACATGATAGCCCAATACATTTTATATTCTTGCTGGCGGTTCACAAATGATATACATGATAGCCCAATACAATTTATAGTCTCGCTGGCGGTTCACTAATAATATACATGATGGCCCAATACAATTTATATTCTCGCTGGCGGTTTACAAATACTATACATGATGGGCCCAATACAATTTATATTCTTGTTGGCAATATACAAAAAATATACTTGATGGCCCAATACAATTTATAGTCTCGCTGGCAATATACAAACAATATACTCGATGGCCCAATACATTTTATATTCTTGTTGGCGGTTCACAAATGATATACATGATAGCCCAATACATTTTATATTCTTGCTGGCGGTTCACAAATGATATACATGATGGCCCAATACAATTTATATTCTTGTTGGCAATATACAAAAAATATACTTGATGGCCCAATACATTTTATATTCTTGCTGGCGGTTCACAAATGATATACATGATGGCCCAATACAATTTATATTCTTGTTGGCAATATACAAAAAATATACTTGATGGCCCAATACAATTTATATTCTCGCTGGCGGTTCACAAATAATATACATAATGGCCCAATACAATTTATATTCTTGTTGGCAATATACAAAAAATATACTTGATGGCCCAATACAATTTATAGTCTCGCTGGCGGTTCACAAATAATATACTTGGTGGCCCAATAAAATTTATACTCTCGCAGCTCCTCCGCCCATCACACTTCCTCCTGAGTATTTCTCCTTGATATTATGGATAGCTATAACACAATTTTGGAGGAATTGGGAGCCCCAATTAACAAAGAGGTAGTGGACTGCTGCCAGCATATGTGGATGGAATGCTTGGAACCAATGCCTGAAAATAGCCAGCCAAACAGCATATTGGAATTAACGCGTCATGACGTCATCAATGACTTGGAAAAATTTCAACAACTAGCCGGGATGCTTTATGACGTCATCAATGACCTTGACCTGGACCTACTTCAGGGATGTGAGGAAATTTCAATTTCCACCCGGAGTTTTGGTGAACTGCGTGACGTGACGTGACGTGTGGACAAAGAATCTGGAGGCCGGAGCAAATTGAGGAGGTAAATGGTCATAGACTGAAGTTTTTACTTGGGGATGGCCTTCAGAAGACACGGACCATTCCTTGAATACCTGTACACAATTTGACAGAAAGAAAATCTATTCCATCCCTTCGGTACAGGTGTGAAACAGCGTCGAGTATCCAATATGGACCAAAGAAAGAGGAACAGGACATCTGTTGAGATGATGGTCCATTAGCTGCATTGATTGAGCGGAAGAGGCTTGAGGACTAATCCTTTCAGCTTCATGATGGTAAATCTCTATTACATCATCAAAAACTTTGGCCCAAGTCATGGACTTGGGAAATTATCAACTCTCAGCCTTTATTCAATCAGGCCTTGTAAACAGTGATACTGGGAAGGGCCCTGCCAACTCATTTGCTGATGGGGCATTTGAGGGTTCACAAATGATATACTTAAGAGCCCAATACAATTGATAGTCTTGCTGGCGGTTCACGAATGATATACATGATGGCCCAATACATTTTATATTCTTGCTGGTGGCTCACAAATAATATACTTGATGGCCTAATACAATTTATAGTCTCGCTGGCGGTTCACAAATGATATACATGATGGCCCAATACAATTTATATTCTCGCTGGCGGTTTACAAATAATATACATGATGGCCCTATACAATTTATATTCTTGTTGGCAATATACAAAAAATATACTTGATGGCCCAATACAATGTATATTCTCGCTGGCAATATACAAAAAATATACTTGATGGTCCAATACATTTTATATTCTTGCTAGCGGTTCACAAATGATATACATGATGGCCCAATACAATTTAAGGAGTTTTCTTTTGGCTCGAACATGTTCTTGCAGGTTCAATTTACAGTCCAAATGAAGACCTAGATATCGTGCGTGGCTGGCGGTAGGGATCGGAGACCCTGCAATGATTGTGGGAGTGTAGTGGTGAGGGCGTAATGTAAAGTCAACCCTTTCAGACTTGGATTGGTTCAACTTGATTTTCCACCTTGCGGCCCAGGTGGATATTTGCTGGATCGCTATTTGAAGGTTACTGACTGCGGTGTCATAGTTTGCGTTGCATGATATTACGGCTGTATCGTCTGCAAAAAGCGCTACCGTGACATCGGGAGCTTGAGGAATATCCATAGTATATAACGGGTAGAGAATCGGGCCAGGGACACTGCCCTGTGGCACGCCTGCAGCTATTGGGTGGGTGCCAGAGTTGAATACTTGGAACGAGAGACTGGATAAATACGATGATAATAGTAGGCAAAGAGGAGCAGGGAAGTGTGGAGAGATTTTATGAAGGAGGCCTTCGTGCCACACTTTGTCAAAGGCAAAGCTGACATCTAGGAACGCTGTTGGGGCGTACTCGTTGTTTTCAAGGGCCTGAGAGATAGAGTGGACAACTCTATGTATCTGTTCAATCGCCGCATGCTTTTGGCGAAAGCCAAATTGGGTATCTGGAAGCATCATTTTCCTTATGATAATAGTTTAGATCCTGATGAGTACTACCCTTTCAAAGAGTTTTGATATGATAGGAAGCAACGAGATTGGACGGTAGGATGACGGTTCTTCTGGAGGTTTACTCGGTTTTAATATGACTATCATTTTGGCTGATTTCCACAATAATGGTACATGTCTCATACGTAGTGCTGCATTGAATAAACGTGTGATATAAACGATGCCTCTTCTGGGTAACTCACGATATATGATCGGCGGGATATTATCTAGTCCTGGAGATTTGTGAAGTGTCAGCTTGTCAATGAGTCCAGCGACTTCCAAGGGAGATGTAGGCTTGATATGTCCCTCATCTGGAGGTAATGGCGTAGGGTCAATGTCTGATACTATGTTGTTTGTTTTAAACCTTTCGGTGTAATGCTGAACAAATAGTTCAGCTCTTTCGCTATCATTCCTAGTCCAGGTTCTGTCTTCTTTTCTAAGAGGTGACTTTTCAGGAGGAGGTCTGCGAATATGTTTGGCGGCTTTCCATAGTGAATATCCAGCTTCTTTGGAGGGAGCTAGTTCCGACAAGTAGGATCTAAAGGTATCATTTTTCCATTTATTAATAGCGTAGGAGGTCTCACGAGATAATCGATTGAAAGTTTGCCGATTATCAGTGGTACGATTTCGTTGCCAATGTTTCCTAGCCCGTCTCCGACTTTGGACCAAGTTACGTATGAAGGTAGGATAGTTTATTACTGGAGAGGTGAGAGTTTTATAGGTTGTGTACTGTTGTGCGCACTGCTGGAGGATTTCTGCAAAGCAATCTGCTTGTAGATCCAGTTCGTCTGTAGATTTGAGGCTGATATTAAGGTCCAGCTGGCTATCTTTTAGCTCACGAAATAAGTTCCAATCCGTCGAGCGGTTTACAATTGATTGGGGAGGTGGTGTTGGAGGTTGAACGTTTGAGATGGTGTACATCACTGGTATGTGATTAGACGTTAAGTCAGTAATTGTGTAGGACGATATATAGTTGTCTAGAATGCCTTTGCATACAAAGAAATCAATGACGTCAGGACGTTTTGAATGGTCATCAGGCCAGTGAGTTGGGCCACCGCGGGTGGGACGGCACGACAGTTGTACTCCACAATGGCTTGGTGATGCGAGAGCCCCATATAGGGTGCTTTGAGTTCAGGTCGCCTCCTAGGATGAAATTATGATTGAGGTGACGAAAAAGCGACAGAAAAGTCTCTTTATTTGGCGCTTCGCGCGGAGGGCAGTAAATACCACCCAGGTGAACAGTATGGTTGTTGAAGTTTATTGCAACTACTGACGAATGAATACTAGCTGTAATGAAAACGTCAATATCATAATGATGTAAGGCTTTCTTAATAATCACTGCTGATCCACCTCTTGCAAGTCCACTAGGATGGTTGGCGAGATAGACATTGTAATTACAAATTTTCAAGGTATTTGCAGTACCAGTGAGATGGGTTTCTACCATTACGGCAGCACGTAGATCCACCTCTACAACAGCTCATAGCAGCACCCCAACTCAATCCCTGACAAATAAATCAACCCTGTCTGAATCGTCAAAAATCCTTGAGCTACTCAAAAGCCTAGGTGCCTCACAGAAAGTTATTGAAGAAAAGCTCATCAATTTGGATGCTCGAGTATCCCTCATTGAATCCTTCAATACTCCCAGCCCTCCCCGCAAAAGAAACAAATAATGGAACATCCAAATTGCTTAAATCTCATTTGCTGGAACGCAAATGGCCTACAGTCCAGAAAAAATGAACTCGAAGTTTTCCTCCATCAGAACAGTATCGATGTGACCCTGATATCTCAAATAAAAAATGACTCATTTTTCAAAAATTTTCGCAATATTTGAGCACAGGCTGTCAGGCACGGCAGCAGTATCAGGACGACTTCGGCATTTATTTGTACAACGGGCAGTGGCGGAGATTGGCGTAAGCAGAGTGTAAGTGGTCGCTTACTCCATTTGAAAAGGGGCGCCATCGTCATGTACTGCACATTTTGTGGTTCCATTTTGCTTACGGGCGTCAAAATTTCACTTTTTTCTCTCTCTCTTTCGCTTTCTTCTGTCTGTCACCGTGTCTTTGTTTTTGCTTGGCCCGTGCGTGGATTTCCGTCTTCAATATCTCTCAGTTGATCGCTATAAAAATTTCCTCACTCCGCTCGAAAAATAAGATCAAATTGCGTAATTTCTACCTTTTTCTGAGATTTCAGATGAGGATATATACCCTCTTATCCCTACTGTGCAAATTCACGCCTGGTGATTTCTACCTATTGGCGAAAAAATACTTCACTTTACGAATGATTGCATACCTTATGTTACGCACTTTATTCTTACTCAATCGCGTATACTACTATAAAAATATTTACCTAATAAAGATTGATGAGGGTATAGATTCCTCGACATTGCTTTATTCGTATCGTAACTGCAGTAGGTACCTATTGAAAAAATAATGATCTAAATTTATGGATTTGGAAATAAGTAATCAAACTGTAGAAATATTTATATAGGTTCCCTTATGTCGAAAGACACGGTGATACAAAACTAGATTCATTTTGCAGATATTGATTCGCAAGTGGCGCCGTTTTTCTGTATATTTCAAAAATGTTCTCATAACGACAGAAATAAACGCCAAGTTTCGTGCTTACTCATCCCCTCCAGTCCAACCTAATTCTAAGGTGGAAAAACTGCGAGTATGTATTCTGCAATACAGGTCGTTACTTACCTGCTATATTATTGGTAATTATAAATAAGAACTTTCATTGCCATTGCCATCATTAGGCTGGAGAGAATTTTTCAGGGGGTATTTCAAGTTTTTTTTCTCAGATTCGACTTTTCAATTCTTGGCTTATAATATTCAATAATTGACACTATTGACCACCGATAATAAACTGGGTAAGACGAAACTAACGCAATCTCTTGTTAACATTTGACCACGTATAAATCTCCTTTTTAATCACAATATTCAAAGCAGATTACGCGTTTTTTCCCCCATTTCTTCTTTTTCCTTATAATTTTAACAGATACTAGAACGTACATTGACAATTCCACAATTTTTTTTTTTTAATCAAAATATAGTGGTCTGTTCCTGTATATTGAGGGTCAATAGTTGCAGACTTTTTTTTTTTTTTAAGTCAAAAGTGAAAAAAAAAAATGCAGAATGAAATTTTAGGCCTATATCCTAAAAAATATCTCATTCTCAAATTGTTTTATGGGTAATTTACTTTGCCTGTAATTTCAGGATATATTTTGTAGCCACTAATCAATACCATTTTTGAATTGTTCCCGCTATTCAAATGACTAGGTACGGCAAATGTAGACGTCAAGCACAATTTCATTTCTTTCGGACGTTTCTATAATTTTACCCCAAGAATGGAGGCGGCTCTATAATTTCAAGACTCGCGGTACAATTTGACTCCACTTGATGTATGACCATAATCTACGAAGCTACGTATTTGAGAGTCAAGGGCTTGAGGATCTGATCCCATCTCTCATAAGTTCATGAAAAGTTCTCGCAGAATCTGAGAACCGACACACTAGATCCTTGTAGGATGATTTTGACATTGTAATAAATCTTCAAAAATATTCTTGACCAGTTAGAATTGAAGAAAATACATTTTCAAATTATTTTTCAAAAACATTTTACGCAGTGTACCTGCGTAGGATTTTATTATAGATACAGGTGATGCGCGCTTACGTGGGTATAATACTAACTTCCACCGTCTTTCTTTTTTCTGCGTACGTTACCTAAACCCAACGCTTTTGAAAGTGAAATAATTGCACAGGAACGTAGTTCATTTTCCAATTATTTCAAATAATAATTTACATTTAGCGGTAGATTCTCACAAGAATCTGAAAGATAAGTTGTCAAATGATGATGGAATTTTGGATGGCGACTGAACAAATAACCTTGGTGCTAGCTGTGCAAAACAAAAATTGAGAATTTGAGCAGTGTTTTATTTTCGTCAAAGAAAACTCTCTTAAAACTGACACTTGATGACTGAATTCGGTAGTCTAGATAGAGAGAGATAGGGGACTAGTAATAAGTTAGGAAGCAATAAGCCTACGTCATGATATCCAGTACCAAATTTGATTTTGATCAA
This sequence comes from Aspidiotus destructor, assembly GCA_035079395.1. Classification (NCBI taxonomy): domain Eukaryota; kingdom Metazoa; phylum Arthropoda; class Insecta; order Hemiptera; family Diaspididae; genus Aspidiotus; species Aspidiotus destructor. Next base: position 3,097,820 of record JAVHKZ010000003.1, on the reverse strand, counting down.
TTCAGTCGCTTTTTCGGGTTTGTTTTTACAATAATTACTTTTAAAACGGTTTCAGGTTTCTCATAAAATACGAACATTGGCGGCGAACTTGGGCATTTGACAGTATAGCGTTTGATCATCGGTTCAGATTCCAATCTAATTTCGTATTCTAGCGGTTTGTCTACTAAGCTGGTTCCGTAGAACTCAGGTGCTGGCCTGTAATCGATTCGTTTCTTCGCAGCAACACAAAGATTCAGAAAATTGATATTCGCTTTGAAAGGATTACTATCTTGTTGTTCTTTACTCAATGGTCCCATTCTAGGAACTGAATTCAGAAAATACACCTTTTTATGATTCCTGCTCAAAATTTCTTTGTAAACCAAAATTCCCAGGTTCCTTCTAGGAAAACAAAAAACTTACTGTCGTTTGGGGCCAGTTTTGGCGTTGACCTGACAATGTCAAAAGAGAACTCATACCCTTCGGTCATGAACTCGTTTTCCTTCAATACAATTATCAGTTTGCTGGATGGAGTTGAACGATATATGTAAGATACTGGTATAGTTGAACATCGCATTGCTATCAACTCCTTTGAGGATCCATCCGGATATTCAAACTTATATCCGTAAGCGGGGAATACGTCTGCATCGGGAGCCATTCCATCCAACAAAGCATGAACTTTCGCCGCTCTGCACATATCCCGCCTCGGTGCCTCTGTCAACACGGATAAATAGTGATTGGCAATATCCTCATGACCAGGATATTTTTCCGCCTCTGCATAAAAATAGAAACGTTACCTATAAAACATAGAACGCTGTACGGAACTGCCACCCCTCCCCTAAAACAAAAAAGGTTGCCTCAAAAAAACTCACTTATTACAGTCTCGTCGGGTATTTCTTCGACACTAAATTCGTATCTAATTACCAAGCTGTATCCAAACATGAAGACATTGAATACTAGGAGGAATGTTGCAAAATACATTTTTATTACCAATATCGTTTGAGTACTGGTACGTATCATTGTCCTCGATGAGACGAAAATGTAGATGCCTTGATTCGGATGAAAATATTTTACAAACTTGTGGGTAATGCGTCAAAAATATTTCAAAATAAAAATGCGAGTCATCGATAAGAGAAACGATATCGCGCGAGTATTTGATCAGTTGAAAATCCAGTCATCACAATTTCATTTCGTATTCGCAGGTGAAAACAAAAGGTAATTCATCATAGTATGAAGTGATGAGAAAAAGTGTGAGAAAAATCCTAACACAGTCAATGTACGGCAAAAACTTGACTTTACGCTTGTAGAAGAATAACCAAATCTGCTACCTGGTATTTCTATCATTGAAAGCTTTCGGAAAACGATTTTGCTGGAAGGTGAAGCAAACGACAAAGCTATTGGATTTCGTTTGAACCAGATTTTGCGAACTTAACGGTTGAACAGTGGCTCGTTTTCGACCCGCATTTTTTGGCGGAAAAACTTTCAACTCCAAAAATCTTTCCAGTGAAATCCTCGGCACAAATAGGAAAGGACTTCATTTAGAAGGGAAATCGTTCATCACTCATTCTATTTGCAGAATAGCCAATTGGAATATTTTTCTAGGAAGGGGAGAAAGAAGGAGGGGGAAGAGTCCTTTAACGTGATAGAGCTACTTTACTGCCTATTTTCCCCTCATTGAGTGTATGAAGGTAGTGCATGAAAGACTCTAGATATTTGCTACTACAGTCAGTATTTACATCTGATTCATAATCATAACTCAGACAATATGTAACTGCACTGCATAAATATTTACAAAAAATATTGTCTACCGTTGTTGCTCTCCATTCCCTTACTTCTCCTTTCCATACTGTATCTGTTTAATTAAAAACATTTGTGTCGAAGGGAGCGCTTATCTAAAGCTATTAGCTCGTTGTTAACTAAGTAAGGAGAGGAGTCTGTGAAAGGCCTAAATGCTGATTCCTCATAAGCTCTCGTCATCATCCGCGTCGATAACAGGGTCGTTGTTCTTATGGAGTTTTTCTTATCTTGGACCTCGGCGTTCACTTAAAGGAGGCCTAGGAACCAATTGAAAAATTTGACGAGAGAAAAGACAAGATTCGGAACGCATCTGGTATTAAAGTAACTTGAGGCTATCCAATAAAGAGAAAAAAAATACTTCAAAATAGTTGTTCTGGGTATAGTTCGAAAGCTTTCCTGGAAAGGAAACGACTTTTTATTAGTTGAATGGAGTGCGAGGAGAAGATGAAATGCTGCCCACAAAGACGAACGTTGCACCCAATTCTGACCTTGGCCTATTTTAGGAACTTGAACCAATCTCCACCGTGGACTCAGTAAGCCCGGTGACCTTTACTGACTTCAGGGACTTGCAAAATTTCGAGGAACTCCTCCTAATTTCTGGATTTGCGTCCTTGAAGAAAGAAGAAAGAGCTATAGGGCTTTTATTCAATGATCTTGCCCCAATACGGTGACTTGGAAAAATTCTAAATTCTGCCACCGAGAAATCAAAGAATATCCATTTGCAGCGTCAGCTTCACTGAAAGGAATCTCGATTATCTGAAGGTGAGACCTTTTTTTGTCGCTACGATCTGGACTGACGGCGTTCTGGACCAACAAGCCATTCATTATTTACGTAATTATACCAAAACTGTGGTCGGGTAGTCAAATGTGGAAATGGGTCAGCATTTTTATTACAATTTCAAAATTTTTTACCGGTTCCTGATTACTCTTCTACGATTATTTCCTAACATCCAGAAAACCCGTAATTGATGAAAACATTTCCGAATATGATTATATCGATCGATAAGGAAGAAAAAGGAAGTATGTAGAAAAAATCTTCTTGTACGCCATAATTGATATTTTTCGGGCAGAAGAGCAAGCAAAAGTGTTTGAGGCACAGAAGGAAACAAGGACCATCCGACAAGGTGCGGGTCAAGCAAGAGGTCATGCGCTCCTTGCTTGCCAAGCGGAAAGGGGGAGTGGACCCGCGTGCTAATACGTGATCTTGACTAGTGGATGGACCGAGACCATGGCCTCTTAAACTTCTATTTCATATAAATGATGAGCGGCCATGGGTGTTCTGACAAGTACCTTCACAAAATGTGGAAAGTTGAGCAACCGTGACGGGAGCATGATGATGGACCACAGCACACCTTCTTTGAGTCTGAGGCGTCGAGACGTGAGCGGGGAAGATGAAGAACTCACTCTCAGTAATAATGTCATGCATGCTGAGAACAACGCAGGCATGGAACCATGTATCTACATTTACCGCTGATAAGGTAAGAAAGAAGAAAATGAACGCGGAATAGGCACGGCAGATGTAGGGTCACGTTATGGCCTCTCACATCCACATGTGCTATCCCCCATGCTGCTGCTGCTGCTGCTGCTGCTACTAATACCAGCACATCCAGATACAAGGCGCTCAGGAGGAAGCGCCAACAAAACGGAAGGTCAAAAAATAAGACAATTGCACATCAGAGACGAGGAAGAGGAAGAGGAGGAGGTGAGACCGAGTTAGTGAAGGGAAAACACAAAAAATTCCAAGTCCCTGAACTAGGCTACAGGGATCTCTTCGTTTTTCTGTCTCCTTCAAGTTAGTTGATCAACATTGCCACAGCCCAATTCAATCAATAGTCCTACGGCCGTATGAACGGTCATCTTCAAATATTTTCTGGCGTAGTCAAATTAATAAAGATCATGTTTCATGTCTTCTATAAGGAAGCATGCTCCGATCGTTCGCATTTATCTTGGTCTAGTCTACTTTAGTATATTTCGGGCTGATGAGATTAGGGGCCCTCACTCGCTCCGCTCGTTCGTCCCGCTTCTTGGTCTAGTATAAGTCCACTTTTTTAGGCTGACTGCTTTCTGGAACTCACTCGCTCCGCTCGTTTGTCCCGCTTCTTGGTCCAGTATAAGTCGACTTTTGAGTATTTTAGGCTGAAAACCTAACCCAACCTAACCTCACCCAAATTTTTTCCAAGTCCATTATAAATATACTACAGATAGTATAAAAAGGGATGGTACTCGCAGATTTTTTGGTCATCTGCACGCACGCATTACGCGTTATTTACTGCGCGTTACACGTTACACGTTACGCGCACGCGAATTTTCAATAAAGGTAGGGCTCAGAGAGTAACCATTAGGAAAAATCATAAGTCCCAAGGTCATCTGCACGCACGCGTAACGCGTTACACATTACGCATTACACATTACACGTTACACATTACGCGCACGCGAATTTTCAATAAAGGTAGGGCTCAGAGAGGTCCCAAGGTCATATGCACGCACGCGTTACACGTTACACATTACGCGCACGCAAATTTCAAATAAAGGTGGGGCTCAGACAGTAACTGATAGAAAAAATCATAAGTCCCAAGGTCATCTGCACGCACGCGTTACACGTTACACGTTACGCGCACGGAAATTTTCAAATGTGGGTAGGGTCAGAGCAAAAGTCCCAAGGTCATCTACACGCACGCGTTACGCGCACGGAAATTTTCAAATGTGGGTAGGGTCAGAGCAAAGACATGAAACATGTCAAAACTTACTATGTAACCCAAATCCTGGCACAGGGGGCCCACTGACAAGCGAAGTTCCCTGTGCAAGGTATTACTGTAAGAAAAAAAGATTTGTTACGTGTCCATGTAATCAACCTACCTATAATACGATGACTCGTAGTGTCGAGGACTCCATTCTATTTAAGATCATGTTTCATGTATTCTATGAGGTAGCATGCTTCACTCGTTTGCCTTCCTTCTTGGTCTAGTATAAGTTTACTATAGAATATGTTAGGCTGGTGGCTTTTGGAGGGTTCACTCGCGGTAGTATTAGTCTACTTAAAAGCTATACCTACTGTTCAGGCCTAGTACAATGAAGGTTTTAGCCTAGTAGAGGTCTAGTAGATAACGTCATTTGGCCGCTTGGACCTAGAACACTGTGTATGGAACCATGTTTTGAACATGTCAATATACTGGAGGGATGGAACTTGCGAGGTGGACTCGTAAATTTCTGAGTCAATCACGGGGTAATGAGTTAAAGGGGGAGGGTGAAGGGTTGGGAACCTCTTGCAAATTCCCGAATTACCCAAGAGGTAATAGCTTTTGAGGGCGCACTAGCGGTCTGAGTCTAGTTCAGAATAATTCAAGCTAATATAGCTTTTGTGGGGAGCTCACTCACTTCAATAGTTCGTGTCCCTTCTTGGTCTAGTATAAATTTAGTTTATGATACTATTCCTATACTAGAGAGCAGTAAGGACGCCCGGACGCAGATTTTAAAATCAGTGTAGGGGTAGTGAAAAGACATGGAACATGTCAAAAGAAGGTTTTGTTCTTCTATCAAGTTATAGGTTAGGTCTCCGGTCTTCCGACGGCGGGTACCGGACACTTTTTTCGCTTTAGGAAAACTACGACTTTCGAGCTATGATAGAAGCGAACATAGAAAAGTTTAGACTCTTTGGAATTCCAATCTTGAATTCAATTCTGAATATCGAACCCAATTTGACCCAACGGAATAGTTTCCTGAGTTTTTTGCTCAACTTCATTACGGAAGCCGCAGTTTTTATCAAGTCCCACTTTTATCATATTATGGCTAGTGCAAAAGTAAGTACGTTTATTATAGACGGCGCGAGGCCAAAATTTTCAAAAATACCCTCCCTAGAACAGATTTCCTGTTAGAACTGTTTCTTTTTTTTATCAACTGATCAATTTTTGAAACTTATAATCGCAGAGGTGATCATTGAAGAATTGAGGAGCTTTCGGAAACAGAATCAAACTCCGATTTAAATTGGCAGAGGGGATGTCATTCTCTGCTTTTCATTGGCACCAACTGCGCCATGTACCCTAAGAACGAGCGCAAATAAACAAATGTACCAATATCCACCGCAACTCAGGCCTGACGACAGGAGGGGGCAACTAAGGATTTTGTCCCCGGGCCCGGCTCTTTTGGGAGCCCAGTTGACGAGGGGAGGGGTGAAAAATTTTTTGGGGGTCCCGCTGTACCCGACTGGAGCCCTCGACGGGCCTGCACAAAGTCTACACATCTCAGGAAAGCCTACAGTATTCAAACCTTTTCGTTGATAACTAAGAGACAAGAATCTTCTTGTCAGGCGAAACTGCTAAAGGAAATTAATGAAATACCATTGAGTTCTTGAAGTTCAGACTCAGAAATAATTCTATTTTCAGGTTCTTAAGGATTCATAGCTGAAGACTCAAAGACGAAATTCGTCATTGGGTCAAAACACTACAAAAATGCCATTGTCAGGTAAACTCTCTAGAGAAAGCTCAAAAGTTCAGACGCAGACTTATTTTACCCTTGTGGTTTGAAGTTGAGCCTCAGAAATTAAACTATTTTCAGTTTCTCAAGGATTCACAGCTCGGTAGAATTGTGAGAATCCAAACACTGACCCTCAGCAAAATGTTGAGACCTTTTAGCAATATTTTTGGACATCTGCAACTTGTGACTCAGCGAGGAATTTCAAATTCTGAACTTTCAGGGCATCTCATGTCATGCAAATTCTAGTTGTACTCGGTCGACAAAGTGAGGCCTGACGAGAGGAGGGGGCAATTGGAGATATTGTCTTAGGACCGTTCCACAAGGGAAGGGAGTGAAAAAATTTTCTCGGAGGGCTTTGTTTCTTGCCCCGGACCCGACTGAAGCTCTCGACAGGTCTGCCGCAACTCACCATGCTACTAGGATCTAAATACCTAAATCCAAGCCTAGGTAGGAAGTAAACATTCACATTTTAGGGGCGTTCATCTCAACAATTTGACAACAGTGAAAAAGACTTTTTCTAACGACAGTATTTAAGACCATATTATTCTTACTCGCATTTCCACCAGATACTGATTTATTGTCATTTTCAAAGAATGAATTTTATTCTTGAAAATAGTTATGAGCCGAGCGGCTTAATAATAAAAAAAATAGGCCTTATTGACAGCAATTTGATTAATAATTACAAACAATGGATGAATGACGATTCATTGTGCTACTGTGCGTACGTAATTGTGGTTATCTGTTTCTCTTTGGTCTCAACGTATTATTATAGCGACTAGATTTTGTATTTAGAACGAATTAGGTGGTTTGCGACGTATGATCTGAGCTGGCAATCAGTTATCATCGTCGTAAATCATCGCACATAGGTAACCTTAAGTTGGCAGACACACGTTAGCTGGTTTGCGATTTCACTCGCGCTTTCGACAGCAAGGTAAACTTTTTTATTATATTGCTTCACCACCAGAGTCACCATCAGTTTAGGTTCACTCTGCATGTGCATGCAGGAACGCAGGCAGGTATTCTGTATCCGGTTATCGTGATCGTTTTGTTCGATGTAAAATTAGTCTTTCTCCAAATTTCTTTCATAATTTTTCGTACGTAGCCGTGAAAATGTATAGAAAATGTTTACCTCAACGATACATCGTAGCGACGATCACTTTTCTCGGTTTCGTGGTATTGTTTTACCTGCGAGCCAATTTAAGTATTGCTATTGTCGAGATGACATCGGGAAAAAATATTACCGAAGGTAATACGACTTATTTCAAAGTGAGTATACACGCGCACGAGTTGTAGAAATGATCAGTTATTTTAAGATCATTCCTGTTCTGGTTTTGCTGACCAGTTTTCACCGGTTTCTCGTGCCCATTATAGGAAGCTGAATTTGAATGGAATTCGCGAGTCAAAGGTTTTATTCTGAGTTCGTTCTCGTACGGTTATTTTCTGGCCCCAATCGGAGGTGTGTTGGCGGTCAGATACGGAGGAGCGACCATTTTTGGATTGGGCATATTGATCACTGCCTTACTTACCGTTTTATCGCCGGTCTTCCTTCGCACTCATTATTATGTTTTCATTCTGGCGCGCACTATGGAAGGAATATTTGAAGTAATCATATTTTTCTCCTTAATTTTACGTTAGCTGTATGTGATGTATTTGGGTTTCAGTCGCAGGCGACTAAAAAAAAAAGCGTAATACTCTGGCCTAAAATAAATATTGACATAGTAACGTACCAATTGTGGCAGGTCTGGCAAAATAATTTAGGTATCGCCAGTTGATCAGAGCTATAGAAATATTCTACCGATGATGAAAAAAAATTGAATACTGACAGTCCAGAACTTGAGATAAGAATGGTGAGAAATTTGCGTACAAAAACCGAATCATAAAAATCTTAAATCACGTGAAATAGACAAAATCGTTGACTAGTTCATGAAATAGCATGTGTAATTGAGTCACGCAATTATCGATTAAATACGTATTACCCGAAATTGGCTTGATGTTGTTGGTAAATATTCTCATGAAAGAGAGGAAAAAAAAAGATGGAGAAAAATTGCTATCTACATAAACCGGTGCCGAAAATAGCCAAAATTTTGTTTCTCAAATTAATAATAATAAAAAAAAAAGAAATAGTAAGCCTACCTATTGGAAACTTTTTGAATCAAAACGTAGACATTACTAAATGACAAAAAAGATTACATTGATAAACAAGCAATCAGTAGATCCAAAAAAATTCATAAAATAGGTATGCTATCTTATTGTAACTGGTGCAGTTATATGCGGGCACGTCTCAGATTTCACGGCGGATTTTTCTCTCCATTTTGTTTATCTGATACGTGCGTTCACCACCTTTATAAACAATATCAATGACTCCGCTCTTGGATGTCTCGTATTTAAATAAATCTTAGTACAGCGGATTTTGGCAAGATGAAGGTCTAAAATTTGTTTATGATCAAATTGATCAACAAGATTTGCCCTACATAGTCTCTTGGATAGGTCTGCTACCCTCCTCTTCTTCTTTCTGAATTTCTTCTCCTCTGGAAAGAAAGAGAGCAAACATTTCGAGTCCAAATTTTTTCAAGTTCCAAGTGATATCAGAGAGATCTCCAGTTTTTCATTCTTACTCGTGAATCAAATTTGAAAGTTTTACCTAAGCCGAAAACGGTTGTAAGAGAAAAACGTTTTATCTACTCTCTGATCAAAACACCTCTTAATAGACTGGAGCTAAAATTTAAGAATGATGGAGGAATAAACAGGCAAACCCCGACGAGGATCTTTCAATTGTAATGCCGATTGATTGACGCTGTCGTGACATATATTAAACCTAGGCATTTAGCGACCCAGTGACTTCTTATGACCTACAATGAAAAGATTTCAGACTTAATTTCCAGCAAAGTATCAGACTCTGTTTTCTTCCTCTTTCATTCCAGAGTAAATGAATTAAGGATTCACCACCAGAGAAATATTCAGGGCAATCTCATATAATCTAAAATATTTATGATCACGTGACTACTTTTTTCCTCGCAAAGTTTCCTCTTCTTTCATCCTAATCTATCCTTTCAATGCCTACTCTTTAATTATTCCAGAAATCTTTTTTTGTCGGTAAAACTTGCGTCTATAAAATTTATGCGAGTCGACTATCTAACGAACTGATCAGTCGGATTGAAAGTTTTGTAAACTCGTCAACGGCCTTGTCCGTTTCGCGTATAATTGGTGATTTTTGTACCGATTTCATGGTATGGTCGATTTCCTCAAATAAGCCAGAACATGAACTGTCGGTACCTATTTGTATATAAGTACGAAATTTGCCCTTCACTATCGATCTCAAAATATCACAATCAGTCGCTTCGACTATTAAGATATATTAAAGAGAATTCTAAAAGAGATTAATAATACTTCATTTTTAAGCAAATCTATGGCGGCGAAGCAAAGCAGAATAATTATTTAAATTTTTTTCATCGAATAGGCCTATTTCCCTCTTCAGCTATCCGTATGCAATTTATATTGCAAATATCCGTGAATAGAGATCTTGGAAACCACTTTGTAAGTTTTTTGTGGAGAATGCATGAGAAGTGTCCGATTAAGTTTTTTGTACTTCTTGCAATGGTCACTTATGTCGCCTGTGCAGCTGCCCCCCTTCATTGTGGAGTGGCCGCCGGTTGCGTATGGACATTTTGTTTCCTTCAACATTGATGTGGACCCTTTCGGGTATAGCTTTAGTGTCTAAGAAATCTTCGTATGAGAAGTTTCTAATTAGGTTTTTCACATCTCTTGCAAAGGTTGCTTGTGTCGCCTGTGCAGCTGCTCCCTCCGCTATTGTGGAACGGCCGCCGGTTACTTAAACACTAATTTTGTTTCCTCCAACACTGATATGGGCTCTTTTGGGTATAACTTCAGTGTTCAAGAAATCTCCTCAGCAAAACTTCTCTTCTTAGCAACCGCCAAAAATTAACGTACGCACGATGGAGTTTTATCTTTTTCCGTCTTCCAAGTCCCTAAGCTTTATCTTGTTCTTGCAGAGTGTCTTCTGTAGGCGGATAGCCATAGCGTGTTTCTGCATTGGCCTGCGCTTCATTCTCTGTGCCCATCTTCTTCTTCATGACTATGGCTATAAATGATAACTTTTTGTTCCATGATTTTTGAACGCTACCAGGCCACTTGGAGCAAGCGTTTCATCGACCCCAACCTGTTGTAGACCAGCTAGGCTTGGCTTCACGCCTCACCCTCAAATAAGGAGAGCTGTGGTCTATCATCCCACCTTTGATCGCTATGTGAACACGTTGCCTGCTCAACTTTTCTCAACTTCTCATGAAGTTACTTGCTAAGCAGCTATGGCCGCTCAACAGCTGCGTTAGGGGACAATTCTAGCGACCAAGGTTTCAGCTCATGTAGGTATGGAGGCATTTTAAAATGTGAGCCCATAACCCTGACTAAAATAGATCTTAGTTCCTTTTTGTTCTAATTCTCATCTTTCGCATGTGCTAATAAAAGCACGTATCCTAAACGTCAGTTTGAATATTTTTCTAATAAATAAAAATCAGTGCCTCGTTTTCGTCATTTGGCGATCTCTCAGGAGGTGAGGATTTACGGAATTCAACAGAATCAACCTCTACGTCACTATGATTTCCTTGTCCATGTCTTCCCGTGAGTTTTGTCTCTCCCTCAACACGAGAAAGAAAAACGTGTAAATTCTGCACCAAAACTCGAATACTAAAACTGTCGTATAAACTCACCTTCTAGGATGGAGGGGTAAAACTGACCATCAAAAATTGATATTTTTAAGAGCTGCTCTCTAAACCGCATTATTTATTCCATAAAATTTTTATTTCTATACCTCATTCTTCCTTTACGAGGTTTCTTTGTACGCTTTCAAATCTGTATAATGGTGGTATACACGATATACTCTATTTTCCGTAGGCGTTCTCGATGGCGGCTAGTGCCGAAATTTACGCTCGCTGGGCTCCGCCAGCCGAACGAGCTCGTTTTATTGTGCTCTCGCATTCCGGTATCTATTTTGGTACGGCCATTAATTATCCAGTTAGCGGTTTCGTCGCTAAATTATTCGGCTGGGAAGCGATTTTCTATGTCTCAGGTGAAAGATTTTTACAAATTTCGACTAACGTTTTGATTAATAATTGCCGACTTTAGACTTCAATCATGTTATAAATATGAGCGCTGCAATATAGAATCACCCGCTTTTGCGACTTCTTCCCATTACTTCAAAATATCACGCACACTCTTACAAGAGGAAATAAAATCTCGACATAAATTCAAACAAAAGGAGGGAAGAACCCGAAAAGGAAAAGGAATTTTTTATGACGTCATCAGGAGTAGAAGTCGTGAAGAGTCACCCTATCATTTGGGCCGATGATTGTTTTCTAATTTGAATTATTTTGAGTTGTTCGCACTTTGTTCATGTTGAGAATGACTTGGTAAGGGTGTACTGATGTAGAATTGCTTGAATTGACATTCAAGTTGAAGAAAAAGTCCATGGGCGTAGATAGGGGGGGGGGGGGGCAGAGACACAAAAAAAAAGATTGAAAGAAAGAAAGAAGAAAAAAGAAAAGAACAGGAATATGAAAAAGAATTTTCAAACCCCCTCAAATCTGGGTTACGGTCATCAAGGCGCCGACGATTAGGCCCAACAATCAATCAGACGCCGCATCAATTTAGACGCTGTGACGTATTTTCTGTAACTTGGTTCGCCTGAATCCTGTTCCCTCTGCAATAAAAAATTTATTTATAAAATTATTTTAAATAAAATATTAATTTAATAAAGAAAATTTATCTATTTAATTATAAATATTTTTAATTAAAAATTATTTTAATAAATTTTTAATTAAATTATAATTATAATAATTTATTTAAAAAAATTTTAAAAAAACATTAATAAAATTTTCAAAACTATATCTAAACAAAATATAACAATGAATAATTCTAAAAAATATAAAATAATACTAATATTAAATTTTTATTAATTAAAAAAAATCTTGAAAATAAAATAATTGAATTAATTTTTTATCATTATTAAACTTAAAAGTAAATTGATTAATTTAATTTTATTATTAATAAAAATATTAATAATCTATCAATTAATTAAAATATGTATTTTTTTTTCTTTTTCAAGTAATTTAAATTTAAAGCATTAATTTTTTTAATTAATTATGAATTAATTCCCTTAAAAATTTTATTAATAAAATAATATTATTTTAATTAAATAAATTATTGTTAATAATTTATTCAACCTGTATTAAAATCAGAATATGTTGGAATATAATAGGGTTTCCATTACCTCTAGGGTTGAAAAATATTGTTTTAAAATTAATATCAGTTAGAGTTATTGTGATTCCCCTTGCTAATACTGGTAATGCTAAAATATCTCAATTAATTTTTAAAAATTGTTTCATTTTCATAAAAAAATTAATTCGCGCCTAAGCGACCAATTGTTCTTGCGCCTACTTGATTTTTCAGTTCTTTGCGCCCAATTGTCCGCGCCTAAATGATACCAACCCCTCAAATCTTCCCGTACCTACGCCCATGAAAAAGTAAATGTAATTTTCTATAAAAATCACCAAGCGTCTTACGTCATACTGACTTAATGTGGGTTTATTCAAGTAGATAAGGACTACATAAAGGATATAGTTGAAAGTTTGTGTTCTTATTTTTATACCGTTCTCATATACCAGGAATTCCAAGATGTTAAAAATCAAGCAAGTTGATAGGTACCACAAAATTAGTATAATACTATTATTGTGCAACAAAAGGACAAAGTAAGCGTTATCTTAACAAACGTTTTGGCGACCCGAGCTGTGATGAAGGCTTTTGTTTTGTCTGTTGTCTCAATCTTGAGACATTATAGAGTGGATAAAATTACAATAATCAAATTGAAAAATACTTTGGTCATGTTAGTCTTATATGCAAATCAGAGGTCGAGATAAAGCAAAGGCTCAGAAGAAAACAGTAATTGGTTCCTTCTATCAAAGGAAGTATGATAGATGGCGCTGGCAGACAATCTTTTGCATGATACATATTTTACGTTCTTGTATTACCACCTATTCATAACAAATTGTCAAAAATTTCACTATGACATACCTCAAACTTTCAACTCACCATTTAAATATCATCTGGGAACAGATTAATAAAGATATTTCTTTCCCTGACCCTACAAATCATTTTATTTTACAGTATTTGCTCTATTTGTTCAATTATTATTCTTATTATTTTTTTAATTGCAACTGCCGTCATTCTACCATAATTATGGTGAATTTATTCTCAATTATTTTTGCATTCTACAGGTGGACTAGCTGTTGTTTGGTACATACTCTGGATCAAGGTAGTCAGTAATGACCCCGCTGAAGATAAGAATATCAGTGAGGCTGAAAAGTCATATTTGAAAGAGAATTTAACGCATATCGCCAGTGATGAAAAGGTGTAGTACTCATTTTAAAATAATTTTCTTTACCTATTCTTTGAGTACCTAGTCAAATGTTTTTTTTTTTTCTCTCCACAAAAAATAGATTTTAAGTACACTGTATTAGGCCTTAAATTCAATTTCATTTGTGGCTAAATTTTAATATTTCATTCTGCAAACAAGCAATGCTAAAGAGAAAAAGTGATACAGGTGATGAAGTCACAAATTTACCAAAATTTTTGCTTCTGATTTAGTTTAAAAATATTTGAAACAACGTAAAAAATAAGAGTTGGACTTTTTAGAAATTTTTGTTTCATTGCAGATGAGAGATTAATTGAACTGCGCAAAACTACGCATCCTTGAGGAGTATTTATTTCAAAAATACAATCCAACATCCCCAATCCTCAAAGTATCCTACAACTTTTGCAGAGTATGTGGTTATTTTTTTGATTTTACAATTTTGTTATCAATTTGAAAACTGCCTTTCTGATGGCTACATAAAGCGCTAGAAAATTATTTGTTGAGAATCTCATGGGTTGAAACATATTTGTAGGTAGTTTATATAATTTAAATTTGCTGCATTGTGGTTTTATATTTGCTGGTACCTAAAATGTATTACCTTGAGTTGTCATTTTTTTTTTAATAGATTGTTTATCCGTGGAAGAAAATACTCTTATCCAGACCAATATGGGCATTTTTTGTTCACAAATGCGCAAATTCTTGGGCGTTTGCTTTTATACTATTCTGTTTGCCACTATATATAAAAGGTTGGTAGAAATATGTGGAAAATAAACTTTCATTTGTTACTGTAAACAAAAGCAACTATCATTTTAGCTAGGTATTTGCAGGGTGTGCAATTTTCTGAATATGAATAACTCAGTTATAATAGGTCCTCGCAACTCCTCTTTGATTTACGCCTCCATAGTTAATTTTATTTTTGTGATCGATGAAAGTTTTCTGATTAAAACATCAGGCCTAAACACTATAAACAGGTTGTAAAGTTTACTCATTAATAATTACGGTTGTATATTTCATGATTTACATGTATACAGGTGTTCACGACGTCGACATTGGAAATATTGGGATTCTATCAAGCATTCCAAATTTTTGCACAATCATTTCGCAACCTATCGCTGCATTTACGTTTGATTATATACGCTCAAAAAATTATCTCTCTATTACTCAGGTGAGGATTTTTTTTTTTTGCGTAAAGGACTGGAATACTTTATGCCAGGCTACCTCTATGTACATAGTATAAGAGACTACCCATTTCTGCAAATCAAAATGATTATCATGAATTATTTTCTAAGTTAGGAAGCACTCGGGAGGAAAATCTGAACACGTTTTGAAGCAATTACGTTATCTTTACGACCTCTATCTATACCAAAAAAAAAAAACTATGACAGGTTTTATAAGTTTTATGATTTTTGTTGTAATTTTTGAACTGAAATTACGTATTTCATAGTGAGTACCTGTCTCTATCCGTTTGTTAAAGGTAGAGTACACCCTTAATTAATATTTTTTATGTGAATTTGTTCTTGTTAATGTTGTTGTATGGGTAGGTTCACAAAGTGTTCACATGTGGCAGTTATTTCTTCGGTGCAATTATATTCGTGACGATAGGGTCATGGGCAAACTTTACGGGAAGTATGATCTGTTTTTCGATATGCAGATTTGTTGCTTCATATGGAGAAACCTCTTACAAGTATGTACTAATAGGAATTGACGAGAAAAATTTACAAAAAATCGCATTCTGAAGCTTTGTATGTCTAGAGGGAGAATTAGCCATCAAGCTATATTTAAATGAGGAAAAGAACCAAGAAAACTTTTGACTTTTGAGAAGTGGAGACTCGGAAAAATAAGGTATATCAGGAAGAGGAAACAATTCCGAACAAATAATCGATAGGCCTGTGAATCAATTTAATCCTCTTACTCGAAGATTTTCTCTTAGTCTCAGTCAACTTGATTAATGAAAGAGACCTTGTATACAGCGAATGGAGTAAACAGGGACTCTTTTTTTTTCTTTTTCCGTCTCGTAATTGAGAACCCGAAAACTTTTTTGCTATACCAACGGACTTCTTACCACCAGAATAAGTTATAAGTATAATTGATTGGACTAAATTTTCTCTTGAAATTTAATCCTTCTATTTTTTTGGTTCGTAAATTATTTGCGTTTAAAAATTGAATTCTCATTTAAAAATATTTTTCAGCATATTACCGGTCGATTTATCTCCTCGTTATGCGAGCATACTAGCAGGTGCCGGAAGTGCATTCTATAGCATAGGTAGCATAATGAGTCCAATTGCTCTTGGATACGTTGTCACTGATTTACATGTGAGTATTATATTTCCTACAATTTTAATTTTTAAAAAATCTATTCGCATTTATAAACCATTCAAAAGCCAAAAATCTCTAACAATCAACATTATTATATGGGTACCACAAAAATAATGTTCGTTGACCAATACTTTTAAAATATTTACGATCTTCATGTGGAAGAACGGTATTTATGCAGTACCCTCAAGTACCTACCGTAGTTATACATAGTGAAGAACAGAATTATTTTGAAAGATAATAGAGAATAAATATAAATAAAACGACTATACACTTGCTTGTGCATTTTTTTGGAGGGGGTGTGTAATTGTAGAGAGCATAATTTTCCCTAAAATCCTTACAATTTAATATATGTACCGTTTAAGCACGCCGTCATTTTCTGAGGAGCCAACAATTACAAAACGCAATTATATCAGAGTCACCCTCTTTCTTCTTCTTTTTTCTCTCGAACGAAATTGAGCAACCATACTCAATTATTGAATTTCTCTGATGACGGTTTTTAATTTTCATTAAGCTTGCCTCAATAAGTCGAATATTACGAAGAATTTGATTTTTAAAAAAAAATGATAATAATAAAAGTTGCATACAGACCTACCACTTTATTCAATGTCGCCTAGAAGCGACAATCTGCAACTAGTTTGAAGTCTTGCAAGTATAAAATAATCATTTTTCTTGATACCTAATCGTAAACCAAATCATTCTAATTTTCAGAATACTAATTTATGGAATCACTACTTCTGCATACTTGGTGCCATTTTATTTATCGGTGGACTTGTGTTTCTCCTATTTGGTTCCGGTGAAGAACAACCTTGGAATAATCAAGAGGAAAACAATGAAAGAGAAAACGCCGAAAACGGAAAACAAAACAAAAATCTATCGCCGCCTGGCAGTTGAGTATCATACTTCGCACAATCAATGATGCGTAACTGATGATCTAAGATGGTTATTCTAGACGCTGGGATTTGACAGAAAAAAAAAAAAGAAGATTAATAAGCTGCCGGAAGGAAACAAATGAAATACTTAAATGATGAATTATTTAATTAAGGACAGTAAAGTTTTATTGATGTGCGTACTTCGAATATCAATTTTTCTACCTCAAGAAGATTGAAAGATAACTAAAAGTACGTACAGTAAGAGAAAAGAAGTACAAAGGCTGTACCATATTTTATTTTTATGTATTTATCAGACTTTTTTCTATCATCGATCTGTGTATTTTCTATTTTTTATTTATACTTGTAGTATCAAATGTGAAGAGGAGAAATAAATAAATAAATGAAATATCTAGTACTAATAAATGATATAAAATGAAACACGGAAGAATGAAGAAAAATCGAAAATCTTGAAGTTTGATTATGTTGAAATAAGTAATCGTGAAAGTAGAAAATTCATATTCAAAGTACTTAATGTACAAGGCTAACTTAAATAGGCTACTTGGTACCTATAAAAAATTCATTCTGAAATAGATTGAGTAAGTAGGTACAATTCAATATTAGTAGCGAACACGTTTTATTTGATTGTCGAAATAATATTCTTTGTAGAAACGAAATTTCATCGTTGTTCTTATTCCATAGTCGCAACACGATTTTTGAGCGCATTTGTCTTATTGTTGAGAAAATCAGAGTAATTCAATTTTTTGTTTTGAGGTACTTTTTTGTAGTTTAGACTCACGTTCAAAATACTTTTGGGATATTTAAATCCACTTTTTTGTTTGCAAAAAAGTCACTCGATAGTGGAAATTGTAGTTTGCTTGATCGTTTATATTCGAAAAACTTTTTCCAACTTATGATGGTAAGTTGTGATTTTACTTTTGGTTAGAGTTTTTTATTCATCATTTTTCGGGGAAAATATCTCCCTGATAGTTCTGAAAATCTATGTTACAAGCGATAAGTAAGAATTTGTTACTCGAGCTCGTTTAGTTAATTCTCACTTTGATTCACTTGTAGAGTTGAAAGTATACTATTTCTGAAGATACAGAGAATATGTAATTCTTCCAGAAGTAAGAAAACGTAGTCTGTATAAAATTAATCTAAGGCAAAATGCTACAAAAATGACATGATGGCACTGCCACGATGGTCGGGTAACACTGACTCGCACTGCGTTGCATTGATCGTATTTTATAAGTGGTCAAACTGATTCACTCGCGTCGATTTCGCGGTTTCGCGTTTCGAACTGCGTCATGTGACTCATGTCGTTGTCGCTCGGAACGTTTGTATTTTTTTTTCGAAAAAATCTGCAACCCGTAAGGCTATGCTGGGAGGCAAGTTGGAGGGGAGAAACACAGGATAGATGGCGCTAGGCTAGCGTCGGCTTATCGACTTGAACTTCAACTTTTATACGTCAACTGCACCGACTTGGAGAATTTCTGTTTAGTTTTAGTTTAGTGTTGCTGTGTTGGTGTATCACTCGATCGCTGAGTCGGTGTTCGGTGAAGAATATCGCATTGGTGCGTAAAACTCGTGTGTAATTGGAATTGTTCGTGTTAAACTTTTAGGTGTGTTTTCGTTTCTTTTAGATACTCGCGTGTAAAGCACTTCTGAGCTATCAACGTTGGGTTTTCTGTGGAAAAATTCTTAAGAAACGTGATGATGTGAACAATCGCTGTTTAGACTGGCGTCATGTCTTCAAAATAATTCGTGAGATAACGAGGTAATAGTCGCCTGCTTGAATACTTTGCTGTTCTTCTTCTCATGTATTTGGCGAATGCCTCTTGTCGTGTGTCTTTTCTCGTTCAGCATCAGCTCATTCTGTAATCTTATCAATAAGAATACAGTTCCACACCTCAACGAAACGTTAGGGAGCCTTCGAAAGTGGGAAACGTGATGCACGTCGCCCTCTCTCCTGTATCCAAATGTGCGATGAATTTCTAAATTCTACAAGCACGATAGCGACTGTAGGAAACGATTTGTAGAATTCGAAATCACCACAATTATTATTATTTTGAACTTCTGATTGTTGGAGGTCGCTAACTTTTTTGAGAGCCATCGTACAGCGAGGTCTCGCCCTCGGCTCTATTTCATAATCAATGCACTGAACTGCGGTTATCGTTTATTAAATGAGCGCTTGATTAATGATAATTCATCTGTACGTCTCATCTTAACAGAAATCGTTGTAAGAAATTTCGGAAGAAAGTGTGCTCTGACGAGGTAGTTTTATAGCGGCAGGTTGGTCCCCTAGGTATAGCGTATCGTCCTGACAGGAGGTCTTATCATCTCTGATGGTCTTCTGTCGTCAAGTTTTTGAACTCTTCCGCAAACTACAATGGGGGAGTATATTGAAGTAACTATTTGATAGACAGAAGAGGTGGAAGCTATAACATCTCTCCACCAGAGACATTTTGAAGCATTTCATCTACATGACAGAAAATTGATGCGATTGATTATGTCGATTTTATTGATCATATTGAATCGATTCCAGCTATTGTATCGACTTGAGAATCATTGGTCATAACGTTGTAGTAATGCCTCCCTCTCGACAGTACTTTGTAGCTGAGTATGAACCTAGTACCTATTCTGTAGGGCTTTTACTTCGTTCACATTCTTTATCAATTTGCAGGACAAATACCAGTAGAGCAAGAAAAACAGAATGATAGGGTCACCCTTATTCTAACTATCATGCTCTTATGGTATTTTCCCGCAGTTTGATGAAAATGTGACCATAAAAGCCCTCTCTGATGGACTCATTCTTGGTCTTGTACAGGTATGAAGTGTTGTACACGTTAGGCTGAACAGTTCGCAGGTTCTCTCTCTCTCTCTCTCTCTCTCTCTCTCAGCCTAGTAGAAGTTCACTATACCATGTGTCATCCGCCGGCTAACAGATAAGAATCCCTTGCCTAACGGCCAACCTCTAGTTGTTTCCTTGTTCTTGGAATGATATTGTTGAAATAATTCTCAAAATCTGAGAGCAATTAGAGTGAAGGGAGCTTCGATGAGGATCCAGCACCATGATTGTCATAACTGGTTTATAATCTGTTCCCTTCCCTTCCCAGACTTAGCTGTAGAATTTCTGTAGCCCTTTTCTTGGGGTCTAGTATTACATGGTTCAAATTTTGAAAAAATTGGATGATTAATATTTTGCTCTTTTGCATTGATTTTTACAGCTTAAACTGATGATATTATGAAGGAAACCCTTTCAAAAATGGCCGAACTGAAATTTGAAGCTCCGTTGGCCCAATTTGAAGAGACGGATGAGTGGCAGAGTGCCGATTACCATTTGAAAAAGAAAAGTGATATACTGCATGTGTGCGACAGTATCAATGATTCTGTGACACCTTCTGTTGCCCAAAAAAACGATTCTCACGAAGATGAAGAAGATGACGAGTTCGTTTTCAACGATGGCACCTGCGAGTACATGTCATCGTTTTCTGAGGAGGCGACACCGAATAACGACGCAATCAACGCGAATTTCGGGGCTACGTTTAATAACAGTGATAATTTTGCCGAAACTGTTTCCGGCTCATTAGAAGATTTGGTTAATACGTTCGATGAGAAAATTAGGGATTGTTTTCAAAATTACGAGGAGTCCGTCGAAAAGCTAGCCCCTGTACAAATTCGCTCGCAAGAAGAAATTATGAACGAATGCCAGTAAGTGTTTGCCCTAAATTATATCTAATAAAATTAGTCGATTGGAGCAACGACCGTAGAATTACGTTAGGGTTCAGTCTGGTTTTGTATTTCTAAAAGTAAAGAGGATGATTAGCATACACGATATTCCTCTCAGCGCGAGTAAATTGATGGATTATCATAATAATTGATGAACCGAAAGTGTCTAGACCATTTTTCTAGTGACGCGGATGATTAGTCTCATCCACCTGACTATTAATTATAAGCTTCCTTCTGCCGTTGCGTCGAGTCGATTTTGTAGCGTAGGTAGTAATCTCCCGTGGTCCATATGTCGTGGACGCGCGTAGCCCAATTTATAAATCACTTACTCAATTCGGTCTAATTCTGTTGGTTAGCTGGTTTAAAGTCGTTCCGAGAGCAGGTGGTTTTTGTTGCCTTCTTTCATTCCGCTCCTTCCATTTCTATTGTTATTCTCTTTTATTCCTTCTCTCGAAGAAGTAGGAAGAACGTTAACAATGCACCAAATTCCGTTTCAGTATCGGACTGTTAACGCAGGTATTTCACGAGGAGTCGACGTTCACGAAATTCGCATCTTCATATTTTAACAATGCACTTTCGTTACGGTGGTGCTTCGTTAGTCCAACGGTTTCGGTTTTTAGATGCCTTCTCTCATTATTCGTTGACGAATAAGGTATGATGCCAAGTTTCAAATCGGCTGCTTTTGCGAGAATACGCTGTGTAGTCCGCACTCACTGTCGTTGTTTTCTCGTGGAAGAAATATCTATAATATACCTACGTCGCTCAATTATGTGTCGGTATGGTCATGAACGGATATCGTGATTAGAACAGGTTTTGTTAATTTTTTTTTTTCTTTTTGCTTTATAATACAGCGTGCACAAAATCTTGGGCGTTTTCGAGACAACATTCAATTTCACCTTGCAGAGAGTGTCAGACAGATTATTTTGAACCCCTTTTGTCTTTGAAAATAATTCACCGATAGTGACAATGCGCTATAGGGCTGTCCCCTACGCGTGAATCAAGAAAGAATATCTGGAATTCTGATGGAGCGTCTCTGAGATGAAAGAATTCATTTTTGTGTCTTCCTTGAGACCTCCCCCGCCTGTCTCTACGTTAGCCTTATAATCACGGTATAAAGCTCTCTTACCCTTCATGTGTGTAGATTCAGAGTTGATAATTTCTTCAAATCTCCCTCTCTGGGTTTGGTATAGAGCTTGAAGCATTTGGAGCTTTGCTACTCTTAGATAAGTTATAGTTCGTGTTGAAAATCTCTTAATGACGTCTACCTTGTCACGATGACACCACCATATGAATAATACTAGGACTAGTCTCACTGAGTTAGTCTATTTTGTCTGCAGCCTCCAGAATCCCGGCCAAGCTAATAGATACTCCTCCTATGTATGCCAAGTCAGTTTGTCAGCCAACTTTGATAATTTCAAAAACTCATTAATAATTTCTCTCCCTGTAGATAAACAGATCTCAAATTTTAAACGTCCATCATTACTTCTTCCCACAATATCTCCACGTTCAAGTCCCATTGACTGGATAGAAGGTTCTTGAAAGGGTGAAATGTGCCAAAAACATGGTTTCTTGTTTGTCTTCATCCTCTCCACTACCTCATATCTGGTCAAGTGAGTTGAAACTTGGAAATGTGGTAGAAGAAAGTGAGTATAATTGGTATGCAAAATTTGAAGACAATTATTGCTTATAAATTCACCAGTATTTTATGACATTACCAACATTGGCTGATTATCAATATGAATGGCATGTGTTCAAATATTGTTGGAAAGTTGTGTAATGGGAGTAATATTAGTATAAGGGAAATGTGTTTGATCTTGGATTATTGGAAATTTTTGAATGTTATTTTCCCTGAGCATTGTGTGGACATGTATTCAAAATCATCAGGTTTTTCTAAAGGATCAATTGGAATGTCAATTCTTGGGCAGCCTTTTAATGTTTTCTTTAGTTGAGAGTATTTAAATTGCTGAGGTCGTTATTACATTCTCCCTTCTTATTTGAAAATCTGTGAGTGTCATTCCCCCTCCAGTTGATGGGAGTTGGAATAATTTTGAGATTTTCAGGTATAGCCTGGTACAAGCTTGTGTGGTAGGTGTTGTATCTAGGAGCCATGTGTAAGATATTAGGCTACTCTTTTAGCCTGTGGCCTAATGTAAGCTCCAAAGTACTATTTGTTGTGTATACAATATACTACAAACATAAGACTTGAAAAAACATTAACCATCGAGTTGCAAGCTTCGAACATAGAGATACATGGAATGCGTGTAATGTACTTGGCTCCTTATTTCGCTTCGGCTCACTATTTTCTTCCCATTACTCTAACACAGTAACGAGCCAAAGTAAGGAGCCGAGGTACATGTGAGCGTCAACCAAAACGTGATACACGCATTCCATGTATCTCTATGTTCGAAGGTTGCAAGCCTAGTATACTGTGTAGGCCAATATTCTCCAGAATGAGAAATCTGAAGTTGGAACTCATCTAAAAGATAATTATTGAGAACTGCGTGTATCATTCTATAATTTTTCTGTATAAAACAATATTCATTCTTTGGAAAAGCCACTTTGGTGTAGTGAGTGAAAGAGTTGAATTTGAAATTAAAACACTCAAGCAGTGCATTTTCCTATTTTGTGGAAATTATAAAAGCTATTAAAAAAAAATCTGAAAAAATTTGGCTTCATTTGACTTCTGGAGTTTTGGCTTACAAAGGTTTAAATGAAACTGGCTTACAGCTTCTCTTTTATCAGTAAAAATATATCTGACTGACTTTTGGCTTCTGGCTGGCTGCTATACTCTGAAAATCAATTGTACAATTGCAATGAAGGTAGTTTGGAAGGACTTTACAAACTATTGCGATTGAAAGAACCGATGTTGTAAAAATTTTGTAGTATCACAAGATTTAAAGAAAATTGTCCCTCTTGATCACAAGCGGAGGACAGTTTGTTGGGTCTTGTTGCGTTGAGCCATTATTCACCTTTCAAGAGTTCTAGATATTGTCTCTAGCGCTCCTACTGGATTCCAAACCAACAAATGAGTTCACATTTTACTTCTTATCCGGTTCTTATCACTACTCACACTAGTGATGGGAACTATTGATAGTAAAAACTATTGGGAAAAACGATAGTTTTGTGAAAAAACATCGATAATATCGTCGATAGTTCAAAAATTGTTCTTTTCCTTATCAAAATCACAAAATTGGTGGGAATTGACTGATAAAACATTTGAAAAAAACAGAGTTGGAAAGCTAGCTGAAAGCTGAAAGTTTGAAGCCGAAAGCCGAAAAAATTTTTTGAGTGAAAAGCCAAAAACCAAAAGCTTTTTTTAGTCAGTTTTTTTACATTTTCACGGTCCCTTGACTCTTGTTTAGGACCTGCCCATAAAAAGACGAAAAAAGTTGAAAGCTAAAAGCTGAAAGCCGGAGGAGTTTTGACCCAAAAAGTTGAAAGACAAAAGCCAAAAAAAAAAAAAAATAAGGTGAAAGCCAAAAGCCAAAAGTTTTATGTTCGAAGGTTAACAGCTAAAGCCGAAAGCAAAAGTTTTATCTTTTGGCTTTCCAACTCTGGAAAGAAAGAGACAGGAACTGGAATGTCAAATGATCGATCGTTCACCGTTCACTTTTGGGCACATATGTGCTTTTTAGGTGTGGGGGGGGGGGGGCGTTTTTGAGGTATTTCTTAGTCGCGTCCATCATCTGGTAACACTAGAATACATTCTTTGACAGAATTTCTAAGAAGATCGTATCAGGAGAAAAGTATGTATCCTACTTGTAGCACAGGTACTTTTCTCCTGATCAACGTTTTTCATTCAATCTATCAATAGTTTCAGGAAAAACTATCGAGACTATCGATAGCATGAGACTATCGACTATTGCCCATCACTACTTATCACTGTAGCGTGATATGAGCGCGCTCTGACGGTAGGGCCCTTCCTCTATATCATATTGCATACTTGTTTGCCTGATTCTTATTGTATTGGTTCTTTCTTTGTTTACACTGATCTTATGGCAGGGGAACAGCTATGCTATTATTGCATATTCAAATCCCCTGCCATAAGACCAATGTGAAACAAGTACCATCAGGGCTGCTCAGCTGATCCAAAGCCATTAGGCGTTTGTCGAGCAACTTTCATCCAAAATTAGCTAGCCGTCAGTCAGCTAATGAAATCACATAAGCCATCAACTTGGCCATTAACTATTCAAATTGGAACTGCTAACGGATACTTCTTTCTCTTCCCCACCCCTCACCCCTTCACATTAGAGTGACCTCTTCCCTACTTTAAGCCGTTAGCTTTTTTAGCTGTTAGCTATTCTATTTTGTATAAAATATGCTAGCTATTATAGCTAGCTAGTTAATGATACTGAATCGGCCACTAGCTGATAGCCAAAGCCCACGAATTTGAAGGGTTAGATTTCAGCTAAGTTTTTAGCCAATAGAATTGGCTAAGCAGCCCTGACCATTACAATAAGCACTAGGCAAACAAAAATACAATATGATAATATCGAGTTTTCAGTATTTCTATTTCAAATTGTATTCTTATTCTCCTATATGGTAAACTGTTCTAGAATAAAAATGAGTATACAATCCATCAGCAACACCCATAAGATCAATGTTGAAAACACTACCAACTTGATAACATGTAGATGGATAAAGTATGCAATTTGAAATTCTGGAAAAGCCCTGTAGTTGTGAATAGTTTTCTTCTTGTTTTTTTTTTTTTTTTTTTTTTTTTGTAGAAATCCATTAGCTTTTAATAAAAATTTAAAAGGTAATTCGGATGAGGCAGCGCTAGCGTCGCGCAAAAATTATCAAATTTTTAAAATCATTCTTTCAAAATCAAAAACATTCCCATCTGAATGAAGATTTTCCGCTCTTCAATTTTGTTCTGTACAAGTACACGCCTTAATTCATTAGTTTTAGAGAAATTGAAGGAAAACTAAAAAATCACCTTTGGTTTCTAGTCACATCACTGTTGAATCACCGTTCGCTAATCAGTATTTTCTATGTATTTTACACAGGCGACGCTAGCAAATCTACAATATGCCTGGTCAGAATTGGAATTTGAAAATTGAAAATACTGATTGATAATCATTGAGATTGTATTGTACCAGGGCTGCTCAGCTATGCCAAAGCCATTAGCCGAACAATTTTCATAAAAAATTAGCTAGCTAATAAAATCACGTTAGCCATCAGCTCAGCCGTTGGCCATTCAAATTTGAATTGCTAACGGCTTAATTTTTGTGACTTTTCATCACAAAATACAACAGAATAAGCGATTAAACTTAAAGTTCCAAATGTTGGTAGCGCTGCCGGATTCAGAGGTTATCATAAACAATTTCATCATAGGCGGCGTAACGTGCACTAGGTAGCGCCAGGGCTGCTCAGCTAAGCCGAAGCCATTAGCCGTTAGTCGTTAGCTGGGCAATTCTCACTCAAAATTAGTTAGCCATTAGCTAGCTAAAGAAATTACATTAGCCATTAGCTTAGCCGTTAGTCATTGGAATCAAATAAGCTAACGGCTAATTTTTTTCCTAGACCCTCTCCTGACTTTCCCCTCAACTCCCTCCCCTCCCTCCTGATTTTCCCCTCGGTTAAACCCCACCACAAAATTTAACTATTAGCTTCAGCTTTTAGCCGTTAGTTTATCAATTTTGCTTAAAATTAGCTAAGCTTTTAGCTAGCCAATCAGAGCACATTAGCCATTAGCTTTAGCTTAAGCTGATCAGAAAAAAATTCAGCTCTTAGCTTAGCTTTTAGCCATTGCAATCGGCTAAGCAGCCCTGGGTAGCGCTAGTTACAAAGGTGATCATGGATTTTTTCCTATGGAACAAATACATGCGTTAGTTCAAACGTATTTTCTGAAGTTATTTGACTTTTAATCAAGAACAGTGTGAGAATCAAAGTTATAGAGAATTCCAAAACAAACATTTTTTTGTAATAAACAATTTTTTCTAAAGCTCATATTTGAAGTGGAAAACTGAATTAAGAAACTGTTTGGAGGTATACAAATTGAACCATGATCACCTTTGTACGCAGGGCTACCAACATTACCTATTAGCCCACGGCAAATTTTAAGAGCGTTTTAATCAATTAGAATTTAGTGGTAAAAGAAATTTTGCCCTAAATTTAATCGCAGTATCACCAAACAATTGACTTATAATCTATTCTGACCAGATAAATCATTACCTGTTCTTTTTTCCCATACTAAAGACAACGGTATTTCCGTTCAAAAGTACCTATGATCACCTCTACATTTTCACCCGCGCAGGTAATTTTGCGACGCCCTCTAGCGAAGGTTTAATCGCTTATACCTTGACAGAATGCATTACAATTGTTGATCATTCTTTGTCTAATCTCTGCTTAGTTCTCATTTTTTTGTGTACTGTGAAAGTAACCCTGGAGTCTGGGTGCAGAGTTGGAAAGCTAGCTGAAAGCTGAAAGTTTAAAGCCGAAGAATTTTGAGCCCAAAAAGCCAAAAGCCAAAAAACTTTTTTGAGTCGAAAGCCAAAAGCAGAAAGCTTTTTTAATTCAGCTTTTTTACGTTTTCACGGTCCCTTGACTCTTGTTTAGGACCTGCCCATAAAAAGACGGAAAAAGTTGAAAGCTAAAAGCTGAAAGCCGGAGGAGTTTTGACCCAAAAAGTTGAAGGACAAAAGCCAAAAACAAAAAAATAAGGTGAAAGCCAAAAGCCAAGAGTTTTATGTTCGAAGGTTAACAGCTAAAGCCAAAAGCAAAAGTTTTATCTTTCGGTTTTCCAACTCTGTCTGGGTGTCTGGGAATACCACTACACTTGAAACGTGCTCTGGCCCACCTCTGGCCCACTGGCGTGGCCGCGTAAAACAGAAAGAAGTACAAATTTTGGATTTTCCTTCGCTTGTTCGCCAGCAATTGGGTGGGAAGTGGAGATTACGTTTTACTTGGATAGTTAGATAAGGCTTCAATTCAATTAACCTATAACATAATACCCATCTTGATATTTTTAGCTGTTAGCTAGCCGTTAGCTAATAGCCCAAGCCAATCAATTTGAAAAGTTAGTTTTTAGCTATGTTTTTAGCCAATGCGATTGGCTCAGCAGTCCTGGATTGTACCAATTATTTTGTTCTACTAGTTGAGCCGATAAAACGGGCGTCATGATTTTTAATAATTTTTTGCAGAACTCATCTAAAATTTTTCAACTTATAAAATTTTAGAACCTCCACTTGTGTTAATTTCAAATTTCAGTCCCGTGTACGGATAGACTTTCTTGCTACTTTTAAAACTTTCAAAGAAGCCTTTTCTAATCATTTTATAACGTTCCCCAAAAATCTGAAGTACTGTAGATAACATGGCGACCTTGGATATAATTATTTTGGTAATGAAAAGTTTTTTTTTCTGGTGCTAAAGAAAGATGAAGTTTCAGCTGAATAATATCTCATTCGTTTCCGGGCACCCAGTGGCATAAAAAAAAAAAAAAAATTTTATTATTTCCTGTTTCAGTAATATTCATTGGCGGTCTTTGTTGTAGGTCTACATAATAATAAGAATTACAACTTTGCTATTTAAAGAAAATTCTCAATGTTTTATTTTCGTTTTTTTTTCTCCACTCAACGCCTGTAGAGTTGAAATGTACTGTCTCAAAAATTTGGTTCGACAAATTTTAATCACAAAGAATATTTTAAAATTGCTGCCCATCATCTTGGAGGATTCTCATACTTGATGTATACCTATAGTGTTTACATCATCAAAGTTTCGCTTTTTGAACGACGGTGATGGTTGATGGAAATGAATAAACTATATAAATTATTCAAGAATAATTTCATTTCTCCTATGTAAGAGTTTCGAGACACGAACTGTAAATTATGAAATTAATTATTATTACTCGAGCTACCGAGTATATTTCTGTAACCTTCTTAACCAGCAAATGGAACGTAAACTTGACTAACGGTAGTCGTGTGATGGCACCGTAATCTTTTGAAATATAGAATGGTCTATACACATGAATTTTATTCCGAAGTTCGGTTCCTTTTTCTTTCTTCCTCCGTTCTAATGTATATTTGACTAGTTGCTTTTTGTTGAACTTTCTTTACTCCAATGCGATACCTCGGAAAAGAAAGGGCGCTCCGATGAATGACTGCGATTATATCGGATCAACGTTTTCAGTATGTTTAAAACAGCACACAATAAATATTCAGACAATGCTTTCTGTTTTTCTGTATTGACGATTGTGTAAGGTGACAAATTTAGAGCACGAAGTTTTATAGAAGCCAGTTTCATTAGCGTATTGTTGATAGTGATGCTTTTATTTGATTTTCATTGCGGGGGTGTTTGCGATACTAATGATGGTCGCTTCACATCGAATGAAAATAGGTTAATGTAGGAGCGCTTATCTAATGAGTGTTGGTGTACTCGTTATCCTATGACGAGTTGAATGTGTGAATATTTGTCCGTGGACAAAATTTAAATATTTACTTTACATTGAATATTCGGGCGCAATACCTACTCAAATTCACTCAATTTTCATCAAAAAGTTGCTTAGGTCAAGTGTGCTGAGGAACAACGACAACCTTTTCGTGGAAAGGCCTTGATAAAATGATCAGAAAGGCCTATCAATGACATGATTTTTGGTTCGAGATGATTTGTATTTTCGATCGTTAGAATGTACGTGATAACTATGTTGAAATTGAATGCATATATTCACTTCTATCGTAATTCAGTGTGTTGTGAGACTACGATGGTTTACCCTATAAGTTAGGAGTTCCCGAATACAAAAGCTTGCTGTTGAAATTTCATTTGCTCGTAGAGCATATGAATTTCAAGAGCTTAACATCCTTTTTCAGTCGTTCACGGGTAGTAAATTTGCTCCTAGAAAAATTTTTAGCTTGAAATATCCTGAAGTAGACTTTTACTAGACTTTTGAGAAAGAGAAAGATATGAAACATGATTTTCATTTATTTGGCTCCGCCATCAAATTTTTAAAAATTCTTCTCACTAAAAAAATGGAATGAAATGAACAAAAATGAAGTTTTGTCCAGTTTCCGGCAACGGTCGTACAGTAGATGTAGAGGACGCACACTTTATCACGCCTCGCCATGGTCACCTTAAAGGAGAGCCAGAACATGCAGATTCGACAACAATCAAGTAGGCTGTTGTCAGTAGTTTGGTTCTGTAATCAAACACTAACACTATTCAGCCCACGCACGCGCATGAAGGCGTTTAGCGTGCATTCTTAAGAGAACGAGAGATTTAGAAAATTAATAAGGGATAGGTGTCTATGAAAGCTTTAATATGAAATCATTGTGAAAGGCACACTAGGATAGCGGCTAAAATTTGACCCACGTTTGAAGATGATCAAAGAATTCCGAATTTTTATTATGATTCCTAGAACTAACCCTATTTTTACGGCACCTTCAAAAAAGTTGGCCTACTTGCCCAGCTTAGCCGTTGGTGCATGTTCCGGTCTTCCTTTGTGGTGGACATGGCCTCACGATTTGATGGGACTCCATTTTGTAGAGAATCGAGTCTGCATCTGATGTTTGTGTTTGCATAATTTTTCGATAATGTCATTTGTGCCACCACCAGAAGCTTAGCAGCCATCAACTGGAGACTTGATCCTGTACAAGATGGAGTCCGATGATATCTCCTGGTACCAAGTCTTATAGACCATTCGTCGAAAAGGGGGAGTGACGTCACAATCGAAATTAGACATTTCGGTTCCTCGCGTTGCGAGAGAAGTCGCACCACGAGTACCAACTCACGTCATCAGAACGAGGGCTTTGACCTCCGTGAGAGACTCGAAAAAGGAAGTTTGTCAATAAGGCTCTATTTTTGTACATGCTCAGCAGAAAAAAAATCATTTCAAGTATTTCATATTTGCCGTGAAACTCCTCATTCTACACAATTATATCGAAAAATTTTAGTGTGAGCGTTCGTCAAAAACTTAAAAATTCATCCCCCCTGAAAATATTTTTTGCCAATTCCATCAGGATATTATATGATGGCCGTGAATACTTAATGCTACATTATGAGATCATTCGTTGTATAAAACTAGAACGAGAAATACTGAAAGAAAAATAAGAAAGAAAAACCTTAATCAGCACGACTCGAGTTTCAAATGCATGTCGTTATCCCTCGTATGTGTATGTACAGTATCGAGTGCGAAGTTTATGCACCATTTTAACCAGTGTTAACATTTTTTTAAACCTCTACAATCGCCTCTTCGAAGCAACAGGTAATCGCGAGTAATATGAAACTGGCTTTTTGTAACCTTAGTAAAGAACAAAAGAAATAAAATGTGGTTCGGTACGTGTTAACTTGAACTGTAAGCTATTAGATGTGTACATGATCTTCAACTAATCAGGCATGGTTGTATGCTGTCATGCTTCATATCTTAATTAAAATAAGGACAGAGATTCTCTGTTTTGCAAGGGTTGAAAATTCTGTATGACTTCAATAATGAAAGAGAGACGCTGTTGTCCAGATTCCTAATTCTAGTGATTATTATGATTGATGGCGTCGGTTTAATCTTGAAACTTGGTAGCTCATGTTCTGAAATTTGCCAACTGTTCAACACTGCGTGAGCAGTCGTTAAACGGGTATCATTCACCATATGCTTCCCCTGGGTGTAAAAGTTGATACCGTATATACGTATGTCAATATGAGGGGCAATCACCACAAACAGTTTGGTAGTACAGTGTAAATTGAATCATCAACTTTCACCGCTGCATCGCATAGTATTTGTGAGTTGTGACGTCAGCTGCGGTAATTTTATTTATAATCGTACGAATCTAATAATGTTACGGCGAACGGATTACGAAAAACCACATTGATAGAAAGTTATCGAGAACTTGTAAAGTTATCAGCCGGCTAATAAACTGTCTCGAATTAATTCCTTGACTCATTTTTCGAACGGATGTACTCTGTATAGATTTTCGATCTAAAAGTAGTGTGTAGGAAGTTATAACGATTCTGTGATTGCAAGCTGGTTAATCACCCGTTAACCGTAAACTTTCTGAATGCTTTATCTCCTTCGCGCAAATTTCAGCGAGGCAATCGAGCATAATAATTTTAGAATGAGAATTTTTACGGTCAGCTGTGGTCGGCATAGAGCCTTTGCGATATTGACTTCTCTGCGAGTCGTGAAGCGCAAAAGAGGATTCGGAAGAAAATGAAATTCTGTGCGAGAGGAATCTCAATTTTAGTCTTATGAGTGCGGACATTCTTTGGTATTCCGGGTGCGAATGTTTTTCCTCTTCATTGGTACGTGAACGAGGAACTCGCTATCTCTTTTGTTGGGGTATCCTCTGAAAAAGTTTGTGTTTGTGTCCAACCTTTGTGACGTCATCAATAAGCTTCATTTACTTTCGGGACTTGAAAAAACTCACGGGTTCTTTAACGGAGTTGAATGAGGGGAGGCAGGTAACCTGTTTCATGAGTTTTATGGTGTTTGAATTGGTTCATTACGCTCTGGAACCGCTATGAAGCCACGCTTTTAGCGCTCCTGGTGGCAAAAATGTAAAATTCTTGAGTTCCGGTTAAAATCCGGTTTAACCGGTTCTTTCAGTAATCAAAAAATCGGTATACCGGTTTTATCAGTTATTTGAAAATACTGCCCCCCCCCTACAAGGTATATCGCGAGCCAAGCGATTTTTGTTTGAGAGGCGGCAAAAAGAACTTTGCACCGGGCGGCAGCAGACCTAAATCCAGCTCTGGTTTGAAACGTTGTATGTCTGGCTCTTTTAAGGGGCTGACCAAAGAAGGGGACTTGGAATTTATTGCAGGGTGGCCAGTTTCTGGAAAACCGGGAAAAGTCAGGGAATTTGAGTGTTCATGGAAAAGTCAGGGAATTTTGGCTAAGGTCAGGGATTTTTTTGAGACTCGCAGCTAAATAGACTCTGTACAAAAAAAGGCGATACTTCTAAAAAAGAAAAGAAGTAACTCAATACAAAAACCGCAGAAAAATACTAAAAACCTTCGAAGATCTATCGACTAAGAAGTCATCATCAGCGAAAGACAAGAACGCAACTGACTTGAAAGACCGAAACCAACCTCGAGAAAAGACGAAAACCAATGACAAGAACTACTTATCGGATTGTGACTCATAAACAAGCTCGATCAGATCTTCGTCCGGTATGTACCTGTTCAACAAAACGAGACCACCATTGTTCTTATGACGAATGATTTCGATATGCTCCAAGGCAATACGCTTGAAATCGGAACTTTCTTTGTGGAGAAGCACCTCGGATCCCTTTCGGAAGCTGTGCCCATAAGCAAGAAGGTGGTCAGCGAAAGCTGACTTCCCCACTTTACTATCCTCCCAGGCTTTCTCATGCTCCTCAACCCTAATCTTAAGCTATCGACTAGTCTCTCCGATATAAACACTGATACAATCATTACATTCTAACTTATACACTCCACTCTTCTCATCTTCAGGGATTCGATCTTTCAACCTAACAAATAACTCTTTAATAGTGACGGGGTTATAAAACGCAGGTCAAAAACCGAAAGGGCGAAGGGCCCGGCCTAATTGAAGAAAGAACTTCCCGAAAAATGGGAGCCTAATCCAGCGAAATTTCTCACGGCTGATAGTACGTGGGAGGGAGGTAGTGGTGTCGAGGCATTTCCTAGTAATTTTCCTACGCACCAAAGCGTCAATATCCAAGTGAATCTCATTAACTCTAGCTAAATGTTTTAGGGTGAGTAACTCCTTCATGAAAGCAGTTTGGCTCAACGGGAATTCAGTGAGCCTATGGACTAAACTGTTGAAAGCAGCATGTTTATGGGCAACAGAGCAGAATGACGACCCGTGGACTAAAACATCGGTCGACGTATCTTTTCTGAACACTCTAAAGTCGTGGACCCCGTCTTTGTTGGAAACAGTAAGATGCAAAAACTTAATGGAGGCGCCTCCCACTTCCACGGTGAACTTCACGGAAGGGTATAGCTTATTAAGATACGTGAGAAACTCCAAGCAGAGCTCTCGGAGACCAGTCCACTTACATGGCACGTCATCTACATACCTGCGCCAGTAAAAGATGTTATTTAAAAGATGATGGCCAGAAGAAAAGAGATCTGATTCGAACTTAGACATGAACACCTCAGAGATTAGGGAACCTAAAGGCGAACCTATAGGAATACCCACCTCCTCTGAAAACTCATAAAATTTACCATTAAACTTGCAAAAATTACGAGTCCAACACAACCTCAAAAGATCAAAAAATTCACTCAACTCTTCGCGAGGGGTATTGAGATTCACCAGGAGTTCACCCATCCGCTGCATAGTGACAGCTTTCGGAATGTTAGGGAAGAGGCCTACAACTTCGAAAGAACAAAAGATCGTATCTGCAGGGAGGAGCACATTTTTTAGGCTATTGGCCAAAGTGGAGGAATTCCTGACAGAGTATGGAGACTCGAATTCGACACGGGATTTGAACCAACGGTCCAGAAATTTAGCTAAAGAATAGGTAGGAGATGAGATGAACGACACCACCGGCCTCATGGGCGTATCAACTTTATGGACCTTAAGTAATCCGTAGAGAAGGGGGGAATAGGGTTAGGATTAAGAATGGCTTTCTTCATTCGCTCACTCTTAATGATGACAGTACACCCATTAACAACATCCCGAACTTCGTGGACATGTTTGGGAAAACTGAAGCTGTCATTCACTTTTGCCCCACACTGCTGAAGTACATCATACATCTTTACTTAGAATCATAAGAAGACTTCTCCATCACAACCAAGGAATTACCTTTATCGGCCTTAGTGATAACAAGTCCCTCCTCTCTTACCTTCTTCTGCAATCCCTTGATCACTCCGCTCACCTTGCCGTTCATACGGGGGAGGGGGGTGTTGCGGACTATCTCAGCGCACTTTTTTTGGATATTGCACCTGGAACCTATCTTTATAGCCAAGTCCGCAACCACATTAGCGAGGGTGTCACTGTTCCTAGGAGGAGGAAGAGCAAATTTCAGACCTTTCTCAAGGAGGTAAGATTCCTTCAGACTTCTTAGTCGATAGATCTTCGAAGGTTTAGTATTTTTCTGTGGTTTTTGTATTGAGTTACTTCTTCTCTTTTTTAGAAGTATCGCCTTTTTTCGTATTATGGATGGCCGTACCTTGCAATCTCACATCAATTCGATTAGACTCTGTCCAGTTAAAATAGAGAAGAGAATACATTTTTTTTTCATTTGATAGCATACTCCAAACTCTTGTCCTAAAGGAATGTGAAAAATATCATTTTGCTTCGAAAATCTTTTTTCGAGCCAAAAAATGGTGGAGATTTTAGTCTGGAAAAACCTGGAAAAGTCAGGGAAAAGTCAGGGAATTTTTTCTCGGGAAAAAACTGGCCACCCTGTATTGAAAAGGTGGTGTTTGAAGCATTGCCCATCTCTGCCGTCCAAAGTTAAATTGTCGTATACGCAAGACCAACGATCCCCGAAACTGGGTATTTCGACCATTTGTTGCGTGTGTGTTAGTGACGAAGCTTCGTGTGTGTTGGTGACGAAGATTCGTATTCACACGCTACTACTATGATGATCGAATGCATATACGACAATTTTTTTGTCGTATATGCAATGTGAAGTGCCGTATCTGAGAATCGAGAGCTTGTTGAAGGAAATGATTAATATAATTTAATTCTACGTTAAAAACTGATATTAACGAGCTACATAAAGTGATCTGATTTTCTTCCGAACATATTTTTCGATCTATTTTGATACTTTTCCATGATCGTTGTTCTTGCATATACGACAATTTAACTTTGGACGGCAGATCTGGCTCATTGAAGAGGCTAAGGATTGGTGTATGAAGCATTGCATATCTAGTTACTTGAAGGAGCTATTTTAATCGGGCCATCAGTGCTGCCAGATCCAGGGGTGCACGCCTGGACTATAAGCTTCCGCTTCCAACTTCCAGCTTTTTAATCTTCTAGCGGCTTCCAGGTCAATATTCATCATCGGCTTCTAGACTTCCGGCAGAAGCCGGTTCCACAGGCTTCCGCTTCCAGCTTCCAGCTTCCTAATCTTCTAGCGGCTTCCGCTTCCAGTTCGGCTTCCTGGTCAAAATTCATCGGCTTCCAGGCTTCCGGCTTCCAGCTTCCAGCTTCCGGCTTCTCGTGCACCCCTGGCCAGATCTACGGATTTTCAATCCCCCCAAAAAATTGGTATTGTTCTACGGATTTTGCGTGAGATGCGGATTCCTTGGGCTCGAGGGAAAAGTATCGCACTCGCTTGTATGAGAAATACTTTTCTCCGGGTCATTACAGGCTAATAATGCTTTTCTGTAACACTGAGTCGTTCAAGGGAAAAGTCTCTCAGTTAAGAGTATGAGAGATACCATTCTCATGATCAGAAATCATTCACCAACATACAGTATACTGGACTTGAACTAGGCTTGGACTCTTCCTTGTATTATACCAGCTTTTATACTCGTATATATGATAGGAAGGCAAGCTATTGGAGAGGGATTTGGAAAAAGGAGGGGGAAGTCGAAGAGAATTTTGACCTTCGAACTATACGTGATAGTCCGAGCTATAGGTGATAAGAGAGGGACTTGGAAAAATTTCAACCTCCAAGCCTCTTAGAAAATTTTCATCCTCCAAGCTATACGCGATAGGACGAAAACCAAAATTTTTCCAAACACTATGGTCATGGTCAAGTTAGGTTAGGTTGTTTCTTCCGGAAAGACTCTCCGATAAAACAGGTTTCCTGTTGAAATTTCAACTTTTGCTGTTTTATGACTTGAATTCCTAGTCTTGATTATACTAGATTTGATAAACAGCCGGTAGGGCTGTACTAAATCTAATCTTTAATCTTCTAGACTTTTCTTTATACAAAGCCTAATATTCAGTATGCTGGACGAAACCTAGCCTAATGTGCATTATACTTGACTTTGAATCTCGTAGAAAGAAAGAGGAGTGATTTTGTGACAGATTATTGAGAACAGCGGAGATGGTGGGTTCCCCGCTGCCTCTGCAAACAGCGCACTGACCTCTTATCTTTCTTTTCTCTTAGGGAAAGAGTTTTCTCATTCATTTCACTCAGCCTCCATCTTTATATCTGTCCCTCGCTGGAAGTCATGATGAATAGGAATAAATTTTTTTCTATCGTAATCAAAGAATTTTGGTTTTTCAAAAGTACCTTGCGGATGTATTGGCAATGTATGAGGTCATTAAAATCTCCACTATAGAATTCATGTCGAGAACTCTTAATCGCATCAGAAGCTGAGGTGATATTTGGGGAAGTTTCTGTTCAAGTTATTCAGTCGAACCCTTTTCAAAGGCTAGCGAAGCTAGGCTAATGAAGCTTGGAAAGTTCTCGCTGTTAATTTTTCAGCCTTGGATAGATTTTTCTTAACTCCACATCGATCTGTTGATGACTGAGAGATGTTCAACTTTATTCCTTTCTGATGCGAACAAATATAGTAAGTCTCCGAGAGTCTTTGGCTATCCAGGCCAAGATGATTTTATATCGTATCGCATTGCAATACCTTTTACCATCAAAGGAATTTCAATATGTTCAACTTTTGACCTATATTAGCCGTCGTTCCAGCGAGTTATGCTTTGTAGAGGGCGGAAATTGACCTATCTCTGTGACTTTGAATAACTTCTACGTTAGATTGATAAATTTTCGGTTATCCTACTAAGGAGAACGGGAGGAGGGTCCTTTATCTTTGTGTATGAGAAGAAGACTTGAAGAAAATTAGAAGCCATTGCTCACTGCTCTGCGAGTAGTTTGAATTTTTATGGGTAGACGTATTGGGTTTGATCATATATGTGTGGCTCGAGAGTCGAAATTTTACCCCCTCCCATCGTATATTGATTGAAAGTCAAAATTTTTTGAAGTCTCTCTCCTATTATGTATAGCTTTACGGGCAAAATTTTTCCAGTGAATTTTTCCAAGCCTCATCCTATTATATAAAGCTTGATGGTTGAAATTTTTGAAGTTCTTCCCCCCCCCTCCCCCTACCATAAATAGCTCAGAAACTGGAATTTTTCGAAGTCCACCTCCTGCCATATAAACGCTTGGAGGCTGAAATTTCCGAAGTCCGGAAATGATGACGCCAAAAGTTGAATGCGCTCACGCTCGTTCATTGTAAATGCCCCTTCAACAAAAGAAACAGTAGGGATCCAATCTTTGGGTCATATGTGTAAGGGAGAGGGACTTCGCAAAATTTCGACTGTCGAGCTACATAATTAAGAAAGTATCTAGCAATTTGAACGATCTAATTAGGGGAGGAGCAGACTTCGCAAAATTTCGACTTTCAAGAGGTTTGGGTCAAGTGTCTTGGATGAAATTTCGGCCATCTGGCTACAAATAGGAGAAGGATTAGCCATATAGATGAATAAAAGGAATTGGTACAATTCCAGCATCCAGATCTATAGATCGTCGGGGGAACTTGCGATTATCGAGAAAAGTAGGTTGGAAAGAGACAGACTTTCAAACGAAATGAACAAGTAGCTTTTGGAAATCATTAACCTTCTCTACCGGAAGATACTTTTCCATTTGGCTACTATACTTGACAAATCAAACAAAACTAAAATTCTCCCTATCACGCGATGTATCAATCCTTTCGGTACGAAACTGAGTGAAGGGGTGTAATCTTTTATACCAATTCTAAATTTTGACGAAGTTTCTTCTTTCTACGTGGGAAGAGGGCAGCAGATTCACCATCACAAGAAGAGCGCAGCCTTGAGCTGGACGTGATGATTAACATTACCGAGCTACACTCAAACTTTCAATTTGGTTGGTATCCCATCATCCTACACGCCTCTGCAGTTTTATTAATGAAGAACGTTTCGTTTTTTATTTTATTACATTTTTTCATCTGATGATGTACCTACCTGTATAACGTTTTATGTGATACTGATTTTTGTGACGATTATTATCTCTCTCGCCCTCACCGTTAACATTTTCTTTTTAAGGAGAACCCATTCATCTGGAAACGCTTATAATATTGTATTTTATCGAATGTACTTATTATTCGATACATCGTGAATCTTTGATCGCAAAGAACAGCTAGAAGTAAATATCTCGTAGAACTCGACAATCCTGTTTACGAAAACTGAAGGAGTGACGAAGCATCAGTTGGTTTATGTATATCAACTTGAGAACGATGATTATTTTACTGTACAGAGTTGATGTATTCACTGTTCCAACAGAACACGACCCACATCGTTACTTCAATCGTTTAAAAAATGCACTCTCTTTTTAATAATAAATTAATTCAATTGGGTTTGAAGGCCGCATCTGTTCAGCAGCCGAAATTTTGTGTGCGAGAACGTTTACGTGAACCGCATTCATTTTGATTATATCTGTGTAATGCTTCCTTTAATGTTATATTGTAGAATGGACTCTAAAAAAAAATTGCTTCTGTGTTTATAACGAGATATTATTTAAAGTTGGCTTCTTTCCTCCTCTTTTTTTCGCTACAAATTTACTCGATATACCCAATCTTGTTGAACACATGTTCGAACCATAATTCTCGAAGACCTAATTATATAGATTGCTTTTCCGATAGTTTTTGCAAAGTGAGAAGGCGAAATCAAGGAGAAGATGGAGTGTACGTAACACAATTTTGTAGTTACTCTGAAGACAAAAAAGAGCTAAACGTTGAAAAATTTCGTTCTTTTGGGCCCGTTTCTAATCTCCTCATAGTAAGCGACCCAGTTATCATTCGAGGGCCAAAACAAGGTCGATGCCCATGACAGATTACCGTCTTGTAATGCTCGATCTTAAATTTTTTTTTCGCTATCATTGTAGCACAATTCCAACTTAACTTCACAACTTCAATCTAATCATACTTTTATATCTTATCTGAACTCGAGTCGATATCAATACGTCTTCGACCGTGAGTCCTGACAACCTCCTAGCCTATATGAAGACGTGCTTCTAGTCTAGCCTCTTCCTCTCGCTTTGTCAAAACCTGTGAATGGTGATTTCAACCTTAGACAGCATGTAAGTCAAATCTCTAGGTCAGCTTTGTTTTCGTAGGTCAAGGGCAATATTTGCAAAAACTCACTC
This sequence comes from Aspidiotus destructor, assembly GCA_035079395.1. Classification (NCBI taxonomy): domain Eukaryota; kingdom Metazoa; phylum Arthropoda; class Insecta; order Hemiptera; family Diaspididae; genus Aspidiotus; species Aspidiotus destructor. The sequence goes on along the minus strand of JAVHKZ010000003.1, from coordinate 3,058,257 downwards.
TTTGAACTGCCTCCGGTATAATTCTTGTCTATTACCTCTTTCTAATGTTTCTAAAAAATGATTGACTGAGGAATCTAGTTTGGTCACCTCTTGATGTTGTGCATTCGGAAGCAAATTTGATGATTACATCAGCCTATGCAGTATTTTATTCGGTGTGATTGATAGTTGACTGATGTTGAGAGTGGAGACTTTTCCTCCCAAAAAAGTTAATTGTCATGAAAAGATCCGGAGACTAGATATCTGTTGAATATGGCGATGGTTTGGTACAAAGAGAAATTCATCCCTCGTGAAAATTTGAATCTCGACCGTAAATATGTCTCATTCATGACCTTTGGATAATGCGTAGTTACGCTTCATGACAATGTAGGTATGTCCAGAAACCAATACCAGAAGGTTTGATGAATACTCACGTTCTATGTCTCTTCCTTCTTCACCTCTACAAAACTTCACTCAATTGCCATTTAATTCCCTACCAAGTTCCTTGGTCTTCTCTTCCTGGACTTTCAATATCAAAATTCTACGGAAAAGATTCGTTGAACTTTCTTAGTACCATCTATAACTGGAAACCTTTCCTCTAAGTCTTCGATAGTCTAATGCGTCCTCAACTTACATCCGCTCCAACAAAACAACCTTAATTGTTGGACTCCATTCAATCTTCCGGGCTTCGACTGACCCTTAGTGTATTTAGACACCCGCCCATTGTGGCCTATGCCATGAGCGCCTCTCCGTTACCGCGCTCTCTCACTCGCTGCTAACTTTCTGGTCTCTAAATCTCCTCATCTTTTCGAACGCTCTCAGTCCACGTAATTCACCCTCTTGGGTCACTTCAACCCTTTACTTTTTCATCGTTTCTCCATTGGTGACATCCGTCTCGGTCTTACTGAAATTCTCAAAAGCGTCAATATGCAAAAGGAAAATCAACAAAAATTATTTCTTCGTAATTTTTCTCTCACTTCTACTAGATGGATGGGTTCAAATCGGGACCTGGAACAGAATACGCTATCTTTATTCAGGGTGATTTCATCCTTCTGCGTGAGAACTCGGATTCCATATCCAGCCCCAAACACACCTCTATATTTACTTGCCTTTCCTTCCTCTCCTCACCAATTCCTTATACATGCTACTTTATTCTCTCATCAGTGCTGCCAGATGATATTATTGGCCATTTTTCCTGAGATCTAAAAACAAATTTCTACGGACTTTTATCGATCTATCAATGGCGATTAGGAGAAAGGTATCTCTCAGCCATAACTGAAGTACTTTTCCCTTGATCACTCAATGTCAGAGTATTGCAGCCTGCCGAAAGCCAAAAACCGTAAGCTGAATTCAGCCGAATTTTTACTGATAAGAGCAAAGCTGAAAGCCAGCTTTATTGAAACCTTTCTAAGCCAAAAGCCAAATTAAGCCAAATTTTTTCAGTTTTTTTTTTGGCTTTTCCAATTTTTTGCAAAATACAAAACAACACAATACAACAGGGTTGGTACCTTACAAAATTAAATTATTTAAATTACATAGGGATTGCGACCAGAATAATTTGAAACTGTTGATGGTTATTGGTCCTGGTCGGCGCTGGGCCAACCGGTTCTTTCCTGTCGAAGGGTTTACCTGGTACCGTCCGGTCAGCTTCATAATTTAAAACGGTTAACGGTTATCGGGCACATAGAGTATTTTCCAAAAGGTCGAACGGTCATGACCATTATTGGAAATTGATTTGGTCATAACAGTTCATAACGGTTAAAGTGAGAAAAAACGTTTTTTGGGAGAAAGAACACATGTTTTTAAACATACAAACATTGAAAAGATAACTGTTATGACCGATTGACCAAAACGTTTAAACGTTCAAACGGTTACGGTCAGTCCCACATTTTCCTTGAGACGGTTATTGGTCAATCGGTGAACCCTTAAAGTTACATTAACTGCAATTCTCTCTACATGTGAAGAAGGGATGTATGTAGATGTAGAGAATCCTCAAAACTCAACAACGATATAAAATTGTAAACAGCAAACACTCAGCTCCAAAAAAATGAAATAAAAATAACTAGTATAAAGAGAAAGAATAATCACCGAAAATATGAACACAAGCTGGAGAATCTTTCACAAGTGCAGCAAAGGTCCAATTCTCCTGATCGTTTCCTCTGTACACCAAATCCTGCAGGAAATTGATCCGCCAAAAATCAGCAAACTAAGCCAGCTAAGAGCCAGACAAATCAAGCCGAAGGCCAGCTCAATTTTTCGGAAAGCCGAAAGCCATATTGTTCAAGTTCGTAAGTTTAAGCCATAAGCTAAAGCTAACATTTTCGGCTGCAATACTCTGCTCAATGTTACGGTAGACTGTGGTATCAGCATTTAACGACTAGGAGAAAGGTATCTCTCATTTTTGTGACTGAGGTACTTTTCCCTTGAGCACAAGAAATCCGTACTTTACGCAAAATTTGTAAAAAAATCTGTATCTTTTTCGAGGAACAAAAATCCGTGGATCTGGCAACACTGCCTCTCATGTATACATACGTACAACTTCTTCCCTGAACCTCCATCTCTTTTTGATGAATACCGGGGCATACCGACCTTGAAGAACATGACGCAGTGGGTCTTGCCGCGAAGCAGTAACGGCATACTCTCTCGCCGTGAAATTATTTTTGGTCCTTCTTATCCTTTAGCAACCTCCAGCTTCTTGATGTGTTCCAAACCACCCTCTTGGACGAGAAGAAGTCATCCTAACCCGTCTCAAAATAGCCACACCGACTCTTTTACGCTTTTCATTCCTTTTATGCCTCACCAATTCGCTGACAATATTCTCTTGTCCAACTCACAAAAGCATCCGGCGTCACCATTTTGTTTCTCCCTGTATCAAAAACTCCCTTACAACCAATCGTGTGAAAATCATCAGCCAAAGGAACTATCTCTAACCCATTCTGCGACATCATCTAATTCATGCTCACCCTCATGGTCCTCATCCGTCGACTTAGAGCTTGAAACCCTGAGGGTAGTAGAAAAGGTCGTCAATTTAAAAAACAATGAAGATTTTTACAGAGTCGCATCAAGGGGGAAGAAATATTAGATCAAATAGATACGTAATGGGATGTGGACCGACACAGTGTATAGAGTATTAGCAATGGATTTGGAGTTGTTGGAAAGGGCAGAAGAGATTTGAGAGAAGATGGAAAATGATTTCCTGAGATTAAGGTCGTATGGACAGGGCTGATAGTTCGTCCGTATAGCAGTATTACTATGAAGGAGACGAGAAAGTCCAAGAAGAAGGAAGAAATAGATTGGGTGAGTGTGCCAAATTTGTTGTTGAGGTACGAGGAATGAATTGAAGAGTATGAGGAGATCGGGATGTTTTAATTGAAAGAAGTTTATTGTGGGTTTTAGAGAACCAAGGCCTGTGCAAAAATGCGATAGTTAAAGAACGATAATAGTATTCCAAGTTATAGGCTAGGCGGGAGGAAAGGTAGAGTCACTGATTGAAACAAGAGCTGCGGGCTTGCTTGTTTGCCGGATCCTATGCGTCCTGTTCCGAGAGGCCGATTTGACCAGGAATTCAAAGGAAGACAATTGAGTGTATGAGGTTGAGAATGCACTGAAAGCACTGAACAGGAAAGCTCAAAGAGTGCAGGTCTTCTATGGCTTAGAGAAGGGAAAAAGTCAAAAAGGAGGAGGTATTCACTGTGGGAAGAAAGAAGTAAGACAGACAGGAATGGGAGACCGTGCTTTTCATACGGAAGTGCGAGACCTTACCATTGCTAGAGAAGTGGTAGCCAGTTTTGGAACCTCATTAATAAAGCACAATCATATGTTTTCAGTAAAAGTACACAACGGTGAGGCGAATATGAAGCGTCGTGTATGTCCAAGCAGAAGTATTGAAGGCAGGTCGGGATTATAAAACAGATTTCTATTCGTAGAATTTGGAAATAGATAAAAGGATTGAAAAAAGAAAAGCTTACGCAGCCGCGTAAGCAACACACGACTTTTCACCCTCGCCTGAAACTAAGCATTGTGCTTAAATCCTAACTTCAGAACTCCAACTTATTCTACAAATTATTCCCTTTATGAGACTCAGATATTCTTACTATCCCTCGCCCCCTCATTCATTATTGATCATCACCGATTCTCTAGCATCATTTCATGTTATCATCAGCCGCCCTTCTCTTCATCAAGGCATAAGCTTTTGAATTCACGCTCTAATTGCTTTCTTCTATTTCAACTCCTTTTTAATATTCTTCAATTGCATATCTGGCCACAAGAGCATCCCAAAGAACAAAAAGCAAACACTCATCAGCCGGTTTTCCAAACCACATTCACAAATACATCATCAAAGCCTGGTTTGATCATTGGTCTAACCTCAAATCACCTCCAAACTAGCTATTCAACTATAACAATATTCCAATCCCTTGAGACTCCTTGAATGTTGGTTAAGTTGAATGAGCAACGTTGGTAGTATCCTTAAAGAATTTTGAATATGAAGTATAGAAATATGAGAAATTGAACCATAAAAATAAAGAAAACCTTATTTATTTTTTTTTACTATACGTTTCAACTTTATCAACATGGCGACGGTCCTCTTCTTATCACTTGCGCTTATCTATCTTATACTCGTGTTCTACTGTATTACAGTTTCTTGAGCTAACGCAACAGTCGAAAAAAGAAAATGTTGTGCAAAACTTTCAGTTATTCGGCAAACGTTTGATTTTTGACTGCGTAGAAATATTGAGTTTCGAGGAGCGGTCCACTCGGATTCCTACCATTTCGCTCTTTTGACAGTAAATACATGAAAAATGTGGCTGGCGAGTGATTTCTATTCTATCTAGTTTCATCATCATTCGCGGCATCGCGGCGCCCTTCTTTGTAACCTTCGTCTATCGGTTCGTTTTTGTAAGTATTCATTTTATGATGCGAATATGTCACCAAAAATTTCAAGTTTACTGGCATATTTATAGTAGGTGTTCGGTAGTAGTGTTAGTACATGTGCTGAGTCATAATTTATTACATTAGTAACGATTGCTCGAAATACCCACTTTGGTGGGATTGACATCGTTATGGGGGTGAAAGCGAAAACGCACTCGCAGGAACGAACGAATAAATGAACTGAAGAAAGATAGTGAAAAGGCTGACTTACTCGTGTATTGATTCCTTGTGTTTGGTCGTGCTTTTTTAGTCGGTGTGTTTCTGGATCCGCGCATGAACGTTGTGCGTACGACGGATGGGGTTGGGCGAAGGGAGGAAATTTTGCGAATTAATGCCGTATAATACGTACATTGGAATTACGTTCTTTCTAAACTCACATGGGAAAATTCGCCGCAATGTGCAATAATTTTTGTGATATGCCAGATGACGATGTATTCTGTAACGTCAATTTAATCGAAAATGGCAGGGTAGTTTGTATCGTATAGAAGTATGCTTTTGTATCTTACTCTTTTTTATTTCTCCGTACACGTGATATTTATTCCTAGAAGTTGATTGGTCTCTACTCTAGACTGCTATAAAACTTCTTAATTAGACGGGTCGTTAAACATGATGGTCACCAACTCAAATCTCGTTCCAATCTATAATACGATGTAAATTAAAAGAGTCTTCATATGTCGAGGGGTTGAAAAAGTGACATTTTAAAGATGGTAGTTCGTGTAATGAAAAAGGGTTGGTTGATTTCCTTTGTATTCTTTAAATATTTAATGTCGCATCGCTCATTTTCCTCAGCAAATGTGTCTTAGATCGGGCCAGTTTTCATTTCATGTATACATACGCTCTCACTAATACATTTTACATTGGAGAAAGTATGGATGAACCTCTCAAAAGCGGAATTACTTTTTTGAAAAATTTCATAAAAAGTGAGACGATGTGACGGTAGAGACGCGGAAAGAAAAGCTGGAAAATTGATATCGGGATGCTATATAGGAAATCTGCAGAAATAGGGATTTTTGCGATATTGGAAAATATTGACTGAGCGACGTATTGTGAAGAAAACTTAATATTTCTGAACGCTCGAATTCGGAAGGGAGGACAAGTAATGAAAGTAGGACTCTATGATTATTGACTCATCGTTCTCATTCGAGAAACCCCTTCGGTAATGAGGCTGTAGTAGCTCAACTGAAGAAAATTACGAGGAAAGATCTCGAAGAATCAAAGAAGGGTGAGTTTTCATGGATTCAAAATACGTAGACTTTTCAAAGGTTTTACGGAAGGTATTTGGTTGAAAGTAGTGAAGTCGATAAGATTGTGGGAAAAAGAATAGTCGTTCTCAATTATTCTATGCAAAATATGCTCCCATGAGTCCGTTTTTAATTTGTTGGTCGACTCTAAAACATGTACGGAAAATTTCTGGCCCATTCAAATAAACCTTCGGCTGGTGATATTCTTACCACGTTGGTGAAAAGGTACGCTCGATGCGAATCAAAACATTATTTCATGTTGCCAGTTCACATCACGATTGAATCTTCGACGACGTCATTCAAATACTTGGAAAATTTACGACCTTCACGGTATAAATCATGTACAAGATTTGAGGAAACGCCATCTTCTCCGGCTACATGTGTACAGATAGGGAAACTCGAGAAAACTTGCGAGGTTTCTTTCATCAAATACTTTATTTATCGCTTTCATGTGGGAAACTTCGATTCTGGTCATTAATTGGAATCAATTATATAATTAGAATGAGTTCAAGTCCCTCTTCTGGTATAGAATGAAATTTTTCATAATTCCAAAAACCGCAAGAGGCTTCTTGTATTTCGTCAAATGATTCAGATTTTCGATAGAGACGCCCCTTTCAGAATGACAGTATGTTGGGAGATAACGGACTTCGAGTCTTCTTCCTCTCCTACAAAGCTCAAAACTTTTTCAAATTCTATCTGTGATTCGTGTGTACCTATAGCAGGCTTTCCCAACCTATGGCCTGTTAATCATATCCGTCTCGCGATGACCCGTTGAAAAAGTGGACTAATTAAGAATGAAACACAAGAAAAAATTTGAATCAGCTAGATTCAACTGACACTTGATGAATTGTATACAGATGTAACTAACTCTCAAATCATATTAAAGCTTGAGAAGTAAGTTACATGGCATATAATGATACCAAAAAATTAGGTAAGAATTTTAGGACGGCGTATGATCATTATGTAAATTACAAGCTCAGATTGTGACGTCATTGAAGAACTTGAATAATTTTTGTCAGCTCGAGTCTTTGGTCGAGATGACCAGGGATGGTAAGTTCAAGTCGATATGAGCTGAAAATGCAGCGGAAGCTGCTGTTTATTGAGCTTTCAAGTCAGCTCATAAGTCAGTCAATGGGTGGCTATTAAGCTCAAAGCCAGTCATTGCTGATAAGCTGTTTTTGATATCCTGAAATTTTGATTGAATTGTTTGGATATGAGGTTTGACAAGCTTTTTTTTTTTTTTTTTTTTTTTTTGATTTTCCTTCGTTTTCAAAAAAATTCTGACATATTTTGGGCCGCCAAAAAACCTCAAAGCTAATCCCTTTGCAGCTTTTAGCTCATTGCTTCCACCTTGAAACAGCTCAAGCTAAGCTATTTTGAAAAACATGTCAGCCCAAAGCTAAGTTCAAGCCAATGACGATTCGCTTTCCATCCCTGGAGATGACTGAGGAAAAATCTACGCGTGTGTTTGATCTGAACAACTTTATTTGGAAGTTAGAAAACTTTCCAGTCTCAATCATATTACTTTTGGAGATGTGTACTCGGAGGTTATTTGTTGATATGAAGTCATCCAGGGAGTTGGAACAAAGTATAATGAAGGTCGAGAATACAGCGACGCCATACTAAGTTATCAGCTCGTGACGTCATCTTCGTCTCGCGATTTCGCGGCTCTGTCCCACGTTTCTAGCTTATGGTGTTTGAAGAAAAACCATATTAATCATGAATCACTATACACCTTCCTGAGATCATATCATTGGTGGTTATATTTAGAACAAACTGGAAGAGTAGTGACCGCCCGAAGTTTGCATTAAAGAAAAATTATCTTTATTCTATCAATCAGATTTCCAAATTCTGACCATAAGCCATTTGCCTCCGTGTACTCAACGTTGTCCTTTATTGAGATTAATGAGAAACGAAAAGAGGAAAAATATACTGCAAAGTATGGTGCCGATTTGAATGAAGAAGATGACCAAAAATGAAATGCCATTGCAGAATCACTGCCACCTTATTGAATTATATTGCAAAAATTCTAATCCCTCAACATTTCCTCGAAAATGATGACTTCATTGGCACAGACGTTTCCCAAGAATAACCCTCAACAAAATGTATAACTAGTTCCATTGCTTTATCTAGCCTAGACAAACTTTCCTATGCGTGGTAACATAACAACCAAGGTCAAATGCGGATCAAAAAATTCTAGAACTTGGACAATTCCCCAAAAATGATGACATCACATCACAAATGAACGGACGCGGACGTTTTATGAAAATGACCACCCAGTACCAATAACCAGGCATGGATTTATTGCTATTATCTAGCCTAGACAAATTATCCTATTGATACCTTTATCGAATTTGATTGTGAATAATTCTAATCTGTCAACATTTTAAATAATGAATTCACAGACTCAGAGGTTTCATGAGAATGCTTTTAAAAAAAATAAAAAAATGAAAAATATGTAACGGGTTCTGTTGCTTTATTTAGCCTAGACAAAGTATCAATGGTCATGATCAAACGCAGATCAAAAAAATTCTAGGCCCTAGGCAATAATTTCCCCAAAAATGATGACGTCATAAATGAGCGGCCGCGGACATTCTCTGAAAATGACCAAAAATGACCGCCCAATAAAAGGAATATTCTTATTATCTAGCCTAGATAAATTGTTTGATATAGTATAACCAAAGATTAATTGATGACGTCATTCAGTTCAATTACAAAAGTTTTAATTCCTCGACATTTCCCCAACTATGAAAGTTTGTGTAAATTTCTCCATTTCATGGAAAGATATCAAATCAAGTATTTAATAATAAATAAAATATGTCTTGGGTCGTTTGCAAGGAAAAGGAAAGAATATAATTATTTCTCAGCCATATCAATCTTGACTATATCGATCTCAATGATATCAATATATTGATCTTGATTATACTGATGTATCAATCTCAATTATATCAATATATTGATTTCAATTATATCAATTTATTGATCTCAACTATAGTAATATTGATCTCAATTATATCAATTTATCAATCTCAATTATATCGATTTGTTGGTCTTGATTATATCAATATATCAATCTCAATTATATCAATATATCAATTTCCATTATATTGATTTGTCAGTCTTGATTATATTGAGTTGTTGGTCTTGATTATATCAATATATCAATCTCAATTATATCAATGTGTCAATCTCAATTATATCGATGTATTGATTTCAATGATATCAATTTGTCAATCTCGATTATACCAATATATCAATCTTGATTATAACAATCAATTGATCTTGATTACATCGATGTATCGATCTCAATTATATCAATTTGTCAATCTTGATTATATTGATCTGTCGGTCTTGATTGTATCAATATATCAATCTTGATTATATCAATGTATTGATCTCAATTATATCGCTGTATTGATTTCAATTATATTGATTTTTTGATCTCAATGATATCAATTGATTGATCTTGATTACATCGATGTATCAATTTCAATTATATTGATTTATCGATCTCTATTATGTTGAGTTGTTGGTCTTGATTATATCAATATATTGATCTCAATTATATCAATGTGTTGATCTCAATTATATCAATGTATTGATCTCAATGATATCAATTTGTCAATCTCGATTATACTGATATATCGATCTCAATTATAACAATCAATTTATCTTGATTACATTGATGTATTGATTTCAATTATATCAATTTATCGATCTCAATTATATTGATTTGTCGATCTCAATTATACTGACTTGTTGGTCTTGATTTTATCAATGTACCAATTTCAATTATATTGATTTATCAATCTCGATTATATCGAGTTGTCGGTCTTGATTATATCAATATATTGATCTTGATTATATCAATGTGTCAATCTCAATTATATTGATGTATTGTACTCAATGATATTGATTTGTTGATCTCGATTATAACAATCAATTGATCTTGATTACATCAATGTATCAATTTCAATTATATCAATTTATCGATCTTGATTATATCAATTTGTCGATCTCTATTATATCAATTTGTCGGTCTTGATTTTATCGATGTATCGATTTCAATTATATCGATTTGTATATCTCGATTATACCGATATATTGATCTCAATTATATCAATTAATTGTTCATGATTACATCGATGTATCAATTTCAATTATATTGATTTATTGATCTCAATTATATCAATTTGTCGGTCTTGATTATATCAATTATCAATCTCAATTATATCAATATATCAATCTCGATTATATCGATGTATTGATTTCAATTATATCCATTTGTCGATCACAATTATATTTTTCATATTGACTACTGTACATTGACCTCGACTATATTGATTATTGATCTAGATTGTATCAAAGTAGCCATTCTATAGTCGGCTGTCATAGTGACTTTTGCCTTCCGCTTGTTTGCCACCCTTTTTGATCTAGTATAAGTCCAGTGTACAATATGTTGAGCAAATAAGCTTTTGGGGGCTCATTTGCTCCGCTCGTTCATCCCCCTCCTTGGTGTAGTACACTGTATATTAGGCCTCGTTTAATAAAGGCTAGTTCTTTGGATAGGTCAAGGTCATTGATGACGTCTTCAAACGTGGTGTTTTCTCCATTTGGATCCACCAATGCTAGCTTTGCTGATAACGCAACCGGGTACTCAATAAACATTGCGGGTATGGAAGTGGGCAGGCGGTAACCATTTTCATATTTCAATGAATTTCAAAAGCAATAGTTTTGTTTGAAAGAAAATTTTATGATAAGCAAATTTAATTCATCCAATTTTTTCAAAAAATCGCCTCTTTCCAAAGATAATTTCAAGTAACATTACAACAAATGGAATTTCTCCTTGACCCCGGTTCCATTTTTGCAACTACTGCGAACCGGGCGGTTGTAGGGCTGGAATTGCTTCATCCTAGACAAATATTCCTATTTGCATGAGGATGCAAAATATGCACTGTAGGTAGCATTAGAGTCGTACCTGAAAAGGTGATGCGTTTAAAATACTAGTGATGGGAACTATCAATAGACTAGTTTTTGGAAAAAACTATTGGGAAAAACAATAGTTTTGTGAAAAATCATCGACAATAATATCGTCGATAGTTTGAGAAACTATCGATAGTTCAAAAATTGTTCTTTTTCTTATCAAAATCACAAAATTGGTGGGAATTTACTGCTGATAACACATTTGAAAGAAAGCGATAGGAACTGGAATGTCAAATAGTCGATCATTCATCATTCCTTTGTGGGCACATATTTGCTTTTTAGGTGGGAGGCCACGTTTTTGAGGTAATTCTTAGTCGCGTTCATCATCTGGTAACAGTAGAATACATTCTTTGACAGGATTCTCCAAAAAAAAAACAACGATCAGGAGAAAAGTATCGATCCTACTAGTAGCACAGGTACTTTTCTCCTGATCGATGTTCTTCATTCAAACGATCGATAGTTTCAGGAAAAACTATCGGGACTATCGATAGCATGAGACTATCGACTATCGCCCATCACTAAAAAATACCATACACATGAAACTAAAATGGGCTGTATCTTTGTCAATATTGAAAAATACAGAAAAGTGGTAAGGGCATTTTTTCATCATTTTCATACGTAGAATAACCCGAAAGAAGGAACAGTCTAGATTTCAACAATTTTCTGAAACATCACCTTTTCAAGCAGCTTCCAAAAATGGCCACCTCAGTTTTTTTATTTATTGTGGAGTGCGCCTACTTTGTATCCTCATGCGAATTCAAGGCAACATAACAATCAAAGTCGAACGCAGATCAAGAAAATTCTATGCCCGAGACAATTCCCCGAAAATTATGACGTCACAAATGAGCGAACATTTTCTAAAAATGACCGCCCGATAAGAGGAAATAGCAGGTTTCCCGCTAAAAAATACAATTGCACGGTACTTGGATCGTTCCTGGTCGATCGCTTTAAACTTTATCGTATGTAGTTTTATGTCATGAGCGTGTGAATTCATAAAAAAGAGCCTTCTCGAAGTCTACTACTGATAATTTCTGAATTTAGCGTAACACAAGACAATATTAGGTACCGTACACGTCGCTACTGACCCTTATTATAGCATTCATGATACTGTGAGGATTCTTATCACGATGCTGTTACATATTATGGTTTGAATTTTTGGTTGCGGGGTATCGACTGTTCCTTGTGACAAAGGATAAGGATATCAAAACTGAGATTGATGTATTGTAATATTGGTAGTGTATTGAAGTAGACTCACTGCCTCAGATTCATCACTCGGAACCAAATCATTTAATGTGATGTATGAGAAGGTATTGTAATCCCAACGGCAATTTCAAATATTATCTCAAGAAGGCTTACATAACGTTTTATAATAAGAAAGAGTGGGGCTGGATGTGATGATAGAACGAACGAAATTTTTGATGAATTAAGGTACCTACAATGTATCATCTTCTCGTGCCTTCCTACTCGTACTACTGTTCTTCTACGACTCGCAAACGTCACCAATCTGGGAGAAGATGTAAGTATAAAATTTACGACGCACACGCTTTGGTAAAATTTGTGACGTTTGCTGATAACGCGCATATATGGCCGCAATGTACAGACGATGTAAACGCCGTAAATGACTGTCTTTGTCGTGTATAGATTTGTCGGCGTACGAAGGTTAGACTTCGTTTCCGTTTTTCTACACATGAAAGAGTTAATAGGGGTCCTGAGTTATTGAAATTTCTAATAACTATAAAATTTCCGAAACACAATATCCTACTAATTATAGATATCTTTGAGAAAAATAACATCGATGGTTGAAAAACTTCGTAATTCAGCTCAAAGCTTACAAAAATGACGTCAGTATAGGGCGTACTCTGAAATGAATGACATCAACAGACGAGCGCGACCTCCCTAACTTGCTTGGGGACCCTTCTTCTGTTGCCAATCTTGAATTTTAATCGCCAAAGGATTCATCGTTCACTAATAGAATGTCTTTTCAATGGAACCTCTCCAGCATTTAGAACGCAAAAGAATTGAACGTCCATTCTTGGTCTGGGGATAGGTTGTTGTCACTTCTGATCTTTCGATTCTAATGAGACTTCGTTGGCGATCATTACAGAAAAATTCAAATCTTTGAACAAGGTATGTGCTATGCTGGAGTGTTTGTCGAACCACTCGACGAATCGCTGCAAACATGGGTGAATTTCAGAGAGCACAGCAGTCCTCAATGAGACCATACAGTGTCCCTCTTTTCATTACGCTCCGTGTCATAAATTTCTTCATGACCTCGATATGAATGTGATCATTATTTTCCTTTTCAAATGCCAACTCCGTATCCTTTGATAACGTGACCCCCGGATGAGAAGAAGAAAACAGTAAACAAGTTCCGGTATTTGCACATTCTAGGCAGTATCACCTTTTTTGAATTTCAAAAACTATTCTCGCTATGAGCCACCTTTGTGATCAATTTCTAAGTTACTTGAAACGCTTGTATTGCATAAAGAATTATTAATCGACGGATAAACAAAGGAAAAACGTGAATGTTGTCTTCTTGCATTTTAAATTCACACTCGATGAGCGACAGCATTTACATTCTGTTCAATGAATTTCAACTCTCATTTTAGTAATTTGTCTCTCCGGAAATTTTTTTTTCCTATTCGATTTATTCTGCAAAGGTTTCTACTGAACTTGAACGTTTTCTCAATTTTTACGCTTGGAGTAATTTTTTTTTACATTTGTATCGATGTATCATTTATTCTAGGTTCACTCTAACTGCACGCAGAAATAGAAGTTATGGTTTAGTATTTTATTTCTCTGAAAAAACGGCTCCGTTACTAGTATTATTATTTTTGATGATTGGTGATAAGAGAAAATTGGTGTGATCTTGTGAGTTGGTCACTATTTGAGGTTTTGGCAAACGAATCTCTGATTTAGCTTACGAGTAATTTATAAAAATTATAACTTTTCCTCAAAATATCGACTCTCCTAGATGACCTAAATTAATTACGTTAAAAATTGAACTTCTTTCTTTCCTCTCTCTAATCTCAAAATTCAAGAAGGCTATCTACGTGAGTAAACAGGAAAAAGTCGTGGACTTTCGAAGAGTTTAAGAATTAGGGCAAGTTAGAACGTTCTATTTTCGCGAAGAAGTGTGTGCTACCTCGCAGATATTGAAAAATCGTACCCGGAGAAAAAATGTCAAGATTAGTAATTCGCTATTTCCCAATTACTTTGTGCCGTTTCATACCTCTCGATTGTGCAATTTTTAAAACGTTCTTTTCTTTTTGTCTGTTTTTTTCAGAATGTGGTGGACAATCACGGGAAATTTTGGAAATATATTACCGATAGATTGGTCGAAATCGTATTCTCGCAAAATTCATTTGTCCGCGCTGAATATCAAACAACTGCCTGTGAGTATAATATCATTTTATTCTGAGCATGAAATGTACAAATAAATGTTTGTCATGGAAAAGAACTCCGCTAAAAGACTCCTAATTAGTTTCGCTAAGGAACTATAAAGATAGGTATGCGCAAGTGATAAGACAAGGACCGTCGCCATGTTGATAAAGTCGAAGGAGGAGCTGTTGCAAGAGGATTAAGGAATGCCGTGTGAAAAATTTAAATCACAAAATCGAATTTTAGTTGTTGTAGATTGATTATATATGATTAGAAACAAAAAATAAGTGAGTTTCACCTTCTTTTGGAGTTAGAATTCTTGTATTTTGAGGTTCGATGATTTAAATTGTCTTAGGATAAAACTGAAATTGTTCCTCCTGCGACTTTATCAGCATGGTGACGGACGCGTTCTTATCACTTGCGCATACCTATCTTTATAGTTCCTTAGTTTCGTCTCTCTTCTGATGACCTGTGCCTAGCTGGATTTTCAAAATTCAATATGTTTAGCTTAATCACTCTTTGATTCTTGTACAGTTTCTAGTGAAAGATTCAAATGTCCTCCGTAGTGGGCTGAGTGTGGGTTGCGTATGCGTCATGTTTCACCTTTTCGGATATAACATTTGTGTTGGAAGAATCTCCTCGGCTAATCCCCTCTTCTACTTGGCAACCGCCAGGTTGCAGTACTCCCCTGGCCCGCAGAAAACACTAGAACACACAACAACACCACCACTATCTTGTATATCCTGCACTGCTGTTGACTTCTCTTCATCTTCTTCCTCCTTCAGGGATGATCTATCTCTTCTTCCCGCACATCTTGATGTTGATGGTACACAGGTGTTAAGTAGGCCGTACCGTGGTTCTGCATTTGCCTGTACCATTCCCGGTCCATCTTCTTCTTCATGACGGTGGCTGCAAATGCAGACACTTGGTTCCATGCTTCTTCGGAACCTAGCGTGGTAGATACCAGGCTACTTGGAACGAGCGCTTCATCTATCTCGATCTCCTGAAGAGACCGACTAAGCTTGTCCCGCTCGCGCCTCCATGCCTTGCACTCGAATAAGGTGTGCTCTGGTCCATGATCCCGCCCTTGGTCGCAGTGCAAACACGTTGCCTGCTCAGCCATGGCCGCTAAACACCTGCGTCTGGTGAAAGTTTAGCTGACCATGGTGTCGGTTCATATACTCATCAAGGTTGCGTATTGACAAATGGGTTGTCCACTTGCCCATCTCACTTTGGGCAATTCTTACTTTCCATTTCTCAAGCAAGGAGCGCCTGGCCTCCTGCTTAACCTGTAGAGTCTCACGGTTGGTCGTCGTCGTCCCTTTTGCTCTGAACACCACCGCTCTCTAATCAGTAAGAAGCTAGCTCGATTGGTAGTGAACGTTCTAATACGAAAAGAGTTTCCGTTAAGACATGACAACACACCTTAGCGCAGCTCTTCGCTGGATCTCTACCATCTCCCTTCTTTGGTGAGGTATTTTCATTCAGTCGGTCCCTACTGGGGCCCCATATAGGAGGATTCACATAGCAATGCTCATCATGATCCTTCTTCTGGCTTCTCTCGGCCCTCCTAGGTTCCTCATCAGGCGGCTAAGGTATGCAACTACCTTGCCCACCTTTTCCGCTGCCATCAAGAAATGGTGCCTGAAGCTCAGAGTTGAGTCCAACCAGATGCCCAGGTACTTCATATTCTTCTTGGTCTCAATTTCCGCACCTTGCGGGCGAAAGGTGGGTCGACTGAACTTCCGCCGGGTCGTGAATAGTATGACCTCCGTCTCGCCTTCTGCTAGTTCTAGTCTGGCCGACTCGATCCAGCGCGTCCTTTCCTCTGGGGCCCGGTTTACCCTGCTCTCCACCGCTACAATCGTTTCGGCAAAGCAAACCACCAGTGTCTTAAACATCCCGTTAAATGCGACGCACCACAACAGCGACCCAAGGACCGACCTCTGCGGCACCTCAAAAGTAACTGGCCTCTCCAATTTACCAGCAGACGTCTCTGATTGGATTTTCCTGAGCAGGTATGCGGGCACTTCTGCGTCCATGAGAGCTTCCAAAATCCTCTCCCGAGGGATCGAATTGAACGCATTTCCTACGTCGAGGCTGACGACTGCGCAAAACCGACGCGTAGCTATGGCTAACTCGGCTATCCTCTTCAGCCAGATCCCAGCATTTGATGTACAGCGACCATTTTGAAAACCGTACTGACTACTGGAGATTATATCTCTTTCCTTCAGGTAGCTCTCAAGTCGCTTGGCTATCACTGTTTCCAGAAGTTTTCAAAAATTGCCCAACTGACAAAGGGGTCAATAAGTGTATAGTAGGCCAGATGCATTCTTCTTATCGATCAGCGCTAGCCTGGCTTTCTTCCATCGCACAGGAAACAGTCCCCCAGTAACTGCCGCATTGAATGTTTTCAACAAGCAGTGCTGGGTTAACTGAATGTATGGCGTTCCAGACTGAGTTTGGAAAATTATCCTGGCCCGGAGACCTCCAATACTTTATCTACAGTCTTTTGACTTCTCCATCGACCTCCCCGATACCTAGGAGGGATATACCATCCTCTTCTGCTTTTGATAGAATCACTATTAGTGGAGGATGCTGAAGGAACAAGCCGCCAATGATTTGACCCACAACATCCGGCTCCATTCGACTCATTGCTGAGAGGCTCTTCAGCTTCTTCAGCACTATCTTATAAGGCTTTCCAAACGAGTCGTCCTCTGCCATCTCACACAGCTCTTTCCATGCAGCACTCTTGCTGTCTTTGATGGCCTTCTTCAGCCTCTTTCGAGCCAGCTGGTATTCAGGTGCAACCGCCCGCGCCCCTTCGCGGCCACTATTACGCTGGTATATCCGGCGCTGACGGTTGCACTCCTTCCTTAACTCGGCAATATTATTGGTCCACCAGTAAACGGCTCTCCTCTTCTTTGGTGGACCTTGCCTGGGCATGGCTGTATCGCATGCTTTGGTGACAGTCTTTATCATTCTCTCCGCTGCCTCCTCCGCGTTTTCTTCTCGCTCTTCTCCTTGGTTCCATGTGAGAGCAAGGTAGCTAGCCTTCAAACGGTCGCTATTCAGCTTCCTAACTGCCCATTTTTTTACCAGCTTTTGTGGATCAGCGACCTCAACTTCCCGGTGGATGGAAAAGTTGATATCCGATGGTCGCTCCCAGAAAACACCTTATCCAGAACCGCTCAGCCTTCTATTCTTCGGACCAGGCTCTCTGACGCAAAGGTGATGTCAATGATCGACCCGCATCCTTGATGCACTCGGGTAGGAGTGTTGTCCACGTTGACCGTTTCCAGTCGATTATAGGCAATCCACTCCCCCAAGGTCATCCCACGGATGTCAGTTCGGCCAGAACGCCATTCCTCTGCCCAGGCATTGAAATCGCCTGACACAATGAACTTTCACCTCACTGTCTGGACAAGCTTTCTTCCAGCTTGCTTAAAAAGTCCTCAAACTCCGGGAAGGGGCGATTTGGCGAGAAGTAGCGACTGTAGACAACCAGGTCGGCCATCTTTACATCAACATACCCCCCTCTTTTGACCGCTTCCGAAGCAATTGGACTTTCTGGGCGAACATCAATGGCCGCTAAGCCAGTATGGTCTGTGTATTATCCTCGTACTCCTGCTACATTGTAGTGCTCACTTGAAATTGCACCCTTCTCAGCTACTAACAGCCAGAGAAGATTTTGCGCGAATTGACAGTTTTCAAGGTTCACCTGCAGGAACTTGAGCATCCCAATCATCAGGATGCTAGTGGTCCTTTTCTGCTGCCTCTACGTCCTCGGACAGTGGGTTCTGCAGCACCTGTACAGCCGTTGGCTGCTTTCGACCACGTGTCTTGCATCGCAGCCAACTTCTCGACTGCATTCCTGCGGCAGTCCTGTATCAGATGCCCCTCTTCATCGCATCTATAGCATCCATTGCCGACAGCTTCTCCTTGGCAAGCTGCTTCTGGCATTTGAAGTAGTGTGGAGGTGCGGCATCCTTCTTCTCGAGTGAACTCAACAACAATATACTCAGGAAAATTTTTATTCATTTGGCTCTGCCAGAAAATTTTTTCCTGTAGGCTATTTGCTGATGCGATAAATGAGGAGAAAATTCGTATGGTTTTTCAGTGACACGGTTTTGATTTATAATGTTTCTTTTCAGGATGAAAATATGGAAAAAAATGTTCTGGATGACCACGAAAACGAGAAAGGTCGCGATGGTGATCTAACCAGTGAAGATGAAGCAATCGCCAACGATCTGGATATGCATGCCTTGATTTTGTCTGGTCTCAGTGTAGATAACGAGCCGGTAAAGACGGCCGAAGAAGTGATCCGGGAAATCGACGATATTATTGAGGTAAGAACTGGTGAAACTCTTATCAAATTTTTTTTGGTCTTAATTCTTTCGGAGACTCTGAGTTTACTCGTACGTCATAAAGACGAACGCCATTGCCTTTTTTTTTTTTTTTTATCATGTAACCTTTCCTGTGGAAGGATTTCGATTAAGTTACGCATCAGTGTTTACTTAATCTAACATTAACAACGTAAATGTCATCCGTGTGATGAGGCGTGCGCGGAATTGTTGAGTGACTCAATAATGCAAAGCCGAAGTGCCAAATTGTAACTGCTTTCCCGTGAAAAACTTCGCTCATTTCCGCGTGTCGTCGTTCTCTCTTCCTCATAGTTCTACATTTTGTAATGGTCAATTCTCGTGTTAATGCAGGAAGGAACATTTTCTGAATGCAGTCCAGATTCTGATGTCTCCATGGACGGTTTGCAGAAGAAGGCTAAAGAAGAATTACAGTCTCCATTATTCCTCGAAAGTGAGTAATTAGACAAAGTTCTGATCTCCAAGATCGATTGAAAAACTACATAGATACGGAAAGTTTTAGATTCTATTTGAATCATCTCGAGGAGTGCCGGTGCCTCACAATTTGCATTGATAATTTTGTTTGTTCGATTTTAAACTTTCAAGTTTTGAATATTTTTATAACCATTTTCATTAGTAAATAATATTGCGTTTTTTTTTTCTGTTCAGAATTGAAAACGTTGAGCATTTCTCAGCTGAACGAGCTATATTTAGAGTTAGAACTATTGATAAAAGATTACTCGGAAACGTTGATTTCGGAATTGGCATTACGCGACGAATTAGAGTACGAGAAAGAACTCAAAAACTCATTCATATCATTGCTGCTCGGCGTGCAGAATAGACGTAGACAATATCATGTGGAGAAGAAGCGTGGCGTCAGAAACGGTCTCAAGGGGAGCGTCAGCGAACCAAAGGTAAGGAGAGTTGATTTTTCCAAAAAATCCCCTCTGAACAGGTTCTAACTGGAAAAAGTTTCCAAGTGTACTATTGTAATTCATTAATTACTTCTACGAGAGTACTATTGGGTGCTAAGTTGTGTCACAACTGGAGAACAAGACCTTAAATATGAGTTTTTATAGTATAACCATCTGATCTTATTGGCTATAACAATGCTGTGCTTTGATTGGTTCGTTCTTAAAGTTGAATACTGCGTTGCTATTGGCTGCCTGGTTTGGTCACTTTGGTTCTTTCTTTCTTGCCCAATCACGAGGCTGAATAATTTTCAACTGTCAAATGTGATTACTTTGTTCAAGGAGATAGCATTCTCCCTCTTTGCTTTTGCAATCTCCATTCTTTCCCTGAGTTTTCTTCTTTTTGTGCCTTACTCTACATGTATGACTTCAAATATTCCATTGCCATCGTGGTGTTCTTTGTTACAGTGACTTGCCATCTGCTTTCTCCCTTGAGTTTTGGTGCTCCTTCTTCCTGATCTCAAGTTTTCTCCCAGTCTTGCCAATGTAGATGCCTTTGCAAAGCTCAATCTTTGATGGGATTTCAGGAAGCCATATCGGCTTCATTCAAGTATTATTTTGATTTTTCATTCTTCTCCCATATACCTCGTCAGCCTCTCAGCCGACCCACAGCAAATTGGACTCATACGACCTATACTAGGTTATAGACGTGTTTGCTAAGTCTAGTATAATGAAGACAAAGAACCACAGTAACGAATGTCCCAGAAGGGGCTGAAGATCTGTGATCGTCTAGGTGCGCCTCCTCTGAAGAAACAGCGCAGATGAACATTTTTTCTGCCCATCATCTCATATTCAGAGTTTTCAGAAATCAAGGCGTAAAAATTTTTCTTCCATGTTGAAAGGGAGAGCGCTGATGCCTGTCTGCTAGATCATGATTTAAGTTTGTCGAAGTTTGTTCTGGATGATTTAATTTTTCGTTTTCTGTTTTCAGTATTTGACGACTGTCATACCGTATCATGTGGACAAGGGTGCTCTGGATAATCAGGCGTTGCAAGTTCTAATAAAAAGTAGGTGAAATCTATTTTACTTTTAATTGGGGGAAAAAAAGAAGAATCCTTGATAATAAAAATGTGTGCGTTGTATTTTTATCAACCCAAAACAACTTCCTGTTATCATTTTTTTTTCTCTCAAATTACTCTTCTATTATGATTTTTTGTAATTTTCACCGTGATACTAATGTAGTTGTTTTGTGCATTATGGTAATCAATTTCTTTTCTATTGTTTTAGTCCTGAAAGCTATCAACGAGGATAGCCCTACTGTGCCAGCGTTACTAACAGATTACATTCTGAAAGGTACGTTTTGTGATCAGTTTCATTGGAATTAGAAAATTTTCGAACTTGTTTTTCTATCCATTTATTTATATTTCAGTATTGTGCCCAACATGAACGAGTGATGTTGAATGAATGCGAATCGAGTTCGCGAGCATTGTGCTATTTTTGCTGGAAGCTTTTTCTCTTTAGGTGAGCTGGCGGAGCCCAGCGTGACGAATCTGTTTAAATTCTTCGTCTGTTTGTTCAGATGAGCAAATAGTCTTGTCTCTTATTTTAATGCTTTGTTTTTTTTTTTATTATTCTCTTCAGACGTACGAATTTACCATTATGTCGATACTGCGATTATATAAGCTACGTGTTTTCGTATCATTATAATTATTATTTTAAATAAGTTTTTGATTTTTCTCTCATCAATATTTTGTCGTTTTAATTGAATTTATTAACGAATCGAACTATTACAATTCGTCGCTAAACTTTCTGAATAATTTTTTAAACATTTCGAAGAAATCGAAGGTTTCGTTCTTTTCACCAACGTCATGCGCCTGCGCAAACTGGATTTACATTTTTATTTTTTAATTTATGTTCTCGATTGTTTCGTGTATTCTTTTGTGTTTTTGTTTTTGTTTTTTTCTTCCTCTTTTAGTTTTTACTTCTCGTAATTTGTGCATTATTTATCTGATTTTTTTTTCTCTCTTTTCATTATGTATGTTCCGTTCTAGTCTCAATGTAATGTGATGTTATGAAAATATTTTTTGTTTACCTGGAATAATTTACGATACATTTCTAAGTTATTGGTAACAATTTCTCCTTTTTTTCTTTTAATTGTCAGCTCGAAAGCAGCCTATTTTTTTGAAAGTGCTTGCTTTTTATTCGTATTATTGTATGCATTAGATATCGTTCCAATGTAGTGTAGGAATGAAAATAACAAAAGATATTGTTTTGTGAAACGATTGTGAATTCTTTTCATTAGTCCGATCGACTCGGATTGCATCATCAATTCATTAGAAAGGGAGTAGATACTACTTGATTTTCCCTATACTGACTCCTGGTATATCGGCGTTATATCGAGTTGAATAGCGATCTTAAATTTTCAACCTTGATATTCAAATCTCCGAGTATTCCGATGTCAATCTGATCCAGGTTTCAATTTCCGACTTCTGACATTTAATTTGAGTTCTTTTCATACCGAATTGAGAGAACTTGTGAACCAATCTTGTGACTTATATCATCAGAACCATAAAGAAACTCCTTAGTAGATACTCGATCCTCTATTAGACCTGGTGACTCGATGGCGACGAGATAAGGCACTTGATTTCAATAAAAGAGATGACTTAACATCTCAGTCAACCGCAGAGAAATGAACAAAGTACTCATGATTCATGAAGTTGTTTTTTTTTTTATCATTGAGTAGCTTTGAGAGCTGCCATAACCAAATTTAGACACCACGTCTCTGCATTATTTAAATGTGGATCTTGTAGCATTTAAAGATGAAAAAGTGAATAGGACATCCTCCCTCGAATGCCCTCCATGATTTGTAAAATGGTCTTCGTGGTCATACATACGATCTAGTTTCATCAGATCGAGTCATTAACAAGGGAAGCTTTGATAAAAAACAAGTTGAGTATAAAATAGCAATGACTAGCAGAAAGAATTCCTGAACAGCAAAAAGCTGTCTGTAATGATGACGTTCATCGGAATTTCAAAAAGTTTTATTTCCAAACACAGTAAGTAATAGTATAGGTAACAAAATAGTGATTGTACTATGAAAAGAAATAACACATATTCTCTATGCAATTATAACTCGAAAATTAGTCGTGGATTAGTTCCATTTCAAATGCAGAGTACTCGTTCGTATGATCTACGCACGTATCTATAATCGTACGTAAAAGATTCGTACTCTTGTAAACATTCAGAAAACTACCAGAAAAAAGTTGATATTAGATAGAAAAACACATAATGTGATCTAAGATAATGATTAATGAGACATACAGGAAAGGAACTACAACAAATGGTTGCGATATGTTCCAGAAAATTTACCATTTTTTTTTTTTTTTTTTCATAATACCTACTAATGAAGAAAGAAAGGACTCTAAAGAATAAGAAATATTTACTCTTTTCAAACGATCTTGAAAGATGATAATTATGATAATTATATTAAAATAATAACACAACGTATAAACAATAATTAAAAAAGAAACAAACAAGTTCTAACACGCGCACGTGCGAGAGAAAAGTAGAGACAGAGAGACTGTAAAGGAGGAAGGTAGGAAACAGAAATTGAGAACGAGCGATTAACGGAATACGAAAAATAAATAAAATGAAATTGACACACATTCTTCCGTATTCACAGGGAAGTACGTATTTTCCTATCTGCACGGTCTAGATCAACCAGTTCGCGCTTATATTTGATTAAACTAAAAAGTAATACACTCGTAAAATATATAAATAAACGACTAGGAAATTTTTGGTAACTATGTGTTGTCACAAAAATTCTATCAGTTTACGTAATCCCGAACGTAAAAGTTACCACGAGGAAAGAAGTAAAAATAATACAATTTACGATTCCTGGATACAAGTTTTACGCACATCTCGAGCAATTTACCTAACAATCTATATTTTACTTTTGATGGGAGAAAAATATGATATCAAAATCGTCTAACGTCCAAACCAGATAGTGAATTTTCAGACAATCGAATGGAAGAAAAAGGATAAAGTTTGAAAAAAGAGGGGAAAAAAGAAAGAGGAAAGAGGGGCAGAATAATCACTCACATCAAAAGTAACATAGGTAAGAAATTCTAATAAACTATTCGGATACTTAAGATTACAGGTACACTTACATCATTAAATAAATAAGTAGGATACGTTAACTCAGTTTCATCATACTGCACACAAATTTGACTAGCCAGAAATTGTTCCTTGTTGCACGTTCCATCATTATCCACTGAAGTCTATTGAAAACATGACGAAAATTAGTTAATTTTATAATTTTTAAATGAAATAATATTCGTTGAAAATAAGAATAGATCTATCAAAAATTGAATTCCTCGGGAAAAATATAAAATCATGTTGAGTATGTTCATTTATTACCTAATTAATTTTAATATTTTACTGAAGAATTCAATTTTTAAATTATGAGTTTTGATAGCTTTTAGCTTTATTTTCATTTTTAATTAATTTCGAATGTTAATTTTAAGTAAAAACTTTTATTTTATAAGTGAAAAAATTTTTTTTTATAGAATATATTAATAATAGAATTTTTTTATTTTTCAATATTTATATATATATATTAATAAAATTTATAGTCTTTTTTGATTTTAATCTAATGGTTACTTATATGTTACTTATAATTGATAGATTATTAATACATTTATTAATAGTAAAATTAATTAATCAATTTAATTTAAGTTTAATTAAAATAAAAAACTATTTAATAATTTTCTTTTTGATACTCTTTTTAATTAATAAAAATTTAATATTATTATTTATATTTTTTAGGATTATTCATTTTTATATTTTATTTAAATGAAGGTTTGAAAATTAATTTGTCAATTTTATTAATTTTATTATAATTATTTTTACAAATAATAATATTAATAAAATTATTAATTCAATACTTTGTTTATTATCATGTTTTTTTATATTATTTTGTAATAATTTATTTTATTTATTTATTTATTATGGAATTACTTTATTTATTATAATTTTAATAATTAGTAAAGATCGTTATTATTATGAACAAATAAATTCAATTGTTTGATTTTTCATATATAATAATTTTTTTGTATTTCAATTTAATATTGATATTTAAAAATAATTTATGAATAAATTTTAATTTAATAAATCCAATGATTATTAATGATATTATATTATATTATGTAATTTTATCAATTTTTTAAATAAAAAAATCAATATTTTCATTTCATTATTGATTACTAAAAGTTCATTGTGAAGTTTCAATAAATCTTTCAATTTTATTATCTTCAACTATTTTAAAATTAGGTAGATTTGGTGTGATTTGAATTATAATATTCATAAATTTATTCATTTTTTATCTAAGATTATTTGGGTTTTTATATTATTTGATAATAATTTTATTTAGTTTTAGATTTAAAATTAAAAATTGCTATATCTTCAGTGATTTATACAAATTTTTCTTTATTAATATTAATAATTAATAAAATTTTAGGAAGTTATAATTTATTTTTATAAATTTTTTTCATAGATTTAGTTCATTATTTTTATTTATAATCAGAGGATTACTTTATTTACTAAGAAATTCTCGTTTAATGATAATTAATAATTATTTAATAAAAATTTTAAATATATTATTTTATTTAATTTTATTTATAATTTTTTTTTTTTTAGTATTAATAGACCATTAAATTCAAGGTTTTTTAGTTTACTTTAATTTTTAATTTAAATTTATATGTATATATATTATTATTAATAATTTTATCAATTTTATTAATTTATATGATAATTTTTTTTGTTAATATAATATTTATTTATAAGAATTTTTTTATAATAATTTTGTTATTAAATTAAATTTTATAATTATAATAATAATTTTTATATTCATCATTATATTTTTATTTATAAAATTAGAAATATTTATTAATTAATAAATATTTATAAATATTTTTAATTTCACAAATTAATATTTTTATTTTAAATTATACATATAAATATCAAAATTAATAATTTTATTTTTTTTTAATTATATAAAATATTAATTATTTTTCATTCTTTTTGTGTTAAGATTTTATTAAAATTCAAATTAATAAAGATTTATTTATAAAATTATTTAAATAAAATATTGATTTAATAAAGAAAATTCATTTATTTATGTAATTATAAATATAATTTTTAAATTAAATACACGGGAACGTTTTGATTCTATGTTCAGATTTGAAAACAAGAAATAAGTCAAGAACTTTTGGTTCTTTATTATTATCTCTTATTTCGAATATCAATGTGTGATCGAAACGTTCCCTGTCTGTTTGTGTGGGAATCGATAAGGCAATTGAACCAATAATTGTAATATTGAATGATATCGAACACATATGCGAGTATTCTTGCTGGCTAGCGATCATTGTTATCAGAATCGGTCTCTTGGCCACATTGCCGTGACGTCATACATAGACATCTACTGATAACACGGATCGAGAGAATGCGATAGTGTACTGTATCAGATCAAAAGAGGCTATCGAGATCGATTCCCATAAGAATACACAGGGATCATTTCGATCATACGCTCAAATTAAAAAAGTGGAAATGAGTAGGCAATTAGGTGTTTATATTTAGAATCGGGATGTTCTCATATCTTTGAAAATGTACCTGCGGTTCTTGACTTATTTCTTGTTTCGAAATCTGAACATAAGATCGAAACGTTCCCGTGTATTTCTTATGGAGCATTTCTATTGTTTTGATCCTACGAGTGAGTTGGGGTAAGTACACCTTCCTTGCGTTTTTCAAGATTCGGTACCTATCTCACAATTAAAATAGGAAGGGAGAGGGAGGGGGGAGAGATTTCATTAATTTTCTAGACCTCTCTATTTCTATAGAAAAAGGTGTTCATATCTTCAGTATTCATCGGAAAAGTACTCGCATGGATATTTATAACCACACGTTCACGTTCTGCCTCCTCCTATTCGCATAAGTTCGCCACCTAAATAGTCTTATCCTTGGTCTGTCTGTCCTCTTTCTACCCCACATTTTCTCTCATGAAGTCAAATTATTAGGCATCTCGCTTTTTTCATCGGTCTGGAGCTCGTATCCTGGGGAAAAATTATTTCGAGGTAGGCTTCGATTTTTCGTTATACTGTGAATGTTTGTCTCTACGAGTCTTCGTTTGAAATCATCCGTCTCCCAAGTTTTTCAAATTAACCAATTTGGCGCAAGTGAATTACAATTTAGCAATTAATTAGTCGCTGTTATGATTTTTCAAGGTAAATCTATCATGCATCACGTTTCGACGATTGCACTCTAGCAGAAATCCGCAAAAAATATTGTCTAGAAATTTTAAGCTTCTTACCCGCATCTTCTTCAGCCATTTCATCGTTATCCGTCGAATGTCTACTCGATCTCGAATTCTGTTTCGATAATGACTGAAAACAAGCAGAAAATTAATTTTCTGTGATAGGTCGAGGAATACCTACACACACGTTAACGATAAGTGCATAATCTAGGACAGCCCATGATCATGTCACAATTGTATCCAAAAATTTTCCAAGCAGTCGTAATTTTAATTTGCCATAGGTTGAAAAGATTGATACCGAAATTCAGATCAATTCCCTCCGATCCGAAGAAAAATTCTAGCACGAAAAAATATTATTTTGTTCCGCAAATTACTCACGTGCATGTGTCTTCTGGAACGTGGCGGCGATTTTTTATTCCACAAAGCTTTCAGTTCATCGAAATGCTGAGATTGAGCTAAGGCTGCTTGCTCTGGACCAAGACCCTGTTAAGATGAATAACGAAAAATACATGAAAGAAAACTGCAAGCACTACTTGGTTAAACATCGATCAGCCGAGTACATAGTACATCATAATCAGACAAAATGTAAAAGGAAGCTACATAAGACGTACAGGTTTTGAAAAACATGTCTAAAAAAATCAGTAGAATAGAATATAGATGTTGAAGAATCGAGATTTTAAAATTGAAAAACAAAACGAATTTTGAGAAGTTGCGCCTTTTATCATGGTCGAATGGAGAGGGGGAAATTCGTAGAATATTTCAGATACGTGAATAATCTTTCAAAATTTTCAGTCCAACTAACTTGAGATCCCATTGACGAATCTTTCGTCGTTGCAATCGTAGATATTTCTTCCATGCTGGCGGAAACAGAAAATCTTCGCTTCAATCTTTCGTCTACGGCGGCCATCATCAGTGAGGTCGTTAAATGTCCATATTTCCTTTGCCACGTGTAGGAATCTAGCGATACATCTTTCTTCAACAATCGTCGGTTCGGCCGTTTCATTCCTATCACACAGAATAAAATGAAAGATGATACATCAGAGTGAGACAATCTCCATTATTATCATCAGTTTCGAGTCCTTCCATTTCTTTCAAGGTGTTTGCATGGTCCTTAATTACCATCTTGGCCATTTTTTTTTTACCCTTACCTACTACGGTGAAACTGGTGAATATTTTAATCTTCCACATGATATTTTCGAAATTTTCATTTTCAAAATCATACAGCAAGATTTTCTGGGAAATCCATTTTCAAAACTACTCTCATATTCTCTTCATAACCCACCACTCATGAACAGCCAGTAAGTTACAAAACCAACTTACCATCGAAAACAGGTGCAACTGGAGCTGGAGCCACATACGTAGGAGCTTTTACGTAAGTAGCTGGCGTATTGTGCAGACAAATGATGGGTGCGTGTCGACTGTCGTACAAATGAACAGCCACACGACTCGCATCGCTCGACATACCCAAACCGAGAATAGGAACATGCAATAAAATCGTCGACAATGGCAGCGCACGTTCGCAACTCCATACAATGATCCGTTTATCGTCCGAGCCTGAACACGAAAGTTCATCGTGTAAAACGGTAACATTATTTCGAGTACGCAACATTTAGAGTGATAAACATACCGGAAACTGCAATAGAACCATCACCAGCCAATTTTACACAAGTCACATGACCCAAGTGACCGCTTAGTAAATGTAAATCGTCGCCGGTCACGATATCCCAAATAATGAGATTTGTATCCCATGAGCCAGATATCACCATCGACTTTTTCGAAACTGATACAGATACGCAGGTTACTTGATCAGTATGTCCTACCAACACCTGTACACACAAAAGTTACTCCTCTCTACCATATCGACACCGATAAAGAGTTAAGAAATCGAATAAGTATAGACTTACCTGAGCTAATTTACCTCCCTGCACTTGCCACACCTTTAACGACATATCTTTTGATCCAGTGATCACATGTTTCCCATCGTAAGTCAATTCAAAACAGGTTATTTCTTCGCTGTGCGAAATTGTAAAACGTTCCTCTTCCTTTTGCGAATTGACGGGCCAAATTTGCATACTACAAAAAACAAGTTTTTTAGTATTTCAGTGACAAAAAAAAAACAACAAAGTTCTCGAAAACACTCACCAACAATCACCGCTTCCGCAGACGATGAATTTTGCATCGATGGTCGATGACAGAAACATATTTGGTCCTTTTGACGCGAACAACTTCGTCCCATTATCGGCAGCCCAGATCGCTATATTACCTACTTTATCGCACGACACTACTCTTCTACTGTCCGCTATGACATGTACGGCTGTGATAGAGCTTTGATGACCCTGGGTGATTCGAAAAATATCGTTAATACGAGTGAAGAAACAGAAATGTTGTTTTAAAAGGAATTTACGTACCAAATACGAGCACACAACCGTTCCAATTGTCAGACCCCACACTCGAACACTAAGATCCTCTGATCCAGAAACCACAAATAAGCCATTCAACGAAATAGCTAAGCACGTCACAGCACCCGAGTGTCCCTCCATCGTTGATTGTAATTCGTGTGTGTTTAATTGCCATACATTCACTAATCCGTCTCCAGCACCTGTTGCAAAAACCCATCATACTCAGAACGACTGAGAAAATAATAAAAAGAGACTCAGGGCTGTAACTTACCAGTCACAGCTAAAGTACCATCGGCAGAGACTTGCAAGCAGGTGATAGGTACCGAATGAGGACGTTTATTTCGGGGTATTCGTTTTACTCGCGACTCGTTCTCGTACTCTATTAAACCCACGTCGCGGAAATTCCAATACGCCAAATAGGTATCTCCTGTAATTGCGAAGAAAACGATAGAGAACCGTCCGTGTTCGATAACAAGTACGATGGAGAGAATTTACAATCAGTATCTTACCCGCAGAAACAAGGAAATCATCATTATTCGTAGCTTTGACAGAGCTGATGGACGTGTGATGTGGAATGGTAGAAATGGTACGTAACAAACCACTGCTACGCATATCGAATACATAAATGCGTGAATCGATACTTCCAGCCAACGCTCTTTGATTGTCGTACGCTAGATTTATGGAAGTTACCTGTGAATACAGATGATTTGTATTTAAGTAATACTCCGAATATTATGAGAATATCAAATCATCAGATAGGCTATACAACGTTTCAAACACCATAAGACTCATAAAACAGGTTTTTGCCTCCCCTCATTCAACTTTGTTGAAGAACCCGTGAGTTTTTTTCTTTGCTTTTGCAATCTCCAATTGTTCCCAAAATTTTCTTCTTTTTGTGTGATTCTCTAGACACATGACTTCAAATATTCCATCTCCATTGTGGTGTTCTTTGTTACAGGGTTTGCCAAACAGTGACTTGCCATCTTCTTTCCCTCTTGACTTTTAGCGGGGAACCTGCTACCCATTTTATCCTCAGAAAACGTCCGCGTCCGGGAGTTTCTGTGAACTGCGTGACGTGACGTCAAGTGTGGCGTCTTATGACGTCATCAATGACCTTGATCTACTTTAGGGATTTGGAAAAATTTCAACTTCCAGCCAAGATGCTTTATGACGTCATCAATGACCTTGACCTACTTTAGGGGCTTGAAAACATTTCAATTTCCAGCCTTCATTATATCAGGCCTAGCACTGAGAAGAGCCCATCCAACTCATTTTCTGAGGGGGCATTTTCGCGCTAACGTGATCGCGAGCGCGAGAGGTTGCCGGTCCCCCGCTGCCATTGCAAACGTGATGGCCTCTAATTTTTGTGCTCCTTCTTCCTGATCCCAAATTTTATCTCAGTCACGCCAATGTAGATGCAGATCTGTACCTACTCAAGAATAATGAAGAGAAAAGGCAAGAAATCGAGACAGTAAATCAGAAGCCAATGGCTACCATAGAGGTATGGTGGAGGGAGTCATTAGGAAAATGGAAACTAAAAAGGGCACCCGTGATAGCAGGGTGAGAAGGTACTCCAGATTGATACCATACATAGGAAAATACACGAACAAACTGATGAAGGCGTTCAATGGCTACAATGTAAATGTGGGTATAGAGAATAACCCACACATGTTGAAGAGAATCAGCAATGACCAGCCGGAAACAAAGGACAGGACAAGGGAAGCTTGAGTGGAGTGTACAAGCTCAGTTGTGAGCAGTGCAAAAGCATCTACATGGACAAAACTGAGAAAATGTTAGAGATCAGGAAGAAAGAGTACAAAAAGTTAAGGGAGAAAGAAGATGGCCAGTTACTGTTTGGCAAATACTGTAACAATGAACACCACAATGGAAATGGAATATTTGAAGTCATACATTTAGAGAATTGCACAAAAAGAAGAAAACTCTGGCAACAAATGAAGATTGCAAAAGCAAAGAGGAGGAAAGCTGTCCTCTTGAACATGTAATCACAGTTGACAGCAAAAAATTATTCAGTCTGGTGATTGGATAAGAGAAAAAGAACAGAACCAACAAATAAGATAGCAGAAAACTAGGCAGCCAATAGCAATGCACTATTTAGCCATAAGAATGAACCAATCACTAAGCAGCATAACATAGCCAATAAGAACACAATGTCATAGTAGTGGTAAGAATAAGTTTCTAAGATTGAACCAATCACAGCACAGCATTGTTTTAGCTAAGAAGATCACAAAGTTATACTATAAAAACTCATATTTAAGGCCTTGTTCTCCAGTTGCAACAAAACTGATGATGGGATAACACACAGCTGTAAAAGTACTCAAATTAATGCGAGATTCTTTACAGCTACAGATTCATTATGAAGAAAGTATCACACCTTTCTTCAACCAAAAGTACTCTTGTAAAAGTAATTAATCAAGTAGGTAGAATAGTAGACTTCAAAACTTTTTCAGGATTTCTTATTCCTTAATTATTCCTCACTTCTAATTTGTAAAATGATGATCTTTGTTCCATATGTATTTCTTATGAGAGCAGTTGTGAACAGCCAGTATGCTTGATATAAGTATCAGTACCTGTCAGTATTTTGGGTTCTTTCTATTGCAACAGGAGTAGCTATTAATATTATCAGTATCAAAAATAGCAGATATCAGTATTATCAATATCACACTGGATTTAATTTGAACCATTTTTGGAACCGTTTTTTCATTTTGGAACTGTTTTGAAACACATGCTACCTAATAGACTAAATGTCCGTGACGTCATTCACGGACATTTACTGATTACAAGAATCGAAAGAATGCGATAGTATTAGTATACTCTATCGGATCAAAAGAGGCTATTGATTCCCATAAGAATACACGGGGATCATTTTGATCATACGCTCAAATTAATAAATTGGAAATAAGTTAGCTATTATGTGTTTATATTCAGAATTGGGAAGTTCTCATGTCTTTGAAAATGTACCTGCGGTTGTTAACTTATTTCTTGTTTTCAAATCTGAACGTAAGATCAAAACGTTCCCGTGTACTTCTTATGGAGCATTTCTTTTGTTTTGATCCTACAAGCCACAAGTTGGGGTAAGACATTGCGGAACTTTTGATTCCTGTTATCACTCTTATCAGTAAATATCTATGAATGACATCACGGCGATTTAGTCTATAGAACAATTTTAGTAGAAGAGAAGTAGGTAGTTACAACCGTTATACTGATATTTATATACAAATTCAATACTGATGTATCAACACTTGAGCAGACATCTATAATAACAGTATCATTTAGAAATCAGTTCCTGTATACTGTACACTGAGACATCAGTTTCTGCATGATTAAAAGCCATCCAGTTCCTTTATGAGCAGTTATTTCTGAATATGTTTATAATTCAGTTTTTGTATGCATTGAGACATTGGTTTGCGTATGATCATCAATATCTAGTTCCTTTATAAGCTTATATTACACGTTTCTGAATTTACTGATACCCAGTTTCTATATAATAATACCTTGGTATCTGTGTAACTTGAATGATTTGATACTTAATTTTGGTAAGACCTAAGATCGTACCTTTTGGTACTTAGTGATACCCAGTTTCTTTATAAGTTCAAGTGCATTCAATTCAAATATTTCTATTACTTTGAAAACCTAGCAATCATAGCAACAATGATCTAAACCTGGATAACGCTCATCCATTTCCCCCTTACAAAACTATCAACTTACTTTACTCTTGTGACCTCTAAGCGTATGAATGAAAGTACCGGTAGCCACCGAGTGCAAGTAAATTTGATTGTCTTCACAAGCAATAGCTAAAAATATAGAGTCGCATGACATCTCCATCATCAGCACAGGTGATACTGTTTGAATTGTATTCAGCAACGAGAAAGATTCCAAGTCCCATAAACACACGCTCTTGTCCGTAGAACCTAAAATTTGTCTTCTTTAATAACAATGAAAGGAACAGAAAAGAAAAAGAAATCAAAACGGGAGCAACTTACTTGATACAAATACATTACCAACGGATGTATACAATAGTTGAGTTACTGGCCCACGATGGTGGTCAATTTTATTCACAACTGCCCCGTTTGTCATCGATGTTATGATTATTCGACTATCTTCACCACCGCTCATTAAAAGATTGTTGTTGGATGTGCACGCGACGCACAAAACAGATGCAATATGTTCCCTGAAAATCAAATTTTGTTGGTATTGATTGTGGTCTAGATCGAGCCTTTATTCGAATCTCATTTTCACTAGTTCAAAATGCGCAGCATCATTCATGAAATTGTTGACAAAGAAACAGTTCTGAGACTCTTTGGGGTTCGATATCCTTCTTTTAGAATTATTAGAACAAGAGAGACTTTCCTGCCTTTGATGGGACGATTTAGAAATCGCTTAATTGTTTAAATGATACGAGATTAGAAAATACGAACATACTTTGAAAAATTTTCAAACTCTACGCTTCCTCGACTATCAATTTTTATAGGAGTAGTCTTGATCATTGGGGTATAATCATAACATGTTGTTCAACATTTTACAGATTCCTTAATTTATTTACTAAACGAAAAAATTTTTCCTAGCCTGTAAGTTTGTTCAAATCAACATTTGTCTTCAAAAGCACAACGGCGTTTGCAACTTCAATTGGTGAAAATTTCTATAACCATGATTCTGTTACAAAAAATGGGGTCAAAAATACATTTTTCTAGCAGAAATTATTTCAACGAGCTTGTGCGTTTGTTCGCAGAAGAAAATCCCCATTCAAACGTAAATGAGTTGATTGATGAATTCAAGTAAAGCTGCCTAAAATATTCAATTATCATGAAAACTCACATAATTTTCAGTTTCATTTCGAATGTTTTCAAATTCCACACGATAACAGATGTATCTTCGGAGCCAGTGAGCAGGAACTGAGAATCGCTTGTAATGGCCAGACATACCACTGGACCACTGTGCCCTTTAAATGTATGCACCAAAGTACTGGACATTGCGTGCCAAAGCTGAGGATCACCACTAGTCGGCAAGACGACGACATGTTGAGCAGATGGTGTAGGTAGAATCTTATGAACTTGCACGCCACAATTAACACCTGAAACGAGAGATTAAAATGAATGAAAGATATTCGTATCCTTCCTTCAACCTGTGAAATAGCGGCTGCTCACATTTAACATAAAGGGGGAGTGGAGGTTGCAACCACGGTGTCAACGGCACAAGTAAGGGATCAGTATAGCCGTCACACCAAGCCATCGCGGAGAGTAAAATACGATTGATGAGATCACTGCTGTCTGTAAACAAGAAGATTATGGATCGCTCAGATGTACATCAAGTTGAACCAACAGAACACATATTGCTCAAAGTAAAAATACATACCAGAGCATGGTCTGAGCCAACAAACGATTTGGGCGCCTAATTGCAATGTATCACGAGTTAATGCGTCACTAGCTTTACGAACGGTATAGTAAATAAGTTCGACGTCTCTATCGAGTAGATAGAAGCGAGCATGTTCCAAGATAGAGCGCAAATAGCTAACTGAGATCGTTCTCACAGACGCGAGCAGAAAATCGAAATTACATAGAGTTAGTTCTTTCATCCGTATATTGTCTCCTGAGACAAAAGAACAATGAATAAATAAATAAATTATTATGAATGAAATTCAAATAATTTGTGATAACGCAGATCATGAAATAAAAATAGATGATTCGAAAAAAAAAAAAAAAAAGGCTCAACTCGGATATTTTTCGAGAACGATTTCAAATTTATTTTTAGTTTTGAATAATTTCAACCAATGAATGATGGATAAGTTTTGCGAGGTTGGTCTGAAAAATATTGTTTTTTGCACACAATTTTTTTATAAGATAGAATTGACATATTTAGTAACAATCTCAGGATCTAGTGGAAATTTTGTCTCTTTCGCGACGTTTAGAATTCAGTTTTTCAATCACGAGAATAATAATTGTTTTACGAACGTTCTAAAATGAATATCGAGTGTGAGATAAAAAATGGGTTCGACGAACCTGCTTTCAACAAATGAATCCACGATTCTTCTACGTGTCGCAAACTGTACCGCACATCGTTAGTAGGAAGACAAGATTGAAAAGGAGTTTGTTTTTCCGCGCTTTGCTCAGGAACAGAGTCTGTGGAAGATTAAAATTATCACACATTACTGCAGGGTAAAATAAATACTATACTCCCCTTCCATAATATCTTCGGAAAATGTTTAAATAGACACCCGTAGAACTTAAAACCGCGTTCAGAGCGATAAGCTCGCAGACGAGGGTTTACGCGTAAAAAAATCCGCGTCAACGCGGAAAATTTCTTCTCTCGTCTCAGTATTTCTTCATTTACAACATGATGAAACAATTTTTTGTCCGATTGGACCGGAAAGTTGTTGGGTCTTGACACGATGAAATAGGGCGCGTAAAGAGCGATTAAATTTATCTCACCCGATTCAAAATTGTTACAAAAAGAAATTTTTGCGGGATCTTCGAAATTGATAATCTAAATCGGTCAACAGTCTAGCTTCATCCGAACGCGTTTAGTAAATCAAAATCCTCGCAATCATTCACTTCGAGCCATAATAGTTATAAAATAGCAGGTAATTTGTTATTCTTACACTACAACACTCGGTATTTCCAACATGCACTTTCCATTCTGTCCATAATAAAAAATTATACCGTCCCGTCAGATTTAGAAGCAACGTAGATCATTAAATCGGCAGCTTCGGAAACTCTTTCCTCAAATTGAAAGGAGAACAGACACGAGATAAATTCTTTCCTTACTTTCATTTTGATTATTATTCTCGGTTTTCTCGTCGTCCGATTCGTTTTCATTTTTATTAAACTCGCTGAAAAACAAATTTACAATTTCTCCGTGCAAGGTACGCTGTGTCTCCTGCGACCGTAGATACCGCTTGCGCATAATACTATAGGTTAGCTTGTGTCGCCAGCATAGCAATAGTCGACCGCTCATGAATTTTTCCATTAGAAGCGTAGCTACAGGACAAAATGAAGAGAAAATGAGAATCAGTATTAAGAATAACAAGAACTCATTACGAGCTGACGTTGATGAAGCATGTACTTACAAAATGCGTGCTTGACAACCGCGTAAGTGGCAAAATTGAATAATCCATCTTCGAGTCGCAACACACAATCGATACCGCCGGTCGTTGGCATCAGAAGTTCCAACATTTCCGTTTCTGACAATCCGAATTCGGAAATAGTGACGAAGGATGCAAATCGCATTATTGCCTCTTCACCGAATTGCTCTTGCAAGCGATCCAACTCATTGGAAACCATCACTTCCAATTTATCTACAGAAATTTTACACCATAAAAAAGGTTCCCTATATCATAGCGCGCGAATCAAAAATAAGTCATCCTCGTAAAAGCATTTCAAGAAATGTTCGAAGTTTCTCGTAAGCTAGAATCAGTCATCATTACATTCTTTCTGCTTTTTAATCTATTGTATGGATTCTAAACGTTGGTCAACAAATCAAATTTTTCTATTCACTCACCGGTATCCACGACTGGTAATTCAATGTACAAATCCGAAGTTTTGAATCTTTCCTTTTGCAGGGGTGTCATCTTCAAGACTTCCGGAGAATACAACGTGGTACAAATGATATGAATATTAGGTGGTAATGTCGTTGGCAACCAAGACAACGCTGCTACGATATCGGAATCCAAAGGATTCAACTGATGCAAATCATCTATTAATATGAGCAACATAGTATCTTTTGGTGCTTCGTCTGTTTCGCAGTCGTACCGTTTCAACAGCGTTTGAAACCAGTTGTACACATAAAGTGGATCAAAGGAAGCTTCTCGTGGTACACAAAGACCATCTGGTTGCAACAGTAAGTTCAATTGCTCGCAAATAAT
Organism: Aspidiotus destructor; assembly: GCA_035079395.1. Taxonomy (NCBI): domain Eukaryota; kingdom Metazoa; phylum Arthropoda; class Insecta; order Hemiptera; family Diaspididae; genus Aspidiotus; species Aspidiotus destructor. The sequence goes on along the minus strand of JAVHKZ010000003.1, from coordinate 3,020,891 downwards.
GCGCAATAGCTCCAAATTGTAAGAACTCCTTGGCGTTATACCGCAAAAACGTAAAATACGGATGAGTTTTTTATCGAACCATTGTTCGCTGCATTTATAGATCATAGTGAGCAAAGAGGTTTTTCCAGAACCATGATCTCCATGCACAATAATTGGACCGTGTTTGGAGGTTGCAGTCAGCACCATAGTCTTAATCATATCGAGCAGCGGACTGTTGAACCAGTCAATATTATCTTCAGAAATAAGTAACTGATTACAAAATGCCAAATGGAAGAGACATTCTTTGAATACTTCCTGCAAACATGCATAAAAAAAATTTACATTCACAAGGGCCTAAAATATTGCGTCTTTTGGAGAAGAGGCGGGTCAGTTGATTTTACCTGTATCGCTTTATTCCTTGCATTCACTTCTGGTTTCTTCTCGATACTGTCATTGATGCGTGATTGTAAGACAGACATTACAGCTTCTTGAAAAATAGTTAGATATGTATCGTGTTCAGAACAAGCTGGATTGATACCATTGGTTCGCCACCGTACACTGCGCGAGACAAGAGATACATGTAACAAACTTCGATTCATCTCATTGATGATTGTAATTTAGAATATCCGGCTTACCACAAATGTATCAAACTGTCATTAGGTATTTTGGACTTGAGGTAATCTTTAAACTCGAGAAATCTTTTCTCCGATGTTGACGTTTTATCTGGATCTTCAGTGAATTCTCTCATAACAGCAATAATATGTTCCGTATCAAGTCCTGAAATCAATTGAATTTCGAATAAATCGTCAGAATTCCACTTTCTTCTCTAATAGAACCTTCTTGGTTCCTACTTTAATCATAAAAGTAAAATCAAGTTTCCCAGGAAATAAAAAATTATTTTATTAACTAATGAACAAAGACGTAGCATCTAAACATAATATTTCTCGAAAATAACATGCTTTTAAGATTGACTTTAAGAAGGCAGCAGTCTCACATCTTGTCGCAGCGTTTCTGTCTCAACTTGGAGGCTCGATCTTTAAGAGACTTCGATCGTTCCGTCAACGAATTCATTTCACGTTTCAGTATTACAAGTCGACTATGGTACATTTTGATCACAGCCTCGATATCGCTCAACTCAGTTTGGCAGTCTTTATCGCAAAGTTGGCGATTCTCTTCCGCCAATTCAGATATGACGGGTTCCTGTTTCTTCGTGAAGTCATCGATTTGTTTTTTGGTCAGAACCAGCTTTTGACAAAACGTATTCACAAACTGGTTGGAAAAGGACCGCAAACATTCTTCGTTCATTATCACGAAAACTTTTGAGCACCAACTGCAGCTGAGATTTCGAGTGACTCTCTTGTAACAAATGACTCAACTTGATGAGAATTTATCTCACTTTACTTTTGTTTTCGGAAAAATCTGATTCGAGCGACGATCAACTACACATGAAGTACTTGAGTCTCTACTAGATACTTTATCCCAACGTGTTTTTCTTCGAATACTCTGGTATACCGATCAAGTGCCGATCAAAATGAATTTGAAAAATCGCTATTTTAATTTTGATAACAATAATGATTGTTATGATCTTCCCCACTCCAGGCGCGTCACTATTCAACACTAACACTATTCCACGTGTGTTACGTCACAACAGGTGGTCACAACAGCAGTCGAGCAGCTGCAGTGTTTGTAGTCATCAGCTTGATAGTTGAGATGAAACGCAAATACGCAACCCGCAAATCAGATTATAAAAATTTACGAAAAGAATGAAAATGGGATTCGTTATCAAAATGTTCATATGTGGATGTGAGAGCCAGAACCAAAAAGAGCCAAAACCTCTAAGTTGCAAAAAGTCAAAAACCAAACCAAGAGATCACAAAGAATTAATGTAAAATTTCCTTTTTAAAAATGACGTTCTCAGATTTTATAGATAACTTGGATAAGGCCAAAAACCAAAATGTGATCCTGTTCCAAACCGGTATTCCTTTTTATCTGAGAACTGTAACCAAAAAGACCCAAAATTTGCACGTATTTTATCATATATTCCCAGAATCAAAAAGGTCTAAATCTTTTATTTTGAAGACCAGAACTGGCAAGATATGGGCCTGCTTACACATATATGACTAGAACTGGAACTGAGAATCTTCTGAAAAATTATAATAATGCTCAGCCCTGGAAGATATAAGCTTGTATGTACATACATAATTCTATTTACTTTTGCCTGACTCTTGGCCCAAAGACACATAAGTGTCAGAGGAGGAAAATTGCCTTCTGCGGACAATTCAATCACCAGTGGCCACTGTCTCATGGAAAGATTGAAATATCTTCTTCCACAGGGAGAATTTTTACAGGCGCATATTGAGCTTGAGCTTATGAAAAATATTTGCCATTGGAATTTTGATGATGTTAGGCCTACTATATGTGACCCACGACCTACTTTATACAAGGTTGTAATGCAGCAATGTCACAACGTTGCACTAAAAAAAAAAGTGGATACAGATTTACAAGTAGGCTTATGGAAGAAAACAAGAATCTCAATTTGTACGCAAATAAAACGGTGTTTTTGGAAAAAATGAAGAGAATATAACTTGAAGAGCAAACAATTTTATATTTTTTAAGCCCCACTTTAGTAAAATTGGTGCAGTACAAGAGAAGTTATCATCGTTTTAAGATTAAAAATCAGATAGGGGACAAAGTGCGGTACAGTTTCACTGTCGTTACACCGCACCAATGAACGTGAACCGCCCCAAAACGTAACGTATCAGAATCCACTGCGCGCTGTTGTCATTTTCTACATTACGGCCTTGTATAAAGTAGGCCGTGAGTGACCCCGTCTACAGAAACCCACTTTAAGCATTATCAGTTACATATGAAAAGCATGCGTTACTGATAGTGATAACGTTAAGGTGGGTTTCTGTAGACATGGTCACATATGTGTTAGACAAATACATTCCTGATGAAGGATTCACATTGCGCAATGACTTGCTACTGCAGGGGTCAGATCCCAAATGAAATAAATACGGGATCTTTTCGGTTCCGGATTTCACAGAAAAAAAAAAAAAAAAAAAAAAATGCGGGATCTTCTTGGATCCAGATCTCACAGAAGAAAAAAACTGATCTTTTGCGATCTGGATCTCACAGAAAGAAAAAATACGGGATCTGTTTGGATCCGGATCTTGCCGAGGTAAAAAATACAGGATTTTTTTGGATCCGGATCTCACAGAAAAAAAATACGGGATCTTTTCGGATCCGGATCATCATAAAAAACAAAATCAGAATCTTTTAGGATATACATGAAAAAATAACACATATCTCTTAAGAAAACAGAAGATACCCGCTATTTTTGGAGTTTTTTCGAGGATAACCGTCATTTTTTCAACAGATCCTGTATTTTTGGACAATTTGAAGGATATCCTCTATAGTAGAAACTAAATGAATTAATTACACTTTCCGTATACAGTTTTATTAGCTGCGAACGTTTGTGGAGATCGGCGGGAATCAGATCAATTTCCTTGACCTTCATATTGAACACGCTGGTGGTGTGTGCTCTTACGAGATTTACTGGAAACCCACCACCACCGACATCACTGTTCATGGCACATCCTATTGTCCCCTCCCCCATAAGTTGGCCGCTTATCATTACTTCATCAATAGACTGGTTTCAATTCCCCTGACGCCCCAAGCCTTTAAAAATGAGGTTGAAGTCATAAAGTTCTTAGCGGAAAAGAACTGCATTAACGTCAACATCGGTAGTATGATGAGGAGGAAGTTGATCAGGAGTATCCTTGGTCGCGTTTCGACATTGAATGACCCCGCCTCTAGTACCAAAAAGACTAGAACGGTCCCTCTTCCTTACCTCCCTCCCCTTACCGATGTTTTGGCTAACCTCCTCAGGGCTAACAAACTGAAACCAGTCTTCTACCCTTACCTCCAAATCGGTAGGTTGTTGTCTAATGGCAAAGACAGTCTCCCCTCCTTATCAAAGTGTGGTGTCTATCTTTTGGAATGCAGAGATTGGCCGGCTGTCTACGTTGGGGAATGCGAGAGGTCCTTCCAAACCCGCATCACTGACCATGTCAAAGCCTTCGAAAACGGGAATCCATTGAAATCGGCGTTCGCACGGCATCTCCTGGAGGAGAATCACTTGGCCAAAGGAGAAACCATACTGCACGTCGAACAGAAGTACAAGCGTAGATTAGCACTCGAATCGATTGAAATAACCAAGTACGATGTAAGCCACCAATACGTAGTGTTGAATAGAGTTAAAAACGAAGAATTAATCATTAAGCTAGTTCATATGAGGTCACCAATGTACGCAACTTCTAACATGTAATTTTTCGTTTTTCGTTTACGAACAGTCTGTAGCGGTTACCTTTTGAGAACGCATTTGTTTCATTCAGTTTATACTTGTCTGCCGGTGATGATGGCGCAAGCCGAAAACGTTCGCAGCTAATAAAACTGTATACGGAAAGTGTGATTAATTCATTTAGTTTCTACTACAATGTACCGTAATCTAGAAGAACAATTTAATAGGATATCCTCTATCTCAGTTGGATCTTGAATTACAGGATCTTTTTGGATCCGAATCTCACAAAAAAAAAAATTACCTACCTACAGGATCTTTTCAAATCCGGATTTTGCCAAGGTAAAAAATACGGTATCTTTTTGGGTCCGGATCTCACAGAAAAAAACAATACGGGATCTTTTCAGATCCGGATCTTGCCGAGGTAAAAAATACAGGATCTTTTCGGATCCGGATCTCACAGAAGAAAAAAATACAGCATGTTTTGGGATCCGGATCTCACAGAAAAAAAAAATACGGGATCTTCTAGGATCTACATCAAAAAATAACGGGTATCCCTTAAGAAAATAGAGGATACCCGCTATTTTTGGAGTTTTTTTCAGAGGATATCTGTTATTTTTTCAACAGATCCTCTATTTTTGAACAATTTGAAGGATATACTCTATCTCAGTTGGATCTTGAAACACAGGATCTTTTTGGATCCGGATCTCACCAAAAAAAAATAAATAAAAAATACAGGATCTTTTCGGATCCGGATCTTGCCAAGGTAAATAATACGGGATCTTTTCAGATCCGGATCTCAGTCCTGTTTGCTAGTTCTGGCGTTCTCAAAAGCGGTTGTTGGATTATGTGCTTTCATGTTGTGTCTGACGATGGTTGTTGAACCAAAAGCGGTTGCTTGTTGGATAATTTGACTTTCTGCTATATTTGAAACTCAAATTTTGTGTGCCTCGGTGAAAAACAGTCGGTGAACCATCCCCCGGTGAAACATCCTAAAACCTAGAAAGTACAGTGATCACTCTTTGTGACTAGGGATACGGAACGAAAAAATTTTTTTGGTTTTCGGTTATCGGTCCTCGTCAAGAAATTATTTCACTCAATCGTTCCGCTCCTTATGACCGATTCAAAATTATTTCGCTCCGCGGTTTCCCTCCTCGGAACAAAAAACATTTCAATCGGTTTTCGGTTTTCGTTCCGGTTATTGCTCCTCTTCCATTTCTGCGAGGTGCTGCAGATGCAGGGCAAGTATTCTTGAACACTTACCGAGTTACTCGGATTGACAAACCGACTGAGAGGCCGTCAGGAACTTTTGACATAGTCATTTCCTCATTGGAGGAAAAAAAAGAAAAAAAAAAGAACAAGCTTTTTCAGAATTCAGAAAAAATGAAACATATTCATTCAATAATCGTTGAAATTGGGTGAAAAAGTGGAGTGAAAACCGAATGAAATTTTTCGGTTTTCGTTCCGGTTTTTGGTTGAACGAATTTTTTATATCACTCCAGCAATCGCTCCTTCGGAGCGTTATGTAAAATATATATCACTCCTTTTTTTCGCTCCCCCGGAGTTTTTCAATCACTCACGGTTATTGCTCCAAAATATCGGACCGTTCCATATCCCTATTTGTGACCCAACTGTGGCACAAATGTGCGCCGTCACAATTGCGTCGAGTGACGGCATTTTGCACAACGGGTTGTTCAAAAGACAAACATTGTTACAAGGAAACTTCGACCATCTATATATGGACTGCTAGTGGTGATAAGAATTACACAGGGTTATATGGGAGAGCGTTGAATGTCAACAAAGGCAATGTGCATTCTTGGCAGAACAGCACTTAGTCGAAGTGTGCGTCGTTGTTTCTGTTGTCAGTTGTTGAAGTGTGCGTTATCCCTTGTCCAAGTGTGCGTGAAGGTGCCGTGTCTCGACAGCGCACACACAGACGAAGTGTCGGTTTGCGAAGAAAGCACATTGCCTTTGTTGACATTCACGTTTTTCCCACCACTAGCAGTCCATAAATAGATGGTCGAAGCAAGGAAACCACCTTTATCATGAACTTATTTGTTGAAAATACAGTAAATTGGTTTTAAAATTTCCACGCTGGAATTCTTCTTCTGAATATTGAAAACTAATAAAATACAAACATTAGGCCTAATTTTAGTACCTAATAAAATCGCCATGCCTTTTGCAGTTTTTCCTGTTTTTTTTTTTTTTTTTTTTTTTTTTTTTTGTCTTTTTGATACAAATAAGGGACAAGTTTTTATAATAGTTTCTGCAATAAACAGGACTTACTTAAAGCGTGATCAATTTGATGTTCCACAGCCGATTTCAGTAACTGAGGATCCACTGGAATACCTCTCTCGGACAGTATTGAAGCTACCTCTCTGATAACATTTGTTGTTTTCTCAATAACATCTGCTTCTATAGTGCTGCAAAAGAAAACGGAAATAATTCAGATACTATGACGTAATGGACGTCAAACAACAAAACGTCTCTATAACAGCTTTGGCTCAGACTTTTGGCAGTTCAAAAAAAATTTTATGGTTCTGACTTTTGCTTTTGTTTTTTTTAGGCTGGCTTTTGGCTTTTCAATGATTATTAGGAAAATTGGATACAATCAGAAGAAAAATATTTTTGTTAAGGATACAATACACCTACAATTTACAACTTTCACAAAAAAAAATGTATATTACCTAGTTGATTTTTATTAAATGTTGATATTTTTGAAACTCAAAATTCAAAGGAACCCAAAAGCTAGTCAAAACAATTCAGCTAAATACGGCTTTTAGCTTCCAGAGATGCGCTTAAAGCTTGAAAAAAAAAAGGCTACTGACTTTTGTCTTATTAGTAGAAATATTTGGCTGAATTTAGCTTTCAGCTTTTGGCTTTTGGCTGGCTGCAATACACAGCTATTGGGTGGTGGTGTGATATCAAAATCCCATTTTTAGGACCTATCCCCCTTCATTGGTGAAAGATCTGCTTTCAGCTACATTCATGCCGCCTGGTATTCATGAGAGCGAGGCAAAGAAAGAGGAGGGAAGAGTCAATCTCTATCCCCATTAAGGTGATGAAAACACAAATTTCTGTTTGTACCTAGGAATTTTCAAAAAAATATGAGTGAGACAGTGAGATTATTCAAAATTTTAAACTCATTAAGCACTTATTAGTGAACATAAAATTGCTTGAAGCCAACGAGCAAGCACACCCTTAATGCAGTTATTGGTCATTAGTTACAAAGAATAATTATAAACAAGATTACTCACAAAGTTTGGTTGAGGTAGTAAACATCCGAAGTGTCTCTCTTCACATAACTGTTCTCTAGTAGATGAATATCCAGACTACGTTCAGTCATAACTGCTTTTATGTGGTTGTATAGCGTTTTGTCCATCTCCAAGGGTAATGGCGCTGGTTGCCAGTCATTTCCAAGTAGACACTGAAATAGAGGAAAAGATTTGCCATTAAGTTGGTGATCATTGTTAGTTTCAATCTAATATTTCTTTCAAATTTATCCTCTGTTTCATTCTCAAAAAAAGAAAACAAAAAAAACCTAAAAACTCTTGAAGAAAGGTTCAAAAGATTAATCACTCCATCTCTAATTTTCCTCCGATGCAGAAGACCTTTCTCCCAGTTTTGTCCGAGAAAATTATCTAATTTGAGCTACCTCGTGCAGCCGACTAAGGATTTCGAAAATCGTCCGACGTTTTTTCCGCAAGTTTTGCATGGGTGTTACATTAGCTGTCAACGCAACTTCGGCAATGATGCAGAACTTTCGCGGTTAACGTCGGAAGACTTTTCAAACACTCTGTAAATAAGATAATCAATGTAGACAGAATGCGGAGTCTTTCCATACGTTGTATAGTAAGCACGAGAAAATCTCCAAACTGATTTATTCGATTTAAAAAACCCTAAACTCTGAGAAGAAGAGATAGTAAAAGCTTCCACTCTCACTTTGATTTATTCCTTTTGAGCGGAAGACTTGTGGCGAAAAAATGTAAATTTTTCCTATTTCGTGAAACTTGCTGTAAAGTGTGTACCGTCTAGCAATAAAGGGGAGAAACCAACTAAAAATTCGTTAGGAAAAGAATTCGGCGAGGTTTTCTGATGTTCCTTTCATTAAGGCGGATTATTCTGCTCCTCGACCGTGTTACGTGAGGACGTGCGTATTTTTGATTAATTGTTCGAACATTTTCGTGTATCAGTTCTGCAGCACAACGAAAAGTCGACCTACGACACGTTAAATTAGAATATGAAAATCGCGCGCGCATTTAAACTGACACCTGTCATAAATTTCCTCTCGACCTATAAAATGAACGTCCTTTCCATTCTCGTCCGCAGTTGATACTGTTTATTATATTGTACATTTCAGAGAGAACACCGGCCATGTCGAACCTAAATCCAGAGATACGAGATAAAAGCTTCGTACAATCAGTCCATTTTACATACCTCTCATTAATACTCGTACGCAGTCTCAACCCTATTGCGCTACGTACGCGCTTCAGTCGAATATAGGCTTTTAGGCCTACGTTAAATGCTCGCAAAGCGTATCCCCTTTGAATCCGTAAATTTGCGATCCGAAGCAATAATGAATTTTGTCAATCTCGTTTACGAAGGAAACAAAATATCGTTGCGTATACTGCAGTAATCTCGAGACTTCTACAGTTTCCAAACTTAGTCGCAATATGCTCTATACGATAGCCAATTGCAGTAAAATGGGCGCCAAGTATTATCTTTCTAGAGCAACTTCGACGTATTCAGTTTATAATCTTCATTTTGACGACGCCCGATTACGCCCGAACCAACAATTACAACATGCACCTCTCGTTGTTAGACGGTCGAACGTTTTTCGCCTTTGTCGATTTCACCAGAAACGCCACAATTTTATCTGGCCTTAAGGCTGTTGTTTCGAGAAAAGACTGATGGATAACGAGGTACAGGTAAGGTCTGGAAAGATCGTCTTATAACTCGAAAAGTCGTTATTTTTTTACTTTCCACAAATTTCCTCATTTTCGCCGCAGTAAATCGAATTTTCTTTTACGCGACAGTTTTTTTTCCCCGTCTTCTTTCTTATACTTTAATGCGATAAGCAGTCAGTGTGAAGAGAACTTTATACTTTCAGTTGACTCCGAAAGTTCTTCTGTGTTACAATTTTCAAAATTACGCTCTTCTTTCTCTTCTTCATTATAGACGCTACCGCTAACTTCAGACACGCGTAGGCTATTTACTCGGTTTTTAGAGAAGTGATATATCCTGAAGCAAGGACGACGATATAACGTGGAAGAAAATTTCTCTTACGTCTCGCGTTCATCATAACGGGGTATTTGTTTTGTTTCCTACCAACATAGCGGTTAATTTTCTTATGCCGTACAAAAAAGTGGCTCGAGGACCGTTTAAAAAAGTGAAATTCGTTTCCTCGAGACGTATTTCAGTCTTTAAAGCTCAAATTTCTCGCTAATTTTTCATTTACAATCCTCATCCAGTTTTTGAAAATGAAAATGGATTTTTATAAAGAAAGAGAAATGCGCATATTATATTTTTATAAATGTTTAATTAGGTTTGGAAAAAGAGGTTTGGTTTAGAGACCTGGAAAAATATTGACTTACGAATCATACTTAGGGAAGGGCTGCCCTTTGCATTGACTACACACATACCAGACAAAAAAATACTCGCATTGTTGAAAAAGTAGCCGGTGAGGGTGCGGGTGCGCTACGTGTTACCCAGCATAGTAAAAGAATCAGAACACCGGTCCTTCTAACACGCAGCGCAATCTGATGGTAGTATCCAAAAAACCAGCTACTTTTTCAACAATGCGAGTATTCATCTGGTACGTGTGTAGCCAATGGTATTTGGTATTATGAGCGCACCGAGGACCAGTATGACATGACATACCCTATAGATCAGAATTTTAAATTTGGTGCTGAGTTTGGAATTCTGGATGTTCAAGAATATTGTGAAAGGAAATAAGGAATGTTGTCATTAGAGAACAGTTACGTTTTTTGATTAGTCTCGATGTTCGAATTTTCAAGAACCTAATCACAAATTCGTGTCTGTGTCCTTAGCTTTGGTTCTTCGAGAACCTGAAAATAGATTTGTTTTTGAGACTAAACTTCGGGAACCCAGCGCTAATTTGTGTCTGCGTCTGAGCTTGTAGATTTTCTCTAGCATTTTGGTCTAACAAGAATAGTTTAAAATATCCATGAAAGCGTGAAGTTACTTTGAACGTGCCTTAGGTTTGTGGATTTCGTTGAATGAGCGCGACAATGGCCAGTATGGAGATCAGAATTTTAAGAGGAACGTTTATTATTGGAGGGTCACCCCAAAAACATGTCCGCCGTCCAGGCCTATCATCACTGGCGGAAAGAGACCCGGGAGTTTAGGGGGGCTATATTGCCCGCTCCCCTCAGGAGACCTGCCCCACCCCTCACTGCTTCCGCATATTTTGTAAATATTAGGAGGGGATAGTTTTGTGGGGCTTAGCAACACCCCCCATTTCCACCAGTGCTTTCATCAGCGGAGGGTTCACCTGGTGACCAGTTGCACAGGGCGGCAGATTCTTGGGGCGGTAAATTTTTCATTTTTTTTCTGATCGACATCATGACCACTAACTATGATCATTTATTTTTTAAAGGTACCGTGCCAACTATGCATGCATGATTTTTTTTCTATTTAAATGTTCTTTTATTAATGATCAGAATTGAAAATGAAAAGGAAGGGTGTGGCAAAGAAAATCGACTAGCCAAAAAGAAAAAAAAAAAAAATTAATTTGTAGGAGCCCTAAAAATACAAAAATTTAATTGTCAAGAAAAAAAAAGTTGATCATTGTGAGAAATTCATATTTTTCAATGTGTTTGCCACCTCCCCTCTCCCAATGTTGGGCAGCTCCGGTCATGTTACCGGTTTAACCATTCATTTGCTCGCTGAAAAACCTGGATAACCGGTTTTCCTAGACTGAATAACCAAGTACAGTATTTGGATGAAATATCAGTTAACCGGTGCCCCAACAATGTCTGACCTGTTACTGGAAAACAGACCTGGTCAAGGCCGTCTCAAAGGAAGGCCGGAACATGCACGGAACGGCACCGCTGTGAGAGTAGGCCGACTTTTACATGTGCTCTTGTGGGGAAAAAGTGGTTTTCCGAGAATCATAAAGTACATGTTGAATTTTGTGAAAGGAGAACAAAAATTGTAGGCCACTAAATTCTCTCTCAGAAAATGTGTTAAACCACGGCCTACTTTATACAAGGTCGTAATGTAGAAAATGACAACAGCGCGCATGTGGATTGTTATCAGTTACGTTTTGGGGCGGTTCACGTTCATCGGTGCGGTGTAACAATGATGAAACAGTACCGCACTTGGTCCCCTATCCAATTTTTAATTTTAAAACGATGATAACTTCTCTTGTACTGCACCAATTTTACTGAAATAGGGCTTCAAAAATAGAGAATTGTTTGCTCTTCAAATTATATTCTCTTCATTTTTTTCAAAAACAGCGTTTTAATTGCGTACGAATTAAAACTTTGGTTTTTTCTCACTTTTTCTCATAAGTGTATGTGTTAATCTGTATCCACTTCTTTTCGAGTGCGACGTTGTGACATTGCTGCATTACGGCCTTTTATAAAGTAGGCCGTGGTTAAACTCAATTTGGACAATTTTGCATTACTTTCTAGGTAAACGGTTGGCCTACTCAGCTATTGCCAGATCTGCATGTTTGGGCCTTTTTTTGGGACAAGTCGGTATTTACTGCCAAACGAGGAGAAAGAGTGGTACATGCATGTGTACGCTCACACGCGTTTGAGCGCATACGTACGGGCGTACACGCATGTGGGGTGCAAAACGCATTATGCACACCCAATAACTACTAATTTTTCGACCGTCAGATTGTAGTGGACAAGTCGGTATCTACTGCCAAATGTGGAGAAAACCCGAGAAAGAGTGGTACATGCATGCCTACGCTCACACGCGTTTGTGTGCGTACACCAAACATGGGGGAAAGTTTGTTTGCAAACGCGTTAGTTTGCAAACGTGCGCAAGGAACAAACTAACAACCGCAAAGGACAAACGAAAATTTCTATGGCACAAATGCAAACTGAACAAACAACGTGCAAACAACTAAAATTTGCGAACAAACAAGATGAACAACTTGTTTGTTGCTTTTTGTGTTCAACTGTAGATGACGCCACTGAGGTGAAAGAAAATTCCCTTTCTCCTGATCGGTATTGCTCCGGAGCCGGCTCATTGTGCTCTGGAACCGGCTCATCGTGCTCCGGAGTCAGTTCATTGCGCTCCGGAGCCGATCTTTGTCATTCCGCAGTTGCATTTCATAGGTTCGCTAAAATTGCAACAAACGGAATAAACAAACACAAACGCAAACAGAGGCAATCTCATGAAGGAAAATGAACAAACGCGAACGTTTTTTTTTAGAAGTGAACGGAAATGAACACAAACAAAATTTTCGCAAACGCCCCCAAGTTTGGCGTACACGCATGGGGGGGGGGGGTGCAAAACGCATTATGCACACCTAATAACTACTAATTTTTCGACCGTCAGCTAGCTGCAGCGGACAAGTTGGTATGTACTGCCAAACATGGAGAAAGAGTGGTACAAGATATACCGAACAGCAAAATAGGTGCTTTCCTATATCTGAGAACCTATTTTACTGTTTTGATAGAGAGCGGCGGTAAGTGACTCAGAGCGTCAAAACTGCGAGGCAACTAGCCTGCAACTTGCGTGTTTTGACTTTTGGCATTTGTTTTTAATGTTGTTTTGTTTTAATCTTTTTTTGTCTTTCTTTTTTGTAGTCTCGTTTCTTAAAGTGAAAAAGTCGAGTGCACAACAAGACCCAAGTTTATTACGCTCCGGAACCGCTACAAAGCCACGCTTTTAGCGCTCCTGGTGGCAAAAAATGTAAAATTTTTGAGCTCCTGTTAAAATCCGGTTTAACACGTTCTTTCAAAGCTCAAAAACCGGTACACTGGTTTTATCAATTATTTGAAAATACCGTTTTTTGTCCAACAACCCCCCCCCCTCCCTCCTCCCTCATTAGTCATCACCTTAGACAGTAAATCGCGAGCAAAGCAAGAAAGAGACCCCCTGATAAAACAGGTTCCCTGTTAAAAATTTTTTTGTTAAACGGGCGGCCGGCTCCGGTAATTAGTCATTTTCATGAGTGTAGCTGGATAGAGGGCATAAAAATCTACAAGAATATGCATTGAACTCATTTTTGATAAAAATGTCAGTTAGATCAATTGTGCATGATACCGTCGATACTAGCTTTATTTGTATATTCAAGACTATCAATTATTTGAAAATACAGTATTTTGTTCAACACCCCCCTCCCCCTCGGTTTAGGGAAGTGAGGCGCGACGTATCACGATAGACGGTAGTGTTGGGGCACATTTAATGTATGTTAGCGTTCCTTCTGGGCCCATAGAGTGAAAATTCAATTATATTGCTAGAAAATGGTAAACCGTGTACATGGACTAAAAGTTATCTGTTATGAGCGACTCATGTCCCGGCGCGGGCGACAGTAATCACAGGGTGGCTGCCAATTAGGCACAGTATAACCAAAAGGGCATACTAGATAGAATGATGAGCTTCAGAATTGTAAAGCTGGCTGCAGTACGCAGTGGATGGAAGACATGTCAAGGAATTATTAAAGAATTATAAGACTGTGAGCTCTACGACTGAATATACTGCAATTAGTCAGTCATGATTTTCAATTTTCAAAATAACTTCATGTATTCTCACGCATTGATTCATTTCAAATTCGCAAGTAGAATAAAGCTGATGGTTTTTGCTGTTTTAACTTGCGTATGGCTAAAAAAAAATTGATTTTCCATATCGCTTATTTCCAACGTCGCGGATGACCGTGACTTAATTTTAATAAACAGTACCCGGTGGATTTCTCGTCAGAAATTTTTTTGAATTTTTTGTTGGTTCTCTGTTCATTCATGAGCCCGCAAACTTCATTCTCCTCTATAATTATTCACGTATTGAGGCTGCGTGGCTGCGTGTGCGTAAACTTTCCGCTACACATTGCTGTAGTATAGATCCCTTAGCCCGACAAAAAAATTTGCAAACATTACAAGCAACTGGAAACTTTGTTCCGGCATTTGTTATCGTATACAAAAACATTTTTCGCATAACACGCAAAACCGCAAAAGGTTTCGCTATTTTCTACAGCGCGAGGGTTCAATTATCAAAAGAGGATTACCAGCCCAAAAACGATACGCTGGTCAACAGAGGTTATGCGTGACATTACTCCAACACAAATATATTATTATACGCAATGACAAATGATCAGCTCGAATAATAAAAGCCCTGGTCTATTTATCAAAGAAATCAGATCATGTATAACCTACCATTAGAAGTAGATATGTGTACAGCGTATATCGCAATGGTTGAATCTGCGCTTTCGGATATCTAATTTTCTTTCACGTTCTTCTCGATCTCTATTATTTTCGTCCGTCTTCTCTTACTTTCTATCTTCTATCTCTCTTTTTTCCTTGTCCTTCGCGCTTTTTTCCTTTTCAATCGGGTATTTCTTCGATTTAGAATTCGCACGGTGTATTATAGGTCGCGAGTCTTATTCGTTGCGAAGCCGAATGTATACAGATCCGTACCAACATTCACACCTTTAATTATACAATTTTTCTTTCATTGAAATTTCCATTTAGTGTTCGAAAGCAATTTGAAAGCTCTAATCAGCTCAACGAATGAATCTCACTGCATATCATTCTTGCGGAAATAGAAAAAGAGAAAAAGGAGCGAAAACTAATCCATTTGTAAACAGCCTTCATTAATTACGTTTCCACATGTCACAATATTTACATTTACCGTTAGCACGCTAATGGCTCTGTGTGCAGCCGCACAGCTCCTTATATTAACAGTGGATAGACATAATATGAAAAGGTAATTCTGTTGTAGTCATTCGACTCACCGCGAAGAAATTTACTGGAGAGCAATTAGTGAGCGTATTTTCTTTATTTTTAAGAATACTAACGGAAATAGAAGCCGATCAGAAAGATGTAAACGCCATTGCAATGTTTGTAATGCCAGTGGAGAATCTGAAAGCTCCAAACCAACTATGCATGCATGATTTTTTTGCTATTTAGATGTTCTTTCATTAATATTATCATTATTGAAAATGAAAAGGAAGAGTGTGGCAAAGAAAATCGACTAGCCAAAAGAAAAAAAAAAGAAAATTCCTTGGTAGGAGCCCTAAAAATACGAAAATTTAATTTTCAAGAAAAAAAAAGTCCATCACTGTGAGAAATTCATATTTTTCAATGTGTTTGCCACTCCCCCCCCCCCACAATGTTGGGCAGGGGTTTTCAGTTATTTGCTTGCTGAAAGACCTGGATAACCGGTAAATTTCCTAGACTGAATAACCAAGTACAGTATTTAACCAAGTATTTGGATGAAATATCAGTTAACAATAATGTCTAACCCCTCACTGGAAAACAGACCTGGTCATGGCCCTCTCAAAGGAAGGCTGGAACATGAACAGAATGGCAATGCTGTGAGAGTGGACCGACTTTGACATGTGCTCTTAGGATGAAAAAGTGGTATTTTGAGAATCAGTGAGTAGATATTGAATTTTGTGAAAAGAGAACAAAAATTGTAGGCCACTAAATTCTCCATCAGAAAATGTGTTAAACTCAATTTGCACAATTTTGCATTAATTTATATGTAAACGGTTGGCCTACTTAGCTGTTGCCAGATCTGCATGTTCCGGCCTTCTTTTGAGACAAGTCAGTATTTACTGCCAAACGTGGAAAAAGAGTAGTACGTGGGTCATTCTCTACAAACAGGGCATTGTGAACCTCAGATTTTATGACATATTTTTAAGCGTCATTTTTTTCTGAGGGCGGTGGACTTATTTTTTAGGTGCTCTAGATTGAATATCTGTATTCAGCCGTTCATTTTTGGCCTTTGTTTTTCCAGAAAAATTAATTTTGTTTTCACATGGACACGGTAATGAGGAAAACTCCACAGTAATGAGAAAATTTACAATGTATTCAAGAAAAAGTCATTGCTCTGCTCTTTTTTTGTATGCAATAATATCCCCTCTCTTGTTTTTGCCATCTGAATGGGGAAAAGAGGAATGATAGGTAGAAAAAAACGGGCATTTACTGAGTGAAGTTCTCACTACCGTGGAAGGATCTCATTACCGTGGCAATGTAAAAGTTATGCAGAACATGGTATTGAGAACCACGGTAATGAGAAATTCGCTTGAAAATCAATCCTAACTCAAAGTGTAGAGGAGTGAGCGGCGCCATGTAAACGCAATATTGCGCAACATTCTCTTCACATAAATATGTGTGTATAATACTCAGAACTACTGACTGCCGACAGCAGCTGATTGAGACACAGTAATGAGATTTATAAAAACACAAGAAGGCACGTCCGAACGTTTTATGATCTGGATGTGAACTGAAGCGCCAGAATACTAGGAGTATGGACTGTTGTATTGAAATAGTCCACCAGGAGTTCAACCATTTGCTTGTAATACTGTTTCAGACTATTTTTAATTACATTTCATTCACTTTTTCCTTCGCCCACGGTAATGATAAAAAAAGTGGTGACGAAGGTGAAATGTGCCCGTCTCCTTCTTATCAGCACTGGATTAGAATGTTCTTCCATTGTGTGATTTCTAAGAAGTACTATTATATCATATTGCTCGCTGTTCTCATTGTAATTAAGTCTACCGTTAATAATATGACGCCAAAGAAGAAAAAATGTACATTGGACAGGCCACGGTAATGAGAAAGTAGGTATAATAAGTCTCATACAGGAGGGGGGGGGGATCACCATTCTGTTTTTAAAATTGTACTATTTTGTCGGCTAAAACATTCTCCTTCTAGTCCCTAGGCCATATGGAAATGAGGTACCACTTGGGGGGACAAAGCGCCACTTTGGGGCTGTTATCAGGCACCATACTAAGCACAAAAAACAATGATAGACATCTGTAAGGGGCAGCTATGCAAAATGGCAGCCATTTTAAAATGGCGGATTGATTTTGCACCAAAAGCCAAAAATCTCGCGTTAGAATGATCAGATTTTATTATTATTTTTTTTTTAAATGAAAGGTAAACACGTGAGCTATAATTTTGGTCATCTATGATTTTCATGTATCTTGCATGTATGAGGCGTTAATTTGGGTTAAAAATTTTGGAGGTCATCAAAGCTGTATATTTTCAATTACAGTACTTTTAAATTGTCCCGAATGGTAAAAAGACCTCTTATGAAATTATTTTGTTGAAATAATAGCTTTCAATTGGTTTTTGTTTCATCAAGATTGGCAAATTTGCCGCTGAGAAAACAAATTGAAAGTGCTAGTATTTTTACAATGATGACTGATGCAATGCAAGGCACAGTAACCTGGACGCCCGCAGATGCGCAAACATGTTGTAATATGCCACCGTTGCGTCGCCGCACTGAACCTAGAATTCTGGACCATTTAAATCATTATATTATTAATTTGTCTTATGATAGAAGCATTAAGTACTTTTTGGACTGTACTGATAGGCCTATTTCATGATATTTTACTTAGTTTTGTGACTTCAAATACCTAAAAATACGCAAATAATTGAACAAGTTGAGAAAAGTGTCAGGGCGAATATCGAGTTATTGCGTGAATTTTTGAGTGATCAGTGCGAGTAAGTTGAATGACTGGATTTAAAATTGTGACGAAAGAATTGTGCGCGTTTTGTGTGAAAATTTTTGGGGTGAGACTTTATATACCTATTGACAATTTTCCTAGCCTAATTTTCCATTATATCTGATAGTGGTGACGAGAGTAAAAGGGTTACTTTGGAGGTGCGTGAAGAACCTGTAGTGTGTATTATTTGTAACACTGCCTCGAAAAATTCAAAAATAATTTAACATCGTATTTGGTTGATAGTTGGAAAGAAGATAAATTTGGACATTTCTTTCACACTGACACTTCAAAAGTTTTATTTGTGATGTAACAGTGTATCAAGTTCTCCTCGACTGGATTTGAAGAAATTCCTGCATTGAATTCGAATCAAGAAGAGCTAGGCAGATACTTGCATGATGCTCCACATCAAACACGGCAGTCATCATTTTGAAAAAATTGTATGTGTTTGTGATGACACTGATGTACTAGTACTGTGCATGTACGTTCAAGCTTCAGATAAATTTTCATCCAAAATATATTTGAGAAAGCAGAATAGGATGATTGATGTTGAAAAACTAAATTCAGCTTTTGGGAAAAATATATGGTAAACGCACTTGTGGGACTTCATGCTTTCACTGGATATGATACTGTAAGTGCGTTTGCCGGGAAAGGAAAAGTTACTCCAGTCAAACTTGTCTCTAAGAGTACAAAATTTAAGGCAGTTTTTACTGCTCTCGGTTCAAACATAGAATTGAAGAGTGAAGTATTCAATGTTTATCTATAATTATGAAATACGAGTAACAGATAGGATAGGTTGATATATTATGTTTGTTTAACGCGTTTAATACATTTTTCCAATCCATGCAATATGTTTACCTTACTCCCATTTTGATTTTTTGTTTGTTTTCTCCGCGGCAAATAAGCCGATCTTGATGAAACAAAAACCAATCGAAAGCTATTATTTCAACAAAATAATTTCATAAGAGGTCTTTTTACCATTCGGGACAATTTAAAAGTACTGTAATTGAAAATATACAGCTTTGATGACCTCCAAAATTTTTAACCCAAATTAACGCCTCATACATGCACGATACATGAAAATCATAGATGACCAAAATTATAGCTCACGTGTTTACCTTTCATTTAAAAAAAAATAATAATAAAATCTGATCATTCTAACGCGAGATACTTGGCTTTTGGTGCAAAATCAATCCGCCATTTTAAAATGGCTGCCATTTTGCATAGCTGCCCCTTACAGATTTCTATCATTGTTTTTTGTGCTTAGTATGGTGTCTGATAACAGCCCCCAAAGTGGCGCTTTATCCCCCCGAGTGGTACCAAAACTGGTCATTTTTCAGTATGGCCCATGGACTATTCAGGACAAAATTCAAAAAACAAGGAAATAAGTATGAATGGGCTCCCTTCTCAGCCGAGACAGTGATAGGCCAACATTTTGATAATGACCCAGGTGCACGCGTACGCGCACACGCGTTTGAGCGCGTACGTACGTGCGTATACGCGCGGGGGAGGGGTGCAAAACGCATTATGCACACCTAAAACTACTAATTTTTCGACCGTCAGCTAGCTGTAGCGGACAATTCGGTATTTACTGCCAAATGTGGAGAAAGAATGGTACGTGATATACCAATCAGCAAAATGGGTGCTTTCCTATACCTAAGAATCTATTTTGCTGATTTGATAGAAAACGGCGGTCAGTGACTCAGAGCGTCAAAACTGCGAGGCAACTAGCCTGCAACTTGTGTGTTTTGACTTTTGGCGTTTGTTTTTAATGTTGTTTTGTTTGAATCTTTTTTTGTCTTTCTTTTTTGTAATCTTGTTGCTTAAAGTGAAAAAGTCGAGTGCACGACAAGACCCAAGTTTATTACGCTTCAAAACCTCTATGGAGCCACGCTTTTAACGCTCCTGGCGGCAAAAATGTAAAATTTTCGAGCTCCTGTTAGAATCCGGTTTGACCGGTTCTTTCAAAGCTCAAAAAACCGGTATACCGGTTTTATCAATTATTTGAAATTACCATTTTTTGTCCAACACAACCCCCCTCCCCTCCCTCCTTCCCCATTGGCCATCACCTTGGACGGTAAATCGCGGGCAAAACGAGCAAAAATTTTTAACAGGGAACCTGTTTTATCGGGGGGTAAACTGAAGGAAAATGACGGGCGCCGTCCGGCAAGAAAAAGGGACTTAGAAAAATTTTGATGAAGTGATAGGAGGGGGACTTATCCTCTCTGCTTCATGCAGTATATTATACTAGGTTTATACTACGTATTATACTAGGCGTATACTAGGTCCAAGCCTCCTTTATACTAGGTCTCTCTGCTTCATGCAGTATATTATACTAGGTTTATACTACGTATTATACTAGGCGTATACTAGGTCCAATCCTCCTTTATACTAGGTTTAGGCATCCTTCATACCATAAGCTTACAAGATCTTTATAATAGCTTATAGTAGCAGTTTGTCCTAGCTCTGTACTAGGTCTTAGGCTTCCTTTAAACTACTGTATTAGTGGTTTTACTAGCTCTGTGACGTCATCAGATAGTGATGGCACGATGATAAAGACGTCACAGATCCCCATCGTGACGTCACCAGATCGTAACGTCGTGTGACGTCATCAGATTATGACGTCATCAGATCTCCGAACTGATAACAGGATAGGCCTACCGGGGGTACCACACAGGCTGTTTATCGGGGGGTAAACTGAAGGAAAATGCCGGGCGCCGTCCGGCAAGAAAAAGGGACTTAGAAAAATTTTGATGAAGTGATAGGAGGGGGACTTATCCTCTCTGCTTCATGCAGTATATTATACTAGGTTTATTCTACGTATGCAAAAAATGACACTCACATGATTACTCCCATGAAACAGGTTCCCTGTTTGCCTCAATTGCCACAGTCAATGAAGGCAATTCCGAGCAGCTAAGTGTGTGGGCTGCGAGTTTTTTTGTTTGAGGAGTGGCTAAAAGAATTTTGTACAGTACAGGGCAGCAACAGACCTAAATTCGGCTCTGGCTTTCTGCTAGTTATTTGTTCAATCAATTTGTTGATTGAAATAATTTTAGAAGATAAATAAAAAATAAGAAATATTGCTGTAAATCTGTGATTCTTATTTTTGCATTTTTGTATTTTGCAAAAAATTGGGAAAGCCAAATAAAGGTGAAAAAATACGGCTTATTTTGGCTTTTGGCTTAGGAAGGTTTTAATGAAGCTGGCTTTCTGCTTTGCTCTTATCAGAAAAATTTGGCTGAATTCAGCTTTTGGCTTTTGGCTGGCTGCAATACTCTGTTAATACCCGTCCCAGATCAATTGTTGAAAATGAGAAACAAAAACTTGTTTTGTTATTTTGAATACTAATAAGAGTTTTCATTTTCTTAAGAGCTGTCATTTAGTCTCATTATTCAGTTTTAATATTCCTAAGAGCTCTCAAATGCATTATTAGGAACTTGCCTATTGTTGAAAGTAAAAGTAAAGTGCATTCTAATATACTGCTTTAACACAAGACCTAGAATCACACTTGTCTATTCAAACACTTCTATTGAAAACACTGTTCATATATATAACCTACAAACCATCAAGAATAATTAATTAAAAAATTATTACTGCTTCCTAATTAATTTTATCACGAAGGATTTGAATGTACCAAGTGATAAATTTTGACCTACAAAATGTGCTAACTACCTGCTTTCTGCATAATTGTTCCAAGTACAGTGATTGCCGTGCAATATGAGCAAAGTGCATGCCCTTTCACAGTTACAGCCATAGTGAACCGCGCCGGTTTCTTTCCGGAATTTTTTCCAGTGACAAACTTCCTGATACTTTTCACATTTCGACCCCCCGCTTTTTTACGTCTTAAATATAATCGTTGACGTCTCAGGAGAGCTGGAAAATTGAAAAAGTTTCAAACGCTCTCCTGAAAAAAATAGTTTTTTTCAGATAGCTTAAATTTGTGCATGATACCGTCGATATTGGCTACTGTAAGCTATACTAAATAGCATTGAGTATATTGTATTCTAAGCTCACTAGCTCTAAGAGGCTCACTCGCTCTGCTCGTTTGCTCCCATTTCTGAAATGAAAATAAAATGACAAAGAATAGCTTCTCAACGGATAGGCCAGTCTAAGTCTAGTATAAGGTCAATGTACCTAATTGTAAACAGAATTGTCAATTTTTAAAAATCACACTTTTCTAATTAACGCTATGCGGCTTCCAGTGAAGTAATTGAAAGCTTCTTGGTGTCAAATGAAAGGTAATGATCTCAACTTCTATAATCCGTAGTCCGAAGTCACTTATCATTCAATAGGTGAGAAGCTAGCGAGTGTTTACCTTTGGGTATCCGATGTTTACAATTACCCACCAAAATGGATAATTGTAAACAGATGACGTCACTCCATGTATTTTAAATGGATGTTTACAATTACCGCTATTTTTCCCTAAAATTGGGCAATTTTTAAAAAAGTCATTATGGAAGCCATTTTCAGTCTTTTCTTTGAGTTCTTTGAGAAAACATGACTGACTATTCGCTCACATTACATCACCGTCATCAAAAACTCTACCAATGTCCTTAAACCACTTTGTTAACAATTCGGTACTGTTTACAATTAGGTACACTGACCTTACTGTATGTTGGGCTGACGAGTTTGCCCGTTTCAAGCTTCTCCAAGTCCAGTATGGCCCGTTGAACCATGTCCACCGTCGATTTAGGGTCGATTTCGAGTCATAGGCAATGTCGTCTCAAAGTGGACAGAATTTCTACGTCAATTCGACGTCTTCACCAAAGCCTCCTTAAAAATGCAGTCGATTTCTCGAAGGAGGGCTGAATCAATTAATGTCAATCTGAAATAATTTCTTTCAAAATCCTAATTAGTATAAATATAAGGCCCTTCCTCTGCATTATCTTGCACACGTGTTGGCCCGTTTTTAGTCGTAATTTTATTCGTTCTACGTGGCTCTTGTGGCAAGGAAAAAACGCATACGTTTTCCTATATTTTTTAATCAACTTGAATCTGGGAACTATTCTCATCTCGAGCCTGTTTTTGTGGCTTTTAAATGAATTGCAATTCTTCCGAAAATTCGGTACCTCGTGTTTCGTTCCTCGTTTAGGATTCTCGTAGGATTTAATGAAAGCAGAATTCCTTTTTGTACAAAACTGCCGGTGCTTCGCTTAGTGAGGGAAAGAATAATAGCTAACACAATTTCTTTGAGGCATTCAAAGCTCCAATTTAGGTCTAGGATCCAAATAATTAATCAACATTGTATTGTCGGTAGTTGTAGGTATGGATTCTTACTTCACCATGATATTTGCACCGTATATTTACATTTCGTTATCACCCATGAAAAATTCAGGACGTAGAAATATCTTCATTATGGTGAATCAAGGGACATCGCGCGACTGTAAAAAAGATAAAAGAAAATCTCAACGACTGCAAATTATAATGAATACCATCGTGTTCTTGAGGTTGTTTGTGGAATTCGTACTTCTGACTTCGTCCTTCTTCTTCTCTTGCTCTTAATTTTCTTTTTTTATTCGCATTGGTCTTCACGTAGGTATTCCGGAAGACATTTTATGAATTATTTTTAATGGGTACCTATTGTGCAAAAATTTTGGTACTCCACAAAAGTTACGGAAACCGGAGAGAACGGCCTATTTGAGTTGAATGAGAAGAAGATTGAGTAGAAGAAAAAAACTGAGTTTGAAGTACAACATTTTTTGTACGTGTTGTTAAAGTAATCAAGAACCGCCCTTTCAAGATGAACAAACTGTTCTCAAATCATATATTGCCTCTTCCATATCATTCTACGTACAGAAAACAATACAATTCGATAAGAAGCGTGGTGCTTCAAGGCACTATGTCAGGTTCACTCAATGTGACATACTTTTTCAATTTGAAGATAGTGTACAACTTTGTGAGTTTGGCCAGAAAAGTGATATTATTCTCTGTTTTGAGGGAATGTTCTCAATGAGTCTTTTCTTTTGAGATTTTTCTTACATATAGGCTTTTGTCGAAGCTACGCACAACTTTATCAATAGCTCTGATAATCATCACACATCAGTGAACTCAGTTGAAAGAACGTAAAAGTTTCAAAAATTGAAAATAGTGCACTCTAAGGATATGAAACAGAATTGTTGAATTTGGGCAAACAACTTTCAGAAGTTCACAAATTTTCAATTTCATTGTTGTGCTTTTACTCTCCATATTTGGGCTAATACTGAAATTCAAAATTTTTCTTTTTCCTGCCATCCTTATTGTTTCATTTTTTTTTCACATTACGAAATTAATTTAAATTGAAAATAAAAAAATATTTCGTTTATGCTATTCGAAGGAACGACAAATCGTTGACGTAAATTTCTGTAATATGTTGACATTGACAAAAATTCGCACTTCAAAAACATTCTCTCTGTTTTAGATCGCACACGTAATGTAGCTTTTTAGCTCTGACGAAACATTATAATAAAGTATAAACTAAATGGTGTCGAGAATAAGTAAAGTTTGGTCATGTCACTCCCACAAACGTATTGTTAATGTACTTTGCCTATAATACCGTCACTAAAATGTTGGAATACATTATTAACTCTGTCGCTTGTCAGATGTTTACTTTGCTGCGCTTAAATATTTTAGTGAATTACGACTTGATTGTATAGAAATTTAAAATGTCTGATTTTCTCGCTCTCTTCTCTCGTAAAGAGTTCTTCATTTTTAAATTTCATTCTTGATCTAAAACCTTTAAAGAAGTTTCGAATTTTTTCAATAACAATTTCTGATAAGATTATCAGATTCTGATCAGAAAAAAAAAAACGCGAGTAAAGAATAAATCCTATATTTTGTTTTTCCAAGAATAAAAAAAAAAAAAAATTCAATGTCTCATCTGTTGATTTAACGATGTGAACTTGAAGAGAAATGTTTTGTTATCATGGGGCATATTGTCGTATGACCCCCCCTCCCCTCCCGTGCATCCGCAGTTGTTTTCAATTCTTACAAGATTTTCTACAAGGTAAAAACGAGATCATACGTTTCACCCTCTTCTCACATACTCGTACAATCGACGTTCCTGGCAACAAGGACCCTAATGGCAGGGACACTCAAGTTCCTGCAGGTCAACCTTAGGCACTGCAAACTTGCGCAGAATCTTCTCTGGCAGTTTGTTGCTGAGAAGGGAACGCACGTCGTAATTGCCAGTGAGTACTACAACGTAGCGGGAGTAAAAGGATGGCACACAGACCGTACTGGCTTAGCGGCCATTGATGTTGGCCCAGAGTGTCGAATTGCTGCGGGAGAGGTTGAAAGTGGAGAGAGGTATGTTGCTGTGAGGATGGCCGACATGGTTGTCCACAGTTGCCACTTCTCGCCTAATCACCCCTTCCCGGAGTTTGATGAATTTCTAAGCAAGCTGGAAGAAAGCTTGTCCAGACGGCGAGGTGAAAAGTTCATTGTAGCAGGCAATTTCCATGCCTGGTCAGAGGAATGGCGTTCTGGCCGAACTGACATCCGTGGGTATGCCTTGGGGGAGGGGGGTGGATTGCCTACAATCGACTGAAAACGGTCAACGTGGGCAATACTCCTACCCGAGTGCATCAAGGATACGGGTTTATCATTGATGTCACCTTTGCGTCAGAGAGCCTAGTCCAAAGAATAGAAGGCTGGGCGGTTCTGGATAAGGTGTTTCCTGGGAGCGACCATCGATGTATCAACTTTTCCATCCACCGGGAAGTTGAGGTCATTACTCCACAAAAGCTAGTAAGAAAATGGGCAGTTAGGAAGCTGAATAGCGACTGTTCAGGCTAGCTACCTTGCTCTTACATGGGACCAAGGAGAAAAGCCGGCAACAGAGAGAATGATTTAAACTGTCATCAAAACATGCGATGCAGCCATGCCCAGGCAAGGTCCACCAAAGAAGAGGACAGCTGTCTACAGGTGGACCAATGATATTGCCGATTCAAGAAAGGAGTGCAACCGTCAAGGCTGGATATTCCAGCGAAGTAGTGGCCGCAAAGGGGCGCGGGCGGTTGCACCTGAATACCAGCTGGCTCGAAAGAGGCTGAAGAAGGCCATCAAAGACAGCAAGAGTGCTGCATGGAAAGAGCTGTGAGAGATGGCAGAGGACGACTCGTTTGGAAAGTCTTATAAGATAGTGCTGAAGAAGCTGAAGAGCCTCTCAGCAATGAGTCGAATGGTGCCGGATGTTGTGGGTCAAATCATTGACGGCTTGTTCCTTCAGCATCCACCACTAATAGGGATGCTATCAATAGCAGAAGAGGATGGTATATCCCTCCTAAGTACCAGGGAGGTGGATGCAGCAGTAGACTGCGGGGTAAGTATTGGAAGGCTCCAAGCCCGGATGAGATTCCAAATCTAGTCTGGAGCGCCATACACACAGTTGACCCGGCACTGCTTGTTGATACATTCAATGCGGCAGTTGTGGGGGACTGTTCCCCGTGCGATGGCAAAAAACCAGGCTAGCACTGATCAATAAGAAGGATAAACCAATGGGCCTGCCATCCTCTTATCATCCACTTTGTCTGCTGGACAATGTTGGAAAACTCCTGGAAAGAGAGACAGGCAATCAACTGGAGAGCTATCCAAAGGAAAGGAATATAATCTCTAGTAGCCAGTACAGTTTTCAGACTGGACGCTGCACATCAGATGCTGGGATCCGGTTGAAGAGGATAGCCAAGTCAGCAATTGCTACGCGTCGGTTTTGCGAAATTGTCAGCCTCGATGTAAGAAATGCGTTCAATTTGATCCCTAGGGAGAGGATTTTGGAGGCTCTCATGGACGCAGAAGTGCCCGCATACCTGCTCAGGATGATCGCTGCCGAGAAATTCAAGCAGAGACGTCTGCTGGTATATTAGAGCGTCCGCCGTGGGGGTTGGTCTTTGGGCCGCTGTTGAAGCTGCCGCCGGGTGTTGAACTTATCTCTTATGCGGATGACACACTGGTGGTATGCAATGCTGGAACAATTGTAGCGGTGGAGAGCAGGGTAAACCGGGCCCTAGAGGAAGTAAGGCACTGGATCGAGTCGGCCAGACTAGAAATTACAGCAGGTAAGATGGAAGCCATACTATTCACGATCCATTGAAAGTTCAGTTAATTTACCTTTCGCATGCAAGGGGTGGAAATTGAGACCAAGAAGAAGATAACGTACCTGGGCCTCTGGTTTGACTCAACGCTGAGCTGCAGGCACCATTTCCTGATGGCAGCGAAAAAGGCAGGCCGGGTAGTTGGATACCTAAGCCACCTGATGAGGGACCTAGGAATACTGAGAGAAGCAAGAAGAAGGGTCATGATGAGCACCGCCTTGTTGATCCTCCTATATGGTGCCCCAGTAGGGGCCGACTCGATGAAAATACCTTACCAAAGAAGGGATATGGTAATGATCCAACAAAGAGTTGCGCTAAGGTGTGTTAGGGCCTACTGCACTGTCTCAACGGAAATTCTTTGCATATTAGCACGTTCACCACCAATCAAGCTCCTTGTTGAGTGAAGAGCAAAAGAGACGACAACGACCAACCGTGAGACTCTACGGGCTAAGCAGGAGGCCAGGTGCTCCTCGCTTGAGAAATGGAAAGTAAGAATTGCCCAAAGCGAACCCGTGTGTTAATACGCGACCTTGATGAGTGGATGTACCAACACCATGGCCAATCAAACTTTTACCTGACGCAGATACTAAAAGGCCATGGCTGCTTCAACAAGTGCCTTCATGAGAAAATAAAGAAAGTTGAGCAGGCAACGTCGCACTGCGACCAAGGGCGGGATGATGGACCAGAGCATACCTTATTTGTGGGCGAGGCGTGGAGGCGCGAGCGGGACAAGCTTAGTCGGTCTCTTCAAGATATCAGGGTAGATGAAGCGCTTGCTCCGAGTAGCTTGGTATCCACCGTGCTAGGTTCTCAAAAAGCATGGAACCAGGTGTCTGCATCTGCAGCCACCGTCATGAAAAAGAAGATGGACCGAGAATGGAATAGACAAATGCAGAACCTCGCTACGGTCCATTCGACACGTGTGTACCATCGACACCCAGATTTGCAGGAAGAAGAGGACGACGATCTTCCCTGAAGATAGAAGAAGATGAAGAAACCCTAACAGCAATTTACTGTATCTTAAGGTGATGTTGTTGTTGTGTGTTCATGTGTTTTCTGCGTGCCAGAGGGGCACTGCAGCTTGGCGGTTGCCAAGAAGAAGAGGGGGTTCGTCGAGGAGATTCTTCCTACACTGAAGTTATACCCGAAAGGGTCGATTCCGGTAATGGAAGAAACAAAATCAAATGCATAAGAAACCCGCACCCACCTCCTCTATGGAGGGCGGGTCGGCGCTGCACATGCGACATAAGCGATAACAATCGACGTTTCTATTTTGTCAAGGAAGAAAAAAACATGATCAAACTAGCCCATAAATTGGGATGTTTGGTCGACCATGGTTTACTAGGTTTTATAAGCAGCAGAAGAAGATGGAATATGTATTTTTGAAAAAAAGGTAGCTCCGATCTAGGCAACAATTCTGAAACCTTCTGAAACTTCCTCAACTACCTATTACATTCCAACCACTCTGATGATAAACCATACATAGGACAAATAACAATCAAGTCATTCAATTAAATATTATGGAGACGAATTAACGCGAGTTCATGACTCGTTTTGAGCAGTCGCATAGCTCGTATATACTAAAATAAAAAGAAAAAGAGAGAAGGTAATTTGTCATGAATGAGAGAACTACTAATTTTTTAAGAAAGAAATCTGAGAAAGATGGCTTCACATGAACATGGAAATTTTTGAGAACGCTGAGTCTTACACTAGTCTATCATTCACATAGTTGATGACTTCAATAATAGCCAATACAAGATGTATTGCTTTTGTAGAGGCTTACAAATAAGATTCATTCTGACCTCTATACTTACCAAAAAATAACAGCCTCTGGATACTTGTTGATACAGAGAAATCTCCTGTAAGTGATTGGCGAACTGAGTTGAATCTTTTAGAGGATCACAAGGCGAGCCGTAATGCATATCCACGATTTCTACCTGCGCATAAAATAAAAAAAAAAAAAGATAGTTTAAGATTACAAACTCAAGAGACGCGTAGAAAACCAATTCATTTTTTGTTGAAAAATATCAAATAAATTATTTTGAAAAGTAAACGCTAACACATTCGAGATAGAGCACGTACATACAGAGTATTTTCCCTTTTTAGCACGTCTCATACTATAAAGTTCTACATACTATAAAGTTCTTCATCACTTTTTCCATTAATAAAAAAAAAAAAATGTAAATATATATGTAGCAAAAGTTTCAGTCACAGACTGTTCACTTTTTTCATTTTCTTCTGTATTCCAAATACTGAAGTTGAATTTCATTTTTATACTTTTATACGCTCTTCCCATTTTGTAAAACTTCAACTGATAAAAAAAAAAAAAAAGAGAGAAGAGGAAGAAGATGGAAAAAATACTTTCATTTTTCATGAGTGACATAGATCCCTTCATTTTAGCGAAGGTTTTTCTACTCAATTTCACAAAACTACTATGAATAAAGATAAGCATCATCATGCTGACGTTTGCTCTCGGGTAAAACTTTCCTGGAAGCTCTCTTGTTGCGGAGAAATTATACGTACGTATTTTGACCAGCAAAAATTTACAATCATTGCGTACTTGAAATATGAAACAAAAATGGTTACTCAATTTTGATTGTTTTAGAGAATTTACAATGAAGAAGAAGTTCGTCATTGTATGCAAGTAGTTTACGTTCCCAAATTTTTAATTAAATTTCCTTTCTGTCAATCATTCTTCAGTCACAGTCATCTTAATGGAGTAATCAAATTTACTAGTTGGTTTACCCCGATAGCAAATGGAAAGACTTATTGGACCCGCGAGTCAAGTGGCGTTTCAACTTGTTGCGTTTTCAACATCACGAGCGGAACATTTGCAACTTGTTCAAACGTTACAGTAAATAAGTACTAGCCTACTGTGAAGTAATTTTTGTTGCTAATTTTAATTCTTAGTAAGAGTTATATGAACTTACAATATTATACTCAAAGAGTGAAGCCACTACTACAATTACCACAATATTTTTTCAACTACGGAGCGCTTTCGGCATAACTGCCATTCTCAAAGTTTAGAAAGCGACTGGCTTTACTCTTTGAGTATAATTTTCAATCATGGATAAACGTATAGCTTCTATTGAGAGTTATATTATTCCAACAGTCCAACATACTTTCATGAACACGTAGAAAAATTCAGTACGCTGTGGTGATGTTATAGAGTACTATTACGAAAAAAGTCCCACAAGGCAGAAATGTCACATAACATACACAATTTTACGACGCAATACCGTTGGGTAATCATCTGATCACCAAAAAGCTTGGAAAAGAAACAGCTCAAGCAAGATGAATGCAATTTACAATCTGGACCTCCAAAGTTAATATTTTCCTTTAAAAATAGACATTTAGTGAGGATTACCGTATAGTTTCAAAGTCAAAATTTTACTCAATCCCTCTCCCATCATGAATAGCATCGAGATTTGAATTTTTTCAAGTCCCACGTATTTCTGGATAGCACCAGGACTTTTCAAATAACTCACCCACCCCCTCCTAATAAAACAAGTTCCCAGTTAAAAACCGATTATTCACCGCAAAAAGTTTGGTTTTGTTTAGGAAAATGTAAAGTTTAAAATATGTTATATTCCTTGAAACGCTTAGGAATATGCATACCCGCAATTTTCAATGATCAAACCTTTACTGAATCCTTTCTAGTTTGGCCTCCACTAAAAATTAATTGCTTTCATATACTACCGGAATTCCCATATTGCCGACTGGTTGCATAGCTCGTCTGCTACAAGGAGTCGAGGTTAATTAATCCGATTTTCATTCGCAGTAACCTTGTGTGCTTTTACTCGAGAGTTGCACGTACTGCACATAAATGAGCTTGAAAATAAAAGATTCAATATCGCGAATTCTCGCGCAAAAGTATGGTTAATTTTAGTAACCTGAGATCGTATAAATAATTTTGAAACTCGCTGAAAATGGAATTACTTTGTTAAAACGTGTATTCCATTTCCCTTGTATTATGTTCTTAGCATTTCGCAGCGAATTTCTGATTCGTTTCTTCTTCTAATCCGAACTTTATCGAATTAGTTTTGAAATGAATTATTCCACTGTACAAGTTGGCTGCACAGAGTACCGCGAGGAAGATGTTCTTTAATGCACATTGTATCGCACCGTCACATATATCCTTCAACAAATTTAACCTATCTAGGTTTTCTAATTACAAGTTCGTTCCGTCTGTCTAACTTTTGTAACGTAAAAAGATTTTTGGAGCGAGACGTATTCACACAATACCTTCGTACCTTAACTCCGGTATGAACCTCGATTTTCGAAACTTATTTAAAACTCCACATTATCAAAATTTGTAAAACGGCGTTAGAGTGAGTACACGAGAGTACTCGCATCGAGTTGTATGCATAATTCACAAAGCTATACCGGTACGTGAGCAAACATTAGCTTTTAAATGACAAATTAAATCGTCTTTCTACCCTACGAATTTCACTTTATTCGGCAAATATCTATCGATACCAACTCATCATGACTAATTTGTTTGGGTTTGATGTCGTAGAAAATATCGGTTGTATAAAACGAAGTAATATCGCCGCAAGAAAAAGTGGATTTGACAGATTAAGACTTCGTGAAAAAGAAAAAAAAAAAGTTAAGAAAAAAGGGAAGAAGGGTGGGGAAAAGGGGAACAGAGAATTCCCCGCGGACAAAAAGAAGATAATAAACGCAGCGTCATTTTCTACAACGTCTAATTTTGACGAGATAGTATCCGTCGTAAAATGTTTCCTTTCGTTCGATCATCGTCTCATTGTTGCAAAATGCTTCGAATTTTGCACAATAAAATTTTTTCTTTTCAATAGTCTTTTGTATCTCGTGCCCACGAATGATCGGAACAACTAACTTACTCTTGAATGACAAAAGAAAAAGAGAAGTACGACGACAGAATTTTCGATCCAGGTTAGAAAAAATTTCCTCTTAATAATTTACTGAACCATTTCATCTGGTGAAGCATTTTGAAATTGTTCCCGGACTCACAAATATGAGCGCATTATTCTCATGGTCCCATCAGATGCTGGGATCCGGCTAAAGAGGATAGCCGAGTCAGCGATCGCTACGCGTCTGTAGCTTCGACATAAGAAATGCGTTCAACTCGATCCGATGGGAGAGAATACTAGAAGCCCTCATGGACGCAGAAGTGCCCGCATACCTGCTCAGGATGATCAGCAGCTACCTTAGCTGCCGAGAAATTGAAGCAGAGACGTCTGCGGGTACATTGAAGCGCCCAGTTACTTGTGGGATGCCGCAGGGGTCGATCCTCGGACCGCTGCTGTGATGCGTCGCATTTAACAGGATAATTAGGGTGAAGCTGCCGCCGGGTGTTAAGCTTATCTGCTATGCGGATGCACTGCTGGAACGATTGTAGCGGTGGAGAGCAGGGTAAACCAGACCGTAGTGATGCGCTGAATCGAGTCGGCCAAACTAGAACAAGCAGTAGGTACGACCTGCAAGGTGTGGAAATTGAGACCAAGAAGAAGATGAAGTACCTGGGCATCTGGTTTGACTCAAAGCCTGGCTACAGGCACCATTTCCTGATGGCAGCGGAAAAGGCAGGCCGGGTAGTTGCATACCTTAGCCGCCTGATGAGGAACCTAGGAGGGCGGAGAGAATCTAGAAAAAATATCATGATGAGCACTGCTATGTCGATCCTCCTATATGGTGGACCAGTATGGGCCGACTCCATGAAGATACCACACAGAAGAAGAGAGATGGTAAAGATCCATCGAAGAGTTGCGCTGAGGTGTGTTAGGGCCTACCGCACTGTCTTGATAGGGGCTCTTTGCGTATTAGCACGTGCTGCTTGCTTAGGAGAGAGCGGTGGTGTTCAAAGCAAATATGAGCACAATGATTGACTAAACTGAAGGCTAGACATTCCTTGCTTGAAAAATTGAAAACGAGAATCGCTCAGAGTGGCCCGCGTATTAATACGCGATCTTGATGAATGGATGGACCGAGACCATGGTTTGCCAAATTTTGACCCGACGCAGTTTTTCAGCGACCATGGTTGCTTAAGAAGTTAAGGAAAGTTGGACAGGCAATGTGTTCGCATTGCGATCGAGGGCCGGGTGATGGATTATCGCTCACTTTATTTGAGTGTCAGGCGTGAAGGCGTGAGCAGTGCAACTTCGGTCGGTCACATGCAAGAGATTGGGGTCGATAAAGCGCTTGCTCCAGTTGCCTGGTAGCCGCCATGCTAAAAACTAATGTGAATAGACTCTTCATAGCTAAAACGAGCCATAATATTGTATGGTGTTTTTGATTACTGAGGCACGTAACAGATGCTGAAATAAAGTGAGCAAAGGCGGTAGATACACTTTAATCACATTTAGACACGTTTACACAGCGGACGTTTAGCGCGACCGGTTTCGAACACGCTTGGTGATCATCGACGGGTGTCCAAATGTGATTAAAGTGTATCTATCGCCTTTGCTCACTTTATTTCAGCATCTGTTACGTGCCTCAGTAATCAAAAACACCATACAATGCTAAAAACTAGGTGTCTGTATTTGTAGCCACAGTCATTAGGAGAAAAATGGATATGGATGGAACGGGCAAATGTAGAGCCACGCTATGGTCCACTAAGCACTTGTGTACCATTCTCATACAGAAGACACTCTGCAGGATAAAGATAAAGCATAGCAATATGACGACTTCAATTTGTGTGTATGTGTGCGTTAATTTGCGTGTCAAGGAGAAGTTTGACTTGGCGATTGTCACGAAGAGGGGATCTTGCCGAAGAGATCCCTCCCTTTCTTCATGATCATGTTATCACTCAGTTCCTTGTGGTCCTGAAGTTTGTTACATGGAATTATTCTTGCTCTACCTCATTGATACAGTAGAAGGCTAAGGACGTTCTTTTGAATTCCAAATTTCGTTAGGAATTTCTCTCAGGTTTCAGATCTGAGCGGAACAAAAAGACGCAGATTTTTTGACTCGCAAATTTAAAGAAAAAATGAGATCTCTCGAGCTCTAAATCGTTGTTTAAAAAAAAAACTGCGGACTTACGCGTTCCGGATCTCGACAGAAAACACGAACCTCACCTTTCAGATTCCGGTTATCGAAAAAATTCAACAAATAAACTTTCGGTTACTTACAGTCAGAGGGAAATGAAAAAAGAGGAAAAGGAAGACACAAGAGACCCGGATACTGAGGCGCTCGGCGACTCGGTCTTGTTTTCATGTTATCGAAAGAATAAATTGAAAAATAATAACGAGATAAAAATTCTTATGAATGCGTTCGTATATTATATGTAATAACTAAGTACCTAAGTGTTTCAACGAAAATTGAAAAATAACGAATGATGCATTAAACGGTTGTTGTTCGAAAATATTTAGAAATAAATATTTTATTAAGCCGTATATTATATAAGCAATCGTTTCACTCGTATTACATGAGCCTATTGATAAAATCGTTTGGGGTGTATGCGCGCATTTCTTTAATGAATGGCGGTTCGTAAAACGTACACCTATAAATAAAGTTAGCCTTTTCAGGCGTACTTGTTTATTTTCAAACGAAACTTATTTCTCAAGTAACATTCTTTAATCCATAAAATTAATGTACAGACAAATTTTAACGATATTTTTCCTTATCCCATCTTCCCAATAGTTCTTGCAATAAATGGGAGAGCAATTATGATAGGATCTAATGTGTCATAATTGCGGGTATGAGTTTTTCATAAATCCTGTCAAGGTGGAATGGGTGTTCAAAGGCATATTATCTGTATAGATATTTTGTTTTTGAAAGGTTGAGAGAATTATTAAAAATTAGCATATTCATTGATGATTTGCGGTATGAAAACTGTGGTTCAGTCTCATAAATTCAATTCATTTTCATTCAACGTATTTGTATACAATTTATGGAATTCCAAAAACCACGCTCAAAATAAATTTTTGGGTAGTGATTGAATGATGCAGTATTACAGTGCTTGAAAGTGAAAACTCAAAATTGTTCCAAGTTCGGTATGTAATTTACCGGAAGGATGGATGAATTTCCCTCTGAATAACGCCCCATAAAACAGGAGGTCTTGCTCTGACCTAGCTCACCGACTTGATAGACCAGGCAATGTAGCAGCTGAGATGGCACGCCAATAATGTCCTAAGGGGTCCCCTAAAGTGTATCATGAAAAGTTTACCTCCTACCTCTCCGGACTCTTTTATAAGGAGGCACAAAAGTCGGCCAAATTCAGTTTCTTCAAATTTTCTCGGAAAGTGAGTCCCCCATCGAAAAATTTTAAGGGATCAAAATTGTTCTCCTTGAAATTTCCTATTAAATAGAACCCAACATGATAATATTCAGACGAACAGAGTCCATCCAGAAAGACTCCAAAGTGCGACTAATTATACAAATTAATATCGTTTTCCACTTGCCCTAGATCATGCACGCTAATCAAGTAATGTACGATGGAAGAGCTACTTCAGATACAAAATTTGGAATGAAGAAAAAAAACCTGAAACAATTTACTTTGCCCACGCCGCGCCTTCTCATCCGAATTGACGTCAGAGTCAACGAGCAAATCATCTTCCTTTTGGAATTGGAGCTTGACTGCCCTGCACAGCTTTTGCATGCTGACGAATATTTCAAAAATGCAGGTACCTATTCATGAAAACTGTTACTCTAATCACATCATGAATTACCTCATATCAGTATAATTATAATTTCCATAACAGCTACACTGTGAGGTAACACAGCCTTTCTAGATTTTACCAGTCCTGAACTAGACCTATGATAGAACGGAGAATAACCTCCTTCCTGTGATTTTACTGTCTTAAACTAAGCTTATGATAGGATGGCCGGGCATAGGCCAATTAAAAATACAGTATACTGTACAAACGGATCCAGTCAGTTAATACTAGCAGGTTTCAGAGTATATGTGACCGTAGAAGATACCCCTTGGTATCGAAACGTTGCGTTTTATTGGAAGTTTCAAATTAGTGGTGATTAAAGCCTTATTATTTTCTCTGTATCATTGTTCGTCACCACGAAAAAAAATCTAGACGTAAAAAACCTACCTAGAATGTGACTAGTCTTAAATTAGACTTGAGCTAGACCATGTAGGGGAGGGGCGTCAGAGTAGAGCGAGTGAGCCTAAAAGCTAAGAGCTTCCGCTCGTTTGCCACTTCAAAGTACTTTTGTTTGAAATATTATTTCAAAGTAGACTTATTAGACCAAGGACGGGGGCGAAAGAGCGGAGTGAGTGAGCCCCCTAAAAGCAGTTAGCTTGGAATATTTCAAAGTAGTCTTATATCAGACCAAGGGCGACAGCGAAAGAGCGGAGCGAATGAACCGCCATCCAACATAAACTAGACACGAAGTAGAGCAAGGAAAAGAGCGAACGAGCGGGGCGAGTGAGCTCTTCTGAAGCTATTAGCTTGAAATTCTTGAAAATAAGTTTTTACCAACCCAAGGAGTGAGCTACCCAAAAGCTGTTGGCTTGAAATACCCTCACTCAAAAAATACACCAAACGCTGGTGAAACTGGCCCTCAGACCTAACACGTGAGCCGCTCAATCAATCATAAAGCAAACCAGGCTGACAATGAAAAGGAACGAGTGAAAACCTTACGAGAGGACATAGGCGCGGACAATTAGGCGCGAAGAACTGAAAAATCAAGTAGGCGCCCATTCAAGTAGACGCGAGAACGATTGGGCGCTTACGCGCGAATTAATTTTTTTTTATTAAAATGAAATAATTTTTAAAAATTAATTGAGCTATTTTATCATTACCAATATTAGCAAAGGGAATCTCGCTTGTCGCATTTGCAGAACGCCGCCCCTTCCTCCATAGTGGAGTGGGTACGGGTTGCGTATGCATTTAATTTTGTTTCCCCCAACCTGGAATCGACCCTTTCGGGTATAACTTCAGTGTTGGAAGAATCTCCTACGCGAACCCCCTCTTCTACTTGACAACCGCCAAGTTGCTTTGGCAATCGCCAAGCTGCAGTGCCCCCCTGGCACGCAAAATAAACTAGGGACACTCGCATAACCACCACAGACACTATCACATCATCAAGCTGAATGGTGTCCTTCTTCGTCGTCTTCCTGCAGATCCGGATGTTGATGGTACACAGGTGTCGAGTAGGCCAGAGCGTAGTTCTACATTTGCCTATTCCATTCCTGGTCCATCTTTTTCTTCATAACGGTGGCCGCAAATGCAGACACCTGGTTCCATGCTTCTTCGGAGCCCAGCATGGTGGGTACCAGGCTACTCGGAACAAGCGCTTCTTCTACCGCCTAAGCTTGTCCCGCTCACGCTTCCACGCCTCGCACTCAAATAAGGTGTGCTGTGGTCCTTCATCCCACCCTTAATCGCAGTGCGAACACGAAGCCTGCTCAACTTTCCTTAGCTTCTCATGAAGGTACTTGTTGAAGCAGCCATGGCCGCTTAACACCTGCGTCAGGTGAAAGTTCAGCTGACCATGGTCCCGGTTCATCCACTCATCAAGGTCGCATATTAGCACACGGGTCGTCCATTTGCCCAGCTCACTCTGGGCAATTCTCGCTTTCCATTTTACATGCAAGGAGCGCCTGGCCTCCTGTTTGACCCGTAAAGCTTCTTGGTTGGTCGTCGTTGTCTTCTTTGCTTTGAACACCACCGCTCTCTCCTCAGCAAGGAGCTCAAGTGGCGGTGAACGTGCTAATATGCAAAGAGCCGCCGTCGAGACAGTGCGGTAGGCACTAACACACCTCAGCGCAGCTCTTCGTTGGATTTTAACCATTTCTCGACGTCGGTATGATATCTTCATGCAGTCGGCCCATACTGGGGCACCATATAGGAGGACCGACATGGCGGTGCTCATCATGATCCTTCTTCTTGCCTCCTTCGGCCCTCCCAGGTTCCTCATCAGGCGGGACAGGTATCCAACTACCCCACCCGCCTTTTCCGCTGTCAACAGGAAATGGTGCCTAAAGCTCAGCTTCGAGTCAAACCAGATGCCCAGATATTTCATCGTCTTCTTGGTCGCGTTTTCCTCATCTTGCAGGCGAAAGGTGGGTGACTTGAACTTTTGACGGGTCGTGAATAATATGGCCTCCGTCTTATCCACGGCGAGTTCAAGTTTTTTTCAACCCTATAGAGGTAATGGAAACCCTATTATATTCCAACATTTATTCTGATTTTAACACAAGTTGAATAAATTACTAACAACAATTTAATTAATTAAAATAATATTATTTTATTAATAAAATTTCTAAGGAAATTAATTCATTATTAATTTAAAAAATTATTACTTTGAATTTAGGTTACTTGAAAAAAAAGTAATTAATTGATAGATTATTAATATTTTTATTAATAATAAAATTAATTAATCAATTTAATTTAAGTTTAATAATAATAAAAATTTAATATTAATATTTATATTTTTTAGAATTATTTATTTTTATACTTTGTTTAGATATAGTTTTGAAAATTTTATTAATGTTTTTTTTTTAATTTTTTTAAATAAATTATTATAATTATGATTTAATTAAAAATATTAATTAATTTAATTTTAAAATATTTATAATTAAATAAATAAATTTTCTTTATTAAATTAATATATTTTACTTACCTAAATAATTTTATAAATAAATTTTTATTGCAGAGGGAACAGGATTTAGGCGAACCAAGTTACAAAAAATACGTCACAGCGTCCAAATGAATGCGGCGTCTGAATGATTGTTGCGCCTAATTGTCCGCGCCTATATGACCGTAACCCTATGTATTATACTCGTAATGCATGGTAGTATTCAAGAAAATTATAAAATTATCAAAGGTATTTTATTTGCATTAAGAATAGCAAAAATATTAATGAACTTCAAGATTGTTTAGGATATCATTCAGTCACCGAAGTAGAATTTTTTAGTATATTTGTACGATTCTATTGTCTTTTGACATATACCAGCTCTGAATTCTCTCCAACGAATGTGATCAACTTGGAAGCGTGTGCGGTTTTCAGCGTTGTCATTTTACAGTTTAGAGTAAATTATCCTTCAATTAATTTACATTTCTACGTATACGCGCTGCACCATTTAGAAAACGCAAGAGTAGAGCAACATGTTACAGCGATTTTATCAGCATTGATGAGAAAATCATTCGAACCTTATGAACCAACATACGGTTGAAAGTTCAAGTCGGATAAGTTACTCAATAAAACCACAAACCCAGTCCAGCCTAATTTCATTCGTGGATTTCACTATTAAAATTGTATTTTCAGTATACGTCCTTACAGGATTTAGCGAACGCTTCGTACGACCCTCGGCTTTGTATAGAACAATATATGTTCGCAATATGATCCTTTTAATAGTATAGGTTTACGCTTTAAAGGTAGCAAAAATTCATAGTTTGTAAATTTATGTCGCAATCTTACAGCCTTACAACGTTGAACTTTTATAACCTATGGCACCTCTAAAATTGACGTAAATTCCCATAAAACGTATTACTGTTTTTAGTGTCATGCGATCGCATCGCTATATATCTGGTAACATGCTCTTAACCAAAATTAGAGAAAGAAATTTTTCTAAGAAAATGTAACTTATTGTCAACTTTTTAACCACCAATATTTTCAACTTAAACATGGAGACGATACAACTCATTTTGCACCGTATTTGTTAGAGCTGATGTGCTGTGAGCTCTTCTAACATAAACTTTTTAGTCAATGTCAACACGTATGAAGATCGCTTTTTCTCATATTCCATCTCAATTCATTTTAGTGACATTGATGGATTGAAGTAGGGATGACTGGACAGAATAGGAATTCCGAGGCTTATTTTTCATTTTTCGTTAAGAATTGAAGAATTCTCTAAAATTAAGGGGTGAATACTTGTCGCGCATTTAAACATTGTGTATTTATTTTGTAAAACCTTGATTTGCAGTTATAGAAAAGTTTTTGAATTCTTTCGAGCCAGGGCCGTAGCCAGCGCCAAGGCAGCCAAGGCAATGCCTTGGCTGGCAAGTGCGCTTGCCTTGGCTGGCAAAATTTTTCTTTTGGGAGGGGGGTGTGGGGGGTAAAAGTTGCCTTGGTGAAGATGTTATTTGCCTTGGCACCACTGACGATCTGGCTACGGCCCTGTTTCGAGCGTTCTTTAGTGTTGTGTTCGCCAGTAAATTTCGTCGTTGACTGTAACAAGTCATTCGCGTAGTAGGTTGATTTTTTTCAAGAAAAAAAAAAAAAATACCGAACGAAGAGAAGACTGATCTTTTATTATGTTTCGAGATAACACTTCGTTGATTGAGGTGAACAGGGAGCCTCTGTTTTAAAGGAGAATGAACACTTTTAGATAAAATATTTTCATTACTTCTTGAATTCTCTCTTTTAACAGGGCCGAGAGCTAGAAATTCTGCTACGCTTCGTTGCTTTCAAAATCTTTACCTTTAGAGATCTCGAAACTCGACATTTTACCAAGTTTCTTTTCTCCAGAAAGCAAGAAGTTTGAGATTCTTTCAAGTCCCTCCAATTACTCGCGTATGTGATATAGAGCTGGAAAAGTTCTTGATATCGGGGCTCAAAGTATTTCTCCTTCTTGCCGACCAATGAGACTGGCCTATAAATCGGAAGAGGCTGAGAATTTATCCGAATGCACGGCTTTTTGAGGAATGGAAGAAAAAGATGACATTTCGTATTGATGGACTTTGCTTCTCGGGATCGCCTTCTTTCCTTCTCTGCACTTCAAAATTACCATTTTATCTTCTCGCCGAGTTTCTTACGAATTCGAACTCCTCCGCCAAAAAATCTTCAATAGTGTAATCCGCTCCCAACTTGACTGTGGTTCTCCAATAGACCGATTTCCTGTGATTTCAAAGTCATGTCTTCTTAGGGCTGCATTTGCAGTCTGAGTGATCAATAAAAATGTGAACAACTTTGTCACTATTCAATCTACCCAACTTTCGTTTGTTCACTCGGCTTGGAGCCGCGAGAAAGAGGGACAGCAAGAACAGAAATTCAGCTGCATTATGTGACGTCGCTCGGAAATCGGGCTATTTGCACACACTTCGACAAAACAAAAGAATTTCCCTCCCATTTTCTCTGCCTTATGGACGAGCCAAATCGGGACCCAGAAGGGGATATGCAGTCTCTATTCCGTGTAAAATACTCCCTTCTCTTCCGCCTCAATCTACGAATCCTACTGTCCAACAAATCCTCATTCTTGCACACTCGTCACTCCGTCAAGTTCCTCTATTTCTTTTCTAAGGATACCTTGTGGACTTGGATGCAAAACAGTCTCTGCAACTGATCTCTCCCTCTCGTATCTTCACAAATCCTATTATTGCTCCCCCATCCTCTCCTCTCGATATAATTTCCAGTCCTCCTTATTCTGCAACAAGTTTTCATCTCTTTAAAAAAGCTCTAATTCTTCGGTCGACCTCAAACCGCCCTCTCCAACGCAAGGAGATCATCCTAACTCGTTCCATCGACTCTTTTGACATATGTATGCTTTTGGCCAGACATGAAAATTTCGACATGCAGTATATTAGGCTATAATAGACCTACCATACAGTATACCAGGCTAAGCAATGCTAATGGACAAAGTTCGTCAGCTAGCTAGAGGATATCAAAACAATCAATATTGATGACAACACAGCATGTGCTGTCAGCCGTTCTCTAATGTCAAGCGAGTTTGGGTTGCGTGCGTTTGAATGTTGTTACCTCCACAATCGTTGTCGACCCCCTTGGGAATAACTTCAGTGTTGGAGGAATTTTCGTCATAAAGCATCCCGGCTGGAAGTTGAAATTTCTTCAAGTCCCTAAAGTCGGTCAAGGTCATTGATGACGTGATAAAGCACCTC
This sequence comes from Aspidiotus destructor, assembly GCA_035079395.1. Classification (NCBI taxonomy): domain Eukaryota; kingdom Metazoa; phylum Arthropoda; class Insecta; order Hemiptera; family Diaspididae; genus Aspidiotus; species Aspidiotus destructor. The sequence goes on along the minus strand of JAVHKZ010000003.1, from coordinate 2,979,119 downwards.
ACGTCACGTCACGCAGTTCACAGAAAGTCCCGGACGTGGACGTTTTCTGAGGATGTAATCCGCCTAACAATTTAGAAAGTTGAAATTGTTCAAAGTCCCTAAAGTAGGTCAAGGTCATTGATGATGTCATAAAGTGCCCCACGTCACGTCACGCAGTTCAGAGAAAGTCCAAGACGCGGACGTTTTCTGAAGATGTAATCCGCCTAACAAAATAGAAAGTTGGAATTGTTCAGAGTCCCAAAAGTAGGTCAAGGTCATTGATGACGTCATATAGTGCCCCACGTCACGTCACGTCACGCAGTTCACAGAAAGTCCCGGACGTGGACGTTTCCTGAGGATGTAATCCGCCAAACAAAATAGAAAGTTGAAATTGTTCCAAGTCCCTAAAGTAGGTCAAGGTCATTGATGACGTCATGAAGCGCCTCACGTCACGTCACGCAGTTCACAGAAACTACCAAACGCAGACGTTTTCCGAGGATGTAATCCACCTAACAATACTATGCCTGTTATAATGAAGGCTGGAAGTCGAAAGGTCATTGCTGACGTCATGAAGCGCCACACGTCACGTCAAGTCACGCAGCTCACAGAAACTCCCTGACGCAGACGTGTGAGGATGTAATCTCCCAAACAAAATGGAAAGTTGAAATTGCTTTAAGCCCCTAAAGTAGGTCAACATCATTGATGACGTCATGAAGTGCCACCCGTCACGTTACGCAGTTCACAGAAACTCCCAGACGCGGACGCTTTTTGAGGATGTAATCGCCCTAACAATACTACGCCTGATATAATGAAGGCTGGAAATTGGAATTTCTCCAAGTCCCTGAAATAAGGCAAGGCCATTATCGACCCGTCACGTCACGCAGTTCACAGAAAGTCCCGGATGTGGACGTTTTCTAAGGACGTAATCCGCCTAACAAAATAGAAAGTTGAAATTGTTCCAAGTCCCTAGAGTAGGTCAAGGTCATTGATGACGTCATGAAGCCCCTCACGTCACGCAGTTCTCAGAAACTACCGAACGCAGACGTTTTCCGAGGATGTAATCCACCTGACAATACTAGGCCTGTTATAATTAAGGCTGGAAGTTGAAAGGTCATTGCTGACGTCATGAAGCGCCACACGTCACGTCACGTCACGCAGCTCACAGAAACTCCCGGACGCAAACGTGAGGATGTAATCTCCCAAACAAAATGGAAAATTGAAATTGCTTTAAGCCCCTAAAGTAGGTCAACGTCATTGATGACGTCATGAAGTGCCACCCGTCACGTTACGCAGTTCACAGAAACTCCCGGACGCGGACGCTTTTTGAGGATGTAATCGCCCTAACAATACTAGGCCTGATATAATGAAGGCTGGAAGTTGGAATTTCTCCAAGTCCCTGAAATAAGTCAAGGTCATTATTGACCCGTCACGTCACGCAGTTCACAGAAACTCCCGCACGCGAACGTTTTCTGAGGATGTAATCCCCCTAACAAAACGGATAGCGGGTTCCCCGCTGATAAAAAGAAAGAGGAATCTCCTGGCCCAAGCAGGTATCGAATCCACGTTTTCTTGTTTCCATGACGAGTCCTACGCTACCAGGCTCTGACTTCAACTATATGATTCCTTTAGAACATCCGCACCATATACCATCCTTCACTCAAGTAGGAACAATCAGCCTGGCATTTTCGTCTCGTGGTGGACTCCTCGAGAGAAAAAAAATGTAAGAACGCAGGCGTTTTCATGATAATTTCGAGTAGGTGGCATTGCACTAAACTCACAGATAGAATTACAAGCTGCAAGTGTCATTAGTAGCCAGCGGCCCGGCCCGGTGCTTATAGATTTACCCTTCTTTAATTGTTGCCCTGTACACACTACTTAAGTCTACAGGGCGGTTGTTATACTAATTGAACGGACAGCAACAAAGTGCGCGCGGTGCGTAAGTTAGGCAACCAGGGGAAACTACGCGAAGTACGATAGCACATGAGCGGTCGTACTTGGCGTACTTCGCACTTTTGTTAGTGTAATATCCGCCCAGAGCTCTCCTAAGGCACTCTAAAGCGGCGAGAGAACATGTTTGCACGACCTACCTCTGAGTCTCATTACACGTCTATCAATCTATGTCCTGGATATGCTAATAATCTTGAATGCCATTAAAAAGGCCCTCCCTCCTTACATTATAAAGAATTGCGGCTAGTGAGACGTTGAATTTTCAACTTTTTTCTTTCGAAACCCTAAATTAATTGTATACATTATTTGCGCGTTTTGTCGAGAACTCATTCATCATAAGATATTTTGATATAAGTAATTTTGTGTGAACCTATCGCTCTAGAGAATGAAACATCGACGAAGAATTCATATTAGAAAGTTTAGATATCTACGTTGCATCGAACAAAAGATATTCGTATGTCACCGAAAGAAAGTTCACGTTTTCTTCGCTACACATTTTAGGTACCTCTTCGCTATCCTTTTGAATATCCGTACGTCAGCATTTCTACCACAGAACAAACCTTATCGTGAAATTCTGCTCTGTATCTTCAGGTGTACGCTTCCGAACACTTTTTTCGCTACCACATTTAACGAGAAAAAAATTATACGGTTGTAAATCTTGTCTTCCCGCACTCACCACAATGTTTTACCAGATGTCCAAACGATTGTGGTGTACACTACGTATGTCTGTTCAATATGAACTTAAATACAGCCCAACTTGACAAGAAAGGACGGAAGTAATCGGCGTAACGGCAGCTTCTTTCTCGTGAGACTCACTAATTGGAACGAAGCTCTCTAAACATTTTTACACGCAACGCGCAAGATGATAACCTTACAACATTTCCAAGATGATAACGTGCACTATTTCTTTTTTGAACGAGCTCGACGTAAAATTAATAGAAATTTAATATCGTAAGCTTATATATACACAAGCGAGTCTTGAAGACAAAAAAAACGTATCAATATATATAGACGAGGAGAATTGCATCGATAAACTCATTTTCTTTAAAGTTAATGAATTCCCCTCTAACTCCATCAATCAACCTATGTTGAGCGTGAAAGATTTTGCATTCCGTCTCTCTCGTACGAAAATATTTTTTGCTAAATTTTATGAATAAAAAAGTCATTATAAAATTCCCGGGAAAAATATCAAGTTTTCAGAAATGTTTGTCCGCACCTGTTATCCCGAGGACGAGAAACATGAGCACCAAAAATATCGCACTGAAAATATTACCGCCGAAAATCCTCGCGTTGATGAATTTTCTCCAACACTCTCTGAATTGGCCTGCTCATTTTTCCTATATTCGAGTGGAAAGCGTGCGGTACAGACTAGTTCGTTTTTTTTTTTGTTTTAAAAACGACAAATTACAAAGAGAAATGCGTGGGGTGAATCTTTTATGCAGAACACAAAAATTAAAAAGAAGTTGGTACTTCGTACACGCTGAAAACACAAAAATGGTATCCACCTCTCCGATACACATACGAAAGAATCTGAATAGTTTCAAAATAGAATATTTTTATTTCCTGCAATTTTTGAATGAAGTTATTCATCGAGCTGATGGTTCCGACATAAATGTAAAGTTGGTGAGAAGGAGCAAGGAAAATAGGTGTCTCAAAGAACTATAATCGACAGATGAATGTGTGCTAATTGGAGGATGGGCAAAATCCCGGGCATTTTTACGAAAAAGAGGGTACAATGTCATCACAAAAATTACAAGCTGAGGAAGGACTTTCCGAAATGTTATCAGAGGAAGCCTTTTGGCTTGAAACCATATTGAGTTGAAGACAGTTGATGAGTAGAGGGGGTAAGGGTGGCTTGAAGACCTAGAAAATATCCTCGGAGTATTACGCTTCCAAAATCTCGGCTCACAAAGGAGAGATTTAGCTGGAACGTACTCAGAAATGGGAAAGAAGCGATTCAAAACACGTACGAGTCTCGCTGCCATAGCGAAAGAGATGCAGCACATATAATACTTAGAGGAATCAGAACGAAACTGCTATCCTCATATAGACATAGTTTTTTAGGACGTTTGTAAAATATACGGGCCATAATTTTTTGTTAAGTATTGATGTCAAACGGTTTGCATTGATCGTATCTATGATACAGTTCATTGAACATTTCATTATTTTGTAATTCGATACCGTTGTACGTAATATAATAAATGTAAGTGGGAGTAACAAAATCACCACAGAATTGAACAAGTTCAAAGCATCTGATTACCGTAGAAGTTTGTGAAACTATAAGTAAAATCGTAATATTGTTTCTATAGAGTTATCTAATACTTTTGTCTCTTTTCCTGGTACGTCTCTATAATAATCTAAATCACTAGCTACTGGAGCAAAACTTCTTCGTTGTAACAAATTGTTGAACGATGGATGACGACAAAAGAAATAAGAATGCGCTGATAAGGGTCAGTGAGAAACCGTTAGAAACAGACTCCGAGCTTTTTTGAAGTAATATAAACGTGGTAATTTTTACGCTCTTATAAAGATACTATACGTACACATATACATGAAAAAATAAGAAGTATATAGAATTGGAAGCCATCGAAAAAACTTTTCAGACTTAGTTCCAAAAAGATGTCATTTCTATCTGGCGTGTGTCACATGCAATACATCGCGTTAAATTATTAGCTATAACTTGGTTACGGTATCACCAAAAAGGAGAAACTTTTTCCCGCGAAGAGTTCATCCGGGAAAAGTTAGTAGTCGAGACAAGATGTCCATAAAAGAAAGGGTTCGTCTTAAATAAAATTCTTGAGACTGATCGTAAATACTTTTCAAAAATATATGTATAATATCTTGTCGCTGAAGCAACAGTAACAGGATCGGTGTACACAACTACACCGAAACTAGATGTAGGTTTTTTAACATCATATTTCGAACATGAATTCAACTCGTCACAGTAGGCCCTAAGAAGTGCAATTCTATCCCGCTATAATATATGATACTTCGTTACCCTATAGTTTAACGTATTTTCAACAGAAAAAAATCACAGGTGAGCGCCCTTTTTCTCCAGTTCCTATAGGGCTCTTCCACCAATGCATGCTGCATAACAATTCCCCTGATTCTTATTGTAATGGCAGTGAAAATAACATTGCTCTTATGTAACGTAACACCTCTATGGTTTTGATGTATGCAATCAATTCTACACATAAGAGCTTATTTTCACTGCCATTACGATAAGAATCAGGGGAATTGATATGCAGCATGCATCGGTGGGAGAGCCCTATGTGAACCGGGCAGCGCTCTAAAGTTGCGCTGGAGCTGGAAGAGATCAAAAAAGGATTCTCGGCTCAATCTTACAAAGAAAATCTCACTAAAATCATATTAATGAAAAGAAATGTCACAAAAGTACCTAAACTATGGCGGTATATGGGAGAAAAATGACACATTTGAAATAACTTTCAATTGTGGCTCATTTAGCTTTCTAAGAATCCATAAAACAAGTCCACAAACACACATTTGACACATTAGATGGGATGACAAATCTTTCAATTCCGCTTCATTCAACATTTTTCTTCCATATTCAAACTGGGGAACACTAGAATAATTTGACTTGTGGACATCCCATTTGCAAATTTGATTAAGGACCTGCCCTCTGGCGGCAAAACAAATACTGTTTGCTGATTGGTGCAATTAACATCAAAAGGTGAAGATGTGAAAAAATCATACAAAAATGTCCAAAAGGGATTTTATCTGAAAGATATGCGCTACAACTTTCATTCTTTTCATTTATAAATAAAACAATATTTAGGGCACTAGAGACGATTTTATTAATTGTATAACCTCTTATCAGTCATGGGAACTAACGCTATTGATAGTTTTTGGAAAAAACTATCGGAAAAACCATCGACAATAGTATTGTCGATAGGGATTGTGGAATAACTGTTATTTTAACAGTTATGACCGTTAACCAAAACACAATGAGAATGTCTGACAGATTGACCGATAACTGTTTCAAGTAAAATGTGGAACTGACCGTAACCCTTTGACCGTTTAAACATTACGGTCAATTGGTCATAACATGTTGACAGTTATCTTTTCAATGTTTTTATGTATAAAAACATATTTTTTGAATTAAAAAAACATGTTTTTCCCCATACTGTTATGACCAAATCATTTTTCAATAATGGTCATCACCGTTTGACCGTTTTGAAAAATACTCTATGTGACGGATAACCGTTGACCGTTTAAAATTATTTTGGTTGCAATCCCTAATTATCAATAGTTGGAAAATTTTTCTTCTTCTAATCAAAATCACAAAATTGATGGGAATTTACTGATAAAACATTTGAAAGAAAGTTGCTTTTGGAAATGAATGCGATGAATGACAGCATCAAATTCACAGTGGAAAAAGGCAATGAGACCATCAACTATTTGGATAGTAATAGGATAGATAGTACAAAATCTACAGGAAGCCAACGCACACAGACACTATCATCCCAAATGACTCCTACCACCACCCTAAGCACAAGCTAGCGGCAATTCAGAACTACTGCCATCGAGCTATTTCTGTACTAAAGAACAATGAAGAGAAGAGGAAAGAAACAGAGGTAGTAAAGCAGATCGCAAAAACCAATGGCTACCGTAGTGGTGTGGTGGAGGCAATCTTTAGGAAAAATGGAAAATAAAAAGGGAACCCATGAGAGCACGGTGAGAAAGTACTCCGGATCAATACCATACATAGGAAAGTATACAAATAAAGTGATAAAGGCGTTCAATGGCTATGAAGTAAATGTGGGTATCCAGAATAACTTACCCATGGTGAAAAGAATTAGCAACGACCAGACGGAAGCCAAGGATGAGGGGAGCTTGAGTGGAGTTTACAAGCTCAGCCGCCCAGTGCGAGGGCATATACATTGGTGAGACTGGGAGAAAGTTTGAGATCAGGAAGAAGGAGCACAAAATGTCAAAGGAGAAAGAAGATGGCAAATCACTGTTTGGTAAACACTGTAATGAGGAACACCACAATGGAGATGGGATATTTGAAATCATACGTGTAGAGAATCGCTTGAAAAGAAGAAAACTCTGGGAGCAAATGGAGATTGCAAAAGCCAAGAGGAAGAAAGCCTTCCTCCTGAACAATGTAGTCACATTCGACAGCGAAAAATTATTCGGCCTGGTGATTGGACGAGAGAAGAAGAACAGAGTTGACCAATAAGATGGCAGGAAACCAGTTAGCCATTAGGAACACCGTATTTAGCTTTAGAATGAGAACCAATCACTAAGCACCAAGCAGCATGTTTTAGCCAATAAGAATGCATTGTCTAAATAGTGTAAGAATAAGTCTCTGAGTGAACCAATCACAGCACAGCATTGTTACAGCCAATAAGATCACAGTGTTATACTATAAAAACTCTTGTTTAAGGCCTTTTCTTCAGTTGCGACACAACTGATGATGGGATAACACCCGAAAGTACTTTTGTAAAAGCAACTATTAAAGTAGAATTGTACATTTGAAAAGACTTTTTCAAAATCACAAAATTGATGGGAATTTACTGATAAAACATTTGAAAGAAAGAGAAAGGAACTGGAATGTCAAATCTGTTCACCGTTCACTTTTGGTTACAAGTGCTTTTTAAGTGTGGGACCACGTTTTTATGGTATTTCTTATTCGCGCCCATCATCTGGTATAACACTAAAATACATTCCTGGACATGATTTTCCAAAAAAAATAACGATCAGGAGAAAAGTATCTTAGCGCAGGTACTTTTCTCCTGATCAATGTTTTCCATCCAAACTATCAATAGTATTGATAGTTCAAGGAAAAACTATCAGAACTATTGATAGCATAAGACTATCGATTATTGTTCATCACTACTTCTTATCATCAAAAATACATCATCACCTTTTGATGTTACTTCCTCATTTCGCCGTATGCAGCGCTGCCCTAATCAAATTTGCAAATAAAAGATGTCAACAGATGCACGTTCTACAAATCAGAGGAGATGACAAAACGTTCAATTCTGTTTCATTCAAGAGATCCCAATATGTACGGCCGCATAGTTTTGACTTTTGATACCTCTTACAACTTTGAAAGAAGTACCACTGCTGGTGAACAAATTGCGCGTGTTGTTATCGCGATCCTGGTGAACGCCCGGTTCAAATACATACCACCATTTAGTTTGGATATTCGCATCAGGATGCAAATATGTAGGCAGCCCTAGAGTTGTGCCTGAAAAAGTAATGCAGCAAAAATGCCATATAGGCGAAAATGCCATATAAACACGTATGAAACTAAAATGGGCTGCATCTTTGTCAATATTGAAAAATACAGAAAAGTTGTAAGAGCTTTTTTCAAAATCATTATCATACATAGAATGACCAAGAAGAAAAATTAATATTTCAACAATTTACTGAAAAATTACATTTACAGGCAGCTTCCAAAAATGGCCACCACAGTTTTTATACAGGGCGCGCCTACTTTGCATCCTCAGCGACAGAGTTTGAAAACCAAACAATTTTTGGAGGCTGATAGCAAAATCCAAAAGCTAGATTGAAGCTGAAAAGTCAAAAGCCAGAAGCAAAAGTTTTATTACAGTACAGTTTTGACATGTTTGATGTCTTTTCTCTACCCGTAATTCTTGAAAATTGTCCGGGCGTCCGACTGTGACCTTGGGACTTGTAAAAATTTTGGTCAAAAACAGAAATAATGAAAAAAAATGAAATAAAAGAAAATAAAATAAAAAATAAATAAAATAAAATAAAATAAAATAAAATAAAATACAATACAATAAAATAAAATAAAATAAAATGAAAATATGAAAAAAATAAGATAGAATGGAAAAAAAATGAAATGAAAAAAGAATAAAAAAATTAGATAAGATAAAAAAATTTAAAAAAAATTTAAAAAATGACATTAAAAAAAAATAAAATAAATAAATTAAATTAAATTAAATTGAAAATGGAAATAAATGTCTGGGAGGTCATTGAGAAATTTGCGAGTACCATCCTCTCTCTAAAAAAAAAATGATGAAAAGAATGAAATAAAAAAATATAATAAAATCAAAAATGATTCTGAAAAAACTCATCAGCCTGAAATATACTAAAGTAGACTTGTACTGTACCAAGAAGCGGGACAAACGAGCGGAGCGAGAGAGGCCCAGTATCTCATTGGCTTGAAATGTACTAAAGTGGACTTGTACTGGACCAAGAAGCGGGACAAACGAGCGGAGCGAGTGAGGCCCAGTAATCTCATCAGCCTGAAATATACTGAAGTAGACTTACACTAGACCAAGAAGACTCATTAGCCTGAAATATTCCAAAGTAGACTTATACTACATCAAGCAAGTGAGTCCCAGAAAGCAGTCAGCCTAAAATACTCTAAAGCAGACTTATACTAGTAGAAGAAGCTGGAAATTTCGGAAATTTTTGAACTGTGAAGAGCTTATGAAGACTGGCGAAAAGACATGAAACATGATCTTTATATTTTTGGCAACGCCGAGAAATCCTTCCTTTTTTTATTCAGCTTTTCCAATTGTGGCATAGCATTTCACAATGAAGACGCATTAAAAGAAAAAAAAATAATAATGAAAAGTCAAAAGCTGAAAGCTAAAAGTCAAAAGCCAAACGATCTCTGGAAGCTGAAAGTATAAACTCTGAAAGCTAAATTAAGCCAAAAATGTTAGCAAGAAGCGCAAGTTCTATTTTGAAATCAAGAATAAAAAGCCAAAGGCGAAAATTTTATCGTTTGGCTTTCAAACTCTGCTCAGTGAATTGCTTCCATTAGTGTTGGAAACCATTGATAGACTAGGACTGTTGATATATACTATCAGGAAAAACGATAGTTTTGTAAAGAATGTCGATAGTAAACTATCGATAATTTGAAAATTTTTCTTTTTCTTATCAAAACCACAAAATGGTGGGAATTTACTGATAACACATTTGAGAGACAGAGAAAGAGAAAGCAACTGGAATGTCGGATAACGCCGCTCTGGCTTCTGGAAAACGGATGTGAAAATTGAAAATGTGCGCCAGTTCAATGAATTAAGTTTGTGCATCACGTTCATGATGGTCTCCTATAGAAGACAATCAATCATGATACAGGGTAGTAACTATCACTTTTGAAAGACAAAGCTTTGTTTATTCTCATCACGGAGCAATTGAGTAAAGAACTGCCGGGATATTTTTATAGAAGCAAAACGTTTCAGGAAAATGAAATAATCGAGTCAAGGCTTTTTCTATATTCACATTCGCATAAAGTGCTCTGTAGGTGCGCTGTAGCTGATGTCAAGAAGGTGATCATGGCGTTTTTCATTGTAACACAGCGTACTCAAAAATTCAGTTTTACCTTCTCAAATATTGGTTTTTTGTGAAAATGGCAAGGAACAAAAGGTGCAGCCCTCTTCATTTCCTTTCAGTTAAGCTTAATTTCAGATTTTTTGGACGACTTTTTTCATCATCATCACCTTTTCAGCAGCTTCCGCAATTATATCCGTCATGGTAAACGTAGAGCGCGCTTCTTTTGATTTTATTCGCAAATGGCATAAATTGCATACTTATTCCTTCACGTTTTATCAATGGTGCGGTGGAGTTTCTATACATAAGATGCGCAGCCAATCAGCATTGACTTTTGAAGTCACCTTTTCAAAGCAAATGACCATTTAATTTGAAGCTTGCCAAACGCCTGTAAGCTATAATGAAAAATGCAACAGTATTGACTTGAAGATGATTTAAACCAACTTGAGGTTCAACTCAAACTGAAATCAAATGCATGTAGTAATGATTGGAAAGAGCTTTGGTTCGACTCAAAACTTTTTTATTGCAGCAACAATTGCTTAGGGGTCATTTTCAGTTTGGACGGAACCTTCTGTAGGCGACGCACAATGAATCTTTATTGTACTTAAAATTTGCTCTCATATACTATTACACCTCACAACGCTCTGATAGGGAGAATTTACGGATTCAATATTTTTAGAAATGATAGTTCGTTATTTGATTCTAGTCGAGACGGAGTCAATTTCTCACGTTGCTCGTTATAATGCATCATACGTATTGATCCGTGTTTTCAAACCCTCTCATTTTAGAAATACGAAAGAATCGTTATATGTCAGTCGAGTCCTTTTAGTCTTCAACGTTTTAGTCAGTTCATGAAAAATTAATTTCATTTTCACGAAATACGACTGGAAACCGCATGCGTTCGAGACAAAATCTATGTACAGGCCTATATATCTTTTTACCCTCTCCTCATCTTGCGATTTTAAATTTTCAATAAACCAATTAGGTTTGCGTTCCCATTTTCACAATTTGATATTGAAACCATTCACGTCAATAATGGTGTCGGGAGTATAGAGAAAATTCCACTCCAAAGAATAAAGAGGAATCCTTTACCTCGTACACGAAGTAAATACGAGAAAGTGAATTCCTCTTTCTTTGTCGCGCGCCACTTCAATTATTTTGAAAGAACACGATTTGGAATTTATTTTCTTGTCGTTACATATCGAAGGAATTCGACAGAAAAATTCGAAGCTGCGACTGACGTGCTGGGTAGTATGTACTACCCCATTCTGACGAAAAAGGTTATAGTTGAAATGATGAATATGAGAGAAAAACACGACTTGTATAAGAGGAAAGCGCGTAATAAGCGACGGGAACTTCATTTGGAAGAAAAAAGCTTGACGGATTACCCACATTTTGCCGAAGTATGTACATATACTTACAAACATCGCCTCAGAGGAGAGTGCAGAATAAGTACGAGCAAGCAAAGAAAATAAAAGTGCGATCTTAAATTCATGAATTATTCAACGTAAACTTTCGTTTCACCGTATAATTCATTTTCTGTACGAATAGCTCGCCTAATATAAGGCTCTCACTCCGGCTCCGCGTAAGGCAATTCCCGTTATGCATTCTGAGGTTAAACCTGCCAATGCGTGTAGAGGGACGATAAATAAGATTCGTCGCTCTTCCACACTTTCCTATATAGATTTGTTTTAGATCTATAAGAACCTTCCAACGATTTCTGAATTCTATTTACCAAGATAAATCCTTTTTTAAGACAACGAATTCGATTAAATATCAAGAGAAATTGACTGTAGTCGACTACAGTCATACTTCCCGGCCACTCTTATCTGATATGAAAAAGCCTATGCTCTGCAAAAGGTTCCCAATATGACACGCCATTGTGTTGCCTACAAATCAGATACTTTCTTGATGGGCTTTCTTAGTCCTAGAAATATCGTTACAATTTCAATAGATTTGTGAAAGCTAGTGCACCACTAGATGTCCGATGTCGTTTCAATCAATCAGCTTGGAAACTTGCTCCTACAATTTTACCTCATCGATCGATTTAAAATTTGCTGGGCAAGAAGATACAGCCTTTGAGTTTCAAAGTTCTCCAGTTTTCAACACTTGACATTATGAAAATAGAAGAATAATGGGCTTCTAACAAGGAATGCACGCGTAATCCAGTTATACTCGTCATTTCCCAAGATCCTTTCTGGTATCTACCGATTTAGGCTAACTTGGATAGCTTCTTTATTTCTTCTATAGAGCTTGAAACTGAACGTTTCTTGGGATATATACTTTCATGATCCTGAGATATTGAAGTTGAAATCTGAGCTAACTAACATTGATAATTAAAATGTCACGACAGGGGAGAGGGGATATTTTCTTACGCCCTAATGTCAGTTTTTTTTATGTATATACATACGTAGCTCATTCAATAGCCTCCAAGTCACCCTTTTCTCTCTTAGTGTAGACCAAACTCTACCTCTCTGACAACATATAGCATTGCACCCTCTCTGAACTTCTCTCAGGATGCACACAGGACGCAGCACTTTCTAAACCAACATCCTCTTTTCCACTTCCGTCATACCTTCACACCCTCTTCTAAATATTTGTGGGACGCACATGGGATGCAGACGGAGCGCAGATGACGCAACGTTTACTTTTCTATTCCTATTGAATATTCTGCTCATAAAACCTGGTTTCTTAATTGAAGTGTCTCTTCCTGTTCAGTCGAGACCGTCACACATGGCTACCATTCCATCTTAATAGCGAGAATACATCGCTCCCTTAATAGACATCTTATTTTCAGAACAACACAACAGATGTGGTCTTCTCAACCAACCATCATTAAAAGAGTAAAATCTCATCATTCAGTCAGTACCGAGAGGGAAGTGGTCGTTAAAGGACATATAATAGTCTATCCTGAAATCCAAGATGGCCGCCTGCCATCTTATTATTTTACAGCTTTTCATGGTTTACAAGACGTGCTCTCTACAGCAAATAAGTGTACATTCACGATGAAAACCCAGAGACCTAGTTTTTGAATCATTTTGGTCACAATATTACCGAAGGTCAAATGCACTGTGGAGAGACTCACGCGCAACAGTTTCATACACTTGTTCACTCTCAACAGATGACGAATTACTACCTTTTTTTTTCTCTCTATCATTCTCAAAGGTTTTCTCTGGCAGAATTTACTCACTCGCGTCACCCTAGTACTTATCTTCGTATTTTCTTGAATCTTGATTCATACAATAGCTCGACTCACTTACCGTGAACTCATGAAAATTTTATTTTACAAAGACTCTACTACATTCTTTCTCTCGAGAGATAGGACTCCAAGAATTGAAAATGAACTACAAATTGAAAATTGCTCAAGTCTTACTTCTTGACATCATTATTATTCTATACCATCGCTGTCAACAACGCTTCATGAAAAAAAAAAAAAAAAAAAAAAAATCGAAAAACATCTTCAAATTTCCTACACTTGGAAAAATAATTGATAAATCTTTTTTTTTTTTTTTTCGCTAAATTGATGTTTCTTTTCTCTCGTTTTTTCGTTTATAATGCATCATCTTCGGTCCTTTTATACAGTTGAACTTCAAAGATTACGAATGACAGAACAGAAATCGCTTTCTAGAGGCGCGCAGTCAATGCTGAATTACTATCGATTAGTCTGGAGACAGCGAGAAAAAATATAATAAACGATATGGAACCCGGAGTTCTTGTACTATAGCAGACAAACAATAATCAGTCAGCAACGCGATAAGAAAAAGCCATTAGCGAAATGCGGGTCGGTTACTACCCGATGGTCGTTCAATTTGGCCTATATTCTCTCTTATCGAGAATTTCTGGTATAATTGAAGATTTTTCGTTTATAAATATTTTATTCGAGCCATTCAAATCATAAACGAGTTATTCAATTTGTTTAAATATGTATGACAAGTAAGGAATGAGAATTGGGTAAAGCTATCCACTGTTTATCGAATTATGTTCGTCCTCAATTCTACGAGCGTCTTTAAAGTACCTATCGGGTTATAATTTGTATCAAAATATCTACATCTAACGTTCGACCATTCTGGGTAAGCTTTCTTCGTGGATTCTGAAGCACGTCGGAGGATTGTGGGTGTATATTAAGAAAGACCAAATACGGACGAGGCTCCATGAAAAAGGACGATTTCGATGAATAATTGCAAGCTTAAAATAAGTACCTAAGAATAAATGGGTGTTAGGTGTACCGAACGTTTTGAAAGAGTGGTATGAATGGTTGGTGAAATATAGAGGCTTGAAAATAAAGAAGTGAAGAATTTAAGGTCCAAAATATTATTTAGAATAATACACAAAAAAGCTCTCGAAAGAATCTTTTAATAGGCAGAAATCAATTATCGATATCGAGATTTAAAAATCGACGTATGGGAAGTGGAACCTCAGCTCTCTTCACTCCCTATACTGTAATCGTTTAATCCAACTACCAGTGGAGACAAAATTTCACGAATTCTTCAACGGAGTTGAACGAGAGGAAGTAGGGAACCTATTCTATCCCTTAGAAGAGCGTTTTGTGAAGTGTTGCATAACTAGTTAACAGAAGGGGAATGCCGACTTCCGAGCTATATATATTTTAACCTCCGAGCTTTTTTGGCGGACGGATGGCAAACGTTTTTCCGACCCCCCCCCCCCTCCTCCTCTCTCTCTCACTCTCTCTCTCTTTCTGTCTCATAAAAGAGGTTCCCAATTAAAATATGTTTTGATAGCGGATAGAGGCGCAGTGAAGAAATCAACCAGCTAAAACCTCTTTGTGACTCATAAGGTGGATTTACCTTTTTGTTTTGGATTTACAGATTTGTGGATTAGGTCGAGGATTACAAGTCTATCAACGGGAAGGACGCAGAAGCCTAGGATAATCTAGTAGATTGTAATGCTAAGCCTAGTGTAGGCCGAGTAAGGCCTAGTATTAGTATAGCGTGCCAGAAACACACGTTAGGCCTGTTTTGAAGCTAGTGTAGCCTAATTAAGCCCAGTTTAAAGATGAAAAAAACACTCACGCGACTTTTCCTTCGACTAATCAAATTTCATTATAAATTTTATTCATTCTCTCCTCACCATCTACATCTGAAAAAAATAACTGAACTTAACCTAACCTAACTTAAAGAAGCCCTATCTGTGTAAATCATGTAAACTAATTTAAGGAACCGTTTGTCAAGAATGAATCTGTCAAATACTCAAATAAAAGGATAGGAATTTGCTTCAGGTAATGCGAGCGAGTACTCCTAATGAGTGAGAAATTAATTAAAAAATTGCAAATTTTTGAAGAACGACTCATCCGATTTTCAAAAAAATTGCGGGTGCACATCTTCAGATATACTACTACAATATGGCCAAGTTTCAAGAAAATCCGTCGGGTAGTTTCGGAGGAGTTTGACGGACAAAAAAATCTTATAATAAATATAGTTATTTGTGCAACAAGGGAGAAAAATGAGCGATTTCTCAACAAGTGTGAAGTTAGCGACACGAGCTAGAAGCGAGGGTCGATATTCGCACTGAGTTGAGAAATTGCTTTTTAAAACTATTGTATCAAAAGGGCGTTTTTCACGGGCAGAGTTACGTGGCAAAAGTAACTCTTTTCACATGAAGGTGTCCACACTTGCGTAAACATGACTTTTTCACTCATAGTATGATGGAAAAGTTACTTTACACTCATAGTATGAACGAAATTTCATGCCGGCAAGTGACTGATTGCAACGTTGTTTTTGTGGATTTGTAGTAACAGAAACAAATTTAAATTTAAATATAGGTCCCGGCAGGAGAATATTTTAAAGTTTTTGAGAAAAAACACAAGTCACGTGAGATTATAAATTACAGCGACCAATTTCTTTATTCATTTTCATTTATTTTGAGTATTGTTACTTACAATTGCAATGTCTTCACCTGCATATGTCAAGTATGACATTCTGATCCTTTCGATACATTTGTTTTAAAAAATATAATACAATTCAAGTATCGAAAGAGAGCTTTATTCATAACTCGTACATTCGTCGCTTCACTCGCTTTGCTTGTTACGCAAAATCATGTACTTGTTATGAAAAAGCTCTCTTTCAATACTTGTGTTGTAATACAGGGTGAGGCAAAAAGATGTTACCAGTCAAATGGGAGTTTGCGCTAAATCCGCCGTAGCGCAAAAACGCGAAACGTTAGACAAATAGTTTGAATGTACAAAATTTGTATCTCAATCTTATCTTTAATTTGAGCTGCATCCCAAGTTTCTACGACTATTTTGAGCCGAGTTATGGACCAAAATGTGCCAAAAATTGACTAATTTGCGAAGATTTTTGATATAAAACATTGAAAAATCCCCTACTTTCAAGCTTCATAGGATTATTTGGGTATTTTCTTCGGAATCAGCGTTAAATTTCACTTCGGAATTAGATGAAATATGGAAGTTGGAACAATTTTTAATTTCGGCATATTGATTAATTTTTGGCACATTTTGGTCCATAACTCGGCTCAGAAAAATCGTAGAAACTTTGGATGCAGCTCAAATTAAAGATAAGATTGAGATACAAATTTCGTACATTTAAACTATATGTCTAACGTTTCGCGTTTTCGCGCTACGGCGGATTTAGCGCAAACTCCCATTTAACTGGTAACATCTTTTTGCCTCACCTGGTATACTATTTTTGACCGAGTTGCACATAATGTTTTTCTTTACACAATGAAAAAGCAAAAAGCATAGTAGTTTTGTGGCCCGCGTATATTCATATCTCACCTAGGGTAGATATGAAAATTCATATCTACCCGTTCGCGCATGCGCAGTACTGATATTGACACTACCGCAACGCATATTTACGCAGCGTTGTTTTGCGTACAAAACAAAGCGCTTTGTTCTTGAAACAAAGCGCTTTGTTCTCGTAAATCGAGTAGGATAAACCGCGTTATTGTATGAGTGTAAAAAAAGTAAA
Organism: Aspidiotus destructor; assembly: GCA_035079395.1. Classification (NCBI taxonomy): domain Eukaryota; kingdom Metazoa; phylum Arthropoda; class Insecta; order Hemiptera; family Diaspididae; genus Aspidiotus; species Aspidiotus destructor. The sequence goes on along the minus strand of JAVHKZ010000003.1, from coordinate 2,961,969 downwards.
TTTTTCCGCTCCATGGCAAATCATTGAATCATGTATATGTCTTTGGGCGTTTTATCAATACATGGATCTTGATTGTATTGATACATCGATTGTATACTAGGCTGTTTCAGCTCTTTTGCCCCAATGCTAAGCCTAAAATACACCTTTTAAACTACTCATAGCTTTTGGGGACTCACTGGCTCTGCTTGACGACCTTCATTCTTGGTCAAGTATAAAGACTCTTTGGTTCTCTTTTGACATGAGCTTAGTTTAATCTAGTTCTAGTACCTATATTGTATGCCAAGAGTAGTTTAAGCCTAGTATAGTCTAGTATTAGTGTAGCATAGCGAAGGCGTATGCCAGGCCTAGTTTGAAGTTAGTATAGCCTAATAGACTGTATGCTAGAACAGGGGAACTCAAAAATTAGACTCGCGGATTTCCAAGAATAGGGTATGGTGTAGGTAAAGACATCAAAAATGTGAAAAAAAGATTGAAAATAAGAATAAAAAAAAAAAATTTAAATTGATTTATGATTGAAAAGTATTTCGGAATGAAATACCTGGCCTGAGCCTTATTTTTGGGTAAATTTCCAAGAACTTTTGAGCCCTAAATTAGGTTTTATTGCATAGAAGAATCAATTTGCTTGGGCTAGATATTATAGGAATTGGTCTCCGTCAGATTACGGGAATTCTAACAGGGAACCTGTTCTATCGAAGGGGGGGGAGGGATTTCCGAAAAAACCAACCACTGCCCAGCCGGCAAACCTAAGAGGCCGAAAATTTTCGAAATCACCTCCCATCATATACACTAGTATAAAGCTAGCCTAATTCAAGTCCAGTATACTGCATATTAGGCATCAGCTTAAGACTGAGAGGGTCTTTCTAAAATACCCCATAAAACAGGTTTCCAACCGGGAACCTGTTTCAATGGGAAGCTTTCTGGAACAAACATCCGCTGTCCACCGTCCAATCGGCCGGGATACCTCAGAGGTCAAAAATTTTCTGAATCCCTCCTATCATATTATAGGGTGAGTCAAAATGATGTAACCAGTTAAATGGGATTTTGGGCTAAAACTGTCGCAGCGCGAAAACGCGAACCGTTAGACGTATGGTTTAAATGTACGAAATTCGTATCTCAATTTTATCTTTAATTTGAGCCCTATCCGAAGTTTCTACGACTACGAACCAAAATGTGCCGCAAAATTGTCAGGGTTTCCAAAATAGGGCTCAAAAATTAATGAATTTAAATTTCGAACATTTCAAGAATCAAATTGTTGTTCCTCAAGTGAAATTTTACGGGGGAAAAAATAATTACAAAATAATGCGAAGCAGCGAAATGGGTTAATGGGTCTAAAATGGTTCAAAATTTCCAAAAATCGGAAAATCAACAATTTTATTTGATTGTTGATTAAAATTTGGTGATGAGACCGAAAAAATCACCAAAATGACCCTACAAAGCTACCCAAAAGAGGGTCAAAATCTGCCCGAATGAAAAAATTGGGTGCGATCTTCAAAATTTGTACAACTCTTTGATGAAATTTGGCGCCAAGTTACCCTACGAAACTTCAGAATGGATGTACAGCCCAAAAAAGGTCAAAATCATCCCTCATAAAAACATTGCGTGATCTTCGAAACTCTGTACAATACTTTGGTGAGATTTTGCGCTGAGTTTGATAATAATCCCCCTAAGACCCTATGAAGTATGTGAGCTAGCATTGGGTTGTAGATTCACGGTGAGAGATTAAAGGAGGCCCCGTCTTTGGTCAAAGAGGGCAGAAGTGCAGGAATTTGCGGTACGTTGGCTACTAGAATGAATGATACCAAGAAACATGCACTCTGTTGTACACTTGCGGTGAGAGATTGGAGGAGGCCCCGTCAAAGATGAAGGACGGCAAACGTGCAAAAATTCGCGTTGTGTCGGCTGTTGGAAGGGATGATACTGAAAAGCTCGCTTTCTGTTGTACACTCGCGGTGAGAGATCGAACAAGGCTCCGTATTTAATGAAGGAGGGTGTATATGGAGAATTTTCCGTTGGTTCACGCTCGATTTTCATGTTAGGGAAATTTTCACCCTTCTTTTGGCCGAGACTGATTCCTTTCCTTTGTAAATTACTCTCATTGGGCACATTTCATCATTTTGGTGCTTTGTCCAATCATTTCACCATTTTTTTCGGACTCAGCGCAAAATTTCATCGGGGATTCGAGAGAAATATCGAAGATGGCCGCATTTTCAATATTGGGAAATTTGGACCCTCCTTGGTCTTATTCAGTCATTTCAGGGCTTAGTCAATTCACTCCACCATTCTCTTTGGACTCGGCGCAAAATTTCATCAAAATTTCGAGAAAAATGTCAAAAATGCCCGTAATTTTAACTTTGGTAGATTTTGACCCTCTTTAGGCCCATTTATGCATTTCGGTGCTTCGTTAAGTAATTCCACCGTTTATTTCATACTCAGCATAAAATTTCATCGAGAACTCGAGAAAAATGTCGAAAATGAACGCATCTTCAATTTCGAGAAATTTTGGGCCCATTCAGTCATTTTCGTGCTTCGTCGAGTCATCCTACCTTTTTTTTTCCAGACTCAGCGCGAAATTTCGTTGCGCATGCGAGAAAAAAATTTAAGAGATCACGCAATTCCTTATTCCAAAAATATTTTTTCTTATTAATTAATCACTTTTGGAACCCATGCAACGCAATTTCGGCACATTCTAGTCCATAACTCGACTCAGAATAGTCGTAGAAGCTATGAATATGGCTCAAATTGAAGATGGAACTGAGATACTTTTGTACGTTTAATTCTTACGTCTAACGTTTCGAATTTTCGCACTACGACAGATTTAGCGCAAATTCCCATTCAATTAGTAACATCATTTTGCATGACCCTGAATAGCTCACAGATCGAAAATTTTTAATTACTAGTATAAAGCTAGTGTAGCACAAGGAGCCTAAATCATGAAGTACTATAACATTTTCAGAGCCCTCTATGGAAACAAATACGGTTTCTCTTTTAAAAATCGCAAAATCCTTTATCAAGCAGTTTATATATCCATAACCTCATATTGCTCAACAGTTTATTTTCCAAACTTGAATCAAACTCAAATCGGCAGACTCAAAACTATTCAGCGCAAAATCCTAATAAGTATAGCGTCAGGCTACAGAACAATCAGTTATCCTTCAATCCATGCCATTACAGGGGAGATGCCAATTGAAATCAAAATTGAACTTGTTAATGAGAAAAAAAGAACATTCGAAGGTACGGATTATAGACCAAAAACCAAGAAAGAAAAAGAGTTGATCCTCACTCATAGAGCACTGAAAAAATGGCAGGATGAATATAATGACAGCCAAGTAGGAAGACTAACCCATACACTTATACCTGACCTGAAACTTACTTACAAAAACAGAGATTGGTACGTCAACTATTACATTACACAAGCTTTAACGGGACACGGCTTCTTTGCGACTTACCTACATAAATACAAGAAGATAAATACCTCAATTTGCATGGAGTGTAAGGAGGAGGACGGGCCCCCCTTACACTCATTACTTTCATGCCAAAATTTTGTAAATTTACGAAAAAAATATGAAATACTCGATCTTAACAACCTCTGTTTCCACTTTGACAATATAAATGAAAACCTACGTTTCTTGAATGAACTCATGAGACAAAAAATTGATCAGAGACTTGAGTAGAGACACACAGGTGGCGAGATCAGACTCTTCAACTTTCCACGCTCATGCATTTATTTATTTATTTATTTTCATCTCATTTTATTTATTTATTTCATTTACTTTTCTTTTCATACCTTCCGTTTATTTCATTTCATTTCATTTTCATTTTTGTATTCTTTTTGTTTTAGTTTCAGTTATTTTATCTTATTTCATTTTTTATTTATTTTCTTTTTATTGTTTATTTATTTCATTTTATTTCATTTATTTTTATTTTATTATTATTATTTTTTTTTATTTTTTTTTATTTTTATTTTTTCACATTTCATTGATTTCACTAGGTATCATCTCATTACTTTTAATCAAATTGATGCGAGATTGCAAGTTACGGCTATCCATAATACGAAAAAAAAAGGCGATACTTCTAAAAAGAAAAGAAGTAACTAAATACAAAAAACCGCAGAAAATACTAAAACCTTCGAAGATCTATCGACTAAACAGCCATCATCAGCGAAAGACAAGAATGCACTGACTTGAAAGACCGAAACCAACCTCGAGAAAAACGAAAAACTGAAGAAGAGAACTACTCATCAGATTGTGAATCATAAACAAGCTCGATCAAATCGTCGTCCGGTATGTACCTGTTCAACAAAACGAGACCACGAGTGTTCTTATGACGAATGATTTCGATATGCTCCAAAGCAGTACGCTTGAAATCGGACCTTTCTTTGTGGAGAAGCACCTCGGATCCCTTTCGGAAGCTGTGACCGTAAGCAAGAAGGTGGTCAGCGAAAGCTGACTTCCCCACTTTACTATCTTCCCAGGCTTTCTCATGCTCCTCAACCCTAATCTTAAGCTGGCGACTAGTCTCTCCGATATAAACACTCATACAATCATTACATTCTAACTTAAAAACTCCACTCTTCTCATCTTCAGGAATTCGATCTTTCAACCTAACAAATAACCCTTTAATAGTGACGGGGTTATAAAACGCAGGTCGAAAGCCGAAAGGGCGAAGGGCCCGGCCTAATTGAAGAGAGAACTTCCCCAAAAATGGGAGCCTAATCCAGCGAAAATTCTCACGGCTGATAGTACGTGGGAGGGTGGTAGTAGTGTCGAGGCATTTCCTAGTAATTTTCCTACGCACCAAAGCGTCAATATCCAAGTGAATCTCATTAACTCTAGCTAAATGTTTTAAAGTGAGTAACTCCTTCTGAAAAGCAATCTGGCTCAAAGGAAATTCAGTAAGTCTATGAACTAAACTATTAAAAGCAGCATGTTTATGAGCGACAGAGCAGAATGACGACCCGTGGACTAAAACATCGGTCGACGTATCTTTTCTAAACACTCCAAACTCGTGGACCCCGTCTTTGTTGGAGACAGTAAGATCCAAAAAGTTGATGGAGGCGCCTCCCACTTCCACAGTGAACTTCACGGAAGGGTATAGCTTATTAAGATACGTGAGAAACTCCAAGCAGAGCTCTCGGGGACCAGTCCACGTACATAGCACGTCATCTACGTACCTGCGCCAGTAAATGATGTTATTTAAAAGAGGATGGCCAGAAGAAAAGAGATCTGATTCAAACTTAGACATGAACACCTCAGAGATTAGGGAACCTAACGGCGAACCTATAGGAATGCCCACGTCCTCTGAAAACTCATAGAATTTACCATTAAACTTACAAAAATTAGGAGTCCAACACAACCTCAAAAGATCAAAAAATTCACTCAACTCTTCGTGAGGAGTATTGAGATTCACCAGGAGGTCACCCATCCGCTGCATAGTGACAGCTTTCGGAATATTAGGAAAGAGGCCTACAACGTCGAAAGAACAAAAGATCGTATCTGCAGGGAGGAGCACATTTTTTAGGCTATTGGCCAAAGTTGAAGAATTCCTGACGGAGTAGGGAGACTCGAATTCGACACGGGATTTGAACCAACGGTCCAGAAATTTAGCTAAAGAGTAGGTAGGAGATGAGATGAACGACACCACCGGCCTCATTGGCATATCAAATTTATGGACCTTAGGTAATCCGTAGAGGAGGGGGGGGGGGAATAGGGTTAGGATTAAGAATGGCTTTCTTCATTCGCTCACTCTTAATGATGACAGAACACCCATTAACAACATCCCGAACTTCCTGGACATGTTTGGGAAAACTGAAGCTATTATTCACTTTTGCCCCACACTGCCGAAGTACATCATACATCTTAGAATCATAAGAAGACTTCTCCATCACAACCAAAGAACTACCTTTATCGGCCTTAGTGATAACAAGTCCCTCCTCCTTTACCTTCTTCTGCAATCCCTTGATCACTCCACTCACCTTGCCGTTCATACGGGGGAGGGGGGTGTTGCGGACAATCTCAGCGCACTTCTTCTGGATATTGCACCCGGGTCCTATCTTTATAGCCAAGTCCGCAACCACATTAGCGAGGGCCTCACTGTTCCTAGGAGGAGGAAGAGCAAATTTCAAACCTTTCTCAAGGAGGTAAGATTCCTCCTCGCTGAATTCAACCTGGGAATAATTAAGAACTCTAGGTTGAAAATTCTGAACAATATTCTCACCACTAACCTCTTCCTCAAGGATTTCATTCTTCAACCTCATGAGAGAAGAGAGCTTACCATTCTTCTTAAGCTTCAGATCTAACTCAAATTTCCGACATTTCCCATTAACTTCACTCATAAACTTATCAAATTCAAGAGGGTGGAGCATACCGGAAAGTTTAGAATGAACCATGAGGTTCAGCCTAGTGGTCACATTATGCTTCCCATACCATCTCCGCAACTCAGACCTGATCCACTTAGATGTTATAAAATTCTCGAGCTTCCTCGTAGTCTGTTCACAATCGGAATAAAAACGAACTTTAACAAAATTAGGCTTTAACCGAAACTGCAAACACTTTCGAAGGAACCAAATATGCGAAGAAAACGAAATACGTTGGGTTCGGAATTTCAAGAACAAAAATCTCAAATACGCAGCATCTGCGTTATTAATCGAATTGATGCGAGATTGCAAGTTACGGCTATCCATAATACGAAAAAAAAAGGCGATACTTCTAAAAAGAAAAGAAGTAACTAAATACAAAAAACCGCAGAAAATACTAAAACCTTCGAAGATCTATCGACTAAACAGCCATCATCAGCGAAAGACAAGAATGCACTGACTTGAAAGACCGAAACCAACCTCGAGAAAAACGAAAAACTGAAGAAGAGAACTACTCATCAGATTGTGAATCATAAACAAGCTCGATCAAATCGTCGTCCGGTATGTACCTGTTCAACAAAACGAGACCACGAGTGTTCTTATGACGAATGATTTCGATATGCTCCAAAGCAGTACGCTTGAAATCGGACCTTTCTTTGTGGAGAAGCACCTCGGATCCCTTCCGGATAGAAAGGTCCGATTTCAAGCGTACTGCTTTGGAGCATATCGAAATCATTCGTCATAAGAACACTCGTGGTCTCGTTTTGTTGAACAGGTACATACCGGACGACGATTTGATCGAGCTTGTTTATGATTCACAATCTGATGAGTAGTTCTCTTCTTCAGTTTTTCGTTTTTCTCGAGGTTGGTTTCGGTCTTTCAAGTCAGTGCATTCTTGTCTTTCGCTGATGATGGCTGTTTAGTCGATAGATCTTCGAAGGTTTTAGTATTTTCTGCGGTTTTTTGTATTTAGTTACTTCTTTTCTTTTTAGAACTATCGCCTTTTTTTTTTCGTATCATTACTTTTATCTACATATTTTCTATTTTCATTACTCTGACGCTAGGAACTGGCATAACACCGAGAAGCCATAAAGCAAAGGTGTGCCAGTTTCTTCCTAGCGTCACCCTGATACTGTTTTAACAGGGAACCTGTTTTATCGGGGGGTAAACTGAAGGAAAATGACGGCCGCCGGGCGCCGTCCGGCAAGAAAAAGGGACTTAGAAAAATTTTGATGAAGTGATAGGAGGGGGACTTATCCTCTCTGCTTCATGCAGTATATTATACTAGGTTTATACTACGTATTATACTAGGCGTATACTAGGTCCAAGCCTCCTCTATACTAGGTCTCTCTGCTTCATGCAGTATATTATACTAGGTTTATACTACGTATTATACAAGGCGTATACTAGGTCCAATCCTCCTTTATACTAGGTTTAGGCATCCTTCATACCATAAGCTTACAAGATCTTTATAATAGCTTATAGTAGCAGTTTGTCCTAGCTCTGTACTAGGTCTTAGGCTTCCTTCATACTACTGTATTAGTGGTTTTACTAGCTCTGTGACGTCATCAGATAGTGATGGCACGATGATAGTGACGTCACAGATCCCCATCGTGACGTCACCAGATCGTAACGTCGTGTGACGTCATCAGATTATGACGTCATCAAATCGTGACGTCATCAGATCTCCGAACTGATAACAGGATAGGCCTACCGGGGGTACCACACAGGCTGTAAAAATAAATAGCAGGAAACCTGTTGCATGGGGGCAAGCTGTAACATTTAGTAAATTATAATTGGAGAATTTTAAGATATAAAAGTACCTGTTACCTAATGTCAAGGTCACTTATCTATACACATTATGCATAAATAGCGTACTTTTTCCTAATATAGGAATTTTAAAGTGGATTAGGCCTACAGGGGAAACCACTAAAAAAAACGCGCCTAGAACTTGACCTAATGAGAGGAGATCTCAAGGTGGTGAGGAACAAAGTTCACGCTACTTGAGACGACAAAAAGCAAAAAATGACACTCACATGATTACTCCCATAAAACAGGTTCCCTGTTTGCCTCAATTGCCACAGTCAATGAAGGCAATTCCGAGCAGCTAAGTGTGTGGGCTGCGAGTTTTTTTGTTTATTTGATCAAATACAATGGTTAAAAAAAAAAAAAAAAAAAAAAATTAGATATGCAATGCTTCATACACCAACCAACTTGGTCCCTTCAATGAGCCAGACATGCAATGCTTCAAACACCCCGAGACTCGATAGAAGGCCCTGCTAAAATACACCCTTAAGCAGGTTCCCTGCCTCACCTCATTTGATTCCATTGAAGAACCCGTCAATATTTCCAGGCTAGATCAAATTCAGAGAAAAGCTTCAAGAAATATTTACTGTTCTGTATATTGTAAAACCTTGGTGAATATTCGATTGTATGTACCGGGGTACAGCAAAAATAATACAGGGCCCGCGTAACTCAAACTTCCCTAACGGCAACTTTCTCTATATAAACTTGCTTCCTTTGAGGGAGTGCTTCGCCCGTTGACGAACTCCAAAATGGTGAACAATAAGTTGCATATACATCCTCAAATACCCTACAAGGTTCGGCATACCAGCGGTCACTAGGCGACGCTAGTCGGGCGAGCGTGGGTAGTCCTTTTGAGGAGTGATTTTAAAAGAATTCTTTCAATCGTTATAAATGTTGTAAAGGAAGGTTCAACTCGAGGCTGTATAGAAACAGAAATCGGAATTTTTCCTTTAAAAAAATTTTACGTTTGAAAATAGTTGAATTTTTGATGATTTCGAAGTTAGATAAAAAACGTATGGAATGAAATTTAAAAATTCTGCTTCTATAGCGCCTCTAGTTGAACCTCTTTAAAGAACATACCAGAAAATTAGGAAGATCCATTAAAAACTCGAGAATGATTTTCCGGGACCTACCATGTTTTTAATGCTCGATTTCACGAGCGAAGCACACTCTTAAGCCTCACGTTTCTTTTCTACAAGATATTACAAATCGATTTTGTACATGTTCAAACTCGATATGTCTACTTCTGTAAACATAAGGGAAATAAAGGTACAAGGTTTGCAATGTTCCCTGCTGCCATTGAAAAGTTTGCAATGAGCTGTAAATTTTTTGATGATAGTTTTTGCATCCTAGGAACAAATCTTTGATTGATCCCCGACTCCAACAACACACATATCTTTATCATAATCTCGATATAGTGAATTATCTCAATTTGTCGGTCGAAAAAATAATATTGAAAAACAAGAAGTTCATTGCCCTCTGATTGGAATCATCCTCAGAATGGAACATTTGGGTTACATGCTGAAGATCTTATTAAGGAAGAGAAAGGATGATAAGAATTAGGATAAATATTAATTCAACAGTTCAAAAAGGGTACTAATTTCTCTTAGGTATTTCGACAGAATGGCAAAATCAGTTATCATTATATTTGAGCATAGAAGATAAATATTCTAGGCTATTTAATGTGGACGATTACGTAGGTACTAATGATAACAACACCAAAGCCGGGTAATTTTTCAATACCTGGGCCTCATATGAATGTTCCATTCCAAACAAGCGAGTTTGACGTAGGCGACAGTAATTTCACCATATTACATCTTTAATAGTAATGCTTAAATTAGGAAGACGTGGGTTCCAACATTTACCGTTCCCCGTCAATCAATCAAATATACGACCATTGAAATGATAAATGGTCTGTATGAAGGTTTTTCGACTTTATATTGGGCTTAACACTTGAATAAATTTGAATGTTATACATCAAAACAGACTACCGAACGTTTAAAATAATTTAATTATGTAGTAGGTACTCGTATTTGACTTGAATTCTCATCGTACAATGAGACCGACTACCTACTTGGAAGATTTAGCTAAAATTAAATTATCGATTCGAGACGAATGATTACCTATGGAACAAGACAATACCTATAACGCTTCGTTTTATTTAAGCTATCCTCACACACGAAGGCTGATAGAATTCTTCATAGTTGCCGCAGTTGAGAATAAGGATAAGAAAAGTAATTGCGGTAGATTTCGCTGCGCATCGATCGGGAAAAATGGTGTGTCAACCCAGAAGAGAAAAACAACAAAGTAAGTACTAATAACTCACCGGCACGTAAAAAGACAACTTTGCAAAAATTCGTACAATGCGCTGTGCAGACCAACGAGGCGACGTATGATGATGGAAAATTAATCTATGGTATCGAAATGCTTCCAAAATCACAATCAGTTAGTTTTCATCATTAACGAATATTACGATTTGAAAACTTCTTGCTTTACGAATATTTACACAAAATCTTCAGAAATTTTGATTAATAGGTATACATACCGTTAGCGATACACTTGGGATTTCCATTTTGTTCCAACTTTCAATTAAGCCTACCTTACAAAATTGATTTTCTGGCCCTCTTCGATGTCCACTTATCAATTTTATCGAACGGTAGAACTTCTCCCTTCCCAACCACTTCAAAGTTATCTTCTATTTTCTTCGTCATTGGTTCGTGTACGCTTATGTAGGCATAGTCTACATACTTGAACGCTGTAAAGGCCCTGAGGATAAATTCCAGATAAAATAGGACTTTTTTCCTCGAACGAATTACGTCGTTAGCGAACAATTGAAATCTGAATTGTGTATGCACGCAACATAACACGACGAAATGCGAAAAATTTTACACAAGAATGGGATATCGTTTTGAGTTCGCTTCGCGTATAAAAGTAATTTGGATAAGACAGCCCGCGAGACTTTTATAAATGCCATCGAATAATAAGTAAGTCGAATGAACATACGCGCGTATACCTATTTCATTCTGTTTTTATTGCACCCGAGTGCGTTCAAAACATCTGACTGTTACTTTTTCGTTCCACGCAATAAAGAATAAAACTTTTGTAGTTATGTTGAACATTTTATAGCTGCGTGAAAAAGTGAATCAATCTGAACGTTATATCTAAAACATAATCAACAGATCTCCGGCAATTTATCCCTTTTATTCGACAAGAATTACGTGGAATAATGACAAAAAAGTTCATCTTCGCGCTAAATATCCGTGGGCTGTTTATAGTAGGTATACCTAATTGATTTTTTACTTCGGAAGAAGCTCCGAGTCTCTGATCTATTAAAAACTCACGGGTTCTTTAACGGAGTTGAATGAGGGGAGGCGGGGAACCTGTTTTATGAGTCTTTCGGAGTTTGAAACGTTGTATATCTATCTCACTGAAGGGGCTAAGCCAATTGAACTATACCCCGAACGCAGGTAAAACTGGCCCTCAGACCTAACACGTGAGCCGCTCAACCAATTATAAAGCAACCCAGGTTAACAATGAAAACGAACGAGTGAAAACCTCACGAGAAGACAGCAGACATGAAACATGATATTTTTCTGTTTGGCTCCGCCAGAAGATTTTTTCGTTTTTTATCATAGGTGATTTTGAATGCTTATGGGAAATTGCAAAAACCTGTGAGGAATGATCCCCACCTGATGTGCAAAATTTTCGTTGCACTTTTTGATCCCCCGAATTGATTTTTTCTGCTTTTTGGCGCATACCTCGAGTTATATTGGCTGTAGATGAGAAATTTTAGCACCAAAAGATGTGCTGTGAATTTTACTACATCTTAAAGTATACATTTGTTAGCCTACACCAAGGGCTGAGTCTACAAATGCCGTTAGAAATCAGGAAAACATTGCGAAAATGAAGTTTTCCGGTATGATTTTTGTCGTTTTTCGAATTTATCTCACAAATTAAGAAGGTCAAGGTGGGGTAATGTGATCAGCAAAATTTGCCTCGTGAAATTTACTACTAGATGGTGTATTTGAACATTAGCACAGGTCTAAGCTGTCGCCTGACGGTGTCGCCCGAAGTAAAGAATTGTTGAAATGATGACGTATTTTTCGGGTGCTCTTGTGATGGGAGCAGTAGTAAGGTCTTAGGATCTTGCTTTCTGGTTTTTGGAAGTCGTTTCTTCTGTGAGGTAGGTTGCGCATCAGTTTTTTGTGTATTTTTGGGTTTCCTCTTCTTATTAGTGCAAAGTCTGTTTTTGTAGCAGTAGACGGAGAGTTACTGGTAGTGGCAGTGTTGGTGTCAGTTTCTGGCGGGTTAGTTGCAAACCTGTGATTATTCAGGGTTTTTCTCACGAGCATTGCAGCAAAGCCATTACCCACAATTGAGTCGTTAATGCCACTTGAGGGGATTGTGGAACCTGCAGCGCTGGCATAGGACTTACTCTTGGTGGATTTTCCAGGGGCCTCTTTCTTCTCGGTTGCAGAAGCCGATGTGGTTAGTGAGTCCAGAATTGGTTTCAATATTGATTCAACCAACTTCTTTACTTCTAGAGCAAGTTTGGAGGGTTCAGTGTAGCTACTGTCTTTTGCCGCTGTGGCTCGTAATGTGGTGGCAATTCGTTGCGAGAAGGTTACTATTTTTTCTGCTAGTTCTTTCCTTGCCTTGCGTTCATGGTTTAGTTCTTTGCAAAGATTTTCTATGACGTGGTCGTCCAGGCATTGGCGTTTCCATTTACCAGGTTTGCAGTTGTCCTGCTTTTTCTGGTAGTATGCAGCTTGGAACGCTGACTCTCAAGTTCTTTAATTTATCCTTTTGTGGCTTGTGTAAGGCAGGGGTAGCTGAGGTAGCAGGTTGGCTTTGGCTGTCCATTCTTTTTGCTTCCAGGTTGTTTAGAAAATCAGGCATGGCTTTACTCTCTTGTTGTCTTCGTCAATTGTGTTCAGATTCGGTTTCATGCATGTGCTATGGCTCCCAGTAGGGTACTCCAGTTTCGGCAAAGTTATTTAAATTAAAGAAAAACTTTACAGAAACGCATAAATTTGTATCCAAGTGCCCTTAGACGCTTTAAGTGATCCTTGGCAGCTTTGTTTTGTGGTCTAGGAAGGAATCGTAATCGGCTTTGTTTCTTCTGCCTTAGTTGTATTGAGTCTTCATCATCTGTGCTGATAACTTGAGGGATGCACCTTGCGGCGGCAAGGAGTTCTCAGAGTCTTGCGGAGAGTACATCTGGGCAGCGGCGGCTTAGTCCCGCTGGAACAGGTCATTGACCTGTGACCCGGTGTGAGAGGTCAATTGGTTTGGGGTAGTTGAATCCATCAAATTTCCTAAGAGAAGGGACGAATTAGTCTCCCCCAGGCAGTGCGTCGTACCTGGATGACCCTATATACTGCAGAGGTCGGGAGGTATCTGCATGTTCCCTGTAGACTGACATACGTCTCAGCCATGCATCCCCTGGACAGGTCCCCTAGGATTGACGTGAAGATGTTGGTTGAGGGTGGGTGTACATTGAAGTACAGTCTCTGCTCTCCAATTTTTAGAGTTACAGGAGCAAGGGGCATCCCAGCAGAGACCCCAAACGACGGCACCGAGGGGTGACTCTCCCGGTGACTCTGGGTAAAAGAGTGAGTGGGAGATGCTAGATTGGGACGTGAATGACCACAGCAGTATGTAACCGGCTTCCAAACGTGAAGGTCGTGTAAATTTCGGCCAGACTCCGCGAAAAGAGACCTAAAAGGCAGAGCAGTACTTAACCCATCAGCTGACGTGAATGCTGTAAGCAGCACGTAACCCCAAGCTTGCATTCCCTTGTTATCGAGTATCTTGTTTCCCGCTTGGGCTACAGGAAAGTGCGAGATTTCATTCCCAGACTTGTTCCTCACAAGACATCCGCGGGATGGTGAGTTGTCCCGCGGCCCACGACAGAGGAAGGGGATTTTTAGGAGTTGTACAGGGTAAGGTGTGAATGCTTCCCTGCGGAATGTGTGAAGGAAGGAAAGGTGGTTGGGGTTGTAACAGTCATACATGGGGTTAAGTCCATGCGAGCCTTTCCACTATTGGTCGATCCTCGTGACCTTAATCTCCCTTACCGCGAAAAGGTTGTGGAAACACTTGAAGACATATCGCCCCCCTCGTAGTGCCCCCGAAGGAGGACCCTATACCAACATTCTTAATTCTTGAGATAAACTCGAAAAATGACAAAAAATAAGAACCCCCCCTAGAACAAGTTCCCACTTAGAATACAGTAAAAGCAACGCATCACAAGAGCGGCCCGACAAATGACTCTGCGCTACCCCACAAGTGACTAGGCGCTTCAGCAAATATCTCCGCAAAAATTTCTCGGCAACCAAGATAGTTGTTGATCATTCTGAGCAGGTATAGAGGCGTCCATGAGGGCTTACAATATTCTCTTTCATGGAATTAAGTAGAACGCATTTCTTATCTCAGGTTGATTGGCTATAACTCTCTCTAAAAGTTTGCACACGTTTTCTAGCAGGCTAAGTGGTTTATCTCTCATATTCAATCAACGCTACAACCTGACTTCCTTCCAAAGCACAGAGAAGAGTGACCCAGCAACAGCCATGTTGAATGTATCAACGAGCAGTGCCAGGTCAGGCTCTAGACTGGATTCGGGAGTTCATCCAGATATAGAGCTTTCCAACCCCGCAGCTTGTCAAGTGCTATGTCCACCTCCTCGGTACCTAGAAGGTATAGCATAACCATAATAGTGGCTGCTGTGGGGACAGGCCCCTTAATGAGTCTTCCCACAATATCCATCTCCATATTCTGCTCATTGCTGAGAGGCCTTGAAGCTTCTTCAGCACTATCCTGTAGGGCTCACCAAGCGGATCCTCCTCTGCCATTTCACACAACGTCTTGCAGTAATCTTGCTGTCTTTTATGGTTTTCTTCGGCCTCTTTCAAGCCTCTTCCATCATAATAGTTCAAAAATCAAAATTTGATAACAAGTTCCGAGTCAGTCTCGTAGGGATGCAAATTTCGGAACTAAGCAGGGGTCAGCGCAAGATATTTGGGATTTTACTTCTACAGTCCTTGAACGCATGCGTTATTCGGCAATAATGTAAATAGAATTTTACAACTCGTCTGAGCAATAATTACACAACCTGAGTATTACGATAATATTGGAGTTACAAATAAGTATTTGACACCTGATTTTATTTAAAGTGAGAACGTTTTACGTTGTTCCCTATTGCGTTCAAATTTATCGCCTAATAATGACACGTTATCACCGAAGACTAGCGAAGCATGTATATCGAACCTTTTTTCTGTAGTTTTTTTTTTTTTTATTAGTGCCGTCAACGCTGGCGCGCCATTTTTCTCCAGCTTAGTTCCCTCTAAGACGGATTTTAGTTGCTTGCGATCTCTTCGTAATCCCACCCGAGCCGGCGAAATATCCGTTGCAGTCAGATAGCCTTTTTAAATTAAAAATACTTTCTCGACGCTCTTTTCTCTTTTCATCGCCCCTTCCGCATTCGCATCCTCTCTCTTTTCGTCGAGGTGTCAGAATTAAAAGCATAGGATTGTATTTTCATTCTATACCTTTAAAACTTTTTTTTTTTTTCGTTACCGTATCTATACAAGGTACCGTATTTACCGGAGCTTCCATTAACCTCGTCTTCTTTGTGTGAAAATCGTTTACTCCTATTTCACTTTATGTCGAAGGCAGGACAAAACGAGAAATTTTTCGCGAAATTTACTCATACTCGACAAGGAATACGGATCGAGTTTATTCAGAAAGAGATTTGCTCTTTCCGCAGCTACTACAAAGGTTCAATGTTTGAAATTTCAATTATAGGCTTAGGCTTTGAGCGGGTAACTTTCCTTTCTCCTTTCGTATTTTCATTTCCTCCTTTGAAGAGCTCTTCTTAAGTTTATTTGGAAATTCAATGACTTCCATTCCGAATAGTAACGAAGTGATCTTGAATTGTGATTTATTGAATGTCTGTATCGTAAGAACAGAAGAAGTCGCTCAAAAAATGTTGTTTCAAATGACCCGTCTGCGCCCGTTGTATATTTGTTACTACATATTTGAGGTTGCATTGTCAGGCCAACGATAAATTTGTTCACAGGAAGGCTAAACAGTAGAGTTAAGTATCAGAATAAGGAAATAGTATTACAGTGAAAGAGAGGGAAGAAAAAAAAACGCGGAATATAAGAAGGAAGAATAGTATACAAATTCAGCCCTGATTTTTCGTTGAACATAAACAATCGAAACAATGTCGTTATCGATTTTTAGTCCTCGATCATTTGATACATTATTTTAAATATTACTTCCATTAGAACCATTATTATCGCATAAATACTCAAAAGCAAATTTCAGTGAGCATGCACTTCCACTGCTATCAGGACATCTTATACTCTTCACAATTGAAGATTATGCGACCTAACTCCACTGAGTACAAACAAAGAAGAACTGATACAAATGAAAGACAAGTTAGTAGATTCACGTAGAGAGGGGGATATAAACGAGTAAGTAGTGAACAAAAATTTATTTCCACTTGTCGTTCTCTCGATCTCAAAACTCTTGTCATCATTACAAAGTCTCAAAATAGAAACAAACTAGGTACATAGAGAGATGAAGAGAAACAACAAAAAAATATAACATAAAACGAGCATAATACTTTTTTCACTTGTAAAACTTTCCCGTGTGTGTGTGTATTTGGTCTTTTTTCTTTGTTTTGCGACGGAAAAAATGAATAAAAAGTAAAAAATAACGTTGATTGCACCGATGCTCACTCGAAAACTTCAACATGCAAATTTTCAAAAGTTGTATCCGATACGTGCAGAGTACGTATGTAATTTTTTGATATCGACAGTCGTAAATCCCATGCGCGGATTTTTTTTTCTCTCGTTTCGCATAAAGGGAAATTGTAGGTACTCCATTCTTTGAAATCCGTCTAAATTCGCTTCCGAATTTATGATAAAATCCGTTTTTTCCCCAGTTATGGAACGAATATTTTTGATATCGTTGTAGCAGAGCGTAAAGAGAAGTATAAAAATAAAATATGCTGCTTTCGCTCGCAAGAAGAACGCATACAAATGTGAAAACTACAGTAAAAAGAATAATTTCGTACTATTTTCTCGTCCCACTTGTGCATCCTCTTTGAGGACACATTTCGAGCATGAAGAAAATATATAATATGTATCTATATTCAACAGAGTTCTGACAATTTTTCTGTAAAGTTAATTGCAATCGCTTCAAAATTTCTAACCCTTCTCCGTCCAATGATTTTACGGAGAATATTTGGACCTAAGGCGTAAATGTACATAGTTTAGCTCGTGATTACTACTGATATGAATTTCCGATTCATCAACTACAAAACAGAAATGTTGGAGAAAAAAAAATATATAGACTATAATCAATACCATTCTGACTTGAGAGGCTGAAGTAAATATCCGTGCTTAATAATGAAACGAACTATACAAACAAAATTTTGACGGCTTTGAGGAACGCTTTTGAGGATCTATCCAATGAATTCTTGATGAAGAAAAAGTTTTGTAAGCTTTGAGAGCCACGCAAATACGTTGCAATATTGAAATTATGAAGTGCACGTATCCAAAATTGTCAATTCTGTGTAATAAGAGTCAATAAAATGGGAGAGGATCTACAAGAGGGAAAGGACAAGCTTTCAAAATTACCGATAGTAAAGAAACAAACAAAAGGATAGAGAATGGTGAGAGAAAAATAGGTAGATTTGTAAATACTCGTAGCACTAAACAACGAAAATTTCCGCATATTTGACTGTTTCGATCTTACGTAGGGTTGTATTCGATCTCTCACCGCAAGTCTACATCAGAAAATAAGAGCTTGCCCTCTCTGACCAGGCGCGGGACCGTGACCAATCTCTCACCGTGCGCTTCCAAGCGCAAATGTACCAGCACGGGCGTACTACTATAAGTCTTTCATGTCCACAGCTAGCTCTCTCCTCTCAGTAACTAGAAGGAAAAGATACTAACACCAACTAAAAACTCGACGTAACAAACGTAGAACAAACGATTCAACCAATTCCCAGACTAGAAATCAAATGACAATTTTCGCTCATATACTCCAAGTTTTTGCAAAATCATCTCCTCCTACAAAATTGGAAAAGTTATGCAACATTCAGAAAATTCTGCCACGATCTGTATGGCGGACATTCGACTAAACTTCTGAATTTTCCGGGGCTGTTTTATTGAGAACAAACCGAGAAGAATTTCCACGCACTTGTGACCCGATAATCCACCTTGGAGGACCTGGAATTTCTAAACCCTTTAAATTTGTCATCAAGCTGAGGGGACAAAGACTAGAAAAAAATTTTGAAACTGTGAAGAGCATTCAAAACCAACAGGAAACAATTGTTTCCAAATACTTTAGAAAGCAAAGAGCATCGTGAGGAGGGTAGGGCTGTTATTAAACTTTTCTTCGAGGTTACGGTACAACATGATTAAACTATCATTTCTACATCCGCTCAAAGATCTAGGCGGAGGAAACAATTTCTGAAACTGTGATAATGAGGAATTTCAAAGTTATACTTGTTACTGTTTTTCAGCCTTCCCATAATCAACTTACCTCCAGTCCGGTAGAATCGTACATCGTTTGAAGATCTGGTCCAATATTTTCGAGTAAACATTTCCGTTCTTCCATGAAATCTGCAATTGAAGATTTCAAAATTTGGTTATCCACACGTACAACTTGAACTTCATTGATGCAAATTAAGAGGGACGACGTTCAAAGTGATTCTAATCAAGGGAAGGGAAGGATTATTGAACAACAAAAAACGCCTGAAAAGCTCCTTTTCCAGTGAAATTTCAACATGATCTATACATGGGTGGAATAGTGTTGGGGACTTCTTCGTGCCCGCGAGATCCCGCAGTTTCAAAACCGCTGTTCCATGTTCTATGAGGGTTCCCACTTCTGGAAAAGTTGGGAAATTTTGAGAAATTTCTTAAAAGTCAGAGAAATCCTTACGTTTGATTTGATTTCCGCGTGATTTGCAATATAGAAAAAATTGAAAAATCTTCCTAAAGTCAGTGACTCATTTCCTATTTCCAGAAAAATCATAGAAAAATAATAAAATTACTATAGGGAAAAGTCAGGGAATTTCATAGTTGAAAAAAAAAGTGGCAACCCTGCCCTTTCCGGCACCTCTTATGTGGTGATGCATCGATATGTCGCAGCATTGAGTGAGGTGCTACAATATTTCGTTTATTCATTTTTCTCTCTTTAGTTAGAAACCCGCTATCCATTTTGTTAGGGGGATTACATCCTAAGAAAACGTCCGCGTCCGGGAGTTTCTGTGAACTGCGTGACGTGATGTGACGTGTGGCACTTCATGACGTCAGCAATGACCTTGACTTATTTCAGGGACTTGAAAAAATTTCAACTTCCAGCCGGGATGCTTTATGACGTCATCAATGACCTTAACCTACTTTGAAGACTCCGAACAATATTTCAACTTTCCATTTTGTTAGGAGGATTACCTACATCCTCAGAGAACGTCTGCGTCCGTGAGTTTCTGTGAACTGCGTGACGAGACATGAGGCGCTTTATGACGTCATCAATGACCTTGACCTACTTTAGGGACTTGGAACAATTTCAATTTTCCATTTTGTTATAGGGGGATTACATCCTCAGAAAACGTACGCGCCCGCGTCCAGGAGTTTCTGTGAACTGCGTGACGTGACGTGTGGACCTTTATGACGTCATCAATGACCTTGACCTACTTTAGGGACTTGGAACAATTTCAACTTTCCATTTTGTTCGGGTGATAACACCCACAGAAAACGACCGCGTCCGGAAGTTTCTGTGAACTGCGAGACGTGCGGCACTTTATAACGTCAGAAATGACCTTGACTTATTTTAGGGACTTGGAAAAATTTCAACTTCCAGCCGGGATGCTTTATGACGTCAACAATGACCTTGACCTACTTTAAAGACTGTAAAAATTTCAACTTCCAGCCTTCATTATATCAGGTCTAGTATTGTTAGGGAGATTCCAATCTCAGAAAACGTCCGCGCCCGCGTCCAGGAGTTTCTGTTAACTACATGACGTGATGTGTGGTGCTTCATGACGTCATCAATGACCTTGACCTACTTTAGGGACTTGGAACAATTTCAACTTTCCATCTTGTTAGGGTGATAACACCCACAGAAAACGACCGCGTCCGGAAGTTTCTGTGAACTGCGTGACGTGCGGCACTTTATAACATCAGAAATGACCTTGACCTACTTTAGGGACTTGGAAAAATTTCAACTTCCATCCAGAATGCTTTATGACGTCGTCAATGACCTTGACCTTGACTTACTTCAGGGACGGAAAAATTCAACTTCCAGCCTTCATTATATCGGGCCTAGTATACAGTATACTGAGAAGAGCCCAGTCAACTCATTTTCTGAGGGGGCACTTTCGCGCCAACGTGATCGCGAGCGTGGTAGGTTGCGAGTTCCCCGCTGCCATTGCAAACCTGCAATGGCCTATAAATTTCTGTTTTCCCTTTCCTTTCTTTCCTTCGTGATTTCTCCGTTCATCTTATTACTTATCTTCCTCTCTGTTTTCCGTCTTCCCTTCCTGTGTATAATATAACTACCGGGTGGCACTTCACATCGTTTATCTGCACGTTTGGAGAACGTTCGTTCATTTTGTTGTCTATTTGACGAAAACTTTTCACATCATTCTTGTTTAATTATTATTCATCGACCTTCGAGCTGGGATACTTTGTCGGAGCTCTTGTCAATTCTGCTCCACCCATATTGGTGGTACCAAGGTTGTGGTGGATTTCGGCGATCAGGTGCGTTACCTCCAATCGTCCCAAATACATCGGTGTCGCAGTTGCTACTTGAATGGTTTTCCTGAATTAGCATTAAGGTATTTCTTGAACAATTATTCAATAGCAGGGAAATAACGTATACTCGACGCGCGAGAACCTTTGTGCCGACGGGAACTTTTCTCAACGCCCTTGGCCTGTGAAATATGATAGCGTGATTTAGTTTTCCATCCTCGGAGGAGGGGGGTGAGCCATGAGGCTGAGCCCGGATCCACTTCAACTTGAGGAGGAGTGTGTGAGGATAAGGTGATTATCTTTTCCCTCATCCGCAATGGTTTAGGCTTCGGAGTGAACTCTATGTAGGATTATTTCTCCACTTCCCTGAGCTGAGCAGTCTCTAACTCCGTGTTCTTAGACTTAAACTAGTCAGGGACCCACACCTAGCCTGTAGTTAGTGTTACATTTGACGCTTAGCAGTCTTTTGATTTTCTGGCTGTGGAGTTCAAAGAAGTAGGTAGGATACTTCCTTATCTCATTCGAAATTGCTTTTTGTTCCATCCTTTTCATGGCTGCGACAGCGTGACACAACCACAGACTGATCTGTTATATTCATTGAATCTATACGATGCCGGTCTGCACGTTGGAATGCATCGTCACACTTACCCATTTCACTATAATTATATGCTCTATACAATCCTCACCCTACCGCCTATGACCTATACAGCATCTAGATGTAGTTACATTCTGAAACCTAAGGCTGAACACTAGAAATCATTTCTGCAGCGTTATTTCCAGATGACCAAAAACATCCATAACCTTTTGTATGGAGTTCGCAAGGACCAAATGAGAGGAAATCGCAATCATCGCTCCGCATACAAGCGGAACCAAAACAGAACAAGGAAAAGCAACGATCCTCATATTCATCACAAATAGCGCTGCTCTACTTTCCGAATAGGATTAGCGATACAAATTACCTTCAGTTAATGGTGTGAAAGTTTTTAAAGGTGAATAATCAATAAATCGGGACCATAAAATTGATATTTAACAGCTTTTACAAACGTGTATCATTCCAATGCTTGATCGAACGAATAGTACGCAATCTAATAATAAACTTTGCATTCATTTTCACGCTAAATTCAAACTCCTATTATAATTTTCGCGAAATATCTTTCGCTCAATTTACAATAACATTTGAATTAACTGTTGTAGGCTTGGGCGATTTGCCGACAAAATAAATGCTGTATTACGTTTGGAAGTTGATTTATGGTTTATTATTATATGCTTCAGAAAACGGAGCTTACAGAAAGTACCTATACACATTTTGTGATAAACCAGTAGTATAACTTCGCGTTTCAAGAATGATCGTATTTTTATTCGTAAATATATAAAAACTCGATACTCTTTCGCCTTTCCCTCTTTTCATGACACAAAACTTATCGTGGTTACAATTTTGAACGCGTGATGCATTACTATACATGACCACGGGAAAAATGAGAAGAATAGGGAGGTAGCGGAAATTGAGTGTATGATGTCAAAAATGAAGCATCGATTGTCAAAGCAGTCGAATAGGATGTTGTACGGAAAAAGAGAAGGATGAAAAATAATGGACTAGATTAGCGGATGACAAGCAATAAGTGATTGATAAGGTTATTCGATTTAGAGGTAACAGACAGTCCGCTCTTCTTGCTAGATAGTCAGGAATATGATATGAAAATCTACCTTCGCATCAATAGCGTTGAGGGATCCGGAGAGAATATATGAAAGAGCAAATAAAATGAAAAGGAATGAGAGGAGACTTTTTGCCCCAATTTTTAGTCAAGTTGATGATTTCTAGAATATTATTTTTTTTTTTGGACTTGAAATTTCAACATTCAACGAATGACTTACATTAATGAGAGTTGAAAAAATTTCTGATGTTTTGATGAGCAAAAAGTAGTTTAGCGATTTTGATGGTTAAATTACGTAGATGAAGTTTCAGAGGCAAAAGAAGGGTGGTGAGCCTAAATTAAGTGACTGATGGGAGAGAAAAGCTATCATACTATTTTTTTTTCATTTTAGCGGGGAATAATTATGCTATCTCTTTTGATGGGGGATATTCTCCGGAAATTTCTGCGAGCGCATACGACTTTGAAGACGTCATCAGTTAGTTCAGGTTACGATACTTGTGAAAAATTTGACTCTTGAGAGGAAGACTTGGAAAAAATTTGACTATTTTTCGAATATATATGATGAGAGGGGACTTGAAAAATGTCAAATCTCGGGCAATGATTGATGATAGGAGGGGTATTTAGAAAACTCTAACCTTTGTACTGTACATAATAGGAGAAAAATTTGAGAAAAATTTGCCTCTTGAGCTGTACATGATGATGGGGCGAGTGCGAGCCCATCCGCGTCCTACTTTGGACCAAGAGGACTTGAAAATCTTCATTTCCGGAGAAATGTCGAGGGCATTGGAATAAAAAATGCATTCATTTGTCCCAGACAGGAAGGCTCACTAAAAGACAGCAAATGAATGACGAGTCCCCACAACAGGCTACAGCGGTATCCACCAAGTGTAGTTAGCGCCTCTACAAGGAGATACCTAAACAATCTAACCTTACACGAGGCTAGCCAGCCTCAGATTCGAATTTGGTTTTTAAGCTCCCGGCCCCAGCTCAACCAGCATCCTTCCCGTCAGCTAAAAATTAAGGTTTCTGTATTAAGCGCCACTCTCCGTATTAGCATAGCTTTAATACGGAGTCGCACTCTTGATACGGAGTATGAACTCAAGAACTGAGGGAATTGAGGTTTCCGTATTAAGGGCCACTCTCCGTATTAGCGCATGGCTTTAATACGGAGTTAAACTCTTAATACGGAGTATGGACTCAAGAACTGAGGGAATTGAGGTTTCCGTATTAAGGGCCACTCTCCGTATTAGCGCATGGCTTTAATACGGAGTTGAACTCTTAATACGGAGTATGGACTCAAGAACTGAGGGAATTGAGGTTTCCGTATTAAGGGCCACTCTCCGTATTAGCGCCCGGCTTTAATACGGAGTTGCACTCTCAATACAAGTGTGGTAGAGGACCCCCCCTCCCTAAGGACCTCAATAATCTGGAACACGACTTATACCAGACCAAGGAGGGGGGGGGGAGCAAAAGAGCGGAGCGAGTGAGCCTAAAAGCTATTAGCTTCCGCTCCTTTACCCTCTAAAATCTATTAACTTGGAATATTTCAATGTACACTTGCTTGGAATATTATTTCAAAGTAGACTTATACTAGACAAAGGAGTGAGTCTCCCTAAAGTCATTAGCCTAAAATATTCTAAAGTAGATTTTTAAATATTATTTATTATTTTTATTAGTAAATATAATTATTATATTAATTTTAATTATATAAATTTTTATTTTATGATAATTTTATTTTTGTACATTAAATTTTAAATTTAAAAAGTTGAATATTAATATTATTTTGAAAAAATAAAGATCTTACAATTTAATAAAAATTTTAATAAAAAAAATTTTGGATTAATTTAAAAACTAATATATATATATAAAATTTAATTTAATGAATTTAACAAAATTTTTTATTTATTAATTTGTTAAAAACATAATATTTTAATGATAAATTTATATTAAAAATATTCTGCTCAATGATTAATTAACAAAAATTTTGAATAAGTCGAAACATAGTTATTAAATTGGAAAATTTAATATTATTTTAATTTAAACTTAGAATTTAAATAATTATAAATAATAAATTAAATTATTAATTTTAATTTTATTAATACTAATTAGAATAGGATTTTTTTTATTAATTGAACGTAAAATAATAAGATTAATTCAATTTCGATATTATAAATATTAAAATTAAAAATTAATTTAACTTTAATAATTAAAATTATTATAATAAAAAAAAATTATTAAAATTAAAAATTTTTTAAATAAAATTAATTAAAATATGATTTTGTAAATCATAAAAACATATTAATTAATAATAAAAATTAATTAGTTTAAAAAACATTATAATTTCAATATAAAATTTAATTAGGATCTTTATTTTTTCAAAATAATATTAATATTATTTAACTTTTTAAATTTAAAATTTAATTTAAAAAAATAAAATTTATTATAAAATAAAAATTTATAATAATTATAGTTAAAATTTTGAATTAAAATTTATGTTTAAAATAAATATAAGAATTAATAATAAAATTAATATTGAAATAAATTTTTTTGAAAATATTTTAGAATAAAATTTTTTAATAAAAATTATATAATAAGATTTCTTATATTTAAATTTAATTATTAAATTAATAATTAATTTTATAAAAATTAATCAAATTAATTAAAATAATATTTATAATTATATAATTAATTCAAAAAATTATTGAAAAATTAAAATTAAAATATATTATTAATAAAATTCAATATATATTATTAATGGATAAATTAAATATTTTTTAAACCAAAAGATTTATTATATAATAAGTTAGAAATTTATTTCATTTGAATCTCAAGATATAATTAAATAATTTATTGCAAATAAATTTTCTATCTTTTTATATTATTCAATTAATCTTATTATTTTTTATAAAAATTATATAATAAGATTTTTTATATTTAAATTTAATTATTAAATTAATTAAAATTATTAATTTTAATAAATAAATTTTAAATTTTTGTTTATTTTTATAAAATAAATAATTTATTATTAAAATAGTAATAATAAAAATAATTCTTGAAATTTTTGATCAAGCGCGAGTGAGTCCCTTTCCCCCAAAGTCATAAGCCGAAAATCATCTGAAGTAGACTTAAACTGAACCAATAAGCGGGGCGAACGAGCCGAGTGAGCTCCCTAAACGCTATTTTTTTGGCGGGAGACCTGCTATCCATTTAGTTACTGGAGGCCCTCAGAGGAATTCTGTCCGCAGGCGCGTAACGCTGTGGGGTATAACGCTGGGACTTAGAAAACTTCGTGACCCTCTATGGGCTAGTATAATAATAATAATAATAATAATAATAATAATAACCTTTATTGAGGTCTCGTAACATGAATAATTATGTAAATAATCATGTACAATACTTTTTATTTCTTTCTTACTTAAATAAAGACACTCGGCCCGTAACGAGCAAAGGTTTCCTGCAATCTTTCCCACTCTATTCTGTTTTGAGCAATTTGCGCGTAATTCTTGTTTTTTAAGAATGCTGGCTGTCTTCCCCTTTTTCTTTGGTGGTTTATGGGTTCCCAAACCGTAGTTTTGTAGGTCCATCTATCGTTGTTCATTCGTGCTATGTGACCCGCCCACTTCCATTTTTGTCTTCTGATAAATTCTACTATGTTTACATTATTATTTATTACTTTTTTTTTCATTTTTGATATTTTGATTCGATCGCTTTTTCTTAGGTTGAGCATGGACCTTTCCATATTGTTTTGGGTTATTCTTATTTTTTCTAAATTTCTTTTGGTTAGTGTCCATGTTTGACAGCCATACGTCAGTGTAGGGACGACACACATGTTAAACACCAGGCTTTTGTGGTAGTTATAGGGACTTGGAAAAATTTCAAGCTCTTTCATACATCAGTATAGGGCTCTTCTATACCCCTCTATTGGCTAGTATATTGACATAGAAAAATTTCGAGCTCTTCTATGGGCTAGTATAGGGACTTGGAGCAATTCCTGACTCTTCTTTAGTTCGCTATGGGACTTATAACGTGAGACATGCTTTCTTGGGGAGGGGGGGGGGGGGAATGATGTTTGTCCAATTCGGCCAAATACCTCGCTACGGCCCTGGCTAGGGTCTTCCAATTTAACAAATAATCCTTTCGCAGAAGTAAGACTATTATAGAACGCTGAGAGAAAGTCAAGAAGCCGAAGAACTCAAACCAACTGTAGGTAAAATTCCCCCCCCCCCCAAACAAATTGGAAGCCTGGTCAAGCGCTTCTTAGGATCACGGTTCTAATTGCGAGGAGGGAGGCGGAGGAATCAAGGTTTTTCTTTGTCATTTTCCTACAAACCATAAGATCGATGTCAAAATTGACCTCATTTTAATCTGGTCAAGTAGTTTGTGTAGTGGTCACCAATTCCTCGTAGATTCTGACTGACTCAATGCGATGTGGGGCAGTCGATGGATTAACCTATCAAAAGAAACGATCTCGTGAGCAACAGGAGAAATATCGAATCGTTGACTACAATTGAGGTCAAAATGTTGTCTTTTGATGTGGCCAGTTTATTTACCAACATCCCTGAAGCCTCTACTCTCCACAGTACGGGTGAGCAGCTTGTTACATTAATGATTTCTTATAAAGAGCTGGAGAAATTTTCGACTTTCTTGATATTTGTTTGTCTTTAAATTTTTGTAAACATAATGGCCAATAAGGCAAGCACCCCTGTCGGCCCCCCTCTGGATTCCTTCATCTCGGTGATCCTGGCCGTAAACTATGTATCCACTTTATGAATCTTTCTCAGAGTTTTTGAAAGTAGTGGACTCTATATATATATATATTTTTAACAGGGAACTTGTTTTATCAGGGGGTCTTTCAAGAAAAAGTGTCCAGCGTCCGGTGTCCGGCATCTGGGAGGCAACTTCCTTACCTAACTATGACCTTGAGAATGACCTTAGGACTTGGAAAATTTTTGACCTCCCCTCTTTTCATCCCCTCTACCCCCCCAAGACCCTCCTATTTAATCATATACTAGTATAAAACTACTGTGCTTCAAGGAGGGGTCCTAGCTTATACTAGAGATAATACAAATTGCTAGGTATATCAATATTTTCCAGTTATACAGCCATAATTACCTATGACCTTGGGACTTGGAAAATTTTTAACAGGGAACCTGTTTTATCGGGGGGGGGGGGGTAAACTGAAGGAAAATGACGGGCGCCGGGCGCCGGGCGCCGTCCGGCAAGAAAAAGGGACTTAGAAAAATTTTGATGAAGTGATAGGAGGGGGACTTATCCTCTCTGCTTCATGCAGTATATTATACTAGGTTTATACTACGTATTATACTAGGCGTATACTAGGTCCAAGCCTCCTTTATACTAGGTCTCTCTGCTTCATGCAGTATATTATACTAGGTTTATACTACGTATTATACTAGGCGTATACTAGGTCCAATCCTCCTTTATACTAGGTTTAGGCATCCTTCATACCATAAGCTTACAAGATCTTTATAATAGCTTATAGTAGCAGTTTGTCCTAGCTCTGTACTAGGTCTTAGGCTTCCTTTATACTACTAGTAGGAAGGTTAATGTTCCATTTATATGGGTGACCTTGCGCTGAATCATTAAAAAGTGCTACTTGGTACATATGTTGATAGGACCGAGAAGGCCCATTTCAGATCGGTAGCCACCCGGTTAACCGCTGCAGGGGCTGTGCACTGCGGGTTGCATATTCATTGCCGGCGTCAACTAAAACCTGCAATATCTCCCGTTCTAATGACCATATGTACTTTTTTTTTCACTTATATGAAAGGAAATTTTATGGGCTACAATTTTTGTTCTCATCAATTTTTGCCTATCTCGAACTTGAAAGGCACAAATCATGAATTTTAGTTTTTTCTATTCAGCAAGTCCATATTTTTTGCTTTTTTGCGTCTGACAAATGAATTAAATCAAAAATATACTTATCATGAAAATTATTTGTTTTTTAATTACCCAGCGATTGGTTTTTATCTCATCAAGATTGGTCAATTACACGCAAAGATATGCTATATAATGTGGTCAATAGTAGCAAGTACCCTCAAATATAATGTAGTGCGGGTTGCGTAACTGTTGAGTACTTTGTATAAAAACCGCAATATCTCGAGTTCTAATAATGGGATATTTTTTTTCTTTTGTTCATATGAATGATAATTTTGTGAGCTACAATTTTTGTTCTTATCGGTTTTTGCCTATTTCAAACTTGGAAGGCGCAAATCATAAATTTTCTCAATTTCTATTCAGTAAATTTGTGTTTTTTACTTTCTCGCGGGATGAATTAAATCGAGAAATTGCTGGCCACCAAATCGTGCGATGTTTAATTGCCGTTCTAATTATTTTAATCGTTATCATTTGCATTTGCGAAAAGTTTTCAAGCTCGTGCGTGTGTTTTTCTTAAATTTTCTTTTGAATATTTCAAAATACTGTGGCAAAAGTTGTAAGAGTTTTTTGCGGCTGCAGAAACAAACTTCTTCTACTACTTTTCATGAATTGTCTGCTTTATTATTGCTGCGTACGTAAATTTTGCATCAACATTCCCTTGTTTATTGTACAAAAAACTTTGCCGGCAGCCATTCACTTCGTTTACTTTTGAGTTTATCGGTAAAAACGCATCGTCTTACTGGACGCAGGTCAGTACAATGTAAATGTAAATAAGAATATCAATAAACGATACAATTAGAGTTATAAATACAAAAAATCTACTCATTACTTGCAGTATGGCTGGTATAGATGAAATCTGCGCATTCCATAGTGCACATCCAATTAAGATTAAATGGAAAATTTGTATTTTGTGCCAAGATGAAAATTCGACGGAAAAGCTGGTAAATCCATCAATTGGTAAAGAAAATGGTATATCCGGGTATGCATCGCTCACAAAAAATTTGATCGCGTTTGATGAATTGCAAGATTTGCCCATGCCTGTAGATTTAAGGGGACTCGATTGTGGTGATGGTTTGTATGAATCATTTTTACGTCATAAAGTTCTGTGGCATAAGACGTGTTATCTCAAATTCAACAACTCAAAACTTGAACGAGCGCAAAAAAGAAGACAAGCACAAGGCACTAACCAATCACCAAAGAAGACTAGAAAAAGTGAGGACACCGCTTATGATGTGGAGACGTGTATTATCTGCGGTTTACAAGGATCTCGGTTGCACCCCCTAAGTGCGGTGCAGACGAAAACTTGCAGCAATGCCATCATAGAATGTGCCACAGTTCTAAATGATTCAAAGATGCTGGCAAAAGTAATGGAAAGGCATGATTTAATGTCACTCGAAGGCAAGTATCACAATAAATGTCTTACAGCATTAAAAAACCGCAGAAAATCTGCCGAACCTAAAAGTGAGAGTAATGATTATCTGAGGCAAATCTATGGAATCACGTACTCCAGACTGATTGCCTACATGAACGAAGAACGAGAACTTTCGAAGGAGCCAGTTTTTTTTAATTTGGCCCAACTCGCTAGATTCCAGTCTCAGTACATGCGTGAATTAGGCGTTAGTGTGGATATTCATTCCACTAGGTTAAAGGAAAAATTACTCCGAGACTGCCCATATTTACTCTCGATTGAAAGGAAAGGTCAAGCCACTCTCATTACCTTTAAAGAGGATGTAAATTTCGTTATTTCGTCTATGGCAACAAGAGATTACAACGAGGAAGGCAAATCTCTTTGTGAGGCAGCTCAGATTGTCAGAGCAGACATATTTAGCGAAGAGAGGGTAAATCTGGAAACGGCACCTTCCAGCTTACTCGCTCTGATTAATATGATTCTATATGGACCTGCTTCAAATGCTCATGATGACAGCATGGTTCACCATCTTGCAGAATTAGTGACATTCCATGCTATGAAAAACCCAAAGAGGGGAGTATCAAGGCGGCACCTTCGAAGTCAAGAAACAGATACTCCAGTGTATTTAGCCTCAAAACTATATGCAGAGACTCGTAAAAAAAGTCTGATCGATTATGCCTTCAAGATGGGTATGTGTATATCCTACGACAGACTCCAATCACTACTTATTGAGAAGGGTAATGAAAGATGTGAGATGTATCATCAAGATGGAGTGGTTTGCCCTCCCAAACTAAAAAAAAATATATTCGTCACAGCAGCTGTTGATAATATTGACTACAACCCATCTTCTACAACGGCACAAAGTGCATTCCACGGCACAGCAATTACTTTGATGCAGCATAAATTTCCATTTGAATCAGGTACACCTAGTCATATTTAATTCATACGTATTATCCTAATTGTCTGCGTTTTGCGGTAGGCCTATTGGCCTGTCTGTAGGACATACTCTTTAAAATGAATAAGCTAATTGTTGTAGTAGCCTAATTAACCTCCGTTCGTTTTAGTTAACGCAAATTTACATCAGGTTCACTCATTTTTTAAGACCAGTCTACAGAATATTCAATTTTTTTTTCCAGGGCTTGAACGTCAATTTGTTCATCAGACCAACGATGTAATCAAGAGCGAGAAAGATGTTCACTCAGAGAAGAAAAAATTGATGGACCTTCCTGCTAATTACGCTACAGTTTCTCCCTGTTTTATCGATGTGACAAGAGCACCGTGTTCTCTTTCAACAAACGTCCACTGTAATCCACTCACAGTAGAACCACTTACACAAGAAAAGGGCTGGCTTGAATCAAATATAAATGAATCGTGTCAAATCTGGGAAGCCTATCATACCCCTTCAGATCGGTCTGAAGAAGGAAGACATTCTACTGAAGTAGCTCTACTGCCTGTTTTCTACGAACAGGCGCATTCTACAGCAATGATGATGCACACAATGAAAGTTGTAATGGATGCAGTGAAGTTTCTGAACCCTAATCAAACGCCGGTGGTGGTTGCTGATCAGCCTCTTTATACAAAATTGATGCAGATCCAGTATACATGTCCTGATTCTTTTGGAGAGAAGAAATTATTTGTCATGATGGGTCCACTGCACGTTGAACTTACTATGGACAAAGTACTGGGTCAATTTTTAGATGGCAGTGGCTGGGTTGAATCATTAGTTCAGGCCAATGTTACGTCGCAGGGGAGAGCTGAATCCTTGTTGAGTGGTTCTCACATCACTCGAGGACGATATGCTCATCAGGTAAATTTATTAAATTTAAGTGAGGATTGAAACAAACAAAAATTACAAACATTCTATTTTCATAATAATTTTGATCATCAGGTTACTGCAGTAGTACTTTACTCGCTTCTTATGGATGCCTACTGCATGCAACTTTCAGATGAAATTCAGCCCTCCCCCAAGCAGACATTTGAGGAATGGTGTAATCTGAAGAAAGAACAGACTCCTCAATTCAGCTATTGGTTTACAGTACTTAATTTGGAACTCTTGCTTTTACAAACTGTGCGATCTTTGAGGACAGGAAATTTTGGTCTTTATGTGGATAGTTTAAGAAGAATGGTGCCTTGGTTCTTTGCGTTGGATCATGTCCATTACGCTCGATGGACAGCAGTGCATTTGAGAGACTTGATAAATTTGGAAGAGTTGCATCCAGAACTACATAAGAAGTTTCACGATGGTCTGTTTGTTGCAAGGATCACTGAACGTCCATTTTCTGGTATGGCTCTTGATCAGGCCCATGAACAGATGAACAGCATTCTGAAAGGAGATGGAGGTAATATAGCTTTGATCTGTTTTTATCATGAATTGGAGGTCAAAAATAATTGATTTTCATGAATGACCCAAATAAAATACAGTGGAACCTCTACAATTTGAACTCTCATAATTCAAAAATCTCTATAAATCGAAAAAACCTGCTTGTCCCTCGGAAAATTCCGTTATTCCAAAGAAAATACGTGTATTTTTCCTCCCTCCATATTTTGAATTTTTTGGAAGCTCATCTTACCTTTTAAGTCGAAAATATCACCTTATTATAGTAGTTCCACTGTATTGTTATTATGATAACTCACCCTAATGAGTCACAAATAGGAATTTGAAAATATTTTGAGCCACGAGTTATGTAGGAAAAAGGAGCTTGAAAAAATGTAGACTCAAAATGGAAGGGGGCAGAGGCCACCATCTGAAGGAAAGAAACTTGGCAAAGTTTCAACTTGAAAGCAAAAGAGGAAAATCTTGACTTAAGAAAACATTAAGACATTGGCTCTAGAATGAGGGGCAGTTGGCTGACCTATTGAAGGGACTTTGAAAAATATTGAATGACAAGCTAAATGGAAGAAATGGTTCTGCGTTTTCCATTACGACAAAATGAAAGGTGGAATTAGTCACAATCTGTAACTTATGCATTAATTTTCTAAATTTCCTCATAGACATATTTTTGATTTCTTAGGTATGATTGGTATCACGGAAAATCCGGAAGCTTTGAGGAAATGGCTCATTTCGGGGCCAGCGCTCACCGATATGGTCCATTCTTACGAACGCGATGTACTAAAAATTCATTTTGCAGATGCAAAAACGAGTATTCACCATAATGATACTCGTGCGATGAAAACTAAATTTGAGCGAGATGTTCAATCTATGCGAGCTACTCTAAAGGATTTAGGAAACCCATTTTTAGAGGAGTCTAAAGAGCTCTACAATATAAGCACAAGGAGAGTTGCGACAGATAGTATTGTTCAAACAATATTCAAAATCGAGAAATGTGGTGACGAACAGTACAAGCGCTTTGCTGAAGAAAGACTAAAATCAGGTAAAAATTTGTTGGACCCAATAAAACTTAACAAGTTTCCCCTCTTTGGCAGCTCTGTAAAATCATCGCAAAGCAATGTGAAGACTAAAATTAGAGATCTGAAAAATAACTGCAGTTTGTTTAGTCGACTGTATATAGCTACCTGTTCACATAGGGATGGAGATCTGGATAACTTTTTCTCACATGAGAATCAACAATATCCTCCGTCATTAGCCTTGAGTACTGGGAGTATTCGTTCGTGTGCGAAGTCTGATATAATAAAATGTCTACTCCGAGACTCCAAGTATGCTGATGTGGCAGAACCACCTCACGTGACTATGAAAATTCTCGATGGTGCTGCCATTGTCCACATTCTAAGTCCATCAGCTCACTGTAAAACTTTTGCAGATTATGCTGGAACAATTTTTTTACCTTTCATTCGAAGAGAATTGTCCAATACATTAAGGGTTGATGTTGTCTGGGATGCATACATCCAAAACAGCCTGAAAACTGCAACGCGCGAGAAACGTGGTTCTGGCGATAGGATGAAAGTTGCAGAGACATCAAAAATTCCAAAGGGTTGGATCAATTTCCTTCGTTCAGACCTGAATAAAGAAGAACTTTTCAGTCTCCTGTCGAGAAAAGTCACTGAGACGCTGATTGATGGGCAAAAAGAAGTTTATTGCACAGATGGTTCTCTCATCCTAAGTAATATACCAGGTCGTGATGTCACTGGAACACTCTCTCCATGCAATCACGAGGAGTCAGACACTCGGATGATGGTTCATGTTGCTGATGGAGTTTCTGAAGGTCACTCAAGAATTATGGTGAGGTCAGTTGATTCAGATGTTGTTGTTCTTGCCGTAGCTGCTTTCCAAAAACTTGAATACTTGGAGGAGTTGTGGCTTCATATTGGCACAGGAAAACGCCACCAGTACATTGCTTGTCACGAAATTGCAAATTCTCTTGGTAAAAGTGATTCATTCTTCCTCTGTACATCAAATATTTCACCATTTATAATATTTATTATGTTGTAGGCCCAGAAATAAGTGGTATTCTTCCCTTATTTCATGCGTTTACAGGATGTGATACCGTTTCATCTTTCAATGGGCGCGGAAAAATTACTGCATATGATGCATTGAAATCATTTCCCCATGCTGTTGAAGGATTCGAGATAGCGTCAACAGGAAATATTGATGCCGCAATGCCCATTTTGGAAAAGTTTGTCGTCACTATGTATGACAAGTGGGTGCTAAAGAGAAATATATTCTATTGATAAGTATGGTAATAGGCAGTCGCTAATACTTAGCTCCTTCATAGGTGCAGTCCTTGTTCATCGGTTAACGAATGCCGTCGGTATCTTTTTACAAAGAAAGATCGGCAAATTGATAATATACCGCCAACGCAGGCAGTTTTAAAAGAACATCTTCGTCGGGCAGTTTATCAAGGGTCATTTGTATGGGGTCAGTCTACAAAATTGGTACAGACTCTTCCGAGTCCATTGGATTGGGGCTGGAAAATTGATGAATCAGGAAGTTGGTGCCCAAAATGGTCATCTTTTCCAATTTTGGAGCAAGCCTGTCTAGAGTTGATACGCTGTAAATGTAAGGTGAAATGCTCGGAAGGAAGGTGTAATTGTTTGAAAAATAATGTGAAGTGTACAGATTTATGTTTGTGTGGAGGTAATTGTTAATGATAGACAAAATATGTCCAAATTTTGCAAGTCTTTATGTGTAATTATAATCACAGTGAGAGAAAAACCAATTGCTGAGTAACAAAACAGTTGATAATTTTGTTCTCTGATTTATTTAATAATTTCAGCGCAAGAAAGCAAACGATGCAAAATTTACGGAATAGAAATTGAGAAAATTTATGATTTGCGCCTTCCAAGTTTGAAATAGGCAAAAACCGATAAGAACAAAAATTGTAGCTCACAAAATTATCATTCATATGAACAAAAGAAAAAAGATATCCCATTATTAGAACTCGAGATATTGCGGTTTTTATACAAAGTACTCAACAGTTACGCAACCCGCACTACATTATATTTGAGGGTACTTGCTACTATTGACCACATTATATAGCATATCTTTGCGTGTAATTGACCAATCTTGATGAGATAAAAACCAATCGCTGGGTAATTAAAAAACAAATAATTTTCATGATAAGTATATTTTTGATTTAATTCATTTGTCAGACGCAAAAAAGCAAAAAATATGGACTTGCTGAATAGAAAAAACTAAAATTCATGATTTGTGCCTTTCAAGTTCGAGATAGGCAAAAATTGATAAGAACAAAAATTGTAGCCCATAAAATTTCCTTTCATATAAGTGAAAAAAAAAGTACATATGGTCATTAGAACGGGAGATATTGCAGGTTTTAGTTGACGCCGGCAATGAATATGCAACCCGCAGTGCACAGCCCCTGCAGCGGTTAACCGGGTGGCTACCGATCTGAAATGGGCCTTCTCGGTCCTATCAACATATGTACCAAGTAGCACTTTTTAATGATTCAGCGCAAGGTTTGTAACATTAACCTTCCTACTATACTGTATTAGTGGTTTTACTAGCTCTGTGACGTCATCCGATAGTGATGGTACGATGATAGTGACGTCACAGATCCCCATCGTGACGTCACCAGATCGTAACGTCGTGTGACGTCATCAGATTATGACGTCATCAAATCGTGACGTCATCAGATCTCCGAACTGATAACAGGATAGGACGAGCAAATGGTAGTCTTATGAAATCGTCAGTGAGATAAAAAATGAAAACTGAAAAAAAGTAATAACTGGGAGTGATAGGCAATTTTAATCACATAGTGGTAAGATTCCATTTACATACGTGTACATACAAATTCTTGTAGAATGCATTCTTGCGATTGAGAGCCAATTCAGTTGGGTACATCTTCCGTTCATTTGTCGTAATATTTCTCAAATTTTACCTTATTAATGATGAGACCTAATGGATTTATGCTGATTGTTTTGGTCATCGCTCTGTGTCGTGGATTCACGTCGTCACTAACCGAGGGAAAGTTGAATACCGAAGATGCCCCGTCTTCAGAGGCAACGCCCAGGATTCTCGAATCACGATCAACGCAAATTGGAAAACAGTGTTTAACCTTACCGAAAATAAGTAATCCGAGCGTCAAAACTCTAATTGAACAGAAGTGTTATGTAGACAAACCCGCGTACTTGGACCAATTGATGCGGGTAGGAGAGAAGTTCTACTTCCTGTCGCGCCCCAGAAGGCTCGGCAAAACACTTTTGGTCGACACATTGCAGGAATTGTTCGAACTTGGAGGAGACAACAAGTTATTCAAGGATACAGAAATTTATCGTCGACGTGATGGTGTTTGGTCGCGTTATCCAACTATTCGACTCGATTTTTCAAATGGAGTTGTATCTACTTCTGTCGCTGCATTTCATCGTACCACGTTACAGCTAATAAACGACCAAGCTAGAAACCATGAGATTGATCTAGGTGCGTTCCAAGACATTGAAGTTGCCATTAAAGAATTGATTTATAGGTTGAATAAAAAGTATCATAATGCGTCGGTAGTCATCCTTATCGACGAGTACGACAATCCATACACAAGTGCTTACCCAGACATGGAAACGGCTTCAGGTATCTTACGTAGTATGCAAAGTTTTTACAAGACATTAAAAGCTCAGTATAAGACAGTCCATTTTAATTTGGTGACCGGCATCACTCGACTGGCACTATCGGATTTCTTCTCAGGAATGAACGCGGCAACGGACCTAACCATGGATCCGGATTACGCAGGAATTGTGGGGTTCAATAAGAGCGAGCTACAGTATTTCGATGATTTGATCAATGATGTCGTACGCAAAACTGGAAAGAAGAAAGAATATATCCTTGAAACCATGAGGTGCTGGCACGACGGATTTCAGTTTTGCGAAAAAGATGAGTCTCTCTACAGCCCGGCTTCTGTATTCGGCTATATAAGGACCAAAGCTGTGTCAACCACTTCCTGGAGTGAATCAGGTGGGCCTAGTAAATTTCTAGCTGAGAAGTTAAAAGAATTTCCGAAAAATGCTCTCGAATTCTTCATAAATGAGCAAAACAATTTCCAAGCAGATAAAAAGGAAGATATGGAGCCGCCTATAAGAGCCCACAGAAGAGATCTTGTAGGAAAAAATGACTTCACGAAACTTGATATTCAAGCGTTAACAGCACTTCTCTTCCACAGCGGGTATTTTAGTATCAGAAAGTATGACGTCAAATCTGATGTTTTTACTCTGAATTTCACCAATTTGGAACTTAGAGAAGATTACATACTGCGTATTTCCCAAAGTATAAAGGAAATATATGAAGGAGACTTGGATGAAAACATCAAAATGATGAAGAGAGCGCTCAATGCACGTGACTGGAAAAATTTCACTGGAACACTAGACTCTTACAATGCAAATATTCCGTACCAAATAACCGTAAACCAGAGAAAAGGGTTAGAAGCTTGGTTCCAATTCAATTTGTATTTGGTGTTAAAGTTCGCAAATTACCATCGAAAAATATCAGTAGGAATAGAAGAGTCTACAAGTATGGGACGGATAGACATTGTATTTGATAATGGACTCGGTGTATATATATTCGAGCCGAAGATGGAAGACAATCCCGAAAATCCGGTGTATGAATGCAAAGAAAAATACGTAAAAAAATATTTATTAGATCCGGAAAAATTGAACGTATATTGCATTGGCATTAAGTTTACAACGGAAGGACATATTCACAGTTGGGGCGTAGCGTCATTTTCATATAACGGTAATTTAATCACGGAAGAGGGATCGATAAAACTGACTAATGAACTCAGTCCTGAAGAACGTAAAGATATACGGGTTAACGTGACGAATTACAGAAGCAAAAATCCTGAATGCAAGCTGGAATCAGAAAGACTCTCTGATTTTCTAGAACAACTAGGGCCCACAATGGAAGGTCAACTGATATTCGCCGAAAAATTTTTTAAGAATACACCTATCAAGAGTCTATGCCCTGTTCTAAGAAACATAAAACCATTAATAGAAGAGCCTAACATAAAAGGGATGATATTCTCCTTTTTGAAAGCAGCCGATATACACGAAGAATACCTGAAAAAGGAAAAACCATTGGATCCTTGTGAATATGAGTTTTTATATTTACAAGCCCTTCGACCTGTGCAAAAAAAACTTTTCAAAGATGAGAACAACGATTTCAAGATTTCTTTTCAAAATTTTGTTAATTTTATTTGTAAATGTGAAGAACCTAAGGATGCCCCGTCTATTGTTTCTTTCTATACTGAGGACATTCCAAACCTACTCACCCTGCTGAATAAGAGTCACCCTCTCGTCAAGGAACCATTAATAAAGAGTCGCATCACACGTATCCAAACGGCTCTTGGAGGAACCGGGAGTAAAAAGAAAAGTAATCGCTCGCAACACCCAAAATGAATGTCATAAATTATATTTAGTAGTATTAGCTGTAGTTATTGTAATTAAATTGTATGCTTTATCGTGCACGGAATTTCCGATCACGTTTTAATTTTTACACCGATTTCATTGATAAATTTTACTCGAGAAACATCAACAGAACTGCGGAATCCGCATCATAAATGGTATGCTGTGTCTGGAGAGAAAGTAACGTGGCGACTTCTAGTACCCACAATTTTAATTGAGGAGAATGTGGGTGGAAAATCCTCCCGCGTTTCAAAAGGTGAAAGTAATGAGCATCAATTTTTTCAGAAAAAAAGGATCAATTTTGATTATATTTTAACCTGTGTTTTTTGAACACGCAGGGTGTATGATAGTACCTCCTGGAACATGGGTGGGTCATGTTTTTAAATATTATAAAAGTTTCAAATATTTTGGTGACGAAAATGGGGAAAAATGATCGTGTATCTCTTTTTTCAGGGGCCGATCCTTAGCTTGATTGAGTTTTATGAAGTTTGTTGAGACTTTAAGAAGTTCAAATTTTTCTATCCTTTTTATACCTTAACATTAGAGGGTAAAAATAAAGGAAAATGTGTTGAGAGAAAACGCAGGGTAGATAATCATCGTCCCCTAGGGTATATGGTGGTAGCCCTTAAGGTATTGAGAGTAATTGTAGGGTTCTTCACACCAATCTCAAGCATCATGATCAAAAAGTGAGCGTGTTTATAATGTGCGCGGAAATTTTGCACGCGTTCTTGATAATTCTTAATATTTTCTGAGGAACTTGATATAATTATTTGAGATTTCTTTGGGGTGACAGGTTCTATCATGCACGAAAATTCCGATCATGTTTTAATTTTTGGCTCCTCTGAATTTCTATGAAAATAGATAAAACATTGATACAAAATATGGAAACGTTCTCTGATTTAAGGGATTTTTTGAATTCTCATAAAAATATGAAAATTGATACAAGTTGGATACAAAAGTATGAAAATTTCTGACTTGTATGAATTCTAGTTAAAACAAAGAGAAATTACTGTGGATTCTAATTAAAAACATGAAAAATTGATACAAAAATATGGACTCCGAATTTCTTTTAGAATTGAAACAAATTGTATACAAATTGGTACAACACGTGTGAAAACTTTTGATCCTCTAAATTTTTTTTTTTTTAGAATTGATGCAAATTGTACACAAATTAATACAAAATGTATGAAAATTTTTGTACCTCTAAATTTTATGAATTAAATGATTGAGTGTATAAATAGACCGTTTTTTCATGACGTCACAAGCTCCACATCCGTTTACCACAACATACCCTACAGCCTGTCAAAATTGTCAATTTTACCCTAGATTACCAACTTGGTTTGTAAACAAAAAAATGCTCCATAAGAAATACACAAGAACGTTTCGATCTTACGTTCAGATTTGAAAACCAGAAAATAAATAAGGAACCGCAGTTATATTTCTGTATACTCGAGAACTTCCTACTTCTAAATATAAACACATAATTGCTTATTTATTCCTAATTTTAACAGGGAACGTGTTTTATTGGGGGGTAAACTGAAGGAAAATGACGGGCGCCGGGTGCCAGGCACCGTTGGGCAAGAAAAAGGGACTTAGAAAAATTTTGATGAAGTGATAGGAGGGGGACTTATCCTCTCTGCTTCATGCAGTATATTATACTAGGTTTATACTATGTATTATACTAGGCGTATACTAGGTCCAATCCTCCTTTATACTAGATTTAGGCATCCTTTATACCATAAGCTTACAAGATCTTTATAATAGCTTATAGTAGCAGTTTGTCCTAGCTCT
This sequence comes from Aspidiotus destructor, assembly GCA_035079395.1. Lineage (NCBI taxonomy): Eukaryota > Metazoa > Arthropoda > Insecta > Hemiptera > Diaspididae > Aspidiotus > Aspidiotus destructor. The sequence goes on along the minus strand of JAVHKZ010000003.1, from coordinate 2,921,496 downwards.
GTACTAGGTCTTAGGCTTCCTTTATACTACTGTATTAGTGGTTTTACTAGCTCTGTGACGTCATCCGATAGTGATGGTACGATGATAGTGACGTCACAGATCCCCATCGTGACGTCACCAGATCGTAACGTTGTGTGACGTCATCAGATTATGACGTCATTAAATTGTGACGTCATCAGATCTCCAAACTGATAACAGGATAGGCCTACCGGGGGTACCACACAAAACAGGTTCCCTGTTTGCCTCAATTGCCACAGTCAATGAAGGCAATTCCGAGCAGCTAAGTGTGTGGGCTGCAAGTTTTTTTTGAGTTCCCCCTCCTATCATCTATAGCTCAAATATTCCAGTTATACTAGTATATAGCTAGTATAATAAAGGAGGACTTTTAGCTTATATTAAAGATAATACAGATTGCTAGGCATTTACTCGTATAAAGCTACTATACTACAAGGAGGGGTCCCAGTTATACTGAAGATAATAGAAATTGCTAGGCATATTCCAGTTATACTAGCATGAAGCTAGTATAATAAAGGAGAACTTCTAGCTTATATTAAAGATAATACAGATTGCTAGGCATATATTTGTATAAAGCTACTATACTACAAGGAGGGGTCCCAGCTATACTGAAGATAATAGAAATTGCTAGGCATATTCTAGTTATACTAGTATGAAGCTAGTATAATAAAGGAGAACTTCTAGCTTACCTATATCAAAGATAATACAGATTGCTAGGCATATACTTGTACGCACTGTTACCATCAAATACAAGCGAGACTTTGCTCGGCGACGTTGAGTGTGTGTGTGTGAGAGAGTGTGGTGTGTGTGTGCGTAGACCAGCCTCTGTTGACAATTTTACCTATTCCTCTATTTGCATTGTTTGGCGCGCATTGTGATGTTTTCACCACCTTTCTACTGGTTCATTGGAGGTATTATTTCTACTGTTGCCTTTGTTTTGTAGCTCTTTATTGCATTATCAACAAACAGCTGTAGTGTCACAAAATTTTATCTTGTGGCGGCAAACTTGGCGCTATTCCTCGGCAAACTTGGCGCAATTCCTTGTAGGTAGTATTTTTGTCTTATTGAACCCGCACCTGGACAACTCATTGCACTCGGACAACTCATTTGATACCTTTTTGATACGCTCATAGTCCTTTCTATTTATTATTTTACTACCCTCCTATTCTTGTCTCTCTTTCTCTATTTCTCCATCTTCCTCTTTGTCTTTTTCAAACTAAGTCGCCACTACGCAATCGGTGTGTTTTTATTTTTTTTGTTTCTTCCAGGTTGGAAGAGTTACTTTTCTAATATTCTTTGTTCCGCAATCGGTGTGTTTTTATTTTTTTTTGTTTCTTCCAGGTTGGAAGAGTTACTTTTCTAATATTCTTTGTTCCGGTTCATTTTTTGCTGTCCCAGTATGTCCTAACATTACTCCTCTTTTCTCCGAAGCCTTTTAGTGGACAGCCTTTTAGTGGACGCTTTCACTCTTTTTGTCTATTTTAGATGTCTGACTTCCCTTTGTTGCTCTTGCATCTCTATCTAAACTATTTTTTATTGCTATCCAATCCTCTTACTTCTCTCTTACCGTCTAGTTGAAACTTTTTAAATCTATGATAACTTGCTAATTGCATTGTACTTTTTTGGGGCTAAGGCCTTTGGCCTAATAATGCCAACTTTTTTCTCTTGTGCGCATGCATTTGACCGCATACACTTGATCGCTGTGACTTAGAACTCTGATGAATTTTCATTTTGTCGACGCAATGAGTTTCATTCCTTTGCCGTATAATTAATTGTGCAAATGATTCTCTTTTGATTGAAGTTTCAAACTCTATGTGCTGCGTGAAATGTCGCAGTTTTTAATAGTGTCGCCATGATGTGTTAAAAACTCTCGCTGGGAGCCATCTCCCCAAACCGTGCCCATTCCGTCCAAGATGCATTGATCATCTCATGTCATGGAGACCCCAACCATCAAGGGGCTCCTTACATTCGCCATATCCTGCCCGTAGACCATCATTGCAAAAGTGATTAAAGAGGGGTCCCAGCTATACTTTCAAATTACAAATTACAGAAAACACTTCTCCGGAAGAAGTATATCAAATAGCACATAGATTCATTGGACTAAAACACAATACAAACCGACCAGTACCCCTTGCACATGATTTCGAGACAGAAAATCATATTTGATTGGTCCAGATAAATCGATAAAATAAAATTATTTTCCTACAGTGAAACTCATAAAACAGGTTCCCTGCATCCCCTCATTTAACTTCGTTAAAGAACCCGTGAATTTCTCTTCTAAGGTAAGAGACTCTCAAAAATCATGCACATGCACTCCAGACTCTATGCACACGTGTCTTTCTCCAGTAGAACATTTTCATGAAAATTTATTAACTTCAGGTTTTGCTCTGGTAATCGTTTGCACTTACCTGCTCGCGTTGATGAGACAAAAATTTTCACAACTCTCGGAATGGCCCATTTTGCGGTGTCTAAATCGCCAGTCAGCGTTCGTTGCACAATTTCTTCGTTGTTCATCGCTTTCCTGCGTCGCTCACATTTGCATAAGAAGGGTAGTCATCTGAAACAAATTTACAGAACCGCTGAACAACTTGGTCGGACAATGCGTTTGAAAAGAGGTAATCATGCGTGGACATATTTAATAGGCGATTTAAATTTTACAAAAGTCAATATGATACAGAAAATCTCGCGAATAATTCTCCTCATTTGAAATCAAAGCGAGGCACAATATCGATAATAATTTTTTTAGCATTTTTTCACGCAAAAGTATAAAAAGGGTGGAGTATTGCGGGGTGTTCTTTCACCTATAAAAGGTGAATTCTTATTCACCGCTTCAAGAGTATCAGTCCGATGCCGATGATAATCATTTTGACGTTTTCGAACAGATTTATGCGGTGTTTTTCATTGGCATAAATTGAGCGCATTTTAACGCATTTTTTCACGACCGACCGAAATTCGTAGCTTAGCAAACAAAATATGCAGATCAGCATAAAATTATGTAAATGTCGAGCACGTAACGTGCACGGTTGTCATAAACATTTATTGACTTTGTAAGCGGAAATCTGAATAAAAATTTTAGATAGTGAAACAGAATATAATGAACTAGCTCGAAAAAAGTAAGCCTTTTTTTTTACGAAAATATTGTTTCAGGTTTCGGCGTTACAATATTTTCTAAATTAAGGGTGACAACGAATAGAATGATGAAATATGTACAAAATTCTTCACCAAAACTCTTCTTATTTAACATAACGCGCGCATTGACTTAGTTACAAAATAATATGGCTCAAGAATGTACACAAAATTACGACATTATTCACCGAAATTCTGTACGTAAGGTCTCCTACAGTTATGGGAGGGAAAGAAGATTTATAAAGAGCTTTGTATTATAAATACGTTTTAGAGGAAGAATATCAGCTTTCAAGTCATCCAACGCAACGAAACGATGAAACGACGAGTAATCGAGAAATTTTTTCAAAAATTGCAATCAACCCTACGAGATTTCCATTTTCTTGTTCACAATAGTAGAAAAGTAATAAACGCTGGCCTTTAATATTCCGAGCTAAATATTTCTTTTCAAACTTGACGTCCACGTTTCAGACATTTTCAAAAATCACAAAGAATCCAATTCTACGATAAAAAAAAAAGTTCTTTGTGAACGCTTCCAAGCTTCAAATCTTACCGTGATACAAGAATTCTCAGAAAATTTGTTATTTAAAATTTCTTCAAGAATGATGTGAATTCTTTCCAACTCACAGTATATGACGACACCTCGGGTCTCGGACTGAGGAAAATTTTCGATTTCACAAAGGTACCTCCTCCCCCTCGGTTTCAGGTAATGTACTACTTTTATACGAGGCTTATTTTGAGAATGCACCAGACTGGTATCAGACATACAAAATCTATATGAGAATTCTAGTATACTGTATGTTAGGCTGAATATGTTTAGTCTTTAGGTCTTTCATTCTAGCTTATACTATAGGCTTAGACATCTAGTTTTATAAGGTTCAGCGTAATAGTGAGCTATACTAGGCTGAAAAGGGGGAGGAGCTTCGTCAATGGAGCTATGAACCTAGTTTACAGCATGCCTTCAATGTCAATAGGCTGAAGTAGGCTCGAGTTCCCATAAACTAAGAACTAGAGTCACACTAAACTATACTTGGCGAAAATGAAGGAGGCAAACGAGCGGAAAGAGTTAGCCCGTCAATGGAACCATGAGTCTAGTGAAGAAAGGGGCCCGAACAGAGCCGGCCTCGGGGATAAAATCCCCAGGTGCCTCCACCCCCCTCTCGTCAGTCCTAATCTCCGTCTAGACTTTTGAACTATTTCCAGCAATTTTGGCAGACTAGGGAATCATTGTATTTTTTGGACCCAATCACGAATTCGTCTTCGGGTCTCGAGCTATCGATACTTGGCAACCTGACTATTGGATTGTTTCTGAGTCTCAAGTTCGAGAACCAGAGGGTATTTTGTGCTTGCGTTCAAACTGTTCAATTCTCTCTCTCAATTTTTTCTGAAAACGGAATTAGAGTCCCTTTCATGTATCCAGGACGAGGTTTGAATACTTCAAACCCTCCTCAGGGAATTTAATCCACTGAAGCTCACTATATCTCGTCTAACATGAGATATTCTCTAGATCAGAATTTTACATTTATTACTGGGTCTCAAGTTCTGGATTTTGCAGTATTTTGTAAAAGGAATAAGGTTTGAGCGAATGTGATTGATTCTTTGCTGAGTGTCGATGTTTGTATCTTGAAGAACTTATCGAGCTATAAATTCTTGAGAACCTAACACTAGATTGGTTTCTGAGTCTCAACTTCAAACCCCAAGGGTGAAGTCTGTCTCCGTCAGGCCTGTCGAGAGCTCCAGTCGGGTCCGGGCAAGGCACACAGCGACTCGTTTTCGTCCCCTCCCCTTCAGAATAGGAGCCCGGGGACAAAATCCCCAGTTACCCCCCGCCCTTCGTCAAGCCTAACCATATTCACGCTATCCAAGGTAGTCTCCCATATAGGTCAGGATTAATCGAGACCAGAATTGTGATACTGAGTTGGAATCAGTAATAAGCTCATCGGGGTTAGTCCGATCAATATACTGATATAATTACCTAAGTTATAGTTATACCCTGGCCTTGAAGTCAACACTTCAATAGAGAACTTGTTCCATGCGGGAGGTCATTTTCAAAAATTTGCCTAGCCGGGTGACATCCGGCCAAAACCGACCTACCCTGATAAAGGATTTGGACTTGGACTTGGTAAAATTTGACAGCAGAAAGACTTGTAAAAATTTAGACTCTTTGAGACTTCAATTCCAGAGTCATTTCCTAACACCAAAACGAATTCGACCCATAGAGCAGATTTCCCGCGTTCCCCGTTCAACTTCATTCAGGAAGTCGTAGTCTTTTTAAATTCCGCCGGAACGCAAATCCATAGAAAATTGTAGAGGTTAGAGAATGAATTTAATTGTAGAAGAGAATATCCTCAGAACTTTGTTCCGCGTATGGGGAAGGTAAGGAATCCCTTACGACAAACGGAAGTTGATCCGATTGTCACTTTTTATCTGTGTGATCGAAAGGTGTCTCTACAATGACTGTGAAATTTCAGCAACTTTGATTAGGATGACAGGCGGAGCGATTTGGTCGACGGAGGCAAGATTTTCCATCTAGGAAGCCGTTGCGCGTCGTTTGTGACCAACTTTCGTTCACTGTCGAAGGTCCCTAAAGATCTCTTACTTTTCTTTCTTTTCTGATTTATTAGTAAGTTACTAAGTTGGTGATTTAATATTTTACTAAGAGGACATAAGAGGAAAAGTTTATAGAGTCTTCCAGAGTAAGACCCATGTTTGAAAATAAGAACAGAAATTTACGGACGTAACTATTTTATTCTAGGATAGACACGAAGGTAAATACAACGATACCACTCTAACGCGACCGTTTTCGAACGGTTCTAAGCTGATCATCTTCACAAACTAAATCCGACAAGGAGTGAAAATGAAATCGAAAATATTGAATCAGCCGAGTGACTCGTAGCTGTAAACGAAGCGTATCAACGGATTGATAAAAGTTGTTTCCAAATCGTTGAGCAAAAGATTGCCTACTCTGACTTTGGCGGTGATTGCTTCAGCTTCCTCATGATCGTTCATAAGCGAGCTTTTTTTGCAGTGGTGAAGGAGAGAGCTGGTGAGCTTTTGTGGATGGTGGTTCGCCTGAGAGTAGTGTCTTGAGACTGCGGTATATTTTGTTTGGTACTCCTTTAGTCGCTGTCGAAGGGTTCTACCAGTTTGCCCAACGTAGATCGAGAGGCACGCATCGCAAGAGACTTGGTGAACTTCATCTGAGCCTATTTCAGTAGTGGAGCCTTTGAGAGAAATCAGATTTGTGATAGTGGATAGCGGGTAAAATCCTATGCGGTAACCAAATCTGCGAAGTTCGGAGACTGAGACGGCGGAAGGTTTGCCTAGGAAAGGGATCGGGTATCATTTAGGCGCGGACAATTGGGCGCGAAGAACTGAAAAATCAAGTAGGCGCCCATTCAAGTAGACGCGAGAACAATTGGGCGCTTAGGCGCAAATGAATTTTTTTCTCATTAAAATGAAACAATTTTTAAAAATTAATTGAGCTACTTTATCATTACCAGTATTAGCAAGGGGAATCACAATATACCTCTAACTGATATTAATTTTAAAACAATATTTTTCAACCCTAGAGGTAATGGAAACCCTATTATATTCCAACATAGGCAGTTTCTATAAAAAGGGGTATCTTTGTCGCTAACCTGATTTTTCAGAAATTGCAATAATGGAAAGTAAGGTCAAAATCATCAATAATGAGGTTATAATGGCTCTATATATAAAAAAGGATGAGCTTTCACATGGTGATGTTTTCAAGATTGAATGGAACCTCTAGAACTTATAAAATTGAATTCATTTGTAGTTGTTTGTCTGTGACATACTTCAACTTTTTATCTGTGACAATAACTTTGAAGAGCTATTTCTCAACATTGGTTCAATGTTTTTTCTTTGTTTTTTTTTTTCAGCTTACCTATGTATAAAACTTGAGTGCTTGATATCCATCTGTCTACAACCTCTAAGAACCTTTTATCTATTATAAAATCAATTTTTATTTTGAAGTCAAATAATTTTACAAAGTTACGTAACCTTTTGAAGCACTAAATTGTATACATAATTTTCTTCGAACACACTTTTTTGAAAATCTAACTTCAGCAGATGGTATCTCAGGAAATACTGCTCATAGAACACTTTTTAAAAGCTAATTTCATTGCAAATTTTATCTTCTTTCCACCAATGTATTAAACTTGAAATTGACCAGACTGACAAAGATATCCCTTTTTATAGAAACGGCCACCATTGATTCTGCTTTTAATACAGTTTGAATAAATTATTAACAATAATTCAATTAATGAAAATAACTTAATATTATTTATTAATAAAATTTCCAAGAAAATTAATTCATAATTAATTTAAAATACTTCAAATTTAAGTTACTTGAAAAAAAAAATTAATCAATTGATAGATTGTTAGTTATTTTTATTAATAATAGAATTATTTGTTCAATTTAATTCAAGTTTAATAATAATAAACAATTAATCGAATTATTTTATTTTTATATTTTATTTAGATATAATTTTGAAAATTTTTCAACTTTTTTTTTTAATTTTTTAATTTCATTAAAAATTTATTTTGATCAATTTAATTTGAAAATATATATAATTAAATAAATAATTTTTTCTTATTAAATTAATATTTATTTAAATAATTTTATAAATAATTTTTTTATTGCAGAGGGAACAGGATTTAGGCGAACCAAGTTACAAAAAATACGTCACGGCGTCCAAATGAATACGGCGTCTGAATGATTGTTGCGCCTAATCGTCCGCGCCCATATGACTGTAACCCCTAGGAAAGGGAGACGAACCCATTTTTTCGCTTTGGAGAGCGCTCGAGAGGGGAGGGTAAAGTATCAGCCAAAAGACGTTGCAATCTCCCCCTTCTGATGAGTAGTCAGATGTCCACATTGAGGTCATTGATCCAACAAATTTGTTCAATATTGGCGGCTTCCAACTAAAAGGCTTGGTCAGACAGAGGAAGGGACAAGAGCCCGCATGAACTGCGGAATTAATGGCTGCCATTTTGTGGATCATCGGATGGAGTGACTTTCAATGGATCGAGACTCCAGTGAAGGTGTCCTTGCGATACACGATAAACTCGACACGGAGGGTATTCAGCCGAACAACTAAGGTGATGGTAAGATCTAGGTAATTGAGAAGATGACCTCCTATTTCAATGGTAAAAGCGATGGATGGATGATGAGTGTTGAGTGACAGGAAAAATTTCTGTAGGTCAACGTTCGATCCTCGCCATACGCAGTTGATGTCGTCAACGTATCTGGCCCAGAAGAGTATGAAGCCGAGGATACCTTCGTGTCTACCCTAGAATAAAATTGTTACGTCCGTAAATTTCTCTCTTTTTATTTTGACATAAGAGGCAGTTATTCCTCTCTCTTCCGAGACGAATCGAATAATACGGTTGAATATCATTATGCCTAACACTTCCGCGTTGCCACGCACCAGCCGGCCGGACAGTAAAATAATCCATCCGGTTTCACCGGCGGCTACGTCCGTTCTAAATGGTCCCAAACTTCAATAACCGTAGTTTTGTGGGGACGCTACCGCACTGCCACAACTTGTATTTTTGGTGCGTCTTTGCCTCCTTTGACCGACTGCAATTCGTAGGTCGATCCAACGACCCCAGGCACACACTTTCGAAAATCACGTCCGCGTGACATTTTGTAGCCTCACCAGCGATTCGCAGTTTGGCTGGCAAGCTATGGAAAAGGTTGTGGAGCGATATCGTCGCAAACACAGTCGTATTGAAGTACTAAGTGACGCTGAAGCTTTGCGATCTCGTGTCGAAGCCGAGGCTCAACGCATCCACGCTTCATCATCTCGAGCCAATCAAAATCAACGGGCTAGGCTCCTTACAACTCTACAAAAGTTGAGAGACCCGCTTCTAACAGCTATTTTCATCCATGCTTACCGTAAGCTCCATTCCAAGGAAGAGCTGCCGATTTTGAAAGCCAGCATTTCTCAACAATTCACAACGCTCAGACACCTGAGAGCCTGAAGTTTTGTTACTTATGGTCTCTCGTCAAAGGCAAATATTTATATTCAGTCATCCTTACAGTGAACTACAAAAATTTTAAGAAGAATGGTATTCAAATGATACTTAATTTTATTTCTTTTAGGACACATTAGTTGGCCACTAACTTACTACGCGATTTATTCTAAGCCACGAGTACTTTAAAGGAGTAAATTGAGACCACGTTAAATTATGATTAAGATAAGAGGGTACATTTTGAAGCAGAAACTTTAAAATAAACATTGAAGACCGCAGCTGAATTATTTTTCTATTCATCTTTCTTTCTCATGGTTCATTCAACAATTTTCACGTACATTACGAACAAAAAATTGAAATTATTAAAGAGAGGACCTGCTTAAAAAAATGTGTATTATTAGCTTCTTTTTTGTGTAGACCAAAATCCGTAGTAGCCTACTGAAAAAAAAGAGAATAAACATACTCTTGCCTATCTTCTTTTAAAAGTCCCCACGACAATCTTTTCAATATTATTTTCCTTTAATAAACTGAGGTGCTGAACAACTTTCTCGAATAAGGTGATAAATTATCAATTATAAGAATACACAAGCGTTAGAACGTTTTTAGGAGAAATTACCTATCATAAGTGTTGTTTATAAAGGGATATACGTACGCGGTCGGTATCAATAACTTATTTACGGACGATTGCGGTTCTCGTTAAAACGAAACACATTTTGTTTATCATCTGAGTAACAGACCTTTTGAATGTACAGTTTCTAAACCAACGATAAACTCTATTGAAAAAAAGAACAGTGAAGCTTTTACGCCAAGGCGTGTAGGCTATATTGTAAGACAAATTCTTAGCACGTCAGAAAATATATGTTTCGGCGTTTCAATACACGGGCCAATACTTTTAAATTCATCAACTGGTGGTCTCCGCTCGTATTAATAACCCATCTGTAAATGGAAATGAAAGCTCCCCCGGCACTACGCTTAGAACAACGGGTAACCATGACACTAGCTAGTATTGATCACAGAAAGGCTGCTGTTAATCCGTAGCATTATGGAAATAAATACTCTAGGTACTTATCATTTTACGTGAAGAACGGAACGTGTTCTAATATTACACGTTTGTGATGAGGAAAAACGATTCTACGCCGAGGTTTTAAATTCATCATGGTGTACATAGAGTTTAATTGTATTGATTATCCATTAGTTAAATAGAATTGAAGTTTAAGTTTCATTAGTACCTATATAATGATCGGATTCTTTGTGGGAAGTTAGAAAGAATTCTAAATAACATTTTGTTAAACTTCTCTAGAAGTCTGTCTACATATAATGGATATTCAATTCCTTTTAATGCAGGCGTCAAAGGACGAGTCTTTTATATAGAAATCTCTGCTTGTAGAATTTCTAATTACTTATACGGTAATGGCAAAATGGATTAATGTATTATACAATTAGGCCTAGACCTTGTTTTATTAAGCTTACCACAGTAAAATAAACGATAACAAGTCAACAGCGGATAAAAATTAGCACGATACCATGAATTCATTTACATAGGTAGCCTACGTGTGTTTGATTTACAATTAGTCCTACTGAATGAATGAGCCAAAGACTGCATATATTATATTATCAGGCATACACAAAAATTCAAGATGAGTATAGGTAGGTAGAGCTTTCATAATTTGTTAAGTGTATTAATTACGTTCTCTCCTTGAATATTCTTGTGATGTTAATGCCTGAATCACAATGCGGACAGAAGGCTATGTTGTAAATGCTGATTCTTTGATTCTGATTCCACCCCGCTGTAAAAAGCGTGTCACCGCCCACTGTCTGTAACCCGTGTTCTATGCTTCCAAGTGGGCAGTGTTAAAATAGTATCAAAGCCTCTTTCGACAGTAAAATGCAACCTCTGTCAAAATTTTCGCATCGTCGTCTCTAGATGGGGGGGCAGAAAAAAGTCAAGACCTAGTAGACCCGGAGATTCTTTGGCCGTCTCTAATTGCTACAGGCCAGAATACTTTCAAATTGGCAACGTTACGTGCATCAGATCAACGATAGAGAAATATCAAAATATTGGGTAATTCATTCTTACACAAATACCTCGTAATTTTTGAAAAAGTTGAAGAGGATAGGAACTGAAGAAGGTACCAAAGAACAATTTTCAATTTTTGGGTTTTTTCTCAATAGAATCGGTTTGCCTTAAAACGAGTAGCAATTGTAAAACATCCAATCAAATAGGTAGGTGCCATACTTGAACCATACCATAAGGCTTTTCTCCTACTTATCATATTGCATATTTGTTTGCCTGATCGAATTATTGTAATGATACTTTGTCATTGGTCTAATGGAAGGGGAATTGAATATGCAATCTAATAGCACATCTATTCTCCTACCGTAAGACGAATATAAGAATCAAACAAACCACTATGCAACATGATATAGGGGAATACCTATATACATAGTTAGCTAATGCTCATAACCCGAACCAAAATTGAAAAAATACTGTTGGACATTAGGGAGAATCTGTGCCGAACCAATGACAGAACGCAGGTAATGCAGAGGAAGGTCACAGATCTCCAAAAGAAGATCCGTCAGAACGACCTGATTTTGACAAAGGTAAACAAAGACACAGTAGTGTTAATGGATGAGGAGGACTACATCCAAAACATCGCAGGATACCAAGAGCTGACAAAAGACTCAACACAGAAATACCAAGAAGACCTGAAAGCTGCGTTGGAACGGAACAATGTACCTGGCAACGGACGGACGCTCGAGATGAACCTTGTTGCACCAAAACTCCACGAAGCAAACCGTCCGTTGAAACCTCTTGTCAACAGCATTCAATCACCATGCTACAAGATGGCAAAGATCGCAGCCACATTCTTGAAAGAAAACTACCAGTTTGCATCGAGAAAAAGCTGAGTGAGCAACTGGACAAGTTAGAAATTATGAGTAACGACAAGCTGAAATCCTTTGATGTGACAAACATGTTTGGTACCATACCGAAGGAGGAACTTCTCACCCTGCTCAAGAAGAATAGATATCATGGGTACCTTGATGGGCCAAAGAACGCCAACATAGCGGAAGAGTAAATGACAAAGTGACAAAGAATTAAGTAATTACTTTTTAACCGCACAATTTTTTATTTTCCTAACGTTTTCGGTTGAACAACCATCAACAGGGAAGCACAAGTTACAACTGATTTTAAATACTAATAAAAGCGTGAGAGAGGAACAATCAAAATTAAACAAGACATAATAAGAAGGATGAGTAACAATATTAAATCGATGTTTCGCTGTAATACGGTGATGATGAGTACATTTTTTCAATGAGCGGATCTTCGGGAACATACCTGTTCACAAGCTCGTAATTATGCAGGTGTTTATGGCGGACAATTTCTATAGTTTCTAATGTAATCCTTCTTCTTTTAACACTCTCATTGTGGAGGAGGATTTCATCACCCCCGGTGTGTCCAGTTTCGGTTGCAAGAGCTGACTTCCTAGGTTGGTTTTCCTCATACGCTTTTGCATGTTCATCAATCCTTGTGCTCAATGCGTGACCAGTTTCTCCCACGTATACTGCTGAACATTCACGACATCCAATCCTATAAACACCACTCAGATTCCCCTTGGATATGGGGTCCTTGTTCCTACAGAATAATTTCATGAGTGTAGTAGAAGAGTAAAAAGCTGGCTGAAGTTTAACGTTTTTGATGATATGGCTTAATTCGGAGGTGAGTTTTCCTAGGTAAGGGAGTCTAGCCCGTCTCATCCTCCTTTGGTTTGTTGTGGGTTGGTTCCGTTGCATGGATGTGGTCATATCCAAACAATGCCTGGTCAACTTCTCCGAACCATGGCATCGATGTCGACATTGATTTCGTTAGCTGAGGCCAAATATTTGATTATTCCAAGTTCTTCGTTAAAGGCTTGAGAAGTGAGGGGGTGGTGATCAGCCGATGAATGTAGCAATTAAACGCTGCGAGCTTATGGCTAAACGGGCAATGTGACGATCCATGTATTGTCATGTCTGTAGAGGTGGCTTTCCGATGAATCCCAAACTCATAAGCATCGCCCTTGATTGAAATTACCAAGTCTAAGAATTGGATTCTGTTTCCTCCAACCTCAATGGTGAACTGTATGGAAGGGTACTTGGAGTTGATAAACTGGAGGAAGTCGTCAAGTGTGTCTACCGGACCATTCCACACACACAGCACGTCATCCACATATACCTCCTCCAAAATTTAACGTGTTGGAGGAAATCACTCCCGAAGTTGAACACTTCCTCCTCAAAAAGTGACATGAATACCTCCGATATCAACGATCCCAGAGGCGAACCAATCGGAATTCCTATATCTTTTGGAAACTTGACTCATTGAACTGGCAGATATTTGGAGAGAGGCATTTATCCAGTAGTTTGAAGAACTCGGAGGAGAATCCCATTGGGATGTTGGCCGCGATCTTGAGCCAGAACTACTTCCGATTCAATATCAAGTTCTATAGCCAGGAAAGGGAACTTGCGACGGGGATCACCGCCGTCACCAATCCTGGCGAAGATATTCATGAATGATATGGAAAACAAGATATTGAAGGGCAGCAAGTTCGGGAACTCGATCAAACACTGAGCCAGATATATAGATGAGTGGACAGGCACTATTAGACAGGTGGACCTATTGCTTTTGGAAATAAATGCGATGAATGAGATCATCAAATTCACAGTAGAAAAAGTCAATGAGACCATCAACTATTTGAACTTCACACTCACACCGAATAACAACATGATAGAATACAGTATCTACAGGAAGCCGACGCACACAGACACCGTCAACCCGAAACGCTCCCACCACCGCCCCAGGCCAAAGTTAGCGACGATTCAGAGCTACTGCTATCGAGCTATTTCTGTACTCAAGAACAATAAAGAGAGGAGGAAAGAAATCAAAAGAGTAAAGCAGATGGCAGAAACCAAAGGCTACCATAGAGGTGTGGAAGAGGGAGCCTTTAAAAAAAAGGAAACTAAAAAGGGAACCCATGATAGCACGGTGAGAAGGTACTTTGGATGGATATCATACATAGGAGAGTACATAAACGAAGTGATGAAGGCGTTCAATGGCTATGATGTAAATGTGGGTATACAGAATAATCCACCCGGGGTGAAGAGAATCATCTATAACCAGATGGAATCAAAGGACAAGGGAAGCTTGAGCGGAGTATACAAGCTCAGTTGTGAGCAGTGCAAAGGCATCTACATTGGAGAGACTGGGAGAAAGTTCAAGATCAGGAAGAAGAAGCACAAAAAGTCAAGGGAGAAAGAAAATGACAAGTCACTGTTTAGCAAACACTGTAACAAAGAACACCGCAATGGAGACAGAATATTTTAAGTCATACACGTAGAGAATCGCACAAAAAGAAGAAACCTCTGGGAACAAATAGAGATTGCAAAACAATGAGGAAGAAAGCTATCCTCTTGAACAATATAACCACATTAGACAGCAAAAAATTATTCAGCTTGGTGATTGGACGAGAAAAGAAAAACAGAACTGAACATTAAAAAGGTAGGAAACCAGGTAGCCAATAGTAACGCAGTATTTACCCTTGAAAATGAACCAATAACAAAGCAACTTGTTATAGCCAATAAGAACACAGTGTTATACAGTATTATGAAAACTCATGTTTAAGGTCTTGTTCTCCAGTTGCGACTTAATTCTGATGATGTGATATCATATCACATAAAAGTACTCTTGTAAAAATAACTAATGAAGTCGAATTGCCCACCTGAAAACTTTTTCAAGATTAGTGCTCTACTTATACACCTCTCTCACTCAATATGAGATCCCAATAATTCAAGCTTAAAGCCATAATTGCTAATATTTTATTACGGCCTACACGCCTCAAAGCTTAAAGCTTACACCTTAATCGACACTCCTATTATGGACGTTGGCCAATTGTTATAATTCACATGTATGACGTCATATCAAATCATTCTATCATTATCATTGTTTAAAACACCCATTCCGCTAGATAGCGTAATGAACGTGGTCGTCACAAAACGCTTGATGTCAATTATCAAGAGAAAAGAGTTTTCAGTACTCTGTCGTGGGATAATTTGGTTGATACAATAACCCACTTTGCGTCCTCTGTTTAAACAAACTCTTTCAAAATAGGGCTCTTCCAGTATTTCAAATTGTAGACTGAATCTCCTACGGGTTATCAAGTTGGTAGTCTTTTTAACATTTCTCTTATGACAAACTGCCCCAGAATGAAAATGAGTATGCGATCCAGCAACAATTTTAAGATCAATGTTAGAAAAACCATCAACTCGAAAGCAAATAAGGAGAATAAATACGCAATTTGGAGTGCTGGAGAAGTTCCTATAATTCTTAGAATTGTATATCCCATTCAGAGAATTTCTCACCAACATCTGCAGGAATTGCACCTCACACATTGAAACAAAATATAGGCCTACTACAAATTCTGACAGACTTCTTTAAATCAAAATAATCTCAAAAAATAACGCATCCTTGAATAGATGAAAAGGTATAAATATTTTCTGAAGGAAGAAATTTTCCTTGATTGATAAGGGTGTACTTCGCCCATTGACGAACTCCAAAACGGTGTACAATAAGTTGCATAGTACATCCCCAAATACCCTACAAGGTTTGGCATACCAGCGGTCACTACGCGACGCTAGTCAAGCGTACGTGGGTAGTCCTTTTGAGAAATGATTTTACAAGACTTTGAAAACACTTCTCAAAACTCTATTTTCTATAACCAATTCCTTCGATCTTCCCAAATGTTGTAAAGGAAGGTTCAACTTGAGGCGGTATAGAAATAGAAATCTGAATTTTTTCTCCAAAAAAATTTTTCAACGTTTGAAAATAGTCGAATTTTTAATGATTTTGAAGTGAGAAAAAAAAACTATGGAATTTTAAAATTTTGCTCCTTTAGTTCTGAACCTTTCTGAAGAACGTACTAAAAAAATTAGGAAGATCCATTGAAAACTTGAGTAGTGAGAAATATTTTCCGGTACCATGTTTTTAATGCTCAATTTCGCAAGCGAAGCGCACTCTTAAGAGTACTCCTATCCTTCCCAAGAAGCGATTACAACTCTTCCAAAACTCGTAACCAAAATTGAGCTTCGGCTTCGGAGAGGTAGTCGTAAACGAGAACTTTGGTTTTAGGTCTGGCTCCAGGCAGCTCTGGAAAAAAAAACTAAAACGTCAGCATAGATGGAAGGTCGTCTTCCAAAAGAGCAAAAAGAGTGGCTCTATATCAGTTTTCCATAGGAAAAAACCGAAAATTGGCTTCTTCAAGCCCGAAACAGGAAAGTGATGAAGAAGTCAACATCAGCTCTCCTTCGAGAGGTATCTCGCTTATCCATCAGCACCATAGCGAGAGCAATGCCCGATTGTATTTTTTATAACAGGTACACATAATTTACATGTACGTTGATTAAGAGGACTCACTCTAAGGTATAGGAGTTGTAAGAATTGGTTGATACTTCACCTCATTAGGCATTTCTTTATGTCGATCTCACTCGTATAACAGCAGCAAACTCGAATGACAACCTATTAGAATCATTTCTTTTCCTTTGTGGATTCTCGCTAACCACCTATAAAAATTTGCCATCGAGTGAGCTTTTCTGTTTTGTTTGGATAGGAACTAATAAGACCAATTTATGATATTTCTGCTCACGAGCCAACTCAGCGCCTCATGAAGGCAGGGTCATCACTACGTTTTTGATTGTGAGTAAAATTTAACACAGAACAAACTCCGTTTTGAAGACAAATTCTAATTTTATTCGTGCCAAAATAGTAGTAAATACCTATACTGAAATGATTGCTGCTTTTAAACAAATAATTCTTTCTCAATATTTCCATGTAATAGAATGAGAAAATACTCTAACTAATGCTGATGATGATAGTCCTGACTAATAGGTTTGTCGAGTCGCATTTTTGTTCCATGTGCCAAATATCCATTCAAGATCGTTCGTAAAATAGTGAAAAATGATACTATTATGGGTATATGTATAGTCTCAATTATTATGAGGAAAATATCGAGGCTAGAGGGCTACATCAAAGAATATCGTATCAAAAATAATAATTATTTTGAAAAACAAAATTGAAATGCGGCAAATTAGTCCAGTCATTATCCGGTCAAAAGGGTGACCACTAAGGAAATAATTCCTACCCAGAGTTTTATTGATGGAAGTTCTTAAGCATGATCTCAAGTGATACCAAAAAAAAAACCATGCCCCCGAACCCCATTCCCCTTCGTGAGGGGGGTTAAAATGTGGACCCAAAATCAGTTTTTCTCAATTTTCTCGCTAAATTTGTATTTTTCAAGAAAATGTCAAGATACCAAAAATATTCTGCATAAAATTTCTCACAGAAATGGTTCTCATAAAAATTTTCGTTGCGTTCATTTTTACCAAGTTGTAGCCCATTGCAAGTACAGCAAACGTGAAGAAAATGTACAATGCCGCTGTATAGGCTAAAATACAGTGAAATACATCACCGCCGCGTACGTCAACGACGCACTCATAACACAAACAGTGTATTTCTCGTCCACGCAATACCCCCCCTCTCCCCCTTGAAGTGCTTCCGGGTGAGAAATCTCTGCGGAGATATTCATCTTTTGAATTGGCGCCGTTTCCCCTCTCCCTGTTTGACGAGAACGGTATGAGGAAGACGAATAAGTCTGACCTGTATTCAATTTTTACACCAAATGCTCTTGATGAACATCATGCCGATAATTATGTCATTGATGGCGACTTCCTCCTTCACCGCGTTGTGTGGCCTGCTGGTAAAAAAGACGTTGGAGAGGCTTATGTGAACTACATCACCCAACACGACGGTTTGAGTAGCCATGTCGTCTTTGATGGGTACACGGAGGTATCACTTAAGAGCGTGGAGCACAAGCGGCGGTATAAAAAACGGCACCGAACATATTAAGGGTGGAAGATCACCCGCTGATGGTGCAGCAGGACCTGTTCCTAATTAAACCGGTCAACAAGAGCCATCTCATTCAGTATTTATGTCTGAAGTTGGACAAGCAAGGAACAAGCGCGTCTGTAGCTACCGCGACGCAGACGTTTAATTGCGGAGACGGCAGTTCAGTGGGCACAGCGGTTTGAAGGGAGAGTAATTTTCTTTGGAGAAGATATTGACTTATTAGTCATTCTGATTGCCATATCTAATTCGGACGACGAACTACTCTTCCTCAAACCAGGAAGAGGAGCGGTGCAAAAGCAAATGTATGTCATCGCCGCATTGATAGCAGCGGAAGAACAGCTGAAGGGTAACATTTTATTCAGCCATGCGTTCACCGGGTGCGATTCAACGACCTCCACGTTCAGCAAGGGCAAAGTCCGCTTTTGGAACCTATTGAAGGAGTCTATCAAGCTACAACAAGTAGCAGAGACCTTCTTGAACTCGAGCGCCAATGAAGAGGATATTTTCCAACCGGGTGTACAGCATTCAATATGTGGTTTGGAAACGTGTCTGATGAAACTCTCAACCAGTACCAATACCAGTAATTTAAACGGGCCGTTAAGAAGAAAGCGGCCGATTCACGAACATTACGCCCCACCGTAGGCGCTGCACGGCGAAACGCTTACCGTGTATATGCTCAAGTTCAAACTTGGCTGGGCAATACTCTTCTGCCAGCAGAATAGGGGTGGAAGAGCACTGCAGACGCGCTCTCACCTGTAACTACTGTAGAACCACCAGCGCCAGATACCTTGTTAAAGAAACTATTCTGTGGGTGTAAAAGAGGATGCAAAACTGCTTGTGGTTGTCAGAAGCTTGGTGAGACTATCAATAATCAATGGCATATCAATCACAGCTGTGATTGTAATATTTCATTTTTTTATGTGTTTCAGGCTTAAAATGTACCCAAGCTTGTACCTCGTGCCATGGAAATGCCTACTTGAACTGCGATATCAACGAAGCATTCTACAGCGACCAAGAAGAGGAAGACCTCAATGCATGAAAACGTGGAAACACTATATTATGTGTGCATTGTGTGCTTTTGAGAGACTCTATTTTGTAAATATCTTTGTTATTACAATTTCATTTCCTTCTCGAAATTCTTTTCTCTTGAAAATGGGGATGCTCAAACCATTTCTCCTCATAATTGAGGAAAGGAACACTGTGTGAGCGAGAAATGCACTGTTTGGGTGTGAGTGCAACGTTGAAGTGTACGGCGGTTATGTATTTCAATGTGTATTAACCTGTACAGCGGCATAGTACATTTTCTTCATATTTGCCCTACTTTCAAAGCCCTCTAACTTAGTAAAAATGATCATAACGAAAATTTTTATGAGAATCATTTCTGTGGGAAATTTTATGCAAAATATTTTTGGTCTCTTGACATTTTCCTGAAAAATGAAAATTCAGCGAGAAAATTGAGAAAAACTGATTTTGGGTCCACATTTTGACCCCCCTCACGAAGGGGAATGGGTTTTTTTTGGTATTACTTGGAATCATGCTTAAGAACTTCCATCGATAAAATTCTGGGTAGGAATTATTTCCTTACAAAATCCGGATAATGACTGGACTAAATCGCTTTTCTTTTTTCTTCAACACAGTGTATGTTCATCTCGCTAATCATCATTTCTATGTGTAGATCATCGCTCGAAAAATATAATTCTAAACGTAGGTAAATTCTTGCAATACTAAAGTTCTTCCAAAAAAAAAAAAAAAACATAATGAAAGTTGTAACAGAACGACAAAAAAATTTCAACGCAAAGAGTTCTGAGGGTTCAACTTCGAGTATCATTTTTAATCAAGTTTACGTTTTTTAGCAGCTGCAACAGGCGTACTATCGAAGACTGCAGTATTCCATCGTTTTTTTTTTACACAAAACTCAATCTATTACGCTCAACATGATGTGCAACATTTGTAATTCACGCTGCCTAACGCGCTAGAAGCGCGGTACAATTTTCATTATCTCCCCCTCCACCCTCGATAGTTCATTTTTAACGAGGGAACACTCGAAATTTTTCCCGTCGGAAATCAGCACATACTGAGTACATTTAGGAGTGCGAGAAAACACAATCAGAAGTACTACGAGCAGTACACATGATGGGAATAACGAGAAATTAGCTTCGTGTATTGCGGAATGATACTTGAAAACTTGTACGCGACCAATGAGTACAGTCTATATCCTTCAGAATATACTCACCTTCCATTCATTGGGATAGAGAGTGTTCAGCATGCTAAAAATTAGGTTACGAATACATTATGGGTGTCGAAAAAATCTACTATGTGAACTTTTGATTGCGGGGAAGTTTACAAGTGGATACCGAAAGAAGCTCATACACAATAGAGTTCAGCGTAATTCACTACTTCGGCGTAAGCACAAAAGCTGTTTTTTAAAAATACCGCAGGTAGATACTCAATATCGAGTCTAAATAAATAGAGTGCATAAGAAGTGGAACATCAATTCTTCAACTCACAAGGAGGAGAAAAAAAAAATTATAATGAAAATAATAATAAATGCGTCATTGCATTAATACGTCAAATCAAAAGTTTTTAAAAATTTAATAATTACGTAGATCCCAAAATGTATTAATACCGTATATTTACCAGATAAAATGAAATACTAAACCTAAAGAACATTTTGGAGAACGAGTTACAACTTGATAGTACTCAACGTATACTCATCCCACTTTGAGTTCAATTTAATTAAAACGTCAAGCTGCGTCGTGCTGGCATGGTAGCCTCAACATGTCCTAGCGCCGTTCGGGTCCAGCCAGCCAGAAAAGGTCCGCTTACCTGACGAGCTATTTACCCGCCCATAAAAACGTGAGCCAGCACGAAACTAGCACGACTCGAAGGTGGCCAGCAAGAGAAGTCACGCGAGGGGAGGTGAAGTATCCAAACGATGGGGTTGCAACAGAGGGTGGCTGATCAAATTCTGACTGGTTTTCAGGCGAGGAAATCGCTCACTGAAATTGAAGAAATTTTCCTCCGACAAAATAGACATTACGAGCTGGATGCAGCGAAAAAGGAGGAGAGGAAAACGAATACAGGCACGTAAAGAGACTTATTCAAGCGACTCGGAGTGAAACACACCATCATCAGGACGCTCACTATCGCCGATAGTCAAGCTATGTCAAGGAAGAGCACATGAACTTACCGTAAGATAGAATAAACAGGTTTATCGTTCATCAGAGGGCGCGCGCATATAAGGACTCAACACTCTCGTTTGTAAGCTTAAGCTGCACGACAATTTGAAAATTGGTGGGAAGAGAGAACGCAGTGATGGTAAATAGTGAAATTTACTAAGGACGTTTAAGGAATATAAATGGTTCATGATCCTATTAAAACCTGTACCTACAAACACTTTTGACATTTTTAATGCCTTTACCGGCACCCCACGTTTCTACTGAAGGTCCGCGAATCTTCCAATTTTCGACTCCCTCGTCGTGGAGGGACTTAAAATCCTCGAACCCGACCCAGAAACCTACGAATCCCAGTTTGAATTTTAGTCCTAGCATACAGTATATTGAGCTATACTAGCTTCAAACTAGGCCTAGCCTTCGACCATATATCATTCACGGACCGAGCATAGTCAGACACGAAAAATGTTAAAAGAACGTACCTTAGTTTTTTTTGTTTTTTCAATAACAAAATATATGAAGTTGATAATCTTGGTATATGTCTTTGCATCTGGTTTTAAGGTCTCAAGATTCAGAAATACCACACGTAGCTTTTGAAAGAAGTCGGAAAATGCGAATAGTTACTAAGTAAAAGGTACCATTTTAGAGCACAGTAAAAATAAGGACAATGAGCAGTATTGTAAGGACGGAAACAGTAAAATATCGGGTGCACAGTAATGATGGATTAAAACAATACTTGAAGGACTGCCACCGTAATATATTAATTGAACAGTAATATTGATTTAAATAGTAGAAAATCGAGCATTAAAAAAATGAAACTTAGAGTACAGTAGGTACATAATAATTGAATAAATCCGCAGTTGGACAATGAATTTTGAATCAAAAATCACAATGGAAAATGAATGAAACATTTACTGGACAATTGACGCAGATTTCGCTTTTGCCGGGCGACCGCGTTTTCGTTTTTGCCATAGTGGGACCGATTTAGCCGCCGCAGGTGTGATCACTTTTTTCAACCTAATGAGCAAGCTTAGACTGTGCTTACATATATATCTTTTCTGAAAAGCTCTCCAATACAAATAATCCATACACTGCAATTGAATTTGTGGAACTGGTCGAAGGTGTCTCATCGTCCATTCTTCTTCTTGTACTCTCGGAGCTGTTTGGCCGATAACGTCACCCTCTTCTTTATTTCCTTGTTTCATTTTCAAATTCTACTGCATACATGAAAAATTAAATACCAACTGTTTGTTAGTTCACTGTTTCCGAACCCAAATTTACTGCTCTAAATTCTCATTTTTAATGTTCATCAATTCACTTTCACCAAACCCAAATGTACTGCTCTGAAATCCCATTTTTACTGCTCAGTTTTTTGCTGTTACCGTACCACTTTTACTGTTCGAATAATTTTTTCCCCAAAGTAAATGGAGTGAAACGATATTTCCTGGAGGCAATGTTTGGATTCACTCCCCACAATCCCTTCCATCCGGGTACGCTCAGTCCATGTAGGGTCGAAGTGCCTAACATACGCCTGTACTACGCTATACTAACGGAGCTTCCTCCCTGAAGCATTTTACTCTCATTTGATGTCAAAGGCCTATTCCCTCATGTTCCTTTGAAAACTACCTGTAAGCGCATAGAAAACCTGCTTACTGAAGCAGCTGTCCCCTCCCCCTTCATCTCGGAGTTCCTCTCCCTCCTTCAGATATGCCTCTCTCCCCATGTTTGTCAGTTTAACGATCTTGTGTACAAACTCCTTACTAACATAGGCATTCCCACTGGATTCCCATTGTGCCTCATAGAAAGAATGGAATCTAAAATTTTTCAATCCTCTCACCCTCTCTTCACCCATATTACCCTATGGTGTCGTTATGTTGATGACGTCATATGCGTATGGAAAGGACCACATGAGTTGATACATGAGTTCCTCAGCTTCATCAATAGCCTTTATTCTTCCATTGAATTCACTACTGAGATAGGTGGGGCGAAGCTCAACATCCTTGATCTTACGATCACTATTGAGCACAATACGTACACCTTCAGCATCTATCGCAAACCAACTACCACCGATCTTACTATACATGCGGTTCCTCTTTCTGCCCATTATCCCATAACTTGGCCGCTTACCATTATTTCATCCATAGACTGGACTCCATTCCTTTAACCCCCTCAGCGTTTGACAGTGAAATCCAGATCATAAAACACCTGGCCAAAGAGAATGATATCAACGTTGACCTCGACGCCATGCGCCATGATCAGGAAGAAAGTGATTAAGGTTAGTCTCCGAAGAATCACTACCTTGAGCCCTTCGCTCGATGTGAGGGAGGTGAGGAGAAGGAAGAAACTTATCCGTCTCCCTTACCTGCCCTCCCTCACTTCTCGCATCAATAAAACTCTCCAAAGTGTCAACGCCAAGCCAGTCTATTACCCGTACCTCCAAATTGGTAGGTTATTGTCTAACAGGGAAGACACTATCCCCCTCCCCCCTCGTCTAAATGTGGTGTTTACCTCCTTAAATGTCGTGATTGCCCTGCGGTCTACATTGGCGAATGCGAATGGGCTTTCAGACCGCGGATCGAAGACCATGTCAAAGCTTTTGAGAAGAACAACCCTACCAAATCCGCATTCGCTAAACACTCAATGAGGAACATCAAGGTGATGATGAAGTCTTGCTCCATTTCGAACGCAGCTATCGTTGAAGGAAAGCCTTAGAAAATATCGAGATAAACAAGTACGAAAACCATCACGAGTTTGATGTCGTTAACCAATACAACCACCACGATAAATTGATAAATCACGTCTTCGCGAAACTGAATTGTAACAAAGCTCTTGGTCACTCACTATGATGTAATCTTTGAAGGCTAGTTTTTACTGGTGTGTCATGTTTCTCAAATTTGTTTCTTTCTTTTTCAGTCGTATTTAGTATCTATTCTGATGATGACAGTGATTGTCGAAAGCGCTCAATTAATTATACCTTTAAACTGATTACCGTCTTCTTTTGTGCATCGTAATTTGTTTTAAAACCTTGCGGGAATTTGCAATAATCAAATACACCTAAATAAACATAGGCGTTGGATGTATCGGCGAATGTTTTGCATACCTACTTTAGACGGAGATGAGAACCAATAAGTCAATTGATACTCATCGACTATCGGCCACCTGCTACCACCGGATACTCCAGTTCGTCGGACATATTGAGAGAAGACCAGGTGACAACTTGGAGAAACTGATGGTGCAAGGAAAGGCAGAGGGAAAACGCTTGAGAGGAAGTTCGCAGAAGAAGTGAACGGACCAGATGGAGGGATGCAACCGGAAGATCGATCCAGTAGCTCATTAGCCAAACGGAGGACAGAGAGGCATGGAACGAAATGGTAGAGGAAGTCGAAAGACGGGTCATAAACACTCAGCCATGAGTAAAGGACGAATGATGATGATGATGATACTAAGACTTATACTGATGCTAAGAATGTGTTCCCGTGAGCTTGGCTACGCTTGTTCGCTCGTCGACTTACCCATAAAATTAAAGTCAATGGATTGATATTGAATTGATTATATTCAAAAGTTATTGTTGGACCTAGTATAATGAAAGCAACTACTATGTCCTAAAGTAGCAAAATTCAAAATTCTCCCCAAGTCTCTATGATGTCATCAACTATACTGCGCTTAGTCCAATAAACAGCGTACTAGACTAAGAGCGGAGACAAACAAGCGGAGCGAATGAGTTCGTCAACTTTACTAATAAGGAAAGTTAATAAAATAATATCAAATCGATTATATTCGATGTATTCACAATAATCGAATCAAAGGGACTCGGAAAACTTCTTGACTGGGGCTACTTTGGGACCTATATTTGTATAGCCTCCATTATACCGAATCTATTATATATTCAATATATCGTCATGTAAAATTGATTATATCGACAGTATCACGCACAATTGAGCTATCTGAAAAAAACTATTTTTTTTCAGAAGAGAGCGTTTTGAAAATGTTTCAATTTTGCAGATCTCCTGAGACGTCAACGATTATATTTAAGGCGTAAATAAGCGGGGGGGGGGGTCGAAATGTTACAAGTATCAGGAATAGTATGTCACAGGAAAAAAATTCCGGAAAGAAACCGGTGCGGTTCACTGTGACTGTAACTGTGAAAGGGTATGCACTTAACCCATTTTGCGCGACAATCACTGTACTTAAAATAATTATGCAGAAAGAAGGTGGTAGTGTCAAAGTTTGTACATTCAAATCCTACGTGATAAAATTAATTAGAAAGCAGTTAACAATTTTTTAATTAATTATAATGGTCTGTACATGTTTCCAGAATGCACTTTCCTGTTACTTTCAACAACAGGCAAGTTCCTAATATTGCATTTGAGAGCTTTTAGGAATATTAAAACTAAATAATGAGACTGAATGACAGCTCTTAAGAAAATAAAAACGTATTATTATTACTCAAAATAACAAAACAGGTTTTCGTTTCTCATTTTCAACAATTGATCTGGGATGGGTATTAACAGAGTATTGCAGCCAGCCAAAAGCCGAAAGCTGAATTCAGCCAAATTTTTCTGATAAGAGCAAAGATGAAAGTCAGCTTTATTGAAACCTTCCTAAGCCAAAAGCCAAAATAATTTTTTCACCTTTTTTTGGCTTTCCCAATTTTTTTGCAAAATACAAAAATGCAGAAATTGGAATCACAGATTTACAGCAATATTTCTTATTTTTTATTTATCTTCCAAAATTAAATTGATTGAACTAGCAGAAAGCAGAGAGAGAAAGAATAATCACTGAAAATAATAACACAAGCTGGAGAATAGGTATCTTTCACAAGTGTAGCAAAGCCCCAATTCTCCTGATCGGTTCCTCTATACACCAAATCCTATGGGACATTGATCAGCCAAAAATCAACTAAATTAAGCCAGTCAAATCCAAAAGCCAGCTAAATTTTTTAAAAAGCCAAAAGCCAAAGCCATATTGTTCAAGGTCGTAAAATCAAGCCGAAAGCTGAAGCTGAAATTTTTGACTGGGTATTAATGATCGGTATGCTTTATCTGCCATGACGGCAGCTTTTGGAGCTTCACTTTCACAGCCGATATCAACTTACCAGCTGGTAAAAGTGTGCTAAATGAAGAGATACCACCTGCTCTTTCTCGCAAAATGGCCCAAATGACTTACAAATTGAGCTGAGTGGTGTCTAGCTGCTGATTTGTGTCGCGCAAAATGGACTAAGTGTGATTGTTAATTGATACCAGCTTCACTTAGAACATTTATGCATTAAAAAAAGATATTTGGTCAGTTGGTTCAAACAGTTTGCATTCTCTATTGGGATTAAAAATACGTAATTTGTCATTTTTATCGGTGTAGCTGGATAGAGGACGTAAAAATCTACAAGAATATGCATCAAACTCATTTATGGTAAAATTGTCAGTTAGCTTAATTGTGCATGATACCGTCGACATTCGATATATCAATATAGCTGATATGTTGAATCCTTATTATGAAATGAATGTATCACAGCCTCAGAGTAGGTAACTAGGTATGGCGTTGACCTAAATTTCTGAGTGACGTCATGGGGACTTGAAAATTTTCAAGGAACCCCACCCATCCTGGCACCCCAACACTCTATTGGCAGCCCCGTAAAGAGAATAAGCGGGCCCGGTGAGAATTTTCATTGGACCCCTTTCCTTCCAATTTATTTTAACAGGGAACCTGTTTTATTTAACTTGACCATGGCCATGGGATTTGAAAAAATTTTTGTTTTTGTCCTATCGCTTATAGCCTGAAGGATGAAATTTTTCCAAGTCCCTCTTTTATCACTTAGAGCTTGGACTGCCTAGTTCAAGAATCAGTATACTGTGTGTTGGTGAATGATTTCTCGATAACGATCATAAGCATGGTATCTCTCACACTTCTGACTGAGGTACTTTTCTCTTGAACGACTCAATGATACAGAAAAGCAGTATTAGCCTGTAATGACCCGGAGAAAAGTATTTCTCATACAAGCAACTTTTCCCTCAAGCCCGAGAAATCCGCATTTTACGCAAAATCCGTAAAAAGATCCCAATTTTTTTCGGGGATTGAAAATCCGTCGATCTGGCAGCAGTGTTAGCCCGATTACAATAGCTCCTTCTAGTAACTAGATATGCAATACTCCATTCACCAATTAGCCTATCCCCTTCAATGAGCCAGATATACAACGTTCCAAACACCATAAGACTCATAAAACCCGG
The DNA here is from genome assembly GCA_035079395.1 of Aspidiotus destructor. Taxonomy (NCBI): domain Eukaryota; kingdom Metazoa; phylum Arthropoda; class Insecta; order Hemiptera; family Diaspididae; genus Aspidiotus; species Aspidiotus destructor. Next base: position 2,894,032 of record JAVHKZ010000003.1, on the reverse strand, counting down.
TTCCCTGCCTCCCCTCAATTAACTCTGTTGAAGAACTCGCGAGTTTTTTTCCCTATTGTCAAATGGGGGAAAAAAGCATGCCTTTTACAGATATCGGGCCCTCCAGAAAGTCCGGGCCCAAGGAATTCTGCCCCCCTCCTCCTCTCATCTTGGGGCTGTCTATTAGAAATCTGCGAGTCCGAGTTTACCCGATTCAAACGTATAGAAAGACATTTTTAAAATGATCTCCATTCATTTGACTTCGTCAGAACATTTTTGGCTTGTAGTTGTCTGCCTGAGAACGTAATTCTAGAAATATTTTTAAACATTACTGAAACGCATGTGGTCTTGTAAGGGCAGACCGGGGTCGTCGATCGGTCCAAACGGTCTAGTGTGCAGTAGAGGAGAGGAGGAGCAGAAGCAAGTAAAAGCTGAGGAAAGTTCAAGGACTGATTTAAATGTTCATGGGAATCCGCACTTTCTCATAAATAAAGCATACCATCGTAATTTGTTATAGTTACATTCGAATGGCATTTTATTCTATTGAAATTAAAAAATGATAGGCGACGTTTAAAGTAAACCTACAATAAAGATAATCGCTTTGAAGATAGAAAAAAAAATATACATTGTCTCGCAATTTTCTACCGAGAAACCAATACTGGAAATTGACCCACAAATATTCACACATGTGTTGAATAATAAAATTGAAGAATGACATCAACCTGATTCAGAGAATGTCAAATGTATTGAGCTTTTATTAATTCGTTTTTCGAAGAATTCCTCGTCTTTCGCTTACAGAATAATGTCTTGAATGAAAACAGTACAGTATCTTTTTGAGCAACGAATGTTAAGGATTTTATATTTTCTGGGCGAGGTTAGTGAAAGCTGCTTATAATGTGAGATGAATAGTTTGAGAAGTAGACTGACATCACATTCGTGGCGCATTTGTCATCAGGTGAGTTCTCAACAATGGAAAGTTGACTTTTTTCCCCCTGTTTTCTCAAACATTTTTCTAGAAAGCGTAAGCTATTGAAGAATATCCTTTTTATAAACGTCACCGAAAAGTGAGAAGAAAAAAATAGGAGAAGTACGATAACAATAATGGTACTGTTTTCTAACGAAAATTTTAGGCCTGTTCTCAATTCTTCTTCATATACCTATACTTAGACAGCTCGTAAGCTCCTCTTTAAATTTCACTCTCGTACAATACCCTTTTCAAATGTTGTGAAAAATGGAACCTTTGATACATTTGTACGAACGACTTGATCAAGTCGAACTGTTCACAATTTTTTACGAGCATTCGTGAACAACCTCCGGTTTAGAAAATTTGATGAGATGCCACTATCATGAAGAAAGTGCTTTTATTATTTAGATTTTTGTTTTCAAATTTTAAAATAGAAAGTCTTGTGCGACAACCTCACAGTGTATCTTCAGCAGCGTAAACTATCAAAATATTCAATCATATTTTCCTTCAACTTTTTCGAATCGTAACTTTTTTTTCCCAACTTATTTTTCATTCTTCAATAATTGGAGTATCAACGACTCATCGAAGTGGATATGAACACTTTTGATACGTTTCCATCTTTTCTGTCTGAAAAAAACTGTTCAAATAAAATACGAGTCTTCGCTCCGCAGATAATACTCTAGTAAAGTACAAATATAGTTCTATACTCTTGTTCCGACGAAACGCGCATGAAGGTAAAAATATTATACGATACTGACGCCTCACTGAGATAAATTGTACAACATCTTCTCGCATTACTGGGTAAGCATACCGTAATCTTAATTCGAATGACGTACTTTCTAGTACTGTCAACCGGATATACGTATGGGGAATCATAAACAAGTTTACTTGACAAGAAAAGAATATCCTGAAACTTTCGAAAACTTTCCACTATCAATGAAATGGCTAGGTATCTTTTTATTGATCGATGTAAAAGTTTTTTTCGGCCTATCATCGCTTTTTTAACGTTTCTTTCTCAATAAAGGCTCCGCCGAATGATGAAATATTTAAGCCGTGTATAGGCAATGGCTATCCGGAAAATTGCGGTAACCATCAAGTTTTCAAAAGTTTGTCCTTATTCTCCAGCGCCACCGCAAACTTTTCGGAGATACACCTTTGTTGAGGTCTTTTGTGATAAGTTTTTGGTTTCAACTATCGTGCATATCTGAAAACGTACAAACCACCGGTAGTCCGTGCAGCGAGAACGCGTTCTCTTATTCATTAGCCCTTTTCACCGTCTTCCTCAACTTATGGTTCTCGTTGCAGAATGAAATTTCGATGATATTGTACGTCTGAGAAGCCAAACAAATTATTACGTTCGTGCGAGTTAATGTAGTAAGATTCAGAATTAATAAAGACAATTTACATATATATTTGACAAATTTAGAAGTTCCTATCCCCGGCTTTCATCTTTGCATAACAAAGATGAGGATAGAAAAAAGTTGCTTGGTACAAACGAAAAAAGAATGAACAATGGTCACTTTTTTTGCTGCACATTGACACAATTTCACACGTAGCAATATAAGGGTGTACTCGTTAGTTTTCAACAGAGAAGGGGTGTACCTTTCCTCGAAGTGTAATGGGAGGGGAACGAAAAACAGGGAAGATAATAGTGAAGTGAGAGAATTTGATATTGTAACAGTAATCAGGGTAAAATAAACGTGTGAAAAAACAATGGTAGCGTTATCAAATCCGTCAAAACAAGAATGCAGTCTGCTTACTTTGTCCGCAACGCCGGACTTTGTTTGCAATAAGCTCATAGTCATAACAAACGTGTTTTTATTAGGCTTGTCAAGTGTAAGACCCTCTACCGGGCTCCACCGGCACCGGAGCCAGCTCCTGCAGTACCAGTCAAAATGCCTGAACTGTCTGACCTCGACTTTTGAGCACTTTTTGCAGCCAATCGGGTACACAACTTGGTTGAATCCCTTCCCTATATCACCAGCATCATAACTCAAGCTATCAGTCACGGCTAACCTGCAGCTGTGACTCCTTCCAGCGGAAATGCTACTAAACTATTCACTAAATGAGTGACTTGACGAGCTACAGCCGCGTCCCACCAACTATAGTGTCTCAACAAGGAGGAACTCATACGCGCTTACCTTAACCAAGGTTGGCCAGCCTCAACTTTCTCGGTCCCAGCTCAACCGGCAAACCTACCGTCTGATGAGGGTCACCACACTTGCGAACGCGGCACCCATACACTCCCTCAAGGAGCCTATTCCACTGTCCCATTAGAAGTAAAAACCAATACCATAAAGACGGTCCTCAACATGAGCCATCTTTAACCCCATTCAGGACTAACAGATCTGCGATCTGCTTCACTTCTTAGACAAGACTCGTCCTCTTCTCAAACTTGATCCCGCTTACGTGCTTCACCTGGTCAACCTACTTGACCTTTGTAGAAAATCCCAAATAAACCTCTGCGTACTTACGCTCAACCAGTTTAGACTACACCTTATACAAACTAAAACAATTGATGTTTTCACTTTACATTAAATTTATAGCTATCTGATAGTCTCTCATCAAATTATTAATCAAGTCCTTAGTCATTACCTTAAGGGAAGAACTCAGCAATTACTCACTACAACCGTAAACACCAATTCACTCAGCACGCAGATAGTGTATTACCCGCGTCAATTAACTTATACCGTTTAATCCGCACCACTAGACGTGCACTGCCAGACGCACAATTGAACACTTCACCAATAAACTGAACTACACTCGAAGAACCGAACTATAATATTTGTACCATTGGTTTTCGACGTTTGGCACTTCAAACATAAAGACTGGCTCCAGAATCTAATATTGTACGTGATGAACTTGACCCAAGATTTGCATGGTTCATCACTTTTATAACCCAGTTCTACACCGATGTATGTATACGAGGTTTGCGTCATCATTCGAATACGTAAATCGTAAAATTATTTGTCGCCAAGTGTGCAGCGATAGAAATGAATACAAAATATATTCATATGCAATAATTACTCAAGAAAAATATGTTGTCCCGAAAGTAACTTTAATACCGGTATCAAATTATTCACTAAAAACAATTTCTATAACTCGTTCATATTCCAGTCATTTAATCATCGTCTAACAATTTTTTAGAGAAGAAAAAAGGAGACGGCCGTGGATACACACATGAGGTCGCACGCCGTACCGCGTAATATCCCGACGTGGGGCGCAGCATAAAATATAACAAGCAATGCAAGTGCAGGGGAGTTTACACGGGTATCGTAGCAGTAATGCGCACTGATATTCTCGTCAATTTACGAGTGAATGCGCCGACAAATTCGCGTAATTTCAAAATTTGCTTCACATTATATCATTGACCAGCCCACTGTAATTTTACATTTAAAAACAGAATACGAAAAAATGTCAAGGCTCCAGCAGCTCTAGAAGATACAAGGGTCCTATAAGCCTTCTAAAGGAAACCTTACTGTTGCGCAGCACAAGAAAGAGGTGCCAAAAGTAGTGATGAACGTTAAAGAACGGTAGCGTGGTAGTCGAGATTCTTAACAACGAGAGGTATTTGGACGTCGGATAAAAACCATAAAACAGCACTCCCTCAAGGAGTCTTCTCCAGCATCCCACCGTAGGATAAACTAGAAACCAAAACCATAGACCATCCCCAACTGCATTGGAGATTGGCAGATCCACGATCTGCCCCATTACTTAGACTAGACTCGTTCTCTTCTCAAACTCGATCCACAGGTGCGCTTCTGCACTTCATCAGGTTAACCTCTTTGACCCCTGTAGAAAATCCCAAATAAACCACTGCGTACTTTACGCTCAACCACTTTAGACTACTTCTCGACTGTGCACTGATTCTATACTCTAAAGTAACTAGTACTCTACTTTACATTAACTCTGTAGTCACCTAATAGACTCTTATTAGACCATTGATAATTATAATCATCAACTTAAGGGAAGAGCTCAGTGATTACTCACCTCAGCCGTACACAAAATCACTCAACAAAAAGTAGGTACACCAAATCATTCAACAAACACTTCACACACCCACACACACACACACACACACCGATACTCAGTTAAATTCGTAACACAATAAACTACGTAGGAAAAAATGAACGCGCATTGTACGTTTTTCCGGTAAACCGAACTACTTTCGAAGAAAGAGCTAAACTATATTTGTACATATTATATTTTGAGTTTTCGACGTTTGCTGCTCTTCTGAGATCCTGCAAGCATAAAGTCTGGCTCCTGAGCCGAATATTGTACGTGACGAACCCAACCTACAATTTGCACGTGCATCAATTTTACGATCTAGTTCCCTGAATCCTCCACACGTCGTTGTGACGAACTTCAAGATCATAGCAGCTGAACTGCTAACAGATGTGCCGACTTCCGTAGGCCACTATATTTTTTTCCAATATACCAGTAACGATAGACAAAGTTTCGTCATCATTCAAATACACGTACAGAGATCGTAAAATTATTTCGCGCCGAACGTGTAGAGTAAACAAATAGGTGGCGTAACTTGGAGTTGGCAATGTTGGTAGCCCTGCGTACAAAGGTGATCATGGTTCAATTTGTATGTCTCCAAATAGTTTTTCGATTCAGTTTTCCATTTCAAGTATGAGTTTTAGAAAAAATTGTTTATTACAAAAAATGTTTGTTTCAGAATTCTCTACAACTTTGATTCTCACTTTGTTCTTGATTAAAAGTGAAATAACTTTAGAAAATGCGTTTGAACTAACGCATGTATTTGGTCCATGAGAAAAAAATCCATGATCACCTTTGTAACTAGCGCTACCTAGTTATACATTACAACTACGTAATATCACAGTGTACAGATTAACAGTAGCGAGTAGCGACATACCTACTTAGACCATCCACAGTATAGACTGAGCATTGCGCTAGAATGTTGACGCGAAGACATGATAAGAAACTTACATAAGAATACACGTAAGAAAATAAGCATAATGGACCTCACTGCACCGCGCGTTCACCCGCAGAGCCTATATATTATGCTTATTCTTATCATGTCTTCGCGTCAACCTTTTGTACAGGGTTATATGGCAGATGCTCAGTCTATACTGTGGATGGTCTAAGCATACCTACGAAAAACACCACAAAACGTGTTCGTGCGTAGTCGCAGCGCTCCAAGCGGAGACAAAGTAGAAACTACCTCTGCCTTGAAATATTAATAGAAAATTCATGATTTTTGTTCGATCTTAACGGTAATGAATTAACCTAAAGAAGCCGAAATTTGTGAAAATATTCTTCACGGATGGTAAGTGTGAATTATCGAATCAATTCGACTCCAAACGCGTGTGTAATATTTTCAGTAGGCTTCATAATTATAAGCAGAGGAAGGACTCCGTACTCGCAAAAACATTTTTTTTCTTTATTTACAATGATCGCGTATTATTTTTAAATCTTGAGTAAATATGAGGACTTCTTTTTTCTACATTTTTTCTTAGTCAGAGTAGCTGTCTTAGTTTTTGTTTGAAGCTTGGAAATCTGGAGTTTTAGTCGTCGAATTGTTGCATTTTTTTTTTTCGAAATTTCAACCTCATAGTTTCTTATTTCTTCACTAGGAAGTACTGGAACTTTTTCAACTGAAATAGAGAAGACATGAGGTCAAGGAACATACAAATGAATAAAAATAAAATAAGAGAAGTTAAAGTAAGTGAGGGAAAATTAGGACATTGAATATCTCGGGGAATCGTTGTCATCGCTTTTGTTCTCTTCCTGCTGTCGATATATTCTTATGCAATGTTTCGCTGAAAACAATGTAGGCTACTGTAGTATGGTTGATTTAATTATTGAGTTATGATTCTTTTGATTGAAAAAGGAAACAAAACGAAACAGAAAAATTAGCCCGAGCTAAGTCCATTATCAAGAGGAGAACTCGAGATTCAATATTCCTCCAAGTCTCTCTTCTCATATACTTATAGCTCAGAAGTAGGAATTTTTTCAAGTCCCCTTCCTATCATAGATGGCTAAAGGGATGAAATTTTTCAAAGTCCCTCTCCGTGACGCCATCACCTCGCTCTCGCTCGCGGACGAAAAATCCCTAGGAGTACCCCCAACAAAAGGGATAGCGAGTTCCCCGCTAAAATAAAATTAGGTGTCACATACTGGACCGTGGGGGAGACGGAGGGAGTGAGTATAAGGTGGAATGAAGAAATAATATTTAAAATTTTGTGTTTTTGCTCCTAAGCGCACCCGTCCGTTTCGCTCTCAAATAAACATCTGCCAAGAATAGAAGATTTCAAGAGAGAGAGAGGATCTATACTTCAAATCTCCCCTCTTTGGGAAACCTTTTCATGAAACGCTTAGTGGTCACAATTTTACGTCGATCATTGTGAGAAACTGTTGATGAGTAACGGGAAGACAATTCATGAGGCTGAGCTCGTTTGTTAGATAAATTTGTCTGAATTATTTAGAGTCATCAGGACAATGGTCTTACTTCACGAGTGACGATTTACACCCTCACAGCTAGGAAAGTGTCTCCAAATTTTTCAAAATAAGTCCGATACAAGTAGAGGCTGTTGTTCTCACAGACAAGAAAAATGTCCATCAGACGGGTGGGATGGGTTGTGACCAAATGTATAAAATTGAGCAGTATCCTCAAAATAGTCTTAGACCATTTCTACTCAACGTGAGCCTTGAATAATCTCTTACAAGATAAGGGAATATGAGAGACCCGCTCGATAAATGCGAAAAATAAATATCTCAATCGCAGAAATTTTTATGTTCGACTTTCTGTTTTTTCGATTCTTCAGCAAGAGGCCTACGAGCTCGAGCAATATGTAATGGATTTTCCCTTACTATGTCCACGACCGGAGGAGGATTTGGAACGTCAAATATAGAAGGGATTGCGATTTTAATCAAACAATTCTTTTTAACATTCAAAAAGTGCGAATCGAAGAAATGTTTAGAGCATAAAACACAATTTTGTCGCAGATATTCAACAGATTTCTTCAATAAGTCTTCACGTCGGCTATTCTGAATCCAGCATTCACATCTGTCACCATTATTATAAAATTAAGGTTGTTTCTAAAATATTTTTACCGATAGACAAAGGCAGCAAGAAGCTGAAAGTTGATAAATTCTATTCCTCACCTTTCCTTTTCTTTAGGAAACGGGAAAAAAGTGAGCTCCCGACTTTTCTTTTTCTTATTCGAACAGTTTTGTGAACAGGCGCGTCCTTTCAAAATTCGCATGGTTATAATTTAAAAAACTTGATTTCCTAAAAATTGTCTACATCAATAAAAATTGGATGTACAGTAAAAATATTTATTGAATTATTACTCATCAGTCACCCGTTTTGTCTCGAACCGCGGTTATTAATTCTACTTCGTCTCCGTTTGGAGCGCTGCTACGACGGGCTAAAACGTTAACTTCGTAGTATGTCGCTACTGTTATTAATCTATAAATACTGTGGTAATATGGACTGCTAGCGTTCGGTAAGAATAATATAAAAATAGTGCCCGCACCATACAGGGACTTGTGTAGGCTACATGAGATACAGTTATTGGGAGCACCATTGTTAAATGTACTTCCTCTGATTCCCCGCGTCGTTTTGTCATCCATCTACAAACGTTGCTCCCAAAATCTGTAGATCATATTGCCTGAAAATCACTCCTGTATGTCTGACCGCGTATTACGACGTGCTAGCATTCCAGATCGTGTATATTCAAAGGTATACTCACATTTATTTACAGTATTTACTCAAGTCACCACTAGGTTGTGCTAAGATTGACAACTAATCTCGCAGCATTTTCAAAATTGATCTTATGGCGAACTCCCAGGACTGAAAATAAGTGTGCAATCCAGCAACACTCATACGATCAATATCAAGAAACACTACCAGATTTATACCACGTAAAAAATGAGTATGAAGGCTTTTCCAGTGTACAGGGTTGCCACTTTTTTTTAGAATTGCTTTTCCCTGACTTTTCCAGGTTTTCCAGACCATTTTTTTCTCATTTTCCTGACTTTTTTTACAATTATAAGGGAAGGAGAGAAATCTCGGGATTTTTTTTTAATCCTGAGGGGCACGGGTATGGAAGTCTGCAGTTCATTGGGAAGGCAACCTTAAGCCGTCATGCTTCCAACTCTATTCGTGGTGAGTGAGTGTTTCTAAGTACGCGGACACGGGCATACACGCGAGCGCACGCGGGCAAGCAAGCAGCCCGTTTGAATAGAATTTCTTTTGCAAGCGTGCGCCCACGCCTGCGAAATCACTTCGATACATCAGGATGCGGGCGCCCACGGGTAATCACCATCCTTGCAGGAAGTCTTTTGTAATAAATGTTGTAGTAAAGACTTCACGGGTTCTTTAACGGAGTTCAATGAGGGATGGCAGAGGCAGGAAAGCTGTTTTATGAGGTATTCTGGAAACGTCTTTCCTGAGTCTCATGGTGTTTGAAGTGTGGTTCATTAAACATACAGTATATTGGAATTAGACTAGGCTAGGACTCCCCTCGTAGTATACTCGCTTCATACTATAATGTACGTATGATAGGAGGGGGAGGGAGGGGTGACTTGGAAAAATTTCGACCGAGCTGACCGAGCTATAGGTGATAGATGGGCGACTTAGAGAAATTTTGATCTTCGAACTATAGGCGATAGGGAAGAAACGGAAAGTCCCAAGGTCATGTTGCCTCCCGGACGGCGGACGTTTCTTCCGGGAATATTCCCCGATAAAACAACAGGTTCCTTGTTTATAATGCGGAAAAGTGAACTGTTTGACGCAACATAAAAGAGAGGTCGGGGAGTGAAGGGGGAATCTGATAGAAAAGGAATTTTTATTCGTGAAAGTGTATGAAATTAAATTATGATTTTAAATTATCTATTTGGCATGTCGAGAATTGGCTGAAAAGCAGTCAAAGAGGTAATGCTTCTCGAGACCATCAGATGACATCAATAAAAACTTATGAGGCCATCACAGTGGCTCAGTCACTCTGATGTTTTGATCAGAATGGAATCGTAACTCGTCATGCAACCAATTCTGCCATGCAAGAAACATAGCTTCTCATTACACTTCTTCGGGGCAATGCTTTGCATAGGACTATATGGCCTCCCTTGTAGATTATCCAAGTAATTTTGGGGCGAATCAGGCAGTATGAGAGAAGCCTCTATCTCCACAGTCACTCCTCACTCTCGTCTTTCAAGAAGTTAATGCAGTTTTGTTACTGTGAGCGGATGCTATTTTTAGAACTTCGGTTACAAACATTTCTGAACTATTTGTAAATTTTCAGTTCCACTTCTTACAATTAAGTATCTTGAGAAAAGCAAAATGACGAATCGCGTAGGTACATTGTTGTACATAAGTTTAGTCATTCAAGTTCCTCTCGAATTTCTCTCATCCTCTATTTTCAATTTTAAAACAGTCTTCTACCCCATCATTCCCAACATTTGCGCAAAGTATGAAATTTCAAACATTTGACTGCCATTCTCTTTTCGTAAATTTACAGAAAATATCTCGTCTTATTTTCTAGCTCTTAGCTGTCTTCTTTTCTCAACTCTTGTAACGGTTTTTTTTTTATCTTCTTCGAACATTCTCCTTCAGGGAGTATTGTACATTTTTCCTTTTATTTCTAATTACTTTCGAGAGTTCGTTACTCTTATTTTAGGTGTCTAGAGAGAATTTTCGTCGTATTTTTGAGAGCGGTTAGTCACGAATTCGATTGCGTCGTTCTCCTTGCAGAGTGGGCTCATCGTTTTTTTTTTTCTCGTGATCACAATAGAAAGCTGTGCTCTTGGTTTGCAAGGTACGCTTTTAACCATTTTTACGATGTGAAGGCAACTCGAGGCTGGACAGATGTCGCTCTTTATAGTCTTTTTCAGTTTTAGTACGTCTAACAAGATAAATTCATATCTTTTTCGAGTTTTAATTTTCCCTTCAAAAAGATAATATGCTAACCGCGGCTTTATTACCAACTTTTAGCTATTATTTGGAATTGGGACATTCATGCCTCCGTCAGATCGGTACGTTGGAAGGACTGTAGTTTTTAAGAAACTTGAACGCAACTCACGGTATGTATGTAATTTTTATGCCTCAAGCTCACTGAAATTCGCTCCTCTATAGGTGAACTTCATGATATTTCGATCCGACAAAAGGTACGTTCATTAATTCAGGTATGCCGACGAGTATCCATATCACAATCGTTACAAATGAACCTTCAATTAGAAAATGTATAAAGAAGAGGGGGAAAAAAATATTGATAACGAAAAATAAAGCAGGTATTACGTAGGAGGTATGTGGCGTATCGAGAACACGATCACATAAAATGACTATAGTGAATTGCTGGTATAATTGAAATTTTAGCTGAATAATATATTAATGTAAAGGGAGAAATTCGAACAGAAAACAACGCAGCAAAAACTTTAACAGAACGTTTTAACGTTTTGGAAGCTCCGCTAAAAGTACGGGCAGATTTAATTTGTTACGCCAGTAATACGAAGGCGAACTCTCGCGCATTCATTTGCCTCTTGCACAGGTAAAAAAGTTCCGAGGATACGATATAGTTTTAGCTTTTACGAGAAATATCGTCATTGCATGTAATCGTCTTATAAAGTCGAACTGAAAATTATAACTTATTGTGACGTACGCCGCTAATGTTTTTAGTCCTTCACATCTGTGTATAGGGAAAGAAGCTTATATGTACTCCTATATCCAGCTAGTGTGAATTGTTAATAAAATTGCCTATTGTTTTGCCGTATTAATGAGATCGTATCGTACAAACGTAAGAATTGCTTTCCATAAGTCTAGCAATACACGCGCCTTAATTTGGAATGAAGAAAAAAAAGTCTCAGGTTGTGAATAAAATATTCATCGATACAATATTTAGCTCAAAGGCTACATACGACCTACTTTCCACAAATGTAAACTTCTACATTATCTCAACTTCTTCACGGTGTTCGTATTCAAATTGCTGGAGGCCTCAATCTCAAAGTACGGAAGCCCAGACATTTTTTCTAGAAAAGAACAGTCGGATGAAAAACTGTTGGCGTTAGTTAACGAGTAGAGAAAAATGGTTACGTCGCGTGTAATATACTCATCTTGAAAAATAAAGAAGCGAACCGATTCTTTTGATAAAACATTGTGTAAAAATACAGAAAAATGCTCACCTACGGAATGAAAGTAAATCAGAATTATACTCACCCGTGTAGGGACCTAGTGCGTATATGTGAAGCGGAGAATGAGCGAGAAAGACGCATCCCATTTTTGGTATATACGATAAAATACTGAAGCGCGACAAGGGAGAATACCGTGCGGTATAATTGAATCGTTACATGTAAATTACATTATCGGAAGACATTGGTTTATATTTTCTGGAGTAATTCCAAATCGAATGGAATTAGAAAATTGCTACGAAGAAAGTGGCTTAACGAAAGGAAAGATGGAAAAATAATGTCGAGTGGGGATTGTTATTAATTTCATTTCGTTCTCTTATCCTAATTGCTTACTCTCTATTTTGAGCAAAATGTTTATCTAGCGATATTGATTCGAATATTCTAGAGTAGGACGCGAGAAGATAACCATTGCTCGCATGTGATACAGTAAATGTCCTCTGAATTCCCACAACAGAAAAGAAAGGAAACAGTATATTCGGTGAGGATTTTGAAAAATGCAAGCGATCAGTTCTTCGCCAATTATATCATACGAATCTTCATTTATTTTCATTCAATTTTTCCTCTCTAAATTTCGTTTTTATTAGAAGAAAAGAGACAAATGTTTGAGAAAAACGTTCACCTGAAATAGAGTGTTGTTATCTCTCTGAGCCGAAGATGTCGGGGCTCGTAAAGCACAATTTTCAAGTAAAAAAAAAAAGTTTACGAAAGAACAGAAAGTATTTTGGTATAACTTTTTATCAAACCGCACGGTATTCTAATGAGATGAATCTGAACATTGCATCGTCATGTACACGTATTATCTGTTTCTAACGTTTCATTCAGTCGATAAAATATAGCTCGGTAAAATGTATCTTAGCGACTTCAAATATTTTCGAAGAACTCGTAGCGCTTGGACTGAAAAAATATTGTAAATTGGCTAAAAAACCTTGTCGAGAGATTTATTTTGATGATGCTATCGAAAGCATCACTTGATGGTATTCCTGGCAAGGTTTTTCATCGTTATACTCGAGGTAACTTTTTCAATGTCCCAAAAGTTGGTCTTTAGAGGCTCAAAAATTGAAATTTTACTAAATAATATAACAAAAATCTACCTTAGGTAAGCTCGAAACTCAAAATTTGTTTCAAATTTTATGCTGTCCTCGGAGGCCCATAGCCAAGAGGGGGCAAAGAGTGGGTGTAACCGAAAATTCAACTTTAGTTAAAACCCACGACTGCTACGCTGAACAGAGAGAGAGAGAGAAAGAAAAAAGTTGCGGATAGTTAGCCATCACTCCTTCAATTATTATGAAGCCTCTGCCACAAATTGACTCTGGCTACGCTGTCATACAAAAAATAATAGACGAATATCACAAATCGCAATTTGAAGAAATTGCGATTCGTGTTATACGTCAATTATATTTTGTACGGTAATACGAGCATATGTCCACAAATGGTGCGAACCTGAAACTGAGTTATAGCAGCGTCAGATTTTTTCGCCAAAAATCGAGGATGCTTGTCAAGTGTTTGATTCTTTCACTGATCAGCAAAAAATATGTGGGTTCTTATCAAAAAATCAAATTCTTGAAGATGAAAAGGCATAAATTTTGATCGTTTTCCAGTTTAGGTTCACATCACTGGGTATCGAACGCAAGACGTTTATGAAGCTTGAAAGGTGCAGATATTTCTGTCTTCAACCAACGTTTTACCCAGTAAAACTGCAAAGTCGTCAATCGCAAATAATGTATGAATCCAGAAGCTTGAGATCAGGATCGGACTGGCAAACCCCTGGCGTCAACAATCATTTGCACCCCTCCCACCGAAAAAGGTAAATAAATTTTCTGGCACAGCCAAATCAATAAAAGTCATGTTTCATGTCCTTCTCAATAGCTGATGTCTTTTGGGAAGGCTAAGTCGCGAATTTTAGAAAGCTGACTCGCTCCGCTCGTTCACCACCCTCCTTGATCTAGTAAAAGTCTATTTGAGAAAATTTTAAGCTAATAGCTATTGGAGGCCGCCAGTAGCGGGCCATTGGTGAATTTTGGGAGCTCACTCGCTCCGCTCGTTTGCCCCTTTTCAACAGGGAACCTGTTTTATCGCGGGTCCTCCCGGAAAAAATGTTCGCCGTTCGGGAAGCAACATGACCTTGGGACTTGGAAAATTTTCTATCGTATACATATCCGGCTGGAGTCGAAAATTCTCTCCAAGTCCCTCTTCTATCATATGTATAGCATGGAAGTCTGAGACTCCAGCCTATCCAAAACAGCTCATCCAAGTAACTAGATATGCAATGCTTCATACACCAATTTGTTAAAGTTTATTGAATCTTCCAAACTACGACCCATGTTTGCGAAAGAAAAGGAAAAGAGTTTTACCGACGTAACAGTTTATTTCGAGAGTACACACGGAGATGATGATACAACAGGAGTACTCAACGCGACCGGTTTCGATCGGATCTAAGCCGATCATCTTCAGGACTAATTATTTAATGCTATAAAACTACAAACTACGTTCGACAAGATGTGAGAAATAATCAGCCGGGTGACTCGTAGCGAAGAACGAAGCGGATTATGGGTGTGCTTTACTCGTTGGCGAACTCCGAATTTGTGTAGAATAGGTTGCCTATCAATTCCCTAATACCCTACAACGTTCAATCTACCACCGGTCGCTACGCGACACTTGTCGGGTGTGTGTTGGTATACATGCGTAGTCCCTGTCAGGAATGACTTTCAAAAATTAATTCTCAAAACTCGAATTTCCGGTTAACATTTATCATTTCCTAGAATGTTGTGCATGAAGGCTCGCTCTATAGAAGCAGAATTCGAAAATTTGGCTCTGAAAAGATTTTATGGCATTGGAAAAAAAGCCAAATTTTGCGAACTTCAACAGCTTATAAAAAAATGTGGAAGAAATAATCCAAATTCTGTTTCTATAGCGCTTTTAATCAAACCTTCCTGAAGAACATTCCAAGAAATCAGAAAAATTAGTTCCAAATTGAAGTCGTGAGAATTAATTTTTGGAACCATGTTTTACGCGCACGCACATGTTTTCACGTGTGAAGCATACCCTCAACGGGTTCAGAAAGGTTGTCTGCAGGTCGTTGAGCAAGAGGTTGTCTACTCTGACATTGACGTCGATGGCTTCGGCTTCCTCAAGCCGGTTCATGAGCGAGGGAGGGGGAATTCTTGTGTTGCAGACCACAGAGCGAGAAACTGGAATGTGCCAGCTACGACGTTCCGAATCCAACCACTTCTTGATAGGCCACTTTTCAATACGATCCTTGCGAAGAGAACCAGGAAGAGACAAACAGAAGGAAACAAACTTAGGGCGTGTTTACTGGAGTCAATGACTCACAAAATGGCAAGCATCAATTCTGCGATTCATGGACTCGTGTCTCTTCCTTTATCTGATCACGCCTTTGCGTTGGAGGTAGTTAACATCGAAAGAATCTCTAGGATCGATGACCTCAAGGTCGACATCCGACTAATCATCCGAAGGAAAAGACTGAGATATCTTCTGGCTGTTACTGATTCTTCTCTCGAGCGCCCTCCAAAGAGAGAAAAATGGCTTCGCCCCCCTTTCCTCGGCAAATCATCCGAAAACTTAGCCTCCGAACTGCGCAGGTTTTTACCCGTTAACTTCCATCTCAAATTTGATCTCACTCCTAAATTGGATTCAGATGGCGCGTACAAGGTGCCCTGCGGCGAGTGTCCCTCGATCTACATTGGGCAGACTAGTCGAACCCTTCGGCAGCGGCTAAAAGAGCACTAAACAAAATTCACCGCAGTCACAAGACATTGCTCGCAGGCGAACCACAATCCACAAAAGCTCACCATCTCTCTCCTTCACCGTTGCAAAAAAAGCTCGCTCATGAACCGGCTTGAGGGAGCCGAAGCCATCGCCGACAATGTCAGAGTAGGCAACCTCTTGCTCAAGGACCTGGAGACAACCTTTCTGAACCCGTTAATCCTCTTCGTTCTTCGCTACGAGTCACCCGGCTGATTCATCAATTTTGCTTTTATTTCTCACATCTTGTCGAACGTAGTCCGTAGTTTTATGGTATTAAATAATTAGTCCTGAAGATGATCGACTTAGATCCGATCGAAACCGGTCGCGTTGAGTACTCCTGTTGTATTTTCATCTCCGTGTGTACTCTCGAAATAAACTGTTACGCCTGTAAAACTTTTTTCCTTTTTTTCCCCACCAATTTGCTTAGCCCCTGCAATGAGCCAGATATGCAATGCTTATAAATTGTTTTCACGCCCTCATCGCTATCTTCTATGATGGCTCCATGCCAGAAATTCTTCATCTAGAAATCCAGCCACAAGGGTATCCCGGAAAACGAAAAAAATCTATATTGAAGCCAAAGAAGCAATCAATCACCCATCGGTTCCTTCTCTAATTGTATCACCCAAGCCTAGTTCACTCATTGGCCTAACTTCAAATGAGGCTAGCCTAAATTTCAAATAGTGTTCCCATTTCCTGAGATTTTTCAAATCAAGTCAATTGCAGAGGAGAAATCATATGGCTATTGGAGTCGACCTTCGCGAATTGATGAGTTGGCCTACGATGCCCTACGTCAGATTAGGCTCAGCTATTTAGCCCAAAATATTCATAATATGTCGTAAAGTAGGGCCAGAGGGAGAGAAGGCAGGACCGAGGATGACTTCAGAGGGTTATACTAGCCCTATAATAGGTTTTGAACTTGATCTAGTCTGGAAAAATTTCTATAATCTAACGTCGATGAGTCCCTTCAATTTCTAGCCTAGAAAAATTCTTCCAACTTGGGTCGATGACATCACAACTAGATGACGTCATCGGGTTCTTCAGCGGAGTTGATGGAGGGGAAGCAGGGAACCAGTTTTATAGGGTTTTGTAAAAGGGCCTTTTGATTCTTATGGTGTTTGAAGCGTTGCATATCTGGCTCATTGAAGGGGCTAAGCCAATTGGTGTATGAAACCTATTATAGGGCTAGTATAACCCTATGAAGTCATCCTCGGTCCTGCCTTCTCTCCCTCTGGCCCTACTTTACGACATATTATGAATATTTTGGGCTAAATAGCTGAGCCTAATCTGACGTAGGGCATCGTAGGCCAACTCATCAATTCGCGAAGGTCGACTCCCATAGCCATGATTTCTCCTCTGCAATTGACTTGATTTGAAAAATCTCAGGAAATGGGAACATCATTTCAAATTTAAGCCAGCCTCTTCTAATGACATTTGAAGTTAGGCCAATGAGTGAACTAGGCTTGGGTGATACAATTAGTCGAATGTCGCAAACCTAGTTTGGGCTAGTTTGGGTGATCTCATAGCGCGCCTATATGTCAACATGGAAACTAAATGAACGAACTTTTTCCATTTGAAGTGCGACCCGTTGTACGAAGCTTCACTGACCGACAACTGTTGATTCAGCTGTTCAGCTGGGAGAGCCCTATATAAGCAGCCCAATGGGCCACTAGACTCATTAGGTTATTATGTGTTTTTCTGTCTTATGCTTTACCAATTCTTTAATAAAATACTACTTGCTTAGATTGAAGTTCATATAGCTTTCTAGTTCTCTGGGAACCACCACGTATATTTGCGCATAACTTCGTAATAGTATTTAGAGTGCCTAGGTACCCTACGTAAAGTCGCGCACCTCTTAATTGCAACCCAAGTGCGCGTATGCGCAACTTGGCACAGATCGCCTAGTTGGCTGGTAACTTTGCGCATACTTGTCGCAACCGCGGTCTACTTGCATTCTCCGGTTCTGCGCACTGCGCAGTGAGCCAAAGTCTATACGTACAAGTTCTAGTTTCTAATTTCCATTTTTTTAGTTTGCTTCATTTCAGAAGTGGGATGGGTGAAAAGGCTACCTCAAATTCGTCAATCTGCCTCAGAAAATATTCAGACAGCTCAAGAGAAAGACAAATTAAGAGACTCTCGACAACGACATAATCCACCTACGTTCCAAGCGGGAGATTTGGCTGTTGTATGTACATCTCACCCTGCTGATGGAACAAGTAAAAAACTAAAAACTCGTTTTCGCGGGCCCTACTATGTAAAAAATAAAATAGGCAACCGCTATCAAGTAACTAACTGCGAGAATACGCGTAAATATGATAGTACTCATCCTGCTGAACATCTACGTTGTTACAACGTCAAGAATGACTCCAGCAACGACGACGACTCAAGCAGCGAAGAAGATACGACGCATTAACAACGCATTAACTAGCCATCCTTGAGCAATCAGCTTATCTTGTTTATCAAAAAGAAGAACGCATTTTCCTTTCCTGTTCGTTCAAGACTTTCCTTTCTTAAATTGTGACTTGTCACGAGAAAAAACCCTTAGTCGTCAAGGAACGGATCAGCAGTTTAGCGTTTGAATATGTGCAAGCCTGCAACTACGTTAAACTGTTCCTGCTGATCCGTTCCTTGACGACTAAGGGTTTTTTCACGTGACAAGTCACAATTGTAGAATAGAAACAAAGCTATTGATTTTTTGTTCATACCATTGTCGATCACAGTGCAGTAAAGTTATCTACGCTCATTGAGAAAGAAGAGTTGTCCATACATTGTGCATTGTTGGTTGTACATAAAGATTACCTTAGTCGCTGATTATACGTGGAGTTTATTTGGAGATTACGTGGAGTTTACGTGGCGATTTTTTTTTGTGTTGGGATTTTGCGGTGCTCATTTTGTATTACTATGGCACAAGATCAACACCGCCCTAAACGAATAGCAATTCGGCTGTATCAGGAGAACAGGATGTTGAAGAAACAACTGGATGAATTGAAACGCCGGTTATCAGCGCAGTTACCCACCGAGGAAAATAGCGAAAAAGTGCGCAAAGATGGAAACCGCAAAGAAATGCGCAATAAAATGCGCGAATCAGAGCCAAGTACGGAAGTGCCTTGTAGTGGCTACCCAATAGAGGAAATGAGCACGGATGAGGATGGAATGGGTGCTGGGACTGTACCACAAACCCAAAGCAGCAGCGGCAGCAGCGGCAGCGGCAGCAGCGGCAGCGGCAGCAGCGGCAGCGGCAGCAGCAGCAGCGGCAGCAGCGGCAGCGGCAGCAGCGGCAGCGGCAGCGGCAGCAGCGGCAGCGGCAGCAGCGGCAGCGGCAGCAGCGGCAGCAGCAGCAGCGGCAGCAGCAGCAGCGAAGAAGAGGTACTCAGCATCACCCTCGACCCAAAGGAGACTCTGGAAATGAAAGAAGACTGCATCCCCAAGAAGACGGTGCGGTTTGATCCTCAAGTCCAAGTGAAAAGATGTTCCCCGCAAGATCCCCCTGTACAGATTAGGAACACGCCAAAGCGGCTGTATTGTGAGAACTGCCGGGAGTCGAGGAACCACTCCCTGAAAGGTTGCCTGCTCCCAAGGCTATACTGCAAACTGTGCCGGCATTATAAGCTGATTGCGGATAATGGCTTGCGCCACGGATGAGCTTCTGACGTTTGGCTTCTGGCTGCAATTAAGCCAATGAAAAACTTTGCCACCTTTTCTTATCATTTCAAAATTTAATGTGGGTTCCAGCTTAATGCTTTAAGGATATAAAGATAAGATGGCCAGCTACCAGTTGCCGGCTGCTTCGCGGCTTCCCGCTTTCAACTTTTTTTCTTGTTGTACGCAGGCTTAAGCGCTTTTATTTTAGGCCAATAAAATTGGCTCTCGGTTGAGGTTTGGCTTTAAGTTAATGACGAAAAGAACGACTGACTGACTTTATGCTTAACAAAAAACGGCAAAACATTGACTTAAAACTCAACTTAGGCCACATTAATGGCTTAAGCTTTCCATCCCTACTCATATCTCTTCTTGTATTATACTAGCTCTATACTAGTATTATATAATAGGAGGGAGACTTAAAATGCCCCGCTTGAAACTTTGCGATGGCCGCGGGGAACCCGCTAACTTTGCGGCCCTGTTGAAAACAACTTGTCTTATTTGTAGACGTATTAGGTCTCTGATATGTACAACCCTGTGAAATGGTTTTGTAAAGTCTTGGTGGAAGGACGACGCGAATTTTAAGGAAAGCTCGTTCATCCCTCGAAAGAGAAAGTTGCCGTAACGAAGAACAGACCGTGCGAGAGTGAATGACAAGAAGAAGAGTCGTTGGAGATAGCATTGAGCGATGCCAAGGAGTCGAAGATGATCAAGAATAAATTAATGGGAGGAGAGATGGGAAGAGGGTGAGGATGTGTAAATCCATCCATAGAACAATTTATAAAGCATAAGCTGGATTAAGGAACATTCTGAGATAGGATTTGAGGGTGCTATTATAGTATGCGCTGCGTGTGATTTTCTGCGCTCTGACGCCAGTGTGAAACTGTTGCAGTATGCGCTCTGTGAATGAAGTACTCTCTGTCTGTGAACAATGGTGTATAAGCCTGTTAGTATTACCCAGAAGAGACCACTAGGCTAGCTTACGCTGTCTTCCAAAATTATCGACTATCACTAGCGACAGTCTTGTCCTGAAGAGGAGGATATGAAATATCGTTGTCGTAATCAGTGGCAATGAATAACATGTAAATCACTCGTAGGGAAGAATAAGTCAGGTTGAATCGCGTCTATACATGCACCAGCAATAGTCCTCTGGATGAGATTGGAAAGTTGACATCGGAACACCTCTCATCTTTTTCAATAGCTTAATTTTGGCATGCAGTCACGAACGCTCGATAGCTCCCGTGTGAGCTCCAGTCGTGAGATCTACGTAATGTCCCTGGTGATTTACGGTAGTGTGGACAAAACCTTTAGCACATAAACAACGGTAGGTAGGCCACTCATCTGAATGAATAACGGAGCCAATTCGATATTCACGTTTGATGATAGGGAGCAGTGTTGGCTTATCACGACGCGTTGTTCACCTCAGCGCTTTCATCCTCACTGAGTGGATGCGCGTCTCCGATCAACAACAGCCGCGGTTGTATTTTCGTCTACCAGCGAATCGAGCTTCGTCAATTTGTATTGAACTCTCACCGGTCCTCACCATTTGCGTCCTCTTTGATATGCACACTTCCCGGGAAAAATTGAACAAATCGATAACTGTATTAGTTGATCTCGCAGATAACTTGCGAACAGTAGATGATGTAGGCATTTCAGCTATGAATAGATACACAAGTTTCATTATTGCACATAGTTTTAGCTTGGAATTCATTCTGTCGTTCAGATCGGTGTAGAAGAAGAATTCGTTCCCAGATCTGACGGACCGCGTTGTTTGGCATCCACTCTTTGTACATCGGACAATCATTATTCAGGTCAATAAGGTGGACTACTTCATCAGCCGCAGGCAGAACGCAAGCTATAGCAGATACACATGCATACCAGAGCGCATATTGCAACAGGAACGAGCTTTCAGAGCGCATACTATAATAGCGCCGAGTTGAGCGCAGTGCTTAATTTGAGGCTGAGATAGAAAGAGACAGCATAATTTCTTGTGGTTGATTGGTATTCGTTTGTCAGAGCTTCGCCTCCTCTCCCCCTTCACAACTTCGTATAGCCCAGTATACTGAAAAGTATACGACAATGTGTTCTATTTCCTCAATACTCCGCCCATCCTTCTCAATTTTATATTATACTGTATATTAGGTTGACTAGCTGATGCGGTCTCACTACTTGAGCCCCATTTTCAGCGTGGTGCAAGCTTAGTAAACTGTACTTCTTAGCTCAGTATCAGTTTAGTATTCTAATGTTAGACTAATTAGCTTTCAAGGACTCACTCGCTAATATGGTATACTGTATTTCTTAGCCTAATAAAGGATATTGGATGGAATCAGGGGTACCTTGGGATTATACCGCGCGCATTGTTCATACCACGCCTGATCCAGAGCAAAATATAAACTTTTCATTTGTGAAAAATAATGTTGATTAAAGTCGCAGTTCTTCATCCTCGATTGGAACCGTGAAAACCAATTTTTTAAAACTTTTCTAAGAAATATTAATCATTTTGGGAAAGAAACAATTTTGAAAAATTTTCCTATCGAAAGGTAAAAATATTCCGACGAAGAGCAGTAGGAAAGATATTTCAATTTAATTTTGCGGCTAATTAAAGACACGCTGAAACAATGGCAATCTCACTACTAATAATTCAAATTACGCTAAAAATACATTCATTAGGTACTTTACAGAAATCTTATAATTCTGATAGAATTTTCCATTACCTCTGAAGAATTCTTTTCCATTTTTTCATCTTTTTGTCGATCAAAATTTGCTACAACTAGCTTCGCAAAACATAAGTTTACTATAATGAACTCAATTACTATGAAATAAGACGACAGCCTTTAGGTTGAAACTTCTTTTACAACGAAATAACAACTAAGGGCACTCTAGACGGGCTAAAAAGAGGCGCGGAAGAAAGGCACTTTCAGAAACTTGGGCCAACTGTTCTTATAAAGCGACTGAAAAAAAATTAATTTACGATTCTAATAAGAAGAGAAATTTGTTTTCACAAAAGAGGGAGAAATGATATTCCAGTGACAAAGTTTTCGTTCTGATTGTACTCTAATCACGTCGGCTCGAAATCATTATGCGTAAAATCGTTCTGAAAATTTAACGAGTAAGAAATTTTTAATAACGTCGCGAAATATCATATTTCTTCTACAAAATAAACGAAACTTCGAGCTTTTCGCTGGAGACAGTAATCCGTGTAATTAAAAGCACTATAATCTTAGAAGTTCAGGCCATCCACATATACGAAAAACGCTGTGGCATCAGAATTTTTGGCGATAAACCATACAGCCTCTGTAAAAATAAAGCCGGATGGTTCATCAAAACCAAGTCAACGAAGGTGAAAATTAGTTGACATTGTACGATTTCCGAGTAATTAAAGACTATTAAATTAACTCGACCGGAAGACGAAAGTCAACTTTGAAACTCACATACAACAAGAGTCTTAGTACAAAATTTGCTTTCGCAATTAAACCTAACTAAAACTCCATCATAATTATCTGAGCTTTTTTCTTCAAGTCTTTCCTTACTCCTACAGCTAAATATTGCTCGAAAGTTCAAAATCGTGTCATGTACTTGTAATTTTCCATAACTTTATCGATATTATAATGCCGAACATTTTAGAGAAATTACCAGCAATAGAAAGAAATTAAGAAGGACTCGTGATAATAATAATAATATTAGTATTCTGTACGATATTCTCGAATGAAAATGACAGTAATATTGTCGAAATAACCGTGATTAGAAACATCGAAAAAAGAAAAATGAAACTGATTCATACGAGAGAAATGTAAAGGTATACCTGTGCTGGGACCAGGTGAAGTACAGCTATCTTCGCGGGAGGAAAATTTTACAAGCGAACGCGTTTAGAAAATGCTGCAGTAAGAACTATCGTATATATCTCTTATGCATACTCGAAAAAAGAAAATAAAACCTTTTGGGTAATTTTTATACGCCAGAGTAACGGTGATCCGAGCCTGAAACAACGACGCGACGAACGTGCGCGAGCCCTCATAACTACACCAAAACTGTCCTGCTAGTGAAAAGTCCCTGCCGAGCTACAGCGGAAAAAACGTAAAGTTTCTCGGCAACCCCTTCCTAGGCCACATTTTCGTAGGTTATCAACAGGTAAAACAATGTAGCGTGCAAGGAAGGCTCTTTTTATTGTTTTTGCTTTCTATTTGCGGGATGCCTCTTTTATAACACACACGTGAATGACCAGCGGCGCTCGATGCGTGAGTTTATTTCTCACAGTAGAGCGTAAAGTTAAAAACATAACCAGGCTCTGTCTTTAGCATTAACATACTTACACCCTTCTACATTTTCACGCCTAATCGATTTGTCTTAGAGTGATGATGAAAACGAAATTTCTCCCTTTAAAATGCCGTTTGAAGTTTGAGCAACCAGGAATTCTAGCAAGTAAATCACATCATTTCAATAACTGCGAAAGAAATGAAGGAAAAAAAAAATTATAATCTGAAATAAAATTGTATAATATGACTTCAGAAGCTTATTCTTTGGCCGCTTGCATACTTTGAGTCGAATATGTTTGGTCATAGTTTAAGTGGAGCGCTAAATTCATAGTTTATTCACATCTTTCGACTCTTAGAAATTAAAAGAGAAAGCTATTACGCCAATTATTCGTCATCTCTTTCCAACGTAAAACAGAAAAAATTTCCCCATTTTCTGTCAAGTCAAGATGTTCCCAAAGTTTTGTTCCCAGATAGACTCTGGCCTCATTCAAGCTTCTATACTTTCTCAAAATTTCTTGTTAACGAAGTTTTGGATTTTTTTTTTTTATCACTTCTCATCTTCTGTACTGGTGGAGTACCAAAAAAAAAAAAAAAAAAAAAAAAAGCCATAGCAAACTTCAGAGATGAACCCGCAAGCATTGCAGCCCCGTGGACCACAGCTCATTTCATTTCTTTCGACATGTTTCATGTCTTTTCTCTACCCCAAAATTCTTGAAAATTGTCCGGGCGTCCGGTCGTGACCTTGGGACTTGGAAGAATTTTGGTCAAAAAAAAAATAATAAAAAAAAATAAAATAAAAAAAATAAAATAAAAAAAATAAAATAAAAAAAATAAAATAAAAAATAAAATTAAATTAAGTTAAATTGAAAATAAAAATAAACGTCTGGGAGGTCATTGAGAAATTTGCGAGTACCATCCTCTCTCTCAAAAAAAAAAAAAATGAAAAAAAAAAAAAAATAATGAAATAAAATAAAATGAAATATAATTCTGAAAAAACTCATCAGCCTGAAATATACTAAAGTAAACTTGTACTAGACCAAGAAGCGGGACAAACGAGCGGAGCGAGTGAGGCCCAGTAATCTCTTCAGCCTGAAATATACTGAAGTAGACTTACACTAGACCAAGAAGGCTCATTAGCCTGAAATATTCCAAAGTAGACTTACACTACATCAAGCATGTGCCGCGAGTGAGTCCCAGAAAGCAGTCAGCCTAAAATACTCTAAAGTAGACTTATACTAGAAGAAGAAGCTGGAAATTTCGGAAATTTTTGAACTATGAAGAGCTTATGACGACTGGCGAAAAGACATGAAACATGATCTTTATATTTTTTTAATTTTTAATTTCACGGCACTACCGTCACAATTTTATTTACATAAAACATAAAACAAGCCGACGTTTCAATGAGAACTCACATCTTCTTCGAGGGCTAAGATACTACTGAGAGTAACAAATGAAATAGGGAGTACAAAACAAATAATCAAAAATACTTGAAGTGACATGAATAAACTGCTACCGGCGGTGATGTAATCTACTAATGATCGGCGAATAGTTATCGTTCAACTTGTTTATGTCGGTTCTGAAATTCACACTCCTCTTCTCTTTCTTTATTTCAATGGCTTCCTTGATCTTCCTCTTTATAGTGTTGTTTTCAAAGCAAAGAATGGAAGCATGGTCAAAGTTGAACGAATGTCCCTCCTCCGAGGAATGGACACATAGAGCAGTTTTCTTGACTTTATTTCTCACATCGGTCTCATGTTGTTTGACTCTATGCTTGAGGAGCTGCTTAGATTCCCCTATGTATTGGCCATCACAATTTGTACAAGAAATTTTGTAGATTAAACCTGAACATTCACCTGGAGGAATGCGATCTTTTACTTTAGAGAAAAATTTATAATTAAGGTTATGATTGCTGAAAGAAATACAAGTGCGCACTGAGTCTCTGCAAGCAAAACCAATTGAAATTCTTTTGTTAGGTCTTGGTGGGAGGAGAACGCGAGGGAGTTCATCCTTTGAAAAAGAAAATTAGTGTAAGGGAAACTTTAGCCGTGCAAAAGTGAAGATAGATATGCTCAACAATCTGTAATATCTGTACGACTATAGCGTCTGTCGTGATGTCGCTTTGCGTCGACGACAGCCGCTAGCAAGGTAGCACTAATTTTGAAATTGAAAAACGATTTTTTTTCATACGGAAACTAGTGGACCAAAGCTGCTCCGCAGCAATTTAGAAACACTCCTGTCGTCCTTGAATAAAATCTCCGTACGGGCCAGGAGATGGAAAACTGCCATAAACGAACTCAAATCTGAACGAGTGGATTTTACTCTACGGAGTTACAGGACATGCCCCTCCTTCCTCGACAACAAACCTGTTCCCCAGGTTGCGACAGCCAGATACCTCGGCCTACATTTGGATAGCAAGTTGAATTGGGCCGAACACATTCGTCAGAAGCGCAATCAACTGAACATAATGACCAGGAAGTACTACTGGTTACTAGGACCAAGATCAACGCTCTCGCTTCACAGTAAACGAACGATCTACACGAGCATCATTAAGCCAATATGGATGTACGGAATCCAACTATGGGGTTCTGCGAAACCCTCTAATTGCAAAACTATTCAAGTTTTTCAAAATAAAATATTACGAATGATAACCAACGCCCCGTGGTATGTTACAAACAGTCAATTGCACGCTGACCTGAAGTTGAGAGCCATCGACGAAGAATATGAGAAGATCACGATCAAGTACATAGCCAAACTGCACAATCACTCAAATGTCAACGCTATTGCGTTATTAGATGTTGATAACCACCGCCGATTAAATCGTACTTACCCGCTAGATTTTATTTAGCATGTAAAAGTTAAATTTTAATGTAGTGAAAATTTTACTCAAACTCACTTGTTTGCTTTCATAGATTAAGTAAATACCATGTAAAGGTAGTCCTTGAAAATAAAGTTGAAAAAAAGAAAAAAATCATATTCGAGGACATTGGGTTTTGTTTTCCACAAAGACTAATATTTAAATATAGGAGTAAAGTACTTAGTTCTTTTAGTAAAATTTATGAGAACTAATCAATAACCTAACCAAACCAGTCTGGCCTTGGTACTACAATTGATAGTTAATGACCAATCCTCCATGACCTTCCGCATTGGGCAACATATATTTTTTCTAGCTGATAGAGTAAGCCTGCTAGCGTAACCCAGAAAACACCACGTGTAGGTCAGCTTACATCGAATTTCATCACATACGCCAGCCATCATCTCATGTACACAAAACATTCAAGAATTTCATTCAATAGAAAAAAAATTTCTGGGTACCAATGTTCAAGTTATCGACTGAATAGTTACGCTTCTCACGCTCAATCAACCAAATTTATGGTGTATTGGTGATTTCTTATAGGCAAATATCGACAGTTCTTCCAGTTGTTCAACAGAATCAATTTTCTGCATGGTAGAACGGCCGAACGTAGTGTCATTGTATCTATGAAAAATTCCGCACAAGAAATACATGAGGAGAAAACGCAAATGCGGATAATTGGGTGAAACCTGAGGTGAGGCACCAAGTAATGCTTGATGGCTAATCTAGAGGTCATTCCGAAGACAACACAAAACAAGACCCTCGTAGGCGGAGGGTTGAAGAGGGTCGGCAAAATGCGATTAATAATATCAATTGATAATTATTGTATCAAAATTTCAATTGTACTTCCCTCCCTTGCTCTCTCCTCCCCCCAAAATTCTTGTTTATATCGCTCAAAGATGGTTCTTTGACCGTCTTCAACATACAATGGATTGATTTTCCATTATGTCACCATCAATAATTGGCAAAATGTTGCAAAATGCTGCTTGCTGAAATGCTGAAGTTCCTTTACATCACACTTTCAGTGACTTTATATCATCAGCAGTAGACTAATTAGCAGCCCACTCATGGGCATAGGCCTCTCTGATCTTCCGCCATTTCTCCCTGCTCTGTGCTTGATTTTGCCATGAGGTACCGACTCTATTTACTATCTCATACCTCCACCGCATTGCGTTGGTGGTCTCCCTTTCCCTCTTTTCTATTCGTATGGGGTCCAATTTGATAACTTGTAGTTTCATTTCTCGGGGTCCCCCCTGGCCATATGGCCTGCATATTTTAGTTTTTGTTTCTTCACAATGTACCCTATATCCTTACTATTCGTTTTTTCTTTTAGTATTGTATTTTTGACCCTATCTTTTAGTCTGATACCCATAATATCCTTCTTTCCATTGCTCTTTGTGTCACATTCAAACCTTCTGTCTGCATTTTGATTAGGGACCATGTTTGAGCTCCATATTGAAGTACCGGGAGTGTACAGCTCTCAAGAATTTCAATTTTTGCTTCTATCGGTAATTTTTTATTTTTGTATACATTTTTCAGTCTCCAAAAGTACCTCCAGGCTTTCCTTTTCCTTTTCCTCAGTACCTTATCAAGTCTATTTTCCATCGATATTATTTGTCCAAGGTATACGTACTCGGTGACTTTTTCTAATTTTACCCCGTTTAGAATTAATTCTGTTTCTTCGTTTTGCTCATATTAATCTCTAATCCTGATTTTTCACTTTTCTTCCTCAATTCTTCTGCCATCTCTTCTAGTTCCGTTTTGTTCGAGCTTACCAATACTATGTCGTCAGCAAATCTTAAGTTTTTTTTTTTTTTTTTTTAATTATTTAAATTTAAACATTACTAGGTGGGTTTTACCATGGTTTTCCCCACCCCTCTCATGACGAGTTCGAGATACACTGTATAACTATACATGTACCTAACTATACACTTAACTCAACATATTGAAAGAGGGTAATAAAAATAAAATAAAATAAATAAATAAATAAATAAGATAATAAAATAAGTAAAATGAAATAAAAACAGAAGTCAGCAAATCTTAAGTTGTTGAAGTACTTTCCATCTACCCTTATTCCTTTTCCTTCCCAACTTGGTCTTTGAAATATTTCTTCCAATACTACATTGAAAAGGTTTGAGGAAAGTGGGTCGCCCTGTTTCAGCCCCCTCTTCACTTCGAATGTCTCTCCTTTTCTATCTGTTCTAATATAGGCTTTTGGGTTTTAATAAGAGTTTTCTATGATATTTATAATTTTGTTAGGAACTCCCTGCTTCCTCAAACCTTTCCATATGTCTTGATGTTCTATAGAGTCAAAGGCTTTTGAATAGTCAATGAAGAGTAAGTGGACCTGGATTTGATAAAAATGAAGAAATCGGTGATTTCAATAGAATCTATGCAACAAAAAGAAAAATAATTATAATAATTGACTTGAAAAATCAAATAGTTGTGACTCCAATGAATTTTTGCAAGGCTAAGACTACTAGCATTGAAGAATTTACTGAAAATGTTGTACTTTGTTTTTCTGATTTTAATATTAAAAATGGTATATTAATGTTGATAAATCTTTGTGTAGAGTTCATATAACTTATCTTTCTCTCTATCCATTTTCAAAAATTAAATGAGTTAAATAATCTAATAATAATCCTAATTTCCTAAAATGTGTAGCGGTAAGGGACTTTGGGATAGGATAGGTCTTGTAGGTAGGAGCATCAGGTTCGAATCCTAGTGTCGTTCTACAAAGCATCCATCTATTCTTGGGGGTAAAATTCGACTTTTTTTCCTCCTTATTTTTTCTCATTATTGTGGGGGGATATTTAATTTTTAAATTAAATTTGAAACCATTTTATGAATTTATTTCGTTATTAATTCGAAATTATCTTACCGCAAAAGTGTGACGCGGCAGAATACGGTATTTAGCTTCTTGAACAAGACGCAGCAGACAGCAGCTAAAAATACCAAGTTTCTGCCGTAGATAGAGGCAGAAAATATTGTATCGTCTGCCGCGAAGAAAGCAGACAGCAGCAGAAGATCTTCAAATTTTCTGCTGCGAAAGAAGCAGAAAACTATCAGCCGCGTCAAGATTTAACGCTTCGAAACGCCGCACAACGCAACGCATATAAATCTGCCGCACAGCGATTTGTAGCAGCGGTAGAAATTCTATTGAAGTCTGCTTCACAGGGTCTACTTTTTCACCGACTTCTCAACGACAAGGGGAGATTTTAACATCGCAAAATTTTCGCGCTTACTCTCAGTTTTAGGTATGGCTATCGGTCTGAAAGTTCATCAACTGCGATTTAAATTGGAGACATAGCTTCTTGATAAGTTGACAGGAAAACTTTCTTCAGCAACACAACATAATCAAGTTGGTTTCTATAATGGATTCGAATGTATACAATTGCTATTATTGTAAAAAAATATAAGATACGAGATACTTGTATCTTCCTCATCTGCAATTTAGGTGAGGGAAGCCGAGAAAAAGTTGAGTCAAGAGGTGGCGAATTCATACAAATTTTTAAAACCTCATGAATGTCAAAATATTTTTGTTAAATAAAATACTTTGCTTACTCAAAAACAGGTAACATTGGCTCAGAAGGCCGACTCTGCTTTTTCATCCAGTGTATGGGATATATCTCAATTACCGTTGTATTTTCCAGAGACTGGGTATCTTGGATATGCTTTCTAATATCGCGAAGGCTGGCAAATTAGGTGTAACATATGTATACACCTGTTCAACTTCTGAATCGTGCCTGCCCAAGATTGTTTCCATAATAGTATGGGAAAGAGTAGAGCACAAATTCTGAGACTTGGAAGAATAGATTGCACAAATTGAGCACTAATTTCTGACACCATGATGAAACCCAAAATCCACTTTGGAGGGGCAAACATTTCTCCAGCCCCCCAAGATTGTTTTAGTCATAGTGGGGGAACGAGTTGAGCACGAATTCTGAGACTTGGAAGAACAAATTGCACAAATCAAGCACAAATTTTAGACACCATGATGAACCCCCAAATCCACTTTGGGGGGGCTGCAGAAATGCAGCACCAAGTTTTGACCGTTTGACCGTAATGAGTTATGACCGATAACCGTTTGATATGAAATTTTTTGAGAGTTAATTGAGATTTAACCAAAGAAATAATAACGGTCAAAAGCCCCTGGAAATAAGCAAGGGCGCCAGAACAAAAAATTTCAATTTCTTGTATTTTATGAGTACTGGAAAGAAGCTCTTATGCGTGAGATTTATTTATGGTAAAAATATAAAAAATTGATGCAGAAATGATGCAAAAACTCTGAAATTTTTGAACTAGCATGGAAGAAAAATAGGGTAAAATGATTCATATTTAGCTCAAAAACAGTCAAATATACAGTTGAAAAATTGAGGACATTTCTAGGATTTTTGGAGAGGTTGAAAAACGATGAAGTTGTGCTCTGCGTTAGAGAAACCAATAAGTGCGCCAGAAGGAATGTCTCTCATCTACTCGAGAATCTAACAAGAAGTAAAGTTCATCAAAATGGATGGAAAATTAATCACCAGTTTTTGGAAATACATGTAACCGGAATATTGATATATCTAAGATACCTCAGTACGCACAGTACGATACTGTGATTACGTTGTATGATACAGAACAGTAAAGATCTCTTAAGGCCTCTCTTCTGATCATGTGATCTACATCAGAAGTAGGATTACCCGTAAAACGCGCCAACACTAGAAGCAGAGGACGAGATTCCGCAAAGAAGAAGAACCTTTTGAAACGCTAATCAAGAAATATCAACAGATGATGAAGAATCACCAACCCGTAGAACGCGGCGTAATCAAATAATTGTTCGGCAGGAAGAAAAGAGACATCACAGGAGATACCTTGCGTCAATTCAACCAAAACGCACGATCCGTTATCGTTACATTGTCTGGCGATCATTGCACAGATTTCATCAACGTCACAAGCCGTTGTTCTTGTAAAACCTACCGAATTTCGGTTGTGAACAAACTCCGCTGTGTAATCCAGGAAGGTCAAAAGTCGAGAAATGGATTAGGAGAGTCATCATCTACTCATGGACAAACCAAACCAAATCGACTCAAGGCAACGTTAAAATGACAATTCAACGGAGATAGTTAACTCATTGAGACGATCTGTAACGGCTTTGAGGACAATGTGCAAGTCCTAATCAAGAAGCGGCAACCCAAGACTGTACCGGAGCTAGCGCAATACTTCCAAATGCTAGATAAGATACCGCAGCGCCGTCCATGGTCGCAGAGCCTCAAATTCAAGTTGGACTCAATAATGTTATCAACGATACCACCGGCGTAACACCTACACAAATGAAAGACCAAGCGCTCGACCTCTGAATTGCTGACAGTGAAATGCACAAACAAGTCACAAGAGTTAGTACCTACATTGCGCAAATCAATGGCTGAAACAAGAGTACCTATAACGACGTCAAGCAAGAAACCAAGAAGAATCTGACAAGGTCAACCTGTACCTATCGCAATTTGTAATAGTGCTAATCCGGGTATCGCAACTTGTAAACCAATTCAACGTCGATAATTATTATACGGTGATGCTAATGGTGTTGTCGAATAAGCTCCAGGAGATACAGTAAGCTTCAAACGCCAAAGTTCCAAGGATGAAACAAGTAAACGCGCTCGAACTCATGAACATGCCACTCAACTGTGCAATAAGTTTTTCCGAGAAGTCAATACAACACAAGAAATCGCTAACGGGATGAAAACAGGGTGTCCGAGAAGGTTACTAAGTTCTGACGATTGAAACCTAGTTGAGAGCACCAAAGATATAGCCATGGTATTTGACAAATTCTCCGCATTTTAATGAAAATTGTATTATATATATTGTAAGTCCCATAGTGAACTGTGAGAGTGTGTTAAACAAGTAACTGTGAACATAAGAATCAGAGTGGTCGTTGAAAGATACGACAAACGTGAAGTTGGTAGCAAGTACTAGAACTGCGCTATGCAACTGGCAAGTAGAAGAGACTGAGCCACAGATGTGTAATCATGTACTAGTTCGGCAAGTAGTATAGAGACTGAGCCAACCCGCCAGCCAGTAAATGAAACTGGACTGTATTGTGAAAAACTGCGCTCGACAGAGCAAGTATAGAATGAGAAACTGCGTCTAAGCTTTGAAAGTTAGACAAGTATTGTGTATAAGCGTATTGAATCCAAGTCAGTTTGACCGAGTGTTTCTTTCAGGAAACGTTGGACTCTGATTATAGTGATATAGGTCTTTCTCAAAGACGAGCACGTCATTGTGAGTCAAGATGACCGTGTAAAGGACAATAATCGACTGAATATACCGAAAAGTTCTACTCGATCTGAATAACCCGATAATGCTGCAAGAAAGTCGATCTTCTAAGTATTCAATTAAAGGAAATTTTGGAGTGCAACGTCGGGACGGCGTTGAATGTCAGTATGGCCGTGTAACCGGAATATTCAGTCGAACTTCCCTATAACGAACTTCTATTTAACGAAAATCTCTATGTAGCGAATTTTTTTCAGTTCCCTTGCAATTTACATAAGAAAATGTGTTCTATATAACGAAAAAAATTTCTATAAAACGAATTTTTTTTCGTTCAAATCACGTTAAATTTACAACAATCTTTACACTTTTTGATCAAAATGAGGTACGTACATACGTTTCGAGGGTATGGGAAAATGAAGTCAAAGAGTCGACCATACAAAATTGTTTCGCAAAATGTGGTTTCCACACGGACTCATCTAATGGAGCAAGTGATGACGAATCAGACCATAATTGTGAGGTTTTTTGGGATGAATTGAAATCGCACGGTGTAATAGAGGAGGAAATCTCCCTTGAGGAATTCTTAAATGTAGATGACGATGTTGTAGTGACTGAGTATCCAACGGACGACGAAATTTTGAATTCAGTGATGGCCAATAGGAATGTGGTTGAAGAATTGAATGGAGATGACGGTGAAGAGGATCATGGTGATGATGATGACACTGAAGAAGTTCAAAAACCCTCGTCAGCTGAAATGCTTGCCGCTTTTGAGACCATACGTACGGTGACCAGATTTTTTTTTCAAGAAAGAAGTACATTTTGCCAAAATTTATAATTCATGATGAAAAAAACGTCACCTACCAAAACTGTCTTTTGATTAGAAGTACAGTTTCTTTTAGATGAAAAAATAAGTAAAAATTACAATACACTAGGAATATTTTTCGGAGCCGTGAATTTTTGTAAGTAGGTTGTCTCTTGAAAACAGAAACGCATGCATCTGATCGGCACACGTAGAATTGAAGTTTATGTGCACCTGCATCATGTCCTTCAAGCTGTTGATCCGAAATTGCGATTTGTTCGAGCTCCAGTAATTTGTAACTACCTACTGAAAACAGACGCTCCACTGGACTTTGTACTTTTCCAAAAGAAGTACACTTGGAAGTACAGATCTCACGGTAGTACATTGAGCTAAAAATAAGTACTGTACTTCCAAAAGAAGTACGTCTGGTCACCGTAATCATACGTCGAGGGTTTCAATTCATGGACAGTGTACCTGATGATGTGTTTCAACATTTAAACAGAACTGAACATTTTTATGATGTCGCTCACAAAGTTGTAGTGCAGCAAGACATACGAAAGTACTTAGTCTAGTTGTAGTACATAGTACTGTACAGTATTATCAAATGTAAAAAAAAAAAAAAAAAAAAAAAAAAAGGATTTTTATTTAACGAAATTTCTATACAACGAACTATTTCTTTGTCCCCCTGGCACTTCGTTATAGGGAAGTTCGACTGTATATCTAAGATACCTCAGTACGCACAGTACGATACTGTGATTACGTTGTATGATACAGAACAGTAAAGATCTCTTAAGGCCTCTCTTCTAATCATGTGATTTACATACATATTACAAAAAATAGAACACATTTTATTTATTTATTTATTTTTTGTTTATTTTTTGAGGTGGTGCCGCCAACAGTCCTCTAAAACCAATAACCAGCGACACCACCTTAACAAAAGTTGTACCATGTACATAGAATAATTAAAATTACAACTGTTAATTTTTTTTATTCTTTTTTCAGAAAAATATTACTGATTGGGATTCTATCGCTGAAACATCATACAGCAGTTTTTGCGAAAGCTTTTGAAATCACTTAGATGACGATAGATTGTATTGACAATCAAAAGCTCTACCTATTTTTCAAAGTAACATTACATCAACTCGAAAAAACTTGTGGTTTTTAATTTTGGCAATTCTGATAATTTATTTTGCGACTTTGACTGGAATACCTGAACGAAAATTGAAGTAAAGTATTTACAAAAATGTTATTAATTTTAACAAGAAGAAAGTTGTTATTTCAACTTGCGAAAGAACAAGAAAGAATAATTCAAAGTAAGAGTCTAAGAATTGATTAAAACTAAATTACCTAATTTTTAATCAAAAACTGCTGAAGCTGCTGAAAAATACGTTTCCTCAATGCGCTCATTAGATATTTTCATTTAAAATTAAAGCTAGTGATTGAAATATCGTCAAATATGTATAATACGTATTTTGGATGCTCAATTCATCAAAAATATTGTTCCTACAGACTTGCAGTAACATGAAAAAAAAAAAAATTGGGGGAAAAAAATATCCATACTTATTTGACTAAAAATAAAATACTGTAGGAGCTTAGTCTACTCTGAATTGTTTAAAACAAATATTCCAATATCAGTACCAAACATGTGATACACCGCAATATTAATTTTTAGCAAGAAAAATTCAAGAAATATATGAATAAAACAAATAAAAGAAATCAATCCTCGAAGAAGAAAAGTTTTTTTTAAAAATTCTTTTCTGTATTCAAGGTATCTATTACATTTTTATTGATTCTTATGAATGAAAATCACCCAATAATGGTATAGTGATGATAACTATACTATTATTAGGTAATGAAATGCGTTCACACATGAGAATCAAAGAAAACGCAATATCTTGAATACAGAAAAGAATTTTTAAAAAATCAATTTATGAAATTTATTTTTTTCCCTTTGCTTTCAATGCATGAAAAGAGACTACCGGGTACTCATCTGAATTCATAGATCGTCCAAGACAGTATAACTATAAACAATCACAGGTTTTGACTCCGTATTTCAAAAATTTATGATTTCTCGGGTTTTTATTGTGAAATATTTTAGTCTCATTTTCATTCAAATCAATCTTCCAGTAGATATGAAATATCAATCTGATACGAAAATTACTTCTCGTGAATTTTTCAAGCCGGAGGTATCTTATTATTTGTTTCATAGGTATCCATAGTATTGTCCGTAGATACTCTCTCGATATTTTCCTCGACTTTAAGTTACATTGTCAGAGGCTCAGTGGTTGTTGAAGGACATTTTATCATATTTGAATGAATCAGGAAATAAATTAGATTATTGAATGCGAGTTTTTCATCTAATAATATACCAAGATTGGACGGTGCTAAAACTTTGAAAACCTAATTAAATAAAAAAAATAAAAAAAAAGTTATTCGTTCTTCTAAACAACGTTGGGTTTGAAATTAAAGTTTAGATTTTACTGAAATCACAAATAGTTTTACTTGTGAGTTAGCCTACCTAACAGAATTCTGAAACAAAATTCTTTTTTAATTAGGCTCTAATAAGTTGTGTCCTTAATTCAACAGTAGGTATCGTTCGTAGGAACGTAAGAAGCGCGAATCCGATGATTTTAACGATGGCAAAAGGAAATTTGGTACGTCAGGTATTCTAGTATTTTGTATCTGTACGTAATCGCTAAATTGGAAGTTGATCCTTAAGTCAACGGTAACTTAATTATTACGCGAGAAATGTCATGTGCAAGAATTATTAAAACCGATAGTTACTTTTCAACAAAGTCAAAGCGTCAAAATCGTATAACTACAAAATTCAGAATTGAAGAATCGTTTTTAATTTCGTAATCGGAAGTTTCAAAATTGAGAAGCGAGAGTACGTCGAGATAGCGAATTCTCTAAAAGATAATCGTATTTATTACAACCAGTGAGAGCAAACTGTTAATTCCTTATAACTTAAGTATTCGTTTTTTTTTTGTTTTTTTTTTTTCAATTTAAACCGGATATTGAAAATACCATCAATTATAAGCATAAATTCAGTTTCTTTTCAATCCCTCGTAACCCATTATCTCCCTAACCAAACTGATATCTCGATATCAGAACAATTTCCCGATTATCAAACATCACCATCATTTAAAACATTTGGAAGTTGATACATTCGTGCTCAACATTTTCTCGTCTGACTAATCATTGATAAATAAGGTGGCGCTTCCAGGCGAAGTAGTTGACACTTCTCCCACACCTTGATATCATTTTCAAAAACGGGACTCAAATTTACAAAACATTGATTTTTATTAAAACATTTTAAAACTCAAAATTAGACTTAGAATTAGGTTCAGTCGGTCCATGATGTAGTAAATTTTGCGAGAAATATTATAATTCAGTTTGATTTTTGATTGACAAGCTGCAGGGCCCCCAGGTATGCAAACTTCAGTACACATATCAGACACGACTTAGGACTAAACTACTGAGAGAGCCTTTTCAAATCCTTATGCTTCCGACTCGGCTTTCTTCTTCAGCCAGATACCAGCATCTGATGTAGAACGCCCGATTTAAAAACCATACTGGCTATTTGGGATTATATCTCTATCCTTCAAGTAACTAGTCAAGTCCAAATAAACAAATTTGACAAAAAACTCGTTCAAAAATCCCTTTGATAAGGGGCCAATTTTTCAAGATATTCGAAAACACTGATTTTAGGGAGCTGGAACGTGCCATAAGAAATTGTGCACAAAGTCTGGGGCGGGAAGTTGACATCGAACTTGAATAATTACGGTCATATCCAAACTGCGGCCAGAGAGACAACCGTATCGCGGCCAGAAATAAATGAAATAATATCCATATTGCGGCCATTGATAATAGGTCTGACGGGAGGAAGAGGCAACTGTCCTTGGCCCGGCTCTTTTGGGGACCCGGTTCACAAGGGGAGGAGGGAGGGAGGGAGGAGACTGTGTGTCTGGACTGGATTAACCCAAAATGTACAGGACCTCCTCACTTTCATGAATGATCTCTAGCCTTCCATCAAATTTACGATCAAGATCGGAGGCCCTCAGATGAACTGTCTTGACATCATTATTTCTCTCCATAGTGGTAGTCTTGAAATAGGGATCTACAGGAAGAATACGACCACTGACATTCTTGTCAATGGGTCGTCCTATTGCCCCTTCCCCCATAAAATGGCAGCTTTCAACTCTTTCATCAACCGCTTAGTGTCCCTCCCCCTCACATCTCAAGCCTATGCTAAAGAGGTCTCCATCCTCGAGTATTTGGCCCACACCAACACGATCAAAATCGATGTTGACGGCCTTATACGTAAGAAGGAGGTGAAAGCCGCTCTCCAGTGGACCACTATTTCCCCTCCCTCATGCCGGACAACTGAGAAAAAAGTCGTCCTCATACCCTACCTCCCCAATCATACCTCTCAGATTGGAGCAGTACTCCGAACCATTGATAGAGTTCCTTTGAACTATCTTTTCTCTATGATTGGGAGGATGTTCCCAAACGGGAAGGATCCGACTCCTCCCTTGCTTTCTCTGTTGTAGAGACTGCCCCGCTACCTACATCGGCGAGACCGGCAGGTCGTTCAGCGTGAGGATAACTGACCATGTTGTGGCCTATGAGAATAGCAACCCAATAAAATCAGCCTTTGCAAAACACGAGTCACATCTCGAAGCCATATTACATCTGAAGACCAACTTCCACCGCTGGAAAGCATTGGAAAAATAGAAATCACTAATAAGAAGAAGAATCATCACGCCTACCAAATAAAATAAATCGCGCGATAGTAGAAGATGAACTCATCGGAAAAGTTTACTCGCACTCTCCCGACTACGTCTCCACCGATGTGTAATCTTCAATTCCTGAGATTTCCTGCCGCCGTATTTTTCTCGCCAGCGTCTCGTTTACGTTGTCGTCGAAAGGCCTCACTACCTGTAACTCATTTGTTTTGTTTCCTTCGATAATTAAAATTGGTTATTCTAAGTTTAGTTTTCGTTATTTCAAATCAGTGCAAGAGTTCGAAACGTTACGAGTTTTACAAATTTAGGCAACTCTTCTATTAACACCACTGTGTTTCTTGCCCCGGACCCGACTGGAGCCCTCGACAGGCCTGCACAAAGTCTACCTACAGTATTCAAACCTACAAGAATCTTCTGGTCAGACCAAACTGCTAAAGGAAATTAAACGCAGGCATGAAATGCCCTCGAGTTCTTGAAGTTGAGACTCAAAAATAATTCTATTTTCAGGTTCCTAAGCATTCATAGCTCGAGACCCAAAGACAAATTCGTCATTGGGTCAAAACAACACAAAGATGCCATTGTCAGACAAAATCTCTGGAGAAAGTTTAAAGGTACAGACGAAGACTCCCTTCACCCTTTTGGGTTGAAATTAAGCCTCGGAAATCAATCCATTTCCAGTATTTCCAGAATTCTTAGCCATAGCTCGAGACCCAAAGACGATTTCGTGATTGGGTCAAAACAATACAAAAAAGCCCAGCGTCGCACTAGTGGCAATGCCTCGTAAGATACAAAACAGCTGATTCTGGGTTACAAGCTATTCTGATATAAAAATTGCCGTAGAATCCAACGAAAAATACCTCGTAACTCGTAAACCAATCATTTCCCTTGAATTTTCAGTTTTGCAATACCTCGTAAACCAAATTAGCCAGAAGTGGCCGACAATATCTCGTAACCCTAACATCACATCTTATGGGAAAATTGCAAAACCTCGTAACCCAGTTCTTGGGATACGAGGTATTTTCCATCCGGAGAAAAAACGTTTTTTGCGTCTCCTGAAAAGTTGCATTTTTCGGCTTCGGACAGATTGCCACTAGTGCGACGCCTTGTCAGACAAATTCCCTGAAGAAAGCTCAAAAGTGCAGACATAGACTGCCTTTATCCTTGTGGTTTGAAGTTGAGCCTCAGAAATTGAACTATTTCCAGTTTCTCACAAGGATTCACAACTCGGTAGAATCTTGAGAATCCAAACACTGAACCACACCAAAATATTAAGACCTTTTTGTGAGAGAAAAATGCTTAAGCAATATTCTTGTGTTTCAGCGAGGAATTTCAAATTCTGAGCCATAGGACATCTCATGTCATTCTAATTTCAGTTGTACTCGGTCAACAAAGTCAGGCCTGACGAGAGAAGGGTCCCCGGGCCCGGTTTACAAGTGAGGAGGTGAAAATTTTTTTTTGGAGGCCTACTGTGTACCTTACCCCGGATCCGACTGGAGCTCTTGACGGGCCTGATTGAGATAACCAGCGGCCCAAGAAAATTTCAAAAAGTATAAGCCTTCCTCATCTGGACACGATCACCCTCCGCCGAAACTTGCTGTGCGTCTGGCGAAATTTCTTTGCGCCTAATTTTGCTAAGCCTCTCAAAGATACCTTCGATGGCCTTCTACTTACGGGCATTTGCCACCTTTTTCCTTAATAGACGATTGATAGAAGCGCAGGGGTGCGATAATACGTTAGGTTCGATTTGGTATGCCTACCACTAGCTGCAATGCAAGATTTTCGTGTACATACCCATCGTTCTACTTCGTTCTTCAAATTTTTGTGCCACCTGAACTTATATTCATCAACAACTCGAAGTTGCTGACCGCATTCGCTATACATGATGGAAGATATTTTTCCACAATTCAATTTTGCAGACACTCATACAATATACTGAAATCATTCATTCATTCATTATGGCCCCCGTTCTTCATTCTAACATTCATTCAGGATTCAAGATTGGACACGATGACATAATAAATATTCCAGCCTCACTTATCATCAAAATTGGCACAGGGTGTGTCAAGTGAATAGTATTTGCTAGTTTTTCAGGGGCCGCAATCTGCTTCTTCTTCATATTTACGTGGGCCGCAATTTGGATGCATGTTACGTGGTCTTCGGCCGCAATCTGCTCTTCCCGATAATTATAATCATTTCCGGTTTTGATGCATCCTCAATTATATACAAATATGCATCTTCATCCAGGGTGCTTCAACCTATAATGAGTATTACGAGACGAAGATTTTGGTACAATCTCGCTGTTGAGCAGTGAAAGTATAAGAAGAGGTGAGAATGAGAAAAATTCCAAGTTCCGAACTTCTACGGAGGGGGATTGAAAAAAATTCATATAAATAGTCTGAAATTATGAAAGGGGTTAACGTGGAGAAATATGAAGCTCTCAGGGGACATGCAAGCGCAAATTTACGGAAGAGACAACCCCAATTTCTGGAGAAAAAGCTCAAATTATGCAGTTTGAAATTTAGACGAGGGAATATCCTCCCTCCTCCAAAATGTGCTACTAAATCCGCGCCCGAAAATAAAATTCATTTCAGATAAAAAGTTCTTCTAGATATTCTAGAGACATTGGATTGTTAAAAAATTATACCAAATCACAGACATTTCTGTTTCATGAGATGATACCGGTATGAGAGCTTTCTAGAAAGTTCAGAGCCTTCGTGCTGAGTACATTTTTAGAAAAATACTTGTTCTCTCCGATTTTGTCCGAGCAAATAATCAATCTGATTGGAGGGCGAAAATATTTCACCTCACTACCTTTATTACTCATTCGAACTCTCGAGCCGAATAATTTTCCTCCTCGTCGTAGAGAAGGCGAAGTGAGAAATTTGCTATTCGCGCGACTACTTGATTTGTTTTCGTCTAGTAAAATTTCACACTCCTTCGACGAATATTCTTATATAATTTACGACATCGTAATTGATACCTATTTAAACATCAAAAATAATTCCAAGTTTTTATCGCACCAGCAATTTAACCTACAGATCGACCCCGTGGTAAGTTGCGCTGTCATCTCACCTGCGTTCTTCAATTTCTCTCACGTCACAACAACAATATTGGAGCCGCGATCTGGCATTACTGCGTGTATTTTTTTTTTTTTTATGGGTAGCTGGTCGGAAACATAGAAACTGGAAGCATGGCTGTGGCGTTTCCACCGATCAGCAGTCGCTAGTGCGCCGGTCCGCGGGAGTGCGCGTAGTCGCGATTCGATGCGTTCGTAAGTTTCCTTTTTCGTCCACAAAAGGTGCGCTTTCTTCCTCCGCTTACTCACGAGTGTTTCATCGATTTTCCGCGAGAAACGTAAAAGCTGTGCTTTTGTCGTTCTTTACGTAAAACGTTCAGATAACGACGTGCGTGTTGTTTCGATTTATACTCGAGTTATGAAGTTAATTCTCTTTTACGCGTGATATTGCGAAAGATTTTTTCAGTGAGGAAAAATAAAAACGCTTTGTCGTATTGACGATCGTTCAATTAATAATTTTTGATTCGCGAAATTATTCGCGTCGAATACTCGAAACACGGAAGTTCGCGAGTGCAGTGTGAAAATACTCGCTCAAAATGTTTCTTCTGTGGCCAACGATCCTATTACTGTATTCTGGTGGCGCAATTGCTTTGAAGGTAAAAAATTTTTGAATTTTCTTGTCAATGATGTGCAAGATAGTACATCGTCAGTCACTATTTGAATTGTCCATCGATTCGAAGACGAAGTAGAATATCGAAAAGAGCCTTACAGTGATAACAATCAGGGTGTGGAGGTCCTTCATCTTCATGATATTATTCATGATTTTCATAAAAATAAAATATTCGAATTACAAAGATAATCCCTACACATGAAACGGGTTAAAGTCAGAAATTCTGTGAATATATTTCACGGCTTCGATTACGACGAAATTGACCATGGGACGACTGAGCTACGTGCGTGCGTATTAAAGTACAGGATAGGCAGTTCAATATAGTAGTAACCTTACGGTCTAAACCACCCACCCTATTGTAAGATTTTTCGGTGATACGAATGCCTGGGGGAGAGGCGGGCAGGCTTTCTTGAAACCAGATATAGATCAACGACTTATTGTCTAACCTCAGACATGTACATATTTTCATTATTATGACCATATACAATATATGAAAGGTGCCTTCAATGAAAGAAGAACCGCGTTCGATGAAACTTCTGCGATTTAACTTCTCTTCAAAGAGACATCATCAGATAATTACGATGAAAATAGTCTTCACTATTTGCTTGGAATCTCACCTGCGACGTTTCATTCTTTCCTTTCTACGTTCTCGCAAATGAGATAATTTCTTCTCGCTTACTCGAAAGACGTATTCATTTTCCAATAACTTTCCTGCGTTTAGTATTCATAAAATCGAGAGGGACTCTTGTTCTCTTTGATATCGCCTTCAAAAGGCGTAACTCTAGTATATTCATGAAAATTACTTGTATTTTCTAATTTTGGCAGAATGCAAGTTTATGTGTCGGAGAATGAGAAACTCCGACGGCTATTTCTCGATAGAATTCTACTCCTCGGGCGTTTCGGACAGGCAATTTTCAGTACGT
Source organism: Aspidiotus destructor (assembly GCA_035079395.1). Taxonomy (NCBI): domain Eukaryota; kingdom Metazoa; phylum Arthropoda; class Insecta; order Hemiptera; family Diaspididae; genus Aspidiotus; species Aspidiotus destructor. The sequence continues at coordinate 2,851,025 of JAVHKZ010000003.1, read as the reverse complement.
GAACAGTTTTCTTACACCTTGTCAACGGTACAGATGATAATAATGCATATAAACGTCAGTAAAACTAAGTCCTCTAAACGATTATAAGTTAAACCCCGAAAAATTTCAGCAAGTAAAAGGGAAATTTTGAATTTTACGTCGAATGGATATATTGACCATTTCGGAAATTTTTTGAGGTCACCAAATGAATCGGAGATCTGCCTATAGACCAACCTATAATTGATATTTGGGTGCATAAAATCCCATCGTAAGCTCTTCAACAGAAATTTTCGAAGTCGATGACAAAGAAAGAGATAGATGCAGGGCTAATTTTAGGTTTGCTTAGCTATTTTATGAATTGTAAGTTTTCACACAAACATTGACTTATGAAATTCAATTTATACTAGGTTTCTACCAGCCTAATGATAGGCCTCTACTGTGCCTACATTACTTGTTGTTAGGGAAACCAGCAGCCACTCAGCCCAAAATATAGTACCACACTCATACTAAGGATGAGCCCTTCAGTCACCACCCGTGATATGCAGTATAATAGACCCATACATGGCTAAAAATGGAAGCAAATGAGCCCAGGAGTCATTCAGCCTAATGTACAGAATAAAAGGGCTTATACTAGGCGAAGAATGGAAGGGAACGAGCCGCGAGTCAGCTCGGGAGTCATTCAGCTCAATACTAGACTGAGAATGGGGACCAATGAGCGGACTACTGAGCCCGTGAGTCACTGAGCCTAATGTATGAAGACTTATACTGGACAAAGAATGGGGACAAATAAGCCTAATAGACAGTATAATAGACTGCGAGATCTATTGCGGCTAATGTCATTCTCTCCTCTTACACGTATACCAGGATGAGAACACTAGCAGACGAGCCGCGGGTGAGCCAGGAGTCATTTAGCCTATGATATACAATGTACGTATCAGACTTATACTAGGCTAAGAATAAATGTGAATGAGCGGAGCAAGAGAGTCAGTGAACCACTCAGCCCGTAATATACAGTATAATAGACTTGTACCAGGCTCAAAGTTTAGCAAACGTGCTGCGAGTGAACCCGGGAGTCATTCGACCTAATATACAGCATATTGGACTTATACTAGGCTACGAATGGGGAGAAATGAGCGGAAGAAGTGGGCTTGTGAGCTACTCCGTCTAATATGCAATTTATTAGATTTAGTGGGAGTAAACGTGCTACGAGAGAGCTCGAAGGTGATTCAGCCTAATAATATGTGACCTGTTCCAAGATAGAGGCTATTAACATAAAGTACCAGTTCTAGGGAACGGGTAGAAGCGCCTCTAGATATTTTCAAAAATCCGTATTCATCATTTTTCGTAAGACCTGAAAACAGATTTCGACGGATTCCAACTAATTTATCAATACCGATCAGGAGAAAGGTATCTCTCATAGAGGTAACTGAGGTACTTTTCCCTTGATCAACTCGATTTTTACTCAAGACTGCAGTATCAGCTCATAACGACCAGGAGAAAAGTATCTATCATGTAGGTGTCTAAGGTACTTTTCCCTTGAGTGCAATAAATTTTTATTTTACGCAAAATTCCTACTTTTAATGACCAAAAATCCACAGATCTGGCAGCACTAAAGGGTAGCAATAAAACTCCGTTTTCACTCTCCTGGGAGATTTGCGTTTTGCTGCGAGTTGCCTTTATCTTGGAGCAGGTCACATATCGATACCGTAGAACGAATACCTCGTAAGCCACAAAAAATTGACATTTTTTTTTCTGTGATTTTTGGATTGCGGAGTATGAGAAACGTGTAAAATAGCAGTTATCTCAATTTTTTTTTTGTGGCTTACGAGGTATTCGTTCTACGGTATCGATATACAAAAGGCAAATCTGGTAAAAGCTAGGATGCCAGTTTTACGGATTTTTGATCCTCGAAAAAGATACGGGGTTCTCTTTTTGTATAGATTTTACGTACAATACGAATTTCTTGCGATCAAGGGAAAGATACCTTGGATACCACTACGAGAGATACTTTTCTCCTGCTCGTTATAAGGGGCTGATGCTGCAATGCCCCGTAATATTGAGTCGATCAAGGGAAAAGTACCTCAGTTAAGACTATGAGTGATACCTTTCTCCTGGTTGTCATTTATGGATCAATCAAAGTCCGTAGAAATCTGTTTTTAGGTCTTACGAAAAATGGCGGGTACGGATTTTTGAAACTTATCATCTGGCAGCACTGGGTAAAGGCCCACAAGTGAAGGCAGCCTATCGTACTGTATACTAGACTGATGCTAGGCTAAGTATGAGTAAAACCAGTGAGCCTGTGAGCTACTTAACCCAACATGAGCACAATAGACCTATATCGTGCTAAAGTGGAGCGAAAGAGCCCGTGACCCTCTCAGTCAAGTACCCAGTGTAATGTAATCTCGGGGAGCGAAAAAATTTCGAATTTTCACCTCCTTCATACTAGGCCTAACATGTGCATCATACTAGACTAATCCACTCACCCTTCCTCCAGAAGCTAATTAGTATAACGGTGTACAGTATACTAGACTTATACTAGGGAACGAGACCTATACAAACTAGGCCGCAGGCTTAGCTTGCATTTACTAGATCTCTCGTTATGAAAACATGAGGTCGCGGGTTCGATTCCCGCTCGGGCTAGGAAATTTTTAGCGGGGAACTCGCGATCCGTTTCGTTGGGGATACTTCCAGGAATTTTTTTGCGAGCGCGAACGCGTCCGCGAAGGTTGATGACGTCACGGGGGGCGACACTCCAGCCATATATGATATGAAGTGGACGTCACAAACTCACACCCACCGGAGAATTCAGAGTTTTCGAGTGCTCCCAATTATGGGGCTTAGAAAAATTTCTCAGCACCTAATGACATCATAAACTGATACTTTTTGACATGTTTCATGTCTTTACTCTGCCCTGACCCCTAATTTGAAACTTTCCGAGTGCCTCCCCTTCACCCTACTTTGCGCGTGCCCCCCCTCCACCCTCGGTACTCCGTAGGTGATTCAAAAATTTACGAGTCCACCTTACCCAGTTTATATTCTAGATTTGCAGTAGCTTTATACTAAGATTTTACCAGTCTTAAACTAGAATTATAATAGACGGAGAATTCCCCCCCCCCCCTCTTAGGATTTTACTAGTCTTAAACTAGGTTTATAATAGGGTATCCGGACGTAGGCTCATCATCAAAACTATAAACGGATCTAGTCACTTAGTCAGTTTATACTAGCAAGAACAAGGAGGAAGGCGAACGAGCGGAGCAAGTGAGCTACTCGAAAGTTATTAGCTTGAAATATCCTGAAATCGCCTAATACTAGACTTTTGAGAAAGAGAAAGACATGAAACATGATCTTTATTTATTTGGCTCCGTCAGAACATTTTTTTTTATTCTATTAGGTCTTTAATTGCACTTTAGTCAATCCATAAACTTCGATTCCAAGAAGACTTTCTTTCTCATTATTGAGATTCCAAGCCCTTTGACAGAACTAAGGAAACAAAAGAGGTTTCGTCCTCAAAGTTTATGGCACACTGGTTCAGTGCGCCATAAACTTTGAGGACGAAAAAAGACTTCTTCAAAACCCTTGTTCTTATGGTTCTTGTAGCTTTTGTACTGTCGGATAACTCCATTGAGTATTCTCTCTCAAACATTGCACTATAATAGACTTACACTGGGCTAAAAATTGGAGGTTGTGAGATAATTATCTGTATATTTTATTGATCATCTTTCCCTTATTGATGGTGTGTTTCGCCCAGTTTCAATACTAGAGGAATAACCCGGTAGTCGATTCTATAATGCATTTTTTTTGCTCTCACTGCATGAGAAACAGAGCAAGAAAGAGAATTTCATATTTCCTACAAACCTTTGCAAATTTATGGCGTCTTGAATCTCGAAAATAATGGCTTAGCAAAGGAAGCGGGAAATTTCTCATGACATTATGGAATTCGTGAGCATTTTTATTTCTGGGAAAATTTGATCAGTATCAAAGTGGGAAAAAAGGTCACTAGTTGGTTGACTCTTATCTCGTACGCGTGCACTTATATTTCCAGCTATTCTAGAACAAAATTTCACTAAACATTATCCTATAAGAAGATTGAATAAGTTTTGTACAGTGGCGTCACAGATTTGAACAAAAGAGGGGAGAAAGTTTTCTCGTGAAAACAAAGGATTTTTTCACTCTTTAGTATCTGCCTGTCCTCAGTCATTAATCACCTTAATCAGTGATGAATAAAATTAGAAACTATGTACTAGAAAAGGAAGACTCGAAGGAAGGAGGATCAACTCCACAAATCAGCCATCCCTGAGGACGCTCTTGGTTGTGGTGAAGAAAATTATTTATGTTTCCAAAGCAGTCACGGTGTATCATGAGGGATTTGCAACGAAGTTGTCCATAATCTTACGAGTATGCCAACTCTCTTAGGAGATGAACGGATATTGAAGAAAAGGAATGCAAAAAGGATGGGCGGATGAAAGAAGGAGACACAAATGACCTCTTCGAAGCCTTTGTTTCCAAATCTCTTTTTCATGACCAGTCGTACGGCGCTTGCACCGGAACTTGGAATGGCAATCGAAATTTCTGCAAAGAATTTTCAAGATAAAGGGAGAGGAATTTTCGGGCGAAGTAAGGCCCGTACTTTAGAAGTCACTCAGCTAAAATTGTATTTTTAAATGATTGTCACCTCCAAAGATATGTCTTTCTGTCAGTTCTAATTTTGTATGAAAAACTGAACGAGCAAAGTATCGGTGATTGAAAATATCCTTTTTTTTTTTGAATTTAAAGAAGAAATTTAGAGACGGCAATGAAGTTAAAAGTGCAAAATCTTCAGGGTTTTTCAATGTCCACATTCTTGAAGTAAAAGATAGAGGGAGAGCTAACGAACTGATGAAGAAATGTAATCATTGTAAAAGCCTTCCTCTCAAATGAGCGTGTCTTTTGAAAATTCAGAAAAATTTATTGTTGTTTGCTCAGTCTGAATACTCTCTACCGTAGAATATTATGATTTCTTTCTAACATGATATTACTCCTATTAACATGCAATCTTTCGGCTCCAAAACCGCTTTGCCCACACACACATATATTCCAAGAAAAGTTACATTTTTTTGTACTAGCATGGACAGCTGTTCGCACATCTTTTAAACACCCTCTTTCGATAATTGTATTTTTATTTTTATTAATGTGCGTCACTTGAGAAAATAAATTACTCAGTATATGCGTATTGTTCGCGGTGATCTGGAGTAGATATACTGAACATAATCTTCACCTTCCTCGAGAATATTCAATTAGCGTAGAAATACCGCGAGCCTAAATTGCATCAACCTTCCAATTTCTATTCACAAAAATATTGTTATTTAGAATAAGTTTTTATTTACGGAGTAAGTACACCAGCAAAATACTAAATTACCTTCAACCTTACGTGTAGTACTGAACAAATACGACTACGGAGTAAATATTCGCTGGACGCCTGAATATTGGCGGCCAGGGCAGATGCAACAGAACACAACATAATATTCTCGCTGAAAATTTGTGTGTGTGGAGGAAACAGATACATACACATTACACACACACGCGCGCGAAATTTCTGCTGAGACATGTCGTGTTGTTGCATCTGCCCGCCCATAATTCTACGAATTTCTATTGCGTAGCGCATAAAAAGCTGAAGCTCCTAATACTGTACGTCAGGTTAACTTACGAACTTATTTGTATTTGCACCATAACTACGAACTGACATAACAAATGGAATAACGTTATACTAACGGAGTTTATAAATTGGAAACCAAACATAATGTCCGCGTAATCATTTTAGCTCGGTAATTTATAGTCCATTTCTGGTCATAGGAAACTAATGCAAAAAAAATGCAATAAAATGCGGAAAAAATTATCCGCCATTGTCAAAATTCCTTCAAATGTAGGTAGCAAATTCAAATGAAATTCGATTTCAACATTCGTAAGGTGTTTTCTTCCTGTGGAAAGAACAACGCCCACCTCTGCTTTTTAGACGATTCGTAGGTAATTCAATTTACTGAATCATTAAGTTTCTGTTATTTTAGTCAGAAGATGAGGCAAAAAACAAAAAATTCTCGATGACCGAGATTGTACTTGAAAAGTACCTATGAGTATTCGAGCGTGACTTATTGACAAGCTTTATCTAAATAGGTACATAAATTTGGTTGAAGAATATGCATACCTATTATTTGATTTTACCTAAAATACTTACCAACCGAATCAACTGAGTACCCTACCGTAAATCAATTTTCTTCTTTCGCTGTCTTTTCAGTAAAAATGTCTCAACAAATGCCTTGAATTTCATTTTGAAAGGGAATAAATGGAACGTCAATAATTTTTCTAATATTTAAGGCTAAGATTAGTGGTATCTCCAACAGGTCTCATCAGGGCTCACCTGAGTGTAAATAATTCAATGTTATAACCATTGTTCTAAGTTTGTCAACCATTTTGCGTTCATTACAAAGGAATAATGTAAAATAGTGCGTGTTTCAGCTTTTGTACTCACCGTATTTTAGTTAATGTCGGCTCACCCCAGTAAAATTAATGGATGGTCTTACCTTTGCCCGAGATACGATCTCATTTTCTAAGCGCTTTACGCTATTTTAAAAATTTTTAAGCGAAAACATACAAAGCGTACCCCATTACCGTGATATCCCTTTGGGCAGTAAGTGATGATGCGAATATTATCGTAAATTGTCGCCTTCATGACGACAGTGCGTTCGTGAACGATATTAATATTATAAACGTGGACTGGTCGTTCTTTATGGATCCTCTGTTGTATTAATTTCATGACCTACGGATGGAGTTTCAGCATTTTCTTTTCACCGTAATCGCTCGCAATTACACAATATCAATTATCTATGTAAATTATGGATAAAATTTCGAAAGTTCTGGAAAAAGGCCGAATGAGGTGAGCAAAGGAGAGTATGACGTTGAATAAAATAGCGCTGAATCATAAAATATTATCATTTGAGAACACTTTTCTTTTCAAATTTTTAGTTAAATTAAAATAGATTCCATTGCATTGGAAGAAACTTAACATGAATACCTATCTTTTACGAGGTAGATATGCCGTAAACTTTTTATCTAATAAAATATGCAACACTGGTGATGACTTCACAAGTTCTTGACGGCACCATAAGGTTGACGGTGATGTCGGCATAGATTGATGACGTCACAAAAGTGTATGTTGTAGAGATGACGTCACAGGTTGACAGCAATTACGTCATGAAGGTTGAGGTTTATGATGTTACAGGTTGATAAAATTAATATCACAAAAGTGTAAATGTCCTAAGTTTAGGAACATGATGGCACTGAGGTTAAGGGTGATGACGTCATGAGTTCATGTTGTTACAAAAGTTGATGTGTTTCAAACTTGGGACTCAAAGTTGAGAGTGATGATGTGACTAAGGTCGTGGGGTGGTGGTGTTACAGGTTGATCACATTACAGAAGAGTAGATGTCTCAAAGTTGGGAGAAAGACGTAATTGGAATGTCGTCACAGGTTGATGACATCACAAAAGTTTAAACCTCTCAAGGTTGGGAGGCTGACGTCATTGGTTGATGAAGTCTTCAATGTCAAGAATAATGTCGTCAAAGGTTGATGACGCCACCAAGTTTGACGGCAATTACATCAACAAGGTTGAGGTACATGATGTTACAGGTTGATAAAATTAATATTACAAAAGTGTAAATCTCCTGAGTGATGATGTCATGAGTTTATGTCGTCACAAAAGTTCATTTGTTCCAAAGTTAGGACTCAAAGTTGAGAGTGATGACGTGACTAACGTTGAGGGTGATAGAGTTACAAGGGGTTACGGTCATATAGGCGCAACAATCATTCAGACGCCGCATTCATTTGGACGCTGTGACGTATTTTTTGTAACTTGGTTCGCCTAAATCCTGTTTCCTCTGCAATAAAAAATTTATTCATAAAATTATAAAAATAAATATCAATTTAATAATGAAAATTTTATTTATTTAGTTATAAATATTTTAAAATTAAATTAAAATTTTTAATTAAATATAATTTATTTAAAAAAAAAAATTAATAAAATTTTCAAAACTATAACGAAACAAAATATAAAAATAAATAATTCTAGAAAATAATATCAATATTAAATTTTTAGTAATTAAAAAAATATCAAAAATGAAATGATTGAATTAATTTTTTATTATTATTAAACTTTAATTGAATTGATTAATTAATTTTATTATTAATAATCTATCAATTGTAAGTAACTTGAATTTAAAGTATTAATTTTTAAACTTATTATGAATTAATTTCCTTAAAAATTTTATTAATAAATAATATTATTTTTAAATTATTGTTAATAATTTATTCAACATGTATTAATATTGTTTGAGATTAATAAATTAATAATTATTGATAATAATGATGGAAATAGAAAACAGAATCTTAGATTATTCATTTGTGGGTAAATTAAATCTATTGATAAAATTATTAAAGCAATTAATCAATTTGCTATTCTTCCAAAAATAGCAAAGATTATAATTATTAATTTCACTAAAATTTTCAATTTTATTAGTTTCTTGATTTATAATTTGTAATATAATTCCAAATCCTGGTAAAATCAAAATATAAACTTCAGGATGACCAAAAAATCAGAATAAATGTTGGAATATATCCATTACCTCTAGGGTTGAAAAAATAATATTGTTTTAAAATTAGAGTTATTGTGATTCCCCTTGCTAATACTGGTAATGATGAAATGGCTCAATTAATTTTTAAAAATTGTTTCATTTTAATAAGAAAAAAAACGAAGAGGTTATTTGCAGGTACGGTACCTACGGATAAAACGTTATTTGTAGGTACGGTAATATGTTTCAAAAGTATTTGGTGGTCGACGAGAGTACTCTGACAAGACAGAGGTCGGATTAACTGAATGAAGGATGTACAAGGAAGAAATGCTGATGCGGTGATGATTCATGAACAAAATAGCGTTCTTTCATATAGGAAGATACAAATGGTGCAGGGTTGAATGTTTCACGTCTAATAATGTTGAAACTAGTGTATAATGCAAGAGCTAGCTCATGTGTACCGCCTAATGAAGGCCTGCCAAGTGCGCAGGCTACCTAACAAAGCAGAGGCACCAACGATGGAACATTATTTTTTCCCTGAAATCACAGCGAGGGTGCAACTGAGGAACCACGCCAGTTGGTTTTCAAGAAGAGAGTGAAGGCCAGAGGTCGCTCAAAACTTTCATCAAAGCAGTTGTCATTTAACAGAACCAGAAGGAGGAAATCTGTACCTGCAGATACCAGTAAGGACGATGATGATGATAGTGATGGGAAGGCCACTTGCCTTGTCTGTTACGCGAGGATTGCAGGAAGGAATGGGTCGACTTTTACTTTTACTAAGTGCTGTTCTATGAAAGTTCACACTGCATGCCTACAAGAAGACGGCTGCCCTCGCTGTGATGACTTTGGAGACGACTGAAGTACATATTTAAGACGAGAACATAGTACCTACATATAACGTTTTATCCGTATGTACCGTACCTACAAATAACGCTTACCAAAACAAAATTGATTCGCGCCTGAGCGCCCAATTGTTTTCTTGTGTCTACTTGAATGGGCGCCTACTTGATTTTCCAGTTCCTCGCGCCCAATTGTCCGCGCCTAAATGATACCAACCCAGTTACAAGTTGATGACATTATAAAAGTGTAAATGTCTCAAGCTTAGACGGATGACGTCATTCAGGTTGTGATATTAGAAGTTGATGATAAGCGTAAATATCTTGTGGTTAGGAGGATAATTTTGTAGGTTGATGAAGTCTTCAAGGTTCAGGGTAATGCCGTCACAGGTAGATGACACCATTAAGGTTGAAAGCGATGACCTTAATGAGGTTGCGGCTCAGATGAAATTGATGACGTGACCAAAGTTGAGGGTGATAGTGTTACAAGTTGATGACATCACAAAAGTGTAATTGTCTCAAGGTTAGGCGGACAACGTCATTGGTTGATGCCGTCTTTCAAGTTGAGTGTAATTTTGTCATGGGTTGATGACGTCATTGAGGTTGTAATGTTACAAGTTGATGACATCAAAAAAATCTTGAGGTTAGAAGGATAATGTCGTTGGTTGATGAAGTCTTCAAGGTTGAGGATAATGTCGGCACGGGTAGATGACGTCATTAAGGTTTAAGGCGGTGGCCTCAATGAGGTTGAAATCAATGATGTGACAGGTTGGTAACATCAACATACAGAATAGTAAATGTCAAGGTTAGAATTATGACGTCACTCAAGCTGAGAGTGATGAATTGATAATATCATGAGTTCATGACGTCACAAAACTTCATTTGTCCCAAACTTAGGACTGATGATGTGACTGAAGTCGGGTGGGAGTGATGATTTAAGGGTTGCTGACGCCCTAAAAAGGTATATTGTCTTGAATGAGTAAAATATTATCATAATAAATAGGGTATTATACATAATCAACGTAATAGATCATTAATCAGGTATGAGATAGAAATTGGAAGAACCGTGATAATCAACATAAAATACAAAACAATGAATATCAATGATAAGAGAAGCAAAATATTATGTCCATGATTTTATGTCTTCTCATTAACTGTTTTTGTAACATAAGACAGGAACGTAGCCGACACTAGGGAATTTATATAGGTATACCCATTTTGTCCGATTGAAACTCAAAATTATCTACTCTCCACCAGCAGCGCTAGTAGTGAACTACGTGATAATATATGGACGCTACTAACATTGCAGGTGGAGAGCTTTGACTATAATTATGTAGATTGCGCTAGAGTGTATAAAACGAGGTGTTAAGGTGTATAAGGCGTAGGTGGCAAAACCACGCGTATTGAAAGTACACACGTCGCACCTTTCCCCTCTGCGCGAAACGTGTTTTTTGCCCATCTATAGCTGTTACACTACGCCGTAAGCGTAATAACAGATGTTGAGCCGTATTGTTTACCGCTTAGCGCAGTCCACATAATGTATAGTCAAAGGTGGAGAGTAAGTAATTTTGAGTCTGAAACAGGCGGAAATTATCAGTTGGTCACACTTATGTATGTTCCTTACCGACATTCAGTGCAGGTATAGAATGGTATGGAAATCGAGAAGTGCCACAAGGAGAGATTATCAATGTTAGTAAATAAATATAAAAAAGAATCAAGACAGATGATGAAAGCAATGATGTATCTTGGTTTTGCACTCGACAAATTCAATCAGTCTTGATAATTTATTAATTGACAAAGCGTTGGCGAATCCAAATCCAGGTATAAGAAAAACTCATACTTCCTACTTTTTGTTGAAAAAGGTTCTGTCTCTGTCGTAATTAGAAAACACGAATAACTCAAATTAAAAATCATATTTTTTGTTTTGTTTCTCTCTCTCTCTCTTCAACTTCCCGAATGATCTAGCGCATATTCCGACTTCACTTCTCTTGATTAAAATATAAATTAACTTTCCGCATTGTTTGAAAATTGAAAATGTTCATGGCGTAAGTGATGCAGTTTTCGTATATTGTTAAAATAAATATCAAGATCTGTGTAGATTATTTGAATTTATATTAAAGAGAGGAATGACCCCGTCTTACAAAATATATGATCCAAAATTTATCTGGTTATTCCTGAAATTAAATTCATAGTATTAACATAAGTCGCTCGCCTACCACTTGTAATATTTATTGTACGGTGTGCTTTTCCCTCTATGAAAATGACATCTACGAACGACGTTAGTGGCGTGTAATAGAAAAAAAAAAAAAATAGATCGACAGCAGCCGATGAATGCTATCTTCGGCAAAGTGCTAGCGCATAGAGAAAGTACAAACCGCTGCTGTATCTGTTGTGCTCCAGGCACTGCCCACACTGCGCCGATACCGCTGGTGAACGATGCTACGCCAGCTGTGCCTATTCGAGCCCGAGCCGGTTCGAAAAAGGAGACAATAACGTTTCCAGACGATTTGTAGTGATGCAATGTGAGGGATGATAATCTTCTTAGAATGAAAAAAAAAAAATACACTTCGCACTATCAACCAAGAATATCTTCGAACTACGTACCAGAGGGTGCGGTGCGACAAAATTCTCAAAGACATTCTTCGTTTACAGCTTAAAAAATATTTTTTCTCCCACTGCGTTATTATATATATTTTTTCAATAACTAGGGAAAGAATGCGACGAAACTCACTGGGGATGATTTGAAGCTACCACCCTGTCAGTAAAACTAATGGAAAATAGTGAGACTGTATAAATTTGTCATTCTGTTGAATGAGACGTAGGCTGACTGACACTAAGGTGACAACTTCACACGAATACAGTTACATTCTTTATTTGCCAGCGAGAATTTTGCACTTTGTCACTCGGTAGGATGGTCAGTACGTGATTCGAGGCGACTTGATGAGAAAGGTTTCGCTAAAACAGTACATGAATTTTTGAATATCGTTGACGAGCCCTTAATATGATGATGTGCAGAGGCGTATTTGGAAAATTTCCGATAGGAGGGAGAAAATTTTCCAGAGGAAAGTTTTTGAACGAAAATGTGACCATCTCTTCAGAAAAAAAATAATAAAAAAATATTGCGGTGACACTGAAATGCGTATTTTGAAGTACACGTTGGAGGGATATTCTATTGTCCGAAAAATTATTCTCGCTTTGCTCAAAATCTGTTCCAACTAAGTCTCAACTTGCCAAGAATAGAGCATTCTGATTTTGTGAGTGGTAAATAAGGAGAGTGCACTGAAAAGTATCGCTCGAGTTGGTCAATCTCTCCTCCGTCATTATCTGAACGGCTATTTTTCGTTATGTGGTCGGTCGGGTCCGAGAATGAACCTCATTCAAACTCTAATGATTATATGAGAGGAATATTTTCGATATTTTCAAATGGACCTACCTGTTACTGATTTTCAAAATAATCTTCGAAAATATTCATCTTACGCAATTGCTATCAGTTGTGGCTATGTCATCTCAAATTGTCCCTTTCCTTCTCACTCAAATGCTTCTGTTTTTCCTGTGGTTCATCCTCTCTCAAGTCCTGTTGGTTTTCCAGTTTTGACAGGGAACCTGTTTTATCGGGGGTCTCCCGGAAAAAAGATCCGCCGTCCCCTAACTAACTATGACCATGGAACTTGGACAAATTTTTGTTTTTGTCCTATCGCTTATAGCAGGGGTTGGCAACCTTTATTCGCCGCGAGCTACTCCCTGATTTTTGTGAAGTACTGTGAGCTACTCAGAAAAAGTGCCAAGGATCTTTCATATATTTATTATATTAATTATTATATTAGTTACGTTTATAATTGGTCTATTAAAAAAAGAGAAGGAAATCCTAACAATAACGAAAGAGAAGTGATAAAGGAAAAAAAATAGTGCGCTTCTTGAACATATTCATACTATTAACTATTCAATTGATCGATTTTATCAAATTAGGGTGAGTTTTCCTAAATCAGACTGCGAGCTACCAAAATGACATCGCGAGCCACGGGTTGCCGACCACTGGCTTAAGGGGCTTGGAGGTTGAAATTTTCCAAGTCTCTCTGTTATCACCTATAGCTCGGACTATCACGTGTAGTTTGAAGGTCAAAATTCTTCCAAGTCGCCCACCTATTATCCAAGTTCGGAGGTCCAAATTCTTTTCGACTTCCCTCTCCTTTTTTTAAATCCCTCTCCAATAGCTCGGCCTATCATACATACTACGAGTAGTATAAAGCTAGTATAATACAAAAAGGAGTCCAAGCCTAGTTCATATCCGGTATACTGTATGTTGATGAATGATTTCTCAATATCGATCATAAGAATGGTATCTCTCATACTTCTGAGGTACTTTTTCCTTCAACGACTCAATGTTACAGAAGAGCAGTATTAGCCCGTAATGACCCGAAGAAAAGTATTTCTCACATAAGCGACTGCTGTACTTCTTCCTCGAGCCCAAGAAATCCGCATTTTACGCAAAATTCGTGAAAAAATCCCTATTTTTTCCGGGGATTGAAAATCCGTAGATCTGGCAGTACTGATAGCCCGATTAAAATAGCTCCTTCAGGTAACTAGATATGCAATACTCTATTCACCAATTGGCCTAGCCCCTTGAATGAACCAGATATACAACGTTTCGAACACCATAAGACTCATTATTCATTAAACAGGTTCCCTACCTCCCCTCATTCAACTCCGTTAAAGAACCCGTGAGTTTTCTTCGAGTTCTTCTCTTTGACATGGTATATTTCAAGGCGGGGGGTCATTTTGAAATATGCGCCACAAAAATGGCGTCACTGGCTGAAGACGTGATAAGGACTCGGAAAAATGTAGTCTTTTCCGACTCTGAGACCTTCATCCTCAACTTTCATTACACTAAACCTAAGGCGTCACTGGCTGATAACATAATAGAGACTTGGAAGATTGTTTTCTCTTTCTTTGTGGGGCGTTACTTTTTTTGTAATTTTAAACCTATATTTACTTCTACTGTTATCGTCTTTCTCCCCCCCCCTTCCCCTTTTTGCCCTACTCCCTCTCCCTTCCCGCTTCGGTTTTCATTTATGACTGCAGATACCCATAAGAATAGCGAAGGCTATCAGAAATAGGTAACTTCAATCGCCCCTCTTTCAACACGATTTCAATTTTCAATCGTATTATTTTCTTATCTTTCTTCCTCAATTTTGTCTCCTCTTCGTCCTTCTCCTTCTTTCTTTTCCTTCCCAAATTATACCCCTAGGATGGGGGAACTCCTCCAAAATGAAAACGAGTACGTAACCCAGCATCGTCCATAAGATCAATGTTAACAACCAGCGGTGACGCCTCATTCTTCCTCTGATAGTACATCTTTTCTCGCTGCAGCTCTGAGTACACTTGGTTGTCGAGAAAAGGGAGTAAGAACTTGCGTACCAAAACCTTCGAAAACAAATTTCGAACCCTCTAATGACGTCACAAGAAAACCATGATCTTGATCTACTTTAAGGTGGCTTCCAGACTTTACAGGTTCAAGTCATAGAGATAGGTGAGAGATAGATAGGATAGTCTGACTCAGTTAACCTAGTTTTAGTACCAATACATGCTAGACCAAAGAAAATAGTCCCGCCTATTTATTACACTACTCTGTAAGACTTATGCCACACATAAGAGGATAAGGCAGGCCAACTTGGTTTACTTTTAGTATTAGTACTACTAGACCAAGAGATGCAGTCCATTTTGTGCTTGATAAAAAACATACATCATCTGTGAATAGCCCGGCTACCGAACAGCGCGCTTCAAACTTCATGAACATACGACCAAAAAGAGGTTCAGCTGCCGTAAGAGGCAACTAGAGTAGGATGTGACGCCATCAAGCCATGATGAGAGAAACAGGGCTGAAGGGTCTCGAGAGGGGAGGGGAGAGGGGATATGTGAAGTCGATGTACCTCGCTTCACTCAATATTCAATGAACATTGCATCTCAACTTAAAGGAGAAATCATTGTAGATTCAAGAACATAATTTTCCCCAGATTTTGTTCGGCACATCACTGCTTGATTCACCCCTTTCAGAAACACTTTACCAACTTCACAGCCTTGAATAGATCAAGAAATACCCTCTTCAAGAGTATATATCATGAAAGAAATTCAATATGAAATTCCAATTTGTATAATAGAGACTTAGAGCGACAATTCCACACACAATTTTTCCATCTGGAAAATTTTTTTGAAAAATATCGCATTCATCCAAAAATACAACCATAATATCTCAGTTTTTCATATTATCATCGCTTGACTCATTTTTCCTTTCGCTCCATCAGGTGGTTGGTTTAAATTCAATTATTCACGTTTTTCACATCGTGATTCGTCCAAAATTAGAAAATGATTTTCAACAAAATAAAAACCCGTTGACTCTGATTGCTTGAATAAATAATAAAATAACTTCCTCTGATGAAAATGTCAATCCCAGGCATACAATTGTAATGCACATCGACCTCTTATAGCATTTCAAAGTTTTACTTTTCCTTTTCCTGACTACTTTAAAAATACATCCACTAGAGAAGAATCTCAGTTCTTTCTCTAAAATACAATATCGTCGTGGAGGAGATCGAATTCCAAGATTCTAAAAAAGGAACATCAAGACGTTAACGATGAAATCATTATACATTATTGCTCGTGGACTGGCTGATTTTATCTAAAGAAAAAAAAAAAAGATTCCTAACGTGATCCGGTTGACTATTAATAATAGGGTGTAACAGCCACCCCGACGAGGAGGCCGTTCAAATATTTCGATAAGAAAAATATTTTCTTTCGGCAGTTCTCTAAGATATTCGTAACGTGATTTTCATTGTACTTAACGTATTGGTAATGGCGCTTTACTGCAGCGATATCGGCGAGCGCTTGAATGGTTTTCTCATACAAACTGTAAATGAGTTTGAATGCACGATCCGGAACTTTTGTTTGTTAATCCGTTCGATTTGATAAAAGTCACGTACAGTTTTCAATGGGTTCGAAAGAACAATTCGGCGCTATTCCTTCCTTTCTCCGTCTACTCTATTTCGGTTATAACAGACGAATTGCGTAGATAATGACGATCGAATTCTTATAGCTTTACTACAGCTAGAACTGGTTTCGGTAAAAGCAAGCATTCCTAATTGCACCTGTCTTTGCACCTGCCTCTATTTAATATTCTTTATAGTCGGTGCATATTATCCGCTATATTCGAAAAAAAGGGGAAGTATACGTATGTGTGGTGTGCACGCGTTCGGCGAGCGTAAAGTTGGACGTTGAGCTTAGAGCAAAGGTTATCAACAAAATTAATCTACAATCCTTGGTTTCAGGAGAAGACAAAATTGTTTGTATAGGATTTTATTTCGAAATTCACCAATTCAGCTTAATTGTTCGAAATTCAGTACACATCATACAGTTCGTAATTATGGTCATTAAGAACCGAAGTTTTCAACATTGTCCCGGATACATTTTCGGTTTCCGGCATTGATGGTTTACATATATAACAGAAATTATGATTTTGTATTTTTCTCTCCAATTACAGAAGTCGAGTATAAATGTGGAGAGGATTTTTTTTTTTGCTGAAATATAAAATTCAAAACATTTCTGTTTCGGCAGAGCAAACCTCTACTAAATTCATTAAGAGATATTTGGAGGATTAATGATAACAAAATCAGTGATGAGGAGAAGAAAGAAGCGTTTCCTCTCCGAGTAAAATTTCGAATCTCTTAAGAGTCGATAATTGACCGGCGAATTTTAATTTATTCGTGCAGTACAACATACTCGAAGTCATTTTAAAACTGTTGCGTTACATTCCTCGATTGCCGATGAGGCAAGCTCTTCCCTTTTTCTCCCAACCCTGCAAGCACAATTTTTATCATCTCGATATCTAAAGGATGTTTTTGCCACTATTGAGATCCAGTGGCTCAACAACTCGTGGACCAATATACCAGATCTTTCGTTCCGACTTTTTACAAAAGTTTCACCTAGAGCGACGATCGGGCAGTAAATTATGTACGCAACATCTACAGTACCTACGACACCTAAATATTTTTGCAACTTGATAAGCGTGAGCTCATCTGCCAGTATAATTACAGCATGTATTTGAATCCAATTTCCGAATAGTAATTTCGAATATATTGAAATCGATTAGAAAAAAAAAAACTCGTCATCGACGTCGTGCGAAATAATTTACACGACAAAACATTTCATCGAGAGTACAGTATTGGATTTGACAAATATAAAACAGGAAATGAAGCACCGAGGCACGCTAAATTGACTCCATAGTACGAAGGTGTGGTAGAGGCAGTTAACTCTATAAAGGATATAACAAGGCAACTCGTTACTTTACCCTTCTTTCTACGTAAAATAATCGATACTAAAAAGGGGCTGCTGTTACTAGATTACGTTGGCTGCGATTCTAAAACTTTCAGACCCCTAATATAAACGGACCGTACAGCGTGTTCTATTTCATCGCGAAGAATGAAAACTCTCCAATTTCTAATTTTTTCTCAGATGATTTTTTGTTATTTTTTTTTTCTTTCTCGACTTTCTGAGGGGCTATACGAAAAACTTTTCACGTATCGGACGTTCAATATAAAATTACTCGAGTCATTGGAAAGAGAGAAGAAAAAGACTTTTTTAAAAATAAAATTTCGTTGCTTATTTTTTTATTTTCTAACAAAAAATTCAAGCTCTTCCGTACCGCATGGGTAAATTTTTATCAACTCTATGCGCAGGATTAAATTGTTTATTCTGTTCATCTGTACATTATATGTAGTTAACAAACTTTAACAAAGATTGAAGCGAAAATCAACAGTTAAATATCACTCGCAGGTGAGCATTTCGATGTTTTGTCTGCACGATATTTATTCAAAAATTAATTGGCCGCCAACGAAGGTCAATTTT
The DNA here is from genome assembly GCA_035079395.1 of Aspidiotus destructor. Classification (NCBI taxonomy): domain Eukaryota; kingdom Metazoa; phylum Arthropoda; class Insecta; order Hemiptera; family Diaspididae; genus Aspidiotus; species Aspidiotus destructor. The sequence continues at coordinate 2,832,718 of JAVHKZ010000003.1, read as the reverse complement.
CTGACTTTGAATTTCACATCCGGGCAATAAATCTACCCTATATTATAAAATCATAACTCGACCTATCTCAGACCACTGGAAAACGTGAATAAAAACTTCGATATCTTCATTTCTAATTGACATACAGACATGATGAAATGCGCAGGTTACTCAGTAATGAACTTCTATTCAAATTTCATGCATTAGGGAAGGCGCTACAGGGGCACAACTCAAAAATTCCTTCGATTCCGCGAAAATAAATGAATACAAACTGCAATATCTTCGCTTATAATCAAGATTCAGAAATAATCAAACGCGCAGATTATTCAGTGAAGAATTCTCTACCAGGTGTACCTTTACACATCAAATTTCGTCCATTAGGGAAGGTGCAACAGGGCAATTTTTCAATTTCGATCTGACTACGAAAAATGAATAAAAATGGTAATATCTTTGGTTCTAATTAAGATACAGAAATGATCTAACGCCCGTGCCACTCAGCAAAGAATTCCTAATTGGATGTACTTTCACAAATTAAATTCGGTCCATTTGGGGAGGCTCTAAACCGGAACATCGCGAAAATTTTACTTAATTTCATCAAACATTTAAACACAATACGTGAAATAGAGCAATAGAACGTACAGGTACCTACTATTCGACCTCTAACACCCTCTTTCACAATGGCTTTTTTTTTTTTCTTCTTTTTCATTACATTTCAAGAAAAGAAAGATAGGAAGAAAAAAATGGATGTTGTATTCTATCGATACAACCAACAAAAAAAAGAAGTAGAGGAAGAGATTTTTCGAAAAAGGTATACCACGAGACCAGTGCGATGACGCCACTAGGACGAAAGTCATGACTTTGACACGTGCCGCAATAGATGATGTCTTGGCCTTTTTTTTTCCGGATTATGAAATTGTCCTCCTCATACATTGCTTTTTTGTTGGTGTGCTCAATGAGGTTGGATGTGAATGTAGGAAAGAAAAAGCTATGCACAAAAGATGCGCTCGCCAAAGGCTTCGTCTTGATAAACCAATAATATCTTCTTTTACTGCCTTCTTTCTATTTTTTTTTATTATCATTATTTTTTTCTGGGATGGGCCGGTTTGCCTGATTTTCGATCTGATTATTTCTCAAAAATCTACTTCCAATGTCAAGTTGTCGTAGTCAGTCGGGGTGTCGAAAAATATTGTATTTAAGAATATTTGTGATACCGCGTCGATAATTTGAATAATTTTGAATAAAGCGAAGTTCAGGATTTTCTTCTACAACTTGATATTGAAAAATTGTCCTCTACGAAGAGTAGTTCAGAAGTGGCTTCAGTTAATGGTATAATCCCCGTTGAAAAATTGCATCATCCAACTTCCGCACAGGGTATAGACAACATAAGGGAAAATGGTAATTGCCTTTTTAGGGCTCTGTCTCATTGTCTTTACCAGAAACAGAGCTGTTTCTACTTAGTACGGAAAGCAATAGTGAAACATATTGTCGATAATTGGAATTTATATTCTGAGATTATCCTCAACAGTAAAATTTATAACACAACAATAGACTCTGTAAATGATTACAGTGGTCATACGATGAAAAGTGCAACCTATGGTGGGCATGTCGAATTACTTCAATACTTTGCACAATATTAACCCTTGTGTAAAATCTTATAAGTCTCTACATGATGTACATAAAAAAAATGATGGAGAGGTATGCTTTTATGTTTCTTTAAGTTATGAGGGACCTGTGTTATTCATCTGAGATCCACAGAGAAGATGAATTTTTATCATAAATTGGGTTTGGATAGTAGAGTAGCATTCTTTCAAGGCTGTGCCAAAAGGTAATTATAATGAATAGAAATTGTACAAAACAGACCCATTCCTTTCACATAATTTTCCCGTGTTCTTTCGATTTTTCCTTTTTTGCGTCAGAGACATCGCAACCAGTGTCAAGTTTCATTTAATTGCTGAAAATCCTTCATTTCTAGGATCATCAGGTTAATGATTCTTGTTTTTTACTCTTTTCATTATGGTTAAACACTTACTCTGCCAATTTCAATTACAATAAGTTTTACATCCACCCCGGGCAGGGGTTGGGCCGCGTAGCGGCCAGGGGGCGCAGCCCCTTAGTAGATAGTAAATTCACTTTCAAAAGTTGCACGGTAGCGATTATTAGGTCTCTGTCCGAAAGCATTGTTTTGATAATCGTAGCTTAAATACAAAATGCAACTTATTCAGACTTTTCAATTAATTCAGTGTCGAAGCGATGAGGTAAGGTGGATGCCGTTTCCATAAATCGGGTATTGGCAAATCGAAAAATTTGCAATAAGATGTATTTCATAAAAGGAAACGAAACCTGTTTCATGAGAGATCACGAAAGAAAAATATCACAGCCTTCGGCAAACTGTGGCTTCGACATAGGTGAAGACTCGTTTCTGATCTACTTCGGAAGCTGAGAAAATTTCCGATCATTTAGCTGTACATATCCGAGGGAAATTTTGAAAAATAGAGGGAGCGGGAGAGAGAATGATTAAGGGGTATTGGATTTCTTGGCGCAGCCAAAAATATAAGGATCATGTTTCATGTCTTTTCAAATTTTGCCCAATCAGATATGTTGTGGATAATGCGAGACAAAAATATTTTAGAGTTCTAGGCTAAGGCTTTAGAGCGGCACACTCGCTTGATCTGTCCCGCTTCTTGGTCCAGTACAAGTCTACTTTAGTATATTTCAGGCTGATGAGATTACGGGGCCTAGTGTAAGTCTACTTTAGTATGTTCCAGATGTTGTAAGCGGACCAGGATTAACGACTTATGACGCCACCGACCTATGACGTCACCGAAATTATGACGTCACAAGATAATAGCTTCATAATAGCTCTCAGCGTTTTCTTAGCCTAGTATAAATCTAGTCTACGCCTTTTCATTATATTAGGATAAGCTAGAAACTACAGAGGTGGGGGGGGGAGGCTCGGACTCAAACTCGCAGATTTCAGAATCACTCTTGAGAAAATCTCCAAATTTTCCAAGTCCCTTTCGAGAGAGAGAGGGGGGGGGGTGGGCTCGGACTCACAGATTTGAGAATCACTGCCACAGTGAAAATTCCCATGAGGACAAGACCAGGGCAAAGACATGAAACATGTCAAAGTTTTAATAGTGTGCCAAAATTCTCTCATGTCAGGCGCATAGATTGGCGCAGGGGAGGGGGGTTCAGTGTCAACCCCCCAAAGCAAAAAAGAAAGGTAAAAAAAAAGTCGTTCACTTTGAGCTTAAAACCCCTCTCAGAATTCTCTTCTATCTAGGCGCCTGACTTGTGTGCCTTCTTCTCCTTCTCAATGGGGTTGTAAAAATATCTGTTCAAATGATTTTATCGATCATATCGATTCGGTTTTACTGTTTGTATCGACTACTGACAAATCTGTCACGGTCATTCTGAAGTCATAATAACGCCTTTCACTAATATTTCTTAGCATAGTATAACCTAGGATTTAGTATGTTGGCCCAACTAACATACGTACTCACTCTTAGCCTTATAGAGGTGTATAATACTGCATGTTAGGCTGACTTAGATCTGGGTTAGGCCTATCACGTCATGCTAGGCCTCTCTTCTCTCTTTTGGAGGTCCTAATTTACGACATACCAGGAGCTTGTTGGGCAGTAGCGAGGTCGAAATTTTTCCAAATCTCAAAAGTGAAGCCTAATATACTGTTAGCTTTAATACAGAGGAAGCGTAGTACCTTGGCCTTATTCAGTTTGTGTTCGAACACGTAGACAGGCAAACATTGAACTTTATTTTTTAAATAAGATTTCAAATCTTCTGGCGGATTCAAATAGAGAAAGATGTTTCATGTCTGCTGCGCTTGCGTGAAGTTTTCACTCGTTCATTTTCATTGGTAACCTGGTTTGCTTTATGATTGGTTGAGCGGCTCACGTGTTAGGTCTGAGGACCAGTTTTACCAGCGTTTGGTGTAGAGTTCCTGTTAGGGTATTTCAAGCCAAAAGCTTTTGGGATAGCTTACTCGCTCCGCTCGTTCGCCCTCTCTTTGGTTTGGTAGAAACCTACTTTAAAGAATTTCAAGCTAATGGCTTCTAAGAGCGAGTGAGCTCTCTTCCGTGCTCTACTACGTGTCTAGTTTAGAATATTTTCAAACAATAGCTGTTGGGTGGCTCACTCGCTCTGCTCTTTCGCCCCCGTCCTTGGTCTAGTATAAGTCTACTTTGAAATAATATTTTAAGCAAGTGTACTTTGAAATATTCAACATAATAATTTTTAGGAGGCAAACGATCGGAAGCTAATAGTTTTTAGGCTCACTCGTTTTACTCTTTCACCCCCCCCTTCTTAGGCTAGTATAAGTCTAATTTAAGACTATTAAAATCCTAGGTGGTCTTTTCACATCTAAGCCTAATGCTCAGACTAACACCTTCTTGGTCCAGTTCAAGGCCAATATATTATAAGTTTAGTTTGAGACAGATGAAATCCTAGTATAGAGCTAGTATATAAACTGGGTAAGGTAAATTTGCGGGGTGAACTCGCAAATTTTTGAATCACCCACGGGCTAAGGGGGGTGAGGGGGGGGTAAGCACGAAATTGTGTGAAAGGGGAGCCACTGGGAAAATTTCGAATTAGGGGTCGCAGAGTGAAGACATGAAATATGTTGAAAAACGAACATTTCTAAATTATATCGAGTTTGGCCTAGTATACACATAGTAGAAGCTTAATAGCTAGTTAGCATATTATGAAGTCTTAGCATATTGTGAGTCAAACGTATTATACTATATATTTTTTCTAGCTGTAGTACAGAAAAGACCAAATATACCCGCTACGCCCTCATTCTAAGCCTCGTACAGGTGTGGTACATGTGTTCTGCATGTTGAACTGAGTGGCTCACAGGCTCACTGGCTCCAAAAAAAGCCTAGTGTAGGGAGCCGGATGAGCTAATTAGCCTAACATACAGTATATGAGGTTCCTAGAATATTGTACGATAGTTTTTCAGGAGTCCTCAATTGATTTCGATTTTTTTCTTCAGTAGTCCCATTCTGTTAGGCATATACGCGGAGAATGGTATACTGCACGATTGGCCTCCGCGCGTTCGCCTCTATTTCTATCCTCGGTATTATTCCTGTACTCTGAATGCTCTTTCTTAGCCCAATGTATAAGTCAATAGTACACTGAAAGTTAGCCCGAGTGGCTCACAGGCTCACTTTCTCCGCTCGTTCACCCTTATTCTTGGCCGAGATTAAGTCTAGTATACCGTATATTACACCGACTAATTCGTCCCTCGTTTAGCCAACTATTTAGTATACTATCTGTGTATAGGTCTAGTAAGGGTCCAGTACAAACTTGGTGTACGTCTAGTATGAAGCTAGGTTCCAAGAAGCAAATTTCAGAATTGGAAGAAGAGAGAATTGCCAACTTTTTCCAAGTTTCAGGGTCATGGTCGAAGGGACAAAATTTTGGAATTAGGGCGGAGATCAGAATGAAGATTTGAAACATACCAAAAGTTCAATGAGCTACGAATGGTAAATCAAATGAAAGCACAAGTCGAGATTTCCATACGCTCACCCTCCTCCCACCTCTCCTAAAAATGTTTATACCTTCCGCAACGTCGCGCTACTAGTCAGCAATTGGCTATACCATTAAGCCAACAGGTATGCTTTAATAGAAATCCTCTATTTCCTTCTTTATAATAGGATCTTCCCAAAGGTTACTTTTCTTTATTTTACTATTTTTTTTCCCCTACTTAATCCTCGTCGGAGCGAAAAATGAGCGATTTTCCGGAATTCATTGGGTTCTTGGAGTTCCAAATCATTTTCTTATCCATTACAATAGTTTTATACCGGTGTTTTTCAAAGTCACTTTTCATCTTCTAATCTCAAAATTTAAAATTTTTCCAAATGTTCCGCTTCTCTCTTCTCTAAAACTTGAAGTTTTGGATTTTTTCAAGACTGCAATTGGAAGCTCACAATTGTTCAAAGCCTTAGAATCTATCTGCTCAAGTCTTTTTTTTTTCCTAAGGTTTAGAGCTCAAAATTTACTTTTCCTTTACTGAAATCAAGGAAATAATCTTGAATTTTACAGTTTAAAGCTTGTGATTTGGAATTCTCGTAAATCTATCCCAGAGCTAAAGCTGCTGGAAATTGTTCCAAGGCATGTAACTTTTCGGAACTCAGAATTTTTTGAGTATCTTCTACTCTATGCAGTTCAATCCAATCTTCCGTCTAGGCTAGATTAAAATTTTCTCGAATTTTCTGCCCACGTGGGTGTCGCGAACGAACACAAGGCAATTAAGCAATAAAAAAAAGAGGTTTCTAGTGTCGATACTTTATAACAGACAAATTTCTTCGACTAAAGTTCTTTTCTGGTGGAAAGTCGTCTAATGAAGAACGATAACGGGTTCCTTGCTCTACGATAACAAACCATCAAAGATTTATTCGTCTTATTGTGAGACTAGCAGTCCGTTTAGTGTAATAAATCGACATCTAAATGTGTATTTCATTTTATTAGATCCTATTTTTGAAATATTTGAGCTATTCCATTCTTCATTGATTAAAAAACATGAAAGAATCCTACCTTATTTTGTATTTATACCTATCGCTTTATAGTAAGCCTCATATTGAACAGTATTTAATTAGACTGTTTGACGTTTACTTGGTCATGAAACCATGACTCGTCAAAATAAGTCATGATGGTCGACCGTCAGTATTATCTACAATGAAACAGAGAACTATTTGTAAGCAACTATTTTTTTATTTTTTAGGCGCTTCTAAGGTATTGGGAAATATGTTCGCACTCTTTCCAGCAAGCTAATCGTTCTCTCTTTCCTGTCACACATTATAATGTGCCGACTGAAAATATTGATTTTTTCATTTCATCAAAGCTAAAGTTAGGTAACTTATTTAATGTTGCTAGAAAATTTTACGAGAGCTAGATTTCGTAAGAAAATGAATCGTAAACTCGGGACAAAAAAATATGCATACATTTATTTCTCTCGTCGACATGAAGTTGGCATCAGATCTGTTTACTGAGAACTATAACGTCGCTTGTTTGGAGAAGCTTGACTTCCTTTACTTAAAATTTGGTATTTTTCAACTTGAAAAATTTTAGATACAACGCCTCTCATTTTATTGTTTTAGTATAGAAGTGAAGCTATGCATAATATTAAGAAAGTTGGTCAGTGCAATATTCCTAGAGTCTGCAACGGTATTAAGTACCTACAGCTACCTACGTCAGTTAAAGGTATCTTTGGAGTAAAATAAACGTTTTTACGATCGTGAATTCTCGAATCCAAGTTGTAAGTTGATGATTGCCGTTTTCAAGGTAGCAAGAGACGAGTCGTGCTTCAGATACGTTGGGTTTCTTTTTTATAATGACAAATGAAATTAAAGCTCCGTTCGCGTCGCATAACAAATTAGAAGCAAGTGATAATGTTTACGAGCTCTCTCGTTCAAAATAATTTCACTCCTACTCAAACAACAGTCAAAACTAATTTTAACCCTCTCTGTCTTTGCGACAAAAAGTATCTATGGAACAATTCCGACATTCGAGAGGAGATAGGGTTTCTCCTCTTTTGAGAGTATACACGTCAACATTACTTCAAGATACTGCGCCGAAAAATGAAAGTTCATCGGAGAGCTTCAACGCCGAGCATAGAACTCGCCTGTAATACGATAAGTCTGTCACGGGAAAGTATGCGTCCCATTTTTTTGATTCTTCAATTTTTTTCGAAGTGCAGAAACAGGAAATATGGAAAATTCAGACAGGAATTTGTTTCTCTTTCTCTATGGCCGTGTTTTCAAAAGCTTATAATGGGGTAAAAGAGGGTTAGCTTTTTCATTCTCAGCTGGCAAGTCCCCCTTCTAAAACATATAGCTCAGAGGAAGATATCTTTACGAGAGCCAAAGGGAGGTCGAAGCTCCGACCACTCTTGGAATGACTCTTTATCCTGTCCCTCCAGTGGTCAAAATTTTTTACAATCGGAATTTTGAATGGGAATTGACGAAATAAACATTGACATCATGTAGCAAAAGAAGGATAAATGAATACCTAATGTAATGAACCTGACAAGATAAAAAAGAAACATTTAATTTGACCATAATGCCCTCAATCTCGTACGTAGACGAGGTGTATTTTCACATCGTTTTCTGATGACTTCTTACTTTTACAAAATTGTCACGTCTCTTATCTAATCTTTTTTCTCTCTCTCTTTCTAGCAACAAGCGTTGAAAAGTATTGCTGCCGGAGATCAACCAACCCTACACTTTGAACCACAAGTTGCTTTATTATGCGACCAGAAGAGCGAACAAACGTATTACAATCAATTCATGAGCGATTCTGGACGTTGGACTTCAGACGTAAATTCTGGATCTAGTAGCACTTCTTCGAAATGTTCCAACGAGAAATTGGACATTCTCGAATATTGCAAAAAGGTAAGAAGCATCACTTTCAACTTCACATCTTTAATGTAAAACTACCATCTTTTCTATGCAGATGACGAGAAAAAAATAATCGCGCTTCATTTAAAAGTTTATAAAACTAATTTATGAGCGTCGCGAATTGACTTACAAAATCAAATGTTTGTCTAGATTTACCTTGATATTTCTACAAATCGTATCAACGATAACCAGATTTGCTCTTCTCTTTCTACTTATAGGTTTATCCTACGCGTGATATCACGAATATCGTGGAATCTAGTCATTTTGTGAAAATTAATAACTGGTGTAAAGTTGGTCGATCCAAGTGCAAACGAACTGAATGGGTGAAACCTTACCGATGTCTAGGTTAGTTTCTATCTTTTTTTTTCTTCATCTTTCCTCCACAGAAGTGTCGTGATTACCCACGTCATTGCTACGAATGTAAAAAAATATAAAATAAGATACTCGATGTAGCGTATTAGTCTATCGTTTGAATTTTATCGATCGACACCCTATCTCTATGAAGAAACCGTGGCTTACGCTCTCATGTTTGTCAACAGAAGGGCCATTCCAGAGCGACGCACTCCTCGTACCGGAAAAGTGTATCTTCGATCACATTCATAACCAATCGAAATGCTGGCCGTTTGACCGCTGGAATCAAACCGCATCCACAGCGTGCCAAGAGCGTGAGATGAATCTACGAAGCTTCGCCATGCTATTACCTTGCGGCATTTCTTTGTTCTCTGGAGTCGAATTCGTATGTTGCCCCAACAAAGGTGAGTCGAATGACTTTCTATAATTTGACCCGAAAAATAACTTCTTGTTTATATGTATTCTTCTCCAAGTTTTAAATGAAAACAACAAAATGCGTGCATACATTTAAAATCCTTGGGAGGTGGGTGTTTCGGATTTTAGAGAAATCAATTAATATGGGGTGAATATTTTTCTATAAATTTTTTCGTATTTTTAAACAAAAACAGTAAGTAGTACCTATCATTGTAATGACGGATAACCAAGAGTCTACTATACATTTACTTGAATATAACAGTCCTCCATAAACTATATTACTGCATCAATATCTTTTTAATGGAGTGGTTGCAGGTTGCGTGTACCTTAACTTTGTTTCCTCTAACACCGCGGTATCGACTCTTTCGGGTATAACTTCAGTATTGAAAAAATATCTCCGGCAAAATCCCTCCATCTTGGTAAACGCCAAGTTACAACACCCCTAGCCACACAAAGTTTTAATACACCCAACAGACACAACTTGAAAACCTAAATTCCTGTTGGAAACTCTTCTTCCTCTGTGTTCGTGTTCCTATGCTCGGAATTTTCCAGAAGAGTGTCGTCTGTATGTGGATGGTACACAGGAGCTTAACAGGCCATAGCGTAATTCTACAACTGCCTATTCCATTCCGTGTGCGTCTTTCTTTTCATGAATGTAAATGCAAATCTACCTCTGCTTCCATGCTTCTTTGGAACTTAGCATAGTGGCTACCACAGACGTATTCGCTGTACATATGTGGTGGCTACCAGGCTGCTCGGAGCAGGCGCTTCATCGACCCCAATCTCTTGCAGTGACTGACCTAGCTTGTATAGATCACGCCTCAAATTCAAATGAGGTCTTTTTATCTCTACAGAATGCGAACACGTTGTCCGCTCAACTTTCGACAACTTCTAATGAAGGTACTTGCGGAAGCAGCCAAGACCGCTCGACACCAGTGTCAAATAAAAGTTTGGCTTACCATGATGTCGGTTCATCCCCTCACCAGAGTTGAGTGTCATTCATTTCCGTTGCCTACTCTAAGCAATCTGGGCTTTCCAGTTTTCTAGCCAACTGCTCGATCCATAAAGCCACTTCATCAGTCATTTTCCTCGCCTACGCTCTCTCCTCAACTATAAGCTCTTAATCTCCATTACAAACAACTTTTTTTTTCGAAAGATTTTGTAAGGGCCTTTTGAGTTTATTTGATTTCGAACAATACTGCAGATATTATTCCAAATGTCCAGTCTTCTCCTCCTCCTTTGTAAAATTTGACTTCTCTCGAAACATCTGAAAACAATTCTACACTCCTTTCGATTGAATTTAAAAAGTTTTCAGTCACCTTACCAATAATTAACGCCTAGATTTTTTTCTCCAACATCATGAAAAAATCAATTCGATACCAATCTGGAAAAATCGATTTTCTGAGGGAAATTTTCGTGACAGTTTTCGTTCATTCTCCCTAACCCGGTTAGAAAAATCGCGTTCGAATTTTAGGCACAGGCTATGGTAGTACAAGTACCTATCGTTCCTCTCAAAGGGGTTTGCAAGAAAAAACTGAACGAGGGCGTTGCATGAAGGTAAAATTTATTTTTCGCTGTTGAATTATCAGTACATGTTGATCCTCCATTCAAAAATGAGCAGGAGGCGATACGTTCTGAGAAGACATTGTCCACGTTAGATCCATGTATAAAAATGAAACCAATTTTTTTCCGACAAGAAACAAAGAGTCAAGTTTTACACATGCATTTCGAGCTCGTGAGCTATTGTTCTTCATTTCTTTTCTGGTCCCTTCTTTCACTATACAGCGCTCCGGTTCCGTTTGTTTTATACCACGACAAGCTAGCCTACTTTAATTAGTTATCGACCCAACATTCGTGACAGAAACATTACAACTCCACTGTCACGCACGTATCAACAAAACTAAGTATTATTCTTTTCTTTATACATCATGCATTACCGGTATTTTACTTTCCTTCGCAGTACATTCAACTTACTATGTATTTAAAAATGAGTCGATGAGTGCGCTTTTAGCAGACTTTTGACGACGCATTTTTCAGTTTCAGACAAGATAACTCCGAAGAAATTGACGATAAAAGACACGATGTCCGATCAATTCGATATCGATGATGATATTGATGACGACGATGAAGATGATGACGATGACGATCTAGATGATAGCGATGAAGATTATGATCAGTATGATGAAAACGTGGTCAGTAGCAGCACTAAAGCGACAACAACAACACAGCCAACTACTACGACACCTGCACCGACCACAACATCTTCTACTCCTGACCCTTACTTCACTCATTTTGACCCTCATGATGAACACAAAACGTACAAAGAAGCACAAATGCGCCTGGAAGAGGTACACAGAGAAAAAGTAACAAAAGTGAGTTTCAAAGTCGTAAACATTTCTAGGGAATTATTTTCAAAATTGATTTTTCACCACCTATCTTTTAAAACATGAAGGTGATGAAGGACTGGTCTGACTTGGAAGAGCGTTATCAAGAAATGCGTCAGAAGGATCCGCATATGGCCGAAGAGTTTAAACACCGCATGACGTCGAGATTCCAACAGACTGTTCAAGCTCTTGAAGAAGAAGAAGCAGCGGAAAAGCATCAACTAGTTGCGATGCATCAACAAAGAATCAACGCTCATATCAACCAACGCAAGAAAGAAGCAATGAATTGCTATACTCGTGCATTAAATGATGAACAACCTAACGTAAGTCATAATTCCTCTTATCACATTAGAACCTCATGATCCATCAATACAAATTTTGTAGAGAATTTCAAAATAAATTTGCAATCCACGACCACTTATGGCCAACTGCTTCCAGACTATAATTCTTATAAACTAAGGAACTTACCTTTTTCAAATGGGCCTCTTTGCTGGCATTCCCAATTGTCTTTTTACATCCGCGTTTTGAAACGATTGAAAGCAGAATCAGGAAGGAGTTCCTTCGTCTTTCATCACTTTTTCCATCAATCAGTTCACAAACTTCTGATTTGAATTTGAAATTTGAAGAAGCAAGTCGTTTCAGGAGTACAGCCTACAATACAGGTTTTTAAGAATTTCGTTATCAATTATTTCAACTTATGATGATGACGTACGTACTTTGTACCTGGGTAAATCAAAATCAGTCATCTCTTGGAGTGTCTATACCAACAAAAACAGTTTCCCTGAGGACTAATAAAAGTCCGTATTCCTTGCTGTGTAAGACATCTAAAATAGAACAAAATTTCAACTGCCTCTCAGCCAGATCAGAGAAGAGATGGCTAACTTCAATGCGAAAATTAGTGCCAATAAACGCATATATTTGCCACGTTAGCGCGACGATCGCTTTGTTATGATTGGCTAATACGCACGCTGCAGCAGCGGTGGAGGCTGCATTCCAAATATTTTCGAGTGTGGTAGTAGAAAACACAAGTAGGTGTGTAGTAGTAGTGGTGATATACAACAGCGATTACAGCGCTAACGTGGCAAATATATGCGTTTTTTGTCTTTAAAATTAGCCAAGAGTTAAATATCTCTTCTCTGAGCCAGATTATTTTCTTTTTTACTCGAGTCTTTCGTCAAAGGAGTCTTTCAAACAGAAGCCAATCAGAATACAAGTAGATATTAAACGGGTAGGGCTTTCGAGTCTGACTGAGATCTTAAGTGAAATTCAGATGTTGGTAGCACTGCGTGTCATCACAACAGTACATTGGTTCATTGGTTAATCAAAATCGTACGCCTTTCTTAGATTAGAAGCAATCTATTGGTCAATTGAAATTATCCCCCTTTTACGTTCATGAACATTGGTAAAGATCCCAAAAATGATTCGCATTATGCGTGTCCAAGCCACCAAGCACAGAGATCGCCCCTTAAAATTGCATGGGGATTGAGCATTGATGCGCTACGTCAGGGGGATAGCTAGCCTACCGTGGAATGGAATTACAACGGGCGATCGCTGCTCTTGGTGGCTGGGTTGAGCGTAACTCAAAAACCATCCCTTCTCTGACAGATGATTCCTGCAAGGGTAATAATTATGTCACCACTATTGGAGCTAGAATTCTGTACATCCGAATATAAGAAGCTAATTGATAAGAAGTAGTCTACAGAATATGAATGATATCGATATTATTTCTTATTCTGCCCTGTAGTTCAAAATACGTGTTGCTTCATAGATAGAAATAATGTTGAAATCAAATTAAATTTGATAATTTTTGTTCAATTTTGCAGGTGCACCGGGTACAAAAGTGTTTGATGAAATTACTCAGATCCCTCCACAAAGATCGTCATCATACAATAACGCATTACAGACATCTTCTGATGACTAGTATAGAGCAGGCTGAGCGTGAGAAAGCTATCACACTCGAACATTTAGTTGATATAGATCATATGGTAAATCAGTCATTACAAATGCTGGAGAGGTAATGATTGCTCAAACTTCTATGTAAAATGTACCTGATGCCTACAAAGTGAAATCGGTTTATTTGTATTGAAAATTATGTTATTGCTTTTGACAGACACCCATCCATCAGTGAAAAAGTATCAAAATCGATGAACGACTATGTCCAAGCATTGAGAAACAAAGATGAAATATTAGGTGCTCTACCGGTGATGACAAAAGAAGCGGAAGCTGCCATTCTCGATAAATATAGGGACGAAGTTATAGCTACACAAGAAGGTTTGTATGTATGGAATCAATTTTGTGAGGGAGTTTGGAGAGGAAAAAACAAGTAGTCCGTAATCAATACTGATGAGTCCTGTATAACTTGAGCAAGCTGTCCGAAGCTTGAACATTATAAAACACCTCGATTCCCGTTACTCTTCTGAATTTGCCTAGGGAGTTGGAATTTTAAATTTTCTCAAGTGTCTTTGCTCGGCTTCCCAGCTTTGAAACACTCTGAATTGTGAGATAAATAATGAAATACATGTAGGTATTCCCCGATCGTCGTCTTTTCGATTCGATAAATCTTAAGTAGTTCAATTACCGGTAGGTATGTAAAAAAAAAAAATCACATAGGCATTGTTACGTGCCTATGTGCTTTTGATTTTTTTTACATTTAAAATGGTTCGCACATACGAGGATATTGAATTAAATACTATTTCATTTTGCAGACAAAGAACGTGAGCGAATTTTGGAAAAACAGAGGAAAGAAACTTTGAAATACGATAAAGTGGAAATTAAAGGAGACGAAGTTCGGACAGATGAAGTGCAAGCCGAATTCGACGCGGAAACAGTAATCGATGACCATCATACGACTTCGCAATCATCTTCATCCACCCCTCCATCAGTTACGGTGTCTTCAATGATGGTCGAACATCACGATTCTCAGCCGCATTTCGCTCACGCGTTAACTCACGACCTCGCTCATGGAGAACCGGTAAGAATTAAAACATAATTTTTCTGATGAACCTCATTGCTCCGCGTATTCCTTTATCGAGTTAGCATCAATGTTTTTCTTTTTATAACGAAATTATAACTCGAGAAAATTAAGATTTTGCACTTTCTATTTGTACAAGGTCCGTAGTACTCTCCTTATCATTTATACCATTGAGGTACTAAAGTATTCTTGGTACTTAATAAAGTCCTCAAAAGATTTGGTCTTGTGTGGGCTTTTAAATTATATGATTTGTATTGCTTAGATAACACTTTAGACTGCGACGTGAGATTTCTGGAAAAAATTATTTTAATAATATTATGGAGTGTAACCTGTAAAATGTGATACATATAAAACTGAAGGGAGGGACGAAGTTTATTTTGAATTAGCACCCCTATTATATGCACGATTAATGGCCGCCTACGTTTGTGCGGTCTCTTGACAGGATGAGTCATCGGTGTTGCTAGACCTATAAAAAAAGAAAACGAAATTATATTTTCATTAGTGGTTCGAATTGACGAGTACGTGTCAAATACAATTCTGCTTTTCAAATTTATGAATTTAGTATCTTGGAAGCTAAAAAATAGTCTAGACCTAAAATTTAAGTAAGTAAATATTGTACATTTAAATTTTTCGAATTTTTAAGAGCGGCTCCAATGTGCAATGCAGATTGCTAAAACTCAAACCGATTGATTTTTCTTTTCTTTTTTTTTTTTTTGAAGGACAGTCTCTCTCCGTGTTTGACGAATCGCGGAGGTAATTATAAAAATATACAAATTGTCGGTGTCTCTTTTATGAATTTATTTGATAGAAAATATTCTTTTACCGGGGTACTTCAGTCCACTTTACAATTACTTCGATAAAGTTGACTTTCGATTGAATCAAACAATAAATTTTTGAAATGCTTCATATTGTATAATTGTTTTTTTTTTTTCACTTTTGTCATAGATTTTTGCTATCAAAACCGAGTCCTACACTCAAAATCCTAAGAATTTGTACTTCACTCTGGCGTTCACGGCGTTCACACTGATGGCTGCGATGTTGATTGGCGTTGCAGTTGTACGAAGAAGAAATGCGCGACTACCTCAGAATCAGGTTCAGTTCGCAACTTTAATTCAATTTATAATTATAGACAAAAGCCACTAGATATGGAAAAGAAAATGTATTTTAGCGTTGATAGAGACCTAATTTGGCCCCACAGTATAGTTGAATTATTTTACTGTAAACTACATGATTATAAGCTTCCTCTGGGTATCCTGATACACCCTTGTATGGGAGGTGTCAAAACCTACGTCAATGTCTTGAAGTAGATAATTTTGAAGGTAATATTTGGATGAAAGAAATCATCAAAAGAGCTTTCTCGTTCTGAGATGGGGTTTAGCTGTATTACGAGGTGAACAATTATCGGTATCACAAGGTAATATTGATATTACTGTATGATTATTTTCATTGTAATTAACACTATTTATTATTGCAGGGATTCATTGAAGTAGATCAAGCAATCACACCAGAAGAACGTCATGTGGCGAACATGCAGATCAATGGTTACGAAAATCCGACGTACAAATACTTTGAAGTCAAAGAATAAGTCAACGCTCTTGACTTTTGTTGATAGATTATTTTTCGATTATTCTCGCCCCCGTAATTTATAATAACTTTCTTTCGGTCAGCCATATAATATCAAGAGTTAGAAAAATTGGTTATCGAAACGAGTAATCGAATTGATGGCGGTTCGTTGGCCGTCTGATTCCGATTTTCCTTTATTTAATGAGTGCATAAGAGTCGTGTGTAGTTATTTTTACTAATAAGTTGAAAAAAAAAAATTAAATTACGTACGTAAATGTATCATTTTTATCAACGGAAAAAAATACCGTGTCTTCTTTTATATCACTTGATCAATTTTTTTTCTCTTCTTAAAATAATGATTTAAGTGTGCGAGCATGATCGCGAGACTATACTCATAAATATTAGCATTTACTGATTAACCTGTCCTCCTAAATCGAACATTGAGACAGAATTCCAAAGGAACTTTCAAACTAAAAATAGCCAACTTAATGTTCCTATGCACTACAGTTTCAAAAATATATTTACCACTGTTTTGAACATATGAATTATGATTTGTATATTTTACATATTTTAGTACTCAGATGTCATAAATGAAATTGTCGTCCTACCTCTTATTCCTTCAATGCTTTTATTATTTTTATTCTGAAAGCTAAAATTATTTCTACCGATTACCTCTTATATTGTTACAATGCTGTATTATATGTAAATTATCTATTTTTTTTTTTTAGTAAAAATGCTTTAAAAAGCAAATAGTCGTGTATCGCTTTTACCTGCATTAGTCTATATATTTAAGGATGAATGAACTATAATTTTAATGTTTTCTTTTTCCCCTTTGTTTTTTCTTTTTGTCAGCGGAAAAAATTATATTCTATTTACCTATAGTTACTTTAGATCTAGTTTTAAATAAAAACTATACTCACGTAATTTACAACTACGAGGATTTTGAATTTATAATTTTTTCTTTTCTCTCTTCATCTGTGGGACTTTCTTTTTTTATAACTCTATATTATATATACATATAATTAAAACTTACCGTTATATTGTGCTGTAACTTACTTAAGAAAAATTTAACAATAAATAAGTAAGGAAAAAATGAAACGAAATAGGAACCATTTTGATGGCCTTTTTCGTAAAATATTAGAAACTATCACTACCATTTAAATTTCCCAAATAATCAGCAGTATTATTTTGTCGTTTTTGCCACGATGCTTGAATTTCCGAATGCATTGGGTTGACTTCAGTTATGTGAGGCTGGTGGCAAATTTTGATGAGATATCGTACATTGATCAAACCCTGTATTTTGCAATAATAATGTTTACTGTTTAATTATAATACTCGTAATATCGTCCGTTGTGCTTAATCCAATTTGTAATAATAAACATACAAATTCTGGAAAATGGTGGCTTTTGTTTTTTCGTTCTGAGGTGGTTCTGAGGGAAAGAATTTGAAAATGGATCATCTTATTTAGTCAACAGAAAAAAACAGTATTTTTTCTGCTTATACAGCTTTTACAGGTTCAAACTTAAAACTCACAGTGTAATTTTACGTGTACATGCCAATGAATCCGAAAGAGGAAAAAAAAAATTGAACTATCGTGTAACTCGGAATTATAAAACTCGACCAAGAACTACCTCGGCCGCACAAAAATTTGAATTGACTTAGGTACTTATTTTCTTTTATTGAGGTCAGTACAGCTAATGCCGTTGTAAATAGTCGTTTCTTCTATAAATTGTTTCGATGAGCAATTCAATTATATTAGTTTTTTGATACAAGCATTCCCTCTTAAAGTCGTCCGTTTTAGGGTTCAACACAACTTACGAGAACCAAGAACGTAGTGTTCATTCACGGTATAATAAAGTGTGTTCATTATACTCACATGGAAAGATCCAATTTTTAGAACCTAAATCTTTCCCTTGTGTGTGTCTTTTTCAAAGTTGGTAGTAGTTTGTTCTCATATACTCCTCTTAACCGTACATTGGATCGTTCGAAAAGAAAACAATTATGGCTTGATGTTCCGTTTAAGAGTCGCGACTTTAAAAGGCTCGCAGCCTGTTTCAAACTTGTGAGCACAGTAGCGCACTCTTTGCTTCGCAACGCGCATCGCAAACTGATGCACAGTGCCAACCTAGTCTACTTCAAAACCTTGTCAAAAAGGAACGAGAAGGGATATCCCAAACGAGAAGGGTGAGCGAGAACCGACGACGGACCGCGGGACCGAACACATTATCATACCTAGTTTATCAATCGCGCAGATCGTGCTCTCACTGCTCTCAGTTTCAGTAGTCGTATTTGTGCTCGCCAGAGAATTCGAAAGAGTAAAATTGTTAAAGTTGAAGTTATTCTTCAGACAGATTTTAAGTGCTATTATTTTTCGTATTTTCGTGATAAAATGAGTTCGTGTGGTTTTGATGACCACGTTCCCATCGACGAATCCAAAAGGGAAGAAACTTTGAACAAGCTTTTGGGTATGAAATGGAAACGAAACATGACTCGCATGTAAGTGTATTTTGTACTAGTACCTCGTCTGAAATATATTATTATAAATTGTGAAGTTGATGAATTCGTGCGTATTTGACTTGGATATTATTTCTGTATCGAAATCTTCTGTAAGATCGTTAGATTGTCGCTCCTAATTTTTTTTTCAAGCGCCGAACGTGTTATCTAGTTTTGCGCAGAACATTTCTTTATTCAAAAACTTCCTTCTTCTTCGAATTTTGCTACGAATAACGATGCGAGAGACTTGATGATTGAATTTTGACGTGAAAAGACATCGGTATTCGTAGTGAATTCGGAATAACGAATACGAATATAATCGATTTCTGGTCGACCCAGTTCAGTCACAATATTATGTATACGAAAGTAAATATAAATGGTGTAGAAATTTGGTTCGGATTTCAACGTTTTTCATGTGACTTTAGGACGATTTTCATCCTGATATGTGTTAAGCTATTCACGAGAGGTAGAACGATATGAAGTTCGGAATTCTTACAACTGCATTTCGCACAACTTTATATTAGTTTTCTGGAAAGTTTGCGAATCAATTAGTTTAATTCATTGCTCTTTTTCTTAGGTGCAGGTCAAATCCGAAGAAGAATGTTGAAGAAATGAATGGTGCCGCTACCTGTGAGTATTAATTTATGTATAATATCGATAAATTGAATCAGTACTTAACGCTTTTAAGCTGCTGTATGATAATATACGAAAGAGTTTAGCAAAGAATGATAAATAATTAAGGGCTGAATCCTGAAAATTTGTTGAGTGGGAAGATCAAAATTCAGAACATAACAGTGACCACTTCTCTAAGTCGGTTCTCTTCATTTTCATTCGTTTTGTTGGTACACCTTGACGATATTTGCGGAAAAAAAAAGTATCCAGCTTTCTGAAAACAGAATCTAAATTTCTCCAAAAATTTACGTTGCAAATGTCATCAACTTTGCTTTGTCACCCGTCATCTTATCTTTTGAATCTTAGTTTTATCTCGGCTGCTTGAACAATTACGATGAGAACTTGGATTCCAGTTCAATTTAAATAGCTGTCTGAATAATGAAATTCTTGATCTGCTTGAGTTTTATCCCTTGTTTCTAATTTAGTTGCGTACCTAATTTCGAAAATATCTCGTATACGTTTTTCATTGTAGTACATAGAATTTCATGAAATAATATTTTCAGGTTATCATGGAGGTAACGACCAGGACCGAAGTATCAGTAATTTGAATAAATCGTCAAAATATCGATTTGAAGTTCTCATGTAAGCGAATCATATTATTTGTTACTATATTCTTTCATCGTTAGTATCGTTAGCGATCAATTTTACGTACGCTTAATAAGGCACATAGTTGCTACATAAATTTCACCAATCATCTTTTCATTTTATATGAAAAATTTAATTCAATACTGAAGAGTCTCGTTGAGGAAAAAAAGAAAATCTCTTAGCTAGTTGAACAGAGTGCCAGAATGTATTTCTCCCGTTAGTAGCCTGATCTTATTTGTCTGGGGGCGCGGAGATTTCATCAGTGAGATGAGAAACGATTCGTCTGTATCACGAATTAAAGCGTATATGAGAAAAATGGTAAATGTCTGAAAGAAACGATCTGGACAGTTGCATCTTTTGTATCACTTTTGTATCGCTGAGAAAGAATCGTTGCTAGGGTAAAAACAAACTACGAGTAGGTGTGCGAGCTAATCATGAGCATCAAAATAGGCTACGACTGGAAGTTTACGCTAAACATAACCTGCCTTTAAAAATATACCTGATGTACCACGCTTCAATATTCTTACGACGCAAAGGAGAGATAGAAAGTCTTTCGATTTAGGCCATACTGTTTCTATCTCCTGTTGTTGTAAACTTCTAAAAAAAATTTGGAGACAATCAACCGTTTACTGCTTGGCTAAATCGTAAGGGTTCATAAATCCACCTGAATGCTGTTATTGTTATCATTCTTTCAAAACAAACATACCCAGAATATACACATTAGGGTGACTGCATGGTGATACGAAAGGTCGCAAACTGTACCAACATCCGCAGGTAAAGATAATAGAATTAGTGACGGTCTTTCGTGTCCTGTTTAGTGTCTTCGCCTCGCCAGGGGATATTCTGCTGCTGCTAGTCAAGTTACATCCTTGTTCGACATGACCGCATCGAATGTGATTACCCGGTATGAGGATATTTTTTTCTTAGTCGTAACTCGCTGGCACTAGGGTATTTTTTGAATAGAGTGAGAAATTCGGATATGTTCTAGTTTCAAAACCCTGCATTTTGCCCGATTGCGCGCAAATGGTCAAACACACCACGCTACGGCAGCATTCGAAAATTCTCGATACGATGATAACTCTGATTAACCCTAGTTTTACACTACGAAATCGTATTCTCACCCTTCTCTGTAAATAGGAGAAGTAAAGTTTTCTATTGTTTGAGGAAAGAGAATACCTATTGAAGGTGGATTTTTCTCTACGTCCTGCAAAGAAGAAATGTTAGAGAACTCGGTAGTAGGTTTTTTTTTTCATTTTAACGAGCCATTTCGCTCAGCAAATACGGAAGAAAGGAAAGAAAGGATATATTTGTAACTAAAAACGACTCTCGAAAAAGAGGTACATTGTGAAATGACACATGATTTTATTAGGTATGACTTCTATTTCGACTGGACCAAAACGTATTCTTATTGTCGAACGAAATAAGAATTCTGCTGCATTGGACGTGCTCTTCAATCTACGATGATGGATCATACATACTTGCATGTGCCTCAAAGGACGCGTTATCTTTTCGCTTACGAGTTTTCTAACGACAATCTCAAAACTTATGTTTACTTCTATGAGGATATCCCTATGAAGCGTAGAGGTGTGATCAAAAATTTGTGAGAAGTTTCTTTTGGTTATTAGGTTTTTTTTTTTGATTGACGTAACATCCCACCTTGCCACGCCACTGCTTCTCTGAACTCGTTTACTCACCTAATTCTAATTTCTTACCTCCGTCACTAGTACCTGTGACATCATGGAATTAATTTATTGCTCTTATGTTATTAAGACTTTATTTCTATCGATTCTCATTTCGATCACCGAACTCTCGTTATTATGAGATAAAATATTAAGACGCTCCAATACGATGATACCAATGGTATTATAAGTCCAAGATCTATGTCCACTCTCGTCGAAAGTATTCCTGCGCGAGTTGTTTGAGTAAGTTAGTTTGAAGAATTGGCTCTGATCTTCTTCCCAGGTATGGAGGATATGTATATGAGACGCTGTCAGACAAATCCAACCTTAAGTCGAAAAATTTTTAATTTTTTTATGCAACATTAAACTTCCGAAGGTCTGTTCGACATTTTAGAAACAGTTTTACGCTTTGAGTGTGAGCTCATCGGAAAGCTTGTTGCAAGATGGTGGGAAAAGATTTAGTAGGAGGTGAGAATGAGTTAGTCTGGTGTGGTCAATTCTGAGGTGGGAGAGAATGATTTCTTCATGACGGGGATTTCTGACTGAGGGGGACCAAAAGGTAGGTGAGGTTTCTATAGATCGGAGTTTGTTGTGCGGTAGGAGAGTCCGAAGATGATAGCCAAGCATTTGACGTTAGGGAACGGTAATAGTTTTCTACGTTGTATGATAGGAAAGAAGATATATCTGTAATCTTTGGTAGGTGGGTGGATTCCTTGGCTGCACGGTCAACCTCGTCATGTCCTGGGAGGCCGATGTGGACAGGGATCCAGATGAAAGTTATTGTTGTTTTGATGGAAGCGAGAGTTTCAAAGACAACGTGGATGCGTTGAATTATAGGGTTTGTTAAATGGATGTCTTGTATTGTTAAGAGAGGAGAAAGAGAATCAGTTAGTAACATGTAATTGTGTCATAGGAATCGTTGCGTTAGTTGCGAAAGGTAGAAGTGGATAGGACTAAGTTCAGCTGTAAATACTGAAGCTAAATTACGGAGTTGTTCAGCGGTAATGGAGCCGTAGAGAGAGAATGCATAAGCTGTTTTAGATAGAGATTTAGAGCCATTAGTGTAGCTGATTTCATGATTTGAATATTCATCGATAATTTCTAAGATTGGTATTCGATAGGAATAATTGTCCAATTTCGGGGTATTTGCGAGGTCAAGTCTAATAGAGGGGAGGGGGGGATAATAGTCACGGAGGCGTCAATGGTTTGATAGGAAGTAGAGGCGAGAATTAAGAAAAGGTATTGAAGATTGGATTTTAAAGAAAGAAGTAGGAAGTTACTAGGAGAAAGGATATAGATATATGGATTGGAAGGTCAGGAATTTGAGATGACGAAGCGAGGAATTTTGCAGTCTGTATGAGAGTGCAAGAATAGAATGGTGGTTCTGCTGCTTCTGCACAAAGGCTTAGATGGGGGGAAGTTCGAACAGCTTCGAGAGCCATGCGTAGGGTTGATGCTCGAATTTTGGACTTACTGCATTGGCTGTAGATTGTAGCATTGTAATCGAGTTGGGAGCGAATAAGACATTTGCACAGTTGGAGCAGGAATTTTCGGTTACATCCTGTCCGGGTGTGGGAGAGGTACTTGATGATAATAGCCATTTAGCTTTGAGTGACTTTACGTGAGGTATCCAGAAGAGTTTTTGATCAAAGATTAAACCCAGGAATTTATAGGAGAGAATGTTGATTGTGAAACCTTGAAGAATTAGCGGATGAAATAGGGATATAGGGCGTCGGTGTTTTTGAAATACGACGAGACCTGTTCTACCTGAAGAGAAACAAAATTCACGATCAGAAGCCCGGGAACCGATATTATCGAGCGTTTTTTGGAGGAGGCGTGCTGCTCTGTATTGATTTGAGGATAGGAGGGAGATGCTGTAGTCATCCGCAAAGAGGTGCTGGGTGAGTGGATAAGAAACACATTGACTGATATCATTGATTGCTATTAGAAAAAGGGAGACGCTCCAAACTTCTCCCTGATAAACGCTATTCTGGATGGTTTGGTGAACAGAGAGTTGCTTGGTCTTCTATCCTGACGGTAAAAAGTTCTGTTGCGTGAAGGAAGCTTTGAAGCAATATTGAGAAATAAATTTTGAGTCCACTGTAAACAAGTATTCTGTCGAAAGAAAAAATCTTCTCGCGGAGCCAAATAGAAAAAGATCATGTTTCATGTCTGCTGTTCTTTCGTGAGTTTTTCACTCGTTTGTTTTCATTGTTAACCTGGTTTGCTCTACAATTAGTTGAGTGGCTCACGTGTTAGGTCTGAGGGCCAGTTTTGTACCAGTTAGGGTATTTCAAGCTAATAGCTTTTGGGTAGCTCACTCCTTGGATTGGTAGAAACCTACTTTGAAGAATTTCAAGCTAGTTGCTTAGAAGAGCTTACTTCCTTGCTCTACTACGTGTCTAGTTTAGATATTTTCAAACAATAGCTGTTGGGTGGCTCACTCGCTCTGCTCTTTTGCCCCGTTCTTGGTCTGGTATAAGTCTGCTTTGAAATCCAAGCTAATAGCTTTTAGGGGGCCCACTCGGCTCGTTCGCCGCGCTTCTTCTACTTCGGAAAATTTTAACCTAATTGCTTTAGAGGGTCTCACTCGTGGTCTAGTATAAGTCTAGTTTGGGACTAGTAAAATCCTAGGGGGGGAGGTCTTCTACATCTATTATAATCCTAGTTTAAGACTGCTAAAATCCTAGTAAGCGTATACCTAGTTTGAAGCCAGGTTGAGAAGAAGTTCAGTGCTCAAATCTACCACCTTCGTGGTCTAGTTTACTGTACATTTAGGCCTATGGCTAAACCTAATACAGTAGCTAGTTGAGGTGTAGGATGCCTAGATCCGTTTATACGGTATACTGTATTTTTGATGATTAGACTACGCCCATAAGCCTAGTTTAAGACTAGTAAAATCCTTGGGGGGGGGGTTCTTTCTTTTATAGGTCTAGTTTAGGACTGGTAAAAACGTAGCATAAGGCTGGTATAAATCTAGTACATAAACTGGGCAAGGTGAACTCGCAAATTTTTGAATCACCTAGAGAGTATCGAGGGTGAAGGAGGAGGGAGGGATTGGCCTGAGGGAGGGGTCTTCTCCGTTGAATTATAGGTCTAGTTTAGGACTGGTATCCTAGCATAAAGATAGTGTAAAGCTAGTATAAAGCCACCATCTAGTTTACAACTGGTTAAATCTACCCTATATTATAAAATCATAACTCGACCTATCTCAGACCACTGGAAAACGTTAATAAAAACTTCGATATCTTCATTTCTAATTGACATACAGACATGATGAAATGCGCAGGTTACTCAGTAATGAACTTCTCCTCTTCAAATTTCATGCATTAGGGAAGGCGCTAAAGGGGCACAACTCAAAAATTCCTTCAATTCCGCGAAAATAAATGAATACAAACTGCAATATCTTCACTTATAATCAAGATTCAGAAATGATCAAACGCGCAAATTATTCAGTGAAGAATTCTCAATCAGGTGTACCTTTACACATCAAATTTTGTCCATTAGGGAGGGTGCAACAGGGCAATTTTTCAATTTCGATCTGACTACGAAAAGTGAATAAAAATGGTTTTATCTTTGGTTCTAATTAAGATACAGAAATGACCTAACGCCCGTGACACTCAGCAAAGAATTCCTAATAGGATGTACTTTCACAAATTGAATTCGGTCCATTTGGGGAGGCTCTAAACCGGAACATCGCGAAAATTTTACTTAATTTCATCAAAAATTTAAACACAAAGGGCGATTCCTCTCAACACACACATACGCAACGCGTTTCCCTTCACTACTCGGGAGAACTCGTCGTTGGGTTCAGCGAGAAAGCGCTCCATAAGAAATAGTGTATTTTTGTTAAATTTAAAGTACTCGTTTTCGAAAATTTTGTGGCATGTCATACATGAAAAAAAACTTCGAAGCTTTCTCAATAAGGTGTTGGAAGCGTTTCATCTGAAATGGCCTCTATCTGTACTAAATGACATGAAATTCATGACTCCTTTTTTGAAAACTTCGCGTAACACGGATTTTCGGGAGAAAGCTTCTCGTATGTCGTTTTGTACACTCACCGTTCCTGTTTCTGTTGATTGTTCAACCGGGTTTTATTTTGCGGGTCCTTATCAACGATAATTTCGAATTCAATTGTTCCGAATAATGGAACATCCCCTCGAATTTCGATGTGATTCGTTTTTCTCCTCCAATGTATGTAATTATTGTATTTCATATTGTCGTGCGTTGTTATTGGAACATTCTTGAGTGGCTGCTGCCACAATTCAAGAATGTTCCCAATACGTAGCTGGTCTACGTACAGTACCGGAAGCGTACAAAAGATATTCGCAAAAAGTCGAATCCATAAAGGTTGATCCTTACTTCCTATGGGAAAGGGAGTTATTTCGAGAAAAATTTACGAGCATTCACTGCACAATTCTCGATATCAATGAATTCTTCGTCACTAGAACGTCGTTCTATACTTGAAGAGAATTACGATCGTACAAGGCCTTGGAAGCATACAACTTCTTCAGAAGTGGCTGGGTATCAAATGTATCTTTCGCTGTCATTAACAACCGAAGATTTGTTAAGTGTGAGGTAGATCATTGAACGAAATTTCATAAGTATGAAATATTGAAAGCTTGTGTCATCGCTACTTTTCATCTGAACTATATTTTTGCTACATAGGTTATGCACTCTCAGAGTCTCAACGATGACGCGCTCGTACCATGGTTAATTTTATGTGACGATGATAATTCTTCACTGCACATTTCCTACCCATTTTTCCCCTTGACAACGTTTTAGTTTAAAAAAAAATTACATTCGATCAAAAGATAAACACCAAAATGAAGGTTGTGTAGATCTCAAATTTGGATCACGTCGAACTTTCAATGTTCCATTATTCGGAACACGTGATTCAAAATCGTTGATAAGGACCGGTAAATTAAAACCTGGTCGAACGATCCACAGAAACAGACACAGTGGGCGTACAAAACGATGTACAAAAAACTGTCGCCCGAAAATCCGTGTTACGCGAAGTTTTCAAAAAATGAGTCATGAATTTCATGTCATTTAGTACGGATAAAGGCCATTTCAGATGAAACGCTTTCAATACCTTATTAAAGAAGCTTCAAAGTTTTTTTTCATGTATTACATGCCACAAAATTTTCAATCTTTCATCGAAAACGAATACTTTAAAGTTGACAAAAATACACTATTTCTTATGGAGTGTTTTCTCGCTGAACCCAACGACCAGTTCTCCCGAGTAGTCACGGAAACGCGTTGCGTATGTGTGTGTTTAGAGGAATCGCTTTTATCCTCTAACACCCTCTTTCACAATGGCTTTTTGTACTTTTTTTTTTTCACTACATTTCAAGAAAAGAAAGATAGGAAGAAAATAATGGATGTTGTATTCTATCGATACAACCAACAAGAAAAGAAGTAGATGAAGAGATTTTTCGAAGACGGTATACCACGAGACCAGTGCGATGACGCCACTAGGACGAAAGTCATGACTGACATGTGCCGCGATAGATGATATCTTGGCCTTTTTTTTTCCGGATCATGAAATTGTCCTCCTCATACATTGCTTTTTTGTTGGTGTGCTGAATGAGGTTGTATGTGAATTTAGGAAAGAAAAAGCTATGCACAAAAGATGCGTTCGCCAAAGGCTTTGTCTTGATAAACCTATATCTTGGAAGACAGGAAAAATTACAATCACGGACGGCACTTTATGTTTCGCGACGTCTAAGCGACGCATCATCAGGTGTACTGAAATAACTACAGGCGATGGTACGAAAATTTATGCGACAAAGGAGAACGAGAAGAAAAATGTAGGAAGAAGGAAGGAGAAAGATCAAGTAGAAGTGAAGTCATCGTCTTCGGACGGAACAAGATTATGCATGTGAGAGATAAACGGATTGATGAGGCTGCGAGTATCGTATCTTCTTTTACTGCCTTCTTTCTAATTTTTTTTATCATCATTATTTTTTTCTGGGAAGGGCCGGTTTGCCTGATTTTCGATCTGATTATTTCTCAAAAATCTACTTCCAATGTCAAGTTGTCGTAGTCAGTCGGAGTTGTGCTTATACCTGGTGTCGAAAAATATTGTATTTAAGAATATTTGTGATATCGCGTCGATAATTTTCTCGAATAATTTTGAATAGGGCGAAGTTCAGCATTTTCTTCTACAACTTGATAATGAAAAATTGTCCTCTACGAAGAGTAGTTCAGAAGTGGCTTCAGTTAATGGTATAATCCCCGTTGAAAAATTGCATCATCCAACTTCCGCATAGGGTATAGACAACATAAAGGGGGATGGTAATTGCCTTCTTAGGACTTTGTCTCATTGTCTTTACCAGAAACAGAGCTGTTTCTACTTAGTACAGAAAGCATTAGTGAAACATATTGTCGATAATTGAAATTTATATTCTGAGATTATCCTCAACAGTAAAATTTATAACACAACAATAGACTCTGTAAATGATTACAGTATTCATATGATGAAAAGTGGAACCTATGGTGGGCATGTCAAATTACTTAGATACTTTGCACAGTATTAACCCTTGTGTAAAATCTTATGTCTCTACATGATGTACATAATAAAAGAAATCTTCTGGCGGAGCCAAATAGAAAAAGATCATGTTTCATGTCTTCTATAAGGTAGCATGTTCCGATCGTTCGCCCCCATCTTGGTCTAGTACAAGTCTACCTAAGTATATTCCAGGCTGATGAGATTAGAGGGCCTCACTCGCTCCGCTCGTTCGTCCTGCTTCTTGGTCTAATATAAGTCCACTTTAGTATTTCAATAAAGGGTATTCCTTCTACTTCAGGCTCAGTATAATGAAAGCTTCCGACGCACGGATGTACGCAAGCAAATCTCAAATTCAGGGCAGGAATCTGGCTTGATCTAGTATAATCTAGTTTACATTTCAAGCTAAAATATGTATATTAGGCCTTTATAATGTAGGCTATTCCTACTACAGCATACTGATTCAGGCTTAGTATAATGAAAGCTTCAGAGACCCAAGGTCATTTGCATACGGCGAGGTGGTACTCGCAAACACGGTGAGTTCACTGCACACATCAAAGAGAGATCTAGCCTAGCTAGTAGAGACTAATACAAACTTCCCCTTTGTATGAGCCTATGGTATAAAAGGTGCTTAGTTTGGAATGAGCCTGTGGTATTCCTAGTATAAAGCTAGTTTAAACCAGCATGTAAACTAGGCAAGGCGAACTATGAAGCTTCTCTAGGAGTCAGAAGATTTAAGCCTTCATAAAGTGTATATTAGGTTTGGGCGATGCCGAATTGAGTCCCGAATCATTGTTTTTAGCCAAATTGAGTCCCGAGTTTTCGGGAGGGGTGGTATAATAGTATCCAAATTGAGTCCCAAGTTGTCCGAGGTAGAAGGAGGGAATGTCTTCATGTATCGGCGGTACACAATCAGATTGAGTCCCGGGGTAGCGGGGGTATAATATAACCGAATTGAGTCCCGAGTTCACGAATGATTCTCATTTTCCTTCTCGCTTTAACAGACTTAGGACGGTCGATGTATGCATCGGTGCGGATTAAAAATGAGTTGGCATGTGGCTATGTTTTGAGCACATTAGTACCCATGGAAGATACTGGGTGTAGGAAGTGATCGGGTGTAATCATTTTCTAATAGGCGGAAGCAGAAATTTGAAGTATACGCGCTTAACGAATTCAATTCCCGACAATTCGCCAAGATCACGCCGCGTCATGAGTTTTGCGACCTCAGCCTTTTTTTTTTTTTTTACTGAGCCTAAACGTTTCTTCAATTTGCAAAAGTCAAGGGCATTGGATCTCAAGAAGAGTGTCTAAGCCTACAGCAGAGGACAAAGGAAAATGAACGAATTCACCCATCTTCTCAGACTTAGTACCGCCGACACTGTGGGACTCAATTCCGATATTATTTTACCCTCCCCTCTCCCTTCGGGACTCAATTCGGTTATGTACCTCCGAAACTTTGGGACTCAATTCAGCTATCAAAAAAAGGTACTCCCAGGACTCAATTCGGTTACGCCCTTAGGTTTAGTATAATGAGGGTTTCGCTAAAGGTCAAACGACTTGAGAAATCTTAGTATAAAGCTAGTATAAAACCACCATAAAGCTAGTACCAGTGCTGCCAGATGATAGTTTCAAAAATCCGTATTCGCCCTAAAAACAGATTTCTATGGACTTTGATTGATCCATTGATAACAATCAGGAGAAAGGTATCTTTCACAACAGTATCTGAAGTACTTTTCCCTTGATCGACTCGATATTACGGGATACTGTAGTTTCAGCCTTGATCGACTCGATATTACGGGATACTGTAGTTTCAGCCAATCCAAGGAGGGGGAGAACAAGCGGAGCGAGTGAGCTACCCAAAAGCTATTGGCTTGAAATACCCTAACTGGTACAAACCTGGCCCTCAGACCTAACACGTCAGCCACTCAAGTAGTTATAAAGAAAACCAGGTTAACAATGAAAACAAAACCTCACGAAAGAACAGCAGACATGAAACATGATCTTTTTCTATCTGGCTCCGCCAGAAGATATTTTTAAAGTGAGTACACCCCGCGAGTTCATCATGCGTAGTTTATATTCGAGTATATACTACCTTTATGGTCGCTTCCAGTAATCTCGTCAACCTGATGTATATTAAAGTAGACTTGTACTGGAACAAGAAGCGGGACGAACGAGCGGAGCGAGTGAGGCCCAGTAATCTCGTCAGCCTGAAATATACTAAAACAGACTTGTACTGGACCAAGAAGCGGGACGAACGAGCGGAGCGAGTGAGACCCAGTAATCTCATCAGCCTGAAATATACTGAAGCAGACTTACACTAGACCAAGAAGGCTCATTAGCCTGAAATATTCCAAAGTAGACTTATTCTACATCAAGCGAGTGTGCCCCTCCTTCTAAGACGTGAAACATGATATTTCTTCATTTGGCTACGCCAGAACATTCTTTTTTGGTAATTAAAAAATGAGCCTTGGAACAATTTTTATTGAGGACCCGACGTGGAATGGATGTTGGAAGATGTTCTTGGTAAAAGCTGTAAAATAACATCCAAGAAGTGACTTATAATAGTCTTAGGATTAAAATAAAATTCGTGATAAAGTTGTCTCACTCGTGAAACCAGCTTTAAAAGTCGAGCCCTACTCATTCCCAAAAGCAAGACTGCTAAGTATTCAGTTTGAGAGTATCTCTTGGAGTAATATCTCAATGCAAGGCTGAGCTGAAGTTATCTTTGAAGGCATTCTCAAAAAGCCAAATCTTGAATAATTATTAAAAATTTATTGTTTGAAATGAATGACCCAAAAGATTTTACTACATGTAGGAAATTTTATTTTTCATTTTTATTTCAGACGCGAAACTTACCCGTACGTTGATGAGGTACCCGATAGTGAGGTATTGAACGACTATGATTCCGATGATGACTCTCAACCTAGAAAAGAGAAGCCTGTGAAACATTTAGAAAGGGCACATTTTTTCAAAAATATCCAACCGACAGATGAATGCGCATCCAGGTTTTATTCAGCTGCTTTTGTAGTCAAAAAAGAAGATTCACCACCCGCCGCTATAAAGCAGAAAGAATTGAACTATCCAGATACGTTCCGGAAACCTTGGCTTAGTCTACTTAAATCTGACTCGTTGAATCCTCAGATTCCTTCCGCTAGCGCTCATTCTAACCAAGGTAATGAGGCAGAAAGTTTAGTCGAAAGTACAAACAACACCGATTTGCTTCATCCACCAGCTGTTGTCGAAGAATTGACTCCAAAACGAAAACCTGGTGCGGGTACTCGTTTGAAATGTAAAAGTTCAACAGTACCTCTAGTCGAATCTGAACAAGTGAAGAATGACGTACCTACAGACTACTGTAAAGACTTCCTTTGCGATATTGAAATGGTTCTCAATCACATCGATGCTGAACGTTTGAATAATGCGGAGCAAAAACCTTATGTAGAGAAGAATGCAAATGTGATTGAATTTCAAGAACAACACTTGCCTAGTGAAGACTTGAATAAAATTTGTGATTTCCCAAAAATTGATGTTACCAATACTACTTTGGTAAATGGAGAATTTTATGAAAAACAAAATGATAATATTTGTTTTCCCTCTTCTACAATATCCAATACACCTACTGCCAGGGTGCAACCATCTGTAATGATTAATGAGAGGCACATTCCATTGAACCATCAACAAATGATGGTACCTAATAACTGCCTCAAAATGAATGAAACTCAAAATATTGTTCCTAAGTCAGAGTCGCCTGCATTTGGCACAAACTACCAAATTATTCAAAACAATAATGATGTTTCTTATGCTCCAGCGTTTGAAAAAAAGCAGATCTCCAACAATAATACCTCTATTCTTGGAATGTCGGATCGTTTCACACCGCCAGCGCCTTACCCCTGGCATGATGATCCATCTGCTCAACCTATTACATCGACATGCTTAACCCAAGCTATTTCAGCTGCAAATCAGCTTCTTTCATGTGCACCTTTGAATGCACAAAATCAAATGTTTGAATCCCTCCTACCAGTAAATACAAGCCAAAATACAACAGTAGAAAGTGTGAACAGAACACCTATGTTCAGTCACAATCCAGGGCAAAGAGACTGGATCTCTCCTATTGCCAACATAAAGCAGATGCCATCATACGTTCCAGAAATGACTCAACAACAGAACCAGATCTCTCAATATCCTGTTCCTATTGGTAATCATGAGACATTGAAGAATTTCAACCCAATGGCAATGCATTCGAATATAAGTATGCAAAATTAAGTGCATATCGAATCATTATTGAAATATTTCTGTGAGATATACCCAATTCTTACGATTTCTATTATATCGAGAAATCTTACTGATTATTCCTCATAAGACCAACTTGTGACCAATTAGGCTTATAATATATGCCCAAATCCTGGAACATACCTTTTTGATAAATCACCATTGAGTGTTTACATAATCATTAATATTGTGTTAATGAACTTCTTTTTGTTTCCTGAATATTCTTATGCGTTCATTTTTTTTTCAAATTTTTTATCAACATTGTATTCTACTGTACTAGAAATACATTTTGATTCTTTATTTACTTCAATTACAAATTTGACCTTTATATTTTTCAATGGAACATGTATTTTTATTCCATTTCATTTCGCTACTTTCCTTTTTAATTGTATGACTTTTTTTTCTCATTTGGTAGCGAACAATGTTTACTTTTTCATCTTACAACATTGAATCTATTGTAATTGTAAGGAATGTAACTTGGTATGTTTTTGATCTTTCCCAAATAAGATAAGTACTATAATACAGTTGATGCTCATTTAATTTAATATTCTGTCATAGATATACCTACTTCTTGAATCTTATGACTTTCCAAATCTCAGGTCTCATACATTACTGAAGTAATTTTGGTTTACCTTTTTTCTTTCTTTTTTGGTTTCAGTCATACCTTCTCTAATTTGCTAATTACCTCCCTCTTTTTCTGTTCTCTCATGAGAATTATTGTGGAAAAAATAGAATTCTGTGAAATATGTACAGGGTACGATTTTTTTTTTTTTTTTTCAATTCAGAAAGTACCCATATCTCAGGGATTTTGAAGATTTTTTAATACATCAATCTTGTTTTTAATATTGCATTTGTCAGAAAATTGTATACTCTCATCAGAAGTAATGATTTGTGATACATAAACTAGATAGCAAGAATTCTCTAAATTGTAATTTAATTTGCTATTTTCTACCAAGATGTTGCCTTTATATAATTTCTACTTGTATATAATAAAAAGAGCAAAAGTATGCAATGTGACTGTTATTTTTGTGTAGATATTGGAAGAATCATTTAAACCACAAATTCAACATTGTACCAAATTTTCATATGTTCTCAAGATTTTTTTTGCTCCGCACTCTTTGCTCTGAATACGCCCAGTTCCCAACACTGAACCGTGCATTCGAGTAGTGAAGTACTCTATTACAAAATTAGGCCTGCATCCAGAAGGTTAGTGTGTTGGGGAGGCTAAGTTGAAGGGAGGGCTTAGAAAAATTGATCTACAAGAAAGATTTTTCATTTTCTGCACCATTGTGTTCAATATAGAAAGAAAGGCTTCTGGTGGAATGGATGATTAATCTAGGAAATTTGAAAATCAGAGATCTCAAATTTATATTCTACACTACGGCAATTGAAAATTTTGACTATAGAATTTACCTACTTCCGTTGATTGTGACGGTCCTCCAGTTTTTTTTTTTAGGAATGAACAGCAAAGAAGAACATGACCTACAGAACTACAATTATTTATCGCCTGTTTGAAGAAAAAAAAAAAAATACTAATGCGTAAGTATGCGAGTTATTTTATTTCTGTGGGTTTTTATAAAACTTGTAAGTATAAAATGGATAAATAATCATGTGTCTTCTCATGTAAAATCATTTGATAAAAATTATCACATAATGAAATATTCAAGAGGAACTTGAAAACATTAGGAAAATCATTAAAGATACATAAGTTCAATTTTTTTTCAAACTCATACATAACAAAAAAATATTTCATTTTTTGAAATTTTAATTCATGTGTATTTTACTCATATTACATTTTAATTACGTACTTCTCAATTGTAACCTGATATTATTCATTTTCATGAATGAAATAATGAAAATTTATCGTCATTTTTTCATTAAAAATAATATGGGAAAGAAAAGTCAAGTTAATATTATAATGAAAAAGATGTGAAAAAATAGGCATTGTAGTGCTATGCATAATTATGCAAGTGGGCAACCAAAATTAAACTGAGAAAGAAGTTGCTTTCTTTCTGCTGCAGTAAGTAATAATGGTTTGTTTAAGACTAGATTATTTTCCCTCGTTGAAAATTCAAATAATATGATCAAAATTTTTGCAAATGACCATCATAAAAATTTACAAATTACAACATAAAATTCTTTTGAAATTCTTCCATCAAAATGGTATAATATTTAGGTGTAAGTACCTGCGATAAATTTTGTTCTTCGTCGGCCCATTTTGTTTAAGAACAAAATTTCTCATCTCTGGGAAAGTATAAAATATCGAATAAAGTTCAAAAAACAATTGTTTATAAAAATTTGATTAAGTATTTTTAAGTATACTTTTTGTGTTGCAAAAAAACTATCACATTTTGTAATACGCAAAAAGTTTCAATACATTATTTTGTTTTTGTATTTAAGGGCATGCTTCACCTAGTTACTAACACATAGACACTCACAAAAGGGGGTGTATTGCGTGTTGCGAATTTTGCCCACAAATACCTAATTTAATAGTGCATCAAATATCTCGAAACTGCGGATTTTTGTAGTTGAAGCTCAGAAATATGCAAATATGCGGCTAATTGGTTTACACGAACTAATTTCATTCATTAATCGGTATTCGAGGATTTAAAAATGGCTATTTTAGACGTAACTTTGAACGTTTCCTGACGATTTCTCAGAACATTCTGTAAGCTATCAGGTAATTAGGCGCATTTTCCTCAACTTCAAAAATAATTACCCGATGTTTGGAAGAATTCTGAGCATTATTCATAGAGTTATTTGTGGGCAAAAATCGCTACCCGCAACACATCATTTTTTGTTATACACGTGTATTTTGTGTGTGTGAGTGACGCGGTAGAGCATATCCTTAATCGACGAAAAGATTTTTTTTTTTCTAATCGAGATATTTCTATTGTCTTATTAATTTGACGGCCCTCAAACAATGTCTACTCTTTCGGGTTAGAGGATAAGAGTGATGCCCGTAAATTCTTTTTCCTTTCAGTTCTTGATGCATCAAAAATGTCGTAATTAGTTTTTTCGTGTATCTCTAGCCAGGATACAGTATCAATTTGTCTGAAGTCTTCGCTCTTGTCACTGCTACTCTCTTCATCTTGGAGACTCGTTTCATAACCTTCAAAACTCTCGAGCGATAAACTTTTTTGTAGCGTTATGGCAGACTTTGGTGGTTTCAGTGGATGTATGTCGACTAGAAAATTCAATTTTCCTTTATCATTATTATTGCTATCCGCTTTAACCGAGATATTCGATATCTCTTCTTCTGCTTCCAACTTATTTGGATTTTTACAATTCTCAATGACAATAAGTTCCGCTTCTCGGTTCATACTCTTCTCTATGAGAACAGGCGTTGTAATATCTCCGCTTGAAAGAGTAGAATTTTGGGGCAATGCATGGAGAGGATTCATTTTCTTCACTTCAATTGTATCCTGGAAAAAGCAAAACTTTGAGACCAAGAAGTATTGGGTCAAACTTTTTCATGTCAAATAATACCTACTGAGGATGTTGGTATTTGTACTTCAATCTTATCAGCATTATCTTCTAAAATGTCATTTACAGTTGATACGGGATCCCTGCACATAATAATTACGTTCTGGTAATTTTTCAATATTTGAAGCTCTAGGCTATAGGTAAGTACTGCTCACAATTTTCTTCTTCTATTTGCAACATATGCGACCAATATCCTCTATTCTATGTACCTACTGTACTACTTTAAAACGTGTGACTTGAAGAAAGAAGTTTTTGTCATTTTCATTGATGGAAGCTGAACAAAATAACTTCTAAAAACCAGCACGGTGTTCTCAGCTCAAGTGCCTTTAAAAACGTGAGATAACTTTCATCTTACCGCATTGCTTGTGAAAGATTTGTTGTCGAGGCTCTATTTGATTTCAGGTTATTCGTTTTATTGAGAACGTGACTCATTTTACAAACAGCTATGTACCTGTCCTTTTCCTGAAGAATAAAATTGAATACATATTAACAGCATTCTCGGTACTACTTGTACAGACATTGACCAATAATTCAAATTTCTATCTTCCTTTTGAATCACTTATTAAATTATTGTGATTTAAAAAATATAAATTTCAAAAACATTTCAGCCGCATGAATATTACTACAAAAAATCTATGTTTAGGGAAACTTCAAGACAAAATTTCATCATTTGCAAACTGAGCAGTGTTCCGGAAATTTTCCTTCGGAAATAGAGAAAGGGAGGGGGGAACTCAACATATTTTTACCAGTTGGGTAATTCTCATTCAATCCCCCTCTCTTACTTAACAAAACTCACGGGTTCTTTGACGGAGTTGAACGAGAGGAGGCAGGGAACCTGTTTTATGAATCTTATGGTGTTTGAAACGTTGTATATCTGGCTCATTGAAGGGGATAGGCCAATTGGTGAATGGAGTATTGCATATCTAGTTACTTGGAGGAGCTATTTTAATCAGGTTATCAGTGCTGCCAGATCTATGGATTTTCAATATCTGAAAAAAAATTAGATGCCATTGCACAAGTCCATTGCAAATTCTGTCGTCATTCCTCGTTTATGAAGATCGCTCAGCAGGGGGAGGGGAGTGGTACCAGCAGATTCCTCGACTACCACCAAGGTTGAAAATTTTTCTTGAAAATTTTCCAAGTCCATTATCAAGGGGAGAACTCGAGATTCGAAATTCTTTCAAGTCCCCTTCCTATCATATATGGCTAAAGGGTTGAAATTTTTCCAAGTCCTTTTCCCATCATATATATAGCTGAAAAGTCGAGATTTTTTGAAGTCCCTCGTCTATCATATATGGCTCGGAGGTAGGAATTTTTCTAAATCCACTTCCTATCATATATGCCTAAGGGTCGGAATTATTTTTTTCAAGTCCTCCTCTGTGACGTCATCAACCTCGCGACCGTGAGATCGGGGGGGGGGGGAGAACTCAAGATTCGAAATTCTTCCAAGTCCCCCTTCTATCATATACTGTATAGCTAGAGGGTCAAAATTTTTTCAAGTCCCTCTCCGTGATGTCATTAACCTCGCTCGCGGACAAAAAATACCTGGGAGTACCCCCAACAAAAGGGATAGCGGGTTCCCCGCTAAAATATATTGGACTTGAACTAGGCTTGGACTCCCCTTGTAATATACTCGCTTCACACTAGTAAGTATGTACACTAGCATGAAAACCTGCCTACAAGCGTGTAGTACACAACGCTATCACTACACTATGTTAAATAGGACCAGGCGCTGTACTCACCGACAGGCCGACATTTACATGGTTGCTTATGGCGCAAAATCAGTTTTTTTCTTCTTTTCTCTCCAAAAATACGACTCACCGTGAAATGTGATGAAGACTATATGTATTCCCCTTATAAGTAATTCTGCGTATTTTGTTATAGGTTTCAGATTTTTTTGTTGAATTTTTTAGAAAAATTATGAAACTGGTCTCAATCAACTGGAAATCAAAAGGCGAATAAATAATGTTCTTATTAGTTTTTAGCCACAATTTGTATTTTTCGAGAAAATTGGAAAAAACTGATCTCGCTCCATGAGCGCCAATGTTGAACCGGCCTTTGAGTGACTAGGGTGC
Organism: Aspidiotus destructor; assembly: GCA_035079395.1. NCBI lineage: Eukaryota > Metazoa > Arthropoda > Insecta > Hemiptera > Diaspididae > Aspidiotus > Aspidiotus destructor. The sequence continues at coordinate 2,794,872 of JAVHKZ010000003.1, read as the reverse complement.
GTAACTAATTCCCGTTCACCCGTTTTCCTAACACTGCGTTTATGGAGAGTGTTCAATGTTCATACTTGTCATTTTTAGGGTACTATAATACTAGTTCTAATGAATACGAATTACTGGCTTTATTTTCCACTGAAATACGAATACAAATACAAGCTCAACGTTTCGACACTCACGTGTCATCTTCAGGAACGTACTGAATGAACAAGATAAAAAGTGTGTAACGAGATAAAAAGTGCGTAATGAAAGAACGAAAAAACACGTCGAGGGATGAAATGAGCCATCGATACGAAGTGATAATAGTAGAATACACGTTGGAAAAGCCACAGGTGTCTGTTTTAAAATTTATCGTATTCTCATCCTTAATAATATTGACGACCTCTAAAATCTTTCTTTTTTTGTCGTTATTTTCTCTACCTAAAACCACAGTCTTGTCAAAGTCAAATTGATGACCAGTGCCGAGAGAGTGGGAGGCTAAAGCAGTATGATCACTACCATTCTGAACATCATTCTTATGCTGGTTTACCCGACGTCTAAGCAACTGACGAGTTTCTCCAACATAAGTACTGGGGCAGCCTCCCTTATCACCAATTGAAGCAATGGATGGAATAAGGGCCTTAAGGACTTAAGGCCCTTTTAGAAGGAAATTATTAAATCGAAATGAATTGATTCTACTGTCTATAAACAACATCTACTGTCTATAAACAACATGTCTACAAAGTAACAAATCTCAAAAATGATTCACAACCATGATAGAAGAGAATAGAAGAGAAAAAAGAACAAAAAAAAAACCAGAAAATCAGATGTCAACGTACATTTTCATCGTTTCACGGAATAGGGGCCTTAGACTTTCATCACTTCAAGCGTTATATAAACTTTCAGGAGAAGATTTTTGAATTGCAATTGATGTGAAATTATTTTTTAGTCTCATACAAACAATATATCCAAATTTGAAGAAAAGTTAGGATGTACGAACAAAAATATTCCACTTTAAATTCTTTGATCAAAAACTACGGTTTTTTCCAAGGCCCTTATTCCATCCATTGCTTCAATTGTTTCCGAAATTGTTATGGACCAACTTTTTGACCTCATCTTTGAAGAATTTTCAACTAAAATTAAGATAGGAGTTAAGTATGTCGATGATAGTTTATTTTATATTCACCACTCAATTTTTGACGATCTTTTTAAATTTTTTAACAATTTTCATGACCGTTTAAATTTTACTTTTGAGACTGAGATTAATTCCACTTTGACTTTTCTAGATATTACTATTATTAAGCTTCATGACAAATTTATTTTCAAACATTTTGAAAAACCTACCTACACGGGCAGGTTCATCAATTTTCATTCGAATCAACCTTTTAAATTTAAATTCAATACGGCTGTGAATCTCAAAAATAATTTTCTCTCCAGTTCTAACCCTCTTTTTCATGATGAAATTTTAAATCATTTTCAAATTACTCTTCAAAATAATGGGTATCCGCGTTCTTTCATTAATAACGTAATTAAAACGCCCCACAATGAAGGTCAACCACCTCGGATACCCCAACGTAAAAGATTTTTCTCTATACCTTACATTGGAAAAAGCAGCACGATCATTCGTAAGCATTTGCTTACCCTTGAACCTAACTTAGGTATATATTTTGGCAACTGCAACACCAGCGGAGAGATATTTTTCTCGCACACTACAGACAAGACCCCGGTGCTAAAAAGATCTGGTGTTGTCTACTCTGTCCCCTGTTCCGGCTGCCCCAGTACTTATGTTGGAGAAACTCGTCAGTTACTTAGACGTCGGGTAAACCAGCATAAGAATGATGTTCAGAATGGTAGTGATCATACTGCTTTAGCCTCCCACTCTCTCGGCACTGGTCATCAATTTGACTTTGACAAGACTGTGGTTTTAGGTGGAGAAAATAGGTATGTTCGCGCGTTGACAGTTTCAACAGGTTCTGTTCAAAGTTGCTGGTTGTGGTGTGTAATCACACACTACTACAGACAACTTTTAACAGAATCTGCTAAAACTGTTAACGCGCAAACACACCTAAAAACGACAAAAAAAGAAAGATTTTAGAGGTCGTCAATATTATTAAGGATGAGAATAGGATAAATTCTAAAACAGACACCTGTGGCTTTTCCAACGTGTATTCTACTATTATCACTTCGTATCGATGACTCATTTCATCCCTCGACGTGTTTTTTCGTTCTTTCGTTACGCACTTTTTATCTCGTTACACACTTTTTATCTTGTTCATTCAGTACGTTCCTGAAGATGACACGTGAGTGTCGAAACGTTGAGCTTGTATTTGTATTCGTATTTCAGTGGAAAATAAAGCCAGTAATTCGTATTCATTAGAACAATTTTTCTTTCCCCAAATAAATTTCTTTTATCTATAATACTAGTATATATGATAGGATTTCGTCCGAGCCATGAGTGATAGATGGGCGACTTGGAAGAATTTTGACCTTGAAACTGTAGGTGATAGTCCAAGCTATAGGTGATAGTAGAGGGACTTGGAAAAATTTCATCCTCCAAGCTATAGTCGTTTGGAGAAAAACAGAAAAATTTTCAAGTCCCAAAGTTATGTTGCCTCCCGGACGGCGGACGTTTTTTCCGGAAAGACCCCCCCCCCCCGGATAAAACAGGTTCCCTGTTGAAAAGGATACAATTGACTGTGTAATTGTGTTGGATCATGACCAAGAAGATGGCGGCAACTAAAAAGTTGGTTGCTTACAATTTTGGAGAAGAAATGGGCACCATTGAATAATTAAGTAAGGTCGGTCAGATATGAGGAATATCAATATTAGACCGTGTCCTATAAAAACTCACAAATGTTTAGTGTTTGTGACCCTGGTGCGGAAGTTCCAGTGTCTTTTGTGACTGCCTAGACTCGTAACTTTGGAAGTGCAGCACTCTCTATTTCAACAACTTGACTAACCTCTAAAGAATTTCTCATTTGTTGGATTGTATCTTGCAATTGCTTTATTTCTTCTCGTTGAGTTTTTTGTTTCTGAAATTCCAATGAAAGCTGATATTTGAAATTTTTCACTTCAAGATCCACTCGTCTAGTTTGAAACTGTAGAAAAGTTTTTAAAGTTTTTTTCAATTCATTTTCTCAATTTTTTAAATCCGATATAAGTCTAGCTAGGCAGCTGAGGAATATTAAAATAGAATTCAAGTTATTCGCACCTGATATCATTGAAAAAGTATCACTTTGTTGTCAAGGGTTGGTATCATTTAGGTGCGGACAATTAGGCGTGAAGAACTGAAAAATCAAGTGGGCGCCCATTCAAGTAGATGAATTAATTTTTTTTATTAAAATGAAACAATTTTTAAAAATTAATTGAGCTATTTCATCATTACCAGTATTAGCAAGGGGAATCACAATATTTCTAACTGATATTAATTTTAAAACAATATTTTTCAACCCTAGAGGTAATGGAAATCCCATTACATTCCAACATTTATTCTGATTTTTTGGTCATCCTGAAGTTTATATTTTAATTTTACCAGGATTTGGAATTATATCACAAATTACAAGTATAAATCAAGAAACTAATAAAATTGAAAATTTTAGTAAAATTAGTATAATCTTTGCTATTTTTGGAAGGATAGCAAATTGATTAATTCCTTTAATAATTTCATCAATAGATTTAATTTATCTACAAATGAATAATTTAAGATTCTGATTTTTATTTCCATCATTATTATTAAAAATTATTAATTTATTAATCTCAAATAATATTAACACAGGTTGACTAAATTATTAACAGTAATTTAATTAATTAAAATAATATTATTTATTAATAAAATTTTTAAGGAAATTAATTCATAATTAATTTAAAAAATTGATACTTTAAATTTACGTTATATGGAAAAAAATTTAATTAATATTGATAGATTATTAATATTTTTAATAATAATAAAATGAATTAATCGATTTAATTCAAGTTCAGTAATAATAAAAAATTGATATAATCATTTTATTTTATTTTTTTTTTAATTGACAAAAATTTATTATTACCTAATATTTTTATATTTTTTAGAATTGTTCCTTCTGAGGGCACAGGGGGCAGTATTTGAGCGAAATGTACTATGAATATAATTGTCAAAAAAAAAAAAAAATGTAAATAAAGCGCTTTGAAATTAATAACAAAAATCAAATTCAAGTTGAATAATAATAAAAAATTAATTCAATTATTTTATTTTTGTTTTTTTTTCAATTAATAAAAATATATCATTAATATTTATATTTTTAGAATTATTTATTTTTACATTAAATTTTATTGATTTTTTAAAAAAATTTTAATTATGATTATAATTCAATCAAAAATTTATTTAATTTAAAAATATTTTTAATTTGATAAATAAATTTTCTTTATTAAATTAATATTGATTTAAATAATTTTATAAATAAATTTTTTATTGCAGAGGGAACAGGATTTAGGTGAACCAAGTTACAAAAAATACGTCACAGCGTCCAAATGAATGCAGCATCTGAATGATTGTTGCGCCTAATTGTCCGCGCCTATATGACCGTAACCCGTTTTCAAATAGACCAATTTCTCATACAATCAATCACTGTACCCGTTCACATGTTTACAAACATCTCAGTTGACTCCCATGAGAAAAACACAGGGAACAAGGATCATCTAAATATATAAAGCAGAAAGTTTGTGTGTCTGTCTGTCCTTTTATAACTCGAGAACTGCTTTACCTATTGACTTGAAATTTTCTTCACATATTCAAGTCATTCAGAAATAAAATTTAATCCATAAATGAGAATTTTAGCTCCCATAGAAAGAAAGTTCTTCTTAAAAATTGTGTCCTCGCTGTACGCGTCACTTAACGCAATGCGATTCAATTCATCAAAAAAAGGTACCTGCACGCAACTGTGGACTGTATTTCTTTCCGCCTACGCTGACATCCTGCGTTCATAAGAACCGGATTGGGACGCTACCTGTTCACGTTAGAGGTGCTCCTTTCTATTTTCCCAACATCAACGGAAGTACGGAAATCTTATAATATGTAGAATATTTTTCTGTCTTTGTACATTATATGGATCTCTATACCTATACTGTAATGCAGCGGTTCCCAACTGTGGGTCGCAAAGCAATCAAAATTTCAACAATTATTGAATTTTTTTTGTCTGAATTTTTCAATAATGTCGAACTGTGAAAATTTTGTACTCAGTGGGTCGTGGTATGAAAAAGTTTGGGAACCACTGCTGTAATGTACATGTTTGTACATCAATATAATATTCCATAACTTTCGAACGCATTCACCTACCAACATGCAATTATTTTTGAAAAATTTTTCTCTATTCGAGTAAAGCTTTCAAATGAATTTTGACGGTTCGGCTCCCTCAGGATGGAGAACTGGGCGAAAAAATTGGAAAAAAACCAGGATTATCAACGTAGTAAAACTGCTACTACTGTGCGCGGTGTTCCAAATATTCAAACGCGTGAGAGAGAACAAAAAATTCAAGTGAATCCAGTCTCTTTTGTTCTCAACCCATCACCGGAAGCACATTTCGATAATGATTAGCGTACACTTGATGATTACAGCTGAAATTTCGGGAGAGACACCCGAAAATATGATAGAGAGTACCGTAACCATGAAAAAACGGCGTGTTTCAGTACTCTCTCTCTCGAAAAAAAGGAAACCAGTACCGGAAATATAATGGCGAGTACTATAAATTGCGAGACTCATTACAGTTGGTAATTAGTCTCGAACAAAAAGGGACTCCGTACACAGCTTTACAGTACATGCTCTCACAATTTTGACAATCATCATCCTTTGAGCGAGAATAAACCCCACATTATTCGAGAATGAGTACTGCGAGATCGTGCGGGAAAGAGTCTTGCTCAAAAAATAGCGTTTACCAAGCGTATGAGTAGTGCGCACTTTTTGGGGCCTTGCCACCTTCGGCAAGGCGAGAGCCCATATGCAACCGCGAAAAAAAAAAAAAAAAAAAAAAAAAAGATTCTCACCCGAAATATTTTCACGCGTGACGAATTTACCTGCACGCAAATTCGTTACGAAATCAATCTATTCCTGATTTCGAATTTCTTGTTCGAGTAATTCGAATCAGCATGAGATCTGTATGACTCACGAAGAACATACCTCAAACTACGAGAGAGGGAAAAAGAAGAAAGTAAGTTAAGGAATTGCATTAATGTCACGATTTTGTATTACAATCGAGTCGTAAACTAAATGGGTTTTTATTGGGGTAGGTAATGAAGTCTATTTTTCGGAATTCGGCAATAGAAATCGAAGAATTTAGATTTCACCTTTATGTTGGAATGCTAGTTCTGCGGCAGGAATGTAAGAGCCCTAATAGTTTTGCTAATCGATATTGTCGACATCAGAAAATTTGAGGGAAGATTTTTATGCGCGACGAATTTACCTGCACGCAAATGCGTCACGCTCTAAGTCGAACCATTTCAGATTTCAAATTTCTTGTACGAGTAAATCGAGCCAGCATGAGATCCGTATGACTCACAAAGAACCTGATTTTTCTTTGTAAACCTTACCTGGAATGCAGTGTCTTTGTTGTTTGATTCGGACGAGTTTTTGAGCCCCTTTTTCCAATTTTCAATCTTTGAACGAATTAGATGTTTGGTAGGACGTCTGTGAAAGACTCAAGTTTTCGTGGGTGAATTGATCTAGGTTGAAATTTGGAAGATGAGTGAATTTTGAACGTTGGATAGTGGAGAAATGAATTATAGAGAAACATGTCAACTTTTGGCCTTTCTGTAGCATCCTTGGGAACAACATTTAGCTTGAACATGGGGAACTAAATACTTGATGGAAACAAATTATCGAGGAAAAATAATATATTTTCTGGCGTAGCCAAATTAATAAAGATCATGTTTCATGTCTTCTATACGGAACGATGCTTCGATCGTTCGCCCCCATCTTGGTGTACTATAAGTCAACTTTAGTATATTTCGGGTTGATGAGATTAGGGGGTCTACTTAAGGGTATTTTAGGCTGACTGCTTTCTGGGACTCACTCGCTTCGCTCGTTCGTCCCGCTTCTTGGTCTAGTATAAGTCTACTTTTTTAGGCTGACTGCTTTTTTGCTCGTTTGTCCCGCTTCTCGGTCCAGTATAAGTCTACTTTAGAGTATTTTAGGCTGACTGCTTCTTGGTCCAGTAGAAGTCTACTTTAGAATATTTCAGGCTGACTACTTTTTGGGACTCACTCGCTCCGCTCGTTCGTCCCGCCTCTTGGTCTAGTATAAGTCTACTTTTTTAGGCTGACTGCTTTCTGGGACTCACTCGCTTCGCTCGTTCGTCCCGCTTATTCTTGGTCCAGTAGAAGTCTACTTTAGAATATTTCAGGCTGACTACTTTTTGGGACTCACTCGCTCCGCTCGTTCGTCCCGCTTCTTGGTCTAGTATAAGTCTACTTTTTTAGGCTGACTGCTTTTTTGCTCGTTCGTCTCGCTTCTCGGTCCAGTATAAGTCTACTTTAGAGTATTTTAGGCTGACTGCTTCTTGGTCCAGTAGAAGTCTACTTTAGAATATTTCAGGCTGACTACTTTTTGGGACTCACTCGCTTCGCTCGTTCGTCCCGCTTATGCTAGTATAAGCCTAGTATACCAGTAGTTTACTACACAATCAAAGAAAGATCGCACGCACATTTCCAACAAAATTAAGGTAGGGCTCGGAGAGAAATACATCTTGGTAAGCCTACTTTAGTATATTTCGGGCTGTAAGATTAGGGGGCTTCAGTTGTTCCGCTTCTTGGTTCCAGTATAGCTTTGGACTGTATGTATACAGGACTCTTAGACCTAGTATAATGCTAGTATAGGTCTAGTATATGAGTAGTTTACATAGTCTAATATGAGCCCTCTCTTGGATAATGCCCATAGTATAAAAGAGCCTAGTATAGTTTTGGACTAAATACAGTATACAGGATTCTCCTAGTATAAACCTAGTATGAGCAATTTGCCCAGTATGACAGTAGTTTACTGCACATATCAAAGAAAGATCTTGCATAATTAGCATGAACAGGATCTAGTATAAACCTAGTACAAGAGCATAAGTCTAGTATACGAGTGGTTTACTGAGTATAATGGTGTCTAGCGGAGCTAATACAAGCCACCTCTTGGGATAAGTTTATGGTAATTTGAGGAGCGGACTGGATACAGTATACAGTTTCCCTAGACCTAGTATAATGCTAGTATTAGCCTAGTATACCAGTAGTTTGCACTAATTAAAGATATGCACGCACGCACATTTCCAACAAAATTAAGGTAGGGCTCGGAGAGAAAAAAATGTAAGTCCCAAGGTCACCTGCACGCACGCACGCAAATTTCCAAATGAGTGCAGGGTCAGAGCAAAGACATGAAACATGTCAAAAATGTGTTGTGACGTCACTCAAGTTATATATGTTACGCCGAATTCACGCAATCGAGGAATGCGCGCAGTAAGTAGAAATTTTGATGAATGCGCGCACTCAGCAACCTCTTTGCTGAGTGCGCGCAATCTGCACAAAAGTCGCGGAATCCGTGCACAAAATTGCCGAATGCGCACAATCGGCGGCAGATTACAGCCGATTGCGCGCATTTGGCACATGAACAGTTTTGGTGATACACTCTTTTTGTGCAGTCACCAAATGCGTGCACTCCTGCGCACAATCAGCGGCAGGTTATAGCCGATTGCGCGCATTCGGCACATGAACAGTTTTCGTGATAGGTGCACTGTTTTTGTGCAGTCGCCGAATCCGTGCACTATGGCACTACTAAGAAGTCATGTTGCCAAATTCTAGCGCCATGTACTAATACAAAGTTGTGAAGTGGAAATATTCAGCTTGTTGATTTCAGCATAAAAATAACAGCATTTGTAATATTTTTTGCGGTTTGTAACGATTTGAGAAATATAGAACTTGGGAAAAAAAAAACGAAATACAAGAAATCTTAGTCGAACAGGATTAAAATAATACATAGATGAATCATGATGAGTGAGCATCTGAGTCGTGATTCAAATTGTAAGAAAAAAGAAACGGAAATTGATGAGCTTACTTTTTGTTATTCTCGCACGTTCGCCCACCTGTTTGCCCACCGTGAAAAGCTGAATTACAGCGCAACCCGGCCTTCACACACGCGCACCTTTTTGTCGCACATTGCTGGCGACAATTGCAGCGGTGAATGTAACAACATTCTAAAAAGTGAACTAAATGATAAAATCAACCCTTCCAAATAGCGATGAGTCAATCAAGGTACGAATATTTGCCTATTACCCATTCACTGAAAGCGCGCACTCAGCAAAAAAAGGTTGCCGAATACGTGTCAAAAATGATTTACTTCCTTTCGATTGCGCGCATTCAGTAACCTTGTCTCTGATTGCGCGCACTCAGCAAAGAGGTTGCCGAGTGCGCGCTTTCATCAAAATTTCTACTCACTGCGCGCATTCCTCGATTGCGTGAATTCGGTGTAACATATTATACGAGAGTACGAGACGTTTTCTTATTTTACTTTTGCATAGCAATTTACAAATTTCGGAAGTTTTTCATTATCGTAGACGTACGTCAATCTGTGCAGTCTCTACAAGTTTTATTTTTGCATAGCATTTTTTTTTCGGTACAGTCTTCGGCAAAAGTGTAGTACAAAGGTTATTTTTCTTGGTACCTCAACAATCATAAAATACTGCGTATATTCTTTGAACAGTCTCTCTCGGTTTTTAGGTCTGAGTAAGACAAGAAGTTACAAATATCTTTGGGTCTCAGAACTTCTGGATCTCTCAAACTCCTTATCTCATTAGTAAAGAAGAAACTCCAGAACGTTTGAGTCACAATTTTCCATGTTCCAATAATAATTTGAGAGAAAGAAGAGTAACTTACGGTCAGGGAATAGAAAGAAAAAAAAAAAAAAAAAACCAAGAGACCCGGATACTGAGGCGCAGAGCGACTCAGTCTTGTTTTTTAATACACGTAACCAAAATATACGCAGTAGTTTATCGTTATTTCGAGAGCGAATATTATTTTGTTCGGTAGAGAGTACCGAACGTCGTTCAAGAAAGACTACCGAACGTGCGCGCTAGTGGTAGTCGTTGTGTCGAGAGCGTGTGTCGTTAAATTGAGAGCGAGTATCTTTTTTTCGGGTAAGACACCCGAGCAGTTCGAGAAAAACTCAGCCGCGGCTCATGTGTTGCATTAGACCAGCGTAAGCATCTATACCGAAAATTTGTCCTGTCACGTGTTAGGACCCCGTAGGTCAGTTAGTTAGGGCGCCGACAGATAGGTAGGTAGGAACTCAAAGGTCGCGGGTTCAAGCCCCGCCATGGCAAATTTCGAAATCGAATTTTATCGGCAATTTTAATTCTCAAATCTGTTTTTTTACGAAAATAATAATGATGGTCGCGCGTCCCCATAAGATAAGTAGAGAGTAACGTACGTACGTCACTGAGTATCGTTTTCTCGGGTATCACGCCCGAAAATTTGGTATTCCGTCTCAACCATAATATATAGTCAAAGGTCTCAACTCGTCAGTACGCGTTGACGAAAAGTTCGGGTGAGTACCGAACATTTTCGAGAGACAGTATCGTGCGCGCGCCACTCTCTCTCGTTCGCTCGGGGGTCACGCTCAATTATTTGGTATTCTGTCTCGACTTATCGATACACGTTCATAAAATGTCCGGTTGTGAGTACCGAATATTTTAATAACGTTTCCTCTTCATTGCGCGATGGAGTCTCCTTTACGCTCGATGATGTCTGCTTTTTGTTCCTTAATGTGTATCGTAATATCGTCCTGTCACCGACACAGATCTGTGGTCACCGATCGACTGTGTTTTTCGGCAGTCTCTCCCGTAATTACGACAGTCTCTCCCAAAATTTTCTTTCGGTGTACACATTGAATGTTATTGGTAAAAATAAAGTATTGTCAAAAAGTGCTGAATTTTTGAAAGATGTAGAGAGCTAGCAAAGCGGCCCCGGAGACGCAAGGTATCTTCAAAAATTAAAACTCGGATAGCTACAAAACACAGATATCTACTCAACACACAGCTGGCGGTCAGGTGCGCCAGAGGCGCACCGCCAACCGCTAGTTGAGTATAAATAAGAAAGCTAGAACCCTACTATGAATGGCACGGCGGTTACTTCATGATTTACAGGGTTTCAACGTTCATAAACTTCTGATTATTGAGAAATTTCGTAGCACCGATTAGTGCGAGGATCTTTGCTCTTTATATTTTTCTTATGGAAGTCTAAAGATTTGTAAGCACCATACGCAACTTTGATTTACAACTATTACCACAAAATTTGTCTATTGACAAATGCGTTACTGAGATATTCTTGTTTCGATCCACAGAGCGACTCAAATTTTACTTCTTATTATACGTGAACTCAAATTACGTTATTATGGCTGAGTTAGGCGGGTGAAAAGGTGTCGCTTTCAAGATGAGTAGTAATACTCTGTGATAAGACAAGAAGCGGGATAAAAAGTATTTCATTATTACCCGCTGCGTGAAGAACAGGGTAATAATGGAAGTTACCAGTAATTTTGATAGAGTTCGCTTGCTGTAAATCGCAAAGTTCAAAGTTTTGATTTATGTCTTCGTTCACTTATAATAAAAAGTACATTATAAAACTAGATGCATTCAAGTGCGCTTCATCAACTCGTGCGTTTGCTTCACTCGCTTTCGCTCGTTTTGCAAACCTTCGCACTCGTCGAAAATCGCGCACTTTATGCATCTAGTTGTATGATATACTATTTTCTCTTCGTGCGTTATGTGTTAGCTGTCTACCTGACCGTAAAGTCCTTTCCACCAGAGAGTGTCAAAACTTGACGTCGCTTTTCAGATACGGCGGTTGCATCGGTGAGTATACGGGGGCCCTCGCCGATATCCATAGCCCTACATGTAGTAGTGTCGAGTTTTGACTCCCTCTCGTGAGACGGCCTTTGAGCTTAGCATAATCATTTTACATATTTTGTTTCTTTGTATCTATATATAATTGTAGGTATACGCAGAGTAATACCTGTATCTTATTCTTCAAATCGACCATCAAGTTCTTCATTTCTTCGTTTTGTTTCGTTAAACGCTCTCTTTCTAGCAGATGTTTGTCTTGAGATATTTTCAATAGATGCTTATAGCGATCTCTGAGAGAAGTGAGCTCACAGAATTGTCTGTTGTAACGAGTCTCCAAGTCATTGTATGATCCACGTATCTAAGTAAAACAATTTAATAAGGTTAAAAATACACCTATATGACCAAAATTGAAATGAAACACTATTTCAGTCAATTTAACCTCAGATCCGTCAGCTAGTTAGGTATCATTTGAACTATTCTATGCGAGGACTTGGGAGGATACTAAAAAATCAACATACGCAAAGCCATACTAGGCTATGTGAGGGGGGAACGGGCGTGGAAAGGAAAATGAAGCAAGAGGCTTCAATCGAGCACCTTGTCATACATTATACCAGGCTAAAACTGAGTTCAGCGGTGGCGATCATGTAGGTGCTCTCGAACCCGAGCACCACATCAAAAATTAAAATTTGCCTACAACTAAAAATTTAGAAGAATGATGAACCACTCTTCAGTCATCCAGCCACGAGAAGAAAAATGAGCACTACACGGGGCAAAAATGGATCACCACCCCTGACTGGGTTAGAAATATTGGTGGAGGGGGTAGTAACGGGCCTTTGAGAAGATTGAGCCATTATATACTGTAACCTAATGCACCGGTATATTGGGCTTGACTTTTACTAGTACTACTAGGTGTGTTGTAGTCACTTCCATATGCTGTAGGCACTTCTAATTTCCTTACTGTAGATCTAGCGTTCTCCTTATCGTAGAAGTTACCTTTATTCTCTTCTAATGAATACGAATTACTGGCTTTATTTTTCACTGAAATACGAATACAAATACAAGCTCAACGTTTCGACACTGACGTGTCATCTTCAGGAACGTATTGAATGAACAAGATAAAAAGTGCGTAACGAAAGAACGAAAAAACACGTCGAGGGATGAAATGAGCCATCGATACGAAGTGATAATAGTAGAATACACGTTGGAAAAGCCACAGGTGTCTGTTTTAAAATTTATCGTATTCTCATCCTTAATAATATTGCGACGACCTCTAAAATCTTTCTTTTTTTATCGTTATTTTCTCTACCTAAAACCACAGTCTTGTAAAAGTCAAATTGATGACCAGTGCCAAGAGAGTGGGATATAATATACGAAATGACGAGATTAATGTGCGCTCTTCTAGCCTACTCCGTGACAGACTATCGCAGGTCATCCCTGATCCTGAATACCGTTTGGTTTCGTTTGATGCGGTCGCCATGTTCACCTGCATTTCGGTACCCCTGGCAATTGATGTCATCAAGAAACGGTGGTCGGAGCTTTCTGGCATACACACAGCACTCGACAAGGAGACATTTTTCAAAGTTTTAGAATTCTGCTTCGATAACGGCTACTGTCAATACAACGGCACAACATACAAACAAACCAACGGCGTAGCTATGGGCAATCCCTTATCACCAATTGTTTCCGAAATTGTTATGGACCAACTTTTTGACCTCATCTTTGAAGAATTTTCAACTAAAATTAAGATAGGAGTTAAGTATGTCGATGATAGTTTATTTTATATTCACCACTCAATTTTTGACGATCTTTTTAAATTTTTTAACAATTTTCATGACCGTTTAAATTTTACTTTTGAGACTGAGATTAATTCCATTTTGACTTTTCTAGATATTACTATTATTAAGCTTCATGACAAATTTATTTTCAAACATTTTGAAAAACCTACCCACACGGGCAGGTTCATCAATTTTCATTCGAATCAACCTTTTAAATTTAAATTCAATACGGCTGTGAATCTCAAAAATAATTTTCTCTCCAGTTCTAACCCTCTTTTTCATGATGAAATTTTAAATCATTTTTAAATTACTCTTCAAAATAATGGGTATCCGCGTTCTTTCATTAATAACGTAATTAAAACGCCCCACAATGAAGGTCAAACACCTCGGATACCCCAACGTAAAAGATTTTTCTCTATACCTTACATTGGAAAAAGCAGCACGATCATTCGTAAGCATTTGCTTACCCTTGAACCTAACTTAGGTATATCTTTTGACAACTGCAACACCAGCGGAGAGATATTTTTCTCGCACACTACAGACAAGACCCCGGTGCTAAAAAGATCTGGTGTTGTCTACTCTGTCCCCTGTTCCGGCTGCCCCAGTACTTATGTTGGAGAAACTCGTCAGTTGCTTAGACGTCGGGTAAACCAGCATAAGAATGATGTTCAGAATGGTAGTGATCATACTGCTTTAGCTCCCACTCTCTCGGCACTGGTCATCAATTTGACTTTGACAAGACTGTGGTTTTAGGTAGAGAAAATAACGACAAAAAAAGAAAGATTTTAGAGGTCGTCAATATTATTAAGGATGAGAATACGATAAACCTTTAAAACAGACACCTGTGGCTTTTCCAACGTGTATTCTACTATTATCACTTCGTATCGATGACTCATTTCATCCCTCGACGTGTTTTTTCGTTCTTTCGTTACGCACTTTTTATCTCGTTACACACTTTTTATCTTGTTCATTCAGTACGTTCCTGAAGATGACACGTGAGTGTCGAAACGTTGAGCTTGTATTTGTATTCGTATTTCAGTGGAAAATAAAGCCAGTAATTCGTATTCATTAGAACAATTTTTCTTTCCACAAATAAATTTCATTTATCTTTATTCTCTTGCTGCTCGAATCAATCTGAAAAATCGTTCTCGCCCGAAAAACTAGCGGAGCCGGTTCGCTCCCGCGTTCGTTGCAGTTTTCTCCCTCGAAGCGTTAACCATTTCCACAAGGATACGGGAAGCTTCGAACAAGGGAAGGGGTTGGTCGCGTTTAGCGTGTCGCTAAGAATTTCGTAGCATCGTGAGTCACAGGTAGAAGAGGTTGACGCGCAACAAGAAACATTCGAATGCAAAATAAATATTCCCTTTATTAAATAAAAAGATCTTCTACAGGTGTTACTCGCTCGGCTCGTTCTTTGTGAGCTAATTACCCTAGAGACTTATACTATAGACTGTAAGCATGGTAGCTAGTGTTACAGTACCAATACTATTCTCCATACAGTCACGATGTTTTTTTTTTTATATTTGGCTCTGCTATATTTTAAGGGGATAAATTCAAAAAAAGAAAGAAAAAACGCGTTGGAATCGAGAGAATTTTTTTCACGACTTGAAAAAACGTTCTCCCCCTAGTAATGAGCCGAAGACGTTCTCGGAGAGTAAATAATGGCACAAAATAAGAAATATCGGTACGAACTTTCTTGTACTTCAAAGTGAGTACGCGCATTTCCTCTTCATGCGACTTCAATAAATGAGGAAGATACGATTCTTGCGATTCGTATTTTCTTAGGGCAGAATCTTGTCTTTTGTGAATTGTCTTCAGTATTCGGTTCTCATTTTCAAGATCCTGCGCAGTACATACACGTAATCATTTGACTTTTTCATAACACGTAGGTAATTAATATAATGGTCTTACAGTTATTCTTTTTTGAGCTTCTATTAGCTCACTCTGTAGTTGCTTAACCCGCAAAAATTTCGCAGATAAAATTCTTTGAGCTGTCGAATTAATGTTGTTTTTCTTAGATCGGCTTAACATGACTATTTGATTAGCCATCAATGCTCTGTAAACTCCATTGCTCGAGGCTACAACATTGTTCAAAACGAGTGAATAAGCGTGGATAATTCCTACAAGCACGTAGTGTAATTTATTTGTATCTCATAATACAACAATTATTTTACAAATGTGACTCATGGGAGGAGGGGAGGGAATAATAGGCCTCCAGTAGTCCCTCTGAAATAACCTCTTCACCGAATATTTCAGCGCTTAATCTCAATTCTCCGTCGCTACAGAGGCGAAATGTGACTTCTCCTTGGAACTTTCTCTGCGCAAATGTGTATTTCCCCGAAAAGTCTGCCATTTATGATCTCTGTAAATGGCCATTAGATCGTGTTATAAATGCGAGTAATTTCCATACGTTCTCCCTGGCACATACTGTCGCGCTACAGCACGCAGCTGTCATTCATTACCTCTAAGCAATCTTTGGGGTAAGGTTCTAATACATACACGAAGAAAAAACTCGGCGCTTCGCGCCTCTCCCCCCAAATATCTCACTTTCAGTAAAACTGAATAGGATAGAGCGTGGAACACTTCTTTCTTCTGAAGGTGTTTTTTTAGTTTTTTCTAGTAAAGGATGTATAATATTATAGGAGGGAAATATTAATAATAATTGAAAATTTTCTTCAATATAATATTTTTTCGTCATCCTTGCCCTCCAATAAACTTTGGTTGATTCAACTAACAACTGTATCTTCTCTATAATAAAAAAAGAGATAATGTGATGGAAAGTAGCTCTAACACTTAATATTTAAATCGGAATGCCCCAAGCTGAAATTGTGAGAGAATTTTGTGCCAGTATTTTTTGTGAATATGCCAAAAAAAGAAAAAGTAATTTGTTGATAATTGATTCTGAGGGGAATAGTGGAAGAATTGGATGATAGTAATAATTGAGGACGTATCTGTCAAAAGGGCCTCCGCAAGGAAATATTAAACATAGAAAAACGAATTTGAAGTTTTGATAGGATATAACTTTATAACAATAAGTTCAATCAAAAAAAGTGTAAGGGCCGGTTTTACCAATTGTTTTAATCCGAGTTTAACTGCGCAATTCAAGTTTAAACTCTGATTACGAGTTTAGTGGTCAAACTGGCCATTTTTTAAAGGTTAAACTGGAGTTTAACCAACATTTTTTAACTGGCCGAAATTGAGCAGTTAACTTTAATCTTGGTTTAACTAATCTCAATCAACAGAATTTGGTAAAACCGGCCCTAAGAACAAAAAAATTGAAGAGCAACTCTTTTTCTATAAGGTGCAATAATACATTGTCAATCGGTTGACTATTGAATTCAGAGGAAACAGGAGAGAAGATATTATGCCGAGGCCCCTCTTACGGAGATGGGTAAAATCCCATGTACAAAAAACAAGAAAAAAAAAAAAAAAAGATTGGCAATGAATTGAAAAGTCCAAAAATCATGGTCTCCGCAAAAAGGGCCTCCGCTCGACGGAGGCCCTTTTTACAGATATGTCCTCAATTAATATTTCTCTGAGAAATCATTTCGCAGAAAAACATTTTGCAACATCCTATTGCTTTCCCTTTCTTCTTCTCATTAAATTAGATTTTATATATAATATATTAACTTTTTAATTTTATTTAAAATTTTTTTATCAAAATTTTTATTAAATTATATAAAATATTTAAACTATTCAATATTTTAAATAAAAAATTATAAAAAATTTTGAATATTTTTAAAATTATTTCATTTAAATTAGTTTTCAAAATTTTAATTTTAATTCATTTTTGAATTAAAATTTATATTTAAAATAAATATAAGAATTAATAATGAAATTAATATTTAAAAAAAATTTTTTTCAAATATTTTTGAATAAAACTTTTTAATAAAAATTATTTCAATCTCCAAAATTGATATTTTAAAATTTAAACTTTTTTTATTATAAATTTACAATTTATAATCATTTTATTTCAATTTATTAAATTAGAAAAAAAAATAATTCAAATAAAATCAGACTGGATTTAATCTTGATTAAATTTTTATATTATCGTACAAAAGGATTAAATATGATTTAAATATAATTATTTAAGAGGTACTTAAATTTAAAATTTAATAGACTATAAAAATTATTTTTAAATAATAAAAATTATTCAAATTTCAATTATTTTCAAAATAATTATTTATAATTTATAATAATCAAATTATAATTATAATAATTCATTAAAAAAATTATGAGGTCAAGTTAATAATTTTAATATTTAAAATTTTAAAAATCAATTTAAATAAAATGAGAAAGATATTTAAAATTTTTATAATTTTTCATTTAAAATATTTTTAATTAAGTTTATATTTATTTTTAATTATTTTTTAATAATTTTTTTATTGATTGATTTTTATATAAGTTTTTATAATTCAAATTCAAGCCCGCAATGGAGGACGACCAAATATGAACTGTGGTTAGCTTTGATGAATAGATTTCATCTTCAAGTCACAATCTTGGTTTTGCAGGTAGGAAGAGCTAAAAAGGTTTTTTAGAGGGTGTATTGCAGAAGGGAAGGGTCAAGCAAAGATGTAGAGCTTCTATTCAATAGAAATTTACTTCATTTAATAGGAATCTACCCTTTTTCACCTTCCTCAGGTAGAGAATCAAATTAAGGACAATCTATATACAGTAGGGTGTTTAACAAAGGTGTACCCTTTATCAACTATTCAGCTAGACAGTAAAATATATCTCAGGTAGAGCATTAAATTTAGGGCACCCTGTACTGGTGTCGATGTCGTTTATTGAGACGTCGATTTTTCAAAAATAGCACCTAATAGATAATATAGACGTGTTCCACGTCTTCAGTCATGACGATAATCTTCGACTGGACCGGCTTTACTATATTGTTTAGTGAAAATTACCACCAAAATTTTCCAGTCTAGGCAGAGCCGCCAAAGTTCTTAAAAATATATTGGACAAAGTGTCACCCAGGATGAAGATTAGACGGCTAATCTGTCTCGCATCAAGAGCGAAGGAACGCATCTAAAGAGCTGAAGTATTGTAATAGAGACGATTTCGGGTACCAATTAATAATGTCTTTTCTTTCATTAAGTTCTACTCTTTAATCATTAAGGATGATTTATGAATATAACTTGTAAACGCAAAGAATAGGTATGTACTTAAAAACTATTGAGTCGCAAAATTCAATACGCGCAGAATTATAACCCATTAGCGTGCGAACGCTCGAGGGACTATTCGATTGATATTAGATAAATGTACATCAAGAAATTTATTACCGTAATAAGAGTTTATCTTTTTTTTAGTTGATCCGCTAGAAGATGAGCTGGTTCGTGTTGAATTTGATTCTTTACTTTCTAGGTCGCCTTTTATTTCAAGTACTTTCCTATAAATACAAAAATAGCCTGTTCATTTCAATTATATGATTTCAAAATAATTATGCAGGTCTATGAATTTAATTAAACTTAAATTGAGGTATTATGACGGTTTGATTTGATGATAAACAGTGTGACGAATTCATCATACAAAAAGTATATATTTTCCAACTAGGGGCTCCTTCTAAAGATGCCCTAATGGATTTTCAGACGATATCTACTGTCAATTCGTGATCGCGAGACTGAATTTCCGAACAAGCATTCCTTCTTAAATCCACCACCGATTTTAGAACTATTTTGAATTTGTTCACCAAATTTTTATTCGAACTATCAACGCGAGATTGAATTGTAATTATCTACGTAGGTACCTACTTCTCTTTGCAAATGGATAGACCGTTTTTGTTTTTTTCCGCATTTGTCGTTAGATTTTCAGCGTTCGCCAAGGATGAAGATATTCTTTCTTCTGTCGCAGAAACCATCATCGGTGAGTATTCTAGTCAGGCATTCAACAATAATCCATTGGTACCAGCATTCTTTGATTTCAAATAAGTGTTATATGCTCGAAAGATTGAAGTAAGTAAACCTCTTATGGTATCCATAACTACCAAATTCAACAAGATCATAATGTCGATTACCGCAGTGATGCGCGCATATTCATTGCTTACATTATAATGAAAATAATGTTTTGCGTAAGAATACCTGAAATATCAAAGGTACCTACCTACCCTATCAAAAAAATTGACCAAATCAGCTGCTGAAAGGTAGTACCGAATTTGGCACAGTTTTTCAGCAGCTGATATGCTGCTGATGCTACCTACTGACAATACGTCATACCGGTACTTTGTGCGTTTTAGTAGTTGTTTCAGCACCAAATCAGCTGCTGAAGCTACTGAAAAGTGTGCCAAATTCAGTAACTTTTCAGCTGCTGATATTTACGTAAATTTTTTGATAGGGTACAGATGTTTTTCTTTTTCTTCTTATAACAACCTAATACAATTGAGTACAATTAGGTAGGTAGCCTACATAGCGAATTAAATGGGAAAAAAGTAAGAGAAAAAAAAAAGACTACAACGTAAGAATTACAATACTGATAAAGTGCCCGTTAAGGAAAAAAAGAAGAAATTGGCAAGGGGGACTAGCATCAAGGACCTAGCTCGGTCGAACGTCGGAGAAAGAGTCAAAGCAAGGAGCTATGTATCTACAAATTTCATACATTTATGATTTTTAACCCATGGCAAAAGAATTAAGATTTAAGATCTTGATACAAAGAGTTCCCTCAAATTTTACTTTTTTGTGACAGAACCCAATTGACAATTTTGGTGCGATTTTCGCAGTCAAAACGCAGTATTATTCTACAGTAAAAGAACAGCGGTTTTTGCTCCACTAAAATCGCACTAAACGCAGCAATTTTAGCGCCGAAAATCGCTGCAACGATATAGTGCAGCGAATAAACGCGGCAAAAATGCTGCGATAAATAGTAGTATAATCGCTTCAGGGCGTGGAATCGCAGTAGAGAGGGATCCTCAGTTTGAGAGAAGATTTTTTGATTGTAGTGCGTGTTTTGGCCACCGAAAGCAATACAAGCAAAGGATTTTTGGATGATTGAGTACCCTGACATATGTACCGTGAGGAAAAGAAATGTTTATCCAATTGGTTTTCTCAACGGAACTGATAACTAAACTATGCTCTCAAACAGTCAAACATGAACATCATTACCTAACATTAATTGCGTTCTAATGAGAAACTCCTGATTCAATAAGACAATGAAAAAAATCATACAAATGGTCGCAATTATAATTTACAATATTCACAGTCTTTTGTTTTACGTTTTATGTCTTGATGAATACTTTTATTATAATTTGTTCGTAGTTGCGCTGGAGTCATGGTTACACTTTTTTCATGCTGTGGCGCTTTCCGCCTACCAGAAAAAACCTTTGCGACCTAAAAGGGTACTGGCAATGGTACTGGTGAACCGGTGACAATACCATGTCACGCTACATTAAGATGAACCGGTGACAATACTATGTCACGCTAAATTAAGACGAATAGAAACGACCAACACTCTCTACACTTGCCCTCATCATAACTAGTTCTAAACTGTATCATCGGTAGCAACCCTTTTTTGTTTATTGTTTATTGGGGTTTGTAAAAATACATGAAATTTATCTGCGACTAAAATACTACAAACTGCAGTAAAATCGCAGGGAAAAGAAGCAACATATTCGCGGCAAAATTCAAGTGCGACCAATCGCTCAAAATCCGCTGCTAAAACACTTGCTTCTAATCGACCGAAGGTTCTAGTGCGTTTGAGAGGCGATAAATTGCAGCTCAAGAGCTGCTTTTTAAGTGCTTTCAATCGCGGAAACATTTAGGCGTTCCAGACGATAAATATCGCCAAAATCGTAGCTAAAATTTTTGAGGTGCGACAGATCGCCTTTAAAAAGTTATATTTTTGCAGTAATGCGACAATTTGCTCCAAAACTACTGCGTTTTTGTCTTCCAAATTGTCAATTGGGAAGTGTCTTCCAATTTCGGGTAGTTCGTTGAATTTTTTTTTTCGATCTGCAGACAACGACTCCCTCAAATTCTCGAATAATTGCTCGAGTCTTCCGAATTCAAATTCCTTACCTAACTCAATTGACGAGAATATTAGTTCTTGGCTATTAAGAATGTAAGAGTTGTTTGCAAGAGCCATGCGGTGGTGAGAGCGGAATAAGGTTTTTTTTTTAAATTTCAGTCATTATAAATACCAATGTTAATTTTATTAGCTTTCGAGTTCTGAGTTATGTATTGTGCAGGTAATAAATACTGTTTGGCTGAGCTAAAGTGCCATATCAGAAGTCTGCTGTACCTACACAGTTAAACTGCCGTATATCCAAATAGACGACCAGGCAAACTGTATCTTTCAGACAATTGGTGCGAGTGGGTAAATCATGATAACGCACCACTAAAACTCCATTAATGGAAAAACAGGGAAAAATTCAAATCCAAGAAATTGGAGTTTTGTTTCACCTTTCACATATGATGACCACTCGAGCTCTTCTCTGAATTGTGGTCGAACCGTTTCACGTAGCATACATCGAATAAAATCTGCTTACACTAGTCGATAATATTGCCTTACAATTATCATGTTTACTCTTTCAAATTTTCATAGACAAACGGTACCACATCGTTGGCAAAGTTTTGGAAAACTGGCGCTTGCTCCGGTCCGGAATTTGGGAGCGTTACCTAACCCGAATTCCTGGAACCGCTCTTTTAGCAGCATGACACAGAAATCCTCCAACGGTGTCGAGGTGGGGGATGCGCAGCTAGGCGCCAATTCAACAAATATTTTGGTCACATTTGAAGAGGATAGTGGAGTGTGTACCCACCGTGTGACCACCCGGGGACCGGTGCTCTCAATTTCACAGCGTCTTTGGAATTTGAATCCGATCGAGGAGTCTCTTCTTAATGTCCATAGAACTGTCTGGATCGAGAACTCCATGATTAAGGTCCTCTCTGGGCACACTCACGACGCAAAATGCGGAATCCGTTACAAATGTATTACGTTTGGAGCATAATATCAATTCCCTGCCCGACCATCGCAGGATATTTTGCTTGATACCGGACACGCGTGCTCGCGATAGTTTAAATAATATTCCGGATTTGCCTTTCTCTGATTGATAGTGAACATTTCGTGTCGATGCACGTACACTGACGTATATAATTATGACGTTCCCTACCTAAAGTCAAAGAGCACACTCCTCAGAATCCATACTCAGAATCAGAGCTCAGCAGTCAGCGCGTATGCATCCCTGCCCAGTGTAGCCACGGGTGACTGCGTTGTACACGGTCAACATTCAATTTATACCTACTGCGGAGCCGGCTGCGCTGCCGATCGATTTTGATAAAATTGTTGTTAGGATCGTTATCTCTCGTACTGAACCTCGAAAAAAATGTGTTCGGAGTTTTACTTCTTCAAAGTTAAATACTCTACTCATAATTAAGATGTATGTATTTTGAAAACTTCTTAGTATTTCAGAAAGTCCGGGACCTCCACAATGTTGACCATTTATGAAGCCATTATACTGTTTCGCTATCTTCCGAAGGTAAATTTTACCGACTATTCAACTACATAATTCAACTTTTGACTCATAGATCATTCTTTCCGCAGAATGAATTAGCTGAAAGTGTCAAACGCGTCGCTGGATTCATATACGATAAAGAAGGTATTTTACGAAATTTGTTGTATTTGGGTGGTGGAAAAACTCCGATGAGGCAGAGTAAAAACAAGACTCCATTTTCGGAAGCTCAGTAAGTTTCACAGGAACTACGTTCATACAATTTGGGGTAGGAATTGATTCTTATCTTCTTTCATTCGTTCAAAAGTTACCTCTACTACGAATTTAATGCACCGAAAATTAAAATATCGGTTATCCGTGATGACTTGACGCGAGATACGGACGTTATTCGACATAGTGTAATTCCAATCCGCCTTGAATTTGATCGTGTTAGAATGAATGCGACGACAGTAAATCCCGATATTGATTATGATGCGTGCACTTTTGAGGAAGAGAACACTATAGTTCCTCACAGGTAAGGATTATTTTTATCATGTACAGCTTAGTCGGATCAGAAACTGAATCAAATTTTGTTTCCAGACCTGAGGTTATTAAGCTTGTCGATTTGGCCAAACGTATAACGAAAAATAAGAGAAGAAAAATGGTCAAACAAAACACCAATTGTGATTTCTACCCATTTCAGCGTTGAACCTTGTCTGTTAGTCATTGAACATAATTTTATAGTAAAGTTCTTATGTACGCAAATCGGTATATTTATTCAAAATTCGAAGAAGTACACAGAGACAATGAAGATACGAGTTTGAAAAATGAAATTGCGGCGTATTTCACTTCTTCTTCTTCTTGGCTTTGCCTGGTAACGCAGTTGGTGCTTTGAATACAACTCTGCAGCAAATAATTCGAAAATAGTAATTAGTAGACGACAACAAACCTTGGAAGTATAGAAATTTGGACGAAATGAATATAATGGAAAACTGGGACGGAGATAAGAGAAAAAGAAATGACGAGATAAAAATATAAGGAATTTAGGATTAATCGTCAAAGCTAAACTTAGTTAATAACATTAAATACTACACTTACTCGCAAGTCGTACAAATGGGAGTGAATTTACAGAAAACTGCAAAATAAATAGGTTGAGATTAATATGGAAACGAATAGAAGAAAGAAAAAAATGTAAATTGCTCCTACTTGATAAGCATACGGAACAAACATAGCCAATGTCTATCAATTCTCGATGACAGAAACACAGAGGTCGATAGTCTACTTTGCTGGGAGGTGGTACCACCAATTTCTTCCTAATAGCCGGATCAGGTAAAAATATCCACTAAAAATGACAAAATATGCGAAACCATTAAAATTATAAATCAACACAAGGCAGCGTTGAACATCCTCACTTACTAATAAATACTGCAGTAATGCACACAAATTAGGAACTCTAAAAAATACGCCTTCCGTAATATCGCAAGCCTGTTGTAATAATGCTATATCGTGCTCCAAACTGCATACATCAATAGTTACGTTCTGAAAAATGAAATAATGGAACGTGAATAAGCCTCGAATTGGATTTCGAAGAATAGTTCGACTCTGATAATTACTTGTTTCTGAGCGGTGAATATTATGTTCATAAAACGGACATATTTGTCGCATTCGTTATCACTTCCGGTAATTATGAGGATTCTTGAATTCAGAGTTACGCCAGCTTCTAATTCTCTTTCGAGCCTGTAGTACACGAGTTTGGATAAGATTGCATTCCAGAATCAAGCAGATGGAGAGCATCTTACATACCTCGATATATAACACAGAGCCTTTGCGCAAGCCGCACCAATCAATGGTTCTGTACTTGAGATTTCCTTCTTAACATTTTGAAGAATAAAATTTGAGACGTTTACTCTAAGCGTGTACTCCAGCTGAGAAAATATTTCGCATTGCCCTGAAGTTTGTCGTAAATTATTGAGACTTATGTTATCGTCCGGGTATACGAACTTGCTAAAACGTATCAGCAATTAATACTTAAACTTAAAATGTGAAATATCTGAGAAAATCAAGAATCCTAGAAATTACCAATCCGAAGTATCCACAACGACTACGGCGGCTTCATTCGAGGACTTCAACATCAAATGACAATTCATGAACACAGTTACAGCGTTCAAATATTCGGGCATCCTGAGTTTATTCTCGCAAATAACATTATGCGTGAGACTGGTATCTAGGATCACGACTAATAGACTTTTTTCAGTTTCTGCAAAAAACAAGAGGGAAAATATCAAGAGAATTTTTGTAAGAAACCTAATATTATGAAAGTAAAGAATAAAAAGTTACCCATGGTGAATCACAGTAAAAAATTCTACACTACTTGGAATGAATGAGTTTGAAGTGACTTTATCTCAATCAATTTATTGAGAGACTCATCAAACGAGTGGATGACTTTTGTTTTTGATCGTCTAAAAGTACTGAGCTCTCATGGGTTGATTTTAAATCAACGAAGAATCGGGTGTCTATCAACTATAATGTCTATTTTTGTTTCTTTCTTCATCTCTTCGTGAAACCATATTGAATATTTTAAAAGAGTTCTCTACATGAAGTTATTTAAAACGGATTTTGTATTAGAAACAATTCGATCTGCGACCATCTAACCTAACCCGGAAGACTGAAAGTTGTGAGTATAGTTGTCAAGTTGTGAGATAAGAAGACCGAAAAAACAATGATAAATGTTAAATGGCAACACTGAATCTTATGATAAAAAAAGCTTCCTTCCTCGAACAAAGCATGAAGTTGGAACCATGGCACGGAGCACGGAGTCACCATTTTGTTCTCAGCTCATGCCGTCAACCGTCGTGCGAGGTGCGTTATCGTATTCTAATATTTTGGTGAGAGAAGCTCAAAGCTAATGTTTATTTTTATGATAACTCTGACGAACAGCTGATAAGGAAATCTGCTGAAGTTCGTTCTCTGGTTCATAGTTTGACGATCAATAATTGAGTTTGCGAAGCAAGGAAGCAGTGTTACAGCATTGCTGATGAGGGCGAAAGACGTTTGACTCCCCATCAAAGTTGAGTCAGGATGCAAAATTCAATCAAATGGTTAAATGAGGTGAGATACGTTTTCAATTTGAAAAGTAACGCATTAACGCATTATTGGGCCGTTTAAACCGAACTTCGGATTTATCATTCTCATATTGGTAGATCTATGAAGTTATTTCCTTATAAGGGTCAACAGCCCTTCCTCAACATCATCGTATCCCCAGAACCGTCAGAATCTCATCTAGATTGTAGAGTATCTCACGCTAAGAAACGCTGTAACTGCCATTCATCTGGAAAAATTTCGATAGAGCTAACACTAAGACTTTCGACGTAAGAATTTTGAATGTTATCAATTGCCGATCGTCTGACTTCTTCTTTTCAATAGGAGTGTTTGAATTTCAGATTTAAAAATTGTTAATTTTAGATATAATTGCCTGGTAGCTCATTATGGGACGAGTTACGCGAAGGAGGAAACGTAGGAAAAGTTATTCTTACACTTTGGCAGCTTCCATCAATCACGAAGAAACGTTTGTAGAACTTATTAAATGGATGAAACTGTTTGGTTGGAAGCCAACATGTAAACTAGTGTCCGCATACTTCAAAAATACCGGTCGTGGATTTATGGCCAAGGAGCGAATATTCTCCGGCACTACCATTGTAAAAATACCGTTCAAGTTACTAATAACTGTTAAAACTGTAGGAGCCTCGCAAATTCGTGAACTTTTTCCGAAAACCGAAAAGTTCACGACGCAGCAAGTCCTCTCCAGTTTCCTTGTATGGGAATCTCATCTAGGTGATGCGTCTGATTGGAAGAAATATCTGAATAGTTTGCCACAATCGTTTCCGTGCCCAGCATTCTGCAACTCTGTTCATTGGTTGCCGCTATATCTACGAAAGAAAGTGGAAGAAATAAAGAATACTATTCTTAAAACTTATGAACATATCGTCGAAAATATCGGACTGATGAAGTGCGCTCACTGTGACACTCCATTAAGATCAATATTTGATTATGAAAAATATGTATGGGCTTGGTGCGTAGTGAGCACTCGTGCTGTATATTTATGTCCAGACGTCAACCAACAGAATGTCATCATGCTATCCGATGAGAATAATTTAGCGTTGGCTCCCTACCTAGATCTTTTCAATCACAATTTCGATTCAGAAGTAAAAGCCTACGCTGTCGAATCTGAAGGAGTTTATCAGATAGAAACTCTCAAATCATTCAGAAAAAACGAAGAAGTCTTCATAAACTACGGTCCATTGTCCAATGATCGGTTGTTCGTTAATTACGGTTTCATCAACCCATTGAATGTGCAAGATTCAATTATCCTTTCTTACGAAGAAATTTTATCGGCTGTTAATGCGTTAATTCCGTTGAACGAAAATATCAACGAGTATCGACGTCGATTTTTACAAAAAAAACAAATGTTCAGTAATATTTCCTGTCATGCTTTCGGTTTGTCCTGGGATTGTCAGGCGCTCATCTACGTTTTTGTTTGTGCAGCCGATGTGAAAATTGAAGAGATAAAACAGAATATCTTTTCAGATAAATTTAAGATGTATTTTAGAGAAGAAGTGAATCAAGTTGCTAATTCGATTGTGCAAAGTAAGAGGATAGAATTTCAAGAACAGCTTAAGCATTTAGAGAATAAGAGTCGCGAAGTAGAATTTGAATATCCTGAATGTTACGCCGCCGCTAAAGCGTTGTTACTCGAACATATTAATTTACTAGAAAAATGTAGAATTTCATTAATTAAAAAAATTACCGATTGATCCCACGCATGATTTCAAAGTGCTTCTGTCTTTATTTCAAATTCCTTCGTGTCTCGGAGGAGTAAAGTTTGCGTTAAGACTTGAAATTACCGAACTGTGCAGTCTGTTCTCGAAAATCACTCTCTTTTTGGTACTATTTGAAATTTTTATTTTATTTTTTTTTTTCTGTAATCTCGTATCGGTTTTATTTAATTTCTTTTGTTTTCTTGTTTTTGTCTCAATATCACTGAAAACTTATTCATTCTGCTTTCCAGGGCTCGATAGTTTTGAAACTTTGTCGCAATGACAAGTCACGGTATTATAAAACGCGTTGTACTGCGGGTAGTTCGGTCTTGTTCTACAGTTATCCAGTGAGATTCAAATCTGTTTTATCGGGTAAATCGAATCATGTAAAGTCGATTTTGTGGATGCCATGGAAGAGAGGTTGTTTCCACCCAGGCGTATCATCGCTTAGTACAAATAATTCTGGCTTCGATAACGAATCTAGTGTGACCAGTAAAGATATGTTGCGGAGTATGCTATCTTACATCTGGCCAAAGGTAAATTATTATTGGAGTCTCATTTTATGCCTAATCATCCGTCCATCAATAAACAAGGTTATAGTAACATTATTCTTGAAGGACTTGAGAATGAGATTTAAATGGAACCGCATCTTTAGGCTTTCCCTTCCCTCATAAGAAAAAAGGGAAAAAAATAGTTAATTATACACGTTTAAAATGGGTTTAGATATTTTGAGATTCTAAAATGATAGGTATTCCAACAATTGTTCAGAAGTTTCGTCAGAATATAATTTTTTTTCATTTTTCCGAAGAATCGGTTTTGTAATTATCATTTTGAAAACAGTTGAGGCTCCCGGTCATGGTATCTGATGTAACTTTCGAAAAGTCGTGTGGTGCGTATTTCATTCAATTTTTACCCAATTCATTTCCGTGAATCTCTTAATCTCTTCATAATTATTCCTAATACTTTTCACCATTTTTCATCTGTAAAATCAAACTCTTTGTTAACGTATTATCAACAATTTTATTTGTATCATTCACAAAGCGTTTGATCATTTTCAGGAAAACAAAGCGATACGAAATCGTGTTTGTCTCTCATTGGGATTGCTCGTAAGCGCAAAAGTACTAAATGTATCCGTACCTTTTATTTTTAAATTCGCCATCGATGAATTGAATGAACATCATGCTACGGTACATGGTGGAGAAGCCTTATTGAGTTTGGCAACCGCACCTGATACAGTTTTAACCATGACTACATCATTACTCATTGGCTGTAAGTTCTTCTAAGAGCAAAATGAAATTTGGGTAGATACCTTTCGACTTGATATTATGGGATGTTACTACGTAGATGGTATCGCGCGAGCTGGTGCGGCTGGATTTAATGAAATGAGAAATGCCGTTTTTGCGAAAGTAGCTCAACACTCTATTCGGCAGTTGGCCAAAAATGTGTTTGTACATCTGCATAAACTCGACTTAAGTTTTCATCTTTCTCGTCAAACTGGAGCATTATCCAAAGTTAGTTTCTTTTTTCAATTCAACTTGAAATCATTCAAAACTACAAAATTATTACTTTCAGTCGTGCTTCTGATTTTTCTCGATTTTAGACGATCGATCGTGGCAGTCGAGGCATTAATTTTGTTCTTACGGCCATGGTTTTCAACATTGTTCCAACAATATTCGAACTTGCCCTAGTCAGCTCAATTTTAGTCAGTAGAAATTGAACTTTGCTCGATAGTATTTTTCAGAAAATATTACCGTGATAATTACTTTCAATTCCTGATAGGGTATGAAATGTGGCGGTGAATTTGCCGCTTTAGCAGTTGGCTGTGTGTCTACGTATTGCGTTTTCACATTATTGATTACTCAATGGCGTACAAAATTTCGTATTTTTATGAATCGTGCTGAAAATGAGGCAGGAAGTAAAGCCGTTGACTCGTTAATTAATTATGAAACTGTAAAAGTAAGTTCGAATGCGGAAATTTTTTTCTCTTTTTGTAAAGAGTACATTCATCGTACTTTTTATTTTCGTTTCTAGTACTTTAATAACGAATCATATGAAGCGAATCGATATGATCAAGCACTGAAGAAATATGAAGCCGCCTCCTTAAAAACTAGCACTAGTTTAGCTTTGCTGAATTTCGGACAGAATGCCATCTTCAGTGCTGCTATCAGTATCGCTATGTTACTAGCAGCGGAACACATTGTAGCTGGTGAGGAACCTATGTCATCCAGTCTATACAAAATCTAGAATGAAAATATTAACGGAGCATATTTTTACAGGAACGCTAACAGTTGGCGATCTCGTTATGATCAACGGTTTACTGTTCCAACTATCTGTACCATTAGGTTTTCTCGGATCTGTCTACAGAGAGGTTCGTCAAGCGTTAATTGATATGCAAACTATGTTTACTCTAATGGCAAAGGATCCTGCAATCAAGGTACTTTTCAATATCATAAGTTGATGGTTTCAATTCATGGGTTACATTTTCCCATCTTCCATTTCAGAGCTCGAAAACAGATGAAATACTAGAGATAACTCCGCAAAACGCTGAAATCGAATTTCGTAACGTTAATTTCAGTTACAATGCCGAGAAACCTGTTTTCAGAGGGTTATCTTTTATGGTACCGGTTGGAAAAAAGATTGCCATAGTTGGAGGTTCTGGAACGGGGTAAATCAAAGAATGTATTTTCAAATTCAACTTGTCGGTGTACTGTATACTGAACTACTGTACAATTCATGTGCCTAGAAAATCGTCCATTGTACGCTTATTATTCAGATTTTTTGAACCCGATTCTGGTGAAATTCTAATCGCTGGTAAGAATATACAAAACGTTGATTTGGATAGCCTAAGAAAAATTATTTCGATTGTACCCCAAGTACGTATTCACATAAATTGTTCGAAAACGGAATTTTTTTTGGATTCTTTTTCTGAATAAAATTACGTGTTTAGGATTCGGTTCTATTTCACGATACAATAATGTATAATTTACGTTATGGAGATTTGAGTAAGAGCGACGAAGACGTATACAACGCTGCTAGATTAGCAAATTTACACGATTCTATCATGAAATGGCCGGCTGGTTACGAAACTCAAGTCTGTATTAGAACAAAGTCGTTCCAAAGATCTTGAATCTTATAAACTAAACATTCTCACTTATTACAGGTTGGCGAGCGTGGTTTGAAATTATCTGGAGGCGAAAAACAGAGAGTAGCTATCGCCAGAGCCATATTAAAAGACGCTCCTATTTTAGTCTTCGACGAAGCAACTTCCTCCCTTGATTCAATTACAGAACTGGTATGTTATTTTTTGCTTGGTAACTAAAATTTTCTATGCAGTATCCATTTAAAGAAAAGTATTTTCAGAATATTCTGGATGCGATCAAACGTGCCACTCAAGGAAAAACTAGTATATGTATTGCTCATCGTTTATCCACCATCATGGATGCAGATGAGATTTTCGTTATAAAAGATGGTCGACTGGCTGAACGAGGAACTCACAAGGAATTTGTCGAGAATCCTAATAGTCTGTATTTTAAAATGTGGTATATTCAACACGCGGCAGCGGGTGCTTGACGTGGTGTCATGTATCGATACCTACCTTACTAAAATAAAATTTTGTACAGAATTGAAACAAATCATTCGATAAGCTCAATTTTCGAATTAATTTTTGTGAGAGTGATAATTTCAAATCCATGTTACCAATTATTTACATTGTTTTGTTAGCATGTACAGCTTTCTAGAATTCCACGAATAAATAATTTAATTAATCGATCGTAAAATTTCTCAGATTATTTACGGACATGGAGTCAATTATTATCATCTACCCTCTTGATCATTTAGTTATGTACAGATGAACCGTGTACCTTTTCTTCATATATTCGAAGAGTAAGCTAACTCAAAAATAGTTATTCGCGTTGCAGCATAGGAAAGCGAGCATTTTCGTTCGAACGCGTAAGTTTATGAAACGGAAACAAAATTATAATTTTTCGTACTTATTTTAGGAAATGTTTTAAATTTTATCGAACTGAGATATCATTTCATTCTTCTCCTTTCAGTGAATTCAAAACACATTGAAGTAGGCGGCTTATTATACATCGACTCGAGGTTAGGAGCTAGTCGCGTTCCGAGGCGAAAGTTACGGAGTATCCTTACTAGGAAAACGAAAATCCCCTAATTTAGCACTGAAATGAGTATTTTGGCGAGTTAGAAACTAAAAAAGCCGCCGGCATGGTCGATATTTTTCTTTCCTTGCCTAGTATTATGCAGTAGGTAGTCCAAGTACTCCGTACAGACGCACTATGGTAACTTCTCATCATGTCATAGTCAAAGTGGGGCTAACTGATAAATAGAATTTTTTACAAAATTCTTTCTTTTCGTTTCATTGAAATGTATCGCAGACTTAAAAACCACCCTTTTGAATAATGAATTTATTTCATTCGATTGAATAGATACTAGTTGCGATCATTTCCAAATTTCAAAGCAAACTTCAAGTCTTCAACCCTGCTTCACAATCTGAATCACAAATCATGAGTCGTGAGTCGTGACCACGTGAGGTGATCTTCGATTTACTATCGATAACTATAAATCGATATCACGTCGATATTAATGTTACAAGGATTCCAACTCACTTATCGCGTTGCGGTTTCCTATTTTATCACTACCAACTGATTTTCTTCCCACTACATAACAATTCAAAATATACCTCTCTTCTTCTGTATTACTAAAATGAGATTTCATCATTATTTTGTGTGATTTAAAGTGTTTCATTTCATAAGAATATGCTCTCTGATATCAGCGATGAGGACTCATCTGTCCATAGTTGTACAGATGATGAAGATATTCGTCCGCGAAAGAAAAAGAGACTTAAAACACGAAAGCAAGATCAACCGAAGAAAAATGTATCTGCGACGAGTGAACAACCCAGTGTGTATTCGTCGACTGAAATTCGAAGGCACGAAAAACGTTTGAAAAGACTGAAAGCGCTGGAACAGGGCTACGGATCTGATACCGAAACCGAAAGTGAAGGTGAAAACGTTGATCCGGATTTGGATATTAATTTACGAATTTTTGAATCGTCTGCCGCTTCGACTGACAACATGATCATCGGAGAAATCCAGTGTAATGTGAAAGCCGACGACAAAGTAACTTCAAATGATACAAATGAGAGAGGAAGTAAAAATTCTAGCGTTTTCAAAGTATCGGTGAATGCAAACTTTGACGAGAACTCCGTCGATCACGCAGCCAAAAAGACAGCAGCTGATGAAGAAAATACGGACGATGATATTGACAAGGAGGTTGACAAAATTCTAGGGAATGACTCGTGGGACGATTTCACGGAAGACGATTCGGACCTTGAGATTTTGATGTCCAAACCCATTATCAGGTATTCCTCCGTTTATATTCAAATTGTAATGAGAATCATAATGCTATCTTTATTGCAACTTGTATTCGCATTTTAGAAAGAGAAGCATGCCTCCAGCAAAGAAAGAGAAACCGGCTGAAAAACCAAGTGATAAGAAATTAACTATGTATGATTTAATACACGATTCGCCCAGGTATGTCGGCTTTCATATAATATTTCAATAAGAATTCGTGTACATATTTGTATGCACCGTGTTGTTTTACAGAAGAAATAGCGACAGTACCGACGAAGATGAACTCGATGACACGGAAGGTAAATCCAAGAAAAGAAAGAAGACAGGAAAAAGAATGGACAAGAAAACTGAGTAAGGCATCCTGTGTTGTGTGTACCTAATTTACTCGATGAAACAATCTCAAATTCACCTAATGGTAAATTTTTTGATATCTAGAGAACCAAAAAGAGCTCCCTCCGAAGAGATAATTGGTAGATTAGAAACGAATGAAAGCAGGCAATCGTTGGGTGTGCCACAAGTCAAAATAACTGCCGATGGAAAAGTTATAGTCGATACGGATAGTTTAGTGAGTTCTTTGTATTTTTATTCGATAGAAATGGTATATTGAAGACGATCAGAGTTCATTCATTTACTCGATACATGATTGTAGCATTGCTGCATCTCGGACTAATCCTGACAAAGAGGAAAAATATCTTTCATTCGACAAAGTGTAGAAACACACTTAGCAAAGAACTGATTTTATTCGATTTTGCGTGGCAAACTGATGATGGACAGATCGTGCGTTTCTTAATTTAAATTTAATTTACAGGTAATCGAACAGACTGGTTTATCTGAAGCGAGAAATGCAATTGCGAGTTCTGAATTAATAGAGGAATATGGTTGGACTCATACGTCGTACCGTAAAAAGCGCAATCTTCCTAAACAGTGGTCACCATCAGGTAAAGAGCATGACTGGCGTACTCATCAGAAGTCATGATTTATGATCATAACCCGTAGTATTTTTCTAGAACTCTGAAAAAAATAAAAGCTATCTCAACTTTTGTCAAGAGTCGATGAATTTCAAAATTGATTTCAAAATAAGAAATATTTTCGAAGTCGCGAACGGTATTGTCAAACAGAATTTCTGTATAAAGTCGAGGAAAATGAGAAAATAAATCTGGTTTCCTAGAAATTTTTTCAAAATGAAAGACGTTGAGAGAAACCTGTAATCTCCAAGATGTTCTCATTATTCGTTTTTTCTTTCAGATACGCTTAAATTCTATCATGTGCTCAGCACGATCGGCACAGATTTCTCATTAATGGCTACCTTATTTCCTGGAAGGACGAGAACTTGTATGAAACGTAAATTCAAACGTGAAGAAAAGACTAATGGCGATCTCATTTTGAAGGCATTGTCGTGTAAACAGAATTTCGATTTAGATTTACTGGAAAAAGAACTGCGTAAGTTTTAGTTTTCTTTT
Source organism: Aspidiotus destructor (assembly GCA_035079395.1). Taxonomy (NCBI): domain Eukaryota; kingdom Metazoa; phylum Arthropoda; class Insecta; order Hemiptera; family Diaspididae; genus Aspidiotus; species Aspidiotus destructor. The sequence goes on along the minus strand of JAVHKZ010000003.1, from coordinate 2,760,223 downwards.
CTGTCCAGTGATATGACTTGTGTTGGAACTTTGTCTTATTTCATTTCTTTGAATTGTTAGGAATAAAGGAAGAACGAGTGAATAAACTGAAAGAGAATTCCAAAAAGCAGAAGGTTACAAAGAGTCCGAAAAAAACGGACGATGGAGATCGAAAGAAAAGTAAAAGAAAACCCACAACTAGTTTGAAGAAACAAAGACGAAGTACGTATGCCTAATAAAAAATGGTAATAACTTTCGAAGACCCGGCAATATTCTTTTTCTGATAATTTTTTAACTCCTTTTTTTTTTTTCGTTTTTTCTTTTTTCTTTTCTTGATTTTGCTGACTCAAGAATAATGTTTCAGGTTACTTTGAAACCAGTATACAATGCTTTCAGAGGTGATTCCCCCATCATATCGTTGTTACGATGAAGTGATATCTTTTGTTCTACTCTGTAGTATAAGTTTCTTGTTCCGGTGAGAATAATTTCTTGAATGTATTTCTCTCTACGAATGTAATTCCGTACTCTTTTGAAAAGGAGATATCGAATGTGTAAATACTGAATATAATATTGTACATGTGAAATATTACATACATTTTTTTGTTACTTCTCAAGTTCAGTTTGTTCTCCATTACAATATTATTTAATTCGAAAGCTATAATTCAGGGATTTATGAAGACGACGTGGATGGTACTGCCATTTTTTCTACGTTCTTAGATTTCTTTCAAACATGAATGTAACAAATGGAAATAAGAGGAAAATATCGTTCCTAAGCGAATTATGACTTGCTCCTAAATTACTGGATGATGCTTGTAGTATACCTGTTGGCGTTGATGAAAAACGTTAGAAACTTGTATCATCGCTGGGTTCTTCTTCTCGGCTCATTGCACAATTTTATTCTCCCTCGCGAGATACGGAGTCAGCGACTTCACAGCACTGAACTTGAAATTCTTCCGCGTCTTTTTCCCCCGCGAAACGCTAATTACAGACATTCTAAATGTCCGCGAAGGCGATTTCTTTCAATTCTTTCATTCAAGTAATTCAACAGAAAGCTAGGAATGCCATCCCAAAGTAAAGAAATGAGTACTTTTTTCTTTTTTTCAAAAATAGGATATAATTTTTTTAAATAATCAGAGTTAAACACAATGTATGTAATAATGATAGCGTTTCAAAAGCATCAAACGTAATTATGTTCATAACTTTTAGTTTACTTATTCTTCTTTGATCAGTAACTTTACAACGATAATTAAATTAAACGTTCCGAAATAATTTAATAATTAGGAATACCTTTTCATTACAAACTAACACAAAATGACGAGAGTGTACATTTTCAATCAACCTTCTCAAGGAATCGAGGATAGCTATGCAGTAATCGAACTTCTGATGCGTCGCAAATACGGAAAAACAAAAATCGATTTGAAAAATAAATAATTAAGACAGAATTTTTGTGATCCTATTCCGAAAAAATAACGTATCTGTACACAAGCCAGTACACACGAATTGATTTCGACAAAGTAGAAACACACAAAGTAAAGGCCCTATGTAAGGCTGCGATGAAGAATATAAAATGAAAAACAATATTCTAGAATTGATAAACAGCTTGTCAAAATCACGAGATAAAATATTCATAAATGGAAATCATTAATGAAGAAAAAAGCGAGGGTGTTTTTATAACCAAAATAAAAAAAATTTATATCCGTTTAGGGATGCCTACACTTAGAGTGAGGAGGGGGATGAGAAAGATGTACAGGTTAAAATCGAGTTCCGTTTAAAAAATTGTGATCGAATACTCTCAACACGTAATACGAATACCAGCTGGAAGCCGATTGTCGGTCGTTATTGCTCTGGTTGACTGGATGGAGGAAACGCGATTGGGCTTCAAACATTGTCTAATTTCCTAGAAACCAGAAACATTCGCTAGATCACTGGTTTGAAATTTCAACTAACTGCCAACTAGAATCGCTTCCTGCCCTTTTAGGACAATAAATCTGTAAAAAAAAAGATAGATAATCATATTATGGTCAAATCGAAACGAGATTTTCACACCCATTTGATCAGTAGAATGTACAAAAATTTATTTACCTGTTAGTTCTTTCGAGTTATAATTATCTTTCCCCACTTGTAAGTCGAGGATTTGCGGTGATACCGCCGAATCCGAAATCATATTCGTATTGATAACATCGAAATCGGTTAAATCTAATAAATTATTTGTTACATTATGCGATTCTCTGCAAAACGAAAGATTGAAAATTCACAAAATTAAAATTATTTTTTACGCGGCATAAATTGTTTAACGGAAGAGAAACGGTACTTACATTGTACATTGAACTCCATTTTGTTTGTGATTCACGGTATCCGCGACATCATTACATCCGACAGATTTCAGATGGGTATCGTTTTCGTTGTTCCTATCGTCGTCATTCTGACTATCGGAGATCACCTTGTCACTAACGCAATTTAGTTTATCTTCAATAATATCACCGTTATTTTCCTACAATCGAAGGAATCAAATTTAAATATTGATGAGAACAAACATTGACTAATTGTAATGAAATATCGATACATTGACAATGGCTTTTAATTTTATCTAGCAATTTCCAACCTAACAACCCTGTGCGAGGTGAAATATTGTGAAAGAAAACAAGACTGAGTCGCTCAGCGCCTCAGTATACAGGTTTTTCGGGTTTTTCTTTTCTTACTCTATTCCCTGACTGTGAGTTTCTCTTCTTTCCCTCCAATTATTGGAACATAGAAAAGGTATGGATTTATCGGCCCGATAAAAAAGCGGGAATGAAAATTAAAACAGATGGTATGCACAATAGTTAATCATGTCCAGCAATATTATATAAGAAGCGCAGTAAATTGATATGTTACACATTAAGAAACTCATTCCAACAGTAAGAAAACGGAATGAACAGTAGTAAAATAAATACCCGATAAATAATCGCATCTCGCAATAAGAAATTTGAGGTAAACGATATAGTGTTAGCGATAAAAAAAGCTGGATGAACTTTAAAATGTAATATTGCAAAAAAAAAAAAAAAAAAAAAAACAGAATGATTTCCACAAAACTGTTGATAGAAAAAGGAAAAAAAAAGACAAGAGTCGAAAAAATGAATGATTGAAGAAAAAAGTCATTATTGAGTAAAAAGAGCCCATTTCGCTCTCGCCAGACGTCCCCTCTTCTTTTTTCGACCAAGAGGGATCGCTTTGACTTCCTCCGGCACGGTTACCGTTTTTTGGCGAATCCTCATACCGAGGATGTGTTTACAGAGATTTTTCTTGGAGAAAGCAGGGCACGTACACGAAGACTTCTCTAGCATGTCGTCAGGCACTGTGGACGTAGGTCTTTGACTATAGAGTACTTCGTATACTATATAGTCAAAGACGTAGGTGACGTAGGCCTGCCATCCACCCTAAGAATCACCCTAAGAATAATTCACGTCAGAACCTCTTGCAGAATCCGTACATGTTCGCACAATGCGTGAGGAAATACGGCGTAAGAACATGTTACCAGTAATGAACAGCTGATGGGAAAAATGCATCAGATTTCGATCGGGTGAAATAATAATTCATTATCGTGCATTCAAAATAAATTATCGTCCTCAAATTATCGTCAATTTTCTTTCCAACTTGCTGCTTATAATGGCTAATCAACTGTTCATAAGTCTATCGGTCAAACAATCAATTTTATTGCTTATACATGCTATTTGCATGTTCCATTACCTATCGTTTGAACCATCTTTTTTATCGGGCCAATAAATTATCCCCCATAGAAAATAGTGACTCAAAAGTTCTGGAGTTTTTTTTTACTGATGAGATTTGAAGTTCGAGAGATTAAGAAATCCTGAGATCCAAAGATATTTGTAACTTCTTGTCCTACTCAGACCTGGAACCCGACAGAGAGACTGGTCAAAGACTATACGCAGTATTTTATGACTGTTGAGGTACCAAGAAAAAGAACCTTTGTAGACTGTCTTGATCTCTTTTGTCGAGGACTGTTCAAAAATAAATAAATCGTGTTAGGACTGCACAGATTGACGTAGGTCTTGAGCTCTTGCCTCCTGAATGTATTTAGATCGCATGTTTTTCTCGAACCACGCGTGATAAAATATTTTTCTACGTCTACTCACTTTTGTTGGAGTTGCCGCAGGTGTTCCTCCTTTAGCGCGCGTTCTAGACATTATAGCTTCTACGCGTTTCCGCCTCGCTTGCCTATCTTCTTCTTCTTTTTTCAATTTCAGCTCCATTTCTTGTCGCAATCTGAAATACGAAACATGTAAGTAGAAATTTCGTACCCAAATGAAATTGTAAATGCATTTAGCAACTTTTGAGCTACGTTATTAGAAAAATCTAGATTCAGTTTCGAATACGTAGGCGTATCCTAAATTTCATGTTGAAATTTGAAGATTATAATCATTTTCTCACCTTTCCGCCTCTTCTTTAGCTTTCCGGTCAGCTTCTTCTTTTTCCAGTTTTAATCTAAGTTCTTCTTCTTTTCGATGACGTTCTTCTTCTTCGCGCTTCTTCGCTTCCTGAAAAACCGAAATTCCATACTTAGTTCGTTCATCAGATAATTAACTTTAAGAATAGCGTAAGGAATCGACGGCAAACTTGGATTCTCGCTCACTCATCAGTTATTCAGCCGAGTAATCTCTTCTGAGTGCAGACCAGGAAAGGAGCGGATTCAAGGATACCTACGTTTTTAGGAAGGGGAAGGGGATATTCTACTGCATGAAACGTTTTACTCTTCACTCCCCTCGGAAAATCTGACGAAAGGGCATAATTTGAGTCTTTCTTTAAAATTTGGGGAAGACTTTGCGCCTGTTGAGGCCTTGAGGGTTGCAGATGTTCAAACAAAAAATGATAAAATTTTAATTGGTTCATGATGTAGTCGCGGTAGCATAAACTGGAATCGAAAATTGAAGAAAGAAAGGAGAATCGTTCGTTTTTACAAAATTTATTCGCTACTAGCGACATCCATGAGTACCTACAGGTGAGCTTATGAAAAATTCTGGTCAATAATTGCGGAAAACTGATTAAAAATAGATCAAGTTATTTCATTCACATATTGAATGAGAACGAACTACAAATTACGTCAATAAGTGGGAGAAGAATTATTAGACTCATAATTAACTAGCGCAAAGGGTCAAATTTGGTCAAGTTTTCCTCACTATTGGCCACAAAATGACCGAATTAAGATGATACCGTAAAATATGGTATACATATGGTCGCATGACCAAATATCAACGGTAAACCTGGTTTATCCGGAAAAATTACGTCATTTGTACTCAACAACTTTGTTTTCATTATCAAAAAAGAAAAAAAAAAGTTTTATCGTGGCGACTCTAGGTAAATAAGAAAAATCTTCTCCAATCCTCTGAACAATTAAGACCTCAAAGATGAGGAAGGAAGAGGACATAGGACGAAAAATATACCGGCCCGAAGATCTTAAGGTGGGTCCGCACAGACGGACATTCTCGGAAAATAGCCGAGAACAAAAGCTGAGAATAGGTTAACGACAAATGTGTAGATGAGGTCACTTGTGTATTCTCGGTATTTGTTGATGTTTGCCAAATACGTTCTCGTCACTTCCAAACTTGTCGGTTTCTGTACACAGGACAAAGGAGGCGAAAATGAACGAGAATAGTTTTTTTCAAAAATGGACAAATATTCGGGCAAATACCGCACGTGCGGATCAGTTCTCGCACAACGCAAGACAAATATGTATCAATATTCGGTATTTGCCTACTCTCCGAGAATGTCCGTATGTGCGGACCCACCTTTGATAGAAACATTATTTCTCAAGCAAGGAATACTCCGTTGAATTTCTGAATAAGATTAGCAGACAATCTGTACATTGACAGGATAAATCGTGAACATTGAATACAATGAGACTTGTTGGTTACAAGAACGTACCTCTATAGCCTGCAATAAACGTTCTTCTTCGGCTTTTTTAGCTTCTTCTAATAATCGTAATTGTTCTTCTTCCATTCTACGTTGTTCTTCTTCTTCTTTTCGTAATCGTTCTTCCTCAGCTAACCTTTCAGCTTGCTACATGGAATCAATAGGAACCGATTATTAAAATCTGTCTGTATTATATCGATAATTTGAAGTGTCGAAATTTTCAAAATGTCGTACCAATCTTTGCTGTTCTAATTCCGCTTCGCGTTCAGCTTGCTCCCTCGCTAATCTTCTACGTTCGGCGAGAGCGGCTTTCGCTTCTTCTTCGGTGGTAATTCGTTTTATCTGCGATGAAGTCATAGATCCTGACGAACCCACAGAAACATAAGGTTAATTATTTTTTATTTTTGAAACTATAATTCACGACAATATAACCTTCTCATTCGTAATCATGAACTCGCGTCACCTGCTCAGAATTTAAATGCGACACTTCTTGCTTACGAGGCAAAATAATTCAGCCTCTAAGGTTTCTGGATTTGACCTTTTGTCTTTATGGTAAGAGTGATTGGCGACTGCACTCAGCACTTTTTGACCGTAACTTCATCTCATTCGATGGGAAGACGTGTTTGCTAGCCCCCAGAACCATTTTAGAGAGGTAATTTCTTCCAGAAATCCCAAGTTTTTTAAAATATTGGGAAAAATAATGCAGATACGGTAAAAATACCTCAGTTCAAACTTAATCTATGTACGATCTCTAAAGGGTTTAGAGGTTGAAATTTTTTCCAAGTCCTTATCACCTGTCGAAAGTCGAAATCCTTTTCGACTTTCCCCTCCTTTTTCTAAATTCCTCTCAAATAGCTCAGCCTCCTATCATATACCTATACTAGTATAAAGCTAGTATACTACAAGAAGGAGTCCAAGCCTGGTTCAAGTCCAGTATACTGTATGTTGGTGAATGATTTTTCAATAACGATCATAAGAATGGTATCTCTTCATACTTTTAACTGGTGTACTTTTCTCTTGAACGACTCAGTGTTACAGGAGTAATACTAGCAAGTAATGGTCCGGAGAAAAGTATTTTTAGCGGGGAACCCGCTATTCCTTTTGTTGGGGGTACTCCCAGGAATTTTTTCCGAGCGCGAGCGCGAGTGCGTCCGCGAAGGTTGATGACGAAGTTGGGTTAGGTTAGGTTAGGTTAGGGGACTTGGAGAAATTCTTACCTCTGAGCTATATAATATGATAGAAGGGTGACTTGGAAGAATTTCGGGTCTCCAGTTCTCCCCTTGATAATGGACTTAGAAAGTTTTGTTGGGGGTACTTCCCGGAATTTTTTGCAAGCGCGAGCGCGTCCGCGTCACAGAAAATTCGATGACGTCACGGAAAATTCGATGACGTCACGGAAAATTTGATGACGTCACGGAAAGATTGATGACGTCACGTAGAGGTCGTTGACGTTATGGATAGGTTGATGACGTCATGGAGAGGGACTCAAAGAAATTTCGATACCCTAGCCCTATTGTCCGCGAGCGGGGTTGATGACGTCACGGAGGGGGACTAGGAAAATTCCAACCCTTAGGCATATATGATAGGAAGTGGACTTAGAAAAAGCGCGAGCGCGTCCGCGTCTCGGAATTGTTGGGGGTACTCCCAAAATTTTTTTCCGAGCGCGAGCGCGATCGCGAAGGTTGATGACGTCACAGAGAAGTTAGGTTAGGTTAGGTTAGGGGACTCGGAAAAATTCTTACCTCTGAGCTATATATGATAGAAGAGGGACTTGGAAGAATTTCGAATCTCCAGTTCTCCCCTTGATAATGGACTTAGAAAGTTTTCAAGAAGCGCGAGCGCGTCCGCAAAGGTTGATGACGTCACAGAGAAGTTGGGTTAGGTTAGGTTAGGGGACTTGGAAAAATTCTTACCTCTGAGCTATATATGATAGAAGGGGGACTTGGAAGAATTTTGAATCTTGAGGTTAGGTTAGGAGACTGGTCTAACGGACTCGGGACAGCGGGTTCCCCGCTGCCATTGCATTCTGCAATGGCATCTAATTTTTATACAAGCGACTGCGGTACTTTTCCCTCGAGCCCAAGAAATCCGCATTTCACAGAATTGAAAATTTGTAGATCTGGCAGCACTGATAGCCCGATTAAAATAACCCCTTCAAGTAACTCGATATGCAATACTCCATTCACCAATTGGCTTAGCTCCTTCAATGAGCCAGATATACAAGGTTCCAAACACCATTACTCATAAAAGATAGCATGGATAGCCAAAAGCTGTAGTTTTGGACCATTAAGTCATAGCCAAAAGCCAGCCTTATTTATGAAAAATAGTGTGATACTGCGCGAAGTAATGAATGCAAAGAATGCATCAGGGAGAGGGAGAGAGGATGATTAAGGGGTATTGGATTTCATGTTTCATGTCTTTTCAAAATTTTGCCCAACCAGATACGTTGTGGATAATGCGAGACAAAAATATTTTAGAATTCTAGGCTAAGGCTTTAGAGCGGCACACTCACTTGATCTGTCCCGCTTTTCTTGGTCCAGTACAAGTCTACTTCGGTATATTTCAGGCTGATGAGATTACTGGGCCTCACTCGTTCCGCTCGTTCGTCCCGCTTTAGTATGCTTCAAATGTATGTAAGCGAACCAGGATTGACGTCACCGACTTATAACGTCATCGAACCTATCACGTCACCGACGTCACAAGCTAATAGCTTCATAATGGCTCCCAGCGTTTTCTTAGCCTAGTATAAATCTAGCCTACGCCTTTTCATTATATTAGGATAAGCTAGAAACTACAGAGGAGGGGGGGGGGCTCACACTCGCAGATTTCAGAATCACTCCTGAGAAAATCTCGAAATTTTTCCAAGTCCATGCCGGGAGGGGGGGGGGGGACCTCGGACTCGCAGATTTGAGAATCACTGCCACAGTGAAAATTCCCATAAGAATGAGACCAGAGCAAAGACATGAAACATGTCAAAACAAGTTTCCAGCCTCCCCTCATTTAACTCCGTTAAAAACCCGTGAGTTTTTAACCTAGAGAATCGTAATTTTTGGTATTTTGGTTATTATATCTATTGGGTCAATTCTTATGTAAACACACACGAGTTCAAAGAAAATAATCCAAAAACTCTTCAGCATATGGAACGGTCTAGAAATAGTAGAAGACCAGTATTATGTACCCATTTTCCGATCCATTTTCTTCATTTTACAATCTTTTTTCCCAAGTCGCAAAGGTAACTTGCACTTGCTTGAAGAAGAGAAGACTCCTCACGGAACAAGTGAAGAATATTTCAATAATTGGTAATTGTGAGGAAGGCAATAGAAGGAGAAGACTGTTTTCTGTCGAAAGCTCGCGGGTCAGAGAACAACAACAAAACGCCTTTGATCAAAGCTGGAATACACGCAAAACGCCGAACGGGAGGAAATGATACCAAAAGAACTATTTTCTCTAGTGAGCCTGCGTAGAAAATACATACGCGAAAACTCTCCTTGTGTTAGACCAATGATGGCAAAATAGTTATTTGTGCAACAAGGGAGAAAAATGAGCGATTTCTCAACAAGTGTGAAGTTAGCGACACAAGCCAGAAGCAAGGGTCAATATTCGCACCAAGTTGAGAAATGGCTTTTTTGACCCTGTTGCACATAACGTTTTTCTTTACACAAGAAAAAGCGAAAAGCGTAGTAGTTTTGTTGTAGTAGTTTTGTTGCCCGTGTATATTCATATCTCACCTACCCGTTTGCGCATGCGCAGTACTGATATTGACACTACCGCAATGCATATTCACGCAGCGTTGTTTCGCGTACAAAACAAAGCGCTTTGTTCTTGTAAATTGAGTAGGATAAACGGCGTTATTGTATGAGTGTAAAGAAATAGTTATATCTCACCTAGGGTAGATATGAAAATTCATATCTACCCGTTCGCGCATGCGCAGTACTGATATTGACCCTACCGCACCGCATATTCACACAGTGTTGTTTTGCGTACGAAACGAAGCGCTTTGTTCCTGTAAATCAAGTTCAATTTTCTAATCCGAAAGATATAAAAGAGCTCAAAGAAGAATAATTGAAAAATTCCTCCAGCACAAAGTATCTCTGAAGAGCGTGAAATCGAAAAGATACTCATTTTATTTTCATGAATAAGAAGAGCATTTTCTGTTTCGCCTTTCCCTGAAATAGATGATTTTCTCTGCAAAATCACATGTGAAATTCTCATTATAGAATGAGGTTGGAAAATTCCTGCTCTGGAAACTTTGGAACCTGATGAGAATTAGTATCTTCTTGTACGGGTTGGGAGAGTCAACTTATGATGTTCCTGTCCATTTTTTGAATTAAAATTCATAAATTAGCACACTTTCATAATATCATTCGTAGAACTTGGAAAATGGCTTGTAAATAAAAAATTCCTCGAGTTTTAAAAAACATTGAAAAGGCCAATAACTACAAAATAATTATGTATTGTTACCACGAGCTGATAACAGAAAAAACTTCTTTGCCATCTTTTCCTTCCTTTTGCAGAAAACGAGGATTTTCGCGTGTTTTCACGCTTTAATCAAACACAGGACGATTGTCGTTCTCTCACCGCGGGCTCACTACAGAAGACGATCCCCTCCTTGTACTGCCTTGTCCATAAATGCTTGGTTTTGAAGTATGGTCACCTCATCTCGTGAGGGGATTTCTCAACTTCATACAAGTGCAAGAATCCCCGAAACACATTTAGTGCCACTGCGACTCGAAAAAAAAAAAAAGGTGAATCGGATGAAGAAACTAGAAGTCAGAGAAGGGTGTCTCTCTTCGATTGTCTACTATTCCTAGAGCGTCCCAGCAACTGCAGATCGATATCCATTTTGTTAGGGGGATTACATCCTCAGAAAACGTCCGCGTCCGGGAGTCTCCGTGAACGGCGTGACGTGACGTGAAGTGTGGCGCTTTATGACGTCATCAATGACCTTGACCTACTTTAGGTACTTGAAGAAATTTCAACTTCCAGCCAAGATGCTTTATGACGTCATCAATGACCTTGACCTACTTTAGGTACTTCGAAAAATTTCAACTTCCAACCAGGATGCTTTATGACGTCATCAATGACCTTGACCTACTTTAGGTATTTGGAGAAATTTTAACTTCGGAAAAATTTCAACTTCCACCTGGGACGCTTTATGACGTCACCAATGACCTTGACCTACTTTAGGTACTTGAAAAAATTTCAACTTCCAACCGGGATGCTTCATGACGTCATCAATGACCTTGACCTAGTTCAAGTACTTGAAAAAAATTTCAACTTTAGAAAAATTTCAACTTCCACCCGGAACGCTTTATGACGTCATCAATAACCTAAACGCAAGTCTCCCAGGAGGGCAAAAACGGAATCTAATTGCTACCCTTCAATGCTGCCAGATCTACGGATTTTTTGTCCTTGAAAATTACAAATTTCGCATAAAATACAGATTTCTTGCGCTCAAGGGAAAAGGACCTTAGACACGTACATGAGAGATACTTTTTTCTTGATCGTTGTAGGCTGATTCTCCTGTCTCCCGTAACATCGAGTCGATCAAGGGAACGGTACCTTAGTCATCCTTACAAGAGATACCTTTCTCCTGATCGGTATTGATGAATCAGTCAAAATATTATTGTGATGATGGCGTAAGCCGAAAACGTTTGCAGTTACCTTAATAAATTTGAAATATCAATAAATCAGTCAAAGTTCGTCGAAATCTGTTTTTAGGTCTTACAAAAAATGAAGGATACCGATTTTTGAAAATATCATCTGGCAGCACAGCTACCCTTTCCCTGGAACAGGTACTTGATGCTAATAGCCCTTATCTTGGAATAGGTCACAAATGGTTTGTCAGCCCATATGGGTGAACGGATGGGTCCAATTTTTGTCATGTTTCAGTTCTTTGATCCGCTCTGACCCTTAATTAGGAATTTTCCGAGTGCCCCCCCCCTCCTCACCCTCGATACACAGTGTGTTATTCAAAAATTTGCAAGTTCACCTCGCGAGTTCACCTTTCCCAGTTTATATACTAGTTTTATAAAAGCGTTATACTCGGATTTTACCAGACCCAAACTAGACCTATAATAGAACGGAGAATACTGCCCCCTCCTCCCCACCTAAGATTTTACTACTCTTGGACTAAGCTTATGATAGGGTGTCTGGACATAGGCTAATCAAAATTACAGTATACAGTATAAACGGATCTAGTCAGTTTATACTAGCAGGCTTAGGTATCCGATGTATTGTATTTCTTTTTTGAATTCCCTATTAACTAGCTACTATAGTAGGTTTAGCCTTCTTTATACAGGCCTTGAACTGGACCAAGAAGGGAGTAGGTTTGAGCACTGAGCTTTTCCTAGATCTGGCTTTGAACTAGGTGTAGGCTTACTAGGATTTTAGCAGTCTCAAACTAGAATTACAATAGATGTAAAAGACCCCAGTCTTAAATTAGACCTATACTGGACCAAGTAGGGCGAGTGAGCCCAAAAGCTATTAGCTTCCGCTCGTTTGCCCCCCACAAGTCATTAGCTTGGAATATTTCAAAGTAGACTTATATTAGATCAAGGAAGGACCGAAGGAGCGGAGCAAGTGATCCCCTAAAAGCTATTAGCTTGGAATATTTCAAAGTAGATTTATACCAGACCGAGCGAGTGAGCCACCCAACGGCTATTGTTCGAAAATATCCTAAACTAGACACGTAATAGAGCTCTTCCAGAGCTACTGGCTTGAAATTCTTTGGAGTAGGTTTCTACCAACCCAAGGAGGGGCCGAATGAGCGGAGCGAGTGAGCGACCCAAAAGCTATTGGCTTGAAATACCCTAACTGGAACTATACACCGAACGCTGGTAAAACTGACCCTCAGACCTAACACGTGAGCCGCTCAACCAATTATAAAGCGAACCAGGACGATCGAGTGAAATGATCTTTTCCTATCTGACTCTCATGGGGTCAACATTTTTACACATACTCGGAACATTTTCCAACCAAGGCCGCTTCCCCACCTTACCCGACTAGAGCCTTTGTGGACACCTCAGTAACAGAATAGTTACGACGACCACCCAGTAAATCAGAGGTCCTCAAACGGAGCTGATCAAACACACTCACTTTCTCATTCACAACTATCGAGAATAATATTAGACTCATTTACCCGTCATATCACATTCAGCCAGATCGTTAACGGCCTCTGAAGAAGTAGAGCAGTCGGACTTCAGGTCGGTTGTCGTAGAATGAGCCGCGAGTTTTTCAATGGAACTAGCACCAGCAACGCTCTCAGCTTTCGACGAGTCACCCGTCGTCGCAGCGGCAGCAAAAGTATGATGACGTTCTCCGCTTTCGGATGCGGAGAATGAATTTTCGGCGGACAGTTCGGTCGTAGGAGACTGCAGCGGAGTTTCTTTAGGCGTTGTACTACTAAGAGGACTCTGCGAGAATTCGAAGACAAAAAATGATTTCAATAAAATATCGTAATGCATTTCATCATCTAGCGAGGAAGACTCACTCTCGAAGATTTTTGTTTATCCGTTTTACGACCAGCATCAATTTTAGAGGTACTTTTTTTGGTAACATGCACCCTGGGTACCGGGACGCGATTTTCAATCATCGGTGATTTAATGCCACCAACACCTGATCGGGGAAGAAACAATTCGCGCATTACGTATCAACCGATAACCGCGATAACTCGAAAAGTATTTTGTACATACATTTCAGGACATCAGCATTAGAGGTAACACCCGTGATAGCGATACTATTGGGTCGCGGCTTACGTATCGGAGCAGTAGCCGGACGAGGTCGGGCTGTCGATGGGACGCTACTATTACCATTGTGCTGACTAAGTGCACTTGGAGGTCGCGGCGTTGTGTCTTCGGAACGAGAACCTGCAGAAGAAACGAATACAAAACTTTATTATCAAGTTATATTCTAAACACACGAGCACCTCCAATGATACACCAAATGATCCGCTTCATCCACACTCGAAGCTCAATTGATGAAATACATGATAGGTTATACAACTACGTTTCTGTATAAAAATACTGTACTGTATTTTAATATACTACCGGGTGAACACTTTAGAGAACCCGCCACCTCAGCAGCGCCAGGATCAGCTACTATCGACTCATTACCACCAGAACCATAAAAACAATTCTCTACTTAACTACGCACCGAAAACAAATAATACATAATTCAGTAATTAAGATCCGGTCACCACTAATACTGTCAAATCCAACGTGAAATAATTCTGATTTAAAGAAGTGCAATAAAATGCGCAACTCATGCAAATTTTCGTTTTAAATGGACACATGTAGGTATGAGGTACGACATATACTGTATATAGGTCAATTATTTAAAAAGGTAGTCGGATAAGTCCATCACCGTCACAAAAAAAACCTAAAAAAATAAATGATTACTGTTCCAATTTTAATTTCTGACAACACGATACAAGAAGAAGAAAACCAGGAGTAACCATCAACCACAACATTTATATAGACAACATAGAGAGGCGAAGATAAGAAATCGACAGGCCGAAAAGAAAAAGGTGGTATACTGTTATTAGTCCCCTTTGCGACAAAACTTTGATTTCTTACCTGACAGACTAGTTGCTTCTTGTTTTGCTGAGGTGGTGGGAGCGGCAGCTGCCTTGCGGGCTAATTTACGAAGTTGTTCCGCGCGCGTCATACGCGGCGGACCTAAATGTATCATACTCCTAGAAGAAACGGCTGAACGTCTCAGCGATTTTTCACTAATTGCCACTAAATGCGTCATACTTTTCGAGACACTGCCATCCGCCTGGCCGAGGCCTTTTTCCTTGTCGCCGGTTTCGACGGCGTTCACGACCACCGCGATACCGTGGCCGCCGTTTCTACGGGAGGCACGCGGCTGCGACAGTTGATCCAAGCGCGTCATTGAAAATGCCCTACCTGGTGAACGGCGCGTCGAAGAACAAACAGAAGAAGCATTTCGAGAGGCAGCCGCGGCAACATCTCTGCTAGCAGGAACTGTGGGCATCAGATCCGTTCTTCGTCTGGCTGCTGAACGATGCGCAGTTAATATGATTCCAACATCAGCGTTGTTTTCTTTACCTTCACCTAAAGCCAAAGCTCAAAAGAATCAAGCGAAAAAATAGCCAATAAAAATAATAAAAAGAAAAAAAAAATTATAAAAAACTGAATTTAGAAAAAAATTCTTCCGATCGAGAGGGACGAGAGACTATTAATAAGATAAACTCGTTTATCTAGAAGGTAAAGGGTATAGAATATCGGTGGTTAGGAAGCATTTCAGATTAGTGCGAGGTTAGTACGATTTTTTAGGGACCTACATCGATTAATCCGTGGGGGCAAAACAAAAAAGAGAGGTTAGTAAATTTTTCCAGTTTAATGCTTCGATTCCCACTCACCAAAAAATGTATTGTTTGGGTTACTGCTAATCAAGGGATTATGTACAGTTGTTTTAAAAGTCATAGGAAAACTAATCGTACTGTCCCAATACAGGGCGTCGCATATGGAGTCCCGTGGTCGAGAATCTGAAAATAGGATACGAAATGTAGCATTGAAGTAAGAACGGGCACTCAATTCCTTCATGATCCGTCTCAACAAATTAGCTTGGCTGAAATTACAAAGTATTCGATGACGGAAGAAGGAAAAATGATGAAGAATCATGGTCGACTAAAATATCCTCGAATCATGAGCTTTTCAGAGATGAAAGATTCTTTTCTCATAATGTCCTAGAAAACCAAACTATTCTCTTCTCTATTCACACAAATACTGATTGCTCCAATACGCGGGTGTCTCATGATTTAAGCTTGAATTCGGCGGTTAAATCCTTCGAATGACTGCATTTTTATGTAAGTTTTTACAGAGCAGTCTTCGCGAGAAACCGAGAAATGTGAATTCGAGAAGAATTTCCAGGAATTTACTAAAGATGAATTTGAAATTTAAAACAAAAAATATATTAAAGCAAATGCTTCAGTTCATTGAGAGGGTTGTTCCTGAAGTCCGCGTTTCTCGCCTACCTCGTAAATACGCCACCGAGTATTTCTATAAGTGAGATGATTATTTTTCTTCCTGATAAGAAGAAGGCCAATGGACGAGCATAAAAACAAAGAGTGATGTAAAAAGCGTGAAATCAATTCAAACGAATTGAAAACCCGTTATTGGGAAGATAGTGAAATTAGGGAGAAAAATATTTAATAGAATTTATAATAAGCGAGTAATTCATAATAAAAAGCCAAAATCATATCATACAGCATCGCGTTCTCATCGTGACTGCCAGCAAACGGCGAATAACCCCTCTAAAAAAAGCTTAGATTGAGCTCAATATCGTCGAATCGAGTTTTTCGGGCACTATTCAACAATGACGGGCAGCTGTATGATCTTCTAACATTCAACCATGCGACCTTCAAGTTCAGTCAGTCTACATAACACTCAAAGCTGCAGCATACGACGTCATTTATTAGTCGATGCTCGCTCTCGCTATTATGCTGATTAGGTAGGTACCTAAAATGATTAATTCTTCTTCACCGCGCATAGATATATACGTAACGCACTCTAACATTTACTTGTTTTCTCCTTAATAGGTACGAGAAGAAAGCTACATTATTCGGCCAAAAAAAGACTCGGAAGGTCCATATTCGACTGGGTGTGGCTCATTTTTAAATTCCTTCAAGCAACAGAATAGGACCCGGAAAATATTTAAAGATACATTAGATTTTTGTAAAGATCAGCTTGTAAACACAAATAACTTTCATCGTCATCTTAGGACAGTAGAATATGTAGAGAAAACAATTATAGATCTAGAAATAAATCAATTTTACCGCACACTCTTAGTTTCTCCGCAGTATTCGGTAGAGCTAACAGGGCAAAAGATAGAACATCAAAAAGGAAACTGAAAAAAGCCAATACCAAGCGTCACACATTACCGAAACCTACAATTAGCTACTTATCCTCCACCAATTACAGTCGGTACCGAATATTTAAGAAAAAATAAAAGAAGAGCGAAAGAAGAGAGAAAGAAAAAGAAGAAACAACGATATAAAAAATGTCCTACAACACTACCTCATCTCTACGAGATTCGCAATTGAACTACGAAAATATAAAAGTCATTCGAAGAAAGAGAAGGAATAAAAAAACGGGATCATACATAACAATCTTCATCGATATCGATACGGAACAGTGTCGATACTCACCATCCACATTTTTGGGATCAATCAATCCACCGGCCGAAGTGGCTCGCTTCTTATTATTGTTGGTTAGTTCGCGTTCAGAAGACCGACGTGTCAATGGACCGGGGCACATAGCACTCATACTCATGACGTTTGTTGTGGATGTCGCTCTGTGAATCACGAATCGAATATTAGGTCAAATAATTTACAGCGGCATTCATACATAGTGAAATCATAGAGAAATTTCTGTAACTGTAGATCAAGTGGATCCCAGGTATGTAATTACATTTCAGGCTGAGGCAGAGGAGGATTCAACGATCTATTTTGGGAAAATATTTCAGCAATTGGAATAAGGTCTAGTGATTAACATGACCTCTGTCTCTCGTTTTAGTCTGGTCGACTTAATCCAAGGCGTCTTTGCCTCTAGGACCCCGAATAGTCTGCTCTGCGCTGTTACAGTTGTTTTGACAAAGGTTGTCATCCACTCAGCAATTGACGCCTGAGCTTCACTTGAAAATCCCGTTAAATGAGACACCTTACTGAAACCGATCCCTGCGGCACCCCACCAGTAACTAAAAGCCTTACTGTACCAGCAGATACCTCTGCTTGGATTTCCCAACAGCTAAAATAGCTGCTCATCATCCTTTTGTGAAGCACTTAAGCGTCCATGAGAGCTTTTAATATTCTCTGCCATGGAACCTTCATATAATAAGTTGAACTGGTTCGTAGATTAGTAGAATGTTCATCAAGTTTACGTGGATTTTTTTCTAACTCTATTTGGTCGCAGTCCAAGATGATACATCAGGAGAAAATCAATTAGATAATTGAGAGACAATGATGTGCACATAAATTTACTTGTACAACACACATTAATTTGCTTGCCTGCTACATATACTACCATATTTGTTGGCAATGGTTAAGGTGAAGCTGCCGCCGGGTGTCAAGTTTATCTGCTATGTGGATGACAAGCCGAGACGATTGTATAGCGATGGAAGGCAGGGTAAACCGGGCACTAGAGGTGCCCCGTTGGATCGAGTCGGCCAGACTTGAACGTGCAATAGATGAGACGGAGGCCATAGTATTCACGACCCGTTGAAAGTTTTGTCAACCCACCTTTCGCCTGCAAGGTGTGGAAATTGAAACCAAGAAGACCATGAAGTGTCCAAGCATCTGGTTTGACTCAATGCTGAGCTTCAGGCACTATTTCCTGATGACAGAGGAAAAGGCAGGCAGGGTGGGTGCATACCTTAGCCGCCTGATGAGGAACCTAGGAGGGCCGAGAGAAGCCAGAAAAAGGATCATGATGAGCATTGCAACGTCGATCGGTGCCTCAGTGTAGACTGACTCAATGAAAATACCTTACCAAAGAAGGGAGATAATGAAGATCCAGCAAAGAGCTGCGCTGAGGTGTGTTAGGGCCTACCGCACTGTTACGACGGAGGCGCTTTGTATATCAGCACGTTCACCACCAATTGAGCTCCTTGCTGAAGAGAAAGCGGTGGTGTTCAGAGCAAAGAAGACAACGACGCGACGACCAACCGTGAGACTACGGGTTAAGCACAAGGCCAGGCGCTCCTTGATTAAGAAATGGAAAGCAAGAATTGCCCAAGGTGAGCTGGGCAAGAGGACAACCCATGTGCTAATACGCAACCTTGATGAATGAATGGACCAACACCATGGTCAGCTAAACTTTCACCTGACGCAGGTGTTTAGTGGCCCTGGCTCCTTCAACAGGTACTTTTGCCAGTAGTTGAAGTAAATCAAGCAGGCAACGTGTTCACACTGCGACCAAGGGCGGGACAATGCACCAGAGCACAACTTATTTGAGTGCAAGGCATGGAGGCGTGAACGAGACAAGCTTGGTCAATCTATTCAGAAGATTGGGGTAAATAGAGCGCTTGTTCCAAGTAGCCTGGTTTCCACCATGCTAGGTTCCAAAGAGGCATGGAACCATGCTATGGCCTACTCAACACCTGTGTACCATCAACATCCAGATGTGCAGGAAGAAGAGGAAGATCGCCCCTGAAGAAAGAAGAAGTTGAAGAGAAGCCAACAGCAATCCAGTGTATTATCTAAGATAGTGGTGTTGTTGTTATTGTATGTTCTGGTTTTTTTCTGCGTGCTACGGGGGCACTGCAACTTGGCAGTTGCCAAGTAGAAGAGGGGGTTCGCCAAGGATATTCTTCCAACACTGAACCAAAAAGGGTCGATTCTGTTACTGGAAGAAACAAAATCAAATGCATAAGCAACCCGCACCCACTCCACCATGGAGGACAGAGCGGCGCTGCACACGCGACACAGGCAAACCTTGGAGATAAAAAAGAATGACAACAAAAAATGGCGCTTTTGTCAGCATCAGTAGTAAGTGGGTTTCTTTAGCACAAACTTCACTGGCAATGGTAGTAGTAGTAGCAGGAACCTGTCTGGGACAATTATTCCAAGATTGAATTTTCAGGCAGTTTAGAAATTTTGGCAATTATTATTTTAGAATTTTTAGTTTGATGTACAGTCAAATCTGTCCAAGTTGAAACCATATAACTCAAAAAACCCCACAACTCGAAAGAAAATGCGTTTCCCTTGAAATGTCCATAACACGCAATACAAATTAATCTGTATATCTCAAATTATGTCAGAAATGATGTTCCTACAACTTGAAGCAATTTTTTCATCCACACATTGGGTTTCCCTGCTTTTTAGAGCTTCATGCACTAACAAATGGAATTTTTTTGTCATGGCACTCAGAAATTGACCAGAAAATGTGTGAAGAAAAAAGGCAAATTCTTCTCTTCCTCAATAACGTTACACCTCATCTCAATATTCCTCCATTGCAAGCAACTACCATAAAATTTTTCCCTCCAAACGCCACATCAGTTCTCCAACCATTAGATTTAGGGTTCATTCAAAATTTTGAATGAAAATTTTAGTAAGTCAAAATTTTTTAAAATGAATCTTGCTATCTCAAAATCATCTCACTCAAAAATCTCTATAACTCAAATTGAAAAGTGTTTCCCTTGAGTTTCAACTTAGACAGATTTGACTGTATTGCAATTTGGTGTGTTCTTTGGAGATTTGGCATTATTGTGGTTTGGTAATCTATTGCCTTTCCTGCATTCCCTAGGGTATCCTAGGATTTTTGGAGTTTCTTAAGCTTTCCCAGACTTCCCTGAGCTTTATACTCCCAGGCTTTTAAAGCTCCAGTATTTTCAACACCCCAGGATTTAAAATCCTTGAGCTTTTTAAATCTCCAGGTGCTTCAAGGTAGCCACTTTTCTTTCGAGAATGATTTTCTCTGACTTTTCCCAGTTTTCCAGATAAATTTTCTGAATTTTCCTCAACTTTTTTCTGCCAATACAGCATTGTTTGCAGTCTTTTATTTCTAAAAAAAAACCTGACTTCAATGAAATCACCTGTCATTTTCCCTGAATTTTCTAGACACTCAAAATTCCCTGACTTTTTCCAGTTTTCCAGAGAGTAGCTACCCTGTAGCTTTCAATCCCTGAGCTTTTTCCCTGGGCTTTTTGTATAGTCTCAGTAAAAGAATAGAATTTGTAAGCATAAAATTTCCCACAAGTTACCTTCCTATGAAAATAAGGATGCAAACGATTGAAAAAATTAGATGCCATTGCAGTAATGCAAGAGCAGGGGGGGACTTGCTGTCCAGAGTCCATTGCAAATTCTATTGTCATTTCTTCTATACTTTCCATTTATGAAGATCGCTCAGGAGGGGGAGGGGGTGGTACCAGCAGATTTCTCAATTACCATCAAGGTAGAAAAAAAAAATTCCCAAAAATTTTCCAAGTCCATTATCAATGGGAGAACTCGAGATTTGAAATTCTTCCAAGCCCCCCTCCCATCATATATAGCTCAGAAGTCCACTTCCTATGGCTAGAGGTTCAAAATTTTTCCAAGTCCCTCTCCGCAACGTCATCAACCTCGCTCGCGCTCGCGGACAAAAATTCCTGACAGTACCCCCAACAAAAGGGATAGCGGGTTCCTCGCTAAAAAATCTCCCTCCCACCTTACACTGATTTTTCCGTTTTCATCTAAGGTGATCTAGCGCAGTGTCCTAAATTGTCAAGGGCAAGCTTCATTTACAAGAACATGCAAATATAGGAAGCTAAGGCAGGCTTAGACATCATCAGAAGAGGATTTTCTACCTACATCCTTCCAGAGGAGTGGTTTGGAAAAATAACAAACAAGAGGATGCGAATCATCAAGGCATGGCGTCATTGATGACCTTGACCTAATTTAGGAACTTGTTCAATTACAAGCTGAAGAAAGGTTGGATATGAGAAAGTAACATCACCAGAGTTCGACTTCCAGAGAACTCTGTCTATGTGTACAACAATTCTATCAGCTCATTAAAATAATTAGAATTTGAGAGAGGAAGCAGTGGCGTATATAGGATTTCAAGAAGAGAGGGGGGGATATGAGCAGAAATGTTGCTTGTAAGTAATAAAATTTTCAATCTCGTCTCACATTCTCCCTACAACCCCACCAAAGAAAAAAAACCTGGAGCTCGGGAGGATCTATCTCCCAATCCCCCTTCCCCTGGATACGCCACTGAGAAGAAGAGACTTAGGACACTACCTCAATTTTAAATTACGATCAAATGTATTTTTGAAGCAGAAGATAAAAAGATAGAAAAAACATGAACATACCTTCGACTAGCCCAGTAAGTACTGCCACTATCCGATGTTTCCAACATTCTAGGCGTTGAACTACCGAATGCAAAGACTATTGAACTGCGTTCCATTTTTCTTTTACTTTCGATGCGTGCTTCTCTTTCCTAGAGTATGGGAGAGAAAATTGAAATTATTGAAGTGAGAATGCCAAACTTATTCAAATAACACAAAAACTCATGAAGAAGACTTCAGAGACACTACGGAAGGTATGAAATGCGAATATGAGTGATTCATTATAATTTCTTCAGTCCTGGGGAAGGAGTTAAATACGCCGCTCATCAGGCCTAGACAGAGCCGCCGAGCCCTTCTCCACCAGGCCCGAGATTACCAAGAGATGGGACCCAAGTTGGTTTAGAACTTCCCTCTCTCTCGGATCAGGTTTGGCTCTTGAAGACTCTCGGCTCACAGAGAACTTCAAGTACCAAATCTCAGAGCGAAGGTAAGGTTTCAGAAAATTCCGTACTGGAAGCCAGGTGCACGAGGCGCAAAACACAATTCTCGGAATAATTGCGAGCTCGGAGCGTGCGCGAGATCAAATTCAATAGAATAATTCTATTGTTTTACAACGATCTACACTGAAGTAGAGATGGAAAACGATGTACGAAATTACAGTAATATAATTTGTGAGCTCGAAGCACTTCACCTGATTTCTCCTCAATATAGCTTCCATGCGGTCACGTTCGGCTTCCATAATTAACCTTTTTCGTTCTTCCACTTGATGCCGTTTATCCATCTCTCGATTTCGAAGACTTTCGATTCTCCTTCGCCGTTCTTCCTCGCTTCGTTCGCGAGATCTTTGAGCAGCCAGGACCTAAAAAACGATACATCGCGAGATCAGTAAAGTGCGAATGCGAAACACTCAGGACTTTCGCAAGCTCAAACGTTTACCTGTTGTCTAAGCTCTTCCAACTTTTTTTGTTTTTCTTCATTTTGTTTTTCCTTAATCAGTCTCAGCCTTTCAATTCTATCGATCTGTTGTTGTTGAGAGCGACTGTCTTTGGCTGCAAAAAAAAAAAAAAACACAAAATAGGTTAGCCGAATTAATACTTAGAACTTTCATCGTGACGATTTATTTTGTTCTTTCACTTTCATATTCGCTATCAGTTTGCAGTAGAGAGACGGCTAAAAATTATTTGCCTCTCTCTTCTTCGAACGAGCCGTAGGCCTGGTTCGTAAACTGCATGAAGAATTTGAATAATGCGACGAGGAATACGGAAGTAAAGAAGAAAATACGTATTATCGGCTTGTACTCTTCTCACGAGTTTTCAGTTTCCAACGCAATAATAGTTGAGAAACCGTGTCACAATCTTGTATTGAGAAAGACATCGCGGGACTCTTCGTAAGAGGAGAAAGAACATCGAAGAAGCGGAAGATAATGCATGAAACTCTAATTCAATATAAATTGTCATTCGACGATAAATACATTATATTATGTACTTTGGACGGACGGGAAGAAACGTTCCTAAATTCTTCGATTTTTCTTTACCGGGTTACACTAAAAAGTCGTCTGTAAAATAAACGCAAATGATGCAGACTGTTTTCATTTTTGACACCATCTGAAATGCTGTATCATTCTCATATAAATGCGGAGATAACGTGATACAAATCTGACTCCTAATTAAAACCAAAAAGGGAGGAAGAATTGTAGGCAGTATGAGAAAAGACGACAGTCTGCTTGACGATCTGCCTAAGCTCTGCGAGGCTCTTTGTTATAGCTCAAAGAACCCACGGGCATCTACGCAGACAAAACGATTTCTATTTTCAGTTGAAATGCGAAAAATTTTGAAGTCCATCACGTTGTGAATCCTCCTGATGAAGGTAAGTATTAGTAATATAAGAGAAATTCACAAATAATTTTCATAAACAAGTGAAAAATTATTACTTCTCAGGGCAATCACTACTTGTTCTTAGAAGAGACGGCGAATAGTTTAGGGATGTCGAACCGACTCTCGGTTTCCTCTCAAATAAAGCTTTGTACGGGCTACTTCCTATGGTCCGATGTTTTGAAAAATTCCGGTAACCCATTACCCAAGTCCATCTAAGCCCTGGACACATTTTTGACATCCTGCTTGTGTGATTGTGAGTGACCCGAACACAGTTGTGTTATGAACTGTATGTGTAAATGACGAGCATCTAATGCGGCTTGCATTTCAACTGGAACAGGAATAG
This sequence comes from Aspidiotus destructor, assembly GCA_035079395.1. Lineage (NCBI taxonomy): Eukaryota > Metazoa > Arthropoda > Insecta > Hemiptera > Diaspididae > Aspidiotus > Aspidiotus destructor. Next base: position 2,736,334 of record JAVHKZ010000003.1, on the reverse strand, counting down.
TTATAGTCTGCCTAGGTATGTGCGGGCTCCTTGCAATTAGCTATGACAGAGAGCCTAACAACGCAATTGGCCTGCAAATCAAGTTTTCAGTTGTTTTCTCATACTGTCGGCAGTTTAACATCTGCCCTGGCGAAATTTAGCAAATCGCCTACAACCCATCTACCAAACTCGGCGCATCTTTTTGCAACTTCAAAAAACAACTTATCCATGTTTTTCAGACTAATGGATAGAGTAAAGGGCACAACGTCCAGTTGTGACAGGGTTCGACGAAATTACATTTGTGTTGTTTCGTTACAGTGCTTGGAAGGGTACTGGATATTGGAACTCTTATCCTATCAATGGCGCATTACTCAAGAAAATCTGGAAAAACTTGGTGCGCTGTCTTTTGAAGTTGCATAGAAGATGCAGCTCTCAAGGGTAAAGTGGCTCTTCTATTTTCAGCCATTTCTTCTCCGATTACCAACATGGAACGCGATTGTTTCTTTGGGCGTCAGCGGGAATGAAGAGTAAGACGATTAAAAATTAGCCCTCAATAAAGCGTTCATTTTACTTTCTTCTGAGTCCACAGCTCTTTCAAATGCCCGATCTATTTCCCCGATATTTGGGTCTTGGATCCTACCATCTGTGAAAAATTCTGACCTCGCGTTTCGCTCTAGCTATCGAATACATCATTAGTATGTATATTTATGAAACAAAGCACAAAATTATTTCTTTCAAATTAAGAACTCAATACAATCTGATTAATTTCAACAGTAAAATCGTTAAATTAGCTTTGCTGAAAAAAGCGAAGCAAACTTTAGAGACACAAAAGGGAAATTTGCATAGCGCGAGGAAAAAGAAATTATATGGCCTGGAATTTTAAATGATCTACAAGCGTACTTGGAGGGAATACTCCGCTACCTAGAGAATGTTGCGCCTCATCTGGCTCGAAAAGGGAGCTCTAGAAAGGCTCCAAAAATCCGCGCAAGTGCCTACAAGTTCAATTTTATCCTCATCTCTTCGGCTTTGTAAAAAACATCTTTGCAAACGGCAAAAAAAACTCAACTATCTTCTAATGAAATTTTCTAGCGACTTCACCTGCAAGGTGAAGAAATATTGAGACCAAGAAGAAGTTGACAATGTTTAAGGTGGAGCTGCCGCCGGGTGTCAACCTTATCTGCTATGCGGATGACACGGTGGTGGTATGCACTGCCGAGACGATCGTAGCGATGGAAAGCAGGGTAAACCGGGCCTTCAAAGAAGTACCGCGCTGGATTGAGTCGGCCAGACTAGAACTTGCAGTAGGTAAGACCGAGGCCATACTATTCACGACCCGTGGAAAGTTCAGTCAACCCACCTTCGCCTGCAAGGTGTGGAAATCGAGACTAAGAAGAAGATGAAGTACCAAGGCATCTGGTTTGACTCAACGCTGAGCTTCAGGCACCATTTCGTGATGGCAGCGGAAAATGCGGGCAGGGTAGTTGCATACCTTAGCCGCCTGATGAGGAATCCAGAAGAAAAATGAGCACTGCTATGTCGATTCTCCTATATGGTGCCTCAGTATGGGCCGACTCAATGAAAATACCTTACAAAAGAAGGGAGAAGGTAATAATTCAGCAAAGAGCTGCGCTGAGGTGTGTTAATGCCTACCGCACTGGCTCGACGGAGGCTCTTCTCGTATCATCACGTTCACCACCAATCGAGCTGTTTGCTCACGAGAGATTGTTGATGTTCAGAGCAAAGAAAACAATGACAACGTGACTTAAGAGGTTAAGCAGAAGGCCAGGCGCTCCTTGCTTAAGCAATGGAAAGCGAGAATCGCCCAAAGTGAGCTGGATGTATTAATACACGACCTTGATGCGTGGATGGACCGAAACCACAGTCAGCTCAACTTTCACCTGACGCAGGTGCTTAGCATCCATGGCTGCTTCAACAAGTACCTTTGCGAGAAGCTAAGGAAAGTTGAGCAGGCAACGTGTTCGCACTGTGACCAAGGACGGGATGATGGACCAGAGCATACCTTATTTGAGTGCGAGTTGTGGAGGCGTGAGCGGGACAAGCTAAGTCGGTCCCTTCAAGAGATCGGGATAGATGAAGCGCTTGTTCCGAGTAGCCAGGTATCCATCATGCTAGGTTCTAACGAAGCATGTAACCAGGTGTCTTCATTTGTGGCCACCGTCATGAAGAAGATAGATCGGGAATGGAATAGGTAAATGAAGAACAATGCTATGGCCTACTCGACACCTGTCCACCATCAACATCCAGATATGCAGGAAGAAGAGGAAGATCATCCCAGAAGAGAAGCCAACAGCAACCCCGTATATCTAAGATAGTAGTGTTGTTGTTGTTGTGTGTTCTGGTGTTTTTCTGCGTGCTAGGGGGCACTGCAACTTGGCGGTTGCCGAGTAGAAGAGGGGGATCACCAAGGAGGTCCTTACATCACTGAAGTTATACCCGAAAAGGTCGATCCCGGCGTTGGAGGAAACAAAACCAAATGCTCACGCAACCCACACCCACTCTATATCATGGAGGAAGGTCGGCGCAATTTTCTAGCGATTGTAATTGTTTCTTGACTTCCCCCAACTTTTGGATCTATGTTACCCCAAATTCGAGGACAACAATTTATAGGAACCTCGTGTGAGGGAGTGAAAGCAGTTCAACCAAGCTCTCCAAAATAAGGAATCTCGATGATGGGCGAGAAGTAAAATATAAAAAATTTCAAACAGTTTCAAATAGGCGGAATGAGGGATGACAAATGAAGCACAGAAAGGGAACTGGAGAAATACACGTAGTAGCCGATAAAGAGAGAATAAATAAGGAGAGAGGGAAAACTTTCAGAACATGGGAATTGAGCTATAGAAATATTCATCCTCAAAAAAAGGTACAGAGAAAAGCAACAGATTTTCTAGAACAGTAGAAAGATATTCAGGTGATTTGAGGGAAAGCTCACGTATCAAGAATCACAATAGAAGTGGACCAAAAGCGAATTCATAAATTATGAATAGAATTAGAATACTGGACTATAGTTTGAAACGATTCTTCAATCAAATTTAATTACTGAAGAGAAGAGGAGAAGGATAATGAGAATATCTGCTTTCTACTAGGATCTCTTCATTGGTACTTTCACCTATATTGTGTAGGCCCCATCCTTCTGTCCATCGATAAAAGAGCGAGGAGTCTGCTTCACATCAAAGCATTTCAAATAATCGAAACACTAGCCAAGCAGTATTATTCGACTATCGAAAATGCAGAGCCTTTTCAAATTCAACCCAATCTATTTCGAAACCGAAGGAGTTTTCTTAAATCTAAGGCGAAAACTTGTTTTCAACGCTCGATGAAAAAATAACCGAAAAATTTGGCTAACTGACCCAAGTAATATGCAATCTCATCAAAATAGATTGCACAAAATGACTCGTCAACCATCTGTTAAAAATGTTGAACATTCCTAACCATTTGCCTGGTTACATCACGAGGCACACCATCAGGGAGGACGAGAGATCTGAGAGTGTAATACGCAATAGAAGAATTTTAAACCAGTGACACAAGAGGTATATGGGTACATCAGTCACTAGAGCAAAAAACTAATTTGTAATCACATCGTTGAGCAAATCTTGAGCGTAATTGCTCGCAACTTTTTATGTTACATTTGTAATCTTAATACACATGTATACGGGTCACATCTAAATCCAATAGAACCCCGCGTTCAAAGCGTCAAAAAACGGGACAGTCAATAAAGACGACGCGGCTGCATTTCCTCTATCACGAATTCACACTTTCCACAGAAGTAAACGACTGCATCATTTCAATTACATAAAAATTTAGATTTCATCAACGGCATCGGACAAAACCATCAAAAATATATACAGCGTGTTTGCATCAGATAATATACGCAAAATAAAATTAGTTATAAATTTCAGTACACGGCGTTAGTATTTTTTTTAAGAGTTTGGTATACAGCATTAAAAAAAAAAAAAAAACTTGGAAAACAAATATTTTTAAAAATAAATGCAATTGGACGCATCATCACGCGTCGTAAGACATGTGAAATGCGATGAATGTTGATTACCTGATGCGCATACAAATTCACCGCCACGAGCAAACCAATAAAAATCAACTGTAAATTATAGAAGCCGGTATAAGTTTACACTTTGAAACTGGCTTACTTTGTAATTTGCCGAATGTAGGATATAAAAACATATTATAAAATAAGAAGGTGAACTATAAACGGTAATACGATCAAATTTCTCACGAATACAATCTACAAATCTCTCGAGTCGAACCACAGTCACGAGACTTTCACGAGATTTTTAGCTAATTTTGAAAATTTCGTAAGAATGAAACACCGAAGTGCTTTAATTTTTTGACGTCATAATCGGAAAAGAAATTCTCTCATATTTCGAGAGCAAAAATAAATCAGTTTAAAATTTCCAGCATAAATATCGAGAGTGTCATTGTACTTAATTTTCATTCTCGCTACCTGGAGGAAACTCACCTCGAAGAACTAAGCGACTAGGCACATCTTACGTCGCAATCTTGCTTGAGAGGTATTAAATTTCACATAATGGAAAACTCTCAAAAAATATTCAAATTTGTCAACGTGCAACAACCGGATTAAATACGTTATCGCGAAATAATTTCTTTGAAAGACATATAAGCTAGAATGCTCGATCTTCACAACGACGCGACATTAGCTCGATAATTTTGCACAAAAATTCAATCTGATTTCAGTAAAAAAACATTAATATCAATTTAAACTAATGAAGACCAAAAAAATGACCGTGAAAAAATTTAAGAAAATTCACCTCGACAGTTCAAAAAACCGTTGGATCAACAGCTGATGACGAAGAAATTATGCATATTTGATGAGTAAGGGAACCAATTCTCATAATTGGTCAACCGACTAAAGGATTTGAAAGTCATCGGGTCATTGACCTTTTATCTATAATATATCTCATAATAATTTGCTTTGATCATGTACAATCGGTTGAATGTGATTTTCTAGAAGTCCTGAAGTTTAAACAAAGAACATCTAGGGATGAATGAGAAACCTTCTGTCTATTTGGGGGGAAAAATAGCGGTTGAAATACCATGGTGATCTTCGTACGTTAAGCGACCGAGAGAATTATCAGCCAATTGAAAAATAAACCTCCAGAGGTGTGTTGAGTTGAAGATCGCTTGTACCTGAATTCAAGAAACTAACTACAATTCCAGATGACTGGTCAAATTGGACAGTCAAGTTAATCCTGGTTTAATAAACAAAGTTCTAGTTAAGTATAAACCACGATGAAAAATTGATACAAGCGGTTTCAATAGGTCTTACTAGTCCAACATTTCACGATTCATAGGTAGATTCCGCATATAAATACCTGCAAATTGAACTTACTACAGCACTCCTAGCAGATACTCGATTCAGAGGTTCCCTATCGATTTGGCGTGAAGACGACGTTAGCGCGAACAATTCGGCGCAAAAAAGGCTACAAAGAACCTCGAGTGGTCGCTGTTTGAATGGTCATTGACATTAAGGTGGATGCGAAATTCCTCACTTAGCACACTCTGTCGGATTAAGTGGCAGTAAACTTTGGTCGGGTATCAAATGGGTATTTTTCTAGGAATTTGATCCACAAGTCAGAGCTCAAATGGCGGCGTCAACAGATAGAACCAATTTCCCAAAACTGTTACTTAGACCAAAGTCCCAAACAAAATGAGCGATAACTCGAGTGCCTAATGATCGGCTCTGGCTACAGCAGCCTGCTCGGATCCAACCACATCTTCCCTCAGAACCAAGTCCCACCGATGCGGTAGTATTCGGCTGGTAAACAAACAAGGGAAATCCATAGCAATGGAAAATTAACTCACTTTAAATATCTCTCGCCAGTCGCCAATACTTCTCGAAATTATACTCTTTGTTACAAATCCTATGTGTAATTAAGTTTGCAAGAAAGAAGCTCGCTAACGATGTCGGACCAACCAGAAAGCCTGCAACCGCAATACATCATGATCCCAATCGAGGTAAGTGCTTGACTGCAGACAATGCCAATTTCATATTCTAGTTCAACCCGTTAAAAGGACTTGTGCAAACCCCAATTTTACCTAAGCTTATTCTTACGTCAATCTTACTTTCGTTTGTGAGACTGACGGATAGATATTTCATTTTCTGTCCATTAGATTCCAAATAGACGTTCCAGTCACACTTCGAGACGATTCTTCTTTCAAGTACCTTATGTATTGAGCGAAATTCAATAAAATATCACTTCTGTAATTGTGTGAACGAGAAATTTTTAGCCCACCTTCCAACGCTTCAAGCTACTCTAACTATTCCCCTTCTCCCTTCTCCCCTCTCCTCCCTTCCCAGTGCGCGTGTCAGCAAAGAATTGATAGAACCTCATGTCATATCAAATACAGCAAATGCTAAGTTGACGTTACTCATTTTTACGACACTATCTTTTCCCTTCAAACATCGCATCATAAGAATTGACGTTCACTGAACTTGTAGAATCACGCCAAAACGGTTGAGGCGCGAAGCTGAAGATCTCGCCAAATTGAGCCAGCACGCGGTTCAAAAAAGATTCTTGAATAAAGAGTCCTTGTAGCCACTGCTCCAAAAAGAAAACAAAAAAGAAATCCTAAAAAGCAGATGGGTCAAAACAAAAAGAGAACTCATTTTTCACGTTTCATATAGATTCATTCCATCCTCTTCCCATCGTCCTGATCTATGAACTTGAGTCCGTATGCTTGACCTTGAACGTGTAAAAACTTTGACCTTCGACCTACATTCTTCCGTCCGCTGTCCGTCCCTCCGCAATCAATTTTGTGGTTCCGATAGCGGTTAAAGGCGTAAGTGAGTCTGATGATCGACTTCAAACAGTTTCTACCTTCGAACTTGACATTATAGGGAGTTTAATAACCTATTTGAAGAACAAAGGACCCTGACGTCATGCTCTTGATACCGAACGGCCTTCACTTGGCGGACATCGAGCTTCAGAATAATTCGACCTAGATGGTCAGAGAAAAGTGAGGCTGAGTAAGATGGACGGCGTGACTCAATTTCGGAGCTTGGAGAAGTTTGATAATCAGGACCGTCGCCGGGGGGGTGGCGAGTAGGTATTACCGCTTCAGGCCTCGAGCTACTGTAAGCCTCGCACCGGCGCGGCAACGAGAAAAAAAAATTAAAATTGTCTAAATTGAAAAAAGGGTTCATGTGAAAATTTTGCTTCAGGTCTCAAAAAGTCTCGCGACGACGGTGAGCTCGAGTCTCAGTATTGAGGGGCGGTCTTAAGCGTTAGTCTCGAATGTCAGTCTCAAGTTCGAGTTTCAGTCCCTAGTCTCAATCTTGAGCCTCGGTCTCGATATCAAGTCTCAGTCTCAAGTGTCAGTCTTGAGTCTCAGACTCGAAAGTCAGTCTCGAGTGTCAGTCTCAAGCCTCAAACTCCAGTCACAGTCTTGAGTCTCGGTCCCGAGTGTCAGTTTCGAGTCTCAGCCTCTAGTCTCAATCTTGAGTCTCGGTCTCGAGTCTCAGTCTCCAGTGTGAGTCTTGAGTCACTGTTTCAAGTCTCAGCCTCTAGTCTCAATCTTGAGTCTCGGTCTCGAGTCTTAGTCTCCAGTGTGAGTCTTGAGTCACTGTCTCAAGCCTCAAACTCCAGTCACAGTCTTGAGTCTCGGTCCTGAGTGTCAGTCTCGAGTCTCAGCCTCGATTCTCAGTCTCGAGTGTCAGTCTCAAGCCTCAAACTCCAGTCACAGTCTTGAGTCTCGGTCCCGAGTGTCAGTCTCGAGTCTCAGCCTCTAGTCTCAATCTTGAGTCTCGGTCTCGAGTCTTAGTCTCCAGTGTGAGTCTTGAGTCACTGTCTCAAGCCTCAAACTCCAGTCACAGTCTTGAGTCTCGGTCCTGAGTGTCAGTCTCGAGTCTCAGCCTCTAGTCTCAATCTCGAGTGTCAGTCTCAAGCCTCAAACTCCAGTCACAGTCTTGAGTCTCGGTCCTGAGTGTCAGCCTCTAGTCTCAATCTTGAGTCTCGGTCTCGGTCTCGAGTCTCAGTCTCCAGTGTGAGTCTTGAGTCACTGTCTCAAGTCTCAGTCTCGAGTCTCAGCCTCGATTCTCAGTCTCGAGTGTCAGTCTCAAGCCTCAAACTCCAGTCACAGTCTTGAATCTCGGTCCCGAGTGTCAGTCTCGAGTCTCAGCCTCTAGTCTCAATCTTGAGTCTCAGTCTCGGTCTCAAGTGTGAGTCTTGAGTCTCAAGGCTCCAGTGTGAGTCTCAAGTCTCAAGCTCCAGTCACAGTCCCGAGTGTCAGTTGCGTCCCTCAGTCTCAATTCTCAAGCTCGAGTCTCAAGCGCGAGTCTCAATCTCGAGTCTCGGTCTCTAGTCTCAACCTCGACTTGATAATCTGTGGATTTGCGTCCGTGCGCCCTCGATCATCTGGTGAACTAATAACCTGGAGCCAGTTAAGAAACTTGGAAGAATTTCACACCTCATTACGTAAGATCAGAGGACTTCTTTTTCTTACTCCTCTAAAGACACCTCGCGAGCAACAAATAAAGGTTAGCTTTCGAATAGTAGACTCACATCTTATCTAGTGAGACTAATGGACCTTGACCAACTTCAGCGACTCGAATGAATTTTCAACCTTCCGCTTCTCAACTTCTGGATTTGTGTCCTTGGGTAAGGAATGAAAGAGCTGGGGATGGCCTATGATATTGACCGACCTCAGAACCTTGGATACTTTTTCATACTTCTTTCCGAATTCTGGATTCGGGTCCTTGTAGGAAAAAAGAACTTGTCTGGAGCTCCAGACTTGGAAAAATTTTGAAATTTGAATTTCTTATTACCAACTTCGGAAATTCATTCATTGATGGACACCAAATTGGATTAATTAATCGAATATATTACCGTTTTATTCAAACTTGGCAGCGCTAGTGTTGCACTTGAGCGGGAAGAGATTGGTAAAGATATCTCACCAAGCATCCTCTAGGATCACTAAAAACGCTCGCGGCTCGTACGGTACTTCTTCCAAATTTAAAAGAGGTAGCGATACATATAAGAGAGGGAAAAAATTGAAAAAACACTAGAATGAAGCCGATTTGACTTCCTGATATCCCATAAGTTACGTCCACAAACACACATTCTACAAATCAGATGGAATGACAAAATCTTCAATTCCGCTTCAGCTTCATTTAAGGATTACTCCAAATTTCCATTTTTCGCCAATATACCACCTTAAGTTTCGATACCTTTTTTGGCAAACGTACCACAACGGTCTAATGAACTAAGTGTGCTGTGAGCGATCCTAGTGGATAATTCTAAACGTAAATCTAGATACTTTCAAAGTTTATTAATAGTTCAATTTGTACCCTCAGTCTCATTTTTCAAACAACGACAGTCTAGCTCAAGATTGATCAGGGTGTCAAAACTTTGACATGGGTGCGATATAACTTCGGGTGCAGGTTTCAACAATGTTCCTGTTGTCATACCGCAACTGCACCCAAAGTCATAACGCACCCCTTGCTAATGTCTGTTTCCTGTCAAAGTATTTTAGACAACAGTTCTCACCTAGAGCTTCAAAAAGCCAATCGCAAGCTGGTGTCCTAGATATGATACGCTTCCTAAAAGTACATCAGCATCTCTGCCATACAAAGTTGAATTGACGTATATGCAAATAATGAATACGAGAAAAAGAGGGTACGATCAAGTACACCTATAACCTCTTTTCCTCGTATTCATCATTTGCATATACTTCAATTCAACTTTGTATGGCAGATCTCTCATCAACTTCCAAGCATTATTGTTATCAAAAAGAAAAAATAAGAAAATAAATGAATAAATGAATAAACTGGAAAAAATACATGATATGCGATTTCTAGGAGAGGGTTGAACGAAGTATATAAATAAAAATAGCAAGAAAACAATATACCAGTTTCATCTTTTTATGAAAACAAAACGACAAAAAAAATCCAAGACACTCAAAGTATCATAGTAGACACTAGAGGAATTTCGAAGAGAATAAAATATCATGAATGAAACAATAACAAGAATCATTTTCTTCTGATTTCAATTCAACCAAGATTTTCACTAAAAACTTGTGAAATCAATAGTTGTATTTATCCAAACTTGTACATGTACTTTAACCATAGTTGAAGTAAGGATCGGACAACAGCCTAGACTTCGACAGCAAGGAGGGTCTCAAAATGCTAAGAAAAGAACAAAAAACAAAATAAGATTCCAAACCCCGGAGCAAAAATCGTCCACAAGTTGATCGTAGGAATATCGAAAAAAAAAAAACGGATACAGCACGTACACGATAAACTTTAACCTATATTTGATTGACTCTGTTTGGGAAAGGCGTGAATTCTACATGACGTTGAAAAAACTCATTTACTAAATTTATTCTCACATTACTTCGGTAGCGATGGTCGATCAACTTCGCTAAAGAGGAGAAATTCGTTCGCGAAAATTGAGTCCTTCAGCTGAAGAATTCGTGATACAGTACGCACGATCAGTTTCGTTGCATACCGAAATTATATTTTTCGTAAAATTTTATCGATAGTGAATCCAATAACAGCATAAACTTTTCGTACAGGCGTATCTATTCATTAACGATATAGCAGGAAATTGGAAAAAGAAACTCACTTTTTTGATAATTCGTTGACTTGCCGGTCAGAGCGGATGAATCACTATTTTGAGCGCCGTTTGATAATTGTCCGTTGACTATCAGTCCGTTTTCACCTCCAGCTAGAAAATGAAAAAAATCGATTTCCCACATTAATGTCAGCTAAGGTCTCGCTTGCGCAAAATTAACACGACTCGACTATTATGCTTTAGTATACGGCTTTTTCTTTTTACGAGGAAAAAGCTGAACTAATTTAAAACTTCTTTACTCGATATAGTTTTCAATAGTACTGCTTGTAGAAATGCAATGACGAATATACGAGTATACTGTATACGATGCGTGCACACGCACAGTAAGTATACAATCCGTGAATAAAATGAGACCTTTCGAGTATAGATTAAAGTATCCACGTGAATTCAAAGTAAGACACAAAAAAAAATAATAATAATAAACTGACGTACTATAATTTTCTAGAACCAACGTACTATTTAGTTCCTCATAGTTAACGCCAATACAGATCTCCTATATACATGGGATGCATCTATTTCCGACAAAGTAGATCCTATTACACTCGGCGCGCGTACTGAGGATTTTGTAAAATCACCATCTAGAAAAATTAGACCTACTAGAGCTTAAAATTTAAACTAGCGCACGTCAGTGGGTCATCAGACCGCATTTACGCGAGTAATCAATCTGGGTTATCACGCGATCGCGCTTACTTTTACGCTAAGCTGATTCAGTTCATTTTTGTAATTGATGAATGAAATAATATAGTCGAAGTTGAATTTATGAGCACTTATAGTCAAAAAAAGTTGAGATTTCAATTAGAAGCGTTCCATTAACGAAAAAGACGATAAGACAAAGTGTTACTTATTGATCGGGTGCCAATAACTTCTATGACTTTGCCGCCAGAAGGAATGAGAATTTCAATCATGATCAGTATTTTTATAGATGATTGGCGTTTTGAATGATTCACATTGAAGATGAAAGTTATATTTTTCGAGTGACAATTTTTGATTTTCCGAACAAAATATCACCAAAATAGAAAAAGAAATACATGCTCAAAAACGGTGCTGACAGGGTATCCGAGTATACGATGATAATTAGAATCAAGTACCACGAATACTAATTCACGAATCTCTAGTAAAATCTCCAAAGGATATAAAGTCATAGAGGGCGATAGTACATTTGTTGTGGAAGATATAACAGTACATCAAAAATTGATCTCTTCCAGCAATTAGAACTCACAGTGATCTGACTGCAAGCACTTTTCAAAAATTACCACTTCATTGCAGACGCTCAAATTTATAGGCGAAAACAATGAAAATGACGACAGCCCCGAGGAATACATTACAACACTTACCAACTGGTTTCCTCAAGGTTTCTTCATCTAAGACTTTGGGCAGAAGCAGCAGAGCTACCACTACATTTCCGCACTCTCATACTGACTGCGAACTTCCTCGCTTTGTCTCCTCAAATTCCTGATCTTCCATTCTCCTAGTAACTTCCTCCTCTCTTCTTTAAAATCCGATCTCCAATACCTTCCTGAACTCGCGCTTCTCCTTCCTATCAAACCATCGTCGCCTCCGTGGCTATCATCCCCCCCCCCCATCTATCGGGTTCGACCTCGCAAATACCCCGAAATTGGACAATTATCCACATCGAAGACTAATCTCAGAAATTATCACAGAATATCCAAATCATGAAATCTGCTACACTGATGGCTCTAAATCTCAATCTAAAACAGTTTATGCATTCTCTATCCACGGCTCCGTTATCACTAAACGACTTCGTAACTCAGCTTCAGTATTTACTGCTGAACTTAGTGCTTATTAAAATAAAACACTACACTGGCATTTTCAGTTGTTACTCAAAAATTGTGAGTAAAAACTGAAAATGCCAGCGTAGTGTTTTATTTTAATAAGTGTGAACTTAGTGCTCTCCATCTCTGCCTTTCGCAACTAACGCAACGATCCCCACGACACAATTACATCTTACCAACTGGTTCTCTTTCTCCTCTTTTAACAATACAAGACATCCATTCAACAAATCTTATGACTCAACGCATGAAACTCTTGCTTCCATCAAAACAACAAGCACTTTCATCTGGATACCCGGCCACATTGGTCTACGAGGTTGACCGTGTACAGATCCATCTTTTTCCCCCATCACACAATCTAACAAGCCTAGTCGGTCTCTCCAAGAGATCGGGGTAGATGAAGCGCTTGACCCGAGTAGCCTGGTATCCATCATGCTAGGTTCCGAAGAAGCATGGAACCAGGTGTCTGCATTTGCGGCCACCGTCATGAAGAGGGAGATGGATCAGGAATGGAATAGGCAAATGCAGAACCACGCTATGGCCTACTCGACACCTGTGTACCATCAACACCCAGATTTGCAGGAAGAAGAGGACGAAGATCTTCCCTGAAGATAGAAGAAGATGAAGAAACCCCAACAAGCAGAGGTGATGTTGTTGTTGTGCGTTGTTGTGTTTTCTGCGTGCCAGCGGGGCACTGCAGCTTGGCGGTTGCCAAAGTAACTTGGTGGTTGCCAAGCAGGAGAGGGGGTTCGCCGAGGAGATTCTCCCAACACTGAAGTTATAGCGGAAAGGGTCGAATCCGGTACTGGATGAAACAAAATCAAATGCATGCTTGGCATCATCTTTGGACTACTCTATCGCACAACAAGCTCCAATGTATAAAAACCTCATCTACCTCTTGGTCTCTTAGTCCTCCTCAAACAGAGATTCTCGTCATGAAGAAATCATTCTCTCCCGTCTCAGAATTCGCCACATCCGACTAACCTATTCTCACCTCCTATTAGATTCCCCCCCCCTCTCGCAACTACTGTCAAACAGATAACCTGATAGTGCAATACCTATTCTCATGTCCAAAACCAACGACTAACTTTCAACGTCTCTTCCTCCTTATCCTCCGCCTTATGCAAAAACTCTGAAACAGTTACTAACTCTCTCCAATACTTGAGCTTTACCTACTACTTCCACTCCTCTAATAACACATTTTTTACGAGCTGATGACCCAGAGAGTAGTCGAATGGCTCAAAAAAAAGATAAAAAGCTCCGGAAAACTGATGATATGGATACCCATTACTCGCCCGTGCTTAGGTAGACGTCAAACCTTTCTTCGTATCAGTATTGGAGAGGTGGAAGAATGAGAAGAACTGGGTATTGCAACCACAATTTTCAGCTTTAACTTACCAAATTTGCAAAATAGCTTTCGATTTTTGAAAAATTCAACTGGCTTTTGACACAATTTTCAGTTCATCAATGTTTGAAAACGTGAGTCCAGATGGAACGATCAGGGAAACAGGGTTTTGTCATGCTTGTGGAAGATACGTATATTCTCCAGTTTGTGTGTTCATATCCGTCAAATGAGTGCACCGGAGGCTTCACTGACTAGCTGAATTAGAACCATTTCGTAAGAATCAAAAGAGCGGAAAATATTTGGCTTATTTTTGTTCTTGACTTACAAAGGTTCGAATAAAGCTGACTCTCAGCTTCTCTTTCATTGGCGAAAATTTGGTTGACTTCAGTTTTCGGCTTTTGGCTTCCAGCCAGCAGCAAAATTCTGAAGAAGAAATCATCTAACTACTCTAGTCTGCAAGAAGCAAGGCGCAAACCCCCCTCCCTCCCCCCAAACTTGGATGACCCACCTTGAGATACCTACGATTATGAGCGAACGAAAAGATTTTCATGTTGGTGGAGGGAGGGAGATTGTGAAAGACATGAAACATCGAAGAAAAGTTGATTCGAACTCAACATTATTTTTCAATTTATACGAACATTTTTGTTCAAACTGTAAAATCGAGTCGGGAAGATACCAATTACCTACACAAAGTCGACTGAGGAGAGAAGGAAACCGGTTTTTTGAGTTAATTCATTAACTTCAAAATTGAAACCGACGATTCATTATTATTACAGAGTTCCCTTCTTTTTTCCGAATTATGAAATTCCCTGACTTTTCCCTAACGTTTTCCTGGTTTTCCAGACATAGCTCCCTGTATTCCAAGCTACGGGGAAGTTGGTGACCAAATAACCCACCCATGGTGAAGAGAATCGGCAATGACCAGATGGAAGCAATGGGCGAGAAAAGCTTAAGCAGAGTACACAAGTTCAGGTGTGACGAAAGAAAAATTTTTTTGATTGCTGATCAATTCGTTCATTTTATGGTTCTGGAATTGACTTCTGTAGCAGGTATTACCGAAAAATTCAAAGATAGGGGAGTGAATCTCCATTAATTTGACTATCCATGCTACTTTTCCAGAAAATTTTCGACCAGAATTTCGAATTTCTGGACTTTTCCAAACTTTTTCAGAAGTGAGAACTCTGTATTAGATAACGATTACATTACAATCCTTGAAGTCGAAATTTTTCTGTCCTTGTCGACTTATAATATGTATACTAGAGCCCGATAAATACAAGAGGTGAGGATGAGAGCCACCATATTTAATCGTTATGTCAACATTATGCTCTCAGTTCTTAGTTGAACTATTTCTCATTTGAACGGGCCATCCTATAGAAACGTTACAATAGAATATTGCAGCTGTGGCTTTCGGCTCAAACTCACAACCTTGGGAGAATCTGGCTTTTACCTCATGAAAAAATTCAGATGGCTTTTGACTTAATTAAGCTGATTTTCGGTCGGTTAATGGGTGAGCGCAGATAAAACGATCAGGAGAATTGAGGCTCCAATATAATTGCGGAAGATACCTCTTCTCCCATCAGTAAATGACTGCGCTACAGGCTTCTATGCCAAACGGCTGACTCAACAACTGGATTGAACCGGAACCACTGACCGGTACCAATCTTTCATATCCAGGTACGTCAATTCTTTTGCAGAGCCAATCTGGCCTAGAGCGTGTAGCAATTGAACTGGAAATTTGCAGACTCGAGTAATGCAGTTTCCTATTTTGCAGGAATTAGAAAAGCTCAAAAAATTCTTATTTTGGCTATTGGCTTAGGAAGGTTCAAATAGAATTGGCTTTCAGCTTCGCTCTTATCAAGAAAAATTGGACTCTCAGCTAGCTGCAAAACTTCATTACGATCCCCAAAATTGTATTGCAATTTTTTCATGCGAGTGTTCAGAATTTTGACAGGTGGATTCTTGAATTACGTTCATAACGTATTTCAAGTCCCACTTTCTTTCTTTTTTCGATAATTCAGTTGATAATGACTGTCGATCGAAAACGTCCCCAATGTTCATTAAAATAATATTTGCGGCTTTTGTATTATGTATTGTGTTTTCGTATTCCAGGTTCTATAGAAATGTGTCGCAGCGCTGTGGAGCACATCGAAATTACACACAATAGGCTATACTAGGCTAAAGCAGCCTAGGCCATATCAGGCTGAGAGGGAAAGTAGAGTTTTGGGAGTGAGGCTGTCAGCGGGAGCCCGTTGGCATGCCTTACATCCCAGTAATTTCATAAAATAGGCTACTTCTGACTAGGCTAACATGTACTGGGTTGAAGTAGACTCGACTCGCAAAGTAACGAGTAGTCAAGTATCATGATTTTCCACATCTATAAAACATCCCGCGACTGATCCAATAAACCAAACGATATTAGCTAGATCCAAAACTCGTTCTCAATAAGTTGGCCACGATCTCATTGGATATAGCATTCTAAACTTCATTGTTTCGCAACGTTGAAAAAATTATCCACAAATTCACGTTACGTACTTTACCGATGAGTTTTGTACTCGAGAGAAATTTTAATGAAGATTACACCGTAAAAGTCGAGTTTCCTCTGCTAGTTATCGTGTTTCCGAAATGCTTGTGGTATTGACGTATGTGACTATACGGTTTACCGTTACTTTTCGGAGTACGAGTACAACTCAAGCATTGAGGAAATCAACGGCACATCTAAAGACGCATGTTCGCAGGAGGCCGCGATAATGTACTTCCTGCCCAACACTCGGTACTGCTCGAAAATTCTTTGTCCTACAGAATAATAATGAATACGTTCGAACGAGAGGGAACTGAAACTGTTATTAAGTAGCATAATAGTAACAATTAAATCTTCCAAACTTTGTTGTTATAGTGACGGCTAGATGATACTATGCACGAATTTCTAGCGTTTCTTGTTT
Organism: Aspidiotus destructor; assembly: GCA_035079395.1. Taxonomy (NCBI): domain Eukaryota; kingdom Metazoa; phylum Arthropoda; class Insecta; order Hemiptera; family Diaspididae; genus Aspidiotus; species Aspidiotus destructor. The sequence continues at coordinate 2,719,656 of JAVHKZ010000003.1, read as the reverse complement.
CCTCTTTTACTTTATCCGCGTTTTCCAAAACCTCTGTTATGCTCTATCCTTGATGAATTTTTTTTTAAGGGCCTTGAAAATTGCAAAATTTTCTGTTATTTATTTGGTAACAATGATTCGAAGATGATTGTTCATTACAATTCGTTTGCTTTCTGAGAAAATGAGGAAACGTCGTAAACCTGATTGGCGTGTAGAATTGCTCATTTTAAGCGCACGCTTTTCTTTGTAAAATGAAGATTCTTCATTACCCAGAACCTGACGTCCGTCGACCAACTTGAATATTTTATTCGAGATCATTCGAAATTTTACGAACAATTTCATCTCATAAAAATCGAACATATCGACAATTTATCCAAGTTTTCCAAATTTAGGTGATGACGACGGTATTATTTTTCTAGAACAATAAACGCGGAGTTATTCGAATATCGGATGTCTCGAGACTTTATGAATCAATAATCGTTGAAAAGTGCTAAAAATCTATGTCCTATCTAATCGAAATTCTATGTATTTTACGATTTAACGTGAATTTTATAAGCGGCCAATTACGGATTGTTTCTCCCATCAAGGGAGTGAAGTACATCAATCGGATAGAAACACCTCACCAAGAGCCGCGAGAATTACATTCTCATACTAATCAGGGCACCAATCATTTATTTTTCGACTCAAATTCATACCGTAGATTTTTTATGCCCATTTTTCTTTCCCATCGTACTATCCAGGGCAATCTTGTACTTACGTTCATTCGATTCCAGTGCTGAACGATTTTTTTCAAAAATTAACATTTTTAAACAAGATTTTTCGGTTCCCGGCATAACAAAACGAAAATAATAGAGCGGATGGTCAGAAACCCTATGTAGATAGGGAGTGGGACTGAGAAAATATCAAGCTTTGGGTTTCTATAAATGAGGGACTTCAAAAATTTAGTTCTAAATACCTAGAAACAGATGGGAGACTCAGTGATGAGGCAAGTTTTGAGATCAACTTAAGAACTAGAAAATTCACTGTGAAATATCATGAAATCTTTTTAAAACTCTCTTCAGAGGAAATTTTTGCTCAGGAACCCCTTTTCACAGTTGCAAACCACTTAATGAAAAATTTTTCAAGTACGTTACTGATGGGACTTGAGAAAATTTCAACATCTGATCCATATAATTATGAGGAAGGGTACTTGGAAAATACAGAAAGTGAGTCTGTAATAGAAAATAATGCAACATGCTTTACTAGTCCTGAGAAGCCAGTCTTTCTTGCTCCGACTTCAACCCAAAAAATTAAAGAGTGGAGTCGGAGCTAAAAAGATGGACTTTGAGAGCAGAGCCACAAGGGGAACAGAGGAGCTGGCTTGGAGTCAGAGCTCAATTTTAGGTACACGAGGAAGCGTTTCTGGCTCCAGCTCCTCAGCTTTTCGGCCGAGAACAAACCATGAAGATATGTTCGACGATCTTCTTGAATCAAAACAGTCTCCTTTACGTTTCAGGTTCAAATTTTTATCCATTATCTCGATAAGAACGGCATTTGAAAACTTTTTTGAACTGGATGTGGGGTTTCACCAGGTTCCAACGTCACTTTTTGACATGTTTCATGTCTTTACTCTGCCCTGACCCCTAATTTTAAATTTTCCGAGTGCCTCCCCTTCACGCTACCCTGCGCGTGCCTCTCCCCTTCACCTTCCATACTCCTTGTGTTATTCAAAAATTTGCGAGTTCACCTTGCCCAGTTTATATACTAGCTTTATGCTAGGATTCTACCAGCTCTGAACTAGACTTATGAAAAATGGAGAAGACCCCCCCCCCACCCAGGATTTTACTAGTCTTGAACTAGGCTTATGGGCGTAGGCTAATCAACAAAAATACAGCATACTGTACAAACGGGTCTAGTCAGTTTATACTAGCAGGCTTAGGCATCCTCTGTAGTAGGTTCAGTCTTAAAAGCCTAAATGCACAGTGAACTAGACCAAGAAGGTGGTAGGTCTGAGCACTGGGCTTTTTCTAGACCTGGCTTAAAACTAGATGTAGGCGCACTAGGATTTTAGCAGTCTTAAACTAGACTTATACAAGACAAAGGAGGGAGAGGGCGAAAGAGCGAATCGAGTGAGCCTAAAATCTATTAGCTTCCGCTCGTTCACCCTCTAAAAGCTATTAGCTTGGAATATTTCAAAGTACATTTTGCTCGCAGAGTATTGCAGCCTGCCGAAAGCCAAAAACTGAATTCAGCCAAATTTTCACTGACAAGAGCGAAGCTGTAAGCCAGCTTTATTGAAACCTTCCTAAGCCAAAAGCCAAACTAAGCCAAATTTTTCAGTTTTTTTTTTTTGCTTTTCCAATTTTTTGCAAAATACAAAACAACACAACAGGGTTGGCACCATACAGAATTAAATTATTTAAATTACATCAACTGCAATTCTCTTCTCTACATGTAAAGAATGGATGTTTGTAGATGTAGAGAATCCTCAAAAGTTAACAACGATGTAAAGTCAAAAAGGCGTCCGATCAATGTAATTATGAAACGGACGCCCTTTGGACAGATAACTCCTCAATTGTAAACAGCAAACACACAACTCCAAAAATATGAAATAAAAATAACTAGCAGAGAGAGAAAGAATAATCACCGAAAATATGAACACAAGCTGGAGAATAGGTATCTTTCACAAGTGCAGCAAAGCCCCAATTCTCCCAATCGTTTCCTCTGTACACCAAATCCTGCAGGATATTGATCAGCCGAAAATCAGCTCAATTAAGCCATCCAAATTAAGCCAAAAGCCAGCTCAAATTTTTGGAAAGTCAAAAGCCGAAAGCCAAAAGCCATATTGTTCAAGGTTGTAAGTTTAAGCCGAAAGCCGAAGCTGAAATTTTCGGCTGCAATACTCTGGACTTGCTTGAAATATCATTTCAAAGTAGCCTTATACTAGACCAAAGAGGGGGGGTGAAGGAGCGGAGGAAGTGAGCCCCTAAAAGCTAATAACTTGGAATATTTTAAAGTAGACTTATACCAGACCAAGGATAAGGGCGAACGAGTGGAGCGAGTCAGCTCTTCTAAAGCTACTAGCTTGAAATTCTTTTAAGTAGGTTTCTACCAACCAAGGGAGGGGGTGAAAAGCTATTGGCTTGGAATACCCTAACTGGAACTATACACCAAACGCTTGTAAAACTGATGGCCCTCAGACCTAACATGCGAGCTGCTCAACCAATTATATAGCAAACCAGGTTAACAATGAAAACGAACGAGTGAAAACCTCACGAAAGGACAGCAGACATGAAACATGATCTCTTTCTATTTGGCTTCGCCAGAAGATTTTTTCTTCCTCCTTTGATTATAAGATTATAGAAATTCATGTTTCGTTGTTTTTTTTGTTCAATTATTTTTCTTCAAGGGTGAATCTAATGATGACGCATATAGGTTGTCCCCTGTAAGGTTCGGTATACCAGCGGTCCCTACGTGATGATAACTTCACAGAAAAATTGCTCAAAGCTTATTTTCCGAAGAAATTTTACGATCTTCAAAAATGTAGCACAGAAAGGTTCAATGGAATGCGCTGTAGAACAGAATCCCGAATATTGCCTCCAAAAAAACTACGAATAGATGAACTTTTCTCAATTTCAACGTCTGATTACAAAGGTATGAGGAAGAATTTTCAAATTCTGCTTCTACAGCACCTCTAATTGAACCTTCTGCGAGCAGTGAAAACTTTTTTCGATACCATGTTTTAGTTACGGGCGTATTTTCACGAGAGAAGCGCATGCTAAACGGCTACCGCATGCTAAAAAGTTATAATTTTTCTCTCAAATTTCGCCTTTGGAATTTGAAGTTGGTCAAATTTCATTTTCAACTCGCAAGAGCAGCTCCTCGGAAGTAAGGGAACGGATTCGCTTCAATGAGCCGTTGAGCTGATGACCACAAGGGCGGAGTTTTCGAGCTCTTCCATCAGATGGCAGAATAGGTGGGCAGCGGTGACAACTAGTTAAAAAATGCCTGATGTAGCAATAGGGAAAAATAAAAATTGAAAATGAAAAAAAAAAAATTCTTCTCTTGAGAAAAATTTATCACGCCACCCACTACTCTTCCCGAAATCAAATTACAGCTCTGACTCCAACTTTTCGGAATCTGGGAGCGGAGCCAGAGCCGCAGCTGACTTTCCAGACTTGGATTTATACTTGAGAGGAGGCTGGATACAATAATTTAATGGTAAACTTCAGAAGAAAGGTACACAACTTTTCATTCCTTCCTGGTAGGATTGGGACTCGCCATTTCCACGTACGAGGTGTCGGAGGAGCCATTTTTCACCATTGAATCGGCTCTCACTGGAAAATGAAAATCTGTACTTTTTCTGTTGTCCCATACATCGTTCTTACATTCATAAAGTGCACAGCAGTAAAGGTCGCTACTTAAGAACTTTATGGGATTAATCTGTTTCTTCTATAGTGCCTTTTCGAAGAACCAGTAAAATCTGTCTTCCCTACCAATGTTTGAAACATTACAATGCGAAGAAAAAACATCTTTATAGACGCTCAATAATTCAAAACATGCTGTTTCGAGAAGCACTCTCGATGCGCACACGATCCATACCCATTCATCTTGATCAGTTTTTCAATATCTATACGAGCTCGTTGACTTCTTTTTCGTGTACGATGTCACGGCCGGATCTCATAGTTCTCGTGAAAGAGATACACTTAGAAGAGAGAATGCGACGCTACAGTTTAAATAGCGTAGCGTATTCTTGGCGTGAAAGAGAGAAGAGAAAGAAAGAGAAAATAATAATAAAAAAATGATAATCCAAATTTAGTCATGAGTTTGTTACTGCAACAGTTAACCCTACAACCATATACGCCACGTTCGCCTTGTCCTATACCCGCGCCGAGACCATGACAAAACGTTCAACGGCGATCATAACCTTTCCTATCAACTACAGGAATGTGTGTTACGTCGCGAATACGCCTGCGACGCTGCACAGTCGATCGCGTTCACGTCCTCCAAACACAAAATTCAACATTCGGACAATATCCATCGATTTTTTCGACAAACAACTTACATTTATCGTATTGTCTGTGAGCGGTATTCGAAATTCTAGTCGAAAAGGATCGCTGGTACGTTTTGCAATCCATAAATGTGACTTTTCGCCGAGATAAGCACGATGATGTTGAAGCTGTCTCTGCGATCGGAGCATTTTCACGCGGTAAAGACGATATCAAGATACCGCGCAGGGTATTTAGAGTATCGATAGATAGACCTCGTTCCTCGTCGACTTCATCCTCGTAAATCACACTAGACCCCATTTGGCCAACACATCACCACATCATCGTTAAACGGGGAGGACGACTCTTGTCTCGAATACCTACGAAGCACAACCGTTGCACGAAGTTCTCCTGCCAACGAATAACGATTTCACTGCACTTCACTAGTTCAAAGTTAATCGAGCGAAAGATCGAAACCAAAACTCGTCTCGATAATGGTCCGGTGATTAAATACACAAACACATACGAGGATAATGCGCAGATCGACCGAAAATTGATAGAATCGATGCGATCGCCGAATATTACCGCGGCTGAACAGCGAACGTGTAACGAGAAACGACGACGAAATGAGACTAGCAGGCAGTAATAATGATCTAAACGGAACCGGTTAACACGCGAACACCACCAGCGGCGGCGGCACGAATACACCGTCTCACGATCGTTACGAAAATATAATTACAGGGATCGACGATTTGCCAAAATAAGAATACGAAAAAATATATTTATTATCGTGATACTCGACCGAATGAAAGCGTCGTATTTACCAGGCGTGCCAGCGAACCTCCGCAAATTAATTTCGCAGAACAGAAGTTGTGTGTCAATATGGTCTACGTTACGTCATCGACATTGAGCATTATATCGATTCGATTCCGCGGAATGAATCACGCTAATTGAAACGTACGCGCAAGGATAATGAAACGTGTTTCTCGAAAATACAACGTAATACACGGCGCGCACTCTCGCATTGAGATAATGCCGAACGACGACGACGAGTTCAACTTACGAAATTCGCAAATTTCAGTCGCGCGCGCGGTGAACCGGAGACGTCGATTCCCGTGCAGCACTTGGTCCGAGTTGAATCCCCGAATCGAGTGGGCAACTCGAGGATTATCGGACACGAGAATCAACAGGTTTAACTTTCATAGTGATGCGTCATCCATTCTATCAGTTCCATCAAAATTAAACGATGACTACAACTTTCGTGTAGGGTGATTCTGCTTGGACGAGAGACCTGTAGCGAAATATAGTGCTTGTGAAAACGAGTGAAGAACTTCATCTGCATTTGTAGTCGATTCTCAAAATAGAAGGGACATAAGATTGCACGTGACTACTGAAGATCTTTTTTTCATTTCAAGGTTGCGGTACGACATACGGCACTACCGTAAGTAACAACTAGAATTCATATGAACGTGCTTTCGGCTCTTGACATAACTGAAGATAAATCGTGAACTTTCTTTGTGATACATGCTTGAAATAAGGGTAGGGCAGTTACTCATCTTCTATAGGTAAGGATTACGTGTATGAAAAGAAGACTGTATAAGAACTTTGTCGATTAGCAGATCCTCGTTACTCATTCGATTTAGTACAGAGCTTCATGTTGGGCTATTTCTATGTTCTCGAGAGCAATTCTTCTTGTGAAATTATTTTCGTAGCGTAGGAGCCTTTTGTCATCAGCAATGTGGCTTTCTGCGAGCAGATGTCTTACGAAAGTTGATTATGATTGGACTCGTGTTATCATAGGCGCGTCAGCTTGGTCAGCTGCGCCGGTTCGGAATGCTCTCTCATCAAACTTGAACATGGGAGGAAGGGTGGCCTTGCCAATGAACAATAAGCTACCAATGTGGAGTGCATGGGTAGAAGGTTAGTTTTAACTTACTCGCACGGACTCAAGTAAGGGAGAGTAATGGGTTTTTTGCTGTTTTCGTTACCATCACACTCATGTGAACTTCGATGTGATTCTTACAAGCAAGGCGCTTGACGATCGCCCTCTTCTTCTCCTCGAAAGCTAAGGGAGTAAGGAATATGAAAACCAACCGGTTCATGAAGAGATGAAGGATGGCGAACTTATGGGGGAGGAGACAGAATGACGACCCGTTAACCGCTATATCGGTGATGGTTGGCTTTCGATAGATATCGTAAGTCAAGTGTATTTGCCCTCTTTGTTAGTGTTCTCAAGGTCTAGGAAATCAAGTTTCTCACCACCGATTTCCACAGTGAGCTTATTGATGGGGTAAAAACTATTAATGAAGGTAAATAAGACTCGAATGAGTTCGGAGGAGTCTTCCCACACGCACAGAACGTCGTCGAAGTATCGAGGCCAGAGAGCAATGTCAGAACGTAAGATTTCTGACTTCAATTTTTCCATGAAATTCGGTAGATTTGGGAACGCACACGAATACACGCCATTGACAGCCAGGAAAAGAAAAACGTAGAGGTTTTAAAAGAGCGGAGTTTTCAACATCTGGATATTTTCGGTAAGAATTTTTGAAAATCGGATATTAATAATTCAACTCCGAAGCTCTGGTTTTGGTACATATATCGGAGTTCCGTCAGAGATCCGGAGCTCTACTCAAAGCTTTGCTCATTCGAATTGCAGTGCGATCAATTGCTCTGTTGGAGATCCGGAGCTCTACTCAAGGCTTTGCACATTCGAATTGTAGTGCGATCAATTATCAATAAAGATGTCGTTTGAAGACGTTTCCAAAGCTTCGGCTCAACATCCGGAGCTTCGTCGGTAGGAGTTTCCAACATCCGGATGGGGATTTTCAGTGAAAAACTCCGGAGTTTCTCCGGAGCGTTGCCACCGTTCAACACCTCGCGAAAAATGTATCATTTTTGGAAAAAGTAAACTATTTCTAACAGATTTCAAAAATAGATGCTATTTTTGCATGTTTTGTATGCTAAAAAACACCCCGAAACAGAAACATAAAATGCAGTGCCGAGAGAAAATTTTTTCATTTTGCACTAGTTTTGAGAAACAAACACGAGTACAAATGCAGATGAAGTCTTTTGTTTGTTTCGACGAATCAATTCCATCACATCAGATGACATCTAAACTTCACCACCTCGAAGCGCATATTGAGTTCTCGCCCTATTTCTAGATACCTAAATATTTTTTAAAATTTTCACCACAAAGCCCAAAAGAATTGAATTTCAACCTGTAATAATTTTGCAGATCCGTCATTACTTCCATTGTCCGTCTGTCTGACAAAAAACTTGATCCACTGTAAAGACTTGAAAAAGTATTCAGCCAAAATTCCAAAAGAGTAAAGGTATGACGTCATCAGGGGGACGTGGGAAAATTTGGACTAAAGAAGAAAGGTGGAAGACAGATGATCTGAAAAAAAGCGTGACATGAGCGCTCTCGCATTATCAGAGCTTGACGACATTCAGCAGTCTTGGGAAATTAGATTACGAACCGGGAAGGGAGAGATGACTAACGGGAGAGGGTGCGACATTATCAGAAGATGACGTCAATGACGTCACCAGAACGTGAATTATCATAGAAATTCGAAGAAGTTGTGAACGAGGAGAAGTCTAGGTACGATTTTCCGAGAAAAAAGTCGTGATGGAGGCCGAGGAACAGAGGAAATAGCCGATTTTTTAAAGAGATTTCAAAGGAGGGGAAAACTGGACTCGAGAACAGAGGGAGGAAATACTTGGATTGATATACTGTGCAAGAGTGAGATTCCAGAGGGTCTATGGATTCATTCTAGAGAATTTTCGGGTGTTTGTAAATTGTTTTTCGATTGTTCTGTTTATTTCCCTAGATCCTGACATTTAGCAAATTACGAAACCTATATTTTTGAAAATCCAGACCATTCTAATTTCTTCTGTATTCAATTTCCTGACCTTTTAGACACTCTGGATTTGATTCTAGAGACAGCGGCGGGGATAAGGAGGATGAATCCTTCCACTTGAAGATCGGAATGCACTATACCTGCCCCAGAACCGTGAGTGTCTATCTCCTTACTCCCTCCATGGACAAATTTCTGGCTATATCACTACCTGGAGATTGAATGTTCCGCAGTGTTCCTGAACGAACGGACAGCGGAGATCGGTTCACTTGTGGGAGAAGGGAGTTACGTAAAATCAGCGACGTGAAGTTCCCCTCGAGGGCGAGACATCTAATAGGTGCATTTGTCGAACGATATATGATTGGATGAAAGGTACACGCTGGGTACCTAGTATCTTTTGTGACGACCAATGTCTCCAACATCTAGGAACTAGTGAGATTATATCGAGAAAATTTCCCTCCAAATCATTTTGAAAACTATCCAGACTGGCCCATGAGCTACATTCAATTTCTTTTCCCTTTCCCATTCAACAATGACTGATCTCAACCGCAAAAGGTTTACAGTTACCTGAAGTAAGATGAGTACCGGGTGAGTCCAAAAGATGTTACCAATTGAATGGAACTTTGGGCTAAATTTGCTGAGGCGCGAAAACGCAAAACGTTAGGTGCAGACTTCAATAATACAAAATTTTGATCTCGATTTCATCCTGAATTTGCACCCAAAATGTGTACGAAATTCTCAAAGTACGTTTTAGTCGATTCATTACTCGGTTCAGACGAAACATGCGAACTTCATACCGGTCTCAAATTGGGAATGAAATCGAAGTACAAACATTCGTGTCCTTAAATACCTTCTAAATTTTGCATTTTTGCACTAAACCAAGTTCAGAGAAATTCAATTCAGACAGACTTTTGAGGAACTATTATCGACTTCATCCAACTTACCTGGTCAAAGTCGACACTATCCCCAATTAGGACGCTATCAATAATCTAAGTGTACGCAAGTGTTTCGCGGAGAAATCGATACATCTATTGCGAAGTGTAATCGTCGGTCATGGGAACACGAAAAGTACTCCCACCTTTGACACCAATTTCGAGAATTTCATCGTAAAATCGCACAAGATTTCACCTAAAATTCGCGGAAAAAACTTCGGACAATTTGACCAGACGGAATCACAATCATACGTTTCACGAAGAATCGTCGGAATCAAGACGCGTTCAGCACGAGTATTCAACGTAACTGACGCATGACAATACGCTCTGGTTAATCATTGTCCACTATACCGTACCTTTTTTTACAGGGCAAACGTATTGATCATGACTTTTGACGGTCACAGGTAGCACGCATATATCGCTATATGATTTTCCGAGTTTGTTGACCAATTATATAAGCACATCATAATACAACGCTGCTCTTCGATGTGTACGTTCGTACATAGAAAATTGTTGCATACATTGTATCGCAAAACAGGTGAGCATACAACGGGCTTTCGCTTCACAAGAAATGACCGGTAATCGAAGAAATGAGACAATTAAAGGTGATTCACCGGCAACACGGCAATGCGTTCACTCGGTATACAACGAGCGGCATCTACCAGCGACAATACGTACGTATCATGTCGTGGAATGCAAAATTAGTTGCCGTTCGCAATCGCTGCAGGATACAAGGAAAAAAAACTGTTGCTTTTCTCTCAAACTTCAATTTACAAGGCGGATTTTACAAACGCGCCATGGAATCACGATAAATGCGGTTTATCCTTACAAAATTATCCTACTTCCCTCTTTCTCTCCACACACAGGTTTGAAGTCTCAGTTCAAAACTATAGCAAGCTATCCTGTTAATTCAAGTTTTTGAACTCAAAGTCGTCAAAACTTTTAAGATGAAGGGTAGGATGAACTAGCACTGATGTAAGAGTGGTACTGTAGAAGTAGATGAATGAAATCCGTAATTAACAGAAAAGTTTGCAATGAATATTAATTTTATTAGTGCCAAGAAAAACTTATTCTGCCCATCGACTTTTCTTCGAATTGAGGAAGTCAAGTTCTATCTTGAAGTAACGAAGAAATTATGCGAGGGAGAAGGGATCAACATAATTATTATAGTAGTGCCGAAGGAGACACACAGTGGGATGAAACACCATGCGAGGTGGTTTCGACTGAATACTTAAAGACCTATTCACAGGCATTTGACGTCGTAGATTTATCAACATAAATTCTAAGTCTTCATTAGGAATCGATGGACAAGAATTTATCTGATCAAGAGCACCAGTTTGTGAAGATCGTTAGAGGAAGAATCGTCAAATTTATGATTGGATCATTTTTTCTTCGAAGGTAATATTTGGAACTGGTAGACCAAAGTTTTACAATTCAGATGCTGCAGAAAAGTACGGGTTCACTGGGGAAGTTTGGACATAGTGAAAAACACCTAAAACAGGTCAACATAATGTTATCAAATGGTGAACGACCAGTGCCAGTGTGGCCAATGTTGACCACAAAAAAGATTGAATGACTCACACAGTCAAGGATAAGGAGCTCGAGAGCAGGTAATATGGACAACCATTTTGTTTGTAACTTACTACGAGTTGAAGGCTTCTTTACTGATTTTATTGTGAGTAGTTGTGAGTAAACAATCACTCACACAAACACACAACGAGCTCGCAGTCAGTAGAAAAGCCGCCAGCTCGCAGTAAGTTAGAAACAACATGGTTGTCCATTTTACCTCAAGGATTGCTAATGCAGTGTAATGTCACAGAAACGATTACGTTCTCCAAATTAGCACAGTTATTTCTGATTGACGATGCTTTCAACGTGGATTTGGTGGAATGAGAGCAACGAGGACGAGTGTGATGAGACGTACTCCATAGATCTAAATTGCTAATTGGCGTCTGGGTTTAAACACGTGGATTTTGTCATCGGGGTTTGACTGTTAGGTTCCAAGAAACCACAAAGGCAAATTAGTGTCTCGTCTGGGTTTTGACTTGCGGAGTTTTGAGGAGCCAATAGTGAATTCGTGACAGGGTCTTAGCTCGTAGAATATTTCGAAGAACCCAATAGCAAATTCGGGTCTGTCTTTTGACAACTAAATTTCAAAGCATCCAAAGGTGAATTTGTGTCTGAGTTTCGAGTTCTTGATTTTAAACAACTCCAACAAGGGTTGGGATACTTGAGACCTCCAGAGCAGTGCTGCCAGATGATAGTTTCAAAATTCCGTATCCGCCATTTTTTGTAAGACCTAAAAACAGAGTTCGGACTTTGAATGATCTATTAATAGTAATTAGGAGAAAGGTATCTCTCAAAGGAGTGGCTGAGGTACTTTTCTCTTGATCGATTCAATATTACGGGAAGCTACAGTATCAGCTTATAACGAGCAGGAGAAAAGTATCTCTTGTACTAGTGTCTAAGGTCCCTTTCCCTTGATCGCAAGAAATCCAAAATCTAGAGAAAAAGAAAACCCCGTAAAAATCCGTAGATCTGGTATCTTAGCTCCAGAGGGTTCGCGGAGATTTTTTTTTTCGTCTTTTTATCAAAATTCACGATATATTGCACAGAAGGAAACGTAAAAGAAATATATTGAGATATTTTATTCCAATTTCGCCCACAAATTTCTAAGTATTTTTCTTTGTATTTAAAGTTTAGAATCACACAGGAATTTGCAAATTGGGGGAAAAATTTCGAACACTCATGTGCATCAGTTTCTTCAACTCCACATATTTTTCCCTCAGCTTCCGAAATTCACTCCTATGCGAAACGTTGCAAGCCATATCACGAGAGGAGAAGAGGCAATTGCATAAATTAACTGGACGCTTTCAAGCAAAACCCAACCAAGCGACATTATAACGATCTGGGGAAAAGGAGAACCGATTGGTTGGCTTTGGCTTAAAAGCGTCCAATTAGAACCCCATGCGGAAAAAAATCTCTAATTATATGCTCAATCGCTTTTTCCTGGATATCCACGAAGGCTCTTCCATATGAGAAACTCGGCTTCCATATGTTCTGCTCAGTCATCTGCCATCTATTCCTGCCTTATCCACCTCTTCTTCTTTCTCCCGTGAATTCCTCTTCCCTTCCAACTTCTTTTCCTCTTTCAAAGCTGTACGCAATCCCCTACCTTTCAAACCTAATCGTTTAGCACATCCCCTTCTCCCTTCAACTTCAACTCCATCTTCGACTGCCTTTTTCTGAATTCTGCCAGAATACGATTCCCTGGACCTAGTCACTGGACTTAGTCACTGGATCTAGATGTCAAATAAACCCTGCTCTCTTCCTCAATCTTTGGTCCTAACTCTTCTTCGGCCTATAACTTGAAATCTTATTTGTAGCTCTCTAACCATCGCATCATGATATACAAGATTTGATCCTTTCGACTTCCGTAAACTTCTTTCGATTGAAAAATGCCGATCCTTGTATTTTCACTGCCTCCTCCCCCTCCCTGATGGATTATCTACCACCCCTTTTCGCTCCAGTTCATACTTCCTGAACCCAAAACAATCATTTTCTATCGCCTCTCAAGTCTCTTCTGCCCTCTCCAACGCTTTAGAATCTATCACTGATACCTTGAACTGCCTTCAGTCTACATTCTATTACACATCCATTTAACCTCGTGCTCCTCCCGAGCTGATAACTCCCTGTATAGATGTACTCGTATAGTTCGTAAAGAAAAAAAAAAAACATTCAGTAAGGCAATTCGCAATCATAAGGTTTTTATGATGTTCCGACATTGGCGCCATGACTCAAATTATTTGTTCGATTGTTCTGAACATTCGTACTAAGTTTCATGCTTTTTACAGAAAATACCAAGTTGAATGGACTATAAGATCGTAATACAGTTTTCTACAGGTACCTCGTGACCCCACCTTCAGGATTCCTTGGACCAAACGAAATATGTTTTTCTGATGTCACTCATGATGACTACGGTTTGTAAATAAAGGTATTTCAGAAAGGATACGAAGCCCCACGTTTGGAGGGAAAAATTGGAATATTCTGTCTCGGAATGAGGATTTTGGTGAAAGAAATCTAAGAATCTTCACTCGAGTGAAATCTTTTCTTAATATGTTCCATCATGTCCCCTTTTCCTAGCTGAATCTCATCAAGTCATACGCTGGGAAGAGGAAGGGGATCTTGGAAAATCACTCCGAGAAACAGCTTAAAATCTAGTTAAGTAGCATGTTTCTCAAAATAAAATTGAGCACATAATTTTTTTCGTAAATACCTATATCAAAAAACGCATTTTGATAACTCACGCAAGATTTAGGAGGAGAGGAGAAGTAGTTAAAACTGTTCTACGATTCTCTCATAAGCTTTAAAGAGTGGAACGGAGGATGAAAGAAGAAGCACGAGAGCATGTTTAGAATTGTAATAAAGAAGTATGCAGGCATTCATCGTATGATGCTTACAATTTCTTTCTCTTTTCCGCATCAAAAACATACACGAACTCACACCGAAATATTCATATTTTCGTTCTTTCGAACTAGATCATCTGGTATAATTTGTAATTTTAAGATTTCTAAATTCTCAAATACCCCCAACAATTACGAGCACGATTAGAACTAAAGAAGGCCTAAACATTATTGAAAAAACATAACATATCTGTGAAACGTAAATTCGATCGTGACAGAATCAAGGTATAATTTTGGTTCGTACGACCTTGTTCACTGATCAACTCGAAGTCATATTCACCCATGTGATTATCACCAGTAATACGTTATTGTGTTTGTATATTTTTATTTGTTAGGAAGGCGTACAAAATTATAGAATAATTCCTTCAGTTTTCTTTCTCCTCTATATGCATCGTCGACGTACATTCCGAACGGATAGACAAGAAGGTAACGATTGAAAAGAAAAGTTACTAATGAATTGCAATGCAATGGTAAGATGAAAACAAGACAGAAAAGTGAAAAATACTTGTTTTTTCATTTACGGATTTTGATTTGGTTAACTGAGAAACGAAAACTAATGAATTGGAAAGTCAGCATTGTTAATGAGTCAATGATTACGTTGCTCTTTATTATTCTATAGAACGTTAGGTCTGCGTACATTGCACAGTGCAATTCTATGTTTCGCAATAAAGTATTATCATTTTATACTTCATTAAAAGTTAATTATCAGAGTACCATTCTACATTTTCTCCTCGAGTTTTCCAAGTAGTATCAATAGCTCGCTAGACCTACATCATTTATATGGTGTACTCTATATCACTCTCTACTGCATCTTTCTTACTTGGCATGATTTTCGTTTCGCGTGAAGAATGTCTCCGAGAGAGGAGAAATGAGAATTACTGCTCCCCTAACATCCGTTTGAAGAGGATGTAAATTTCAATAAGAGTTGGTGAAAAAATTTCACGGGATCTTCTAAGAGACCAACTGAACGGTCGAAATCTTTCAATTGTTCGATAAAATGCGGGTAATTTGCAGGAATTCGAATCAGAATAAAACCTGCGTCTCGCAATTCGTCCGAACAAAATTGAGAAATTGATCTCAAAGTTTCCATAATTTTCATTGTGGGGACCATTTTCTGCACAGCAACTGTATCGTGAGTCGTTTCAAATCTCAAAAGCTGAACACATGCTAGTGAGAAAATCATAATTTGTACTTGACGAGAAAATTTGAATACAAACGCTATCTCGAATCTATGAATATTTATAAGCACCAACAGCTACTAGAGTATTCAATGATCAGTTGTAACCCAGCATCTTATAGTCAAGTAATCGTACTCACCTAAAACAGAAGAAACAAACAAATCGGCATAAAAATTTTGCAATTTATACACAGAAGAAAAATACAAAGTTACGCTCTAAGTATAAAATCCAACTCATTTTATTTATTTTTAGCAATTCACATAATTTTTAGACCGGGGATAACACTTTTGGAAAAGATGACGTCATCAGTAAACTTGACCAACTTTAGGGGCTTGTAAAAATTTCGGTCTTCGCTACTTTGAGACCTCTATCCATTATACTAGACCCAACACACAATATACTACGCTAGACCCGACATTGGAGGCTTCCATTACTGATTCTTGAAATAACAAGCTCGTCCAGTCCTCTACACTAGGCTTTCTCTATTCTAGAGCCAACACCATTCAGCAACCGTGACCTACTTTAGGGACCTATGAAAAACTTTAGTACAGTATCATAATCTTCACGATACCTAACAAACCCGGGTGTTAGGCTTAACTGCTATGCGGATGACACTCTGGTGGTATGCACTGCTGAAACGACTATAGCGGTGGAGAGCAGAATAAACCGGGCTCTAGAGGTGGTAACGCGTTGGATCGAGTTGGCTAGACTTAAGCTTGCAGTAGATAAGACGGAGGCCTTATTATTTACGAGCCGTTGAAAGTTCAGTCGACCCCCCCCCCCCTTCACCTGCAAGGTGTACAAATTGAAACCAAGACGACAATCAAGTATCTGGGCATCTGGTTCGCTTCAAGTTCCACTCTCCTGATGACAGCGGACAAGGCGGGTAGAGTAGTTGGATAATTAAGCCTAGGAGGACCCAGAGAAGCCACAAGAAGGATTATGATGAGCACCGCTACATCGATCCTCCTAAGGTAACCCGGCATGAGCCGACTCAATGAAAATACCTTATCGAAGTAGAGAAATGTTAAAGACCCAACGAAGAGCTGCACTGAGGTGTGTTAGTGCCTACCGCACTGTTTAGACTGAGGTTCTTTGCGTATTAGCACGTTCACCACCAATCAAAGTGGTCTTCAAAGCAAAAAAAACGACGACCAACCAAGAGACTCGACGGGTTAAGCAGGAGGCCAGGCGCTCCTTGCTTAAGAAATGGAAAGCAAAAATTGTCCAAAGTGAGCTGGGCACATGGACAATCCGTGTACCTTGATGAAAGGGTGAACCGACGCCAGGGTCAGCTGAACTTTCACCTGACGCAGGTATTTAGCGGTCATGTCTGCTTCAACAAGTACCTTTGCGAGAAGTTAAGGAAAGTTGAGCAGGCAACGTGTTCGCAATGTGACCAAGAGCGGGACGATGGACCAGAGCACACCTTATTTAAGTGCGAGGTGTGGAGGAAAGCGCTTGTTCCGAGTAGCCTGGTATTCACCATGCTAGGTTCCGAAGACGCATGGAACCAGGTGCCTGCATTTGTAGCCACCGTCATAAAGAGGAAGATGGGGCGGGGCCTACTAACCAACCACCCGTGAACCATCAACATCTAGAAGTGCAAGAAGAAGAGGAAGATTATCCCTGAAGAAAGAAGATAATGAAGAGAAGCCGACAGCAATCCAGTATATCTAAGATAGTGGTGTTTTTATCGTTTGTTCTAGTGTCTTCCTGCGTGCCAGGGGGCACTGCAACTTGACGGTTGCCAAAATAGCTTGCCAGTTGCCGAGTAGAAGAGGAGGTTTGCCAAGAACATTCGTCACACAATGAAATTATAAGCGATAGGATCGATCCCGGTGTTGGAGGAAACAAGATCAAATACTTACGCAACTCGCACCGACTTCACCATGGTTGAAGGGCGGCGCTGCACAAGTGACAGAAGCGAATGACTATCAAACAGCACACTAGGCTATTCCAGGCTCAGCTACTGGGCCTATTGTACTCATAATGAGTAATCGACTACGGTCGGAGAGCAGTATAAAGTCATAGATCTACACTAGGCTCTTCAGGCGAACAAGTAGTCAGCCTAACAAACAATATACAAAACTTACTCCAACTTATGAATGAACCCATGAGCTAGATAGCCAAAACTTACAGAATTCTAAGTTCATACAACGTTAAGAAATACTGAGGTAAAAAGACGTTTCTATGACGTCATCGTAACCGAGATAGACGTATTAAGAATCGGTAAAATCGATTCAATATGATCGATGTAGGCAAGTATACTCCAGTAATAATAGGGAAGAGAGGAGGGAGCTCAGAACGAGTTAACCCAGCAGCAAGTTAGCCTCTGAAATGAAACAAGCATACAGAATGCCAAACTGCTAAATAATTAACGGTTTCTTTTTCAGAACGCAAATTGGGCTTCATGCACAAAAGGAATCACAAGAACCTCGCGTATATTTGAAAGACTTTTTCATCGTTTCCACTTTTGCATAGTTCTAAAATCTCTCAGAAAGAATCGCAATAATTCATTCAATGTCTTACAACTTCTCGGAAAAATTCTCGTTAAACTCGCAGCCTTCAAAATTCATTGAATAAAAATGCCCTCTTTTGTGGTCCTAGAGAATCTTTCCAGCACACCTCGTCAATTTCGAATATCACGCGGTTAATTTACAGTGAAAATAATTGCCTAAAAAACCATTATACTCTTTTCGTTCACCTCGAATTTTAGAGAACGGGTTTTATGCGAAAAATAATAAAATCGTACTTCGGACCTTGAGACACCTGCAACTCGTTTCTTTGAAAAAAAAAATCTAGACATAGCGAAACTCGACTTGACCCCATGTGTTCTTTCCAACAAATTTCTACAAAGAATTTGTTCTTCCTGGACTAATAAAATTATAAGAACATTAGTGGGTAGAGAGAAAAAGTTTCACGATGACTGAGGATGTCTTTGAATTTAAATTCACAAATTTTACACGAAGCGAGATACTTTTATGGACGAAATGATCTTCACTCAAAATTGATGGAGCTAAGAATATTATATACGTGTAACGCTCGTGCAAAAAATCCAACATTAGATGAAATTTTACGAGCTCGGGACGTAGTTCTATGATGATAAATCGACGAGAATCACTCGAAAAAATATTACATTTCAGATATTTAATACGAAGTTGAAGAATTTGCGGATGAACCCTTCTAAAATTTTGTACGTCCGCTGTTTCATTGCAGTAGCACTCCCGTTAATAAAATTGGACTACTGCAGCTCTATATCATAGTTTCTTTGGTTTCATCAGTCTGCTGCATACAGATTTTGAATTTGAAAATACTCAGATTTTGATTCAGCAAAACTCGATAGCCCCTCTTTTTCGCATGTTCATCAATAGCAATTTTCTGCTACAAATCTTTGAGGTGACTGGTGTTCGATGCTTTCATACCAACGTATTTTTGTAATTTGCAAACCTGTTCGCAAGTATACCTCTAGTTCACCGACTGAACTTCAACCGAACTAATTAATGACGGTTTATGAAAAAAACCTTCGGTACTCGTCAAAAATATTAGTGCATCTGTTGAAGTGCTTATAGATAAAGAATACTTCTTTTAGCAACATTCTCGACCCGATTTACTTCAGTTGAGCGGCAGACATCTCATATAATGCTGCACTTTCCGGTAGTAGGAAGGAAAGCATTTAAAATCTTCCGCACAGTAGGAGTATATAAATCATCAGTAGCTTTATATGTTTATGAAAATCCGTCAATAAAATCCCATGCAGCGTCATAAATACCCTCTCAATGTTCCTTTGTGTATAGTACATCACTATACTTTCGAAAAGATTTCACAAAATTCGACTTTTTGCACACTGATGACTGATTCAAGGTCAACTTTCTTCATATTCTCAGAGTATTCACCGATATAAAAAAGTTTGAAAAATGTCAACAGAGCAATACTTTCACGTGCGCACGAATATTTGCGCGTACTGTACTCCTAAATTCGCAGAAATTTCTATACCGTAAGAAAAATCCACGGTAACAATATCGCAGCATTCTTTTGAGGACATCGTGAAAACACGAAGAATTACTAGGCAAAAAGATCTCCCGCGTTAGTTTACCGAAACACGTTCACACAATATTTCGTCATCGGAATAATGCGCTGAACCATCGCCGAGGACGTGCTTTTTTTGTACAGCAATAGACTTTCGGATCTAATCAAATAATTATACCGTTATTATTATGAATTATTAGGACGACGACGGATATTTCTCTTTTAATGTATAGGTATAGGTAGGTATATTTTTTTTCTTTCCATCATTCTTGTTCTTCGTTTTTCACTTCGTTAAAATTCAACAATAAGACATCTGACCACGGTAAGCACACAGGCGTCTTTCACCACCATTTTCGTCTCAACCAAAGAAGAATTAATGAAGACTGATGGAACCCTCTTCAGAATTTTAGTAGATCGCACTTTTCCAAGAGGTTAGGTCGCCAAAGCTCTCAATTAATCTTCCGTTCAAGTTTTGGTTCTGAGACTTTTTCTAAAATGCAAATCATCTTTCAACACACGTCGAGTCAGTCACACAACAATGGAATGTATGATGAGTACTCGCAATAAGCTAATGAACTTTTCTTCTCGAAAAGTTTTTAGAGGTTGTGTCCTATATTCTTTGAACTTACATATTATGAATACCGCACACGAATTCATCGTCTCCAAAAACTTCGAAAACAAAAACTAGAAGAATACTAGTAAGAGAGTTTAGCAAAATAATAACTGTGAGGAACATACATAGTTTGGGTTAGAGAAAGAAGGTTGATTCAGGCTACTTGAAATATATCGTAAAATATGAACTAAGTTGAGGATCAGCACTAAATCAGATTGAGTCCCAGAAATTGGACTGGAGAATATGGTCAATCAAACTAGGAAACTTGAGAAGAATGCAGAGCTGGATTGAATGAGAGGGAAAGGGGAAGAAATCACTGCATCGCAATTAACGATATTTCAAAATTGAATACACACACACAATAAATTCAGCTGAGGGATGGTGATGGAGGCCTGCACAAACTGACCCTGAAACCCATTTTCTTCGTTCTTTTTCTCATGGAACACGTTTTATCAGAAATTATTTTGAGAAAAACGTTTGATGAGCACCATCCGTTGGTTGAGTGCCTTCTAAGATGGTTGTTACGAGACTTGGAAAATTTCCAATCTTAGGCTGTATATGGTGGGAGGGAGACTTGGAAAAATTTTTGATAGATAACATCGAGCTGTATAAATGTAAGACTATATCGTTCTCACGACCATTTTGTGTAGGTGGCGTTGCACTAAAACTCGTAGATAAAACTAAGGTGCGAGTACATAAGTAGCCGAGCATTCAGCGTTTTCGTTGTCGGGTACGAACCTCTAAGGTACCACGAAGCGGCGTCAGAACGAGCTCACATGACGAACCTTGTCGGAATTTATTCAAATTTCACATTTCCCATAAAACCGGTTTCCTGCTCTTTACTTTCAACTACGTCACAGAACCCGTGAACTTTTACGACAAGGAACCCGTTTTAGAAGAAGTTATAATTCGTCACAAGTGTCTCGCGTCCGCCGGTAAGCAATTAATCTAATCCAACTTGAAACTCGGAGGACTTCCACACGAAAAGACAGCACGGTTTTCATACTGGATGCTATACACGAGATGCTGGAATTGGCTGAAAAGGATAGCCAAGCCAGCAATAGCTAGGCGTCAGTTTTGCGCAACCGTCAGCTTCGAAATAAGAAATTCATTCAACTCGATTCTTTAAGGGGGGATATTAGAAGCCCTTATTGACGCAAAAGGGCCTGCATACCTGCTCAGGATAATCAGCAGCTATCTTATTTGATGAGAAATCCAGGCAGAGACGCTTGCTGAAGCAGTAAAATGCGCTTTTACTGGTGTCTTGTATTCATCAACAGAATCTCGAAGGTGGAACTGGCATCACTAAGTGGATGACTTACTAGTAATGGTTGCCGGAACAGCTGCAACAGTGGAGGGCAAAGTAAACGAGGCTCTAGAGGGAGTGACGTGTTTAATCGAGTTGGCCAGACTAGAAATCACAACAAGAAAGTTGGAGGTGATATTATTCACGACCCGTCCAATGTTCAGTCCACCCATGAGAGCTGCGCTGAGGTGTGTTAGTGCCTACCGCTTAGTCTCGACGGAGGCTGTTTGCGTATTAGCACGTTCACCACCAATCGAGCTCCTTGCCGAGGAGAGAGCGTTGATGTTCAGAGCAAAAAGACAATGACTTTAGGGGTATTGGATTTCTTGGCACAGCCAAAAAGATATAGATCATGTATCATGTCTTTTCAAAATTTTGCCCAATCAGATATGTTGTGGATATTGCGAGACAAAAATATTTGAGAGTTACCGTTTATGAGATCATTAAAGTGTCTTTCATGACATAAGCCTACTTTAGAATATTTTAGGCTAAGGCTTTGGAGTGGCACACTCGCTTGGTCTAGTGTAAGTCTACTTTAGTATATTTCGGGCTGATGAGATTAGGGGCCTCACTAGCTCCGCTCGTTCATCCTGCCTCTTGGTCTAGTATAAGTCTACTTTAGTATAATTATTTTAGATATTGTAAGCGGACCAGGATTGACGACTCATGACGTCACAAGCAAATAGATTCACAATGGCTCTTGGAGTTTTCTTAGCCTCATATAATTCTAGCCTACGCCTTTTCATTATACCGTATTAGGCTAAGCTCGAAACTACAGAGGGGGGAGGGGGAAAGGCCCTCTCGGACTCGGACTCGCAGATTTGAGAATCACTGCCACAGTGAAAATTCCCATAAGGTTGAGCCCAGAGCAAAGACATGAAACATGTCAAAAAATACGACGACGATCAACTGTGAGACTCCATGGGTTGAGCAGGAGGCCAGGCACTCTTTGCTTAAGAAATGGAAAGTAAGAATTGCCAAGAGTGATCTGGGCAAGTGGACAACCCGTGTGTTAATACGCGACCTTGATGAGTGGATGAATCGACACCATGGTCAGCCAAAGATGTTTAGCGACTACGGCTGCTTCAACAAGTACCTTTGAAGGAAAGTTGAGCAGGTAACGTGTTCGCACTGCGACCAAGGGCGGTATGATAACCCATAGCACACCTTATTTGAGTGCGAGGCGTGGAGGCGTGAGCGGGACAAGCTTAGTCGGTCTTTTCAAGAGATCGAGGTAGATGGAGTCCGACGAGCCGGGTATACACCATGCTAGGTTCCAAAGATGCATGGAATCAGGTGTCTGCATTTGCAACCACTGTCATGAAGAAGAAGATGGACTGGGAATTGAATAGGCAAATGCAGAACCACGCTAGGGCCTACTCGACACCTGTGTACCATCAACATCCAAATGAGGCAGGAAGAAGAAGAAGATCAACCTTGAAGAAAGGAGATAATGAAGAGAAGACAATAGCAATCCAATATACCTAAGATAGTGGTGGTGTTGTTGTTGCTGCTGTGTGGTCTAGTGTTTTTCTGTGCGCCAGGGGGAGGGGGCATTGCAACTTGGCGGTTGCTAAAGTAGCTTGACAGTTGCCGAGTAGAAGAGGGGGTTTGCCAAGGGGATTCTTCCAACACTGATCCCGGTGTTGGAAGGGCGGCACTGCAACATATTCGCACTACGATGAGGTACCACAGCATACTTTGGATAAGCCTACACGGTCTCGATGAAACGCTTTTTTGGAGAAGCCTAGCAACCACCATGCTGGGCTCCTAAGGTGTCTATATTTGCACCCAAAAAGATGAAGAAAATGATGGGTATGGAAAAGATAATCAAATACACGCTATGGCCTACTCAACATTTGTGTATCATACACATGCAGATGACACTCCGCAGGTAAATAAAGAATAGGGACATGAAGAATGAAGAAGGAGAGACTCTAACAGCAGCTCAGTTCTCAGTTGTGTCCAGTGTGTGTGCTAAATTTGTATTTCTAGGGCGTTACAGTTTGGCGGTATCTAAGAGGAGGAGGTTTCGCCAAGGAGATTCTTCAAACACTGAGGTGTCCGAGAAAACAAAATCAGCGCACTGGGAAGGACGAGCGGCTGCACATGTGACACAAACGAAAACCTTCCAATCATGAATTTAAATCTCATAGATAATTATATTCGATCACTCAAAATTTTTCGGTACAATTTTTAATGAAGCGTTTTTTGTCATCACCTTTTTCGTGCAATACCTGCGTCAGATTTGAAAGGTCCTATATCGCATTTCTTGAGCATTAATACATTATTAACCAGGGAAACGTTGGAAATTATAAATTAATTACGCTCAATAGGATCCAAAAGGTTGTGACGCTTTTAAAAATTGGCAGCACTGACGAGATCATTTCGTACTTTCATTCGGTCAGCTACAGGTGTCTCTCCGAGAGAAACATTTCGTTCTTTTTATTAGTGCACGCATAAATGTCGACCTCGGGGAGACATCGAGAAATTCTTTCTCTTGACCAGAACGTCAGTCTTGAAATATTACAAAACTTAGGAGAAATACCATCAATAAAATATGAAATATGCCCAACTCGCAGATATGTAATGTCTTATATTATACTGTAGTGTACAACGATACGCATTCGAGAGTCGTATACGCATCGTATTTGTGCATATTAAATTCACAATCTTTGCTCGCAAAGCACCATACGAAGAAAAATAATGCTATAATTACATTATTACCCAGGCGATACACTAAAAAAAAAAAAAAAAATGACATGGCTTCCTCGATCCATTTATTACGAGGGAAAACTTTTTTTACGGTTAACATGTATGGTCGTGGTCATTGAATAAAAATATAAGAAAACGAAATCGTTCTCATTCCAAAACCCCTTTTAAAATTGTTACAACTCTTTTAATTGTCCACGTAGAAAGCTCATTCATGTGGTCAAGAGACAACTAATTAATTCTCTTTCCCAAATTACGAATTATAATGATTTTACGTGGCTACAAACGGGTACGTTTTTCGCTCAATAGATTCGAAGTGAAGTACCTATACTGTGAGTGAGACAGAAGGTGAAACAAGGAAATCAATACATCCCGATGAAAATGACTTTTCCTTCAAGAAAACGGAGATATAATCACTCTAGTGAGAAGAGGGAGAGGGGAGGAGGTCTTTGGAATGGATATGATTTTTGGAAATCGGCGCTGCGAATATATTTTAGATGAAAATAAAATGGGATGCAGGAAGTTCGGGTGATCAACATTATTCCCCATTTCATATTCATTACTTTCATGGGTACATTAAATGACATATATTTTCAATTTCCATTCTATGTACCGATTACCACGTCTACGCTATGTAATTCGCTAGCTAAGAATTATTCATAATTATACTTCAATTTTCAATAAACGAAGCGTAATATCCCCTGCACTCATTCACCGCAATTATCCTACCGTACGATTACGTCTATGTTTATCAGGTAATTTGGATCTATTGGGTTTTAAAAATTGAATTCTACAATCGACCAAACTTTCGCTCACTCAAGTTTTGTAATAATAGATGTTGGTATTACGTTTTTCAATTTCGAAGACCTGTTGATACTTCGACAAGTTCTGTAATATGAAAAGTTTGAACAGTTGAATCCCAATATTGACAATTTGAATCATATCGAAATAGATATAGATTCCGCGTCTATGAATAACAGAATTATGGACGATAACTTGGGATTACAATCATTAGCGCGATCAATTCGATCCCGAAAAATCATCAGCAACCTGCTAGCGTAGTACGAATGTTGAGTAAGCATACGCAATACGTGATAGGAAAAATAAATTTTGACTTTTCAACTGTATAATTCGATGTTGATTACGAAAACTTTCTCCAAAAATTTATAGTTCACTTTTATCCACGTACGGTACGTAACAAACATCGCAGAATTTTAATACTCGCTCGTATACGTAAGTCCTACAAGATAATTCATCGCAATAAATGTACTGAATTCTTGTACTTCACTTCAGCCGCACAATCTTTCCACAACTTTCACGAGTTACCTTGATTACTGATGATCTTTGACTGACCTTAACGTACAGAATAAGGCATGCGTGCATACATGTACACTACAGAAGATGTACACGAGTATTCTGATCAATTTTCAGCACCTTTACAAAATATCTCCTCACGTTGAGCACTCGCATAGTCGATTGTTGTCATTGTTTTCTTTTTCTCGCGCGAGAATCCTTTTCAACGAAACGCCGGTTACACAACTTTTTACTTTCTTTTTGGATTCGGAATCCGAAGAATGAGGGAAATGAATAGTTCCCCTCTTTTCGTACCTAGTCAAGATTCATTAGAGGTTTCAGTACGAAAACTCGCAGTTCGCAGAATCAACTCTTAGAGTGTGAAAATGCGAAAATGACATGTTTGACAACCTATTGTCGAAGAATAGAGGAAAAAGAATCAAATTGCACCTGATACATAGTACGCTTTGATGACAATCGCCACTCGTACCGTGAAATCATGAGTAATAAAACTAGAAATGTAAACATCTATCGGGACCATGTTTACATTCAGTCGTTTTCCAGGCTACACGAATCAGGAAATATTGGTCACTTATTCTCCGAGTTCCATGAACATTCACCGGTGACTGAAAACCTTTAATTATATTCATGCGCGTATGATATGGCATACCTCGAAGATTGTTCATTACCTAATTTGTCCATACAAAAATTATAATAACGATACAATCAATGCTGACACGTTTTATCAGAATTGCTCTTCGACATGGAGAACAATTGTCGACGCTAATAGTTTAGATATCATCTTCAGACGTGCCGATTAAAGACAGCTGATGCTAAATTGAGTTTTTCATCTTACACACCTATTACTGTATGATGAGGGAAGAGAAAGCAGATATTTATTGACGGAAACAAATACATGTTTATCATCACATACGTTGCATTTTATATAGCTTAGCAACAATCATAGTTGATTGAAAGCGATGAAATTGTTATACGTTTTAACCTTCGCCGAAGGTAATCAGTTGGTAGAGGGAGAGCTCAATGTGTACACTTGGACGCTGACAAATTGAGGTATGATAAGAGATGAGGACCTTACCACAGCATTTGATAGACAGAATGAAACTTCATGATTGAGCCGTCAAATCAGTGTTGAAAAAGTTTTCAAGTGAACTATTCTACTGTATTAGTTAGCTTCTCAAAAGTACTTTCGGGTGTTATCCCATCATCAGTTGTGTCGCAACTGGAGAAGAAAGCCTTAAACTTGAGTTTTCATAGTATAACACTGTGATCTCATTGGCTATATAGTAACAATGCTGTGCTGTGATTGGTTCACTCTTAGAAACTGATTCTTACACTACTATGAAGTTGTGTTCTTATTGGCTATAACATGGTGCTTAGTGATTGGTTAGTGATTGGTTCAGTCTTTTAGGGCTAAATACTGCGTTACTAATGGCTGCCTGGTTTCCAGCCATCTTAATAGTCAGTTCTGTTTTTCTTTTCTCGTCCAATCAGCAGGCTGAATAATTTTTCGCTGTCAAATAATTACTTTGTTCAAGAGGATAGCTTTCTTCCTGCTTTTGCAATCTCCATTTGTACCCAGAGTTTTCTACTTTTTATTCAATTCTCTACATGTATGACTTCAAATATTCCATCTCCATTGAGGTGTTCTTCGTTACAGTGTTTGCCAAACAAAGACTAGCTATCATCTTTCTCCCTTGACTTTTCGTGCTCCTTCTTCCTGATCTCAAAATTTCTCCCAGTCTCGCCATTATATAATGTTTATGCCTTCGTGCCACACACAACTGAGCTTGCACACTCCGCTCAAGCTTCCCTTGTCTTTTGTTTCCATCTGGTCATTGCTGATTCTCTTCACCATGGGTGGTTATTCTGTACACCCAAATTTAAATCATAGCTATTGAACGCCTTTATCACTTTGTTTGTGTACTTTCCTATGTATGGTATCGATTCGGAGTACTTTCTCACCGTGCTATCATGGGTGCCCTTTTTAGTTTCCATTTTCCTAGAGACTCTCTCCACCACTCCTCTATAATAGCTCTAGGGTAGCCATTGGCTTCTGCGATCTGCTTTACTATCTCGATTTCTTTCCTCTTCTCTTTCTTAGTTCTTGAGTACAAAAACAGCTCGATATCAGTAGTTCTGAAATGCCACTAACTTGTGCCTGAGGTGGTGGTAGGAGTCATTTGGGATGATGGTGTCCATGTGTGTGGCCTTCCTGTAGATTTTGTATTCTATCCTGTCGTTATTCAGTGAGTGTAAGGTCCAAATAGTTCATGCTCTCATTCATCGCGTTCATTTCCAAAAGCAATAGATCCACCTGTATATTAGCGCCTGTTCACACAATTAGGATATCATCTACATTTTATTTGGCCCAGCGTTTGATCGAGTTTCCGAACTTGCTGTCCTTCAATATCTTGCTTTCCATATCATTCATGAATATCTCCACCAGGATTGATGATAGCAGTGATATCCCGCAAGCCCCCTTTCCTGGCTATAGAAGTTGTCATTGAAGCGGCAGTAGTTCTGGCCCAAGATCTCTTCCACTATGTTGGCGTACGTCGGTCCATCAGGGTTCCCATGATATCTATTATTTTTAAGCAGGGTGAGAAGTTTCTCTTCTGGTATGATACCAAATATTTCTGTCACATCAAAGCATATCAGCTATTCATTGCTCTTAACTTCCACACAATATGAGTTCCAATAATGGTCAAATCTGGGGTTCGATAGAACGAGAAATCGTTGACAACTGAAGAGAGGCGTACCCAGGATTTTCTTGAGGGGACGGGGGATTCTCAAATAGAAGGTCCAAAGAAAGAGAGGGGTCCGCAAAAATGTTTTCTCGTTTTCTATCGGTAGGCGAAAAACAAAAAACCTTGAGGGAGAATTTATCCCCTCAAGTCCTAGTATTAATATAGGCCTCTTTGCGAACTAAGAATCCAGTAGGGGCGCTGCACTATGGGGTGAATGTGGAGAGGGGAGGGGGTTGGCTCTGAGAGGCTATATATATATTGTTGTATACAGAAAACTGTAATTATCTTTTCGTTGAGTTCAACTATGGCCGCCTTGAAGGGAGGCCGGAAACATGCACAGAACGGCCACACTGTAGCAAAAAGGCCGACTTTTTAGAAAATTCCATATGAAGAGAGTTATCATGAAAAAAATGAGAATTCTTTCATCAACTTCAAATGTTGACCAAACTTTTTAGCTCTTAAAATCATTTCAGATTTTCAAGTTCGATAAGTACTTATCCTTTACTAATTTTCTAGATTTCTTTTTCTCATAAGACGTCTTTACGCGGGTGTGTTGGTTGATTTATGGTTAGAATGCACTCATAGGCTCAAACTACTGATAACAGAATTTCTCTTAAATTCCAAATTTGTATGTTCGGGCCTTTTTTTAATGTGGCCATGGTTCAACTTCATACCTGATCAAATTGCACCGATTAGCCAAGAGTATTTGTTATGCTGCTGAAAACAGACACTTCGCCCGAATTTGCGAATGGAACCCAAAGGATATATAGTCTATTTGATGACGACATAGGCCGGACAAGTATTAGTACTCACAGAGGTTGGTAGATTCTGCAGGATGTAGGCAGATGAGATAGGCTATCTTGGTTAGCCAAGTCCTGGTATTAGTGTCGAAGGAATACAGTCATAGACTTCGTAGATTTTTAACTCGCCTTCTTTCGTATTATTACAATACACGATTAAGTTCCAAACGCCAGTTGATCGCTTCGTGTAAACTCGTTAGTTTCGGAGAATCTTCAGACCAGTACCACCAAACAGTGTCACCAGAATATCTATTTCATGTTTCTAGAACTGATTAACACTGAAGAAAGCGAACACGATACGCTAATTCTTGATAAAACAACCCGAATACAAACGCTTCCCAAGGCTGGAAAGCGGGTATCAGAAGTCTATGAACTTGGTGAATATAGCTCATTTGATGGCGTCATTATACAAAGACCCTTAGTCCAAACAGTACTTCATCTGTGCGTAGCAAGGCTACCAAAAACTTGTAGCTGCTCCAAGCTGTTTGATGACGTCATCGGGTGAGTAATTTGTCAATAATTCTTTGTTCCATATTACGACACATAAATGAAGGATACAGGTGGCAAAGAGGGTAATGCACAAAAGAAATAATCTGGACAATTGAATCATTTACGCACTTCAGAAGAAAGCGTTCCTCCAGCTCAATCCTTCTGGACATTCCCCCTCCTCTCCCTGTACCCACCACATCTCAATTCAGTTGCTGAAAAAGAGTATGACATCATCAAGAGGAACTTGAGACATTCAGATGATTTTACAGTAGAGGAGGTATGTATCTGTAAAAAGGGCCCCCGCTCCATAGGACATACACTGAATGGAGACAAGATAGACACCTCCTCATTTAGGACTGGCTGCCCTAAAACTCGGTTCTATTATTTTGATTTTCCTCTTTGCTATGAAATTCGTTTATATGTGTCTTCTATCCATACTCTTCCGACTCATTCATTCGAACCCCTTCTCCTTTCCATCTCTCGGTCACACTGCGACTTTCCAACACTAAAAAACTTGAAAAAGTAACTGAATAAGAGAATGCAAGAAGAACTTATGAACAAATTCAAGTTGAAGAACAATCCGTCGTCAGTACTCTGCAACGAGTAACCAAAAGATAACAGGTTTTCAAAATGGAACGACTTTGTTCTTAACCTAGTCCAAATCAAATAAGAGCTGATTTCTCCCAATTTTCTAAGAGGCTGGTGAAAAAGATACATTTTGATTGAAATTTTAGGAGATATGTTGCGCGTAAATTCAACCTTGTTTTTTCTTCGCTTATACAAGCATGATGAAAACCATACCAATTTAAAGGTATCATTAATCTTTCAATCACGTACACGAATTTACAAATTACGGTACACTAACAATAGGACAGGTTGCACTCTGCACTCACTAACGCGCACTAGGTGGAAAATTCAGTAATTTTCCGAATGCAAATAGCTAGGTTTCAAGTACATACCTACATATTTATTTTCACGAGTCCATACAAAAAAGATAATCATGACATTAATGTACATTAGTAAGACGAATGGTAATTAACTTCACCGAAAATGTTACTCCGAAACAACAGCATTATATTAACCATCGTTATAGCTATTTGAAAATTGAAGGCATTCGATCTACTCGTATTTTGAATAGTACACATAAATTTCATTTAAATCGACACTAGCTGATGATTAGTTACTCAGTTTCCTAGCGTTGTGCATCGTTTGCTCATTGTCGGTAGTCATTTCACGCTTTCTCATGTAAAAAAGACTTACAGTTAGATTCATCTGACGCACTCCCACAAGTTGTACGCGTATCCTTCCGCAGTACACACAGCGTTCATTAAAAAAAAATCATTAATTTTCTCTATTTCATCTAACTAGAATTAAAGTTTGAGTCAAACGTAGAAAAAAACACATAGGCGAGCTGATATCAAAAGTAGAGCGAAAGGAATCGTTCCAAAACTGACGACCATTGTAAAAATGATCGGAATTAGGAGGAGAAAATTCCCAGTGATACAGTAGACAATCTAACGAGAGGAATACGTAGTTCTTGATCAATTAAAATTTTTTGTTGTTACTCTTTATTGAAAGGTACACATGTTGAGTATTAGTCATCCGAGTTGTTATGTCAACGTGTTGTCATTATTTGTGTTGTTTTCGGACAGAAGCTACCTCTTAGCTTTTAACGATCTATAAAAATAAGTTAGTTTTACCTTTAGCAATTCGGTTCATGGTCATTAGTAGGATGATGCAGGGGTAAAAAGAGTCACATCCTCCTCCTAGATTCTAACTCGTTGAATTCCGATGCACGGTAAGCACTCGGTTGCACAGATAATCATTCTTCCTCCTTGTGAACCCTAAGAACAAAATCTTCATGACGTAAGAGCAAAGACAGTAACACTGAATTCACGATGATGGAAATACTTGAATCTCACAATTGGCGATCATTGAGCAGTTCTGAATGTAGGAGGACGTTGACAACTCTTCCTACGTGTATTTAAAAACGCGATCATCCCTAAAACGTCGTGCTCATTATCGACAAAAATATTCGTGCGCACTGAGTGCGCATCATAAGCAAACGTACTCGAAGCAAAAGAGATCAAATCCTGACTCTCGAGGAAGGGTTCGAGCTCAATCCGATATGACAGCACGGCTTAGAAAATTTCCCTGGACGTATAGAGTACGTGTCATGAATGAATGGAGACGATTACTGTGATATCGCTGTCTACCGTTGATATTAGTGTACTTCAGTAAGTATTAGAAGATACTCACATGTACAAAGTCATCGTTCTCTTTATCAGCAAATAGGAGACATACTCCCGAATAGGAAAATGAATAAATTTCAAAGAATGGAAAAAAATCTCATCGAGTTTTTAATTTTCTATGCCCACATTATTATTCCTTTGTCAATCATTTTATAACGCCCCTATCAGCGTCAAACATCATACGGCGACAATACGAGTCACACCGAATCAGATATGGATAAATAACAAGGATTCGACGAACGGGAATATCAGCACCGACTCTCTATTTCTCTAGAAATGTTTCATTACACGCTGAGTTCGCTTGGTGCAGATGTACATATTACCTAATAATTATGAACGAGTGGAGTAAGAGAACATTGAGGTGAGTTTGAAACACTAGATTCTCCGTTATTGATAGGTACAATCATTTACGTTCGACAATTCGAGTTTTCCCCCGGCATGAGATATCCTAATTGTGTGATCAGGCTCTAATGGACAAGTGAACCAATTCCTTTTACAAGAGAACGGAATGAATAAAAGCATCTTTTCACAGGATAAAAAGCCAATGAGACCGTAACTCACACAGGAGAACAGGATGGAATGAAGAGTATACAGGAAACCAACGCACACGAATACTACCATTGTAAGGACATCTTAGCACCATTATTTAAAGCACAAGTTAACGGCGATTCAGAACAACTGCTTCCGAGCAATTTTTGTCCCGAAGAACAATGAAGACAGAAGGAAAGAAATGGAGATAGTATAGCAGATCTCAACAGCCGGCTACTCTAAAGACATGGTTGAAGGAGTCCTTGGGAAAATGGAAGCAAAGAAAGGAACCCACGACAGCACAGTAAGAAAGTACTCAGGATCATTACCATACATAGGAGAAAGGCACTCAGTGGTCATAATATGAATGTGGGTATTCATAAGCACCTATCCACAGCGAAGAGACGATAAGAGAAGAGAATACGAAGAACTTAAGCGTAGTGTACAAGCTCAATTGCAAACAGTGCGAAGGTACCTACATTGGTGAGACTGGAAGAAAGTTCAACATCTAAAAAAGGAAGCACGAAACAACAAAGGGAAACATGGAAACTCACTCTATAGCAAACACTGCGCGCGCACTGCAATGGAGAACAGCATAATGGTGAAGGTAAGGCACTATAGTACGATAGGTACGCTGGACTGATAACAGAGAGACAACTTTTTGGCTGAAAAGATTGGAGAACGTTTCACGCAGCGTCGCGGGAACGGCGAGTCATGTCGGTACCCATCGGTTACACTCGTTGTCTCGTGATGCTACGGGGAACAGCTTTGTACCTTATTAAGAAAAAGTTGTCTGGCTGTTATCAGTCCAGCGTACCTATCGTAATATAGTGGCTTAGTGAAGGAATATTTCAAGTATTACATCTAATAAAACTTTGGGAACAGATGTAGGTTGCTAAGGCAAAAAGGACAAAAACAGCCTCTCGAACAATGCGATCACGTTTGGCAGAGGAGAAGCTTCCTCTTCTCCTGGTTCGCGACGGTCCGAAAACGCTCATGATTATACTTCTCAACCTACACAGTCAGGTAAAATGTTGGATAACTCTTCGTCGATCATTCATGTCAAACCGCCTGATTACAATATTCTCACACATTGATTTCTCACAGGGATTATTAATGCCCCTCGTAACTTATCTGAGAACTGCTTAATTGTTTCATTATACTTCAAAATATGGACCACGAATTCTATTTCGTCTTGCCTTCTTCGTTGAAGACGAGAAACGAGAATGATCCGCAAGTGATACACACTGAAACGATAAGTAGGCCTGAAGAATAAACTACAACGAACTCTCAAAGTATACAAACCACAAAAATGAAACACGAATCAATACTTGACGCACAGCTAGGTGAAGAACAAACGATATGTCTACTGTAAGTGAAAGAAGACCTGAATCAGAGCAGCACGTCTACAATACTGCGAGGGAGATATAGAATTTTTCTGCCAGTCACTCAGTTACAATTTCAGTTGCAATAAATCTCGATTTGGTCAAGAAAAAAAAAATAAAGGAAAGAGGACCTTTCAAATTAAAAGACGTGTTGTAATAGAAGCGCATAATATTTGCACGTAGCACTGATCCTCCCAATTTCCAAGAAACAAAAAAAAACTCGTAGATAAACGCGATCGATTTGGACGCATCATTTTTTCCCTAATTCTCAGAGTATCCGGAGTGTTTTGGTTTTAATGAATGTCTTTCTCAACGTGGATTAGATCAAATCGGCTCACAAATTGAAATCGTTTTTGATGGATTATATTGCATCCCTTTTCGACTAATTTGCCCCAGGTCGACTAATTTCAAAAATGTGAGAAAATTAATTATAAAATTGTAAAGAGCTAATTCTTCATCCCAATTTTTCACCTCATCTCGCACTCAAATCTCAATCTTCAAAGCAAAGTCACCTAAACTCGAAATTAGACCCCAGCACAAATTTTCGTTTTTCTCACAAAGCCCACCCAGTCGAACTAAAATCTAAAGAAAGACTTCTTATTCGAAGTCTTTATGAATCACGAGGGAAAAAAAGAAAAACGTCGACCTCACCAAAAGGTATGTTGTGACGTCACTGGAGATTTGCACGCTCTTTTATTTCTGCAAACTGACCGAATTTCTGTCCAATCATTGCGAGTTTTATACATTTAGCATTTTGTCGAATTTTCGTACTTTCGCGAAAGAGTTTCTTCTTCTTTTCTTCTCGGTACCGTGCCTCAATAAAAATACCTGCTACATGACTCTTCGACCGTGAAGACTCATAAGTCGCAATTTTCGCTACGTCTCATTGATGGAATGCAGACTGGGAACCTTACATTATGATTATTTGTAAGGATGCATTACGAAGCCAAGGTACGAAATTTTAGTATCTTTCGAGCTTGAGGTATCAATAGGACAGATGTTTTGGGTTTCGGTGACCGGAAAAATTGAAACAGTCGAGGAATAAGAAAGAAAACTGATATTGAAGCACATAGCGAATCAGTCTTGTTCGAGGGCTAAGACCTCCCTAAATTTTTGTCCCACTTCCGCCTCTGTCTAAATTACTTTACTAAGAATTTGAGTAAATAAAGAAATAATTCTTCAATCCATTTCAAATTCAGCTCAACATTCTGGAAAAAATGTCTTCTGTAGTTACTCGCAAACTTATTCATTGAAAGTTTTGAATCGTTCGAACCTGAGGCTCGCGAAAACTTGGAAGTTGAATTCTCTACAGATTTCTGAAAACTTCTCTCTAAAATCAAGACTTTTCAGGGTCTCTTGGAAATTTTTGCGCAAGGGTCAAATTGAAGATTTGTAAAGAAGTTTTCTGGTCTTCAGAGCTTCAAATACGATCTATTTCTATCGAGAAATAATCTTGATGAAACGCGTAACAATTCTCTCGTCAGGTACAACTCAACAATCAACAATCACAAATTAAATTCAAGTATGACAAGAACCTACAACGAAAACCAAAATCACAACGGAAAAAATCGCGCGAACGCTCATAGGAGAATTTAGCGCGACATATTTGTACATCGTGATAATTCACAATGATGCAGACTTGAAATTCACACGTCAAAAATAGCAGATTCTTTATTAAACCGAGTAACTCATCATAAACTACTAGTAACGATGAAAATATTTGCTTAAAATTCGCAACTCACGCAGATTTCCAAACAGACGACTGAACGCTATTCGGTGAATTGAGCGAAAATCCGGCGTATTTCAAGTATCGACCAATTACACAAATTACGCGCAAGACAGGCATACAAACAGTTGCGAAGGTGAAATATTGTGAAATGAGAGAAAATTAAGAACATAAATTGCAACTTACAAATTTCAATATAATTTATCAACGGTCACCGAGCCCAAAAGCTGCCGGAAGACCCCGTTTTTAGGAAGTCGGCATGTCATTGTAGATCAAGAGGTAATTGACTTTGCTGTGTGCGAGGAAGACTCATGAGAAAACCAGATCGCAGAATTTTTCAATCGATCAAAATCCTTCATAGCTCATAATCTGATCGACTTTGCGATATCTTGCTAGGCTTGCAAATCGTAAAATTTCATCCACAATCTTCAGCTTCGTTCAATCGTTCGAATTTCTTCACACAATTTGCAGAAATATCGAACGACAATCCATTCAAGGTTCGTTAAAATAATTAAAATGCAAAGTTTTGCCCGGTTTGACCTGATTTGAGGGGAAAAGACAATATCTAATGATTTCCAGCAGCTCTCAAAAATGCTCAGATATCATCGGTTATCACAATACCCGTTAATGTCTATGATCACGATATTTTGTTCTTTTTTCTCTCTGATAAATTGCACTTGGATGCTCTTTACCTTTTCTTGGAGTCAGGTCGCTCATACTAATGAATGATCGTAAAATGAAGTGGATGTCTCTGTAATCTACGCACTTCAAAACGTCTACCCTCTCTTAAATCGAGCAAAGACCGCCCTTGCTTTTTTTCCAAGAAGAGAAATAATAAAAACGATCAATTGGGGAACTAGACAGGTTGAATACATGTTGAGGCCCGGAGAGCGAAAAACGTCCACTTGGCGGTCCAAAGATGACCTTGAAAAATTTGTATTATTGACAGATGACATTTAAAAATAAGTTCGCTCTCGTGCAGCCGATAGAGCATCAATGAGTGAACATTTGTTCGGGTGAGAATGCTAGAACATTCTCTTGGAAGTTACTATTGAAATATACGTCAAAAAAGAGGCCTCTTCTACTGCGACTTCTTTTGCAGGGGTTGCAACTCACGATCATTGTCAGTCGCCCGACGAACAGGCCGCGATCTGCCAGCACTGACTATGTCGAACGAAAAAATGAAACACTATTTGCAAAATACTCCCAATCTGACGATTAAGAAGTTCATTAGATTTTACCGACAAGAGAACCGATTTCAGGCACATGTGTTGTCCATTGTCAGGTCCAAGAACGTATAAAGTAAATGAGAAAGGATCAGAGAATCGTGAAGACAAGAGGGATACTACAGGACAGGACAGGATAATTACACAGAAACTGTAGATGAGAACCTCTCTCACTGTAGCAAGTTTCTTCGAGTTCAAAATTGCAAATATCGTAAGTTCTTGAAAATATGGATCGATATAGTTCGGAGAGGTGAAATTAATGTTGGGATTCAAACTTTCTCATTGCTTTCTAGCCTCCTAAGACACTCGAAAGGGAAAATGACTCAAGTACATACTTACAAAGCCAAACATTACCACTGGGCGCCGACTGCAATAACTGCACTTTGAAATCCAAAGCGGCGAGGTCCTGGTGCAATTGAGCGCCATCCATACCCAGAACGCGCTCTGGCAACAAAAACAGATGATCGATACCCTCTTGAGGGCCTTGGCTATTCGTTGACGAACAAATTGTAGAAATGGTTCGTATCATTATCCGACGCGAACATGAAATTCTTACGCATTAACGAAGGACGAACGTTATTTTCGCGAACGTCACTAATACGACAGTCGAAATATTACGGCCATCTAACGCGTGACGCTATAACTTTCCCTCGGAAAACTGACGAAGAGAAAAGCGAAGAAAAAACGAACTACGGGCGAGTAGAAGCGATTTAGAAGAAAAAAAATCTGTCGTAGTACCTCGATACACCCGAACTAGTCACAAATAGATTTCGCCTATAATACAAAATGTAAATAATAAACCATCCACCACAGAGCGCACCATCGCGATGATTGTTAAAACAGATATACTCGAATACCTACAACTACTGTAAATAGCGAATGGAATGGACCGGCAACGCACGGTGCAAGTTGTTGCAGCTATCCTACAGAACAAATCAAACCAGAAGCGTACTCTCGTACCCCTTCCTCTACGAGAAAATACCACGTCGTCCAGGCGATACAATACGGACAACTTGTACAACAGAAACGGTCGAGCGTCGGACTGATAAAAATGCTTGCATTTTACGACCAAACGTTATAGTTTTTCAGATACCGAAGTTATACCAACCGCGTCCAATCAAGGTATAGCGGATAAACTCCCGAGCCGTCCGTCAGACTATTATCAAAGAAGGCACGCGAGTTCTAATGGACAAGAAAAATATTTCTAGCACCTGTTAGGTAAAATACCGTTCGTATACAAACATTTTCAGACGTAACAACATTTATAACCGAACAATAACTACGTTACACTACGTGCAATTTAAATTATCACCGACACGGACGTAATGAAAAGGACGGCAAAAATACAACACCAGCTGACTAAATATACACGACTTGCTTTGAAACTGCGAAGACTCGCGAACGCAAATGCAAATTCTCTAATTCGGATTATTTCATTGCACAAAAAAGACGATCAGATTTTCATGTCCGCCCGCGCCTGTGCTAATGATAACAAGTCTTCATTATTTTACTGGGAAATCGGATATTGACCTGTAGAAAGATTCTGCTATCATTTGGATGCTATGACTTGGAGCCAGGGAAAAATGTCCAAGTGGTCTACGAGTCTTCAAGGAATTGCAGGTCTAGCAGAAGGAAATGCAGGAGGGAGAGCAAGTCAGCGATTACTTTTTGGGAAGAGCCTACTATGCAATCGCGAAAAAATAAAATAAAATAAATGTGTTGTGACGTCATTCAAGTTATACATAGGTACATTTTCTTATTTTATTTTTGCAAAGCAATTTGCAAATTTCGGAAGTTTTCCCATATCACCTACGTCAATCTGTACAGTCCTAACAAGTTTTATTTTTGCATGGCATTTTCATTTTCTGAAAGTTTTTTGCAAAAATTATCGAGACAGTCTACAAAGATTCTTTTTCTTGGTACCTCAACAATCTTGTAATACTGCGTACATTCTTCGACCAGTCTCTCTCTCGGGTTCCGGGTATGAGTAGGACAAGAAGTTACAAATATCTTTGGGTCTAAGGATTTCTGGATTTCTGGAACTCCAAATCTTATTAGTCGAAAAGAAACTCCAGAACTTTCAAGCATAATTTTCTATGTTCCAATAATTGAAGAGAAAGAAGAGTAACTTACGGTCAAGGAATAGAGTGAAAAAAGAAAAACCCAAGAGACCCGGATACTGAAGCACTGAGCGACTCAGTTTTGATTTACTTGTATGAGATAATGAAATAATCAAATAAGGATGCCCCCCCCCCCGCTTCAAACGTTCTTGATCCTCCCTGGCCAGTAGGAAGCCATAGCCAGCCCTAGGGATAGATGGGAAAAATTTCTCTGAATTACTAGTTCCTCACAAATTTTCCTACTTCGGGGTCCGGAGTCAAAATATCCTTCTACCCTCCCCTCTCGTCAGACCTGCATCTCTCTATAATAATAATTCCTTATTTTCCTATTTTGTAGCAAGAAATTCGCTAGCTGTTTTGCTCGGGGAAATCATATACTCAGGAAACGTCCGTGTTTGACCTCGATAACTTCATCAAACGAAGTTAGTTTAGTTCTTGTTAACAGATAAGTAATTTCTAAAAATTTACCGTGCGCTATGTGATGTTCAACCAAAACAAAAATGGTCCAAGCTGCAACATTATCATTGCAGAAATGGTTCAAGTCCTCCTGGAAAAATGTTGACTCTCGAGTCATAATATGGGTATGATAGGAAAGAAAGGGACACGGAAAATTCTTACTTTTAGATCATATGTAGTACCTATACAATCATGATACAAGGGACTCAGGAAAATCTGAGAACCTTCAAGATTTCAATACCAAAACCAATTCGACCCATAAAACAGATTCTCTGCGTTTTTTGTTCCGACTTTGATGACATCATCAATTGGTGACGTCAACAATCTGAAGTTGCTCAAAAGAATTTGTCTAGACTAGATTATAGGGCTTTGTCTAAATTGGATTAATTATAGACTATGCTAGATTACAAGAAAACTTGGGATTTCCCAAAAAAATGTAACCTATTTAGGCTCAGCGAGCGTTTCAAAGCGGAAAAACAAAAAAATGATGAAGTAGATCAAGAACTCGAAGACAAAAGTTTTTTTCATCTGAAAGAAGGTGTTAAAATGTATCTTCATAGAGTGTGGTACATTTCAACATTTTGTAAACGAGCATTTTAGACTAGCTGTTGTTCAGAGGGCAACGGAGCTTGTGGACTCCCCGCTACGAATGCGAACTGGCATTGGCCTCTAAACGGCGATTTAGGTCGGTCAGATTTTAGAGCTTAGCTCATTTCCTCCTCTCATACTGTAAGAGCAAACAGACTGAACCTCGACTATCAGTGTCAGGGCATCTGATATGTCGTTTAAACGAACAGCGGTCTATGTTAACTACATATTATAGTCCAAGGTTCTGACCTACTTGATAGATTTAGGAAAATTCCGACATCTGGGCCATATTATACATCTAGGATGCCAGATCTAGGAATTTTTAGTCCTCAAAAAAGATACAAGTTTTTCTCTTTTTATAGATTTTACGTACAATATGGATTTCTTGCGATCAAGGAAAAGGTACCTTAAACACCGGTACGAGAGATACTTTTCTCCTGCTCGTTATAAGCTGATACTGCAATGTTTCGTGATGTTGAGCCAATCAAGGGAAAAGTACCTCATCTACACTTATGAGAGATGCCTTTCTCCTGATTGTTATTAATGGTTTAATCAAAATCCGTAGAAATCAGTTTCTAGGTCTTACAAAAAATAGCGGGCACGAATTTTTGATACTATCACCTGGCAGCACTGATATACATCACGAATAGAAAATTGTAGTTCCAGATGTGGAAAGGTTTTTGCCCTAGATCAAAAACATGGAAAAATGTCGATTTCCTATCAGTATGCTTGACAGATGATGGTGCCGAAGGAGGGGACTCTGAAATATACGTGCTTAAGCAGGTTGGAAAAATTCTTGGTTCCAAGATGTTAACATGAATCGAAAATTGTGGGGTGAGAGATGCAGGGTCTCTGTCTTAGTTCAAGTATAAGAAAAAATTTCAAAGGCTATTTCAACTTTCCGAGAGAGAAAGAAGATTTTGATCCTCAAGGAACATTTCGACTTCCCAGAAATATAACGAAGAATGCAGGAACAAATTTTGATTACCCTCACCCATACAGGCCAATGACCGAAACTATCCCAAGTCCCGACCTTAGGAATAGTGTCCGATCGACTCGAAAGTCGACACGTAGTTCAATGGTCTAAAATAGTTTTTGATCTATTAAACGTACCTCAAAATTTTTCCAAGTTCCCACATGTCAAAAATTTCTCAAGCCTCAAAGTCCACTGACAGGGAAAAAAAGAAAGGGGAAAATTTTGAAATTTCAACACGAGAAAAGGGGAGAAATGGTTGAAGAATTTGACGCCCACCTTTCACTTCTTCCAATCACACGTAGATCAAGATACAAATTTGTTTTCAACTTTCGAATGTCAAAAATTTTTCAAGACTCGAATTCAATAGAATGAGGAAGGGAAGAGGGCGGGGAATGTTGAAATTTCAATAGGCAACCAGCCGTGGTTAAAAAATTCAGCAATCACCGTTCGCCGTTTAACGAAAACTAACTTATAGTCTATTTCAATTAGGACCTGAGAAATGTTTTCCATTTTTTGTATGGATGGAGGGCTTTTATACAAGCCATGTATGAGAAGAGGAAGAATTGGGGATATTTCGACTTGTAACCTGTAATATAAAAGCGCAGATAGCCAATAATAAACTCCGTAATATATGTGAGACTCAGTGAGAGAAGGGATTTGGAAAGTTGAACTTGGGGTGAAATACTGTAAACTGTTCTAGAGAATTATGTTGATCCGGGTACCGAAGCGCACACGCAGGCGATGGAACGATTGTGGTTGGACGCAAAAATTAAGATCATGCGGAAGCAGAGAGGCGTACCACTGCACATGCTGCAATCACATCTTGATTTTTACT
Organism: Aspidiotus destructor; assembly: GCA_035079395.1. Classification (NCBI taxonomy): domain Eukaryota; kingdom Metazoa; phylum Arthropoda; class Insecta; order Hemiptera; family Diaspididae; genus Aspidiotus; species Aspidiotus destructor. Next base: position 2,678,178 of record JAVHKZ010000003.1, on the reverse strand, counting down.
GTTGGCAGATGCTCCGGAAAGATGAGGCAGATCCGTTTACCGCCTTCTTGGAGGATATTCGCAGGACCAACACGTAGCTTACTTGGATATGGATTCCAGACATTTTTTTTGGACAATGGCTTCGGTCAGCTCTTCTTCTTATTACAACGGTCCTTTTCAGGACCACAAATTTATTTCTTATGGTCAAAGAGCACGCTGAATTATTCATTTTAGATCACGGCCCTCAGGTAGAACGCACACTAAAGCAGCACCAAAAATGAAGAAAGATCTCAAGTGTACAGTTCTTTTTCATGAGTTAGCTCACTAAAGTATTCTCGGGTATTTTCGCGTCTTAGACCATACAGTAACATAGATCGCCGATACAATGTGTAAACGACGTTATCAGTTGTCGGAAGACTGGAGGCTAGAAATAAGACGGTGGGCTTTCAAGTAGACATTTCGGTAACCCGCGGGGTAAGAGGATGACATAGCCACGCCCATCGCTACATTTAACGCCGTTAAACCCACCTTCTTATTTCTGCCTCCAGTGTTCCGACGTACTTCTTATCGCAATCGGCGGTCTATGTTACTGTATGGTCTAAGTTTCGCGTCATCAGGTTTATCGCTACAGCAGAAAAAGACCTTGAATGTTTGTTTTCATCGTGCAAAACTATCATCTGATTGGGTACAACAATACTGCGTTGTGATTGGTTCATTTGCTTATGTATTACGTTTCTATTGGCCAGTAGGTTTGCTGCCAACCCATTGGTGCAGTGTTAGCCAAAAAGTGGTCTTCCATCTTCTTTCCTCCTCAAAGTTTCGCGCTCCTTTCTCCTGACGTCGAACTTTCTCCCAATCTGACCAATGTAGATGCCTTCGCACTGTTCGCATCTTCTTCATTCAAGACTCCCTTGTCCTTTTCCTCCGTCTGGTCGTTGCTCATTCTCTTTACCATAGTTGGATTGCTATGGATGCCCACATTCACATCATATTTTATCTTTTTCGCACGCAATAGCTTGTTCTTGGCTTACCTAAATTTTGTTTTCCGGGTTCCTACCATTTATATTTCACTTGCTAAAACACGATACGCGTCAACGAAATTGAAATAAGGAACTATCAACACTCACTCCATGTAGGATATACTTCGATTCTTATCTAAAAAGACTGTAAAATGTCAGTAATTTATTACTCGATTCTGACGTTTCTACTTCGTTATCTACTGCATAGTGTACAATTTATTTTTGTAAACCAAATATTGCAATAATGAAATACTATTGTTTGAAGTTCCCATTGATACTCTGTATGAAGAGTTTGAGGCGCTGGACAATTATAATATGGTTCGATTCCACAGATGTCACTTGAGTCGCCTCTTAGAGAGACCTTTGAATATAAAGGCTCTTCCAACATACAACTCTACACTTATTATGTATTCACGCAATACCACATTATTCGTAAATGTTTTATTCTTTTCCCCGAAAACAGCGCTACGCCTTTCAGCTCGAAAAGCATCGGGTTCCGCATTTCAATCAGATCATGTTCAGACAGTAACCATTTCTAATTATTGTATGTTGAAATGTGCGCTCCAAATGTATGTTGAAAATACAGTGTGTCCCCCTGAACGATGAGAGAAAGTATTCTCATTTACAAGATTATAACGCGTATCACTCCATTGTTAGTTATGATTATAGAGCAGCAGAGATTTTTTTTTTCTTTTTTTGCTTCATCACATTCTCCATTTTTCTTATGTTCGACGAATCAGGAAAATTCTGTTCAACGAATTTCGATTATTTTTACTTTTATTATCATTATTATTATTATCATTATAGTTATAATATTGGGGAGAAAAATACAACATGAGGAAAGAACACTAAAATTTTCTCGCGATACGAGTATGTTACACGTTGAATAACAACATAGCTGGTCACTGGTCAGTATACCAGTCGGCACAAAAAGAGTGTGTCCACAACAATGCAGCGATACGTGAAAAATTTTAATTCATCTCGTACGGAATAAAAACGGGAAAAACCGTAAGATAGAACGACAAAACACATACACTATATATAGGTGAAATGAACCGAGTGAAAATAGGTTCGAACGAACGTGCGTAGACAATCGAATAATTGATACCTACGATAACGGATTGAACCGAACTTAATTTTACAAAATATCCGATGAAAAAAGTGGCCAAGTTTCTTTTTCTTCATTTTATTCGGGTCTCCGCGATGATAATATTATACCAAATATCACTCCCATTAGAGGGCATTACCGCGAACGACCAGCATTCGTGGACCGAGTAGTAATTCGTATTTTACCAGCCTGAACTATCTTATTCTCCGCTTTTTTCGAATTACATAATTATTCTAGATATTCTTTAGAGGAGTCATAGTGCCGTCTAAGCTGAGTAACGCTGCATCGAATAAGTAAGACTTGATGAGTATCAGTTGCTCACGAGGCAAGTTTATAGGTTGTTTCTTATTTATAATAACTGATTTTCACTCAACTCGTGATGTGGATTTATAGAACGGTCTTCTGCTGATGCGTACAAATTGAGATCATTTTTCATATCTCATAGCCCAGCCTCCCTCTTCTTCCATCATACTCAGGTCGCCTCTCAAGGAAGCCCAAATTCGGGATCATCAAGTTTACGGTAGGCTCATTCTTTACTTTCCTTCACTCACGTCACCCCCTCTTACACTGCCTAGGACCACTGTATATCCTTTGGAGTTACTGAGGATAACATTTGCCAAGCCTAAGACATCATCGGGGTTGTAAATGACAGTGAGGAGGGATCGGGGATGCGGTTTAAGGTCAAGGCTGCAAGCTACTAATGCCCACTCCAGGTTCCATAGCTTAGCATACACTAATACTTCTTTCGCTGATAAGATGAGCAAATGGAACATACTTTTCAGTCTAGTATAAACTAATATTGATACTACTCATGTAATCTGCCTTTGTATGTGGCTAAGGCAGCGGTCTGAGCTCAAGTGAGATCCAAGCCTGTCGAATCTTAGTCCAGCTAAAGTACTGATGGACACTAGATTAGCTTTTTATATCTACTTATGTATGCCCTAAGCCTGCCACCTTCTTTTCCTTTCATCACATTATGGTCGTATTTCAAGGTCATACGGGATACGGGACGTAAAGTCAAAAGCGCGCCACATCCCAAGCCTTTAAAATCTCAACCTAGATGGTTCTTAACCCAGTATATCAATACCAAGCTTGAATGATCAATTGCTGGTATGGTATACTAGGTACTCATCCAATATACTCGTACGCCCCGACGCAAATCCAGAAAATGACGTCGAGGTAAATTAAAGACCGAGCAAAAAGACACGAAACATGTAAAAATCTTCTTTTCTTGGTATGAGTTGCACTATGGACCATCATTGGTCAATTTTTGGAGTCAGCTTCCGCAGAAAAGTAATATAGGAAAACTTCGGTCTGATTTTTCGAGAGCCAGGAGACGAAAACTGGCTTCAATTCCAAGGGTCTGGTTCCAGAGCTAAGTTCAAGCCCCAAGGTTTGACTCCTTGCTCTTCTGGAAGCCGACTCCCAACTATTTTCTTCAAACACTCATCAGAAGTATTAGAACTTGATTTTCCAGGTCCAATGAATGCGGTTCTGTGATGTTCTTAGGTACTCGTATTGAAATATAAATACCTCGTATGACTATACTAGCTCTCGAGACTGACTGTGAAAGCCAAAGGAGCCATCGCCGGTTTGCAATGCCAGCGAGGAACCCGTAACCTCCCGCGCTCGCGATCACCTTGGCGCGAAAATTCCCCCTCGGAGAATGAGTTGGCTGGACTCTTCTCAGTATACTAGGCCTGATGTAATGAAGGCTGGAAGTTGAAATTTTTCCAAGGACCTAAAGTAGGTCAAGGTCATTGATGACGTCATGAAGCATTCCGGTTGGAAGTTGAAATTTTTCCGAGCCCCTAAAGTAGGTCAAGGTCATTGATGACGTCATAAAGCGCCACACGTCACGTCACGCAGTTCACAGAAACTCCCGGACGCGGACGTTTTCTGAAGATGTAATCCCCCTAACAAAATGGGTAACGGGTTCCCCGCTGATTTTTTGAAACCGCTCCGCTCCTTTCGTTTAGCTCTCACTTCGAGTTCCAATACCTGGAGGCGGCTTTGGCATATGACCGAAAAGTCAGTCACGGGCTCTAGAGCCAAAAGATAGCTCGCTTCTCACCTCAAATTTTCGGCTCTCTGGGAGCCCTTAGAATCAATGTCAAAGGATGTTTCTTTCAGTATATTTTACGAATTTTGCGGAGAATTTCGTGTAAAAATTCATTAAAACACCACAGATTATCAATTTTTTTGATTTTTGGGCTCTAGAGACCAGGCTTTTTTAATGTGCTCACATATCTTATCCTACCTTTTGGAAGTTGTTTTAAAACTTCATATCGATTTTAGAACGATTATATTTAAATTCGACTTTTATTCAGCTAAATTTGCGCGGTCATCCTGCAATGGATTGTAGTTTCGCACGACATAAAGAAATGGGAGATATTGCTTCTCCGAAAAGTAGCGAAAACACTGGTAACAGTACCTAATTTCAGATTATTCGTTCCAATCGTATAAATCGATAACAACGGCGGATAGATCTATCAAGATACGAATAATTTGTTAGCGCACCCTCAATCCACCTCACCCTCCATTACCTCGGTAAAATCATCCGTAACTAAGTAATTAAATCTGACAACTCGTATACACACACGACCACCCCTATTCATTTTCCCGGTAAGAAAAAAAGTACCCACCCGCCAATACATGGCACCCACAAACTCTGAGTCACATAATAACAACTAGAAAGAATTTCCGTCCATCGTCTGGTAATAATCTGCTCTCACGGCGGCAGCGAGTTCGCTTATTCTTATGATATGCAGGTATAAACAATTGCATAGAGCCACTGTGTCAGGCGTCCGTTTTACAAACGACGCGGCGCACTGACTGTCGGGCTAATGTAGCACCATTACCGTCAATCAGTATTCCGATACTTTCAGTCAATTAAGATTCTTGCCTAGTTCCATATTTAACTCATCGGAGAAAAAATTGTCACATTTTACGAAGTATTTCCGATACCGTGAAGAGATTTCATGCCAATTTTTCACGATCTCCGACGCACGTCAGCACAATGTTGCGAATCTCTTATTCATTTCGGCTACACCCAATATAATTCTTGACATAGGTATTCAAATTAGGGAAGGAAAGATACGGAAGTTTTCAAATAAAAAGGGATGGCAGTGGGTTATAAATGATGTAACCATCGCGAATAAAAAAAATTCCTATAAACATTCGTAGTTTCTGTTTTATCAGTTTTGGAGTCCCGAGGTAGAGATATCCAGTTTTTTTCAACTTATTCAAAAGCACTCATCAGAGTTAAAGACAAAATCCTGAAACTTTTCGTTTATAAACTGAAAATGAATGAGGGTTTCTCTAAAAGTGAGACCATCCAGCGATTTCACTTCTCTGACTTCACAATTATTTATATAGTTCGTATTGCCTACGGACAAGGAAACAAATCAACAGAAAATAGCATGGGTCTATTGCACTAGGAGCGCAACTCCTTTTGCCGCACCAAAAAAACTCTTATTCTCAAATTCCAATCGAACTCGACTACATATTTCCATGGCTATTTAATCAAATGTAGAAGTGGATACGTTGTGATCAGAAGTCCTCTTTTTTAAGTGAAAATCGAGGGGGAAAAAATATGAAAGCGATTACTTTACCAACCCTTGTACATTTCTTTTATACGAATACTACAGATATGTAAAGACGCTATTGAAAGTTCAGAAGAGAACATCATATGCTAGGGGGAATATCGGTGAGCGGAAGGAGGCGACAAACTCTCTCCCATTTATAGCTTCAACGACATCGCGAGCTAGCAGAAACGCAAGAATTTTTGTGCCTTATTTCATTTGCCACCCGCGCGGTAGTGATATGACATCCTCTTCCTAGTTCGGATGATAAGTCTTAATTACGATTGATACCAAACCCAAGTAATCACAGAAACGTACTAAGTACAATTCTAAGAATAGAACTATTTTTTCGTCGTATCAACCGGCGCAACATCGTACATAAGAACTCCATATCGTATTGCGAATTAGAAGTCTCTCACCCATAAATCATTCTGGACGGAATTCTAACACGCTCCATACTGTACAAGATATGAGACAAAACCACGTGAAAATTGAAGTTGATTGAGAACAACGATTTAAAAAAAAAAATATGAATAAAGAAAGATCAACATTCTGATGGGTCACATTCGCAAACGTAAAAACGAGGACGGGTGATTGGCAAACGATTATTACGAACATAAAAATGTATAGATCACAGGGGGGGGGGGAGAGGCGAGACGCGAAATCTTCCTAAACCATTGATTCTAAGTCATCAAGCTTGGAAAAAAGTTCAAGTAAATATCTTCACTTCATGGAAAAACATTCAATCATGTATGTCTTATTCCAACTTGACTAGTTACGAGCTCATAAGTCTAATATTATTGTATATTAGGCTCAGAGAAATAAGGGCTAAACCTACTATAGCAGCCTAGTTCAAGCCTAGTATTTTCAAGCTTAGTTAGAATAAGCCTAGTATACTGTAATATTAGGTCTAGTAGAAAGTACGCTAAAAGTCAAAAATTTTCCGAGTCCTCAAAGTAGGTCAAGGTCATTGATGACGTCATAAAGTGTCGTGTCACGTCATACAGGTTTCCAATTGACCACTAGCCCAAAGACATATACCTACACGTCGAAAAAATAATTATTTAAAAAAATATTGGAATGCGCGGCTCCGAAAATAAACAGACTAGGTTTTCCTACCGTCCTTGTTAGTCAATAAGACAGAATAGCATAAGTTCCTTCTCTGCCATAAGCTGAAAGTGTAAATAGTTTTTCTTACGTAAACCAACAGTTCTACGTGAAAAATCGTAGCTTGCAGGTTTTCTTTCAGTACTTACAAAGATAGAGGCGAACAGAGAACCTGTTTCAAGAAGTGATGCACGGATGTGCGGCTCACGCGCCAATACCGCCCCCGTCGGAACTACTCAGTCTCGAACGGTAAACCCTCTACATGACTATAACTGACGATTGAAATTCTAAAATGAAAAACTTCTTCTATAGTGGAGTGTTTCGACAATTTTAGCATCTCGATGTCCGCCGTGCGTCGTTCGGCAAGAATTGGCCTGTCTTAATGAAAAAAAATTAATTCAATTTCGACTTTTGAGCCATTTTATATGATGGGATGCGGACTTGGAAAAATTTCGACTTGCAAGCTACACATCATAGAAGGAGACTCGGAGGAATTCAAACTCATACGGACTCCAATTTTTGATTCAATTTTCGATAGTAAAACCAATCCAACCCAAAGAACGGGTTCCGTGCGTTCCTCGTTCAATTTTGTTGAGGGAGCCGCCATTTTTCAAGTTCCTGAACTAGATAAGAGCTCTCTCCTCTTCGGGAACCAGGATTGGCTAGAAAGACAACGAACGGTGGATATTTTCACCCCCCCCCTTCCCTCTTACCAAACAGGTTTCCTGTTAGAAACAATAATACTACATCATAAAATGGGGTTTCAATTGTTTCTTGAAACAATAGAACTCAAAAATTATCGTTTGAGACGAGAGGTTTACTGAATAACAGAGATATAATTAATCAGATATAAGTATAACCTTTTCTTTCTAGTGAACCTCTTAACGTTCTGGACAGAAAATTTACAGGCTCTTGCTTAGGGAGCAAGAGATGCGGGAGACTCGCGACTCATGGCGTAGGGTGGAAGAATCTTAGTTCACATAGAATGTAGGCGTATAATTTTTATGCCTGGAATCATTAAAGAATATAGAAAAGCAAATATGAAAAAATGTGTACGTGCATATGGAAAGAGCCTTTTTGGTCGGTCACAGTTTTGCTTAAAATTGCAAAAGTTTGAATGTAGGTCCAAATTGTGATTTTTCGTATTTTGATGTATCATTGTATAAAAAACCCTCAGCTTTCCAGTAGTAAGATTCTTTTCATGAAATAAAACCTATAAATTGAACAAAATCATGAGAAAGTGAGATCTTCATATTTTGTTCTGTGACACTTTGTAATTTTTTCATCTGTGACAATAAAACTTTGAAATACTGTAGCACATCACCTACTGGATCAATTTTCATTTTTTTTTTTCACTTTGACCCTTACACTCTAGTAATTAATATAAACTTATTATTCTTCATTCCAGAATGTTTTTTTCTCAAGAAAATCAAATTTTTCCAGAAGTCTAAACATTTTACGTAAGTTTTACAAAACATCGTAAACTTCCGTAATGCAATTTTTATTAGCCAATTCCGTAAAAACCTGATTTTTCAATTTTTAACTTCAATCCACTTTCCTGACATGAATTTTGGACCTAACAATTTCAGGAAGGTCTTGTTGGACTCAGAATTTTATCTACTTTCACACTCCACTCATAACTCCATACCGGCCAAGTGAGCCCTTACCATATGCACGTACACAAATATGAAAGGAATATGTAGAAAATATAAAGGAAATAGAGATCACGAATTTTTCTAAATCCTATAGAGGGCTATAGAAGAGCCAGGGACAGGCTGCGTCTGAGGGCCCCCAGTAACTCAAGAGATAACAGGTCTCCCGCCAATAAGGGTCAAGAATTTTTCGAAGTCCCCTAGAGAACTATAGAAGAGCCAGGAATTTGTTCAAGTCCCAGCGTTAAGAGTCAAGAGGGTGACGATTTTTCCTAAGTCCCATAGAGAACTATAGAAGAGCCAGGAATTTTTTCAAGTCCTAACGTGACGCGGACAGAATTCTTCTGAGGGCCCCCAGTAATTAAGGAATGGCGAGAGACCCGCCAAAATCCTCACAAACAATAATTTTTAGAATAGTTGGAGTTCTCATTTTCACAAAATGCTAGCGTTAATTAAGGGATCAATAATTCATCTCTAAAAAATGGAAAAATCAATTTTGTTTTCTCTCCTTATACTGAGGAAGACTGAGAATTCTTATTAGAAAAATTCGTTCATATCTTCTTTATTTTTAAAATCGTTTTCATCTTTTCAACGAAAATATTCAAACAAATAATATTCTGCGTACTTCCTAATACAATGAGTTCATGAAAAATTGGTCCTATAATAAGGTGAAATTGACCTAAAAATTTATAGCATCCATTTCAGGATTGAGGTAAAATTTTACATTACCAGTTGATTGCGAACAAAAGTTATTGAAAATACATATTTATCAAACGAGATATAAATTGAAAATTATCATCGTTTATGATATACTTGTAATGATTTTATCGCCTCGTTTACTTTCTCTACACTCCATTTGTTCTGTTTCATCATCTAATGCGATCCTTCATACAATACAGAATTCTTTAGAATCCCAGAGCAATATTCAAGAGAATTGACTGCATAAAAATATTGTTTTCACAACAAATCGAACTTACTCAGATTGTCGTTGGGCAGCGTCGTGGGTCTGAGTTCAACAATTATAGTGACTGAATAGCGACTACAATACATTTTTGTACGTACTGAATCCATACATACCTATAACATGGAAAGATGAACACACTTGAGCATTTTAAAAGCACAAAATAAGCAGTAACACTCAATATTCTCAGTGCTTTGGTCATTCATGTGTTCAAGTCACACGAGAACATAGATCAGTAAAAAAGTCTAAAAATCCGTACGAACACAAAAAAAGGTACCTCATCAAGAATAGGTTACCTTTAGCAATAGGATGAATTGAAAAAGAACAAAAAATTTTGAACACCTCAGACATTTTTTCTATAAGGGATACGGCGACATTTTTGAAGGATTTGCAAAAACATGCGTACATACAACAAGACAAAGAATATTTACAGTGATAACAAATAATGTTTCATTGTCGCGAATAGTTTTCCGACGCGCTATTACATAATACTCTTATCCAATTTTAGACTGTACATGTTTCAATACAATAACGCGATTATTTGAAAACTTACGCAAATATCGAAAGAATAGAAGATCACGAATCGAATAGAAACTTTGTTAGTAGAAAAAATTCACGCAACTCGGTACGAATCCACATCATTATTACACGAGTGAAGGATGAAATGATCAACATCACCACTACTACGTTTATTTTTCAACAGCTGGGAAAATTACCCAGAAAATGTTATATTCTCCACAAGTACAGGTACAGGAAACAATGTTATTTCCTCGAACGAATGAGTCAAATTATTCAAATGCACTCTTCTGTAACCATATCAAAAGAGGGACTATAGGTGAGTGAGTACATTGTACGACACACCAGTTTTTTTTTTTCAACAACCGATTTCAATGTTTAACCGCCCTAAATAATTTTTTATGATTGTGAAAATAGCCACGATTAAACAAAGAAATGATCGAACCACATGAACAGGAAAGACTGAAACTATGAACAGCGAGAGTCAACCATGTAACCAATGTGTCGGACGATCAATCATCTATTGAAAGTTCTGATAAGATTCAAATTTATTTGCGTTGAGCAATATGAACTTCTATGACTGTGTACTTATGCTAATTGTACATCCTCTTTTGGACCATCTTTCAAAGTCGCTCACTGTCATTAGGTCTCGTTTTGGATTTCATTTTTTCGTGAACTCACACCCGTTGCTCTCGAAAAATCAGTATTTAATCAATGATTTCAGACAGTGGTCCACAGCTTGCCTCTATCACCCCTACAATACTTTTCTCTTATTTTTTATTCAACGTTTTCCATTATGACAACAGCTCGGATTTTTCGGCACCAAAAATGAAAAGTTTCGGTATTTTAATGTTGCATTTTCGGTATTATTTGGCATTTCAACAAGAAATGAAAAAAACACGTGTTTTTGGTGCTTTTACAAATTCAAAACCATAATTATTCAATTCCAACCATAGTTACGTAATTTTTGATCAAAATAAACGAATTCTAGGGATAAACTTCATCAGTACGAAAATCTTCAACAATTTTTCAATTTTGGACTAGATCATATTTCAGTCTAATTATTTTCACCAAAATTACCAAATTTCAGGCGAAATTTACCAATTTTTCGTTCAAAATTCCATGATTTTAGACGATATTCCACAAATTTGTCATTCTTGGCCTTATTCGGCTTTCAATCCTGTTTTCAGACTTTATTACATTTTCGGTGCTATTCGGTTTAATAAAAACTTTTCCCCTGCACCCCTAAAATATGAAATGTACTTCCATATCATTTTCAGTCATTCGCCCCTTCAGGAAATGACTCGGCAAAAACCGGGAAATCTGAGCTCTAATTATGATGCTAGGGGACTAATAACATGATTTTCTTGTTTCATGAGAGCCCCAACTCCAACTTGTACTTCCCCACAGACATGCACAACAGACAAACCGAAAATTTGATTTACGCGTTTCTCTCGCTTTAATAGAATCGGAAAATTCAGATCTAACGACAGAAAAAATTGTGGAACACCTTATTCTCCTTGAAAATCTTTCACCAACTAAATGCCTGAAGAAATGAAGTATTCCGACAGAGGCTGAACGTCATTGCGTGAGTGTCACTCCTCCGAACAAAATTCATCAGAAAATTATTATTAACAGGGAACCTGTTTTATCGGGGGATTCTTTCCGGAAGAAACGTCCGCCTTCCGGGAGGCAACCTAACCTAACTTAACCATGACCATGGGACTAGGAGAAAGTTTGTTTTCGTCCCATCGCTTATAGTTTGGAGGATGACATTTTTCTAAGGGGCTTGGAAGTTGAAATTTTCCAAGTCCCTCTCTTATCACCTATAGCTCGGACTATCACGTATAGTTCGAAGGTCAAAATTCATTTCGACTTCTTCTTCCTTTTTTTAAATCCCTCTCCAATAGCTCGGCCTCCTGTCATGTATACTAGTTTAAAGCTAGTATAATACAAGGAGGAGTCCAAGCCTAGTTCAGGTCCAGTACACTTTATGTCGGTGGTCCCCGACCTGGGGTCCGCAGAAGGTCTGAAAATAATTTTTATAATTTTTGTTTGCGAAAAAAATTGTTCTGGAAGGCGTTTTGAACAAGATTGTATGATATTTAAGGACAATTTCTTCAGCTGGGGGGGGGGGGGCTTGGCCTCCAATCCCCCCTCCTGTAAATACGCCACTGGTTAGTGCTACTTTATTCCCATAACAATTTTTTGTAGGGGGCCCGCAAGAAAAGGCCACAGCATCGTAGGGGTCCGACATCTCTGAAAGGTTGAGAACCACTGCTGTATGTTAGTGAATGATTTCTTAATAACGATCTTAGGAATGGTATCTTTCATACTTTTAACTGAGGTACTTTCCCCTTGAACGACTCAATGCGACAGAAGAGCAGTATTAACCCGTAACGACCCGGAGAAAAGTATTTCTCATACAAGCGACTGCGGTACTTTTCCCTCGAGTCCAAGAAATCCGCATTTTACGCGAAATCCGTAGAAAATCCCAATTTTTTCAGAAATTGAAAATCCATAGATCTGGCAACACTGATAGCCCGATTGAAATAGCTCCTTCAAGTAATTAGATATGCATTACTCCATTCACCAATTGGCCTGGCCCCTTCAATGAGCCAGATATACAGCGTTTCAAACACCATAAGACTCATAAAACAAGTTCCCTGCCTCCCCTCATTCAACTCCGTTCAAAGAACCTGTGAGTTTTTTGCAACAAAATAGTCACAAAAATTGTAATTTTTAAAATCTTTATTTTCTAGGAAAGTTTGAAAACACATCCTCATAAATTCATTCTTGATTAGGTGAGATAATATTGTGCAGCTTTGGTCTTTTGGATTCACATTTTACGCCCAATACCAGAAATTTTCGACGGGATTTTAAACAAGAAATCCTCCCGAGACAGTTGAGAACTAAATCACATGACATCTCGAAGCAAATTTTCTAGTTCCAGTACCATCTCCTCCTTTGGGACTGCGTTACAGGCCCAATACTGAGGTGAAATCTCAATTCAGGAGTTGGTGTAGAATTTGTCCTGGATCTAATTTTTGAAGTAGAAACATTAACCGCTCTATGTTCTTTCACTCTCACGAAAAAATTCCTCCTTCATGTGATGTTAATTCTAAATGAAAAGTAAGAGCTTTGGGCTTCATTCCGAACAAAAATTGCTCCTCCACGCAGACATTTGACTTTAACAAACGGGTCGTGATATATACACACCCGAGTCTACAGATCAGATCAGAATGTTCCATCAACAAATTTGTGATGGTGGACCCCTAAAAATGTAGAGGAGAAGGTGAGCTTCATCGCATTAAAAGAAAATGGTCAAAAACCTAAGGACTAAAAATTTCTCGAGTAAAAGTCAGAATGATTCTTTCAAGTATGAATAACTAACTCAATTTCATGGTTGCGCGATAGCGTCAAACCATGCTCCAATTCAAACACCGGAATGAAAAGTATATTATAGTCTGAAGATTATAGACATGCGACAACTACGATTTCTTTCGTTACTATACTCCGCAAGGGTCCTCTTCAGATGATTAATTTAAATACATCTAGGAAGAAACGACGAAATTCATAAATAGATACAGGGTTGCACAGAAAGTGTACACGTACTTACAAGCATCGCTTACAAAACGTAAGCACAAAGAGAACACTAAACTCTCTTAGAAGAGAAAAAGACACACGCCCTCTGACAGAAATAACATCAACACAGCAAACGGAAGTAAGTAGTAAGATCACATGGCAAAAGATATCTTCTACTATGCCTCTTCATTCAAATGAGACGTTAAGATTCATTAATAATATTCGTTTACATTCTCACTTTTGTAATGTACGCAGGAATCGACACCAGTGAGGGAGCCACTTCAGTGTTTCTCACACATTCTCGCGTAAAACAGAGACAAATTTCAAAGTTCATAACCCTTTGCGGAAACATTCACGCAAAAATAATTAATTACTACTTGCTAAACTTCTTCGAATGAAATCAGCAAAAAGTAATGCCTCAGTTGTAAAAGTGACAGATTGGGATATTCTTTCAGAAGGTTAATGGAACGCACAGAAATATAATGATTTTCTCTCATAATTCTTTCGGTAAAGAGATTTCCAGAGGAAACGGCTACAATCAAACGCACTTGATATCGAAAAATATGAATAATATATAAATAAATAAAAGGGGAATGGGAGGGAAGAATCTATTCATTGATTCACAAAACGTTGTCCTGATCTTGACCATCTCTTGTTCTACGAGCAAAATGATACCAAATTATAATTTCAAGTAATCTAGAAAATCATCCTAATAATGATCGTCAGAATGAGAGCACAGGTTTATTGGAAACATCAAGTTTCAACTAAGAAACCAAAAAGAATTTTGAAATCAAGATCGCTGAAAAAAGTTGAATTTTTATCCTATTTCTTTCTTTAGAAAAAAAAAAAAAAAATGATATCGTACTATTGGTTCAAGGATTAATTGCAGAAGTGGAATTGAAGTCTGCAGAATGAAACAAGACTGGGACTGACTTAATTGAGAGATCATTCGTGCGGGTGCTGAGGGCATCTCTTCCTTTTCAATTAGTCTGCGCCAGTCAATAGACTACAGGTGAGCATGGGAAAATTAATTTGATTTTCTTTTTCATTTTCACTGTGAAAAGAACAAATAGAAGAATCAAAAGTTGGTAAGGGAGAAAGAAAAAATGTTAAGAGGCTGAGAGCAACGAGTAGATTTTTCCACAAATCAAAATTAAATGTAACAGTGAAAGCTCAATCACTTCATATCTCGGCGTTGATTATCATGTACAATTCATAAAAAATGTAAACATAATTATTATCTTATCGTCTACTTGCCAAAAATGACTATACTCGCACTATCCATTATCGTCCGCATGTAAACAATGGTATTACACAGTAGTAAAGTGATATAATAAGTTAGATACATTCTTCACGTTTCCGTGATGATAATTCATTTCAAACAAGTGGAAGGTTACTGAATACACTACTGTGCGAGTCAATTACGGGCTTCTCCAAAATGATTCAAAAATATATGTCGAACATAACGGCAACAGTAGAGGAAAAACAAAGTATGAAAAAACGATACATCTATATCACTATTCATTTTTTGAAGAATTCGAACCTACAAGATTTTTCTATCAGACCATCAATAAGTCATCAGTGGCACAGAAAAAGAAGACATAGGTATATTGTATACTCCGGAAAAGAAGGATCCAGATAATTCGGACCCTCAGCTGGGGACACAGATGAAGGTATTTCCATATGTTGAGTGTTGACATTCCAAAAAAATATAGCGGAATTCCATCTTTTCCTCCCTTTATGTCCTGTGAGCTTGGCCTCCTCACAAATATAACCCTTCTCTGCTTTGGAAACTGAGTTTCAAATACATTATTTCAGAATACAAAGCATTTGCAAATATTCAGGAAGACGTTCCCTAATCGACTTTTTTTTAAAGAACTTACGTCTTACACGTCCACTCCAAGAATTCGCAAAGCAATTTTAATATTTTTCAGTGAAATTTACTCATCACTCAAAACTAGCGCCCGAGGAACCTCAAATTTATGAATGCACCTCAAACGTGTGCGCAATGGACCGTAAATTACTTCATTATTAGGAATAAAACATTATTGAAACAGAACCGGTTCCCCTGCGTACATCTCGACTGAAGCAGAAATCGAAATCAAAATCTTCTTTCCATAATCAGCAGTTTATCCATACGAATTGCTGGGCAACTTCTATTATACTCGCTATGAACTGTTCATATAGAAACTACTTTTGCCAAAGTAGGAAATTTTCTGCGATTGTACGATAGAAATCATCAGCCCCACTTTCTGTACCAATTTCGAAGATATTACAGTAACCCTCATATCCTTCATCAGACTGAATAGGTACCTACTTCTAAAATTTTCTAAATACGAGCAGTTGTTTAGAAAAAATATCAACGTTTTGATT
This sequence comes from Aspidiotus destructor, assembly GCA_035079395.1. Lineage (NCBI taxonomy): Eukaryota > Metazoa > Arthropoda > Insecta > Hemiptera > Diaspididae > Aspidiotus > Aspidiotus destructor. The sequence goes on along the minus strand of JAVHKZ010000003.1, from coordinate 2,662,294 downwards.
TCGTAAGTAATCAACTCGGGAAGGAATAACGTTCAGAAGGTGATTAGTAACTCACGAATCATGACACCGAACAAATGGATGAGCCCATGATGGAAAAAATTAATGAAAGATAGTTTTAAATTGCAAATCTGGGAGTTGATATTTCTGGTACCAAACAAAATTTTCATACTTAATATTACGTATTCAAAAAGTGTTCTGTTCTAGAAGTCGTAATTTCATGCCACGAAAGTTCGAGCTAATATAAGTACCCTCGGAAAAATTTTGAAATCAAATAGCAGAATTCTCGCCAGTGAACTTAGTTGAAGGACTTGCTATACAAAATGATTGAATATACAACCATAAACACAAGACATCAACCTCAAAAAATGGTTTTCGTAACAAGGAGGATTCTACTACAAGAGAATCGCTACTCATCGTATTTGTTTAAAGCGAAGATATGATGAAAACAAAAGCAGTGGAAATCTACTAGAAATCGATGAAAAGAGTAAATTTTAAAATTATGGAACAATAATCCCAAGTTTCGTTACGAAAGACACCATCAGCGAATATTTGGAACTGCATGACCAGCGAATACAATAAAAATAATAATAATAACGAGAAAGTGTTGACTCGGAAAAACAAATCGATGGTATTTTGCTGTCCGTTTGAAAATAAGCTTAGTCACGACTTACTCTAATTAACGGAAAATGAATTATGTCAAATGTAACAGCTCGCTATCCTACGAAAATGTTACATATGGGAGATAGTACGTTACGTCGCTTAATATCAATTTTGGACTCGATTAATCGCTATTTTGTACATTCCAAATATTAGTCAAGTCATCAAGCACTGAGGAGAAGGAATGAAGTTTCTCAAAACACGAAGTGCTTTGATAAAATTCTTCGAAGGGTTAGTGGTTTTCTTTCGGGTTTATGAGGTATGACAAAGGAGATGAGTTGTTCTCGATCTAGTTCATCTATATTCCTCAATTACAACCGAGAAATATCAGTCTCTGTGGTACATGAGCTCTCTATTCTAAAAGGTGAAACTGGTCACCCAAAAACTAGATGAGGGAATGAGTAGTAGAATTACCTGATAAATGATTATCGATGGGATGTATTTCGGCATCAGACATAATTTCCACGAATACGTAAGCGCACAAACAAACTAATATCACTCAGCATTTACAAAGTAACATAATCACAATTAATGATAACTGATAAGTGAAAGAATGATAATAATTATGTACAATTTGGAAAAATTGAAGAGTAATAAGATTATTGAATAATAACAGAGTGAAATGGAAAAAAAAATCCCATTCCTAATTTTTCTAATTCCTTGGACAAATTCGCGATTCGTGGGCTGCGAGGTGGCCGCTCCTAGCGGAATTTCATGAATATGATAGCGCACTAGCGGCTTTTGCTTCTGGCTTCTCTCTGATCGAGTTTTTGGCTTCATGCTTTTCGTTCCGTCCAGTCGTTCGCATGGGAGCGCTAGCAGTCAGACCTGAGAATTGAATAGTCTGGTAGAAAAAGGGCCCTAGTAGTGTACAGGAAGTAGTTGTTTTTAAGAAAAAGCCTTTGAAAATTCAGTCTCACAAGAATGTCATGACGAAAGATTCAAATGTCATGAAAATTTGGACTATACATTCAGAATTTGTCAATTTGAACTTTGAAGTTCATTTTGATAAGGGAAATGGGTGTAGTATGGAGGTACATACAACCAGCGTTTTACTGCAATCATGGAGTTTAACTAAAGGGCTTCAAAAATAACAGTTATTATAACGGTCATGACCACTGATCCAAGACCAATATATTACTCTTGTTGAGTTGTTGACCATTTTTTGAAAAAAAATAAAATAATTGACTGTTCAGTGTTGACCATTATGACCGTTTCATAATTTTTGGTCAAACGGCAAACGGTCATGACAGTAATATTGACAGTCATCTTTTCAATGTTTTTTACCTCCTTGCAATACAAGCGTCCATTGGCGCGGACAGTTCCTCTGTTGAAAAGAGTATAGATGTTGGAACCTTTTGCCAGAATGGGTACAGACTATATACAGAAACAATTGATACCACTTGAAATTTTTTTGGAACTGTAAAAAACCGAGAGGCGAGAACCAGAACCTTTTCAGGCAGGGATGTGAGAGAAGCTTGGCATCAAAACCCGCTTGGAGCCAAAACTGGAACCAGAACCGATTCAATTAAGCAGTTCTGGTTCCAGTTCCCATCCACCATCAATGCATCAGCCGAGAAAGAGACTTTACAGAGGTCTGACTGAACTACTTTTTTTTTACAATTGGATGAGAAATGGTCAATGAAAATATTTCAAAATGCCAAAAATTGAAAGAAAATTGATTGGTTGTATCAGTTATGGAAAAGCCAAAAGGTATATTATAAGTTTTCAAAGTCTTTTCATACCTTAACACCACCTCCTGGGACAAGGAGGGCTGAGGGTACTTTGAAATATCTTCAATTGTTAGCGTACATCAATACCACCAGGAGCGGTCAGATAGGGGGTGTGATACCCCCCCCCCCCCTTTCAAGGCTTTTTGGTCAGTCGGCAAATATTGACATTCAAACTTCACCAATCCTCTTGAGCGCAGACTGAAGCTTCTAGAGCTTCTAGTCACTTGGCAATATTGTTTTCACACCCCCCCCCCGCCTTCAATAATTTCCTCTCGGAATGCCCCTGAATACCACCGTTTACTTCTTTCCCTCTCAGGAATAAGAAAAGCTGAGGTATGATATGCCCTCCCCATGACACTTTTTAGATTTCATAATGAATCCAAAGTTCAGAGCATTGTTATTGCATGGGAAGGCTGTCATTTCTCCTACATTGTTGCTCAAATTTCCGTGATATGTTGGAGATATACTCTATAATTATCATACTTAGTTTTAGATTTCTTCTTTATATTTCAATAAAATTACAAGTAGGTATCCTAAAGCAAATAATCATACAACAGACAAACTAACTACCTCAGGGACCAGAGCAAGAAATAAATTGTACTTCATCAATGAGTAATTAAAGCTAGGGACTTGAAACGCATTTAGGGAACAGAATTTTTTGCCATGCTTCCTCCAACATAGTTTTGAGTTTGCCTTGTTGTTCGAGAGGAGGGCGACGTTCAAGTTCTTATTTTCTCATGAAACATTTGAGTATTATTGTTGTAATTGTTGCAAATAGTGTTTTAGTGATTTCAATTTTAACTTCAATTTCTCGTTCTTCCTTGGTACCTCTGGGAGGATAATTGAAGGGTATCTCCATACTGGCCATGTAAAATGATGATTTGTCCTCTGAGATTCCAGAATTTTTTCCTCTGGATTACAATCTACTTGAATGAATTTACATCATCCTTATGACCCTTGTCAGCCCTTGAAATAGGTACCGACAGACTACTGAAATAATAGTTCAGCACACCCAAACACAGAAAAAAAAGTCCTAATGTAAGTCCTGGAATTTGGAAATCATTAATCATACATACTCGGAACCAAAAAACCTGGAAGGAATCCAACCCACTTTACACAAGTCTATGACCCAACCGTCTTCAACTAAGTTTCTTAAAAGTAAAAGTAGAAGTTCGAGTATCCGCGATCCGATCACCATAATATCATTGAAGCGCTAAATGGTATTCAAATTCAACTCTCGACGTAGGTAATCATCTACAACTCTTCTCCTTGCCTCGGCAGTGTTGGAAAGTATTGGTTAAAATTAGGGAGAATATGACAAAGCATAATGACATGTAAAAATGACGTAACAGTGCGTAGCATAATTCACAATAATACTTTCGACATTAATATAGTCGCATAGTATTCTGCAAACGAGTCATATAGCAATCCTGAAGACGTGATTCAAGTATCCACAACAGAATCACTGCACGCGAAGAATTCCCAGACTAATTATTTCAGAAGATCGACGGATTATTTTTTTCACTATCAAGCATCAGTAGCTTAATTCTGGTGGTGAAGAAGACTTTGCGGTCTAATAAATCGGAAAGTCTCGACGAACGAGAATACGCCGTTCTTTAAAAACATCCTTCCCTACTTCAATTATACATTTTGTATTCTTGCGTGATACGCCGCCACGCCGGTGTCAACCACCATATCAAGTCAGGACTTTCACTTCCCATATTGCTTCCATCTCCAAAGGGCTGAAGTAGTATCACTTCGTTATTCCTGGATAGTTTTTCAGTGAAGAAAGACTTGAGTTGTGCGTTCCCGATCCTGTTAAAATTTACTTGAAGCGAGTTAAATAGACGTTGAGTACCTGTATCTCTCTAATGTTTTTTTTGAATTTCGATCATAATACCGAATGTGCAACGTGACATATCAATGAAGAAGTCAGTGTTTATTTCGTACACCAAATTCGATTACACATATCGATACCCTTCGTTCGAGAAAATTTGAATCCGGTTTCACGGAATGTAGTCAAGTGTATCACCGACGCTTCAAAATGTTGAAAATCAAGTACACCTTCATCATCAAAGGGCTACCTGGAACATGTGAGTATCTATCGAGTATGTGGAGTTGTGAACTTGAAAATCATTCGAACGATGCTAGAACGAAGAGACACCATGCTCAAAATCTCTACAAATCGTGCATTCTATCTCATTATTACGAACAACGAACACAGTCGAGTATTTAAATAAATACCACTGATAACGTTACAGCATCGAAACTTCATACGATACCTGTTACATGATATCTCATAAAATCAGTTTAATAGACAGATAAGCGCTTCCAAAGCGCGTGATGTTAATGTTTATTCATAAAATTATCAACGCCTTCTTCGTATTCTTGCTCATAATGAAGAAACATTACGTTAACCTTAGGTGAAGTCTGGATTGTTCGTAGTTCATTCGTTCATCGTCGCGTAGGCATCTTCCTCTACACAGTCAACTCCCAAACTCGAACACAGCTATCATTCTGATATGAACTTCTGATCGAATAACGTGTAACTTTCTCTTTTAAGCTCTATACTCATCGTCTGCATAGTGCATTCCATTGGTGGATTCGGCAGTATGTTAGTATGCACTCGAACACAGTAGTATCGGAGTCGTGTTGAACAAAACGTGCTGTGGACAGAATGGCTGATGATATTTATATCGTTTCCGCAGTAAGGACCCCAATCGGTAATTTATAATATTTTTCTCTTTCCTTATTTTAAAATTATTTTTATTTTATAAAAATATTCTCATTCACTCGAATTCATGTGTAACATTATGATACTTCTTATTATTTCTAGGAAAATTTTGTAATGGTGGTTTATCGGAATTCCGAGCCACCGAATTAGGCGGTGTAGCTATTCGAGAAGCCCTTAGCCGAGCAAACGTAGCTCCCGCAGATGTATCCGAAGTTATTATGGGACAGGTACACTTGTCTTCATATTAGATCAAATTCAAACAGAAAGGATAGAAGTATGATTAGAAAGACATAACGAAGCCGATGTTTTTTTCCAATGGCCTATCACTCTCAGTTACTTGGAAACCCAAAGCTCTTCAAATCTATTTACTAGAAGATAAATTTTAATATTGTTAAATTATTCAAGTACTCGGAAAAAGATATATTTTTGACGTACGTTATCTTCTCTTGAACTTGAATAAATACTCGTGATATTTTACCGGTTTCGGAACCTTTTAACAAATTTAATATTATCGGTAGTCTTTTTTTTTTTTTTTTTCCTTTATCAATGTCTTAATTTTCTCCTTTCTCTAATTTCCAAATCTCTCAAATAATATTGTTCTGTAATCACGAGTGCGTAAACTTACTTGGAAAATAGGAAAATTTATCCCTTTTCAAATGCACTGATCTAAACGAGACGGTTGTCTTCATCTGTCTGGGGATAAGCGTATCCATCGTAGGTTTTCAAGTGAGATATTTTGATATCAATCTTGAGCAGTGTGCATCACAAAGTGAATCAATCATGCATCGTAATCAATTTCAAATATAAAAATAGAATAACTTTTTATTCAGAAAGGAATATTTTGTAACGAATTATTGTGAGTGTATTTCTGATTTTTATAGGTATTAACTGCTGGGCAGGGGCAGAATCCTGCAAGACAAGCTGCCGCAGAAGCCAAAATACCGTTTTCGGTTCCAGCGTATTGCGTTAATATGTTATGTGGATCCGGAATGAAGTGAGAAACCATTATAAATTCTCTTACTTTTTCTTCCGCCAAAAATTTAGCTCACCAAAGTATAACCCAATAATTTTACAGGTCGGTAATTTTAGGGTATCAGGCAATTCGATGCAATGACGCGAAAATAGTCGTCTGTGGCGGTCAAGAAAGTATGAGTCAAGCTCATCATTCAACTTATTCAAGACGCGGAGTAAAATTAGGAAATTTCTCCTTAATTGATACAATGATTTGTGATGGTCTGACTGATGCGTTTCACAGCGTGCACATGGGAGAAACAGGTTTGTAGTCTCAACTTGAATCAAATTGGATAAATTTTTTTCCAATATATGTTTATGAATATGTTTCTCATTCTATGAATGCAGCGGAACTCATTGCGGAAAAGCATGGTATTAGTAGGCAGAAACAAGATCAATTCTCATTAGAATCTCAACGAAAAGCTCGAGAGGCTATCAAAAGTGGAAAATTCGCGGAGGAAATAGTACCTGTAGTTTTGAAACGTTCTGGAGAAACGGTTTCGAATGATGAATATCCTCAATTTGAATGTACTATCGAGAGCTTGGAAAAATTGAAGCCGGCATTTAGGCCTAAAGTAAATTATTCAGGAAGTATGTATTAAGAAAAATGTATATTTCTTGATTTTTCATCCTATTTCCTCTTTCAGGTGGGCACAGTGACCGCGGGTAACGCGTCTGGATTAAATGATGGAGCTGCGGCGCTGGTCCTAATGTCTAAAACGGAAGCGAACAAAAGGTCACTTCAACCACTGGGTCGCATAGTTGCGTTTGTTACCTGCGGACTAGATCCTCTAGACATGGGTCTTGGACCAATACCTGCCATAGAGCAACTGGTGAGTTATTTTTCTTAAATATAAGTTTTCAAGACAATCATCCGTTAGAAAAAAATACGTTCTCAATATTGCGTACAATAAAATAATAGTGAATTCCATTTTTCATGTCATAAAAATTTGATAGCTGTGAGAAAGCCAACCTGCTAAACGGCAGAGTACATGAAATTATTTGAAGAGAAAGATAAAAGTAAAAGATAATAATGGAAAATAATGGAAAAAAAGAACGAAACGAAAGATAAGGTATAGAATTTTTCAAACATCTAAATCGTGATCTCAAATACAATTCCATTACTTTTTGGACTTCTTCAAAATGTTAATTTCAAATTAGTAAAATGTATCAAAATTTTGGTCAGCAGTCGACTAACCTGTTCTATTCGTTCATTTCTCAATACATTGAATGTTCATTGACACGTTCTCATGCTTCAGTCAGTATCTTTCATCTTCCTTCATTTATTTCTGCTTGATGATATACTCAGTGATATGAATAATTTTCCGTTACTTTTATCATAATGATATTGTAGTACAAATCCTGATGAACCGAACATATTCATATCTTCTTTTCTTCATGAGAAATAAAATCACATAATTGCTATGAATGGGGGTATGACGTGGAATTTGCTTATAATTGGAATTTGTAATTTCAGTTATCAAAGACTGGTTGGGATAGAGACAAAGTCGATCTCTTCGAGATTAACGAAGCTTTTGCCTCTCAGTCTGTAGCTGTGGTCACTCAACTTCGTATAGATGAAAAAAAAGTTAATACAAGAGGAGGCGCCATCGCTTTGGGTCATCCAATCGGTGCTTCGGGTGAGTATTTGAAATCCTAATCATGCATTACATATTTACCCGATAAGAGAGGGAAAGAAAAAAATGTATGACAAGGAAAATGAACTCACGCTCATTCGAACGGAAACACGAAATAGAACTTTGAATTATAAGTTAACTACGATAATTTATATTCTTGCGACCGATTGTTGTGTGAATACTAAGAAGTCACATTTACATAATATATTTTTATCCGACCCTAAATTATTCATTTAATGCCTTTTGTTTTGTTATTTTCAATGGTTCTGACGTATGTAGGCGCTCGTGTTATTGTTACGCTTCTGTATGCCCTCAAACAGACGGGTGGTAAACAAGGAATAGCAGCTCTTTGTGTTGGAGGCGGAATGGGCATTGCTGTAGCCATCGAACGAATTGAACCAATTTGAATTATGTGTACCTATCTCGTTTTTTAAACGTTGTTACTTTTTTTGTTTTATATACCTATATGTTATTTTAGTTTTTGGTTACAGTTTTCAATCAAAAATTTTTTGTTATTGAAAAATAAAAAGTACATTTTATGATATAATATATGTATTTGCCTATCTTAAACATTTAGGGCAATATTTTGTGCAACAACAAAAAAATTGACGTAGAAAAATTGAATTAAAAAAGGTTATCACATTATTTGGAGCTATTCGGGTAACGGTATACAAATCTCATTAACATGGTATAATCATAGTTTAGAACTTTGATAATAATTTTTCAACGATTCAAAAACCAATCCAAAGAAGGTACATGGAATTTAGCGTAATTGTTTACAACTTTATTCCAAATAGTAGGTTTTGAGTTCTGCTCATCGTAAAATATCGAGCCCCAGGTATTCGAAATGAATAATTTTTTTTCGATGCTCTTTTCGAAATTTTTTTGCGACTCTTTCACTACGGCAACTGTATCACAACAATTGAATTTGGCTGGCGCATAGATATCTTGTATGAAATTGTCTCCAATGTACAAACATTTTGGATCTTTCTTCAAGCATTTGGTAAATAAGTGATATAAATTTGTCCAATTTCCTTCTCTGTAACTTTTGCCGAGCTGTAATTTCTCCGCAGGAACGCTGTCTTCAGAACCAGCGACCTTGAAGTCTCGACTTTGAGCAAAGAAACCTGGTTTTCGAGCGAAATATATAATAACATCGAAGTATTTCTCCCATTCAGGACCAAGCGCGTTGTAAGCTATGAAAGCACCGTAATCATAATCTGACCCGGTTATTAGAAATGTTATTTTGTTAGCCGCTTTCAACGAACCAATCCAATTTAGAAATTCCGGTGATCGCTTCCTAATGTATTTACTGGGGTTTATTTGTAGTGAATCGTAGTACCCACCACATTTATTTGCATGATTCTCTCTCTTGAACATTTCGACGAGAGAATTGGAAACGTGCAACCACACTTGGTCCATGGAATGAGATTTTTTGGTTACAGAATCTACAGCTCTAGCAAATATCAACGGGACACACATATCAAAGTAATCTAAGCTCGAGCGGATTTTTTCGGATAATTCACCATTCCAAGTGGTTAAAAAATCATCACAATGTTGAACGGCGATATTCCATTTTCTGTTTGGGCCATAAATTTCCTTAATCTCAGCGGTAGTTAGAAGTCGAGTACCATGACTAGCACGTAATACAGTGCCATCATCCGCAAGGTTCATAATATTACCTCGTTCTATATCAATCGTCAGTCCTTTTCGAATGAAATCTATGTCATCAATTACAGGCTTCAGTAAATAAGTTGGATCATAGCTATAATTATTGACCATAGAATTCGCAATTATGTTGTAAATTAAATTGATCAGCTCTTCTTCGTTGTACTCTGCCACGGTATTATCGAGATCGAAACCGATACAATCGTAAGATGAAAGATCAAATGAATTAGTCATGGTAGTACTATAGTGTTCTGAACTTGTAGTACATATAATCCACCATAAGGCCAGAGGATACAACCCTAAAGAATAAAATAAACGGTTAAATGAGACCATATAATAGATGGACGTTGATTTCAAAATAAAAAGATATGGGTAACTTACAGGAATCGTTCAATGTTTAACGCAACTGCACTACGTAATCACAAATCACGACTGATATACATTTGATAATAGATTATCGTGTATCTGAAGCCTGCTACACATCAACGAATATTTGCTATCTGAAATGAAGTGATTAGTTACAACAATAAGCCATACATCATCCAACTCCTTTCGATTGAATTTAAACGATAATTACAATAGGTCAGTGAAATTCCACCAAACTCAGAACCGGTTACTGAAATTACGAAATTATAATGGAAGGAAAAATTCTCGACGAATACTAAATACACTAATAATCGCTACGGCGCGGCGCTACGCCCTGTGGCTGTGTATGACATTTACTTTCTTCAGATTAAATTCCATTGATAGTTTGACACGAATTTGAACAGGCTAAAAACTTGTTATTTTTCTGATATACATGTGATTGATACAGAATTGCCAACTCGCGGAGAAAAATTCTTTTTTCAACTTCAACGGCCAGTTTTACCAACTTGAAGAATTGAGCTCAAAATGGGAATCACCACGGTTCACTGAGGAGCTCGGTTGCCGTGGTCTAAGGGACAGATTTAGCGCAAACTCCCATTTAATTGGTAACATCTATAGTCTTTCTGCCCCACTCGGTAAACCATTCTCCGAATCGTTGTTTTGGATATTTATGTCCACCTCGCTTTGTAGGGCAGATTAAACATGCTAAGGGCGATTATCTTAAAACAGGTTATTAGTTTCTCAAAGCAAGGCTGTCTCTTGAGTCTTGCCCGCTTAATCGCAAGCGCGGGCAAGTGACAGCCGTGCGACATGGATTGTCAGATTGGAGATGCTCATGAATGTGGGACAATTTGGAACCGTGAATTTGTCAACACTGCTTCAGATTTCATATCACACGTTCACGTATCGCGCGTTAATTCATATCTGATTATCAGTAGGAATATTTTTGCAGTTGTAAGGACCTGAGAAGTCATTATTGCGGTCATCTACTGATTATCAATGGCAGTATTTCAGTCCGTGAAGGAGAAGATTGGAGCTATCAATGGTTTAGGATGCCTGTTACCAGCCCTCGAGAAGCAATTGATTACCTTTGATTTGGAAAACGAGTCAACAGTTACCGGCATTGTGCATGAAGTAGACGGGTGAGTGAAAATCTGCCTCTATAGAAATCAATTTTCATCGTATAAGTGCTCATCATCGTATTTCTGTTGTAGACGCATGAACACAGTGTTAGAGAAGGCACAAATTGTTACTCTTGATGGATATTGTCAACATTGCGAAATGTTATACTTGAAAGGTCGGATTATACGTTATGTTCATATTCCAAAACAGGTGCGATACTGATTCGAAAATTTGTTGCAAGATGTGTAATGCTCAACATTGTCCATTCTACCTTATCATTTTTTCGTAGGTTAACGTAAGGGAAACGATTAAACAATATTTGAAGAAATCTCAACGAGCTCAACGAACCCAACTATCCACAGGGAAAAGTAGATTTCGTCAGAATAAGCTTCAACGTTATCAAGAAGAATCCAGACTTAACGCCGACCGAATCAAACAAGAACGATCTCAAACGCAATCGAACGTGTAAAGTACTGAACATTGTTTTATTTTTGTTAATAATGAAAATGAAAACAACCTATATTATTGACTTAAAATTTAAGCTTACAATTTTAAACTGAATAGAATTTCGTTGCTTGTGATGTTTGGAGCTCAATTTGACCCATTCTAAATTGAAGTCTTTGTAGCCATTTCAGTAAAATTGAGTTATTCACATTATGACTCGCCAAGGTAACACAAGCTGGTGGTAAACTATTTTGGCAGTTTTGAAATCGCATGACTAAATGTCTTGATATCTGCAATGCAAATCCATAGTGGAAATTTGATTTAAAAATTAAAATTTCACATCATTAAGATCTCACCTGAACTCCTTCATTGTGTATTATTTGACGCCACAAAGGTAATAATTTATTCAAAGATGACGATTTACATTCAGCCAAAGCCTCGACAACGCTCACAAAATGTAGATTAACCATATCCGCCATTACTTTCGAGTGTAAAATTAATTTTAGGATTAGCGGTGTTACTTTGCCCCAGAAATCCAGGAGAATGCTCATCGTGAGAACATATGGTTCTGAGTTGAGTTTGTGAGTAGCTGCTAAATGTTCTAAGTAGATCGTCCAGAGCTGAAAGAGAAGTCGTTAGATTACCATGTACGTAATTCATGTTCGTAGTTTTTATTTTTCCTCATTACCTGACACAACATAAACACGTAAAAAAGAGAACTCATGTGCACGACACTCGTTTTCGCGTAGTCCGGAAAACCTTTCAGTACAATTTGAACGTGGTCAGCGATGTAGCAAGATACTTCTTGCGGTATTGATTGGCAAAGAGAACCGCACATACAATTATTCGATAATGTACCAACCAGTAACCAAGATATTAATCGAATATGTCCTACACACTCGACGAATTCTTTTGACCTGTGAATATTTACAATTCAAAAATAACGATGAGTAACAAGATTCTGAATTTCTTATAGGATATATTTTGAAAGATCTTTATCTAGAAGAATTGTGAAGAAAAATACTTCTACCGTGTTGCGATTCAAACACAAGGAATTTTTCACTATTTCGAATTCTCTCGAGGAAGTACAGTACAGTTGAGAGAAGGGAAAAGTATTGACGTAAAAAGTTTGAAACTCCTGTGAATCACTAGTCTACTCTTTTAAGAAGGTTCTTATTGATTATGAGTTACGTTTGTAAGGAGAATTGAAAATATTTAGGAATCAAATTATTATTCATTGAAGCTATCGATATTCTTACGTTTGTTGGATGATAGGCGCGGTACATAACCAAGGAAAATATTTTGAAAGAACCCTGTTGTCTCTGCTGACACCACGAGTCAATTCCAGAGCAATGTATTGAGCAATGCCTCCTTTTAATGTTCCTCCAATTGTGTCCTCGTTTAGACCGTTTGAATTACACTTATAATTGGCCTAAAGTTGAAACGTAAAAGGCCGTATTATTATAGTTTTTCGCTGTCCTCTTTTCGATTATAAAATGAAACTAACTTTAATCTTAGTTAAAGAATGAAAATCAGCTACAAAATCTAATACATCTGTAAAATGTGTTCTCAGCACTTCGGCGGCGCCAGTATTCATGATCGGAATTCCCGAATCGTATGTATCGCCGCGTAATAAATCTTCATATGAGTTCGTAGTCGGCAAGACCCCTCCGATATCCTTTAAAAACATGATTCATATCATTTTTAACACGAATAACAAGATAAATTTTGTGAAACGAAACTTACATGGAGAATAAAATTTATTATAGTCACAAAATTTGCCTCGAGAAGAATAACTTTTGATTTAAGCGCTTGCGTAAATTCGTAGATCACCACTCGAGTCAACATCACTTTATCTCTTTCCTTGAAGGAAAAATACAGTTCATGTTACTAAACGGACAGAAGTTTCAAGACAGTATTGGATATCAATCTTACTCTAATGAACGCTCGATTACAATGAAAACAGACTTCTAGGAGCAGTCGGTAGTTCAATGGAAAATTCTCAATCCCGTGACTCAAGATTTTTGAAAAAGGATCTAAAATGCTCTAAAATTTCATGAATTAATAAGTGTAAATTTTAGCCTTTGAGTTTCAGTTGTAGATTTTAACCGTACTTTGAATAAAGCTATCCCTGGAATTCGGAGAATACTGATAATATTTCTGAGAAATGGCGTAAAACCGTCGAATGTAGACATGATAAGTGAAATACGTCTGTAAAATATTTCAACTTGCACTATTAACGGTCCCCAAGCTACTGATAAATTTTCTACCAATGTGCATTCGATGTAACTGGTTACGTTATTCAAAATGATCATGAGCCGATCCAGCGGCAGTGATTTTTTATTATTGATCGCCTAAAAGCAAAAAATTGTAATTAATGTCAGTTAAAGCACAGAAGCGTCATGTATTGCGTGAAGAATTTTCTATCCTCACCTCAAATAGCAGCATCAAGGGCGTAATTGGGCAAAATTCTTTAAAATCGGTTAAAGCTTGTACGACGCTTTTGAAGAAATTGATTCCATTATTTTCTGGAAGTTTGAGAGTCATGTGAGTCTATTACTTATTGCTCTTTATCCTCTGTGGCTTTCTCGCTTTCTTCTTTTTATTGTATGCTTACCATGGATGGGGATACGAAACATATGAACGAACACTCCGTTTGGAGCTAACTGCTGCAAGATGACTTTAAGAAATTGTCGGGCAACGCGTCCAGAACTTCCAGGTACGTTTACATTACTTTCTGACTGCCACGAATACATTTGAATGGTACTCAACCTAGATGAAGTAATCTCTTAGTTGAGGCAGTAATTATAAGAGTCGTTCTTGGCCACTTGGAACATACTTTGCTACGACAGATAATATTTCATGCAATATTGGGGCCGCCAAAGCTGGTTCTCGATGAATGAACGTTCCAATTATGATGATAAACAAACCAATTTCGTCGTCGTTATATTCTTCGATGTTTTGACCACATTCACTGCATCTATTGAAAACATAGAAGTGAATTGTGGAGGTTCAGGTGCTCGGTTTGATTCATTTTGGATGTGAAAGTTACATACCTCTCGGATGCACAATCCTCGCCAGTCCTGTAGGAACATTGTTTTTGAACGTGAGAAGCGTGGCATGCGTTTTCTAACACTGGGTCAATTGAACTTCCACGTTGGAGAGAACCACTCCAAAATCCATTTTCTTGCATATAGGATAGAAGGGCGTGAGGATCTGAAGGAATATTACCGGACTTCTTAATTTCGATAAATTGATCATCGGCAATTTCCGGTGGAGCTGCAAAATATAACCGTTCGAAATATGAAAATTTTATTTACCAATGATAGGAAAAACTATGAAGATCACCAGTTTGAAAATTTCCTCTAATTAGGACGTTTCAAAATGTTTTTACTTACTAGTAGGTTTTGTAAAGACATCATCTGAAGGTGACTCCAGCGCAATTTGTTTAATTAACCGCCGTGAACCAGTGCTTCTACTCTCCTGCGATCGGTAAAGTAACGATTAGATAAATAATGAAGACGGCACGCCGACTAAATCAATTCACTTACATAGAGATCGTCGATTTCTCCAAAGCTCGAAAATTTCTCTAGATTCGATTCTCTCGAGCGTTTTCCTTGAAATAATGTTCCCAAAATTTTACTAAAGTTGTAGGCCTAAGGCTAAAACATTCTCCCTATTATGATAGGTGAATTATTATTACCTTCAGTTGCGGAATGTGTTAAATTTGACGATGGTTCTTCGGAAGTTCGGTGAGGCAATTGACCCACAGGAAGTAAACGCTCTGGAGCAGGCAAAGTCAACTTTTTGGCGTTCATCATATCTTTTGTACTCGCCATTAATTTTCCCAAATTCGATTGATCGATATCTACAAACAAAAAATTAAATTCAACCCTTCAACGCTTCTGCATCCCCACCTTAGAAAGGATTTAGAGTACCTAGGGCTGAATACATTCGAATGAGAAGTTTTTTGTCTTGAATAATATAAACATCTTCAATTTTGTTTCGTATTGAACAAAAAGTCGTTTGGTTATTAGAAATTTTGGTTGATAGATTCTTATTCATAAGTCTTGAAGTGTCTCTCATAGGAGATTTTCTGGATTATATAGGCGTATTGAATAGAAGATTATCAAAGGGTTTGATTCTTGGTTATTGAACGTTATATGACTGAAATTCACAGGTCCGAAAGTGATTCTAATGAGCGTTATCCTCTACATCAATTTATTAGTTGCCTATTATACTGCAGGGGTGTTGAACGGAAAAATTGCTGTCGCAGAGTACGATCTCTAAACTTGACGTTTTGTTTCTTGCTACTCTATTTCATAAGTATATCCAAGATTCAAGAATACTTAACCTACAATAATGATACCTACAAAATCAAGAACTCTTTGTTCCACGGTACAAGACATAAGTCTAATTTCTGTTGTATAAGTACAACAAATAGGATTTAAACTTCTCGCTTTTAAGATGCGTTTTACAAATACTTATCTACTGTACTTATTTTTCTCTTTGAAGAATTGGGGAAGGGGAAGACTTCAAAATTATAGATCACATGGATGTTTATTTAGAAACCTAGGTAATTATTGGGATTTCGAGAGAAATTATTCCAATGTTTGTCGCCCAATAATGCTAAATTTAGGCAAAAGATAAAAAAGTTTGAATGTAGGTACCTTTTTACTCGCTTTTTACTTACCGTGTGTTTCGTATAACGTGGTTTTTATCATTTCATAAATATCTTCCTCTTGTTTTTGTGCTCCACAACCTAATAGATGAATTATATGAGATTTTAGCACTTGTATTTATTAATCGAATACAACCCGATGATAGAATATTTCGATCAAAACTCACTACTAGTATGCGAGCTTTCCAACGCTGTATTTATTTGTGCATCGTCTTTGGCGAGGGAAACATTTTCTCTGTTTTTTATGTGCAATTTAGAAACAATATTGTGAATAATGCGTTGAAACACTGAATATGCATACAAATCACGTATTGAAAACCTACTTTGACTTGATAACTGCTCCAGAACTTGACGATTCTCGAGACACTCGATGAACGCCATAGTCTGCACCTATCAATTTCAGAGTGGATCGATGTAGCTCCTATTGAGAAACAAATTTTGATTAAAGAACTTGATCAATATTATCTCCCAAAGAAGGATTAAACTAAAGAGAATAGAATGAAAAATTTACCGAACAAACATCTTCACCAAGATACCAGACGGGTTTTTTAGTATGACGGTCCCATTGTCGAGTGTCATTCTCATCCAAGGTGTTATCGCACGACTACAAGAATACAATAAGATACTGCGAAACTATTTCAGAACTGAGAAAATTTTTCATCATGCTGCTTTACCTGAGTAGATCTGGGCACGGTGCTGTCTGATTTACATCGTTGAACAGTAGTTGGACTTACACTTCTACGTTCTTCGGCTTCCATTGAATGACTGAAAAGAAATTCGAAGGCGTGTAATGAAAGGAAGATGAATTCTTATAACAAGTATAGAGACGAGGGAAAGAAATGAAGTACAACCTAGACTGAATATGTTTTCCGCAAACGGATACGTCTTCTTCCCAGTGAGTCTCCATACTTGTTGCTGATTTCTTGGTTCGGAATGAAGAATGGACGTAGATGTTTGGAGATTGAGGCGGGGTCTCTCCACTCATAGGCCGCTGATTCGAATCTAAGAAGACAAAAGGAAGACTGTAATATAGTTTTATTTCGAAAGCCTATTTTGAATTTCAAACACATACCTTTGGCGTGCATCTGTTGAGACGAGGTGGGCATCATTACTGTAGGCGGAACTCGATGACAGACATGATGCTGAGCATTCAATGTATTCAGAACTATTTTGATCAGATGTAGCGCTTGATGACTCAAAGGCGGTTTTTTATAATTGTACTAAACCAAGAAAAACAAATAATTTTTTTTTTTTCTAAGTAGTCAAGAAAATCTAGAAACTGTGGTAATCTACCTTGTAGAGGAAGATGAAGAAGGACATAATCCAACAGCGTCGTGTATGCGGTTCAAGGTACCATAATGTGTACATAGGTTCATTTTGAAAGTCCGCGACGCTATCACGGGGTGAACACGGACAATATTGAAGTAACAGCAAAGTGGTAGTCACCATTACTGTACCCATTTTATAGTTCTGATCTAAAAGTTGAGTCAAGTTGGAAAGAAAGGCATTGAAGACTGCAGAGCTCCTGAAAGTGAACAGATGAACTAATTCAATTTGAATTGTGGTGTAATTTAATCAACTTGTTTTGAAATATTTTACCGCAAAGTATGAGGCGACACGAAAAATCGTTTTTCGTTTTGATTGTATCCCAAGAGCAGATACAGATGACGGAGAACAATGTTTTGCACTTTGGATAAATTTCTATCTTCACAGGGTGACGCCTAACAAAATTAAGTACAAATTTTAGATAGGTTTTTTTTCACAAGAAGTAGTATGATTGAATCAAACACAATAGAGGAGTACTTGTCCTTTTCTTTTCTTTTCTTTAAAAACTTTTTTTTTTTTCATACATCGCTATAAATTTACGTTCTATAATTCAAAATCTTCGATTTTCCAACAAAGTACTCATCAGATAAAAGTTTAAAGAGATTTGAAATTTAAAAGTTTAAAGAGATTTGAAATTTCGAATCACTAAAATAAGCATATTTTGTAAGTACATATATGTGACTTTTTTTTTTTCTTCTTTTTTTTTTTTTCCAGTAAATCAATATTATTTATATTATTCTTGAATAGGTATTGTAGGCAATCAATTTTCTCTTGTTATTTGAATCATTAAAAAGAGTTTCAATAATATTTAATTAGTCTTTCATAAAAAAATCTATTGGGTCTAAAAAAAGGATTATTTCAGAGATTATTTGTGCGGTAGTCATGATTAGTCCTCAAATTAGAATACATAAATAGTCTCACCTGATCGGATCTAGACATAAATTGCATCAACAAAAATATCAATAAATGGGTGGTTTCTCGATCAGACTCTTCCAGTGCGATAATTCTATGTAGAGTAGCGTAAATATTCCCATCGTCGTTCAAAGTCGTCAATTGTTGAGTTATCGTGTCTGCAGAATAATAACAGATAGGCTTAAGTGTTCACTACTAAGAGAAAACTTATCTAGAAATCAAACTATACCGCGCTACTCGACTCACCAATTCCAAATTTGGAGCTTTTTCTTTTTAAAACCGGAGCAGAAGATTGACGGTTATAAACTTTATCTTTTTCTGAAATTTCAAGATTGCTTAAAACGATTCAATTATACACGTTTAGTTATCTTTGTTTATTCACCTAATTTGCTATCTTGTCTATTTAACATCGAGGCTGGAGCTGACATGGTCCTCTTATAAGGCCATTTTGTACCAAAACTAGCGCTGAGTGTTTTGACAAGGGTTGGATCTGAGGTCTGCGATAATGCCTCTTGAGCTCTCTGTAATTTTTTCGCAAATCCTTCATTGGTTTGATCGTAATTCCTCAAATCTGTTGGATAATAATTTTCAAAATCATATCTCGGCTGTACAAGGTTGATCAAAAATTCTGAAAAAGCGAATCACGCACCTCGATAATGAGGAACATCGCCACTCTTTTCAAGATGTATTTGAGCCTCGATGAATAAGGTGTCGAATCGGTTCAAGAAAAATTCCCAACTTAATATTTTCCGGTCACTCAAACTATTATGTAGTTGATAGAGTGATTGAAGAACCATCGGTCGATCAACGATGACCAAATCGAATTGAGTTTCCAGACACATGATTAAAGACTGCAGATAGATAATATGAAAATGAAACTCTGAAGTATACCTAAAGCCTAAATCAAAGATTTGAGTAGATCGCTTACTTTCATCGCACTATCGTGTATAGTACCAAGATAGAGAGTCGCTCTTTGAGCTACAAGTTCGTTGTAATCGTCCATACTGGATATTAGATAACAAAATGCATTTGTGAGCACTGACTGAAGCGGAAAATTATTTCTCAAAGGCGTAGAATCCATGAACCGAGCAATGACTGTTACACGCTCGACTAGAAAAAAGAAAGAAATCATTTACAAAATAGTTAGGCTGGGAGAGAGACAAAAAAAGTAATTCAAATCAATATGTCACTATGAAAGACTACCTACTATTTTCTATTTTCAAAGAAATTCATAGGATATTCATCTATTGGAAACTCTTACCAGCTACAAAACGAACCCGCCAGTCGTTACTGTGAAACTCCTCTTGCAGAATTTTCCAAAAAATATCCGAGCCGAAAGGTAATGTAACACAGTGCAGAAGAATAGGGACACAAATTTCGCACAGCTGGGAATGTACAGCATCACATAGTTCCCATAAACTGCAAATTGATACGAGAAACCAAATGTAGATAGAACTAACAACTCAAAAACTATTCACTTCCATACCAATAGAAAGAAATAGTTGACAGAATTGAAGAAATGTGAGTAAGGATTTCAGTCATACATGCGATAAATTTTGTTATTGAAATATGCTAAACTAAATGAATTAAATAGATAAAAACCACTAACTTGCGAACAATCAATGTTTCTTGACACCATATAACAAACCCTAGATGGTCTTTGGAGTTCTTAGATAGAATATCACCATGCAATATAAACAGATATAGCGATTCCAAAATTGAACACAAAATGCCGGGGTTTTCAATTCGAGCTATTTCCTATGAAATAAAATATCCTTAATCGAAGTATGTTCTAAACTGACCGCTTCTGGCTCGGTGAATAGGCAAAATACCTTAAGAAGCAAGTGCATGTACTGAAGTTGTGGAGGTAATTCTTCTAAATTGAAACGAAATTTACCAACAGACGTGAGCCAAAGTTCCTCCGCACAATCCTCACACTCATTACTGTTGTGCAGCTCAGACGAATCAATATTGTTGAGTATATTTGAACGAGAAAACGGTAAATTATGTCCTGTAGGATGAAACGCATAGTTTTACGAACAATAAGATAAAAAAAGCTCTCACTCACAATACCATTTCATGCACTTACTCGGGTCATTTTCGGGTAGAGTAGCGGTCCGAGCAACCGCTGGAATAACTTTTTCAGTTAAAATTATTGGAGCCAAGTCCAGCTGCTCTACAACTGTCTCAACTGTTGCCGTCATTATCTGCCATCAAATGATTCTAGAATTGTAATTTAGAGGCGAAAAAAAGGAGAAAACTGAAGACACTTACATTATTAATCTCCATGAATGGAGAATTCAAAGAATCTCCTTTTTGCTCTTTTTTATCGCTATCTGGGGGACTCTCTTTCGCATCGTCTGTAATTTCTTCCAGAGGAGGCTATAAAAGTAATAGAAATATGAATAAAATTAGCTTCGGTCTGTGGACAAACGGATTGCTTCATAATAATGGATCTTACATCCGGAGGATAAGCCAAATCTTCAGGACAAACATATTTTATCAATATAGTGGCCAATTGATGCCACACGATACAGGCCTCGCAAAGAGTGCAATCTTGCGATGCTGTACAAACGTGGTTCATGAACCAAGAAGCTGAAACTGTCTTGTGTAAAAGTCGAGTTATATCTTGAGCCATTACTGAATGAATTCCAATGTAATATTCAACTCGATGAAGTTCCATCTAGAGGTAAAAGATGATGCCTAATTACCAACGCTCATACTGTTGCTACAAGTACTTGAAGGGAAGAACTTTTTTTTTTACTTGTTTCAAAATTATATCCAACATCAATACGCAACATTGGAGTTTCAACTCGTTCTCGTTGGAATAATCATTCTTCACATTCTTCCGACATTTTTTACTCTCGTCATCGGATAATCCAGCGGCAATTTCTTCATAGAAATCCACAACAGGAGCTTCACAAAGAAATAAAAATTATACGGCCAGGGGCATTCTCCACTTCAGAAAACGACCTAGAATAATACTTACAGATTGTACTTCGTAAAGGCAAATTTAGCTGTTGAATGAACTCGTCGTATTCGCCTTCTGTCTCAATCAAGCTATCAATTCCGTCTTCAAAAAATGAAAAGAGCATATGAATCGGTAAGGTAATATCCAGCAAAGTCAACATCTATTTCAGAAAAAGAGAGAAAAAAATTATTCCACGCTTCTTTGTGGAGAAAAAAAAATGAAATAATTTTTTATAAAGAAATTCAAAGTAGAAATGAAGCATTCAAATTTGAAGCAGAGTCAATTCTTTTTTTCTTGAGTCATAAGTAAAATTTCTACGGCACTTTGGTCACCTTTAAAACCCTCAAAAAAATAAAGAAAAATCTTTTACAGGCTTTCTACTGCCAACATGATTGCTTCGATTAAGTAATATTACAAACCTGCAACCATGATAAGGCTTGTCCTTGCACTTTGGCAGACGTCTTTTTAAAACGCACGGCGATAAAATGGTACATTTTTCGGGCATCGAAGTTATTCATAGTGCTTTGATTAATGTCCAACATTTTACTTCAAGTAAAAATAAATGTTTAAAATAGTCGCGAGTTAGAAGATGAAACCAAAATCAAATAAAGTATATCTGTACTACCTAATGGCCATTTTCAATTCAGGAAGCTCTTTTTCGGCAACGTCCTGCACTGCAGCTTCGAGCCAGTGTGGCATAATCAAATTCCACACCTCTTCTGTGATGAGATTATACTGCGTGAGACAGTAAATTTTATTAAGACCATGTTTCAGATGTGAAGTATGAGATACCAGCATCTCCCTGTAACATCGATTAAATTTGAAACTCATGGAGTGATATGAGATGCGTAAAAATCACTTTCCCAACCAAAAAAAAGAGGAACTTACCAATGACCTCCAACTCTGGCAAACGGGGCCGGATGAGGAAGTAAACAAGAAACGTAAGTAGTAAAGTGTTTATCGTGTATTTCCAACAATTTCTTTGAGATGGTAAATTTCTTTAAATGTTCAAGATTATATTCCTCTTGGTCTTCACAAAAAAAAAAGTGATTGAGTGCATTCAACACGATAGAAACTTGCAGTTTTTCAATTAAGCATGTTGCACTTACTGTCGTAAGTGTACGCGGTAATCCGAAACCAGTTGAATAAAATGGACAATATACGTCCAATAATTTCTGGGGGAGTATCCGAAGTAGGCATACATAGACCAATTAATAATAACGCTCCAAATCGACCAGCGAGTTGACGGTCCTCGGGAGATATAGAATTGCTTTCAGAAATGATATTGAAAGCAGCAGCTTTAGCCTGGATGTCAGTCATATCGCGAGGAATTTCAGGAGTCGTAGGACGAGCTTCCTTCAACAAGCTGAAATTCATAATTATGATGTAGCTATATTATCAATCACGGTACAATCGATCAATTTCGTTTATGACTTACGCGACAGTAGCATCAAATAGATAAGATCTCATCACTGGATCCATTTCTACCGCAAGAGGTAATTTCGTATGATAAATGTGATCATGACCCCTTGAACTATTGTGTTTCGAATTTTGGCACAGTTGACAATACCTGATCGGCCTGTTTCCATTGCAGCTAGTGCATTCCATCGAGAAACATATCGATACAATAGTTTTTTCGGTAGCTCTACAATTCTAATCAAGGAGAAAATTTTATTTTGCATTTATAATGCGATATACTAATGGTAAAAATACGCAGATTTGACTAACTTTATTATCGCAAAATGTTGTAGCCTGGTGTACGGGAAGTAAAACATCGTAGAATTCTTGATTAGGATGTTCTCGATGGATTTCATTCGCACATTCAATACATAGGTATACCGGAGGAGGAGAACCTATAGAATACTTCATCGTTATAGCGACGCTGTAGCATACTTTAGTAACGTTCGAATTACCAGCACAAGTTCTATTTTGACAGGGAAAAGATAATACGTCCACTGAAAGAGAGAAAAATAAGGACAAAATTATGTCTTGGAAAGAAAAACTAAATTAAAATGATTAAGGATCAGGTACTTGAATCCGGTGGAGCCACTCGTCTTTCGAATAAGTTTGTATCGAAAGTTGGCCAGTAATAAAATAAAAGTTTAATAGCAGATATTCTTGCATAAGACGGACCATAGGCTATGCAATTTAAAATATCTTTCGCCAGGTTAGGTTTAAGCGCCATCAGACTTTCGAGTAGGTGACAATGGTGAGCTGTAAAGGAGATTCAAAACTGACATGAAAAACAAATCTTAGGTATTCAAAAATCTACTCATTTTTCTACGTACCATTAATGTTCGTCACTTGGCTAACTTCTTCAGCGTACTGGAAGACCGACATCAAAATCGACGGTATTGATAAGGCAATTTGACTGTCTTCAACAATTTTGGAGGCTGTCGAATTAATTAATATAAAATTAGAAGTTTTTTGATTATCAATACTTTCAGTTGAAATTATTAGCCCACACCAATACGTACGAATGGAAAAAGGTAAGATATGATAAATGAGATAATTCATTATGTCTCTGTGCATTTCTACCGGAAACTGTATCAAAGAAGAGGCAGCTATGTACGGTAAGGAACTAAGTAAATCTCTTTCTAAGAACGGAATTAAGTAAATAAAAGTACTGAAAATTGACTGAGCAAATTCTGAAAAAAAGAAGGACAAGGCTTGTAATAGTACAAGATTTGAAAGATGAACGAATATTAAAAAATTTTTTGCACCTTGAAAACCTATATGAATTAAACTCGCATCTTCAATTAGCAAGGCTAATGTTTCGAATAATCCTTTATAATCCATCGTGGGAAAAAGAGTTAATCTGTTGACATCCTCATCCAAGTTTTGAGTCATTTCCAAAATATTCTGCGGCATATCCTTCAGAATAACTGAAATTATAATAAGAATAAGATACTTTGAGTTTTCAAGTTGAACCGATACCATGAGGGTATTTGAATAAAAATTTAAAAACATTACCTTGTAAGTTTTGTTTTAAAGGGTTCAAGGAATTGACGATTTCCAGACCAGTTGGTACAGGGACAACACCGCTAATCAACCTTGAATGATGATCCTGTAACGTTTTCACTCTAGCAGCAACTAAAAAACGCAGAATTATAGTTAGTTTTAAAAGCTACTTGAGCACAAACAAGTATTATTCGTACAACATACAAGTAGCTGCGGTGGTATGCATGGTTCAGCTGCTGATACGTTAGGATATCAGGGAAGAAGAGAAGAACTGTAACACTTGATGAGCTGATGAAAGAATATTTTTTTCATCATTGTTGTAAGAAAGTACAACCCATTTCACCACAACGAAAATGTTGGTGTAAAAAAGAAAAAGCAACGAAATATAAAACTTATCGCTCAAAAAGGGCAAGTGTATACAAAATACAGGACGGAACATGCGCCAGCGTACTAGCCAACATGAGAGAACTGCAACTCTGCAAGTTCAAGCCTCGGCGTATCTCTCCAGCATCATTAAATCAAAATAATATAGGTTTTCGCGCCTGCTCCATGTTCGTGCAAAACGATGCTGCCGCGAGGGGATTTAAAAATTCCACGCGTCGCTGATATCCTACACTGATTTGTCGAACAATATCAGTTATAATTTTCTAAAAGGTATCTTTCGTACTTTGTTTCGTCTTTTTAGCGTGACATGACGTATCAGAATTTTCCGTTGCGATTTTCGACTATACTTGCGCTCAAATTCGTTATCCTTCGCCGATTCCTCTCTGACGATTATTGAATTGCGTTCTTCTGTCGGCAATACTTACGTATGAATTGATTTACATTAAAGATGATTCGCTGGAAAGCACTAGGAAGAGTAGAAAGGGGGAAGAGGACGTAAGCATAGATTAAATGAGTAACATTCTAGATCCGAGGATGGTACTTTGCATAGGAGGCGAAAAGAAAATTAGGTACTTGAATTGAACTTTTACGTCCGATAATTAAGAGTTCGAGAAGTCAATCAATCACGTTCGTAAAACCACTATTGCTCTGAGTTATCTCCGTTTTTATTCTTATACCTAATTCAAATTACCCATGAAAAAAGGAAACATCTAAAACTCACCCCTAAGCGTGCTTTGATAACGTGTAACCTGTTACGAGATTCAGTGTTTTATGAAACTAACATTCAGTAGTCGGATTTTCAAAGGGTTTTCCAGATAACTGTTAAGAAGAGAATGAATATACTATTTTTCTTTTCAATCGTGAATTTTGAATTCAATACGGGTAGGGGAAATACCACGATATCAAGTTGCACCATAATTTTCTTGATCAGCCAATTCAAAGTAATTGGTACCAATAATTTGGCGATGCGCCTGAAATCAGTTAATCTACTTAGATGTTGAAAAATGAACAAAAATTACCAATTGTGTAGTTACAATTTATGGTTGAAGGACCGCTACAGCTAATTGTAAATGATACAATGCGAGAATGAAAAACGTAAATTTCCGCGAAAAAATGATAATTATGACTTGGAAATTGTACAATACGTTTGTGATGCAATAAGTACCTAAATTTATTTTTATTCTACATTCGTATTTACACAAAATAATACAAAAATATCACATTCGTTATACAGTTCGAACAAGGGATGGTCAAGTATAAAAATACACACAAAAAAAAATACTAATTATGTTCGTAATTGAGGAATAAAATCTCGGTACCATTTCAATCTGTTCCAAAATATTTTTGACCAAAATGGTTGGGAGCTACAGAATGGAGCTCTGATGTTAGGATGGTTAACTGAAACAATAGAAAGAAAAATCCTACATTATATTTTCGACGTTGCACAACACTGATGTTGAATTTTCGACCTTGTCGTTTTTCTTTGTCCATCGAACTCTCACGTATCTCCTTTCAAATACCTATACCAAGGTATTGTTTTGTTCGTTTTTATACCGACTGAATTACTACTTGGCAAAATACAAAAAGAACAGTGAGGAAAATTCCTCATCGAGTAAAGAGTTCACAACTTAAAAACATACATGTGGATATTAATTTTAAAAAAAGCAAAGGAAAAAATGTCTTGCAGTATGAAAACGTGAAGACAAACCTCGTAATCCGAAATTTGAATGGGAAAAACAATGATTTAATAAGGTCTTTCTGCGTCATTTTATTTTAGTTGTCTCTTGAAATGAATTCATATCGCAATCTTTCATTCAATTGACAAACCGAGCAACTAGCCCGTAAGAATGAAAACAGAAAAATTTCATTTAATAAAAAGAAAAAAAAAAACATGGAAACTGCAGAGAATTCATCTCTTCTCTCACAATTTTGTTCCATTCATAATCTGCGAATAGCAGTTCGGCCAAATTTCAATAATACGAAATTCTTGGAAATTATAAAAAAAAAATGCATGGAATTTTTGAAACCTTTTGAAAAAATTGGGTAAGATGTGCTAAAATGAAACTTACTTTAGGAAAAGCTGACAATAAACTCTTGACAGAAGCTGGAGTGGAAAAAATATTCGAAAGAATCACATTTTCTTCGGATACGTTATGCTCTTTGAGAACTGAAACTGCTCGTTTCGCGGTATTGCCCGTGCCTAAATCGTGTAAAACAATGTAACTTGAATAATAAACGTAATCAACATAATTGTTTTCGACTTTAACACAAAAAAAAACTTACTCATAATAGGATACATCAATAATATTCTTCGTTCCGCAATATCCTGAGGAAATTTAGCATACACAACTTTGGCTTCGTGCGTGTCCACATCGGATTCAATTAGAATTTTCCCAATTCTTATAGATCGACAACAATCTCTCAAGCCCTGACGCAGAGAAAATGATATACTTTAATAATCTCAAGACAAGTGGGGTGAATGTTCGTACGTGAATTCAAACGCACTTGTTCCATAACCTCTCCACTTCTGACAATACTAACACCGCAATTACCACGTTGATATTTCAACCCATGATAAGTACGTCCTGTTGGCGTGGTTACTATCGACTCCGTGAAGGGCAGTTGATTCAGGCTCTCTTCGATAACCAAGCGAATCTAGAAATAATAAAAATTGAAAAATCAAGAACAGGTGGGAAAGTTTTAGTTTCAAGAAGACCATGATGTTATTCCACCACTTACCAATCGATCGGCGTAAAATTTGAAGTCATTTCTCGAGGTGTTTCTGTAAAATTAAAAATGAGATAAATGCGATACATCCGAATGAAGACGAAATGTCAAAATTAGTTATGCCGAAAAGTTATTTTTGAAAAATCATGAGGAAGAGTAAAAAGATCAAGCACTCGTAGGTTTCAGTTTACTCAAATTTACAAGCCCAATAAGATAAAGCTAGGATAGCAAAGTTAAGAAAAAAATTACTTGTCACGAAGGATGGTTTGCAGTTCTTTGACTTGATCATTAGTCGGTAGAATCTTCAAGTTTGGACCGTACATATCTGCAGCATCGATTTTTTGCTTGTACACTTTGACTGTGCAGCCGTTCAAATTTGCAGTACTACCCATGATCGGTAGATACGAAGAAATAACCAAAGACGATTGAAAAGATCGTAGAATTTGGAACAGGTAGCCCAATTCGAAAAATGGATGTATTATTTTCTTCAATTATACGAACGAGGAAGTACCGAAACAATACACTAGCATTAAACACGTAATTCGACAAAACGTGCGAACATGAAATCAAGCGCGCATTGAAAAAGTGGTCCTCGCTAGCACAATTTGAAAATTCGATTATTCAGTGATGGATTTCGTTCTTTATTTTGCCTCTTGCTTGCTAGATTTGCAGGTAAATCTAATTGTATTAGTAGAAAATAGCAGGAAATAAATACAACTGCTGCAGATGGCAACGACGTCTGCGTCAACGTGTCGGTAAAAGTCGGTACTCGGTATGATAAGAATCATGGCCGCCTGAAAGCATGCAACCGATTGAACCGATCGATAACAATACAGCATCATTCTCTATTCGCACTGTGGAAGCGCTAGTTTCCATTTCGTTAGAGCCGTGTCTGGAAAGATTATGACTCACGTGCCCAAAAGTCAAAAATACGTTGATAGTCATCAGTCATCACGAAAATTCAAATTTATCATTTAGAGAATAATAATTTGTTTTTGGTCAGTTTCATAATTTCATTCAAAGAGCAAGCGCAAGTCGCAACGGGCAGCGTTAGCAACTAGCGTCGCGCAAAAAATTTCAAATTTTTAAAATCCATCAGAAATATTTAGGGCTTGTAACCGAATCAACAAATGCGGTTATTGCGGTTACGGTTAGGACTAGAATTTTGCCGTTTCGGTCATCACGGTTACGGTTATGAATAATATTTCTCTTGAATGGTTATCACGGTTACGGTCAAAATCAAATTTTTCCATTTGGTCATGGCGGTCACGGTTACGTGGTATTTTGACCAATAACCGCTTAACTTCAATCGGTTATAACCGTCATAACCGTCATAACCCTTATAACCGGTTCAAAACCACCGGTCATGGTCAAAAATGGAATCCATGATCAATGCGGTTATCACGGTTACGGTCACAATGATTTTCTTCAATTCGGTTATCACGGTTATGGTTACTATGTTTATTTCCTTAATTCGGTCATCACGGTCACGGTTAAGATGAACTTTTTTGATTTGGTCATGGCGGTCACGGTTATCGGTTACGGTTATATGGTTACAAGCCCTAGAAATATTTCCATCTGAAAGAAAATTTTCCGCTCTTCAATTTTGCTCCTTACAAGAACACGCTTAAATTCATTATTATTTTTTGGAGAAATTGCAGGAAAACTAAACTAAAAAACAAGCCTGGGAGCCATAGTGATTTACTGATTTCTGGCTCCGGCTCCAGCTCCTGGCTCCTCGAAAATCAGAGAGCGGAGCAGAGCCAGGAGGCTTGACCTTTGGAGTGGAGCCGGAGCTGAAGCTCTCAATCTTGAGAGCGGAGCCAGAAAAAAAAAGAGTTGGCTCCGAGCCAGCTCCGGCTCCAGCTCCTGGCTTCAGTTTCTCAAAGTGTCAAAGAGCGGAGCGGAGCCAAAGAGCTGGATTTTTGCAGCGGAGCCTCAAGGAGAACAAAAAAAACAAGCAGAGCTAATATTCAGTTTTTTTTTTCACTTGGTGTGAGCTTTCATAGGGTTCCTCAGTGGTTCTTTGCTTGCCGGTTCTTCTCTCTCTCTCTCTCTCTCTCTCTCTAGTCAGGTTGTCTTCACTTCAAGCTTCAAGCCTTAGGGCTTTGGATTTTGAAATTTGTAAAATTTTTCCTCTTTTTTTTTTGTCATTTTTACTGAAGAGCAGCTCCTGAGCTCCTTGAAAAAGAAAGAGCGGAATTTTCCAGGGATGAGAAGTTTAAGCCGATAAACGCTTAAGTCGAAGCTTAAGCTCATTTTTGAACGACTTTCAAGCCAATCAAAAAGTCAGTCATTCACTGTTCATTAAGCGCAAAGCTAGCCAGAAAGGAAGCGCTGAATTGGTCAAAATGAATTTTGACCAATAATCATTCAAAAAAAATTGGTTGCAAGCCCTGTTCTCTGGCATCAGTTTATGATTCAGAATCCAATTATGGTGATAATTTCCTAAAACAAGATCTTCATTCTCAGATACGGGCACAGCACATCACATTGCATGTATAGAATCGGCATTATTGTTTCCCTTATCGGACCGGTCACCGGCAGGTCCTGTCCGGTAAGGCAAGAGATGCACGATGTTTGGCATCATCTGTTTTGTCGCTGGGCTCATTTCATTTATCTGATTATACTCGTACACATTTCAGTTTTGTTACGTCTCAATAGATTTTCGTAACGACCTGTGTGAATTTCGCTCTTGTACAATAATTAAATCAATCACAATTCACGGTCGTTGAAGTAATTAATTATAAGTTCGGACCTACGAACTCATATATATATGTACTTGAAAGAAATTGATGTATACGCAAAATAGAATATTATTAGAATATTTTGGTCCAAAAGTTGAAAATTGCAAATTTTTGAACATTTCCTACAATATCTCCCCCTTTTACGAAGGCTAGCACAATAACAGTTTTTTATAATCAATATTGATTTTAGACCAATTGATTGTAACTGTTATTCATAATTGACAATCAATCAATCTTAACCAATTGACTGTCAACCATTATTTTTTCTCTTATAATAATTACTGTACTTTACCAAAAATTACAAGGCTTCTAACAACGCCGAGCAAAAATTATAAGTAGGGCTTCTACCAAAACATTCTCTACTAAGTCTTAAAGTTTGGATTCTTAGAGGAGACCACCGAGCTGTAACTTCTTGAAAACCTAAAAATAGACTCGTTACTAAGTTTCAACTTCAAACCCTGAGGGTAAAGCGTGTCGGCGTCTAAAATTCCAAATTTTCAATAGAAATTCGGTCTGACAATGGATTTACAGTATTTTTGGGACCTAATAAAAAATTCGTCTCCGGGTCTCGAAAATGACTTCAAATCCCAAGAAGCTTCATATTCCTACTTAAACAAGTAGGTAAGTAAGTACTCGATTCTCATCAATCTATTTGACGAGCTTAATAGATTTGTAAGGTAAGCAAACCCTAACAATTCAACGTGCACAAATAAACTTCTAGGTATATTTTGATTTACTAGATATTTGATTACTTACAATCGACGACTTGAGTGACAGAAGAATAATTTCGCTGTACCTAAGATTGTCTTTCTTGCGATTTTTTATCTAAGACTAGAATCTTTCAAGTGCCAGTAGGCGTATCTATGTATTCAGAAGTACGTAGGTACGCAGACAATAATAAGAATTTAATTTTCATAAAAATAATATAATAATCAATACCATCAAGTTCGAAGAACTTCAACTTAAAATTCTAATGCTTTTGCGCCAGTTATTTTCATTTTACGATTTTCCAAACATTATGACACACAAGGGACTGAGCTGCCTTATTATACGTTTCTTATGCCAGAAAAAGATTCGATATCGCTTCGTAATCTCATCTGGAATGGTAATTTTTTATTTCAAATATTAAGTCTCATCATTTTTTCGTGCAATCGATGACGGATTCTTCACTTTTTTTTCTGCACTTTTCAATCTTTCTATTAAGAGATAAATTTTCAACATATTATTTCCTCAAAAATTTTTCTAATATCTTTAATGAATGTAGCAACAGTATTAAAGCCAAAAAAAAAAAAAAATGGAGGACTACGTACAAAATAAATTATGTATACGGATACACATAACAATAAAGAGAGAGAAAAAAAATTTGAAAGTTAAAGGAAAGGAAGAAAGGATAGATGTTCGCGAGGGATCAAAATTTATATGTTGAAGAGTGGAAAAAATAATATTTCTAAATTCAATTCTTAAAAAATTTGATTTCAGAGAAAAATTTTGAGAGGAGAGAGGAACAAGAAAATTTTTCTGGCGTGTATAAAATTTTATGTAATACCTCATTTATTGTAATTTCGATGACATGTACTCCAAAAAGAATTTTTTTATTTCTGGAAGGGGGTTTTGATTCCGACCCCTGGCTACGCCACTACTCACCTTTTCTTTTATCGCTTGGAAAGAATGATTAACTGCCAAAAATATAATTTTAAAATCTGTTTCAGGCGTACATCCGCAAACTCAACATCTAGGAAGATTAAAATCTCCTGAAAAATATTCGAAGGAACGTAAAACTAGTCTAGAAAAGTTATTATTTAACCTGCACCTTTGAAATAGTCATTGCATTGGTAACTTCAAAAAAACCACCAAAGGTTTCGCTCTATAAAAATTTGATATTAAATTCATCTCGATAGCGAAATTTGAATAAAGAGAAGATTCTTCCTGTTTTTTTATATTTTTCAGAAAATTTTAGATCACGTCAATTCAATGTGGGGAATATTCATACCCCAAATATTTCAGCTGAGGTTAGCGCGGAAGTATCTATGATTGATATTTTCACTGGGGTAAGAGTGCAGTTTGTATTATTTTCTCGATCCTCACAGAAAAATAAACCGAAAAAAAAAACAAAATTACTGCTGAATTTATTTTTTATAGACCACTATTATTGTTTCCACTCTTGAGCTCTTTTTTAATGAATAAAAGACGAATTATTTTTTATAGACTTCAAGGGCAATTCTGAAGTTTCTAATCTTTTCGCCATATCGTCAAAACTATCCGCAACAGCATAATCTCGAAAAAACGTTCGAAATTTTTCATAATTTGTACCATCTTGCGGTTGTATTTTATGCATATATCGTAATTTGTCGAAGCGATGTGGCCTCACTTTATTGAACGTTTCGACGTAATTGTTAAACCTTCTCTGCGACGATGGTTCAAGTCGATTAGTATTGAATTTTTCCAGTTGATTATTGAAGTCATTCGCTGCTGAAATTCGGTTCAGTAAATTGCGTCCTTCTAATTGGCTATAAAACGCATTATCCTCAGCCGGGGTACTACGTTTCATGGTATTGAAATTTCCAAAACTTTGATGAAAAGCGTCCCCTATCAATTCGCTTTCAGGACGTCGTTTTTTTAATGTTTCAAAAATACCGAAATTACTGTGGAATGCGTCTCCATTCACTGCTCCTGCATTGGGTCTTCGCTTACCCGGATAAAAATTTCCTAACTCTCGGTCAAATAAACCGGTCTCCTGATTCAGATCGTACTTCACCGCGTTATTAGTTATTCTGCGCTTCCTCTTACGCAGCGTATCAAAATGACCAAAATCACGATTAAAGGCATCGTGGTTGAAACTTTTTATGTCAACAGCTGGTTTACGTTTTCGCAATGTTTCAAAATTACCAAAATTGTTGTGAAATATATCGTTATGAAAACCGATTTGTCCCATTTCGGGTGCTCTTTTGAGAGTATTAAAATCACCAAAGCTTTTATGAAATATATCACCGTGAAATCCAGATTGTCCCATTTCTGGGGCTCGTTTCAGCGGGTGAAAATTGCCAAAATTATTATGAAATACGTCACCGTGGAAACCTCCTTTATCGATTTCTGGTACTCGTTTGCCCATCACATCGAAATAAGGCTCATCATACCTGAGGTCAATTAGTGGATCGATATCTTTGAAATTGTCTCCGTTCAACGAATTCAACGTCGATCTTTTTTGTTTCTGAAACGTTTTCAATTCGTTTGGATCGTTTGATGTTGTACGTGAGACCGCTCGTTTCCCTCGAGTTCCTACTCTGTCTCCACTCTTCCACTCGAACTCGTGTCTCTTTGTTACATTGTGAACTGAATCAAAATCTTTGATTTTAGGGTCCTGCGATGTATAATTCTTATACACCTGAGTATGCTTCAAATATTTTTCATGAGATTGATCGGTGAGTAAAGCGCGAGGAACTGCTTCTTTCTTGGAATTAGAAAATTCTTGAGTTCGAAGGGACCGTTTTGCTCTGAATTGATACGGTGTATAGGGGGATTCAGCATATTCAGAAGATCTGTTGGCACAAAAAATGAGTCAATTGAATAAATGAGGTAATAAAATTCTTCACACAAAATTATAGGCACGTATGTTCACTCCATCTCAGAGGATAACTTCGACTCTGGGTTGGTTCGCCTCTTCACCCGATTTGAGCCTGGTATACTGTGAGTCAGGTTACACTGACAAGCACAGTCGTTCTAGCCCGAACACGCATAATGTATCGATTTTATATGAAATAGATTCTACCAATTATATCAACTTTTGGTCATGATGACGTCCTAGTCACATTCCTCCACCACTATTTCTTAGCTTCTTATGAGCCTAACATTCTGTATGTCAAGCTAACTAGCTGACAGATTCTATTAGGTTGAGATCACTGATGACGTCATACATAAGCCTGAGGTAAATTTTTTTCATGTCTCTTAATCAGGTCAAACTCATTGTTGACATCATTGTGACGAAGAGTGACGGTTCTCACAGAGGTGTAAATAATGAACATCTAGATGATGGTCTATCACGAAAAAACCTTTCCAATCTTACAGAGGTGGTCCCAATCTCATGAAAATCGCTCTTTTGTGACAGTTTTCGGGTCGCTAAAACTGAGACGGTCTTCTGGGCCCCGTTACCCTGCCCCCTTCGCCATTTTGTAATTTTCAATATTTCTCGACGGGTTTCGTTTGTGCGTGTAAGTGCTTCAAGTTTCATCGTTTGGGCTTCATTTCTTCTCGTGAAAAATGCCGCGTCACGTTTGGGGGGCCATGGTGACGTTGACCTCTCAATAACCTCAAATTGCGCAAAACTTGAATCAATTCTTTCGTGCATCGTTTGTGCATATTTGTGCTCCGCATTTCATTGTTTGTGCTTCATTTCTTCTGACAATATCGTGAGAGGGGCTGGGGAGACGCTAGCCCCTCCCCTCACTTCATTGAAAGCCATAAGGTTATGATGGAATTGATCGCTCTTTGTTTGTGCATGTTAGTGCTTCATGAAATTACGTTTGTACTTTTTCTCCTTGACCACTACAATGACATGCATTATTCTTAGAAAATTAGGGGGGGGGGGTTACAGTGACGCTGTCTCCTTCATATATGAAAAGTTAGCATAATTGGTGTGGGATTGTTTGTGCACCGTGGGTTTGTGCTTCATTCTTGAAAACGATTTAGTGGGTGGTTATAGGTCAATAAAGATGACAGCCTGCCACGTCCATTCACATTCTCACAATAGCATCTTCCTGACCTCTCCCTATCCCATACACACAATGAAGTGAAAAGAAAGGATACAAAAATAATGGACTAAGAAGCACAAAGATCCACGACCTTGCAGTCATTCTCTTCACCTCTTCATGTCGAATGATCAAGACAGCGCATTGCCGAGTGGATGCTAGCGTCTTCGGCAGCCACCTCGCTACATTGTTTTCAGGAATGAAGCACAAACAAGCACAAACTATGGAATGTAAGGCACTAACTAACATGCACAAACGATGGACAAACGGTTCCACACCAATTGTGCCAACTTTTCATACATGGAGGGGACAGCGTCACTGTAGCCTCCCAATTTTCTAAGAATAATGCATGTCATTGTTGTGGTGGAGGAGAAGGAGCACAAACATAATTTCATGAAGCACTAACATGCACAAATGACGAGCTTTCAATTTCCACTTCTTTGTAAGCTAATGCACAACATAGAGTATACTGGGCATGACCTACGCTAGGACCCTATTTTGTATTATACTGGCTATACTATTATGTACGATAGAATCGGTTAGAAAATTTACAATAGTTTTTCGACCTCCGAGGTATGCTGGCCAGCGTATGTGTCGGCGATATAAGGGAGAGCTGCGTCTCTCTGGCCGCTCCTCTTATATCACTCTGTCGAGAAGAGCACAAACGATGAAATGTGAAGCACTAACATGCACAAACAAAGAGCGATCAATTCCATCATAACCTTATGGCTTTCAATGGAGTGGGGGGAGGGGCTAGCGTCTCCCCAGCCCCTCTCACGATACTGTCAGAAGAAATGAAGCACAAACAATGAAATGCGGAGCACAAATATGCACAAACGATGCACGAAAGAATCGATTCAAGTTTTGCGCAATTGGATGTTATTGAGGGGTCAACGTCACCATGGCCCCCCAAACGTGAAGAGGCATTTTTTACCAGAAGAAATGAAGCACAAACGATGAAACTTGAAGTACTTACATGCACAAAAGACGCACAAACGAATCCCGTCGAGAAATATTGAAAATTACAAAATGGCGGAGGGGGCAGGGTGACGAAGCCCAAAAGACCGCCTCAGTTTTAAGGACCCGAAAACTGTCACAAAAGAGAGATTTTCATGAGATTGGGACCACCTCTGTAAGAACCGTCACTCTTCGTCACTTTGATGTCAACAATGAGTTTGACCTGATGAAGAGACATGAAAACAAGCACCTCGGGCGAGGTGTTAGGAGGGTCGGCGGGTTGATTTTCATTTTAAATCTATTCAAAAAAAGAAAGAAAAAAAAAAGACTTCTGGTTTCTTACTAACGGATATTCTTGCGGATATTTTTGCTTTGCGCATCCTCAGTAGTAACAGAAAAGAGAATTATTGTTTTCATAAGAATGAAATCATTCCTTAACGAAGGTAAATGACTTTGTTCTTGGATATACAATTATTTTTCATACACTCTCGCCCCCTCCCTCCTTCTGAGAAAGAAACACTTCATGAAACACCTTAAAAAGATTCCATAGCGAACATTCCTTTCCTTGCGGGCTAGTTAACCTATTACTATTCAACTCACCGCACAAAAACTATTAATCCGATTTTTAGAAGAAATAGCCTCTACAAGCAATTCACGTTCATGACTTCAATAACTCTAAATTTCATGAAAATCAACTCCATAGCTAAGGAATAATAGTAATAGTACCTAATAACAATAATCTTACCTCCAGATTCAAACAGGTTAAGAAAAAAAAAAATTGTTGAAAATCATAAAAATAATAATTCAGTTTAGTGATGACGTTTATATGAAAATTTTATATTTGCACGCTGATACTCTGTTGGCCTTCAGAAAGCTCATTTTGTATGGGATTTTGCAGACTTTAATAAATATTGAAAGAACCTATCAAATGTTGAGCTTTTGCAATATCTTTAACGGAAGTAGAACTAACAATGAATATTTTTATGGTAATACATCTCGGTTAGATGGCAAACTCGGATTCACTCAAATAGAATCTACAGTCACATCTCATATAGATACCTTTTTGCTAAACAAAGTTGAAATTATGAGGCCATAATGAACTTGTATATTGCAACCACCAATCTTGTAAATAATAATGAATAATAATAATAGGTAATACCGGTAATAATAAAAAATAGAAGTATGTGTGATGAAAGCAAAGCAATAGGAGGAATATGTTCCACAAAGAAAGTCAAAAACGCACTGACAAGAATTTTCTCAGATACCGGAATACTGCAGTTTATGATAGGGGAAAAGAAAGAAGGAATAATATAATAAAAATAAACTTGATATAGAAATAATAAATGCGACCACTGATCTTGTAAACAATAAATGAAAATAATAATATAATAACGACAATAGTAATAACTTAAATAGAAATGGATGTGAGGGATATGTTCCACAAAGGAAGTCAAAAATGCACTGACAAGAATTTTCTCCGCTACCTGAATACTGCAGTTTATAATAGGAAAAGGAAATAAAAAGAAGAAAAAAAAAATGATAATAATAATAAAAAGGGTATTCTCCATTGTGTTGTGTATCTAAGGTAAGATAAGAAGATAAGAAAAGGTAACGGAGAAAATGTGAAGGAGACAAACGAGGAAACGACACTGACGACTACAACGACGACGACGACGACGACGACGACGACGACGACGACAAAAAGTGATTCTAATACGGTCGGCTAGCGAAAGCGCGCCGACCCTAAAAATTTACCTAGGGCTTAGTATGACGTCATCAGTGATCTCAACCTAATAGAATCTGTCAGCTAGTTAGCTTGACATACAGAATGTTAGGCTCATAAGAAGCTAAGAAATAGTGGTGGAGGCATGTTACTAGGACGTCATCATGACCAAAAGTTGTTATAATAGGTAGAATCTATTTTATAAAAAAATCGATACATTATATGCGTGTTCGGGCTAGAACGACTGAGCTTGTCAGTGTAATCTGACTCACAGTATACCAGGTTCAAATCGGGTGAAGAGGCGAATAAGCTCAGAGTCTAGTTACCCTCCGAGATGGAGTGAACATATAGAAAATTTCAACCTTCCCTACTTTGCGACCTGTATCTCCGCCTTCATTATTCTAGGCCTAACATAAGGCTTGCTAACTAAGCTCATACTGAGCGGAGAAATTCTGGTAAAACTCTCGTATGATACTGTGCTTGTAGAGAGAATTAACTTCGTATCACACGTGGCCATTTGGGAGAAAGGCCAGAATAAGATTTGGCAATGATAAAAAAGACCGTTATCAGTTCAGTTCTGTTAGTAGACTTTGATAATATCAACCAACGCACGTATATTTTTATGAGAAACAAAAACTCAGAAAATTAATAAGGAATCGATATCAACCTAAAAATCCTAAATCAATGCGAGAGGCGAACTAATATCATAGCTACAATTTGTGCCACGTTTGAAGACGATACAAAAATTCCAGATTTTCTTACGATTTTCAAAATAGATCCTTTTTATACACGCATCTATATGGAATTTTTGAAAAAAATGACCTACTTGTACAGCGTTGCCGTTCTATGTCAGTTCCGGCCTCCCTTTAAGGGAGAAACCCACTGATTACGTCATAAGGTAGACGTGGCCTTTTAATACTTAAGAACAAGATAGTGATGACGTCATCTACCAAGAGACATGAAACATGATCCCTATTGTTTGTGCGGCAGAGAGAGTTTTATTTTACATTAATTTATTTTAATATTCAGTTATAGCATTCGAGAAAGCCTGAAGACATATTCGTAATCCATATTCCAACATTATTATTTTTTTGTTCTACCCATCTGATATACGCGCGTAACTACCTCTACCAGTGAAATCAAATCCAATTGATGAACATCCGGTGACTCACTTGTGAAAACTCCCAACTGGATAATAGAGACCGAATCCATTGTCTAACATATTCTGATCAGAAACCACTGACGAGTCATATCGTTTACCACGACGCGATGCTGGATAGAGATCATCTAAATTGTCGAAAACGGACTCGTGAAAGCCTCGAGAATCGATTTCTACGAGAAAACGACGAAACATTTCTTGGTGTTACGAATAGAAATTTTACGAAAAAATCTACGCTATTAAGTAACACTATTCACCTATATGTACTGGAATAAGGATAAGACTACAATTTTCTATTATTTTTCTAATAATTGTATAAAATAGTCTACACCTGGAAAAGAAGATGAAAGGAAACGTCCACTACTTCCAGTATAATAAAATGGCTTGCCAGATTGTAGCATAGGTCTTATTTCATTAAAGGCCTGTTCGTCGGTGGGTAAATTTAGAGCGATTTCCTGCTCCGGTTGACCACGATACGCATTAATCAGATCTGAAAAAACCTCTTCATCGGTGGGAAGCATATTATCTTCAAGAGTTGGCGACGAAGTGCAAACAGCAACCCGCCATTGAATGAGTAGTATCAATAAGACTAACATCTGCGAACAAAATATCAAACACGTTCATTTATTATTAGGTATACCAGTACCTGCGTCAACTTTTTATAAATCTAAAAAAAAAATCAAATCACTCTTCTGAGGATATCGCGGTCACCAAAGTTTACTTGAAGTCTGTCCGATGCGCAACTACAGACTTTCCGAAAAGTTTTTTCACGTTGCAAAAGAATTTTACATTAAAAATTTAAACGAATGAAGGTAAAAGTGGTTTTGTACAAAACTCTCGTTCCGATTGAACTTTTAGCCACATCTAGATTGAATTTTGTGGTTGAGACTGTGTCTTTTAAGTCATTATTTTAGTTCTAGTAAATTCTATTCACATTTTTTCCTACCCCGATACTTTTTCGAACAAGATTTCATTCCAAAGTTACTTTCAATTTGAAAGTTTCAAACATGAATGAAAGGTTAGTCTAATGAAGTTGGATGGACGGCTACTTTCCAGATAATTCTTTGGTAGAGAGGATGAGAAGAAACACTGACACGTAACTCATTCTTCGATCGATTAGAGGCCATTTATCAGCGCGACGGATAAGTGGCAAATTAGTCAACATAATTATTATTTTTTAACTTCTCCCTCTTTGCCCATTATTTTGAACTCACGATTTTTTGGAAAATTATTCTACCGCGTAGACATTCAATTCCAAAATATTCCAGTGCAAGTCGCCGCACCAAAATTAAAGTTCAAGTACATTGGGAGAGGAGGTGAGGAATTTAAAAGAGGAGCATTAGTTTAATCAGGTGGAGCAAAGTTCAATTTTGATTGCTCCGTCAGAATTTTCATCCAAAAATGATTTCGGGAAGGAATTTACGTTTTTAACAAACTATTTTTAATCTTTTTTCACTGATTTATTTTTTTATATTTCCTCATTTTTGAGGGGGGCTCTACTTAGTTTCCTCCCACCCGTCAGTCGGCCTCGCCTACTTTGAAAGAAATATGCAAACTATTAGACATTGTTGACGTTCTCCTTTTTTTCTTGAATCATCTCTTCGTGTCTCCAATCGTCAACGAATGCACGATAAAAGTGAACACGTATCGTGACTTTGGTAGAAAACAATAAGGCTTTGGTATTTTGTTTCCTCCTTTTTTTTCACCTTTTCCTAAATTAACCTTTGTCTAAATTTAATTTGATAGTAGCAGATCCGCGGAGCATTCGTTTTGAAATTCGTCGACGTATCTATGTATTTTTTTTTCTGGTCGGTTCACTAAAGGCATCTATATATTTACGATTTCTTTAGATGTCAAGACAAAATTGAAAAATTCTTCTCTCAAGCCCGAATATACCTTCTTGTTTCATAAATGCCACAAAACTTGGAAAACATCGTCTCAGTATTTCATTGTGAGCAAATATATTGTACCGACAAAGTAGCCTATTTTGTACAATGTAGCGTAGGTATGTATTCTTTTTCTTTTAACAAACTTGATGTTTAAATAAAGTACTGAATCAAACGTTTATATTACGAAGTTGACATCTCTTGCTCAGCTGATGAAATTAACTCCGATAACTAGAGCGTCCTCTACAAGAAAGGAATGTCTTTCTGTAGTACCCATAAGAAATAACTCTATTTATTTCTGGCCCTGCCCACATATGCGTCTGCAATATGTTTTCTCTGTGCGATAATATTTGGTCCACGAAAATTATCTTCAGAGAAACGAAAAACAAGAAGACGGCATTGGTTTTCATTTTTTCACGAAAGTAGGAGTACATTAAGGTGGTATGAAAAAAAATTTCTGGAAAAAAATTTCATCATCAATACTTTTTTAAACTGCTTTCAATAAACTCTCGGGGAAGCAACTTCATAATAGAAAGTATTGACGAAAGTAGTGTTCTTAAATTACAGCAATAAATGAAGAAAAAAAAAAGAACCGCGTAAAAAATCTTACACTTCGAATGATAAGATACAATGGCGCATTATTACAGAATCCATTGCTAGAAATAAAATAAAGAGTGAAAAGAAAAATGGGATTAAATGTACATAAAGAGGAGATTTGGTTCGCGAACGCTGTACGCTGATACAACACACAGGTCAGAATATAAATTAAATGTGAAAATGTACCCGTCGAAATATTATTTCGTTTCTCCTAAAAGGTGAAAACAATCGTGACACGCTTGAAAATTGTTCGCCGGACCTTCCTAATATCACGTCGTTTCTCGTGCAGTCAATTTTTTGCTGTCGAAGTCGACTATTGAAGAGTGAAGGAAAGATAATGGTATAAAGAGAGGGTACCGGTATCCGACGATGTTCCTTCCAAATATCGTTCGATATAACAATAGGAAATTTTCAGTCAAAAGTGATAGTAGTACGACGTTTTCATGTCAGCATTCAGATTGATTCATTCTTGGAAAGAGAAGAGAAATTACA
This sequence comes from Aspidiotus destructor, assembly GCA_035079395.1. Lineage (NCBI taxonomy): Eukaryota > Metazoa > Arthropoda > Insecta > Hemiptera > Diaspididae > Aspidiotus > Aspidiotus destructor. The sequence goes on along the minus strand of JAVHKZ010000003.1, from coordinate 2,620,657 downwards.
ACTTAAGGAATAGGTTCCTCTTATTGGAAAAATTAATCGAGAAGTTTGGAAATTTGGAAAGTCTCGCTTTTATATCTCAGCAAAATTTTTTGAAATAGAATCTTGATGAAATCAGAGAGGTATTTTTTCAATTAGATTGGTTCGATTGCTACTGCCACTACCTAGTTACGAACAGGACTTGTCATGTATTACCTAATACCTACATAATAACTTATTAGACGTTATATAAAGCTTCTCACATCATCGCTCGGTATTTCTTTCCTACTACGATGCTCGGACAAATTATGCTGTTGGGCTATTATGTATAATGAAGGTTGGTAGTAAGGTTGAGATTCAGATGATTTTTCTTTAATTGTATTTCACCAAGATGATAGAAGAAAATTTGCTCAGTTAGTCTACCTCTATAGGCTGAGAATAAACCAGAAAAACCATATTATTCAAAGCCCACTCTATCTGTCTAGTAAATAGTGCTCTAGACAAAAGAGAATCTACCCTTAGCAGATGTACGACGAACATAACAGGTCTTTTTTTGCCCAATCAATGCTCAAACAACCTTAAATTTATTTGCGTAGAACACAAAAGGATAGTACTTGGAAAATTCTACATAAAGCAGAACGAGATAAAAGTGTAAGATAGGTATTGGTATTTTATATTTATGGACTTGAACTAAGTGCCTAATCATAATGGCGCTGTGATCTGTAAGTGACAAAGTAAATTTAACGAGTCAAACATCTCTAACTCAGGAGCCAATTAATGAGTAGGCTGAAATTATGAGAAAAAGGAACAAGAGAAGTTGATTGAAAAAATAAACAAGCACCTCGGGCGAGGTGTTAGGAGGGTCGGCGGGTTGATTTTCATTTTAAATCTATTCAAAAAAAGAAAGAAAAAAAAAAGACTTCTGGTTTCTTACTAACGGATATTCTTGCGGATATTTTTGCTTTGCGCATCCTCAGTAGTAACAGAAAAGAGAATTATTGTTTTCATAAGAATGAAATCATTCCTTAACGAAGGTAAATGACTTTGTTCTTGGATATACAATTATTTTTCATACACTCTCGCCCCCTCCCTCCTTCTGAGAAAGAAACACTTCATGAAACACCTTAAAAAGATTCCATAGCGAACATTCCTTTCCTTGCGGGCTAGTTAACCTATTACTATTCAACTCACCGCACAAAAACTATTAATCCGATTTTTAGAAGAAATAGCCTCTACAAGCAATTCACGTTCATGACTTCAATAACTCTAAATTTCATGAAAATCAACTCCATAGCTAAGGAATAATAGTAATAGTACCTAATAACAATAATCTTACCTCCAGATTCAAACAGGTTAAGAAAAAAAAAAATTGTTGAAAATCATAAAAATAATAATTCAGTTTAGTGATGACGTTTATATGAAAATTTTATATTTGCACGCTGATACTCTGTTGGCCTTCAGAAAGCTCATTTTGTATGGGATTTTGCAGACTTTAATAAATATTGAAAGAACCTATCAAATGTTGAGCTTTTGCAATATCTTTAACGGAAGTAGAACTAACAATGAATATTTTTATGGTAATACATCTCGGTTAGATGGCAAACTCGGATTCACTCAAATAGAATCTACAGTCACATCTCATATAGATACCTTTTTGCTAAACAAAGTTGAAATTATGAGGCCATAATGAACTTGTATATTGCAACCACCAATCTTGTAAATAATAATGAATAATAATAATAGGTAATACCGGTAATAATAAAAAATAGAAGTATGTGTGATGAAAGCAAAGCAATAGGAGGAATATGTTCCACAAAGAAAGTCAAAAACGCACTGACAAGAATTTTCTCAGATACCGGAATACTGCAGTTTATGATAGGGGAAAAGAAAGAAGGAATAATATAATAAAAATAAACTTGATATAGAAATAATAAATGCGACCACTGATCTTGTAAACAATAAATGAAAATAATAATATAATAACGACAATAGTAATAACTTAAATAGAAATGGATGTGAGGGATATGTTCCACAAAGGAAGTCAAAAATGCACTGACAAGAATTTTCTCCGCTACCTGAATACTGCAGTTTATAATAGGAAAAGGAAATAAAAAGAAGAAAAAAAAAATGATAATAATAATAAAAAGGGTATTCTCCATTGTGTTGTGTATCTAAGGTAAGATAAGAAGATAAGAAAAGGTAACGGAGAAAATGTGAAGGAGACAAACGAGGAAACGACACTGACGACTACAACGACGACGACGACGACGACGACGACAAAAAGTGATTGTAATACGGTCGGCTAGCGAAAACGCGCCGACCCTAAAAAAGGAAAGAAAATGGTTTCTGCATCAATTACAAACTTTTCTCCACGGCATCAGAAATACTAATTGAAAAAGATTTTCTGGCATAGCTAAATGTATAAAAATCCTATTTTATGTCTTGTATGAGGTAGCATAGGTACTTCGCTCGTTTGCCTTCCTTCTTGGTGTAGTATAAGAGTCTTCTTTAGAATATATTAAGAAAATAGCTATTGGAGGGCTCACTCAATCCGATCGTTCACCCCCTTCTTGGTCTAGCATAAATCTACTTTAGAATTGTTAGTCTAATGGCTTTTGGAGGGCTCACTCGCCCCGCTAGTTCGCACCCCTTCTTGGTCTAGTATAATCCTACTTTGGAATAATGTTAAGGGTGTGCTTTACGCGTGAAAACGTATGCGTAAAACGTGGTTTCAAAAATTTATTCTCACGACTTCACTTTTGAACTAATTTTTCTGATTTTTTGGAATGTTCTTCAGAAAGGTTTGGTTTAAAGCGCTATAGAAACAGAACTTGGATTTTTCTTCCGCATTTTTTTAATAAGGTATTGAATTTGGCGAAATTTGGCTTTTTTCCAATGCCATAAAATCTTTTCAGAGCCAAATTCCGAAATTCTGATTTTATAGCGCTCCTATTTAAGCCTTCATGAACAACATTTTACGAAATGTTGAATGTTAATCGGAAATTCGAGCTTTAAGAATTAATTTTTGAAAGTCATTCCTGACAAGGACTACGCACATACTCACCCGACAAGTGTCGCGTAGTGACCGGTGGTAGAGAACGTTGTAGGGTATTGGGGAATTGATAGGCAACCTGCTCTACACGAATTCGGAGTTCGCCAACGAGTAAAGCACACCCTCAAGCTAATGACTTTTGGAGGGCTCACACGCGGCAGTAAAAGCTATACTTACTGCAGCATCCTGATTCAGGCCTAGCACAATGAAGGCTTTCGCCTAGTACAGGATTAGTGGATGAGGTCATTTGGCCGCTTGGGTCTAGTATACTGTGCATGAAACCTTGTTTGAACATGTCAATATACCGAAGGGGAGGGGGTGGAACTCGCAGGCTAGGATGCCAGATCTACGGATTTCCGGTCCTCAAAAAAGATGCGAGTTTTCCTTTTTCTATAGATTTTACGTACAACACGGATTTCTTGCGATCAGGGGACAGGTGCCTTAGACACTCATATAAGAGATACTTTTCTCGTGCTTGTTCTGGTAGGTTGATGATGCGGTGTTGGTAATATTGAGTCCATCAAGGGAAAGGTACCTCAGCAGCTTCTACAAAATATACCTTTCTCCTGATTGTTTTTAATGGATCGATCAAAGTCCGTAGAAATCCGTTTTTGGGTCTAACAAAAAATGACGCATATTACGAATTTTTGAAACTATCATCTGGCAGCATGGCTCGCGCGGAAAACTCGCAAATCCCTGAATCCAAGGTGTTTGAAAAGAGGTGTGCTCAGTTCGACTGTAAACAAAACGCAACCCGCATGCACATATAAAAATACATGGGACATGGAACCGGAATTGACGTCACCCGGTTCCGTTTTACATTGTTTTAAATGGAGATCAGCTGATGTAGCTAGATGTAGCGCCTTGTTGTTTACATTGAACTGAGCACACCTCTTTTCAAACACCTTGCCCTGAATCACCCACGAAGTAATGGCTTTTGGGGGCTCACTTGCTTCGCTCATTTGCCCCTTTTCTTGGTCTAGTATGAGTCTAGTTTAGAATATTTCAGGCTAATAGCTTCTTGATCTAGTATAAATTTAGTTTATGATACTATTTCTAGTGTATACTAGAGAGCAGTAAAGACGCCCGGACCCAGATTTTGAAATCAGGGTAGGGGTAGAGAAAATGCATGAAACATGTCACAATCAGGGGTCAACGGGAAAGGGGTAAGAGAGGGGCTGGATTCTGGAACAACTATAAACCTAGTATAGCAGTATATAGTATAAAGTAGTCTAGTATAAATCTGCAGTATATGTATATTAGCCCTAGTATAATAAAGGCTTCAGCTTACTATAGATGTAGTATATATGGTCATTTGCACGAATACACGCCAGCAAATTTCAAAATCAGGGTAGGATTAGGAATCAGGATTTAAAAAAAAATTTCAAGTCCCACGGTCATTTGCACGAACGCATGCAAATTTCAAAATCAGGGGGGCAGAGTAAAAACTTAAAACATGTCGAAATATTTCCGGGAAATTCCTTCTCTAGCTAGGCTGGCCTGAGATCTTAGGATCTTATTCTTTATGTTGAATCAACGTCTTCACAGTCTGGACACTTCTTCATTGCATAGCTTTAACCGTCGGTTCGGCAAACACTGCAATGAAGAACAGCATGAATACATAATGAAGAAATATTTGAGGTGATACATGTACAAAAACCGTATGAAGAGAAGAAACTTTAGGGAACAGATAGAGATACTGTAATTGCAAAGGTAAAGAGAAGAAACAATGTAATCACGTATGACGGAGAAAGATTATTTGGCTTCGTGATTGGACAAGAGACAAAAACGAGCAAGAGGATGACTGCCTGTGATGACAGCACACCTGGTAAGGAATACAGGAACACACTTGGAAACTTTTATACGTGGCAGGCGATTGAAAAATTTGCGAGTACACCTTTCCAGTAGGTAGTATACTAGGCTTACACTAGGTGTAGGTATACATCTGGCAAGTGATGAGGAAAAATTTGCGAGTACACCCTTCCTGTAGGTATTATACTTGACCTATATAAGGATTTAGCCTTATCTGGCAGGTGATTGAGAAATCTGCGAGTACACCCCTCCTTTTTTTTTGTATTTAAAAAAATAGGTATATAGAAGGCTAAATCCTAGTTTAGGGCTAGTCAGGCTAAATCATTGTGAGCTCTTCAAAGCAATTAGCTTAAAATTTTCTAACCAACCCAAGGAAGGGGCGAACGAAGCGAGTGAGCTACCCAAAAACTATCAGCTCAAACTACCCTAACTGGAACTGTACACCAAGGAGAGCTCTCTAAAAGCTATTAGCATGAAATAGTTCAAAGTGGACTCTCACTAGACTAAGGAAGGAGCGAGTGGGCGGAGCAAATGAGCTCCCCAAAACTTATTAGCTTGAAATATTTCTATTTACAAGGTCATAGTGACACTCAACTACCAAATACTAGCTCCATATTGAGAATTATTATCTTTTCGAGACAACGTAAATCTCCAATATACTAAGTTTATGTGTAAATATTTTCCACTACCGCACACGCGGATACCTCCCAAAAATTTTAGAGAAACAAGGGGACGTACAAAGACATGAAACATGATCTTTATTTGTTTGGCCCGCCCAAAAAGCAGTCGAATGCAAACACTACTCTAGATCATTCAGGCTACACCGCTTTTTCCTAGAAATTTTTGTTTATAGTTAGTGATTTCTTCATAAAGAAAATTTTTCACACGGAAAAACTTTGAAAACTGCTCAAATTTCTATTCACAGTTTCGATATTTTTGGCTTATTGGGAGTAAGTATATTATGCTTTGTTGGAAGCGATTTGATGATAGTTGATATGTCTTGACTGGAGTGACAACACGGTTTCGGTATCTTGAAGTACCGGTATATCTATACTAAGTACCTGTACTTTCACTCTGAAGAGAAAACTCGTAGGTGTCAGAATCGTATTTCGAATAACATTGTTATATTTTTGGTACCGATATATTTGGCTAAACGTACCTAGTAACGCTTGTCGGCGAAAACCTCTTGTATTTTCGGTAATAAATCTCATCGACGTGTGGTAGGATTACATATATAATTTCTCGTACGAATCAGAGCTTTACAGACCTAGCTCAACAACTGGTGTTTAGGTCGTCTGCATTCGTAGGTTTTTTGAAAAACCGACACAAAATCAGCGCACGTTGATTTATTACTTGATTTGCGTAGGTTCAACTATTTCGACTTTTTTCCATTTTTTTTTTTCATCTATTTTTAATTATAACTAACGTGTAGGTACTCGGGTATCGATACTTCGGCGAGGGATGTGCATTTACGGCGATTGCAGATCGAATTTCCGAAACTTTGTTCTCAACATCTGGATTCGGAAAACTCGAAAACGAAGATAAGTATCGTAGATTCGCCGGGGAGAAGAAGAGCAATTACAATGATGCTATATATAGCTTTAGAATTGATCATTCGTCTATGACTGACGTTTCACGCATCGGCTGAAAGTGGTATACGATTCGGTTTTTTTCCTCTCCTGTATCGTTAGTTAGAGAGCGAGAAAATTTTACGTAAAATATTTTCCTCCAGTGGGTAAAGGATATTTTATCGCCCACATTGCGGTAAAGTTTAGTTAGTTACTAAAGAAGTACAGATACGGTAGAGGGCATTTCACCTTTCATTATGTCCGGACGGAGAGTGCAAAATGGTAAATACATTTGAATAAAAATTCTCATGAATATTTTTAAACGAAAAACCTTGGCCAAAAAGCAGGAAAAAAAGGGTGGAGTTGTGAGAGGGGTGTATAAAGGATGTACCAACGTTATATGAAGTATATGGCTTCAAATGATGAACCACTTTGAAGAATTTTCCTGCAGAGGAAACTACATTTATAAGCTTGTTATCGAGCAATCTATAATTAAAAGAACTCTGGGGTCTAATTGTCCATTGTATAAGATATTTGACGGACACGTACCTAGTCTCCGCATTTTTTCATATCGACAAAGAATAAAAAAGCTCTCTAAATTTTTTCGAGTCTAAAAAATAATCATTTGCATAATCTTCTTTTTCAAAGCAAGTGCGTATACTTATACTACGTATATGAGGAGAGGAACCGAAGAGAATGTGTCTTCATTAATGTTGATAGCATACAAAAAATTGATTTCATAACGATTGTTCTGAAATGAATGCAGAAAAAGAAGAAAAAGGACATACACTGTACACTTACTCACATTAATGTTTTTCTTGTTACTTTTAGGTACTTTGTAAAAACAGAGTTCTTGCATTCTGTTTCATTAAGACCGCACTTTATTGTTCACTATACAGTTAATTAAGAGTAGTTGCCCAATAAACGTGTTTTCCCTGTCAAAATATTTTTAAAAGAATTCTTAACATTTTCCATGTTTCTAATTAAATCATTCAAGTCAGCTTTATACTATGCTCTAAAGTAAAATTATTATACACCTGTGAGGGATTATTATCCCGAACGAGTAAATACGAAGTAAAATTATTACATTATTTTTCCTCTATTCCCTTCTCTTTTGTTTTGCTACAAACAATTTTCAGGGATACTTGATATTCAAAATTTAGCTGTAGCGTCGTATTTGATGCTCCTTATTTCGCCAGTTTGGTCAAATTTGAAGGAATTAGTTCATTTTCATTGTTCTGCCGTTATTGTAATTACGATTTGAACATATAGGTTCGTGGACGAAACGAAAGAAATAATGACGAAAGCTTTGCGGGTGAAAAAATTTGTCAGTATTCGCTGTATATCTACGGATTGAGGATCCTGCTCGTCGTCAATCTGCATTCCATCGCAATTCAATTCAAACAAAATACATATAAGACCCAATAGCATTCTACATCGATTCCACTTACATATTATTTTCCTCTATTGTAGTTTGAAGTGATGTTTACTGCTATTGTTATCAAAGAATAAAAAGAAAATATTTTAATATACCGGTACATCACATACTATTCGAGGGTTTCTCTCTGAACAGATTATGCTGTAGAGCGAATTGGCGGCAACTTTTCACATAATCTTTTCGTGCGCAAAGATTACAAAGAAAATATTTGATGAAAAAACGGAAAAAGCTAACACAATCTGCCCCAGAGACACGTATGAAGAAACTTCATCTGCTTTTTCCATCTTGTAAGTCAATTAGCTGACTGGCTGCCCCGATCTCAGGTCGGCGAGCGCCTGCGCGTAACGCTGGGGGCGCACAAAGCTTGGACTTAGAAACATAGTTCTCTATGGGACTTGGAAAAATTCTTGCGAACGCGCAACGCTGGAACTTGAAGAAATTCCTGGCTGTCCTATTTGGCGGAAGAAGCGCCATCCCTTTAGTTGCTGGGGGTCCTCCGAGGAATTTTGTCGGTGTACGCGTAACGCTGGGACTTGAAAAAATTTTTGGCTCTTCTATAGCTCGCTCTGGGACTTTGAAAAATTCTTGACCTTCTTGACCCTGTGCGCTGGGAGTTAGAGAAATTCTTGGCTCTTCTGTAGGCCTCTGTGGGACTTGGGAAAATTCGTGACCCTCTTGCCCTTTAACACAGGGACTTCGAGAAATTCCTAGCTCTTCTGTAGCCCTCTATGCGATGTGAAAAAAATCTTGATCCCCTTGACTTGGAGAAAAGGAAAATGGAAGCTAAACACATAGAAAACCGTATGTTTTTCTGTATTTACAATTGAGAAGGGATAAACTGTAACCTACTTCGAAAATAAATTTTACGCCTACACTCTACGTAAACTAATAATCTTGAACCTTCCGCCACAAGTCGCGGGTCTCCCGCAATTCTGGAAAATGAAATTTTTTTCGTGCAAGGATCTATCAACTGAATAAAACACAAACACTTGGGCTTTGCCCGCACTACAGTTGTGTCTCGAAAATGGTCACTTCGTGACCATTTTCGAGACACAACTGTAGTGCGGGCAAAGCCCAAGTGTTTGTCGTGACCATTTTCGAGACACAACTGTAGTGCGGGCAAAGCCCAAGTGTTTGTGTTTTATCCTGTAAATTTTATTGACATTTTTCCTCATATCCTTATGGAACACTCGAAATATTCAGCTTTCTAATGCAACATTGCCGTTCTGTAGATATTTTGGTATTTTTGTTTAAGGTGGCCATGAATAAGGTTAAATAGAGAGCCACCCAGAGGAATGTAATGAATAGAGTTGAAGTATGCTAGCCTCAACTCTTGTATTCCTCATTTTGAAAACTGATTAAGCAGCACGGAAGTAATCTTCAGATACATTATCATTTATTTCGGAAAAGGGCGCTCCTAGCGGAGCCATGTTGGCGAATAAAGTTCGAACAGCAAGGCTGATGAGTGCTGCACGACTGCTGGCTCGCGCTAGCTTTAAATATTATTTGTATGAGGAATTGTGGATGTAGTGTCGTCGTCCTCTATAAAACCTGTGGTGCCTATTTTTGGAAGCTGCCTAAGAAGGTGATGTTTCAGAAAATTGTTGAAATCTCAATTTTTTCTTCTTTCACGTAAATTTTATGTATGAAATGATAAAGAAATGTTCTTACTACTTTTCTGTATTTTTGACATGTTTCATGTCTTTACTCTGACCCTACCCTCATTTGAAAATTTACGTTAGCGTGCGCGTAAGGTGGACTATTCTACTAGACTTATACTAGAGCAAAAAAAGAAGCGAACGAGCCGAGCGTGAGCCTCAGAAAGCTATTAGCCTCAAATATTCTAAACTAGATTCATACCAGCGCAAAAAAGCTATTAGCTTTAAATATTCTAAACTAGACTCATATTAGACCGCATGGTGAATCTCCTCATGGTTACACCACCCCCTTCAACCCCATTTAAAACACCAGGAAAATTTTCGGATTTTGCGAGGCCACTCCAATGGCATGACCAATTCCCCTTATATAATGCTGCTTGATGATACATAGTTTCAAAAATCCGTATCCGCCTTAAAAACACTTTTCTATGGACTTGAATTGATCCATTAATAACAATCAAGACAAAGGTATCTTTCATAAGAGGAACTGAGGTACTTTTCCCTTGATCGACTCAGTATTACAAATTCTGCACTATCAGCCCACAATGAACAGGAGAAAAGTATCTCTTGTACAAGTGTCTAGGGTACCTTTCTCTTGATCGCAAGAAATCCGTATGTTACGTCAAATCTTTAAAAATAGAAAAATCCGTAGATCTGGCATCCTAGCCCTTATAAGACATGAAACATGATCTTTATTCATATGGCTACGCAAGAAAATTTTTTCGATATTGACAAAGATATTTTAGTTTCATACTTGTTTATGGCACTTTTGCCGCATCACCTTTTCAGGCACGACTCTAGTGCTACCTGTATTTGCATCCACATTCCACATGCGAATTGCATATTCTTTCCAAAATTGAATAGTCGGGTAGAAAAAGGGCCCTAATACAGAAAGTAGTTTTTTTTAAAAAAAAGTTTAAAAATTCAGTCTCACAGGAATGCTATGAAGAAAGATTCAAATGTCATGAAAATTGGTATGATTTTAGAAGAATGTGCGAACTGCAAAATTACTAAAAAATCGAACGCTAAAGTGTTTCTTAACTGCCGCTGGAGCGCGTCATAGTCTGTGACAGTAGGGTCCGTTTTGCAATTATCAAATTTTCATGCTTTATAGCAATCTTTTGGACCTCTACAAGAATGATAATATAAATAAATGAGTTTAAACACAAGGCCCGTTTGTGCAAAGATTTGACTGCTGTAATAATGGGTATTTTTGAGTATAAAATAGCCATTAGTGATTTTACCAAACTGACAAAGTTTACCTTAATGACCTTATGTAAACCGCAAAAATTAATATTTTTCACTCCGTTAGAGACCAAGTTCTCAGTTTTTGAAACAACAGAAAAACACGACTACCTTCATTCTATATGTTTACAACTACCAACTGAACCTTCAATCATGCATAGTCGTCTAAATTTTTGTCAGGTGAAGGGAGAAAGTGCTGATTTCAAATCACTAAAAATCAAAAAAGGGCCCCAACAAGAGCTAGACGCTCTTTTTCTACCCGACCATTCAATTAGTTTTGGCAGCGCCAACATGGTTTCTTCTGTTTTATCATGTCTTTATTCTCTTTCATCTCCTTATCACTCTTCTAGAGAAAATTATTTTCAGAAAGGAAATAATTAGCAAAGCTAAGGATGATTTGACGCCAGAGGGAGAGGAGGACTTGAAAGATAATTTGAGATAGCACTCAACAATGAGAAAAAATATCTAAAGATCTCTCATAGACAAAAGTTGTTTAGTTTCTTTGGGTCTTAAATTTTACTTAAATTCATGTACAAACAAGCCTACTTGAACTTCTTAAGGACGTGCTTTGCATGCAAGCAAACTCCGAAACGGTGTACGAACAGGGTGGGGCAGAAAGATGTTACCAGTCAACCGGGGAACTCCACGAAATTCTCGGGGAATCCTCGCGGAGTTTTTCGTTCAAGTGGTAACATCTTTCTGTCCCACCCTACATCCCAAAATACCCTGCAAGGTTCGGCCTACTAGTGGTCACTGGGCGACGCTTATCGGGTGTGCGTGGGTGGTCCTGTTGAGGAATGATTTTATAAGACTTCGCAAAAAGTTTCTCAAAGCTCCATTTTTCGACGAATTTTTTAGATCTTCAGAAATGTTGTACAGTGATAGACTATAAAATTTTACAACATCTGAAAATGGACAAATTTTTGATGATTTGAAAGTGAAATAAGAAGCGTATGGAGGAAAATTTTAAAATTCTACTATACCACCTCAAGTTGAATTTATCTGAAAAACATACCAAGAAGCTAGAAAAATCCATCGAAAATTCGAGCATTGAGAAACTTTTTGCGGTATCATATTTTTAATAAAAAATGATTTCACGAATGAAGCTCACCCTTAATAATTTCAAATTATTGTAAACCACTATTTAATAGGTAATATCATTCTGCCCGCCATTATCTTTGTAAGTATGCAGAGCTCAGCCGTTGTTAAGGTATACCTTAGAGGAAGCAGTGGTCTTGGAGAAGTTTAGAATTAGGCTAGGCACTCGTAATTCAAGTGTTTTCATTATTGGTCTCTGCGCAAAGACTCACTAGCCCAAAACTCTTTTGTTGAAAAAAAGAGAAAATGTGTACGAATAAATTATCGCGCCAATACATCGGAATCAATAGAGACGGTAATCGAGTAAATTTCATTCCTCGTTCTTTCGGAAACATAGTTCTAATTCTGTAAAGGGATTTTCACTCTTAAAATCTTTACCATACATCATAATTCAAGTGTATCATGATGATACATGCAGTAACATGATTCGAAGACTTATAGTAAGCCAGCATTAGTTAGCTACGTTGATATGTGTTAGCATGCATACTTTTTACTTCCGCTCGAGGGTGCTTTATAATTTATGTATAATTGAACTGTGTTTACGTTACCATTTTATAATTAGGGATTTCCATAAATTAATGCTGCATCAGTTTTCCTGTTTTTCTTTTTCTGAAAAAATTCTTCAGAGTCACGACGCTGAGAAATCCTCTTCATTGATGCGCTCCAACATCGCCGAAAATACTTCCTTTATAGTTCCAAACTTTTGTCTGGTGTACCTAAATGAGTCTTAATAATAATAATTTTGAAAGTATGTCAATTCTTTTTCTTCTCGCCCCGTCGAATGTGAGAAACACAAAAAAGAAATGTGAGCTTTGAACCTAGAATTCCGACTGAGTTTCTCCCCACAGAAGAATTCAAGAGTAGGTACTAGTTATAGGACGTAAGTTCAGGTCTTTCAGTTGCGAACTTTAACCGTGTTGATGTCGACTAAGTCATATCAGTGATGCAAACAACAAAGACATGATAGCAGTCAGCCGATGCGAACAACAGCCAACAATACTTAGTCCACGGTTCCGTAACGCGACGGACGAGATGCGTGCTAGCATGAGAAGAAGTGAAGCTTCATCAACACCCCCTCCCACGCATTGAGTCAATAATTTCTAGTTAAAAGTTGCATTAGGCCAATACAAGTAGATGCAAATCGAGATCAAGGTCAATGCAATTGGTAGTAATCCAAAGAATACAGACCAAAAATTAACGTGTCAGGAAAAATTGGTAGTAATCCAAAGAATACAGACCAAGAATTACGTGTCGGGAATAAGCAGGCCGATGGGTAATGCCACAATCCAAAGAATGTAGACGCAAATACCCAGGATACAAGATTTTTATTAATCACGGAAAAACAGGAATCAGCTTAATACAATTAGAAACCATAAGAGGAAAACGTAGATTAAATTTTACTTTCAAACTTCTAGATATCAATTATTTTAAAGTGTGAGTGAGTGAGTTAAAGCTAATCAATAACATAATAATACTAAATAATAAATAAATAATAATAATAATACATAATTATTGAATTTACGGGAGACATTATTATTTTTATTTTTTATTATTTTTGAACGTCTAAGTTACTCGAATCAAGTCAAGGTGTAAATAATCACCATAATCACGTGTAATTTCAATTTCATTTCGGGTATTCTGTCAAACAGAAAAAACAAGAAATACGTATTTAGATTTCTAGTGCGCGCATTTATCAATCAATTTATTCATTGTGCTGACTCAGTCGTACTTATTAACTGACCACACAGTCTTGAAAAAGGCTCTTCTAAGAGAGGCTTGGTTAAAATGTCGGCCAGTTGCTCAGTAGTTGGGACTTGAACAATCTTTAGCCGATTAGTTTTTACATATTCTCTGACTTTAAAAAATTGTAGCTCAACATGTTTGATTCTAGATCTATTAATAGCAGGAGTCTTACATTGCCTTATCGCACCAATATTATCTTCATATATGGTAATCGGGTATGAAACAGGATGAACTAACTCTTCAGTCAGTTGTGTGATAAATAAAAGTTCATGAGCAGTTTCATTTATAGCTTTATACTCAGCTTCAGAAGTACATTCAGCAATGCTGCGTTGTAAACGCGAACACCACGCAATAGGACACCCATACATTCGAATTATAAAAGCAGTAGTGCTACGTCTCAACTTTTCCGCACCATGATCCGCATCAGAATAGGCATCAAACATTACAGGATCCCTACAATCAATTTTTATACCAAATTTTCGTGTGCCCTGTAAATAGCGTAAAATTCGCTTGACCATAGCCCAGTGTATAGGCTGAGGATTAGATTGATAACGAGCTAGGAAAGCCACTGCAAAGGCAATATCCAAACGAGTGTAATTAGCTAGGAATTGTAGACAACCTAACGCTTGTTTGTATGGAAAAATTTTTTCATCATCAGTTGGCAAAATTTTATGATTATGAATTAGAACAATAGGTGTTTTAACTGGATGTGCATTCTGCATAGAGAATTGTTTTAGTACTTCGCTTACATATTTTTCTTGGTGTAAAAACACAGACCCTCCACTAAGTTTCTCAATTTCTATTCCAACAAAACGTTCAGGAAAACCAAGGTTTCTGAATTTAAACCTAGATTCAAGAGTTGTCAAGAAATTTTGAATCATGTTATTGTCAGATCCTGTCAAAATGATATCATCTACATATACTACCATTAGAATAAACAAGTCAGGACATTCAGGATTTCTTTTACAGTAAACGCAGGGTTCACGAGGTGAGGATTTAAAATTAAGTGATTGCAAGTATGAATTAAATGTTCGAAACCAACAAATAGGAGCTATGGCTAAGCCGTATAAAGCTCTATTGAGTTTGCATACAAATTTTTTACTGTCAAACGGGAGTTCAGCAGGTACTGTTACATATTTTTCACGGTCAATAATTCCATTTAGGAAAGCATTCTTGATATCTAGTTGAATCATACTCCAACTATTCTTCATTGCCAAGGTAAAAATCCATCTGAAGATTATAGGATGCGGGGTAGGAGATGCTTTTTCTTCTTTTGCATAACTTTCAGGATCCTTACACCCAACAACTACTAAGCGAGATTTTCGAGTACCATCATGCTTAATGGTGTGTATCCACTTGAGAGGGATTGGTTTAGTTTTAGAAGTTTTCTCAACAACAGTCCAGACATTATGAGTTTTCATTGCATTCATTTCATCATCAATTGAGGAGGTCCATAAATGGGCTTGGGGGCCACGTGTGGCTTCTTCATGAGAGATTGAATTATCATCAAGGCAGAACATGTCCTTAATATAGTGACCATAATTATCAAAAATTCTCAAACTACCATTAAGATTTAAATGATTTAACTCAATAGCTATATCATCACTTTCAGCATCTGGCTGAACTTCAACATCAGTATCATCAACAGGAATTTCTTGGTATGTTACTTGACACAAAATTTCATCTTTAGAACTTCCCCCTCCAATCAGTTCATTTTTAGCTAAGGTTTTACTTCTTGTGATACGCTCAGGAAATACAAGAGACTCGTCTATAATATTTGGAAAATCATTTTTGTACAGAATTGATTCATCAATTTTAAGACTACAAACTGGGTGTTCAGTATTATCATTGGCATTCCATGCTAAATAACCTGTAGAGGTAAACCCCACTAAATACATTCTTGTTCCTCTTACTGTCCATTTTTGACCAGCAGGTACCTTCTCATTTTTAGCACAAATACGTGAACCAAAAATTTTAATTTGTTCTAAATTAGGTTTTTTATTGTAAAACATTTCATAGGGTGTAATGAAGTCAATACTAGAATGTGGTGTACGGTTGTATAGCCAACATGCAGTTTCAGCAGCATACATCCACATGCGAGCGGGAAAACCTGATTCAAATAATAAAGACCTTGTTCGCTCCTCTAGAGTACGATTAACTCTTTCAGCTGTACCATTGTGCTCGTGGGCAGAGGGTTCAGCAGGATTCATTTCAATTTCATATTTATCAAGAATATTCTTAGTGACTAAGCTCGTAAATTCCGTTCCCATATCGCAGCGAAAAATATTAAATTGACCAACACCGGGATATTTTCCACAATTTGTACGACAAGCATTATCAATTCCATTTGGAACTTCAGTTTTATTTTTAAGAATAAAAATTTGCAAGAAACGAGAAAAATCATCCAAAATACACAGGATATACTTTTTGAAGTAACTTTCTGGAGTCACTGGACCTATTAAATCAGCATGTAAAATTTCTCCTACACGTGTTGCGGGTTCGCGATCTTTGTTGAAAATTTTTCGAGTCAGTTTAGCTAGAGCACAAATCTCACAATTACTTTGATCCTTTTTACAAATCACATCACTCATACCTTCAGATACATGTTGTAACTTGTGAATGTAGGGAGCAGACACGTGAGCCATTCTACGATGCCAAAGTTCACCTTCTTTCATTTGAGATTCCCTCTGCTGAGGAGATAAGCGTTTTTTATTCTTCAGATTTGTTTTATTACATGAAATCTGAGTATCAGTAACATTTGAAGCGGGAGTTTCACTCTTAATAAGAGATTCAAGTTCAGGAAGAGAATTTCTTTCGTCAATTACTTCAAAAACATTTTCATGAATCATTTTTATTTCAGTACTATTATTGACAATCGAGATTTGATTTTTCGAGTTGACTGACTGGGGGTAATTTTCACGTTTTGAGTTACCAATTGACTCGCATAAAAGGGCTAACACGTAATAAATTCTGCCTTGTACAATAAGAGGTGCAAGTTTTCGATTGTGTTTTCTAGAGACAATTGAACCAGTTTTAACATTTAATATGACAGTTGTGTGAAATTGTTGGTTAAAGGTGTTGGCACTGAGGATTATTTTCTTGGCATGGGGTACAAACTGAACATTTTTAACAAGGAGCATAGTTTTTTGTTTCTTAAACTCAATAATTACAGGAAGAGTTCCTTGCCCTATTGACTTCAATGGTATATATTCGTTTAATTCATTCAACGTAGTTACTGATAAGGGATTTTCATGGGCAACATAATCAATTAGAAAACTGCGATTAAACACAATATGATGCGAGCTACAAGAATCAACTAGTACTTTACTTGGAATATTAAATGTATTAGACTCACTTTTGTTCAAATTTTGGCACTCGCGAGCAAGATGACCATATCCAAAACAACCAAAACACATAGGACCAACATTTGGACAATTCTCAGGAAGATGGAAATAATCATTACATTTCTTGCACCTAACCTTCTCCTTTTCAGAGGCGGACATGCTTTTGAGCTGTTCAAGTTGAGCAGGCGTGTACTTTTCATATAATTTACGAGGTAGAGAATTTTTTTGCCGAGTTTTGAGGAAGAGGTTTCTGTCTCTTGAAGGGATTACTTTCACCACGTTTACCACTATTTCCATCATAATCCCCACGTTCTCGATTGTATTCATTTTCTTTGTGAAACTCAGCAAACCGTTTCCTGGGATTTTCATACCCACTACTAGTGGCACTGCGTCTGCTGTCAAATCTACCACGACTTCTAAAAGCTTGATCCAATTTTGATAAATCCACATCTAGAAACATTCTTTTGACATTTTCGAGTGTGCGCTGCTCAGGTGTAAGATTAGTAACATGGTTATAGAAGGTGTAGAGAGGGGAGCTAGCGTTGTAAATATCTCGAATTTTCGATAAAAAATTTGAAATCTTGTACTCCTCTGAAAAAGTACACTTCTGATCAGAAT
Organism: Aspidiotus destructor; assembly: GCA_035079395.1. NCBI lineage: Eukaryota > Metazoa > Arthropoda > Insecta > Hemiptera > Diaspididae > Aspidiotus > Aspidiotus destructor. The sequence continues at coordinate 2,603,105 of JAVHKZ010000003.1, read as the reverse complement.
AATCATCCATCAATTGCTCAAATTTGGCGACGTATAAAAGTTTATCAAAACCTGGCTTGAACGCAAGATGTTCCCACCGACGATTAATTTGAACAATGTCTTGAGTAATTGAATTTTGGTATAAAGTACTCACTTTGTTATACGCTTCATAGCTAGAACTGGAATTTTTAATATAATTCCAAACATGACGACTTACAGTAGCCTTCAGATATCTTAAAATATGTGAGTCCAACGCATTACGCTGATCTGTCGGCATAAATGTGGATTCGGCTTTCAGTTCCTCGATAAATTTAGTTAGATTGGCCGCAGACAGCTCCAATTTAATCATCTGGTCCCAGGGCTTAAAATTCCTACGCGCCGAGAGCAGCTCATGTTCCTTATATTCACGAATTTTCAGCGAGGGGACCGACATCGCTGAAGAGGAAGATGTACCAACCGTATTATGGAAATTACCAGGAAGAATTTTTAACAGAGCTTGAATCTGTTCCAATGAGAACATCGGCACAGACGCATTTGACGTATTCGAGAGTGATTCAGCATTATTCGTATTCGCGAGGGTGGTCTTCACAGGTACAGAAGGGGCCGTATCCCCCAACAAGCACTCATTTTCCACAATTTCGTCTTCACCATTCTCATTCATATTCAATGAGAAGTCATCGGTTACATTTACATTCCCATCTGACGCACCACCATCGCCAGCGCCATACAAAAGATCGTTTTCATCGATTTCACTCATTTTTTTTTTTTCGAGAAGAGGACACAAGAGAGAAAAAGAAAAGTCGGACAAGGCCTTGAGGATCGAAAATACAGGAGAAAAGAGAGAGAAAGATATTTCACGAACTGCTACCAAGTTATAGGACGTAAGTTCAGGTCTTTCAGTTGCGAACTTTAACCGTGTTGATGTCGACTAAGTCATATCAGTGATGCAAACAACAAAGACATGATAGCAGTCAGCCGATGCGAACAACAGCCAACAATACTTAGTCCACGGTTCCGTAACGCGACGGACGAGATGCGTGCTAGCATGAGAAGAAGTGAAGCTTCATCAACAGTACTTCTGTCATTCTATTCGACTCACTCAAAAAGAAGCGAGATGGAGGATACAAAGAAAATAAGAATTTTTAGCGAGATTTATTGAAAACAACTGCGCAGAATGCGCGAGTATAGAACCAGAATAATACATTTTTTCCAATAAAATTTTCAACATTTTTATTTGAAAACTCGGAATATAAGTATGCGTTTTTAAGTAAAGTGTATCTATCCACTTTCAGTCGTGGATGGGAGAGAAAATCTCGTGTATGAATTTTTCTACCGCGTGGCAAACTTTTTAGGGCAGTGGGACTGACGATACTGAGAAATTTTACATCATTTTATACGTTTCTTGAATATTTTAGGTTAGGACGCAATAGAACTGTTGTAACAAAGACCACGCGAATAACGTTTAGAGGTACCTTACCTGTAATACAGTATTTTAATTTTTCATCAGTGGTTGTTTAACGCATTTTACTTCGTAACGACGTCACGAGTAAATCGAAACATCAACTCGCTTAATAAACTGAATCTCGAAACAAAAAAGTTGGTTGGCCTTTTTCATTTATCTCGGCTATTTTAAAGAAGCGGAAGTAAAAGGTATCGTGAAACTGAATTAGCGTTACGTGCAAGAGGTGTGGATCTACGTCCTAACTAACGCAGGAAAAGGTTACATTAGTCTTCGAAGAAGTCCGCTGAACCCTGCCATCACCTCTTATATGTCCCAAGTTCGCCAGTTTATCTTTACACGGCTCAGTAAATGGTCACTAAAAGTTCATTCGTCAGCCTATACATACTTTACTTAGTCATAATTGAGACTGAAGAATTTAAGAAGTTACTTAAAATTTCTCGATATCCACTCGTATCCCACTCGTATGAAAAAGGTGAATGAGCAACAAATGTTGGTTCTACGTACCCATTTTAATGGAAAAACTCAGTTTCGACAAAACCAAAAAGCGATTTATTGTTTGATTGAACGGGCTTCCATGAGCGACTGTAATGATGTGTTGCGTTTGCCTCCATACTAGGAAAATCTCAGGTAACTTTCATGTTTGTTTCTACATGATTCCTTTGTAACACTATTGAAAATTTTTCATGATGTTCGTTTTGACAAACCTTAGAAGTGAAAATTACTAAAATCATTGACTCGACTATCATGAACTCTGTAGACTTGGGTAGGGCAAATATATTGCAGAGAAATTGCAACAGTGTCTTGAATATTTTCTTGGTGCTTGGGAAATGGATCGTGCAATGAGGAGTGGAAAAACCGAAGTTGTAAGCATGAAAAAAATACATAAAATGCCTCTAAGCCTGCAAGTATAACCTGACTAGATCCGTTTATACAGTATATTGTATTTTTGATGATTAGCCTACGCCCGGCCATAAGCCTAGTTAAGGACTAGTAAAGTCCTGGGGGGTGGTTTTTCTCCGTTCTATTATGGGTCTAGTTTAGGACTGATAAAATCCTGGTATAGACCTAGTATAAAGCCATTATAAAGCTAGTATAAAGCTAGTATATAAGCTGGGCAAAGTGAACTCGCTGGGTGAACTCGCAAATTTTTGAATCACCCACAGAGTATAGAGGGTGAAGAGGGCGGGGCATGCGCAGGGTAGGGTGAAGGGGGCACTCGGAAAATTTTAAATTAAGGGTCAGGGCAGAGTAAAGACATGAAACACGTCAAAAGAGGTCAATTGAAAGGTTTTCTTCGTGGCAAAGTAAGCGGGCTGGAAGAATTAAGTGTACATTGAAATCGATGGTGTGGGTTTACACGAATTGCTTACATATCTTATCCTTAGTCCAATAAATATGACTTTTTCTCGTTTGGAATTTCTGTTGAAGGTCCACCAAGGAGCGCAGTCAAATAGTGAGCATTTGTTCGATACAAAGAATCGGTTGTAAACGTGATTTCTTCAGGAAGTACTCCACCCTTGTAAGATGAAAGGTATAGCTGGTGCGAGAGAGTTGTCTTCGATATTTTTGGAGGAAGTGGCCCTTTTGGCTGCTTTCTAAGCAGTTTTGTACAAAGGTAGATCTATGTCCCCGAGGGTTCATATGTATGTGATGTTCTTTTGGTCGGGCTGGAGGGAATGTCATACAGGCAAGCAAGAATGGCCACAAGTTGGACAGAGGATAAAGAGGCTGTATCTTGAATTTATTGCAATACTAATTTTCTGTCTATGTTTTGTACCTTTGCTCTGACCTCTCTGCCATAATTCCAGAATTTGCGTCCGTACCTACCTAATACCTAGACTTGGGTCCTCCCTTTTCTGACCACTTCATGTATTCTAGGTTTATACTAGCCTTATTCTAGATTTCTAGACCTAAAGTAAGCTAAGAAGGAGGGTAAATCAGTTTTCCTAATATACAGTGTACTAGTCTTATACCAGGCTTTGTTGAGAAGTTGCCCTACGAAGTTTTACCAGCTATCCAAAAGTGACGGGCTCGTCAGCTTAGCATACAGTATATTCTAAAAGCTAGTTAACAGGACGGACGGCTAGTATACTACTTTGAGAAAGCCGCGAGTAAGCTCCCTTGAAGACTAGTTAGCCTAACATACAATGTGTTTGTCACGCTGAGTCCCCACTCGCTCCGCTTGTTCGCCCCTGACAGTATGCTTACGTAGATATACTAGACTAAGGTTGAGGTACTTCTTTAGTCTCGAAATCTAGTTTGCCTCCTGACACTTCGTCTTCCCCGAAAGCTATGTGGTAAGTTTGACATGCAGTGAAATAGACTTGAATGATAATAAAGTAACCAGTGCAGAACTAAAATACAATATCAAAGATATGAAACATGATCTTTATTTAGGTATTAAGCTTTGTCAAAACATTTTCTTTCGAATTGTACAGTTGAGCATCGTCCATTGAAGGAAAAAATAATTTATGAGATATCGAGAAGAATGAACTGAGAACTTTACCACCAAAAACGAAATTTTGGAGATCGATTCGAAAATGAAATTAGTAAATCCACAAGTTGGAAATTCATTATTTCTGGTTTTTTTAACTGTTATTGGGGAAACGAAAAAGTGGGGTTCTTGGAAGACCTCAGAATAGACCAAAAACGAGAGATCACAATTAAAAATTTTTTAGGATTTAATCAAATGACTCAAAAAACGAAGAGAACCCAAAGGTTTCTGTCCAGGCACTTTTCTTTCCACAACCCTGTTTTACAATATTTAAAAGTCCATATTAAGGTATATTTCACTGCCGTATGTACCGCAAAAAAGTCACGCATACTATCTTACGTGTTTTGGAAAATTCCATCCGTCTTGAAAAGTTTGAATCCTTATAACTTCCCCAAGCAATACGAGTAAGTACTCCTACCATAGGAAAAAGCACGAAAGTGTTTGATATCATATTTTCTTACTGGAACAGTATTTATTCCGCTGCGTCCTCATCGGATAACGATTGCTCCGGATATTTCGTGATAAACCACGAACTGATTAAATTTTTCTTATTTTCTGATTACCGAATATCCTCGGATTCGAGCGTTCATCTTTATCGTGTTAACACAGGTTTTCTTCTGCGTAATTTTTGTATGTAAATACGCTTATTTATTTTAATATAAAAGCGGTTACATACCGAAATTAATTTCAACCATTTAATTAATTGAGTCTATGTACTAGTTAACAGTTACACTGTGTCCCACTTAACTTTTATCCGAAGCGCAAGAGACACAGACATAATATGAAACTTAACCGTGAAAACTAAACACAGCGAACCACGAGCGAAGAGGATTATTTTGGTGGCACCTTCTCTATTATAATTTTGAATTTAATCAAGATCGAAGGAAATTGAATATTTTCCTTGTAAACATGAGTAATACTAATTATTTTTTCGAGCGTATTCTTCTCAGGTAGACGGAATGTTAATGGCGCATTGCGGTTTCGGGAAAATGAATCAACGACGAAAATTTCAGAAGCGTGACAGATTACACTAAAAACGCGTGAGTGTCATCGTCTCGAAATTTCAATTTTAAAGAGAGTCTAAGATTACAAAACGACGCTTGTTGTAGAAAAATTCTTGCACAGAAACGAGGTAAATAATTTTCGAGAATAAAGGGACACTTGAAAAAGGGTAAAAGGAGAGTTTTGTGAAAAGAAAGCAAGAGTGCTGATCGGATCGCAAAATTTATTCAAAAAAGAAATATTTTGCAGATATAACGGATGTACGAGTAACTCCTATAATGTATGGGCTGAAATTAGTCTCAAATTATGGAGGCCTTCGGCTGTAGGCCGACTGAGTTCTCTTTTCCTACTGCGTTAGTTTTATGAATGAATGCACGAAAGCGCGAAAAACATAAGATTATAGAGGGTGTCAACGGATCTTCAAGATTTCATTTATTCACGTGAACAAGCATAATTTGAGCTCAGTATTATGTCTAGTGCACAATAGACCGATTCACTGGTGATATCACAGTGTTGATAATAGTGAGCGACACTGAGTCGAAGTACTCATATTTGTAATCGATACTCGTATCTACAGGGGTGCTCTGATCCCTTTGGTTCAATGAAGAAACCCTCCTTAAGCTTCAATTTCACATAGCTAAAAAAAAAAAGGCGGAAAAATTTGTATACACCCCCCCCCCCCTAAAACGAATATGAAGAATCGTCTTCATGAAAATGGCCTCACAGTACCCCTTGCAATATTACGATTATTGACGAGCTAATCATGATATCAATTTCCATAAGAATACAGGAAGAAAGATTCGGTTATGTACTTATAGAGATATTCAAAAACAATACATGTCTTATGAATTGTAGAGGTCTCTAATCAGAATCTAAAACTTCTCCCGAATTCAAATATGTAGCTTCGATTGCTAGGGTACTTCTCGTTTTTGAATATTATGGGATGATTGAAACGTTCCCTGTGTATTTTTATAAGGTTCTAAAATGGCTGCCCTAAAGGCAGCAACAGAGAACTAGCCTTTTAACGGAAATCGAGGATGTTGACGTCACGGAGAATCGGTCTTATGTCATTACGCCTCTTTAAGCAGAAAACAAAAATGAATTAGGTTCAGAGAAAAAGCCATAAAACAATCACATACAATCCAGATCTCCTATCTCGGATTCCTGAGCTTGTGAGCGGAAGCGGCTGGACCGCCTCTTTTTGAGCGTCAAACCATACTCTATTCTTAATTTTACCATCTCTCGACTCTCCCATTATTCTTCGTCGTCAAGCACGCAAAATATTCACACTAACTTGAAATCCTCCCTTTCTCACACGCTCAACATTAAGGCCCTTCCCCCATCATTTCAGCAATCTTTCCTTAGCTTTTCCCCATTGTCAATTTTCGACTAGACCTTACAGAAGTTTCTTTATTGATAAATCAGTCGCAGGCAACACATTTTAGAACTATTCAACGAATTCTTTAACCATACCATATTTCTCATAGATGGCTGAAAACTTAATCATGAAGTTGGGTACGCCTACTTCATAAACGAGGAAATATTAGCATATCGTTTACAAAATACCGCGTCAATTTGTCCAGCTAAATTAGACGGAATTCTGGCTTGTATAATCACGGATCGCTCCACTCTGGCCCGGAGGAAAATAGATCCTCCTAACGGATTCCTTATACTCTCTTCAAACTATGACTGATTCATTCTCAAATAATCTCTTGATCGGACGTATTTTCATAGCACTTCATACTACTCAGTTAATAAACTCCCACCTACACTAGTTTGGATTTCGGGCCATATCGATTTCCCACTCAGATATATAATTATTAAAGAACCTAGATATCGGATTCGACACAATACCTGTGAGCGTTTGGGTGGCAAGCGACACGCGGAAGCGGTGCAGGGTACGCTACCTTTTCACACGCGTCTCTATTTATGGCAGTGTTAGATAAGTTATCTTTATTAAATACGTCGGTGAAAAACCGCTTTTAGTGCTCGCTTTGGAGTCTGGTGAAGGAATGAATGTTTCCTTTTTTTTGTGATTACCAAGTCACTTCCCTTATGAGTAATAGGGCGACTTTCTAATTTGTATTCTATTGTGTTTCATTTGATGATAAGGTGACGTCATTTCATAGTTGTATTGCATGCTTTAACAGGCAGCTATACTAGAAATTATTTAAAATTGCCAAATACTTTATTCTTTCGATTGACAATGTTACTAGAAAATTTACTTGAAAATTTCAGCCCGAAAGAATCAATTTACATTCTGTTATTCGTGCTCAAATGTTGTGCAGCGTCTTATGCAAGTTTTGTTTCCTATACTCACACTCACGGAGCTCGCTATGCAACCGCCTATCACAAAAACTCAACATGTGTTTTACAGCGAGTCTGATATCTAGGTATGTAAGTAATATATCTATGGATGCAGTAGATAAAATGCCCAAAAAGCCCCTGTTTTACAACCCACCCGATCCTCTCTGAAAATGACATTCCAATATTCAGTTAGCACTGAATAACTACCTATACCATGAAACTATCGACTCAATTTCAACTTACTTACGCACCGCTCAGTTCTGCAAACTTTTCCAGAACACTTCCTAACCTCTCATTTCTGTCGCCAAATAACCACCATTTTGATCCATGGTAATTATATCATACCCTTACCTACGTAATTCAAGTCATATCAATAAGTTTGTAGCGACAAAAAAATAACCCATTCGTGAATTTAATGCTCGTTAAATAAATAAATAAATTTCGAATGGTATTGAAAAACTCGAGTCTCACCGACCAAAAAATCGTTCAAAACTTTTTTTCTTCTTGCTAACTGATGGAAAATAATAACCCTCAGATTTTCTCGTGAATTTGTGAAATTCTCAAGATCTTGCTCTTCTATAACCGCGTCAATACAATGTAAATATGTACACAACAAAATCGGATTATTGAAATACCTTCCTTCCGCGAAAAAGTTATACGTGTACGGCATATTTTTTTTGGAATAGTCACCCGTATCTATCGTCAATAAAACACTTACGTAAGTCGTAAACAAGAATTTGGTTACATTAACTCAATTCACAACCCCTCGAGACTCGGATAGAAATAAGTTTACTATTCATTTTTTATATTTCTTCGATGCAAGAGTTACAAAATCACGAAATAATGAACACGCGTAAGAGTTTTTTGCTTAAAGATGCTGCCTCATGCTTGTATAATATAGCCTGCCAAGATATCATGAGGGGGATAAAATGAAAATTTTTCCACCTTATGAAATGGTGTATCATGTCTTTTGGGTTTTTTACCACTACATCCGAGGAATTTGACCTACTGGGTAGTGTATGCTTAGCCTACAATCGAATCTAGATATGTAGATGGGAGATATGTTGGCCAAACGTTAAAATTTTCCTAAGTCGCTTTTCTCATCAGATCTCTCAAGTGGGTCAACATTATCTGATACAATATTTTTGGTGTCGTTTTTCGCAGCTGACCGCCAGCTTGAAGGCATCACTATCAGGAGACCAGTTTGTTCTACGCAATGCTCGATCTCCTCAATGGTAAGTGAAGGGGCCTTTAGCCTTATATCTAATATTATGAAAAATTTAAAGTCTCTTTTTATAACATCATGCCTACCACTATAGCAGTCTTCTCTATACGGTCTCATATTTGTAACTCAAAGATCGAGAGTTTTTCCAATTCCTTTTTTCATACGGGGAAGAGAATCACACATACGAGCCATAATTCGCATCACAACCGAAGTTGCAAATGTTAGTACCCCATTACGTAAGAACACCTGGAGGCGATTTATGAATGTGTGCGATGGATTTTTCCATTTTCACTAGCATAGCGCCACCTATAGGTCACGTTAATATCCCAGTTGGTAAAAGAGCACAATTCGGGCCGGCCATCTGCTAGGATCGCTAATTATGCGCGTGGTTCGTTCACCTAAAATGTTATTTTTGCCGGAATTGAAAACGGGAGCTCAACTATGGCGGTATATGAGAGAAAAATGAAAAGAAGATTTTGTCATCTCATCTAATTGGTAGAATTTTTATTTGTGAACATCTTTCATGGGATGTCCGGAAGCCAAAATCTGCTTCATGCAAGTGTTAATTTGATTTCTTTACTTCTTCCCCATATACTGCCATAGTTTAGTTAGCTCCCGTTTTCAATTCCTCCCCGCTCGGTAAAAATGTAGCGCGACGCTAGCGCTATTCGGCCCAAATGTATGGACACTTAAAATAATTTTATTGAAAACACAACCGGTTTCAGACGCATGCAGCTCTTTATCATGTCTTTAACGAAATTGAAATACAAATACTCGATAATATTATTGGACGGACAATCGGCTAATCCACCAATTCCATCTTTTCATCAGAATAGATCCGACTCTCTTATCTAGGCTGTAGGTCGTACCTCAAGCCTCACTGTTCTGCCCAGTTTATTGGACGCTAATCGCAATAGGCCTTTCCTCTCGACTTAAAGACTAGATTAGCCCTCCTGGATAAAAGCAGAGCCCACGAGATCAATTATAATGACCGCAGTGTTCGATAATATTGGCCAATCCGGACGCGCACGTTACTAGATTGTTTCCACAAAGTCGAAAGTTTTGTTTTCGTTCCCCATATCATCGAGTCTTGTCAAAATTTTGAGACTTCTCTATTGTGTCACCAAGTGTCGTTTCGCGCCAATAGGCTCATTGTTTTTTCATGTTCTGGCGTTTTACGCTCTTCAATAACTCATATTACGTCACTCTTGTTTCATCTGTTTTGTTTGTGGGGGGGGGGGGGGATGAGAGAATTCTGGGAAACGCTCGCGTCTGATCTTTGTGACATCGCCAATATGTTTGACCTACTTTGGGAATTTTGAAAAATTTGATCTTTGCTACTTTAGGACTAGTATTCTTAGCCTTCATTATTCGGATTTTACGCGAGCAAACTGTAAAATACGCGTTACGCACTACTACGAACACACAAACGTACGTCGCTCGCATCAAAGTCAAGTTTAACAGACGACGCTACCTAAGAACGTATGTAGAACTGAAAATTTTAAATATTCTTTATTCAACTCCAATAAATTTTTTAGCAAAAACCTGCCCTAAATATTATCGTCGTCTTACCAAGTTATCTACACTCCCTTTGGTTGAATTTTCAAAATAAATTTCTGACAAACTTAGGACTAGCTGAAAATAGCGTTTTTCCTATCTAAATGCATGGCGATGTTTCCATTATCCTAACACTGATAGGCCTAGTGCGACGAGGAAGGAACGCTCGAGCCTGCGATTATAGGTTCAGCCACAGTCAACTAGCTAGACTGCAATGGTCTCCATTACATGAGCCCTAATCTATTAGGCTGTATGCTAAGTCAACATATTGTAGTATACCAAACACAGGTTTTTAGCTTTCATTTGCCCATAGTGTAGTATGACGTCATCAGTAGCCTTGACCTAATTCAGGTATATGTACAGGCTATGTATGCATAGGAATACAACTAAGAGAGTGTGACGTCCATTGGAAATGATTGCAGATTAATTTACAAAAGTTGAAGCGTGATATCAGAAAAATTACGACACTTGGATAGAGGAAAGGGACTCTCATGACTTTCCTAAGAATAGTCGTTTTCGACAAGCGGGCCGTGAAAAGATTATCTTCGGACCGTGATCTACCAACCTTGAAGCCTTCTGACAATTTCAATAACTTTGAAAGGCTAGAAAAATGATTCAAGACACATGATTTGAGAAAGAATGAGGTCACGAGTTCCCCCTGCCATCGCAAAGGCGCAATGGCCGCTCATTTATTTTTCCACTTCTTTTCTAGCCTTAAATAATAATGTTTTATCTTCTTCTCACCCGTTTAATTTCACCGAGTTCCTTTGCTTCAGTTTTGTTCACATTTAATGGTAGTTGGCTACTTTTGACTACAAAATTATTTAATGTTTCTAGATATTGTCTACTCTGACCTTTCTGCATAGAAAATGAGGCTTGAAGCGGCTGGTATAGCTTCGCTAATCGCAGATAAAGTATATTTTGCAACGAAAAATTTTCTGGAAGTCTCCCGCAATGACGTCACATTTTCATACCATCACCCCTTGATGAAATATAACTACCTAGCTCAAAAATCAAAATTGTAACAGCAAAGCCATTGAAAAATTTCTCAATCAATTTGTTTTTTCAATCGTTATTCTTCGGATACCCGAAAAGAAATATATTGTAAAGAAGCAGAAGTATAACTGTCTGAGGCCCAGGAAGATGCCATAGTTTCCTGTTTGATATGTTGCAAATCATTCTTTAGAAGCATTTTCTCTGAAATATTTCGCAGTTGATTTTACAAACATTTTTGAGGCCTAAGGATACTGTTCGTCGCGGTTTATTCTAAAATTTAGACTCAAAAGAACATCTGCAGTCTCTTCACAATTTCAATTCGTAATTTTTGTCCGAACTTCCGACTTCACTTTTCTGGCTCTAGGAGCTGACCTTTTGAGTGGCGAAAAAAAAATCAGGAGCCAGCTGTCAATTAAAAATAAATAGTGTCGATTTTCCTCGCGAAGTTTTCTTGTTTTACGTGAAACACGAATAGCTCGAATAAAGAATGATCGCTTAATTTATTTTCGAGGTACCTCTCTTCTCAATAATTGTGCTGTAGAATAATTTACAGTACTCTGATCCCTGTATTGATATGGTTTCCATTATTCATATGGGTACATATACGTAGAATCCTCGAACAAAAATGAAAGATCGAATCCCATACATTTGCATAAAAAAACTTAGGTACAAACTTTTCATGTAGGCAGATAGGTATACCTATGAGAAGATTACAGGGTATTAGGAACTTCGATGTTTACAATTTGATTCAAAGAATTTCATCTTGATACGAGTATTGGAATTTACTGTCTAAAATTGGCTTAAAGAAAAGATGATGCTCAGCTTATTACGAAGCCTTTTCGGTGACTGTAACGTTATGTACAAAATCTTACATTACGCAAAATATTTTACTTCCAGTTAGGTCAATTTGTAAGAGTAAAAGTTTTAGGGACAAGAGGATAGGCAAAAATGTTCAAAATCTCATCATTTTTCTCGGGTATATCATGACGGCGTTTTTGAATTATTGATATTTCCTTTGTGAAACAAGAGAAAAATCTGTACATTATTGCTTTTTCAGAACTTCGGATTTTATTTCCTGTCATTCGTTCAATGAATTCTAAAAATTGAATAGGCCGAAATCGTCTATACAGTATAGCGACTTGGTCATTTTGTTGGTTCTCCTTTCTCAAATACTGTACTAGCTTCAATTTTCGGGATTGATGTGCGAATCTCATTTTCTGACCGCGCAAAGAGTTCGAAAATTTTTTGACGTTATAATCAAAAACTCAACGTCACTATTGGTGTGACCTCAGCAGCCAATGTTATGAAATCAGTAGGTATTGGCGTCAAACCTTCTTGAAATAATACGATACGCTTTCTGCGGAAAATTTGAAGTTTTCCCTGCGCTTCCAACACTTTGAACTACAGCAGAAAGCTCTTCTTTCTTCGATTTATTTTGACTCGTTCGCTGGTACAAGCTACAGAAGGTATGTGCTGAAGAAAAAATTCTCGTCAAAGTTTCATGTAACAAGGTTGGACTACATACTTTTATTTTTCAAGTGCGCCACCCTTATTCGAAAGGAAATATGATGATGATACTAATAAAAACTTGTTCTCTACCTGCTCAGATTACCTTGTCCACGTCTTTATGATATGCATATTACTCTCTTGAGAGATTTCACGAAAATTTACACCCATATTTTTTCAAGTTTCTTGAAAGATTATAAAATATGAAAACAATAAAGTTCTACGAACAACTCTGCAATTATTCAACAAAATTTATAAAATAATAAACTCGAATTCTGACAAAAAAAATTGCCTCGTAACCCGACAGGTAAAATTTATTAATATTTAAATTATATTTTGATTTCGAAATCAGAAATACTCGTGGTAGTGTCGTAACTGTATGCGACAAAAAGTGGCGTATCAACGAGTCCCAAGACAAATCATAAAGCTTATAACGTACCTTCCAATATCGAAATAGGTTACAATTCGTAAATCTGACATCAAAGAAAGCCTACGAAAATGAAATTTTCAGTTTGAATTAGATTAACCGTAAGCGCGTATACAGAATTGTCGTGATCGTAAAATTCAATCGTGTTGGTGAAGGGTGGAAATTAATTTCATATTTTTTAAAACAAAAATTCGCACAATCGTAAAATTGATGATGAAATCGTCGTCTTTAGTTTATCGACAAATTCTTTATAGCCGTATTAAGTTCGGGTATCGCGTTTGGAGACCCGAACGGATAGTTAAAAATTTAATTAACTTGGCTGCTCAACGTTTACTCAGCGTAACCTATCATTTACGTAGAATTTGCAGACAGTATTTTTATGGAAGCGTGAGAGTGTCTGCAAATGAATGCGAGTGAAATGCAGCGTAACTTCGAACGTCTTTTATAAAACGAAAATTCATCCTTCTTTCCCACAACGAAGAGAACGAAAATATTTTTCAATGAACATACAAAGCTTGCACTTATATTTAAACAATCACTTCCGAAACTTCATTCAACGTCACAAACTTTTGAACGCATACAACATGACAATAGCCTCAAATTAACCTCGACATCTTTTGCTCGCGAATAGGAGGTCTACACAACTCGGAAGTTTTTTTCTGTGCAGTGCATTTGAATTCCTAGAAACTTCCATACAAGTGGATGATGGTTAAATATCTTATCATACATTCGACAAACGCACGTAGGTATGGCGCAAGTTGTCTGCTTAGAATCCATTGGAGCTTGAACTATTCTTACTATATTGTTCACAAAATATTTTTCAAATAATTTTCTACGGTGCAATCACATAAGCTTAGATCCGCCCTGACAAAGACATCGTAAACATTCTCAATGAGAATAATCTTTCCCCTTCTTCTCCCTCACACACTCGTTCACAAATATTTAGGCCAATATGTATCGCATTTGTAACATTCGTGAAAAGATGGGGACTCAGTTCTGAGAGAACAAGTCATCATACAATAACGGCTTTGGCATCGACAGTATTCACCCCTCTTAAGTCGTCCTTGTGAATTGCCAGATTTTTGAGTTCATCTGAGTATGAATCGATTGAATAAACTCGAATTAAGATATAGCAGCATTTTGTGCGACTCGATTTCTCCAGACGTTATAAAAACCTTGAGCTTTCACACGTGGTCATCTCATTCAGAATTTATAGCCTAAAGTATATTTTCTTCAGTCATCTCACTCTACAATGTTCTTCTTCACTTTCTTTTCCAAAAATCGATTTCTTCGGTAAAAATTTAATTCTCATTCAATTTGTTGAATAAGTCTAGCAGAAAAAAATGAAAATTTAAAAGTCGAGAGAATTTGTGGAATTTGAGACGGGGATATCTGAGAACAAAGTTCTACAGTCATACTTATTTGAAATGGGTTGCGCTTAGCGTTGTCGCATACGAAAGATTTCTGAAGGCCTATCTGTGTGTATAGATTGCAATTGTACGAAATTTTACAATAAAGCTTCTTTTACGTACTCGTACTCGAAAAAATAATGACGTCAGAAATAGCCAGAATAAATATTCCTACAGGCTACCGGATTTCCTATAAGAAGACGGATATTTAAGACGATGGAAAGACCAAACGAGCATCGACAATAATCATGACAGATCCTAAATCACAACCTATGCCAGCGAGGAAAGCATCTACCTGTGGACGTGGGGCTAGATTGAAGCAACCTCTAGATAATTTCATTGGGATTCCTCATTATTTCAAGTCTTGGTCAAAATTGCGTCAGTATATCATTGAAATCAATTCTATGTTGGCGTCGTCAGTATCAGGTTGAATTAGGATTCTATTACAATTCAAATTGATTTCCAGTCAAAAAATCGAACCTTCTTCGAGCAGTGAAAACTTTTTGACATGTTTCATGTCTTTTTTCGAGTGCCCGTAAGGATGACCTTGGGACTTGAAAAATTTTCAACGTCAAACCTCAGCCCTACCCCTGATTCCGTACAAATTGAAGAAATTTTGAAATCCTGATCCCTACCCTGATTTTGAAATGTGCGTGCGCCTGTGCGTGCGCCTGTGCGTCCGTCCGTCCGTGCAAACGAAATCCTAGACCTATATTCGGATAAAGCCTTCATTATACTAGCCCTAAATCAGTCTGCTGTAGTTAATAGTGCCTTGATTATATAACCAGACTAAAATAAGAATGAAGGCTGACTAGGTCTATACTAACATAGCTCAGTTTCCTTATATACAGCATACTCTATACTAGGCTATAAGCCTTCACTATTCTACCGTTCGCCCCCCGACCATCGCCTGTAGTATAGGCCATGATTTTTTACATATTTTAGAAGGCGCTCCCGCATTTTACTTTTTATAGGAGTAAGAGCTGAGAAGCCCTGTTTACAAAGATACGAGATGGAAAACGGAAGTAATAACGTGACGTTTTTTTACACAATTCCGAATATTCTCGCGAGACGCTGATCCAAAATTTATCCACGGATACTTTTATTAGGGGGATTACATCCTCAGAAAACGTCCGCGTCCGGGAGTTTCTGTGAACTGCATGACGTGACGTGTGGCGCTTTACGACGTCGTCAATGACCTTGACCCACCTTAAGGACTTGGAAAAATTTCTACTTCCAGCCGGGATGATCCATTTTGGTAGAGGGATTACATCCTCAGAAAACGTCCACGTTCGTGTCCACGTCCGGGAGTTTCTGTGAACTTCGTGACGTGACGTGCGGCGCTTTATGACGTTATCAATGACCTTGACCTTGACCTACTTTAGGGACTTGAAAAATTTTCAATTGACATTATATCAGGCCTAGCATGCAGTATACTGGGAAGAGCCCAGCCAACTCATTTTCTGAAAGGGCATTTTCACGCCAACATGATCACGAGCGCCGGAGGTCGCGGGTTCCCCGCTGCCATTGCAAACCTGCAATGGCCTCTAATTTTTTGAACTTCAATTTTAAGGAGCACAGTTCTTCTCCAAAAAGTAGCAAAAAAAGCAAAATTCCTTTGGAATGTCGCGGCTGGTGTGCCGCGGCTCGCCGGTTGAAAATCATTGGCCTATACTAACAAAGTTCAAAACAAGGTTCCATACACAGTATACTAGGCCCAAACGGCCAAATGACCTTATCCTCTAGACTTCAACTAGGCTAAAGCCTTCATTATACTAGGCCTGAATCACGATGCTGCAGTAGGTATAGCTTTTAAGTGGACTTATACTGCCACAAGTAACTCCTCCGAAAGCTATTCCCCCAACAAATTCTAAAGTAGAATTATACTAGACTAAGAAGGGAGGCAAACGACCGAAGCATGCTATACCTTATAGAAGATATGAAACATGATCTTAATTCATTTGGCTAGGTCAGAAAATCTTTCAGAGACCCATTAGTCGTACGTCTTTCAAAGCTTGCGGGATCCTCGCTGCTATTTCTCATTTTTTTCATCATATTAACGAGCCTTGCAACCACAAACAAGGAATGAATATGATTGAGATGGTGTTGTAGAAATAGGAGGGTTGAAGGATATTCATTGAGCTAATGATCTTCTCATCATTTTTTGGAAAAGAGTTCGTGATGTGGGGAGAGGGGGCAGAATCGTGAAGCCGAATGTTTTTGAAGACTGGGTAAGAGAAGAACTATTGGATGGATAGATGGTCGAAAACAGATCGGTGAGCCAGGTTTAGCCTATCCTGAAACGGATTAGGATGGCCTCACGATTTGTCAAGGAATTTGAGTTTTTTTAATTGATCGATCAGAGCTTATTGAAGGATGAGGTCCAGAAATTATATTAGATGAGGAGTATGGGAGCGCAGTAATAGGGTTTGAGATCGTCTAAGGGAAAAGGTTCACAAAGAAGGAAAGTGAACGCAAGATTGCTCGGCGGTAATGACTACTGCGCTTATTCCTCGAAGTCGATGTGTCTCGGTATCCATAAAAAAAGAGTTGTTGAATGGAAAAGAACTTAACGAGTATACAAGAATGAGGGTCCGTTGATGTCTTGTAGTCGAACATAGGCAGAATTAATTCAACAAAAAAATCACCTCGATTTTGAGTTCTTTTTTTCGCAACCATGTTAAGTCAATGTGGTATCGATTTGACGTTAGATAGATGTCGATCAATAGTCAACATGGTTCATCGGCCTCATTCCCACAAAATGAAAGGTTCAGAACTTTGAGTCATGTTGAGAAACAAAAAGTTGTAAACTAATGAGAAACTCATCGTATTTTCCTGGCCGCGAGTGGTCAAAATTGGAGCGAATTGAAAAATCCGAAACTATATAGTAAAACTCTCATTCACCGGTTCAAAAAGTTTTCCCTCGCCTGGGGTAAAGCAATGAGCGATTAAACAACCATTATTGGTTGTTGTTATGTGAGACCTGCGCCCAAAACAACGTACTCTTTCATAGGAGGAAGTTTACCTCACGACGACACTCACACTTGTAATAGTCATAGCTTTGATTCCTCTTGCCATGTTGCAAATGATATTGAAATGGTCATCAAAAGTATAATACTAATAGAAGTAATGTTCTAATTACTCTCAAGGTTCTGCATCAAGTTGTTTCTTCAATTGTGATGCGCTCCGCAAAAAGGGACCACATCTCGGCGTAGTAAAAGCTTCCTGCGTAAACTTGGCCGTCAAATTAGGTTCGTCATACAACAAGATATAATTTTATAGGTTTGAGATCTTCATCCTTGACTTGTATGATCTGTTAATTGAAATGATGAACAACTTTCTCCGGGTAAAATAAACCTAACACGAGAGCCAGTTTTACACGGAGAGCTTTCACCATGCTGGGAAAAGGTTCTTTTTTAGTGAGTGCATCACCATTTGAAGAATTTACGTGCTCAGCCAGGATTTTAATTACCTTTAGAAACTTATTTCACTTTATCAAAAAAAAATTACTATTATTAGCTCACCTTTAGAACGATGTCATGAAAATGTCATCAGGAAGATAATTGTCCTCAAAACAGAATGAGGACCCATATGGCGGTTAAGAGTCGTATCTATTACGTCGTACCTTATAAACGCTTGTACCCAACGCAAGCTGGTTTATGACAAATTTTTTTCTCGTTCGAGAAAAAGAATTATTCGAAAATGAAAGAAAGGATTTATCAAGATTTTCGAATCTTCTCCGAAAAGGAAAAATATAAATTTAGCGAAATTTCTAAATGTATCGAATCTCTAATTAATCGCGACGGGTAAAATCGCAATTTCCTGAGAATACGGCAAGAGAATTTCTTGTATACCTAAGTTATAATATAGGATGATAGATATTTTACGTCTTCCGAGTCAATGATGAATTGTTGATAAAAGCGAAACTGATAGTTTGTTACTTTCGTAAATTATATGAGCGCAAACAGCTCTTTCTTTTCTCTTTATGTCATCATTTAGACGATGGATTTTCCGCTCTTTAGCGCGAATTAAATTTCCCTTTGAGAGGATCTAAATTTTTTTGTACACTGCTGTTTCTTCCAGCGAAAGAATTCTTCAAATCACAAACTCGGCAAGTTATGAAAATATCAAATGAAAGAAAATTTTCTTCGTTCGGAATCCGACAACGAGGAAAAAGAATTTCAATATTCTATCTAAAAAATAAGAAAAACATTTAAAGGTGGACGGTAACGAGTCCTGTGTACGTATAGGAATACCGTTTGATGATGGTTTCCGACGAAGAATACGACTCTATAGCGTGTACATGGCAGGCAGAAAATCTTTTGGCGTTTGCACACATTCGGAATGCGAAACTTCAAAAGACTTCTAGTTAACTTCATTTTATTCTACCTTCTTTATTTATCGAGGACTTTTGTGCCCACGAATATACTTTTTAGAGTTCGTATTCTGAGAGTTTTGAATGACACTTTCAGAAGATGATGATTTTCTTAGGTATCGCCTAAAAAATATCGCGACGTATCGTAATTAAGTGGAAAATTTGTTCCTAAAATTTCGAGACAGAATTTTGTCGTCATCGATTGATAGACATTTTAATTTGTTTCTATGCGACAGAAATGCTTCAAAAACTAGTAAAGTGGAATTAACTTCTTAACGTTGATATTCTTTGATTCAGGGGTTAAGAGAAGAATTATATTGCGCAACGGTTCTCGAGAAGTCTATTAAATTTTGTTACGCCTACATAGGTATAGTATACGATACTCTTCATTTTCATTTGGAAGATTCGAATTTAATTATTTTTGGAAAAGGAAAAACTTAACTCAATGTGCAATAATTTCAAATTAGGGACAAAATAAAAATTCTCAACACTGTTAGTTCGCCAGGCCAGTGCGTACCGCAAAGTAACACGTTTTGCATAATTTAAGCGCCGCGAATAATAGCCTATCATACTACAACAACGTTTGCAGAATTTATTATTATGGAAGTATTCGATCAAAAAACAAATGATATCTTTTTTTTTTTTCTAAGTAACAATCGACGAAATTGAAAAAAATGAAGAATTCTCTCCTTCACGCGGGACGTTTGTCTTTTTATTATTACATTCTGTGCCTATCATAAGAATAAAGAGAATTGATCATACCTTGACAGATGCGACTCCGGAATTAATTTCCACCGTAGACAAAATTTCTGCTCACCAAAAGTATAATTTGTAACTTTTTCTTTTACATCATCGAACGTAAGCTCAAACCGTGAATTATTTTCTTTTAATATGCAAAATATAAACTCGATCAATTCGTTCTCGTAATAAAATTCAAAAACTAATATTTTAATAATAAAAAATAAGAGAATACCTGGAAATTCACGGCGATTATCAGTCGCGGTAGACGAGAAAGAAAGCTTCGAAAGTTTTTATTTCAGGTCTGTCATGAAAACTGATAGGCGTCTGCACGTTTCAACGTTATTTTATAGGACGCAACAGCTCCTCCCCGAAAATTCCACCCTGCATCTCTGTTTCTTATCTCCACGCAACATGTGTAAAGGTTTCCTTCTCGTTTTCTGACCGTGCATTCATTATCCTTACCCCACACAAATATCGTAATTTTTTCGTCGACGTAATACGAAGTACAAAAGTATGTCTTACACTGAGTACTAGAGTACTCTATCACGTGGGAGGCTAATGGAAAATATTATAATTTTTCTACGAGATTAAGGCGATTACACAAAAAGAAAAAAACCGTTAAGATGAAATAGCCGAACGTCATATCTTTAACACTTTGAGCGTAAAATAATTTTCACTCACATAACTCAAGAAGGTTTGACTGAATTAACGGGTTCTCCCCCAATTTTCGAAAAGTTCACAAATTTTGCCATAAGTCATAATTGAAAACAAAAAAAATTAATTCTAGACAAAATTCACCGTTCAAGTTTGCTAAAATTTTCAAATATTTTTACGATGTTTGTGCTTATTCATCGCTGTAATCAGTATCGAACCCAAGAATTATTATTATATTGTACTATTTCACAACTCGAGCTCCAGTTAAAGAAAGTAGATGCGGAATGGTGGGTGATAGCCAGAGGAAATTCCTTCTATACTTTCTACAACCTGGGGCCGATTAATTCTCGTCTGAAAACATTAAAAGTGATAAACACTATGCCCGAGTCATAGAAAGGCGTAGGAAATAAAGGTGGGACTTCTTATGTGCACAATCCCATGCACAATAAATGAGAATTTAAATAATTTTTAGCGGAGTAAAGAACCTTTAAAATTCGATAGAAATAGTTGATGCGGAGAAAAAGATTTTAGTTTGATGAATCTGCATGAAAAGGCCAACAAAATAATAACACCGAGCGCACAGTGTTAGTTTTGAAGAAGAAGATAATGAATTTATATTCTTGAATAAAAATTATCAGATTTTTCCGAGTCCTTGCTTTTGAGATCTAAAAAATATAAAAGTTATGAAAATGTTTTTAAGCGACACAAAATTTCTGAAATCTCCGAAGTATTTCCCACAACATGCATTAGATCCCCAGATCCCCTTTCTTCTCATTTTATGTATTTAGCCCATCAGCGACATAAATTTCAAGTCCTAATGTATTTGCTCATACGCAGTGGTTTGAAATTCGGAATTGCCAACTTTCTCACGTTCTCAGCCTTACTCGTCTCTCCTCCATTATGATAATTTACTAAATTTTCTCAAACTTCATCCTTACTTCTTCCTATGATTCGACCTCCTCCCCCCCTCCCCACTAGATTATCCATTCCTCCGACTGTCAAGATGGATTTCACCAGTGGCGTATTTATCCTTCGAAGCGTAGTAGACAAAATAAGGCTTTTTCCTCTGGAGCGGTTGCCTACTTGCCCGCCTGAATTCTTATCAACTTTTCCTGGAAAAAATGTTGTGTTTTGGAAGAAAATGTAAAGGAAGAGAGTTGTAGCCCGTGTAATTTTCTATCAGATGGCACCTATATCACGATTTTTGTTTTTTTTTTTTTTGCATAACACTGTGTGTAAGTCTTATCAATTCTGTTGGCAAAATCACGGCAGACCATAGGCAACCGCTTCAGAGGAATAAGCCTTATTGTTCGGGGCGCCTATTGAAAAAAAATGTTTGTGTGAACAATTAACCACGAAAAAGAAAAGACGACGCTAGCACCTATTTTGCTTTTACTTCGCAGGCACGCGCCTAACGTGCCTATATTGGGAAACACGCCACTGCATAGCATTCCAGTCCTAATAGCCTTTAGTTACTAGGATCCCGAAACCTAAAGGAGAATAGAGGTATCCAATTCTTTTCCCGGATAGTTACGAGAATAGCATTTCTTAGTCAGACTAAATTGCTGAGGCAAATCCTACAGTACATTGAGTTCTCAAACTTGAGACTTAGAAACAAGTCTATTCTCAGGTTCCAAAGAACTGGCTGCCCCAGACCCAAACACGAATTCGTGATTGGGTCCAAAATTATAATGATTCCCCTGTGAGACCAAATGGCTATAGAAAATGGAATAGTTGAGGAGCAGACACGCTTCACACGACTGGATTGAAATTGACACTCAGAAAAGAGGTTCTAAAAAATTGTCAGCTCGGCAGGTTCATGAGATTTCTCACATTGAGACTAAGCAAAGAATGTACTTTTTTCCGTGAAACTAAATTCCTTTAGCAATTTTTTGAACATCTGAAGCTTGAGACTTATGAAGGAATGAAGAATTCTGGTCTACAGAGCATCTCAGGCCATACCAATCCTGATAGCCTTTAGTCTTCAGAATCCATAAACCTTAGGAAGGCTTTAGGTATCCAATACTTCTCCTGGATAGGTATATGTAAGAGATTAGAACTTATTTATCAGACCAAATTGCTGAAGGAAATCCCACAGTTTAGACACAGTCATAAAATAGTATTGAGTTCTCAAACTTGAGACTGAGAAACGAGTCCGTTCTCAGGTTCCCAAGAATTGGCTGCTTGAGACCCAATCACGAATTCGTCTTTGGGTCAAAAAATTATAATAATTCCCCCGTGAGACCAAATGGCCATACAAAATGAAAAAGTTGAGGAGCAGACACGCTTTACACCAGAGGATTGAAATTGAGACTCAGAAATGAGTCTAGTTTGAGGTTCTGAAAAATTGTCAGCTCGGTATAGGTTCATGGGAATTCTCATATTGAGACTAAGCGAGGATGTACTTTTTTCTATGAGACAAAATTCCTTTAGCAAT
Source organism: Aspidiotus destructor (assembly GCA_035079395.1). Taxonomy (NCBI): domain Eukaryota; kingdom Metazoa; phylum Arthropoda; class Insecta; order Hemiptera; family Diaspididae; genus Aspidiotus; species Aspidiotus destructor. The sequence continues at coordinate 2,580,534 of JAVHKZ010000003.1, read as the reverse complement.
TTTTATGAACACCTGCAACTTGAGACCCGGTAAGGAATCCCAAATTCTGATCTACAGATCACTTTATACCATCAGTGGCGTATTTATCCTTTGTAGCGTGGTCGCCAAAATTGTTCATGGCGTCTATTGAAAAACAAAATTTGTGTATACAATTACCCACCAAAAAAAGGAAAAGTGACGGCGCTAGCGCCTATTTTGCTTTCACGTCGCAGGTACGTGCCTAACGTGCCTAACGTGCCTGTTTTGAAAAACGCCACTGAATTTCACAAATATTCCTTAATCAAATAAGACTACTTTGTCTACCGTCGACTAACCACAGGAATGACCGCAGAATGCCTCAGCCACCGATGACTCTAAACCAAAGAGAAAAGAGGCTATGCATATTCTCTTCAGGATAAAACGACAGCTTATTCAGGACTGGATCAACGGTGAATATTGGCTTCGGGCTTCCGCATTTCAAAGACCTCTACAGTTGCAGTTTAAGAACCATCAATTAACAATGGAAAATTTCACATAGGTACGTGTTACAAAACCCAGAGAAGGTTGGGGCCCGCTCAAATTGAAAGGTTTCCATTTCTTAGGGCCAGTTTTACAATACAGATATTAACATCACGTGACAGAATGAACTCTCGGGTTAACCAATAATCCCTCAAGATTTGAGGGAATAACCCAGGGTTATAGATCAACTCGGTATTATACAACCAGCCCTTAGAGACGTAAGAGGTGAATTTGGCTACGACAGAGGTCCAGGTGAGACAAGGATCGTGTAACGAATAATGGTTTCATTTGCGCCAATTTATTCTGCGGGACTTGTTTTTGTCCACGGGCAATCAACTGGTTCGTTTTTCAGAGTTGGACCCAGATGATGGTTACGGAGAAGGAGTTGGATGAGAGGCGTATAAGGAGAAGGAATGAGCGGAGTAAACGTTGAAAATTGCTGTCAAGGTAGAGCAGAGTTTATGAACACTGAGAAAGGTAAGTGATGAATGAGGAGGGCGAGTTATAATTAATTCTAGGCATTGGAAGATAGCTTGGAATTCGGTTGTTGAGATTGTGACGGAGTTGGGGTGACGTGGTGAGAGGAAATTTTATTGTTGATGGAATATCCTAACCTCCCAAAATTCTCATTCAAATGACCCCATCACCCAACACATTCATGTCAACCTGCATCAAATTATCAGCCATCTTCATCCGTATTCGACGTTTTATCAGTCACCCTCAAGATGGAAACGTAGACCGTGTGGCCAAAAACTCTATTTACCCTTTTACGGAAAGCTATCGAATCAACTCATTCACTAGATAGACCTCAAAACCTTCAACCGTTTCTAAATCATGGCTTTTTGGCTTGATTTCTGAACATATTAACTTTACAACAAATTGAGATCAATGAAAAGTCTCCTTATCCCTTGACCACCTTCAAATGGATACTCCCGCCGCGAAAAAATCATCCTCCATTCCGTCTTCTTATTGGCCACACCCGGCTCACCCACTCTCATCTACGCCTAGGTGCTCACGCTCCTCCGTCATTAAATAATCTTACAGTTCAACATCTTTTTTTATGCCCTGTCTTCCAAAACCGAAGCAACGTTCCGCCCACAATGTTTCCTCGTCTATGACCTACGCAGCATTATGCAACAATTCTGAAACCGTCTCCAACTTCATTAACTACCCACGTTCTACCTATTTCTTCAGACTGCTTCAATTATAAATAATACATGTAATAATTGGGTATATTGTACCACCAGATTAATGGGAGCTGGTGACTTGTTTCGAGCATTCGTATAGCTCATAAATAAAAACAAAAATTTCCAAAGGTGAAAGTTGAAAAATTCCGAGTGGCAAATATCTTTGAAATACATGCCCCTGTAGATGAAGTTTGACTGGAGAAAAGAAGAAATCCATGACGGTATGTTGTTACTTGTTTGTCATTGAACCTTCGAATTTGCATGACTCCAGAAGTGATAGTTTTTTTCATTGCAGGATTCGAATCTCGTCCCACCAGCACATTTTGACTATAGAGACATCATTATTGAGTCTGCGTACGTTTCATTCAGGTGAGCAAAATTGTAACAAGTCTCGCACTTTAAGTATTCAAGCAGGAAACGTGATTAGTAGATTTGCATTCGTAATTGAAAAGGGTAAGATATAAAACAATTTGAAGCTATAGACGAGAAAGCGATAGAAATAGATACTTGTTAATGATATGCAGAAACAATAACAAGACCTGCCTTGAATGAGACTTTGAAAAGAACACTGCTGTAAAGTAACGTGATCTAGTCATCCTAAGAATAATACGAAATATTTGTAAATTTATATCATTTTCGAAAAAATGCTCCAAAATAGGTATGATTCTGCGATTCGAAAGAGCAAAATGTATGGAATTTCAAATTCTTCGGAGTAATTTTAGAACGTCGAGTAAATCTATTGCAATAATTCATTTGAAAATCTAAGAATATAGTCGCCCTGTTAAGCATAAAATTTAATCCTCTTGATCTTTGGCAAATCACCGTTCTCCTCGACAAAGATAAGGCCGTTTTTTGGTAAAAAACTTACATGAAAATATTTCAATACAACTCTTAATAATCAGCCTGTACCATGCAATTTACATAGGTACGTAAGTATGCGTTCTACCTTTGTACAAGCCTACTGGCGTTAATCAGAAGACACTACGCAGAGATCGGCTTTCAGTTCTCCCAAAAAAACTGACTGTTATTAACTGCGTTAATTGGAAGGAATATGTGTTGCGCCTAAGGAAATTTATGTAGTACAAGGTAAAAGGAAACTTCGCCCGCACATTCATTATATGCTACAGAAGTATAAAATTTATTACCGCTCACATTTCTTCTCCATTCTAAATAAAACTACTTGGTGGATGAAACGTAAATTTTATGACATTTTATCACAATATCGTAAATGTGCGGGTACGAGATCTCAATTTATTGTACAGTATTTCATTGATGTCCGCTTAGAGGGGTTGAAAGTGGGCGAGAATTAAAAAACAGCTTTGGAGTATGCTCAAACTAAAAGGTCAAAACCTTGAAGATCACAAAGAAGGGACTAAGCATCATTTTTCAAAATTTACTGCAATACAGGAGTGAAACGTAATTAAAGCCATAATTTCCGGTATTTCTGCCATATCAACAGAGAAGGTCTGAAGTCTTGGCTTGAGGTCTGTCAATCATTGCAACCCCTTTTCCTAATACCTGTAGGGAGGGTCAAAACTTGGAATTTTTTCAAGTGCCCTAAATAGAATTTAGGTAATCGAGTTATTTTTAGAGCCTAAGTAGATTTATGAACAACTTTGACTACATAATACGTGTACTGAGCTTCACCCATTTACCACATCGTTGGACGAACGTGAACAAATTATACCAAGCCAAGCCCCCATCCTATACAGACAGAACAGGTGAGCGTGAAAAGGAGTAAGAACATCTCCTCCCTTTACAATCGACCGCGCTGTCGATATTTCAGGGCCTGGTATGGTATTCTTCATCATATCTTTCCACAGGTTTGAGTTGCTGAAGCTCAATCCATGCACGCAAGTAATATAATTATTGTTAAATATGTGAGATTATTCGACCTTAGTCTGCCGAGTTTCAGTCTGGGGTGCTTATCGAAGCTAGTATCCATACACTATATAATTTATTCTGTAGTGCACTAGTCTGGTATTCTATATGCTAGGTATTGGCTCTAAATTCAAAATTTTTCAAAGGTAAATAAATGCCACGCCAACCATATGACGTCATCAGAGGGTTGGAAATTCTTAGTTTTGTTTTATAGACAATTTTGGCAAAGTAAAACCTGACTTTACATCCTCGCTAATAGACAGGTGAATAAAAACAATTAATATCATCTGTCGAGTGCCTGAGTGATATTTTAATCATAATTTTGTACACAATCTACGACTCACACTATGGCAGGGCTGTTGATTAAAAAAATTTGTGTTATTAACTCCGCGTGCTTGTCCAAAAATTTCCACTATTCAGGGAGCTTATTGATAGAATAAACATTAAAGGGGTTCACCCTCCTCAATTAAAGCAGTAAAGGGACGATAAAAAAAAGAAAAAGATTTAACCATTCAACTCTTAGTTCAGCGTATTTACTCAGATATAATTTGGTTTTGATACCTAGTTCATAATAATCTTGTAAGTTGTATAGTTATATTCCTACAGAGGTTTTTTGTACGAACCTTTTTTCGTTCTCCTTTGTAAGAAAAAAATTTATTAACTTACACAATACAAAGAAACTGTACATTTTACGAGTACATTCGCAAGTTTAAAAGAATGAAGTCTTAACCTGAACTGTAAATGTAAATTTATCTATGACTGCGAACTTTCTTCTCTAACTTTCTGCAGTCACAACGATGGCACGTACATCTTAAGATGCAAAACTCATTCTAGCATTCGAATTTAATTTGAGATTCGTTTATACGTTTCAAGGGTGAAGAATATTCATCATCGTGCACGGTTGCAAATTGAATTTAACGTTTTCTCTTGTTTTAGGTTGGAAAGTATTGATATAGTTCCTAGAAGTCTTGATACAATTGGTTTGGAAATACGTTCAACATGAAGTGATCGAAAATTGTAGTGAACGGCATCCTTTTTCTAAAACTTCGACAAGCCATCATGAATCGAACTGAAAAAAATTCTTACGAGTCAACTGGGTGGTTGGATGAACTTATTTCGCTGTTGTTTCAACAGTCAATTTGACAGGTTTCATCAGCTCTGCTATTAGTAAAAAAATCCGAGACTTGAGAATTTTGGAAAATGGAACTCAAGTCCGTACTAATAAGTTGGAATTATTTGTGCTTACTTTATATTTTCCTGTCAAGACCAGCGGTATGAACGGTAGTCACAAAAATTATTCTCACGTCATTTTTTTGACGTTGGGGCATTTCTTATCTGGAGAGAAAAAAAAAAGCATGAGACGAGAAAAATTTTGCCACGAAATTTTTCAATAGACGACAGTTTTCAGGGTGAAAGCATACAACATTATTTCAGAAGAAGATACTCCGAAACTTCGAGCCTAAAAATGTCATTCCCCAATTCTAGGTTCGGTAGTACCTGAACCGGATATTCATGGTTTTCATGGTTATACAATAGACCGTTTTCCTGGTGACGTCAAAATTGTACATCATGTGACCTACTTGGCCAACGGACCTTCTTACTCTCATTGTCTCATAAGGAAAGTACAGGGAGCAAAGATCACTGTGTTACTAATTGTGAATAAACAATTTCTCAGTATCCAGAGCCTTATGAATAAATTATTTTGATTATAACCAAAATTCATCGCAGGGTTCTCTTTTATTCACCTGATGATCTTTGCTCCCTTTGTTATTCTTAAGGGAGTCAACAGATTCAAGAGGCTTGTAAACACGAGAACAGGTACTCTGGCCAATTGTTATCAACTGTATGACGTCAGAGGAAAACAGTCTATTTAAAAACTTCGTAATTCGATCACAATGGACTCCTCTACACTTCATCAAAACTCCCACCATATACATCGAAATTTTTTAGTTTGAAAGTCGGGCTACTTTTGACGCCAAGAAACCTGAAAATCCACACTTTTCACTACTGCCAAAATTCAAAAATTTAAAGACTTTTATTCAAGAACAGTTTTATTTATTTATTTTTTGAATTTAAAATTGAATACCTGAGAGAGGAACGATTGTAAGACAAAATAAAAAAGAACTTCTGAAATTTCTGGTCCAGCATATGAATGTTTACTTGAAATGAGTCTCCCCTACTTTATTTTTCCTTCCAGAGTCCTTATCTACCCGGGTATTGAATTTTGAAGCTGAATTTATCCAATATAGAGGATTACAAGATCAGGGGCGCACACGAAAATTTATTTCTGAAGGAGGAAGGGGCTATTTCTACCTTTCAATAATTGATAATAATAAAAAAAAAATGATAAGTACTGAACAAATTCAAATTTATTTTTATTACCAGTGTGCTGCAGCTGAAAGATTCAGCTTTAGCTTTTGGCTTAAACTTTTGACCTTGAAAAATATAGCTTCCGCTTTGGCTTGTGCTTGTTCAAAAAAATTTGGCTGGCTTTCGGCTTTTTTTCAGCTGGCTTTTGGCTTTTAATTGATGGGAAAATCTGACACGATCAGGAGAAAAGGTTCTCTGTTAGAGATACAACAAGAACTTAAGAAGTCATCAAGTCAAGAAGAAATTGAAGTTGAAAATTGATGATTGAAACTGATAAAATAATGTTGAAAGGCAAAAATAATGAATTTAGGTGTGTACTTGTAGTAAGGAACAAAATTGAAGTGCGGAAAATTTCCTTTCAGATGACTATGACTGAGGGTATTCTTGACTTCTTGAGAGATTTTATTATTTTTTTTAAAAATCCGAAAATTTAGCGCGACGCTAGCGCTACCTGAAAGTGGAAATGTAAAGTTGTAAACTGTAAAAGTGTTTTTGTGAATTGTGAATTTGTGATTCTGATTGTCATTTTCAGATTGGCGATTTGACTAAAAAACAAAAAACTGAAGTCTGAAAAAGAGGTAAAAGTAAAGACATTTTAAAAATATTTTCTTAGTAAAAAAACATGATTTTGAACAAAGTTCTCAGAAGTCAGAACTCAGAAGAGCCAAAAGCTAGCCAAAAAAATTTGGCTGAATTTGGCTTTTGGTTTCCAAAGGTGCGCTTAAAGCTGGCTTTTAGCTTCTGTCTTATCAGTAAAAATTTGGCTGAATTCGGCTTTCAGCTTTCGGCTTTTGGCTGGCTGCAGCACACTATAAAACAACACCGACATCCACATAAATACCTCTCTAATGTACCTTGCTCATGATGTATGATAGCTGATGACTAATAGTAATGAGTGATGACATTGAGTATAGCTTTGGCTTTTTGTATGCTATTTTGGAGAGAGACAAAAATTCAATCATCTGTTGGCTCTGGCTTTCATCTTTTGGCTAGCTGTAATATACTCTCTTAGATACTAAAATGAAAAAATGCCCAAAAGTCAGATTGAAGACCAAAGAATTACAATTGATTTTATTTCACTCCAAGGAATAAATCCTGAAGCAAAGTAACAAAATTGAGAACCAGATTTTCCATCATCCATAATTATAGCTAATTTTTCAAATTTTACAAAAAAAAGTTTAGAATAAAAACTTTGGGCGATTGAATTCTATTACCACTGTAACATTCTCCCCCAATCCTTTATATAATAAACCAAATACTTGCAATTTTTTCCCCAAAAATATTTCGGAAATTAAAAATAATAGAATATTCATAAAGAATGGGAAATTACTAGAGAGCAAACTGAACAACAATAATAATATTAATCTTGTTCTCTTCACTTCTGGTATCATTTTGTATAAATTTAAACAATAATTTCCTTCTCATATTATTATTTTTTTGAGAAATCCAATAAATGAGCCACTTGTCACTTGCCATGTATGTTTTTGCGTTGTAAAAAAAGTTGAGATGGGCCGACAAAGTATCTTTTCCTTTTGAACACCTGTTGTTGTTGTAGCAGAAAAATTAATAAAACTGTACCAAAAAAAATCCATTCATCAAAATTAATCTGAATTATGATGACGTTGTGAAAAAATTCGACCAATGAATCGGACCTTGCAGCGGCGTCGCTCAAAAATTTTCGAATTCTTAAAATCTCTGAGAAATACAGTATTCCCATCTGAAAGAAAATTAGAATTTTCCGCTCTGTTCCTTACAACAACACGCCTAAATCCATTATTTTTGTAGAAATTATTGAAGGAAATGGAAAACTAAAAGATCACCTTAAGTTTTGAGCACGTTGTGATCACCATTCAATCACCGGTTGCTTATCCTCAGGAAGCGCTGCGTGGTAGAGGCCAGAGGAGCCTCCGGTCCATAAGGAAAGCATTATACGGGGGCCCCTTTTCCACGCATCACTTCGTTAGTTCGTTTTATACGTATTTTACACAGGCGACGCCAGCGAACCTACAATATGCCCGGTCTGATTGCTGATCAAAAATGCTGCTGACGCTACTGATAATCTGCCGGTGGATAGCGTCACGAGTCACGTTTACGTCATCAGCAAACTGAACTGATATGAAACCTACCTCTTTCTCTACAACCTTCATAGACCTTGCCAAAAATGACATTGATTCGTCTCATCGCCCTTAATTTTAGTTAACCGTGGCTGTAATCTCTTCAAAGTTTCGCTATACTTAATCATAATTCGTCGTCGGGCTTGATAAGCCCTATTCGTCCATAAACTCTTCCACTTCGGATGCGATTTCTCGCGATGGTATGTTTGCTTATTGGAGATCTATTCTAACATTATAAATCTTCCTGTAACTCAACTAGAAGGAATTATTTTCTTCCCATTCCTGAACGCGTATTCCGAGGTGCAATCATGTTCGCTAGGTCAAGGATGCTACAGCCCCTTGTTGGGCAACAACAAACTCGTGGAATGGCCACTTTGAAAGCCATATCAATTCGTTTGAAATCCGTCAAAAATATTCAGAAGATCACTCAATCGATGAAGATGGTGTCGGCTGCGAAGTATTCCCGAGCTGAGCGTGAATTGCGCCAAGCCAGACCGTACGGCGAAGGATCAGCAGTGTTCTACGAGAAAATCAAGCCAGAAGAGAATCAGGCCGAGGAAAGCACGACGTCTGGAACGAAATTGTTTGTTGCCGTCACTTCAGACCGAGGTCTCTGCGGAGCTGTACATACGAGCATAGCTCGTTTAATTCGTGGTGAGCTTCAGAAACCAGGAGCTGATAATATCAAAGTCGTCTGTATCGGTGATAAGTCGCGTGCTATTCTACAGCGTCTATTCGGTAAGAACATCGTACTCGTTTGTAATGAAGTCGGGAGAAAACCACCCACTTTCCTGGATGCGGCAAGAATAGCCGAGCAAATTTCGAGACAAGAGTTCACTCATGGCAAAATAATTTACAATCGATTCAAATCGGTCGTGTCTTACAATACTACGGAGCTGCCTCTATATCATAGCAGTACGATCACTGCGTCGCCAAATATTTCCTTGTACGATTCTGTCGACGATAGCGTGCTCGAGAGTTATTTGGAATTTTCCTTAGCCTCTATCTTATATTACACGCTTAAAGAAGGAGCGTGCAGTGAACAGTCTTCTAGGATGACTGCCATGGATAACGCCAGCAAGAACGCCGGTGAAATGATAGATAAATTGACTTTAACCTTCAACCGAACGAGGCAAGCTGTTATTACCCGTGAATTGATCGAAATTATTTCGGGAGCGTCTGCTTTGTAAACAGGAATACTTTTATGCAATTCTGCATTTTTTTCATCGTTCATATTGTGAGCGTGTAATTTACGAAAATAGATGATTGTTCGAATTGTGGTTCAATATAATTATATCAGTTTCAAAACTGTGTATTTATTTTCTTTCAAGATGAAAACACTTTTCTGATTTGAATTCGATTAATGTATTTTCAGGTTCAAAGACCCATTTGGAGTTTACCTATTTCTGATTCAGTTATTACAAAATTGAGGGATGCCGGTTACGAATATTTGGAAGATATATTAGACAATCGAAACAAGCAAGGTAGTCGAGTTTCCTCCATTTGATTCAAACTGTTGGGGAACATGAGTCACTCAGTGATTATATTTTTTTTAAACAGAACTCAAACAACTCGCTCCTGAATTAACGACCGATTTTCTAGCGAACTTGAATACCCCTACATCGCAGACGTGCTTAGAATTATACAAGGTAATGCGTGCGTGATATTTTCAAATAGATATCACTCTTTGATACTCGCGTATCAGAAAGATATATAAACCTCTCCGTCTAAAATTAGTCTTATCATTTGGAAGAGTAACGTGAATTTTCTGTGTAAAAGATTGAACGGAAAGGAAACAAAAGTATAGTCACATTTTCTAAAGCAATTGATGAATTACTGGGCGGTGGAATTCCAACCAGCAGAATAACAGAATTGGTCGGTGCTCCTGGAACTGGAAAAACCCAACTATGGTATTTCTTTTCAATTTCATTTGATCGATTCTCAAATTCATGCGGTGAAGTCCAAGAATACAATTGCGAAATTCAATTTATTCTTTGGTCCAAACTGATTCATATTCTATTTACAGACTCGAAAGAGGTTCAATAGAAGGTGGTAGTTTTTATTATTATTATTTTTCTTTTTCATCTTAACTCGCATGTAGATTTGATCACATCTCTTTCTGTTTTAATATTTTTTAAATAATGAGTGGAATAAATAAAGGTTTCACTCTTGATTTGAGAAATGAATGTGGAAGAAACATTTTGAAGAGAAAATAAATCAATGAACTACCGGTACTTATATTTTTATTGTACCGAAAAGTCAATCTGAGTGACAATACGTTTTGAATCGTTGAATCAGTACAGATTTCCTAGGAAAAGATTCGGTACCAAAATTAATTAACGAAGAGACAACTTACTCAAATTTTATACTGAGAATGAGTAATTGAAACTGTTAGGTGCACCTCTAGAACTGAATTTTGTATTGATCTATCAGTCTTAATTTGTAATTAAATGATATGAGGTCGATTTGGAAAGCCGGGAAAGAAGTTCTCATGTTTAGTCAATTTAATTATACATTTTTTTTTCTTGAAATTAAGTCTGAGTTGTACGAAACGATTCCCCTTACACTGCGAAAATGGGGTTTTGAGAATCGTCTGCGTTAAGATTTCGTGTATACGAATGAGCCCTTGAAAGAATTACTCTGTTATAGCTTTCAATTGTGTGCGAGCGTTCAGATTCCCGAATTCCTTGGTTGCTTATCAGGATCAGCTGTGTACGTGGGAACGAATAACAATTTCTCAGAAAAAAGAGTTCGAGGTACTTTGAGCTTTTTTTTTTTTTTTTTTTTTTTTTTTCTTTTCTCAGATTTCGGTGTATTTTAATGATGTGGATCCATTTTTGTGTTTTTAGAAATACATTCAGCTGTAACTCACCATTGTTCGTCAATCACTAAAAATGAAATTCTTTCTGCGGAAGAAAAATTAATTTTATGTAAATTTATGGCGACCGATCCATTATTACGTCTGAGGAGATATTCGATAGGAACTGTCGAAGAACTGAGAGCTTCAGCATACATTATTGAAAACGTTTTGAAAGAAACGAAAGATGTGAGTCTAGCCAGAATTTTAATTTTAAGAAAAAGACTTCTTCATTTGAAAATCACGAATAAAATAAAATTACAATGTATTTTCATTTTTATTTTTGAATCAAATTAGATACGATTGGTCATCATCGATAGTTTCACTTTTCCTTTCTACTCGACTGATACGAGTTTGGAACGCACCAAAATAATTTCGGAAACTTTGAATCACTTTAATGGATTGGCCATTACTCATCAAATCGCTGTAAGTAAACGTTCAGTCATACGTCATTGATTGATTGCGCTGGTGATGTCTGATCGATCTTAGGGCCATTTGTGTCGCACCTTCTATCGTATCGTGACCGCCAATAAATCCACTCGTGTGCACAAAAATACAACCGTTTATACCAACTTCTTTTGATAATGCTCCACCTCTTAAACCCCTCCATGATTCTGGGAACAATATTCGACAACCGTAACTTTCTTCTATCGAAGGTACGCACTGAACTCTGATATTATTGTCCGATTTGAATACGACGTATTTAATTGGCGGCTCTATTTTTTCTGTTTTTTCAATATCAAAGATATGACTTTTCCACGGACAATGACATTGAAGTCGTATAATTTCTCCGGAATGGTGAAACTTATGCCGATCCTTAATTGCTTGTCGAAGAATCTCTTTTGCCGGGTACCTCTGTTCAAAAATTTGTTTGACTTTTTCTCTAAATTCTTCCGCGACTATACTCATTGCTTTGTAAAACTGCTCGGTCTCGTTCCAATTTTCCGAACTTCGCCAAGATTTATTGAGCCTAGATACTCGAGCATTGAGATGCGAACAAATATTATAAATAGGTTTTGTCGGATATGGCGGAATTCCATTATCCATACCATCAATTTCTTGTACCAAATTGTAATACATCTGTTTGTAAAGGTAATCAAGTGCTTCTTGGTCAGTTTCTCCGGTCACCTTTTCCAAAATGGAACGTCCAAAATGATGGTAAATCAATCCCGCGCTACTCACTTTGATAGAACTTTTAATGTCACCAGCTGTTGATAAAGAGGATATGGTTTCATTAAAATTTTTTTGATGATGATCAAATCGATTATGTTTGGGATCATAGACGTTGCCAACGTCAAGAACGTAGTCGCTGTTCTCAAGATCGTAAGGATCACGAGAACGTATGATTTTAGCATTTGGGTGTAGAATTTTCAGCAAATAACAGCTGAAAACTTCGTCGCAGTGAAATGTTCCATCGTGCGTACAAATTGTTACAGGATTTTCATCAATTGATGTTTGTGCCTCCTTTGTTATCTCACTTAAATTCGATGATTCGGAACGGTTGTCCTCTCCATTGAGATTATTGTTGGCCGACGATGATACACATAGGATACTTATGAAAATTTTTGCAACACCTAATCCAGTATTAATATTTTTTGTGCAGAGGGCGAAAAACTGAAAATAATATTATAGCGCGTAAAAATATTAAAGGTTCATGAAGAAGACTGAGGTACAAATTCCGGATCAACTCAATGCTGATTCACGATCGAGGGCTCAATCTTTTCGTAAAATTCTTTTTGAAACTGACGATCGATTCTAAAATGAAAGGAATATTTTCTCTCATCTTAGAATGATCGAATTAGCTCATCCGGAGTTTGGAACCTTTAGCATAAAAAAGAGGAAAAACCAAGAAAATGTGAGTAAGCATAGGGTCATTGAGCCATTTGTCGCCACTTCAAGGAAATTATCTTAGAAAAGGGCACTAAGAGTCTCCTTCCTCTAGTGCTCTTTTCTCAGAGACCAGTCAAAAAGCCATTTGTCGCCACCTTTGTGTTGTAAGCCTACAGAAGTCGTGGAGATGTTTTTTTTTCTTCTACATGTTAGGGCTTTGTGTATGAATCAAGCGCACTAACAACCATTTGCTTTGGACTGTAATTCTGCTTTTAAATGTAGGGTGGCGACAAATGGCTCAATAACCCTAGTATTTCCGCATACCACTGTGCCAATGATTCATGTTAGTTTAGTACAATCACATTAAAACACTTTGTAAAATTAATATGTCACAGACATTGCCGTCATAGGTAGAAATAAATGCAACCCACCAATTCTTTCCATCCACGCGACCATTTTGGACTTTTTTCGAACGTTTCAATAATGCGATAACCTGAAATACCGAGTCAGGACATTACGTGAGACAAAAGTATCCCACGTTAAGCCTTGCTAAGTCAAATGTTTGAAGAGACCATTTCTCTAAATTACTTTGAAAATAGGTTCTTTACTGCCCCGATTTCCTGACCCTCTCGCAAAATTTTATTATTTTTTACCATCATCGTGCATCCATTATTATTAATATTATATTTATTATTACAAAACCAAAAATATTATTTATGAAAAGTTGAAACTATAATTGAGTATTATCATTTTTCTCATATTCTGCAGGTAGTCATTACGAACGAATTGACGACTCGCATCCTAGACAACGGAAGGAAGGAAATCGTTCCAAGTTTAGGTGAAACATTTGCCCATGTCATACATAATCGTCTTTTGTTGGGCAAGGAAAAATTATCAAATATTCATACAGCTCTTCTTCAAAAAAGCTCGGAATATCCGCCCGGTTCTGCATACTTTCAGGTAAAATATATTTTCATAGAGCTTATCATAATTTATAGCCGTAATGTCGATCGGTACCTAATCTACAGAGGCGAAATTATCCTACCTTCATTGAAGAAAATTATTTCGATTCGAATAAAATTATGAGTGCGATATAGTGTTAGAAAACTTAACCAAATAACAAACACGCGTTCCACGAATTTTACAAATCAGTAACAAATCTTCCTCATTATCGATAAAACTCGCCCAGGCTTGGATTATGACCTCAGAAGATATTCGGTGTTAATTTGTGATTTTTCTTATTTCAGATAACGAACGAAGGGATAAGAGATGTTCCGATGAAATAAATTAAGGAGTCAAGAGTACGTTGATTAAATCTGACGTCTCGTTTTTTTTTGTTTTTTGTTTTTTTTTTGTCATGTACCTTATGCTCTCGCGAAATAAATCTATTTGTTATTTTTTCCGTTTTCTCCGCTTTAATGTATTAATTAGTAATATCACATTCTTATGAACGATACTACCAATAGATTCTGAGAAAGAAGGAAAACTAAAATAATATTTACAAAGAAATTAAGAAATATAAGAACACACGTATTCAGAGAAATTAAACTTAAGCAACACAATATTCCCCTCACATTTGTCAAAAATGAACGAACAAGAAATATTGATACCTATTATTAATATTATAGTTATTGAGAACAGAGAATTTTGAAAAATTATAATTGGCAACGAAACTCATGGCTTCCTCTTTTTCAGCAAACAAAGTAGAGTTTTTTTGTAATCTCCGTTTGTATCACCCTGGTAAAACGAAAAACAATTACTTAGAAAAGTATTAAAAGTGATTGAATAAATTTTAAATGTTGAATATTACTTCTATCCATTCTTCCAACGTTTTTCCATACTGATTCAAGAACGCTTCCTTGATATTGCCCAAATCGATTTCAGATCGACCCACGATAATCCTTATCAAGGTTTTATTATCAGTCCCCAATCCTTTCATGCTTCGATAAAGTTTTTCAGCGAAGAAACCGGGTCGATTTTTGATACATTTTACTGTTATTTATGGATAAATATTCGTCAATTTATTAAATTCACAAATAATCTTGACTAATAGCCTAAAGAAAATCAGCAGAAAATGAAATCATTTCTAGTCGTGTATTACCCAGGTTTAATAATCCATTTTGGATATCGCCGGAAAACTCTTTTCGGATAGTCTTTTCAATATCATGTCCGACAAGTTTTTCATATTCGCTGAAAACTTTGTACAGGTGGATATAGCTTCTCGAAACGAGAATGCTATTGAACACCGATTCGTCCGTGCCCCATTTACCTTCCCCTGCGGAATAAGAAAGACATATTTTTTAAAGAATCTACAAATACAGTGCCTAAAACAAAACAGATATGTTTATCTTGTGGTAGGTTCTTGTTGATTTTTTAAAATAAAAATTCAAATGGCCTACCAACCTGCTTTGTACAAGGCCTCCGCATCTTGAGCAGCGGCCCGTTCATCTACTACTTGATTTTCATTTCGATTTCCCTGAAATAGGTGGGAATAAAATCAAAAATATAAAAGGTACCTACTCTTGAAAATTTGTGTTTAAGAAACTTAAGAAAGTATTGCTATAGGGCCCTTTCCCTACATCATATTGCATACTTGTTTGCCTGATTCTTATCGTAATGGTTCTTCGTTTACATTGGTCTTATGGCAGGGGAATCAGGCAAACAAGTATGCAATATGATATAGGGGAAGGGCCTTGTAGGCGCAATCTTATTTTTGTTGACAGTATAAGAAAATGAATAGGTAAAAAAAAATCAACTTCTTACCGCGGCTAGAGAAACGCAAAATCTCTTAAAATGGCCAGAAGTATCGCCTTTCAGATCTTTTTCCAGTTTGTTTTTGTATACTGTTGGACAAATTAAATAGATGAATCATAATAAAATATACTTATTAGAACAGTAATTCGCTGCCAGATTTGAAATGTAATTGTTATAATTGGAGAAAGGATTCCTCGGCATTTACAACTTCGTTTCAAAAAAAGGTAGAGAAGTGCTGACGAAGGATGAGTGCGAATCAGAGTAGTGGGAGGCCAGGAGCGAAAGTTCATTTTGCCAAAAATAGGTATAAATGCCGAAAGTAGCATAAATGCCGAGAAAGAGCCGAAACACCCAAAAGAAGAGAAAAATTCACCTTTTTTGCCCAACAAGTGCAAAAAAATCAAATTATTTTTAGGAAATATGACTCGTGAAAGTGCAGTGACTTTTTAGCAAGAATTATGCGACACGCTCTTATATTCATTCGGCTACAATAGCCCCATTTGGAGAAGCACCTCTTCATCACGCATTATTCGCGATTATTATAATTATCTATTGTTTTACATTCTCTTAATTAATTTTCCAATTTCTCCCCGTTTTTTCAGAAATTATCGATAATATTTTTACTTTTGTTCATAAAAGCTGAATATTGCCGAAAGTAGAATTTTCAGTGCCGATTTATTATTATTATTTTTTTTTTCACTGCTAAAAAATCCTTTCTCTAATCATAATGTATCCTCGTTTTTCTCACAAATTGGTAGAACATTGAGGTCAAAGAGGACAACACACTAATCATTTATAAACAGGAAATAGATATAATCAGAGATTACCTATTCTACTTTTTGAAAAAAAATATTTCATGATCAAATGATGTTATTTATTCATTTTTTTCTATTTTGATTAATCTTGAGACGAATTGACGATTAATTTTCTGCAGATATGTAACGCACTTGATCGATCAGAATGACACACTAAGGTATAGCTAGAATCGAAGGTCGGATGGAGACATCACGACGGTTGCAAAAAAGCGGTAAAATTTTCCTTATCTCTTTCTATGAGTCTTACACCGAACAAATATTTGGGGGTTCTCTAGTATTTGAATCAATGAATCAATAAGTATTTAAACTTCGTAGACAGATTTTTCGTGTTATATATTTTCAACGCAAAGAAATATTGGACTCTTTTAAATCTTGTACTTATCGACTTACATTTTTCATAACGTTCAGCTACTGTCTTTATACCATAATTACTGAGTGTAACCAGAATTTCGATAATAGCCGCTTCGTCTGTCCCTATTCCTCTTATAGCATCGTTCAGTTCTTTGGCATAGAAATCCGGTAAAGGTGTCATCAACGCTACGATAACATCCTCGAATTTTCCACTGAGCTCACTTTTCAGATCTTTCAGGAGATCCTACCGAAAAATAAAAAAAGATTTATTAAAACACGAAAATAATATCAATATTTGATTCTACTCTATTATTATTATTATTTTTCTATTTCTCGAAAAATTATAATAAGTTCTTCTGGGTATAAAGGGCGCAATGTGTACAAAGAAGCCAGAGACTTCTGAGGAAAAAAGAAGTTATACTTGTACTTAGATAGAAAATTAGAAAGCAGAAGAAGGCGCTTGTCTTTTGCGGTCCTTATTCCTTTTCTTATTCTTCTCTCTTGATAAAACCACCGTGGCTTCCCTCCTTCAAATTCAATAAACTTAATTAATTGTAGTCTGAGTCGAGCCTGCGTATTTCATTTAGTCATGGTAGTACATCATCATCTTTAAAAGAACGACCCAGCCTTCATATATGATGAGCACTCCTAATCAGTTCACACACCATCTTCAAGTGCACTTCATATTGGCGACTTTTTAAGTAGGTACTGGTATCTATAATAATGATGTAAAAATGAGAGCTCTATCACAATTGTAACGCTCTCATGGCCATCCTTTCTCATCAAAAAAATTCGGAGTCCTCGAGTGTCCAGGGGTTATCAACTGTCCAAGACGTGAGTGGTATTGTTGAAAGACGGTGGTTCTCAGTTTGTGACGATTGGATCTCGGTCTTTTAGCAGAAGTGCATTTTCTATGTTGCAAGCCATGTTCAAATTTCATCATGAGTGTCAGTATTTATCTTAATGTTCTCACTCTAAATTATTCAAGGCATAAAAAAATAGTATTGTCTTACTTTCCCGTAGGAAACCTTGTAGGTATCTATTATGTCCAAACGTTGCCCACATGATCGATTTGCAATGATGTTGATAATGGTATCTTCATCTGTGCCTATACCACGCATTGCCTTGCGTAAAGCTTCGGAATCTGCCGTTGGATTGAAATTTGGTGCATCTTCTACCGTTGGAGTGCACTGAAAATAAAAGAATACTTTCGTAGTGAAAGATATTGCCTAAGTGCGAGAACAGGATTGGAGAAGTGAAGACAGAAAACACCGTTCTTGTGACTACAAAGATATGCGAATGAATTCATATTCTACCAATAACTACTATATTATAAACGTATACGGTTGGCTGACTCATTCCTAAAAGAATTGTTCATAGTTAGAACAATTCATTCAATTCGCATAACAGTTACCTGCTTCCTTTCTGCAATTTGACATTCGAGATCTGAACCATCAAAAGTGAGCCACCGAAATTGATTCAATTCGAGAATACCAAGGTATAAGTAAGTAGAAGTACCTACCTACGTGAGTTATTTGTATAAGTTTTATTTATTTATCATTCGAGAGGAATCGGTACTGATACTGTTTTCAAGAAAGATTTCTTCATACATTTTGCATAGGTACTACTTATAGATATAAAGTTTTCTAAAATGGAGACAATATAATGAAAATGAAGCACTATTTTAACCTTGGTACCTACACCGAATCTTTCGAACGCCTAGATTTCGATCATTTTAAATAATTTTTTGTATTGATAACGTTGACATTTTATCGTCTCAAAACTGTAATCCGATCTACAATTGGGCAAGGATTGGGCAAATAGGGTCTTGTGAGCAGTTGCGAGTACGATTAAATAAAGGTAAGTACCTACAGGCACCGGTTCCATAAGCAGTCTGGACGAACCCATTATTTCCAACACTAATAAGTAATGAAACAGAGGAGGAAAAAAAATAGGTGACATAATATTTTGGTCATGGCAGAATTTCATCTCAGTCATGAGGAAACCTGAAATTTAGCGTTTAGATTTATACTCGAAATAGTCCAAGAAAAATGATGCTCTCATTGAGAAACATCAGGCACACCTGGATGAATGTTTCTACCGTATAGATTTGTTTGCTGAAATATTAAAGTTCTGTTCCTTTTTGAAACAAGAACTACCAAGAGATACCGGTAATATTGGAGTTCGCCTATCCAAAAGGAGATAATTCATATCACAGTCATTATCACTATACTGTATAGCCTATATCATATGTGATTTGCTGTCAAGAAGTCATCAAAAGTTAGATAATAATGACCCTGAACTTTATATCTTGTTGATGATTTTTGAATAACGAGATGTACTGCGTTCCTTAATATAATTATTAGCTTCCTGCTTGTTGACCTTTCAAATATTTGTTCATATTTTGTTTAGGTAGGTATACTTATTACCTAATAAACCGACACTATAAATTTATTCTTGAGCGCATGTATCGCATGATGACTGCCGCATATCAAGGCTCTTGATTAAAATTAATGATAATAAAATAAAAAAATTGTGCAGTAGGCCTATGTCTTAATGGAAGATGATATAATTTGGTGGACATGAATTTTTGGAAGACGTCGTGGTTTTTCTGGAAACTGAGATGTGCTTTGTGAGAAAACACAAGAATTCAAATGATGAGATGAGCATGGCGAGAGAGAGAGATAATGGTATAAATCTACACTATGTGCGTCGAAAATACTCGTAGATTTACCAATGACTGAACAATAATTTGGACACCGTCTTATTTTGCTTTGAATTACAAGTTAGGTATACCTATACAAGCTAGTTATTGTACTCGATTTGCTTCTATCGGCCTTAGTAGGCTAAGAGGTAAGGCTAAAAAGGTAGGTAGTGTTAGTAATCATGAAAGCTGTGAGGACTGGTGAAGATCTCTTTAATTTCAAATTTTCAAATTATCACAAAAACTTAGAAAGTTCATCTCATGTGTGATAAATTGTATCATCTGAGCGATCAATCCTAACGAATATTATGCCTATTTACGCTTTGGATTCAACATTATGCAAACTTTTGACCGCGTACTCTAAGTAGGCTACAATTTTTTCGAAAACATAAACTCTATATATAATGATGAGAGGAGAAATTATTTGTGTTCGTTCGCTCTCAACTCTTCCTCCTCATCTGTCCATTCATAAACGACAAAAATATTGTAGGTACTTTACCTTGATCGGATAGTAACCAGCCGAAGACATAATATTTTTAAGTGGATACGGCACTCTCCGAAACACGTATCATTGACGTACACACGAAAACGAAGTTGTATATGTTCTGTAATCAGTTGTCGAGAAACCTGAAACGAAACCAAGCCGACATAGCATAAACTATGTGGAAACCAAATTATTGTTGAACACAGAGGTGTGAAGGTAGGAAGAAGGAGGATCGTAGTACAGAAGAATCATCAAAATTTTAATTCGTCAGCGAGAGTGAAAATCTCTTCTGACGTCATGATCGTACGATGTGACTCATTTTATGTGGCCATGATCGCGTATTCAAACTGCACAACACAACAAGTTGCTCTATTAGAGTTGACGCTGGGGTACTGGTACTTCCATATTATAAATTTTTCTAGCGTAAGTTTTGTATGTGCCAACGTAATACATCTAATGACCTGAAGAATCCTATAGGAAGTATACCATAATGTGTAATGGCATCTAAATACACTTAGCGTTTTGCACGCATGATTCACTTCCATCTATAAAAACGAAGAACAATATTGTTACTTATTCATTCTAATTAAGCAATATATTATTCGAGGCATTGATTTGAAAAATCAACCGTAGTCACATTTTCCGTAATGTGAATTTTCATGGTAAGGCTTTATGGTAAAAAACGACCATGATTCAATTTTTGTGATCTGAAAAATAAGACTACAGTTTTTTGATTTACCATACGTATGGAAAATTTTGCACGTTCTCCTAGGTTCCCTTTTGGGTGATACAAAAAAGGTGCGCTTCATCATGAACCTTGACCTACTTAAAGGACTTGAAAGTTTGACATTCTCTACTTTGAAATCTGTATCTTTAGATTCTACATCATCACGATTTTAAAGTCTAGAATAAGTTTAGTTATCGCCTAGCGATTCGACTATACTGGATCTCGCATACAGTATACTGGACTAAACTTTTGACATTTTTTATATCTTTACCGGCATCCTCCCCCAATATTGAGAATTTCCAAGGCCGAGTTGATCCCTACCTTCGTTGATGGACTTGGGATCTTCGAGCCCTCAATCTAATAGAGAAATCTGCAAAGCCGAGTTCGAGTTCTACCATGCAGTATTCCAGGTCACACTGGCTGTATACTAGGCTTAAACTAGGTCCAGCATACACAGTTACACACAGATTACATTAGCCCTCTATACTAAACCTACTATAGCAGAGTAAGTACTATACTGGGCTATACTGAGCTTAAACTAGATCTTCCATACACTAATCCTATAGATGCTCCGCTATACTAATGCTGGACCAAGTTCGAGTATCCCAGTCCTGGTATACAGTATATAAGGCGAGATGGGTTTATGCTAGACTTTACCAGACTCAGCATACAATATACTAGATTACGTTAGCGCCCCCCCCCGTTAACGTACTTGGATTCCTCGAACCCTCGACCTGATCCAGAAATCTGCGAGTCCGAGTTTGAGTGCCCCTGTCCCAGCATACAGTGTATTAGACTATGCTAGCTTTAAACTAGGTCTAGTTTATGTCTATACTACTTGAACTAGACTTAGCATAGAACGTACTTGTTTATACTGAGCTTCAGTAAAAACAGAAGAATATTGGTGACGTCATACGCTTGATGATGTTGCAGGCAAATATCTTACAAACTAATGACGTCATGCATGACGTCACAAGGAGATTTAAGCTGCTTGATGTCTTCACCGTGCCTGCATCCGCTATCGAAAATTCCTAAGTTTGGGCAGTGCTGCCAGATATTTTGAAAAATCCGTATCCGCCATTTTTATAAGACCTAAAAATGGATTTCTACGGACTTTTACTGCAATAACGATCAGGAGAACGGTATCTCTTATTCGAAGTACATAGGTACTTTTACCTCGATCAAGTCAATCTTACAAGAGACAACGGTATAACGATCAGGAGAAAAGTATCTCTCATGTCAGTATCTAAGGGACTTTTCCCTTGAGCAGAAGAAGTCTATAACGCAAAATCTGTATTTTTTTTCGAGGACCAAGAATCCGTAGATCTGGCAGAACTGAGTTAGGGACTGGGTTTCCTCTTCGTAGTGTTTTTACCGGTACCCCAGCCGTCCATTAGATATCTGCGAGTCCCGTACGGTGGCCCTCTCCCAAAAAACTTGCGAGTAATCCTCTGACTTGATCTAGAATCCTTGGCTCATCATACTAGACCACGCAAGTGAGCCTCCAAAAGCTAGTGAGTTTAAAATATTTATGCTAAGTTTAAACTAAACTAGGAATGGGGACAAATGAGTGGAAACAGCCTAGTATACTATATTAATATATCGATAAAACACCCGAAGACATGCCCATGATTCAAAGATTTTCCATAGACTGGGGAAATTCAGCTTTAAATTAAGCTCAGTGTATGCCACCTTCTTCCAGTAATCCTCGACCTAATCCAAAAATCAGCAAATGCGAGAGAGAAACTAGAAGTTACTAATTTACAGGGTCACGAGCAAATGACTTCATGAGTGTTCACGACGTCATGAAGAGGTTTTAGCTAGTCAATGTCTTCGTAGTACCTTCATACGCTATCGAAAATTATTTTAACATGTAGCTGAGTCGAGCAACTATGAAAAGACATTGAAAATGATCTTCATTTACCAGAAGATTTTTTTCCTAAGGGAGGGGGATATCCACGAAAAACGTTCGCTCGTCTATCTGCGTTCAACCTCTGTGACGTCATCACAAACCTTCGACGTTCACTACTTCCAAATCTGTATCTTAGCCATCACTATATTACGGAGTCACTAGAGTCTATACTTGAGAGCTGACGGACGCTTGGATTACAAGACGGAAGAGAAGTATGCTCCCTTTCCTCTCGTAATACCAGCATCCCGCAGCTTGGGTAGTTTCCAACGTAAATAGGATATAGTATTCATTTGGTTATAGTCCATCAAGTATAGGTTAAACTGGATTTAACATACAGGGGACTAGGCTAAACTTTTTACCTTTCATTACTTATGTTGAAAATTGGTTCTGATGTTTCAATACAAAATTGGAGTCCCCACGATTTCAACTCAACCATCAAAGGAATTGGACTTGAAAAAATACAATTTGCCTGGTCGTCGAATTGAAATTTACCGGTATGTCAATTTAACTCAGTAAACGGTAGCGAAATGAACCCTTAGTGTTGTTCTACTTCCTCTTTGTCGCTTCAGTTAAAATTCTATTCAACTTCAATCTCAATGTAAATATTCGTGTCCTTTATACTTTGAAAGAAACAAAATAAATAAAAAAAATTGTTTTGCATAATGTAGTATACTCGCAGGCGCGAGAAGAATCCATGTGTACAGGAATATTTTTACGATCCACTCTCCGCTTCGAATAATATATAATACCTATCGAAACTCAATACTTGTACGAAATTTATTGAATAAAAAGAATAGCTCGGTAGAAGTTCTGAAAGTATTAAGTAACCGCGGTTAAAATGGGTGAAATGCCGAAAAAAATGAAACGCATAGACGAAAACTTGAATCTATAAAAATACATGTATAGCAAGTAATCGGTGCTCGGTACCTCTTCTTCCTCAGACCTGTTGCTTATATGGTGTACAAATTCTCTTTCACTTTTACTCCTATTTCTGTTGTTCTTATATTCTTCAAGGACAATCATTGATGCTAGATATAGTTGAATACGTCTCCGATGACTATTCGGATAGATGCAGTAAGATCTTTACAGACTGGTCATCATCGTGTGATGACCTTATAATAAAATATGGAAACAACGTTTTATCGTAGTATTTCCTTATTGATTCAGCAGCGAACGCAGAAAGAGGAAATTATTTTTTTTGTTCGTTCATTAATCAACTTATTCTCTGTCCACATATCATGCGCACAATAGTTTGTGGCTATCGGCACAGAATATTGAAGGCGCTCTACGTGTAATTTACCTGCGCGCTAGAATTTGAAAGTATAACTAATTCGCACGTCTGTGTATAATGATTTCGTCTTCGTTACAATCGATGAATGATAGCTGCATGCCTACAGGTCAATATTCGTTGTACAATGGCTCAAGTCTTTTTTTGAGAAAAGGAGAACGAAATTTAGTCTGGTACGGTGTTGCAAAAGCACCCGTAGTGCAAAATGCTGTCACAGTTGGAAACAGAGGAGAATTGTGACTCTCGTGACGGTAGTTTGTGAGGGCAATCACCCATGTAAAAAGCGCAGTGATCCCTCTTTGTGACCCAACTGTGACGCAAAATGTGCGCCGTCACAATCCCGTCACGTGACGACATTTTGCATCACGGGCATTGAGGTTTTGCTCGTAAGCCCGGAACAATCGTATCGTTCTTAAAATTTTGAGCGAGAAAATCCGAAACCATAAAAAACGTTCGTGGGGTTCGACCCTATACAACCGGTCGCGTACAAAGCGCTTTTTAAGACCATTTTCACCTCTCGAATGGAAAAATTCTTTCAAATTTTAGTTTACCCGAGTGGAGAAGAGATTTGGAACTGCTGAGAGGTCGCATTTTTCTTCCACCTGGTTCCATGTTACCCTCGAAAAGAAAATTCAACTCCCTCCGAGTAGTAAACTAGGTATACTACCACATCTACAACTGCGCTAACTTTCAAAATCTCAAGCTCATTCTTATCCTTCAAGTAAGGCTGAAACTTGATAAATGTTTTCAATGGCGAAATTGTACCTCATGCAGGTGCCTCAGAACTCAGAGAAAGTTGTCGCAGCCGTATATAGGGCGTTTTATGAACGAACTGCTTAATAAATATAGGCCGCGGTAAATAAGATCGATTTAGCCTTCCTTTATTTCGCTATATAAGGCTATGTTAATGTGTACCTTATGTATAAACGCGCAACAAATGTCTTATTTCTAGGACAAATAAATAATCTGATAAGTTACCGGCGCTCTAATCATCATTATTTATTCTTCTCGTATTTTTACTTCGAAGAGTGAAAAACGGAAATAAATGAGCCTCGTGTGTAGCAGCTTCATGATTGTTTCTTCCGATAGGACAGCATTCGATCGCGTGTTGACTTGTCCTATAGGTATCCCAATATAAACACAAGAGTACCTCACGTGACTTAAATGAAAATTGTTGGTGCTCACACTATTGATAAAAAAAAATCTTCTTCCCAATGTTAAGTTTCTGTGTTGAAATAATATAACTGGAAGCGGGTACAAAGAAATAAATTTCAATACTTTTTAGGTGACTTGATGAGTTACCCTGGCTGTTGTCATTTTCGACAAGTAAGTTGATCTCATGGTTGATTTATGGAAAAATTCATCGAAGAATTATTCTACGTATACTGCGTTCAACTATGTGCTATGTCAGTCGCCACTACTGATGCACACAGAAAAGAGGTGTACAGAATTTACGGGACTATAATCGTGAACAGCTGTTTTGTAGAAAATTCGCTAACAGCATGTGACCAGGTATCCTTGATTGCTTCTCGCATACAAATGCACAAAATATGAATCATTAACATTCACCTCTTCACTTCTAAAAAAGTACTTCATCTATAAAGGTAATAAGCAACGCGCGTTCTCATGTGTGTGTGCTGTTTGCGAGACAGAGGAAAGGAAAATGGTTGAAGTGGCAAACAGTGAGGGGAAGAATGAGTAAAGAGGAAGCGAGAGCACCGGGTAGACAGACAGGGACTCACCGAAATAATTTAGAACTCGTTATTATCTAAGCGTAATAGAACGTGAAAGAGACTTCAAGAACATTCGAGATAAATTTAATGAAATATTTTTCATGGAAGTTAGATATTTGGCTAGCATTTTGAAGATTTTTGTAAGTGGTAGCGCTGTGATAGATTTCCTAAAATTTTCAATAATTTTTCACTGTTTTTATAAAAGAGGAAAATGGTTGCAGCGTCACACTTCTTTAGTGGTAACTACGTCTTCTTCATTTCAATGGTCTCGAGGGAAGCGGAAGCTCTGTGCTAGTTAAGGAACTTGGAAAAATTTTGAACTTCGTGCTATACAGTATACGTTACGCATGATTCCTGTAATGGCCTAATTTGTGAAATCGGCGACGACTTTGCTGAATGCGGTCAAGGTCATCCGAGTGTGGACGTCCTATTCTAGAATGAGCTGCACAAATTTGATAGCGGGACTCTTTCCTAACGGTTCCAGCGTAGACTTGAGACAATTTCGACTTTCGAGCTACATGAAGGGAAGGCCTGAAAAAAAGACAATGACTTTAGGGGGTATTGGATTTCTTGGCACAGCCAAAAAGATAAAGATCATGTTTCATATCTTTTCAAAATTTTGCCCTATCAGATATGTTGTGGATAATGCGAGACGAAAATATCTGAGAGTTCCCGTTGAAGAAATCATTAAAGTGTCTTTTATGACGCCTACTTTAGAATATTTTAGGCTAAGGGTATAGAGCGGCACACTCACTTGGTCAAGTAGAAGTCTACTTTGAAATATTTCAGGCAATGAGCCTTCTTGGTCTAGTGTAAGTCTACTTTAGTATATTTCAGGCTGATGAGATTAGGGGGCCTCACTCGCTCCGCTCGATTGTCCCGCTCCTTGGAATTTAACCGAAAAACCGGTTAATAGAGCGCGATAACCGACTAATTGCCAAAATCATAAATTATTTTTTTAAATATTTAAATTACCTCTAGATTCGTTACTAGCCTTTGTTTAAATTACCTCTAGATTCGCTACTAGCCTTAGTGATGATTTGAAAAATTTGATTTTTTCAAAGCACAAGGAAGCATCAAGCGGCCGATTGCCGAAACGTGCTCAACCTCAGAGTCTAAGAGACCTCTCCTCTCCTTTTTTTTTAATTTTTGCAATTTTGAGGGCAAAAACGTGGAAGACCTTAGCGCTCCTCGCGGAATTTTTTGAGAACTAAAAGCAATCCAAATAACCGCCGGTTAACCGATTAACCGGTTTACTTGAGCGGTTTTAACCGATTAACCGGTTATGCTGATCTTCAATAAACCGTTTAACCAGTGTATTGAAATAACCTATAACCGCCCATCACTAAGCGGACCAGGATTGACGACTTATGAGGTCATCAACTTATGAAGTCATCAACTTATGACGTCACCGACTTATGATGTCACAAGCTAATAGCTTCCTAATGGCTCTCGGAGTTTTCTTAGCCTAGTATAAATGTAGCCTACGCCCCTTTTCATCAAAGTAGGATAAGGTAGAAACTACAGAGGGGGGGGGGAGCCTCGGACTCGGACTCGCAGATATGAGAATCATTGCCACATTGAAAAATTCCCATGGGGATGAGCCCAGAGCAAAGACATGAAACATGTCAAAATTTTAAGTTGTCTTCAATCTCCAAGTCTGAGTTCGAATTTCCCCTTCCCAGCATGCAGTATATTAAGCTATACTAATTTTTAAAATTTAAGCCATCATAAGGCTAGTATAAAACCACCATAAAGCTAGTATAAAGATAGTATATAAACCGGGTACGGTGAACTCGCGGGGTGAGCTTGTAAATTTTCAAATCATCCACGGAGTAACGAGGGTGAAGGGGGGGGGGTCACGCTTGCCGATGAGATGGGACTATCTAGTGAATAAGCTTAGCATTGGTTATCAACCTTCGAGGATGAGCCAAGTACAACTAGTATAAACTAATACAAGCCTCCTCTTGGAATAAGCCTGTAATATAATAGAGCCTAGTATAGCTTTGGACTGGATAAAGTATACAGGATTCCTAGACCTAGTATAAAGCTAGTATAAGCCAATTATACCAATAGTATACTGCACTGATCAAAGAAAGGTTTAGCACGCACGCACATTTTCAACAAAATTAAGTTAGGGCTCAGAGAAATCTCCAGGTTCATCTGCACGCACGCACGCACATTTTCAACAAAATTAAGTTAGGGCTCAGAGAAATCTCCAGGTTCATCTGCACGCACGCACGTACGCAAATTATCAAATGAGGGTAGAGTCAGAGCAAAGATATGAAACCTGTCAATACAAAATTTACAGGAAGCCTACACGCACAGACACCATCATCCCAAATGAATCCTACCACCACCCTAGGCACAAGTTAGCGGCATATCAGAACTACTGCTAACGAGCTATTTCTGTACTCAAGAACAATGATGAGAAGAGGAGACAAAAAGCAGATCGCAGAAGCGGGGAGGGGAAATTCCCCACATCGCCCCCGTGGATCCGCGCCTGAGAAAAATCATTCAAGTGTCGTCTCCTCCGGGTGTGAATATGTTCACAACATCGAGTAACAAATTGATGTAAGCTTGAACACGACCAAGGATGAAATCAGGAGGAAGTTTTGGATGGACAGCTAAATTTGTCAGGGGAAATAATCGGGGCTATCGCCAGGAAATGCCGAGTAGGTTTTACTGCTTCAGGCTTAAAGCTACTGTAGGCCTCGCCCGGCGAGAAGAAAGAAAAATTTTAATTGTCTAGTTTGAAAAAAGGGCTCATGTGAAAATTTTGTTTTAGTAGGTCTCAAAAAGTCTGGCGACGAAGCTGAGCTAGAGTCTCAGTCTCAGTCTCGAGTCTCAAGCTTGAGCCTTGGTTTCAAGTGTCAGTTTCGAGTCTTAGTCCCGAGTGTCAGTCTCCAGTCTCAACCTCAATTCTCAAACTTGAGTCTCAGTCTCGAGTCTCGATTCTCAGTCCCGAGTCTCAGTCAACAGCTAGAATCTTATAAGTCTCAAGTGTCAGTCTTGAGTGTCAGTCTCAAATCTCAGCCTCAATTATCAGGTTCGAGTGTCAGCCTCAAGTCTCAAGCTCCAGTCTCCGTCTCAAGTGTCAGTCTTGAGTCGCGGTCCCAAGTGTCAGTGTCGAGTCTCGACAGCCTTGATTCTCAAGCTCGAGTCTCAAGCACAAGTCTCAATCTCGAGGCTTGGTCTCTACTCTCTAGAGTCTATCTCAAACTTCAGTCCTGAGTCTCAGTCTGGAGTCCTAGTTTGGAGTTTCAAGCTCGAGTCTTGGTCCTCAGTGTCACTTTCGAGTGTCAGTCTCAAGTCTCAAGCCCAAGTCCTTGTCTCCCGTGTCAGTCTCAAGTCTCAAGCTGGAAAGTCAGTCTCGAGTCAAGTCTTGGTCCTAAGTGTCAGTCTCGAGTCTCAGCCTTGATTCTCAAGCTCAAGTCTCAAGTTTGAGTCTCCGTCTCCCGTCACAATCTCGAGTGTCAGTCACGAGTCTTAGTCTCCTCAAGCCCAAGCTCGAGTATTAGTCTTGAGTCTCAAACTTAAGTCTCAGATTCGAGAATGGCCATCACCAGGGGGTGGCAATGAGGTATTACAGCTTCAGGCCTCGCGCCGGTAAGGGGAAAAAAATTGAAATTGTCGAAATTGAAAAAAGGCTGCGAGTGAAAATTTTGCTTTAGGTTTCAAAAAGTCTGGCGACGGTACTGGAAACAATTTCTAATTATCTGAAGTTGTCAACTGACCTCAGCTCTGTAAAATATAGCCTGAGAAGTGAAAAATGTTTTATCTATCTAGGTACACACTCATACTTTCTAAAAGTACCCAGGCTTTCATCAGGCTAATTCAAGTAATGTCCAGCTGATGAGCATCTAGTCAATATGAACAAGAAAAGGGAAGAAGTCACTCACGGGGGGCTTTAATTTCATTTTCATTATAAGAGAATAAACGGGAATGTGTTTGATTTCAAGTAAACTTAGTACATAGGCCTAGGGTATCTTACAAGTCGAGATCGTAGGTAAACACACTCTTTTCCACCAAGAATGAAAAATATTCGAGAATGTGAAGTATTGTCGATAGTGATTCGAAAATAGCACGCTAAACAACTAGGCAGGTATTCCGATTTCGAAGTGTGTAACAAGCTCTTGAAGTCTACCCTAAATCAAGACCGAATGTAATGAGAATACGATGTCCGGTGTTGCATGCGATCAGTGATCATCGGGCAACATTATCCGATCACCTCTCCGGCGTCACTAGTACCTTCTAACTTCCGAAGGTGAGCGAAGTGCTACGTGGAGGGGTATGCGACAACTTCAACTGCTCGATCTACCGAAACCTGATAACTTACATACAACATTGCTTCGTTGTTCGTTCGCTATCATAAAAACATTTCACGCAGTCTTCAACAGTTCTCCTGCGCGCTGCGTCGCGGTACGGTGTGGTGAAGCATTCGAATAAAATTCTCTCGTAGTGGTGTTTTAGTTTTATACCTCTATCGGTTAAACTCGTGTACCTATTTCACTTCGTGTTTCTTTCGAATCAGTGATACCGGCCTGTTCTTATTCACGTGTGTTCGAATCGAACTTAATTTTCAATACGGTGTAAATTTGATTACCCTGTGCAACGTGAATTTTGATTGTGGTTTATTGTATCGGTATTTCCAAGTGTATTATTTAAAAGTGTGTATTATCACAATATAATGGCGTGTAACAGAGCAGCGAAATCAGGCTTTGCCGCTGAAGCTCAGAGAAAGGTAAGTAAACATGACATGAAACTCGATGATTTCTTCGTAATTTATATACTTTATCGGCTATCACTTCGTTTCGACGTACTTTCGTAAAGTTGCGATGCATTTGAGAAAAACGTTCTTCATCGCCTCCAACAGGTGCTCTTTGCTGGGAGTTTGAATTAACGGAAAACCGTGATAACGAACGAAATTTTGTACCCGAGAAAAGGACACTGTTTTCTAAGGATTTGTATGATTTCAAAAAAGGGAACGCTTTGATAACGACCTATTTTGGTGTGATCTTGATGAGTTGAGATCGAGTTATTGTATTAAATTTTGATTGTTTCGCCAGTTATTATTGACATATTTCTTTCGAGTCGTGTCGCTTAAGAATGATACAGGGATCAAAATTCATCTATGAAATAATTGAAAATGAGGAAATGATAAGAAATCAAAAATTATTTGTACTTACAATCTAGCGGGTTTTCA
This sequence comes from Aspidiotus destructor, assembly GCA_035079395.1. NCBI lineage: Eukaryota > Metazoa > Arthropoda > Insecta > Hemiptera > Diaspididae > Aspidiotus > Aspidiotus destructor. The sequence goes on along the minus strand of JAVHKZ010000003.1, from coordinate 2,549,823 downwards.
ATATTTGAGAAATTATCTGTCAAAAGAGCACCAATTCCATAAGAATTTATCTTACGGGGGTAAGGGATTGGGTGGGTGCCCTTTTGACAGATAACTCCTCATTTGTTAACAACTCTTGATGCCCAGCTACCTAGGAAGCAACATGCATTAGCTAATAAGCAACACCTATGGGTTGGATTTTGTTGCTTGTTTCTCAGACAACTACTTTCAGATTCTGAGATTGATGTCTGTCAAAAGCAACAGTATGGAGAAAATTTTTTTTTTTCAAAATTGCTGTAAAAAGAGCATTTTTCTATGGATTTGTATCCTAGATGTTAGGGACCCTTCTACATAGAGCGCAACACTGCAATTTTGCAGCAAATAACAAACATGCTGATTACTGGTGCCGATTTAAATCTTGGAAATAAAAGTGGGTGGCTTCAAGCTGATGTTGCTATGTCAAGATGTTACAGTTTAAAAGGATTGACCCTATGAGATGTACCTCTCACTTTGCTTAGTAGCATTGGTTTGGAAGTTGTCTCTTTTGTAGCCAAGTACTTAGCTGTCAGCTACATGAGCAGAAACTTAGCAAATACAACAAAAATCTATGCACTCTAGCTTCTCATTTCATTTCAGGGCAATGAATAAATTCAAACTCTGGTCTGTTCACGTTAAGAGAAAGCTAAAGAAAATATTTCTAGAGGATTACTAAATTTCTATGGCACATGGCTCTTTTCCAAACGCTTCCTGAAATCCTTTCTGTAGCCTTCTCTTAAAATGAACTTGTCATAAATTTGCTTGTTGCCTGGCGTTGTTGCTACTTATGAAACTTGCGCCTTATGGTGCATGCGCACACTGTGTATGCAAACATTGTTGAACGTGTCATCCCTTATTTTATCAATATTGGAATTGGATTACTTGACAATTGTTGACTCAGCATGTATGTACCACTGAGACTCAGCATTGCGCGCAACATGCGTCATATTGCAAAATGGAATATTAATAGGAAATATTACAATTTGCCGGACAGATTGCCAGAATGTCACTGCAGATTGTTTTCATTGACTATTTTATGTCACGTGACTGGTACCTTTTGTTGCACGCATGTTGTTTGTTCCGTGGTACATAGAAAAGCCCTAAATTGCCATGTTGCATGTTGCTTGCCTTCTCTCTGGCCAAATATCTTTAATGGTAGGCGTTATTTGTAGGTACGGTACCTACGGATAAAACGTTATTTGTAGGTACGGTATGTTCTTGTCTTAAATATCTACCTCAGCCGTCTCTAAAGTCATCACAGCGAGGGCAGCCGTCTCCTTGCAGGCATGCAGTGTAAACTTTCATAGCACAGCACTTGGTAAAAGTAAAGGTCGAGCCATTCCTTCCTGCAATTCTCGCGTAACAGACAAGGCAAGTGGCCTTTCCATCACTATCATCATCATCGTCCTTACTGTCATCTACAGGTACAGATTTCCTCCTTCTGGTTCTGTTAAATGACCACTGCTTTGATGAAAGTTTTGAGCGACCTCTGGCCTTCACTCTCTTTTCGGGAACCAACTGGCGTGGTTCCTCAGTTGCATCCTCGCTGTGATTTCAGGGAAGAAATAATGTTCCATCGTTGGTGTCTCTGCTTTGTGAGGTAGCCTGTGCACTTGGCAGGCCTTCATTGGGCGGTATACATGAGCTAGCTCTTGCATTCAAAAAAGTACCATCATATACACTAGTTTCAACATTATTAGACGTGAAACATTCAACCCTGCACGATTTGTATCTTCCTATATGAAAGAACGTCACTTTGTTCATGAATCATCACCGCATCAGCATTTCCTCCTCCAACATCCTTCATTCGGTTAATCTGACTTCTGTCTTGTCAGAGTAGGTACTCTCGTCGATCACCAAATACTTTTGAAACATACCGTACCTACAAATAACCACTTCGATCTTTAATTGCTGAGAAATTTCTTATTTTTGTATAATATTGTTGCTGTTTGTCACATTCATTCTTACAGGAGTTCAGACGCTTTCTAGCTTTGCATTAACAGTAATTCACTATGTGACGTCATCGTTGTTAGGAAATCTGTCTATTAATGAAGGGTTGGGTCTGAAATTATGTAGTAATAGTGTATAATCAGAGGAGTTGACCAATTTCTACCTTGCCTTGCTTTCCAAAAAGGTTGAAAACTACATCATGCTTCAAGCAGAAAGCAAGAGACCTACTCATATTGAGAATAATTGTACCAAAAATCAATTGTTTCATCATATGTTTTTGCAAGGTTTACAATTTCATGGATATCTCTAAATTGAGCATTTTAAATTGATAATGGTGAAGCCGTTGTATCTCCTGCAATCAGCCATTTCTAAAAATTAGCTGCGTTTGTTTCTTTTGCACATTGTTCTACAACCCTCCATTTTTCGAATTCCTTTTTTTTCATTTATGCAGACAGCTTTAAAGTCCAAAGTTTTCCACGTCTCATCACAGCCCTTGTCTCCTTAAAACCACAATTTGAATGGGCAAAATTTATTACTCTTCCTGGCCAGCTTGGCGCCGAGAGATGAGGAAATGTTTCTAGCTGGAGGGAAATGCGCACCTGTTCCTGAATATACTGTAGTCATTGCGCCCACTTCTATGATTCTTTGGTCGCTCTTACTTTCAATAACTGTTGGTCGCTAGAATTACTTTTCCTATCTCGCCATGACCGAAAATCGACTGCTTGGACGAACGTGACTCTGAGGATTACACCGCCATAAATTTCATTCTAAATAAAACGTTTCACTAATAGTAGTGTCATATACTGATATAACCTAATCGTCAACATTGAATGATTCACTTGAGCTTATTTGGAATGAGTTGCCGATTTCTTTGTTTCTGTTTTCAAATTCTTAATCTAATCGTTGAAGATACTAAATTCGTTTTTCCTTTTTTTCTCTGGCTCTCGATATAGCTACATTTTCTGGATCGTGTTATTGATACTCTCGAGGTCGAAAATATTTTTCCCTTAAAGGCGAACAATTTTCTGAAGTCGATCTATTTTCAATAACGTGTGCAAGATCACCAGGCGCGTAGATGGAAGAAGATTCTGGGAGGGTTTTGAGTGGCGCTCAAAGTGAACGACCTTTTTTTTACTTATTTTTTTTTTTGGGGGGGGGGGGTTGACACTGGACGCGCCTGAAGACCACGTTCAACTCGCTGTTTATAATCAGACAAGTTACTTTTTGGTCCGGTCATCTGCAGTCATGTGACTGATGGACTCTGAAATAGTATATTCACTCAGCCCCAAATTGACCTTGACATTATGCTCTCTATCTTCATTCTGGAATGATTGCCTCAACTCCACTGATTCTCTTGCTCTTCTTTTTTTTAAAGGGAATCGGATCAGCTGTTCTAACTAGCTCTAACTTATTCAGCCTTTTTGCGGCGTTCTTGTCGCAAATTTCCGTGTCTAGATGTTAAGAAATTGCTTCTATTGCCAACCATCAATTCTATTAAAGAAGAACCATAGAGTAGGTTCTGCACTAAAGAAGAGAATCGAGATAAATAAAGAAGGGATTGGTTCAATCCTAGATATTATGATTGACCTTTCTGTAAACAAATGGTCTTCTCCTCTGAAGCCTTGGGAAAAGTATGAAAAACTACTTTGAAAATTCTCATTTAAAGCTGCTATCAATTCCCCTCGTTGGCGGTTTCTGGATACCCGGGCTCGAGAACTAGAAAATTCTGAGCCTATCGGATTTCTGGACTTTCCTTAGGAAAAACTACTCTTCAACCACTTTCAGAAGTCCTCTTAATCCCGCTGAATACCTGAAACTTTTCTAATTCCTTGGGCTCCAACGAGGAATAATGTTTACCGGGAATCTCAGAGATTGGTTTTCTCCAGTTGTATAGTAACTTCGAACATTTCATGAATAGCTGACGTTTCAAAGTAATACTTCTTATTAACTTGAATTATCGTTGTGGAAAATATATATCCCTAGGAAATATCTCGCAATCTCATCCTGGTCCAGTAAGTCAAAATAATTGAAAATGTGATATTTTTTGGGCATTTGATGATTTTCAACTAGTGACTTGCTTTTTGAAGAAGGAGGTATTTTGAAAATTCTGGCGTCGCATCGCCGGCTGAAACTAACCTAGCCAATGAAGGAATTGGATTTGGAAAAACTTCACCATATATGATAGGAGATGGAAATGAACAAATGTCGACTTTCGGACCATACATATTTCCGAGTCCCTCTCCTCCTTATATTCGAAATTTTTCCGAGTCTGACTCCTTTGACGGTTGAACTTTTACTTCAATTTTGAATTCAATTCTCAATATCAATATCAATTTGCCCCATAGAATAGGTTCCCTGCGTGCCTCTTCTAGCTTCGTTAAGGAAACCGTCGCTTACGTCAGTATTTTGACATGTTTCATGTCTCCAGTCTCACCCCACCTCAATTCAAAAATCTGCAAGTACACCCCCCCTCTCTCCTTCACCTCTCCCAAATCAACGGACTTGAAGAATTTTCCTGAAAAGTTTTCCTCACATCCCGTTGGTGATAAATCTGCGAGTACACCTGTACTCTACCCTCCTTCCGCCAAATTAGCGAGAAAATAAGTACACACCCCTCTTTCCTCCCCTCATATGCATTGAAAATAAGTATGCTGGACTTACTCGGAACCAAGAATGAGCTTTAAAAGCTAAGTAGCTCAAAATACACTGTACTAGACTTACACAAGACCAAGATAGGAGGCGAACTAAGTAGTTTATTGTATATTATCCTAAACTTACACTAGACAGAGATCGGCGGTCAACAAGCGGAGCAAGGAACCCTGAGAGCTGAGTACCTTATTGTACAATATTCTATTCTTACAATAGATCAAGACTGGGGCTGAACGAGCGGAGCAAATGAGGTCCGAGAGTTGAGTAGCTCACTGGACCAAAATTGGGGGCGATCGAGCAGAGCAAGTGTAAAAGTAACTGGCGAAGATGAACATACTACTAAGAGGGAATCTGTTTTGTCGGGGGAGGAGGGGGGTTCCGGGAAGAGAGGCCGTGCGCCGTCTAACCAACCTTGGCAAAACTTCGACTTCCGAACTATACATATAGGATAGGAGAGAGACTTGGAAGAATTTCTACTCTGTCAGGAATGATTCAAGTCTCCCTCCTTTCTATCGTATACAACAGACTCAGAAAAATTTCAGATCATTTAAGATATCAATTTTAATTTTGACCACTAAAACCAATATTCGACTATTATACGAGTAGAACAGGTTCCCTACGTTCCTCGGTCAACTTCGTTAAGGAAGCCATCGTTTTATTCATTTGGCTCTGCCAGGAATTTTTTTTTTTTTTGACTGTAAGATAACATAGATTTATATTTTTTTTGGATTGTAATGGCTTAGCAGAATCTTCCTGACTTTCATGGAGTTTCTTGAAGTTCCTCGACTCTTCCCTGACTCCTATTATTTTCAAAAATGTCGCCACCTTGCAAAGAGTGTCTACTTTGTTTCTTTCTGTTGTAAGTGATTGCACAACATTCCGTTGCAAACTGTGACGCTAATGATTTTCTAATGTATATTATGAACCACGTCAGTGGCTTGAGAGCCTAAAATACCTTCTGACTGTTGTCCTACACTGAAAGAGATTCATTTCATCGGACTTTATTTGTTAATATAAAATACAAATTCCTTTTTCAAAATACTTTATGACAAAAATCAGCCATTATTTGCGAGGTATGGTGAAAGAACGTTGTTTCCTCGCAAAATAAGCTCACTCTACGATGCCAGACAGAAAACATTTGAGCCTTGAGACGTACGGAATTCATGTTCGATTAAACCAAGGTAACATCTTACGCTGCTCGTAATATCATCGTTAGGGGAGGAATCTCTATACGTGTGGAAGGAATTCAACGCTTCATTACTTTTGTTTCCATCTTCTCGCCCTTCCTTCCTATAGTAATTCTTAATCATTTTTTTTTTTTTTTTCTGAATAGGAGAGTAGTATTTGCCCTTCGATTTCATTCAGTAAAGATATTGCAAGTAAAGTGCCCCAAAGTTCTCCTATTTCTTGTGAATTATTGTTTGAGGAGCGAAGTACAATGTTCAGCAGAATAAATCGTAGAAAACAGGAAAGCACCTCGGGACGGTTAATTACGAGTCGTTTATTATGTATTTCATAATATTGACCATTGTTTGTTTTTTTTTTTTCTAAATGAACGAATGAGCAATACTTTATTTAAATTATGAATTGAAAATGATATCTAGGTGTATTATAAGTTATATTGTTTAGGAACAGTTACTTCATTGTACCGTAAGCATTCTAATGGAAGAATTGCATCGTATGACTTACGTATTCCGGATTTCTTTAAAGTGCTGATATTTCAAAATTTATTTCCATATTTTACTTGAATCGCGGAATGTAAATTATTGATTCATATTTTATTACATATTATCAAGAAAAAAAAATTATTTCTTTACCAAGTCATTGTTTAGGCTTGCTTTTCCTTTGAATATAAAATTGAAAAAAGAGAAACAAAACAGAAGTGTCTTTCCTCATCTATTTTAGGGATAATACACGTAGACTTTTGTTTAAGTCAAGCTTGATGGTGTCATTCGTGTATTCTCAAACCTCTCAAGAAACTTTGTCTCTTTCTGGAAGCACGTGCTTGATTGTTCTGGAATGATTTTCGAGGAAAAATTCGTATGAAGTAGAAAGTTCTGGGGTAAAAGTTGCGTATCTGATTTCATGTCATCTCTACGTTAAAAACAATTCACAGTAAATTGGAAACCAGTTTTCTAATAAATGTATTTGTACGTGGGTGTAGATCAGGCAGATGTGAACTTGTTTATTTGTCGTTGTAGTTGTATTTTTTAGAGTGTAGGTGTTTCTTAGAAGCGGGAAACGAACAGATGTTTTCGTAAAAATTATGCTTTCTAGTAAACGCGTGTCTGTGACGCGAGCGTGTTATTATCAAAAGAAGATAAGTGCAGAATTATGATTTATAGGAGATGTTATATCATAACGTGTAAGAGTTTCATGAAGCTTCCGATATTCGTGTTGAAAAAAAATTGTCTGGGAAAGTTATATATTCAAGAATATATGTATTAGCCGTACTTTAGTACGTGAAGAATAGAGGTTTGGCGTCGTCTTCGTTTTATTTCATTTTTTAATGCCACGTTTTAAACACAATATTGCGTTCGTCTTCTAAGTAAGAGATTATGCGGTGACCCTATAGTTGTATACAAGGTAACAGATAAGCGAAGTAAGAACGTGTGTGATAATTGTAATAAACAAGAAAGTGCACGAAGCGATGAGTCAAAAAATAAATCATTTATTCGGTCGAGCACCGTTCGCAATAGAATGATTTATTGAATTCCTTTGAAGGTACGTAATTGATTCCTTAACTTCGATGATTTCAATCAGTAGAGTCTTGCACCTAAAATAGGATTTGGGAGTTGTGTCAGCAACAGCCGGGATCAACATTATTTTTTAGCATCCACAAGAATCGTACGAAAAGAATGGTATGATTTACTCAAAATAAAACAGTTGGAATGTATGTTTTATGTACCAACGAATTTACAAAATTGACTTCGTATAATGTTGATCGATGAACAGGTGACTCAAGCATGCCTAATCTTTTTTAGCGAGCGAGCATTTTGAGTTTTGGTTAGAAGAAAAGCGAGCCAATTTTTTCAATTTTTCATGATTAAAAAATTTTGTCTTTATTTTACGATTTTTCTGCTTTTCCAAGGGGGTCTTTGTGGGCCAGTGGTTAGGCATACCTGTTGTAACCTCAGAAAAAGGCTCTACCAAAAACTGGTTATCAAAAAGTGTACTGACTCATACTGCTTGGTGTGCAAATAGTTTGGTGAGTGAAATGGTACATACATCCCCCCCCCCCCCACCTGAAAGAGCGGAACGTGAGGCTTGACAGCAGAGCTAGAATTCCCATAGGGCTGACTAGGCTGCAGCCCCAGCGCAAAGTTCAAGCAGTGCAAAACTTTTGAAAAAAGAAAAGAAGGTGCCTCAGCAGAAAAGCGCAATTTTGAGTTTATTTGGAGGGAGGAAAGTTTATGAGGAGTCAAGAAGAATCTTTATAGATTTTCCCGAGGGCGGCACAAATTTATTATTATAGCCTTCAGCGCGAACTGCTCAAGACCGCTTTTGCTTGACAGACTGGGGCAAGACTGTGGCACGATGAGAAGAGACTGTTACTTAACTTTATCGTGTGATCTCTTCCTCTAGAGTCTTTTTGAGTACAACGTTATTCTCCAATGTCGGCCTTCTCTCCTTATTACCATTACGATACTCGATTTAAGGTTCGAATACCCTATCAGAGAAAAATCATTCATGACTCAAGTTTTAACATGATGAGGTGGCTCGACCGGTATCTCGATATCGAAGAATTTACCGACTACTGCTTATACCTGCTCAATTCAGAACTTCATCTACAATCAGTCGGTGACATGAATGGTACAAAAATGTGTGCTTGAATCTTTCGATTTGGAAAAAGTATAGAAAATGGCTTTCAGTATCACAAGATGAAAAACTTAATCGACGTTTCGACACTACCTCGACGTCATCATCAGGAAAGCACAAATAGTAAAAGACATTTTCTATACTTTTTCGGACCTAATTTTAATTATCACGGATAAAATTTCATCTTTTATATTTATATTTTTCTCTTCTTTAATTTTCGTGAGTGAGCGCAATCGAATTGTTGTTTAAATTAGCCCTTGAGAAACCCATTTTATGTGTGAAAGTGACTGGGTGAAGCATGTGGTAGTGCAGTGCTCAACTACTTAAGAGGCAACTCGGCAACCTGCAACATGGCGACATGGATACACCAATGTATGAACGGTGTGAGCAACAAGCTACAAAATCTTTTATTTAATTGCTGTAGTCTAGTGGACAAAGAAGAAAAATGTTGCGTTTTTTTCATGTCAACTGTATTTCTTGAGACATTACACCAACAGACGTTTTCTGAGGTAAAATTTATCGCTGAATCCGAATTTCGATGTTGGCAAGCTGAATTTTGCCCCCTAGGGGCGTAAATTTAAGATGACGCCCAATAAAAGCAGAAAATCTATAATTATTCACCCATGAACAAAGTGCCCTAAATTATTGTAAATGATTTCAAGGGCTCAAAACGTGATAAGATTATCAGTATTCACTAGATAAGATAAAATTTAACTGTTGAAATTAACTGAAAAACCAAAATGGCGGTCAAATTTTTGTCAATTTTGCGGTCAAAATTGATGAATTTGGACAATTGCGCAATAGATGGTTGTGAGATATTGTTTCCATGGTTTTCTAGGTCAAGAAATTCAAAAATTCATATTTGGGAACAGTGGCGTATCCAGGATTTCCTTGGGGGAGGAGAGGGGAGGAGGGGGGGGGGATTTCCAAAATAGGAGGTTCAAAAAAAAGAATGAAACAAAAGGAGGAAAAAAATTCTCTCATTTTCTCTTGGCACATACGTTATACATACGCAAGGCAAGAAATATAAAAACCCAAGGGGGGGATTCATCCCCTTAATCCCCCCCTGGATACGCCACTGTCTGGGAAGCATCAGGGTAATTGGAAGTCATCATTTCATTGCTTGGAAATCCGGATTGAATGTTGATTGATGGCCGCGTATAATTTTCATTGGTTTACGGACGTATACAAGTTCTATTGATAGACTAAATCGCCGTGACGTCATTCACGGGCATTTACTGATTACAGGAATCGAAAGAATGCAATAGTATACTGTATCAGATCAAAAGAGGCTATCGATTCCCATAAGAATACACGGGGATCATTTCGATCATACGCTCAAATTATTAAATTGGAAATAAGTTAGCTATTACATGTTTATATTCAGAATCGGGAAGTTTTCATGTCTTTGAAAATGTACCTGCGGTTGCTAACTTATTTCTTGTTTTCAAATCTGAACGTAAGATCGAAACGTTCCCGTGTATTTCTTATGGAGCATTTCTTTTGTTTTGATCCTACGAGTAAGTTGGGGTAAGTCATTTCGGAGCATTCGATTCCTGTTATCAGTGAATATCCATGAATGACGTCACGGCGATTTAGTCTATTAGATATTATAAAAATTTTGAAAAAAAAAAAAAAAAAAAATGGGAGAACAGTATTTGCTTCAGAATTCTATTCCTCAAAAAGGTGGGGGGGGGGGGGAGTGGTGAGGGCAAGAAAAGAAAGTGGTTTGAGAAGGTAGTTCCGGGAATTGTGCTGATGTCATCAACGAGAGTGTTGGCAAGTGAGCGGAAAAAGAAGGTTCTCACTGCTTCAGCCCACAGGCTGAGATGAGAGCTACTGCGGAATGTCCCAAGGGTCATTCTGTGTGCTGATGAAGGGACAGTGTATACGCGGCCATCAATCAACACTCAATCCGGATTTCCAAGCAATTTTGTCAATTCCACAAAAGTAAAAAACTTGATTTACACCAATAGACTGCATAATGAAGAGATACAGCCGATGACATCTAACTTTCATCCCTTGCCAAGGCTTTAAAAAGGGTTCTTTCGTTTTTTAAACCCTTGGCAAGGGATGAAAGTAAGAATTTATTGGCTGTATCTCTTCATCATGCAGTTTATTGGTGTAAATCAATGTGTTTTACTTTCACAGAATTGACGAAATTGCTTGGAAATCCGGATCGAGTGTTGATTAATGGCCGCGTATAATTTTGAACGGTATAGGGGAAATGTGTTGGTGATTCACTAACCTATCATAATGCGTGAATTGTATGACAGTTACTACCGTATTTTGGTCGAGACTAGAATGGAGGACTTAATTATAGACTCATACACAATTACACAATTGATATTGGAGAGATACTTGTAAAAGATGCTATGTTTGTATTTTGTACTTATTTATGAATCCTTCCGATTCAATGTTACATAAAATGCTTATAAATTTTTTCGCAGGATCAGCAAAGGTGAAGAAATTGAAACTAGTGCTTCCTAAGAAGTTTCCCTCCTCTTAATTCCAAAATGATGACTTTCAACTACCCTAATGCTTCTTAGACATTAATTTTTGAACTTCTCGACCTAAAAAACCATGGAAACAATATCTCACAACTTTCTATTGCGCAATTGTCCAAATTCATCAATTTTGACCACAAAATTGACAAAAAGGCCGCCATTTTGTTTTTTCAGTTGTTTCCAAGTTACATTTTATCTTAGTGAATACTGATAATCTTATCACCTTTTGAACCCTTGAAAACGTTTACAATAATTTAGGGCATTTTGTTTATGGGAGAATAATTATAGATTTTCTGCTTTTATTGGGCGCCATCTTGAATTTACGTCCCTAGGGGGCGAAATTCGGCTTGCCAACATCAAAATTCGGATTCAGCGGTATATTTTACCCCTAAAAACGTCTGTTGGCATAACGGTACTTTGTTTGTAGGAGGATTATCATAGATTTTCTGTTTTTATCAGGCGCCATCTTGAATTTAAGCCCCTAGGGGGCAAAATTCAGCTTGCCAACATCGAAATTCGGATTCAGCGATAAATTTTACCTAAGAAAACGTCTGTTGGCATTATGTCTCAAGAAATACAGTTGACATGAAAAAAAAAAAAATTGTCCACCAGACTACTGAGTTGTTGTTGCTTTTTATCTTCTTGAGTATGTAACCAAGCAAGACCCAAGTTTGAGAGAGGCCTAATTCTTCAGATCTTTCCTTTTGTTTTGTCCACCGTAGTGGTGCTTTTTTTCTGATCAGGATTATTTTTTGGCTGGGGGGGGAGGGGCGCTCATGACATCAACAGGGAAAAGGGCTTTGGCTCGAGTTTTTTCTTTTTTTCGTTTGAAGGGAAATGTCCCAGGATTTGTCTGCCAACCTTCGAGAAAACCGTCCCTGTACAATTGTGTAGTTGACTTCAAGTCCATCAAAATTATAACATCTTGAAATTTTCTTTGAAATTTTCAAAATTCATTACACGCCCATAATCTTAAAAAAAAAAAAAGACTTCCAAATTTCAAAAATTAGTAATAGACTAGGGTATGCTTTTATGAGATTTTCATAAACTAGTTTTTATTGACGTTTGCCCTATAGTGGTTTGATTTGTCGTTTATGATTTTTTTTTATTGGGTATTAGTTCATGTTATGCGAAACAATTCTTATCACTTTTGACGCATATTGTTCCTTGGTTCATTAGATCAGTCGGTGAATATTGATTTCAAAGTTATAAGCTCGCAACGGCACACGTGGGGATTATTAATGTCAATTTGAATACTGTTCATCGCGGGAAGTCTTGTAAAGTCTGTAATCGAAATGTTTACATGTATTACATATTGTATTTAACCTACTTTTTTTCTTACTTGACCACCATTCAGTTGATATGAAAACGTATCTGGAGAAGTCAGGAAATTTAGGAATTGGGAAGAGATTTCAGTCACGTCCTATTCTACTTTCCGTATCCTATCGGCCAGTCTCCAGATATGTGTCCTATTGAAAGTTTTGATCACTCTGACAAGCGTGTGACAGTACAGTACTTCAATGTCATCTCGTTGAATAAGAAATGCGATGTAAAAAAAGTCAAAGTTGATGTTTTCATATTTCTGAGGGTCTGGAACAAGTGACACAATATGACGTCAAAGAAAATCGATAAATTCTGGTCATTCCAATACTAGGTTACGATAGTATCGTAAGAAGTTATCTCGTACCTAACTTCGCTGCACAATATTTTTCCTGGTACACCAGGAAACGTTCGTTCATTGAAAAACAAAATGCGAATAGTATAGGATTGTTATAGTATTGTTAAATTCTTCACGCATTGTAAGCTTTAATTACAGTTGTGGAACGCAATGTGTGTTTTCCGAGTTTTTTGTACCGCACAAATTGACGTACTTTTATTCGTCTTGCATGTATAATATAGGTCCTGAAATATTATGTGAATTTTAATTCAGTCTACCATCAATGTGTCTACAATAATCCAACCTGAAGTCTATGTGCGCAAATCTTATGTTGCTATCTATTATACGAATCCTCCGCTTCATTTAGCACTACTTCACAATGATGCGGAAAGCTCATGTTTTCGTACGTTTCGTGCATTATGCATTCGATTTTCATTTTTCAAGGAAAAAATTGTCCTTAAACATCGAGAATCGCTCATTACTTTATGGGCGGAGGATCGATAATCATCCGTTTTATAGCTCATGAGTACTCTAATGTCTTTTGAATAACTTTCTCTGACTATGGAGGCTTGTTCTGTGGAGTTTCCGATATCAGCGTCGAGTTATAGCGTTTCTATATTCTATTTGTTGATGAAAAAAAGAAGAAGAAAGAAAATATACCCGTATTTGGAATAATGGGCAGCAGATAGTACACGTATTTGACGTTCGTCATATGAACGTGCGATTCATGGCAAGTCTTGTCGATTCTCGTACATTTATCAGACAAACTAGCTTCGGTATGTAGGTTGAATAATCAAATTAGAAAGAGAAATGATGAAAAAATATAGGACTGTGTGTGAGTTGAGATAAGCGTATAGATAATGAGAACAGGGTATCATTGGAATAGCGATGAAGTCGTTGTGTTAATATTATAGACAATGTGAAACTCGACTGTTGGAAAAGATGAGAGTATAGTATATGGCAATGACGCCACGTACCTTGAAGGCCAATAATCTCCCTCGCTTAACGGAAAAGTACGAATTCGAAAAATGGTAAGATGAGCGATTTGACCCCATAGAAGTCGTGCCAAAATCGGAAAAGGGAAAAAAACTCAGACGATTACTTCGATCTTATCGATGATGAATGCGAGGTTAGAATTTTGGTAGAAGATTGAAGAAATGAGCGGCTGAGTAGAACATGAAATGTCTTGGAAGGTATTACCGAATTGTAATTTTCAAAATGCCTCATTATAAGCCGTCATTACTTCTCTGAAAAGACGTTCTCGTTGTGGGAATCTGCATTAATTTCTAGCCTAAAATTTCATCATGAATATTTTTGCTAAAATCTTCAAGTGGTAGTTTTTGTTATCAGTAATCAAGTACATACTTTCACTTGAGTGTCATTCGTCAGTACGAACATTTAAGTGTAAAGTATAGAAACAATGGTCTGTGTAAAAATGTACGATGACTGACTGAGAGTAAGAAAAACATAAAAATCAAATATACTGCATAATTTTCAACATTTTCCATTCTCTTGGCCGTTAACAATGTTGTGAGTTCAGAAGATTGAGAAAATCTGGTCATACTCTTGAAAATGCAAACCAAGTCTGTAGTTTTACCTCGAGCCTAAATTATTCAACATTTCTCGCCAGCCGCTGGAATAAATACACATTTTCTTGGAAAAAAAAAAATAATAAAAAGCTCGTTCAATCGATTGAATAATTCCAAGTAGAGGAGAAAAACGATGTCGTCTCTCGTACGTTGAGTTTAAAACGGAACGTCGATTCCTTTCTAAAAAAATGCTATTTCCTGTATCGCTATTCATTGCTAATTGCTAATCCCGAAATTAATTTCAGTACAAGCTGACACAGGTAACGTTTTTTTATAGACTGTTGTTCATAATCTTCAATGGAGAATATGACTGACGCCGCCGTTCTAATCCGCCTAGATATTGTTTCACCTAATGTACACGAAATAAAACGAATGCCGAACATCAGTTAACGGTGCCCGTATCTAAAATGAGGCTCTGTAATAGGTATAACCACGAAGTCATGATATTTTTCAAACTCTCCTGGCCGAGAAATTCCTGACGTCATCCTTGTACGTTCCTCTCTTCTCAGGTTTCATACAATTATTGATGTCTGTTTCAAGTGATGATGTCAGAGGCGTAGTTCTCGTGTTCTATGAAGGAGTACCTTTTTTGTACTTCTTGAAAAAAGCGTTTCGAGTAAATTTGAAAAGTCACATCTACGAAAGAGATTATCGAGTATATTTTATTCGTCATTCATATTTTTCGAATAGTCGTCATAATCACGTATCGTTGGTTTGTAAAAATCTTCCAGACGAACTGTACAGCAGGTCTAAATGAAATGCATTTTGGTCGACTGCGCAGCTGAAAGGTTTCACAGCTTCATGACACTGACATGATGGTTTAAAAAACCGAGGTTGTGTAACCTTGTGGCAAGGTGAAGTGTAATGTAATAGTTCTGCGAATTCAATGTCGTTGAGATTTAGGTTGTAACTGGCCGTGAGTACCATCTATTCATATCCGAAAACGTTGAGTCTCCATAACGGTCATTTAACTGGAATACGAGAGTCAGTCGTACTGTACTATTTTATTACTCGTTCGCACGATACTTTTTTTCCTTCCAGCGACTGCGACACTATGTGTCGTGGGAAATATTGTGTGGATCTTTCGATCACGACTGATTCTTTTTTGAGAAACTTGTAGAGAAATATGCGCCCAAGTTGTCGAATGTATTATTTTACTTAGGTACTTTTTTAATTTGATTCAACTAACCGCAATTTCGAAAAATTACCATCACAATATTTTACGTATTTTCACCTTCCCTTCTTCCTCGTCTAAAAACTTGAATGTGACCAGAAACTTCTTATCGTTTCACAGACATGTACATGTCTGTGTATCGTTTCGAATTGAGAATCAACGACGAACAAACAGGTCACATTGTCACGAGATATTCCACCTCTAAGCAGGCCTAAAATTGGAAATTTCTTCTTGCCGTTGTTCATAATTTAGGTGCTCCAGATATTTGGATTGGCCAGTCTGGCCCAGCCGGGCCAGTCTAAGGCTTGATTTCCGAAATGCTTTTCAGAGTTGTGAATTTGTAGAAGAAATAGCTGCGACCGGTGCTAGGTAGCGCTAGAAATGCCTTCCTCTCTTACTGCACCCAACAAAATGAAAGAGCTGTTATTTGAATATAGAAATCCCAATTTTCAATAGATTGTACTTCACTAATTGAGAAGTTAATTTATAAAATTGACTTCTTTCGGAAACAAGTCTTCAAATATATCAGAATAACTTGTGCGACATAGTTTTCCCACAAGTGAAGAGACAACTAATTAAAACACTTCTGAAAATCGCAATTTGATTTGTGAATTTATACCCCATTCGTTCAGGTAGGGCTACCAACCTTTGAGCTTTCGGTAAATGTCCAACAGAAGGATTATTTTTAAAGTTAAAAATATTGATCGTACCTGTCGCATGAAAGTCCAACGCCAACGGTAGGAACCAATCTCTACCGATATATCCGAGGTATTCGAATCTTATTTTGTATTTGACACCTTAGAGCCTTTCTAGCGTCCCATGTTGCATAATTTCATATACATTCTTCTACGTGACTTGGAAAAAAATGTGAAATGATGAGACCTATCTTGCAAAACGAAGTTGAACGGCAGAATTCTTGATCTCATCCAGCGTCAAATTTGGAATGGAATGAAATGGGAAAAACTCACAGGTTCTTCTACAAAGTTGAATGAGGAGAGGCAGGGAACCTGTTTCATGAGTCTTATGGTGTTAGAAACGTTGTATATTTGACTCATTAAAGGGGCGAGGCCAATTGGAGTATGGAGTACTGCATATCTACTTACTTGAAGGAGCTATTTTAATCGGGCTATCAGTGCTGCCGGATGTACGGATTTTTGATTCCCGAACAAAATTGGGATTTTTCTACGGATTTTGCGTAAAATTTTGGGCTCGAGGGAAAAGTACCGCAGTCGCTTGTATGCGAAATACTTTTCTCCGGGTCATTACAGGCTAATACTGCTCTTCTGTAACACTGAGTCGTTCAAGGGAAAAGTACCTCAGTTAAGAGAATGAGAGATACCATTTATATGATCGTTATTGAGAAATCATTCACTAACATACAATATACTCGACTTGAACTAGGCTTGGACTCCTCTTTGTATTATATTAGCTTTATAGGAGCCGGAGCTATTGGGGAGGGATTTAGAAAAAGGAGGGGGAAGTTGAAAAGAATTTTGACCTTCAAACTAACCGTGATAGTACTACAGGGATGGCAAACAATATGATTTTCCGTTTTGTTTTTGTTTCCATTATCCCTGAGAGCGACATTTTGTTTTCCGTTTTGTTACGTTATTGCTCAAAAATTTTTCTTTTTTTCCGTTATTGTTTCGTTACATTTGCCATCCAGGCATGGAAACTGACATGATTTTTTGTTTTGTTTTTGTTTCTGTTATCCCTGAGAGCGACATTTCGTTTTCCATTTTGTTAAGTTATTGCTCAAAAATTTTGTTTTTTTTGTTTTTCCGTTATTGTTTTGTTACATTTGCCATCCAGGCATGGGAACTGACATGATTTTTCGTTTTGTTTTTGTTTCCGTTATCTCTGAGAGCGACATTTTGTTTTCTGTTTTGTTACGTTATTGTTTTTTTTTGTTTTTCCGTTATTGTTTCATTACATTTGCCATCCAGGCATGGGAAGTGACATGATTTTTTGTTTTGTTTTTGTTTCCGTTATCCCTGAGAGCGACATTTTGTTTTCCGGTTTGTTACGTTATTGCTCAAAAATTTTGTTTTCTTTTGTTTTTCCGTTATTGTTTCGTTACATTTGCCATCCAGGCATGGGAACTGACATGATTTTTTGTTTTGTTTTTGTTTCTCTTATCTCTGAGAGCAACATTTTGTTTTCTGTTTTGTTAAGTTATTGCTCAAAAATTTCATTTTCATTTTTCCGTTATTGTTTTGTTACATTTGCCATCCAGGCATGGGAACTGACATGATTTTTTGTTTCATTTTTGTTTCCGTTATCCCTGAGAGCGACATTTTGTTTTCCGGTTTGTTACGTTATTGCTCAAAAATTTTGTTTTCTTTTGTTTTTCCGTTATTGTTTCGTTACATTTGCCATCCAGGCATGGGAACTGACATGATTTTTTGTTTTGTTTTTGTTTCCGTTATCTCTGAGAGGGACATTTTGTTTTCTGTTTTGTTACATTATTGCTAAAAATTTTTTTTTTTTTTCATTTTTCCGTTATTGTTTTGTTACATTTGCCATCCAGGCATGGGAACTGACATGATTTTTTGTTTCATTTTTGTTTCCGTTATCCCTGAGAGCGACATTTTGTTTTCCGGTTTGTTATGTTATTGCTCAAAAATTTTGTTTTTTTTTTTTGTTTTTCCGTTACCGTTTTGTTACATTTGCCATCCCTGATAGTACAAGCTGTAGGTGCTGAGAGGAGGACTTGGAAAATTTTCATCCTCCAAGCTGTAAGCGATAGGACAAAAACAAAAATTTTTCCATGTCCCATGGTCATGGTTAAGTTGGGTTAGGTTTGGTTGCCTCCCGGATGGCGGACGTTTTTTCCGGGAAATCCCCCGATTATAGGTCCCCTGTTGAAAAGAGAGCGTATACCACAAATAAAACGCACTTGCCAGCTCCTAATTGTGCTGGTGGTAAAGCTCGAGTACGTTGACTCTCCATCCAACCAACGACGTTCCGAGAAGAGCCCGTTTCGGCGCCCCAGCGGCTAGTACAGTATTTTAAGCTCCTAGTGCATTGTATGTCTAGCTTAGTGTACGGTATGTTGGACCTAGTATAATGACGGCCAAGGACACAAGTTCCAAAGTAGTGAAGATCAAAATCTTTCAAGTCCTTAGCAAACAAAGGGGGAAAAACCTTGTTTAAAGAAGGTGAAGTTGGTAAAAAAACTCCGAGTTGTCAATTACACATTCAATCTTGTGATTGTTTAGGAAATGTACTGCGCTTTTCCTCTTCGTGCAGTGTGATTCCTTTCTTTGTTATGGTTTAAGAACATCGTCTGCCCTAGGTTGATATAAGAATCGAACTTCGTTATACCCTGATACCGAGTCGCTAATGAACGATCTTAACTCACGTACAAGTAAATCAACTGACAATTCGCTATATCTATTCTTCATCTTACAACAACTACGACTGCCTAGTCACACATTATCGAATTAAGGCTTCAAAGCTCAGCCAAACGATAACGAAGGAACTTTTCATCAATGATATACTGTATAGGGCGTAACCGTGCATCACAATTTGAAAGGCGCAGATATTGGTCGTCGTCCCAGCTTGCTCGTTTTAATTACTACAGTCATTAGAAAACGGACGTTGTTTGTCTGGTTCCGTAATATATTTAATTCGAATGACACTCGATAAATAAACCAAACTAGAATATCGAGTATCTTATACGAGTAATTAATCCTGAGACATTCTGGTATTCAAGTTCATTTCACCTGTAAGTATGTTACTTCAAATTGATTACGATAGTCGTCAGTTTTCTTGTGTCAGGATACGAATTATTTGTTAGTATGTGAAGTTGTTGTGTTCTTGTCCATGAATGCTAACTCTTCAATTATGTTTAAACTCCCAATAATAATCACGCTGGCGATCTCAGGAGAAACACTATTATTGTTATCCTTCTTTTCCTCGACCGTACTTGAAGTTGAATCACATGAGAAATTCTATTTAGCCAACCTTCAATAAAATTATTACTGTTTCTCTAACTAGTAAGCCTAAAGATATTTTTTTGGCGGGACACCCACCATCCGTTTAGTTACTGGGGGCCATCAGAGAAATTCTGTCCGCGTACGCATAACGCTGGGGGACGTAACGCTGTGGGGCATAACGTCAGAAAGCGTAACGTTTTTGGCGTAACGCTAGGACTTGGAATATTTTGTCGCCTTCTATTCGGGCTCTTCTATTCCCATCTTATACTTCTATATGAGCTAGTATAGGGACTTAGAGAATTCCTCACTCTTCTATACCCCTTTATTGGCTAGTATAGGAACTTGGAAAGCTTTTTGGGGGAATATGCAATTCGCCTGAGGATGCAACTATAGGTAGCACTAGAGTCGTACCTGAAGAGGTGATGCGGCAAAAATGCCATAAACCCGTATGAAACTAAAATGAGCTGTGTCTTTGTCAATATTGAAAAATACAGAAAAGTGGTGAGAGCATTTTTTTATCATTTTCATACATAGAATAACCTGAAAGGAGAAGGTAAATCTTTCAGCGGAGTCAAATAGAAAAAGATCATGTTTCATGTCTGCTGTCCTTTTGTGAGGTTTTCACTCGTCCGTTTCCATTGTTCACCTGGTTTGCTTTATAATTGGTTGAGCGGCTCACGTGTTATGTCTGAGGGCCAGTTTTACTAGCGCTTAGTGTACCATAGTTACAGTTAGGGTATTTCAAGCCAATAGCTTTTGGGTAGCTCGCTCACTCCGCTCGTTCGCTCCCTTCTCAGATTGGTGGAGACCTACTTTAAAGAATTTCAAGCCAGAAGTTTTAGAAGAGCTCTCTCGCTTCGCTTCTTCACTCTCTTCCTTGCTCCACTATGTGTCTAGTTTAGAATAGTTTCAAACAATAACTGTTGGGTGGCTCACTCGCTCCGCTCTTTTGCCTCCCTCCTTGGTCTAATAACAAGTCTACTTTGAAATAATATTTTAAGCAAAAGCACTTTGAAATATAATAGCTTTTAGGCTCACTCGCTCCGCTCTTTCGCCCGCCCTCTATTATTTACTTTGAGTCTAGTTTAGGACTAATGAAATCCTAGGGGGGAGAGGGTCTTCTACATCTATTATAATTCTAGTTTAAGACTGCTAAAATCCTAGTAAGCGTACACTTAATTTAAAGCCAGGCCTAGAAAAAGCCCAATGCTCTGACCTACCACCCTCTTGGTCTACTTAACTGTGTATTTACAGTGTCGGCATTGTGCGGCCCGAAAGAGATTGTCTAGGTGTGGTTTCAACCTATACTTAGGCCTATATGAAGAAGGCTATACCTACTATAGTCGCTACTTAAGGTCCAGTTCAATAGGGAGCATAGTTTAAGACTAGGAAAATCTTGGGGGTTGGTAGGGGGGGGGGTCTTTTCCGTTCTATTATAGGTTTAGTCTAAGATTGGTAAAATCCTAGCATGAAGCTAGTATAAAGCCATCATAAACCTAGTATATAAACTGGGCAAGGTGGGTGAAGAGAGGAAGGAACGCGCGGGGTAGGGTGAATGGGGTCACTCAAAAAATTTCAAATTAGAAGTCAGGACAGAGTAAAGACATGAAACATGGCAAAACTTAGGATTTCAAAAATTTTCTGCAACATCACCTTTTTAGGCAGCTTTCAAAAATGGTCACTCCAGTTTTTATAGAGGGCGCCTATTTTGCGTCATCATGCGAATCACTTCAAGTCAGACGTTGGAGAATTTGAAAAATTTTGAACGTCAGAGAAATTTTCAATTTTCCTGATCGGAGAGATACTCGGAAAACCGAAAAACCTCTTGTCTCAGATTTTCATACTTTTGAACAATCAGGTTCTTTTCCCTTCCCATTCTCACTTCCATCAATTGCTTTTCGACGAACGTGAATAATGAAATATGAGATTCAATAAGATCTACGAGCTTTCCTGGAGAAGGAACAATAATGTACGACCAGCGTTATAGTTATTGTCTCATTTGCTTTTCCATTTCATGTAGACTTGAAGGAAGAGATTGTAGACGGAAAACTCTCAATCTTTAACCCTAACATCAAATTTTACAACAATCTAAGAGATAGTATCTAAATTGACGGAATGTTGTGGATTATTTCTTTAGCAGTCGAAGAGCTCAACTCTCCATCCTTATCATGTGAATTGAATTTACTTCAATTTTATTTTCTAACGAATTTTCATGGATATCAAAATGAGAATAGATTTTAGTGCGCGCGATGTCTCGTCTTAATAGCCTTGAAATTTTGTTTCTTCCAACATAAGCTGCCGAGTAGAAAAGGTCTTGAATTTATTGCCTTCGGTTCGAAGAAATGTACCTACACCATCATAATGGACTATTATTCTCGTCTCTTTTGAAGATGTACCAAAAAATACCTCGCTGTACTTCGTTATTTTTTGAGCGCCAGAATTTATCGCTATCGGAGTGTTCGCGAATACCCGAGATGCAGATGAATTTTGAAGCTTACTAATACATATATTAATAGTCGTTGACGTACAATTTGATGATTCGTAATCGTAATCACTCCGTAGATTACCTCGAAATTTTATTGATTCGAATTCACGAATATGACTCAGCCGTCATCTTCACACCTGTCTTCCCGTTCCTATACTGACTGGGATATCGACTAATGAATCTAGCAACTGTAAAGACCCTGAACTGGCGTATAATTTTTGCCAGCCGGCTATGGGCACACGAAAAAAGAAAGAAATAATAATGAATAATATCTAATTTTGATTTAGCAGTACTTGAATTGCGAAAGAGGAATGACGAAGTGAAAATTCTAGTCTCGTACCTAGTATGCCTGCAGCAATCCATGTTTACGTTTGAAAAATCGTTCTTTATCGCGCTATGTCGAATATTGGCGCTTTTAGGAAACGCGTTCCTGTTTGTAATGATAGAATATAAATGGTGACGAATTCTAATTTCAAGGTCTTCACCACGTTGCAGGTCTTGACCACGTTATATAGATGTTTTATGTTTTCGAACTACGAATGTTTCCTAAATGAGACTTCTTAATTGTTTTCATTCGGTTCGTCATTTCTGTTATCTCTCTATTCACCTCGCTTTCTCTGTCTAGATTTCTTTCTCGCTTGTATGTTCATTCTTTTAATTATTTTCCCGCCTTCGTCGTACACAATTTGCGGCTCCCAGTCCTTGTCCGCTGTTTCTGTTGGTGTGAGGGTTGGCTTTAAGGCTCTTCTTCATGGGAGTGTTTTTTGGGCCCCTACCCTGAAACAGAGATTATGAAAATGTCTATAAGGTTATACGTCGGGATTTCACGAGTTTCCAGAGTAGGTCAAGGGCGTACCTACATTATGACGTCATCGGGGGGTGAAATTCAGGCGTTTTGAAATCAAAGATGCCAGTTCGCACCGGTCTATTTTGATCACCTCGAAGAAGGGCGCACAACGTGTTGTGGAATCGTTAGTTACCAGATCGCATGTTGTTCATCTTCGTCGTCGTGTTTCGTGGATGGCTGATGTTGATAGTAAAAACTAGGGCGAAGGCAGTATTCTGCAGAGTGAAGAAAATCGCGCCTACCCCACTGATATCGAGAAGAGTCCCTACGAGGGCATGTGTGTTGTGCCACAGCGGAATGGACTAGCGAGTTCAAATTTGTGTTGAGATTCGAAACAGGAGCGGACGTGCTTCGTATCGGTCGAACTATATAGCACGCTCAAATGAGGCGTATTTTCACGAGCGAAGCCCATGTTAAACGGCTACATAATGCTAAAAAGTTCTAATTTTTCTCTCAAATTTCGCCTCTTGGAATTTGAAATTGGTCAAATTCTATTTTCAACTCGAGACCAGCTCCGACCTTGAAAGTAAGGGAGCGAAGCCGCTCTAATGAGCTGTTGAGCTGACCGCAAGAGCGGAGTTTTCGAACTCTTTTCTTAGGTGGCAGAATAGATGGGCAGCGGCGGCAACTTGCTCCCCACACAAAAGAGTGCAAAAAATTGAAAAAATGCTTGATCTGGCGATGGGGTAAAATAGAAATTGAAAATCCTCTCGAGAAAATTTATTCCGCCACCCATGGCTATTTTCTAAATCAAATTACAGCGCTGACTCCAACTTCTCAGAATCTGGGAGCGGAGTCCGAGCCGCAGCTAGCTTTCCAGATGTAGGTTTTACACTCAACGGGAGGCTGGATACAATAATTTGATGATTAACTTTGGACAAAATGTGCACAACTTCTCATTCCTTCAGGCTTCCCGATAGGATTGAGACTCGCCATTTTTCGCATACTAGGTGTCGAAGGATCCGTTTTCTACCACTAACTCAACTTTCACAGGAAAATAGTGAAACTTTGTATTCTTTCTGTTGTCTCATACGAGACCTACAATCCAGTATAACTAGCTAAGTATGTTAGCCTAACTACCTAACGAGCTCCCTTTATGAACTTGATGTAGTGTAATTTGAAGTAGGATTCCATTTTTCTTAGCCTACTATGTTACAGAGCTTCCTAGCCAGAAATGGAAAGCTAGCTGAAAGCTGAAGGTTTAAAGCCGAAAGCCAAAGAATTTCGAGCCCAAAAAGCCGAAAGTCAAAAGCCGAAAAAATTTTTTCAGTCGAAAGCCAAAAGCTTTTTTTATTTAGCTTTTTTACGTTTTCACGGTCCTTGACTCTTGTTCAGAACCTGCCCATAAAAAGACGGAAAAAGTTGAAAGCTGAAAGCTAAAAGCTGAAAGCCGGAGGAGTTTTGACCCAAAAAGTTGAAAGACAAAAGCCGAAAAAAAAATAAGGTGAAAGCCAAAAGCCAAAAGTTTTATGTTCGAAGGTTAACAGCTAAAGCCGAAAGCAAAAGTTTTATCTTTCGGCTTTCCAACTCTGTTCGTAGCTAATAAGCTTGAAATTTCTTTACCTTCCTATAATGTCATAAGAGAGTGGTTGAAAATTCGGAGTAGAGAATTTTGGCTGCGCAAATTCCTCCTTTAACACACACACCCCCGCTCACTTCCCCTTTGCTAACAGACATTACGTCAAATTTCCGCCAGGAGCGTTACAATCGGTAAAATTGAAGACAGGTGCAGGTCGATTTTCCTTGTAACTTGGCAATTTGGCAAAAAACTGATAAGAAAATTTATAGAATTTAAAAAGTTCTACAGATCATTTTGTCTAATGAATATTGCTTTGTTTAGATCGATCTAAGAAAAACTTCCACCCATCACCCGCATCGTCCATCAATTTTTCCATTTTGTTATGTACAATAGACCTTACTCTGTGACGTTACTCAACAAGTTGGCCGAACGCACTATTGACTCTCACAAGGAGAACACAGAGAGCTGAGATCATCATGTTATAAAACTAAGAAGCTTAGTCTTTGAAAGTTGTACATATTCTTAATGTAGAAGGTCCTTAGCATTAGCAAATAGATATTTGATTGCTGAAATAATCTGTACTATCCTTAAGTGCCCTTATAATCTTTGCTCCTTAGGTCTGGGAGTCGATAATTCGTGTAGCCCGATTGACAGGTTTCTGCTAATTATAACGTGCTAGGTCACCAAGACGAAAATCTGTGCTAGCGCTGGCTGGTTGGGATTGTTCTTGATCAACAACTCTCTGGTAATTGTCATCCCTCAAAAGTCTCGAATTCAGTAGACATTCTGAGTTCATTTTTCTATGAATATTCTCAGTGGTGATCGGCTCAATTGGGAGACTGAATCTCTTCCGTGTTCTTCTCTTTCTCTTCCGAGCTCTGAATCGCGGTAATCCAGAAAATATGTCCAGGAAACTTGATTTTTAAAAAGAGACTTCGAACGGAAAACCCTAATGATATTTTATTGAATGAACGAGATATTGTTCAACAATCCCAAAAATTAAGATTGTTGAATTTATTCTGTGAGAAAATTTGTCACAAACCATTCAAAAAATATTTGCTCAAGAATCAAACATAATTCTAGGGTTAAAAATGTGACCTGTTCCAAGATTAGGAATATTAGCATGAAGTACCTGTTCCAGGGAAAGGGTAGCTGTGCTGCCAGATGATATTTTTAAAATGTTTTGTAAGACCTAAAAACAGATTTCAACGGACTTCGACTGATTTATCAATACCGATCAGGAGAGAGATATCTCTTGTAAGGACGACTAAGGTACTTTTCCCTTGATCGACTCGATCTTACGAGAGACAGCAGCATCAGCCTATAACGATCAAGAGAAAAGTATCTCACATGTATGTTTCTAAGGTACTTTTCCCATGAGCGCAAGAAATCTGTATTTTACGCAAAATCCGTCGAAAACCTGTATCTTTTTCGAGGACTAAAAATCCGTAGATCTGGCAGCATTGAAGGGTAGCAATTAGATTCCGTTTTTGCCCTCCTGGGAGACTTGCGTTTTGCTGCTAATTGCCCTTATCTTGGAACAAGTCACAAATGATTACTATCAAGTCGATAATTCAATTAATTGGCCGTAATGGTACTTAGTAATGAATGAGTTGATAAATAATACCATGTTTTCAAAACGGTTAATTTCACGTGTGTTATCGTTTGATTTACAGATCAACAGTAAATACAGCGAAGATTTGGCTCAAGAAAGCTTGGAATGGATTCGTGTGATTACAAATGATCCTATTAATGTATCCGGAGATATGGATAATTTCTATGAAATCCTTAAAGATGGTACTTTATTATGCAAGTAAGTCAATGATAGATAAGTGTCGGTTATTCCAGTTGTTCATTATATTTAACTTGAATCGTCCCGTGTTTGGTGCTTTCTTTGCGATACCTGTGATGAGGAAAAAATTACTCAACTTCATGAAATTCAAAATATCATCATCGGTCGAGTCTCTCATACTATATTACACTCTGCTAATTTGGAGCCACCGAGAGCCAAACCAAATTGAGTTCCGACCTACCAAGCTATATAGGAATCGTGTTTGCCAATTTTATATATTCGGGGCGGTCATCCGTCAGAGAGCGCCACCATCGTGTCGAAATTATCAGGGGACAAAATGGGAACCATGGAATGAAGAGAATCTTTGAATCGGAATTTTTCATAAATGGCTCGTTGAAAATGATTTCTTTTTGTACTCTATAATGATCAAATCCTCTGAAATATGAGACAAAAACCTCCGAACCTTTATGAGTCTTCCCTAAGGGTGTGCTTCACAAGTAAAAACAAGCATCAAAAACAAGGTACCGGAAAAAGTTTCTCACTGCTCGAGTTTTCAATGAATCTTTCTAATTTTTTGATATGTTCTCCAGAAAGGTTCAACTAGAGGCGTTATACAACCAGAATTTTAAAATTTTTTTGTATACTCTTCTGATCCGACGTTGAAGTTGGCAAAAATCCTCCTGTTTTTGGGCGTTATAAAATTTTTTTGGAGCGAAAATTCGGATTTCGACTTCTATAAGGCTTTCTGTACAACATTTCCGGAGATCGAAAAAAATCGTTGGAAAATGGAGCTTTGAGAAACTTTCTTGTGAAGTCATTCCATGTCATTTGTTATAAGGACTACTCACGCACGCCCGACGAGCGGCGCGTAGTGACCGCTGATATGCCGAACCTTGTAGGGTATTTGGGGATGTACATGCAACTTATCGTACATCGTTTCGGAGTTCGCCAGCGGGCGAAGCACACCCTTAATTTTGTAAGAATCTTTGAAAAATCATTTCTATACAAATTAAATGGAGGTTTAGCTTTTGCCTTGTATGTGTGGTGCGTACATGAACTTGTGTGCGTGTGATGAGCTAGCGCGTAACTAGCGATGATCGGCCCAAATTAGAACAAAAAAAGGCCTGAGCCCGGGTGGGTTTGTGCTAGATACAACAGATATTATCATTATTTTGTATTAATAATATTAATTATTATTCTTTTACTCGTATTTCAGATTGGTGAACTGTTTGAAGCCGGGCTCAATACTAAAGATCAATAACAGTACCATGGCTTTCAAATGTATGGAAAATATTAGTTCATTTTTAAAAGTTGTTGCCGATATGGGAGTCCCTGCACAAGAAACATTCCAAACGGTAGACCTATGGGAACGACAAAATTTAAATTCTGTCGTAACGTGCCTTCAGTCACTGGGAAGAAAGGTAATTTTCTGAAACTGAATTTTATTTATCAAATACTACTTGAACAGAAGAAAATCCGCCGTAAAGTATTCACCTTTCCTCACTAGCTGTCAAAATATATCCTAGATATATCAGTCTCTTTCTTATAAAAAATATTTGTCAATGTTGGATGATAGAAAATTTTACGAAAGTAGGCTCGCAACTTGGGAAAATTTGAATATACCTATTCTACGTTTTAGCACTTTGAATCAGTTATCTTTGTGATACATCAGCTATCTTTTTGTGGTTACCCCTTGAAGTCTTGATCATGAAACAGGTGCTCGTAGAAAATGTAATCGTCTTCATAAAAATTTCTAAAATTATCAAGAGTTGAGATTGCGTGCAAAACACAACTATTGAATGAATTGCAGTTAGTATTTTTATGATTTATTGTGTAGAAATGATCTGTAACTCTCCACTCAAGTTATGCTCCCTTGAAAAATTGACATTATATACAAAATTTTCAAGTCGTTCAACTGCCGAATGATTTATCAAATTTTACATTGTGGTGGTTGTAAAGTTGTCAATAAAATATTATTAAATTCTTTTTCCAGGCTCACAAATTTGGACATCCTGGCATTGGTCCTAAGGAAGCCGACAAAAATGTGAGAGAATTTACGAACGAGCAATTGAAAGCTGGCGAAACGATAATTAGCTTACAGTATGGAAGCAACAAAGGCGCCAACCAGAGTGGCATCAACTTTGGCAATACCAGACATATGTAAAGAATTAAAACTTGGCCTATAAGAATAATTCAAGATGTATGATAGTTCATCGTATGAATAATTTTTCTGTTTCGAAGTCTTTATCGTACATCTCATTATTTTTGTAAAATTGTGTACTCATTGTCTTTAAAATGTAAAATCCACAGTTGAAATCTGGTTTCCAACGGACTGTGTCTGTACCTGATATTCGATCCTGAAATCACTTTACCCGATGTGTCTTTAAATTTCTCGTCTTATCGAATTATGGATGAAGTACGCGCTTCCAAAATCTTCTAAGAATGCGTATGTTGCAAAAATTAACATTTTTAATTTATATATTGAAATATGAATTTTAATAACTCACTTTAATCGTGAAAATGATGTTTTAAGTCATAATTATTATTGTATTCTCTCTTACTCGTTTTTACGTTTTTCACGTTGACATTGTTTCTTATCGATTTCTTTCTGATGATGAGTAGAAAATAATTTTAAAAAAAAAAACATCCTTGAGAATTGTATTTGGTCTTGTTTTGTTTTCTCTTTCTTTTTTTCTTCCCTTCTTTTTTTTTTTGATTATGTATTTAAATATATTATTTATTTATTTATTTATTTATTATTGATGTATTCCGAATAAAAATTTTCAGCTGTGCATGCTGTACTAGTTCTTTAAGTTTCCTCGAAGGAAGAATTAATGGAAAATGTATTGACTAATCGATTTTGAAATTATTCCATTCTTAAACGCTCTGATTGTCCTGATACATTCCATCTTGACGTAAACAAAGAAAACGAGCGTATTTTCATCGTTTAAAACCGAGTTTTATAAAACTTATCCGACAACGTTTTGTACATGAATTAGGGAAACATCATTCCTGTCTCAAATCTGGAATCAGTATTTGCTTGAAATGAATCTGATAAAAGTTTTCGAGCGCGATAAAACACGAGATCAGCGTGGATCGTAACTTGTGATTAAATGTGGAAAAGGGTTCTATGTGCGTGTTTTGTAGATCGAAGCACGATCAAGTAATGAGATATGAGAATAATTTTTGCTAGGTATGCGTAAGCCTCTTTTATCAGGAAAATCTAGAATTTCTAATAAAAAAAAATTGGATAAGAACTGTTGGTTTATAAACAATTCCGCTCGTCTTCCTCAGCGACATCCACGTAAACATTAGTCAATAAGAAATTATTGTTTGAATTTTTAAAATTGCCTATTCAGTTTCATTTCATTCGTTTGACATCACCTCTTGTCTCAGAACAGTAAGTTCTCATATTTTTTTCCTTGAAGTAATTATTCGATCAATTCATCTTCCTAGGTGTAACTTATTCATCTTAGAAGAATTGAAGAGCCACTGTAAGTATATTCCTGGAATAAAATGAAGTATTTCAAAAAAGAGTTGTTTATACTTCGATTGATGACAATAAAGTTGACTCGAAATTAGTTCACATAGACTACAAGAAATTATTTCTAGTAAAAATGATTATGAACTTATGATAGTACCTACAAGAAGAAGACGCGAGCAATATTTTATGAATGAAAAATTCAATTGGAATGTGGTACAATGTAAAAGCCTGATTAATTGATAGAAAAATCAGCTGGCAAAAAAAAAAAAAAAAAATTGATCTTCAATAAGAAAATGAGAATAGATTTTCTAGCCATTATTCGCACCGTTATGAGAAAAAAAAATGAATAAAATATTTATTTTGTAAATGTGGATTATAAAACAGTATAGTAAAAGATATAAATCGCTTGAACTTTCGAATTTTCACTCGATTTATCAGTGAAATTAACCTTCATCCCGAAAAAACACTTCAATGATCCAACAAAGTTCAGAGAATTCTTGAACTCATAGGCCTATTTCGAGAACCTTGGAAAATGAGTCAATTTTTTACTTATTTTGAATGGTAACTCGACTTAGAAAAGACATAAAAACAATGTTTTGGGCTAATTGAAGATAGAATTGAGATGCAAATTTATAGTACACATCGAACATGCGCAATGATATACCCAAGTTATACAATTATTGCGGCTTCGCTCTGGTTTCCGAGATGTGAATTTTATGAGGAGGGAGGGATGAAAGACACTAACTCTACCAAGTCATAATGAGAACTCGACATCAGGTTGTCAGATTGCGCTATATTGTACCGCGTTCTTTTGAATTGCCCTGTCCTCTTTGTCATTCCGAAAAAGGATATCGTTCTTCTAGCCTTCAGATAGCTTTTGGTGCTCGAAGAGGTCTGAGACTCTTTTCAAGGTGTTTACAGAGAGTGTAATTTCTTTTTTTGTTTCCCAACTTGCATGAGCAATGAATCCTGATAGGTATAAAATTGTTTCTCGTGCTACCGGAATACATTTATGTTACAAGTCTTCTCTCTTGGTTAGTGATGAATGAGTCCTATCAGCTCATAAATGAAAAATATTTTCGGACATACGAGGAAATTATTTTTGGTGTGCAAGAAACAGGTTTGAAACGGCTGAAAAACCGTCATATCGTTTTCTGTTTTTTTTTTTTCTTTCTTTTTATTTTTTTAGTTTCAAAAGTGGCCTCTTGTTTTTGTGACGTCAGTACAAAGAAGTGAGTTGGCGTCACAAACTCGTCATAGTAGGTTACTGTTAGTCCGTCTCTGGCGCCATGAGTTGTAACCATAATTACCATAGGTGTATGTCAATTGAAACTAAGGCACATCCATCACTGATATTCTTTCATTTATGTGTACTGTTGAAACATGTCTTGATTGCAACGTCCCACACGACTCTATGATTGTGAATGTTTTGCTTTCCATGAGCGATCCTCAGGTACGGTCACATTGCTTGCGCTGCCCAAACGGCTGCATCAACAAATTCACGTCCAAAAGTCGCTGTCATAATCGCTTTCGCTATCACCTTGTTTGTGTGCGAGGAGGAATATTCAGGTTGGCACAACATATTCAGCCGCCAACTCGAGCACATCGTCAAGGCCGGCAGGCAGGAGGTAATCAATAACCCTATGGAACCAATATGAGACTGCCATGAACAAATCACACCGAACAAACAATAAGTAAGAAGAGTGGCATAACCGTTTTAGAATTGTAATAGGCTAGCACCATCCGGACCTGTACACTCTCCTGGAAGAATTCCAAAAAGAACATGGCTTCATGGAAATGTGTGTTACAGGATTAGCATTAGGGGAGAAAGTCAAAGCTATACCCGCTAAGCAATGGAGCGACTTGCAGGCACGGATGGAGATTACAACAGGCTCAGGATGGAGTATTTAAGAGCAATTGGCGCCAATATCATCATCTTGTAAATTAACATGGTGTGCAAAAAAAATTTTTTATCTAGAAAAAATTGTTTAGATAATTTGTCATTATTTTGAGAAATATGCTATTAGAGAAATTTGCCATTAGAGAAAACGTCGTGAAACTGTAGAATTACAAATGCTCCAAAAACTTTGAACATGAATCTCTCTTTACAATGGTTTGAGCGTCACAAATTTGGTCAAATGGATCTGATAGACAACCAGCCTTTCATGATAGCAAGAAAAAGAAATTTTAATTCTAGCAAAAAAGGGAATTTTACAAGCTATGTAACAAGTTGACCGTTTTTATTCCATTTACCCTCTGGAGCACTTCCTAGTTCCTATTGCGTCTTTTGTTTGAAGAACAACTTGAATGGGATGTAAAGACACAAATGGTCAAGCCAAAGAAGACTTGCATGAGACGGAACGTTTAAACACAATTTTCTTGTTCCCTTTTTTATGATTTGTCATGAACAGAGGGTCCACGGACAAAAAGGATGTATGTCTCAAAGAAACAATCTGGATAAATGGGTCTTTTGCAAGGATGAGAGAAGAATATTTCTGCACATTTGTTTGTTTGGGGCATTTCCCGTTTTCTCAATACCCTTCAAATACCATACTTGTTAATATTGTCCATATTGGTTTTCTTACATTACAATTTTGTTACCGATCATAAATTGTAATGTTTTTTTGTCTTTCATGTTTGACAAACGAAAATTTTCCGCCCCAAAGCGCGTACTTACTGCTCTTATTGGTAAATATACTAAATTCTGTCTAGGATTTTGAATGCTGTGTGCAATGATCCTCGGGCAATAATTCATTTTACTATCTTTCGGACCATATCTATTTTAACGTTCTGTATCCTATCGCTCATTCAAATTCTTTCATCTTGCAATTAAAGTTTTTCCATTGTTAAGCATCAGTAGGTATCATTCCTAAAACTTCTGTCACAGCTAATGTTTGATTTAATAGCGGGATACAACCTGGCAGTAAGGTGTAAAATGTGATAAAAATTTCGACTTCTGCCCATCTTGGTTTTTGTCAGGATAAATAAGCCAAATTTTTCAGTTTCTATGATGATTGGTATCTCGCTTTGTTACAAAAGTACACGCGCTGCAGTACAACCCTATTTTTTCATTTCCTTTCCAACTACAGTGTGAACAATTATTTCATAATCGCCTTTCATCATCTAGTGAAAATCAATCAATCATATCCAAGGTCAATATGCATGTTGATAAACCTGGAACGGCAAGTTCACCCGAGACTG
Source organism: Aspidiotus destructor (assembly GCA_035079395.1). Taxonomy (NCBI): domain Eukaryota; kingdom Metazoa; phylum Arthropoda; class Insecta; order Hemiptera; family Diaspididae; genus Aspidiotus; species Aspidiotus destructor. Next base: position 2,517,194 of record JAVHKZ010000003.1, on the reverse strand, counting down.
AAGATGATAATTTAGTAAATATTTTGAAGAAAATTACAGGTAATAGTGAAACAAATACCAATGAGTTTCGAAAGAATCTGCATATTGAAATGCATGAAAGAAACCAATTAGAACAGGCTAAACTTTATTCTTCTGGCTCTGCTCCTCTGTTGATGAAAAATTTTCAGCACAGACGGGTTTATTCTAAACATTTTGCTAAAAAATCTTATAATTGGGCTATGCATGGTTTTGGAGTTGAGAATTTCTTGTCATATGCAGCGTACTTTTGCAAGAACGAAGCCTTAAACGGTACCATTGAAGTGGTGTCTATTGGGTCGGGCGATGGCCACGTCGACCGCAGCATTATGGAAGCGTACCAAGCCCACTTTGGAACTGCTCTTAATATCACCCTTGTCGATAAAAATCCAAATTTTAAAGTTGACTATACCACTGTCAACGAGCTCATTGAGAAGCGTCCAGATCTTGTGAAAAATTGTGTCTCGCTAATCATATGGCCCGAACCCCAATGTGAATACAAAAACGACGGTTACGACGTAGAGTCGATTCGTAAGCTGCAACCGCGAGCCGTTCTTATCGCCTATGAACCTACTGGAATTAGTGGAAGTCGCGGTCTTGTAGATTTTTTGAGCGAAGGTAACAAATTTTGGGAATTTTACGGTGAAATATACAATTCTAAAGATTATGGATTGGAGAACTATGCGATAGAAACTGTTGCTCATCAAGAAGTACATTTTGAGGCTGGTGAAAAAGTATTCAAGGATACGTTCCACACACCACCAGGAATGAAGGCTTACAGATTGAGAATGGTAAAATTGAAAAGAATTGATTGATAGGCTAATTCTCATTTCATTTTAATATTGTTTATTTTTAAGTGGTGCCGACAACAGTCCAAAGACCAATTACAGCCGGCACCACTTAACAAACATGCGGTTAGAGTAATTAAAATGTATGAAATATACAAGAAAAAAAAAAAATCATAAAAATACAGGCTGATAGGTACTTATTGGCGTTTTTGGAGGTAGGCCTATGTGTATTAGCTTAGCTCATCTGAGCACAATATTTTTTCGTGTTATACTTACTACCTACGCTTTAATTATACTCACATTAATAATCATAACGATACCAAAAATTTTACTTTATGTTAGTGAATAATTTAATTTACTCCATTTCACTGTAACTCAGTAGGCCTATAGATATAATTTATATGTTTCAATTTTATTTGAATTAAATGAGAAATTAGTGAATGACGTAGGTACCTGTACTTTATCACACCGGCATTTTTCTATTACGTACGGGTTGCCTTTCCGTCATACCTACCGGTAGTACCTACGTAGTTTCCCTAGTACACGTATCCATAAAATTGATTGAAAACTTAGTTGTTATCTTGATCGAGTAATTAGGTAGGTAGTCTTTTGAAGATGCGATATCGATACTACGGAGCATGTTACTTGATCCAAGAAGTTTTTGGAAGCAGGAAAAGATTTTGCTTCACAAATTTGGAATATTTTCCTAATATTCTTGTCGCTTAGGTACCCATGAATTTTGACATTTTTGAATATTGCTTTGCTACAAAAATACAAAGTTATCACTGTAGCATCATTTTATGAGTGTATATTGTGTACTTTTGTACATTGTAAATATCTTCATATTGTCATCATTTGTGAGAATTAGGTCAGGGCTTGTCTTTCATCCTTATATAGACAACTCCTCATATCATTATTTGACAGAAAAATGATCCCATACTGAATTAATTTGTACCGTACCTTCTTTTTACCTTTGAGATATATTAGTAGGAACAGTACGTACAATAGCGTTGCAAAAATCACGCGTCTAAAGGAAAATATATGAAAAAGTGCTTTTCTAGAATATTCTTTTGATGTTTTTATTCTTCCTCAGTTCTCTATTCTAATGAAAGTCCAGACAAAATAAAAAAATCAAATTTTAGTTAATTATTGGAAAGTACAACTGTATGACAGAAAGCCTAGTTTTTTTTGAGCCTATGATCAGAATGAAGAAAAGTTGAAAATTGAAAAGGTCGAATTGTTTTCCATTAGAAAAACATTTTCCATGAATATTTTTGAGATCTCTCGGACGGTTTTTTCCAATGTTTTGTTGAACTCTTCACCTTTCTTTTTTTTCTCACATTTTTTCCTTTGTTTTGGTTTTGATAATATACACGATTTTATAAGCACGTACTGTTCCATCGCGGTTGTGTGTATTTTCCAAAACTCCCCTAAATACTTGTTAGATAAGGTAAATAAAATCTGAAATTCTATCACGTACGATTTTACTCTTTTCTCCGAGTTTTTATTTTCAAAAAATTTCTCGTTATCACTCACAATACATCGATGTACATTGAAAACGTTCCACAAAAAATACCCGAGGTTGTCGAAGTTGTAATACTTAGAATGAGTCCGCGAATTTCGCATTATCATCGCAATTGTAGGCTAATCAGATTCATTTTACGTCATTGTGATAAGAGTCTACAAGACTCGCTTAGGCATACGTGTACTTATCTACTTGTAGCTTGATTGTACTCGTATTTCTGGTTTGCTGTTTCTTGGGTGGTTTAGCAAAGACGGAGATGTACGTTTCGAAAAATAATGAATGGTACCTTCTCAAAATGTTCTAACGTTTTCAAGGATGATGAATATTATGATTCGTAATCTACGAAAGCCTAATCCTCGTATTATTATGATGATAAGCCTATAGCGATTACAAGCAGCACCACATATGTCAGCTAAAACAGTTGCTTCATAAAATACCTCGCCCAAGGTTATGGAAACCTAATCATCTCAGGAAATGATGTATTTCACAAGCTGCCTGCAATAACATGTAACAATTAAACAGAGAATATAAAACGCAGGCTCCGTATCATAATCCTTAGTCCAAACTGAGATAGCTAGGTATGTGCAAGTAATGAGAAGATGAGCGTCGCCATCGAGAAGTTAAATATCAATCATCAAATACAAGAAGTCTAACGACAAAAAAAAAAAACGGAGACTTCCGTACTCTTGAAACCTCCTGAAACTAACCTACCTTTGACTTTTACAACATGGCGACAATCCTTGTTACAACTCGCGCAGATATACCTTGTCCTCATCAGATTCAAAGGCGACCGTGACTACTTGCCGGTATCTGTGCTATCGCAATAAACCTCTGAATATAGATAGCGGGGAAGAAAAGGGGAATGCTAGCACATCATCTCCTAATCAAAATTCAATAATTATGTCGCCATTATGTGCTGGTGTGCATTATGTCTACAACAATTGGATCCTTAATGATTAAGAAAAATTTTATTCATCTTCACAAGGAGTCACCTGAGGTCTGAGGACCAGAAAGCGGCCATGACAAAACCAATAATTTTTTCTTTTTTTCTTTCCCAGACTGCAGTTTTACAGATGATAGTCTTTCAAGAAATTTTCATTGCATCAAAGGAAACTTCTTCATAAGCGCAAAATGAAACCTTTTTGGTGGTCATTTTCTAGTACTCACTGCAGGCTATAGGTATTTCTGTCTTACCGGTACACCCTGCCCGTACTATAGGTACATGAACAACTGACGTACAAATACAATCGATCAGAAGAATGGGGCTCATGCCAATGTCTACAGTAGGCTACGAATAATCTCATTCTCTTGATCGTTGTTTTACATACATGTCAATTCAACTGATTTCTTTTGCTTTAATTAGTTGAATTTTTCAGAAGAAAATAATATTCATTATTAGTAGCCATTACGTTAGCATTTTTTCGTGCGTCACTTTCGGATGTACCTGCTTGTTGAACATGATTGCCAACACTGCATGTATTGATGAGTTGTAATCATGTAAGTGTGCCGTCTACTAAACTAGAAAAAATGTTGAGCGCGGAGTGCGGAGCATATGAATTCTAATCATAATAACGGTTGATGTTAAAAGAAAATTATTATTCTGCTGCAATTTTCTTCCAATATCCTATGCAGTTGTTTTTTCTAGTATGAAGTAAACCTTATGAGTAATTCATTCTTGTACTATTGCTCGATTTAGTGATGAAATCTGTATCCGCATCCATTCGCATTCCTCGGTTATGATACTTCGGCTTATCAGCTAGATGGCTGGACAAAAATTTCAATACGATGAAAGCGGCGGCACTTTTTATTATTTCATTTTGTCATTCCTAGCTTTACTTCTAATACCTGGCACTTATTATTGGTGGCCTCGAAAGAAGAAAAAAGGTAAAATTCGATGTTCACTCGCTAATGAGTTCCGGTTTGAGATTTATCGCGTCGGATGATACCTCGTTGTGCCTATTATTTATGAGGTTTCTCCAAATCATTGATTTCATCGTCGGAAATCTCAAATCCTATTCTCTGAGACTGATCTTCGAGCTATACTTCTAATTTGGTTACTTTTTTGTTTCCATTAGATACAGAGTCCAAAGAGTCGCTCTGCCTCTGTCCGGGATGTAAAAAGAAGAAAGTTATAATACTTAAAAGTGAACCTTGGAGAGTGTATAAACATCTTCTCATGTAAGTTCTTTTGAACACGTGTCATTTCCTGAAAAAGAATTGCGTATCGGCTAATTTATCGTCTTATCTGTTCCGATCTTGTAGACAATTATTGATCCTATCCGGATGGGCCATACTTGCGCTACTTACTTACAAAGTTTCTCAGTTCGATTATGAGTACTCAAATTTCGATCCTTATGAAATACTCGGAGTTCCTCTGGTTTGATTCATTTTCACTCAATATTTGTCCTGTTAAGTTTCAAATTATTATTGATACCATTTTTTTCTCTCCAGGGCTCCTCAGAGGCTGTTATTAAAAAAGCGTATCGACGTTTATCCTTAGTTCTTCATCCAGATAAAGAGACTGGCAATGAAAAAGCCTTCATGAAGCTTACTAAAGGTAAAATATTGAGTGACAAGTCGATGAAGTTTGACTCAAGTGTTGATTATTCGATTCATTTACAGCATATCAGGCACTGACTGACGATGAATCGAGAAAAAATTGGGAGAAGTACGGTAATCCAGACGGGCCCGGTGCTATGAGTTTTGGAATCGCATTACCTTCTTGGATTGTTGAGAAAGAAAATTCAGTACTGGTTGGTATCTAATATAAAAAAGCAAGGCGATTTTCGAACCAGAACTTGAATGTTAATTATTTCTCACAGGTTCTGGGTCTCTACGCTTCTGTCATAATGTTTGCCTTACCTATTGCCGTTGGTATGTGGTGGTATAAGTCGATCCGGTATTCTGGAGATAAAGTAAGTTTCACTTCTGATATTTTGAGAATAAGACTATCATTCTTCTCAATGAAGAAAGTGGAAATAATGTCGATCAAATATTCTTTCAGGTTTTGCTGGATACGACGCGTATGTATTATTATTATTTTCACAAAACTCCTTCGATGCCGTTGAAGCGAGTCATAATGATTCTTGGTGCATCACTTGAATTTGAAAAGAAGTACAACAGTGAAATTGTAGAAAGAGAAACAGACGAAGTAGAAGTACCGAAAGTAAGTTCCTGTGATTCATTGAAACCATATTCTTGAATTCGATAATTTACGATCTTGTTTTCTCGTAGTTGATTTCACAGTTACCTAATTTAGGCGAAAGGAATCGAGAGCGTCCTTTATATTATAAGTATTCACTTAAGGCTAGAGCGCTTATTCACGCGCATTTGTCTCGTATGCCTCTGAATCCTGAAACATTGGATCTGGATCGGATAACTGTCGTGCGGAAATGTCCTCATCTCATCCAAGAAATGATAAACTGTATTGCGCAGCTCATTTTACTAGCGTATGCACAAAGAGGTAAACCCGTGGCCTACTTCGACTTAAACGTGTTTGATTTTAGACCGTTTTATTAAACATTAATTAAATCTTGTTGCGTAAGATAATGATTTTTTAACGTTTTTTTTTTTTTTGTGTTTTAACAGTTCCTCGATTATTAAATATTGAGACGTTAGAAAACTGTATGAAATTATGTCCTATGATCGTGCAAGCCTTGTGGGAGTGCAAGAGTCCTTTACTGCAGCTGCCTTATGTACAAGAAGAACATTTGAAACATTTCGTGATTAGGAAAGTGAGTCATGCGTTCAATCCCTTGAAAATATGTACTATTGACGCGTTTAAACACATTTTACTTAATGAATGTAATTTCTCTCTCTAGAGATATATCAGAAATGTTCAGCAGTTTGCTCAGCTTCGTTATGAAGATAAACGTTCTATTTTAAAATTTTTAAAAGATGAACAATTCGAGGACGTGATGAAGGTGATTAGTCAAATGCCTCACATTGATTTCGAAGTGAGGTGTGAAGGTAAATCTTTTTTCTACCGATCGTAAAAAAAGTTATTTCATTTGTTCTGATGAATAACGAATTTGATCTTGATTTATAGTCATCGATGACGAAGCCTCGACTGTATTTACGGCTGGTGCAATAGTCACCGTAACTTGTGTTCTGAAACGCAAAAATCTGAGCGAAGTCTTCGGCGACGAAACTTACAAAGACAAAAATATTATAGAAAATAATGAGAAAGAGCGTAAAGAAAAAGACCAGAATGAAAATATCGAGGCCGATAAAGAGAACAAAGAGAAAGCTGAGAAATCTGAAGGCGAGCAGTCACAAAATAAGGTAATTACATGGAATAAGCGTTGAACATTTGAGCTGTACGCTTGGTTTCGATTTTAATGTACTCATTCACCTATGTATTGCTTTACCATTGTCAGCTGAATGCAAGACCCGTTTGGCAGAAAAAACAATATAAAACAAAGAAAGGCACGAAGAAGCAGAGTCAGGGTAAGAAAGATAAACCTATGTCGAATGCAGAGAAAAAGAAATTGAATTGGGAACGAAAACAAAAAGAAAAAGAAGAAAAAGAAAAAGAGGAGAAAGAAAAAGTAAGTTGAAGAAATCAGTTTAAAATTTGTCGCTAATTTTAGAAAAACCTAGGTTTGAATTCTATCTTGTTTTGAAGAATTTTTCGTTATTGTTTTAATTTCTATTCTTGTTTTTTGTATAATTTTGATTCTTTAGGAAAAAAATGTCAAACCTAAAAGTGAAAGAAGTAAAGAAGAATCAAAACGAAGTACGGATAATGAAGACAGTGATAGTGAAAATAGTTCATCTTCCGAAGAAGACGATGTTAGCGAAAAATCGGATAACGAAAGTGAAGAACGTGAGAAAGAAAAGGTAAAACTTGCTTTGTAGAACTGTCGAGGTAGTTTATTTTCTAATTTTCATGAGTAATTAATTGAAATCTTCCCATTATTTGCAGGTTTCAAATAATACGAAAACCGTTTCAGAGCAAAAGGGTGATGAGGATAACGATGATGATTGGGAGCGATTCCAGACTGGTATGACGAGAAAAGATCGCGCCTTAGAAGGTAGAACAAAACAATCTCATTCGGTTCACTCACCATATTTTCCTGAAGTAAGTGTGTTGTCATACAAAATGTTTGGCGAGTAGGAGTATTATTTTAACCAAACGAGAATTTGGTTCATTGTGCAAAAAAATATGAATTAGTTGAAATACTATCGTTGTTAGAGACATTACTATTTATTTGAAAATTGTACCGTTTCCATGATCAAAGAAATGACGTAATTGGATGTTTGTACTTACAGGATAAACAAGAGTTCTGGTGGGTCTACGTCAGTGATCGTAAAAGCAGAACCTTACTCACTGCTCCCTATCATGTTACTGAATTAATTGATTATGACGAAATTCAATTGAAGTTCACTGCTCCTCGTTGGCCCGGTCTCTACACGTTTGCAGTTTGTTTGCGTTCAGATTCATATTTAGGTTTTGACCAGATGCACGATATAAAGGTTTGTTACTCGCTATAAAAAAATTTACATCGACAGCGTAATGAGAACCTTCGACTGTAAAGAAAATATCTATTTTGATTACAGCTGGATGTCAAAGAGGCGCCTAAAATACCTGTTGAACATCCTCAGTGGGAGATGTCGGACGATGATGACGAAAGTAAAGCCGAGGATAATGATGAAGATATTTCGGAATTTACTACGGATGAAGATGTCGAAGATTAAGAATGAACGTGCTCTGTATTAAATCTTATGATTTTGCGAGAATTTTTTTCTCGCGGAATTGGAATTTGAAGAAAACCGATTTATCGGGGTTTTTAATTAGGCATTCGGTCTATTTTTGCGTTTTAAATGTTTATTTCGAATCTATTATTCATTGTGCGATTTTCAATGTGCTATTTTTTATGCAGAATCTGAGAGGTTTTCGTCAACCTCATACGTGCATGTGCTGTAGCATAATGCATAAGAACTATCTTCCTTCGCAGCTAATTGGGGATACATTATGAATAATTTGTGTTATTTATGACGTGATGATTGTAGAACGTTATTGAATTGGAAAGGTGAATTAATTTATTATTATACACCCTAGAAATAAAGAGACGTGATTTTTTTATGGTTAATGGATATTGTCTCGTGAATACAATGTTGGAAAAGAATTTGCGCTTTTTGTGATAATTAATTTTTCTTCGAAAGATATTTTTCCTCGGCAGTAAGAGTTAAAAAAACTTCACCTTGTAAGGGATTGAATAAAATGAAAGTTGAATTCTACGTTTATCATGTGTTGTAAGTATTTTTATGAAAAAATACCGACTCATTGTATGAGTAGATTCAATTCTCAAGCAACAGTGTTGCGACATTTGATTTGTCTTTCAGTGCTAATGTACTCAGAGTTTCAAAATATGCCAGAGGTTTGACTTCAGAGCTGCTCCAAAGCTTACTAGACGACTCCAGAGTAGTATAGAGAAGCTTTAGAGCGCTGGGAAATAATGCTAAAAGTCTATTAATTATGCTGAAGATTATGCCAACTATGCTGAACGCAAACTTTTTCAATACCAAATGAAGTAAAATTATGGTAATCTCCCATTAATTATGCTGAAGTGGCAACATAAATGACAATTTGATTATGTTCAACGGCATAATTCCTACGAATTGAGAATATTTAAACGAACTGTAGCAGAGCTACAATTCAAACTCAAGGTTAACTTCGAGACCCCAGTATTTAAAAAAAATTGACCATTGATTAGACAATAAGCTTGAGCGTTAGGCATAACCCCGGCGTATCTTACCTACCTAAAGGTGGTGAAAGGACATGTAACAGACTGGTGACCACAGAAAGAGATCTCATTCGGTGGGAGGAGTAGAAATACATATTGAGAAAAAATATCAAAGGGAACTATCAGTGATTGTATGCACAAATGCAAGAAGTTCTTAAACATAATTTCGAATCCAGGAAATGTAAGTTGATATATCTGTGAATGCACCAATAGATGAAGTTGCATCTTTATCATTTGTGCTGACCAAACCCCGGAGATAATATCGATTTTCAAATTTAAACACAAATCCACCTCCACTGTCTCCTTTTCTTACTCCTGAACCTGAAAAAATGTATAGGTATTGCAACTTCCAAATTCGTCATCATTTAAAAATATATTAAAAAAGTAAAACTTTTTCGGCACTGCCGTCAATTTAAAATTTTTTTTTTTTTTTTTTTTTTTATTTAAAAAAACATACACCCGACGTTTCGGAACTGACAAGTACCTTTTTCAAGGGTAAAATATGAACTGAGTACAAGACATGAAAAGCAGGTGAAGAACGAAAAACAAAACAATTATGACTAAGTTAGTACAGGGTGAAACATGCTGTTTATCTTATAGGAGTCAGATTTAAAATTCACAGAGTATTGACAAGTTTTAATTTTGATCGCTTCTAACATTCTTCTTTTTTTACAATTTTTTTCGTAGCCTAAAATAGTGGTATTATCAAAATTAAAAACATGACCTGTATTAGCGGTGTGTTGACAAAGAGCAGTCTTCTCAAGATTGTTGGTAACATCGTTCTTGTGTTGTTTTATTCTCTCATCTAACAGTTGTTTTGTCTCGCCAATATATACTTTATCGCATTCAGTACAAGGAATATTGTAAACTAAATTAGACCGATAAATAATGGGGACAGGATCTTTCAATCTGGTGAAAAAAGTATTGGTAAATTTATAACAACTAAAAGTAACGCGGATATTTGGAGAAAGTTTTTCTAAATGTTTCTTTAAGATTAAACTAGGAACACCGATATAAGGAATGGAATAAAATTTGAGTCTTACGTGTTCATTTACGTTATTAAAAGGGGGGGAGTCATTAATACTAGTCAAAATACAATTAATAAAATGTTTAGGGTAGTCGTTATTGGTTAAAAGTTTCTTAAAATCGTCAATAATTTGCTTATGGAAAGGTTTATCAGAAAGGTTAAGTCTATTTTTGAGTAAGGATCTGGCCGTGTTTACTTTAATATGGATGGGGTGATTAGATTCAAAATTAATGATTCGGCCAGAGTAAGTGACTTTCTTAAAATGTCTAAAAGTTAAAAAGTTATCAGGTTTTTTGATCACAGTAACATCTAAAAAGTTCAAACAATTATCTTTCTCTTTTTCGATGGTAAATTTCAAACGCTCGTGAAAGGAATTCATAAAATTAAAAATGGAATCTACCTTGTCCTTTTTTGTAATACAAAAACTATCATCTACATATTTTGATAAGTATATCACATCGTGATTTTCACGTATGGAGTGGAAAAGTTTGTCTAGAACAATCTCGGATACTATGGAAGATAGGGGTCCGCCCATGGGAACACCCTCTGATTGTTCGTAGTGCACGTTTTCAAATTTGCAGTAACCTTGAGTGAGGCAGAACTCCAGGGCTTCAAAAAACAGTTTTTCGTCCAGAGCAGTAAAATTCTTTATTTCATTCCATCTTTCTTTTGTTATTTCCAGTACGAGGGGGACGGAGACGTTGGTGAAGAGGGCGACTGCATCAAATGAGATCAAGATGTCTTCGTTGTCTAAATGTAGATTTTTGATTTCTGAGATGAATTGAAGAGAGTTTCGTACATTTATGGAGTTGTCCGCAATACATGTGAGGATGCCGGCCATAAATTGTGAGAGACTATATGTTGGAGCGTTGATGAAAGAAACAATTGGTCTGAGTGGATTTCCTGTTTTATGTATTTTTGGTACGCCATAAATCCTTGGGGAGTTGCTGGTATACGTGGTAAGAAATTTCTTGACTTGTAGATCAATGTATTTTTTATCGTACATTTTCTTGGCCAGTTTGTTGTTCTTTGTTTGTAGGGAGGATGTAGGATCTTTTTTGAGTTTCTTGTACGTTGACGTGTCTTCTAACATTGATAACATTTTCCTTCTGTATTCTTCCTTATCCATTATCACGGTTGTGTTTCCCTTATCAGCTCTAGTTACCACTATTTCAGGATTATTTTTGAGGAATGTTTTGACAATTTTGCAGTCGTTATCGTTGATTGTAGTCTCTTTTTTGGTGTTGGTGGAAGATGCGGGAGATTTCTTAATTTTAGATAGTAAAACGGCCACTTTGTGTCGAGTCTCTGTCTTCAATGCTTCAGTTGTTCTTGCTTGGTTGACAATGTACTCTGTATCTATAATGAGTTTTTCAAGAGGTGGCTTCAAAGTCTTGATGGCAAATTTGTGGCCCAACTGTAGGATTCTTTCGACTTTATCTGGAATAACCTTGGAGGTGAGGTTTACAAGCCATTTTTCTTTTCTTGTTTGGAGATCTTTCTCCTCCTTATTTTCTTTGTTGTGTCGGTTCTTCTTTTCAAGTAAGTTTTCAAACTTTTTAATAAGACCATTTTTCTTTTTATGTATCTCACTGTTTCTGACTTTTATTATGAAATTGTAGGCTAATTTAAAAATTCTGTCGTCACTTACTTCTTTGGAAAAAATATTTTCAAGGTTTGACAGTTGTGCTTTGGTTGAATGTAGATCTGTGAAGAGTTGATTCAGTTCATAGCTGAGCAGGTAACGACGGGATTTGTTTAACCAGAAGTTGAATTTTTGGTCTCTCGCGGAACGTGGGCCAGCTGTGTAGGTAACTTTTTTGAATGCGTTGGTGATATGGGATGGGAAGACGTCGTTCTTTTTGCATCTTTTTAGGAAGGTGATTGAAGATTGGGTACAAACTGCTTTCTTGTGGTACTTGACAATATTGCTCAATAGGTTCTTCGTTCTTCGACCGTACTTTTCAAGTATAAGTGAAAACACATTGGAATAATTTGCCATGATGTCACAATAACTTTGAACACAATAAAGAAAATGAAAATTTTCAAATTGTGGAGAGTTTCAGCTTGACGGTTACTAATATTTTTTTTTTTTTTTTTTTTTTTTTTTTTTGTACGTCCCACTTACCGACGAAGAAATAGGACGTATATCCACTTTCGAATGATTTCACTGACAGAGCTGAGAGCACACACGCACTCACTCATAGGTAAACCAAACAGAAGATATGTTTCTCTAGATTTATATTTTGGATATACGTCAAACTATAGACAAATACTCGCATTGTTTAAAAAAGTTGTCACTTTGCTGGATACTGACACCAGAGTGTGCTGCGTGTTAAGCAGCAGAGTGAACGAGACAAAACATCTTTCCCTCTCTCTTACACCAACGTCTTGACACGCAGCACACTCTGGTGTCAGTATCAAGCAAAGTGACAACTTTTTTTATAACAATGCGAGTATTTGTCTGGTATGTGTATAGCTAAGGTGTATACCAGTCAATGGACAAATTTCCTGGTGACGTCAAAATTGTAAATCAGTGTTACCTTTGTGGCTTAGAGACTTTTTGACTCCCATAAGAAAAGCACAGAGAGCAAAGATCACTGTGTTACTGATTGTGAATAAACCATTTCTTAGTATCCAAAAGTTCATTTACAAGTTCTAGGAACCTTATAAATTATTAATTCTGATTATAACCAACATTCATAGTAGGGTTCTCTTTTATTTACCTGATGATCTTTGCTCCCTATGTTATTCTTATGGGAGTTCACGAATTTCAGAGGCTTGTGAACACCAGAACGGATACTTTGGCCAATTATTATCAGCTACATGACGTCAGAGGAAATTTGTCTATAGGCCGCGTAACTTGGAGTTGGCAGTGTTGGTATAGCCCTGCGTACAAAGGTGATCATGGTTCAATTTGTACATCTCCAATTAACAGTTTTTCAATTCAGTTTTCCACTTCAAATATGAGTTTTAGAAAAAAATTTTTATCACAAAAAATGTTCGTTTTAGAATTCTCTACAACTTTGATTCTCACACTGTTCTTGATTAAAAGTCAAATAACTCCAGAAAATGCGTTTGAACTACCTAACGCATGTATTTTGTCCATATAAGAAAAAAATCCATGATCACTTTTGTTACTAGCGCTACCTAGTGCAGGTTACGCCGCCTATGGTCAAACATGGTCAAACTCACTTTGTAGGGCAGAAGTATAAACTGTTGCACATCATTGGAATTCCTTGGGCTAAACTTGGCACAAGAACTAATAATTAAAGGGTTGCATTTAATAGCAAAAAAGACGATTAACACAGTCAAAGGAATTTTATCACAGCAAAAGGACAGATTAACAGCAAAAAAAACAATGCACAGTAAAAAAATCGATTGAACAGTTTATCGACAATGCAGCAGCAAAAAATACATCAAACAGCAAAAAAATAATTCAAACAGCAATGATATATGCGAATGATTAATCAGCATCTTTGTGTTTACGTCTAAAAAAAAAAGCTATTGTACCTACTAAAATGAGCTTTCTTCGCTGCTTCAGGGCGGCCACGTTTTCGTTTTTGTCCTAAGGGCACACTTTTTGCCTGAGGAGGCACATTGCAAAGTTTGAGTCTGATCAACATGCCCAATGCATGCTTACAAGTTGAATGTTTAAAGAAGTACGGACACAAGCAATGCGATTTCGACACATTTTCACAATCTATACAAATTTTCCGAACCCCATTCCGATACATCTTAAATTTGTCCAAGGTTTTCGACGCCTGTTCTTCTGAAATAGTATAGTTTGCAATACTTTCTTCGATATTGGTTAGTCAAAAATGCTAGAGGTTGCGTAAAATATGGAAGTTCTTCCTCCGTCATCACATCATCCTGCTCAACTTAATATTAGGTAGATAGGCCTAGGTACTCAACATATGTTTCACCAAGTAGGCATATTCGTGTAACAACCACCGAACGTTTTGTGAATGCGCTGTAATTCCATTTTTGACGTTTGAAAAATTATTTGCTGTATAGCTTTAACTGTTTCAATTGTTCTTTTTTTGCTGTTAAAAAGTGATTAATTTTCCTGTTTCATCAATTCTATTTGCTGTGTAGCGATTACTGTTCATTTCGTCCTTTATTTACTGTTGTAACATTCCTTTTTGCTGCTTCCTCATTTGCTGTTCTCACATTCTTTTTGCTGTGCTATTATAATTAACCCATTTAATTTTATTTTATTTTTACTCAAGGGGTGGTAATCGCAGATTTCTGGATGACCTCCCAGGTGATTCGAAGGGGGGCAGGGGGGAAGGCCTATTTTATTTTATTTTAATTTAATTTCAATTTTATTTTATTTTATTTTATTCAATTATATTTCATTTTTATTTTATTTTTACTCAAGGGGTGGTACACGCAGATTTGTGGATGACCTCTCAGATGATTCGGAGGGGGGCAGGGGGGAAGGTTTATTTTATTTTATTTTATTTCATTTAATTTAATTTAATTTAATTTAATTTAATTTAATTTAATTTAATTTAATTTAATTTAATTTAATTTAATTTAATTTTAATTTAATTTTACTCTATTTTATTTTATTTTTATTTAGGATGATGAATTCCCCATTGGTTTTTTTTTTGTATCTTGCTTACCTTTGTGCCGAGAGAAAACGAAATAATGACAACATTTTGAAATAGGATTGACAGACTTCCTAGATGGAAATCCCTCTCTCCTCAAAAAAATCAAGCGTCGCCTCGAACCCCTCTTCCTGAGTGTTATAGCTTAAAATTTATCTTAGCCATTAAAATATGGATCAAAATCTGGTAGGAGTTAATGGAAAGTTTCCATTCTTTTTCTTGAGCTTGAAGTTCAAAATACTGTCAAGGGTCAAAGCTGGAAACTTTTTCATATCTTGAACATAGTAAACGTCTTTCCAGCAAAAGCCCGGACGGATGACGAACTTTTTCAACCGAATAATCTTGTAGAATAGTTTCTCGTTAACTCATCATGTGGATTTGAAATCTGCGACAGACCAACTATTCTTAGACCCGGCTGAAGATTTGAGTTTAGAGTAATTTTCAACAGGATAGCAGATTACAGGCTATGAAGACAGCTTTTTCCTAGAAGTGATGTTCTAATTCATTCGACAGAAAATTCAGGGCCAATTTTTCCCATTCTCAAACTTAATTTCCCAAATGGTTTTCGAATTCACTCGGATGCGTGCCTACGTTCTTTCTTGACTTACACCTGTACAAAAGTTCGAATACTATCATCATCTGTGGAAGGAAAAATTATCTAGGATAGTAACGTACCTGCCACGCGGCTCAAGAATGTTATAAAAGTAATAATGATCAAGGAACACACATGTAAGTTCATTTTGAGATCACGGTTTAAGCCAATTTTTTGTTTGGAAGAAGAAGTATACGAATGTACACAAACTCAATCTACACATGTACCAACGAAATCGATAGTACCATACAGCATATTCTCATTAATCCGAACTCTGGTATCTCCGAAATCTTTAAAGACAAGTACTACAGTCATGTAGTAAAGCAACGTTTGTAAATATATTCCGAAACCAGTTTTTTTTTTTTTTTTTTGCGGAATTTCCTGAAGATGAGTTATGAATGGCGAGATATTATATATTTTCAAAATATTATGAAAAGTTTTTTTTATCTTTGCAAGTACGTAAGCATCTGAGTTGGATATGGTAATATAGATCATGAAATTATAATAATTGTTGATATGGATGGGAGATGACAAAAGCTCAGAAGTTAATGATTTTACTTCATACTTTCAATTAATGCCCGAGGGGCAAATCAACAAGAAAACTGAGTCGCCAAACGGCTCAGCTATCGGGTCCTGTACGTCTTTTCCCGTTATTTTTCTGAAATGTAGGTTGAACAAAGTCTTCTTTGGGTGTAGTTGATCATTCGGTGATAATGTTCACCGTCCACCTTCATCCGACGAAGTGGGGTTCCCAAAGAAGAGGGTGCTGTGACGCACATTGAAGACTTCAAACAAATTTCGTCCGAAGATGTTTAGTCGGGATGCTGAAGGGATTTGGACTATGACCTATTTTAATTTCGACCTTTTATCTTCATGCATGACTGTAGGACTTATAGAAAAGATTTTCTGGCATAGCCAAATGAATAAAGATCATGTTTCATGTCTTCTATGAGGTAACATGCTTCGCTCGTTTGCCTCCCTTTCTGGTCTAGTATAAGTCTTGAGAATATGTTAAACTAATGGCTTTTGGAGGGCTCATTCCCTCCACTAGTTCACCCCTTTCTTGGTCTAGTATACGGCGGGTGTCCATTAGAATTCAAACCAATAGCTTTTAGGGGCTCATTTAAGGCCTTCATGGTCTAGGGCCACTGTGTTCCTTGCCCCGGACCCGACTGGAGCCCTCTACGGGCCTGCACAAAGTCTATACACCTCAGGAAAGCCTACAGTATTCAAACCTTTTCCTTGATAACTGAGACATGAATCTTCTTGTCAGACGAAACTGCTAAAGGAAATTAAATGCAGGCATAAAATACCTTTGAGTTCTTGAAGTTGAGACTCAGAAATAATTCTTCAGGTTCCTAAGGATTCATAGCTCGCGACACAAAGACGATACAAAAATGCCATTGTCAGACAAAATCTCTTGAGAAAGCTCAAAGGTGCAGACGCAGACTCCCTTTACCCTTTTGGTTTGAAGTTGGGCCTCGGAAATTAATCCATTTCCAGTTTTTCCGGAATTCTTAGTCATAGCTCGAGACCCAAAGGCGAATTCTTGATTGGGTCAAAACAATACAAAAATGCCCTTGTCAGACAAAATCGCTAAAGAAAGCTCAAAAGTGCAGACACAGACGGCCTTTACCCTCTCGGTTTGAAGTTGAGCCTCCAAAATTAAACTATTTCCGGTTTCTCAAGGATTCACCTTGAGAATCCAAACACCGACCCTCAGCAAAATATTAAGATCTTTTTGTGAGAGAAAAGTGCTTAAGCAATATCTTGGACATCTGCAACTTGTGTTTTAGCGAGGAATTTCATATTCGGAACTACGGGGCATCTCATGTCATGCTAATTCTAGTTGTACTCGGTCCACAAAGTCAGGCCTTACGAGAGGAGGCGGCAACTGGGGATTCTGTCCCCGGGCCCCGTTTACAAGGGAGGGGGTAAATATTTTTTGGGGGGAGGGCACTGTGTTCCTTGCCCTGGATCTGACTGGAGCTCTCGACGGGCCTGCTCTTACTCGATTCATACGTATGATGCACAGTAACTTCATCCAGATGCCAACGAATAATTGGTACGAACAACAGGGATTTGTTTCTCTTTTCAAGGAT
Organism: Aspidiotus destructor; assembly: GCA_035079395.1. Lineage (NCBI taxonomy): Eukaryota > Metazoa > Arthropoda > Insecta > Hemiptera > Diaspididae > Aspidiotus > Aspidiotus destructor. The sequence continues at coordinate 2,499,780 of JAVHKZ010000003.1, read as the reverse complement.
GGTACTTGAGGACGGGTAAATTTCAATATTGCTGTGCTACTGGCCTCTTCCGCATCCAAAATATTATCGCCCCTATATCTTACGATTAAAAGTACTCTTCGTTGAAAATCGCATTGTATATTCGTTCGTTCTCCTTCAAACAGAATGAAATTTAACTCGTGAAGTGGAGGACAAATAGAAAAATTTTTAATCGCACAACAAATCATTATATTCAACAACAAATATTAAATCATAACATATTAAGTTAATAAATAATTGACTATAAATGCATTGCCTTTCGACCAATTTTTTCGCACTTCACAAATCAGCCCAATTCGTCCACGTACCATTATGAAGCGATGGATCGGAACGTTTGTCCGGATAGGTGACCTTAATTTGTACTCGTCTCAGTCTGTATCTCTCGAGTTTATTTTCTAATCTTCTTCTTACTTTGTCAAGCGAAGCGTGCTCGTAGAGATTACGTCGTTCGCAAGGATCCTCGAAAATATTGAACAAACATGGCTTTTTCCGCGGTTGACAAGGACTGTATTTCACACTCGAATTCACTTTAGTTCTTGGAACGCAAATTATTTTTGTCGCATTACGCAAAAAAATAATTTTAGCCTCATCCAGTTCTTCGTCGTACGCTGAAAGAATCGTGTTTGTTGTGCTGTCCTTGACTTTGTCAATATCGTAAGATGGCACATCCGCCTGTTGAGGTAAACCCGACCAAAAGTCTAAGTAACCTAGCATTGAAGTGCCTGAAATGCAAACAAAGCGCAGATTCGTCGCGTGTCACTGTCAAGGCTTTATGATTGATTTTCTTTTAATGAAATGGAAATCCAAACACGTATACATCTTAGTTCTTCGTGCCAAAATAAATACACACTGGAAGGTAAATAATGAAATGAAATGGCTTCGAAGAATTCATGGTAGCCTAGGTCGCAACTTACCACGAACGAATTTATAAGGACCTTCGCGTATAGCAGCATATCCGATATTTCTCTCTTCGTCTATATTGTGCAGCATCGTATAATCCGTGATCTCATCTTTTCTTCCGGAGAGAATATCCCACATGTTAGTCCCGTCAATACCCTCCAGCTCTTTCTCATTTCCGCCTTGGAGAAGAATGTTAACGATCAAAATTAGTAAATAACAAATACTCGTAAAGAAAATTAATTTTTGTTAAGTCCGTCTCGCTGATTCTCAAAATAAAATCATTAAACGTATTTATCGTATGATACGAAATGGAAAAAATTTATGAGAACAATGTGAATTTTATTTATGCGGTTAGTGAAAAGAAAATGATGATGGAAAGGGGAGCCTCGCAAAATCTCAAGTCAGAGATCCGTTCTAGTATACTGTACGAGCCTAGTATATGAAGCACGAGTAAACCCTAGTACCTATACTGTATGTTAGCTCTAACAAAATAGGAGAGGGTTCGCAAAAATTCAAATTCTGCTCGGTGATTTCAAATAAGGTTAGGGACAGAGAAAGACAAATGGAACACGTCAGTCAATAAGTAATAAACCTGATACACATTGTTTCCAGTTGAAGTCCTGGGAAAAACTACCCATATTTTTCCCATTTGAAGTCCGATTTGAAGCCCTTCATCAGAAGAGGGCACCAACAGGGCTTCATCCGGGACCTTACTCTGAAGCCCTTGTAAGAAGAGGAACTCAACTGGGTTTCATAGTGGGCTTCATTCTAAAACCTTTATAAGAAGAAGGAATCAGCAGGCCTTCATCCAGGGCTTCACCCTTCAGTTCTAGGAAACCAACAAAGCTCCGGTTGAAGCCCTGGTTATTCTCTCTCTGATAGAGGCTTCCAGGAGGTAGAACAAGGTATTCAGAGTCGGTTCGAGGGAGCCTAATTCGGCTTTACATGGAGAAAATATGGGTAGTTTTTTCCTGGGCTTCAGAAGGGACACAAATTGTTCACCGGCAAAATCGTTCAGAGTCGAGATATTCCGGAACAAAAATTTAATGTAGAAACGTTGGTCATTTCTTTCGAAAATTCTTCATTCTTTCAATCGATGATTACCCAAAAAAGATCAAGCGTTGACTAACCTGCAGCCGCGTATAAAGTAGGCAACCAATCTGTGATATGGAAAAGTTGATTCGATACTCTTTTCTTGCGTTCCAAATATCTACTCCAGATCAAGCCGACTGTCCTTATTCCTCCTTCCCAGGGGGTTGATTTTTCCTGAAATATTTTAATGAATTAAATTATGGCCGCAAAAAGGGCACATAAGCCTATGTGCCCTTATTGCAGCGACACCGTGAATTTGTTTTTGAAATAAAATTTCTTGATGAAATTGAAGGTAGTCCCGGGTTTTACGTCTCTCGATTATTCGAGTTATTAAAAATGAACGAATTTTCAAATGAATGAGTAAAACACCTTATGGGTTGATAACTTCACCAGGGTTCAATGTAATGTACTTTATCAAAATTAGAACCCTTTTGTGTAAGTTAGCAAACGAGGTTCAGGGTTTCACGAGTCATGATTGGATGAAGAGGCCGAGAGTTAGCGTACATCCGCTAATATGAAATTCCGGAGAAGATATTGGATCCATTTCTTGCCATTGAGCTCCTCTGCAGGGGCGTTGCGAGAGGAAACTATTGAGGGGGGTGAAAACAATATTTTTCCAAGTGACTAGGAGCTTCAGTTTTCGATCAAGAGAATTGGTGAAATTTGAATCTCAACATTTGCCGGCTGGCAATAAATTTTCCGAATGACCCTAAAACCCAGGGGGAAGTCACACCCCTACCCCCCTATTGGAACGCCCCTACTCCTCTGAATCACTCTAATTTTCAAAATTTTTCTGGACCTAGAACTGGATTTTATTGAATCCGAGCAACAATAAAAGCAAATAGTCAAGCAGTATGCATCTATACTTTTTTTTCCTATTGATTTTCTTGAGATAGACGAATTAACGAAGGAGTGATAATTTCAATTGTATTGTCAGATCTTACTCCTTTGAGCGGCCAATTGGAACCATAGTTTCTCATTAAACCAGTCGATGGCGCACCATTGTCAGACACGAATACAATAACGGAATCTTCAAGCATAGAATTATCCTCCAATGCCTTTATTATCTGTCCGACAGAAGAATCCAATTTCGACACCATTGCTGAAAATTGAATCGAGAATTTACGAGTTACTTTCTAGTCTATTATTGAATGGCGTCCGCAAATTAGGGTCACTCATTAGTATTGTGTCTACAAAGGATAGATAGCAAAGGTGTCTTATTTTTCAACTTGATTTTATTTAATTCTACTGTGTAAGTCATTTAAATCTTGGCTGAATTTTGGGTCTTTTTGGTGGAAACCGTAAAGTACGGTCGCCACAGTCTTCAAAAATGAGAAAATTCCTATCGTCCAGCCCGCGAGCTTCTACTACTGAAGAAAAGCCTACGGGACGGGAGCTTATACCGTAGTTATACCGCTGATTCAAGCGTAAAAATCATAATAGACCCAGTATCAAACTAAAAACATTCGAACTATTATGAGGTTATAAACTACGTATCTGTGGGTGTAGGAATAATGTCTAACTAGTGATTTCTCATTATATACAGGGTGTATATTTATGGAAAAAATTATTATAATTATAATATTGTTGAATTATTCGTATTTGAATGGCGACATAATTGTTTCTCAGACGTACGTGCGTATTTATGGTAGTAATTAACGACAAAATAATGCAATATTGACGTCTCCTCTCATACTCGCAATGGTCTACGTTCGCATGCGCGTTTTTCACGCGAAATAGAACGGAGTTGACCAAACTGAGAAAACTGCTAAACTGCTTGAACCATGTTGACCAAACTGAAAAAACTGCTCCTACGTATTGGAGTCTCTTTTTTCTTTGAACCAACTATCATTCAATTATACGCCAGAATATGGACCTAAAAATTACTATTACTATTAGGCTCTTTCAAAAATAGTTTTCTCTCATCGAATCGTTCGAAAATCTATTATACTAAAAACCGTATTACTGTGCACTCCCTTGCGACTCATGCCCGTTGCCTGATTTTGTAAACAATTAGCTAAAAAATAGCTAAAAAATTATTTAATTTTGCTAGGTAAAATACGCGAGTTGTAACGTTTTCTTCGCCGCTCTTCAATCTCGATACCCATCTTCCGAAAAAATAGCTGAAAAATAGCTATAATGTCTTATCAGTTTTAAGAATGCGTTTTTCTTTCGTATTCAATAAAAAATCGCTACCGCAATCTTCAAATGCCTGGCAAATGATTTTTTTTGTTGTTCAAGAATTGTGAAATTTAGGCTAAAGTTAGGTATATTGATTGATGTTCCCTAGAACGCAACTGTAAAAGCGTTCCCGTTTCCTCACCGCGATTCATACCTAATTTACCCGATACAATTTAGCTAAAATATAGCTAGAACCAAATAAACCAAATATTACGTGTACTCTATTACTATATATGCCAAATTTACACGTATCGTATCACTGTATTTATATTGGTGGAATTAAATTACTTAGCAATTCATAAGAAGTAATCCCACACCGTAATTGCGACCCTTCATGCCTCAGCACGGAGATACCTTATAACAATTTGGCTAAAACTGAATATTTTGTATTTTTGCTACGAACAATTGAAGAAAAATTCTTTTCTATGAAGTATTTTCTTATCTATTGGATCCTTAAGGCGCTAGAAGTATTCTCGCTCAATGTAAACAAACATTGTGGAAGGGATGTTCCCAGAAAAATGAAGTGGAATTTACACGTACGTAGATACCACTTCATTTTCATTTTCTCAGATGGGAACATCCTGCGATGTTTGTTTACATTGAGCGAGAATACCTCTAGCGCCTTAGGAGCTTGAGAATCAATAGAATTTATACCTATCCAGAGATAGTTACTGGAGGATTTTATAAGAAATAGGTAAAATCAAAATAGAAAGACAAAAAAAAATAAATAATACAAAAAAAAATAATAATACAAACCGTTACTAAAAATAGGCTACCTGCGTGCTTTAAAAATAAGAATAAGAAATGGAGTGAGAAGCAAAGAATAAGATCATGAAGTAGGGAAGATAATCGAAAGGAGGAGTCGAGACAGGTGGAGAGGCTTCAATTTTTAGTCTGGAGACAAAGACCGGATAAGTACAAATTAATTGAAGTAATTGAGTAAGGCAAGTAGTTGAAAGGGTTAGAAACTGTTTGGGAGTAATTACACAAGACAGGGGATATGACTTAGGTTACATTGTAGGAAGTATTCTTAATTTTGGAAAGCAGGATATGAAAAAAGGTGATAAGGTTGTCAGATTATCTGCCTAATGATTAGATTTACACAACGGTGAGACTCAGGAAAAGATGAGAATGGGTGAGTTGGGAATGATCAAGAAATATAATTAGGAAAAATAGGGGGTGCGATTCTGCAGGGATGTGGATTGAATGAAGATTGTAATGAAACTTTTGGTCAGATTTCCATTATTAAACTAAAAAGAGTTCCATTGAAAATTGTAAAAAACAATGGCTTTCTTAACGAAGTTAAAAATGGAATTCACAGATCTTCTTCTATGGGACGGATTGGTTTTGATTCGAGTTCCAGAAGGCTGAACCATCAAAGAAGTCGGACTCAAAATTTTAAAAATTGAGCCAACTATTGCAGGAGAGACTTGGAAAAATTTAGATATTCGAGGTATATATGATTCCTAGGGAGGCGAGGAAAATTTTCAACCACCAAGAAGATGTATTGAAAACATTCCAAATATCAAGCATCTAGCTGTATATGACAGGAGAGGAAATTGCGGAAAATATATGAACATCAGAGGAGTTGTAATTGGAAAAATGTTGTGTCGAATTGATGCGAGATTGAGGTATATCTATAATTATGATGAGAGGGTAGATTAGAAAACTTTTCAGCTTTCAAGCTATGTACATATGATACGAGTAGAACATAGAAAAATTTGGACTTCCGAGTTATATAATTATGATTTGGATAAATTTCAACCATCATTTTTGATAGATGATGAGACGCCAAAATTTTCAAAAATCCTCCCTCCCACCTCCCCATAGAATAGGTTTCCTATTAAACCTTAATTTAAATTAGGTAGTTGACAAGATTACAGGCTAGGAAAGAGATTTATAGAAATCAGGACTCGACGTCAAGAATAACTGTTAGTTGTAGATGAATGAACCCTAAGGAATAAATTGAAGGAAGTTTGTTCCAATTGAGCTAGATAAAGGAAGGGATTTTCAAAATCTGAACGCAATCAACTCGAGAACAGAAGGAGGAATTAGTTGGTTTGTATGTAAGAAAGAGAGATCATAGAACTAATCATGCGTAGAGATTGAAAAAACAGTAATAACCTACAAAAGTAAACCTATAACAAATACTAAATTTCAAAAACAATCTTAATCTAGAGAAAAGGAGAAAGAAGGAGGGGGGGGGGAGAAAATGAATCAAATTGAAACAATTTTCTTCTCTTAATTTGCAGATTAGAGAAGGACGACATCTAGAATTAATTACCATGTATGAATAATTAGAGGAGATAGATGCAGAAGACTGAAGAAGAAGGAGAGGATGAGAGGGAGAAATGGAAGAGCATGATACTGACAAGGTGAATCACTGAAGAGAACAAGTTGGAAGACTCAGAGAACGACAAAGAAAAGTAAAAATAAGATTGTATGGAGGAATAAGAGAGAAAGGGTGTAAAATGAAGAAAATATGAGAAATTCTGGAAAGATAGGGGGTGCGATTCTGCAGGGATGTGGATTGAATCGAGATTGTAATGAAGCGTTTGGTCAGATTTCTATAATTCAACCAAGATAAGTTTAATAGAAGATTTTAAAAAACAATGGCTCTCTTGACAAAGTTGAACAAATAATTCACAGATACTTCTCCATCGGACAGATTGCTTTCAATATTGAGAATTGTATTCAAAATTGGAGTCCCGAAAAGTTCACTCATTAAAAGTTTTGGATTCAATAAAATTTCAAAAATTGAGCTAAATATGATCGGAGGGACTTGAAAATTTTAGACTTCTGAGCTATGTATGAAAGAAGGGTGTTAAAAAATTTAAATGAACCATGAAAAGAAAAAAAACTGAAAATTTTGTGCATGGAGCCATACTATTATGACGAGAGGGTAACTGTGGAACTTTCAAGCTATATAGGGTGAGAGAGGGAAATTTTAACTTTTGAGATAATATGACAGGAGGAGGACTTGGAAAACTTCAACCATCATTCTGGGCAAATGGCGAGAGTCCTTACCCTCATAGAACAAGTTCCTCATTGAATCCTAATTTAAATTAGGTAGTTGATACATAACATAAACTGGGAGGATCTAACATCATCAGGATTCAATGGAATGATCCCTATAGAATAGCGAATTACAGAAATCAGGACTCAATGTCAAGAATAACTGTTAGTTGGAGATAAGTGAACCCCAAAGAATATATGGAAGGCCTTGAGAAAGTTTGTTTCAAGTGAGCTACATGGAGGAAAAAAATTTTGAAAACTAGGACACAATCAAGTCGAGATCAAAGAAAGAAGTTGGTTTATTTGCATGTAAAAAAGATAAATCATAAAACTAATTGTGGCTTGAGATTTAAGAGAGGAATGCCATTAAGAGCACTGTTAACCTCTAACAAAAACAAGATTTCAAAGACAACCTTATGTCGAGAAAAACAGAAAGAGAAAGGGGGAAATGAATCGACTAATCTTAGAATCAAAACGTTTTTCTTCCATTTTGAATTGCAGATCAGAGAAGGAAGACGGTGCACAGAATTAATTATTACCATTATAAATAGTAAGAGGAGATGAGTTAGAAGATTAGAGAAGAGGGAGAGGAAGAGAGGGAGAAATGGAAGAGCATGATACTGACAAAGAGAACAACTGAAGAGAACAACTCGGAAGACATGTAGAACGACAAAGAAAACTATTGTATGGAAGAACAAGAGAGAAAGAGTGTAAAATTGAAGAAAATTGATAAAGAAAAAAAAACTTGAAAAAAACTCATCAGATTGTACGAGTATGATGAGATAAAAAACACAAAAACAAATAACTGGAAAAAAAAAGTGTGAATCCTGAATAAGATTGAACCCCAGAATTAAATTACTCTCTTTGTCTCATATAGCCTACCATACTCAAATTTAGCTGTGAAAACTTTGTGTTTGCATTAAAATCTAAAGGAAAGTTATCTAGGGAATTTTTATTTCTTTTTCCTTCAATATCTTCAATATCCAGAGCAAAATTATCTGGATAATTCACTGAGGTTATTGACTTTCATTTACGTTCTTTCCATAAAGATTTTATTTACAAATGATTTATTAAAAATTTTTTACTTCTTCTGTCTGTTAATGAAAAAAAAAAATAATAATACGTTCATATTTTGAAAAAGGTGCCAAATAATCTATCAAAGGAAAACTTTTTTACAAAATATTCTACAGTAGAACAGTTTTTCAGACAGCCGTAAAAAGGAAACGTGATAGGCGCGCCGTAGGCGCGCCGCCGTGCTAGTTATTATTCTAATTGCGATTGCACTGTCTTGTAAGTACTTGTGCGCTAATTTTTCACGTTTGAACTATAAACCTGTTTATCAATAAGCGCATGTGAATTACCTATTCGTAGTTGAATGTTTAGGTATTCAGTATACATCGGATTCGAATCCATGCGAATTTTATTCAGAATACGTGAATTTTTAGGAAAATCCGAGCCTACGTAAAAGATAGTTACGGTATTGCGCAAGGGATATCAATTGAATCTCGTAGGTACGACTATGACTCATCTCTTCATGAGGTATTAATAGTAATAACGGTTCTCTAACCGAGAGACCGGTATTGCTACCATTCTACTTGTTTTACAGCCTAATCGAACTAAAAACTCCTTTAATTATTGACATAGTATTTTTAGAGAGTGTAACTGTTCAGGAAATGTTCAAACAAAAATCAAAGTGAATATATTAGGCCGTCTTTAGGGAAATCTTCCGTATGTCATTTCCACCAAGGTAGATACCTAATGAAATTCATCATCCTTAAATTTTACAGATTTTTCCACGTAGGTATTTGTAATCCTGGACGGTTGTCGAACTCACTCACCAATCTGTCATAAAATTGCTATCATTTTACAAAAAATTATACTTATAAATTAATCCGGTCTTTGACCCAGGTATAACTACCATCAACTTCAACCCTAATTTGTCCAGAAAATTGATATCGTTTTTATTTCAAAAAATTTAATATGAAGTAAAACCCTGTAATTTATTCCAAAAACGGATAATTGTTTATGTTTTATTTTCAAGGAACACGAGCGTACAGGCAGAAACTAATGTGGGTGGGTATTTTCTGTTATTTTAGCAAATTTCATAGATTTTTTCACTTTGCACAAAATCGCCAAAAATTCAACAAAACTGAGGATACCCTATACCAGTTATTTTGACGTTTTATTTGAAAGATGAGCGTGCTAATTCTTCAGAGCGGCCCATATTTTGAGCCTTTTTCTAAAGAGATGCGGAATCCTTTGTAAAATCAAATAAAATGGCTAGACATTGACCTCTGCATCGGGTTTCGCAACTGGTTCCACAAACTGCGGCGCAACAGGCTCCACAGTGGGCGCAGCAACAATAAATTTCCCCTGCACCTCCGACGTATCCAATCTGGATTTGAGGATGAATTCACAAAATAATTCTTTTTTACCCATCACCAATCTTAGGACCCGGAAAGAGCAGTTATTTTCCATATGCGTACACTACTAATGGTTTAAATGTGACAATCTTCAAAGCCATCAATGTCAAAGATGAATCGCGAACTGTTATCTCTATACAAAAAAAAATTGGACATGGAAGTCACTGCTTCTTGGTGAGTGGGACATCTTCGGCCCCAAAATTATTAAACTGTTCAAAAAGTTCAAGTTGTGTCGGAGATAGCGATTGTAAAAGAGGATGTATAACCATCATATTTTGAAGAAATAAAATGGTATAAGAGGTCGACTTATTATTATACTTCGTAGTATGAACTATCCGTGCATGGGAAAATAATATCAAAGTTTATATGAATATTACGACGTGATTGTTTGAAATAAACCTATGCATGTGATACTTTATCTCGTAGAATGAACTTTGATATGATGCTTTCATTATTCTATCGCTCGTTTCATGAATTTGATACAGTGCTTCCTTATAAGATGCTATCGTTTGTTATACCGAACGAGGATCACTGAGTACCTATACAGTCGGTCGTGAAAGTTGTGGGTATTACCAAGTTGTTCATCATAGAATTCGAACTTCAGCACACATCAGGTACAGCTCCTCCTATTTGTAAGGCGACGGTATATCCACTGCAAACAGTTGAAGAGGTTTTCTTCGACAAGTCAGGGGCCGTCTTACGTATTTGGAAACGGCGATCGCCCTCGCAGGACCAAGAACTCTTCCAAAACGCGATTTCACTCATTGATGGAAACTGCTGCGTCACTCTAAGAGGCCAGTACGATAAACCACGGCACCGGTATGTTGCCTGCCAGAGGAAGTCGACATTCAGTGATATTTATGTAGCCCCACGACTACAATACACAGAAGTAAAACATGTAAAAGGAACAGAACATTCGAGTGAGCCCGAGTCCAACATTATCGGCGTGCCGTAATTCCTCATCAAAACACGATCGCCGTCTAGCCGAATATTCTTAGAGTTCAAGAGTACCTAATTTTACCAAGTTTTAGTAATATAGCAAATATGAATCTGTTTATCTATCTTCTTAGGTTATTGAAATATTTTTCCAGTTCTGTTTTGAATCATCGTTTGGAGGCTCCATCGTAGCCAAATCAGTTAAGCGGGCTATTATATGCACCGGTGGTGAATCCTCAGTAACATCAGAATCCGATAATTTCTAATCGATATATCACTGACGTTTAGAGAACGTTTGTATGCGCGCTCCCTGTAACCCCTAAACGTGTGAACTAGTGTGTGAACCAATTAAAATTATAAGTACGGTAGATATTTCCGAAAATCCGTTGGTAAAGACTTCTACTAGGGTAATAGTTCCTCAACGTAGTCGCCCAGCCTTTGGATTAATGCAGGATCTACCTCGGTTCTATTCTTCATCGTATTTATGAACTCATCAAGGGCGGTATCTAGCCTAATTAGAGTTATTCCCAAAAATAGGAGAAAAATTCTGCTCGAGCTGAGCCTGTAGGATTGAATCTGAAAACAGCAAACCGTGAGCCAGATGAACTAGTTGAAGAAATTGAAATATTATTGATGTCAGCAAATCTTACTTTCTGATGCAGCCATTGGTATTGTGCGTGCCTTGATTTTTTCCAACATTATTTTTATCAGATTATGCAACAAAAAACTCACGGGTCAAATGAGAAGAGGAGGCAGGGAACCTGTCTTATGAATCTTATGGTGTTTGAAACGTTGTATATCTGGCTCATTGAAGGGGCTATGCCAATTGGAGTATGGAGTATTGCATATCTAGTTACTTGAAGGACCTATTTTAATCAGGCTATCAGTGCTGCCCGATCAACGAATTTTCAATATCCGAAAACAATATATTGGACTTGAACTAGGCGAGGACTCCCCTTGTAGTGTACTTGTTTTATACTAGTATATATAACAGGATTTTGACCGAGTTATAGGTGATAGATGGGTGACTTAGAAGAATTTTGACCTTCAAACTATAGGTGATAGTCCAAGCTATAGGTGTTAGGAGAGGGACATGGAGAAATTTCAACTCCCAAGCCTCTTAGACAAAATTTCGTCCCCCAAACTATAGGGGTGGCAGGCATGCCCGTGGGCCGGATCCGGCCCGCAGCGATATCCCAAACATTTTACGATATGTATAAAAAACGAACGTTTACTTAGCATTTTTCGTATCCGGCCCACGCCTTCCTACCAACTTTGCAATGTGGCCCGCAGAAGGAAAAAGGTTGCCCATGCCTCCATAGGCGATAGAAGAAAAACAGAAAAATTTTTCAAGTCCCAAGGTCATGTTGTCTCCTGGACGGTGGACGTTTTTTCCGGAACCCCCCCCCCCCCATTAAAACAGGTTCCCTGTTAATAATACGTATAAAGCTATTAGAAGGGCTTTAATTAATTTGTATAAAGCGCTTAAATAGTAATAAATTATGAGGTTTTAGTTAAAGAAAGACGGAGTGTACAGTTCCAAAGAGTAACGGAGGAGCCTTTAGGCGTGCCGCATGATGGAATAATAATACAATGAGTGGCGCACCCTACAGTATTTTGATTCTGATAGTTTTTAGGTTCGTACACAAACCACGTGCAATCGCTATTTTAGTGTTCTCTCTAGCCTCACTATATTTTTGTTTCAACGTTTTCTGAACGATTATGCTCTCTAAAAATACTATGTAATTAGTTGAAGGATTTTCTAATTTGATGAGGCTGTAAAACAAGTAGAATGGGAGTAATACCGGTCTCTGGGTTAGAAACCCGGTAGTACTACTGGTATTCACGAACTAAGACAGATTTGGTCATGATCCGTCAAATCTACTACGAATTACAAATTACCTGCATAACGTCTACGTTGCGGATCTTTTAGATAAGAAAACATCATCTCTTCGCTTTCTGGCGCTTGCAAAGGATCTTCAAATGTACCAGCGTGAGGAGCGAGGTGAGCCAAATATAAGAAGAGAGGGACGCTTCGATTGTGATTTTCAATTCGATGAACTGCTTCATCCGTGAATAGATCAGTCGAATATTGTCCGACGGCCGACCAGTCCACCTCCATATTTCTCCTCATATCGTACCCATCAAATGGCATGAACTAAAAAAAAGACGAAGTGATTATATACCGGTACTGTACCAATCAATGAAACGTTATTCGGTACAGTACTTGAAGCTGATTTGACCCAAGACGATGCTACTTTTCTGTCTGCTAACAAGTTAGGCCTAGTCAGATATGTCGCGTGTTGAAGAGCAAGGATGAGAAGAACCTCCCCTCTCAAAAATTGCGCAATGTACATTGTAAGCTTCCCTGATTATGACGATCATGTGGGGACCCTTCAAATTGTTTTGGAGAAGGTTGAAGAGGAGGGGGGCACTGTCAACCCTGTACTAGACGAAGACGGTAACGTTTCAGTCTTGTTTGTGTCCACTAAAACTATAGAAGCAGCATTTTGTGAGTCTGCTTGTAGGGCTGTCCCAATAATTAATATAACTTTTGATATCGACTTCTTCAGGGAAGTTTCCAGGTTTAAGATTCTGGTTGAAAGTGAAAGCACGAGGTTGCCCAAAAACGTTCTTAGCGACAGCTGTGCCCTTCCAACAGGATAGAAAAGTCTCAGGAGGGTCTCGTCAGGGAAGGAGACGTAAGGTGACTGTGGCAGTACCAGGCCCAAAGACTGCCCTGTCTGCGCCTCCACGATTGAAGAATTTGAGACTGGTTTAATATCCACAGAATGCTGCTATCTCCTGACTCAATTGTACTCACCCATGCTTGTACATTGTGTTTGTAATAGTCTTGATAGCCATTCCAGAAACCATAAAACGTGTCGAACCCCCGATACGTCGGAGTGTAATCTTTCTTATAAAATCCTAAATGCCATTTTCCAATAGCGTGAGTTTTATATCCCAATACTCGCAAGTATTCTGGAAAAAGTCGCTCACGTAACGGTAAACCATCAGGATGAGTTTCCATTAGAACATTATGTTGCATTCCTGTCGAACGATAGAAACAAAGTATTACAGCCCTTATCCAATAGATGATACAATGGAAAAATTTTGCATATTTCGCAATTTTTACTGAACTCTTACCCGTGTGAATGGGGTATTTTCCAGTAAGTAGAGCTGCTCTGGATGGCGTGCATAGTGTTTCACTGTAATGATTCTTGAGGATAACCCCGTTGTAGGCTAGACTATCGATATGCGGAGTAGGAATTTCGTTCGATCCGTGAAAACCAACATCGTTCCAACCCTTTTGAAAAGTTATTTTCAAAAAATCGTCTACTCTTTCCGTAGCAGACTGTATAACCTTTTGATGTGATCGGTGCCTAAGTCACGTTACTCTACCATTTTGTGTTGTGTGGTTCATATACGTGGCTTTGAGGTATGGAGTTACCGGCAAGAAAATGAAAGGGCCCGGGTGATCTTCACTACAGTCCGACTTGAGGAGAAGCATGGATATATTTGTCAGAATCAATTCACTCGATAAAATGAAATGAAACGTCACAAATATAATCGTTAGTGATTCGTAAGTTGAGACATCCATAAGCTGCAGACCCTAGTGGCGGAAAGGTTTTACGCGGTCGCTCTGTCATAGGTTCAAACCTCTTGAAAAGAATACGGTTGGCGTCGCGTCGTTTGATAATCTCTCCCTCATTGTATAGATATAACTTTTGCAAACGAGTAAAATTAAAGGGGTTAAACTGAGACCCGCCAAGTCTTCAGCTTTCATCTTCTGCCTGATAAATTGGCATTACGGATACTGAATAACTTGCCAGTTTCAAACATCGATGAACTTACTTCGTAAACTTTTCGTAAACTATGAGGAGAAATTTGAGATTGCGGTTCAGATACGATACGCAAACGATCGCGGACTATTTCTTGGTCGTGAAAATAAAAGAAGTACCTACTTATTAATGTATAACAGTGGCGGATAAAGCATTTTTTTGCCTAGCTCCCTCCGGAAATTTTTCAATTTTCTATTTTTCGCACGTATCATTCATAATTTCCTTAAGTTTGAGGCCCCCCAAAATTTGCCGCTAGAAGCACGTCCTTCCTTTGCTTCTAGGGTTATCCGCCACTGAAAAGATGAACGGAGACTCCCTACTTCAGGTTCATTCACATGTGCCGGTCAGAATGAAGTACTTGTACATACTACCCACTCACAATTTATTGGCATTTTTAAAGTTCTGTGACAAATACCTTCAAATGTTCGATGAAAAAAACGCCCGAAATTAAATTTTGAATGTACGATTAAGTATTTTCACGATAAAAACATTAATAATTAAATTCATTCGTGGAAAATGTTCTTTTGGTGAGAAATTAAAAAGTGTAGAAGAATATTCCTATGAGGAGGTATGTATACTCACTAAATCATCGGCTACTATTAAAATCAAATGTGGAGGTTTCTTTCCACACGAAAATTTTTCGAACCATAAAACCAGAATTAAAATTGGAAGTCTCACAGTAAACATCGTTAGTCTACAGAAACACATAATTTTAGCGCGTTTTAAGGTTATGCCATCATCACTGTGTGCTGTAAACTAAGCAGAGTCACTTCTTGTCATGTATACCTACATCGATGTTATGAACGTAAGTCTTCTATGTTTGTGGATGAGCAAGTTTACTTACCTACGAGCAATAATTCTACACCGAAAGGATAGTACAAATTATTCTCTCATATTTCACCCAATAAATAACAACAGGCGTTGTAACGTATGTCTACGTAAAAATTAAGCTAGTTGTACGTATGAATATGAAATATGTAAGTACATATTATAGATTTATATTTTTATATTAATGATAACGAAAGGAAGTGCTTGTGGTACCCAAAATCAACATTCTAAATATGAATTGCATAATTTCTACCAATTAAGGATTATCTACATTTTGTGATCACAGAATGCTCCATGGACTAATCGATGTCGAACGAGAAGTAGCTACTAATTATTTCTTAACTCTCGTGTCACTATAGACTCTCGATTTTTCATAAATGAAAATTTTTTTCTTTGGTTGTTAAACAGGATTGCAATAGATCAAGCTTATTTCCAAACATTTTCCACTCCCTGCTTGCGTTTTCCCTACTCCTCCTAGTATTCTTCTATCCTTCCACTTATCTTTATCAATTGTTTTCAAAACTGTGAAAACTTAGACATAGTTCCATTAGAAACGTTCTTAAGCTTTACAAATATGCTACCAGCAATATAGTGTGGAAGGCTCTTCTAGCTCTTATAGATTTTGAAAAGTAATAATGTTTCGAAAATCACTGTGCTCATTCACTATAAATTGAAAGGTGAAATAACATGAGTATATACCTTCACCAATAAAAGATTTTCTTTGTGAAATAACATACAGTACATATATATTTTTTTTTTTTACGTAATTTTGTTCCCGCAAACCGCAGATGCAGATACTGCTGTCAGGCATGACTTATGACTTTTCAGAAGAATTTTGGTTTTTGCTTTGACTATGGGGTTTTTTGTTGGGGAGTCCAAACGTCTAAGGTCCAAACAAACAAGAACCACCCTCTCTTTTTTAGCATTTTTTAGCATCCACGCTTCTTGCAATTAAGCTGTAATGTTGCCGTACAAAATGAAATGGACGCACCTGTCTAATAAAAGTCAGCAGGGGTACTTCTGCGTTGTTTCATTGACTATACACGTACCAGACAAATACTCGCATTGTTGAAAACGAAGTCACTTTGAAGGATACTGACACCAGAGTGTGCTGCGTGTTAACCGGCAGAGTGAAAGAGACAGAACATATTTCTCTCTCTCTTACACCAACGTATTAACACGCAGCACACTCTGGTGTCAGTATCCTTCAAAGTGACTTCGTTTTCAACAATGCGAGTATTCGTCTGGTACGTGTATAGTCAATGGTTGTTTGAAGGATCCTTTTCTGCAAATTATAAATATGCAGATAAGTCGATTCTATTTTGTACAGTGGAGTGGGTACGCGTTAAATGTGCGCTGCGATAGAGCATCTAGAACACCCAAGTTTTGACACGCGCCATTTTGACTCCTATAGAAAAAACGTAGGTACTCCCACAATTGCGCCCATGTTATTGTGATTTTCAAAAATGGATTAATCGAGAACGGCTTGATGAATTTTTTTAAAATTACCCTCGTTATTGAAAAAGAAATTTCATGTAGTAGAATAGATGATGTTTCTTCATTTTTACGCGCCAAAGCCCATTTTATGAGTTATACCTAAGTGTCTTATGCGCGTGGTTGCACAAAAAAACGAGTT
The DNA here is from genome assembly GCA_035079395.1 of Aspidiotus destructor. Classification (NCBI taxonomy): domain Eukaryota; kingdom Metazoa; phylum Arthropoda; class Insecta; order Hemiptera; family Diaspididae; genus Aspidiotus; species Aspidiotus destructor. The sequence continues at coordinate 2,482,909 of JAVHKZ010000003.1, read as the reverse complement.
TCATTCATCAATCAATAATTCTCATGAAATGACCTTTGAAGACATGGATGAAGAGAACATCATCTACTCTACATAAAATTTCTTTTTTAACGAGGGTAATTTTTAAATAATTCATCGAGCCGTTTTTGAGTAATCGTCTTTCAAAAATCACGAGTTCAACAGGGGCTCTTATGGGAATAGGTTTTTTCTAGGAATCAAAATGGCGCGTGTCAACATTCGCGTGTTCTACATGCTTTAGCTGCGGCCAGGCTGCGGCTGCTGCGTGCTGCTGGCTTGTATGGAACGCCCCAAGGTGTTTGGGAACGCCCGACGAACGCCAGAGTGATCGCGTTCGCGAACTGCTTGTCTGCTTATCAGGGTACTACCGAAAAAATGCGGAAAACTGAGTGTTTGTTAATGTTAACTGTTGCGGCCGTGGTTTGCTGGTGGTTTGTTGCAAGCGAATGATAGTAAGATAGTCGTGAAAAAACAAGCGATTCAAAGGCTATCCGGATAAGCGGCTCAAGGTTTTATAACAATAATTAATAACAGAGATTTATAATAAACTTATCCTCAATCTAGCAAGATGGAGAAGAAAAAGGTGCCGAAGGTAGCAAAGGTGAGTTTTTTGCGTCTATCATAAAGTATCCTCATACTGTAGCCATTTACTCATCAATAATACTCGCCATTCTTTCCAGGTGAAGAATAAGGCTCCTGCAGAAATTCAGATTACCGCTGAGCAATTACTCAGGGAAGCCAAAGAAAGAGATCTCGAAATTGTTCCTCCGGTAAGTGAAGACATTTGCGAGTTTCAAATTTATGATCGCAATATTCAATTCTTATTGCAAGCGTAATAACCTCAATATTGTATCCGCAGCCTCCAAAACAAAAGATTTCCGATCCTCAAGAATTGGCCGATTATCAACGTAGAAAAAGACAGACGTTTGAGGATAACATTAGAAAGAATCGTACTGTTATTAGTAACTGGATCAAATACGCTCAATGGGAGGAGAGTCAAAAAGAAGTTCAAAGGTGATATTACAATTAACGATTCATAAGGAAAGAGTTAGCGTGAAATACTTCATGTTGGATTTCTTGTTTGCAGAGCTCGTTCTGTTTACGAACGAGCACTAGATGTAGATCACCGCAATATCAATTTATGGTTGAAGTATGCCGAAATGGAAATGCGAAACCGTCAGGTAAATCATGCCAGGAATATATGGGATCGAGCAGTTACGATATTACCCAGAGCAAATCAGTTCTGGTACAAGTACACGTACATGGAAGAAATGGTTGGAAATGTAGCTGGTAAGTATACAAGAAACCAAGATAATTGTTAATTATTGGCTAAAATCTTCATGCTTGTATATGATTGGTATTCAGGGGCTAGATTGGTGTTCGAAAGATGGATGGAATGGCAACCAGAAGAGCAAGCTTGGTTAACCTATGTGAAATTCGAATTGCGTTATAAAGAGCTTCAAAGAGCTCGTGATATTTATAGTCGATTTATCATGGTTCATCCGGAGGTAAAGAACTGGATTAAATACGCAAAGTATGTATCGGATTCATCAATAAATAATGCACATATCATATTGCGAGAACCAATTATTTTAATTATTTTGTACAGATTTGAGGAAAATCATAATTTCATTTCGGGAGCTCGAAAAGTATACGAAAGAGCTGTTGAATTTTACGGAGATATACATCTCGACGAAGATTTATATGTAGCATTTGCCAAATTTGAAGAACGGCAGAAGGAAGTGAGTTTTTTATCCATATTTCACATTCAAGTTGTTCAACAACGAAGTTTGGCAGCTTTCATGATTTCTTGAAAACTGAATCCGTGAACTCCTTTCCCAATTTCTTATGTAACGCAAATGAAAAGTTGATGATGTTTCGTAATGAATTAAAAATAATGTGTAATTAATTTGAAAACTCTACTTTCAGTATGAACGAGCTCGTGTCATTTATAAGTATGCTCTTGATAAGATTCCTAAAGAAAACGCCCAACAATTATACAAATCGTATACGATATACGAAAAGAAATTTGGGGATAAAAACGCTATTGAAGGAATTATAAGTAGCAAGCGAAAGTTCCAATATGAGCAGGTAAAAAGCAGTAAATCGTATTTAACACTTATGAATTAGAATCCGCTCAAATGTTCAATCTCCGAAATGAATCATTTCAGGAAATCAAAGCCAATCCAATGAACTATGACGCTTGGTTCGATTACATCGAGATCTTAGAAAGCGAAGGCGATAAAGATCTTGTGAGGGATGCGTATGAACGGGGAATAGCGAACATTCCACCAGCTAAAGTGTGTAATAAGTAGATCTCTTTTCTCATTTTGAGGAATATAAAGTGTCATTACTGTTCAATATTTTCATTATAGGAAAAACAATATTGGAGGAGATACATTTATCTGTGGATTTATTACGCTGTCTATGAAGAACTTCATTGTAATGATAACGAACGTGCTAGACAAGTTTATAAAGCGTGTCTAGATATCATACCCCATAAAAAATTTACATTTGCTAAAATATGGTTATTATACGCGAATTTTGAAATTCGTCAACGAAATTTAAGTAGAGCTAGAAAGATTTTGGTTAGTACGTGATTTTGAGATTAAAATTTTCTATGGAAAAATAGTAGCGTAATGGTTTTCAAATATCTGTTACAGGGTACTTCGATAGGAATGTGTCCTAAAAGTAAATTATTCAAAGGTTATATTGATTTAGAAATACAACTACGAGAAATTAAGAGATGTCGTATTTTGTACGAAAAATATCTTAAATTTAATCCAGTCAACTCTGCCGCTTGGGTGCAAGTAAGAAGCTGATGAAATTTTGTGAATAGTCGAGGTTAAAGAATCATTATCAACCCATTAATTTTGTTTCAGTACGCTGAGCTGGAGACATTTGTGGGAGACGTCGAAAGAGCTCGTGATATTTATAAATTAGGTGTTGAAATTCCATGTTTGAACCAACCGGACATTCTCTGGAAATCGTTTATTGACTTCGAAATTAGTCAGGAGCAACTGGATAATGCGAGAGAGCTCTACGAAAAGCTATTAGAGAAGACAAAACACTTGAAAGTGAGGGAGAATATCATTCTCTTTTCCTGTTGTTCGAATGATTGTGTATTTAAGCTATTTCAAAAATAACAAAAATTTTATGTACCGTAGGTTTGGATAAGTTATAATCAATTTGAGTTGTTTTGTGGCGATGAAAATGCTGTGGAACGAGCCAGAAATGTGTTCGAACGTGCCAATACCGCCATGAGAAATGGTGTTGATAAAGAAGATCGTCTACAAATATTGCGAGCGTGGCAAACCTTCGAAACAGAGCATGGCGATGAGACGACTTTGGCCAAAGTTAACAAACTGATGCCACATTTAGTAAGGAAACGCATTCGTTACGTTTCCGACGACGGCGTAAGTACTTTTTTAAATATATATTAGAACGAAATTGTTTGTGAACCTGTAATTTGTATTTTGCATGATTCTTTGATTGCACAGAAAGAAGAAAGCTGGGAAGAAAAGACTGAGTATGTCTTTCCTGAAGATGAGGCTTCTAGACCAAACCTTAAACTTCTTCAGATGGCAAAAGCCTGGAAAAAAAAAGAAGAGGACAACGACAATGACGAAACGCTGTGACCGTATTCTAAAAATCTGTTCAGTATTGTACATAAGTGTTGTAGCATGAATTTCATACCCTAAGCTGATTTTTTTCCTCTTTTTTTTTTTTTGTAATTAAATTGATTTGTTTTTAATATAAAATGTGTTTTTCTGCATTCATGTTCCTGATGCGTAATAAAATGAGGAGCCGGCATTATGGTCCGCAAAATAACCTACCCGAAGGAAGATTTATCAGATCTCGAGTTTTTCATTTTTCCTCAGTAGACTCATTTCCAGACACTCATAAACTAAATAGATCAGATTAAACGGGTATAAGATCAGCTGCAAAAAATAATCGAATTGAATATGATAGAAGAATTGCTGATAACGCACAATGTTGAGTAGCTTATGTCAAAAAATGTGAAAAATTCATTCATGAGCAAGTTTGAAAAAAAAAAAATAATGACCAATATTGACCTTAAAATCGCCAAATTTACTCAATTAATTTTATAATGAGTCTCTTTGGGCTGGAAGACATTGTACAAACGTAGTTGCACGAAAAAACGAGTTCCATTCATCAACCGATAACTCATGAAATGAACTTCGGCGAGTAAAAATGAAGAGAACATGATCTATTCTAAATAAAATTTCCTTGTTAATGAGGGTAATTTTAAAAAAATTTATTGAGCCGTTCTCGAGTAATCCTCTTTTGAAAATCACGAATTTAACATGGGCTCTCATGGTTTTGGAGGTTAGTTCTTTCCAGGAGTCAAAATGGCGCGTGTCAATACTTGGATGTTCTAGACGTGGTTCTAGATGCTCTTAGTAGGGGCCGAGTCAACGACCTTCACATTAATGATAAGAAATCGGTGAATCATTCTTTTATTTTGATTTTTTGTTCATTGTGTTACTGAAAAATTGTTCATTCATCAGTGAGTGGACTATCTTACTAGAATTTCTTAATTGCTTCAATGTTACTTCGATGATACTCTTGAGGTGATTCGAGCTTCGAGGTGTCCCAAGTTCTTATCAATTTTTGACAATTCATCCAGTGAGTTCTACTTTTCGGTTCTTTTATTCGATAGTTGATCGCTCGAAATGTTTTCTTCAGACGCCAATTATTCGAAGCTGAAAACACATCTACGGCTCGCCATTAACAGGCTTAAATTGCTAGAAAAGAAGAAAACTGAACTTGCTCAAAAATCTAGAAAAGAAATTGCAGATTACATCACACAAGGTAAATTTGAAAGAGCCAAGATACGCGTCGAGCACATCATCCGAGAAGATTATTTGGTTGAAGGATTGGAACTTATTGAAATGTATTGTGATTTATTACTCTCGAGGTTTGGATTAATTCATCAGGGCAAGTGAGTGTTTCATAATTTCGTATTTTCGACTGATATGACTCGTGAAAGTTTTTCCCATTTTGTTGAGTGATTTTAGATATTAACCAGGGAAAACTTTTGAGAGTTTCTGAAAACTGTGATTTAATCCTGAATTTCAACTTTGTAGGACTATAGATCCTAGTCTTGCTGAAGCCATCTCTAGCATTATCTGGGCAACACCCCGTGTTGAAAACGATGTGGCCGAACTGAAAGTTATAAGCGATCAATTTGGTGCAAAATATGGAAAAAAATACATTGAAGTATGTATGTTATATCTAGTTAGGAAATAAAATCTGTGGCGTTTTGCCTAAACCTATTGTTGATAACCAAGTGTCTCTCTGAGTTGTTAATACGTTTCTCTTTGATCGTCGATTTCTAATTCGTCTATGATTATTTGCAGTCATGTCGGACCGAGCAAGTCGATACAATATCGGAAAAACTGAAACACAAAATAGGAGTTCAACCACCGCCGAAAGTACTTGTAGAAAAGTATCTCGTTGAAATTGCAAAAAACTACAACATTCCCTACGAGCCTGACCCGCAAGTATGTGTATGATCTCGACATAATTATTCATTTCATAAGAACATTGTTCTCATTGTAAATCTTATGAATCATGTTTTTAAATAGATTATGAGAGAAGCAGCACAAAACAGAGGAATAGATTCGTTGTTATTCGACGGCTTGCCCAATAATCTTGATATTGATAATACAACCATTGTTCGTCCACCTGGCTTTGTTGATTTTCCGCATGAACCCGTGGCTAATTCTCCTCCCGAATATCGCGCTTTCAATTATCCTGTAAGGTATCATTATCGTATTTTTGAAATTTACACCATTGGTGTAGGATCATGGATCTTTGATTTTTTATTCTTCATGGGTCCAGATATGAGCAGTTTCGCATTCAAGGTGCAAATAAATTTCTTGGGAGATGGAGTGAGGAAAATACCAATCGATAGAATTTTTAGTTTACCCATAATTTCTTGAATCATTCCTAAATTCATGATGGGAAGAAGAAATGTCTTCTTTCGCACCATGAAAACCAGTAGTGTCCCGATAGGGCGCCGTATACTCTCACGAAATTTTTGCGAAATTTAGGCTGTACGACGTATACTCTCGAGAACCTAAAATTCTCACTAAGGCGGGAGGAAAGGGGGGAATTAGTGTACAATTAAGAACTATCGGAAGTATGAGGAGACATTGGAGTATACTCTCAAAAATTTCCTTTGGGACACCACTGTAAAAAAAATGGACTTGTCACTGCCTGTTGTCTCTAAGTTGCGAGTCGAATTTGACTTGACTGTTCCTGGAAGCTTAGTTTCATCGATCAAGTGGAAAAAATAGGATCCATGATTTTATTATCAATGGTTTTCATTTGGCATCAATGCATCATGTATGGATGTTTTATGTTTTATTGGAAAATTAGACGCAAAACACAATGTCCTCAAAGACGTCCGTAGCTCCGAGTGATAATATGTCATTAGATTGTCCGTTCCTCCCGGCATCTCAAGATGACGCTGCATCATCGTACTCATTCAATATTCCGCCCGACGTCAGCAGTAATAAGCTGAACAATGTGAACGAGATTAAGCCAAGCAATAGGGTGAGTCTTTTTCTGTGTTTTCCCCCCTTTGGTCCGGAAAAAGCCATGTGACATTTTCAACGACGTAGATGTTGAATTGAATGATGGTACGAATAATTTCAATTTGATTATAGGATAATTTCTTGCAATCCAAATTGAAGCCTTCGTCTTCAGCAAATTTGAATTCAAATATCAATTTACCAGAATTGCCGAGTGTTCCGACGGATATTCCAACAGGACCCTATGATTCTTCAAAAAAAGATTTTGATGATATCGATTTCGACGATTTAACGCGAAGATTTGAGGAATTGAAGAAAAAGAAGTAATCTAAGAATACATTTGGGTTCGTTGTTTTCATTTCCGTCAAATTTTCCGAAACATTATCGCACTAATCACAGAAGTTCGTAACTTATTTATGTATTCTGATTTTAAGGATTGCTTGAAAATACGGATCCATCAATTGAGACCTTTTATCATGAATGAAGCCTACCAGTGGAGTTCGAAATATAATTAAATTGATAGTTATAATACGTTTCACCGAAACAACTGATTAAAAAAAATATTTTTACCTATTTTCTATTACGCGTATCGACTTATTATTACAAAGTAATTCACGGAATGTACAGAAAATTGGAAATAGTCGTAAAGATAATTATCATTATATAAATTTTTCAAGGTTTGTGAAACTGAATCGATCTTTGGTGAGTGAGAGTCGAATACAAAATGTAAAATTTATTTCTTTTCAAGTTTCCTGAATGGTGACGTAAATGGCAAACACGTTTCATGAAGGGCGTACTTTCTGAATGAAGACCGCTAGCACTAACAGAAGTAGAGCGAGTACTACACCAATGGAAATTCTAAGCGTAAGAGTTTTTCTTTCTGGAGTTGAGTCTCCCTTTACATCAGATTTACTATTTTCACAGTTATGAAACTGAGAGGCATCTGTAACATGAAAAATAGGCTGATAAGAGTTTTATAACGTCGGAACCGATAAATGATAATGATGTAATAAAGATTACCAGTTTCCATCTCTAGGGCTTCGTACAGACTCGTCTCATCCACGACATCACGTAAATCTAGTTGCTCCTTGGCCGGTAATGAACTCATATTATCCTCACCCGGGAATAAATAATCGGTGAAACGAACTTGAGAGTAAGGTAGCCGTACCGATATTCGTCTCGGTGGTTCGTGAATAATCTTCATTTCTGAGTAAACAGTGGAGATAAATGTTGAATCAATAAGTAAAACTACAATGTTAATTCCTGTTATTTCCATGAAATTCGTTTGATTGACTAGGAGTTTTGGAATATTCAATCCGAAAGTTGATATTTTTGGGGAAATAACTAGATCGAGCGAGTTATGTTCGTTGTACAGGAAAAATTTCTTTGAGGGGGTGGGCTTCATGTGAAAAAAGTAATGCAGCAGAATTCATTTCATATGTGTTCGTAATAGAAAGGTTCTACTGCGATTTTACTTCTTCATTCTTACCATCCATGCCAGAGGAACTTAGATCTTCTAGCAGCGAATGACAGTGCATGGTTAGTCGAGAATATAAAGATCGAATTATGTCTTCTTTCACGGCCTGTAATAAAAGAATAAACATATTAGTATCAAAAATTCGAGTAATCATGAATTTTTCAATATAATCTACAAACTCACTTTAACTACTTCGCTCACGATCGCATCATTATGAACGTAAACATCGCTGCATAATGTACCAAAACATTTTAATTCGGCCACGTAATCAGATATTCTAGTCGCAAAACTAGGAATTTGGGAAGCCTAGAGCGAGAGTGAAATAGTACATGACTAGAAGGTAAACTCGACAAATCCACGATACTCCTCTTAGAAATTATTAAAAAAATTGTATACCGAAGGCGTGTACAGGTCGACAATGATTCGAGTATCGTCATCTTTGTGCAGCTTACTCTGAGAGATTTCTTTATCTGACCGTTTCTCCAGACTTTTGATGGGTTCCAAATCTTTTTCGATTTCCCCGTTGAACAACAAGACAGATTCTTTTATAGATTGACTGACATATTTTAATATTTCCTACAATGAAACACAAAATGCAATGTATTGAGAAAAAATGAAGGTTGAGGAGATACCTGTCACAAGAAAACCCACGGAGTTTTCAAGCTGATTTTAACTGAATAAAATCAATGAAAATTCAGAAATGATTTCGAAGACATCCAAGGGAGTTTCTTTGAGACAGATCACAAATTGTTCAGAGTTTTCATTCAAGGACAAATTGATATTCAACGAATAAGGAATTTATATTTTTTTTCACATGATTCACACTCACCATAAATTTATCATGCAAAATTGCATTAGATACGGTCTCCAAGTATAATGGTAATAAACTCTCGAAATCATAGAAACAACTAATTCGATGCCAATGATTTGATGAGAAAACAAGATCAATAGCGTCAAACTGGTTACCGGTTTGTGATGATGAAAATTGTTTACAAGTTATACTGCGAAATCCCATTCATAAGAATTAGAAACAAACTATGAATAACAAAGATTACAGTAAACAAATTGTGAACTTACTTAGTTTTGTCAACATAATGTAAAATGTATTTTGAATGCAAGTTTGTGTCGAAAAAATAGAACGGATTATCCGTTTGAAAATCATTGATTGCATTCAAAATGCCTTTCACAGAACGGAGAGTAGTTGCATTCAAGAGACTAGCATCACCGGTAAAGAACAAACCGAGTATAGTCATTCCCCCAGGTAGAATTTGAATGACCTGAAACAAAGAACGTAGCAATAGTTTATAGGACGGCTGACTCCATAGTACGACAATTAACTTTCTAATTAGTGACTACATTGCGAATATGTTCGATCACAGTTTCCTTCTTCAGATCACCAATGTCAGTAACATCGTCAGATTCTCTTCGAATTTGAGTTCGAGCCAGATGAACTACGAAATCCTTTTCAACGGAGTTCTAACAAGCAAAAAATGAAAATTCTATCATGAATGAAAGACATAAGATGATGCTTTCCTGAGTCTTTGTGAACATGGAAAATTTACTTACCTGCCCCAAGAGTAGCCCTGTTGTGAATTTATCACATCTTAACGTCTGCAGGTATCGTTTTAATGAGCTCTCAATGTGGAGAGTTTTCTTCATTTTCGGTAGGAATTTATTCACAACAACATGAATTAACAATCAATAGCAATCATGCCACACTTTTTTTCAGTTTACGATTTAATTATTCATCGTAATTTTGGTTTTTGAGACCACACGTACATCCTCGTCATATACGTAGTCTAGAATTGCATCAGAATGCAGGTTGCAGACAGAGAGGACAATATTTCTTATCAATGTTGTGTTGTCGTTCGAATCGAATATCGATATAGTTATCAGTAAAAGTTTTCGATTCTCAAGTTCAACTTTTTCAAATGACTTATCTTTATCTATGCCGACATCAACAAGGATTTCCTGTCTTGAGTACCTAATTGTAAGACCGTAGGATTAATTGTAAATTTTGATGAATTTATTTTCGTATATGTTGTCAAGTTTATAATGGTGATTAGTCCAAATTCTGTGATGTGTATTTGAAAATATACGAAGGACGAGAACTCGAAATTCTCATTCAAGGCAAATTTCAAACTACCTGCTGAAAAATACAAAAGGGCTGAACTCTGAAGCTTCATTCGAATTGAATTGATAGAGCGTCGCATAACCGAGGATACGTATAAAGAGAAATAAATAATACAACCGGGCTGAGTGCCTCGTTCAAGTGAGAACGTGATTGTGTCCTGTTTTTCCCTGAATATTTCGTTCATCAAAACTATGGCTCTAACGTTAGAAATAGTTCTGAAACGAGCAAATAAAATTTATCACGTGAATGTAAGTCCAAAGTATAGTCTGACTTAGTCTTCCATCGTTCTTAACGTACATTATTGTCTATGTACTGATTATATTTTTCTATATTTTAAGGAAACGATCAGTGGGATAGTTTACTTAGAGTGCACCAATGAATTCAGACACGACGGCATTACCTTGGTCCTCGACGCCACTGTACATTTGAAATTGGCTCCGAAAAATGTTGGCGTTTTCGATTCTTTCTATAATGCTATTAAGGTTAATGAAAACATAATTTTTTGATTATTTTCCCTAAACGCTGAGAGCAATCATTTCTAAAACTACGTTTGACTCTTACAGCCTATGCAACTAGCGTACGCACTAGTCGAAATATCTCCGCCTGGTAAAATGCCCTCTGGTGTTACCGAGATCCCTTTCGAAATTCCGCTCATTCCGAAGCAGAATAGAGTGCTCTACGAGACCTACCACGGAGTGTTCATCAATATCCAATATAAGTTGAAATGTGATATAAAGCGTAGTTTCCTCGCCAAAGGTGTTAATAAAGAAATCGATTTTGTTGTGGAATACTCTGTGAGTTTGAAATTAATATTTTGGGTGTTAGGACTAGTTGATTCTTATTAATTTGAAATATTTTCTCAGAAAGGAGAATTGAAAGACGTTGCGTTGCTAAGTAAGATGAAAGATAGCTCTGTCAAGTTTACAATGACTCCTGAATCTCTCAGAAATGTCAGTCAAGCTCAAATACCCATACCGCAATTTACGATTGAAGGTTTCCTACATGCTACTATTTGCGATATCTCGTTACCATTTACCGGAGAAGTATGTATTGAGGCAACATAACGCTTTGAAATATTCTAGCAATTAATCTAATGGTACGTTCTGATTTTATTCTGCAGTTAATTGTGAAGAAAAAGGATGGCATCATTAAATCAATAGAACTGCAATTAGTTAGAGTTGAAACTTGCGGATGTGCGGAAGGTTTCGCGCGAGAATGTAATTCTATTTATTAGTTTCATTCGACTGAATACGTTTGGGTTGTTTTAGAATTTTTTATTGCAATTTTTTTTTTTGTCCTAGGTACAGAGATACAGAATATTCAAATTGGAGAAGGAGATGTCCCAGTTGGCGTTAGAATTCCTATCTACATGATATTCCCGAGAATTTTTTCTTGTCCAACTCTGATCACTACCAATTTCAAAATTGGTTAGTATATTTCTATTTTCCATTTTTTCATCATGGATTATACCTAGTTGAATCCGCTAAAACCACGAGTATTTGTTCTCATTTTACAGAATTCGAAATCAATTTAGTGATTATATTTGCTGATAAACATCTGGTTACTGAAAACTTCCCAGTAATTATTGTGAGGAAATGATCAGTTTCAAAGATGTTCAGAAGTCCAGCGGTAATTGTTTGAAAAATCTCGAACTGTGATGAAGATTTTAAAAAAGTGCTACCAAGAAAAAGTACTGTTGTTTTGGAAGTGAGTGTTGATAACAAAATTTAAGATTTATGGTACTGAGTTCAAGATGATACTTTCCGAGTGATTCGATGAACTTTCGATGAGTTGAAAAACAAAATTAACGTTTCAATTTTTGTGCAGCAAACTTGCAGTACAAATCGTACCTATTTATTTTCAGCAAATGCAATTTTTTTTCCTCGTAAAGGTTACCTTTGTACATTACCATCGATTCATTTTAAAATTGCTTCGAAGTATCATTTTTTTCTAACTAATTTTCATTGTCCGATTTTCGCGTCTTATTTGAAAACAATTTCATTCCTCTGAAAACTTATTTCAGTCCAAACCATAATGTGGATTCACGATGAGTCAATGTAGTCATCCAGGTCGTGATTAGACAATTTTGAATAGAGATGTCGTTATCAGTGTTCTCATACTTTCCTCTCAACACAAAATACAAAATTTTGTGCAACTTCTGATGTTGAACAGAATCCAATATCTTTCAGTTCGCGAAAGGTAATAAATTTCGTTCTTTATTCTTCGGGCGACGTAAATGGAATGCGGATAAATTAGATGTCAAAATTTTATTGTGTTGAATCCAGACCATTTGAGAGAAAAGCGGGGGAAATCCTGTTGCCATCATATATTATGCAATATATTATATCTGTGATATAAGTTTAAGGATTTGTTTAGATTTTATTTCTATAAGTCATAATATGTGACTGAAAGTTTTAGAAACAATTTATTCAAAAATAAGTTTTAATTTATGATTTACATGAGACATAATTGGAAAAATTATACGTTTTTATTCCTCAACAATGATAATTTTTGGACACTTTCTTTCAATCTTCAGTCATCTTTATTTTTTGCTGAGTGAGAATAGCAATGTCGAGCATATTTTCTGAGTTTAACAATTCGGAAACCTGTAATTGAAGTGAAAAATTAAGAAAATTGCTCCGTAGTAGCGTTCTTCTCTACCACAAAGTTGTACCTGGTATTTTTCAGATTCTTCATAAGCGTGAAGAATACTCGTACTATATAACGATATTTTGCTGGCTGCCAAAGCTAATATACAATTCCGCAATCGAGCAATTACTTCTCTATCATTTCTTGGTATTTTCTAAAAAAAAATTTAAACGATTATTGAAAAAGAAGTAAATTTTTTTTTTTTTCAGAATAGCCATCAAAATCTCACTTGATCTAAATCTTGAGCGAATCCTCCACTACTATTTTTTTCTGAATTCGTTGGAGATATCCAGATAAAGCCATTTTTTCCAAGTATAATACTTGCGCCACAAGGTAAATTATGGAAATGAGTCTTGCAACGTTTAATTAAAGCTGGGTAAACTTTGATCAAAGTACCTTGACCAAGCTATATGAGGAGAAGAAGAAAAATTAGATCATCTGCATTAAAGAAGAGAAATTTACGGAGATAAAATATTCTCTAGTGAAGGCAAATTGATTCCGAGCCTCCTAAAAATGTATTTTATTCAACGTTACGAAAGCTGTCTTCGACTTTCTTTGTCTCCTGTTAGACAAAAGAAAATCCGCTCGCATCTTACCTTCCCATAAATAAAGCTTCTCGTATGGAGCGATAACGAACCATCTGGAAAGATATTTTGAACTTCAGCGCTTATCAGATCTCCTTCGACTAAATACTTTCTCATCATTTGTTCATCCTCTGTACTTCTTCTTCTCTAACCATCAAACAACAAAAAAAATTGTCAGTTACGTCCGACAGATTCGACTAAATAATATTAAACTAGCTATTGGAAAACATAGAAGGAATTCCAGACGCAATAGGCTATATAGATAGGCTACTTTTTATTTGCAGCGTGAGAGGATGCATGGTGTTATACGTCTAGTTTAAGATTACGATCCTTCAAGGAAGAATACGCTCTAGTGGTTCTATCATCTTTGACCGGATAATAGCATAATACGTACCAGTTCCCCGCCGGGCAAATTAACAGAACTAAGCAGCAAGACAGAGTCAAGTCGCGAATTCGTATCCACTTTCCATCGTTTTTGCGTAAGCTCAGTTATCCGTCCGACGACAACGTCTCCTACTTCACCATTATATCGAGCCTTCAAAGGTTTCACTGATATCAGTCTACCAATTTTCTCAACGAAGCCCGCCAGGGACGATTTTAGGACATCGTTTTCTGGGTAGGTCCCGTGACCCCTGCAACCCAAGAATAATGATGGGTAAATGATTGATTCCTTGAGGTAATCGAGAAGTATGAATTAACTGACCTCATGAAATCACTTTGAGGGAAAATTGTTTCCCCTGGAGTGTACAGTTTATCCGGCTGGGTTCTGTTTGGTACGCCAACATTAGGGCGTTCAACAGCTAAGCTGATGCTGATATTTTGAGCCATAGTGAACACTGTAAATCTCCCGGCTCAGTGTCAACGGGTAAAGTTTCCACTGTCATGCGTTCCAACCGGCACAAATGGCCTACAGGTTATCAAATCAAATACACTGGTGAGGGACCAACAAAACCGAGAGCCAAACAATTTGTTCAGTTCATTTGATCGCGTTAAATTTATTTCAAAAAAACGAAGCAGACATCGACTGGAAGGGTTCGATATGAGGTGTGATGAGGAAAATACACGGAACTTGATAGTTTTTCTTCAATTCTTATCACGACCGAAGAAAGATCAACAGATCAACATTATAGCACGCACTAGATCACAACTAGAGAGACCATTCGTTATCCGAAAATGAAAGTGAAGATTCGAATCTGGAAAAAAGCTCTTCAAGTGGCCCGATTCTCCCGAAAAAAGATACCTTTCTCCCAAGTGATATTCGAAGTATGCCAGCAAAGATTTTGCTTTCTCATATGGATACACTGTCTATTGTCGTGTCATGTCGTGATGGGAATGTAGTGTTGACCCGCGGTGTTGACATTATGCCGACTTGATTAGTAAATCGTTACCGATCGAAGAGACCGTTATAAGCTTTTTGTTTGAACTTCGGAATTACGTTCGTACGTATTTTACTTTCTCTATGCAATTTGGGTGACTCATGTCGCCAGGAAACGGAATACGATTACGAGACAATGACGGATTGTTTCTTAGTTTAATGTAACTCGGTATGATATTATTTCTTTTGTGTTTGAATCGAATTTCGCAATGGAAACACCGCGTCAGCATCCTAATCAGCAACAGGTTTTTGAGAATATTCCACTGCGGACTGTAGAATCGGTGAGTTTTACCTGCAATTTAGAAAATTTTTCAATACAACATTATTCACTCACGATCTTATTCAAATTTTCTATTTTCAGCATTGGGAGGCAATCTTCAATCAAGTACGTAATAATTTGGGCTTTTTACTTGGATCAAAAAGTAATTCGTGTTGAATATTACTTTGATTATTTCATCTTTCTTGTAGTTTGATCGTAATGGAGATGGACGTGTATCAGTCAATCAGCTAAGTCGAGAGCTGAGTCTGCATAATCATGGCGTCCCCGCGTATGTCATTCAAAGACTCGTTATCCAAGCCGATGAAAATAGAGACAGTTATATCACTTACCCAGAATTTCTTCGCTTGGTCAGTCATCCGTAGATCATTCATTCTATTCTATTTCATTTTCTAATTTCATCGAGTTCTGAAAATTTATTTCAGGTCGAGTCGCCTCATTCACAACAACTGTTTAGACACTATCTGCAAAACTACGTCAAAGTCTTTGTTCCCAAACAAAGACGTGTGATCGAAGCTGTCGATGGCTCATATGAACAAGAATACACTTGCTACCCGCCCGCTGTCACCATGGTTATATTCAGTTTAATAATGGTTTGTTTCGGGACCTTCTTATTTTCCAGACAAAATTTTATCTGCGAAATTCATCATCAAAAATTAATTTTATTCCAACAGATTTTCATCTTTATAGTCGACAAAGTACAAGCCTACAGTAGTGTCTCGCCCAATGCCCCGTTTTTCTCAATTTTCGTCTATGATCCCCACAAACGTCTCGAGTTGTGGCGGTTTTTAACTTACATGTTTATACACGCCAAGTGAGTGTAAATCGATACCTCTTTGCAGATTTGTTTTTTTAGAGCAGTTGTGACCAGTGAGAGTTTTGTAAACGTTTCAGCGACCTACACATTTCAGTTAATTTGTGCGTTCAAATTTTACTCGGAATCCCGCTAGAAATGGTTCACAGGTGGTGGCGTATATTAATTATTTACTTAGCTGGTGTCGTTAGTGGTTCGTTGCTCACATCGATCGTCGATCCTAACGTCTATCTAGCTGGAGCATCTGGTGGCGTTTATTCTTTACTTGCGGCTCACATTGCGACAATTATTATGGTATGTTGAACTAGTTAGCCTATAGTAAAATATTACGAACGCAAGCAATGATTTTTTCGAATGACCTGACAGAATTGGACAGAAATGGACCATCCGGGGTTACAATTATCAATATTCCTCATTTTGGCTATAACGGATACGAGCAATGCTGTGTATAACAGATATGTAGCGAAGGAAGATACAAGGGTGAGTTAATCCTCCATTTTGGCCTAGTGTACGATAGAGTTATGCTTTAGATTATACGCAGGAAGTAAAGTAGGGCTTAGTCTTTCTTCCCTCTTCTTGGCCTAGCGCTTAGCTTACGCGCGTAGTATATAATGTTTTAAGGTACAAGTGTATTACATGTATGAGTCGCCTGCGCTATTTGGTACAGTCTCTCCTGTTTTTGCCTAGTTTGATCAACAGTCTTCTGTATGCGGTCATACGGTCATAACTTCTGAAATTAGGGGAATACTTCTGCAAGGATATGAAATACATCAATGCAAAGTCCTTCGTTCATTTATTCACTAATTTTGTCTGTTGATATAAATGTACCTTGGTAGCTGGATCTAGAGAACAAAGATCTTTTCATCTTTTATGTATGCATTTCTTCTTATTTTTGCTTTTTTCACAATAAATTTGCGATTGCGGGAGTAAACATTGATCCGAACTAATCTTTGTACTTCTCGTGATTAAGCCTCAAATTACACATTACAAGATTACTTTTCATTTTCAATGGTACTAATAATTATAAATTTTCTGACCTATTTTGTGCGTAAATCATACAGGAAGCATTTTGAAACCGGTTAAAAAGCCGGAGTAATCAAAGATTATCCTTTTTCTTTTTCAAAAAGTAATACTTTTGAGTAGCTATAGAGCTTTTTATTTCGAAGCTCACTCGAGCTTAGAGTAAATAATAGTGAGCTTATGTGGATGGTTCTTTTTGCGAATCGTTTCCTTGTCAACAACGACACCACACATCCTTTTATTGTTCATAGTACCCACGACCTTTTCATATTTTTTCATTACCACAATTCCTAACCGTATTCTATTGTACTACAAGTGAAATGTATAGTCTGAAGAACCCTTTTTACCTGAGCTTAGACCGAACAATAGATTAAAAGGGAAAGTTGATCGAACCTATTAGTACATGACGACCGGCAAATAAGAGTTTCTCCACTTTTCGTCTATCCAGACAGTTCCCGGGGAGCATAAGCTCGCAGAGGATATTAGCTCTCTCGGTCAAATATGGCGCGATAAACCTTTCGATATCTGATAGTCTCTCAAGATACCTTTAGGTAGAATTAGGAAGAAAAACATTGAACTAAAACCACCCAGATGATGACCCGTACGGGTAAGTATGGGTAAGTAAACTCTTACTAAACAACCATATTATGTCGATTTTTCAATAAAATTATTGATATCGTCTTCATTTATTTATTATTATTGTTTTAGATAGCATATGCTGCACACATAGCCGGCGCCGGTGCTGGATTCTTAGTTGGAATATATGTTCTACGCAATCTAAAAGTTTATCCATGGGAACGAATTCTGTGGTGGACTAGTTTCATTCTTTTTAATTTTCTGATAGTTGTTGCTATCGCGTGGAACATTTTCTATCCTTCTTATTTTCCAACGCAATTACCGTTCGCAGAAAATTTGTTTCAATATTGGGGGTAATATTTTTACCATCTAATAATTGTTCGTCTTTCAACTCTTTTTCATTTTATACACCAAAGGTTAACATATCAAGTTGATGCTTGGAAATTATTCTTCTTTATATTCATCATATTATGAGCTTGAATTATTATAGTTATTTTAATTCTATCATCGTCAAACAGGTGAAAAGAAAATGTTATAATTGATTATATGAGGTAGTTACGGTTCGTGTATTTATTTACTCAATTTTTTTTTTAGTTTACATTGTTATCATTATTATTATTTCTTGATTTTTTTTTTTTTTTCTTTGTTAATTGTGAGTCTCGTATTGGTAATATGACACCAGATACTTCTTTGCGGTGGACATGAAAAGAAATTTAAAAATTCCTATTAGGAGGTCTGACCATTCGAGCTCAAGTTTCAGCCCTTCCTAAAATGTTGATTTTTGCTGTAAGCACAATGTGTATCTATTTTGAGCTTGATATCTTTAGTATAAAACTCTCACATCTTGTTCAAGTATACCCTATGCTTTCAAAATGTGCAGAAATCTTCTCATCGTAATGCGCATCCCTTCCATACTTAATTTATAACCCCTAGCATCTTTTCTAAGTATACCTTGAACTTTCATTACATTTAGAAATAAGTGCAAAAATTGTAGATAACTGGTAATATTCTCTTACTAGAATTTGAAGTCCGAGCTATACTGCTGCATTATAGTTTAAATTCGATAATTATACTGAAGTCCAGCAGTCATTCTGTTCAGTACAAATCAACCTCTATGTCATGTAGATTAATACTTAGCCTAGCAACGTGTATTGTGGCTCGAAGATTCTTTTCTCGAAGTACTTCCAATTAAATTTTTCTCGAATATTGTGAAAATCTTATATCGCCTGATTATCTTAATATATTTCTTTGATTATTGATATTACAATATTCTGTACTGAAAACATAATGTTATCTTGAAATTGTATTGTTTGAAATTATTGCCGAGCTTGTATAAATTTAAACGCTCTATAAGGTCTCAGAATTTTTAATTAATTATACTCGATATGTGATTTAAAATATTTATGCATTTAACTGATATCTTACCATATTTTGCTAAAAACCAAGTACTTAATTTTAGTTATATAATAAACTCAATTTTTTCCTGTCAATCTTGTCATGTAGAATCGTCCTAATAAGATGTTCTGTCGTCTTAATATTATTCATAAATTTATAGTATATTCACATTTTATTGCCTCTCTATGACTGAATAAATGTTCTCTATTGTAATTATCAATATGCAGTAAATTGTTTCAATATAAAGCGTATGATGACATTGATTTGAAGATACTTATTTCACTAAGGAGATGATTCTTATATTGTTCCAAGGGTAGTGGTGTAATTCAGTTGCTATGTTGGCAGTTATTCTCGAGGTAGATGGGAGAGTAATAGCTGACACTACGTATTAACTGTCCTGGATATCCAGATGTTGAATGACTTACTTGAAAATTTGTAGATAAAAGACGTCTTGGAACTGATTTTCACAACTTCTGTGATGAGAAGAAAATGAATATTTAGGATAAACTACAATGAATTTCCAGATGTTGGATAACTTGAGAAAATTGTCGCTATTTAAAGGCAGAATAAGGCTTAAAACTGTTTTCACAACTTCTATTTGTGGCTCTAATGATGTAGGATAAACTACAACAAATCGCAGTTGATTGCGCTGGTATTGTTTTCAACTTTCTAACCGATGGCAACTTTGTATATTATGAATACATTCACCATCAATATAATAAGAAGATATAAAGTAATTCATTCTCTATTTAATGATTCCGCACCGATAATATCTTTAATAACTCCCTCGATTCGAACGCAAACTGTAACCACGTACCTAATTATTTATTTCCAATCTGTAGACACTGATTTCAACGTGTTCCAAGTGGCAGTACTGATTTGTGGTTCAGGAATGATCTTGTGTAAAACCAGATTGATTCGAATTTCGATCGGACCGTCCGGCTGCAGTCGTAGTCGGCTGAACTCAAAATATTTGTGTTCGTTTACATATTCGCTCAGCGTTTTTATTTTTAAATTATCGCGTACGATTACGTTTTTATTTGAAAGAGCGAGGCTTTTTAAATCATGGACAGAAGACCCTATAAAAATCCCTTTCATCGACCATGGATGGAGAACTACGGAGCCGCTGCTGCAGTCAGTGGAAATACAGGAATGAAAGGAATTGTGGCAGGTAATTATGTAACTAATTAACGAATAATTAAGAATAATATTGATTGTTTTACGAAAGTGTAATGTTTCAGGTAATTTAACCGTTTCTTCATCCTCATTATCGATAAAATCCAAAATTAGTTTGTTATCAATCATAATCATGCTTAACATTTTCTTGGGCTGATAATGTGTGGAAATTGGCAAGAAAATGAACACAAACAATCGGTTCACTATCCTTGATTTATAAATTTGCGTAATATCATCGTACTCTTCAGTTGAACGTTCGTACTAGCCTATTCAACGTGTCACCCAAATACTTCACGAGAGACGGTTTTTCTTTGCTTTGCAGTGCCGGCACTCGAAAATAATGATTATTTCCATATCTCTTCGATAATGCATATTAGTAATAACAATAGGATACAATGAGATTGCTTTTGTTTGTAGATTTTTCTACAATTCGAAACCCTAGGATCCTAACTGATACAACCTAAACGTGACGGCAAACTCTCAGTCAATTCTTGGTACTACATATTCCTTGAAGGTTATCAACATTTTACTTCTTCAAGGTTAAATTTGTCGTAATTTATCGTACCACCGTTGACTCCTTTCCGTTAATCTTACTACCAGCTGCACGTGTTGTCAATTTAATCGATAACTCGGCTCATTAAAGAGCGTAAATTACACTTTTCCGGAGAAGATAAAATGAGAATCTTCGGTTTACGAATTTTCTTCCATCGTAATTTCTTTTTCTCTTTCTCTTATGAATCATTGAATTTTTTGGTGATTTTTCGATTCAATTAGAAAAATCAAAATGAGCCTGACCGTCGTTGGTTTGATTGGGAGAAGAGAGTTTTCTGATCCAGAGCTTTGTATTAGATGAATTTCAATAAATTTTAAAGCCATCTTGAGAGAGAAAAAGAAGTACGAATAAAATCATAATATTTCAGATTTGTTGATTAAGTTGTCAATTAGAAGTCATTTGTATCACACGAAAACGAATTTACCCGAAATGTTTTTATAATTTGCAGGTGGTATAACTGGTGGAATAGAAATATGTATTACATATCCTACCGAATACGTAAAAACACAATTACAACTAGATGAAAAAGTTGGTGCTGGGGGAACAAAACAATACAATGGTATTGCAGATTGCGTCAAAAAGACCGTGAAGGGACATGGTTTCTTTGGATTATATCGAGGACTTAGCGTACTACTTTATGGCTCGATACCAAAATCAGCTGTCAGGTAAAATGTATATTCCAAAAAAATGAGTTATAGCCTGCAACTTTTCCTTTTACAATTTTTAACTCATTATCCAATAGTTTCAGAAATAAAGAACTAGATTTAAAATATTATCTTTTATTGATAGGTTTGGAGCGTTCGAAGCGTTGAAAAAACAGGCTGTCGACGAGAGAGGAAATCTAAATGCTCAAATGAGAATTCTGTGTGGCTTGGGAGCTGGTGTCTGCGAAGCCATCTTGGCGGTAACTCCTATGGAAACGGTTAAAGTTAAATTCATTAATGATCAGAGATCGCCGAATCCGAAATTCAAAGGGTTTTTCCACGGTGTTAATTATATCATCAAAGAACAAGGTAAATTTTAGAGATAGAATAGTATGCATTGGTATTACTAAATGTGGAGAGATCATTTTTTTGAGTAGTGTCCAAAAATAATCTCCGTACTTCTAATTGAATAGCAACTATAAAATGGAAATTCATGAAAGGAATTGGTTCTCTAAAAATTAAGAAACATATTTTTACGATAAAGAGACGCCTAATAATTTGAAAGCTGCCTCGAAGCACGAAAATCAATACGCACATTGCGAACAAGGTGAATGTACGAGCATGTATTGTAAACTAATTTTTCCTCATTTTCGCTCGTGTGTGGAAACTTTGAAAACTTGTCAACAATTTCCTAGTTTATTTAACGAGCTAAACGTGTCTTTTTGAGAGTGTTGTGATTCTTCGGAATTTTTGAGAAGAAGCACGGATCTATTCGTGGATCGAAAGATTATGAAAAAAAAAAAGTTTTCCATAATTTTCCCAAACTTTGATCGTTTTATTTCCTAATTTCTCAAATATGGACATTACTGGATAATTACGAATGTTTTTGATTTCATCCTTTTTTTTTTGGATGTGAATATCCATCAGATGTGGGCTGATAGCATCTTTATGTCGTCTTAGATAAAATTGTAAATTTGTTGGTTTGAGCTTTGTTCCAATTTCTTGATTACTTCAGTCTTCGAAATTTCGTTCATATTCAAATTATGAAGTTTACTTTTTTCTCTCTCTGTATGATGTCTCAATCATACCTTGAAAGTAAGAACCAGTGTCAAGTGTAGGACACTTCCAACTGTCATATTTCTGTTGTATGTAGTTAGTATATAGTGTGCCATTTTTTCGTTATTGTTCGTTTCAACTGCTCGTACAAATTTTTAAAGTGAAAAAAGAACAAAAAAAAACAACTTCAAGAATAAACGTCAATCTTCATTTTCCTATACATTTTCGAAAAAAATTTTAGTAATATTTCGGCTATTTAAATTTCACATTATTTTTTTTATCGAACGTCAACGTGATGGAGAACGATGGACGTTCAAAACGCGTTGTTGCGGTTTTTATTGGAAAAATAATGACATGTGAAGTTGAAGTACCTAACCGAAATATTGTTGAAAATTTTTTCCAAATTTCGAAATATTTCCCGGAGAAATTTTGTAATCTATACCAGCGGCTGATCTATACAATTTCGACCAATGTCTACTTTATTCTCGTTTGGAATAGGTATGAGATGATGAAAACCTGTCTGTGAAATCGAAAATACGAATCCTTCGTCCTATTTATATTTGTACTTTCAAAATGAATGTTTCTATATTTATTTGTCTTTGAAGGATTCCGAGGTGTATACCAAGGTCTGACACCGACCATAATGAAACAAGGTACCAATCAAGCTATAAGATTTTTCGTCATGGAAACGTTAAAAGACTGGTATCGTAAAGGAGATCCGAGTGCTCCAGTTCCTAAGCTCATAGTTGGTGGATTTGGTGTTGTCGCTGGTGCGGCTTCTGTATTTGGTAATACTCCTCTTGACGTCGTTAAAACAAGAATGCAAGGATTGGAAGCGTCTAAGTATAAAAATTCTGTCGATTGCATGGTGAAAATCTGGAAAAATGAAGGGCCGACAGCGTAAGTACTGCAGTATTTTTCTTCGCTTTTGATTATTGAGCAAATTCCTGGGGAACTAAAAACTATAATTATACTGATAATACTGACGATTTGCCAACAAGCGCTTTGCACGGAGGAGGTTGTTAGTTCAAATCTTATGGAAAGGAATAGAATCATTTCTCAATATTTCCTGCTTAGTGATAATAAATGAATTATGCCGATACATATTTCGAAAGGTTCGTATACATGGATAGTAGAAATATGCGTACCAAAGTGCCAGTAAATTTTGAAATGGGTTTTGAAGAGAAAAATTTCGGCCGTCCAGCAACATAAATAAAAATTTTGGAATAAAGTTAGTTTCTGTTCCTTTAATTCAGACAAGTCTTGGTAAAAGCAAGCCTTAATAATGAAAAAAAGTAGATTGTTCGGTGTTTTTAGCTCAGTAAATAAAATCTCAGTGTATCATTGTTAAAGTATGTGTATTGTGCTCTACATCTTTCAGATTTTACAAAGGAACGGTTCCTCGTCTGGGACGCGTATGTTTAGATGTTGCCATTACATTCATGATTTATGATTCGTTTATGGAACTGTTCACGAAAGTCTGGCCGTGACCATATACCAAAGCTTACTAACAAATAATCGTCCTAACATATCTTCATTCCGACTGTAAACAAGCCATTCCAGTTGAATTTTGTAGACAACTAGTCGAGGACGGTGGCTTATATTTGTTAATAATTTTTTTATCATTGGTGAAAAGCTCCTGAGGAAGTATTCCAAGCACTAGATTTTTACGCAAATCGTAAATTATGATAATGATGATAGAATGGTGAAGTCAACTTCTGCTTTCATCCTTCCAAGTGATATCCCCATGTTACTTTCTTTTCTCTCGTCAATTCCTTCTCTCTCCACTCATTAATGCCCTTTTTCGCTTCTCACGAATATCTGCTCTCTGAGAATTAACCCAGAAAATATTGCTATTTCGAATCTGTTTTTCGGTGGACAACATAGCGCGCCACTGAGTATTGTTATTCTTCCCAGATTTTCACATTCCTGAAACAATTACTCTACAATTGATGTATCGTTGCTAAATTTTTAGTTCTTAAAACTTACTTGTTGTTAGTTCTGTGATATAAAAATTTTTTGGGATAAGTATTATAAGGTTTCATCTGAAATCGGGCAACTCACATGACGTATATTCTATTTCTTTCACATCAGTATGCTTCAAATAGCTATATTTCGTTGATAAAGTATTTCTTGTTTTAATTATCTAAAATTTTTAATCTTGTAGGCGATTGTTTGTCTCGCGAACCCGCCTCAAAAATGGGTCGTTCCGTCGAGTAAATTTTTATAATATATTTATGGGTTTCTTAGTAAACAATAGCAGTCTTTGCGCTGCGTACTCAACGAAACAAAGTACACTTTTTGTTTGCTTGTCTAACGTTTTAATAACTTGAAAATATTTATCAAATTCACGTTTGCGTAAAAATTTGAAATCTCAGTTACCAAGCCTCTGAAGTATCAAATTTGATAAATGGTGCTTAAGACTTGTATTTTATATTTATTATCTCGTACCGATAAACTTGTGTATTTTTTCTCCTTTTGTTTTTCAAAACGTTTCTAAAATGAATCACATTTGAACGATGATTTTGAAATGCAAAGGAAATTCTCATTCAGCTGGTTAGTTTATTCGGTTTTTATAATATTAATTATTTATCATACTGCATCTCACTGTGTTTAAAAGTCGCTCTTGAAAATATTTAGAACTGTGTTTTTGAATTTTGATATTTTTTTCTTCTTTCCAGTTGTATTGTGATTCTTGTTAAATTGATATAAATATCAGGTATTCTTCATTACATAAGTTACATGAGAATAAACTCGTTTGTTGTGAAATTTGAGATTGATCTCGTTTTATGTTATGTCATCATGAGTGAAATTCAACTTACAGGCAATGGACTGTCGATTTGCGATTTTAGAACTCGTAATTCAAAATATTGGTGATGTTGAAAGATTTTAGACGACTTTAAAATGTTTAAGGAGAAACATGGGTATTTGTTCTTAAGGCGGCTGAAGATCAATTTACTCGAAAATCTTCGTCGATCAGTGTTCATCTGTTTGTATGTAGGGTCACTCATGCACAAATGAATGGATGAAACCTCGATAAGTTGAACTAGAATTTCACGCCCGAATCATAAATCGTGATGATATTGGATTGCCGTGAGAGTGAATTGTGATGATGCAATCCGGTAATTCTGCATTTCAGTCAATCGAAAAATGTAAACTGATATATATTCCCTATCCTACTCTTTTTCATTTCTAGCTTTTAATCTTTTTGTCTCCTATAATAATTTCATTTTCCTCCAGTGCCATCATTTTCATAACTGTTTTGTTTCTCATTATTCAAACATTTCTTCTTTTCATCGTATCAACAGTTGTCTCTTACTTTCGAGCAGTATCTCTTCTTTCTTCTTTTCATTTGCAGGCTTCCGTTAGTCCGACGTTCATTGTTCGTTTATTTTTCTCGTCTTGAACTTTTCCGTTACCTAATTTTAATTACATTCTTTCTCCTTTCTCAATAATATTCTTATCGATTTTTCGTTATTTTTTCTTCCCCCGAAAGTCGTTTTTCTCTTGAATGTCTGCGACTTTCGATTCATTTTCCGTTCCTTCTTGTCAAGTTGTTTTCTGTCTCGTCCTATTATTCTCTTCCATTCTTTCTGTTTGTTCTTGTATCTCGATCTCCATTTCTTTTCAGTTTTCATTTTTAGTTAGTATTTTTTCTATCCCTTTAGTAAGGAGATTTCTGGCTTTTAGTTTTCTCTCTGTTTATTCCTTGTTATTCACCCATGCCTTCTCTGATTATCTGTTGTCTCGATTCTCGAATAAATCCATGTCTGCATAAGAACCGAGAAGAAATTCCGAACGTAGATCATGACACGTTGAGAGGAAATTAAAGATTTTCCGTAGGCCTAAGAGAAATAAAAATGTCGAGTAACAAACTGTATAAAGAAAGAGGCTTCGGAAAAAAGGAATGGACTTTTTGGCATAGCCAAAAATATAAAGATCGTGTTTTATGTCTTTTATGGCATGCTTCGCTCGTTCACCTCCCCCCCCCCCTTCATGGTCTGGTTCGAGTCTACTTGAGAATATTTCAGGCTAATGACTTTGGTAGGGCTTACTCGCCCTGCTCATTCACCCCGCTTCTTGGTCTAGTATAAGTTTACTTTGGAGAAATTTAGGTTAATTGCTTTAGGGGGCTCCCTCGCTCCGCTCGTTCACTTTCCCTTCATGGTCTAGTATTGGTCTACTTCAGAAAATTTTAGGCTAATTGCTTTAGGTGGGTTCACTCGCTCCGCTAGTTCGCCCCGCTTCTTGGTCTAGTTTAAGTCTAATTTAGAATATTATAGGCTAATTTTCTAAGTGCAACATAAGTATACTACAGATATGGTACTCCCACATTTCTGAATCACCTACCAGTATAAAAATTTGTTTCAAAAAAATTTTGAAATCCATTGAAGGGGGGGGATGTACTCGTGATTTTTCAACAGTGTATAAGATATGAAATAGCGATTCCTCGTAGGTACGTGGTTTAGACATATTAAGAGAAGCCGGATACACTCACGTTGTTTATTATATTAAGTCGGAACAATCGAAACAAAGAAATAAAAATAAAATAAAAGGAAAATTTTGATCGACTTAATATAAGACACGCGACATGTTTCGGGTCGAACCGTCGCAATCCATCATCAGGCGTGAACTGAAGGATGAAGGAAGTAGGAAACCCCATCACACATAATAACTTCAGGATGAGTCAATATGGTAACGGAGAAAAGAATTAAAAAGAATAGCGGCGAGGTTGTTGAGCAGGCGGTAACCAGACGGGCGGGAATGATTAAGAGTTTTGAGGGTGTAGTATTCCTCCAATCTGTTCATGCGGCTACCCTTTTTGCACCAATGTAACAAGGTGACTCGGATATTGCTGAAGGGGTGAGCTTTCTTGAAACAATGGCGAGACATAGCGGTACTATCAGAAGTATCGTTCTCCAGTGGTATAGTTTTTGGCGCGTGGCTTCACCAAGTTGTTGTAGGACCTACGGTGTTCGGAGAATCTCACGGAGAGGGCTCTACCTGTTTGGCCAATGTATGAGTCTCCGCATTGGCAAGTCAGCCGGTAAATCCCGGAGGCCTCCATCGCCGGTATCGGGTCTTTCAAAGCGGAAAGATCGCGGACCCTGGTGAGAGGGTAGAAACCTATTTTGTATCCAGCGCGACGGAGTTCCTTGCCAGCCGTTCGGAACTTCGCCAAGCCATTTAGCTCTAGGTGGAGTTGCCAGAGAAGAAGGCGGAGGTCGATTGTTTCGACTTAATATAATAAACTAATTTTACGTGAGTGTATCCGGCTTCTCTTAATAAGTGTATAAGGTGTGAGAAAAGACATGAAACATGTCAAAATTCACGTTCCCTCTTTTGAAACTCTTTGAATTCCCGGACTCGAAGGACTGGATAACTCACGGGTTCTTTAACGGACTTAAATGAAGGGAAGTAGGTAGCCTGTTTTATGGGGAACTTCAGAAGAACCTTCCGAGTTTTATAGATAGTGTTTGAAGTGTTGCATATCTAGTTACTTGGAAGAGCTATTTCAATCAGGCTTCATAGACCGACCTCCAAGCTGTATAATATGATAGGAGGTGGGGAGACTTGAAAAAGTATAATTAATACTATTAAAAACTACAGCATTATAATGAGCTAATGCCTGACGTACAGTATACTGGACTTAAACTTGGCTAGGACCCCTCCCTGTATTCTACAAGCATAAACAACAGGAGGAGGACTTCGAAAATTTTCGACCTCTGAGGTTTGCCGGACGGCGAAGGGCTGAGAACCCCCCCCCCCTCCGATAAAAAAAAGTTTCCTGTTAAAAAATCTGAAGCCTTCGGACCTGCGGTCTCTATTTGGGAAAAACTAGGTACTCTTTTCATAAACCGCCCCGTAATGAACATTTCGAGTTGCTTTAATCTTTTGTACCCTTGATTATTACTTTCATGGACCCTTGTTAGCTACGGCACATCCATACTTCAGGCTCAGCACGACTGTCGTACCAATATACATCTTTTGTCCAGTTTCATGCGGTAGTGTGAGCTCATGTGAATGCACGTATTTCGAGTATTATCTGTAAACATAATAATATAAGTTCATTTGCTGAAGTTTTTCCGTATGTTCCATCTTCACTCAGATAGCGCGTCTGAAGGACAACAAAAATGTGGACGGCCTAAGTTTCGACGCTGGTTCCAATGCGTAAAAAGATCGAACAATTTGTTACAATGTGATATGGGACTTTTTGACGCTTTGTGCTCGGTCCTTATGGAGCCATAACAATGTGTATTGGATCTACAAATAGCGCCATCTAACATTCTTCATGCGGAAAATTTAAGAACCTACAGTTTTTGTTACAATGGAACGGATTCGAGTTGTCTTACTGTTACAAGTCTGTTACAAGTCTCATTTTGCACATTAGGCGAGGACAAACCTAACGTAAAATTGGGCGTAGCATTTTCGGTTGTGGTACGAAAGAAAACGCGCAGTTTCTGAGCCGATTAGTGTGACACAAATATAATTATCACCTCATAGTCCTTAGTCAACAGTACCGTGCAACGACCAACGGCGCAAAAGGAGGACTGACGACTGTTTTGTCCGTACCTGTGTTGCAGGTTGGTAAAAATTTCAATACATTTATTTCACAGATGATTAGGTTGAGTACTTGTCTTGGCCTTCATGCGGACCAATATTAGAACTGGTGTTGTGTGTTACCTACCAATTCCAATTGAGCCTTTCTTTTCAAGAAGGATGAAGCTCAAGAAAATGTGTTTTGAGAAAAACGCGTTTGAAAATGTAGAACATCCGGGCGGAGTGCACACATAGGGGTCTGAGGATGTAACTTAGAAATGGTACATCTATATACTTCAACTCACGCCACTAGGAACTACCATCACTGATATTTCCCATACGACCGCTTCAACAAAGACTACACGGGTTATTAGTTATTACGTACTTTACTAGACATCCGGAAAATCCCGGACATGTCTAGATTTTGGGTTCGAGGGGAAACGTCCAGAAAGAATTATAAAAATGTCCGGAAAGAGTAGACAACTTGAACTTTTTGCTGAGAACAACATTAAACTCAATTTTAAGAATAAATGTGACCTGATGTCACAAAGTAACCGACCTTATAAGATTTATACACTAGAGCTGCATTTATAGCTGCATTTCTGCAGTACTGAATTGTTCATGCTGCAGAAATGTAGCTGCGGTATGAATCTCATGAGGTCGATTTCTTTTGTTTGCAGTATAACTGTGTTGAGTGGTAACACTGCTTTCTCTAATTGTAACGAACGTCTTTTGTCTTTGTATTCTGCTCTGTGCATTATCATGGTGGAAATATAGCCTGTTCTTTAGTTTGTTTCGCAAATTCGGTTTTTCCTCTTTTTTAGAATTATTAACTACAGGTTATGGGCCTGCATCGCTCTCCGAACTGTTAGCAGCTATACTGACTTTTTGCATCTCCGGAACTTGGCTTTCGTCGTCTTTGCTCAATGGATTTTTCAGAGTCGAAACCCATATCCGTCAGACTTGCCGGACGGAAGAACTACCAGGAATGGAAATTCCTTATAGACCTCTACATTCAAAATGAAATAGCAATTAACAGAGCAAAAGCACGAGCAACGAAAAATTGGACCTTCGATGTGAGTTCTAAGTTGAAAACAATGATCGCAACCAGTGTTCAAGAACACGTGCTACCAAATCTCACGCACTGTACAACTCACGAAGAAATGCTAGCTCGATTAGAAGACTTATATGGACTTCGTCACGACGACTTAGATCAGCTTCATGGTCAGTTCCAAAATTTCCGATTTGACCACACAATCTCATTGCAAGAAAACGTGTGTAAACTCGAGAACATATGCAACAGAATCAAGAACCTAGGAGAAGAAGTCTCTGAATCAGCAGCCAGAACGAAGTTATTCTCCGTACTCCCACGGAAATTCAATGGATTCATCTCGGCGTGCAATTTGAACCCAAAAATGAAGAACTCTGAAATTATAGCTGCACTTATCTCTGAAGACATTCGCCTTCAAAAGTCTTATGAGAAAGTTGACAAACCAATCACAAAATCGTTTGTCTGCCACACGTCGAACACAAAAGCGAAGGAAAGTACTGCTCAGCCTCGTAATCATCAACAATCGAAATGCGCGTATTGTAAAGAGGTCTCTCATCGTATAGATAAATGTCCAGCTCTCGAAAAACGAAAGAAATCCGTATGCTACAGTTGTAATCAAGCCGGTCATTACTCCAAGAATTGCCCTTCAAGGTCGTCGAAGCCAGGAACGGACGATCAAAAAATGAAAACGAATGAATTTGCCGCGTGTTTGGGGTTTTCAAGTAAATCAGTATTTGGTCTATCAACTTCACCCGTCAATCTCAGAAATCTGTGGGCTCTCGATTCGGCTTGTACGGCTCACATCGCGAATGAAAAGTCATCGTTTCATTCCCTCAGCGATACCAACGCTACCATCCTGTCAGTAAACGACAAGAAGATAACGTGTCATCAAAAAGGTACTATTCGAGCTATGTTTGAAGACAATCCGCTCGAATTACAAGAAGTCCTTTTTTACCCGGAGGCTCCTGCAAATTTGTTGTCATTCAAAAAATTGTTGGAAAAGGGTTGGACTGTACTAGTTTTTGACCTAGAACGTGTTCTCCTTCGAAAAGATAAGTACGTTATCGAAGCAAAAATGGATGTGAAAACCGACTTATGGCTCGTCTCATTGGAGATAATCAAAGAAAGTACAACGCTCCTCACCCTACATGAGTGGCACCGTACGTTTGGCCATCAGAATATTCAATACACGAAACAAATACTTCAGTCCTACTCAGTTCCATTCAAAGATGATAAGAAGAACTGTATTCCTTGCATGAAAGGTAAAGCTACCCGCGTATCGTTCAAACCTAGTAAGAATCGCGCAACTGAGGTAGGTGAACTCACCCATGTAGATTTATTTGGGTATCTCGATCAACTGTCTCTAGGTGGATCGAAATATGCCTTATTATTCAAAGATGATTTTTCTCGTAACCGAACGGTGTATTTTTTGAAAAAGAAAAGTAATACGGTTGAATTTTTTGAAGACTACTTCAATCTGGTTGAAACGCAGAACGGTAATAAACCTAAACGTATTCGAACGGACTTGGGTACGGAACAGGTTAACTCGGAAATCGAAGAGTTATGCTCAAAAAGAGGTATCATCCATGAATCAGCTTGTGCTAGAACCTCAGAACAGAATGGTGGTGCAGAACGCGAAGTTAGAACTCTGTCAGAAATGGTAACTACTTTACTTATTGAATCTAAATTGCCGAGATATATGTGGGCCGAAGCATTGAACTATTCTGTATTTACGTTGAATCGCACGGGTAAATCTTCAGCTACTGGAAAAAGCCCTTATGAGTTATTTCAGAATAAAAAACCATTTGAAATTAAATTTTTGAAACCATTCGGTGTTCAAGCAGTTGTTGCAATTCCAAAAGAACTTCGCAAAAAATTCGAAGAACACGGAAAAGAGGGTGTTCTTGTTGGCTATGGTAATCACACAAAAGGTTACAAAATCTTTTTTCCAGAATCAAAAACCTTCGATACGTCAATCAATGTAAGATTCGATCTTAGCGAAAATGAACCCGACATCTGCGATAATGTAGATGACGCAAGTGACGAAAATACTGAGTTGATTGAACTTGACCTTGACTGGACTGATGATGAAGCTGAACTCGGAACAGAAGATAGATCGCAAAGTAAAGTATCCCTATTTACTACAAAAATTCCGTCTACATACCAAGATATTTTGACTTTAGGTCCAGATGAAAAAACGTTTTGGCAAAAGGCAATCGATCACGAACTTGAGAGCATGAAAAAATACGCTGTGTGGGAACCAGTACGAAATAAAAACTACAAGTTGATCGGTACCAAATGGATATTTCGGCTTAAGGATACAAACGCTGGTCAAGTTGGAAAAGCGAGACTCGTAGCTCAGGGCTTTATGGCAAAAGATGCCGTCGATACTTACGCGCCAGTTGCAAGTATCATCTCGGTTCGTATTTTCCTTTCTGTTGCTCTGAACAAAAATATGTTCTTGTTTTACGTAGACGTCGAAACAGCATTTCTCAATGGAGAATTACTTGAAACAACGTATCTCAAACCGCCGAAAGGTGTGCATTTAGAATCGGGGTTCGTTCTCAAGCTTAACAAAGCCCTGTACGGATTAAAACAGGCGCCACGAACTTGGTATCACAAAATAGATAACGTCTTAACTGCGAATGGATTCGTCAGATCGACATATGAATATTGCCTGTACTCGAAAGAAAGTAAACTTCACGTTTTAATTTATGTTGACGATCTATTAATTGCAGCTTCGACTGATGAAGACGTTACCTACATGATTCGAATTTTGAATGAGCATTTTACTACTCGTGTTGATAAGGACGTCGATAAATTTATAGGAATATCAATACGACGGGCAGATTCGAAAATTTTTCTCAGTCAGACGGACTTTATTGAAAAATCTGCCGTGAAATTTGGTGTTACGAACTCCAAATCGACGAAAACACCGATGGAAGTGAAACTAAATCCGAACCTGGCGAACGCTGAAAAGAAATTCACTAAACCCTATCAGCGCCTAATCGGAACTCTGAACTACGTGATGGAAAGAACTAGACCGGATATCAGTTTCCCGGTTAATCATTTGAGTCGTCTCGTTAATAAAGCTTCAGACGAAACGTACGCGTACTTGGTAAGAGTTTTAAAGTACTTAAACACAACCAAGAATCTAGCCTTAGTATTTCAGAAGAATGAGCAAGCGGAAATTTTAAATGGCTATACTGATGCGTCATGGGCTACCGACGCTGACCGAAAATCAACCACTGGGTATGTCATACAAGTTTTCGGCAACGTAGTTCAATATAAATCAAAAAAGCAAAACCTTGTCGCTCTATCTACTGCGGAAGCAGAGTTTGTAGCACTCTCCGAGTGCTGTCGAGACTTGATGTGGATTCGAGGAATTCTTCGTGACCTATCTATCCCAGTTGGAGTCATCCCAGTTCACGAAGACAATCAATCTACGATTAAAATCGCTCAGAACCAATCGAACTACAATCGTACAAAGCATTTAGACCTGAAGTATAACTTTGTAAAAGATCTTGTCGCAAAAAAGATTGTTTGCTTAAATTACGTACCCTCTACAGATCAAGTGGCTGACGGACTCACAAAGTCACTCCCACCCGAGAAGTTTCAAACCTTTGTAAATTCTTTACGATTGTACTGATTTTTTTTTCTCGTTCCCAAACTTGATTTTTTTTTCTCTTTATTGAGTTTCGAATATTATTCTTAAGAGTTTGAATTATTATACTGCGATATCTTTTTTTCTGATCGCGTGTTTTTTTTGCTCTATTTTTTTCTAACTCCCATTTTTTTACTCGTTTTTTCCTTTTATTATTAATTACTTTGTTTTTCACGTTTCTTTTTTTCAGGGGGAGTTTCTTAGGCTATATTTCTTGATTCATTTTTTCTTTAGATTTACGCGCAGTGTTAAGGGGGAGTGTTGAGTGGTAACACTGCTTTCTCTAATTGTAACGAACGTCTTTTGTCTTTGTATTCTGCTCTGTGCATTATCATGGTGGAAATATAGCCTGTTCTTTAGTTTGTTTCGCAAATTCGGTTTTTCCTCTTTTTTAGAATTATTAACTACAAACTGTTATATAACTGTTATAACCGATAACCAAAACAAAAAAAGTTCGTTAACCGTTTGACCAATAACCGTTTCAAATTCTCAAAACCATTTGACCAATAACCATTAACCGTTTCAAAAATAAAACGGTTATAGCGGTTATAAAGCGGTTATAACTGTTATAACCGTTTCATAACAGTTATAACCAATATTTTCTGGAAAATTTTTTGACCGTTTGACCGATAACCGTTTAAATTTTGAGAATGATCTGACTGATAACCATTAACCGTTTGAAATCATTTCGGTTGCAAACCCTAATTTCTTTGTGAAAGGTCACGTATTAAAGATTGATCTAGTCTACCTTTGTTTTCCAAGAAAATGAATATGAGATATGAGAGTGTTGCTTGGATGAGGGATGCATTAATCGACACAATTGATAGTTGATCCTACTTTTAAGCTATTGATTACAGCGAAACTACATATTGTCAAACTATTGGTTACAAAAATTGCACAAATTGGCTACTTCGGTACATATAGTTTTACAATTCAAGTTCATCGCGTTCCAGGAAATTGGCTTTCCGGGTGAACAATCTGAAGCACTCTGAAGCACTTGGGAATTACTACCCCTGTTTTTCCCTTTTGAAGCCTGCTTGAAGCTCGCTTGAAGCACTGAGAGGCCCAGTTGAATCCCTTTTGAAGCCCTGGGCTTCTCAGTGCTTCAAGCGGGCTTCAAGCATCAGGCTTTGAAAGGGAAAAACAGGGGTAGTAATTCCCAAGTGCTTCAGAGTGCTTCAGAGTCCTTCAGATTGTTTCCCGGGTTCTCAATCCTCCTCGTTCACGGTGACATCAAAAATAAACTGGGTATTGATATTCGATGGTGCTGAAGAAAAGTGAACCAACTTTTATACTTCGACTTTTCGGCCTTTCCATGAGGAAAAAAAGTGAATTTGATCACTCCTTCATCATTTGATAAGAAGGACATACCTACATTTTCAAATACTTGAGTACTTCCTCATCCTCATTATCTCTACGTTGAATTTGTTATTATTTCTTATTTTCGAATTTTGACGAATAATTGAAATGTTCTCAGTGTATTCTCATGGGAGTTGATTTGTAGCGTTACAGATATTTGGAGGGAAGAGGCCAGAGTTTTTCAAGAGAGGGGGTAAACAAATTTTTTGTCCGGAATTCCTGTTTTCCTGATCTCTTAACCCTAATCAAAGAGTCCATACTTGCCCTTCCTTAAGAGACTCGCCCATCCGATTCTGGATTCTTCTCAAAGAGGGCGAAGGGCTAGCTTCGCCCTTTTTGAAAGAAATGGCTCAATTTCTTTTTGTGAATACATTCTATATTTTTATTCATTTTGTGAATTCCAAGGATTTGACTGATACGTAAGTAATAGAAGAAGGACAACTTCAAACTTAGTAGGTACCTATCGATAACTAATTTTATATAGCACCGTACATGTATTCGTGTTTTTAATTCATTACCTAGTTGTAAGTATCAATCAACTTCATTGCTAACCAATTTTAGTTGAAATATCTTATTTACCCGGTTTACAGCAGCACATCTGGACTGGTATTAGTAATTGAGGCGCTAGATAGTTGTAATTGCTGATAAAAGGAAATCCGAACTTCGATATTATGATCGTTGATAACACTAATGATAATTCTGTGAGTTAGTCAGGAAACTCAAAGTAAATTGAAAGTTTTACTGTATTTCTCTTCAGGACAACGCCTACGGTACCTACGAGTATGATCCCTAAGATTCCGAGAAGCTCACTTGTTTCAGTTTGGAGCATTCTCAATCCTTGTGAGAAAAATGATGTATAAGTAAATACCTAGTTTCTCGATATTATCTCATTTGTTTTTTTCTTCCGCTATAGGTACCTATAGATACTTATATGTTCAGACTATAAGGACAAAAAATGACGAACACGTAACAATGATTGCAATACTTATTTTTTCTCACTCTGAAATATGTAGGCCAATACTGTATAGTCAAACAAAATAATGAAGGGCATAAATTCTCCAAATTTCAAACATCTGTTATTGAAATTGAAAAAAGAACTGAGAAAGAATACCTAAAGTAAAAAATAGGACAGAGAAGACAACACAAATAATCAGCGAAGGCAATAAACTATAAGTTACAATATTAGGTACCTATAGGTATATTCTCTGAATCACCGCTGAGATTGTAATATAAATATTTAAATGATGACAGTTGGTCTTCAAGTTGACAGGCTTCTTTTGGTACCTAACTCTTAATTTCAGAATACTCTAAAATGTTCCTCTTCTCAGTATCATCTGCACAGCTGCTTGGAGGGAGGTGTTTCAAAAGATGGACTCATGATGAAATACCCTAGAGTGGCAGGCCAGTGTAGTGCGGTTGTTGTTGTTGTTTTTTTTTTCTGTTGTAAGTTATAATGAGTCTCTCCCAGGTTTATAGTATACTTATAATACATCTCATTTCAAACAAATACTCAAACAATTGAATTGTCTCAGCCTCCATTCTGGCTTTTTATTATTATAACAATTCTTATGAAGAGGACCCAGGTACTCAATGACAGTGCTGCTAAAACTGCGTTCCCTATGTACGTATATAGATAAATACGTATAGCTGGTTTATCATTCATTGCATTGTAGTATACCGGTATTGGAACTCTAAATACAATTGTACATTGAAATGAATGTTAGGTATTCATTCAATTTCACCTCGCCTATCTGATGGAAAAACCGCCGGTAGTATAATTCATACTGTCGATAGTCTTCAAAAATCATTCTAACTCAAAACATTACATAATCTAAATTCTAGAGCCTACATTGTTTGAAATTAGATTCTCATATCAAGTTTTTTTTTGAACAAATATGTTGATGAATAGATTTGGTGGAAAAAAGTGACTTCTCTTTCATGTGGCCTGTAACGAGCAATTTATATCGTACGTGAATATAGGTATGTAAGAAGACGCATATGTTGACTTATAAATAATGTGATCCAAATCCAAAATATCACTTCAGTGTTATATTTTCGGGAAGCAGTTGACCTGGAAAAACTAATGGAAGATTAATATGGTGTTTCATGAATCTAATCTAGATATGAAATATTCATTCAAGTGTGATGTTTGTGGGAAAAAATTTATGCGGAAACTTATTCTGAGGATGCATATGTTGACCCATGAATCCAATCTAGATTTGAAGTATTCATTCAAGTGTAATGTTTGTGGAAAACGATTCATCTGGAAAACCAACCTCAAAAAGCATATGTTGACTCATGAACCTGATCCAGACCTGAGATATTCATTTAGGTGTGATATTTGTGGAAGAAAATTTACACAGAAAACAAATATGAAGGTGCACATTTTCACTCATGAATCTAATCCAGATCTGAAGTATTCATTTAAGTGTAATGTTTGTGGAAAAAAATTCATCTGGAAAACCAACCTTAAGAGTCATATTTTGACTCATGAATCTGATACAGATCTGAGATACACATCAGAATGTGACATTTGTGGAAAAAAATTTACTTGGAAATCCAGCCTGAAGAAGCATAAGTTGACTCATGAATCTGACATAGATCTGAGATATACATCAGAATGTGACATTTGTGGAAAAAAATTCACACATAAAACAAATCTGAAGGTGCATATGTTGAGCCATGAATCTAATCCAGATCTGAGATATTCATTCACGTGTGATACTTGTGGAAGAAAATTTACACACAAAACAAATATGAAGGTGCACATGTTGACCCACGAATCTAATCTAGATCTTAAATATTCATTCAAGTGTAATGTTTGCGGAAAAAAATTCATCCAGAAAACCAACTTGAAGAGTCATATTTTGACTCATGAATCTGACACGGATCTATGTTATAAATTTCAATGTGATATTTGTGGAAGAAAATTTATACACAAAAGAAGTATGAAGATGCACATTTTGACTCATGAATCTGATCCAGACCTGAGATATTCATTTCAGTGTGATATTTGTGGGAAAAAATTTCCACAGAAAAACAATCTGAAGAAACATATGTTTACCCATGAATCTAATCTAGATCTGAGATATTCATTTAAGTGTGATATTTGTGGAAAAAAATTTAGACATAATCAAGTCTGAAGATGCACATGTTGAACCATGAATGTAATCCAGATCTGAAGTATTCATTCAAGTGTAATGTTTGTGGAAAAAAATTCATCTGGAAAACCAACTTAAAGAGTCATATTTTGACTCATGAACCTGACACGGATCTATGTTATAAATTTCAATGTGATATTTGCGGAAGAAAATTTACCCACAAAACAAGTTTGAAGATGCACATGTTGACTCATGAACCTGACCCAGACCTGAGATATTCATTTCAGTGTGATATTTGTGGAAAAAAATTTACCCACAAAACAAGTTTGAAGATGCACATGTTGACTCATGAACCTGACCCAGACCTGAGATATTCATTTCAGTGTGATATTTGTGGAAAAAAATTTACCCACAAAACAAGTTTGAAGATGCACATGTTGACTCATGAACCTGACCCAGACCTGAGATATTCATTTCAGTGTGATATTTGTGGAAAAAAATTTACCCACAAAACAAGTTTGAAGATGCACATGTTGACTCATGAACCTGACCCAGACCTGAGATATTCATTTCAGTGTGATATTTGTGGAAAAAAATTTACACAGAAAACAAATATGAAGGTGCACATTTTGACTCATGAATCTGATCCAGACCTGAGATATTCATTTAAGTGTGATATTTGTGGAAAAAAATTTACTCATAAATCAAGTCTGAAGATGCACATGTTGAGCCATGAATCTAATCCAGATCTGAGATATTCATTTAAGTGTGACATTTGTGGGAAAAAATTTATCTGGAAATCCAACCTAAAGAGGCATATGTTGACTCATGAATCTGACACACAGATCCAAGTCATAAATTAAGGTGTGATATTTGTGGAAAGAAATTCACGCCAAAAATTAATACAAAGACCCATATGTTGACTCATCTATAAATCTAATTTAGATCTGCAATATTCATTCAGATAAGATAGATTGTCGTGGGAAAAAAGTGACATAGACAATCAGTCTGAAGATGCATGTTGCCCCATGAATCTAATCCAGTTCTGAGAATTCATTCGAGTGTGATATTTGTGGAGATACATTCACACAGGAAACCAGTTTCAATTAAGATACATTAAGTTGATCCACAAATCTAACCTAGATCTGAAATATCCATTCAGATGTGATGTTTGTGGGAGCAAATCTATCTGGGGAACCAGACTGAAAAAGTATACCTATGTTTATCCATGAATCTAATCCAGATCTGCAATCTTCATTCAGATGTACCTACTTATAGTGTATTTGTGGTGAAGACATGCACCAGGAAAACTGCCTGAACAGTCATCCATTGATTTATGAATCTGATCAAGACCTGAACTATTCATTCAAGTGTGATATTTGTGCAAAAAAATACACCCGGAAAGACTACCGTACCTATATTTTGAAGAAGCATGTTGACACCTGAATTTCATCAAGATCTGAGATTCACGTGTGATATTCATGGAAAGAGGCTCATATTGCATTTGGGTCAGAAGGCACACGCATATATTGTCGCATAAATTTTACCCAAATCTGCAATATTCAAGTAGTGGAATATAGTGGAAGAAGATTCACTTAGAATTGCTCGAGATATCCATTCAAATTTGAAGAAAAATTTCTGCAGAAAGTCATTCAATAGACCCATTTCTATGGGTAACCATTTCTTGACTCAGGAGTCTAGTCAAAATCACAAATATTCAAGAAGTAGGTTTGCTTGACAGGATTCACGGAAGGGTCTGAGAATAAAATGCGTGTTGTTGGTATCCCTTCAATCTGCAAGAATTTTGTCTAATCCGAGATTCTAAATTACGGCCAATCATTTTGACGAAAAGGGCGATACTCTTTCTTAAGGAGTAACTAAATACAAAACCGCAGAAAATTTACTACTATCCAAGTGTAATATCGCTATCTAGCTTTTGGATCCTTGGTCTAGTATACGATTAAGTCTATGTGTAATATACTGTTCGTCACTTGCTCTCCAAATATAATTTGCTAAGCTGATTGACTATAAGGGGCTCTCTCTACTCGTTCACTCCTATATTTTTGGATAGCAAGTAAAGTTTCATAGAAGTGCTCCTGCACGTAGCTTAGTACATGTCTAGAATACTAAGGAAGGAGGGTTGTTGATGATAAATGAAAAACTTAAGCGAAAAATTACGAGGTGATCAAATTTTTCGCTTGAGTTTTTCATTTATCAACAACCCTCCTTCCTTAATATTACCACCGCACGTAATAAATAGTGTCTGCCCGTTGTGCAAAATGCCGTCACAGTTGGGAACAGAGGAGAATTGTGACGCTTGTGACGGTAGTTTGTGACGGCGATCACCCATTTAAAAAGTACAGTGATTCCTCTTTGTGACCCAACTGTGGCGCAAATGTGCGCCGTCACAACCACGTCACGTGACGGTATTTTGCACAACGGGTGTCTAGAATACTGTTTGTTGAGGTCTAGTACAAGCCTAGAATAAACCTTAGTATAACCCTAGTCAACATATATTTTCAGATTCTGAATCGACTATCATACGCACGCGCACCCTTCTCGTTCAAGTATCGATGAGAAAATTTGTCTCGAAAATATTCCCAAGTCCGTTAGTGAAAGGAGGTGGGGTACTCAGAAATTTTCAGATTGGGATAGGGGTGTCACTAAAGATATGAAACATGTCAGAATCCAACGAAAAGTTGCGTTGAGGTGTGTTAGTACCTACCACACGATCTAGAGGGAGGCTCTTTGCGTATTAGCATGTTCATCACCGATTCAACTCTTTGCTGAATAGAATGCGGTGGTGTTTAAAGCAAATAAGAGGAGGCCAACAACTAAATAAGAGTAGAAGCGGCTTTATTGGTTAAGTAGAAGGCCAGGTACCCTTTTTATTGAGCAATTGAAAGCGAAAATCGTTCACAGTGAGATAGGGAATTGGGCGACCGATGTACTAATACACGACCTTGATGATTGTAGATGAATCGAGACCTTAGTCAACTGAACTTTCACCTAGCGCAGGTGTTGAGTGGTCATGGTTGTTTCAACGAGTACCTGCATGAGAAGTTATGAAAAGTTGAGCAGGCAACTTCTTGGCATTAGGATCAAGGGCAAATGATGGACCACAGCACTCTTTATTTGAGGCGTGAGCGAGGGAAGCTCAGTTGAACACAAATTGGGGTCGATGAAGCGCTCATTCCGAGTAGCATGGTAGCACCATGCCAAGTTCCAAAAAAGCATAGAAAGCAGGTGTCTGCCCGAAGAAAAATATGACACAGAACTGAACGGGCAAATGCAAAGTCACGCTATAGCCTACTCAACACCTGTGTACCATTTACATACAGGCGACACTCTGCAGGAAGACTACCAAGCGTAGTGACATGAGGGCAGGAGGAGAAGAGACTCCAATGATAATTTAGCCCGAAGTTGTATCTGTGGAGTGTGTTAAAGTTTCCGCACTGCAAGTTGGTGATTGCCAAGATGCGAAGGGTTTTTTCCAAGGAAATTCCTCCAACACTGAAGTGTCGACACTGGTGTTGGAGAAAACAAAATTAATGCATACGCACCTGTGTGCCACTTGGCAATGGATGACGGGCGGCTACACGAGCGATATGAGCAAGATTATTATCATTATTCTGTACGTCGAGAAAAATTTTCTAAATAAAATTGGACTTGTATTTTTTCTTTTGATTCGACATCTAGTCCCCCCTCTCAAAAAAAGTTTGTTCAAAATTCAAATAGTTGAGTGCGACTGCGTTGTGCATTCATAAAATTCTAAAATTAACATTCAAATCCAGAATTTTGGCTCCTTCTTACGAGGCATTTTCAAACGATCATAAAATTTTTTTCGGAAGTATTGGTTCAGAGCTTATTTGACGACAAAGTTGCAGGAAAGTATAACCGTATAATGAATAAATTCATTGCCCACCAGTTCAAACTGTTCCATTTTATTCTATCTATTGGAGGTTCGTGTAAACATTTCTTCTTGGTTACTATCGACTTCTCGTTATTTTCCATAATTTCGCATTTTGATAGTCTTTGAATGACCTTCACTACGTTGCACATTAAGAAACTGTACCTTCTTTTTTTTTCTGTTTCTTTTTTTTTTTTGGACTTTTTTCCTTTTCGACTGCGTCTCTCCCATTTTGTCGTTATTTGAGTTACTTGGAATGTGAGTACGATTGTGTAGGAGGAAAAAGTTGTATAATTTTTCATCATGTAGGTGCACATCGTTCCACAGTTTACTGAATGAGTTCGAAAAAGGCGCTCCATTTATTCGTAGTCATGCGCGAGTTCGTATCGTAGTATACATTCGCTCAACCTTACCTCTATCATCGCGATTCATGTTTTTTTCTATTGTATTCGATATTCCGACATGGTATGCGAAAAAGACGAATATTCTGTTATGCTTCTCCGGTTAATCTTTCCATTTCTGCCTCTTTTCCTCCCCCTCGATGCATCATTATGAATTTTGTAATCTAATCATATTCAAGTTTTTCCCCCACTGCGATAAAAATTTTTTTGCAAACTACCGGTAATTAATTTGTGTGTTGTGAGTGGCATTAGCGAATCGTCGCTTCTTTTATAAAAACCATTTTTCTCAGTCATATTTCGTTAATCGTAAGTGAAATATTGTTATTTTATGCGTAGTTAGGTATTTTTTTTTTAAATTTTGACACTTTCTGGGACCATTTTTATATTTTTGTCCCTCGAATTCTCGTTCGAGCTGATGAAATAGGTGAATTTCCTTGTGGCTTTAGATCATTTCGATGCTATGATATGTTTTTAATTCATCGCTTAAAATTGACTCAGTAAGAGGAGAGGAAAAAATTGGTTGCATGGTCTCCCTTAATGATTGAAATAATTCAGACAGGATAAACATCTCCGACTGATATTTTCAACTTGGCGTTTATCGTACATACATGATCTCTGCTCTGTAAAAAAAAAGAGATCTTTTTTGAAGGACGAAAAAAAGTGAATTACAATCTTGCAGCATCCAAAAACTCAGACGTGTGTTATGATCCTGTGTTTTCCAACTTATTATTCAGCATGGTTCGTACCCGCGACAATACTGTCCAATTTTGACAAGCGTCCATGTGTCATGCCTAGACTTTTAAATTTACGTTCCATTCAGACTTCGGCTTCATACAGAATGCACACACATGATAATCATTGCGCGCTCAGATCTGTTGTCTGAAAGGACTTTCGATGTACACATATATACTTATGTATAGACCATAAATTTTGCATTTCGCTCGTTGCTCCCACAATATTGCCTCTGTTTTCTACTCGAAATTATTCAACTGACCTTCAAAATACCGTATAGAATGATAATACACCTCGAATTTTCACATGCCTTATGGTTAGGCAATCCTTAGCTCACTGCCCCTATGCACAAACGAGAGAACCAATAACAAACGACAACTACAACAGTGATATCAAATGTAAATACTAGACAAAACGAAATTCTCTTCGTTCAAAACGAGTATTTTTTCTACCTACTTCCTTGGATAGATTGCCTACATTTAACAACTGTGAAAAGAGTAAGGCTCATTTACTCCATTCGATTCGGTTTTCATAATTTTCTTCGTCGGTACCTAATTTATGAAGAAATAGTAGCGATGATAATA
This sequence comes from Aspidiotus destructor, assembly GCA_035079395.1. Taxonomy (NCBI): domain Eukaryota; kingdom Metazoa; phylum Arthropoda; class Insecta; order Hemiptera; family Diaspididae; genus Aspidiotus; species Aspidiotus destructor. The sequence goes on along the minus strand of JAVHKZ010000003.1, from coordinate 2,439,277 downwards.
CCGATAGTATTTTTTGTCAAAAATTTAATTCGCCAAGAACAGAGATGAAAAGCCGCCCGCCCCCTATAGATTTGCTTTTCAAATTTGAAAATAGATGAGAAAGTGGAAAAGATGAAAATAATCTCGAGCTTACTTGTAGCATATGACTGAACTCAGATTGGGCTCAATCCACTGAGATCTTATAAACTTCAACATTTGAGTAGCTATCTAAGAGCTTGGAGAGTTGTACCCTTTATAAGTATAAGAGGGCAACTACAATTGAAAAAGTGAATAAACGAACTATGTATGAACAAATCAGCGCATTTTTTAGTTTAAATTCAAAAAGTGGGTTAACAGTGCGTAGCCATTCTGGATCACTTATTTTAGAGAAGGGAGTTACCACACCTGTCGCATGAACATCCTCTGATCTGATACGAAGGTTACGCGGTGCTACGTAGCAAGTTATCATTTTATTACCAATCTTATTAGCTTCTTAATTTGAGAGACGCAAATGTCATTCATGTAGCTGGCAGTGGTGTCGCGATAGGGGTATACTTTAAAGAAATTTTTGCAAAACTTAGGGTATACGTCATGTACTCTCAAGAGCCTAAAGTTCTTACTTTGGCGAAGAAGGGGGGGGGGGTTATGGTAAAATTAAAAATTATCGCATTAGCGTATACTCTCAAAAATTTCCTTCGGGACACCACAGGCAGCTGGCAATATCCGATCTCAACAGATATCAAACAATAAATACTAGCTTTTTCAACCGCCTTTATAGCAATGACACCCGAGATCATTAAACGTACATACAGGTCTGCTTTTTTGAACAGTTACATTTTAGGAACCACAGGAGTTTCAACGCGTTTGGAGCGCATTGACGTTGCTCATCAAGAATCCTTTCTTTCTTCCCCCTTCAGTATTACAGATCAAAATATTCTGCTTTGGAATTATGAGAAAGTGTGCTAATGACCAGTCATAGCAATTCACCCGGGCTACGGACAAGACAAAAGAAAATGAATGAATTTCAAGTGGCGCCATTAAGTAGCAGTTCTTATCAACGTCATGATTCAAGTATATAAATAGAAAATCTGCATTGCAATCAGTGAACTCAATTCAATTCAAAAAGAGCCCTATTTAATGCAAGTGAGGACACGGACCGCCATAGTCAGCTCTCACGTCATAGTTTATCTTTAGCCTTTCCTATTCGCAAAATCGATCAAAAGGGTATAAAAATGACAATGCATAAGCCCATTAAGCTACTTGCGCAAACGTTGTCTTTGTCGATATCTAAAAAAAAATACTATTGTGATAACTTTAAAAATTTTTCACTCCTTTCCATTTCGAGAATGGAAAAAAATGGAGGATTTTTACAATTTTTTAAAACGCCTCCTCAAATCATATATGTAGCACATAGACCGCCAATAGTACAATTGGCAAAGCTAATAACATCATTTTCCATGAGATTACATAGCTAGGCTATTTACCGTGTACCTATATAAGTATTTTATTGGCCTAAGAACGTTTTTTTTGTCCAGTTTTTAAGAATGGCCAAATGGCAAATGTAAAGGCTAAAGGGCGCATCTTTTGCCACGCTTTGCAAATTCCAATATGACTGATAACAGTTGATTACAATTTTCAAAGTAATAAAGACAACTATTAGACTAAGTACCAAAGCAAAATACAAAGCTTAGCGTTATAATGGAGAATGCTATATAACTTTCTCAATGTAAGGGTAAAATATTCTGCTACTAGCTGCTGATGATTTAAGTACCTTTGCGTTCTACAAACTTTTAGGTAAAGCTTAGATAACCTAATTCATGAATATGAACATCAAATTCCTTATTTTTTCTATTTTCGAAGTTTATCTGAAGGTCTCCTTTCTTTTTTATTTCTTCTACAGGAAATAAAACATCAAACACCCTTTTTCTAATACTGATGGGATACTGCGCTGTCATCAGCAATGAGGAACTATATAAGATAGGTATGCGCAAGTGATAAGAATAGGACTGGCACCTTGTTGATAAAGTTGAAGTAGGAGCAATTCAAGTAAGTATAGTATGCTAATAGAATTTTAAATATCAAATGTCAAATCAAATACTCTATACAATAATACTAGAAACTCTTATCTAGATACATATCAAGTGCTTTTGGTCGTGCAAGGCAGCGCATCCAGCGGCGTGGGGTGTGCAAATCTTGGGGTGTTTGGGTAGTCAAACAATGAACGTCACTGTACACACGCGAAAAACATACACAAATTCATAGTCACAGCTCTCACAACTGATGTTAGTGTTTAGTTCCATCCACTATACTTACCACCACAAAATTGAAGAGAGTTTCCAGTATTATTGTTTAGAGTACTTATTTGGTCATACAGAATTCTAAATGCAAAGAATAGGCTATAAGAAGTAGGCCTACACTCGCCTATTCTTTTGTTTCTATCGATATAATATACTGTAATATTCCTTATACAGTAACTATTATGTTTGATAATTGAATTTGTCTCATATGTTACTCTTGAAGGCTCCTGGACTTGCTTCTCCGTTGACTTTAACAACATGGCAGCCGGCAGGCCGGGATCCTCTTCTTATCACTCGCGCATTCCTATCTTCAGTAGCTCCTTATTCGCAAAATACAGAGCGGTGGCGCTGCAGGAGGCGATTTACAGAAACTGGACTAGAAGGTGATCGTGTATTTTTTGCCATAAGAAGATATATACTCATAAAATCAGCTCTAACTCGTTTAATATGAATTTCTATCAAAAAGTACAGAGAGCAAAAATTATAGCTGTCATAATCTTCTTTCTGAATAACCCCATTTGGAATTTTTTTCAGAACTTTTTTCATCACCATCACCTTCTCGGCTCAATTCACCAATCAAAGAGCCCGCCGATAGATAGCGCATCACTCGATGTATTTCGCGAATCAGCAGTGAGACTCTGTACAACCTAACGAAAAAAATTTAGCCTATTATAGTTCCTCTTTCCATATTTTTCATTCATCAGCAGACATTCTAATCAGTATGGTAGAATTTTAAAAATGAATGAAGTTCACTGATTGTAGTTAATAATTCTAAAAAAGAGGAAAAAACGAATTTGCGAAAAAAACTAAAGAACAGGCTATATTTCCACCATGATAATGCACAGAGCAGAATACAAAGACAAAAGACGTTCGTTACAATTAGAGAAAGCAGTGTTACCACTCAACACTCCCCCTTAACACTGCGCGTAAATCGAAAGAAAAAATGAATCAAGAAATATAGCCTAAGAAACTCCCCCTGAAAAAAAGAAACGTGAAAAACAAAGTAATTAATAATAAAAGGAAAAAACGAGTAAAAAAAATGGGAGTTAGAAAAAAATAGAGCAAAAAAAAACACGCGATCAGAAAAAAAGATATCGCAGTATAATAATTCAAACTCTTAAGAATAATATTCGAAACTCAATAAAGAGAGAAAAAAAAATCAAGTTTGGGAACGAGAAAAAAAAATCAGTACAATCGTAAAGAATTTACAAAGGTTTGAAACTTCTCGGGTGGGAGTGACTTTGTGAGTCCGTCAGCCACTTGATCTGTAGAGGGTACGTAATTTAAGCAAACAATCTTTTTTGCGACAAGATCTTTTACAAAGTTATACTTCAGGTCTAAATGCTTTGTACGATTGTAGTTCGATTGGTTCTGAGCGATTTTAATCGTAGATTGATTGTCTTCGTGAACTGGGATGACTCCAACTGGGATAGATAGGTCACGAAGAATTCCTCGAATCCACATCAAGTCTCGACAGCACTCGGAGAGTGCTACAAACTCTGCTTCCGCAGTAGATAGAGCGACAAGGTTTTGCTTTTTTGATTTATATTGAACTACGTTGCCGAAAACTTGTATGACATACCCAGTGGTTGATTTTCGGTCAGCGTCGGTAGCCCATGACGCATCAGTATAGCCATTTAAAATTTCCGCTTGCTCATTCTTCTGAAATACTAAGGCTAGATTCTTGGTTGTGTTTAAGTACTTTAAAACTCTTACCAAGTACGCGTACGTTTCGTCTGAAGCTTTATTAACGAGACGACTCAAATGATTAACCGGGAAACTGATATCCGGTCTAGTTCTTTCCATCACGTAGTTCAGAGTTCCGATTAGGCGCTGATAGGGTTTAGTGAATTTCTTTTCAGCGTTCGCCAGGTTCGGATTTAGTTTCACTTCCATCGGTGTTTTCGTCGATTTGGAGTTCGTAACACCAAATTTCACGGCAGATTTTTCGATAAAGTCCGTCTGACTGAGAAAAATTTTCGAATCTGCCCGTCGTATTGATATTCCTATAAATTTATCGACGTCCTTATCAACACGAGTAGTAAAATGCTCATTCAAAATTCGAATCATGTAGGTAACGTCTTCATCAGTCGAAGCTGCAATTAATAGATCGTCAACATAAATTAAAACGTGAAGTTTACTTTCTTTCGAGTACAGGCAATATTCATATGTCGATCTGACGAATCCATTCGCAGTTAAGACGTTATCTATTTTGTGATACCAAGTTCGTGGCGCCTGTTTTAATCCGTACAGGGCTTTGTTAAGCTTGAGAACGAACCCCGATTCTAAATGCACACCTTTCGGCGGTTTGAGATACGTTGTTTCAAGTAATTCTCCATTGAGAAATGCTGTTTCGACGTCTACGTAAAACAAGAACATATTTTTGTTCAGAGCAACAGAAAGGAAAATACGAACCGAGATGATACTTGCAACTGGCGCGTAAGTATCGACGGCATCTTTTGCCATAAAGCCCTGAGCTACGAGTCTCGCTTTTCCAACTTGACCAGCGTTTGTATCCTTAAGCCGAAATATCCATTTGGTACCGATCAACTTGTAGTTTTTATTTCGTACTGGTTCCCACACAGCGTATTTTTTCATGCTCTCAAGTTCGTGATCGATTGCCTTTTGCCAAAACGTTTTTTCATCTGGACCTAAAGTCAAAATATCTTGGTATGTAGACGGAATTTTTGTAGTAAATAGGGATACTTTACTTTGCGATCTATCTTCTGTTCCGAGTTCAGCTTCATCATCAGTCCAGTCAAGGTCAAGTTCAATCAACTCAGTATTTTCGTCACTTGCGTCATCTACATTATCGCAGATGTCGGGTTCATTTTCGCTAAGATCGAATCTTACATTGATTGACGTATCGAAGGTTTTTGATTCTGGAAAAAAGATTTTGTAACCTTTTGTGTGATTACCATAGCCAACAAGAACACCCTCTTTTCCGTGTTCTTCGAATTTTTTGCGAAGTTCTTTTGGAATTGCAACAACTGCTTGAACACCGAATGGTTTCAAAAATTTAATTTCAAATGGTTTTTTATTCTGAAATAACTCATAAGGGCTTTTTCCAGTAGCTGAAGATTTACCCGTGCGATTCAACGTAAATACAGAATAGTTCAATGCTTCGGCCCACATATATCTCGGCAATTTAGATTCAATAAGTAAAGTAGTTACCATTTCTGACAGAGTTCTAACTTCGCGTTCTGCACCACCATTCTGTTCTGAGGTTCTAGCACAAGCTGATTCATGGATGATACCTCTTTTTGAGCATAACTCTTCGATTTCCGAGTTAACCTGTTCCGTACCCAAGTCCGTTCGAATACGTTTAGGTTTATTACCGTTCTGCGTTTCAACCAGATTGAAGTAGTCTTCAAAAAATTCAACCGTATTACTTTTCTTTTTCAAAAAATACACCGTTCGGTTACGAGAAAAATCATCTTTGAATAATAAGGCATATTTCGATCCACCTAGAGACAGTTGATCGAGATACCCAAATAAATCTACATGGGTGAGTTCACCTACCTCAGTTGCGCGATTCTTACTAGGTTTGAACGATACGCGGGTAGCTTTACCTTTCATGCAAGGAATACAGTTCTTCTTATCATCTTTGAATGGAACTGAGTAGGACTGAAGTATTTGTTTCGTGTATTGAATATTCTGATGGCCAAACGTACGGTGCCACTCATGTAGGGTGAGGAGCGTTGTACTTTCTTTGATTATCTCCAATGAGACGAGCCATAAGTCGGTTTTCACATCCATTTTTGCTTCGATAACGTACTTATCTTTTCGAAGGAGAACACGTTCTAGGTCAAAAACTAGTACAGTCCAACCCTTTTCCAACAATTTTTTGAATGACAACAAATTTGCAGGAGCCTCCGGGTAAAAAAGGACTTCTTGTAATTCGAGCGGATTGTCTTCAAACATAGCTCGAATAGTACCTTTTTGATGACACGTTATCTTCTTGTCGTTTACTGACAGGATGGTAGCGTTGGTATCGCTGAGGGAATGAAACGATGACTTTTCATTCGCGATGTGAGCCGTACAAGCCGAATCGAGAGCCCACAGATTTCTGAGATTGACGGGTGAAGTTGATAGACCAAATACTGATTTACTTGAAAACCCCAAACACGCGGCAAATTCATTCGTTTTCGTTTTTTGATCGTCCGTTCCTGGCTTCGACGACCTTGAAGGGCAATTCTTGGAGTAATGACCGGCTTGATTACAACTGTAGCATACGGATTTCTTTCGTTTTTCGAGAGCTGGACATTTATCTATACGATGAGAGACCTCTTTACAATACGCGCATTTCGATTGTTGATGATTACGAGGCTGAGCAGTACTTTCCTTCGCTTTTGTGTTCGACGTGTGGCAGACAAACGATTTTGTGATTGGTTTGTCAACTTTCTCATAAGACTTTTGAAGGCGAATGTCTTCAGAGATAAGTGCAGCTATAATTTCAGAGTTCTTCATTTTTGGGTTCAAATTGCACGCCGAGATGAATCCATTGAATTTCCGTGGGAGTACGGAGAATAACTTCGTTCTGGCTGCTGATTCAGAGACTTCTTCTCCTAGGTTCTTGATTCTGTTGCATATGTTCTCGAGTTTACACACGTTTTCTTGCAATGAGATTGTGTGGTCAAATCGGAAATTTTGGAACTGACCATGAAGCTGATCTAAGTCGTCGTGACGAAGTCCATATAAGTCTTCTAATCGAGCTAGCATTTCTTCGTGAGTTGTACAGTGCGTGAGATTTGGTAGCACGTGTTCTTGAACACTGGTTGCGATCATTGTTTTCAACTTAGAACTCACATCGAAGGTCCAATTTTTCGTTGCTCGTGCTTTTGCTCTGTTAATTGCTATTTCATTTTGAATGTAGAGGTCTATAAGGAATTTCCATTCCTGGTAGTTCTTCCGTCCGGCAAGTCTGACGGATATGGGTTTCGACTCTGAAAAATCCATTGAGCAAAGACGACGAAAGCCAAGTTCCGGAGATGCAAAAAGTCAGTATAGCTGCTAACAGTTCGGAGAGCGATGCAGGCCCATAACCTGTAGTTAATAATTCTAAAAAAGAGGAAAAAACGAATTTGCGAAAAAAACTAAAGAACAGGCTATATTTCCACCATGATAATGCACAGAGCAGAATACAAAGACAAAAGACGTTCGTTACAATTAGAGAAAGCAGTGTTACCACTCAACACTGATTGATATTATTGCTCTTTATCACAATTCACAATACTAGCGCAGTAGCGCTCCATTGCGCTGACGAATTTTCATACCTATTTTATTCAAGATGCAACTACACTACAGGTGGGAACCCTGTGAACATGTAGAAAATGCGTGGAATTTGTGTATCCACTTCTTGATTGGCGCTCACAAAGACCTCAGCTTTCTATTTTGAGTATTTACGCATATTCATCATTCCGAAGATACCTAATTATCTTGAAAATGAGTACTGCCTTTTCCTTACGGAAGATCCTATGTAAAAAAAATTGTTTACTTTTTCCTAGGAAGTATCGATATCAAAATATCGCTCAATTGTATCGATAAAAAACTTGCCCCATTGTTCGTTGATCAATATGTCTGAGATCGTTGAGAGTGACAATATCCTCAAAACTACGAGCCATGGGATGGGAGGTTAATGTTAATTCTTGTTTACTAAGGCATGTAGGCTACTTATATTTTGTTACCTGCCTTAGTAAACAAGAACTAACGTACTTAATCTCTTATATTTCTTAGATCGTCTCAATCTTCAATTTGTATTTATCAAGTTATTTCGTGAACTCGTATCTGAATTATATCGTTTGATCATGTCGACTCAAGAAACTATTCACCAGGTCAGTCGTTTCATTTCCAACTAATATAAGTATTCTGTGCGTTATCCTATTTTATACCTAGTAATTTATGCGGATAAGAATCTTCGTCGTTTTGGTGGGTTGTTTTTCTAACAAATTCTGTTCCATCCTCATATTTTCAATGGATCTGCCTGCGTACAAATTGTCTAAACAAGTGTTGTCCATTTATCTTTTCTGCTTTTTTGTTGGTAAAATATTTCCGAGTTAGAATAGCAAACGTCAACAAATGATCCCACTTACTTGTAGAATTAATTCGTTATTAGTGTATTTTCGGTCCTCTTTTGTCAATCAAGGGACCTCTACATCCTCCAATCGAACCTTGTTCTTTCACTTTGTGGAACCGGGATGGGGTCCTCGTTGTCCATACAGGTAGGTTAACGCTTTGAAGGGTTTTCTCAAATGAAGCTCGAACGTTGAATTTGACCTCCCAGAGATATTTTGTTTTTGCACGTATTTAGAAGCTGTTATCACAGTAGCCGATGTGATACATTTTGTACCGTAGATCAGCCCCTCGGATTCTTCATTCACGAAGATTATGAAAGTTATTTGCGCTACCTCAACTTCATTTAAATTCTCTATCTAGTCATGTGCCGCAACGTTGAATTGAGTATCAAAACAATCAATTTCAATTTATGAGAGTTTATATCTACCGGTACTTATGGACAAAATAAGGTGACGAGTCATTATCACTACTTTTTCCTCCGACCATTTTTCAGTATCTAGGCCTAATGTAAAAATTGATAAAGTCAGTGAGTTTTTTTTTTTTTTTTCAAGATACATGAATCACACGCCCTCTCGTTAAGTAATACGATGAAATTCTCTGTAACGGTTTGACATAAATTTTCTTAAATTCCCATAACATTATAGAATAAGTAAACTCAAAAAAAGTAATAAATTATTGAGTGAAAAACAAGAAAATCGAACATCAAATCGTCAAGTTGGAGAAGAAGATGAGTGTAGCGAATAGTAAGCCTCGGGGCTGAGTGTTTGATAAAAACGAAAAAGAGGGTATTGACAGTTAAGACAATCGTAGTGTTGAAAACAGCGATTGATATATTTATGGCCTCGACTGCATCTAGAGTCTTAATAGCCTGATGTTTCAATTTTTGTTTCTACGATTTAGTGATGCAGAAGTATCATTATGTACGTTCTTATACGCCTTATAAAAGGTTGAGCGTAAAACAAAAAGAAGAATACTATTCCATAAAAAATGACAATAACCGAGAAGGAGGAATTTGTAAAAATGATAATGAAATGGAATACAAAAGGAAGGAAAAGGAAGAAAAAAGTGGAATCATTTTGGTTTTTCCGAGAAAAATATCGATGCTAAAGTTTCACCTCAAATTTTTCAACACGAGTGATACAATGGCTTAGCTTAGAAGCGGGATTGATAATTTTAACGCCAAAAATTTTTTTAGAGACTGACTTGTAAATGTGGTCGATTCTACACGTTTGATTGTAGAACTTTCTCCTTCGATTTGAACGGGAGAAAGTTTTTTGCTTGATTAAATCTTGGTTTATGTCTGCTTGCTCTTAATTATAGCGTATATTTGCAATGTCGGACTTGAAGATTTGCTCGTATAGGTAACATGCGTAAGTTGACTCGTTAAATTCTTCGAACAAAGGGCTCCAAAAATTTTCCTCATTGTTTCCCTATTTTATGTGCTATACCTATATCCTTCAGGTGACAAAAGTTAATCCAATTGCAAAATAATTTGGGAAGATTTTAAAGAAAAAGAATTTCGCGTGCGCACATAGCGACGAGGTTTCCCTTTGATCTCGAAAGTCATAAAACAAAAATATTTTGGTGAATCAAATTTTTCTCAGTGTGAGCAATTTTTCATCTTTGACGAACAAATATTCGCCGCAGGGTTTAGATTGCTTAAACTGGTATTTTAGAAAACTCGATAAGCTCCTAATTATGCAACAATGTCTAGGAATCTTGAACTCATTTTCTAATTGTATTACATTTTCTCTCTGAAAATAATGCTAATTTTTTAAAAATTATGTGGGGTACATTTTCTTTATCTTCAATGCTTACACAAAGTTCGTACAAGTATGTACTCATTCATGGAAACGTCAGTAAGTTGAATTGATGAAGAATTGCTATATCGATTAAATTTTATGCTTATATCCTTACAGTTGAATAAGATATACAGTTGCTAAGGAAATCTGCAAAGCCGGTAAAATATCAATTTGATATCTATTTCATAATGAAAGCGTTCCAACAATATCAAAAAAGTAAATTAGTATGCCTGTATGTGATTTTGGTGATATCGTGTTTTAATCTAGGCTTTCTTAAATTTATATAACGTGGTAAGCTAGTAAAATTCGTTTACGTTCAATTCGAATAATCCTGTTAGGGAAAACTACCCCGTTGAAAAAATTTCTCGATTCTCGTAGACGTCGGATAAGCGAAACAATGCACGCGCCGATCCTTGAAATTACAGACTTAGAATATATACAACTGGTGAGCTAATATAAATAGAATTAAAGGAATCTCTGAGCGGTGGAAATTGAATCTGCAATCTGTCTAGCTTTTCTTGGAAATTATAGATTGTTACAATAGGCGGTCGCTATTTGCTGCCCAGCTTTTGTTAATTCGTTTGGAAAACAATTGAAAGTCGTGAATTTTTCTTGCGAAACTGAAAAAATTCAACATTCTATACTGTATTTGCTACTGGTCCGTCAACAATATTCCTCTCGAAATCGCCTTCAATGCGCTCCCGTTGGACAAAATGAAAAAGTGATGCAATCCATTATAAAGAAACTTGATGAAAATATCCCATACCTACCATTCAACATTTTGTTCCTTAACAACCCATCAAAATAATCTTATATTTCACTCTTAATTGATTTGTTTAAGATTGCTTCGACTGTGATGGTCTTCATTATAAATTGGGATACCAAAATTGTGAAAAAATATCAAATTCCTTATAATTTTAACCCCATGTAAAGAAGGTACAGTCTTGAAAAATTTCAAGACCACATGTACCAGTTTTGAATTAGCTTCTAAGCTATAAAATAAGTTTATATTATGAAAACGTAGGTAACAAAGATGTTGGGTGAATGTGTGTAGTACTGCTCTACAAACAGCTCAATTAATTGCTAGGAATTGATTTTCGGAAAACAATACTATCATAGGGTTCTTGTAAAATTACTCGATACGATCTGCAAAAATTATACGAACAAATCCTAGAAATTATATTCGAACCCGTTCACGGTGTGGTTTACTGATTAAAATGTATTGCATTAACCCGCACGAATTTTCCGTTTCTCGAATGAAGTGCTGCAAAGGTTTACAAGGGCGCGATTACGTTGTCGGTACGCCATTGCGGCTTACCCGTACCAATACATCGATATCGATGGGTTATACTCTGAACTATGGAAAATATAAAAAGTATTCGCACTAATGTGGCAAAAAAAAAAAAACAAAAAAAAAAACGCGGAGGCTGTACATTTTTCTTTGCCGCAATGAAAGGGGTTTTTTTATTTGTATGGGAAAATTATTTTTATTCAATCAAAATTACGATGGGCACGAAATGGGTATTTTTATTTTTTATAGACTAGAGCAGTAGAGCTATATCAATTAGTGTATGTTGGAGAAACCAAATTCTCACAGAACGATTCATTAACATCTCATGTACAGTTTTTAATTTAATTATTCCTCTCTTGTTCATAATCAGAGTCCGGATGGCTCGGCATTTGCCAAATCGTTTCAGTGCGTCCGGGAAGCACGAAAATGATATAGAAGCACGTTTTGGGGGTAGTAGTAGCTATGGGAAGATTTTTTTTTTGTCAAAAATTGCCGAAACGACCTAACCTCACCCAACCCTCCCTTTTTTTTTGGCCCCAGTCTCATAGAGGCGGGGCAAATTTGTTGCCTATTTGCCTCCCACTGAGTATAAAATGGCAGTGCTCAGTGGGAGACAGAAAGAGAACTATATGGACAATTGATAATACCAACATCTCCTTACGTACTTACAAGTATATCGAAGGAGATGTTGGGGTTGCTTATGCTTAAGGCTAACTGTTCACATGACTATTGTTTGGATGGAGATTGGGATCTATTATATAGTGAGGAGAGACTATTACAACTAACTTATGTTTAAGGCTAGTAAAAATCTCTTATGCCAGACTATGCAGAGGTCAGAGAGTGGAAGAAAAAGCATGATGAAAAAGTCTCCAGGCCTAGACAAAAATCGAGTTACTTTTCAGCATCGGGAGTGATCTGTAAGAAAGTGAAGCTACAGATATGAGAAGGTTGAAAATGAGAGTTTGTCTAAAATTTCTTCCCTCAATTTCTAACAGCTCATTCACTTCTAATAACAAGTGAAACTGATATACATGCAATCGCAGAGTATAAATTTTCAGTAGTTTATTTACCCTTGAAAATAAGCTATTACAAAACTTTTTTCCCTTATTCTTTCGCGATTCAAAATGAGTTTAAAATATAGTAGATTTACGAAATCATCGCAGTTTAATAAAAAAAAAATCCTCTTCTTAAAAAGCAAAGAAGATATAAAGCACATATTATAAGTGTATAATAGATTCTTTAAGATGAAAATGTGGCCTAATACTCAAACTAAAATACAATTTTTTTTTTTTCAAAATCCAAAGTTTCGTGTCAGAGAACATTGAAACGTTGACTTTGAACAGCCATCAAAAAATTATAGGTGATTATAGGTAAAAGTGGTGTGACCATCATCATCATTTTTTCTTTTACAAAACTTTTTTTTTTTTTTTTTGTCGAATCATCGAAAGAGAGAGCGGTAATTTTTTCATCTCTAGAAATTTGGTTAACGTGCAAAAGTAAAAATATGTAATATTTGTGTCCCATATTATGCAAAATTCTGCATAATATCCTGTATAATTTTAAAGTCTAAATTGCGTTGTTATGGAAATGCGTTTGTCATGTCCATAACGTACTTAGTTTCTCTTAGACAAGTTTGGACGTTGTTTTATATTCGTTCGGTAGCCTATATGAACGTATGTACTAGTATAACGTCATTCAGAATTTCTGCACGTTTGACAATCATACTGATTTAAATTGATAAAATATTCCCTAATTCATACAACATATTTTGATATTCATGATACAGCAGCCAATGAATGGACGATTGAAATTTTTTTTTTTAAATTGAGAATTGTAGAAATATGTATTACTGGGAAAGGGTGAGGGGTAAATGTGAGAGGAAAGTTTTTTGGCTTAGGATATGATCATTTGCGAGCTTACTTATTCATTTCCAATTGCTTTCTTGTAATCAAAACGAAATTATTACTCTAAAAATTATAAACTTTTTGGTTTGTTGAGTTGAATTGTATCTTCGTACAAAATACTCAGTTCAATACAAACTGGTAATCTGCAGACGTAACAAATAATGTTCGATACCAGACTAAAGTAAGAATTTATCACTTTACAGTTGAACAACAGATACCATGGAAATCCTGACGAGCTAAAGTACGCCAAAGTGGTGGAAAAGATCGTGGACCAGAACTACTAAACTCGCGATGGGATCTTTGCTATCACATGTACTGGCGACGATATTCATGAATAATATGATGAAAAAATTCGAAAAGCACTATGTTCAAAACTCGGTCACTAGGCTATAGATTCGTACATAATATCCTAATTGTGTGGTTAGGGACTGATAGACTGGAGGTGGACCAATTTCTTCCTCGCACACTGTCGAACAACAGGGTAAAATACAAAATCTACCAGAAGCCAACGCACACCGAACCCAACTTCTACCACCAACCTAAGCACAAGTTGGTGGCGACTCAGAACTACTGCTATCGAGCAACACCTGCCCTGAAAAACAATGAAGAGAAGAGAAAAGAAATCGAGATGGTAAAACAGATCGCAGCAGCCAACGGCTACTATGGAGACGTGGTTGGGACAGTCCTTGGGAAAATGGAAGCAAAGAAGCTAGGGAACTCAAGACAGCGCAATGAGAAAGTATTCTGGATCAGTATTATTTGTGGGGATGTAAGCAAACAAATTGATAAAGGCGTTCAACAGTTAAGATAACCCGATAAACCAGATCGATCAAATAAATGAATCGATTATGAGTAAAAATCGACCAAAAATCGACCAGAAGATCACAGTTATAAGTGACCAATGATAGACCGATTTTTCCAGTCGATTTACTTCGCCCCCTTTCGACCATATTAAGACCAGAATTCGACCATCTTTGACCAAAATTTGACTGATAAAATTAGTCGATTTCTAGGTGATGTAGATTTCATGAAATGGTCTATCCTTGGTAATAGGCCAGATTTTGACCGTTGTTGACACGAAAAATCGGTCGATTTCTGGGCAATATAGAAGTATAAAATGGTCTCTAATGGTCGATATTTGAGCAACATGCACGAATCACCGTAATTAGACCACTTTTAACGAGAAAAATCGGTCGATTTCTGGGCAATCAGTGGGGATTTTCTCTAAGAGGGGGGGGGGCATTTTCTATAGCCACTGTGGGCAATAGAGACGCCATAAGACAGTCTCTAGTAGAGTATTATCAAGAGACCACTATATTTAGACCGCTTTCTACGGGAAAAACCAGTCTAAGTCTGAACCTCTCTCAAGTGAGAGAACAGAATAATGAAGATAGTAGACTTGTTAACGGGGTTATATTGAGGCGGGTGCAAGTTTTGTCTGCGAGTTTGTAAGCAACATGACAGTTGATTCATTCCAATATCTGCCAAGAAATCTACTGGAAATTACGGTCGAAATTGAGTGACTGTGCGGTTTGCACAAAAATAGACCAAAAAAAGGGTGAAAATATTGGTAGACGTTCGGTAAAAATCGACTGAAAATGGACCAAGATATATCTCAAAAACATCAGCCCGGAAATCAACTGAAAAATTCGGTCATAATTTGGTAATCAGCCTGGAAATTGACTACAAAATCTGGTCACAATTGAGTAACTTTACAACTTACACTTGAGCCCTCATTTTAGACCAAAAAAGGAAGTGAAAATATTGGTACATATTGACAGAAAATCGACTAAAAACAAACCAAATTATGTCCCTAGAATATCCGCTCAGTATTCGACTGAAAATTCTGGTCATAATTTGGTAACTATGCACTTCGCACCAAAAAACTCATTAAAGACCAAAACAAGAGTAAAAGTATTGGTAGATGTCTTGGAAGAATCGACTAAAAATAGATCAAAATATTTCTCAGTCATATCAGCCCGGAAATCGACTAAAAAATCTGGTCAAAATTGAGTAACTTTACAACTTACATTTGAGCCCTCATTTTAGACCAAAAAGGAAGTAAAAATATTGGTACATATTGACAGAAAATCGCCTAAAAACGAACCAAAATATGTTTTACAGTATTCGACTGAAAATTTTGGTCAGAAAGTAGTCACCATAATGTCATTACTGAAACGTACATTTTAGACCAAAAAAAGAGCAAAAATTGCGATCTATATTGAGAGAATAACGACCAAAAAAATACCAAGATATATTTCACGGACAATGACAAGAAACCGACCAGAAATTATGGTCGAAATTTAGTGGGAGACCTGTCCGACCAACAATCGACCAAATAAAGAGTAAAAAATTCAGTCGATTGATCTCACATTTTTACTAAAAATCTACCATTTTCTATGCTACCACTATTTTTTACCGACCAACATCGACCAAATTGTGATGGTCGATCTGGTTTATCGGGAAGGTAAGTGTGGCCATTAATAACAACCCACCCATCTTGAAGAGAATGAGTAAAGACCAGGTGGAGGAGAAGGAGGAGGGCAGTTCAAGCGGAATGTAAAAGCTCAGTTGCAAACAGTGCGAAGGCATCCACACATAGGAGAAAGTCCTGCGTCAGGATAAGGGAGCACGAAATATCACGCGTAAAATCTCATTTCCGAAAAAACTTCAAGTCCCAAGGTTATCTGTGCACACACGCGCACGCGTTACACGCACTCGCAAGCAAATTTCTACATGAAGATTGAAGGTAGGCAAATTTTTAAATGAGGGTAAGGTCAGAGCAAAGACATGAAACATGTCAAAAACAACTCCTGCATGAAGGCACCATCTTTGGGATTGTTTTAAAAATATCACGCCTGCCATTGTTATAGAAACAACTCTTGCCATTGTCATGAAAATACCACCGTTCACCGCTGACTCTGTTTTAAAAACTATACAAAAAGTCTTAATCGCTCCCAACTCGATCACGGTGCTACAATCTACAGCCAATGCAGTAAGTCCTAGATCAAACTCCTCGATACTATTCAAGCATCCACCCTACGCATGGCTCTCGGAGTTCAGTTTTTCGAACTTCCCCCGTCTATGCCTTTGTGCAGAAGCAGCTGAACCACTACTACATTTCTGCACTCCTATACCGACTGCAAACTTCCGCGCTTCGTCTTCTCAAATTCTTGACCTTCCAATCCATATATCTATCCTTCCTTTTTGTAACTTCTCTTAGAAATCAGATCGTTAATACCTCCCTAAACTCTCGCCTCTCTTTCCTATCAAACCATCGACGCCTCCGTGGCTATCATACCCCCCCCCCCTCTCATATATCAGACTCGACCTCGCAAATACCCCGAAATTGGTCAATCATTCCTATCAAAAGACTAACCTCCGAAATTCTCGCAGAATACCCAAATCATAGAATCTGCTACACTGATGGCTCTACATCACAATTTAAAACGGCCTATGGATTCTCTATCCACGGCTCCACTATCCCTAAACAACTCCGTAACTCAGCTTCAGTAACGATAACTTTCATTTGGATCCCTGGCCGCATCGGTCTCCCCAGACACGACGAGGTTGACTGTGCAGCCAAGGAAGCCACCCGCCTACCAAAATTACAGATCCATTTTCTTTCCCATCGTACGATCTGAAAAACTATTACCGTTCCCTAATTTTGAATGCCTGGCATCACCTTTGGATTCTCCTACTGCACAACAAGCTCCGATCCATAAAAACCCCACCTACCTTTCGGTCCTTCTCAAACAGAAATTCTTGTCATGAAGAGATCATTCTCTCCCGCCTCTGAATTGGCCACAACCGACTAACTCATTCTCACCTCCTACTAAATCTCTTCCCTCCATCTTGCATTTACTGTCAAACGGATAACCTAACAGTGCAACACCTATTCTCATGTCCAGCCCCATAAAACCAGCGACTAACTTTCAACGTCTCTTCCTCCTCATCCTCCGCCTTAAGCAACAACTCAGAAACATTACTAACGCTCTACTACTTCCTACTCCTCTAACAACCTACAATACTTCTTCGCGAGCTGATGACCCAGAGAGTAACCGAATAACTAGAAAAAAATTAGAGGCCATTGCAGGTTTGAAATGGCAGCGGGAAACCCGCAACCTCTCGCGCTTGCGATGACGTTGGCGCGAAAATAGCTTTGTCAGAAAATGAGTTGACTGGGCTCTTCTCAGTATACTGCATGCTAGACTTGATATAATGAAGGCTGGAAATAGAAATTTTTCCAAGTCCCTGAAGTAGGTCAAGGTCGACGTCACTGATGACGTCATGAAGCATCCCGGCTGGAAATTGAAATTTCTCCAAATCCCTCAAGTAGGTCAAGGTCATTGATGACGTCATAAAGCGTCAAATGTCACGTCACGTCACGCAGTTCACAGAAACTCCCGGACGCGAACGCGGATGTTTTCTGAGGATGTAATCCTTGTAACAAAATGGATAGCGGGTTCCCCGCTAAAAAAAAAATATATAGAAAAAAAAATTGGAGACCATTGCAGGTTTGCAATGGCAGCCGGGAACCCGCAACCTCCCGCGTTCGCAATCACTTTGGCGCGAAAATGCCCCCTCAGAAAATGAGTTAGCTGGGCTCTTTTCAGTATACTGCATGCTACACCTGATATAATGAAGGCTGGAAATTGAAATTTTTCAAAGTCCCTGAAGTAGGTCAAGGTCATTGATGACGTCATAAGGCGCAACACGTCACGTCACGCAGTTCACAGAAACCCCGGACACAGACGCGGACGTGGACGTTTTCTGAGGATGTAATCCCCCTAACAAAATGGATAGCGGGTTCCCCGCTAAAATACCATACCTGTTACTGTTTCCAAAATTTTTAATCTCCCCAATCATAAATTTCACCATTCCATTCAATTTATTCTATTAATAAGTGCATAATTTCTACCAAGTTCCTGTTTCCGGTTCAAATCCTAAATGTAAGTGCGAACTCCCGCCTCTTACTACGTCACTTTTCGATGACGTCAGTATCTAAAGACGGCGGACATTTTCATGAAATATCCTTGTATTTAATAAGTTCCTTGTCATGAGCAAGCTTTTTGACGTCAATATTCTAGAAAGTAAGCCAGATAATCCATACTTCTCAATTTTCAGAACCAGATGACTTAGAGGTGGTAACTGAGCTGGAAGATTCATAAGAGAAGAGGATTCAATTTATGACATCTCGACTTAATCAAAAAGAAAAGAGGGGAAATCTATTTTCTTCATTAGAGAAGGAGGGAGAAATAATTGAAACATGTGGTGGAATGAACTACATCGTACAAAAATTCTTTTTAATTCTCTCCTGAACACTATGGTACTGCTTGCACTCATTCATCATTTTTTGTTGCACTTACTCAGTGCTATCTGTTAATGAAATATTATCCCCTACCCTCGTGACATTGTAGATAAACCCACAAAACCCGCGCTTGTGTTTCTCTAATCGATGTTTGTACTTCGTCACGGACGAGCTCGTACGTTCCATAAGTACGCCCTCAGTTTGTTGAGATTAAAATATTTTAAGAAAGTAGAAATAAATAGCGGAGGAAATTAGCGAACGAATTGGGTTGGCAACAAGAATACTTTTGAATTTTCCAAGTTCGTTGGCGAGAGAGTAAAGAGAGGAAGAAAGTATCGGACTAGATGTAAAAAAAAGCGTATCTATAAAAAAAACGCTAGCTATTTTTAGTCAAGAGACAAAATCTATACCATATCTTTCTTACTGGATTATTGGTATTGAGATGCTTTATAAAAATACTCGTATAAGGCGAGTTTTATTATTTGAAAAAGATATGAGAAAATATTCTGGAGGATATTGCAAAAAAGAAATGCGTAAGGATTTATAGGTCTTTATTCATGTATAGCGTATTCTGAATTCATTTTTTGATTTTTTGTATTTTCTTCTTTATATGCAGACCATGCAGACCGTGCGTGAAAATTAATAGGAATTTTTGACAGAAGAGCACGCAAGTTAGGAAATCTTACGTAACCCTACACAATGGTTAATAATTTCTAGAGTCGAGCCCTTTCGGAGAGGCTACGTACTTTTTCCATCAAGTTTACCTACCTCCCTCATTGTTCGTTTCTAAGGTTGAAAATTAACGTATCGTAGCATATAATTCACTCTCCCAAGCAAATAAAATTAATTTCGCCAAAATTTCTCCACTGATCATGTACTCGTAAACGAATGTCTCTCTTTTTCCTCCTCATTGTAAGATGGACAATTGTATGAAATTTTACTCGAATGAACGGCAAGTATTTCCGCGCAAGTTTTTTGTTACTCTCATGTAGAAAAATGTACTATATATCCCGAGTTCATATTTCTCTGCTGCATGATACTAAAATAGAGCACACAGATTCTGATTACTTGGATGCGTTTCCACAATATGCCGATAGTAGACGTAGATTGCACACGTAAGATGTTGAAGCCGAGCGAAATTTATAGTGTACGTTTATGATTCATAACCTAATTTTGTTCTATGCAATAGAATAAGGGTTGAAAAGCGGCATCAATTTTGTCTTTCTAAATGTTTTTGCTCGCAGTCACAGAACAAAGACGTAATCTCGAAAAAATTTAATAATTCCGAATCGAATAATATAGAGAAACAACTGCGTGGCGTGAACGACGAGCCAACTATCGCTTCATTTTCAACAAAGCCTTTAATCTCGCTACAAAGACGACAAATCGAAAACAAAATAACGAAACTTTGCTGTCTGTAGGAAGCGCTCGATAATTTGCAGTAAAAGAAAATTCCAAGAATCTAAAAACTTGAAACTCAGAAGTTTCCAACTTCCTCCAATGATCGAAAAAGAAAACGAGACCTTAAATGAGTGCACCGGTACGTGTTATATAGTATAGAATATCGAGTACAAAGTAAGTACGAGTGAAGTGTGACTGAACAAAAATAGGCTAATGAATTTTCGGATACCTTGTATCTCCTCTACGTCCGGTAAAACTTTTCTTCTTTTATTTTATTTTCTTTCTTTTTTCTTGCAGAACTTCTCTGATATGCTTTTAAATTTCAGTTTGGTGATTGTCACAATCAGTCGAACACCAATTATTTTTGGTGTGAATATTATATAGAAGACAATTTTTAACAGGAAACCTGTTTTATCGAGGGATCTTTCTAGAAAAAACGTCCGCCGTCCGGGCGGCTGGCAAACCTCAGAGGTCGAAAACTTTCAGAGTCCCCTCCTATCATATATAGCTCGAAGGTCGAAAATTTCCGAAGTCCCCCTCCTATCATGTGTATAACTTAGAGGTCGGTGTATACGGTATAGCTTGATTAAAACAGCTCCTTCAAGTAACTAGATATGCAATGCTTCAAACACCGCCCCGCCCCTTCAATGAGCCCGAACTGCAACGCTTCAAATACCATAACTCGAAAGGTTCTTCTAAAATACCTCATAAATGGGTTCCCTGCCTTCCCTCGTTCAACTCCGTAAAGAACCCGTGAATTTCTATAACACGCTTGCAAACACTTGCAAAGATCTCTCAAAATCACGATATACAGTTCTCTAGTATAGGAAATGGTGTTCAGAAGGATTCAGAAGGTATTCAGTATTCAGGCGAATTGCATCCTCTCCGTGCGAAAACCCAACGCAAACCCCTCCTATACATCCGCCTAATACTGCGCTCTAGCCCTTTCCAGTAATGCTTTTGGCAAGTTATTTCGAAAAATCGACCTAAGCCTCCCTCTGTTCTTTACATACTAATCTTTATTTGTACTATTAGGCGTATACTAGGCCCAGATTGCTATTTGTTTTATACAGTAAACTACTTGTGTACTATACTAGGCGTAAGCAAGCTCCTTGACTGTGTGTCAAGTCTAGTACAGCCAAAGTAAGGCCTAGCGACGTTCAGTTTGAGCGCTTAACTGTTTGGACTTGCGATACAAATCCCTTGATCATTTAATTATGTTGATGAAACATTGTCAAAATTTGTATGAGGAGAGTGTCGGCGAAGAACATCACGGCAAAGTATAGTAGCACTGGCGTGGACTCTCCGACCACAGTTCACCTGTGCGTGATGCTGTAGGTACTGTTGGGAAATAGAGTACCAAACCTCAAAAATTACAAAAATTTGTGTATCGGACTGTTGATGTCAGAATGTTAGCAGTGAGGAGAGCAGTAACGAAGAGGAGGAACACCTGCCTGAGCGCCAAGGCTATGTCGTAAGTACGAACCATATACTGACAAAGGAAAGACGTGAAAGATGACCTTTATTCATTTGGCTCCGCCAGAAAATGTTTTAAATATCTTAAGATACTCTCTAATGAGCCTTCTTGGTCTAGTACAATTCTACTTTAGTGTATTTCAGGCTGATGAAATTAGGAGGCCTCACTCGCTCCGCTCATTCGTCCCGCTTCTTGGCCTAGAGTAAGTCTACTTTAGTATATTTCAGATGTTGTAAGCGGACCAGAATTGACGACTAATGACGTCACGACTAATGACGTCACGAACTTATGACGTCATTGACTCATGACGTCACAAATTTATGACGTCACCAACTCATGACATTACCGATTTATGACGTCATCGACTTATGACTTCACCAACTCATCACGTCACCAACTTATGACATCACCGATTTATGACGTTGCCGACCTGTGACGCCACCAACTTATGACGTCGCCGACCTATGATGTCACCAACTTATGGACATACCGATTTCTGACTTCCTCGACTTATGAAGTCACCGACTCATGACGTCACCAACTTATGACATCACCGACTTATTGCGTCACCGACCTATCACGTCACCAACCTATGACATTACCGTCTTATGACGTCACCAACTCATGACATTTCCGATGTATGACGTCACCAACTCATGACATCACCAATTTATGACATCACTTACTCATGACGTCGCCGACCTATGACGTCACCAACTTATGACATTACCGATTTATGACGTCATCGACTTATGACGTCACCAACTCATCATGTCACCAACTTATGACGTCATAAGCTAATAGTTTCGTAATGGCTCTCGGAGTTCCTTTAGCCTAGTATAAATCCAGCCCACGCCTTTTCATTATATTAGAATTAGAATCTACTGAGGGGGGGGGGGGGGCTCGGACTCGGACTCACAGATTTCAGAATCACTCCTAAGAAAATTCCCATAAGGATGAGCTCAGAGCAAAGACATAAAACATGTCAAAATTGAGAAAACCCAGAATACCACGCAAACCTCGAAAAACTTCCTTTTTTATTGTTTTTAACGAGGAGGGGGGAAGAGGGTGTACTCGCAAATTCCTCAATCACGTACCAGGTATTAGAAATTCATCTCGAAAAATTTCTGAGTCCATTATATCGGGAGGGAGGGAGAGGGGAGTGTGTACTCGCGGATTTTGGAGTTGGGATGCGGTGAGACAGAAGTCATGAAACATGTAAGAAAAAAATGCTCAATCAGCTACGTAAGCAACACACAACTTTTCACCTCTGCCTGCAATTAAGCATTGCACCTAAATCCTCTCTTCAGAACAGTAATTTATTCTATAAATCGTTCCCTCAATGAGACTCACATATTCTTACAGTCTCTCGCCCTTCTAATTCATTCTTGATCATCACCGATTCTCTAGCATCATTTGATGTTATCCTCAGCCGCTCATCTCTTTATCCACGAATAAGCGGTTGAATTCACGCTCTAATCCCTTTCTTCTACGTCGACTCCATTTTAATATTCTTTATCTGCATACCTGGCCACAAGAGCATCCCAAGAAACGGAAAAATCGAAAAAGCAGCCAAAGAGGCAACCAACCCTTCACCAGCCAGGTCTCCAACAAATATATCATCCGTGCCTAATTCAGTCATTGGTTGAACCTCAAATCCCTTTCAAACAAGCTATTTCAAATTAAAAATATTTCCATCCCTTGAGACTCTTTAACTCACTTGCAGAAAAGAAATAATCATTACTAGCCTTAGAATTGGTCATTCTAGACGCACACTCACCCATCTCACCACTTATCCTATGGCTCTTTGACTCTCTCATTGCGATTTTAATACCCCCCCCCCCCCCTACTGATCAAACATGCCGCAAATTGGCCTAACTCTGCAACTCCTTACTCACAAACACGTAGAAGCACTATCAGAGGAATCTCAATCTATTCTCAACATCTTTTAATTCGTCCAACGATCAATTTCCTTCTTCTTAGTCTAGTATTACTTTAGAATTTTTTAGGATAATTTCTTTTGTCCAGTTCATCTCCAGTACACTGTATACCTCTTAATGATGGTATAATACCATTCACTATACTGGAGAACTTTATAAGAGCGACTCCAAACACTTCCTATGTGACGAACATTTAGAGGTGTAGCTTTGAAAATGAAGAACTATCTTACGGGTCAAATAGAGATCGGTCGCCCTCCTTCTAGAGCCACTTCAGGTCTAGTATACTGTAATATTAGGCCGAGTATGCTGAAGGCTAAGCTCACTATCCTCTGACTATCTGATTACTGTATAAGTCAAAGAGAGGTCGATCCCCCCTCCACTTCTAGAGGTTTACATCTCCGTTTGCAAACTCAATCTTCTTCATGCGAGAGTATTGGATCTTTAAATCAAGATTGAGTTTCTCAAAGGAGTTATATAGCGTAGAGGGCTATTTGGAATTTGAAGGTTTCAAGAATTCGGCCGATATTTATTCAAATAAGGTAATAACCAACAGTCCGGAATCTCGAGAGTTTTTTGGTCAAGTTTCATTTTGCTAAATCGTCTTCCTCACCATTCGTGATTAGTCATAAGCGGAGGCAAAATCATAACTCTCAAATAATGAGTACATGAAAATTTTTGAGAAGTCGGTGTATTTTCAGCCCTCAAGACGTGCATTTGAAGTGTATTGAATGTGTTGGTGTGCGTTTGAAAATACAAAGCGTTCTTTCTGATGTCTATTACTCTTCCAATTTTCCTCGAAATTCAACTTCCAGGACATTTTTTTTCATACTCAAATTGTAATATGATTTCAAG
This sequence comes from Aspidiotus destructor, assembly GCA_035079395.1. NCBI lineage: Eukaryota > Metazoa > Arthropoda > Insecta > Hemiptera > Diaspididae > Aspidiotus > Aspidiotus destructor. Next base: position 2,414,948 of record JAVHKZ010000003.1, on the reverse strand, counting down.
TCTCCCAGATTTTATTAAATTTAAACAATAAATTTTAAATTTTTTCTGATGGATGATCTTATGAGAGTCTTCCATTTGAGATTTCTTGATACCAGAGTCGACCATACGGAGATATTACGGATGTTTTTAAGCTCAGTTCCATAATTTTACTGTATCACAGCCTTGAAGTTCAACTACAGCTGATGACTTACCCAAAGTTTTTCTCAAAATTCTTGTGAGTACATCCAGAATGAGAAGTACTAAATTTTTTTGTGAAGAATGTGATGGTTTTTTTTTGGAACAAAGAAAAGAATAATGATACCATAGTCCGTTCTAGTTTATGACACATTTTCGTTATTGGCGTCATCATTTTTTCGCTTTCTTTTCTCAATTTCCAGATGAAACAGAAAAAAAAAAAACGCTAATACTAGGATTCCCGTTGGTGAGTCGTATTTCGTCAAACAAAACTATGACCGAAGGAGTTTTCCTCAATCATATTTCTAAAAAAAAAAAAAAACTTTTCTTTCGAAGCAACGCTATAAATAGAGAAATGAAAAGATATTCTATTCTGTTGGAGTAGTGAAAAATGGTAAAACAATGTCCTCGAAAATATTTTAAAATTTTTCCTCGAGTATTTCATGGTTCGATTAAGAAAAATAGACTTCCGAGTCTCGAAAACCATATCCGAGAAAAAAAAAATCCGTTGACACGATTACAATCAACTTTGGTAAAAAGTTTCGAACTTTCGAGTTTATTATAATCAATAAATTTAAGGTTGCTGGATGACAAATTAATCACTGTTATCAAACGACGTAGTAAAGAATTCCTCGTATATACGGATACCGAAATTATTACGTCAATTTTTCAACTTTGAAAATTCGAATCACTTTGTGGTAAAAGAGTGATGAGTGGAACGAGTATATGTTAGTGAGATGAAAAGTAAACGAGAGGCTGGTATGATGGGCTTTTAAAACGTGATTTATCTCGTAAAAGAGGCTTTCCTTTTCGAGTATTAACTTCATCTTATGCAATATTTTCACGCGTTTTGTATACTCTATTTTCCAAATATTGCCTTCGAAGTCGCAGGAAAACGCTCGATAATCTAGAAAAAATTTTTTCATCGTTTCACGCGCCACGATCGTATATTATGACGAAACGGTCATTTATTCAAAATGACACTTCGGGCAGCCGGCTATATCTGTTTCATTTGTGACATGAAACTTTCGAGTAAACGCTGTCGGATAATTCGACGATATTTCCTGGATCCTTCTTCCAAGACAATGGTATCAAATTTAGAATACGAAGGGAGAGTAGTGGTTTTACTTTGTGGGCGGCGTTTCTATTCTCTACATTACAAAGACTTTAAACCCTCTTCTGGAATACGAAAATTCACGATGCATGCGGACAGTTTATAAATTATTATAAATAATTTTCCAACAAAATCTGGAGTATATAGACGTTGAATTTAACGTAGGTACACAAGAATTGACACTCGGGTATTCTAGGGAATACGAATGCCAGTCGAGCTTTTTAAGAACTTCTAAATTGATACCTATTGACATAAACGCGCTCTTATTCCCTGTATACACATACGACACATTTCAAACCGCCTTAGGCTCACTTAAAAACGACCAAGCGCCACCACGACTCATTTTTTGTGTTAATATATTTAAACAGGAAAACAGTCTCGAGGGTACCCCAAAACTGTTTTTCGCATATACTTAAGGATCAATTTTTAGCGTTGGGAAAAATTTGGTTTCCAAACATGGTAAACAATGAAAAAATTACGCAACATCGTAATGCAATTCAAGTGCTATATTTCATAATTTTTGTTTTTTTCCTTCATTCATTCGTCGATATACCGTACTTCTAAATAAGGACCAACAGTTCGTGAAGAACGTGCAGAATGTATCGGATTTCCGATGATACATCTTTCTCTAGTCCCTTAGTATCGCTGGAAAGTAACTGAGACAGGGGGACTCGAAAATATGAACAAGATTGCCATTAAAACCAGGAAAGGATGACATCATTTTCGTCTTTGATAAAATAAGCTGGCGTGATACTTCGGTAAGAAGGCTCACGAATAGGACCTAATTATGCTTTGGAACTATAGTCGCGGAATTGCGCTTGTTATCTTTTCATTCCTCCTATTCTACAATAATAAATTGTAGTCACATGCTCATTTTACTTCGTATTTCAACGAATATGTGCGAGTCGCTGTTTACATCAAGATAGGTGTACATGTTTTCACGAAACGTAACAGTGAATTCATAACGAACGAGCGTGATTTGATTTTGATCCGAGCTGTTAATATTACTGAAATTCTCGAATGAGATTAATTTTCTTCTGAACATGATGAAATTTAATTCTTTCGTGCGAGGGAGCTGATGGTGTATTTGTTCGTTTCCGTTCGTATGGAACATCCTTCTAAATTATCACGAAGTATACTGAGGTTTTTCAATTATGAACCGAATGAACATCCTGACGTACAATTTTATCCGACATTTTATGAGCTGTTTACACAAAGAGGTGCAATTAAAGGTAAATCTTGATTGAATGTATGGGTACTAATCATAACTTCATGTAAAAATGATGGTGCAAAATCTTATGCTTAGGTATTGTAAAAAAAAAAAAGGAATTTCAACATAAGAAGAGGAAGGATTTTCTACTGCACTTCTGCAAATTAGAGGTGAGTTCTTGATAAAAAAAAAAAAAAAAAAAGAAATATTAAAAAGCACAGGAAGAAAAAGGTTGCTCGAGAAATGGAGAACAGGAAAACAAAAGAAATAGTCTTGTGTTGAAAGTGATTGACAAGGATCGCTCGTACTCGAGACATTAACAGATTTCCTCGGGAAAAGTACAATGCAGAGCCACTTTCTAGTGTAACAAGGAAACTAAGTGAGCAGACAGGTGATGTGTGATCAGGAATTGGCTGGTTTCTGTCTGTCTATTGTTGAAGCAACTGTAACTCTCCTGCTACTCTTGTAAGTTTTGTTGAAGTAGTCAATGTTTTTCCTGGCCATCAATGGGGTCCCCCCTTCACCCTCCCACTTCAATTCATTACCCCATGAGTGATTTAGAGTTGTGAGTCCAACCCGCGACTTAATCCCTCCCCAGTATATTTTATATATTGTACCCTTGGAAATTTGAGGCCTCTACCCCTACTCTCATTTCAAAATCTGCAGCCTGACATCCATACAACCATGACCTTGAGCGTACAACCATGACTTTGAGCGGAGCGAGGGAGCTCCCAAAAGCTATCAGCCTGAGATATTCTAAACTAGTCTGCTCGTTTGCCCCCAAAAGCTTCTCGCGGGTGACTCGGAAATTTGCGAGTGGCCCCCCACCCTTCACCCTCCCCCCTTCAACTTATTACCCTGTGAGTGATTCCAAAATTTGCGAGTCTACCCCGCGAGTTCCACCCCCCGAGGTATATTGACATGTTTCATGTCTTTTCTCTACCCCTCAAATCTCATCTTATAAATTAATTAATTATTATATACCTATTTCTAAATGTTTTTACGGAAAATATAATACTCATACATCACCTTGACAAAAATTTTATTCATTTAGAGAATAATATATTATACTAATATAATTAAATTCCATTGGGGTAATATAAAATAATTTTTTCATTTTAATTAGGTTTAAATTTACTTTAAAGATAACAAAATAATTAAATAAATGATTCCAGTTTCTTACCTCAATGTTGAATTATAAAATTGAATGAGGATCTTTATTAATTTTTTCAATGTAATATTAATTATAACTTTTTAAATTCATCATTAAAATTAAATTAATAAAAATAAAATTGATAAAAAATATATCAATTAAATTTATAAGATATATAATAATATGAATCATTTTTCATGTTATATTTAATTATTTTTGTTATGATAAATGAATTTTTTATTTACCAATAATTATGATTTATAATAATAATTATTATGATTTGTGAGTAATTAATTCTAATATTTTTATTTAATGAATCAAATATATTAAATAAATTAAATGATATTTTGATAAATCTTTAGAATTTTTTCCCTGTGCACGCTCATCTTGTGAGGAATGATATTGTTTTATGGGTATACATATTCTAATAACGTGTGCCAATTAATTTCTCTTGGATTATAATAATATATTGTGAAAATTTTTTTTCCCTGTCTTAAGTATTTTTTTCTTGTGGAAAATTTATTTTCATGGTCATCATTTTGAAAGTTTGCTGTGTCACTCCCATTATCTCGTGCTTATTATTTTTCCCGGGCCAATAAATGGGTCCCAAAAAAAAATCGCAAAAGCGTAAATGTCTCATGGTTAAGGATGATGACGTTGATTACGTCACTGAAAATGATTGCAATAATGTCATGGGTTGATAACTTCAGCGTCACTAAGGTTGAAGTTGAAAACGTCAAAAAATGAAGGTGTCACGAAAGTGTAAATTTTGTCTCAGGGGGGATAACGTCACTGAAAATTATCGCGATGATATCAGGGGTTAATGACGTCACCAAGGTTGAGATTGCCGATCTCGATGGTCAAATACATTACAAAAGTGTAAATGTATTGAGGTCGGGGATGATGATGTTATGGGTTGATGGCGTCACTGAGGCTAGGATTGAGGATGCTGAAAATTGATGACCTCACACAAGTGGAAATATTCATGATGACGTTCCTAAAAATGATCATGATGGTATCACAAGGTTGATGATGTTACCAAGGTTGAGGTTGAGGAGGTGGAAAATAATTGATGACGTCACAAAATAGGAAATATTCATGATGACGTGACTAAAAGATATAAGCGTGATGATGTTATAGGTTGATGAAATCCTTAAAGTGTGTTTTTAGCCTTTTAGGACGTCAAAGATTGATGACTCCACGAAAGTGAAAATGTTTCAAGTCACAAATGATGACGTCTCAATTTCACAGGTTGATGACGTCATTAAGGTTGGGATTGAGGATGTCAAAGGTTAAAGACGCTACAAAAGTTTTAAATGTCTTGAGGTTGGGGATAATACCTTGGTTGAGGTTGAAAATGCCAAGAATTGATGACGTCACGCAAACGGAAATATTCATGATGACGTCACTGAAAAAGATCATGATGATGTCACGGGGTTGATGACGTTACTAAGCTTGAGGACATCAAAAATTGATGATGTCACAAAAGTGTGTATGCTTTAGGAGTGATGACGTCATAAAAGTGGAGATATTCACAATGACGTCATTGAATGTGATTGCGATGATGTCGGGGAGTGACAACATAACGGAGATTGGGTTTGATGACGTCACCAAGTTATAAGGTGTGATCAGAATATTAGTACAAATATCACATGTAATTAACATAATATTGGGGTTTCAACATTGGAGTTGGGGAATTGGTAGCCCTGACAAAATTCACCTTTTCGTTCCATGCTTTTCGAATGGAGAAATTTCAATCGCCATAATTAATCGGATATCATTTTTCAAAGCAAATACAAGCATAAATTATTTTGTAATTCATATCATCAACTTTGGATACAGGAAATATTATAGCAATACATTCTGGAGTTCTTCACTCAGGCGCGGATTCAGACCGTTATTTTAGGGGGGAAATTTTAGTTGCACTACCTATATGTGCTAGGTATCTGAAACTGAAAAATTTCTTCCACTATACCATCAATCATTTATTTTTCTATCCCCCCCCCCCCGGTAAATCCGCACCTGTTCACTAATTCCCTTACAACAGGTTCCTTGTTACTTTCAATAGTTTTTCTAGGAAATTTGTGAGCCAATCGCCTTTAAGTAACGCTAATGCAGGCTTACAGAGGTAGAAGAAAATTCTATTACAAAACGTAATGTTGATTGCGTGGCCTAGGTTAAAATATCATCAAAAAACTTTTTGTTGAATTAGCAATTTATTTCCTGTTTCTGTTTTTCGTAAATGACGTTTTGCGATGCATTGAATCGAATTGATCAGATATTACCGTATATGTATTGTTTATGTGAAGATATCTCTTTCATGTGTTCTCAAATTAGTTAACTCTCGGTTTTCACTTCTAGAATAAATAACCTTGTCTGCGACGATCGAGACGTAAGATTTGAAAAATGTGAAAATGAAATACTCCTCATCCGTATTCAAACAGTAATGAGGATTTAAAAGAATTCGGGTTCCTAATTGATTGAAAAATACGGAGAATCTGTTTTATGAATTTGAATTTTGAGAATAGTTTCATCAAAAAAAGTGTTTCCAATTTCGTCATGTTGGTAACGAGTTAGGAATTTTTCGAAAAGTCAATACCGGGCGGACACCACACAATTGAAAAAAAACTTCAAAAGACGCGACGCAATCGAGCGAATCTACGTAATTAGGCCGTTAATCGATTCGCAAAGAAACATAGGAAACTCCTATTATATTCCAAGTTCATGAGTTGGAAAGTTCAAGCGACGGGCAAAAATTTCGTATTTATTAATTACGGTGTATTCGAACTTTGAATATTGTTAACTCATCTCTTTTGCGTACTGACTACACAATATTATTTATTTCATTATACGCGAATAAATCATGAGAAATAATTTATTACATTGACGTTGGGAAAATTAACCTGTCAAAAGTAAAAAATTCCGGATTGAGTACGTAAAGGATACTTAAACGCAATAGAAAATTGAACGTAATAACGTAACGTTCTAACCTTATTTTCACGTTCATGATTTTGCCTATTGTATTCGCCGAATATTTTAATGCTCTCGTTTGCTGCATCGTGTACGCTACGTACGCGTCCTACGTGACACGTACAAAAGAGGTACAGAAGTAAACATTGTTGTATCATTATAAATAACTGAACTACGCTCTGCAGCCCATTCCGTTTTCGTACCTGACAATTTTTTCTACTTTCTGAATGAAAAGTTTATTTCGTCCGAAGAATAAATTTCGTGTTCTGGTAGTGGAATTAGTTGAGGGGTCACTGAGTGGTATACGGACTGAAGGACCGCGAAATTGTCGAACTACGGTGTACTGTTCGACGAGATTTCTATTAATATTGTCGTAGGTGTTACCATTCAGATGCACCTTGTATTGTTGACGAGAATTCGTATTCAAAATGCACATTTTGTGGACGTGCAGATAGGTCAACGGTAGTACATAGGTTAGTAATGCTAGATGCCAGATGTGTCGTTTATCAATCGAGCACTTCATTCCAATTTGAAGAATACGAGTGGAGCATCGGTTTTAGAAGTGTTTTCGACGATGATCAGGATGCCGTAGACTGTTTTTCGAAATTTGCTCTGGTTATCGAGAAATGATCGTATGAAATCCTCGCGAATCGTTGCGACGCGCAGCCTGTGTTCTCGTACTCGCAAAATTCGATAGCCTGGTAAAGTACACTACGCGTCGCAACGAATCGCGAGAACTTGACCTGATCACTTCCCCAATTATGAAAAACGGTCAACGGAATCCTGATCAGCGTCAAAACTAAAATCGTGTAATTTCGTTCGCTCATTTTTTTATTTATCTCTTTTTGGACGTTTGGTGTAATTAATTTTTCGATGATAGGGCGAGCCCTAATACAAAAGAGGTTCTCAAGAAGACAGATGAGTGACGTGGATGAATCTCAATATACGAGCAAAATACCTCTAGCCAAATTATTCTTCAGTGACGTAAAGCAATGTAATTTATACTTCAACGTAAGAGACCTTTTCATTAATTTTAATATTTCCCATTTATTCCAGATACTACCTAACAATTATGAAGTTGAGTGTATCCGCTTTCCGAGGAGCACAAGCATCAGCTCACAAAAAATTATTCAATACCGGTCACACATTAAATTATGACCACACTTCCAAATTCTCGTCACCTTCAACATCAGCTTCTTTCCAACCGGTACGTATACAAACTTCTGTTTTAACTATATTTAACGTGTGAGACTGTGCATTAGAACGTGGTTATCAATCAAAAGAGTGTAGCAGCACGGGTTCTTTAAGGGAGGTAAATGAAGGGTGGCAGGGAACCTGTTTTATAAAGTACTTTGGAAGTGCCTTTTCTGATTCTCATGATGTTTGAAGCCTTGCATATCTGGCTCATTGAAGGGGCGGAGTCAATATACAGACTTGAACTAGACTAGGCCTCCTCCTTGTAGCATACTAGCTTTATACTAGTATATGTGATTGGAGGGGACTTGGAATATGTGATAAGAGGGGAACTTGAAAAATTCACGGGTTCTTTAACGAAGTTAAATGAGGGGATGCAGGGAACCTGTTTTATGAGTTTCACTGTAGGAAAATAATTTCAGTTTATCGATTTATCTGGACCAATTAATTATGATTTTCTGTCACCAAATCACATAACCGTTTCTGTACTGTGACGTCAGGATTTACTTTTCTGTCCTCCAAATTCATTGTTCTGTTCTGTAAAAACATTTTCCAACCGTTCATGAATTATCAATGGTTTGCTTGCGGTGTTTGTGCAATCTGCAAAATGAATGCTTTCACTCCTAGAAAACAGCACGCAAACTCGCTTTAAGAAAATATCTTCCAAGACAACGAGCAAGTGACTTGAATGACTCGTTTGGCTTGCTTTGCTCGGCTTTGCCTCGGTTCGCAACGCACCAAAATGTCATTCAAACCGTCGCTTTCGCTCCTTGGTATGAAAGATACTAAATACAAAAAATTTATTCTTTGCACTGAAAGTATGATGAAAAAAAATTCAAGCAATAACGCACCACTAATTGAGCAAAATTTATCAGGACGTATCTCGATACAACCAGTGTATTGTTTTCACAATCTAAAATACTCTTAGTTTAATTCAAGTATTGGCTGAAGATGATACGCTGGTCGAATCAAAACGTCCTAATATATTTTGCTTAATTAGTGGTGCGTTATTGCTTGAATTTTTCTTTATGAAATATACTGTATTTGCAATTAATCCTTTTTGGTCCTTAAGTAGATTGCAAAGTCTTGGAAAAGTCTTTTCCAATTCCATTATAGATGTTCCTATAATGTTATCCTTTTTTGCAAATGTGAAAAAATTATCTATTTTTGGTAATGAGTGATAAATGTGTCGAAATTAAACAAAAGGTCCTACCTTGTCGATATGGAGTTATGCTTACTACGTGATGGCTGATAAAATTCCCTTTAAAATGAGCCCCAGATGAGCTCAATACCTTGAAAATTTGCCAAGATACAGCATTTGACAGTTGCTGTATAGAAAATACTAGTTTTGAGAAAAAAGGTTTAAAGTTGGACAACCCTGTGTAGTACGTTTTTGTCAATACTTAACACGTTTATGCTTGGTTTGTGCGTCCTTACCGCGATATGAATGTGAAATAAAATCATTTCAACGTTCCACAATGTGGCTACAGTGGTTTTTACCCACTCCTAACATTATTATCCTCCCTCTTGCTGCCGGTTCAAATAAGAAAGAGAATACAAAAGAGACACGAGGTACCCTGTTCCTCACCTTCTCTGTAAACGCGGTACAAGGACGTTTGGCCGGTACAAGTATATGCCTAGCAATCTGTATTATCTTTGATATAGGTAAGCTAGAAGTTCTCCTTTATTATACTAGCTTCATACTAGTATAACTAGAATATGCCTGGTAATTTCTATTATCTTCAGTATAGCTGGGACCCCTCTTTGTCGTATGGTAGCTTTATACAAGTATATGCCTAGCAATCTGTATTATCTCTGATATAAGCTAGAAGTTCTCCTTTATTATACTAGCTTCATACTAGTATAACTGGAATATGCCTAGCAATTTCTATTATCTTCAGTATAACTGGGACCCTTATTTGTAGTATAGTAGCTATATACGAGTATATGCCTAGCAATCTGTATTATCTTTAATATAAGCAAGAAGTCCTCCTTCATTATACTAGCTATTTACTAGTATAACTGGAATCTTTGAGCTATAGATAATAGGAGGGGGAGCTCAAAAATTTTCCAAGTCCCAAGGTCATAGGTGATTATGGCTGTATAACTGGAAAATATTGATATGCCTAGCAATTTGTATTATCTCTAGTATAAGCTAGGACCCCTCCTTGTAGCACAGTAGCTTTATACTAGTATATGATTAAATAGGAGGGGACTTGGGGGGGTAGACAGGATGAAAAGAGGGGAGGTCAAAAATTTTCCAAGTCCCAAGGTCATTCTCAAGGTCATAGTTAGGTAAGAAAGTTGCCTCTCGGACGCCGGACGCCAGACACCGGACGCCGGCCACTTTTTCTTGAAAGACCCCCTGATAAAACAGGTTCCCTGTTGAAAAAAAAAAAAAAAGTATTTTAAGTTTGTGATTTATTTAGCGCTGTGAGTATTGCCTGTTTGAATTTTGTTCTTGACTGGTAAAAAATGTCTATTTCAGGGTGTGAGAAAGATAATAAGTTGTACGTTTTTATGGCCGTGTTGCGAGGCGTCTCCTCTTTAATTTGTTTGTAGAATATTTTTTTCAAGCGGGTTCTTGCCGGCGGTACTCTGAAGAGTACCATACCTAGGAGATTGGAATCTATCTTTACACCACGGACCAGATTGTATAGTAACATTAGACCAACACACAGCCTCCTACTCTTGAGACTCGCCATTTTGAATCCCAGTAACAAATCGGAGTAGGGAATATCCCAGGGGTAATAGTGGAAGAGTCTTGTGTAGAGAAATTTGATTTAATTTGGATTGAACCCTTTCTAGATTTTGTTCAAACTTTTTTGTTGATTTGCTCCATATGATCGACAAACTTTCAAGGTGGGACCGCACAAACGAGTAGAATAGTAATCATGATGGTAGTTTGATCACTGAACATGTTTGAATTTTGTTTAAGAAATCCCAAACCACGCCTTGCCTTTTGCACTGCTAGGGCTGTATGTTCTCGAAAATCAAGTCCGTGGTCCAAAGTCACGCCAAGATCCACCACGCTAGAGACCCTTTGCAAACAAACCCCTCTGATGGTGTAGTCTCTAAGTATGAGAGGCTTTGTTTTTTGTTTCGGTGAAATGTCATGACTGCACACTTTTCCAAATTCAAGGGTAACTCATTGATAGAACTCCAGTCAGCAACCATATCCAGATCCCTCTGCAAAGCGACCGCATCAGCATCCTCAGAAACCCGCCCAAAGAGTTTCAGGTTGTCGGCATACATCAAGCATCTTGTACCCGGGTTTATGAAAGTTGAAGGCGAATCGTTAATGTATAAATTGAATAGCGGAGGCCCGAGAACGGAGCCCTGTGGAACTCCAGAAGAGGACACAAACGGTTCAGAGGCAGCTTCTTTATAGGCAACAAACTGGCGTCTATCCGTCAGATAACTGTCGAGTAGACACATAAGGTCGTAGGAAAAATCAAATTTCAATAGTTTGGTTAGTAAGATTTCATGCCCTACCTTATCAAATGCTTTGGAAAAATCAGTATAAATTGCGTCAATTTGCTGCTCTTCCATGCATGCCCGATTAACAAAGGATACCAAGTGAGTTAGGTTTGTTACGACAGATTGTCCACTAGTGAAGCCGTGCTGCTCTTTCGTCAGTTTATTTTTAATTTGAGGGAGTATTTGATCTGAAATGATTCTTTCAAATATTTTGGCAGGAGAGGTAAGTAACGAAATGGGTCTGAAATTACTGATGTTACGGGAGTTTTCTTTTTTGGGAATGGGTACTATTTTTGCGACTTTCCACACATCAGGAAAGACTCTCGTTTTTATAATTGTGTTGTAAATATGTGTCAACGGTGCCGCAAGCAGCTCCGAGCATGCCTTATACACAAATTGAGGGACGTTATCAGGGCTAAGCGATTTTTTGGGTTTGAGCTTCTTTAAATGTACCCTTACTTCCGCTTCGGTAATAACGTGAACCCTTGCACCGCCACAGTCCCAGAGGGGTTTTGCATGGCGAGATTGGTTTGAGTCAGGAGAGCTCCCAGTGTACACTGACGAAAAGTATTTTGCAAATGCATTCGCTATTTGTGTAGAGCAGTGTTTCTCAACCGGTGTGCCGCGGCGCACTGGTGTGCCGCGAGCCCCTTCCAGGTGTGCCGCGAGATTTTCAACAATAAGAACTAAAATGATATAGGACAGAGAAAATCTTGTATCTTTCAAAATATGAGGTCTCACATGATTGGTGAGAAATTACTGAAACCCGCTTGTGTAGAAATGGTGAAAATAATGCTGGGGGAGGAGGCTGCGAAGGCGATTGAAAAAATACCTCTTTCAAATGATACCATCGGGCGTCGTGTTCATGAAATGTCAGAAGATGTAATAGCGACGACATCGGGAAAAATTAATAGTTCGCGATTCGCAATTCAGGTTGACGAAACAACGCATGACAGTGGAAGGAGCTCTTTGATCAGCTTTGTTCGTTATGTTGATGATAATGAGATGGTTACTCAATTCATGTGTTTGAAGGAAATGAAATTGCATACGACAGGTGGAGATATTTTCAGTGTTATTTATTCCTTCTTCGAGAGCCAGAAAATACTGTGGGCAAACTGCGTTGGAATTTGTACCGATGGGGCTCCTTGCATGATTGGTCAGCTTCGAGGGTTCTTAACGAAGGTGAAAGAGAAGAATCCTAATATCATTACTACGCACTGCTTTATCCACCGAGAGGCTCTGGTGGCAAAAACTCTGAATCCTGAACTGAATTCTGTTCTGAATGACGTAACACCTGAATGTCGTGAATTCTAGTTTACAAGGTCCTTCGGAAAATATTCTAACTTCCACAGATGAAGTTTCCGCTTTGCGAGCAAAATTATCTATGTGGCTTTCGAATGTACAACAGGGTGTCTTCGCTATGTTCCCCCTTTTTGCAGCGGAAGAAAGTAGGGATCCTGCGATTGTAGCGAATATAGTGGAACACCTGAAATCTTTGAACTCGGCTCTTCTGTAATACTTCCCTAATCTTTAAATCGAATCTTATGACTGGATCCGACAACCGTTCTCTTCAATGGTGCAAGTTTCACAAGATCTTCAGGATGAATTTATAGAGCTTCAGAATTATCGGACGCTGCGCCTTCAATTCGGAGACTTATTTTTGACTTCATTCTGGGTAAGTCTTCAAAGGGAATATCCGCGTCTCTCGAAGGCAGCAGTTGATGTACTGTTGCAGTTCTCAACGTCTTGGTGCTGCGAACACGGATTTTCGATCCTCACCAGTGTGAAAAATGAACGGCGAGAGAGGCTTTTGGCGTCAACGTTGGAGGACGACGTTCGCTTGTGCCTTTCGAAAATTGAACCCAATATCACTAACCTTCATAAAAAACATTATGCTCAACAATCTCATTGACTCTTTTTTTTTTTTTTTTTTTCTCAACGAGCATTAACTGATTAAGTTTATTGATACCTATTGTACTGTGTTCTAAATTACTTTTTATCGTTCTTTTGAAATTTTATTCATTATAATATACCTAAATTGTCGAAACGGAAAAAAATTTCATTCAAAATTTGATATTTTGGAAATGGTGTGCCGCAGAAAAACTTGCGATCAAAAAATGTGCCGCAGAACGAAAAAGGTTGAGAAACACTGGTGTAGAGTCATGTAAGGCGTTATCATTCCCAGCAATGATCGAGTCAGCTTGGTTAGAACAATTTGTCCGTGTACCCTTGATATAGGACCAGAATTTCTCCGGTTTGCATCTCAACTCCCCCTCGATTTCAGCATTAAAGTCTTTTTTGGCTTTCCTGGTTAATCTTTTAATTTCTGATCTTAATGACACTCAGCTTATGGCAGCCAGTTTGTTTTAGCCTTCTGTGTAGTCTTGATTTTGTTTTCAATTTTCTTATTATTTCATGATTGAACCAAGGAGGGTAAGTTCTTTCGTTATGGGATTTTTTTCTGCAGTAAGGCACATGTTTGTTCAAAGAATTATCTAGAGCACAATGAAAGTTTACAGCAGCAGTATTGCTAGTGTTACTCTGGAATACTTCCTCCCATTTTTCTTCTCTGAGAGAGGTATAGAGAGAATAATAATCCGCCTTCCTAAAATTGCGGTAGGCGTTTTGAGACTGAGGAGTTTGCGACAAGTTAGTTAGCGGAAGATCAATTTGAAGGGGAGGATGGTAGGGGTCCGGGTGCTCGACCAAAGAAGACCCCTCATTAACAACCACACCGTCAATATTACTTACCACAATGTCGAGAGTCCTTTCCCCTATGGTTCCGGATGTTATTGTAGGATGCAAGTGAGTTTGCCAACAAGAAAGCCCTGAAAAGCATAGTTTTTTTGTTGATGATGTTTGAGTCAGTTTGGCTATGGAGCTCCGGGATATTGAAATCACCGAGTATTAATATGTTACTGTGAGTGGGCATGGAAGCTGACAAGTGGGAGTACACATTTTCATAAGCTATGGAGGGAAGTCCCGGGGTAAAATAGAAGATTCCAACGTCAACAGGATCATGACGGGGACCCAGCCTTATCCATAGATTCTCACATTCAATCAAAACCCCTCCACCCCTTCCCATGGCTCGGTCTTTTCTGAATACTGTATACATGTTCGAAAATATTTCGTTTGAAAATATTCCAGGGTGTAACCACGTTTCAGTGAGAACCACTATTGACGGCATTTCTGCGGCAATGGATTCAGCAATCTGATCCGTTTTTGTTCTTAATCCCCGTACGTTCTGATAAAGACAACCCCACTCCCTCCCTCCGACACCCGCGCCTACCCATGATCATTTTACTGGTAACATTATTTTGCCTCACCCTGTGTACTTGGGCATAAATAAAGCAAAAGTGAGACAGGCTGTTTTCCACAAGGCCGTGTAGCTCGCGGATTTATCCGCTACTATTGCAAAGCTTGCAAAATGTTCTCTACGTTGTTTTTTTCTGCTGAGGATTGTTCTGTAGGATTTTCTGGTCATGAGTCAGTCAACACCACAATGAAAAAGAACCCTTTTAAACGGTTGCAAGGAAAAGAAACCAGCACAATTGAAAAATTTGGCGACGGAACAATCGAGCACAAACGTAATATAAACGATTCCATCCACACTTGCCTAAAAATCCTCCAATTGTTCTCACTAGGTCTTGGCAACATGACTCCGTCTTACAAGAATAATGCGTAAAAAATATGAACGAACTACGTAAGAATTTTGTAAAATTTCACTACCAGAGAAATTGTCAGCAGTAGAAAATGATAAGGACGATTGTTCGAAGTCGATACTCTGTGATCGATCTACTCTCGTGAATCTACCCGAAGTCTCCAATGATGAAATACGAAACGCCAAAAGATTTTCCTCTATGTAAGTACACTTGAAGCGACCTTCATTTTGTTCTGTTTCACTGTATTCCTTGCCTCAGCTTTCATTAACTATCTTTCGTACAAACGGAGAATGCTACTACCAAAATTGTTTCGTTCAAACAAGCCAATTAGTAAACTCATTTCTAAGTGAAAGGATCTGCAATGCCACCCGCGTTGATATTCTTTTAACCAGATTTGTGTCAGAAAAGTATAAAAAGAAAAGAAGAAAAACGAAAGAGGCAAGAGAATGAGGAAAATCAACAAGAGAGTGAAAAAAAAAGAGAAAGACCTACAGAGAAGGAAAACGCGAAACAAAGGAAAAGACATCAATACAGCGAAAAATACTGGTAATGGAGGCTTGAACGACGTGAAGAATACTAAGTAAATACATATATTAAAAATAAAAAAACTCATTTAAAAATGCATTCATAATAAGAGAAAAGGATTTTGAAAGAATACGAGCGTGTTGAAGACAAAATACTATCTTATCAATGAGAGTAACAACACATCTAGGTACTTACTCATTATCATTCACAGTAATGCTTTGGTCTTGGCGATGCATGAAAACGATTCTTTTATATGAAAGTAGTAATCACTCTACTTGTATTGAGTTTTTACTTGTCCCTATGGTACAAATTTCATGCCTCATTTAATTAAACGACCTCTTGAAGGTGATATGTAATTATGATGAAAAGGGTAATAAATCATTTTAAACTCTAAAATTTTATTGAATGATGAGCGCTTCTCAACTTCTGGTCTTCTAAGGTTCCTATATCTGCTTCCTCCTTTGAACAATGTGTATGGATAACAAAGTCAGAGGTACAGGCACGTAACGGTCACCGTTACGTGCCTGTACCTCTGACTTTGTTATTGAATGGCTCGCACACAAGAGGACTTTATCCAATTTAATGTGTATGGATTTAGCTCTTATTGTCGCTCAAGATACTTCCATTATAGACATTTGACAAAATATCTATGAAATTGATGGTTAATTATCATCCATAGGTTGTAATGTAGTTTCCTGCAAACTTATCCAATAGCCCACTTTCTGTTGTCCGTCACATTCTGTATCAGAGCGATGACCATAGTCTGACTCCAATACATTGTTGTCTAATCTTCAGAGCCTTCCTACTACATCATAGAGACACTAGCTTTTTATGGGTACAAGGAGAATGATCCTGGAGCTCCTACAGCTTCCCCTCTTTATCTACAAAGGTATTCGAAGTGTTTGTATTGTATCATCTTTCTCAGGAAGGATGGAAGAATTCAGTGTGTTTCTTTTTGTATGCTAGAGAACTCTAAGAGCCTATCATCAAGGTGTTAGTGAGTTGAGATGCGGGAGAGAGAATATGATCGTTGGAGGAATTGAAAGTTATTGAGGACAGATAGAGAGTTGCTTCTATGTGATTGTGAGTCAGGAGTTGCAGGGCGAGGCTAATTTGTGGCAAGAAAAGATATATGGGGGGGGGGAGCAGAATCGCAATGTATCAAAGAGGCATAGGATACGTGATAGAATGGGTGAAAGTGAGTCCAGGCCATGCTCGAAATTGCTGGCAGAGGTAAAAAGTCGTGTATAGCATTTTTGTTTGCTTTTTTTCAGTTGATTTCTCTTTAGCTTGTGTTGATGTGAACGTATAATAAACGAGCATTTATAATGTTTCCTCCAATGTGAAATTTTCAATAATTTTCGTTGTTGAACTTTTTCTCGAAGTCAGAGAAACTGACCGTGGTTGTAGATCATTAGCTTTTACCCATTTCCATACTGTTGATGCATTCACGCGGTGACGCGTCTTGCATAGTAATTTGCTACAGTCCATTTCCTACACTCTGTAATTTCACTTCCATCTGTCATTTTCTGTATCGATAAACGCTTCTTTGTGTAACCGGACGCGCAGATATGTCAGTAATATATTGAATCCATTCATCATAACAGACACACATTTACATCAGGTGTAGTTTTCATTCTCCGAAAACTATGTGGTCAAATAAATAAAATTAATAATAACAGCCTAAAAATTATGTATAATGTGTATAAATAAACCCATTGAAAAATATGAAGGGTTTATCCCTTTAAAAGGTAGGGTAGTGAGAAACGAACCAAGTTAACGAATTTCCAAATACGACTATCACACTACACGGAAATGCGCTGTAAAGGCGATGAAAATTAGGCTTCACATTTTCATATTCACGATTAGCGAGGCAGAAACAAAATATGATAGATTTGCAGTACAAAGAACGATGAAACGCGCTAAGGAAGGTCGAGAAAATCTCGTTCTCATCGTCGGCTTAGCCGTAGAGGTTTTGCACAGAATAGACGGAGCATGAGGAAGACGAGAGGGAGAGAGACAGAGAGAAAAAGAATTATAAAATGCTGTAGTCTAGATGATACCCCAATTCCAAGAGGAGTTATTCATACAGTTCACATCCTCCACTCTGATGTTTTCGAAATGAGAGGAAAACGTCGAACGTATCATTGTCCGTGAGTCTTGAACCGTTAATTCTATAAGTGAACTCCGTTGCCTTGACTTTTTTTTTTCACTATCGCATTAGTATTGTATTTGAATCATTCTCTCACAGGTCATCATCTCCCGACGGCACAGTCATCTAAATATAATATAACTGTATGTAACAAACCTGCTTAGAACCGATTGGACGGATTGACCTGATCTTTATATAATTCGAAAAGATGAAGGCGATTGTCTCTATCCAGATAAAGTTTCTGACAAAAATGAAAATCATGGCTCCCATAGTGAAAAAAGTACTTTTTACAAAAATCACACAGACACGTTGGTTAATGTGCATTCTCATTTTACGGTCCTGTAAGTTAGTATTGAAATTTTTTGAATATTCGGGTAGAGGAATAAAAATAAAAATTAGCAGTTATCATTTGTATTCTTTTATCATTTGAGATGTAGCGACGTTTACGTCGAGAAAACTCTCGTTGCAGGTTGCGGCACCTATTGCGATAGTAATGGTGTTGAGATGAAATAGTGAAATTCATGTTCGTGCATCTACGTAAACTCCTAGTATACCGACGTTAGCGATCCGTCTTCCTACCCCCCTAGTTTTTTTCTGAGTCTCAGCATCGATAACTCAACGGTATCTCACGCCATGTCTGAATTTTTGAACTTTCTCAAGCAGTTTGTCTGACAAGGAAATTAGTATTTTTTTTTACTCAATCACGAAATTTTCTTAGAGTCTCGAGCTGTGGAATCTTGATAGCCTGAAAAGAGGTCTATTCCAGAGTCTCAGTTTCAAAACCCCGTTTCTATTCTGTGCTCTGCGTCTCAGCTTTCGAATTCCTTCTAGAAGTTATTCTGAAAAGGAAATCAGAGTCTTTCAGATACGCAAGGAAAAGTTCGAATACTTCAAACTTCCCTCCCAGCGCCTTTAGGCCTAGCTTCTATCTGTAGATCGGAATTTGGAACTTGTCACTGGGTCTATAGCTGTCGATATTCAAGAATGTTGCTGGGGGAATTTTGTTTTACAAAAACCGCAAAGTCAAATTATAGTTGGATTCTCAAGCACCCATTAATCTGTGAATACTTGAGAACCTGAAAATAGGTTTGTCTCTGCCAAACTTCCCTCTAAGCGTCGCTGGGCCTAGTATGACATGACCTTCTCTTTAGATCAGAATATTTGGAACTTGTCATTGGGTCTACAGTTATCGATGTTCAAAAATATTGCAAGGGGAATTTCGTCTTAAGAAAACTCTTATATTTTTTGCTAAGTTTCAATAATTGGATTCTCGAGGACCCACCAATCTATGAATACTCGAAAACTTGTCCCTGAGTCTCGGCACCGATAACTCAAGGGTATTTCACGCTCTTGTCTGAACTTTTGAACTTTTTCAAGCAATATGTCTAACAAGGAAATTGTAGTATCTGTTCGACTCAATCACGAATTCGTCTTTGGGTCTCGAGCTGCTGAATCTTGGAAGCCTGAAAAAAGATCTATTTCTGAGTGTCATTTTCAAAACTCCGTTTCTATTCTGTACCCTGCGTCTCAACTTTTGAATTGCTTCTAGAATTCATTCTGAAAAGGTAATCATAGTATTTCAGTTATGCAGGATAAAGTTCGAATACTTCAAACTTCCCTCTGAGCGCCGCGAGGCCTAGTGTGGTATGAGCTTCTCTGTAGATCAGAATTCGGAACTTGTCACTGGGTGTAACGTTGACGATATTCAGAGTGTTGCTGGGGAATTTGGTTTTACAAAAATCACTATATTCTTTTCTAAGTCTCAATGGTTTAATTCTCAAGCACCCACCAATCTATGAATACATGATAACCTGAAAATAGGTTCGTCTCTGCGTCTCATCACCGAGCCTTCGTTTGAATTTTCCAAGTTCGTCAAGTAATATGGGATGACAAGGAAATCTATGGTATTTTTTTGACCCAATCACGAATTGAACTATGAATTTTCGCTAGAAATTCAGTCTGGAAAGGAAATTATAGTGGTCTTTTGGCCGTGCTGGAAAAAGTTTACATACTTCAAACCTCCCTCTGAGCGCCGCTAGGCCTAGTATAGCATGAGCTGCTCTGTAGATCAGAATTTGGAATTTGTCTCTGGGTCTGAAGTTGTCGATGTTCAAGAGTATTGCGCGGGGAATTACGTCTTACAAAAACTACTATATTTTAGCGGGGAACCCGCTATCCATTTTGTTAGGCGGATTACATCCTCAGAAAACGTCTCATGACGTGACGTGTGGCGCTTCATGACGTCATCAATGACCTTGACCTTGACTCACTTTAGGGACTTGGAAAAATTTCCATTTCCAGCCTTCATTATATCAGGCCTAGCATGCAGTACACTGAGAAGAGTCCAGCCAACTCATTTTCTGAGGGGGCATTTTCGCGCCAATGTGATTGCGAGCGCGGGAGGTTGCGGGTTCCCCGCTGTCATTTTTTTTGCCAAGTCTGAATGATTGGATTCTCAAGCACCTACCAATCTGTGAATACTTAGAAACCAGAAAATAGGTTTCTTTCTTGGTCCTTCTGTGCTCACGTCTCAACTTTTGTATTGTCTGCAGCAATTTATTCTGAAAAGGAAATTATTGTATACCAAGCCTTGGTTGATGAGGATCAATATTTCAACAGTTTTACCATGATTTTCCTCTCACTTTTTCAAGGGAGAAGGCAAGAAAACATTATTACATTTTGAAACGAGTGTTCGACTAAGTAAATTCATGTCCGAAGCAAAATGTGTCGGAAGGTGTATTGACATGTTTCATGTCTTTACGCTCACCTCATCCTACTGCTTTCTCAATTGAAAAATTTGCGAGTACCACCCCTCCCCGCCTCCCCCTAATTATGGACTTCGAAAATTTTCGAGAAATACTTGGGAGGTTATTGAGAAATCTGCGAGTACCACACGAAATTATAAAATTCATTCTTGAAACCACCCTCCCTCTTTTTCTGAAAAAAAAAATAATAATAATAATAAATAAAATAAAAATATAGAAAATTGAAAAAAAAAGAAAAAACACCTGGGAGGTGATTGAGAAATCTGCGAGTACCACCCTCCCTCTTTTTCTGAAAAAGAAAAAAAAATAATGAATAAATAAATGAAATAAATTAAAAAATATAAAAAAAAACACCTGGGAGGTGATTGAGAAATCTGCGAGCACCACCCCCCTCTCTTTCTTGGAGGGTGATTCAAAAATCTGTGAGTACCATCCCTTCTTATATTATCGGTAGTATATTTATAATGGACTTGGAAAAATTTTGGGTGACGTTGCACCTGGCTCATATCGTCCTCTCACATTGCTAAATACCTTGGGCAAAGTGCTGGAACGCATTATGCACAATCGCATCGAAATAACAGCTGAAAAAGTCCTGTGTAATACTCAGTATGGCTTCAGAAGAGGAAAGAGCTGCGAAGAGTGCATCCTTGGAGCAGTAAGGAGTATAGATAAGATGCGCTCAAAAGGAGGTGTAGTGTCGGTATTACCGTTAGATATAAAAGGGGCATTTGACCATATTCTATGGCCCTACATTCTCAATGAGCTGAAGCGATATGGTGTACCGGAATATCTCATGAGAATGTATTGCAGTTACCTGAGCAATAGAAGCGTTGTGTATGGGAGCTGAACTAAGCTCCTAGAAAGAGGATATCCCCAGGGGAGTGTCATTAGACCTCTCCTGTGGAATATGGGTTATAATGTTGTGATGGAGCAAATAAAAGAACGATGGACAAAGTGCTATTGCTATGCAGACGATACCTTGTTGCTCATCCATGGAATAGACAGCAAGGATACTGTAGCAAAAACAAAGAGAGAGATTAAAAAGACGCAAGAGGATATGAAGGCAGCAGGACTGTATCTAAATCTACAGAAAATAGTCTTCATGCTGATAGCAAAGAAATGGTCTGAAAAAACTGCTGCGCATACAATCATAGTGGATGGAGTAGTAATATGCTCCACACTTGAATTCAAGTACCTTGGGGTCATCTGGGCAAGGAAAACAATGTTGAGTGGGACAGTGGGTGTCCGACTCATGTACGCTAGCGCCTGCTGGGCCCATAAACTCAGCATAGAATACTGCAGCAGGTGGGTAGACAGGACACACCGGCTGATGGTCCTGTGTTAAGGTCGTTTATACAGAACGGTGTCATACCTGCCTGCTACTGTTATTACGGGCTTGCTGCCCATTAAATACAGTATAGCGATGCGGGCTGTAATATGGTCACAGAAATAAAGTCTGCCACTAGCCGGCTCTGTGGTATTGCTGGGGAGGTCACCGCCTAAAGGTGCGGATCCAACAAGCTGGCTGCATAAGGCGGCCATAAGAGCGTGGAACAGAGAGTGGACAGAATGCGAAAAAGGGAAGTGGAGAGATAATTCCCACAGCAAAAGAAGACCACACACGACCTAGTTTTAGGATGAGCATGGCCCTGAGCGGCCATGGGTCATTTCTAGCATATAGAGAGAGAATTAAGAAAGCAGTAACAAGTGAATTCGAATGTGGTGCCGGATTACAGAATGCACATCATTTGTTCAAAGAATGCCGACTATATGAAGAAGACCGTCCCCAAAATTGGAATATAGAGGAACACAATGTCAAGAGTTCTTTAATAGAGACAATGAAGATGCTCTGGGAGAAAAAGATTGCAATGACAAGAACAAGCTGTGGACGGCAGTGCCAGCAGCAGCATGAATAAGCACAAATAATTACCAGTTAGCCTTAAGCATAAGCCATCCACTAGCCCTCAGCATAAGTCTCTGCAATAGTCTTCCTTACCATACAATAGTAATTCCTTATAGCCAATCAATAGCCATATACAACCTAGCCTTAAGCACAAGAGATCCCAGTACTCCTTTTTGACAAACCTTTGGTACATAAGTGGTGTGCTGGTCAAGTTAATAGCTTGAAAGGTCCTCCCACCCTGTACTATGTACCCCCAAGTCTTCTAGGTAAGGGGCGGACACGTATCTCCGAAAGGGGCGGTGTCTAAAGAATGCCGGAGGGCATTGAAAAAAAAAAAAAAGGTTAGGTTAGGTTAGGTTTAAGGAAGTAAAATTTTTTATACCTGGTGGATGATTTAAAAATCTGCGAGTACCACCCCCTTGCTCTTTTTCTTTATACTAGGTGTCTATATAATATAGTATGTGTATACTACAAAGTAGCCCTTCATATATTTTCATGTTAGTTCTACTATGGGTATAGGTCACCTAGCAGGTGATGGAAAAATCTGCGAGTACACTCCCCCCTCCCGAGTCCGAGAGGGTCCCACTCCTCTGTAGTTTCTGGCTTATCTTGATATAATGAAAAGACGTAGGCTAGATTTATGCTAGGCTAAGAAAACTCCGAGAACCATTATGAAGCTATTAGCTTGTGCTGTCATAAGTTTGGTGACGTCATAAGTAAGTGATGTCATAAGTCGGCGACGTCATAAATCGTTGACGTCATAAGTCGTCAATTCTGGTCCGCTTACAACATTAAGAGCAAATTTCTCCGAAGTCCGAGCCTCCCCCCGCAGTAGTTCTACCCTAGCCTAAGCGAGTGAGCTCCCCTGTCTCATCAGTTTGAAATATACTAAATTAGCCTAAAATACTCTAAAGTAGACTTATACTCAGTCGCTAGCGGCTTTTGGGAAGCTCACTCGCGGACCTAGTGCACGTTCAGCTTCGATGCAACATGAGTGAAATAAAAAGATTTGTCTGCTGCGTGTCAGAAGAACAGAAACTAATAAAGAATTTTTAAGCAATTAGAACAAGACATGAAACACGATCTTTATATTTTTGGCAAAGCCAAGAAATCCTTCCTTTTTTTCCCCTTATACACTTTAATTCTTGATACAGTAAATGTGTCCTGGCGAAAATTTGCCTGAGCAATTTTGGTTCATGAAAACGTTTTAATTATGTCTGTTTACCCAGAAGGCTATGAGGAGGTCGGCTTACATAATCTCGTGAAAAATGTGTAGATTTTTCTGCCTGTACATAAGTATCGTCGTTAGGAGCCTCCGCTCCGAACAGAGATGAATCAAGAATGAGTATTATCGTCAAGCCATGGTCCAGAATTTAGAAGTGCACTACGAGGAAATGTGAGCCACTCGTCGCAAATGTGATAGTTCTACTTAAGAAAAAAAAAATTCCCATCACTTTTTGTATCAAGTAATCTTAATTAATCGCGCTAGGTTTTCTCTTCTTCTCTTCTTCTTTTAGTCATAGTTTTACCCGAGGCAAAAATACCCCCTCCCCCATTGCAAAATCGTATCTAGGCCACTGTGCTGACCTCTTCTGGGTAAGACTAACTAGCTGACATTGAATAAATTTCTTGACCTGGCCGATGTTTCGTCGGGCAAATTTTCCTGTCACGAAATGCTTATAAAAAAAGATGAAGTACTTGAACCGAAAAAAGTCATTGTCAAGGTCACGCATGTAAAATTCCAATAATTCGAAATTCAATAGTATAGAGATTGGTTATTATTTTAAAATCTCGTGGAAAGTAATTTTCACCCCTCATAACTGTCGATCCATTTTGTGCAAATAGTCTGTAGTGAATAATAAATGAAGCATTGCAATTGATTTTTGCACTATTGAAGTATTATTCTTTAAAAGTGGGTCGTTTAGGTATAACATTTTTCTGTGCCAGAGCTTTTGGTTTTAAAGTACTCGTAAAATATTCTAGCAGTACTATGAATATTTTAGGGCAATATTCAATTGATGAGTCTCGATAGTTGACTATTATATTTTTTTGTAGTGTTCAGTGGTGCACTAGACTATATGAAATCTTCTTAGTGACAAAATGACTACGTATAATGAGGATAAAATTTTTAAGTAATTTACTACGTCTAGAAGTACGAACACGCGTAAAATGTTTCATATCTTCTTCACGAGATCAAATATATCGTAGGAAGGCGAGGAAAGAAATTTATGCAATAAGGAGTGGAACGGAAGAAAATTTTTTCCTTTCTTCATTAGGACATCCTGTCATGTACAGAGAGCGCTGTAAGCTAAGTCACACCATAAGATACAGCGTTCAGCTACACGGTCTCTATAGTTGATGATATTTATTCGTTGATACTGAGCGCATGGCGCCGGCTTATCTTTACTTTTATGTCGTGTGCTATATTCGTATTGCGAGGAACTAATTTTTTTATTGTAAAGTGGTTTGTGTGTTCTGAGTTTCGTTTATTACGTGTATTTTTCCTTTCGTAATTCTTGAATGATGTTACATGGGAACCACAACAGTTGCGCAAGTTACAAGGATTTTAACCCGGGGGGTTCTTCAACGAATGGTCGAATGCGCGCGTTTTCGATGTTGTGATTCTAGCGGTGATTAAGGTAATTATAATTACTCGTATTATATTGATATATCAGCCAATCAAGTCGAATTTACGATGGATTAAGATTTATTTTTCGGCCGAGTTTCAAGCACGTTCTACTGCAAATGACCCCGGACATTGACCGTAAAAATACTTTAAAAACTAATCTTACGTACATTTGCTCGGCCATAATCTCGTACGAATTTCCTACCCGCGTTCGCAATTTATTATTTCTGGGGTGGTACTTCATTTTCTCTAATTTATCACCGGAATAGCCTTATCCTTAAAAACTCTCTCGGTGTGAAATAGAAATGAGTGAATTTGGCTGCATGATTTTTGTGGACCACATTCCAAAAAATTAGGTTGGTTTCTTGACAAAGGTTCGAACATTGTACCAGAATTTTTATTGACGTGTACTATTTATTCGACATGTAGAAAGAGAGAGATGGGCCTACAAAAATTAGATTCAACTTGAGCAGAAGACGGTGAAAAAACTAAAAAAAAAATAACTGATACCGATGCAATGTTTTGCACTCCCTGACGCATCCTGAAGGAAGCTACCCTCTTCTTTTAATGAATACTCAAATATTTACGGTATGTGCGATAAGTATAGGTTTGAAGTTTTAAAATTCTATTGCCAGTAATCGCGAAATCACAAATTAACCTCAACTGTACAACTCCTGTGAACTCTCTTATCTACCGACGAAATAGATTCTCGTCTATATTATGAGCGATATAATTGGATAACTAATGAGTACAAGGGGCAGATATCCCCCCCCCCGGGTCACCTGTAGTTCAAGAATGTCAATAACAGTTTTCTTGTTTGAGGAATGGAAGAATAAATGAGTGATGAAGGATTTTTCGAATTACTGGGGATGTTGTTATGGAAATAAAGTAGGCCATCATATCTGCGGATTATTAATCGAGGAAATTTAATTGCTCATCTTCTTTTACATCAATTCTCTCTCCTTGTGATCATTATTACAAATTTACACGTTTTGAATCAGTTCCTCGTAATCTTTGTTAAAATTTTTGAAAACATTTTATGGATTAATTCTCGCCACGTGTGTTCAATCTATCGTCCAATAGTTCCTACCATGGTGATGATGATAAAATTGTTCCCTTAGTTATGATTCACTATCCTTACCCTCTACAGGTGGATAGGACGTGTGTGGGACAGCCAAGAATTTTGTAAGAGCCGTGTAAAAATGAAATGAGAGGACATCTTGAAATGAGTACGAAACAAAAAACAAGTATAGTTTTATGATGCAAAAAGGCGGTTGGACGGAATTTCTGTTCTAATTCAAACAAACCTATTTGTATCTGCGTCTGTATTCTACCATTCACCCAACAGTTGACTGCGTCGACGTCGAATATGACCCTACTCATCATCCACCCCGGTCAATTCATGTCTGCTAATTATCAAATCGTAAAATATGAATTACTTTGAGGTGACAATGTTTGAAAAATCATGCTCGAGGAGAGAGAGAGAGAGAGAAACAAGATTGAGTAGGCGAGCGCTGCAATAGCCGGGTCTCTTGCGTCTTCTTCTTCTTTTTTTTTTTCTTGATAGCCGAAACTTGAAAGATACGGTTCCGTTTCTCGTGTCAAGATCCGGAACGCGAGAAGATCTAAAGCTTTTTTCCTTTCTTTCAAGATCTAGAGCTCAAAAAATCCTTTTTTTAATAATTCAAGATCCAGAATCCAGAACACTCGTATCTTTTTATTCCTGAATCCTGAACGATCCGGTTCCTTTTTTTTTTTTCTTTTATCAAGATTCGGAATCCAGAAACATCCTCAAGAATAATCGTTCAAGGCCCGGTGCATTGCATTAAGGAGACATAACGAAAGTAATCATCGACGACATTCATACACACGACCAAAGAAAATAAAGATGTTTGTATTATGATCCAAAAAACGACCTTACGGGCAAAAAGTCAGGTACCGAGGAAAAGAAAACCTTTCAAATAGGCTCGCTATACGAAAATTTGAATCATGTCATGTGGAAATAAAACTCGCCAAGACAGTCCCTGTAAAAATTTGAAAAATGCGATGCAAACATGAAATTTTAGGTGACATAACATGCGTATCTCGAATGACGTCACAAACACCCCAAGATTGGAAGATTCTTCTTTATTCAGCGGATTCTTAGGGGCTGTCTGCCGAGGTAAGAGCTTCAAGAAGACAGTAAATAAATGAGATTTTATTGTATTTGGTCTTTCAATTTAGATAAGACAGGCGTGTATTGTCCCAACTCTTGCAATTTCTTTTTACTGCCGTACAAACTAGGATTGACATAATATCTGCATTCAACGATCTAGAGAATGAGATTTTCGCCTGAATTAGGTGTATCAGAGGGTGAATCTGACTTCATGAAGTTTTTCAAGAAACGAATAACTACTTCGATATCAAATTCTTTTTCGAAAATAATTGTCAAAACTAAAGCACATACAGTATATGTGTGGATACATATTTATCATCATATTGAGAATTTTTCAAGAAAACAAAATCGTAACGTACTTTCCATCGTGATCGGTAGTGTAGACTTAGTCAGCTTTGAGCATTTTTCACTTTTCACGGGTTCCTTGCCATCTTTTTTGTTGAGGGACATTTCAGAACCACGAGCGCCTCTGACTTTGATGACGTCATCAACTAGACTTATACTAGGTTAAGAATGAATGAGAACGAGCGGAGCAAGTGAGCCTATAAGCACTCTAGTTGATTACGAAGCAAGCATGTAAGATGCAAAACGATACATGTTAGCTTTCATGTAACGTGTTCAGATTCATGCAGTCGACAAAACAAAGAAGTCGACTCTGTCTAGAACTTCCATAATAAAAACTTCCGTTCTGTAAATTTAGTCGATCTGTAGCGTGAACAAAAATAAGCTCGACTAATTCAAGACGTATAGAAAATAAAAGTTCAATTTTGTCAACAAATTCGAGCAGTAAAATGTTTTTGTAGTCTAACTTACGGCGCGAATAAGTGTGTCAATTATTTATCTTCAAGTGCCTTATAACGCCATTTCGAATAATTTGCCAGTCTTCCCCCTTCAGATGTCGGGCATTAAATGTGTAGCAAACATTCAGGGGATTCTTCGGCCGTCAGTCACATTTTTATAAAACATTAAACTTTACGACGACAAAACATAACTCATTTTATTGCTTTCTGTAACTTCCAACAAATATAACGTCAACTTTTTCTGGCGAGGAGAAAAAAGGTTGCACAAAGAAAAACTATTCGTATTCATTAATAAAATTTATAGGTTTTGTCATTATTTTTTGCCAGAATCGGATGAACGAAAAATAGGCTCATGAAAATGAGCTCAGTTCTATATGGACGAACGTATACTTTAGTTTTTTTGATGGCTCTCCCGCTCTCAATCCGGAAACTGACGTTTCTCTCTTCACATTGTGCGCTCAAGATTTGTATCAAACGTCTATCAAATTGGCTCAGCAATCGAGTGGGTCTGGTTACCGTTAGAGCCGATTTCCTCTCCAGATGATATATTTTGGACACCCTTTAAAAATACTGAAATAAGGTTTCTCCTCCGTGTGAAGCTACGAAAATTTTTCAACACAATTACATATCTATTTACTTTGACAATATTTTTACAACTTTTATTTCACTTTGAATGAAGATTTGGATGAAGAACTGCCAATGGTATGAAGTGAGCCAAAGGCAAACCTAGCGTGCCTATTGACCCTTAATTGGTTCCACAATGAAAAATTGCGCCTCACAGATCGCTTCATTTGAAGAAAAAAAAGAAGAAGAAATATTAGCTTTAGTATGAAATTAGGCAAATAGTGAAATTCCTAAAACTCTCACGGACTTCTTCGTTTCTAACCTCGATTTTCATTAATAAATTTGCTCAAGATTGTGAAAATCACTTCTACTCGATTGATTGTGAATTTCAGCTCGGTAAATCTTTCAAAGACTAAAAATTCCATCTATCGAATAGTCATTAGCTTCAAGAATATGTAGACTAAAATTTGACTGAAATGAAAGAGGGACTTTTGGACCGAAAATTTTCAACTTTATAAAGACTTGGAAGCGAAATCCATTGAGTTAAAGTATATGAAAATTTTTAAAAATACACAATTTGCCTGATTTTGTATGGAACATATACCCAAAAACATCTCTAAGATGAATTTTAAATGTTGGGGCGGGGAGGAAGAGGAAAGAAATACAGAGAAAAAAGAAATACATGAGCGCTTATATTACAATCGAGTAGTCACATTATAGGTGATTAGAACAGTAGTGCTCGGACCGTTGACAGACTAGGATTAAATTATAAGAGCACAATTTTCAAGATCGTAATGTTGGAAAAAATTGAGTCTTTTATAAGAAACGAGACTACAGCGCGACTATCATAACAACGTATTTCTTGTAGGTACGAAAAAATCGTTGAAATGGATTACCATATCCTGAAATACTTCAATATCGGATAATTTATATCAGTTGGCCGGGGCTTCCTCAGTTTATTTGTACCATACAGAGAGTCTTAGGCCCTCTTGAAGTTATTGAGTTCGTTTCTAATTTTTCTAGTCTCGCTAAAAATGTGGTGGATATTCACTTTTTCCTCTCGATACCAAATAAAAATTTCCAGCGAAAGTATTGAGTTTGAAGTATTTAATCAGGATATAGATAGAGAAAATACGGTTTCCACAGAATAGTGGGAAGAAATAAAAGTCAAGCCGTAATAAATGAAGCAAGGTAGTTCGTTTACTCCGCCAAAAAAAAAATTAAACGAATTTCGAGATGAGCAGCAATAGCTTGATACTACAGTATTTATTTGCTATGAGGCATTGAAAAACTCTCGCATGCTTTTCGACAACTCCGACGTAGTTCGGAGAGAAGAACCACTCGAATTCTAGCACTCGTACGATCATTATTTAGAATTTAAGATCTTTACGACAAATGAATGTAACGCTTGAGCCCAGTGACCGATGCGATTCGGCCATAACTCTCAAGAGAGTATTTTGCACCTTTTTTTTGTCAAATATTAGGCCTATCTTATTTGTGAAAGTTATAGGTGAATAAACTATTTGGACCGGATAAAGGTCTCGGCTAGGAGCGCTACTTGTTTTGCAAAAAAAAAAAAAAAAAAAAAAAGCGATCATGATGTTTTTCTTTCATAACATAACATACTAATGAAATTGTAATTTCACCTTTTCAAATTTTTTTGTCATGAAAAAATACAGAGAACAAAACTTGTTGCTATTTCGATTTTCTTTCAGATGAATGTAATTTTAAA
This sequence comes from Aspidiotus destructor, assembly GCA_035079395.1. NCBI lineage: Eukaryota > Metazoa > Arthropoda > Insecta > Hemiptera > Diaspididae > Aspidiotus > Aspidiotus destructor. The sequence continues at coordinate 2,384,769 of JAVHKZ010000003.1, read as the reverse complement.
GTTTTTCAATGTTTTTTGCTTCATCACTTTTTTTTTGCAAACTTCCTGAAATTACCGCCATGGTAAATCTAGTGGGCGCCTCCTTCGCCTTTATTCGTGAATAGGGTTGAAAAACAATTTTCTGGTACAGTCATTTGAAAAAAGATTGCATGTTTCATATCTTTCTCAGTAGCTAGTTGCTGTTGTGGAGCTTAGTATCTAGGTCCAGTTTAGAATATTCTCAAATAATAGCTTCTGAAAGCTCACTCGCTCCCCTGCTTGATTTAGTATAAGTTTACTTGGAAAAAATTTAAGCTAATAGCTCTTGGGGACCAACAGTGGCTTTTGAGGCTCACTCGCTTCGCTTGTTCACCCTTTTTCGTGATCTAGTACAAGTCAAGTATATTTCAAGACTAGTATAAAGCTAGTATTAGCGGACAGACACACGCAGGCAAATTTTAAAATCAGGGTAGAGGTCAGAGCTAAGACATGACACATGTCAAAAACCATAAGAATATGATGATGAATTACCATTGTAACGAGCAGACACAATACTTACATGCGAGAGTAATATTAAAGGAGGGTGGGGGGGGGGATTGTATTTGCCAACATCCACCCTCCTCTGAATACCATTGTATCGGCTTGCATAAATTAGTGAAGCAAAATTGCAATGGTAGCGAAGAACCCATCCCCGGGAAAAAGACTCTGTGTTATTTCTATCTCCTCATGCTCAATAGAGAGGACATATAAGGTTTACCGTCACAAAAGTTGGACGCGGATGCGCTCGCGTTCGCATCCACAAAAATATTTTCAGACCCTCCTATCAAATACACAATAGCCGAACCTCCTCTCCACTTTCGCACACTCGTATCAACTGCCAACTTCCTCGGATCCTCAGCTCAATTTCCGGAACTTTCTACTGACACTGCTTTCTTCTTCCCTCAAAATACCTCAGTAAACTCTCTAAACCCGTATCTTGACTTTTTTCCAAAATTCAACCCCCTCCTCCCTATTAAATCATCCATTCCTCCATAGCTATTCGCTCATCCGACTATCAGATTCGATCTTACAAATATTCCGAAATCAAACAATACAAAAAGTAAAACAGGCTACGCATAGTCCATCCAGAATAAAACTACGGCTAGGAACACTGCCTCTGTTTTTACAGTACCCTTACTCAACGTCCTCCCGGATTCAACTATATCTTACTGTCTGACTCACTTTCCTCCCTCATATCTCTACATGATCCTCATTCGAATAACCCCATCACTCAACGCATTCACGTAACCTCTATCAAATCATCAGTCACCTTCATCTGGATTCCAGGTCACATCGGTCACCCCCAACATGAAACCGTTGACCGCGCGGTCAAGAACTCGACCCTCTTACCAAAAATTACTGACCTAGCTCATTCACCGGTATACGACCTTCAAAAATATTACCGTTCCAAAATACTAACTTCTTGGCATAACCTTTGGGAAAAACAGCATCATAACTAACTAAGATCAATCAAAAGCCTCCCTATTCCATGGCCCAAACTTCCGTCATGAAGAAGTCATCCTTGCTCGTCTTAGGATTGACCATACCCGATTCACCCATTCTTACCTCTTCTCACGTCTTCACGTCCCTCCGTCATGTAACTATTGTCAATAAGACAACCTCACCGTTCAACATCTCTTCTCATGTCCCGTACGATCCGCCTACAACATTCCCTCATCTATCACTTCCGCTCTATCCAACAACTCTGAAACCATCTCCTATTCCCGCAACTATACCTCCGTTCTACTTACTTTTTCGAATTACAGGCCTAAGTGAATTGTGGTATATTGTATGTTGGGTCGAGCACAGAGAAGCAGGCGAGCAAGTTGAGCTAGGTCGCCCAACATGCATCAAGCCCCTAATGAGTTGTCGAGGTTTTTCTATGACGTCATCAGGCATTTTTTTGTAACAATTTATCGAGGTGTAGTTCCCCGTCAAAAACCGTCGAGGTCTCCCTCCTCTGTTTATGCTAATTAGCTGAAGAACTGACGGACAGCTGCTTCTTGTGTCGTACAACTTGGTTGAAAAGATGATTTTTATGTGCAAGGAGATAATATTATAAAAGAGCCCGGAAGTTCGTGCACTATAAAATCCCCATTCCTGCAAGTAAAAGTGAAAAAATGCACTATAATTTCAAAAATGTGCACTCAGAAACCCGACGAAAATCGAAAACTAGTCCATTGCTCCATTTATGAAGGCTAGCTCAATAATTAGTATTAACTACTGTACAGAGCTTTGAATCCAAAATCTTCCTCACCCTTTTCCCAAGACTTTCTTGTCTTTCTTCCTTTGAGCTTCTGTACATCCGAAATGTTGAATCGAAACAAGAGCCTTTCCCGCTCCCACCCATGCATTTAAGCATTACCTAGCAAACGTTTCTCATAATGCAATGAGTTTTCTCTATTACTGTGAAACAGAAATTATTCGGATTATTCTCTTTAAAAGAACTCTGAAGTTCAGAAATTAAGAGTTAATCGCAATTTTCTTTCCAATAAATAAATACAAGAACATTTTCAAAGTTTAAGAGTCGTTGTTAGGATTGCGTTCACACATCATATCCAAATCTTAAATTATAAGTTTAAATTGATATTGAGCGACGCTAAGACGCTTATCAAACTACCCATGGTAGGGTCACTAGAAGAAGGCCTATTTGAATTTACTTGCACAGTGATAAGTCCCAAGAGTTCTAAGTCCAGGATGAGCTGAATACAAACTTCCAACAAAGCCGTCTGACAAGTTAGTTGGCATTGACTACCGCAAATGGACTGCATACATGTCTGGGCGCTCTTGGTATTACGGCATTCTAGAAACAATAATGTAAATGAATGTCGAGCAGAAAATAAGAATCAAAAGTTTGGTAGTTTTGAAAAGTAGCCTAATTACTCACTTTGCATCATTGAAGAGATCATCACGTTCACAGAAATTAATGGGCAGCTCAACTCTTGACTGGTCGTATTAGTTGCTGAGCTGGTTGTGCTACCCACTGATTTGGAGCAGCTGGATGTTGTTTGAGTTCCACCGCCAAGTAAGTTACCGACTAAACCGTTAGAACCGAGTACGCCGCCCAAGAGTCCACCATTACCACTGGTTAGACCGCCTAATAGTCCATTACTGCCCACTACTCCGTTTAATAAGCCATTCTCTCCGGTCACACCGTTCAGTAATCCTGCGGCCGAAGTTTCAGGAATGACGAAGAAATTAACGATGAATAGGACGTAAGTCGTCGAAGTAAATAATGAATTTTGAGCATTCATGTTGACCAAACTTGGAAATTCAAGATCAATAAGACTTAATCAGCAAACACTAGGCAATTGGTGTATGGCTAGCGCGAAAATGATGCTTGAGGAAGACAGATTACGCTCTTTTATAGCAAACTTCTGTCATTCTTTGTTTGCACAAACTTTTGTGAAAAATATCAATCATAACGAATGAAGAAAAAAAGAATCATAATTATTAGTTCATGAACTTGAGAATAGATTCAAACTTCCTAGGACATGGACACGTAGAGTGTATGACCCCTGAGCCTAATCCGAACGGATTTCCTTATTTGTGTAGAAAATCTATAGTTTGGTTGAAATGATAAGAAGTACTCGCGTGCTTCAACATCTTTCCCCTTTGTTCTGGATGAAAATTTTCATTATCACCAACCGATATGACTCGCGTGTCTCGATTTTACGACTTACTAACTTGACAAATTTTACATTTCTTGTATCACAAGTTTATCTACATATTTAAATCGATCGTTCAAAATAGATATAAGTATGATATTTTTTACGAGTGTAATGTGTGTCAAAAATATTACTCGGAAAATGGACGATGACCTTTCAGTTATTATTCTCGTGACAATTATTGACAAGACGTGCTAATAAAGCTGATAAGAAGAAAAATCTGGCGTAGCCAAATAAATAGAGATCATGTTTCATGTCTTCTATGAGGTAACATGCTTCCCTCGTTGCTTGGTCTAGTATAGGTCTATTTTAGAATATTTTTGGCTAATGGCTGTTGGAGGGTCCACTGTATAAGTTTGTTCTGGGCTAATAGCTTTTGACCGGCCCCTTTCTCGGTCTAGTATAAGTCTACTTTGGAATTTTTCAGGCTGATGGCTCTAGGGCATTGGTTCTTGACCTATGGTCCGCGAGATACCCAGAAGTGGTCCGCAAGACTTTTCAAAAAATCGAATCTTTAAAGATTTTTAATCGATATCTAATCAAGCACTGATACAGGTCACTAAATTTTTTTCGAAATCACGTGGTCCGCGGAAACTTTTGGTCAGTCTTAGTGGTCCGTCACTGCAAGAAGGTTAAGAACCACTGCTCTAGTGAGCCCCATTCTTGGTCCAGTATAAGTCTACTTTAGAAAACGGGAAGGGGAAAATTAGTTTGAGACTGGTTTAATCCTAGTATAAAGCCATCATAAAACTGAAATAAAGCTAGTATATAAACTAGGCAAGGCAAACTTTCTCGGGGTGAATTCGCAAATTTTCGAATTACAAACGGAGTAACGAGGGTGGGGGGGGGGAGAGGGGGGCACGCTTGCCGATGAGCTAGAAGTATCTAGTAAATACACTGAAAATCTTCTGGCGGAGCCAAACAGAAAAAGATCATGTTTCATGTCTGCTATTCTTTTGTGAGGTTTTCACTCGTTCGTTGAGGTCTGAGGGCCAGTTTTGTACCAGTTGGGGTATTTCAAGCCAATAGCTTTTGGGTAGCTCACTCGTTCTGCTCGTTCGCCCCCTCCTTGGATTGGTAGAAACCTACTTTGAAGAATTTCAAGCTAGTAGCTTTAGAAGAGCTTACTTCCTTGCTCTACACTACTACGTGTCTAGTTTAGAATATTTTCGAACAATAGCTGTTGGGTGGCTCACTCGCTCTGCTCTTTCTCCCCGTTCTTGGTCTGGTATAAGTCTACTTTTAAATCCAAGCTAATAGCTTTGAGGGGGCTCACCCGGCTCGTACGCCGCGCTTCTTTGTCTGGTATAAGTCTACTTCGGAAAATTTTAGGCCAATTGCTTTAGAGGGTTTCACTCGCGGTCTGGTATAAGTCTAGTTTAGGACTAGTGAAATCCTAGGGTGGGAGGTCTTCTACATCTATTATAATTCTAGTTTAAGACTGCTAAAATCCTAGTAAGCGTATACCTAGTTTGAAGCCAGGTTGAGAAAAAGCCCAGTGCTCAAATCTACCACCTTCTTGGTCTAGTTTACTGTACATTTATACATTTAGGCCTACATAAAGAAATCTAAACCTACTACAATAGCTAGTTGAGGTCCAGTATACTGTATTTTTAATGATTAGCCTACGCCCATAAGCCTAGTTTAAGACCAGTAAAATTCTTGGGGGGAGGGTTCTTTTCCGTTCTATTATAGGTCTAGCTTAGGACTGGTAAAATCGTAGCACAAGGCTAGTATAAATCTAGTACATAAACTGGGCAAGGTGAACTCGCAAATTTTTGAATCACCTAGAGAGTATCGAGGGTGAAGGGGGGGGATATTGGCCTGGGGAGGGGTCTTCCCCGTTCAATTATAGTTCTAGTTCAGGTCTGGTATCCTAGCATAAAGCTAGTGTAAAACTAGTATAAAGCCACCATAAATCTACTATAAAGCTAGTATATAAACTGAGCAAGGAGTAACTTGGGTGAAGGGGGGGGGGCACACGCAAACTCGCAAAATTTCAAATTAGGGGTCAGGTCGGGGGGCACTATTTTACAACTGGTTAAATTTTAATATAAAGCTAGTATAATGCCAGTATATAAACCAGTCAAGGTGAACTCGCGGGACAAACTCGCAGAATTAAATTAGGGGTCATCTAGGGTCAAGTCAGAGTAAAGACATGAAACATGTCAATAAGCCTAGCATAATATACTGTATTGGTTATCTGCCTCCCAGGATAAGCCAAGCAGAACTAGTATAAACTAATTCAAGTCTCCTCTTGGAATGAGTCTATGGTATAAAGGAGCTTAGTATAGTTTTGGACTGGATACAGTATACCGGATTCCTAGACCTAGTATAAGCCTAGTATACCAGTAAAGGGTACGCACGCGCACGCAAATTTCCAAATGAAGTTAGGACTCAAAGAGAAAAAATTTCAAGTCCCGAAGTCATCTGCGCACGCGTACGTAAATTTTCAACATCTGCACGTACTCGCACGCAAATTTTTAAATGAAGGTAGGGTCAAAGCGAAGATATGAAACGTCAAAACATAGAAAGATAGGCAGAGACCGACTGATTTCTTAATCAATTCTGCGGCGGAAAACCTATGAAAACGGGTCCCGTTCAATTGGGCGCGGCCAATTGGGTGCGAACTTCCATAAAGCTGAACTGCCAGTGGCGTTCTGAGCCGCCGGGAAACCGGGAGAGCTCCCAGGGCCATAGCATTTTGGGGGCACCAAGCAAGTGGGAGAAGAAGCAAATTCAAGAAATTAAAGTGATTAAAAAGCAATAAACTTACGATAGTTAGAAAAAAAAACAGATCTTGGCTATAATGACCTTAGGGGTTTTGGATTTCTTAGCGCAGCCAAAAAATTAAGATCATGTTTCATGTCTTTTCAAAATTTTGCCCAATCAGATATGTTGTGGATAATGCGAGACAAAAATATTTTAGAATTCTAGGCTAAGGCTTTAGAGCGGCACACTCGCTTGATCTGTCTCATATAAGTTTACTTTGGAATATTTCAGGCTAATGAGCCTTGTTGGTCTATTGTAAGTCTACTTTAGTATATTTTAGGCTGATGAAATTAGGGGGCCTCACTCGCTCCGCTTGTTCACCCCGCTTCTTGGCCTAGTATAAGTCTACTTTAGTATATTTCAGATGTTGTAAGCGGACCAGGATTGACGATATATGACGTCACAAACTTATGACGTCATTGACTTATAATGTCATTGACTAATGACGTCACAAAACGTATGACGTCATTGACTTGTGCCATCACAAAACATACAACGTCACAAACCTATGACGTCATTGACTAATGACGCCACACAATGTATGACGCCACAAAACTTATGACGTCACAAATTTGTGACGTCATTGACTTGTGAGATCACAAAACTTACAACGTCATTGACTTCTAATGTCATTGACTAATGACGTCACAAAACGTATGACGCCACAAAACTTATGACGTTACAAAACGTATGACGTTACAAATTCATGACGTCACTAACTTATGACGTCATTGACTTGTGACATCACAAAACTTACATCACAAACTTATGATGTCACTAACTTATGACGTCACTAACTTAAGACGTCATTGACTTGTGACGTCACAAAACGTATGACGTCACTAACCTATAACGTCATTGTCTTCTCGCAGATTTGAGCATCACTGCCACAATGAAAAATTCCCATAAGAATGATCCCAAAGTAAAGACATGAAACATGTCACAAATGGAGTTAAAGTTTTCAAGGGCCCATGACGAGCAACATTCCGGTAGTAAATTTACTCTCAGAACGCCTCTGTGAACTGGGCGCCGCTGGGAAAACTGTCACCACTGAAGAATGTAAGCTTGTTAGCGTAACCTAGAAGACACCACGTGTAGATCAATCCACAAAACATAGAGCTTTGCTTTGTCACAATTCATTCTCAAAACACACTCACGCACAACACAAATTCATACAGAGTCGACTATTTAGGCAAATTGTGAGCTACCGCTCTCAAGTACTCTCTAGGCTCCCTTTTGTCTTACTTAATGAGCAATGTATACAGGCGCTCGTCGCATCTCTAGTACGTCAACTCTTTCGCAGGTGGCTCTATACCTCCTTCAAATTGGTCGTAATCAACGTCTCTCGTTTTGTGGCATCTTCGAATTTTATCGATAAACTTACCTACAGTAGGGTGGGAGTACCTGAGTCGCCGGTGGAGAAGGCGAAAATGTTTGGTAACGAAAAACATTCCGGCGCCCAATCGAACCCGTCCCGTGAAAACGATATGATTTTTGTGGGAAAAAGGGAAGTAGGGAGAGTCTCAAAACTACGACTTGGAAAAATTAACAGTATTGAACCTCGAGTGCACGCATGAAATGAATGGACAGTTCTTTAAAAATTATTCAATTTTCCTGATGTTTTTTATCACACATCAAAGGACAAGACTTATAATATGATATCATTATTCAGATTGTATAGAAGCAAAAGCATTTAAAATATATCTCGTAGAAGTTCTTGTCAAAAAACAAGTCGTGTTACCTCGAAAAATCCTTATTCATGAAAATTACCTTCAGCAACAGAAAAGATATCCTGTGAGGATAATTTTTAATACAAAGTTATGAAAGCGTACAGTAGCCAGCGTGGGACATGAAGTTTTCGATCGACGTGAAAATTTAAGGAAGACAAAATCTGAGGGTTGATTTTTTTTTTTCTCGAAAAATTTTCTCGTTTAAATAAAACGCGTTGAGTCTTTTCTTATTAAAAAAAAAATTGTTTCTACCCACGATCGTTTACAGTAATAAGGAGATACGCTGATTTCGTTAAAATTAAAAGTTGCGTTAGATATCACCTCGTAAAAAAAAAATGAAAATAAGTGTCACTTTCATGTCAATACACACTATTTTCAGGTTTTAATATTGTTATTTCCTAACTTCGCTGCTTGCGTACAGCGTGCATCAAAAGAACGAAAAAAAAAATTTAATATTTTTTCTCAATTTGATACATAACAGACAGGTATCACATAATATTTCTGGTTATGCGCTTCGTACCCTCGTAGAAATTTTAATATTTGAATCAGTGAGACCCTACTAGTTTGTCAACCTTATGGTCGTTGAAAATTATTTCAGAACTTATCGTCTATTCACGCGAATAAAGTACAATTTTATTGAAAAGCGGAATGTGTAAAATGTGTACTTCTTTCTCGATGCAAAACTATTTTCATTGTTTCGAGGACGACAATAGGTTGTATCGTTTCAACGAAGAAAAAAAAATTATGGCGGTCAAGTTATCTGTCATTACCTAGTTTCGTATGAACTACCAACCATTTGTGACATGAGGTTCCGTGTGCCGTTGCTGTGCTTGCTGTCAGCTTATATCCTGTGTGACTAATTTCTAGCAAGCTACAAGAGTTCTGGCGGAGCGAAGTAAATAAAGACCATTTTTTAATCCACTTATGGTTGCCTAATCCAGCTACCAATGAGACAGAAAACTCGCGGGTTCTTTGACGGAGTAATCTTATGGTGTTTGGAACGTAGTATATCTGGCTCATTGAAGGGGCTGGGCCAATTGGAGTATGGATTATTGCATATTTAGTTACTTGAAGGAGCTATTTTAATCAGGCTATCAGTACTGCCAGATCTAGGAATTTTCAATATCTGAAAAAAATAATATTGGACTTAAACTAGGCTAGGACTCCCCTTGTAGTATACTCGCTTTAAATTAGTATATACGATAGGATTTTGACCGAGCTATAGGTGATAGATGGGCGACTTGAAAGGATTTTGAACTTCAAACTATAGGTGATAGTCCAAGCTACAGGTGATAGGAGAGGGACTATGAAAATTTTCAACCTTCAAGCCCCTTAGAAAAATTTCATCCTCAGAGCTATAGACGATAGGAGAAAAACAGAAAAACTGTCCAAGCCTCACGGTCATGTTACCTCCCAAACGGCGGACGTTTTTCCCGGAAAGACACCCCCGTCCTCCCCTGTTAATAATTCTAGATAGCGGACAAAGGCACAGTTAAGACCATCAACCAGCTAAAATCACTTTGCAATTATAAAAACCAGGACTACGTTTCGGACATTCACTCTTGGTTAAGCTAACCATTCTAGATCAAGTCAAGGTTTCCTCAAAAATTATCGGGAGAAGAGGAAGTCAATTCAAACTTGGACTCGCAGATTCTCAATAGACAGCTGCGGCCAAGACATTAAAAAGAGGAAACCTAATCCCAACCTCGCGAATTTCCATAGCGAATGAAAGCACAGTAAAAACATCAACCACTTTCCACCTCCTTGTGACGTCATCATCATCCATCAAATCTGCTTGCGACGTGATTCCTCTCCGTGATGTCATTAGTTTTTGCTGTCATCAACCTAAATTTGCCCTGACATTTGCGTCTTCAACATTATTTTTTTTTCTCTTTCATACTAGCAGATTTCTGGATTTGGATGCATTTTACACCTAATTCAAGCCTACTTTACTCTATGCTCAGCCACACCAGACCTAGTATGGGGCTAACAAACTCTAGTAGTTCAGAATACTGTATGCTAGACCAGAGCTAATATAGTCTAGCATACTTATTGCTAGGCCTGAGGACTCAAATCCGAACTCTCAGTTTTCTGTTTACGTCGATGGTTCGAGAGTCTGAGTCCATCAACGGGAAAGCGAGTGAGGAAATAAGGTGAGCAACTCGGCCTTGTGGAGAGGTTTTGGTAAAGATATTAAAAATGGCAATACACTGGTGTGGTAGATCTAGTTTGGGCCTAATATACCATACGCCACTCTCTAAGCCATAGGAAGACTAGTTTAGGCCTAGTTTATAGTTCATATCGCCTCATTTGCTGTATGCTAGGATCGAGAAACTCGAGCTCGGTCCGCAGATTCTTAGATTAGGTTGAGGGTGATTCCAAGTCCATCAACGGGGAGAAGGGGGTAAGTCGGCCTCGCGGATTTCCATTGGTTTTAAGATAATGGACAGCAACTGTTCTCTTTTTTCGCTCGAGGTTCTCCATTTCGTATCTTTTAGGTATACAGTATAGTAATAATTATTAATACAGGAGCGGATAATAACCAGTGCTTCAGGAAACGGGGGAGGAATGTAAGTAATAAAATAGGGATGGCGTTATATACCGGTATCGTACCAGTATCTTGAACGTTATATACCGGTAATGTATTTTATGTTGTAAGCCATTCAGCGTTACCCAGAAGACACCAAGTGGAAGTTAGCTTACTTGTCTTCCATCCACCCAAAGAAGGGTTTCGTCATAATTTACGAGTACAAGAACGTAACACACCTGTCTCATCCTCCCAGAGGAGCGTTTCGTCATAATTCACGCGAAATTCACGGCGTTGAAAAGTCTGGACAATCCTCTACCTCACAAAAGCATGCGCTGTGAATCAGGAGGCAGCAACATTATTATGATATTACGGCAGTCTCAAATTCTTCAATCGCGGAGGCGCAGACAGGGCAGTGATGAATAGACCGGCGCTGTCGTTTCTTTGGGCCTGGTACTGTCGCAGTCGCCTTACGTTCCTTCCTTGACTTGAACCTCCTGAGACTACCCTATCCTGTTAGAAGAGCACAGCTATCGCTGAGAACGTTTTGGGCGACCTCGTGTTTCCACTTACGACCGGAATCTTGAATCTTGAAACTTGCTTGGAGTTGATATTAAAAGTTGTATTTATTTAGACAGTCCTACAAGCAGACTCACGAAATACTGCTTTTATAGTTGAAGTGGACACAAACAAGACTGGAACTTCAACGTCCTCGTCTACAGTAACCCTTTCTGCTTCAACTTTCTTCAGAAAAATTTCAAGGGTCCCCACATGATCGTCATAATCAGGGATAAGCTAACAAAGTACATTGCGCCGTGAGAGGACAGGTTCTTCTCAAACTTGCTCTTCAACCCGCGACATATCTGACTAACTTGCTAGCAGACAGAAAAACAGCATCGTCTTGTGTCAAATCAGCTGCTGTATACGTATTAGGCCTAGTATAATCTAGGCTGAAAGTCGAAATTTTAAAGTAGCTCAAGGTATTGATGACGCCACAAAGCGTTGCGTCACGTCCCGCAGATTTTTAATTGACCCCCAGCCCAAAGACATATACATGGCATTAGGTTTTCTGTTTCCCTCCATTGACACAGTTGATGAAGGCAACCCCGAGCAGCTGACGAAGTAGGCTGCGAGTTTTCTTTGATACTATGCTAACGCTTGAGACCGATCTGACTGCCGACGCTTCTCGCGGGTGACCGGTCGAAATCGCTCCACTCTCCAAAAGGGATCAAATGTGTGACGCTCTATCTGCTTTGTTTCTTCGCTACTCGCTGATAAGATACGATAAGCGTTCCCGATTACTCTAAGAGCATCCACGTAGCATTTTAAGAGTGGTTGTTCGGCATCGATGTAACTTGAAATCGTGCACGAATCGACAGTCTACAAATAAATGAGCTTGGAAAAGTAATTCTCAAAAAAACTCTCAATTTATTGTAAAATCCTGAGAGAGTTCAGTTTCTAAAATGTTGTGACTTGGTACATTGTTATGCACTGATATGTTACGTTGAATGAAAAAAATTTCAAGTACCTACGTCATATGTCATCGAACACGTGAAAACGGAATCTCGTATCCTACGTTTACTGAAAATTAATAAAGTGAATTTGATATGATCGTCAAATAGAGCTCGCGTCAATGGAACGTACAGCGAAAAAGTTGTCCATAATTTATTCTAGGCATCGTATTCGCGCATTATTATGCCGATTTTTTTCTTTCTTTCTTTCTTTCCTTCTCAGACGTTTCCGAGTGCCGGTTATTGATTTTAAAAGCACGGAGCATTTAATTTTTCAAAGAGAAGCCGTATTCGCGACAAAAATAATAATAGGTGGTGTTGAAAGACACAGATTTTGAAATCTATCCTCATTTACGAGCTGAACTAATATAAACCTACCGGTACTATTCTAAAATAAAAAAAATGCAAAGTGTATATTATTGCATTGATTCGCTATACTGACCATATTACATCACATCCGGTGAAATGTTACCATCTTCGAGTGAAGTCAAACCTGTCAAGTGACATGACGGGGTAGCCGCTGTGGGCGACATAAACGACAAATGACTTTTTTTTTTTACCATCAATTAATAATATTTTACCAACAGATTCCTGTCTATATAGCTATAGTATGAACTAATCTACGAATGAAAGAAAATGTTGGAAAATATGAGCAGTCCGAAAAGCGGGATAACTTATTACAAATAGGAGTATAAAGTATGTCTACGATTTTATTTCTTTTCACTGACCTTTATCTTTTGCATCGTACTGTAAGAAAAACGTGAGATGTATCGAGATTATGATAACTGTGCGAGCATATATATACCGCCACTCAATTCCGAATCTAATAACAATAAAATGAATACAATTTATAGTTACACATGTGATACCTACTCGCGCACATATTTTATTGGGATATAATTTATCGAATATTTTTTTCGGAACAATTGTTTTGGAAAGAAAAAGAGAAAACAAACTGTAAATTTCACGTTCAGTGGAATAAGATGATTTCTTCATACCATTATCTATAGCGTGACACATTTGGGTTATAAAATGTTGTTTTGGAGAGAATAGTTCGTGGAAGCATTAATATACCCAAGAAATCGTATTTTGTGGAGAGAGATATTTCATTCGAAAATCATACTCTTCGTACTGTCAGAGATTTCTTACGAGGTTGATACTTGATGGCATGTTACAGCAAGAACAAAGTACTATGGTAAATATTGTCCCTGTGCAATAATAAAACGTTCTGAATTGCGACTGTTCTCGAGAGGAAATGATCTGATTACTTTTCTTATTTTATCTCTCGGAAACGATAAATCCGAAAATACGAGTACAATACATACGCGGTATTTTTATATCTTGTTAGGTTTTTTTTTTTTCCCGATATTTTTCGTGAAGATTTGAATTTCGATGAACGAAAGAGTTTTGATCCTCGACAATGCATTACTCGTACTCTTGCCTATTCGCGTTATTAGAAACTAAGAAAAATGGAACACGTGAGAAGAGAGCCCATCAGCTCAAGGTACTAATAATGTGAGAAGCGGATTGAATTTGTGAAAGATAAAGTCTATCATCGACGAGGAGAAAAAAACTTTCGCCGGAAATAGAGTAATTTCACGTAATTTCCGCTAGGACTACATCCCCTCCCACGTACAGCCTAATTATTAATTGAGATTAATCGAACGTTACATGCGAATATTCTTATCATCCTTCAACCTTTCTCGCCAGTTGGTACGGGATTTCTCTTCCTGACTACCGTTCAACGTATTAGAAATGCATTATTAGAAATGCTATTACATGATGGATTCGAGTTCGCAATTTCCACCACTCGAAGATGCGTCGAACAAATGTCTTGTTCTCTCGGCAATTTCTGTCAAAATTTGCCTTCTAAAGGGTTTCATATCGATTGACGGGTAATTGACGAAACTTACAACATTTATCAACCCTTCACCGAGTGGTACTCGGCTTACATCGTCGAAAATTTTTGTACATGGAGCGAGTATTTGAAATTCTATACATATATTGTACTTCTCTTGGCTGCGGGAATTCCTGGGAAAATAATACCGAAAATACAAGAATGAACGTTTGATTTTTGCATTCTAAGCGAGACAATATGCGATTTTGCGTCGCGAATCGTATGCGCCAATGGCTCAGAAACTTCGGGCAAACATATCGCCTCATAAAACCGCTAAGAATATATTTCCTTGGAACTTTTGATCAGCAATTAATAAGATACGCAGAGGCGCTCTTATAAAAGCGAGTAAACTGAAGCTCACGGTTTGATATTTTCGACCACATACGCCGCGCTAACCCTATCCTGTATGTGATCTTAAGCAGGCATGGGCAACCTTTTTCCTTCCGCGGGCCACATTGCAAAGTTGTTAAGGAGGCGCGGGCCGAAAATTTAAAAGCTACCTTTTGATGATTTAGCTTGTCGTTCGTTTTTTTACCCATTTCATAAAATGTTTGTGACGTCACTGCGGGCCGGATTGAAGTCCTTTGCGGGCCGCAGGTTTCCCATGCCTGCTCTAGAGGTTGTCATCGGAATTTTCACGGGAAACCTTTTTTATCGGCTTTTACGTCCATCATCCGGCCGGACGGCAAGCTCGGAGGTCAAAAATTTTCCAAGCAGTGGGGGGGTAGGGGAGGGTGGTTTGGTTAGGTTAGGTTTCTTTCACCACTTAAGAATGAAAAGAACAAACTGTACAAGATTCCTTCACACCACCTCAGGCACATTTTTGAAGCCGTTAACTGTTCTCCTTTTTACCTTCGCAATCTACATCTGTTCCCGAAGTTTTTGACAGGAAACCTGTTGTATGGGGTTCTTTCCGGAAAAATTTTCCGTGCGCCGTGTGGTGTCTAGCGGAAAGGGATTTATGAGAGTTTCGACCTCCAAGCTGTATAGGATGAGGCAAAATGATGTTACCAGTTGAATGGGAGTTTGAGCTAAATCTGTTGTAGCACGAAAACGCGAAACGTCGGATGTATAGTTCAAACGTACGAAATTTGTATCTCAATTTTATCTTTAATTTCAGTGACGACTTTTCTGAGCTAAGTTATGAACCAAAATGTGACGAAAACCAATCAATTTGTCAGGGTTTTCAAAATAGGGCTCAAAAATTATTTAATTTTAAAGTATTGAACTGAATTTCAAACATTTCGAGAATCAAATTTATGTTCCTGAAGTGGGAAAAATAATAGTCACAAAATAATGCGTAGTATCAAAATGGGCTAATGGGCCCAAAAATTTGATTCTGCAATGAAATTCGTCGGTGAGCTCGAACAGTTCACTCAAATGACCCTACAAAGCTTGAAATGGATGTACACCCCAAAAGAGGGTCCAAAACCTCTCAAATGAAAAATTGGATGATCTTTAAAATTTTGTACAATTCTTCAATGAGATTTGGCGCCAAGTTTGAAGCTTTGGAATAGATGTACGGCCCAAAAAAGGTCAAAATTCTTCCTCATAAAAATTGCGCGAGCTTCAAAACATTTTCGTGAGATTTTGCACTGCCCAAATGACCTTATGAAGTATCAAAATGGATGTGAGCTAGCATTTGGTTGTAGATTCACGGTGAGAGATTAAAGTAGGCCCCGTCTTTGATCAAAGAGGGCAGAAGTGCAGAAATTTGCGGTACGTTGGCCACTAGAATGAATGATACCGAGAAGCACGCACTCTGTTGTACGTTCGCGGTGAGAGATTGAAGGAAGCCCCGTCATTGATAAAGGAGGGAAAACATGGAGAATTTTCGGTTGGTTCACGCCGTGAGGCAAAGGTTAGAGAGAAGCTCGCTTTCTGTCGTACACTCGCGCTGAGAGATTGAAAGAGGCCCCATTTCTGATCAAGTAGGGTAAACGCAGAATTTTCGGTGGGTTCACGCTGTGAGGCGAAAGTTACGGAGAAGCTGGCTTTTGGTTGTACACTCGGGTGAGAGATTCAGGGAGGCCCCGTCATTGATGAAGGAGGGCAAACGTATAGAAAGTCACATTGTATCGGCCGCTAGATGCAATGATACTAAGAAGCTTGCTTTCTGTCGTGCACCCGCGGTGAGAGATCAAACGAGGCCCCGCCTCTGATGAAGGAGAGTAAACATGGAGAATTTTCCGTTGGTTCACGTTGAGAGGCAAAGGTTACGGAGAAGCTTGCTTTCTGTTGTACACTCGCGGTTTTTAGAATCACCCCGATTTTCATGTTGGGGAATGTTTTACCCTCCTTTGGCCGAGACTGAATCCCTTTTTCTCAGTAAATTACCCCTCATTGGGCACATTTGATCATGTTGAGGCTTCATCCAGTCATTCCACCATTTTTTTTCAGACTCAGCGCAAAATTTCATCAACTTTTCGAGAAAAATGTCGAAAACGACCGCATCTGCAATTTTGGGAAATTTTGATCCTCCTTGGGCCTATTCAATCATTTCGGTTCTTCGTTGAGTAATTCCACCGCACACTGATCGGAAATAAATTTCTAGCGTGACATAACTTGAAAAATCGGAATTTTTTTTTTCTGTCAAATGAGCATGTAAAGTACACTAGGAACACATAACCAAAGTTTTTTTTCTTCTGCAAGTCGCTTGACGATTGCTATGGTAATCAAAAGGTTAGAAATTGAGAGTAGCACTCCTCAAAAAATGCGTTTTGATGATGTAACAGCCATGCGGGTTAACAGCCAGTGATGGGCAGTTGTTAGTGTGTAAGTAATCTTTGTTCTGTCTTTGTTAGTGAGTGCAAAAGTCCTTCCACAAATTAGTAGCTTCATTGCAGTCCGTTGCCGGTTGTCTGGAGCCAATCCAGTGACGTTATTCACCTGTTTTTACATTTTTTTCACATTTGATGGACTGTAACTAATTTTTAGAGGTTTTTAGAGGTTCAGGTTTTGAATAATTATCTTCCTCTGGTCCCACTGAGTTGAAAAATTATCAACTTCAAGTCAACTAATGTCTACCCTTTGATCCCGACTGATTTTATTTCAAAAATAAGTATAAAAATTGCTTAGTTTTCAAAAAAAAGGTTATTTTATTCTGTTGTTTGGCGGTTGAATTCTTTGCTCTCTTGTTGTTCATGAGAGATTGCTCAAAAGAAGTTAGAAAATTGTGAAAAATTCATCATCATCGTTTTAGTTTACCCGTCAATCCCCGCTATTATATTAAGCAAAACATACCTATCCTAAACCTTATTCAATTTTAAAGAAGTGCCATTATTTTCTGTTCTCGAGTGATCAAGTGTTTTTTTCTTTTTTTCTGTGATTGTTTTTGAATGAAGGCTGACAATAAAATTAAGAATGGGGACTTGAACACTTTCTGGCAGCCTAAAGGATCAATGAGAAGTACACTTACAAAAACATATGAGGCCTTGTTTTGTCATGTGAAAGATCAAATACCAAAAAGGGTTGATGGTGATCAGGCACTTTCAGATGCATTGAAAAATAAAATTTGTGGTTTTGGATTAACACTTCATAAGGAATGGTGAGCTGCAAGATCAAGCTTGAGAATTATATAATGTAAAGTGATTGGAAATTTTCTGGGGTGCCCTTGTTGGGTGAAATCACAGTGAGTTGTATGTAAATGAGGCATGGCACTAAAATGGCATTTGAATATTTTACTCATCTTTATCATGCAGTAACCAAATTTTTCTTCTCACCATTTCACTAATTTTAAAATTTTTAATGTCATGTTCTTTAAAATTTTTGAATTATTGTTTGAACAAAAAATTATTGTCAATTTTGAATTATGGCAATTATACTCTTTTGGAGAGAATAAAAAAAAAAAAAAAAAAAAAAAAAAAAACAAGAAAAAAAATGAAATGAAAGATATTATGAAATCCTGGGCAAAAAACTACCATTGGTTGTTTCTATTAATTGATATGATTTAGAGGCATTCACAGGTCAATTTTTTGGATATTTCACTTCATTTTAAATAAAAATATTGAACATAATATAATTTGAAAAAACAATTACATTTTCAATAAAAAGCACTAATTGCGGTTTTTTGGATCATCAGCGACTTTCAGTGACCACTGTGTTTTCAATTTTGGAAACCTAAGTATAACTATTCTCAAGTTTTTCACCAAATAAAGAATTGAAAATGATCTAATTAAGAAAATCCAAACTTAGAAATTCTTTTACTAGGCTTTCAAATACTTATCTATTGACGTTTGAGTAATTGGATGATGAAAATTAATAACATTTTTGAATTCTGCATTGAATTTCACTCAAGATTGGATGGAAAAACTGCAGAGCAACTCAATTAGTACAATGAACTAGCAAGTGTCGCGCTAGAAATTGATTTCCGACCAGTGTGCACCGCCTTTTTCGGACTCAGCAGAAAATTTCATGTAGGATTCGAGAAAAATTTCGGAAATTTCGGCATTTTCAATTTTGAGAAATTTTGACCCTCCTTGAGCCCATTCAGTCATTTTTTTGCTTCCTCGAGTCATCCTAATGTGAGAGATCACGCAATTTCTCATTCCAAAAACATTTATTCTTGATAATTCACCACTTTGTGAACCTCCGCAGCAAAATTTCAGAACATTTTGGTCTATAACTCGGCTAAATTTCGTACATCTAAACTATACGTCCAACTTTTCGCGTTACGTCCATTCAACTGGTAACATCATTTTGCTTCACCCTATATAGATAGCTTGGAGGTCGAAATTTTCATAAACCCCTTTCCTAGACAATGCTTTTTCCAAGTTTGCCAGACACTACACGGCGTACGGCAAGTTTTTCGGAAGAGACCCCCATTGAATAGGTTTCCTGTCAAAAACTTTGGGAACAGGTTGTAGATTGCCAAGGTGAAGAGGAGAACAACTAACGTCTTCAAGAATGTAATCACATTTGACCGTGAAAGATCATTCAGATTGGGGACTAGTCGAGGCAAAAAGAGAGAATTTTTCTGGCGAAGCCAAATAAATAAAGATTTTGTTTCACTTCTACTAGTAAATGTTCTCATTTATATTTCAAGGCCACGCCTGCGTTGTGATGAAATCATGGCATAGTATACAGTAAGAAAAGCTACCTAGTCCCCGGGCGCAAGATCGCCCCCACGTATGTAAATCAACATTAGTGACGTAATTAGCTCATGACGTCGTAAGCGTTCATGATAGCTGCCTTTGGCGTCATCAGCACAGCTCGGCTTTCTTTCTTCCACTCTCTCTTCTATTCTTGGAATCACTCACTAAGCCTCCCTACATTGTCCATTATACTAGGCCTAATAGTAACACTGCTTGAGTCTCCCTCATACCCGAAAGCGCTCCACAATTTCTCAGCCGAAAACTCTGTCTTTTACTTTGTCTGAGTATGCCTTCCTTCGGTATGTTCGCCCATAATTTGACAAATCGTGTCGATTCTAGAATTATACACTTGAGATTTTTTCAATGTGTGAAAATTAATTAAGTACAGACTCTCTTCCAAAAAAAATGATTATGCCTCCTGAAAATTCTTGGCTTCATCCCTGTTAGTATGTACAACGATCTCAATTTTGTGAGGAAAAAGACTGCAACACAATCCCGAAGAAATTGCGACGGTGCGCGAGGAGATTTTTCACAATAGTTTCCAACCGCGGCGGGAGAGTGGGGAGAAACTCCCTGTTTCCTTGCCCCTACTGGGTAGGTTTCGCAATCTATGATATTGAGTTGATGAGATTTATATTTTTGTTGTCTATATTCATAGAAACGTCGATAAAAGTCATTGTTTTGTCTCCATTGGGAGCGATAAAGCAACCACAAGTCTAAATTAAAAAGAGTATAGACGATTTTCTTTTGCCTAAATTATGTTTCAATTCGAACGGTTACAAACTAATCGAAAATATGCCGGGAAAAAGAAAACAAATAATAATTTGGTCATCCCTCGTGTTCGCCTGAGTAGTTTTATTTTTAAACGGACTTGAACTTACGGCCTAATTCACACGTCAGAATTTTTTCCTCTTGCTTACAAAAGTTTCTTCATTTTATGTAGGTACTCCATTTCTAACGGGAATTTGTAGACGGGAACGACTACTCGTAACAGATAAATAAAAATAGAGAATGAAGAAAGGTAGGTACTGTGCAGTACTTTATTTCGACATTTTGCGAGAAGTAGATCTCTAGAACTGGCGCGAGTGGTGCTCTCATCCATTAATGTGATGAGAGGATGTTTCCTTCTTAGTTAAATGATCGGTTCGTTCGAAGAAAAAACTCGTTCTCGAGTTTTTCTTTTGTACGTACTACTCTTGAAAATGTTGCGTATTCCAAAGTATCCAAGCTGGATCATATTCATTCCATTAGCAATGCTCATCATTCATAACGTATCGATATTTTTTTTTGTGAATGAGATTTGTTTATTATAAACCTATTGTTGCTGTAATCAAGCAATAAAATGCTCTGATATCGTGAGGATGATTCGCATTCGTTATGTACTTTAAAACGCTTTTTTGAGCAAACGAATCCAATATACTCCGCTGCAGGGCCGCAGCCCGCCCATCGTCTGTGAAGAAGCAAGTAAAATTTTGGACGGGGTATTTTCTATATAAAAATGCAGATTTCTTTCCGAAATTCATGTAGTTATAGAGGGCAGGTGCACACCTCCTCAAAGTAGCGAAGGTTCTTCCGCAGGTCAAGGTCATCGATTACTTCACAAAGGTCAGATGTGGCCGTTTTCTAGGACACCCCCTCAACAAAACTGATCGATGGTTTCCTAGTATCAATCTATTCTATTACAATCATAAAAAGACTTTGAAAATGATCACGATCCATTAGGCTCCGCCAGAACATTTTTCGTAAACCCATGACTCGCATTCGTTGAAAAAAACTTCGGCACAACCTCGCATCGAAAGTATACCGTAGTTTTCAATTTTCCTCCATTGGCTCTTAAAGCTTTATATTTTTAGAAAAGTATTTCAAAAGGAAGCATGAAAATTAAAAATGATGATTAAGTTTTAGAAATGAACTAATCATCACATGTATGAACTTTCTGAGCATACCTTAATCCTGAAATGATTTTCTCTATAGCAGTTCATCAATTCCAACAAGTTTATTGTTTCAAAATTATTTCGACAAACGTTCCTTAGAACTTCCCTAAGATTCAGGTCCTGAATGACCGATTTAAAAGTCAAAAAAAGGATGAATCTTTGAGAACAATAATGTCTGAAATATTTTAGGCCGCATTATACTCTGGCCTATCTTTTGAACCTTTATCTTAATACGTTATCGCGTGCGTACGGCCAAATATTCATGAAATTATAGCGAAAAATTTTTGCGTATCCGCTCACGAAAAGTAAGTAAGCACTTAAATAACGACGTGTAATATTTTCCCCGCGACAGTATGTTGGGATATCACGAACAAAGATAGATAAAACGTGTGTCACCTTTTCTTGGCTGACGTTTATAATGTTTAATGGTTTCCGACGTGGAATCTGGACGCTTATATGTTTTTTAAGTGGAAGGTGCTCTGCCTACCTGAGATCGATTAAGAGAACACAGCTGCCAAGCGCTACGTTTCAGAGCATTCCGAATCGCAGATTTCAGAATTAGGTGATTACGGAATCGTCGAGCGTTGAGATGTACCTATAGGAAGCGCTTTTCCGAGCGAAAGAAAGATCGGTACAAAAGATTGCAAAGCTTATAATTTCTCTTACGTCCTCACTTTTTCGCAACTTCTCTCATCAATATTAAGATGAGCTTTCTCTACATTCTTCGCGTGGTTTTTTCTTGTCGAATAGCTTACTAATAGGTCCGTCTTATCATTTTTAAGCGGTCTTTCTCGGTAAAATTATATTCTCACTTTCCTTCACTGGTCTTCGTATTTATTTATTGTTCATAAAATTAGGAAGCTCTCTTTATTTAGTTTTACTTCAAACGCGAGAGAGACAATTGCGATCTACCCGCGGTACTCAAAACCACAGAAGAGACAGACTTCCTCATCGAAATATTTCCTTCTTCTCTGGTACAATGGGGTAGTAATTATTATTTCTCTTGAACATTTTATTATGATTGACGCAAAAGACGCGAATGAAGTCTTCAAAACTCCTTACAATTTTCTGGAGTCTCGAGAATTTCCATCAATTTTGAGTTGCTCGCACGATGTATAAGAAAGCGGAGCCGGAAATGAACGAAAAAACATGAAAACGGTATTATTAAAACTTCGCAGTTATTGTGTGGGAATTTTATCCATCCAAAATGTAGCTACAGCTATTATTAAAATTTAGCTCTCAGCTAATAACATTGTGTCGCCAACCTGGCGATATACGTATCCGAAGGAACACCGTACGACCGTACCTCTATTTCGTTCAACGGCTTATTTTCATACCATTTGTATGCTGCATCCTTCATGTTTTTGTTTTCACATTATAGTAAAACAATTCTTGGAAAATTGCTTCATTCGAGCTCGCACACGTTTTATAATTTACTCGTAAATTCTAAATCGCCATAATATTGTTTACATAATTCGTTTCGGTAACTAAGTTAGTGCTTAATATTCAAAACGTTCGAACGAGTTAGGGATAGTCAATTGGTTGATTGAAAATGACACTTAGAAACTCATTATTGGGTCATAGGTGAAAAACAAAGAAATTGAATCAAAGCGTCGTGATGCGCGTAAACCGCATAATTCAAACGTATATCTAGTTCGTATGCAAATAAGGATAAAGTTTTGTTTTTATAAGGACAAGCAATTATCTCGACAAAGGCTTCGTGTTTGGATTCCGCTTTGGAATTATAATCGCTTTTAACGAGTTACGTTGAAAAATCGTGTCAAAATGCTCTCATAACGTATTCGAGAGTATATCTTTGTAAACTTCAAGGTATTACACAGATTTTCCAACAACCCACTTCATGAAATGGGTAGTTATTGAAAAAACTCGTAAAGTCTGTAAAACTGATATGATTTTGTATTTTCCTTCACTTCATCGTGCGCTCAAAAGAAGCGTTACTAATCTCTCTTTATTTCTCTTTCTCCTTCTCTGTCTCTCTGTCTCTCTCTCTCACACACTTCTATGAACGCAAACACCAAAGCAAACGTAAATATATAATGCGGGGTATTTCGAGTATATATAGGGCTAGAGCATGACTTGAATCGAATCAGCGGACCGCTAATATAAAACATATCTTGAAAGCTTCCGTTTTCTTTGCGTGAAATATGAAATAAGTAGCCGGCTTGAGAAAATCAATTGCTTTTGTGGGTAATTGTTGGAATGAACGTTTATAAAGATATACATAAAATCGATAAAATTAGGTCCATGCCTGAAGTTACGAGATCTGGTGATACGGGATGTCGAAAAAAAAATTATTGACTATATCAATGAACAAATTGGTACATTCCGGCCAAATTACTTTCTGCGAAATCTCTTGTTCAGCATTATCGAAATAGAACATCCATGAATTCTAATTTACAATAATATAAATAGTGAAAAGATGATTTAAAAAGAAAAAAAGTAATAATAAAGACCATTTTTTAATCTGTTTATGGTTGCCTAATCCAGCTACCAATGAAACAAAAAACTCACGGGTTCTTTAACGGAGTAATCTTATGGTGTTTGGAACGTTGTATATCTGGCTCATTTGCGGGAGCTGGGCTGATTGGAGTATGGAGTATTGCATATCTAGTTAATTGAAGGAGCTATTTTAATCAGGCTATCAGTGCTGCCAGATTTAGGAATTTTCAATATCTGAAAAAAATAATATTAGACTTAAACTAGGCTAGGAATCCCCTTGTAGTATATTCGCTTTATACTAGTATATACGATAGGATTTTGACCGAGCTATAGGTGATAGATGGGCGACTTGAAAGGATTTTGAACTTCAAACTATAGGTGATAGTCCAAGCTACAGGTGATAGGAGAGGGACTATGAAAATTTTCAACCTTCAAGCCCCTTAGAAAAATTCATCCTCAGAGCTATAGACGATAGGAGAAAAACAGAAAAACTTTCCAAGTCTCAAGGTCATGTTACCTCCCGGACGGCGGACGTTTTTCCCGCAAAGACACCCCCGTACTCCCCTGTTAATAATTCTAGATAGCGGATAAAGGCACAGTTAAGACCATCAACCAGCTAAAATCTCTTTGCAAACATAAAAAACAGGACTTCTACGTTTCGGACATTCACTTTTGGTTAAGCTAACTATTCTAGATCAAGTCGAGGTTTCCTCAAAAATTATCGGGAGAAGGGGAGGTCAATTCAAACTTGTACTCGCAGATTCTCAATAAACAGCTGCGGCCAAGACATTAAAAAGAGGAAACCTAATCCCAACCTCGCGAATTTCGATGGCGAATGAAGGCACAGTAAAAACATCAACCACTTTCCACCTCCTTGTGACGTCATCATCATCCATCAAATCTGCTTGCGACGTGATTCCTCTCCGTGATATCATAAGTTTCTGCTGTCATCAACCTGAATTTGCCCTGATATTTGTGTCATCGACATTCTTTTTTTTCTCTTTCAGACTAGCAGATTTCTGGATTTGGTCACATGTTACACCTAGTTCAAGCCTACTTTACTCTATGCTCAGCCATACCAGACCTAGTATGGGGCTAACAAACTCTAGTAGTTCAGAATACTGTATGCTAGGCCAGAGCTAATATAGTCTAGCATACTTATTGCTAGGCTTGAGGACTCAAATCCGAAGTCTTAGTTTTCTGTTTACGTGGATGGTTCGAGAGTCTGAGTCCATCGGCGGGAAAGCGAGGGAGGAAATAAGGGAGGCAACTCGGTCTTGTGGAGAGGTTTCGGTAAAGATATTAAAAATGGCAATACACTGGTATGTTAGATCTAGTTTGGGCCTAATATACTATACGCCACTCTCTAAACCATAGTATAAGACTAGTTTAAAGTCCAATTGAGCTAGTTTAGGCCTAGTTTATAGTTCATATCGCCTCATTTGCTGTATGCTAGGATCGAGAAACTCGAGCTCGGTCCGCAGATTCTTAGATTAGGTTGAGGGTGATTCCAAGTCCATCAACGGGGGAAGGGGGTAAGTCGGCCTCGCGGATTTCCATTGGTTTTAAGATAATGGACAGCAACTGTTCTCTTTTTTCGCTCGAGGTTCTCCATTTCGTATCTTTTAGGTATACAGTATAGTAATAATTATCAATACAGGAGCGGATAATAACCAGTGCTTCAGGAAACGGGGGAGGAATGTGAGTAATAAAATAGGGATGGCTTTATATACCGGTAATGTATTTTATGTTGTAAGCCATTCGGCGTTACCCAGAAGACACCAAGTGGAAGTTAGCTTACTTGTCTTCCATCCACCCAAAGAAGGGTTTCGTCATAATTTACGAGTACAAGAACGTAACACACCTGTCTCATCCTCCCAGAGGAGCGTTTCGTCATAATTCACGCGAAATTCACGGCGTTGAAAAGTCTGGACAATCCTCTACCTCACAAAAGCATGCGCTGTGAATCAGGAGGCAGCAACATTGTTATGATATTACGGCGGTCTCAAATTCTTCAATCGCGGAGGCGCAGACAGAACAGTGATGAATGGACCGGCGCTGTCGTTTCTCAGGGCCTGGTACTGTCGCAGTCGCCTTGCGTTTCCTTCCTTGACGAGAACCTCATGAGGGCCAGTTATACAATCGAAAAACGTGAGATCACGTGACCGTTGATCTGCGGATCAAGAGATTTGACTGGCCGAAATCGCGAGATCAACGATTTGAACTGCAGTTCAACGAGCTGAACGTCAATTGTACAACTGGCTCTGAGACTACCCTATCCTGTTAGAAGAGCACAGCTATCGCTGAGAACGTTTTGGGTGACCTCGTGTTTCCACTTTTGACCGGAATCTTGAACCTTGGAACTTCCCTGAAGTTGACATCAAAAGTTGTACTTATTTAGACAGTCCTACAAGCAGACTCACATAGTTGAATGGGACACAAACAAGGCTGAACGTCCTCGTCTACAGTAACCCCTTCTTCTTCAAATTTTTTAGAAAATTTGACAGATTGCCTATAAAACGGAGAACAGAAATCAATTCAATTTAGCAATTGATAATAAATTGATAATAAAGTAAAGTTTGAAATACAACACATAACAACGACTAGCATCGGCGAATGAACAAAATGACTGGTGAATTTGATGGATGTCAAGAAATTGTCATTTCTTGGGATTGTATGACATCGTTAGTAAGGTGCATGTTTCCCTCGACATATTTATGTAGGCTGTAAAAGCTCGTTACGTCATAAGGTGATGATTTCTAGTTGGAACTCTTACAGAAGGTGGAATTGCAATAAATTAAAAAGAAAATGATGAGTTAGATATTCAGCGCGAGTTCGTTGCTAACCCGCTAATTGTTTTCGTCTTCTGGCCTAGTAGAATTTCTAAACCACACTGATGAGAAAATTTCTAAATACAACACTAAGACTCGTCTCTTTCGATAAGTTGTGCACCCTTTACTGATTTCATATACATCACTTTATTGAAAGACGAGAAGAAAGATGTTTGTAGCCTGGTAAAATGCATCTGTATAAAAGTTGAATTAAATTGACATGCTCCATGTCTTCGCTTCACTCTGATCCTAATGGGTCTAGAGAGGTCGTAAAAGCACTTATAGGATAACGAGAAGACTACTGTCCAAACTAGGCTGAAGGATGGAAACCTGAACTGTACTTCTAATGCCTAAATTCATATTCGGCGATATTCACCTATTACTAAGTCACGAAATAGGAAAGTGACCGTCCGCGTCCTCCTATTAGGGTAGTTTGATCAGGCTTCTAGTTCACCAGCCCTGTGTCTTTTTGCCTATACATACGCTTTACTCGTTGGCAAACTCCGAATTTGTGTAGAATAGGTTGCCTATCAATTCCCCAATACCCTACAACGTTCAATCTACCACCGGTCACTACGCGACGCTTGTCGGGTGTGTGTTGGTATACGTGCGTAGTCCCTGTCAGGAATGACATTCAAAAATTAATTCTCAAAGTTCGAATTTCCGATTAACATTCATCATTTTGTAGAATATTGTTCATGAAACCTTCATTAGGAGCGCTATAGAAGCAGAATTTGGAAATTCGGCTCTGAAAAGATCTCATGGCATTGGAAAAAAGCCAAATTTTGCAAACTTCTACAGCTTATTAAAAAAATGCGGAAGAAAAAATCCAAATTCTGTTTCTGTAGCGCTTTTAATCAAACCTTTTTGAAAAATATTCCAAAAAATCAGAAAATTAGTTCAAAATTGAAGTTGTGAGAATTAATTTACGTTTTCACTTGTAAAGCACACCCTTAAAATGATTTATTCTGCGGCACTGCCGTCGATATTCAAAAAATTACACGAGAAACAGAAGATAGTGACCGACGTTTCGATACGTACTTCAGAATAAATCATTTGTATATTTCCCAGTCGTGATCATCACCTTTTAATTAATTCTTGATATGTCACCACTCTTTAGGATGCTCCACTCCCTCCCCTCAGATCATCTTCTTTAATAAAGATATAAGTCGATACGAACAAGGATGTTTCAGGATTGGGTTAGAATGAATGCCGTCCGCGTCTCCTCGGGTAATCGTATGCGGGTGAGGTACAAAACATGATCTATTTTTTGTTTTACTCGTAAAAAATTATCTTTACGGAAAGTTTAAAATTAATCATCAATGCTGAAACAGATTTTCTACGTGTAGTATGCCGCTTTGTAGAACGCACGCACGGCGCTCTGTGTATGCAATTTTAGTGACACGTACGTGATTTCATTAACACTTAATCATATGAGGAAGATTAGAGAAATAAATTATGTAAGTTTCGATTCATAAAAATAATCATAGAACAACTCATACTGAAAGATCTACGCACAATTATGAATTCCTATAAGCCTCAAATATCTGATTCGAACTTTAATAGTCGTTGCTGTCGATAAATTTACGATAAAGAAAGTTTACCCGAACTGAAATATTTAAAGTCAACGCCGCGGTTGAGGAAAATAAGAGACGGAACGACTGTGGGAGCCAACGACAGAATTGAAAATGTGAAAAGTTTTTATAGCTGTAATCTGGTGCAGTTGATAAAGTTGTTTCACTTTTACATGTTCGTGAAAATTTCGGATTCGTATAGTGATGTTTGCCAGTGGAAAATGACTAACCAACAATAGATAGGTAAAGCACATCGAAAATCAACTGAAATTAAACATTTAATGACAACCTGCACTTAACAAATAATATCTAGACTACTCGAAGTACAAACAATATTATAGTGCCAGTCCTTGCTGTATGTATTTTGTAAAGTACCAAAAGGGAGAGCGTAGCCTTCAATAAATCAAATATACCGAAATTTGAAACCTTTGTCGAAGTCTATTCGTGTAATGGAAAACGTTTGAAAGGATGATTTATAGTTTCTGCCCCGCATCGCTGGAGTATGCATTTTTCTCGTAATACAGAGAAAATAGTACAAAAGAAGTAATGTAAAGCGTTAAGATTATTTTCTTTCTAATACTCTCAGTTGTTTTTCATAATATGTTCGGAAATTGCGCTGGTAAATACTCGTAAGACCTTCCAAAGCTTTTGAACTTTCAGAAACCGCCACGCAATTAATTCATGTAATATTCTACCTAAAACACAATTCAATATTTTGGTTGAAAAAAATTGTTTGTCTTAGGAAATAGATCTCTTCCAGATATTATCGCGAGGTAGAGGACATTCGATCTCAATACTCAAAATTATGCTACGTATATTTTTCCGTATTTCTTCGTTGATGAGATTCTCAGATATTTCGACGATGTGAGTGTGATTCTTTACGTCGACTTATTCAAAATCAAATGGCTAATGAAATGTGTAGTCGAAAGTTATGATGTAAAATTTGGTGATTTCGCAACTTCGAAGGTTAAATCATGGGAAATTAATTCGATTCTATCGAAAATTCGAACTTTAAGAACACGAATGAAGAGAAACTCGTATAATTCTACTCTTTTATAGCTGTTTTTCTGGAGAATTATAAACAATACACGAATGGAAAATTAGCATTAGGTTGTATACAACATTCAATGTTGTCCATTGCTAACGAACGATAGAATAGTATATTTCTAGATAAGCGGCGAAAGTGACGTTTTTCGCGATGAGTTCAATGTGTTGCGACACGAGCGCAGCGAGTAGAGCAAATTGAACGAGTCGCGGAAAAACGTCACTGTAGCCGCTTTTCTAGGAAGTTATTTTTCTGGTCGTATGTCTGAAAAGGAGAAGCGCTTTCGCAATACGTTACATCAATATTGATTATTGATAATTCAGAATCGTTGACTGTATCTATTTGAAAATGCTGTGCTGTGCGGTTGTTGGTGATACTCGTTGTTGGCGAAATTGTAATGAATTATTATTCTACTAATCATTATTTTTGTAAGTATTAATTTTTCGGTACATTCGAATCAAAACTGAAAGTTTCATTAGCACCTAACTCAACGAAAAGTACTGCTTTACTTACAGAATGAAACGTGCCTTCTGAAAAATCCTTTACGAGCCATGGCATGTAAGGAATTGCGCAAAGCTGTGGAAACTCACGTATACGATTTACTTCCTCGAGTATTGATAGAAAGGTATCTAGATGTGTACGAAACGTTCAAAAAGTGGAGACTTACGACGTAGAAGACTACCTTTATGGCAATTCCTTATTCGTCCATTTGATTATGTGTTTTATTTCGAATAACTATTAATGAATATCCTGTGATTTGAAGAAGTAATTCTATTTTTTGTTTGTGAATTTCGTGTTTTTGTTCAAGTAAACGGAAATAATATATTATTCTTCTACCGATAACAGTTAAGATCACGCATCCTTTCTGTTCATGTCTAAAATTTACCATGAAAGTTACTCGTACTTGAAAAAAATGATAACCTGTAAGAAATATGAATTCTTTTCTCGATCTGTTTGAGGACATGATTCTCAGGAGTGTTGTGAGGTTAAAAAGTATGTGATATAAGGAGACGCAAGCAATTTTAACTACAATCTCATGATCTATTTTGCACATGAAGAGAAGTTGAAGAAAAAGTATTGCAATTTAATTCATTCTTTATCCCTTGATTTTGACAAAATAACTCAAGGGAATTGTTAGTCAAAATGATCAACAGAAATCAGGAAATTTTCATGCAAATCGAACAAGAGGTATCTATTTCGCGTAAATTTGGAGAATGAACAAAATTGAGATCACAAAATGAAAAAATACTCCCTAATACTTACAGAAAAATTGATACAATAAGTTGTGAATGGAACAAAAAGTAAAATATTCTCCTGAAACAATTAAGTAAAAATCAAATTTCGAATGAAGATTATGATTTGAAGATGATAAAATCAGAAAAAAAAACGAAATCGTAGAGGGGAAAACGTTGAAATACACGAATACGAAACATAAAGAGGTAACTTCTAAAATGAATAAAAGCAAAATACTGGTAGGTAGTTTCCAATAAATGAACAAAAACGAGATCACAATTATCAGGAAGAAATGCAATTAAATTCTTAGGGCAAACTGAAAAATCGATAACTTGTACGTTAATGAAAAAAAAAATGAAATTCTTCTCTGAAGAGTTCCGAGATATTTTCCATTTTACGAAATTGTCGTATCTCTTGTTATATTTATCTTTTGATTTCTTCGGTAAGGCTTCATCTCTTGCCTTCTCAGCTTCCTCGAGAAGCTCGGGCGGCGTACAAATTTCGTCGGGCAGTGTACAAATTTCGTCGTCATAATATTCAATATTGGCACCATCTGCATCGTCTGATTGATCCATTATCACAATCTCACAATTAAAAAAAAGTAAAATTACAGTTTATGGACGCGTACCTATGAAACAACTGTGAATAAGAACTGAAGTTGAAACGTTCAAAACACCGTATTGCACTGCACTGAAATATAATATAGCTAAGTTACGACCGCCTGAACATGCGTCGCGGTGGCCGAGTGGTTAGAGTAACGGACAGCTACGCACGGAGAACCGGGTTCGAATCCCAGCGCCGCCGAAAATTAATCCGTAAATTAATTACAATAAAATGGTGGAGTTGAAAGAATGAAGCGGACAGAAAGAGCGACCCACGTACAACCGATGGAGAAAAGAATGAAAATCGTGAAGAAAAGTAAAAATTGTGGAGAAAAGTAAAAACAGTGGAGAAAAGTAAGTACAATAAGAAAAAGGGCATCTTTCACCACGGAAAATAGTTGACGAAAGCGCTTTTTGCAGACATAAGACCAGAAAATATTTTTCCGATTAAACTGACACAAATATCGACGTCGTCGTTAATAAAAAAAAAATTATAATTATCGTTTAAATTTTGCTTACTCACATTCTAAACCATTTCCTCACTCGAGCTAAATCTGATCAGATTACAAATTATGTGTGGTCAATTTCAGGTTCATGTACTCAAATAATATTCCATCAATTATGTAACGACACAAAAATAAAACATGCAAACCACGTCCATGAGATTTTCTTCCACGGTTCGAAGGATTAATTTTCTATTAGTTCATGAAGACCGTTTCGACTAAATAGAAATATAGCGTGTGCACAATATTTTCCACAAATTATGAATTGATGAAGTTGAATTGATTCTTCTTCAACTATAGAGGCTTGCCAACGATACTTGATTGTTTTTTTTTTTTTTTTTTTTCATCGCACATGGCTTATGCGATGAATAACACAATGTGTTACACTTGAATCAACAACACTGCGACCTTACAAGAGTAAGAAATTATATCTTTGATTGAAGAAAAAAATTCTCTATTTCGAATTAATTTTTTTTTTATAATCAATTTCTCGTCGACTGCATCAAAACTTTGACGTTGCCATTGAGAAAGAGAAGGGGTAAAAATAATTATTTGAAAATGAAATTCTAATCATGGACAGACGAGACGAAGAAAACAAAGAACAAACTCTCCCCTTCTAGCTAATCAACCGAAATTTTCAAAACCTTTTTTACGCTTGCCAGCTTGTCATACTTCAGGGCCCACTTCAATTATAGGCCTCATAGCAATGCTTGGGGTACTTGGGAACTTTTTGACCTCTATAATGATTGTAAATTGTCCTAAATAAACCAAAAATCGTCGTCGTCGCCAAAATACTACAGGCCTGGTGGCCTATTGTTGGGGTTGCCACTTCGGATGAACTGGACGTCTCGCACATCCTCTTCCGTGGTCTTTTTTGCGATCGTTTTCCTTCGGTCGTGTAAATGAGGGTAAATTTCGGTGACCTTTCCTTTACCATTCTATCCACGCGTGCTCGCGCCCTCGTCTTTCGTACATCTTAATTTTCCTGATTATTGGAGTCACCTTCAGCTCATTCAAAATCTCTACGTTCTTCTTCCTGTCCAGGAGAGTGTACCCTGCCGATCTCCTCATGCATCTCATCTCGGCTGAGAATATTTTTCTCCTATCGGTCTTTGTCAGTTCCCCGTACTTCTCATCCGAACGGAATCATTGGTAGTGCGAAGGTGTTACGGTGGTGACAAGTCGAGCGAGTTAGCCGCTTGATTCAGAACTGAACTCGAAACAATCTCATAAAAATATGTGGAGAGGAAAAAATTGAGTTATCCGCTGAGGTCATTGACTTTACGCTGCTACTCTGAGTAAGCTTGACTCATTCAACCGCCGTCAGTGTATGAATACATGCGCATTGATATACGCGTGCAGAAGTTCACCGCATTACTTACCGTACACTTGACTCAACAATGTAGAAGAAGATAATTATATTTTAAAAGGGGAATATATAAGTGCACGAAAAGTAAGGTGATTTGAACGAAAAGTATGAGCCCAAAAAAGTAGTACAAAATGACGAAATTACAAGCCAAATTAACGAAAACAATACTTCACGAAATCGTTAGTACTTACAAACAAAAATGAAAATAAATATTCCCCCAGGACCAAAATTTTTACATGTAAATTCAAATGCGATGAACGATAAACGCTGCCATTAAACGTTCACATACATTGCGGGAGAGACTCCCTGTTGGGCAATTTCTGAATAAAGTGCATGGATTGGTACAAGCGTGGTCTGAGAAACGCAATCCGAGTTCTGTGAACTGCGTTCCATTTGCAGACACACCCGACATCTCTCTGCAAATGTGGACTGCTGCTTACCAGTGGGCTGCAGGAGACAGAGCAATTCTTCACCGTCTTCATGGAACAAATTATTGCACAGAGTACTTTGTCGCATCGGCAATTTTGAAGAAGTCAATAACAGAAAAAATTCTGAGTAAGTACTTGAAAGAAGACGGCAAGTGGCGCTCTCTTGATGATTTCGAAGCCCACAGATTGGGAATTCGAACCATTGTCATGAACACCGCCGATTTGAGTAAATCAACATGCACTTGCCCACCATTCTTGAAAAGTTTGCAGTGCAAACATGTTGTGGGTATGTTCATACGCCTCAAATTAATGAAGGCACCACCACAGGCAAAAGCCATTCCGTTGGGTCAGAAATGGAAGCGAGGGCGGCCAAGCCTAGCCGCGCGCGCATTAATTAAATAACGTTAATTCTAATTAAATAACATTACTTCTAATTAAATAACATCAATTCGTTCAAATTTTCTTTTTTTTCGTGATTTTTTAATACTTTTGTGTAATACTCTAATTTTATGTTCACATTACAATTTTAATGCTTACTTTGACTTTTCCTTTCGTGAAATGCTTCTTACCACTATAATACACATTTTTTTCGTGATATCTGCCTTTACTTTTCATGCCGAAAAATCTCACCCATTTTAAAATTGTTCATAATTGAACATTGTATATGCCAGCCCTATTCAACTGGCGGCCAGCGGGCCAAATACGGCCCGCGAAAAATACGTAATGTGTACCTATACGTTTTTTTCTCCCTCGTCGAAAATTTTTCTGGCCCGTCAAAAATTCTTCACTGCAAAAGCGGCCCGACATGAAGATTACTTGAATAGGCCTGGTATATGCGTTGTACAGTGTCTCGCCTTACGCTAGACCTTGGGGTTACGGTCATATAGGCGCGGACGATTAGGCGCAACAGTCATTCAGACACCGCATTCATTTATACGCCGTGACGTATTTTTTGTAACTTGGTTCGCCTAAATTTTAAAATTATTTAAATGAATATTAATTTAATAAAGAAAATTTATAAAATTCATTTATTTGATTATAAATATTTTTAAATTTAAATTTTTAATTAAATTTATGATAATTCATTTAAACAAATTTAAAAAAAAAGAACATAAATCATATTTTCAAAACTGTATCTAAACAAAATATAAAAATAAATAATTCTAACAAATATAAATTTTAATATTAAATTTTCATTAATTTAAAAAAATATCAAAAATAAAATAATTAAATTGATTTTTTATTATTATTAAACTGGAATTAAATTGATTAATTAATTTTGATAATCTATCAATTAATTAAAATTTTTTTTTCTAAGTAACTTAAATTTTGATTATTATTTTTTAAATAATTCATGAATTAATTTCCTTCAAAATTTTATTAATAAATAGTATTACCTATTTTAATCAATTAAATTATTGTTGATAATATTTATTCACCCTGTATTAAAATCAGAATAAATGTTGGAATATAGTAGGGTTTCCATTACCTCTAGGGTTGAAAAATATTGTTTTAAAATTATTATCAGTTGGAGTTATTGTAATTCCTCTTGCTAATGCTCAATTAATTTTTGAAAATTGTTTCATTTTAGTGAAAAAAATTAATCCGCGCCTAAGCGCCTAATTGTTTTTGCGTCTACTTGAATGGGCGCGTACTTGATTTTTCAGTTCTTTGCGCCTAATTGTCCGCGCCTAAATGATACCAACCTTCTTTTTGTTACCGATTTCATTTCCTTGTATTTGTTACCTATTTTATTTCCATTCAGTTTTCTTTTTTCCTCAATTTTGTGACGACGTTCGCGTTGGGGGGGATGTTGAGATTATATCAACGCGCCCATCGTTTTTCCCCTTCCTTTTAAAGCTTCTAATCAACTGTGTGCCATGATCGGACATTATCTATAGAGTTGTGTACTCTTGAATCATGCGTTGTGTATGTGTATGTTTTCTCATATTATGGAATAATAAATTTTTCTCGCTGTGTGCGGCTGTGTGCTCTTAAACTTTGTTTTTTTGCTCCAACATGGTAGCAGAGCGTGGTTGCAGTCATATAGGCGCCGACAATTGGGGGCAACAATCATTCAGACACCGCGTGACGTATTTTTTGTAACTTGGTTCGCCTAAATCCTGTTCCCTCTGCAATAAAAAATTCATTTATAAAATTATTTAAATAAAAATATTAATTCAATAAAGAAAATTTATTTATTCAATTATAAATATTTTAAAATTAAATTAATTGAAATTAATTTTTAATTAAATTATTATTATAATAATTTATTTTTAAAAAATTTAAAAAAAAACAACAATAAAATTTTCAAAACTATATCTAAACAAAATATAAAAATGAATAATTCTAAAAAATATAAATATTAATATTAAATTTTTAATACATGATTAAAAAAAATATCAAAAATAAAACAATTGAATTAATTTTTTTTTTATTATTGAACTTGAATTAAATTGATTATTCAATTTTATTAATACTAAAAATATTAATAATCTATCAATTAATTAATTGGATTTTTTTTTGCAAGTAACTTGAATTTTAAGTATTAATTTTTTAAATGAATTTTTTTTTTTTTTTTTTATATAGTTTATTTGGAACTATCGTAAATTACAGAATATCTACCAAATTCTAGAGGGGGGTGCTTCGCGGAATTTTTCTGCATATTTATAGAAAACGATTCATACACAGAGGGGGGGGGGGGTAAATTAATTAATACAAGTAGGTAGTAGTTAATTAATGAGGTCCAACGGGTGTCTTTGGCGAAGCCTACGCATAGTGATGGAGTTGTCGAGCAATGCGATCGCTTCGATGTTCGGGTGGTTGTGTAATCGTTGAGTGTATTTGATAGCTTTTTTATTGATCGCAGTATTAACGGAGTCGATATTTAAATCAGTGCGGAATTGGTCGTTGGTAATGAACCACGGGGCGGAAGTAATGGTTCTCATGAACTTATTCTGAAATCTGTCAATTATTTGACGGTTCGAGTCGCATGTAGTACCCCAGATTTCACAGCCATATGTCCAGATTGGTTGGAAGATGGATACGTAAATCAGCCTTTTGTTGCGTAATTTGAGCTTGGAGTGACGACCTACTAGCCAGTGGAATTTTTTGCGAAGGAGGTCGAGTTGCTGTCTCTTCTTGTTCACGTGATGTCGCCAATTGAGTTTGGAGTCGAGGTGAAGTCCTAAATAGCGAGTGTTTTCTGAAAGTGAGACTATTTTACCGCCTATAGTCGTTGGTGTGTAACTGTGAGGTCGAAGTGTAAAATCGATTCTGACTGACTTATTTTCATTGAGCTTAACTTTCCAGTCTTGGGCCCAGGCATGAATTTTATCGACGGCGATTTGTAAGTGTTGTACAGCTGTGTCATAGTTTTCATGATGCGCTATTGCTGCTGAGTCGTCTGCATAGAGTGCGGAAGTGACGGTTTCATCATGCGGAAAGTCCATTGTATACAGAAGATATAAGACCGGGCCTAGGATACTTCCTTGCGGAACGCCCGCTGTAATAGGCTTCAATTCAGAAGTTTCTGAGCCAATATGGATTACGAAGGAGCGGTCTCTCAGGTATGATGCTATGAGGGAACGGAAACTGTCGGGAATTTTGTCCCGTAATTTATAAATTAGGCCTTCATGCCACACTTTGTCGAAAGCACTACTGACATCTAGGAATACTGCAGGTGCGAATTCCTTTTTCTCTAGAGCTTGTTGGATAGCGACCGAGACTCGGTTTATTTACTCAATCGCGAAGTGTTTTGTTCGAAAGCCAAACTGGATAGAAGGAAGGAGGTCTTTCTCGAGGATAATTTGAATTATAAATTAATTTCCTTTATTAATAAATATGATTATTTTAATTAATTTAATTATTGTTAATAATTTATTCAACCTGTATTAATATTGTTTGAGATTAATAAATTAATGATTATTAATAATAATGATCGAAATAAAAATCAGAATCTTGAATTATTTATTCGTGGATAAATTAAATCTATTGATAAAATTATTAAAGGAATTAATCAATTTGCTATTCTTCCAATAATAGCAAAGATTACATTGATTTTACTAGAATTTTTAATTTTTTTTGTTTCTTGATTTATAATTTGTGATATAATTCCAAATCCTGGTAAAATTAGAACATAAATTTCAGGATGACCAAAAAATCAGAACAAATGTTGGAATATAATAGGGTTTCCATTACCTCTAGGGTTGAAAAATATTGTTTTAAAATATTAATATCAGTTAGAGTTGTTGTGATTCCCCGTGCTAATACTGGTAATGATAAAATAGCTCAATTAATTTTTAAAAATTGTTTCATTTTAATAAAAAAAATTAATTCGCGCCTAAGCGCCCAATTGTTCTCACATCTACTTGAATGGGCGCCTACCTGATTTTTCAGTTCTTCGCGCCTAGTTGTCCGCGCCTAAATGATACAAACCCGTTCGAGAGAGGGGCGGAAGAGCGGACTGAGTGAGCCCCTGATAGCTGTAAGCCTAGAATATTGTTTACTAGACTTATGAAAGGGTCGAAAAAGTGGAGCGAGTGAGCTCCTGTGAAAGGTAGTAGTTTAACAGAATATTCAACGGCACTATACTGAAAAAGATATAAAACATTATCTTTATTCATTTGGCAACGCCACAATTCTTCTTTCTCATGTTGCTCTGACACCCATGAATTCGTTCCAATCTCTCAAGAAGAGAGTAGTAGTGGTACACACGCAAGTAAAGATGCATTTTTTGTCTTTGGGTATGGATAATCTATCCGAATTGAATTTTTAACAAAGTATCAATTTTAGAGCTAAACAGCTGCACTATCGCGGTCTGCATGTAATTTGTTTTATAATCGAAGTATAGAAGTTTCATAAACACGATTTGGAGCAAAGAGGAAGCTGGCAAATGGAACTGACAGTGAAATCAATGAGAAGAGAGTTCGACTGCTTGAGAGAGGGTAAAATTCCACACAGTCTCCTCATAATGCTGATATAATTTCGCACCTTCAATATACGTGTGGAGTCGTGGTGCAATGCTTGACCAAGCGCGAGACATCAACCGGAAGTAATCCAGACGTACACGAGAGTGTAAAGATATTTTTATATGTTGACTTCTATTCACACCTTAATTCTCTTTTTCATGATGTATTTTGACATTTTTCCTTTTCTCATTACTGTCGTTCCACATTCTTTTCATTACAATATACCAGAGAAAATGTGAAATGCAGTCAGTTTTCAACGTTTTAACGCGATACTCGGTTACACGGGTTCTACTTTGCAAACGTATTATTTTCCCTGCTCTTTATCTCCTTCTCACTGACGCAATTTTTCTTGATAACTTCTACGGTTTTTGATGAATAGAGTAGCATCACACGAAAGGGACGATGTAATCTTATTTATGAATAAAAGTTATCGAAAATATTATAAATTTATCATTACCGATATTTATTCATTGAAAAACAGCTTAGTGTTTCGATGGGGGGGGGGGGGGAATCAAATTCGAATTAGAATAATACCCTGTCAAAATTTTTTATACCATCTTCGAAACCTCGAAGGAATAATGGTATTTATTGTCTTACATTAGCACGCTGTACGAAAATCCTTTCGGAAGAACTACCGGAAGGACGTAACGTTGTACGATCAATAGTCAAGTTATACTCCTTCAATTTTTGTTAAGTCCTTTTCCAAGTTTTTTTTTTTCTTTTTTTTTCTCTCTTCTTTTTCTCTCTTTTTTTTTTTCTTCATATTCTTTTCAGTTTAGTATTTATGTGCATCCGTCGTTATACGTGGCACAAAGAGAACGGAGGAAAAGTTCAAAATTGGGAAAAATATTCTATTCAACTTTATAATACGCGGGACGAGAATGAAAGAATAAAATACAATTTTATTCCTCTTTTCAATTTGAAATAATTTCCTCAAATTTTTGCACGAATCAAACGTTCTCGCGGGCGTTGTAGATTTTATTTCTTATCTAAACACAAATAAAAGTATACACTCTATAACCCATTGTGGAAAATAGTGACGCGAAGCGAATCGCTACAATTAATTTTTATGTCATACAGAATTTCGAGAAAATGTCGAGAAAAAGTTTTTAATGGCGTTCGATCTGACGGAACAAATGCGATGATTTAAAACGGAAAACGAGAGAAAAAAAAATGCAGAAAAAAAACCGAAACTGAGAGAGATAATACAGGCAAGAAAATCATGACGGAGAGTACGTATAAATAGGTATGTCTATGCAGACTTGTCAAAGACTGTATCGCGTCTTCCAGGAGCCAATGCCTATTGATCACCATGTTTATTATTTTCGTATCGTATTTGCAACCAACATCGACGATCGCATCTCCTTTAGTAACTCCTATACTTTTTCTAGCGACCAGCGGAATTTTAAAATGAAAATAAAAAACTAGCTCGTAACGAATGTGCCATTGGCAGCGTTCGAGAATATTATTCTCTCAGTAGCGACTTGCTTATTGGATTAACTCTCGTTCCCAGGAAAATAACAATTTTACTATAACGTGCTCATGTTCGATCATAGAAGCATTTACTGGTTACTCATTTTACAGAATTCTAATTGAATGAGGTAGTTTGCATCGAGAGAAACACTTTTTTTTTCCTTATAAAAATTTAAGAAATGAAGAAGCTAGACTTCCTTCAGCCGAATTTGGTCAGGAAGAGAAGAAAGTAACACTATCGTTATTATGGTTTCAAATGTATTGTATAGACTTGCTGATGAGATCGAAAAAATCAGTGAATTCATTCTTCAGAAACTGACGTGGCCCTTTATTTGAAAAAGAGAGATTTGCTGGCGGTACCAACTAAACAAAGATCATGTTTCATGTCTGCTAGTAATTGACCTCATTTATATATACGTATTTGCTTTGTGATGAAATCATGGTCTACTTTGTGAATTTTTTCAACTGGCGTGATAAACTGTCTAGCTTAGGGAGCAAGCTCTTCTTGATTTATTGCATTTTGAGCGGGTCAACCACAGAGGCACTCGCTCCGCTTGTTTGCCCTTGTGCTTAGATTAATAGAGGCGTGGCAAACTGTAAGACAACCCTGTTTTTGGATTATAAGCGTAGTGTACTGTAAGTTGAGGTATCTTGTTCAGAGGGGCTAACGAGCGAAAAATTCATTCCCGTATAAATATAAACCATGATGACGTCATTAGATTGTGACGTCATACATAACCATCC
This sequence comes from Aspidiotus destructor, assembly GCA_035079395.1. Taxonomy (NCBI): domain Eukaryota; kingdom Metazoa; phylum Arthropoda; class Insecta; order Hemiptera; family Diaspididae; genus Aspidiotus; species Aspidiotus destructor. Next base: position 2,344,387 of record JAVHKZ010000003.1, on the reverse strand, counting down.
ATGATGACTGCGTGTGACGTCATTGGTACAGCTTGGGCTTCTTCTTTTACTTACTCTCTTCTGTTCTTGGGATCGCTCAGTGCGCTCGTAAGGCTTCCCCACAGTCTTCATTACATCAGACGTAATAGTAAGACTCAAAATAATACATGCAATACTAAACAAAAGATGTGAGGACCATAATGGAAATACACAGTTCGATTTTTGGACAGAATGGGTTGTCGCGAGGCCTGCAAACTTATACATCGATGCTGCGGTATAAATGTTCCGTGCCATCGGTTATCTAGAAGCCTTAGAATGTATCAAGCGTAAAAAAAATGCTAGAAATATTAAAGCAAACTAACGTATAGACCGAAGAGACCAGCGCGTAATGAGCCGATTGCATTGCTTGCCGTGGTGAGAATGGAACATGCAGCCCGGTTAAAGGAAGTGTGGCGAGGATGTGTCTTGTCTCAGCCTTATATTCCGGATCAACTGTACAATACCAGTGATAACATCTACAATTATACGTCGTTGTCAGCTTCTTCTTGGTTTCTTGTTTGACGTCTCAATAGATGGTCTCGTTCCAGCCATAGATTTGCGCAAACTCTTGTGACTCGTTTGTGCATTCCACTGTCAGCAATTCAAGTCGAGTCCTTGATCTTTCATCTGTGTAGGTATTACACCGTTGGCATTGAGGATAACATTCGTGAGTCCAAATTGAATTTGAGCCTTTGCAACTATGGACGGCGCTGCGGACTCGTTGTGTTCATGAAGTGGTGACGCCGGCTGCACGAACTGTAGCGTAATTTGCCACAAAAGGGGCGCATTTCTTACGAAGACGTCTACAATCCATTATAAAGACGTCGAACGGTGGAGGAACGAGTGTCGACAGAAAGCAATTTGAACGATGGACAGGTCGACTCTTCCGGCAATATATGCAGAATTTCGTATTTTCAGCGGTTGCAAGCGGAAGTGCGAGATGAGTAGGTCGAAGGTAAAGCGATGTCTAGTATATCCGGTTCAGTGGACCAGTTGACTTTCATCCAAATCTGTTCCTTGACTCTTGACCTTTCTGGAATTTGTTCACAAACGCTTGAAAGGAGAGATGTGGAAGGTGTTACAGGAACAGCGGTTTGTGACGTTGATGATATCGGTGCAATGATCGTCAGATTTGAAGTAAGGATAATTGATCGTGCTTTTCGGTTGGATTGACGCAAGGTATCTCCAGTGGCGTTTCTTGTCTTCCTGCTGTACTCGGATTACGTCGCGTTCTACATGTTGAAGGTTCTTCGTACTTGATTAGCGTTTGCACAGGTTCTTTTTCTTTACGGCACCTTGTCTTCTGCTTCTGGTATTGGCGCGTTTTGGTGGTAATAACTGCAGAAGATTATCCAAGCATCGGATTCAGGATTGTATAAACAACGCTTCTTTGATAATTTTTTTCTGTTCGTTGCGGTCGTGTGGGATGGCGTCAGGTTTGACGTAGCATATCCCACTTCTAAAGTAAATCAAAAGATCAGAAGGAAGACTTTCAAGAGACGTTTACTGTTCTGTACCATACAACATAATCACAATTGTACCGTACATACTGAGGTATAGTAAAGATAATACAGATTGCTAAGCATGTAAATATTCTTTCAAAGATGCTGTATATTCCATTTACATACATATTATGTGATGCTGACAATACTCTAATTTTGGTAAACAGTCAAGCGGAGCTACAAAGAATGATGGACATGATTGTTGATTATAGCAAAAAACTGGGATTCGCAGTCAACACTTCTAAAACAAAAGTTGTAGCATTTACTGAAAAGTAAGAAAAATCCGTGTATGCTATAAAAATCGAAGAAAAAGAGTTTTAGAGCAAGTAAGATCGATCAAATATCTTGGTACAATTCTGGACGAGAACTGCGCTTTGAAGAAAAAAAAATTTAGAGGCCATCCTAACTGGTCCGCCTTCTATTATTATACTGTATATAGCCGAGATTCCGAGTCTAATAAGTTCAACGCGCTCGCGATCACGTTGGCGTGAAAGTAAATGAGTTGGCAGGGTTCTGCTAGGTCTGATATAATGAAGGCTGAAAGTCAAAATTTTCCAATACCCTAAAGTAGGTCAAGGTCAATGTCATTGATGACGTCATAAAGCGTCACACGTCACGAAGTTCACAGAAACACCCGATGGGATTTGAAATTTTTCCAAGTCCCTAAAGTAGGTCAATGTCATTGATGACGTCATGAAGCGTCACACGTCACGCAGTTCACCAAAACTCCCGGGTCAAGGTCATTGATGACGTCATAAAGCATCCCGACTGAAAATTGAAATTTTCCGAGTCCCTAAAGTAGGTCAATGTCATTTATATGACGTCATAAAGCGTCACACGTCACGCAGTTCACAGAAACTTCTGGTGGGAATTGAAATTTTTCCAAGTCTTTAAAGAGGGCAAGGTCAAGGTCATTGATGACGTCATGAAGCATCCCGACTGGACATTGAAATTTTTCAAGTCCCTAAAGTAGGTCAATGTCATTTATATGACGTCATAAAGCGTCACACGTCACGCAGTTCACAGAAACTTCTGGTGGGAATTGAAATTTTTCCAAGTCTCTAAAGTAGGTCAAGGTCATTGATGACGTCATGAAGCGTCACACGTCACGCAGTTCACCAAAACTCCCGGGTCAAGGTCATTGATGACGTCATAAGGCATCCCGACTGAAAATTGAAATTTTCCGAGTCCCTAAAGTAGGTCAATGTCATTTATATGACGTCATAAAGCGTCACACGTCACGCAGTTCACAGAAACTTCTGGTGGGAATTGAAATTTTTCCAAGTCTCTAAAGTAGGTCAAGGTCAAGGTCATTGATGACGTCATGAAGCGTCACACGTCACGCAGTTCACCAAAACTCCCGGGTCAAGGTCATTGATGACGTCATAAAGCATCCCGACTGAAAATTGAAATTTTCCGAGTCCCTAAAGTAGGTCAATGTCATTTATATGACGTCATAAAGCGTCACACGTCACGCAGTTCACAGAAACTTCTGGTGGGAATTGAAATTTTTCCAAGTCTTTAAAGTAGGTCAAGGTCAAGGTCATTGATGACGTCATGAAGCATCCCGACTGGACATTGAAATTTTTCAAGTCCCTAAAGTAGGTCAATGTCATTGATGACGTTATAAAGCGTCACACGTCACGCAGTTCACAGAAACTCTAGGTGAGAATTGAAATTTTTCCAAGTCTCTAAAGTAGGTCAAGGTCAAGGTCATTGATGACGTCATAAAGCGTCACACGTCACGCAGTTCACAGAAACTCCAGGTGAGAATTGAAATTTGTCCAAGTCTCTAAAGTAGGTCAAGGTCAAGGTCATTGATGACGTCATGAAGCGTCACACGTCACACAGTTCACCGAAACTCCCAGGTCAAGGTCATTGATGACGTCATGAAGCATCCCGACTGAAAATTGAAATTTTCCAAGTCCCTAAAGTAGGTCAATGTCATTGATGACGTCATAAAGCGTCACACGTCACGCAGTTCACAGAAACTCCAGGTGGGAATTGAAATTTTTCTAAGTCTCTAAAGTAGGTCAAGGTCAAGGTCATTGATGACGTCATAAAGCGTCAGACGTCACATCACGCAGTTCACAGAAACTCCCAGACGCGGATGCGGACGTTTTCTTAGAATGTAATCCCCCTAGCAAAATGGATAGTGGGTTCCCCGCTAATAAGATTGTGAATCGAATAAGCGTGAACAGTGTTTCTGAAGATGAAAAACTCGTTTACAAGAAGAGAACTTGACCCGGAAATACGAGTATACTTGACTATAAGGGAAGATGGCTGACCTGGAGAAGAAAGAATTGTCATGATTCTTATCAAAGATGGCTAATTTGAAAGTGGCTAGGACATCAACAACGGGGTTAGAGTTGATTTATTTTGGTAGTTGCGAGCTATGGTTAATAATTTATTAGTGAATAATTCTGTCTGATCAGCAGAAAGGTAGTTAACCTGGAGTAGAAGTTTAACGTGACGTCATAGAAGTGTGATTTCATATAGAGGATACACTCGGAAAAATTTTGACTCGGAATGTTTGGCGGGAATTCCCAAAATGGAGTCAAGGTCATTTATTTCGTTACGCAAATTTCAGAAGGACGCCAACAGCAAAAATCGGACTAACTTTTGAACTACATTGTGTGCGATTGTTCTAGAAGGGCGCAACTTGGCACGATTTTATCGGAAAAATTTTCGTTCACTTCCTTTGAAAGGCCATTCACGCGCGAGATAGAGAGCAAATAACATCAAAATAAACTAGGATTTGTGCATTTGTCTATCGTTCCCGCAACCACTTCTCTTACGATTTAGTTCGTTCCCACGTTCAAATTCGTTTGTTCCTAATGCGATATGAAATTCAACGTGAACTGTCGTAGGTGATTTTTTGCGCTTATGGTTCTCGTGTTCGGTAGCATGCGTCAGTTTCTCGCGATTTGTCCAAATTGACGAGACAGTTGTCAAAGTGAAACATTAATCTCGACCACCATACATTAATCGCGCACCATTTTCAATTTCCTTCACTACGGAGAGCTTCTTTTCTAATGAAATCGCTTTACGTTTTCGACATAATTCTCGCAGAGATAGCGCTGAACTAACTGAGGTTGACTACACAATACTCCGAACACAGTAGGTACATTACAGTTTAATTTATCTCTTGTGTCAGTGTTTTCCAGCAGATTTCTGCAAAAATACACTCAAATACTATGCTACAACCGAAATCTGACGACGCCCTAAATTCTATTCTTTTTTTCTTCACCTTCGTCTTTTACGACTGAGGCTTAAATGCAAATGTAGAAGAACCGTTAGATATAAATATAACTGTTCGCTGTTCTGCAGATATATTGTAGGGATACAAATCTGCATCTTTTTCTCGCTCGTATAAATTTTTTCGATAGCGCTGTTTGAAATTCTAACGGTGTTCCTTAAATGTGTAAACAAGATGTATAAAGCGCTTGGTAAGCCGGAGGATTTCGAGTTCAACATATCCAAAGTGACGAAACGTCTGCTGTTCAAAACTATACAATCTTGCTGATCACCGCTAGGTATTCTAATCATGTAAAGATAGTCCTTCCTCAATCACAATATTTTGCGATATGAAAGTTTCTTGACCGCAAGAAAAGAATTTCCGCAATTTACGAGCCAACGTCTTATCAATAAATTATGAAATGTCATAGGTTGATATTTCACTCGACAAAAACGCAACAGTTGAGTAAATGAATTATGTAATTGATTGGTCTCATTACTGGAATTTCAAGTTCGAGTTTGCTCTCCCTCTCAATCGACTGAATGGGATTCTCTTCTTAAAATTCCCCAACGTTCTGTGTGCGTATGCAATCCGCATGAGCGACGCATTTCATTCCCTAGAGAGAAACCTGCGCGTTTTTTCTCTCTGATGAACAAAACGTGACTTTGCACCCCTGCACCATGGAACAAAGCACGTGAAGAACGCGTCTCCATTTATGTGAACCGGAAATCATTTCGTCTTACCTGGTAGTTGGATCAAACAAGATATTGAAAAATTATCTTCATGTATTCGGCTCTGCCTGAATATTTTCGGTATAGGGTACGTATTATCACGAATTGAATAGAAGCTGACGCGAGACTTCCATAACTGTTGCCTCGTCCTTTAGCGCCTTGGGTAACTTTACTCCCACACTATCGCTTATGAATTGTCGTAAATACCAGTGATTTCCAGTCCATCGAAACTGGAACATGATTTTTCTTTCTTTATTTTCGTTTTGCGTGGCTCCAAGCGTTTTTCAGCCTAATATTCAATGTCTTGTACGTATAAACTTCAACCACATCCGCTTGCTTCGTCGCTGAATTTCTAAAAACTTTCGAAAATTTACCTGAATCGAAAAAAGTTGTTACCTACATATTATTCAAATCAAATAATGACCCGTTCTCGAGTTTAAGTCGTTTCTTGCCTCAAACGCGTAAGAACTTTGTAATCTCACGATTTTTTTGATTTTTCAAGAGTGTGTGGAAAATGAAACTGAAGTAGAGGTATGTAGGAAAGCTCAAAATGGTGGAAAAGTTTTAAAGAAAATAAGAAAAAAATACGTATAGGCTATGAATTGAAATTATAAATCAAAGTGTAAGTGCTTCAAGCACTGTCAAAATGGTGTAACAAGACGTTGGAATTCAGCGTCTACGAACTAAACCATCAATTAACAGCCTAAAAATATGGTGAAAAGTATCGAAAACTCGAGTGATAAATTTTATCGTAACCATTAGTAGAGTTTTGAGAAGGAGATGAAACAGAAGCCTTTCACTTTTCAAAATCACTATGTGTACCTTCTTAACTTTCCTATAGAAATGGAAACTAGAAAATATCATTATTCTACTCTCGAATTTATTAAATTTATGTGGCTCAAGAATTACCAAAGTGAGCACCAGACACCCAAAAATTAACGTAGCAATATGAAACACTCTAAAAATACAATGGAATCGAGAAAATATTCTCCGCATTCGCCCACGTAATCCTGAAAGTTTCCACATGAAATTTAGGTGCCTATAGAGAATGTGACTAACTTCTAAATTTGCTCCGCCTCTTTTGTTAGAAACAAAAGGAGTACTTTTTTTAGAGCGAATGTCTCTGAGATAGCGAAAGCCAAAAAGAATTCTATCGAGGCGAAAGAAAGTGACGAGACTGAGTAATACGAATACTATTTGCATCATGAAAGAAGAAAAAAAAGGAAGAAAGAACGTATCTTAGTATACTGAATGTCAATGCACTGCAATGTTACTTTGTAAAAGCGAAACATTGTGGAGGATCTTCGAGGCAAGTGAAGAGTCTCACTATTATTCTTTCAAAATTATCGTCTTCATTCTTTTCTTCTTTAAATATTTGAAATATGTTACATCTTTAACGTTGAAATCAAGTATGCTTACTTCTGTGACATGATATTCTGAAGAACGCACATGCACTCGGAGGGTGATAAATAGGAAACACTTACGTATACCATGAGTACGGTACCGCGTCAATTAGACTCTTTTGCATGAACATTTCTGCACCTACATTTGTGAGGACGATCACAGTGTTCATTTCGACGACATTGTGGGCAGTTTATAAGAGTGAAATGCCGCGGAGTCGGAAAGTATACACCTAAACTTTTGAGTGTATCGAGTCAACAAAGAGGCAAAAGTGCGTTTACAATCTTTAGAAAAATTCGAGACATTGTAAAGGAACTTGATGTTTCAAACACGTGTAAAAATGTTCTTCGACATTTTTTTTGAACGTTTGTTATTTAGCTAAATGTAATCTTCGCGAGCTCTTTTACTTTTCTCTCGAAAATTGGAAAAACCTCTCTGATTGCCATCAACTCGACATAAATTCTTAGCTTACAATCGAAAATCAAGAATGGCAGTAAAGTAAATAAGGTTTACTGTTTTATATTGTGCGGCTGCTTCCTCACAGCTTTTTTTTTTTCAAGAGGACGGGGGATGTTCTGAAAATATTTAATTTTGTCACCGAAAACTGTTTCGAATTGACATGTTTTAACTCCACGCACACTTAGTCTATTTGACAATCATCAGTTAGTATGCCCGCAGAGTGTGGTAGTATTAACCTGTGCTTTTGTAAGACTTTACGCCTCCAGAATTTCGGCATAACTTTCGTACTTGCTGTAGAGACCTCTACGCCTGAAATCTGTAGGGTATTTACTAATTCCTAGGTTACATATTATCAATTCAGAACTCAGAATTTTTGCGTTTTTGGGAGGCCGCCAACGACATTATTACCTGCATTACTTATTCTGTATACGTGTGAAAAAATTGACTGTTATCAAAATGCTGCACTAATTAAAAATTTCCCAATTCAATTTTTTCTCAGGTATACTTAGTTCAAAGGTTACCATGTTGACTATTTTTTTTTTTTAGAAAAAAGGCAGAAGCCAACATGTCTTTTTCAGAGAGATGTAGTTTAGCATTTCAAGTGTTTGCTCCATGATAGAGGCAAACTCAAGATCAGTAGACGTACGAATAGGTCTGCTCATCCGAAAGCGGCACGATCAGAGAAAACGAGTAGGGCTCGCAGCTACGTCATTTTCCCGTGTATTTTAAATGGGTGACGTCACTGCGAGCCCCGAACGCGTTGACACTCCCGGCCTCACCCGCCGCTAAAATCGTTCGAATGAGCACACCTGCAAACTAGCTAACGAATTCACTCACTGTTTTGGTAAAATAAGTCTCCTGTACAAAAACTGTACTTCAATTCGCGTTACGCAGGTACTTCAATAAAATAATTCAAATTCCAAGGAAATTATAAATTGGAGTGAATGAGAACAAGGACAGAGAAAGAATGAATAAGTCCCTAAAGTAGGTCAAGGTGAAGGTCATTGATGACGTCATGAAGCGGCACACATCACGCAACTCACAGAAACTCTTGTGGAAATTGGAATTTTTCCTAGTCTCTAAAGTAGGTCATGGTCAATGTCATTGATGACGTCATAAAACATCCTGGTTGGAAGTTGAAATTTTCCTCAAGTCTCTAAAGTAGGTCAAGGTCAAGGTCATTGATGACGTTATGAAGCATCCGGCTGGAAGTTGAAATTTTTTCAAGTCCTTACAGTAGGTCACAGTCAAGGTCATTGATGACGTCATAAAACACCCTGATTGGAAGTTGTTTCTTTATCAATGTTTTTCTCGTACTTTTTAGTATAGTTCACAACACCGAAGAAGATAGTTAAACTATCGAAACGTCGGTCTTTTGCTTTTTCAATTGTTTATTTCGACGGCAGTGCCGCAAAACTTGATAAGTTGAAATTTCTCCAAGTCTCTGAAGTAGGTCAAGGTCAAGGTCATTGATGACGTCATGAATTATCTTGGCTAGAAGTTGAAATTTTTCCAAGTCCCTAAAGTAGGTCACAGTCAATGTCATTGATGACGTCCTAAAACATCCCAGTTGGAAGTTGAAATTTTTACAAGTCCCTGAAGTAAGTCAAGGTCAAGGTCATTGATGACGTCATAAAGCATCTTGGCTAAAAGTTGAAATTTTTATAAGTCCCTTAAGTAGGTCAAGGTCAAGGTCATTGATGACGTCATAAAACATCCTGATTGGAAGTTGTTTCTTTATCAATGTTTTTCTCGTACTTTTTAGTATAGTTCACGACACCAAAGAAGATAGTTAAACTATCGAAACGTCGGTCTTTCGCTTTTTCAATTGTTTATTTCGACGGCAGTGCCGCAAAACTTAATAAGTTGAAATTTCTACAAGTCCCTAAAGTAGGTCAAAGTCAAGCTCAATGATGACGTCATAAAGCGTCACACGTCACGTCGTCACGTCACGAAGTTCACAGAAACTCCCAGACACGGACGCGGACGTGGACGTTTTCTGAGGATGTTATCCCCCTAACAAAATGGATAGCGGGTTTCCCGCTAAAAAAAAAAATCTTCTGGTGGAGCCAAATAGGAAAAGATCATGTTTCATGTCTGCTGTCATTTCGTGAGGTTTTCACTCGGTTGGTTTCATTGTTAAGCTGGTGTGCTTTATAATTGGTTGAGCGGCTCACGTGTTAGGTCTGAGGGCCAGTTTTACCAGCGTTTGGTGTTGGACGGAAACCGGAGGGTTTGAGGAGGTGACGGAAGTCAGAGGATAACTCACCTAAGTAAGGCAAGCGAACCCATCTTTCTTTCCTCCTCCCCAATCCAACAGTCCCACGGGGAAGGGAAGTGGTGGAGTCTAAGGCTTTAGAAATAAGTTTCCTCCGGACCATACGATCAAAGTCGATCTCAATGCCATTAGAATGTCCAAGGTGTTTAATAACGCACAACTCCTCAGAAAAACCCTGCGGAGAGAGGGGAAGGGAAACAAGGCGGTAAATGAAACTGTTGAAGGTGGCTAGCCTATGAGGGAATGGGCAAAACGAGGAATCATGGATAGAAATATCCGTCGAAGTGCTCTTTCAAAAGACCTTGAAAGAGTGCTCACCACCTTCAATGAAAATGGAGAGATCAAGACTAGTCTTGAAATATTGACATGTTTCATGTCTTTTCTCTACCCCCTAATTCTTGAAAATTGTCCGGACATCCGGCAGTGACCTTGGGACTTACAAGAATTTTGGTAAAAAAGAAAAGAAATTATAAAAGAAAAATAGAATAAAATAAAATAAAATAAAATAAAATAAATTAAAAATAAAAAAATAGAAAAAATAGAATAAAATAAATAAAAAATAAATAAATAAAATGAAATAAAATAAAACAAAAATAAAAATAAAAATGAATAAATGAATAAATGAAAAAAATATATTAAAAAATAAATAATAATTAAAAAATAAATAAAATAAAATGGAATCAAAATAAAATTAAATAAAATAAAATAAAATTAAATTAAATTGAATATAAAAATAAATGTCTGGGCGGTCATTGAGAAATTTGCGAGTATCATCCTCTCTCTCTCAAAAAAAAAATAATAATAGGAAAAAATTAAATCAAAAAATAAAATAAAATAAAATATAAATAAAATCAAAAATAATTATGAAAAATCTCATCAGCCTGAAATATACTAAAGTAGACTTGTACTGGACCAAGAAGCGGGACAAACGAGCAAAGCGAGTGAGGCCCAGTAATCTCATCAGCCTGAAATAAACTGAAGTAGACTTACACTAGACCAAGAAGGCTCATTAGCCTGAAATATTCCAAAGTAGACTTGTACTACATCAAGCGAGTGCTGCGAGTGAGTCCCAGAAAACAGTCAGCCTAAAATACTCTAAAGTAGACTTATACTAGAACAAGAAGCTGGAAATTTCGGAAATTTTTGAACTATGAAGAGCTTAAGACGACTAGCGAAGAGACATGAAACATGATCTTTATATTTTTGGCAACGCCAAGAAATCCTTCATCTTTTTCTCCACACCCTACATCTCGAAAACGCGTCCGAGCGAACGGACATACGGGCGACCGGCCATGACCTCGGGACTTCAAACTGGACTTCAACTAGGTAGATCCGCTAGTGAGCTCCCCAAAAGCCACTAGCTACCGGTACTGAAAAAGACATAAACATGATTTTTATTCATTTGGGTAAGCCAGAAATTTTATTTTTATGATGTCATCTGGGTATGGATCATGGAACCTTCTTGATGTCGTATAGTAAAAGAATTGATGATACATCGATGAAGTCTAGAACTTTCTTCCTTCAGTTATTGGCCTATAATTTTTCCCCCATCAGAATAGTGCAAATAGAAAAAAGTAAAGTATTTTGATATTTTGAATTTCTCAGTTTTTACGAAATTTGTAGAAAATTTTTGTTCGCCCGAAATGCATGTATGAGTCATTAAAGTTGACCGTAAGCTTACATTTCATAGTTCAGTCACTCTATCCCGGCAACGGTTGAAGAAAAAAAAAAACACGGTTACAACGACGACCGCGATATTTTATTCGTTTCTCCTCCTCCCAGGCTCAATTCTAATTCTCTGTCCTGTAATATTTATTCACATTTCCTATTTATGTTAATTTTTATCTCATTCGTATTCTATACTCTTTGATAGTGAGCGAAGTTTTCTACGAGTATTACACTTATGCACAAATAAATAAAAAAAGAAAAAGTATAGCCGCTCCATATTATTCAATGTAGGATAAAATATGTTTCAGAAGGCACCAAATTTCTTTTCCTCTTTCTATACAATATCTATTCATGTTCAGTTATGTACATCTAACGTAAGAATATTAGCTATTTATCATCGTTTTAGCTATACAAAACATTTTTAAAGAAGACGTCTGTCTTCACTCTTTTCTAAAAATTTGGCTGAAAGTGAAGAGCAAAAAAAAGGAGACAGAAAAACGGAGACAGTTGAGAGAGAAAATGGTTTGAGTTAATGTAAATAGAAGGACGAATGTAGACAGCGACGAGCAGACAGCGTCTGAAAATATGGCATCGTTTCGCAGACTGCTCCTTATTAGTTCGCGCTTTCGTTTTCTGGAGTTCTTTCACACTTCGAATGGATTAAAATTGCTACAGCTGATGGTATTTTTGTTTTGTTCAATAGCATAATGTACTTCGATAATATCGTTCAGTTCTTACGATAACTGATATGTCATGTATCGTGCGACTATAAAATGGAGAAATCAAAACGGATTATTTTTCCCCTGGGCCATCTAATCGTGTCATACGTACAGCGTATTACTCAATGCGATGTACAAACAGTAATATCGTTCATAAACTGCGCTTCCCTTGCCTAATCGTTCGTAGAATAATATTTGTGTGATCTGCATCGATGAACGTTACGAGAAATCTACTTTTGAAGTACGGAACAATCGCCATGTCTTGCTATAATTTTCCTTTTCGCATACGTAATGAATTTGAAGTGGCTCTCTACGTAACCACGAAGAAAACACGGAGTAATTTTGAATAGACGCATTTTACGATACGGGGTCTTCCACATTAACCGCCCGGCCGTAAGCTTTTCGCTGAATGAATTGGGTCCCCTCTAAATGCAAATAACGTGTACTTTTCGGATACTGCGGTAGTACCGTACGACCAATCGTTAATTCGAATGCGTTTACGATTTGTTTCAGTTGCAGATAGACGATAATCAAATGATGGTGGACAAGACTGGTATCGGACCCGGAGATCCGCCAGTCAAGTCGGATTCAACCAACACTAGCGGTTCGCATGAATCGCCGACGCCGCAAACAAGTCCACAGCCTCCGAACATTATTACACCCTTAGTGAAAATTTCCAAGTCTGACGATCATCATATTCATGAGAAAGGCCAAAGGTCAGTCGTACTTATCTCTCGTTCAGACAAAAATCAATATACGAAGTACTACTTAAGAGTTCATTTTCTTTTCAGTGTTATTCAAAAATGTTTGAATGAAAAGCAAAAAAACAACGAATAATCGGTAATTCCAATAGATGGGTTGTGTGGGGTCCAAATTTTTAAATGAAAAAACCATATTTTTTCACCTCAAGGTGAGAGTGGATTGAATCGTTTATTCTGCATTTAAGTTAGATTTTGCCGTCAAGTTTTCCATTTGTTAAACGAATACGTTCTTCCAAATTACGGTTATGTATTATACGAAACGAATACCCAAAGAAGAGTAGAGACCAAGTAATTACAAAAACCGCAGAATTGAAGAAAAGCCGAGCGCTTTTGGTTAAATAACCATCATCGATCAGATTGGTCCCGATGATGGTTATTTAACCGAAAGCGCTAGGCTTTTCTTTAACTCTGCGGTTTTTGTGATTATTCTAAGAACGTTGATAACGTCCCGAACTAGTGACGTTATGCATCATGATAATGACTTAAGCTTGATGACATCACTAGCAGACTTGACGGATGATTACGTCATGAGGAAGTTGAAACTGGCTGATATCTACATTCGCAATTTTGGGACTGGGAGAGCAACCAAGCAGGGCGAGTGGCCCCTCGAAAGCTAGTTAGATTATCACATAGTGTGCTGGACTAAGAATAGGGACGAACGATTGGAGGCTGCCTAGTATACAATCAATATATCGATACAATCAAGATCGAGAAGTAACAAAATGCAAAATAGATACAGGCACGTAAAAATTTTGTAAAGGTACAGCGAGGACCAGTTTCGATGTGAACTACACTATCATCAGATCGCAACTAAACCATAAGGAAGAGAAACGAAAGAAGGAAATATGAAAAGTAGATCATCATTCCGGTATACTAATCCGGAAATGTACATCACGAAACTGCCATACAAAACATACTTACTGTCGTTGAGTAATTCGCAGGCCGTATTCTTTTTATGCTTGATGATCTCAATCTCCTCTAGTCTGTTGAGAACCTTGCCCTTCGGCGAAGTGAGGAGAAGAGAAACCCTCATTTTTGAGGGGGAGTGGCCCGTATCGAGAGTGTGCACAAACAGCTGAGTTATACTCACCAATACGATCTGTAAGAGCCCTACCCGTCTGACCAACATACGGAGCATTGCAATCGCCGCTAGTGATCTTATGAATCCCAGTTTTCTGCAGGAGGGGGTAGGGTCCTGAGAGTTATAAAAGGTACCGCAGGGTATAAGGATTGTAAAAGGCAGTCTTGTACCCAAGATTCTTGAGTAATTTTTGTATTCTGTGGGAAAGGTGATCCAAATGAGGAACGCGAACTCAGCGGTTTTTTTTCCACTAGAGATCTGAAGATGGGGCAGGGAGGTGGCCCTCTGCAAAGCGATAGTTTTCCTCCTTCTGCGCACAATTTTTCGAACATTAATATTAATATTATTGGAAAACGCAATGTACGTGATGTAGTATCAATTTCTTTCTGGAGATTGCGAGGAGAAAGGGGGAGGCAAGCTAATCTGTGCGCCATGGCAGCATAGGTGGCGCTTTTATCCGACGCATGGTAATAAGAGTGCACGTTGATACTTTGCCCGCTACACGCCGGCTTGCGAAAAATATCAAAATTTAAATCCATAGTACCTGCAGATGTAGGAAGGAGGGAGACTTTAAGGTCAAGGAAGTTTAAGGATGACCCACCTCACTCCACAGTAAATTTTAGTTTAATATGGTACGTATTCAACGCCTCGTCGGGCAAGAAGGGAGTCCTCATCTCCCGTCCAGATGCCAAAGATATCATCCACATATCTGTACCAACGGTGGATGTGCATGGTAAAGGCGGAAAACTGATTGGGAACAAAACCAAAGAGGAGACCCTCAATCCTATCCATAAATACCTCAGCCACAAGAGGGGACAAGGGGCCGCCCATGGGAAGCTCATCCGGAAAATGATATGTAGTGTTGCGGAAAACTCCCGAAGACATAATGCATGATTCAATGATTTTCCATGGTTAGCTTTAAACTAGGCCTAGCATATTTCTATGGTAAGCTACACTAATGCTGGGCTATACTCGACTTAAACTAGGCTTAGCATACAATGAACTAGATTTTACTAGGCTATCGCCTCCTTCTCGTTGATGGACTTGGAATCCTTGACCTAATCCAGAAATTTACAAATGCGAGAGAGAAAGAAAAGAAAGTAAATTACTAATTTGATGACTTCACTGGCAAGTCCAAACTGATGACGTCACAAAGGAATGACCTCATCGTTGTTTATGACGTCATAAAAAGGATTGAGCTGGTTGATGTCTTTACTGTACCTATATCCGCTGTCGAAAATTATTTTGTCTTTCATGAGCATTCTATAAAAAGACATCATCATTCATTTGGCTCTGCCACAACATTCTTCTTGTTTGGGATAAAAATGGTTGGAATCGTTTGTGCTACGTTTATTCTGGTACCCGTTTCCCTTTTAATCGTTGTACTCTGATGTGAGCTCACGTTGAGAGATTGGCTGAGGTCCCGTGGCCGTTGAGAGTGAGCAAATGAGCTAAAGTTTTTGTTGTCTCAGATGATTCAGGGAATGTTGCATACTTGTCATGGTGGGAAACGACTGCAGCCTCGCGTCTGATCGAAGCGGGGAAACGTATGGAAGATATCGTTTTGCAAAAGGCGACGAATTGAATTCACTGAGGTTGCTATACTGTCATGAACTCGCTGCGAGAAATCAGTTTGACCACTGGTCAAAATCTAGGCGGCCCAGTTCTGGGCAGAAGAAATCTAGTGAGAGGTCGGCAAATTCGTTCTCTTTGCCTAGTATGGTACGAAAATTGCCATAAATAATTTGGCCTTTTTGAGATGCAATGGAAGCGAAGCTGATTTCTTATCGTTAGTTTACAATACAATGGAGATTGTAAGTAAATCTAAAGTCTTCTGTCTATCACAACTAGAATGTTTAAGCTCTTGCCGCCGGGGCTGGAGTCGCTTTCTACCAGTGTTGAAGAAGACAAGCTTTTTAGTGAATTCATACACTCTTGTCGTGCACTACGAGAATTTTCGCACGTTTAACCGCTTCTATCAGACACGAAACCTCATTCAATCTCTCACGTGAACAACGGTTGGAGAGCAGTGGTAACGATCCCATCCATTTTTAACCCAAAAATGCACTAATCGTCCAAATTTAGCTCGGCATGTCAAGAATTGAAGGAGAATGAGAACCAGCACATTCAAAGAATCAAACATCTGAATGTTGCAAAAATATAGCAAACATAATGCAGTCTGTTTTCCGCTCAAAAATTGGATGGAAAGTCGTCTTGCATGTCTACTGCTCACTTAAACTGTTGGAGGGGAAGAAAGGCAACGCAACAAAGAATTCGCCGTCACAATCTAGCACAAGCGACCTAGCCTGTTTCCAGATCAAAAATTAAAATAGGTGGGGCTCGCATGTCCTTAGATTTTCCAACGGTTAGAGGGAAAGAGGACCAGCATAAATGAAAACTCTTTGTCACACTCCAGCACAAAGGACTTGAACCACTTTTGCCTCCAAATTTCGTACACGGATCTGGGAACATAAACCTTCTTTTTTTTTCTTTTTTAGGGTCGACGCGCGTTCGCTTCTTTTTTTCGTCGGACGAGGCGGGAGGCTTGATAATCCACAGCGCACTTTTAAGCACTTAGGTTTACATTCTGCGTCTTTTTGCCTGCCTTATTCGAGTTGGACTATCATGTAATCATCTTGAAACAAACGAGCAACCATTTTTGAGAATGTACTATTTATGTATTCATGGATTTGATCTGACGCAAAAATATGGAAAAATAAGTCCACGTAGACTTCATAAATTTATACAGTTAGAATAGCAGTCGGGCATTCCAAAATTTACGCCGTTAAAATTGACTGTGAAGGTCAACAGACCCGTTAAACTGCATCGAAGCTTAAGAAGATCGTTATGTGACTGTAAATGCGAATTTAAGGGTAAATGTTCCTCGCCGAACGTATTAGTGTTGTACTAATTCGAGTAATTAGTCTGTAGATGGTTTTGCCTTCGAAACGTGCAGAGACAACATCGTCGTCGAATCTTTCTTCTTCATTGTACACGATTAAGTTTGTAAAGGTTTGCTTTTTAAATCCTAGGGCTGAATGATTATTCTGTGTTTCTTAGAAGCGCAGAGAAGCGTAGAATATTATGAAAGCCCTTCTTCAGGCGAAAATGGTAAGGCGAAGTGAAATTCACCATTTCGCACAATACAACGAATCCTGCCGATACATTAAATAAATGACATTGCGAACTCTAGCAAACAGATGAGCCACATAGACTTGTTAAGCGATATCTTTAAATGTATATATGTACATTCGTAGACCCTGCGTAGACAACAATCACGAATCCCACATTCAAATAAATTAAACCTTTCGCTGGAGTTTAACACGCGGTGACCTTGTTTTTACGTATAATTTTTGCAATGTGGGCTATATTTAATTTTACCATTATAAACCACGCGTTGTTTGGCGAATTTTCATCATCAGTTCGTATCATATCGATAGAAGATTTAGCCTCATTCCTACATCGGGTAAAATGAAATCGCACGCTGGAGACTGGGAGTCTCAGAAAACCGCGCATAATATGATATAGAAGTGTTTTTCTTCCAACGAAAAATTTTATACAAAAGAATAAGCCCGTCCGTGTTTTTTTTTTATCAGGGTCTCTCTTGTTCTTTTTGTTTGTATTTTTTTTTTCTTTTAATCTAATTCTTCGCGAGAGGGTATAAAGTGTGATGAATGAATGAAAAATGAAAAAATTGTATTCATAAACTTAAATTTTTTTAATACATATTTGCTGAAAGAATTCCAGTTTCTACCAAATTTCTCATGTGGACATGTTTCAAGTCCTTGCTTCGCCCCGGAACCACTGTCCTTATTCTAAAATTGTTGAGCAACGCCCTCCGCGAGATGTGGTGTGTGTCTGTGTGCAGAACATGATTTATATATGCGAACCCTTATGAGGAAAGAGCTGAGAGAATAGGCCTAACCCAAGCCTTTCGGTGAGTTTTAAGGACCTTGAACTGAGAAGGCTTTTACTCTACTCCAGGATACGCCTGAACAGTGAACAACCTAAGACTGTGAATGATCTCTACATTGGAAATATGGAAAAATTTTGACCTAGGAACTCAACTTATGAATATGGAATTTATTCATTGAAGGAATAGGAAAGCGTGGGAGTAGAGGCAAAATAATGAACCGAGCCATTTCTCCAACCACCATATGAGACGTAAAATATAATCTTCAATTTTCGCCTTTTTCAAAAAGTTTTCGAAAAAGCTTTCCGTCTGAGCTGGATTCAAAAATTTTCTCCCAGATGCTAAGAAAGTTGGTTGATGGTTGCCAATCTGCTGATCGGTGATCCACGAATAATGATCGTTGCTCCTCATCTTATTCATTTCATAAGTTAATGCGCTTATATGGGATGATGAGTTCTCAAGGACGTTTCGTATGATGGCATTCGCCTTAGAAAGGGAAGCGTATAATTATGAGCATGCACGCGCGCCCGAAGTGATCCCCCTCAAACCACACTTCTGGCACCGGTATCCATCCTTCAGGGGATTACGTCGGTAGTCTGGAGGGCTCGAAATGAGAGTGGCTTGGCTCCATTTTCTCGTCGAGGTGTGTGCGCTGTGCAATGTAGGCCACTACAGTGGTCCACCTTACTAATCGAGAGAGTGCGACTTCTTCCTCCTCTTTTTCGTTGTTTTTGTTTGGCGTTCGTTTTTATCGTCATTCGTCGGCGATCCCTCCTAAGCGCCCCGTTTGTGTTGGTGCTGATGGCGTGAGATATAACAGCAGCAGCATGGGAGAGGGTGCACGTAGATGTGAGAGTGATAACGTGATTCTACATCTTGAGCGATGAATGTTAACAGGGAACTTTTTTATCGAGGGGGGTGGGGTGTCTTTCCGGGAAAGGCGTCCGCCGTCCGGGAGGCAACCTAACCTA
This sequence comes from Aspidiotus destructor, assembly GCA_035079395.1. NCBI lineage: Eukaryota > Metazoa > Arthropoda > Insecta > Hemiptera > Diaspididae > Aspidiotus > Aspidiotus destructor. Next base: position 2,325,647 of record JAVHKZ010000003.1, on the reverse strand, counting down.
ATTTGACCATGACCATGGGACTTGGAAAAATTTTTGTTTTCGTCCTATCACTTATAGCCTGGAGGATAAAATGTTTGCAAGGGGCTTGGAGGTTGAAATTTTTCCAATTCCCTCTCTTATCACCTATAGCTCGGACTATCACGTATAGTTCAAAGGTCAAAATTCTCCTCTTCAATAATTCGGTCTCCTATCATATGTACTAGTTTAAAGCTATGTGGTATAATACAAGGAAGAGTCCAAGCCTAGTTCAAGTCCAGTATGCTGTATGTTGGTGAATGATTTCTCAATAAGGATCATAAAAAGGGTATCTCTCATACTCTTAACTGAGATACCTTTTCCTTGACTGACTCAATGTTACAGAAGAGCAGTAATAGCCTCTAATGACCCGGAGAAAGTATTTCTCATATAAGCGACTGCGGTACTTCTCCCTCGAGCCCAAGAAACCGTTGAAAAATCACAATTTCTTTCGGGGATTGAAAATCCGTAGAACTGGCAGTACTGATAGCCCGATTAAAATAGCCTCTTCAAGTAACTAGATATACAATATTCCATCCACTTATTGGCCTAGCCCCTTCAATGAACCAGATATACAACGTTTCAAACACCATAAGACTCATAAAACAGGTTCCCTGCCAGCTCTCATTTAACTTCATTAGAGAACCCGTAAGTTTTTTTGGTACTTAGTTCCATGCTTGCGTTCTCTTCATTTTACCCGATCTCAAGGAGGGACTGCATTGGCTCACCGTCTTCACACTTCACTCTCAAAGAAGGTATGGTGAGTTCATCCTGATCACCGTGTAAACACAACTGTGCTCAACTTTTCCCAGTTTGTGTTGGTACTTGTTGAAACACCCATGGCCGGCCTTATGATAGTTTAGCTAGCTGTGGTGTCGGCCCATTTCCTTGTCAAGATCACGTATTAGCACGCGGGTCCAATCACCCTATCCGGTGTGGGCGAGTTGCTCTTTCCACATGGCAAATGAAGGAGCGCCTGGCCTCCTGCATGACCCGCAAGGCCCCTCGGTTGGTCCTTGTCTTCTTCTTGGCCTGGAACACCGCTGCTCGCTCTTCTGCCAACAAGTAAATTGCCGGTGTCCGTGCTAATTTGCAACTTTTGTCGACACAGTGCGGTGGGCAGTAACTCCATTGAGCGCAGCTCTTCGTTGGATGTTTTCTATTTATTTCTCCTGTAACCCATGTTTATAACAATAAGCAAAACTACCCATCTCGTTGATCCAACGGACAGCTGACAAGATGACTCCGGTAAGAATAACAAGGGGAGCAAAGATCATTATCTAAATAATTTGGAATGAGATTCAATTAAAAAATCAGATATATATATTAAGAAGCTTTAAACTTCCCAGTGTTTGATCATCAATCTCTGGTTATTAAGAAATAACTCATTCTTCATCAGGAACACGATGATCTTAGCTCCTTGAGTTATTCTCAAGGGAGTCAACATACCAGTTGGATTAGCGGTTATTTGCAGTTTGACGTCAGAGAAACCTGGGCTATACTCCTTCTTCATAGAGTCGGCCCACACCAAGACTCCATAAAGGAGGGCTGACAGTGCTGCACTCATGTGTAATTTTCTTCCAACTTTTCTTGATCCTCCTTGGTTCGAAATTAGGAAGACAAACGTGTCTTCACGCTGGAAGCTTTCTCGGCCACTTTTTCAAAATGGGGGTGGAAGCATGAGCTTGCTGTCGAACCAGAGCCTCACGCACTCGAGTATTTTCTTATTCTCGATGTTCACTCCTAGCGCAGGCGAAAATCAGGTGGATCAAACTTTCAACAGTGATTGTGAAAACAAGGGCCTCCGTCTTATCAACTGCCAAGCTTGAACCAGCCTATACAATCTTACAGGTCACAGCCTCTAAAGTCTGGTTCACCTTGGTCTTCACCTCGACAACAATGTCGGCCAAGTGTTCACCAATATGTCGTCGGCTTAGCGTATGAGGTGCACCCCCTGGTGGCTGCTTCGTCTTGAATAGGCCACTGAAAGCGATGTTCTACAAAATAGAGCTTAAGACGGATCCCCGAGAAACACTGTACCCTATGCTTCTTCTTACTGTGCCTGCAGACATCTCTTCTTCGACCTCTCTGCAGTTTAGGTAACTGCATATAATCCTTAGCGTGTAGCATTCTCAAAGTCTTCCGCATTCCTTGTATCGAGGCTGATGACTGCGCAGAAGTGGCGTCTCTTCATTGCCGCAGAGGTCATCTTCTTCATTTTGATTACGGCATTCGTAGTACGAAGTCCGGAGTCCACGGGTGTTATGTCATTGAAAAATCGGTCTAAAGATTATTCTAGTGTTCCTGTGTTATTATTATAGCTATCGTAACTACTTTTTCTTGGAGTTTGAGTTCGATCCTCACGGGTAAAACTTTTGCACCCACCGAAATTTGAAATGTCGCAAATATTTTCCGCATCATCAGTAGAAATGAAGAATACATATTTGGAGGGATTTTCAAATTGCACACATGGCAGAACCTTGCAAATTAATGAAAGTTTGTTCTGATAGGGATATTATCTATGGTTGCCCTGGAGTAATTCGGTATCTGGCAAATTAGCGGATTAATCTATAAAATTCAAAAATATTTTCAAAATAATTGTTCAAGTCAACTCTACGAAAGTTCAAGACGCGCCAATTTTTTGCAGACATTTTCAACTGTTTGAAAAAATATGCATCAACTCGTTCGCGACTAGATTCTCGGAAAAATATTGTATCATCTTTTGTATGGGTGCGTATATAATTAATGAGCACCCGAAAATCTATTACATCTATTCTCGAAAATACCACCTTATTGCGACCGCGTAAAGCCAGTCATTTAAAGCGAATTCCTCCCTATACTTCAATGTACCGAATTGATTACGAAAACAGAAAACATGGCCTAATCGCAGTAGCACGCAATGAAGCATGCGAATTTGCGATTTCAAGATTTGGCTTTTAGTTTGAGGTTGTTCTAACGCTTTTAGCCATTCGCTTGGTTGCAATTAGAGTTTAGAAGTAAGTTAGATTGTCCGTAATTCGCTAATCGTGTATCGGGTAATTTAGTCCCAAAATCGTTCCACTTTGTCACCCTTACAAAATTTCAGAAAGCGTTAACGTTTCGTTACTATGCACAGACGTGTACACGACGAAAGCCTATGGAACAAAATTCGAAATTTTGAGGGTTCGTTTCACAGAATAACTCGCCTTCGTGTTTAGTCAGCGTAAGGTCTTTTTCATTGTCTCAATATTCAATGGACTTATTCGGCTCTATTATCGCCTCGACGCATCTTGTTTAAATCAATGGAAATGTCGCTAAAGTTTCAACGCACGCTACGGAGCACAGGAAACGTATAAATTTCGAATTCTTAAAAACTATACAAATATATTAGTGATAGGAAAAAATAACTGTTTGTTCATCGATCTGCATTAGAGAGAGAGAGAGGGTGAGACTTTATATTTGGCTTCTGAACGTCGACTGAGCAGGAAGCGACAATCGACCCGTCAATAGACAGATTTGATGACATCTATATAGGCAATTTTATTAACGCGTTCTCGGTTTTTGTCTACATTGTTCACTGGAAGGTGTGCGCGCATTTTCACTCACATTCACAAAATAACGAGGATCTACGATGCTTGTAGTCGTACAATACAGTGTAACTAAGGTACGATTTTCACGCGGCAGAACACGTCTTGAAAAATTCCACATTATAACTCATTCAAGTCCACTCAATGAAAAAAAAAGTAGTCAGCGTAGCGTACACAATAAAACGTTTAAAAAGTATACTGAGCGACTGAATTTCGTTTCACAAACTTTTGAACTTCTTCCGCTTGCTCCCGAGTACGACTGCAATTAATCCTATAGTCAACCGAAACAAAAAGAAAAGTGGATTTCAAAAATTTATTCATGTTTTTCAGATTATTCTACTCCCATACTAAACACAATACAGAACGTCCGTTTAGATTCAATCGCTTATTATTTTTGTTTTGAAAGTCGTTTGTAGCGTACCTATCCACTTCTTGATTGAGTGCGTCCATAATTATAATAAAAAATGAATGAAGCGATAAATTTAAGGGCTGGAGGAAGAGAATTGAGGACGTACCTGGTAAGGCAGGCGTCCTTCTGCCAGAACCCTCTCCTCAGTTGGTATGATCAACTTGGCCGGTTTTATTTTTTGAGTGCTATGATTCGATATTATTTTGGTGTCGTGTCTTCATTGTTTCAGAACTCGAAGCAATCAAAGATGGATGAAATTGAGGACAACCGTGCAATTATCCGGGGCGATATCGTCTACGATCCAAAAACCAAAACCGCAATTGAAGCGAGAGGATTCATTTTTAAAACGATTCTCTACACGCCAGATACCGGAAACTCAGGTTAGTCAAGCAATTCAGCAAGTCTGAGCTCTACCTTGATTTTGAAAATGTGCGTATGTGCGTGCGTGCATCACGATCTCTCTTTGATCTGCTCAGTAAACTACTACTACACTAGGCTTATACTAGCTTAATACTAGGTCTAGGAATCCTGTATACTGTATCCCTCCTTCATACTATTATGAGCAGAGCCCGGATTTTTCGGCATTAAAAATGAAAAGTTTCGGTCCTTCAATATTGCATTTTCAGCATAAAACGACTTCTATCTACTTTTCAAGCTTCCCGCCCTCAGCATAATGACTCGACTAATGCCGAGGAATCTGGGCTTTGATTGTAAGAAGTCCAAAGCTATATGGCTTACTAGGCTCCTGTGTACCATAGACTTAATCCAAGAAAAGTCTTGTATTAGTTTATACTAGCTCTACTTGGCTTATACTGGGAGGCTGATACCCGATACAGTATATTATGCTTGACTTATACTAGGATCAAGTCCTTTATACTAGCATTAGCTCCAATGCGAGCGGAAAAGAAGGTATCAAAGTGAGGGGTATGGGAGCTTTTTGCGGAGATACATTATACCCCAAAGGCTGCTGTACGCGGCTGCCGTTTTCACTTGGGGCAAAGTTGTTGGCGGCCAATTCAAAAACTGAGTTTATCCCAAGATTGAAAGAACAAGGACAGCGACTGCGGACCGTACCTGACAATCTTCTTCGGTTTGCCATTCCTGCGTCCTAATGATATTCAGGATTTTTTCGTAAACGAACTTCTCACCATGAGAGCAAATGATTCAGCGAATATACAACATTCAATGACGATCCACGAGTGAAACGATTTACAGACTACACAATATTCGATACCTACATTTATCCAGAATCAAAGTTTCCACCTTCCATGTGAGCAGAGTATTCCTGTTCAACGGCGCGCATCACGAATCTCTGCACAACATTCCACACACAACTGAATCCCGACTTTCACGCTCCTCATCCTAATATTTTTGCTCTCCTCTGCGGGACGTATGCCAAGATTCTTGAACTCAAAAAATTGAAAAGGAAGGCCAACACTGTGAAAAAAGAGACGACAATCGCCACACTTATATGACCCGTTTCGATCTTGGTGACATTAGCCGTTTAGAGTTTGTTTCTCGAGTTTCACTCAAATTGTTTCCTGTCCCTCCATATAAATGACTTTGTTTTCACCGCATTAATCTACTGTGATTTACACGTCGTACTCACTCTCATTTTTAATCACACTGATTTATATTTATATCGTGCAGTCTTAAGTCTGTGAAAGTGAGAAGGAAAATAAGAGTGTAAAACGTTCAATTTAAGTGACTCAACTCGGCCATGCCTATAAATTAGGGCCGCAAACTCCGGAACTCTTACCAGTGCTGCCAGATGATACTATCACAGATCCGTGACCCCCAGTTTTTCTTCACCTAAAAACAGATTTTCACCGATCTATCAATGACGATTAAGAGACAAGTACCTCTCACACGGGTAACTCAGGTAATTTTCTCTTGATCGACTCAATGCTACAGAGGATTGCGGTATCCACTTTAAAAATCTTGTACTTCGCTCTGGTCAGATCTCCTCTAGACTTTGCTGATGTAATCTGGCATTCAATGACCGTCAGCAGATTGAGATGTTGGAGCGAGTGCAAAAACGGTTCCTAAAATTCTTGTACTCCCAGGATTTTAGTTACTACAACTCGACCATAACATATGGTGAGTTGGTTCTGGGGTACGGAACAATTACTCTAAGAGTTCGACGGGACTAGGCTCTGGTAATGAAATTTGCTCTGCGCGCGACTGGATTCGCCTTCTCTTCTGGAGGGAATCAACTTGGACGCTCCCGTGAGAAGATATCGTACGCAAACCCTCTTTCAGTCTTCCCGGTGCCGGACACTATGTTTTGAATCCCCCCCTAAATCGAGCTATGACCCTTTGTAAGGAAATAATAAATATAAACTTCGATGTAGATGTATTTTTTGGGGGCAAAAAAGAATTTAAGGAAAAAACAATACAAGCACTAATACAATTGCACAACGGGGGTGGTTAGGCAATGCCGGGGAGGACCACACGTACACAATTCTAAGAGGAGGGGTGGGAGAGGGACTGGTGGCGGAATGTAGGACAGGATTACAGTTTCTAGATTATCATTATTAATAATTTTCATTATTATTATTATATTTATATATATTTGTTCAATTTTATTATTATTATTCATATTTTTGTTCTGTTTTTATTCATTTATTTTATTTTTTCATTTTTTTAATTATTTTTTTATTATTTTATTTTATTTTTATTTTTATTTTTATTTTTATTTTATTCATTTATTCATTATTATCTTTTTAATCTCTTTTTTTATATTTTTTTCCCCTTAATATTTAGTTTGGAGTGGTGTCACCTTTAATTGGTTTTATTTAAACTGTTGGTGGCACCACTATAAAATAGATTACTTTTAAATAAATAAATGAATCAGTTTATAAAGACCAGGAGAAAAGTATCTCTCATACGAGTGACTAAGGTACCTTTCCCATGAGCGCAAGAAAACCGTATTTCACGCAAAATTCAAAGAATAATTTGGTGGAACGAAAATCCGTAGATCTGGCAGCACTGGACTCTGCTCAGACATTGATGTTCAGGTACCTGGAGCTCATTGGAACTCAACTCGGCCATGTACATTAATTGGGGTCGCAAACTCTGGTACTCAACTCAGTGTAAGAACAGTGTTTGGGACTCAACTCGGAGTCCCTGCTAGCTTTGTACTAGATTTTCCCACCTCATCAACAGGCATACTATACTGTATACTGCATGTCACAAGGGACTAAATCAGACCGTGCCCCAAAAAATTATTTGCTTGCAAAATTCTAAACCGGACTTATACGTATTAGACCGAAGAGAGCGGAGCGAGTGAGCTACCCAAAAGTTATAAGCTTAAAACATCCAAATGCTATTAGCTTAAAATATTCTGAAGTAGTCTTACACTAAACTATGCCTTCAAATAAGCTTGAAATCTGAGCCTCCGACCTCTAATTTGAAATTCTGCGAATGCCTCCCTCCACCCTTGTTACTCCATGGGTGATTCAAAAATCTGGAAGTTCACCCTACGAGTTCACCCTGTCCAGTTTATACTCAGTTTAGCTACAGCTTAGCTAGTATAAACCTGTCGTATGAAAGAATCTAGTTTATACCAGCTTTATACTGAAGCTTTACTTGTCTTAAATTGGACTTATACTAGATCAAAGAGGAGGGCGAACGAGCGGAGCGTGTGAGCTACCTAGAAGCTCGAATTAATCCAGTCCACTGAGTTACGGTCGGACGTATTGAAAAAAATACTCCACAGTACTCAAAGAGTAAACTGCAGGGCAATTTACATGAACCGCAGAAAAAACACTCCAATATGAATAGGAATGCCAACTTCCACAAGGAACTCGAAAAATTTTCCATTAAATTCACAAAAATTAGGGGACCAGCAAACATTGAGTAAATTGAAAACTTCTAGTAACTCTTCGTGAGGAGTATTAAATTGAACGGGAAGGTCACCCATATGTTGCATAGCAATGGCTCTTGATAATATATTGAGGAACAGGCCGACTACGTCATAGGAGCACAGAGTGGTGCCTAAAGGAAGTAATTTATCTTGCTTATCCGCTAAGGAAATGGAATTTTTTACCGAGTAAGGAGACTCATACTCAAAACCATCTGTCCAACTATTTAGCGAGAGAATAAACGGGGGAGGAGACATAAGACACAACAAGACGCATCGGGGTATCCTTTTTGTGCATCTTAGGCAACCCGTAAAGGAGGGAAAGCATAGAACTCAGTCCAAGCAAGCATTTTTTAGTCGCTTCCGCAGGCTTGCTTATTATAATGGTGCTATCATTAATAACTTTTCTAACCTTTTTGACGTGCTTAGGGATATTGAAGTCGGCATTTTCAGTGGTCCCACATTGGTGAGGCCCTTCTAAAGTAATGATCCCTCCTCCCTGAGTTTCCTCCTCAGACCCTTGATCACCTCTTTCGCAGGCTATTTATGCACGGAAGTGGAGTATTACGGACCAAATTAGCTCACGTTTTCTGAATATTGATTCCGGGATTGATCTTCACGCTTAAATCGGTGACAATGTTCGCGAGGGCGTCGGCATTATTGAGGGGGGAGGGGAGGCTAAACTTCAAACCTTTCTCCAGTAGAGTAGTCTCGTCGCGAGTTAACTCTGCCTGACTGCAATTTATGATACGAGGCTGAAATTTTTGTACTGTATTAGCCTCTTCTGTGGTTCATGTGAATTACCCTCCAGTTTACTCTTTGAGTACTGTGGAGTATTAAATTTTTTCACTAGCCAAAAGCTATTTGCTCGAATATCAATAGGGAACCTGTTTTACCAACGCGTCTTTTCGGAAGAAACGTCCAGCGGCCGGCCAACCTCAGAGGTCAAAAATTTTCCGTCCCCGTCCACAAGAAGGGGTCCATGTCTAGTAATTTACACGGCCAAAATATTTGTATATTGTGTTGAGAAAGAAATAGATATCAAACATGATCTTTATTTATTTGGCTCCGCCAGAACATTTTTTTTCGATCTGATTTACCTACGATGTCACGTTTTTCCTCAAAGGAAACTATGGATACGGGTGATGATGGTGACGATGGTTCGAGTTCGCAAGGTGAGCCCGAAACGCTTAGAAGACTGAGACGACGAAAACGAAGACAGCGTAAAAAACAACCGACTACAGTCGTTAATCCAGATGAAAATTTCTATTATTATTGGTTGCTGTTGGTTAGCATTTGTGTGTTGTACAATCTGTGGACGCTGATCGTTCGTCAGAGTTTTCCGGAATTCCAAGATATGGGCACGACGTTCTGGTTTTTTTGCGATAGTATCACCGATCTTGTATTCATTCTCGACATCGTCGTTCAGTTTCGAACCGGATATCTTGAGCAGGGATTGATGGTGTACGACTCGAAGAAATTGGCGAAACATTACGTCAAATCGAGACCATTCGTTCTTGATCTGGTGGCTATGATTCCTCTACAATTACTGCAGTTCAAGATTGGCACAAATCCCATCCTTAGGTTTCCACGATTTATGAAGGTAAATATATGCGAAGAACTAATTCGTAAGCATTTTCTTTTTCAGACAAGGCTTCGAATATTCTGAATCTAAATTTTTAAATTATTCTAGAACATTCGCCAAAAATAAAAGAGTGTCAGAATATTAAATACATGGGAAAACTGGGTCTGAAAAAAGAGAGGTGTTGTTCTGACGTATTTATTACAAAGATAATGTGGGAAAGATTATCGTGGAATGGGAAGAACTTGAGAATCGTAAAAAGGGCCCCCACCCGAAATAGTTGTGTTTAAAAAATGAACTATGACTTTTGAATTTAGCTCCCACGCTTTGGAAATTGATTCCCTGTAATGCATGACTGTTGAACTCTTCAGAAGTCACGTCACAATATTTGCTTGAAAAGACTCCGCGATCTTTACAGATCAATTTTTTGTTACTGCCTAGCCCATCTAGCAAGTAGTATACGAGTAAATAATGGCTCAGTCGGTTTTTTGTAAGAAACAAAAAACCAAGTTTTACGCACCAATTATGATAGTTAAACTAATTCAAAAAACACATATTTCGCGAAGTAGGTACTTCTAAATAATTAAATTCATTCCTCACATCAAAAACAAAAGAGATCCCGCTTTAAAGTAAAGAGGGGAACACTAAAATTCTACTCAACTAGAGAATGAAAGAAGAGAACAGAGACTTCATTTTCAGTCGAAAACTGAAAGCTCACCTTTATTGTCAACTGTTCTATAAATTGAGTTTTCCTTTCAGCTGCTAATGAATCACATTTTTCTCTCGCAGGTTTATCGTGTTTACGATTACTATTATATGGTGGAATCGCGAACTGTGTATCCGAACTTATGGCGAGTCGTGAATTTAATACATATCCTACTTATTTTGGCACACTGGTTTGGTTGTTTTTACTACCTGCTTTCACAGGCAGAAGGCTTCAAAGGAGACTGGGTTTATCCGTATCGGCCCACGACCGAATACGCGACGTTGACCCGGAAATATCTCGGATCGTTGTACTGGTCAACGCTTACTCTAACAACAATTGGGGACTTGCCAACACCGGAAACTAATGCTGAGTAAGTATTCAGACTATGACTAAAAAATATATATGTATATTATATACCTTACCTATACGTGCCTAATATAAGTATAACTTGATGGTTGATGATGCGATGAATTTTTAGTTCTTGCGTGACGGATCTTGGGTATGAGAGTTACTTTTCCTCAACATTATCCTGAAAGGTGATTTGTGTTCTATACGGAAAGTGAAAGATTTGACAGAATTTGATTTTTAAAACTGTAACGTAATGATATTTTGTGGAGAGAAAGTGCTTGTAGTGCGAAGTGAAGGGAGAAGGAAATTATATTTAAGAACACACCACCACATGTGTACCTACGTATGTATATTTTTTTACTCACGCGGTCACAAAAATGAATTTCCATTGAACTCTGAATAATTTTGAATGGACGAATTTTTTCTAGAAAGAGGAACAGGCGATGATTCGACCTACTTTCTTTCACAAAATTCTTCGCTGTAATAGTAGCCTACAACGTTTATCTAGATTGATTACCTTTTTCCACTTGAAAGTAAATAAACGGATGACATCTTCAATTTAGTTCGCTGCACAACTTAATTTTCATTGGAAAATGATATCTCCTCGATTCTAAAAATTGATCCGATTCGCAACGTATATTACGTAACGCAGTAGGCCCAAGTAATATAATAACCATCAAAAACGGCTCCTAATGTGAAGAAGGAAGCGAAAACAGGAAAAAGTAAAACACCGATTGTTTCTGAAGCTATTCACCATTTAATATTATAATTACACAAATATTTTGACAGGCCTATAAACTTACGCAGTATACGTACTGGAAAGTATGGTGTACGGAAAATTACATCTTTTTTCTATGTTGTGACTAAAAAAATGGAGAGAACATTGAATTCGATTATTATAGATTTTCTAATTCTATCTAAAGAAACCAGTAGTTTGAGACAATAGTCTTTTAGGCTTTGCACTGAAGGTTACTGGTACAAACAAAGGGTGGCGGTCCCGTTAGTTCTCAAATCTTTGTAAATTTTAACCCGGAATCCAAACAACCATTCGTCAGGGCGAAGAACAATTTTTTCTTTTTGGTGGCTACGGTTAAAAAGGTCGTTGGACTGAATCGTAGAATTCAGTCCCTTTGAGGTTTCAGTTCTAGAATCCTATCGCAGGATCCGATTCCTTTTAGTTCCGGTTCTACAACTCAATCACAATATCCGGTTCCTTTTGATTTTGGTTGTAGAACCTAATTGCGGGTTCAGTTTCCTTTTGGTTTCTGTTCTGATGTTGGATCCAATTCCTTGAGGTTCCAGTGTCCTAGAAATACGGGAGGAGAACCGGTTCTCATATATCGCGGTACATATTTGTTTCCTGCGTTCTTTGCCCTGCTACTTTCACCAAGAATTGTGTAGAGGATCTTGATCTGTGAGTCGTTGATATGGAGTAACCTAAGCACAATTTTATTTTCCCAGATTCTTCCAGAACTGAAAAGAGTATCAATGTGCCGGAGTTTTCCATTTGTCACCAATAATACCGATATTTCCCTCGACAATCAAACGAGCCGTTCTTTGACTTTGTATTTGTAGGTATCTCCCTGCCCAGAGACAGCCCTCGAAGATTACAAATCCGCAATTTCCGTACTTATATAAAATTTGCTAAGGCTATGTTTCCTTTTTCTTCCACGCTGTTTCTTGCCCAATATTTTCCCGTGGCTGACAATCTTGAATAATTCATCTTCTTCCATTTTCTTCCTGATGTATCTTATCTTCGCTTCTTCCATCAAGCTTAGCAGAATCAGTTGGTCTAATTCCATACGTCGCAGTACTTCCGCATTTGTATTTTTTTGTGCCCAAGCAATTCTTTGGATTCGTCTATAACACCCTATTTCAAAGGCCTGGATCTTTTTCTTCGCTGCTTCCGTCATGATCCAAGTTTCTGTCGCATATCTCAAAATAGACCAGACATAGCATTGGAGTATCTTTATCCTCATTCGCAGTGCAAGCTTCCTATCCCTTGGCACTCCCTCCACATTACTAAAGGCTCTTATCGCTGCTGCTACACGGTATTTTATTCACTTTTCCTCGTTGCCGTCACTCGAAATTATGGATCCAAGGTACTTATATTCTTTAACTTGTTCCAGTTTGATATCGTCTACCGTGATACTTCGGGCTCGACAATACTCTCCCTTCTCGATCACCATCACTTTTATCTTGTCTGTGTTAATCTTCATGCCAAATTTCTTTCCTTCTTTGTTCATTAGATTCATCATTCTCTGGAGTTGCTTGGGGGTTTCTCCTATGAGGATTTTATCATCCGTGTTACTGATACTCCGAAGTCTCTGACCATTAATCTTAAAACCAGCGTTCTATCTGCTGCATAATTTGTTCCACGTACACGTTGAACAGCCTCGGTGAGAGAGGGCATCCTTGCATCACTCCCTTCTAGATTCTGCATATTCCTTTGCTGTTGAGTCTCAAATTCTTGCGTTCGCTGTTTGATTCCAATAAGGCTGTTGAATTAAATTTGCATCGTTAGCGTGTATTCACTGTAGGTCGTGAACTGTTATTCAATTACAAAGCAAAAGAGTACGAGTTCGTGCATCCCTGGAAAACGTCGGCGTCCGGGAGTTCCTATGAACTGCGTGACGTGACGTGTGACGCTTTACGACGTCATCAATGACATTGACCTTGACCTACTTTAGGGACTTGGAAAAATTTCAACTTTCAGCCGTGACGCTTTATGACGTCATCAATGACCTTGACCTACTTTAGGGACTTGGAAAAAAATGTCAACTTCCAGCCTTCATTATATCAGGCCTAGTATACAGTATACTGAGAAGAGCCCAGCCAACTCATTGCTGAAGGGGCATTTTCGCGTCAATGTGATCGCGAGCACGGGAGGTTGGTTGCGGGTTCCCTGCTCCCATAGCTGACCTGCAATGGCCGCTAAATTTTTTGAGTTTGGCTTTCTGGGTATGGGAATAAATGTCGACGTTTGAAAATCATCAGGTAAACCACCTCTTTGTACACTTTATTCAAGATTAGTAATAGCACTTTTTTCATCTTTCTGTGACATTCCCTTCATTAGGTCTACCAAGATTCCATCCTCGCCTATCGCTTTCCTCTTTTTGGCTTTCTTTAATGCAAATTCTAGGTTGTCCATTGTGATATCCGGAGCTTGCTCGTGTTCTTCACCTATTTCAATATTTGGTGGTCCAGTCGCGGATCCAGAACGTCATTATGGGGGGGGGGGGGAGTATGACAGCAGTCACTTCGAGTTGAGCCGTACTTGGTTTTTCTTTTTCAAAGTGAAGTTTTTTTTGTATCGGGAAAGGGGGGAATTTCCTCATCCCCCCGTGGATTCGCGCCTGCTGTGGTCTGCTTCTATCCGCATACAATTCTTCAACATATTTGAGCCATACGTTCTCCTCTTCCTCACTGTCCGAAATCAGTTCGCCTTGTTCGTTCTTGCGTCTTTTTTGTTCCTTCATCATGGTCTTGATCTCAGACAACGTTCTCCGTTTTTGGTTAGTTTCTCAATCTGGCTGTATTTTTCTTCATACCAGTGTTCCTTTGCTTCAACACATTTCTTCAGGATTCTTCTGTTATAACTTTTTTATACTCGACACTATTTCTGTCTCTTATATTTCTGATGACGTCATCCTTGGGTTATATCTCACACTGACTTCAGCGAAAGAGACTTGACAATGTCATGGAAGTTGATACTTTATTTCAGCTCTTTGTTTGCCAAAAATATAGACCTTGATCTACTTAACTGAGCTTTCTTTTGACCTTTTTGGACTTGAAATATTTTTTTGATGAAATTTTCTCATCGCTTTCCGATCTATTTTCGTTCACTTGAAATGTTATTGACCTCATTAACCTCGACAGATTTTGAAAAGTTACGCAATTTGCAATCCTTCACAAGCGGTTACAGAATTTTTCGATCTTTATGTATTTTATATACTTAGAAGCATTTCCAATTTCTGGTACTTGGTTTAAAGGGAGGAAAAGGAGGAGTTTGAAAAAAATATTTTGGTTTGTATCAATATACTATTTGAAAAACGAGACTCATTTATCGGCCCGAGAAAAATAATAGGAAGCACGAGATAATGAAAGTGACATAGCAGAATTTTAAAATGATGACCATGGAAATAAATTTCCCACAGGAAAAAAATGGTGAAGAGAAAATGAAAATTTTTGACGACGTATTATTATAATCCGAGAGAATTCAATTGGCACACGTCATGTCATATTGTCATTAGAATATTCGGGCTGGACAGTGCTAGTGTCGCGCACTACAAAAACCGGAAAATTGATGGGTGGTGCGGGTGAAGGGCGGATGGTTTCCTCAAATCGATCCAAATCAATTTTTACGCAAGAAAATGATTTGTAGAAAATTTTACGCTCTACAAACTTTTTACTCTTAATTTTTCTCCTAAATTGCTCCGTTCCCAAGTTATTTTGAGATTAGTCACTATACATTTGAATGAGAAAATTGACATGCTCCCGTTTTCAGTTTTGCCAATTGTAACGCTCCTAGCGGATGACCGGCCCGAATATATTGTATACCCATGAAACAATACCATTCCTCACAAGATGAGCGTGCACAGGAGAAAAAATTCAAAACACTTATGAAAATATCGTTTAAATTATTTGATATATTGATCCATTAAAGAAAAAAGTTATAAATAATTATTTTACTGACCATTATCATTATTGATCAATAAAAAATGTTTTTATTATAACAAAAATTATTAAATTTAGTTTTAAAAAATGATTCAAATTATATATTTTTATAAATTTCAGTAATAAATACATCTTTTTTATCAATTTTAATTTTATAATTTTATTTTTTTAAATTAAATTTTATTGATAATTATTTTGAAAAAGTAAAGATCTTTATTCAACTCCATGATTCAACATCGAGTTTAACAATATTATTATTTATAAAAACAATTAGAATAAAAATTAATAAAATTAATAAATAAGATAATAAAGAATTTATACTGAATCAAAAAAGAAAAATATTAATAAAATTTTCAAAATCATATTTAAACAAAACATAATATAAATAAATTATATTAAAAAATAATGATAACATCAAACTTTTATTAATTAAAAAAATATAACTAAAATCATTTATTTAATCATTCTTTTACCCTTGAAGAAATTTTAAATTTAATCAAAATAAGAAAAATATTGTATATTATCACCCCAATAAAATTTAAATAAATATTATTTTATAAATAAATGAAATTTCATTTTTTTCGAGGTGATTCATCAACGTATTGTTTGATTTGATTTTCTAAAAAAAAAAAATAGTAATTTAATAATAATTAAATTCATTTATTTAATTAATTTATTAGATTAAATCTACTACCGCTCTGATAGCCAGGAGAAACTTTGACTGCTGCAACAAAACTTACGAGTTACAGTTGCTTCAACAATAGACAGACAGAAACCAGCCTTCTGATCACACATCACCTACCAACTCACTTAGTTTCCCCATTCAAGACAAAGTAGTTCTGCATTATTATTTTCGCGGGTAAATCTGTTAATGTCTCGTGTATGAGCGATCCTTGTCAATCACTTTTAAAACTAGGTCATTTATTTTGTTTTCCTACTCTTCATTTATCGTGCAACCTTTTTTTTCCTGTGCTTTATGTGTTTCTTAATATTTCCCTTTAAAAACTTGATATGATTTTCGATTTAAAAGGAGGAAGAGCTCAGAAACATTTCTCATGCTGGAATTCCACCCCTAAGTTTTTTACGCGGCTACAATGGCATACAAATCATATGATAAAAGCGTTCTTCATGTAGTACTTACTTCTTTTTTGTTTGCTCGTTGAAAATTTATGTATCCTAATGAGGAAGAATAAGAAAATTTCTCTGATTTTGTTTTTTTACCTATTAAGTACACAAATAAAAGACTTATTGAACTATCTACAATAATCATCGTGCCCGTGGATGTTGGCATCACATTATAATTATTATAAGAAAATGCTGCGATGTGCTTCTTGAAAAACATTCAATGTGGATTTAGTTATAGCTGCCCATTCATGCTTTTCTTCAATTCTTACTTTAATGATCTTGCTCGGTTGACGGAAGCTCTCTACTTAGCGATCTATTCCATTCCTGTTTTCACGGCTTTACAAAGCTTGAAAGCTATAACAAGCATCGTATAGTAATCACAAATGGCGTTAAAATTGAATGTATAACTTGGTAGGTACGAATAGAATTTGTAAAATGATTTTCCCAGGTGACGGATTGTAATGGGCACAACTTCAAGTTGATTTGAAAAGTTTGCGCTTGTCGAAAATTCAACTGAACTGATGAATAAAATATTTTTTAATTTAAAAATATTAAATACGATAATATTCTTAAAACTTGTAACCTGTCCCTCCCGTGTTTCGTCTCTCCAAAAGAAAAAAAGAACGTAAACTCTGTTTATAAAAATGGAAATCAACCATCTAAACTTGTTCAATATAAAAAAAACTCATTCCGGAACAACAATAGACGATTCAGCGTTTTTTATTTTCCTCAATACTTCATCGACACTTCTACTCGCAAAGTTATTCGTTTCTGATTCGAGTCCAAGGAAGGAGTTCGAAAGTTTTCTTCGCGAAAATAAGCATTATTTTCTACTGTAGGTATCTAACTGAAAAAAATTCAAAAGCTTCCGGGTCAACGAATAGCATATTTTGCTACCTACGTCCAGTAGGAAACAACCCCTTAATAAGTAATAATCGAACAATAAAATTATCTCAAGTTTCTCGTGCAACAGCTCGAGAAGAATTTTCGCCACACGCGGCGACCACGCCAGGACCTCTTTAAGAATGCTTCATACGCATCTGAATGATGAGCTCACCTTCGTCTCAGCATTGGTGGTGTGTTACATTATCAACAATCCTCTTTATCGATACTACAGGATAGAAAATTCACTTCTCGAGACGAAACACTTTTCACAGCATTACTTTAACCGAGCTTACTGGTCAGGGCCCCAATTACAACCAACGACAACACCCTGCGACCACTTGTTAAGTGTGACAAAGAGGTGATAAAAAAACGTGACGTTGGTCGTAATTCGGGCCCAGGTCATGTACAGCATTTATACAGCTATATGTGACCTGTTCCGACATGAAACCCTCAATCGTTCTTCAAATTCAACAACTTTGATGATGCTCTTCTTGGAAGAAAACTTGAAAAAATTTCGACTTGAGGACGGAGTAAGGATCACGGGTTTCCCATTATCATTGAATTCGGTTGGGTGTAAACTGTCGCCTTCTTGTGGCGGCCCAAAAGATGAATCAGTATCATTCTATAACTTTCGCACAGTTTTACTGCTTCATTTGCTTTCAAGACTGGGACTACTCTATTGAAAGCCATGATGGTTCCTTGTCACGCTTAATGACATTACCAAAGACCATGACCTTCGTTAGGGACATTAAAACTTCAGCCTTCACTACTTTGGGACCCATATTCTTCATTAAACTTGGCCTCAATGTAGAGACTTGGAGAAATTTCGATTTTTGCTATTTATAATTACATTAGGTACGACTCAAAGGTTTGCCGTACTAGTTTGTTTATACGTCGCTTTCAACTAACTCAGAGAAAATCATTTGTATACCCTGCAATAAGGGTGCTTGATTAATTGTATTCCTCAGGAAGTTTATAATTCTTGATATAGCTCAGTAAGAATAGTAAAGTGGGCGCAGAATGTAACTCAAGCCTTCAAGAAGATATAAACGATAAAGATGATGTCTAAGAAAGAGAACACAGTTAGTGTAGAAATATATGAAGCTATAATAAAGAAGATGAATACGTGCAATGTACATCGAAGTGTATTCTTCTAGACTTATTGGTATTTATTTTCATGTTGATCTAGAGGAGAATAGTAACGAAAACTTGAACAATTTGAAAAAGAGCCGGAGGTGGGTGTTGAGTGCAAAAAATGTATGCACCTTAATATGTAGAAAGAGGGACAATCCGGATCATCGTACGAATACATGCCCTGAAATGACATCAGCCAACGAATACGCAGGAAGAGATGTGATGCAATAGGAAAAACTTTTCCGATTTAATTCCTCTTTTCTTCTTCGTCGCACTTTTATATTCTCTTCGTGATGCCAACAGAGAACCTAAAAAAAACTTTTTCCTTTGCACTTCTCTCCACTTACACGTGAGCTTTATTTGAAAAAGTTCAGAAACGAAGTCACTACTATTATCGTGGAGACAGGTTCTTTTGTAACCTCACCCTCTCAAATTGAGTCGATAATTAAAAGGACAAAAGAGTATTTAATTTATTACATTTTATTATGCTTACTTGTACTAGTGTGATAAGATTCAGGCTTTAACTTCTGTGCAGGAATTCGAAGTCTAATAATATATCAGATTATGAACAATAGACTCGCAAGAAATAAATAAAAACTGTTCATTATTCTTGAACAATGCTTTCGATTTCGCTTTCTTCTTCGTCGTTAATCATTTTTCCATTTTCAACTACTAGATTACCTTGGGCAAGGGTGTGCCGAGTGGAGAAGAAGGATGTACCTGTTGAGTGGACGCTAGATTTGCTCTAAAGCCAAAACGTGGAACGTTAGATGTACATATACCTACTTCGAATGTACGAAATTTGCATTTCGCTTATCTTTAATTTGCGGTCCCTACCCAAGTTTCTACGACTTTTGTATCAACTTCTCCACCAGAGCTTTCAGCCGCCTGTGAGAGCCCATTAGCGGTTTACGAGCAGCGTATCGCGACCCTAGCTTCTCAGGCAAAGGATTCTCCTTCAGGGGCGGATTTAGCCACACATTTTGGGGGGTGTTCCCCTTGCCCCCCCGTAAATCCGCCCCTGCCCTTCCTCTTCTTCTTCTTGTTTGTTTTCTTTTCACTTCTTTTCCGAGGTCTCCCTTCTGATCGCCCTATTTTCGCTGATGGTGCTGATGTTGAGGTAGCAGCAGCAGCATGGGGGATAGTACGCGTGGATATGAGAGGCCATAACATGGCTCTACATCTGACGCTCCCATTCCAAAGTTCATTTTCTTCTTCATCACCTTAGCGGCAAATATGTAGCTATGTAATTTCATTTTTTTTTTTTATCATTTTTTTTCCTATCAATTATTTTTGCTTATCTTCTACCAAAATTTTAGTTCCTCAAAAAAAAAAAAAAAAAAAAAATTCATTTGTTTTACTCTCGACAATATACATTTTGTGTCTCGTGAGTCACGACCAAAAATTCTTTATTCGTTACGTGCCTTATGCCTCCTCCTCTCTCAAATCAATATGGCTCGTAGTTTCGAGGATTCAATTATTCTTATGTAATTTCATGCCTCCGTTAAGCGTAGCATGCATGGAACCAAGTTGCCAGCGGGAGTTCTTCATCTTCCCCGATCTCGGACAGAAACCGTTGTAGCTCACCCCGCTCACGTCTCCACGCCACACACTCGAAGATGATGTGTTGTGATCCGTCATTCCGCTCCTGACAGTGTGAAGACGACGGTTGCTCAACTTTCCCCATCTTGTAAAGGTACTTGTTAGCTGGCCATGGTCTCGTCCATTCACTTGTCAATATCACGTATTAGCATGCGGGTCCACTCGCCCTTTCCTGTCTGGGCAAGTTGCTCTTTCCACTTGGCAAGCAAGGAGCGCCTGGCCTCCTGCTTGACCCGCAAGGCTTGTCGGATGGTCCTTGTCTTCTTCTTTGCCTCAAACACTTTTTGCTTGCTCTTCGGCCAGCAAATCAATTGGTGTCCGTGCTAATACGCAAAGAACGTTTGTCGACACAGTGCGGTGGGTATTAACACACCTAATCCCAGGTCTTTGTTGGATTTTGACATGTTTCATGTCTTTTCTCTACCCCCTGATTCTTGAAAATTGTCCGGACGTCCGGTTGTGACCTTGGGACTTATAAGAATTTTGGTAAAAAAAAGAAAGAAATAATAAAAGAAAAATAGAATAAAAAAATAAAAATAAAAAATAAATAAAAAAATAAAAATAAAAAATAAATAAATAAATAAAATAAAAAATAATTAATAAATGAAATGAATAAAAATAAAATAAAAATAAAAAATAAAAATAAAAAAATAGATAAAATAAAAAAATGAATAAATAAAATGAATAAAATAGAATAAAATAAAAAGAAATGAAATAAAATAAATAAAATGAAAAATAAATAAAATGGAATAAAAATTAAATAAAAAATTAGATTAAATTAAATTGAAAATAAAAATAAATGTCTGGGCGGTCATTGAGAAATTTGCGAGTATCATCATCTCTTTCTCAAAAAAAAAAATTGAAAAAAAAATTAAATCAAAAAATAAAATGAAATAAAACATGAATAAATCAAAAATAATTCTGAAAAACTCATCGGCCTGAAATATTATACTAAAGTAGACTTGTACTGGACCAAGAAGCGGGACGAACAAGCAGAGCGAGTGAGGCCCAGTAATCTCATCAGCCTGAAATATACTAAAGTAGACTTACACTAGACCAAGAAGGCTCATTAGCCTGAAATATTCCAAAGTAGACTTATACTACATCAAGCGAGTACCGCGAGTGAGTCCCAGAAAGCAGTCAGCCTAAAATACTCTAAAGTAGACTTATACTAGAACAAGAAGCTGGAAATTTCGGAAATGTTTGAACTATGAAGAGCTTAAGACGACTGGCGAAAAGACATGAAACATGATCTTTATATTTTTGGCAATGCCAAGAAATCCTTTATCTTTTTTCAACTTCTCTTGTTCTGTACTCAATCTTTGTGCAGTGAGCCCACACAAGGGCATCATAAAAGGGGAACTGAAATCGCTACGCTCATGTAGAGTCTTCTTATAGCTTTTCTTGGTCCTCTTTGATTCGACATAAGGTGGGACAAACGTGTCACCACCCTGGAAGCTTGTGGTGGCGGAAACGGAGATTGCTGTCGAACCATAGCCCCTGGTATTTCGAGGCCTTCTCAGCTTCAATTTCCGCACCTTGCAAGAGAAAGGTGGGTGGATTCAACTTTCGACGGGTCATGAATATAATGGTCTCCATCTTTTCTACTGCCGATCTTAATCTGGCCGACTGTATCCAATGGGTCACAGCCTCTAGCGGCTGGTTTACCTTGGTCTCCACCTTGGCAACAGTGTCGGTAGAGCCAACCACCAGTGTATCGTCGGCATAGCATTTAGGCTGCACCCCTGGTGGCAACTTGATCTTGAATAAGTCGTTGAATGCGATGTTCCATAATGTAGGGCCCAGAACAGAGCCGTGTGGAACATCGCATGTCATCTTGTGCCAGCAGACGTCTCTGCTTGGACCTCTCTGCAGCTTAGGTAGCGGCAGATAATCCTTAGCAGGTAGCCAGACACTCTTGCGTTTTGTAGCATCTTCAGAGTCTTCAGCCACGCGATGGAATTAATCGCATTCTTGATGTCGAGGTTGACAGCTGCACAGAACTGGGACTTCTTCATTGTCGCAGTGGCAATCTTCTTCAGTCGGATTGCAGGGTCAGAAGTACTGCGTTTAGCACGGAACCCGTGCTGCAACCGCGTTACTATTGCCCGCTCAAATAGCTTACCGACGTTGTCAAGCCGGCAGAGCGGTCGGTAGGAGGACGGCAGGCCATGTGGTTTATCTTTCTTCTCTATTGATGCCAACCTTGCCTTTTTCCAACGTGTGCGGTATACCCCCTCTGCCAGTGCTTTATTGAAGGCACTCTACAGCAGAGAGGAATCCACCAAGTGGAGAGAGCTCCACACTGCTTCGGGTATCTCGTTGGTCCTGGAGTTCTTCATTGTTTGCCATGCAGCTTTTGGACGGCTGCATTAATCTCCTCGGTACTCAGGAGAGGCACGTCCTCCTCCACTTCAGGTGGTGTCACCATAAGTGGCGTGCTTTGTGAAAAGAGGGTATCGATTACTCTTCCCACTGCCTCTGGCTCCATTCGGAATGTTGCGGATGGATCCCCTACCTTCTTCATCATAACTTTATGGGGGTTTGCCCCAGGGGTCTTCATCCGCTAGGCTGCAGAGCTCATCCCATTTCCTCTTCTTGCTCAGTTTTATTGCAGCCTTTAGACAATTTTCAAAAATCTGGAACCAAACAATTTTTCTTTTCTCCCTGTAATGTTTTTGTTATTATGTTCCTTGAATAGAAAATCCAAAGAGAAGGAAAAATAAAATTTTCTGGCGTTGCCAAATGAATAAAGATCATGTTCCATGTTTTTTAAAAGGTAGCATGCTTCGCTCGTTCGCCCTCCTTCTTGGTCTAGTATAAGTCTACTTTAGAATATTTGGAGGGCTCACTCGCTCGGCGCGTTCGCCCTCTTTCTTGGTCTGGTATAAGTCTGCTTTAGGCTGATAGCTTTTGAATGCCTCCCTTCTTGGTCTAGTATTAGTCCACTTTGGAAATAGATTATTTCAGGTGTAGTATAGTCGCTTCTGGTCTAGTATCAAGACAGTATTCAAAGGGCTCCATTAAAGAGCCACTTTAGGTCTAGTATAATGAAAGATTAAACTCACCATCTGCTTACTATCTGATTACTGTATATGTCAAAGAAAGACCTAGCCGCTTCAGGTCTAGTATACTGTATATTAGCCAGCTAATATGATGAAGGTTGAAAGTCAGAAGGTCATTTCCACGAACGGATGGACGCACCTTCGCTCATTCACCCCCTTGCTTAGCCTAGTATAAAGTATTCTGCATATTAGGAAACTGAGCTTTGTTAGTATATAGGCATAGACAACTCCCTTCCTAGTCTAATATAAGTCTGGTATAAGTGTATATTAGGCCTATATTTATACTGAAAGCTAAACCCTACCACAGCAGCCTGATTTAGGCTTAGTATAATGAAGGCTTCATCAGGTCACGCGCACGCCCGCAATTTTTGAAACCAAGGTAGGGATCAGGATTTCAAAAAGAAGTCGTAAGTCCCAAGGTTGTCTGCACGCACGCGCACGCAAATTTTCAAGGTCAAAGCAAAGACATGAAACATTTCAAAAATTTCAGAGGATCATTTGACCCTGAATTTGAAGTTGAAATTAAGCAAACATTTTCACTTTAGTTGTATCCTGATATAGGAGACAGATGAAACGGATATAACTAAAATAGAAAGAATTTAGTCATCCGGGCTAGTGAGATAATTTTAGGTTTTGTTTGAAAAATTACTCAAATTTTTTTCACTCTCCTTTTCTTTTTCCTATTTTTTTTTTTTTTTTCTTTGTAATCATCATATGGCACGTTTTCTGTGCACGTCTGTTCAGTCGTAACGTCTCGGTGTTTGACTCAACTCGTAGAATTGTGTCACGACAGCGTCGCACAAATATATCGAAAATTTATCATTTCAATTCACGCATATGGGTATTAGTCAATTTTCAGTTCGAGCACGAATGTCACACAGTAATACAGCACTTTTCAATCTAAAATCGTACGAATGTTGACTACAGTCAGTAGGGTGAGAAACCTTGTTTTTTTACATCTTATCTTTTTTTCCATGTCATCTCCTTTCACGTCGATAGCAACTATTTTCATTTCCACCGCGAGTGAGATTACGTTATACAAATAGAAAGTGATGTGAAATCGTATTATCGTTGTCGCATTGAGCATTCGTTTCTCACGAAAATATTAAGTCATTATCCGACAATGTTTAGCTTTATTTATTCTTGCGTTCATCAGCAGTTCTCAACAGCGTAATTAAATTGTGGTCATTTGTACCGCGTAGATATTCATTACCTCAATGACCTATCCCCTACAGCTTTGAAAAATGAAAATGAATAAAGTATTTTGACTGGTGAAAAGTACTTATAAATCCTTACTCTATTCTGTACACCCTACCATAGTGAAAAATTCTCACGATTGATTCAATCAAAATCAGAATGTGTAAACCCCGAAATGCCGATGGAAGAAAAGTTTGAGATAGACGTATCAAAAGTCAATATGATCGATAAAATCGATGCAATTTGTTACAGGGAAGTATGGCCCAACAATACTAGGGAAGATTAGAAAGGCAAACGAGTTTAGAGCGAATGAGCCCTTCCAACTAGATAAATGATTCAGCATAAGAAATGCTGTTTCACGTGTCTTCGGAGGCCAAACATGTTAACTTCTGTGTCGCATCCGATGGTAAAGGACTAAAGAAGAAGAAAAACTGTAAGTCTTGTAATTCCGATACTCAAATCTGAGTGACACATGAAAAGATCAAATATATCACGTCAGATTTCAATTCGAGTCTCCAATATTTCATGACCTAGTTTTCCTCAGCATTGATATTAATCGAGGTTTCGAATAAGATTGAAAGTTGAATTTTCTTTTTTTTTTGGCGACATAAATTCTTACCTCCTTTCAATGCTGGAAACGTTGTGACTTCATTAAACATAATTCTTAAAACGAAAAATATTGAAACTTCGTAACAAGCTTTATCGCTCCTATTCTTCTTCTTCATCGTTGTTATTCGAAGGTGATATATCGTAATCTGGAGGTGGGTTCAAAATGAAATTACACCATCGTTCTCGAAGTGTGGACGCTCCTTGTCCCCGATTGTGGTTCGGTATTCGGTCATTCCTTCCGTCGAGTTGTAACAATCTATCGACCAAGTGGTCGCATAATTCTCGATGATACCACACACAATGCCGCATCAGATACCATTTAGAACGAAAATATTCATTACATACATTACATTTCAACCGATTAACCGCTGTACAGTACACCTCTGTCGTTACTTGTGAGCGTAATTTTGTCGCCTGCGAACAACCGATCAAGTGTCTGAATAACAAACTCTCGGTCAAAAATAATCGTTTACAGAATGGACATCCTTTTCGTATTCGAGGATTATTTTCCTCTATCAAGTTGTTTTCGTTAGTTCGATGTTGCCAGGTGTACGACATTTTATTCCGCCTTTCTCTCATTTACTGGGCAACTTTTCGATTTTTTTGAGTATTGAACTTTTTCGGCAAGATAGCTAAGGTTTCATTCATCTCTCTTTTGGAATGAACACGGTGTTGTCAGCATTGTAAAGTTTCACGACGAATCCCCGACAAATATCACTGTCGACTTTAATTCCTCTTGCATAGTAATTTTTATAATACAAAAGTGTTTATTTCGCGGATTCTGATGTTGACAATTGCATTGATTCAATGCTATCAAACCTCGATCTCCTTCGATAGCTTTATCATTGTGCGGAATTCCAGAGTGTCCACGTTTAGAGGAAAAATCTGAATAAGACATAAGGTCGGAAGACTCGAGCGAAGAAATAACACTGCTGGGTTCAGCTTAGACGTTTCGGTTCCCGACGGGGTGAGGACAATTAAAAACCACGCCAATTGACACATTTAACGCCATGGGACCCACGAGTCTCATTTTGTTTTCAGTGATCCGACGTACTTCTCATCACTATTGGCGGTCTATGTTACTATATGGTCTAGGTAGCACTATTTCGCGAGGGTGCTGTCGAACAGCCAATGGAGTACTAGAGAAACTAGGATGAATGCTCCAAATATTTATAGGTCCCTATTCCGCATTAGACATCTTCGGGAAGTGCGACTCTGTATGCTTTAATAACCTACATAGTATTTGAATGATCACTCAGAGGAGGAAGAGGCAGCTTAAGGGAAGGTGAAATATCGAGGCTGTTACCATAATTTATTTACAAAACTCCGAACAAATCATTGAACTGGAAGTATATTACACTAATAATAATGGTAATTACCTTTTTGTGTTGATTAATACTCACTTGAGATTATTGTTCTCGCTCCGCAGTATTTCAGCAAATATTCAATTAGATCATCTGTATTTGTTGACGTGTCTCTCAAAAAGGGCGAATGGTTTTTGACATCTTTCATGTCTTTATTCTGGGCTCATCCTTATGGGAAATTTTCCCTATGGAAGTGATTCTCAAATCTGCGAGTCCGAGTTCGAGTCCGAGACCTCCCCCCCCCCCTCCTCGAAAGGGACTTTGAAAAATTTCGAGGAAATTTTCTCCGGGGTAATTCTGTCTAGCTTATCCTAATGTAATAAAAATGCATAGGCTAGATTTATGCTAGGCTAAGAAAACTCCGAGAGCCATTATGAAGCTATTAGCTTGTGACGTCATAAGTCGTCAATCCTGGTCCGCTTACAACATATGAAATATACTAAAGTAGACTTATACTAGACAAAGAAGCGGAGCGAGTGAGGCCTCCTAATCTCATCAGCCTGAAATATACTAAAGTAGACTTACACTAGATCAAGAAGTGGCCGCGAGTCAGCCCCCTAATCTCATTTGCCCGAAATATACTAAAGTTGACTTGACTAGGTCAAGAAGCGGGGCAAACGAGCAGAGCGAGTAAGCCACCCTAATCTCATTAGCCTGAAATATACTAGAATAGACTCATACTAGACCAAGGCGAACGAGCGGAGCGAGTGAGCCCCCCTAAACTCATTAGCTTGAAATATTCCACAGTAGACTTTTACTAGACCAAGCGAGTGTGACACTCCAAAGCCTTAGCCTAAAATATTCTAAAGTCCACTTATGTCATAAAAGACCCTTTAATGATCTCTTAAACTGGAACTCTCAGATATTTTTGTCTTTCATTATCCACAACATGCGAAAAGATTTAGGACATGATCTTTAGATTTTTTGGCTGCGCCAAGAAATCCGATACCCCCTAAAGTTTTTTTTTTTACTGAATTATAACATTATCGAGCTTAAATTTATGTACAAAGATTGTGTACACGTGGAATCTTGACATGGATTCGGTGGTCATTTGAAAATTTGCATGACGCTTTACTTTGACCTACTTCGGAAACTTGGAAAAATCTCTAGTATACCTCAACAATATACATATGAATCCTTCTGTTGGTACTTTCTTGCGCTATTCCCTTAAATGCGACGCCATGTTGCTAATGTCGAAGGTACAGGGAGAAACGAGTGTACTCGTATGTTCAAAGTAAATGATCTAGAGAAACGGTGTTTTCTTAGTGCTTTGAAAGATCCAATTGTTCTGATTGTTTCTTTGAAACATTTACATTTTTCCCTCATTCCCCTCGAAATGTACTTCAGCCTGAGATTTCAATCCGCTAATAATGTCACAAGGTGGGCATGGCCTTGACCTACTTTTAAAACAATATTAACGACGTCGCCTATTGTGAGATGAAATGTGATCTTCATTTTTTGCCTTGTAGAAGTCATTCTAAAATTGATAGAGCTCGTAAAATAACCCGTATTCTCATATTCTTTTAACAATGTGGAAATTGACTTGATTTTTCATTTTTCGATGTTCTGAGAAATATTCAAGTCTATCAATGAAAATTTTAATTGGAGCTAGATTGCTGTTTTGGTTGTACGCGGCTTCTAAACTTGTTCTTGATCCATCTCTGTAGCTGTTCTAGTCCTTAATACAGTAGCTCAATTTTTTTAGTCTGTGTGATGGACACCACGAGCGCAAGGTGCGTTCAAATACCTTGTTCCTTTAGGTCGAGGTCATTAGTCTCCCTACGAAGTCTGAGTACGGCGCACTTCCCCGCCTTATATTTTTTCAAGTTCCCAAGGCAAATCAATGCAAGAGGTGGCGGGGTCCAGCCTTGTAAAACACAAATCCAGGAATTGGTGATAGAGTTCATTCCAGAAGAAAGGCATTAGTCATGTCAAAATATTTGGGTCCCCAATGTTCGAGGGTAGTATGTTACAATTGCACGTCCTGGAGAAGTGGCTCTCTTACGGTAGGTTTTGTGGCTATCAGATGGACGTCCTCAAAGAAGGTTAAGGTCACTGATGACGTCGTCAAGCGTGACAAAAGACTGTGACGATTTTCGCAGGAGTAGCCCTGACCGAAAAACTTTTGGAAAACCTTCACCAAACCGAGACGGGTACATAACGATATTCCCGAGAGCAGCCCTAATCTTGAAAGTGTATAAAAGGCTGGTAAATAACTTGTGCTCGGGAAAGAAAATGGGATAAGGGGTGTGAAAAGTTCACTCAAAAAATGTATCCACTTTGGAGAGAAGTCAAACACATTTCAAGGGATCAGCTTTAGAGATCAGTACTCTGCTCCATTCGTGCTCGTAAGTATGCCTCTCTAAATTAAGTCAAGGTTATTGATAACATCATGCGTTTCCCAAAATAGGTCCCGCAGAAAAGCGTCTCGCTAATTTCTAATTTACTTCCAGCCCAAAGACATACCCGTCTCAGAAGGATTTATGAAACTTGTATCAAGTCCATCCGGCCGTTCTAAACCACCATTTTGCTTCCTCAGCATTTTATATGCTTTTAAAATTAGGACTACTTTTGGAATAATCGTCACGTCTTAGTAACGGTTTTCCAAAAGTTTCTGGATGGAGCGAGGGCTATTTTTGCAAAAAATTGTCCCAAAAAAGTGAGACGGTTTTTTATCACGCTTGATGACGTCAGCGTCATCAGTGACAGAGACTCGAAAAAATTCGTCCATCCCTTAGACCTGTATACTTGGCCTGTTGTAGGCTATAATAAGTATCGTCCTATGCTACTTTCTTTGTAGTATGGGTCTAGCATACAGTATACTAGGCTATAGGCTACTAGATCTGACAGGGGTTTTATGATTATACTGTATGCTCGGCTAACTGGGCGTGCGCGTCCTGCTTCCTTAAATCAGGATTGTCTTTCGTTATGGTCGATGATGACGTCATCAGCAAACTTCACCTATTTTAGGGATTTGGAAAAATCTAGGCTAAGAATGGAGACAAACGAGCGAAGTGAGTCAGCCTGTTGGCCACTTATCCTAACATAGGTACTTCTACAGTATACTACACTTGTGCAAAGCTAAAAATGAGCCCGTCAACCAGTTAGCCTAACATACAGAAAAATTTATGCTATGAAATACTGATGGAAGGAGACCTTACTATGATATCCTCATGACCAACATTATCAAAAGTCGATATAATAGGTGGAATTGATTAATTGTGATCGATCTAGTGTTGGGAACAAACATTCAAGATGATACACTACGTGTCTCTGGAAGAGACTACCTAGTTAGCTTCTGTGGTATGTCACCTTTATCTATGTATTTATTTATTCTCGTGTTTTGCACCCGACCGGATAGTGTTTGACCGCGGATCTTTCTTTCATTCTTTCTGTGTATCTGGAAATTTGAGACCCTTGTATCTCGCTTCACAGAACACCCAGAGCCTTAATTTTTTTTTTTTTTTTGTTAAATTTGTCTTTAAACGGAGAGTGACAAGTGTTGGTCAATAATAAAATTTGAAGCAAATTCAATTGAAAAATTACTTTTTGTCTGCGTATTTACCCTTAAAAAGGAAAAATCAGTGCGTGTTGTGTGGCGCGTTGTGTCGCACATCTTGCCATGTAACTCCTCCCACTTTGTATTGCTGCTTCAATGCTGCACTCTGCGGTGCGGTAAGGTGTTTCACGGCATTCAATCTTGTATGAGTAATCGTGTTTTTCTTTTTTTTTAAGAGAAAATATTTATAAAAAAAAAAAATCCGGTGTTGCTAATAAGTTGATTAAACTAATTATGGAAGAGAAGAGGGAAGAGATAACCTTTAAGTAGAACTAAAAAGGTATAAAACAAGAATTCAAATTGAAGAAACTCTTAGTATTACCAAACAGAATTCTAATATAATATTTTGAAACTGACTCAAACTGAAAGAAAGAAAGAAAGAAAAATTAATTTATGAAATTAATCATACAACAAAACCGCTCAATCCATGCATAGAAAGCAATATCAATTATGTACATAGGTTATTTCTCCAATCATCAATATAAAGACTGAATATAAATTGCTATATAATGTTACACCGAATTCATGCAATCGAGGAATGCGCGCAGTAAGTAGAAATTTTGATGAAAGCGCGCACTCAGCAACCTCTTTGCTGAGTGCGCGCCTTCAGAGACGGGGTAATAGGCAAATATTCGTACCTTGATTGACTCACCGCTATTTGGAAGGGTTGATTTTATCATTTAGTTCATGTTTTAGAATGTCGTTACATTTGCCGCTGCAATTGTCGCCAGCAATGTGCGACAAAAAGGTGCGCGTGTATGAAGGCCGGGTTGCGCTGTAATTCAGCTTGACACGGTGGGCGAACAGGTGGGCGAACAGGTGGGCGAACGTGCGAGAATAACGAAAAGTAGGCCCATACATTTCCGTTTCTTTTCTCTTACAATTCGAATTACGACTCAAATGCTCACTCATCATGATTCATCTATATATTATTTTAATCCTGTTCGACTAAGATTTCTTGTATTTTGTTTTTTTTTCCAAGTTCTATATTTCTCAAATCGTTACAAACTGCAAAAAATACTACCACTTTGCTGTATAACGAATGCTGATATTTCTACCTCACAACTTTGTATTAATACCTGGCGCTAGAATTCGGCAACATGACTTCATAGTAGTGCACGTATTCGGCGACTGCACAAAAACAGTGCACCTATCACCAAAACTGTTCATGTGCCGAATGCGCGCAATCGGCTATAACCTGCCGCTGATTATGCGCATTCGGCAATTTTGTGCACGGATTCCGCAACTTTTGTGCAGACTGCGCGCACTCAGCAAAGAGGTTCTTGAGTGCGCGCTTTCATCAAAATTTCTACTTAATGCGCGCATTCCTCGATTGCGTGAATTCGGTGTAACACTTTTTAGTTCTATACTTGATGGTTATCTCTCCCCTCTTCTCTTCTATAATGAGTTTAATCAATTTAACAGCAACACCGGAATTTTTTTTTTTTAAGGGTTGATTTTGATTCCCATTAGATGAAATATTAATCATTAAATTCCTTTAACTTGTTGACATTCTCAAGACATGCTGAAACGCAATTCGCCCTCACAGATTACTTATGGGAAGGTGAGGCATTTCCTAGAATCCTATCTGAGGTTTCCCCTACTCAGTAACATATCTACGAGCACGTTTCTTATTCTGATCAAGATACAAGTGGTTTGTTCAAGAACACTTGGTGAATTCTATTTTCAAACATTCCCTACCGATTGATCTATTCACTAGTGAGAGAAGATGAAAATGAACTTCTGCAACGTCTTGCGGATACAGCCTTATCCCAGGACATGACCACGAGGAAAGATGCAGTGGTGATGTTCTTAACAAATTTGAATCCAAGATGACTAAATGGTACAAGACTGATTGTCAGAAGAATTGAAAAATTGTTTGGTATAAGTTAATCTAGACCTGGAGATCATAATTTTCAGGCATGTCAAACAGTATAAAATCATTATCTTGCATTGACTATAATAGGTGAAAATTGAACCTCAGGGTTGATGCACAACCAATATTATTATGAAAATATTCTGCTTGAGTGAGGCATTCCTCATTGCGTGAAAATGGTACATATTTTCAAATGACGGACTATTATCAACAATATTAATTCTGCAAAGAATCAAGAGCTCACTGTACACTTTATTGTGATTCAAAAAAACGACTACATCACTGATGTATGATCAACTGTATAAGATTGGCGTTGTAGCTTTCCATTACTGTTGGTTACATGTGTCATTACAGCAGAAAGGCAGCTGCTGCACAGTTATCATATAAGGTTGATTTCTTCACCCCTAATCACGTATTGATTTCCCAGCTGAGTAGGAGCTAAAGAATACTTTTTTCAGCAGGATTGAATCCGCTACCGCTCAGAATTACCCACTTGCAATACCTAAGTATTTGATTTAGCCTTTGTGGATTACGTCGATATTCACTTACTTCAAAAGTTGCTGACCTTGAGCAGTTCAGCCGAAAATTCTTTCAAACTCAGACTACGTTTGTCTTACTTCGATAATTATTTTCTTCATTGCAGCCTCTTAATTACATGATCGGTTTGTTTTTACTCAATTCCGTATACTTATTTTGTTCCAAAATGTTGTTTTGTTATTTTCAATATAAAACGAGCTGCGAATTCTTCAGGCAATCTTCTTTCGCAAAATAATTACAGCGACGGATGTGATCAAAATATAAATTGGTAAAATGTGCAGCAAAACTTACTATACTTTTATGGAATACTCTTGAGTCCAATAACGATGGTTAGTTCTCAACAGTCAAATGAGAGGGGTTCATTTGGAATGAAAACGAAGAAGGAAGATATTATTGCTTGCCATTTTTATACTTATATCTTTCCGTTTTGAGACGGCGAGAATATACAAGCCAACGTACCCTACCCCCTCCGCCGCGCTGCTGCTATTATGCGCTATTATCCTGTATGGTGCGCGAGATGTTGTACATTAGAATAATATTATTACGAGAATTGCCAAAATTTTTATTTCGTGCAGTTTTCGAAAATAAATACATAACTTTTTTTTTTTTTTTTTTTAGAAAATCCTATTCATTTTTAAACAGGTACTTTTTTGTTTCTTCATAGCCATACTTTGAATAATATTACATGCAGATTTTCATTACTATTTTTGTAGCGGTAACATAACCAGCCGTCTGACGCACACCAAGAGAAGAAGATATAAGAAATCACGCATTCTTCAATTCAACTCGAATATGGGGTCAGTACCGAATGTAAAGTTTTCGAACACATCGTTTACTGACCCAAGCTGAAGCGAAAAACTCTCTTTGAAAAACAATAATATTTTTAGAACTCGTGAGATCACGTATTTTTTTCCTGATAAATTTACATCAAAGAAATTAGGTATCACTTGATTTGAAGGTTGTTCATTAACGGATCTAGGAGAAAGTTTCTAGTTACAAAATGTATACCGGTATCTTCATTTTGTTTATTGCTTCTTTTTGCAAAAATTCACGCACTATAACGTTCATAAACAAATTTCAAACTTTTGGAATGAACATGAACTATTAAGAGGTATTCCTAGGAGTATTTTGACGCTGAATACAACGTCATTCGCCGTTTTTCAATACTAACTACCTCACGCATGTTTAGTTACCGCGGTTTGTTGCGACACATGACACGCATCTTATCGAACTTCAAAATTTAAATGCGTGAGAAGGTACACTACCTGTCGGAATGAAGCGCGGGAACTAAACGTGATTATTGCAAAGTAATGAGAAGTTATATCGAAAAACGGCAAATGGTATTATATTTGAAGTCGAAAAAAAATCTAAAAATACCTTGGATAATTCATGTGCATGCCTGTGATTGAAGTTCAAATCGACCGATCACCAAATTACTGTCATAAAATTTCAACTTATTTTAAATACATTTCAAAGTTTTTCTTAGCTGTATATGTACCAATAGGTAGTTACTTAAATTAGTCGTTGAATGCCTACGCTTACAGCCGCACTTACACAACGCATGCTAAACTTTTATTTATTTGTGTAAGTAAATTTTACCGTTCTTTTATTCGCTTTTGCTTCTCTTCTGTTTTTAGACTTTATACCAGCTCGAGAAAAGTACAAAAGCTACCGAAGAATGTAACTTCTTATATTATGTCAATGAAGGGTTGGGGGAGGGGGGAGGAATAATTGAAGCAGTAGTTATCGTTACCGAGGCCTTAGAACGAGAAGAAGAGTAGTCGGACTATTGAGGAGTAGTGAAAAATTCTCGAGCCTTCTTGTTGAGTACAATCTCTCAGAAAGACTGAAAAAGGGAGCAAAAAACCAAGTTTTTCTAATTTTTTCTCAATATTGTCTGCGTTTCCTTCCAGTTACATGTAAACTGAATATCAACGAGTGATTGGACTTTTCTCCATTCAAGTTAACAAACCTATACCTGTTCCAAGTGCAAGCTTTCAAAGTACACTGAAAACTAAGATTCGCAGATTTGAAATCAATGTTTTGATAAAACCGAGTTTCAATTTGTTTCCTGACCTACCGGAGAATCCAATTAAAATTCAAAATTTCTCATGTTTTAAAACTGAGTACTATTTCCGGATTTATCACTTAATATCAATTGCCTCGCTTCCCAACTAGCAAATACATGAAACCTGTAGAGTAAGGATGGCGGAAGACGCAACTGATTCCCATTATAGATCTCGGGATAGTTTCCATGTGAGTCAAACTCAATCGAGATTACGGTCATGACGTAAGGAGAGTTACGCCTTCGGTTAACGAGTTAGATTTACGGAGCTGGGCGTTGGCTGGAGGCTGTGGCTTTGTACTAGTGCAGACTTTTAAGAATTAGGTCCAGTAAAGACGTAAAACATGTCAAAATACGAGTTTACGCTTCTTTAGGAATTCTTTTATGGGACCAGAACTGTCTACAATCTCCTACATTCCCTCGCGACCTCACCAAGATGCATCGGTATCGGTCTTATGTAATGTGGTCTACCGCCGTACAGCACTAATCTGCTGCTTGCATACCATGTGTTTGTGTGCGGTCCACCAAAAAGAAGGTTCATCCTCTGTAGTTGACAAGTTTAAAATGCGGTGTGAAAATTTTCAAGAAATTGAAGAGTACCGTCCTACTTCATATGACCACGACTGTGGAAAATGTTGATGGCAATCATCAAATTATTAAGTTGTGGACAAAAAATTTTGACGACTATGGTGGAAGCCCGGAAACTGGCCTGAGGGTATCACACCCATTTAAGGAAGCTTCCTATTTTCCATTTGGCGGCATAATATAAGATTCTCTATCGTTGTTACCACCAAGGACAGGGTAATGCACAGTGGTCGGAAACTGAAAAAAAAAGTGAACTTCAATCCAAAAATGAAAGTTTTTATTAGACATGAAAATTTATGTAATTTAGTAGCTCTCAGGACCTTCCAACTTTTTGTCTATTTGAAAACTTCAACCGAATCATTATTTTTCCATCATTGAGCCCTTAGTCATAAAGGTCCAAAATGCATTAAATTACTTCAGCCATGGAAAAACACATTCTTTCCGGGTGTGCAAGACTTCTATATATATTCTACAAATAATGACATTAAAAACAACATATTATCAAAACATTAGCATATAAGAATGTATGGTTGCCTATCCATGCGCCTGTAAGGATTAAACGTTTTATTGATTGATTTAGTTTAGTGAGGACATGGGCCGCCATATTTAGTCGTTACAGCATAAACTTCCCTATTCCTGTTACTGATAACAATTTATCAGTAAAGCAGGAATAGGGAAGTTCATGCTGTAACGACTAAATATGGCGGCCCATGTCCTCACTCGTTATTATAGGGCTCTAGTTTAGTAGGTTGCTTCAGGTCGCGCCAAATTTGGTACCGTAAGGTGCAGTGAGGTCAACGCTTTGCACCCAAACCGAGGTTGCTTGCCACTAGCCGCCACTTTGTCTACTACTCTTGTTCAAAATGGAGCATTACAAAAACAATTAAAATAGCTTCTTATCTTTTCCCTTATATGCTTTCAACTTTTTGTCTTCTATAATTTTGAAAAAATCATTATTTCAAGTTTTCATAGGTAGTAGCACCCAGTGGCACCTGTTGGTAAGGGGATAACTCAAGAAAAAAGTTCAAAAATGAACTCAACTTCAAGATTGCTTGCTCTTCCTCTCTTCCTATTGTACCATAACCCCTGGTGGCACCTTTTGGTGAGGGGATGATTCAAAAAAAGTTCAAAAATGAGCTCAGCGTCAGAAATAGGGAAAGATTTCTTGATTTTTTTTGCTTTTTCTTGCTCTATGAATAAAGTTCACTTTTTATCCATTTTGTTAGGGGGACATCCTCAGAAAACGTTCGCGTCCAGAAGTGACGTGAACTTCGACCATATATTACATGGACATGCCATACTATGAAGCCAAACAAATCGATTCTGAGAAGTGACAAAGCGCGCCCCTTTTTTCCCAGCAAAAACAAAGGAGAAATCAGCTGATTAAGACCGAGTGCCACTTTTCGGTATTTCTCATTTTTGATTTCTTTTGTCTTCTTATCAGTATGGCATGTCCATGCAATGTATGGTCACAGCGTGTGACGTGAGGTGACGTGACGTGTGACGCTTTATGACATCATCAATGACCTTGACCTACTTTAGGGACTTGGAAAAAAATGTCAACTTCCAGCCTTCATTATATCAGGCCTAGTATACTTACTGAGAAGAGCCTCGCCAACTCATTTGCTGAGGGAGCACTTCTTTTATTTTCCAACCACTGTGCGACGTTCTGGAAGAAATCCTTGGATGAAGAATTTTAACCACAACCATGGAGATTTTTTCAAAGACTACAGGATTCTTGAACCACAACATTGGGAAATTTTGACCAAAATTATGGAAATCCTAGTTGTGGACAGGAAATTTAGACTCTGTTCATGAAAAGTTTTGTTTTGGAAGGAAAATATGTAACCGAGGCCACAGAAAATCTCGACCCTGGCCATAGAAGTCCTATGTTCTGGATGGAAAATTTTGGTCGAGACTATGGAATCCTTACTTGTGGATGGAAAATTTTACCACAGCCATGGAATTGCTATGTTGTGGGTGGCAAATTCTGACCAAATCTATGGAATTCTTGATTTAAAATGGAAAATTTCAATCTTACCCCTGGAAAATTTTGACCATGACCATGGAATTCCTACATTGTGAATGGAAAATTTTAACCAGGACCATGAAAAATCTTGACAACGACAATTGGATTCCATTATTGTGGATAGAAAATTTTGGCCGTGGAATCCACACTTATGGATATAAAATTTGAACCATGACCATGAAATTTCCATGTTGTAGATGAAAAACTCAACCAACACTAAAAAACTCCTCATTTTGAGACCAAGACTGAGGAATTCTTCAGTGAGGACAGAAATTTTAATTCCAATTATGAAAAATTCGGACCATTGCCATGAAATTCCTATGCTATGAATGAAAAATTATTACTGTGACGATGGAAAATTTTGACCACGACCATCAAATCCCTATGTTGTAGATAGAAAATTTTGGTCGAGACGATGGAACGAACCTCTCCTTGTGGATGAAAAATTTCTACCACGACCATAGTATACCTTGTCCACATCCATAGAATTCCTATGATGCGGAGGACGAATTTCAACCAATTCCGTGAAGTCCTTAATTTTGGATGATAAATTTCAACCACAATCTTGGAAGAATCTATCCAAAATCAAATAATTTACTATGTTGTGGATGGAAAATTTTGTCCAAGACTATGGGATTTCCAATTTTGGATGAAGAATTTTAATCATAAACATGGGAAATTGCAACCCTGACTACGGAATTCCTATGATGTAGATAG
This sequence comes from Aspidiotus destructor, assembly GCA_035079395.1. Taxonomy (NCBI): domain Eukaryota; kingdom Metazoa; phylum Arthropoda; class Insecta; order Hemiptera; family Diaspididae; genus Aspidiotus; species Aspidiotus destructor. The sequence goes on along the minus strand of JAVHKZ010000003.1, from coordinate 2,288,130 downwards.
GAAATTCTGACCAGGACCGTGTAATTCTTAACTGTGGACAGGATATTTTGACTCCGATCATAGAGAGTTTCGACCACTATTGTAGAACTCCCATATTGTGGATGGAGAATTTTAACCAATACTATGGAGAGAGGGGTTCACTTGTTTTCTTTGACGATCATGTTCAAATATAGGGGCAATTCAAGTATTTCAATTTGCCTTCTTATTCTCCTCTGTGTTATCCAATTGGTTGTATTAGATGACGTTTTGAACATTGCTCTTATGGCAAATTGCTCCTTATCACCCAGTGGCGTATTCACACCAAAATTTCGGGGAGGGAGAGTATAGAATAAATGATAATTTCATATATTTGAATTACTATACCTTTTTTCTTCTTTTTTTTTTTTTCTACGAAGAAGGAAACTTTGGAAAGATAACCCCTTCCCCCCTCCTTAAGTCACTGTCAACACCTATACGGTCATTATTAAAAATAGTGTCTACTTTTATATGTAGGAGAATAAGTAGGCTATTTAGAGTACTAGAATCAGTGCTGCCAGATGATACTATCAAAAATCCGTATCCGCCATTTTTTCGATGACCTAAAAAGAATTTCTACACACTTTGACCAATTTGTCAATAATAATCGGGAGAAAGGTATCTCTCATACGAGTAACTGAGGCACTTTTCTTCTGATCGATACAATGTTACAGGAGACTCTCATAACAACCAGGAGAAAAGTGTCTTTCTTATGAGTGACTAAGGTACTTTTCTCTTGAGCACGAGGAATCCGTATTTTACGTAAAATCCGGAGAAAAATCCATGTTTTTGAAAGAGCACAAATCCGTAGATCACTGACTAGAATTAAGCTATAGGAGACATCATTGAACAACGTATTTGCATCATAATGGGCCCTCTGGTTCAAGATTTGATTTATAGCTCTGTCATGTGCGCTACGGGAAAAGTATTTTGAGAAAGTAAACCGTTTATCTATGTTATCGACCAATTAAAATAGACCCGAAAATGGTTCAATTTTAGTGGGGACTCCATGAAAATTTGGGGGGATGAACTCTCGACAAATTGTTATTTTTGGGATCGTATTTTTGGCGAAGGGGGTGATGAAAAAAGGTACGATCGGTGAATTAAAACCCAAAAGATGGTCTGTCCAAAATCGGCAATACTGATCTCATAGGTATACTTGTTTGGATGAATGATTTTATAATCGATTCTATCGTCATTCTTTTGGAAGACAGGTACAACCTGTAGTCCTCGAATAACCTGATTGATGAAACCTACTCCTGCGAGTAATCAGAGATCTGAGGAAGCTTCAAGGTTGGATCCAGTGTAAAAAACTCGTAGTCTTTAGAAATTTTTCGTCAATGCACAGTGATGGGAGCTACTTAATTTGTGCATGAAGATACTTATCGTATGGAACGAGCCCTTTCTAATTATAACTTGAACTTGTGGAGGAGACAGGCAAATTCTCCATTCATATCGATCATTGAGGACAGCCTTTGCATGAAGTCGTAGGCAGCACAAGGATAGCCCGGTCCTGGTTGACAGCCAATGAATAATTTTTATGCTTCGACCTAATTTTTATAAACTTTTTTCTTAGATTGCTCGTCTATCAAAAGGTCAGGGTGGTCTAGAGACCTATGATCTGCCAAATTCATTCTTTCCCTAGCGTATCCCATTATTATTAGTTTTTTTTTTCTCACCGTAGACCTTTCTACTGTAAGTCCTCTTTTACTTTATAGTTATTTGTAGAATGTTTCAAACTCTTCGGGTAGCACGAAGTCGATGTTCTCGCGCTGTGAGGTAAAATTTCCTTCTTTAAACTGGGTCAGTAACTAATTACGTCGATGTTATTAAATTCAAAATTCAATCAACTGTTTTAAAAGAACAATGAAAACTATTTAAACTTTTCTCGCACCTCACCCTAATTTTGTTTTAATCACGCATCGCGTAGTTATATTATTGTTGTACATTGGAAACCATACACTGCCTGTCGTACGACAAAAAAGCACTCGCTGCCCCTTTAGAACTTTTTCATCCGATCGTTCACTAATTCACAACTATAATCGGCTCCGAGTGTAGATTGATATTTCTGGCCTCGGAAACTCGCCCTTTAAAGATATTTTTCAGCTTTGTTTTTGAATTTTTCAAAGAGGTTTTTGGTTCAAAGAGTAATCTCATAACTTCGCCGATAATTTTTGATAACGCTTGTGAAATGAACCGAAGAAATTCCTTCAGCATCTCGATTTATAGGAAACAAATACACTTTTTTCAAAATAAGAATTAGCGAAAAAATTATTCGTAGTCTATGGCTTACAATGATCCCTAATTTGCATGAAATCCGCGTAGATTTTGTCGCTCACTTTTGCATGAAATTTAGCGAGCTTTCTCTTTTCGATTAGGGCTCACGATGTACAAATAATTCTTTTTTCAAATACGTTTTGTAGTTTTTTTTTTTTTTTTTTCTTTCTTTGTTTCATTATTTCACTCTTCGAAGTCGAAACGGCGAATTTTACACAACGAGAGTAGAAATTTTCTGACACAAAGTTTTCGAACAGCCTTCAAAACGTGGTGATATACAAAAAATAAAGTTTATCTAAACAAAAAACACAGAATATGAAATTTGCCTCATATGAAGTGAATTAATTTGAAAACTCGATTATAAATCTCAGAGAAGAAATTTTCTAATAATAATTTATGTTGACTTGACGAATATTAATACATTTTTTAGAGTAATATTCCTGTTTTAATAATATTGTATTGTTACAGCTGGTAGTGTCGCTTTGCTTGAGTGGGGACGAAACTGTTCGAAAACTTTGTTGTTTTAGATTTAATGTTATTTATAAGAATTAAGCTTTTCAAATTTTTACGACTATCAAGCTGGATATCATTGTGACGTTGAGATGAAATGTTTTGCTTTGTTGAAAATTTTGTTTTCTAATCAAAACTATGTGTATTATGTCTGTAGCGGCATAATATCAATCTTTGTGGAGGATGGGATGAATGAGATTTTTACTGTAGAATAGATTTTGATGCGAGAATGAGAACAAATGTTTGGAATTTTCGAAACGAAAAATATTAGAATAAAAACTCCATTACCTTCTTATTGACTTCGGTATGCTTGCTGCGAATGTAAGAAAATTCTCTCATTTATAAGCACCGACAATATATACTCGCACGAAATGAAAATGTCGGTATAAGATGAGACTCTTAATGCTTAGAACGCTCTCTCGGGTGTAACATTCGAAGACACTGATCCTAATGAAATTGGGAGACAGTGTACGAAGAATTTTTAGACGTACATCAGCCCCAGAAAGTGCACCTCATTTACCTAGATTCAATTTTACAGAGTTATCAGAAAAATATAGAATTAAGCTAATGAGTGTATTTTGGGAGCTGTCTAAAAACTTTATAGAGGCTGAAGTTTTAGCAAGAATACTTACGCCATGGACTTGAATTTATAAAGAATTGATTCGGAAAATAGGTATTGTAAATTTTTCTTTTGATATGCGACTTGTTTAAAATGAAGTGCTTTGCACGCTGAATAATCGTGTAATCGCATTATTAAATTACGGGAAGAGCTAGGCAAGAGCGAGGAGGAGGGGATGGATAATTAATTTTTAGCCATTTATATGCTAAAACGAATATTTTCTCCTTTATATGCTAGACTACTCTTGGAAAAACTGTCCCGGTTTTTCAACACGTTTGATAACGTCATCGATGACCTTGACCTAGATTTAGGACTTGAAAAAATTTCAACCTTCGCTACTCTCATTATACTACCTAAGCCTCTCACTTATGTCGCATGTGCAGTGCCGCCCCGTCCTCCATGGTGGAGTGGGTACAGATTGCTTATGCATTTGATTTTGTTTCTTCCAGTACCTGAATCGACCCTTTCGGGTATAACTTCAGTGTTGGAAGAATCTCCTCGGCAACTACCGAGCTACTTTGGCAACCGCCAAGTTGCAGTGCACCTCTGGCACGCAGAAAACACTAGAACACACAACAACATCACCGGGGAATATACTGGATTGCTGTTGCTTTCTCTTCATCTTCTTCCTTCTTTAGAGATGACCCTCCTCTTCTTCCTGCACATCTGGATGTTGATGGTACACAGGTGTCGAATGGGCCGTAGCGAGGTTCTGCATTTGTCTATTCCATTCTCGGTCCATCTTCTTTTTCATGACGGTGGCTGCAGGTGCAGACACCTGGTTCCATGCTTTTTGAGAACCTAGCACGGTGGATACCAAGCTACTCGGAGCAAGCGCTTCATCTACCCCGATCTCTTGAAGAGACCGACTAAGCTTGTCCCGCTCACGCCTCCATGCCTCGCTTACAAATAAGGTATGCTCTGGTCCATCATTCCGCCCTTGGTCGCAGTGCGAACACGTTGCTTGTTCGACTTTCCTTAAGTTCTCGCAAAGGTACTTGTTGAAGCAGCCATGGCCGCTAAACACGTGCGTCAGGTGGAAGTTTAGCTGACCATGGTGTCGGTTCATCCACGTTTGCTCAGCTTGCTCTGGGCAATTCTTGCTTTCCATTTCTCGATCAAGGAACTCCTGGCCTCCTGCTTCATCCGTAAAGTCTCACGGTAGGTCGTCGTCGTCCTTCTTGCTCTGAACACCACCGCTCTCTCCAGTGAACGTGCTAACACGCAAAGAGCCTCCGTCGAGACAGTGCGGTAGGCTTTAACACACCTCAGCGCAGCTTTTCGCTGGATCTTTACCATCTCCCTTTTTCTATAAGGTATTTCCATTGCGTCGGCCCATACTGGGGCACCACATATAGGAGGATCGACATAGCGGTACTCATCAAGATCCTTCTTCTGGCTTCTCTCGGCTCTTCTAGGTTCCTCATCAGGCGGCTAAGGTATGCAACTACTTTGCCTACCTTTTCCGCTGCCATCAGGAATTGGCGCCTGAAGGTCAGCGTTGAGTCGAACCAGATGCCCAGATACTTTATTGTCTTTTTAGTTTCAATTTGCACACCTTGCGGGCGAAAGGAGGGTCGACTGAACTTTTGACGGGTTGTGAATAATATGATCTCCGTCTTACCTACTGCTAGTTCTAGTCTGGCCAACTCGATTCAATAGCCCCCTGCGGCACTCCACAAGTAACAAGGCGCTTCACTGTACCAAAAGACGTCTCTGCTTGGGTTTCTCGACAGTTAGAATAGCTGCTGATCATCCTGACCAGGTATACGGGCACTTCTGCATTCTTGAGGGCTTCCAAGATCCTCTCCCAAGGTATCGAATTGAACGCATTTCTCATGTCGAGACTGACGGCTGCACAACTACCTAAACTTTACGCACACCATGCTTGGTTCAGTTATACTAGCCCTATACTGGGCTATAATTTGGTCTAAAATACAGTATACTGGGCTATACCAGGCCTGAAGGTATCTGGTATCGTAACGCTTGTGCGAGGTCTATCCCAGATTCATATACAATACTTTAAGTGGACTAAAAACAGCGAGTGCGTCTGTTAGCCCTTCAGCTACTTAGCATAACAAACAGTAGGTGGGAGATCTTGATTTTGACTGGGACTAGGACTAGTCCCAAAAAACCATCACGGTTTTATCACGCTGTATGACGTCCAATCGGGCAGAGTGAGAGAGCTATTCAGCCTAAGATACGGTAGACTAAGCTCATTTCAGGCTAAGAATTGAGGCCTGAATTCTCAAGTCCCAACCCAGTCACAAATTCTTCAGTGGATTCTTGAAAATCCACAATCTGAATCCAGTCACAAATTCGCTATTGGGTTCTTCTAATTAATCCACAAGTCTGAACCAAAAAACGAATTCGCTGTTGGGATCTTGAAAATTTAGAAGTCAAAAGCCAGTCACGAATTCGCCATTGGGTTCTCAAAAACTTGCAAGTCTGAACCTAACAACAAATTCGCCATTGGGTTCTTGGAATCCACTAGTCCAAGCCCAGACACAAATTTATCACTGGTTTTTTAAAAATCCACAAATCTGAACTCAAACTCAAATTTGTATGAACAAGTTCAAACCCAAAAACGAATCTACTACTCAGTTCTAGTAAAAATCTACAAAAAATACCGTGCACAAAGTCGCCACTGCACTGGTTTCTTGAACATTCAGGAGTCAAAGCTCAGTCACAAATTCACCATTTCAAGTTCTTGAAAATTCTTTAATCACAGACGATTTTGAGCGCAACAAGGATAGACGCGACGTATGATGACATGACATATGTGTACTCCATAGATCTTCCTTGGGAATTTGTGTCTGGGTTTTAACTTTTGAATTTTCCGGAACCCAATCACGAATTTGTTTCTGGGTCTCAAATCCCGTCAATCGACGTCATGTCGACCTATTATTTTGATAAGCAATCGACACAAATTCGACGTCGATTTCCAGTCGAAATAGTTCCGGGGTATGTCGACCGTAAATCGACCGCAATCGACTGCAAATCGACTTGTTGGTCCCCGAAGTATGACTCGAAGTCGACGTCGTTATCAAATCGATTTTGGGTGGAAAATCTTCTATATTGCTCAAAGTCGACGTCGTTATTGAGTCGATTTGCGGTGGACGGTGGCCTTCGACCCAAAATCGACTCCCTATCGACGTCGTTATCAAATCGATTTGAGGTGAGCCTTTTTCTTCGACTAAAACTCGACCCACAATCGACGTCGATATGGTTGCCCGACCGTTTTAACCGATAGCTTGCCTCTCAAAAATATAGTAGGTTGATTTCTCCTCAAGTAACTATGAATGCATAACTTATCTGGGAGTAGTGATGAAGTTCCAGAAAAAAACAGGTCGATATGGAGTCGAAATCAATTCGACATCCTTAAACGGAGCTCAAATTTTTTGTAGACTAAGAATCTACGTCGATTTTAAGTCAATTCCGATTAAACACTCTCAGTTCCGTGATCGACCAAGAATAGACTCCTTATTAACTGTTAAGTCTACGTTATTTGACGAAGTCCACACTTTTTGTCGACCAAAAATCAACGTTGATTTCGAGTCGACCTTTTCAAATTTTTTATCGACCAGGAGTCGACTAAATTTCGACGCTGACAGTGAGTCTACCTCCAGTCGTTTTTCGGTCAACATTAGGGCCAAAATCGACTTCCATTCTAAGTCGATTTCGAGTCAACAATAAAAATATTGTAGTCGGCCGAAAATCGACCAATTTTTGTTGTCGACAATAGGTGTACAAATTGTTCACATTTTTCTCATATCAATCACATTTTTGGTAGCCTAGGAGTCGACGTCGAAATGCAGTCAACATGATATCGAACGAAATTTTTTCTGAGTCGACGATATTTCGACTTCAGATCGACGTCTTCATGCAGTCGATTTAACTTTAAAATCGACTGCATTTTTATGGACTTTGGTGAAGATGCCGAATTGAAGTAGAAATTATGTCGATTTTGAGTCGACGTTGCCTATGACTCCAAATCGACCCTAAATCAAAGATCGACATGGTTCAACGGGATTATGAAGTTTCAAGAACTCAATGGCGCATTTGTGCTTCGGTCTGGACTTGTAGATTTGCTAAAGCTAATGTTGTCTCACAAAAACATCTGTATTTTCTCAATAGTTCATGAAAAGGTAAGAATGCTTCCAACGTACCGAGGGTTTGTAGTTGCTGTGGTGGATGCTGTGGAATGAACGCAAGAAGGACAGGTATAACATGACATAGTCTATAAATCTGAATTATGAATTTGTATCTGGATCTCAACTTGTTGATTTTCACGAACCTAAAGACAAATTTGTTTCTGGGTCTCAACTTTTGGATTTTCGAGAATTAACGAATTCGCTGTTGGGTTCTTGAAAATCCACAAGTCCGAACCCAAATACGAATTCGATATTGATATCTTGGAAGTCCACTAGTCTGAACCGAAAGACACTCATTTTCTTCAATCTCGATTAAACTACATGGGCGGAATAGTTGGTACAGAAATTTGACATCCCTTAGATTTTTGAAAATAATAATTCATTATTGCTGATCGAAAATTGAAATTGCGAATACCACTCAACATGTATGTAGTATTGTTTTTATAACGATGTCACCGAAATATTTTTCGAAGTTAGGCACTTATCCACAAAAACAATACCCTAGAGTTGGTTTATAGTTCATCTAATTTAAGATTATGGCGTAGGAGGATATGTCATCTCTCCCTTATGAATTTACCCGATCATGAGAATGAAATAAACAAAAAACAATTTTAGAATTTGAAAAATTTGCCATAAACGTACGAATATATAACGGCGAAATGCGTGTGCACGCGGTTATAAAAAATATCATCTCGGCAACACGTTTTCAAATCCTTTTTTCCTTTGTTACTAACGACCTCTGTCATTTTTTCTACGCTTAAGGATTTTTCTCGATTTTAAACGTACTTAGCTCTAAATGAGGCTGGTAATTATCGTATTATCCTGCGGGCTTAAAAATCTAAAAGGTCTAATGTTCGATTAATATTGCGGGACAATTCAAGCTTTGTCTGCGGTTGATGCATTCGCAGCCATAAATTATGATGAAATAGTATAATCACGGACTGTGGAATGAGAATTTTATTGACGCGGGCAAAATTTTATGACGATTTCAAGACGAGTTGTGATACGCACGAGTAGCAAATTTCTCTTTTCATATTCTTGATTTTTAGAAAATACGAATAAAGGACCGAGTGTAAACTTTGGAGAAATAACCTTGTTTACATTGAATAAATTTATTTGAATTTCTTTCTTGTTGACTTTAGAAAATACTTGCGGCTCCGGACGGAACTCTTTTACGTACCTAACCCAGGCCTGTAGTACAGGCGATGGAGCATCAAAAATGGGGTTTAAAAACATTTTGGGGTACAGAAGCTTTTTTTTGTGGAAAGTCATTATGGAGGCCCCCAAAACAACATATCAAAAGTCACACCCCCTAGGTGCGTCAGCTCCACCTTTTTTGGGACATTAAAGCCCCCTAAAATCGGTTTTTTGAAAATAACTCTAGAAATATTGGTCCTAGGAAAAAGTTTTTCAAACAAAAAATATTCTTCATAAAATTTCCTATAAAATAGTGTACTCACATTTGAGTGTAGATCAAATACTCACCTCATAACGGCCACTCAAAGTTACGCTCATTTCGAATTTTCGAAAATTTTGTATTTCTTTACACACGTAACACGTCCTACGATACCCAAAGGACAGTGTATGATGAAAATAAATGTTCCTCATATCCCCTCTAGTCTCCCAGAATATGAGATACCTGTATGATTCGGTGCGCAGCTGATAGAAGCCGCTTAAAGTTATGCTCATCTCAATTTTTTAAAGAATTCGGTATACCCAGGCAACGTAGCTCTGAATGAGGGGAAAATTCGGCGCAAAGGTTTCTCTTCTGAAGTAAAGTTTGCCCTCCTATCCCTCCTAACCTTTTTCTTTTTTTTTTTGGGAGGGGGCTGACTCGAGCATTAGCCAAATTCAGTTTTTTCTGAGTTTTCTCGGGAAAAAAGCCTCATACAGAAAAATTTCAACTGAACAAAATCCTTCTCCAAAAATATTGGATGGTATCTACCCAACATTTCAAACCTAACACACGGTAATACGAGTATCATTGGAACAATAAATACGTCAGGTGCCCTCCAGACACGTATCATGTTGAAGTAGGTAGTACCAGTGTTCAATGATTAGGCCTAGACAAGTTGTTGAGGTGATACATGAGTCGCTTTTGATTACTTATACATCGCAAATAGGGCACCAGTTAAGGGAAACTTGTTTCCTCCTCTTCTTTGATGTATCATTGCCTTCATCATTCATCAACATTTTTCCATTTTCGCGTATTTTTACTTCCAACTGATGGGTCTATGTCTGCCTGGGACTTATTGAACGAACACAATTGACGCTTGCTCCGTGTCGGCCTTCCGTGAGCTGTAAGTTTTTTTTTTTTTTTTGGGAGGGGGATTTGAAATTCACAAATCTGCTATCTTTGGCATCATCATCATCATCATCGTGGGGAGGTAGAACAGAGTGGTCTTTTGTTTCATCATTTACTTCTTCAAGCTCTTGCTCTGTGTCCTGCTCGTTTTGACCTATGTTTTCTTGTAGGAATACAAACTTCAACTGGTCCTCAATCTCACCATCTCTCCGACTGTTTTCATTGCGTCCAAATATCCTTGGAATTGGTCTGCGCTATGGCTCGAAACAAGGGTAACAATTCTGAGGCACACAGGAAATATGATGTTATATTTTTGTCGGCTGTCTATTGTTTGAACTCTGGCTGTGTGCTCTTCAGGAGGCAAATTTGCCCGAGGAACTGGGAGGAGTAGTGACTAGTGATCCCTATTTTTATGGTAGCGAGAGTGGAAAAGAGACGAGTCAAGACTAGGATAGTGATCATTCTCTCTGACGACGAGGACATTGGTTCTGGCAATGGAAAGTACAGTCACACTTTGTATAGGTGGAGAGAGAGGTAGATCTCCCTCTCATTTTCACCGAATTTTTCAAGTAACCATCATCGTCAATGGACAGCTTATCTCGTCCTAGTTGCCGCGCCTTTAGACTTTTGTAGTACAGAATACCTTAACTTACAACCATTATGTATTCACTTGGATCACGTGAAACGGTACCTCCGAATGATTTCTTATGCGGCGGTACTGTACCTCCGAATAATCACTTCGATAATATAATTACAATTTCTACAACAAGTGCACTGCACTGAGCCTTTCTTCCATCCGCAGAATAACCTTCTTACTGAGTACTCCGGGTATGAGAGGCTCTGCGCTCAGAACCGGGTACACATTGAGTTGTGTGTTCCGTTCCTAATGTAGCGCATTTTGTTTTCTTTTCCCACATCTGGATCTGGGTATACACTCTTCGGATGTGTTAGACAAACGCTCCAATGGTAAGGCAGAGTGATCTCAAGTCCGTCTTTGAAATGAACGTAATTCGAGAAGAGTACATGTGCACAAAAAGATGCGCTCTACTCTAGTCAATCGCTCCAGCAACAGCTGCAGTATCCCCCGCAGCTACTTTTGTTTAGTGGCACACGCCTTCGTCGGATGCGACTCTACCTCTGGTACAATAAGAGGAAATCGTCCGTGCATAAATTGCTGCAGAGTAGAGCGCTACAAAACTCAGCCGAAGTTTTCCTGCAGAGGAATAGATCGCAAGAGCACTTGGAGCTCGCAGGAATGGAGATATTCACGACTCTGTACACCAATCTGACCTACACCAAGCTGAATGAGTTCCGCTACGTTCAATTCCAAAAAAGTCTGTGTTACCTCACAGTGCACTTGTTGTAGAAATTGTAATTATATTAATACGAGGTAATATATCATCTAATTAGATGAACAGTTTTCATGAATAGATACCTGTATTACTGTGTGTTGGGTTTGAAATGTTCGTCAGCATGCAAGAGCTGCACAGGACAGTCATCCTCTAATTTGCCCTGAATTTTTCCCTTATTCCGAGTTATGCTTCCTGGGCTAGAAGTTATAGTGGATTGAATAGAATTAATACCATTTGCCAAGTTATGGTCAGATACTCAAGAGAATAAAGCGAGGAGTAAGTTTGATATGGCCACAGAAATAAATATCAAATTTACTGCTCGCCTTACTCTCTGGAGTATGGCTTCGTTCGGTATATTGGTTTCTTTGAAAAATTGAGGTGAGCATAACTTTAAGCGGCTTCTATCAGCTGCGCACCAAATCATACAGGTATCTCATATTCTGGGAGACTAGAGAGGATATGAGGAACATTTATTTTCATCATACACTGTCCTTTGGGTATCGTAGGACAAATTTTGACCTCTGAATTTGATTAGTTCTATTGAAAAATTAGATGGTTTTTGTTACCAAGAATAAGCTGGATATTATTTTACCGCTCCTCACTCTTTGGAACTCAATTCGGTTGTGTACCCGCGATACTTTGGGCTCAATTCAGCTACCAAAAACAGGTACTCCTCCATTTGGATCGCTCCATTTTATAGTACAAACATGCTATTCCAAGGCTCATTGAAATGAGCTTTAGGATAAGATTCTCTAGGCAAGAATGAATAATATTTCCTCTTATTTTACTCTCATCCTTTGAGCTTTGTTGATGTCGATATTCGATGGAAGGCCTCGGACAAGGTGTGAGCGTTGAGCCTTGATATCGAAATAGTTTCATATTGTCACTCGACGCGCACACTGTGTCCTATACCAAAAACCAAGCCTGGAAAGCCAGTGATTTCTGGCTCCGGCTCCAGCTGCTGGCTCCTCGAAAATCAAAGAGCGGAGCGGAACCAGAGCTGAAGCTCTCGATCTTGAGAGTGGAGCTAGAAAAAGAAAAAGAGCTGGCTCCGAGCCAGCTCCGGCTCCGGCTCCGGGCTCCAGTTTCTCAAAGAGCGGAGCGGAGCCAAAGAGCTGGACTTTTGCAGCGGAGCCGGAGCTGGCTGAATTTCTTGATCTTCTGAGCGGAGCCTCAAGGAGAAAAAAAAACAAGCAGGGCTAATATTATTAATTTTGAGTCTCTAGGTGGGTTGTCTACTTCAAACTTCAAGCCTGGGGATTTGAATTTTTTTTTTTCTTTTTCTTTGTCATTTTGGAGTTTTGACTGAAGAGCACCTCCTGAGTTCCTTGAAGAGGAAAGAGTGGAGCAGCTCCCAAAGAGTTGAGGAGCTGACCAAAAGAGCGAAGTTTTCGGCTATTTTCAAGATTGTATTATGGCTCCCGCTCCTAGAAAATTTAGGGAGCAAGCTCCAACTCTGGCTCCTTTGGCGTGCCAAAAACTGTCAGCTTCATCCACCAAAAGTCTTCAGTCATTCAGAAAACAAAGAGAGATGGGGTACTGATGGCTAGTATTGTCACTACGGATTTCAAATTTCACTGTCCCGCTCGCTTCTCTGTTATAAAAAAGTTTTGAATCGCCCCATGCTGTCACTAGTAGTAAGGTTGTCCATTCAGCACACTATTTATTTTTTTTTACCAATATTGACCAAAGTGAACTAAGAAACACCTAAAAGGTGCTCTTATTGCGGTGGTTTTTGGTTGATTTTGGTTGTAAAGTGTGCTAAAGGGTCAACTGTGACGAACTTTAGCGCGCTCTAGCAATATTACAACCTGTTGAACCATATTGACTCTCAATTGACATTAATATAATATCAAATTGATGGTGTATTGACCCATTATTTCAATAAGTACTTGACAAAAATTCAACGTTGATTTACATAGTGGTTCTTAACCTTTTTGCAGTGATGGACCACTAAGACAGACCAAGAGTTTCTGTGGACTAGCTGATTTCAAAAAAATTTAGTGACTTGTATTAATGCTTCATTATCAATTGAAAATCTTTAAAAATTCAATTTTCTAAAAAGTTTTGCGGACCACATCTGGGTATCTTGCAGACCACCAGTGGTCTGCGGACCACAGGTTAAGAACCACTGATTTTACAGTCAAATAGTTCCAGGGTATATGACTGTAAATTGACTGCAATTGACTGCAAATCAACTTCAAATAAACTTGGTGGTTTCCAAAGTATGACTCAAAGTTGACGTTGTTATCAAGTTCATTTAAAGTAAGCAGTTTTCTAGGACTCTAGATTGATGTTATTATCAAGTTGATTTTGGGTGGACAATCTGCTATACTGCTCAAAGTCGACCTTGTTATTGAGTTGATTTGAGTTGGACAGTGGCCTTTGACCCAAAATCCACTCCCTATCAAATCAATTTAGGGTGAGCCTTTTTCTGCAACTAAAAGTTGACCGACAATTGACAACAATATGAAGTTGATTTTGTTGCTTGGCTGTTTTACCTGGTGGCTTGCCTCTCAAAAATATAGTGGGTTGATTCCTCCTTAAGTAACTATGAATGCATAACTTATCTGCAAGTAGTGAAGTTCCAGAAAAAAACAGGTGAATATGGAGTTGAAATCAAGTTGACATCATTAAACAGAGCTCAAATTTTTTGTAGACCAAGAATTTATAAATTTAGGTTGATTTTGAGTCAATTTTGAGTAAACGCTCTCAGTTCTGTGATTGACCAAGAATATACTCCTTATTAACCAGGGGTGGGCACGGATCACAATAAAATGATCCAGATCACGGATCATGATTTGTGATAGAAGAACAAGTTCAGATCACAGATTGCATTGAGAGAAGTGATTTGGATCATGAATCACAGATCACAACAGAAAAATTGAGATCCGGTGGATCATAAATTACGGATTACAGAAAAGGGATCCGTTGGATTCATTTGTGATCCGCTGGATTCTGGATCACGGATTATACAGATCACAGATTGCAAATTTTCCAACATTTACAACTGAAAAACCAAAAGCAACCTGTTTCAAGTTGAAGAAAAGATTTCTGCGGATCTTTCAAAATGATCCAGTTCACAGTTACTTTCTCATCAATAGAAAATGATCCATTCACGGATCACAGATCATTCAAAACAAAATGATCCAAATCCGGATCACGGATCACTAATTTATGATCCGTGATCCGCAATCCGCCATCCGTGATCCGTGATCCAATCCGTGCCCACCCCTGTTATTAACTGTCAAGTTTATGTTATTTGACAAAGTTCACATTTTTGGTCACTCAAAAATCAACGTCAATGTCGAGTTGACCTTTTCAAATTTTTTATCTACCACAAGAGAACTCAATTTCAACGCCAACAACAAGTCTACCTCCAGTTGATTTTTGGTCAACATTAGGGCCAAACTAAATTGACTCAAAATTGACATTGATTCTAAGTTGATTTTGAGTCAACAATAAAAATATTGTAGTTGATCAAAAATTGACCATTTGTTGCTGTCAACAATAGGTGTACAAATTGTTCACATTTTTCTCATATGAATCACATTTTTGGTAGCCTAGGAGTTGACATCAAAATGTAGTCAACATGAAATGTTTTCTGAGTCAACAATAATTCAACTTCAGATCAACGTTGTCATGCAGTTGATGTACCTTTAAAATTGACTGCATTTTCATGGACTTTGGTGAAGATGTCAAATTGACGTAGAAATTCTGTTGATTTTGAGTTCACGTTGCCTATGACTCAAAATTGACCCTAAATTGACGGTCAACATGGTTCAAAGGGAATGTGATATTACTTATTTCCATGAATGGGCACAGATTGCAGATCAGAAAATCAACTCTACCAATCCGGATCAATTGTGGATTGCTATCTTGTATTGAAAAATAATCCGGATACAGATTGTGGATCAGGGACATATTTTTAGAGATTTTTTGGATTGCAGACTGTGGATCAGCTACAGACCAGATTTTACAATCTGCGGATCAGGGAATACAATCCAAACCATGTTTTCCAGCCAGTAGGAGCGCTAAAGTAGCAAGAAAAATAAATAAATAAAGTGTCCACCTTTTACTTTTTGATTTTGCTTCTTGATTTTTTGGGATCAATTCAAAAGATTTGTGGCGGTCCAATTGAAATAAACCGGATCAATTGGCCAAAAATTTTAAAGTGATCCGGATCAATTGCTGATCAAAAATAGCGCGACAAAATTTATCCATACACGGATTGCGGACAACATTTTTTTGATCCGTGATCTGAGTCCACGATCTGCAATCCAATTGGTGCCCAGCCCTCTATTTCAAAGTCCTGGCTGTATTTTTTGATAAGTACCTGGTCACAGATCATGATGATCAGAACTTCTTTTGTAAGCATTCAGTAATACCATCCATGAATTTGCTTGAAAAAAAAAAAATTATTTTAAAAAAGTAGTTTGTAAAAAGATAATGTTTATTGTAGGATTTTTGCTGAAAAGTTTTGGCTCGAGAGAGAAATTTTTGGTGCAAAAACATGTGACTTTTGGCGAAAATATGCGTTTTTCAATACATTCACTCAAGTCCCATATTGTCAGGGACAAAAAAATGTAATGTCCAAAGAGAGTCCCAAAGTGTCGGCGGTACTAGGTCTGAGAAAATGAACTCGTTCCCTTTCCTTCTTTTTGTTCTTTGATGTAGGCAACATAATATTCATCATTGAATAAAAACTATTCAAACAAAGATGCAAAAATATTTGAAGATTATCTCGATGGTAAAATATTGATTTCATAAACCAATGATATGTGCCTATCCGACAGTTCTTAGTCTGTTTAAGCTAGAATGGAAATGAGAATTATTTGTGAACTGCGGACTTGATTTGGTTGTGTACCACCGACTCGTGGGATATTACATTTTCCTGCCCCCCCCCCGACCCTCGGAATTCAATTTACCTGAAAAAGATGGTTTGGGACTTCATTTGGAACCACTCCTAAGTTAATCAGCTCAGCTGCCCATGTACACAACTCTATAATATAGTAGAGAAGTACCTTGTTCCCTGTTTACATCAACATATGTTTGAGCAGGACTGTTAGTTCTAGCGTAGATGAATCAGATATCAGGTCATCTAGAAGCAGCAAAAGTGTCATTAAATAGAATTACAGTAATATTACAAGAGGCAAACATTCCACGTGTCTCTATAATGAACATTTATGAAGGCAAGAAAGGTGGGTTTGCTGCCGAAAATGTGATCGTTATGTGTACACAAAGTATGGGCCAAATTTTCACTTTGTATTCCAAATTTCCAACCATTTTGTTCGAGAGGTTAGCAACTTTATTTTCCTAATTCTCGATAAAAAATTTTATTTGCGCAATATGTTCTCAAATTTGTATAAGAATGTTGTCGAAGAAATTGAAATTGTCACATAGAAAGTTCACGATTATATTCCTAAACGAGTTCAGAAATATTTCCTCGCCTCTTCCGAATAGTACTGTGGTCTTATATTCTTCTCGAAACTTAGAAATACAGCGAGCCTGTGTAATGGAAGACGTTAGCTGAAGAAGCACAGCTTTCTCGAATTGGAAAAAATGTAGATATCGGCGGGCGAGAGTGCGCCAAAAACTCACTCGATATTTGCTCTACGTCTTAAATTGACCAATTGACCTTGAACTAAAAGTTAGATTTTATTACATTAGTGTAAAAGAGTAATATCGTGTAGGCTCGATCCCTCTTCAGCAGGCTGATGCCGAAAATGAAACCCACATCGTGTTTCAACGGGATTCAGCCGTAGGTCTATTTGAATACAGTCTCATTTAGGCATGAAAGAAGATCGTATATTTCATTCTAACGACTTTTTTCTTTTCGGTTTGCTTCTGGTTGCAGATTTATATTCACAATTGTGAGCTACCTTATAGGCGTCTTCATATTCGCTACCATTGTCGGTACGTACAATTATCCAAGTTATATACAGACTATGTTTTTGTCCTATTCTCCTACATTATTAATTGATATTCGTAAGCCAAACAGTAACGTATTTGATGGACAGGTCAAGTAGGAAATGTGATAACAAACAGAAATGCAAATCGACTCGAATTCGAGAGATTATTAGACGGCGCTAAAACGTACATGAGACATCACAAAGTGCCGAGCGGTATGAAACGACGAGTTCTACGATGGTACGATTATTCGTGGTCCAGGTAGGTCGATAAAATTACTCGATGTGTATTACGAAACTGAGAATCCTTTGAATTTTCATTATTTTTTTCACAGAGGACGGATACAAGGTGGAGGAGATATCAACACGGCCCTAGGATTATTGCCGGATAAATTAAAAACTGAACTCGCGCTGCATGTCAATTTAAGCGTTTTAAAAAAAGTAAAATTCGAATCGCGTATAAAAAAAAATATACACACAGGATAACAAGGACGATGAAATGTAGCGTGGATGAAATAATTTTCCGTAGGTAACGATTTTCCAAGAATGCCAGCCGGAATTTTTACACGACCTTGTATTGAAGATGAAAGCATTTATATTCACGCCGGGAGACTTGATCTGTCGAAAAGGTGAAGTTGCCAGAGAGATGTTCATTATAGCTGATGGTATTTTAGAGGTGATTAGGTAAGTTGAAGTAATTTTCATTCGAAATTAAAACGTCAACAAATTTCATTGAGCCATATTTTTCTTCATTAAAAGTACCTATAGAGAGAAAAAAGTTTTGATCGCGCATTGAAGAATATTTCTTTTGTCGATAAAACGAGTCAAATAGTTCGAAAATTATAATAATTACAATACGCGAGTGAGAGTTGAAAGTACAGAGGAGAATTAAAAAGACTCATTATCGACGTTTCAAACAATTTCATGTAAATTACGACGGTACAAGGGTAGTCTACCAGAAAATAGCGCGACGTAGTTTTGTACATCAAATAATTTAAGCGACGATCTATATTTCGTTTATTTTGTCTGTCCTTAGCGAAACTGGTCACGTTTTGACGACCATGATGGCTGGTGATTTTTTTGGCGAAATTGGCATTTTAAATCTCGACGGCTTAAACAAGTAAATGCTTTTTTTGTTTCAATAGTTCAGTGAGTCGAGTTACTTATTTTTTTTTTCGTGTGTCTATTTTTGAGAGAAGAGTGTTTTCGCGTCTCCAAGTTAACGTTAATGAAAATGTTTTGTCGACGGAAAGCTAGTTCGGGTCATCATCAAGTAGAATAATATCCTTATTATGTTTCTACTGTAAGAAAAGCCTTCTCATATTGTTTATAAGTCCAGTACTTTCCTACATTCTTCTTAACCTATACCTGCTTGAAACTAACTTATAAAATATGTTCTAATGATACGCTTATTTGTGGTTTTAACAAGGGCTTCTCATCGTATGTAGGGAAGATTACCGACTGTTTCATGTTTTGCCTAGGAAGGGGGTCGAGTTAATTGGAAGATATCGAGAGACACTCGCTTTTGAACTGACAAGACATTTATTTTAAAACAAGTTCTATGTACGAAAGGTACTGCTTTACTCAATTGGAGGTATTGTGCTGAGAGGCCTCAGTTTTCCTACAATACCAAATTTTAAATAATGCAGAGGTGGATCTTCGAGTACCCTCTCGTCTTCACAAAAAAAAAAAAAATCGAGAAAAATGAGGATCATGTTCTGTGTCTCTTGGTGGTAATATACAAGTACATTTTCGTGACGTCAACAACTTTTTCAGCCCTTTCCCCTCCGCCATATGGTCCTTAGCCCGAAAGACGAAATTTCGTGAAGTTCAGCTGCTTCGATGGACGAAATTTTTGGAGTTCCCCTCCTATCATCTGATGCTCCGTATTGAAAAAATCCATCTTTTTTATTAGGGCAAGTCAATCTTTACCGGACAAACTAAAATATTTAAAAAGACCCCCCCCCCTCTCTTCTTGTATAACAGGCTTCCTGCTAACAACCGGCAGGTCATACACAGCTCCTCCAGATGTATTTCTTTGTCTCATACGTGAGACCACATATTTGGCCTAGTTTCGCCTAAGATATAACCTCTGGAGTCCGACTATTCGCTTCAACTTGCCTCGTTTAGTTTAGCTCTGTCCAACAGTATTACAGGATCAGCCTAATTCAGTCTCCTTTCAACATTATTTCTATATTGATTCGCATGAGGATGCTTCACTAGGAGCGCTAATTTTTTCACCTTTTTGGGCTTTTTGGTACATTGGAGGATTAATCATAATTTTTTTTATAATACATGCAGCGAAAGTGCTGCGTATTGTGTTCGTTTTTTGAAGCGAAACTCGCCGTTATCAGAACCGTGGCGAAAATCGCGTCAGTGGTGCCATTTAAACAATAATTGAACATTAAAACTATAACAAATTCTACTTTTGAGAGTCTAATTTTGCTTCACTCAGAGGATTAATTCTTGAAAGTTTGTCTTGAAGGACAAAGAAAGATTTTCATTATCATGCGCTCTTATGGTTATTTATTGTTGATCCTCTTTTCGAGCAGCTTCCAAATTTTGCCGTTTGCTTTGCACACTTTGCACCCTCATACAAATATCTTACAAACCGTGAGCCAGCCTAATTTAGCCCGCCGCTAACAATATTCAGTATAGGCAAAACTTGGTGACGTTATCAACTCTCAAGGTATTTGAAAGGAGAAACGCTCAGCTTATTCAACTGATCTACGGTTGACTCTAATGAAGGCCCAATGGCGTAGATAAGATTTTCTCATTAGGCGGAGGGGAGAGGGGTTTCCTAAAATTTTTCTCAATTTACGCAAAACGTAGGCTAAATCACTGCATTGAACAGAAAAAAGACACTAAAAAAATTAGAGGCCATTGCAGGTTTGCAATGGCAGCGAGGAACATGACATTGGCCCAAAAATGCCCTCTCAGAGAATGAGTTGGCTGGGCTCTTCTCAGTATACTGCATGCTAGACCTGATATAATGAAGGCTGGAAATTGAATTTTTTCAAGTTCCTAAAGTAGGTCAAGGTCAATGTCATTGATGACGTCATAAATCATCCAAACTGGAAGTTTGAATTTTTTCAAGTACCTAAAGTAGGTCAAGGTCATTGATGACTGACATCATAAAGCGTCACACGTCACGTCACGTCTCGCAGTTCACAGAAACTCTCAGTGAAAATTGAAAATTTTTATAAGTCCCTAAAGTAGGTCAAAATCAAGGTCATTGATAACGTCATAAAGCGTCACACGTCACGTCACGTCTCGCAGTTCACAGAAACTCCCAGGGAAAATTGAAATTATTTCAAGTCCCTAAAGTAAGTCAAAGTCAATGTCATTGATGACGTTATAAAACATCTCGGTTGGAAGTTGAAATTTTTCTCAAGTCCCTAAAGTAGGTCACAGTCAATGTCATTGATGACGTCATAAAACATCCCAGTTGGAAGTTGAAATTTTTACAAGTCCCTGAAGTAAGTCAAGGTCAAGGTCATTGATGACGTCATAAAGCGTCCCACGTCACGTCTTGCCTTGCAGTTCACAGAAACTCCCAGTGAAAATTGAAGTTTTTCAAGTCCCTAAAGTAGGTCAAGGTCATTGATGACGTCAAAAAGCATCCCAGCTGGAAGTTGAAATTCTTCCAAGTCTCCAGAGTAGGTCAAGGTCAAGTTCATTGATGACATCATAAAGCGTCACACGCCACGTCTCGCCTTGCAGTTGACAGAAACTCCCAGTGAAAACTGAAATTTTTAAAGTCCCTAAAGTAGGTCAAGGTCATTGATGACTTCACAAAGCGTCACATGTCACGTCACGTATCTCGCAGTTCACAGAAACTCCCAGTGAAAATTGAAATTTTTCCAAGTCTCTAAAATAGGTCAAGGTCAAGGTCATTGATGACGTCATGAAGCGTCATACGTCACGTCTCGCCTTGCAGTTCACAAAAACTCCCAGTGAAAACTGAAATTTTCCAAGTCCCTAAAGTAAGTCAAGGTCATTGATGACTTCATAAAGCGTCATACGTCACGTCACGTCATGTTATGTCACGTCACGCAGTTCACAGAAACTCCCGGACGCGGATGTTTTCTGAGGATGTAATCCCCCTAACAAAATGGATATCCGGTTTCCCACTAAAAGTTGTGAGGGGGGTATACCCCCTAATATCTCTCTCTCTCGCCCCCCTCCCCTTATCTACGCCACTGTGAAGGCCGAATAAAGTGATGCGACAACGTTGCAATATTACAAACTTTGGACCACGGTTGCATACGCTGGTATTGAAAAAACGTTTTGAAGACACGTTAATCCTTAATTTATGGACCAAAATCAATAGTGCGACAAGAGTAATTGCATACATCGAAAGAGTGAACGATTCTCAATGTTTAAATTGATCAACTACAAAGCGAGTATATGACACGTTGTGAACGGTTGAAAAAAGGAAAGCAAAGCGCAGATCGCTTTCTAGTTGATCAACCTTAACAAGGAAAGGCTCTAAAATTGACAATGTTTCATGTTTTTTCTCTGACCCCTCCCCTGATTTTGAAATGTGCATGCGTGCGTCTGGCCCAAAGACCTTGTATACTAGACCTATAGTCATCTGAAGCCTTCATTATACTGGGCCTGAATCAGGCTACCTTATTTCAGACTTACACCAGACTATAGAAAAGGGGCTCACTATTCCTATACTAATAATGCTCAGTTTCCTAATATACAGTATACTTTATACTAGACCTGAGACTAAAAAGGATGTGAACGAGCGGAGGTGCATCCGTCCGGTTGTGGAAATAACCTTCTGACTTTCAGCCTTCATTATTATTAGGGCTAATATACAGTATATACTAGACCTGAAGCGGCTATAGGTCTCTCTTTGGCTTACACAGTAATCACATAGTAAGCCAACAGTGAGTTAGGCTTTCATTATACTAGACCTAAAGTGGCTCTGGAATGGAGTTCCTTGTATACTATCTTGATACTAGACCTTAGGTGGCTATACTACATCTAAAATAATCTATTTTTAAAGTAGACTTATACTAGACAAAGAAGGGGGCGAGCGGAGCAAGCTACCTTATAAAATGCATGAAACATGATCTTTATTTCTTTGGCTAGTTTAGAAAATTCTTTTTGTGGATATCACACGGTGTCCTACGCGCAGCGTTGCTAGTTCTCGAGTTATTTGGTCTTCATTAGAGTCAGCTTCATTTAAAACAATGTAAATACGTAACCGGCTGGCGTCATTCGGTTTCATTTCGTTTGCAATCGAACTGAGCACACCTCATTTGAAACAACTTAATCTCTCCTAGTCATCTACTTTTCTCTTGTCATTAAATCGTGACATATCATTGATGACATTATATAAATAGAATCATGAAAGGAACCCAAACTAGTATGGTACGCTTGGGATTTGATGTACCTTATATCAGGCTGACTAGCTCATCTCACTTCTTCTTAGATTCATTCCATCAGATCGATTGAATCGGCAGAACACAATGAAAGTGACGGAGAGAGTGCTGTCATTCGTTTTCTAAGGGGCGGGTGTTGCTCATAACATTTTGTTCTTGTAGACTCAGTTTACATACTTTACATGAATTTTTTTAATCGTGCGATTACTTTTTTATGCTTGCTATAAATTTTCATTGCTTTCAATTTTTGCGTTATCAATTTTTCTGCGATGAATTTTCACTAGACTTGCCATACAGTATACTAGACTCAACTTTTAGGGCTCCATTATTATTCGGAAATTTTGCCCAAGGCATAAAATGGTATCATCAGTGACCTTGACCTAATTCAGGGATTATGTAAATACATAGTCTATGACTCGTGTGAATACAAGTAAGAGAATATGACGTCACCAGGGGATGATTTTTGCTTTAAATTCTTCTAGAAGATCAATTTGCTAAAATTAGGGCGTTATGTTAAGAAAAGTTAGGATTGCTACGCAGAGAAAAAGGACATTCAAAACTTTCACCAATTTCAACCACTTAAAAAGAATGGAAAAGTAGTTTCTGACAGATGAGATTGTGTGGTCACCGCTGCCGGAGGTACAATGACCGCTAAATTTTCTGGTCCATACCTGCTTTCAGTTTCCTCTCACCCGTTATTAATCGATTTGGCCAATCCTAAGCTAAACTCGATCGCATCGTTGTTATTGGCTCTTCTCGTTCCTATATTGCCTAGGTATTCCAAAATATTAACATTTGAAGGACATAAGGAAGAAATGGGGAATGTCCGAATAAAACGACCTGAAGAAACGGTTTCTTCCAAGAAGTGCAATGCGCCCTGATCATTCCGTCTCCCTCATTCTCCTCCTTTACCTTTCATTTCTCATAGCACTATTGAAACCTGGGTAAGACATTGTTGAAGATGAGCGAAAATAGGTAGTGCTGTGAGTGGAAGCAAATTTTGACAAAAATCGCATGCCTTTCGTACGTAGTCAACAAATATTTTTGAAAACTCTAGTGGGGAAGATCAGGTGATCCCAATCAGTTCCATAGTCATGTTCTTCTAGCGATTATTTGCCTCTGACCTTACATCACATATGTACACTTCGATGCTGATGACGTGGATCACGAAGCAAATAAAACTGAAACTGCGCATAATTTATACCAGTCGGACAAGTACACGTCACTCTCGACTGATTCTTAAAAAATGTATTACATGCAATTTTAAATCGTTTTGAATGCTCGAACTATAGCTATCTACAATTTGGTCTCGAGATGAATGTGAGCGGGCGTTAACTCGTTGCGAAATTTATTCGACGAAATATGTACCCAATTATTACGAAAATCTCTAGTGTTTTCAGTCAGTCGTATTTTTACAGGCGTACAGCTGACGTACGTTCGGTGGGATACTCGGAATTATTTAGTCTGTCGCGAGAAGACGTTCTAGCCGCTATGAAAGATTATCCCGAAGCGCAAGAAATTCTTCAAACTCTCGGCCGAAAACGATTAATGGAAGCCAGAAACGTAACTAAAGGTGAGAATCACAACTAGAAAAGCGATCGACCTGGAGCGGGCGCATCGAAAAGTCTCATAAATAATGAATTCTCTTCTGTGTAAAATCTTTTTCCCAGCCTCTATTTTTATTTCCGCTCGTTTTAAGAAACGAAACTCTTCGTCTAAATAACGTTTGCGACAAGCCACCCGAAAGTTTGTCTACTGACCTATTCGGCGCCTCACTTATTGCTCCGCTTTTAACTTTTTTTTTTTCGTTTCTTCCTCCTCTCCTCGCGATGTATAGGAAAGTTGAGCTTCATTTTATTTGTTTTAGATTATGTATATACGCGCCTCTTTCTTCCACTCAATTCACCGACACATTTTACTCATAACTCAAACAGACCTAAAAACTTGTACAATGTATAAAATAGACACTACTCAAGCGTACCTAATAAAAAATGTTTTTTCCTCCTTTCTTTTTTTTTTTTTTGTTTACAGCCGTCATAGAGCAGAGAAAGCAAGCTGAACTGCAGGCGATGGTTCGTAACGCTGAAAAAGCAAACGAACATCGTTCAAAACATAAAATTGTCGAGCGAATATACAGCGACGTAAAAGGACTTAAAAATGTGTTACGGAAAAGTCGACGTGGAACGAAGTACGTAATGTGGCCATTAATTCGAAATATTATCGTTGAAAAAATTATCTTTGTTTGCTTGATACTTTGCCGTTGTTTCAGAAGTGAGGACAGTTTGGAATTGCAACCGTTGACCAGTATATCGGGTAAGACGGATAGTCAACATCACGCCGGTAGTAAAGGTACTCTCTGTCGTATGCAAAAAGTGATCAGCGAGGACAACCAAGAAGACGAATCTTCAGCGTCAACGTCGGAGCGTCGAATAAGCGCCGGTTTCCCGCTCCTCAATAAATTAAAAACTCTTACTGATAAGCACCATCAAAACCATCGTCAGCTGAGCGCTCGATCCGATTCTGGCGATCATTTCGAGCAACCGAAAGAAGAAGTGGAAATCGAACCAATAGGAGCGGGCTTACCTCTTCTACAAAGACTACTTCTTCTCAAACAAAAAGAAGATAAGGAGAAGAACGATGCTAACTATGTGCCTTCGACCGTTCGCACCCAACACCAACAACCAATTTGCCCCGCGCAAACTATCGGTCGTAAATCGAAATCGACGAAAAAAGAGGTCGTGTTCGCCGAAGATGTGCTACAAAAAGAGGGAGAATCAAAAACGACGAGCACGCGGCACGAGAAACGCGAATTTATGAAGCCTTGGCATCTACTTCGTAAAGCTACGATTAATCAAAATTCTCGATTTCGGGATTCGAAACCGAAAATAAAGCAAGAGAGTTCGACGACTCAAAACAACACCCCCGACGACACGGTGAGTGCGTGCGAAGGTAGGAAAAGTGTGAATACCCATCGTTGCCTAACGAGGCTGTATGGTAGCGGCATTAAAACTGCTCAAAGTATTTCCTCAATCCAAAACGCTAAAAAGTACGACAATACTTTAGTTAATATTTGTGATTCTAGCGAAAGTGGCGATTTAATATCCAACAGCAATAGTAATGATAGTAATAAAAATTTCAATAACATTAATATCAGTAGTAGCAATAGTATGTGTAGTGGCAGTAGCGAAGTGATTGGTAGTAGTAGTTGTAAAACAAATCAATTAGTCGGCGTCGACCGTGAAATGAAAGAGATGTCAACCACAAAGCAACAAGTGATTGCAGTAGATACGACGCGTCTTCAGCTGCCGAGTAATGCGCGACCGACGTCTCTGAATAAACAGTCGAAAAAATATTGTTCAGTGGATGACCTTTCCCCAGAATACACCAGTTTACCGTTCGTCAAAAGACTGAAAATACTGAACGAACGACAAAAGCTGGCCGAACTGGAGGAGAACGCTGTATTCATTCGCAGTTGTAGCCTCGACTCGAGCAAGGGAACAATCTGCGTTCGTGGAAACCATACCCCCGTCAGTTTAACGCGAAGTTCATCCGAAGCGACAGTTCTGGAGGTGGTTTCTAGTTCGAAAATCTACGAGGACGCGCACAATATGTACTCTTTATCGACTAATTGGAAGAAACACGAATTAACCTCGCCGGAAAGTTATGAAACGCTCGAACGACGTAAATTAAAAAGTATCCTTAAAAAAATTTCCTCGAGTAATTGTAAGATTAGCGATTTATTAGGTTGTGCTCGCGCGTCAGACGCCGATAATGCTACAAATACAGTACTGCGTGATTTACAATGTTTTAGAAGACTTATGAATGCTCAAACTATAGAAGGTTACCTTGCTCGACATAGCACGTTCGAGAAAAGCGTAACGTACCACGATACCGTATTATCTCCTCCATCCACTGGAAAAACGTTGAAAAGTTCAGAGGGCGGCGATGCTTTTCCGTTCGATGAAAGTTCGCCGATACCCATTTCGGTTGAGCCTGTCGAAGATAAGTCACCGATAACGGATACAGCTGAACGAAAATACCTGGAGAGGGAAGCTTCGCACTCACCGTCCAAAAATCCAGATCTTATTCCGGAGATGGACGTCATCGAAGACGATTCTAGTCAGTCGTTAATGTTCGCCTCGCAACACCTGCCCGGCAGTAACGTGGCCGAGAGTTATGGACGTTTTTCAAACTCGTCGTTCGGCCGAGATACTTTTGTGAGTACCGGTATTGTATTGCTTTAGTCTATAGGTACGAGTATTAAATTTCAACAGTATCCGAGCCATATACGAGACAGGCCTATGTTTTGCATCATTAGAGAGGAATATTGTATTCTTCAATCAGCACACCTTGCTGAACTAATTGGAATTTCAAACTCAGAATGTGGTTTTATAATTCTGTATTTATTTTAAAGAGCTTTTACTTTTTCTTTGCATTCCCTTGTCATCCCTTGGGCAAATCTGGCTCATCTTCGAGATTATAATCTAATTCTTTGCGTCAGCTATTTCCACAGTGCGATAGAGAAAAAAACTAATTATGAAGTATTTCAACTAGGCCTATATTAAAAAATTAATCTTAAAATCGTACCCAGAATTTAATCTAAATAATAACATAGCAGAGATACTAAGATGAATTACATGAAAGAGATCGAATTCTTTATACGTAAGTTGAAAAAGGAAACACCTACTTTGTAGATATAGGATGATTTTGAATATTACCATCAAAATTTTACCGGTACTAAGACAGAACAGGAAATTTATAGTTGAGGGGTCAACTTCAACTAGCAAGACAACAGGAGGAAATAGCACTTGAGATATATTGTGATATCTGCCTGTACGAAATGAGGAAAACATAGAAAACTGAGGGAGAAAAATGAAGTAGAATTCCTGAAGTTGAAAGTGAAAATTGAGCTCAATAAGTTTTTTCCACTCAAAATGCCCTAGATTAGGTAAAGAAGAAGATAAAAACTCATACAAATAAAAAATCTTACATGTAGCAAAGAATGACTTCGATTGGACTACCATTATTATCAAAATTTTATAGAAAATTGCGTACGAAATAATATCGATACCTATAACGATTATTGAGTTCGTACAAAATTTGCTGTTTAATGTTCAACCCTTAGAAATTCCTTTTTTCGCTTATGGCTACGCATGGCATCATTATTACGAGTACCCTATAATAAGATTTTAAGATATTTTTAAAGAATGGCAATTAGGTAAGCGTTGAGTACTTTAGAAATGGGTGACGTAAATTTGTCCTGCTTTGTAATAGTCTGCTCGATTTTTCCAACCTGTAGATAGATTTACGTATTATGTACAACTGTAGTTCTATTTATAGATTAACCGTGTCCCGTAAATGAGTGATAAATCAAATTGCAAAGATAGGGTTAATTTATACTCATACAAATACCGTATCCACGACGGCGAGACGATCTGAGGCAAGAAAATGTAAAAGCAAATTTGGCATTTTAAAGGTGTGTGTTCGATTTACAAGAAAATTCTGACCCAAGAATTTCGAAAGTCAAAATTTATTTCGTCTTCTTTGTATTCTAATATTGCATTGTAGAGCACGTTTCATAAGTAAAATAGTATGGCTACGATTTGACGAATAACGTCTAGACTTTAGATCCCATGTTAAGGGTGTGCTTTACACGTGAAAAGGTGTGTGTAAAATATGGCCCCAGAAATTAATTCTCTTGACTTCAAATTTGAACTAATTTTTTTGATTTTTTGGAATGTTCTTCAGAAAGGTTTGATTAAAAGCGCTATAGAAACAGAATTTGAATTTTTTCTTCCGCATTTTTTAGGTCCATGTCGCCAGTCCCCCCTTCTTCGAATTAGGGGTTAGGAAGTGGCTCAATCGTTTGTATTTCGTTTGTAGGGGTTTGTATTGGCATTCTTTCGTTTGTACTACCCTTATTTCTGCAGGAACCAGGAGGAGGGACGGGGGACAAAAAGGGTAAGAATTTCCCCGGATTGGAAAATTGTTCGATATTTCAAATTCTAATTTGCTTTTCAAGTGGATTTTCTCGGGATGCTCAAAAAATGCTTTGGAGCACCAAACTGGGTTTATGGACCCAAAGAGAATCAAAATTCCTCCAAGTTGAAAAACTGCGTAATCTTTAGATGTTGTTTTCATATCTGAATGAAATTTAGCGCCGAGTCCAAGAAATACTGAAATGGCCCTAGAGGAACATCACAATTTTTCCAAGACAAAGATTAAAAAAATTTTCTCATTCTGCAGTAAAATCGTTGATTCAGAGGATGGACGGAGTCCGTTGGAGGGAACCGAGACCAGGAAACTCGCTTTCTGTTGTGAACTCGCGGTGAGAGATTGAAGAGGGCCCCGTCTTCCATCAAGAAGGGAAAACGTACAGACATGTGCGTTGTGTCGGCCGCCAAAGGGATTCGAAGCTAAGAAGCTTATTTTCTCTTGTAAGCGTGCGGTAAGAGATTGAAAGAGGCCCCGTCTTCAACAAAGGAAA
Source organism: Aspidiotus destructor (assembly GCA_035079395.1). Taxonomy (NCBI): domain Eukaryota; kingdom Metazoa; phylum Arthropoda; class Insecta; order Hemiptera; family Diaspididae; genus Aspidiotus; species Aspidiotus destructor. The sequence goes on along the minus strand of JAVHKZ010000003.1, from coordinate 2,259,103 downwards.
GTAAGCTTCCTAGTCACGATTCCTTCTAAAGGTCCAGACAACGCACATGTCTGTGCGTTTTCCCTCCTTGATTGAAGATGGGGCCTCTTCCAATCTCTCGCTGTGAGTTCACTACAGAAAGCGAGCTTCCCATTGTCAGTTCTCTCTAGCGGCCGACACAACGGAAATGTCCGGACGTCTTCCCTTCTTGATAAAAGACGGGCCTCCCTCAATCTCTCACCGCGATTTCCCAACAGAATGGGAGCTTCCCAGTCTGGGTTCCCTTTAGCGGACGACACAACGCAAATTCCTCTACGTTTTCCCTTCTTGGTGGAAGACGGGGCCCTCTTCAATCTCTCTTTTCTAGTCTCGGGACTCTCTTTAGCGGCCGACACAACGCAAATTTCTGTACGTTTTCCCTTCTCGATCGAAGACGAGGCCTCCTTCAATCTCTCACCGCGAGTTCACAACAGAAAGCGAGTTTCCTAGTCTAGGTTCCCTCCAACGGACTCCGTCCATCCTCTGAATCAACGATTTTACTGCAGAATGAGAAAATTTTTTTAAATCTTTGTCTTGGAAAAATTGTGATGTTCCTCTAGGGCCATTTCAGTATTTTTCTTGGACTCGGCGCTAAATTTCATTCAGATATGAAAACAACATCTAAAGATTACGCAGTTTTTCAACTTGGAGGAATTTTGATTCTTTTTGGGTCCATAAACCCAGTTTGGTGTTCCAAAGCATTTTTTGAGCATCCCGAGAAAATCCACTTGAAAAGCAAATTAGAATTTGAAAGTTCGAACACTTTTCCATTCCGGGGAAATTCTGACCCTTTTTGTCCCCCGCCTTCCTTCTGGTTCCTGCAGAAATAAGGGTAGTACAAACGAAAAAACGTCAAGGGGGGAGGCTGGCGACATGGACCTCATTGTTTTTTTAATAAGGCGTCGAAGTCGGCAAAATTTGACTTTTTTCCAATGCCATAAAATCTTTTTAGAGCCAAATTTCCAAATTCCGTTTCTATAGCGCTCCTAATCAAGCCTTCATGAACAACATTCTACAAAATGATGAATGTTAATCAGAAATTCGAATTGTGGAAAGTCAGTCCTGACAGGGACTACGCACGTATACCAACAACCACCCGACAAGCGTCGCCGTTGTAGGGTATTAGGGAATTGATAGGCAACCTATTCTACACAAATTCGGAGTTCGCCAACGAGTAGAGCACACCCTTAACGGGATTTCAGGAGAGTTTGAGCTGTGGTTACCACAGAAAAAGAAGGAACTTAGCCTCGAGCTTTTTGGAAGAGGAGGAGAAGGAGTTTTAAGTTTCTACAATAAATACCTTCTCTGAGAAAGATGACTGCAAAATTCTTTCACCTAAAATATTATAACACAGTGATGAAGTCAAGGCTTGATGACGTCACAAGTGTAGGGGAGGTGAGTCCTAACTGGGCTAAAATTGTAGCTTAAATAATTGTTCGAAGAACATCAAACTAATTTGCTTCTATAATACTGATAAACCAAGCAAATTGGGGTTAGGCGGATAGTCTGTGAGAGGTGCGGCTTATATTTGACTAAACTAAGCCAAATGTGTAGCCCAACATATGAGGCTAAGGAATAATACTTTTAGACATGTATCTGGGCTATTGGTTGTTAATGGAAAGTTTATTCTATTGGGGGAGCTTTTTGATAATTTTGGCGTCCTATTGTTTACCGTCTCGTCTGCCGTAATTTCGGATATCGAGCAAGAGATGATAAGAGACGGGAACTCACAGAAGTTACATTCATCAAAGTAAATGGACATAAGGGTGTATGTACTTCATTTGTGAAAACAAGCATAAAAAACGTGGCGCTAGAAAAAGTTCAATGAATCTTTCTGATTAATTTTTGGATATGTTTTCTAGAAAGGTTCAACTTGAAACGGTATAGGAGCAGAATTCTAAAATTTTCTTCCATACGCTTTTTATTTTACTTTAAAAGCGTCTATTTTATGGCGTAAATTTTTTTTTTGGAGCACAAATTTGTATTTCAGCGTCTATACCGCCTCAAGTTGAATTGTTCTGTACAACATTTTTGAAGATTGAGAAAATTCGTCGAAAAATGGAGCTCGGAGAAGCTTTTTGCAAAGTCTTGTAAAATCATTACCCACGCACGCCTGACAAGTGTTGCGTAGTGACCGCTGGTATAGGCCTACCAAATATTGCTGGGTATTAGGGGATGTATATGCAACTTATTGTGCACCGTTTTGGAGTTTCCTTGGTAGAGATGGGAAAACCGGTATTTCAAAAACCGGTATTTCAAAAAAAAACTGGTATTTAAAAAAAATCGGTGTATTGGTACTTGAAAAATTTGAGTACCGATGTAATCAGTTAAAGGCAGAAAAAAACCGATACACCGGTTTTTAACTAGTTTTGACTTTTTTTTTTAAGAACGACCCTGCAAGTAAAGAAAAAGGATGCAAATATAAGTTCTAAACTTGCGTAATACCCGATTTGACTTTTCAGGCATTCTGGCATTTTCTAGACTTTCAAAACGTTTTTCCTTTTTTTTCCTGGAAAAGTGTGTAGACTGTGTAATTGCCAACGAAGAATTTGATCAATTTTGATGAGCTGATCGAGATTTGATGATTCTAAAAATGAGAAAAAATGAAAAAATGATAAAAAAAATTATGGAAAATATCAAAATTTGATAGTATGTGATAGTATGTACCGAAAAATACCGGTATTTCACAAGAATACTCGGTTTTAAAACCAATCCTTTAAGAACCGGTAGTTTTCGGTTTTTGCTCTTGAGAAAACCAGTATTACCGGTCTTAGTACCGGTTCTGCCCATCTCTACTCCTTGGCGAACACCAAATTTGTGTGGAATAGGTTGCCTATCAATTCCCTAATTCGCGAATGGACGCGAAAGAGTCGCCACCACTCGATGCTAAGCGGAATTTTTCAGAAGCTTGTCCCTAGAAGGTGATCGCGTTCATTGCCTCTTATGGGAGAATTTTCATTTTATTCGTTTTTCTCGAAAATTGAAGCAATAACCTACCCAAGAAATATTGAAAATCGATAGTAGAAACCTCACCCAATATTTTGTATATCTTCATTTCCCAAATCAATGCAAAATTAACAAGAACAAATCTTTTGAAAATCACTGCCAATGTTAATTGAATAAGGCAAATTTTTTGCATCACCTTCTAGTGTCACGTGGAAAGTAGCGCTTCTAGCGGCGTATCCATTTGCAAATACCCTACAACGTTCAATCTACCACCGGTCACTACGCGACGCTTGTCGGGTGTGTGTTGGTATACGTGCGTTGCGTAGTCCCTGTCAGAACTGCAGACTTTCCACAATTAAATCTCAAAGCTCGAAATTCTGATTAACATTCATCATTTTGTAGAATGTTGTTCATGAAGGCTTAATTAGGAGCGCTATAGAAACAGAAACAGAATTTGGAAATTTGGCTCTGAAAAGATTTTATGGCATTGAAAAAAAGCCAAATTTTGCCAACTTCAACATCTTATTGAAAAAAAATGCGGAAGAAAAAATCCAAATTTTGTTTCTATAGCGCTTTTAATCATACCTTTCTGAAGAACATTCCAAAAAATCAGAAAAATTAAGTCAAAATTGAAGTTGTGAGAATTAATTTTTGGGACCATGTTTTACGCACACGTTCAACAAAATTTTGTGTTTTCGAGCTAAATGCTATATGACGGGGGGGGGGGGGGGGTGAAAAATCGAATGGTGAAGAATATGAGACGGAAGGAGGACTCACAATTTTAGAACATTCTCAACATTAAAACCAATTTGTCCTATAGAGCAGGTTCCTTGTGTAACTTTGTTAAAGATAAGCTGTCGTTTCTCAGGTAACTATACGCCCATAACAATAGCGATATGTCTTAATATTGGGGATGATGACGTCATAAATTTGTCATGTTCCAAGGTCAAGGGTTATGACGTCACTAACGATAAAGGGGGAATGATGTCACTGGTTGGTCACGTCATCAAGGTTGAAAAAATGATGTCACGGGTTCATGGCGTCACAAAAGTGTAAATGGCATAAGGTTAGGAGTGTGATGACGTCGCCAAATTGTACACGCTCCAAGGTCAAGCGTTATGACATCATCAAGGTCGCGGGAATGATGTCATAATGAGGTCACAAAAGTGTACATGTCCCAAGGTCGAGGATTATGATATTACTGAAGTTGTGGGGAATGATGTCACGTGTTCATGACGTCACAAAAAAGTGAACAAATCTTAAATGACTCAGATCATAGAAATTTAAAGATACGTTATAACATCAACATAAAAAGGTGGTTAGTGAATGATAATGAACAGCAAGTGAGACAGAATGAAAGCGAAACACATCCATGGTTTCGAGTTTTTCCAAGAGGGAGAAATTTGCGAAGAGCTTCATTCATTAATTTTCTTTGGTTTTGTGTGTACGAGGGAATTGGAAAGAATTTTAGACCTTACTTTCGAGGAGAGGAAATTTTTGTAGAAGAGGGAATATTTTCACGTTAATATTGGAAGTGTTCTTTTGAGTCAAGGTCGAATTTTCTTCGAATTCCCATATGACGATTTGATGAGAGAAGGGGAAAAGGCAGACAATTGAAAAGATTCCAATTTTTGATCAATGACGAGAAAGGGATTTTGATAAAGTCCGACTTTTGAGCTATACATGATGGAAGTCACCTCCTATCATTACATAAATTGGAAGTTGAAATTTCCCCCAGTCCCTCTAATCTCAAGTTAGGCCTGGTTAGGTTGCCGGTCGATGGATACCCGACATTTTTAGGCGGTGGAGTAGTTACGAAAGAGGTTGAGCTCCCTTTCGAAATTTTGGAGTTCGCCATAAAATTTCTAACCTGTTTTTATGCGGCTAAAGAGAAGAAAGGAAGAGATCTCACTCTCTCCCCTTTGAAATTTTGTTATAAGTACGCCACAAAATAGGTTACCTGTTAAAATTTTAAGTCTCGTTTGGCAAATCGTGATTTTGAGAAGGAAACGGTCTAAAAGAGGAGGTGCTCTTACCTCAGATTTAGAAAAATACTTCCAAACGGGAGGCTTTGTGAAGGTGTTACAAAAAGCAGGCTTCAAATCAGTTGAATGGAATAGAAAAATTTTGACTTTTCACAACATAATATGATACGAGGATGGAACAATTTTGACTTCTTTCGTCCTCCGTAATGATACGAGGATGGAACAATTTTGACTTCTTTCGTCCTCCGTTGGACAGATTATTGTTTTAAGGAGACGGAAACAATTTAGAAATCAATAAGAACAAAAAAAAAACGCATCTTAAATTACAACTTAAACTTTTCAGAAGCCCTATTTTGGCAAAATAAATGCAACATATTTTTTTTTTACTTTGTAATTCTAGGAGGGAATTCAAAACGTATTCAGATCTCAAGTCAAAGAAATTGAGCAAGAAGTTCGTAAAAGAGATATGTTGATTGAAGTTCTTCAAACCAGAATACAAGAACTTCAGGTAAGTTTCATACGTCTATGAATTTATCATTACTTAATTCAAAATAAACATATGTATTATATAAAGGGAAATCTAGGAAAATTAGATAGCCCAGTCTGCAAGTCTCGAGAATGATAACGTAATAAGTTGAACGCGCTCGCGATCACTTTGGCGCGAAAACGCCCCCTCAGCAAATAATGAGTTGGCGAGGCTCTTCTCAGTATACTGTATACTAGGCCTGATATAATGAAGACTGGAAGTTGAAATTTCTTCAAGTCCTTAAAGTAGGTCAAGGTCATTGATGATGTCATAAAGCGCCACACGTCACGTCACGCAGTTCACAGAAACTCCCAGACGCGGACGTTTTCTGAGGATGTAATCTCCCTAACAAAATGGATAGCGGGTTCCCTGCTAAAAATCGCTTTGAGTTTTCGTGCCCGTTAAATTTGGCGCAATATTGAACTTGAGACCGCATTTAAATTTCTGGGTCAACTACTGCACGTTAAATGAGCTGCAGCGCTTATGAAGTTTGAAGGAAAAAAACAAAATCATAGTTAAGAGTGATATGTCAGACCACATGGCCTCGTTGAAACGACGTTATCGAGGTCCTAATATTAGAAGTTGAATTTAGGCGGGTTGGGTCCTTCATGGGTTCCGGCAACTGACCCGGCCCTTCCTATCCCCGGAGTAATCCGACCGAGAAAATAATGAGAGGTTTCGTTGAGGGAGTTTCGAATGGAAAAGACATGACCATCTGAACAGCGACCTATCAAGGTCCCTACCAAATTTTAGGAAACTTTTTTTTTTCCAGATGTCGCCTACGAGAAGAAAAATTTTCCTCGAAAATCCTCACAAGTCCGTTGACGGGTGGGGGGTGAGGTATGTTCGTGGCTTTTCAAATTGGGGCGAGATAAGGCTAAAGACTTGAAACATGTCAAATGAATGCCAAGGCCAGATTTTTGCTAGAATCGCGATCTCGACTCTCAGAAGCTATACGAGGACACAATATTGATTAAGTCAAGTTTTTCATAATCTAAAACACTTCGATGTGACCCTAGTAGCCTATACTTACCCCTTTCAGACGTTCTAAGTGATATCCTCAAGGTTTTTGGATTTTTTTTAATCATATTTTATTTGTCTTTTTTTGTAGAGACATCATGAACAATGTTTTCAAGAATGTTCAAGCTCAGAAGATGAAACTGATTGTGGTAGAAACGAGCCGGCATTTTTAGTAAGTTTCCTTTTTCTCATATGAGCTAGTCGATTAATAAGCGTGAAATGAATTAATAATTATGTGTAATGATTTTCAGCGCGGAGATTCTGTAGATACAGTACTCTTATCACCTTCGCAAATGATAAATCCTAACAACCAAGAATATCAACGCCATATCGACCATTCTTTGTGTCAAGTTCAACCTGCAATTCTACTACAGAATCGACGTTCGTGGGAGGATCCGTCGGAAGAGGATAACCGCGAATTACGCGACTTACCTACATCAATGAAACCATGTCCTGTATGGCGAGAGGACATTAGTATCGACATTGCTTCCGACACCAGTACCAGCGCCAGCGAAACAGATGAATTATTCAGACAATTGGAGGATGATTTACAACTGACCAGTCACGATAGAGACTGGGAAGTCCGCATGCTGGCGCGAGAGTTAGAGAAACGAGAGCATAAAGAATCACAGTTTCATCGACTGAAAAGCGATAGTGGCCTTCCGAAAATGCAATTATTGAATGTACGTTCGTTAGAGGAAAGAGGCACTGAAAACAGAGCGGCTCCCTCTCAACGAAGTATTTCCTCGGATAATATTTATTGCACGTCTGCCGCCCCCATCAACTCTGGATCTCCATTTCGAACGATTAACACTTCGGCTACGCGTTCACCGTCCTCTGTATCACCTGATGTGGTGCCAGTGCCTGTTGTTACCAGTTCCCCTCCTGGCTCTTGATTGACTTATTGAAGCGAGAGTGTACACGAATGTCAAACGAATAACACGAGGTTACTCACTATTAAATTTTATTATTAATCATAATATTATGATTATTATTTTGTATTCGTTAATTACTTTTTCTTCTCAATATCTCCATAGTCCACATCGTTTGGGTTTCTACTTGCGAGGTCGGAAGGTTGTGGTACCGGCGATACTATTTGGTATTGTTTTTTCAATTTATAATTTTAGTACTATTATTATTATAATTTGTGGTTTTGCTCCCCTCTCATTGGCCTTCTAGGCTGTCGGGGTGCTTTTTAGTATTTTTTTAAATTCAATAGATCATTATTATTATTGCTCAAAAATACGTAGGTACGGTTGATTGTAATATTGCTGTTTCTTTCTCATCGATAATGTGATTTCTTTTTCAATATTATGATTGGAAAAAATATGTATTCATATTTTAAGCGATTTTCGTTTTCATTTTATTTGTTCAACTACATTTTCGTCATAATTATAAGATATTTTTTGTGTCCGTTTCGAGCAAACGAATAAATTTTTTTTACTCGAAAGAAGTAATTGTACTAAAAAATTAATCATTACTGCAGTTTAGTCGAAAAATGTTTTTTAGTAGTCATCAATGAACATTAGGTATTTGATGTCTTGGCGAGCATTCTGAATACTAAAAATAGGTACCTACTCAGCGTTTTAAAATGCATCTGGAGACTATTGAGACTAAATTATGCACACCATGACGATGATACTGTTCATTTGCAATTACAAACGTAACAAAAAATGGTACAAATTTAGTGAATCCATTTTTGTCAAGTTGCAGTGGAGTGCAAATACTGAACAAAAAGTGACCATTTAGGGAAACAAATAATATTATTTTGAGTTGACGTAACAATTCATTCACGCTGCCAGTACTAAAATTTTATGGATTGAACTTTTGTTGCTTCAGTTTCACAAACTCCGGTTTTGTTTGGTATTTACTTTCTACCGCTACCTGACGAAAAAATATTGTGGGCAAATATTTATTGTCGTAGGGGTACGCATAGTCCTAATAGCCCTAAGATAAATCTTAAAACGCTGAGTAATTTACCAATTTTCGCTACTCCGAATTCTGGTCAAGATATTTTGAGCAATGTTCATCTCGATAACTGCTGAAGATCAGAGATTTTCTTCCATTCTAATGATACCAACCAAACCTTGAATCATTCGTACGAAACATCGGTGGTAGTGTGGTTGAAGACCAGCAAGAGAGAGGATTTCTAATCTAGCGTAATAGATTCGAGAAAAATGAATTAGCTGGCAAATATGCCTACCTACAAAAAATAAAATGGAGCGACAGTTATGATATCTCATCTTGAAATTATGCATCTGCATGAATTTGTCGAAGAAAGTATTCATCTTTTAATTTCACGATGTTTTTGGAACGAAGGTATCAGGATGTTTGATATGATACTTTTTTTTGAAAACATACAACGGTAAAAATTAAGACGAGTGGTCTCCTTCAGTCAAGGTTGTTGATGTTCCCAGAAAGCGAATTTCAACAGCTTCAAAATATTCCTAATATTTTGCCAAGCAAATACTATAAGGGTGATGGTATTCGTCGATTGCACAACTGTGCGACAAATGTACGCATCCAACCTCAATAGCTTAAGTTTATCGTGGAAAGTTTTCCATAAATGATAAATATATATTCAGAGAAGAGGACTTCTGTCCATTTTGAGGGTATTCATAGGCGAGACGATTGCTCTACGTATAAGGAACTGAAGCACAGGTAATTTTTGATACCAGAAATACTTGGTTGAATATTACCTCCCGTGATTCTCGTCCAAATTACTTGAAAACTCAAACAATTATATCTTGAATTTAGGGTACCCACTCTATTTGAATAAAAATTCATCGTCAATTCTATGAAACTTCATCATTTTTTTGATACTGAACCATATTTTGCACCTTCATGATGTTATCTATAACAAGTCTTTCAACGCTCAAGGCTCATCTTCAACCTTTGAATCAACTTCAGTAAACAGACTGACCATTTCAATTGGTTGAGGACTCTAGAAACACAGACAAATGTATCAAATAGGTAAACGGGCCGTATAGATTGAGAAGCTACTTGAGGTAGAAAACCTGAATTCCCAATCTCAACTCCAAAAGAATATATCACAACTGATTCTTCACAGAACTGACTCTTTATTCAAACGTTTAGGTTGAAAAGTTCTGGGAAATATTTCCTTGTTGGGTCCGCACGCGACCGTCCGACCGCTCGAAACATAGCTCACAAAGAATGATAAAAATCATGAAGTAATAATAATGTACTTCTGCGCCAAAAATATACAACAAGAAAATAAGTTACTAACGGGTTATAACAGAAAGAATTCTTACGATACTTATATTCTTCATGGGTGTTCCGTTTAATGAGGAGCATATTCCCAATCCGGTTCGTAATTATCAGGTAATCCCCAATCGAGATAATCTTCACCAAGAGAAAAAACAAGTTTGATGGTTAGTGCCAACATAAAGATTATAAATATTCTTTGCTGACCATACTCTCCAAACATCACCATCTGATGCTCGTACGATTTCCTCGCATCCATTTCTATCTCTAAATGACGATCCCTTTCCTCATCTTTGAGAAACTGATCACGTTTGGTTCTCTTACTGATTATTTTTTCATAATCCGGAGTTCCGAGAACACCGTATTTCAAATTCTCTTTATGCAAAGCAACGTAGAATGACGTTTTGGAGGTGTCTACCAATTCTTTGGCGCTGAATTTTTCTTTATCGTAGTCTTCGCGAGCTTTGGCGTTTCCCAAAATATCATACGCTTCGGTTATGGTACGGAACATGTTCAACGAACTTTCGTCTTTCTTGACGTCAGGATGATACACTTTCGATAGTTTATAGTACGCTTCTTTGATATCCGCTTGACTAGCAGTTTTCGGTACTCGAAGAATTTCGTAGTAATCTTGCATAGCTTGTAGGGTACTCGCTGTGTGGAATTTGTAAGCTGGAGAGTACCTACAAAAATACGAATATCCATTTCTAAACAGTAAACTCATCTTAACGAATTAATTAAGAGAACAAAGCAAAATCCTCCCAGTACTATAAAAGTTATCCTGTGTGATCTCAATGATCTCGATACACACAGGAGAAATGAAATGAAATTGATTAGAATTTTGATAATAATAACATTGATAATGATAAAGGTTGGCAAGTTGGCAAAAAAAGTCTCATAGGATCGCTAAAATCGCAACGAACTCTGCGTTGGGCATTCGCGTTTCGCGGGCGTTCACGTGAATGTAGAACGCGAACGACATTCTTGTAGCCTCAATCTGTAATCTTGTTCTCTCCTCAGTCCTCTATTATCAGGAGAGAACACGGCTCTTGAAAAAACCTGTGGAAAACAAAAAAAAAAAACAAAATCATTATCTTTTTCTGTACTCCTTCCTTTGTGTATCAATCATGTGGGAATTATTATTCTTTGTCATATTTCAATGATACGAAATCGTTGACAGAGAATCCTAACTGTCATATACTTCTCTGGTCATATACAATGTATTACTCTCATATTACCAAGTATTATACTACTGCGGAAGAATAGCTCAAGTAATTGACTCACGTGAAAAAAACTTACTCTTTTATAATTTTTCTAAAGGAACTCAAAATTGACCCAAAATCTTATCAACGAGATAATTATGGAAGTAAGTTCACATAACTAACACAATTTTTCAAACTTCATATCTATCTTCCTAATTTATTGTGATTTGTACTAGATGAATCCATCTGATACGGTACGTGATAAACCATGAACGTGTGATATTTTCTACCACCTATTCTCAGCGTGATAATGTCGAAAATTCTGAGCACAATGGCTTGTGATAATTTCGAACCCGAGTGGTTTCATGATGAAGAATACAGCTCTGCGCCTGTTACTGAAAATGCTGATGACAATGAGGTTGAAACGATGCCACCCGAAGATAGGTATCGTATTTGAATCTTCATGTAAGGAAATCGCGGAACGTTATAATTTGAGTCTCCTATCGTTTTTAATATTACAGAAATAATTGGGTGTTCTACGCGATATACTCCCTGGGCGCAAGTATACTGCTACCTTGGTACTTCTTCCTAACCTGTAATGATGTAAGCGACTAAAATATCATTTTCTCAATTTTAAAGCAGATGCCTCTTATTACTTAGTGAATTTCATTTCAGTATTGGATGTACAGATTCCGTGACTTGCATAATAATAGTTCCGATGGATACCGATTTCTTTTTGAGAACTTTTTGTCTGGATCTAGTCATACGAGATTGCAGGCACAGTTCATTTCGTACATATCTATCGCATCCACGGTACCAAGTACCGTATTTCTCTTTATTAATATACTCTTTTTGCGCAAGTAAGCATTAAAATAATGTATTGTGTGAATTGTGTTAGAAGTGCAAATTATGGCCATGAAATGCGAAGTTTGAGACCACTAATTGTACTCGGAGATACCAGCGAGTAGACAATGAAATTGTGTTTGAAATAATGAAATAGTATTCTCGCGCATTGTAGAAAAGCTATTGAATTGCACTTTTTGAAAAATTATATACTTTTAAGAACGCGTTCAACAATTTTTCTCTTTTTTTCTGATTCACAGATTTTCTATTGAATGGCGAATAGTACTATCGTACGCAATAATCCTTTTATGTTTCATTGAAACCACTATTTTAGTTTTATTCGACAGTGATTCTTGTGAGTATCTTCAACACGGGATTACGAGATACACTTCGTAGATAAAAAGTCCTCGGACGATGTTTTTTAGGCCTCTTTCAACGAAGCGCCGTAAATTTTTGCCGTCGTTTATCGGTACGCGCCGAAATTCTTCCTGCTAGTGCTCGTCATTGTCTCTAGTTCCCGCTTTTCGACCTTGAGACTCATGACTTTGAAATTTTGACTATCAAGGTGGTAGCATAAACACTGAAGAAAAATACGAACATAAATCTCATGAAACAGGTTTCTTTCTCTCCTCTGTCAAATTTTTATAATCCTGAATTTTGTGTTCATCTTCTCTAATTTTATGTACCACAAAAAAAAAATGAATAGAATTATTGTAGAGTACTTTTGATCCACCTTAACTAGTAAGTCTCTGGAAAAAATACCACTAATTCGAACTCATTTCTGTATTTAGAGCAGCAGGGGATTTTCAATTATTAATAATAACTAAGGGACGAGAATGTGATAGATTTGAGTGACCCATCAGTTTTCCTGCATTTAGCATATCAAGTACTGTATTTTGAACGAGCGTAACACGGAATTCAAGAAATTCCCTGACGAACAAAGACATCAAACCCTGACTAATTTTGCTCCTTAATCTTCAAGTTTTTTTTTTGTAATTGTATTTAATATTTTCTTGCTCATCGCGATCCACTATTTCTTTCTCTTTCTTTTCTCTATGCAAAAATGAGATTTTTGTCTCTGTAAATTTCTATTTACTTCATGAGTCATAGCTTGAACTGTCAACATGAATTGTGTATTCTTTCTTTCATGTAGTTCATAAAAAGTTTATAATGTCTATTCTCTATTTTTTGCCTCTCGCGTAGGGCAAATGGAATTCTTCTTCGTTACCCTTTTGACAGCTGTTTTCATCAGCAGTAAGTAATTCTATTTTTCGTATGAAAGAAGAAAAATGTCATGAGTATTTAGGATGTTAATACTGTCAACATCGTTATCTCCTATTCAAGTGGCTACAGCTATGCTGAACGCTGCGCTTAGTGGTATCATAATGAGATTTCCAGTGGCATACATAACTGCATTTTCATCCGGTCAATCGTTCGCGGGAATTTTCGCTGCCGTTGCGGTCCTGTTAACATTGCTGGTAGACTCGTCACCCACTAAAAGTACATTCGTTTATTTTCTTTTTGCGGACGTTACCATCGCAGCGTCGTTTTTCGGATTCTTCGCTGTTCAACAAACTGTAAGTTGATAATTTCATGTACTTTTCACAATCTTGTATTCTAATTTAACTGATAAAATGTATGAATTTAGGAGTTCTATAAATATTACACTAGCTCACCTAATCCTAGCACAGGAGGCTCCATCCAGTATCGGAGAATAGGATCGGAAAGAAATATTGCTCCATTACCGATCAGCTATAATTCGATTCAAAAAAGAGTAAGACTATTGAATTTCTTGTTCGGCAATAGAATAATCAAGTATTCGCTTGTTAACTGGACTACTTAATTTATCCAGATATTTGGACCTTCAATAAACATCTTCCTCATTTACATTGTTTCTGGAATGCTCTATCCTTCCATCGCTGTTTTAGTTTGTTCGGTGAACATTGGAAGACAATCTCCTTGGAATGGTAGTGCTCACGTTACGAAATTTTAAGTGATAATATCGAGAGATGGACGATTATAATTTTTTTTTTTTTTTCTATTTCTCTAGATAAATATTTTGTCCCAGTTATTACTTATCTATCATACTGTACATCTGACTACATCGGTCGTATATGCGCAGGATTAATTCAAAAAGTAAGGATTTACCTTTCATTTTCCATTTTGAAAATTGTTATTTTACCGTAGTCGGTAATGCCATAATTTCAGCCAAAGGGACCGCAGTCGACATGGTTCAGTGTCGCGCGTTTTGTCTTTATTCCATTACTCTTGTTCTGTAATGCTCAACCACGACCACATCATTTACCAGTATTGATCGACTCTGATTTGATGTACACTCTGATTATCATTACGTTTGCTTTCTCGGGCGGTTTCATTTCAACTTTAGCATTTATATTACTCCCGGAGTGAGTATAAAAAGATGTTGAATATTGTTTCTGTACTGTGCATTCTAATTACTAGTGCTTCAACTTCGGATCTCAATGTTGCAGACGAGTGCTCGTCCACGAACAAGAGGTAGCGTGTACAATGCTAGCTATTTGGTTTGGAATATCCATCTCTATTGGTTCTGTGCTCAGCCTTCCCCTGATAAGTTTGCTCTGATACTGCTCCAGATCTGGTCTTCAGTATTCAACCTAAACAGCGGATATTTAGATCTCAATTTCAAAGAACTGATGATATTAATTTACTCTTTTTACTCCATGTTCGTATATTTTATTCAATACTTTGTACATCTTTTTTATTGTTGATCACTTTATTTTAAAGGAAAGCGAAGTTAATAGCATAAAAGAGATCAATGAACTGTCATCGAAAGACAAAAAAAAATGCGCAATATTGAAGGCTGTGAGTAATAAACTAGAATTGCTCGTATTGAACGATGACGTTTTCTTCTTTCGACTCATCGCAACTAGCTCGACACGTGTACACAAAAACTGATCCAAATTCCAAGTACGATTGATCGCCATCATTTTGTGATAACTTCAAGTGGTTAATGAGAGTGGGAAGAATTTGAACTTCGAAAATAAGATCACCGTTGCAATGCCTGCAGCGCGCAGGTGCATGTTTTTCGTACAAAAATAAAGGAGCACTATTACTACGACAATACCTGTAACATAGAGTAAAACAAAATTTATTGTAAATCGTGTAGCGTACCGACAGTGATTTTCTTCTCACTTACCTAATAATTTGCTCTGGATTAGACTTGATTCGCGTCATAAACGAATGGAATAGTTTGTCTCCATGAGCTGGACAACTTTTTTCATACTTTTCGTCCGATCGTTCAACTGTATTAACGTTATTCACAGCTCTTAAAATCATCTCATTACCTTTATTTTTTGTATACTCGGACAGTAAATTTTGAACGTGTTCGGACAATGGGTCATCGGGCATCCTTTCTTCAACAACATAAATAAACCACGGAATAAAGTGAATGTTCTCATTACGTACCTGTCAGAGTCAAGACGGAAATATTAATGATAGGGTCAATGGAAAGATTTATAGAATTATGAATAATGATCACTTACACCTGGTGAGGATGGTTTCGACTTCAGTAAATTGAAGACATTGCAACGAGGAATTGTAGGAGGATCGACTGTGATAGGCTCATCTTCATCGGGTTCTATCTCTGCAGTTGCGATGTGAGGTTTTGTATCCACAAAAGCAACATCCGAAAGTTCGTTACCATTTTCTTCATTGACTATCACTTTATTTATCATGGCTGCAGCTTCATCACCCCATATCGAGGAATTATCGGTTGCATTATTTCCATCACAATTCCAATCATGGTTACTACTTGTAGACCAGTCGTCTAGGGTAAACGTTGGAGTATCGTTCGAAATTGGTAATTTTTCGTCGATCACAACTTGACTTTTCAGACACTTCCAACTGAAAATTTGGAAGTAATAATATGAATAAAGATAATTTGAAGGGGAAGAAAGTATAGCATTTGTGATATTTGCCTCTTAGGATGACCCCAACAATCAGTTCTGATACAAGCAAAAATGTACAAAGTTCTATGATGTTGAGGTCGCTCATTAATCGGAGCGTATATTTGCAGTAATAGAGGAGTGACTGAACCGCAAACGTTGCACCGAACTTCCCTTTTTCCATTCTTTGTTTCCAGCCAATTCTATCAACAAAATGGGAATTAATTTTCAAACCAACTAGGTCAAGCAGGAAAAATCAATCAGTTTATAATGATTCTACCAAGAAGAGGTGAAAACTGAAATACTCACCGGAAAACCACCCAACTTATTTGTGGTGAAATCCACCGCGTCAGCATAATCTTCGGTAATCGGTTCATCCAAAAAACCCAATAGAATCATATTGGTATCTTGATCCTGAGTATGACTTTGAATGGGTAACCTACTGCACGAACGGATAAGCTGGGTTAAGAGGAATAATTTTAATGAAGAGGGAGGATTTCATAATTCCAAAGTCGAACTCCCGAGAAATTACCTTCTGGCAGATCCAGCCTATACCTGATACGAGAGTTTAAAAGCCCTGAGATAGAGGGGTAAAAACATCAAATTGGGTCGACAATTCATCAGTTCTTCGAGATATTATTATTGAAAGGAGAATATTATGCACATGGATCTTACGGATGATGAGCATTTTTCAAATACCTAGTTTCTTTTTCATCATGTTGCACCATCATCTCCTCGATCAAGTTATCATATCATGTTATTACCAAAAGGCTTATCACCAAACATCATCACAACAATCACAACTGCCTTACTCATACTCACTCACTGTGTGAGTTGTAAGATTTAGCACCGAGTCACGGAATAGTCGTTCATCCAAAATTAGAATCCAGGGAAATGGGAGCTGTTTACCTCGTACAGGAGATACGTTTCCCTCAATTATTATGTTGGATATAACTCTCATTTCTTTTTTCAAATCGTCAAAATAATGATGAACATCCGAATTGAAAATTATAACAATCAAAACTTCGATTATGATCATAATTTCAGTATTCACCGCAGTGGACAATAACCATGATCGTTATTTTCCTGACTGAGAGAATAGCTTCCATTGAGTCAAAATTCATCTCAGGTTGTATAGTTGGACGAATTCGATCGTCAAGATGAGTAATCGAATACCTGACAGGTGAGTGGTTTGGACAATTTTTGCTTCTTTTTCATTTATAATGAGCTAATGAGAAGATAATGCATTGAGATTTCCCCTATTACAGATGGTTGAAGTACTCAGCATTTGGCAAGAGAGTAGAAAACACTCCCTTCGTGGCGTTCAAATGTCCTCTTAATGAAGTAAGATGATATTTATGACTAATATCATGTGTTTATTTCGTTACTCGACACTTATATCTAGTTTGTTTCAGACTATTTCTCAATCGATTCCTCCAGAGGCAAAATTTGGCCTCGAAGAAGTGAGAACTCAGCTGCCGCAAGTATCTCTAATCGTCGATCTCACCAATACAAAACGATACTATAATCCAAAGGTCAATATCACGAGTTATAAGAATTCGGTATTATTTGCTAAATTAATATTGACCGAGACCTATTCTTAACTTCTACACAGGTTCTCAAGGATTATGGTATTGAATATAAGAAAATTTTCGTTGCCGGACACGTTATACCTCCCGAAATCAAATTCAATCAGTAAAGTTTCACCTTACTTCTGCATAGATTTTCATTACATCAAATCATTTAACATGGTTCGTAAATTTTCTTCAGGTTCTTTCATATTGTGGACGATTTTATGAGAAGAAATAAGTCTGGTGGGTAGCTTTTGTCAATAGTAAAACTCTGTGTAAACTCGAGCATTTTTTCTTTAATATTCGTCATTTGTAGATCCTGATAAATTGATTGGCGTGCACTGTACGCACGGAATCAATAGGACTGGATTATTCATTTGCAGGTTGGTACTAAATTCCATGTAATATTTTCCTCATCAAATATGTCTCAATAATTGTTTGTTTTATTGGTATTTTTATTTTTGTAATTCCAGTTATATGATTTGTAAATTGGGATTTAACTACGAAAGAGCTATAGCAGGTAAAGTATACGAAAATAGGGCTGAGAAAATCAGATATCGAATTCTTGAAGATAATGTTTTTTTTTCATTTTCAAAACAGAATTCAATTCGTCCCGAGGACATGATATAGAGCGAGTAAACTACTTAGAGGAACTAAAAAAATTGGAAGGAAGACCGCTGAAGTTTGAACCGCGTAGCTGTGAAGAATTAAGAAAAATGCAGTTCCGAGATAGAAGGAAGCACAAGATCAAACCTTTAATGGAACTACCAACTCCTCCTCTATCTCAGTTTCGAATGCCACTGGGGAATCCTGGATTATTAGCAAACAGAGGTAGAATTCGACCACTAATGCAACCCTTTCCATTAATGGCTCCCGAATTCCAGTACATGCTTGATCCAAGACCTGTTGGTGGTTTCTACATGCAACCTTCATCATCTCAACGACCAGCATACGTTTCTTCTTCTCATAATAATTCTCGAGGAATGCAACGACGATGGAGAAATCCCAATAAACGTAGGCAATAAATTCACACGAAACATTTTCTTACCATCACTCTCAACTTTCTCATAAAAATACATTCACCTAAATTGGAAATGAAGTCCTCTTTCAGTAGCGAATCGAACGTTTTTCTTGAAGTATTTTCGCAAAATTTCATTGTTTCGGATGACATTTTACGTACTTACGGCAGTGCCGTAAAGATTTTTAGTTTGTTTTCATTTTCCTTATGAATGGGAATTTTCACATAATTTTCATTCTATTTAAATTATTCAAACTTCCCTACCTTTAACCATTGTTACTGTAATCAGTTTGTGCGGTTATTTTTCCTCTTTTTTCTAGCTTATTTTATTACAGAGTTGGAGGAAAAATAATGTACGAATCGAATGAAACAATAAAGTATTTATTTTTGTTTGTTATTGATACAAACAATGTGCCAGAAATTGTTATGTGTCTCAGACATTGACAATAATATTCATTCAACGTACTTCGTATGTAGTATCTCTGAAAGGTAAAAATTTCATTATCTTCTCTCTTTCACTGGATACGAATAAGACCAGACTCAACAGTGATGATTTGGTGGCAAGTGTATGACACAATTTTGCATAATGATGTCGCATACCGAACGCCCTCTTCTGGACAAGGGCTCCCTCTACTCTTTTCTGTCCCTTGCGGTTTTCATCCACAATATCCCAGCTTTTCGTTTAATCTCATCTCACCATCTTATCTTCAGTCTACCTTCATTTTTTCTAATTCTATGCAACATCATCGGATGATTATCTTGTCTCAGCTACTTCTGAACAACCATCACAAAAATCTCTAAAAAGCGTCGATGAGATTATTTAAAAACTTTTTAATGATAAGATACAAAACGAAAGTTCAATGAAAGTTGAAACAGACTTCAAAGATTTCTTTGAATAACAATCGTAACTAATAAATTGAAGAATCCAAAACTAAAACAGGTAATGAGGTTTAAAGTTACTGAAATCGATTGATTCAATTTTGCAACGTTTCCAATTCCAGTTACTCTTCAATATTACTTCAGCTTGAGTGCCAAAAACCTGAATTCATAATAATTAAAAATGCCAATCTGATATCACGAGGTAGCGCACCCGCATCATCACGAACAAAATACGTACTAATAGCGTATTTTTCAAACGATTAGAGATCAAAACTTGATTCTTAAAATATTTTCAACTAAATGGGACGAGAGTAAGATGCATCAAAACACTAGCGATTAAGAAAAAAATTCAACACTTGAAAATAATGAGCACTTAATGAAATTGTATCAAAATTTGATCAGAAGTCGTGGTGATCAACTCTACGTTGAACTGATGAGAAAGTCTATCTAAAAAAATTGTGATAAAATTAATTATTGTTCGAAGGGGAAAGGGGGATTGATCGTTTTTAAAAATAAATTTTTAATGTGTTTTTTGGAAAGAGAAAGATATGCTCTAAATGATTAATTCCCGCTGGCTATAAGAAAAGGTGAGACTCTCAGAAAAATTGAAGGAACTCAAATATTTAAGCAGATTAAATCTAAAGAATAGCAAAAAATTAACGATACAAATAGGAACAATAAAAATAAAGAAAATTATAAAATAGAAATTATCTTCAACAAAATGAGAGCAAATAACGTGAGCGAAAAAATATTGGAAATATGGCCAAATGAAAAAAATTAATATTTTGCAAATCACAGAGAATTGGACAGATTGAAATGAAAAAAACAGGGAAAACTTAGAACCAAAGCCAGTCGATGAAGCTTCCACCAACTTTTTCTGACCCAATACGATACTTCGCTCGGTACATCTTCTTCTGTACTTTTTTTTCTATTACATCGTAGTAGTAAGATTCTGTCGATACCCTAAATTCGTGAACCAAAGCTCGTAGTTTTGGGCTGGTTTTGAAAAATTTCAAGTATTGATTCTTTCTGAACTGGTCGGACTGAAAGGAAACAAAATTGAATTATTAAAAGACAAATTTTTATCGAAACCTCATTTTTGGTTTCAAACACACACCTCTTATCAGATCGTGATTTAATTCAAACACATCATTCTGATATTTAAAGAATCCTCCAGAAAAAAAATGATGGGATAGTTTCCTCACAAAACTTCGTGTAGATAGATGAAATTTTGTTTATTTATAAGTGCCACAAAAAAAAATTCTCAAAGTGAATTCACATTTTTCAAAAATTTTGAGTAACGCCGAGAGAATTTTCTCAACTTCCGCTTTGAAAACTTTTCCTTTTTCCTCTCATTATAGAGTAGAAAATGAACCCGAACAGGAACCTTGTTATATCGAAGACTCGTTTGCATGAACAATGTAAGAAATTTGAAAGTAGTTGGATTGAGACACGATAACTATTTCAAATTCATAAATTACCTCTTTGTCGACAATTCGTAGGTAACGTAATTTTTTCCAATTTTGATTCAATTCTAACCAAGTAGATCGCTGAATCCCGGAAAAGTTGATAGATACAGCTTCCAATTCGGTGTAATGCTTCATCGCGTCTATCAAATCGTGGTACAGCTGCAAGGACATCGAACATGAAGTAGGTATTCGCTTTTGAGGAGTGTGAATGATATTGTTTCAGATCTTGAGGACTTTTCATGTAAAACAACAGAGCTTACCGTAGTCGATCCTTCGATATCAAGGCAAAGATATTTCATTTTAGGAAATTGAAACTCAGAGAACGCGTTCCCATAAATTTGCCACTGGTTAACAGCTTCCAGAACTAGATACTCCAAATCTACAAACAGACGATGACTCTGACATCGCGCAAGATTTTATAAGATTAAAAACAGAAAATTTTGCCATTCCTACTTCGCAAATTACGGATTGAGAAAGACAAATTCTCCGGTACTCCGCAAAAACCATCAATGGTGCACTCGTCCACACCCGCTAACTTCAGTCCAACCAAGTTGGTCTACAAAACAGAAATTTAAATTGATTATTACATCCATAATTCATCGTCCAACGTATAGGTGAGGAATATTACTTGAAATTTCCAAATCAATTGAAGTACGTCATCCGTTAAGTCGTGTATCTCCAGGAATTTTAGATTGCAGAAAATAACGATGAGTAAATTTTGTAGATTTTTACCCACATTAGGTGATAAGCTCAACGATTGTAGATGTTCATTAATCGGCCACGTCGACTCATCAACGATTTGGGGGGCTAACAATACATTCGACGATTCAAGACTGAGAGACTTCAATTTAGAATTGATCAAACCTCGAAAGAGTTCGTAACTTATGAGAAAGGGAGCATTATACGAAATATCCAAATTTCGTAAGCGGGGACAACTGTCTAAAAGCTTCATTAGAAATAAACTAATAAATAGTTTCGCACTACCCACTATTTTACAACTTATACGCTTTAGTTCTTTTTGTTTACAACAGAATTCAACAACAGAGTTCCCTGATAATTTTTTCAGATCTATTTCGATTGTTATTTCACGTAACCTGAAAAGAAAAGATGGCACCTTTGTAAATACCTCACTAATGATGGTCATTACTATATTTTAATTTCGTACCTCGTCAACGCGGAGTGAGTGACAATAGACTCCCACGCAAATCCAGTTCTTCGTCCTTTTGTATGTAGGCTCACAGTCAATTTCTCCATCGAGTCGGGTGGTGATAAGATACATTTGAGAATGGGGGAGAACGTTAAAGCCTTACTAGACCATAAATCACTGAATGCAATATCAGATGGCGGTACTGCCTCTTTTTCATTTTCAACGGGATCCAGCGAATGACAAGTGAATCCCAAACGTGAAATATTAGGAAATATAGCAAACAAATTCGATATGATGGCATTTGTAAACCAACCGTTCGAATTAATCTGCAGATTAAATGATACAACTTTCCGCCTCTCGATTCGTTGCTTGTATAAATTTTCAAACAGAGTCAGTGAGAACAGTCTTATAGGCGGAACTTTCAGATACTCAAAAGAAAATGATACGTGCTCCATTTCAGTACAATTAATGATCACATCACCGAAAGTTTGTTCTCCTATTGAGCAGTCGACAAAATAGAGTGACTTTATTTTCGGACCTAATTTCTTCCAGTATTCGGTGAAATTGTCGAGGAAAATGACGCGATAAAATTCAACATTTAAATACTCGCATCTGCTTTTCATCAATACCTGCAGAATTGTAGTAGTATCATAATTTCCACAGCATACGAATCTTTGACGCATCATGAAAAGCTTCATGCTACAAGTGTCATACCAGCTTTTACAAACTAATTTTGCATTTCTTCTATCGCGAACTGATAAATATTGGAAAATTTTGACAAGCATCTATTAGGGAAAAAAAGGTCATATTTAGTTCGCAATAATTGAAATAATGTATCTAATTTGCAAATCTCAGAGATAATTACCTCTATTGGTAACCACGAATCGGCTAAATAAACTTTCTTTTCTTTAGTTGGTTTATTCAGCAAGTTTTTTGGACGATCACTTTTCATTGTTTGAGCACCGTCTCGTAGAGTAGGCGGTTCAGCTTTGTTGTTTTTAGAATCAAGTTCTTTGAGCACATTCCTTTTCTCATGTGGTACCAATGTAGGTTTATTGATAGTATGTAATTTCTCCGGAAGATCCGAGCTTTTAGGTACATCTTTTATAACTTTCTTTTCATTGCATTTGTCAGTAGGTATGGGTAAAGGCTGACCAGAGTCACCAATAATTTCAATTGATTTTTGTGGTCTTGACAGTTTTCCGACTCCGACTAATGGAGTTGAAACTTTTCTAAGGTTCGAATTTTCATTCGGCACAGATACTACGGACGTTCGAATCGTAGACGGCTTTGTACGTGAACAATTCTGAACTGTCTTGTCAATCAAACCTTTACTTGAATAAGGTAAGCTCTTCTTACTCAATTCATTTAACGGTCTTGTTGGTCGCTTAACAGGTAAATTGGCAATTTTTTCCGGCTTCCTGAATGGTATGGTCTCGATTTTATCATTTCCTGATTTATCCAGCAATCTATCTGAACTGGATGATTTTTCTTGTATTTTTGGTATTTTGTCCCTCAAACTCAGAACATTATCAGAATCACGTTTAGCGATCGGTGTGAGCTTAGTCAAGTCAGAAGACTCACTTGGTTTATGCAATGCCGCGAGACTCCTCGGAGTTGGCTCTTTGATATTTCTAGGAATCGATTTCTCAACTAATTCCGAGGTCAAAGTTTTATTTACCAATTGCGAAGTTTTTTGATTTGAATGAACGTTCTGCTGAAATTCTTTATTTACTTCGGACTTATCAATGCGAACGTTCGGGGGAATTTTCCTTGATGAACGTGACTTCCTCTGATCGTCAATGACATGCGGAGCCGGTAAAGAATCACTTCTCGAATTCAAAAAATCAAATTCTCGAATAGTCAAACTGTTTTTCTCTTTCACAGAGGTGGCACCTGCAGAATGTTTTCTAAGACGCGGATCTTTCAAATTCAGATTGATTTTCTTATACGGAGGTGCCAATGATATCGGGGCATCAACTGGTCTCTTGTTCGCACTAACCGACGGGAGGACTTTGATAGATGACGAAGATTTCTCAACATCTTTCGCTCGTTCCGGTTCTGAATCCTTCGAATCTAGGTAAATTTCAAAAAACAAGAAATGGGATAAGTAATTTGAATTTAGCGACGGTCAAACGAGGGTCAAACCCAAACTATCGGTTCAAGAAATCATGCTTTCCAAAGAAATACGATGCACAGAGCAAGAGGAAGTGGAGATGCAGCAAACGAAGATCAGGTTACCTGAAACAAAACATTGTTCGATACCGTCCAATGCTTTGAGTAAATTATCAATTTCGTTGTCCTCATCGTCCATGTCTCAGAGAGATTTTAATATTTCATGATGCAGCGAGAACAGATGTTTTCCAGTGATAATAGCAGTAAGGACCGATAAGAGAGTAGTACACGAATCGAACTTCAATAATGGCCATTAAAATTTCTATCGACTCGGGTATGGTTTAGCCGGATAGCCGCAAAAACGCGGAAAAATAATCAATCTTCAAAAGAATCCCGGACAGAGAAGTGAGGGAGTGAGGCTAGTCAGTGAGCAAACGAGTGCCGTCTTGCCGCCTTCTTCAGTATGTTCCCCTTCCCCTTCCACTTGCAAATTAATTTGATAAGAAAGAGATTCGCTAATCAAATCGAATCATCGAACAAAAGATTATGTCCGGATTCTCCGCAAGGGCCGCCCGTGAACGCGAATTGAACGCGAACGAAACTTTCGCGATCGCGCCCATATCGGGTCACTGCCGAGAAAAGAAAATTGATGTATCTGCAAACACACGATTAGGAGAATAAGGCTTTTGGCATCACCCTTCAAGGGCTAAACGAAGTCTTATTTTATTGATCTCTGTTTTACAGATAAGTCAATTGAACTTCGTACGCTTTGTACCTGGTCATGGTCTAGTCGGACCACGTAGACACATCAAGGTAGGTCTGAGCTGAATTCTGCAGGCTGCTATCGGGATCCTTGGATTGGGTCAATGCTGGCTACGCCACCCGACCGCAGTGCTCTAGTAATAATTTTGAATACCATGAAAAAATGTTCGTTTGTAGAGACCTGACACTCAGGCCAAAATCAGTTCAGTTTCTTACATGGTTTAGTATCACGGTGTAGCAAATTGTTCGTGTTATTTGGTGAATGTTGCGTTAATTTATATCTGTTCTGAGACGTCGACGTTCAAATAATAAAATTGAAGGTTTTTCGTACAGAGCACACCAGTCGTACATCGGGAACTTAATCACTGGTTCAAGAACAAGGTAATTCACAAATTAACATTCTAAAATTCTGATTGGTATGAAGTGATAATAAACGAGTCTCAGCTGAAAGTATTGCTTGTAGGAATATATTTTTATCTTAGTTTCAGTTTAGTAATCATAGTACGAAGATTGTCGGTTTCTTATTCCTATTCCGGCGTCGTTGATAATTGAAGAACATGAGTCGTCTTCAAATTCAAATCTTGTCCTTAATTGTCCGGAAATCGAATTGTTTCATCTTGAATGCTTCTAGAAAAGCGCCTTCGTTGAGAAAGACGTCTACATTTAATACTGATTAATGTTTTAGAATCGCCTCTGAATTACTGTGAATCACACTTTTCGTTCATACGTTTAGAACCTTGGTAAATGTTCAATAATAGAGTGGCCTTAACATTTTAGGAATTCTTAATTCTGTTCTTGAATGCCAGCTGATTAGTTTGTTGAGCAATGTAATCATTCATGATGATTGTCGTTGAATGCACGGATTTTTGTGGTCAAAGAAGCCATCATTTTCATCCACTCTTGGTTTGTTCGAATTCATCTCCTTCGTTTTTCAACGAAGTGTTTTGCTTGTCTATTTCATTTGTCTGACTCGTCTCTAGACTGAGAAAATAATGCTGTTTTGTTGTTGATTATAATTGCATCAGTCTTTACGGAGCAGTGTTTTCGAGTGTAGCGTTTAAGGAGACGTGTAGTCTATGAACTCTTGCTTCAATTTCTTAGATATCACGAGTTGTCGGAAGGTTTGAGATTTCAATTTTTTGATCCCTTGGATCTGTTATAATCTGTCTCGTTTGGAGTTTATGACGTGGGTACGGCGAGAATCGACGAATCTCTTCGTTCGGAGTCCAATTTATCTTATTCAATTTGAGTCCAAATCATTACGAGCCCTCTATAAAAGAAATGACTCGAAGATGAAGGGCGAGAATATAATAACATTATTCGTACTTTAATCACTATAAAATGAACGTTAATCTTTCGTGCTGTCTTTTGTAAACTATTAATAGTCTATGGACTTTGAGAGCATTTCGAAAATCTGGTCGAATTCATCATCCTTTGGTTAGGCGATGTCTTGGATGGGACTTTCTTTTGTCGAAATTGATCAGTAACTCTTTAATGACTTTGCGACAAGATGTTATATTGCACTCTCGAATGGATACAACTTTCAACCTCTTCCCTTACCTTTCGATTTTGAGAAAAACTTCCGAAATGTGCTCGACTTTGAAAAATGAATATTTCTTTATTACCTTGTTTTCGCTCTAACGTTTCCATGTAATTTCTATAGTTCCTGAATCTCATTTTGAATCAGGAACATTTATTTTCAATTAAACAAGCTTATCGTCTTACGTAAACAGGCTTAACGTGCGATTCTTAGTTAACTAGAATTTTGTTATTCGAGTGTGAAATACTGTAATTAGTAAATTTTCATTTTCTTATACCCAAGACTTCACAAAGTGCCTCCAATTAATGCCTACAATATAATTGTGGACCCGATACATTTCGTGAAACTGGGTAATGAATGAAAATATTTGCCCGCTCAAATAGACGGACGTTTTCCCCGATTAATTTCTCTTAAAACAGGTTTCCTGTGAAAAATTTTCATTCATCGTTACTTATTTTTATTTTGACGGAGAATGAGATTGAAGAGTTGACCAATGTAAATTTTCAATTTTGTTTTTCTTGAACCGTCACGGTACTCAAAAGAAGAGAGGTAATATTTGTGAATTATTAAATAAAAATGAAATTGAATAGGTCAAACATATTGTCATAGCTTGGGCAGGAACAGTGCTCGAGTAATCTCTAAAATTCATTAAGACTCGTTGACGCTATCATTTCCCCCTTGTCTCAATCCTACATGCTCGAAGCAATATGGAATTTTTTTTTTCGACGTCAATCGATAAGTAAACAGAATGTGTTTAATCATCTAATCTTACTTCGACCCTGAACTTGAACTCTCTTCTTCCCTTGAAAGAGACTTAATGCCATTAGATTGACAGCCCGGCCACATTCTTCGCGAAATAGATGAAAATTTAGTTTTTTGAATATCGAAAGCAAAGAAAATCTCAATTTTTTCGTATAACTTGCGAGTTTTCGTTCGTTTGGTGGTTACAGTTTTCTCCACTTACTCTACACGCTATAAATTCGAGTCTAAAAAATAAAAACTTCATCCTCGTCTATCCACTTGTTCCGTGCGTCGCCCTTTTTTTTTTTTTATTCCATCGTATAGCAAAAATAAAGAAGTAATGAGTGGTCCTCCCATCTGAACTATCGCGAGTCATCGCATAAAATGAGGAATGATCGGCGATGAACCAAAACGTCATGTACGACCGGTTTTGATTATAGATCATCTTTTGCGGCGGTAGAGATACGATTTCCGCAGTTTTATAAAATCTTGTACTACTTGTTGATTCATTTGATAGCAAGCAATGTAGGTACTTTCCGCTTAAGGTATTCCACGAAATCTCTCATCATGAGAAAGTGGAACGACGTTTGCTGTGCGTACAACAGTAATCTCTAACTCGCTCCCCAATCCTAAGTTCCCTATAAATTCGTAGAATTGGTCATACCTCCAGGGGTGCGAGCGCGAATGAAATTCTGAAGTAAAATGTTGAATTGGGAGAAAATGAATTCATTTCTTCTGACGGAATTGGGGTTTGATCGATCTTGGTCCATCAGTAGATCTTTAGACGTCACCTGAAACTTGATTTCTCGTAGTTATGTTGTAGGAAATAAGCGTTTTACCTAGACTTTCAAAATTATTCAGAATTCTTGTTGGGGAAGAAATAAAGGGCAAGTTGAACCACATTTTCACGGGAACAATTGTCGTATTATGTTCTTGGAAATTCAGAAATCCCTGTAATAAAAAGAGTAAACACGTTAATGATCATAAAATAATATACTAATCTTATCATTTTTTCTATTAAGAACAAAGATCTCGGCACGATGAAAGCATTCTCGCTACATCTGTACCAGTTTTTTTAAAGTTCAGAAGGTTGAAGTTTCGAACACTACAAAGCCGTAGACTTCGGTTTGTACTTATGTGTGCGAGGATTTTAAAACGCTTGATTCCTATTAGAAATTCTACAGAACTACCGAATTCGTCGTCATCACCTGGTATATGAGTCGACACCTGATCTCATAACATAATTATTTTTTTACCATTCATTCTCTTGTTCTTGTGCTGAGAATAACGCTGGAAAGATTCTTGAAGGTGCGAATATTCCTCCTGTCAGATATGTTCAGGGATTTTTATCATTTCTCACTATCTGGAGACAGTGTTCGTGAGTGAGAAGAATTCTTTCGCTTCCCTTTTCCATGAACCATATAGACTCCAAATCGACTCGCCTATTTGACCACAAGTCGACTCTAAACCGATGATCCAGTTCCGCCTAATTCCGACCGCAAATTGACCTCGAAATGAAAGTAAACTCAAAATGGACCGCTCTTTTTCACCGTCGACTTATATCGTCTCTATGTCGGCTCTGGATCAATAATACAGTCTCTCCACGTTTATTCTGCCAATTTTAAGACCGACATACGTAATATCATCCATAGAATGACTCACCCATACTATCGAGAAGAATTCATACCGGTGACTAATTTGTGTCTGTTTCTTCCTGCTCATCTCGTATTCTTGAAGTTCATCGTACTTTATTTCGGTATACCGCTCGCCCCGATGATGGTAATTACATTACCGAAACGTTGGCAATTTATTCGAGTTGTTTTTTATTCGTCTTAAATTATGAAATGCGGCGGAGGTGACAAAAAATTTAAAAACCGCCTTGTGAAAATTCATTCTGTGCAAATTGTATTTCCGAAGGAGAAAGGAAGAAGCTTTTGGTCTCGTTTGGTAAGAGAAGGGAGAAGGCTTTGACTAAGTTAAGGGAAAACTTCTCCATTCAGGAAAAACCTATGATTAAGGATATGTCTCGCTTTCGGTCTATGACGTCATATTCATCATTGATAGAATACAAAACGATTTTCGTAGAAAAACAGATGAGTTAGTCGAACGTAGACGTATTGTTAGGTGTACTATTAGACAGTTGTAGAAACTAGACGCGCGCCTGTGTATTCTCAAAATCTGTAATCGTATGGGGGTTTCTTACCTTACATTTTAATTGGTAGGGACGTGCACTTTAAAGGACCAGCTTTGTTTAACTCTCCTCAAACGGTTACCTAAGCTGCTTTTCTAGCCTAATTTCGTCTCCCTTCTGCAGCATTTTCGTACTGATATACTCTGTTGGTCAGCTTAGTTTCCCTACTTCCCGTCCAACTGCATTTTTATACTGATGTACTGTAGGGCAGCCTAGTTTTGGCACTCCAACATTATCTAGTAAGCTGTATTATGTATCTGGCCTCAATCAGTCCCGTAGTTTAGCCCTCTTCAGCGGCGACTACCGTGCTGTACATTTTTTCACACAAGAAGTTTTCAAGCACTCTTGTAAAAGTAACTTATAAAGTAGAACAGTACACTTGAAAACTTTTCCAATATTGGTGCTCTACTTACACCTCTTTATAATATGAACTCCAATAATAACGCACCAGACATGGTCAATGAGGTTCTTAAGTTTCTGAAGACCAACGCCAACCTAAGAGTGACGCATATGAAGATTTGGTTCAATAACAAATGCTTGAGATCGAGGTATTATCCCGAAGTATGCGACTATCAAGCTACCAGGGAACAGTGTAACAGTAATACAAGCCGAGAGATCAAGAGTGAAGAACGAAATAAATGAACTGTACCGGAAAATCACCAGGCTGAATTATCTACTGTATGATCAATATTTCTATCTGATCAACTCTCTGCTCCCTCTGTAATTTGAAGATCTCGTAGTCAAAAAAGTAGATGTTAAGAAAGGGTAAGGCTACCCGGAAAAACGAGTGGAAGCCCAAACGAAACAAAGCTCGCTGAACTGACCCAGAAAAAAGGAGACTGCGACAGTTGAACATAATTTTGCTCCCAGAACCGAGAACCTCTCAAGCATTACCTTTACAGAAGAAGAACGACGTTTGCTGGACAAAGGCATTAAGTACGTGCAGCCAGAAAGACTGAACTAGTATCAGCTCCAAAGCTGCGAACAAGTAATCCAAAACGTGGAATACAACGTGAGGCCAGAAGCCCGAACCAAAATCGGGAAAGTACATTTGGATATCAAGGAGAGTCTATGCTGAACCAATGCAAGTAATGCAGAGGAAGGTTACAGATCTCCAAAAAAGGATCCGACAGAACAACCTGACTTTGACAAAGGGCAACACGGTACTGTTGATGGGGAAGGAGGACTACACTTAAAAAGTGGAGTCGTACATCGCAGTTAATGGATACCAAGAGCTGACAAAGGACCTAACACCGGAATACCAAGAAGACCTGAAAGCTGCGTTGAAACAGAACGATGTACCTGGCAATGGAAGGACGCTTGAGATGAACCCGGTAGCATCAAAACTCAAGGGGATTGCAAAACTTTACAAAGCAAACCGTCCAATGAGACCCCTTGGTCAACTGCATCCTGTCACCATACTACTAGATAGCAAAGATCGTAGCCACATTCTTGAAGGAAGGCTACCAGTTTGCACCGAGAAAAAGCATCAGAAACTAAAGTAAATTTTTCTCAGGAGGGGGGGGGGGGGGAAGGCAACTTTTATCAAAAAAAAATTCATAAGAACTTTTTGCGATAGTATTGCTGAATCAAGTACCTTTTAATTTTTTCAGTCAGCTTCTACTTTTCGTCTGGGGGGAAGGGCATGTTGCCTCCCTTGCCCCAAAAAACGGTGAGCTGATGGAGCAACTGGACAAGTTGGAAATGAAAAGCAACAACAAGCTGCTATCCTTTGATGTGACGAACATGTTTGGTACCATACCAAAGAAGGAACTTCTCATCCTTCTTTTAAAAAAATAGATATCATGGGAACCCTGATGAAATAAGTACGTCAACATGGTGGAAGAGACGTTGAGCCAGAACTACTGCCGCTTCAATAACAAGTTCTATAACCAGGAATAGAAACTTGGGATGGGATCACCGCTGTCACCAATCCTGTCGGAGATATTAATGAATGATATGGGAAACAAAATATTGCAGGGCAGCAAGTCCGGAAACTCGATCAAACGCTGGGCCAGATATGTCGATGATATCCTAATTATGTGGGCAGGCACTAATAGACTGATGGACCTATTGCTCTTGGATATGAATGCGATGAATGAGAGCATCAAATTCACAGTGGAAAAAGGCAATGAGACCATCAACTATTTGGACCTTGCACCCACACTGAATAACAGCGGAGGGTTTACCGGGTGTCCTGTGCAGTTGCACAGAGAAATTCATATTTTTCAATGTGTTTGCCCCCCCCCCCCCCTTATGTTGAGCAGCTCCGGTCATGTTACCGGTAACCAGTTATTTGCTCACCGAAAAACCTGGATAAACCGGTAAATTTACTAGACTGAATAACCAAGTGCAGTATTTAACCGAGTATTTGGAATTTGGATGAAATACCGATTAACCGACAATGTCTAACCTGTTACTGGAAAACAGACCTGGTCCGTGATGAACCGATCAGCGAAATAGGTGCTTTCCTATATCTAAGAACCTATTTTGCTGATTTGATTGAGAGCGGCGGTCAGTGACTCGGATAAGACACTATAGTCAGTTCAACCTAGGATTACAAATTTGACGTCACCGATTATTCAGTAGTGCTCTGGTGTTAGTGTGTCCATTCATGTTCATAACGCACCAACACTAGAACACTACTGAATAATTGGTGACGTCAAATTTGTAATCTTAGATTGAACCAATTATAGAGACGGGAGATACGCTGGGACTCCATATTGTATAGAATTAAGTCTGTAGCTGATGGCTGCACTCCATTTGATCTCTGCGTCTTCTGCGTCTTGTGTTGGTGTGAGTGTGTGCAGCCTATGTGGTAGTGTGTTGTAATTCTATACAATAGGGAGTCCCAGCATATCTCCCGTCTCTAGTGTCTTAACTCGGAGCGTCAAAACTGCAAGGCTGCTAGTCTGCAACTTGCGCGTTTTGACTTTTGGTGTTTGTTTTCAACGTTCTTTTGTTTTAATTATCCTTTGTCTTTTAGCGGGGAACCCGCTATCCATTTTGTTAGAGGGATTACATCCTCAGAAAACGTCCGCGTCCGTTTCTGTGAACTGCGTGACGTGACGTATAGCGTTTTATGACGTCATCAATGACCTTGACCTTGACGTACTTCAGGGACTTGGAAAAATTTCAATTTCCATCCCTCATTATATCAGGCCTAGCATGCAGGAGCCCAGCCAACTCTTTTTCCGAGGGGGCATTTTTGCGCCAATGTGATTACAAGCATGGGAGGTTGCGGGTTCCCCGCTGCCATTGCAAACCAGCAATGGCCTCCAATTTTCTTTTTTGTAATCTTGTTGTTTGAAGTGAAAAAGTCGAGAGCACGACCACAAGTCCACAAGACACAAGTTTATTACGCTCTAGAACTGCTATGAAACTACGCTTTTAGCGCTCCTGGTGGCAAAAATGTAAAATTTTTAAGCGTTAAAATCCGGTCTAACCGGTTCTTTCAAAACTCAAAAAACCGGTGTACCGGTTTTATCAATTATTCCAATCATTCGAAAATACCAGTTTTTTCTGGCCACCCCCCCCCCCCCTCATCACCTCAAACGTTAAATTGCGAGCAAAGCTAGCAAAAATTTTCTTGTTTGAAGGTTTGTACAGGGTGGCAGCAGACCTAAATCCGGCTCTGCTGATTAACAACAGGGTAGAATACAAAATCTACAGGAAGCATACGCACACAGACACCATCGTCCCAAATGACTCCTAGCACATCAGTTAGCACTAAAAGAAGGAAACTCTGGGAACAAATGGAGATGCAAAGAAGAAAAGAGCTATCCTCTTGAACAATGTAATCACATTTGACAGTAAAAAATTATTCAGCGTGGTGATTGGACCAGAGAAAAAGGACAGAACCGACCAATAAGATGGGAGAAATACAGGCAGCCAATCGCAGTATTTAGCCCCCAAAATGAACCAATCACTAAGTAGCATGTCTTAGCCAATAGGAACATATGTCATAGTAGTGTAAGAATAAATTTGTGATTGAATCAATCACAGCATTGTTACAGCCAATAAGATCTCAGTGTTGATGTCTTGCTTCACGCCATTCATGAATAGAATGACAGTAAACCTGATAGCCCGTAGAAACGCAGCACGTAGGCAAATAAACCAATCACTACGCAGTATGGACTCACTTGCTCTACTTTTTTGCTAAGACGGGCTAGTGTAGGCTTATAACGTCATACTACTCCTCGCTTTCCCCTCTTTCTCTCTGATCCTAGTTTACTACATATTGGGAGTATCAGAAAATAAAGTAAAACGACTATTATAAAAAGTGGGGGCAAAAGCCGTTTTACTTTATTTTCTGATCAATAGGCCTCTACATATAAAAAAATCTGGATATCAGGAGTATTTTGGCCTTAATAGTAGAGTCTAGCCTAGCCTAGTATATTATAGGCCAACTTATGAATTAGCGAAGGTTGATATTTTGCCAACTCGGTAAAACGAAGCTCAGTATAGTGCAGGTTAGGTCTAGTTTGAAAATATATGAGACTGGTTACCAAACAGTTGGTCAAAATCTTTGATGACGTCATTGTAACTTGACCCTGATGAAAACTTGCATGGATAGAGGGGGCTGGATGTACTAGTCAGCCTGTCGTGTGGTGTATTAAGCCCCTAGTATATTTTGTGTTAGCCCTCGTATAAAATAGGATAAGGATACACATACAGGACAATGGCGAAGGCCGAAATTTTTGTACTCCTCTGGCATGATAAGAAACCGTGACAGTTTTGACCCGGATGTGTCTTGAGACTGAGGGTCATTCTTGGATTCGCGTCGTGAAATGACGTTACGAGCTAATGACATTTCGAGGTCATAGGAAGTTGAGAAAATTCCAACCTTGGTCCCTACTTTGGGGCCTGTATCCTTGACCTTCATTCTATAGGACCCGACGTATAGTCACCACTCACCAGGCTATACAAGGTCTAACGATAGCCACCATTAAACTAGACCTGACTTGAATGATGGAAATAGCTCATCCTGCCCCGTGTACTCAGCTATACTGGACAAAATAACGAGATGAGAAAAGCGTCACGAGGTGACGGGGTGATAGGATTTCGTAAAAGTTTCGACCTTCGCGTGGCTACTTTGGAAATCCCTCCTCACTACTAGCTTAAGGAGTTCGAAGAAAAGACATACGATTTAATATTCCCTACGAAAGGGAGAATCACTAAATTTTTTTTTCGTAGTGGTTTTTCCAAGAGTAGTCTCACTCAATCTTTTGAGCATAATATGAAATGTTAAAACATAACAGGATATTTCTTAGAAAACACCTAGCCATATCAAAATTCTCCGAGTGAGAGGAGAGCTAAGATCTGGTTTGAAGATTTGGAAAAATTTCAACATTCGAGCGATGTGCTGTATATGAGGAGGTCGAAACTTGAGCCGCCGTCCGTTCAGCAAACCGCGATCCAATTCGAGAGCTTAATGAATTATGAGAGTCTCAAAGCCATAGCGAGTTTTGAAAAATTTTGCAGGCAGGTTGAATAAGTGTAGTAAGGCTCAGACAAGAATTATGGGAATACCGGGACTTGAAAAATTTTGCGCAGTAGCTCCCTATTCTGTGTTGTTCATCATCAAGTAACATTTAAACTGTAGGCTTTAGCCATTCTAGCCTCTCTGACTAGCAGTTGGAGGGAATGCTTGACGAAGAACTGTGAGTATGAAAATTTCCGAACTCTCACCTTCATACCGCATGTGGTCACAAGTTACGTTAAGTATGCATTGCTTGCGGTGTGCAATAGTTTTGTTTCTCTCGATGCGTTATTGATTGCAAATTTCTTATTATGCAGTAAGAAGGTATCGATTGTATTACAAAAGGCTAATGTTTGACATCAGGATAAATAGTCGTATTCTTATTACGATTTCTTCGTGTCTGCGATATCGAAATATTTAAATTTCACATTCACCGAGCTGAGATTCGTATATTCGTATTATTTTTCTTATCTATTTTAGAAATTGTGTCACCGTCTTCGAACTGTACAAAATTAATATTATTTTCATTTCAGACGATGTATAAAGCCCGGACGGTCGTGAATAATCTCGTCCCGTTCATTCCGAACGTGGCTGGACGAGAACGATTTGCGTGCTGGCTTTTCAGTTCGAATCGTAATTTCTCTAAAAGTCATCGACGTTATCAGACGACGACGCAAGTATCTGCTGAGCCATTTTTGAACGGCAACTCTTCGAATTATGTCGAGGAAATGTATAATGCCTGGCTAGAAGATCCGAAAAGTGTTCACAGAGTGAGTGTAAACGGATTTAATACTTGGAATATTGAACGAACATTGGAAGATTTACTGTATCAATTTTTCAGTCCTGGGACGCGTTTTTTCGTAGCAGTGCCGGCCGTGGTCCAGGAGCAGCGTACCAGGCTCCTCCGACTTTGGCGGATGCAGGTCGCAACCAAATTCCCATTTCTAGCGTGATTCCCTTCCTGGGAGGCGGAAACGCTAGTTTAGGCTCCGTCGACGAAAAGATAATCGACGATCATTTGGCTGTGCAAGCTATCATTCGCTCGTACCAGGTAAGAATGTAATAAGGATTCGATTTATTTCATTCATTGTTTGTTCGTTATTACAATGTGTCGAAGCGGATGAGGTTTATAATTTTAGCTCAATTTTTCATTGTAATCGTTGGTAAGTCTCCAATTTACGAATTCTGTTAATGACCTTCACCTATTTATCGTTTACTTCGGTGTTTGCGGAGTCCGACGCGACGTTATCGTGGCTGCGAAACGTACGTTGTAAACGATAAAAGAAATCATGTACACTGATCTCGATGCGACAGCGCAAATAATCGTAAATGGGAGATCTCGATAGAATCGAAGTCCGAAGACCGCACGACTAAAAAAATTGTCCTCCGAACTTCATCTATTCTAATGTTATAGGCTAGAGGTCATTTGGTAGCGGAACTAGACCCCCTCGGCATCATGTATGCCGACCTACACAGCAAAATGAACAAAACATTAGACCCAGGAAAGACGTTGGAAACCAGCGACATTCCGAGGGAGGTGGTCGTACGGCAATACCTTCACGCTCTGGGTAAGCCAAGAGCGACGATGTTTTGAGTTGACCTTTCATTTTTTTTTTTCTTTTTTTCGTTTACTCATTAACACTAATTATTGCTCAGTTTGTGTTGGTGTTTTTATTAACATATACAGCTATACGCAGTACAACTCCCTTAATGATGGTGGTTTTTTCACTCTGTTCGAAGATACTTAACTTTTTGAGGGAGAAAAAACAATAAAATAAAGCGCTGATCGAATCTTTCATTTTAGGCGATGTAACGTCACTTTTGTTTATTACGAATTATCTGAACCGCTGCCAAATGAAAAATAGAAGAAATCAAGTAGAGAAAGTAGAAAACAGACCATATTGCTGAAATAATGGTTGCTCAAAGAGTCTCGATTTGAACAATGCGAATTATAGAAGTTGGAATGAGTGAATGGTGTCTCACGATGAAGCCGACTGCTCGGAATGTCTTGGGGCTATATTTGTAACTTCTCTCGCAATGCAGGAAACGAGCGATGACATTGACGAAAATGCTCGCCTAAAATTTTCGATAGAGCTTCGCATGATATTTCTACGTAGAATAGAAACGAGGCGAAAAATTTTCTGTGCATGAATTGTAGTTCTTCGAGTTTGTGAGCTAAGAAATGTGCGAAGCTCAGCGTGTTTCCTGCAAGATGAATCATTTACACGTATTGGCATGAATGGATGTCACACGGTGAAAAGTGTGAGTGAATTTTGCATCGATAAATAAAATTGATACCAACGACGATAGGATATTCTAAGAACGTATTATTATTGTATGTTGCGATAATTTTTGTATTACAAGAATGTTTGTAAATGATTCATACAAAGAATGAAATAACGACTTGTAGTATTCACCTTTCCTACGTGATGTGTGTTTTACGTGTGCATTCAGATTCGAGGTCATCATATCGCTAAACTAGATCCGTTGGGCATCTCGAGCGCTGACCTAGATGACAGACATCCTCCAGAACTATTGTACGATCACTACTCGTTTGGTAAGTATCTCATTCTGCGTATCGTTCTCCACGAAGGTCATTCGCATCTCTCGTTATCATTGTCCTGGGAAGATTGATTTTCGGTAGAAGATTGATGCTCCAGAGGAGCTCGCGATTTGTATCGGAGTTGGAATTTCATTTTACTTCCTACGATGTAGTCAAGTCTTGAGTTGAGAATGTGGTGCATGTGAATGTTTG
The DNA here is from genome assembly GCA_035079395.1 of Aspidiotus destructor. Classification (NCBI taxonomy): domain Eukaryota; kingdom Metazoa; phylum Arthropoda; class Insecta; order Hemiptera; family Diaspididae; genus Aspidiotus; species Aspidiotus destructor. The sequence goes on along the minus strand of JAVHKZ010000003.1, from coordinate 2,221,745 downwards.
ATGTGACATCAACAAACGATTAGCGTTTGTGTCATTGGTACCAATGGTTGTGGTAGCCTTGATTTCGTTTTTAGAGCTGATAGGTAGATTGACTAGAGATGAGATCTCTTCGAATGCTGAGAAGTTTATAGATCAAGACAAAGTCATGAGGATTGTTTTTAGGGAGGTAATCGGCTCAGGAGTCTGGAATTCGATATTTAGTCCCTGCTCGAACATTCCAATTGCAGCTTTACTGTTTATCAAGACCAAAATGTTGTTGAATTTTAGAGGTGCAGGTTCTTCCGCATGCAAAGGCACGTGGTCCAGGAAAATTAGGACCTGAATTCAGATGAAAATTAGACTCAGTAGCGTAACTAAGAAGTTTCTTTGGGCGGGGGGGGGGGGGAGCTACGAATGAAGAAAATATATAATGGGTGTTGAAAATTACAAAATACTCATACACTTTGGAAGCTCTGGGGGGGTTGATAGTTACGCCACTGAATTGGAGATAGAAGTCATTCTGTTGGAATTTGTTTTTTGGGGTAGAGTCTCAGGGCGTCTACCGGTTCAGGGAAACACTAAGAAGGTCCCGGAATTTGTGAAGAGGGTCCTAAAATCTTGATTGTCTCGGAATTTGGCAGGGTCAACTCGGAAAACATTTTTTCTCTACCCTGATAAAGAAACTCGAAAAATTGATATAATTTCCAATGTCTCGTAAAGAGGAAAAAATGTTTTGAAAAGGCCCGTAAAAAACTCTGGTCGAGTTCCCGAAATATCTCAGCGAGTCCAAAAGTTCAACGCCCCTCCTGGACTCCAGAATATTTAGGTTTTTCTCTTCATGTTTCCGCGCGAAAAATATGAAGAAACAGAAATTGTTGCTCGTAAAATTTTCTTTAGTATGGTACCATATTTGACTCCTCAGAGTTGAACTTTTCTAGCTAAAAGACGTGACAACTCCTGGCCAACACTGTTTTCTGATTCATATGTACAAGCGAAAAAACAAATTCTTGTCTCTCCCATCTTGGAGTTCCAAGCATTGGCAGCCCTGCAGAATGAAAAGGTGATCGTGTACAATTTACCATTGCACAACAGCAAAATTCAATTTTGTTTCAATTATTTAGAACGTCGAGTTGGAAGAAAGTTTGTCCTAAAATTTGTTTGGATAGCTGTAGAAAATTGAGCGTAATTGATCTTGATCAGAAGAACTTATACACTGACTATTTTTCTCGTACTGAAATGTACAGGTTTCCCCATCGAAAGTGTACTTGATCACCCTTTCAGTTCTTCCCTCTTGTACCCGTACAGCTGAGTCTGCAGCGCTCTCTAGTGTTCGTTTTACCGCCTATTCTTCTCAAAAAATATGCTTCTAGCAAAAACTCCAAGGAACGTAATTTGATACCTTATTTGACCCTTCAAAGTTGAACGTTTTAAACTGACAGACCTGACAATTCTCGTACAATACTGTTTTTAGCTCGTACGTGCGAGTGAAGACACAATAAGGCATATATCCAGAATCATGGAGACCCCTCGCCTACTGAATCTACCGACTCGTAGCGCTCACTAGTGTTTTGGGAAAACTATTCCAAAAATCCTGAACAAGAGACTTACATGGTTTCTCGACTTCAATAATGTACTCGCTCCCTTTCAGTATGGTTTTGGCGAAGGCCGAAACACCTTACAAGCATTATCTGACTTACAGCAACAAATCAATGGCACAGAACTCACTAAATCTTCTCTCTACACTATCTTTTCCGATCTCCATCAAGCCTTTCCTCTTGTTTGGCGCTATCATATCTGCCAAACACTACACCAAATAGGCCTCAGGAAGAACTTCCCAAAATTGCTTCAAAGCTTCCTCTATACAGAACTTTTTACCGTCAGGATAGAAGACCAACTGTCTGTTCACCAAACCATCCAGCATGGCGTTCACCAAGGAGAAGTTTGGAGCGTCCCCCTCTTCATTGTAGCAATTACTAATATCAGTCAATCCAGCGCCTCTTTGCGGATGACTACAGTATCTCCCTCCTATCTTCAAACCCTTAGAGAGCAGCACGTCTCCTCCAAAAAACGCTTGATAATATCAGTTCCCGGGCTTCTGACCGTGGATTTCGTTTCTCTTCAGACAAAATGGGTCGTGTCATCTTTCGAAGACACCGACGCCCTGTAGCCCCTTTTCATCCGCTAATTCTTCAAGGCTTCTTAATTAACATTATCTCCTCGGTTTAATCTCTGATCAAAAACTCTCCTGAATGCCTCACATGAAGTCACTCAAAGCTGAATGCCTGAACGCTATCAATACCATCAAGTACCTCTTCCACGCCCGGACAGGATGTAATCGCAAACTCCTGCTCCAACCATACAAAAGTCTTATTCGGCCCGGCCATCCGCTAGGAGCGTTACAATCGACAACATTGAAAACGGGAGTATGGTTTTTTTTTGTACGAATCTCAAAATAATTTGGAAACAAAGCAATTTAGGAGAAAAATGAAGAGGACTAAAGTTGTAGAGCATAAAATTTTCTACAGATCATCTGCTCTTGTAAAAATTGATTTGGATCGATGTAAGAATACCTTCTGCCCATCACCCGCACCACCTATCAATTTTAGTTCGCGATACTAACGCTGTCCGGCCCGAATCGATCACGGTGCTACAATAGTCCAAAATCAAACTCCTCGATACTATTCAAGCATCCACCTTACGCATGGCTTTCGGAGCTTCTCGAACTTCCCTCATCTAAGCCTTTGTGCAGAAGCAGCAGAACCACCTCTACATTTGCGCACTCTCATACTGACTGCGAACTTCCTCGCTTCGTCTTCTCAAATTCCTGGCCTTCCAATCCATTTATCTACATCTTTTCTCCTAGTAACTTCCTACTTCTTTCTTTAAAATCGAATCTTCAGTACCTTTCTTAATTCTCGCCTCTACTTCCTATCAAACCATCGACGCTTCCGTTGCTATTTTACCCCCCCCCCCTTATCAGACTAGACCTGGCAAATACCCCGAAATTGGGCCATTATTCCTATCGAAGACTAATCTCAGAAACTATCGCAGAATATCCAAATCATGAAATCTGCTCCATTGATGACTCTAAATCTCAATCTAAAGCAACTGATAAGTACACTCTCTATCCATTGCACCATTATCGCTAAACGACTCTGCAACTCAGCTTCAGTATTACTGCTGAACTTAGTTCTATCCACTCCTGCCTTTCGCAACTAACGTAACGATCCTCGTGACACAATCACATCTCACTTACTGATTCTCTTTCTTCTCTCTTATCCATTCAACAAACCCTATAACTCGACCTTTCATCAAAACAGCTATAATTTTCATCTAGATCCCTGGACATAACGAGGTTGACCGTGCAGCCAAAGAAGCCACCCGCCTACCAAAGATTACAGATCCATCTTCTTCCCGATCATACGATATAAAAAACTATTACCGTTCCCCAATTTTTAAAGCCTGGCATCATCTTTGAACTCCTTTACCGCACAACAAGCTCTGATCTATGAGAACCTTACCTAACTCTTGGTCCTCCTCAAACAGTAATTCCCGTCAGGAATAAATCATTCTCTCCTGTCTCAGAATTGGCCACACCCGACTAACTCATTCTCACTTTCTACTAAATCTCTTCCCTCCATCTAGCAACTACTGTCAAACAGATAACGTAACAGTACAACACCTATTCTCATGTCCAGCTCTTCCAAACCGACGACTAACTCCTCCGCCCTATGCAACAACTCAGAAACAGTTACTAACTCTCTTCAGTACTTACGCTCTATCTTCTACTCTCCACTCCTCTAACAACCCACAATATTTTTTCATGAGCTGATGACCCAGAGAGAAGTCGAATACCTCAAACATGAGGTACCAAAGAAAGAAAATTATATTTTGAGAAACAATTGTTGTGTATTTATATTTTTCGAGAAAAACCAGAATTTTCCAGACTTTTGGGTCCAGGATCGGATAACATTCATATCATCAATAGATTACCTCGAGGAACAAATTCCATCAGAGAAACTTTTGTTCCCAATTTTGTCCGTGTGGAGAGTTTTTTTCATCTATTGTTCTTGCACTAATGTCAGATCGACTAGTACAGCACATGCCCTCTCTGCAAACTCTTTCTAATTTTCTACATGCCTGTCACATGAATAACTAACAATATTTATCATTTTACCAATGGCTTATTTCGAATTTGTCCGCGCATTCTTTTCGTCCACCTTAATTCTCACCCTGTTTATTTTCAACCTCTTCCTTTCTCTCAACTTCTTCGCGGGTATTTTGGATGTTTGCAAATTCTTTTATAATGAGAACCGATTGGTCTCAGCACCGCCTATACCACACCCAAATATTCTTCAAAAGCAAAAAATGCCAACTTCTTAATCGCGCTGTTCCATAATAAATTTCTTCTTCCCGTTTAAAATGCAAGAATGCGCGAATTTTAATTTTTTTTGTTTCTCTACCTCCGATCATTTTCTGTGTCTTAATAATGTTTTGTATGTAATTTCGCTTGATTTCTTGAATGCGTATGTGTAATCCTTTTTTTTTTTTCTCCTTTGATTATTATCTTAATTTGTCTCGCTTTTTGAATTTTAATTTGCGTTTGTTTGAATTGTTTTGCTATTTTGACTAATGCAGGGAATAATCGACCTACCACCACGTATTCCAAACATCTACAACGTAAAGTTGCCATCTTGATGGAACGTACGTACCGAAAATTTGTTGCTTTCTTTATTCTTAACCGTACACAATATTTATATCGACAATAAACGGTCTGCATGGATTTTTAGCTCTTCGGATTCTTTCTGTTTTCGGGAATATCGTTTTTCGTAACACATCGCGATTCGTAGTCATTATTAATCTTAACCCGGTGATCTAACACGTTCGAAGTACTACCTCGAGTGATTTAATTTAACGTGTAACTTTGAACATTGTATAGGCACAAATTACGTAATTCTTATATTATCTACTTTTATGATGCACTTACACTGTTTCATTCTTTCCTCGCTCGTTTTTGATATTTTCTTCGAAATTATTAAGTTTTCTAGCTTTCATACCCGCTTTGAGAGAAAGAGAAGAGCTCGTTGATGAAAAATTCGTCACTGATAGGAGCGTGAAACGGATTATGTATTCTGCTTTCACGGAGTTGAATCTCTCTCCTGTTGTACGTAATCCAAAATTTGATCTAGAGAATTCAACAATTAGGAATTGTAGGCGTATGTTACGTGACGTTGTTGTAAGATAGATACTGCTTATTATACAGTCTTTCGCTTTTGTAGATTCGAAATTTTCAGCTTTTCCGTCGTGAATTTTGTTCGTGCCTCGGGTATATTATGTATTCTTCATTCGAAATGATGTAGCGAAGGAGAGAGTGACTAAGAGTATAGTTGTACGATTATTTCATTGTTGAACGCTTCACGTTTTTGACGTTGATAAGTCTATAAGCTGGGAGTCGTTCTGAAATTCGCGTGACCAAATGCTGATGACGTAACGTCTCGAGTGACCTTGACCTAGTTATGAAAAAAAAACTTCGAGCTCTATAGCCTGGTATAAGTTTCGATGGGGATATGTCCTGAAGCTGTGTATGAGCTAGCCTATCATGAGTTAACCTGAGGTAGAGTATTCTAAGCCAGGAGTTGACACCATACACTAGATTAAATGATTCAAAAGGTGCTTCTAAGTTTCTTATAAACGATGGAAATGTTCATTAGTAATTCAAGGTACATTTGATTAAATTCAATATTTTGATGTTACAAAATAATCTATATTTGTGACCTGTCAGAGTGAAAAGAATCAATTAACAAAATTACCGACTTTTCAATTTTCGATATTTCATACTAATTAAGGGTTCTTCTTCTGCTTGGTGTCTTAGAAATGGCGAATAATTTGGCTGCTTAGTTTTCAAGCACGTAGAGCAGTCTGTGAACAGCTCTGTTTGTTTTGACAGAATGTTCTATGAATTGGTCAGATTAAAGACTTGATTCACCAAAATGTAGATTGGCTGATGATTTAATTGATTAAATTGTATCGATCGTAAGAATTGATCTTGTTTCATATTAGTTAGCACGGATGATGCTTCCGCCAAATCACTAGAACAGAAAGACGTGCAAGACACAGATAAATCTTTAAAGAACTAAAATGTAGGATTTGGGCCGGCCATCCGCTAGGATCGCTAACTACATACGCGTGATTTGTTCAACATTTGTGGGACTTCTGCCAAATTTGAAATTGTAAATTGAACTGTGGTGATTTATTGGATGAAAATGGAAAATTTATAATAGTGCTCAAGGTTCTGTCATATTGTATTCATAATTTGGAGGTACTTTGGATGTCAAACAAGTGTTTTTGAATTTTTTCATTTTTCTCCCATTTACGGCCATAGACCAATTCCAAGGTGACGTCACAACTAGTGATGGGCGATAGTTGATAGTCTCATGCTATCGATAGTCCCGATAGTTTTTCCTGATATTATCGATCTTTTGAATTAAAAACGTCAATCAGGATAAAAGTACCTGTGCTACTTGTGGGATAGATACTTTTCTCCTGATTGTTATTTTTTGGAAAATAATGTTTCAAGGAATGCATCCTAGTGTTACCAGATGATGGACGCAACTAACTAAGCAATACCTCAAAAACGTGGCCCTACACCCAAAAAGCACATATGTGACCAATAATGAACGGTCAATGGTCAACTATTTGATATTCCAGTTCCTTTTGAAATGGTGTGTCCATATAAACCTATACATTAATTTTCTGACGCCTAACGTGGGGCCCATCACTAGTCACAACACTGATAACAGTGATCACTGAGCAAGAATGCCCGCATATGTGTTTGACATCATTCAATATTACAATTATTGGTTCAATTGCCTTACCAATTTCCTTAAGAATACACAGGGAACGTTTTGATCACACATTGATATCCCGAAATAAGAAATAAATATGGAACCGAGGGTTCATATTCAGAACCTAGAAGTTCTGGAGTATTCATACATGTATCATTGTTTCCTTGTTTTGATGTATCAATGAATTATCGGAACTTTCCCCATGTATTCTTATGATCTTGAATGATGGCTGGCCCAAAGCCAGCAGCAGAGAACAAGCATTCAACCAGAATTTAAGGTTCTGACATTGACTATACACGTACCAGACAAATACTCGCATTGTTAGAAAAGTTGTCACTTTGAAGGATACTGACACCAGAGTGTGCTGCGTGTTAATACGTTGGTGTAAGAGAGAGGGAAAGATGTTCTGTCTCTTTCACTCTGCTGGTTAACACGCAGCACACTCTGGTGTCAGTATCCTTCAAAGTGACCACTTTTCTAACAATGCGAGTATTTGTCTGGTACGTGTATAGTCAATGGTTCTGACGTCACAGAGAATCAGTCTATAGTTATAGTCTGTTCATGTTAAGAAAGGGCCAAAAGAATGTAGAAACTTATGTTACTTAAGAAGTTTGTACCATGTTATTTAAAAAGTTAGTACCAAATGGTCCAAACTTACACTCTTTCTCGAGTAGCCCTTTCTTAACGTAAACAGACATACACAGTAGATATCCGTTTTTGAAGGACTGATTTCCCGTTACGTCACAGTTGAATCCTAAAATATGTATAGCAAAATACTTTCTGCTGAACGTTCTTGGAGTCTCTGTTTACTTCTTTATCGACGGAATTTTTTCCCATAAGCCAAAGTAACGTTTCATGTATTGATGGATATTTTGAAAACAGAATATAAATAAGGAATGGGAGTGTTTCTTGCATAATCTAGAAGCTTCATACGTCTAAGAAATTGACCTTTCCTACCTAATTCACGTGATCTGCTTTCAGAACGTTAATTTTGCTTATGGGAAATTGAAGGAAAGTAAACAAAGACTGAAGGAACTTCAGCAAGCAGCATTGTTTGATATTTTTCGATCTATTGACATGAATAGATTTCTTCCGTTCAAAGGAAAAGCGCCGCAACGCGAGCACTGTCTGTCCTGAATCAAACTTTTCTAAATCTGATCTGAAACCGTTCAAAATGAGGTTGTTGGATTTACCGTAATCAAAGCAAAACTTTGACGTCATGTAGAAGCAGAACTTGCGATCGAATCCAATCGAGAATCTAGTTAGAACAAACCAATCTATTCTCGGGTATCTATAATAGTTAATCTTTGGAAATTCTAGGAGTCTTCAAAGTAGGCTGTAGTCCCAACTCCTCGCGAACCTTTTCTCATTAACTAGCTTGAACATCCTCCCCATGGCTCAAAAGTTGACTCCATTTTTTCCAAGTCCGTGTCCTCAAATTCTTTCGTTTTTCCTTCTTCCCTGAATATTCGAATATCAATGGCTGACCTTTGGAAGTATTTCCGAGTCCCTAGAGAAGAAGTTTCCAGACTAGACTCCTGATTAGAAGGGCGTGGTTCAAACTTTGTTTTTGGTGGGGTAAAACATACTTGTAAATTTCAACTTTCCTATTTCGCTCGCCATCCCTTTCTCCAGGAGATCCTCTCCTAGCCCAAACTTTTCTAATATCTAACCTATAATCTCCTTTTATGACTGTCCTTTGTAAGTCCTTTCCTCCTTCTTTTTTTCCAAGTTCTCGCATACGTGTAGTCAACTTTCAGAAATTCTTCATGTTCTGTGAAGTAGGTCACTATCCTTGCCTCTTCAAGAGATAGCGGGTATTTTTCCGAAAAAGCTTCTCATAATACCCTAAAATTTTGCAAAAAGAATTTGCAAAAACCAGACCAAAGCAAAGGACAAGGACGCTCTAAGTAGAGTCTATTGGCTGAAAATTTGATATCAGAATATCCCAAGTTGATAATGATGACTAATTGTGCTTCAATGCCAATTAGTCAACCGTGTGGAGTTTGAAGGACAAAATGGGATGAAAAAAGTCAAAGGAGCTCATGGATTTCTCAAAAGTTGAGCAAGAACGAAAGAACTTTATTTCGAAAGCGAAGCTCTGTTCATTCTGGTGATTTCTGGCTTGTCACGAAGACAGAAGGTCAATAAGAAACCATGCTGGAAAGACCTTGTTATCTAAAAAACCCTGTGATGGGATTGAGCAAAAAAACAAAAATGAGTTCATGAGATGAAATCAGTTTACAGTGTGAGGCTCTAAGAATACAGATCAATGAAACTCATTCAAGATGAAGAATGAAGATCGCCAATGGATCACTTACATAACAGATCGCTTCGGTGTTAACGTATGGTGTGTGCCATTTTACTCATTTTGATCTATTTCATGCCTTTGCTCCGGCATCCGTAAGCGCTTCCGCGCGACCATGATCTTGATGAGCGAATTATTAAAGTTGATCTAGTTCGAAGATCTAGAAAAATTTTTAATAATCGGTTCTCTGAATTTCGTGTTCTTGACCTTAGCATTTAGTTTATTAGGCCTAACATACAGAATACTTGGCTAGAAATGGTGGAGGAGAGGGAGCAAGCGAGCGGAACGAGTGAGCCCCTTGAGCTAATTTGCTCAACATGGAAGAAACGAGACCTTGACTTACTGTAAAGACTTGTAAAATATATCACCTAGTAGGCACCTAACCAGTATAAGTATAGAGCTATCCTTAAACCCCCATGCTCAGTTAAGATTCCGACCCGGTGTTTCTAGGTATGGGCCTTAACTTCCTTGGGCAGAGCTTCGAGAAAAATAGAATGTTATCTTCATTTGGTTGGCTCTGCCATTCGTCTCTTCACTCTAGTTGCACGATGTACTTCATTTAATTTCTTTTTGTGCCCTACAAGAATCTAAAATGAAGATCCCGTGAAAGAATATTCTCCAAGTATTGATTTGAAGGGTTATAATTTAATTACGATGACGTTATGTAGTTGTCAGTAATACATCTAGATGAATGAAAAAAAAATTATCATGAAGAAATTCGAAGGCGCGAAATGTATTTGCTAGTTTTTAAGAATTTTCATGTTTATGGTGTGCAAATCTCAAATGTGGGTCAGAAGTATTGCATTTCTTGTAAGATATATCTGACCTCTTAGTAAATCTGCGAACCTTCTAGTGCTTTACTTATCAGTCGAGTGAATTTGTTGCTTTTCTTTAGGAATTAGGCTAATTGATTTGGATCTCTTATTTGCGAGTCGAAATGATACGCCGATCCGAAATCGAACGAAAAGATTTTTTCGCAGTTAATTCATCGTCTCGTCTAGGTACCCTCCGAAAATAATTCGTAGGTACACCTAGCGGCGCTAAAAACATTTTTGAAAATTTGTCAGGGTCGTTCTTAGAGAGAAAAAAAAAAAACGATGAATTGATCAATAATTCCTAATTTGAACGAGTCGTCTGAGAGTCAGCGGGCTAAAAAAGCGCCGACGTATTTATTCTTGTTGCAGGAAGACGATGATGTAAATTTTAACGAAATTTTAGGATGAGATACTAATCGTACAATCGTAATTAAAATCTTTAGTCTTCCTGAACACGTGTTTAAAGAATTGTAATAGCGCTCCAAATTTTCGAGTGATTGTTGATAACTTTATTCATTACCTATCTCTCTATTTGTTCTAAGATTTGACAAGTTTTCGTTCTTTAGATTTCGTTATGGTCTCAAGTTTTACCTCAGAGTTGACTAATTTAACCACTTGGTGAAGATTTTTTCCTCATATTTCTGCTTCCTTTCTTATAGGTATTTGAAAGATATGAGATTTCGGAATAAGAGTCCTCCTTTTCCTCTCCGTTCAGCCTCATAAGTTCAATGACGCCTGTAAAGAGTTTGTAAGGTCTACTGACTGCGTTTGATCGCAGAGACAGATAGAGAAAATATTTCGTGAGAAGTTTATATTTTTCTTACTCGAGTACAGCTTTTCCTACCTTCTATCCGTGAGACCGCTTCTTACTCAAAATTCATTGTGATCGGTGAATCAAGTGTGAAGGTGTCCCAACAAAATCTTTTCTTCAGAATTTCCCTCCCAACTTTTGTGCTATCCGGACCTGTCCGAATCGGTAGTCATGACGATATTATGCGGTCTCCATTCAGGGTAACACTTTATAGAAACTTTGCCTCCATATTCACCCCTAAACTTATTGCTTTACTCGCCCGCCTCTCCCTACTTCCTGAGGCGTCTGATCAGAACGGGTTTCCTCTCATTTCTAGCAGAGGTGTTTTCCAAAGAAATGGCAAGGGTACAAAAACTAAACGGCCATAATAGAATGACGGGCTAGCATCACTCCTTTATTGTGGTCATAACGAGCAAAGTTGCTTGTTGCCCATTTTGAGCGTTGAAATACCGTTATGCCCGCTTTGGTCAATTGATTACTCTGAAAAAACGGGTGTTGGGCAAACGGTCACAGTTGATTTTCTCCTCGATTTAGGGCAGTAACAGAAAAAATAACTGTTCTTTCTAAGACCCCGCTTCTCTCTGTTTCTCTCCAATCCTTCCGTGCTGTTCGAAACCTTTATTCTACCAATCTTATCACTCAGCACTCGTTAAGTTCTTCCTTATCCTCTATTTCTGTTCTATGGAACTTGAGGAACATGTTGCAGTCGACGTTGCCAAAAAAAACAACCTCAGCGCGCACTTTGTATAACTTCTCCTTCCCCCCCCCCTCTCGCCCTTTATGATTTCAAAACCTATTACTGCTCCTTCAGGCTCTTCACCAGGCATAACTTCTGGTCCTCCAAAAATTCCGATCTGTTGGAAAAATCGCAACCCGCTTCATTATCTGTTTGGGGTTAGGGAACCTGATTTATGGAAGCTTTTTGTATAGATTTTCAATTTTTGTTCATTCTTTAATCGGCTCCCACTGTGCAGGACGAACAGCGCTAGTATTGCGCCCAATGAAGCGGAAAAACTGATGAGCGGTGTGGGGGAGGGGCGAAACGTTTCCTTAAAGTGATCGGAATCAATTTTTATGAAAGAAGATGATTTGTAGAAAATATTACGCTTTACAAATATTGTTCTCTTCATTTTTTCTTCCCAAACTCGCTTCATTCCCCAAGTTATGTTGAAATTACTCATTGAACATTCAGATGGGCAAATTGTCCTGCCCCCCCCCGTTTTCAATTTTGCTGATTGTAACGCTCCCAGCAGTTGGCTGGCTCAGATAGAGCTTGTTGATGGTCCAATCAGAGTTGCCTGCTTGTCATACTACATGTTTAATTGAGGAAGTATAAGGTTGTTTTGAGCATTCATTTTCCTGATATGTGTCTGGTCATTCTGGTATGCCATACCAGGTGGCTTTTTGTTCAGTAAAATTTCTGGTATCAGCTGCAGGCTGCCCAAATGAGTTTTTCTGGTAAATAGGATCTTGCTGAGTAGTGTTATCAAAGAATCAATAATTTGTTGTTTGAAAAATTTGAAAATAATTTCAAGCATTTTCTTCCGCTTCACTGAAAGCTGAATTGAATAAAACATGTAGGTACTCACCAGAGCTCGAAGAAGGGAACAGGAACAAACAAAACTGGTATTTTCGAGTCAGAGAACGGAATGAGAACAAAAACGTTATCTTTGAAATCAACCGGGAACGGAATAACCCAAACAAGAACTCGAACGGAACTTTGAGCAAGTGAGAATGGAACAGGAACAGGAATGGGAACGCTTCACCTTCAGACTTTAGGAACCGTTTGCGGAGGGGAACCGTATTAAATTAATACCTACTGGGAACAAGAACGGGAAAAAATAACGTTCTTTTAGATAAACGGAAACAGGAACAAAACGGTATTTTTGAGTTCTGATGAGAACAAAAATGTTATCTTTGAAATCAACCGGGAACGGAACGTAAACAGAAACGGAATGAGAACGAGAACGTCAGAACGGAACATGAACAGGAACGGAAACGCTTCCACTTGGGACTTCGGGAATTGAGGACGTATTAATTACCTACTGGGAATGGAACAGGAACTGAAAAAAAATAATAACGAGCCCTGGTACTCACCTATCAAATCCCCATCATTTGTAAATATTGTAGTATCATTATTGCCATCATCCTCAACATTGTACAGTGTAAGAACAACTTCCTCAAAATTATTATTCATGTTAAGAACATTTTGAATGAAAAGAAATCACAACAGGTGTTTTTTATCGAAAAAAATATATTTTTCCTCAACATCAAAACTTGCTTATCATGTTCATTCTGGTATTATAAGAGTGCCTCCGAATCAACTCTTATCTTAACAGAGAAAGTACAGAAAATCTGTTATCAGTGACGTCACTATTCTATCAGAATTTTGTCCAAACCTTTGGCCCAAACGCATTTCTGCTATTTTTCATCAGAATTTTAACAGAAAAATACTGGAAAATGAAACTTATTAGTTGCTAGACAACATAATGTATCACCGGCTACTCCAAAAGCTCATTTTCAACATCAAACAAAAAAAAAAAAGTGTTAGAGCTGTTTCTTATTTTCGACTTGGCAGCAAAAGAGTATAGCTTTTACAGAACTTATAACTCAAGGTAATGGCGATTTTGTTCTAACTTCATTTTCCAGATGCAATGCATGTAGCTAAATTGCATCTTGACTTTCTTGGCACTCAACTACTGAATTGCCAATCACAACTACAACTTACATTAAAGTAGGGCAGTATAGTCTCACCAGGGTAAACCGGACCGCCATATTGATGTTTAGAAAAAAAATGCTCCAAAGTACAAACACAGTTCATGTAGCGTCGCAGAATCAACAAGTAACATTGGACTCTACCAACTACATGTGGAAGTATCAACATGAACAGTCACAGTTACAATGATGCTTTATTCAACAACGTGCTCGTTACAACAGCTTAAAACAATAGACTTAACTATTACCGGTTTGTATTGACATTAATACATAAAACTGACGCCGGAGCGCAACACATGTGATTATAGGACACTACAATGGCCGGTTATGCGGTGCTACGTGAAACGTGTTTGTCCCTTGGAGTATTTTTCTAAGCATCAATATGGCGGTTTGGTTTACCCTGGTGAGACTATACTGCCCTACTTTAATGTAAGTTGTAGTTGTAATTTGCAATTCAGTAGTTGAGTGCCAAGAAAGTCAAGATGCGATTTAGCTACATGCATTGCATCTGGAAAATGAAGTTAGAACAAAATCGCCATTACCTCGACTTAAAAGTTCTGTAAAAGCTACTCTTTTGCTGCCAAGTCCAAAATAGAAAACAGCTCAAACTCTGAGTTTTTGGAGTAGCCTGGTGATACATTATGTTGTCTAGCGACTGAAAATGGCTATTTACAGTACATGTTTTGTAGGTGAGTCTTTACACAACAAGTACATACGTTTGCGAAACGAGCGCAGCGAGTGAAGTAATGTATGTACGAGTTGTGTAAAGACACCTACGAAACCAGTACTGTACAATGCTTTTCAATTTCAACACAAATGAAAAAAAGAACAAAAAAAAACCGAAGTATAAGTTCTTGGGCATGCGTGAGTTCAAACCGTGTTGTAAAGACCAAAAACCGTGTTGTAAAGACCCTATCGCTTTGCTTTTTCGCAACGGTTTGTAGTGTCGCTGAAAAGCGCCACCTACGCCACAGAAATTTGTTTTGTAAAGACCTACTTACGACGCATGCGTGTTGAAATGGCTGTTTCAACGTGTTGTAACTCCAATTCAAATTTAATAGGTCTTATCAGTAGACATTGATAAATATTGTATTACAATGAACAATTTTAGTCGGCGTTGACGATGTAAAAACGCAATAGGAGAGTAGCGCAGTAGTACGCGAACGTTGTGGATTGTACAAACGATTCTAATCGGCTGTTATTAAGAAGAAGCGCGAGACTATTGCGTCTCAAATAAATAATTATGAAGATCCGTGAATGCGGCAGCTGACTAAGGTGCACGATACGGCATAACCCTAGCCCATATAAGTAGATCGGATTTGCGTGCAAATTCAGTATTGTTCCAGTTTTAGTACGTTTTGCTTGCATTGCAGTTTACGGCGGTCTAGGTTTCTCCAGTCGCCGGAGTCGAGTACAGCAACTTGGTTGTTCCAGTTGTTCAGTCAGCGTTTTCTGTATCGAACGCCCCACGTTGGTTCTTGGGCTCAGTATTAGGGTTCTCCAGTACTGGGATTTTGTCAGAATAGCCGAGTGCGTATTGAGCGTATTTGTATTATTGTCGATCGGCGTAGCAAACGTGGTCTTTTAAACATAACAAGGAAAAAAAGTAGAACCAACAATGAATATTTTTATCGTGATACATCTAGGTTAGATGAAGGACTGTGCATGTAAACTCAGATTCACTCAAATGGTATCTACAGTCATATCTGATATAGGTACCTTTTTGCTAACTTGAGTATCAAAAAATCCAAGTTTAAAACTTTCTCAAGTCTTTTTCCTAACATCCAGCTAAATATTCTAAGAGTTCATGTTTTGCCGTTCGGCGTCCGCTGTGTTTTCCAATTGATGTCTCCGCTCCCATAAAACAGTCTCCCTCTTAAAAATCTTCAATTCTTTGGTCTACTGTAAACCTCCCTTCTCGACGAGAAGAAGTCACATTAACTTGTTTTAAAATCCACTCTATTCCATTTCTACACATTTCCACCCCCTCCATGCCTGTACTGCAATACAGAAAATTTAACCGTCTTACCCAGCTCTCGAAACACTCGGCTTCACCATGCTGTCTCTCTCTGCGTGAGAAAGTCTGTCTCAAACAATGATGAAACAATCGTTAGCACGATGAACTACCTCCGATCCAATTATACAAACCTCCACACCATCTGATTCATATTCATCTTCATTGTTCTCATTCGCTCACTCTGAGCTCATATAACCCAAAGTGTGTTGCAAAGCTCGTTAATGAAAGAGAGTGTAAAGAGTTTTGTAAATTATTTTCATGAAATATTATTCTCAAAAATGAACGAAACAGTCTAAAATTGGTCGTATAAGAATCGTAAATTAATATAATGCAAAATATTAGACAGCTTTTCCATCAATAATACACACTAGCGTACACGACATGTGTGTGTTGATAATACTGTCACTTTGTTCGTGTCCCGAAGTAATTATCGCTTACATCATAGCTTAAAAATTCTCAGTCAATAGTCTAATACATGATAATAATGTACTTTTCACACAAAATTTTTGAATGATTTACTTTTCTTTTCAAGTTCGATTCGAATTCCTTTCGACGGTAATTAATATTTTTTTTGATAATCAAAACTAACCGAGTATGCATACCGATGAGTTTTCGTTGAATGTTGCATCCACATTCGCACTGTACATATATTCTCTATACTCGAAATATTAACAGCTTGGAAAATGACGTATGTTGGTTTGATCTTCACGGGCTTATTTCATGGCTTGATTTTTCCATTGTTTAAAATTTTAGTTACTAACAATGAGACTACAATGAGTCCTTATGATGTTATTGATATTACCACACGCCTTGTATTTAATACAGTATGCAGGTGGGGCAAAAAAAAATTAATAATATTGGTTGGATTTACGATATTTTGGTGAAGGGTGTATCAATATATTCTCGTACGAGAATTTTTTTTACGCTGTTAGCTGAAATATTGTAGATCTTGACTCATACGGGCTGGAGAAATGTGGGCGCTCAACAGCGGTATGACCATTGTCGATTATAAAAATTTATTAATTTACGCATTTTCTTTATGGGTATTTTTCGTCTTGTTATCAATAAACTTAACTTTTCTTCTTTCTTTTCTGCAGAAGAGGCTGACATGGATCGTGTGTTCAAACTGCCATCTACGACATTTATCGGAGGCAAAGAGAAAGCATTGCCTTTGCGTGAGATTCTAAGACGTCTAGAGGAAGTATATTGTCGGCATATCGGCGTCGAATTCATGTTTATTAATTCGTTAGAACAATGTAACTGGATTCGACAACGCATGGAAACACCCGGTATAATGGAGATGAATGAAAGTCAAAAACGTTTAATTTTGGCCCGTTTAACGCGTGCTACTGGGTAAGTATGATATACAAACCTGACAACACTACTGCGAAAAACAATAAGGCGTTAATTTCGAGAACTTTGTGTATCGTACGCTCTTCTTTATATATTAATAACGACATGAAAAAAATCGAAATTTTGAACCTTTGCTGTAGGTCCTTCCTTTTTGTGAGTTTTCACCGTGAGGAGAATCGTACTTCAACGATTTTAGGAACCTCACGATGTTTGCGTCAATTTTGAAAAATTATCGGTGCAGGATGCATTCTACGTCTTGTTTTTTAAAATGCTTTGGCCGAAAAAGAATAAATATCATCAACGTTTATCGAGTTGGTCATGGTTTTCGTCACAAGTTTTACACCACTCGATGCAAAGTTGGGCGTACTCTCAAAAATAATATTGTTGAAGTTTTACCTAACACGAATAGCTAGTAAACTTGTTAAACAAATAAGTCTTATCAATTTTCGTAGTCGCGTTCGTTTCTAATAATAAGTTTTTAACTTTTCCGACTTCATTGTACAAAGTCCGAATCAGTATTGAAGTACGCAGTTATGAAAAATCATGCGGACTTTGTCCCATCAGACCCGTTTCAAACTCACGGAACTGTTCACCACGAGTGTACTTCCATGAAACCTCATGAAGAAAAGATTTACCTAGTTACCAAAATATGATTCTCATATCTGCGGGTCAGTGACGAGAATTTTTTCTTTGCTCAAACGCTCATCTTACAACACGTCTATGTCTTGAGGCGGCACAACGCAGAAAATCAATGTTAGTGCTGGTGATTCTCGTACGAACCCGAGCTTGAACGTTCTTGGATTAAGAGCGGAGGTATACGAGAATGAGTTACAGAAACAATGTCTTGAAAATGTGTTTCCTACTTTCTGTACAATATTTTCTGCACCTCACTCAAGGCCTCCGCATTTGATATACCTTGAAACAGTGGCTACCAACTTTTTGGAAATGGTAGACCCCTTCAATACTCCGGCCTTTTTTTTGTGGACCCCTTACAAAAAAATGTTACAGGAATAAAGTAGCACTAATCAGAGGCGTATTTACGGAGGGGGGAGGGGATTTAGGGACCAACCGCCCCGAGTTAAAAAAATTGCCTTAAAATATCATACAATCTTGTTAAAAACGCCTTCCCGAACAATTTTTCTCAAACAAAAATTGTTCTCAGACCTTCGACGGTTCCCAGGTTGGGAACCACTGCCCTCAGAAATCTGTGTGTCAAAATACAAAGGTTATCCCACGTGAACTTCACTATCAAAGCGTCAATTTGATTATTAGTCTATATCTTTACACTTTAGCCTAAACATGTGTCTTAAAGTTGACACATTTTGTAATCAAGCATTGCTGTCTGGACTATTACTTCAAATTTATTACAAAAGGCGATAACATCAGTACCATTGAATTTTTTGGCTTGTTTGCAGTGTTTGGCCGGCCATTTTGCGGGAACGGTAATCCCATTGGGAATTCCAGGTGGATTTTGCATTCTACGTTGCTTTCTTATTATTTCGGGCCAATTCTCGCTCTTTTTCATTTAGTAGAAGTAGGAAAACATAGTTTTCTCCTGATCGGGAATTGGGAATGTTTTAGAGTTGGGAACGGGAATGCCAATTCCGGAGAATTTGTTCCCAGGAATGGGGAACGGGAACTCCCCGTCCGAACACAGCTTGTTTGCGTTAAAGAACTCAAGCTGTTCAGTGATGAGTCCATAAATTTCCTCTTCTTTTTCCAGTCGCGACTTATTCGAGAGCTTTTCAAGAAGTTCTCTCTAAAATATTTACTAAAATACAGATATTGTGTCAAGGTTTTAGTATAGCATTCTTTACCTTTACCCAATTACATTGTCGATCCTTTTTTGCTGTACTTGGGTTGTTTGGGGCTCCTCTGATGAGGATTGTACTACCAAACCTTATTTCCAGATTCATAAAGTTCTTCTATATCATCAGTCCTTTTGCTGGGAATTTCTAGGTCATCTTGGACTAACTTATGAAGCCTCTGATTTTGTTCTCTGAGGTGCATCAATTATTCTTGGACCTCTTTTTTCTAAGTCATAAGGCAACCGGAGCTCACATCCAAGCCTAACCTAGGTTGGAGACTCTTTTGTAGATCCATACCCTGGTGATTCACATTCCAGGAGGAAAACTTTGATTTCAGTCAAGAACTTTAGCTAAAAATTGCACAGTATGATTAAAGCATTCAACTATTCTGTTGAACTGTGGGTAAAGCAGTGTGATATGAGTTTGTCTCTGGGCCAATATTTTGACAGCCTCTTCTAATACCTTTGACTTGAAATTTTGTTCTTGATCTGTGGGTAAATCCAAAGGTACTTAAAAGCACTCATGCATGCACAATAATTGTCACGTGTTGGTATGAAAGCGCTAGTACTTCAATCCAATTTGCTATAATAGAGCTAAACCGGTTCCCCCAGTCTGCTTCTGGAAATGATCCAGCAATATCCATTGCTATACGCTCACAAGGATACCCAACATTGCATTGTAAGTTTGTATCCTTGCCTGTGGTTTTGAGTAGAAGGGGTTTTCATTACCTGAACATGACATCGGCACCAATCTGCCAGGACCATCCAACAACTTCTGCGTGATTGAGACCCGAAAAGATCCCGCATTTTTTCTCCTGTGAGATTTGCATCCATGCATAAATTTCCTGTATTTTCTTCTCCGCGAGATCCGGTTCTGAAAGGATGATGTGTTTTTTTGTCATGGTGACAATTATTCCCTGTATAATTTTTTAAAGATCTGGAAAGACGAAAAGAGTTTTATTCTATTTTCTGGGGCCTCAAAACTGTGTTCTGTGACTAGGTCATGATTATTAAGGCTATCACTAGGCTGGAGAACTAAAGACCAATTCTCCTGTGACGTCATATCTATCAATAACATGTATGTTTAGCAAACGCCATATTCATTTCCATAGAATTACTGTGGGAAAGTTTTGATCATTCATCAGTACTTGAGGATAAAAAGTTGATTTTCTTCAAGCTCTCCTGTACATAAAAACATATTTCTTATTCTTCAGTTGCCTTTTTTTTCAAGTATGAATGATTGATACAAATATTCTTATGTTATCCTTATTCCTATTATGAAGCAGTTTGAAGCTGATAGACTGCTTTATAGGTACTTTTGCCTATTAGGGCCCGTTTTAAATACAGAGTCCTTCTACAAGCACGGGTTATTCCCTCAAATCTCGAGGGATTATTGGTTAACCCGAGAGTTTATTCCGTCACGTGACGGTTGACTCTGTACTGTAAAACTGGCCCTTAGTGTTTTAGTGTTGTGACATCACCAGAGTGTTGCAGCCAGTCGAAAGCCGAAAGCTGAATTCAGCCAAATTTTCACTGATAAGAGCAAAGCTGAAAAGCAGCTTCATTGAATGAAACCTTCCTAAGCCAAAAGCCAAACTAAGCCAAATTTTTTCATTTTTTTTTTTGGCTATTCCAATTTTTTGCAAAATACAAACCAACACAACCAGGGATGGCAAGTTTAAATCGATATGAGCTGAAGTAGCAGCGGAAGCGGAATTTTATTTGGCTGTTGAGCCAGTTCATCAGCCAGTCAATGGGTATTTAATTAAGCTCAAAGCTAGCGAAAAGCCATTGCTCATGAACTGTTTTTGATAGTCCAAAATTTTGATTGAATTGTTTAGACATGAGGTTTGACAAGTTTTCTTTTTTTTTCCAATTTTGATTTTGGGTCGAATACTTATTTGTTCTCAAAAATTCTGAAACATTTTGGGCCGCAAAAAGAAGCTCAACGCTAATCGCTGTGCAGCTTATAGCTGATAACTTGCAGCTTGAGAAGCTAGAGCCAAGCTAATCAATTGATCTTTAAAAACCTGGCAGCTCAAAGCCAAGTTTAGGCCAATGACGATTAGCTTTCCATCCCTGAACACAACACAACAGGGTTGGCACCATGTAGAATTAAATTATTTAAATTACATTGACTGCAATTCTCTTCTGCACATTGTAAAGAGTGGATGTATGTAGATGTAAAGAACCCTCAAAACTCAACAACGATGTAAAATTGTAAACAGCAAACACACAACTCCAAAAAAATGAAATAAAAATAACTAGCAGAGAGAGAAAGAATAATCATCAAAAATATGAACACGAGCTGGAGAATAGTTATCTTTTACTAGTGCAGCAAAGCCCCAGTTTTCCTGATCGTTTCCTCTGTACACCAAATCCTGCAGGACATTGATCAGCCAAAAATCAGCTAAATTAAATTGAGCCAAAAGCCAGCTCAATTTTTTGGAAAGCCAAAAGTCAAAAGCCATATTGTTCAAAGTTGTAAGTTTAAGCCAAAAGCCGAAGCTGAAATTTTTGGCTGCAATACTCTGGAAATCACAGAAAATCGATCTACCGAGGCTTGAAGAACGGTTTTTTTTTTTTTTTGGTTTCCATTCCATTTCCCTTCCCAGTAGGTATTAATACAGTTCCCGTTTGCAAACTCCAAAGTGGAAGCGTTCCCGTTTGTGTTTTGTTCTGACTTGCTCGAGGTTCTGTTCTCATTCTTGTTCCATTCCCAGTTGGTTTCAAGGTAATATTTTGTTCTCACACTGTTCTCAGAATTAAAAAATACCATTTTGTTCCCGTTCCAGGGCTTGAAGAACGTTGTTGTTTTTCCATTCCCGTTCCCAGTAGGTATTAACACGGTTCCTGTTTGCAAATGGTTACTCTCGTCAAAAGTGGAAGCTGTCCTCATTCCTGTTTCAGTTCCGTTCTCACTTGCTCAATGTTCCGTTTTTGTTCTTGTTCCGTTCCTGGTTGATTTCATTGATAACATTTTCGTTCTCATTTGTTGTCAGAACTCAAACATACCGGTTTTGTTCCCAGTTTTGTTCCCCTTCCCCTTCCGTTCTTCCAGCTCCCAGTCGTTTGCTGATCAGCAGAAAAGTGCTTGTACATGTTACAATATATACTTTTTTGATTTATTTCTCTGGGTTGCATTGTTGTTGCGAGGTATTTTTCTGCTTAGTGCGTATTGCAAACTGTGTCTGCCAGGATTAGTGTTAGAAGCTATGGATAAACTTTTGATACTATTGATAGTTTTTGGGAAAAGCTATTGAGAAGAACGATAGTTTTGTTGAAAGAAAGACGGCGATTGTATCGTTGATAGTTTGAAAACTATAGATAGTTCAAAAATTTTTCTTTTTCTTATCAAAATCACAAAATTGATGAGAATAAGTTTAAGTGATAACAAATTTGAAACAATGAAAGGGAAAGAAGCAGTAATAGGACAGGATGTCTACAGGGCAAGAAAAGCAAAAAAATGCCAAGTTTTTGAGGGAATGAGCAAGAATTTATGTGGAGAAAAAAACAATGTAGAGTACAATTTTTCTGTGTAGGAAAATAGTATATTGAAGTGTGCAGAGAAAATACATTACAGAGCTCTATCTTCTTAACAAATTGAGAAAATTGTGGTGTTTCAGAACTAGGAGGGAGATAATAATCAACATCTGAGGTAGCAATAAATTTTTGAAATGTAGGGCAAGAAAATGGCAAGAAATTCAAGTTTCCTTTCTCAGTAGACACCCTGTAGAACAGTTTAGTGATGACTTGAGCTCACATTTCTTGGAAATTGTCAATTCTGTTCTGAGATCTGATCGAAGATGAGTATGTGTCAGACATCAAGGACCCCCAGAAAAAATTTTATTTTTCCAAAAATGAAATGAATGCCAAAAATAGAGTACATTTCCAAAAATTGGATAAAATGCCATAAAATGTCAAAATTTGAATATTTTGTGTTAAAACATAAATTTTACCTTGAAAAGGCGTATATAGACCCATTCTTTAGATGTTTTCATTTTTCAAACATGTACAATGAGCAATATTGAACTAGGACAAAGGTGAATAATGGAAATATAGGTACGCTATCTGTGCACGTGTTTCTGCATGATCGGTTGTGTGAAGAGTGAGGCTTACCTACATATGCAAGTCATATGTGCGACACTCGGAAATCATTCTGTCGTTCTTATATTGTTCACTTATCGACCACGTTTTAATACTCGAAATTATGCCGACATTGAAAACTACTTGTAGTTTGTCTTTACATCAGTTGGCACTACTATAATAATGAAAATTCCGAGGTGTTATTGACCAATGGTTCAACCATTTTGTGCTTGGTTTTTGCCGTATATGAAAATTTTACATTTGCTGGCTGATACTCTGTTGGCCTTCTTAGTGCTCATTTGTATGGGATTCCGCAGACTTCGATAAATATTGAAGGAGCCTTTCAAATGTTAAGCTTTTGCAATATTTTCAACAAGAGTAGAACTGACAATGAATATTTTTATGGTGATACATGTAGGTTAGATGAACGACCGTGCACTCAGATTCACTCAAATAGTATTTACAGTCACATCTGATGTAGATATCTTTTTGGTGAACAAGGTTAAAATTATGACGTCATACTAAACTTGTCTATAATTAGCGCCTTTTTGGTTTTTGAAAATCGGAAGCAGAAATTGAAAATTTTGCGCCAGTTTAATGAATGAAGATGAACCACCAGTTGTGCAATGGGTGCGGCACCACAATTTCATGGTATTTCCAGTCGCGTTCGCATCTGGTAACACTAAAATACATTCCTCAATAGGCTCTTCAAAAACAAAAAAAAAATTGGTGGCCAGGGAACCCGCAACCTCCCGCGCTCGCGATCACGTTGGCGCGAAAGTGCCCCCTCAGAAAATGAATTGGCTGGGCTCTTCTCAGTATACTGTATTAGGCCTGTTATAATGAAGGCTGGAAGTTGGAATTTTTCCGTCCCTGATGTAGGTCAAGGTCAAGGTCATGGTCATTGACGATTTCATAAAGCGCCCCATGTCACGCAGTTCACAGAAACTCCCGGACGCGTACGCAGACGTTTTCTGAGTATGTAATCCCCCTAACAATACTAGACCTGATGCAATGAAGGCTGGAAATTGAAAATTTTCAAAGTCCCTAAAGTAGGTCAAGGTCATTGATGAAGTCATAAAGCGCTATACGTCACATCACGCAGTTCACAGAAACTTGCAGACGCGGACACGGATGCGAACGTTTTCTGAGGATGTAATCCCCCTGACAAAATGGATAGCGGGTTCCCCGCTAAAAAATTAAGATCGGGAGAGAGGTATCTATCCTACAAGTAGTATAGGTGCTTTTTTCCTGATCGATATTTTTCATCTAGACTATTGATAGTACCGTGTGTATTGATAATTTAAGGAAAAGCTATCAAGACTATCAACAGCATGAAACTATCGTTTATCACCCATCACTAGCCAGAATCGCTAACAAACAACGCTTGTGGTCCATTCAACAGTAATTGCTACACCGGAAACTCCATAAGAAATACATTGAGCGCTGTTGCTTGTCGCCGTTTTCCATTTACCGCAATGTAAATGCTGAAGTACTAATCCCGTCCGCAGCGCCACAAGCGATTCAAATAACATTGTGAGCTCGGGCTAATCCCTGCCGCTAGAGCTTAAAAATCCAGCGGAGTTTCCGGTATTGGTCGTTTAGTGTATTTGCTACAGTCTACTAGAAAGGAATATAGTTGGTTCACTCCACCGAAAAACGAGACACACTTCAAATAGTTCAAAACAGCCCACCAAGCGCTAGTGGAACGCCTATTTTTTCATAGGCTCTTATGGAGAATTTCCTTTCAAATGCAATTATCTCGAAAACTGTGCATTTTCAAAAAAAAAAGTTGATTTGAAGAAAATTTTGCGTACTTTAAATTATGTGTAGGTTATTATCAATTTTCCTTAAAAAATGCCGATTTCCACGGAAAAACGCCCGTTACAAAATCTCTGCATAAGAGACAATGTAAAAGAAGTACACCTATTTTGTTACTATCGCGTCCTGGTGACGAGAAATGAACTTATGAGCGTGTGTCTCGCGTTTACGTGTAAAACATTGAGAGTGATCTAACTATATTCCTTCTAGGTTTTCACACTTTTGGTTTGTTTACATGTTTCTTATCTCGGCATGAGTGAAACGTGATCAGAGTTCGTATTTCTGAATTTTTATTTCACGTTTGGAAGGAAAAATAACCACAGAAGTGCGAAAGAATAACGTTTCTAACACAAAAATATTATTCTCTCACATTTCTGTGGTTATTCTTCCTTCCAAACGTGAAATAAAAATTCAGAAATACGATTTCTGATCACATTTCACTCATGCCGAGATAAGAAACATTTAAACAAACCAAAAGTGTGAAAGCCTGATTGCATTCAACCCGCGCATCTTTCAGGATTGTCTACAACGCGCGCAATCTGTTCAACGGTACGATTAGTGGTGATTCTACCAGAATTGTTGGAGATATCAAAACCATGGCCGTATGTGGGAGAAGAATGAAAAATTGGCGTCATCTCATCTAATTTGTAGAACGTGCGTTTTTGGACATCTTTTTTAGGGATGTCAAGAAACCAAATCTGCTTTGTTCTTGTATTATTTCAAATTTTTCATTTTTCTCCCATAAACGACCATAGTTTTAATACCTCTTACAATTTCTCCCCGCTGCAACGCAACGCTAGCGCTGCTGATCCAACCTGTGGTGATATATGGAGGAAAATGAAAAATTTGGAATAAATCTTGGGTGAAGTGGAGTTAAAGGTTTTATCTTCCCATTCAGGTTGTAGTATATGTGTTTGTGGACATCTTCTGTCGTATGTTTTATTTTTCTCTCAAATATTGCCATAGTCTAGAAACCTCTTTCAAAGTCTCCTTACTCAGTAAATGTGCAGAATGACGCTAGCGCTGCCCATTTCAAATGACATTCAATAGAATCAAACGTACTGAAGTGCTGCGCTGCCACAATCTTCCAATCCGATTTTTGAATTGATTTGATTTCAAACCGTAAAACCCGAATCGACCTTGTAGCCAAAATTGTATCCAGATCCAAAAAAATCTAATATGTTTTCCTCTGTGAGACCCTTAATTGTCAAGATCCTATATCTCTTTTTCTCATGAGATCCGGATATGAGAAGGTCTCGTATTCTCTTCTTCTGTGAGATTCGAATCCGAACCAATCCCGTATTCATTCTATTTTGGCTCTCAATCCTGTTAAATAGAAGGGCAGTAATATATCTCTCGAAAGCGTCCTCCAGACGAATCTTACGAATGACTAGTTGATATCGAGTTTTTCAAAACTTTCAATAGACTCCAAAATTCTTGAAGAAATCCCTTTTGCTCAGTGATCGAGGGGATTCTTCAAACTTTGTTCTTGGGACTTGACCTCGCATTCTTCAACGAACTCTCACCTTGATTCCCAAAATGTTTGAACTTGTATCGCACTGCATATATTCTAGAACTATGATGCTTCATATTGAAAGGACAGCTCAATGAGTCGAGTCATTCGAAATACCATTACCAATTTGAAAGATGAAAAATATTCCATCCTTTTTAATTTCCTATTCTGACGCTATGATTATTTTCAGATTCGAAGCTTTTCTCGCGCGTAAGTGGTCGAGTGAAAAACGATTCGGATTAGAGGGATGCGAAATTCTGATTCCGGCTATGAAACAGATCATCGATAAATCAACAGAGTTGGGTGTCGAATCAGTCGTAATCGGTATGCCGCATCGTGGACGTCTGAACATTCTAGCGAACGTTTGCAGAAAACCACTAGAACAAATATTTTGCCAATTTGCGGCTCTAGAATCAGTCGATGACGAGGTTGATTCATTGAGGATAGTTTTAATTCTGGATAATAATTTATTATGCTAATCGTAATTTTTTTTTTCTCGTTTCCTTCAGGGCTCTGGAGACGTGAAGTATCACTTGGGTACGTACATCGAGCGTTTGAACCGCGTTACGAATAAAAATATTCGATTAGCGGTGGTCGCAAACCCGTCTCATTTGGAGGCCGTCGATCCAGTCGTTCAGGGTAAAACGAGAGCCGAGCAATTCTATCGTGGCGACGGTGAAGGAAAAAAGGTACAAAATAGTTTTTTCGGTATCACGACGAAGAATTTTGTTTCCGTCTAACCTCGCGAGAATTATCTGGTTTAGGTCATGTCCGTTCTGTTGCACGGCGATGCCGCTTTTTGTGGACAAGGTGTTGTTTACGAAACGTTTCATCTATCCGATTTACCGGATTACACGACGCATGGTACCATTCACGTTGTCGTTAATAATCAAATTGGTTTCACAACTGATCCACGTCATTCGAGATCGTCACCCTATTGTACAGGTGAGAGTAACGATAATTTAAAAATTACAGTTTACTTTTATTGACAAATATTATTCGAAACGTGTTTCATTGCCGTAATTATTTTACGTTTTTGTTAATGACGTCTCTTTCGAAATTGACGTAAATTTTCCTTTTTATCGCGTCATGACTATCTAAAAATTTATTTGAACTTTTGACTTCAACAATTATCCAGGTTCATGTCCACAGATCCGAATTTTGAGGTGGGACTAGTTTGATTTGTTTTTGCTACGTTTCTGCTCGTAGCGTTTTTCGGTTCTATAGACTTGGAGGGCCCTGTTGCTTTCAATTTTCAATCTGAAAACTGGTTGAATCGTGTGTGAAAGAAAGACGTTTTTACTATTTATAATGTTGACATTTTTTATTGTAAAGGCTGTTTTCCCGTCCATTTTTTTCTTTATGACAGTGAATGCAAATGCAGACACCTGGTTCCATGGCCTCTTCGGAACTTAGCATAGTCGGTGCCAGGCTACTTGGATCAAATTCCAGACCCCAAACTCTTGGAGTGATGGACTAAGCTTGCCTCGCCCGCACCATTATCCCGAACCTGGTTTTGAGGGACTTCTATGACTGCTCAACCCTTGTGTCTGGTGGAAATTTAGCTGCCCACGGGGCTCGGTCCTTCCACTTATCCAGGTCACAAATCCACATGGATCAACTATTTCCCTAGCCTCACTCTAAGCAATTCTTGTTTTCCAAATCTCGAACCAGGAGCACCCCGCCTTTCGCTCGACGAAACCTCTTAATCAGTCGTCGTCTTCTTCTTTGTCCTGAACACCACCGACCGCCGTCTCCCCAGCAAGAAGCTTGGGTGAACGTGCTATTACGCAGAGAGCCTTGGTGTAGACCATGCGGTAGGCATTAATATCCCTCAGCGCCATTTTTCGTTGTACCTTTTGCATCTCTTCTGTTCGAAGGATATCTCCATGAAATGGGCTCATCTTGGGGTGGAGGGTCGACAATGTGGTGCTTTTCATGATTCTTCTCCTAGCTTCCCTCGACTATTCTGGAAGTGTCATCATTTGTTCTCTGCCATAAGGAAATGATATCTGAAGCTCAGCTTCGAATCAAACCTGATACTTGATCACCTTTTTAACCGTGATTTCTACACATCGCAGGCGTAGAAAGATGGACTGCCGTGAATGCTGTCTTTCCTAACGCAAGTTCTAGTCTGGCCGAATCGATCGAATGTGTCTTTACCTCTAGGGCTTGGTTTACCCTCCATCGCTACAGTCGATTCGGCAGTGCACACCACCAGTGTGACATCCGCTTAGGAAATATGCTTAACGTCGGGTGGCAGCTCCACCTTGAAAATCCCGTCAGACGCAAGAGCGGCTCAAGGACCGACCCTTGCGGCACCCCTCGCTTCACTGGGCGCAGACGTCTCTGTTTGGATTTCTTGGCGGCTAAGATAGCTTTTGATCATCTTGAGCAGGTATGCACTCCTGCGTTTACAAGGGCTTCCAATATCCTCTTCCATGGAATCGAATTGAACGCATTTCTTATGTTGCGGCTGAAGGCTCTGCAAAATCGACGCGTAAATATTGCTGACTCGGTTATCCTATTCAGTCTGATTCAAGAGGCCCGAAACGACGAGAATTGTCGCACGTTAACGCCTCGAACCAGACATAGGACTTCAGCCAATCCCTGATCGTGGGCTTACTACAGAACAAACATACAGTCAGCTTGAACGATTCCATCAATTTTTACCAAAAAAATCCATCAACTGTCCACATTAGGTCCCGCATGCCTCCAGTCCTTGAGAATTAGTGGCCCAAGGAGCCTTCACAATCGAGCTGGGTCGTGTATTATAATTTTATTGAGATCAACCTCCTCGCACGCGCAGAAATCACCCCAAAAAATCACGGGTTCTTTAACGGAGTTGAGTGAGGGGAGGCAGGGAAGACTTTGGAAGGTTTCATGTTGAGTCTCATGGTGATTGAAGCGTTGCACATCTGATTAATTGAAGAGGTAGTGTTTGAAACATTCCATATGTGGTACATTGAAGGGACTGGGCCAATTGGTGAATGAAGCATTGCATACCTAGTTACTAGGAGGAACTGTTTTAATCAGGCTATACAGTATACCGACTTCCAATCTATACAGATGATAGGAGAGTGATTTAAAATACAAATATACTGGACTTGAAGTGGGCTCGGACCCCTCCTTGTTATCAAAAAGAAATACTCAAAAAGGAGAGCAAAACATACAAAATACCGCAGAAAAATTAGACGACGAGCGCTTTCTGTTTATAAACCATCTTCAGGGACGCAGAGCCGGAGTTAGGTCTGCTGCCGCCCTGTACAAAATTCTTTTTGCCGCCCCTAAAAGAAAAAAAATTTTGCTTGCTTTGCTTGCTATGTACCGTTTGAGGTAATGGTGGGAGGGGAGAGAGGTGGAGGGTTGGGCAAAAACTGGTATTTTCAAATAGTTGATAAAACCGGTGTACCGGTTTTTTGAGCGTTGAAAGAACCGGTTTAACCAAATTTTAACCAGAGCTCAAAAATTTTACATTTTTGCCATCAGTAGGTCTGAGATCCGGATCCGGAATGATCTTGTATTTTTTGCCTCGGCAAGATCCGGAAGATCCGGATTCGAAAAGATCCTGAATTTCAAGATCCAACCGAGATGAAGCATATCCTTCAAATTGCCCAAAAATAGAGCATCTGTTGAAAATATAACGGATATCCTCTAAAAAACTCCAAAAATAGTGGATATCCTCTATTTTTTCAAGGGATACCCGTCTTTTTTCCATGTAGATCCTAAAAGATCCCAATTTTGTTTTTTATCAAGATCCTATTTTTTTTTTTTGGGGGGGGGGGGGATTTGGATCTTGCCGAGGTAAAAAGTACGGAGTATTTTCAAATCCGGATCTCACAGAAAAAAAAAATGCGGGGTCTTTTCGGATCCGGATCTTGAATCTTGATAAAAAAGAAAATTGGGATCTTCTAGTATCTACATGAAAAATAACGGGTATTCCTTGAAAAAATAGAAGATATCCGCTATTCTTGGAGTTTTTTTAGAGGATATCCGTTATATTTTCAACAGATCCTCTATTTTTGGGCAAATTGAAGAATATCCTTTATCTCAGTTGGATCTTGAAGTACAGGATTCTTCCGGATCCGGATCTCATAAAAAAAACAACGGGATTTTTTTGGATTTGGATCTCATAGGAAAAAAATACAGGATCTTTTCAGATCCGGATCTCACAGAAAAAAAAATACAAGATCATTCCGGATCCGGATTTCACAGAAAAAAATATGGGATCTTCTCAAATTCAGATCTCAAAACCCCAAAAATGAAAGATTGGATCCGGATCCCGTCTTGGATACGGGTTCCGGATCTCAGCCCTGCTGATGGCAAAAATGTAAAATTTTTGAGCTAGTTTAACCGGTTCTTTCAACGCTCAAAAAACCGGTATACCGGTAACTATTTGAAAATACTGGTTTTTGTCCAACCTTCTACCTCTTAGTGATGGATGGTTATAGGTTATTTCGATATACCGGTTAAACGGTTAATTGAAGATCATTATAACCGGTTAATCGGTTAAAACCGCTCAAATAAACCGGTTAATCGGTCAACCGGCGGTTATTCAGATCGCTTGTAGTTCTCTAAAAATTCCGCTAGGAGCGCCAAAGTCTTCCACGTTTTTCGCCCTCAAAATTGCAAAAATTGAAAAAAAAGGGGGTCTCTTAGACTCTGAGGTGCCGTGATAAGGATTAAGAAATACCTCAATTCTAAAAGCTTTCGGCAATTGGCCGCTTGATGCTTTGAAAAAATCAAATTTGTCAAATTGTCACTAAGGCTAGTAGCGAATCTAGCGGTAATTTAAATATTGAAAAAAAAAAATTTATGATTTTGGCGATTAATCGGTTATTGCGCTCTATTAACCGTTTTTTTTCCATCACAAATAAACCGGTTATTTGGTTAAATTTTACCAGAATTAACCGATTAATTGGTTATAGAACCAATAACCGCCCATCACTACCACCTCTCTCCCCTCCCACCATCACCTTAAACGGTACATTGCGAGCAAAGCGACCTAAAAGCGTGACTTCATAGCGGTTCCGGAGCGTAATGAACTGGCTTTGGAGTGTAAAAAACTTGTGTCTTGTGGACTCGTGGTTTTGCACTCGACCTTTTCACTTCAAGCAACAAGATTACAAAAAAGAGAAAGGAAAAACGATTGAAACAAAACAACGTTAAAAACAAACGCCAAAAGTCAAAACGCGGAAGTTGCAGGCTAGCAGCCTTGCAGTTTTGACGCTCCGAGTCACTGACCGCCGCTCTTTCCGATCATTGAATCATCGATCATTGATTTTCCGACTTTTTCTCATCATCTATCAAATCAGCAAAATAGGTTCTTAGATATAGGAAAGCACCAATTTCGCTGATCGGTTCATGACGGACCAGGTCTGTTCTCCAGTAACGAGTCAGATATTGTTGTGGCACCGGTTAACCGGTATTTCATCCAAATACTCGTTAAAAATTTGGTTATTAGGAAATTTACCGGTTAGCCACGTTTTTCAGCGAGCAAATAACTGGCTAAACCGGTAACATGACCGGAGCTGCCCAACATTGGGGGGGGGGAGGGCAAACACCATGAAGAATATGAATTTCTCGCAGTGATGAACTTTTCTTTTCTTGACAATTAATTTTTATATTTTTAGGGCTCCTACCAAGTAATTCTTTTATTTTTGGCTGGTCAATTTTCTTCACCACACCCCTTCCTTTCCAGTTTCCATTCTCAATAATGATAATGAAAGAACATTTAAATAGCAAAAAAAAAGCATGCATGAATAGTTGGGACGCTACCTTAACAAAATGAATAATCATAGTCAGTGGTCATGATGTCGACGAAAAAAAAATGGAAAAATCTGCCGCCCTGTGCAACTGCACACTCTGCACAACCGGTAAACCCTCCGCTGCAGGGACGACATGAAAACAACTGACAAGACGCCGGAAAGAATAAGATCATTGAGGTTGGTCGAAAAAGAAGTCGCGGTGTGAATCATCATATACAAGTTTGATCAGGCCGTCTTCCGGAATGTACTTCTTCAATACCGTAATTCCATCAGTATTGAGGTGACGAATTATTTCGATGTGTTCAAGGACCTTACGCTTACGGTGGGAGTTCTACTTATGGAGGAGCCTTTCCGATCCCTCGCGGAAACTGTGGCCATTATTGATCAAATGATTTCCCGAAGACTTCACGTGCTCAGCTACTTTCACCTTCTCTCACCAATATAAAAACCTCTACAATCCTTACATTCTATCTTATAAACCCCGCTCCTCTCATCAACTGGTATAAGATCCTTTAACCTCACAAACAACCCTTTCACAGTGGTAGGGTTGTAAAGTGCTGAGCTGAAAACAAAAGGACGAAGGGCCCGACCCAATTGGAGGGAGAACTTCCCCAGGAAAGGGAGACTGATCCAGCGCACACGACGGTCATTGATCGTGTCTCGGGAGAGGGAGGTGGTAGAATCAAGAATTTTCGTAGTGGCTTTCCTCCGAACCATCACGTCAACGTCGACATTGACCCTATTCTCTCTAGCCAGGCGTTTTATAGTTAACAATTCTTTCTTAAAGGCAGCTTGACGCAAGAAAATGCGAGTCAGTCTATGAATTGAGCTAATAAAGGCTGCTATCTTATGAGCAACAGGACAGAATGAAGCTTTGTGCACTAGAACATCGGCCGTTATATCCTAACTGTGTATTCCAATTTCATGGCTACCCGATCTTACAGAGATCGGTAAATCCAAGAAGTTGATGGAGGTTTCCTCTATTTCCAAGGTAAATTTTATGGAAGAGTAACAGGAGTTGAGATACCTCAGAAACTCATCAAGATGATCTGGAAGACCAGTCCATGCGCACAGAATATCATTCACGTACCTGTGCCAATAGTAAATATGACTCAGTAGCACCTGGTTCGAGAAAAAGAGATCAAGTTCAAACTTCGACATGAAAACTGTGGAGATGAGGGAGCCTAGAAGTGATCCGATTGGGATCCCTACTTTATCAGGGAACTCGAAAAAAGTCCCTTCGAACTTTCAATAGTTAGGGCACGAAAAGATATTTAGAAGATCAAAAAATTCGTGAATCTGATTGTGAGGAATATGCCTTGACGAGTAGATCGCCCATACGCTGTTGGGTAACAGCTTTGCGAATATTCGGGAAGAAATCAACGACACCAAAAGAACAGATGGTCGTATCAGGGGGAAAACTTACAAGGAGGCCGAGTAAACTGAATGAGGAGATTCAAAATCAACGCAAGACTTGAACCGACGGTCCAAAAACTTAGCAAGGAGGTAGGTAGGAGAAGAAATGAATAAGACTACAGGTCGCATCGGGGTATTAACCTTATGCGCTTTAGGCGACCCGCAAGGGAGGTGGGGTTAGGAACAAGGAGGGCTTCCTTCATCGCTCAAGTTTTGATCACAGCCTCACACTTATTGATGACTCTCCCAACTTCTTTAACTTGCTTAGGGAAGCTGAAATTCTCGCTCTCTTTAGCACCACATTGCTGGAGCACTTTGTGGACCTTAGAAGCACAAGCGGATTTCTCTATAACCACAACAGCATTGCCCTTGTCAGCCTTTATGACGATTGGATCTTCGTCCTTGATCTTCCTCTCTCCTCCCTATTCCTTACTCATTCACCGGAGGAGGGGGGAGGGGGGTACGGACTAGTTCAGCTCATACTTTTTTGGTATTAACGTCAGGGCCAATTTGCACAGTGAGATCCGGTACAACATTTGCCAAGGTTTCATCACTCTTAATGGAAGGCAGGCTTAATTTCAAACCTTTCTCAAAAAGAGCTGTTTCTTGGCTATTAAATACTATGTACCTGACTATTATGTATGAGGAGGAGGGGGGATGGAATTCCTGAATGATAACACCTTCACTATCCCCGTCCTTGGCCGCAACAACCTGTTCCTTCATTAGGGAGGATAACTTCCTATTCTTCTTCTCCTTCAAAATCCTCTCAAACTTGCAACACTTAGGTAAGGTTGAGTTTTTGGACCGTTGGTTCAAGTCTTGCGTTGATTTTGAATTTCCTCATTCAGTTTTGAACTCGACGTCCTTGGCCGATGTTTTGAAGAATATAACTCTTACCCCTGGCACGACCATCTCAGATGGTCCTCAAACAAAAAAATTTTTGCTCGCTTGGTTCGCGATTTACCGTTCAAGGTGATATGGGGGAGGAGGGGGGGGTGATGGTGGTGGTGGTGTTGGCCAAAGAATCCGGTATTTTCAAATAATTGGAATAATCGGTTTTTGAGCTTTGGAAAAACCGGTTAAATCAGATTTTAACGGGAGCTTAAAAACTTCACATTTTTGTCCACCAGGAGCGCTAAAAGCGTAGCTTCATAGCGGTTCTGGAGCGTAATAAGTTTGTGTCTTGTGGACTTGTGACCGTGCTCTCCACTTTTTCACTTCAAGCAACAAGATTACAAAAAATAAAATTAGAGGCCATTGCAGGATTGCAATGGCAGCGGGGAACTCGCAACCTCCCGCGCTCGCGATCACGTTGGCGCGAAAGTGCCCCCTCAGAAAATGAGTTGGCTGGGCTCTTCTCAGTATACTGTATATTAGGCCTGATATAATGAAGCTGGAAATTGAAATTTTTCCAAGTCCCTAAAGTAGGTCAAGGTCAAGTTCATTGATGACGTCATAAGGCATCCCAAATGGAAGTTGAAATTTTTTAGTCCATAAAGTAGGTCAAGGTCATTGATGACGTCATCAAGTGCCATATGTCACGTCACGTCACGCGGTTTACAGAAACTCGCGGACGTGAACCCGGACGCGGATGTTTTCTGAGGATGTAATCCTAACAAAATGGATAGCGGGTTCCCCGCTAAAAGACAAAAAACGATTGAAACAAAAGAACGTTAAAAACAAACGCCAAAAGTTGAAACGCGCAAGTTGCAGGCTAGCAGCCTTGCGGTCACTGACCGCCGCTCTCTATCAAATCAGCAAAATAGGTTCTTCGATATAGGAAAACACCTATTTCGCTGATCGCTTCATCACGCACCAGGTTGGTTTTCCCCCGGAATCGCTGTGAACTTTTAGTATATTTAATAGGGAACCATTTCAGAGATATTCATGAAAAAATGCTTTGATTAGATTTATGTCCAGAATAGAGTCTAATTTTCCTGGACTATTTGTTCAACCCCTCTTCGTATTATACTAGATTTATACTGGTGTATATGAGCTATATTTTGACAGGAGGTGACTAAGGAAATTGTCGACCATTGGATTTTACCGGTTGGAACAATTCTTCCGGAAAGACCCCCCCCCTTCTCCTCCGATAAGACTGGTTCCCTGTTGAAAAACATTATATTAGAATGCATGATTCATATCCCTAGAATTATAAAGATTATGTATTTCTAACATCATCGTGATTTCAGACGTGGCCAGAGTCGTGAACGCTCCTATTTTCCACGTAAATTCGGACGATCCAGAAGCTGTTATGCACGTGTGTAACGTTGCTGCCGAATGGAGAAATACTTTCCACAAAGATGTCGTAATTGATCTCGTACGTCAATTTTTAATTCATTAGTTTTTAATGATGTGGTATGCAAGCTGATCTGTTTCGCGCATCTGGAAAACTGCAAATTTTGCAAAAGTTCAACTTCATTCTGAAAGATTGACAACCTTAATAGAGTTATGTTTTCATAGGTGTCGCGAGAATATTTTCTCATTCGTTTTCACTCGAAAAAAACTCGAGTTGTTTACTTTCAAACTTGTTACGCTTCATGATAGAGTAGGACCCACTCTAAATTGTTCATTCATCTTATTTCATCCGTACGCGTTACACTTTGCTAACAATAAATGAATTCGACGTTAGATGAGAAACGCTTGTTAAACCAATAGTTTGAGACGAATTTTGCTAGTTTTCTTGCAACGCTAATGAGTTGATTGTCGGTCGAGAAAATTATCGATTTGAAGAATTCTGTCTAAGATTTTGTCGTAAACACGAATCAAAACGCTTCTAATAATGTTTACCGAGCTTTTGTCTAGTCAACCTGCGCGCTATAGAATAGCGAATTTCCAAAATGTGCGAAAACTACCATGATCCCGTTTGTACGTCACAAGAACCTATATCGTTAATTAATGGATTTATCTTGATAGGTTTCGTACCGTCGAAACGGACATAATGAAATCGACGAACCGATGTTCACCCAGCCGCTCATGTACAGCATAATTAAAAAGACGAAACCCGTTGTACAACAATATTCCGAAAAATTGATGCAAGAAGGCGTCGTAACCGAGGAGCAAGTTAAAGTACGAAAATTTCGAAGATTTTCCTGTCTCCAACTAAGGCGATTAATCAAGTTAATTTTTCGCAGGATGTGCAAGACAAATACGACAAAATTTGCGAAGAAGCGTACAATCAATCGAAAAACGAAACTCACATCAAATACAAAGACTGGTTAGATTCTCCGTGGTCCGGATTTTTCGAAGGAAAAGATCCTTTGAAAATGTCGTCTACCGGAATCAAAGAAGATACATTAGTGCACATTGGAAAGAGGTTTTCGTCACCTCCGCCAAATGCTGCTGAATTCGTGATCCATAAAGGTACGCGCTACTATCTTATACTTATTGTTTGTAAAATCACTTTACAAGAATTTTGTATTCTGTGTATAGGTATTGAGCGTATTTTGAAAGCGCGTATGCAAACAGTTGAAAACCGACAAGTCGATTGGGCTTTGGCTGAGGCCATGGCTTTCGGCTCGCTGCTGAAAGAAGGTATTCACGTACGTTTGAGCGGTCAAGACGTAGAACGAGGTACCTTCAGCCACCGACACCATGTTCTACACCATCAGAAAGTCGACAAAGCCACGTATCGTCCTCTGTGTAATTTGTATCCGGATCAAGCGCCGTACTCCGTCTGTAATAGTTCTTTGTCCGAATTCGCTGTATTAGGTACATGCCACCGCAATACGATCTCTGAGTTTGAATCATTTATTGTTTGACGTCTACTTACCTACACGTTTTGCTTGCTTGTAGGATTCGAATTAGGATTTTCGATGACCAATCCAAACGCTTTGGTTTGTTGGGAGGCGCAGTTCGGTGATTTCAACAATACTGCCCAATGTATTATCGATCAATTCATCAGTTCTGGCCAAGCTAAATGGGTTAGGCAATCTGGTTTAGTCATGCTATTACCGCACGGTCTGGAGGGCATGGTAAGCTTAACTTTCTGGCTTTAGGTTTACTCGCAACACAGAATTTCAATCTTTATCGTATGCAGGGTCCTGAACATTCTTCGGCTCGTTTGGAGCGGTTTTTGCAAATGTCCTCCGATGATCCAGACTACTTCCCACCGGAAAGTGACGAGTTTTCTATCCGTCAACTTCACGATATTAACTGGATCGTGAGTGAATTTTCTTGGTTACGAAAAGTCTCCATCCTGTCAATTTGTAACGAGCGTTCTTTTTCTATTAGGTTGCCAACTGCTCTACACCTGCGAACTATTTCCATATTCTTCGACGACAAATCGCGTTGCCTTTCCGTAAGCCGTTGATTATGATGACGCCAAAATCTCTATTACGTCACCCAGAAGCGAGATCTAGTTTCGACGACATGACTGAGAATACTGAATTTTTAAGGTATGCGTTTATGACGGAAGCCGATTTGAGTAATTTATTCGAAGAACACTATCGTGGTAATATCATTCGGTCTTTTTCATTTAGACTTATTCCTGAGAAAGGCGTCGCGGCCGATAATTCGTCGAAAGTGCGAAAACTGATTTTCTGTTCGGGAAAAGTTTACTATGATCTTAAAAAAGCTAGAACTGATTCAGGTCTCGAATCCGATATCGCGATATCGAGAGTTGAACAGGTAAGCGTTTGTGATAATCATCTGTTTTTCTTTCCTCGACTTATTAATATCGTCCGTTGCATTAACGTTTTGTACAGATTTCACCTTTCCCATTCGACTTGATTAAAGAAGAATGTGCGAAATTTTCAAATGCTCAAATTGTGTGGGCTCAAGAAGAACATAAAAATCAAGGTTCCTGGACTTACGTTCAACCGAGATTTCATACTACCCTCAATGGCTCCCGACCAGTCAGGTAAGTCTCTCGAAAAATGAGACCTAATAACTTATGTTGTGTCATTTCTTTACTCGATTTATTATGTTTGTAGTTATGTCGGACGTCCTACGGCAGCTTCAGCTAGTACAGGAAGCAAAATGCAGCATCTTAAAGAACTAAAATCTTTATTGGAAGACGCGATGAGTTGAGAATTTTCCTAAAAATAAACATTTTATGCACGTCTTGTTTTAATTAATTTTCATTAGTTTTTTTTTTTTTTTTCTCACGATAAAATCATCAAAGATCAATCTTGTACATTCATTGTATCATAATTAAGAAGAAGAGGTGTAATAATTAAATGCTTTGTGATCTGTTATTTCTCGTACGATTATGCGAATTTTTCTGAAAATGTCGATATATTTTCGTTTCATTTTCTAGTTATTTTTTGTTTCTTTTTTTTTCTCCTTTTTCGTTTATTTGTGTTGTTCATACTTAATTTTATTTGCGTGTAACGATTGAATATAGTTACCATTGCATTGTAGGAAGTACTTAATGAAACTATTTCGCGTAATTTATTTCTTTCAGTTTCATTTGTTATTATTATTCTTTCTTTAATATTATCTTCATCTTGATAAAAGAACTCACAATCATTATTTTCTTTCATCTGTAAAAGTGGAAGAAGTGCATTAAAAATTTTGGATAGAAAAGTGTC
This sequence comes from Aspidiotus destructor, assembly GCA_035079395.1. Classification (NCBI taxonomy): domain Eukaryota; kingdom Metazoa; phylum Arthropoda; class Insecta; order Hemiptera; family Diaspididae; genus Aspidiotus; species Aspidiotus destructor. The sequence continues at coordinate 2,182,957 of JAVHKZ010000003.1, read as the reverse complement.
CTTGATTATTTTTTTATACCCTTCGAATGAATTGAAAACGACTGAATTATCATTTTTTCTTCTTTCTTCGTCTTTTAATGGCCACAAACTATCATAACCGGTGAAAACATTCACTAAGTAGATTCGCCTCGCTTTTCTTCTTATTTTCGCGTTCAAATGATCGACTTCAACTAGGAAATTCATGAGAGTAGATGTTCTGACATTATGAGAAACTTGAAAATGTGCACGAAGATCAGAACAAATTCACCAATTTAGATCTTCTAACAGAAGTAGGCAGTAAAAAACATGAAAAATATTTGTAAAAAAAAAAAAGATAATGGAGAGTAAAATTAAAGCCTGGCAATATCTGGTAACAAATATTCATCAATACGGGGGAAACCGTATGAAATTCTGATGGAGAACACTAGAGCTTCGAATTTCCTTCCCTGAAGGTAGCAGGCAAGGTCATTGTCGAGGAACAAGAGAAGTATAGGAGAATTTTCAACCACTCATTTCCAGAAAAAAGAAAAATATTGATTACGATAGTGATTAAAATGAAACCAGAGTAACAGAGTTCTTTATCTAAAAGAATAAAAAAGTTGGTCGATCCAGCTACCATTTTTAGAACAAGATAATTTTCGATAGCAGGCACACGTGAGACATCAACCAACTTGAACCTTTTTGTAACGTCATCAAATCAGTAACTTATTACCTACTGAGTTTTCTTATTTCTCTCTCGGGTACGGAAATTTCTTGATTACAGGACGTTGTTAGTTAGGCCTGGCTAGTATATTATTATAGCTTACCATAGACATATACTAGGCCTAGTTTAAAGCTAAAAAAAGAACATTTTTCTGCTCCATAAAAATCAGTAAATAATGTGCCAGTATGTCTGGGCGTTTCATCGATACATCGATCTCCATTGTATCCATATATCGACTGTATACTAGGCCGCTTCCGCTCGTTTGTCCCCATTCTTAGTCTAGTATATATATTTTAACTTCACTAGCTTTCGGAGACTCGCTTGCTATGCTCGTTCGCCCTCATTTGGGCTGAGGGTCAATCAGAAATCTTTATATCATCAATGACCTTGACCAAGCCTTGACCTACTTCAAAGACAGAAGTTATGACCTTGGCTTTTATTATACTAGGCCTAATGTACAAAATACGAGGCTTTTATTAAGGGGGTCTAATATGACGAAGTGATTGTATACCGATACTGTACTTCAAGCCGATTTGAGACCAGACGATTCTATTTTTCCATCTGCTAGCTTGCCCTTCATTCATGCTACGCGTGTATTTCTTGTCATGATCGCTTCCGTGCATGCTAAGCATGTCTAATCTCTGTACCGGTAACCGGTACTAATCAGTTGAGTTTTATCGTTCTTGAGCGACGCGTCACTTTCTTCAAGCTGCCCTGATCAAGTCCAAGTGATAGAAGAGGATTACTTCTTTGAAGATGCAGAAGAGGAAGTACAGACATTGACTACTTGGCAGAAGAACAACAGAATTTTTCCTTTGATGTTAGCTGCAATCAATGAAAGGGAGACCGGTGTAATGTCCACAGAATGCTGCTGCCTCCTAAGTCACAGCGCGTGCTTCCTTGAGGTAGAAATATGTCCAGACTGTTCAGTGCCGTGAATGTCGCCTGAATTATGACAAAACCCTTCTCAGGGTGGATGAGACGGGTGAATTATAGCAAAACCCTTCTCGGGTGGATGGAAGACAAGTAAGCTAACCTCCATGTGGTGTCTTCTGGGTAACGTTAATTCTGTTCGTTCACGGCTACGTCATCAACTGATAACAGTAGCAATATATCGCAAAAATTTCATGCGATGGTGCTTAGCTCACTATCGACTCCCATAAGAATACACAGGGAACAATTCGATCATTTGTTAAAATGCGGAAATAAGAAATAAATAAGGAATCAAACGTTGATAATGAGGTTGTAGAAGTCTTCCACATCCTCATTATTAACGTTTGATTCCTTATTTATTTCTTATTTCCGCATTTAAACAAATGATCGAATTGTTCCCTGTGTATTCTTATGGGAGTCAATAGTGAACTAAGCACCATCGCATGAAACTATCGCAAAATTTTTGCGATATATTGCCACTGTTATCAGTGAATGACGTCACATGAACGAACCGAATTGGCTTACACATGGCCGCCTCGAAGGAAGGCCGGAACATGCACATAACGGCAACGCTGTGAGAGTAGGCCGACTTTTACATGTGCTTTTATGGGGAGAAAGTGGTTTTTTGAGAATCAGTAAGTACAGGTTGAATTTGGTGAAAAATTGAAGAGAACAAAAAATTATTGTAGGCCGTTAAATTCTCTATCAGAAAATGTATTAAACTCAATTTTCAAAAATTTGCATTAATTTACATGTAAACGGTCGGCCTACTTGGCTGTTGCCAGATCTGTATGTTCCGGCCTTCCTTCAAGGCGGCCATGGCTTACAACATCAAGTACAGAACCGGTAAATATAGTTCAATATACCGGTACAGTACCGGTATATAACGCTATCCATTAATTGAATAAATAATTTAATTATTTTTATGGTAGAATTTAATTTTTTACCGCGCATTGTTTTTTTTTTTTTTTTTTTTTTTGTTTTTTTTTTGTAGTCTTTTCAACTATTCTCCAAATAATATTATAATATATTGATAAATCACCTTGACAGAAATTTTATTCATTAAAAATAATACAAATAAATTAAATAAATTTTATTGAGGTAATACGAAATAATTTTTTTTTCATTTCAATTGAATTCAAGTTTTTTATATGAATAAATTCAGTTTATGACCTCGAAATTGAATTATAAAATTTAATTAATAAAAATAAAATCATCATAAAATTAAAATTGATGAAAAAAGTATATTTATTAATTAAATTTATAAATAGATAAATTTGTATCATTTTTTATATTAAATTTAATGATTTTTGTTATAGTAAATAAATTTTTAATTGAGCAATAATTATAATATTTATAATGATAATTACTATGATTAATAAATCATCAATTCTGATATTTCTATTTAATGGATCAAATAATATTAAATAAATTAAATGATAAAGGGGACCGTTTTTCCAAAACTCGTCAAGTCCATTTTATTCAAAATTGAGATATTGGTGTTTTTTTTGGAAAACAAAATTTTGAGATATAGCCAAAAACCAAAAAGAAGGTTTGTAGTTTTCCTCGTAATTTGAATCTTTAAAAATTTCTACAGCGGTCAATTTTGATGTTGGCAAACCTGATTTTTTTTTCATCCAAAAGCAGAAACCCTCTGAAAATTTTGCCAAAAATCAGAATTTTTTTTCCTCAACTTAGTAGATGGTTTTGCTGAGCGGGACTCAAATAAATAATTTGTATCATTTTTTATATTAAATTTAATGATTTTTGTTATAATAAATAAATTTTTAATTGAGCAATAATTATAATTTATAATAATAATTACTATGATTAATAAATGATCAATTCTGATATTTCTATTTATTGCATCAAATAATATTAAATAAATTAAATGATATATTTAATAAGTCTTTTTGAATTTTTTTTTTTCTGTGCACGCTCATCTTGTCAGGGATAATATTGTTCCATGGGAATACATATTCTAAAATGACGTGTGCCAATTAATATTTCTTGTGGATTATATTGATATGTCGTCAAATTTCCTTTTTTCTCGTCTTCAATATTTTTTTCCTGTGAAAACTTTATTTTCCCATAATTTTAAAATTCTGCTACGTCACTTTCATCATCTCATGCTTCCCATTATTTTTCTTGAGCCGATAAATGAGTCCCCATTATTTATTGTGCACTTTTTTTGCCGTCAAAATTATTTTTGTTTGCATGCATTTTAATATTTCCTCAAAAAAATTTATTTAAAATTTCTGGTCTATTATCATGAGCCAACAGTAGTATAGCCCCCCCCCCCTTGGGAACACCTAGGAAGTCAATGACCCCCACTAAATGTTCCCAAGAGAAGAGCAGAAAACAATAATGTTTTAATTTTTTGTTTTTTTTTTCTTTTAATTTTTAATTTTTTTTTTTGTTTTTGATGATAAAAGATTGCAAATGACTACCCCAAAGCTCAACAAAAATACCGATATGAAAAAATACCAAATGGAATAAATGTATTGAACTGTGCAAAAGAATGGCTCCTTCAAAAACAAATACATTACAGTAGAGGGGTGATGTATGTTCTAGGACAGTTATGGATTTCTAAGACAGTTCTGGATTTCTAGGACATTTCTGGATTTCTAGGACAGTTCTAGATTTCTATGACATTTCTAGATTTCTAAGACAGTTCTCGATTTCTATGTCATTTCTGGATTTCTAGGACATTTCTGGATTTCTAAGACAAATCTGGATTTCTAGGGCAGTTCTGGATTTCTAAGACAGTTCTGGATTTCTCAGACATTTCTGGATTTCTAGGACAGTTATGGATTTCTAAGACAGTTATGGATTTCTCACTTTTTCACTCATTTTTTCTACACTTTTTGTCAATCCTCAAATTCCTATTTATGAGCTACAAGCTGTCAAATATTTTACTTTTTCACTCATATTTCAGCACTTTTATTTTGCAAAAAAAGGTGACCAGATTTTCTTGTTCAATTAATTGTTCTCATCCAACTTTTTTCAAGCAACTTTTCTATTTAAAAATTTATTTAATGTAAATGGAGGCCTATGAAGGTTCTTTTGTTGGATTAAATGAATTTGATTTCAAAAATATTATACCATATTTTAAAGATCCAGTTGCAAGATTAAGATCAAAATATGAAACATTGATGGATCCCTTATCAGATAAAATTCATCATTTACCTGAAGATAAAAGAATAAAATATACTAAATTCATGATGAATATTATCGCTCATTTAAGCGCTTTATCAAGAATTATTGAAAAAGAAATGGAAAATCTAAACCTACCTTGTGATGATTTTGAATCTGATGTTGAGATAAACTATATAGAAAATTAATCCTCTTCCGAGTCAATATCTGATTCAAAATCATCCTCTCTTATTGGTGATTTTTCACAGTTATTAATATGTGTATCTATCTTTCTATCTTTTTCTCTTATTCTCTCTCTTGCCCTATCTATATTCTTCATATTCTTCTTCATATATCTTCATTTTGGGAAATTCAATTATTATTTATATAGAAAAATTCCAGTAATCATTTTAAAAAAAAAGTTGACTAAATTTAGAACTTATTGTCATATACTTGTTAAAAGATGAGAAAGAAAATACATTAAATTTATAATAAATATCATCACCATGCAAGTATTTTATTTGGAATTATTGAAAAAGAAATAAAAGATTGTGAAAGTAATACTTCCCATCACAATTTATAGAAAGTGATGTTGAAATAACTTATATTTCTAGTATTAAAAAATAATCGCTATTTATTCATTTATCTATTTTCTGTTCCCTGGTCAGATCTATTTCCCGAGTTATTCACATTCTCAAGCAAAGCTTGAGCGGCTCTGTCGAGATTATAACAAGATGTGCTAGCTGATAGTGAGCTGTCATCTGGTTCATTGATTATCTCTATATCTGATTCATTCCCTGATTCATATCCCAGATCAGCTTCAGGTTGTGGATCATAAAATCGAATATCATCTAAAAGTGGACTACCACCAAAAAACATGACTTCCAGATTCTTAATTGCTCTTATAACTTCCATATACTCTTCAGGATTTTCTTCAAAATTAACCTCATAGACGTCCATATTTTTTATGTTCATAAACATTTGTAGACTAGATTTGCTTATATTTTTATACTTTTTTTTCAATAACTCCATTTTTATTGAGATTTTTTAAATGATGAATAAAATTATTTTTTTCTACATTGACCTTATAATGGCCCCAAGGTAATGTATCAGTTTCATCTTGAAATAGACATCTTTTATCATCAAATGCAGTTAATCCTCTTTTATTCTGCTCAATTGTATAAATATTATGTCTTATACTCCTTATCATCTTCTGTTTAATAGTCTTAGTTATTTTCTTTTCCAAACACATCTTATAATCATTATGAGTTATCTGATTTTTAACAATATTTTTCTTTACTCCTTTAGCTTTCTTCATTCCATCATTATTTGATGCAAAAACTTTATTAGAATATAATTTAGAAGCCAATCCAATAAATTCTTCTAATATTTTTCCATTCATTTCATCTTTAAATTTACCTAATACCTTTTTATTAACTTGTGGTAAACCATAAATATTATCTTTTTTATAATCTGATGTATCAAATTCATCAATCATTTCCTTCATATCTTCATAAAAGTCTTTTGTCTCTATAGATAAAATTAATGAATCAGTATCAGTATATAATAATTTCATTCTAGCTCCATATCTATCTTTCAGTCTATAATAGAAATCATACATTAATGTTTTTGAAATATCTAAAATAGCTACTCCTACATAAATAGGTTGGTTGAATTTAATCATTGTTCTTCTCATTTGTACAGCTGCAAGATTTTTTCCAAAAAATGTTGATTTCTCAAAATTAGGCTTTGAAACATACTTAGTATATTTATCACCTTCTGAAATTAATTTTATATCCACATGCTTCCTAACATTCATCATAGTTCTTCCAAAAACAGAATTATTCATTAATTTAAAGAAATCCTTTTCAAAATCATTTTTAGCTTTTTTTCTCAATTCTGTATTCTTTTCAATATATATCTTCATCCAATCGGATTGATCAAATTTTATAACTCTATGTATTTTCTCCAATTTTAATCCCGCTTTAAGAGCTTGTTTAAGATTTAAATAATGAAGAACATATTTCTTTTTATCATATAATGTAGTGAATAATTTTGGAAGTTGATTATTATCAATTACATTTTCTGGACAATAAGGTAGATCAGAATGTTTATCATGTAATTCCTTTGGGTATTTTAAATCTACTTCAAAAAGATATCCAATTTCCCGATCATCTTTCATTTTTAAAATTCTATTCTTATCGAAATATTCTGGATTTCTCCATTCAAATCCACCATACGGTAAGTATTTACTCATAGCCCATCCATATAAATTATTTGCATCTAAATATTGAAGAAATATAGAATCCTTATTTTTATCAAATTTCTTCCCCATGTACTTATTATTAGCCTTTGCATATCTATTTGAACATTGAGAAATTCCTCCTCGTTTAGCCCTTTCAAACATTAGTAGCATATCCACATCAGTCAATAATTCCAACTTTTGTTTAGTAGTTTTCAGCATACAATCCCAAGCAAATCCAGGAGTTGTGTAATACCAAACTGGATCTAATTTATATATTTTAAGAGATGTTTCTCTGAAATTTTCCATAATGTCAGTCAGTAAGAGTACATCTATTGTATTGTATAACATTGTGAATTCTTTCATATTTTTAATATTAAAATACTTCCAAATTTCTTGCGCATAATGATATTCTCCATCATCAACATGCTCATCATTTAATAGATTATAAAAGTCTTCTTTCGAGGGTAATTTTGTTTCATTATACTTTTCTAATGAATTCATATAATCATATGGATAAGCTAATTTTTTACTTAATAATTTGAATAAACACTTTCTTTCCATTTCAGATAGGTTTTTAGGTACTTTTTCATTAAACCATTTCTTTAAATTTTTCAAGTGACACCTCTTCAAATTTTTAGCCAATGTAGACAATGAACTTGATAGAAATTTATATGAATCTAAAAATCTCAACTCAATATTATAGTTAACTGTTTCTCCTTTTAAATTTTTAAAACCTGAATCATATTTTACAATTTTAGAAAATGATATATATTTTTCTTCATTATTTGGTATTAATTTAATGTTATCATAATCCTCTCCAAATTCTCTAACAAATAAATGTGCATCATATCCAGAAAAATTATGAAAATAAATAGGAATAAATCTAGGAACTTTATAATTCAAATTGCAATTACTATGAGCTGCACCTCTATATTCACCAGTTAAATGATCATGATCTCGAACTTTTATTTTATTTGGAAATTCATTGATATATGCAATTTTTACCTTTACTACCAATTCTGATAGTTCATCATAAAGCTTGTTCTTTTGATCTTTATCATAAACCTGCTTTGCTGGTGCATCTCCAATCTTTAATCCACAGGATAAATCCTGCTCATGCAGGGTGCATAAAATACTACAAATAATATCAATTTTTTTGTTTAATATTCTTATTTCTTTCTCAATCAAAGGAGGATTATCTTTGAGATTTCTTTCACAAATATGACATTTTTTAGCATTCTTATATTCCATTTTTTGTGTCTCTGTTAATTCTTTCATTTTTATTTTCTTATCTAAATATTCCTTAGCAATGAAAATTGCGTCTTCTTTTAATTTCTCATACAATTTCTTTGGAGCATCTAATTCAAAATATTCAAATAGATTTTCTTGAATTTCTCCATTAGCATACTTAATATGATAGACAAAACTAATTGGAAAATGTTTTTGAAGCTTTATTGTATAGGATTTGTATTTTTCAACTTCTTCTTTCGTCTTATTTAATTTTTTACTCAGTTCTTCTATCTTGACATTCAATTTATTTGCTTTCTTGAGCTTTCTTATAAGACTTTCAAAATCAGCATATATGGCAAATGGTACTTTCATTGAATGATTATAATTTTTAAATTCAACAATATTATCTGCTTTATTGGGTAAAATTACTTTAGCAGGTTTATTCAATCCACAATAATTCTTATGGTCCAATAATATTTTTTCACATGGAAAACTGCTTAGACACATTTTACAAGGATATTTCTTTTTACAATTTTTTGTAACTTGTCTCCCAACTAATTTCCATAAATCTTTAATTAGACAATAATGAGCATTTCTATTACTATCTTTTAAAAATAATAAATCAATGTGATTTTCTTTTTCATCTTTAGTTATATCTGATAAAGGATAGATTTTATATTGATTATTATGATGATATATGTTAATTGATAATCCTCCTTTGATCAAATTAAGCCTATTAACTCTATTTACAAATTTATTATTATCTTGAACTTTGATTGGAAATTCAATCCCTTTTAAAGCTTTATCAAAAATATATTCATATTGTTTATATTTACTCACTCTTTCTGGATGTTCATCAACTGGAAATAAACCAGCTAAAATAGACCATAAATAACATTTATTATCTTGTTCATTCTTTACATTTACTATAGCTTTTTTACTTGCTAAGATTTTTGGGAGTTGAATGAATGAACTAGCTCTTAATGGATCATATCTATTTATATTGATTCTAAAATTATCAATTGATGCTAAAACCCATTGTGACCCCTCTAAGTTTTCAGATATATTTTCATGTCTTCCCATTATGTAGTTGATAACATTATCATACATATTATCCATATTAGATTCAGGAAGAATTGTAAAATTTTCTGTCTGTAAATGCATTGATTCAGTCTGGATGATTTCTGTTTGACCTCTTCTTTCATAGGTTGCAGTAACACAAAAATTAGCTCTAATTCCAACATGTTGTCTCAAATATTTTTTCAAGAGACCAAAAGTAGGTTTTTTCATAACTTGTAAAAATTCTGTCAAATCTTGAATTCCCCAGTCATTCTGAATTTCAAATTGTGCATGTCTACTTCTAAAATTTTCATCTACAAATCTAGGTCTAATTTTGTAATTATTTTGTGATAAAGTTGTATTTGCTTCAAATATATCTTCATTAAAATTGAATGGTGTACCAGTCAGCCAAGAATTAATTTCTTCATTATTTAGTTCAAAGGTAACTTCTAATTTTCTTTCATGAATTCTTGATTCTCCCAATTTTTGAATCAATATTTCATACAACTTATTTAATTTTTCTATTACCTCCTGTCCTCTAAAAACTACACAGATCCTATATTTTCTTAAATAGTATTCTATTTGCCTTGTAGTTTTATTTACATATATATTGTGCGCCTTAAAAAACTGAATCCAGTGACCAATATTTGTATCTTGTCTTCTTGTTTCATTTCTTATAATGCTTATTGATATCTGATTTCTGTTATTCATTTTTTGTGTAGAAGTTTTTTTATTTCTAATTTATATAGAAAAATTTTTAATAACAAAATTGTTTTTCAAGAGATTAATTTAAAATTGATGTTTTCCTTTGTCATCTCTAATCTTCTTTTATGATAATCTGATTTTAAATGGGTATTATAACTTCTTATATTTATTCTCTTTCCACACTCACACTGTTTATCAATTAATTTCAATTCATCATTATGTTTTTTCATTAATAAATTTTTACATGGTTTACAATAATACTGATTTTTACTAAATTCATCACTGCTTTTAAATTTCTGACATTTAGTACACAGATGAAGCTCTCCAGCATCGATAGCTGAAAATAAGTCCTCATCTTGTATTGTCTTATAAATTAAAATAATTTTCTTAGATAGATTCATTCTTCTTATTTATATAGAAATTTTTTTAATAAGGAATTTTGTGAACAATGATCTAACAAAAACCTTCCCAAAATAGACGTAAAACCTTCCCAAAATAGACATGAAACCTTCCCAAAATAGGTTGTTCCCAAAGTAGACATAAAACATTTTTAAAATAGATATAAAATAAAAATATATTAAAAATACATTTGTAACCTTCTCAAAAAAGGATAAGTTCAAAAATAGACACAAAAGCAACATAAAACAGACAAGAAACCAACATAAAACATGTCAGCAATAGACACAAAACCTTTTCAAAAACTTTATGTCCAAAATAGACATAAAACTGACATAAAACTTTTCAAGATATAAGAATAGACATACTTAAAACCTTCCAAAATTAATCAATGTAAAAAGTTCTGAAAAATGATTAGGCTTATTATGTAATATCTCTAAGATCAAGTTCTAGGTGTTAATTTTTCAATTTCTTAGGTTTTTGATTTATGACTGATTTTTCAGACTCACTAGTCTTTGCATAAATTCTTTCTATTTTATCTTTAGATGGAATATCTGAATCTTTGACAGCAACTCTTGTGAATTTATTACCAAAATCTATTTTCATTTCATCTACCTTCTTTTGAATTTTCATTAATTCTGAAACTGGTAGTAAATTGAATGATTTTGTTGTTACAGATATATCTAAACCAGAATCATATTTAACAGGTTTGATTTGAGATTTTTCATTATATTTTTTAAGCAATCTATCATTTTCTTCTTTCAATTGATTATTCTCTTCTTCCAAATGTTTACTATTATTCAGAAGATTTATTAAATCATTTGATAAATTTTGATAGAGTATATTATTACATCTCGCTTCACAAGCAGGAACAAAAATTGCATTAACAAGCTTTCTGTAATTCTTTTTAGTTTCGTCATCAAAATTTTTCTCATTAATTCCTTTATGAAATTCTTTGATTAGGTTCATATATGATTTAGCAATATCTGATGTTGATTGATTCTCATAATAATGTTTTAAATTTTCTAAATTGAAACTTATCATCTCTTTTATATCTGTGCTAAATGAATTAACTATTGAAGTTAATGTCACTAAAGATTTTTCATTTGCCATTTATATTAAAAAAATTATATATTTTTTTTTTACCATTTACCGTTCCACTTTCCATAACATTTTACCATTCCCCCTTCCATTCCATTCCAGTTACCATTTCCCATTTACCATTTTCAAAAATTTTATAAATAAATGGATCATGCAACACTAATCAAATTGATGAGAGAATATGATTTTATAAATAATACCAAAAAATCTTTCAGGGAGAAATATAATATAAGCTTGAAAACTATTAATAAATATCTAATAAAATATGATATCCCTCATAGAAGAAATCTGAATATAATAAAAATTAATCGGGATAAAAATGGACGATTCACTTTTGGTATTTTCGAAAAACCTGAGAATGATAATAAAATTGATAAAGATTCTACAAGAAAAGTTTGTATCAATTTGAATAATAATCTAGTCATAAAAGCAGATGGGCAAAAAGAAAATCGAAGTGACAAAAAGTTTGATTATTTATCATTCATTGACAATTTAGAAGGGTTTAAGTGAGTGGTTGAAACATCAAATTTTTGCTTGAGTATTCTCATATACTAACTACCTGTACATGTTAAATATGAGAAAAAGAGTGGTAAATAAATTTTAGAACCACAAAAGAAAATAATTTTATTTTTCAAAACAAAATACTAATCTTCCATAAATAAAAAAATCTTTACACCTTCAAAAAAATAAAAAATAATCTTCTTATACATAAACCTTCAAAAAATTGCTTAGCTAACCACAAAAAGGATGCAGTGCGGATATAGTCTCATTAATAATATAATGTAGACGCACCTTGTCAAAACTACTTAAAAATTTGGTTCTTATCCAAATGTAATGCTTCATATGACTCTACTAGTTTATCTTTTTCGAAGAGCTTTAAATTTCTATCATGCACGTGGCAAATTTTATCCCTGGCTTTAGGATATTGTTTTGTTTGTTCTTTTAAGTCCCTGTAATTTTGTTCATTTAAACCGCAAAAATTTTTAAAGTCTTCTATTTTGTTTGAATCGGCTTCGAGTGTATTTATGTAGTCTCTCACAATGCCCGCAGCTTCTCCTAGGTATATAAATGACGTTATGGATTTCTGAGACTAAAAAAGAAATATATCATTAACGTTTTTCAAAAACTCTACATAGATTATAATAGAATATGATTAACTTACTTCCACTTCTTTCGTTAGAACTTGTACACATTGGAATAGATTTTCAACTGTCTTGCGCAGACTTTCTATTATTTGAGGATTATTCTGGAATGAAATACAACAAACAAGTTAAAAAAAGTCATTACACTTTCTATTTCATGATATCGTAGTCTAGAAACGAATGAAAAATCACAAATAAAAATTATGCATGAAGCAAACTATTCTCCTACATGAAAATTCGAACGTAGATCATTCAAAAACAACTGAATATTCTCCTTACAAAAACTCAAGAATTAGATTGATTGACAAGCACGATCATGGAAGTTCACAAAAGAAATCTCACATGCTCCAATACACTTTATCAAAGATATCGAAAATTCTCACGTTTGAACATTGAAGTTTGTTCTACCTACAGCTTTATCGTTAAGTTCTAAATCAAAACAACTTTGAAAGATGAATTTCGATTTTCGTGTTCGAAACGTGTATTTACGAGCAGAAAATTATTTTCTCACTATACGTCGACCACTACGAAGGAAGAATTACATCAAATGCTCTGATCAAATGGACCAACGAGAAGAATGAACACGAACGTAATCGAAGACAGATATCAGCGAGCAGAAAATTATTTTCTCACTATACGTCGAATAGAACAAGGACACAAATACTCACAATCGTGCAAAAACGACTGATAAGAATGCTTATGTAAGATGGAGAGAAGATGCGAGAAATTTGAATATTAAAAACGGTTCATCGTTCGAGAGTAACAAAAACGAAATTCAAATTGAGATTATCATCGCGAACTTTTCTCTCATCGTCTACATTACAATACAAACTCCTTGTATGTTTCGACACCTTCGTATGTTTGAAAAATTACGGTTATCATTTGTCGAAATTATTTTTTCTCGTTAAATCCGATTTATACATCATTCATCGAAATCGTTTATTTGCTTGACAAACTCGATCATCATTTATACCGTGAAACGAAAGAAAAGAAAGGTTTCACTCGATAGACTGTGATATTTGTCATCTGATTGGATAGACCTACGAAATCCATCGATTTATCGAGTCAAAATACTCAATTTCGAAACACTCAAAATTCTACTCGTGGTACGAAAGCATGGAAGACTTTTCCTTGAATTCAACACGTAATTCGTATCACGTCAAGTTCCTTAATAAGATCAAAAACGAATGATCAGATACGAAGACCTATTAATTCCCTTAATAAACTCGAAAATTCTCCTAAGATTTCATCAGTGACAATTTTTTTTTTTCTTTTCGTCCAGATATGAATCCGAAAATATCTTTACGTTCACGAAAACCAACAAGATTCTAGGTGAATGAAAAATAAATCTGAAGTATGTCCAGTAAGTGTAGAAACGTGTAAAAATTCGACCGCAGCTGCAAACGTATAGCCTCTCTGGAGAGAAAGTCACCCGCCGAAGACCGTATAGAATAAAACAGAACCGAAAGCCGAATAGAATCCATCAATATTGAAAAACAGGTACACATCTAACCGCATGCACGCGTGTACAAAATCTAGTGCGACGATTCACTCGATACACTACCCTTGCACGTAGAAAAATAGACAAGAATCAGTCCAGCCAAGACTGTTTCTTCGCCGTTGGTAGCGATCATGCTCAATGAATAATCGTAGAAAAGCAACGGTGTATGGGAATATTATGTTCGTATTCTCTTCAACGGTGGCGTCATTAATCGCTCATCACACACAACATAGTCAACCTGCAGTAACTGGAATGGTTGAATACGAAAGAGAAGTCATAACTTTCCGTAGCTGAATTGTGACTGAACTTGTAAATTCAAAACTACGATAGGCTACAGTACGAACGAGGTAGATACGCCAATATTATTTCTAATTTGAAGTACGTATCCACAATACAGAGCGATATATGTTTCGTCGTGTGAAACAGCTCTTGATAAATAGCTACAACTCTTTGACTCCTAGAACAATGTGTCATCCGGAAAACAATGTTGGTCAATATTGAGTCAACGATAGTCCAGAAACGACTGAAAGGAATGGTTATTTAAGATGGAGAGAAGATGCGAGAAATTTGAATATTAAAAACGGTTCATCGTTTGAGAGTAATAGAAACGAAAACAAAAACTAGATTACAAAAATTTAATCAAACGTATCTCGATACACGATTCAAATTCCTTCGAAATTTCGTAGCACGAGGTATTTTCCGTCCGAAAAATTACGGTAATTCTTTCCCGAGATTATTGTTTCTCGTTAAATCCGATTCATACATCGAACCTTTTCTTTCTAATCAAATTTTCACGTTCATCGAAATCGCTAAATTCGCTTGACATACTCGATCATAAAATTCGCGAATAATCGAAGATTGTTGAAAATCAAGAATTATTAGGCCGAAAAAACGTTACTAAACTTTCTATTTCATGATATCGTAGGTCTAAGAACGAATGAAAAATCACAAATAAAAATTATGCATGAGATCTGATGCAACTCTCCTACACGAAAATTCGAACGTAGAAAGATCATTCAAAAACAGCGGAATATTCTCTTTACAAAAACTCAAGAATTAAATGGAGTATACAAGAAGAAACACCATTCAAATCGATTGGCAAGCACGATCATGGAAGTTCACGAAAGTAATCTCACATGCCCACCCAGGCCTTAAATTCATGAGAAAAAAGTATAGAAGAACGGTACACAGAGAAACGAAACAAAATTTCATAGTTCGAGAGGGTATCTCGATACACGATTCAAATTCCTGTCCGAAAAATTACGGTACTTATTTCCCAAAATGATTGTTTCTCGTTAAATCCGATTCATTCATCAAACCTACGAAAATTAACATGTGTCTCATTCATCTCATTCACGTTGGAGTACGATTCGTTCATATGGTCTCTACAAGTCGACTCCTCATTGATGTTGATATTAAGTCGAAATCAGATCGATGTAGTCAGACTCTTGAATGGCTCAAAATCGACGTCGAAAAAAGTCTCTACGAAATTCTACGACGATGTTCTCGCACAATAGGAGTGTACGAAATAGCCCGCAATTTTATATGGTATCACGAAACTTACTGCGATGAGCTAGGAATACACTTACAGCATTCGAGGTCGCATCAACCAAATCCGTACATTTCAAGCAGTAGGCTTGTTTAGATTTCGCTACCAACGAATCATTATTGTCATCTGATTTCCTTTTATTCTCTGTGCATAGAGAAGAGAACATCAATAACTGAATATTTACTGAAGGCTATTCAAGTTGGAATGTAGGTAGAAATTAGAACCAATACCTTTCAAGAAAACACAGTAATAAATAGCATCACCCCAAGAATCTTCCGGTGGATGGAATTTAACTTCAGCAAAGCGAACGCCACGAAACGTATTGGATTCTGTTCGAAATTTTAAGCCACTTGTACCCGGAAATTGAGCTGTTAGGGTGGAAAGCAATAAAGTACCGTCTTCTTCCAATGGCAGTTCAATAGGCTCTTCACCTTCGTCTTCAGCTACTTTCAAATAACAACCCATTTTAAATTACATAAATAAACGTTCAGAAGTAGTCAAAATATATTAAGGAAGGAAAATAAGATAACCGCTTCTCAAGAGAAGGGAATTGAATATTGGATTGGTTTTTCTAATTCTCAAAAGTATGATTATGATTTTTCGGAATTCCGAGGTTTATGGTTTACACAGAAAACATGGTAAACATCTGTGGACAAACAGTGGTGCCACATACGACGTCTAGCTTTCATTTTTCTCACTCTTCTGTCGAGGCATTGTTTCAACTCCCTATTTCCATCAGAATTGTGGCATTACGATGCGATGCCAAAATGAAATTCATTCGTGTTATCATAGTTATCATTCTTTCCAGATTCTTTTTTTCTGTCTGCGTGTACGTGATGCAGTAATGGCTTTTTCGGAAGTGTATTTAAAATATTGCTTCAATTAATATGATTTAATTCACATGTATTTTTGAAAATACTTCTCAGTGTTAAGCTCTGAGTCTCTTCGGATTATTTTGTTTGAAATTTTGGTGAGATATTGATGAGATGAAATTCTCCTTTGTAGGGTATTGGTTATCAGCTTTCTCCTTTGTCTCGCAAAATCACATAGCTCCATTCATTTCACGTTAATTCTTAATTTTGTCTTGATGTTTTCATATTCTAATCAGCTTTTAGTGAATATTATTTCGAATTTCAATCCCCGAATTGCCTATCAAAATGTCTTTTCAATCGTATCAATGTCAATTCGCCTCGAGTCGTAAGTTCTTTTGGAACGAAAATCATTTCAAATTTCATTTCTTGAACTCGTTCCTATCGAAATTCTACCTCCATCGTTAAGATAGTCTGAATTCTTTTGAAACTAAAACATTATGAAATTTAGAAGTATTTTCAATTTTTCCTCTATGTTGAACCATTTTCAAATACCTTCGGTGATTGAACGAATAAAAAATTCACATGAAAGTTAAGTGGTTCAATTCAACCATCAGTATCATCGCATACATTACGCATGATTCATTCTGTTTTTTACTTGTTGAAAGTGGTCCGTTCGGACCGTTTACTGATAACTCCTGGGTAATTTTTCAGATTTGTTTACTGTGCTGTAGTTTACTGATAACATGTGAGTAATTATTTTTCAGATTTGTTTACTGTACTGCATGGAAGCGGTTTGGTCGGACCGTTTACTGATAACTCATAGAAGATGATTGAAAAATTAAATATATTTTCTACTTCGTGTATTTATTCGAATGTGTAGTTTTCATAGGATATTTATTAGAAAACACACGTTCCCTGGGAAGTAACGTTTCACTGCCCTCGAGAAATTAGTTCCAATACTTCTTCTTGTTAGAGTATTTTTTAAAAAATGTGTACTCTATTGAACATGGAACTTGAGTAGTTTTGTGAATCGATTAAAATTGCTGAAATATGAGTGAAAAAGTAAAATATTTGACAGCTTGTAGCTCATAAATAGGAATTTGAGGATTGACAAAAAGTGTAGAAAAAATGAGTGAAAAAGTGAGAAATCCATAACTGTCTTAGAAATCCATAACTGTCCTAGAAATCCAGAAATGTCTGAGAAATCCAGAACTGTCTTAGAAATCCAGAACTGCCCTAGAAATCCAGATTTGTCTTAGAAATCCAGAAATGTCCTAGAAATCCAGAAATGACATAGAAATCGAGAACTGTCTTAGAAATCTAGAAATGTCATAGAAATCTAGAACTGTCCTAGAAATCCAGAAATGTCCTAGAAATCCAGAACTGTCTTAGAAATCCATAACTGTCCTAGAACATACATCACCCCTCTACTCATTACACCCCAATAATAGTCTTTGGCTTTCCTGCAGAAACAAGGTGGACAATCTCATATACAATTTGTACTAGACTACACAAAATGAAGGAGGCCCCATTCCAGGGTCCTGCTGTTTCTCAAGTATAAAAACAAAGACATCATGGAAAAAAAATCATTGTCTTTCAAGCCGTGACCACAAATATATGCATCAATAAGTGTTCACTAGAAATTGGACTACAAAAAATTTCTCAGCCAGTTAGGTTGAAAAGTAAATTTGTATCCATCTACAAAAATATATGCATCAATAAGTATTCTAAAAGAAGAAATCACCAAAAAAAAATTAAATTTTTTTTTCTGCTCTCCTCCTGGAAACATTTTTTTTTTTTTTTTTTTTTTTATTATATATTTCAATAAATAGATACAGAATCTATAACAGACTAAGGAGGGACCATACCTAGTGGTTTATCAGCCCACCTCAGCCTGCAAAAAGAGTTACATAGTGCATCTACATTATATAATTTACAAGCTTACATTAGTAATTAGGGTTTTATTTTTTTAAATTATGGATACTAATTTCCTCAGATCATCAAGCTCATTCTCATTTAAAGCTGTAATTATAGGTATTTCCTTATCAAGTTTTAGCATATTCTTATTTCTTATCTCGCAAAAACTATCACACTTAAAGATCTTATGTAATACACCATCTTTCTCACAGGAGCAGTCTACACAAGTATCAGTATTGACCTTATTGAATCTCAGGAGGTAATCTGCAAATGCACCGTGCGCTGTAAGAAATTGAAGTAGAAATCAGTTGTGAAGTATTTAGTGGGGTCATTGACTTCTTAGGTGTTCCTAAGGGGGGACTATACTACTGCCAACTATTCCGGATCAAGTCAAGGATTCCTTGCAAATTTCCGAGGGGAGAAGATCAAGTTGAACTTGGACTTGCAGATTTCCGGGGGACAGCTGAAGCGACAGTAAAGACGTTGAAAAGAGAAAACCTAGTCCCCTGTCAAATTTATAATTTTTCAATAGAGGATAAAGGCACAATAAAGACATCAACCTGTTCAAACCACTTTGTGACTTCATCATCCGCTCGTGACGTCATCAGCTTGAATTTGTCTGTGACAACATTAACATCCGTGACGTCATCAACATTCCTCTCTTTGGGCAGAAGCCTAGTATAATCCAGTATTTGTATAGGCCTAGCATGACATTGGTGTATGCTTGGCCTAGTTTAAGCTATTCTAGCCTAGAACTCTTGAAACTCAAACTCAGTGTAACATTTGTATGGCAGAGCATGGACTTGCAGTATAGGGCTGACTGTATGGGAGATCTAATTTAAGCCTAGTATACTATAGCTAGAATTAATTCTTTTTTTAAATATTTTTATTTATTTATTTATTTATTTATTATTTTTATTTATTCTCATCGAAATCTGCGATTTTTGTGAACTGATTTATAATAAAAGAAAATATTAATGCTAAGCCATTGTACGCCTAGTCAGGCCCTGTAGCCAGACTATGATTTTCAGGGGGGGCATAGAGATTTTTAAGGGGGGGCAAACTTTTCAAAAAACAATGGTAAAAATTTTTTGCTTTTGTTCTGGTCAAATTGCCAGGGGGGCAAACGCAAATTCTAGGGGGGCAATGCCCCCTTGCCCCCTCCCTTGGCTACGAACCTGCGCCTCCTAGTATAGGCTAGTATTAGTACAGCTTAGCAAAGGCGTACGTTAGGCCTACTTTGAGGCTAGTATAATCTAATTAAGACTAGTTTAGCCCTACAGTTTAAACCTACAGCTAGTATAGCCTAATACATCTGTATGCTGCGACTGGGAAACTTGTACTTGGTCTCGTAGATTTCCAGATTAAATTGAAGCTCGAGAGTTTCAACACCATCAGCGGGAAAGGGGACAACTGGCTTAGCGGGTTTTGAATTATAGTGGGGTAGAGAGCCCCTGTCAAAAATGTAATAAACAGGAAAGTAAACGCATCCAATAACATTTCGAATAAAATAATCAAAATCCTTCATGAAAATAACCCTGAAATAATGAAGATACTTTTCGAAAAATTGATCCAGTTTAGGCTACTTCAAGAGGTTCGAAAAATCCGGAAAATCGAATTGCATACTAAAAAACCGAACAAAGATCCGTCCGAAATAAGCTCTTACCGACCATTAACTGCGCTGTCGACAATGGAAAAAGTTGTACAGAACAGAACCCTTGACCCCCACCAATTCGGCAATCAAAAAGAATCAGCACTTTATGAAATGAATGAAATCGTGTATAATCTCAAAAAGAATATAAATGGGCTACATAATTTTGATGACCTTTGATGTACAAGGTGCCTTCCACAGAATCAAATGGTCAAATTTGTTTGCAACAATAGAAAGTAAGGGAATAAAATCTCAGAACCTCACAATCATTAAAAGCTACCTAGAGGACATTACAAGAATAACAATCCACTCACCTCCGCAGTACATTAAGGCTCAGCTCTGTCACCTACTCTTTTTAATCTAGCAGGGCCACAGTGCATGAGAAATTTTCGCAAGCTTTGTCAGTCGGACGGCGTGGCGGACGTTTTTTCCGAAAACTCACGGGTTCTTCAAAGGAGTACAACAAGGGGAAATAGATAATTTGTTTTATGGGGTACCTCCAAGCTATATACGATAGGAGGGGACACAGAAAAGTCTCTATGTATGATAGGGCGTTCTCAGCCTCATGGTGTATGAAACACTGCGTATCAAGTTACTTGAAGGGGCTATTTCAACCTTCAGACCATATACTCCGACCTCTGAGCTATATATGATAGAAAGGGGGCTTGCGAAATTTTTGACCTCCGAGGTTTGCCGCACGACGGATGTTTTTTCCGAAAAACCGCTTCACAAAACAGCTTCCCTGTTGAAATGAAAGAAACCGAATGATGATTTACGTCTCCGAATAAATGCCTGAACCTTCGAACTGAAAGTTCATGAGTACAGCCAGGATTTCCTGGTTTTTGCCGAATCATTTCCTGAAGGGGCGATTGACTGAAAATGATATAAAAATACATTCCATACCTGAGAGATGTAGGGAAAAAATTTTCGTATTACCGAATAACACCGAAAATGGAATGAAGTCCGAAAACAGGGTTGAGAGCCGAATAAGCCCGAAAATTACCAATTTGTGGAAAATCGTCTAAAATCAAGGAAGTTTGAACGAAAAATAGGTAAATTTCGTCTGGAATAAAGTAATTTTGGTGAAAAAATACTGAAATATGATCTAGTCCAAAATTTAAAAATTTAAAATTTAGGATTTTCGGAGGTACTGATGAGTTGTATCCCTAGAATTCGTTTATTTTGATCAAACATTACGTAATTATGATCGGAATTAAGTGATTCTGGTTTTGAATTAGGCCCAGTAAAAGCATTAAAAACGCGTGTTTTTTCCAATTTTTTTTTTTTTTTCAAATGCCGAATAATACCGAAAATGCAACAATAAAATACTTAAACTTATTTTTAGTGTCGAAAAATCCGGGCACTACACTTAGCCTTCTTTCTGCCTAACTAGATCAATTTTCCATACCTCCCGTTCGTTTATTTACTCTTATCAAGGGGAACCTTAATTGCGAATAGATGAAGAAATTTATTGTCAATTGATCTCATGAATTGAGTTTCTAACGAAAATGATTTGATCTAAAAAAAAAAAACCTGTAAAAATGAACTTTTATTCGCCCGTACACTCGGTTATACTGTATAAGGTAAATTTCAAGCAAAGACAAGCATCGTATGGAAATTTAAGAACATCTAACGTCAGGATATAAATTACGAAAACTCGACTAATATTGATTCAAGTAGCTTGTTGGAATGCGATCATGAACCAGCTGAACGAGACATGTTCATTGTTGAAAACAGTGTTCCATAAGTCGGTCTTAAGCCACGTTGACTCAGTGAACTAAAAACATTTTTTAAAGTTAGTTTTCAGAAATACCCTTCCCTGTTGGAGTAAGTAATTCCAAAATCTCGTCAAAAATTCATTTTCGACTAGAAGAACTAAGCTTCTTTTTTGTAGTACAAAATCACGCGCAGATAACTGCGAAAAAGATAAAAAGAAATTGTCTAAAAAAACTTGGGCATTTTCTATAATTTAAAAATTTTTTACAATGCTGAACATTTGGAAAATTCTAATCGGTAACCATTGCGATGCAGAGAGCAAAACGGATGACGAAAATATGTTAATTTTGCGGCCTTTTTTCGAGTCAATTTGCTTCCTCTCGATCATTGCGACTCTGATTCTGAGCGCCGGTATCGTCATCATCGTCTTCATTTTCGTCATTTTCATCGATATCCAAGAGCGGAAATCGTAGAATCGCCGCTATACCCGTTAAGTTTCCCAATTCTAAAAACGTAAATAATGCTTAAAACAATGATTCCGAACTACCTCTTACCATGAGAAAATTTTTGCAACAGGTACTCACGTTCACCAGAAATATGCATGCTGGAAAAAATTCTTACATCGCCTCCGTACTCTTTGACCGAATCAACTAAGCGAACGTATCTTTTGCGTTCATTGATGTCGTCGCATCTGAAATGATAGAGACAAATGAGACGGTAATTTACTTGTTTATTTTAATTCTATAAACTGTAGGATGTAGCGTTCGAATTATTGTGAATTAGTTTATCGCCGCTAATTGTTACAATCGCCCAAAATTTTTTCTCATGGAAATTCAACAGTGTAGACGAAAGTATCTCAAACTAAATTATTTTGAGTAGTTCATAAATCCTATAGGCGAAGCAAAAATTTGCGCGTTCCTTCTCTTTCACTTGATCAACAGACTTCTGATCTGCAAGGAAGCGGAGTTTTATAAACTGCTCAACCAAGGGATTGAAACAAAACTCAAAATTTGGTAGTGAAGTACAATTCACTTAGATACTAAGAGTGATTCGACGAACCTAAGATAATCCACATCATTTAATAAAAATTGATTTTTCACCAATCCACGTCTACTTCGTGAAAAAAAAAATGGAATTATAAATACAGATACACACGGAGGGTATAAATATCGATCCGTAATTAAGAAAAAAAAACAGCAAACAGCAAACGTTTGATACTAACCTGAATAAATTATCAGATATTAATAACGTTTCAATAGCTTGATGTTCGTTCGCTCTTTCAACATGTTTCACGCCGTAGAACGCTTTATTTGGATCACACATTAACATTTGATAAAATAACTCGAGACTTTTCACTTCAGCTAAGGCTTTCGTGTCCGCCATTCGCGACATCACAGCTGGCGTGGTTAGGATTTCTATAAATAAGATCAGGTTATCAACTCGAGATATTTTCAGTTAATCAGAGTCTAATCGTCAGAAGAAGATATCTTTATGAAAGAAAAATATATACATAGGTAATATGAAAAATTCTTTTAAAGACTACTCATCTGCATAATTGAGCAAGATTTTCAAAAACTAAAACTACCGGTACTCTCTACTTGATTTGTGGACAAAATAATGTCTATTAAGACTACCGATACGAGTGTAGAGTCAAAAGCCAATTAGCAAACATTTCAACAGAGCTCACCTTTCAAGGAATGCTTATAACCACTGGAAGAATGAACTAGTAGAAATTTGCTTTTATTTTCAAGGAGTATTTTGATATCATTTTTCACTGCCTCGTTCATCATATATTCGAAAAATTGATCTCGCACAAATCCTGGACTTGCGATCAATACTACTTTGACAATTTCGAAATCAATATGCCTCAACAATCCTTGCATCACGGTATCGAAGAATTTTTTCAAACCCTGAGAAAAAAAGTTTAAGGAATTTGCAGTTCGGCAAAAATAAACTTAAAACAGAGACCCTCAAGCGCTACTCACTTGTTCATACTGTTTTGTGCTGCCTTTGCGTTTCTTTGGTATATTGATATCAATTTTAGTTCGTACGATAGTCATGTTATTGTTGACCAAACATACATGAGCTAGACCTTCGTGCATAATCACAGCAGCTGCATCAGCGTTCTAAAAACTTCCAAGTATACAAACTGTTTTCCATATTATGTATTTAGAACTCGGTAAAATATACTCACTTTCGTAGGATTACAAGCTGATTCAATTCTGTCCAGAGCAACTGAATCCCATTCATCTTTATACAGCACGAACTTTCGGTTCAATTCTAGATCTAAAGTATGATAAGCACCCAACTTTACGTATTGATTTTCCTCGATATTCCTGCCTTTCAGTCTAAGCACACAAGCTTGAGTATCGAAGTCGATATTTTCGACATTTATAGTCAATTTTGTGCGCACTCTAGAACTGCTTGTCGAGCCGGTCGCGGATTCATTTTGTACTTTCCTGAAACATTGTACACGGGCAAGATGAATATTTACAGTCTCGTTTTTTGGTAGAAACTAATTTTTTACCTAATCGTTGACGCTTGGACGTTATCACCAACTATGATCAGATTGTACGCATGCCACATGTCTTCCTTCTCTTCAGGAATGAGCTCCACCGATCTTCACAATTTAGAACGGGCAGAATTAAAATAAGTCAGTTTGTAGGTGGATAATTAATTGAAATTTCTTACTCACCCTTTACCATCTTTCTCTACACTCATTCGTATTAATTTCATCTTTAAATTGGGCGATTACACAGTAATGGGTAAATCGGAATATTTGCTAAAAATCTGGCAGCTGGTGATTATTCACAGACAAAGTTTTCAAGGTATACGGTTTTTAATGACGGTGACTAATTATTTTGATAAGTTTGATGTCATTTGAAGCACATGGAAGAGGAAAGTCATTTTTATGATACCTGATAGCCAAATTAAAAAGAAGTATTACTCTTTCATCATCCCGACATCCGAAACTTCGGGTTCAAAATTAAATGAATTTACACCAGATCCTGAATCTCTCTAAATAGAGGGCTAGAAAATCACTATTAGTCGACAATCGTAAGGAATTAATGTAAATCAGCCGCTCATAAATTCAAAAATGATATGTGAACCGAGTAACTGATATGTTTGTTTACAATCATAATAAGTTTTCATTGATAAGAAATGGTAGTCCGTTCACGTTAAGAAAGGGCTACTCGAGAAAGGGTATTCGCGAATGGACGCTAAAGAGTCGCCCTCTACATTTACTATGACGGCTATTTGTGGAAGCTGCACTAGAAGGTGATGTTCCAAATAACTGATGAAATTTTTATTTTCATGAGTTTCATAATATTATTCTACTAGTCAAGAGAGACAGAAAATGTCATTACAAGTGGTACTTTTTTTTCAGTATTAACAGAGATACAGCGAGTTGAATTAACATACGCTCTTATGTAAATTAGGGGTAAATTTTCATGTGATCACCTTCTATAGTCTGTTCCAATTCCAAATAAGACCGGGATAATCGAAATTACGTTTCACCTCCCCTGTGCTGTCAAATTGGAACGTTTCACCTCCTCTGTGCCGTCGAATTGTCCAGTGACGTCATTTTGATTATCCCGGTCTTATTTGGAACAGACTATAGTGCAACACCTCAGCAGTCAGCGCCCCATGCGGAGTGTCCATTCGCGAATAACTATAAGTTTGTACCGACTGCGACTGGCCGACTGCCGTTTCAAACTAACTTTTTAAACCACATGGTACAAATTACCTACTTGAGAAGTTTGTACCAGCTGGTAAGAACTTCTCAAGTAACATAACTTTCTACTTTCTTTTGGCCCTTTCTTAACGTGAACAGACTATAGCCTAGGCTACCTTACAAAGAATAAAATGATGTAGGCTATGTCCCGTGTTATTTGAATTTATTTTTTGTAGGTCAGTGGTGAAAAATGACGTGAACCGTGAATGACTGATGGTCCGTGAGTGAACAATGCTTGCTGGCTTCCTGATTTCTACCACTTTTTTCTACCCATTTTTTTCCCCATTTCCTCGTGGTGAAAGGGTGACAATGCCTTATACCGTGAGTGGTATGAAAAACTGCTGGGTCAAACACTCATGAAAAGATTCCTGTTTCATGATCTTCCGCTTCCTCATGATGTATTGAAATAGGAAGGAATATTATAAGTAGGCTAACAAGTGACAACATTTAGCATAAATGATCTGAAATTTTTAGTCTTCTACTGTTGTGTACATTTTTTGATACTAAGTACATTCATTGTAATTTTTTCTGATTCATTGCTATCATACTGAAAATTTTTTCAGACTATACAAAGTGAATTCAATTTCATTTTCTTCTAAAAGTAGTCTTAAGAATTAGAATTTTCCAACCTTCATGATCACTTTTTTTTTTTTAGTCTCATTTTTGAGTATTCCAACATTGAAAAAATAATAGACCTGGATATGACACGGAGATTCTAAAAAACTGCAATACCTGGTTTCATTTCCTTCTCTTCTCAAGTTCTCTTCCTATACCTTGCAACTTGATTTTTCCAAAGTTTCTCTTATAGATAGGGATAAAACCATCTTCTCTTCCAGCTTGTCCTAAGTAGATTTGTTTTTTTCAAACTCTCAATTTTCAATGTCTCATTCTCAACAGGGATTCAGCAAAGGAAAAAGCACTGTCTACAGGTGGCTTTTGGAATTAAGTTCTAAATAATATTATGTTGCCCCTCTCAAACATTTTTTCAAGTCTTTTGATGACGCCACAAAATCCGGACTTGGCAGCCTCCTTTTCATACAAAATTTGAAATTAAGTCCCCTACTTCAATCAGGAAAAAAGAATTGACAGGAGGGTATCTGTTTGGGGAATACTAAAAAGCGCAGGAAAAAAAAAAAAGAAACTTGCACGAGAAATGATAAACAGGAAAACAAAATAAATTGCCTAGTTTTTAAAAAAGATTGACAATTAAGGATTGCTCAGAGACATTAACAGATTTTTCCCGGGAAAAGTATTATTAGGAACTACTTTGTAAATAGGTGGTGTATGATCAGAAATTGGCTGCGGTTTCTGTCTGTCTATTGTTGAAACGACTGTAACTCTCATAAGTTTTGTTGAAGCTGTCAATATTTTTCTGGCCATTACTGCAGTAAATGATTTAATCTTATGAATTAATTAAATAAATAAATTCAATTATTTTATGGTAAAATAGGTATGTACTATAATTAATAACCTTGAAAAAATTTTATTTATTTAAAATTAATACATGTTAATTTGATTAAATTTTATTGGGGTAATAGGAAATTATTTTTTTCATTTCAATCTAATTTAAAATTTCTGTAGGGATAGCAGGATAATTAAATAAATAAATTTAGTTTATTACTTCGAAGTTGATATATAAAATTTAATAAAGATCTTTATTTTTCAAAATATTTTTTTAAATTATCACTAAAATTTAATTATTAGAAATAAAATTATCATGAAATTAAAGTTAATGAAAAAAATATATTTATCAATTAAATTCATGAATTATATAATTTGCATCATTTTTTGTATTAAATTTAATGATTTTTGTCTTAATAAATAAATCTATATTGATCAATAATTATAATTTATAATAATAATCACCATGATTGATAAGTAATTAATTCCAACATTTTTATTCAATGGATTAAATGATATTAAATAAATTGAATGATATTTTGAAGAAGTTTTTTTAATTTTTTTTTTTTTTTTTTTTTCTAGTGCACGCTCATCTTGTAAGGAATAATATGTGACCCTCCGTAAGAAAAGGGACCTTTCTCACAAAAACAAAATTTTACAGGAGAGCGGTTTAAAGTTGATAACCTCCGTCGAGTGGAAGAAGAGTGGAAGTGGAACGAATTGCGACCACTTGCGTTACGTTTTCTCGCTGGTTTTTCGTCGTATTTTGATCCGGTTTTTTTTGTTCCGTTCTTATTGAAGTCGTTTAATATTTCATGAGTACACATTCTAATGACGTGTGCCAATTAATTTCTCGTGGATTATAATGATATGTCGTCAAAACAATTTTTTACATTAGATATTATCAGAGACTGAGTTTTTGGCACGTTTAATTAAGTATACATATGATTTGGCGCGAAAAATTGAGAATTTGGCATAGGAAAAAGTGAACAGAAAAAAGCAAACAAAAAAAAAAAAGGAGAGATACGCGCGAAACTGACTTATTAAGCAATACTCCAATTTGGTAATAAAGAAATTGGATACAATTTTATGAACGCTAAATCTGCTGCAATGCATGTTGATTCTTATTCTAATATAAAACAGCGTTTTCTATTTTATCGTGTTTCAAATATTTTGATGACTGCTGGACCACTTTGAAGAATTTTCCAAAACTATCCGCAAAAAATGATACCTAATGCATTCAACCAAGTATCCCATTTTAACCTTCCTCTTTATTTTTTTTCTCTGCCTATCCTTTTTTTTTTAGCACTTTTTTTAACTATTTGGCATTTAAACTCGGTTTTTGGCATTTGTTCCATTTCTGGCCTTGTTTTGGCAGAATGTCCCTTTCACCCAGACAACCCTTTGAAAGGCGATATCAATCACCTCTTTTTTAAAATTATTTTTTCCTTCAATTTTCATTTATTTATTTAGTTAGTTTCTATTTTTATTATCATTTCTTTCATTTATTTTCCTGTGATTTTCCTCTTTATGAGTTTTAAAGCGCCGATAATCGTATAAGTTTCGTACAGTTATCGAATGCAAAACTCAACAGCAATCTTCACACGGATTATAATGTCGCAGTTATTGCCTATTATTTTGTATTTCTTTGTTTTTGTTTTCTGTTACTTTCTTTTTATAGACATAATGGTTGGATAGTAAAAAAAAAAAAAAAAAGAAAAAAAACTTATTCCCAGTCTTCCTACCCCTTCCGATCACTAGATTGAATACATGTCTAAGAAATTATCACTATCACACAAATCACTGTCAAACTGTTCAAATATTTCAGAATTCTGTTTTCAAAAAAAAAAAAAATATGTATTTTATACAGTTACAGCCAGCGTTTTGCTAGTTGCGTGATTTTTGTGAAAATGATAGGAACTTCTTAACAAT
Source organism: Aspidiotus destructor (assembly GCA_035079395.1). Lineage (NCBI taxonomy): Eukaryota > Metazoa > Arthropoda > Insecta > Hemiptera > Diaspididae > Aspidiotus > Aspidiotus destructor. Next base: position 2,154,114 of record JAVHKZ010000003.1, on the reverse strand, counting down.
TGTTGAGTAGGTTCAACAACCATTAAGTATTAGAAATCAGTCACTGTTCAAGAAAAATAGGTAGGTAATACAAAATAATCACGTTATCTTTCAAAAATACTAGGTAAAGGAATTTTTCGTTTTCAGAATAACTAGGGTTGGTGTGGGTCAAAGACCGGGTGGATCTCGAAAAGTAATTTTTGTGAAAATACTATTAATTTTCTGGGTAGATTGGTGGGTTGTGCTTACATCACGTATTAAAATACTTACTAGAAAAAAATCTATAGAATTCTCAGGTGATGAATTTCACTTGTACTTACTTTGGATGATGAATTTTACTGGGTACCTACCTCGGTGAAAATGACATACAGGTGATTTCTCTCAAAAATGCCTGAAATACCTACGAGTAAAATAAACACCTTGTTTTTGTCAAAAACGTTTTCTGAACAATTTGCGGTCTAAAAATGCTAGGTAAATAAATTGAAGGAATTCTAGTTTGATTGGGTTGTAAAACAGTAAAATCGCAGTAATACTGGTCACTGGGTTAGAGACCCGACATTATTACTGCAGTGTTACCATCGATAATCATTTTCTTCTTCTAATATATCGATTCTGAAAAACATAATAAATCAAAATTTTCTGTAGTCCATTCCCGAAAAATTTATTCAGTAGCCAGGTACATCGGCTTTTCAAACGAATTGTAGATATGGGCGAGCGCGTTATTGCGCCATTTCTCGTTATATCTTTATATGTATGAAAGACAGTTCTACGACTCTTTATCTCCTCTGATTTTCTCTCTCGATCATTTATTCATCTATCTAACGCCTTATCTACTCTCGTTAGTGCGCTATTTCAAATCGAGGCTTTTGATGGAAACATACACATTCGTTAAGCATGCCAGTCAGTTATCTTTGGTAGTTTTGTCTTCAGTTTTCATGAAAACTGTGCACATCGTTAAAGTCTCATTTAAATTATTCTCGTTATTTGTTTATTTCAATTCGTACGCGCATAGGTACTTACCTAAATGCATTGAACTTTTTATAAATTTGTTTTATTTTTCCTTTACAATTACCTAATTAGCCCTTCGAATTTTGTGCGCATATCGTGCTTGAATTTTTTTCGTCTTTAATTTGTTGAATTATTGTTTACACGAGAATTATGGAAGCTGGTATGTATTAAAATTTTATTTTTTGTTTTAAAAATTTTGAAAAAAATGGAAAACTAGCGATTATTTCTTCTTCTCAGATTTTATGTATGATTTACTTCGATAGGTAGTACATCTTGAATAATGATTTTCAAACGATGGGTCACAAAGTCGTTTGAAGTGGGCCAAGACTCAACTAAAAGTTATTTGTTAATGATGTTTTTTTTTACGAGAATGTTTGAATAATTTCAAATTGATAAAATTATGTTCCGGAATTATTTTTCAGTTAAAAGTATAGTAAGGTCTTGGTGTACAAATTTGAAAACGACTGTACCGAATTAATACTCTTGACCCGTGATATTTTATTTTAAAAAAATCGTATAAGAAGGCCTTCTATTATAATGTTTCCAAAATAAGATCGGTACTTGTCTTGACGACTTGATCACGAGAAAAAAGGAACAAATTTTATTGCATTTTCGTCTTCTTTCGTTGTTTTTATCGTAAATGAAATTGGTAATTTCGCGTAAATTTTTCGATCATGAAAGTATCTGTAAGCGAGATTTGTGGAGTCTGGATTAAAATTGTCAACTTTTTAACCTTCTAATGATGTCTTAGGAACTGTGCCCTCTGCAGAATAGTTTGGTTAACAGCCTACTAGATACAAAATGCCGGGCTCATGGGCGAAACAATACTGATAAAGCGAGTGGGTTTGTTACCTAGTTAGAGTACCATCTAGTACACTGGAGGACTTGCACTAAGCCGACTCATAATTTGGTATACTTTAATAGCATACAGCAAAATTGCCTAGTATGTAGTATACCAGGTACTAAGCTAAGGAGCCTCTATGAGGGGTGACCCGCTGTGAGAAAAGGATGCACCGGCGCGGATTTCGGAATTCTTTTTGTGGGATATTCTAGTATTCAAATTTATATAATTTTAATCGTTTTTGGGAATTCCGGCGACAATCTCCTCCGCACCTATTGGCATTATTTGACCCGTTGTGAGAAAATGATGTTGAACATGAATACCCCCTAATCAGATCGGGTCGCATGATCCAAGCATCTTTCCCTCACAGCGGGTTACTTTAGCGCATAAACTACCCTGGGCTAGAATTTCAACCCCTCTGATGACGTAATAAGATAGGCGTGGCTTCGATCTACGATGTAGGGACTAGAGAATTTTCACAAATTAAGGTATCCTCATACATTACCTGTGATTTAAGGTTGGTAAACCCTAAGATTACTTTTTGTTGTAGTTTTTAGGTTTGTTGCAACAAAGAGTAACACAATAGATTTTATTGTTCACATAATTTTTGAGGTAAAACGACGCTCGCGTTTTTGTGACGCCAATCTAGGTTCGCCCAAAAATAAAAAGAATGGGCTTTTACTCTATTATAAAAGTTCATATGTATACTCATACTCATTATCTAATTAAATAGTCCTACATCTGAATTTTCCGACATCCTTCTGTACTACTTTAGCGCGTTTTTATGATGAGGTGTTCGTCAAAGTATTACTCTACGAGTGAGATGAAGTAGGGTATTTTAATAACAATGAGTAGGATACACGGTTGTACTTTCAATCGGTACTTCTTATTTTTTTATGGCCATTAAATCTGAAAAATGATTATAAAAGAAGATGGAACAGAACTTGTGTGAATACCTAGAACTGTTTGCGCAATTTCCGCTCATCAGTTTATCGTCTTTCTTTAGATTGAAATAATGAACTCAAACGCACTGTATTCACAGAAAATTGATCGTACATAGTATCTATCGTTTTTCTTTCCACGTATGTACACAATAGGTACACACTCTTTTTTACAATCAGAGGTTAAAACGTACCGTTCAGAATTTTATCAAGTAAGATTAGGTATCACCTATCGAATTACTGACTTAGTGTCCGTCCTATTGTTAAGCTATATAGCAGGATTAGACAATGACCAAAGAATTCAAAGTCCTTTTTTCGTTTTTTGGACCACGCACTATCCGAAAGGGTACAGCATCTTCCCCTTCTATACTCACACAAATGTGAATACACTTTTTCAGAAGATAGCCCATAATGCTGGTTCAAAGTTTTTCGTGATTATTTCTTCTGGTAAAACGAATGAGTACCAAGATTGATGTAATAATCTATATTTTTTTCAGTAGCTACTTTCGCAGTCGCGCTAGTTGAAAGGGTGATCATGAGATGAAATAGGTACATGCGTTAGGTCAAATGCTTTTTTGGATGCTGAGTGATCTCGTATCAAGAAGAGAGTAAGATTTTAGAAAATTTACGAAAAAAACATTTCAATGTTTAGGTATCCAAGAATTGGAAATAGGAATTGAAAAGTTGTAAGAGATACCATAATCAAACTATTACACAGTGGTCGGAAAATAACTTCATTTATAGGGCGAAAAAGTAATCTTGTGGTATTTTTCACGCTAAGTTCATTTTTGAATGTTTTTTCTGAGTTATCCCCCCATCAAAAGGTGCCACCGGGGGTCACTATCGACTAAAATCTAACATTTCATTTATAGTACAATAGAAAGAGAGAAAAGACTAGCGATCATATCGTATTTTCGACACTGACTTAATTTTTGAACCTATTTTTGATGATGGCTCATCTCTTCATCCCCATTCTCACAAATCTGCTGCTTTGCTAGCCTTCATTCACCGCCTCCTCACTATTCCTCTTTCTCCTCGTAACTTCCTTATCGAAAAAACGCACATCACTCATCTTGCTCGACTCAATAACTTCCTTACAACATCGACACTCTCACTATATCTCGTAAATCTCTTCAACGAGCCATGTCTTCTAATCACTCTTCTTTGCGAGCTGATCCCGCCAGCGTAAGCGTTGGATCTGCCTCCCTTTCCTAGGTCAGTACTCTTATAAAATAGCCAAAGCTCTCGAAACCTATGATAGTTACTTTAGGCCACTTATCCGTTCTTAAGGATAAACTCTCCCCCGACAAATGTTGCAGTGTTTATCGGGCGAATTGCACCAACCCTGGTTGCTCCACTTTTTACATAGGACAGACCGGTCGATCTCTGAGTGAGCGATGTTTAGATCACAGTAAGGCTTTTCGTCGTTACGTTTGAGTAGTCGTCTAAGTTGAACTTGAAAGCCGTCCCACCATTAGTTTCGAAATCGAAATTTTTCGAAGTTTACGTCCTCATGCTACCTCGAAAGTTGAAATTTTTTCATGTTTCAAAGTCAACAACCTTTGTTGCGCAAAGGAAGCAGACCTACAAATTTCGCCAAATTTTCTCAATTAAATTGTACTCTTTTCGAGCTCCTGAAAAGAGTATTTCCTCTTCTTTTAAGAAATACTAAAAATTACTCTTTTTGAAAATGGGTCATTTTCTTTATGCTCTTTTCAAGCGTTTTGTTCTCTTTAATACTCGTTTTTCAAAACTTAATAACTTATGACTTTATTTTTTATTTTTTAATATTATTATTTGTTTTTTGCTCATTATAATACAAGTTTTTGATCAAATAGGTACTCTTCTGTAGTTGGGAAAAATCTGGTCAGCCTGTAATAAGTCGAAACCTCTGATAAGTTCTCCGGAGAACAGACGGAGAACAGACGACGGCCATTTTTACCAAATACCCTCCCAATTCCATACCGATTGGACAATATTGGCCCATTAAACGTAAAGTTAATTCTCTGGTCCATTAAATTCGCTACCTAGCAAACGCCTGAGTTTCATTAAAGCTTAAGACATGGAAAGGAGTACTCCAACTCTCCTATCTATTTATGAAGTGAAAAAAAATCACTACCAACAAATTTCGATACTTTATAGTGCACTTGAATCAGTTGGAACCAAAAATCATTCTATGGGTAAAAAGTCGAAGTAAATTTAAAGAATTTCATGTCTGAAGAGAAAGCACCCAACGTTGAAACGTTTATTGTTGACACATCAGCTTATTGCCTAATTTTCTTAATTATATTTTCCTCAGATGAGCCGACGCCAACCAGTAGTGGTGCCATGAGCCCTAAAGGATCGAAAACGTTACCGCCCAAAAAACGCTGGATGTGTAACTTCACGATTAAAGAAATGCACCATACATACACTATGCCTAATTCGGTAAGTTGACAACGAACTTGGAAATCTTGGTAGTACGTAGAAGTATTTTTTTTTTTTTTTTTTTTATTATTATTATTACCACCTTTGAACAAACTAATTTTAGGGCCGCACCTATCTCGACCTAGTGAGTGTCTTTGGCGCAGTCGAATGATCTGTATTTTGCCAAATCCCATCATTATTCCCATGCGCCTCATAGTACTTATTCAACCTATCGGCACAGGGCAGGCACTGGGCATTTTTCTCGAGTGTAGAGTAGGGAAAAAATCAACAAGTAAAAGAGAAAATTAGAGTCCATTGCAGGTTTGCAGAGGAAGCGGGGAACCAGCAACCTCCCGCGCTCATGATGACGTTGGCGCGAAGATGCCCCCTCAGAAAATGAGTTGGCTGGGCCTTTCTCAGTATACTGCATGCTAGGTGTGATATAATGAAGGCTGGAAATTGAAATATTTTCAAGTCCCGAAAGTAGGTCAAGGTCATTTATGACATCTTACAGCATTCCGGGTGAAAGTTGAAATTTTCCAAGTCCCAAAAGTAGGTGAAGGTTATTGATGACGTCATAAAGCGCGGCATGTCACGTCACGTCACGCAGTTCACAGAAACTCCGGGACGCGGACGTTTTCTGAGGATGTTATCCACCTAACAAAATGAACAGCGGGTTCCCGGCTAGAAAAAAAAGAGTCCATTGCAGGTTTGCAATGGCAGTGGGGAGCCTGCAACCTCCCACGCTCGCGATCACGTTGGCGCGAAAATGCCCCCTCAGAAAATGAGTTGGCTGGGCTCTTCTCAGTATACTGCATGCAAGACCTGATATAATGAAGGCTGGAAATTGAAATTTTTCCAAGCCTCTAAAGTAGGTCAAGGTCAAGGTCACTGATGACGTCATAAGGTGCCGCACGTCACGTCACGCAGTTCACAGAAACTCCCGGATGCGGACGCGGACGTTTTCTGAGGATGTAGTCTCCCTAACAAAATGGATAGCGGATTCCCCGCTAAAAAAAAAAAAGTAGGTAGGTACCTATGCAAAAACGAAAACGAGACTCTTTTCCAAGTATTCCCTTCCTGTTCTCCAGTGTAAAGTACTAACGCGCTCTACACATGTAATGCCGGCCCTGTATCGGCAGCGTTATGAAGAGTTACACTGTTCATATAGGTACAGCTGAGAAGTCAACATTTTTCCATATTCCTCTAATCAAGATAAATTTTTATATTTTACTATGGATATTCTGAGGTTCATACGTCGAGAATTAGGTCTGAGTCTCTTGGTTTTATGGGAGCCTCCACCCCCGTCCCTTTTAAATGGCTTTAGCCATCTTTGGAAATTCCCTGATTCTCCAAAATTAAATATTGGAGCCTTCCTTCAGAACTCGAAATATCGAACGGTGGTTGATTCCCAAATACAAAATATCGTTCAAGAGTCTCTTTCACGAAAAATTGAGATCGCTTTGGAAAATTTTTCCAAGTTTCCAAAGAGATAACTACGACATCTGGGTTCAAGGAAATGTTTTAAATTTGTTCATTTCGGTGTCGTGACAAAGGTACGCCGTGACAAATTCATCCCATTTCAATATGTGCAGATACTCAGAAGAATTTCGAACTCTGAACTTTCCAGAAGCAAGCCTAAGTATACTCTGAACATGGAACCCCTATTCAAGTAGACGGATTTTGTATAATTCCCATCTCCAGTGCCTGGGTGAATCAAGAGAATTGAAAGAAATTCGAGCTTCTGGCTCGTTCTTTTTTTCCCAAAACTATGGATTTAGAAATTTTGAATTTCCTACCCGTCAGCTTCAAAACCTCAAAGATAGGAAGAAACTTCTAAAACTTCATGTCGAACTAGTGAGAAATTTGAAAAATTCTTCAAATCCCTGCAAAAATATCACAAGATGAGGGCGCGAGGGTATGCTGATGAAGACATTAAAAGGCTCATATCAAACTGTACTCGATAAATGTGCCGATAGAAAGAAGGTTTAATGGGAGGTGCAAGATTATACTGGTCTATCAACGATTGACTACTTATGTGGAGTAGCACACAATTTATAATGGTATTGATCATACTTGGATGAAGCATTTTATGAAAGCCAGCTTGCAGTATGATAAAGGTTGCTGAGCATTATAGATATTCCCCCTTACTCGCATCTCGCAAACATTTCAATCTGTTTGGCACTTTTAAGCGCAAGGTGTAATTCAGCGAGCGTTTCCCTTCAGACCTAATACATCTACCTTTTTCGACGAAAAGGAAACTCGTCAGAATGAATCAATTTTCACCTGCCATTTGCGTCAAAAAATCGGCGTCCAAACAGCATTCACGAATGGCACTTTTTTTCGAAGTTTGGTACCCGTTTCAAGACCTCAGTACCTTCGCAAGGCATGCTGCATTGTATTAGTTTAATGCATCGTTACGAATGATAACATTGTTAGGACTTGACCTCTCTTATGTTTCGCAATCATCATCAAGAATTTTGTGACGAAGTTCAAAATACTTTCAGGATTACACATGTTCCTATCTCATTTTAAAGTCCTGCGTATTGTATATTCTAGTGCGAGTACAAATTCAAAGGTCAGTGACGATCATATACACTGTAAGGTATACCTATCACGAAAGACATTCTTCTAATCTATTGATTATAGCTACGCTCGATTTTTATAAATGATATTCTGTATAGAAAGAAAATTCATGTTTGTTATCTTATCTAAGTATGCAGGGTGGGGCAGAAAGATGTCACCAACTAAATGGGAGTTAGCGCTAAATCTGTCGTAGCGCAAAAACGCAAAATGTTATATGTATACTTCAAACCTACAAAATATGTAGCTCAATTTCATCTTTAATTTGCGCCAAATATTACAAAGTTTCTACGACTTTTCTGAGCCGAGTTATGGACCAAAATGTGCCAAAAATTCACCTATTCGCCAGGGCTCCCAAAATAGGGCTTGAAAATTAATTAATTTACAGTATTGAACTGAATTTCAAACTTTTTAATGATTAAATTATTGTTCCTAAAGTGAAATTTGACGAGAAAGGCGGAAAATAATCACAATATACTGCGAAGCACCAGAATGGGCCAATGCGCTCAAAAAAGGCCAAAATTTTCCAAAGTTGGAAAATTGCGAATTTTCTTTGATTCTCTTGTGAAATTTTGCGCTGAGTTCGAAAAAATTACCCAAATTACCCTGCGAGGCTTCAAAATGGATGTACGGGCCCAAAGAAGGTCAAAATTCTCCCAAATAAAAAAATTGCGTGATCTTCGAATTTGATGAACAAAGGGTTGTGCAGAATTTTTGGTTACTTCATGCAATGAGGCAAAGGTTACAGACAAGCTTGTTTTCTGTTGTGAACTCGCGGTGAGAGATTGAAGGAGGCCCCGTCCTTGATCAACAAGGGTAAATGTGCAGAATTTTCAGTTACTTCACGCTGTGAGGCAAAGGTTACCTAGAAGCTCGCCTTCTGTTGTGAACTCGCGGTGAGAGATTGAAGAAGGCCTCGTCTTCATTCAAGGAGGGCAAACGTACAGAAATTACCGTTGTATCGGCCGCTAAAGGGAACCGAGTCTAGGAAGCTCGTGTTCTGTTGTGAACTCGCGGTGAGAGATTGAAGCAGACCCCGTCTTCAATTAAGGAGTGTAAACGTGCAGAATTTTTGGTTACTACACGCTGTGAGGCAAATGTTACAGAGAATCTTGCTTTCTGTTGTGAACCCGCAGTGAGAGATTGAAGGAGGCCCCATCTTTGATTGAGAAGGGCAAATGTACAGAAATTTGCGTTGGGTCGGTCGCTAGAGGTACCCGAGGTCAAGAATCTAGCTTTCTGTTGTACACCCGCGGTAGAAGGTTGAATGAAAAGTAATAATATGTATTTTAAAGTCCCATCTAACATTTTTATATGCTTTTTGGATCTCTTGTGGGGAAATCCAACTCAAAAAAGACAAAAACTGATTGGGGAGATGAGCATGCCATACACCTACTGAAAGTGTGCGATTCCTAACGCTATAATACGCTCGCTGCCTCGACCAATTGATGTGAAGTAGCAAATAACTCTCAGTTTTTGAAGTTTTCCCCGCTTTTCGGTACGCCAGGAATTTTTTGATCATTCTTCTTAAACTCTGGACACAATTTCATATGGGGGTCTATGAGGATGGCCAAAGTACTTCAAAACTTCATGGGGTGACTTCCCTCACCTGTCTCAAAGAGCGAATGACCTCCAGTTCTGGGACTGCTCAAGGATTCTCATTGCTCAGGTAGTTTTTTGATTATTTTTCCCGAGGTCTGTCAATGATTTCATGTAAGAATCCTCTCTGAGGGACTTTGAAAACTCATTGTTTTTAAGCCGCCTGTGTCACCAGTGTCAGTCAACGCAACCGTAAAAGAAAGCCGTCGTGGGTTATTAGAAGCAACAATTGGTATTTCGAAAATATTTCAAAACATTTTCTGCTTACCCTGCTCCAGTCGTATCAATGCTCGAGGATTTTCGGACTATTTTGTCTGAACTCTGCTTATAATATCTTATCAGTCTAAAAAGAAATTATGAGAGAATCGAGGTGTTATTATTGATTGCATCATTTTCCAATTTGAGTCGTTTTGAAACTTCTTTCCCACTTACTTAAATTGGAGAGTTGATACTAAATTTAAGAATCACCCCATTTTTCATGTTGGGGAAATTTTTATCCTCTTTTGACCGAAACTGAATGCCTTTCTCAGTCAATCATTCTCATTGAGCAAATTTAATCATTTTAGTGCTTCATTGAGTCACTCCACCATTTTTTCTGTACTCAGTGCAAAATTTCATCTGGGATGCGGACTCGAGTGATTTCACCATGTTTTTTGAACTCAGCGCAAAATTTTATTGAGGATCCGAACTTCATGTCAAAAATGACCGCATTTTTCAATTTTGGAAAATTTTGACCCTCCTTGGGCCCATTCAGTCATTTTGGTGCTTCTTCAAGTAATTTCATTATCTTTTTCGGACTCATCGCAAAGTTTCATTGAGATATTGGGAAAAATGTCAAAAAAGACCGCATTTTCAATTTTGGAAAATTTTGACCCTCCATGGGGCCATTCAGTCATTTTGGTGCTTTGTCGAGTCATTCTACCTTTTTTTTTTCAGACTCAGCGCGAAATTTCGTTGCGGGTGCGAGGAAAAATATGAGAAGACACGCTATTTCTCATTCCAAAAACATTTTTACTAAGTACTAATCAAAAACTTTGGGAGCTCCTCCAAAATTTTGGCACATTTTGGTTCATAACTCGGCTCAGAAAAGTCGTAGAAACTTTGTCTTTGGCGCAAATTGAAGATAAAATTGAGCTACACGTATGAATCTAACGTTTTGCGTTTTCGCGCTACAACAGATTTAGCGCAAACTCCCATTTAATGGGTAAGATCTTTCTGTCCCACCCTGTATAGCGTAGATTAATAATTTGGAAAATTTTGGCAGACCTGCCATGTATAGCTTGCTATTGCCGTAAAAAAATAATTTTTCTTACATGTAGCCTGAACAAAACATCAAACCGTATAAACTTTGGAAATACTCATCATCATCAGCGTCAGCAGATTGGCTCGCTTTGAAGTTCTAAACTGTTATGTACAACCAGGTTTCTCTCCCTCTCTCTGGGAGAATCAACATCCAACGAGCTGCACAAATATGGATGTCAAAACTGATAAATTTTGAACTGTACACAGTTTGAATGTGTCGAAGGACTATAAATTTTACGACGTTGGTAGTCTTCATTTTTCATTCTTTTTCAGTTTTCGACTGTTGTCACCAAACTGCTTCGTCACTATGTACCGATTTTCTTGTGACGTACAAGGAAAGTTTACGTTTGCAAGCTGCTAGTCTGATGTTCCTTCGTAGTGCTTATTTGTGCGGGATTTTGCAGACTATGATAAATATTAGACGAACCTGTCAGGTGTGAGGCTTCTGCTCTATTTTCAACAAAAATATAACTAACGATAAACAGGATAAGATAAACAGCAGGCTCTGCACATTCATATTGTATGTCTACAGACACATCTGATGAGGTACATTTTCGCTGAGCGAGAAGGAAATGATGACGTCACGGAAAATCAGTCAATTTAAACACTGCTTTCGTTACACCTGTTTCCTTTTGTAAAAGGTCTTTTCCAGACTTCGTATAATTACATCAATATTTTCCGAAAAAGACGTTTGGAACCGGAACCAATAGGAACCGGATCCTGGATTTGCCTTCTGGAACCGGAATCGAAAAGAACCGGATCCCGGATTTGGCCTTTAGAACCAGAACCGGAAATGAGAAAAACCGGACCTCAGATGTGGGTGCTAGAACTAACTAAATAGTGTAAGAAGTAGGTAGTGTAAAACTTGGCGCACTTGTGCAAGAAATAGTATATTTCTATACAAGGGAATTAAAGAGAGAATTTGCTGAACGAGTGCGAAATTTTACAAACCGAGTCAAAGACAAGGTGAGTAAACGCACAAGTAGCAAAATTCTCACTTTAATTCCTCGTAGTAGGAAGATATTTTTCTCAAAAAATCATGGTAAAGATTGCCAACCCCGTAAAATCAATGGCTGAGAACCGAAACCCATTACCGCTACAGGAAGCGGCCTCCCGTATTTTCAGGTCCCTAGAACCGGATCCCGGGTTTGGCTTCTAGAACCGAAACTGAAACGGAACCGGATCCCGGATTTGGCTTGTGGAACCGGAACCAAAAGGAACTAGATCTCACAATTCAGTCCAAGAACCTTTATAACCGGAACCGCTGAAAAAAGAATAACTGTTCTTAGCCCTGGCCATTATGAAGCTATTAGCTTGTGACGTCATAAGTCGTCAATCCTGGTCCGCTTACAACATTGAGAGCAAACTTCTCCAAAGTCCGAGCCCCCCCTCCCGTAGTTTCTAGCTTAGCCTAATATGCAGGGCTCACTCGCTACGCTCGTTCGCCCCCCTAAATTCATTAGCCTGAAATATTCCAAAGTAGACTTATACTAGACCAAGAAGCGGGACGAACGAGCGGAGCGAGTGAGTCCCAGAAAGCAGTTAGTCTAAAATACTCGATCTTTATATTATTTTGGCAACGCCAAGAAATCTTTTCGTTTTGGCTGCGCCGAGAAATCCAACACCCCCTAAAGTTTCTTCATAGAATCATCTCGTCAGCTCTTTTTGCAAAAGCCACACATTTTATAATTTGGGAGAAGCAACTTGAAAAAATTTTGATTTTCGCGCGCCATTTATATAAGGTGTGAGATTTGGAAAACGACTCTTGAGCAATATTAAGGTGGAGAAACTTGTGAAAAAATCTTAAGGTTTTTAAACAAAGGAAATTTAGAACAGATTTTTATGCAGAACCCGATATCCGTTTTGTTTGGAGAGGGCATCTTCTCAAAATACGTCCGCGTACGACTTGGCCGACGTCACATTACGTCATCTACCTAAATTAGGTTAGGTCATGTTGCATAGAAGGGGAACATCCTCAGAAAACGTCCGTCTCCAACTTCGATTACGTGATCACCATAGAAAACGCCTGCGTTCAACTTAGATTGTGAAGAAGATGCAGTAATAATGTATCTTCTTAAAACGTAGAGCATTCTGGGTTTTTAATGTTCACAAATTTAGACTAGCTGTTTTTCAGAGGAGCGGCAGAGCTTGCCTGTTTGTCGTTACCCTTACAAACAGGTGCCCATGGGTATGACGTCATCATAAGATTTTTGCCAGAGTGCAGAGTTGGAACTATAAAGCTCGATGACCTTGATCACAAAGAATTAGGAGAGGAAAGAAGAAATCCCGAAACGGTGGCAGAAGATGAAAATTTCAAATAACCTCCCGAAAAAAGGATTCTTGCTAAATTTTAACTTTCGTGCTGTAAATGAAGAGTGGAACTTATTTGTACAAAGGATTCCGACTCTCAGGCCAGAGCTCGATTTTCGAGGAGAGGACCTTGACAAATGTCGACTTCTATGCAATGCGGAGGGGGGGGGCTTGAGAAAAAAGGAGTATTAGATCATAGCTGACCTTGAGAGATGGAATTCAAATTTCCTTTTGCCATCAAGAGGTCAAAGAGAGAGAGGGAGAGAGAGATGAGAGAAGCGGTATTTCGAGATTGAACTCATTGTTACTTTCCTCCACTAAAGATCGCTAGAACGACCACTAAACATTGCCATCATGCTGTACCTACGTAATACGGTATTCACAAAGACCTACGCGTGAGAGCAAAATGCTCAATCTTCACGCTTATCGTCTCATATTTTATATCTTTTGCAGATTATATGTCCGGACTCGATACGCGAAGAAATGATCCGTTACGACATGAACGAGTTTGTCACTTTTATAAGATACATGGCGAAACCACGGAGTTTATTCTTTACATTTACCCAAAAACTGTCGATGTTGGAACACGCGAGGAATTTCAACTTCAAGGACCCGCTTCCGGAAGAAACAGCCAAAGAACTGCGAAATATATTGATATCCCAACCCTGGAAATACGCACCGTGTCCGATACTCGCGACGAAACTTGAGGAAAATTTCCGTACAGTGATTCGCTCTATGATTCATTCTTCGGATGCCATTCTGGGTAAAACTAAAATGAGATGGATTCTGACGTACGAGAATGTGGACGTAGATAGACACGATGATTCGAGAGTCCCTGTCAGAATGATGAAGATAGAACCAGAACCGGAACCAGTCGACGATGTCCCAGTTAGCCGAGTACTTCGAAGTAGAAGTAAACTTAATGTACCAAATTTGAATCTACCAATCGGATCTCAGACTCTGAGTCTGAAAAGTAAGACTAAAAAAAGTCTTCGGTACGCTGAGTTGCAAACTTTGAAACGCGAAGAGATTCTTAGTTGGTAAGTTTTTTTTTTTTTTGAGAAAATAGACGAGTCAATGAAAAAAATTTTTGATATTCCTTCTTCTTGCAGGGAGACTAATTGCGGATTACCTTCACAGCCGCGAAAACGAGGACGTCCCTTGAAAGCTGCAAAATTGATGATCACAGAGGGGAAAAACGTCAAGGAAGAATCGAATTTTAACGTAGAGATGCCGGTGGTCTTTGTGACGAAGTAAATATAACATTCATTCACACCAATCAACCATGATAACTCGAATAAAGTAGTTTTAGTGATAGAACTTGAGTATATTTATGTGATGTGAGACTTCAAAAGTCAAGTATACCGAACTCTTCACTCTTCGAGCCGTGAGTTTTCAATTAAGTGCAAAGATCCTTTTTTGCGCCCTACAGATGATGTATCTGTGCAACTATCCCCGCGACACTATAAAGCGTGCAATATATTACAATGGGAAATAGAACAGATATAATTGAATATAATACTACAAAGAATCACAATAATAATAATTTTAGTGCCTGAAGTACCTACAAAGAAAAAATAAATGAATCTCTCTCTCAAAAAAAAGAAAAACGATCTGACGACTGGTTTTTTTCACAGAACACAAATACTGGAATCACAACCATCACCACGAAAACGAGGCCGCCCTCGTAAAGAAGCAAAATTGGTGGAAAATTTCTTTTCAAGGTAATATTCAAAAATGGAACACTAGTGTAAAGATCATATGAGAAATTAATTTTAAAAAATTAGAGGCCATTGCAGGATTGCAATGGCAGCAGGGAACCCGCAACCTGCCCCTCTCGTGATCACGTTGGCGCAATATGAGTTGGCTGGGCTCTTTTCAGTGTACTGCATGTATTTTAGGCCTGATATTGAAATTTTTCAAAGCCCCTAAAGTAGGTCAAGATCAAGGTCATTGATGATGTAATGAAGCATCCCGGCTGAAGTTGAATTTTTTTCAAGTCGCTCAAGTAGGTCAAGGTCATTGATGACGTCATAAGGCGCCGCACGTCACGTCACGTCACGTCACGCAGTTCACAGGAACTCCCGTACGCGGACGTTTTCTGAGGATGTAATCTCCCTAACAAAATGGATAGCGGGTTCCCCGCTAAAAAGCAAGGACTTCATTTTTAATATGATTTTTAAAAAAATAAGCGAAATTTCACTGAACAACATAAAAGTGAAAGAAGATGAATATTGTTTCGACAAACTCGACTTTTGCTGCAAAAATTTTATAACTCAAGCAATCATCAAATAGATGATGCAATCGTTCTTCTTGTTCCGAAATTAACAAAGAATCACTCACCGACGTACTACCTACGAGTATGTAACGTTGTAGGGGTAGTACAACGTTTAATCGTGTAAGGTTTGGAGGGGAATTCTCGTTACACTTATGACTGGTTGGAAGTAGAACTTTCTCAGTTTCTTTTATTCCGTCCAATAACAGCTCCTATATGAAAATGTATTGTTAACCTCCGTGTTTTGAATTGATTTTATTTGTTTATATGTGAATGTTCCGGTTACGGATCTTTAATTTTCGATTTCCTTTCTTAATTAAAGGCAATCGGAAGTAATTATTCTAAGAACTTATTTTTTTACCCAATTTCTCGAGGTGCATAGTTATAAGTCGAAAAAGTTCACAGAACTCGTACCGGACGAGAATAGAAAAGACAGTATTATCGTGATAAAGTTAAAATGGAAAAAAATTTAGTGAAGTTTCACCTTTTATCAGAAGCTGGGCTCGATACGTAAACAACACTTTTAAACCTAAGTGCGATACAGCGTGTTGACGAAAGTGAAGTGTATGTCTTCTCGGCAGAAGTTCAAGCGTTATCAAACTATCCATTGCTGAGTTCAATGCAAGCTATAAAGATGGCAAAAGATACGATGAAGAAAAGGCACTCGAGAAAAACAATTCGCGTCACTTTGGCTATGTTTTACAAACATATGGTGATACTGATGGAAATTTTTGGTACCAGAACGTGTATCTTGAGGAAGGCTCCGTCAAATACATTCATGAAAACAAAGATTTGGATCCAGAAGCAGAGGCATCTGTCACCGTGCAAAGACGCAGCCTACATCATATTCAAAAGGAAATTGTATTGGAAAAATACAATGGGAAGAACTACAATGCAAACACATGACTCGAACTCTTTGATCAGAAATGCGAACGAACCCAAGTCGAGATGGACCAGTATCAGGATGTTTTACGTTTGGTATTGGAAAGCTATCCGGCGGATTGGTATATGGCAACGAAGAAAACTATTGGAAATGGAACATGGGCTACCTGGAAACGAGAATTTGTAGTAGCTTTCGGCAAGAAGGGATGGAATAAATTAAGAGAAGCATATAATAAAGTTAATGATTGAATTGATCAATTGGAATCATCCAGAAATAATTTTAGTAACTCTAAGAAACCTTGGGAAAAGAAAAATAATGTGGCACCGGATGTAGGAGACAAGAAAGGAAAAAATGGCGGGTTAGATCCTCGCTGTGTAGGTAGATTCTGCAAGAAATTAGGAAAAGAAGGAATGATGCACCCTGAAAAGGCATGTTGAACTAATCCAAATGGGGAAAACTACAATAGAAAAGGGAAAATGAGTAGAAGGCCGAGTCCGGTTAAAATAGCCATGTGGAACGGAGTGTCAAATCTGTAGGTGTACGGCGGAGAAACGGGCTGCCTACAGGTTCATTGCTGCAGGGACAACAAAGGCTCACGGAGAGACCTTCGAGTCGCACAGAAAACTCGTCGCGCGATGGTTTTGGAAAAACTAGGCTGCAGCAATCTTGTGTAAGATGGTCGTTGTCTCTCTAGGTCGTTGTTAGTCCGAATTAGCTCTGTTGTCAAGGTTTGGAGCAAACGGCTATCCCTTGTTGCTCACTGGGGCGGGATGATGTAACGTTGTAGGGGTAAAACAACGTTTAATTGTGTAAGGTTCGGAGGGGAACTCTCGTTACATTCGTGACTGGTTGGAAGTAGAACTTTCTCAGTTTCTTTTACTCAGTCTGATTAGTGATTACAGCTCCTATAGGAAAATGTATTGTTAACCTGCATGTTTTGAATTGATTCTATTTGTTGATATGTGAATGTTCCCGTTACGGATCTTTATTTTTTGATTTCATGATTTCATTTCTTAATTAAACGCAATTGGAAGTTATTATTCTGAGAACTTATTTTTTTACTTGTTTTCTTGGGGTGCATAGTTATACCTATTTGTCCGATTCCCAAGTACACTTACGCATTATCATGATCTAATTTTTCTTTTCAAACAGAATTTGCAAAAAGTTTACTACGAACTCGCCATATTTTCATCAGCTTTACTTGAAATTTTCATGTAATTAAAAACAAAGTGATCTCATTAGTCTATGCTAAGAGCTATAGGCAAAAGAGCCTGAGGACTCAAAAATCTCTCATATGCCCCTCGTGTAACGGATTTTAACAGTTACTTTGGTGCTATTGAAGTACGTATTCTACCGTCATTTTCATGATCTATAGGTACGTAAGAGCGAGATCTACCGGTGCCACCATGCGTTCTACAAGACGTTTGCACATGAAAGTACACATTCTACCCAATGACTCACCATGTGATTGATGGTGCGTCGAGTACAAGTTTTTGCTACAATTTTTATGATTGGAAGGGAGGAGAATGGAGTAGTAAGTTAAGGTTTGGCAACAAGTATATATGTAAGAACACACTTTAAATGAGAAAGTGAGGGGAGTCCCCTCCGACTTGGACCACTATTGTTGGCAGATGTGGCGAAAGAACGAGCCTGACTAATTCCTTGCATTCCTTAAGGATGTTGGAGCAACATTCACATAATGAATGACTCAAATCATGGCCACCTCAAATTCATGACACATTGACATAATGACTCGAATTCATGACAATACTTCTGACAAAACCCTTTTGAGGGTTGCTTTTGAAAGACGTGCCAGCCGACCTCCTTGGGGTGTCTTCTGGGTAAGGCTAACTGGCTTGCAAACAACCTTGTACAACGCACTAAAATAAGGATGGTAGAACAAACTCTCAGCATCGCCGTAGATTGCAAATAAGCACCGATACTTCTACTCACGTCAAAAGCACATGGGACGGAATCTGGCGGAATCACCTGAGTCAAATGTGATATGTAGGTTCTCTAACGAATGGTACAATAATTATTTTTGAATTCTGTCAAAGCAGGCTGATGGCTGATATCTGCATCTACAGTGTTCTGTGTTCACGTCAAAAGACACAAAAAATTTTCAGCGTGGTTGTAACAAAAATACTGTATTTAAAAATTTTGGTTTCTCGAAAATGTACCAGATTTTCCAAAAATTGTAGAGAATAAAAAATTGATGTAAATATTTCGTAATCCTCTTCTAGTAGCCTAAAATCTGAGCCTTCGCAGTCAAAGAAACGAGGACGTCCCAGAAAAAATGAAACAGCCGTCTTGTCCAAATTTACGGAAGAATTATCGCAATCTTCTAAGAGGTAAATGATAAATTATAATCACATTAACCTACTAGTGAATTCTCTTATCTAGGTATCTGAATCATGGGCGAGGATAAGTGACAGACGCCTGTCGCACGGTCTGCCCCCAAAAGTGTTATATATTTTAGATGAACTCAGGCCAATGCATGCATGTACGCACTCATCGAGAATGTTTCAAAAAATTGAAGAAATGACCTGATGCAAATTTGTATTTTTTAGGGAAGAAAAATCTTGCAATCAATCATCATCGGAGCCGCGAAAACGTGGACGTCCCAAGAAGAATATAAAACCTTCATTATGCCCGGGAAAACTGCCGCAATCTTACACGAGGTAATTTTATAGAAATCCACGGCTTCATAAGCGAAAAAAAAAAAAAAAAAAAGTGAAACGTAGGGAACTTGTTTTATGGGTCTAATTGAATTTGGTTTGGGAAATCTTGGAGTGTCTAAATTCTTTGAGTCCCTACAATTATAGTGTGTAAAGCTTCAAAGTCGAAAGTTTTTCAAAGTCCTTCAGCTTTCACGTAATATAATTCAAAAGAAACTTGTAAAAATGTGGACTTCCGACCTTCTTACGTCACGATTTGATGACCTCATAGGTCAGTTTTCACCGGTCACCATTTTTTGACCCCTACAGAACAAGTTCCCTTTTAAAACTGAATAATGTGCGAAAGAAAAAGCGATTTGTTGGCAACCGGAAAAGGTCTCAGTCCAAACCTCTCTGGAATAAAGCAAAGGGGTATTATTTTCTTAATCTTGTCCTTTCGTTATTCAATGGTAAAATTTACCAAAAAATTCTCCTAAATAGATGCGATCTTTATGGAGATGGTAATATTAGGATTAATTTTCTACTCAGGGGGAAAGAGGGAAGAAGTCTGACCCCTTCATGAAGGAATTAAGCTAAAAATTTTCAAACTTAGATCTCCACGGAGAAAAAGAAATTGTGGCAGAAAAGCTAACATTGTTCCTCGAGAGACACCGAGTATGGTACTTTACATATGTGCTTCATCTCGGAGGCTAACGGGCGGACGGGTTCCCCCGCTCTGTGCTTCCTTCTATGCTAGTATTATGGGTGGGCTACACTTTATTGAAACTCATATTGAGTGGAAAAAGGTGTAAGTAGAGCGTTTAAAATTGAAAAAGACTTTTCAAATGTACAATTCTACTTTAATAGTTGCTTTTTACAAAAGTACTATCGTGTGTTATCCCATCATCAGTTGTGTCGCAACTGAAGAAAAGGCCTTAAACAAGAGTTTTTATAGTATAACACTGTGATCTTATTGGCTGTAACAATGCTGTGCTGTGATTGGTTCACTCAGAGACTTATTCTTACACTATTTAGACAATGCGTTCTTATTGGCTAAAACATGCTGCTTAGTGCTTAGTGATTGGTTCTCATTCTAAAGCTAAATACGGTGTTCCTAATGGTTAACTGGTTTCCTGCCATCTTATTGGTCAACTCTGTTGTTCTTCTCTCGTCCAATCACCAGGCCGAATAATTTTTCGCTGTCGAATGTGACTACATTGTTCAAGAGGAAGGCTTTCTTCATCTTGGCTTTTGCAATCTCCATTTGCTCCCAGAGTTTTCTTCTTTTCAAGCGATTCTCTACACATATGATTTCAAATATCCCATCTCCATTGTGGTGTTCCTCATTACAGTGTTTGCCAAACAGTGATTTGCCATCTTCTTTCTCCTTTGACTTTTTGTGCTCCTTCTTCCTGATCTCAAACTTTCTCCCAGTCTCACCAATGTATATGCCCTCGCACTGGTCACAACTGAGCTTGTAAACTCCACTCAAGCTCCCCTCGTCTTTGGCTTCCGTCTAATCGTTGCTAATTCTTTTCACCATGGGTAAGTTATTCTGGATACCCACATTTACTTCATAGCCATTGAACGCCTTTATCACTTTATTTGTATACTTTCCTATGTATGGTATTGATCTGGAGTACTTTCTCACCGTGCTCTCATGGGTTCCCTTTTTAGTTTCCATTTTCCTAAAGATTGCCTCCACCACACCACTACGGTAGCCATTGGTTTTTGCGATCTGCTTTACTACCTCTATTTCTTTCCTCTTCTCTTCATTGTTCTTTAGTACAGAAATAGCTCGATGGCAGTAGTTCTGAATTGCCGCTAGCTTGTGCTTAGGGTGGTGGTAGGAGTCATTTGGGATGATGATGTCTGTACGTGTGCGTTGGCTTCCTGTAGATTTTGTACTCTATTCTATTACTATCCAGTGTGAGTGTAAGGTCCAAATAGTTGATGGTCTCATTGCCTTTTTCCACTGTGAATTTGATGCTGTCATTCATCACATTCATTTCCAAAAGCAACAAGTCCACCTGTCTGTTAGTGCCTGTCCACACAATCAGGATATCATCTACATATCTGGCCCAGTGCTTGATTGAGTTTCTGAACTTGCTGCCCTTCAATATCTTGTTTTCCATGTCGTTCATGAATATCTCTGCCAGGATTGGTGACAACGGTGATCCCATCGCAAGTCCCCTCTCCTGGTCGTAGAATTTGTTATTGAAGCGGTAGTAGTTCTGGCTCAAGATCTCTTCCACTATATTGGCGTACTTTAGTCCATCAGGATTCCCATGATATTTATTCTTTTTGAGCAAAGTGAGAAGTTCCTCTTTCAGTATGGTTCCAAACATGTTAGTCACATCAAAGGATATCAGCTTGTCGTTACTCTTGATTTCCAACTTGTCCAGTTGCTCCATCAGTTCTCCGTTGTTTCTGATGCTCTTTCTTGTAGCAAACTGGTAGTTTTCCTTCAAGAATGTGGCTACAATCTTTGCTATCTTGTAGCAGGGTGATTGGATGCTGTTGACCAGAGGTCTCATTGGACGGTTTGCTTTGTGGAGTTTTACAAGCCCCTTGAGTCTTGGTGCTACCGGGTTCATTTCAAGCGTCCTGCCATTACCAGATACATTGTTCCGTTTCAACACAGCTTTCAGGTCCTCTTGGTATTTCTGTGTTGGGTCCTTTGTCAGCTCTTTGTATCCATTGGCTGCAATGTACGACTCCACTTTTTGGGTGTAGTCATCCTTATCCATCAACACTACCGTGCTGCCTTTGTCCGCCTTCGTCAAAATCAGGTTGTTCTGTCGGATCTTCTTTTGGAGATCTGTGACCTTCCTCTGCATTACTTGCGTTCTGACATCGGTTCGGCACAGATTCTCTTTAATGTCCAACAGTACTTTCCCAATTCTGGTTCAAGCTTCTTGCCTCACATCGTATTTCATGGTTTGGATTACTTGCTCGCAGCTAATGGCCATACTTTCAAGCTGGCGCTGGTTCAGCCTTTCTGGTTTCACGTATTTAATGCCTTTGTCCAGCAGTCTTTTTTCTTCCACCGTGAAAGTAACGCTTGAAAGGTTCTCGGTTCTGGGAGCAAATTTGTGCGTAGCTGTTTCGGTCTCTCTTTCTTTTCCTTCTTTCTTCCGGGTCAATTCAGCAAGCTTCTTCCTAATCTTTTTTGTTTGGGCATCCACTCGTTTATCCACGTAGCCTTCTCCTTTTTTGTCATCTCCTCTTCTAGCAACAAGTTCTTCAAATTCCAGAGGGTGGAGTGAGTTGACCAAATGGAAATGTTGATCATACAATAAACCATTCAAAGTGGTGATTTTCCTGTAGAGTTCATTTATTTCGTTCTTTATCCTCAGTTTTTCGGCTTGTATTTTAGTGCGTTTTGCTGCTGCGCTGTTCCCTGGTAGCTTGATAGTCGCATACTTGGGAATAATGCCTCACTTTGGTGTAATACATCGTTTTATCAATTTGAAGAGAATAAGACTACAACCGCGACCACAAACCAACGGACTACAGAAAATACAAATACAAAAATTACATCTCGCGATGGCGTTGGCGTGAAAATGCCCCCTCAGAAAATGAGTTGGCCGGGCTTATCTCAGTATACTATATGCTAGGCCTGATATAATGAAGGCTGGAAATTGAATTTTTCCAAGTCCCTAAAGTAGGTCAAAGTCATTGATGACGTCATAAAGCGCGGCATGTCACGTCACGTCACGCAGTTCACAGAAACTCCCGGACGCGGACGTTTTCACTATAAAGTCCCCAAGTGCTCAGATGGTCGACAAACTTACTATACTGATGGAAAAATATGTATTCAAAAAGTTAAACAGGAAGACTTTGTATAAATTATTTTATGTCGATGTTTTAGCGAAACAGAATCTCGTAAATTATCCTCGCAGCCTGTGAAACGAGGACGTCCTAGAAAGGTCGCGGCAGCTCCATTGTACGCAGAGAACCTGTCGCAATCTCACCCAAGGTGAACATAATGTGTAAAATTGAATAGTAAGAAGTAGGAAGAGGGAAAGAACTTTGTTAGCAACCACCTCATACGCAAAAATTCCTAGGTTCAAACCTTTGGAAAAGAGCGGAGGTTTGTTCGTACCGTACTTTAAAAATAAAAAGTATTTGATATAAATTATTTGTATCCGTGTTTTAGAGTATCAGAATCACGTGAACCATCTTCGCAGCCTGTAAAGCGAGGACGTCCCAGAAAGGTTAAGACAGCTTCATTGTGCGCGGAAACCCCGGAAACCCGATTACAATCTCATCCGAGGTAAATATAATGTGTAGAATTCAATAAGAAGTATAGGGAGAAGGAGAGAAATTCGTTAGCGACCGTTTTGTGCGTAAAAAGTCCTAAAGTCAAACCTCTCTGAAAAGAAAAGGAGCAGGAGTTTATGCGTACTTGAAAAGTGAAGAAAAAATTATTTGATAATACTTGAATTATTTTGTATCCGTGCTTTAGTGAAGCAGAATCTTGTGAATTATCCTCTGAACCACGGAGACGAGGACGTCCAAGGAAAGCAGCGACAAACATCTCATACATCGACAAGTTTTCGCAGTCTTCTACAAGGTATTTAAGAGTATATTTCCCTACTTGAAAGGGTGTTTGCAGTACGAGCTCGTGAACCGAGGAATTATGCCATTACAAAATCCAGTACCTCTTATTTTTTCATCATATCCTCCGCTCTACGCTTTGTACACGCTTATATCCACCGTACAAAGTTGAATTGACGTATCTGCACAACGATGATCAGCGGAACAAGCTTCTAGTTCTAACAATGTCATGAGCATTGTTTTCTCAATTGTTATTTTGTTGATACGGCAATTCAAGTTTGTTTGTCAGTTATGGCCGATGCTCGGTCCATAGCCGGACCGGCCCGAGTGGCTAACTGGCGATCGTCAAGGGCCCAGGCGAAAATAGAAGCCCGTGAGGGCCTCTAAAATATATCAGATATTGGGAAGGGGCAAAACAATTATCCGTGGCCTTGGGCGCCGTTTTCGCCCAGGGTCCTGAAGTAAGCCAGATCGGCCATGGCTCAATCTACCTCTTGTATGGTTTATTGTACGTACCTGAAATGTCGAAAAAAAAACTATTTGATATATCTAAATTAATTTTTGTCCGTGCTTTAGTGAAGCAGAATCTTGTGATCTATCCTATCAACCACGGAAACGAGGACGTCCAAGAAAAGTAGCAACGGATGTCTCATGCACCAACAAACCTTCACAGTCTTCTACAAGGTACCCAAGAGTATAATTATTTCTACGAGAAGGGGTGAGGGGAAGGTTTGTCTGAAAGATTCTTCGTAGTACGAGTTTGCAAGATGAGAAATTATGTCTGATTCGTGATAAATGTTCTACTGTACAAGAGTATTTTGTTGAGAAAGTCGAAAACGATGAAAATTGTTGACCTATGAAAAAAACTCGCAGCCTACTTCGTACGCTGCTTGGAATTGCCTTCATTAACTGATTTAACGGAGGCAAGCAGGTAACCTGTTTCATGGAGATTTCTTATCGAATATAGCTCAATATCCAAATTTTTTCCAAGTCCTTTTCCCATCATAGGTACATCATATCTTGAAAGTCGATATTTTTTCTATCCATCCTTTCTGCCATAAGTTGCCTTTTTCTGAGTCCCGAATCTGCCGGATGGCGCCCAGCACCCGTCCTTTTTCTTCGATTAAACCCCCCGCAAAAAACAGGCTCCTTGTTAAAACCACTAGCTTAATTCAACTTAAGAGTCATCAAGCCGCTTCTTTGTAGTCGTAATGCTCTAGCAAATATCCAAGTATTATGTACTTAGACCGTGAAAGAAGTAGACCGAGCACAGTATACTTCATGAATCATTGAAGGGGCGGTATGACAAGAATAAACAATGAGGCACTGGACCTCATCAGGGCTTCGCGGTTGTCGGCGGAGAAAGGAGACGCTACACGTCCTCGCTCGTTCACCCACGTTGCCCATGAGAGGATCCAGTGCCCTTCATTTTCTTACGCTGATATTTGCCGAGCCAAGTTGAATTCACATACCTGCAAAAGTACGATCAGCGGAACAAGCTTTAGCATAGACTACGGTCAACAGTATCATGAGCCTTATACTCCTAATCGTTATTTTGTAGAAACATCAATTCATTTTTGTACGATAGATACGGCCAATGCTCAGTCTACCTCCCGTATGCTCCAAGTGTATTTTCAATCTTTATCCTCATGCTGTTTTTCATGTCCAGGTTGATAACAGTGATCAAGAAAATTCAACTTGTAACGAACGAACTTGTTCACAACCAAAGTGATGAAACCTATACGATCTTACTGCCAGAAAACGGAAAGCAGCCTGAAGAAAACTTGCTGCCGGTGGATCATTAAATAAGTAATATCAAAATATAATATTGAAAAACCAAGAAATAAGCGTTTCTTAGATGCGGGCCACCAATAAATGTCTAGACTGCAGGACGGCCGAGAATTGTGAGAACAATGCTACCAATTTCTTGAGGTTTTTCAAATTAATTTCGCGGTGATCTCATTCAATTTCTCGATTGCAATCTATTGTGGCTGTGTCGGAATCTAATAACTGAAACCTAATTGCGAGAAACTCTAATCAGCTGCAGTCGTCGTAACGGAAAAGGTTTCTTTAATTTTTGCTTCCTATATTTCGTAAGTTTTTAAAAGTCTAAAAATTTATTAAAAGTTCCGAAGATTTATTAAACGACTTTTGAAATTGCTGGAAGCTCCTATACCTACGTTGTATATATTTTATAAAGTTTGAAAAATTTTCTATTTATTTGTACGGTACAAATTATATTACATATTCTCCTTCTGAAGCAGTCTCGGATTCGTTGGTATGATTTTAGTCTTTCAAGTCTGCTTTCAGCTAAGGCTTTCAGAGAATGAGAAAATACATAAATGCTTTTTCCATGGTATTCAACACTACAAGAATAATAGGCTGATAAATCCAGAGAAGTTCGAACCTAGGAATTTTTGGGTATAAAGGAAGTTCTTTCCCTCTTCCTACTTCTTCTTGGGTAGAAATACTTGGCACGTTTAAAACAGAACGTTTTACCCCGATAGCAGATGAACGTATAGGAAAAGATGAATGAACTCTTAGGTACCGGTAGTAGGAGTGAGCGATGAATCATTCACGGTATTTCGTGTCATATTACCGATAAAAGAGAATATCAATACAGATATTTTATGAATTATCGACGTTTTTGTTCGTAAAAAATGATGGACATAACTTTCGTCGAGGATTTCTGCACAAGCGACGATGAAGAGTAGAACGCCAACTCGAACGTATAGCCTATACTACAATGTTTCCAGTGGATCCGACCCTATAACTTCAGAAAAACTGACAGATGAACGGAAACTATTGAGACGAAAAGAATTCCCCTGATAATTCCATCACGAATAGCGATTCATATTCGATCGTTGGTACCTGAAAAGAAAAATTTTCTTCATGTTTACAGCATTCGAAACGACGTCCCGTGGAAATACACACCTAAAAACGATAATCAGAAATCACTTCAACCACAACTCGCGCATTTCCCTCCCCTCAACGAACCCGTCTGTTTATCGCAAAATAAGACTTGACATATCAATCTCCGAAGACTTACGTTTATTCGAAAGAAAAATAAATAAATCTGCGAGAGGTGTAAAAATTGCGTAAACACATGCTAAATCTAAATAATAAAAATAATTTGAATACAAACCCGGTTCGATGAGAAGAATTCCACGTTCTGTTGTCAATATTGTTCTTGGATAGAATTTGATTATACCTTGGATCTAAAGATGAGAATTCATATTATGGCTATGGCCAGCACGCGTACTGGAAACCTCATTTGAACTGCATAGACGTGATCTGTTTTCGAAGGACAAACAAGAGGGATATACATCCTTTGGATCGATGACGGTCCTTTGAATGCAAACCGCTTCCCAATTCAGGGCGCCGAACACGAATCACAGTTGAATTTAACGTACCCGAAAATTGACACGATAATGCACGCGCGAAAGTAAATTCCTGAAATATTTAACTGGGATATAATACATCGTTCCGGAACCCCTCGATTTCGCGAAATTAATTTCCAAAAATTATACCTCGGTATCGGGTGGACTTCAATAACGGCAATCTAAGCAGCTCAAACAATGTAAAAACTTATAAATTTTCGTAACTCACGTTCAAATTTTTTATAAAAATTCGGCCAAAACGTGTTTTCGAAATTCTCGATGTATTTGAGTTTTCATTACGAGATCGTAGCACACCGCTTCGTACGTATGCTGGCGAACAACGACTGACTCCAAGTAGTCCGATCACTTGTACGTCTTTTACGGCGCTATGCCGCGACCTGCTCGAATCTAGATAAGACTCAATAGAAGTAGAAAAGATAGGAACAAATAGGAACAAATAGGAATTAGAGGATAGACAGATGGAGTACAATATAAGAGAGAGAGAAAGAGAAATGGAGAAAAGGAAAAGACGACAGGGTTGCGTAGTAATAATTTTTCAAGGCGATGCAGACCGAGACATAAGCGTCAAATTCGTTCCTCACCAATACACATTACACACTAACACATACGGTGTCCCAAGCCACAAAAACGGGTCCCGTTTGAATACAAATGAATTGTACCTACGGTTTGGCAGAGGTAGATGGAAGTTCAAATTTGTACGTATCTTTGGAAATATTCAGTCGATATATCTGGAACTATATCCTGTATTGTGTCGAAAGCATCAACCAATTCTGTTTTCACTGCGGTGGTACAATCTATCGCGAATTCGAAAAGAAAATGTCTCGCCACTTCGACGAGAGCATCTTTTGGCCAAGGTTGGAACCAGTCCACCGTGCAACCGGATACCAAGGCAGGGATCTGCATCACTCGATTACGAAACCGTTCTTCAACCTGATAAAAATAAACAAAGAGAATTTCGCACATTTGCGCAGCGAAACCGAACAAATTCTCCTTTTTGCTCAGCTTCCCATTATTAGAGTGTAGGACGACCATAAAAATTTTTCCAATGAACTTCAAGCATTGCAGGAAAACTTGTGACATCATAATCAAGAGATTAAAATTATATTGGTCTTAGGATAGGAGGAAAAAACGCAGCATCCACCGATAATACACTCAATTGTTTACCGAACTGTATAGCTCAGTGTTTCCCAAACTCAATTCTACGACAAAAGTGTGTCGGAAAAAAAACAAGAGGAATTGATGAGAAATATGCAGGTTTGAGAATAGGTGACATGTGTGGATATTGGTGCAAAAAAGAATTATGAAAACAAAACGGCTTTTCTTGCTCAGGATTATAACAAAATATATTTTGAAAACATTTTTTCAGTATGCCGCGAAATTCATTTTGTGCATTTTGTGCGCTGCGAGCCTGAAAAGTTTGAGAAACACTGCTATAGCCTAACTTGTTGAAAAATTTTTGAAATGTGGTAAGTAGAACGATTAGAACAAACTAGCAGAAATGCCCGTCCTTTGGACGGAACCCTTATACGTGCCATACTCTAGATTTTCCTACCCACCCGACCACTGACCAGTATGCAATCTACCAAAGACTGAATCCATAATTTCGTACGTCGAATTTTCTACAATAGTTTTGGATCACAAATCATGTAACTTTTCTATAATAATATTTGACAAAATCGTTGAACCAACAGCTAACGCTATACTACCTTTGTCACAAAATTATTTGATTTTCCTTCTCACTCATCACTGACCTTGAAAAATTCTAATACTTATATGAATGATGCCCAAAGTAAAATAATACGCCCCATGATCGATAAACTTGGACCACTCCTCCTAACTATTTCTTCTCTGAATTTCTCACCTGCAGTTCTTAACGCCACAGACCATCACCCTAATTTGTTTAGAGCTCGGTTTTAACCGCCTAACTCACTCTCCTAATTATACTCTATGACCTTTGTACCCTCATTACCCGCATCGAAACATCCGTCGACCCTAATTAATATCTATGAAAACTTCAAATTTCTCCAAAAACGCCAGGTATGGTAATGCTCACTGAGAAGAAATTTTGTTTCCTACTTTTTTTTTCTTCATGAGTGGTCGTCTTCTAATCACGACCAACACCGTGAAGAACAAATCTAACCCTCATACGTGCTTCGCCCGAGCCCGTAATTACCAAAAGTTCCACGATGCCCTTCTACTTGTACAACTACTCTTTCTCAATCCCATCTATTCTCTGATCTCTGGGCTCCTTCCCTTCCAGCACGTCAAAACTTTCTTCCATCCTCAACGATTAGTCTGTATGTTCTCTGATTGATACCACGTCATGAAAAACTTTCCTAACTCACTGGATCTACAAAAATCAAGCACTTCCACACTCACTCACATAAATACCGCCGCTCACTCGTGCGATTTTACTGCCCGCGAACAATATTGAGCAAGGCATTGTTAACTGTAAACTTATTCCCAATCGTCATCGTCCGACTTGTCCTTGTGACACCTCACTCACCAAGAAAGGAAACTACCCGCAGAAGATCACATGCCGTTATTGATCATATTCTTAGGCACTTGATATTAAGCCTTAACGACCCACTTAATACTCTTGTATTCATACGACTCTACTCGTTCACATCCATTATTCATAATACAAAGCACTCTTACTATTGATTTTTTTTGCATCCATGTAGCTCAATTCACGCATCTTCCAATCTACGCACCCGCACTCTGCTGACTCAATTCTCTCCTACTCTCTCTGGAATCTGAACTATTTAAACACTTTGAATTGAACCATCTACTCCTTATCTTATCATCCACTTCTCCTTAGCCTCCCCCAAATGTCCGACTCGATCTAGCTAATAATCTCCAAGATCACAACACTGTATACCAACAATACATTATAAACATTGTCTCTATACCAATTTTATGACCCACCAGCCCTACTTTACCGGATCTAGTCTGAACTCGAAACAGGCAACGCTTACTTGATTCAAGAAATGATAATCAGTCATTGATTGAAAAAGTTGTAGGATAGGCCTTACACTCTTGTCTTTCTTATCTCCATCTCCTTACCTTTAGCTCAAATTTCAACACGACTCTTATTCAACTAATTTCCCAAATCAGCACATTCATTTATTCCTGCAATCTCTATCATCTGTTAATTATACATCTGTCTACATCCTGTGGATCCGGATCACAACAACTTCCCTTAACATAAAGCCCGGAAAAATAAGCATTCAAACAAACTAAGAGGAATTGTAAGTGAAGCAGTCCCTTCGACTTGTGTAAGGGTCATAAAGAAATCATTCTCACCCGCCACACAATTGGTCATACGCGTTCCACCCATTCCAGCCTTTGCAAAAATTTTATCCATTGACTATCTCTTCACCTGCTCAACTAATTATCCTCAACCCCCGCTATAAATACACTCTGATCATCCCTCAATCAACCACCAACAACGATTGACTTGGGGTGCCGGCAAGTTGGTCGACCTGCCGGTTGGTCGAGTACCTAGTTGGTCGACCTGACCTGCCGGTTGGTCGACCAAGTTGGTTGAGAAAAAAAGTTGTAAAAATTTTATCCATTAATATAAATCAGTGATTTTCCGCCTTCAAAAGCTTCGGGATACTACTAATACGACATCAGCGAATGACTCAAGTTTCGTGTACTTACTCGCACTTTAAATCATACATTACCTTTGATCAAAAATTATTCAGTGGTATTTCCATTTTAATCAGTGCATTTACCGCGCTATTCAGAATAATGACTTAAAAAAACGGTACGATACGGACGCAGTTTTCGCGTTGAAAATGCGTTATTTGTCGGCGCTCGCATTCGTCCCCGTAGATGATGTTATTCGCGTGTTCGAAAATCTCATAGATAGTAATCATTTTCCAGAGGAGGCTGAGGACGTCGTCCAATATTTTGAAGATGAATGGATTGGAAGATTGAGAAGCCGACAAAGTCGGAAGCCTCCATCATATCCCCTTTCTTTGTGGAATTGTTACAATGCCACTCTAGAGGACCTCCCCAGAACAAACAATG
The DNA here is from genome assembly GCA_035079395.1 of Aspidiotus destructor. Lineage (NCBI taxonomy): Eukaryota > Metazoa > Arthropoda > Insecta > Hemiptera > Diaspididae > Aspidiotus > Aspidiotus destructor. Next base: position 2,123,328 of record JAVHKZ010000003.1, on the reverse strand, counting down.
CGCTTGAGGGCTGGCATCGTGGTTTTGATGCGTTATGCACCCGATACTACGAGTCATTATGGGAAACCATTCAGAACTTCCACAGGGAGCAAGCCCTTAGTGAGGTAACAATGGAAAACAATGTGGCTGGTGGCCCACCGCCTGCAAAGAAGAGGCGCATTGTGACAAATCAAAGCCGACTCCAGTCAGTAGTGATTTCGTATGAAGACACAGAAGATGTGTTGCAGTACCTACGAGGTATTGCCCACAATATATCGTATTAAATAAATTTGATCCATGTCATGAAATTTTTTTTTACTTCGTTTTTTAATGTTGTGACCAAGGCATTTTTATATTATTACTCATTTCAATTTTTAAACTTATTTTTCAAAGCAAATAAAAATTTTTTCAGTGATTATATTCTGTGCATCTTTGGTCGACCAACTACTAGACACTCAACCAACCGGCAGGTCGACCAACTTGGTCCGATCAACTTGTGGTCGACCAACTTGCGTTCGACCAACTTGACCGGAATCATTGACTTGTCTTCATATTTAAGAATAATTCATATTCGTGGAACTTTATAATCCTTCCAGCACTTACTCTCTTTTTTTTTGTACATACGACTCTCTTCCCTTCACTTTGCAGTATAAAATAACAAAAACTTTCCAAGTCGTCATCTGCTAAGTCGTATGTACTCTGAAATTGTAATAGCGCGTCTCACAAAAATTAGGCCCTTTAGTACATTTGTGCTTTGGCTTGAAGGAGCAAAATGGTGGTTTTTCCTTTGCTCAATACGGGCTCCATTTCTGTACTGAACTCAATTTTCATAAAAAAAAGTTACTTGAGCTCACTTAGGCATATTTTGTATGTCACCATCACCTCACCTTTTCTTTCTCTCTTTTTTCTACTTCTTTTTCTTGAAATAGACGGAATTATTGTCAACATTTTTTTTTATTTCAAAAACGAGTGTAACAGTATACGTCATAATAATGGGCCATACTTATCGCCCTTTTAAATCAACGAAGAAATATGGAATGTAAGAATTACGAGAAATATAAAATTTGATAATAACCAAAAAAAAAATACAAAAGACTTAAATAGAAATAACGAATTTTTAAACTTTGGTACATAATGACGTTAATTAAAATTATAGAAAAAAGGTTTGATTTTTTGGGTTCTCACTGCACGTATGTCATATCAAAATGATTACCACTATCGTCTACTAAATTAAAACTGGGCATCGATGGCATTAATTTGTAACTCGAATCTTCCGACGAGCCGTTCTGTCTGAAATAGGTATTTTTGCACGTATCATTTGATTCGGATAACATAACGGAAGGATTTCGCACAAACGAATTAACACTATAGTCATTATGATGCATTTCCGACGGTAAGGGAATATTTTCATAATTATTAGAAAAAACAGGATTAGAAATGAGGCTGGCATTAGTTTTGGCGGAGAAGGTTGGCTGTTGTAATAAATCTTCTACCGGCGAGGGCTCCGGAGAAGGTTTCACGCAATTTCCTTTGTGATCGGAGTACATATTCTGCAGTCGTTCGTATTCTTCTCGAAGATCTTCAATTTTCAGTTTCAATTGATGATTTTGATTTTCTAAAATACTGGATTCCTACAAAATGAAGCAAAGTTAAGAGTTACTTTCCAATTCCACGAGATCCAGTTTTATGAATCGTTTAACAATATTATTCTACATAACCTTATTTACCTATAACCACAAATTGTGGTACCTACCTAACATCTATTTCTTGTTTATCTTTTACTTTGTGCAAAACTCAACTTCTTTTCATAAGCTAAATATGTGACCTGGAAGCGTTATCAATCCGCCGGTATGGGCCGTTCCCACCACTCCGGTAAACAATCTGAAGCACTCTGAAGCACTCTCAAGCACTTGGGAATTACTACCCCTGTTTTTCCCTTTCGAAGCCTGCTTGAAGCTCGCTTGAAGCACTGAGAGGCCCAGTTGAATCCCTTTTGAAGCCCTGGGCTGCTTCAAGACGGCTTCAACTGGGCTTCTCAGTGCTTCAAGCGGGCTTCAAGCAGGCTTCGAAAGGGAAAAACAGGGGTAGTAATTCCCAAAAGTTTCAGAGTGCTTCAGAGTCCTTCAGATTGTTTACCGGGACGCAGGAAAACCCGTATCTGCAGATTGATATTTGAACGCTTACTATTTTTGACTTGTTTCATGTCTTTGCTCTGACCTTACCCTTATTTGAAAATTTGCATGCGTGCGCGTGCGTGCAGATGACCTTGGGAATTAGGATTTTTTTCTCTCCAAGCCCTACCCTAATTTTGTTGAAAATGTGCGTGCGTGCGTGCGCACTTGTGTGGTCGATCTTTCTTTGATCGTGTAGTTAACTACTGGTATACTAGGCTTATACTAGGTCTGGGAATCCTGTATACTGTATCCAGTCCAAAGCTATACTAGGCTCCTCTATACCACAAGTTTATTCCAAGTAGAGGCTCGTATTAGTTTATACTAGCTGTACTTGGATTATCCTGGGAGGCTGACGCCATGAGTGACTTTGACCTACTTCAGGAACCTGAAAAATGTTGACCTATATCCTCATCGGCCTTCATTACGAAAACTATGCGCAGTATAATACGAATGCAGCACTCAAATAATTGTGCATCAACAAATATGATTAAAACTTATATAATCTTTCAGAAAAGACTGAAAGGATCGAACCACTTTGAAAAGTTGATACTAACTTTGAACAAAAGATCTTGCCTCTGTCGTTTTTTCATACGACACTTCGTCGCTGCAATTTTATTTCGTTCTCGTCTTCGTTTTCGCCGTTCCTCGTCCTCAGGAGTTAACTGAAATTGTCAAAAATTTAATTTGTTAGCGTCTTTATCAAGCTTTCACTAGGTATAGGTACGTCTAAGTACGACTTACTCCAAATTTAGAACTGTTGGGTTCACTATGAGATGAATTTCCATCATCCTCCTCAGTGTCCATACTGCTCTCGTCGTATTTCCCGCAGCTATCATGTAGGGAGAAATTCGTATCCACTTCATCGCTTACTGGAGTGTGATTTTTGCGTTTCCTCTCTAAGGTCAATTTTAAATTAGTTTTAATGAATTCCATTTTGATATCGGATGGTCTTTGAGGTGACGTCGGAGAGTCGACGGTACTGTTACTGCTGCAAGTGTCTGCTGAGAATGAATCAATAGACGCAGAAATTCTTTCGGTGGCAGCGTTATTTCCTTTCAGACATTCTTCGAGAGGACTGATAGCCGCCAACAAATTGAGTATTTCCGGAGTTTTTGGAATCCCGGTAACGGCATTGTTTTCAGTATCCTGATTTGACGAGATTAAATTATTGCGCCCCAATTCGGAACCACCGGGTTCTCCATTTACGCCGTACGTATTCATCGGAATTGGCATCTGTTGAGAAGAAGAAAAAAAGAAAAAAAAAGCAATAAATAAATATTTTGGATCATTTAAAATATGAACGTTTGTGACTCTTGAAGAATCTCGAGAAAACCTTGAGGTACTCTTTTCCTCATCCATCCAGGGACTCACAAATATCACCCTAAACTGATTCCAAAATTTGCGTCCGGGCGTATATACAGTTCTCTAGTGAATAGTATTATACTATCAAAATAAATATGTATACAATATACTGGAGATGAACTAGGCGAGGACCTTCCCCTGAATTGTACTACTTTTATACTAGCTTTCTACTGGGATTATAGAGGGAGAAGGAAAGCAAACTAAGTAGGTCTCTCTTTGATCTATTCAGTAAACTAACACTAGCTTCATACTAGGTCTAGGAATCCTGTATTTTGTATCCTTTCTTATGCCTCTTTTATACAGGCTACAGCTTACCTACTATACAGGGTGCGCCAAAGAGATGTTAACAGTTAAATGGGAATTTGGACTAAATTTGTTGTAGCGCAAAAATGCGAAACGTTACATGTATACTTTAAATGTACGAAATTTGTATCTCATTTTTATCTACAATTTGAGCCATATCCGAAGTTTCTACGACTTTTCTGAGCCGAGTTATGGACCAAAATGTGCCAAAAATTCAACAATTTGCCAGGGTTCCCAAAATAGAGCTTGAAAATTAATTAATTTACGCCATTGACCTGAACTTTGAAAATTTTGATGATAAGTTTATTTTTTCCTATGTGAATTTGGACGGAGAAACCGAAAAAAATTGTAACAAAATTCTTTGAAGCAGCAAAATGGGTGAATGAGCCCAAAAAGGGTCAAAATTTCACCAGATTAGAAGATTGTTTGATTTTTTGAATACTTATTTGATATGTAAGTGCAATTTTGCGCCAAGTCCGAAAAAAATGCTTACAAAATTCTTCGAAGCACCAGAATGACTCCATGGGCCCACAAAAGGGTCAAAATTTCCCCAGGTTGGGAAATTGGTCAAACTTTCAAATTATAATTTGATTTTTAAGCAAAATTTTGCGCCGAGTCCAAAAAAAATTCTCACAAAATTCTTTGAAGCATCAAAATGAGTTCATGAGCCCAAACCAGAGTCAAAATTTCCCCGGGTTGGGAAATTGGTCAAACTTTCAAATTATAATTTGATTTGTGACTGAAATTTCGCGCCGAGTCCGAAAAAAATTCTCACAAAATTCTTCGAAGCATCAAAATGAGTTCATGAGCCCAAAAAAGGGTCAAAATTTCCCTGGGTTGGGAAATTGGTCAAACTTCCGAATTATAATTTGATTTGTGACTGAAATTTCGCGCTTCCCTGGGTTGGGAAATTGGTCAAACTTTCAAATTATAATTTGATTTGTGACTGAAATTTCGCGCCGAGTCCGAAAAAAATTCTCACAAAATTGTTCAAAGCACCAAAATGAGTTCATGGGCCCACAAAGGGTCAAAATTTCCCCGGGTTGGAAAATGGGTCAAACTTTCAAATTCTTAGCCCAGAGTCCAAAAGACATGCTTACAAAATTCTTTGAAGCACCAAAATGAGTTCATGGGCCTAAAAGGGGTCAAAACATCCCTGAAGCAAAAAATTACCCAACTTTTGGTTCTTGACCAAAAATTAGCGTAGAGTCCGAAAAAAAAATAATTAAAAAAAATAATTGGAAGTACCAAAACGGCTCCATGTGTCCAGAAAGAGTCAGAACTTCCCCAAAGCATAAATTTGCTCAAGTTTTCAATCTTTACTTGCTTCTTGAGCAAAAAGTAGCGTACAAAGAAAACAAGAAAAGGATTCTGGAAAATTCTCTCGGTCCCGCGCAGATTGGAGTGTGATATTGTTAATCTCCTCTGCCGTTGTCATCTCGCAGTGACAGAACCATCATACCCCCTTATTTCCTACAAGCGGCAAAAATGAGAAGTCCTCCCGGGCTCGCAGAGAGTGATTCCCTGTAGCTTGTTTGCCGTTGTCAGCTTGCCTTAAGAGAACCATCAGACCCCTGTAATTCCTACAGGCGGCCAAAATAAGAAAATTCTTCCCGGGTTCACACGAAACAGAGAGTGATTCCCTGTAGCTTGTCTGCCGTGGTCAGCTTGCCGTGAGAGAACTATCAGACCCCCGTAATTCCTACAGGCGGCCAAAATAAGAAAATTCCTCCCGGGCTCATGCGAAGCAGAGAGTGATTCCCTGTAGCTCGTCTTTTCTTATTTTGGCCGCCTGTACAAGATGCAGGGGTATGATGATTCCCTGACCGCAAGCTTGTGACGGCAGCTGAGCCTCAAGGCATTACTCTGTGCTTCGCGTGAGCCCGGGAGGATTTTTCTTAATTTGGCCGCTTGTGGGAATTGGGGGGGTCTGATGGTTCTCTCACGGCGAGCTGATAACGGCAGACGAGCTACAGGGAATCACTCTGTCGAGAAGGTCGCCTTTCCCAAGAGATCGCGGTGGAAGATTGACTAGGGCCCCGCGACGCAATTGAGGTGGGTAAACGTACAAGACTTCTCGTTGTGTTAGCCGATGAAGAGAATAACGTCGGTCGCATGGGCAGCCTTCTGTAAGAGATCGCGGTGAAAGATCGACTAGAGCCCCGCTACGCAATTGGGGCGGGTAAACGTACAGGACTTCTCGTTGTGTTAACCAATAAAGAGAATAATGTCGGAAAAGTCGCCCTCTGTAAGAGATCGCGGTGAAAGCTTGACTAGAGCCCCGCGACGCAATTGAGGGAAGACGGGGCCCTTCTCAATCTCTCACCGCGAGTTCACAACTAAAAACGAGTTTCCTAGTCTTGCTTCCTTCCAGCGGCCAACACAACGCAAATTTCTGCACGTTTTCCCTTCTTGATGGAAGACGGGGCCCTCGTCAATTTCTCACCGCGAGTTCACAACAGAAAGCGAGTTTCATAGTCTCGGTTCGTTTTAGCGGACGACACAACGCAAATTTCTGTACGTTTCCCTTCTGGATGGAGGACGGGGCCCTCTTCAATCTCTCATCGCGAGTTCACAACAGAAAGCGAGTTCTTGTTATGTTAGCCACTAAAGGGAATAATGTCGAGGGTGTCGCCCTCCGTGACAGATCGCGGTGAAAGGATGAGTAGAGCCCTGCGACGCAATTGAGGCGGGTAAACGTACTAGACTTCTGAACTTTTTGACCATTTCTTTCAAACTCCACGGTAAATTTCTCTGGAGAATCAAGTAAGATTTCAACTGTGGAGCAATTTATCAAATGGGGAGAATCTGGACCTTCTTTGGGCAGATTAACCCATTTTGGTTCTTCACATAGGTTTTCAACTATTTTTTTGAACTCAGTCCTAAATTTCTCTGGATGATCAAGTAAAGTTTCAAACTTTGAACAATTCTTCATTGTGGGGGAGTTTGACCCATGTTGGGCCCATTGACTCAGTTGGGTGCTTGGCTGAATTTTTTAACCATTTTTTCTGAACTCAGCGCGAAATTTCACTTGCAGATCAAGTAAAATTTAAAACGTTGATCAATTCTTCATTTTGGGGGAAATTTGACCCTTTTTGGGCCCATTTACCCACTTTGAAGCTTCGTACACTCATTTTGACCTCTTTTTTGGAATCAGCGCTAAATTTTACTTAAGAATGAAGTCTAGAATAAGAAATAACTCAATTCTTTAAGTCAGAAACATTCTTTCTCAGATAATTCACAATTTTGGAACCCCTGCTGCAAAAATTCGGCACGTTTTGGTCCATAACTCGGCTCAGAAAAATCGTAGAAACTTCGTATTTGGCGCAAATTAAAGATAAAATTAAGCCACACATTTCGTACATTTGAAGTATACATGTAACGTTTCGCGTTTTTGCGCTACAACAAATTTAGTCCGAATTCCCATTTAACTGTTAACATCTTTTTGGCGCACCCTGTAAACCTAGTGGAGAGTATATCAGGTCCAGTAAAATGAAAGCTTCAGAACAGGCCAAGAAGTGAGCCCACCCCAGGCTGCTATAGTGGGTTTAGCTTTCATCATATAAACTTAATACACAATATACTTAACCAAGGAGAGTGAGCTTTCAGAAGCTGGTACCCCAAAAAATCGTAAACTAGAGTCATACTAAACCATAAAGGCCGTAAAAGAGCCCCTAAAGGCTTAAAAGCTATTGTTTTGAATTCTGATGGACACACGACTTATACTAGACCAGGAAGGGGGGTAAACGAGCGGAGCGAGTGAGCCCTCCAAAAGCCATTAGCTGAACATATCCAAACGTAGATTTATACTAGACCAAGATGAGGGGGGGGGGTGAAGGAGCGGAGCGAGCGAGCTCTCTAAAAGTCATTAGCCTAACATATTTTAAAGTAGACTGATACTAGGCCAAGAAGGGGGTGAACTAGCGGGGCGAGGGAGCCCTCCAAAAGCCATTAGCCTAATATGTGTGTGTGGGGGGGGGGGGGGTAAATTAAAGAAAAATGACGGGTGCGGTCTGACAGAGTTGGAATTTCGAAAACGGGGTCGCCTGGTAAAAGGTGGGACTTCAAGAAGTAATGACCTCCAAGCTATACATGACGGAAGGGGGACTTGGAAGAATTTCGATCTTCAAGCTATAGGTGATAAGCGGGAGACTTGGGAAAACTTCGATCTCCGGGCTATACAGGGTGGACCACAATGATGTTACCAGTTAGATGGGAGTTTGCGCTAAATCGGCCATAGCGCGAAAACGCGAAACGTTAGATGTATACTTCAAATGTACGAAATGTGTAGCTCAATTTTATCTTTAATTTGCGCCAAATACGAAGTTTCTACGACTTTTCTGAGCCGAGTTATGGACCAAAATGTGCCCAAAATTCACCAATTTGCCAGGGTTCCCAAAATAGGGCTTGAAAATTAATTAATTTACAGTATGGAACTGAATTTTGGAAATTTTGATGATAAGTTTATTGTTTCTTATGTGATTTTCGACGGAGAAAACGAAAAAAATAGTAACCAAAATTTTCGAAGGACCAAAATGGGTTAATGGGTCCAAAAAGGGTCAAAATTTCCCCGAATTGGAAAATTGTTCAAGCTTTCAAATTCCAGTTTGATTTTCGAAGTGAAATTTCGCGCCGAGTCCGGAAAAAATGCTTACAAAATTCTTCGAAGCACCGAAACGAATTATTGGGTCCAAAATGGGTCAAAATTTCCCCGGATTGGAAAATTGTTCAAACATTCAAATTCTAATTTGCTTTTCAAGTGGACTTTCTCGCTTAGTCCGAAAAAAAATGCTCAAAAAATGCTTTGGAGCACCGAGGACCCAAAGAGAATCAAAATTCCTCCGAGTTGAAAACCTGCGTAATCTTTGGATATTGTTTTCAATTCTAAATGAAATTTAGCACCGAGACCAAGAAAAATACTGAAATGGCACTGGAGGAGCATCACAATTATTCCAAAACTAAGAATAAAAATTTTTCTCGTTCTGCATTAAAATCGTTGATTCAGGGGATGGACGGAGTCCGCTAAAAGGACCCGAGACTAGGAAACTCACTTTCTGTTGTAAACTCGCGGTGAGAAATTGACGAGGGCCCCGTCTTCCATTAAGAAGGGAAAACGTACAGAAATTTTCCGTTGTGTCGTCCGCACAAAGGAACCGAGACTAGGAAACTTGCTTCCTCTTGTGAACTCGCAGTGAAAGATTGAGAAGGGCCTCGTCGTCTATCAAGAAATGAAAACGTACAGAAATTGCGTTGTGTCGGCCGCCAGAGGGATTCGATTCTAAGAAGCTCACTTTCTGTTGTGAACTCGCGGTGAGAGATTTGAGGAGGACGCGTCCTCAATCAAGGAAAGAAAACATACAGACATGTGCGTTTTCTCGACCGTTAGAAGGAATCGTGACTATGAGGCTCACTGTCCGTTGTTGAAGATGGGACCTCTTTCAATCTCTTACCGCGAAATTTCTGTACATTTTCCCTTCTCGATCGAAGACGGGGCCCTTCTCAATCTCTCACCGCGAGTTCACAACAGAAAGTGAGCTTCTCAGTCTCGAATTGCTCCAGCGGACGACAAAACGCAAATTTCTGTATGTTTTCCCTCCTTCATGGAAGATGGGGCCCTCGTCAATTTCTCACCGCGAGTTCACAACAGAAAGCAAGTTTCATAGTCTCGGTTCCCTCCAGCGGCCAACACAACGCGAATTTCTGTACATTTTCCTTTTTTGATGGAAGACGGGGCCCTCTTCAATCTCTCGCCGCGATCTAACAACAGAAAGTGAGCCTCTCAGCCTCGAATCCCTCTGGCGGCCGACACAACGCACATGTCTGTAGCTTTCCCTTCTTTATGGAAGACGGGCCCTTCTCAATCTCTCACCGCGAGTTCACAACAGAAAGCGAGTTTGCTTGTCTCGGTTCCCTTGTGCGGATGTGCGGACGACACAACGGAAATTTCTGTATGTTTTCCCTTCTTCATTGAAGACGAGGCCCTCTTCAATCTCTCACCGCGAGTTCACAACAGAAAGCGAGTTTCCTTGTCTCGGTTCCCTTTAGCGGACGACACAACGGAAAATTTCTGTAGGTTTTCCCTTCTCCATGGAAGATGATCATTCTACCTTCTTTTTCAGACTCAGCGCGAAATTTCGTCGCAGGTGCGTGGAAAAATATTACAAGACACGCTATTTCTCACTCCAAAAACATTTTTACTTGATAATTAACAACTTTTGGAACCCCTGCAGCAAAATTTTGGCACATTTTGGTCCATAACTCGGCTCAGAAAAGTCGTAGAAACTTCGTATTTGGCGCAAATTAGAGATAAAATTGAGCTACACATTTCGTACATTTGAAGTATACATCTAACGTTTCGCGTTTTTGCGCTACGGCCGATTTAGTGCAAACTTCCATCTAATTGGTAACATCAACGTGATCCACCCTGTATAGAAGGGGGACTCGGAAAAATGTTGACCTCCTAGCTATTTTCCGTATTGGGAAAATTTCGATTTTCGAGCTATGATAGGAGCAGACTCGGAACAATTTAGACTTTTCAGGACTCCAATTTCAAATTCAATTCTTAATACATATCAAAATCAATTCGATCCATAGGTTTCTTGCGTTCTTCGTTAACTCGTTGAGGAAGCCGACTTTTCTCTAGTTAAGGTCATCAGAGGATGATTTTTGATTCAAAACATTGCAGAGGAGGGATTTATAAAGAGATAGTTACTCAAAAGAAAGGGGACTTTCGAGACTTTCGAAAATTTCAAACACGTAGAAATGGAAAGTCAAGCAATTCATGACAAATATGTAGATGAAAACAGTGGATTGCAGAGGGTGCAATGGCTTTTTTACTTTCATTCGAGTAAAATTGTCGCATCCCTTCACTTTTTTCCATAGCTAATATTAACAATCTTCTTGTCAGCCGTAAATTTACGATAGTTTTGTAAAAGAAGACTGATTCACGATTTATTACAAACACTGTGGGCAGTTGAAGATGAGAAACTGCATTAATTTCTTATATCGAGAGGGTGTTCCCCAAGTTTAAAGAGCTAATAAATAAGAGAAATTTACGATACCTACACTCGAGTAGAGAAACGGCGATAACTGTCCATATTTGAGGAGTATAAGTGTATTTTTCTGAACGAGAGTGTGACCGTTTCGTGTGACATTGAAATTTTTACAAAATTCTCCAAAAAAAAAGAGAAATTTATGAGAAATTGATGTGTGTACAAAAAATTACTTTGAATTAAGATAGATACTAGATTGACTGTTTTATATTAGTTTTTTAATACACCCACAAGTTCGAAAATCGTATACGTTCGTAATCAATGATTACTCGGCTCAATAAATCGTCAACACATACTCAAATTTACTCACGCTCTCGCATTCAAAACGTTCGAAAAGTACACAACACTCTGAGGATAAACGAGACATCACTTCGTACAAGGTTATCGGATAATGCAAATTGATACGTATTAAAAATATTAGGCATTGAAAAGTTTTGGATTTCCAATATCGCAGTTAAAAACCAGCAGCGATATAAACTCGCGATGTGTACGTGCAGAAAAGGTGATTAAGGACGGAAAAAGTACGAATCACGATTTTTATTTCTTTTTTTTTTCTCAACTGTTATTTATGGTTTATGTGGGTGTTGAAGGAGCGGATCTAATATGGAGGCAAGCCTATACGAGAGGTCAAAACGTGATTCCGATGTTTTTTTTTTCCCGAATTGACAATGATAGGTTTTATAAATTTTGCATATTGGCGGCGTATGATCTTTAATGATTAATAAATTAAGATGACAGTTATTTGTGGTTTTCATTGATGAAGTGAGACGAACCTAACCGTTGCGGACTTCGAAAATCAAAAATAAGCTTACCCGTACCTTCAAAATTCTCGTTTATAAATACCTTCACACCACTCAAAATTGCTTATTAGTCTCGTGAGATGCTCTTGAGAACTTTGTTCTGACACCTGTAGTGCGTTGTAAAGAGTGATATTAAAAAAAATTGCTCCTATTAGATACAATTGATTGAAACATTTTCCAATTTTGAGTCCAGTTCTTACAAGTTCAAGTCGATTGAAATGATTTAGCCAACGTGTATACCTATCGTACGAGATCATAACGTGACGCACATATCAGTCACGAAAAATTCTGTATTATACGAAAGTTGGGTGTACGTATGTGCATCGTTCATTGCGAGAACGTTGTATAATGAAGTTTAACCTTGGGTCAAGGAGTCTCTTCTCCGCGAGAGTTTTAAGTACATGTGCAAATAACAACAACATTTGTCAAACTTCTTGCTCTCCACCCGTGCCCGATTTGTTGTCCGCACGGAGCGTGGGAAGCTTGCCAACAACTGGCATTGTCGAAGACACACGTTTTATTAACTTTTATTGTAGTGCGATGAATTTTGTTTTGTTTTACGCTTATTTCTTCTCGGTTTCGCGGATACCACGTTATCCGATAGACTCATTATCGAATTGACGGAGTGCGGCCCTGTTTCCAATCAGAGAGTAGTGACACATTTTCCTCTTAATCGCCACTTGCGACTGAGCTATCGAAGAAAAGAATTAAGAAAGCATTATCTCTGTGGAAATGAACTGATTGTCGTACAAATGAGGAAAATAAAATGATACTCTCGAAAAACAAGCCGCGCGAAGCACGATCGTACGGAATAAATTCAATTTTTACGATCATAGAGCGGCGAAATTTCAAGAATTATTTAGTTTGTATGGGTGAGCTTGGGAACGGCTGACCTGAAACGATGAATAACGGAACAGTAATAAACGTGCTCATCCTCTCTAAACATCAAAATTTGATTCCTTGCGGAAAACTAGCCAGGGCAGTAAAAAAAGTCGACATCAGTTGTGTTAAATCACTCAGAAAATTATCTAAATTTTGAAACGCGCTTCAGAGGATTAAGTCATCGTAACCAGAAAATTTCCGAGGGGGTTTCGAACAAAACTTTATGCAATTCTTCACCCTTTTCAGTAATTTTGATAGTATTCTAAGGTACCTTCTCTTGAATGAGGACGTTTCTGGGAAGAGAACGTTCTTTCATGGTTTTCCTTATGGAATGGACGCCCTTTTTACCAGACATGTCCTCAAATATTTTTTAGATATTTTGAGCAAGGATACCTGCTTTTTATTCACCGAATTCAAGTACGTATTTATCAGGAAAAAGAAGAAGGAAAGTACGAGGTTTGATATTAAGTTTCCCTAAGAATTTTGCTGCACGCGCTAACATCCCTTCAGTCGAGATTCTTCCGAGTCTTTTTCGACTACATCATACACTACACTTATGATCGTCTAATAATTTCCTCAAATTTCTCCCTAAGGGAGTAATTTTCCAAACAAAGAAATATTTGGGGATGAAAAGGACAATTCGATGTTCATTTCGAGGGACAAAAATATTGATTGAGGTGTTTTGGGGTAATTTTACGATTCGACGGGTCGTCTTTCAAATCGGATCGGTCACTAGATCCGTTTATACAGTGTATTGTATTTTCGAAGATTAGCGTACGCCCAGAGGCCTAGTTCAAGACTAGTAAAATCCAAAGGGGGGGGGGGGGAGTTCTTCTCCGTTCTATTATAGGTCTAGTTTAGAACCGGTAAAATCCTAGTATAAAGCTAGTAGGTATATAAACTGGGCAGAGTGAACTCGCAAATTTTTGAATCTCCCACGGAGAATCGAGGGTGAAGGGGGGCCGGGCACGCGCAGGGTATGATGAAGGGGGCATTTAAAAATTTTCTAATCTGGGGTAAGGGCGGAGTAAAGACATGAAACATGTCAAAATTGCAGTCTGTACTGAAGATTTATTCTTTTTTTTATTTACCCTTTATTACTATCTTTTTTTTTTTTGCTAGACGAATGTTCACGACTGGCCTCTCCCTCCCTCCCCGAAAGATAAGAAGATATTTCAAACCTCCTAAATGCTTAAATTATACAGGGTGCGCCAAAAAGATGTCAACAGTTAAATGGGAATTTGGACTAAATTTGTTGTAGCGCAAAAACGCGAAACGTTACATGTATACTTCAAATGTACAAAATGTGTAGCTCAATTTTATCTTTAATTTGCGCCAAATACAAAGTTTCTACGACTTTTCTGAGCCGAGTTATGGACCAAAATGTGCCAAATTTTTGCGGCAGGGGTTCCGAAATTGTGAATTATCTGAGAAAAAATGTTTCTGACTTGAAGAATTGAGCTATTTCTTATTCTAGACTCCATTTGTAAGTGAAATTTAGCGCTGATTCCGAAAAATAATTCAAAATGAGTGTACGAAGCTTCAAAGTGGGTAAATGGGCCCAAAAGGGGTCAAATTTTCCCAAAAATGAAGAATTGTTCAAAGTTTGAAATTTTACTTGATCTGCAAGTGAAATTTAGCGCTGAGTTCAGAAAAAATGTATCAAAAATTCGGCCAAGCACCCAACTGAGTCAATGGGCCCAAAAAGGGTCAAATTCCCCCCAAAATGAAGAATTGTTCAAAGTTTGGAATTTTACTTGATCATCCAGTGAAATTTAGGACTGAGTTCGAAAAAAATAGTTGAAAACCTATGTAAAGAACCAAAATGGGTTAATCTGCCCAAAAAAGGTCCAGATTCCCCCCATTTGATAAATTGCTCCACATTTGAAATCTTACTTGATTCTCCAGAGAAATTTACTGTGGAGTTTGAAAGAAATGGTCAAAAAGTTCAGAAGTCTAATACGTTTACCCGCCTTAATTGCGTCGCAGGGCTCTACTCATCCTTTCACCGCGATCTGTCACGGAGGGCGACACCCTCGACATTATTAGAACTCGCTTTCTGTTGTGAACTCGCGGTGAGAGATTGAAGAGGGCCCCGTCTTCCATGAAGAAGGGAAAACGTACAGAATTTGCGTTGTGTTGGCCGCTGGAACGAACCGAGACTAGGAAACTCGCTTTCTGTTGTGAACTCGCGGTGAGAGATTGACGAGGGCCCCGTCTTCCATCAAGAAGGGAAAACATACTGAAATTTGCGTTGTGTCGTCCGCCAAAGGGACCCGAGAGTAGCAAAAACGCTTTCTGTTGTGAACTCGCGGTGAGAGATTGAGAAGGGCTCCGTCGTCCATCAAGAAGGGAAAACGTACAAAATTTGCGTTGTGTTGGCCGCTGGAAAGAAGCGAGACTAGGAAACTCGTTTTTAGTTGTGAACTCGCGGTGAGAGATTGAAGAGGGCCCCGTCTTCCCTCAATTGCGTCGCGGGGCTCTAGTCAATCTTTCACCGCGATCTCTTACAGAGGGCGACCTTTCCAACATTATTCTCTTTATCGGTTAACACAACGAGAAGTCCTGTACGTTTACCCGCCCCAATTGTGTAGCGGAGCTCTAGTCGATCTTTCACCGCGAACTCTTACAGAAGGCTACCCTTGGGACATTATTATCTTCATCGGCTAACACAACGAGAAGCCCTGTATGTTTACCCGCCTCAATTGCGTCGCGGGGCTCGACTCGTCCTGTCACTGTGATCTGTCACGGAGGGCGACACCCTCCACATTACTCCCTTTAGTGGCTAACCCAACGAGAAGTCTTGTACGTTTACTCGCCTCAATTGCATAGCGGGGCTCTAGTCGATCTTTCACCGCGATCTCTTACAGAATTACGGGTGTCTGATGGTTCTCTTACGGCGAGCTGACGACGGCAGACGAGCTACAGGGAATCACTCTCTGCTTCGCGTGAGTCTGGGAAGACTTCTCTTATTTTGGCCGCTTGTAGGAAATACGGGGGTATGATGGTTCTGTCACTGCGAGATGACAACGGCAGGGGAGATTAACAATATCACACTCCATTCTGCGAGGGACCGAGAGAATTTTTCAGAATCCTTTTCTTGTTTCACTGTGCGCTAGTTTTTGCTCAAGAAGTAAGTAAAGATTGAAAACTTGAGCAAATTTATGCGTTGGGAAAGTTCTGACTCTTTCTGGACACATAAAGCCGTTCTGGTACTTCCAATAATTTTTTTAATAATTTTTTTCCGGACTCTACGCTAATTTTTGGTCAAGAACCGAGTAAAGTTTGAAAAGTTGGGTAATTTTTTGCTTCAGGGATGTTTTGACCCTTTTTTGGCCCATGAACTCAGTTTGGTACTTCGAAGAATTTTGTAAGCATGTCTTTTGGACTCTGCGCTAAGAATTTGAAAGTTTGACCAATTTCCCAACCCGGGGAAATTTTGACCCTTTTGTGGGCCTATGAACTCATTTTTGTGCTTCGAAGAATTTTGTGAGAATTTTTTTCGGACTCGACGCGAAATTTTGCTTACAAATCAAATTATAATTTGGAAGTTTGACCAATTTCCCAACCCGGGGAAATTTTGACCCTTCTTGGGCTCATTCACCCATTTTGGTGCTTCAAAGAATTTTGTAAGCATTTTTTTCGGACTTGGCGCAAAATTTCACATACATATCAAATTAGTATTAAAAAAATCGAACAATTTTCTAATCTGGGGAAATTTTGACCCTTTTTGGGCTCATTTGCCCATTTCGGTGCTCCAAAGAATTTTGTTACAATTTTTTTCGGTTTCTCCGTCCAAATTCACATAGGAAAAAATAAACTTATCATCAAAATTTTCAAAGTTCAGGTCAATGGCGTAAATTAATTAATTTTCAAGCCCTGTTTTGGGAACCCTGGCAAATTGATGAATTTTTGGCACATTTTGGTCCATAATTCGGCTCAGAAAAGTCGTAGAAACTTCGGATATGGCTCAAATTGTATAGATAAAAATGAGGTACAAATTTCGTACATTTGAAGTATACATGTAATGTTTCGCATTTTTGCGCTACAACAAATTTAGTCCAAATTCCCATTCAACTGTTAACATCTTTTTGGCGCACCCTGTACACTACGACAGCGAGCAAAAGGAGGAAAAAGGTTTCTGGTTAATAAAACATCCCTGGTTACTCCAGGCAGCGTCGTGCTGGCCCAACCGGGCGGCCACGGATTCCCAGCCAGAAGACGCCCGCGAAAGATATATGGGGCCCGTGAAAAAATCCTTGATAGTTTAACAATGAGAAGATGGTCCCGCAAAGAAAAAAAGAACTGCAATGGATTCGCTAATACAATAATTAGGAACAGAATAGTCCTAGAAAATTCCTCAGCTGAAAACAATTACAGTAGTTCGAACATCAGATCACATCGGAACTTGATCATGGGCGATAATAACTGAAGACCTGCGCGAAAGAAATTGGGGGAAAAAAGAACAATACGATTTGTATTTTGCATTTTATTTGGGCATAAAGAGGATAAATGGCAACTCTTTAACTTTTTAGGCTTTTATAAGGAAACTTTCCTGAATTTTTTCCATATTACCAATATACCAAAAAAATTAAGTCAGCAGGCGATCATTCATGATCCTATGAGAATATCTTGTAATGTATGGATCATTTTTTGAATGGTATAACGTTTTGCCGCAGTATACTTACTGCAAATGAAGTCGAGAAAATTATGATTTTCGTGAAAATCTGATGACTAGAGCCCGGAAGTTCATGATATTGCATCTTTTTTTTGGTTGGTGCTAATGTAAATCTGATCAGTAATGTGCATCAATCTTGCATGTAGGACCCCCCTATTCAAATTTTATTTTGCACGTATTTGCATTTTTCAACGTTGTTGCACGTTTTTGCACGTTTTAGCATAATACTTCGAAATGTAAGAAAATAATCAAGAAAATTTGAATAAAAGCTGTCGTAAAGAACTCAAAACTCACAAAAGAACGAGCTTTTATCAAAACCTACCGTGATCAAAACGCACGCTAGTCACTTATCAGCGACGACGACTGCACTAGAGGGGCAAAATCTGTCTCTAGCGGAGCAACTTTATGCTCTCTTCGCCGTGAAGGAAAAGTTGTGGGTGATGCCGGAGAAAGAGAAAGATGTTATCCCTCAACGAAAAATTTCCGTCAGTTTTGAATATAAAAATGAGGGCTTAGAATTATTAAAGAAAATTGATCGGGGCAAAATTCCAAAAAACATGACTCCCAAAATCTACAGATGTCTACGTTACGTGCCTTTAATGGCAGTTGAGTTGGAGCGCTCTTTCCAAATTAATTCCAACAGATCGACCACACAATTTCATCGATATTAATTTAGAAAGAACGCTCATTGTACATTCCAATTCGCATGTTTCTCAAGATAAGATTGATTTTTAATCTTTTTAAACCAAATTTACCTGTTTGCTTTAAAAAAATGGACTTATTTTCAATTTTCGTCGTTTTTTTGAGTGCACATTTTTGAAATTATACTGCATGTTTTCAATTTTTTCTGCACGTTTTTACTGCATTTTTTCCACTTTTATTTGCACGAATGGGGATTTTATAGTGCACGAACTTCCGGGCTCTACTGATGACCAAACATCTTTCGATTCGGAGTTTCTTGTTCGACAATTTATCCACTGAGAAATAAACCATCGATCTCACTTGGAATCATTACGAGGCTGAAAAATTTGCGAATTCTAGCCATCGAACGTTCACTTCCAAGTAAATCGAGAAATACGAAAAACCCGATGAAGATTTAAAGACGAAGAAATATTGATGACGTCATCCTAAGTACTTTTTAAATTTCATTTTTTACAGAATCAATACCGTCCTAAAATGTTAAACTTTTATCCATATAAAAAAAATATATAATTCTTTTTAAATTTCTAATTTTCATCCACTTATTTCCATCGAATATTTTTACCATTCTCTCGTCATTCGTCTTGCACCTACATTCAACACGATCCTCAATTCCTAATCGAAATTATTGTATATCTCATCGTTTTTTCATTCGCGATTTTTCTCCCTTTTAGGAATGCACCAAATTAGCAGAATATATTTTTCTGACCATGAAACGAGACCTTTGAATCTGTTTCCTCGAAAGCCGTGTAGAGATTATGCAGAATAATGCAACATTGTATTTCCAGACAATAACGATAATCTTGGATTTCTATTTTAATCACCTTAATGAAACACATCAGCATCTGTAAATTCTTACTAAGTGTGTCGTAAACGTACAATGTACAGAGTATGATTCATAGAATGGTATTCATTCTAAGAACGGGTTTTTTGTTCTCTCCTGCAATAAGTTCAGTGGTAAGTTAATATTTTAAAAATCTATTTCAGACGTAGAATGGTAAAAGTGCATCGTAGAGGATGGTATACGTACATGATTGCAACGTAGCACATAATTATTAAATGTAAGTAGAAAATTTACTCTCTTATGCTGTGGCTATTTACGAAAGAGGTACTAGATGGTTGAAGGCAATTATTTCAAATCTCTGGATATTTCTCCACAAATGATGACGTCACAAAAGTCGCATAGTTTGAGATTTTCCGAGTTCTTCTAGTCCAAAATCGAACGTAGACGGTCTCGCGCTCGTCCCCTTATCATGAATAGCTGGAGAGTCAAAATTTTCTCAAGTTCCTTCTCCCATAATGCAAGGTACCAACATTTCTCAAAGCCCTCTGATCCCTCATCCCAGCATATACATTATATACTTCGGAAAATAGTCGGAATAGGTTGATGATGATGTCATCAAAGTCGGACGCACACGCGGAAATTTCTTGATAAAAAAGATAGAGAAATGATACAAAATACATGGATAAATTCTGTTTGTGGAACAAAAATCCAATACAATTATTCTTGAGGTAGTCTAAAGAAGAGAACTGACTTTGAGGGCCTTCCTCGTTCCCTCGCTCTATCTAGAAAAAAATGACTCGAAACAACCGAAATCAAAACGGATGAACTTGCGGGTTCGTGATTTTCGTATACGTATACTAAACACAAAAGAAGATTACTTGCTAATATTTCCTGCGCGCAAATTAAATCTTTGTGTCTTCGTGAAAATCACGACGAAAAATCCTCAATAGATCATGATGAGCACTTTTCAAACAGACATCAGATGTACCGTACATAAACCTCGAAAAAATTCAAACAAAAAACTCCTTTCCTTAACGATAATTTTCTTTTATCCATAGAGAACTCGAGCAACCCGGATTGAAACTCGATGCTTCAAATAAAAGTTTTACATACTCATTTCCTCGCGCGGATTTTCGAGTCTTAATAATTAAAAATTTTCAAAAAAACACGGCTGATAAGTGCTCATCTGTAATTGATTACGAAAAGTGAAAATTAGTGCGGGACCCGTAAAGGATAGATTTAAAGCTATCTTATTTCCGCGCGTGTGTTATTTTTATACGCAGACGTCAGAGGACATTAATTAACTCTTCTTATCTCGCACGATTCCACACCACTAAAGTTTTACACTTTTATCCTTTCGACAGCGAAATTAAGTTTTCAAAAGTCTGCTCTAGTAGCTTACGAGATTTGTAAGACATCCTACAAAAAATCCTACGAACCAAAAAACTTTTCTGCTGAGCGTAATTTTCTCAAAGATTGATTATGCAGCGCCGTCGATAAACTTTTTGAGGCCTGATGCAAAATTTTTGTATGAGGCCTTTTTTCACTTTGGACAATTTTAATTTTTTGTAACCCTCGCCGGCGCGAGGCCTGCAGTGGCACGAGGCCTGAAGCGGTAATACCTACTCACTACTCCCTGGCGACCGCCCTGCTCGAGCCTGAGACTAGAGTTTGAGACTCGAGACTGAGACTCAAGACTGACACTCGAGATTGAGACTCAAGCTTGAGGCTCGAGACTGACACTTGAGCTTGAGATTTGAGACTGGGACTCGAGACTGGAACTCGAGCCTGAGACTCAAGACTAACACTCGGGACTGAGACTCGAGACTGACACTTAAGCTTGAGACTTGAAACTGACACTCGAGACTTAGACTCGAGCCCAAGACTCAAGACTAACACTCGGGACTGAGACTCGAGCTTGAGAATCGAGGCTGAGACTCGAGACTGAGACTCGAGACTGAGACTCGAGACTGACACTTGAGCTTGAGACTTGAGACTAGGACTCGAGCCTGAGACTCAAGACTAACACTCGGGACTGAGACTCGTGCTTGAGACTTGAGATTCAGACTGGAGCTTGAGACTCAACACTGACACTCGAAACTGACACTCCAGCCTGAGACTCAAGTCTGACAATCAAGACTGAGAGTCGAGTTTGAGACTCGAGACTGTGACTGGAGTTTAAGACTCGAGACTGAAACTCGAGACTGACACTCGAGGCTGACACTTGAGCTTGAGACTTGAGACTGGGACTCGAGACTGGAACTCGAGCCTGAGACTCATGACTATCACTCGGGACTGAGACTCGAGCTTGAGAATCAAGGCTGAGACTGACACTTGAGCTTGAGACTTGAGACTGGGACTCGAGATTGGAACTCGAGCCTGAGACTCAAGACTAACACTCGGGACTGAGACTCGAGACTGACACTTAAGCTTGAGACTTGAAACTGACAATCGAGACTTAGATTCGAGCCTAAGACTCAAGACTAACACTCGGGACTGAGACTCGAGACTGACACTTGAGCTTGAGACTTTAGACTGGGACTCGAGCCTGAGACTCAAGACTAACACTCGGGACTGAGACTCGAGCTTGAGAATCGAGGCTGAGACTCGAGACTGACACTTGAGCTTGAGACTTGAAACTGACACTCGAGACTTAGACTCGAGCCTAAGACTCAAGACTAACACTCGGGACTGAGACTCCAGCCTGAGACTCAAGTCTGACACTCAAAACTGAGAGTCGAGTTTGAGACTCGAGACTGTGACTGGAGTTTGAGACTCGAGAGTGAAACTCGAGGCGGACACTCGAGGTTGACACTTGAGCTTGAGACTTGAAACTGACACTCAAGACTAACACTCGGGATTGACACTCGAGCTTGCGATTGAGACTGTTATTGAGACTCAAGACTGAGACTCGAGTTTGAGACTCGAGGAGACTAAGATTTGAGACCAATACCGAGACTCAAGATTGAGAATCGAGACTGATACTCGAGACTGACACTCGAGACTGACACTCGAAACTGCGACTCGAGACTGAGACTCGAGCTCAGCGTCGTCGCCAGACTTTTGGAGACTTAAAGCAAAATTTTCACATGAGCCCTTTCTTCAATTTGGACAATTTCAATTATTTTTTTTCCTCGCTGGTGCGAGGCCTACAGTAGCGCAAGGCCTGAAGAGGTAATACCTACTCGCCACCCTTGGCGACGACCCTTATTATAGGCCCCGATGAACCATGTCGACCGTCGATTTGACGTCAATTTTCGGTCGACGCTGGGTACCGACCGAAAATCGATCATAAATGTACTTCTTTGAAAGTCTTAGTCAAAATTGCCCTAATTTTTGTAATCCACCCTACATCGACTCATTTGCCAACATCGATTTCAGGTCGATATCGAGTCGACTTGTCCAAATTTTTTATTGGTCTGAAATCGACTGGGCTCTATTGGGTTGACTTCAAGTCAATTTGTAGTTCTCTGCTAGTGTTCGCTGATCAACTTCACATCTATGTCGATTTCAGAGTCGACTTTTCGCAATTTTTTTACCGACTTGAAATTAATTGCTGAGTTGTGTAGTCATTTTTTGGTTTACAGAATATGTATAATCAACCTTTCCAGGATTCCATAATGCATACGTGTTATCGTTGGTCTTATGACGAACTCTCCGGAAAGAAAATGTGTATGCAACCTAATACGCATGAGATCAATATTGAGAAACACTATCCTGAATGAGATGAGTATGGAACACTGGAAACGCGGTTCACCTTATATTGATCTCAAATCGACTTTGATCTAGAATAGGTTTGGTGACTTCGCTACTAGCAGGAAAAATGTGTAGTCCTAATTATGTAAGGGGGACCTTTCAATTTCAAGGTCAAGTTTCAGTCGACATTAAAATCTGATATTATTGAATCACTTCTAGTTCTATTCCTGAATTCGAAATTCGGTAGGAGCGCCAGTGGCAATATCAAGAATGCCTTGAAAGGTGAACAAAATGTTTCAGGTTTCAGGTTCTATAAGTAAAATTAATTGTACTGCCTTGACTATTGTTTTATACAGAAAAATGTAAAGAATGAAAGTTGTAGCTCTTGTGATTATCTCCTAGATGAGTTCTACCTTGCAAAACTTTTCTCATGGCAACCAAATTGCACCAATCAGCAAACAGTACATGTTTTGCCGCTAGAGAGCCGACGCTTTGCACAAATTCGCGGATCAGATTAGGTGCCCTTGAAATCCACACAATGTCGACGTCAATAACAAGTCTTTTACCAATCAATGACAGACAATCGACCCTAGATCGACTTCAATCTACAATGGAAGGAGGAGCAGTTTTGAGCTCGCGAAAGTTTTAATTGTGCAAGTTTGTAATTGCTCCACCTTCCGTGACATGGCTTGCAACGTTATACAAATACTCTTTCTTGTCAATCTATAATATCGGGAGTCGATTGAATTTCGACGTCGATGATGGGCCTATGGTACAATGGAGTGGCCGATGCTGATGAATTGATTTCTAGTCACATTGGGTCGATTTGCGGGCGTATTGGGTAAAATTAAGTCAATTTAAAGTCGACATGTTTCATCGGACGGGAAACTGAAACGTGTCACATGGAAGGTGGTACAATACTGCATACTTGTAGGAGGGAGAAAGGTAAGGAATTTCCAAGACCTCATTTTTTTAGAAAAATGTTTTAATTTGTCTCAAAATATTCATTATGTCTGTTTCACAATTTCAGGAAGACAAAAGGTACAGAGGCACGTAACTTTTTCAACTGATAACAAGCCGTGTATTTTACTTTCATGCAAAACAACATAAAACAGTGAATTTAGAAAAGAAAGTCAAACTTTCCAATCAATCGATAACGTCCTTATTTTTATTTCATTTTTTAAAAATTTTCACTTGTTTTTACGCCCTTTTTTAACCTCAAAATTTCCATCTTTGTTCGTTTCTTTTCATTATTTATTTGACTTCTAAATATTATTATTATTGGACTTTTCTAAATTTTCGCTTTATTCGACTTTCTTTTCTTTTACTATTTTATGTTGTTTTGCATAAAAGTAAAATACACGGCTTGTTATCAGTTGAAAAAGTTACGTGCCTCTGTACCTCCTGTCTTCCTAATTCAATGGCTCGTATTTTTGAGGACAATATCGAACCTGTTTTATAACTTATTTATTTTCCTCAACATAGGCTATTCCTTTCACTAATTTGAAGATTCGGCATTAGCGTTCGTGAGCACGTTAGCGTGCGCACATGACCTTATAACTTCGAAAAATCGCGGTTTGAGCACTAGCTTTTTACAAGGTTCTGCTATGTTCAAACTAGGCAGCTAGCAGGCCTATACTAGCTTTCTATAACTAATATACTTGTAACTGTTGTGAGAGCATACAGCTATAATTTGATATCTTAATTGAAAAAGCCATTCAGCCGAACATACAGTGTACTAAACTTATACTTGGCTAAGAACGATGGCGGCCGAGCGGAGACCATACAGTATGAAACATTATTCTGCCAAAAGTTTTCTTCTTTTCATAAGGTTTACTTCGAATTCATTCCCATATTTCGGTCCCATAAAGAGAATAAGTGGGCCCGGGAGAAGTCTCACGGGCCGCCTTTCCTTCCAATTTATTTTGTCCCTTATTGAACGTTGAATGGGGAAAAGAAGCGTGCCTTTTACAGACATCGGACCCTTCAGAAAATCCGGACTCAGGCATTTTATCACCTATGCTCCCCTCCCCTCTCATCAGGGCTGGCTGGTTACTCGTTTTTCCTCTCGAAGTGCCGGAGCGAAAACTGGATTTTAAATGAAGAATTTTAAAATCTTTTCTACAACTCTCCAATAACAAAATATTTTAAAATAACTATTGAGAAGATTATTACCAGTTTTTGCACTTTTCACATCTGAGAGGGATATAGATTTTTTGTCATCAAAATTATTCTATACACGTTCTATACTTGGCCTGTAATAAGCATTGAAGAAAAACTTACAAAATTTGCAGTATAGTGTTATCTTGCACTTATCACCGTCACATATGGAGAACGTACAACAGGTAAGTACTTAATTTGAATGTTTTCAAGAATTATCGACTGTACCCTAATACATATTTTCATTGTCTTGCCGCTCACGTACTTAATGAAGAAATAAAAACGTAAAAAAAAATACCGGTACTCAAAGAATATCTAACAGTTGTAAATTGAGTATCCTCTTAACCAAAGTAAGTTTTATTAAAGCAAAAAATGTTTTCGATGCGCAAGAAATGCAATTCGATCTATACTCATATTTAATGCGGGGAACTACATTCAGAGAAGAGGTGAACACGTGGTGGATTTCTACTCTACTGAGCGAGTTCGAGTAATCAAAAAAATTTTTTTGCGAGGTTTCTCGAAATTTTTTTGTTTTTCTCAAAAATTAGCATTTTATGTACGTATTTTACTTAAGACTGGACCGGCTTTCACGGGTAACGACTTAAATCTCGATCGTTCCAACTTCTTAACGTCACGGTTGAGTGAATAAAGATTTTTTCCGTCTTTGGTCCAAAGCGAAACGATGACCGATTAATTTTTTACATTGAGATCACGAATCTTCAATCCTGCTCAATACCCTTGAAGACACATATCATACTAAGGCTCGAATTACTCTCGTAATCCCTCAATAAAATAAGGAGACGGATGCTCGCACTAGATCTTGATAGGACCATGTGTCATCAACCATTAATTAGTCAAAAAATCATTTTTCATCTTTTCAATAGCGGATTCGAATTTGGGAACGAAAAAGAATCTGTTTATTTTGAATCGATGACTCAGGGACAAGTAATCAGAAATCCTATTCTCGGTGGATATAGGACGATGAGCATTTTCCAGTTGCGATCGTTTCATCAAGTAATTGAATTATTAGTTCGTGAAAAATCTCACTCCGGTTTCGTCGTATCATTCAATTGACCTAAAATTCATTACTCATTAACTACGTCAATTGAGGAAAGCAAAGAACCTGTCTTCTAAATAATTTGGAGGTACAATAGCTTTTATATGTATACTCACTAACAATGTCAGAAAAAAATAACAGCTTTCTAAACAAAGATTAACGAGGAATTCAGGGAACCTGTTACATGGGACGAATTTGGTTCCGAAATTAAGCATTGAGTGCAAGCTCAAAAGTTTAAATTTTTCCGAGTTCACTCCTTGATGGTTGAAATTCTCTTTAATCCTTCTCCTATCACAGGAAAACACTGCAATATTTGTGGTGTGCCGCAGGAATCGATCCTTGGGCCGCTCTTACGGTGCGTCGCATTTGCAGGAATTTTAACGCGGCAAGCTTATCTGCTATGCGAATGACACACTCGTGGTATGCACTATTGAAACAACTGTAGCGGTGCAGAGTAGGTAAACAAGGGAGCAGAGGTAAACGTATGATCGAGTCCGCCAGACCAGAACTCGCAGTAAGAAAGGCGGAGACCATATCATTTACGATCTTGGAAGTTCAGTCCGCTCACCTTTTGCCTGAAAGTTGTAGAAATCACGACGAAGAAGGTTAGGAAGTATCTGGGCATCTTGGTTTAACTCGAAGCTGGGCTTTGGGCATAAATTCCTGATGGCAGTAAAAAGACAAGTAGGGTAGCGACTTTCTTGATAACAAACCTAGGAAGACCGAAAGAAGCAAGAGGAAGGATAATGATGAGCATCGCATTGTCGATTTTTCTGTATGCTTGCCCAGTATGAACCGACTCCATGAAGATAGCTACAAGAAAAACGAAAAGTTTTGCTGAGATGTATTAGTGCACACCGCACTGTCTCGACAAAGGCTTCTTCCTAAGCACCGGCACGTTCATCACAGATCGAGCACCTAGCTGAGAAAAGAATGGTGATGTCCAAAACAAAGAAGAGGAAGACAAAAAATTAGAGGCCATTGCAGGTTTGCAATGACAGCGGGGAACCCGTAACCTACCGCGCTCGCGATGACGTTGGCGCGAAAATGCACCCTCAGAAAGTGATTTGGCTAGCTCTTCTCAGTATACTGCATGCCTAGACCTGATATAATGAAGGCTAAAAATTGAAATTTTTTGATGTCCCTAAAGTAGGTCAAGGTCAAGGTCATTGATGACGTCATAAAGCATCCCGGCTGGAAGTTGAAATTTTTCAAAGTCTCTTAAGTAGGTCAAGGTCATTGATGACATAAAGGGTCAAACGTCACGCTCACGTGACGTCACGCAGTTCACAGAAACTCCCGTACGCGGACGTTTTCTGAGGATTTAATCTGCCTAACAAAATGGATATCGGCTTCCCCGCTAAAACCAACCAAGAGGCTGCTCAAGCTGGAAGCCTAGCGTTCCTTGCTTGAGAAAAGGAAAGTGAGAATTGCTTAGAGAGAACTAAGGATGTGGACAAACTATGTGCCAGACATTTATGAGTGGATGAAACAAGATCATAGTCAGTTGAATTCTAACCTGATACAAGTTTTAAGCAACCATGGCTGGACTCAACAAGTACTTCTATAAGAAGTAAAGGAAAGTTGAGCAGGCAGCGTGTACGTATAGCGATCAAGGGTGGGATGATGAACCACAGTCCTATTTGAGTGTAAGCCAAGAGCGCGGCAAGCTCACTCGGTCTGATTAGAATCGACGAAGGACTTGCTCGCTCAAGTTCCCAAGATACATAGAACCAGAAGGAATCAGTTAAACATGCAATGGAATAGACAAATGCAGGGCCACGCTATAGCCTACTCAATACCTGTGTATCATCTACATACAGACACAAATGACATTCTGCAAGAAAATGATGGAGCGCAGAAAACAAAGAAAGAAAAGATTTATTCCTTGTGGAAAAATATGAAGAAAATGAAGGTCACGAATTTTCCTAAGTCCCATAGACTGCTATAGAGAAGTCAGGAATTTTCCAGTATAGAAGTGCTAGGAATTTTTCAAAGTCCCTGTACAAAAATATAGAGGAGCTCGAAATTCTTCTAAGTCACTATACAGAGTATTGAAGAGCTCAAAATTAATGTAAGTTCCATAAAGAGCTATAGAAGAGCCAGGAATTGTTTCAAGTCCATAAAGGGATGTATGAAGAGTCTCGAAATTTGTCCATCTCCACAGTAGAATATAAGAGAGCAATTATGAATAAATATGAAAGGAATATGTAGGAAATATGAAGGAAATGGAAATCACAAATTTTTCCAAGTCCCATACAGAGCTATAGAAGAGCTAGGAATTTTTCCAAGTCCCAGTGTTACGCCTACGCAGACAGAATTCCTGAGAGGGCCTCCAGTAACTAAAGGGATGGCTGGTCTTCGCCGAAACACTTCTAGACGGCAGTTCAGCTCTAAGTTATGTCAGTTTGCGTGCCTGAGAGCACTGCTGCTTGGCGGTTACCAAGAAGAGGAAGTTTAGCCGGAGAGATTTTTCTCCAAGTCTCGTTGTTCGTGTACATAGCCCATAAGTCATAACTAGAGCCCGGAAGTTCATGATATTGCATCTTTTTTTTGGTTGGTGCTAATGTAAATCTGATCAGTAATGTGCATCAATCTTGCATGTAGGACCCCCCTATTCAAATTTTATTTTGCACGTATTTGCATTTTTCAACGTTGTTGCACGTTTTTGCACGTTTTAGCATAATACTTCGAAATGTAAGAAAATAATCAAGAAAATTTGAATAAAAGCTGTCGTAAAGAACTCAAAACTCACAAAAGAACGAGCTTTTATCAAAACCTACCGTGATCAAAACGCACGCTAGTCACTTATCAGCGACGACGACTGCACTAGAGGGGCAAAATCTGTCTCTAGCGGAGCAACTTTATGCTCTCTTCGCCGTGAAGGAAAAGTTGTGGGTGATGCCGGAGAAAGAGAAAGATGTTATCCCTCAACGAAAAATTTCCGTCAGTTTTGAATATAAAAATGAGGGCTTAGAATTATTAAAGAAAATTGATCGGGGCAAAATTCCAAAAAACATGACTCCCAAAATCTACAGATGTCTACGTTACGTGCCTTTAATGGCAGTTGAGTTGGAGCGCTCTTTCCAAATTAATTCCAACAGATCGACCACACAATTTCATCGATATTAATTTAGAAAGAACGCTCATTGTACATTCCAATTCGCATGTTTCTCAAGATAAGATTGATTTTTAATCTTTTTAAACCAAATTTACCTGTTTGCTTTAAAAAAATGGACTTATTTTCAATTTTCGTCGTTTTTTTGAGTGCACATTTTTGAAATTATACTGCATGTTTTCAATTTTTTCTGCACGTTTTTACTGCATTTTTTCCACTTTTATTTGCACGAATGGGGATTTTATAGTGCACGAACTTCCGGGCTCTAGTCATAACACAGCAGAAAATGAAAATGCAAATGAAAAATACAGAAAAATCTTCTGACCGAGCCAAATCATGTCTGCTGTCCTTTCGTGAGGTTTTCACTCGTTCACCTACTTGAAATAATTTCAAGCTTGTAGCTTTAGAAGAGCTCTTCCTTGCTCTACTACGTGTCTTTTTTAGAATATTTCCAAACAATAGCTATTGGGTGGCTCACTAGTTCCGTTCTTTCGCCCCCGTCCTTGGTCTGGTATAAGTCTACCTTGAAATTTGAAATATTCCAAGCTATTAACTTTTGGGGGGCAAACGAGCGGTAAGTAATAGCTTTTAAGCTCTCTCGCGTTACTCTTTCGCCCCTCCCACTTGGTCAAGTATAAGTCTAATTGAAGACTAGTAAAATCCTAGGGGAGTCTTTTACATCTATTATAATTCTAGTTTGAGACTGCTAAAATTCTAGTAAGCCTACACCTAGTTCAAAGCCAGGTCTATAAAAATCCCAGTGCTCAGACCTACCACCTCCTTGGTCCAGTTCAAGGCCTATATAAAGAAGGCGAAACCCGCTGTAGTAGCTAGTTAAGGTCCAGTTTAATAGGGAATTCAAAAAAGAAATATAATACATAGGATGCCTAGGCCTGCTAGTATAAACTGACCCTCACATATATGTTGGTCAAAAATTGAAATGTTCTCAAGTATCTCTCCTCTCGAAGATCCAAATTTTTCTCAAATCCCGGAATCGAACCGCCAGGAGGGGAGGAAGGGGAGATTTCGAGTCTTTATATCCTTTTTTTCTTGGGTGGCAGACTGCAAAATCTCTCAAGACCCCTGAAGTAGGCCAAATCGTCCGCAACCATAAACCGGCAGTTTCCAATTAAAAATGCAACTGAGAAGCGAGCTGTGAGTTTTTGTACCATAAGAAAGTCTCGTGTTGCACCCCCAACTATAACTTATCTCGCTTATGATTTGTAGACAAGTACTTCTTACATTTTACAAGAAGGCTCCTTCTTCGAACCCAAGTCAAGCAAACACATAATTACGATAAAAATAATGTTCGCCGAATAAGATAATATCGACATACTTTGTTCTTGTCCATGAAGTGTATTTGACAGGAAGATGGAAAACGGAAAAAAATAAACTAATCGATAGTGTTCTTGAAAAATTGTTATCAATTTCTGGGAAAATAAATACACGTATAATTGTGTAAAAAACATAAAAGTCCGATTAGAAATTGGTAATCGGAAGAAGATAGAGTGTACACGCATGGCAGGACGCGTCAAAACCAAACAAGAAATACCTAATGAACGAAATTTTTGCGTCGTCGTGGACGCACGTTTTTCGTTCTTTATAGGACACGCGTGGACGACGTAAAACGGAAAGAATGCATGAAACCAAATAAGATATCGAAATGAAAACGAGTTCAAGTTTACTGGGCGATATTACAAAAAATTTCACGATAAGGCACCCCTGCACTTTATGAAGTATCACGACTTGTTTTGATAATCGCTATCGATATAATTACACTGATAGTATGAAGTAAATAGAGGTACGTGGACTTTTCGTCATCTATTTGCAATATTTCTACGTCCCAGTAAAATTTCAGGTTGGAAATGCAAAAGTTGAATCTGAGGAAATACGAGTTATCCTACTTTCCAATTGGGCAAAATTTTCAATTTCTACAAATAAGGCAAATTTCAACATCCGCCGTCTATTATTAAAAGTAAATATCCAGCAAAACAGTTTCAGTCCATTCTTCAGTTCACCTGAGTGGAAAATCTTCCACCCCGTCGGAAATACTTGAAGTGTGAGCCGGTCTCTCGTTAGATTGTTAGTTTCATTCTCTCTTCCACGAAAACGACAGCTAGATTTGAGATATGAACCCTTGCATTATCAAATATTGTTCAAGACATCGAAATTTTGGAAAAAAAGAGCCAGGAATTCTCACTTAATACGAAAAAAAAAAGAAAAAT
This sequence comes from Aspidiotus destructor, assembly GCA_035079395.1. Taxonomy (NCBI): domain Eukaryota; kingdom Metazoa; phylum Arthropoda; class Insecta; order Hemiptera; family Diaspididae; genus Aspidiotus; species Aspidiotus destructor. The sequence goes on along the minus strand of JAVHKZ010000003.1, from coordinate 2,092,359 downwards.
TGTACGTTCGTGTTTAACCTGTGTGTTTCTCTGTCACTCGGACTTGAATTTCATGATTTTTATCAAAGTCTATCTCCCTTTCACTGCCAACTTCTACTTCCAACTTTCTGCCAATTTGTCGTATTTTACGGTTTTTTCTCCGCATGACGAAATTAAGAAGTTTGTAATTTTCTTTCAAAAACACACAAACCCAATGACGCGATGACTATAACCTAGTACTCGTCGTGGTGATTTATTGTATCGCTAAAATATTGGACTGAAAAAATCATATTTTAAAAAACACATCTAGCTCACCTATAAATCATCGATCCGTAATATTTGGTAACTTAGATGGATTTCCGGCAACTTGGAACCAGTTTCACAACCAAAAAACAAAAAACTATCACAATATAATACGGTTTTCAATCCACAGCACTTCGCACGAATTATTCCTTTAATTTTCTTGAAAAATACGAAAATACTTCACATTTGACGGAATCGCGACGTCGTAAAACTTCTGAAACGTAATAAACGTATGTATTACGATGTTGAGCGCAAAAAAAACGCGATTCGAGCGTGTCTATCTGAAGAACGCCGTAGAAGACAAGAAGTCTGGGATGATAACGAGTCTACATGTGCTAGCGCGTAGAAGTTGTCTCCGAGAACGTGTTCTATAAATAAAAACTTATGTCAGAAGTACGACTTCTTATTGGTCGATAGTTTCGCTGAATACGAACGTAATTGGCGAAACTTACGACCAGCGCGGTTTGTTTATAGTTTTTAAAAATTTCTTACTTCGCGCTCTTTCCTCTTCGACGTATGCCTACGACGACAGTCAACGATAGACGCCCACGAACTCCATTGACCGGTACGGATTTCACCGATGCAGTCCTGCGTACAAATGGAAAAGTTTTCCGCTGATTGGAACCAGTAGAATGAAAAGCGGAAAATTGAAATTATGCCTATTGAGGAACCGTAATAAAATTTAATTATAAAATTTCCCGAGAAATGCGAGAAAATTTAACGGGAAACCTGTTCTTTCAGGGGCCGAGAAATCTGACGTACGCCGTGCGCACTGCACCTTTTAACATCCGGCAAAACATGAACCTCCCTAATAGGGGATTTAGACTCGATAAAATTGTGATTTTCAAGCCTCGATATTATGATAGGAGCAAGAGGGGGGAGGGAGAGGACTTTGTAAAATTTCTACTTTCGAGCCACAGTATATGAAAGACAAGGATCTTGGAAGGAAATACCTTCGAGAAGAGACTTGAAAAAATTTCAACTTTTGAGCTATAATATTGTATGTGATAGCAGATTGACTTTGAATTCTCCAATTTGACTCATGGAACAGGTTCCCAGCGATCCTTGTTTGAAGCCGTCATTTTTAGAGAGGAATCACACGCGAATGTTCGAAGTCATAGTGGGATCGTTATTAGGCAACGATAAGACGAGAAAAAGTGATTTGGTTTAGGAAAGAAAATATGTTCTGACAGAGTCAAATGACTAGAAATCATGTTTCAGGTCTTCTAAGTTCAGCCGTTTTTTTCATTCTTGCAAAAGCCGTCAATAAAAACTGTCATAAAGAAAAATCATAGAAAAAATTTACAGGCTCTAATTGCTCAGGGAGTAAGCAACTTATGGCGGAGAGTTCAAGATTTTCAGTTTACGTAAAATGTGAGCGTATAATTTATTTTCGAAGTAGGTTACAATTTATCCCTTCTCGGTTGTAAATACAGAAAAATATACTGGTTTCTATGTGTATAGCTTCCCTTTTCCTTTTCTCCAAGTCCCAGCGTTAAGAGTCAAGGGGGTCACGAATGTTTCCAAGTCCCAGCGTTGCGCTTTCGCGAGAATTTTTTCAAGTAGAGAACTATAGAAGATCCAGGAATTTCTTTAAGCCCCAGCATACAGGGTAAAGAGGGTCGCAAATTTTTTCAAGTCCTATAGACAGGTATAGAGGAGCCAGGAATTTTTCTAAATCCCAGCGTTGAGCGTTCGCAAGAATTTTTCCAAGTCCCATAGAGAACTATAGAAGAGCCAGGAATTTCCTCAAGTCCCTATACATACTAGCCCATAGAAAAGCTCTAAATTATTCCAAGTCCCTATACTAGCTAATAGAGGGGTGTAGAAGAGCTCAAAATTTTCCAAGTCCCTATACTAGTTATTAATTATTAAGAGTTTATTGTTTACGAAGGCACGTAACAGTTGAAATAGTATATTACTATACATGTGGGTAAAGTGAGCGTTTACCCAACGAGGCAAAAATTGCGATCCGAGCCGGAGGCGAGTAGAGCAATATGCCGAGTTGGTGAACGTTCACGATACCCACATGTATTGTAAGATATTTTTTTCTATAAATGATGTTAAAAGTAACAAACATGCAAAAGTTATTGGCTGATTCATTTTTCTTTCACACTTCTAATTTTTCTTTCACGCTAATCTCGGTGTGGGTAAAACTAGTACTTTGACCGCACCTATAGATGCAGTCAAAACGCTGTTTTAACATCATGTATAGAAAAATATATATACTCCGCGGATTGAAAACAAATAGGACGGAACTGAGTAATTTTGAGATCACAAGTTTTAGAAAAACACAGAAATTTTAGAGGTCAAAAAAAAGAAGAATAAAAGAAATAGGGATCAACCTATAATAAACACAAATTTTAGAGTCGAAAAATAAACAAAGGTCGAAAATTAAATAATTAAAATGAATAAATGAAATAAAATTATTACACAGAATCACAATTTGGCAAAAGAAGGACCGCGGAGTGATAAAGCTGCGACCGGTTTCAAACGAGCTAGCCGTTCATCATCGGGCAATACAATGACGACAAAGAAACAGGTGCAATGAGTTACAAGTAAAAAAACATGAAAGAACGAGAAATTAATTATGATAATGTGGAGTGAGATCATGGATGTACCGTACAAAAGGATTCATGAAGGTGTTGAGATCGTTTACAAGCCTGGTACCGATAGAATTGAATGAGGCAATTGTTTCAACCTTTTCCAAACGGTTTAGGAGTTTTCTTTTGGGACATGGTTGGAGGAGTTTTGCCGAAACGTTGGAAAAATTGTGTCCTTCCTCCAGGCAAGGCTTTGCCATCGCAGACTCGTGTGTTTTCTTTGTATTATACGCGGTACGATGCTCCGAGAATCTGGTATATAGAGAGCGGCCAGTCTGCCCTATGTATTGAGAATCACGTCATGTGCCGCATGTGAGTCGATAAATGCCTGCGTTTTTCTCCGGTCGTATCTTGTCTTTTCAATTGATGAGTTTATTAAGAGTGAGAAACGGATAAAACCCTACTTTGTAGCTATAATTTTTCAGCATCCTCTGAAGTTTATAAGAACTATTGCCCAAGAAAGGGAGGCGGATCCATCGTATGCGACTTGAGGAGGACGAAGTGTTCCCATGGTTGTCTTGGGCCGGAGATAAGAGGAGGCGTAGACTTTTCCGCCTGATCATAGCAGGAATGTCGAGCTTTAGGCCATTTTGAAGAGCTGTTTCCTCAATGTAGCGTATCTCCTTGTTTTTGGCTGTGGCAGAAAGAGGCAGGTGGAGAAACCGATGAATAGCGTGATTAATTATAGCAACCTTGTGTATCCAGGGATGTAGGGAATTGTTATTTATGGAGACGCCGGTGTATGTAGCTTTCCTGTAAATCTCGAAATCGATCGTTTGGCCAGAAGGGTTAGGAACAAGTCGTAAGTTGAGGTCAAGGTAGTTTAGCACATCGCCTCCGATTCCCAAAGTGAATTCCATGGATGCATGGAAATTGTTCAGACTACAAAAGAAATGATGTAGTTCATCATCAGAGCCACTCCAGATTCCTATGACATCGTCGATATATCTGGCGTAGAAGAGAAGTGCGTTGGAGGTGGTTGATAGGAGTGCCTCTTCCATGTGGTTCATAAATATCTCAGCGACTAAGGTGGAGAGTGGTCCGCCCATTGGGAGGCCGTCTGGGAATCGGTATGTTTTGCCTCGGAAAAAGCAGATGTTGTCTTTTAGGCAGAACGTGGTGAGTTCCTCAAATTCTTGGATGGTGTCTTCAGGGAGTCGCTTATCTCGGAGGAGGGAGACCATCAGAGGGATGGTGTACGTAACTGGTATGCGGGTGAATATTCTGACGGCATAAATCGAGAACAACCTTGCATCTGGTGGAAAGACTTTTGTTTTTAGTACGTTAGCCAGTTCGATGGAGTTCTTGATGGTTCTTTGGGGAGTAAAATCAGTGACAGTTGTAAACCAACTGGCGAAGTATTTCACAATTTTGAAAGACGGATGGGTATACTATAGTAGGCCACCACAGGACGGATGGGGTGTCCTTATAGAACACCCAAAATTTTTCCAAGTCCCAGGGGTACGCGCCCTCCAGCGATATAGAGGAACGAGGAATTTTTTCCAAGTCCCATAGAAGGCTATAGAACAGTTAAAATTTTTCAAGTCCCAGCGTTACGCCCCTCAGCGTTATGCCACCCAGCATTATGCGTACGCGGACAGAATTCCTCTGAGGGCCCTCAGTAACTAAAGGGATGGCGGGTCTCGCCCCAAGTCCCTCGGATGGCGCACGGCGTCCGTCACTTTTTCTCAATTAACCTCCCTCCCCTCCCCCACCATTAAACAGGTTCCCTGTTGAAACCGTCATGGTTTGATGACAATTTTCCGACAGTTCTTTGGCTTCTCATGATCCTAACACAGAGGTCACAAAAAAATAAAGAGAAGATGTTCTGGTATAGGGCCAAAAAATAGAGATCATTTTTAATGTCTTTCCTTTTCACTTCTCTGGCAAAAGTTGGTTAAGATTTGTGAAATATTAGGCAACAATAAAAATAAAAGGTTTTTAGTATTTTAATCCACCAAAGATTTTTCAAGCTAACAAGCTCTCAAGGAGTTATTTGAAGAAAACGACGGCTTCCTCAACAAAGTTAAACGAGGAACGCAGGGAACCTGTTCTACGGGTTGGTTGCTTTTGAGAATTCAAATTGAAGTCTTGAAGAAGTGTCTTGTATCATGGTGTACATAGTGTGGAAGTAAGAAATTTTTCGAGTCTCTTTCCTTTCCTACCGAGAGGCGAAATTTCGACAGGAAACCTGTTCTTTGGACGCCTATTTCGAAAATTTTCCATGCGATATCCAACCAAAACAAAAATGATCCAAGTCCAACATTATTCGCAAAAATGGCTCACGTCCTCCTCCTATCTTATGTAGCTCAGGTTGGACTCAAGAAAACGTCGATCTCCGAGCTATATATAATGGGAGGAGGACCAAGTCCAATATCGTTGAACAAGATTTTCTGGAGTAGCCAAAGAAATAAATACCATATTTCATGCCTAGCATCACCTCCTTCGCTCCCTTTTTGGACATATGGAACCTTTTTTTGAACTTTGTTACCATAGGCCTTGGTCGGGAGGCGAACGAGCGGAGCGAGTGCGACTCGGCCAAGCATAATAAAGGCTTAGCTAGCGTAGTATAGAGTATACTGTATATTAGGAAACTGAGTTAGTCAGCCCTCCCCCTTCTTCTTAGTCTGATATGAGTCTGGTATAAATGTACGTCAACCTATATAATAAAGGCCAGCATAGGTCTAGTATACCTATAAGGTCTTTTGGCCGGACGCATGCAGCCACGCACGCGCACAAATTCCGAAATCAAGTTTAATTCCTTAATTATTGAAACCATAACCCCGTTTCCTAGATTTTAGATTCTAAAAATTATTTAATGTTTTTTGGCGGATGACCCGCCATCCCTTTAGTCACTGGGGGCCCTCAGAGGAATTCTGTCCGCGTACGCGTAACGCCGGGACTTAGACAAATTCCTGGCTCTTCTATAGCCCTCAATGAAACTTGACCCTCTTAACCCTTAACGTTGGGACTTGGAGAAAAGGGAAAGGAAGCTAAATACATAGAAAACATTAAGTTCTTCTGTATTTACAGCCGAGAAGGGATAAATTGTAACATACTTCGAATTATACGCCTACATTCTACGTAAACTAAAAGTCTTGTACCCTCCGCCATTGCTCCCTGAGCAAGAGCCTGTAAATTTTTCTAATCCGATCACCTGCGTATTTCATTCTCTTATGCCGAAACTATAACCACTACTTTTGAAAAAAATTAATTGGTAGGCCCCGTAAGTTGAGTCTTGCAAACAATTTCAGGGAGAATTTGAGAATTTCACTCGTGTAGAGTAGCAGTTCAAAATTGAATGACCACGCTTGATTCTTCTTTTTATTCAAGAAGACATTGTACTCGTATACTGATAAAAACAGTATAATAAGTGCTAAGAGAATGTAAAAGTAACTGAATAAGAAAACGAAATATTTACTATCGTAGCCTATTTACCATATAGTTCCTGGTAACCATTCGAACAAAGTTTTGTACAGTTTTTCGATAAACGAAGTTCTTGGAAATTAAATTCAAACTGGTTTAATAAGTAAACTTAATTCGCATACGTCTTAATTTATTGACGCGTCGTCAATTCTTTTCCGATTCGCGCACTAATAATATCTACATTGCAAATTACTTAATAAGTAATGTGCATTATGTGTGGTAGTTCGAGCTTGCCTCAAAATCAAAACATAGCAAAAATAAGAGAATACATAATATTATATATTATGTACCAATGAGCACATCGCATATATTGTGTTACTTGTTGACGAGGGAAAATTTTGAAGAATCAGTACAATTAAAGTTAGGCTACTAATGTAAGTGGTGCGCAAATTTTCTTAGAACCCAAAACATATGTTTCTTCTATAGTAAATTCATTTTGGGCCTTGGAGGAATCTTATAATTCTTTTTCGGGTTGATGCACACTGCATGAATGGCGATGTAATACGTTCGAGTATATTATTTAGTCGGAATGGAAGGCACACGGAGGAAGTTTCAAAGCGTTAAATGGTGCGATTTGATTTTTCCGAACAATTTACAAGTATGAATTACATAATTCTGCAATATTGCGTTGGAAAATTGTTCAACATTTCGTCTTTACATTGTTTTTACCCGGCAAGTCATTGTTCTAGTTTGTTTAAATTCGATGATTATTCCTGCGTTTTTTAACATCATTAATTGTACAATTGAACAAACTTACCTGGTGAAGTTCAATTGAAATTGTATGAAGGCCTCCTACAAGCAGAACACAATGTAGTATCTCACGTCAGTGCAGTGCAGCCACAATTTTAAAGCGAAAAAATTCATCTTCACCTTATCCACTATCAACCACGTAACACGATTCTTCATTCTTCAAAGTGAATCATTGCTGCGAGGGAGTGCTCAAGGGTTGGGATTCACCTCCATTTTAATAGTATAGCGGAGGGACTGTTCTGCTTGTAGGAGGCCTTCATACAATTTCAATTGAACTTCACCAGGTAAGTTTGTTCAATTGTACAATTGTATTTCATGCCTCCTCCGAGCAGAACACAATGTAGATGTTCAAAGCGCTCGCAGCAATACCTCGAGTTATTCGATAACAGGAGCTGTAAAACAGCTGAAAGATCTCGGGTAATAGGCAAAAAAAAAAAGCATCTTTGAACTACATTCGTGTCTATATTTCTTCTTTCCCATAGAAAAAACTTCTTTATAGTCCGACGCCTCTAACAATCTTTTCAACAGAAATTTTTCAACGGTCACTACTAACCTACATTTGCAAAAATTAATTTTTTTTTTTTTTTCCAACTATTGAGGACCGTTTAGGCAAAATTGGCTTGTTCCGAGATGATGGGTCAATTGTAAAACCGTGCGAACGTTAGCGACTTTGCGGTCCACCCTGCTGCCTTCATAATGACATCAGATGACACCCCTCCTCTTTGGGCAGCCGCCGTTGATGCGTGCCAAGTACTATGAGGCTTAAATTGGCAATCCACTCCGCTTGAAGGTAAAGTCCCTTTGATCCGTCTGCTAAGCGTTTGAGTGGATATTGGATGTATTGGGGGTTTGTTGTAATGAACAGATCTTTCATTGAATTGCATTGCGTAAGGGTTGCGTAATATTTAGGTAATGGATCAGTGTGTGCGCGGGACACAGTTGTGGGTCTTGAAAGAATGGCAGGGTAAGAAGAGGTTGCGTCCTTCCTCTTCCTGACTTTCTTACTTGATCAGAGATGAAAATTAATATTTTGTCTGCCATTTGTTGTATATTCTGAACTTTTATCAAACTGAGAGTTTGAAGCTGTTGTACCGTAGTCAGCGCCAGAAGGTTGAGTTTTTTTTTTTTTCTCTCTCTCTCTTTTTTTCTCGATATTGTAGCTAAGGACATTGTTGGAATCTGGTTGAATGGTTCTTGAAATAGCGCAGGACACACTGGGGGTCCCACGTAATATTGTATTTACGTTGTGCCGGCCTCAATTTGTCTTAAATTTGCGACTTCTTTGAAAAAACAATTTATTACTAGGTTTTTCCCGGCGGGTGGAACCTGTAATCAGTGATATGGCCGCTCTCGCGCAGTTGGGTGAGCGTATGAGATGCCTGAGCAGAATTCTTGATGCAGGAAGATAAGTATCTGGTCCGTGGATGGAACATATTTATTTATAGAATTACTCTCGCAGTAGTTCCACCATCTGTTGAGTGCCGCTGTATATGTTTGCATTGTTGAGTTTTGAATTTATGCGAGAAGGATTTCAATGATTGGAGGCAACAGGTCCTGGTAGTTAGCTAGGGCTTCCTGGATACAATCTCTGCCACCGGGGAAAGCCGAATGGCTAGAATGTGTGGTATCATGTTGGCAGATAAAAGCAAGGTGTCAGATGGTTGAAGAAGTACTGGCTCAGAGGCGAATCGTTCTTTGAAGAGCCGAAACCAGGGTTGTCCTGGGCAGTTTGGTATGACCAGGATGCCCATTGCTCTATCTCTCTCGTATATGATTTTTTTGAATAGTTCTTAACACCAGTGAGAAGGGGGGAAGGCGTAGAAGTTTTCATCTGTCCTAAGGATAGTAAAGGCATCCACCGCTTCTGCATCCGGATCGCATTTCCAAGAAAAGTACCTGTCGCATTTGTTGTTCTTTCTAGATGCAAATAAATCAACCTCCGAATGCCTATTTTTTTTTTTTTTTTTTTTTCTAGGCTCTTTGTGATAATTTGTACTCTACCTCTGTTTCAGTTTTTCTCAACTCTGCGTCTGCCGCGTCCTTATCTGCCGATTGGATGCAGGTTGCAAAACGGTTAGGTTGAATTTTTTAGCACGGTCAAGGCCGGGGTCGTGCAGGCTCACATTTTTTAAGCCGGTTAATCAACAAGTCGAGCCCCTCCTCAACTTTCAAAAATTTTCTCGCAAGTCTCATACAGCCTTTGCGGGCCTTTTCTGACCTGGATGATCGGCTGGGCCAAGACGATAGTGCAATTTGCGAAACCGTTAACGCTTTTTGTGGCAAATAACATGCAAACGTTTCCTCTGATTTTGACTATTTGCAGGAATATTTCCGGTTTTGTGGCGAATGACACCTCAGAAGCCCTTTTTTTGGACTATTTGCGGATCGATTTGCAATTTTGTGACGAACGACACCGCGGACGCCTCTTCTCCAATTTGACTATTTACGGGACTATTTGCACTCTCACTGCAAATGACACTGCAAACACCTCTTCTCCCGATTTGGACTATTTACAGAACCATTTACAATTTTGTGACACGTTACACCGCAAATGTCCCGCTTTTCCAGGTTGGACTATTTGTAATTTCGTAGCAAATGATACTGCTAATATCCCTTTTCCAGTGTTTGGCTATCTGAGGGCTCATTTGCAATGTATTGTTGAATGTCACGCCAAACGCCTCTCTTGCAATTTGGACAATTTGCGGGGCTATTTGCAATATTGTGGCAAATGACACCGCGGACGCCTCTTTCCAATTTTGACTAATTGCTGAAGTATCTACAATTTTGAGCTGAGTGAAGCCGCGAATGTCCCATCTCCAGATCGGACTATTTGCAAGACTATGTACAATTTTGTGGATAATGACACTGCAAACGCCTCTTTCCCAATTCTGGAATTTTGTGCTAAGAGACACTGCAAGTGTCTCTTCTCCAACTTGAATTATTAGCGGGTCTATTTGTAATTCTATGGCAGATGATTCCACAAATGTTTCTTTTCCAGTTTGACTATTTGCGATGGCATTTACAGTTTTGTGGCAAACTGTCCTACAAACACCTATTTTCTGATTTGAACTATTTGCGGGACCACTCGCGATTTTGTGACGTATGACACCACAAACGCTTTTTTTCGATTTGAACTAATTGTGAGACCATTTGGCCTCCTACCACAAATGATACTGCGAACGTTTCCTTTCTAATTTGGACTATTTGCCAATGTGTTGGCTCACATTTCAGACAATTTTTGAAAACCGTCTAAAAGTTGACCAAATCTGGAGAATTGCTCATCGTTAATTTAGACAATTCTCAGTTAAACAAATCTGAACAATTGCTTTCATTTTAGATAATTTTCGAAAATTGTCCAGAAGTTAAATATAAATTTGGACAATTGTTTACATTCTAGACAATTTTCGTTTTTTAAACTACATATACAAGCCATTCTCTAGGCTTGTTTAGAATTTGCGTGCGCTGTATAATCCCAAGTTACTTTTTGAGTTGATCTCTGGAACACAGTAGGGGACATTGCAGATTGAACATAGAAGAGGAAAACAAATTACCCAGCGTACAATAAAGATAGTTTTTTTTCGTTTTGTGTTCAGCCACAAGTTACCTATTCATTCCCTCCAGTATACTAGACTTAGATACTACGCTAAGAAATTCAATTTTCTGGACTTGGTCTAGCTTAAGAATGGGCGAGCGAGTAAGCCCCAGCTTGATATATTGGGTACTAAACTTATAAGAGGCTGAAAATGGGGTTGAACGAGCGGACTAAGTAAGCCGTGGGAAGCTAGTCAGTCCAAAATACAGTGTAGACATATAATAGTCGAAAAATAGGAGCGAACGGGGTGAGCGGGGCGAGTGAGCCCCAAAAAGCTAGTGAGTTTAACATACGCAGCAAGGCTGAGTGAGTAAGCCAAACATGCAGTAGGTGTGACAATTAAGTATCCGGAATTTATTTGAAACATCTCCCAATGTGTTTCCACCCCGCGCGAATGCACTCATGGACTTGGGACTTTCATGACGTGAAGAACCCTTGAAACTTTTTCTCCAAACGACTGTCCGTCACATTTGTACATGTCCTTTTCATGATATCTTCTGACTGAAAATGAGCTCCTCTCAGTATGTTAATTTTGGGAAAGAGAAAAAATCATTGGATGCGACATCAAGCGAGTACGAGGGATATTCAAGCTCAGCACAAGCCCAGTCATCAACATTTTAGCCAGAAAATTGCTGATACTAATGGCTGAATGCGCAAGTGCACTGTGGTGATGCAACAACATTCAGCTGTTCCACGCCCACAACACATTATTGACAAGCCCTATTTTCTCGGATGAATCAACAACGATCATCTCTTGTTGCTAGTACGACTACGACTCCACAAACGACGTCCAGCTCGCCAGCTCGAAGCGCGTCCGCGTATTTCTCCTCCCCCTACATCGAACCGCTTGTACATGTTTTACAACAAGGATTTTGGCACAAGATTGTTGTCGTACTTGGTCCTCAATAATGCACCAAATGTTTTTTGACCCCCCCCCCCTCCCATTCACAAAAAATTCCAACGTTACTTGTAAGGCTATTTGAAATAATTTTTGCTGACCATTTAAAACTGTTTTTGTACATCCCTTTGGCACATCCCCCTGATGTGAGTAAAGGGAATCGAAAAATCACGTAGTTACATGAACCCCCCCCCCCCCGCACCAATCAACGCTATAATCGGACCTGTCAGCTCTAGAATCGCACTTCTGAAGGTACTAACTGTACACACTAACACACTGATTTTTACTTAACACACATTCAATTTCCTTGATTTCCTTATGAATTTTCTGGTTTCCCTATCAATTTTATTGCAAACTATCGTAGCGATCCTAGCGGGTGACCGGTCCGAATTGTTGGACATTGTTAATCGATGTTCCTACAACAAGCAGTGTGCTGCAGCTGAAAGATTCAGCTTTAGCTTTCGGCTTAAACTTTTGACCTTGAAAAATATAGCTTCGGCTTTGGCTTGTGCTTGTTCAAAAAAAATTTGGCTGGCTTTCAGCTTTTTTTCAGCTGGCTTTCGGCTTTTCAATTGATGGGAAAATCTGACACGATCAGGAGAAAAGGTTCTCTGTTAAAGATACAACAAGAACTTAAGAAGTCAAGAAGAAATTGAAGTTGAAAATTGATGATTGAAATTAATAAAATAATGTTGAAAGGCAAAAATAATGAATTTAGGTGTGTACTTGTAGTAAGGAACAAAATTGAAGTGCGGAAAATTTCCTTTCAGATGACTATGACTGAGGGTATTCATGGCCGTGGGGTATTCTTGACTTCTTGAGAAATTTTATTATTTATTTTTTAAAAATCCGAAAATTTAGCGCGACGCTAGCGCTACTTGAAAGTGGAAATGTAAAGTTGTAAAGGAAACTGTAAAAGTGTTTTTGTGAATCGTGAATTTGTGATTCTGATTGTCATTTTCAGATTGGCGATTTGGCTAAAAAACAAAAAACTGAAGTCTGAACCAAAGGTGCGCTTAAAGCTGGCTTTTAGCTTCTGTCTTATCAGTAAAAATTTGGCTGAATTCGGCTTTCAGCTTTCGGCTTTCGGCTGGCTGCAGCACACTGACAACAAGTACCCGGCATTAGGGCGGTATAGTTTCACATGGGTAAACCGGACCGCCATTTTGGACCTAAGAGTGACAAGCGGAAGGTCCGAACGACACTACAGTAAGGCGCGGAACAACAAAGCACCTCCCGTATGCACGTCGCTCCGCGCAATGTTGTAGCGTTGTTCGAACATTCCGCTAGTAATTCTTAGATCCAAAATAGCAGTACAGATACTGCTCTACCGGCCTATCGTGTGGATTAGAGTAGCTAAACATGACGCGCAAAAAAAATTCGGATACTTACTTGTCAGACCTCGTACTAGACCTATACTAGGCTATGGGGGTGAAAAAGCGGAAACCCAACGTAAACAAAATCTTTATGTATTTGACCCTGATGCCAGAAAATCTCTCAAGAGTATTATCCAGAGTATTGCAGCCAGCCGTAAGCCGAATTCAGCCGAATTTTCGGCCATCAAGCCAAAAGCCACAAGCCAGCTTTATGTTTATTCTTGGAAGCCAAAAGCCGAATTCAGCCAAATTTTTTCGGCTGATTTTTGGCTTATTTCTCATATTATATTATACACGCGAAATGACGTGTGACACGCTTCTCGTAGCAGCAGTCTGGCTTTTGCCATATTTTTGGCTTTTTGCCTCGTTTGTCAGTTTGTCACTCAATCCACAGAACACAGATTCAGATTTTCGTTACGTCTTTCATTCCCTGGCTGCAACGAAACGACAACCAAATCATCAGCCAGCCAGAAGTCAGCCGAAAGCCAGCCGAATTTTTTTGATCAGCCATAAGCCAAATCCAAATTTTTCAAGGTCGTCAGCTTCAGCTGTAAGTCGAAGCCGAATTTTTCGGCTGCAATACTACCTTAATCTTGAAATGCGATCACAATAAGTGGAATTCACAAACAAAACGTGCGTTCGCCAACAACACGCTTTCGAGTAGAAGATGAAATCGAAAGTTGTAGGTTTAAATTTTATCCTATCCGAGCTTGTCTTTTCATGTAAGGCGGTAAGGTTGTTTCGTGAATAACAAAGGCATTCTGAAGTCAACGCGATTTTCCAAATTATGACCAGGTACGCTGAAGGGAGGCATTCTGCTTTGACCGTTGAACTTTCATGTAGAAGAGTGCGTAGTCGGCGTCTTATATACTAATATTCTTAAAAATGATCGCGTTTTTTATAAGGATAAAAATTGAACTAAAACTGTTAGGGACTTGGCCTCTTTCTAGTTAAATACATAGGTCACTCCTGGTTAGAATAAAAATCGATAGAACGTAATCCACGTAATCGACAGTTGTTCAATAATCTTGTAAAAATATGGTGACTACCATAACGACCTGCTGTGACGTCAAAGTGATAACAGATTCATAAACAGTAGATCTGAACGGAACCTATTTACTATGCTATTCGCCGACGTACCGTTCTTATAAGTATGATTCATCCATGGAACCGGATCTTCGATGTTTCGTCATCCAAACAGAAAATAAAATTAAGTAAATGATGAATAATTCGGACAAAATAAATAATAAATACCTATTTTAATGCTTCACATTGATAGAATCTTTTGAAATTGCCTAAGAACAGAGAACTTTGAAAATTTGATCTTCATATAAAAATTGAAACATTTTATAAAAATATTTTACTTCACACGAGTATTAAACAGAACATCTTTCGTATGGGAATCTCTCTGTGTATGAAGTACTGCGTCAACTTCAATGATGCCAATCCTATCGGACGAAATCGAATAGAACAGGTACGTATAATTTTTGCTGTTTTACTGTGGTAAATGGACTAAGCCCAAATTCCGCCTTTTTGCAAGAATTTTCTGAATCTTGAATCAAATTCCACTCACGATTTCTCAAACCGATCAAATTTCTTCAACTACTGTTTGAAGATTATTGTACAAATTTCCCCTCGGGGACACAATTTCTTGTATGCATGTAGCGTGATGAACGGAATTTTTCTAAGCCTCTCTCCTTGACTTGATGTACAGTATGTGGCTCAAAAATCAAAAATTTTTCAATTATCCAAAGTAGACAGGGTCTCAATACACTTTTCCCAATAGTCTCCGCTCTTTAGTCTCCTCATATACGGAGTCCAATGGCCGGATGCCTCTTGATGGGTATAGCGTATAACTCAAGGGTCAAGATTGCTTTGAGTGAATCAGTAAATTTTGGCCATTTTTCCAAATAGCCCCCCCCCCTATAAGGCTTTTCCAGTTTTTCAAATTGCATACTTTACTCAGGACCTGTTATGGTCTTATGGGTGTTGCTGAATTGCATACTCATTTTTATTCTGGATGCAGTTTGCCATAACAGCAATGTTAGAAACATTACCAACTTGATAATACGTAGGAGAATAAGTATGCAATTTGTAATACTGGAAAAGCCCTATGAGCCACCATTCTTTGCGTACAGCTCGAAGGTCAATATTTTTCCAAGCCCTCGGATACATTGTTTGATGGTGGAAAAATTTTCAAGTTCCCCTCTCGATGTAGATATGGATAGCTCATAGAATAATTTCCAAGAAACACTTCCTCAAAAAGTCTCCGACCTCCTCAGAACCAGAATTTGCCGGAAGGACGGCAAACAAAGGACATTCCCCCCAAAAAGTTCTCCATGAAGAAAAAAGCTGCGTTAAAATCGACCTCTACTATTTAACAACACATAGTTCAATTTGTAGCACTCGGGACCTTCGTTCTTTCCGTTTTTGGACGATTTTTCCTCGAATGGGGGGGGGGGGGGGTTACGGCAATATTCGTGGAGCGAAAAAATGTAACGCTTAGTCTGATATCTAGTCTAGATACAGTTAAAGTAGGGCTGAATTGAAGTGAAAGTACACAGTATAAATTTCTGTACCTTCGTCCCTTACGTTGCGCAAAGCATATACCACCCCTCTGCGGCGACACCTCCTCAAGCCCGATATCCATATACTCGATGAAGATGGCTAAATTCGATGAATAAACGAAATTTATTAATTTACAGCCAACCGTATTATAAAAATTAAAATTTGCGCGAGCGCTTTCGGGTGACAACCCATTGACGAGCGGAACTGAAACCAACTGACGCGGAAAAACTCGAATGCGTAGCAATTTGTATAGGTTTAGCTACTCTTATCGAGTATATAGACATCGGGCTTGAGGAGGTGTCGTCGCTGAGGGGTAACCGTCTTATACATGTTCGCGTTCTCATTGCCTAGCAAATTAGAAGAAGAAGTATCTCGACGAAAAGTTCGCTCGATTTCCCTTTGCGCTTCATTTCTAATTAACTTGATACAATTTAGCCAAAAAATAGCTGAACCAATCACGAGGAGTCGTGGGTTAGAAGCGTAAATTGAAATAAAATATCACTAAAACTGTATTCAGAAATTCTAAAGAATTTTGAAGAAGAAGAAAATTTAAGCGCATAATATCCAGACGTCAGTTTCTTTGCAGTTCACTCTAGATATTGCATAAACTTTGTTCCAAAAAATGCAATCTATCTATATTATTAATTTCCAGCAATTTCCCTTTCCGCCTCATACCCGATTGTCCGATACAATTTAGCTAAAACATAGCCGAAACTCGATTTTACACGTAATTCTATCACTATATACCGATTTCATTCCTTGCCGCTCCTCAAGCCCGATATGAGGGTATCAAAAACATAGCTAAAAATAATCGTTGTATTCAAACAACTTAAACAAGTTTTAACAGAAAAACTGTTTCAGTGAAGAGGAGGTCCCTTGAAGAAAAAATGGGACCGAGCGTGGAACTTGAAATTTCTTTGAATCAAGTATGATATAGGAAAAGGAAGTTGAAAGAAATTTTTACCTTTGAGCTATACATGGTGAGAGGGAAGGGGAGGAGGATTGAAAATTTCAAGCTGTATTTGATTGGAGGGAATTTTAAAAAGCTATATGGCAGAAGAGGAACTTGGATGAACGAGGAACACAGAAACCAGTTACGAGTATACGGGTCTAATTGGTTTTAAAAACGAGTCACATACTGTAATTTTAAAGAGTGAAACTGTCCGTACAGATGGGAATAGTAAAGAGTAAGCTTAAAACTTTATGAGAATTTGAGCTTTAGACACATGATGTGAGAAATTCTGGAAAATTAATGGGTGCGATTCTGCAGGGACGAGGATTGAATCGAGATTGTACTGAAGCTTTTGGTCAGATTTCTGTAATTCAACCAAAATCAGTTGAATAGAAGATTTTAAAAACCAATGGCTTTCTTGACAAAGTTGAACAAATAATTCACAAATCTTTTTCATCGGACAGATTAGTTTCAATATTGAGAATTGAATTCAAAATTGGAGTCCCAAAAAATTCACTCATTAAAAGTTTTGGATTCAATAAAATTTCAAAAATTGAGCTAAATTTGATCGGAGGGACTTGGAAAATTTTAGACTTCTGAGCTATGTATGAAAGAAGGGTGTTGAAAAATTTCCATCATCAAAGGACTCAGATTTGAAAACATTTCAAATGGAAAAAATTGAACAGTAAAATGAACCATTGGAGCCGTACTATTATAACAAGAGAAGAGGGCAACTGTGGAAAATTTAAACTTTCAAGCTAAACTTATATACGGTGAGAGAGCGAAATTTCAACTTTTGAAATAATATGACAGGAGAAGGACTTGGAAAACCTCAATCATCATTCTGAGCCAATGGCGAGAGTCCTTCCCCTCATAGAACAAGTTCCACATTGATCTCTAATTTAAATTAGGTAGTTGATAACATAAAGGCTACCATTTATCGGCACTTTTAATTTGGTAGTTTTCACAGTAAAAAAGCGGTGTATACCAGTATAATTAGTAATGGACCAGTTTAATTAGAAATGACCGGTAAAGAATTAGATTGAAAGGAAAAAAAGGACATCAGCAGTATAATAATGTATTGCGCCAAAAAAAAATGAACATTGCCGTAAATTAATAAATTTAATAACGTAAAAGTAAAAAAGCAGTTTTCATTCTTTAAGTAAACACGTATGTCGCAACAGTAAAAAATTTGAAATTTCAAAGTATAAAAAAAAAATACACAATCACTGCACCAACAAAGCTCGGGTGCTTTTAGCAGGGCGACCCCTGTTTTTCTTCGCTCCAAACGTTAACATTTTCGCCTCAGGTGGAACTGTCACCATTTTCAGTCGGATCAGCATCCCAAGGACATGCTTGCAGGTGTACTTCTTCAAGAAAACAGGGCATGAGCACGAGTTGTCGCCTGAACTACAAACGGAGATTTTCCAGATTCCAAAATTCCATTTTTGGAAATCCGCGAAACTGGTCCACGCAGCAGTTTTATCCTTGAATTCCTGCAAGGTTTTTTTGGTGAGACGTATTTCTTTCGTTGCTGCATTTGGGCCACTTTGTGGACGAGCACTTGCAGCTACGTAGTAAATCGTCTTCTCTGGCCCACTGACTTCCTGCAGAATGCTCTTGTCCTGCTTTGCCCATTGATACGCACTCGTCCAAATTTGGAGAGATGGGGTTGCAGTCTCGGCAAATGGAATACAGTTTCGAGATGAGGGATTTCTACTGTCGGACCAATTTAGCACCAGATTGCTTCTTCAATCGGCAAGTTCATTCTACCCTCCCTCGAACTTACCGCACTTGTAAACCTTTCGCAGAATGTTAAATACTGCGTAAACATTATTATTTACTGCTCCTCAAATTAGATGTAGCATATTATTTTTTCACTGTTTGTACGACCAAAAATACCGCATTCAATTTACTGTGCATTGATCTTTCATTACTGCTGATACTTGCCGTTTTTACTGCCAAAGAAAAACTGCTTCAATTACTTTTTTTACTGTTCATTTTATTTGTCCCCTAACATAAACTGGGAGGATCTAACATCATCAGGATTCAATGGAATGATCCCTATAGAATAGAGAATTACAGAAATCAGGACTCAGTGTCAAGAATAACTGTTAGTGGAAAATAAAAGGACCCCAACGAATTTATGGAGGGTCTTGAGAAAGGTTGTTTCAACTGAGCTACGTGGAGGAAGAAATTTTGAAAACTCGGACACAATCAAGACGAGAACAGAGAAAGAAGTTGGTTTATTTGCATGTAAAACAGAGAAATCATAAAACTACATAATTGTGGCTGGAGATTGAAGAGAGGGTTGCAATTAAGAGCACTGTTAACCCCTAACAAAAACAAAATTTCGAAGACAACCTTATGTCGAGAAAGGCAGGAAGAGAAAGGGGGAAATGAATCAACTAATCTTAGAATCAGAACGTTTTTCTTCCATTAAATTGCAGATCAGAGAAGGACGGTGCACAGAATTAATTATTACCATATAAATAACGAGAGGAGATGAGTTAGAAGATTGGAGAAGAGGGAGAGGAAGAAAGGGAGAAATGGAAGAGCATGATACTGACAAAGAGAACAACTGAAGAGAACAACTCGGAAGACTTGGAGAATGACAAAGAAAACTAATGTATGGAAGAACAAGAGAGAAAGAGAGTAAAATTGAAGAAAATTAAGAAAGAAGAAAAGCTTGAAAAAAAAATACATCAGATTGTATGATGACATGAAAAGACACAAAAACAAATAATTGAAAAAAAAAAATGTGTGAATCCTAAATAAGATTGAACCCTAGAATTAAATTACTCTCTTTGTCTCATATACCATACTCAAATTTAGCTATGAAAACTTTGTGTTCGCATTAAAATCCAAAGGAAAGTTATCTCGATTATCTGGATACTTCACTGGGGTTATTGATAATTATTTTCATTTACGTTCTTACCATAAAAATTTTATTTACAAATAATTTATTGAAAATTCTTTACTTCTTCTGTCTTGTAATGAAAAAAAAAAAAAAAAAAAAAATACGTTCATAATTTGAAAAAGGTGCCAAATAATCTATAAAACGAAAACTTTTTCACAAAATGTTCTACAGTAGAACAGACTTTTAGACAGCTGTAAAAAGAAAACGTGATAGGCGCGCCGTAGGCGCACCGCCGTGCTAGTATCAGTATAGAAATTACTGATATAGGTTTAATTATTGTTTTGCAGATTAAATTTTCATTTTTTTTACTCGTTTCATGTCTTTGCTCTGGTCTCATCCTTATGGGAATTTTCACTGTGGCAATGGTTCTCAAATCTGCGAGTCCGAGGTGGCCCCCCTCCCCTCGAAAGGGACTTGGAAAAATCTCGAGAAAATGTGCGCCAAGAAATCCTGTACCCCCTAAAGTCATTGTCTTTCTTTGGCAGAGGATAAATTCTTTTCAAAATTCATCCTCAAAGTACTGTTTAATGGTGTGCGCAGGTATTCACCTCCTGACGGATCTTAAAAACAGGTACCTATTTAATATTCAACACAAGTAATCATATTACCCATCGCGGAAATCGCTTTCTTAATCAACACCTCGTCTATATTGAAAATATTATTCATACCGATACGAACTCTCGTTGCTTTTAATAATCCAAGATATCATTAACAACTTGATCGACGATTTCTGAGTAATTTTAATAATCATTTTTCATAAAATATACTTGCGTACTTATATTTTGTCAATGAAATGCAGTCCGTACAGGAGGTAGAGGGAACTAATCTTTGGAATCCTTGACGATTTCGCGGCACGTTCTTAACTCATAAACTCATCATTAACCTTGAATGCACACAGCATCGTTTCAAGTTGATAGCGCGGGGAATGGTCGACGATCGATGAAATTTTGTGCCGCTTAGGAACTTCAACAATTTTCAGTAGTACAGTGCGAAATGAAGAACAGCCTACCCCATCCGATCCAGCTTGGAAATCGACTATCGTATCATCGATGACAAGTAACTGGGTATCTAAAATATTAGGCGTTCAAAACATACGAAGATTAATCAACTAACTAATCGGATAAAATTCACACAAAGTAATCGGATGGACCTAAGAACATCCCATTATACTTAGTAAGTACCTAATCAGTATGCGATCGTTAATAAAAATCATTAAAGCATAGAAAATTTACGTAAGTATTAGGCGATTCAAAATCGTCACTCAGGAGTATTGTCTGAGGGTACATTGATGAAAAGCTCTACACTACACCTACCTGTGCTACCACTCTTCCTTCATACCTGAAGAGCGATTATAACTTGGTAGGGCCTCTCTTGATTCACTTGATAAGTCATATACTTAGGAGAAAATGTATCGTTTAAATAATGGAGATAAAAATCAAACAAAATTTTGAATATTTAATTTCATTTCGTTTTCAACAATGTGACCTCAAGTTTAATTATGATATTTTTTGGAACATCCTGTCGTACCAAAATAAAATAGTATCTTGAGGAAAGTGGTCTCGTTATTATTTCCATTTTTTTTTTCTTTTTAAATTGACCATTATTCAATTAAAAAGGGAGGAAAGCAATGCCTACTTTCTTTCTATCCATTTTTTTTTTTTTCGTAATACATAATAAAAATATGTAAGTAGTAAGAAGAGGCGAAAGTTATTCTTACGAAGCAGGGACAAAGTTGTTCCTAAACGACAATGTATAGAAAAGTTGAGCTAAATCGCATGCGAAAAGTGATGAGATAATTTAAAGAAAAGCTATCAGACTCATAAATTGTAGGTGTGAGAATTTTTGTTTTTTTTTTTTTCATTAATATGCCAACGCCCGAAAATAGTGCAGGTCAGTAGGTAATTACTTATCCGAAACAACTTGTATTGATTCTAAAAAAAAAAAGAAAAGAAAAACTTCTTTCAAAATAGTGAACCTTCGCGTATTATTATTTCGTAATAATAATATAAATACATATTTTTTTCATTTCAGAGAAAAGATGTTGTATGAAAAATTCAAGTCAACTGAGGGATATTCCGAACATTGAGACGGCAATATTTTGAATTTGCATACGAAAATCTAATCAATTCATGAAACTTAAGCTACCTTCGCGTCGTGTTATCAATTTAATAATTAGTACATGCTGGCAAACATATTATTTTCAATCACTGTTATGAAAAATATGGATAGAGTTTAATCACGAAATATTTATGAATTAATTAGATAGGTAATTCATTATTTTCATCTTTCGAAATATTTATAGTTGAATTACAGAACCTATAACATTTATTCAACCGTGTCAACGAATAGGTATCAATAAATTTTTCAGAAAAATAAAACTGGAGATTGTCACTAGCTATTCCTTATATGAAATTTTCAGTAAAAATCATAACTTGTGAAGAATTAAAATAAAATTTCAAAGACTTGGCAACTGACGGAAAGAAGAGAGGATAATAGGCCTACGAGTAGTTGAAAATTTTTGGTTTCTGGTACATCAAATTTTATGAGTATAGGTCTAATATTTGAAGAAATCGACAATTTAGCTGTAGCTTATTATCATGAAGGTGCTTGAAATAGGTATTTTAAAAGCTGATTTGTAATAATAATTCTTCTTTTATCTTTTTTTTTTTTTTTTTTTATAATAATAATATTTCAATGCTAAAGATAAGATGAATTTTTTTGTTTTAGCATTTTATAATTATGCCTACAAGACTGGGACTACTCTTGAGAAAACCGCAACAAAAAGCCGTTACTGTTTTTTGTCGTGCCTCAAAACGTTGTATTAGACGGACTTTGAAAAATTCTAGCCTCTTTTCATTAGACTGAGCCCAACATCAGTACTCTGCTACGCTATACTTAGACTAACCTACAATATACTAGACCTAACATAAAATATACGAAGAGCTTCCTTCACTCCTCAGGCCCCTAAACTATGCCTAACATTAGAAATATTGTCATGTTCGATGACGTCATCAGAGATCTTGACCTACTTTAAGCCCTTGAGAAAATTTTAGCCTTTGCTACTTAGGGACCTAAAGGGGTACTTTCATGAAGACGATTCTTCATATTCATTTTTTTTTTTTTTGGGGGGGGGGAATACAAAATTTTTCCCACCTTTCTTTTTCCCCCAGTTATGTGGAATTGAAGTTTGAGAGGGATTTCTTCATCAAACGAAGGGGATCACGGCACGTCTGACCTTCATTTTTAGTCTTCATTACACTAGACCTAACCTACAGTATTGATTATTTGGCCAACACATTGAATGAGAAGGAAAGAGTGCAGGTACCGATTGTGTACAAACGGTGATAATTATACGAAATGAGTATTTATATTTCAGCTTCTGTTAGCAAATTATGAAAAACAGATGATGAAAGATTTTTGACTGTCTCTAAAAGACGAGTACCAACCGAGAACTTGATTCAATTCTTGTTCATCAAAAATCCTCTATCCAAAGTGAACTGAGGAAAAAATCTTCTGGCGGAGCCTTATAGAAGAAGATCATGTTTCATGTCGGGTAAGGTTTTCACTCGTTCGTTTTAATTGTTAACCTGGTATGCTTCATAATGGTTGAGCGCTTCACGTGTTACGTCTGAGGGCCAGTTCTACCAGCACCAGGTGGCTCACTCGCTCCGCTCTTTTGCCTCCTTCCTTGGTGTAATATAAGTCGACTTTGATTTATTATAAGCTGCTAGCTCTTAGGGGACTCACTTGCTCCGCTCCTTCGCCCCCCTCCTTGGTCTAGTATAATTCCACTTTGAAATAAGATTTCAAGCAGTGCTGCCAAATGATATTTTCAAAAATCCGTATCCGTCATTTTTTGTAAGACCTGAAAATATACTTGGACCAATCTGTCAATACCAACCAGAAGAAAGGTATCTCTCCTAACAGCAACTGAGGTACTTTTCCCCTAATCAACTTGATCTTACGAGGAAGTGTAGTATTAGCCCACAATGATCAGGAGAAAAGTATCTCTTGTATTAGTGCCTGAGGAACTTTTCCCTTGAGCGCAAGAAATCCGTATTTTACGCAAACCCGAAGAAAAAACCTGTACCTTTCTCGAGGACCGAAAATCCGTAGAACTGGCAGCATTGATTCCAAGCAAGTGTACTCTGAAATATTCCAAGCTAATAGCTCTTCGGACGAACGAGTGGAAGCTAATGGCTTTTAGGCTCACTCGCTTCGCTCTTTCGTCCCCTTTCCTCCTTGGTCTAGTATAAGTCTAGTTTAAGACTAGTAAAATCCTAGGGAGTGTCTTCTATATCTATTAATAATTCTAGTTCCTCGTAAGTCTACACCTAGTTTAAAGCCAGGTCTGGAGGAAGCCCAGTGCTTAGACCTACCGCTTTCTTGGTCTAGTTAACTGTATATTTAGGCCTACATAAAGAAGGCTAAACATACTGTAGTAGCTAGTTAAGGTGCAGTTCAATAGGGAATTCAAAAAAGAAATACAATGCATAAGATGCCTAAGCCTGCTAGTATAAACTGACTAGATCCGTTTATACAGTATTCTGTATTTTTGATGATTAGCCTACGCCCATAAGCCTAGTTTAAGACTAGTAAAATCCTTGGGGGGGGGGTCCTTCTCCGTTCTATTGTAAGTCTAGTTTGGGACTGGTAAAATCCCAGTATAGAGCTAGTATAAAGCTTGTATAAAGCCATCATGAAGCTGGGTGAAGAGGGGCCACACGGAAAATTTCAAATTAGGGGTCAGGGCAGAGTAAAGACATGAAAACTCAAGTGAACTCTTGCACTCAGTTCTTCATATTAGGGATCTCTCACCAACATTCATCTTGAAAAGAATGAATAATAATTTATCAAAATACGAACTGCAACAGTACCTGTAAATTCTTGCCTTGAAGGGTAAAAAAATTTTCAAGTAACAAATTCTCTGTTCATTTATACACATCGTATCCTCCTTAAGATAAAACCTAACCGAGGATTTGAACAATACAAGAAACTTTTACTTTTTTGCTCCGCACACATTAACATATTATTCTTAAACGCTCATGGCACAATAAAATAAGTAGATACCCGCAAAGGAAACGATGAAAGTATGAACACAATATGCTCGGAACATATGTACGCTAATTAATGTAGGTCTACACTTAGATAAAACCAACGTACATCATATATCATTATAAGAAGTACAATGCAATACCTAATTACCTACCTACGATGGAATTCTTTGAATTTAATACCGTAGGTACTGGTGAAGACAAATAAAATTCGTACAGACTATAGGCTACGTGTTGACAATATTTTCAAAGATATAGTCGATCGTAAAAGTAGGATGTGCAAACTCATTTCGTCGTGCATAGAAAGCAAGTGCGTAAATTTCAAAACCATAAAAGATGTATTATTTTCTTCTCTAGGGTCTGGCGAGATTTTGAATAATATGACTTCATTCCAATAAAAAACACTTCGAGAGAAGACAGACGAAAGAAGGAAGCGAAACGGAAGATTTAATTAGTCTACGTTTTCCTTGTGAGCAGAGGGTAAACGAAAATCCATAAAAGAGATCGGTTCAGATTGGTAAAAAAAAAAAAAAATTAAATGGGTTTTGATAGTGAGCTTAAATGCAAAGACCAACCATTCAATTTAATGAAGTAGGAAAATTTTATCATGAATTGTCTTCTGGATTTAGATGGAAGTTTTGGAACCTGAGGCTGCGGTACCCCTTAAGTTTTATAATCACTAAAGAATAAAGATACCTATCTAGAGCCTCAGGATCTATTACGACAACTCTCGTAACCATTCAAGACTGAAAATTCGTCTAGGTTTTGTTTCAAGTAAGTTACACGATCGGATTTGAACGAAGACATTTCATGACGACGCGATATCCTCAAAAGATAGCCGGAACCAAAAGAGACAATCACTCTTCTCCGTCGGAAACGGGAAGTAGTGATTAAAAGAATCGTGTGATAATCTCGAGAAAAGTATGACCATTTTAATGTATTACAGCACTTCATTTAACTATCAATCCGGATAGAAACACCATGAGGGTAAATTGCAAAAAAATAATTGTGTTTTGATTCGTGTGTTGATATCTTGTATAAAGGTATGACCTACACTCCTACAGTCCTCATCACTCTATTTTCTTTCTCCCGGTGTAAATTAGTAAGCGTCTCATTTCATCGGAATTTCCAATAGCTTTAGGTGGATTAAATTTCGAACTATACTGAATTCAAAATAAAGGCTTGCTACGAAAATTCGATTATGAGTATCGATTATTCTGAGCTTGTTTAAGAAATCCAAAAATTTTATAAATCCCCTCCTCATATGCACAGTTACCCTGCAAATCGAAATTTTTTAATCTTTCCTATTTAAATATATACTTGAAAATATCTTCGAAGTCGTAAGTTTTTCCGAAATCTGACTGTCTTCTACAATGTTCCTAAAGTAGATCATAGCTTTCGTGCCGGACGGGTGATTACAAAGTACAATCCAAATTTTTTGTGATGATTTTTCATAAAAATTCTATTCCAGATTTTCTTACAAGGACGAAAGAATGTTTTGATATTATTAAAAAAGTCGAAAAATACAATCGCTTAAGACTATAATATTAACATTGAACAGAAAAAAAAAAAAAAAAAAAAAAACTTGAATAAAATAGAAAATATTCTACATGGTAACATGAATTTTCTACATAATTGTTAAAATTAGGCTACACGTATAAAATGGAATTTGAATGTTGTCTAATTCAGGAAGAAAAATGATAACAATAATAACGCTAACGATACAAAAAAAAAATTATTATCTTCACAATTTTGAATACGATATTAGTTGAATTTTCAATCGCATTTGATTTAAATTTCACCCATTGCTACAATGATATTCGAGAGTGCGGTGCGAGCGTCGCTTTCTTGAAACTTTTCTAGTACATCCATAGCGCGCTGAGAATGTTCCTTTTGTAAATGTTTTGTTAGAATTAAACCCGGTCCGCGTGAAACAACTTCATGAATCTGCAAACACAACAGGGAGACCACTCTTACTTATATACTCGATAAAATAGGTACGTAGAATTGACATCCAGCGAACTCTCAACCATACAACTGACGAGCAAAATACCTAGGTACTCAATTTGAAATACTTACTTTGGCGTAGTCGACATTTTGCACACATTCGTGACCTTTATCAATTTCTTCATACAATGAAGGATCGTGCTCCAAATGCAGCATAACCGGAGCAGACGTCAAATTGAACATTTCTCCTTTAGAATACCGCGAACCAACTGTGAAGGGTTCCAAGTCTAAACATGCCTGGAAAAAAAAAAGTTACAGCTGTTACTCTCAATGTATACCAACTTTTGCTACAATCCCATAATATTATGATTATCTGTGCCCAAGGCGTAATAGACAATTATTCTCAAAAAAATGAATGACGAGACGATAAATAATGTTATTTTTCATTCATAATTGGAAGATACGACAAGCCGGATTTTCTATCAAGTTTCAGAAAGAAGAGAAAAATGTAACAATACAAGAGAGTTCTTCATCCTCAATATTAACAAAGATAAAAGAAAGCTTGCTCAAGAAACATAGTGCACAATAAATTTGCAAGTTCAAGCAAACGATCTGCCACTTTGCTCTCTACAGCGGCACAACAAATACTGATATTTGCTGATTGGGACAATTTGATCAAAACGATGAAGATAAAAGAAAAGTTTGGCAAAAAATTGGGAGTTTGAACTCATTCAAGACAAATTCAAGTAATCTGAATAATGGCTCCAAGCTGACAGAATAAGCAAAATGTAAACAATGGATTTGACCTGTGAATTCTCACAGAAGAAATAATTTGATAGTTGAAACTATCAATTGTAGAGTTTTAAAGATCTTGGTTATTAAATTCACCTGGAAGCTTTTATCAATCTTTCAAGCCAGAACTTACACGTCCTTCACTTCTTCACTTCTTAAAGATAATAATACTGGAGTCTTGAACAACAATCAAACGTTATCACTGGGGACTGGGTAAATTGAATGGTGAAAAAGTTGTTTGCATAACCTTGTTTGGTCAAAAACTTAATGGTCGTCTTTCAGTGTTTTCTAGATATCGCCAATTTGCCATCATTTCATACTCGCATGCATAATTGAACAACAATCAAACGTTATCACTGAGGACTGGGTAAATTGAATGGTGAAAAAGTTGTTTGCATAACCTTGTTTGGTCGAAAACTTAATGGTCGTCTTTCAGTGTTTTCTAGATATCGCCAATTTGCCATCATTTCATACTCGCATGCATAATTGCGGCCATTGCCATTTTGATTAGTGTTGGGATTGTCGGGAACTGTTTGGCTAATGCTAGGAGGACTCCATATTGTATAGAATTACAACACACTACCACATAGGCTGCACACACTCACACCAACACAAGACGCAGAAATCAAATGGAGTGCAGCCATCAGCTACAGACTTAATTCTATACAATGGAGTCCCGCATATGCTGGAGTCCCAGCATATCTCCCGGCTCTCTGTAGTGTCTTTATTTGGCAGGAGTGTGCATCATAGAAAGCGCTAGTGTGCAGTGTAAAGGCTTGTACTAGTGTAGCTTGTACACACGATGCTACTGATGCTAGTCATGCAAGCGAGCTACAAAGCGTTGACCAATCAGAGTCTACTAGCATGGAGAAAGTTGAAAATTTTCAACTTTTTGCTTGCGTTGACCATGCTAGTATCTTCTGATTGGTCAACGCAAGGCCAACGCTTTGCATACTAGCATTGTGTGTACAAGCCTTAAACAAACTTTGTAAAATGTCTTGCAATTGGTGATTAATAAGGAAAGCCAGTTGTTCAGCACCTGCACTCTAGCGCTACCTATAATTTGCACACTAACTCCAAATTGGGACTTGGGAGTATTCTTTTTTTAGTGGTGGGCAAAAGTTGGTAGTCTCATGCTATGATGGTCCCAATAGTTTTCCAAGGTACTATTCTAAGATACTATTGGGACTATCAATAGTCAGGATGAAAAACATTGATCAGGAGAAAAGTACCTGCGCTACTTGTGGAATAGATCACAGCCTACTTTATATAAGGCCGTAATGTAGAAAATGACAACAGCGCGCATGTGGATTGTTATCAGTTACATTTTGGGGCGGTTCACGTTCATTGGTGCGGTGTAACAATGATGAAACTGTACCGCACTTTGTCCCCTATCCAATTTTTTATTTTAAAACGATGATAACTTCTCTTGTACTGCACCAATTTTACTAAAGTAGGGCTTAAAAAATAGAAAATCGTTTGCTCTTCATATAATATTCTCCTCATTTTTTCCAAAAACACCGTTTTATTTGCGGACGAATCAAAATTCTTGTTTTCTCCCATAAGCGTAGTGTAAATCTGTATCTACATCTTTTTGAGTGCGACGTTGTGACATCGCTGCATTACGGCCTTATATAAAGTAGGCCGTGAATAGATACTTTTCTCCTGATTGTTATTTTTTTGGAAAATTCCATCAAGGAATGTATTTTAGTATTACCACATGATGGGCGCGACTAAAAGATGCCATAAAAACGTAGTCCCACACCCAAACAGCACACATGTGACCAGAAGTGAATGGTGAACGCCAAACGGTCGGCTATTCAACATTCCAGTTCCTTTCTCTTTCTTTCAAATGTGTCACCAGTATTTAAATTCTCACCAATTTTGTGATTCTGATAGGAAAAAGAAAAATTTTTCAACTATTGACAATACTATTGTCGATGGTTTTTCACAAAACTATCATTTTTCCCGATAGTTTTTTTCCAAAACTATTGTCAGTATCGATAGACCATTTTTGTGATGACCTATAGAATATGGAAAATTTACATTTGCACGCTGCTACTCTGTTGGCGTTCATACTGCTCATTTGTATGGGATTTTGCAGACTTTGATGAATATTAGAAAAACCTTTCAAATATTAAGCTCTTGAGCTATTTTTAACAAAAGTAGAACTGACGACAAACATTTTTGGTATGAAACACATCTGGATCAGATGAACAGCAGGGCTTGTACATTTGAATTCATTCAAATAGTACCTGCAGTTCTATATAGATACATTTTTCCTAAACAAGATGGAAATTATGACGTCACATAAAAATGGTCTACCTATAGTCTATCAATAATTCCCACCACTAGTTCTATCAATGGTGATGAAAATGTTGAACTACTGTAATTGTGCACATTTTGAAAAAAATTTTCCAATCAAAATAAAAACGGTCTCATCTGACAGATAATCTCTCAATATGTGAACTTCATTTTCCTCAACTTTCCCATAAAAGCTTTCCTTCCAAAGATATTTCTAGGTTCAGAATGATTTAGTATGTTTTCTTACAGGAAAACAAACTTGATCACAATTGCTAGTAGGAACAGCCCATTTATGGAAAAAACTATCAGAAAAAACAACAGTTTTGTAGAAAAAGTTTGGAAAATTACCGATAGCTTGAAAATTTTTTTTTCCTTATCACAATCACAAAATTGGTGGGAATTTACTGATAGGTAACATATTTGGAAGAAAAAGAAAGGAAGCCCAGTTCAATGAATTAAGATTAGTCAGTTGGTGTCAGTTGTGCAATGGGTGTTGCATCATGTTTTTATGGTATTTTCTAGTCGCATCCATCATCTGGTGACATTAAAATACATTCCTTACACGACTTTATGGAAAAAATAACGATCAAGAGAAAAGTATTTAGGCACATCCTACAAGTAGTATAGTTACTTTTCTCCTGATCAAAGTTTTTGATCCAAACTATACACTACTGAACAAAAAAAAAAATTGTTTGCATTGCTGATTTGAATATGTGATGTTGAAGTACTTTTTACGCTGAATTCAATGCCGTTTTCCGTTTTTCTCTATCACGTCTAGATTTTTCATAATGTTGACGTCAATTTGCCGCAGAACATTGCAGAACGCAGTGACAGTTGAGCAGTATTCAAGCTTGAACGTTTGTTACGTATCGTGTGAGGCTGCGGCAAAAGGACACAAATAAACATCGACATTATGGAAAATCTAGACGTGATAGAGAAAAACGGAAAATGGCATTGAATTCAGCGTTAAAAAGTACAGTACTTCAGAATCACATATTCAAATCAGCAATGCATTTCTTTTGTTCAGTAGTGCTATCAATACATTCAATAGTATCGATAGTCCCGACAATACCTTGGAAAAAAATATTGGGACTATTGATAGCATGAAACTATCGACTATCGCTCATCGCTGATTTTGATGCCCTTATGATCATATTATCAACACTAACGCTCCTCACAGTCACCGCCGTTTGCAAGTTGCAAATTAGCTTGCAATGAACGTTTTAGAATCTAATGAAGCTGTGTGACTGCAATCACATTTTGCCTCCAACCTGATTATAATTTCAAACTGATTACAACTCCTCTCTTATATACAATTTTTACAAACAGTGAACTCAAAAAGTAAAAAGTTGTCGGCTATTTTGATTATTTTCCTAATTTTTTCAACAAAAAAAAAATCTAATTGCGTAATAATCAAAATACATGCGTTTTGCGCTCAGCTGAAACTTTTCATTTTGGTTCGAAATTCAAAGAATTTTACAAAGCATGTTTCAGATTGAGTCAGCTATGTTTCAAAAACCATCCCACAGTGACAAATAGGCTCAATTGCTATAGAAAAAATATACTCGATATAATTTTGCTTTAAAAACTGTTTTTAGGCATGTCAGATAGGCTCGAGCATCATTACTTCCAAATGCTTTATTGAAGAAATTCATATTCAATCATGCAGATCACCCAGTCCTTCCAATTAACCTAATCAATAAGTTTAAATATTATACTACGATAGAGGAAAAGGAAATAAAAATAATTAGAAATCGAGACCCGGATTATTCTAATAAAATTGATTCATTCAATCGTCAAATTACCTGAGATGCGAGAGCCAAATGTTTCCCAAATTCGTAAGCATGTTCTTGCAATTCTTCATCATGGCCGGCCAATATAAGGGTACCTTTACACGAATTACCCAGCAAACTGGCAGCCGAAAGAGTATTACGATGTCTCCAGTCTTTTACAGCCGCTGAAAGGGCCAAGTGTTGAATCGATAGCGAAGTAGACACATCAGGAAATCTTGCTGGCAATGGATTGTTTTGCATATCCCGAGGACCGATAAATTCGCCTTCAGTGAGATCTTTGATTGCACTGCTCATTATCTGAATTAACTAAAAAAAAGTAATCGCGTTTTTTAAGTACCCCATTCTTTCGTTCAATTATACAAAATGAACAGTAAAAGAGGAAGACCAAGAACTCATACATTTTGATTTCTAAGCGCAGCCAACTCCGCACAACAATTTCCTAATAAATAATCGCCACCAAGTAACGCTATCTTATTGCCGAACATCATATCACTAAGAACCACCGGTTCGGGATATAATCCTGGATAAATATTTACTAGGCCTTTATGCACTAAATGACTGGTTCGAATCATCTCAGTTACTTCGGCCAATGCTCGTTGACTGAAACAGAAAAATAAAACAACTCGGTCAAGAATATTCCTATGAATTCACAAATTGGAAAAATTGGAAATAAAATTGTTGACGCCTCTAGCGCTTCAAACGAAGAAAAATGCAAACCATGCTAGTCTCTCGACTCTTGTCATGCTCTTGTACATAAACACGAAAAAAGATCGTACAAAAAAAGATTGTATATTTTGATGTCTGAATGAAGAAAATTTTGTGTCGTTAGTTTTTAATGAATCGTTTGTTGATGAGTTGCTGTTTCGTAATGGATGAATTTGTGTAAACTCGACTGGTTATCTTGAAGACTCGGGAATATTAGAGACTTAAAGAAGAGGAAGAAAAACGAATAAATGTGAGGACCTATCTCAACTCTTGAGTCATGGAGGAGGATATCCAGGCTAGATAAGAGGAAAGTCTAGGCCAAGGCTCAGACTGAAGTTTTCCACATTTGAACATGCGAAGACTCAGAGATCAAGAGACCTAGACGAAAATAGGAAAGATGGGAGAGGACTTGCAGAAAATTTCAAGTTTTGAGATACACATGAAGGAGGAAGGGAACAGACAAAATTTATTATAATGAGAATCACCGAACAGAATGAAAACAGAATAAGACTTTCAAGGTGGTGGGGAAGAAAGTTAAAGTCACCTACAATACACGTCTCTTGGTCACCGAACAGACTCTATTCAAAATAGTTTCACGTTCAGGGTTAGAAATAATTTCAAAAGTTTGATTTTCTCTTCTTCGTCAAGCTTACAAATTTCATTAGGTCGTGAGGCTAGAAAAAAACTTTCAATATATTCAGGAATTCTTCTTCGACAGCGTTTCTCTATGGATCTGATGCTTCAAAACTATCTCAAATTCGTTTTCACAAAAACTTGATGCTTTGAAAGCATACTCGAGAAATAAATTGCGACATCCATAAAGTCTCTTGAATGAGGGAGAGAAAGAAACTTTAAAAAAAAGATGATATAAAATCTTGTGCCGTGCATCTAAATCTTCTGAAAAACTTCCCACATTGGGAATTGTTTGCTCCCCGTCCAAGAAAGAGCATTGGGAACGAATTCGGCGAGGTTTCAACTCAGTGGTGGGAAGACGTATTGATGAGGCGGCATTGATTGCACAGATGGATTCACGAGATACACATCGATAATACGGAGTTTAGAATAGGTGGACGTAAGAGGTTCTTTTTCGAAAAAACTCGAGAGTCAATGTACGGTTTATATGATTCACTCTTCCCCATAATTAATCTGCGCTGATATTAGGTAACTGGTTTTGTAAACTTGAAAGTAGAAGATGTACGAAGTCATTGACCTTTACAGAAGACTCTTCGGACGAACGACACGTATTAGATACGAGAGCTTCATGCACACATTGTACAATTTCAAATGATGGGTTATTACGTATTCCTGAGGGAGAATTTTTCACATTTCTCGTAAAGAGTCACGATTCAAAAACGAAAATTATCACGCTGAGATGGTAAGAATTCTCGAGAGGTAATGTTAATATCGTTCTTGCAGCTTTTAAATTGCCCTTTGAAAAGAATATTATTTTATAACTGGGCTATAGAAAAAGGAAAGAAAGATCTGAACAGTATATCTACAAGAGAGGTGTTTTTATTTAATTTTCAAAAGTTAATGAAGCTTGAATCATAAGAAATTATACAATTTAAAGGCCGTCCGCGAGTTTGGAGAGCGAAGGGTCTAATTAAAAACAAAGATAACGACGAGAAGCTATTTACATTCTGCTGTTTGCACAGAATCATAATAAAAGTTCAGGGCCACTAAATATGATACAACAAATTTACAAAACGATTGAAAAATGGCAAAACTTGTTTTTTGACGACACGGTTCGATTTTTATACAAGTATGATAAAAGGAATATGAAAATGATCACATTATGGTGTGGCCTGGTCGAAGCTTAAAGCGCTAGTACCACGAGCTACTATTTCATAAAATATTTTTGATTATGGTAATGTTAAAATCAAAACTTGTAACAGTGATTGTTGGAGTTATAAAAAGCAATTGAAGCGCCACCACATATGTTATGCATAAATTGGGAGAATAAGTTCAAGGTTCGTTGAATAAGTTCAAAAGTGCTAATAATTTAGGCGACTCATACCAGGAGCAAGCAGGCTTTCCCAGCTTTTAAGTCGAAACCGACTTGGATTTTGAATAGAGTCAAGTTCGAGAAGTGATTTTCTCCAGTTTTGGGATTCTAATATCAAGATAAGTGCGCTCTAAATCCAGCAATTCAGAGACCTGAAATCCATATTATACAAAATTGTTTCTAGATCCACTACGATGGTTTAGCTCTGATCTTACCGAAGACAAAAGTTTCAGTAGAAGTCATGAAAAAATGAATAATAAAATCTATGTTTCTAGTCTCTATTTTATAGAAGAGAGTCTTCTAAAAGAAAATGAGAAGTTTCGCTCGCTGCATGCTTCAAAAGGCAGTTTAGCAATAGAACTATTTAATTAGTATTCTTAACACCAATAAAATCTGTAGCCAGCGGCATGATCAAAATAATTTGAGTCAGATTCTGCATCTATTTTGCCACATGTGACACATTTTTTTGTGGAAATCTTTTTTCATCTTTTCTTTCGCATCAATGTCCTCTTATTATTCTATCACATTTACGCACGCTCTGTAAAATTTTTCTTCACGTGAATATAAACATGAGTCGAGATTGTCTTCACTATGCCAACTATTCGATAAGAAATATTTGTATTTACAAATGAAATGAGTTCCATTGCTCACCTTGACTCCATTGTCCATTATAAACGGGTACCTAGATCAGTTAAATTATCGTTTAATGGTAGGTATTCGATTTTCGTTTGTCAACGTCAGACAGCATACAATAGAGCCAATTTCACATTATTTTTATACACCACAAGAAATACGCGTTTCCAATATTATTTTGGCTTTCTTACAGCAATTCTTTTTAAATTAAATGTTGCGTATTTTTATTAAACTCTATAATTAGGAGTGCGCAAACGAAATATGCAGTAGGGATCGGAAAATATCGTGATTGCTTTTCGTTCATGTTAATTCAGCAATAGCATATAACTTGCCATCTCGACATTAGAACAAAGTAAATTAAATTTTTACCTGTGAAGCACTCCGGCAGCTTTGTCTTCTTCCATTTCGTTGACATTCAAATGTCCGGCTGATTTGGATATTAGTAAGACGATGAGTCCCCAGGCTTGCATATTATTTCTACCACTGTATAATAAACTTCTGCGAATCAAAACGAGAAAAGAAAGAGATGAACATCAATGTGGTAGAGATTTTCAAGGGTCCATTATACATCTACGTTTCCTAAAACCAGAAAAAATTAAAAACCTCGGACTTGTAAAGTACCCTTTACCATCCTCCCGAGGAACTTCAGTCTTGGGCACAGTCATCTAAATCAAAACCTTGAGCGAGAAATTTATACCAGGTACATCATCGCCTCATTACAATCCCCGGTTTGTAACATACTCGTATATTTGCACAGGGTTTGAAAGTACACATATTTATTTCAAGGAGGACTGATATTTCACAAAACAAATCTTCACACAAATTTCATTTCAACTCATCTGACGAATTTTCCACTTCATAAATCGTCAAAGATACCTGGTAATTATATATTTGTCAAATTGCTCGAACATATAATTGTTCGTTCATTCAAACGTAAAATCTAGACTCCGGAAAACAATGAGTCTCCTCTCCTGCAAAGTTGAATGACCTCCAAAAAAACTTACTTGGCGGTTTTCAGCAGCGGATGATTGGATCCCACCAATTTCCTCAGATGTAAGGCAACATTCGCTATTTCGTCGCTCAGCAACCATCTTAAGCTGAGGAACGAGGTAGGATATCCGACTATCTTTTCAGCTTCAGACACAGCGCGATTCCAGTCGGGTTTCTGGTTGCTAGTAGAAGAGAATTTTTCACTGCTTAGCTTTTCAAGCGAACTGCTGGTTCGAATTTCACGTTTCGAAACGATAGCGGGCACCACAGGAAACGCATAATTATTAGGATTTTTCAGAAAAATAGCACACGATACGCGTTTGCCGAGAACGCACGAATTTTTCAAAGTACTCATTCTTCGAAAGAGAATTTTTTTCACGAATACTTTCGATCACCGACGCATCACATTCTAAATCAACTTCGCGTGAATTATTGATAAGGAACAAGAAATAGAAAGTAAAATTACAGAGAAACACGCATACAAATAGGAAGAAAGAAACTACGAGTCAAACTGCACGCGTTTACTATGAAGAATACAAACGACAAATGTGCATCAGCACCTTCCTTTACGACATAACGAAATGAATTACATTATCTTACGTTGTTTCTTTCCGTATTCGACTTCAGACGTGTACCGTATTCGCTGCTCAAAGTTGCCCCTTCTTATTGAGTAAGTGAAAGTAAAATACCAGTTCGCTCGGCCAAACGACAATTATTATCGAATACCTCGCCATACGTCAGCTGTATTACGAACCGGAGTGCATATTACACGTTCTAGTGAACGTATAACCTTAAAAATACTTCGGTACTTCATTGATCGAGCGCTTGCTGGAGGACGAACATCTCTAAAACTTAGTGGAAATCCAGAGTATCGCGAACTGAAACGTTGAAACGATGAACTTTATCGAAGCATATCAGAGGATGGTACAATTTCAATATCACGAGTCTTGCCGGCAAGAATATAAGAAGTTTCGAATTCAGAATTGATGTTAGATTGCAGTATTTCAGTCAACTCACGGCCACGGTTGAAAGTCGCATTCTGCAATGCTACGAAAATTAAAATAGAGTTGATAAGAGATCAGCTGACGTTTAACTGCAAGTTGGTTTTACTGATAAGGGTGACGTATTATACAGCGTCAGCTGCAGCTGCTACCGTCGAAAAGGAAAACAGTGATTCTTCTCTGCTGAAAATCGCTGTGGTATAGAAAGGAGTTCGTTATACGCGAAATTTTTTCTCAACTATGATTGATATTACATGACCGACGCCTCTCCTCTACCGTCAATTGAAAATCTGCCGATTTGAGCCGTTCATTTTATTAATAGAGAGAGGTGTACTAAAAGATGTGTAAGGACTGAATCAGCTGAGAGGATAAGAGCTACCTACCTTGACCTAACTTTATAGACGTATACAGTCGAGTCATTTCTTCGCTCTAACACTGAATTTTTTGTTGGTAACTATCGAGAATATCCTGAAATTTTATCTACCAATTTCAAATTAGTCCAATATTTCTCCTTCCTTACTTGATGCATTACGAATCATTATCCAGCATGTTCTTTAGCATTCAGCAAATTTTCAGCTTTCTGCTCAAATGTATGAAGATCGTGCAAAATCAATATCATTGATTAGACACCCTGATTGCTGCGGGCCGTGATTAACTTCACCTTGTATTCCTAATTCTATATTTTTCGAGGAAAATCGTTTTTCTTTTTGGTTCGTCAATCAAGTTCACTACACCTCTAGCCTAATTTCGATGTATTTCGACGTATTGATGCTTTTATAACCAGAAAAATCCTGACGTGCTTCACCATCACGGAGTCGTCAGGAAAATCGCAGCTCAGTTGGGTATTCCTAAATTTTTTTCTTTCGAATTGACTTTTGTAATTCTTAATTTTTTGAGAAAGGGGAAAGAAATAAAAGCGGAACGTAAATTAGAAGTATTTAAGTAGGGTGGATTATGGAATGATATTCGTAAGTCCGGGTCCATTTCCAGCTTTCATCTTAGAGAACGATTTTCATAGTCTCCACTATACCCGCATATCGGAAAAATTCTCCCTCCAAGTCTATCGTCAAGCACTATTCGAAACTTGTTAGTATTTTCTTCTTTTTCTCCCCAATTTAAAAATGTGCGAATCAATTAGGTGAATAATATTCTATCGTCGCGATTCATGAAGTGGGTAGATATATACCTACTTTCAAAAATAAAAGAGGAGAAATTATAATACGAAAAGAAGACCCAAGTAGGTATATGAACTTAATGAATTACGGTGATTAGTCGCAATAAATGAGAAAAAGTTGATAGGTAAAGAATGAGCATGACTAAACTACAGAACATCGACGGAACAAGTGTAAGTTACCACTCGATGGCATCCTATTAAAAATAATTTACCGCTAAACTTTTACATCAAATTAGATTGTTCGACGAATTCACATCAATAAATCAAGCATCAGCATCGCCTAAAATCTTACGTCAGCAACGAAAAACAGGATTTTCGTCATAAGCCGAACGAAAAACATGTCCGAGGTTCGCAGGAACGCTCGTCCAAAAAGTTCGTCTTACGTAATATTATTCGAAATTATTCTAATATCCGTTGCTGTACGCGGCACGTAAGTTATGTGTACTATCTGATTAGAAGTTGGAAGACGAGTTCGTACACCCGAGTTAAGTAATTGTTGAAGGCCGTTATTAATATTCTACACGCTAATCTGACCACACGAAAGCGCAAGTAAAGATACACACGACGATATAATAGTTCGTTTGCTATCGAGATATCTCAGTTTCTCTTTCCTCACTCTAACCTTCACGAAGAACCGGTTAGGTGCTCGTACTCGTCAGCATCTTATGCTAACGGGTAGGCAGTTATTTGTCGGCTGCCATCAGTAGGTGATTAGTCAGACAACATGCACGCACACAAAATCGCAAAAGAGAGAGAAAAGAAAGATTTAAAGATTTTGGAAATTTCAAGTTCATACTATCACGCATTCCAAAGTAAATAAAAATTGATTATGTGTACCACCAGCGACTGCTGTAATGCTCAAACAGATGACTCAGGAGGAGGGGTTGATAAATTTTACTTGTCTACCCACTGGAATTTTTAAGGTTCTACAATATTTTCCTAGAAGATAAGAAAAAGTTTTGAAAACTCAAGACGTGTAAGCAGAGTATTTAAGGAATAAATTGAATGGTCTAGCACACTCGACTTTCTTCAGTGGCGCCAGCTCTTTTCCATCAAACAGCATAATTCTTCGAAGTTTTTTCTAGCGCATTTGGTATTTCTCTGCAGCGCAAGCTACTCTTCCCTAATATACAAAAAAAAAAAAATGCAATTTTCTACTTCAGGACGTATTTTTAAAATTCCCAGCACTCAAAATTCTTTAGCACGATTTTTAAAGTTAAAACAGAACTTCATGTAATTGTTTGTCAAGATAAGTTTTAACTTCTATACTCACTTTTCAAAGATTTCTCATATTTTTACCAAGCCCTAACTAGTTTTTCATCAGTAATTGTTGATCTTACCGAAAACCTCCTAGCGCAGTTGACCTCTTTGGTAGCATGACCAACTTTTTCAACATTTCTGATAATACCGCAAGATTAATTTTTTGCCCTTTGTTGCAACAGCACTCTCTAAATTTCTGCACTAACAAGAAATCTACACTAAAATAGGTAGAAATTATTATTAACTGGTCAAGCTATCGCAGAAAAATTGAATTTTTTCGTATTGGAGAATGTTTTGTCAACATTTGTGAAAAGATTGATTTTTTTTATTACTTTAAATGAGTACTCTACTGGTGTATGTTGGAGTTCCAAAGGCTATCGTCGTTTTCAAAATAGATAAAGACTATAATAAAGACACAACTTTTGAAAGATCATTTGATAACTTCACAGCAGTTAGGCTCATAAACATACGATTGAAGATAGACTCTCTAAATTTTCAATTTTATGTACGGACGCAGTCAGCCGCAGGTTACCTCAGTATTACGTAAATTTTACGGAAACAAAGAATTGAAACCCTTGGTCCCACGACGTTCTCAGTGCCAAAAGTTCAGCTGAAACATTAGTGAAAAGACGAGCATTGATTGTTAAAACAAGTACGACTGCAAATCATTATTGACGTAACTCCAATATAATTAGTTAAATAAAATGGAAAAAATCATAGTAATTTTTCCTGGAAGTATAATAGCAAAATAACTATAATGATTAAAAAAAATTTATCACATGGGCATGAGAATTTGAACACAAAACAATTAATTCTGAATATTCTAAGGTTGAAAAAAAAATATGTAGATATATAAACCTAAATAATAAAATAATGATCAGAAGCTTCATGACACATGTATGATTGAATAAACTAGTTAATTTATTTTATAATATCAGATCTAGAAGAATAAATTTGATGCAGCTGCAAAAGTGTATTATCTATCATTTGCTAGATCTTACAACAGCTGCAGAAAGTAGTCGTAATAATTTACAACGTAAAATGATTTGAGGAACGTACAAATAAAACCATCTCGTATGCTTTTTGACCATTAATCATCGTAAATTGTAGTAGCGTATTTCAGTAGATCACGCTCTAACAACTCTTAAGGTAAAATAATTGATCACGAAGAATGAAAGTATAACTTTTTGAGCTGCTCATTTGATATACAGTACATCTGCAATGAAACACGTCTACAAAATTAATTTTCAAAAATTCCCGAAATAAATTCTTTGGTTTGAAGAATTGTTGAAAAATAACACCGGAAATGTATTTTGATGCCTAACAATCCCAGCCTTCACTTTCCCGCCAATAAATACAACTTAAATAAATATTTAAAAAAAAAAAACAATAGTCTTATCCAATACGGAAAATATTTTCACAATAGAAGTAAGCGATTTCTCCATTAGATTTTGATCGAAGACGAATGAAGAAACGCTCGCATTTCTCATTTCATACAAATTTGGTGAAAATTCACGAAAAATAACAAGAAAAAATATTAGAAAAAAACGTACAAATTTCTGATCTTTTAACAGGGTTTTCAAAGTCGCAAAAACATTCTACCGTTGAATCTTTCCTTATTCGGTTCGTCAAAAACAAAATCTCGATGGTCGATGCTAAAGATAAAACCTGATCACTGTAGAGTATTAGCTAATCATTTCGAAGAGGGATGACTCAATTCATAGAGAGCATAACTTACTATAGAGAGAAAACGTGCAGAGAGAATTCACAAGATAAAAATATCAAACTAATAAGCCATAACAAGAATCACTTGAATAATAAGGAAATATAAAATAGGTCTACCATCTAAATAAGGTAACTACACAACAAAATAAAGTATAACTGAAGTAATATTTTAAGTAGGAAATTCCTTAAGTAGAACTGTTACTTTCTCAGATATGTCAATCTAAATTTCAGCTCGGTGACAAGAATAAGCGTGTACGAATACAATAATATAAATAGATCTGCTGAAAATTATTTCGCAGTATTCTTCTTATAAAAGTGCCCCTGAATTTTCGTCTCGTTTCGCGCAATGGAAGACTTTGGCCTCTAACCATTGACGACTTTGATACACTCATTTTGTTTTTCATTTTTCCACCATCCAATTATTCAGTAAATTAATTGTTGAAAATGATCCCTTTGACCCTTTCATTTAGTTCGGTAACTAAAATTCTGATGGGTCCAGTTCAGCTTGACGATAGAGAGGAAATGAGGCCGTATCCACTTTAGGAATCACCTACACGACAAATAGAAAAAAATTGTGAGTGAGCAGTCTTATTCAAAAAAGGAGATCGTCTCTCCAACCTTGAAAGAATTGCGATATTTTCTCTTCGTCATTCATGTGCTAAAAAGTAGTTCACTAGTTTTACGCTTCACGACTCCTTAATTTTTGCGTAATTTGGCTCTAGATTCATTTTGGTGAGTACATATTTTCGATTACCCAATAAGTCGAATTTTGTTTAAATAAAATTGACTCAACGAACGAATAAAATCGAAAACTCCTTAGTAACCCATAGTGCCTATACCTATCAAAAGATCGCACAGAAACAGGAGTTTGTTTACCTTGAAAGTTGGGTACAGTCCAGTTTTGTACGACCGCAAGTTCGTACCCTTGGAGAAACCATTCCAATGGTTACCAGCCACCGATATTTCATCTCCAATTTGTAAATCAATTTCTTCAGGTCGCGCAGGAGTATGGGCTAAAATAACCTTATGGTACCTTCCTTTTTGACCCCCGTAATAGTAAATATCATCTAATGATCGATAGCGGTTGGCCGCGTCATTTTGTAAATTATTCATGATCTCGTAAGCGGTTCTGCAAACCTTTTCAAACAAAATTTATCAATATTTGAAGATATTTTTCTACGAAAGTGATTGAGAATTCAATCAAACCGAAGTACCTGTGAAGAAAATGTACAAACAAGGAAATCCGTCAGAGACAATAAATGTATATCGGTTATGATACCACTCAACGAATTTTCGGAGTATCTATTATTTACTGCCGCTGATTTTGCTATAGATATATCTCCAATTATCTCGTAATCTGGATAACTGTAAATATAAAATTGTTTTTAGTAACACTTCGCAACATTCAAACGTAAGGAAGCTTTCAGTCGTTAAACCTGGTTCGAGCTTCTTCAAAGATCTTTGGCTCGTCAGTCGCAATATAAACTCGTTTATGTTTTACTGGCTCCACCATTTCTAGGGTCTTGAAATACTCTTCCACGTGATCCATGTATTCGCTCAATTTATGAAAT
Source organism: Aspidiotus destructor (assembly GCA_035079395.1). Lineage (NCBI taxonomy): Eukaryota > Metazoa > Arthropoda > Insecta > Hemiptera > Diaspididae > Aspidiotus > Aspidiotus destructor. Next base: position 2,050,038 of record JAVHKZ010000003.1, on the reverse strand, counting down.
GCAGCTTCCGTACCTACTTTATCAGTTCTACGTATATGAATCCTATACATGAAGAAACCAAAGACGAATAAATTGATGTAAAAATTAATAATAAAAAAAAAACGGTTTACAATTCTTACCCAACTATTGGTTTCTTGAATCCTAATTTTTCTTTATACGCATCCAACATTTTCTGAACGCTAGATTGAGGGCGCAGCAGATATTTTAAAAATTGGCCAACCCACCATACGATTGGATCACCGTGAATGCGCGTAATCCTTTGAACTAAATCTTCTGGTACGCTCAGAGGCAGAAAATCCGGTCTCGGAGATAATGAATCAATTATAGGTAAAGTTATAACCTGAACATGAGATCCCCCGGGCCAGGGAGATTGAGAAATACCTTCGCCCGTCGTGCAAGTTTTACTGACCGGCAAGAACACATTTTCCCAGCCTAGGCGAGAATACCTCCACCCTTTCGATTTTAATATCATCGTTCTCTCGGAACCATAAGCAACTATGAAACAATAGACGACATGGTGTAACTGACAACCATATCCACACCCTTTATTCAGATCACAAATTAATTTTTTGGCAGTCTTGCAATCTTTAGGATTTTGTAAATATTCAAGTCTATTCTGAACAAGACTACTCAGTTCTTCATTTTCTATTCTCCTCCACTCCTCGTATCCGTCCAGCTTGGCCAGCAAACTCATATCGTTCAGAAGCGATCTAAACATTCAAACATAACGTCTTTGCATTTCATTTTATCATCATAACAGTATCGAACAGAATCTCTGTATTCGAATTCTTTTCATTTGTGAGTGGAATTATTTCAGGCTAATCAAATAGCTTGATTGAATGAGGAGAGAACTCAGAACCGTGACGATAAAATGTTACGTTCCTCGTGTTCTCACCTTCTCATTCGATCAGCATCGATCGTATCTTTGAGGAATCCATCCAATTCATAATCAAAAAGCAACCATTCCATACGATTCAGTTCTTAGTTTAACTTCTTGTAATGAAACTGCTGCCCAAAATCTCCCTCTCAAAAATTAATTCAATTGAAATCTCCCCCACTTCAAATTACAGAGTTCGATTGTGAGAGATTCTCTTCGAATATTTACACATTTCCATTACCTTTTATATTGAGTGACCATGCTTAAAAATGTGTTATATTTCTCCAGATCAGATTGAGCAGGCGATTCAGGTTTGAACGCCGTCATTTGCGACGTGATGTAATACCACATTTCTTGAACATTACTATAAATCCGACGACGTAAAGTTTCATACTCTACTGACGGTTCTATGTAGACAAAGTGGGCGTAATAAATCAAATGTGACACTAACACCGAATACCAAAACTACTCATTACTTGAATTTACTAACCATGCTCGACCCCAGAATCTTTCGAAATTTGTTTCAGACGTTTCTTAAATTTTTCACGATCCGCATCGCTCAATCTGAAAGAATCAAAACGAAAATATAAATTAAATTTTCTCCTGTTGAATAACCGGGTAATCCGACGATAAATTATTTTACCCCGAACTATAGTCGATTAACAAATGCATTTTTTCGAAGTCGCGTCTCTTCAAGGCTTGCATATCCTTCATGACTTGAGAGACTTTGTTCGAAATGGTCGGATCTGATTCCTGTTTTAAGAAGCTGACAGTGACGAACAAGAATATCAGCCAAGCGACCGACAAGAAGCACAGATATCGGCACCATGTTGATTGTCGAAAAATTTTCATCATTTATCCGATTCGTGATGAAAATTCAAGGGCCGATCATCTAAGATAACTGCCGGCGGCATATATAAGACACCAAACTACCACCATTGACATGAAGTGTATCAGTAGAGATAATTTCGGCAATCACATGAGAAGAATTTTTGATGAGTGGATAGAATCGGAGATCACAACATTCCAGCTTTAGCATACGACTGACAGAATTATAATTAGCACTAAAAATCAATAATAGTAAATTAGACGACTTGGTCAATAATTCTATGAGTATAAAAGTTCAGAGTTTAGTCATGGAATAATGGAGCAGTATAAAACTCTAGAGAAGTAAAACTCTGTATTAGCCCAGGTTGCTGACGGTGATAATACTGATTTGATTTGATAACGTTCATAATTTTCAGTGTTACCGGTAAAAATACCCCAAAAATTAGAAGTGGGAGAACACCTTAACTTTCCTGCAGGAAAAAAGGAATTCACTAGGTAGTACATAATTATGATGGGAAATTTGAAAGATTTTCTACCTCTGAGATTTGCTGGCCGGCCACCGGCGGTTTTTTCCGAAAAGACCCTCCCGATGAAACAGGTTTGACCCTCTTAAAAGAGTTGGTAGTATGATGTCCGCGTACTCCCAATAACTTCTGACTGTTCAATGATCAATGAATGATTATTTAAACTTTTCACCACTCTATTGAAGGCTCCTGCTCTTGGTTTCAAATTGACACGATTATCTTCGTTTATAGCACATTCTTATACACGCAAATGAATCGATTTCAATTCACTGACCTATGAATGAATATATTACCACACAAAAGCAATACCCTATACGTACATACTTTTAACTACAACTTTGAGAGTTCCTCTCCATAGGCCATAGGTTTTGACCCTGTTACATATATATTTTGACAATCAAGGTATGAAATATTTCAATTCTACAAAGTATAACCCACTCCTCTTCGGCAATTTCTTGTTTTCGACATATTTTCAACCATCTTTGTTCACGATTGCATTTAAGGTGATCAGACCCTCCGTGGTCTTTTCTTCGCATCTACTTAGTTCTAAATTTATCATTCCGAGACGCGAAGATCGAAAAGCCTTTTACAAATTCTGTCAAAAGGTTTCCTTTCTGCAATATTCAAGTTGCAGCTAATCGGAATTGATTGACTCCTCCATGAACTCACCTGTTGGAGATTAGTATACGGGAGACAATGACCCAGCATCAACTTCACTTTAGTTTAATTGGCCGGGAAGGGCCTACCTCTTGCTTTTCTCTTTAAAAATATCTAAGGTAAAAATAATGCAAATTGAAACAACCCTTCGACTCCTGGGGTTTTCATTTTCGAATCAAACTTTCATTTTTCAAACTCACAGTTCTGACAATTCTACTCTTTGATAACTGGAGTGAGTCTTTGGCAATTTCTGTTCTTTTTCAAAAGCGATACACGTACGCTTAGGAAAAGTTTATTCTAGCGTACTCTCTTACAAAAGATCTTCAGTTACGATGCAAAAAGTTAGAATGAGTTTTTCTTCCAGAAACAGTCTGCCAAACAGGTTGAGCACACTTTTGTCTTACTTCTTGAGAGATGAAAATTGAAGAAATCCTCAGCTCTTACTGTACCGATTACAGAACCTGTTTGCGACATACGAGCGATTTCTTTCTACATGAGAATGAAAACAGGATATTCCTACTTCTTATAAATAGATAAGTCTAAGCGAATTTTCAAATTTATTGTTAAAAGAATAAATACAAGAAGGACATAGAAAATCTTTCAAAGACATAGAAATCGTTCACATAAGTATTAATTATTAAATTAAACAATAATTGTCTTTTGTACAAAAGTAGCTCATCTGTACAAATAAGTATCATGATTTCATAATTTAGCCAGTGATTTCTATCAAATTGGGATGCGACTCTTTGGAAACTGCAACTTCAGCAATGTTCATTCGATTTTCAGCCATAAGCACCGTACACTCTTTACACTGCCAATTTCCAGCGGGTACTTTTATGAGACCAACGCAATATATATGATAACTAGACAACAAAAGAAAACGCATTAAAAGAGAAAACTTAGAGTTAGTTTGGTTATTTTTTAGTGACTTTCATATTCACCCGCGATCACATGTATCGCAAAACAACATTTTATCTTCATCGGCATTTTCTTTGCATTGGGCACATATTTTACAATCGGGACATTGCCATGAGTAACTTTTTATACGCGAAACTACATTCAGCGATAAATCTAAGCACGTTGGGTGATCTACAAGACAGAGAAAATGATTAAAAAAATGTAGAACCAATCACCAAAAAGTTGAAAGTTATTAATGGCAGTTTACTCACTTGTAGAAGCACATTGCGAGCAACTTATTAAAACTTCTGGCATATTTATTTTGTTTCTAGCCTCATCACCCAAACAAACCTTGCAGAGTATTTTTGATTTATCGTTTTCAGATGGTAGGATACGGTCATTCTCTGTTTCTTTTTGAGTATGTTCTTCGTCTCCCATAAAAGACGTATCTTTATCCTCGAATTTTGTAGTGTTTACGTCAAGGCCTAGATCTTTATCGATATCTTCCTCCAAAGTTTCTTCGGTTGCCTGAGTATCTTCGCTAGTAGTACTGCAAGAATTAATAGGCAATTTCTCAGAACTATCTCACCGAATTTCAATACAATTCTATAAGTACATTAACCCAGTATTTGAACTGATACAAATGTAACTCATCCGTTTTTAAAACTATTGAAAGAATGAAAAAAAAAAAAATCTCAGGTTTAAAAAGGAATTAACCATACCTTGAATCGTCAGACGATGAACTGTCGTCCGAGTCAGTTTGACTAGCATCATCGTTCAATAGCGATGTAGGATGTTTCAAAGGACCATAGAGAACGGTATTTACAGGCAAATAACGTAACTCGGTAGGCGTATACCTGAAAAAAAAAAAAACGAGTATATTCGCATATTCGAAATGTCTGATACGAGGTCAACTTTTGAATATTCCTTACTCCTTGTAGAAATCACAAAATTGTCCAGGTAAAATTGTTACAGGGTAAGATCCAACTTTTGGAGATGGTACAGTCATTTTCAACCCCCGCTGTTTCGGATGATGAATAATGAACGTTTGTAAATCCATATGACAACGACGATCTTCGATTCGACTCTTATTCAACGCCGAATTCCAATTGGACACTGATTCCATAGCGCGCTTCTTCATATCTTGTTTCGAACCATCCGCCATGAGCAACTTATAACCAAGACCGTTTGCCCACGCTACGAGTAAGATAATGAAAAAGTGAAAATATCCGAAAACGCTAAAATTAACTTGAACTTCATAGACTGGAGGCTACCTCTCTGTTTGAAGGATAATTCTTTCATCTGTTTCTCTCTCATATATCGCCTGAATTCTTCGTATTTTTCGGGAAAATCTGAACACATGATATCTAATAACTCAGCGCTACGTACAGCAGTTATCCCTGGAAGAAAATCAATCAATTTACGAATAAAAACGCTGTATATTCTACCGAGTTACCTTCAAAATTTTCAACCAACCTAAGTCACACAGAGTTTCCGATACGAGACCACTATCAACAAGATATGCTCGTTCTTCTGAGTCCACAGGTCGTCGCCATATATCTGGATATTTTCGTTTGAATGATTTTACTCCAAGGAAATTAGATACCTGTTCTTGAATCATGTACAGTTCACCTCCCTGAATAGGCCATTGATATTCGGCGACTTGGTCAACCATTAGGTCCTTGCTAAACACAAAACATCAAAATTTAATATGAACCATCGAAGATTTTAAAAAAACTGAGAACTTTGCACTCATAATCAACATTTATGATAAAGATTAACAGCTCGTAATTTCCTCTTGGCTCAACTCTTCTCCACTGAATTTCAAATACGAACAGAAAGTTATATTTGATAAGATTAAAATGATAAAACCTCGATTAGTTCACGAAGATCAAACTTCACTTCGCATTTCTTGACTCGTTTTCTTCTTTTCCTCCTATTTTTTCAAACAATGCAGTGTAGTTATAAACTTGATAAATTTTCATCGATACATACCTATCTGAATCGGCAATTTCCATCCGCGACTTCTTCAACTTCTGACTCATATCATTCGTAGCACAACTAGAGTCGTCGTCTGCTACCCCTGAAACGTGAGAATGCGTTTTAATACGTAAACATTTCAGTCGAGAATGATAATTTCAAGAGTAGAACGAAAAATACCTATACTGAAAGACATATTTGCAGCTTGACTATTTTCCGCACTCATTCGTGTCTCGTCATCGAAACCCATGGACACTGGCAGTCGCTTCAATTGTTCTTCCAATTTTTTCTTTTCTTCTTGCTGCAATCTTCTCAATTCTTTCGCTAGCTTATGTCGTTCTTTAGCTTTCATCTTCTGTCTCAATCGTTTGGCTTTCACTAAGTCACTGCGCTCTTTAGCTTTTATCCGACGTATCTCATTCTTGCGCTCCCGTTCTTCTTCTTTCTTCACCCGTTCCTCTTCAACTCTTCTCAATTCCTCGGCCTCACGAGCTGGATCAAAAGGCGACTCCTCGTAAGACAAATCGTCGCTATCTTTCTTTTCTAATCGTTCGTGTTTCGGTTTTCGGCCTCGCTTGACAACTAAAAAATATAAAACATTACAAATACGTTAGTTACTGAAGGTCACCAATGACAAGACTCGATTATCAAAACTTATAATATTACTTTTCAAGGGTTCTACAGTTGGAGTGCTAGGTATACTGATGTCACTAGGTAGCTCCAACTCTCCGGGAACATAATTATGATCTTTTTTATATTTTTCAAATTCTTCTTGTTGCTGTCTATAGGCTTCCCGGGCAGCCACCATTGCCTTCGTAGGTCGTCCTCTTTTTTTCGGAAATAGTTCAGTAGGTAAATTTGAATGCTTCGTGACACTTGTTGTAGCTGATACAGGACTTCTATGAGTTACTGGTGTGAATGTCGGCAAAGGTTCCGAAATAATATCAGAATTATCCATATCTGTTGGTGGTGCGATATTTTCTGAACAACGATTTTCAGGTGAGAAAATATCAGCAGACGGCGACGACATATCGGGTGATGATATTACAGTCTTCGGAAGCGATGAAGGGACTGGATGTACTTCAGGCAGATGAATTTCTTGTTTCCTTTTCTCGACAGACGCAATTTTCTTGCGTATTTCTGATTTTACGTCGACCAAATTCGCAGCAGACACGTTACTCGGAGATAATATATTTATCTCATTCACAGGTGATTTAGCAGCATTCATCGGAATGGGTCGCTCTTGTAAACCTGCCCTCAATGACGCATTTACACTGAGATCGTCTTCTTCGTTCTTTGACGCAGGGAAAGAAGGTGTTTTCGATTCAACCTCCATGAAGGTAACTTGCGAACTAATCTTCTCTTTTGGATTTAGAATCGGATTGAGAACAGATGTCGGTGGTTGTATAACCTCATTTCCAGTCGCCACAGGTGTAATGGTAATATTCGATTCCTTCAATAGACGCTCAACCCGCATAAGGTCAGGACCTGACCACGCGGTTGATGCAGTTTCTACACAACTGGGAGGAGGTGCGTCTTTCTTACGAGCCTCCTCTAGAATACCGACTATTTTCTCATTAACGTTTATCGAATCTTCATTTCCTTCTTTATCAGCCGAACACACATCGTACTTTGAGGTGCACTCAATCGTAACGTTTGCATTTTTACTGATTTTTAATTTTATGGGTTGTACTTTGCCGGCAACACTACTCTTTCGAGAAGGTAGTTTGTTGATAGCTACCTTCAATGAAGGTACAACTTCTTCAGGCTGTTCAGCGGAATTAGAATCCGTCTCAGGATCTAATATTATTTCTGTAGGTTGAGCGTCTTGATTTTTCTTTTTTCTACCTCGCTTCTTGGCTCCCGGTGTTTCTCTTTCGGCTCGCTGACGCAACCGATTTGCGTATTCTTTGGCACTGGCTTGCTTTGCTTCGAGCTCACCCGGAACTTTTTCCCGTTTGCGGTACTGTCTTTTTACTCGGACTGGAATACCCGCCGACATTTTTGAAATTGAATGAGCATTTTTTATAGAAACGCGATCACCTTGCACAGAAAGGTGTAATTTTATATTTCGTTTAGTGTCTTCTTGGGCGGGCTCCAATTCCGTCCCAGAGGTTCTTTTCTGCAACAATGAATGACGGTCCTCTTTAGACGTATGGGATTGAACGTTCTCGATTCGACCGGTTAATGCTTGTTCCAGTTTTGAAATTTCTGGCGATTTAGACTTGGAAGGAATGGGTTTTTGAATAGTTCGATCTTGTCTCTTCTCTATCGTTTCAGAGGCTAAATTACGTTCTTTTTCATCGGGCGTCACGCAAATTACTTCACTGGTAAATTTAATAGAATTTTTTGGGATTTCAATTTTTGGTGAATCACCAATTTCAACATCAAGAACACCTTCCTCTTTTTCGAGAGATTCATTCGTATTTTTTGCAGCGCACTTTTCGTTCTTAGAATCTCTAATTCTAGATATCTGTATATCTTCAGATTTTTCAATTTTACCTGAAACTTTGAGATCAGATATTTCTCTCGAAGAATCTTTTACCGGGATCTTCGTTTCTTTAGTGACCTCAAATAATTCTTTATTTGATTCGTTCGTCGTCACAGAGTTACTTCCTTTCGTAGAACTACTATCTTTATTCACTGACTTATTACGAGGTATTCCTGCATCTGGTTTCAATTTTAGAGATGTTCTCAACGAGGTACGTTCAGGTTTGGTACTTTTTACAGATTCTAATTGGGGTATTTTTACTTGACACGGAGTCGGGAGAGGAACATTATCGATTTCATCGCCAAGTTGCACTATTTTGCTATCTTTACAGATAAGAGGAGTTAATAAAACAGAACACGTTTTACCAGTCACCTTCAGTTCTTCTGTCATCGAATGACTGTTTTTCTCATCGGCCAAATGAGTACTGCTCATTTCTTCAATGGCTTCTTTAACGCTGACCTCTTCCGCTGTTTCTTCAACGCTAACTTCTTTAGTTGTATCTTTAATATCAATTTCTTCTTTTGTTTCTTCAACACAGACCTCTTCCCTCGTTTTCTCAATATCGATCTCTCTTGTCGTTTCTACAACACTGACCTCTTCCGTTGGTTCCTCAATATTGTTTTCTTTGGAAATATCTTGAATACTGACTTCTTCTGTAGTCTCTTCACAGGCGGCTACCATGGCAGTCTTTTCAATACTGATTTCTTCCGTAGTTTCTTCATCTTCTTTCGCTTCACCGGTGACTACTACCGTATTCTCTTCAATACTGATTTCTTTGGCAGTTTCTTCAATACTGATCTCTGTCGTTATTCCGACAACACTAGCATCTTCCGTAATTCTTTCAATATTGACTTCTTCGGTGATTTCTTCATGACTATAATTTGTTGCAGTTTTTTCGATATCGACTTCTTTTGTTGTTCCTTGAATGCAGATTTCTTTTATTGTTTCTTCTGGCACATTTGTTGAAGTTGCTACTTGCATTTCAACAGTTGCAACGAGATTTTCCGTTTTAGCGGACGAGTTCTCCAGTTCAGGTAATTTTATTTCGTTCTGAGGTACATCAGAAACGCTCGATATTTTATCAGAAACTGGAGGATCACTTTTTGGTGGAGATATCTTCGTAATATTGATAGACTCGTCAATCGGTTGAACGAATTTACTTCTATTGAGCTTCACTTTTCTAACTGGTTTTGGTTCGGCATGAACAGGTGAATCTGAATCCGATCTTATTGCATTCGACGAATTTTCAATTGTTTCTTTCGTACATACGGCGGCTAACTCAAGACTAGGGACTTCAGAGTGAGTTGTGTCAGGAACTATCTCTTCAGTTTCACTCTTCTTTTCATCCTTTACTTCTTCCACCTTGTCGTCATCCAATCTGTCAAGAGTGATTTCATCATTTTTCAACTCGACGGAACTTATATTTTCGCTTTCATTAGTCTTGACCACGTTTGTTATCTCTTCGTTCACAATTACTTCTTTGGTATCGATTGAGCTAGAGCTGGGTGCGTCATTTTCCTCTAATGAACAAGATACTACCTCATCGCTACCAAGTCCGTCGTCTGCTAAAACAAATTCTTCTTCTTCTATAATTGTAATATCCGAACATTTCGACTCAAATTCTTCTTCGTCATCTTTTACTGAATTATTTTCTTCATCTGAGTACTGCTCTTCTTCATCGTATGCTTGAAGAAGACTCAAACCCAAACTTGCATTGAGTTTCGTTTTCTTAGCATCATCATTTGAGTCGGTACAATCCAATTTTCGCTTCCTATTATCGTGCTGAGAAATATCTTGACGCGTATCGACGTTTTGAGACATGTTGTAGACGATATAACCTGGAACAATCAAATGGATAACGATGAAGATAGCAAGTTAAAGAGTGAGCTCAATACTTAACGAATGATTGATCAAAATATCTATAGAGTATATCTATATCCGTAAGCCAAACTTGATTAATGCAAGCCTTGAAGCCACAGTAACAATATGAAATTACCGGAGTTTTGAACGTTTCAACTGACGGTTACATCTAGATGAATCGGCTTGGGTTACAATACAACGACGCTACGCTCGAATGCAGCACAAGACGCATGATGAGCGATGATGAATAAATAACATGAATTTGAGGTTCTGTGAATTCATGGAAACTAGTTGCGAAATTGCTGAAAGAATTTACTTCCGAAATTCAGACTTCAACAGAGCACAGAGCATCATATCTATCATATCATTAATCCATTATCAACATAACGTACCTTTCTTCTCTTTCCTTTATCTGCAAAAGTACAGCGTCTCTTTTTCTACGGAGTATTATTGATGTTGATTGATGGCTCAACAGCTGCATTCTGCGATTTTGTCGTGAATCGAAAAGAGTAGCAATCAGGTGAAGAGTACATTCCTTCCCCTATACAAAACACCATTTCTCTGAATTTGTGTTTTTGAGTTCCGACAGTGCATGTCTGCATATTGATTTTAATTTTTTAACTTTTGCTAAAAATAATGTTAATGATTCCTCAACTTGCGATACTGATCAAGGCGGTTGGTCAACAATTGAATCCTGAAAGTCCTGAATCAGACTCGAAGTTAAAGATAAGAACTTGGAATCTGAGTTCGCAACATTATTCTTCGTTGACCGTTTGTCCTAAAATAAACTTTCCGATTGATGCAGGATGTTTTCATTCAAGAAACCGAATCGAAATATCCGGAGAAGAGAAGTTGAAGCGCCAGAGGATGAATCTGATTCAAAAGAAACTATAGTTTCTTCACGTGCTGAGAAAAGTTCCACTAGTCACAATTCAAACTCAATGGGTAAATCTGTTAAACAAGGCTTACTGAGTTTCGGTGAAGAATGGAACGAAGGTATATTAAATTGACTCAAGTTGTTCGTTTGATAAGTTGCTTCCTCGGAGTTTCATAATAGCTTGTCTTGCTTGATTGCAGGAGATGATGGTGAGGTATTCAAAGTAAAAAAATCGTTCCAAAGCAAGAAAATACGGCGTCAAATGGAAAAGGAAAAAGAAGAACGTAGAAAGAAGGGCTCACCTAAGACTGATCCGACTTCGGATGACAAAGTTAAGGGTAAAAATAAAATAGTCAGCACAGAAGAAGTTACCATTAAAATAAAAAACCCGATAGTAAGCTCATATCAATTTGTTCGAAAAGATGATATTCAGTCCTTGAGAATAACATTTCCATTCCTCTTTCTCTCCATAGGCTGGACCTGTAACGAATTCTGAAAGAATATTGAGTGGTCTCAGTGCTGAAATGGCTGATTATAGGAGTGACTCTGAAGACGAAGATCACGATGTTAACCATGTCCGACATAAGTTTACTCCACCTGATGTTAAATTATCACTAAAAAGTAAAAACTTGTCCTATTATTTGTGGATTTCAATGGTAATTTAAAGGCTAATCATCAAATTTACATTTTTGCAGGTGGCAAAATACCGGACGCTGCCCTAATTCATGCTATCAAAAAAAGGAAACAGCAAGCGCGAGAAATGGGCGGTGCAGGTTTCATTCCTCTATCAGAAGAAACCAGTACACCTGAGTACGCAGTTTATTATGAATTTTTATATTTGAAGAATATTTTGTCATTTTGATCCACCAAGTTTTTAACGAATGAGAACTTATTAGTACAATTCTCAAGTCCTAGTTCCCAAATTTTACGAAAGATAAGGGAAGATTGTTTCGCAAACTAGCTGAATGGTTTTCATTATGAAAATTGCGGTAAAAATTGATGCAATATTTGTACTTCTTGCATATTTTAGCTGGTCTAAAAATTGATTTGGATTGGAAGAGCTCTAGTCTAGAAATGAAATAATGTACTCAAACTTACGGTGTCCTTATTCACAACCTGAAAATATCCAAACAAAATCACGAGTTGTATTTTATACTTCTCATCCGATTGTGTGTTATTTTGCACGGGAAATGTGATTCGTCTTTAATTTTAGAATATTTACATATTTTTAAAAAATATGCAATACGGAAACTCAGTGGCAATTTAATTGATTCTAGGGTCGAAAGCAAGTCACGTCTGATCCGCGAAGATGATAATGATGGAAGTGACGACGAAGAACGAATATCTATGGCGGGAATCGTTAGTTACACAGCCGACCGAGAGAAACAAAAAGAAGGATTAGATGCGGTTATACTTTCAGGTGAGATTGAAGAAGAGAACAAACTGTGATAAAATTTCATCTGTTCATTTCGTTCCCCTCACTCTGCCTCTCTTTTTCCATCCACCCCTAAAGTTCATCATCAGTTTCTTGTAAAATCTATTTTGAAACGTAAATTGTTTACCTTTAAAATGAATAATTTTCCGAAGAAAAATTCAAAAATTTTGAATTAATATAATGGCCTCAAATATTTCATCTTTTCTCTACTGTTATAATAACTTTGATAGTAAAATGTTAACTGCTTCAGATGACGTTGAATGAAGTATGTTCGAACAATTTTGTATATGTTTAATTTTTGACGAATTCGGTTGGAAAAAGGTCATTCTTTCACTCATCTTCCTAGACATCTTTATTTTCTTTTCTAAATTGAGAGTTTTTGAAAACTTCGGAAGCGAAAATATGCAGGTCTCTCTTAGAAACTGAAACAAATTTCATGAAGTGAACTACGAATTCAAATTTAGCAATTTTGACCCCTGTATCAATAAATATAATGAATGTAACGTTTTACTTTAGATATGGAAGATGAAGGGGACATTGAAGATGATGAATGGGAAGGTCAACAATTACGTAAAGCGGTGACTGGGAATCAAGTAAGTATTTCTCTATTCTTGAACTTGAATATTCGTTTCCCCATGAGGCGAATCAGGACCGTATAGCACGATAATATTATTGAATCTGAATTATCATTGTAGTTAGCCGCTGTGCAACAAGAGGCCCTATATATGCAGTACATGAACAAAGCAATGAACCCAAATATCTCCAATGGGTCAATGTCCACCTCTACGAAAAATATGTATACACCTGTTGATCCGTACAACGCAGCGACCTTGGGCAGTGTTTCAAATCTCATGTCCTTACCAACCGAAAAATCCGTTGAATCCTCAAGTCCAGAACTATTTATTCTAGAACTACGTAAACGGTAAATATATATGACTAGGTTTATTCGACAATTTGAGCACAAGTCGAACATTGACAATTTCTCAACCTTTCAGGATGAAAAACCTAGAAGAAGTTCATAGGCGTCATGAACTGGATTTTGATAGTATGAAAGATGAAATAGTCGCCTTGCAAGAGGACTACGAGAATCGTAAAGCGATGGTATCGAGCCTCGCCAAACGCTTTCAGTTTTATCAAGACTTACGCGGGTACGTCACTGATCTGGTAGAATGTCTAGACGAAAAGGTGGGTCTTATCCAGTCCTTAAAAGTGCGCTTATTCATTATTAAAATTACGAGTATAATTTTATCCGTGTAATGTGCAAAATGATATAAAAGTTTACGTTGAGTCATGAAACGTGGACAAACACAGTATTGTAGACACAAAAAAATTATTTTATCCGACCAAATGCAAACCCCTCCATACGCCGATGGCTGTGGACTAAAGTAGCACTTGTGTGTTCTTTGTGGTTCTGAAATCGTGGCGTTGATAGAATTCCAGTTCAAAGAGGAACCATTAGATATAATTTTTTTCGAGCAAAATATCGGAAATATTATTTTTAATGAATTGTATGTAAGAAAAAATAATAATCCTACAAATTTTGTAGATGCCGTTGATCACTTCATTAGAGCAAAGATTGATCGGACTTTATCAGAAGAGAGCAACTGAGTTAATCAATCGACGTAGGCAAGATGTGAAAGACCAAATGGAGGACGTAGCCCCCTCAAGTACGAATTTAATATCTTAAAAAGATACAATTTTTGATATTTTCTGAATCCTTCTTCTTTTATTGATTTATTTTCATCTTTTTTTTCCTCCATTAGAGAATGTAGTGGGCGTTAAGAAAGATGAAGATCGTATCCGAAGAGCTGCTGAACGAGAGGGCAGACGTATTCGTCGAATGAAATCCCGTTCTGCAGCTGCTGCAGCCTCACATCTAGTCGATGGTATGTCGAGTGACGATGAAGTAACGGAAATGGTTGCTGCTCAGTATCGCAATCAAAAAGGTAGTGTGGATTTTTATACTATTGTTACAGGGTTGCAGGAAAGAAGAAAACGATGTAAAGAATGTATATAATTCTATGTTGCAGAAATTATTGAATCCGATGCTCGCCGTGTCTTTGACGACGTTATTGACGAATTTGTTTCAATCGATGATATATTAAAACGATTTTCCGAATGGCGGAAAATGGATAAAACTGCCTATGTAGAAGCGTACGCGAACATGTGTCTTCCTAAAGTCTTAGGTCCAATTTTACGCATGCATATGTTGCTGTGGAATCCTCTGAACAGGGTATGTGGCTCATTTTCTTGAGATCTTCAGAAAATTTGAAAAGTTGATTATTAAGGTTAAATTATTGCTGTATCATTTCTTTACATTCTAGAACTCTGTAATAAAGAGAAAAAATTGAATTTCCATTGGAAATGCATTTCTGATCGCTTTCTATTTTTCCCTCATCAAGAAAATAGTTTCTTTCCAAAAAAACAATAATTTATAATTCTCTTCGCATGAAAACTCGAACTGGTAAATGATTTAAATTTTAATTTACCGTAGCCAGAAGACGCTAATGTGGATGAACTGAAATGGATTGAGTGTGTTTTGACGTATGCGGCGGAAAGAGCAGATACCGAAGAGTCACTTCGGCAAGATCCAGATCTACAACTTGTTCCTCGTTTGATGGATAAAATTGTGATACCAAAACTAGAACGTCAGTATAATGTCATACGTTACTATTATATTGTGTATTTTGTCAAGAATGTTTTTTCCTAACTACTTGATTTTTTCTCGGCTAAAATGTAGAAATCGTTAGAATACAATGGGATCCATTATCAGTCAGTCAAACACATTCATTGGTTGCAACGATTCGAAATATCTTGAACTATCCGTTCATCGCCCCAAAAAGCAAACTTTTCTTGCAGCTCATGGATACCATCATCTCTAGAATCGATCAAGCGATCGAAAACGACGTGTTCATTCCTGTGTTACCAAAACAGTATGTAAAATTTCAAATGAAATCATCATCATCATCATGAAAGAGTAATCTTGTAATTACTATTATGATTGTATTTTTGTTCATTTCTTAGATTATTCGATGCTGGCAAATCGAATGTAT
Source organism: Aspidiotus destructor (assembly GCA_035079395.1). Lineage (NCBI taxonomy): Eukaryota > Metazoa > Arthropoda > Insecta > Hemiptera > Diaspididae > Aspidiotus > Aspidiotus destructor. The sequence goes on along the minus strand of JAVHKZ010000003.1, from coordinate 2,034,559 downwards.
TCTTCCAAAAACAATTCGTTTATGCGGTAAAGCTTTATGGAAATCTCGTTTGCTGGAAAGATATCCTAAATGAGGACTTACTCAATGAGAAAGCGAATGTATCCTTACTTAATAAATATCTATTGATGTCCATTCGTATGCTACCACCTATTGAAGCTGCTACCAAGTGTATTATGGTGAGTCATTTGTGATGTCTGATATAATTGTTTGGGAGTGAAAAATATTATCTTTTTTCTATTCTTCTAATATAGGTGGCCTCAGTCATGCCTGAAGCATGGTTGAAGAATCTAAACAGTTCCAAATTAAATTTATCTCAGTTTTTTCTTCACATTCGTCAGCTGATATCACGGATAGATTTCAGTAATCCTCACGGAAGGTATGTCTCTCTTTTTACCGAAACAGCATAAAACTACAAACTGGAGTGTAACATTTCATAATAATCTCTGTTCACAGGGAAGCCATTGAAAAACTTGCTGATATTGTCAAGTATACGCACAGTTAGTTTCTGGACCGTATTAAAAGAAAATGAAATGAGAATATCTTAATTTAACAATGTGAAGTTTGTCGAATACATGTTTGTTTTAAATATTCTATTTTTGTAAATATTGTATCAATTTGTGCAGAGTGCAGCTCCCTCTAGCTAAATTTAGAATTAAGGTAAATTGTACCACGTGAATTTGGAACCTGTACATATTTGAGAGCTGCTAAAAATACGTCGGTAGAATGATCATTCATTAGCGACTTTTATTCTGACACGGGTTCCGTGAACTCATTGTCAACGTTTATCTTCGAACCTATCTTCTGTCCGTGATCCACCGCAAAATCAATATTCATAACTCAACCTGAGGTATCACTGAAAATGTTGAATTCTAAACTACAAAACACTCAGACACATCAGCCAATTTGAGAAATGAAACTTTCCACTCTTCGATATTATTAAAAGTCCATTTAGATATTCTATTTTTTCATCAAATTTGATACAAGAAATGACAAAATGATAGGCTAATAACAATCACACACTTCTGAAAAATCAGAACACGCGGGTTATTACTACACATTTTTCAAATCAGAATGTAAAAGTTATTTTCTTAAGGTGATTCAACGACCAAGACAAATCAATTCCAACGTTGGCACATCTCTTATCATATTGAAAATCATTTAAAAAACTATCCATCTTAAAAATATCTTATCATTAACACCTATCCATTGGTTAATACTGTTGTTCACTATTAGAAAAATGAAAAAAAAAATGTACAAAAATAATGCATCTTATTCCCTAGAAAACATGGCAATTACAAAAGTTTATACAGCGCATAATCACAGTTATTCATTCTTAATTTTTTCTCATTCTGTGTGCGGTATCTGATCATTCTATCTCATCTGTCTTCACATTCACAAGATTACAACACGAAGAACGCTTGCACAATAATTTCTCATCGATATCGGGACTTTTTGAATGTTTTTTTCGATTGTTGTCCTTTTGAATTACCCTTCGAAGGTGTTGAACTACCATCGGTGCTCACAGAACTCGATCCAAATTTTGTACTGTTCTTTCCTGCGTCTTTAGGAATAGTATCTTCGGCACCACTATAACCTTGAGATTCACTCTCACTGTTCTGGTCAGCTGGAAAATGAAAATAAATTCAAAATTGTAGAGAAGAGCGAATTCATGAAAGCGGAGATATTTAAAATATGGATAAACACAGGTGCTACTACTATAGTATGAGATCTGTCTTGAAATTTCGACCACTAATGTACTTGAATCGTGAAGGCAGGACTTCAAAAACCACCGACAATTAAGGCGTATAATAAAAATGATCCACGATACTTCAAAGCCTATAACATTGGCCAGAATACTTGAACGAATCTTGAGTAGAACATTTCAAAGCTTTTCTGCACGACTACGATTCAACTGAACTTGGTCTAATTCCAAGAGAGATTTACGTGAAGATGAACACCATTTTATTGACTTACATTTATCTGGCATCTCCACAAGACCACTGACTGCCTGTAAATATGTAAAATAAATTCAACTAGATTATCGAGTCCAGAAAATTGAAGACAAAAAATATGTTCTGCGTGAACTCTCATTACCGCTATTGACGTGATGGATGATTTTGAAAACAACCGTTCTTGTTCTTTGAATTTCCTGTTACGTTTATCGGTTTTATCGGTAACATTTTTATTATTGCTCAAATATCTATCCCAACCTCGGATTATATTACCGTACAAGTGAGTGTCTTCCAGATAACTACCTTCAAAGGCATATATTTGTCTCTCCAAGTTAGCTAACGTTTCCTGAAACATCGAACGAAATGTTTGTTAAATATCCTTCGTTACAGGGTAGTAATAAATCAAGAGAGATCAATACACTTACAGAAACCTCGGCTTTCCTCTTGACTAAATCGGCGAGATCATTTCGAATATTAATCGAAGTATTTCCTTTGTTTGTCATGATTAATCAATCCAATTTCTATGGGTTTAGAGAAAATCACTTCATTCGCTGATGTATTTATTTACCAGCAACTAATAACTAAAAGAAAATAAATAAGAAAATATCCGCCTTTCTTATCATACGAAAACCAGTAATGTGAATAAAACAAAACACTTCAAACAAACAATCAAACCACCCACCTCTCTTTTTTAGCATTTTTTAGCATCTACGCTTCTCGCAACCATGCTGTAATGCTGTCGTACAAAATGAAATGGCCCTGCCTGCGTAATAGAAATCAACAGAAAAGGGTACTTCTGTGTCGTTTGAAGGATCCTTTTCTTCCAATCGTAAATAGTTCATCATTCTTTTTTTGCACGGTTGACGGCAGCGTTGTGCGCTGCGGCTGCTGGCTTGCTAAATGGAACGCCCGGCGAACGCTTGCAGCAGATCGCGTTTCGTAAAGTCAATCATGCACATTGCACAATGCACCATGCGTTCATGCATGCGTTTTGGATTGCGTTCGCGAACTGCACGTGTGATGCTAATGCTACTAAAAGACTGTTGTGACCGTGCACTCAGCCGTAGTAGTTTGTTGCAATGCATGCGAATGGCAATGATCGTGAGAATGTCGTGAAAAACAAACGATCCCAAGACTAGCCGGATAAGAAGCTCAAGAGTTTATAACAAAAATTAATAACAGAGATTAATAATAAACTTATTCTTAATCCAGCAAGATGGAGAAGAAAAAGGTGCCCGTGTCGTGGCCCGAGTTGTGGTTGTGGTCCGAGTTAGCGAAGGTAAGGTTTTGCGTACCTATCATAGAACACCCTTATACTGTAGCCATTGACTCATCAATAATACTCGCTATTCCTTTCAGGTGAAGAATAAGGCTGCTGCAGAAAATCAGATCTGCTCTTTTCAATTACTCAGGGAAGCCATCAAAGAAAGAGATCTCGAAATTGTTCCTCCGGTAAGTGTAGACATCTGCGAGTTCCGAATTCATAATCGCAATATTCAATTCATATTGTGAGCGCAATTACCTCAATATTGTATCCGCAGCCTCCAAAACGAAAGATTTCCAATCCTCAGGAATTGGCTGATGATCAGCGTAGAGAAAGACAGACGTTTGAGGATAACATTAGAAAAAATCGTACTCGTATTAGTAACTGGATCAAATACGCTAAATGGGAAGAGAGTCAAAAACAAGTTGAAAGGTGATGTTACAATTAACGACTTATTAGGAAAAAGTTGACGTGAAATACTTCATGTAGGATTTCTTATTTGCAGAGCTCGTTCTGTTTACGAACGAGCACTGGATGTAGATGACCGCAATATTAATTTATGGTTGAAGTATGCCGAAATGGAAATGCGAAACCTTCAAGTAAATCATGCCAGGAGTATATGGGATCGAGCAGTTACGATATTACCTTTAGCAAAACAGTTCTGGTACAAGTACACGTACATGGAAGAAAAGTTTGGAAATGTAGCTGGTAAGTTTACAATAGACCAAGATTATTGATAATTATTGGCTAAAATCTTCATGCTTGTATATGATTGGTATTCAGGGGCTAGAATGGTGTTCGAAAGATGGATGGAATGGCAACCAGAAGAACAAGCTTGGTTGAAATATGTAGGATTCGAATTACGTAATGGTGAACTTCGAAGAGCTCGTGATATTTATAATCGATTTACCATGGTTCATCCGAAGGTAAAGAACTGGATTTACGCAAAGTACGTATCGGATTCATCGATAAATAATGTACATTTCATATTCCGAGAACCAATTATATTGATTATTTTGTATAGATTTGAGGAAAGTCTTAATTTCGATTCGGGAGCTGGAGCTCCCAAAAGAAATTCATATACGATGTACGAAAAAAAATTGGGGGATAAAAACGCTATTGAAGGAATTATAAGTAGCAAGCCAAAGTTCCAATATTATGAGCAGGTAAAAAGCAGTAAATCATATTTAATCCTTATGAATTAGAGTCCGCTCAAAAGTTTAATCTCTGAAATGAATCATTTCAGAAAATTAAGGCCAATCCAATGAACTATGACGCTTGGTTCGATTACATCGAGATCTTAGAATGCGAAGGCGACAAGGACCTTGTGAGAGATGCGTATAAACGAGGAATAGCGAACATTCCACCAGCTAAAGTATGTAATAAGTAGATCTCTTTTCTCATTTTGAGGAATATAAAATGTCATTACTGTTCAATATTTTCACTATAGGAAAAACAATATTGGAGGAGATACATTTATCTGTGGATTCATTACGCTGTCTATGAAGAACTTCATTGTAATGATAACGAACGTGCTAGACAAATTTATAAAGCGTGTCTAGATATCATACCCCATAAAAAATTTACATTTGCTAAAATATGGTTATTATACGCGAATTTTGAAGTTCGTCAACGAAATTTACATAGAGCTAGAGAGATTTTGGTTAGTACTTGAGTTTGAGATAAGTATTTTCTGTATAGTAAGGGGGAAAAATACTAGCGTAATGGTTTTCGAATATTTGTTACAGGATACTTCGATAGATTTGTATCCTAAAAATAAAATATTCAAAGGTTACATTGATTTAGAATTACAACTACAAGAAATTAGGAGATGTCGTATTTTGTACGAAAAATATCTTACGTTTAATCCAGTCAACTCTGCCGCTTGGGTGAAAGTAAGACGCTGATGAAATTTTGTGAATAGTTTGGGTTAAAGAGTGTGTAATTAACCCATAAATTTTGTTTCAGTACGCTGAGCTGGAGACATTTGTAGGAGACGTCGAAAGAGCTCGTGATATTTATAAATTAGGTGTTGGAATTCCATGTTTAGACCAACCGGACATTCTTCGGAAATCGTATAATGATTTCGAAATTAGTCAGAATCAACTGGATAATGCGAGGAAGCTCAACAAAAAGCTATTAGAGAAGTCAAAACACTTGAAAAAGAGGGAGAATATTTTGCATAATGAATTTATTTCTTTCATTGACGCGCTGATGCCGAAAGAAGGCTGGATAGAAAAGATGAGGCGCAAAATCGAGTCCGGCCCCAAAGGAATCCCCTTCTATATTTATTATAGACAATTGAACGGCTATTCAAGCCTGCCCAACCTTTTACCATTCGCAGGCCGCATCCGTTTCTCCTGAAATTTCCGCGGGCCGCAAATCATGTACCGTACCTATATTTAATAACCATTTCATTGTAAAACTTCAATTATGAAATCATGAGTTTTTTATTTTTGGTAGCAGCAGCAGTGTGGAGAGTAGTACACATAAATATGAGAGACCCTACAGGACTCACATCCACCTTTTTCTTCATTACCTCCGCGGCAAAAGTAGACACAGCCTCCGTTATAGTTCTTATCATATATGAAACCACATGACTTGAGATGAAGCCTTCATCTCTCCGTTTTAGCTCACACGGCATACGTCTCCACTGTTGTTCAACTTGACACGTTTTGTGTAGATAATTATTGAAGCACCAATGGCCACTCATCATTTGTGTAAGATAAAAATTCAGCTGACCGTGGTCTCGATTCATCCAATCGTACGCAGGTCCACTCGTCCTTCCGTTACTTCACTTGGTAAGCAAGGAAAGCACAGCCTTCTGTTTGACCTCCAAAGCTTGTTGAATGGTCCTTGTCCTGTTCTTTGATTCGAACACCACTGTTTGCTCCTCTGCAAGCGGATCGATTGAAAAAAAAACGACAGTCGACACAAACCTATTGATGCAGCTCTTTGTTAGATTTTATCCATTCTTCATGGACTGAGCCCATAAAGGAGGTCTGACATTGCTACACTCATATATATAGTCTTCCTTCAGCTTCTGTTGGTCATCCTTGGTTCAACATTGTGTGGGACTAAAAATGATGGTGGAAGCTAAACTTACTGTCGAACCAGAGCTCCAGATACTCTAGTACCTTTTTAGTCTCAAAACTCACACCATGCAGGCGAAAGGTGGATAAATTAAACTTTTGATGGGCCGTGAGGAGAATGGTTCCTATTTCACTCCAATATCAAACCTAATCCGGCCAAATCGATCTAGTGGGTCACAAGGCTTTAAAGCCTGGGTCACCTTGGTCTCCTCTTTTGGAACAGCGTTGGCCGAGCCATCCACCAGTATGTGAGCTGCCCCTTAGTGGCAGGATTGTTTTGAATAGACCGTTAATTGCCATTTTCCACAAAGGTCTGGGACAGAGCCCTGAGAAACACCATTTGTTACACTTTTGTCACTGTATCGATCTCTCTGCAGTTTAAATAAATGCAGATGATCTTTAGCAGGTAACCAAGCACTCTGACGTTTCGAAGCATCTTCAAGATCTTCAGTCTCGCGCTTCTTTATTGCCGCAAAAGTCATCTTCTTCAGTCTGATTGCGGCAGACGATTTTTTCGCCTATGTCGCATGTGCAGCGCCGCCCCATTCTCCGTGGTGAAGTGAGTGCGGGATGCTCATGCATTTGATTTTGTTTCTTCCAGCACCGGAATTGACCCGTCTGAATATAACTTCAGTGTTGGAGGGTTCTCCTCGGCGAGTCCCCTCTTCTACTCAGCAACTGCCTTCTTGCTTCTCTCGGTCCTGCTTGGTTCCTCATCAGGTGGCTTACGTCTCCAACTACCCGGCCTGCCTTTTCCGCTACCATCAGGAAATGGTACCTGAAGCTCAGCGTCGAGTCAAACCAGGTGCCCAAGTACTTCATTTGCTTCCCACACCTTGGAAGCAAAAGGTGGATGGACTGAACTTCCGACGGGTTGTGAATAAAATGGCCTTCATCTCACTAGCTGCAAGTTCAAGTCCAGCCGACTCGATCCAACGCGTCACTATCTCTGGGGCCCGGTTTACCCTGCTCTCCACCGCTACAATCGTTCCGGCAGTGCATACCACCAGTGTGTCATCCGCGTAGCAGATAAGTTTGACACCCGGCGGCAGCTTCACCTTAAATATCCCGTTAAATGCGACGCACCACAACAGCGGCCCAAGGACCGACTCCTGCGGCACCCCACAAGTGACTGGGCGCTTCATTGTACCAGCAGACGTCTCTGCTTAGATTTTTCGACAGTTAAGATGGCTGCTGATCATCCTGAGCAGGCACTTCTGCGTCCATGAAGGCTTCCAATATCCTCTCCCATGGGATCGAGTTGAACGCATTTCTGAGGCTGACGGCTGCGCAAAACTGATGCGTAGCAATCGCTGACTCGGCTATCCTCTTCAGCCGGATCCCAGCATCTGATGTGCAGCGTACAGTCAAATACTGGAAACTCTCGTCAATTTTGTGGTCGCAAGCGACTATCGGTGGAGGATGGAACTAACGTCAGTGAATTTATGTATGTTTCTCGCGTGTGGTAGTGACGTTCATTGTATGACATACCGAACAACCCCGAAATGTGCTCACCCCACGCCACTTGATGCGCTGCGTCGTGTGACCAAAAGCGCGCAATATAATTATGTAGATAGGAGTTTCTGGTATTATTGTTTAGAGTCCGTTTGAAAACCACACTGTCTACTAGAGATTATATCTCTTTCCTTCAGATAGCTCTCCAGTCGATTGGCTATCCATCTTTTCAGGAGTTTCCCAACATTGGCCAGACGATTGCAAGAATAGAAGAAATAATGTTAATAATGGAAGAAAAGTCCTGAGAAAATATCCACAAAATAAAGAAAATATCTTGATATGATTTGAGAAGAAGCTATCATAATCCATCTCAGAGAGGGGATAAGGCAGGTGGAAATTCGGAAAATAAAAACGTTTCTGGACTATATCGGAAAAAACGATGAAGAATGTGAAACCATATTTTGGATATTTAAAACTAGGAAATTAGGTATAAGCTAGCGTAAAAAAATATTCTTCTATCGTAAAGTTCCTAATTACATATTTTTTATTCGGGAAAAACAAACGTATCTTCTTAATAGAAAATTTGACGGAACCCTTAATCGACATGAATAGAAAACTTTTTCAATAAGGAAAAAATATGTAATTTAGCGAATTTGTCTAGTGTAAATACCTAAAACTCATATAATCTAGACGGTTCATAATTCACGAAGCTCAACCTTTCATAAACAAAATAACATAATTAGGGTGTAAGCCACAATTAGAATCATCATTATAAAGCGTGAAAATCATTTCCTAAATTATGATATAGACTTGATAAGCAATCTAAAAAAAACTTCAATAATAGCAATCTCAAGGTGGGTACCTACGATGTATTTGTACCTAAGGCTGCAGATTACAGCATCATAAATTTTGACCGAAGACGAAATTTTCTCCGATTATTATGTACAAAAAATTTCCGCTGTTGTTTACTTTTCCAATTCGCTGACTTTAATGTCTCGAAAGCCGCGGAACAAGTCGGATACCTATACGTACGAAAAAAGGAATTTTACTCCACAATACGCCCGTAAAAACCTGTGCGGCTTTGAAAAATCAAGGTATTTTACGCAAACCCATCATCCGAGCAATATCTGTATCAAATGAAAATTATACCAGTAATTCAATCCATTGCTTACGAGTCGTGCAGTGCAGGTAGCAGCGGTGTCAAGTGTTCAACAGATGTGCAGAACTTGTTTCGTGTGTGATTTATTTCGCCCATTCGATAAAATTTAATTTTTTTTCATACATTTATTAGTGCAGACAATTCAAATTTTTTTCATATAATCGCCGCAATAATTTCAAAAATGTGCGACTATTTGCAATTTAGCACGGAAAAGCAACTACAAGAGTTATTTTCAAGTTACAATGCAACAGAGGATTCACTGCAGCGGGATGTGGCAACATTAATCGAGTGGCTGGAGAAACATCCATATTTGCCAAAAATTAAAGGTAAATAAACGATTTTTAAAAGGCATAATATTTTTTTTCAGAATGTAAGTAACTACTGAAAAATTGTTTTTGGAAGAGGACAAAAATTACGCTCAATTGGAAATAGTTTTTGATAGTTTTGTACTCTTTTCCTTCCTCAATGACTGGTTTTTTTTTCGGACAATAATATTATTATGCTGGTTTTTAGATGAAGAGTGGCTGAAAAATTTTCTATTGCGATCCGAGAATAGCTTGGAGAAAGCGAAGCAATGGTTAGATATTTATTACACAGCGAGAGCAGAAATGCCAGAAGCTTTCTCAAATAGACGTCTAGATCCAGCTGAAAAAGAGCGACTTCGAAATTTTGGGTAAATATTTTCTCTTTCTTTTTAGTTTACTCGCGGTGAAACAATTATGAGAAGGGTGATGAAATTCAAATTGAAAATCGACCAAATTTTCTGAGTCTCGGCTCGTAAAAAATATTTCGCGAAAAATCGTGTGAACAAACCCGAAGTTCTTTCGTCATGAACTCGAATTCGTATTTCATGAGTGTATAAGAACGTCGAACAACTTAATGAGAACAAGAAATTTAGGTTAATTATTCGCCATGAAGGGTGTAATGATTATACCCAGAAAAGAAAATTTTTATCGATTAAAGTTTGCGTCAAAATCCTGAAAATCCAATTAACACCTTGTGATATTCTTCAACTAAACAAACCCGCTGAGAAGTCTCCCCCACGTAAAGATTTTTTGCTTTCAACTCGTAATTTTCTAATTTTAGCTATAGGTACTTATGAAACCATTAATTTTGATTTTCATCAATAAATTTTTTACTCGTTTTTAAATTTTATTAACTAGGTACTCTCAAAGTTTCACTGCATGTTCGAATTCAGATAATCTCAGAGGTATCTTCGTCCCTCTCAAAAAGCACGAGCCGAATGAAATATGATTATGTGTTATGTCGACTTTTTCAAAGGATGTACAAAGATAAAAATGGTCAATATATGCCTCATCCAAGAGGCGCATCGACCAAATGAGAGTCTTACGCCCAGTCTTTTCTCAGGAAGTGTAACGCAATGACACGGTAAACATGTTGTTTCCCACCTGAAGCCCTGGAAAACATGGGGAAAACTAACCCTTCGACCCCCATTTGAATCCCCGCCTTGTTCCCGCTTTTCCCCAATTGAAGCCCTTCCCGAGCTTGAATGGCTTCAACAAGGACAATCACCGAGCTTTATTCAGGAAAACCTATTAGTCTGGTGGACAATTATTTTTTTTTCATGTCAACTGTATTTCTTGAGAGATTATGCCAAATGATCTATTCTGGGGTAAAATTCATCGCTGAATCTAAACTTCGATGTTGGCAAGCTGAATTTTGCCCCCTAGGGGCGTAAATTCAAGATGGCGCCTGATAAAAACAGAAAATCTATGATAATCCTCGTACAAACAAAGTACCATTATGCCAACAGACGTTTTTAAGGGTAAAATTTACCGCTGAATCCGAATTTTGATGTTGGCTAGCCAAATTTCGCCCCCTAGGGACGTAAATTCAAGATGGCGCTCAATAAAAGCAGAAAATCTATAATTATTCTCCCATAAACAAAGTGCCCTATATTATTGTAAACGTTTTAAAGGGTTCAAAACGTGAAAGATCATCAGTATTCACTAAGATAAAATGTAACTGTTGAAAACGACTGAAAAAACAAAATGGCGGCCAAATTTTTGTCAATTTTGCAGTCAAAATTGATGAATTTGGAGAATCGCGTAATAGAAAGTTGTGAGATATCGTTTCCATGGTTTTTTAGGTCAAGAAGTTCAAAAATTGATGTCTGGGAAGCATTAAGGTAATTGGAAATCATCATTTTGGAATTCAGGGGAGGAAAACTTCTCAGGAAGTACTAGTTTCAATTTCTTCACCTCTGCTGATCCTGTAAAAAAAGTTATAAGTATTTTATAAAACATTGAATTGGAAGGATTTTCAAGTTCCTCTCCAGTTCAGGATTTCTTTTCTCTTTCTTTCTGTCAATACAGTTGAACATCTAATAAAAGGATCATAAATAAGTACAAAATGCAAATATAGCATCTTTTACAAGTATCTCTCCAATATCAATTGTGTATGAGTCTATAATTAAGTCCTCCATTCTAGTCTCGACGTTTCTGTAGAAAATACTGTAGCAACTGCCATACAATTCACGCATTATGATAGGTTAGTGAATCATCAACACATTTCCCGTATACCGTTCGAAATTATACGCGGCCATTAATCAACGCTCGATCCGGATTTCCAAGCAATTTTGTCAATTCCGTGAAAGTAAAAAACTTTGATTTACAGGCAGTGGTCGGCAACCCGTAGCTCGCGAGCTACTGGTGGCTCACGATATCATTTTGGTAGCTCGCAGTCTAATTTAGCAAAACTCACCCAAATTAATTGATAAAATCGATCAATAATTGAATAGTTAATAGTATAAATGCCCTTACATTACAAGTTATATCATGAATATGTTCAAGCAGCGTCATATTTTTTCTCCATCACTTCTCTTTCACTCGTCATTTTCTGGATTTCCTTCTCTTTTTCTAATAGACCAATTATGTAGGTAACTAATATAATAATCAATGTAGTAAATATGAATGATCCTTTGCACTTTTTCTGAGTAGCTCACAGTACTTCACAAAAATCAGGGAGTAGCTTGCGGTAAGAAAAGGTTGCCGACCCCTGATTTACACCAATAAACTGCGCGATGAAGAGATATAGCCAATAACATCTTACTTTCATCCGCCATAGCTTTAAAAAGGGTTCTTCTGTATTTTAAACCTCCCTATGACAATTTGAGAACTCCTACAAAGCTGCATTTCAAGTCCCATCAAAATCGGGTCAATAGTTGCCAAGCCTATTTGACACAAAAAAATATCAATTCCCCCAATTTTGATCGGACTTGGAATGCAGCTTTGTATGAGTGCTCAAATTCTCATAGGGACGTTTAAAAAACGAAACAACCCCTTTTAAAGCCTTGGCAAGGGATGAAAGTTAGGTGTCATTGGCTGTATCTCTTCATTATGCAGTCTATTGGTGTAAATCAAGTGTTTTACTTTTGTGGAATTGACAAAATTGCTTGGAAATCCGGATTGATTGTTGATTGATGGCCGCGTATACACTGTCCCATCATCAGCACACAGGATGACCCTCGGAACATTCCGCACTAGCTCTCATCTCAGCATTCTCAGCCTCTGGGCTGAAGCAGTGAGAACCTTCTTTTCACGCTTGCTCACTTGCCAACACTTGTTGATGACATCAGCACAATTCCCGGAACTATCTACTCAAACCGCTTTCCTTTCTTGCCCTCACCACTCCCCCCCCCCACCTTTTTGAGGAATAGAATTCTGGCGGATACTGTTTCCCCATATTTTTTTTTTTTTTTTCAAAATTTTTATAATATCTAATTAATATAACACCTATACGTCCGTAAATCGATGAACATTATACAGGGCCATCAATTAACACTCAATCCGGATTTCCAAGCAATGTAATGATGGCTTCCAATTACCTCAATGCTTCCCAGACATCAATTTTTGAACTTCTTGACCTAAAAAACCATGGAAACGATATCTCACAACCTTCTATTACGCGATTCTCCAAATTCATCAATTTTGACTGCAAAATTGACAAAAATTTGGCCGCCATTTTGTTTTTTCAGTCGTTTTCAACAGTTACATTTTATCTTAGTGAATACTGATGATCTTTCACGTTTTGAACCCTTTAAAACGTTTACAATAATATAGGGCACTTTGTTTATGGGAGAATAATTATAGATTTTCTGCTTTTATTGAGCGCCATCTTGAATTTACGTCCCTAGGGGGCGAAATTTGGCTAGCCAACATCAAAATTCGGATTCAGCGGTAAATTTTGCCCTTAAAAACGTCTGTTGGCATAATGGTACTTTGTTTGTACAAGGATTATCATAGATTTTCTGTTTATATCAGGTGCCATCTTGAATTTACGCCCCTAGGGGGCAAAAGTTAGCTTGCCAACATCGAAATTCGGATTCAGCGATAAATTTTACCCCAGAAAACGTCTGTTGGCGTAATGTCTCACGAAATAAAGTTGACATGCAAAAAACGCAAGATTTTTCTTCTTTGTCCACTAGACTATATCTGTCTAGTTCCCATTTGAAGCCCTGTTTTCCTTTTAGAATCCCCGAAGCCCCTTGCACTCGATGGCTTCAAGTGAAAACGATGTTTACCGGAGACGCGAATGCAAAACCCTGATTCTACCCATAGACGTCTTGAAAGAAATATGTTTGTTATTTTTTGACGCTGCAAAGAGGATGCACCCACTTTGACGACCAGTTTTACCCTGCTACTCCAAAACGAACTCCATTTTTTTAGCGAATTTATAAAATAAGTAAGGTGAAAATGATTCCCTTTAATACGCCGATCATTATTATTCGTCAGAATGAACGAACGTCGTCCAAATTTATTTTCAATAAGAGTGACCTACCGTGAGAAAAACATGCGAAGACTTATGTGGCTTGATGTGGAAAAAGGATGTTTAGCATCAGCTTTGGCTGTTCAAATGCTAATGATGCTGAGCATCGTTTCAGTCATAAATGCTTTTATTTTATTTACGAGCTTTATGCGATTACTCGAAACAGGTCCCAAGCTCGCGTTCATTTAGTGGTGTTATATAATTATCCCTTACGTATATAATTTTTAATCAAAGCAGCAGGGAGGAGGTAGTTGAGGTAGTCAGAGACGGTTCCAGAGTTGTTGCATAGAGCAGAAACTATAGGTGAAGGAACTTAGTAGACGAAACGTTGGTTCTGGAGGACTGGACATGAGAGATGACGTTGAACTGTAAGATTATCTGCATGGAAGTAATCACTTAACAGAGGAGCGTAGGCTGAGGAGGAGGTGAGAGGGGGTGACTCGGGTGAAGCCAGTCCTAAGACAGGAAAGGATGACTCCTTCTCGGCGAGAGTTTCTATTTGACGAAGGAGCGTAGACCTATTAGGAGGAGGTGAGAATGGGTGTACTGAGTGAGGCCAATTCTCCTCTAGGTGAGAATTTTTATTTGAAGAGGACCAAGAAAGGATGGCTTCTGATTGATTTTAGGTTGATTTTTCTAAAAGTCCCGTCAAGAGGATAGGATTTTGGAACTGTAGTAGTTTTTAAGGTCGTATCCTGGAGCGTATACTGGGGATTGGGTTGGCTCGGTAATTTTAAAGAAGAGAGTGGAGTTTTGAGCTGCGCGGTCAACGTTCCCATATTGAGGGTGACCGATGTGACCTGGAATATAAATGAAGGTGGCTTATGATTTATAGTCGGAGGAATGGGTGATCGAATGGAGAGGAGGGAGAGTCAAGTTAAGGTTCAAGAAAATTTAGTATGGTATTCGCATCCGGCCGCTGCTGTAGGAGCACTAGTGTCAGGATACCATTAGGTGATCGGAGTTTTTTGCCGTAGGAGCGTGTACATATCACTTTTCATGAAAAATTTATAAGAATAAAAATGTTCGGCATTGTTATTTTCTTTCAGATGAGTCCAATTTCAAATTTCTATAATCACATTTTGGTACCCATCACCGAATGGTCTGAATACACCAATCAAAAAGCCGCATTCTATTAGACCACTAGAGGGCGACTCTTTAGCCGTCGGATGCGAATTGAGATGGGAAGAGAGAGCAGCGTTAAAAGAGTTCCGAATAATGAGCTGGCAGTTAACTTTGGTGTACGAAAGAGGGGGGGGGGGTCAGCTCATCCTGCACAGAAACTATGATTAGGATTAGTATGGATTGCCCCTAGTGTCATTCTGGATGCTGTTGATTGAACAGTGTTCAGTAATTGAAAAGTATAGACTTGTTGCGTTGGAGTGGAAGTAAATTGAGAAGCCGTAACACGACTCTTGTGTTGGAGAAGTAGTTCCGGTTACATCCAAGACGGGGGTGAAATGAATATTTGAGAACATAGGAGGCATTTGGCTTTGAGCGATTAAATCCAAGAAAAATTGTGATCGAAGGTAATAGCCTCAAGAATTTACACAAATTGAGAATTTTGATTGAAAAACGTTGAATGAGCAGAGGAGGTAGAGGAAATTGTAAGCGGCGGATTCTCCGGAAGATAATGGGACCAGTTTTGCCCGTGGAGAAGCGAATAAATTGACAACGAGACAATGTCTCTGTGGCCAATTTCTGTTTATCTGTAAGAGGGAACCAAGTAACCTGTTTTATGGATGGGTTTTTAGTGAAAATTCCCGCAGTTCCACCACCGCCTCCGTCCGCGAACTTAACCCTACTTTGAACAACCTCTGGCAATTTTGTCCTCTGAGCCAAATTGACAAAAAATGTCGAGTCGGAGTTTCTTTCCTAAGAATCTTCATTGATTCTTGTGAAACATGTTCCTGTTCGCTTCAAATGACGCACTTAATGACAGTGGGTTTTTCGTATCATTATCTCTTGCAACTAATTCAACGTCATATTTTACTATATCTGATGGGTTTCAGTTGAAATTACAATACTTAAGATACCTCATCGGGGCGACGCCTCCTCCTCCTGCCTCCCAAACAATTTTATTTTTTTCATCATCTCACATATAGATCCACTGTGAGCTAACTTCCTTTCAGGATACACTAAGTACCATATCACCAAAATTATCACCTTACTATTCTGAGAAACAGAGGGACTTCCACTTCCTCGTGATCTTAGTATACTACTAGCAAACTGCTCTTTATGGCATCCAAATACTCCTTCCAGTTTTGTCTTCTTCTCCTTCTTCATCCTCTAACAGATGCGTCTATACAAAATAGAAGCTTCTTCAGAATTCACCTAAATTGAATGCTTTTCGAGTCTCTTCGAGCGATTGTAAGAGAGAGAGATATGAAATATGATCTGTTTTTCGCATCATAAAACTGAATTTAATCAAGCGAAAGTGAGGAACATCTCCTACATCGCGGCGCGAATTCACGGGCACACTGTGAAGGCTTGTTTGGAAATTTTCCCCCTCGCGGTCCAACTTTATAATTAGAGAAAGAGGGTTGTTGATACATGAAAAACTCAAGCGAAAAATTTAGATCACCTCGTCGGGATCCAAACCCGAGACCTTTCGCTTTCCGGGCGACTGCTCTTCCAACTGAGCTACGAGGGCGATCTTGACCATTTTTTGAGGTACTGCGGGACGGAGATTTATTCCTGTTATTCCGTGCCTTACATCTTATTTTGACTTCTAGCTTAACATATGTCGTCATCATAGAGAGTTTTTTCATCTCATTTCTGTCCCAATCCACAACAGTATCCTCAATTTTTAAGGGGTTGATAGATAGAATTATTCCATCGGAATAAATTACCCAACATCTTCACGCATACATGTAAGTAAGAGGTCAACTTCTAATTTTCGGAAAATAAACACTTTCATTTCAGTTTCTTCGGTAATTTGTGTATTTACTTGCAGAATGAAGGTCAACAGGCTTAGTGAAGGTCATTAGTCCTAGTTAGTAATACCTATAAGTTTTCCGTAGTTCATCGCGCTTTACAGGATTTTCGTAAAATATAATTTTTAGACCACGCTACATTTTGCGGATCTATAGGAAATAATATTTTGATAAGGATACTTACTCGTACGCATATTCGCTCGTATAAACGAACTTAATTTAAAACCACTATACAAAGTATAATGAGTCAGCCAGTCATTCTTAATGGATATTTATATTTCCTTCCTCCTCCTCCTCCTCTGTGCTTGAACAATTTATTACATACATTGCAAGGTAGAATAAGACTTCGAAATTTATTTACTTGTCATTTATATTTGGCAATTTGACGAAATTATTATTTATTTTGAAGTTTCCGGATATATCTGCGAAGCTTTTTTCATCCAAATCAGATCATTGGTATTACTACGTTTGTGAAATCAAGAAGTTTGTCTCGATTGCTAGGGCATATGTTTCTTAGAAAAAACTAATTGAATAAATTATGTAAAAATATTATTATTTCAGTTCACTGACATGTCGAAAGTGAGATAAATCGAGTCAAGTAAATCGTTTTAAAGGTGACCACCTGAAAATTTACAAAATTACGTACGCGGATACTCTCAGATTATTTTCAAAATAAGCGTCAGTTAGGGAATTTCCCATGGAACAATTCAGGTATATTTACGCAAATCGGCTAATGAAACTTCATTTCCAAAAAATTTTCGTGCAATTCCATTATTTTTTCAGGGGATTTTTTGTTACCATAAAATTTCCGTAGTTGAATCAAGGAATAGTACATAATGGGTGCAGATAGTTTGCCATAAAATTTTAAAGATAATAGCAGATGATTCTTTTTTTCTTCTTGGTTTTTTACTTGTATCTTTTATGGTGGTACCTAACCCAAATTACAAATCGCGATTCTAGATTATTACCGAAAAAAAAAAAAAAAACATTAGCCACTATAAGAAAGGACACAGAACTCGCGCTTCGAAAGTCATTATTTCCGTAGCCAAATTAATTCGAAGATCATGACGATGTGAGAAAGATATTAACGTAAGGACGACGTATGCGATGGAAGAAAAATTTCATTTCCGTGTAAAAGAGAAAAACAAAAAAAAACCCACGATATCAGCTTTCTGTATGTTTGTCGTATATCATTACCCTAATTAGTTTTTAGAATTTGACGTAATTATTATCGAAACGGGAAATTGAAATAATCTCTATTCTAAAATTGAAAATGTTTTACTAAGTATCCGAACAAAGAATATTAGGTAGGTACGTACTCCGATTTGGACAAAATTTTTTGAATTCCATCTTCGTGAAGCTTTCTGGACGTCTCGTACCTTCGCTGAATAAATCAATGTTGATAATAATCAACCAGTTTCTACTTAGAAAATTATCGGAAAACGAAACTTTCCCTAGCCCCCCTCCCCCTTATGAGAAGAAAAAAATTCTGGTGTAGCCAAATGAATAAAAGATCATGTTTCATGTTTCTCATAGTAGCTAATGGCTTTTGGGGGGCAAACGAGTGGAGTGAGTGAGCCTCTTGAAGGACAGAAATTGAATTTTGAATCGATGTCTCAAAGAGTCTAAATTTTTCTGAGTTTACTCTCATCGTGTATAACTTGAAAATTAAAAGCCCCTCTGATGGCTCGAAAGTCGAAATTTTTCAAAATCCAACTCCTATTTATTGGGCTACGTCAGTTTTTGCCGGACGCCACAGGCAAATTTTTTCATATTACCCCCCCTCCCCTTCCATAGAACAGGTTCCTAATTAAAATTTCGGGTTTCCATCCTGTGACGTGCGACCTCATGACGTCATAGGTCAATTTACGCTAGACAGCAGGCGAGTCGCCAAACTTTCCGAGAAGACCCTCTGTAGGATAGGTCCCCTATTAAAACTTTCAATCATAGATATGACTGTCTACAGGGCCGTCGTCAGGAGGTAGTGGGTAGGTATTACCGCTTCACGCCTCAAGCTACTGTAGGACTCGCGCCGGCGAGGAGAACTAAAACTTGAAATTGTCTAGTTTGAAAAAAAGGCTGATGTGAAAATTTTGCTTCAAGTCTCAAAAAGTCTGGCGGCGACGCTGAGCTAGAGTCTCAGTCTCGAGTCTCAATCTTGAGTCTCAGTCTCGAGTCTCAATCTTGAGTCTCAAACTTGGGTCTCAGTCTCGATTCCCAATCTCAAGTCACAGTCTCGAGTCTCAAGCTCGAGTGTCAGTCTCGAGTCTTGGTTCCATGTTCAGTCATGCGTCTCAGTCCTGAGTGTAAGTCTCAGGTGTCAGTCTTGAGTGTCAGTCTCCAGTCTCAGTCTTGAGTCTCAATCTCGAGTCTCAATCTCAAGTGTAGCCTCGAGTATCATCAATTTTGAGTCTCAAACTCGAGTTTCAGTCTCAATTCTCAGTTTCAAGTCTCAGGCTCCAGTCTCAGTCTCGAGTTTTGGTCCCAAGTGCCAGTCTTGCTTCTCAGCCTCGATTCTCAAGCTCAAGTGTCAATCTCGAGTCTTGGTTTCTAGTCTCAAGCTTGAGTCTCAGTCTCCGGTCTCAATCTCGAGTGTCAGTCACGAATCTCAAACTCCAGTCTCAGTCTCAAGTGTCCGTCTTGATTCTAAGACTCGAGTCTCAGTCTCGAGTGTCAGTCTTGATTCCTGGTCCCAAGTCTCAAACGCGAGTCTCAATCTCGATTCTCATAAGTCTCTAGTCTCAAGCTTGAGTCTCAAAGTGTCAGTCACGAGTCTCAAGCTCCAGTCTCATTCTCAAGTGTCCGTCTTGAGTCTCAGTCCTGAGTGTAAGTCTCAAGTGTCAGTCTTGAGTGTCAGTCTTGAGTGTCAGTCTCCAGTCTCAGTCTTGAGTCTCAATCTCAAGTGTAGCCTCGAGTATCATCAATTTTGAGTCTCAAACTCGAGTCTCAGTCTCAATTCTCAGTTTCAAGTCTCAAGCTCCAGTCTCAGTCTCGAGTTTCGGTCCCAAGTGCCAGTCTTGCTTCTCAGCCTAGATTCTCAAGCTCAAGTGTCAATCTCGAGTCTTGGTTTCTAGTCTCAAGCTTGAGTCTCAGTCTCCGGTCTCAATCTCAAGTGTCAGTCACGAATCTCAAACTCCAGTCTCAGTCTCAAGTGTCCGTCTTGATTCTAAAACTCGAGTGTCAGTGTCGATTCCTGGTCCCAAGTGTCAAACTCGAGTCTCAGCCTTGATTCTCATGCTCAAGTCTCATGCTGAGTCTCAGTCTCGAGTCTGAATCTCAAGTGTAGCCTTGAGTATCAATCTTGAGTCTCAAACTCGAGTCTCAGTCTCGATTCTCAGTCTCGATTCTCAGTCTCAAGTCTTGAGCTCCAGTCATGGTCTCGAGTCTCAGTCTCGAGTCTCAAGCTTGAGTCTTAGTCTCCGGTCTCAATCTTGAGTGTCATTCACAAATCTCAAACTTCAGTCTCAGTCTCGAGTTTCGGTCCCAAGTGCCAGTCTTGCTTCTCAGCCTCGATTCTCAAGCTCAAGTGTCAATCTCGAGTCTTGGTTTCTAGTCTCAAGCTTGAGTCTCAGTCTCCGGTCTCAATCTCGAGTGTCAGTCACGAATCTCAAACTCCAGTCTCAGTCTCAAGTCTCAATCTCGAGTGTCAGTCACGAATCTCAAACTCCAGTCTCAGTCTCAAGTGTCCGTCTTGATTCTAAAACTCGAGTGTCAGTGTCGATTCCTGGTCCCAAGTGTCAAACTCGAGTCTCAGCCTTGATTCTCATGCTCAAGTCTCATGCTGAGTCTCAGTCTCGAGTCTGAATCTCAAGTGTAGCCTTGAGTATCAATCTTGAGTCTCAAACTCGAGTCTCAGTCTCGATTCTCAGTCTCGATTCTCAGTCTCAAGTCTTGAGTTCCAGTCATGGTCTCGAGTCTCAGTCTCGAGTCTCAAGCTTGAGTCTTAGTCTCCGGTCTCAATCTTGAGTGTCATTCACAAATCTCAAACTTCAGTCTCAGTCTCAAGTTTCGGTCCCAAGTGCCAGTCTTGCTTCTCAGCCTCGATTCTCAAGCTCAAGTGTCAATCTCGAGTCTTGGTTTCTAGTCTCAAGCTTGAGTCTCAGTCTCCGGTCTCAATCTCGAGTGTCAGTCACGAATCTCAAACTCCAGTCTCAGTCTCAAGTGTCCGTCTTGATTCTGAGACTCGAGTCTCAGTCTCGAGTGTCAGTCTTGATTCCTGGTCCCAAGTCTCAAACGCGAGTCTCAATCTCGATTCTCATAAGTCTCTAGTCTCAAGCTTGAGTCTCAAAATGTCAGTCACGAGTCTCAAGCTCCAGTCTCATTCTCAAGTGTCCGTCTTGAGTCTCAGTCCTGAGTGTAAGTCTCAAATGTCAGTCTTGAGTGTCAGTCTTGAGTGTCAGTCTTGAGTGTCAGTCTCCAGTCTCAGTCTTGAGTCTCAATCTCAAGTGTAGCCTCGAGTATCATCAATTTTGAGTCTCAAACTCGAGTCTCAGTCTCAATTCTCAGTTTCAAGTCTCAAGCTCCAGTCTCAGTCTCGAGTTTCGGTCCCAAGTGCCAGTCTTGCTTCTCAGCCTAGATTCTCAAGCTCAAGTGTCAATCTCGAGTCTTGGTTTCTAGTCTCAAGCTTGAGTCTCAGTCTCCGGTCTCAATCTCGAGTGTCAGTCACGAATCTCAAACTCCAGTCTCAGTCTCAAGTGTCCGTCTTGATTCTAAAACTCGAGTGTCAGTGTCGATTCCTGGTCCCAAGTGTCAAACTCGAGTCTCAGCCTTGATTCTCATGCTCAAGTCTCATGCTGAGTCTCAGTCTCGAGTCTGAATCTCAAGTGTAGCCTTGAGTATCAATCTTGAGTCTCAAACTCGAGTCTCAGTCTCGATTCTCAGTCTCGAGTCTCAAGCTTGAGTCTTAGTCTCCGGTCTCAATCTTGAGTGTCATTCACAAATCTCAAACTTCAGTCTCAGTCTCGAGTTTCGGTCCCAAGTGCCAGTCTTGCTTCTCAGCCTCGATTCTCAAGCTCAAGTGTCAATCTCGTGTCTTGGTTTCTAGTCTCAAGCTTGAGTCTCAGTCTCCGGTCTCAATCTCGAGTGTCAGTCACGAATCTCAAACTCCAGTCTCAGTCTCAAGTGTCCGTCTTGATTCTAAGACTCGAGTCTCAGTCTCGAGTGTCAGTCTTGATTCCTGGTCCCAAGTCTCAAACGCGAGTCTCAATCTCCATTCTCATAAGTCTCTAGTCTCAAGCTTGAGTCTCAATGTGTCAGTCACAAGTCTCAAGCTCCAGTCTCATTCTCAAGTGTCCGTCTTGAGTCTCAGTCCTGAGTGTAAGTCTCAAGTGTCAGTCTTGAGTGTCAGTCTCCAGTCTCAGTCTTGAGTCTCAATCTCAAGTGTAGCCTCGAGTATCATCAATTTTGAGTCTCAAACTCGAGTCTCAGTCTCAATTCTCAGTTTCAAGTCTCAAGCTCCAGTCTCAGTCTCGAGTTTCGGTCCCAAGTGCCAGTCTTGCTTCTCAGCCTAGATTCTCAAGCTCAAGTGTCAATCTCGAGTCTTGGTTTCTAGTCTCAAGCTTGAGTCTCAGTCTCCGGTCTCAATCTCGAGTGTCAGTCACGAATCTCAAACTCCAGTCTCAGTCTCAAGTGTCCGTCTTGATTCTAAAACTCGAGTGTCAGTGTCGATTCCTGGTCCCAAGTGTCAAACTCGAGTCTCAGCCTTGATTCTCATGCTCAAGTCTCATGCTGAGTCTCAGTCTCGAGTCTGAATCTCAAGTGTAGCCTTGAGTATCAATCTTGAGTCTCAAACTCGAGTCTCAGTCTCGATTCTCAGTCTCGATTCTCAGTCTCAAGTCTTGAGTTCCAGTCATGGTCTCGAGTCTCAGTCTCGAGTCTCAAGCTTGAGTCTTAGTCTCCGGTCTCAATCTTGAGTGTCATTCACAAATCTCAAACTTCAGTCTCAGTCTCAAGTTTCGGTCCCAAGTGCCAGTCTTGCTTCTCAGCCTCGATTCTCAAGCTCAAGTGTCAATCTCGAGTCTTGGTTTCTAGTCTCAAGCTTGAGTCTCAGTCTCCGGTCTCAATCTCGAGTGTCAGTCACGAATCTCAAACTCCAGTCTCAGTCTCAAGTGTCCGTCTTGATTCTAAGACTCGAGTCTCAGTCTCGAGTGTCAGTCTTGATTCCTGGTCCCAAGTCTCAAACGCGAGTCTCAATCTCGATTCTCATAAGTCTCTAGTCTCAAGCTTGAGTCTCAAAGTGTCAGTCACGAGTCTCAAGCTCCAGTCTCATTCTCAAGTGTCCGTCTTGAGTCTCAGTCCTGAGTGTAAGTCTCAAGTGTCAGTCTTGAGTGTCAGTCTCCAGTCTCAGTCTTGAGTCTCAATCTCAAGTGTAGCCTCGAGTATCATCAATTTTGAGTCTCAAACTCGAGTCTCAGTCTCAATTCTCAGTTTCAAGTCTCAAGCTCCAGTCTCAGTCTCGAGTTTCGGTCCCAAGTGCCAGTCTTGCTTCTCAGCCTAGATTCTCAAGCTCAAGTGTCAATCTCGAGTCTTGGTTTCTAGTCTCAAGCTTGAGTCTCAGTCTCCGGTCTCAATCTCGAGTGTCAGTCACGAATCTCAAACTCCAGTCTCAGTCTCAAGTGTCCGTCTTGATTCTAAAACTCGAGTGTCAGTGTCGATTCCTGGTCCCAAGTGTCAAACTCGAGTCTCAGCCTTGATTCTCATGCTCAAGTCTCATGCTGAGTCTCAGTCTCGAGTCTGAATCTCAAGTGTAGCCTTGAGTATCAATCTTGAGTCTCAAACTCGAGTCTCAGTCTCGATTCTCAGTCTCGATTCTCAGTCTCAAGTCTTGAGCTCCAGTCATGGTCTCGAGTCTCAGTCTCGAGTCTCAAGCTTGAGTCTTAGTCTCCGGTCTCAATCTTGAGTGTCATTCACAAATCTCAAACTTCAGTCTCAGTCTCGAGTTTCGGTCCCAAGTGCCAGTCTTGCTTCTCAGCCTCGATTCTCAAGCTCAAGTGTCAATCTCGAGTCTTGGTTTCTAGTCTCAAGCTTGAGTCTCAGTCTCCGGTCTCAATCTCGAGTGTCAGTCACGAATCTCAAACTCCAGTCTCAGTCTCAAGTGTCCGTCTTGATTCTAAGACTCGAGTCTCAGTCTCGAGTGTCAGTCTTGATTCCTGGTCCCAAGTCTCAAACGCGAGTCTCAATCTCGATTCTCATAAGTCTCTAGTCTCAAGCTTGAGTCTCAATGTGTCAGTCACAAGTCTCAAGCTCCAGTCTCATTCTCAAGTGTCCGTCTTGAGTCTCAGTCCTGAGTGTAAGTCTCAAGTGTCAGTCTTGAGTGTCAGTCTCCAGTCTCAGTCTTGAGTCTCAATCTCAAGTGTAGCCTCGAGTATCATCAATTTTGAGTCTCAAACTCGAGTCTCAGTCTCAATTCTCAGTTTCAAGTCTCAAGCTCCAGTCTCAGTCTCGAGTTTCGGTCCCAAGTGCCAGTCTTGCTTCTCAGCCTAGATTCTCAAGCTCAAGTGTCAATCTCGAGTCTTGGTTTCTAGTCTCAAGCTTGAGTCTCAGTCTCCGGTCTCAATCTCGAGTGTCAGTCACGAATCTCAAACTCCAGTCTCAGTCTCAAGTGTCCGTCTTGATTCTAAAACTCGAGTGTCAGTGTCGATTCCTGGTCCCAAGTGTCAAACTCGAGTCTCAGCCTTGATTCTCATGCTCAAGTCTCATGCTGAGTCTCAGTCTCGAGTCTGAATCTCAAGTGTAGCCTTGAGTATCAATCTTGAGTCTCAAACTCGAGTCTCAGTCTCGATTCTCAGTCTCGATTCTCAGTCTCGATTCTCAGTCTCAAGTCTTGAGCTCCAGTCATGGTCTCGAGTCTTAGTCTCCAGGTATTACAGCTCCAGGCCTCGTGCCAACAAGGAAAATGAAATTAAAATTGTCTAAATTGAAAAAAGGCCTCATCTGAAAATTTTGCTTCAGGCCTAAAAAAGTTTGCCCATTGCACTGTCTGTGTGTCAATATATCAATTTCCATGGTATCGATGAATCAATACCGACTCTATCGATGTATAGATCTTGATTTTGTCGACTTATTGTCTTCGCTCACTCCACCAGTGTTTCCCAGCCTAGCAGAATGGAGGCTACGGTGGTAAAGCTTAGACCTACTCTACAAAAATCCTACAAGCAGGTCCATTTATAGATGAAAAAGAAGAAATATGGATCTAATTGGACGGGATTAAAGCGACAGAAAGAGTAAGTTACGTGGGTTAGGTGCATTTGAAAAGATGGAGATTTGAGTACTGGACTGTTGTGGCCAAAAAGTTGGCTGTGAGTGAAAAAGCGCGGTAACGGAGAGGAGAAACATCTGTCTCAACGTAAAGACTGAGTTGATGGCCCGTGCATGGTGCGCCAAGAGACAGTCGAAGCTCGGAAAATTGAATGAAGTCCGGCAATTTCAAGGTTGGAATGGTGTAAACTGTAAATTAAAGAACGGCAATCAAGTTGGAAACAGATTAGGCTACCGTAGTGTTGGAGGAGGGTTTTGCGGTTACAGCCGTAGCGAGCCCCAAATTTTAAAGTTGAGAAATTCACGTAAAACTGTATCTATAAGTCTAGTTAGATTGGATAAATCATAATGAGGAGAGAGGAATACAAATTTGCTTCGTCTTCATGAATTGCCGCATCACTTTTTTGTTCACTTGAACAGAAAATAGTAAAAGAATGACGAATGTGCGAAGCGTATCTATTCGAAAATTCTTCTTCATGAATGGTCGGTATGTTTTAACCTCAACCTTGTTTTCGGCTCGTGAGCGTTTATTGTTTGAAAAACTATTCTAAAAAGTTTCTAAATTGATGTGTCTTAATCGTGAAACACGTTATTCATTAAATCATTTTTATCACTTCAGTGCAATCGAGTCCAAGGGTATACACACAAATCAAGCTTTAAAGCCACTAACCACAAACTACTTAATCAACAGGGGTCTCTATTTCTACTTAGCGTTGCGTCTTATGCCAGAAATCTCCTATTTGGAGCAAAGACTTTTTTATTGAATCAAAACATAATAACTGCTGAGTCAGCCCTTCTTCAGGCGGTTCTAAAGGTTAAGAAGTAATTTTACACTCAAATAAAATTAAGATGGAAAATAATAAATGAGAGAGGGTTTTAAATTTCCTTTCCGTCGAGAATGAAAATCTTCAACATTGGACCCTTTCTATTGGCCTGAATAATTTTTTTTAAAAACCATGCATACGTGTACACGAATGTTTCAAAACTCGGGAGAATTTTTCTTACGAATTTCATAACAATAAGTATAAATATTTCTAGTTTGCCAATGTACAAGGGGGAAATATTGAGAAATTATGAAAAAACACCCAAATTTCTGTTTTTTTCCATGAGTTTTGGTGTCTGCGTGCGAAATGATTGTCAGCTAAGTCCGCCACCGTGAGGAAATTCGTCATCATTTTTCTTGTTAGCTTTTTCCACTCCAATGATTAAACGCAAACAATGCAGGTCTAGGCAGGCGAGGGACACAAAAGTTTCGAATCTCCTAATTTTTTCCAGTGACTTCCAATATTTTTTTACATTATTGTCCATAAGAGGTACGGAAATGTTTTTCTTGGTTCACTTTGAACGGCATCACCCTGTACTTGAAACGTCAATGAATAAGTTGGTTCATCTCAAAATAATATTCATTTCTCTATAGGCCTAAAGCTGTTACATAAATTTACGTAGAAGTGTGAGTCTCTGTTCCACGGGCGTGGTAATTTTTAAAATACCTATCAGGTGACTGACACGATATTTTCTCGACCCGAATGGACTGAATAACTTTATATTTAAAGTACGAGTACTGCGCTCGGGTACATTTAAAAAATAAATCCAAATATTATAAGTTTTGACATTAATATTTCCGAGGAAATTATTAATATTATTTACAAGTTTTTGCTTTTTTGCGCTGACGTAGATCAGTTGTCGTAAGCAAAAAGGTATGCAGAGCCAAGACAGGAAAAATTAACACTCGTTATCATTCAAATAGTAGAATATTGGTACAAAAATTCGGTTATTAATATAATATTCCAAATTCTTGGAATTGCATTTCTGGATTTATTACATTCATTTTTCGGCTGGTGTATGTCATTAGTTTCCCCGACATGGATCATAATAGATTTTTAATGGCCTTGTCGGTGGATGGAGTTTCCACTGACGTGACTGCACTTTATATATTGAATTTCTATGATATTTCCCCCAACGTGACCAACAAACTTTTCATCTTCCCTCGACTAATGAATTCAGATGAGAAAGAAATCGCTACTCACATATTGACAATTCACAGCATAGTTAGTTCGATTCAAAAAATATTATGACAATGGATCACCTATTTCTACATTTTTCACTGAAAAATAAACAAATAAATAAATAATAATAAACAAGAAAAAATTATTCTCCTTTTCTAAGAAGGATGGTTATAATGTTCCTTCGAAGAGAAAATAAAAGCTTATCCCTGTATCAATAAGGCTGCTCGTACCTTTTCAAATGCGATAGAAAAGAAAAGAGAAATACTCCTAAAAGTGTAAGATTTAAGGTTTATTTTCTTTGGCCTGTAATAAAAATTATTTTTAATTTATTAATTTGGTGTTTTCATCGTATGCGCTGTGCATCGAAAAATAACCGAGAAGGTTCACCTGCCTGTATAATATTACCGCACGTCTGCATATTTTACATGTGGAAACAAGTGATGCAAGTGTAAGTGATATTTGCACGTGGAATGAGTCGTTCAAATTACATTCGACGGAGAAATTTTCTGAAAACATAGGTCTAGTTTAGAATATTTCAGGCTAATAGTTTTTGGGGACTTCTAGTATAAGTCTGGTTTAGAATATTTCAAGCTAATAGCTTACAAGTTACGCGCACGCAAATTTTCAAATGAGGGTACGGTCAGAGGGAAAAAACTGCAAGTCCCAAGGTCATCTACGCATGCATGCGTTGTGCGCACGCGTATGCTCACGAAATTTTTAAATGATGGTAGGGTCAGAGCAAAGACATGAAACACGTCAAAAAATGTACGTATAACTTGAGTGACGTCACAACAACACATTTTCCAGTGAGAACTTTTTGGGGCTCTTGCCACCTCTGGCAAGGAGAGAGCCCATATGCAACCGCAAGAAAAATAAAATAAAAAAAAACATTGCACGTCTGCAAGGGCAGCAGGGAACCGGCAACCTCCTGCGCTTGCAATCACGTTGGCGCAAAAATGCCCCCCCCCCTTCAGCAAATGAATTGGCTGGGCTCTTCTCAATATACTGTATCCTAGGCCTGATATAATGAAGGCTGGAAGTTGAAATTTCATCAAGTCCCTAAAGTAGGTCAAGGTCATTGACAATGTCATAGAGCGTCACAGCTGAAAGTTGATATTTTTCCAAGTCCTTGAAGTAGGTCAAGGTCATTGATGACGTCATAAAGCGACACACGTCACGTCATGCAGTTTGCAGAAACTCCCGGACAGGGACACAGAACTTCTTCTGAGGATGTAATCCCCCTAACAAAATGTATAGCAGGTTCCCTGCTAAAACAAAGATTTCATTCAAAAAAATGTGTTGTGACGTCACTCAAGTTATACCTACATTCTCTTATTTTATTTTTTGCATAGCAATTTGTAGATTTTGGAAGTCCTTTGGTAGAGTCAAGGAGCAAAAAAAAAAAAAATAAGACTGAGTCGCTTAGCGCCTCGGTATCTGGGTCTCTTAGGTTTTTCTTTTTTTGCCTTATTCCCTGATTGTAAGTTACTCTTCTTCCTTTCTAATTATTGGAACATAGGAAATTGTGACTCAAAAGTTCTGGAGTTTCTTTTTTACTGATGAGATTTGGAGTTCCAAAATGAAGAAATCCTGAGACCCAAAGACATTTGTAACTTCTTGTCCTACTCAGCCCTGAAACCCGAGAGAGAGACTGGTCAAAGAACATATGCAGTATTTTATAAAAGAAAACGAGAAATGATGAACCTTAGCCTCATCAAGTTTCGCTGGCTCTTACACCATCCTCAGCTCAGTCTCAAAAATAAGAGGCTAATTTACCCCACCATATTCCGTCCAGCATGGAGCTATGGCGCGGAAATATGGGGAACTTCTGCTCCATCCAACATCGCCATACTGGAGAGGTTCCAAAATAAAATAATGCGTGCAATCACGGGTGCACCTTGGTACATTGCCAACCAACAGCTACTCTCGGATCTAGATCTGCAACCAGTCAGCGCTATTTTGTTCCAGAAGTCAACACAGTACGTTAACCGTCTGCACCACCATCCAAATGTGGAAGCAATTGCTCTCTTGGATAACTCCGAAGACACGAGACGACTCAAGAGAAAACATCCGCTCGACCTCATAAATTGACCTCATAAATTAACTTACAAACTCTATCTTTGTTAAATTCACGGTAGTTACCAACATAGTAACCATGTAAACGTCATATCTCACTGTTAGAAATTATGGTAAATGTATCACTACAGTTCCAATAAAACCGATTGTATTTAAAAAAATAAAAAAAAGTATTTTATAAATGTTGAGGTACCAAGAGAAACAATCTTTGTACTACACCTTTGCCAGAGAATGTACAAAAATAAAAATGCTAAACTTGTGTGACGTCACAACACATTTTTTCGGGTGAGAATCTTTTGTTTTTTTTTGCGGTTGCATATGGGCTCTCGCCTTGCTGAAGGCGGCAAGAGCCCCAACAAGAGACCCGTATACTGAGGCGCACAGTGACTCAGTCTTGTTTTTTTTTTCTGCAATTACATAGCGGGCTCTGGCCTTGCCAAAGAAGGCAAGAGCCCCAAAAATGCATTACGCTTTCCGCTCAAAAATGACTCATTAAATGGAGAATGGGGATTCAAATTCTGAACAGTAGTGAGGAACAAGTCGCATTTAGAGAAAGCTGTAAAACTTATTGAACTTGGAACTCTTTAGTCTTCCCTCGAGTAGAAATAATTTTTGGTGTTATCTCCAATTTTTCTATACATCATGTCTATAGTTGCGTAGGTGCAAGGTAGATTGAAAAGTCCTCCACATCAAAAGGGCCTCCCCTACGTGTAACTTATGTCGAATGGAGGCTTTTTTGCCTGAGACTTACTTGCATGTAAATTCCCAATTTTTAAATTATTTGTACATTTAAAAAAATGAAAATTATACAGTGTATTGTGCAGATGACTGACGAATGGAAACCTCTCTCCCATCAAGCTTCCAAAAATTCTTCTACAGCAATAATTGCGACGTCGTCATCTCCAAAAGCATGAAGCACTCAGTTGAAATGCTATATAGATTGCAGTGATAATCCAATACATAAGTTGATATAATCCAAGGTTTTCCTAGCATAGATTTTGTATGACTCAAGAACTGTAAAAAATACCACTAGGTAAAGTTTTCGATCATATTCTCTCCCTTCCTCGTGTTGAACTCGGGCTCAATAACAGAACCATAATTATTATTATTTTTATTGCTCATGCTCACGAATACAAATTTATGTCGGAGTTATAATTTATAGGTACCAAATGAAAATTCTTTTATGATTGTGTATCTCGCCTCGAGTTACAGTCGATTGAAGAAATAAATACAAAGTCACAAAAAAACGTCTTCACAAAGATAATTACTCGGTCATAATGATTTTAATTTAAGACATCCTTACAGATTCTATCTTCTCCTTTGCGTCATGATGAAATTTCAACGCAAGAGCACTTTTTTTTTTTAATCTTTTTAAATAGGTATCGACTTCGTTCCATTTTTATAACTTGAAAATTATGACTCTTGTAAGTTCGAAAATTCCCGTATTACAGTATGACCTTCATTACGTTAATACAATTAATCCGATCGGCAACTTCGGTCTGTTCAATTTTTCACCTCCTAATGCTTCCGAAAACGGTTACTGAAACTTGTTCTACTCGAGTATATATTCTCAGGGTCTAACAGTGCCTTAAACCACAAAGTAAAAATAATGTGGTCGCATGTTGACGGTGGTATGTTCGTATTATTGTCATTCGATTGAAAGTATGAGTCAGTCCAAAAATTTGAAGTTTGGGAAGTCATTAGTAGTAGGGTCGACCGGATACGACTCATAATGTTGCGGTGCATCTTGATAATAATGGTTCATGTGTTTCTTTTTTCCCTCTCTCTCTCACCTCATTTGTTGATGATTGGAAATATGGAATTTCACAATAATTCCATCTTAGTTACCTATATTTTAGATTCTTTGAAAAAAGAAAACACTGAATAATGTGTATAGGTGATTCACAAAATAAACATGAAAGTTCTAAGAAGTAATTTTGTATGACAGACACACGGTTGTGTAAATCTGAAATAGAAACCGTGGTGGGGTGTCTCTACGACTGAAACGAGAGAAGAGTAGGGTGTCAATTTCTTTACGGATGAGGGGTGAGGAAAAGACAACTGAAGAAATAGCTAAGATGACTAAGAAAAGTAATGATTATACCTGGCACGTCATAAAGTACGATTATTTTTCAATTTCATTCTTGGAGCTGGAAACTACAAAAAAATTTATAATGTACCTATTATTTTTATATCTATGATCCATGAATTTAATCCAGTACTCTTCAGAGAAATTAGGAATGTTTTTCAAGTCAGTCTCCAGTCTTCCAATTTCAAAGTGATGTCAAATTATTTTTCTCTGTTTTTTTCGCTTCTTTTCTTTTCTCTCCAATTTTGTTATCCAATACCAAATCTGTCAAATTCGCGTTTTTTTGGCCTCATCGAAACCTTAGTTTGTAACTTTGTATTTTATTTATTTATAATATTAAAGTACCCATCAAGAGCCGACTGGCCAATTACAGACGAGCACTATTTACCATAACAAAATAATAAGACAAAAAAATAATAATGACAATAATAATATAATAAAGTAAAAACAAAATAAAGAATAAAAATTAATAATAGAGTATAAAAAAATAAAAATAAAAAGAAACAAAGAAACAAAAATGAATACATAACCAAAATTAAAACAATAATGATAGTAAATCCACCACTAACCACCTCGAACCCGGTCCCCAGTCCAGTCCCTTAACCCGTATTTCAATAAATAGATACTGGTATGGCCTTAACGAGTTCCTAATCTTGTTTTCTTTTTTGTTTTTTTTTTTTGATTCCATTACTTTTTTTCCAATATGAATTGTGTGGAGGGTTTGAAAATAAGGCGATTTTTTCCCCACATTACTTAATTTAGGTTGTACTTGCGTATTTGGAGTCTGACAATTTCATTTATAAATAGGCTTGTACGTTTTATAGTGAATTCATAAAACTGACGAAGCATGCGAAAATAGAAACACTGTATTTTTTAACATTAGTAGAGAATTTGAGATATTGGGACGAGGCTTTGCACAATTTACTCGATCCTTTGAAATCTTCAAATTACTTTGGATTAAATAAATCACTGATTCAATTTCTTCGATTTTGTAATGGATTAAGAATTTCATTGAAAAATCTAATAATACCCAACTTTATTTTTTGATTATTTAGAGCGTACATTCCAACTCCGAAACTAACCGACGACTGCTATCGTATCGTAATATTTCATTGTCCTCCGTCGGCCAACAAAGATGCTCCGAATCATGATATTTTATTAAAAGGCGCCCAGATATCGTCGGACATAAACCTCAAAGTCGATAAGGTTCGGGGAATGATAATTATCTTCGATTTTGCAAATATGAGTTTTCAACACGTCACAACGGTTTTTCCAATTATTAAAAAAATCCTCGCCTTACAAACGGTAAATTATTTTTTCTCAACAGCGTCCAACTTACCGGTACCTACCTATCGTAAATAATCTCGATTTTTTGTTTTCATTTCAGGAAATTACGCCAGTAAATTTTCACAAAATATATTTAGTAAATTTAATTTCCGTGGCCGAACCGTTGGTAAATTACAGTAAAAATGTTGTCGGTAAAGATCTGGCTAAGAAGGTAGAACCATTTCTCCAAGACGAGTTTTACGATCTTTTGCATTTTTGAAATAAGTCTTGATTATTAACTCTTTTTTTTTCTTAGATTGAAATCTGGAAAAAAAGCGCAGCCGAGTTAACTGAAATATTACCCGCTGATTGTTTACCCAAAGAATATGGTGGAACAGAAAAATCGATCGTCGAATTGGCAGGTATGTTAGTTAAGTCTTGACTATTATATCCTGGAATTAATAAGGAAATCCAATAACTACAGTATTTTTCTTACTCGAATAAAAGAGGATTAGACTTTTCTTCAACTTTATTTATTTGAAAGCACTGTGGATTATTATCATGTTTCAAAATAATAATGAAATTCGCTCAAAGTTTGCACAACCGATTAATTAGCACTTAAAAATCAGATAAATTTTCATTATTCTATCGACAGAAAAAGTCGATTGTATCTCACACAGAAGTTTGGTTAAATACCACATTGATGTGTTTGCAGATCAGAAGAAAAAAATATCAAAAAAGGAGAACGAATTGGCAAACTTTAAATGTTACCACGTGCAGTCGCTTTGAAAAATAAAAAAACTCTACTTCAAATAAATTCCGAACAATTAGTGTTGCACTCCTAATTGACGCTATTGATTTGAAACAGTAACAATTTTTTTATTCGACAGAACAAACACCTATAGGACAACTTGAATTAAGAAAAATCATAACTCGTCTTGCGAATTTAAGTTTGCGAAATTCGCTAGTTGCGTTGTTTAAATTCACTTTTCGATCAATGCCGATACAAACAGGTTTTTGGACAAAATTTTGATCAATTTATGTGAATTGAATACGTACAGCTAGAGGTGACTAAAATTTTCAAAAATCATATTTTGACTAGCTCGTGTTCTTTTCGCCTGAGAAATTTTCTATTTGAGTCTGTCAAAAACTGAAGTTTGGGATCAAATTTTTAGATAACTTACATGTAAAACGTAAATACCTAGTAGGTCTGTTTTTTTCACCTATTTTCATTTTCTTTTGAGTAATCTAGAAATCATTTCTGTCCGACAGATAACTGGTTCGAATACATAGACACCTTCTATGATTGGTTTCAAGCTGAAGAGAATATCAAAGCCGATTTGAGTAAAAAACCAGCTAGCGAAAAAGACAAAGACGCAGATCTTGGTGGTTCATTCCGAAAATTAATCGTAGATTAGCGACAATATTGATTTGTAAACTAGTAATCATTATGAATTTGAATACAGCCCCATTGTGAAATGCGTCAATCCAAATAACCCAGTGAATTTGAATGTTTTTTTTTTAATCACGCAAACTTCGCGCGTATCACCAAATTGTCTCATTGTACAGTATAAATTAAGGCTTCATTTGAATCAGTTTACGTGATTTTTTTCTATTTTTCGACTCACTACAATCCGTTTTTTCCTCTCTATGAGAAGAGCAAGTACAAGATACAACAGTGTTGAAATCAATGAACAGAGTATTTTTAAGTTCCAAATACAATACAGATGTGAAGCACGGTTTACATGTTTTTCATACTTCTGCTCGAATCAGATGGATGTATCTACTTCAGACCCCTAACGTATGAAATATTTGATGATTATTTTTATTATTATGGTATCAGCAGGATATCATTTGATCTCAAACTTGAAAAAATACAGTCCTAAGTACGTACAAAACATGTAAGCTATCAGGATGATAGAATAATCTCACCAAGAACCTCACGAACCAAATAAAATAACACTGTACAGTGCAATCGGGTAATTTTCACAGAGAAGTCTGAGCTTTGTATTTTTCTCTCCTGTGACGCCTAAAAACAGGCAGAATAAAAATATGAAAAGCTCTTCAACAGTTTATTTCGTCTTTCATGTTTCCAAGAATTCAACGATAATTATCGACAAGATTGAGACCAATCGTAAGACAAGAAGTTTCGATTTTCAAGTCGAAGTTGCTCATGTTGGGTACTATTGGGAGACACTTTCTTCGCGTAAGATGGTAACCAGCAAATCGAAGCAAAGATTTGTCTTCTGCCTTGGATTTTGAAAATTAAGAACGGAAAAATAATGGAACGATGATTTACGCACAACTTATAATTGAGAAAAAAAAACAACACATAAACTTGAAATTCATCCTGGTGCAGACGCAATATCTTCTTCTATCCAACCATCATCATCAGACAAAAATCTTCGCTTAAAGGTGGTGTTCATGTAGGGCCGTAACGCCCACTCTGTATCAGCCGCATCACTCATGTCAATGGTGCCCATCTTTATTTCGTACAGTTTCAACTGGAACCGCGGACCAACTTCAGTCAATTCAATATCACGTCCATCAACCTAAACAAAAAACGCTACATGAGCATTTCGATAAACAAACATGAATAGCAACGTTGCAACAATTGAATTACATTTTTGTAAACATGATGCCTGAATGAAATGTAATCGTCATTATTTGCGAAAGTTATCACTCGTTTGCTATCCTCTTTCGGTACAGGATACAAATATTTCAAGATACTCTTCACTCTCTCCCCGAGTGTCGTTTTGAAGTTATGAAATATGAGATGGGGATACTGTTCGGACATGGTACCGATTTCGGGTATATCGTGTCTCATTACAACATCTATCAAGGTAAAATACGCAGTTGGTCCGTACGGCAGATGAGAAATTATCAAACCATTCGGTACACCTCTGTGTTCGTGAACTACAATGAAGTCAGTAATGTCGTTTGCTCGACAAGCGTTAATTAATTGCTTCATTTCGTAGTTACCACGATTCATACGTTGCGAGTTTGGTACGATCAATCGAAGTTCTTTCACGAACATTTTCAGACTAAAACAAAACATAAACACAAGCGTGAAATGAATTAATGGGTATTCTTGTGAAGGACATGTTCACTAAGATTGGATTTAAAGGCACCAGCGTATAACAGATTGGAACTGAAAACATACCGTGAAGAAGGATCTCGTGATGTCGTAATCATAACTTTTGGATCAGCAACTCCAGCCCAACGATACTCGTCATCCTGCGATGATCTACCCACATTTCCTTCCACAGTTGAGTACGTTGACGCTAATTCTGGACCTGCATCATCCCATTTCAGTTTGCTTTGTAACGATAACGCCTCTCTCCGAAGGTCTGTTGGAATTCGTTTGTTTTCGTCCAAACTACGCTTTAAACGATCTTTTTTACTTTGAATAGCGTTTTCACGCTGCTCTAACGATTTCCGATACAGATATTCGCGTCGTTGTCTCGCATGACGACGCAACATTTTTAAATAACGATGAAGTGATGAACTTATGTCGAAGAACCGAATATGGATACAACAAGCCGCATCACAATCTCTTCGTTATCACCAGTTTATCACTATCACTAACGGGAGCACGTGGAAATATTGATGAACGCTGCACTAGTAGTCAAAGGATGAACGCAAGAACGCTTCGATTTCCTCATGACGTCAACATCTATGATTGCTTGTTCTCTGCTGCTGGCTTTGGAGCAGCCATTTTAGTAGTTCTAAGATCACTCTAGATAGAATAATATTTTTAAAATTGATAGTTTTTCGAGTAATTCTCCTCGGCTATAGTCCGATAATTCAAATTTGTTCAAGTCTCCCTCCTCTAATATCAACATGAAATACCAATGGGTGGTGACAGAGAGGAGTCGAGGATTTGCGTGACTCATATTCTCACCTCTCTGATTACCATTTTGCGGTAGTTATGGCCTTGACGTACTTTTAAGATTGGAAAAATTTCGAGTTCTGAGCTAATATATGACCTAGTACTTTTTATTAAGATGTAGAATAACATGTCTAGGTTAAGGAGCCTTTATGTAAGTAGAGAAGCTAGTCCATAAGACTTTCTAGGTTCAGGTCAGATAAATTTACTAAACAAATACAATCGTTTATTTGCTTTTCTTTACCAGTAATTCAAGTAAGTATACTAGTATAAAATTGAACTTCACATCTTGTCAACTTCACTAAGAGCTAAAATTCATCGTACAATTAATACCGGCTGACAAAACATTTTAAAATTCGAGGTTTACTCTATCATCACTATGAAGAATTTTATGAAGATCAAAGAACAAACTTGGTTATTGTACTACTATAGGTATCGCAATAGACCTATACTCAATACTCTCATTTTATTTTTGATCTACTTTGTAGGAAATCACTCTTCGCTTTGTGTTCATTCCTTCAAAAATGGATTGGAATTTCGAGTAATTTCACCTAAAGACATGTTTGAGAATCATTTTCGCGATATTCCCAAAAGGAGCCTCAACGAACAGATAAAGTAAGAAACCGGTGAAGTAGGTATACACAACATCCGTTGTAAACCACCAAAACTGAAAAAACAAAATTCAAGTCGCATTAAAAATTACGAATAAATCGTGGTTGTTTTAATACATCATAATAGTTTAGAAGTGATAATAATTTTTTGTTTTTTTCTTATTACAAACGTTAATGTTCGTTTTATTATTATTATTATTATTATTATTATTATTATTATTATTATTATTATTATTATTATTATTAATTATATTTGTAAACCGTCCTCCTCCATAAATGGCTACAAGCTGTCGAGGGGGACGTAAAATAACTGAAATAAATGTATGTATTTATTGTGTAGATTGTCTTGGGAAGATTATAATTTTTATTTCTGAGTTGGCATTCAACCAATCTTGATCTTTTCACAATAGTTATCCATTGTTCATTGAAAAAAATCCTTGAACAAGACTCTCGACGACTTCTTGCGAATAGAATACCGCGTATGATTTCATATCCTCACATTGTGCTTTACTGTTTATGAGCTACCAGTATGCGTGGGTAGCCTCATTGGGTAACATTTGATGAAAATTACAAAATAATTATAATAAACTTTTCTTGTTCATTAGATTTTAGAAATATCTTCATAGCTATACAGAAATAAGGCGACTCATCAATTTCTTGATAACATTAAGTATGTGAGTGTATGAAACCTCTAATACTCACTTGATTGATTGCTAAAGAAGAAGGCAATATATTCCTTTGAGAGTATACATGGTACATATGAAGAATAGTGTTCGTGAGGAATGCAGAATATGATAGTCGGCCGAGAGGAACGTAAATTGATTGCTCGACAAGATTATCCATCAGAAATCCTGGAAGAAGCATAAAATTGGGATATATCACCCAATATCAAAATATCTGCATCCAACCTTTGTTTATTATTGAAGTAGATATTAGAACTATGAATAAAAAATAATCAATACTACGAAAGACATTAGATCCATTGAAATTAATGGTTGCAGTCCTTACTGTACCTTGAGCATTTTAATTTTTATAAAAAAAAAAAAAAAAAAAAAAAAAAAAGTCAACAATCTATACATATATAGAAATGTTGGTACCCACATTTTTGGAATTTTTATCTTATACCTAAAGAAAACTTTTTGACACGTGTCAATTGCAGTCTTGATTTTTTCATTTTCTGTCAATGAAATGTTGGGTAATGATCATTTTTTACAATGAATGTCACACTATTTATTAGCCCACCTCAATAATATGAAAATATTTATGACAAAAATACAATACCTAAGCCGCTAGTCATTTTTAGTATGTGCAGAACTAAAAATGGCAACATGAAAAACGTCCTCCGAAAAGATACATAAAGTGCGTTCTCTAGTGCGTTGTACTTTTTATCAAAATCGTAGAATACGGATCCGTAAATATTGAAGGTTTCGCCGACAATAATAGTGATAATTGCCAAACCTATAGTTTGTAACTGAAAAATTCACAAATTGTGCATGTATATCAGTTTGATTCAAATTGAAGCTCACAAAGAAAAGTAAAATTTTATTAACTCACGGACGAAAATTCATATTTTCGGTTTTTAAGTTTCTGAATTATTAGCGGAGATAAAAATCCCATCAAATAAGGTGCAACGTGTAATGATAACGAAACGTAAACTTCTGTAAATTCTCTCTTCATTCGAAATTCAACAGCGGTCCTAAGTAAGAAAGAAAAAAAGAGAAGAACAGTTTTCTCTGTGATGTGATCAGGGGAGAAAGTATTAGAGCTAGGGATAAATCCTTTATATCTCCGCAGGTCCACAATTTACTTTTGCTATGATATTCTATCATTCAGAACAAATGATGAACGGAATTCGAAGAAAATTTGTTCGACTTCCGCCTACAAGTCATTGTCCTTTTTCAGTTAGTAGGCCTAGACAAAACAGAACTTGTAATCAATTTTTTCCCCCATTCCTCTCCTTTCGTGGCATGCAATTCTTTCTCCATCACGTTCCACAATAACTCTAGGCCTATATTGATCCTCGATGCCGTACAGTATATTCTGCAGATTAGATTAGATTACTTGTAAAATAATTCCAGCGTTATATTCTTACCCCAAATATTGTGGTAAAAGGCCCAGTATCTTGCCTTTGTACACGGTCAAGAAGATGATCACAGTGCTTGCTGAATAGATAATTCCACAAAGGTACAAACCAAGTTTTTCATTTCGGGCCATTATCAGCAACAAAATGCTTCCAATGATTGTCAGTTGAAAATCTACCGACACAAACCAACTGACCCAAAAACACTACAGAGAGAAGTTTTGTATTAGGAGGACGGCCGAAAAAAATTATAGATTCATATTTTATCTGTACCTACTCAGAAAACTACTTGAGTTACGTGTACTAGAGAAAACCTTGAAAGATCTTATGTACAATTGTACATCTTACCAATTTTTCCGAATCAAATACGTTGTTAACCGCTAGTACTCCAACTAGCCAGTTAGTTCTACAGTACTCTGCTTCGGTGTGAATATTTTGCCATAATGGCCCATCACTCGAATACGGCAATATATAGGCTATGAATAACATTAGAAAACCATAGGTAGGAATTAACCTGAAAGAAATTGGAGTTGCATCAGTACTTCGCTAGACTTTTTCCTATTCAACAAAATAAATTTTTCTTTAAAAAAAAGAAAAAAAAAAAAAAGTTTATAAAACTATCCTTCTAACTAGATGATAATTGGTGGATTAAGTTCGTACGTTACCTAAACCAGCGATTCAAAATGATAATCAAAACTTCAGAAACGCCTCTCTTCTTCAATTTACTCGCATTAAGTTGATATATCAGGTACCCACTGTACATGAAAAATACGTCTACTAAAGCGATGTGAGTTATTTTAATACTTCTCCAATTTTTGAGATTCTAAATGAAACGTTTCAAAGTAATAAATTAGGTTCCATTATTTTGAAGGAAGAATATCAGGTTTAAATTTCATGAATGAAGAAAAAATGAAAAGAAAATTAGAGAAAAAATAATACATATGTACTTTTGATTGAGATTTTTTTTTTTCTATTTTTTCCTGTAGAAATATCTCCTCAAGCTCAGATATCGGCATACAAGAAGTGATTTACCTATAGGTAGGTACCTAAAGATCTCTATCCACTTTACAGATACCTACCACTATTTAAAATCTAGATTCAAAAGATAAGTTAATGAATCCACAAAAGAATATATGGTCTACGATTAATTCTGGAAGAAATTCTCTCAACTCGCCATGTCACAGTAGGCTATGTAATTAAGTATAATTAATAAGAATGAAACCTACCATTTCAATTCTTTCCGTATCAAAAGAGGGAAAACTAAGAAGATACATAAAACGATGACCATAAATGCAGAAGAGCATTATTATTATTTTTACAAAATGTGCCGAAACTACTTCAGTTTGAGGTGAATATTCGACCAATTTTCGAGTATTACAGACGATTGAAAATCCTCTCAGCATTTGTATAAATGTAGAATTGGCTGCAAACAATTACATGAAATTTCCATCAGACAGCTGGACCCCGATTAAATAATAAGCGAGCACCCATTTATATTAGATTAAAATAACATGATTCTATTAAGGTAGGTATCGAATAAAATATTCTAAGGATAGAAAACGAAAAACAGTTATTTTAATTAGAGAGTTTTTTTTTCCATTTCAATTTACTTTTCTGATGAAAAGGGAAAATATTAATTATATTTTTTGAACCGCTTATTTGTTGAGAATTTTATGTTAGCGACTGCGGGTTGATTTTTAAAAAAGGAATACAAAAAAAAATAATGAACATTTTAATTGGTCCAGATTTTCTTAATTTGTAATACATACAATTTCTATCTATTCTTAACTGCAGTTAAGAATAGATAGAAATTGTATTCTTGAAACTTTTTAATTTTAAAACGATTTTTATGTCATCATTTCAATCATTTTGGTTTTCTTTAAAACATCTCAGCCAAGTTTTTACAGGTAAAACCTAAATTTCTCCTACTCTTACTTTGAGAGCTATCATCTCCTCTCCGCAGGACGATATCGTAGATGGTGGCCATCACCACAATACAAAATATTGTTCTGAAAATTATCCTGGAAAAATGTCAAAGTTTTGAAACTGAAGATTGATTCTGTAATACAAGAATATATGACTGATATAAGATTTATCTTAACTAAGTAAGATGAATATTAAAAGTGAATTCTATATTGAACCTATGATTTGAAAAGTCATTTGCTACCTATATTTTCTATGAAACCTGGTGATGATGAACAATCAGGAAAGAAAAGAAGTACTGGAATTTTCATTCATGTATTATCTTATCTTTATCTCTTGTTTTCCTAAACGAGGAAGAAAGTATTCAACGAGTAGAACGTCAACGTAATTGATTATTACAAAAAGCAAAAATGAGCAAATATTTCTCGGGTTACTCCGGTACAACTGATCTTCAAAGCTATCGTTAGAAAATTGACTAATAATCTGTCTTATTAGTTATCACCAAGGTTTCTCCTTACCTCAATGATAGGATCGTACCTGGCATTGAAATATCCCGATGGATAATTTGGGTTGGTCTGATGAACTTGGCAG
The DNA here is from genome assembly GCA_035079395.1 of Aspidiotus destructor. Taxonomy (NCBI): domain Eukaryota; kingdom Metazoa; phylum Arthropoda; class Insecta; order Hemiptera; family Diaspididae; genus Aspidiotus; species Aspidiotus destructor. Next base: position 1,993,126 of record JAVHKZ010000003.1, on the reverse strand, counting down.
TAAGTTTTTTCCACGTTTATTGTCATATTTATTCTGTATTTCGAAAAAATTGGACCTAAAATTTTGGTCAGTGATGTTTCGACATCCGCATTCGTGCAGGACGAAGGGATACACAATGCCCAATATAATTTTTGCCGATTCAGCTTTACAGGATTCACTGTGAACTACAAATCAAACGTAGACCGCGAGTATCATGGGTAGAAATATTTCAACAAATGTGGCCTTCGCAGTATTTGCGACTCACCATACGCAAAGCACTCCATGCTGAAAGTTCATCTCCAGGCCATTCAACCACTGTTTCTGTATCATCACGAGCGTATCCCTGGTCGAGGAAGCTGTATGCACCTTCTACTAGGCAATACTGACCTCTAATTTCGTGCGCCGAAATCATTAGACACTCGTCGAAATTACCCAAATGATGAGTCATACCGGCGAACAATCCAACTTCAGGCCATTGCGACGATTCTAACACTAATAATGAATGCTCGATAAATAAGTTTTCAATAGGTCTATGGTGAGAATTTATTGGGGGATGTTCATATTGCTCGACGTTGTCAAATAATGTTGTAGCTATGACTCGAGAGAAGTATCGTCGGGTGCAGAGTCGCTTTCCACTAGTAGACCTATTAAGAAATATACTGCAAACGCTTCACGTGGAGTATTCTACTGTCAGTCACTGTTTGGAGCGATCCCCTCTAAACTTTACTGAAGTTGAAAAATCAGAACAAAATACCCAGTCAGTTCGTTTATAGGTAACTATTTTTTAAGAAAAATATCTTCCTTATACAAGGGATTGAAGTAAGAATTTGTGAGGTACTCATGTACTGTCTTGCCTCGATTCATACTTCGATCTACTAAATGCAGGCTCATCGAGGCAGTTTCTAGGATAAGAACAACGAACGCAAATTTATTTTTATAGCGAAAAAAGTTTACGCCTATAAATTAAATGGAATGTATTTTTCTTCTATAATACGTTAATTGATCCTTTTCCTGACCCCTAGATTTTAACGTCCAGCGAATCAAAATTCTTTCAAGTTGAGTAAAACACGTCGAATGACGTCGAATCTTACCTATTTATAGTTGAGAAGTAAGTAACGACTCAAACTGTTTAAAGACAAGACTTACTTCGAATAGACCATATTGTTTGATTTTGCAAGTGCTCAAGGAACAGCCGGAAGTCTCGCTCACAAACCGGAGTTGACCCATCAACGATGGTAAACTGTTCACGAGCTTCCAAAAATATTTGCGAAATCCATTTAGTTTGATGTCCGGATACTGAGGAACTGTGGGAAGTCGATTCACTTTGTTCATTGAGATGTTCCGTCGAACGCACGTCCACGTCACTGGTCCGAACAAATTTACAAGAAAAAAGTAAAATAGAAGAAAAAATAAGGCCACATGCAGACAGAGCTTTTCGATCCATTGTACGAGATCGACCAGATCCACTAGCTTGCAACGAAAGTATTTACTTTCAACTCGAACTGCACATTGAGAGAGAAAAAAAAAACCTTAGAACGTACAGGACAAGACTCACATATTGGTCACAATAAGGTGACATACATGTTCACATTTTACCTTGAATTTTACGATGTCTATTCGATACTTACATCCATCATATCACTCAATTTTCAATTCAAAAGCGCGACAGGTAGAGGAATTCCAGCCGCGATTAATTATTAAAACAATGGATGTGCATAGAGCCTATATATTGTAACTCCATTACGTTCGATTCGACGTATTAGCAAGTTGAATCTAACGATGTTTTTTCGCTATCCATTGGGGGTTTAAAATTTAGGTTGTAAACACAGTTCAAAAATCTCCCATTCTTTTTCGATCTGACAGCTTACACACTTGTTTCCAGTTCGTAAAAATTGAACATTGCAGTAAAATAAGATAATGTCCAATTTTCTTCGATACGATTAACAATAAGCGACAGAGAAAGTTAAATTATATGCCCACTTATAGGTTATTAATATTAGGCCTATGAAATTATTAAAAATCTTTTTTCAGAACCCTATGACTATAGAAAATAGTAGGGTATAACTATTTTATTGATGAGACTAATTTTTCAAAGCGAAAAATTAATTAATTCGTGAGGCTTTCATCATGGCGTAATTTTTTCTTCTTAAGCATGAACTTTTCCTCAATTTTCAAGTTTTTCGGAGAAGAAAACGACGATCCTAAATACTTTGGGAATAAACTTGCATTTTCAAGACTTGAAAAGAAAGATGAAACAACTCATATCGATTTTTTTTTCTCTCGGACCAGATCTTCAAGCAAATCTTACCAGTAAACAAACCATGTCGGTCGCATTTTCAAGAATTACACTCATCGAAGACATAAAATTCATCAAAAAGATAAGAAATTAAAAATCCGCATACGATTCAAAATTTTAAAATGAAAAATAGATCATCAAAAAATAGACACAACTTTTCTTTCACAGATGATTACAAGCCAACGTTTCACTTTCTCAGACTAGAACTACACCTTAACACATTAAAAGAAAGAATTAGGATACATTTTTGAAATTCTTCATTTTGTAAAAAATATTACGAATAATATCGTTCACTTTTGCTTTCACTTTTTCAAACCGTGAATATTCTTTGCTGGACCAAATTCCAACTCTTTGTTTTTCTGCATTATCTTCAAGTTTCAAAAGTTTCCTATAATACTTCGAGTAAATTTTATTCTTCTCCAAATCAAAGTCGATCGTATCGACGGTCGCAAAGCCTAGTTTTAGTAATTCTTCGGCTACATTATCCTCCTGCAACATTAAAAAAAAAAAAATTTTTGACTGTTTTTCAAATATAATGGCAGTTTGAGATAATATGGAACGTATGACCTATGAAGTTGCGAACCGGATTCTAATCAAATCAATGACTTTATCTTTATGAGTTCTACTTTCATCCTCTTTTATCTGTAGGACTCAGAATTCAAAAATCTTACGTTTCTTTCATCTGGCGAACAATCCCTATCAATTTTAAGCAAATAAATCTGGAGGCTAGAAAGACCCGTCTTTTTCAGATTAATTAATTAATTAAGAGAATATCATATTTCTAAAATATTATTTTCCTTGATAAACGAAGAGAACTAGAGGTTATTAACTGTGGATCACCCACCTTTCGACGAACAATACAGGTGATCTTATCACCTTCCCTCTTCAGAAGTGTAAAGCGGATTCCTTCACCCTGGACCACATGTTGAAGCCACGAAATACCATTGCTAGAAACATTTACGCTTTTTATTTTGACAGCTAATCCAGGATCACTTTTTCGACGGATCCTTGACAAAAATATAGGTTTATGGTCAACCCGCAGCAATACATCTGACTCGACATCAATTTTAGTAACTGATCCATTCAACGTGAGATTACGATCGATAAATGTCTTAGGAATATCTTTTGCATGACGAAATTTCTGAAACTGAAGGCGAAATCACTCTTATGAGTACAAATACCAATGCATTCTAGATTTTTGCAATAGATCACCCAATCACATACAGGGCGAACACTCCGAACGGCGTAAATGAATCCACCAAAAGAGACAGCGTAGATTGCATACTGTAAGAAAAAAACACGCAGAACTATGACGGATTGTGAATGCGATGATCAATTGACAGTACCCAGAAAACAACATTGTACGAAAATAATGCAAACCTGAATTTGTCTTTTATTCTTATCTACGGCTGTAGAAAATTCATTGAACCAATTTCGATCATTCATCGATGTATTTCATCAATATTTCTCGTCTCAACCATCAAAAAATGATTTTTGCTGAAGTCCGAATAAGGCTAAAAATGGCAAAACTATGAATTGGAAAATGATAAGAAACGGGCGCGTACGGATTTCATGCCGGTTGGTGAGCCAGGGGTCGGCGGGTCGTTCTTTATCAATGAAGTTATCAATGAATGAAGGCAGATTGAAGCAGGGCAGCATCTAGATTGATCGAAAGTCGTAAGGTTATTGGTAAGTTCAAAATGGATGTTTACTTCATACAGATTTATGATTGGTGATAATCATGAATGACAGTTACATTCAAAAGAAGATAATTATCACTCTCATTTATTTTTTTCAGGCACGGTTAACGGCTTACCGTATCCTGCTGAAATGCATTTACTTTCGGTGCTTTTGCGTCAGCCTCACCGCATAAATTTTTGAAAAATTTCAATTCAGCGATTAATCTTGTACCAAATCCAATTTTGTTAGCTAGCAGTAATGCACTGTGCAGTTCGTGTCACCATGAATGAGTTTCTCGTTCAAAAACTCAGTAAAGCCAAACCAGATAATGTATACAGTCCATTAACTGATCATATGGAAGTGATGGAATGTACACCTGCCAAACTATCATCTCCTGTCGTTAAACCGCGCATGTTGGCCTTAAGTAGGAGACTTTTTTCAAAGAACAGTAAGTCCTTCAAATCCCGCAGAAAAAGTTCGCCTCCGAAAGCTAAATTTGCTCGTATTCGAACATTATTTCAAACGCTGCAAAATAAGCTGCAGGCTTGGACTCAGGTGAGTATATTTGAAATTAGTGGCTTGCATTTATTGAAGCACTTATTCTATAATACCAACTTGTTTTGTTCATTTGAACAGGAAATGCGAGAAAATACTCGAGAAACCCGATCCTCAAATTTTACAACGCCGAATCGTCGAGTGCGTTGCATGCTTGGACGCACACCAGAGCAACTGTATAGCCCATTTTGTATAGAAACACCGCCATCCCATTTCAAAAGACGTACTAAAACCGTAAACGAAATCGTGGACCATCCATTTTCTTCTTTTCACGATTGGTAAGTATTGTGATGCCACACAAAATCAGTAGTGCCTTAGTGGAATTGTTCATCATCAACCTTTATGAACGTATGAAAAAATGGTATCTGTTCATAATTTCCAGAGATCCCTTTTTTTTTAATCATGCTCGGTGTGTCTTTTAAATAAAGACAGTAAACTAATTTGTAATGAAACTTGTTGTTTTCCAGGCTTACACCACAGAAGAAGAAACCAGTTCGAAGCAAATCAAAAATTGTTACGAATTTATTTTAAATTGATCGTCTTGATCTTGCTGAATTTCGTTAAAGTAAATCTTCTTCAGTGTAATATTCTACTTATATTTAGCATTCCAAACTTACTTAATTTTTCTTATCGACTTCATCGTAAGCACTTTTTTGTAATTTCTCACGCGTGTATCAATCTGTCACAGTATATTGGATTAATTTCGTTCAACAATATCACTTTTCTTTGAAAATAATCGTATTTTTTACCGTAAATTCTCGAGTAATTGAACACTTCAACATCACATCACTTTTTTTTTTTAATTCTCTATAATAATACAGTATTATTAAAAAACTTTGAATTTTGTCTTATTCTCATTGATTGGAGCTGACTGTTTTAGATACCTAATTTTGCACGTATTAGATTGTAAAATTTTTTTCGGACAATTTGATTATATGGTGCCGGAGCGAATAAGGGATCTTCAAACCCAGCATTACCAGCAACTTATAAGTTTGACTCCATGCTCAGATGATTGCCCGGAATGTATCACAGCGCGATTTTTTGCTCATTTTTTTTCTCTTCCGAGGATGCTGATGGAATCACTTTAAGATTGAAGAAGAGTTATCATATCGATGAATGCTGAAAAGTGACTCATTGGAGCTGTAATCTCAAGTTAAATTATGGTGACTTGAACGCAAGCTTTAGGTTGGTTGTACCATTGAAGTAATTACTGAACTGTATTCAAAAATAAAATAGAGAAATTAAAAAAAACAATAACAAAAATATAAATTCGCTGTTTCAAAACATAGTATTCACATTCTACTGGGAAAATAAAGTAAACTAAGTTTGATTAATTTACATTTGGTTTTCTGTTTTGTTTTATTTTGTTTTTTGTTTTCTTATATTTTCTCTTTTTTTTTTTTTTTACCTTGAATAAAAATTATGCATCCTATTTGTTTCCCGTACTATCCTAATGTTATCTCTTATTAGGCTTGATATATCTCGGTAGTTATTATCTCACTTGAATAAGGTTAAAAATTGAAGTTGGCTCCGATAATTCTTTCGCCCTAGTAAATAAAATATTTTACAAAGTCCCAACATTTTAAGGCCTTCCCTCCAGTTTGTACTGTAAAGCTATGTGTTGAAGTGGTCCAAGAAGGGTTCAAGTAAATAAGCCATCTTTCAACATTCCTGTACGCTCGTCTGTCAAAATACATATTTCTGAGTGGCGACAACGTAACATCTTTCCTCTAAAGGAAATCTATGAAAAATATTTTTTCAATTTTCTACCCTAGGTTAGATGCAATTTGAAGGGTAATCTTTTCCAGTTTCCAAAGTCCCCCTCCTCATTATTAGAGCTCCAAAGTTGAAAGCTTCTCAAGTTTCTCCTCCGAAGACAAAATCTTTTCTCTTTTCTCGTGTGTAAATCGCGATGGTCAACATAATATTCTCAGCATAAATTTCGTACCGGATAATGTAAAAGTCAAAACTTTGATAAGGAACTTCTTTTAGGAGGTCTATTCGAAAATTATTGTCATCCGCCCTCCTAATCTAGGAAAATTAAATACCCTCGACAATTGATTTTTCCATAAACGATATTGAAAAGTTTTTGCTTTCATCATGCTCTCTGTAATTCTGCGACCTTGACGTACCCATTTTTCGCCCGAACTTATTTACCCTCATTTTAGATTCTAAAATAATTCCTCATTTCACCGTCTTCTTCCTCGTTACCAGCCACTATAAATAGCCTGCTTATTTTTGTACGTGATTTTTCCGCGTAAGTTGTCGAGTCCATGATCTTCACCTTATCCAGCATCAGTGAATGGTGTCGTCGTCGACCTCTAATCCCAGCTGTACCGTGAATACGAACTAATCGTCCTTAAAAAGGTAGACGATCGGTATTTTTTGCCGCTCCATTTGTGTGTCGTACGATGAGTACAACGAGGAAGGGAAAAATCGTAATTTGATTAGATAGCACGCTAATGTCGCCGATATTTTATTTTGTTGTTCGTTTTTACCGCATACGGATATTCTGCACCGGGTACCTAGAAATCTTGACTAAATATAGGCATGAATTATAATTATGTGCCTATATACTTCGTCATTAGTCGTTAACGTCGTTATTACTGCGGCGCTGAAATGTCTGTTAGTTAGATTCTCTTCATCTTCGATATTTTTCTTCTGAAGACAACCTCGTTATAATTTATCTGTATAGTATACCTAGCTTGTATTGTACAGCTTACGAGTAAAATTCTCGTTTCTTCTTCTATCTCATCAAACTATATACGGTACGCGGGCGGAAATTTCATAATATTTCCGATTGTGTTCAATCTAAATTTAGAATTATAGAAATGCAACCTATCCGGGAAAAATATCGTGAGGAACTCCTTGACAATTTCAAAATACTCAAAGGAATCATTTTAAAAACTTTTCTAAACAAAATAAATTCACAGTATGGGCAAGGGAAGAGTCTGGAAAGAGGACACGATGACTAACGTACGAAGGTAGTGATTTAGCAGGATGAATTATTCAAATTTAACGAAAGACACATTACTGACGCGTAGGGATAAAATTAGAAGGTTGTTGGTAAATGAAAACCTCAAGGGAAAACTTTAATTCAAATTCAATTCAGGCGGTATACTAGCTGCAATTCGACCTCTTTTCTTCGTATCCACAGGAAAAGCCTTATGCTAATCAGGATCCTATACGCTTCTTTCGATGGGGTTGGGGAGATCCATGTGAAGAAAACGACCTGCATGGCTGTACAGTCAGCCATTGGTTTGATTATTTTGATTTGTTGGAAAATAGAGAGATAGTGATATACTGTAGATGAGAGTCTACTAGCTACATAAAAACCATACATGGAATATACCTAGAAATATTTTTCACAGGAAGTAGACAATGATTCAATGTTCGTATCAAATTTTACTGATGAAAAATGAAAATGATTGCGACACTAGCGCTAGACGTCTCTCCTCCCAGGACGTCCAAAACTGGCGAAAACCTGACGATTTTTGTTCTTGCCCTTATCAGTAGTTACTGATAACAAATTTAAATTTTCCATTGAATGCGGCATTTTGAACTTGAACTTCCGTATGCCTATGCGCAATTTTGAAACGAAAACCTTCTCATTTCAATAGAAAGGGTTCAAAATTATTTTTATTTCTCATATATCCATCTGCCTCATCGGTTAACCGCCCTATTTCTCGAAAAAAACAATTTTATGGATTTGATGTAATCTCGTTCATCATTTCATGGGTTGTAAAATTGGTTTATAGATTTGGTTAGATTGAGTAGCCTAGAACGATTTTGTATCTATTCAGTCATCAGTAGTACGATTCGCTTCTTTCTCCGCTGAATAATTTTGTTTTTTTCGTTCTCAGAGCATTTTCGAATAATGTTCTGTAGATTTGCTTAACGCACGTTACCAGTTCATTTGTTAAACATGACGAAACAGTTTTCATTTCTGATGAGAAGCACGTTTCGATGCTTGTGCTCGACAAATAATTTCTCTCGGCTCGATGGGACTGCTACCGGTAGTCCAGTTGCCCGATTGTTCAAAGTTCAAAATTTAGTTCGTATGTATTCACCCATGGAAGAACCTCAAAGAAAAAATGTGCCAATAAAAAAAAGACGCCCTAAAAGGAAATTGAATGAAGAATCATCCATAGTCAAGTCGGGCGTAAGATATGAAAAGTTTCTTCCTCGCTCTGTTCTATTATTTTCATTCCGATTCGCTGTTCCTATGTTATATGTTCATATTTCACTTTTCGTAGTTTTGGAATGTGGTTGCTGTTACCACCGCTGAGGAATATGATTTGGAACCAATGTACAAGTCTTTGATGTCGAGTGATAGATACCATGCCTCGGATTTATTTAAAGCGGAATTTTCGAAAGGTAACTTTCAGCGAATAAAAGTAACTAGACCCTTAACCAATAATTTAATAAGATTTGGAGAATTCCTGATGAATCATGGGTTCAGTCTGCGGGTAGGCATAAGTAAGGATTGAGTTTTATGAGCATTTTGAAAATGATGACCGTATGAATTTCAGTAATAAATTGTGGAAGTTGTAAAATGGTCGGATAATAAGTAAACGCCGGAAGAATATATGAGTTAGTTTTTGATAAAAAATAATTCATTTATGAAACTTATCATCGTCATATTCCACTTTGAACTTGTAACTAAAACTTTTATTTGGTAAACTACAACACTTCAAAATTTGAATTTATTTGTAATTTTTCAGAAAAGAACTTCGAGTTTTTACACGTTATAGCTAAGGATAAGGTGGATAATGAAAACCATGAACTATTTATTTTTCACGAAGGATCATTCGTTGCATGGAACGTTTCTGATTTAGAAGTGAATAATATCCTAAATTTTGTTCGGAATTATGAAATCAATGGATATGATGAAGCCATTGTTAAGGATGAAGTTGAAGTTATGCCTTACACGTATTCGGTTAATAGTAAGTGAGTCGAAGAAATTTATGTATTTTTTTTCTCTCTCCTTTTGTTGCTCATTTTTTTTGTAAATCAAAACAATACCTTCTTATTCTAGCAAATGCAGCTTACTTCATAACGGTAGCATCTGTTTAACGCATCAAGAGGAAAAGTGGTCATTAGACAAGTATTCATGTTCCAACGGTATGATTGCATCGGTTAAACTAGGAATTTGGGAGACCTTATTGGACAAATTTATCGAAACGATAGAACCCATTACTTTGGTTCGTGTAATTTTCGATTCTAAATATTCTGTATATTTTTGTACCTACTTCTAAGACTCAATTTCAAAACCTGTATTCTGTGAAAGAATTTCGTCACAATTCAAACTTTCTTTGTTTTCTCAGACTCGGATTAACGTAAATTTGATTGAGAAGACTCAGGATGATAGGAAAAGAAAAATATCATCATTTGGATAAGAGAAACACCCGTGTTGAGGGTTCAAAAAATTATTTTACTTGAGCGTGGTGCTATGATGAGAAGAAAATATTTGAAATTTACCGAACGATTGTTTTATATTTGGTTCCTTATGTTTTTACTTCGTCTCTCTTCGAGTAAGGTGGAGAAGTAGATTGGGGTAATTTAAGCCAGCTCACTGCATTTTTTCAAGTTATATTACATGGTTTTATTGATCACTCGTGCGAATTAGGAAAAATTGCTGGGCTATTCAAAAACTTTCTAATCGCGTATTTATACACCAAGATTTACAATGAACGACAATCCAAGAATATACTAATCCACAGAAATAATATCAAAGCAATTCGGTGATCTGAATTGAAATGACTTCATTGACATTACAGGATTTGAAAGCTGGAAATCGAATAACGTTAACGAGGAAAGAATTGTTGAAATGGACCGGTGAATTGTACGATTTAAAACATAAGATAAATTTGTCGTCCGACCTGCTAGATTCGCCGGACTTTTATTGGGAACGAGAAGAATTGGAAAAATTTTACCTGAGTACATGTCGATACTTCAAAATTCCTAAAAGAACAAAGGTAATAGAAATTTTCTTTTCGAAAATATCAAATATAGATATTTTTAATATTATATTATACAAAAGCACTATTCAAGGATGTAAACAATATGGAATAAATCACGATAAAAATACAACATGACAGAAAACTTTGCAACTTTTATCGTTGGATTCATACTGTTTAAAATTTGACCATTTTTATGCCTAGCGTCTGAAATATGGATTCAAGGATATTGCTTTAATAAAATGAGATCCTCCCCATCAATGAAAAGTCGGTTCATTGAAATTACAATCCGTTTACTTATACTGCACCATGCAGTATTGTAGGACAATTTCAATCGTAGTCAAAAACTTGAATTGAAATTAGTCATTATCTGCATAAATGTATTATTTTTTACGTATATCAATTGTTGTACCTTTCATCTTCAAATTTCCAGGTGATCAATGATAAATTACACCACTGCATAGAGCTAGTAGATCTATTGTCGTCCCACTTGAGCGATAGACATCATATACGGCTAGAGTGGATGATCATTGTGCTGATTATGGTGGAAGTTGCATTTGAAATTATGTATTATGTGAAATAATATTAAAGTCATTGTTATTTTATCTGCATTAAAACGCTGAGATTTTTTTTTTGTTTTCAATATTGTGTTGATTATTATTGGATCATAAAAATTTTTGTACGTATCATTTCGTTTTTATTTCTTTTCTCTATCTGTTCTTTGTGTATAAAAATCATGATTGAAATTTCCAAGTTAAAGAGTCTGATGATACTCGCTTCAAAATCAAATCTGCGTCAGAAAGTTTGAAGATATCAATTTTTCTCCATTTATTCTGTTTACAAAACTAATTCTTCATCTGTATCAATTGAATATGGGTAGATTAAAATGAGAAAGATAAGAAGTATTGAAATAGTCATTGCTAAACTGTAGAAATCCACGTTTAGGTATAGGTATCTTGGAGCGAAAAACAGTAATCCGCGAGTGTAAACACTAAACTTATAGAATCTTGCTTCTGATTGTAAGTGATGCGATAAATGCATTTTTCATATGAATGAGTACCTGGAATTCTATTCTATCAGAATATCTTTCACGATCAGAAGCCACTTTATAGCCTTCACACCCTTGGACTACTCGCAATAAAAAAATGAATGAATAGTTTGCGGTAATATTAACCTGTATTTATTTCGTTTCTTAGACCTTGTTGAGAGGTGGGAATTAGCGAACGATACGAGTCAGTCAAGATTTCTGCCGCTCGTAACATGTTCATTTGCCATTAGTTTTTCCGTTTATGAAATTATTTCAACGTCTTTCGAGTCAATATTTTCGTACAAACTGGATACCGACTGTATCAAACGAATTAAAAGTCTACCTATCAATTCATTTACCTATTTTTTCACCAGCGGAATTTATAATTATAAGTAGGATAAGCACTTTCATTTTCCATTAAGAATTGACCGGAAAATAAAAATTTTGAGAGGGGATCTCGAAAATTTTTTCAACAGTTGCGGCTTTTATCCGGGTGGTTCTCATCAATTAATTGATATGTTGGATCAAATAACTTAATTTGTTTGTACCTACGTTGCGTTAAATTGAAGGTTTAAATACGAGTAGAATATTCCGAACAGGTTTTAGATTCGACTTGATTGATGTAGAGTCTGGTTTTTTCGTTCTCTTACAAGACGTGTACGTGAGACTCCAATTATTAAATTATACCTAATGCGTTTTATTCTATAGGATTTCATTTTGGAGAATTTGCGAATTTACTGTCCAAAATTTCTGATGAGTCTGTTATTGTAGGTACATACACGTGTAGAAATTCTGGTCCTTCGTTCTATACTACAGCTGCGGACCTTTCCTCCGATTTTTTGTGAGTTTTTTCTTTTCACACAAAAATTTCACTCGCTAAGTACATTTTTCAAACGATAAATTGAATGTACCGGTACATTTATTTTTACTGCGAGAGTTTGCATAGGTCTTCTGAGTGGTCCATCATGTAGGTAAACGGTTTTTTCTTCCTCGAATGCAAAAAAAAAATCTATTATTATTTACATATTTTATTGATTTGTTGAAAATGACCAAGTTAGATTTTACCATCGACTTGACCGCAAATCTTAAGATTGAGTTGGGTCATCATATTTCTCAGATTTTGTCTACCGCGCGAAAACTTGATGTCTTCGGGTTTTCAGCTCCTATACTGTATAACATGAGGCTGGGACTCTGTGTTTAGCGGAAGGAATTTCCCGAAAGAGACCTACTATATTAGAATGAAGTAATCTGGTAAACTAGAGTAGGGTATACGAGTAAATAAAGAAGTAAAAAATAAAAAACCGCTTCATTTTGATTTCAGGTAAAACACTCCCTTTTTTTCATCACTCTTAGCATAATGTTATAAATTTCATCAAGTTAACACTTTCTATCTGAGACAAAAACGCCGAAAAGAGTTTTGGAGAGCAAAACTTAGCTCAATGAAGGAGAGAAGGAACTTTTATTATAATTGCTTATCGTTTTTACGAATAATATCGACTAAAAATCATCTACGATTTCGTCCCAATTTCAATCGAATTCTTTCGGTCTCTGTTTGAGGAAAAGTGTACCTTCCTAACGTGCCCTAGTACCTACGCGTTTAAGAGAACCTTTCAGCCAAAAAGGTGGGTTCATTACAATTTCGGAAGATCCTTATATTGCGAAGAATTTATTATTAAAATATATATTGAGAGCCGATTAAAAATGAGAATATGGCTTCAAGGTCGGGCGTTTCAAGACGTCAACGCAGAGGAATGTCTTAAAATAAGACCATACTTATTAGTCATATTAGACCCGTAGATTACTTCGGTGACACATGAAAGAAGTCTGCTGAGCCCATCTCGTCAAAACAATTTCAATACCTTACACGCACCGAAATTCGGAAAGGTAATGAAGTTTATGTTGTCGTTCATGGAAGGTACAAACACTGACCATTCTTTTCGTTGGTATACTATTTTGTGTACTATGTGGTGGTGGAATAATGTTTGGGTTGAATCAGCTGTTCGCGGGTGTAGGCTTGGTGGGCTTGGTTTATGTCTCGTTTAAACGCTAACACCGCAGCAGCAAGAGGCAGCAGACGAATTGTTAATATGTTCACGTAGCGTTCCGCCGCCGTATTATTCTTCAGTTCAGTGATATCCGCGATTTCGCGTGGTGTGGTTCAGTTGGCTGTGAAAAAGTGCATAATGTAATAAACTCGGGAGTGCGTGATAAATCCACGTGGAATGAAAGAAGCAATATTAGCTGTCCGTGTGCGAAATATTCTTACAAGTTTTATTGTTTTAAAAAAATAAATCCATTAAATACCATGTTCGTCTAGCAACGATATCGTCATCGACTCAAAAGTAAGTTCGGAAACCATCAAACTTATAAGCTCGTATTATTGTATTTTCGTTTTTGCCATACACCCGCCGCTTTCGGAGGATAGACTGCCGCGATACGAGTATTAAGGGTGGAAATGCGAAATTTTAAATGAGGTTTTTGCTGTGGGTGGGTACTAAATTGGTTTCTCGAGTTGAGTATTCGATAACCATAGCCAGCGATACGCGTTTATTTTTCCAGTAAATATTTTAGTATGACCTGTGGACTAGAATTTTATCATTATACTTATGGCGTCATTGATATCAACTCCTATATCTTATCTACAAACCAAATCCTGTTGTACAGATTTACCTACGTTATCAACGATCATAGCCTAATTCTTATCAATTTTCCGTTGCGGCGTTATCTTCGTCATCGTATATTTGAGTTTGACCCGCGAGACTCAAACTATTGATTGAATTAATAAAATTATTTTGGGAATTTTCTGTAAAGCTCCGGCCATGGTGTGAGCGTTGAGCATGAGCGTGAGGAAGAGTTTGGAGCGTTGAGCGACAACATCAAACTACTCTGATATTAACGCTTAACGCTCACACCTTGTCCGGGGCTCAAGTGTCCGTGGTCTAAGGTCCTGTGAGCAATTAGCCTTTTTCGTAAATTCAAAACATTATGTTTGAATCATCTTTCCTTGAGCCCCAAGTCTTCGTACCACCGCGCGGTTTTCTGATCTGGCACAATGTGAATGACGAGCTCGGATTTCTTTCGAGCCTCAATGAATGTTTTGTCACAAAAAGGAATTCTCAGTATAACTCTTCAGACGGTAGACGGTGCACGGCCTCTTACCGGTGCTTGGATTGTCGAAGAAAATTCATCATTATTGTCATCAATTGCTGATTTGAAATAGAGCCTATATTTTAAATCTGATCAAAATCGTTGAATCAACTGACTCCCGGAATCTGAATCTAAAAATATACCATACTAATTGATTTGATTCAGTTGAAGATGTTCCTTCTTCCGTCTTCTCGTAAAACATAACACTAACAAAATCTGCCGCTTGCTGTATCAAGTGCAGCAAAAACCGACTTCTCGCTCTAAGAAAAATCTAATTTTGGATTCTTAGGTGCTTCGTGTGTCATTCATGGCAGCGGGAGACTAACAAGTTGATTATCATGATAAAGTATTCCGTATTCGTCTCAATCATGTGTCTTTGTCCCTACAAAATTTCAACTGAAAATCGTTTCAAGTATTACATCAATTCGTGGTTCTTATCTGTCCAGTTTGTTGGTCAAGCCTTCAAAAGTCCCTGTTTTCTAGGTTTTTTCGTCGGTAAGCCTGAAGCCTTTTCGTATCAAAGAAAAAATGAGACCATGCGACTCAGTTTTTGGGTTTCTTGCTTTTTTTTTTTTTTCATTTTTCAATAACAGAATTCATCTCTTTATTTCGTTTGATAAACAGAACCCGCAGAAGATCTGGAGCTTTTTTTCTAGTGAGATACGGAGATTTAGATTTTTTTTATGCCAAGATCTAGAACCTGAGGAATTCGACTCTTTTCTCCTTGTCGAGACCCAAAATCAGTGAGGCTGAGAACCCTTTTATATGATTATTTGTGAGGTTACATTTGAATTTACGATCTTGGAGGCAAAAATGAACCAAATCTCTTAGGTTTAAGATTTGATTGGAACAAAAAGATGCAAATCTGTTGGTTTCCACATCTTTACCTAGAAGAAATCCGTATCTCTGTAGGAGAAAAGCTTTCAATTTCGTGGGTTTTGGTCATGAATAAAAGATGGAAAGATGTATTTACGTTATCTTACAGTGGAGAAGAAGAAAGGGAGAACTAAGAGACCCAGACACTGAAGGGAATAGCGACTCGAATTTTTTTTTTTTCTCGCGAGTGTATAAGGTTTCTTCAAGGCGATAGCCTCAAATAATTTCCGATTAAGGTGCTTTGTGACGTCACTGAAGATTTTTATGCTCCGTTACACGAGATGTTATTTTTGCGCAGCATTTTTCAGTGAAAAAGTTACTTCTTCTCTAACTGAGAATTCCTCGATAATGGTAATAGACATTCTTTGACTATGAAGACTTTATTATCTTTTGAATCATATGTCTCAACTTTTTCAGTTGTCTGTTATCATTTTTATGATCGTTGTTATTATGGTATTATTTTTATTATGACTCACAGGCGTAGTGCAGGGCTGGGAACCCTTATACTCAAGTGATTTAGGATGAGATCAGGTAGGGATACAAAGGAATTAGAAGAAAAATGTCTTGGCAAGCATTTTTCTCCTTGCAAAGATATCTTTCTCTTGATTCATATTTGTGCGCACGAAGGTTCCTTATCTTATCATGATTATTTGTGGAGATACTTTTGAATTCCGGATCCTGACTAGCAAAGAGGAACCAAATTTCTCAAGTTCCAGATCTGAGTGGAACAAGAAGATGCGGATCTTTCAAGTTCAGATCTTGCCTTGTGAAAACAAATATCGTGGTAGAAAAAAAGTCATCTTACAGTGGGGAAAGAAAAAGCAAAGAAGCCAAAAGACCTGGATACTGAGACGCATAACGACCCGGTTTTGTTTTCCTCCTATACTTCAGAATGGGGAAGAATTTTATATTTTCGTCAGTTGGAATTTACTCTTATTTTCAAAAGGATTGCCCAATTCTGAATTTCTAATCTACGGTAGAATTTAGCAGAATGAGGACAAGGCGCTTCTTACTTCACAATTCTTGAAGAAATTTTGGAAGTTTGACGAATGCGAGCTGGCGCAAAATAATGTAGGCTTGATTTGTTAGAATGCATTCAATCCTCTTGAATCAGAAGGCAATCAACGTTATAAATGCATTTTAAGTTACTTACCAACACCTTCCAGAAATTCCAAAAAAAACAATCCTGTATCTTGCATCACAGGAAACTTCATGGGTGTTCAATTTTGGGAAATTCGGCAATTCTTAGATAGGAGGAGATAATTTGGACGTATATCTACAGAAGATCTATTTTTACAGAATTCCTTTGAAATACGTGTCTGTATAAAGAAACTATCATTACCATCGCATTTCTCGTTGAAAATTGATCAAAATTCTCTCCTTTCATCCTCTGTTCTCTCATTTTGAAAATAAAAATCTCTTTCTCCTGATCGTTATTTTGTAGATACGTCCGTTCTACTTTGGACGGCAGAGCTGAGTACTGAAGAACTAGAGTGTACGTCTGCTCAGAAGCACGGAGTTGACACTGACTGCAACACTGAAGAAACTATCGAACACAGACCTTTTTTCCTCACGAAAATTTTCAAATGACGTTTCCTCGCTGTAACTCTTCAGTCTCATCAATATCAAAACTTTCCTTGATTTTTTTTTTGACTACATCACCAAACATTGTCAAATCTTACTCTTATGAGCATCATTTAATTGCCATAACTCTACCTCCTCTCGTAACGTATTTTTCGGACCTCTTCTTTGTGCCATCTATGCAGATTAGGATCCTAAAATCTTTCGAAGACCCTCATCAAATTACTTTTTATTCATAAGAAATTTCGAACACGTGCACAAGACACATGCGGAAAGAGAAAATTTGATTAAAAAAGTCATCAACCTAGGTGCCAATCGAACTAACGACCTTTCATGACGGTAGCCGAAGTAAGATGTCTCGTAATCGTAGAACTGTTAATTTTCTTCCTCGCAGCGAAGACGATAATTACGAAAGAATTATAGAACTCTATAATGGTTACGTTTTATAAATTGTGCAGCACTTATCATCGATTTAGATTGCGATATGGGCAAACTTTCCTATCTTTTGACATTTAAAAGTAAAGTAGCGCAGTAATTTACTTCCACGTTTTTTCGTCCGCCTGCATGTAGAACAAAAAAAGAAGAATTGAAAACAAAAGGAGCGAGAGACTGACATCATTATAAAGTACTGTCGCTTACGAAAAATGCGAGCCAACGATAGAAACGATAAGGATAAGATTTGGCAAGAATACTGTCGCAAAAATTTTCTGATTGCAATACTATAATCGAAAAAGACAGTAACTCTCAAGTACAGCTTACGAGTGTTAGTATGCGAAAATTCGATATTTTAAGTTTACTTTCGCTATGCACCATTCGTTTGGTGACGTATTGAAATGGTCAACTGAATTACAAAATTTACTCATGTCGAAGTGAAAGGCGATTGTTGTGTGCTCCCATTTACAAAGAAAAGGATTAAGCAATGTCTCGAAAAATAGGGCTTCATAATCGAAAGTAAAATGTTTACTTTTGAGGCCTTCGTCGCTTTCAGTTACAACCTCGGAACTACAGTTTGGAAATTTTACAGAAGAGACAAAAGTATGGCTGGGGAAAATGAGGAAACACAGAAATAAAAATACGATTTTTTGGTAATAATTGAGTAACGAGATCGCTGCAATCGATGCGTCTATCTCTACGAGATGGTGCTAGAATACCATCTTTGACTAAGATTGGAGTTGTGAGAATCATTCATAAAGAAAGGATTATGAGTTACGAGTAGCAATCAATAAGATGGTCGATCTCCCTTTTTACCCTTCAGTCAAGCTATCTTATGCTCATCGACTCAAATCTTGAGCTGGTGACCAGTCTCTCCAATATGAACACCCTTGCAATCGTTACATTCTAACCTGTACACTCCACTCTTCTCATCTTCAGGAATTCGATCTTCCTACCTAACAAACAACCCTTTGACAGTCAGGTCGAAAGACAAAGGAGCGAAGGGCCCGGCCTAATTGAAGAGAAAAGTTCCCCAAAAATGAGAGCTTAATCCAACGTAGCTTCTCACGGCTAATTGCGCGGGGGAGGGAGGTAATAGCTTCGAGGCATTTCCTGGTAATCTTCCTACGCACCAACGCGTCTATGTCCAAGTGAATCTCATTCACTCTGGACGGGTGTTTCATGGTCGCAGTAACTCCTTTCTGAAGGCAGTTCGACTCAAAGGAATGTCGGCCAGTCTACGGACTAGGTTGTTGAAAGGAGCGTATTTGTGTTCAACAGAGCAGAATGACGACCCGTGGACTGAAACATCGGTCGACGTATCTTTTCTATAAATCTCAAACTCATGGACCCCGTCTTTTTCGGAGACAGTAAGATCCAAGAAGTTGATCGAGGCGCCTCTCACTTCCGAAGTAAACTTTATGGACGGGTACAGCTCATTAAGATACGTGAGTAACTCCAAGCAGAGATCTCGGGGACCAGTCCGCGTACAAAGCACGTCATTATTCGATAAAGGGTGCCAGAGGAGAAGAGGTCAGATTCAAACTTGGACATGAACACCTCGGAGATGAGGAAACCTAAAGGCGAACTTATAGGAATACCCACCTCCTCAGGGAACTCAGAGAGTAATTTACAAAAATTAGGAGTCCAACACAACTTCAATAAATCGAAAAACTCACTCAACTCTCCATGAGGAGTGTTTAAATTCACTAGGAGTTCTCCCATTCGCTGCATAGTGACAGCCTTAGGGATGTTAGGAAAGAGGCCTATGACGTCGAACAAACAAAGGATCGAGCCTGCAGGGAAAAGCTCATTTTTCAGGCTATTGGCCAAGGTAGAAGAATTCTTAGCAGAATACGGAGACTCGAAATTGACACGGGATTTGAACCAATGATCCAAATATTTCGCAAGGGAGTAGGTAGGGGAAGAGATGAACGAAACAACAGGCTTCATCGGCATATCCTCTTTCTGGACCTTAGGTGAACCGGGTTACGGTCATGTAGGCGCGGACGATTAGGCGCAACAATCATTCAGACGCCGCATTCATTCTGACGCCGTGACGAAAAAATTTATTCATAAAATTATTTAAATAGATATTAATTTAATAAAGAGAATTTATTTATTTAATCATGAATATCTTTAAATTAAATTTTAATAAATATTTAATTAAATTATGTATAACTGTAGGCCCTAATAATATTGAAAAAAATTAAAAAAGAAAAAGATATTAATAAAATTTTCAAAACTATATCTAAACAAAATATAAAAATAAAAAATTCTAAAAAATATAGATATTGATATTAAATTTTTATTAATTAAAAAAAATATCAAAAATAAAAAAAATTGAATTAATTTTTTATTATTATCAAACTTAGATTAAATTGATTAATTAATTTTATTATTAATAAAAATATTAATAACCTATCAATTGATTAATTTTTTTTTTTAAGTAACTTAAATTCAAAGTATTAATTTTTTAAAAGTAATTATGAATTAATTTCCTTAAAAATTTTATTAAGAAATAATATTATTTTAATCAATTAAATTATTGTTAGTAATTTATTCAACTTGTATTAATATTGTTTGAGATTAATGAATTAATAATTATTACCTAATAATAATGATGGAAATGAAAATCAAGAATCTTGAATTATTTATTCGTGGATAAATTAAATCTATTGATAAAATTATTAAAGGACCTAATCAATTTGCTATTCCTCCAATAATAGCAAAGATTATATTAATTTTACTAAAATTTTTAATTTTATTAGTTTCTTGATTTATAATTTGTGATATACAGTAATTCCAAATCCTGGTAAAATTAAAATACTGAATAAACTTCAGGAGTTTAGGATGACCAAAAAATCGGAATAAATGTTGGAATATAATAGGGTTTCCATTACCTCTAGGGTTGAAAAATATTGTTTTAAAATTTAATATCAGTTAGAGTTATTGTGATTCCCTTTGCTAATACTGGTAATGATAAAATAGCTCAATCAATTTTTAAAAATTGTTTCATTGTAATAAAAAAAAGTGTCAAGGTCATAATTAGGTAAGGAAAGTGCCTCCCGGACGCCGGACATCTTTTCCAAAAAGACCCCCTGATGAAACAGGTTCCCTGTTAAAAAAATTGATTCGCGCCTAAGCGCCCAATTGTTTTTGCGTCTACTTGAATGGGCGCCTACTTGATTTTTCAGTTCTTTGCGCCTAATTGTCCGCGCCCAGTTGTCCGCGCCTAAATGATACCAACCCAGGTGAACCGTACAGGAGGGGGAGGGAGGTTAGGATTTAAAATGGCTTTCTTTACTTGCTCTTTTCAGAACTCGTATTGACAACTTTTTGAACCTCTTTGACATGTTTTGGAAAACTGAAATTGTCACTTTCTTTCACCCCACACTGCTCAAGTACATCATATACATCTTAGAATCGTACGAAGACCTCTCCATCACAACTATCGAATTACCTTTGTCGGCCTTGGTGATTATTAACCCCTTATACGTTACCTTCATCTGCAATCTCTTGATGGCGCCACTCACCATGTTATTCATACGGGAGAGGGTGGCGTTACGGACTATCTCGGCGCACTTCTGTTGGACATTACAGTCGGGTACTATCTTCATCGTTGAAAGAGGAACCACATTCGCTAGGGCATCACCATTGTTGTAAATTTTAAACCTTTCTCCAGGAGGTGGGATTTTTCCGCACTGAACTCAACCTGAGAGTGATTAAGAAGCCTAGGCTGAAATTTCTGAACTATGTTATCACCATTGACACCTTTCTCAATAATTCCATTCTTCAAACTCATCAGGGAAGAGAGCGTGCTATTCTTCTTCAGCTTCAAGTCAACCTCAAATTTGCGACACTTCTCGTCAGTCGTCAACCTCCCGCGGAAACCGGTCACAATCAAGAGGGTGGAGCATACCGGAAAGCCTAAAATGTACAAAAAGGTTCATATTGTTGAATTGAAGAGTATGTGGACTGAAAAATTCCTAGGATCCAACTTTTGCAAGGGCGCGAAAGCTATGACTTATTCATGAAAAGATACCGGTTTCTCAGCACCTATATGTCAAGGGGTGAACTTGGAAAAATTTCTAACAGGCTGCTGTACACATTGTACATGAGTGGAGAGGGGGAAGACTCAAAAATATTTCGATCACGGAGCTTTACTTTCAGCTCTATAAAAACTAAGAAACTTTGTCGGAGGTAAAAATAGAAGTGAAGAAGTGTAGAAGGTCTGCCCAAAAAGTCGCGAACATAAGACAGGGACTGTTGCCTAATTTACCAAAAAATGTTCAGTCATCAAAACTCGAAGTCTCCCATCACACTCATGACAATTGATGCACTCGACGAAAAAGACCTAACGAGTAGCGAACAAAGTGAGGAGCTGCAAGTTTTATTACTTCGTTCTTCTTTCGACATTCTTTTTGTTCAAAATCGCGCTGTAGAAAGTTATTTCGATGATATACGAAAATGAATAAAAATATTCCGAAACAAATTTAGTTTCTCCAATGTTTAAAATGACGCGTGTTAATTATTTGAATCTTGTTTCTTCTTTGTAGATGGCGGTCATGGTAGAGCAAAGGTCATTTCGACCGTTTAAATCCAGCGAAGAATATTTGTATGCTATGAAAGAAGATCTTGCCGAATGGTTGAACAACCTTTATCCCGATTTATACATAAACGTCAATAATTTCATGGATAGGCTCGACACTGGTGTCGCACTTTGTGAGGTGAGTACCTACTCGACTAAGATTTTTGTATAATCTGCTAAGGCGTATTTCGAACGTCGCCTTCGACTCGATCATTCTTGGTGAACTATTGAATTAAAAAACTTTTTTCGTTCACATTATGAGTTGCTTCAGCCTACTCGTTGATTCAACTACTACCTAGCTACTTCATTTCTCTTTCTCGCTTGTTACAATCGTATTGTTTTGAATTGAAGCTGCAGCTTACTGGATCTTTTAAAAACGCAAATGAATATAATGAGCGAGATTCAATATTTCCTCTTCATTCATTCAGTCTATATGATAATTGACTCAAGCAAATCATGATTCTCTCGCTAACCCTGTGGGAGTGGGAAGTCAAAACGGTATTTTTCAATATTTTGTGACCCATTTTAATTTGCGATATCATTTATTTGTCCTTGATCTCTAAAACTGTAACGAAAGAATTTGAATGTGAACGCAATAAACTACAAAATAGTGTCTGCACTTGATATACTATTTTGTATTCGTAAATCGACCTTGTCGTTTCCGACAAATCATCAGTTTTTTATGACTATAAAATGACTTGAGCCGGTTCAGGTGGGCAAGTTGAAGTATGGTTCGTTACAAGGCGGTCGGTTCAGACGAAATCATCCTCATTTCGTATCTATTGTTCGGAGGATTTTCTTATCTCGCCAGAATCTATCGTTTGGTTACAACAATGACGTTGCATTTCGGTTCACTAAGTCGATTAAATTATTTAAATAATTGGCTAGCTGTTGAAGTATTAAGTAATATGAGTGGACGAAATCGTACATTATTATACAAGTCATGTTTTATGGGTCGTAAATTGGATCGAGATGTCTGTCTAGTAACCTTGTCACCAATTTTTCGAAGGAGTAGTTTAAAATCTTCTGAGCAGGTTTAATTTCTGATCAATATTGGTCTTGCTATGCAGTCACGAAGAAGTATTTCAAAATATTTCGCGAGGCTCCGACATTTCTAAAAACTATCCTGTCCCTGTACTCCTACAATATTGCCAAGAGTCTTGGTAAATCTTGTGTTTCGAATTTGAAAATCATTTTTTTCTTATGAGGAATTTTGAACTATGCAATTAGAACTGACTTGCAGGAATTAAAAGACTGTTGATTCGGAAATTATTGGTGCCTAATTCTGCAAAGTTTTTCCTTGTCCAATAGTTTTAGTGACTTTGAAACCGAAAGAATCAATTTTGTGGTGAAGTTTGAAATTATAAGTCATGTTTTGAAAAGAAATCACAATTGTTAAGCTATAGGAGGAAGACGTGAAAGCTTTTACAGTTGGAAAATGAAGATCATATTTCGTGTCTTTCTTAAAAGTGGAGTAAATTCTTTTTGTATTCATTTTGTGCCTTACTGGTTTTCCTATAGAGTCTTTTCTAGCTTTGTACCTGACATGGCTATAAGGCATATTGTTTTTTCAATTTATTAACGAGCAGTTGGCTGCACTGAGGGCTATATGCTCGACGGAATATTACAGTTTGTTATTAATAGACAAATTTCCTCTGACGTCATGTAGCTGATAACAATTGGCCAAAGTATCCGTTCTGGTGTTCACAAGCCTCTGAAATTCGTGAACTCCCATAAGAATAACATAGGGAGCAAAGATCATCAGGTAAATAAAAGATAACCCTACTATGAATGTTGCTTATAGTCAGAATTAATAATTTATAAGGTTCCTAGAACTTGTAAATGAACCTTTGGATACTAAGAAATGGTTTATTCACAATTAGTAACACAGTGATCTTTGCTCTCTGTGCTTTTCTTATGGGAGTCAAAAAGTCTCTAAGCCACAAAGGTAACACTGATTTACAATTTTGACGTCACCAGGAAATTTGTCTATCAAAATTTGGTGTAGAATTAGAAACAGAATTAAGGATACGTATATCAGAGATAAAACGGAGTACCTATAAAGAGTTTAGATACGTCAGTAGAAATGAGTTTGTCGTAAATATTGAAAGGATAAGTGGGGACGTTAAGGGAAGAACGAAGAGATGAAAGTTGGGGGCATGAAAAAAAATGTTGGACTGTTAAGGGATCGTCGCAGTAAGGGCAGGATGGAGGTAGTATAGAATGTTGGGGTTGAGAAGGTGGGAGTGGGTGATTTGCGTGTGACCAATTCTTAGTCGGGTGAAAATGACTTCTTCCCGTCGGAGGGGTCTGTTAGAGGTGGACCAGGGTACTGGGAATTGTTTTATGGAGAAAAGTTTAGAGTTTCTAGTGAGATTTCCATTTGTCAAGAATCAGGGAGCGATAGTGAATTTTGTAATCTAAAGCTGGTATAGGGGATTTATCGGTAATTCTTGGAAGCAAACAGGCTAGTCCTGAAGCTAGGTCAACGTGATCGTGATCAGGATAATTGATGTGACCGGAAATCCAGATGAAAGTGGTGTGAGAGTTGATGGAGCGGAGGGTGAGAAGCGTGAGTTGGATGTGTTGTATGTGAGGGTGTGAGTTGTGAAGGTTGGAGATGGAGTTGAGTGAAGCAAGAGAGTCTGTCAGGAGGAGAAAGTTGTTATTTGGGGGAAGTTGTGAGAGGTAGGATAGACAAGAAAATATACCCATGAGTTCAGCAGTGAATATCAATGCGATGTTGTGAATACGGTGGGAAGTCACGGAAACATTTACGGAGAATGCATAAGATAGGTTGTTAGATTTAGACCCGTCCGAAAAACAAATAGAAGAATTGGGGTATTCCCTGATCAAGAGATCAGTGAGATCGAGTCGTATATTTGGTGGTGGCAAGATCCAAGGAAGAGTGGTGATGTTTATGAGGGGTAAGGGGTTTGCATTGAAAGGGATGTCAAGGGAGTTATTGATTTGGAGAAGGATACGTTTTTTGGAAGCCGATATAAAGGTGGGATATTGATGGGAGATAGAGTCAAAAATTGGTAGGTCAGGGATACGGATGATGAAAAATTGGAGGTCAGGATGAGTCTATGATAGGAGAGGAGAGTTTCACCGGATTCTGTGCTCAAACTCAATTTTGGGCTTGTGGCGTAGGCACTCAGGGCCATCCTGAGGGTGGAAGTTTGTATAGTGTCAAGTGAAGAGAGGACGGTTTTGCTGGCAAGATTGTAGATTGGGGAACCATAATCTAATTTTGAACCTATAAGACTTTTGTAGATGAGTAACAGGAGTCTTCTGTTGCAGCCTTGAAAAGGGTGGGATAGGAATTTCATTATGTTTAGGGCTTGAGGGCATTTTGCTTTTAAAATTTTGATATGGGGAGTACATGTAACTTTTTGATCGAAGTGGAGACCGAGAAGTTTGCCGGAATTGCGAGAGGGAATTTCGAAATTTTGGAGCAATAGGGGTTTCTTTTTTGAAAACGACCGAGTAGGTTTTGGAGGGAGAAGAATCTAAAGTTTCTCGAAGAATTCTGTGAGCTCGTAAGGGGTTAGAGGAACAGATGGAGATGTTGAAGTCATCGGCGAAAAGTCGTTAGGTTAAGGGGAATTTGACTAGTTTAGTTATATTGTTAATGGCTAAAATGAAGAGTAGAACGCTGAAGACTTCTCATTGGGGGACACCGTTTTGGACTGGAAGAGGAGAGGAGGTAGTGTTTTGGATACGGACCATTAATGATCTGTCGTGAAGAAAGCTTTGGAGTATGTTGGGAAGGTTTCCTCGAAGGCCGATTTCATGTAATTTAGAGAAGATGAGGTAACGCCAGACCCGGGGGAAGGCCTCCTGAAGATCAAAAAAGATGGAGTAGAGGGAAGATTTGAGTAGAGACGAGTTATGAATTTGTGATTGGAGGTGGAGAAGTGGTTGGGAGGTGTTTCGTCTTTTTCTGAAGCCGTATTGGAAGGGTGAAATGAGGTTATTGGATTCGGAAGTCTTTTGTTCGAAATTTGTTGGAAAAGTTTGCCGAGGACGCTTTATAAGGCTATGGGGCGGTAGAAGACGAGAAGGAGGGGGTCCGCGTTCGGTTTCAGGATGGGGATAGTGATGACCGTCTTCCAGGGAGTTACGGTCATATAGGCGCGGACGATTAGGCGCAACAATCATTCAGACGCCGCATTCATTTGGACGCCGTGACGTATCTTTTGTAACTTGGTTCGCCTAAATCCTGTTCCTTCTACAATAAAAAATTTATTTATAAAATAATTTAAATAAATATTAATTTAATAAAGAAAATTTATTTAATTATAAATATTTTTAAATTAAATTAATATTTTTAATTAAAATATAATCATAATAATTTATTTTTAAAAAATTTAAAAAAAAAACATTAATACAATTTTCAAGAATATATCTAAACCAAATATAAAAATAAATAATTCTAAAAAATATAAATATTGATTTTAAATTTTTAATAATTAAAAAAAATCTCAAAAATAAAAAGATTGAATTAATTTTTTATTATTATTGAACTTGAATTAAATTGATTAATCAATTTTATTATTAATAAAAATATTAATAATCTATCAATTGATTAATTTTTTTTTTAAGTAACTTAAATTTAAAGTAATAATTTTTAAAATTAATAATGAATTAATTTCCTTAAAAAGTTTGATTAAGAAATAATATTATTTTAATTAATTAAATTATTGTCAATAATTTATTCAACCTGTATTAATATTGTTTGAGTTTAATAAATTAATAATTATTACTTAATAATAATGATGGAAATGAAAATCAAGAATCTTAAATTATTTATTCGTGGATAAATTAAATCTATTGATAAAATTATTAATCAATTTAATAGCAAAGATTACACTAGTCAACAGCCAAAAAATTGCTGGAACGGGAATAGGTGATTCTTGAAGTATTTTTCACGCTAAATTCAATACCGTTTTTCGTTTTTCGCTAGCAGGTCTAGATTTCCTGTAATCGTTGCAACAACGTGCTGATTTTTGCAACAAACTGCCGCGCATCGTCGCGGAACGCATCGAGGATAGCAGTGTCATACTCTGCGAACCTGCGTTACGTTCGCAACGATGCGCGGCAGTTTGTTGCAAAAATCGGCACGTTGTTGCAACGATTACGGGAAATCTAGACCTGCTAGCGAAAAACGAAAAACGGTATTGAATTTAGCGTGAAAAATACTTCAAGAATCACCTATTCTCGTTCCAGCAATTTTTTGGCTGTTGACTAGTGTTATATTAATTTTACTAAAATTTTCAATTTTACTAGTTTCTTAATTTACAATTTGTGATATAATTCCAAATCTTGGTAAAATTAAAATATAAATTTCAGGATGACCAAAAAATGAGAATAATGTTGGAATATAATAGGGTTTCCATTACCTCTAGTGTTGAAAAATATTGTTTTAAAATTAATATCAGTTGGAGTTATTTTGATTCCCTTTGCTAATACTGGTAATGATGAAATAGCTCAATTAATTTTTAAAAATTGTTTCATTTCAATAAAAAAAATTAATTCGCGCCTAAGCGCCCAATTGTTCTTGCGTCTACTTGAATGGGCGCCTGCTTGATTTTTCAGTTCTTCGTGCCTACTCGTCCGCGCCTAAATGATACCAAGCCCTTCCAGGAAGGTGGGTTGGAGTTGAGAGAGAAGATGGAGTTAAAAAGCAAAAGGCGGTAGGAAAACGAATTGGGATGAAGATTTTTGAGCATGGCTGCGTGGATACTGTCAGGTCCAGGAACAGCATTTTTTAGATTTTTCTTGATGGTGGATAGGAGTTTTTGTTCAAATATAGGAAAATTATAAGGGGGGAGTTCTTCCAGTTGGGTATCAAATGATATTTTAGATTTTACTTGTTCAAGTTTGTAGGATAAGAAGTTGGAGTCGTAGTTTGAGTTGGAAGAAACGGAAGTCTGATGGTTCGCCAAAACTTGATTGAATTGTTAGTCTTGAGGTCAGTGATGTGGCGAAAAGAACCATTGCCCGACAGTTTCTTTACATCTCTCCACGTGGAGGTGGTAGAAACGGGATGGTTCAGGCCCGCTAAGAATGAGCTCCAGCAACGTTTTTTCGCAAAACGGATTAGAACTCCTGCTTTTGCGCGAACCTTTTTATAAAGTATGAAGTCCGATTGAGAGCGAGAAGAGTAGTACGTACTGTGGGCTTTTTTACGATTTTTTATATCAAGGTGAATTTCTTCGGACCACCAAGGGACCTGGTTCGGTCTGTGCGTGGGATTGATGATTCAGCGGCAGAGATGATGAAATTGGTGAAGGATTCAAGGGCGGGGAAGGGATCAGATTGGTTTGGGAGGGAGGAAGTGTTTGAAGTGAGTTCGTAGAAGTCGAACCAGTTAGCTTTGTTGAATTTCTAGCGAGGAGGTGAAATTGGTTTCGCGTTGTCATGAAATTAAGATGGGAAAGTAGTCGCTGTCACAGAGATCGCGGGATGAGTGGACCATGCGAGTTTCGGTGAGAGGAGAGAGGTTGAAAAAGTTGAATCTATCGCTGAAAGAGTACCATGAGTGCAGTTCAGATGGGTGAAAAAAAAAGAGCTTCATCAAAAGTCATATTGGACGAACGTCGTTCTCAACTCCGACAAGTAAACCCTTGACTATCAATCAGAGGAACATCGCGAGCGTTACTATTGGGGGCAAAAAGGGGAAAAGAATTAAAGTTTGCTCGATTAACACAGCTTAAATCAAAGACCAGAATTTTGCTGTCTAATAAAAATCTTCGTAAGAAATTCACGAACTCCACTCCAGCATCTTATGAAAAAAGTTCCCTCTCCATGCGGTCACTATGCCCATGTTCTGTCTTTCTCTCCCACAGCGCATTAAATTGAAGATTGTTCACTGAATTCAGCGCCCTGTCATAGTTTCTTCATTCAAAACAAATATTTTACGACCTAGGCACAATGTAGCAACATTTATTACCCTTAATACCCATCTTCATCTTTATCAACATTTAAGGTGTTACTGACTTGATTTGCCAACTTATTCTTCACTAATTCCGAATCCATTTTTTTTTTTTTTTTGTAATGCTGTCGACGATTGCTGAGTAGGACATGTTCTTACAACGAATGATGACCCTGAACCTAGTCAACATCAGCGTCACGTCGTCCGCGAATGTGTTCTCGTTGACACCAATCACGACATTATAATAACTATTCCCGAAGTATTATTATTTTATACTTTACTAATACACCCTGTATGGGGTATACCGAGTTGTTTATTTGCATAAAATAGTGTCACGCTCCATAGGTATCCTATATACATAAGAATACAATGCTTCTCTTTTCTTCTTGGAAGGAAACAGATGTGGGTGGTTATCAGAACAGCATTCTTTACTTAGAACTTGCATAAATTTTTACCATCTACGGCTAACATTAACTTCTCAGCTAAACTTCACGTATATTATAATTTATAAAATACCGAAAGACGCTTCTCCAAGAAGCGACGTAATCCGCGCATAATTTGTACGTTGACAATCTCGAGTGAACTTGAAGCGAAATTGAGTGAGTATAATGAATTTTATCGAATATTGGTATGGGAAATACACGCGTGATATTGTCACCGTCGAAATCGTTTTTCTTTTTGTAAATCATAACTCGTAGTACAATTAGACGTAAACGGTCCCTGCGATATGCCAAATATTGCGACCGTTACACATGCAAGACCTCCATCAATGCTGCGAGGAGGTATAGACTGGTAGTAAATCGAATGGATAATAAGGACAGCATAGGATAAGAATGCGCCTTCTCGATGTTGTATTTTTGTCCCCTTTTACTGGATAAGTCGTTTATTTGCATTAGTCTACCAAATTCCTCACTGATAGGCCTACGCGTGTTCAACATAGAACGCGCTATTAATTTACCTTTTTACAAATGCGTTTATCTCATTTTTATCTCGCGGAAGCAGCTAGCACCATCCATCTGTGAATCGTTAACGACACCGCAAAATAAAATTAGTTAATAAATATGCAGCTATGTAAGACCCAGATGTCTTACTTCACACCCACACGCGAGTCATTAAATATAGACCCAAGCATTTTTCATCAATTTATGACTCACTGGAAGACGACGAGCATAAATGGAACTTATTTTCTCGAGCAGAGTAGACTTAAAAGTTGCTGCTTTTTAAAAATATCATCATGAAAAAAGATAAGAAAAAAAAAACATAAAAGCACTCTGGAAACGTTCCTTTCGTTTCTTAAAAAGAAAACATTACGGGCTATAATATCAAAATTTCCTTTCCGCATACTCGTTTAATCTTTTTCTTTATTTTGGCATCGCTTGTTTGTTGTTTCAGACCACTCATACTGTTTAGGTCAACTTATTTTTCTACAATTTTATATGCGCTCGACAATCGACAAAATATCCAACTATCATGATGATTACGTTTGCACGATTTCGAAAGAGTAAATTTTTCTATGTTTACACACTACCATCGTGGGTATGTGAATTGAATAGGATTGCAGAAATTAACCTGAAACAACTGCGTCAAATCATTTCATAAATAAAATTCACGACCGCGCTTCAATCACTGCAAGTGAGGAGCTGCATTTAGAAATACCTTCAGTTCACGATCATCAAAATTGAGATGGTCGTCGAACACTAGAACTACTTTACGGCGAAGATTCTACCGAAATTTCAACTTCATGTGCGCGAATTTCAAGAAGGAAAATGCGTACGTTTCCGATACACCCCTCCCCTCCAGCTAGTACTGTTTCATATCTTCGCGCAATTTGCGTCTGAGTGCCCGCGAGTGCGTGATCTTGAAACTTCTTTCAATCGTTCGGGAAGGCGGTCCCTCAAGGTATGAGACTTCTTATTTAAGCATACTCAACTTACAGTGAGCTCTGGACTGAGCTGTATACGATGGTATTTCAAGGTATGAATCCCTTGGCTAGCCTTAACTAGGTTGGTAGGTGATCTGCTCGGAGAATTGACTCCAATGGTTTGGGAAGGCGTCTTGTAGCCTACGTTCCATGTACTAGGCTTACGCCAGGGATACTCGTGAACTCCGTCATAAACCTAATCGTTCGGAGAGATATCCTCCGTCCCTCCAAAATGTGGAAGTCTTTCAGCAGGGGACCCACTATTTCTTTTGTTGGGGAATATTTTTAAGAAATTTTCGCAAACGCGTCTAACTTTGATGACGTCATCAACCCTAGTAGAAATCAAAGCTGTAGCAGCCTAGTTCAAAGTTAGTACGTACAATGCCATTCGAGCTCGCCTAGTATAAACTATTTCTTGCTACTTTTACATAAGCTTTGTACAAAATTTTTCGAATCAGGAGGGTGGAGTTGACCTCCCTTTTGACATTCCAGTATAAGTCTATTATACTAAAATTGTCCAAATCGCAAGATCTTGACGGAAATTCTGAGATTATGGAGTGGTAGTTCGAAAAAAAAAAACGTGAAACATGTCAAAAACATGTAAAAATGAAGAAGGTGCTGTGAAAATCTGAAAAAATGCAGTATTCTACAACCAAAAAAAAAGAAGATGAATTATCAAAATCGAGCAGAAAGTGACCAGAATCTACCACAAAACGATGAACACGACAAAAAACGACCGAAACGCAATCAAGATAGACAATAAGCAGCCGAAAGTGGACACGAAAATTGACGAAAAAGGAAGAATTTCTTGGCGTTGCCAAAAATATAAAGATCATGTTTCATGTCTTTTCGCCAGTCGTCATAAGCTCTTCATAGTTCAAAAATTTCCGAAATTTCCAGCTTCTTCTTCCAGTATAAATCTACTTTAGAGTATTTTAGGCTGACTGCTTTCTGGGACTCACTTGCGGCACTCGCTTGATGTAGTATAAGTCTACTTTGGAATATTTCAGGCTAATCAGCCTTCTTGGTCTAGTGCGTAAGTCTACTTCAGTATATTTCAGGCTGATGACATTACTAGGCCTCACTCGCTCCGCTCGTTCGTCCCGCTTCTTGGTCCATTACCGGTCTATATCATTATTAGCGGTTGGCGGTCTTGAGTAGATATCTGCATTTGTAGCTATTTGGATTTTAAAGGTATCTTGCGTCTCAAGGGGCCGCTTTGCTAGCTCTCTACATTTTTCAAAAATTCAGCTCTTTTGACAATACTTTTTTTTTACCAATAACATTCAATGTGTAGGTTGAGAACTAAAGAGACTGTGGATTCACTTGAATTTTTTGGTCTTTCTTTCTCTCTCTCTCTCCCTCTCTCGCTCACGCATTTGAACATTTAGAACACCGCGTACAGTAAGTAGCAGGTTTACTACGTTGATAATCCTCGTTTTTAAAAAAAAATTTTTCGCCCATTTCTCCATCCTGAGGGAGCCGAACTGTCGAAATTCATTCAAATGCTTTACTCGAATAGTGAAAAGTTTTTCAAAACCAATTCCGTCTTGGTAGGCGAATGCGTTCAAAAGCTATGGACTGATGTACAAACATACACATCACAGTATAGGTATAGAGATCCATATAATGAACAAAGACAGAAAAATATTCTACTTCCGTACTTCCGTTAACGTTAAGAAAGTAGAAAGGATCACCTCTAACGTGTAAAAGTTGAACAGGTAGCGTCCCAATCCGGTTCTCGTGAACCCAGGATGTCAGCGTAGGAGAGGGATACAGTCGACAGTTGCGAGCAGGTATCTTTTCAATGAATTGAATCGCATTGCGTCAAGTGATGCGCGTACAGCGAGGACACAATTTTTAATAAGAACTTTCTTTGTATGGGAGCTAAAATTCTCATTTATGGCTAAAATTTCATTCCTGAGTGACTTGAATATGTGGCGAAAGTTTCAAGTCGATAGGTAAGGCGGTTCTCGAGTTATAAAAGGACAGACAGACAGACAAACTTTCCGCTTTATATATTAGATTTCAGGCTGATGAGATTATTGGGCCTCACTCGTTTCGCTCGTTTGTTCCGCTTCTTGGTCCAGTACAAGTCTACTTTAGTATATTTCAAGGTGATGAGTTTTTTCAGAATCATTTTTGATTTTATTTATATTTATACTTTATTTATTTTATTTTATTATTTTATTTTATTTATTTCATCTTTTTTATTTATTTTATTTTTATTTATTTTATTTATTTATTTTATTTTATTTATTTTATTTTATTTTTTTATTTTTTTATTTTATTTACCTATTTTTTTATTTCATTTTTTTATTTCATTTTTTTATTTCTTTTTTTTTTTTCATTTTTTTTCATTATTTTTTTTTATTATTTCTTTTTTTGACCAAAATTGAGAGACAATAACTGGGAAAGGACCCGATGTGGTCCACACTATCTGAAAACTTGAAAAATCGAGCTGATTGGAATGAAAAATTACATGATCAAAACATTACTATGAAACCATCAGAAAAACAATCAGGAAACGACCAAAACTGACAACAATCAACCAAAAAGTTCAAAATTGACCAAAAAATGAAAACGAACCGCGGAAGGCCCGAGCAGACAAACATTGACTATAAATTTCAACATGGATCAACAAACGACCAAAATTAGACTACCACTGATTTAAAAAAATATGCAGTATCATGGAAATCCGAACTCTACGTAGTACAGTGGCTCCCAACCTTTTGGAGATGTCAGACCCCTCCAATGCTCCGGCCTTTTTTATCGGACCCCCTGTAAGAAAAATGTTGTAGGTATAAAGTAGCACTAACCGGGGACCATCCGACCGCCTCCCCCACAACTGAAAAAATCACCCTAAAATATCATAAAATCTTGTCCAAAACGCCTTCCAGAACAATTTTTTTCTCAAACAAAAATTATAAAAGTTATTTTCAGACCTTCTGCGGACCACTGAGCTTGGCTCCGCGGACCGCAAGTTGAGAACCACTGATATAGTATATGTATAGCTCAAAGATCCCAATTCTTTGCAATCTTCTAATCAGAGTCGGATTTAGGTCTGCTGCCGCTCTGTACAAAATTCTTTTTGCCGCCCCTCAAACAAAAAAATTTTTACTCGCTTTGTTCGCGATTTACAGTTTAAGGTGATGGGAGAGTAGGGGGGGTGATGTTGACCAAAAAACCCAGTATTTTCAAATAATTGGAATAATTGATGGTTGTTGGCGTGGGACCCTTCTGCTAGGGACCGACCACGGCCGTGGACCGACGCAACATTAAGTGGTATCTGTCGACCTTGCAAACTCCAAAACGCCTCGGAGGCCGGACCAAAGTGGTCGTGCTCTTGACTTTTCCACTTCAAGCAACAAGATGACAAAAAAAAATACCTCCTAAAGTCGGTAAAATGAAGGCCATTGCAGGTTTGCAATGGCAGCGGGGAACCCGCAACCTCCCGCGCTCGCCATCACGTTGGCGCGAAAATGCCCTTTCAGAAAAAGAGTTGACTGGGCTATCTCAGTATACTGCATGCTAGACCTGATATAATGAAGGCTGGAAATTGAAATTTTTCCAAGCCCCTAAAGTAGGTCAAGGTCAAGGTCATTGATGACGTCATAAAGCGCCATACGTCACGTCACGCAGTTCACAGAAACTCGTGGACGCGAACGTTTTCTGAGGATGTAATCCCCCTAACAAAATGGATAGCGGGTTTCCCGCTAAAAGACAAACAGTGATTAAAACCCAAGAACGTTAAAAACAAGCGCCAAAAGTCAAAACGCGCAAGTTGCAGGCTAGGAGCCTTGCAGTTTCGACGCTCCGAGTCACTGACCACCGCTCACTATCAAATCAGCAAAATAGGTTCTTAGATATAGGAAAGCACGTATTTTGCTGATCGGTTCATCACGGACCAGGTCAGTTTTCCAGTAACGGGTCAGACATTGTTGGGGCACCGGTTAACCGGTGTTTCATCCGAATACTCGGGCTCAATACTGTACTTGGTTATTCAGTCTAGGAAAACCAGTTATCCAGGTTTTTCAGCGAGCAAATAACTGGTTAAACCGGTAATATGACCGGAGCTGCCCAATATTAAGGAGGGAGGGGGGTGGTGGCAAACACATTGAAAAATATGAATTTCTCACAATGATGGACTGTTTTTTCCTTGACAAATGAATTTTTGTATTTTTAGGGCTCCTACCAAGTGATTTTTTTTTTTTTGGCTAGTTGATTTTTTTGATCACCCCTTCCTTCCTTTGCATTCTCAATAGAATGATAGTGAAAGAACATATAATAATAGTAAAAAATCATGCATGCATAGTTGGTACGCCATACCTTGAAAAAATAATCGAAGTCAGTGGTCATGATGTGGACAAAAGAAAAAATGAAAAATTTGCCACCCCAAAAATCTGCCGCCCTGTGCAACTGCACACTCTGCACACCCGGTAAACCCTCCGCTGCTTCTAATGATTTGACGATTTAAATTTTTCCTAGTGCCTTCCCCTCCTCCTCTTCCCTACCATTTTCTCATGTATATTATTGCACAATGTTGAAAATTTTTTCAAGTCCCTATGAAAACTATCTGTACATTTTCTCGAGAGAAACTTTTTCGAATAGCCTCGCCTCTCTCGAGACCACAACTTATTAGAAATACCGGTCATTGTCCACGCATGACTTCCCATAAAATAGATTTCCCCATCCCGATATTCCCTGATTGTTGTCTCGAAAACGGATGCCTATAAATTATATTAACAAAATGATTGGTTTGAGCAATAAAATTTCGGTGTGGCGTAAACTTGGAGCGTGGGCGAGGAAGTTTGATATTTGTATCTTTTACTGTGGATACGTATTACTGAGGAAGTATCTTGTGTGAAAGATCATTGCCTTCTGATTCGGTGACTGTTGGAGTCGAATTGATGCACGCAGAGTATCATTCTAAGTCCGTGTTCACGTAAGATTTGTAACGGAGATCAGACGGAGCGTACGTCTCGGCTAAGGGTAGGTTAGCAGAATGGACGCAATGCCACATGTTGCTTTACTTCACGTTGCATCGTCCTTCAGTCCGAAGTTATCCTTAGTTTAACTTATCCCGTCACATTTATTTTCTCTCGAAATTGGAATAGGAACTTCAGAAACACTATTCCGAACTACCGAAACTTGAAAAAATGGACTATGCACGCTGTAGGAAATGCATACTCGTATCGTTATCTCAACAGACTGAGGTACCCTAGACGAAGGAGGAAACATCTCCGCGACATCGAGTTGATGTAAGGGGCGACTGGCATGTCTTTTACCTTCCTCTCGGAAAAGTTGAAAAAGTAGGTTAATTCATACTTGAAAATTCTTTTTTTTCAAGTCTTAGATATCGATTCATCTTGAATGAGTACACGAATACGAACGATATACGGTGTATTATTTTTTATTTCGATATTTTCTCTCTCAGCACTGATTCATTCACGTAGATGAACTTTTCATTCCTCTCCTCTGTCCGTTTTTTTGTTCTAATTGAACAATTTTCAATTTTGATCTCTCTAAAGAATTTTTCAATATCTTTGCCGAAGAGAATTGAGAATAAGCAAAATGAAATTTCCTGTCGCTCGAATATTCATACATATTGGCATTCGTTTATACCTATGTTGGCACTATTATATTACATTATTCGTGGATGGCCAGTAGTTTTCCCTTTCTCTCATGAGAAACGTTCCGTATATGTATAACTGGAAAAGATTGTTGTAAACGAGCCCGGACGACAATGTGAGCGATCTGGTATGGTATTTCTTACGTTTTATTTAAGTATACATGGAGGTATAATTGATATCAAAACCTTTTTTACGCTAACATTCTTTGATAAAGTATTCAGTAACGTTTCTTGACTATTGATTACTATTCGTGTGAAGGCCATTCCAATCGATAATACCTGAACGCACTTAGTCTGTATTCTTAGATAATTAGATAATTGTTTTATAGTGGGCAGTTTTTGAGATAATTTCTAATTAGCGAACGCATGACATCAGGGACACAAAAATAATTACCATTCTGGAGACATCGACGGTGTTTTTTTTTTCTTTCTTCTTACACAATACTGCGTTAATACAGGTGTTAGCGAAGTAGTTTTGGCTATTTATACTAATGCAGAATAGTTAAATTGGTTTCCGTTCGCCTTAGACTGTTTTGAAGAAGAAGGGGAGGGGTACAATTGATCGACCTGGCATTGATAAAATTTAAACGTCGATGACTTTTGGAAAATTTGTTCGTCGAATTTTGATGTACGCGTACCTTCATTTTTGTGCCAATGGGTAATTTTCCTCAGCAGCTTATGAATATTGAATCGGCGACTTGCGCGATTGTTACTTCAAACGCGATCAATTGAGGAAGCGTAATTTCATACGGTCTGAAATTTTTTAAATTTATGTGGCTCGTTCTTCATTCCTATTTCTTTCTTCTCTAACGAATTGGGTTAAAATTTGAGACTGCTTGTTTAAAAGGTCTCAAGCTATCTGAATGGATTAAGTATAGCCGCATGGAGAATGGCTCAAGGAGCTAAAAAAAAGTTTTGTACACCTTGAAAGAGGGAATCTGTTGTGTGCCCTCTGAGAAAAAAGTTCGACTTGGAAGCTAGACGTATAAATTTTATGTTCAACGTTCGGGCTTAATAGACACTTAAGAGTTCTGAGAGAAAAATCATCTTAGGCCAAAGATACATCACAAAAAGAAAAATTTCGACTCTTGAGCAGAACGTGAAAAAAGATTTTCACTTTCGCGGACAATTGGGCGTGGACAATTAGGCGCGGACAATTAGCCGCGAAGAACTGAAAAATCAAGTGGGCGCCCATTCAAGTAGACGCAAAAACAATTGGGCGCTTAGGTGCGAATTAATTTTTTTTATTGAAATGAAACAATTTTTAAAAATTAATTGAGCTATTTTATCATTACCAGTATTAGGAAGGAGTATCACAATAACTCTAACTGATATTAATTTTAAAACATAATTTTCCAACCCTAGAGGTGATGGAAACCCTATTATATTCTAACATTTATTCTGATTTTAATACAGGTTGAATAAATTATTAACAATAATTTAATTCGCTTATGTCGCATTTGCAGAACGCCGCCCCTTCCTCCATAGTGGAGTGGGTACGGGTTGCGTATGCATTTAATTTTGTTTCCCCCAACCTGGAATCGACCCTTTCAGGTATAACTTCAGTGTTGGAAGAATCTCCTACGCGAACCCCCTCTTCTACTTGACAACCGCCAAGTTGCTTTGGCAATCGCCAAGCTGCAGTGCCCCCCTGGCACGCAAAATACACTAGGGACACTCACATAACAAACACAGACACTACCACATCATCAAGCTGAATGGTGTCCTTCTTCGTCGTCTTCCTGCAGATCCGGATGTTGATGGTACACAGGTGTCGAGTAGGCCACAGCGTGGTTCTGCATTTGCCTATTCCATTCCTGGTCCATCTTCTTCTTCATAACGGTGGCCGCAAATGCAGACACCTGGTTCCATGCTTCTTCGGAGCCTAGCATGGTGGGTACCAGACTACTCGGAACAAGCGCTTCTTCTACCCCAATCTCTTGAAGAGACCGACTAAGCTTGTCCCGCTCACGCTTCCACGCCTCGCACTCAAATAAGGTGTGCTGTGCTCCATCATCCCGCCCTTGATTGCAGTGCGAACACAAAGCCTGCTCAACTTTCCTTAGCTTCTCATGAAGGTACTTGTTGAAGCAGCCATGGCCGCTTAACACCTGCGTCAGGTGAAAATTTAGCTGACCATGGTCCCGGTTCATCCACTCATCAAGGTCGCATATTAGCACACGGGTCGTCCATTTGCCCAGCTCACTCTGGGCAATTCTCGCTTTCCATTTTGCAAGAAAGGAGCGCCTGGCCTCCTGCTTGACCCGTAAAGCTTCTTGGTTGGTCGTCGTTGTCTTCTTTGCTTTGAACACCACCGCTCTCTCCTCAGCAAGGAGCTCAAGTGGCGGTGAACGTGCTAATACACAAAGAGCCTCCGTCGAGACAGTGCGGTAGGCACTAACACACCTCAGCGCAGCTCTTCGTTGGATTTTAACCATTTCTCTACGTCGGTATGGTATCATCATGCAGTCGGCCCATACTGGGGCACCATATAGGAGGACCGACATGGCGGTGCTCATCATGATCCTTCTTCTTGCCTCCTTCGGCCCTCCCAGGTTCCTCATCAGACGGGACAGGTATCCAACTACCCTACCCGCCTTTTCCGCTGTCATCAGGAAATGGTGCCTGAAGCTCAGCTTCGAGTCAAACCAGATACCCAGATATTTCATCGTCTTCTTGGTCGCGATTTCCGCACCTTGCAGGCAAAAGGTGGGTGACTTGAACTTTCGACGGGTCGTGAATAATATGGCCTCCGTCTTATCCACAGCGAGTTGAAGTCTGGCCGACTCAATCCAACGCGTCACTACCTCTAAGGCCCGGTTTACCCTGCTCTCCACCGCTACAATTGTTTCGGCGGTGCATACCACCAGTGTGTCATCCGCATAGCAGATAAGCTTCTTATGTCAAGGCTGACGGCTGCGCAAAACTGACGCGTAGCAATTGCTGACTCGGCTATCCTCTTCAGCCTGATCCCAGCATCTGACGTACAGCGTCCAGTTTGAAAACCGTACTGGCTACTTGAGATTATATCTTTCTCCTTCAGATAGCTCTCAAGACGATTGGCTATCACTCTCTCCAAGAGTTTGCCCACATTATCAAGCAGGCAAAGTGGACGATAAGAGAATGGCAGGCCAGGTGGTTTATCCTTCTTATCAATCAGCGCTAGCCTGGCTTTTTTCCATCGCCTAGGGAACAGTCCCCCAACAACTGCCGCATTGAATGTATTAACAAGCAGTGCCGGGTCAACTGAGTGTATGGCGCTCCTGACTGGATTTGGGATCTCATCCGGGCCCGGAGCCTTCCAATACTTACCCCGCAGTCTATTGACTGCTGCATCAACCTCCTCGGTACCTAGGAAGGATATGCCATCCTCTTCTACTATTGGCAGCGTTACCATTGGTGGTGGCTGCTGTGGAAACAAACCATCAATGATTTGCCCCACAACATCCGGCTCCATTCGGCTCATGACTGAGAGGCCCTTCAACTTCTTCAGCACTAACTTGTAAGGCTTGCCAAAGGGATCTTCCTCCGCCAAGCTCTTTCCAAGCAGCACTCTTGCTGTCTTTTATTGCTCTCTTCAACCTCTTACGAGTCGGCTGGTATTCAGGTGCGACCGCCCGCGCCTCTTCGCGGCCTCTACTACGCTGGTATATCCGGCGCTGGCGGTTACACTCCTTTCTTAGCTCGGCAATCTTGTTGGTCCACCAATAAACGGCTCTCCTCTTCTTTGGTGGACCTTGCCTGGGCATAGCTGCGTCGCATGCTTTGGTGACAGTTTTGATCATCCTCTCGGCTGCCACCTCCGCATTCCCTTCTTGCTCTTGTCCTTGATCCCATGTAAGGGCAAGGTAGGCAGCTTTCAACAATAATTTAATTAATTAAAATAATATTATTAATTAATAAAATTTTTAAGGAAATTAAAACTTAAAAAATTAACACTTTAAATTCAAGTTACTTGAAAAATGAAATTAATAATAAAATTAATTAATCAATTTACTTCAAGTTTATTAATGATAAAAAATTGATTCAATTATTTTATTTTTGATATTTTTTTAATTAATAAAAATTTAATATTAATATTATTATATATTTTTTAGAAATATTTTATTTTTATATTTTGTGTAGATATAGTTTTGAAAATTTTATTCCTGTTTTTTTTTTTTTTTCAATTTTTTAAAATAAATTATTATGATTATGATTTAATTAAAAATTTATCGAAATAATTTTTAATTTAAATATATTCATAATTAAATAAATAAATTTTCTTTATTAAATTAATAGTTATTTAAATAATTTTATAAATAAATTTTTTATTGCAGAGGGAACAGGATTTAGGCGAACCAAGTTACAGAAAATACGCCACGGCGTCCAAATGAATGCGGCGTCTGAATGATTGCTGCGCCTAATTGTCGGCGCCTGATCGTCGGCGCCTATATGACCGTAACCCAAAATAATGTTTTCATCAATTTTCCCGTTAGGCTTAGACAATTTTTTCCCGGGCTGACCCAGCTGAATTCCGGAGCAAACCGGGTTTCCAGGCCAGGACTTTTCCGGGATTTCGGAGTTTTCCGAGACCGGTAGACACCCTGCTGCTACGATGGTAGGAAAGAGATACAGGCACGCAACAAATTTTTTAGTGGGGAACCCGCTATCTATTTTGTTAAGGGGATTACATCCTCAGAAAACGTCCGTGTCCTGGAGTTTCTAAGAACTGCGTGACGTGACGTATAACGCTTTATGACATCATCAATGATCTTAACTTTAGGGCAGGGCCGGATTGAGGGGGGGCCCAAGGGGCCCAGAGCCCCGGGCCTCCACAAATTACCAAATTAGTCATATTTGTTGTAGAGACAACTGAATAAGAAGCATCACTTAGGTTAAGAGACAGATCGATCCTCCTGGGCCCCAGGGCCACACAATCTTAAATCCGGCCCTGCTTTAGGGACATGGAAAAATTTCAAGCTATATATTCAATATATTGTAGTCATTTAATCAGACGGTTCACAAAATGTCTCAGAATTTAGTAAAATAATGTTGCAGAGATGTATTGCATTACTCGACTTTTTTGGTCATTTTATGTGATAAAAATTCAAAAGTGGCATTACATTCAAGGTAGAATTTGATCGATCGCACGAAGCTGCCCTAAGATTTTCCTCAGCTATTTGTAATCATATCTGTATTTGGGAGGAATGAATTCCTCTAAAAACAAAAATTGCTAACGAATCTCTTGCCCTACCCGTATGAGATTTTTTCAGTTTTGTAAAATGTTGAAGATGAAGCGGTCGTGAATTCTCGGTTTAGAATACCCAGTACCGTGAATACGATTTTCTCTGTTAGTTGGGATATAATTTCCTTCTTTTGCTTCAGATTTCGTAAAATAAAATCTCTAGGTAGAACATTCGGTGGACTGTATATGTCAGCCATCGTATCTTGTAACCTGTTCATTCCGTTCAAATCTGAAAATATTGACATCTACCTCAAGATTAGTTATGATCTTATTCAAGGGTCACGTGGCAGTGCGAACCAGTTTATTCAGATAAGATATACTCGCGGCCTCATCTGTATACCAAAGAATATTTCCGAAAGTTCATTTTGAAATTCGAATAAAATATAGAACTGGTTTGTTCTTGTAAAGAAGTACCTATACTTGTACAATATTTGTGATATCGATTCGAAACGTTGAAAAATTAACATCGAGAATAGTATAATATATTTTATAATTATTGTATACGGAAAAGATCGAGGAAATAATATTAGAATCTCGGTATGGGAGCAGTCCGCCAATTATTATCCTGTTTATCATCTGTCAAGATTACGTTATACTTTCTAGGCATTAGGTATGGCAAAAAATATGCCTATAAATTCACACCGCGGACCGGTCGTACGCTTCACACGTGTTGGAGTGTTCGCAGATTCCATAAGAATTTAGTATGTTTTAATCGAAAACCCATATACATACGCTTGGAGAAAGGCCAAATACGTTAGACAGACGTTATAAAATTCCATTATGTAATTTATATTTAAAAAAAAAAGAAAAAAGATAATAATACTGTTATTAAGACAGGTAAACAAGTTTATATAGGAGGCCAACGTGCGTGAACTTTTACCGACTTTGCGGAGGAAAGAAGTAACATTCCGGCCACCCGCTTGTTTAATCCATTTTTAATGATCTATTATACTATTTTTCGTTCTTTTAAATTTCAAAAGCCGCCGAACAAGTGTGGGAGAACTTTCAGATGTTCCAACTGAGAATGTGATCTAGATTTTTCAACTTTTATGGAAAATGATTCATGACCGTCGACCTATTAAATTTTTATACTAGCGACTTCGAGTATAACTCCTTAGTCTTTGAACCTTCGTATGTTGACTGAATTTTTTTGGACAACTCGAAAGCGTATCTTACGTAGTGATATCATAATTTTGTCAAAATTTTCTCTCATCTAAAAACTTCACTCTAAACTGCTCGATTTTTTTCATAAAAATATTACATGTCGTAGCTACTTGACGTGATTAGACACTTTACAAAATGACCTAAATTTTGATCAGATAATGTAACGGATCAACTCCTTGAACGTACATTCCAATGGTGGCCAATAGTGAACAAAACAATGTAACACGGTGATATGATCAGATTTATGGTCATTTCATAAAATTTCATCGGTCACTGATATTGTCTCTTAAATTCTTTCCCCTTCAATTAGTATCTCATTACTAGGATGATCGGAAGAGACGGAAAATAAAGATAAATTTGAAATAGGCAATTATATACTAGTGAACTTGCGGCCCCTAATGCAGAAATATTTCCTCACAACTCCGACTCCTCTTAATTAAATCTTGCGACATCAATTGAGAAATTTATGCATCACTGAGGAAAAGGGAAAGGCAAAAACCAGTTTGGTGGTGGCCAGGAGTTTGCAGAATGTTCTTGAAAACCCTCTACCATCCTATACCAGAAGAAGATACAGGAGAGCGTAGTGTACAATAATCACTTCCATGACAGTTCAACCTGTGAAAATGTAATACTATTATTGCCATTTTATCTGACCAAAAAAGATAATATTTCTTATACACCCAAGAATAATAGTTCTAGAATCTTTTTTACCTCTTTGTGACCTTATCAATCAGTTATAGTTTTCTTCGAGTAACAAACTCTGTTCCAAAAAAAAAACCAAAATTAGTGAAGCAATTGCATCTTGGGTAGCAGTACTGAGAAATTAGAATATAAAGCGTCTGCTTGTCGTGGATCTAATGTACAGGTGCAAGTTCAGTAAAGTAGTGGTAAGCCTACCTCCTGAACTGGCTGAACTCCTTTTGATCTGGGAGAGTAGTATGCAGTTTGGTCTTATATTGTTGGTCATACTCCATCTGTCACACAATTTTCTAACCGCCCCTTTCAACTTGGCTTGCATGTGGTGGATGAGAGTTTTGTGAGAGTATTTGTACGCTGCCTGTAACTGCTCAAGCTTAGCCATGTACTCGAATTTAGGATGGATCACAATTAAATCTTGCCTTTCTTTCCTAAGTCAATTCTTTGAAGCTGGTGCAGTTTTATTTTTCACCGTGTGAACATCTTCCTCTAAAGACTCATCTTCACTGGACAGTAGCGTATCCGGGATTTCAACAAGGGGGTGATATGAGCAGAAATGTTGCTCGTGAGTAATCAAAATTTTCAATCCCATCTCACTTCTCTCCTACAGCCCTACCAAAAATACCCCTCCCCCCTCCCTGG
This sequence comes from Aspidiotus destructor, assembly GCA_035079395.1. Taxonomy (NCBI): domain Eukaryota; kingdom Metazoa; phylum Arthropoda; class Insecta; order Hemiptera; family Diaspididae; genus Aspidiotus; species Aspidiotus destructor. The sequence continues at coordinate 1,948,780 of JAVHKZ010000003.1, read as the reverse complement.
ATGGATAAATCCGACGCCGACGTGTCTCCGCTGACTACATCTTCCCCTGACTCTTCTTCCTCAGGAGGTACATTGGATTCCAATCCAACTGTCTGCGCAATTTATTGGCAGTTGGTCTGGCATCAGTTTCCTTTATTGTGCATGTTCTTGGTCGTCCTTCCTGCTTCCCAACCGTTGCATTCTGTTGCACTGCGCTGAACATCTCCTTGGGCGCACTTGTTTGATAGTTTCTCTCTTGGGTACAATGTACTTCCCGTCGGTAGTTTTGATCTTAGGCCGTCTTGTTGCGGTTGGCAACTTTCTGGTCGCAGAGTACGACTGTATGCTGCAAATTGCGGAGATACAATGCTCGGAGGAGCTAGCAAATTCTATTCAATTTCACTTCCATCGTCTTCAACCTCAGCAACAGAAATGGCGTTCAAGTCATCATTAGGAACCTTGACGGGCGGCGCGTACCATTTGTACTCTTCCCATATTCCAATGTTTTTCAGGTTCGTCCCGCACCTGAAATGAAGCAATTTCTATAAATTTGTTGTTCAAGTTAAAATTGAATTCGTACGCAAACCGCTCTAGTGCGCAGAATCAAAAGAACAAAGATATGTCAGTTGCGCAAGTATGCGCAAAAGCACGTGAAGGTTGCTCGAAGGTATGCATTGGTTCACAGAGTTGAAAAGCTAGCTGAAAGCGGAAAACCTGAAATGAATTCCAACATGGGAAGCCGAAAGTCAAAAGCCAATAGCTGAAAGCTGAAAGCCTGAGTATTTTGAGTAGACAAATTTAAGAAGTTGAAAGCTGTAAGTTTTTTTTTGAGAAAGAAAGCTAAAAGTCAGAAGCTAAAGTTTTCCAACTCAGCTGGTTTACAGAACTCAAGAGCAGTGTATTGCAGCTGAAATATTCAGCTTCAGCTTTTGGCTTAGACTTTTGACCTTGAAAAATATAGCTTGGGCTTAGGCCTTTGACTATATAAACTACCAGTGAATGGGAGTATGGACTGATATTAGTATTCCACGCGTCGATGCCGTCATGGTGCGAAAGGAGGGAATATAGCGCCTAACGCGTAGCTTGTAGTTGGGGTCTGCAACCTGATGCACAAATCTATTTTGTAAAAATTGCGCCTCACGTAGTTAGATGTAGCATGGATTATGCAACTAACGATACAAATCTATTTCGTTGTAACCTTCCCCTTTCTTCCTCACCGCGATGTCCGCTTCAAACAACCGCTCCGCAGAGGCCTTGTAATATCAGTCCATACTCCCATTCACTGGTAGTTTATATAGTCAAAGACTTAGGCTTTTGGATCGAAAAGAATTTAGCCAGCTTTTGGCTTATTTTCAGCTTTTCAATTATTGGGAAAATTGGACACAAAATGGAGAAAAGGAGCTCTGTTAAGAGTACGAAATTATAATTTGCAAAATTCATTGAATTTTGGATTTTTAAAAATATTAATTTTTTTGAAACTATAATAACTATCTCAGTTTCTCTCTTTCAATTCAATCAAAAAAGTTGCTTTTTCCTGTTTTTTTTTTTTTTTTTACTAAAAAAACATGGTTTTATACAAACTCAGGGCCGTGCCTACCATATGATGACATGAGCAAGTTGCCGGGGCGCCAAGTCTCCAGGGGCGCCAGAAACGTACCGAAAAATGGGAATTTGGTTTATATTTATAACTTGATCGACTTGATTGATGGTTTACAGCACCTAAATTTCATATGATAAGCATAAATCAAGATTCAGCGGGTCCTTTTGAAGGTTTCTGTCTTTGGGGGCACTCATCTTGGATTTTGCACAGGGCGCCATAATAGCTTCGCACGGCCCTGTACAAACTTTTCAAGATTCAGAAGGAGCCAAAAGCTAGTCAAAGAAATTTAGCTGAATCAAGCATTTGGCTTCCAGAGGTGCGCTTGAGGCTGACTTTTGGTCTTGTTTTATCAGTAGAAATTTGGTTGAATTTGACTTGGTTGCAATACACTGCTCGAGAGGAAGAAACCTAATTAAATTCATTAACCTATCTTTATTGTCTACTGTATACCGTTACTGTCCACATCTGGCTCATTATCAAATTGAGCTCTCTCAGCCGAGTTCAAAAATCTATTATTGTAGTTCAGATTATCATCATTCAACGTAGTGATGGGAACTATCGATAGTTTTTGGAAAAAACAATCGGGAAAAACGATAGTTTTGTGAAAAACCATCGACAGTAGTATTGTCGATACATAGTTGGAAAATTTTTCCTTTTCTTATCAAAATCACAAAATTGATGAGATTCTACTGATAACACATTTGAAAGAAAGAGAAAGGAACTGGAATGTCAAATAGTCGACCGTTCACCATTCACTTTTGGTCACATATGTGCTTTTTGGGTGTAGGCCACGTTTTTATGGTATTTCTTAGTCGCATCTATCATCTGGTAACACTAGAATACATTCCTCGACAGGATTTTCCAAAACAATAACGATCAGGAGAAAAGTATTTATCCCACAAGTAGCGCAGTTACTTTTCTCCTAATCAATGTTTTTCATTCAAACTATCGATAGTTTCAGCTATCGGGACCATCGATAGCGTGAGACTATCGACTGTCGCCCATCACTAATTCAACGGATCGTATTTTGAGGGAATAACTCTTTTGTTTAGTTCCGATGTTGATATTGAGGAGCGCTAGGCAACTTCTTCAACCAGATTTATATTAGTCATTCTCCACTTTAAAAATATAGTTCACAGAAATTGAATTTCTGGATTCAGTTTTTTCTTCTTGACGATGTTTGTAATGAAATATTTAGGAGGCTTTTGAAGAGGTTTTCTCGTGATAACTCACATCAGTCTACCGTAAGGAAGTTCCCTGTAGTACTTCGTCTAAAAATGACAATCCTAGTGCTTTTGGTGAATTGAAAATAGTCTTTCGCGATTGGTTTTCTGGGCGCTTCGGGGAGTTTTCTTGTGACAAATCACATACTTCGAATACGTAAAATTTGGATAGAATTATGACAAGATAATCAACATAACATATTCAGATGATAGAAATTCAAAAGTCATATCAATATGAAATTCTCTTTAATGAATGATAATAAAGAGCAAGCGAGATAGAATGAAATCGAGATAAGTCCATGACTTGACGTTCTTTCCAAATGGAGAAATTGAAAAAAAAGAAGAGCTTTGATCCTTGTAGTTTTTCTTCTGATGGATAACCAAGTTGCTAGGCGGAGAAAACTCGTCTATTCTCAAAATTGTTATGATGTTAATTAAATATCACTTTCATTGGTGGTGAAATTACTTTCGAAAATAAGACTCTTGTCAAACATTAAATTCATTTTTTACGTTCCCACTTCCATCTTTTGAGAAAAGGGAGACGAAAAATAGGCTTTTTCTTACGCGGAAATGGACTTTTTGTACAAGGCGTAAACGAGAAAGAGAAAACACCTTTTCTAGGCCGGATCATTTATGAAAATTCTCAATGTCAGTTTAGGGACAGACGGAATTGACGTCGCGTCACCTGTTGTTAAACAGGATGAAAATATGAAACTCTTCAAAATATTTGCCCGAGTGAATGATTTACTGCTCAAGATCAACGGTGCAGATGAATTATTAAATCATTTTTAACACGAATAGGGTCATCGAGTTCATTTATGGTCAAACAGTCACAACTGTCACCATTTTGTGAAATGAATAACAATATTTTCTCCCATCATAATTATTAGCGTAAGAGAAAGATTGACTTTGATAATAAAAACAAGTTTCTTCTCCCTTTTTTCTTTCTTTTCTTTTCTTTTCTTTTACCAAGATCAATAATATATTATGCATTACTCCGTGAAATTAAGTTTCAATGCGCTAATCAAGGGGATATACGAGTATAATACCGACAATTTATTGACTTTCAATGTGATAATAATAGACTGCAATTATTTCATTTCAAAAGAAGTATTACTATAACTCGAATAAGGAAACCAAGTAACGTCCAGCGAGTTACCAAGTTAGAAACTGTCGTTAGACATTGAATAATAAGGCTGTAACCGTTCGATTGTTCCATGACAACTTTGTTTACCGGAAGACTATTTATTCACTCTTATTATTTCATTGATGGCATTTTTAGAAGAATAAAATTTTTATGAAGTAGAAAGTTTCAGAGAGAAGACGAAAAAATTTTTCTTATTGAGCAATTCTTCTCTTTAATTTACTCGGATATTCACGAATAAGAAAGCGATATACCACAATAAAAAAAAAAAAAAGTAGTTTCTTTATTGTCCATGTATCGATTAAAACGAACAATCTTCCATGGATTGAAAAACAATAAAGATTGTCACAACAACGAATAAGGTCTCGCGTATTGCTCTGCCTTCCTGATGCACTACTTCCAGCAAAAGCCAATAAGGAAGATTTTGGAGAAAAATAGAAGTACCGATGAATTTTTGTCGAAAATAAAGATGCTCTCTTCAATAAAAGATATTGCGTTCAGAGCAACTGGTTTTTGTTCTTGATTACATTTCATTAGTAAAATACAAAATAACTTACGGATGAGAATGGAGCCTGAAAATTAGGCGTTGTCCGAAGCATTCATGAGGAACAAATCTAAGTTATTAATGAAGCAAGACCGGTATATCGAATTGTTTTCCTACCGAAAATATTAAATTATTCTTTCAGAAAGAGTCCCTGGTCTGCATTCTTATGTAAGATAGTGCTGCATTATTTACAATTTTAATTAACAGCAGCTACAAAAACATCCTTACGACAACGTATATTTTCCTCTCTTTTTTTTCGGGGATGATGTTGAAAGAAGAAAATCAATAATAAAAAAGAGAAAAATAGAGTTGATGATGTCTGTTGAAGTAAAAAATATATGTACTTCCAAGATAGAAAAAGGATGAGGACTTCCTCGTCAGAAGTCGAATAATCAAACTATCAATGAAGAAGCAATATTCGGTCTCATTTTTTTTGTTGACTGGGAAGCTGTTTTGAAGGTCATTTGAGGAAAACTGATGCCGCCGACTTTCCGGAAAATTTTGGTTAAGAAAAGGGTGAAAATTCTGACCTACTTTCGGGACTTGGAAACATTCCGACCATCGAACGAAGTGTGATTCAGAATTGGTGCAAATTGATTCTCGTCAAGTACTCCGTATCGCGATTGGCTGAAAAATCGTCGTAAAAGTAAAACCATTTCCTTGCTGTAAAAGCCTTCATAAGCTACGAGTTTTTTTTTCTACTCTGTTCTCTAGTATGTAGTTTGTTGCAATCACTACGCAGGTGGATTTTTCATGCAAAACTTTCCGACATTCTGTGTTCCTGTATCTCCATAAATGGTACATTTTTCTCTTTTTTCTTGGGAATGAACTCGACTACAGAACTCGCGAATTTCTCGCTCCGATTTCCTAACTTCATTCCTTACGGACCCGGTGGTGCGAATTTATTGGGACATGGTTATAACTAGCCCTTGCAGCGAGATTGCCCGCTACACTTCTTATAGGTAATTTAAACTGGTGCTTTCTTGTTCAAGGTCGTCCGCAGAGACTTATCAAGATGATCTATGCACTGAACGGGTGTCCCTATTTCACTACGGCTATTAGTCATCTTCTCCAGCTGGCCTGAATCAGTCTAAACAGTTACCTTATGATGACAGTCGGAAAAGAGAGAAGAGTGGTTTAGTCATCTTCTTCTCCAGCTCGAGTAGGTGGAGGGAGAGAAAAACTTATACTAACATGCAAGTTACATTTATGTGCTGCATGTAAATGGTCCAAGACAAGAGACTTACGTGGGCAAATGTTATCATAAATACATATAGTTATATACATTATGGGTATTAGTGATCGACATCTTAGTTTATGCTAAAATAGAAGAAAATGTTGATCCACGCTGTTTGTTTAGCACTCCATTTTGAGCCTATGGTAAAAGGAAATAGCTGCAATCTCTCAGTACTTTCGCATTCAGGTGCGGTGTGGTGGTAGTTGTGAACGAGTACATATATGTGATAAATATGATTTGTTACATCTTGAGAAAATGATATCCTACTGCTGCCTGTCCAAGTCCTACAACATTCAACTAGGGTTACAGGAAGTCGCTGTCTTCCCAGGCTAATACATGCAACAGCAGCCTGGAGTCCTGGTGGATCTTTGTTGTTTTGTCAGCTACCGCCCGAAGGCATCTTGAAGTTTGGTGCGAAAGCCCTGCCTAGTTGGTTACAGTTGTTCGCCAACTAGGAGCATTGTCCGAGAACGGTTAGCCCACCGACTTACTGTGGTCTTACATCTAAGCTGGATGGAGTTGATGATGCGAAAGTATAGGTTCTCTATGTCTTCCACAACTCCAGCATCACTTCCTGCACATAGGGTATATGGTGCTCTTGGAGTCTGTCCCAGTCCGACCATGAATCGCATGCACTCTGTCAGCACGTGTTCGGCTGTCTCCGGGTACCCAAATCCACTAGCTGGACGGAGTTTGTAATTTTCTGGCGTACCTGATTTCACGCGCTTCAGGTAGGCTTTGAAGCAGCTGTAGTCAGATATTGCTTGCGACGACCAGAATGTTGGTGGGGCCTTGATTCTCGAAGCCGTCATGAACGGTTGGGAACAATTGTTGGGGCCACTTCTCTGGCGCTATACTTTCCCAGTCTCTGTTCCATTCTTCCGTGGTCATTGGCTACTTTGGCGAGAGAGACAGGTTCGCCATGTAGCATAAGGCCACCTTCAGTCCCCAATGAGTAACAAGCATACCTTTCGAAAGAAGCCATTTGACTGACCTCTCGACTATATGAAGGTTGAGTGGTGGGTATTGATTCAACGTATTCACCAAAATACGGCCTCAAAGACTACTACCATTCAAAAAATTAACCCCCTAAGATCATTGAAACCCCTGCTTCTCCTTTGGTCCTCCTCAAATTGAAACTCCCGTCACAAAGAAGTCATCCTCTGCCGTTCCAACTCCCCCCCCCCCTTCCCACGTCTTCACGCTCTTTCGTCTCGTGACTACTGCCAGTCAGATAACTTCCTTGTTCAACATCTTTTCTCATGTCCTGTCCCACCTACAACGTTTCATTATCTATATCCCTTATTATCTCTACACTACGCAACAACTCTGGAACCGTCTCCAACTACCTACGTTCTACCTGTTCCTTTCAACTGATTTGATTATGGATTATGTAATTATAATTGAGTTCATCGTGTCACCAAATGAACGCGAGCTGATGGACCCGTTTTGAGCTGTTGCATAGCTCGTGATTATAAAAAAAATGAAAAATTAAGGTGCTACCGCAAATTTTTCAAGGGCAGCGGGGAATCCGTAAGTTCCGTGACCCGCGACAAGCGGTGTTTTTAAAATTAGAAGTTGGATGCGAAATTTTTTGAAAAGTCGAAATTCAATCAAAACTTCCGCTCGGAAGTTGAAACTTTTCCAAGTCCCCTTTCTATTGTACACAGCTTCGAAGTCGGAATTCTTCCATATCTCCTCGTATCATTTATATAGGCCGGAAGTCGAAATTTCTTCAAGCCCCCCGTCTGTCATGTATAGCTCGAAGGTTGGAATTTTTCTAAGATAAGAAAAAACCGGACGCGTCTGGCGCCTATCCTATAAGGGTTTCAAGTCTAGATTTTTCCAAGCCCTATTACTTTAAATTGATGACGTCATCAACCTCAGACGCGCTCGCAAAAATTTTCGGATGATGTCCCCCAACAAGAGGGCTAACGAGTTACCTGCTGAAGGAAAATCTATTTTTGTTATGGAAAAAAAGATCGGTCATCGAGTGAATTGTCTTCACAGTTGTAGTATCAGGTGATGAAGTCAGGAAGAAACATCGTCTTTACTTGCTGACCAGAGGCGCGTAACGGAGTTCCTCAATGACGAATTTCTTCATACGTCCTAGTTACAAATTTGTACAAAATGATTTTACATAAAATATAGTAGAAGAAATTAAAAAAATTACGAAGTCTGGGTACATGTTATAGCAGAGCAAAAAAAAGCGCACAATCTTCAACAATTCTTTGAAATTCTTACAATACCAGAACAAATATTCGAAAAATCAACGAGCACTTTACGAATTCGATAAGATTTTCGCATACTATTCCACGTTCTCAGCAATTAAGTGAATCACACGCAACATAATATTATGTACCTCCAATTCGAAACCAATTTTTCGCTCACTATCGGAAAAGTGTTCGTCGTTTTTTTTCTCTCTTTTTTCTTCAATGAATATTTTGACTGGCTGCTCGAATGTAAGACAAGGACGTAGATAAAAAGAGAGGGAATTCTCCACGTTTGGAAATTAGTATGAGTTTGTCGAAGAATAGCGATACTTCTTTTAGCATTAGACTCTAATACGGAAGTTCCATATTTGTACATCCTCTAACGTTTGTTTTTACTATTTTCTTTCCCCTTCACCTAAAGAAACTGAATAACCTTCACATTGTCGTTTCTGATCAATACAGCTGATCCAAATACGTACATGTTATGAAGCCGCAATGAAGTCACTGTAATCGATCATTTAACCTCGAGCAACAAGCGCTGCACGATATATATTTATATTGGTAGTAATTTAGAGCGCATATCATTTACAAAACAACTTCCTGTAGCGCATTTGTCACCCTCGGTAATATACTTGAGTAATATAAAACCAACACCGTGTCGCTGTTTTCTTCCCTCTGAGCAAACATTATTCCGACACTCACTAATTGTCGCCGTAGTCGGGGTCCCCGTTTTATTAAATTTCGTCGAAACCTCAGAAATGTATTTTACATTTTATTAACTGTTCCTAGAAGCGTGCTTTATCTAACTACCAACTCACAAATCAACTCTACAACCTACGATACCCGAATTTATGAAATACGACTCTCCTTTCGAATTTCACTTCGAATCCTATCAAGTTTTGTATCTAGTATTATTGTTGTCTTACGTATTATTATTATCTTCTTTTTTTTTTTCTCAATTATAAATTCCAATATTTGTCACATGTCGAATTTACGAAATTTTCGGGACCGAAATTCGTATACTGCAATACGCTGAGTCATTTCTACGCTCGAACTAGTGACTCATATACCCTTAACCGTATAGATTTTATCCGCATTACGAAAGCTCTACTAAAGGTTACTGTGACATTATAATTCAAAATATCACAATAACGTATACGTGATAAGAAGACGTAGCCAAGGAATTTTCCTAAGTTGCAAAGTCGAGGGAATAAATAGGTGAAACACGAGTCGATGGAAGAAATCGTAAATAATCGTGTTGTAGTCTTACAGCGGAGTGCGGGGACATTTATTTGCAGGACTTTTGTTCGTAGGACAATTGTTCGCAGACAATTATTCGCAGGGTAATTTTTCGCATCACAAAGAGGTGTACTTGAAATTGTTAGCACGTTGACGCCAATGTCGAACTTATCATCGCTAGCCAGCTGCTGCCTAAGCGGAAGAATGTCTATTTTGACAGTTCTCCAAAATTGATGAGGATGAGGTTGATCGTACTAGTGATGACGAGAATGACGAATTTTCAGACTCCCTGCTCATGTACTTATGCGGCCTTGCCCATAATATTAACTACACATTTTTGACGATTTCTTTAACATATTTCTAGACGAAGCAAAACTCACTGCTTTGTGGATGGTAGACGTTGTCAGCTGATCTCCTTGCTGTGTTTTCTAGGTAACGCTAACAAGCTTAATTTTCCTGCTAACAACTTCTTGCACCCTCTTTTGTGATGCGAACAATTACCCCGCGAATAATTGTCTTATGAACGAAAGTCCTGCAAACAAATGTCCTAGCCTAGAACCTTACAGCCGGAATGAATTTTTCACTTGAATCTGAAACGATCAGCTTTGCTGTTGAAATGAACCTCGCAAAATTGGGTTAAACTTGCAAAATTTCAAATCAGGGGTCAAGTCGGGTCAGGTCAGAGTAAAGACATGAAACGTGTCAAAATGTATCAAACAAAAGTTGTTCCTTGGTGAATATCCCATCAAATGTGATGGTATTTGACTTTACGTGCAGGTTAAATCTTTCAAGTATGGCCCAGAAATGAGTTTTTGCGTGTAAGGTTGCCAAATCAATATTTGATCAGAAAATATTTCAAACAAAAGTTGTTTTCTGTTGGATTTCTTGCTATCTAATGTCATATTTAACTTTACATTAAACAAATCAATTAACGCTGAAGAGGTGTTGGATGTTGGGGGGGGGGGGATAAGTCGTTTCTGGTTGATTACAGTTTCGCGTGCCGATATGAGAAATATACTTCTTCGCAATACACACGTGGTAACATTGTCGCGTTTCTCACGCATTCAAGCCGTGAAGAGTAATTATTGAAACAGAAGACGAACGATAACTATACTGTTGAACTCTCGGAATACCATGTGGACCATACACTGGTTTTAACCTCTCTTCTATATTCATATTTCAAGGACATTCCTGTATTCAGGAGCTGAATTCTATTTTTATATCGTCCGTGAATTAGGAGAACTAGTTCGGCATTTGAATATGCGTAGTCGCGTTCTGTACTGTCGCAAAAGCCTTCTTTCAGTCACTTTTTCAGCTGTAGCTTATTGTTTATTTGCGGGAAGCCTCTGAAAGATTGCTCACAAATTTCTAACGTTTACGAAAAAGGACTGGGAGCAATTTTGAAGACTGATAAATTTCAAAAATGTGATGCGTTTTGCGAAAACCCGGCTCACGGTGAAAAAAAAATCGACCTCCATATTTTGACGGATTTCGATTCTGCGTTAAGAATTCGATCCAGATCCGTCAAAATATGGAGGTCGATTTTTTTCCACCATAAGCCGGGTTTTTGCAAAACGCAACACAAATATGGTTTAGACGAGAAAATTACAAATATATCTGGTCAAAATTTTGTTACGCATCTTGCGTCTCACAAGGAAAAGTGCTTGCGCAAACTCAATCTTGAATTGAGCATTGCGCTTTAATCCCATCTTAGAATGATCCTCACCTTACAACCTCACCATCCTTCTTACTTCTCTCATGAATCTATTCTTGATCGTCTTCAATTCCCTAGCATCACTCATGCTATCTCGAGCCCCTCTCTTTCGCATCCTCTCATAAATAATTATATTCATGCTCTCATCGCCACTTTCTATGCCACTTCCATCCTAACACTCTTCATCTTAGTACTCAGTCTCAAGGGCATCTCATGGAATGAGAAAAATCGAAACGAAGACAAAGTGCCGCCAATCAACCATCAGTCAATCTCTTTTTCCTTCTCTCTTGCTCCGATCCTTTCCAAACACATTGAGAAATACGTCACCCAAGCCTGAGGTCACACGCAAAGGTACCCCCGAAAGTGCTCTTGTATGCTAAGTGTACGCTTGAGATCTTTTGACATGTTTCATGTCTTTGCTCTGGTCTCATCCTTATGGGAATTTTCACTGTGGTAGTGACTCTGAAATCTGCGAGTCCGAGGCCCCCCCCCCTCGAAAGGGACTTGAAAAAATTTCGAGAAAATTTTCTCAGGTGTGATTCTGAAATCTGCGAGTCCGAGTCCGAGGCGCGGTAGTTTAGCTTAACCTATTATACAAGGCGTATGCTAGACTTATACTCGGGTATGGGACTTGGAAAAATTCCGGGCTCTTCTATACCTCTCTATTAGCTAGTATAGGGACTTGAAAAATTTCGAGCTCTGTAGTTTCTAGCTAGCTTATCCTAATATAATGAAAATGCGTAGGCTAGATTTATACCAGGCTAAAAAAACTCCAAGAGCCATTATGAAGCTATTAGCTCGTGACCTCAAAAGTGGGTGACGTCATAGGTCGGTGACCTCAAAGTTGGTAACGTCAAAAGTGGGTGACCTCAAAAGTCGGTGACGTTATAGGTCGGTGACGTTGAAAGTGGGTGACGTCAAAAGTGAGTGACGTCAAAAGTGAGTGACGTCAAAAGTGGGTGACGTCATAAGTCGGTGACGTCATTGGTCGGTGACGTCGTAGGTCGGTGACGTCAAAATTGGGAGACGTCATTAGTTGGTAACGTCATAGGTCGGTGACCTCAAAAGTTGGTAACGTCAAAAGTGGGTGACCTCAAAAGTCGGTGACGTTATAGGTCGGTGACGTCATAGGTCGGTGACCTCAAAAGTGGGTGACGTAAGAAGTCGGTGACGTCATAGGTCGGTGACCTCAAAAGTCGGTGACCTCAAAAGTCGGTGACCTCAAAAGTCGGTGACCTCAAAAGTCGGTGACGTCATAGGTCGGTGACGTCATAGGTCGGTGACCTCAAAAGTTGGTAACGTCAAAAGTGGGTGACCTCAAAAGTCGGTGACGTTATAGGTCGGTGACGTCAAAAGTGGGTGACGTCATAGGTCGGTGATGTCATAAGTCGGTGACGTCATAGGTCGGTGACGTCATAGGTTGGTGACGTCGTAGGTCGGTGACCTCAAAAGTCGGTGGCGTCATAGGTCGGTGACCTCAAAAGTCGGTGACGTCATAGGTCGGTGACGTCAAAAGTGGGTGACGTCATAGGTCGGTGACGTCAAAACTGGGTGACGACATAGGTCGGTGACCTCAAAAGTGGGTGACGTCATAGGTCGGTGATGTCAAAAGTGGGAGATGTCATAGGTCGGTGACGTCAGAAGTGGGTGACGTCAGAAGTCTTCAATCCTGGTCCGCTTACAACATGAAGTATACTTAAGTAGACTTATACTAGACCAAGCGAGTGTGCCGCTCTAAAGCCTTAGCCTAAAATATTCTTAAGTAGGCTTATGTCATAAAAGACACTTGAATGATCTCTTGAACGAGAACTCTCAAATATTTTTGTCTCGCATTATCCACAACATATCTGACTGGGCAAAATTTTGAAAAGACGTGAAACATGATCTTTATCTTGCTGGCTTCGAACATAGAGATACATGGAATGCGTCATACATGGAATGCGTGTAATGTACTTGGCTCCTTATATCGCTTCGGCTCACTATTTTCTTCTCATTATTTTAACACAGTAACGAGCCAAAGTAAGAAGCCAAGGTACATGTGAGCGTCAACCAAAACGTGATACACGCATTCCATGTATCTCTATGTTCGAAGCTTGTTGGCTGCGCTAAGAAATCCAATACCCCCTAAAGTCATTGTTTCGAATTCCCGGAGGAGGTAGGCATCCCTATTTAATATGGTCGAGTCTTTGGGCTCATTTCAAACAAGCTCGTTTAAATTAAAAATAACTCCCATCTCCTGAGACTCCTCAAATCAATTCAGTCGCAGAGACGAAATAACCATGACGAGGGTGAATGAAATTCAGTTGTATGAGACTACCGTATAAGTTTCTACCATTTTATTTCAACCTTCTATTTCTTATTTTGACAATTTTCCTCTTCCATCTTTCCTCATGAAGCATTAAATGATCACCGTAGATGTGATCATCTTTTCTCTTGTTACAAAGCAGGTCTTACATTCAACGCACCTTTTTTGTCTGCATTAATGGGATCAGGGGAAGGGAGGCAAGGAGTGTTTGTGATATTTCAGTTTTCTTGATTGTATGCTTTTCTGCTAGAATTTTGAGACCTCCCCCTCACCCCTCCATCAACGTTCTCTTACAATCCGAGTCAGTTGATCTATTTTGAAAGTCGTATAGATCAATTTAGGGGATATTTAACGAGGAACAACTTAGATGAAATTTCAATCTTTTGAAATATAGGCAAGTACTGATTTCGAATCTTGATTTAATACCGTCGTCTTATGAACTAATCCACCTAGGTTGGGAGTAAAATGGACCATTTCATAGGAAATTTGTCGAGGAACAACTTTCAATTCAAATATTTCTTGATACGTAAAATCGCAATTTTGCGAGATATGAGCGATTTTGGGCATTCAAAATCTCATGACAAGATTAGATGCCATCGCAGAATCTGTCACGTCATGAAGAGTTGGATTGCAAAAATTGTAATCCCTCAATATTCCCTCAAAAATGATTACTTCACTGACGTAGACGTTTCCTGAGAATGACCCCCAACAAAATATGTAACAGGTCATACTGTTTTATTTGGCCTAGACTTTTCTGTACGCAAGGTAACGTAACAGTGAAGGTCGAACGTAGATCAAGAAAATTCTAGGCCCTAGACAATTTACCGAAAATGATGTCACTAATGAGCGAACGCAGACGTTTTCTAAAAATGTTCGCCCAATGAAAGACTGACGTTAAAAATTGAAGAATATATTAAACTATGTAATTAATCAGAAGACACGTTTTAATGTCCATAAAAATTACTGTACCATCAACATATAGGTACACTAATAGTTTTTCTTTCACCCAGTAAAGCGGTAATGGTAGAGTATTATGAAATTTATTTACAACTCACAACCTTTGAACTTTATTATGAATTTGGCGAATCACATCTTGAAGGTTGTTTTCCTCTTATACGTACACTGATATTGACGTGTTTTATGGCTTTGCTGAACCCTATTCTAAAGTTTAGATTCTACGTCCGAACAGGTGAACGGACGCAAGCACACCTTTCAGCCTAAGTCTAGCTTGATTCGTTAGTGTAAGCATTCAGTGGAAGGAAGGAAGAGGTGTAACTCCTTGATCCCAGAAAATCTAGACGCTATGTGAAAACGAAAGTTTGAAAGTTTTAAGCTGAAAGCGAAATCCAGAAGCTAAATTGAATCTTGAAGGCCAAAAGCGTATTTAGCTTCTCCACTTGTGGCATAGCGTTTCACAATAAGAACAATAAAGAAAAAGAAATGAAAAGTCGAAAGCTGAAAACTAAATGTCAATAACCAAACGATTTTTGGAAGCTGAAAGCGAAATCTGAAAGCTAAATTAAGCCAAAAAAGTCAAAAGCAAAAAGCGCAAGTTTTATTATGAAATCAAAAGCGAAAGTTTTATCGTTCAGCTTTCATACTCTGCTGAAAACTACCCCGATGACGTCATAGGCTGGGCTATGTTACGTTTCAGGAGATGATTTCATGCCATCCGACCAGATTTTTATGCGTTTCAAAACGGAGTTTTGTCGTTCGACGCGACGTACTCCAAAACTCATCTGGGTATCTACGTCGTATATATCTTGAGATTTGCGTCACGAGCTGATGATGTCATAGAAACTTGGAAAAATTTTGACCGTCGCCACTTTGAGACCTGTACCCTTTGCATTTATTCCACTAGGCTTGTAATACCGTATAATCATTTTCTTCTCCGACGGAAATAGCTACTTTCGAAAGCAGTCCGAAGCTCTGCACTGCGTGAGGTAGAAGTCCGAAGAGTTTCAAATACTATCCTTTTCGATCGTGTAATAATATCATGATTATTATTTCCATTATCAGAGATGATCATCAAAGAGTCTTGAATGATGAACGAAATTTCAAGAATGTGGAAAATTTCTCTTTCGCTGCATTCCAGCATCTCATCTGAAAGTATGACAGATCTGTGTTCTTATGCAGCTGGATTAAATCGCATTGTTTCAAATATTCAGCGTTACGTTTTACAAGAACTATGCTCATTAAACAAAGAACTCGAGTGAAAGAGGAATTATTTCAAGTACTTTTAGCCCCGCGGATGAAACTACGAAGAACGTGGAAGTATCGTCTTTTTATTTTCTTCTCATGTTGGTAATTCTATTATATAATTTCATCAAATTGAGTAATATAATATATTGGAAGCGCTTGCACCACCTGCAGTGATTTTACTTTACAATAAAATGATATTCGTATTAGCGAAGCTTGCTCTTTCACATCTCTAGAATCTTGACTTTGCGCGAGAATAAGACGAATAATAGACGTTGAAACTAAAGCTAGAACATGTCTCTCTTGTGACATTTTTCGCTACTGACTCAAGTTTTGTTTTTAATTAGCATTTTGTTTTCGTACAAGCAACATTTTTCAAGTCCGTGTGTTACGGGTAATCCTCTCCACTAAGGAGTGTTTGTTCCGAGGACCGATGCTAAAATTCTGAGTCACTCGGAAAAATCGTGTATAATTATATTTTCGTAGCTTATTATGGGGAATTTTGTTCGATTCTTTGTCCTCGGTTTCGCTTTTCCCTCAATACGAAATTAACCATACTACCAAAATTGTGATTGCTGTTTGTGATGAGAAATTGGGGTGATGGGATGAATTGCAAACAATACGGAACGTCCAAAACCAGTCAACATGATAACATCAAATGAGTTGATCGCGAAATAGAATGACTGATAGAAAGGATTGAGGATTGCTAGAGCGAAGTAAACTCCCCGAAACAATTACGGTATTCTTTAAATTATTCACGAGAGCTTCGAAAGGATAATTTCTAAATGACAATACTTTCAAGTGCCATAGTTCTGTATAGATCTTGTATAACGAGTGCAACTAGAACAAGTATGATCACATGACGCATAAACCTAGATTTGGAATTCGTGTTTGGGTCTTGACCGTCTGATTTTTTAAAAACCCAAAAGCGATTTCGAGTGCGGGTTTGGACCTAGTAGCGAATTTGTGACGGATGGGTTTGGACTCAACTCAACGGCGAATTTGTGACTAGATTTCAACTTGTGGATTTTTGAAAACCCCATAGCGAATTCGTGTCTGGATTTCAAACCCTGTGGCAAATGTGTTTCTCGGCTTATTTTTCTGGGTTCTTAATAACCAAATAGCGAATTTATATTCTGATTTGTCCTTATGTACTTTCAAGAGCTCAATAGCAAAATTGTGACTAGGTTTTGACTTTGCTTACCATCGCAGAGGAGTCAATTTTCGAGAAACTAGTTTAGAATAGCTGGAAACTCTCCTCCAGTGAATTTTCTCGAGAAACACTCGTACATAACTTTTTCGCTCGAGTCTGAATTGTTTTCAACTTATGTGTCAAGGTTGATTTCAATACCTGAAAAAAAAAAAAAAAAATGAAGAGTAGTACATAAAACTAAGACCTCTTCTTTCAGCTACCGATTCCCTTGACCAGTGTACATGCGGTAGAATTTCTTTCCCATTTCCATTTAGCCAATTCGAGATAATCTTTCTTATTGCGCGTTCATTCAATTACCAGTCTAGTTTTACAAGAATCACGCGTATCTGTTCTATACATATCGTACGCTTATTTCAAAGTAGATTTTGTTACGCTGACATAAATTATGGTTTTGTTGCAGCACGCCAATAATGTGCGAAGATATGCGGAGGAATACGTAAATCGGCGCCAAGCAGCAGGCAAGATCAACGTGCATAGTATCGCTTCTTCAACTCTGCGACTGTCGCAAGTTCGCTCATTTCCGGGAGCTAAACCGGGTACTTTTTTTGCTCGAGATAATGTTTCAAACTTCATCGCCTGGTGTCGCCATGGACTCGGTGTTTTCGAATGCCTGTTATTCGAGACGGACGATTTGATACTTCGTAAGAACGAGAAGCACGTGATTCTATGTCTATTGGAAGTTGCTCGGCGAGGCGCTAAACTGGGTATGCCTGCTCCGATGCTGGTGCACCTAGAGCGCGAAATCGATCGCGAGATCGCAGCTGATAAACGTCGTCTCAGATTTGGCGGATGTCAAGATTATTACGAAGAAACTTCTGATGTGGAGAGTGATTTGAGCGATGGCGACGACTGCGTCGAATACGGTCCGATACCGCAAATTGTTACCAATGATTTGAAGAGTCTGGATGAAATGGTGAGTCAAAATTCATAGTTGAAAAAACGCGTTTTATTATAAGGTTATCAACTTTTCGTACAGACTTCAAGCAAAACGACTAAATGGTGGTTACAGTGCCTCAGTCTGAGGGGTATTGCCATTTCAAGATGATGATGGAAAAATTTGTTGAGAAAAAATACGGCGTAATTTGATTCGCTTGAGATTCATGATTTTAAAAATTTTTGATGTCGTCCATACTCCTGTTTGAGTGCTCAACATCTCTTTAGCAGAGACAACTCTAATTATAATAGAGGAGGAGGGTTGTTGGTAAACTCGGATCCCGACAAGGTGAACTAAATTTTTCGCTTGAGTTTTTCATTTACCAACAACCCTCCTTCTCTAATATTACCCCCGCACGTAAAAAATAGTGTCTATCCCATTATAATGTTCTCAAACTTTATTCATATCCGAGAAAGTCGTTTGATGATTTGTATTTACGGAGAGGAATGTATGTGTTTTTTTTTCTGTAGATAGGTGAAATAAGCCATAATCTTTGAATACAGAGTAGACAGAATGAGTCGAAGGAAACTTTGGTTTGTTACACTCGCAGTATTTGCTTACTTTTCCTCGAATGACGAGTGTGTTCAACTCATAATCGAAAATGCTTCTGGAAAACAGCTGCTATCTGCGAAAGGTTTGACTATTACGTATAATACTGGCCTATATGGTCTGAGCTATAGCCTCTCGAGCCTGAGTGAAGACAGCGCGGTCAATTGCAGAGGGAGGAGATGCTGTTACTCTTCCGCACTTTCACACGCATTGTCTATATTCGAGGTCCTGGCATACTATCATCTTTCCGCGCTCAACTAACACCGCGGGATATGAGACAAGTCTATGTACGCAATAATTGTGTAATTAAAGTTGAAAAGTAGACATGACGACTCGCAGTGTTGCCGGGAATGTTATTTGCTAATTTTGGCTCGATTGAAGCAACACCCGAAACTCCATGAGAAATATATTGAGCGCTGCTTCTTGTCATTTACCGCAACGTTGAAAAGTAGTTCTATTTCCCAACCACCAACGCCTCTAGCAATTTAAATAACTCTGTGAGATCTGTACCGCTAGAGTACAAGAATTCAGCGGAGTTCTAGATAAATGGAAGTGGAAACTTTCTATCAATGCACAACCAGGGCAAAGTACTACTTCTCCAATTTTTATATCCTTATAAGATCAAAGTTGTCAAAATCAGCCTCACAGTCAATATTTTTGTGACGTGACCATGACGTGACCGCTACCCGTGTCAAGTGTTCATGTCTATCTAGGAAGAATAGTTTACACAGCGTTGCTCAAAGTCTGATTCATGTTCACGCATTTCAGACGTTTGCTTCACTCACTTTCAGCTCGCTCCAAAAACTCATCCACACAGGGATGCACCTTTCCGATCCATGCCCCGGCCTTTGTAGGCCTACCCGTTGAACAATTGATAGCAAAAGCCTTCCCAAAATGTCCCCGACATTTTTCCATGGGACATTTTCAGGTCAATTTGGGATCTTGGGATACCTATTTTATAAACACGATGGGGATACAATACGGATGTTTTTGCTATGGGGACATCAAATGTTCAACGAGCAGTAGCTATAGAAGCAATTCGTTTTTGTAATTTACGGTCATTCATAATTTGAAATTATACTCAAAAAATGCCCCCTCAGAAAATGAGTTGGCTGGACCCTTCTCAGTATACTGTATACTAGGCCTGATGTAATAAAGGCTAGAAGTTGAAATTTTTTCAAGTTCCTCAAGTAGGTCAAGGTCATTGATGACGTCATAAAGCGCCACACGTCACCTCACGTCACACAGTTCACAGAAACTCCCGGGCGCGGACGTTTTCTGAGGATGTAATTCCCATAACAATATGGATAGCTCAATTCTAGCACAGTAAAATTTTACACGACTGAGTACTTTTGGCTAAACGCCACTGAACGGTTGAACCCAACACCAACAAGAAGAGGTAACATTTAAGCAAATCGTGGCTGAAGTCATTAAAATGTGAATCATTCTCGTAGACTAATTCAATCAATCCTTCTTCGGGAATGTCCGTTCAACACGGTGACGCCATCCTTATTTCGATGTCGAAAAATTTCGATTTCTTGAAAAGCCTATCGCTTGAAATACGAAGTCTCTCTTGGGAGAAGAACTCTAGACTCATCCCTAAAACTATGACCACATTCAATAAGTGATCAGCAAAGGCCGACTCACCCATTTTTCTTTTTCCCTAAGCTTTTTTGCTCGTCCAATCTTAATTTGGAGCTGACGGCTAGTCATCCCTATGTAAACACTGGAAGAATCACTGCAGGCTACCCTTTAAAGCCCGCCCCTCTCGACCCTCGGAATGGGGTCTATTTTCAGCAGTGTTACTATTGTAATACGCCGGCTGAAAACCGAAGGGACGGAGGATGCGGCCCAACTCCAATGAAAACTTACCAAGAAACGGCAGTCTGATCCACCGTTTCCTACTATCAGGGTGCGAATCTCATGGGTGGGAGGTCGTAGAGTCGAAACTCTTCCTTGGGAGCCTCTTTCGAACCATAAGGTCAATGTCAAACTTGACGTGGTTCACTCTGGCAGGATACTTCATCGTACCGGAAAGCGGCCTCGCTCAGAGGGATGTGAGTGAGGCGATGTATAAGGCTATTAAAAGTAGCTATTTTGTGAGCAACAGGCACAAAGGACAACCCGTGGATAGCGAGGTCGGTCGAAGTATCTTTTCAGTAAATATCGAACTCATAGACACCATTAATGACATATGGTCAAGTCTAAAACATTTATAGAGGAGCCACCAACTTTCAGTGTAAATTTTATGGAAGGGTATTAGCTGCTCAAGTAAGCGAGGAACTCACTAAGGAGCTCCACCGGACTGGTCGCGGTCCACGCGCACAAAATGTCGTCAGAGTCCCTCTGCCAATAATAGTCGTGACTCAAAAGCACCTTACCCAAAGCGAACAGGTCAAGCTCAAATTTGGACGTAAAGATATCCGAGATAAGAGGGCCCAATTTTTTTTCTTGAACTACATTATTTCTTCATTCCGCGCTCTGTCTAAATAAAGACTCATTGGATGTTGTTGAGAAAGACTCATGGCCATTATTCAATCGGCTAACATAATGAATCGCTCGCAGAACACTTCTATGTTATTTGAAATTGAACTTTAACATATTTTCTCGTTGCGATAGTTCATTCAGGTTCACTCCAAGGTTCAAAGCGCGTTTTGTGTTTTTTTCAGTCTTTTGAACTTTTATCGTCTTGAATAATATGTTCATTATTCTGCAAATAGAAACCTATGAAAATATCTCGAGAATGTTGCCTATTTTCCTCATGTTCATCAGTGTCCTTCACATGATAATATTTAAATACTTGATTACGTTGAATAATTTATATGGGTTCATTTTCATCGTCGCATGTAGGAACATTTTACACCACGTTGAAAGTCATTCATTTCATGACCGCACTTACTTGAAGTCTATACAATTATGTTCTCTGATTGTTTTACTCGTGTTGTCGTACTCCGAATCATCGTGTCAAAAAATTCGAATGTGAATGATTCAGCTCTGGAAAACACCACTATTTGCAGCTTTATGACCTCAATTTTTCGAAAAAGGATGGGAAAACTTGTAAAGATTATTTTTAGACCTTTCTTGCTGCGTAACAGAATAGAGATCCTTGAACACGTCACGTTTCCATTGTGGAACCATGGCTATGGTCAAACACGATTTTTGTCATAATCTTGGTCACTAATATTCTTTCTCAATATTAATAGGTTCAACCAGTCTGTTATCAGGTTCACTTCTGTCAAAAAATTAAGATTGTCGGTACTAGATTTTGAAATTCGTGCCAGCAAAATGGTTGTCGAACTAAGAGATGAAAAATATTCATGATAGCTCGAATTTATTTTCAATCGAAGTCTCTTAATCCTTAAACTTTTGATTAGACTCATCACGTGATCTAGTTACCGAATGAATATTATTTTAAATCGTGAGAAGAGCAGCTAAAGAAACTGAAATCGTTCACTCACGTATTCGAATTTTGTATCTCGAAAAATAACTTGGCTCCTTCAGAAATACCATGAGCTTAGAACATTTTCAAAACAAACAATTTTTCCTTTCTGTGAACCCATTCTAAAGGTTTTGTTTACCATGAAATGATTATTATCGCCATTAATAATATTAGATAGGGAGCAAAAATACACACGTACCTGTACTTTACGTACATCGCCCGCTGGTAGATAAGTTTATTTGTTGAAGTTTTTTTAATACATAATTCATTTTATATACTTATTATCGTGTTTATCTTTCAAGAATTCATATTTGCATTGTATAAAAGTGTTTTTTCCGTTTTATTTCGTTATATTTTTCTAATAAAAAAAAAAAAAAAAAAAAAAAAACGTTTATAGGCTTTTGAAAATAATTGAAAATTCTCGACTAGAGAGTGACGAGAAAAAATGAGAGTAATTTTATTTTCACGCGTACATTTTTGAACACCTCGTAGTCTCGAGAAACAGACGAAACAAAGAAAAGTAGCTAAAAAAAAAATAATCTCACTCTACCAATTCATTTGAGAACCAGGAGCTTCCAAATTTCTGAAATAATGGGTTTCTGCAGTTTTTTTCATATTTTGTACCAAGAAAAATGATTGTTCACTTTTGCAAGCACAATTAATCCCGAACAGCGAAATTCAGTTCATTTGTGACGTCACTGTGATTGAAGAGGGCTACTAGTCTTTATAATTTTGATGACAGACTCAAGCTTGAGACTGATACTCGAGACTCAAGACTGAGACTAGGCCCCGATTTAACTCATCAGCCGCTGTAGGCAGTTGGTGACTTGCCGCTTTATAACATCAGACTTTTAGTCCACCCACCACCTGCCAATATTTTTGTTCAATTTTGTGCCGCCCCTCAAAATGTGCCGCACTAAGCACGTGTCTACTCTACCTAATGGTAAATCTGGGCCTGCCTAAGACACAAGACTGAAACTCAGGACCGAGACTCGAGACTGACACCCGGGACTGAGACTTGAGAATCAAGACTGAGACTTCAGACTGCGAGACGAAGATTCTAGCTTGAGGCTCGAGGAGACTGACACTTGAGACCGAGGCTCAAGATTGGGACTCGAGGCTGAAACTCAAGCTTGAGACTTGAGCTTGAGAATCAAGGCTGAGACCCGAGACTGACATTTGGGACCGAGACTCGAGCCTGTGACTGGAGCTTGAGACTCAAGACTGACACTTGAGGCTGAGACTCGAGCTTGAGACTTGAGCTTAAGAATCAAGGCTGAGACCCGAGACTGACACTTGGGACCGAGACTCGAAACTGTGACTGGAGCTTAAGACTCAAGACTGACACTCAAGACTAACACTCAAGCTTGAGACTGAGACTCAAGACTGAGACTTGAGATTGCGAGACTCAAGATTGGGACTTGAGGCTGAGACCCGAGACTCGAGAATAACACTAGAGCTTGAGACTCAAGACTATGACTGAAGCTTGAGACTCAAGACTGACACTCAAGATTAACACTCAAGACTGAGACTCGAGATTCAAGACTGAGACGCGAGACTGAAATTTGAGACTGCAAGACTAGAACTTTAGCTTGAGGTTGGAGGAGACTGAGAGTTTGGACCGAGACCGAGACTCAAGGTTGGGTCTTGAGGCTGAGACTCAAGCTTGAGACTGAGACTCAAGACTGAGACTGAGACTCAAGACTGTGACTTGAGATTGTGAGACTAAGATTTTAGCTTGAGGCTCGAGGAGACTGAGACTTGAGACCACGACTCAAGATTGGGACTCGAGGCTGAGACTAGAGCTTGAGACTTGAACTTATAAATCAAGGCTGAGACCCGAGACTGTCACTCGGGACCGAGACTCGAGAATAACATTAGAGCTTGAGACTCAAGACTGAGACTCGAGACTGAGATTTGAGACTGCATGACTAGGACTTTAGCTTGAGGCTGGAAGAGACTGAGACTTTGGACCAAGACCGAAACTCAAGGTTGGGTCTTGAGGCTGAGACCTGAGACTGACACTCGGGACCGAGACTCGAGACTATGACTGGAGCTTGACACTCAAAACTGACACTCGAGAAAGAGACTCAAGCTCGAGAATCGAGTTCGAGAATGAGAACTGAAACTTGGGACAGAGACTCAAGACTGACACTCGAGCTTCAGACTTGAGTTTGAGACTGGAGCTTGAGTCTTGAGACTGACAATTGAGCCTAAGACCAGGCCCGGGTTTAACTCATCAGCCGCTGTAGGCAGTTGGCGGCTTGCCACAACTTCAGATTTTTGTTCCACCCTTACCCGCTCAAGTTTTTGTTCAATTTTGTGCCACCCCTGAAAATTTGCCGCTCCATGCACGTGCCTACTCTGCCTGATGGTAAATCCGGGCCTCCCTGAGACTCAAGACTGAGACTCGAGCTTGAAAATCAAGGCTGAGACTTGTGACTGAGATTCAAGACTGAGACTCGAGACTGAGACTCAAGATTGGGACTCGAGGCTGAGACTAGAGCTTGAGACTCAAGACTGACACTCGAGAGTGAGACTCGAGCTTGAGACTGAGACGAAAGATTCAAGACTGAGACTTGAGACTCAGATTTAAGACTGAAACTCGAGCTTGAGAATCAAGGCTGAGACTCGAGACAGAGACTCAAACTTGAAACTGACACTTGGGACAGAAACTCAGAACTGACACTCGAGCCTGAGACCAGGCCCGGGTTCAACTCATCAGCCGCTGTAGGCAGATTTTTGGTCCACCCCTACCCGCCAAAGTTTCTGTTCAATTTTGTGCCGCTCCTGAAAATTTGTCGCTCCATGCACGTGCCTACTCTGTCTAACGGTAAATCCGGGCCTCCCTGAGACTCAAGACTGACACTTGGGACCCGGACTCGAAACTGACACTCAAGACTTGAGACTGAGACTCGAGCTTGAGACTCGAGACTGAGACTCGAGACCGGGACCGAGACTCAAGATTGGGACTCGAGACTTAGACTCGGGACCGAGACTCGAGACTCGAGACTGACACTCAAGACTGGCACTTGAGCCACGTTAGAAATCGGACTTCTCATAACTTTCTTCCCGTGAAGTTATTCTTCATGAAATGCTCGCATTAATTAATAAGTCGTTTCCGGTACTTCAATTTTCCACTGTGATTGCATTAATTTGTGTTTTGATTCCATATACCTTTGTGATTTATTACTCGCACTCATTATGTTTTGTGTATGTATGAGAGGTTATTCAACCAAAATTCTAGAAATAATGAAAAATTGTGAGTTGAAGCCATTCTCGAAGAAACTCACGTGCGTGGGTGGTTGCTTTGACGATTGAAAATATCGACGGTCAATAACGAAGTCAGAATGATATTTGTAGCTTTTATGACTTTTGTTAACCTTCTAATTTTCCTTTTGTCATGCTCGGTATATATAACACTTCCGATTATTATAATTGAAATTCTGGATAAGTGAAAGCGAAAAAGCTATCTTATAATGATTTGTAATTTATCGCTTATCGTGGGCATTGAGATGCTGTGATATATTTGTATACGGTCGGAGTCGAGGCTGCTGTATTCGATATTCACCCATATGATCTCATCTGAACCATATTCTTCTATTCGCTTTTTCGAATGCTATAATGTAATCAAATACGCGCACGATTCTACCGGTCACCGTTTAAGAAAGATTAGGGACGTTTAAATCGTATGCGAGATAGTCGATTTGCTTATATTTATTCGTCGTAATACGTGTCTAGTATGACGCTAATTATTTCATAAATTTGTGGAAACTATCAGCGAAGGTATTCGTGGAATGTCCGAACTGCAATTTTGAAGCAATTTTTTTTATCGTCGATGAATGAGTCGAACGTTTTGATATTCTTTCTGCCTGATAAATGTACCTACTTCCATTCCGTATAAGTCCATCGACGTATTTTACATTAGTCCGTATATTTTCGTATTCGAAGGAGTGTCTATGAAGAAAGCCTAGCTAAAAACGTCGTCTACAGTGCAAAACTGCCTACGCGTTTATTCCAACGATCAGTGTAATGAGGAAAAGAGAAAAAGTATAAGAAAAAGCGCCGCGCCGTATAGAATTTGTAGAAAGACTTTTCGTGTGTGTCAGATAATACCTAATAAAAACGTGGCGAGATTGGCGCACGTAGATTATGTGACCTAAACTTGACAACGAAAGTTTATCATAATAGTTAATCGAATCGACCGATAATTGTTTACAAAATAAACGATAAACTTATGTAATCATTTTTTTTTTGTTCTTGATTTCAGGTTCGCGACGAGGTTGAGAAATGTCAGTGTCCCACGCAATTTCCAATGATCCGAGTATCCGAGGGCAAGTACAGAATTGGAGATACCAAGGTTTTAATCTTTGTTCGGGTAAGTCAACGTTAACGAATGAAGTTTGGTCACATTTTGCAACAGATTTTGCGCCGAGACATATTTTTGTTTCGAAAATAAATCCATTCCATTTGATTGATGGAAATATATGTACCCTTCAATGAATGAAGTTTTTTGCGTACATATTACGATCGAAATACCTCAACAAATGATTTCCGATTCCGTAAATGGAAAATCTTTATTCTATTTTCACAAACTCTGGCGTCAATTAAATTTGTTTCGTGATCGAGTGTATAGTAAATCAGTACAGTATTGTTAAAGACTGCGCGCCTGAGTAAGAATAATGTCTGCAAAAATGTTGAAAACAATACTCTGTAGAGAACGAGTACCTAATTCATAAAACTTTAGTAATTGTAAATCAGATCGATATTCAAGTACATTGAATCGATATGGCGAGCGTGTGTTCCAACAACGGAAGACGTAGGTTTTAGTCTGCGTTGTATACGAAGCGATGTATGTATTTACTACACTCTTTATCTATACATGCCTATCCTGGGAAATGAGAGTGAGAACAGTTCGAAACTTCCTGCTACTCATTAATGCAAACGTTTATACATTTCGATAGATCTCGCAATCTACGAGTCAAATTTAACGGAAATCACGATATTTATGATATCTATACTCCTTGTCCTAGTTTTTCGAACTATTAGAACTTCGGCGGAACAGGTACCTTCCTAATGACCATCGTTCTTATGTTGCGACTGTTTTTGTTTCTGTTCATTGACTTATGATCAAGACAATCAGGACTAGACTATTTCATTGTAGGTTTCCGGATGTTAACAGACTTGTAAGGGAGTAAAGTGGGATTCTGGGCCTCTTTGACTAGCTAACCTATATCCCTCTGAAAATCTACCACATTTTAACTTTCTGAATCTATCACAATGTAAATCTAATCAGAATGTATACGAATTCGTCCGGAAATTAGTTCCTCCATTGAAAATTTATATATTTTTTTCTTGTAAACATGTTTTTCCTTCTATGGGCTTATTCATATAAAATGAACCACCAAATACTAGGCCTACTGTGTCCCAGTTAGCCATCTAAATCTCGTTCTATGATTTTCCGTCATTAATGAAAAGAGACTGCAAAATAATTTGACAATATTTGCGAAAAAAGTGTGTGAGTTTATAATACTGCTGTGGTAAAAACTTTTCTCTTTTTTTAATGTTTCAGATTCTGCGAAGTCATGTGATGGTGAGAGTAGGTGGTGGTTGGGACACGTTGTCGCATTATTTAGATAAACACGATCCTTGCAGGTGTAGAAGTGGTAAGTATTCACAGTTCAGCAATGCGCTAAATGTCTGTTTCTGGTCTCCCCCTAATTCTTTGATTTGCTTAGTACGTCTCTTAACTTTAGTCTTGAAAAACTTCAAACTCCGAAGTCTGTATCTAAGTCTTACCCCTGATTCTGGTATTATTTGCGTCTGTGAGTTCGTTCGACGACCGGTTGACGATAATTTATTATACGGTGCCGCAACCGTTTGTCCGAGGACATTTCTTCAACAGACGTCTCGTCCAAGACAACCCCTCTTGACCCCTTCTTTTTTTAAAATTGCGAACATATTGATGCCACCGAAATATCGCAGGTTACCAAATTTTGAGCTGTTCATGATGTTGTATTCGATGATGTACTATGAAGTAAATACAAATTGCATACAAACAGGTTACAGGATTCTGATTGCTGGATTTGAGTTTGTCGTAGTTCCCCACTGTACGCCATTATATGTAAAGTTGATATCAGAAAAATGAAAGACGCGCTCATTTTATTATAGTTACTAGTCGATGCGGCGCTGACAGGGGCTCGTGTTTTGTTGTTAGTTGGATGAAGAGGATAGCTCATGGGAATTGCCTGCAGCGCAGTCGAGAGTTCGCAAATGCGTTTGCATTCTCATGAAATCCTTCATTTTAGGTTTTTGCTAATTCCAGTCCGTTCCAAATTTTTCAAATCACAAAAAGCCGGAGTTTTATGAGATTGAGAATTCGACCGGTTCGTTCTTTAAAATGAATTTTATCATTCAAAAACAAAATACCGAGAGAGGAACAGAGGATCGATCGAAAAGATGTGTAGTCCTCAAATATTTTGTATTTCATTGTTTGGCTAAACGAACCGAAAATACCAATTTCATAGTAGACCAAGTTTTTGTGACGTCACTCATTGCCTACTCACCACCAAGAACTTTCTTCAAAAACCTTTGATTGTGATCGATTGTATCGTTCGAGATCTATCACGTTATTGATTCTCTCAACAACACTGGAACGTTTTGATCATACGTTCAAATTAAAAAATTGTAAATAAATGAGTAACATCAGAATTAGGAAGTTCTCAAGTATATTTGAAAATTTATACGCAATTCTTCATTTTTATTTCTTGTCTTCAAATCTGGATGTTAGAATGAAACGTTCTCGTGCATTCCTTGTGGAGCATTTTCTGTTTGCAATATTCAAAATGGTGATTCTAATGCCGACCCATTTATCGGCCCGAGAAAAATGAGGGGAAGCACGAAATAATGAGAGTGACATAGCAAAATTCTAAAATGATGACCATGAAAATAAATTTTTCATAGGGAGAAAATACTAAAGACGAGAAAACAATTTTTTTTTTTTCAACATACTATTATGATTCACGAGAAATCCAAATAATCCAAATCTCCTTTATTATCAATTCCAAAACAAAACCACAAGCAACACAAAAATGAAACCCCACCCCATGCTCATAGAATTGAGACTTGAACGAGAGGGGTGGAATTACTATTATTATGAAGTAATAAAAGAAAAATAGAAAAAAAATGGAAAAAACACGTCATTAGAGTACACCCATGAAACAATATCATTCCTCACAAGATGAGCATGCACAGGAAAGAGAAATCAAAAAACTTATTAAAATAGCATCTAATTTATTTAATATATTTGATCCAGTCAATAAAAATATTAGAATTATTTACGTATGAATAATAATAATAATTAGTATAAATTACAATCATTAATCAATGAAAAATTTATTCATTATAACAAATATTATTAAATTTGATATAACAAATAAAGAAAAGAGAAATCAAAAAACTTATTAAAATATCATTCAATTTATTTAATATATTTGATCCGTTCAATAAAAATATTAAAATTATTTACGTATTAATAATAATCAATCAATCAATCTTTATTTCATAATTAAAAAAAAACACAAAACAATGTCTTCACAGAAATGCAATAACCCGCCGCATGCTCAATGTAATAGAACATGTTGAGCAAGAGCAGCGGGGATAAAAAAAAGAAATAAAAATAATCAATAAAACAAAAACCTCTTGAAAAAAAAATAATAATGATAAATAAATAAATAAATAAATAAATAAATAAATAAAATAATTATAATTATAAAAAATAAAATAAATAGTCTAAAATAAAAAATTGAAATTAAAAATAAAACAAATGAATAAATACATGAAAATGATTGCAGAAATAAAATGAAAAGATCAATGATAAGAGACAAGAAGCATATTTAATAACAAAATGACATAAGAATGAAAACAAACAAGAAAAAAGAAAAAAAGAAGGAAAAAGAAACAACAAAGAAAAACTGGAGCAAAGAAAAAGGAAAAGTAGATGAGTATAAATAAATAAATAAAATATAATAATTATCATAAATGACAATCATTAATCAATGAAAAATTCATTCATTATACCAAATATTATTAAATTTGATATAAAAACTAATTCAAATTATATATCTTATAAATTTAATTAGTAAATATAATCATTTTTTTAAAATTGAATTTTATATTAATTCTGTTTTTATTAATTAAATTTTAATGATAATTTGAAAAGTAAAATTGATATTATTTTGAAAAAATTAAATGAGATCCCAATTCAATTTTATAATTCAACATCAAAGTATTCAACTAAAATTATTTATTTTATTATCCTGTCATCGTTATAGTGATTTAAAATTTAATTGAAATGAAGAAAAATTATTTTATATTACCACAATTAAAACAATAATTGAATTAATATGTATTATTTGATAAATAAATGAAATTTTTGTCAAGGTGATTTATTAATAATTATATAATATTAAATTGTTTGATTTAATTTTCTTTAAAAAAAAAATTAGTAGGTACTATGTAATAAATTCATTTATTTAATTAATTTATAACACAAATGGCCAGGAAAAACATTGACTTCTTCAACAAAACTTCCAAAGAGTTACAAGAGAGTTAGAGTTGCTTCAATAATAGACAGACAGAAACCAACCGATTCCTGATCACACCTAACCTGCCTCCTGACCTAGGTTCCCCTCTTACAGTTACAAAGAAGTTCTGCATTATACTTTTCCCCGGGAAATCCGTTAATGTCTCGAGTGAGCGATACTTGTCAATCACTTTTAAAATCAAGTCATTTATTTTGTTTTCCTGTTCTTCATTTCTCGTGCGATCTTTTTTTTTTTTTTTTTTTTTTTCTGTACTTTTTAATATCCTCTATTCTAATGTAGGGTAAGATTGACAGTTTTGAGCGAGCTGTAGGGTACGTTGGGGTGAACAAATATGGAGCTTGTGACGTCACGATAACCTAGTCTCTTGATGTCACGTTTGCGTAGTCTACAAACTTTTTGTGAATTCTCAATTGGCTAAGTGAGCCAAGAATACTCAAATACCAATTTCAAAATTGAAGTCACGTTTGTTTATTGCTACAATAGTGCAAAGTTTTAATTTTTTTTTGGTATCATTCTGTCAATTGGGGCCTACTGCCAATTGTTAGTTACCTCTTTTCCAATCATTATGAAAGTATCAATTCATTGTGTGACGCATTGTTTTTCTTTTTGTCTTACTAGCAATCTTAGTTTTGTTCTTCACTATTTTGGTGCTATGCCATGATTTTGTTTTTGCAATCATAGGTTTACAAGTCTACTACATATGATCAGGTTCCTGTTTTTTGGCACCTGGTGTACCTTGTTGCCTGTTACTGTAAAACGGTCGAACATCCTACATAATAATTATGATGATAAACACTGGCCTACCAATCCATGCACTTTGTAAAAATTTTCGGCCAATCAGATCAATCCTGGTAATCCGCCAAGACCTCCTCAGCCGCTGGCACCTGGGTTATTAGAAAACAGTACTCGGATTGTACAAGAAAACGCGCGAACACCTCTCTGCTTTTACAGTACAGACGCGCGAACACAAACCTGGGCTAGCTATGCTCATCTAGCCAGAATCTGTAAAAACTGGTAACGCTCAAACAAACCTCATGTTGCAAAGCTTTGATTCCATTTCTTGGTTTCATTCTATCAATTGTTCATTTCTTACTATCATAATGCTTCGCATTGACCTTGTTTTTTGTGTAGGAATCTCACTGACAATATTGTTACTTGAATTAACTGATCCCATTGACTATACATGTACCAGACAAATACTCGCATTGTTAAAAAAGTTGTCACTTTGAAGGATACTGACACCAGAGTGTGCTGTGTGTTAATACGTTGGTGTAAGAGAGAGGGAAAGATGTTCTGTCTTTTTCACTCTGCTGGTTAACACGCAGCACACTCTGGTGTCAGTATCCTTCAAAGTGACAACTTTTTCAACAATGCGAGTATTTGTCTGGTACGTGTATAGTCAATGCTGATCCTCATCTCTCTGACAATAGCAGTTGTTTGTCCATTCTTTCTTCATCCTACAGTTTCTACACTGTTTGCTGGATGTTATCATGGTTCTTAGTCTCTGCAGTTTTTAGTATTGCTGGTCTCTCATCACTGTATATTCTTTACTGGTGAGGATGTGGTTGGCTATTTCCTCCTCTGTTCCACATAGCCTCATAGTCTTTGTAGGAGCCAGAAATATGGCCTTATTTCTATGCATGATTGGGACGTTAGTAGTTTTGTCTACTGGGTATGTTTTCCACTAATCTTTGCCCGGCTTTCTCGATGGCTTAAAGTAGGTCAAGGTCATTGATGATACCGTATTTGATTCTGGAGAAATTCTTTTGCAGATTTTCGCCTAACTCTCAGTCCTGACATACACGTGTCAACAAACTCACAGAATGGGTTCCTTGTTGAAATTTCACCTTCCTAGTTTTTGTGTTTGCGTTTATATGTCCGTTCGTCCTCTTGGTTTAATCTGGTCGGAAATATTGTATACTAGGTTAAACAAACTATCCTAGCTCAAGAAGTGGTGGGAAGGCAAGCCTACCCCAGGACCCTAATGATTTTGCAGGAATGAAATTATAGTTTGGTAAAAATATTCCCCGCCCCAAAAACTGATGGGAGACTTGAAACATGATCTTTATTCAAGCTGCTTCCATCAAAGAATGTTTTTAATATGTTTCAAATTGATGTTTGGACAGCACACAGAGCAGCACTATCCTCGAGGATTACTGGTGTAAAGAGTGGCGGAGCTGCTCTGGAATTATCTCATGCTCAGGTTCATTACGACCGGTGAGTGAAATATTTATTCATAAAAATTATTTTTCAAAAGAATGATGTGCGTATTTTTTGTCCATTTGACGTAATCTTAACTTGATAATTTTGTGGGAAAAACGTTCAGATTTGTCTTTGGCAGCATATAACAATAGAAAAGATTTTGCAAAAAAAAAAAAAATTGTAAGGATGAATAGAAAAAATAACTAGAGAAAAAAGATTAGAGTGCTGAAAAATGATGCTGACAGTTCATAGGTAATAAGACGGCTAAAAATAATCACTATTAATCTTCATGTAATCATGAATTCAGCCGCAGGGTTGTAGAATTTTGGTTTTTCCGTAAGTTTCCGGGACAGTAATATTTCTAAAATGATGTTTAGTTAATATCCATTTTTCATGTTCATTGAGCAATGAATATCTCATTTTTTGATTATTTACGTTCTGTTTATTCAGTTCCCCGCCTCGCACTCGTCGTTCATCTACCTCTAGTAACAGTAGTAATGGAGGTTCGTCTTACGCGCCACCGCCTTCAAATACTAATTCAAAATCAAATTTACGATCGTCCGGCAGTCTTTCGCTAAATCTATCCAACGTCGAGAGACGTAGTCGCAGCCCAACTCCGCGACTGAGGAAATCGCAGACGCTAACGAGCGAATACCAACGGCCGGGCAGATCACGTTCGCCATCAACTCCGAATACTTCGGAACAAGCGCGATCTCGATCTCGTACACCGTGTCGAAAAAAGAAAAACGAGAAAAAAGATCAAAGCTTCGTGGTTATGAACAAAGAATTAGCGATGCATTTCAACGAAGATGGCAGTATTGTTTCTCGCAGTCGATCTCCATCTGCCGGTCGTCGTTCTCGCCATAATAGTCAGTCTTCGTGCAGGACAGCAGGAGAACTTTCAAAGCAAATGAGTGACGAGTCGATGACTCGCACTGAATCGTTCAAAAATAAGCATAATAGTGAGCGTGTAGGAAGAGCGGAGGATCAGTCAAATGTGGAAAGTAAACATCGGGTATCCGATAATTTTAGGACAAGCAATCAATATAATCTGTTGAATTCGCCGTTAGCGGAAGAAATCGGTCGGTGCTTGACATCTTGCTCGTCAGAACGAGGAGGTGTGGACACTAGATCGACGACCAGAGTATCTGATAATTTCATCAATTCCAACCAATGTATTGTCTCAAGTGCTCATCTTCTCGAAAAGAATCACCGTCAAAGTACATCGCCGAGTCGAGATCGTGGAGGAGTCGATACGTCCCCTACGTGTAAAATTTCATGTAATTTCGAGCCGCCTCAATACTATCCGACCACCATGCAGCAGACGCGAAAAGTGAAATCCAAAGAACGTAGTGGAGTGGATACGACATCAGTTTCGAAAGTGTCCGACAATTTTGTAAAAAGCGAGCGATCACGAAAATCGAGCGCCAGTGTTAACGATTTAGATTTGATTACAAAGAAAGAACAGAATGACAGCGGAAGCGAAGTTTCTGATGAAGGCTACAAAAGCTTGGGTATGGTGACGACTCCGCCAGCAAACGCGCACCAATCCAACGAGTCGCCTCTACTTGGTAAGTTTTTTTTTTCTCACTTTTATTTTCCTCGGTCTTATTTATTTCTTACAATACTGTAAGGAGTTATTGGGTGCTTGGTGAAGGTTTATTCTTCATAGGGAATAGATTAAATCATCGGCCGTTGACTGTGGGCTCGTTGCCAGTAAGTGGTGCTCTCTAAAACTAAGATTATGCACGTTGTTGTGTCGCACTTCCCTCTGGGTATACACGTAACTCTTCTACATATTTTTCGATGTTTGTATTTGCGCTATTTACCGCGTGATGAAACCGTATTCGATATTCCTCGCGAAGGGGAAAAAGAAAAAAGGTAAATATGATTGTGAGAGCCATTTTTTAAAGTTTATGAAAATTATAAAGTTCATGTCGAACTAATTTACAACGGAGATATAATACGTCAGATTCGAGTGTTGAAATATTATGGATTGCCTTCTTTACAGCCAGTCTGGTAAAATGAAAATCTTGGTATTCCGACACGCATGTGGACTATTGTTCAATAAATTGACAATTCTATTCGAGTAATGAATTATGTAGTTAGAAAGTACCGTACTGTACTGGCGCAATTAGTTCCTATCAGAAATGACGTCATTTGAACGGTATACATTACTAGTAATTTATCCTACTGACAGACGATTGAGCTGTGTGACCATTCTTCGTGCGGTACCGGTTTTCTCTCGCCTCGCGACAAACATTATTTGAGGGGAGACTATTCGAAATTGTGGAATGATCGTCCTGTGAGTATCAAGGGCAAGATCTACGTGATATTTTCTCCAAATAGAGCCCTGTGAGGGTTTTTCAATGTTTCATGCTATATGAATCTAGTATTGATCTTATGGGTGTTGCTGGGTTGCATACCTATTTTCTTTCCTGGAGGTTCATCATAAGACACTACCAAATTGAGAACATGTCGGAGAATAAGTATGCAATATGGAATACTGGAAAAGCCTTATAAATACGAGTGAGGACATAGGGCCTGCATCTTTAGTCGTTTATCCCTAAAGTTTCCTGTTCAGGTGAGGATCGATCTCGAACATATACTTTCATGGGCGTTGGTACAGCAAGATTTGAGGGGGGGGGGGATGTTGAAAATTCTTTTTCACATTCCTGTCCATTTTTTTTGACATGTTTCATGTCTTTGCTCTGGTCTCATCCTTATGGGAATTTTCACTGTGGCAGTGATTCTCAAATCTGTGAGTCCGAGCCCCCTCCCCCCTGTAGTTTCTAGCTTATCCTAATATTATGATGAAAAGGCGTAGGCTAGATTTATACTAGGCTAAGAAAACGCTGAGAGCCATCATGAAGTTATTAGCTTGTGACGTCATAAGTTTGGTGACGTTGCAAGTCAATGACGTCATAAGTTTGGTGACGTTGCAAGTCGATGACGTCACAAGTCAATGACATCACTAGTCAATGACGTCACAAGTTGATAACGTCATAAGCTCGGTGACGTTGTAAGTCGATGACGTCGTAAGTCCATGATGTATTAGGTCAATGACGTCATAAGTTTATGACATCACTAGTCAATGACGTCACAAGTTGGTGCCGTCATAAGTTGTTGATGATGTAGGTTGATGACGTCACCAGTCGGTGACGTCATACTCCGCTTACAACATCGGGAACATACTAAAGTAGACTCACACTAGGCTAAGGAGCAGGGCGAACAAGCGGAGTGAGTGAGGCCTCCTAATCTCATCAGCCTGGAATATACTCAAGTAGACTTGTACTGGACCAAGAAGTGGGACCGATCAAGCGAGTGTGTCGCTCTAAAGCCTTAGCCAAAAATATTTTAAAGTAGGCTTATGTCATAAAAGACACTTCAATGATCTCTTACACGGGAACTCTAAAGAATATTTTTGTTTCGCACTATCCACAACATATCTGATTGGGCGAAATTTTGAAAAGACATGAAACATAATCTCTATCTTTTTGGCTGCGCCAAGAAATCCAATACCCCTTGATCATTCTCTCTCCCTTTCCCCCTATTTCTTTTATGTCCCTTTCCTATCATATGTGACCCAGACTACAGAAATCCACCTGGCTTAATCAGTATTCCATTGATCAGCAGAAAGATATCTATGCTACATATTACAGTTTAGTTACTTTTCTGCTGATTGATACAATTTTGATCAAGCTGAGTTTCCGTTGACTGGGTCGCATATCATATTATAGCTTGGTGGTCGGTGTATGTGGCCTGATTGAAATAGCCCTTTCACTTGATTAGATATGGAATGCTTCATACACCAATCAGCCTGACCCCTTCAATGAGCCGGATAAGCAATCAAACACCACCCCTTCGATGAGCGAGGTATGCAAGGCTTCAGACACCGTGAGATTTGGGGAGTCCTTTCTGAAGTACCCCATGAAACAGGTTCCTGCCTCCCCTCATTGAACTTCGTTAAAGAACCCCGGATTTCTATAAAATCGGAGCCGGAGTTAGGTCTGCTGCCGCCCTGTACAAAATTCTTTTTGCCGCCCCTCAAACACAATTTTTGCTCGCTTTACTTGCGATTTACCGTCTAAGGTGATGACTGATGCGGGGGGGGGGGGTTGGAACAAGAATCGGTATTTTCGAATAATTGATAAAACCGGTATACCGGTTTTGTAAGCTTTGAAAGAACCGGTTAAACCGGATTTTAACAGGAGCTCGAAAATTTTACATTTTGGCCACCAGGAGCGCTAAAAGCGTGGCTTCATAGTGGTTCCAGAGCGTAATGAACCGGCTTTGGAGCGTAATAAACTTGTGTCTTGGGGACTTGTGGTCGTGCACTCGAGTTTTTCACTTTAAGCAACAAGATTACAAAAAAGAAAGACAACAACGTTAAAAACGAACGCCAAAAGTCAAAACACGCAAGTTGCAGGCTAGCAGCCTCGCAGTTTCGACGCTTTGAGTCACTTACCGCCGCTCTCCATGAAATAAGCAAAATAGGTTCTTAGATACAGGAAAGCACCTATTTCGCTGATTGGTATATCACGGACCAGGTCATGGCCGTCTCGAAGAAAGGTCGGAACATGCAGATCTGGCAACAGCTAAGTAGGCCAACCGTTTACATATAAATTTATGAAAAATTGTGCAAATTGAGTTTAACACATTTTCTGATAGATGGCTCTTTCCATCGATCCGTTTTCGGTCGGAGGAACTCCTAGGCAACTTACCCTCTACAACTTCTGATCTACTTTCCGTCCTCCAATTCCACTTTCAGCGGTTTATTTCCTACGCACATATTTTTCGTTTTCCTCATACATAATTCACCTGTAGACTGAATTCTTCGATTAAATTCCGCTTAATATACTCAAGATCCTCTTTATCTTGAGCCATTTCTACCTGGTCATCGGCAAAGCGTGGTTCCATCATTCAGTTAAATTCCCATTTCCTCTTCCAACCAATCTTAAAATAATGGAAAAAAAAAAACTTTTATCCTAAGTACTGAGAATATGGCGGTCGATATCCTCACTCGTCTTTGTAGACCACTAATAAAAGCCAAGGAAAAAATCGCATTGACTTCAGTTCCAGCGACCAGAAAGGAATATTTGATGTTTCCATAATTCGACTGAGTGAGACAATGAGCTCTGGACATCATACATTCATCGCTTTACCCATTAGTTTATTCTTTCTTTCTTTTTCTTTGTGTCTCTTGGAGGCCCCGAGACGCTTGTAAAGAAATACGTGGAAATCAATAATCGGCGTCGCTCTTTCTATTCCCTTTATTACTTTTTCCCCTCTCATCCTTTTGACGGTAGGTATCCTCTCATATACGTGCCCTTCGAGAACGATATGACTGAGAATAAGAACACGACCAAGTAACAATTGTCAAATTCCTTTTACAAGTCTTGATTTTTAACTGCAGAGGTATTGAAGGGTGTAGCCGGATGAGAGGGTGAAAAGTGTTCCCTAGAAAAGCGCATTTTCAGCTTGATGTAAGTTGGTACTATGGCCAAGACGTGCTTACTTTAATTTTCAGACCCTCAGCTCATTTCAGTGACTCTGCGTGTGTTCAAAAAATTTGGTGATTTGAAAAGAACAAATTTTTTGAAGTCGTTGAAAGTAAAGGTCATTCGAGGCTCGCAGATAACTTGGCTTCATATAGAACCAGTTTGGTGTAATTTGATATCGAGTATGGTAGGAGTTGTCAAGCTAGACTAGGCGAAAGAGATGAGGGGCGGTTGGAAGGATTTGAGAGTTAGGAAAGGGAAGCAGAAAGTTTCCCTGAAGATCATGAGCTCGACATTTCATACGTGAGGAGGGGTTTGCAAAAGAATTCAACACATGGCAAAATAATCAAGCGTTGCTGTCGCACGACCGTCACTCCTGTCATCCAGAGCCTCGCGCTAGATGTTTCGTCCGCGTCTCTCTCAGACTAAGTTTCTCGTCTCTTTTTCTCTAAACATGGTTTCTGCATTCACTCAAAATTGAAGACTTTAAAATCGAACAATAAATGAAGGTGCGACTCGAAATTATTTTTTCCACTTTTTTAGTAAGCACAAAGTTTTTCTCACGATTTTTCAGTAGTCGCACAATCATCGAATTCAAACTATCTCCATCGTAAAATTTTACAATTTTTTTATAATCTCAAGAAAAAAATTCATTTTACGGGCCCCGAGGTGAAAAAAAAAATTATACGGGACTATTATCCATAAGAAAAGAGAAAAACATCCTAGAAGCTAAACGTTCCGCAATCTATACGAATCGAAAATTCATAGATTGAATAAGCGAGGTGAGTAAATCGTGACCTATAAATCAAAGGCTTATTAGAAGACGACGCGCTGCTTGACCACATTCAAAGTTGCAGAGCATAAAAACTGCAATTCGATTTAATGTCAGGAAATCAACAGAACGAAATATTATACCAACATTAAGAGATGATTTTCATCATTGTAAAAGACATAAACGGAAGTCCATGAAATACGAGCGGATTAAATAATTCGAATCTGTAGCGTCGCGATTACATTCGAGTATTCTGTAAGTTCTTCATATGTACAGTATTTATGACGCTGAATTGTGTATGTAACAGGATCATATTACGGGTTGTAAAGGAGAAAGTACATCGATACGTCAACATTTTAATAGGTTACACTTTAAAAGTATGAAGCGCTATTGTTAATGAGAATGGCACGAAGCTTTGAAATGATGGACGATTCGACTGTTGTCAATTGATGATTTATATTTGCCCAGTAAAAACCGTTTTGCTTTCTCTTCCGAGGAAAGGGGAAAATGTACCCGACGAACATTATCAGTATAGTGACTTCAAAAGTGCAGCCCACGGCGAATTTCGCATCTCGGGTCAAGTGAGAGGATATCTGAGATGGGAAGATGTAATAATCCGTAATTGCATAGGGATTTACACATACGAATTTTTGGTTCACTAGGTGTTCTTAAGCAGGTGTTTGTACCATCCTCGGGGTTTTACAGGAATACATAATACAGTGGAACCTTTGTAAGTCGAACCCACGTAAGTCGAAAAACCCTGTAAGTCGATGTAAAACTGATTTCCCTTGAAAGTCCCATAACACTCAATGTAAAATTAAACTGTGTATGTCAAAATTTTGTAGTCGTAACTCGAAATGAATTTATTGCGTTTTGAAGAAGAAAAGACTCTATAAGTCGTACGTTGTCCCATTTTCGACTGCATAACTCGAAGCACAACCGAATTAAACTCTATACGTCGAACTTGGTTCAACTTTTGATTGTGTATCTCGAAATACAGTACATACACATGTACTGTATTTCGAGAGTATGTACTGTATTTCGAGATACACAATCAAAAGTTGAACCAAGTTCGACGTATAGAGTTTAATTCGGTTGTGCTTCGAGTTATGCAGTCGAAAATGGGACAACGTACGACTTATAGAGTCTTTTCTTTTATTTTAGAAAAAATTTTGAAAAACTGCATAACTCGAAAATACATCGTAATTCAACTCTTTAACTCGAAACTACAGGACTCGAAAAACCCTATAAGTCGAAATGCTGTGTGTTTCCCTTCAGATTCGACTTACAAAGGTTCCACTACTGAAAACTTTACGGCCGAAGAGAACAGATTTTCCTCCTTGCTGATTCTTTGAACGGTACACTGTTTCTCTTTGAATTTGAAGTTATGAAAATTCGATACAA
This sequence comes from Aspidiotus destructor, assembly GCA_035079395.1. Lineage (NCBI taxonomy): Eukaryota > Metazoa > Arthropoda > Insecta > Hemiptera > Diaspididae > Aspidiotus > Aspidiotus destructor. The sequence goes on along the minus strand of JAVHKZ010000003.1, from coordinate 1,908,763 downwards.
AAACTTCTGTTAGAAATTTTTCAATCTTCATCATCGTGTTTATCCAAACGCCGCTTGTGAAGAGGAAAAATCACGAGTGTCAGCATGAGAAGAAAATAATAGTCGTGTTACAGATTTACTGCATTCGTCATCAATTTAAAACGAAATCAGGAGGAAAAAAAAGAAGTGTATCGATGAATAATGTTCCACTCTGACGTGTGCATTGAATAACGACCGTTCGGAAGAAAAGCGTGAAAAATTGGTTGAAAACAAAAAAAAGTGGACGAACACTTACACCATTCTTCACCCATTTACCATTTGGCGAAAAAGTATGAATTCGATGAGTGTGCAAACTACCTTATCGTTGTGTAATGATTTTTTGAAAGAGAAAAATGAATTAATGAATAAATATTAATGAAAATAAATAAGAAGTCATAATCGAAATCGAACGAAATTCGGCCTCTCATCTCCTTAGCAATTTCCTCTCCTTGGTTTACGCGAATGAATAATGAATATTATGTTTTACATGAAGCGATTTAGCCAGCGGACCAAGCATAAATGTAAGAATACAAGTGCGGATATGGACCTTCATGTTTGGTCGTTACAGACTTTCCCTCTCCAAACGCAAACAACCATATGAAAATAATAAGAGAAGCGAAAGTAGAATACTACCCCATAACGCTCTTTTAAAGATTGCAACCAATTGAAAATGGCGGCCTATATCCTCACTCGTATTTATAAGGGTTTTCCAGTATTCCATATTGCATACTTATTCTCCTATATGTTATCAATCTGGTAGTGTCTTATGATGAACCTCCAGGAATGAAAATAGGGAAGCAACCCAGCAACACGCATAAGATCAATACTAGATTGTTATAGCATGTAGGAAAATGAATAACCAATTTGGGATGTGCAAATTATAGGCAGCGTTAGTGTGCAGGTGCTTTCACTCATTAATTATAAGACCGCATTGATCCGTCTTTCCGTATCAATCACCAATCACAAGATATTTAACATAGTTTGTTTACACTGCACACTAGCGCTTCCTATAATTTGCACTTTGTGAATATGAAACACTGTGAAACTTTTTACAGGGCTCTTTCGGAGCAGGGATGGTAAGTTTAAGTCGATATGAGGTGAAGTAATAGCAGCCAGTGGCGTAGTTACACCAAAATTTCGGGGGGGTGGGGGGTTGAGGTTGATAATTTTATATTATACGTTTTTTCTTAATTTTCTTTATGTAGAAGGAAATTTCCGGGGGGTTCCATAATTACGCCACTGGTAGCAGCGGAAGCGGCATTTTATGTATGTTAAGCCAGTACATCAGCCAGTCTCTCAATGGGTATTAAGCTCAAAGCTAAAAGCCATTACTGATAAGCTGCAGGTTTTTTTTTTGTCAATTTTGATTTTGGGTCGAATACTCATTCGCTCTCAAAAAATTCTGACACATCTTGGGCCGCAAAAAAAAGCTTAACGCTAATCGCTGCGCATCTTATAGCTGATAACTTGCAGCTTGAGAAGCTAAAGCCAAGCTAATCGTGCAGCCCTATTGACGCTAGCGCTGTACATTTTGATTTAGGAGATATAATGCTATAAACGTTCAGACAATAAAGGGTATAGCTGGATAGGATCGAATTCTAATCTACATGAAGGATGGCACCATGTCCAAAACAAGCCAATTCCAATTATCAGACTTCTAGAGTTCTGGCTCATTAGAAAGGCTCTGGGCAATAGGAAAAATCATTTTCTTGGAAAAATTGAAAATTGTGGAGCATTTGGTCCTCTTCTATCTCCACTCAACGCATGTTGATTACTGTTGTGTGCTGAAAGCTGGATCCAACCAAAAAAATGTTTATTCAAGGTAAGAATTTTCGACTTCTAGCATGGATTAAATGATTTTAAAACGCTACAAAATCAACTTAGAAGAGCCAGTTCCAGGCCAAATTTTTACATGTGGCGTGTTACATCTATTTACATAACATATCGAAATTTCAGCTCGATAGGGGAAAGGGGAGACGGTACTTGAAAGTTGAAATTTGTAGAAAAAAATCTTGGAATTATTATGGGCATTTCCTCATCAGTGAAATTCTGAACTCCAAGCATGAGATATGACTGTATTGCCTCTTAAATTTTGCATTGACCAACTTCAATATCTCCTCCTTTTCTCCCTTCCTTCACTCACCAATTTCTCCATGATGCAATTTAACTAAATATATTCAAACTGGGCAGCGCTAACATCGCGCTGCACTTCACTAAGTAGGAGGGAGGGATTGGAAGATATATCTTAATTCTTGCAAAACATGGGGGAAAAAATTGAAATAACACTTGAATTCAAAACAAACTGAGAAGACGAAGCTGATTTTTTCAGCGGGATTGCTGGTTCCGACCCTTGGAGTCAACTTCCCTCCTCAACAAAAATCAACACCTTTATGCTAGACAAATGATCACTTTTTTGACACTTACAGCAGTGTGCACGTGATTGCGGGCGACATTCCTCGTGTTGAGCTACAATGGGACACAAGGCGTGACTGTAAAGCGTAGCATGTTGCGTATTCCCGCCAGACTACCACCAGTATCTTCTGGATCGAATTGCTTTATAGAAAAATTGGCAATTGATAGAAGGGGGGGAAAAAAGGAAAGATGAATGGTGAAGTCGGTTAATGTACTAGCCAGTCATGCTTTCAATTTAAAGATGAATTTCACGGAAAAGAATGTCCATAATAAATTCCACAACTTTTTTGAATGATTTCAACTTTCAACTATGCTGTTTTCTGCTGCCTAAATTGAGCTGAAATTTTAATATGTTACGGACATGGATGCAACTCACCACGTATGAAAAATTTGGCTCATAGCAGCATTTCTTAGTTGATTTGATCACGTTTTAAAATCATAAGATTGGTCATAGAAATCAAAAACTCATATCACAAATCGATTTTTTTTTTCTTCAGTTCACATGAATGGAAAGGCGTTCTTTCCATGCATTATTTTACAGCACAAAATTGTGTTTTGTTCTGGAGGGGTGGAGGAGAGGGATGAACTAGTTTTTTCTCTGGGGAAAAGAATGCATTGCGCGTGCGCATTGAGTATCACTGACAAATATTGTTTGCATGAACCAAAAAATGAAGTGCGCCACACAAAGTCAAAGACAGCAATGAAGTTGCGCTACATGGCGGCCCTTGCCACAGCTCGAGTTGTCAAAACGCTTGTTTAGATATCGCTTACTTTGTTTCCTTGTAACATCAAAAACAACAATAAACCAGCGGGTTGTGAATTATAATTATGTCCTTTCTAGGTTAATTTAGATTCTCCCGTCTATGACAATCCGAATGTTTGGGCTTGTAAACCCTGTTACCATGACCGGGGCTGGAGCTAGGATACCAGATCTACGGATTATTGGTACCTAGGATGTCAGATCTACGGATTTTCGGTCCTCAAAAAAGATTCGTTTTTTTTTTTTCTGTAGATTTTACTTACAATACGGATTTGTTGCGATCAAGGGAAAGGTACCTTAGACACTACAACGCGAGATACTTTTCTGCTGCTCATTATGGGCTAGTATTCTAATATTCAGTCGATCAAGGGAAAAGTATCTCGTCCTCAGGTTCTCCTACAAGACATACCTTTCTCCTGATTGTTATTAATGGATCAATCAAAGTCTATAGAAATCTGTTTTTAGGTCTTACATTAAAATGACGGATAAGGATTTTTGAAACTACCATCTGGCAGCACTGTTTGGTCCTCGGAAAAGATACGGGGCTTTCTTTGTAGTTCTTTTTATAGATTTTACATACAATACGAATTTTCTGCGATCAAGGGAAAGGTGCCTTAGATGCTAGTGCGAGAGGTACTTTTTTCCTGTTCGTTATGGACTGACAGTGCAGTATTCCGCAATATTGAGTCAATCAAGGGAAAAGTACCTCAGCCACCCTTATGGAAGATACTTTTCTCCTGATTGTTATTGATGGATCAATCAAAGTCCGTAGAAATTTGTTTTTAGGGCGGATACGGATTTTTAAAACCATCATCTTGCAGCACTGGCCTACACCCAGTTTAAAGCCAGGCCTCAAGAAAGCCCAGTGCTCAGACCTACCACCTTCTTGGTCTAGTTTACTGTACTTTTAGGCCCATAATTATAAAGAAGGTCAAACCTACTACAGTAGCTAGTTGAGGTCCAGTTCGATAGGGAATTCAAAAAGGAGATACAATACAAGGGATGCCTAAGCCTGCTAGTATAAACTGACTAGATCCGTTTATGAAGTATACAGTACTGCATTTTTGATGATTAGCCTACGCCCATGAGCCTAGTTTAGAACTAGTAATATCCTAGTGTGTGTGTGTGTGTGGGGGGGGGGGGGATAGTGTTCTTCTCCGTTCTCTTGTAGGTCTAGTTCAGGACTCGTAAAATCCTAGCATAAAGCTAGTATATAATAAACTGGGCAAGGGCAAGGTGAACTCGCGGGGTGAACTCGCAAATTTTAGAATCATCCATAAAGTATCGAGGGTGAAGGGGGGGAACTCGGAAAAATTCAAATTCAGAGTCAGGGCAGAGTAAAGACATGAAACATGTCAAAAATATCTCAACCACATAGCGCACATCGAACTTGTTTCCATAGTTTTCATAATCACCCTTCATCCCTGCGATCCATAGAAAGTTGGAGAAAAGTCTTCATTAATTCATCCGGAAAGACGTCGTCATGATTTTGTTCCTATACCCAATCACGATAAAAAAAGAAGAATAATTTTCCGCTAATATAGCCTACTCAAGAAATTTTTTCTGGAGTTTGTATTTCCCAGCGGTTAGTTTTGATGATGAAAAATCACAATGTGACGTAGCACAGAACTCACAAAGACGACTACGCTGTCAGAAAAATTTAATCAAAATATGCTTCGACTTATGGACCTATACAATTTTCGAGAATCGACCAAACGAGAGCAACCTTGAATCAGTGACGAGGAGGAAATCTTCTAAGATAAAAACGTCAAACAAATCTCAACCGACAAGGCGTCTCACGATTTCAACGGTGTACCTAAAATACGCCCAAGTTATGCGTGCCGTACATTCAAACTGATGTCTTTATTGAAGAAAAAAAAGATTGCGTGGTTGTTTAGGTAGTTTGAGAGATGATATTTATTGGTGTACCACCTATTCGACAAAAATTTTCAGCAGCGAATTATTTTTAATCCTGTTCAAATTTTGGTTGCATAGAATCGTCTGAACAAAGTGAAACAAAAGAAATAAGCAATCTCAACAAGAGGGAAGAAAGGATTGACACAATCCCTGCTCCCGAAATTTTTGATATAATAAACTGAATCGCTCATTTTGCAAGAAAATTTAGTAAACTCACTTCAAAGAAATAATTAAAATAAATATGAAGTTGTCTTACTTTCAGCTCTGCCCTCACTTTTTTGCTACTTATCAGTTTGATCTACGCAAAACAAGCGACGCTAATGTTTATGTAAGCGCACTCTATGTAACTACCCGAAATTATTATTCAAATTAAAATATATGTCACCGTCGATTTATAGAAAGTAGGTCTGTTACCAGTATTTCCAAAGAATACGAAGAAAAAAAAAAAAGTCATCATTCATAAATCACCTAGTTTTAATAAATCAAAGTCAAATAATGAGTAACGAAAGTACATCAATGAACTTGACCAAGACCAGATCGCACGAAACGAATACCTGCTTAACAAGGTATAATATTCGATGATGCAAAATTTAGTGGGCGGATGCGACAACGAATGCATAATTTATATCTATTTTGGCCAAGGCGATTCAACCAGTTTTTTCTTCTCTTTTTTTTGCGATGAATCACGCAACCGAGGATACATCGAAAACAGTGTAATATTCCCATTATCATAAATATATATACGTATATATTTTTCTCTTCTTTTGAATAAATGAGAGTACCATATGGTGGAGCAGTAATTTCTTCATTACCTATGTGTCTCACTAAACCACGCAGATGAGGTCAACTTTTCATTCAAATCAACGGTTAGGAATCGAATTATGAAATTATGAAATGTATGGTTCGACTTTAAAAATGTTTTTTCATTGCTTTTATTGATATAAATACGTACACTTCTCGACGATGCATTTAATTGGCCAACAATTTGTCGAAAGAGCTCGGTAGGTCTGTACAATTTGAATTATTTTACAAGTTGATGACCCTTGAGAGAAAGAACATTGAAAAAATATACTGAAAGTATGAAAAGGAGAACGGAAATAGTTCAAATATCTGGTTCAGATACTCCATGACTGTTATTAATTTTTTAGTAGCGTTTTCTGCGCTTTCAGGATTGAGTTTACCCTTGCAATACTGTTGAGCTTCCACCTCACGATTAGCTCGCTATGGCGGCAATATTGTACTAAACTTACTCGAGAGAAATTCCAACCCTCGAGCTACATGCATGTAGATGGGAGTTGTGCTTTGGAGGTCACACAGATGTGGAAGTTATCACAAATTATAGGTTTAAGGAGACAAAGGCTAGGGAGTAGTTTGGGCTGACTCAGGAGGATACTCGAGTGTCAAACATTCTAGCATACAGTAGGCTGGTCGTGAATTTGTTTGCCCTCTCCTTTTAGAAAGCTTGACCCCTCCCCTTCTAATTTTAGGTACATTATGTGTATCGAATTTCCTTATTGATTAAGTTGGTGAGGGTAGCGGCCGGTATACTTAAATTTTCGATGAACTTGTGGAAAGAACTAGCTGAGCCTATAAATTGTCCAATTTTTTCATCGTTCTTAGGACGAGGAAGGGATTCTGTCGCCTTAATCTTTTCTACACCGAGCCGTATTTGACCGTTTTCAATTTCATGACCCAAATACAGTACTTTATCATGCAAGAGCCGACACTTATGTAAGCGTATTGTTAGACCAACTTTTTTCAAGGCCTTGAATATTTTTCTTAGCTTTCCCGAATTTTCCTGACAGCCGTTTCATGTGGTCATTATATCTTCTAAGTAGGTCACAATTCTCATTCCTGTTAATGGTGCTGAAATAGGATTGATTATCGTTGAAATACTGCTCCTCCTTTGGACAAACCAAATGGTCAGTGAAGCCATTCATGTTGTCCATCTTGAGTCACAAAATTGGTCTTATCAATTGAGTTTCCGATTTCTGGTCACATTACCGGGCTAAATGCTTTATTTTATAACAGATATAATATCTCTTCTGGAGCGTCGAACTTTTCTGTGATATACCTTCCTGCAAGAATGCAATTATATAATGTTCACTAGCTTTGACAATCTCATCAGTAATGCCATGATCCACCTTTTGGCAAGGGGGTTGATTTGCAAAGCCGCAATAAAGCCATATTGGCAAAATATTACTTCTCATAATTCTCTCCTTGTTGTTTAACCCGTATCTTCTTACGGTCCATGTCAATTCTGTGATTCCTAGGTTATGGAAAGGTTCTTAATAACCATTCCTTCCACTCTTCCCGTGAGTATTGGTAGTTGATAAGGTTATTATACCACTCACGTCCAGTGCCTATGAGACGTGCTTTCATATGTTAGATAGTAGTAGTATCTGCCCATTTGAACATATCGCGGAACTGTTCCAACGTATGAATCCATTGTTTTGTTGTCCATTTTGCGCTCGTTTGAATCGCACTTGGGAATAATGTTCAACTTCATTGTCTGATGCACTGGTACTGGCACTGGTATGGGCGCAACTCTTTGCCCTGCTAAGAACAGATCCATCAGTGCCTCTTGACTTTTCATCCTTTCAATCGAGCTTATTCCAGCTCCTCCAACTATATTCTCTTGAGTCCGTTGTCCTTGTTGAGCAGCATCATCTTCTTATTTACCATATTGGAAAGCAGAGAGGCTCATCTTGCATACCAAGAAATATTGTTAGGATTTATCGCGTCATTGCATCGTCCTTGTTCGTCTTAGCGCTTATAAACAAGAGACACTTTTTGTAGTAAATTTGATGCCGAACATTTTCTTTTCTATGAATTACCTCGAAAAAATTGATAATTTTTGAATAAAATTGAGAAAACTGAAAAAAAAACCGTAGGGACCTTTCAACCTTCATATCTCAAGAAGCTTAATCAATACTCTGGAGATAACAGTGTCAAGTCAGTCGTGTGTCGTGTCCACATTTGGACCGGCTATCTGTTGGGAAGGTTACAAGCTGCAAAATTGAAAATGAAAGCAACATAATTTTCTTATTTAAATGTTCAGCGAGTAATCTCAAAATAATTTTTGAATGAACCAATTTAAGAAAGAAAGGAGAAGGACAAAATTTGTAGAGTATACAATTTTCTACCAATCATCTTTTCACATAAAAATTGATTAGTCCGGTCAAAAAGGTGACCTCTAAGGAAATAATTCCTACCCAAAATTTTATTAATGGAAGTTCTTAAGCATGATCTCAAGTGGAACAAAAAAAAAGAAAAAAACACGGCCCCAAACCCCATTCCCTTTTGTGGAGGGGCTCAAAATGTAGACCTAAAATCAGTTTTTCTCAATTTTCTCGCTAAATATGTATTTTTGAGGAAATTATCAAGAGACCAAAAATATTTTCCGTACCATTCTATATCAAAATGGTTCTTATAAAAATTCTTGTTGCGATCATTTTCATGAAATTAGAGCGCTTCGAAAGTATAGCAAATGTGGAAAAAATGTCCCGCACCGCTGTACAGGCTGACACACATTGAAATACACTACCGCCGGGCACGTGAACGTTGTACTCACACACAAACAATGTATTTCTCACCCACACAATGTTCCTTTCCTTAATATTACAAGAAGAAATTGTTTGAGCATCCTTATTTTCAAGAGAAGAAAATTTCAAGAAGGAAATAAAATTGTAATAACTTGAAAGTACAAAATTATTTACAAGATGAGTGCCGCTAAAAAGCACACATCCAATTTTTCCAGGTTTTCATTCCGTGAGGTCTTCCTCTTCTTTGGTTGCTGTTGAATGCGTCGTTGATGTCTCAGTTTAGGCAGGTATTTCCATGGCACGAGGTTTATGCTTGGGTGCATTTTAGGCATGAAACATATAAAATTATGAAATAGATGAGGATAGAAGAGGAATTATGACAAAAAAATTTCCCAGCCCGGTTGGGAATCGAACCAGCGACCCCTCCAGAGCTCGGCGGTTCTTTGTGCGCCTAATGTATTGTGGTCTCCGGATCTTCTCTTTCACAAGATGAAACGTCCATCTAAAAGTCAAAATATAACGATCTAATCTTGGGGTCTGGTAATGTAGTGGTCATCGCTCTCGTCCTGAAAACGAGAGGTCGCGGATTCGATTCCCGCCTTGGCTAGGATATTTTTCGTCATAATTCCTCTTCTATTCTTGTCTATAAGATTCCTTGTGAACATCCACACTTAACACCTTCCTTTGATTATGAACTATTTACAATCACGGCGGTGACTTGCATGACATCGATTATTGGTAGGCTCACCAAGTTTCCGACTACCACAACCAGTTTTGCATCCTCTCTTACATCCACAGAAGGGCGATGCCGAATTGAGTCCCAAATCATCGTTTTTAGCCGAATTGAGTCCCGAGTTGTCGGGGGGTAGAAAAAGAGAATGTCTTCATGTATCGATGGTACACAACCGAATTGAGTCCCGAGGTAGCGGGGGTAAACAACCGAATTGAGTCTCGAGTTCACAAATGATTTTCATTTTCCTTCTCGCTTCAACAGACTCAGGACTGTCGATACATGCATCGGTGCGGTTTAAAAATGAGTTGGCACGTGGCTATGTTTTGAGCACATTAGTACCCATGGGAGGTACTGGGCGTGGAAAGTAATCGGGTGTAATCATCTTTTAGCAGAAGCAGAAATTTGAAGGATACGCGCTTAACGAATTCAATTCTCGACAATTCGCCAAGATCACGCCGCGTCATGAGTTTTGCGACCTCAGCCTCTTTTTTTACTGACCCGGTAAACAATCTGAAGGACTCTGAAGCACTCTGAAGCACTTGGGAATTACTACCCCCTGTTTTTCCCTTTCGAAGCCTGCTTGAAACCCGCTTGAAGCACTGAGAAGCCCAGTTGAAGCCCTCTTGAAGCTCGCTTGAAGCACTGAGTGGCCCAGTTGAAACCCTTTTGAAGCCCTGATCAGGGCTTCAAAAGGGCTTCTCAGGGCTTCAAGAGAGCTTCAATGGGAATTACTACCCTTATGAAGCCCTGATCAGTGCCTCAACAGGTGCTTCAGACAAGATGAATGTTTACCGGGCGAGCTTATACGTTTCTTCAAATTGCGAATGTCAAGGATTTTGGCGTAGATGTCGCATTGGACCTCAAGAAGAGTGTCTAAGCCTACAGCAGAGGACGAAGGGAAATGAATGAATTCACCAATCTTCTCAGACTTAGTACTGCCGACACTTCGGGACTCAATCCGGACTTTGCCTCTTTCTACCCCCGACACTTTGGGACTCAATTCGGCTATTAAAAAAAAGGTACTCCCCGCTCCCGGGACTCACTTCGGTTACGCCCTCCACAGAAGTGCTTCTTCAAGAAGGTATCTGGCGCTGGAGGATCTACGGTAGGGAGAGCGGGTCTGCAGTGCTCTACCAACCCCATTCTGCTGGCGAGAGTCTCACAATGGAGCGAGACAGCTTGTTCAAGATTGAATTTATGGTTGGGATCCGAAAGATGCTCAGCAAAAGCCGATCTTTTTTGTAGGGGGGTGGTATTGAGGAACAGAAACAGGCGGTGGATGAAGGTATTGAAAGCGGCGAGCTTATGGTATGGAGGACAAAAAGAAGAGGCTTGGATGTTGATGTTCGTGCAGGTATTTTTACAAAAAATCCAAAAACTATGCCCGCCACTCTCTATTGAAGAAAAAAAATGAATGATTTTGTACCCTTAAGGCTATTACGATTTTATTTCCTTCTTGAAATGTTTTTCTCTTAAAAATAAGGATGCTCAAACAATTTCTTTTTGTAATTAAGGAAAGGATCATTGTGTGGGTGAGAAATACATTGTTTGTGTGTGAGTACAACGTTCACGTGCCCGGCGCGGCGGTAGTGTATTTCAATGTGTGTCAACCTGTACAGCGGTGTAGGACATTTTTTTCATATTTGCTACACTTTCGAAGCGCTCTAATTTCATGAAAATGATCGCAACAAGAATTTCTATAAGAACCTTTTTCGTAGAAAATAGTTCGGAAAATATTTTTGGTCTCTTGATATTTTCCTCAAAAATACATATTTAGCGAGAAAATTGAGAAAAACTGATTTCGGGTCTACATTTTGAGCCCCTCCACAAAAGGGAATGGGGTTTGGGGCCGTGTTTTTTTCTTTGTTCCACTTGGGATCATGCTTAAGAACTTCCATTAATAAAATTTTGGGTAGGAATCATTTCCTTACAAAATCCGGATAATCACTGTATTACAGTGCAGTGTCAATTTAAAGAAACCTCCCGGCTCATCCAGTTTCCGTTCAACCAACCACACAACGCGAGTGCAAAGTACGGACTCGCGTCAGCGCCGCAGGCCAGTTTAATATAACTCAAAGGTCAAACATATTTCAGTCTTTCTTATAACGACGGTAGTAAATTTTCCAAGACCCTCACCTAGATGGCTCGAGGGTTGAAAATATCCTAAATCCCTTTCCCATCTGAACAAATAGCTTGTCGAACAGTTTCCAGAAAACCTCGGACAGCACCCAGTCAGAAGTTTCCGAACGACTTCCTCCTCCTTATCCATAGAGCAGGTTCCCTGATGTTGAAATATCGACCATCATGCTACATAGGGTGCGCCAAAAAGATGTTAACAGTTGGACGAAAAACTCCGGGAGGACTCCGCGACAATTTCGTGGAGTTCCCCGGTTGACTGTTAATATCTTGTTGGATGTTGGCACACCCTATACAGTATACAGGTCGCCTAGCTCACTTGGAATGTATTGTAGTTCCTGAGTGAAAATTTCAAGAGAGATGCTGTTTCATGCATCTCTCACGTTGGAACTCTCTATTTTTTCAAATTCCCGCTCTTGGAGCTTCCTCCCATCTCAGGTCGGATTCCACGGAATAAATCTTTCCAAATTCCAAACGTAGCAAATGGTCGCTGCAGATCAGAGGCGTAACGTCCGGGGCCTTTGGATCATCAGCTCTTCTTAAAACCTTATTCTAAAAAAAAAAAAAAAAAAAAAATCAAAAATTTACAATTCTAAAAATTAACATTCTTGTACTATACTGGATACCAAATTCGTGCTGAGCATTACGCAATTCTTAGTACTCCAATGGTCAATTGATGAAATTGAAAGCTCCATTAAGATAGACTTGTGAAGACATTCATAAAATTTTGCAATTTAAAGCAAAAGTTACGGTATGAATTCCATTACAGAAAACTAGTTTGCTTAAAAATGAACAAAAATTATTTAGCGTACCATGCGAAAACGATAAGGAACAATAGTAAAGTATATCACGAATTTTGGCAAAGTTCAACTAGGAAAGGTATAACTACATTTTAACTTCATCATTTTGAATAAACTGAATTTAAACAGAGTCTTTCTTCCGGTACAACTATAACCTGACCATTAGAAACCAGCAGAACTTGTATGTATTCTACTCTAGTTTCTTAAAAATTGACGAAGGTCCTAATCCGAACGTGAGCATATACCGAAATTGAACTTTGGTCGTTTAGAGGTCATCATTTGTCCGTAAATCGTGACATTTAGTAGAAGAAATATCGTCGCCTAATTTTATCCGTTCCATTTCCTTTCGTTTGTAACGCCGATTTTTCAAGATTCGCAAAAAGGAAGACCCGGCCGTATTCCTATTCGAGCATGCTGGCCGGTACCAAACTTGGAATATCCGTCTCTTACCTATACTCTCCGGTCTTTTCTTTCCTTTTTAAAATTTGTCAAATGCGTCTGCGGCGTTTCTTATCGTGGTCATTATTAGAATAACGTATTTTACTGTTATGATTAAAGTGCGGCGTCGCACGATCTGTTACGGAAAGATTGCTTGAGGTGGTGCACGTTGCGTTGGTGGTTGAAGTGGTGTCCGCTCGTTTTCAAACGCGGCGATTTTCTAAATAGCTCCACTGGCGACATTACGTCATCCAATTACGATAAATTTTTCAGAATTTCTCCCTAATTAAGTTGACCACGGACCTAAATCTTGGTTTGTAAGAGTATTTTCGTTTCTTGAACTAATCGTTCTCGGTAGTTTCTCAAAGTTTGAAATCGATATTCTCGCTCAAAATCATTCGGCTCATCAACTCTTTTCCATCTTCCGCGTAAATTTTTCACGATTTATAGGCCAACGATGACCTTTTTGTAAGCGACGAACTTGAACCTGAGCCCTGGTCATTTCTTGGTTCGATTTCTTGATAACGTAACCTGCCTTGTGTCTCCTCCTCCCTCGTATTCTCCTTTTCGATTAATTCGAACAGGAATGAAAGTGTGAAAAGATGCAAGTATGGACAGGGTGCGGACGTCCTGACTATAGAAGTAGGGGGAGCCTGTATTCCATTTCCAAGTTTCTAGTCCATTGCAGTAGTCCTCTCGATGTTATAATAGAATCGTACCTTATGATTCGTTGAGATGAAAATTCCATTCTGCGCGGTCGCTTGGCCAAGTTCTTCCATTCTCTTCCAATCACAAGTTCTCCTCTCTTTCTTCTTTCTGTAACTTTTCAGATCCGTGATTAATTTTCATTTTCCTTCCCAATTTCTGAATTTTTCTATGTATAGTCTCGTCATAGCTGAATATACCCGCCCCGGCTCTGAGCTCTTCAGAACAGGTTTCGTGATAGAAGAGGAGGTGAAGGAGCAGAGAGAGTAATCCTGTCGGTCTGATCTCAGAGCCAATGTGTAACCCGGGACATCTCAAAGCCCGTCATTCAGAAGGGACATCAGAAATCATCTTCATTTAAAATACGTCGAGTATACTGTATAAAGTGTCTGTGTATAAAGCTGAAAATTTTCTTCTACGTCTCGTTCAGTGTCCTAATAAATGTAGTATCTTGATGATTGTCGCGCCCAATCGTCAACGCCAAACCCCTTGTAGCACGAACGATTATGTTTTATCCCAAAATCTAAATTATATCCTGCATATCACCTCCCTCCCAATGGTTGAAGGGAGAAGAGACTAGCACAAATTAAAAACTCGACGGTACAATCGAGTACGCAGCAAAAGACCAAAATTCGAATGCGGAGAGGGCTCGCATATCCACAGCCCCTCAACAGTGGGAGGGGGAACAAATGAGACTTGTGCAAACGGAAAAACAATCCAGCAGAAGCAATTCTTTTGAAATTTTCGTGGAAAGGCTGGGAAATTTGTTAAAACTGCGTCCTATATGAGAAAAGGCACCAGAAATTTCGGCAAAGCTGTACGATTGTCACAAAAAAACGTGTCGAGGACTAGCGCAAAAATTATTAATAGAGTCTGACGATCACTCAGTTGACCCGTGTCTTCAAGGGTACGTCTCAAGACGAAAACGATGACGATCTTGATAAAAATATTTATCATAAATCTCGTAATTTAGCGGACCCACCACACTCACACACACGTTTTCTTGAAAGTGCCGACGATAAAATCTCATCGTTTCAAGAGCACGCCGGGAGCAATAATTTGCAATAATGAACGCCATCCGATCACAATTAAAACAATTAAAAGAGTTTAAGCAAGCGTCGCTATATCTTTTAATCAGCGAATAATACACACTATTCTATCAGTGATAAATCCCAGAATGTCTTTTTTTTTTGTGGGCAATACGTAGATCGTAACCAAATCATGTAAGATAAATAAGAATAGAATAAATTGCGTTGTAATTTTTCAAAAATTTCTGACCGTGGAAAAATTTTTCACTAGATTAATTCAAACATTCGATAGAATGGACAGAATGTTATGCAAATGACTTTCTTCCGAGCGAAAAATACAACGTTACTGTACGACAGGTCTGTAAATGCATGCGTCATCTCATAACACCTCCATCTCCATTTGGATATACTGATGTACGTATCTTATTCAATCTTCTTCGCTCTCTTCCTAATTTGGTTTCACAACGATATTTTAAATTAACCTTTTGCAGACGATCGAAAAATACTAGAATTTGTAAATAGGAGGAATAAGTTGCTTTGCGATTCGCATAGTGATGCGAATCAAATCGTAGATGGCTTCCTGTCCGCGAACAATAAATCGCACCTCACGCTTGTCATCATCGTGATTATAAACTCGACGTACAAAATGTACGGAATAAAAAAACGGTTTAATGTTGTCGTTTACTCCATCAGTATTATTTCTGCACGTCCTCGACGTCATTTTTTTGTCATCAGCAGCCGGGGCATAATTTACGCGCGAGATGGTTACTCAGCACGAGTACAAATCTCTACTGCGACAAGAAATGTTGGTACTGATCAACACAATAACATCTACATCGGAAATCTCAGACCTTGACACCCGCCAAGGTTGACAATTACGACGATTCAATTCACAGAGGAAGAGCGGTATGATATATTTTCAAGTGGTCAGCTGATGAACAGTTTTCGAAAGCGCAGAGGTTTTACCAAATAAGTACAAGAATAGAGTACGAGTTTATGACAGAATACGGAACCTTGCATTCAATAATTCCGGCGTGATAATTCACTCTTCTTTTTTTATTATTACAACTAGCCTCATTAAGAGAGATTACATACCCATTTGGGCATAGGCCTCAAAAATACGTCTTCAGACCGGCCTATTGACGGCTGTCGCTTTCCAGCGTAGTTTGTGCACGATCCTCTGCGACTTCTCCTCAGAGTTTATTCTTGTATCCGCAAAGCTTCTTTCTTATCCTTCGCACGTAGACGAGGTGACTTTAAATAAGGTGCGATAGATCAACATCCAGAATTTCTGCTACAGTCATTCGCAACTACTTCCCTTTTTCAGTGCATTCGAACATGTCAATTACCTCACCTCTTATTCTCTAGACGGGACTTTTGAAAGTCTCCTTCTTTCAAGTCCCTCGACATAGATCAGCCATAAATCGACAACTTACTAAAGCCCTGAACTCATGACGTCACACCCAGATGATGGAACATCCTACCTGAGCTTGTAATTTTTCTTGACGTCACACTCCGGTGGAATTCAAGCCAAAGTCATACTTTGATAAAGTCACGTCCTGATGTGAAGTTCACCTCCCACTTGGTTTTCCTAAATAAAATCAATTACATTAATGACGTCAAGCTCTGATAAGTATCCTCTGATTTGTTATTACTTCGTGACGCTTTTCTAACTGAATTTAGACTGAGGTATTTAATAACAGCCTCCGTATCTGATCATTTTCTCGTCTGAAGTGCTAGAAGTTCATTTCTTTTGCAGTAGAAGCGGATGGTATATCCTTAGGTGGATGCAACAGTCAATTCGGGCCGGACAGCGTTAGTATCGCAAACTAAAATTGATGGGCGGTAGATTTCCTTAAATCATTCCAAATCAATTTTTATGAGAGATGATGATTTGTAGGAAATCTTACGCTCTACAAATTTTGTCCTCTTCATGTTGACGTGGAACACGTCTATATTATATATTAGGTGCTATTTTTGAAAAATCGACATCTCAAAAAACGACATCGACACCAGTACAGGGTGCCCTAAATTTAATGCTCTACCTGAGTTATATTTTACTGTCTGAATAGTTGATAAAGGGTATACCTCTGTTGAACACCCTATATAGATTGTCCTTAATTCGATTCTCTACCTGAGGAAAGTACGGCTCCTTAAATAAATGAAAAAAAAAAAAGGTCAAAAAGGGTAGCTTCCTATTGAATGAAGTAAATTTCTATTGAATAGAAGCCCCTATATCTTTGCATGACCCTTCCCTTCTACAATGCACCCTTTAAAAAACCTTTTCAGCTCTTCCTACCTGCAAAACCAAGATTGTAACTTGAAGATGAGATCTATTTATCAAAGCTAACCTCAGTTTGTATTTGGTCGTGCTTTCTGTTTTTTTTTTTTTTTGTCCCAATCTGACCAATAATATATTGTTCCAAATTATTAAAAATATAATTAAAGTTGAAATTTTAATTATTAATAGTAATATTATTATTTTTTACTTAATTAAACTCTAAATTTAAACTATGAATAATTATTAATTTTATTAATTCTTATTATAATTATTTTTATAAATAATAATATTAATGAAATTATTAATTTAATAATTTATTTAATATTAATACATTTTTTAATAATTTTGTAATAATTTATTTAATTTGTTTATTTATTATAAAATTACAAATTGAGGAGATGGATGGAAAAAGGGCCTTACAAAAAACTGTAGTTTTTGATTAAAGAATTCAAAGTGGAATATTTTTGTTTGTACGTTATAACTTTTCTTCAAATTTGAATATATTGTTTGTATGAGACTAAAGAATAATTTCACATCAATTGCAATTCAAAAATCTTTTCCTGAAAGTTTATATAACGCTTGAAGACAATGATAATGTACAAAGACAATGTACATATGGTTGTGAATCATTTTTGAGAATTTTTACTTTGTAGACATGTTGTTTATTGACAGTAGATGTTGTTTATAGACAGTAAAATCAATTTTTTTCGATTTAATCATTTTCTATGAAAAGGGCCTTAGGGTCCTAAGGCTCTTTTTCCATCCATCTCCTCAATTCTTAAAGTGATGGTTAAAAAAATATATTGATTATTAAATAAATCATTTTTATTTATTGTAATAAAAATTATTTAAGTGATACTTGATGATAATAGAATAATTAAATTAATTAATGATAATAAAAAATTTAATAATTAAAATTAAATATTAATATTAATTTTTATTAATTTTATTAGATAATCATAAATATTTATAGAAATTGATTCTATTTTTAATCAAATTTATCAAAGATTTATTTTAAATATATTTTATTAATACTATTTATATTTTATTATTAATTAAAATATTATATATATTTTTTTTTCAAGTAACTTGAAATAAAGTATTAATTATAAATTAAATTTAATAATAATAAATGAAAATTTATTATTAATGAAATGATCAACTAAAACTTTAAAAACTTATGAAAATCAATTTAAAAAAAAATTATTAAAAAATGATTAAAAAGAAATATAAATTTAGCCAAGTATTAATATTTAAAACATTATTTTTTATTTCATTATTAGATAATAATATATTGATAGAAATTATTCTAATAAGAACAACAACTAAAATAGGGATAATAGGTTAAATAATTTCTAATATTTTTGGTTAATAAAATTCAATATAAACAATCTTAAAATTTCTTATAATTTTTTATTTAATATATTTGATCCATTAAACAAAAATATCAGAATTAATTATTTAATAGTATTAATAATAATTATTATCATCATTTTAGATGAAATTTTTTAATAAAATCATTAAAAAAATTGAATAAAATTGAATAAATTTATGTAAAAATAAAGGATTAGATGACCTTGAAAAAATTTTTTATTGATCAATAATTATAATTTATAGTAATAATTATTAATACTATTGAATAATCAATTCTGATATTTTTGTTCAATGGATCAAATATATTACATAAATTATAAGAAATTTCAAGATTTTTTATCATTTTTTAATATTTTATTAAATTTATCTTCAAAAAATAATAATTAACAAAATTATTAAATAGAAATTAATAAAATGGAGATAATAAATAGAAAAATGGAAAAAAAAATATTTGTTTTCATCCAAATAAAATATAAAAATGAATAATTCTAAGAAATTTAAGTGATAATATTAAATTTTTATTAATTGAAAAAATTATCAAAAATAAAATTATCAATTTAATTTTTTTTAAATTTAATTTATTATTCATAATTATAATTTTATTAATTATAATTTTAATTATTCATTATAATTATATTTGAGTCGCCCTCAGCGAAACCATGCACTGAGTCGGAAAACAAAATTTTGAGATACAGTAAAAAAACGAAAAGAAGCTTCGTAGTTTTCCTCGTAAATTGAATCTTTAAAAATTTCTATAGTCCGTTCAACCTAAGATTACAAAGACGTCACCAATTATTCAGTAGTGTTCTAGTGTTGGTGCGTTATGAACATAAATGGACGCACTAACACCAGAGCACTACTGAATAATTGGTGATGTCAAATTTGTAATCCTAGGTTGAACCGACTACAGCGGTCAATTTTGATGTCAGCGAATCTGATTTTTTTTTCATTCGGAAGCAGAGGACCTCCTCTGAAAATTTCGCCAAAAATCAGAATTTTTTTTTTTCGACTTAGTACATGGTTTCGCTGAGCGCGACTCATTTATTTAAATAATATTAATTATTCTTATTTAATAATAATATTTGTTTGTACAATAATTATATCAATTTCAAGATTAACTTTGATAATAATAATTTTTTGATGAGCTAGTCAGAATATTTGTTGTTCAAATGTTCAAGAACACATTCATAATTCAATATTTCTTTATGAAGTTGAAAAATTTACTTCAACTTTTCTTGTTATAATTTTGGTAGTCAGTAGACAGTGGTCAATTTATCACAGTTGTTAGTTTAATCAACCAAAGTTTATTGGAGGGCAAGGATGGCGAAAAAATATTATATTGAAGAAAATTTTCAATTATTATTAATAATTCCCTCCTATAATATTATACATCCTTTACTAGAAAAAACTATAAAAAACAGCTTCAGAAGAAGGAAGTGTTCCACGCTCTATTCTATTCAGTTTTACTGAAAGTAAGATAATTGGGGGGGTCCAGGGAAGCGCAGCCCCCCTTGGCGAGGCGCGAAGCGCCGAGTTTTTCTCCTAAATTGCTTCGTTCCCAACTTATTTTGATATTACTCACTGTTCATTTGAATGGGAAAATCATAATGCTCCCGTTTTCAATTTTACCGATTGTAACGCTCCTGGTGGATGACCGACCCGAATTGACTGAGGGGAAAGTACTGAAAGGTTCCAGGCCCAGATGAGAACCCAAAGTCAGTATGGAGCGCCATACATTTGGTTGACCCAGCGCTGCTTGTTGATACAGTCTATGCGGCATTTATTGGGGGATTGTTCCCTTTGCGATGGAAAAAAGCCAGGCTAGCGTTGATCGATAAGAAGGGTAAGGAGAGTTAGTCAATCGTGTCACTAGGATACCTCAGGTAGACGGGAGCGAGATCAGCAACAGTCCTATTTTTCACTAATATAATGTTCAAGTCTATAGGATAATAGATCCTCTTCATCGCACGATAGGGACACCGATGAATCATTGACGAATCTCGCGAAGAACTGATGTGCCTTAGAACAGTCCACTCGATCTAGAGTTTCACTTTGCGTCTATAGTAGCGAATGGAGCTCACCCACCTTCTTCCATCGAAGGGTATCCCGGTGGACTTTTCTTTTGTAGACAAAATCATTGAAAAGAGTGTCTACTGGTAGTAATTGGCTAAAACCTTCGTAGGTACTAAATACAGAAGTGTGGTGGTTGATGTGATTTGACCATGCCTCGCAGCTTTATTTATTTGGAGATCAAAATTTCACTTCTAATACATGTAGGTTCAAGCTAGAAATTGTGCGAAGTCCCATACCTCAATTAGTTCGAAAGTCGAAAATGATCCTAAAACCTCCTTCATCCGCAATACTTGAGACAAAATAAAAATTAATCAAACTTCCTTACGAGGGGTTACGCATTGGACAAAATACGAAAAATCTCCATCAAAGATAAACGTTAGTTGCAAAACAAGGGAGAACATTTCGCATGTCTGCGCGAAATGAATAGAAGTTACGAATTTCAATGGCTAAAAGTATTGATATAATAACTCTGACGTCATAGTTTCGGTTCATTATCCGTAAACGCGCGTTCTTTTCCAAATGATAAGTGATACTACTAGACAACTATCATTCGACTATGCGTGGAACATACGCAGCATGAAAAATGCATCATCATTCGAAACTTCCGAGACCGTATATATTTTGTACACTTAATAAAGTGCTAAGCTCTGTTTCAATCGAAAATGATACTCATACGATACTCAGTCACGTGGAGCATCGGAACAGGTTTGTGTAATTTGTAAAATCGCAGCATTTCGATGTAGTTCTCGTATTCGTTTTATACCCTTATATTCAAGTCGCGTATAATAATTCCGCCAGATAATAAATATGAGTTCGTAAACCCGGCGCGTAAGTTACTCAATAGGCGATCATTTTGATAAAAGTCTTCGGAACAGAATTTAGTCGTACTCTTGCTCGATAAAAAATTAGCTATGAGACAACGCAATTTGGTATTAGACGTACGTGAATTAATCGTTTTCACGAGTAATTTGACCAGTAATGTCGTGAATATTTCATACCATAAAAATATACGGCTACAAAAGAATTACTTTTCAATTTGAGGTTCGTGAGAAATGACGGACGAATATAAAAACATCCTGGTTCTTTACCAAGTAATTGAAACAGTGCGATATGTACGGAGAAATGATTAATTGGACCCGGTGGACTTGTATATTGATCTTTCCAATAAGAAATGAAGAATACACGTATATCTTTTATGGTAGAATGAAGTTTCTCGCCGCTAAGCACAAATAGACCAGAACTATGATTAGAATTATAAGATGATCGATTTCACCAAGTTTTTTAAGTTCACGTCCCATCCTGAAGCTCGATCGGTTACGTCTATGTAGCCTTTGATCAATTTTGTCATCTCTATGTAGACGGTACACAGGTGTAGAGTAGCTTATAGAGTGTTCTGCAATTGCCTCTTCTTATCTTCTCCTTGATAGCAATGACTAAAAATGCAGACTCCTGGTTCCATGCTCCTTCGGAATCTAGCGTGGTGGCTACCAGGCTACTTGGAGAAAATTTTAGTCCCTCATATAGACCTACGAAACTTGCCCCTCTCACTGTGGTCCTCCATCCGCCCTTAATTGCAGTGCGAACACGTTGCCTGCCTTACTTTCTTGGACTTCTTATGGAAGTACTTATTAAAGCAACCATGGCCACTAACACCTGCATCAGGGAGAAACTCGGTTCAACCTCTTATCAGATCGCTTAAACAGGTGATCAGTTTCTCTAGTTTTTTCTGAGTGATTATCGCTTTCTATTTCTCCAGCAAGGAGTGCCAGGCCTCCTGTTTGACCCGTAAAGTATCACGGTCAGTCGTAGTCTCTTTCTTCGCTTGAACACCACCGCTCTCTACCCAGCAAGTCGCTCGATTGGTGGTGAACGTCGTCGAGTCAGTGAGGTAGGTACTAACACACCTCAGCGCCTCTCTTTGTTGAATCTTTTCGGTCTCTTTCTATCTGTAGGCTATCTTCATCGGGTCAGCCTATACTGGAGCACCGTGTAGGAGGATCGACATCATTTTCCTCATTCGAGCTTCTCTCGGTCTTTTTAGCTTCGTCATCTCTGCCCACCTTCTCCGCTACCGCTACCATCAGAAAATGGTTCCAGAAGCCTAGCTATGAGTCAAACTAGATGACCAGATACTTCATCGTCTTATTCGTGACGTCTACAACTTGCACATAAAATTCGAGTGGGCTGAACTTCTAGCGGGTGGTGAATAATAAGTCCGCCGTATTTCATCCAACACGGGTCTGGTTTACCCTGCTGCTACGATTGTTTCGGCAGTGTATACTACCAGTGTGTTATCTTTAAAGCATTAAGCTTAACACCTGGTGGCAACTTCACCTTGAAGTTGATCCAGCGATGAGGGGAATGTTACTTTATGTGGACTCGCGGTGAGAGATTTACTGTAACCCCGCAGATGATCGAAGTAGGCAAGTGTGGGAAATTCTCGTTGAGCAAAAGGAAGAGACAGGAAAGGAATTTACGTGGGTTCCTGCGGCTAGAAATCAGCTTCGCCCTCTGGTTCAGATCACGAAGGGACAGTCTACAGAAATTCTCGTTTTTCAGGCAAAAAAATTTGAATGTATTGAGACAACGGAAATCCATTTTTCTCGTCCAGTATAACGAGACAGCGTTTTTTGAGATGAACCGGGCGAAACTGATTTCTGACTGTCATTGGAAGATACCAGATCTACGGATTTTTGGTCCTCAAAAAAGATGACGGGTTTTTCTTTTTCTATAGATTTTTCGTACAATACGGATTTCTTGCGATCAAGGGAAAGGTGATACTTTTCTCCTACTCGTCATAGGCTGATACTGCAGTGTCCCGTAATACCGAGTCGATCAAGGGAAAAGTACTTGAACTACCCTTATGAGAGATACCTTTCTCCTGATTGTTATCAATGGATCAATCAAAGTCCGTAGAAATCTGTCTTTAGGTCTTACAAAAAATGGCGGATACGGATTTTTGGAACTATCATCTGGCAGCACTGGCCACTGATGGTGGTTTTTCCCCGTAAGTGTTTTTCAGTAGATTTATTACCGCCCGTTTGCCCGCTCTGATCAGTTATGGAACCTCAGTCAATCTTTCACCGTGAGCAAACAATAAAAGACAGGCAAAGGTACAAGAAAAAACGTTGAACCCTCCCATTGTTGAAGGGAAAAGAGACCAGCTTAAATAGAAAAACTCGCCAGTACGATCTGGCACGAAGGAATCATTCAGTTTCCATACAAAAAATTAGAGAAGATGGGGCTCGCGTCTCCATAGTCCTCTCAAACTCCCGTAAAAAGACTATCGCAAAATTTTCCTAATTGCATTCGATTTGAAGGATTCCCAACAAATGACGTTTCCTCCGCTTCTAGTCGTCTTTATTTTATGGTGTCTTTTCTGAACGAACGTTCGCTGCGGATAAATCCGGTCACCTCTTTCCCTTGAATACACCGCAGTCAACTTTGGCAATAAGTGACGCGTTGAATGCAGGTGAAGATGATTAACAGCGAGTTACCGAACGTTATGCTGCTTTTCACCATGCTGTGCCGGCGTGTACATCATCTGCAGTCTCTTCCTAATTCACTTAAAGTTGTAATATTTTTAGAATGGGGTATGCCAGATGCGAACGTGCATATGGAAATCCAATACTGTATAGCATAGTGTACTTGTGTTTTGAAGAACGATCATCTCGACTCAGGTTATTTTTACTTCTGGAATTCTCGGGCTGATTTTATAAGACAGAATGCTGCGTCGTCGCATCGTGATACCGTTTTCCGTGTACACAAAAGTAATCTCATCCAATGTAACCGTGCTTAATGATATGTCGTCCAGGCGCTGTTCTCGACTCACGAATCATGGAAGTTATACAGTTCGTGAGTTTAAATTAGTTTAAGAAGCGTCATCAATCTAGTGCAACGGTTAGTGAAAAGGGAATTGTGTATGTATATAAATTCTTTCCGATAATAATGAACGACGCAGTTCGTTGCGGTAAATACTCGTCATCACAACTATAGGGCTACCACAGTTTGCGAATGTTTTTGACCCCGGTCAAACGCTGCAATTATTTCTCATTATACTGAAAAGCGATACGGTATAGTCTATATTATGTCTGGAAAAGTGTAAAAGTACGATATGATTGATCGTTAATCATTTTTTTTTTTATGAATGAAAATTGAACGAGAATAGGCTTGAGCGCACAACTTGGATGTATGTATCTCCGTCGATCTCATCTTACGAGCAATTTCCACCAGAAATAAGAGAAAACGGTCATACTTATTACGCTGTCGCGACAAAAATCGGCCGGTTATTAGGTTATGCACCGTACAGACATAGCAGCGATGTAGAAAGTTGACAGGTTTACTTTTAACGTTATTTTTTGAAGATTGGCGAACTCCGAGTCCGTTCACGCTCTATTAAAGGAAAAGCCATTCGCGTACGATGAGAATGAAGTTCAGAGGAAAACGATTCGCTTCGATTTTAATACGGCGCTAATTATTGATCGCGCGTGTTATTTTTTCGATGTTTTTAGGTTCACCGAGCCGGATCACGCGTCCGCCACGTAGTCGTAGTGCTGGAGGTCAGGATTCGCCGAGTCCACAACAGAGTCCGTTCCGCCGTAATGCCAAAGTCAATCAGTCGGCCCGGCACTCGCCCACTCATATTACGTCGAAGCCGAATCCGTCTGCCGCGCGAAACTACAATACGTGGAATAGCGGAAAAGGCGCGCCTAAAAGACGGCCCGTCATTTCTGAAGATACATTTTGCCGACAAGTCGCGAAAATTATGCAAGAATACGCTGCCATGGTGCCTAGTCCCCGTAAAGATACCAAACCGGATGCTAGAATATCGACCAGGATACCGGCTCCGGTACCTTTGCCGAGAACATGAATTTGAGGTAGGTATTATTCGTTATATTATGCAGTTGGATTTATTGAATACGAGGTACCTTTTATTAGAATCAGGAAGTCTTGAGGAGAACGAAAACTATTTGGACTGTGTCAAATGGCCGAATGATTCGGCGGAAAAGGAAGAGTGAAAGAAAAAACCCAAGAGTTTCATCAACTTTGACTTTTTCAAATAAATTTGTTATTTTTTTGAAAATTGAAAGTGTGAGCAAAAAGTTGTAATCCGAAAGCCAGAAAAAACAATCTGTCGCAAAAGCCGAACGCCAGAGATTTGCTAACGAAAATTTAAGCCAGAAGTCAAGAACAGAAGTTTTATGATTAGGCTTTCCAATCCTGGTGAGAAATTGATGAAGTGGGAGTATCTAGTGTAAAGTATACCAGCCAAGCTGTAGACTAGTGTAAAGGCAAATTCTGAACCTGTGGATAAGTATAAAGGAGGGATACAGTATACAGAGTTCCTAGACGTAGTATAAAGCTAGTATAAGCCTAATACGCGGGTGCACGCAAATCTGCCTCCCTCATTTTACTCCGTTGAAGAACCCGTGAGTTTCCTCCGGATTTTGAGTAAAATACGGATTTCTTGCGCTCAAGGAAAAAGTACCTTGAAACACGAACAAGTGATACTTTTCTCCCAGTCGTTATAGGCTGATACTGTAGTCTTCGATAACATCGAGTCGATCAAGAGAAGAGTATCTCAATTGCTCTTATAAGAGATACTTTTCTCCTGATCGGTATTGATAAATAGGTCAAAGTTCGTTGAAATCTGTTTTGAAGTCTTACAAAAGATGACGGATACGGATATTTGAAAATACCATCTGGCAGCACTGCTACTAGTATAAAGCTAGTATATTACAAGGTGAGCCAGATATGCAACGCTTCAAACACTGTGAGAATCCAAAAAGGTACTTTCAAAGTACCTCATAAAACAGTATAAAGATGATTTTATTCGTGCGAGGACACTAAAAATTTGATAAAAGAAGGCTTGATCCGCAAATATAAATTTTACAGTTTGAAACTCATAAAACAGGCTCTCTGCCACCCCCAACTTAACTCCACCCGTGAATTTTGAAATGAAGGTAGGGTCAGCGCCAAGATATGGAACATGTCAAAAAGTTGAAGATGTTCGACTATCTAAGCTAGTCTGAAACAGCGACAAAATCTATAGAACTTGGATCCAAAATAAGATCCGGATCGGGTTCTTCATTTTGTTGGTCTCGGATCCGGATTTCAAAAGGTCTTAAATTTTCTTTCTCGAAAATATCCGGATCCGAAAAGAGCCAGAGATTCCAAATTATGATCTGTGATGACTCAGTCTTAGTTTTATGAGATCATCATCGGCCTGGAGAAAAATTGGACGCTATTCAGCAGAAAAGCGCCAAAAGACAACGTTTGTTTTACAATGAAGTACTTCTTGTACATGTCACGAGGTAAACTTTCTTATTAGTCGGTTGGTGCTCTTCTGCTTAGTGCCTAATAGCCTGCTGGCTGCACCTGCAGTGCTGCGCCGCCGTGATCTTCTCATCCGATTTTCAAATCGACTATTTGAACTTCCTTCTAACTTTATTTAATGGCGTCACCACCTTTCATTGTGTAGAAGGCCAACATTTGTGTGGCGCACATGGCGTCAGTTCGTTACTTCTTTCATGGTATGAAGCTCTTAAGGTTGCGCCTTACAGAACACAGACTTATTACGAGCTGGGCACGAGCCTAGTTAGTCTTTTCAAGAATACAAGTACGTTACTAGTGTTCTTCGTCGAGTCTGCGAGCCAGAATGAGATACGGATCCAAAATGATTCTGCGACGTTAAAATCCCATATTCCTTTTCCGGGGTCTAAAAGATTCTTATCATTCTTTCTCTCATCCAGAACCGTAAAGGTCCCTCTTTTTTTTCCTCCTGGGAGATCTTGTATCAGGATCCGGAAAGATCCCGTAATTTTCAAAGGAAACATGATTTATCCGGTGGGGGGGGGGGTCTTTCCGCAAAGAACCGTCCGGGAGGCAACCTAACCTAACTTGACCATGACCATGGGACTTGAAAAAATTTGGTTTTCGTCCTATCGCTTATAGCTTGGAGGATGAAATTTTTCTGAGGGGCTTGAAGGTTGAAATTTCCCCAAGTCTCTCTCTTAACACCTTTAGCTCGGATTATCATCTATAGTTTGAAGGTCAAAATTTTTTTAAGTCACCCACCTATTACTCAAGTTCGAAGGTCAAAATTCTTTTCGACTTCCCCCTCCTTTTTCTAAATCCCTCTCCAATAGGTCGGCCTCCTATCATATATACTAGTATAAAGCTCGTATAATACGAGGATGAGTCCAAGCCTAGTTCAAGTCTATAGTATACTGTATGTTGCTGAATGATTTCTCAATAACGATCATAAGAATGGTAT
The DNA here is from genome assembly GCA_035079395.1 of Aspidiotus destructor. Lineage (NCBI taxonomy): Eukaryota > Metazoa > Arthropoda > Insecta > Hemiptera > Diaspididae > Aspidiotus > Aspidiotus destructor. The sequence continues at coordinate 1,881,267 of JAVHKZ010000003.1, read as the reverse complement.
CTCTCATACTCTTAACTGAGGTACTTTTTCTTGGAACGACTCAATTTTACAGTAGAGCAGTATTAGCCTGTAATGACCCGGAACAATTATCTCTTATACAAGTGACCGCTGTACTTTTCCCTCGAGCCCAAGAAATCCGCATTTTAAGCAAAATCCGTAGAAAAATCCCAATTTTTTTGAGGATTGAAAATCCGTAGATCTGGCAGCACTGATAGCCCGATTAAAATAGCGCCTTCAAGTAACGAGATATGCAATACTCCATTCACCAATTGGCCTAGCCCCTTCAATGAGCCAGATATACAACGTTTCATCAGGGGTGTGAAGCGGAATCGCTATCCAAAATGGTATCCGGAATCCGGACCTAAATTTTCGGGTGGAACCGAAAGGAAGCGGATCCGGTGATTGCTGTTCGGAAGCGGATCCAGAGAATGATTCTTAGAAGCGGAACCGAAAGGAAGCGGATTTCCTTGAAAAAAGGCAGCCTCTTCAAATTTTGTGCTTCATTCCAAAAACAATGGCTTCCTTAACGGAGTTGAACAAGGAACGCAGGGAACTTGTTTTATGGGTAAAATTTATTTTAAAATTGAGAGTTGAGTCGAATTCTAAACCCCCTGCTATCATATATGGCTCGAGACTCAAAATTTTTCCAAGTTTTCCGTTTTTCGGCGGACGGCGTTTTCTTTGGACCTCCCCCCCCCTCCCCCTTCTCCGATAAAACAGGTTCACTGTTGAAAAAATCGGCACTCTGCTCAGTTACCACCCAGAGGGTGTGAACCGCAATTGCTATCCAAAATGGTATCCGGAATCCGGACCTAAATTTTCGGGTTTTGGAAGTGGAACCAAAAGGAAGCGGAACCGAAAGGAAGGGGTGTGAACCGTTTTTTTAGGTTTCCGCTTCCATTTGTTCTTCAACTGAATCGCCGGATCCGCTTCCTTTCGGTTCCGCTTCCAAAGAGCAATTGCATTCAGTTTCGCTTCCAAGCAGCAATCGCCGCATCCGCTTCCTTCGGTTCCGCTTTTAAGGACCATTTTCCGGATCCGCTTCCTTTTTGTTCCGCTTCCAGAGAGCAATTGCCGGATCCGCTTCCTTTCAGTTCCGCTTCCAAGCAGCAATCGCCGCATCCGCTTCCTTTCGGTTCCGCTTCTAAGGACCATTCTCCGGATCTGCTTCCTTTTGGTTCCGCTTCCAAGAAGCAATCGCCGGATCCGCTTCCTTTTGGTTCCGCTTCCAAGAAGCAATCGCCGGATCCGCTTCCTTTTGGTTCCGCTTCCAAGCGGCAATCATTGGATCTGCTTCCTTCCGGTTCTACTTCCAGAACCCAAAAATTCAGGTTCGGATTCCGGATACCGTTTCGGATAGCGATACCGGTTCACACCCCTACTTTGCTAGGATATTATAGTCAGCTAAGCCTCAATTATCAAAAGCCAAAGCTATATTTTTTCGAGGTTGTAAGTTCAAACCAAAAGCTAAAATTTTTCAAGAAAACAGCTAAAAGCCCGAAGTTAAAGTCGAAAGTATTTCTATTTTTTTGAAGCTAAAAGCTGAAGTCATATTTTTTGAGCTTGGAAATTCAAGCTGAAAGCTCACGCTTGACGTTTCAGCTGCAATACCTTGCTCTGATCGCTCGTTTGCCTGCATAATGAAGACCAAGGACAAGGTCGGAATTTTTTTTTCAAAAGTCTTGATGAAAGATTGGGATTGCAAATTTTCGACTGACCCCAGCGCTAAGATCTATCCATGTCAATGAAACCACACGCTCGGTAAATATTCAAAAGCTTAAATTTCCTGGTCAAATCATTCATTTTGATTGTCTACATTATCAGAATCTGTTTCTTCAACTGTCCCAAATTGTGGGTGCAAGTATCAATCTGCGTCTCTCAATTAGTTCATTGTGATTTGTTGATGAGCCTGATTGCCGTAACTTGTATTAGAGCGTCATCTTTAGAACCTAGAAAAATTTCAAGTTTCAATATTGTGGAAAAATCCTCATCTTGAAGAACCTATAAAAATAGGATCTCGCGGCTTCTTTGTGTTCTCATTAAGTATTGAGCTTTTTCACCAGAATCTTCCTTGAATTGGATTGTTTCGGATAAAGTTTCACCACTCTTCGCTCTAAGATTTGTTCGCTTTCTCTCGTTTAGCTTTATTATTTCAAACTAGTCTTGTAAAATGTTATCGAGTCTGGAGCCCTGTTTACACGATCCAATCAATTTGATGAATCGGGTTCATAAGGTCGTAGGTAAACTCCATGAGGGTAAGAAGCATCAGATGGATAGTAAGATGAATTGAAACGTATTCGTGTACCATCAAACTGGTACGAAAAGTCTGATAATCCTAGTACAGAACAGACTTTATTACTCCGAAGTTTCAATCAGATTCTGAATAAATCTTTGGTTCTCGAAGGAAATTATCTACCATAGAGAAAAGGCCAAACTACAATTTTTCACTGCTCAATGAACACTTGTTCCCTCCAAAAGCGTAATAAGTTTTCGAGGTGATTGTAGCAGAATTAGGGTGAGTGACTCATAATAAGAACTTGTAAAATTTTTGATCTCTTCCTCTCCTCGTCGCTACGAGTTTAATTTGCCTTAAAGGTTGTTAAACTCTGAATGATGTTATGGACTCCTTGATGACCACAATTAAATAATACGGCTAGTAGTATACTGTTTGTACGACGTCGTCTTTAGTTCGAAAAATAATTTCTACTCTTCAGTGTAGTTTAAGAAAGCAATTTAAAGTTCAAAGCTATCATTTTAACCCAATTGCAAATCTCTCGTCCGAGTCGACTTACTCAAATTCCGGATGAAAATGAAGCGATTGTCGACCCGTTGCAGAAAAAAGAAATAACCGCATAAAAGATTTCGTACTTTTCCATTTCATAAAGAATTGTTTCTCTGTACGTTCGCGGATTAATTATTTTCATACTCTACATAATGGATTTTCCTACGTACCCGCCTTTGGTCTGACAGTCGTAGAGTAGCTATTGTTCCATTCAGATAAAACTACGAACAATTTAATAAGCAGATATACTTACAAGATCCTGCAGTGAAGCTCCAGCGTTCTTGTTTCGCCTTCTAAATTACGCTATAGGTACCACATCTGTTGTTTTCAATTCGCTGGAGAATCTACATGAAAGAGAATTTATTACGCTACCTTAATAATCCAAAAGATGAAAAAGATCGAAGTAGTGATTTCCTCGGGCTAGGAATACATTATTAATGGAGAAAAAGCTAGACAAAGAAAGATATATCGATTACTTTTATACGTGTGCGATCAAAATAAGTTCGTCGTGATGTAAATTTATGAGGAAAAATTCCATGGAAAAGCGAAATCAATCATTGGTAGACTTCATTGGAATTTGTTAAAAAATTTCTTCCTCCAATCTTACGTTAGTTTGTTTTGAAAAATTCGGTTTTCGTTATTGTATCAGGCTAGTTAGAACAGATATAGCAATTAATACATGCGGAAATTTGCGTATCTTGTGGCACCTACCCCAGAAATGTTCTGACAATAATTGTAGCCGATCTGGAAGGACTATTGCATCAAAACTGCGCTTTCTATTAGTTCTTGCTTCTAATAGGTTTGATTTTTGGTCACAATTGCAAAAAGTGTGTCACTTTTAAACTGCGTCTCAAATTTTGTAGATCGGGTGTCGGACGCTGTACATATAGTGAAAATACTATTCATCATACTCCATCGATGAAATGATGATCTATATTTATTTATGCGTTTATTCGTTAATATTTTGGGTGCATCGAATATCGTAGGTAGCTAGAGATTATGTCGTTGCCGAATTTCCCGCACGGCATGGTCCTGCCCGTAATGTCATGATTTGCTTTGCCCGGCCGGACCGTAAATGAACGAAATAGCTACTCGTCTACGTATTCTCTTATAAAGAGGAGAATTGGAAACCATTTGTATAGCTCATGATACGCTTGCGTACATACAGTATAAATGCTGATGGAAAGAAATCGCGAAGAACGAACGCAACGTGACCGTGAAATCGCGAAAGCGACTACCTGTATTCTGTATATAGATAGGCTGTAGAGAATCCATCAGGATGATCAAACAAATACTCATTTGAATAGAAAGGATGGCGTCGCTGTAAGATAATGAAATAAATTTCGAAATGACAATGCGAATATATAGGAAATACGTGTTTTGATAGTTGAGGACGCGTTAGCTTAAAATCATCTGGAAGGAAATACTTTGAGATACATTTATTCTAAAGGCCAAACACATTAGAAAACCCGTGTCACAATGTCGTAGGCTATTGTTTTTGTGATGCGATAACTTCTGTGGAAAAATTTTGCTGATTGGTAAAATAATTATCTTATCAAGATTTTTGTTCCTCGGAAAATTTTCGGGACGTTGAGACTTGTTGAAATGTGGTCGATTCGATAGACTAAATGAATAATGAAACTTGAAGAAATTTACTCATGCGCTAAATGAGTTCATAATTATATTGATTAATGGGTCTAGTAAAAATTGTGGGGATAATAAGATCTGAAAATTTTTTTTCTTTGGAGCTGGATAGACAATGTGTACCTGGAGTAGAGCCGGCTATTTACCCCCAAAAAACGATAGATAGTGAGATGAAAATTTACAGGCTCTTGCTCAGAGAGCGAGAGTTGCGGGAGACCCGCGACTCATTGCGTAAGGTTGAAGATTTTTACTTTACGTAGAATGTAGGCGTATAATTTTTATGCCTGGAATCATTGAAGAATATAGAAGAGCAGTTATGAAAAAATATGAAAGGAATATGTAGAAAATATGAAGGAAATAGAGATCACGAATTTTCTCAAGTTACATAGAGGGCTATAGAAGAGCCAGGAACAGGAATTTCTTCAAGTCCCAGCGTTAAGATTCCTCTGAGGACCCCCTGTAACTAAGGTATCTCGCCAAAAAGGTCAAGAATTTTTCCAAGTTCCAGCATCAAGATTCCTCCGAGAGCCCCCAGTAACTAAAGGGATGGTGGATCTCCCGCCAAAACTCGCAGATGACTTCTTTCAAGGCTTGTAATTTGGCTTCCTGAACTGCATAAATTGAAAAGATTATAGGCTATAGAAAATTCGTTTTGTGGATGACATGAACGTTCTTCCAAAACCACAAGTTATTCCAACCTTTGAAAATGTGGTCAAAGCCTTTGCCCTCCCAAATTTCAAAATCATTCTTGCCTAGCTCAGACTTTCCTACTATCTAGCGAAGCTATTACCTACCTACCGTAGAAGTCCAGATAATCCAAATTTGAGGTTGACTTGTTTCCCTCGTACCAAGTGCTGTTGAGTCACATCCATAACAAATACCGATGTGTGAACGATATATGTACGTGGACCGGTCCTCAAGATCTCCTTGGTGAGTTTCTTAAGTATCTGAATAAAATTTTTTCTAGAAATTGAAGGTTCTTCCATAAACTTTTTGGATCTCACTATCTCTGTTAGAGATGGGGACCATGAATTTACAATATACAGAAAAGATACTTCGACTGATTCAGTCATCCACGAATCGTCCTTCTGTCCATTTTCTCAGAAGATCGTTGCCTTTAATAGTTATATTCGCATCCCGTTGAGTCGACCCACTTTTCAAAGGAGCTTGCGACCATTGAGCACTTGGCCGCAGTGAATGAAGTCAACTTGGACATTGAAAAATATAGCACGCCTTAGATGGCGAGTCTGATGTCTAGGTTCTTGTTGACAGAGGGTTTCTTAAAATTGATATTCCAAATCTAAATGCAAACAAACATTTTTTTCCAGAGCTTCAGGACAAAAAACGGAAGCTCTGAACAAACGTTTTTTATTTAAAAAACTTTTTTTAAGTAAAAATTTTTTTGTAACTATTATGTCTCCAATTGAAAAAATTGAGTGAAAACGGACCTATAGTTAATTCTAATTCAGAGCAAGAAGAAAACTGCTGAGCGTGATTTTCAGCCTAAAATCTTGGATAAAACCGAGCTGCCGAACAGAGCGGTTCTTTCAAGTTCCAAATCTGAATTTGAACTAAATTCATTTCTGTGGAGTGTGAAGAGGAAAACCCGGAGAAAACCGTAGCTCTAAGCAATTAAATCGGTGAAAACGCGGTACAAACATATTTTTCGCATAAGAAAAAGTGTTTCTTTCTAATAAAAACTTTTTTTTCGTAAAAATCATATTTTTAGTTGAGGATATCTAATATAATTGAAGAAGTGACGCTGATCTTAAAAATCCCGATTTTTTGATTCGGAGCAGAAGAAAAAAGATCCGGAGGCTGTTTTCCAGCTAGAAAAAAAGTTTAGCCGCGCTCTGTTTTTTTCTGTTTTGAATTCAACTCCGGCCAAATTCCTAACGGGAAACCTTTCTTATGGTGGGAGGGGGGGGGGGGATTCAAAGAAAAATTCATAGGTTCTTTAAGGAATTTGAATGAGGGGAGGCAGGGTGTTTTATGGGGTATTTTGGAAGGGCTTTCTACAGAGTCTCAAGGTGATTGAAGCGTTACATATTATCTAGTTTATTTAAGGGGCTGAGCCAATTGGTGAATGAAGCATTACATACCTAGTTACTTGAAGGAGCTATTTTGATCGGGCTATGTACAGCAATCTCCAATCTATACCGCGTGGGGCAGAAAAATTGACCAATTTGCAAAGATTTTTGATATAAAATACTGAAAAATCTTCCACTTTCAAGCTTCATAGGATTATTCAGGTATTTTTTTCGGAATCAGCGTTAAATTTCACTTCAAAATCAGATAAAGTGAGGAAGTTGGAACAATTTTTAATTTTGGCTACTTAGTGAATTTTTGGCACATTTTGGTTCATCACCCGGCTCAGAAAAGTCGTAGAAACTTCGGATATGACTCAAATTAAAGATAAAATTAAAATACAAATTTTGTACATTTAAACTATTTATCTAACGTTTTGCGTTTTTGTGCTACGTTAGATTTAGCGCGAACTCTCATTTAATTGGTAACATCTTTCTACCCCACCCTGTATGTAATGATAGGAGGGGACTTACAAGAGTATAATACCATTATTGTAATAAACTAATACCCAAAATACTGTATTCTGGACTAGACCTTCATACTAGTACATATATACAATCTTATTTATGGTGGCAAGGGGGGGGGGTGGAACGTCGATATTTCTTTTTCATCAGATAATTATTGGGTTGAAACGAGGCTTTATATGAAAAACATTGTCGGCTGAAAAATGTTGCATACATACTTCATAATTTTTGCTTAATGACATAACTTGAGGAAATTACAGTACTGCCACTACATGCACTCGAAAGTTAGCTGTTAATAGAGTAGCATTTTATAAGAGGAAATCCAAAAGTTGCCAAATATGAATATATTGGTACAGTACCTTGTTGATACAAACTTCTTTATGGAGGCAAAGGGAGGGAGGGGGGGGGGGTGAACCTTAAACTTTTTTTCTAGTATTGAGTTCACAAAAAAAACCTTCAAAAGAAAAAAAAACAAGCTACAAAAATATAACCAATAAATTTGGTTTTGGATTTAGCGCTAAAAATACTTACAGAAGCAACCCAGGTAAGTCTTAATTCTGTCTGATTTCTTTTTTCTAATAAAATAAGATTCCACTAATTTGGTTTGCTGTTTTAAGAATCATTTCAAAGCCTTATATTCTTATAAATTCATAGGTATATTGCGTACGTAAATACAATTGAGAGCTCTTTTTTCCTTGTTTCTAAAATGTAATGCTAAATTACGAGAAATATTCGGCCACCCCGCCAATAAAATGCTTCAGATTTCAAAACTTTACTCTATGAATAGCTAGTTTTTGAGTGCATGTGGTGGCAGTACTGTAATTTTCTCAAATTATGTCATTAAGCAAAAATTATGAAGTATGTATGCAACATTTTTCAGCTGACAATGTTTTTCATATAAAGCCTCGTTTCAACCCAATAATTATCTGATGAAAAAGAAATATTGACGTTCCACCCACCCCCTCCCTTGCCACCATAAATAAGATTGTATGAAAAAAATACCGATATATCCCGATTCAGCGACTTTTTTTCATAAGAATTCCGTCAATTACACAAAAAATCAGAAAAGACTAAGAAACAGCAAATATTCAAGTGGCTGTAATGGCAACACTGTAAGTTTTTTGGGCATATCGAAATACACCATTTTAAAGGAAATTTTATAGGCAATATTTTTTAACTGAGGTGTTTTTTTCGTACAAAACTTTGTTTCTGCTCAATAATGGAAATTATGATTAAAAAAAAATTTCTGACGTTCCACCCCCCATTTCTTCACTAAAAGGGGTGGGATCAAAAAGTTACCGATATATTCGGATTCAGCGAGTTTTTTCCATCAAGATTGTACCGGTTACCAAAATGTTATATCAAACGCATCTTGAATCACTCTTTTTCAAAAATGGGTCTAGTCTATTTATAAAAATCATGTTTTTAGTTGTGAAACTTCGATATAGACGTATTTTTTGAGGGCAAAAAAGAATTTAAGGAAAAAACAATTCAAGCACTAATACAATTGGTTAGGCAATGCCGTGGAGGACCACACGTACACAATATTCTAAGAGGAGGGATGGGAGAGGGACTGGTGGAGGAACGTAGGGCAGGATTATAGTTTTTAGATTATGATTATTGATAATTTTCATTATTTTTATTATTATTATATTTATATATATTTGTTTAATTTTATTATTATTATTATTAAAAAAGTAAAACTTTTTCGGCACTGCCGTCAATTTAAAAATTTTTTATTTAAAAAAACATACACCCGACGTTTCGGAACTGACAAGTACCTTTTTCAAGGGTAAAATATGAACTGAGTACAACTCTCCACAATTTGAAAATTTTCATTTTCTTTATTGTGTTCAAAGTTATTATTATTATGTTTTTGTTCTGTTTTTATTTTCATTTTATTTTTTCATTTATTCTTTTTAATTTAATTTAATTTATTTTATTTTTATTTTTTATTTATTTTTTATCTTATTTTGTTTATTTTTATTTTATAATTATCATTATTATTATTACATCCCCCCCCCCTTAGTATTTAGTTTGGAGTGGTGTCACCTGTGATAGGTTTCTTTGAACTGTTGGTGGCAACACTATAAAATAAATTATTCTTTCAAATAAAATGTGTAAATAAATAGTAAAACTGAAGAACTGAAGCTTATCATAAGAATCCAAATTTTGATCCGAAACGGAAAAAAAGAGTGTAATAATCAATCTTAATGAGACGGAATTCAAAATGAAAATTTTTTTATTTAAACTCTGGAGGCACTACCGTCTACAAAAATTTCTGTAGACGGCAGTGTCTTCAAACTTTAAATAGAATAAAAACAAAAAAAATCCGGAGGTTGATTTCCATCTCCGCACTCTGGATTAAATAATGATGCCAGATGTACACAGATATTGCTCTAAAGCCGATTCATTTCATTCCAGAGTTGGTTTATCTTGTTCTGTCGTTCATTTATTCTCTTCTCGACTGGAAAAAGGTTATAAAAATCTCGTACGAATCCGTAGGCACAACAAAAAAACTTTTTGAAAAGATAATTTGGTACCGCTGCTCTGGGGCTTCTTTTTAAGTGAACAAGTTGTTGAAAAGCTGTTTCCATGTTTTGAATCCAAATCTGGCCGAATTGTTCTCCTGACTTAAAGGATGAAAAACTGAAGAAAACCGCAGCTCCAAACAAATTTTCCGTCATGAATATGCTTTTCTCGCCAAGAAGATATTACATATTATTTATCGGAGTATGGGTGCCAGGTACAACATTGGAGTAGTCTTCTATTGCGTGTTGCGTAATTCAAAATAGTTTTGATATGATACTCTGTCAACTCTTCTCTCCATTGGGACCAGGGAAAATTATTGAATCACTTTTGCAAAAGTAATTCCAGAACGCGAAAAATATTAAAATCATCTCTTCTCCAGTGAAAATGAATTATATTTTCCAAAAATGGTAATTAACGATTACTAGAAAGTTGTATTCCTTAAAATTATAACGAAGGACTAAAAGGTATGCGCCCAACGTGGGGCTCGAACCCACGACCCTGAGATTAAGAGTCTCATGCTCTACCGACTGAGCTAGCCGGGCTGTACGCGTGGTGCGCGCTATTTCTGTACAGCGATCAGCGCGTTGATAATATTCTACTTCTTGTACTTACAATGAAAATTAGGTTTCATTTTTTGTAACTTTCCATTTTTCTCATGAATTAATATTTCTTATATTATTATTATTTTTTTCTTAGGTTCTCCATTGGTGATTTGCGATGCACTGTTCAATGAGTTGGAAATTCGGTATCGAACTTCGTTGGGTACCTGTACTTGTTATTTTCGCTGTGAAAAAATTGTTATTTGAAAATTTTAGTCTATTTGTAGGCTTCTAGTAAGTCATTTGTTTATGATGGATGTAGATTCATTTGTGATGTATTTTGTACGTTGTCTTCCATGAGACGTAAGCGTGTGATTGGAGTGGATATGTATAATCTTTTTTTTTCTTGATGCATAATTCATGATTGATGCAAATTAGGGTAGTTGATAAATTTTTATGCGAAATTTCGTAAAAATGAGAGTTATTTCCTTCGCTCAACGCTCCACGTGCTTAGCAAAAGGACTGAATGTACCGTTTTATTGTAGTTTACTACCTCTTTTCCAATTCCCAGAAAACGCACTTATTTCCCTTTCTTAATCTGGGATACTGGCGCGAAAACATTATCTATTGTGAGATTTTCCTTACAATGTAAACAATTAGGGGTTGTAAAGAATAAAATTTTGATATTGAAGGTTGAATGTACTTAATCTGTTTGTTTTTTTTCTTTTTTCGTCAACAAAACCCGACTTTGTCCATCTATTAATTATCCGACTGATCTTGTTTAAAAGTAACTGCCCCTTTTCCATAGGAACGAAATATTGCAGATCAAGGTGATACATCTAATTTTAGTGAAAATTCTTCGTGTGTGATATTATTTGCCTTGAATGAACTAATGTGTAAGAATTTTTCATTCGTTTTTCTTTTCTTTTCTTTTTTTTTTTTTTTTCTTTAATTTCGCTAATTCTTTAATCTCTTTATCATTCTAAACGTAAACAATCACAAAATTGATAATTTCTTCATAATTTGTTCTCTTTCATTTTGTTATCGAACTTGTTATGTGCGAATGGAATTCTCCCTGCGTTCCTGTAACTTGACTTAACGCTAGTAATTACAGTTTTATGTTGTTATTCTAACCCCCAAAAGACTAATTTTTTGAGATTTATTTAAATACGTGTAATTTACCTATGTTATTATAATGAGAATTATTTACTTTTTTGGACTGAATATAGTGACGACGATTGAAATATTGTATTAGATATTATTATTTGTTCTTAATTTAATTGTTCTTTGTTTAGTAATACTCTTATATTGTCTTCGGTGCTTATTTCATTTTTATAGATATCTATGAGATTTATGTAGCGAAAAACATTAGTTTACCTACATATTCTGTATCATACCGATAGAAACGTTTTTTTCTTTTTTTTTGTTTTCAATACTTACCAATAAAATTATTCTTTTTGTCTTCATTTTTTTTTTTTTTATTAAAAAGGAATCTACCAAATGCTTCGTCCTCGAACCGTATTGAGAATACTTCTGGTATCTGTTCTTTAGAGGACGCAATTGAATCTTCGTTACGAATATTTTCTTATTTTTAATCTTTGCAAAAGATGGAGTAAATTGTGTAGAAAAATTAGAGCTAATTCTGCGCAAATTTTCTCGTTCAGTATATCTGGTTTCAACATTTGAATCCTTCAATCCTGTTTTAGTTCTGTGCGATTAGCCTCCGTTATTTCCTGAGGCTCCGTATTTATTACCTTCACTTTTTTCAATTTGTCCCAAAAAATGAGAACACCAGTTTTTATCCACGCACTCGTCGATTTATCGACAGCTCCACGAGTTACGTTATAGTCTATCAATCATATTAAATTGATCCTCATATTTATTTACAAATATCTCTTCGGTCTTCAAAATTATGGTTGGGCTTTATAATAACCGCCAAGTTAAAGATATTTTCCTATTTTTTGTCGTTATTTGAAAAAAATAAAATAATCAAGCGAAACTAGAAAGAATTATTTATCACAATGATTACCGTTTCGTAATCTGCTACACTACAAAATATTTCAATTGAGAAGAATGGAAGAAAAAAAATTTACAAAAATATTTTCTTCTTGCGTTTATCGTCCATGATGTTTCGCAGTATTGTTCTGTGTTATTTTTGGTCATTTGAAAATCATATTAAAGAATTTCTGCAACCTTAGGACTTGAACAATTACCTAAAGGATCCAGTTTGATTTCCGTCCAAAATATCACAAATATTAATTGATAGTATAGACAATAGAGTGAAAAAGAATACCAAAGTTTGCATTTTGGGGGGGGGGGGGAGAAGCAGTGATTGATGAAAATTGTAGAGTCAGGTGCTGGGAACAACATATCAAAAATCCCACCCCCTAAACCTTGTGCAAAATTTTCTGTGGCACGTTTTAGCCCCCCAAATTTGGTTTTTTGTCAATATCTCGAAAAATTGAAGCGATAGAAAAAAATTTTTCAAACCAAAATTGTTCCTCGTGAAATTCTACATAAGATACCATAATCGAACATCATCCTAGGCCTATTTTTTGGCCTCAAAAGTTCGCGAGAAGTGCTCAATTTTCAAAAATGTCCCATGTTTTTTGCCTGTAACACGGAAATGAAGACTTCTGCAGAAAACTTTTACATTATAAAAATTATTTCTAACAAATTTTCTTACTCCATCATTTAGACTACACTTCCAATAGACTGTACATCTGAAAACTATAAATGATTATCTCTTCAAAAAGTAGCTCCCGTCAGGTATTCATGAGATAGCAACCGGTAAGCAAAAATATACGTTTACGAATTCCTATTTACGCGCCAGCGTTGTACCGACCAACGTCTATTCATGGTTTGCACTCTGGAAGTTCAATAAACTTTATAAACTCTAGTAGTTAGGACGGTCTTCAGATTGTACGCTGTACATCAGATGCTGGAATAGGGCTTAAGAGGATAACCAAGTTAGCAATGGCAAGAGATCAGTTTTGCACAGCCCTCAGACTGGACATAAGGAATGCGTTCAACTCAATTTTGTGAGAGAGAATATTCGATGCCCTCATGGAGAAGTGGTCCTATGGCCACTTCTGTAGTAAGTTGCATTCAACGGTATTTAAAAGATGAAGCTGCGACCGGGTGTTGAGCTTATTCAGCATGCAGATGAGACACTGGTGGTATGCTCTGGTGAGACAATTGTAGCGGTGCACAGCAGGCAAATCGGGCCCCAGAGGAAGTAACGCGTTGGATGGAGTCAGCTGGACTAGACCTTGTAGCAAGTAAAAGGGAGACCATATTATTCACGACCCTTTAAAAGTTCAGTCCACCCACCTTTTGCCTGGAATGAATGGAAATCAAGACCAAAAATGTGATGAACTACCTTGGCATCTGGTTTGTTTCAACGCTGAGCTTCAGGCACCATTTCTTGATGACAGCGAAAAAGGCAGGAATGGTAGATGCTTACCTAAGCCACCTGATGAGGAACCTGGGAAGGCCAAGAGAAGCAGGAAGGACGATCATGATGAGCACCGCTCAGCGTAAAAGGAAGCCAGGTAGGGTAGATGTATTCCGAAGGGTTCAGATGAGGAACCTGGTAGGGCTAAGGGACGCAAGGAAAAGGATCATGATGAGTACCACCTTGTCAATCCTACTCACTGACTTCATTTTCTGTTTCAGTTATCAGCTCTTATTGTGTACGTCCCAACAATTTGCTCGGCCAATTTCTAATACTTTCAAAATCTATCCCATTTATCGACAGTGACATCCAATAACTTCCCCTCTCTCCCCAAACTGCACTTAACGAAAGCTGTAATTGATTCATTTTTTGAAGACAGTCATGATTCATAAGTCACTAACCCCAACGACTGAGAGATGACTCATGCATGATGCATCCTGAATCTGTTTTCAGCACCTTCATCAGGCTATTTTGAAGATACAGTATTTGGGGGTAGTAAGATGTCTATTAAAGAGTATAAATAGAGGTCGAAGTTCCCAGGGGTCTTCCTACTGTTTGAATTGGTCACCCTCTCATTTTCCGCCAGCTTATATTACAAGTTAGGGGGAAAATGGCTTCTCTTGACGGAGTATTGGACTTGCCGAGAAGGAGGAGAATAATTATTTGGCGGAAGCCCTTGGTCAACTTGTCCATGGAGGAGGACGAAAAATTGGAAGAGAAGATTATTGGCGATCCGAGGCCCTGGGCGACAGTTCCGATACTCACAGTGACGAAGCAATGATGCCAAATTTGTAAAATTTTTTTTGGAAATCTGCATTTTTGTTGTTTCAATATACTATTTCATGTACAAATTCACAATTAGGATTATTTCTGGATTCAAAATTTCTGTTCTCCAGGTTAGCCTTTCTGATATATTTGCGAAACATCAAATAGGGGGCTGCAACGTGGGGGTGCAATTTCTAGACACGAAAATTCATTGCAAATTGTCTTCGTGACGTAGTAATTTTCTCTAGAAGTCTTCATTTTTGTGTAACAGGCAAAAAACATGGACATTTTTGAAAATTGAGCACTTCTCGCGAACTTTTGAGGCCAAAAAATAGGCATAGGATGATGTTCGAATATGGTATCTTATGTAGAATTTCACGAGGAACAATTTTGGATTCAAAAATTTTTTTCTATCGCTTCAACTTTTCGAGATATTGACAAAAAACCAAATTTGGGGGGCTAAAACGTGTCACAGAAAAGTTTGCACAAGGTTTAGGGGGTGAGATTTTTGATACTGTATGTTGTTCCTAGCACCTGACTCTACAATTTTCATTAATCACTGCTTCTCCCCCCCAAAATGCAAACTTCATTCCCTTATCGCCTATACTATGATACGAGTATGTTACGGTAAATGAGTACAATTGGTAAATGTCCTCATTTACCGGTAAATGAGGACATTTACCGGGCACCAAGGAAATAACCAGAAAATTCCGACATTGACCAGTAAATGTAGACATTTACCACCCAGTTACCACTAGCAATTGGTAATTGTAGACATTTACCACTAGCAATATTGGTAAATGTTGAAAACAAACAGAACAAAGGCAGTAGAAGCACCATTGGACCTAAAAATGAAGATTTCAAATTTTCTGGCGTAGCCAAATGAATAAAGATCATGTTTCATGTCTAGCATTCGCTCCTTCGCTCCCAGTTTGGACCTAGTATACTATGTATTGAATCTTATTTTGGACTTTGTTAGTATTGGCCCTGGTCCGGGGTCTCACGCCTAGTATAATGAAGGCTTAGCTAGTCTAGTATATTAGGAAACTGAGCTTTGTTAATACAGACCCAGTCAGTCCCCCTTCCCAGTCTAGTATTGATCTGATGTATGTATGTTAGGCCTATATAATGAAGGCTATACCTACTACAGCAGCCTGATTAAGGCCCAGACTGGGTGTAGTACTATGAGGTCTTTCGGCCGGAAGCACGCGCCACGCACGCACTTAAATCATACTAATGCAGACTTGAGAAAAACGTAAACTGTTCTCGAACAATGAAAGCAGAGAGTTGAAATTGCAAATTGATTACCTAGAATTAGATGTCGAAGTTTTTAATTCGTCCTCTTAGGCCGCGTCAAGACAAGTGTAAGCAAACATTAGTATAATGTAATCCAATAGATTGCAAATTGCATTATGCCGTTCATTTCGACATTTACCAAATGCAGGTGGTAAATGTTTACATTTGCCAAAAGTAGTTCGTAAATGTAGACATTTACCGGTAAATGCCAACATGTACACGCTGTTTTCATCATTTACCAATTTTGCAGGTAAATGTCCTCATTTACCGGTAAATGTGGACATTTACCGAAAAGTACTCATTTACCGTAACAAGTATACTTCTTTTTCCACTTATAGTTTGATAACATGGCGTTCTTATATAATAGTATCATTCATATGTTTTCTTGTTTACAAGCATTTTAGCTATCCAGTGGGCTAATGGTTGATTGCGAAGTACATGATCATTTATTATTGAAAGTATGAAGATAGAAATAATTTTAGCTTGAGCGAGAAAAAAAAAAAAAAAACTGACGGAGCCAAGTAGAAAAAGATCATATTTTATGTCAAGCCCAGTATAAACCTATATAATCAAGCAGCCTAGTTTAGGCCTAATACATGCTCATTCGCGGTGGTCAGTTTCAGAGTGCGAGACACAAGATATAATTTGCAAATTTGTCCAGATGTTTTGCGATAATATGTTGTCGATAAATTTAATTGTCTTAGGAACTGCGGTAAAGCGGATATCCGGAATAAAGAAAAACTATGAGGAGATAGTTGTTACGATCGGAGTAAGAGCTGAAATTTTATTACTATCGAGGTAGCTTTCCATGAAGTACATACGGTATATATTTTATTGGTCGGCCATTAAAGACCTCATAAATCTGAACAAAACACCACCGCGGTACCAAAATACTCGCATGGTCCTTAAGTTTATTCTCGCTCACAATAAAAGTAAAAAAAAAGGTTTTTTATTTGAAAACCCCCGTGCTACAAAGTATATATTTGATTAGAAAAATGTATCAACAATGACTTCTAAAAACGATAATTCGATAATTTCAATTTTCTTTGTAAAAAAAAACAAAAAAAATTTTTTTTACCAGTTTTTCAAAGAAAAAAAATGCAGCGATAAGTTACTAAAAATTTATTGAAAAGATACCACGCTTTTACCTATGACTAGGTCCATAAATAGTCAACTGAAATAGTTCGTTTAAGCCAGAAAATTTACGCTCAGTTTTGTTATCTCACCTAGTTCGATAGTTTTATTTTTCATTTTTCTATTACCATATTTCCGTATTATTAGTCATTTTACCGTCACCGTTGCAAGTGACAGGGTAAATACTTTGGCGAATAGATAGATAATGTAGTATCGATTCTGAAAGTCGTGCTATAGCTACAGAAGCTTAAATAACGAGTTATTCTGGGGTATTTTATTCTTTATTTTCGAACGTATACAATAAACATGAATTTCAATCCACTTACTTTACTGATTTTTGCAATTCTCAGCATGAACAATGGTTTACATGGTGAGTTTCTTATTTGTATTTACCTCTCGTATCTGTTGTGAAAATCCTGTCATGACCAAATTTGGTCAATATGTCAGTAATATAGGTACCGAAGTAAAATACTTTCAACAAGAGCTTATGATTATTTTAATTCAAGGCTAACAATCGGAATTCGTAGAGATTAGGTTTTTGTATGTTACAAATTTTTTTTAATGGGCGCAAATATTCCATTTTTTTTCGTCGTCCAACAATTGTCGCATTCAATGTGTCAACGAGCAGTGGTGGGTCAAAATGTATTGCACTTCAGACTGCATCCGGTATTGAACTATCGAAATGATATAAATGTAGCCTACTTTAAATAAGAGTCCTAATTTGGAAACAAAGTTCTTTGTGAATAGATGATGTCGCAAACATGACTTTGGTTTCAATTATGGGGTACAGATTTTCTTTTCGATCCCATTTTGTTAGATTTTCTCGAAACTGTACCTATACTCAAGTTCTTAGATTATTTGAACCTCTTGATTTTATGGAAATTACCAATTTAAAATTCCAAAAATATTATCATCAGTTTGAAAATAAAATCCAGCCACCAATAATATTCTATTGATTGTAAAGAAGTAAAAGGATTATCAACAAAACAGCAACCATAGTTCTTCAGTATGGTTTTAATGTAAATAAGATTCTTTCCAACTGATGATGAATCGTTTTTATTTGTTGAAGCAAATGAAACTCCGCGTATCACAGGGGTATCGCAGAGGATGTCGAGCACACCAAGTGGTAAAAGTCTTTACATCGGAGCTATTTTATGGCCGGAAAACGATCCAACCCTCACGTTTCAATTCTTTTGCGATGGTCACCCTATCCCAAACGGTAAAGAAATATAGGTATAGGGGACGTTCCCATTCTAGAATGTGCACAAAGATTCTTTCTTAACATTTTCAAATATAGATCCCCGATTCCAAACTTCGTATGACTCCGGATTCGTTAATTTGAATATTAAGCCCGCGTATGCTGAAGACTCGGGAACCTATACTCTTGTGGCAAAAAATTCGGCTGGTAAAACACTTACTTCGTACTCTATAAATTTATGCTGATGTAAGTAAATTTTAAAATACCTACATTTTCTAATTAGACTATTGTCCCTTATCAGTTTTATCCGTATAGTTTATCGTATATTTTTTGTCAACAGGAATACGAAGAAAATTTTGAAGCGCGGGCTCGGATTTTTCAGTTTTGCATCATAATATTGTCTCACGAAGCTTAAAATATCGAAATTCGTATCAGCACCAAACTATTTTTGTACTCACAACTACCGGTACAATAAAATTCTAAAGCAAATACAGTTCATATTATGAAATATTTGAAGATTGAATGAGAGATTCTGAAAAATGATAATTTTACTTTGGAGAAAGCAGGCTGAGAGTCGTAATATGACACCGAAGATGTCGCTGTCGGTATGGAAAGTTCAAGAGTTTTCATTTGAGGTTTTGTAATTAAATTGAAATCTGTCTTAATTCAGCAGTACGAGCTGCAGAAACGCGTTTGAAATTTTGGCCGGAAAGAGCTTCCCACATATACGCGTTTTGGCACGGATAGACAACCAGTGGCGTATTTACGGAGGAGTATTCCCCCTCCCTCAGAGCGATTTTGACAAGATTATTAGTTTCAAGCTATTTAGCGAACTTATGGACTGATATTTTTTCCAAGGCATTTTGAATTTTGGACTTTAACGAGATATTTAAATACTCCACTGGCTGTACCAAACCGGTATTATGGAGGATTCTCCCTCCCTCAGAGAGATTTTCACAGAATATTAATTTTCAAGTTACTTAGCAAACTCATGAACTGATATTTTTTCTAGGGCATTTTGGATTTTGGTTGCTCTCGCGTCCTCAAGGAATGCAAGGAATTCTTTAGGCTCGTCCTTTCGCCATATCCGCCAGCAATAGTGGCCCAGGTGTGACTCGTGTACGAGTCATTGGGTAGATCGCGTACTTTCATGTGCAACCGTCTTGTAGAACGCGTACTTAAATAATGATGGTAGCAACGGTAGATTGCACTCTTACGTACATGTAGATCGCAAAATGACGGTAGAACGCCTACTACAGTAGCACCCAAATAATTGTATTGTCCAATAAGACGTCGAATCAGTAGCAGATTTAGGACGGAGCCAAGGGAGCCGTTGGCCTCGGGTCCTCGCTCGCAATTTAGAGGCCTCCCCTAATCAAAATTCATATTATAAATCTAATCGCGAATGGAGCAAGCAAAAAAATTTTTCACTCAAAAAAAAAAAAAAAAAACGAACATCGGAGCTTTTGTAGGCTCCGGGGCCCACAGAAGCTAAATCCGGCACTGTGTCAAATTTCTAGCCAATTCTTGAGAAGCGATCATAATCGACTGAATTTCGACGTTGATTTTAGAATAGATTTTCAAAAGAGAAAAAAAAAAATCGATTAGATTTCGATGACAAAATCTGGTCGATTGAATCTGTGAGTATGATTTCGACGTCAAAATGTAGGTCGAAATTTAGTCAAAATTTTAGCGCTATCCGGAAATATTTCGACTCTTCATTGACGTCGATAATTGGTCGATTTTTTCAGTCGATTTCTGGTCGAAAAATGAGAAAATCGACGTCGAAATCTAGTCGATTCGGTTCGCCGCGCCGGTCGCCACAAAATTTTTTGGATAGCGTTATAATATCGGTACTGCACCGGTATATTAAACGTTACATACCGGTACTGTACTTCATGTTGTAAGCCAATTAGCGTAACCCAGAAGACACCACGTGGAGGTTAGCTTACTTGTCTTCCATTCACCCGAGAGGGGTTTCGTTATGTTTGATCCGCCCTGAGAAAGGTTTCGTCCTAATTCACAAAAACGTAATACACACTCTCTGATTCACCCTAAGAAGGGTTTTGTCATAATTCACAAAAACGTTACACCCCAAATTCTGTCAAACTAGGCACTTAAATTTTCTAATATTCTCACTCCGGCATATTTTGCCATCGTCTTGATCATAGTAATTTCATTTTCACTGACGAGTTGTTCTTTCGATAATAGAAGTATTCTGAGGTCGGATTCTAATAATAATAATAATGATACAGCCTTTATTGCTTGATTATTTGAGTATCACAGTACAATACGAAGTTTTGGATTCTATCTCCTTATAAATCAAATCACTGAGCTGGTCAACGGGGTGGCCCGACTTGTTCCGCGACTTTCGAATCCGATCCTCGACAGTTACCATCTGCTTTTTGAAGTTCGTGAATTCATTGAATTTTGATTTAGATTCTTCTGGCGGGAGGTGTTCGCCCAATGTTGTACGGTACCTCCGTAAAAATTTACTCCCATTATGGAGGCTCACAAGGTTTATCCGGATTAATTTTAATGTCTCTCGAACGTAGAATGTTGCTCTAAGTTCTAGAAACTGGTCGTGTCTCTAGAGAATTGATACACAATTGAGGTGAATTGAAATGTACTGTACTTGGAAAGAAAAATTGAAATTCTATTTACATTTTATTCATAGTGTCTATTAACCCGGCGACCGTCTTTTTTCGCGCGTTTGAATCGGCAACCGACATTTTCATCACATCTTTCAAACCATCAATCATCTTTCTGATTTCGGAAAGTTCCTGTCTCCATTCTTCCTGAAAAAGAGAAGAATTACACAGCATTAAAAGCAACTTCTATTTCTAATCGATCTGATGAAGATAGGCCTAAGCGTGTGGTTTAATTGACAGCGTTTTACATTCAACATTCACGAAAAATTTCGATTGATAATCCTCTCGCTATAGCAGCTTAAAACACTCATTTTATGGACTCGTCAGGTGAAAAAATTTTGTTTGTTTCAATATTCTTCCAAAAACTAGTCCTGTTAGAGCACAAATGTTCCTCATTTTGATTGGCCGGCTCGATCGAAGGATTCGTGAGTAGAGTCTCGCTAGTCTCGCTAAATATGTTTGAAAACTGTCGCGAAGATATTAGAATACTGTAGGTCGTCTATCTTACTACGATGAAAAATATCGACTAGAAATCGATAACAACAAAGAGAAGGTGAACTCTCTTACGAACAAAAGAAAATTCATTCACTTGGGTCATTCTTAGCGCTCGATAGCTAATCAAGAAAATATCAAGATGTTGATAGTACGAAGTTTGTACCTAGGACTACGATTGATAACTCGCATGAAATATTTTCGAAACTGTGACAACGAAATGAAGCACAGTCTCCATTAAGAAAAAAAATTCCTAAGTTACATTACCAAGAATTATTATTTCACCTAACATCAGAAGAATCAAACAACCCTCCCAGCATTCCGAGTCAAGATGGATAAACTCATCAATGTTAGAGAATCTGACCCAACCAGCTCTGAATTAATCAGACCTACATCAACACCCAAAATAGAAAATTCGATCGAGCTGCAGACGTATAGAAACTGAAACGCACATCCACATCAAAGACGCTTGAGAATACAACGGGAATCGATGTACCCCGCCAGCTTCTCTGCAAAGAAAGTAACTTGCCGAGACCGTATAGGATAAAACAGAATCACAAGCCGCCTAGAATCTATCAATACTGTAATAACAGGTACACATCTAACCGCATGCACGCGTGTACGAAATCTAGTTACAAATGCATCGAGATATCATGTTCGTATTCTTTTCAACAGTGGAGTCATTAATTGCTGATCACAGGTCGACCAGCAGTAACTGGAATGGTCAAAAACGAAAGAGCTGGATCGTGACTGAACTTGTGAATTCAAGACTACGATAGCCTACAGTACGAACGAAATGAATGCGTCAATATTATTTCCCAATTTGAAAAGATTTCAAATGAAGACACTCTGTAAATGACTCAACCCTCAATACAAGAAGTACACTTACTGCAGCTGCCGCTAATTCTCCTCTCTCCTCCGTCTCTTCTGCCACCTGTAATATAAAAATGAAGAAATAACGAAAGGAGAAAAAGTTATGCATACGACGCAGTATACCTACCATTTCGTCCTCCGAACACACAATTAAATTCTGATCGTCGATGAACGAAAAACTTTCGGCATCTATTTCCGTATTGTCCAGCAGTTTAACGATAGTCTTCGTTCCAGGCTATAAATCAAGTTTTTCATCGCTGTATTGGTATACAACAGGGAAATTTATTACCATTTAATTAGTTCACAACTTCAGTTCAACATGTCTTGAGAACATGAAGTGAAAAAATGAAAAAACTCACCTTTCTCTAAAAACTCCTCGAAGGAGGCAGCGACCACTGCGTACTTTCGGTTACCTCGGTTCTTGTTCGTCACTTTGTATAATCTTGAGGTCATTTTTACAGTTCGTAATACAGATTTTGTTTGTACCTATATTATAAATCATACTGCAAACAAAGTCTCTCTAGGTATTTTTCGCTCTCCTCTTGGCAGAATATCGACAACCGTCTTGTGTCAGCAGTGCACGTGTGAGACTGAGTCAGGACTGAGTGATGACTGATGAGTAAATGTGGTTAATTGAAGACAAAAAACGCATATATTTGCCACGTTAGCGCTGTAATCGCCATTGTATATCACCACTACTACTACTAACCTCTGCCGTACAAAGTTGAATTGACGGATATCCAAATAATGAATACGAGGAAAAGAGACTATGATTAAGTATACCCATAACCTCTTTTCCTCGTATCCATTATTTGGATATCCGTCAATTCAATTTCGTACGCAACTTTGTTTGTACGGCAGAACCTACTCGTGTTTTCTACTACCACACTCAAAAATATTTGAAATGCAGCCTCCACTGCTGCTGCAGGCCTGCAGCGTGCGTATTAGCCAATCATAACGAAGCGATCGTCGCGCTAACGTGGCAAATATATGCGTTTTTTTGTCCTTGATTTTTCCACTGAAGTTAGCTATTATCAGCTATTATCTTCTCTCTCTCTCTGCTTTTCAGAATCACGAATCAGATAGGATAGGAGTCCAATTCGTGGACCGGCTAGACCACAGCATCATCAGGAGTATCATCTCTCTCTTGAAAATATGATTCTAATTTTACGTGTTTGTTGGAATGGTTGCGTAAACGATGAAATCTGTATCTTGGATGACGACTCATTTACATCCATCAGGGATAATACAAATCGTGATAGCCATATAATAAAGAAGAAATGTGATCTCAATAGTTATTTTGTTTCATTATTGATAACGACTTTGAAAATGTCGATAACTTATAAATATTTAGTCACTAAGTATTTAGTTGAGAGACTGCAAATCAGACCACTCTCCCGAGCTAGATTAAAAATTTCTATGTATCCTGGCAAACATCCACTGGACAGAAGATGGTAAGCATTTGCCTGAAATCAGTAGCCCTGACTACGAAAGAGTATTGTGATTTAGAGTTGTCTATTTTTCAGGAGTGATATTCTTAATCTATTGTGTTACGAAAAGCGTGAACTGTTTACCGCGATGGCATGGTTATCGACCCTAGGAGGAGCCTTTTCAGCTCTTGGAGATATTTCTTCAGACTACGTAAGTTGCTTTTCGAAGTCGAAACCGGTCTTAATACTGAGATCTTGAGAACGTTATTAATTTTGTAGGCACTTGTGGCAGGTCGCATTTCCGTGCAGCAGTTCAAAATAGCCCTCAAACTAGGCGATCCACCGACTGTAGCTCGATGTCAATTGTTTTATGCTCTAAGTCTGATACAATGCGGTAAATTGAAACGTGCTCGAGTTCTCATTCAACTAATATATAGAGTTGCGACCACCAAATACGCATCTGATAAGCGATTGCAGCGTATGTGTCACGGTATTTGGAATAAATTACGATACGAATGGCAAAAATTGATCGAGCCCAAGCGACTATAGTCATGATTGAAATTGTCGTACGAATTAATCCCGAGAATTCGTTCCTCTATTTATCGTTTACTATGATACAAACATGATGATCAATAATGAGATAACATTTCAACTCACTCATGTATTTTTATAAAACTAAACAAGTACACTGTGATGATAAACACATTGACAATTTACTTCGATAGTTACATTCTTATTTATAAGCGTTGATATATAAAACAATATTACCCGTATTCAAAAATATGCAATACAGAGGACTTATAAATCTATCACACAAAAATCAATACTAACTATGAACTAAGGACTGTAGTTGTATTCATTACACTCAATTTTTTCACAGAAATTAACAATTACTATATACACATGAGGTTGCAAAGTACGCTCACCTCCCAGTCCGTTGCACACTCCTCAATAAGTAATAATATATTTTACCAGTGATAAAATTAAAACACTTAAAATTTAAGGATATGGCTTACAGAACAGGGGTAATTTAAAAGAAAAAGAAAACTACACAGTAGACGGATAATTGAACTACAGCATAAAGTTGAAGGCGAGTCAACTTTATGTCAGTACTACAGCACAGCTCCGTGTTGGTCGCTCGCGTTGCAATGCTATTCGCAACGAAAACGTAACAAAAAGTAGCGTTGATTAGAGCTTTGTAAAAAAAAAAAAAAAAAAAAAAAGAGCAAAAATTTCACAGAACTTTCGAGCAAACTAGAGGTTCCTTTACTGTAATCCCGACGGAACATAAAAATAAATAAGAGGCAAGTACAATCATGAGGAAAAGCTTGATTTGAAAAAATTATCGTTTATATAAAATGTACATAATATTACATAATGATATGAAACATTTAGAAACCAGTAGCTTAGGCAAGAGTGCCCATTGGATCCCAAGCTGGTAATATAACAGGATCTTGACTAAATACATCCATAACCTCTTTAGGTACTATACTTTTATCAACGACCACTTCAAATACGTACTCCTTGAACCATTCGCTGGTCATCAGCAAATATCCTTTTCCTGAATTCTCCTCACCCCATGAGTTTTCAACCCTCCATTTTACTGGTTCATCTTTATCCTGAAAATTGAATTCACAAAATAATTTAACAAGAATTCTAATTAAACCTCATATAGAGATACGGGACATGGATCTTGTGATACAAGAAAATTCAACTCGGTAGAATGGCCTTCGCGTTCAACGTTATCCGCGGGATCGCGAACAAATATTTCAAATTCTTTTTCTCCTTTCTTTTTTTTATTTACTCACAGGTCGTTGTGAATTCATCTGGAGCACTTTTTTTTTTCTAATTCGAAGGGAACGAAATGTAAAGAGCAGAGATACGAAATACGCGCGAAGAAATAATCTGATTTTCAGATACCGAGTAGAGAACAAAGGATTAAATAAGGAAATTTCAACATTAAACAAATTCAGTGATGCGCAGACATGTTGATGTGAGGCATCGAAACCTTTTTTTCTGCAAATTTGAAATGTTTTTTTGACCTATACGAGATGAAAAATCATTCGCAATACAACCCCTCCACTACAATAATGAAGGATTGGTCTCGTTCATCTAGTCGGAGAATAAAATGAATTCCACTTTCGAGTGATTTGAAAGGCGGAGAAGATTTTTTTTTTGTCAAAATTTAACGAACTGTAAAAATGGCATTAAAATCCACGAAAAGAAGAAAAATATACATCGCGAAATTCAAGTTCTGTTTTTCTTTTGGGTACAAAAGAAAGTCAGGTAGTTTGAAAAGCTCAACTTCGCTCACAGGCTTCCAAGACAGCATCGTGCAAGAACATCACACTCCTGAGGTGCATTTAGTGCACGTTCGTCGATTCCTCCGCCTATTTTACTACATACGAGGTAAAAAGAAGGGGTTGTCAAATACTCACATCCACTGATACAGCAGTTAAAACCATCGCGTGCGACATCGCTGATTCACCATAAATCATACGCTGAGCTTTTGTCATCGGTAGTGAAATATCAACACCAAAAATCATATTAAAATCGTGTCTGAAATCATTACGTCCTTTCAAAAATAATCCTCTTCGACATCGTTTTCGATGAGCGTGGTCAACGACGATCGGTTCGTATTTCGATCGAATTCATATGTACTTACATTTCTAAATCCTGACATCCCAGTTTACTCGAGAAACGTTTCGACACTTGGCAGCCAAACCATACCGGTTCGTTATTCTTAATTGACTGGGCGCATAGTTTAGCTAACAATTCCACCGGTTGGTTGTTGTAGATGACTTTCCGGCCACCAACCACGTTGCCCAGACAATCGACTGTATACGCCTGATTGTATCGATTTGTTGGTCGCGGATCCGTTACCAAACATACCTATGAACATAAGAAAAAAAATTCAAGACCTCGAACGATATCATGGCTCATTCTCGTGTAGCGCGAATCAAAAGACGAGAAGAACTCGAAAAAGCAAAAAAATACTGTTCTATTGCTTTCACCACCAGCCTCCGAAAGTTCGAAAGTTCATTGTTTACAGACCCTAATATACTGATCTGTATCCAAGTCTATCTCCAACTTTCACCATCGTTCGTTCATCCTCAGAACATTTTTTCGTTTCTATTATCTGATAATAAATTTTTGCTAGGTTTCAAAAATTGAGTCTGCCGAGACGATTTCAAATTCCAATATTCTTTTTTTCTTATTTCTTTTGTCGGAGACACCTGTCTTTCCCATTTTTCTTGAATCTTGGTTATTTCTTAGGAGCGGGGGTCATCTCAAATCGCGTCACGAAAATTACGTCATCGAGACCAGGAGCGAGACCTGTATCATTAGCTTTCATTGTACTGGGCCTAACATACAGTATACTAGACCTAACGAAAGCCTGTATTGAATTAGGTCTGACAGAGGCTTAATATAGACTAAGAAAAAACTAGTTCAAATGACTACCAATCTCTGCAGAAATTGGTCATGATAAGTTGGACTACATTTTTTGGTAAATTATAGTACCATTTTTTGCAGAGCGGCGCGCCAAAACTGCAGTTGCATGATCATCTAACTTGTAGACTTTTTCAGTGTACAATATACTAGGCTATTCTGAAGGTCAATCTTGTATGGGAAACTTTCACCACGCCAAATTGTGGTCCCTGTTCACGGAGAGCATAACAATTACATTTTTTTCTTCCTGGTCAACTATACTTTCCATCATTCTCAAATCCACAAATCATAAAAATAAATTCATAAGTGCATTCGCGGAGAACGAAGGAAGATACCGTAAAACTCTATTCACCTTGTCGTCTACGTTGTATACTGGCTTCACGTATTGCTGATAAAACTGCGACGGCGAGATAGGACCGACGGAATGGTATTCTTTCGATTTGTCCAAATATTCCCACGTAAACTCCCTGCACGGAATACCAATACAAATTCCGATAATTCGATACACGACCACCATTTGTTCATCGATTTTAACTTTAATTTTCTCGTCACCAACATCATCTTCAACCATTTGACGCAAAACGATGGCGTATTCACGCAACTATAGGGAGAAGAATTCGTAAAATGAGTACTCGTACGATTACAAGGATCAAAAAAATAAGGTTTTCATACTTTGCTGGTCAGCAGAGAATTCAATTGAAGGCTAGCTTCAGAACTGACTGATTCGGGGAAAAGTTTTTTAGGCACTAAACCGTGTTTGTTAATCAAATTGACCATCATGTCCCACTGACCGCCATCGTTCATTGGTCCCTGTAATGAGTGTGGTTATTTGCAATAATATGTATCAAATAAACGATCAAAAGAACCGATAACGAATACTTCACCATACCGACAGTAAATACGATACTAATCGACCATCCACGGGCTCTTTTCGTCGCGCAGTCTCTACTATCAAATTTAGGAAATAGTAGCTACGTTCCACCTGAGAAAAGAGCAATCATTCTCAATGTTACAAGTCTATGATGAGTAAAAATAATTCAAAATGAAAGTTTCGTGTCCAGGAAAACCTACTTTATCCCAAAAAAATATGTATGCCTGACTAAATTCGAATTCCTCCAAATTGTATTTCTTCATGAAAGGCAGACGGATGACATTTAGACACGCGAATATCCAACATCGACCAGTCCTTTTTTGATCGGCTACCGGCTTGCCTTCACTTTCAATCTGTAAACAATGTTTTCTATTATTACAGAGAAACAAGAAATCACAGAAATACAGTCAACTCTTGAACTCTATGAAATCTGCCAAATCAACGATGAGGGAGAAGTTTGTAGAACCAATACATAATTTTCAAACGATTTTCAGAGAACTCGATTCTATAGCTAAGCAAAATGGAGCTAAGTAAGCTCGGTCGATGTTACGTCATCAAAACAAAAAAAAAAAATCAAGAAACTTCACGTGGAAAACAAGAAATAAATTGAGCTCGAAGACAAGATGAGGATTGGAAGAAAGTTTTGATAGAATAAATAGATGAAGCTCGAAATAAACGAGGAAAACCAGATTATGTGACACCGAGACATGGTCATGAGGAGGTCGCTGAGGTATGACACAATGAAATTCCACAGGTGAACAGGAATATTACAAAAAAATGATTAGAGCAGTGTTACAAAGAAATCAATCTATTCTATCAAAAATATGAAAAATTTCATAACTTACTTTATGGTTAAAAACATGCTGAGTCTGCTGTACTCTGCAACGAGAAATGCTTATTTCGAACGGTTCGCTACGTGTGCACGCGTTCTGAGCCAATATGTTTTTAGGTTCTTTATAAAATGCAGTACGCAACTCTTCTAGTTTATCTTCGTTTAAAGGTGCCTCTGAAAAAACAAAAACAAAACGAAACAATTAACAAAATTATATTCTACACATATTTGCCACAAAAAAAAAAAATAAATAAATATCTATGTCTGATCGGGAAATTAGACGCCGAAGAAAATAGGTATTTATTCATTCATTTCGCAAAATAGTGGTTCCATCTTTTGAATATTGAGACGGAAACAACGGTGGGGAGATTTTCCAAAGGTGGAACATATTCTCGCACGCAGAGTCGGGCGCTCTTCTCCTATATTAAGCGAAAGAAGTACGCCCAAGTTGAAGAATGACTTTTCAGGACTGTGCAAGATTTTTACATGCATAGCTCACAACTTATAAATTACTGCAGATAATATTCCTTTTTTTGTGCGTGTGGGGGCCATTGATTAAACGGATTGATGGGCCCTCGATTAGGGTCGAGGTATTTTCGCTTGGAAACTGTTTTTGTACGATGGAAGAAAGCCGAGCTAGCGTTGATTGAGAAGAAGGATAAAAGATCAGGCCTGCTATCCACTTATCGACCACTTTGCCTGCTAGGTAACGAGGGCAAACTTCCAGAGACTGTGGTAGCAAATTGACTCGAGAGCTATCTAAAGTGAAGAGCTAAAATCTCAAATGGTCAGAGCTGTTTTCAAGTTGCACGCTGCACATCAGATACTGGAATCAGGCTGAAGAGGATAGCTGAGTCAGCAATACTTAGGCGTCAGTTTTGCGCAGCCATTAGCCTCGACATAAACAATTCGTTCAACTTGATTCCATTGTAGTGGATACTAGAAGTTCTTGTGGACCCTGACGTGTCCATGTACCCGTTTAGGGTAATCAACAGCTATCTTTGTAAGCAGAGCAGAGTTGGGCTTCAAGCACCATGCATTTCTTGATGGCAGTGGAAAAGGTGGGCACGATAGAGAACTAACTAAGCCGTTCGATGAGAAACCTAGGAGGGCCATTGGCCTACAAAAGGAAAGAGATGGAACCGCAAAGATCTAATGAAGTGTTGCGCTGTATGCTGGTGCCCACCACACGGTCTAGACTGAGGCTTTTTGCGCATTAGAAAATTCACCACCAATCGAGCTTTTTGCTGAGGAAACAGCGATGGAATTCGAAGCAAAAGAAAAGGCCGTACGAATCAAGCAAGAAGCCGAGCGTTCCATAGTGAAGTAGGTAAACGGACGACCCGTGCGCTACTACGCGACCTTGATGAGCAGATTAACCGAGACTAGAGCGAGCTGAACTTTCACCTGATGCAGGTGTTGAGCAGCCATGGCTGCTTTAGAGTATTTTTAAGAGAAACTGGGAAAGTTGAGCAGGCAGCGTGTATGTATTACGATCAAAGGAGGGATGATGGACTTTAGCACACCTCATCTGAGTGTGAGGCAGGGAATCGTGAGCGAAGCAAGCTTAGTCGGTCACTGCGAGAGATTGGGGTCGATAAAGCACTTCCGCAGAAAAGCTTGATAGCCATCATGTCAATTTTTGAAGCAATATGGAACCAGATGTCTGCTTTCGCAGTCTCCGTCATCCGTCATGAAGGAGAAGAAATACGTGAATGCAGAGCCACGCTTTAGTCTACTGTATACCATCCAAGTATAGATGATATCTCCTGCACAGGATCAAGATGAAGCGAAGGGACAGGAGGAATAAAAGAGACTTCAACAGCAATTTAGCTCTGTCTGGTGACAATGAGCATTCTGTGGCAGCGCCGAGGGCGTGGCACAGTGGCTCGAGCCATCTTCTAAGAAAAAATAGGCGCCGAGAAAAAGGAGGGAAAAAATGAAAACTCGCCGAGTGTTGGAATATCCACAGCCGGTTTTCATCCTTTGGAACCCGAGCAATGGGGGTATTGACAGTTGGTTTTCATCATTTGGGGAAACGAGTGTCGGGGTATCGACAGTCGGTCCCCACCAAAACAATCAGGGGGTTTGGACATTGAAAGTTGGTTCTCTTCATTAGGACCGAATGTTGAAATATTGAAAGTCGGTTTTCATCATTTGGGAACCGAGAGTCGGGGTATCAACAGCCGGTTCCCATCTTCAGGACCAAGTGTTAGGATATCGAGAGTCGGTTTTCATCATTTGGAAACGTGTCGGAGTATCGGCTGTCAGTTCCCATCATTCGGACCAAGTGTTGGAATACCAAAAGTTGGTTCCCATCATTAGGACCGAGTGTTGGCACATCTACAGATGGGCAGATGATTCCCATTATTTGGATCAAGTGTTGCGATACCGAAGTCGGTTTTCATGATTTAGAAACCGAGCAATGGAGGTATTGACAGTTGGTTTTCATCATTTGGAAAGTGAGTACTGGAGGAAACGAGTGTCGGGGTATCGACAGTCGCTTCCTATCATAACGACCGGGTGTTGGGATATCGACAGTTGGTTCTCTTCATTAGGACCGAGTGTTGAGGAATTGAAAATCGGTTTTCATCATTATTTTGGAAACCAAGTGTGAAGTATCAACAGTAGGTTCTGATCATTTGGGGGCCGAGTGTTGGGGGCATCGACAGTCGGTTCCCATCATTTGGACCAAGCGTTGGATCGACAGTCGGTTCCCACCAGTACAACCAAGGGTTGGGATATTCAAAGTTGGTTCTCCTCATTAGGACCGAATGATTGTTGAGATATTGAAAGTCGGTTTTCATCATTTGGGAACCGAGTGTCGGGGTATCAACAGCCGGTTCCCATCATTAGGACCGAGTGTTGGGATATCGAAGTCGGTTTTCATCATTTGGAAACCAAGTGTTGGGGAAAACCAAGTGAAAAATTGTCGATTTCAAGGAAATGGAAAAGAAGCGGCGTATAAATGAAAATTTAGGCGCCAAAATTTTGACGAGCCACAGGCACTCAAACGTCACACGTCGCCATTGTTTCTTCCAACATTCAGGGTACATTTGAAAGACTCGAGACCGGTGCTAGAGAAGACAAAATTAAATCATATAATATATCTCGCACTCACTCCACAATAGAGGATGGGTAGCAGCACATGCATGGAACACCCGTCCCTCTCATTTTTGTACCATCAAAAATGGGATTCGACATATATATTTCTAACCATCAAGCTACACATGAAGAAGGCGCGAACTAGAAATTTTGACTCTCACTCATGAACAGAAGAAAGACCTGAAGAAATTTCGACTATCAAGCTACATTATGATGACAGGAGTAAACTTCGAGAGTTTCTAACCATTAATAGACAAGATGGATTCGGAAAAATTTCTACTTTCGAGTTATACCTTCATTAAAGAAAGGAATCCACTGCAGTATCAAAGCTAAATTCGTCTCATAAAACAGGATTTCTGGGTTCCTCGTTCAACTTTAATACGATTAAACTAGATGAGCTACTTTTCAAGGTTAGATATCTTCCCCTCTGCTTTTCTGTCGAATTTTCCTTAGTCCCTTCCTCGTTCACACTTTGTCCCTATCCGTCTCTTCGATGAAGCTCAAAAGACTCAAAAACTGAAATTTTTTCTCAGTCTCTCTCCTCATTCTTACTTTGGGTCAAATAGGGTCTCTATACGCAAATTTGTGAGAGTGAAAATTCCTCGCCAAAAATCTGTTCTGAATTCCATTGAGCAGGGGATTACACGATGAGCTAAGCGATTTCAAACTGGTACCGCAGTCAAATTCTGATCATTGAATCCAAATACAGACGAGAGTTTCGCCTCTTCAAACAGATCTCAAAGTGAGCCATTTTATCTGTACGAGTACAATACACATACACGAAAATTCCAAATTTCTGTGAGGAAGTACTAGAAACTGAAACTCCAATTCCGACATCTTTCCTATGGTATTCCCCAGTTCAACAAAGAGAAGCGTCGTGTTACTTTTCAACGAAAAATCTTACGCAAAACTGCTCCAAAATGAGTTTTTTTTCAAACTCAAAAATGAACGATTTTTGACAATATCGCCCTTCTTAAAAGTGTACGAGTCTCCCAATAGAATTAAATAATTACGACGAGCAGTACGTCAAGTTCCATACTTTCATCAACTCGCCTCAACCAAGAAAACATAGTTATCTGCCGTGAACACTGCTCGCTACCCATGCCGTCAACGTCGTGGAAAAAAAGAAAAAGGCTGGTCGTGGCACACAGACACAGTTACCGAATACTACTTCCTAGTCTTCAGACGTTCACCGACCCCGGCTACTAATTCTTCTTATTATTACACTTCCGCACGTGACGACGTCGCTGTCCCTACCGCGTGTTTCTTTCTTCTTTCTATCATCTCCGTTCTAATTCGTACGATGATACGTCACTTTTGAAAACAACTAGTTTCCTATATATAAAGCACGAGCGAATTAAAGAATTACTACAACGAAAAATCGCAATCTACTCGTTCCATATTACGCAAGCGAAGGACGGTCGAATTTTTAGGGCAAGTTCGAAGACGAAAAAAGACTGGAAGGTAGGACGTACGGAACATGAAAAGGAACCTCTATAACAAAAGTCGAGGAAAAAAAAAAAAAAGAAGTATAACGGAGACCCGAACTAACTAGGCCCATAGATTAGCATCGTTATTGTTTGAATAACAAAACTAACGGTTCATTTGGTATCCGTTATGTAGAAACTGACTATAAGGTCCACGCAGCGTACACATGTGGTTCAGGCATATCGGTTCACTTTGAGAGCCACCATTACCGTTGTATTTTCTCCTACATACCGGCTCTATAAGAAGCAGCGAAGAGAAAGAGAATAAAAAGAAAAAAAAAAAAAGAAAGAAAGATGATGAAGAAAATGGATGACGAAGGTTTGAGCACAGCGACAAACGGAATTAATATAACGGTTCGAAATGTAGGTATGTGTGGTTTAGAGCTAGACCTTACACAACAACTCAACACCATATGTTTCTTTTGACCTACGATTTTTAGGCTGGGCGAGTATAGCGATACAATTTTCAGTTGCCACCTTCGCCACGACGACTCCAATCCGAACAGTGATTTCCAATTACCTGCCAGAACGAAGCAACGGTATTTCGAGCACTGATACAAGTGTGCATGGAAACAGGTGATCAAGAGGCTTACGATTAGAAAATTTTCAACATCAACGAATGATAAATTGATTGTAATCCCGCTATACCGTGCAGGGATGAAATGATTGTTTGAACAGGTATTCTACGTTCAGTTCGTATAGGTTCAAAAATACACAGCTGTACAACGCTCATTCTTCATCTCTTCGGGTAATAGGATTAAGATACAGGTAACGTACCGTACCGGTATGTATACACTAGCGCATACACCTACAACACCCACTTCGAGGATGTCTATAGATTCGATTAGTAATCGCCTCTCTCCTAATTCTCTTGTAGAGTCTTTTTTGCGAAATTTTGCCACCCGAACAGAATTTTCTCCAGCACAAGAAGGAATAACGAAATGAAAAGAGAAATTCAGAGAAAAAGGAAACAACAGGTCAACATGCTCAGTTCATTCAAGGATCTTAGTCTTATGCGTTCTTTTCTAGTAGCTCGAGTTAGAAAAGAACAACCTGGCCTGTAAAGCATGAATGAACGGACAGAACGACGCTGACAACAAAAACGCATCGACTTCTGCTCCTTTCCAGTGAAATTCGGACCCGCGAAACCTGCGCTCTCATAGATCATACTGAAAACCGTACAATTAATCATGACTTTCCTCCTTTTAAATCACCAAATGATTTCCTGATTGCTTCTAGATACACATTGCTTTCAAAATACTAAAATACTAGACGTCAACTGTAACGCTTTTTGGCGACAAAATGGAAACTAATCATATTCCTGTAGAATATTTAGTTCGCATAAAAGTCTTCTTTAGAACGCGGTACGAGATTTGTACCCATCGGCTTGAGCTTCGAGAAATGGAGTTTTCATATTCTCGATTAAAAAATTATAAAAACATCAAAATGAAACAAAGGTACTCGTGGAAGCTACATCATTTCATTTCAATTCTAAAACTACCATTTCCAACTGTATAAACAATCTGTTTTTCTTCACCACATCTATACTTTTCAAACATTCCAATTGGAACTGTGAGAATGAATACAAAACAAAATAAATAAAGAGTTTCGACTCGAGGAACGATTTGATCGTTTGTTCTGATCCATGAAAGTTTTGTAGTCACCTAGTCAGGCCTCCTTATCGAACTTGTGGCGTGAGTCCGGAGGACTTTGATATAGTTAGAGACTTGGAAAAATGTCGACCCTCACGAATTAAATACGACCGAGAGAACACCCGAGACTCGCCCCAAAAGAATCGATTATAGAAGAATTACCCATATCAAAATGGATTAATTAATTCTCGATATGGGCATCAAGACATTGCCCATAGAACAGATACTAAAAGTGGGCAATTTCAAAAACTTGATCAAAAAGTGGGTTGGATAGGTACATGATATCTTGAACGTATGGGTGGACGAATTCCTTCTGGAAATGAACGCGATGAATGAAAGAATCGAATACACAGTGGAACAGGGAAATGAAACTAAATTCTCTAAATCGTAATACTGGACACTCTCGTCAATTTTGAGGGTCGCAAGCGGTTGTCAGAATTGGGACTACGAATTGAACAGCGTTATGCAAAAGCCGTCCGAGCGACAATTTTTGACATGTTTCATGTCTTTACTCTGCCCTGACCCCTAATTAAAAACTTTCCAAGTGCCCCCCCCCCTTCACCCAACTGTGCGCGTGCCTCCCTTTTACCTTCGTAACGCCGTGGTTACCCAGTTTATATACTAGCTTTATGATAGCTTTGTACTAGCTTCACCAGTCCTAAACTAGACCTAAAACAGAACGGAGAATACCCCCCTCCCCTCCGCCAGGACTAGACCAAGAAGGTTGAGGTCTGCGCACTGGGCTCTTTCTAGACCTGGCTTCAAACTAGATGTAGGCTTAACAGGATTTTAGCAGTCTTAAACTAGAATTATATTACATGCAGAGAACCTCTTAGGATTTTCCCAGTCTTAAACTAGACTTATACCAGATCAAGGAGGAAGGGCGAAAGAGCGGAGCGAGTGAGCCCCCTAAGAGCTATTAGCTTGGAATGTTTCAAAGTAGACCTATACTAGACCAAGGACGGGGGCGAAAGAGCGGAGAAAATGAGCCACGCAGCAGTTATTGTTTGAAAGTATTCTGAAGTAGACACGTAGTCCAGCAAGGGAGAGAGCGAACGAGTGGATCAAGTGAGCTCTTCGGAAGCTACAAGCTTGAAATTCTTCAAAGTAGGTTTCTACCAACCCAAGGAAAGGGCGAAGCTACCCAAAAGCTATTGGCTCGAAATACCCTAACTGGAACTACACACCAAACGCTGGTAAAACTAGCCCTCAGACCTAACACGTGAGCCCCTCAACAAATTATAAAGAGAACCAGGCTAACAATGAAAACAAACGAGTGAAAACCTCACGAAAGGACAGCAGACATAAAACATGCGATCTTTTTCTGGAACGAGCACGCTTGGAAGGCTTTTACTCAACGCATTTGAAGAACCTTTCCGCAGAATGACAGAGTGTCGCTTGGACGGCTTTTGCATAACGCAGTTCAATTTGGGTACGTTTTTTGCATATGGTCGTTCACTGTTCGACAACTCAAAGAACCCAAAATTTGCTCACACCATGCCGCTGGATGCGCTGCGTCACGTGACCGAAAGCTCTCAATGTATTTAGATAAAGAGTTTTGAGTATTATTGTTCAGAGTATTTGATGAAACCACCAACTATTTGAACCCAATGCTCATACAAGAGAACAAGAAGATAGAACACAAAATCTACAGAAAACCTACGCACACGATCCCCGACGACTCCGTCATCACTCTCGGTTAGCGGCAATTCAGAATTACTGCTAATGAGCAACTTTTATTTTAAAGAACGATGAAGCGAAAAGAATGCAGATCACAGCAAGCAACGCTTACTCTAGAAGCGTAGTTGAAGGAGTTTTTGAGAAAAGGAAAGCACGACCGCGCAGCGAGAAAGTACTCCGGATCAATACCATAAAGAAGGAAACACACTTACACAAGGTGATAAAGACGTTCAGTAGTTATGATCCCACTCCTAATAAAGAAGATGAACAACAACCAGACCGTGGAAAGGGACAAGAAAATTTTGTACAATATGTGCAAGCTCAATGCAAAGGCATCTACATCAGTGAGACTGGGGTAAAGTTCGACATCAGGAGAACGGAGCACAACTATTGAAACCACAAGAAGAGATGAAAACTCTGGAAACAAATGAAGATTGCGAAGGCAAAGAGAAAAAAATGTAATTTTTTCGGTAAGTGGAAGATTATTTGGAGGAACGAGACAGGAAGAACAGAACTGACCAATAGTATGACACCACACCTTGAGCCAATAGAAACGCAGCATAAAAGCAAGGGAACGAATCACAAAGCAGTATTGTTATAGCCAATCAGACTACAGTGTTATACCATAAAAACTGATGTTCAAGGCCTTGTTCTTCTCTACCGATACGATTGATTGATGGGGTAGCACCCTAAAATATTCTTACAAGCTAACTGATAACATATAATTGAACACTTGGGATCTTTTCAAGATTTACTGAACTCATCGATCAACGTTTTTAAAAAAACAGAACACCCTCCCTATAGAAACTCAACGCTATTAGAGATGCACAAGAATTTTACTAATTGTACAAATTCTTCACTTGAATAGGGATTTGTAAGGTTGAATGATGAGAGAAAGACTAAAATTGTATTTACAGAGCTCTAGTGTAAGGAATATTAGGCCTCGTACAACTCAGGCCAGTATACTACATGTCGAAATTTCATCCGTTCCGTAGTTCTCATTTTCAAGAACATACTCGTACAACTGGCGTGTTCTCAACAGCCCTCTCATCTTGTGTTTAGAACTATTGGTCAAGTTTGAGGGGATAGAATTTGATGAGATCGTGGCGGCATCCCACACGCCTACGTCCACTAGCCCACCGGCAAGGGCTGAAACAAACGTGCTCAGCCGTTAGGAAAAGCCGAACGCTTTCCTAGTCAAAATATTGAATCAGCGAGATTAAAATATAATGAAAAATAGTGCAAAATTTCAGTCATGTCAGAGTTGTAAAAAAGGGGGAGGATTATTTCATTTACGTTCTCAAGTACTCCTATCACAATCTATTTTAGCACGTTGGATTAAGGTTCTAGTGGCACAGGGATGCCTTAGAAAGTCATTCCAATGAATTTGTTACATAGGAAAATTTGTGGTCAATGTATCACTAAAACAAACACATTTAGTAAACTGTCAACGATGGTCCGGATATAAGAATTTCAACAACGTGTAAGGAAGATACTTCCACCATATCTATCATGGTAAAATAATTCGAGAAGTTTCGAATTGTACTTGATGAAAAGCACATCTTTTTTATTTGCTGCTCTGGCTGTGCACAGCACGCCTATACAAAACAAACATTGTCACTCAGCCTTCCTCATTCTTTTTTTTTTTTTTTTTCTTTTTCTGTTTTCTTTCTCTATTAATAGGCATACATTTTTAAGGACAACTCCACTACACAAGAGATGTCTAAAGGCTTTACCTGTATCACAAGTCACAGTTGAATTTTTTACACATTTTTCTACTCCCATTCTATTGAAACGTTTTTTTTCACCTCTCTACCTTTCCTTCGACTGTATCACGTTTTCTTTGAATATAGCTTGGACACAAACCTGTTAAAAGGTACTAGGATTTTTTTCCAAGGAGAAAAAATAGAGTAAAATAACTTTCTATACGTGAACAACCATTTCCTGCTTGCGTTCATATGGAGACAATTCGACACAGAAAATGCGTTTACACCTTTTCAGAAGTCGATAGAGTTGTAGTCCCATATTTCTACATCATGCATCATTATACTCGACTTCTGTTGTTCATTCATTTGCGCTAAGTCGCGACGCGCAACACTTCAATTTTTATTTTCGAGTTTCTAAAAGTACCCATCAGATAAGATTATTCGCCGTATTCTCATTATCTCATACGATATACACGTTTTTGTCCTGCTTGGTACTCAGAAAATAACGAGCGTGAAGCTTCAAAATACGTTCTACGCTGAAATACAAAGAGAAAACAAATATTCCGGGATTCTTGCATACCTCCCAACAAACTTGATGAAGGAGAAATCCGTAACTGTGACTCATTCTAATTTTCTAGTTTGCTGATTTGTTCATAAGGGTATAACAAAACTAGTGCAATAAGTCGAGCGACCAACAATCAGAACTGAAGAACTTGGAAGAAATTTTGTCCATTATCCTTCTAAATAAAGGATTATTTAGAGACGCATTTCTCCATTGTCTTGCAGAACTATCAACATCGCGATGAGTGGGCAATGATCATCAATGTCGCACTTGAAACGTTCCCAAAATTCAGTAAACAACATCAAATTTTTCAGTGGCCAGATGCAAGTTTTTCGTAGTTTCAAAAATCGTAATTCTACAAAATGAGAGATAATCTTTCTTAAGGGAAAAAAGACCAAGACGATAGTGCGTTTAACTCGGTTTAGCTGAGCATCGTCCAATTCGATTCACTTCGTAAGATGATAGAATGCCGTTACAGTCGAGAAAAAGAAAAAATTTTACATAATGGTACACGCATGTGCGAGGTGAATCGCGTATTCATAATACTTATTTTGTTAATGAAGTACGTGATTTTATAACATAAAAGTTGAAGAGAAAGATAAAAGAGGACGATATAATATGTGCTGTTGTCAGATGCAATGCACTCACGAACGACAATAAAAACAAGGAATTAGTTCTATTTTCTTGCTGAAAAACTGATTATATTAAGAAATATAGAACGACTTTCATACTGTTTTTCATTATACTCATTCAAAATTCTTTCGAACTCATCGACCATTTTAAATCAGAATTATTTATTCAAATGTCGATCCCGATCCGAAAATTGTACTCCATTGTAATGTACACTCGGTAATCTATTCCATCTCTCGATTTTATATGGAAGCAGTAATTAATTCGCAATATTAAGCCTAATTATTGTGATTAGGCAGTGTAATATGAACAGCCAAATAATAATGATCAATCCTATGAATGGCAGCTGATGCTGGAGTAGTATTAATATAATTGTAAGAATATTTTAAAAAGTATAAAGGATTCCTTGGCGTTGCCAAAAATATAAAGATTATGTGTCTTTTCGCCAGTCGTCTTAAGCTCTTTATAGTTCAAAAATTTCCGAAATTTCCAGCTTCTTGTTCTAGTATAAGTCTACTTTAGAGTATTTTAGGCTGACTGCTTTCTGGGACTCACTCGCGGCACTCGCTTGATGTAGTATAAGTCTACTTTGGAATATTTCAGGCTAATGAGCCTTTTCGGTCTAGTGTAAGTCTTTTTCAGTATATTTCAGGCTGATGAGATTACTGAGCCTCACTTGCTCCGCTCGTTCGTCCCGCTTCTTCGTCCGGTACAAGTCTACTTTAGTATATTTCAGGCTGATGAGATTTTTCAGAATCATTTTTCATTTTATTTATACTTTATTTCATTTTTTGATTTAATTTTTTTCCATCATTTTTTTTTGAGAGAGGATGATACTCGTAAATTCCTCAATTCTCGCCCAGACATTTATTTTGATTTTCAATTTAATTCAATTTAATTTTTTTTATTTTATTTTTATTCCATTCCATTTTATTTTATTTATTTATTATTTTTATTCTATTTTTTTTCCATTTATTTATTTTATCTATCTTTCATTTTTATTCTATTCTATTTCATTTTATTGTATTTTATTTATTTATCATTTATTTTTCATTTTTTTATTCTATTTTTTAAAATTTATTTTCAGTTTATTTTCTATTTATTTTATTCATTTTATTTATTTTTCATTTTCATTTTTTTTTATTATTTCTTTTTTCTTACCAAAATTTTTCCAAGTCCCAAGGTCTTTGCCGGGCGCCTGGACAATTTTCAAGATTTTCAATTTAGTTTCATTTAATTTTTATTCCATTTTATTTTATTTATTTATCATTTAATATTAATTTTTTTATTCTATTTTTTTCCATTTATTTCATTTATTTTATTTATTTTATCTATCTTTCATTTTCATTTTATTCTATTTTATTTTGTTTTATTTTTCTTTTATTATTTCTTTTTTTTTTTACCAAAATTCTTCCAAGTCCTAAGGTCACTGCCGGACGCCTGGACAATTTTCAAGATTTTTAATTTAATTTAATTTAATATTTATTCCATTTTAT
This sequence comes from Aspidiotus destructor, assembly GCA_035079395.1. Classification (NCBI taxonomy): domain Eukaryota; kingdom Metazoa; phylum Arthropoda; class Insecta; order Hemiptera; family Diaspididae; genus Aspidiotus; species Aspidiotus destructor. The sequence goes on along the minus strand of JAVHKZ010000003.1, from coordinate 1,840,451 downwards.
TTCATTTTATTTTATTTATTTATCATTTATTATTTATTTTTTTAATTCTATTTTTTTAAATTTATTTTCAATTTATTTTCTATTCATTTTATTCATTTTTCATTTTTATTTTATTTTATTTCATTTTATTTTTCTTTCATCTTTTCTTTTTTTTTACCAAAATTTTTTCAAGTCCCAAGGTCACTGCCGGGCGCCTGGACAATTTTCAAGATTTTCAATTTAATATTTATTCCATTTTATTTTATTTTATTTTATTTATTTATCATTCATTTTTTTCTATTATTCTATTTTTTAAAATTCATTTTCAATTTATTATATTTATTTTCCATTTTTGTTTTATTTTATTTTATTTTATTTTCCTTTTATTATTTCTTTTTTTTTACCAAAATTTTCTCAAGTCCCAAGGTCACTGCCGGGCGCCTGGACAATTTTCAAGATTTTCAATTTAGTTCAATTTAATTTTTATTTTATTTTATTTTATTTTATTTTATTTATTTATCATTTAATATTAATTTTTTTATTCTATTTTTTAAAAATTTATTTCTAATTTATTTTTTATTCATTTTATTCATTTTTCATTTTCATTTCATTTTTTTATTTTTCTTTCATTATTTCTTTTTTTGACCAAAATTTTTATAAGTCCAAAGGTCACTGCCGGACGCCCGGATGCGCGTACAATTTTCAAGAATTAGGGGGTAGAGAAAAGACATGAAACATGTCAAAAAGTTGAAAAAAACTTCAAAGGTCAGCAAACAGAAGTCACTCTTCGATTTCTTTCAATTTCAGGGTGGAGGGCACTTGCGCTTCTTCTCCAGAACTACTAGACGGGACCATTGGAGTTTTAAGGGAGAGTACTGGTAGTTTCAAACTGTGAGACCAGTGCAAGACGAGGCGTGTTGAAGGACTGATATAACGTTAGAAATGGGTTTGACAGTTAAAAACGACCGATTCTTATGTAGAAACCAACCACGCGGCAGTGTTATTAGAGCACCCTCACTACTCATTGGTATTCTACAATTGCGGTTTGTGAACCATGCACTTCTACATGCACACTCAAAATTTTGGCAATACGAGGGTTCTTGTGCTTCTGTGCAAGTCTTGGAAGATTACCAGTGTATTTTTACTCAAATTGATGAAGAATTGCAAAGAACATTGCCTACATGCCGTCAGCAGTCCTCTAAGAAAGTATCAAATGAGTCAAATTCCATTTCAAAAGCAGCAAGAAGGGGAGAAACTCTGGGATGAGATGTTCAAGTTTGAAACTATTCAACCATTTGAAAACTCTCGGGCTTTACCTGCATCGTTACCCCGCAAGAAGTATACCCCGGCCAAAAATGTTCTAAGGCCTCTTCTACCACCTGTAGATTCAGAGGTCAAAATTCTTCCAAGTCTCACGTTTTCCAAGCCTCGAGTCAGCTAGACGGCGCTCGTCATTTTTCTTAAATTTACTTCCCTTCCTCCCATAAAGCAGATTCCCTATTAAAATGACTCTTGGAGACAGTGGTGGATTATCCTATAAGCAAACCAAGAAGATGCAAATGGGTAGGTCGCAAAATTGTTCCTGGAGGATACAGACTGCGGTAATTTAGCGTTTTGGAGTTGTATTATCTCAAATAGACGATTCTGAAAGAAAACCGATTGCGTATCATACAGCAAGATGCTGACCAAGGCTGAGCAGAATTATTGCGTCACTAAAGAAGAGCTACTGACAGCTGTCACAAGTTTTTATGAAGGCAGAAATTTGTTCTAAGAACTGATCGCGCTGCTCTATGGTGCATAAATGGCCTTTGAGGAACCAGAGGGGCAAATCGCTAGATGGATCCAATATTTGGAATTCACACCTTTGACATCCAATCCCAAATTCATCAACATGCCGACACCCTATGACATAGACCTTGCTACGTCTTACGACGATTGTAATAGTCAGGAGGAAATCATCACTAAGAACACTCTTTTCGATACACTAAGTCGAGAATGAGGGATTCCCAACTGGAAGATCAAGACATTGCCTTTGTTTTGAATGAACAGAAAATCAGTAAACTGTAAAACTGTGGTCTCAGGAAGACCTACAGGTTGAACAAGGAATTCTTCACAAGAATTTGGGAATCTGTTGATGGTCTTTAAACTTGGCAGCAACAAGGCATTCCAAAGACTTCAGTACCAGAACTCATCTGGAGGACACCCTGATGTAACAAGAATGCTGTCTACTAGCCTTCTTGTCGGGTGGATGTGGAAGATTGATGTCGATGTTGTGCGCCATGTTTAGCGAGTGAAGGTCCCTCTATTTGAGGACGGGTGATGATGAAGGTTTACAGAATTGGATATCCTTGGGAACGTATAGCGATGGATTTGAGAAACAGATCTTGAAAAAACCTGACACTTTCTTTACCTGACAGTGATTGCATACGACGATTTCAAATAAGTTTACAGACTTCAGAGAAGAACAGAGTCTCTCAACCCAACCAAATCCTACATAATATGGAAGAGTGTGCTGTGATGTAAGGCGCAGGTGGTTGTACGCCACTTTGGGTGCGCAAAAATTGAGAACGTAGTTGGAAAGAAGTTTGTAATTGATGGATTCATAAACTTCGAGTTCCAAGAACTAGGTGGTCGGTTATATTGGATTTGCTACATAGTGAGATTCGCTAATTGTACCGTCCGAGTCATTTTGGATATAGTTTCATCAGAAAATTCTTAGTTCGATGTTTTTCAGATTCTCTCTGGCTGTACTTAAGAACGTATGAAAAAGGAAGATATTGTACTGTGTTCAAGTCGCCTTCAACCCTGGCAAGTCTTTTATGGATTATATGGCTGTAGACAGACGTCCTCTCTCTTTCGCTTGTTTCGTTGTTACTATATCTTTCTTCACTAACGCTTATTTTGTACACACTATCCCCTGTGGGCATTATCGGTAAATTATCAGTAGTATTGTTGTTCTTCAACTTATTAGACTAAATTAAATAAAAGTGAGAAAGAAAAGAAAGGAAAAATCAATGCCAGAACAGTAAGGACAAAAAAAATTCCGACGGCTCGGTCGCCTCGTTTTCACGGGGCTGAAATATGTGTACTTATTCGTTATATTCATAAACTTTTCATCTTTAAGGCGGATAACAATAAGTGAAAGAAAAAATGATGGAAGGAGACGTGAAAAACTAACTGTCCGCTCGAAAAGAGGAAAAGAGAAAAAAACCATCTCGGATGAGTTGTAACAACAGTAATGATAATAATACGGGTAATGAATAGAACGGCCTTGATAAAATATTCGCTCTACCAAATATCAACGAACTTCAAGGGAAAGATCTCTGGTATCTTACAGTTCGAGAGGTACAAAAGATTCATTTCTTCTTGAACCTGTATAAGCGTTGAATGTAATTTTGTATCTTCTAAAAATTATTAATAACAACGTATTTCACGATGACCACACACTCGACCACTTTATTGGAAGAATGACTGTGCAATTTTTTATCAACGTGTCGGGGAATCGATTCGAAAATATTATACAATTCGTTTCAATCAAGTTCTGGTATAATAAGTAATGAAAATAATAATGTTTATAACGCCGGAGATCTAACTGTAAAAATTGATTTCGAATAAGGGATTCGATATTTCCTATAAATTGAAGTTGGCGCTCTCGGGCGGGAACGTGGCGGCAAAATATGCGTATTATTTCGTTGTTATTTTCAAAGTTGAAATACCGTATTCCGAACAATTCCGAAATACTTTCTATATTCTAAACACTGTACACATTGATGAAACTAAATACAATGGAATGAGGTTATTTCAGGAGTAAAATTCCGAGTGATTCTGCCGCGTGATTCGATGCAACGGCATCAATAAGACATCAATTTTCCAGAACACCAAGGAGAACATTGTGTTGTGAGAAGCATAACCTTTTTCAGAGACTACCTTGGAACGCGACCTAAGAAAGTGAATGAGGATTGCCCCTATATTAAAAGTCAAAAGCTAGTATGGGACATGAAACATGATCATTTTTTGAGCGTCGGCTGAAAGGCGTTTTATCGCGTATTGATTGTGATCAATTAGCGTTAGAGTTCACTGTCCGTCCGAATAATTGCCACAAAAATTTGCAGTTGATGTTTGAGAAGGCGAGTCAAGCTATTACGTTTCTCACTGGTTGAGTTCTCAGATATGAAAATGTGTACAGCCAAGTTTGGAGAAATATGCTGGCAGAGCTAAATTGATAGAGATCATGTTTCCAGTCTATCATCTTGAGAATAGCTTTTGGTGAACAAGCCTGGACCAAAGGCACTGTCCAGCTTTCTGTCAAGCTGTCCGCGATGATAATAACTGGAAAATTCATTCTTGCTGATATTGAGGATGACTGTATCTTGGGCCTAGATCTAATGCGGAGGTACGGGTTGATTATTGATCTGAAGCACAACCTCCTAAGAGGTCCTCACGGAGATATGCCACTCTACGAGTTAGAAGGCAGGGATTGCCTCCTCCAGACCGAAATTGAGGATGGATTGACCACTGTAATTAATGAAATGAAGAAAGATTTGGATCCTAAAACTGTACTAGAAGCTAATAAATTTCTGGGAGATTATCGGAGAATTTTTGCTGAGGATGAGAATGACTTAGGAAGGACTTCTATTATTCAGCATCGCATAAACACTGGTGACGCAGCTCCAATCAGGCAACGTCCCAGAAGAATGCCGTTTGCCAAGGAAGCAGAGATGAAGCGCCAACTTGAAGAGATGCTGAAACCAGGAATTATAGAACCTTCCTCTAGTCCATGGGCCTCGCCAGTAATGTTAGCATCAAAGAAAGATGGATCTCTAAGATTCTGCGTCGACTTCCGGAAGCTCAATGACGTTACTGTTGAGGACAGCTACCCCCTGCCAAGGATGGATGATCTTTTTGATGTCTTAAGAGGAGCTTGTTGGTTCTCAGTGATTGATATGAAAAGTGGTTTTTGGCAAGTGGAAATGCATCCAAGTGATAAGGAGAAAACTGCATTCTGTACCACTGGAGGATTATGGCAGTTCAACGTTATGCCATTTGGACTATGCAATGCGCCGGCCACATTTGAAAGACTAATGGAAAATGTCTTGAGAGATCTTATTGGAAAAATCTGCCTGGTCTACATGGACGATGTAATCATTTTCAGTAAGACACCTCAAGAACACATAAAACACCTGAGGATTGTTTTCCAGAAATTACAAGATGCCGGTCTCAAACTCTCCTTGAAGAAATGTTCACTATTCAAGAAAGAAGTCAGATACCTGGGCCACATTGTATCAGCCGATGGTCTGAAAACTGATCCAAAGAAAGTGGAAACAATAACTCAATGGCCAAAACCAAAAGACCGTACTGACATCAAAAGTTTCTCAAGTCTTTGCTCTTACTACAGGAAATTTATAAAGAACTTTGCAAGCATCACAACGAACTGTTGACTCTCAGAGCTCATTCGCGATCTAGTGTAAGTCTAGATTATTGTATGAGGGGGGTGTTCTAGCAGATTTCTGAATCACTCACGGAGTATGAGTCGAAAGATAAAGTTTTGACCGGTACATTCCAAGAAAGCTTGTCCAGGGAGAAGATTAAAGTGCACAGGTGTACTCGCAGATTTCTGATCCACCTACCGGGTATAAGGAGTGAGGCGAGACTAAAAACATGAAACACTTCAAAATGATTCTGAACTATTTATTATTAAGAAGGCACAACTCGGTAAAGGACTGATGAAATTTTGAGATAGTTACAAGAACTCACCATGAAGTTCAAGAGGGTGGGGTTACAAAACGAGTCAAATACGCGTAAGAGTCGCAATTTCTTATTTCACGTTCTCAATCTGTAAGGTATTTCACGACACAAAGGACTCTGAAGTTCGACATCAGGACTGATGTAAAGTTCACTTCATAGCTTTGTGTCTGTATTAGTACAGGCGACGAAGGAAATTTAAAAACATTTTGGGGGACAGAAGCTTTTTTTTTGTGGAAAGTGCTTATCGAGGTACCCAAAACAACATATCAAAAGTCACACCCCCTAGGTGCGTCAGCTCCACCTTTTTTGGGACGTTAAAGCCCCCTAAAATCGGTTTTTTTGAAAATAACTCTGGAAATATTGGTCCCAGGAAAAAGTTTTTCCAACAAAAAATATTCCTCATAAAATTTCCTATAATATAGTGTACTCACATTTGAGTGTAGGTCAAATACTCACCTCATAACGGCCACTCAAAGTTACGCTCATTTCGAATTTTCGAAAATTACGTATTTCTTAATACACGTGACACGTCCTACGATACCCAAAGGACAGTGTATAATGAAAATAAATGTTCCTCATATCCCCTCCAGTCTCCCAGAATATGAGATACCTGTATGATTTGGTGCGCAGCTGATAGAAGCCGCTTAAAGTTATGCTCTCCTCAATTTTTCTAAGAAACCAATATACCGAACGAACTCCAGAGAGTAAGGCGAGCAGTAAATTTGATATTTATTCCTGTGGCCATATCAAACTTACTCCTCGCTTTATTCTCTTGAGTATCTGACCATAACTTGGCAAATGGTATCAATTCTATTCAATCCACTATAACTTCTAGCCCAGGAAACATAGCTCGGAATAAGGGAAAAATTCAGAGCAAATTGGAGGATGACTGTCCTGTGCAGCTCTTGCATGCTGACGAACATTTCAAACCCAACACACAGTAATACAGGTATCTATTCATGAAAACTGTTCATCTAATTAGATGATATAGGTATTACCTCGTATTAATATAATTACAATTTCTACAACAAGTGCACTGTGAGGTAACACAGCCTTTTTTAGAATTGAACGTAGCGGAACTCATTCAGCTTGGTGTAGGTCAGATTGGTGTATAGAGTCGTGAATATCTCCATTCCTGCGAACTCCAAGTGCTCTTGCGATCTATTCCTCTGCAGGAAAACTTCGGCTGAGTTTTGTAGCGCTCTACTCTGCAGCAATTTATGCACGGACGATTTCCTCTTATCGTACCCACCAGAGGCAGAGTCGCATCCGATGAAGGCGTGTGCCACTAAACAAAAGTAGCTGCGGGGGATACTGCAGCTGTTGCTGGAGCGATTGACTAGAGTAGAATGCATCTTTTTGTGCACATGTACTCTTCCCGAATTACGTTCATTTCAGAGACGGACTTGAGATCACTCTGCCTTACCATTGGAGCGTCCGTCTAACACATCCGAAGAGTGTATACCCAAATCCAGATATGGGAACAGAAAACGAAAAGCGCTACATTGGGAACGGAACACACAACACAATGTGTACCCGGTTCTGAGCGCAGAGCCTCTCATACCCGGAGTAATCCATAAGATTTTTTTGCGGCTGCAAGAAAGGCTCAGTGCAGTGCACTTGTAGTAGAAATTGTAATTATATTATTGAAGTGATTATTCGGAGGTACAGTACCGTTGCAGAAGAAATTATTCGGAGGTACCGTTTTACGTGAATACATAATGGTTGTAAGTTAAGGTATTCTGTACTACAAAAGGCTAAAGGCGCGGCAACTAGGACGAGATAAGCTGTCCATTGACGATGATGGTTACTTGAAAAATTATGTGAAAATGAGAAGGAGATCTACCTCTCCACCTATACAAAGTGTGGTTGTACCTTGAAGGTACAACCACACTTTGTATAGGTGGAGAGGTAGATCTCCTTCTCATTTTCACATAATTTGGGCACTACCCCTCCCAGTTTCTCGCGTAAATTTGCCTCCTGAAGAGCACACAGCCAGAGTTCAAACACTAGACAGCCGACAAAAATATAACATCATATTTCCTGTGTGCCTCAGCATTGTTACCCTTGTTTCAAGCCATGGCGCAGACCAATTCCACGGATATTTGGACGCAATGAAAACAGTCGGAGAGATGGTGAGATGGAGGACCAGTTGAAATTTGTATTCCTACAAGAAAAAATAGGTCAAAACGAGCAGGACACAGAGCAAGAGCCTGAAGAAGTAAATGATGAAACAAAGGACCACTCTGTTCCACCTCCCCATGATGATGATAATGCCAAAGATAGCAGATTTGTGAATCTCAAATCCACCCCCCCCCCCACCAAAAAAAAAAACTTACAGCTCACGGAAAGCCGACACGGAGCAAGCGTCAATTGTGTTCGTTCAATAAATCCCAGGCAGACATAGACCCATCAGTTGGAAGTAAAAATACGTGAAAATGGAAAAATGTTGATGAATGATGAAGGAAATGATATATCAAAGAAGAGGAGGAAACAAGTTTTCCTTAACTGGTGCCCTATTTGCGATGTATAAGTAATCAAAAGCGACTAATGTGTCACCTCAAAAACTTGTCTAGGCCTAATCATTGAACACTGGTATTAACTACTTCAACATGATACGTGTCTGGAGGGCACCTGATGTATTTATTGTTCCAATGATACCTCTATTAGTGTGTCTTGCGTTTCAAATATTGGGTACATACCATCCAATATTTTTGGAGAAGGATTTTGTTCGGTTGAAATTTTTCTGTAGGAGGCTTATTTTCCGAGAAAACTGAGAAAAAAACTGAATTTGGCTGACGCTCGAGTCACCCCCCCCCCCAAAAAAAAAAGGTCAGGAGGGATAGGAGGGCAAACTTTTCACGACGCAATTCAGGAGACCCTATACTGTATAGGACATACTTCAGAAGAGAAACCTTTGCGCCGAATTTTTCCCTCATTCAGAGCTACGTTGCCTGGGTATACATACCGGATTCTTTAAAAAATTGAGATGAGCATAACTATAAGCGACTTCTATCAGCTGCGCACCAAATCATACAGGTATCTCATATTCTGGGAGACTAGAGGGGATATGAGGAACATTCATTTTCATCATACACTGTCCTTTGGATATCGTAGGACGTGTTACGTGTATTAAGAAATACGAAATTTTCGAAAATTTGAAATGAGCGTAACTTTGAGTGGCCGTTATGAGGTGAGTATTTGACCTACACTCAAATGTGAGTACACTATTTTATAGGAAATTTTATGAGGAATATTTTTTGTTGGAAAAACTTTTTCCTGGGACCAATATTTTCAGAGTTATTTTCAAAAAACCGGTTTTAGGGGGCTTTAACGTCCCAAAAAAGGTGGAGCTGACGCACCTAAAGGGTGTGACTTTTGATATGTTGTTTTGGGGACCTCAATAAGCACTTTCCACAAAAAAAAAAGCTCCTGTCCCCCAAAATGTTTTGAAACCCCACTTTTGATGTTCTATCGCCTGTACTATATCGTCTCAGCCGGTTTTCCTCATAAGAGGAAATGATTTTTTCATATTTATTGCTTCCCTCTAATAATAGAAAGGCAGGAAATGTAGCGAAAAAAAATTCGATAAACGACATTTCGCTCATCATTTTCCCCCTTGAAGACTAATTCTGTATGCAAAAAAATTTCATCAACATCAATATCTTATCTTTTCCATGTAATCGACGATCAAATCTATGCAACACTGATTGATACATGTACCCGGTAGGAATGGAGAAACGTATTTCAAGAAATCAGCAAATTTTAAGCCGATTTCGAAGAATAAGTAATTCCATGATGCACATTTCTTCATAGCTCGTAATTCCAGGACGTGGAATGTCGTGACTGAAGTACACTCATTTTTTGTCGACGACGCAACAGTTTGAAAAACGTTCTTCATTTGTCACACTTCGACTTCTTCTCTTTAGTCCACAATGGAAACCGCTACCTGGGGAGAAATTTCTCCCCGCTGAAAAAAATGCGTTTCACAAACTTTCTAAAGTAGGGTGCTGCGATTCGAGCGTTTAGAAAAACTTGCGGTATCTGAGAGGTTTTTACCACCCAGATTCTGCTCGGAATGGTCACGCAGATCTACAAAATATGATTTGACGTTTTTAGGTGCAACTTTCTACACAAAAGGTTAGCATGCAGGCAGGTGAGGAATTTCTCTTTACCGTTACCGTAATCCTTTTCTTACCCACCTGAAGACTACAATTAATCTCATCCTTCGGCTACCACGGACTAGTAAAAGGTAATTTGTTCTCTGCTTGAAAACTAAAGCATGAAAATAGAAACGAAAATCGGAACCATACCTTAACGGTCTTGTAAGAAGTTTTGTTCAAGTACTTCGAGGATGAAGCTATATGTTAGCATACAGAGAATGATTTCTCCAGACCACACAGTCGAGAGTTAAAATGAACCGAAGATGAGTTGGATTGACAGGATGAGTTGATCCACGCAGGTAATTTCAACGGTGAAGTCGATTGAAGACCATAAAATGAATTAGGACTGCTCAACAACTCATCATTATTTTAAAAATCAAAAAAAAAAAAAATGTATGTTAACCACTTCCCCAATCAGAGATGGTAAGTTTTTGTGTAATTTGTATAATTTGGATGAAAGAAAGTTGTTTGAAATCTATACGAGTACAACTATGCAGGTCGAACATTTCTCGAAAGTATACCAAAATGTCATATCACAAGATCACTAGTCAATTTTAACGCCATAGATTTTGTGAAACATTGACAGGTACGGATTTCTGCACTCCTTCCATTTCCAAAAAAATACTAAAGTTGACCATATCTCTTAAGTTGAGCGACCAAACTCCCCCACAAGGAACCCCACAGTCCGCGCCTGCATCAAAATAATTCAATTTTTCAAGAATTGTCATCCTAAAATATCGAAGTAATTTTCCAAAGGGTTGGGCGAACAGATGAGATCATATCATGCGGAAGAACTGCTATCATGTGGTTGTCTTGGGCGAGTAGTAACAACCAAGGATACAAGGAGAATAACGGAGTTCCCTAGAAATTGAGTATCCTTCAATCTGAAGCCAGGCAGAGGGAAATCGCTTCCACATAAGTGGTTCGAATAAATTTCAATCTGATCGCAAACAATTTCTTGAAGTGGAAATGGGACTCCTGATTCAAAAAGTAAGCAGAAACAACTTCTTCGCAATTCTCAATACCGTCGAAAGGAAGCGTTCAATGTTCGAAAATGAAACATTTCAGAAAACCTATTAAATCGGCCAACTTGCCTCACCGAAAAATTTTCGAAGTTGTAAATTTTTCAGGACAAGATAAAACCGCATTTTATTGTTACCGTTTTATGGCTCTACAGTCTACATAACCTCTTCCCAGTTTAGAATTCTCACACACACTTGATGAAAACTCATCCAATTACCACAAAGGCGGTTGAAAGGAATTTTTGATATTTGCTAGGACTGCACAAAAATTCGAAAGATGCTATGCAAAAATAGGGAAAATAAAATCTCAACAAAGTATACTTCAGAAAGACGACACAAACAACCTTTCGAGGAGGATTTTTTTTTTCGCGGATGCCTATAGGCTATTGACTTGCAGAGGAGACATCATAAGTCCCAAATTCTCATCCTTCTTATTCATAAAAAAAACAAAAAAACATGAACACGATGAAAAAGTATCAACTGAGTAAAATCGCTCAGTTAAATAACGTCAAAAATTGAGAAGCAAAACCGATGAAATATTCCATCGTATCATTCTTTCAGTCATCTACACTATCTTCCCCAGGTTCGTATTTCAAAGATGCCAAAACGAACACCAAATAAGAGGATACACGAGTACAAAGAAACATAACTGATCGGACCACCATGATCGCCAATTATATTCGATCTAGTCCATTAGTAACAGGACAACTTTTGAAGCGAATCTGTCGAAACAATTTCCGTTACTATTCCCTCACCGATGTTTCATGCTTTGCAAAATATGCGTACAAGCGCCCATCCAACATAGCGGTAATACCTAGCGCTAGTGGGAAACCGCGTGGTTATGGATATAGTCCTATTTCAAGATTCAAGTAAAGAATATTCCTCTGCCTAGAAAAATCGGTGATACGTTATTTTACTACTTCGAAAAAATCTTTCAAAAAATTCAGTAAGGACGCTCGACAACAATGACGATTGTTCTTTTTCATGTGACAAAATCGTGAAAGCGTTCAAAACGTTTCAACACACGGGTTGTATCTCACATTGTTGACATAGGTAGTCCAAACACACTCTCCTTCTTTAGAATATCGCTGTTCAAACCTCGTCTGTTATCGAACAAAGCATGAAAAAAAAAAAACTTAACGCGAGTACGTCATTCGAATACAATGATTATGATACGCGTAGACGAAACACAAGAATGTTCAATATGTACTATCGATTAAATTGGTCATCTGACACTGAAATTGGGGAATATTTTAATCGGATAGTTCAGATAGATGCGACTCGATCAAAGACACTCGTAACACACATTTTTCGAGTTCGCCGAGATACAGGTCAGCCGGCAAATGTGCTTCTCCATTCAACAAGGTGTAGGTACCCATTCAGTCTATCACCAGTTGACTGAGCTAGTCTTGCTACATGAAAACGGTGTATGGTACTCATAATACGTGACTGACCACCCATTACCGTCTTTTACGACTCATTCAACGTACTCGGTTTACAGGGAATGCCGGTAACGACCAAAGTGACGCCGGTAGTAGGTTACTGGGATTCGTGAAATGCGAAATTTTTCACACTATTTAGAACCGACGTAATTTTAATGTATTGAGGTTGCCAGGTTTTTAAAAAAATTGCTCAGAACGAGAAAGAAAACTGATAACGAAGTGACGATGCAAAAATATTTATGCAAACTTACCGAAAACCATGATGATTGCAAATACTATCTATGAATCGAAGATAGTATAGAGGATCGGATATAATTCGTAGATTCACTTGATTTGTGCAGGTATTGACAATGACAAAAAAGCTGTAGTTGATTATAATCGCGAAAGCATATACGCAGTAGGACGATTACGGAGAATTGAAAAAATGCGAAACGAAATCCAAACACAGCAACTCCTTAGAAGTGATAGTCGCGAAAAGGGAGAAGCAAGAATGACGATGTTCGATGTTGTGAGGCTTGAGAGTCAGAAGAATGCAGCAACAATACTGAACGTGAACGGCGAACGCTTCTCTCTAGGAACGCGAACCGTGTACGCGTATACGGATCAATGCAACAACGAATCTAATCCCGAACGTCTCGAACCGAACAGGCAACAAAGTTATACAGAGAAGGGAACAAACACGAACAAACCAGCGGTAGAAACGTTGGTTGACGACAGATTTCAGCCAGGACAATAATGTGCGCTTCAGCACTGTGTGCTACAGTTCTCCGTCGAGTCATTTTCCCCTTCCAGTCTAATCTTTTTGAGGAGCATTTTTCTGCAAAGTTATGCCGTCTAACGTTTATTCTGGATACGTTCATAAGCTGTCAGTTTTTTCTAATCAACATTTCACAGTAGGAAAGGGATTAGTGGGAATATTAGTAAATTAAACCACCGGTTTGTTCAACAGCTCCCGTTGAACATTTGACGGCATAAAATATAGAACTCCCCAAAATCAGGGCTGGGCACGGATCACGAAAATTTGATTCAAATCACGGATCAGAAAGAGGCTCTTGAGGAAAGGATCAATTACGGTTACGGATCACGGATAAGTTACTGTATGAAAAAAAGATTCAGATAGGGATCACGGATCAACAGGAAAAAGAAAATTTGGGTGATCCTTTGGGTCACAAATCGCGGATCACAACATTACAATCCGCGGATCAGAATGTTTGATCCGTGATCCGGGAATCATTGATCTCCAATCCCGGCATCTTTGATTTGTGACCTGGGAATCACTGATTAGTGATCCACAATCCATAATCGCGCGGAAATACCTTTGTATTTCTTAATTTTAATTTTTAAATCCGCTATCCCACCTTAGTTGAGTGTTGACCACGTTGACCTTTTCTTATTTTTTTTTTTTTGATCCTCGGATCATTCAAAATGATTCGGATCAAAATCAATTTAAATGAAAAAATGATCCAAATAATTCGCGGATCAGAAAGCGCGGGGGGGGGGGATGATCCAAATACGGATCACGGATTGCAAATTTGTGATTTGTGATGCGATCCGTGCCCAGCCGTGCCCAAAATGTCTCCAATTAATGGCTTTGAGTAATAGTAATGTGGAGAGGCAGAAATAGTAGCTAGTGCTCTGGCAGGCCTCACGGAGCGCAACGCAAATGGCACTGTTTCACTCTCCTCAAATCATCTGGTTTGAGGGGGAGTGAAACAGTGCCATTTGCCTTACGTGTTAATTCTTCTACTATGAATATGAATGAAACAGCGCGCTCTATAGTAGTATAGACGGGTCTTTAGGACACTTGCCTTTTTCAGTCATATTTCTACAAAAATTAATAAATATCAAAATAAAAGACAATGCGCTTCAAAAAAGGAAAAAAAAAAAAAAAAATTAGCGCCCAAGCGTTCAGTCAACGTTCATGTGGAAATTAATGTGAATATTCCCTATAATTTTAGAAAATTTGATAGATTTCTTCACTTTGCACAATATTGTCAAAAACTTAATAGAACTGATGTCCTATGCCAGTTATTTCGACGTTTTATTTGAAAGATGTATGACTCTGCTAATTGAGGAGGGTTCTGACCGAAGGGCTTCCGCGAGAAAATATTTAACACAGAAAAATGAATTTGAAAGTTTAGATAAATATAACTTTGCAGCAATAAGTTTAATCAAAAAAAGTGTAAGAACGAAAGTTGAAGAGCAACTCTTCTTCTATAAGATACATAATTACATTGTCAATCTGTTGAATATTAAATTCAGAGAGACTGGGAGAAAAAAAGATAGCGGATGCCCTTTTTGTAGAGTAGGGTAAAATCCAATAAAAAAAAAAAAAAAAAAAAAAAAGATGCGCAATGAATTGAAACGTTCAAAAATCATGGTCTCCACAAAAAGGGCTTCTCCCTGACTCACGCCCTTTTGCCAGAACCCTCCTCAATCCTTCAAAGAGACCCATATTTTAAACCTTTTTCTGAAGAATTACCAAATCCTTCATTATACTAGGTCTTTAGGACAATCAACCAATTCAGGTCCATTTCTCCAAAAATGGGAATCAAAAGAGGGAAAATATACTTCAATGAAAAAAATTAGCGCACAAGCATTCAGTCGACGTTCAGGCAGAAATTAATGTGATTTTCATAGGTTCCTCACTTTGCAGAGGATCGCTAAAACATTCAACAAATTCTCTAAAATCAATTTTCTCTAAAACTATTTTCTCTAAAAGAAAATCTCTTTAAAAAATTTCTCTAATGACAAATTCTCTAAAACCAATTTTTCTAAAAAAAATTTATTATTTTGCACACTTTGTTAATTTTACGAGATGATGACATTGGCGCCAATTGCTCTTGTACTCCATCGTGGGCCTGTAGTTGTACTTGCCCGCAATAGCTTCAATCCGTGTCTGCAAGTCGCTCCATCGCTTAGCGGGCGCAGCTTTGACGTTTTTCCCTAATGCTAATTCCGTGACACATATTTCCATGAAGCCTTGTTCTCTTTGGAATTCTTCCAGGAGAGTCTACAGGTTCGGATGGTGCTTGCCTATTACAATTCTAAAACGGTTATGCCGCCCTTCCGACATGTTTGTTCGGTGAGATTTGTTCACGGCAGTCTCAATATTGGTTCCATAGGGTTATTGGATACCTCGGCGCCACTCCTACCCGCCGGCCACGGGCCGGGCGGCCGCCTTTGTAATTCTTCTTCAAGATCATTCCATCCGTCATGGGCGTTCTGAAGAGATTTGAAGATGTGCTCGAGTTGGCGGCTGAATATATTGTGCCACCCTGGATATTCCTCCTCGCACACAAACAAGATGATAGCGAGAGCGATTATGACAGCGACTTCGAATTCGAATTATCGCTCCTTGCCCCTGAACCATGGCTCACACGGACTTCTTACGGAGAGTAATCAATTTTGTAATTGATTTTAGAGTAAATAAAAAATTATGGTAGAGAATTTGTCGTTAGAAAAATTTGCCATTAGAAAAAATGGTTTTAGAGAAAATTAATGTTAAAGAATTTGTTGTTAGAGAAATTCGCCGTTAGGGGAAATGGTGTTAGAGAAAATTGATTTTAGAGAATTTGTCGCTTGAGAAAATGTATTAGAGAAAACGTCGTACAATCGATGTCGTTCAATTCTTTTAATAAGAAACTGTAGACTGCTCCGTGCAGTTTGATATCACTAAAAAAAATTTCAGCACATCGTTAGAAAAATATATACCTAGTAACAAAAAATAATATTTAACATTCATTTGTTTCAAGCAAAAAACCACCATGCTTGGGATCTTTCTCAAGTCGAAATTCTTCTCGATTCGCATGAACCAATTTTATTAAAGTGTTGAGAATATTTTCATCGCCTTCTACAAGAGTGAGGTTCCCTCTTGTGAACGGAGGAGTTTTCATTCGACTCGTGGGGACATCGTATTCTTTCAGTATATCATCCACAAACTCTAGTACGTGTTGCACGGCAAGGCGAATTTGATCAATTTTCCAAATTTTATAACAAAAAGTATGAACACTCAGACTATTGGCATTAAGGTACTCCAATGTATCGTTCCTCAAAGATTCTCCTCCTTGGGATATTGGTGGGCATTTGAAATTGAAAAATGCTTCACAAGATGTGTACTGATCCTGAGTCTTATAATCGGGATATTTCCTTATATCGGGAATACTTTTATCTATTTTGTAATATTTATCGTTCCAGTAATGATGTTCAAATTCCTTCAAGGTGAGGCCCATGATATGACTTATACATGTTTGTTTCATTAATTCCTGTAAAAAAAAGAATAAATTTCAAATCGCGCAATAAATATTTCAAATCATAGAAAGGAAATGTGAAGTACCTAAAACGTGCAAATTTAATAATCGGCGCCAGTCAATAAGCCTAATAAAGGTACCTGATGTCTACAATTAATGAAAATGCAAGATAGACTATAAATTCAAGTACCTAGGCTATTACCAATATCTGCATTTCCAAGTAACAAGGCAACCTAACCTAAACTAAGGTACAACCTCCCAAAAAAAGATTCCCTAATTTTTCTCTGATCTTATTCAATCAATACTCCACGACAAGTTATCGACAGGGCTACCTTAAAATAATATTCACCTAATTACCGTGATAATTGAGAAAGAATACTCGAGAACGACGGAAGAATGAATGAGTAAGGAGTTCTAGAGCCCCCAGCAATAAATCTGAGATCATGAAAATCTGAAAATCTTGAAATGCTAGTCGGTGACGTCAGCTACCTACTATACTATATAGCTTAGAAATCAACAATTTTCCGAAATTCCTTTTCATCATGTACCTACTTGTAAAATATATGAAGCTTGAAGTAATTGGGAACCTCTAGCCTTGCTACTTATATAAATAAGAAATATTTTCTCGCCTACCTCCGATGAAAGAATGGGCTATTTCTCTGAGCCCAATGTATACTGATTCTCCTGACCAATAGAAAATTTTCTATTTCATTTACAAAGTTAATTGAGATGACAAGGGAATCTGTTCCGTGGGTTACTTGCCAATAGAAGCCAGAATATTCCCCCAGTGCAAAACCCCCTCTTTCACCTCTCTCTATGTCCGGAAACACAGGATTAACACACTGTATACATTCAGTAGGGAATTGGTAGATTGAGATGAAAAGAGAAAAAAATTACAAATTCAGTTTCTTTGTCCTGAAGTTTTCTCTTCAAACTGTCATGTTTCTTTTGTAGAAGGTCGAATCCAAGTTTTGGATCACGTTCAGCCGCTTCTTTGATTTCTTGAGATGAATTACATGGAAATTCTTCGCTGTCATCTGATGTTGTTTGATTTAAAGTCGATCCCACTGTCTCATTCAATGATGATCCGACAGTCATTTGACCTGTAAAAAATGAAATTGGTAGGCCTATCACAATTGTAGACAAAGAAGGAACTCCTATAAAACCCTGTTTGCAACATTATTTTCCAATTTCAGGGCAAATTTTAAAACTATGTCTCATTTTATTTTTGTGGTTTGAAGATTTTAAAACTGTTCTCTGGGACAGAACTCACCATTATCGCAGAAAAAATTTGACAAAAAGTACAACAGTGGGAAGCTGATCACTATAGAAAACCATTCCATTGTGAGAAATTGTTACGTTGTTTATAGTGCCTAGGTTATTAATGTTGCTGAAGTACCAAAAATGTTATCTACTCAAACCTATAATTATTGATAAAATAGCATCAGCTGATTACCCACAAAGAATTAATAATCTCTGACTAACAACTAGCTAATGCAGATGATTCTTCAAGCTAAAAATTTTTCAAATGAAATAATATTAAGAACAGGTGCTGGAACCTCCATTTTTAGACCTTCAAAATCTTTAACAGTATGCTTTGAAGAGAAAAAAAAACGGAAAAGAGACTATACTAGTCATTTTCATGAGGCTGCGCAAAAAATTGACGCATTAAAGCTGATTTTGATAACAGCTTGTAGAAAGAAAAGAATGATTACCGGTAAACTATAATGCCGTGTGTCACGGCAATGACGTTCTGCCTTGGAACAATCTTGACACATCAATGCACTGCAGTGAAAAGATCATCAGTCTGTTTATATTGAATGGAATGGTTTAGGAAAGCTTTCTCAGGGGGATATCTGTACCAAACCGGTTTTTGTCTACCGCTCTCCTTTCTTCTATCAAATTGTAATTAAAAGAGATGCGCTGGCTCTGACCTACTTTAAGAACTTGAAAAGTATTTTCACATTTGCGCTATAAATTTACATAGAGATGAGAGTACTCTGACACTTTCTAAAAGTTTGGAAAAATTTCAAAAGACTACAGCTGTCCAAGGAAGACGATATCAGCCCCAATCGCACTCAGCGTCTGGTCTAAAGCAGCCGAACCTCCCCTCTGTTTTTGTTCCCTAACGTTAATTCCTCGCGTCCTCAGCTTAATTTCTAGAATTCCCTACCCTCTCTGCATTCTCCTCCCTTCATTCTATCTTACTCCTTTTTCTAAACCTTATCTCAAATTCCACCCTCTCCTCCACACTAAAGCATAACACCTGTCTATTGTATACTAATGACAGAAATTATAGTAGAATCCACCATCCCCCTATTATGTCACACTGACGGCTCCAAAACAAGAAATAAAATAGGTTATGCAATTCTATTCAGAAAAATTATGGCCCAACTGTTTCCATTTGCTCCTGTCTTACAAATCTTACTCAGCGCCCTCCCGGACTCGACTATATCCTATTATCTGACTCACTTTCTTCCCTCATATCTTTACAAGATCCCTATTCAAATAACCCTGTTCACGTCATCCTTTATACCCGAACCTCCAATCATCAGTCACCTTCATCTCGATTCTTGATCACATTGGTCACCCTCTATAGCCTCTATGTTAAAACGTTGACTGCGGGGCCGAAACTCCATTCACTTATTGAAAATTACTTACCCAGCCCACTCACCAGAATACAACCTTAAAACTACTCCCCTTCCAAAACCCTAGCTTCTTGCTATGACCTCTGGAAAAATCAACCCCACAACAAACTAATTTCAATCAAAAGCCTCCTTATCCCTTGGTTCTTTTCAAAGAGAAAGTCCTGCTACAAAGAAGTTATCCTCTCCAGTCGACTCAAGATATTGACCACACCCCCTCTTAATTTGTCTGGCTCCTGCGCTCCTCCATCTTGCAATTACTATTATTCAAATAATATTGCAGTTCAATATCTCCTCTTATGTCCTATCCTCCTAAATGCGTCGTCTCATCTATAACTTTCGCACAATGCAAAAACTCTAAAACTGGCTCCAATTCTCTGGACTAAGTACCAACATTATGTTTTACCTATTTTTCCAACTGCTTATAATAATTCAGAATATTTTATAAGCTCTTGTCAATTTTGTGTTCGCAAGCAACTAGCGGTGAAAGATGGATGTACCATCAGTTGTGACCATGAGTTTGTGTCAGGGCTACTTAGCCAATTCTATCGACTAAAAACTTAGCTAAAAGCTAACCCTTCAAATTCATTGGCTTTGGCTATCAGCTAACAGCTAATTCAGTATTCTTGGCTGGCTAAAAGCTAGCTAATCTTATGTACAATAGAATGACTAACGGCTACAAGTTGAAAGCTGACGGTTCAAAGTCGTGGAAGGGGTCACTTTAATGTGAAGAGATGAGGGGTGGAAGTCAATCCCCTGAGTGTTGGCAGAAAACAAAATTCCCATAAGATAATGTACAACTTTAAACTTGAAAAAGTAAACAAAAATTGATTCTCTCAAGCTGAAATTGCAATTTTAAATAATTTTGAATATAGCTGCCATAACTCATAAGACACATGTTAAACAGTATTGTTTGTACCACTGTGTGACAAGTGGGCCTGCAACGCTGACAGATACTTTGGCAGGTCTAATATCTAAGTTCTTATTATTTTTATTTATTTATTTTTATTTTATTTAAGAGTAATTTATTTTATAGTGGTGCCACCAACAGTTTAAAAAAACCAATTACAGGTGACACCACTCCAAAAAAAAAAAAAAAAAAGATAATAAAATAAAAGAGTAAAATAAATAAAAATAATGAATAATAATAATAATAATAATAATAATAATAGCCTATTCTTAATTATAATAAAAATTTTCAATAATCTTAATTGTTAAACTATAATCCTGCCCTAAGTCCCGCCACCAGTCCCTCTCCCATCCCTCCTCTTAAAATTATCCCCGGCATTGCCTAACCAACCCCGTTGTGCAATTGTATTAGAGCTTGTATTGTTTTTTCCTTAAATTCTTTTTTACTCCCAAAAAATACGTCTATATCGAAGTTTATATTTATTCGTTACACAGGGTCATAGCTCGATTTAGGGGGGATTCATAACATAGTGTCCGGCACCGGGAAGTCTGAAAGAGGGTTTGCGTACGATATCTTCTCACGGGGGCGTACAAGTTGATTCCCTCCAGAAGAGAAGGCAAATCCAGTCGCGCGTAGAGCAAATTTTGGAGCATCATTACCAGAGCCAAGTCCCGTCGAACTCTTAGAGTAGTTATTTCGTACCCCAGAACCAACTCAGCATATGTTATGGTCGAGTTGTAGTAACTAAAATCTTTGTAGTACATACAAGAATTTTAGGAACCGTTTTTGCACTCGCTCCAACATCTCAATCTGCTGACCTGTCATTGAATGCCAGATTACATCAGCAAAGTCTAGATGAGATCTGACCAGAGCAAAGTACAAGATTTTTAAAGTGGAGGCATAAGCAAAAAACTTCGAGTGCCTCATTATGGCTCCCATATTACAATTCGCTGTTGATATAATTTTCTGTAGATGTTTATTATTGTAATGGAAGTCAGCTTGAATCCGAACACCCAGGTCTCTCAGGTCATCCACTCGTTTTAATACTTCATTATCGATGTTGTAGTTTGCGTGAATTGGATGCCTACGTCGACTTATCGTAATCACATTGCATTTCCCGACATTCAGGGGCAATCTGTTTGCTCCACTCCACTGTACTAGGGCATCTAAATCTCTCTGTAGCAGGCTAGTCTCATCAGATACAAAATTACAAGAACAAATTTAGCTCACTTTAATTTCTCACAAAAATCAACCGTTCATGAGATAAATGGATTATTCCAAAAAACGCCCATAAGAGCCTATTTTATTTTGCCCCCAAGTTGATAAGAAAGTGTTCTGCTTATGCAACGTCTTGTGTTAATTGCTTTTAGATATCTAGAAGGGACCAGATAGCCGAGGGTTAAATTACAAACTTCTGTAAGGAGGGATTTTGACGGTTATTTTTTTTTTTTTTCGGTTAAATCTCAAAATACTAACTCTCAGAAAATTTTATATCAAACGGTTATTGGTTATAAGTTAACGGTCAAAACTTGGTGCCAATAACGGTTATTATAACTGTTATGAGTAATACACGGCACTATTGCAATAGCACCTCCTCTGCCGTACAAAAAATAAATGACGTATGTTCCATTTAAATAATTCATTGGACATACGTCATTTATTTTTTGTACGGCAGTCCCAATTTTTGTCGAGCTAACTTACAGGCCAAAAGATAACGCCGCTGTGTCATAGAGCTAGATTAACATTGCTTTTATGGACGTTTTTCAGTTTTCATCAATATCTCCGAAACCGTTCATTTTTAATATTTTTATCAAAAATGAAAGGAACAAAATTTATTCCCTTTGTAATTTTGTATTGTATGAGACCAATTGGGGCAGAGGGTGGAAAAAAGGCAAAACTGACTGAGTTTTGAGGAAACTGAATTTGAATTTGATGAATACTATTCTATCATTCATGTCATGTTCTTCGTGTTGTATCACAATCTCACATTGTTTACAGTCCTGCCCAACAAAGTGAGATGGACGTATATCCAAAATACGAATCTAGAGAAACATATCTTCTGTTTGGTTTACCTATGAGTGTGTGCGTGTGTGCTCTGTCTGTGAAATCATTTGAAAGTGGATATACGCCCTATTCCTTTGTCGGCAAGTGGGGCGTAGATCCACTTACGTGAATATTAGTAAATATCTCAAAAACTAATGCTGTTAAGAAGAATTTGAAACGACCATCGGATTCTTAGATAAAAAAAAATCAAGAAATTTGCCGGATTGTACAATAATTGTTTTGTTCTATATCAACTTTTTGAAACAAATGTACCATTCTCCAAATCGTTGTTTTGGATATACGTCCATCTCACTTTGTAGGGCAGAGTCAGTTTACACTTCTAAATCAGAACGCTTTCAAAATTTCGGGAGAGATCCCCCGCTTTTCCCACTCACTGCCATAATTTTATATTTTGAAGAGGAGAAAAATCCAAAAATGATCTCTTTCAATAGGAAATTACAAGAGGAATATATGTTCTTCTCTTCACTTTCTCAAAAAAGAAAAAAAAAATGAACAGTTTTGGTTTTGGAGATATTCGAAAAAATAAAAAACTTGAAAACGTCCATGAAATGAGACAGTGAAGGCAAAGCGCAATTCAAATTCAACATTGACCGTCTCGCTAAAGCTGGCGTGCGGTGGAACATGGGAACTAACAAAGTTGGCTATCCAGACGTATCTCTTTGCTGTCTCTTTAGTATCTATAGCTGCGGCTCTGCGGCGTAACTGTCTTTGTACTTTGTACTCAGCAGTATTATTGTACCAGAGAATGACGCGTCCCCTACATTGTTTCGTTCCTTCATAATATTTTTGATATTTGATTTACTACGAAATACGAATACAAAACTTGAGCGAACGTGACTATTTCTTGGGTGATGACTTGACTGGACGTTTTCAATTTTTGACTGCGTTTTTCAGATTACATAGTGCAGATTAAATCTCGAAGTTGTATTTCCTAAAATAAAACCGCGAAGTAAGTCTATACGGTACCATTTGACGTTACACGTATTATTAGTCATATTTATCTAGATATTGTGTTCGAGTACTTGTTGTCGCTGGGAATGGATATAGGCCTATGACTAACAAAATTGATTCATTGCTTTCTTTATTAATCTCCTACTTTATGTAGGAATTTCTTCCTTTTTATCCAGAACTTCAAACAATACAAGCGGCGTAATCAATAATCATCTGTTGATCTGTTTTCATTTTTTATCATAATCAATTCCGAAACAAACTATATTTTCCTTTCTCAAACACATACTCAACTCGTATTACTCTCGTATTACTCATTTCGGAAGATGAATAATATCATCACGCCCAAATTGGTCAAGAAAGAAGTCCTTGAAAAATTTCTCTTTTTGTCAAGGATAAAGATGGGACAGTGACATTCCAATAGCGTAGTGTAAGCGGTTTCACGAAAGGGTTTTAAAATTTAGTTGCCACGAAAGGACGGATGTGTTTTCTAGTAATTTTGGAACAGCCTTCAATTTCAACCCTTAATAATTGGTGTTTTTTGTAAATATTTCGCCTTCATATGCCATTGAAAAAGTTGCGCGATAAAACGAGTTCAGTTGGTGAGAATTCTTAAATCAAATATCACCCTGTTCACTCCAAATTTCCGAATATTTTTTAAAATCTTTCCATTACTAATTGAAATTTTATCAGTCGAAATGACTTCGTAGAACGAATTTGGGTTTACTGATGAGTAATCTAGTTTGTACCCGTGGACCGACGACGAGAGAAAACATTCGGATTCGTTCGTTTCGCGATTCACGCACTAAAACCTCTGCAAGGCAGTTGCATGCTGAAATCAGCCACAAGGATTTCTTACATTGTATTTTTTCAATTTTTTGAATTCGAATGCCTTTATTTTCAGATCAAATGAACCATTAAGAAATCCGTTAGTCAGTGTTGAAATCGTTAAAATGGGTGGATGTTGTAGTTCTGATGAAGTGGAGTCTTCAGCTAATCTTCGGAAAAGAAAAGTAAGTATCGTTTTCATTGTTGTGAATCGCAAACGTTCTATTCTCAAATTTTGGAATGCAAACCCCCTCTTGACCCCTAGAGTAACGTGGCAAACAGTAAATTTCAAAGAAAAAGTGGGTAATAATGATGAAAGCATGAGAAAAGGCATGGCGGGTAATGATATCAAAAGAAAATTTTGGAGATGGGAGCCCATAAAAATTTGCCATAGGAGAAGCGGGGGCCGATTTTTTTTGTAAAAGTGCGTCGATCAATTTTGGCGTTATTAGGGTCGATTTTGAATATTCTGACCCTCCTGAATACAAATATGTCATTGCTCTCGAGATTCGACCGCGAGAAGTGTCCCAAATTTTTCAATTGTGGTAGAAAATATGTAAAAATTGCGGTTTTTCCTCTCTAGTTCTCAGGTATAAATTTTTCGCGTGATATTCGAGTTGTAAAGGTGAAACCTGAGATTTCAACGTATATATAGGTCATGTAGGTTGACGTCATGGAAAGAGATGACCTATGATGGAAATATAGCTCTCTACTGACGCGAGATTCATTCCAGCGGTAGAATTTGAATTTTTCTAGTTTTTCTTTCAGATTTCGATCTTATTTTAGTCCTACTTTTTCTCGGGGGGGGGGGGGAATACAATTACTCCCACCTTTTAGGAAATTGATCCCGGCGTCCATCCTCAACTTTAAAAACTTCCCATTTACAAGCTTTAGACGTTATCTGGGAATACAGTCACTTCTCTAAACCGAAGCCGCGAAAAAATAAACGCGAATCAAAATATTACATTCATTTAAAGTAGCGCGACAATGTAACATCAATAATGTTTTGTTCCATTACGCATCATAAATTTACAATTAACGAACGCTTAAATTGTCCATAGAGTCGTAAACTCATTTTACGATTTTAGTTACTGTGAAAATGCCATAAACGCGAGAAGAAAAAATGAGAGTATAGACAAATGAAGAAAGGGTTCAACGCGATATCATCATCGAAGACTTTCAAAAATACGAAGTTGTATTCTATCAGAACGCAAAAGTACATTTTTTGACTGAAAAAATATTTTTTCAGAGGTGAAAATAGTTAATAGTTATAACGAGAAAAAGCGCTTTTTTGGAACCTTCACACAATAGGCCTCTTTTGCGCTTCAGGCCTATAGGAATTTGCTTAGCAGAGGCTGGTACGATAATTCTCTTTATCCGAATGTATTTGAATAGCCTAGTAGGCGATATTATTTTCTTGATTATACTGCAAGGCTTGTATGGACGCCAATCGTGAGCAAAATACAACCTTTGAAATTTTCGACCTTCGATCTATGTATTTAAACTTTCTTTTAATCAATGAATTTGTGTTCGTACGTCTGTACATTTCGCCTTGGGAAATTTCGAGCTTCAGTCTTTGTATATCTCTTCTCCACCCCTCTGAAATACCAAATATTTACCTGTAAGTATGCCTAAATTCCACCGTCTGCCGTCCTTTTGCATTTAGGGGCAGGTACCAAGACCACTTTTTTTTTGGGGGGGGGGGAGGCAATATCACTCAGAAACTTCTCAAACGTACCTGTTTTGTTAATCTCTTCTTCTTGTTTTTCAGAATTTGGGTCAAGATGAATTCGATGGACCGGTAAAATCAAGAAGCTGTACTGATTTTCCGTGCTTACTCCTGTTCCTCATTTTCATTGGACTTTGGGTCAGTTTTTTTAGCGTTAATGTTGATAAATACTGCCTTATGGAAACTGTGTTCCGTTAAGTGTACGAAAGGAACAAATTTCCATTTTCTTAATGATCCTCGAAATCGGGTTAGTCTTGATGGACTTGAAAATCTTATGAATCTAATAATGAAAATTTACACTGTAACGTAATATAATGAAAACTAATCACAGAAGTACTGTCGGCAGTCCGCATTCTAACGACGTGCCTAAGTTACTACTTTGGAATTAATTTTGGAGTTCTTTGCATACCTAATAATCACTAATCCGTAATTTTACGTAGCTCTCTCTAATTCTCTTCATAAAAAATAATTGTATGGGCATCGAAAATTGAAACATATCTGTATAACTTTTTTTGAATGTAATGCACAGAGTAAAAGTTTGTAAGTTCAATTTTGATGAAAATTTCTAGGGGTTTTGACTAACATAATCTTCAACATGCAGAAGAAAGACTGAAAATATCGTAAAACCAATGCGAATAAAATGGGACTAGATGGGAGTTCCAAATTATGTTCTAGAGGATAGTTCCTTTTTTTTTTTTTTCTTATAATCTTTATTTTAAGATGAGCGAATCTAATGGTGTTCGAATGTATTAATAATATTTTTGATGATTTATTTCTCACACCTAATCTAGGAGAAATTTGATTTTGATACCAATATTAAAAACCAGCTCTGTAATTAGTGCTTCCAAATTTATCGATTTTTTCATGTTACCAAATGTTGTTACGCATCGTTACAGATTTTTTTGGTTGGTTATTGCGTGGCACATGGCGATTTAAGGCGAATTTTCAAAGGTTACGATGACTGCGGATATTATTGTGGTATCAAGAATGAACCATTACAAGATCCTAAATTCGAGCGATGTTTGAGTATTAATGCAGATCATACTAATCAACCGTAAGTCTCGTGCGAGTTTGTATATTTTAATTAAAATTTTTAAAACGTTTAATTGAGAAAAAGTAGGCTTACCAACTGTCAACATTGAAGGTTAGTCGATTGATACCTCAAGTGAATTTTTTATTTTGCAATTTTTTCGGAAAATTTGAGCTCATTTTATGCTATTTTCGAGAAATATGATTTAATAGGTGAAATTTCTGATGCCTTTTTATTCACTGCTACAAGGTCTCGTTCATCGAACGAATTACGTATTTATTATGTAAACGTACAAAGAGAGGGGCGGAGATACTTGACACCTACTGAATGATAGTATTATACCTAGAACTCTAATTACCTGTGCTGATAACTGCTGATTGGTTCACGACATCTAAACGACCCCTGTAAAATTAAAAATGGTTGAGCACTCTTCCCGTCGCTATACATGAACTAATCTAAAGTTAACGACAAGCAGAACCATCAAAAACTACAGTGAGAGCGTTGGTGGAAACACAGTACTTGACTGACCAACATGATTCATAAGAAGATCCTACCACCAACGTACATCTCTTCTTCCGATCTTTTTCTGCACAAGTCCAGTCCGAAGCAGGATCCTCCCACTACCACGAAAGCAGAGGTTGGCCGGCCTCTACTAACGATTTGTGAGCCAGACCCCCGACACTATTCAGTGGCCACGCCACAGTGTCGACTACCTTCCACAAGATCCAGTAGCGCCTCTTATCAACTGCCAAAACGCCCTCACGGCGCGGCCTTCACTTCACTAAAGTCAACAATATACAACATTGTCACTTCCCCCAGCCTACGCTCGAAAGGG
Source organism: Aspidiotus destructor (assembly GCA_035079395.1). Classification (NCBI taxonomy): domain Eukaryota; kingdom Metazoa; phylum Arthropoda; class Insecta; order Hemiptera; family Diaspididae; genus Aspidiotus; species Aspidiotus destructor. The sequence goes on along the minus strand of JAVHKZ010000003.1, from coordinate 1,812,861 downwards.
ATCCACATCAACAGAAATTACAGCCACCTCCACATCTTGATCAGTCCGTTAATACAACCGACCCTGGTTGCTGTAACTTCAGACACCAACACTCGGACTTGTGCAATCTCATCAAGCAAAACGCAGCTACAGCTGCCTCACTGGCCTGACCAGTCCCTTCCTGGTCGTCGCCACTTCAATAAGGAAAAAACATACTTTTCCCTAACTAATCCATGTACCATAAATACTCGTACTGCAATTTCTACCATAAAACAGTAGCTACGAATATCTTTATCGTATTCTATACGTACATAGACTTAAATAATACTACAATAAAAGAATTGTGCTCAGTGAACCAACTCACCAAAGGGAATATCCAAAATTCACACAGCACCAGAACTACACTCACAAACGCACTCGAGCACTCGGACACTACCGGTAAATCGAGAATATATCACAGTAATAACGTACAAGGAACGACCGTAATACTACTTAAACAATCGCGAACCCGTACCAGAGACCTACAATAGCTGAACACAGTAGCACAAATGCGCTGATTGATTTCCGTTCATCGAGAGCAGTCTAAAATCTACCCACGCAAAGAGTATGACGTGTCCTCGTGACCACGTTCCAGCAGCAGTTTTTTCCTACACGTATTTTAGTTAATGAGCTGTAGAATGTTTCAAGGAGTAAGAAATACGATGGTAAAATTTGCGACTGCAACCAACTCGCTGGTTATCAGAAATTTTGATGACTCCAGATGTTTCCTACAACGTTGCTATCCCTGCTCTCGAGCACATACTTTTACATAAACTGCTACATTAAAACTTACCATGTTTTATATACACTATTTACAATTATCATTATTCACATCAGTCAAAAGCATTATAAAGTTTTTGAATAATTATAGTAAATGGCAGATTAGATTTGAAGTTTTGATCAGGGTAGCCACTTTCTGGAAAACCTGGAAAAGTCAGGGAATTTTGTAAGTCTGGAAAAGTTAGAGAAAAGTCAGGGAAAATGGCATAATTTCATTCAAAGTCAGAGAATTTTCTCAGAATGAGACAAAGAAAAAATTCAATGAGGTTCTTTGACATGTTTCATATCTCTACTCTGACCTGACCCTAATTTGAAATTTTCTGAGTGCCCCCCCCCCTCACCCTCGTCTCTCCGTGGGTGAATTGAAAATTAGCGAGTTCATCCCGCGAGTTCACTTTGCCCAGTTTATATAGGGTGCGCCAAAAAGATGTTAACAGTCAACCGGGGAACTCCACGAAATTGTGGCGGAGTCCTCCCGGAGCAGCGTTGCCATATCTACGGATTTTTTAATCCTTAAAAAAGATACGGGTTTTTCTTTTTCTATATACAGATTTCTTAGGATCAAGGGAAAGGTACCTTGGACACTCGTAGGAGAGATACCTTTCTCCTGCTCATTATAGGCTGATATAGTGAGCCCGTGATATTGAGTTGATCAAGGAAAAAGTATTTTAGTTACTCATACGAGAGATACCTTTCTCCTAACTGTTAATGAAGAATCAATCAAAGTCTGTAGAAATCTGTGTTTAGGTTTTACAAAGAATGGCGGATACAGATTTTTGAAATTATCATCTGGCAACAATGTCCCGGAGTTTTTTGTTCAACTGTTAACATCTTTTTGGCGCATTCTGTATACTAGGTTTATGATAGCTATACAGTGTACTAGCTTTCTCTCTACAACTAGACATGTAATAGACAGAGAAAACCCCCCTTCCCTTTAATGATTTTACTAGTATTGAACTAGGCTCACCCCGCAAGTTCACCTTGCCCAGTTTATATACTAGGTTTATACTAGCTTTAAGATCGCTATATTCTAGCTTTGACCCTTCATTATACTAGACCAAATGTACAGTATGCTAGTTGTTGAAGCCAAATATAGAATCGATATTTCGATACAATCGAGATCAGTAATCGATATAATCAAGATTGATATATTATCGGTATAGTCAAGATAGATATATCGATATTATCGAGATTGCAACATCGATATTATCGAGATTTAAATACAATTGATCAGTAATCAATATAATCGAGATCGATATATCGATGCAATCAAGATCGATATTACCTAGATTGTTATCGATATCTTCGAGATTGATGTATCGATATCTTCGAGATTGATATATTGATATTATCAAGATTGATGTATCGATACTTTTGAGATTGTTATAAGTGATCTTTATGTCTTTGAATTTCCTGGCATGTATAATTTCTATTTGTACTTTGAGTCTATGAGCTGCGTGAAATTTGACCACCGCGAATGAGCAGGTATTAGGCCTAAACTAGGCTGCTTGATTATAGGGTGCGCCAAAAAGATGTTAACAGTCAACCGGGAAACTCCACGAAATTTTCGCGGAGTTCTCCCGGAGTTTTTTGGTCAACTGTTAACATCTTTTCGGCGCCCCCTGTATAGTTCTACACTGGGCTTGACATGAAAAGTGATCTTCTTCTATTTGGCTCCGCGAGGAGGTTTATTTATTATTATTATTTTTTTTTTAGAAATAAAAGGCTGCAAACAATACCGTATTGGCAGAAAAAAGTCAGGGAAAATTAAGAAAATTTGTCTGGAAAACCGGGAAAGTCAGGGAAAATCATTTTTGGAAAAAAGTGGCTACCCTGTTTATGATTTCCTTGATTAGTCAATATTAGATTGAAACTTTCTATCAGTAAGTACTATTGAAATTAAACGTATTTACAATAATTTTTTAATAAATTTCAGGTTCATGTTAATTGGACCCCGGGATGATTGGTTGGACACCAAACGGTCATGCGTAACATCTTGCGAATCGCAACCGAATTAGTAGGTTTTTTTGGTTTTTTGTGCATGAATATTGAATTTTGACTTATAATTTTGTTAAAAACCTTATTTTTGTGTCATATCTCGAATTCTAGTCGGAAGTACTATTTGGATAGATGTATGCCAGTGAATGAGAGTGCGGTCGCTGAGATTCTTTCGAGTAAAAATGTACAAGAGTTCTTCGAAGTATGTGAATTCATTTTACGATGTATTATAATTATATCGAGTCTACGTGAGCTATAATTTCAACCATGTTTGATTTCAGAAAGCTGCTCAAGATATTGCTACAAGCTGGAGAGAGATAACTTATTTGTGTCTTGTTGCTTTGGGTAAGTTCTTGTTGATCATGCGTATTTGTGTCAACTTTGTCGAAAATTGAGGATTCTTTCAACGAAAAAGCTACGGGACCATTATCCTTTCCCTTGGGTCACGTGAAAATTGAATAAGCAGCTTTATTCAGGAGTGATTAGTTTCTATTGGTACGGACGTAGGATCACGATATTTTCTTCTCTTTTTGGATAACGCTGCTAATGCCAACTTAGAACTCTTTTCTTACCTCATTATGAAATAAATGATTACCTATTTTGTGCACTGTCAATTGGATTTTCTAAGCTTCGTGAGATTGAATCTAATGTCTAAATACGCGTGTATTTAATTATTTTTTTTCTTACACATTTGAAAATTTGTTGCGCAGGTCTGTCTGTATTCATGATTTTCCTTTTCCGTTATTTTGCGGGTATCATGGTATGGTTCTTGCTGATTTGCGTAATTGTCATCAGTATCGGTATCTCATCGTATTTATGGTAGGTTTATTGAAATTAATGACTCTTCAAGTGACTTACATTTAATGATATCTTTTTTTTTTTTTTTTTAGGGTTAGATATGCCCAAGAAAGGGGTCAAGTAGGTCCGAAAAATGAAGAAAATCGATCGCGATTCTTCATTTACGGATGTATTAGTACATTTGTCTCGGTAAGTTTTTATATTCCTCCACGTTTAAAAATCTTGTATCCAGTGTACAATTATGTGTATTTTTTGTTTTGGAATAGGTTGTTATTCTGCTGGTTCTCTTTGCTATGAGGAAGAGCATTCATCTTGTTTCTCATCTGTTCTATGAATCTGGAAAAGCAGTTCAAGCTATGCCTTTTATTATGTTCCAACCATTCATTGTGAGTAAATCGTGTGTTGAACTGTAGTTGATGTGCTCTCGATTATCGTAAGACTAATTTTTACCTTTGTAATCATTCTTTTTAGACATTCGTATTCGTGATAGTATTCCTAGGATTATGGGCTTATTGTTTTATGTGGATCGAAAGTTCCGGATTCCCACGAGTGAAAGTTGGATCCAAAACTGGACGTCTTACTTTCAAAAAGGATGAAGTAATCTGGGTAGGACTTTCAAAATACTAATTAAGTATTTTCAATGAAAACGTTAGGATCGCTATAATCAGAGGTCGCGCAGAAATATTGAAAGGTTGGCCGTGAAAACTGTCTTTCAAATATCAGAGAGGATTTATTGTCTTCAATATTTTTAGAGGAAAATTTCTTTAATTCTATTGTAATATGAGAAAACATCCGTTCAAGTTATTTTCATTTCGCGTAATTCTACGTCTTGCTTCTCAGTAAATTTTCACAAAAAAATTGAAGATTAGTGAAAATACATTTTTTAAGTCGAAATTTACTCTTGAAAATCTTGATTTTTCATGTGCGAGCTGGTGCATATTCATGTTACTAGAAAGCAATACATACCAACGGTTTTTATCTCATCCATTATGATTTTCCATTTTATTCCACAGCTCGCTCGCATTGTAAATGTCATCATCGCATTTTGGTTGGTAGAATTTGCCATCGCCTGTCAACATCTCATCATATCCGGTTCAGTAGCGACTTGGTTCTTCACCAGGTAGGTACTGCTCGTTAATCACATTCTTATCGCGCGAATTAAATCTCTGGCTAATCCAAGATGTTGACAAATTTTCAGGAAGAAGTCAAATTTAAGATCACCGATATCAACGAGTTACGGCAATTTGCTCCGTTACCATTTGGGTTCGGTAGCATTTGGTTCGTTGCTGATCGCTATCATTCAGATTAAACGTGCCATCGTCAATGCCATGAAAGCTTCCGTGAAGGATCCGAAAAATGAAGTTACGCGTTTCCTCTCAAAGTTACTGAGTGGTTGTGTCTCTTGTCTGGAACAAATTTTGATATATTTAACCCGGAATGCGTACATCGAAATAGGTATTGATATTGGAAAAATTAATGTAGAGATTTGCAACCATTTTGTTAAATCTTCATCGTCATTTTTCCAGCGATTTTCGGCGATAATTTGTGGACCTCTGGCAAAAGAGCTTTCTTTGTTTTGGTTAACAACGCTCTTCGTGTGGCCGCTATCAATTCTGTAGGAGATTTTATTCTTTTCCTTGGAAAAGTAGTGGTTGTCGCTTCCACATTATTCATTGGATACAAATTTTTGGAGGTACAGTACTATAATAAATGTATTTTATGAATACAGCTCACACGTGGTATTGGAATGTAGGAATTATTCGAAGCAAACTTTTCATTTCAAGTTGTATGTTTTACGCTGAGTGTTCTATTCGATTTTAAGCTGATTATGTTTCTATTTTTCTTTTTCCAGAATAAGGAATCCCTAAATTATGTTTCGGTACCGTTGGTCATCATCGGAGTATTTGCTTACTTTGTCGCTCATTCATTCATGACTGCATTTGAAGTGAGTTGCGATAATTACTTAACTGTTATGCCCAGAGGAAGTTTACAACTTTCTTGTTAAACATCATTTGCCTATAATTTTCTTTTAAAATAATTCTATACTTTGAATTATAATACACCTGTACGCTTTATCTTGCTTTCCAACAGATGGTTATTGATACAATATTCATCTGTTTCTGCGAAGATTGCGAATTGCATGACGGCGAAGAACATCCGTACTACATGAGTAAAGGATTGATGGTAAGTAAATCCGTTTACCTTTCAAGTAATACTACAACTTCTTCCTGACTAAATTTTGTAGAAGTCTCGAAAGATTTAAAGATTATGAAGACGCCAAATTTTCAAAATCGAAATTTATTCTTGTAAAAAATCTTCCTTTTTCATGCACGAGCTAGGGTAGGTACATTCATATAACTAGACGGCGTTACCTTCCTCGCCTTTCAATACCGTTCTTTGGTTTGTTTACAAGTTGAAAAAAAGAAATGAAGAGCTCAAGAACCCCGTTTTTGTGGTTTTCCTCCATTTTCGACTAACTGAAGGGACTGCTTCGATGATATAGAAACTATTACTACCGTATTGAATTTTCTTCGTACAAAATATAAATTCTTCTTTTACTCCGTGTAGGAATTCATCGAAAAGAGCCAGAAAGTTATACGAGTCGGAGACGCGAATACTCAGCCAAAAAGTCAAACTGCTCGTTGGTTACCAGAAGAAGACTGATGTTATACAAATAACTAACGAAGTTGTAAGTGTTGAAATATCGTGTTACGCAGCTCGTTTATTATCTCGTAATTCGAGATGGCGAACTTCTTCACCCGAAGTGTGCTATGGTGTTTAATTTTTCTGTAGTTTCTCAAAGTACAAATTTGGGACTTCCAAAGTTGTATTTCATTATTGGTATTAGTTAAGAAAATTATTAGATGTTAATCAGTTTATATTATCTATAATTCTTCATTTTTTCATGTAATACGGAGATTTACAAAAATAAGTCTGACTTAATTATTAGATTATTCCCATAATGCCGTAAGAGAAAGCAAATTCGAACCAGTATTCTCATATACTCCTCTTTTTTTGTGTCATAGAATATCACAGAAGAACTTTGATAAAAGTTCGGTATTTTGAATCAGATATTTCATTACCAAACAGTACAAAATATCGTTTTCCACTTAATGTATGAACAGTTTTTATATCGAGGATTAAGTATATGATTGAAATTTATTTAATACTTTATTATTTTTTGTTTCATCATATTTTAGAACAATACAAAACATTATCTTAGATTCTAAGTATGATGAAATTTTCTTTATTATATCTACATGTTATACATGTTTTCCTTTTCAAAGAATACTTTGAATATTAAAGTATCGCATACTTTTTACTTTTATATGATGTGTTCGGAATTTTCCATCCATTACACTATATTAAATTCATCTCCTTGTCTTGATTTTTTCTTGCTCAAACTGGTAATGATTGTATTGAAAAACAAGTACCTACTTGAAAAAAATTCGTACAGCTACATCAAGAACAGCTTCTAGCTGACTGAGTCGTTGAACTATTCTTCATGAACTGTCACAAAATTACTGAAGAAAGGAATTGTATTAAAGATGACAGCAAATTACGATGCTGTAGACAATGAAACTGATGACAAATTTCTTCAACGATGATCATTAGTGGTAACTTTCTCAATTTTCAGAATGCGGATGTGTTAGAAGAATAGGTAACGGGTGACTTCAAAAATTAGTTAGTCTCGAATTCTAACAGACTCAAACTAGTGTGGCGAGAAATCAAAATGGAATTTATGAATGGTTGCTGGAGGTGAGGTACTGCTCTATCGAAGCTAAACTTAGGGGGGCTGACTTTTGAAATGTATCTTAGTTCTTACGACGACACCTTCTTTCAATAGTTTTAATTTTAAATTGTGTTTTACGTGACCAGCAGCATGTTTATCCAGATAATCTTTACGGGAAAACGATTTCTCACAAACTTTACAAATGTACGTTTTTATTCCAGTATGAGTCACCAAGAAGTGTCGTTTCAGGTGCAGTTTCCTCTTGAACGCTAACTCGCAAACTGTACACTTGAAAGGTCTATCGGAAGACTCAGCAGCAGCTATTGGTTTGATGGGAACGCAGGCTCCATTTATTAACGATTCAACTTCCTGACTGTATTCGTTTCTCTCAGAACGTACATCGAGTATTTTTGAATCGTTATCATCTCCAGAAATATTGTGGAGGTTTGATCCTAAAAGAAAATATAAGTGTTTAACTACGTATTGAGGGACAAAAAACTACTAAGTTCTCGATATTATTTTGAATTCTTTTTGAAAAATTACCACAAATTTCCAAACTTTTCGATGCGAAAACATTCGTTACTGGACTACTTTTATTCTGGACATTCAGCGATGCGGACGAATTAAACAAATTTTTTTCGGATTGAACGTCGAGTAAATTGAAAATGGTATCTTTGTTTTCTGATATTTTCTGATTTGATTTCAAAAGAGGACTTATTCTGCAATCAACGCTTCCTTTCGCATCTCGTATTCTATTCGAGTAAGTGCAAAGAAGATGAGAAATTCGATCTTTGTTCTCAACTCTGCACTGATTTTCCGACTCGCAGTACAAGGTGGGGAGGGAATGCAACAAATTATAATTAGATTGGAATATTTTCTTGAGATTTGAGCAACACGATTCCCTTAAAGCAGTAATGAGTGATACTTCTTCAGTATCATGCTTATGCATCATATCATACACTACAGCTGAACCCACTCGTGAGATGATGGTGTGGATACTATTGATGCGCAAATTACCGCGTTAATGAGGACGTGAATAATTTAATTCTTAGAAATTTTCAATCGATACCCAGCAATGGAAAATAGAAATCTAAAAATCGTAAACCATCATCCACAAATGATAGAGGAACATAACAAGTACGATTGCGGCGTGAATCAAGAGAGACTAAGTTATTGATTTTTTGAACAAGGTAGGTATATGCGCAGGATAATCTTCCTGCCTATCACAAAGAGAAAAGAATCATTTCAAATATTCAGAGGCGTTTTGGCATTTGAACATTCATTTTTCTTAACTTAATGTATATGATGCAACAGCATAATTTTCTTTTTGCACAAGACGTATGTATGCTTTTATCTGACTCAATATTTTTGAACGTTTTTTCACAATCGTGACTCTTTTACGAATGCGTGAATTATTCATACTTTTTGGAAATTTTCATTATCGGCGTAGAATTGTGATTTCAGGGGGAAAGGGAGGACGAGAGCTTCGACCTAGTTTGAGGGATTCCAAAAAATTTCAGTAGAGGGACGGCTGAATTTTAAGCTCGGGACTTGGCAGTTATTTTTTTTTATTGGAAGGAGTAACCATTGTCATACGAGTATTAAATTAAACGACGGTCAGCATTCTTATAAGACGTAATTGTATATAGAATAGCTGATCATAATTCATAACAATGTGATCAAGGCACTCACCTACTTTCAAATTATTAGATTAAAAAAAAAAAAAACGGCTTTGCCTGCACAAAATTGCAAAGAGTAAGTATATTTACGACGTTTCGACTGAGCCAGCAGTCTTCATCGGAATTCCGATGAAGACTGCTGGTTCAGTCGAAACGTCATAAATATACTTACTCTTTGCACAAAATGTAGAGTGATTTTCACTTGACGGAAATTTAATTAGAAATTTTATTTTTATTTTTACGGCATTACCGTCAGAAATTAAATAAATTACAAACAAGCCGACGTTTCGAAGTTTACTAACTTCATCTTCGAGGGCAAAGATACTACTGAGAGTAACAAATGAAATAAAGAGTACAAATGAATAATCAAAAAACTTGAAGTGACATGAATAAATTGTTATCGGCGGTGATGTAATCTACTAATGATCGGCGAATAGTTGTCGTTCAACTTGTTTATGTCGGTTCTGAAATTCACACTCCTCTTCTCTTTCTTTATTTCTATAGCTTCCTTGATCTTCCTCTTTATAGTATTGTTTTCAAAGCCAAGAATGGAAGCGTGGTCAAAGTTGAACGAATGTCCCTCCTCCGACGAATGGACACATAGAGCTGTTTTCTTGAGTTTATTTTTCACATCGGTCTCATGTAGTTTAACTCTTTTCTTGAGGAGCTGCTTAGATTCCCCTATGTATTGGCCATCACAAATAGTACAAGAAATTTTGTAAATTAAACCTGAACATTCACCCGGAGGGATGCGATCTTTTATCGAAGATGAAGTTGGTAAACTTCGAAACGTCGGCTTGTTTGTAATTAATTTAATTTCTGACGGTAGTGCCGTAAAAATAAAAATAAAATTTCTAATTACTCTTTGCAATTTTGTGCAGGCAAAACCGTTTTTTTTTTATCTAATAGTATGACCTCCTTGCACCTAAAAATCGTATATTTTTTACTACTTTCAAATTCTGATACTTGGTACATTTGCCTTCCCTTGGTCAATGTCAGATAGTTGAATTTGTGTGGTACTTTCTGCCAGAGGAGAATTGAACAATTTCGATCTGATGTAGCTCAACTTCAGATTTGATGCCACTCTTTTTTCGCTCAGTCATCCTGAGAGCTAGAACTTCTTGACATGAAAAAACGGAATTTTTGGCACTTTTCGGCGAAAACATGACAGAAATGAAGGTTTTTTTTTCATTTTTCTTGGCTTTTTCTTCATTTTACTGTTTTCTATTTCTCTTTTAAGCATTCGGCATTTTTCGGCCAAATAAAAATTTTTTTCCCACGCTCCTACTACCCCAAAACGGACTTCTATTTAATTTCTGCTTGCCAGCGCACTTGAAAACTCATCCGGCAAATGCCGGGGAATCCTAGCTCCACTCATTATAAATGCTATCATGAAAGGCATACCCACTTTTCACGGTTTTGTAATCGGTTTCAAGTAAATTTTTTCATGATAACAGTTGGTGAATTAGATGAAGTTGTAGTACTTGGATACAAGATCAATAGTGATAGTTGAGATTGCTCTTTCCTTTGGCTACCGATACAAAACTTCTGTTTCTCAAAGCCCTTGGATTCTGATGGTTTTTCTGATGTCCTTTCCAATTACTCCAACTTGCATTAGCAAAATTGATAAAATTATTATGAAGTCGTGAACATTTAAACAGGATAAATATTTACTATAATAAGAAAAGGGTAACCATGAATATTTATGCGAGAAAACAAACATAAAAAACACTTAGAATAACACTTTGGTTTCAACAAAAATGAAAAATGTAAACGTCATCAAGAAGAAAGTTGTCTGTTGCATGAAACAGACACCTTTGGCCAGATAACTCTTTGTACATAGTTGAAAAGAAGCGATAAATTGATCAATTTGTATTATAAACCTACTTCTCTAAAATTTATGTCGAACATGGCATTGTTGACACAGAGGATCGAAAACGTATTTATGTAAGCGTACCTCGAGATCCAGATGTACAACTTTCTAAACCAGACGTGCTGAGTTTCATGTGCATGAAAAGCTTTCTGCCAACATAATTACTCAATTATAAGAAGAACGATAAGCGACTCGAAGAATATCGAAATTTTACCTTAATTAAGTGACTCCGAGGAGGAGATAAAATGAACCAATTGGACGAGAAAAAAACAGAAATTAAGATATCTAAAATGGATGAAAATTTCCGCATTTTATTGACTGAGTTCAAACAATACACACAGCAGTCTGAAACAAATTCAACGAAATCAATGCAAGTTCAAACAATCGTAGCCAAATTGAAAAAATTTACGCACAGTCAGGAAACGAATCCTTAGTAAGAGCTTGCGCCAATGAATAGTACACAGCTTTGTGATTCAAGTGCCCACTTATTCCATCTTTATCGAAAGTAATAACCTAGAAAATCAACGCAACAAAAGGGTAGAGAATTACTCAAAATTGGTAAGTACGCGATAATTCTACATTTGGTGTACCGCATCGAGATGGAAAGTTTCTACGTAGTAAATCACTAAATTACTGATCACATTTTCATCCCATGCAACATTCGGGTCATCCGGGAGCGAAGTAATTCTGTAATCGAGGAATTGGAAACATTAAACGCTGTCTCGACTAGAGTTGCAGGATATCTACACTCGCTAAGCGCAGAATTACGTACTTGTGCAGAAATATATTGCTTTGAGGTATGCCCAAAATTGTGCAGCTTTTCCATAATTCACTCTTCCGCAATTTCCCCTGGTCGTAATAATCGCCTGAAAAATGAAGACGTTCGAGGTGAGTGTTTTGTTTCACGATGGGTAGAATATTAATGAATGGGTAAACGCACCGTATGATAAACATAATAAAAATACGTTCTTATCCTTGTAACGGGATAAATTGATTACAGTAGGTCCAAAAAACATACATTCATCGTCAGGATGACTAATAATGAAGAGTATCCGTTCCTTGGAGATCAAACTACTTTTTGCATTATTAGAATCGCTCGCGTTATAGATAGTGAAGTAGAGAGAGATACAAATTATCACATAAAGAATGAAAATTAAGGAAATAATAGTCCAATTTTCTTCAATCCACTGAAAATATGAAAATAATAGTTCAACGGTCGCATAAATCCACACACCGAGAAAATCTGTAGTCGACCGTAAGAAATTGAGAATTAAAAATTTCATTACATCTCTTGAAATGTAATTCTGGAAATATTTTCAAAAATTCCAACGAGAAAACTGGGAAACTCCACTTCTATGAGCACTGTAATTCTACATGGAAAAAGCGCACTTGATAAAAGGAAATAAGAATAATGATAAAAAAATATTATTCTGATAACTCATCAGAAGACAACATGGTGGGGAGTGGAAGAGCAAAGAAGAGAGGTAGCCTCACTGTAGTTGCAATTCGTCTTCGTTTCAGCTTGTTTTATGAATGAAGTTTTAGGTGGACCTGTTTTCAATAATGAAATCAAAAATCTCACAGTGACTGATAAGAATACCAGCGCAGATTTATAGCGTAACATGTTCACAATTTTTGCTCACAATTCATTTTAAGAAATTGACATAATTTTACGAGCTTCCCAAAATCCCAGCGAAACCGAAGATGTTGAAGAAAACAAACAGAATATCTTACCGCCTAGGTAAATATGTCCGCTGTTGAATTGAATCAAATTATGAGCTAAAATCGAGATGAAAGGAGAGATGCCTGCGTTCAGAAAGAAAAAAAATAAAACTTTTCCAGTAAAAGTATGCTCCTTAGAAACGGATTTAGAATTCAATCTGGAGGTAAGTTGAAAATCATGAGTTCGTCATCTATATCTTAAACGTACTAATATTCTAACTATGCTATCTTAAGACTCGAGCTACTGGTCAAGAATTATTCGATCGAATATGTCGCACCATCGGATTACGTGAAACATGGTACTTCGGGCTCCAATTTGCCGATACCAAAGGTTTTGTATCCTGGCTGAAGTTCGATAAGAAAGGTAATTTTCATCTTTCTTCATTACTTCCGCGCTAAATCTATAATTCATCTCATCTCTTCTTCACATGTAGTGCTCGACCAGAATATACTGAACGATTCGCCAGCCATTTTCTCGTTTTTCGTTAAATTTTACCCGGAAGACGTTGCCGAAGAACTTGTTCAAGAAGTAACGCAACATTTATTCTTCTTACAAGTCAAGCAGTCCATTTTAACGTGTGATAGTTACTGTCCACCCGAAGCATCGGTTTTGCTCGCATCGTATGCAGTACAAGCGAAGGTAATGAGCGTTTAGCGTTGGAATTCCTGCGATTTCGCTTAATCGTGGTATAAATCTCATAGTTTTGTGGTTTACTTACATTCATAGTATGGAGATTACGATGAGGCTATGTACAAGCCAGGTAATGGTATGTTGCCAATCGAAGAACTGCTACCTCAGCGAGTTATCGATCAGTACCAAATGACCCCTCAAATGTGGCAGGACAGGATTAAAATTTGGTACGCTGATCATCGTGGTATGTCGCAAGATGAAGCTGAAATGGAATATTTGAAAATCGCCCAAGATTTAGATATGTACGGCGTCAATTACTTTCCTATTAGTGTAAGTAAAGGTTCCGTGATACTTATCGTTCATTACGCGTACAAATTATTCATTCATTCGTCTCATCTATTGTTACAGAATAAGAAAGAAACCGACTTATGGTTAGGTGTTACCGCATTAGGACTTAATATTTATGAAAAAAACAATAAATTATCTCCAAAAACTACATTCCCGTGGTCAGAGATAAGACACATTAGTTTTGACGATAAGAAGTTTATAATTAAACCCATTCAAAAGTCAGCACCAAATTTTATTTTCTTTTCGCAGAAAGTACGAATGAACAAACTAGTAAGAAGCTTATAATCACTAATTACGTTCCAAAATTGTTCTTTCCGCATTGTATTATTTGAAACCATTATTCGTTTTAGATCTTGGATTTATGTATCGGAAATCATGACTTGTTTATGAAACGAAGGAAACCCGACTCCTTGGAGGTTCAGCAAATGAAAGCCCAAGCTAAAGAGGAAAAAGCTAGGTCAGTTCAGTTGGACAAATTTTCGTGTGTGGTCTTTTGACGGTAAAAAAGAAAAAAAAATTGTTTTTATTTCAGACGTTTACGAGAACGCAATAAATTGACTCGAGAAAAACAACTCCGTGAAGCAGCAGAACGCGAGAAAGCTGCGATGGAACAAAGATTGCTACAATATCAGGAGGAAATACGACTTGCTAATGAAGCACTGGTGCGAGGCTAAAAATCCCATTCTAGTAGATTTCATAAATATCATTCCACTGATTATAAAATTTTCTTCTGTAGAGACGATCGGAAGAAACGGCAGATTTACTGGCAGAGAAGTCCCGAGTCGCTGAAGAAGAAGCGTTACTCCTCGGACAGAAGGCGTCAGAGGCTGAACATGAGATTACCAGAGTCCGACTCACTGCCCTCAAAGTAAAATTTTAAAGTGATCGAGTACCCTCAATTTTTGAAAACATTCTCCAAAAATTATTTTCATATTTTAGACAGAGGAAGAAAAAGTTCAGCTTGAACGTAAAACTAGAGAAGCGGAACAGTTGACTGCTAGACTTGTGGACGAATCAGAAAGACGAGCTGCGGAGGCCAACCGACTGAAAGAGGAGCTGCTTAAAGCTAGACTTGCTGAGAAACAAGCTAAAGAAAAATTATTAGAGTTCCTATCTCGTAATTATGTTACTACCGTACGTACACGTATCTCTCTCTTCAACTTAAGATTGCGTTAAATGATTTCCTACTTATTGCTTTAATTGTGTACTCTCCTGATTATTTCAGAATGCGCCGAATATGTATCCGAATCCTAGTCCAATATTGAATCTACAATCAGATTTACGCACTTTACGCGTGGATTCAGATGGGTCTGGAATTTCAATTTCAGATCTTACATCTTATGATTTGGTGACAGAAAGTGATATGCACCAACTTTCATTAGAAATAGAAAAAGAAAGGTAAATTATTTATTTGGTTGTAATTTTTCAAGTTTTGAATTATTATCATCATTATGTTTGATTTTCTTCTCTCTATTTTAGAGTTGATTATTTAGAAAAAAGTAAACATTTACAAAGTCAACTCCGTGATTTGCGATCAGAAATCGAAGTCTTAAAAGTTGGAGAAAAGCAATCAGAATTTGATTTAATCCATGACGAGCAAGTCCGTTCTGGCGAGAATAAATATTCAACTTTGAAAAGGGTAAATAAGAACTTTGTCATCAGTTGTAATATTCTAAGGGCCCGTGTATTAGATGCGGAATATCCGCATTGTTTCGCGATGATTGTTTTCCACCAGAAGATATAATAGGCTCAATACAAATTGACGCGATACTTTGACTTTGTTTATAGGTGAAATCAGGATCAACCAAATCGCGTGTTGCCTTTTTCGAAGAATTATAATAACTCTGGCTGTATTTATGGTCGCACAATGTGCTTGGACGCAGGGAAAGATCCGGTGAAATATACATATTAACTTTGTTTTTAATTTGCGATTTGATATACTTCTTTGTATTGTGGAGTCGCTTTACATGTGCCAACTTGAACAAATCATTTAATACTTTCGTTTTTACTCCCCCGACTAACGTGAACATTGTTTTAATGAGTTGTAGGCCCGTAATTTTTAATCGAAGTATGTATTATTTGCGCAATGATGAGAATACTTCCATGTATTTGTATTTGTACCAGGTTATCGACATTTTTACGTTCTTCACAAGCAGCTTCTCTTAAGTAGGTGTTAACGTGAAAAGTGTTAATCAAAAATTATGTGATATTTTTATTGCATCATCTGTCCATAATTTTCTAGAAATTTTCTAATATAAACTAATGTTATTCTTTTCCAATCCGAGTCTTCCAATATCTGTCTTAATCATTAATTTTGGGGTACGCGAGGTGTTAATGACACCCGCGTCCTTTTTTTTTTTCCTCTCTCCAAGAAATGGTTATTTCTTCAAACTTATTTCGTAATTTATTTCTCGAAGTGATCTCTTAAAATACCACCCCCTTTCGGCGCGTTGTAAAGTATCGTTTGGAAAAAATTCGAGAGATGATCTTGGAAATGGGCGGGCCTCGTTGGTGGAGGATGATGAACGAGAAGAGTTGCATTAACGAATCGAATTCGGTCGTTTTTGCTCGACTATTAAAAATAAAAGGCATTATATTTTAGAATCTCATGTAGTGAGAATGTCAACGATATGAGATACATTTACCTATCATCTATAATACCCAGTGGGTCCCATCAAGTTATTCTTGTTGTTTGAAAAACAGACATCGATTGTTGTAACGATGGATTTTCAGGGTAAAATACGTCACGAATTAAAACTTGAATGTTGATTGAATTAACAGCTAACTCCTCGAAAAGGTGAAACACTCGCGAAATGTTATCTTCAGAACGCAAATAAAAGGTTCAAAATGAATTGGTTGATTTCGGTAAACGTGATAAAAAATATAAATTCTTGTTTAATCTTTGACGGAAACGATGAGGAGTGAGCCTCATCGAACCGAGTTTTTCGAAATAAATAGTTGCATATTTAAACGCTGAACTGCATATGAGACGCCGAGGGAATACTAACGAGAAGTAAAATGTTGCGAATAAAGCATGATTTTTGTTCGTAAGTTGAGAGCCGAGTTGTTCCAAATTTCCTGGTGTGGTCTGTTCCATTGCAAAAATCTCAAATGCGAGCATGAGAATGATACTACAATTATGATAGTCTCGAACACATCTTAGCTGCACGGTTTACCAAATTTGGGTCGCAAAAGAAAAGAAAAAAAAAAGTCACACTCATTCATTTCATGAATTTATATTTTTATTCAGATGTTGCATTTCGGTAACACTCATTCATTTCGTAAAATTATATTTCTATTCAGATGTTGCATTTAGGTAATCATCAAGAGAACCAACGGCAATAAAGTAGTAATGTGAAAGTTTCAACCGCCGTGAATTGACGAATTCCTCTTTAGAAATTTACTTTATCTCGTGCTGCAGGACTTGTATCTAAAACAAACGCTGAAATTTACACAAATCGTGGAATAAAACGAAGAGGAAAAAAGAGAAAAAAGTGAATACCAAGTTGTTGACTCCCTCGAAATCAGTCCTCGATCTCTCAAAATTCAGCTAGCAATAGTAAAAATTTCTGGATTGTCTTTGTCTATCTCCAATCCACGGACGATAGCAGCATTCTCCTCACTTTCCATAATCCATACAAACACACACACGCACGCGATATTTCGTCGCAAAGGAACAAAACGCCTCCACTTGCTTTGAGAACAAGAAAAAGAATCTGATACAGAACTTTTCTCTCGATGACCAACTTGAAACTCATCTTTCAATATCCATTCCATTTCAGAAGTTGATGACTTCGCTGACCAGCCAATGCTACGCTTTAAAATTTATCAGCAGTATTTTTTGTACGAAAATTCATTTGCTGATAATATGGTGTTTAGGTTGCTCATAAGTAATCCCATTTGGTGTCCACGTCCTCACTTAATTTGAAGGCGTTCTTCACAAAACTATTATTGACCTACAACGGTACTTGGACTCGAAAACCTTTCAGTTCAAAATATGTACATTATCATTTAGGGATGCGTTAACAACACGCCAAACTTATTACGTTGATCCGTGTATCCTTCGCAATCCGATCCGAGATGATACTCCAAATTCCCTGACTAGCAATCCCCCGCACAGTTATCCAAGTCCATTCCTGTCCTAGAGTAAACAAGTAGAATTACTGTGAATCCACACTGGCTGAAAAATTCCGTCCATACGCTTAAAATTTATTAACGCTTTTTTAGTGTCCTCTTTCTCTATCCGTTCCTTATCCATAGGATGTGTGAGCTATCCATAAGGACAAAAAAACATTACACAATAGAAGTTAGTTTCATACCATAAATATATTACACTACATCTACCAAACAAAATATAGTACAATGGTGAAAAATATAATCCTATAATCACATCTGAAAAAAAAAAAAAAAAAAAAAAAAAGGAAAAGAAGGAAAATTTCATGAAAATGCATTACGGAGAAATATGAATACGAAAAATAGACGATGTTTTTATTCGCAACAGTCAACAGAAATGACGTGAATGATCTTTGCTCGTTTCATCGGGAATAATTTCAGTGATCAAAAAAAAATTGACCTAATACATACAAAATTTCTCACTGGTAGCAAGTTATGTGATAGTGATTATATTCGAAGGAGAAGCTGAAGATCATTTGGATATATATTATTTGTAGTAACTTTTACTCGCTCTCTTAGGGAAAAAGTTTTAAGGACCTCTCACGGATAAATTTAATAATACCAATGAACCAATGATTGATAAAAACATGTAAAAAATATTCAGCTCCGGAGGAGACTGACCAATTCTATTAGCGATAAGTAATGGAAAAATAGTTTCATGATCGAATAAAACCAGTTTATTGAGAGAAACTCATGTTCATGAGAGGTTATACTCTTGAATAAACGATCGCATATTGTCTTACATTCATTCATGAGCGTGAACGGCTGTACGATCTCCTAACCGGTGAATATGTAGGAGAACCCCGTCTTCGAGACATCGGACTGTAACTTCTTGACCTCGATCGACCACGATTCGCGTACGGACTATCCGCTCCATTGCTACTTTGCCCTTCTTTCACTCTTATGTATGAAGTTTCTCCCTATGAAAAATACGACAATCATCATTTTCAATAATGATTTGTAAGTTTTGAAAGAATATTCGACACGTACTTCGTGAGATCGAAATCGTGAATCATCCAATTTTCTCAAAGCATATTTCATATCTTCCTGTCGAATAAATTCAACAACACCAGTACCATCTTTGAACGTATCCGCATAACATACATCACCCGCTTCTCGCATATGATCTTTCAAATCTTGCCAACTTCCAGAAGGTGGTAATCCTTGACACATAAGATGAGTTACACGTTCAAATAGTAGTACAAAATATGGCGTAAAATTCATTTCATACCCATACCTGTAACAGTGACGCGATAATTCGTCCTTCGAGTAGGAGGGCCACGATTATTACGACTGCTACTACTACCACCACCACGACTATTTTTGTAATTACTGGGACCCGATCCTCGAGGAAACTCAACCCTTAGGCGATATCCATCATAGTCGTATCCGTCCCTAGCATGAACTGCATCTTCAGCATCCCTGTAATGTGAAGCGAGTGCGAGATAAAATGAGCACTATTCTGAAATTCAACACTATCAGAAAAATCTTCAAAACAATAATAGAGACCGTGCATCTTCGAATTCAACAAATGCAAATGGCGGCCCGCGGCGATTCTTGAGATCGACGAAAAGAACTTTACCAAACTTGTAGAATAAATCTTGAATATCTTTAGTGCGGATATCAGGTGGTAAGTTTCCAACATAGATTCGACAATCATTCCGCGACATGATGACAAGTATAAAAACGATTAGTGCGAAACGAACAATATGAAATTGAACTGAGTTAATTTAGCGATGTCGCGATATTCACGTTAGTACAGAAAACGTTTATCTCAGTTAGATATGTTATCTTTTGAATTACTGAACTTTGTATCGTTGCATCAGTTTCTAACGCAAATGGAAACAATCCTTGTGAATTGTTCAGTTTTTGAAAGTTCTACTTGAACAACGTAAATGAAGACATCATGATGAGAAACCGTTGGAAAATAGATTCACTCGGTACTCCGCGAGGTGCTGCACTCTATCTACTCACTGCTACCAACATCTCGACCGAACTCCCACAAACATCTTATATACGCTGTTTTATAGAATTACTGTGTATGTTGTATGTTGTGCTATACGAAGGATAGTCGTAGGTTGTATGTGTACGTTATGAGAATATACGTGTGGTTCTACGGTTACTGTTTCGTCTACTTTATTTCGGTCAGCTTTGCAGCTTTTCAGCAGAACGTTTCAACCAATTTTCTGAAGTGGTGGAGGCGCCGGGTATCGAATCTAGCCGGATAATAATTACGCAAATAAAGGTAAAAAGAGGTATACCTAGTAAAGGCCTTTAAAGTAGAACTGGACGTCCTAGGATTAAATTTAAATTTAGCTAGCAATTAATAACATTAAATAGTGCACTAGATTAGAACTTAACTTTACGATACGTTAATTGAGTCAATATGCAAGAAATGAAAAATCACAATAATTATTAAAAAAATATATAAAAGCGACTGAAGTCGAAAATTAATGACTTGTATAACTGAAAAAGGAACGTAGAGGGTGTACGATGCTTTATAGTGAGAAATACGGTGAATACGAATGAAACAGTTTTCGGGAAGGCCAAAGGCAAAGTCAACGATCTCCGAAAGAACTAACGACTTCGGATCTCAATAATTAAGTATTCTGGATTATGCGTTCTATGGTGTACTATGATGATAATCAAAACTCCCGAAAAACCAGTGCTGTCGGGGACAATAAAAAGTTAGGTTTGAATCAAAAGGTGTTATGGTGAACCCCGCAGATATATGTTTGTTACGGTGCTGTCGTATGTTTTAATAATTGTAGGAAATAGACTATGAAGTTCTGGAAGTACATACGACGAACATAAGATGCAAGGTGAATGGGCCCAAACTATTTACAGATGATCAACTCACTATAAAGAGTACAAACGTCAATCCAAAACGGAGAGTTTGTCGAACAGATTGTCGAAAGAAAATCAGTCAATATTTTGAATAGATGTTGAAAGTTAGGCATCTACATAACATCCAGATGCACATCACCGCAAGGCTACGGTGAACGAAGCGGTCGGTGCTGGTAAGATACGCGTCACTTGGCTGTACGTGCCGTATTAGAATATATTTTAGGCAGAGAAAAAAAAAATAAGGGTTTTGTAAAAATTTACATATGAGAAAAGAAAAAGAATGAATTGAAAAGACGGAGAATATACGATTGCAGCAACAACAAGTGTCCCAAGTCCAAAGAAATGCCTGTTTAGGATTAGGAAAGGAGAGAAGAAAAATAGTCACTCGAAAATATTTCTTTCGGATGGTAGTGTCAAGCGATCGAATTAAATCAGTATTGAAAGTATTGTGAGAATTACTAAACTGTAGATTTCGGGATTTCTCGTTTTCGTGCGTAATAATTATTGTGTGATACGCGAGTTCGTGTTTGTAGCCGACGTTTCTTACTTGCGAAAGAAGTGTGCGTTCGAATTTTTTAATATGGCGAAAAAGTTTTCAGACGTAAAAGCCGAATTAGAGACTCAAATAAGTTTGTTGAGAGCAGAGCTAAATACTCTGAAGGCAACAAAGGCCTCAACTAGTGAGCCCATCAAGATATCCTCGAGCCCTCCTCTTATACTATCGAAAAATAGCAACTATGAAGTATGGAAGCGGGTTATTCAAAGCGAGATTCGGGTCATGAAATGCGAGGACCTCATTGATAGTAATATAGCGAAGCCGCAAATAACTCTCGAGGAAAATGAAAGAAGGAGAAGCCAGGTATTCACCCATATTATGAGCCGCCTTCATGAGGATTATCAGAAACTGGTATGCGCCATAGACAACCCCCTCGAGATGTTGAATCGGATCGAAAGAATAATTAGGCCAAAAATGCCGAGCACGCGTTTTGCAGTGAAAAGGGCGTGGAGTTCCCTCACTTTTTCGAAACAAACAGAGAGTGCGGAGGAGTTCATAACTCGATTTGAAGAACAGACCAGGAAAGTAGAAAGTTTTGGAGAAGCTATGACCGAGGCCGACGTAAAGGAAAATTTCTTAATCGCCACGCAAAAACCCTATCCGGAGTTAGTGAGAAAATACGACGCGGCCAATGGGACTTTGTCCATCGACGAATTAAAAACTCCACTCTTGAACGAAGAGGCCACTGAACGTGAAGCGAAAGACCGTGCCGGAGAGGGTGAAGCGCACGTAGTGAACGTAAAGAAAGTTCGGGGAAGAGTCGGAGGTAGACCATACAAAATTCGACGTAGTTATGGAGGAAAAAGACGTGGAGTAACTTGTCATTGGTGTGGCAAAGCCAATCATGTGTCGGCAGAATGTAGGAGCAAAGCTCACATATGTTATAATTGTAAAGAGCTGACAACTAATCCCGAACACATAGGGGACACATGTACGCGCTCGAAAGTTTACGGGGCGAATTTCCCAATTCGCCGAGGTCAAAATATTTCGCGAGCACGAGGTTCTCCCTCAGAACGTTGGATGAGCAAAAATAGGCAGCAGTATGAACCCATGCGCGGAGGTTTCGGAGGTCGCGGAAGAGGTAGGAGTCGCGGTGCCGGAAATAGACTCAACCATTTCAATGGAAACAAGACTTGGTACAACCCAGCATATAAAAATGAAGAACCGCTGTACAAAAAGATCAAACTGACCAATGACAACAAGGTGGATTCCGATAAGTACGCGTTTGTAGCTGTCGATAGGAAAGGAGAAAGCATGATGGTCGATTACGATGACGAAATCAATACGGTCGGTGCAGAAAAAGGTAATAAGAGCTTTACCTCCATAGATTTTATCGCAGATTGCGCAGCCACAGAAACTCTAGTTGATAAACCCCAGTATCTGTTTAATTGTAAGAAAGTTGTAGGAAGAAAAATAAGAAGTGCGAACAAAAATTCCACAGCAGATTTAAATATTGAGTATGTAGGAAGTATGAAAATGCGTGGGGACCGAGGAAGAATATTAAAACTGAATAGGGTGTCATGTTCGAAAAACGTAGCTCGCAATTTACTTTCCATTCGCAAGTTAGTCAATGAGGGTGCACAAGTTTTATTAGACGACACCGGTATACAAATATCGAATAAAAGAACAAAAGAAATATTAAAAAGAGGTACGTACGATGGAAGATTTTGGTGGTTAAATTTTGACTTGGTAGGAAACAATAATATGAAGGAGAATAACAGAGCGAGGGAAAAAGCCGCGTATACGGTGACGAATAAGACAGAAGCAATAGGCGAAAAGATGAGTGACGAACGCCAGAAAAATATAATTCGTAACAACGAAGGGAGTAGCGCGGCTATTTCTACGATGTCCTCGCAGGAAGGGAGAGAAATGGAGAAAAGTTTCCTAGACGAACACTCTTATAGTGCAAGGAAAGAAAAGGTTGGTGGCGAAAATATTATAACATACGAAAAGATTACCAACGCTGATACATTGGAAAAATATATAAATACGGTGTGTGATATGAAGTTGGACGACCTAAGAGAATTAGACGAAAATAAGGTGCCGTCATTGAAAGAAAATATAGGTCTTATATGGCATTATCGCCTGGCGCACGCTTCGAAAGGGTATTTAGAAGCAGCAGCAAAAATTATACCAGAATTGAAGGGAGTAAAATTCGACATATCAATAACAGACTGCGAAGTATGTAAGATGGCAAAAATGAGACGAGTTCCTTCGAAAACAGTGCGATATAGGTATAAGGTGCCATTACAATTACTAAGTACGGACGTCATGGGACCTATTTCGCCTGGAACTTATAAATTTGGAGCTAGGTACATAATAACTTTTATAGATGATGCAACTCGTTATGCCTGGGCTTACCCCATGGTAGATAAAACTATGGTGAATATCGCATTTCGAAAAATGTTAGAAGACGCTAGAAAAATACGAGGTAAGGGTGCATCTGTCTCCATCTTAAGATTGGACGGTGGGACAGAATACCTAAGTGAAAGTTTTAAACAAACGATAGAAGAGGAGAAAATAGAACGAGAAGTAGCTCCCCCAAAAACACCCAATTTGACTTCTGCAGAGAGGTTCAATTTGGAATTACAACAGAAAATACGATGTTTACTTTTCAGTTCAGGATTCCCACTTCAAATGTGGGCCTATGCGTTGCAATTTGCAGTATATGTATACAATCGAACGCCTCATAAGTCAATAAACATGAAAATTCCTTACGAATTATTTCACGAACGTCCGTGTGCAGTAAAATATATGAAAAGATTTGGTTGTCTCTCCTTCGTTCTAAATTTATCGGCACGTGGAAAATGGGAAGAAAGAGGTATGGCAGGTTTTCTCGTAGGGTGTGATGAAACGTGCTATCGAATCATAGAGCCTTCTACAGGAAAAATATATCGAACAAAACATGTAGACGCAATAGAATCAAAAACATATGGTGACGTGTATGGTACTAAGAGGAATTTAACAGTTCTAAAAGATCCCCCTATTTCGGTAAAAGATGAAGGTCATGACTGGTTTCTCATTGATGAAGGCAAAAATGTTCGAGACACACAAGTAGATACCCAACAAGAAAATACGATGTTCGAAGCGAGAGAAACATTCAGTGCATTGTGTGAGAAATCCACAAAAAATGTGATCGACGAAATGAATGAAATAGAAGCATACGTGACTGCTACGATGAGCAACGACGAACCACAAAGTTATACGGAGGCTATGAAAGATGTAGATCGCGAAGGGTGGTTAGGAGCAATAAAACAAGAATTCGATGCACACGAAGAAAACAACACATGGGCAATAGTAGGAAGAAACACCGTGCCCGCTGATCAGCCCGTACTATCCTCACGATGGTTATTCAAAAGAAAAGTAAATCAAAACGCAGTTCGAATTTTTAAGGCCAGATTAGTAATTCGAGGATACGCAGACACAAACAAGTATAGTAGGATGGAAATTTATGCCCCGGTTGCGAGGCTAACTGATATACGTTTTATGCTAGCTGTAGCGAACAAATTTGGTCTCTCATTATCCTCTATGGATGTTTCAACTGCATTCTTAAACGGCCGTCTAGACCGAAAAGTATATATGGAGATCCCTGAAGGACATAGCGATGTAGAAAAAGCCGAAACTCACGTATGCGAAATTAGGAGAGCTCTATATGGACTAAAGTGCAGTGCTCGGAAATGGTTTGAACGATTTAGGGATGCTATGGTGAAATTAAATTTTGAAGTATATCCGTTTCAAGCTTGCATTTTCAAGTGGCGAAAAGGACAACATTTTGTCATTTTGCTATTATACGTAGACGACTGCCTTCTGTTAGGTAATCATAAAAATAAGTTAAAGGAAGTAAAAGATAAATTATCGAAAGAATTTAAGATGAAAGATTTTGGTGAGCCAACAAAATTCATAGGTATCGAAATACTACGAGACATGAAAAACAATACGATGTATTTACACCAGACTAAGTTGATTGAAAAAATTCTAAAAAGATTTGGCATGGAAGAGAGTCGACCCGTTAAAACGCCAATAATTACTGCAGAGGCAGAAAAGAAGAGTCAAAATACAAGAGATTCTAAAATTTCGTCATTAAATGAAAAACACGTTCCTTATAGGGAAGCAATAGGTAGTTTGCTGTATCTAGCATCAGGCACAAGGCCTGACTTGAGTTACGTTGTCAATACGTTAAGTAGGAAACAAAACAATTATACGGAAGAAGATTGGCAAAAAGTAAAAAAGGTGCTGAGGTATTTGAACGGAACTAAAAATTTAAGCCTGAGATACACTGGTAAAGGTGACAATTTAGAATGCTACGCAGATGCTTCATTAGGAACGAACGATGAAGGTGGAAAATCAACGAGTGGTTTTATTATTAAACTTTTTGACGATATTATTTATTGGAGAACGAAAAAACAAATTCACGTGGCGCTTTCCACTGCGGAAAGCGAATATTTAGCGATGTCTCTGGCTTGCAAAGAATTAGTATGCTTACGAGAAATGTGCTCTCGACTATTAAAAATAAATACTATCCCAATTTTATACGAAGACAATACCGCAGCCATTAAAATAGCAACATCAGACGAATCCCAAACATTAAAGCACATCGTCAAACTATGCTACCATTATGTAAGATTGGAAGTGTCGAAAGGGAATGTTATTATAAAATGGGTTCCTACGAACGAGCAATTAGCAGATGGCTTCACAAAAGCTTTAGGGACAGCAAAATTCCAAGATTTTCAGAAGAAACTTCTATGCAGTATTAACTTGTGAATATGAAAATTTTTATTTACAGATGAACAAATATTTGGATGAATGCAGCCACACGTTTCAAAAGTTAGGATGTAAAGTAAAGTAAGGTGAAGAAAATAATAGGAAATAAGGTTGTGAATAAGTAATTTTGTCGTACGGTGTCTAATGCGCCAATAAGGATTATTATCAAAAAGAAAGCATTACGTTTAAAAAAAAAATAAATAAATAAATAAATAAAATAAAATAAAATAAAATGAAAAGATTTAAAATATTAGGAATGGTAAGATGAAATATTATACGGTGCACATAAGTAATGAAGTAACTTCGAGAAGAAAAGAAAAGAAAGAAAAAGACTAGGATGAATATTTAGGGTTTACAGGTTCTAGGATCAAACGAGATGGTTGTTTCGAGATGGTTGTTCAAAAAGATGTCAATGCCAAGGTCAGCGCACTAGCCGAGTTCAGTGGGTCAAAGGATGGAGGACTGGTTCTGCTTTCGCTTTCATCACGCTTCGTACCAACGTCAAAATAATCGTCGTCGCCGTTTCATATGTCACGCCATCGACGAGAAGGGAGCGTTGGAAAATAGATTCACTCGGTACTCCGCGAGGTGCTGCACTCTATCTACTCACTGCTACCAACATCTCGACCGAACTCCCACAAACATCTTATATACGCTGTTTTATAGAATTACTGTGTATGTTGTATGTTGTGCTATACGAAGGATAGTCGTAGGTTGTATGTGTACGTTATGAGAATATACGTGTGGTTCTACGGTTACTGTTTCGTCTACTTTATTTCGGTCAGCTTTGCAGCTTTTCAGCAGAACGTTTCAACCAATTTTCTGAAGGAAACTAATACTAATGACGATAACAAAAAACCAAAAAAAGAAAATGAACAAAAAATAGAGAAAAATGAGTCACGTCTACTCACGTCATTGTCGAAGGTGCACAGCATGCGAAGCACGTAAGTTCTGGCGATTAGGAAGAAAATGTTTCCTCTCATCGAAGGAAAGATACCATTTGCCTGATCGTAAATTTGGAATGAGTCTCCTAGTACGACAGTGTTGCTGCTGTTGCTGCCATGCTGGTATAAGCAAAGTTTGCTCAAAATAATTCGGGGTGCTGGTAGCGATGGCGCGCTACCGTCGACATCTCTATTGACATGATCATGTGCAATTCCCATCTAACTACCTGTTAACTAATCTCGAAATATCTTTGGAACAAAAGCTTTATTTGAAAAATTGAAGAGAATGAGTTTTATTGGTCTTTAAATTATCTTTCACATGAGACCATTCTCTTTTTGGTCCAAATTTTTTCGGAAAACGAGCAGTTCTTTTTTTTCACACCATTGAAATTGTAGAGTGCGACTCTTTCGCGCTTGCACTCCGAATACGTTTGCTGGTAAGCCAGCCAGGAGAATTTTCTCAGCTGTTACAGATTTACAATATTGGTTGCACTCGCTGGGAATACCCTCAGCTTCCTCGATTGAAATTATGGATCAGTCGAACATATTTGCTTGGCCCTGAGTCCTGACGCGCAGCACTCCCATTCACATCTTCCCAGGCCTACTATTTTTCTCGCAGTAACTCAAACGCTACCGTGAACGCTACGTACCATACCATAGACATATAAATTAAACTGCTGATTCATTAGATTTTTCTCAGCGTACCTATGTCGAACGGTTTTATGTAGAAGTCAAATTTGCACCAAATACTGCAAATTTACAATTCTCCCCAAGTACCTCGAACTTTTTATGCAGAAGTCATATTTTAGATTGAGAATTTTTGTAATTTCAACGGAATTTCAACAACTTGGATGAATGTTTGCATACCTAATTCAAATTTTTGTGTAGTTGAACAACAATTTTCCCGATTCAAATTTTTATAAGATGAAAATATAGGTAGATTGCTGAAAAAAAAATGTAATTGGTCCCTTTGGATTTAATTTATTGATTGTTCAAAATTAAAGATATTTTTTCCAAGTTCTTCAGTCCCTTAAAATACTTGGGTATTTTAGGGAAGATCGCGGGAATCCTGGGGGTATGTAAGGACTTCTTGCTGCGGGTATCCTGAGACCCTTGAAAATCCCGGATATTTTGAAGGAGATTAGGGGAATTTTAGGGGTATCTTGAGAATTCTCGTCGTGGGTGTCCTTAAACTCTTTAAATACAGTACCTGGGTATTCTGAAGGAGATCGTGAGAATTCTGAGGGTATGTACCTTGAAATATCTGCCGCGGGTATCCAGATAACCTTTAAACACCCCGGCATTCTGAAGGAACCCGCGGGGATTCTGGTTTTTTTTTTTGGAATACCCGTCGCGGGTATCTAAATACCCTTTAAATGCCCGAATATTCTGGAGAGAACCGCGGAGATTCTGAGGGTTTCTTGGAATACCCGCCGCGGGTATCCTGATACCCTTTAAATACCTGGGTATTCTGAAGGAAACTGCGGGAAATTTGAGGGTATTTTGGAATACCCGCCGCGGTGGCGGGTATCCAGATACCCTTTGAATACCCGGGTACCCTGGAGTAAACCGCGGGAATTCTGAGGGTATCCTGTAATTACCCATAGTGGATACCCTTTGACCCTTGAAATACCCGAGTATTTTCAATGAAATTATTCATCGGATAGATTATACTGTATTGAAACGTGTAAAAGATTCAACGCCCTGTTTGCGAAATGCACTTTTTTAGTTTTCAAAAATATTCTGAACAATAAAAGTTGATTTCAATTGAGAAAAGTTTCGCGATATCCAGTTTTTTTTTTTTGCACAAATTATAATACATATTCTTCTCACCCGTGGATCGCACATTTGACTACAGTGAGTAGGCCTATAAATGGCTTGAGCACAATCTATATCTCCAACTCCAAGTGACGATTCAAGTTGGGAAAATTTCAAACGAAGTTCACGTTTGCTATTTACGTTTAATAAGTCTTCTCCATTGGTGGCCTTGAGACAAATTTCACGCCTTCTATCAACAACCTGTAGGAAAATTAGAAATCGGTAGAGTACATTATAGATCACGAATATTTCTTACGCTGCGTCTAACGTACATGAAGTTTTTCTTCAGGTAGAACAGCTGATGTTGCTTTTTCATAAGCCGCCAGCACATGTCTCGCTTTACCAAATCGGCCAACATAAAATATATATTTCTGAGCAGATAAGTAGATAAAAAAAAAAAAAAAAAAAACTTCAGAGCTAACGACGAGAACCAGACCTAGAAGACCCAATTCGACATTTACCTTTAGCTTATTTTGAAGAATAATAATTCAAACATTACAAAAATAAAACTCTAGCAGCTAGCTCTCTGCAACTGGGTTCCTTTCTTTAAATACATAATCCAAATGTTGTAAACGTTAGGCCATCTGAAGAGTTCTACTCCTTTTTCGTAAGCCTACAGCAAGTAACAAATAAAAGTTTTAACGATAAATACCCAAATTTTCCGAAGGTGCGATGGAAAATTCTCTCATACTTACTTATTAGGTTTAATATACAATCGGAGAATTACGCACTCGAAAAACTCTCTCGAAGTAATCATTTTCTTCTAAGAATAAACTAATCAATAATCTGAGGATTGCAATTCTTTAAACGCTTCGTAGACTTCATTAAACGGTTTTTCAGCCCACCCGTGCGATGTTATATGTATCGGCACCATGGTTTTATCTGACAATCATGGGTTTCTCAAAAAATCGTCTTCGTACGGAATATCTTCTTCGTTCTTCTAGAAAGGAGTTGTTCAGGTGTTCTCAGAGAATTCAAACAGGGATACAGATACTTACAAATAATATGATTCTATGATCGAGTTCCATTATTAATTGACTACTCATATTCAGATTATTTATAACTAATAATAACGAACTAACAAATTGTGACTCGTGATCCATGAATTCATTTTCAAAATTTAAATAGCCCTCGCTTTGAATTTCTAGCGCGCAGTTCCTCTTATCAATGCCGAATAGCGGGGTAGCCAAAGAAAAGGCGCGAAATTTCAAATATCAAAATAATGATAAGAGTCATTTTGATAATGTGAAAAATTGAGGCGCTAGAGAAAAATTGATGATAGCTGAAGCTGAGCATAATAATATGCCAACTTTAATCTAGTCTCACAAGTCGGTCATGAGCGAAAACGATTCAGAAGGATGTCATCAATAACTCATTATCATCGCAAATTCTTCAATTTTGGAAAGGTCAATCATCATTACTCTTGAATGGTTGAATTATGTCAACAGTAGATCATTTCTCCTCTATTTTTGATGACGAAATGAACGCAACGTTAAAGAAGAATAACATCAGGACAGTTCTTGATTTCCTGAATGAAACCCCTGAAAGTATTGGTAAAATATTAAAATTACGTTTCAAAGTGAGTTATTCATCACAAAATAGTCGTACAGCGGTGGCCATAAATTTTGTTCACCAATTTGTTCTTTCCACAGGATGTAATCGATATTAGAGAAAAAGTAGTAGATGCTTTTAGAGAGAAACCTACTACAGCCTTAGGTTTGGTTAATCAAATTCGAAGAAATCGTTTCACGTTACCCACAGGCATACCTCAGTAAGGACTTATCCATTTTTTTAGAACGTGTACTGTGATACTGATGCTGTGAAACAAGAGTATATGGAATGTGTTTAGGATTGATATGCTCATCGGTGGTCTGGAAAATGGTCACATTTACGAAGTATGCGGCTTGTCAGGCTCTGGAAAAACGCAACTATGTTTGAATATGGCTGCCCATGCTTCAGTTCTCGGGAAGAGAGTGCTTTTTGTTGATACGAAAAACGATTTCAGTGCCTCTAGAGTGCTTCAAATTTTGAAAAAAAAAAGTTTTAAGGTAAGAATGGGACACTCGTAATTCGTTTTTGTTTTTTTTTTTTTCGTCTTCAAATTATTATTTTACTTTAGGATATGGCTATTGGAATGGAACGTATCGAAGTTACGAGAGTGTTTAATTTATACGAACTGGTTGATGTGCTGCACTACTTGCAAAACATTAATTCGTATCCCTTCTCATTGGTCATCGTTGATTGTGTATCAACTTGTTATTTTACTTATGTTGGCGGCGACAAACCGATTGGTGAGTATGAGTCTCGTAAAAGATGTTCGATCGGCTGTATTTATGTGATTAGAACAGTATCAAGTCTTGCTGTGCGACAGCTGATTAACTATTTTCATTCTCCATGATGCAGACTCATTTCCGATTTATCCGCAGGTTACGCAATGTTGAATCATATCGCATCGGTAATGAAACACATCGTCACGAAAAATCAATGTGTATTCGTTCTAACTAACCTGGCGACCGAAAATTTCCACGCAAGAAATAATATACTCGGAGCGGAAAAAGAAAAATCAATAAAACCATGTCTGGGATCGTATTGGCAACAAATTAGCAATCTTCGACTGGACTTGAAAAGAATTGACAATTTTACAATCAGTGTCTCCGTGGGAAGAAGCGATAGTGTTGATAGTGATTCATTTCATCATATCGATTTATTGTCTCTGTGATAGGTTTCTCAAGTGATATTAATAGTATATTATGCAACTTGGACCAAAACTGCGCGTTTATTGACGAGTGCGAAGTTCACGAAACGAGGCGAAGAATTTTTATGTATGTGAAGGTATTGAATAAGATCCTGAAATTTTTTTACAGACATTTTGTTGCTAATTTGATGCGGAAGTCTAATTTTTATAACATGCATAAATTCTTTCGGATGTGTGTTGAATAAGTCACGTCACTGGCGATTTTTGCAAGCGTTACTTGCTTGAAATTTAATTTTTAACGAAGATCTAAAAAGTCATCCAACTCGTTTTTAGTGAGATTTGATTGAGGTTCAGACGTCGGTACACCCACGTTTTCTTATTTCTGGTGGTAAAACGATCAAACGCGTGCACGCTATTAATATAGCGAACAAAAAATATACACATCAAAAATTTGACAAGGCAAATATTTATGATTTTATTACTCATGAGAATAGAAATCATAAACCAATAAATTAGACCCAAGAATTGAAAAACAAAAAACCAAAACGCAATGGCCGAAGGACGAAACATGACTTCCAACATAAATATAACATAGATGCACCAGAATTATGGTCATAAGATGGATTTGTAAAATATTAGTACACGAAATATGAAGACAGAAATTGCAAATAAAATAAAAGTAAAGGCGAGCTGAAAAACTCATTAAAAAATAATAGAAAAGAAGAACTATTCATCATAACGTCTTGAAAATAATATTCACTTCTTTTTTGAGAACTACAGAAATATAGGTATAGCTTTTCTCTTTTTTCGAAAGAATAAACAATAAATTCTCGTAAATCTTTCGGCACTCTGAATTCTATTCTGGAAGTTTCTTTTCCCCCGAATTTTCTTCATCCAACTGGTTCGGTTGTAAATTATTTTCCTGCCGAAAAGAGGGAAAAACAAAAAAAAGAATGGATGAAACGATTTTTGATCGAATGACAAAAATCGATCATCGATAGATGAGTTATTAACCATTGATTTACCTCGTGATATTTTATTCGCGCTTCTAACTCCGTTTTATCCTTCTGCAATTCCTCTTTGAGTACTTTTATTTTCATTTCCTCATCCTCCTTCCATTTCATGAGTTGTGATTGGTTCTTGTTTAATTCTTGTTTTGTGGTGTAACGTCCTTCTTTCACCAATAGTTTTATCGTTTTTTCATGATTACTTAGTTTCTATAAAGTAACAAAACTGGTGTAATTGAGCTCAAAGAAATTTATAAAATTTGAAATCGAATCACGGGCGAGATGCATTCTCCGAAATATTTTTTTCTCTTTTCAGATGCAAGTACTACACTTTCTGAATTGCAAAGCAAAGTTTGAATGCACGAGTCAAATATTTTTTACAAAGTAAGAGAAAAGGGAGTAAAAAGAAGTAAATTTTAGCCTTTTCAAAACCAGATTAATGCCTCGAAAAAAACTTTCAGATTAATAGAATGTATTGGAGGAAGAATTAGACATGTAACAAATAAGTTTGATCTTTGTCAAGACAATGTAAAGTAGTCAAGAAGAGTTGTGAGAGAGTTATTATCTCTAGTTCATTATCTTTATTTTCTAGAAAACGAAAAAAAAAAGAAAAAAAAATACGAAAGCTCACGGAAGAATTCAGTTGAAAAATATATTCGAAGGACGAATTAGATGAAATATTGCTTTTTTTGTGGTCAATTTTCACTTAATGAGGAAAAACTAGTCACCAATATAGTTATTCATTCTTCTTGTTCTAATAAAAATACTCACCGCAATTTCATCGAAGATTTTCTCCAATTCTTTCTGTTTTCTTTGATTGATGACGTCAATTTTATCATTTTCATCACACAGTTGCTCGATTTGCAGCTCCAATTCGGTCAATAAGAGTAAAGTTTCGTGAATATCCGAGTAGAAAGAGGATAGTTCCTGCTCTTTCGCATTGCGAGATGAACTTTCGTCACCTTTTACCAACGAAATAGTCTCCAAAATATCAACCTGGGACTGCATGGAAGTTATATCAGATTAGTAGGGTACAACTAAATACGAACACGAGCTAGACGTACATGTTATCATATAGACCAAAACTCGGCAATAAAGAAAATAGCCAATTGAAATAAAAATACCTTTAATCCTTGCCATTGCGAACAATGTGAAGCTGAAGTTTCTTGGAATTTTTGTATTTTGTCATCCACAGCAATCCTTTCGAGTTCTAGCGCGCGTATGTGAGATTCTTTTGTTTCTTGCTCTTGTATCAGAGCAGTAATCGTTTCCTTCACCTTCTGATTGCGTTCAATATCAAAGGATAATTCATTTTGTAACTGTATGAACCTGAATTTGTACACAGAGGAGATATTAAAAATCAAGAAATTCCCTCTCACGTAAAAACTAAGGATAATTTCTTACATCTTCTTTTTGTTGTCAATAGATTGGTAATGCTTTACTTTATCCACCAAGAGATTCTTTTCAGACTCTCGTGATAACAGTTTTTCTTTCAAATCTTTTAGTTCTTTCGTTTTGATTTCCATAAGTGACCGTACATTAGATTCTTCTTCTACCTTCTTTTGGTTGTATAATTTCATTCTTGCCATTGACTAAAAAGAAAAACAAAGAATAAAAACAAGATTTTATATGTGAATCAGGATATTTTGACATTATTTCCTCTTTTTCTCTGGGGCTCTCTATCCCTCCAAAAATATTTTATAAAATTAAATTCTTTTTTTTTTTGATCCCACCTCTAAGTCCTGTTCCCACTTTCCAAAATTGTAAACATATACATTAAAAAACCCGAGCCGAAATCAACCTGTTCATTCGTAGTTCACTTCTTTAATCTATATCAATTGATATAGACCACCAGTCAAATTAAATAAAGCCTCGTGGGCACATACAAATTAAAGAAACTTTCATCTGTAAAGAAA
This sequence comes from Aspidiotus destructor, assembly GCA_035079395.1. Lineage (NCBI taxonomy): Eukaryota > Metazoa > Arthropoda > Insecta > Hemiptera > Diaspididae > Aspidiotus > Aspidiotus destructor. The sequence continues at coordinate 1,778,564 of JAVHKZ010000003.1, read as the reverse complement.
CGCCTTTCTTCATAATACCTACAAGAGCTATCACGTTAACGCTCGCTCCCGCTTCTCTGTCCTGAAAAAGAGTACTCACATCATTAACCTCGTTGAATTTAAGTTCTATATTCGTCAATTTTCTGTGGATCTCCTCTTCCTTTTTGGACAGTTCTTCTATTTCTTTCTCTAAATCAGATTTTTCAGCGACTGCCAGCTCAAATCTCGTTTTCTTTCGTTTTAGTCTGAAAATTATACGGCAAATTTAGATGTTGAGAAAAAAATAATTCTTGACGAGTAATCCCTGTAACAAATACTTATTCATAAATATACTTTTCGTGTAATTCTGAAATCATCTGTTTTTGAGTAAAAATTTCTTTCGTCACTCGATCCTTTATTGTTCTCCTCTCGTAACTCAAGATCCCTATTTCGGATTGTGCCTAAATAGAATATGAAACACATACAATATGTTTAATGTAATTTAAGGGAAGGAGGGAAGTAATTGGTTGTTTAACCCTACAGCTACAATTTTTAGAAAATGAAGGTTTTTTCTTATTGAATACTAATAGGTACGTTACTTTTTCAAATTTTGCGATTATGTTCGCCTTGATCTGATTTCGTTCGCTATTTACATTCATCTTGTCACGAGCTATATTAAATTCCAACTCTTTCATTTCTACACAAATATTATTCGCTTTGTTCAACATAAAATTCGCTTTTTCTAGGCATAAAACAATATGCCTATCAAGATTCATGCAAGATTCAGATTCTTCTCGTTCATGAGTTGAAATTTCGACCTCTGTGAAAACAAAAAAATTCAGAACTTGAAAATCCTGTAGACGCAATACGTGCCCCGCAGCAATGAATTGTCTATTGAGATGTGTGAGAAACCCGTGCAAGAATCGAAGTCTCAGCCCGAGTCATATCATCCATCTTATCTTTTGGAAAAAAAAAAACAAAAACACAAATAATAGCTCACCATATTTCTGTAGAGCTGTCATCGACTGTTGAACACGTCGTTGGATAACGTTCATTTTATTCCGATAATTTTCGAGAAGTTCTAAGGTTTGTCGGAATTTTGCACCATTGTCTACCATCATAATATCGCACAATATCTTCTTCACCTTACTTTTATTATCGAGAAAACCAGATACCATCTCGAGTCTTTCTTCCAGTCTGCTTTGTCTTTTACAACAAATATACATACACAGTAGTTGATCTCTATCGACAGATATGCCGATTTTCTTAAAAATAAACCTACGAAGCTATACTATCCAACTCACCGCCATAAGATGTCATTCACTTTGCGATAGAAGCGATGAAATTCCTTAATTTTAGATTGTTTCTGGTATTCCACTTCAACATATTTTTGATATAATTCCCCACACGTTTGCAAAGTTGGCTTCAAGATATCTTCATGCTTCTTTAACTCACATTTATACTGATTTATCTTACTTCTAATCTGTTTTAGGCTATTCTGTTGGGATTGGGGGCGCGTATCCATTACTTTTCCCGTGGTTGAACTTTGTTCCTTTGATTTCGTAGGCGGATCATGGACATCGTCAATTCGCGATTGTTTTCGATTCGTATTTTTAAGTTCGTGGTCGTTTTCTGCGAGACGTTTACCTTTCACTTGAACTCTGCGTAATTTACTAGCATTTTCTTCAACGGGTAATGGTACTGAAAAAGTAGGACTTCGGTTTGGAGGAGGTCTGAGGTCTGGTGCATCGACGGAACTATTCGCTTGAGTAGGTTTCTCCTTGGATACTCGTTGTGAATCTTCCCTCTTCGCTTGCGGCGCACGTTCACATTTTTCTGGTATTTCATTGCTATCAGGTTTTCTTGTGCCTTTTGCAAATGTTTGATGTTTATCTAGCGGTAACACATGCGATGAATCATCTTTTTGCAGGTTGTGACTCGCTTTAACTTTGTCAGCCGCAGAACGCTCTGAAATCTTTGAATTTCCACATTCCATTCTAATATTCATTAAATGAAAGGCATCGAGTCATTCTTTCAGTTATAAATATGAATACGTTCACTTCAACGGGAGAAATTATAATCGCAATGAGTGGTTCTGACGTCCTTACTAAACATTTGATTTGAAAATTAAAGCAATCAGAGTAAACAACGTCTCCATAAAAATATGGCGGGATTAGGTGATTTTTCCAAACAGTGTTGCCAGATGTATTTTTTTAGAAAGCGCTAAGTTAGTAAAACAAAACCACCGTTCTGCCTTTATTTGCCGGGTCACGACTCACGGCCCACGGGCCGGGTTGTTAGGACACCTACACGGGGGGGGGGGAGTAAAATAATACGCCATTTTGTTTGCAGAAACAACTCAACGTCCATAAGAGCCCATGTTGGTGGTGGTGCTCTAGTACAAGAGGGAAGATTAACTGAAAGGGTGATCACCTACACTTCTGATGGGTCTGTCACCATCCTGATAAAGTCGAAGGAGGAGCAATCTGAGTAGTATCCCGAGAGAATTTTAATCATCCGAGATCAAATTCAAGAAGTTCTAACTTCAAAAATGAAGTAAAACATCACTTATTTTCTCGCCTCTATTGATGATGATTGATGATATAACATCAACCAAGTCGATTTCATGTTTGAGGTTGAAATTTTTCTCACAGCATTCCTGGAACTTCTTGAAACTGCTCGACTTCTTCGATCGACTTGATCAACATAATATAGCGATGGTCCTCTTTTATCACTTGCGCATACCTATACATAGTTCCTTTTCAACACTTGTGGTTCCGAGTTTTGTTGCAGGCTATTACGCTAATCTGTTAAAAGGTATCTTTTGCATGAAGAATGGTTTGATGTTAGATGGTATCTTTTGCATATAAAGAATGGTTTGATGTTGTTGTTGGCTAGTTATGTCTTATGTGTGTGCGTGTTGATCCCGTGATCCCTTTGTCGGTGATGATGATCATGAGATATACATCAAACACCAAAATTGATATTATGATATGTATCTCCCCCTAATCTCCATCATCTCAAAAACCAGGCCAAATTTGAAAAATCCGACAATATTTTCAAACTCCTCGTTGAAAATCACAGCAAGGATGGTGATTACCCGCGGGCGCCCGCAAGACACTCAACTTCCCGCAAAAAGTCTGGCGGGCGCAGGTGACCTCCCTTGCAAAAGATATTTCATTCAAACAGGCAATATCCAATGCCCGCGGTGGCTGCGTGCATGCCCGCACCCGCGTGCCGAGCCCGTTGTTCCCGCGTGTATGCCGGTGCTTGCATATACTTATTGGAAATACTTACAGCCGTATTCCCAAACAAATCAAATAATTGAGAAGTCATCTGTCAGAAGGGTGTCTGTTTCATAAAAATTACATTGATTGGATGCCCTTTTGATGGATAACTCCTCAATTTTAAGTTTGCTTAACAAACTGGAAAAACACTTGAGTAACCTTGCAAGGTTACTCAAGGGTTTCTTTGGGAATTTCTGGAACTCTGAAATGCACTTAAAATTATTCCCTTTGTTTGGGAATACGGCTGTTTCTCACCACAAGTAGAGTTAAGGGCTTGATGGCGTGTGGGCAGTGGCTGCTTTCCCAATGAACTTGAACTTTTAATTTTACAGACTCCATACCCATACCCTCAGGTGGACAAAAAGTACTGCCCATTGCACACAATCAATATACCCGCAGGTGTTCTGACCAGTGTTTGGATGTTCCCGGGAATTCATTGGACTGGGAATTCCCGGTCATTTTGAGGGTTCCTAAAATGGCTCTGGATTAGGTTAAAACGGCTCCAGGTGGTTTTCAATGGCTCTGGGGTAGATTGAAACGGCTCCGAAACAGCTCCGGGAATTTGGGAATACTTTAGAGCCGGGAAGGAAAACGCCAATTCCCGGAAATTCGTTCCCGGAAATGGGGAACGGGAATCCCCTGTCGGAACACTGGACTTCTGATACGCTTGGGTACCCATCACTACAGCAGAAAACATGTAGGAGCACTAGTGTGCATTTGTATTTATACAAAATTATGGATTTCCACTGCCCGCCTGCTTGTAAGTTGCGGGCGGTGGGCAGAAGTAAAATAGGACCCCTCTTGCAATTATTGACTTTTCAAGTGTTCTAGTGATTGTTTTGGATCTAAACAAGAATGAAAATGAATAAATGAATTTGAATATACAAAACCTGTGCTTGCAAAAATTTAGCTGCAGTAATAATGGCTCTAAGAATGGGGGTTTTTGGACGTAAAATAGTCATACACAATTTCACCAAGCTGACAAATGCTACACTGGTAACCTCTTGTAAATTTCAAAAAACTAATATTTTCTACTCTGTTAGTGACCAAGTTCTCAGTTTTTGAAGAAAAAAACACAATTACCGCCATTTTATTTTTTACCATTACTGACTGAGCGTTCAATCATGGTATAGATGCTATACTTCAGCAAAGTTTTTTGCCCTCTACAGATATCAGAATAATTTAAAATTTTTAGCCAATGAAGAGGAAATAATGCTGAACTTAAATCACCAAAAATTGAAAGAGGGCCCTTCCTCTACCCGCAGTGGTGCACCCAGGATTCAAACGAAAGGGGGGATATATGCGCTAATTCTTCAAATTTTTTCTTGTTTCAGCCAAGAAATATGCAAAAATATTCTTCTCAAATTGCCGAGCCCCCCCCCCCAAAAAAAAACCTAATCCCTCCCTCCCTGGATACGCCACTGTCTACCCGACCATTCAATTCTGACTGTAGGTACAATTTGTGAATTTGGTGCACTGATGCAAAAATGCTGCTGCCGCACACATCTCAAAGTTGACTTCTTCATCCCAAGTTACATAATACATATATAAAAATTGTAATTTTTAGTTATAGAGACAAACACAATATTATAGAGGTATGGGCACAAGCGTATTCTCACCATACATTCATCAGTGTCCTTGTCCTGGTATGTTGGGTCTTTGTAAATACATGTACCGATGCATGCACATTTGCGCAGAGTTTCCAATTGTTTCCCGTTCTTTTTATAGTTCTATCCTCTAGAGCGCCATCGGCCCATCGCATAAGTTCTTACACGTTGTTAGAAAATTTGGTGGGCTACTACTTTTCTTCTCTTAAATTTTTCCGCCATGGTATTTAAAATTATAGTAGTTTTTTTTGTTGTTACTTGTATAAGTTATTTGTTCGACTCGTCATTTGTCACGGGCTCAATTACGAAGTCACTCGTGACAAAAACTGTAGTGCGGCTACTTTTTCATCTATCCTTTCCAACTATTTTTTCTCTGTCCAAGCCGGTCGCCCTTCTGTTATGAAAAAGGCAGCCTCCATGTATACTTTTCCACTTTTCTGAACTGTCAGCCATCTATATGTACCACCTCCGCCTCTGTCTCCTCCCTGCCTGTTAATCCCTCCTCCCTTTCGAGGATGAAAAACCAGGCCTTCATACTGTATAATCTTTTGAAATCAAAACTGTGTGCAATCTAATCCCTCCATACCCGCCTCTCTCTCATGCCGGTAAAAATTGTCAATTTTTGCATGTGAATCACGATAAATTTTCACGTATCACGTTAAGACACTTATAGGTTGAAACATGAAAAGCCAAAATGAAAGCAGATTCTGTTGTAGGTAGTGTTTCATCTTGAAAAAATGATTTAGAATCTCATGGTACCAAACTACCAACAGTGTTAGTTTGAAATGAAAAATAATCATTATATTCAAAAGAATTTAGGCTGCAAGTCTACAGTAGGTACGGTCTCAAAACTGACAGATACCTACTGCAGGAAAATGTGTACAAGTATTAGTACGCACCGCATAACTTGATTTTATTGTGGCATAGGCCTATACTTCTACTTAATGTGTGGAAACTGGCGAGTAAGTTTATTTTATTATCATTACTAAGTACCTATTTTAAAAAGTATTCACTACCTAGTTCATTCTTGACTGTATATTTTGTATAAACAGGTATAAAGTGCTACGAAGTGCGAGTGAATTCACCCTGTCCAGTAAATGATTTTTCTTGCAATGAGGGCAATGAAAGAGGCAACTTTGGAGAGACTAAAATTTTCAACGGGCAGTAATTCTATTGAATTATGACCATTATATCTTATTTGATGTAAGGAAGCTGCGTTCGTTGTAGTAATAATAATATGATTACAAGTTACAGATAAGGTTGAAGCTTATTTGAGATGATTAGTTAGTAGAAAGCATGCGCAATACGCACACTGCAGAATGATATTATCATCATGAAGCAATATAGCAATAAAGCATGGAATAACGTCATTCTACATTCAGTACGAAGGTATACTTCGTGGAAAACGATAGGTAGCCGTTTCTTTACAGATGAGTTTTGTAACTTGAATTTCGCGAGAACTGTCATTTCATTTAATAAAATACAGAACTTTCAAACGGGTAATATCTATCTTCGGAATTGTTTTAGAAAAATGTCGACCTCTGATGATCAGCTGACTATGCGGTGTAAACCACGATGAGCTACAACTGGTCGAACGGGAATACATCGTTCTCGCCCTTCAATCGTTGCAGTATGTTATCGGTTTTCGGAGTTCGCCGGTTCAAACTAATGTAATTCCAGTCGTGAAAATGTCGCAGTATTACATGTTATAACAAGAAATTGGCGTCAATTCTTGAATATACACACGTATACACACGTAATGGCGTAAGTAACAGACTTATTTTTTTCCAAGTTGAAGAATTGTGATCGTATCTTCAGGAAAACACACCGATTTGAAAGAGAGATTCATACTCATTATGAATCGCTGATTTATAGACTAAAACTTCCAAGTTCCAAAAGAAGAACCTTTCTTTCGGGAAATGCATTCGCTTGCCTGTATCGTAGGCCTAAGTATACCTACCTACAATAAATATTACAAGGCATGGATTGATAAGAAACTAAATTTCTTCATGGTGTGGCATCGTGGGCTGGACTTCATTTAAAACGTTCACGATGAAGTCATAAAATACAAAATAGAAGTTTTGCAACAAATCATGATACAACCTTGAGGTTATTGGCTTTATAAACGAAATGTTTTGTAATGAGCGGTAAGGCGTAATCAAGTTTAATTATTGATCTCAGAAGTCTCATTTTCTATCTATAATTCTTTAGAGAAGGAAGTAAACATCAACTATCTACGCCGGTATCTGTAATACGGTACTCATCGTTTTCGATTTAAAATAATATTCATTTTTCGAAATTCGTATCCGACCTGATTTGCTCATGATTCCTCTTCTATATACAGTGATATAAAAGAGTTTGAAAGATGTAGAGAGAAAAAGGCAGAAGAGCGTTCAGAAGTGAACGGAATCGAGAAGTTTTTCTGTAATTTTCTCAATAAAAATAAATATTTCGTGATAATCTCTTTATTAACTTATTTGCCTCATGTCATGAGTAATTTGAGTTGTTTGACCTTCAGATTTGAATTTTCCTCCCAACATAATTATAGTCATCTTTGAAAACTTATTTGTTGTTTCATTATCAGTTTTTTTTTCTTCTATTTTCTCCTACGGTACCTACCTTGAATGTGAGATTTTTTCACCAGATAAGGTTATTTATTAGTTGTTACAGATAAGAATTATTTCTCGAGCTTCATGGAGATTGCACGTCGACTTCTCTCTACATTCGTTCTGAATTAATTGAAATTTTTATTCTTATCTAACGCTTTCAGTTACGAAAATAAAACAAATTGTAACTTACCCATCTACGCATATGTTGTGGAAAAATTAGTTGTTATAGCCTCTGTTATGAATTTTTTTCTTTGCGGTAAATGGGTACCTACTTGTAGCTATAGCTATTTTTACTTCAGTTATAGAATTCTATTCAATAATATTTTGTTTTGTTATGATATAACGGTATTCAACATGCGTATACTATAATTGGAAATAACAGGCGCAGTCTTTATTTGTTTTCATAACTAGTTTTTTTTTTTTTTTTTCTATCAAAGAGTAAAACATTTTATTATTTTAGAAAATTCAATGGAAAATTTTTGATTTCATTTTATTGAAAAATTAGAATCAATTACGTAAATTATTGCGGAAATTTTAATTTATTCGGAAGCAGGGTTTCACACATTCTCTTGTTTGGAATAAGTACCTACTGATACGATGAGAAAATCAAATTATCAGTCTTCGAGCAAATACCTATAGGTCGCGACTTTTGGAAAATTTGCCCTCAACCAATATTATTCTTGAAAAATTCAATCCATCCTAGTCAAAATTATCTAAGAATTTGAAGCACCTTAACACCTCGCCGGTTGAAAGCTACTTCCTTTGGTAATATTTGAAGAGACAATGAACGATTGTCAACTTATTTTTCTAATAAAGAAGTCTATATTATAATGCTCAACTGAGTTCAACGACTCTGCCGTCTGATAACACAAATTTTTATTGAAGACTCACAATTGTTGGTCTTGAAATGATCGTTTTTTTTTTTCTCTAGATGTATTTGTTTGTTTTTATAATTGTTTGTGAGCCGGCGTATAAAAATTCGTATTATCACATGGCAGTGCCTTCCAAGTTGAACATCAAAGAAACTTACCGTCTGGACAAAAAGTCTATTTAAATTATTGAGTGAGGCCGTAGCTGTCTGCGTGATCCTCCCAAAATATTCATGATCAGTAAGTGTGAGTAGGTACTCACTTGATTGACTCTAATTGACTCTCTGTAGGACCCGTATCATTAAAGTCTTTTGTTTTTTGTTGCTCTTTATTCTTTTCTTAGGTAATTTGGTTTAATCAAAAACAGATTGCTCAGAAAATCTGAATGTTGATAATATTAGTAGACGTATACGATTACAATGAAAAAATTACGAGTGAAATTCTATGAAGGTATTTTTGTATTTGTTTTCAGAGCTCGAGAACACAGTCCAATGCTTCAAAAATCCGATAATAGAGATTATGTCAGTGATGTGGAACACAATAATACAATGAAAACAGTCACTGAAAAAAGTCATAACTATATACTTTCAATTTTGTGCGTTCTTTTCGGAATTGGAACATGGCTGCCGATAAATGCAATATTTACCGAAATGCCTATTTTTGTGCACATTTCTCCCGAAGGCTGGAGTCTGCCATCTTACTTTACTCTTTCTGTTCAGATTACTAACATAGTTCCACTGTTATATTACTGTTTCCACAAAGCTCTGGTAAATTCGCAATCGTTTCTCATTTGCCTATTTTTGTGCTTAAGCACAATCTCAATATTTTTACTGTCCTTCACTTACGATATTACGACTGTGATATTTGGGTATTCGCACAGTGTCTACTTTTTCTTCCTCTCAATTTTCCCCGCGGCCTTGGGCTGTATTAGTTCAGTTCTCTTCTTGCCTTTCATGCAAAACTTACCTGAATTGTACTTGATCCCGTTTTTCATTGGTGAAGGACTCAGCGGTCTGATTCCAGGTACGTAAATATAGTCATAAAGTTATAGCCTTATTTTACGGGTGATGATTAAGAATTGTTCATTTTACGTACTCGTGAGCGATTAAGCCCGAGAGTTCAAAATTTTGGTAGCCTTGCGTATTTTTGGGGTAATCATGTATGACGAGTTTGCCATTGACTTGCAGCAAATCTTTAATTCATTTAATCGGCTTGAACGAAACGCTCTTTTCTCGAGGGGGGGGGGACCTCTCACGTACACGGTGACTGTCAAAAATTGAATGTTGTTTGTTTTATTCGACGAAGCGAGCCCAAGCTTTCACTGTGAACTTCCTTGAATTTTAAAAGTCTTTCTCTTGACTTTTTATTTTTTGCAATTGTTCAATACCTTTACGCCTTGTCTATTTTTTTACAGGTCTTATTAGCGCTGTGCAAGATCATGATCAAGAAGTTTGCAAAAATGGACAAAAAGAGCGTATTCCTCCACGATTTGGAATTTCCGTTTTTCTCATAATTATTGGTTGTTTGATGGTCTTATCAACCTTGTCTTTCATTTATCTAAATTACTTCTCTAATTTTGTGGAAAAAGTCGAAACGGTACCAAAAGAAAACAAGAATTACCAGACAGGAACCCCCGATCCAGAACCGTTGCAATATGGAGCCATTTCAAAGCGATACATCATTATACTTTTGTTCATGCAAACGAGTATCAATTGCTTATCAAACGGAATTCTGCCCAGCATTCAAAGTTATTCAGTCGCGTCTTATGGAGCGGGATCTTATCATTGGTCTGTGTTGCTTAACCTGATCACCAGCCCTCTGGTGATGTACATTGCATTTTTCGTACCCTTTGTTTCAACGAAAGTACTTAGCATATCAATGGTGCTGCTGTTATTTTGTACAATTTATCAAGTCCTAACGGCAATTATGCGGCCTCCTCCGATGGTCGAAACGACTGCTGGCGCTTTTATCATTGTAAGTTGCACAAATTAATTTCTTTATGAATGTACATTGTACCTTGCAGGTTAATTCTTGGGTGCCATTTTAGTGTTTTCGGAAATTAGTAATTTGTGATACCGTATTTCTGGGAATATAACCCGCCATGGCACATAACCCGCAAGCAAGTTTTGAAGACCTTCAAAAAAAAAAAAAATTTCCACGTATATAAGTCACATCAAAATTGACATTCAAATGGTAATTTTTCGTCTACTATTCACGTACGTTACGACTGATTTTGCAGTAAAAAAGAGTTATTTTCGTCACATGAAATACAAATTCTTATGAACGAGAAATAATACTTGCTAACCGTTCTTGAATGCTAAAATTACGATCACATCCAGCCATGAGACAAACAAAAAATGAGAAAATAAAATTCAGGTTTAAATTTTTCACTTCTCCCATGATAAGTGGATCGCCCATGTATAAGGGGTAAGGCAGTGGTTTACGAGTCTGTAGGTCAGACCAATAGGCGAAATAGGCGGCCAAATTTTAGGAGCGGTCAGGGATTTTCCAGAAATAAATTTTTTTGCTAAAGACAAGAACAAAACTAATATAACGAAACACCGGCTTGCGCAAGAAGTGAGAATGATCACAAAAATATGTGCTCTGTGCTGACTAGTTGACATGTCCATATTCTCACTTATTAACCTAATCTAACATAAAATTGTTCGCCTAGGGCGGCAAATTGGGTAAAGACGACCCTGCGAGTCAGATAAGTAACAATAATTCGCGAATTCATCTTTATATGGAAAAGTCGGACTAAAAATTACGAAGAAAAAAGCACACACATTTTCTTTGTGTTGAAGGCCATTTTATTAGATTAGTAATGTACGTCGTAATTATTCCGCATAAAAGCAGAATAATTTTACCCGTCCTTTTTTTAGCACGCTTTCAACTCAGTTAAACCTACTTAAGCAGTGGCTATCTTGAAATTCTATTTCATTTCTAATCGAACAAATATTTTGATATCAAAACTAAAATTGATTATTTGTTCAATCTGCCATAGTTGATTCGTATTAAGAAACAATTTTTTTCTTCTGCAGGTCCTAATTTGGATGATGAGTGCTGGTCTAATATCATACACCAAATTATCGATAGCATCGATTTTTCGACGTAAACATAAGGCAGGTTTGATTAATTATGGTTTTATGACTCAAGTCGGTTCAATGCTCGGAGCAGTACTATCGTTTATTTTGATAAATTTTCTTCATATATTTCAAGAAGAGCCAGAGAAAAAATGTACCTGATTATGTTACCGTATAGAATAGTTGTGATGACTGTAAGAATATTGTGCATTCTTTTTCAAGATTTTTAGCCAAGTGTAGCACAGATGAATCTCATTCAAAATAGTGACTTTTTTCTAATTATATAAGATTTCAAATCCCCCTCCCCTTCAACCGATTTCCAGTAGGTTCACTTAAGAATTCAGTTTTAATAAATATAAAACTTAGTTTTTAATTCCCGTTAGACCGAGAGTCTTCAAACACGAGAACAAACGTTTTTGATTTGAATTCAAATGTCTATTAGTTATACATCCCTCTCTCAGGTCTTTACCATTCCGGTAATAAGTAAGACTTGTTAACGAAATATTATTTACGATTTAAAGGGCGGTTTACAGGATCAATAAAAATGCTCTTTATTGGATGCTTTGTCAATAAGAGTGACCATGTACACAGAAAAAACGTCATTATACCTAGGTAATAATGATTCAATGTTTCATGTAGTCAATTGATGATTCAAAGCATTTCGAATTAATGACATCATTTTCCGCACTTAATGTATCACCCCTCTTGAAAATTCTGATTCTTTTATTTGATGTATCACCGTACTTTTTTTTCGAATACATATAAATACAAATTACAAAGAATGAACAGATGATCAATTAGTTCCTTTGTAATTTCTGTAGATCCTTGATTTTCGATTCCTACTTTCGTATAGTTTTAAGGATCCTTTTTCATTCTTGATGAACCATGATGGCGTTCGTGCACACAAATACTTACAAATACATAATTTATGATTTAGAAATCGAGTGTCATTTTCTAGTTCAATGTTCTCGTTTATTGTTTTGATAATAATTGTCGACTTCATCGATCTTACATTGTTACGTTTATAAAATTAATATAATTTAGACTGAGTATCTGCGTGTTCATTGTTACTACCTTTTCTCTTCAATATTCTATTTTTTCAATAAAGAATCGATTTTTTCCTACAGAAAATCTTATTATTTTTCCTGAAGAAATTTATGTTCTTCATTTACTTTCCTTTCCCATCAATTGTTGTGAAAATAAGGACTCGCTCCGTCGTGCATAATCTTGGTCAACTTTGAATCTTGGAGAATATTTATTAGAGTCGTAAAAACAGAAACTTGGTGATTCTGAAAATTTCTAAACGTAAAATTAAAAGATACGCTCATTGAGCAAAATCTCGACCGAATATACCATATATGACGATTTAATCAAATTATATAAACGCATTTCAATAATAGAAAAAATACAATCCTTCAAACCAATATTTGTTCCAACAAATCATAAACTTTTATACACTAAACCTAATAGAAGAAATATGATGGTTGCAATCGATAGGATTTTTCGGGTCGCATTAGTTTGATTTCCTATGTCGCCTCCCGTCTGTTGAGTAGAGTGTTGATTTCCACTCGATGAAAATATATTAGTTGTTAAATGATTGGGCATTGATGAGTTCAATTGCGACTGTCTTCTTGAGTGACATACACGTATCGTGTGGTGCAGCTTGGATTGCGGTTCCGTATTTTTCACATGTACAGGACAAGACTCGTTGGGAACTCGTAACATTTCTAAAGGTGTTGTAGACGATGCACGTAGATCGTTTGCATTTGGAGTGCTTGTGACTGCTGTTATTCGTTGACTATGAATTTGCTCTTCCTCTCGTGGCGAAACATTTTCATCTTCGGTATCATCACTGTCTTCCAATTTGTATCTACCATTCGCTTTGAGAGAGCAACTTTGATCAGACCGAGTTACCAGAGTCGGATTCTTCAAGAGCAGTGGTTCTTGTGATTCGCACACGTTGTCGCCTAACCCACCGATAGAATCTTTGTACTTATCAGCCATTTGTTGAACCGCTGGCAACAATTGGCACGCACAACCTATCGCTCTCGAAACGTCATTGTCACAGTGGTGATTCATAATGCACGCATTTTTCGTTCTCCTTTCTTTTTCAACTTATAATTTTGTTTCGTACAATCAATGAAATCTCAAATCATTAATCAATCAGTATGAGATTGCTAAGCAGATTTTTTTAGTGTACCGGTAATCTCAACTTATTATCGAGGCCTGACAAATGAAAGAGACTTTTTGAATAAATTTCAAGTGTAGTTATGGTGGTTACCGCTGTAATTAATTGACCGTTATAGTTTAACCGGTTGGAAAAATTAAGGTTTCAATTCTTTTGAAGATGCGTTTCCTTGTTGGAGTGATTTTATACGACTCTGTAAAAATGTACCCCATTCGGAATCTGGTACTTCGGCGGCCCAAACTGGTATCGAACCTACTGGTAAGGTTACATTAACCATTGCTGCTCTGACTTGATCAAAATTCACCTCAATATCTCTCGGCGGATGAGTGATCTGGTTAAGGAATAAAGAAAAGAGATAATGTCAATACCAAGTAAATTGCTCGCTGAGACTATAAATGATATATAAAGACGGGCCTTCTTTTATTTGATTTAAATTCTTATTCATGAATAATTACGGAGGAAAACAAAATGGAAGCTCTTCTTTTCTTACAGAGTAAAATTGACATACTTTAGGTCGCACACTGAGTAATGCACTTATGCTGGATGCTGAACTGTTTTTAGAAAATCGAGTTTCAAACCAGTCATCCTCATACAATTCGCAATATTTCATTAAATCTTCATGCTACAATTAAATCATGAATCGGATTGACTAAGATTTTAGTCGGAATTTCGCTACAGGCTCTTAAAGGCCTCAGAACTGAGAGCTCGCAATCAGACAGAAACAAAGAATACGTAAGGGCTAAAAAGATGAAATTTCTCAAGAAATCGAGCGACCAACCTAAACATATAGGTATCGAATGCAATAACTCTAACATAGCTGGTGTTTTTTGAGATTAGGAAACTGTTGTTCCTTTCTAGAATTACAAGCAACCGTTGTTTAACGCGATGTTAAAAGTAATGGGCAACGTTTTCGAGAACTTGAATAATGTACAATGACTAGATGCGGGGAACTTCGGTTCTACTTACAGGAGGAGAATCATCCATTTTATCGTTGTCTGTACTGTTCGGGAATTCTGATGCATCTCTTTCGTCATCTACAGGTACACGTTGATTGCTTTCTTCTTCTAGCATATCCTAGAAGTAATTCACAACGCTTGTTAGAATGCTGTACAACAATAAGCAGAGTCACTAACAAGACAATAGAACCAGTATTTACTTCGTCTTCGTCATTCTCTTCGATTTCTAAATGTCCTGGAGCATCATGATCAGTCAAGAGCTGATATCCATCATTTTCTAACGCATTACTTTCAATTTGGACATCTTGATCTTCGTTATCAGATTCAGGTAAGAATACCATCCCAGGAATGGCGAGTTCTGCCGTTGGAGAGTGATCTCTGACAGAATGTTCAGGTAGCCATGAACGACCCATTTACGTAGCTACACTAAAACGATTTCTTAATCTAGAAAATGGAAGTACAATTCAAGTGAATTCGTGACATGACAATCATAGAAACTCTTATGAATTAAGTATTAACAACTCGATCAGCTGACTTACGTTGAGGGGACTTTTCTGATAACAATACGCCTCCCCCGTTCACCGTGACGTGTCCCACCTCTTGCTTCATTTCGCACCTCAATGGTGATAAAAAATCAATTCATCATCAAACATTATTTTTCGCCGTACTCTCATAGCCGATTCTCTCTCATCTCACTGCGATAACGATTCAGTCAGGAAAGGACAATAATAGAGTTCTGCATCATTTTCAGGAAAAAAATACCTTCCATGGAATAAAAGTTGGTCTTCTTCCAGAAGGTCTCAAAGTATGGTTCCTTACATCGTTGATGCCGCTATCTCAGTAACGTCCACTTGATTTACAAATATTCCACTTTTTGCATGAGTCAATCTAATTCACGTAATCGAAAAAAATGTCGGCTTGGGAAGGTACGCAATTACTATCTGAGTAAACTTCCAATTTGTCGCTGTCTAACAATAATATAATTCTCCATTTTCAGATTTACGAAAACAAGCTAGAAAGTTGGAAAATGAAATCGACCTTAAATTGGTGGCATATAGTAAACTTGGAACAAATTCGTCACCGTTCTTCAATAATGAACAGTACGTATAGCATGATTTTTTGTCCTTTGTCCCTGTTCTCTGGAAATTGAAACTATTTATATTTCAGTTCGGATGCTGCACCATTGATATCTGGTGAGGATAGACTGGAAAATATGACTGAAGAATTAGAGCTTCTTCTGTCAAAACTGACCACAGTGAACGAGAAACTTTCTGAATTGAGTGAGACTAATGAAAATGTTGGAAGTTCTGCTATGCGACATGTACTTCAAAGACATCATGATATCTTGCAAGATTACATGCAAGAATTTCGTAAAACATGCGCCAACTTGAAAGCTCGGCGAGAACGGGAGGAACTCTTACACAGTGTTCGTAAAGATATTGAGTATGTATAGGAGCTCTCTGTCTCAGTTTTGATTTGTACCGTTTTCGACATACTATGTTCAAATCTGTGCTTTATTCTAGTACCTATAAAACTACATCCGGTAGAAGAATGGATTTGTACATGAAAGAAAGCGATCATATTCGAAAGTGTGTATCATAAGTTATGTTTGTTAATCCTCATACAATCATATTGTTTTTCCAATTTTCACACTTGGTTTTCAGTTCTGATCGAATGGTATCTGATCAAATTAATATAGCCATGGAAACGCGCGACAATCTCATTTCCCAAAGACATCATTTCAAGCGAATTCAAACTCGAATTCACGATCTTTCCAGTCGATTTCCGTTGATCAACAACTTGATGCAGAAAATTCATTTACGACGTCGACGTGATTCGATCATTGTTGGCCTAGTGGCAGTTATTTGCCTTGTTTTAATTCTACTTTATCTATTCCATTAATTAACTGTGGGTATTGCTTTCACTTTTTATATTGGTGAATTTGGTGGTTAGGTGCGTATATTTTCTACGATTTGCAGAGACGGTAATGCAATACGGAATTTATGATGACTTGCGAATCCTTCTACCTTATAACTTATCATGTTAATTACAATTTTCACGAGAAGAATGAAACTGTTGAGTTTTCAAGACTGTTGAAGATAATGTAATTTTTTTTCCATTTGTCTGTGATTTCCCGAGGGTTACGTAGTTCGATAAATTTATGATAGAAACTCAATTTCGAATGATAACATATTGTAACTGTATTTTACATATTATAAAGAAATGTTTAAAATAAATACATAATAACATTATAACAATACAATCATATCAAATGCTCGATAAGTAATAATTTCATACTTTCGTAATGGTAAAATACAAAATGCCAAATGAAGGAGATGATCGACCCGAGTTGAGTTTCGATTTGAATCACACTCACAAGCTTTCTCTTGGAATATTATTCGGTATGCCGGTTTGAAACATAATTTTGACAATGCACGAACAAAAATATTTAAACCAGATTCACGAGTGACTCGGTATAAGCGGTCATGGTTTCTTGTACTCGACTTTTTCTATTTTCACTTCATCGCCATGTAATTGATACGCATACAACACAACTGTGGTATTTTGAATATCCATCATCACGAATGATGGTATGACTGATCTGAAATAATTCGGAAACTGATTACAGATAGCAGCAGAAGGAATGTGTGACGAAATTACGTTTTTTTTTTTTTTTTTTAGAGGAATATCCATATAAGTGCGACAGATGGCAATCTGTCTTCTTTAAAAAACACACACAAGGCATCGATACAGTGATCTTGGTATACCTAGAGGACGAAATTGAAGAAATGAAATCTCGTAGTCGCAGTGCGGGTGATCAGAAATTTCATGATTCGTAACTTTCTTCTGGATAATTGAACAAATCCTCACATCGATTGTTTAAACCGAACTAAATTAGAAAATTTTGGAAGACTCAACATAGAAACTTACAAGTCTAAGGGATTGAAAGCACCCGTAGCTGAACCAGGATTCAAATAAAACTTATTATCCAACTCGTAGGCATCAAAGCGATGAGTGTGCCCAGAGATCAGAATATCCACGTCCAGTTGTCTTTGAATCAACGCTAAAGCTTCAGGATCACCATGAGGAACAACTTGATGACCATGACACAATCCAATTCTCAGTTCGCCAACTGTAACCACTTTTTGTTCTGGGTAGTTGGCATTCTGCTTTTACAAAATGAAATATTGATAAAACGTCTTCAATATCAAATTGAGAAATACAGTGAACATACTTCGTCGAAATCTCCTCGTACTACGTGTACATCATTGGAAATTGTTTTCAAGAAATCGTAAGAATCCTTCGAACACAGATTCCCAGTGCATAAAATATGTTGAACTTTACTAGGGCTTAGAAGTTTTTTGAACTGGATAGGTAAACCACTTGAACGATGGGGAATGTGCAAATCTCCAATTACCAGCACAAGCTGTAATTTGAGGAATACGAACGTCAATTTTTGGAAAAACAAACTTAATCAAAGACAACGGAAGTAGTGATATGAATATCCTTTACCATGGTTAGGACTAAACGTTCAGAGGTTCTTCAAATGTTGAAATTATGATGAAAATCGGAATACAGACGTAATATTACAACTCATCTCAGCTTAGCTAATCTCACATTATTCACCTGCAGCGAGAAAATTATGTTATTTTATTGCACAAGAAATTATTATGAGAAAATACTTGACAACAGTGGCCGTTCGGCAATCTCTCAAGTCTGACGATGAATATGCTTTATTATCGATAACACGAAATCAACAAGAATGAAGATTACAGCCAGAGGAAACGGAAAAGAGACAGACGCCAGACGTGGACGTCCTCTTAAGTCCTCTTCAGCTCCATAGGTAGCGCTAGTATCGGTGTGAGCTTGGGTATGTTGGATAGCCATAGTGGTTGCATAACTCTGCCTTGTACAAACCGAAGAGTTGAATTAAGAAAGAATTAACAAGCACCATATGGTCGGGTAGAAAGAGAACTTTAGCTCGATTTAGGGACCTTTTTCGATTATTAGTATTAGTGATTCAAGTTTAGCACGCTCTCTTCTTCATCTGGTGAAAATTCCAAATTATTCTGATGAATACCTATGTGCGTAAAACCATATTGAAGTGGAGCATCTATCCCTAGTCTGTACCAAGATTTCATCTCATGTATGGAGTAGTAAAATGGCGGCAAACAAGGTTTTTTGTTTTTTCAAACAAGGCGTGCTAGTTGTGCTGAATTCAAACATTACCGGTACCTCCAGATAAGCTTGAAGAACAATGAAAATTGGACCCTTCTTAGCCAAACCCAACCAAGCGACATGATAACGATCTGGAGAACAGGAGAAATGTTTATTCACTATAAGTGGAGATTATCCTATTCCCCAGATCGTTATCATGTCGCTTGTTGTTGGTTGGGTTTGGCTGAAAAGGGTCCAATATTGATACATCAGATGGCATCGCATGTACATTTAGTTAGGCTTTATGTCATTTCCCATGCCTATTATATATATAGCCATGACAATAAACTTTAACCTTCTGAGAAACTCACTTTTTTGAGTATCTTAACTCATTTCAACTCAAAATGTTGCAAACTGTGGACAGTTGCAAACCGCGTAGATGCTCCCTATGTCAATTCAACATTGTAAGACAGAACTGTCCATTGGGACTCGCATACAGTAATTTGAGAAAGCAACCGCACGCACTGCAGCTGTGCTAAACTACAATCATCATTGACCATATTAAACAAGTGCAAAGCGCAAGCCTGTGCGTGGGCGCTGCCTGTTTACTGTGGTGGAAAGTTGTCTGTTATCAGTCAACAATCATCCCAGATACCACTGAAGACACTTGTGCCTGTGTAGTGTTGTTAACAATCTCAAAAATATGATCTCTGCGGCACCTACAATGGCATTTGTATTTTTTGCCACAACCACAACTGTTGAATTATCACTGCTGAATGTAGATTATCATTTCATTTACTCGCACTATTGTCTAATAATAGCCCCATAAATCCCCCCCCCCCTCTTCACTCAGAACAGAAGATAATATGTGGAAGTTTGAAAAACGTGTAGATAGATCATGGAGGTCATTTCTCATTTAACATGACTCTCCATTATTCTCCAAATTACACCACAAATATCCCAATAATGGAGGATGAAGAATAAATTTACAATACAAAATGGAGGCATAGATGGGCTAGAAATACACATACTATAATATTTGAGCCAATTTTGATTTTTGAAGATGAAATGAGGAGAACAACTATACGAGAATATTAGAGACGTTACAAATAAAAGGCGTTGTCTTCTGATCTGAGTCCCATTCCCATCTTTACCAATCCCATAATTTAGGTCCCCGCGTCAAGAAACATGTTGCGGAAATTCTAAGTCCAACGGCTTTTGAAATTTTGTAACTCATTCAAAAAAGCGAGAAGGTAAGCACCTTTATTGTAGTTTAGAATGTGACCAGACAGAGAAATCTCATGTCTTAAAATAGTGTAGGTACCTAGATAATGAAATTGAAAGAAAACAAGAAAGAAAAAAAAATGTAGGAAGGCTGTCAATACTTTCAATGCTGGAGAAGTCCATTTAACCACGTGCGGAGAATCTTATCCTCTCAGTCTGTACAGATTAATTCAGTGTCAAGACTGACAGCGAGAGCGTAGTGCATTGCTGTGAGATGGGGAGGAGAGATAGGACCGAGATATTTTTAGAAAATATGAAAAACGTTATTTTTGCATCAGTATTTTATAGAAGTTCTATTGAGCCTTTTGTTAGTTTCATGCGTGGCACTGACAGTTGAACGTAGAGCTATAAAATTAATTATAATTATAAAAATTTGTAGGTGCCGAGAATGATTGGTTGATGAAATGAAGCTTTTTCGTTTAAAATGAAGAAGACTTTTGAACAATTTTTAGTTAAGTAAGTGGCTAAAGAAAATTGTAAATGTAGAATTTTTGGGTCTCGCGTACTAACTTGTAATATGGACGTGAGAACATTTCCAAAAGTTTTGTAATTTTCGAGTAATTGTTGAGGGAAATTTTGCCTCTGTGGACATCTGAATGGAAATATTTTCTTCCAACTAGAGGGTAAAATTTCACGTTTTCTCGAACGATTTGGTTGCTTCTTTTCTAGTTTCACAATTTTCGGTTATTCATTTGTAGGTA
Source organism: Aspidiotus destructor (assembly GCA_035079395.1). Classification (NCBI taxonomy): domain Eukaryota; kingdom Metazoa; phylum Arthropoda; class Insecta; order Hemiptera; family Diaspididae; genus Aspidiotus; species Aspidiotus destructor. The sequence continues at coordinate 1,757,864 of JAVHKZ010000003.1, read as the reverse complement.
TAATCAATACCTGATTGTCTTCCTTTTTCTTTTGTTTATTTTTTTTTTTTTGGGTGGTGCCGACAATACCCTTTAAGCCAATTACCTCCGACACCACCTTTGACTTTGTTGCGTTGATGAACCCCCAATATTTTGCCATGTTAGCTTCGCTTAACTCAGACAAATTCCTAATATCAAAAATAATATCGACATCGATATAAATAAGTTGCCGCACCAAAATTGAAATTCTTGGAATCCGAATGAAAATTTGTACGAAATTCAATGCGAGTACATACCTACATTATGTTTCTGTCGTTTTTTCTTGATCATTTACCGCGGTAAAATATACCTGTACATCACCTTGTCGTTGTGATGTACCTACTGTGTATGTGAATTATCAACAGAAGTGTCGAAATATAATGTGGCCTACTGTGAAAAATTGACAGTTTTTCAAATAAATAAAAAGCGCTATCAATTTAGTAGGATCAATGATATCATTGTATCTTTTTGGAAACATGTGCCTGATATAATTTGATAGGTCAACTACTTATTAGCTACCAGAAAATTGGCTACAACTCGTTATTATTATTTTTTAGGCCTACATTTTTCAAGTTATAGTCTAAAATTATTTTTTCATCATCCTCGCAGGTAACGTTCATTCTTCAAAGTGACTCGGCTTTGCGGATTGGAAGACACAAATGTATCAACCACCGTAGATTTTGGTGCTGATGATGGATAAACGACGTAAAAGTCGTCGAAGCGCAAAGCCGAAGAAATCGTGGTTTCAAAAATGTAAAGACTGTTTGCGCCAATTTATCGCATTTCTCTTCAGTAACGTCGGTATCATATGTCTCGTTGTTGGTTACACTTTGGCTGGAGCGGTTATGTTTAAAAAAATCGAGGGTGAAAATAATGAAGATAATTTCAAGAACGAATTACAAATTCTTTACAACACGACTCTGGAGAATATGTGGAATCATGCTTCAGCGATGACCGACTCACAAAATGGGACTGATTTCGAGGAAATGGCCGAACATGAACTGAAAAAGTTTCAAAATATGGTCACAAAGGGAATAAAAATCAGCGACTATGACGGTAAAAAAGTTTATTCAGAGCGATGGTCTATTTATGCAGCTTTTCTCTACTGCCTTACTGTCATCACTACGATAGGTAAGTTAGAATTGGGAATTCGAATTTTAATATCAGAGGGGGTTCAGAATACGTTCACATAGAATGCGAATCTTCTCTCGATAGTTTTAGGATTCCTCTTGGATCTCACGTAGGCCTATTTAGATTATGATTAGTCTTTTTTCTTCTACAGAAGTTGAGCAATAACATTTTGGTAAGCTATATGCGTCTTTTAAGAATTCAAGATTCAGGTCCTCTACGGTAGAGAGCTTGGAAATTATCCCATTTCTACTACAGACACATCTCAAGTTTGATATACTGCAATATTGTGTTCGAATTTTCATCGCTTGAAAATTAGAATCTTATGAGATGCGGTACTCTTCATTGCTCGTGCTTGTAATACGAAGATCAACCCTTTCCCTTCTCCCATATCAATTACTAGTCTAAAGTCTATTTTTTATTTTGTTGAGGGCTAAACATTTTTGGACTTCATTTTCCATTCGTAGGCCGACCGATTCGAGTTTTGATTCCTATCCTCTGTCTCCGACATAAAACACGGGAGTCAAAGTTTCTCAGAAATCGTATACCCTTCATCCAGTAAGTCGAGGCTTGAGGTCTCCAAGTTAGCCTATTTATTATTCTTGCTTTCTTTTCGATAGAAGTTACATCTCAAAATAAATTGAAAGTCTCTATCATTGAAACTATAAAGGGTTAAAGCATTCTCGGAGAAGTCGAAAAAATTATTTTCAAGTCTGCGGCTCACTCCCTAAATTTTGAGGAACCGGAGCTAGGAGGTGGAGCTATAATTTGATCTTGAAAAGAGCCGAAAACCCCGCTTTTTTGGTCAGCTCCTCAGCTCTTTGGAAGTTGCACCGCTCTTTCCTTTTCAAGAAGCTCAGGAGCTGCTTTTCAGTCAAAATGACAAAAAAAAAAGAAAAATTTAATTTTTCATAATATTAGCTATGCTTATTTTTTCTTCTCCTCGAGGCTCCGCTCAAAAGATCAAGAGCTTCAGTTAGCTCCGGCTCCGCTCCAAAATCCAGCTTTTTGGCTCCGCTCCGCTCTCATGATGAGAGCTTCAGCTCCGGCTCTGCTCTTCAATTTTCGAGGAGCCAGGAGCTGGAGCCGGAGCCGGAGCCAGAAATCACTGGCTCCACAGGCTTGTTATTTTACAAGTCGGTAAAGATTGTAAAAGATGAAAGATTGCTAAATCTTGCTGAACTTTCTTCTCAGTCTAGCCAGGTAGGTTCCTCGAGGATATGAAAATCTTTCCTAGCCAGATCCCCAGACGCGGATGATTTCCTGAACAAGAAAAGTAATCATATCGATTTATCATTTTAAAAATGGATTTTATTTGATGCGTCCCAATGTTTATGGCGAGAGATAGTCAGCAATCTTTCAAGTAAATGTTGATTTCGGGATCCTCGTGTCACTGTTTGTGGCTTCATCCAACAACTTGAAGTTGGAACACTCGGAAAATTTCAATTCGTGATGAGCTTAAAGCAGAGGGAAAAATATGATAGTATAGCTTTGAGGTACATGAAAGAGGGAACAGGGACTTTTCAATGAACTGCAGGACTTGAGACTATCTTGGTGCTAGAGTATCACAGATAGAGGATGGGTGTGAAAAATATTTTAAAATGTAGTCTCATGAGTCATGGCCGTCTCAAAGGAAGGCCGGAACATGCACAGAACGGCAACGCTGTGAGAGTAGGCCGACTTTTACATGTGCTCTTATGGGGAAAAAGTGGTTTTTTGAGAATCAGTGAGTATCTGTTGAATTTGGTGAAAAAAGAAAAATTGAAGAGAACAAAAATTGTAGGCCATTAAATTCTCTATCAGAAAATGTATTAAACTCAATTTTCAAAATTTTGCATTAATTTACATGTAAACCGGTCGGCCTACTTAGCTGTTGCCAGATCTGCATGTTCCGGCCTTCCTTTGAGACGGCCATATGGTAGTCAACAATTCTATGTGGTATCTCCTAATTGAACATACTTTTTTCGACTTATCTTTTTTTCCATTTTCTATTCAATGTAATACCACTGCGATATCGGTGCATTATTTCCCATTATAAATATATTAACATGTTTTATGTCTTCGCTCTGACTTTCCCTTCCCTCTCGAGTTTGAGAATTTGTACCCGTACGGCTCTACTTTACACTAAGCTTATACAAGGCTAAGAGGCTAAGAGAGAAAGCAAAGTATACTTGTTCCAGTTAAGGAGCTAACTTTGCAACCCACAATACATATTGAGTAGCATTGGGGTATGAAACGTGAGGGGGAGAACGTACGAACTTTTCCTTATCACAGTTGAGCCGTGAAAAATCTAGCTTCTTAAATGAAACAGTGCTCAGCTATACTGCTTTCCATTTTCTTTTTGACGGGAAACCCGCCATCCCTTTTGTTACTGGAGGCTCTCAGAAGAATTCTGTCCACGTACGCGTGACGTTGGAGGGCGTAACGCTGGGACTTGGAAAAATTCCCGACTCCTCTATAGCCGTCTATGGGACTTGGAAAAATTCGTCAACCTCTTGACTCTTAATGTTTGGACTTGGAAAAATTCTTGACTCTTCTTGGCGGGAGACCTATTATCTCTCTTGTCACTGGGGGCCTTCAGTAGAATCTTAACGCTGGGACTAGAAAAAATTCGTGACCCTTTTGACTCTTAACGCTGGAACTTGCAGAAATTCCTGTTCCTGGCTCTTCTATAGCCCCCTATGGCATTTAGAAAAATTTGTGATCTCTATTTCCTTCATATATTATATCCTACATATTCCTTTCATATTTCTTCATATTTGTTTTTTTATATTCTTCAAGAATTCCAGGCATAAAAATTATACGCCTACATTTTACGTAAACTAAAAATCTTCAACCTTACGCCATGAGTCGCGGGTTTCCCGCAATTCTTACTTTCTGAGCAAGAGCCTGTAAATCTTTTTTCAACGTAGCCTCGTAAATGTGACATCATGATCTTCATTTTTTGGCTCTGCATCATGAACATTCAAACTTTTTCATTACCTATCGTTTTCTCTTTTCTTATCACTTGCACACTTATCCCCCCGACACAATCTAAATTCAAACTCCACATCTCAAGAAAATTCCACTATAGGACTTGAGCCACTTTCAATTTTTTGGAATAGGCCTACGACGGCTTTGTATGTCAGGGTTGTATTGTTGATCGCTCCCTACGTGACTAGGTACAACTTAAGGGTTTGGCTCGCGTGATTTCCTGTTTTACTCGCTTGCGCGATTAACCTGACGATTTTGAATTCTGTGAAGCATCTAATCTACCAAGCGATCCATACATTCAGATTCTACCACTGACGCGTGATTCCCCGATTTCGAATCATGATCAAGTTTCCACATTAGAAGTTGACGATCGAAAATTCAATTCTGGAGTCTCTGAAATTCCAAAGTTTCCAGTTATGGACTCTTTCATCTACAATTGAAATATAATCACTGTATATTTATAATGACAAAAGTAATCTATGTATCGTCTTTTATTGTGACTGACGTCATATATTTTATTTCATAGGTTATGGAAACGTCTTCCCGCATACATACTGGGGTAAAGCGGCTACGATCGTGTACGCTATTTTCGGCATGCCACTGTTCCTTCTGTACTTGTCGAACATTGGAGATCTTTTAGCCAAAAGTTTTAAATGGCTGTACGCCAAATTTTGTTTATGCAAAATTTGTCGTCTACGGAAACGACGCGCGTTCAGTGGCGAATCGACTGCATCTGCACCTGTTGTATCCTCGAACAATAACTCTTGGAGGAGGTCTGCGTCCGATAAAACGTGGCCTGTGAGTGAATTACTTGAAATTGACTTTATAGCCGTTTGGGACATTAGTAGACTATCCCACATAATGTATCACAAACTTATGAGATACTTTCTTATTCTTTAATTGCTCCAAGTATATCACTTGCATTCTGTCAGCAGATTTCCGTTCTGACAGTGAAAAAAATTTAGAGAATTAAGGTTTTTGCGGTTGGGTATAAGTGTTGCTGATCAAAATATCAACTATCCCCAAATTTTTAGTATAGTTGAACTCCGATTAGATCCGGTAGATTCGTCCAGTTTCCGTGACTAAATTTTGTAGCTCACTTTCTTTCCTGCTGGCGGAGTTTTTTACATAACATGAGGTGAGGAAAGGTATGTTTTACGAGACGACTTCTTACGTTTTAATTTCAATAATTGGTCCGAATTTCTCCAAATTCCACTCTTACATAATATGAAATTTTTTCAAGCCCCTTCCTAAAAATTGAATAAATGCGCTCTGGATAATTGAAGTTCCAATAGGCAATATATGAGAGTTTGATTAGCTGTAGTAAGGTGTATAGGTAATTGTATGGCCCCTACTAATTTTATTTTTACATAACCGTAGAATTCCAATGTAGAAAAAAGGGTTGGTGAAGCGACAGCTGACGAGGATAGTGATGATGAGGATACAGAAACTGAGACAAGCTCGATGTCATCAACAATATCAAGTAAAGATCCCCAAGAAATCACAGTTCCTATATCTTTATGTCTGGCTATAATGATTGGGTAAGATATACATGAATCATATTATGTTGAAGATTATAGAAACTATTTGACAGCGAAGCTGGCAACAAGTTAGGCAATCAATAATGTGGAATGATTGTAGCGAAAATGAAAGACAATTATAATTTGCGATTTATTCCCCTATTTTTGTCATTGCAGATTCATTTCTTTAGGCGCTCTACTGTTTGGAAGTCAAGAAAATCTCAATTTTATGGATGGTTCCTATTTTTGTTTCATTTCACTAAGCACAATAGGTTTTGGAGATATTGTACCAAAAACAAATGAAGGAACGGACCTGGAGTTGAATTTCATTTTTTGTTCCGTGTATTTAATGTTGGGTATGGCATTAATTGCGATGTGTTTCAACCTCATGCAACAAGATGTTGTGCAAAAAATTAGAACATGTACAGATATTATAAGGAGGTTGGCAAGATGTCGCAGGTGACAGAAAGAGAAATGGATACACATTTTATTCATACTAATAAATTAATAAGTTTGTAAATTTTGCTTTCTTCTTTAGCTCCGTCTAGATTGATGAAGTAGATTAATAATATTCTGAGTAAGCGTTTTCTAATAGATACCTTGAAATGGTAAGTGGTGACACATAAAACTGTGGTACGCTTTGCAAAAAAGGACCAAAAGTCACCATTGTCATATTGTGGAAACTCTCAGTATAAAATTGGCCTTCAAATTAGGCCTGTCTCACACCAGAAAATGATGGAACACGTTTCAGACGCCGGCCGTGTTCAGACTATCATCATTGACTTCTTCAATTCCAGTTTTACACAGGGAGTTTTCACCATGGCGACTAGTGGTCCCATTTTGCAGATCGCATCACAATTGATTAGTTCAGGGGAATTTTGGCTAATCAATCTTATGAAAGTATGTGAGTTTAGATGGAACAATTAGGAGAATTGAGGCTTTTTCGTGCTTGTGAAGATACCAATTCTTCAGTTTGTATTGATCTCCATTGAATTACAGCAATACTAGCTTTTATGCTGAACGGCAGAACAGCTGAACTGAACCAAAACCAATCTTCTTTATTTTTGTTACTTCGAGTTCCATCGTACGGTTTTAAAAGTTTGAAAGAAAAACCTAAAAAATTTATCTTTCTTCGACTTTTGGCCTTTGAAAAAAAAAGGTTTGAATAAAGCAGCGTTGCAGCTTTGCTCGTAGAAATTCGACTGAATTTGGTTTTGGCTTTTGGCTTTCAGCTGGCTGCAATAGTACGTCGCAGGTAAATTGTTGCATGAATATTTTAATATTTTGTTCAATTATTTGGGCGTCTAGAACAATAAATTTATTGAGTAATACGACTTAACAACACTATAACATGTCTGGTACATTATAAATTCATAATAGATTCATCTTTTTACATTATATGTCCAAACTGTATCAATCCCTTCACCTATTATACGGCTCGGTTTAATTGATGGTAATGGGAAACGACAAGTTACCACGATGCTATCAGTCCTCAATTCCCGCAGACACTTTTCTTCAATTTTGGACATCTAGAATGCGCACTCCAATGAATTTATAGAACAATAACCTAGTGAAAACGAGAGTATTCTTGCTCTATGTACTCACCATTTCCTCGGTTCCAAACACCACGACGTTTGAATAAGGCTGTAAGTTGAATGTCCATAAATTTTGACGATAAAATTGTACATTTCGATGTAAACTTCTACGGATCGCCAAAAATCGCGAATAAAGTACCAACCATACATTCAATTCGACACCAGCGGCTTTGAAACCAACAGAAGCCGCCGCTCGGACCTTTAATGAACAGGATTATTTGCGTTTTCACACTTGCCATTTCATTTCAACTTTTGAACAGGAGCGCTCACTATTCGTCCATCTCCACTGCCAAGATCTACCAAGGTTCCAGATCGTCCTTTGAGAGCGTGCAAAATATTTACGATTTGTTGTTCAGAAGCCGGTACATAAGGTAAGCATATTTTTCGGAAGGCCGGTGAGATGAAAGGTAACGCTACAACTGTTAGAGTTGCTGCTGCTCCACCTAGAGAAATAGAATCAAAGATTCAACTTACAAGAAAAATGAAATACCGGTACTTGAGATTTTAACGGAAGACGAACCGATAACGGATAAAATATAAACGGCTTTTCGGGGCATTTTCTCAGATCTTCGGGTAGGCTTGCTATTGGCTTCTAATATTTCAAGTAATTCTGACATCCTGACTGTATTAAAAACCACGAACAAACATGAGGTATGAAAAACACAACGTAATAATTATTATACCCTGTGAAATGTCATGAAAGCGTGCTGACTCTGCGATTAACTTCTGAAGAATATCTCGAAAAAATTATAGGAAGTTGTGGCATATTCTATCTATTTATCTACCGATAATATTAAATTATTTTATTTGAATCTCTGAAACATTGAAACGAATCTATCGAACGGTACGAACTCCGCTTATCAGTTTTTGATATCAGTGATTTTACTGACGCACGAGTCGTGCTGTACATTCCGCGATGCACGCGGCAATGTACGTAAAGAATTAAATTTTAGTCTCCATCAATAAAACGTGTTCAAATCATACGAGGAACTAGGCTAGTTGACATCAGTGAAATGTCGAGCGACGAAAATGAAGACGTAAGTACAATTATATAGATTGCTAAAGCATAGTTATTTCATGCGTTATTTGATCGCTTCTCGTTCTAACATGAAAATAGGAGCGAAAATACAACATTGAGGATATCTTAGTTGCGCGTATTTAATCAATTGTTTTTTCAATTTTCAATATCGTACCAAGATTCCTGAGACGAAATAGTGTTAACTATTTCTTATCAGGAGTACATTCAACGTGATTATGATTTCTTGTTGTTTGATGTTTTCAGCTTCAAAACAAGATTAAAGCCGTACGACAACAATACCCCGAAGATAAGTCATACCAGTTGGGTGTGTCCGATGCCGGTCTCATATATGTAGAGGAAATTACGAGACTTCGAATAGATTTGGTGAGTACTAGAACGCGGTATGGTTCTGCTTTTCCGACGAAACTTTTATTTCTTGGCTTCTCAAGGCGTTCGAATTTCGGACGTGCGAAATCCCTTACTGATTCTATACTTACGAAGTTCGATCTTTTTCGATTGGATACAAAAGTCAGTTCACGAACGACGCTATGTTGAATGCTTTCACAGTCATGTATTTTCCAGTGATACTTGCGTCATTCAACGAATTTTCGATAGCCAGAACATGTCAGTAGCGATCTTATTACGTTCTCCATGATTCATATTTGAAGCTTCAATAGTGCGATTCTTGATACTATGATGATAGTAGACGTTGAAAATACACTTTTTTCGTTTCGACGAACGACGTATACCTACATAGTCGATTGTGACGAAACGCTCGAGCTAGAGCGCTTGTTCATTGATTAATCATCGAACGCTTTAGTATGAACGCGAGACAAACAAGCTAGAATAGTGTTCGAAATAGGTATTCCTTGGTTTTCTTCAAGATATAGTAGATGTTCGAAATTCATAACTACTCATGATTTTGAGGACGACTCTTATATGTTAAGAGTATACTAACAAATTCTCAATCTAAATGATATGATTGCTTCTGTCACATTAATTAACAGTGTTGTTTTATTTTTTCAGAAAAATTCGAAATTTCTCCGTTATCTAAATGCGACACGAAACGAGATCGCCAGATTCGATCAGTATGCTTATGCTACCTTTCCAAAGTTCCAATACAATAATGAAGATTTGAATTATTTTGCTGAACACCATACCTACGATGAGTTGAAGGAAGAACAACGAAGATTGAGGTGGCTCCATATCTTGGACCATAGTATGGAAGATTCTGTAAGAGTCCTACGAAATAAGATTGCTGGTAAATTCACGTACAGCGAATACTCCGAATTAATTGCGCGCGCATATTGTCTAGTTTCGAAAGAAATCCACACATTAGTTTATGAGGTTACATTTGGTGGAGACTATTGTCCGAAAGTTACCGCTGATAAGAGAGTGATTAGTTGTATCAACTTCATTATGGAGGAGGTAGAATTAGATGTGGGTGAGATGGTTCCTAGAGCCAAAAAACCAAAATTGGACCCGGGGACATCCAGTTAATACAATAATTATACTTATAAGCACATTATGTTTCATTTTTCTTTTTCCATTGTTGTATTTTCTTACTTTTTGCTATTCCTAAGAAAGAATTGTTTAATGTTCATGAAGGTTCTATGTTCCATTATGGCACATTTATTCATTTGAGTTTTGTCAGGAGCTCGTTTTATTTATATTTTTCATGAAAATATGTCGTTTTTTTATTCCATAAAGCTTTTTGTTTTGTCACAACTCATTTATTTTATGTAGACGTGAGCTCATTTTGATGTGTAAAAAAAAAAAAATGATGATACAGCAGTGTAGAGTCCTACTGGCTGAATGGGACAATCGGACCACTTTTATGTAGAGCACGATAGAAATTCAAGACGTCCGAGTTGAAATTTTCAACAACGATATTTCAGCTGCTTGCTGAACCTAGTAGACCTATTGCGAGAAAAATCCGAGCTTGTAGAAAATTCATTTTAAGATAAATAACTCGAAAAATGTACGTCGACTGATAAAACAATGTATACGAACGTTAATGAATTAGGAATACGTAATTTTCTTTCTCTCTCAGTTACATTGGTCTTGATTTCCGCATTTTTGATTGCTCTTATAACTTCCATATATTCTTCTGGATTTTCTTCAAAATGAACTTCATAGACATTGTCTTGGTAGCTACTCTCACAAGTATTCATATTTTTCTAAGTTGATAAACATTTGTAAACTACTCTTATAAGTTTTATACTTTCTTTTCAATAACACCATTTTCATTAAGATTTTAGAAGGTAAGTCTCAACTCCTACATGAGAAACACAGAGAGAAAGGTTGAAGTTGTTAGAATTCACAAGAATTTTGAGAAAATTATGCGCTGCGCTAGAGAAATTAGGAAGTGCGTTAGAAGGAAATTTCTTATATTTCACAAGTGATGGATGTAGCTCTCACAAGAAAATTTATTTCATGGAAAAAAAGATAGAAAATGATACAAAAACTCTGAAATTTTTCAACTATCTTGGAAGAAAAATTATGAGAAAATGGTTTGATTTTGCTTTAAAAAAAAATGGTAAAATGATCCTTGCGTTAGAGAAATTCTTAAGTACGCCTAAGTGCGCCAGAAGGAATCTTATAAATGTTAAAAATTGTTACAATAATGATACAAAACTACTGAAATTTTCAAACTAGCGGAGATAAAAAAGGAGTGAAATTATTCATTAGGAGAGGGTGAAAAATGAGTAAATTTTGCTCTGCGCTAGAGAAATGATAAAGTGCGCCAAAGTGCGCCAGAAGGAATCTTATAAATGTTAAAAATTGATACAAAAATGATACAAAACTTCTGAAATTTTCAAACTAACAAGGAAGAAAACATATCAGAGAATGGTTTGTTTTTGCTTTAAAAAATGGTAAAATGATCACTGCGCTAGAGAAATTCATAAATGCGCCAAAGTGCGCCAGAAGGAATATCTTATATCTACTCCCAAGCACCTGGCGCATAAAGTGGAAGAAGAAATAAAAATTAATTACAAAAGAATTTTGTAATATTGTAAAAATATATCGGCAGAGACCTATATTCTTCTTACCACTGTACTTCAACTGAGACATTTTCGTCAAATCTAGCTTTTCCCCCAAAATGCGAAGATTGACTTTTTTTTTGTGTCTTCGTTGACTCGCGTACCTTCAATAACCGGTATAGCTAAGTTCTCCTAATGGACTTTGAAAAATTTCTAATTTTTTGTCATAATGAATGAGGGGAGGAACTGACAAAAATAAGAGATCAGAATTAAAAGAACTTGTCCTGATTGTTTTAAATTCATTAAATAAATAATTTTCATTATATTCGGCTCTGCTGCCAGAAAAAAAAATCGACATCAAAATTGACCGTCGTTTTGAATACGCAGTATTCATCCTCGGGGTCATGAAAAATTCTTACAATTTACAACCAGTAGAAAATAGATCTCATTGATTACATCGACGCTAACTCATATGTATCAAGAGTGAGATGACCTCGCGGATGAATATTGTGTACTTGAAACGTCAGAGCCGAATATAATAAAAATTATTTAAAAAAATTAAACTTCCAACGCAGAAACAGGATCAACTATTCCATGGGTACGCTTGTTGCGCGACCGCGCTTAAGCGACGTCCGGGTCCCCGCGTGAAGCAGAGGTTGATTTGCGCGTCGGAGTCTTGCCGCTTGTGGGCGGTCGGAAACTAATATGAAGATACTGAAGTCATCCGCGAAGAAGGGTTTGAGAAACTTGAATTCTAACCGCATAGAGACTTGGTGTGGATGAAGGGAGTTGGGGTAAATTGGCTGGAAGGCCGATATCGTATCGTTATTCTGGCTCCGGCTCCAGCTCATGGCTCCTCGAAAATCGAGAAGCGGAGCCGGAGCTGAAGCTCTCGATCTTGAGAGCGGAGCCAAAGGACTGGATTTTTGCAGCGGAGCCGGAGCTAGCTGAAGCTCTTGATCTTCTGAGCGGGTACATAGTTGTGCCGAGAGGATACGCGGGACTAAGCCGGTGACAACCGCCAAACCACTAAACGCAGGAAAAGAGCTTACTTTGCGCGTCAGATAAATCTGAGAGACTTGTCTAGTACTTTTGCGAGACTTTCAGCAAGTAAGAGGGTAGCGTTGTGTTCCTTAGGGACCAAAAACGCAGGAAAGCGTGCCGCCCCGCTCACATGTATCAATATTACGGTTGTTCCAGTCCCCCCCTTGGAAAAATAACACAAAATTTTTCCTCAATAGAGGTACTCATTAGTCGTACACAATATATTATGTTTTTCAAAATTGCACCTCAGCAACAGCGCGGAAATCGTGAAAAAGTAAACAAATGATGATTTATCTAAAAAATATCGGTGAAAAAATTATTACAAATTGCGCCTCAAAAATACGTGCCCACAATGATAAGAATTTTTAAACAATGAACACATTTGTGGCTATATTCCGGATATCATATGGTTAGAAATCTGAAAGTCGACAATTTTGTTTCTAAACTGAGAAACATTCTCCCATTACTAAATAAAAAATATTGCTTCGGGGCTGATTCAATCCTAAACCCGGCTATACCCATTTCAATATTGATCGTAGATAAGAAAATGTCCGGGGCGTTAAGTGGAGGTACGTTGATTTTTTACTGTATTCTTACAATCCGTAGACTCGGAGAAATTGTGGGTCGATTCTCATGAATTTCTTTTACAAGGAGATAATTGTTAAAGTGAGTTTGAAGAACAATTTTTTTGGTTCTGGCTAGCATTGAGAACTGAACAGACTGAATTTTAATTGAAAAAGTTTCCAAGTGTGCAATACTACTTTATTAGATACTTTTACAAGAGTACTTTCAGGTGTTATTCCATCATCAGTTGTGTCACAACTCAGCTCTCAAGACGTGTACAACCTTTATTCCCTGTGAACGAAAAACGCGAATTCGCTCTCTACAACGAAGCTCATAGAGTACGTGTTTTCGTTCGTGTGAACCAAAAAAATGTCTTTCTTACAACCTTTCTCCAGCGATGAATTTGTATGTAGGTGTTTCCTTGCGCGGAAAGAGTCTGCTATATGACAGTCGGTTTTGTACCAAGTGAAAATTGTAGTAATTTGTGGCATTTCGTGCGTGTTTTTATTAACAAAAAAAAAAATTAGATCTAGTGTTGTTTTAGTAGAAATCATTTTATAATTTTTTAAATATTTTAGTGTTTTTATTAAGAAAAAAAAAAAAAAAATTGGATCCAGTGTTGTTTTAGTGGAAATTATTTTATTATTTTTTTAATACGATAGCTTTCATAAAACCTTTTACGATAATTTTCACAAAAACTTTAACTCCATTAGTAACTTTTTCAGCATGCCTTTGGTGAGTATAACTGAGTAGAATACGAAGTGCTGATCCTATTGTGCCTTAAATACTGTCTTCATCTTTTGATACGCGTAAACAGATCCTCTATAGTCAAAGGCAGAATACCGACTCGTTTACGGAACGCTCGCCCAATGTAAACAAACGTCGGAAAAAAAAGTCAAGTGACGTTCTTTATTTGAACCGGGCGGTGGGCAGCGCTAGTGTTGCGTTGCAGCAGCCGGGGAGAGGTCTTAAACCATTAAGAGATCTCTTACCTCTTTTAATGGTTTAAGGGAGAGGTATTAAAACTAGGGCTGTATATGGGAGAAAAATGAATAAATTGAAATAACATCTGAATGAAGCAAATTTGGCTTCTTGACATCCCTTGAAAGAAGTCCACAAAGTACAAACGCAAATTCAACAAATGAGATCAGATGACAAAATGTTTGATAATCAATTCCCCTTCATTTAAAAGCAAGCCTGGAGAGCCAGTGATTTCTGGCTCCTCCGGCTTCAGCTCCTGGCTCATTGAAAATTGAAGAGCGGAGCGGAGCCTGGAGGCTGGACTTTTGAAGGGGAGCTGGAGCTGAAGCTCTCAATATTGAGAGCGGAGCCAGAAGAAAAAAAAGAGCTGGCTCCGAGCCAGTCTCCAGCTCCTGGCTCCAGTTTCTCAAAGAGCGGAGCGGAGCTGAAGAGCTGGATTTTTGCAGCAGAGCCGAAGCTAGCTGAAGCTCTTGATCTTCTGAGCGGAGCCTCAAGGAGAAAAAAAAAACAAGCAGAGCTAATATTATTAATTTTGAGCACGGTATAATCGAGTCTCTAGAGTCAGGTTGTCTTCACTTCAAGCTTCAAGCTTTAAGGCTTTGGATTTTCCTCTTTTTTTTTTGTCATTTTGACTGAAGAGCAGCTGCAGCTCCCCAAGAGCTGATGAGCTGACCAAAAAAACGGAATTTTGGGCTCTTTTCAGGATCAAATTATGACTCCAGCTCTTAGCTCCAGCTCCTCACTCCTCAGGCTTGTTTAAACGATAATAGACTGTTTTCCTCCGACATCATACAATTGATAACGGTTGGCCAGAGTACCTGTCTTGGTGTTTAGAGGCTTCTTGAGTCTTGAATCTGATGACTCCCCATGGCCGGCACCCGGTGTAGTTCCGTGCACAAAGCGCCACACACAACAAAACGGCTTTTCAAAGCAACCGGGAACGAAGGCAGGGGCTTGGGAGTGTGGAGTCAACTGAAAGACAGCTCCGCACCACATGGGAAGAACAAAAGATGCCGACCCTGTGACTCCTGTGTATAAGAATAACAAAGGGAGCAAAGATCATCAGGTAAATAACAGAGAACCCTACTATGAATTTTGGTTATGATCTAAATTGATATTTTATAGGGTTCCTAGCACGTGTTCATAAACTTTGGGTAACTAAAGAATTGTTCATTGACTATTAGTAATACAGTGATCTTTGCTCTCGATGCTTTTCTTATGGGAGTCAAAAAGTCTCTTGGCCATAAAGGTAACCCTGATTATTGAGAAATATGTTTGAGAAATCAGATCATTATAGTTGTTTTCTAATTTTAGTTTTGAATGTAGAATTCAATGACGGTATTAACTTCCTTGAACAAGTTCTGCATTCTCAGGCAACACGTACATCACGATGCAATGCACCTATCAAAAAAATTGTTGTATATGCTTTTGAATGTGATAGTAGTGGTGCGTGATTACATAGCCTCATTATGAACACACAACAAATTGCGCAAAGGACCTTGTCTTGGTGATTGTTGTTTCTGCATCAATATAATATGTTTTTGTGTTATGGATTATGGACCTTCCACCACCACCACCTCTTCAGGTACAAGTGACACTTTTCTTCCCTTCAACTTTTCATAAAAAATGATATTGAAAATGGTTAATTTGATTTTTGTTGTATTACTTCTTTTAGGTGACAGTTGTTCAGTCAGAGGGTTAGCGCCCAGCGGCTAAAACCTCCAGTCAATCGCTTTGGGCGATTAGAGTTACGTTGACTCGAGTCTAGATACCAACTCTCAACTGGACAACTATAGCACAGAGCCAAAAAGTACTGATCTTGGTTTTGTCTGAGACGCTTTGTCGACGGGTCCAGATGCAAATTGTAATGAGAAATAGACTTGGTGATTGTTGGGCTGATTGCTGAGATAAAATCAGTGGATTGCTTTTTTGTTATCAGCGCCAGAAGTATTTGAATTTGGATCCATTGAAAATTCAATATATATAGGCTTGGTTCTAGCGCGACACAGCCTCTTCAAGCACACCTCATCCAGCAGCTCCATTTGAAAGAATTGTCTGCTCATATATGAGAACTTTGACCATATGTACCTCTTTTAAATAGAGCTAGGGCGAATTTACCAGTGGAAAGATATGATAAGAAAATGAGATGCAGAGGGGCGATGATCAATGTAGGTATCTATGTATTTGTACGTACAAAATCAGGAATCAGGACCAGTAATAGGACTACTTTTTTCTTGCGCGGATTTTTCTAGTGTGCAGCTTTCGACGTACTTTTTTCATAATGTCAGTCATTGATTTAGGCCAACTCAGTGAAAATATTTTTGAGTCCTAGCTTTTTGTTAATATGAGAATAGCTTATTCATTCAAGTATATTGGAGCTGCGGTAGCAGGCCTGTCGAGAGCTCCAGACGGTTCCCGGGTAAGGAACACAGTGGCTCCCAACAAATTTTCGCCCCCTCCCCTCTAAAATAGGAGCCCTGCGGGCCCCTAACAGAGCCGGCCTGGGGACAAAATCCCCGGTTATTCCCCTCCCCCTCTCGTCAGGCCAGCGCAGCAGCAGTAAAACATTGTAACGGTAGATATAATGATCATTATGATTTCATTTCGTGAAAAACTAAATTATCTGTTAGTGGTAGCGTATAGGTTCGAGTTTTGTGTTTTGAGTCTAGAATGACGTCATCAAAGTGCAGAGATGGGGTGTAAATGCAGCCTTTGGCTGCAGACGTGATCCTGTGTATAGGATGTAATCTTCTTGTGTCTCAACCACAGTTGCCTGCGGCTTGTTGGATGCTTGTTACATTGATGCAGTACATGTGTAAAAGGATTCCGTGAGGAAGATAGAAAGCTAGGCGCCATGCACACGATGCGCCGTTAACGGTTCATCAAATATCACTGATGTTTACATTGAGAATGGGAGCAGACATGTTCATGGATGCGTGTAATTGAAGCTGTTTGACTTGAGGAAGATATTTCAATCATTCTACTCTCGACGTGTCGTTTCATATTTTTTCTCTATTTTTTTTTTGGAAGGAGCGAGCTCCGGGAAGAACTGTTCTGAGGTACGTAACCGGAATTCTAGTATATGAGTCTCTAACCTAAATCCGCATTTTTTTCTGGACTGAAGAATGGTAAAACTGCGTAAGATGGAAGTGCAGTAGGTGTCGAGAATATTGCTGTAGTATCACTACGGTGCCATTGTTGGTAAATTATATCTTGCCCTACAATAAATGGTTATGTGCCTTGCAACTGAAATTCCACACAATCCCGCAGCGACGCTACATTTATAAGAACGACAGAAGTAATGCAGAACACGAAACAACGACCTACAACCTCGCGCGATAATCCAAAGTACCTACGAAATTAAATTTGAACCCTTTCATTTTCACAACGAAAGGGTGTAAATCTGTGCGTCGCTGTTAACTTCCACCCCTTATCCGCCTCTATTAATGCTTGCTTGAATACGATTTTGCTACTGTACTTCAAGTCGTTCGAGCTATTGTGGATTACTTCTCTATAGTTTATATTTCGCTCCCGAATCTGTGGTTATTCGAAATAATATCTTTTATGCTTTTCTGATTAAATTTAGAAATAATCTTCTCATCCGAAAAGGGTAATGAATAAAAAATTACAAACCGATAACAAAGAAATTATACATAGTTAGACTTCCCCTGAGTGATAGAACAAGCAGGATTTGGAAGAGCCAACTAAATTCCGTGATGGAAAAATCCCGTAATTTTTATCAGAGACATACCATACGTGTTCATTCAGGAAATTTTTACAAAACCTTCGATTCAATAGAGCTGTTGCGCCTGAACAATTAGAATGTATCTGTCAGAATAGTTACTCATCAAAAAATACGAAAGAAGGTCTAAGACACTTTCGGTACATAATGAGGTCTTATTTCATAAATAATTTACTTACTTTTCCGTCTGTTCTTTTTTGAGACCTCAAGCATTGATTTTTATTTGGGTATAGTTCGTAAAGTTTTGGATTTTTTTAAACTAAATAATTTAGGCAGGAAAAAAATCTTTTTTTTTTTTTTTTTTTCAAAGAAAACTCACTTTTTTATTGTGTTACATACGTGATTACCGATCCCCATGGGCTGCCTGATTTCTGTATAATACATATTATTATGCGTTTGTCATTTTCAATTTAGCGCAGCGTCTACGTTAAATCTTTTTCTTAAACATTAAGTAATGTAGGCCTAATTGTCTCAGGAAAATTGTTTGGCTCTAAATTAATCTTTTCCGAATTGTATTACTCGTTCGTGTAGAATACTTCAGTACGAATGATGGAAAAAAGGAATTTTCCGAGTCGTGATAAATGAATTTTCAATGACGCGATGCTTTCAATTTATTCGGTCGTTTGAATGATTTCATGCGTTAATTCAATGAGTCTGAAATGTTAATTGATGAAAATTAACAAGTTGGTAGGTATTAACAGAAAGGGTGACATTTGAGCGTATACGATATAAGCATTCAACCGCTTTCCGTTGTTATTAAATCGTGGAGAATACCTAAGCGACGAGATTTTAGGCGAACTTCATTTATGATCAATAATTCCTTGTCTTACCTTGTACGCATGTTTACTCCGCATTTTGAGTACTTCACTTTTATATCACTTCGGCCGCATGTTTTTCGGTTATTCGTTGCACGGCAGAGTTGGAAGGAATGATTAAAAATAAGTTTTAGTTTCATTTGTCGGATGGATAATAAAAGATGTAAGATTTCTTGATTGTGAATGATTGAAAGCGGCGACGATATCTGGCACTACCGAGCCGGCGTACACATTTTCTTTTGCTCTCGTAACACAATTGAAGACTTTTTCACAATTATATCGCTTCGTGCAAGAACAATCCAATAGTAGAACGTAACTGAGAATTTTTGTGCGAATTTATATTCTCGATTTTGCTCGAGTTTTCTTGGCATTTTCGTGGGTGAAATGAACGAAATAAAATTAATTAATTTTTTGTCATTTGGTCCTTGACGTATTTTAAATTTTAGTTTGCCAATTTGATCCTAGGTGAAATAAAAATCTGTATTATTGGTTTTTCCGTTTCTTCATGTTAAAATTTCCGTCGTTTTCAGTACCGGTAAGTATATCAATCTATCCACTTTAAATTTTAATTTTTTTAAATACCTCTTTTACTATCATAAATACGTAATGATTCTGGTGAATGGTGATTCAATTGGAATGAAAAAAATTAGAAAAAGAAAACTAATTAGTTTTCGTCTGGGAACTGTAGAAAAATGAGAACTAGAGATATCATGGAAATTTGTGCATGACAGAAACCCAGCTGTCAGAGGTAGCTTCATGAAATGAATTAGAGGAAACAGGAAACTTGCTCTGGGAATAAATATTGAAGAGAATTTCATAAGCTCTACTTTCTTACTTGTAATACTCGGTCCTTTTCCAGCTACTTCGATGTGTGAAGCTAAAGTTTTTATCATAGGTATGTAGCTTCTCTTATATGTCTTTTTCAACTTGCTAACAAAGGCTAGGCAGACTGATCCCTAGCTAAATAGGTCTTCTCTAGCTCATTTGCTCATAAATTTTAGCTCGTACCTTCGTCGCGGGGATGTGTTTGTGAGACTTGTTTCATCAGCCTGTCATAAGATAGCCTGAAAAACAGCACACTGGGTGAAATCAGTTCAAAAAAACGTATCCATGTTTCAAAAATTTTCCAACGAAGTAGATGTAGTTAATTATGGTACAGTTTGCGCACTTCCTTTGCAGGAATCATAGCCTAGATTTCCTGTTTCATGAATGGAGTTTTGGTGGAAATTTTCTCCGTGTTCCACCGTATGCAAATTTGAAGTATTTCACCCAATAAAATGAGGAATTCTAGGAATCTGTCTCATGAGACGAATTTGGTTTCAATATTGAGAATTCAATTAAAGATTGGAGTCCTCAAAAAACCTGTCGTATTCGGTATAGCTCGATATTCGAAATTTTTCCAAGTCTCCTTCCATTTTTCTCAGTTTCCTTTCTATCATATTTTACTCAGAAGTCGAAACTTTTCCTGAACCCCTTCCCATCCCAGAGTCGAATTCTTCAAGTACCCCACCCGTACATAGTTCAATGGTCGGAATTTTTCCAAATCTTACTTCCGATACTAAACAAGAAGGAAAAGGGGGAAAAACGAGAGGAAATAAGAGTCGAGTGCCCAATGAGATTAGAGTAGGGTCTTCGGCAGACGGTGGGACATTGAATTTTAAAGAAAAACCTGTCTAACTTGTCAGTTCTGAGCCTCTATAGATGTGCGGCGCGAAAGAATTTCGTCCTGTCAACCATGTAGATGAAGAGTAGGATTTAGAAAATGTGGTCTTGAACCAGCGATGCGGGTACCTTATTCTTGCTATACCGACGACACTCTGTTACTTCTCTGCAGTGACAATATAAAATTGTTGAAAAAATTAGATGTCATTGCAGTAATGCAATGGCAGCGGGGAACCCGCTGTCCCGCTGTCCCGAATCCATTAGACCAGCAGATTTCTCAATCACCACAAAGGTATAAAAATTTTTCTTGAAAACTTTCCAAGTCCATTATCAAGGGGAGAACTGGAGATTCGATATTCTTCTGAGTCTCCCTCCTATCATATATAGCTCGAGAGTTGAAATTTTTCGCTTCTTCTATCATCAATAGCTCGGAGGTAGGAATTTTTCCAAGTCCACTTCATATCATATATGGCTAGAGTGTCGAAATTTTTCTAGGTCCCTCTCCGTGACGTCATCAACTTCTTTGTGACGTCATCGCAAAAGTTCCTGGGAATACCCCCAACAAAAGGGATAGCGGATTCCCCGCTAATAAAAATATAGAAGTTCATAACTTGAAGCCTCAGCTGAGAAAAGAGTCGGAGCATACCTCAATGAAAATAATATAGAAGGGATTATCTTCTAGTCACATACAAGAAACATAGAAAGCAAAATCAATCCCGGTTCTAAATACGAACTGGGAACTGGAGAGAACTTTGTAAGCAGGTCACAATAAAGATGGGGGAGAAATAACGAACAAAATTTGGGCAATATGTCGTGATAAAAATGAGTATGCCACAACAGCTAGGAGGATGATGCTGGAAGGGATACTGCCGTACTATGTTTAGTTGACGTATTCACGAAACGACGATCGATGGAGACTTTCTTCAGCCTTCAGAAGGCAATATCAAAAGCGTTTCAACAGGGAACCTGTTTTATGGGGACTTTTTGAAAAATTTGCCGTATGCCGTGCGCTGAGTGGTGTCCGGCGAAAACTGATCCACCCTAAGAAAAACTCAAGAATCTTCAAGATTTCAATTTGAATTCTCAATACCAAAACGGATTCGACTTATAGAACAGTTTCCCTGCGTCCTCGTTCAGCTGCCTTGAGGAAGCCGTCGTTTTCCTCCTCATTGTGGTTTAGCAGATTCGCGACAATTCAACTTTGTACGACGGAACAGCTAGGGGCTACACTAAAATACACACATCCTGTGTTTTTGCCCACAGTCTGTCTGTGATTTGCTTAGTGAAACGAATAGGATGCGTCCCTAGACTGATGCTGATTGCTGATAAGATACTTAGGCTGTACAGATCTGTTTTATATCTTCCTTCGAGCATCGATAAAATATGAAGTAATTATGCGGGTAGGTATTGATATTTCCAAAAAAGATTAAAGACATAACTAAATGGAAAAATGCTCCTCAAAGCACCAAGCAGAAAAATGAATATGAAAGGATTTGAAAAAGCAATAAAAACAGGGACAGATGAAGTATGGCACAATGACTGGAACAAGGTAGTTGGACTGAGTCTCTAATGGCTGCCCCTATTGGGTTTGGGCAAATTGTAGTGTCGTTAGCATCGTATAGCTTTCTTTGATAAGGAAAGCGGGGAATTTTGGATGTAGGTATCCTACGTAGAATCGATTTTAGAATCAATTCCTTTAGACGTGAAATTCTAGCGCTGCCCGGTCCGTATAGAATGACCAATTGAGACTTGCGTTTAGCTGTCTCAGAGACTCAGCGGCTGCGGTTTTCTGGGCTGACATTCCACCTGCCGCTGAGGTTAATGCTCGGAGAAACTAGGACTTGTTTTCCTAGGGTACCTTTCCTATAGTGCAGAGCACCCAGATGAACTCAACACCAACGAGCCAGATACCGTAAGATACGTCAGAGAGACGGTGTAGAAGTGGTACAAAAGAGAGAGACAGAAGAGAATAAAAAAACAGTTGAACAGCGACAATCTGAAGAAGAAAAATAGCGCTAGGACAAAGAATCGATAATACCCAACCAACCATTCAACACAATAATAAAGTACAACATAGCCATATGCATGAGGAAAAGCCCGCACAAGTCCGATACGCTCCACCAGGTGTGTAGACTGGGAAACATATACACGCACACATACAAAAAAGGAATGGATTTTCTGGCATAGCCAAAAATATAAAGATCATGTTTCACGTCTTTATGGCATGCTCCGCTCCTTCCCCTCCCCCTTAATGGTCTAATTTAAGTCTACTTCGGAATATTTTAGGCTAATGACTTTAGGGGGTCTCACTCGCTCCGCTCGTTGGCCTCGCTTCTTGGTCTAGTATAAGTTTACTTCGGAATATTTTAGGCTAGTTGCTTTAGGGGGGCTCACTCGCTTTGCTTGTTGGTCTAGTATAGGTCTACTTTATAATATTTTAGGCTAATTTTCGAAGTCCAATATAGGAAGGATAATACTCTCTGATTTCTGAATTACCTACCAGGTATAACAATTTTTCCCAAGTCCTCTAGAACCTAACAAAAAAATTTTCCAAGTCCATTATTTGAGGGAGGGAGGTGTACTCGCGATTTTCCAATAGTGTATGGGGTGTCAGAAGAGACATGAAACATGTCAAAAGGATTATGAAAATGTGGAGCAGAAAACCCGCAAAAAATTTCGAGCTGTTCTATAGGTATGGGACTCGGAGAAATTTCGAACTTTGAGCCCTTATGAATGGGGAAGTAGGATGAACTTCGAGCTCTGAAGTTCTATGAATGGGTAACTAAAGAAACAATTCAAATGTTGAGCGATATTACATGAAGTTAGAGACTTTAAAGAATTTCAAGCTGTGAACCCTAAGAGGACTAAGAAAATGAGGTTTGAACCATCATGTAGAAGTACGACTTACAAAAATTTTAATGTCCTAGTTATGCAGCTGTGGTAGGAGACTTTAAAGAATTTCACCTAAGAGGACTAGGAAAATTTTGGATTATGAACTCTTACAAAGATATAAGACATAAAATAATTATGACGAGTGGAAAATGTACCTCGGGAGTAAGACTTGGAAGACTGGGAAAATCTTCGTCATCTGAGCCAAAGTGCCTTTCCATTTCCTCTCGCTTTCCACAATCAACGCAATCAATGGCAGGGAATTGTTTTTGTGAGAGCTCGCCGAGAAGCTTGTGTGAGAACTGATTTTTTTTTATAAATTAGAAATTTTCTAGACCATTAAAACACAAATTTTTGATTTTCCAATTTTTTTATCAGCGTAATCAGGCTTTTAATGCGTTTTGATTGGAATCTTTCAAGTTTTGTTTACAGGCATTGCAGGCGCGGATTTACGGGGGGGGGGGATATGGGGGATATATCCCTCCCCAAACCTCCAAAAACAGGCTGAAATAACGCAAATAGGCCATGTTTTTAGAACGAAGCGAGGAAAAAAATTTCAGACAATGGAATATCCCCTCCCAAAATGTATGGCTAAATCCGCGCCTGCATTGTTGATAAAACCCGTCTTTACCTAATTTGCCGTCTTAGGCGAATGACTCTGAGCCGCCTTTTTCAGTCCATCTTCCTAACCTAATACTATTCACGTCATCGTCTACATTTTTTCAACCCATTTTCCTTTGTTAAGAACTTTTTTTTCTTTCCTTCAATTTTAGGCTGGCCCAAAAATTTGGCCACCCTAGGCGGTCACCTAGGTCATCCTATGGTAAAGGCGAGCCTGTCTTTGATGAACATTTCTATCAAATTCATGAGCACGGACTTGAATGACTAAATCTAGACAAGTAAGAGGTGGGAACATTATGGAACAATAAAAAAATGTGAATCCCCGTAGGAAAGAAGTTGGAATTTTAGCATTTTTTTAATCCTCTAGGCTTTCCCTCCCTTTGACTCCCAGGGTTCAATCGAAATTATTTAATGCTCAGCCGAGTCGGAAAGCCGGAAGATAAAACTTTAGCTTTTGGCTTTCAGCTTTCATTCTGCAATATAAAACTTTTGGCTTTCAACTTTTTATCTTTTTTCACCCAAAATTCGTCGGCTTTTAGCTTTTAGCTTTTGGCTTTCAGCTTCTTCCTTTGTGATTCTGTTTTTTAGCTTTCAACTTTTGGCTTTCAATACCGGGATTTATTTTTGGCTTTCCGCTTTCAGCTTTTTTTCCTCAAAATTCTCCGGCTTTTGGCTTTAAACTTTCAGCTAGCTTTCCAACTCTGATGCTCAGTTGTTACCTCAAAAAAATGAGAATCTAGTGGAAAATAAATAAAAGTAATTCTGCGTACAATGTTAAATTTTTCGAGGAAAATTTATTTTTTGTTGTCTTTTATAAAGTTTTTACTTTCAAGAATCTTTAACGACTCAGTCGCATTTTTACTGATTCGACCACGAAGACGATCTTGTGTGCGACTGCGATGTTGGTTTGTTACTGCCCAGCCTAGCTTTCTTTAATGCATGGTTCTTGAGGGAGAGAGTATTCTAAAAACGACCACAGAAATAGTAGTAGCCATTGCCCCTCATTTCTATCAAAAATCTGATGATCGTTCCTACTTTAATTATGTTAACGTACCTACCTAAAGATCTACAGGTTCTCTTTTCGGCGCCCAATCCACTTTTTTTTTTTTTTTTCTGAAATTTACTAAAAATTCCATCATCGAAGCAACCACCCCTAATTTTCTTTAGGCGTTTCTGAAGATATAGATATTATTAATATTTATACTGATTTTAATTAAAGCACTACTCCACCCCTCTAACTCATTCAGAAAGTTGTCCGTAATTTCGTTAAAGAGATAGACCTTTTTTTTTTTTCTACGTTAATGATGCGGGTCTACGTAACGAAGTAGCAAAATCTGATTAAATTTTCTCGAGGGAAAATCTCGACGTATATATGTAAATGTAAACGATTGAATTCGGATCAAAAATATATTTAGATCTTTATTGAGCTATTAGCTGGCGGTGCTCTTTCAGGGGATTAAACTTCGCTAATCGTCAACCCTATGTGTAATGCGTTAAATGGTAATAGATGTAAAGCTCAGTGGGCATTTAGAATTCCGCAAAGCTTCTTTAAAACTTTCATTCGAAGTTTCAATTCCAAAAGGAATTCTGTTACAGGAATTTCATTAGGCTGCGCAAACATACGCTTGTTCATTTCTTACATCCGAGGGGGGAAAATATACCTAAGCTTCATGAAAAACGTACGATATAATAATGAAATTAAACTAAACCGATTTTCGTGAAATATCGTGGAATATTATGCTAATTTTGTAAACGACACGACATTTCTTTTCCAGGTAAACGCTCTCAATTATGTGAATATCCGACTCGATATCAACGAAGTATGGAATGGACGAATCTTTACGAAATCAAGAAAGGTCGAAGCCACCCATAAATACAAGTACTGAAAGTAATGAACAGGTGATATTCATCTGCCCGGGATGTAATTCATCCGAAGAAAAAGCTAGCGACAATGGTTGCTACTGCTGCAATGAATTTTGTAGGTATGTATACTCTCGTAAAACCAACAAACTGGAAATACTTTAGTCTGATTCTCTGTATAAAAAAGTAAACCTGCTTAGATAATTAATGTTAGTTAAGTTCATCACCGTCGTTATAAAGTTTATTTTGCGAAAGGCATCCCGGAGAAGGCGAAAAGTAACAACCCGGGTCTTACTTCAAAGGCTTTTCAATTAACCATGTCTGACCTCTCAAAAACTTAAATCTAACAAGTCAACAGATATCTTGGTAAATAAATAACACACAATGACTAGAACCCCTTTTTTGTACGACTAGTGCTTCGCGAGATAAGTATTTTATGCGCGAAAGTTTTTGTCTCCTGTTTATGTTGACCAAGCGAAAGCGCAGCACAAGTGTCTGAAAATAAATTATGTCTCGCACTGCGTTACTTACATACTTCGCAGAGCTTTAGGCTCTTCGACTAGTAGTGTACAGTAATTAAAAACTAGTGGATATAAAGATTATTTTTTTAGATTATGTTTTTTTTTTTTGTTACTTACTTCTCTTAGTGTTTTCATTCTATCTCACGATCTTTTTACTATTGTAAGTTATTTTTCATTGTTTTTGGAGTGAAAAAGCTCGTTCGGAAGAAAATATTTCGGATTGGTCTTCCTCCTTTTCATTATTTTTAATATACCAAAATTGAGGTTTAATAAATCGTATCTTGTATACTTTCATTTATTGCAAAACTTATTCATAATTTTCATGCATTTGCTTTTAGTGTTTTTTTTTTTTTTCGTGTGAAAAAAAGCGTAAAAGTAGCATCGGAGATACCTTCGAGGTAGGAAATGATTGTCATTCATCTCCCAGTACCTCTATCTAAAAGAGAAAACAAAAGAAAAAAAAAGAAAAAACATCGAAAGCTTTTATTCCAAAAAATAAAAAAAAATTAGGAATGTTCTTATCTGAATGTATGAAAAGTCACATCCTCGATGGTCACAGTATAGGTGCAATTAGCTTTTGAAGACAAGGATTAAAGAGAATGTTCAATAGTTGCTCCAGAGAAAGGACTCGAAAAAGCTTGATGATAATATCTATGGTAGGGTACTTCAAGAACGATTTCGAAAAATTTCGTCATTAGTTCAAGTCTTTGCTTCGAATCTCTCGATATAATGTTAGTCCAACATACAGCATACTAAAAATTCTATCACTTAGTTGGTCCACCATGTAGGAACGTTAGCGCTCCAGCGGAGAACGGAGAATTACTTCTTCTCTCTCTCCCCCGCATGCGCTCCGTCCGTCGCAGCTCACATTTTTTTCCGTAGAAAATTTTGCGCCCTCCAAAAACTTTGCGCCTGGGGCACGTGCTCCATTGTCATAAGGTCGATTTCTTCGTGACAGGTCACAACTTACCAGTGACGCGTCATGGGAGTGTCATGAGAAACGAGTCAGTTACTCGACACTGTAATGAAATATGACTTGTCATATCATATGACTTGTCATATCATATGACTCCAAACTGGGGCGTCAAAAACACCAGGTTGACTTGTCCAAAGATTGGTGTTTTCAACGTGTTTATGTAACGTCTAATTTTTCATAACGGGCGAACAGGACTTGGAAAATGTCTGCTGAAAATCACTTATAACTTATTTGCGAAAAGAGGAACTTAGATAGGTATGCTTCAAAACAACTTCCATTACTTTAGGTATCTTCCTTCATGTTATCTAGTTTCTGCTAATGAGTTACAAAATGATTGTACCGGTGTATAAAATCTGTAGGTACTCATCGTTTGCGGCACCTCGTACAAAAAGTTTCATTCTGAAAATTTTGTTCTTCTTCAATGTTGCAGGAAAGTGACGAGACGAACAAGAATTTTTGTCCTGTCGGGTCCAGGATTAACCATCTTGCTACTTTCGTATCTAATGATCGGCGCTGTAACGTTTAATATTTTAGAAGGAGGACGTAAATTCGACTATCACAATTTCAATACATCGAAGAAAAATAATCCAAATCGCGATGTCCAGATTCGAACAGCGGTCGAACGTCTGTGGAAAATTACTGAAAATTTAAACGTACTCTATAAAGATAATTGGACGAAATTAGCGGGCGAAGAAATTAATAATTTACAAAATTACTTTTACGACGAATTGACGAAGAGAAAAGACAGCGCGACCGCCATCAACGAGTGCAACACAAAAAATTATCTATCGAATCGTGAAGAGAATCCGCCTTTTCAAAACTTGGGAGAGTGCTTTCTATTTTCGCTTAGCCTGCTGACGACAGTTGGTAAATATTAATCATTTATCGTTTTTGTACCCCGCGTACCCTAAGTAATGATTAAGAATTTTAATAAACTGTGTGAAGCAATTTGAGGCATCATTTTCGTCACAATATGCCAACATTATTATTTCTTCTTCTTCCGAGGAAGTCTTGTTGATGTAAGAAAAATAATTTTGGAGTTCACAAGTTTTTCTTTTATTCATCCTAATCATCAGGACTGAGGACTGTAAAATTTCAACTATCAGTGAACTCTCCACCTAAAGAAAAGTTGTAGAATTGTAATTTCATTTCATATAACTTAGATGAAAATTTTTTGAAATTTTCGTCGAAATTTTAAATGATGAATTAATCAAATTTTGATAATTTTAGTGTAACTCGGAGACTTTTCCTATATTTAAAGATTTCAAAACAGATACAAAAAGTTTTTTGTAAACACTCAAATAATAAAAATAAAAAATTCAAAAAATTTCATTTTTGTAGGGAAATTTATTATAAGTTATGAAAATGTGAAGTAGGTACCTAAGAAGTGAATCATAGCTAACTTTGTGAAATTGCTCAACTTTTTCGAGATTCATACCTAATAAAATTTGGAACCCCATCTAAATGATATAAAAACTGCAAACGTTAAAGCAAGGGCGACATTTATTTTAATTTAAATTACCGTCGTTTTATTCTTGCAGGTTCGGGTAATATTTTACCCCACTCCATCTGGGGTAGAGTTGTTTCCATATTCTACATCATGATCGGATTTTTCATAATGCTCATTTATCTGGCCGGCATCGGCGATTACTTCGGAAATTTATTAAGACAAATTCATTCGTACATCACTGGTGGATCTATCTCAGCCGAAAGCCATTCTAAATCAATATTCAAATGCACTGGATCAACGTGTGAAAAAAGTAGACGTCAATATGGACGAACATCGCTTGTACCAATTTGGCTGGTCGCCATTACTCTAGTCATTTACATTACTGGAGGCGCCTTCATATTTAATTCACTCGAAGAATGGAATCTACTCGACAGTTGGTATTTCTGTTTTTTGAGCTTAGTTACCATTGGTTTCGGAGGCTTTACTCCAGGAAGAATGGAGAACATATCTATGATCGCGACATCCGCGTATATTTTGATAGGTATGACGCTTATGTCAGTCTGCTTTAACTTGATACAAACAGACGTAATAGTATTCTTAAGAAACTTGAGCATCTGGTCAAATCGTGAGACCGCGTTGGAGATTTTACTGCCCAATAGAACACCATCATCTTGACACCACAGAAACTTCGGCACAGGTGCCGAAGTGTCAATCGTACAAGAATCCAATGGAGTTCTACACCGTAACAACAAATTGTATAACAGTTTACCGCGTTCGTCGGTTAAACCGTCCGACGAAACGTTTCATCGTTTGATTTCAAGCCGGAAGTCTTTTGAAAGTGCCCGATACAATAATTGCGAGGAGACAAAAACTTATTCGGTTGACATACCTCCACTGCCGGATTCTGTTCTTAATCGAGGTAAAACTAATGAAAGAATAAATGATAGAACTTTGTCGTCTGGAATGAATATTGACGACACTTTTATGTAATTATTATAACTCACTTATTGGTCTTTTTAAAAAACTGACGACGAAATGAAATACTATGAAGCGTCAATTTTCCAAACAAGGTCCATTACAACAAGTCGAGTGAGGACCGAAAATATGTTTTTCAGATACGAAACGAGGGATTGTATACTATACATGATGTTTTCAAATCTTTTTTGCTTTCTCTTCCATGTATAAAATGTAATGTACAATATTGTTGCGTAATTTAATATAAATGGTACTATTATCATCATCATAATTTCTTATTTAAATAACAGTTCACTGGTAATTTAAAGGAGAAAGAAGGAAGAATGAAACTACTCCAACAAAAACATCAGGCTCACGACTATAATATGTATGTACAATATTGACCTAATAAAAAAAAAATTCAAATTTTAACTCTTTTTAATACAATTTACAAAGTCTACAAAGGAAAAAATGAAAAAGTTGACGAGATCAAACGTAATAATTTTCAATTTTTAGAATTTATGAGGATTAAGGGATTCTCATGCTCGCAAAAAAATATAACAAAAATTAGATTTAAAAAAATGCACAGCTTTTTCAAATAATTCTCGAAAGATAGAATTTAAGTTCTCCTTTTTCGCTTGAAGACACCGTGTTCGACATCATTAGTTTTCATGACGGTTTGAACTTCAAAATTATCTGTTTGAGTTCGCACTTCACTTTCTTGTTTAGAATTTCCTTCATGACTATGCGTAGGGGCCGAGTTTGGCTCGATGCTCTGTTCCTCTGAAGGTTTTATACTCTCGTTTCTTTCGAGTACTTGATTTTCACTTAATGACAACGGCACAGGACTGATTTTATTCCCAAGTTCTTTAAATTTTTCTTTTAGTTGATCCGGCGTATTTGGAAGCGGCGATATCAGTTTATAATCAGGAAAACTGAAGAATTTCATCGGTGTTGAGTATATTTTTTTATAATGCATTTCTCCAGTAGTACTCCATAGCGTAATTTCTTGTGAAGATGGTAAACTTATTACAGGTGGTTCGTTTTTCATTTCTTCTTTGGGACTGTGAGCTCGTTTCCTCTTCTCACTGCTACCGCTCCTACGACTTTCGTGATTAGATCTTTCTGTATCCCGAATTCTTCTGGACGTATGATCTGAGATTTTGTGACATTGATTGGAAGTTTCTCCGTCTGAATATTTACTTGTTGTTCTAGAATATGAACTCGAGTGTCTTTCATCGCGAGATTCATAGCGGTTTGAACTTGAACGTCCATTATGAATAGAGTTGTTCACTAATTTAGTACACGGATTTGAATGTCTACCATCGCCAGATTTGCAGCGATTTAAGCTTGAACGCCCTTCGTAACTAGGACTGTTATTTTCGCGATATTTTTTACAATCAGTAATTCTTTCGTTACTAGATTTGAATCGTTTACAATATTGGGACGTCCTGTGTTGTGGTCGCCTGTCATCATTCGGATGCTCAACGCCCTGACGACTTCCCGACCGACGAGGTTCTTTTCTCGATTCTGAACGTTCTTTCCGAAGTTCGCTCTCGGTAAGCGAAATCACAGCTGATAGGTGTTTTTGCAGGGTGTCATTTTCTTGTTCAAGAGACGCGAGTTTGTCTTTGAAAGTCTTTTCAAATACATCGACTCTCCGTTTCAACTTTTCGTTGTCTTCTATCAACTGCAAATGATAGACGAGTTCAACAAAACATTATACTGAGTATACTACGACAAACTTGTACTTTAATTAATATGAATGATAAAAAGATATTCTGTCTTCCGAACTAACCTTAGAGAGGGTGGCAGCAAGATTGACATCAACTGAGTTGGATATTTTTGAATCTTCATTTTGCATTTTGGTATGGAGAAACTTCACGACATTCCTGACGTGAATAGAAGAGGAATTATAAATCATAGAGAAAGTACTGGTAATAGTGTTATAAATTTTGTTGAACGCGAAATAACGGTATTCCAAGTCTTACAATTGAAATAAGAGGCGAACTGTACAATGTTTGTTTTCAAAATTTTGATAATGAATGAAAGTTCAAAATTACCGGGAACTGTTTGTTATGCTTCGCTGTCGTGCAAAAGAAGAATGACGAACGTGCAAAATACCGATTTGGAGCAAAATATCTCCTCTCCAGAAGAACAGCGCCTGTTTCTCCAGATCGCTATTCTGTACATTCGTCATTCTTTTTTTGCATGGTGGTTCGGCTTCGGGCTCGAGACTTCGTGCATTTTGCGCATGAGAAAGGGAAAAGGACGTTTGTTATTCTTGAGGACTGGAGAGAATCAGCGGTACAGAAACGAATTGAAGAGGTACCATTCTGTAGATTGGCTTGGATCACTAGTCTGTTTTTGTCTATCAAGCATCCAGTCCGACCTTTGTCTCTTTTTAGTTCTTGAAATATTTTTAACTGATAAAAATTTCTGATCAAACCCAACCGTGAAAATAATACGAAAACCACAACGTACGTTGACCTAAGACGTGATCGAAAATGAAGTTCGGAACAGGATTATTTTGAAACGAAACTACTTTTCTGATGGTGGAGAAGAATACCCACTTAGATAACCGCAAATCAAAGAAAAATGAAGCTGTTGTGAATTGTAATGAAAATTCAAGCGTCTCGTTTCACGAACAAAATTTATATTTCTTTTCACTTCCTCTTCTTGCGACCTTCTCTGTTATAAATCATATATTGCATCTTGTAGTCCTAGTTTCTCAATATTTGTGGAAACTTATCTTCGAATCGCGAGGTTGCATCGAGTCACTTCAAAATCATTGTATTCATGCGGACAGTAATGAAGTATCTGTCAATGAAGCTCTAGTCAATATGCCGAAAACAGCTTTTGAGGTAAACCAATTGCTGAAACAACGAGTCCATCATCGGAAAGCTTTTGAATGTGTTTCTCAAGCTTTGAAGATAGATGAAGAAAATCTTGGTAAAATTATTCTTCCTATTGAACGATTCGCGAGTGTGTGGAAAATTTCATTTTTGTTAAAATTGCAGGCAATAAAAAGCGAGCAATTCAATTATATAAAGAGGGGATAGTCGAACTGCATAAAGGAATTGCTGTAGATTGTTCAGGTCATCACGGAGATGACGATTGGGATCAGGCTAGACATTTGCAAGCAAAGATGAAGAAGAATCTGAAAATGGTTTCCGAGAGGCTGTCAAAACTTGGTAAATTCTTCGATAAATCATTTGGAAAACGTGATTTTCCAATGTGATTTATATTTTATTATTTTCATAGAATGTCATTTTGGATTATGAGAATTTTCTGAAACTGAACTGCAGTTTTATATTTACTCATGCAAACTCTCACACTGAATCTTCAATCACTCACTTTCCACTTTCGAGCATTGGCTTGCAATATTTTTATAATATGTAGTTGCCAGGGAATACAGTGAGATGAGAGTAGGCTGCGGCTCTAGATTCATTTTTAATTAAACTAGTTTCAGCTACCTATAACTCTATCCAACACTCAATTTTCTTCGTTCAGTACATCTTCATTTTAAACGTTCATTTCTTTTTCTGCTCCAGCTAATGGTATGAACACGAAAAATTGTCAACAGCGAGTAAATAGTCTGACTTCGGTCGATCAAAAACGAGTTGTCTCGAAAAACATTGCCATAGCCCATCCATCAGGTTCAAATGTATGTTCTTTGTTATTCACTACTAGTCATGATGGTCGAAATGACCGCTATCTTCTAACGGATTTTTAATCCTATTTTGCAGACTCGTCCAGCTTCTCCATCATCACCTTCGTTAGCTAAACAATCCCTAGAAAATATGAAAACGACTACATTGAAGGGAGTTGAGCAATCTCTGGTTAAACGTATTCTCGATGAAATTTTGGAAGATTCACCGAGTGTACAATGGAGTGAAATTGCCGGACAAGAGGTCCGTCGAAATTTCGGATAATTATGTAGATGCACTCCAGTATGATGAACTAATGGAATTTGTTACAGGTAGCAAAGCAAGCACTTCATGAGATTGTTGTCCTTCCCTCTTTGCTCCCAGAATTGTTTACTGGTCTTCGAACTCCTGCTCGGGGTCTTTTGTTGTTTGGGCCGCCCGGAAATGGAAAAACGCTTCTAGCTCGAGGTGTCGCCAGTGCTTGTGATATGACGTTCTTCAACATTAGTGCTGCTAGTATTACGTCGAAATATGTTGGCGAAAGCGAGAAATTAATCAGAGCCTTGTTCGCCCTGGCTAGAAAACTACAAGTAAGCCTAACCAATTTACTTTACGTTATCAGAGTTACTTATTATTCACGCAAGCTCAATTCATTTATTAGCCGTCGGTAATATTTGTCGATGAAGTGGACTCATTTCTGACGAAACGTGTCAACGACGAATCAGAAGCTAGTCGACGCTTGAAAACGGAATTTTTGATCGAATTTGACGGTGTTAGCTCGAATTCGGAGCACAAATTACTTGTAATGGCTGCCACGAATAGACCTTACGAACTGGACGATGCTGTACTAAGGTAAAAACTCCAAAGGAAAAATTCACTCGGAAAATTATGTTGTTTGATTTCTAATATGTCAAACTTCAAATTGTAGACGTTTCTCGAAGCGTATCTATGTGAAGATGCCTGATCTCGAAATGCGAAAGACATTGTTGAAAAAATTATTATCCAAAAATAACTACCGATTAAGCGATAAAGAGATGGGAAAGATCGCCGAATTGACGGAAGGATATTCGGGTAGTGATTTGACGAATTTGGCCAAAGATGCTGCTTTAGGCCCCGTAAGAGGTAATTTGCTTTTTTATTCAAAGAATATCATTACTCTCTTTATTTCATGGTTTCGTTGTAAATTTTATAATCACAATTTTTTGTGAGAGATTCAAGTCTGAGGTATCAAATTTTTATAACAATTCCTAGAGCGACAGAAAAACTAACTCGAGAATCTGAGGACTTGAGAGCTTTAATCTGGCTCGCAACTGACTTTACTTATTATAAAAAAAGAATTTAGGTTTCTTTTCTCAATATTTCATCTTTTTGTCATACTTACGAATCAGAATTAATCGGTCAAATTTGGATTGTTTTATTCAAAAATTTCTTTTCGAACACTTCCTCGTTACTTTTATGTAAACTTGATTTTTAATGTTGTGATTTTTGCAGAATTAAAGTTGGAAAAAATAAAAAAGAAGGAAAAATTAAAAGTGCGTGATATAACATTCCGTGATTTTGAAGATTCATTAAAACGTATTCGTCGCAGCGTGCCAACGTCAACGATTGAAATTTATGATAAGTGGAATGCTGAATACGGTGATATTACTCGTTAAATTTGTGTTTCGTATATTTTTGCTCTCTTTTCAAAAAGCAAATTTTAAGAACGAATAACTCTCTTTCCGAATGGGAATAGATAGCAGATTATCTATTCGACAAATGATTTACATGAATTTCGACATTGCGAAAGAAATTTACGTTCCGGTCTAATGCCGCCTTATGAGTAAGAATAGTGAGATTTTGTGGTTGAAATTTTTCTATGTTCTTCTGTATGTGTTTGATAATTTCATTTCGTCGTATTCTGAGGAACTGCAAGGAAGATCATTGTAAAATGGTACGCGTCGTGGAAGAGAATTTAGTTACCAGATTTCGATTGTGTTGATGATTCCGTTTCGTGTTTTCTTTCATTACTATCGAACTTGGAAAAACGAAATAAAAAATATCCTATTATCAAATACTTGATCGAACATTTTTCTGTTTGAAGTCATAAACGAAAAAATCGTTCGTGATAATAAATAGATATTATTTTGTTTATTTGCACTCTTGAAAATTTTCACAGCGGGATTGTTGCCAATCACAATCATTCAGCGTACAAAATAGACCCTCATTTAGGCTTGATTAAAATTATAGTTTTGTTACTATTCGTACTTATTTGTCGTTATTAATTCAATTTAGACCGAAATATTTGATGAGCAAATTTATGAATTGATATTGTGAATTTCACTTTGAATATGTACTGATTATTTTAAGTTTCCGTTGAGAATTAATGTTCGTATATTATTTAGAATATGTTCCTTTTTTGTTTTTTTCGTCTACCTCGTCTTATTTTTGTATTTTTTTTTTTCGATTTTGAAACCGTAAGATTCTATCTATAGCAAGATGCTTTGTTCTTTGATTGCATGAAGTCAATCTTCTTACGCTTGTAAACGTGAAGATACAATGAAAATAATAATGATTTGATTTTTCGAAAACAATTCAATTTTTTGAATACAATTAGATCGATACGAAAGTTAAATTTGATCGTATTGGATCATTGACTTACATAGGTGTACTACATATAAAAATCGAGATCTTTTAAACTGCAAACCCTCTTCGCCATTCGCGCATTCATTCATCGTCATCGTCGTCTTTGATTATGCCCAAATGACGTGCTACTGATTTGACATTATTGATAACTTCTTCTTGGACGAGATTGAAACTCATGGCTAATAGAGCGATGCCAAATAATAAATACAAGGAACAGATAGCTGTTCCAAGTTTCGAGTCTTTGTTACCCTCGATTCCGGTGTGAGGAACGTAATCTCCGAAACCAATTGTTGTAAGGGTTATGAAACAAAAGTATGCCGAGTTGAAGAAACCCCAATCATCTTCTTGTTGATTGAAGAGAATTGCTCCCCCCATTATGTAGCTAATCTGCAATAACCGAAAACTAAATGTCTTAGAACAAGAACAAAAAAAAAAAATAAGGTATAATAATCACGACGTATTCTTATACTTACAACTAAGAATACGCACAGCCAGATGGGAACTGGTCTCGTATAATCGTGCCGATAGTAATCGTAGTAATCGTAATAATAATCGTAGTAATCATCGATGAAATAATCTCGATTGGTTCGAGGAAAGGTTTGCCGATGGACAGCAAAACCGAGAGGTGACATAATGCGGGGACTAGGACCAATAGTGTCTTTATGTCTACCTAAAACATGTAATTATACAAATTTATGGATGTATTATTTCGAGACTTCATAGGTACACGACACCCACAATTCAAATAATACCTACCCATCTATATGTTAGAGTAATATGTATACCTATCGTTATCTACCAATAGGAATGAAATGATATAAAAAAATTAGGTTATTTAATTTAAAAGATTGAAAATACTTCCGACTTATCACAAAAAACAAAAATAAAGAAAATAATTTATATTGAATATTTAACGGATGCTCAGAAATAGTGATATTTCAATTTTGAGGAATGTCGAGAAATTTGACAAAATTAGATCATAATGCGGAAGAAGCGTTCAATTTACTTCTTTTGGTATAGTCTCAAAAAAAAAAAAAAAAGAGATTCACTAGTTTGATGAAAGTGAAACTTGCGTACTAAACAAACATTAAGGTTATTATAAAGTTTCAGCGTTAAACAAGCAAGCGGTAGTTTGTATTTCTTACCCAAAGAAGATGTACTGTGAGGTCTTTCACGTCGGTACTTCGGAGAATACTCCGACGTCGGTATCATAGCTAATCCAGAAGGCGCCAGCAGCCTCCTGGATCCCATACTAGAAGGTTCATTTTTAGCACTATTAGAAACCTCACGTCGGCCACTGTGACGATATAATATAGAATCATCTTTTGAAATCGTAATAGGCTGATTTTTTCCTAATTGTCGACATTTTTTTGCTTCTTTCGACACTGTAAATTGAAAAATTCACAAATTTTTATAATTAACCATGGTCATGAAAAGTACGGTTAGTATCGGTCATACAACAGAGCAAGAGGAGGAGTTTTGATGGAATAATGCTTCATCTTGTGAAATCAACATTGTTTTTTCCTTGCTTTAAACAAAGTGAAATTTTGGATGAAAATTGAATTGGAACTCATTTCTCAGAATCTCGTATGAGAAAATTTCTAACATTTAGAAGAATTTTTCTTTTCCCCCTGAATAAGAATAAATATGTAGGTGTACTTTTCGAGTTCTTCTCCATTTTTTTTTTACTTTGATTTTTTTGGTCTGAGAATCTACTTCTTAGAATTTTTATTAAAAATTACATACTCCGACAAGACTCTTCACGTTCCAATGCATAACGATTGTAAACGACCGGTGAATTACGAGCCATGTATCCGTTTCCATATTCGGCCATCACCGGATCTACCAAAAGAAGAACAAAACACAAAAATCTGCATCATAAGTCTTGAAATTCTTCCCATCTAACTTATACCACTAATTTTTTGACCTTGGAAAAATGTCTGATAAACTCCTCTCCTGTTTTAGGTCTTATATCCGCTCTTGCCTCAGTTTAGTCTACTATATTCTACTATCCTTCACGCTAGGCTCTGACAAGGTAGTATAATAACGGATACTGTGCCGGTGAAGACAATCAGGAACAGATACTATTGCATGCTAGGCTCAGAAGGTTGGGGCTTGGAGGAAAGAGAGCGAGTTGGCCCGTCTGCTAGGTAGCCTAAGATACAGTACTCCAGGCTTGTATCAGGCTCAGAAATAAGGTGGAGCAATAATGTAACGTTATAGAGATATGGACACGCGCGTATCTTAAGGCTGGGTTTTACCAGTGTTAAAAGTCTTGTGACAGGTTAAATTCCAATTTAGCCAATTACGGACTTTTCTTACCAAAAGTCATGCGACAATTTATCATGTACTAAATTATACCATGATAAGGGAGGGAGGCAAAAGAGTGGAACGAAAGGGCTTCCCAGCTAGTCAGCTTCACAAACAGTGTACTAAGAAAAATTAGAGGCCATTGCAGGTTTGCAATGGCAGCGGGGAACCCGCGACCCCCCGCGCTCGCGATCACGTTGGCGCAAAAATGCCCCCTCAGAAAATGAGTTGGCTGGGCTCTTCTCAGTATATTGCATGCTGGGCCTGATATAATGAAGTTGTAAGATACTCAAAAGAGTAACGAAATCAAAATTTACAAATACCGCAGATAAACAAAGGAAGACGCGAGATCTTTCGGTTAATAAACCATCATCTATCTTTGCCCGATGATGGTTTATTAACCGAAAGATCTCGCGTCTTCCTTTGTTTATCTGCGGTATTTGTAAATTTTGATTTCGTTACTCTTTTGAGTATCTTACAATACGTCTAGCCGTAACGTTTCGGACCGTATTAATTCTATTGATATAATGAAGGCTGGAAATTGAAAATCTTCAAAGCCTATAAAGTAGGTCAAGGTCATTGATAACGTCATAAGGCACCACACGTAGCAGTTCACAGAAACTCCCGGACGCAGAAGTTTTCTGAGGATGTAATTTCTTTAACAAAATGGATTAGGAAAAAACTTACGGGTTCTTTAATGGAGTTGAATGAGGAGAGGCTAGGAACAGTGCTACCAGATCTACGGATATGTATTCCCCAAAAAAGATGAGGATTTTTCTACGGATTTCGCGTAAAATGCGGATCTGCTCGAGGAAAAAGCACCTTAGTTACTCATTTGAAAGATACTTTTCTCCTGATCGTTGAAGGCAGATCGCACGTACCTGTAACATTGAGTCAATCAAGGGAAAAGTACCTCACCTACCCTTGTGAGAGATACCTTTTTCCTGATCGTTATTGATAAATCCGATCCGCCATTTTTTCTACACCTAAAAACAGATTTCTACCATTGACTATACACGTACCTGACAAATACTCGCATTGTTGAAAAAGTTGTCACTTTGAAGGATACTGACACCAGAGTGTGCTGCGAGTTAATACGTTGGTGTAAGAGTGAGGGAAAGATGTTCTGTCTCTTTTCACTCTGCCGGTCAACACGCAGCACACTCTGGTGTCAGTATCCTTCAAAGTAACAACTTTTTCAACAATGCGAGTATTTGTCTGGCACGTGTATAGTCGATGTTTCTACTAATCTATCAGTAACGATGAGGAAAAAAGTATCTCTCACACGTCTAACTTATAGGTACTTTTCCCCTGATCGACTCAATATTACAAGGGACCACAGTATCAGCCCATGACAACCAGGAGAAAAGTATCTCTCATATGAGTGACTAAGGTACTTTTCCCTTGAGCATAAGAAATCCGTAGATCTAGCAACACTGGGCAAGGAACCTGTTTTATGAGTCATATGGTGCTTGAAACGTTGTATATCTGGCTCATTGAAGGGGCTAGGCCAATTGGTGAACGGAGTATTGCATATCTAGTTATTGAAAGAGCTATTTCTAATCGGGCTATCAGTGCTGCCTTTCTAATCGGGCTATCAGTGCTGCCAGATCTACAGATTTCAAGTCTCCGAAAAAAATTGGGATTTTTCTACGGACTTTGCGTAAAATGCGAATTTTTTGGACCCGAGGGAAAAGTACCGCAGTCGCTTGTGTGAGAAATACTTTTCTCCGGGTCATTACAGGCTAATACTGCTCGTCTGTAACAATGAGTCGTTCAAGGGAAGAGTACCTCAGTTGAAAGTATGAGAGATACCATTCTTATAATCGTTATTGAGAAATCATTCATCAACATACAGTATACTGGACTTGAACTAGGCTTGGACTCCTCCTTGTATTATACTAGCTTTATACTAGTATATATGATAAGAGGCCGAGCTATTGGAGAGGGATTTAGAAAAAGGATGGGGAAGTCGATAAGAATTTTGAATTTTGAACTTAGGTAATAGGTGGGTGACTTGGAAGAATTTTGACCTTTGAACTATACGTGAAAGTTTGAGCTGTAGGTGATAAGAGAGGAACTATGAGAAATTTCATCTTCCAAGCCCCTTAGAAAAATTTTATCATCCAAGCTATAAGCGATAGGACGAAATCAACGATTTTTCCGAAACCCACTTGGAAAAATTTCGACCTCGGCCGGCCGGCTTTCGACCTCAAGCTATAGGTAATAAGAGAGGGACTTGTAAAAAATTTCCGGCCGGCCGTATGACGGACACCGACATCGGACGGCGGACGTTTCTTCCGGGAGACCCCCTCATAAAACAGATAATTCCCATAGCTTTTGAAGATATTGGATTTAACGATTGAAATTCTGATCCCCTAAGACAACGTTACATTCAATTTCTACAGTGAACGAAGGGAAATGAGGAAAGGGTTGTCATTTCCGTTTATGATACATTATTTATCATGTTGCACTTTTCTTATGGATCAAATTTTATCAAATGTATCACTTTTAATTTGAAGAAAAATGAGAAACTGCGAGAAAAGAATAATATAGACATGCGTATGGAGAGTGAGTTTCAATAGATCCGTTTGGAATGACAAGTTTATTGCAATCATTCATAGTCTCATTGACCATTAATTACTATTCTGCTTGCTGAAATTTACAAATTAGATGCAAACATTACCCGTTGTCATTCTGCTTCTATAAGAAGAATGTTGCGAATGCCTCGCCGACGGGTAGGTACCATTGAAGATATTATCGGAGAATCGAGATTGTTGTGATTGACGGTTAAATGATTTCTCGGGAACGCCCCTTTCGTGCTCCATCTCATCAAAATACCTAACATTACAAAAAAAAATCTATAATAGATTGATTAGCAAACATTTTGCTCGGTACAATATCAGTACTATCCTAGAATTTTGAGTTTCTGTTGTTGAGGACATCCGATTTCAATTCTTGTAAACTGTGAAGAAATGCACACCTTTTGGATGAGTGTCTATGGACAATTAATGAGGTATTGGACGAAGATTTTCGTGTTTAATATCGATGGTGTTGGCAATTCATATGCTTCTGATATTGTAATATTACTCTTGAAAAATTTTCTTAAGATTTTTAATAATACTACGCCTGATATAAATCATTCTGGTCTTTCACAGTACCCATAAAATGCGTCACAATTACTGAGCTAAACTAGGCTGAAGACCTACCTAACATATAGGTTATAACAGTATACTAGGCCGTAAAAGGCCTTTTCCCACCTTCAAAATAACTTCTTGGTTAATGGTTGACCAGAAGCTTGTTAACTGTTGCGGTTTATCACAAGTAGTATTCGTTAGCACCACCCCTCCCTCTCTAAATACGCTACAGATACCATTCACTCCAAAATGTTAGATTATAGTCTGTCTCACGAAAGTTTGCAACGGACCGGTTTTAATGGCGCAAGCTCCGGGAAAATATGGAAAAGGTATCATTTGCACTTAAAGCGTATTTGTGCCTCTCTCAGATTGGTCACCTGTTTACGCGAGGACGCTACTGCGCATTTAGTGTTCCGCGTCTTGTGACACAGACTTCTATGTCTTATAGAGCCTTTTCCGAATGACACTCACAAAACCACGTGGACACCATTCGAACACGTTCTGGTAAGAATTTCCTTTAAAAAAGCATGGAGAATCTTATCGCTTTGAATTGGCTCGTGTTAGTAATCTAGTGTGTATTCACACACCGAGAAAAAGCTCCTCCCTTCTATCCTAGACCGCGATCTACGGAGACATGAATAGACACATACGTACCTACATTCTGTATCCGAGTACGAAGACCTAGTATATCCTTCTGATAGACCGATCGCGCTGTCCGCCGATTTTTGTGAATTTCTACCGGATTGTCGGAATGAGGTTGTTCGAGATCGACCAGAAATCCGACTCCTGTAAGGTGATAAAGAGTGAAAATCTGTTGTCATTATTAAATAGATGAAGAGGAAGAAAAAGTGAGAATATGCAAGCAAAATGATCTGGAGAAACGGGTTCCTCTCAGTAACACGAAACATTCAATTGCCCAGGTCGTCTCTATTGGACGTTCACTCTTTTTTCCCAGTACCCTTCAAATGCAAAAATTCACTTACCCATGGGATCGTACTGTGTTTCGAAAACTACGAATTCTACGAGGAGGTAAAGGAATTCTTTTCGGTGGTTGAGTACATTTATAGCAGCAGATTCTCCAATAGATGAATCTGAACGAGTGAGCCATAACGTCGCCAATATTGGAAAGACAGAGCAGCATCAAAGGTATACCAACAACCGCGTAGAAAATCGTGGCTATCTTTCCTTGAGGCGTTTTTGGAGCTATATGGCCATATCCTATAAATTTGAAAAAACGTTTGCAGGATTACTGTCGTAGAATTCAGATTTGATCAAACTGCAACGCGCGTCTGTCCCTTCAGAACCTTCATAATGGGTATTCATCTTATTTTCATTCAGGGATTTTTGTCACATGAATAAATACATTTAACTTTTGAAGACACGTGTACTCGAATTATTCAAATTACCTGTTCCATTTTATAGCTTTTTGGTAGTCGTGACTCACATGATCAAATCATGAGATTTTCTGTGTCAGTGAATTTTTGGAGTTTTTTTCCCCTCAGAAAATCATGAATTAAAATTTTATTACGTTGGTACCTATTTCAATTAGCACTCAAATGTAGCAGAAAAAAAAAAACAAAACAAAATATACGTTTGCATAACATGATGAGTCATCGTCAACACACTATAATTTTACTAAGTACCTATGAATCCATCGAACTATTAAAATGAGACGAGATAGAAGGCCGTCTATTAAACTTTGACGGAATTTCTAATTGTTACTTTGTAAAATAAGACATCCAAAAAGAAGAAGAAGAGAAAAAAGATCAATCAATTTGTGACGAAAAAACCATCTCTCTTTCCATGTACATTTTCAATTTTTTGTGAAAGTCTAGGATTTTATTTCATATAACTACGGTCAAGTATCAATATTTTATTTCATTTCCAAATAAACTTTAATAATGCTCAGGCAATTTTCTCAGCTGATATGCTCAATTTAAATTGTGGGTTGCATTTTTTTTTTTTCTAATTTGAAACTCAGGTCAAAGCACCAGAAATAAGTTAGGTAATCTACGTAATTTATACGAGCATGAAATTACAAGCGCTCTCAAGTTGATTACAGACTACACACATCAAAACGCCAAAATTAGGCGACACAAAGATAGGAGTAAAAAATGATGCTTCGCGTAGTTTATGGCTAAGACTGTATTAGTCATCTATTATAATAATCCATAATCTAGTAAATTGAAATATGGGCGCTACACTCATTACAGTCAATGAACGTTCTTCAGTCAAAACCATCGCCAAACCGGCCTTTACCTCGTGCTAACCTTGAAACGTAAGATCTTATTACCCGTAGTTGATGTTCTCCCTTCGCGCTATCTGGTCAGTAAAATTTTGACAGAAATTGAAGAGAAAAATTGTTGCTCATTTCTCACTAGATAATCATTCAATGAAACTGTCAAGAAAATGTTGAACCCAGGGTTGAAAAAGAACTTACAGAGGAAAATTAAACGCGAGGAAATACTTCTTATAATAGTCTAATTTATAGATGAAGAAAAAATTCATTTGAAACGATTATCAACTTCTGTGATTGCATTTGCTCAGAATCCGCTACAACTTTACCAGTGGTTTTCAAACTTTTCAAGACGCCGGTCTCCTTAGGAGGCCTGTTGTAATTCTGCGCCCCCCTCCTCCTCAGAAAAATCTGAAGTTTGTTGAAAGATGTGATACGCCTCATCAAATTTAAATTTTGTTCATCCATACTTCACAATAATTCCCCTCATATTGCTACGTATTTATTTTCTTCTAGTCTTTTAGACCACTTTTGTTCCGACTTACCTTCACCTTCCGCGGCCCCCTCAGTCTCCCACGGCTTCCAGTTTGAGAGCCACTGACTTATACTGCCTTTAATTTTATAAGTTAATTTTTATTTCCAAAGGTTCATACAGTATTTTTGGGTGGTAACGACGACAGGCTGCGGGCCAATTACCGCCGGCACCACTCTTACGAGGTGGACCTTATGAGGTTATCTAAATACAGAGGTATAGCTTACAAGTTTGCAGATAATAACTATTCTCACAAAAAATGAATGTCTTCGGGCGTTTTATCGATATGAAATTCTTGATATGGATTGCATATCAGGCTGCTACCGCTCGTTCGCCCTTATGCTTAGTCTATCATGAGGCTACCTATTTTAAGCTAACTAGCTTTCGGGGACTCAATCGCTCTGCTCTTTCGCCCTCATTGTTGGTCTACAATACATATAAACTAACTATTCTAAGTCAATTCGAAGATTCCTCGCGAATTTTTGCGGGGAAGGGGAACTCGGATCTGAACTCGAAGATTTCCAAAAGACGTAGGTGCCAATAAAGACAGCCAGTCCCAAATTTGCAAATTTTCTATAGCGGATGAAGGTACAATGAAGGTATCAACCAGTTTAAAACCCCTCATGACATCACCATCCGTTGAATCTGCTCGTGAGGTCATCACTATGCGTGAAGAAATGGTAAGTTCGTGACGTCATCAACGCGAATTTACCTGTAACGTCTAGTGATGG
The DNA here is from genome assembly GCA_035079395.1 of Aspidiotus destructor. Lineage (NCBI taxonomy): Eukaryota > Metazoa > Arthropoda > Insecta > Hemiptera > Diaspididae > Aspidiotus > Aspidiotus destructor. The sequence goes on along the minus strand of JAVHKZ010000003.1, from coordinate 1,713,328 downwards.
GAACTATCGATACTATCGATAGTTTAGTGAAAAACCATCGACGATAGAACTGGAATGTCAAATAGTCGATTGTTCACCGTTCAATTTTGGGCACATATGTGCTTTTTAGGTTTGGGGCCACGTTTTTGAGGTATTTCTGAGTCGCGTCCATCATCTGGTAACACTAGAATACATTCTTAGACAAAATTTTCCAAAAAAATAACGATCAGGAGAAAAGTATCTATCTCACGAGTAGCAGAGGTACTTTTCTCCTGATCGACGTTTTTCATTCAAACTATCGATTGTATCGATTCAGGAAAAACTATCGGGACTATCGATAGCATGAGACTATCGACTATCGCCCATCACTAGTTCCTCTCTTTCGTCAGAAGCTTAGTATAATCTAGTACATTGTATGCTAAGCCTTGTATGGCCTTCTATTAGCTTAGTGTAACATAGTCGTATTCTAGGCTCAGTTTGAAGCTACTTAAAATATGATATGCGACGGTGCTGCCAGATCTACGGATTTTTGGTTTTCGAAAAAAATATGGATTTTGTGTAAAATGCGGATTTCTGGTGCTCAAGGGAAAAGTACCTTGGTCACTTTTACGAGAGGTACTTTTCTTTTAATCGGTATGGGCTGATACGGCGGTCCCCTATATCATTCAGTCGATCAAGGGAAAAGCATCTCAGTCTCGGGTATAAAAGATACATTTCTCCTGATCGTTATTGTAAGATCACTTCCAGGCCGTAGAAATCCGTAGGTCTTAGAAGAAAAGAAAAAGAATGATTTTGGGGGGTATCGGATTTCTTGGCGCAGCCAAAACGATGAAGATCATGTTTCATGTCTTTCAGAAAATTTTGCCCAATCAGATATGTTGTGGATAATGCGAGACAAAAATATTTGAGAGTTCCCGTTTAAGAGATCATTGAAGTGTCTTTTATGACGTAAGTTTATTTTAGAATATTTTAGGCTAAGGCTTTGGAGCGGCACACTCGCTTGGTCTAGTGTAAGTCTACTTCAGTATATTTCAGATGTTGTAAGCGGACCAGGATTGACGACTCATGACGTCATCGAACTTATGACGTCACAAGCTAATGGCTTCACAATGGCTCTCGGAGTTTTCTTAGCCTAGTAATAAATCTAGCCCACGCATTTTCATTATATTAGGATAAGCTAGAAACTACAGAGGGGGGGGGGGCTTTGACTCGAACTCGGACTCGCAGATTTCTGGATCAAGTCGAGGGTTTGAGGATTCTCAGCCCATCAACGGGAAGAGGGCAACTCAAGCCAGCGAATTTCCAATAGTTGGGTAGGGTGTCGGTAAACACATTGAAAATGCACCGTACGCGAATAGAGGCCGAGAGCATGACAATAAGTTACAAGAACAGGATGCTTCGACGAGCCGATCGAAAATCGTTATTCTGCTGGGAAAGGATATCCAGTTCAACATTCGATGTTTCCCCTCCAAATTGTTATCACGGGTACAGACCCTCGTCAAGAGAGTATCCTTTGAGGGGGTCTTGGTGTCGGCCAGTCGTGTAGAGTGTCGCGAAGATTCTCGCGTTTGAGCGCGGCAACATCAAGCCGATCTCCTGCGAAGCAAAGCAGGATCTTCATGGCCATGAAGTTGCGTTGTCTTGCGTGCAGAAGTCTAATCGAAAGAGAGATTTCGGTCTGTTTCAACGCACCAAGACTTCTGTAGTTTGAAACTTAATACTCATTATTTCATCATTTTGGAGGAATGATCAAACTGAACAAGTATAATGACAGTGAGAAAATGTGGGAACACGACGTAACATGATGCGTAATATGTTAATATTTATTGGAACAATCTAATTGAATGGAGACTAAAAATAGAAATACTTAATGGTGATTCTGTGTGGGATCGAAATCATGGGAAGAAGGTTAAAAAAACTTGAAAAATTCTATAACAATAATGCTCCGGGCTATAGCATTGAGTGCAATGGCAACGGGGAACTGCTATTGTCTGTTCGTAATTAAGAATTTTTCCACTTTCAACTTATCAATTAAAATTTTTCAATTGCACTTTTCTACAAAGCTCGTGAAGTTCTTTTAATAGGTCAGCTGTACCTTTTCCTTTCACTGCTGTTGCGTTGAAATCCTTTCTTTATAATACTTCGTTCATTTTTAGAAGTCTCTTTCATGTCCTTATTTCAGTAGAGGTCATCCCAAAGTGGACAGACATCTTCTGAAAATATCTCTTGAGACAAGAATAAGAACTAATTTTCCGCTAAAAAGTGGAGAAGAGGGAAGAAATATCGAAATATAATTTTTTGCCCCCTCCTTCATAAAAATTTCTGCCTCCTTCATTAATAGGTATCCAATCTGGCTTTCACATCAATCATAAATGTTTCCTTTTCCATTCCAAAAAAGAGTTGAACCATGGGACTCGGTCCTAATTTTGCTATCACGATCAACTTCTTATTACGTTAAGAATTTTTCAGAACTCTGTGCTCGATAAATAATTGAGTTGGAATTGAAGCGCATCTGGGGGAAACAATTTTTTGAACCTATGGAACCTTACAGAAGGTCTTCAATTATGAAAAATGCTTGTATTATTCTCCCAGTTACGATTTTATAATAATTTGTGGAAGTAAAGTACCCCAAGCGAGCCTCTACTGCCGATTTCCGGAATCTCATTAGAAGTAGTCATAAGTATATTAAGTATTTCAGGTGAATCATAGGCCAGTACTCCAAGTTTATGTTTTTTCGCTGTGACTAGGTTATTCACGGCCAATGTCTCGAGAATGTCATTTTTCTCTTACCGAATGTAAACGGCTTCTTGGAACACGTAGGATGACAAATACTTGGTTGCATTGAAAATAGGAGATCGGGGTGCGTATTTACCGACACCTTCGTACACTTGATCTTCTCACTGCAAGAACAACGAATATGAATTTACCTTGAACCACGATCAAATTATTTACGACTATCATCAGATGCCTCCTCATGTCAATAACGAATTACAACTCCTTAAGTTTCACGAGTCCATCAAACTTACAGCTCATTTCGTGAAGTAACTTGAAATTCAATTAACGTCTACGAAAAAGAGGAGTACAAAACCGAAGGTATTTACCAATACCTACCTCGGAAGAGTACAGTTTTCAAACCGCGGTGTCAGTTTAAACTTACGTTTTGTTGCCTCAACGTCTGACATTAAACATTATTTAATGTTACCGGTGTATTTTATGTCAAGGGTATATTTATTATATGTTTTATTTCAGCTTGCCAATATAGAAACAAGGCTAAATAAAACATGCCTCGTGGATCGTCTCTTTAAGGCAGAAGTTAAACAAAGGCTACAAAAACAGATTACAAAGGGGGAATTCACGCCAAATAAGTCGACTCGTTTACGAATTCGCGCAACTTGGGTAAACCCTCGAGAGTGGATGCATCGCAACGACACGAGAAATCACTTACCATACTAATTATGAGTCACTTTCACTTATTATTTCTTTGAATGCGTTCGAGTGATTTCGACGTGTGAATTCTTTTAATCCAAATGCAAATTCTTTCTTTGAGTACTAAGTACGACTACTGTTTCCGACTTGGCTTACCCAAAACGATACATAACATTACTTGCGTACCTACCTATGTTTAGAATATTTAGTCTGATGAGTGTTTCTTATTCAATAGAAGTACAATTCCACAGACAATGGATGTGAATTTAGGTATATAGGGAATCATTATTTGCTGGAGTTGTTTCCTGCTTGCGGTTACAACGAGTACTCTTCTTATGAGACACAGGAGAGCCGACAAGAAATTTTCTACAGCTTGCGAATATGATTTTATTAAGCAGAGCAGAAATAAAGGAGTCTCATCAATGAGAAGATACCTATAAAAAATAGCCTCACAGTATAAAAATTTCAAATTATTCAACGATTAGGTGTCCACCTCGAAGATCAAAATTTTCATAATTTCTCCCAAGTCCCTCACCTAATAAGGGCTTGAATTTTTTAGCAGACCTTCCTGTTACAGAGATTTGTAGTTTTTTCATTCCTGTAGCAGTTGTAGAGCTCAGGGAAAATGGCTCGAAAAAAATGTTTTTGAAGAGACAAAGGAATCAACGGACTTGAAAAATCCGTAAAGTAAGTCAAGGCAGAAATCTTAGACTAGCCTAAGGGATCGTAGAAGGTTTCATATACTAGAGGGTCAGAATTTGAAAATTCTCCAGAATTTTGTAGGTCAAGGCTTTGTATACTCTACGTTTGGTTAGCTATAGCTGTCAAGATCATTTAGAACGAGTCTAGTTGAGGCACTAAAGAAGGAAAATATGATGGGCAGTCACGTAGTCTAGAATTAGGTTTTCAGCTGATGTGAGCATCTGCATTGAAGTTCTGCCTTTTACGCTATCAAATACCTGAAAAATCGGTACTACTAGCGTACGAACTCTATAAAGTTTTGTGCTCTACCATAAATTAAAACCCACAAATGAAGTGTGATCCACCTGCTTCTCGTAAGCCTGTTAGCGTTACCCAGAAGCAGTGAACAACCTACCGGACACCCAGAGGAGGTCGGCTCACACATCTTACAAACGTCAGCGTCATCGTCCTTGGCGGTAGCTGTCTAACTCGATTGTACTTCCTGAAACTGTATTTTAGACGTCCGGTAGACGAGGCCTCATCAATCTAAATCAGGTTGTCGTCAGTAAACTTTCATTCTAACTTTGTCTGCCATACACACGCCTGAGAAAAGAGCGTGACACACGCTGAAACCAAAAAATGACCACCTTCTTTGCTCTCCCTGTTGATTAGGCAGTCTTTGTCAGCTGCTAGTGGTTCATATAACGACAATCATACAATTTCGGGAAAAACAGTTTGCGTTGCCGCATCCAGAAGAGGGCTTAGAAACTTCTGCAAGAATCTTAATTGCGGCTGGAGAAAAAAATTATGTAATCATATTGCGTCCTCGAAAATTGAAAAATCAACCGGGTTGCATTCTAAAAGAAAACTTTGAATTGCGATATATTTTAGTGAAAGGTGGCTGTGTACAGCCAACGAAGAGAGCAGCTTCGTTTCGTTGATGTGAGCGATGGGTATTTACGAATAAATCCTGTACTGCATTGATCTAATTCTCTGGAGACTCAGATTAGAATCATAACCACTCCCACGATTCCTCCAGCCGCCTATTCAAACCTGGCGGGGGGTTGGCTAATACCAAGGTTTCGGAGCCAGCCAAATTGAGCTCCGGGCTCCGGCTCCGGCTCCGGTAAAAAGTCGGAGCTGGCTCCAGTCAGCTCCGACCAAAAAAAAATAGGCTCCGGGCTCCACTCCGGGGCTCCGGAGCCTCGGAGCGGAGCCGCCGGTTATGTGGCTCCGCTCCAGGGCTCCGGAGCCCCGGAGCCGAGCTCCGAACTTCGAACTGCCTTGAACGTGTGTGTTTCTTAACCAAGCTTGGGGGCGTTCGCGAAAATTTTGTTCGCGTTTGTTCCCGTTCACTTCTGAAAAAAAAAAACGTTCGCGTTTGTTTGCGTTCCTTCATGAGATTGCCTCCGTTTGCGTTCGTTTGTTCCCTTCGTTGCGATTTTAGCAAACGTATGAAATACAACTGCGGAACGACAACAATCGGCTCCGGAGCGCAATGAACCGGTTCCAGAATACAATGATCCGACTCCGGAGCACAATGAGCCGGCTCCGGAGCAATACCAATCAGGAGAAAGGGAATTTTCCTTCACCTCAGTGGCGTCATCTACAGTTGAACACAAAAAGGGTTTTGTTCTATGGAGATCAAGACTTTTTGCTTTTTGGTTTTTGTTTCTCAGCCTTATTAGTTTAATGGAGGCTTTCAGCTTTCTTCTTATCAACCGTGACCACGACAACGCCATTTTGGTTGTATCACGCAAATTAATAATATTAATATTCAAGAAGGAAAATGAAAAAATTAAATGAAAAAAAGACCGAGAACCAAGAACGTTTAGTAAATTTGAATTAAATCAAGAAGCAAAATAAGCAAACGCTAGATAACATTGTCATTTTGTTGTCTTTTGTGAGCTCCAATGCTCCGCTCCGCTCCGGAGCTCCGGAGCCGCGGAGCTCGATGTCGGAGCTGGCTCCGCTCAGCTCCGACCAAAAAAAAATTGGCTCCGGCTCCGGCTCCAGCTCCGGCAAAAGTCGGAGCGAAGCCGCTCCGGAGCCGAAAATTGGCTCCGGCTCCGAAGCCTTGGCTAATACCCGTAACAGAAGGCCACCGAGGACTTGTTTGAAAGGCCGAATCAGATGATGCGCCGAGAAGTGCCTGCCGACGCACTACATGTGTTGACGGAAAATGATCGTGCTCAGACTCGAAAGTCAATCCTTTACCTCTAGGGGAAAAAGAAGACCTACACTCCTAAAAACGTAGGAAGCGATTCACGTTGTTCTCGAATAGTACGACTCTTGATAGATAATGACGTTCAAAACATCGTAATTTTTTCAACACAGGAAAATTTGATTTTCTTTAGTTCCCTGTGAATTTTGTAACGGAAGGCATGTTATTTACGGTCTCTCTCTGGAACCTAAAATCGACTCCAAGAGAGAAGGAGGGACAGAGCCAGAATGACTTAGTTTTCGGCAGTGAAGTAAGTACGTATCTATATTTTTTGGGAGCCGCAATGTGGATGGTTTTCATATTCTCACTCGTTTCGTTCGTTGGCGGCCCTCTTACAAAGCTTAGTTATACAGTATGTTAGGCTAAGTGACGAGGGTCCCGATTATTAGCCTAGTATAAGCCTAGGGTATTGTATCTTAGGCTAACTGGCTGATTAGATGATCTCTCTCTCACGTCTGAAGAGAGACCCTTCATCAGGACCACGAAGAGCTAAACAAAGTCCGGGAAAAATCTGCTATCAACGGGTCCATGCTGAAATTGTTTTTGACAAATCCTTTTCCTCTTCTTATCTCAGGCGTGCATTCGACGGGGGAAGGAGAGGGGCTCACGAAATTTCAAAGTAGGTAAACGCTTATACGAGGACATGTATAGATACTGAACTAGAAAGTCTAGTCTGCCAGCATTCAAGCTAGGCTAAGATTTGAAGCGGCCGCTAATGACGTCATAACATACATAGGTCAAGACTCCAATTCTACGCTCCGAACTCGAGTAATTCTCCACCTAGTACAAGCTTGTAATATGATAGTATTATACAGTATTCCACCAGTATCATTCTTAGCCTAGTATATCTTAATATGTTTTATGTTGGATTGTTGTCGTCAGTTGGGGTATGCGTCAGCCTACTTAGGTGGACAAGCATATCAAAAGTAAATTCTACTTCCAGCCTAGCCTGAGCACGTGAAAATTCCAACAAGGAATCTGCTCTATGAGGGGCTCTTTTGAAAATTTTCGCATCCCGTCGTTCGCTGTCCGGCAGAAACTGACCTACCCTTTTAAAAAGAAGTCGATTTTTGAAAAATTTTGGAGATCGAGCCTTATAAGATAAGAGGAAGACTTGAGAAAATTTCAACCATCAAAGATGTAGGACTTGATTCGATTATGGAGCTGTATTTAAACAACGGGAAGGGAATTTGGAAATATTTTGCCTATCGAGTTTTGTAGATGTAGATGATAGACGGGAATTTTGGAAAAACTTTAATTTTCTAGCCATGTACGATGATAGGGGAACTAGTGAAAATTTTAACTATTAGATGACATGGAATTGAAATAATTTTGAATATCGAGTCACCTGTCTATGACAGTAGAGGACTCAGAAAAATTTAGACTTTTTAGGACTCAAATTTCGAAGTCAATTTCTGATATTAAAACCAGTTCGCCTCATAGAACAGGTTTCCTACGCCCGTTGCTCAATTTTGATGAGGAAGTCGTCTGTTTTTCCTAGTTCTGCGGTAGAAGCATACGGGCAAATTACAAAAAAAAATCGACCATAAAATTCAGCACAAAAACATGAAAAATGTCGAAAAATAATTAGCTTCTCTTCTATTGAGATGAAGAATTTTGTTTGTACGAGCAACTTTTATAAAACAAGATTCATTTCTCCAGCAGGATCTATTCAGTTTTCTTCTTTTTTAGAAATAATTTTACTTGATAGAAATTTGTATTTTTTTTAAAGGTAATGTTTAGCTTCTAATTAAAAGCAAATATGTCGCAAAAAGGTCCGGTCCATTTGCGGAAAGAATCTAAATTTTCGAGCTCTAGACCAGGAAAAGAGGACTTCGAACAAATAATCGATCCTGACTTTTACAATCAAAACCCAAAATCTCCCAGAAAACAAATTCTTTGCCAGAGGTGTTCTGACCCCCTTGGTTCAGTGAAGAAACCCCCCTGAAATTTTAATTTCTTGTAACAAAAAAAAAACCTGTGCAAATGGCCCCCCCTAAGACGACCAATACGAAGAATCGTCTTCATGAAAACGGCTTCAGAACACCTCTGTTTGCCCGCCTAAATTAACCTAGTCAATGTTCTTTCCTGATATAAGAACAAAAGGTGTGAAGGTCCACGTTCTTATCATTTCACTTTTCTGTTCTTAAGAACAGCTGAAAAAGTCCTCAGAGAGGTAAGAAAGGCTCTTCTCCGATCGCTCTAAAATTGCAAAACTACGCACTATCTGTAACACGTGTCTACGACAGACGAAAAAATTCTCAACCACGTATAAACTAGTTTGGAGAAAACGCACTACTTCTTGTTTGTTACGCACCTATTGATGAAAGTTTTTATTTTCATTCATAAATCGCAAAAATTGAATTTGTGTACAGATTTGGGTTCAATATTCGGAATCGCTCGCGGTGATCTAGCCTATATTTGCAAAATTGACCTTCAAATAACAGCCACGCTTATATTAATTCAGTTTTTATTTTGCACATTATAGGTTGACGTTTGGCTCGTGACCGAATGAGGGTAACTGTTACGAGCACTTAAATACCAATCAGTGTCCATCAGGTAATACTTATAATGTGGGAGTATACATATTTCTTGCTATAAAATGACAATATTATATTTAAAACGTTCGAATACGTAAAAAATGAAAAACCGGTTCGTACGGATTCCCCACCGCATATGCCACAGTGAATGAATTAAAGAGGAATATAGTGATGGAAAAAAAAAAGAGTTTGTCATACAAATACAACGATCGCGCACTCTATTTATTTACAATGAAGATGTTTTCTCGTTTCAAAATCGCTATTTCACTTTTTACGAATCAATCAGTTGCATTATGTAAGATTTAGAGCGGAGATGTACAATTATAACGTTTAATAAGAAGTTGATACCGTCACGTAAGCGTCAATCATGTGAAAAGTGTCGTGTTTTACTAAAAGCTATGTTTTTCGTGCAAAACAATTAATATCGACGAATTTGACAAATCTGTAAATCATGTCAAGTGAGTTAATCTCTGAATTAATACAAAATTACGAAAAGAAATTTGAGCATTTTACGTAGTCTAATAGAGTGCATAAAGCAGTTTTCAGGATTTTTCATATAGGATCAATATTTTGAGTAATCTATTCTTCTATTTTTCTTTTTTTTGGTGACTCAAATAACTTAGATATTACCTACCGCATTTTTAAAAATTATTATTGAATATTTATTTCTAGGTGTCTTCGTTCTTCATACCAACATCAATTAATCTTTGGAAATAGCAAACAGCATGATTTTTTTTTTCGGATATGTAATGTAAGAAAAATAATACAGTCTAATGAAAATGAAATAGGGAGCTTCACAAATTATTTGAAAGTATTCATTTTTATAGTGCAACGCATTGTATTTTATAGTGTTTTACTCACTTTTGATTCAGAAATAAGCCACCAAAGATTCTACTTGAATGCTAAGTCGTGAACGTTTCCAAATAGGAAGAAACCGGAGGTTGGTAAAAGTACGATATTTATGACTCAAAAATGAGGGAGTGTCGCGATTGCGCCGAGGTAGAATCGCTCTTTAAAGCCTCGCGAGTAAATATTGTATTTCTTAAATATGAAGAAGACCTCGATCCCTCGATTTTGAATTGAAAGAAGCTTCAAAGCAGACGGAGTGAAAAGAGGTTTTTAGACACTCTCACTCGAGTGCATTCCTTCGTGATACTTCGGCCTTTGAGAGTCATAACGAAACCAAGATGGGCGGAAAATTAGCTATCTGTGTATCTGTATGAATACGAGAGAAGTCTTTTCAAGAATCAATAAGTTTTGAAGCAGTCAGGTCGAATTTTGTCATCGAATATAGGTTCTTCAGTTACATACATATTTTGATTTCTAAAACAAAAATAAAATTGGATAAACTATTGCGAACTCTACAATGGCAGCGTGTAATCCAAAGTTTTGTAGTTTCGAGGGAAATAGCTAGTCCATTTGCCGTGCGCCGCGCCGGGTGGTGTCCAGCAAAAATGGTCTCCTCAAGTCCTAGCAGTTATCAGAGGGTGATATCATGGAGTCAATGCAAAAATTCACCCGTTTTTCGACGGAGTTGAATAAGGGAAGGAAGCCTTCTATTCAGTCTTATGGTGTTTGAAGCGTTGCATATCTGGCTCATTGAAGGGGCCACGCCAATTGGTGTATGAAGCATATTGTATATCTAGTTTTGAAGGAGCTATTTTAATCAGGCTATATTACACCGGCCTCGATTCGAAGCTATACATATGAAACTGTAATACGATCGGAAACTAGGGTATCATAATAAGCAAATGCTTAATATACAGTATACTGGACTTGAACTAGGCTAGGACCCTCCTTGTATCAAAAGGGCCGTCGCCAGGGGCTGGCAAGTAGGTATTACCGCCTCAGGCCTCGCGCTACTGTAGGCCTCGCACCGGTGATAGGGGGGGGGGGGAAACTAAAATTGTATGAATTGAAAAAAAACCTCATGTTAAAATTTTGCTTTAGGTCTGAAGAAGTCTGGCGACGACGCGACGCTGAGCTCGAGTTTCAAGTGTCAGTTTCGAGTCTCAGTCTTAAGCTTGAGTCTCAGTATCAAGAGTCAGTCTCGTGTGTCAGTCTCGAGTCCCAATCTTGAGTCTCAAACTCGAATCTCAGTATCCAGTCTCAGTCTCGATTGTCAGTCTCAAGTGTCAGTCTCGAGTCTCAGTCTCGATTCTTAAGCTCGAGTCTCGAGCTCCAGTCTCAGTCTGGAGTCTCAGCATCGATTCTCAGTCTCCAGTCTTAGTCTCGAGTCCCGAGTGTCAGTCTCAAATGTCAGTTTTGAGTCTCAGCCTTAAGCTTGAGTCTCGGTCTCGAGTCTCAGTCTCGAGTCTCAGCGTCGATTCTCGAACTCGATTTTCAAGCGCGAGTCCCGATCTCGAGTCTCGGTCTCTAGTCTCAAGCTTGAGTGTCAGTTACGAGTTTGAGACTCAAGTTTGAGACTGAAACTCGAGTCTCAGTCTCGAGTCTCAAGCTCGAGTGTCAGTCTCGTGTGTCAGTGTCGAGTCTCAATCTTGAGTCTCAAACTCGAATCTCAGTATCCAGTCTCAGTCTCGAGTGTCAGTCTCGAATCTCGAGTCTCGGTCTCTAGTCTCAAGCTTGAGTGTCATTTACGAGTCTCAAACTTGAGTCTCAGGATCGAGCAGGACCGTCGCCAGGGGGTGACAAGTAGGTATTACCACTTCATCAGGTCTTGCGCCACTGTCGGCCTCGCGCCGGCGAGTGGAAAAAAATTAAAATTGTCTGAATTGAAAAAAGGCCTAATGTGAAAAATTTGCTTTAGGCCTCAAAAAATTTAGCGAAGACGCTGGCTTTATACTAGTCTATATGATACGAGAGGACTTGGGAAATTTTCAACCCCTGAGGTTTGCCGGACGGCGGACGTTTTTTTCCAGAAAGACCCCCCTCCCCCGATAAAACAGGTTCCTGCCAAAAAAAATTCCGAGTCTTTAAAGTCTTTAAAACAGGTCAAGCTCACTGATGACGTCATCAGGATTCCGTAGATTTGTGCTGCTTGCGTTCTGTTATTGCTTCGGTACTTTATTCTCCTTGATGTCCAGTAGTACACTGTCAATTTTGTTTCAGGCTTCTGGTCTCACGTTTTGTTCCATATTTTGGATTATGTACTTGTTTGCAATTAATTGTTCCTTGGTAGCGATACAACTGACGAAGTACTCTTGTAAGCTCATATATAAAGTAGAATTGTACGCTTGAGATCTTTTTAGTTTTCAAGGGAAGGATCAGCGTCCGTTCTAAAGAGGAAAAGCTGGAGCATATTCCCTCGCGTTTATGTGGTCATACGTGTATTTATTCTGAGTTTGTTTCAGCCTCACAGAATCCTAGGTCAATTCTCCTCATAGTTTTAGCTTAATAACCCCAGAATTTTCGTGTCGTTTTCAACGTGACGCAAATTTTAGTTGACTCTTAGTTCAAAAACAGACATTCATGCTGAAGAAAAATTCAATTCATAGTTTCTAACAACTATTATCCGACAATTCAAGGCCATTGCAGTTTGTGGATGAGTGTCCACACCAATACTGATTCCATGGTCAGAAAACTCACCCTTTACACCTCATGTAAACAAAAAGTATCCCATGCACTCTCTCGATGCATCAAAATATTGTTTCACCTCGTACGTGGAAGAAGACGATTTGAGATTAGACCTATCAACCCACTGGACCGATTCCGAATTGATATCTGATACTAACTGAAGGATAGGTCATTCATCTTTAGTTATTATTTGATTAATGGACGTCAGATGAAACGGAAATGCTTTTCAAGATCCGAAACAGTTATAATTTATAAATTACGAATTGATGAATCTTAATTTGAGATATACCTGTAGATACTTTTTAGTGTAGGTGACATCGTGCAAAAACTGGCCCCGAAGGCGACTTCGAAATGATAGCAATTTCGAAACTGATAGTGTCGTTTAGTTCTGGGGGTGGTGATGGTGAAAGGTAGGAAAAAAAAAACAGAAACTTAAAGCCTCGTAAACAAGGTTTTAAAGGTATTGTGCACATAAGTTATCATTCACAGAGCGAATTTAAAAGCGTAGGTTTTTTAATTTTGATGATGAAGCGTTTTTTTTTTCGTAAGTGTATTGAAAACGTTACCCTAAGAATGACGTTGATTAACGAGATCATAACATTGGCGATACCGATTTAAATACGGATTCGTTCGCAGTCGTTTCATTTTGGATACTAGAATATCGAGTTGCGAAATTCTTAATACCTAGGCGCGGTTTACCCAACAGCACCTACATTTCTATTAGGGTTGTCTAGGCTTAGGGTATACTGGGGCCTGGCCACAGGGTGATTGACCAAATAAGCCTATGGGGAATCACCCTCCTTCCTCCTTAGCCTAGCATACGCATATATAGCCTAGTATACGATGCTGTTGGAACTTAACATTTCATTTGAAAGGGGACTTTTTTGAAAATTTGGGCGTCCCACCGTTGGTCGTAAGACAAAAACTGACCTAGAATTTCATGTAGTAAAACAACTGGACTCGAGAGATTTTCAGTATTGAGTTAGTCTGTAGTCGTATGATAGGAAGTGATTCAGAAAAATTTCTAAACAAAAATCAATTCTCGATATAAAAACTAATTCGCCTTACAGGACAGGTTCCCTAAGTTCAATTGTTTGAATGCCGTGTTTTTTTTTGTTTCTGAAACCGAGAGTTTCACTCACCGTCTCCCGGCGGAGGCTGACCTATCCTAATTCAATTGGGCACTGAGAAAATTTTTTCTGTTCAACCCACTTCTGGGTATCGGTAGTGAAGTGGAAAAATCTCGACCATCGAGCTTTATGGGCGGAATTCACAAAAAAATTCGACTTCTAAGCTATACGTACAGTATTTGATAGGAAGGGGACTAGGAGAAATTTGGACTGTCGAGTTATTTGTCAGATAAAGAGAACTTGGAGAAATGTTAGGCGCCAGAGTTTTAAAATTTTTCAATTCAATCTTCATTATTGAAAACAAAAATTGTCTTATGAAACACCTCCCGCTCATACCTCACTTAGGGAGCTCCAGAGGTGGACATCCATTTTGTTTGTAACTTACTACGAGCTGACGACTTTTCTACTGATTTTATTGTGGGTAGTTGTGGTTGTGAGTAAACAACTTAGACCATATAGGACACAAACACTCGACGAGCTCGCAGGCAGTAGCGAAGCCGTCAGCTCGCAGTAAGGTACAAACAAAATGGATGTCCATTTTCACCTGCTCTCGAGCTCCTTACCTTATACTGAAGAAGCTGTTGTTCTTTCCAGAGTATTGCAGCCAGCCAAAAGCCAAAAGCCGAATTCAGCCAAATTTTTCTGGATGGCTCATCTCTCATATTATATTATACGCGCGAAATGATGTGTGACACGCTTCCCGTAGCAGTAGTCTGGCTTGTGCCATGCTTTCGGCTTTCCGCCTCGTTTGTCAGTTTGTCACTCAACTCAATCCACAGAATACAGATTCAGATATTCGTTATGTTTTTCATTTCCTGGTTGCAACGAAACGACAACCTGATCATCAGCCAAAAACCAGCTGAAATCCCGCCAAAAAAACAGCGATAAGCCAGACATAAACAAGCCTGGGGAGCCGGAGCTAGGAGCTGGAGCCATGGTTTGATTTTGAAAAGAGCCGAAAACTCCGATCTTTTGGTCAGCTCTGCCTTTTTCTCTTCAAGGAGTTCAGGAGCTGCTGTTCAGTCAGAATGACAAAAAAAAAAAGAGAAAAATTCGAGAAATTTTAAAATCCAAAGCCCTAAGACTTGAAGCTTGAAGTAAAGACAACCCGACTAGAGAGAGAGAGAAGAACCGGTAAGCAAAGAACCATTGAGGAACCCTATGAAAGCTCACATCACCAGGTAAAAAAAAACTTAATATTAGCTTTGCTTGTTTTTTTTTTTTCTCCTTGAGGCTCCGTTCAGAAGATCAAGAGCTTCAGTTAGCTCCGGCTCCGCTGCAAAAATCCAGCTCTTAGGCTCCGCTCCGCTCTTTGAGAAACTGGAGCCAGGAGCCGGAACCGGAGCTGGCTCGGAGCTAACTCTTCTTTTTCTTCTGGCTCCGCTCTCAAGATCGAGAGCTTCAGCTCCAGCTCCACTCCGCTCTTCGGAAATCACTGGCTCCCCAGGCTTGGCCATAAATCAGCTGAAAGCCAGCCGAATTTTTCTGATCAGCCGTAAGCCATAGGCCAAATCCGAATTTTTCAAGGTCGTCAGCTTAAGCCGTAAGCCGAAGCCGAATTTTCCGGCTGCAATACTCTGGTTCTTTCCACATCCTAAACTGGGTCAAAGCCACGCCTACCCTATGATGTCACCCAACGGTTGAAAATCAAGGATGGCAAACGCTCGCGACGGATTTTTTGCGGGCGCAAATGCACACTAGCGCTCCTTCATGTATTCTGCTGTAGTGATGGGTGCCTACGGGCGTCAGAATGCGCGCGGGCAATTTGAGCATTGCTCTTGGGCAATGGGCAGTACTTTTTGTTCGCCTGAGAGCGCGGACATATAAGTCTGCGAAATTAAAACTTCAAGTTCATTGGGAAGGCAGCCACAAGCCGTCAAGCCCACACGTAAGAAAAGTGAGGTGTGAGCATGGCACAGGAGCATGGCCACATCGAAGCGCGCAAGCATCCGCGTGCATGCACCCAGCCGCGCACGTCACCCGTTTGAATGAAATTTCTTTTGCAAGTGCGGGCGCCCGCGCTCACGGGCAATTACCATCCTTGTTGGAAATTTTGAGTTGAAGATTTTGGCCTCGCGCAAATCCTTACTTTACACTCCGCGTTAGTAGACATTTTCACGTCAAAAAATAAATGTCTAGTACGAAAACAATCAAATTATACTTTTTGAACCAGGTAGTGGCGTGGCCTTGAGAGTTGGGGGCCGGATTCAACTTTTGGTGATGATGAGGAGAATAATCTTTAGTCCCTACCTCTAGACTGTAAGTAGTCGTTCGTTCCTCTCTAGAGTTTCTAATTACGCCATTGGAACTTCGTTATCAAAATTCTCTTCAAAGCAACAAAACTAAAAAGAAACTAGTTCAAAGTGGAGAAGCAAAACGATCAGATATATCTTGTGAAGTTATCAGTATTCTCTAATAAGCAGGCTCAATCGATCTAATGGTATACAATGCACATACAGTACATACCCTAAAGATTTACAAGTGCGAAGATCAACCATCCCCAAAGACAAGCAAGCGTAGGACCGGAAGAAATCCAACAACACTATCTTCTACTTCTTCAATAACTAAAATTATTCAAATTTTAAAGTTAGCATAATACAGTATGGTTCGTGAGCATACATTCTACACTGACTGGAGCATAAATTTCTATCGTATCGTTGGGGAGAATCAGGCGCGGATCCGCGGGAGAGGGGGGGGGAATTCCTAAATTATACAAAAAAAATTTCACTTTGAGAAAGAAAAACTAAGCATTGCTCAACTCGAGGTTGATTACAGTCATTCGCGCGGAATTGCCAGCGTGATCCTCCCTCCCTTCCCTCCTATAATGACGTTCTAAATCCGCACCTGGAGAAGAATTATTTTCAAACAGAAATGATTATAAGACTATAAAAAAAAAACTTGCATAAAGGCTGTTATTTCGTATGTTGGAAAGAGGTTCTATTTAAATTTTTAAAGGAATGAGGTCGTACGAAAAATTTGACGCTATGCTTCTTAATGAGAGCGATTGTCAGTCGCTGGCTGAGATCAAATTTTCGTTAATAATGATGAATACAGAAGTTGAAGAGTTGAAATTTTTGAAAAATAGTCAACATAGATACTAATATAGCCTTTCTCAATCATATTCTCCTTGTGTAGTTTTTTTCACTTGAAAATCCTTTATTTTCCTTGCGAAAAAGATATTTTTAGTTTATTGCCTCATCAGAGGATGGAGGTATAATTTTCTGAAAAATTATTCGCGTGATTATCATTTCCTCGCTAACCGCATACCGTACCGATCCGGAAATAAAAGTAAATTAGCACCGCGATACTCAACAAGTCAGACACTCATCACGTCCTATGAAGAAATAGGTACTCGAGTTCGTAAAATCCTTCTCTTACAATTTGCACATTTACGGGGCAGGGTTAGCGTATGCTCTTTGCGCAGTTCAAAATAGAATCGAATATAAATATTTTTTTCACGCACTTTTAATAATACGTAAAGCGTGTACATTTTCATCGGTTGGAATTAATATCTCTTTTAAATACTGAAGAAAAAATTATGTAACAGGCTCTATTTCCTCCGATTTTCTATAAGTGCGAAGTTACTATTTGCCTAGTGCACTGTAGCATCGCTAATAAACTCTGGTTTGTCTTCCCATTTCTCAACATTACTCGCGAAGATCGCTTCAAGTTTTCTGATAGACCGCATTTTTACGCTTCAACTACGATCATTTACCAGCGAATAGTGATAGGGCTCTTCCCCGTATGAAATTGCATACTCATTTGCCTGATTCCCATTGAAAAGGTATTCGGTTCACATGAGACTTATTGCAGGCATTGCAATCAGGCACATGAGTATGCAATATGATATGGGGGAAGTGCTCCAAAGGTTCACAATAATGAGATAATGATAGTGAGGTAGGTACAGCAGTAGGTAAGGAAGAATTCCTCAATAATGACACGAGGCAGTTAGAAAAATAAATGAGCATACAATTACAGACAATTTTCTGATAGAAAATTTCACAAATTTTTCAATCGACTAAAAATTAAATTTCTGGATTGACATGTCGTGTTTCTGAAAAATGATCTCGCGGTACATCAATATATAATAAAACCTATAAAGAGAGGCACACGTAATATACTCTGCGATACCCTCTTCATCCAAGCATGGCCAGACTTCTACTGAAGTAGCTCGTATTCACATACATTCCATCCACGTACTGGACATTCGAAGGTTTATACCAGAAAAATGAGCAGATTCTCGCTCGACGTTCTCACTCGAAGGTCAATTTCTGTTCTTCAAGTTTTTCTTCACAAATATCTCGAATTTTTAGCGTATTTCTCGAAAATCACGATTTTTTCGATTTCGACCCGACTGAACCGCTCTGTTTGGTATTTTCATTTTAAGAATGTTATTTTGAAACTCATCTTCCGTTATTTGGAAAAATATAATCTCGTTAGTAAGAGACATGAGTGGAAAGGGTGAAGTACCGGTGTCAAAAATTTGATGCATACCACAATGATCATCGGAAGAGTAAACTCATATACATATAGACTGATTGCACTGTATTGTGACTTTTAATATGTCGCCAAATTCTCCTCATTTCCTTTTTTTTTTTTTTTTTTCAATTCGGCTCGACTTATTTCCAGACTTTTATACGCGAGCAAGGACAAATCAAGTCAATAACCCACGATCTCTTTTTCATGTTCGCAGGTAAATATTTCATTGTGTGTATCTGCATCGTTAATACGCTCACTCGAGCCGAGGATAAGTGGGTCTGGTCGTCTGAACATAAACAGAGTGTCGTATCAACGGGTAACGCCAAGATTACCAAAGCAAGACCGATTTTGATTGATAGTAGCCCGAGTGAATCTGAATCGTCTAGGAAGATTGACGATCAACTCCTGAAATTTTTCGAGTAAATAGAGTTCATCGATTTCATTTCTGTATTCCTTTTTTAGCGAAGGATCATTTAAAAATTTCATGAATTTCTCGCAGCGATGACGATTACCGGAAAGCTCGATACGAAGTGAAAGAACCAATTGACTACGCGAATGGACGACCAATATTGCCGCCCAGGAGTAAACCGTACATAAAACCAGTAACGAAACACCCTAATTCTAATTTCCCCGGCTATTCTGACGGATCGTTTCCAGATCGACCACCATTACCATTAGAATCGGATCGATATCCTTCACCTTTACCTCCTTCACAGCCGCTACCACCGCGACCCGGACCAGATGAATACTCTATAGCTGGTAACTCGCCTACACCCGTACGAAGACAACCTTCCCCCGGAAGTCCGTCCATCGGGATACTGACCGGGCCGGTTCCATCATGGGAGAAACCAGTCTTGAACAAAAATGGAGATCCTACCAATTTTGACCATTGTAAATGTTCATTTTCGTTCAATTGCAAATCTCCCGGGATTCAATTCGTAAGTTGGATGACAGTTAGTTTCATACGATGGAGTTGTCATATAGGAAACACTAACTTTACAAGGTTTTGTGACCTACAGGGTAGCTGTGACCAAGGTAAAACGTATTGTTGCTACAACGAGTTCAATTCACCGAAAGAACCACCATTACAACCTAATGGATTCGGTACATCAAATATTGAAAGATTCGATAAAATACCAGCAGTTTTGGTAGGTCCCGGCGGTCCCAGCAGGCCACTGGAGGTGAGAAATTTATATTTAATCTTCAATGCAACAAACATGACATATTGGTGTTGGTTTTGTAATACTCAAACGGCGCTCGATGCTTTCATAATAACCTTTTCTAACAAAATTGCAGATTTCGACTAACACACGTAACATAATTAGTCCACGACAGGCTACAAACTCTTAAATTATAAGGTAACTATTCATTCAAGACTAAGCACAAGATCAGAATTTTCCATTTCGCGTTTAACCATCGAAATGGCGTTCAGAAAAGTAAATTAATTAGATCGGTGAATGATGGCAACTCGCCAAACCAAAAATATACGAATACGCGATCCAATTAATAAAGGGATTAATTATTATTGAGTGTTTTACAGGTGATTAAAATTATCACTAATTTTGTTTGTAATCTTTTCGAAGGGTTATCGTCCATTTCAACCACAGTACGGTAATATAGACGGTAATCGAGATCAACTGGACTTCGACAGAAATCATCAATCAGTATACCCGATAATTCCGAATAAGCCTATTTTACCGCCTTATATGGGATTGCATAATGATTACCGGTCATCGAGGTAGAATTTTTCACATACCAAGAATCTCTGTGATACGCGAAATAACTTTTTGGTAGGGAAAATTGTAACGAAGTACGCTAATTTCTAAATTGTGGGAAATTATTTGTATCAATTAATTTATTATTTTTTCGCAAGTGTACCTAACTTATTACTTCGTACTACAATTTTTGTAATGAATTTTATTTGCATTTGAGACATAATTCTTAATGAGAAATTGGTTGTTTGTTCAAGTAAACCTGAAATGCATGTTTTTTATGCCTTTGTACGAAGATTTATACTTAATCAAGCAGGTTGAATGCGCGAGTTTTGAGTCTAGCAACAGTTTACAGATCCCACACAAATCTACCTCTATGCATGTACGTTTAAAAGAAGAGGTGTGATATGAAAAAATAGTCCTTAGACTTTCTTAAACACTTTCTTGGTCTTTTTTTTTTTTCTAATGCATGAGAGATTGGAACTATGAGTTCCTGAAAAAAAGGTATTTAAATAATTCCATTTTCACGCTGAATTTGATAAAGTTGAACATAAAACACGAAAAATCCAAACGCAGGATTACTCTTGGACAATTTGTACTACAATACCCATCAATAAAATGTACCGATGAGGAAAATGAAACTTCTTGTTTAGTTTCAAAGCGATTTTCAAACTTTTTCAATATCCCCATCCTTCCAACCCTTTCAAACAACTCAATTATTTCTTTCATCACTGTGCACAACTTCAGTAAAAGTCACAACGATCACCTGATTTCATAATACCAAAATTTATAGAGATTTTTAAAATTATTAGGAAAATGTAAGCGATGAAGAATCATTTTCATTTACCGATGGTCGTGATCACGATAACGGAGTAGAAAAGAGCACCGTCATTTGTCCACTGCAGAGCGGTTTCATTATCATTACCATTCCAGCCACCTTTCCTCATAGCCCAGACAAGGTTTTCTTCAAATCGTTTCAAATGAAACCGAACACCAACTGACCAGTTCGCGCGGTGTAAGACTTTCTGGTCAGCTGTGTACTTCCAAATATCGGTACTAATGCTTCGTCGAATAGTCGTAATGTTCTTTTTCATCTGCACAACACAATGGTTCATAGAAATTAATCGTGCTGACGAATCAAAATCGATAAGAAGAAATCCAAACTTACGCCTTTTTCGTAATCCTCTTCTAATTTCTTGAACATGTACATGCCGAAAAAACAGTAACTAACAACTATGGTTATAAGTAACACGTGTAAAAATAAGCACGTGAATATTTTCCACAAGTAATACAATAGCTTGACCCAACGGCTAGACGTATTCACCTCTTCCATATCCATCATCATTTTGAATCAAAGTTTCGGAAACGTTGGAAACAAATTTAATCGATTGAAAAATAACATACAAAAAAATCAACCGGAAATATCGAATTAAATCGTACGTAAGAGGTAGATTTTCTGGGAATAGTTCGAAGCGTTACAAATTAAACCGATTTTTCCATCTTTTTTTGCACCATACATGGTGATATCACACACATTCGCGAAAACTACATCCGAAAGAAAAAAATGATAAAAATACATGATGGGCAAACATCTACACAAAATAAGGGAAAAAGATTCGCGATATTACAGTCACAATAGCAATCTACGTAAACATTAGTTTTTC
This sequence comes from Aspidiotus destructor, assembly GCA_035079395.1. NCBI lineage: Eukaryota > Metazoa > Arthropoda > Insecta > Hemiptera > Diaspididae > Aspidiotus > Aspidiotus destructor. The sequence goes on along the minus strand of JAVHKZ010000003.1, from coordinate 1,691,959 downwards.
TCTTTTTGTTTCCATATTAGTTGTATATTTCTGCATGATGATACGAGCATACAGAATACATTCATCGCCTACATGCTCTTATGTACAGATTAAAAACTACGAAGAGCGGCGCTAAATTTAGCCGTTTCTTCGCACGATTACGAGAGAAAGGGAACGTAACGAAGAAAGTATATCAACCACGCACGCAGAAGTCAAAAATTTACAGGCTATTTTCAACATTCGCTCGATCAACTTAAGAACTAGGTAATAACTCCTTATCTCGGAAAGAATACTCTACAATTTCAAAAATATGAGTCGTTCAAAGCAAAGAAAATTCAATTAAATAAGGCAACGAATTGATATTTTTGAAGCCGCCACATAAGGGGCTAAGTAGAAAGAATGAGTACACAATAAAACAGACCGCGTAAATGGTAAAAATTAAGCGACATATCTCGACAAGAAAACTACCTACTTCATTCCTTAGAAAATATCACAAATAAAATTATATCATTTTTTGTAAATGGGTAACGAACGCACATTCCAGTATTGATGAAGTAATAACGTAAACTGATTTACGAGTGTAAAAAACTAATTGATTACGGTATTCAAGAATAAACGCTGTACCATAATCCGAGAGAACGCTACTTGGTAGGTGAAAATGATGTTGGTAGTAATAATCGTGATTGCATCTGTTCAAGCAGCGGCACAGTATATGCCACACATTCATCCCAACCAGGAGATCTCCACGCACATTCTCGGGTTTCCTTCCGCGATTGTAAATTCTTATAACCTGAGGGTAGTAATTATGAGTAGAAAAAACGAGTTTTTTTGTTAAAATAAATATTCGCTAACATAGAGATACATACACCAAATATGATGAACATTGTACAAACGTCCCATTTGTGAGAAGAAACCGGCGAAAGCTTCGTTGTTGTTTTGACGGAAATTAATTGCGCGAGCCCAATTATTACCCCATTCGATCATCGTTCCTGGTTTCAAAGTATAACTACGAATTTCGTACACATTTCTTCCTTTTCTGCTTTCAACTTTCGGCCAATAACTAAACGGCAGTAAAAATTGCAGATGACGCGCTCTCAAGAATTCACTCTGTTCCTTGACGAGACTTTGATAATCCTAAGGTGTAAGAACAAACTTGTTACGAATTTTCATCGGATATGGACTAGGATGCTGCGTGACAATTCACCTTATTTTCGTCCAAGAACTTGCGAGCTTTATCGACACCAGCGTAGCCACCTTTGAAACTCCACAAGTGTAATGCTTGATCTAAGTCTCCGACCTCTACTGTCCACGAACCGACTTGATCAATTTCGATCTGTTTTTGTAAAGACCTTATCAAGTGTACTACCTTTTCACTAGAAAAAAATAAGACATGATTTTCATCTTCAATGGAAAATACGTAACTAAGGGGATCGAATTAATTCTAATCACTAGATTTAGAACTAACAGACGTAGAAAAATGTTCGAAATACTTTAAACAATGATAACAGAAGGGTCAGATTTCTAGATAGTAAAAAAATGTCTGTAGTATCACGATTATGTATAGCTCTCATACGTGTAGGAGAGTTCAAGAGCCAGCAGAACTCACCAATTGTCTAAATATTTATCCATTTTGCCTGGTTTTACGTTATGTGTGTACAGGGTGAAAATAATTTCCTTATCTGAAAGCATACTGGAATGAGATTCTTTCGTAGGTTCGATACGTCGAACGAATAGTTTGTTCAACCAGTTTTCATCGTGAAGAGCGGAGGTAGTAGAAATATACCTGAAACAGAATGAAGAGAAGAACAGAAGGAATATACCGAATTCAATAATTACGTACTTTCTCTGCGATTGAGGATTTTACCTATAAAGCGGTACGGAGTTCCGTGTTATGGGTTTGAACATCGCCATGATGCTGCGTACTTCTTAAACAAGTGTAATTCTTCGCTAAATGTTATGAGAGTAGAACAGGTTCTTCTGACGGTTAACCGATTTCAACAGAACAATAATTTGATAGATTTCCTATGTTAGACCACCTTCTCATTGCTAGCCGTAACAGCGACCGGCCAGCTGACTATGCAGAGACTCAGAGAGCCTAACTCCTGAGCCGGTCAGAGAGTTGAGACGTAAAATAGACCAGTGGCGCAATCAGGAAGGAGGAAATTTTTTTTCAGACAACAAAACAGATATTCGCGTTGTTTTTGGGAATAAATAGAAACTTGATGTTATTTATGACTATAATCGCCGGAGTAATGTAAGGTAAGGTAGACTGGTAGGGGCCAGCTGCGTCATGCGTACCTGAGTGCTTCGGTCGTTCAGCTGCTTGGTAGAGGCTTTCTTATTTGTTATCAGTTGCATTAGACATTACTCATGTTCACATACATTGGAAATTTACGTTGAGCTCATCTTTTTTGTTTTCATCATTAGACGATATTATTGTCTTATAATTATTCGAAGCGGTCGTAGCTTTAGATTACGAGTTCTAGAGAACAGATAGTCTTTGCAGTTGTCAACGGTGCAGGCTGAGAATATTGTAAGTATCCAATGTGGAAGTTCCGAGTTTTCCAATACAGTTGATTGAATGTAAAATCACGAATCTTTTCAGTTACTATGGCATTGGAATGGATCTTTGGACGGCGACTCACGCCAGAGCAGATGTTGAAGAAGAATCAGAGAGTTCTTAATAAAGCTATGCGCGATTTAGATCGTGAAAAACTTCGTATGGAACAACAAGAAAAAAAATTGATTTCTGACATTAAAAAAGCAGCCAAAGATGGACAAATGGTAATAAATTGTCTGCTGGCACCCAATTTATGAACATAAGTTGAACGTGTATCCTGTGCGTGTTTTAGGGATCCGTGAAAATAATGGCCAAAGATTTAGTTCGTACTCGTAAGCATATCAAGAAATTCACCCTTATGAAAGCTAATATTCAAGGTGTTAGTCTTAAGGTACAAACTTTGAGATCTCAAAACGCCATGGCGGATGCTATGCGAGGTGCAACTCGAGCCATGCAAAGTATGAACAGGTATGAATTTGGAAGACTATGATAGTTTTACATTAGAAATGTATTTTACAAACAAAATTTCTCGTTATAGACAGATGAACCTACCTCAAATGCAACGGATACTTCAAGAATTCGAGAAACAATCTGACGTAATGGAAATGAAACAAGAAATAATGAATGACGCTATCGATGAAGCGATGGGAGATGAAGCTGACGAAGAAGAAAGGTAGATTGGCTTCTGAGGTATTTTAATATGTTTTTATTCGTCACTTTTGTCATAAACTCTTCATGTGATTGATTAGTGACCAAATCGTAACTCAAGTGCTGGATGAATTAGGCTTACAATTGACTGATCAGCTCTCTGGAATAAATCCATCATCCTCGTCTTTAACTAACTCTCATAAAACTTCCACACCATCGACGGCTACTCCTGTTGGAGGTGGAGGGCTATCGGACGCGGATGCTGATCTATTAGCTCGCCTAGAAAATCTTCGTCGAGAATGAAACACGAGTTCGAAGAAAGTGTGTCTCGAATTCATTGATATTTTCTTGTTTCAACTCTTCCCAAAGAGTGTGAAATTCTTGTCGCAACATTACTGGGATCGGTGCAGTCCTTTTTTATTCTTTGAATACTAATTATTTTTCTATGTGTTTTAAAATCGTATTTTTTTCACCTTTTTCAGCACATTGCGAGGTTTTCTGTATTATGTAATCCTGTTATGATTGGAAAACGATCAAATTTATTTTACTGAATTTTCTATTCTTTTTCACATTCTCGACTTGTCAGCAACACGACTGCATCCAACCCTGATGATAAAATAGACCTGTGATATCTATATGTATTCAAAATACCGTTTGATTTTCGTAAGACTGAGACAATGAAGGAATTATACCGGCAATTTATTCTCGTATATTACATGAGATATACATACTGTACAATACATCATAGATAAATAAATATGTGTACTTTTAAATTAAGAATATCAATGTTAAGTTTTCAATTCATACACTTGGATATAGGCTTCGGATAGAGTGATCATTTGAGGCAAAATTTCTGTCACATGTAAATCTTGCATTTCAAACCACTGTCCAGTGGGCTTATGTAGAATGTGCATTCGATAAATTCCTTTATCCGGTTCACCATCATGTATAATATTCGCTATCAGATCGTAAGTTGTACTCTTGTGTTTTGCTTTGACCGACTCGGACAGGTATTCACCAAAATCAATATTCTTAACCGGGAAATTGACAATCGTTCGATTTTTTTCCGTAAAAAACGTATTTTTCGTGAATCGTTTGATGTACACGATCAAGTAATGCGGCAATTGCGTGATTTCGAAACGTTTTAGAAAGTTATCTTTGTATGTTTTATACTCTTTCTCAGTTTGATTATTAAATTTTTCTAGAATTGACGACAAACTCACTTGAGGAATAATGTTCTCCAATATTTCGTCTTTGAATAAAGGTGGAGGAGGTAGATCACACGTCAAGTACAGAAACGGTGATTCAGTAACGGTCACACCGTACTCCGATAATTCAAGCAATTTCCGTTTTTCTTTCTCCTCCAAATCTACTGGCGGTATTTTTCTAGTATGGATTCTCATGTGACCCAGAAACGTCGTGTTGATGATGGAGGAATTTTTCTTTTTCGTACCATTGAGTGCCCGATGTAAAGAATTCAGAAACCAGGATAAGAAATCGATAGGATCGCCTTGAGTCGTGAATTGGAATCTCTTGTGACTCCATAGTACCACAGCTTGTAACATTTCGTGGGGGGAGACGTGCGCTTTGAAGTTCCGCGGGTTCCATAATTTCCGCATCAATTCGCCGAACCTTTGCACTAATAAGAAAGAACTGTCACCGGGTGGACGCTTCACATCTTTATAATTTTCTTCTCGTAAAAAGAAGTTTCTGATAGGTGTTACATGCGATAACGCTTGGAGAATTACGTTACAGTAATCGTTGGCTTTTATATTATTCAATCCGACTATACCCGGATGATACAAGGATCCGTCTATAGCTCTGGACATTTTGACATCGGTATCCAATCGAAATATTTGATCTTTCGTGAATGTGGGATTCAGAACGTACTTTATATCGTCCAAAGATGAATCTACAATTTCGTAGTTATCTGGTAAACAATAAAACTTCAGTGTATGAAGATTCAGGAATACATGGTGCGTTTCAGCGATACTATGAGTGTATGCATGCGTATTATTTCCTCTGCCTTGGAAGTATTTTCCGCACACCAAACAAGCATACACATTGATACGTGAAAGAGATATTGAACACAGTTTTTCAAAGTCGAAATCCAGTACATGCCGATTAATGGTATCTAGGTAAGGGCAGAGAACATTTTCCTTCTTGAATTGTTTAATTGGGGGCTCACCTTCTCCATCGGATGATTGGTCGCCATCTTCGGCATCCTTCATAATGAAAATGTAGGATATGCTTTAGCTGATGCTTGTAAAACGAGAGAAATATACGTTCCACGTACGGTATTAAAATTATAGGAACAAAAATAACAAGAGTGGTTCGAGATTTCGTACTCTTCAACACGCTCCAAAAAGCCGATGATAACGTCATAATATTGTACCGGTCCACCAGATAGCGTAGTGTCGTTTTATGTGTAAGAAAAGACGTAAGAAATTTGGAAAATGTACGACGACAAAATTTTCGAAAGACCCCGTTGTTGAATTTATGAATTAAGCTTCAGCTTCCTTTTCAGTCCTAGTGGTGCATACACTCATTCGAGGCAAAATCCGTTGCGCGGATAAAATTGAAATTCTATAAATTTTTTCGCAGAGTCGAGTGAACCTTCCGTAATTCGTAAAATGATCTCCATTCGAAGTACAATGTATCTACACTATCGCTTCCGTTTCTGTAGTGGTAATGAGATACTTCACTGCAATGACGTTTGGAACTATAAGGAAAGTACGTCCTGAAAGTTCTTATCGAAAGTTTAATTATTGTGGGTGTGATGTAGAGAGAAGAAATGAACTCAATCAATTGAATAAACGAATGGTTCGGCTAACAGATATCATTCACAATGTGAAACGGTTGTGAGTCTCATAAAAAAGTGTACCTATGAAATTAATGTTCATGTTTTTTCGAAATAATTTTTAAAAATAAATTGATCTCATCAGTCATCACGTTCTCATTATAACTGCGGGCATTCCGTTTTTCGAGTCAAAACTTGTTACAATAGAAAACGAGTGACATCGCGTGTCGGCCTGTTGGTCTAGGGGTATGATTCTCGCTTCGGGTGCGAGAGGTCCCGGGTTCAAATCCCGGACAGGCCCTCTTTTGCACATGCCGTGCTCGGAACAATAAGCAGAGTGATCTTTTTTCAATTTTTGTCAATTCTACTTTTTTATTAACAACGATAAATAATACAATGCACCAATACGCAGTCGTTGTCTTCCTCGCCAAAAGTACAATTTTGACAAGTGTTTTCCTTGATTTTTGAAATTTCTTCTCTTCAAATACCTGTACAGACCAAGTATGGAAATGACATTTTCTGGATGATTTACTCGACAGAATTCAGGGAAAAAAATGAAAAACAATGGAACTTTGTGCGAAGAAATAATTATGAACTATACAGCATAGATCCACTGAATAGTAGATGAAAATAATTTAATTTCTTTGATTTTTTCCGAAGTCATTTTAAGTACAAGTTCCTGCATTTAATTTTCCATTCTTCGAGTCGAGATTGATGAGAAAAATTCTCACTAAAACCTGCTAATTTCAATGGATTGCAGTATTGAAATATTTCACTAATTAATGCCGTTTCGTATTGAGGTAAGATCCATTTTAGTACGTTCTCAATTGCGAATACTAATAAGAGAGTTATTAGCTTTCGTCGAAATCATTATTTTTTTGCCTGATTTCCATTAAATTTTGATCACGAAATTATAAAATCGTCTAGTTTGGATCACGAGTACTTTATTGCTGCTATAATTAATTTCTTTCATAACATCACTCGTTTATAAGATAGTAAATCACCTACCTATGTATTGAAAAATATCTTAATCTTTTGAAGAATTACGTTGGAAATAATTCTGTTTACCGTACAATCACTTATTCCTTATACAATTTTGAACAACAGACATAAAGAATGACTATAACAACCTTGAACCTTGTCATGCTAAAAGAAAAGACGGGGGGAAAAAAAGAGGAAAATAAATAAATAATGCATCGATGCATTACAATTTTGGTTGAAATATTACTCAATAAGATATGTACGTGATCCATTCTTCGATTTCATATTCACCTCATGTATAGACAGCAACCAGAAATTCAGTTTCTTGTTTTCAAACTCTACCATATAAGCGTGTGTCATCATTTGATGAAAGAAAAAAAAAACTACCTACATAATTGGTTGAATGTAAAATGAACTAACATAATGCTTTCCAGGCAGTATGATTTTTGAAGAGAAGTCCAGAACTAATTTTGAAATACTTTTTACTGAAGCTCTTTGCAAGGGCAACAAGAATTTGAGGAAGATTAAAGATATTGATATTAAGTGAATAAAATAATTCCATTGAGCTTTGAAAACTGCTTGTTCTGAGATTTCATCTCGAAAATCTGATTTCTAAAATATCTTTTGGTAGAGCCAAATAAATAAAGGTCCCCTAATCTACACTAAAAAAATAAATAGAGAATATTATACTGTGTCTTCGCCCTCATTCTCGGCCTAGAATAAGTCTAGTGTAGGGTATAATAAGCTGGGTTCAACGTTCGTCTGCCATATACTTTCGTGTGTGATGACGCATACTCACTGAAAAAAATATGATGAAACCACACTCTTGATCAAGGTTGATTTCTGAGGAAGACATCAGAAGCTGGAAAGTCTGTCGAATGCACAGCTCTTTTTTTATACTCGCCAACAAGTGACGATTGTTATTAAATACTATTGAGACGAATGATGCACAGCAGATACTATTGTAAAAAGTACCACCGTACTACTGAATATTGTAATCGATAGGAAGAGCATATTGGCGAAATTCTTCTCGACGTAATAGTAAATAAACTTGGTACCCACATCAGAACTACTTGACCTGAAAAAAAATTGACAGCGGCGTTCGTTATAGGTACAATCGGAGTGCGGCCATTTCGATTACAAATTATTGGAGGATGTACTTCAACATTACAGCCGGTTCAATCCAAAGGCAACATCGATATGCAAAATACTAAATTGTTATATATTTGTGGATTTTCAACTAATGAAATTGTCGACAAATTACATCTTTCAGTAATCCTAATATTTAATTACGTAGGTAATACGAAAACAACTTTTTCTTGAAATTTTCATTCATGTTCAATTGGTAGAACTAAAATTAAATACCGCTGTACTCTTCAGCATACGTTAAGAAAAATAAAAAATGGTCAATGAATTCAAGATGAACTTGAAAAACTGTGAGAAAGAACATTGAAGCATATAAGTAGTACCATTTACGTAGGTAACATAAAAACTTTTTTTCCCCTCTTTGAACTTTTATTCTTGTTTACAGCGGTTACTGTAAATAAAATACAATACTGTTATTCCCACCATTTGAAATAAAAAAGAGAAATTGTCGTCGAATTCAAAATAAATTGAAGGAACTTTTAAGGAAATCGAGTAAATGAACATCGCAAGCACATCGGTATACCTACAAAAACAATTTCCATGTTCGAAAACTATCGCTGCTATTCCCTTCATACGTTCGTAAGAATAAGAAATTATCAATTCAAAATAATCTAAAGAAACGTACGATGTAAAGGTATGATGCAAAAACAATTTCTCGATCTTCAGTTTTCATTTATGTTTATGGTGATAACTAATACAACACAATATTGCTTCATATTCAACCACAAATTGATGAAAATAAGAAATTCAGATTGTCCACAAATTCAGAATGAAAAAATTATAGGAACTGAACGGAAAGAATAGTACAGTTTAAGACTAAACTGTGTCGTACATCGCTAAATCATTCTTCCTTCTTCAGAAAACTAGTCCTCGACCACAACTGCTATAACCTCATCAGGTTGCAAATTTGAATTACCCTTCGCCTTCTTCATGCATGGATGTAACGATTTCTGAAGCAGCATATCTTCGTCAACAATTTTCGTATTTTTCTCCTCATCAAGAACTTTGAAATGTCTAACGCTCTTTGAATGGGCTATTTTCCTTTTTGGCGGGATTTGCAATCATTCCGGAATCTGAAAACAATTATAGGCCTATTCCATTACACTCACAACTAATCAATATAATGAGATAGTTTCCTACTGCTAGATCTATTTTTCCCAATGTTTACAATACAGTTCACCGGATTTTCTTACAGTAGGTAGGTACCGCGGTACTTAGTTATCGTTCCGTGGCAAGTATAGATGAAAATCTTACAAAAGATCTGGTGAACTCAATCAAGACATGGATGATGGGAAACAAAATAAAAGATTCATCCAAGATGAACAATAAGCATAGGTACCTGAATACGTCCTCTTAGGAACATTTGCTTCTAGGTTTGTTAACGGACCAAAGTCTTCTCCGTCTTCTGACACAACTATTTTTCTATGAAGTCCACTCGATCTGAGTCTCGGAAACGGGCTCTTGGTTCACCAATATGTCTTCTGAAACTTATGCTCAGTACCAAAATCAGATAATAAGCTGATAATGTTATACTATTATAGTATATATGTATTGGTGAAATGTTCTCTGTATATATATACATAGGCCTATATCATGTTACAGACCCTGAAGCACAGTTCGAGTCCGATGACGAAATCCCCATAATATACAATGTACTGAAAGATAAAAAGTACGAATCTTGTGTCCAAATTTTGATGAACGATATTACTTCCTCGAACGACGTTGATTGTGAGTAGGATGTAAAATAATCATAATGCAGAATACCTATTTTTATCATAATGAAGAATGTATTATTTTATTCTAATTTTAAGTACGATAAACAAGAAATTAAAGCCTTAACAAATGCGAAACCTAATATGGGGATATTGATGACGCAATCAAAGAATTTTTTTAAAACGGAGACTCTTCGAGTACTCTACTTCTCACTGGTGAGATCACACCTGGACTTCGCGGGCACGATATGGAATCCAGTAAACAAAAAACATGTTCAAGATGTTGAGCGGGTTCAGAAAAGGTTTCTCAGGTTTCTTTATTACAAAGACTTTAGTTATTACGATTATAGAATATCGTACCGAGAACTAGTGCTGGGATATGAGCTCACAACCTTAGAAGTAAGACGGGACTCAACGCTAGTCCTCCTATTAAGAGATTTGCTGTGTGGACGCCTTGTCTCTTCCCCTCTACTTAACTACATACATCTGGCAGTCCCAATGAAAAAGACCAGGCAACAAAATTTATTTAGAATACCACGCACTAGAACCTCGAACTTTGCTTCTTCTCCTATGAACCGGGCTATGAGGTAATTGTACAACGACATCTCGAACATAGATTCAACGCTGGATATTTTCTTTGATAACCGAAAAAAATTCACTCAAAAAACGATAAACGCATTGCAGGAGCTGAGGGAGGGACGGGGTACCGAAACGTCGTGATGTTGGCTACATAACCGGTATTGAAATTTTTCGCTTTATTGTTTCATTTTTCCATTTTATTTTCATCATTTTTTTTTTTTTTTTTTTTTTTTTTGTATTTTATTTTTATTTTATTTGTTTATTTGTTTTTTTGGTTTATATTGTGCGTATTATTATTATTATTAATTTTGTAAAGTGGTGTCGCCTTTAATTGGTCTACTGACTGTTGGCGGCACCACTATAATATAAAAAAAGGGGATCCCTTGAAACGGATCCCCCCTCGAAAATAAATAAATAAATAAATAAATAAATAAGTTGTGTTCAGTCACCCTCTGAAAAAAATTCCCTTAGGATGATTTCAAGTATTCCAACTTTTTCCTTGATAGCTGAGAGACTTATTAATTCCTCGTCAGATTGAATTGCTGGAGAAAATTTCAACTTAACGTAACCTGTCCTAAATACCCTTAGGTTTTAGGAGTTAAGACTCAGACACAAATCTATTTCAGGCTCCCAAAATTCCACAGCTCGAGACCCCAACGACGAATTTGTGATTGAGTCCAAAAAATACTACATCTAATTTACTTGTCAGACAGAGTTACTCGAGAGAGTTTAACAATTCAGACGAAGGTACGAAATCTCCTTGAGTTATTGATGTTGAGACTCAAAAACAAACCTATTCTCAGGTTCTCAAGCATTCACACAGAATCCAATCATCGACTTAGCCAAGAAAATAGTGCTCTTCCTGAGACAAAAAGAACTTACAACCCGGCGGGTTCTTGAGAATGCAGTCCGGTCTCGACCCTGTCACCTCACAATCTGAAGGCGTCAAGGGTCAGTTTTTGTCAGACAGCAGGATGCCAAAATTTTCGAAAAGACCCTCACAGAAAAGATTCCTGCTGAGATTTTGACTTTTGAACTATAATATATGACAGCAAAAAGAGGTGGACTCGAAAAATCCATTCTTCAAGATTTCATTCATCAGGCTTAGAATAGATTTCCGGCGCTCCTAGTTGACTTTCTAATTAGATGGCGATGATGATAATGAAGTCCGTGGTAATGAATCAGTGACCCCGGTAGCCTCAACGAGGGTTTCTTGGAGTCCGCCAAAGATGAATGAACATCCTAAACATCCGGTCAATTTTTGCTCTCATATGAGGGCTCAAAAGTACATTTTTTTCGTTTCTCATCCTTTCTATCTTAGACTATAAATCAAACGTTGAAATTTTTCCAAATCCTTCTCACAGTTCCGACCTTCCGGTGAACGCTGCCAGAAAAGATTCAGATATTGGCAATCAATCCACAGATCGAGTTCCATATCAAGAATGCAAACGGATTCTCTGATGAGGAGGAGGAGGATTGATTATCCAGAGAATCGAAACATTGAACTTTCTTAATTGTTTGTTTTTTTGGCACTTAGATCACAATGGCGATGAAAGTAATGACGTTAAAATGACAATCCGCTCCCAACCGGCCGAGGTCTCGCGAGAACCTGAGCTGGCTGAAGGTTTGAACGATGCCTTCATGGACTCTGCCAAAGGTGAGTAAACACCCGTTGGATTTCTATATAGCTCAAAAGTACAAGATGTGCAATCTCTACAAAAATCCCAACACTGAAACACACACTCATTTCAAGAGATGAGTTAGTCACTACAACAGTCCAAACGCTGAAACACCCTCTCGTTTCAACAGATGAGTTATACATGGAAGATGACCTTTGCGCAGATCACAGTGTAGGTTCAGGTGTACCACCAATCGTCCCACAGAAAAAAGATTGAAGACTCATAGATGTGAGCAGTGAAGATGAGCTAAAAAAGGTTGGAGTCCCTTGCTTCGGAGCAAGTAAGCGTGTGGGAGGAATCAATAGGTGAGCTGTTGGAGAGCGCCACGCGATAGCCAGAATTAGGATTTGCTGGGTCCATCCTCGCCAGTGGAGGACAGAGTGTAACCCAGCTCACAAAGAGCCCGACGCAAGAGCCAGAGGCTGGATTTTCCGGGTTTCTTCTCGTGGGTGAAAGACGGAGTGCCACGGATCCTCTTACTGAGAGTGTTCCCCCAAAACGACAACGACTGCAGGGTAAGTATTTTAGTTGGTTTTAGGAAAACCAACCAAAGAGGATTGATTATCCAGAGAATTGAATCATTGAACTTTCTCAATTGTTTTTTTTTTTGCACTTAGATCACAATGGCGATGAAAGTAATGACGTTAAAATGACAATCCGCTCCCAACCGGCCGAGGTCTCGCGAGAACCTGAGCTGGCTGAAGGTTTGAACGATGCCTTCATGGACTCTGCCAAAGGTGAGTAAACACCCGTTGGATTTCTATATGGCTCAAAAGTACAAGATGTGCAATCTCTACAAAAATCCCAACACTGAAACACACACTCATTTCAAGAGATGAGTTAGTCACTACAACAGTCCAAACGCTGAAACACCCTCTCGTTTCAACAGATGAGTTATACATGGAAGATGACCTTTGCGTAGATCAGTGTAGGTTCAGGTGTACCACCAATCGTCCCACAGAAAAAAGATTGAAGACTCATAGATGTGAGCAGTGAAGATGAGCTAAAAAAGGTTGGAGTCCCTTGCTTCGGGGCAAGTAAGCGTGTGGGAGGAATCAATAGGTGAGCTGTTGGAGAGCGCCACACGATAGCCAGGAGTAGGATTTGCTGGGTCCATCCTCGCCAGTGGAGGACAGAGTGTCACCCAGCTCACAAAGAGCCCGACGCAAGAGCCAGAGGCTGGATTTTCCGGGTTTCTTCTCGTGGGTGAAAGACGGAGTGCCACGGATCCTCTTACTGAGAGTGTTCCCCCAAAACGACAACGACTGCAGGGTAAGTATTTTAGTTGGTTTTAGGAAAACCAACCAAAGAGGATTGATTATCCAGAGAATTGAATCATTGAACTTTCTTAATTGTTTTTTTTTTTGGCACTTAGATCACAATGGCGATGAAAGTAATGACGTTAAAATGACAATCCGCTCCCAACCGGCCGAGGTCTCGCGAGAACCTGAGCTGGCTGAAGGTTTGAACGATGCCTTCATGGACTCTGCCAAAGGTGAGTAAACACCCGTTGGATTTCTATATAGCTCAAAAGTACAAGATGTGCAATCTCTACAAAAATCCCAACACTGAAACACACACTCATTTCAAGAGATGAGTTAGTCACTACAACAGTCCAAACGCTGAAACACCCTCTCGTTTCAACAGATGAGTTATACATGGAAGATGACCTTTGCGCAGATCACAGTGTAGGTTCAGGTGTACCACCAATCGTCCCACAGAAAAAAGATTGAAGACTCATAGATGTGAGCAGTGAAGATGAGCTAAAAAAGGTTGGAGTCCCTTGCTTCGGAGCAAGTAAGCGTGTGGGAGGAATCAATAGGTGAGCTGTTGGAGAGCGCCACGCGATAGCCAGAAGTAGGATTTGCTGGGTCCATCCTCGCCAGTGGAGGACAGAGTGTCACCCAGCTCACAAAGAGCCCGACGCAAGAGCCAGAGGCTGGATTTTCCGGGTTTCTTCTTGTGGGTGAAAGACGGAGTGCCACGGATCCTCTTACTGAGAGTGTTCCCCCAAAACGACAACGACTGCAGGGTAAGTATTTTAGTTGGTTTTAGGAAAACCAACCAAAGAGGATTGATTATCCAGAGAATTGAATCATTGAACTTTCTCAATTGTTTTTTTTTTTTGCACTTAGATCACAATGGCGATGAAAGTAATGACGTTAAAATGACAATCCGCTCCCAACCGGCCGAGGTCTCGCGAGAACCTGAGCTGGCTGAAGGTTTGAACGATGCCTTCATGGACTCTGCCAAAGGTGAGTAAACACCCGTTGGATTTCTATATAGCTCAAAAGTACAAGATGTGCAATCTCTACAAAAATCCCAACACTGAAACACACACTCATTTCAAGAGATGAGTTAGTCACTACAACAGTCCAAACGCTGAAACACCCTCTCGTTTCAACAGATGAGTTATACATGGAAGATGACCTTTGCGTAGATCAGTGTAGGTTCAGGTGTACCACCAATCGTCCCACAGAAAAAAGATTGAAGACTCATAGATGTGAGCAGTGAAGATGAGCTAAAAAAGGTTGGAGTCCCTTGCTTCGGGGCAAGTAAGCGTGTGGGAGGAATCAATAGGTGAGCTGTTGGAGAGCGCCACACGATAGCCAGAAGTAGGATTTGCTGGGTCCATCCTCGCCAGTGGAGGACAGAGTGTCACCCAGCTCACAAAGAGCCCGACGCAAGAGCCAGAGGCTGGATTTTCCGGGTTTCTTCTCGTGGGTGAAAGACGGAGTGCCACGGATCCTCTTACTGAGAGTGTTCCCCCAAAACGACAACGACTGCAGGGTAAGTATTTTAGTTGGTTTTAGGAAAACCAACCAAAGAGGATTGATTATCCAGAGAATTGAATCATTGAACTTTCTCAATTGTTTTTTTTTTTTGCACTTAGATCACAATGGCGATGAAAGTAATGACGTTAAAATGACAATCCGCTCCCAACCGGCCGAGGTCTCGCGAGAACCTGAGCTGGCTGAAGGTTTGAACGATGCCTTCATGGACTCTGCCAAAGGTGAGTAAACACCCGTTGGATTTCTATATGGCTCAAAAGTACAAGATGTGCAATCTCTACAAAAATCCCAACACTGAAACACACTCTCATTTCAAAAGATGAGTTAGTCACTACAACGGTCCAAACGCTGAAACACCCTCTCGTTTCAACAGATGAGTTATACATGGAAGATGACCTTTGCGCAGATCAGTGTAGGTTCAGGTGTACCACCAATCGTCCCACAGAAAAAAGATTGAAGACTCATAGATGTGAGCAGTGAAGATGAGCTAAAAAAGGTTGGAGTCCCTTGCTTCGGGGCAAGTAAGCGTGTGGGAGGAATCAATAGGTGAGCTGTTGGAGAGCGCCACACGATAGCCAGGAGTAGGATTTGCTGGGTCCATCCTCGCCAGTGGAGGACAGAGTGTCACCCAGCTCACAAAGAGCCCGACGCAAGAGCCAGAGGCTGGATTTTCCGGGTTTCTTCTCGTGGGTGAAAGACGGAGTGCCACGGATCCTCTTACTGAGAGTGTTCCCCCAAAACGACAACGACTGCAGGGTAAGTATTTTAGTTGGTTTTAGGAAAACCAACCAAAGAGGATTGATTATCCAGAGAATTGAATCATTGAACTTTCTTAATTGTTTTTTTTTTTGGCACTTAGATCACAATGGCGATGAAAGTAATGACGTTAAAATGACAATCCGCTCCCAACCGGCCGAGGTCTCGCGAGAACCTGAGCTGGCTGAAGGTTTGAACGATGCCTTCATGGACTCTGCCAAAGGTGAGTAAACACCCGTTGGATTTCTATATAGCTCAAAAGTACAAGATGTGCAATCTCTACAAAAATCCCAACACTGAAACACACACTCATTTCAAGAGATGAGTTAGTCACTACAACAGTCCAAACGCTGAAACACCCTCTCGTTTCAACAGATGAGTTATACATGGAAGATGACCTTTGCGCAGATCACAGTGTAGGTTCAGGTGTACCACCAATCGTCCCACAGAAAAAAGATTGAAGACTCATAGATGTGAGCAGTGAAGATGAGCTAAAAAAGGTTGGAGTCCCTTGCTTCGGAGCAAGTAAGCGTGTGGGAGGAATCAATAGGTGAGCTGTTGGAGAGCGCCACGCGATAGCCAGAAGTAGGATTTGCTGGGTCCATCCTCGCCAGTGGAGGACAGAGTGTCACCCAGCTCACAAAGAGCCCGACGCAAGAGCCAGAGGCTGGATTTTCCGGGTTTCTTCTTGTGGGTGAAAGACGGAGTGCCACGGATCCTCTTACTGAGAGTGTTCCCCCAAAACGACAACGACTGCAGGGTAAGTATTTTAGTTGGTTTTAGGAAAACCAACCAAAGAGGATTGATTATCCAGAGAATTGAATCATTGAACTTTCTCAATTGTTTTTTTTTTTTGCACTTAGATCACAATGGCGATGAAAGTAATGACGTTAAAATGACAATCCGCTCCCAACCGGCCGAGGTCTCGCGAGAACCTGAGCTGGCTGAAGGTTTGAACGATGCCTTCATGGACTCTGCCAAAGGTGAGTAAACACCCGTTGGATTTCTATATAGCTCAAAAGTACAAGATGTGCAATCTCTACAAAAATCCCAACACTGAAACACACACTCATTTCAAGAGATGAGTTAGTCACTACAACAGTCCAAACGCTGAAACACCCTCTCGTTTCAACAGATGAGTTATACATGGAAGATGACCTTTGCGCAGATCAGTGTAGGTTCAGGTGTACCACCAATCGTCCCACAGAAAAAAGATTGAAGACTCATAGATGTGAGCAGTGAAGATGAGCTAAAAAAGGTTGGAGTCCCTTGCTTCGGGGCAAGTAAGCGTGTGGGAGGAATCAATAGGTGAGCTGTTGGAGAGCGCCACACGATAGCCAGAAGTAGGATTTGCTGGGTCCATCCTCGCCAGTGGAGGACAGAGTGTCACCCAGCTCACAAAGAGCCCGACGCAAGAGCCAGAGGCTGGATTTTCCGGGTTTCTTCTCGTGGGTGAAAGACGGAGTGCCACGGATCCTCTTACTGAGAGTGTTCCCCCAAAACGACAACGACTGCAGGGTAAGTATTTTAGTTGGTTTTAGGAAAACCAACCAAAGAGGATTGATTATCCAGAGAATTGAATCATTGAACTTTCTCAATTGTTTTTTTTTTTTGCACTTAGATCACAATGGCGATGAAAGTAATGACGTTAAAATGACAATCCGCTCCCAACCGGCCGAGGTCTCGCGAGAACCTGAGCTGGCTGAAGGTTTGAACGATGCCTTCATGGACTCTGCCAAAGGTGAGTAAACACCCGTTGGATTTCTATATGGCTCAAAAGTACAAGATGTGCAATCTCTACAAAAATCCCAACACTGAAACACACTCTCATTTCAAAAGATGAGTTAGTCACTACAACGGTCCAAACGCTGAAACACCCTCTCGTTTCAACAGATGAGTTATACATGGAAGATGACCTTTGCGCAGATCAGTGTAGGTTCAGGTGTACCACCAATCGTCCCACAGAAAAAAGATTGAAGACTCATAGATGTGAGCAGTGAAGATGAGCTAAAAAAGGTTGGAGTCCCTTGCTTCGGAGCAAGTAAGCGTGTGGGAGGAATCAATAGGTGAGCTGTTGGAGAGCGCCACACGATAGCCAGAAGTAGAATTTGCTGGGTCCATCCTCGCCAGTGGAGGACAGAGTGTCACCCAGCTCACAAAGAGCCCGACGCAAGAGCCAGAGGCTGGATTTTCCGGGTTTCTTCTCGTGGGTGAAAGACGGAGTGCCACGGATCCTCTTACTGAGAGTGTTCCCCCAAAACGACAACGGCTGCAGGGTAAGTATTTTGGTTGGTTTTAGGAAAACCAACCAAAGAGGATTGATTATCCAGAGAATTGAATCATTGAACTTTCTCAATTGTTTTTTTTTTGCACTTAGATCACAATGGCGATGAAAGTAATGACGTTAAAATGACAATCCGCTCCCAACCGGCCGAGGTCTCGCGAGAACCTGAGCTGGCTGAAGGTTTGAACGATGCCTTCATGGACTCTGCCAAAGGTGAGTAAATACCCGTTGGATTTCTATATGGCTCAAAAGTACAAGATGTGCAATCTCTACAAAAATCCCAACACTGAAACACACTCTCATTTCAAGAGATGAGTTAGTCACTACAACAGTCCAAACGCTGAAACACCCTCTCGTTTCAACAGATGAGTTATACATGGAAGATGACCTTTGCGCAGATCAGTGTAGGTTCAGGTGTACCACCAATCGTCCCACAGAAAAAAGATTGAAGACTCATAGATGTGAGCAGTGAAGATGAGCTAAAAAAGGTTGGAGTCCCTTGCTTCGGAGCAAGTAAGCGTGTGGGAGGAATCAATAGGTGAGCTGTTGGAGAGCGCCACGCGATAGCCAGAAGTAGGATTTGCTGGGTCCATCCTCGCCAGTGGAGGACAGAGTGTCACCCAGCTCACAAAGAGCCCGACGCAAGAGCCAGAGGCTGGATTTTCCGGGTTTCTTCTTGTGGGTGAAAGACGGAGTGCCACGGATCCTCTTACTGAGAGTGTTCCCCCAAAACGACAACGACTGCAGGGTAAGTATTTTAGTTGGTTTTAGGAAAACCAACCAAAGAGGATTGATTATCCAGAGAATTGAATCATTGAACTTTCTCAATTGTTTTTTTTTTTTGCACTTAGATCACAATGGCGATGAAAGTAATGACGTTAAAATGACAATCCGCTCCCAACCGGCCGAGGTCTCGCGAGAACCTGAGCTGGCTGAAGGTTTGAACGATGCCTTCATGGACTCTGCCAAAGGTGAGTAAACACCCGTTGGATTTCTATATGGCTCAAAAGTACAAGATGTGCAATCTCTACAAAAATCCCAAAACTGAAACACACTTTCATTTCAAGAGATGAGTTAGTCACTACAACAGTTTAAACGCTGAAACACTCTCTCGTTTCAACAGATGAGTTATACATGGAAGATGACCTTTGCGCAGATCAGTGTAGGTTCAGGTGTACCACCAATCGTCCCACAGAAAAAAGATTGAAGACTCATAGATGTGAGCAGTGAAGATGACCTAAAAAAGGTTGGAGTCCCTTGCTTCGGAGCAAGTAAGCGTGTGGGAGGAATCAATAGGTGAGCTGTTGGAGAGCGCCACGCGATAGCCAGAAGTAGGATTTGCTGGGTCCATCCTCGCCAGTGGAGGACAAAGTGTCAACCAGCTTACAAAGAGCCCGACGCAAGAGCCAGAGGCTGGATTTTCCGGGTTTCTTCTCGTGGGTGAAAGACGGAGTGCCACGGAGCCTCTTACTGAGAGTGTTCCCCCAAAACGACAACGGCTGCAGGGTAAGTATTTTGGTTGGTTTTAGGAAAACCAACCAAAGAGGATTGATTATCCAGAGAATTGAAACATTGAACTTTCTTAATTGTTTGTTTTTTTGGCACTTAGATCACGATGGCGATGAAAGTAATGACGTTAAAATGACAATCCGCTCCCAACCGGCTGAGGTCTCGCGAGAACCTGAGCTGGCTGAAGGTTTGAACGATGCCTTCATGGACTCTGCCAAAGGTGAGTAAACACCCGTTGGATTTCTATATGGCTCAAAAGTACAAGATGTGCAATCTCTACAAAAATCCCAACACTGAAACACACTCTCATTTCAAGAGATGAGTTAGTCACTACAACAGTCCAAATGCTGAAACACTCTCTCGTTTCAACAGATGAGTTATACATGGAAGATGACCTTTGCGCAGATCAGTGTAGGTTCAGGTGTACCACCAATCGTCCCACAGAAAAAAGATTGAAGACTCATAGATGTGAGCAGTGAAGATGAGCTAAAAAAGGTTGGAGTCCCTTGCTTCGGAGCAAGTAAGCGTGTGGGAGGAATCAATAGGTGAGCTGTTGGAGAGCGCCACGCGATAGCCAGAAGTAGGATTTGCTGGGTCCATCCTCGCCAGTGGAGGACAAAGTGTCACCCAGCTCACAAAGAGCCCGACGCAAGAGCCAGAGGCTGGATTTTCCGGGTTTCTCCTCGTGGGTGAAAGACGGAGTGCCACGGATCCTCTTACTGAGAGTGTTCCCCCAAAACGACAACGGCTGCAGGGTAAGTATTTTGGTTGGTTTTAGGAAAACCAACCAAAGAGGATTGATTATCCAGAGAATTGAATCATTGAACTTTCTCAATTGTTTTTTTTTTGCACTTAGATCACAATGGCGATGAAAGTAATGACGTTAAAATGACAATCCGCTCCCAACCGGCCGAGGTCTCGCGAGAACCTGAGCTGGCTGAAGGTTTGAACGATGCCTTCATGGACTCTGCCAAAGGTGAGTAAACACCCGTTGGATTTCTATATGGCTCAAAAGTACAAGATGTGCAATCTCTACAAAAATCCCAACACTGAAACACACTCTCATTTCAAGAGATGAGTTAGTCACTACAACAGTCCAAACGCTGAAACACTCTCTCGTTTCAACAGATGAGTTATACATGGAAGATGACCTTTGCGCAGATCAGTGTAGGTTCAGGTGTACCACCAATCGTCCCACAGAAAAAAGATTGAAGACTCATAGATGTGAGCAGTGAAGATGAGCTAAAAAAGGTTGGAGTCCCTTGCTTCGGAGCAAGTAAGCGTGTGGGAGGAATCAATAGGTGAGCTGTTGGAGAGCGCCACGCGATAGCCAGAAGTAGGATTCTCTGGGTCCATCCTCGCCAGTGAAGGACAAAGTGTCACCCAGCTTACAAAGAGCCCGACGCAAGAGCCAGAGGCTGGATTTTCCGGGTTTCTTCTCGTGGGTGAAAGACGGAGTGCCACGGATCCTCTTACTGAGAGTGTTCCTCCAAAACGACAACGACTGCAGAGTAAGTATTTTAGTTGGTTTTAGGAAAACCAACCAAAGAGGATTGATTATCCAGAGAATTGAAACATTGAACTTTCTCAATTGTTTTTTTTTTTTTGCACTTAGATCACAATGGCGATGAAAGTAATGACGTTAAAATGACAATCCGCTCCCAACCGGCCGAGGTCTCGCGAGAACCTGAGCTGGCTGAAGGTTTGAACGATGCCTTCATGGACTCTGCCAAAGGTGAGTAAACACCCGTTGGATTTCTATATGGCTCAAAAGTACAAGATGTGCAATCTCTACAAAAATCCCAACACTGAAACACACTCTGATTTCAGGAGATGAGCTAGTCTCTACAAAAGTCCAAACGCTGAAACACTCTCTCGTTGCAACAGATGAGTTATACATGGAAGATGACCTTTGCGAGAATCAGTGTAGGTTCAGGTGTACCACCAATCGTCCCACAGAAAAAAGATTGAAGACTCATAGATGTGAGCAGTGAAGATGAGCTAAAAAAGGTTGGAGTCCCTTGCTTCGGAGCAAGTAAGCGTGTGGGAGGAATCAATAGGTGAGCTGTTGGAGAGCGCCACGCGATAGCCAGAAGTAAGATTTGCTGGGTCCATCCTCGCCAGTGGAGGACAGAGTGTCACCCAGCTCACAAAGAGCCCGACGCAAGAGCCAGAGGCTGGATTTTCCGGTTTTCTTCTCTTGGGTGATAGACGGAGTGCCACAAATCCTCTCATCAAAACCAATTTGACCAAAAGAATAGGCATCTTGCGTTCCTTGTTCAACTACTCTAAGAAAGCCGTTGTTTTCCCAAGTTCCTTTCTTTACATATATAATATTTTTCAAAAGTTGAAATTTTCTCAAGTATCCATGGAAAAAGCATTTTGACTTTCACACAATTGTATTGTGACATATTTTACAACAGCCAAAAAAGACTAAAAAAAAAATTATTCTTCACGATTTCAATTTCAATTTCAATTGGACTCAGCTTTAGAAAAAGTTTTTGACGTTTCTATTTATATTTCAAAATTGTCTGCTTTTGTCAATTAGTTGACAATGAAAACGACGTCATTGACGACTACGCAAAGTCCGAAGACAGCGAACAACTGTCAGAGGAGTTTGAAAATTTTTCAAGATCACAAGATGCGCTTTTGTTGATGACCTACTGGTTATAACCAGAGCAGCTTTTTAGCGCGTTTGATCAAAAATGTTGTCCAGGTACTTTTACAATAGTGAAAATGTTTGAAGATCTCGTTTATTTGCTGGAGAACGATGGTACTCCCAAAATTCCAATCCTCGAGGAAATTCGACCGGGGGGTTGATGGGGATCATGATGATGAAGACAATGACGCCGAAAGACTAGCCCAAAGAAGAGAGAGGGTGCACAGCATGAGGTGTGCGTTTCATGGTGCAAAGGCGTACGTCATGCCTGATTTTAGGCGGCTGCAGCGTTTCTCTGGAAAAAAGAGGTGCCCCCTGCAATGCCGATACGAACAGCCGGACGACCTTCAAAACTATGGTTTTGGTAACTTTTTTTTTCGCCTGCGAGGCGTCGCCCACGAATCAAAAAAAGAACATTGTAATGGTGGACAATTAGGAAATTGTACAGCTATGTTTGTACAGTGTGCGAAAGAAACACCCAGAAGAACCCCTACTCGTACAAAGTACGAACTTTCGAACTTCGTACAGTAAATTTTGTACTTTGCGCGATTTACTGTGTATGTACCCAGTCGGAATGGGAAGACAACAATGTACATCATTACCTGTACCAAGTCCGTACTAGAATGATCGAAGCCAGCGTTAACCTCATGACGTGTCTAGGTGCGCCGATAAGGAATGAGTAATGTGAAAGAAGTCTGCGCGAGGGGGGGGGGTCATCCTGGAAGTGACCTACGACAATTTTTACAAAATTGGAACAAAAAATGGAGTACTTCCTCAATTATATTCTTGCAGAGAGGTCGTGCCGTGTCAAACCTCATTTTTGAAATATGAAGAAGTACCTCAGAAGAGCACGCCACTCCGACAGGCGGATTCAATAGAGTCCGATAAGTGATTATTCATTTTTTTTTTTTTACGTCGTGTTAGGTACCGTTAATATTTCTAGATTTAAATTTAAATTTGCATTTAAACACAGGAAAAAAATATCAATATTGTACTCTACGAGTAAAAAGCCAAGTTTTTCATATTTTATAGCAGAGGTTCAGCATAGTAGAATGTACCCAGTTCAAAAATGTACTATATTTTTTGGGTACTTTGTTTTTTCATTTCAAATAGAGCGATCAGCGCAGGTGATTCAGCCTAGGAGACTGATCGTTCTAGTTGAGCGAGTCGCGGATCCAATGAGGCTATTGATATCAGCCGAGCCATACTCCGGGAATTACTACGTGGTATCGAATCCTGTCTTATTGCGTTTGCAAACGGTGTTCTAGCTAGAGCTGATAAGGGTCAGTCTCTTGTTCTTCTTGGTAAACGCGACTACGTCACAAAAGTTGAGACCTTTCTCCAAGAAAACCACGCTACTCCAGATGACGAATTTGACATTGCCGATTGCCGAACTTCCACTAAAACTCTCATCAAAAATTCTCAAATTATTATACCTGAAGCGCGTCAACGACGATACCTAATTGATGGTTCCATGAACCCTGCAGTGCCACAACTCTACGGTCACATAAAAGTCCACAAAGCTGACAACCCTATCCGGCCGATCGTTTCCTATTACTTCAGCCCTACCTATCTTCTAGCGCAATATTTGAATAAGTGGTTCAAGTGCAACGCAAACGCCTACAATCCGAAATTTTCTATAAAAAACTCATCCGAGCTAATCGAGCGACTAAACAGCTTCAAAAGTCTTCCGCCAAATGCTCGTCTTATTTCCTTTGATGTTACAAGCATGTACACAAAAATTCCAGTAGATTTAGCTATGAAACGTGTCTCTAGCATACTTTCCGAATCTAAATTTGGTAGCAATACTATTTCAGAATTTATGAAGCTTCTTGATTTATGTCTTAAACATAACATATGTGCCTTCCAAGGGACTACCTACAAATTCCCAGACGGCCTACAGATGGGCGCGCCTCTAAGCTCTCTCATTTCTGATACCGTATATATCTTCTTACTCTCGAATTTTTCATGTACAATAATTCACCTTATATGTTCGATGTTATCCTTTGGGCTCGTTACGTCGATGATGTTTTCTGTATTTATAATGGCAGCAGCAATTCCTCTCTCGAATCGTTTTTCAACACTTTGAATTCATACCACCTTAACATCCAATTTACACTTGAAATGGGTGGAAGAACCCTGAATTTTCTCGATCTAACTATATCTATTGATAATGATAACGTAAATCATAAATGCTTTGATTTTGATATTTATAGAAAGCCTACTTCTACCGATATTACTATTAACAATTCTTCCTTCCACCCTCATAATCATAAGAATGCTGCTTTTTTAAACATGATACACTGAGCTATTAACGTACCTCTTAGTCAATATAATTTCAATAAAGAGCTCTGTACTATAAAATATATTGCTCAACGTAACGGTATTCGAATTGATATTGATAAGATTGTTAATAAGAAACGTCGATCCATTTTTCGTAATATTCTGTTTCTAGTCTAACTCTCAATATTGCAAATGATAACAAATCGCTCAAGATACCTTTCATAGGTAATATTTCGTACAAAATTTCCCGAGTGATTCGACGTATAGGATACAAGCCAGCTTTTTACACCTTACATAATCTACGTTCTATCTATAAACTTGAAGATCCGACCCCCCTCTTCCAGCAAAGTGGTGTTTATCTTTTAAGCTGTAATGATTGCAATTGTGTTTATGTAGGCCAAACTGGCCGTTCTTTAGACTCCCGCGTGAAAGAGCACGAAGGCTCCTGGAGATCTCGCTTAAAATGTTTGAGAAACGAGTCCAAAGCCGATTGTGCTACAGGAAAAAGTGCCTTTGCTGATCATCTCGCTGAGACTGGCCACAACTTTATACGTGAGAAGAACGTATTTTTACTGCATCGGAAGAATAAAGGCCGAACTCTAGATAAGCTCGAGGAGTTGGAAATATGTAAATATCATCGTAATAATGCCCTACGTTTAGTGAACGACCTTCAACTACAGAGTAGTTCTACCCTTGTTGCACGACTCTGCACGCGTAGTTCTGAGTCACCTTCATGATTTGAACTTCATTATCTTTTTCGCTCGTATTTCACTGTACCAATTTATTTCAGTTTATAGACCATCTGATGATGCGAACGTTCTTTTGTTGTTCTGCGAAACTATGGTCATAAAAAACCTTAAACCTTACATGTCTGTAAAATTATTTACCCCTTGATTTGAAAAAGCGTCACAGGATGACACCTCAACCATTATATAAACGAAAAGTAGCGAGTCGTCTGTGGCATCGTAGGCTGGCCCACGCGTTGGCGCCTTGTGTCTTTAAAAATTCGAAAGTAACTATAGGCATGGACCCAGTCTTGAGCGAGGACAGAGATGGGTGTTGCCCAGTATGTCAGTTAGCAAAATTCAAACGTAAACCATTTAATGAAAAGCGTGAAGAGGCTACTCAAGTAGGTCAAACCCTACACGTAAACGTTTTAGGACCAGTAACTCCCACTACATTCGCGACAGGAAATCGCTATGCATTGGCCGTTGTAGATGGATATTCACGCTATTTACAAACTTTTGTTATGAAATCTCGCGATCAAACCCCCGATATGATGAAAGAGGCGTGCAGGGAAATACAGTATATAGATTCGGCCTTCTTCAATGGAGAAATCGATCGACTAAAATATATTCGTATTCCACCTGGATTTCAAGGAGATCCGAAAACACAAGTAGGAAAGTTGAATCGCCCATTATATGGTCTGTCTATTGCACCTATGTGCTGGTTCAGGACGTTAACAAAATCAAGGGAACCGTGTGTCTTCATTAAAAACATCAATTCAAACAGCCCACAGCTAATACTTGTGTATGTAGATGATTTCATCATATCGAGCAACTCTACAACAGCTGTAGAAGACACAAAAGCAGATAACCAAAATCGTTATCAATTGAAGAAACTAGGTTATCCCTCTAAATTTCTTGGGGTACAAATTGAGAGAATCACCCAATATTCGATATTTCTACATCAGGAGGATTGCATGCACACACTCCTGAACGAATACGCATACGATAAAACTTTCCTTCCACCCACTCCGATGTTGCCATACGCTCAACACAAAACCTATCCGAATGAAAATATCCCACAATATCCATACCGTAAAGTAGTCGCCTCATTACTTTATCTGGCTAACACTACACGTTTAGATATTTCATTCCCTGTTGGATTCCTTGCTCGAGAACAAGTAAATCCTCAACCTATTCACTATAAAATGATATCACATCCCCTATCATAACTCGCATGTCACAGTAAGTTTGGACTAATTTTTTTGTAGAAATTTGAATTCCGATTCAAAAATTGAATTATACGCTGATGCAGACTTTGCTGCAGATAAGAAACGGGCCTCCACATCCGATTACGTACTCAAATAACACGATTCAGTAATATTTTGGGTCTCCCGTCTACAAACTATTATCTCAGAAAGTTCAGCCGAGGCCGAACTTCGTTTGTTAGCTGAAGGGATGCGAGAAGCTCTGTTCTTAGTACGCTTACAAGAAGAACTATTCGAAGTCACCAAACTCCCAATCATTGGTTTTGAAGACAACAGGGCTACATATAAGAAATGTGTCGCTAACGTCTCAAACAGTCGACTGAAATACATAGAATCCATGTGCCTCAAAGTACAAGAATACGTAAACAATGGAACTCTTCACCTGATTCTAGTAGGGACCTTAGAACAATTAGCCGCGATGTTCTAACTAAACCCTTGGCACACAACAAATTTATCCCGCTTATTAATAGTTTGATGCACGAATCCGAATAACGTATCCTGATCCGGCAAATGTACTTACTCACCTTTGTTTTCAGAAACCGCACAAATCATTACCGATTACCAAGAAGCGCACCGTATTAATTTTGTTATTACCGTAATAACTTATTTCTGAGAAGGGAAAACTTTTTTTTCTTTTTTTTTCCTTTCTTCTTTTCGACTATACAGTAATTCTTTATTCTATTCAGATTCCAAGATGGGTACTTTCGATTTATTAATTCGTCTATTATGAGCACCCCAGATGTGATAAATAGTATTTGCTTATTTAGGTATTTTTACTACATATATGTCAAGCAGCATCCGATATTAGGTTCACTGGTCAACGTTGATCTCTTGATCATTATTTTGTCTTGCACAATTTCTTCTTTTTTTTTACGCACCTACAAATGATTTCTTCGTTTAATTTACGATAACTTAAGACTGATTTTTCGTTTAATTTCTAATATATCGAGTTCAAACAAGAAGACGACACGAAATCATATTTGTTACCATCATCGATGAATGAGTAGATTCGCTAATTTTCTTTATATCCCCAAATTAACAATAAAAAACACTCACGCAGTCGCGTGAGTAGTACACGACTTTTCTTTTGACTAATGAAAATTCACTGAGAGGATCACTGCTAGTAAGGACTCATAAACTCTAATTATTCTCGCGTCACCTTTTTTTTTTTCAAAAAAAAGTCGGCAAATGTTCAGAAATTCTAAAATCTAATCACTGAACAAATTGTCCATCATTTCAATCAGAAAACCATAGATGAATTACTATCAATTAAGCTCATTTGATTCTCGAACACATTGTAGGCACACAAGAAAACACTAAAAAGCAAATGATATAATCAAAGAAAAGAAATAAGAGCAACGTCAGCAACATCTACTCGTAACGAGAAAAAAAAAATTGCGGAATGAAAAAAATAAAAAAATTAGAAGTCCCAGTTGTGGGATGAGAAATATTAAAATGTAAGAAAACTCCAGTTCTAATTACGTAAAATTCGTAAAAGAAAAAAAAAAAAAAAAACTACATGCAGGAATATTCATTGAGTCAATAAGGCACGTACGGCGTTTTTCGGACGCCCGCCGTTTTCCATTTTGACCTAACGGTAGAGACCGTGCTTCGGCAGGCCCTCGTTCACTCTCGTTTTTGAGGAACCTTGCCATGGATCTACTATCTCACTTTTTTAGCTAGAAAATTCGGTACAAAAAAGAGCTTTACAATTACTTCTTCCTACACGATATTCTTAGCCTAGTATTGGTCTAGTATACAGTATATTAGGGCTCCAGCCGCTCATCTTTTCATTCGCTCATAATTTGTCTCTCATCACCACCATCTTCCGCAAACTTCATCCCAATATTCTTCATCTAAAAATCCAGCTACAAAGACAATCCGAAAAAATTGATATTTCGAGAAAAGTCGAGGAAATAACTGGACCTAACCTAACCTAAGCCTAAAGAAGCCCTAACTATGTAAAATCATTCTCCTAAACTAATTTAATGAACTCTTTGTCAAGAATGAACCTGTCGAATAAAAGGTTCTTCATAACAATAGACGCACTGATAACGAAAGGATAATGGTTTGCTTCAGGTAATGTGAGCGACTATACTCCTAATGAGTGAGAAATTAATTAAAAAATTGCAAATTTCTCAAGAACTACTCGTTCGATTCTCAAAAAAATTGCGGGTGCAAATCTTCAGATATACTACTACAATATGGCCAAGTTTCAAGAAAATCCGTCGGGTAGTTTCGGAGGAGTTCGACGGACAAAAAAATCTTATAATAAATAAATAAATAAATAAATAAATAAATAAATAATAAATAATACATATATAAGGAAACCTGAACGGGCGGGTGTAATACCTCACTTTTCCACTAGGAAAAGTCGGTAAAAAGTCGGTAAAAAAACACTCACGCAGTCGCGTGAGTAATACACGACTTTTCCTTTGACCAATCAAATTTCATTAAGAGAATCACTCCTCCTAATAACTTATAAATTTTATTTATTCTCTCGTCATCATCTGTATCTAAAGAAAAAAAGTCGGCAAATGTTTCAAACCTAACCTAACCTAACCTAAAGAAGCCCTTACTGTGTAAATAATTCTTGTAAACTAATTTAATGAACCCTTTGTCAAGAATGAACCTGTCGAATAAAAGGTTCTTCATCACAATAGACGTTCTGATAACAAAAGAATAGAATTTCCTTCTCGTAATGTGAGCAACTACTTGTGATAGTGAAAAATTTCTCAAAAAAAAATTTCAAATTTCTCAAGAATTACTCATCCTATTCTCAAAAGAAATTGCAGGTGCAAATTTCTAACCTAACCTAACCTAAAGAAGCCCTCACTGCACTGTGTAAATTAATTCAATGAACCCTTTATCAAATGAACCTGTCAAATAAAAGGTTCTTCATCACAACACAATAGACGCACTGATAACAAAAGGATAGGAATTCACTTCAGGTAATGTGAGCGACTACTTGTAATAGTGAGAAAAATGCAAATTTCTCAAGAAATACTCATCGGATTTTCTGAAAAAATTGAAAGCTTCTCGAGAACTACTCGTCCGATTCTCGAAAAAATTGCGGGTGCACATCTTCAAATATATTACTACAATATGGCCAAGTTACCGGAAAATCCCCCGGATAGTTTCGGAGGAGTTCCACGGACAAACACATACTCAAAATACTGAAACATTTCTCAAAAAATTGAAAATTTCTCGAGAACTACTCATCCGATTCTCACAAAAATTGCGGGTGCACATATTCAGATATAATACTACAATATGGCCAAGTTACAAAAAAATCCACCGGATAGTTTCGGAGGAGTTCCACGGACAAAAAAATCTTATACATATGACTATATATATATATAAGGAAACCTGAAATTTTTTTAATAGTCTAGGAGTTGTCTATAACCCCCAAAACGTCGAGAAAAATCATTACCTGCTCCCACTGCCACCACTATGGCGAATGTAATACCTCTTTTCTTCGAAAAGTCGGTAAAATGAAAAACAAGTTCAACATTGGAACGGGAAAGACTATAAATAAATTGATTTATCATACAGGCTTTTGAAATAGAATAACTTTTTCAATTTGTTGAATTATTTCAAAAAAGCAAGGAAAGACTCTCACGCCACTTCTGTTTTCTTTGATCATACCGCGCTCTGATATTTTCTCAAAATATCTCACTTTCTACTGCAATTATGATTACAACAAGACACTTCGCTCCTCGAGGTGCCAGGAGGATCGGCTTTCAAAAAACAATATATCGAAGTGGGAAGATTAGTTTTCGGAATAATTTCTTTTTGGAAAATTGTATTCGGAAAAACTTCCTAGAATCTTCAATTTTAAATCAGGATACCTGAACATCGATACACAATAAATTTACGATTTGAACATCATATAGATGGATTGCGTACACCTGAGCGTTGAACAATCTGATGAATAAAATTTAAAAAGAATGACCGCACACACGTGAGCGTACGAACATTTTAAGTACTATAGGGAAACCAATCGAATGACACATTTCCGAGGGAAATCCATTTAGAAATAATTGAAACATCGCGTTAGTTACTGATTTTTTTGTTTACACTGGCTGCAACCATCAAACACATATCCTGCCTCGCAGTGGTGAGCGCAGGTCGGTAAAAATCCGAGTAAAATCCCGACACATTGACGATAGAAATGGAGGCAAGGAAGCTAAAAAATATATTTCCACCTTTTCGACCAAAACACAAAAAAAAACTCGGAAACTCTTCTTTTCTTTCCCTACATCTGAGTGATTGTCAAGGCATCGCGCTTCAAATCATGAAGACTGCATCCTGTTTATCAATCCATCTCACGTTCCCGTTCCCTCCTATAATTTAAACCATCATCATCACAAAAGATCAATATTCAATCAGAATTATCAATCAGTTCCATTTCGCTCCAAACGTGCTTATAATCAAGTTACAACTCAATTTCATAAAATACATTTGTAATAATAACACTAACCTGCAGGTACGGATACTTATCGCTTCATAAAATAAAGACACATCTGGTTATTTGTCTAGAGATGAGATGGGATTATCTCCGCTTACTGCTCAGGCGGACCAAACGATGATCGAATGAAGAATACGTGGTGCGTTTATGACTCCGGAACGATAACAAAGGAACGTAAAATCATACACCGATACGACGCAACTGGCGAGCTATAAAGAGTGATACCGGAACGAAGAAAAAGAACTGCAACTGTTAATCAAGAAGAAGTGATTCTCCTTCAATCATACCTAATTAATAACTTACCTACGTATCTCTTAAAGAAACAGTTTCATTCCTATGAATAGTTTCCATCTTTTAATTCACGAAGAAATATGTACGTATTTTCACCGTTATTTTACTTCAGAACGTGTAGCCTGTGTGCATTGTTGAATCGAACTGATACCACCATACGGTCCGTCCGCTGAAGAAAAAACAGAAATAAGAGAATACCTACTGGGAAATCCCAAGCTAGCATAGCACGTACAGCGATAGTACAAACCTGGCCTATCACAAGTCTCATGATAGGAAAGGAAGGCTATAAGCTTTGCTTATCTGCAGCCGAACAGAAACACGCACTCTACAGTGAAATTGTCGATTACAAGAGACTAATCGATGTGAGAAGCACAAAGATGACCCCATTTAAAATCCAGCGTGGAGACGAAAAAAGATGCCCTCGTGATGGCGAAGGCGAACATGTTTACCCGTAATATAAAGGTAAATTTATTCGTGCAAGGAGGTTAGTATAATGGTTTTAATGAAAACCATTATGTTTACCCGTGATCGGACTTTTTTCTGCTTAACTGAGAAACTGTAATTTGCTGGAGGCAATTGAAAACTTGAGAAACAAGCACAGAATATCTTTCGGTTCTTGAAAATGGGACTGACAAACAGCTAGATCTATTTTCGGGCTCCCGATATTCCACAGCTCAAAACCCAAAGACGAATTCGTGATTGGGTAAAAAAATACTAAGTATAATTTCGTTGCCAAGCCAAATTACTTGAGATACTTCAAAAATTCAGACAAGGGCATGAAATACCCTTGAGTTATCGATGCTGAGACTCAGAGACGAATCTATTTTCAGGCTCTTTAGTATTCACAGATTGGTGGGTGCTTTTGGAATCCAACCGAATCGATTTTTTAAAATTCAAATACTTGTCTATTTCTAATTTTTTTAATTCCTATAACTGTTCGAAAAAAAAAAACTATTGTGTCGTTGAGATTATC
The DNA here is from genome assembly GCA_035079395.1 of Aspidiotus destructor. NCBI lineage: Eukaryota > Metazoa > Arthropoda > Insecta > Hemiptera > Diaspididae > Aspidiotus > Aspidiotus destructor. Next base: position 1,659,864 of record JAVHKZ010000003.1, on the reverse strand, counting down.
GCTAGTAAATTTGAGTGAATAAGCACGTGTCTGCTAGCATTCGAGGCATTTGTTCGGATTTAAAGACTTCAACTCGTTGTGTCGATCTAAAACCTTTCATCTCGAGTGTAGGAACACAGATTCCAAAATTATTTGTGCTGCAAGTGTAAAATTACGACTTTCAAGTGTAGAGCACGTTTCTGTGAATTTTTCGTCTTGTATATAAAGTTACGGTCTGTGAATAAGTGAAATAATGGGACCCCAAAGAACCAGGAGGCATGCGAGTAAAAAGAATGCTCAGGTAGAATTGTCAGAAGACGAACTTTGACTGAAGATGGGGTAAGTAAACACGGAAATATTGATCCAGAATTGAATGAACCGTCCACTTCAGATAAAAGTGCCGAAAACGAACTGCGGTTAAACAAAATAATTGCAGAAAAAGTGGCGGAAGGAATTCGGTTAGCTTTAAGCGCAAATAGTCAGGTGACAAGTATAGATAAAAATGCCGAATGGAGAAGCATTGATAAAGCTTACCGCCGCTCTAGATTCAAAACCTCGTAACTCACATTTTTGGCGAAAATGACATTTTTGGTGATTTGGATGCAGCTGGCTGTTGCGCATCATAATTTTGTCTCTCCTGTAAAATTACCGAAATTGGAGTGACGGGGTTTTGAATCTAGAGCGGCGTTACGTTACTCCCCCATTCCAATTAAGGAAAATAGAAGAGCACGAAAAGTTGGTGGGACACAAAAATTTTAAGGCGTGGAACAAGATGATCGAACTGGATCTAAAAGCCCTAAATCTCCTACCATTTATTAAATCCGAGTGCGGTTCAGACGTGGAAGTGTCACCGATGAGACGTGTGACACTCGATGCACAAACGATGCAATACCTACGAGAAACCGTGACAAAATCAATTCGAACACGTTTAACCAATGGCAACATTTTCATTGCGTACCAAGCATACGCGTTTCTAGAGAGCACGTTTGGTGGTGGGCGCGCACAAGATTACGTGCTACTGCACAACAGGTTTTTCACCCTTTGCTACAAACCCGGTTACGATCCTATACGTTTTGTAGGTGACTTCGAACAACTCATTGACGAGTATAAGGAGCGTGGAACCACGTTCTCCGACGAATATATATACCACGACGGTGTTTTTACAAAAAATCGACAACATCTATGACTACAGGTATCCCATGTTTGCGTTTTATTCAACAATTACATCGTTGCCTCCTGAGACCACGACGTTCGAGTATGTCAAGGAGAGATTTTTAGCTCTAGACCACTCAAAATACCAGTATAACCCATCACGAAAACGCACCGACGATCACGATTCAAAATCAAAAAATTTGTCAACTGGTGAAACCTTTAATAGAGGCAGTACGTCTAAACGTCCCTATGCATCTACGTCTTCTTCATTCAAAAAGCCGAGGTATGATGACAAACCGACTCCAAGGTATGATTCCGATCGTTCGCAATCAAGATACACTCGAGATCAACTCGAAAAATTAAAACTTTTGACCTACGAAGAGAAACAGAAACTTAAATGTAAGAACTGTGGCATATATTTCCATCATGACGGCGTTTGTGAACTACCTGGTCGCGTATGCTACACATGTTATAAACCCGGACACGAACAAAGGGATTGCAAGTATAATAAAGTAAGATTATTTATAATGAAGCGTTTGATCTATTGATAATATTTTCAATTGATTCCGCCGCCTCTCATCATATGGTGGGCGAGAAAAAGTTTTTATTTGACTATACTGAGTTTCCTAACCCTATTAACGTAAACACAGCAAGTAAAGAAGCAACCCTAACTTCGGTTGGGGAAGGCTCTTTGCCTGTTTTATTTCAGTTTGGAAAAACAAAAATTGTGGTTGTACTTAAACAAGTGCAATTTATACCTGACATAGACGAATGTATCCTTAGTGTTGCGAAATTGAATAGTCAGTTCAAAACATCCCTAATTTTGAACACAAAAAGCGGCTACCTGTCTTGCAGAAAACTCCAAAGAAAAATGGCTATAGTTGATTTACATAATTCTATTTATCGTTTGCGTGGTCTCATCAATAGGGACGAAGACAATAAAATAGATTATGTGATTCAACTGCGGAAAAAGGCTGAACGATTAGCGCCAAATATGTATGTGTGGTCTGATAAAAATACGAGTGAAGATGAAAATATAACTATGTGTACGCCACCTGTCGATAAAGTTGTCAAATCTGACAAAATTATTGACGATAATAATGAGTCTATCAACTTGTCCCCTTCTGAGAAAACAACTGATTCGATGAGAGTGCGGTGCTCTCTCTCTCTACCTACATAATATGTATCTCTCTCGCGGATCACACTCGCGACATTTTCCTCGTCTCCTGAACTGGTCCTTCGTACACACTCGTCGTTCAACCCTTCTCCTACAATTCTCGGACTTCATACCGCCTACGCGTACGCGACCGTGATCCGTGTAGGGTAGTCGATCACTTGTACTTATACGTTTCAGTCATGTTGTTTACAGTCTAAATACACTTCGGCTCCGTACACTCTAACTCGTCTTATTATTCCGTTATGCGGACACGAACATCCGCAAGAGCAAAGATCCAAGAATTAGGGACAAGAATTACGTGTTTTAAAGTAGGACGTGATAGAAATAGCCGCCGAAACTTTAAGAGAAAATTGACGCCAAAACAACTAGAGTTATTACAAAAGGAGGGGGACTTATGGCATTCTCGTATGGGTCATATTTCTGCAGCAGCACTTCCAAAACTAAAATATGTGGCTTCAAATGTAGGAGAAATGATTTGTAATAAAAGTGCAAATAATTGTGTGACTTGCGTCAAAGCTAAACTTACCAAAGAATTGTACAATAAAGACCGGGAAAGAGCAACTCGTGTATGTGGAATCTTGCACTGCGATTTAATGGGTCCAATGACACCGTATACCTTTATAAAACGAAATAAGTACATCATGTGTATTGGACGATTACTCTAGGTATTTACAAGTATTCACCATGAAATCTAAAACCAAAACAATTACGTGTATGAAAGAAGCTTTACGTGAGTTACAAGCACAATATCCAGGCCCTGGCTAATTTAATCGTCTAAGAGTTGACCAAGGAACTGAATTTATAAATTCAAGTATGAATGAAGTCCTACAAAATTATGGTATTGTATGTGAAGAATCTGAAGCCTATTGTTTGGAGCACTCAGGGGCTGTCGAACGTGTAAATCGTACTGTGCAAGAAAGAACTCTTGACTTATGGGGCTTAGCAGTAGAAGCAGTCTTTATAATAGAACTCCGCACTCCGCCATAGATTTTGTTACACCGTATGAAATCTATTATCAGAAGAAGCCTGATTTGTCAAATATAAGAATCTTTGGTTTTCAGGTAGAAAGCCTAAATCTTACTCTACCTAAAGGAAAGAAATTTAACTCTCGGTCATCTACTGTGTATTTAGCTGGATTTACAAAAACAGGATACACTGTTTACAACCCCGAAACTAAGAAAACTGAAAACGTGTGCAATGTAATAATTAACGAGTCTGCTGACTGCCGATACAAACACCATCATCCTCATTCGAATAATGACTTGTTTATTGTTCCTGAATCTGAGTGTGTCAAATGTGGACACTCAGCTTCCTGTCAACAGGAGGGGGACAAAACTACGTGTGAGAAAATTCATCAAAACCAAAATCAACCATCCACTAACCTACCCCTTGTACCTCTCACCCACCAAAATAACTCTGTTTCTGACAAAGAAATTTCTGTTCATGAAATTGATGTTGATACTGACTGGAGTGACGAGGAAGAAATATGTGTTAATAATTTGTATCTCCTGTCGAATAAAGATGGAGGGTTTGCCGAGTGTGGTAAAGATCTTCATGCTTTTAATCAGGTTCCTTTAACCTTTGCGCAAGCTATGTCTCCCTCAAATGCAGCTACTTGGGATCCTCCGATCCAAGATGAGCTGGATGCAATGAGAAAGTATAATGTGTGGTCGTTTGTACCCCGCACAAAGGAAATGAAAATCATTCCTTTGAAGTGGGTTTTTACTGTGAAAGAAGATGGTAAAAAGAAAGGACGTCTAGTAGCAGTAGGCTGCAGGGACAAAGAAGTGTACTCAACTGAGGACACTGCTTCTCCCACTCCTTCTGCTGCTACTATTCGTTGGATATTCGTTATTGCAGTTAAATATGGATGGAATATACCTAGTTCAATTAGATGTAAAGTATGCTTTCCTAAATGGCTGTATTGATCGTGTGAAGTACGTCAGTATTCCTCAAGGAGTCTCAAAAGATCCGAAAAAGTTTGTTTGCAAACTCAACAAAGCCTTATATGGCTTAGCGACAGCACCAATGTGTTGGAACAGAACCTTAAATTCATTTATACTGTCCTTAGGATTCACGAGAAATCTCAGGGAACCGTGTATTTACTCAAAAAATAATGACGAAGGACTGAAGATGTACCCTCGAAATATCGATGGAGAGACGCACAGAGAAACATAGTTTAAGATTCTCAAATATTCATACATACAACTATTGAGACTAGACAAAGTATACAGCGTTTTCTTTGAGCAATAGTTTCTGAAGCAAAATCCTGGACAACTTTTGACCTACTGACAACTTTCAAATTCCAATCTATGGAAGGGAGGGGCAGCCTAGGTCATATTATAGGCCTAGTGACATTCATACCACAGCATCTCAACCCCTTGAAGAGCTTTGAACCATTCAGTAATTTTCCAGTATATCTGAGATACAGTCATTCCATTTTCAGTTTAAATTGAAGAGGGAAATGCAATATATGACATGGATGAACTGAATACCGGTAAATTCTTGAGGATAGGTTAAAAAAAAAAAAACTCGCAGCCCACACACTTAGCTGCTCGGAATTGCCTTCATTGACTGTGGCAATTGAGGCAAACAGGGGACCTGTTTTATGGGAGTAATCATGTGAGTGTCATTTTTTGCTTTTTGTCGTCTCAAGTAGCGTGAACTTTGTTCCTCACCAATTTGAGATCTTCTCTCATTAGGTCAAGTTCTAGGCGCGTTTTTTTTTTTAGTGGTTTCCCCTGTAGGCCTAATCCACTTTAAAATTCCCGGTAGGCCTATCCTGTTATCAGTTCGGAGATCTGATGACGTCACGATTTGATGACGTCACACGACGTTACGATCTGGTGACGTCACGATGGAGATCTGTGACGTCACTATCATCGTGCCATCACTATCTGATGACGTCACAGAGCTAGTAAAACCACTAATACAGTAGTATAAATGAAGCCTAAGACCTAGTACAGAGCTAGGACAAACTGCTACTATAAGCTATTATAAAGATCTTGTAAGCTCATGGTATGAAGGATGCCTAAACCTAGTATAAAGGAGGATTGGACCTAGTATACGCCTAGTATAATACGTAGTATAAACCTAGTATAATATACTGCATGAAGCAGAGAGGATAAGTCCCCCTTCTATCACTTCATCAAAATTTTTCTAAGTCCCTAAAAAAAAAAAAGACATAATTTTCAGGCCACCGAATTTATAAGGCTCGATCCCCAAAGATGAAAATGCTCCTGAGCCGTGATTGGGGAAAGAATTGCCATAGTCTCCTACCTAGTCCTAATTACAAAGGAAAGTTGCAAGATTCAGTTGATGGCAAGATGTACCCTCGAAATATCGATGGAGAGACGCACAGAGAAACATAGTTTAAGATTCTCAAATATTCAATATTCATACATACAACTATTGAGACTAGACAAAGTATACAGCGTTTTCTTTGAGCAATAGTTTCTGAAGCAAAATCCTGGACAACTTTTGACCTACTGACAACTTTCAAATTCCAATCTATGGAAGGGGCAGCCTAGGTCATATTATAGGCCTAGTGACATTCATACCACAGTATCTCAACCCCTTGAAGAGCTTTGAACCATTCAGTAATTTTCTAGTATATCTGAGATACAGTCATTCCATTTTCAGTTTAAATTGATGAGGGAAATGCAATATATAACATGGATGAACTGAATACCGGTGAATTCTTGAGGATAGGTTAAAAAAAAAAGACATTATTTTCAGGCCACCGAATTTATAAGGCTCGATCCCCAAAGACGAAAATGCTCCTGAGCCGTGATTGGGGAAAGAATTGCCATAGTCCTCTACCTAGTCCTAATTACAAAGGAAAGTTGCAAGATTCAGTTGATGACAAGATGTACCCTCGAAATATCGATGGAGAGACGCACAGAGAAACATAGTTTAAGATTCTCAAATATTCATACATACAACTATTGAGACTAGACAAAGTACACTGAAAGAAAAGGTGTAATAAGAACTACCAAATTAGTTGAGGAAAAATTCCCCAAGATTCGAGTGCAGCAAATATAACAATTAAAATCTTGCTGAATTCATCTATCTGTATCATCAATTATAACTGAACTAGTTGAGTAAAATATGTGGTATCATTGCAGTAGTTACGCAACCTTACTTTACTGGTGCAGTAATTTTCACAAAAACGTCAAGTAAAATGCGTGTTACTGTCGCGATGCTTTTACACAACTGTTCTTCAAACTGACACACGCTTATAGTAGCTTACGCCCAACTGCGGAGTAAAATGTTTGTCACCAACACGGTGCTTTTTAGCAAACTGTATAGACAACTGGACACACAGGTGTAGTACGTTTTACCCAACTGTGGAGTAAAATGTTTGTTACCAACACGGTGCTTTCTAGCAAACTGTATAGAGAACTGACACACGGGTGTAGTACGTTTTACCCAACTGCAGCGTAAAATGTGCGGTACCATTGCAGTACTTGTACAAATGGTGGAGTAGTTTTTATTCAAATGCCAAGTAAATTTGAATCTTTGCTGTAGTACTTTCTACTGTTTTGTCTCATAAAAGTGATTGTATTGGACAATTGTTTTTATTCTTTATTAATAATTCTTTTTACTGCACTTCTTGGTTTAAAAAATACAAAGAACTGTACATAGGAAGTTGATAGGAGAAAAACATTTATTATGAAGAAATCATCACATAGGTTATTAAAATGTCTGTATTAACCAAATCATTCGTATAACTTATAATAATTAATCCTATAATAATAACAACAGTATTAATAGTATAATTTATCATACATAGATGAAGTTGTACAAAAAAAAAAATACGCCAAATTTTACAATGACATGATCCACATAAAAGAAAAAGAGAAAAAAAAGTGAAGGAACATACTGAAATATTAAATCTTTACTAGAAATTGTTCTCCCACAAATCAAATAAGTAAGCTAAATGAACAGTTAATGCCATTTCTTTATAATGAAAGACTTGAACTTGTGGGAAATTGGTATAGTCACACTATATGTAACTGTACAGTTAGACAAATCATTATAAGTAGAGAAAGGATTTTTTGGCGGTAAAAAAATTAATTTCGGCAGTAAAAACTTGACTTTCGGCAGTATTCGGCATTTATTTCGAAAATGTTAAAAAAAATGTCAAAAATTACCAGGAAAAAAGGTCAAGATTTCAAAAAGTAAAAAAAAAATTTCAATTTATAAGTAGATAATGCAAATAATGCCTGATAAAAAGATGTTTCTCGACATTTTCTTGTGTGAAACGTTGTCATCTTTTACTCAAAAGGTACTTGTCAAAATTTCAAATAGTAAAAAGAAAATTTAATTTATAAATAACGCGAATTATGCATGATAAAAAGATGTTTTTCGACATTTTCTTGTGTGAAACGTTGTTGTCTTTTACTCAAAAGGTATTTCGGGTGTTTTCGGCACTTTCTCGGCATTTATACCCCTTTTCGGCAATTCTCGGCAAAGCAAACTTTCTTTCCTGGCCTCCCACTACCCTGATTCCCACTCATATCCTATCAGCACTTCTCTACCTCTTTTTAAAACGATGTTATAAGTGCCGAGACGTGCAAAGATAGATTGTCAGATTATCTGCATTAATATGATTGGAGATGCCCCGGGTCATGACGGTAGTCATGAAAACCTGCAGAAGGGGATGAGAATGAGTGAGTCGACAGTGACCAATTCTAAGTCGAGCAAAGATAAGCTCTTCATGGTGAGTATTCCTGTATTAGAAGCACCAGGGATGAACTCATTTTTAATGATTCCAAGTTAGTTGCAGGGTTGTTCTTTTAACGTGAGAGATGTTCCAAGAAGCTGGGATTAAGTTTTTATGGTTGTAAGTAATTAGGAGGTGGATCTTGTAACGTTAGAGAGAGGGGGAAGTATTTCATTGTGCGATCAGTTTCATAATGTTGAGGGTGATTGATGTGAACCAATACCCAGAAAGAAGTTTCTAATAGTAGATAGTAGATAGAGTATGAAGAATGAATATAAAGGAGGAACATGACAAAATTGCAACATTTGAAATATATATGACGGGAGGAAGACTTGGAAAAACCTCAACCGTCATTCTAGGCAAATGGTGGAATACCAAAATTCTCAAAATCCCACCCCTCATAGAACAGGTTCCCTATTGAACCCTGATTTATATGAGTTAGTTGATAAAATAAAAGAAAGAAAATAGAAAAGGATAAATTCTGCGAGAGGTTTAGAGATATCTTGACAAAATAAGTGTACGGTATAATTTTGTGAAGGCGTCGCCTTTGCTAGTAATTTTATAAAATACATATTTTGTAAATTGTTCTCTAAAATTAAAATACAGCAGTTTTCAAGGGAAAACTTTTTTTTAAAAAATTAACATTAGTTGGGGGGGGGGGTGGAGCTTTTGGAATGAGGGAAGGGTGGGCTGAAGTAGTCTTGATACTCATTCGGAACAAAATTGAATTCTGAACATTGTTTGTAATTGTATATACTCGTGAATGTTTGAAATTTCTTATCAAAAATGTGAAAAACATGATATTTTGTTTTTTTCATCATGTTTTTTCAAATTTGAAGCGCGAGGGGTGCTCCAAATGAAATTTTTATAGGCAATAAAATTGTAAAACAGACATAATGGAACAACTTTTGTTTGAAAACTTTTTTCAAAAAGTCAATATTTCTCGAGATAAACGAGCTTTTCAGATTTGGGGGGTGGAACCTTGGAAAACAGGGAGGGGAAAAAAGGGCATACAGGCTAAATCTGTTCGTTTGAGTGTGTAGAACAATAATCAATCATAAAATTGTTTTTAACAGCGAAAGGATTTATCATTAGGACCCTACTAAGAAGTCATATTGAGGCGTTTACCCACTTTTGCAGAAAATTTTCGAACAACTCCTTTTCCCTTTGGCAGTTGACCTTTTGGTTTTACGAGTTTACCTAAAATAAACATAAGTTCTAAGGAAATTTGCAGCCAATAAAAAAAAGAAAAAAAAAAGGCAAAAAGATAGGGAAGAATTCATTGAGCAGTGAATGCAGAGAAAAGTGAAATTACCAAGTAACTGATCCATTCTTCGAACTGCAGCTAAAAATTTGTCAGAGGGAGTTGTTAATCCGCCGTACGAAAGCTGCTGAATCCATGAAGGGAGCGTGTAGTTATTGTGGTCAACAACGAGTGTGCTATGAGCACGCAGTTGAGGATACTTTCCTCGATACTTGAACGCTAGCCATCCGGCTACGTACGTGATGCCGTCTTCAGACATTTCTGGTCCTATACAGGAATTAATTCAAATTAATATCTCATCACTGAGGAAGTACATGAATCCGTGCGCACTAGGTAAGCTAAACAACCTTCGGAAGCTTGTACTGTGGACGCTGACGAATCGCTTGTGGAAGTCATTTCGTCACTACCAGAAGCAGTATCAGTTGCAGAACTTTCCGATTTTGTCCGATTATTTGTAATTCTTAAAGCCGAACGTAGTTGAGTTTCAATTGTCTCAAGATTGAGGTTGGTTGAACTCACAACTTCAGCTTCACGCGGTTGACATTTGTCGACATTGGTTTCAATATCAGCCCGAGACAAGAATGCGCACGATACGAAGCTAGAAATTATAATGAAAAATTACCAGAGAAATTTGTAAAGGAGAATTGTTTAATTGGTTACGTGAAAACCGAAATAAACTTATTTCGAAAGAACAAGTTTATACATGCTTCACTTACATTGCTCTCAAATACAGTAGAACTCTGATTATCCGGAACCCCCCTCCCCCCACCCCTCTCCTAATTATCCGCTACGCGAAAAAAAAAAAAAAAAACGAAAATATTCTACAAAAAAAAATTTTGATTATTTTTCCCTTGAACCCTTGAATTATGTATTTACCGCGTTTTTTGAGCGAAAAAGAAGACTGAAGAACTATTTTTTACGAGCAAGGAGACATGAATTTTTTGAAAAAGAAAGAATTAACCGTACTTTTTGTCAACAATACCATCCGGGAGTGTAGTGTTTGCTCTTGTCTGCACAATACCGGGATTTTTTCCAAGAATTATTAGGCGTAGCCTATAAATCGCATCTAGTGGAGCAGGTTTGTCGTTTAATCCACCCTTACTGCGCAGTTGAGAGAACAGGTTTTCCAACAAATCTTGGTTCAAACGATGTGTCAGTATATAACGAACCTGGTATTTTTTAAAATTATCTAGCAATATTGGTAGACCATTCGTCGTCATAATTATTCCTAGATATTAACAAAGAAGTTATTTTCAATGACACTATACTATGCCTCTACTGTAGTTTTCAAAGATGCTTATTTAAATATGGTTCTACCTTTCTGGAATAACTGCAATCCTTTTTTTTTTTTACCAGGGATTTTCATTGTTGCATTTGTTTCCTTGACTTTCGACAATATTTCATCTTGCTCCTTCTTAAATAATCCATATGCCGATATCGAGGGTGCTGACCTTTTCGGTTGATAAACATTCATCAAATCAAACCAACTGTTCATCAGTTTGATGAAATTACCCGTGCTTTCAACATCTTTCGGGTTACTTCCCGGCTCATAACTAATGAAAGAATAATAATGACGCGAATAATATAATGGAAATTAATTTTCATAGCCAAACTAATTTTGAAAGATGAAACGTACCGAATTAATGCTGTACCAACCGTGTTGGAAACTAACTCAGCTGTCAGTATCCTATATAGTGAAGCCTTGTGATAATGGTTTTCAGCAAATCAGCAGTCATTTTACAGTCGAAGTCCAGAAATATGACTTGTTTCCATGAAGAGCACAATCCCCTGATCATAGCAACCTGAAGATAAATGAAAACGAGAATTATAGTATAATTAAAATTACGCTTAGTTTTCAAAATTCTTCCCAAATCCCTCTCCATTACCAATAGCTTGGAGATTGTACAAAATTTTTCCAAGTCCCCAACCCCCCTTCAACCACACCTTGAAGATCGAAATGTTTCCAAGTTCTCGGTAAGTCTCCCTCCTTCCACGTACAGCTTGAGTAGCAACGGAAACGCGTACGTATGTAATGTATTGAGAAAACGCGCTATAACTATTACCAATACCCTTACAATGAGCCGTACATACAACGCTATAGGTCTTCAACAAACTTCATAAAACAGGTTCCCTGCATCCCCTCATTTAACTCAGCCCTCCCCCCCTTCCGTGCGTTTTTTGTACGCAAATTTCGAATTTTTCAAGACAACTTCTGTAATAATAAGCCACTGAAGAGCCTGTCATATATAAATATACCTGCATTTGCTTGTGCTGCCCAACAAACTCATCGAACTGCGCGTCATACTCATACGTTTCTTGTACTTTGACTTTCATCGAATTAAATGATACAAAGTTTTTCAAAAACGTCCTTTTCGCGCCCATCAACAATGTTCAACATGTGGAGTACCTACGTACTTCTTCAAAGATGCCATTTCTCATATTAATTTTCGAACACCATCTCCTGAGCGTTGATAAACCTAATGATCATCCCAAATTAAAACATTGTGACCAATAAAAATGATGAATTTAAATTATGAATTAGAATTACCTGGCAGAGGAATATTCATTTTGTTTCTTGCGAACGTGAATGCCCTCTGTGACAAATACCTCAGTGTGATCGCTTTCGCAACTTCATCATTCGTCCAACGCACCTGTTTTCTTTCACCGGATATCATCTTAATTTGATTATACTAACGAATACTGTATCGAGTAACGTGTGTCCATCTTCTTTTTCTTGTTGTCTTTCCTTTCGATTTCTCTTTCTCCATCTTCCATTTCTTTCAATGACTGGTAGTACAACATTTTATATAGTCAGGCTCTTGATTAGGGACAGTTTGTGAAGCCACTGAACGTTGATCAGCCTGCGCTTGCACAGCAACTGACACAGCAGATTCCGATTTTTTTACAACTGAGATCTGTTCGCTGTCGTCATGCGTAACATCAGTAGGTTCGTCCTCACGCCTGACCACAATTTGGCGGACTAAATTCGGGGAACTTAAAGGAGACTCTGATGTAATCAGTAAATTGCTTATCAGATTCTCATGTTCCTAAAACACATGCAAGTAATAAATATTAAAGAAATAGTAGTCCAATTCCCACTGATAACCAACAATGTACTCAAGCTACGAGTATTTCATTCTAATTTATTACTGGTAAGTTACCAAAAAAGTCAAAGTTGATCAGAGGGAAGGTAACATTGTGTGCGCGGAATGTTACTCCCTATATTCGCATTTGTATCGAAACATATTGATAATTCTGTCCGGATTCTAATAAAATACACAACTTACAATTTTCTTTGCTTTCATTACAGCACGTTCTTTTCTTGCTGATGCCGAGACTGTAATATTTTCTTCTGGACAGTTACTGTTCAAATTGATGCTTGGAACAACGCCCCCAGTTTCAGTTTTCTTCTTGGTGCACAGCTGATTCACGAAAGAAATTAACCAAACAAACAATAACATAATATTGAGCACGTAGATACAGGAGAATGTATTCATAATTAGAAACTCACTTCATTAACTCAGCTTTCAAATCTCTTTCAAAGTCGGTATCACGAAAATGATGACTGCATATCCTGGCATTTTCCGGATTCCATTTATCTTGTCGTTTGCATTTTATAATCCAAGCTTTTCGAGTCGATGGATCTTTAGGAAATCTGCATCATTACAGTGCATGAACAAGTTCAGTATAATGTGTTCGTAAATGAAAGACTACAGAGAAGTGAAAAATTAATCTTACCGAAAGAAGGAAAAATTTTCTCCAGGTGTCTTCGTCTTTATGTTCCCACACTCTGCAATGGCACATACTGTACCACAAAGTTTTGACATGCTTCTCAGCAAAAGTTTTACACGATCTGAATATTCTTTACCTTCACACACGCCTTCGTAGTGATAGAGATGGAACAAAGATTACGTCAAAAGAGAATAAAACATGAATATTTTCAATGACAATTAATTAGGAAGTATCGGCTCAAGGCGTATTGGTATCAGCTCACTAACCCATAGACGTCAGCACACTTATACTACTTACTACACTCACAAACGCTTGCCCCTGCCGGTTACGTTCGAATGAGCACACCTTTGTTCTATAGGCTACGCCGGGCCAGCCTCCTACTTAGCATTTGCGTTGAAACTGATAATCTCTCCTCCCTCAAATGTCACTTTCCAACTCTCACTACCAACTTTCTTGCATCCTTATAACTCAATTCAAAGCTTGAGACCTTAGAAACTACGACCTTAATTTTTCATTATTATTATTATTTTTCTTTCTTTCTTTCTTTCTTTCTTTCTTTCTTCCATCTGTAAATACCAAACTTTCGTTCACAGTTTTTTCGTACCCTTCTCCCATAATTTCGTTTAATACTAGACTACGTTTACGTGCAAATATTTTCGTGTGATCTTCTCTTCAATTTACAATATTTTTATATTCCCCATGAAAATACTCAAAAGTCATACTTGCAGTTTCATTGGTCTGCTGCGTCAATACGTAATACAACACGCATGAGAAACCAAAGACAGAAAAAAAAGAGAAAAAGAAAATTCATAAGTCGGCTAAACAAAATTAGTATTCGGAGTTGCTAATTTATTCACGCAAGCGTTTCTTTCCACCGCAGCTCTCATCATCTTCTCCCATCAGTGGCGGATTGTTTTTGGCTAAAAAATTGTCTGGAAATAGGGAATAAAATTCGTTAGGTTGAAGCAAACTGGGTTACAAGTAGCCTATTCGATAACGCTGGTAGCACCAGAATAAATGAAATTTGTAAAAAAAATTCTCAGTTAAATGAAATATTCTTTTTTTTCTTTCTAATTTCAATGAATTCATGAAACAGGAAGTTTGTACTCACTAGGCACTAATTAACAATGATAAGAAATCGACCGCTGATGTGAAGACGAAAATGGGTAGGCCTACTCAATAAAATAATGTAGGATATAAATGCCAACGAATTGCCTGTAAAAAAAATGAAGAAGAAATTCATTAGTATTGAGCAGAAGGTGATGAGATCGGAAACAATATTTTGTTCCGCCATTGAGACAACAATAAATTAAATTTGGAAATGAAAAATTCTCGTTCAAATGGTATAAGTATTTGTTTTTTTCTTTCAAATGAATTCATCAAATAAGATGTTTTTACTTACTGGGTATTATTATGAGGAATCAAACGCAGGAACAAAAAAAAACCAAAAAAGATTTTGAATGTAGCCTACGTATAGGGTATAAACATGCCAACAATTTGTCAGTAAATAGAGAAAAATTTGTTAGGTTGAAGCAAACAAGGGTACAGGTATCGGAGTGAAATTAAGAAAAATACTGTGGCACTTAACAATTTATTTTTTTTTATTGATTTTTACAGAGACGACCGGGTTCGTCTAGGCTAGCTGCCTATTTGATTACACCAGTGGGGCAACAATAAAATGTAATTTGGAAAAGTAAATTCTGTTGAATGAAATTTTTTTTTTTTTTCGAATAGAATTCATAAAACAGAAAGTTTATAGGTACTTACTAGATATTATTTTCCCAATGATAAGAAATAAACTGCAGATGTGAAAACCAAAGTGGATGGGTACTCAATAATAAATGTGGTATAAATACTATCCAATCGTCTGTAATAATATAGAATAAATGCATTGAGTGGAAACAGTACAGGGTACAAGTATTTAGTGAAGGCGCCAAGACGACAATGAATAAGATTTGGAAAAAGAAAAGGTTTTCAATACAACAACTAAGTATTACATTTTTTTTTTCTCTCTCTCTCTAAATCCCTCAAAATACAAGTTAGTATACTTACTATTTACTAATCCTGACTGATAAGTGATAATACAACAAGGGTAGATGCAAACACCAATAAACATAGCTGAATCAATTTACCTGTAGGGTAAGAATCCCAACCAATTCTCTGTACTACGAAAAAAGGCGACACTTCTAAAGAAAGAAGTAACTAAATGCACAAAAACCGCAGAAAATACTAAAAAATCTTCGAAGATCTATCGACTAAGAAGTCATCATCAGCGGAAGACAAGAACGCAACTGACTTGAAAGACCGAAACCAACCTCGAGAAAAGACGAAAACCAAGGAAGAAAACTACTCATCGGGTTGTGACTCCTAAACAAGCTCGATCAGATCTTCGTCCGGTATGTACCTGTTCAACAAAACGAGACCACGAGTGTTCTTATGACGAATGATTTCAATATGCTCCAAGGCAACACGCTGGAAATCGGAACTTTCTTTGTGGAGAAGCACCTCGGATCCCTTTTGGAAGCTGCGCCCATAAGCAAGAAGGTGGTCAGCGAAAGTTGACTTCCCTACTTTACTATCCTCCCAGGCTTTCTTATGCTCCTTAACCCTAATCTCAAGCTGGCGACTATAGTCTCTCCGATATAAACACTCATACAATCATTACATTCTAACTTATACACTCCACTCTTCTCATCTTCAGGAATTCGATCTTTCAGCCTAACAAAATCCTTTAATAGTGACGGGGTTATGAAACGCAGGTCGAAATCCGAAAGGGCGAAAGGCCCGACCTAATTGAAGAGAGAACTTCCCCAAAAATGGGAGCCTAATCCAGCAAAATTTCTCACGGCTGATAGTACATGGGAGGAAGGTAGTGGTGTTGAGGCATTTCCTAGTAATTTTCCTACGCACAAAAGCGAAAATATCCAAGTGAACCTCATTAACTCTAGCTAAATGTTTGAAGGTGAGTAACTCCTTGTTGAAAGCAGTTTGGCTCAACGGGAATTCAGTGAGCCTATGGACTCAACTGTTAAAAGCAGCATGTTTATGGGCAACAGAGCAGAATGACGACCCGTGGACTAAAACATCGGTCAACGTATCTTTTCTAAACACTCCAAACTTGTGGACCCCGTCTTTGTTGGAGACAGTAAGATCCAAAAAGTCAATGGAGGCGCCTCCCACTTCCACGGTGAACTTCACGGAAGGGTATAGCTTATTAAGATACGTGAGAAACTCCAAGCAGAGCTCTCGGGGACCAGTCCACGTACATAGCACGTCATCTACATACCTGTGCCAGTGAAAGATGTTATAATAGTGACGGGGTTATAAAACGCAGGTCGAAATCCAAAACGGCGAGGGGCCCAGCCTAATTGAAGAGAGAACTTCCCCAAAAATGAGAGCCTAATCCAGCGAAATATCTCACGGCTGATAGTACTTGGGAGGGAGGTAGTGGTGTCGAGGCATTTCCTAGTAATTTTCCTAAGCACCAAGACGTCAATATCCAAGTGAATCTCATTAACTCTAGCTAAATGTTTTAAGGTGAGTAACTCCTTGTTGAAAGCAGTATGGCTCAACGGGAATTCAGTGAGCCTATGGACTCAACTGTTAAAAGCAGCATGTTTATGGGCAACAGAGCAGAATGGCGACCCGTGGACTAAAACATCGGTCAACGTATCTTTTCTAAACACTCCAAACTCGTGGACCCCGTCTTTGTTGGAGACAGTAAGATCCAAAAAGTCAATGGAGGCGCCTCCCACTTCCACGGTGAACTTCACGGAAGGGTATAGCTTATTAAGATACGTGAGAAACTCCAAGCAGAGCTCTTGGGGACCAGTCCACGTACATAGCACGTCATCTACATACCTGTGCCAGTGAAAAATGTTATAATAGTGACGGGGTTATAAAACGCAGGTCGAAATCCGAAAGGGCGAAGGGCCCGGCCTAATTGAAGAGAGAACCTTTCTTTAGAAGTACCGTATCGCCTTATTTCGTAATATGGATAGCCGTAATTTGCAATCTCGTAATTTGCAATCTCGCTTCAATTCAATTCTCTGTAGTTGTCTGTAAACGAAGAATAATTCATTAGTATTGAGCAGATTCCGTCATCGAGACAACAATAAATGAAATTTGGAAATGAAAAAATCTTGTTTGAATGGAATAAGTATTTGTTTTTTTTTTTTTTTCCAAATGTCATTCATCAAAATAATAGATTTCTACTTACTGTGAATTATTTTCTTAATGCTGAGAAATCGAACGCAGGTGCAAAAACCCAAATAGCGCGTATGATATGAATATGCCAAAACATAATTGTCCATAAATAGAGAATGGAATGATTCGTTAGATTGAAGCGAACTGGGTTACAAGTAGCCTACTTGATAACGCTGGTAGCACCAGAATAAATGAAATTTGTAAAAAAAAATTCTCAGTTAAATGAAATATTCTTTTTTTTCTTTCTAATTTCAATGAATTCATGAAACAGGAAGTTTGTACTCACTAGGCACTAATTAACAATGATAAGAAATCGACCGCTGATGTGAAGACGAAAATGGGTAGGCCTACTCAATAAAATAATGTAGGATATAAATGCCAACGAATTGCCTGTAAAAAAAATGAAGAAGAAATTCATTAGTATTGAGCAGAAGGTGATGAGATCGGAAACAATATTTTGTTCCGTCATTGAGACAACAATAAATTAAATTTGGAAATGAAAAAATACTTATCAAATTTTGAGTTGAATGCAATATTTAAAAATGAAATTTGTACTTACTATAGGTATCATTTTCACAATTATAAGAACTTGATGACTGCATGTGAAACCAAAGTGGACGGGTACGGTACTCAATAAATGTGGTAGGTATCTATAGTGGTAGGTAACCATCAAATGTCTGTAAATAGAAAATAAATTCATGGTTTTGAGCAGACCAAGGTACGGTACTGGTATTTTATCAAGCAGCTATGACAACAGTGAATAAAATTTGAAAAAATAACATTTTTCTAATACAACATTTTTTTCTCCTCAATTCTTTTCTTTCAACACACAAGTCATTAGGTACTTACTATTCAATAATTCTGATTGATAATACATCAGCGACAATGGATACAATGACCAATGAATATAACCAAAACAATTATGCTCCTGTAGCGTGGAAATCCAGAATATATTCTCTGAAGTCCTCTAAAAATATGTGTACAAATTGTCTGGAAAAAATGAATAAATTTGTCACCTAAGTTGAAGCAAATTGGGTTACAGTATACGTCTAGCCTATTTTTTCACACTGGTAGGATAACAATAAATGAAATTTGGAAATGAAAAAATACTTATCAAATTTTGAGTTGAATGCAATATTTGAAAATGAAATTTGAACTTACTAGGTATCATTTTCACAATGATAAGAACTTGATGACTGCATATGTGAAACCAAAGTGGATGGGTACTCAATAAATGTGGTATAGGTAACCATCAAATTGTCTGTAAATAGAAAATAAATTCATGGTTTTGAGAAGAACAATAATTTGGTACTGGTATTTTATCAAGCAGCTATGACAACAGTGAATAAAATTTGAAAAAATAACAGTTTTCTAATACAACATTTTTTTCTCCTCAATTCTTTTCTTTCAAAACACAATTCATTAGGTACTTACTATTCAATAATTCTGACTGATGATACAACAAAGACGACAGATGAAAACACCAATAAATATAATCAAAACAATACCCTTCTAGGGTGGAAATCCCAACATGTGCCCAGTCGTTGTCTGTAAATGGAAAAGAAATTCATTAGTATTGAGCAGATGGTAGTGAAGTCAGAGATATTATGTATTTTGTCAGATTTATCTTTATCCGTTATATTAATTTTATGTACAAAGCCCAAAATTGAACAATTTGAAATATTGTACAGCCATTTTTGTACAAATTGTGTAACTGTACAGATTTTCGCAATGTGTACAGCACCTTTGTACAGAGTGTGAGCGTCCAAACAGCTTTGTACAAGCACGTTGTACAAAGTCCACAGTGCACTGAAAGTCCAAAACTGAATGATATTAGAAGGGAAGAAAAACCTACCTATACTTATATTCATACGGGAGATGAAATGCAAGGAGCATTGGCATCGATCCAAATGCAATGTGATGTCCCATCGACGTCTACAATATGGGAACCCAACACCCCACCCAACGTCTCACCAGTGCCTTAGAAAAACACGTCATGTAAAAACATAGGCCTACAAGATGATGAGACAGAAAATATTATGCAACTCTTTGTGCGGTTATAAAACGAAATAAGGAGGTAGCTGTTCAAGGTCTGCTAGCTCAAGCTAAGCGCATAAAGCTTGCTCGTGAGGCAAGGTACGCACCACTGACTGAAGGAATAACTTACTATCCTGATCCCTGATGTCGATCGAATTAAAGGTGACCTCAGGAACTTGATCGGTAAGCTTTCAGAAATATTACGTCGTACAACAAGTTTCCTTATCCCCTAATTCATACTTTGTCGCGGGTGTACTTATGGAAGTACAAAACGATTTCCTCGGAGTGGGCACTGAAGATAAGCTTCTACCGCAATTATACGCTCGGAACTAGCTCGCTCCGTGCGAAAAATTGTTCTTAAAAATTGAAGATGTACCACACAATACCAAATCACTCAGAGCAGCAACTACAAAAGCATCAATGGTTGGAGGTCAAGGTTTTGTTAAGTCTTACCACAAAATGCCAGACAAATCGGTGCCTTTGCCAAAAAAAGGCATTCTATGTAATTCTCACTGCCACAGTTCCCTTCCCTGTACTAATAAGTTGAGTGGATTAACATAGCTTGATAAATTATGACGTACGTACTAACCTTCGTGAATAATTTTTAATATTTTCCTAACCTTTGTGAATAAATTTGAAAATTTTGAAATGTAAAGAAAGGAAAGTTGTTCGAAAAGCAGCTCACAGGTATATCGGAAAGTTTGATTTTCAGTGTTTTTTTTTTCGGACTCTGTACAACGTGCTTGTACAAAGCTGTTTGGACGCTCACACTTTGTACAAAGGTGCTGAACACATCGCGAAAAATCTGTATAGTTTGCGAATGGTACAAATCGGCCTGTTCATTTTGCGATTTGTTCAAAAATGGCTGTACAAATCCCGAATTGTTCAATTTTGGGCTTTGTACGTAACATTAACATTGTTTACACTTCAATATGCGTTAGGAAATTGCCATTTATCATAGCGCTGAAGATCATTTAGGTAGGAACTTATTCTTAGAAACCAAAAATTTTGGATTGCATCCCTCATTTCGGCAATCCTGTCTCCCGGGTATAGGTAACTATCGTCAATGGCGCAAGTTAATAGGGTGGATCCAATGAGTAAATGAGGGAAGGTAATTATCTGAATGGATTGATTGCCAAAATATAATTGCTAATTGGTCGAGAATTAAGTACGGCTTGGATTCGGCAGAAAACAGTAGATAGCTCGCCAAGTGTAACGCTACATTTTTAGTTGCTCGCAGGAAGAAGGATTTTTCAGATTTATATCTGTAGTCACCCAAATTCTGCCTTGGTGGGAGTACCAGCAGTTCTAAATTTTCCTACAAATTCCTACACAGACTGTTTCTTCAACTGATGCTGGCCATCTTCTTTAGAACTCATTATTCGATCCAAAAAAATTTCGACCATTTTCGCTCGGTGTATAAACAAAGAGGCTTGTCTAATATGGAACTGAATTGAGTAAGAGTGACAAAAAACTGCGAAGTAGAAATATTTTTGATAATTTCCAAATGGGCAGAGCGGTAGCGCATACATACACATCGATGTAAACTTCATTCATTCGAGCAGACCGATAGTATATGTATATCTAAAACATAACCGGTGAGATCTACTTGAAGGTGAGTTAACTTTCAGAACCCAAAAGTAGTTCAGGCCGGTGGTAGTTGATCTACTCGTAATAGCTCGTAATTTTGTACAAAATACACAATTTCCAATGATTCAATTCATACACCCACCAACAATCCAATACCTTGAAATGATGTGCGCGTAAAAATCACTCCTTTTACGCAGAGGAAATATTTTTTGTGGAAGTATTCAATTAAGAAATAGACCCTATCGAACGAAATTTCGGCTACTTGGAAGTATACTGGCCGGTATACCGCGAGTAGACCTAGATAGATTATCTGGGTTTCGATTGGAGAAGATGTCAAGGTGACTAGATTTTTCCAACAACAAAAGAGTAAGAGTAAGTATTTGATCAAAAACGTATCTGATATTTTTTGGTATAAAAAAATAAAAGAAGAAATGAGTACCGTATTTCCGGGAATATAACCCGCACCATTTTTTCATTTTTGAAGTTTTCAAAACCTGGGTGCGGGTTATAGACAAGGGCGGGTTATATACAAGGAGTTATTTTTCTGGAAGTAGGCTACTTCTTTATTGTACTTATTGCAGTCAGCTTATTCGTCTCATAAATGGACCAATTTACGTAATTGTATTTCATGTGACGAAAATATACCTAGCTTTAGACTTTTTCCCCCTTTTTTACTGCAAAATATGTTGTAACTTACGTGCATATTAGACAAAAAATTACAATTTGAATGTCAATTTTGGTGCGGCTTATATATGTGGGATTTTTTTTTTATTTTCAAGAGGTCTTCAAAACTTGCCTGCGGGTTATATTCTATGGCGGGTTATATTCCCGGAAATACGGTACTCTTTTCAGGAGTTCCAAAAGAGTATAATAGCTATACTCCTGAAAAGAGTACATGACTGATCAGCCTGGATAGGTCTAACAGACATTTTCAACCTATAGCTAAATGGTCGCGATTCAATTTGCGACATGTCGCAAATTGATGAGTCTAGAACTCTAGATTCTCTAAGAATTTTCAACCAACTCAACACTATTTTTGAATCCTAAAAAAAATTACATCCGATTTTGAAATATTTAAATCATTTGAAACGCGATCATCAGCTAATTTTGCGACGACTACAGCGGCGAGAAATTTGAGTCGCGAAACGGAATTTTTTTCAAGAGGGCAACTCACGTTCTACAACAAAAACGAGCACTTACGGTTTTACTAGAACCTAGAGCTCGCACATTAAGAACGGCGCTGTATACTCGTTCAGAAGCGTCCGAAAAACCAATTAGGGGATTGAATCAAATCGACTTTCTCAAATTTGGAAAAATATCATGGGATTGTACGATATATCACCACAATATACCGTATAGGCACAAGTCATTTCAATATTCAAAAAATTCACGCATTAATTCTTCTCACAACGGTTTATCCTAACTATAGAGTTAAGATTTCCATGATTTTTATAATAATAATCTACCTCGACCAGTTACAGGGCTCAAAAATCCAAAACATCAAATATTTTTGACACTTTGGATAACAAAACGCGACGCAAAACCGGAGGATTTATAATACCTAATTGGTTAGTTGAAAGTTGGAAGAGAAATCTCGAGTTTGCCATAGGTATGAACTGCTGACTGTCCGTCTAATCTCGAAACGGTTTACGGATGACTCGGCTCCAATAAATTTACCGCAGAAACTTTCAATTCGAAAAATCCGCCAGAATAGCTCTGATATCTACAAAGCGGTAGTCCATGTATAGCTCATTAGTAAGCTAAAAAGATCAGACTGCCATTTTGAAGCCAATTCTACAGTTACGAGAGATCGTTCGTATGAAATCCCTTGAGGATAGCTGTAGCAAATGCTGGTTCTCGATCGTAGATGTCCTTCAGACTCGGACTGGGGCTTATTTAATGCGACAATCGCCGCGGGTCTCGGATTGTTTTGGGGTCTCGAAAGAGCCTCGACAAAGAAAATTCGTAGTTTAAAAAAAAATAATACATGTACGACTTTTCAAAGGGGCCTCAAAAAAGGAAATTGCCGCACGCCTTCAAGGCAACCAATCCGAGCCTGATGTCATCCTCTTTATAAAAGTCGAAGTGAAAAATAACACATAGTGTGTATATTGCAGTCAGCAATTGACGACAGTGATGTAGAGCCTAAAAAATTATGGCAGAAACTTTTTCCTCATCGCACAAAAAATATAAAACTTTTTTAAAAAATTCTATATTTTTTGTGCGAGCAGAGCCTCTATCTACCAAATCGTAATCTTTTTCTCTGTTCGAAATAATTCATATCGTAATTTTTCCTCCTCTTTCCTTCCTCATTTTTTGAGAGAATTCGTGCCCTCCTTCAAATAGGATTGTCTTTGAAAAGTCAAGAAATCTTTCTTTCTTCTTATGAATGAATGTGAACGTTATTTTCTTCGGTTACTTTTAATTCATTCACCTAGAGCCACAAGTTTTGAAAATCTCTGAACAGTAAACACAGGAATTTTTCAGGGAAGCAGCTCGAAAATGAGGTTCACCAGAGGATGATTCCGTATGGACAGATAGCTTGCTCGGGGCAGTCACTGACAGAAACTCCATCTCTTCGAGAATGTTTTAATTTTATAGGTATGTATATTTGGGTCTCCTCTGGACCCTGAAAGATTTTGGAAACTACACCGAAGGCGCCGCAAACCGCTAGTTAAGCAATAATTCGCGGTGTTCGACAGAGCTATGGAAATGAGATCAAGGAGAGCGGAAAAACATGAAAGGAGCTATCGGCTCTTTACATCGGCAATAAATTATGTTTAGGAAGCATAATTGGTAAGATAAAATAAATACTTCTATTTCGTTTTTATACGGTATGTAAATTGAGATCCGTTTCGCCAGCCTCCTCTCCCCACCTTTCGAAGTCCGGACATGGTTCATTCGTACAGTGCTTCATTAGTGCATAACATTATTTTGTTAGGTGTCCCATCCCCCGAGCGACTACCGAGAACATAATAAAGGAGGGCGGGAGAAATGACAGTTCCTGCTTGGTTGCTGAGAAGTTTGAGCACTAACAAAGCACTACCAAATGAGCCATATCCGGCACTTGGGTACCACCAAGTAAGGGCTGTCATTTCTCCCAACCCCTTTATTATGTCCTCGATAGTTGCTCAAGGAATGGAGCACTAAGAAAATAATGTTGGGCATTAACGAGCACTAACGATGCATTAACAAATAAGCTATGCCCGGACCCTGAGTGTTTCCAAGTAGGGGCTGTCATTCCTCCCAACCCCTCTTCATTATGCTCTCAATAGTAGCTCAAGGGATGGTGCGCTAGCAAAATGATGTAGTTCACTGACGCGCACTGACGAAGCACTAACGAGTGAGCCATATTCGGACCCTGAAAGGTCTAGCAAAAAGGATTTTGTAAATCAAATTGATAAATGGGGTGGATTTAATAGCATAGCAAAAAAAAAAAACGATTAGGACAGTCAAGGGAATTTTATCACAGCAGAAGGACAGATTAACAGCAAAAAAAAACGCCCCGTAAAAGAAAATTGATTGAACAGCTTATCGACAATGCCGCTGAAAGAAAATCTTCCAACACTCTCTCTCTCTCTTCACAATAAAGTGAAAGTTTATGAGTACTAGGTACGTAGTTACTAATTCTGACTGATAATACAACAAGGACGGATGGAAACACCAATGAATATAACCAAAGCAATGCCCCTGTAGGGTGGAAATCCCAACTTATTCTCTGGATTTCGCTAAATATACGTACAAATTGTCTGGAAAAAGTGAATAAATTTGTTACCTAGGTTGAAGCAAAGTGGGTTATTGGGTAGCCTATTTGATCACGCTGGTAGATAACAATACCTAAATGAAATGGATAAAAAAAAAATTGAGGAAAATGAAATATTTGAAACAGGAAGTTTTTACTTACTACGTATTATTTTTACAATGATAAGAACTCGATGACTGCAAATGTGAAATTAGAGTGGATGCGGGTACCGGTACTCAAATAAATGTGGTAACCATCAAATTGTCTGTAAAATAGTGAATAAATTCTTGGTTTTAAGCAAACCACGGTACTGTTATTTTATCAAGCGACTATGACAACAGTGAAGGAAATTTGAAAAAATAACGATTTTTTAATACAACATTTTTCCCCCCTTAATTTCTTCAAAACACAAGTCATTACTCACTATTCACTAAGTCTGATTGATAATAGACGACGGATGGAAAGACCAATAAATATAGGTAACCAAAATAATGCCCCAGTAGGGTGGAAGTGCCAACATTCTCTGTAGTTGTCTGTAAATGAAGAAGAAATTCTTTAGTATTTGAAGAAAAAAATATTTTGTCTTTTAATATTTTGAATTTGTTTTGTTTGATACTTTTTTCAAGTGAATTAGGTAATTTAAGCATAAACTGTATACTTACTTTTACTTACTGGAAATTACTTTTCACGGTGATGAAGATGCCAGATATGTCAAAAATGCAAAATGATCAATGAACATGCGGTATAAATTCTATAAAAATGAAGAAAAAATTTATTAGTTTCAAGCAGAATGTAAACAAAAATAAGATAGGTAAGTACCTTACTGAATAACAATAAATTATGAATACGTACACACAGCATGCAGGAAAATAAAACGACGTACTCCGGAGAATCGAATGTAAAGCAAAGCACACGGAACAAGGATTGGGTCAACGATGAAGAGATCCTCAGTGGGAAGAGACATTACCTATCTAACGACTAAACTGACGATAGAAGATAGCTGGATACAAAGACGAAACTAGGTGGTAATGAGCGAGACAAAAAATAATTTAGAATCTGAAATAAGAAAAAATCAACTCCTTGTAAATAATTCAGGAAGAGTAGATTAGAATTAGAAATAAAAAATTACTCTTCTATTAAAGTCGGTAGCAAATTATTTTACCGTTATATTAACTACGGTAATTTAATACAAAAGGAAAAAAAAAAAAAAAAAACTCAGTTCAGATATTAGAGAGAACGGCAAATTTAAAAAAAAAAACATAGAACAGATTTCTTGTTAAAAAGAAAAAAAAATGAAAAAAACAAAGAATGATTTAGAATGCAGATGACAGAAATTTACCCAAGATTCTTTTCAACCCTCTGGAAGATCCTCCTCTTCCTCCTCATCAGAGAATCCGTGTGCAGTCTCAACATGGATTTCGATCTCCGGAACAATTGCATAAATTTGACATCTCTTCCGGCAGCGTTCACCGGAAGGTTGGAACTCTATATGAAAGGCAGAGAAAAAAATTACAATAAATCGAAACGCACGAGTAACAATGAATATAAAAATCTTTATATTCGTAGTTATTTAAAATAAAGGCAAAAAACTTTCGACAACAGGATCTCTATGAGTTTATGTCCATTGATAATAAGCTGTATCTTAGTTGTATATTATTTGAAGGGAAGTTTCGCTGACAGGCTGAATAACTTGGTTTGGTTGCCAGTAATAAAATCTCATATCACGAGTTTACCCTATTGAATATCAAGGTCAGTGCTGTGAATAAATACTTACGATCGCGGTCAGAGGGCGGATGTACATGCTCGTGATAATGAACGCACCTTTTGTCGCACCTCCTCCGCTTCCATGACGGATTTCGGATGTAGTCGTCTTTGTGTTGCTCAGATCGATGTGTCTTTAATCCTTTTTCCGTGGGGCGGTGGGTGGTGCACCTGAACCTACACCGATCTACACGAAGGTCATCTTCCGTATATAATTCATCTGTTGAAATGAGATAGAGTGTTTTAGCATTTGGACTTTTGTAGATATTGAACGTCCGTTGGGTGGCAGACTTACCGCATCCGAAAAAATGATCCCTACGATCATGATGTAGGTTCTCCGGCCCTTCGTGACGGCATTGGAGAGGGCACCTCCTTTTTCCGGCGAATCGCTGATTCCGCTTGAAGTCTGGCATGACGTCTGTAGCCGTAGACATGCAGCCTCTGCGGTGTAGATCGCCACACTCATGCCTCAAGCGATCTTTCCCACCGGAAAAGATGCGCGTACAAAACGCACACCTTCTGCCATAAAATGCCCTCTCTCTTCTTTGATGATTATCGTCATCGTCGTCATCGTCGTCATCGTCATCATCGTCGTCATCGTCGTCATCCTCGTCATTGTCATCGGCATTGGCATCAGCATCCGCATCCGCATCGCCATCTAATTCACAGGAACAAACACTTGACAAAATTTGAGAAGGAACGCAGGGAAACTGTCCTATGGCTGCAATTAATACGGTTCTCTAAATTATGACCAAAGACAAATTAAAATTTCAAAGAGTTGAGGCCTCCTCTAAGGTTATACAGTATAATATGCCTGAACGACAAATTTTTTTCAAGTCTCTTCAATGTTACATATTATTATGTTTTAAAAGTCCAAGTTTCAAGAAAGAACCTGTTCAGTGGGCGTCTTTTCTAAAATTTTGACATCCTACTGTAGGCTGTCTGGCAGAAACCTAAACCATCATACATCAAAGTCGAGAGCTAAAATTTTTCAAGTCCCATTCCTATCATATAATATGCTTAAAAGTTCAAACTTTTTCATGGAGGGAAAAATTTCAACTTTTGAGCCGTATGAAATGACAACAGAGGGAGACTCGAAAAAATTTAGATTCTCCAAGATTTCAATGTAAATTCTAATTCTCAATACCAAAACCAATTTGACCCATAGAGCAGGTTTCCCGCATTTCTTGTTTAACCATTGAGGAAGCCGTCATTTTTACCAACTTTTCCTAGTGGAGATGTGAGGTATTACACCACGGCCGATTACGCCCATCCTTTCAGGTTTCCTTCTTTATTATTTATACATTATTTATTTATTTATAATTTTTATAAGATTATTTTGTCCGCGGAACTCCTCCGAAACTACTTGTCATGATTATGACAACTTTCCTCGAATTGCGGTTTTTTATGAAATCGGCAGAAAAATTGCAGCCAAGATAAGCAACACTGTTGCAGAGTTCAGGAATTACGAAACAATTTTGCATACGAGTTATGAACACATTTTTTTTTACGACTATGTAAATTAAGTAGCTTTTTTATTTCTATCAATTTCATAAGTGTTAGATATTATGTTTCGTCGAACCACTCAGCCTAATATGTATAGGATACTGGACCCATACTAGGCTAAGAATAAGGGGAATATTAAAATGCACAAGAAAAAAAAAATGGTTGTACGAGAAATGATGGACAGGAAAACAAAATAAATGACCTACTTTTAGAAAAGATTGACAAGGATCGCTCCTACTCAGGACATCAACAGATTTCCCCGGGAAAAGCATAACGCAAAACTACTTTGTAACTGTAAAGGGGAAACTAAGTGAGTAGGTAGGTGACGTGTGATCAGTAGAGTCTGGAAGTGCGTTGAAGCCACCAATTTCTTCCCGATAATTCAAACTCATTCTTGTACAAAGAAATCAGACAGTGATTAATGCAGACGTATTGAATTAAGCAGCTATAGTTGAGGTTTTTTCACGTGAGCTTGAAAAAATTTCGACTTTTGAGTCATCCATGATGAAAAAGGAAAGAGAGATTTGGAAAAATTTCAACTTTTGATTTATAGTCTAAGATAGAAAAGATGAGACGCGAAAAAATGTACTTTTGAGCCATATCATATAAGAGCAGAAATTGACCAGATGTTTAGATGTTTACTCACCTTCAGCGGTTTCCATAAAGGCATCATTGTGCCTACCCGGTTCTCGCGAGACCTCAAGCATTTCGATGTCACCACTTTCATCGCCATCGCGATGCGTTGGCCGGTACGAAAGAGAATCTGTACGGATAAATAAGCAATATAATTGAACAAATGATATAAGAACATTAAGAACGTACAAAACCACATTATTTTGATAATTAATTGAAGAAAAAAAATAATATAGAGAATAAGAAAAAAAAAATAAACAATCATGCGCTATCTAGCGGCTTCTTTTCAAAACACAAGCAATTAAGAAAGTTTAACTAGGAACGCCGAAAACCTATTTTACTTCACACACACCCGGAATGCCATCATCTATCTAATGTATGAAACATTTTCCTCATGGGTACAAGTTATTGGAGTCATGATAATACAAACTAAAATGCACATGCGGTGACATCTACATTGGCCAATCAGGACGTTCTATAGAGAGCCGTTTTAAAGAACATTCAAACAACTACAATAACCTTCAAAAACCCTCAACAACGTCTTCAGCTGATTCTGTTTTGGCCATATGGCTAAACATTGCCATCAAGAAAAGCACACTTTCAATGGTGTTACAGTCTCTCCTCTCCAATATTGTGAAAAAAGAGCAAAACTGAATAGATTGGAAGAATATTACACTTTAATTGCTTTTAAACAACAAAATAACAATGTTCTAAATAGTCCTGACGTATTTTTTAATCCATTTTTACGTTTCATGTTATCGGCTGACCCACCTGTTTATTCATGACCTCATTTTCTATTACGTAACCTCGACTATTTATTTATCCGCAATTCGCTCAGTCACTCCTGAAGATAAACTGCATCTACTTAGTTCGAAACCAGTTGCGTTGTTTTTACGTTATTGTCAATTGTGAGTTTTAAGTTTGTATTTTTTGTTTTTATAATTTTACATTTTATATTTTTGCTTGCAAAATTTTAAAAAAATTCTTTCTCTTTTTCCTTTTTGGTTCTAGTCTTTACTCGTTAGTTTTCGTTAAAATTTAGTGTGTTTTCTGTTTTTATCCCCACAATTGACAAAAGAGTTTTAAATGTGTACGTGTGTGAACCAATAAAATTATATCATGACTACCTATAATGTGGCTCGAAAGTTTAAATTTTTCAACTCTTTTACCTATCGTATAATATTCTCAAAAGTTATGATTTTCACGTGAGCTTGAAAAATTTTGACTTTTGAGCCAACCATGATAGAGAAGAGAGGGATTTGGAAAAATTTCAACTTTTGATTAATAGCACTGTCCAACAAAAAAACAAAAAATCGCAGGAAGTAACATGAATAACTCTACTTTATTCTTGAAGTATTTTTGACGCTGAACACGATGCCGTTGGCCGTTTTCATCTATCACGTCGGAGTTCTGAGTAATTTGCGTTTGAAAATTCTAAAATCGCCAAAAACTGTACTTTCAAAACGCGATAGCAGAGTAAAATCAGAATACTGAGGTACATGTTCAACCACACAAAAATGTAGTTCAAACCTTGCTCTATAACATATTTACAAACAAGAATAATCGCACAATTCTTTGAGCAGTTATGAACAATATTGTACTTAGAAGACTATTTTCTGCGTCAAATACGGGGAAACACGCGATTCTGCGTCGCGACGTGAGGACGTGCATTGCCCCGCGTTTGAAGCTGAAAATAGGCTTCTACAATATTGTTCATAACTGCTCAAAGAATTGTGCGATTATTCTTGTTTGTAAATATGTTATAGAGCAAGGTTTGAACTACATTTTTGTGTGGTTGAACATACCTCAGTATTCTAATTTTGCTCTTGCGTTTTGAAAGCACAGTTTTTGGCAATTTTCGAATTTTCAAACGCAAATTACTCGGAGCTCCAACATGATAGATGAAAACGGCTAACAACATCGTGTTCAGCGTGAAAATTTATTGAAGAATCACTCTTGGTTTTTAATGTTACGAAAACACTGTTGGACAATGTAGTCCAAGATAGAAAAGAGACGAGAAAAAAAATGTACTTTTGAGCCACCATATTAGAGCAGAAATCTACCGGATGTTTACTCACCTTCGGCGGAGTCCATGGAGGTCGACTCGCTTACTCGCAGGACCCTGCCCGGGTGGGCACATACAATTGATGAAAAGTCCGAGTTTTCACCCTCATCATCATCTAATTGAAAAAGACAAACAATTAAGAAAGTTTAACTAGAAACGCCGGAAACCTTTTTTAAAACTGAGTTGAATTTTCTGAGGCGTCTTCTGCTGTTATACAATATGTCATAATGTGGCTTGAAAGTCGAAATGCTGTCCAAGGCCTTCTACTGTCACATAATATTATGGTTTGAAAATCGACATTTCACTTGGAACCTGCTCTATGTTTTTTGAAAATTTTGGCGTCTTACTATACGGCATGAATTTACCAATGAAGCCATCGGATTGTGACGCCACAGGATCGAGAGCTAAAATTTTTCAAGTCCCATTCCTATCATATGATGTGCTCAAAAGTTACAATTTTTTCATAGTCTTGAAAAAATTTCAACTTTTGAACAATACTGTAATACAGTGATAGTAGATGGAGACTCAGAAAAATTTAATTTTTGAGATCTCAATGTCAGTTTGAATTCTCAATACAAAAACCAATTCGACCCATGGAAGAGCTTTTCGGGGTTCTTTATTCAACTTTTTTGAGGAAGTCGTCGTTGTTTTCAACTTCCTTTCCTATTACATACCTATAATGTGTCTCAAAAGTTAAAATTTTCCAACTCCCTTACCTATTGTATAATATTCTCAAAATATACGCACAAACTCGTTCGTTAATGTTCATTTTCGTGCTACGGTACACAATAATTGAAAATTTGACTCTCAAAAGTTGAGATTTTCACGTGGGCTTGAAAAAATTTTGACTTTTGAGTAATCCATAATAAAAAAGAGGAGGGGGATTTGGCAAAATTTCAACTTTTGATTAATAGTCTAAGATAGAAAAGAGACGAGAAAAAAAATGTACTTTTGAGCCACCATATTAGAGCAGAAATCTACCGGATGTTTACTCACCTTCGGCGGAGTCCATGGAGGTCGACTCGCTTACTCGCAGGACCCTGCCCGGGTGGGCACATACAATTGATGAAAAGTCCGAGTTTTCACCCTCATCATCATCTAATTGAAAAAGACAAACAATTAAGAAAGTTTAACTAGAAACGCCGGAAACCTTTTTTAAAACTGAGTTGAATTTTCTGAGGCGTCTTCTGCTGTTATACAATATGTCATAATGTGGCTTGAAAGTCGAAATGCTGTCCAAGGCCTTCTACCGTCACATAATATTATGGTTTGAAAGTCGACATTTCACTTGGAACCTGCTCTATGTTTTTTGAAAATTTTGGCGTCTTACTATACGGCATGAATTTACCAATGAAGCCATCGGATTGTGACGCCACAGGATCGAGAGCTAAAATTTTTCAAGTCCCATTCCTATCATATGATGTGCTCAAAAGTTACAATTTTTTCATAGTCTTGAAAAAATTTCAACTTTTGAACAATACTGTAATACAGTGATAGTAGATGGAGACTCAGAAAAATTTAATTTTTGAGATCTCAATGTCATGTCAGTTTGAATTCTCAATACAAAAACCAATTCGACCCATGGAAGAGCTTTTCGGGGTTCTTTATTCAACTTTTTTGAGGAAGTCGTCGTTGTTTTCAACTTCCTTTCCTATTACATACCTATAATGTGTCTCAAAAGTTAAAATTTTCCAACTCCCTTACCTATTGTATAATATTCTCAAAATATACACACAAACTCGTTCGTTAATGTTCATTTTCGTGCTACGGTACACAATAATTGAAAATTTGACTCTCAAAAGTTGAGATTTTCACGTGGGCTTGAAAAAATTTTGACTTTTGAGTAATCCATAATAAAAAAGAGGAGGGGGATTTGGCAAAATTTCAACTTTTGATTAATAGTCTAAGATAGAAAAGAGACGAGAAAAAAAATGTACTTTTGAGCCACCATGAGAGTAGAAATTGACCGGATGTTTAGGATGTTCACTCACCTTCGGCGGACTCCAAGAAACCTTCGTTGAGGCTACCAGGGTCGCGCGAGACCGTAGCCAGGTTACTGCAACGGTCTTCATCATCATCGTCATCGTCATCATCGTCATCGTCCTCGTCGTCAACATCGCTATCATCGCCATCTAATTGACGAGAACAAAAAATTAGGAAAGTCAACTAGGAGCGCCAGAAATCTATTCTAAGCCTGATGATTGAAATCTTGAAGAATAGATTTTCCTACTATAATATGCTCAGAAGTCAAAATTTTTCCATGGAGACTTCGAAAAATTTTGACTTTCTAGCCATTATATGACAAAAGAGGGAGACTCTGAAAAATTAAGGCCGTTCCCGGACAAAATCCCGAATCCACATCCCCGAATGATAAATGCCCGAACAAAAAAATTCCCGAATACTGTGTACCCCGAATCAAAAGTCCCGAACGCCGAATGCCCGAAGCCAAGTTCCCGAAAAACTCGTATCCCGAATGCTTAAATTCTCGAGAAGTCAAAATACCGGAAAACTATTACTTGTACTTGCTCCTGTTAATGGAGTCCATCGATTGAATAAATATACTGATTGCCAAGGAAATGTGAATATTTATTCGATCGTCGCAGTTACGACGGGAGTGCTCACCTAATTTGGTTTCTCTTGTGGATTACTTCGATAAAACTTACGTGCGCGGCAGACCAGCCAGGGGACGACGACACGCAGTTCCACCGCGGTATTTACCTGACCTATGAAACCACTACGTAGCGGCCTACCATAAGAGTCACCGCACTAACAACGCGAGTGAAGGGTGGCACAACAGATTCCGGGTGGTTGACCACCCGGATCTGTATTCGGCTCTTAATGAGTTCAAAAAAGAGCCAGCCGATACAGAGATTGCTATAGCAGAACTGTTGTTAGGGCGCCGAGTGAAAAGTGCGCCAAAGCGTAAGTGGTTGGAATTGCAAACGCGGATACAGGGAATAGCGGAGACGTACCACGAGCACAAACAAAGGGACACTGTGCTAGACTACTTACAAACCATTGGACATAACATTACGCTGAAATAATAATGCATACGAATACGGAAGTGGAAAAACATGAAAAAATTTTCAGATTTTATCACATGTTTTCTTTGGGTTTGGTAAATTCGGGTACTTGGGATTCGGGAAGTTTTTTTCGAGGTACACAGTATTTGGGAATTTTTTTGTTCGGGCATTTATCGTTCGGGAATGTGGATTCGGGATTTTGTCCGGGAATCAATTCAGGCTCTTCAAGATTTTAATCTAAATTCGAATTCTCAATACCAAAACCAATTTGACTCATAGAACAGGTATCCTGCGTTCCTCGTTCAACTACCTTAAGAAAGCCGTCGTTTTTCAAGTTCCTTTCTTTACTTATATAATATTGTTCAAAAGTTGGAATTGAATCAAGTTCCTTCCTAGAAACAGTTTGACTTTCAAGCTATTATATGATAGGAAAGGGACTTGCCTCCGGACGGCAACACCTCAAAACCCCGTTCCTGCTAAGTAAAACAGGTTTTTTTGTAAACAATAACAAATCTGTCTTTTGGTTTTCCTGGAACCAACTAAAATACTTACCCTCCAGCCGTGGTCGATTTGGGGGAACACTCCCAGGAAGAGGATCCGTGGCACCCCGTCCATCACCCACGAGAAGAGACCCGGAAAATCCAGCCTCAGGCTCTATCATTGGGCTCTCCGTGAGCTGGGTGGCACGTTGTCCTCCACCCACGAGGATGGAACCGGAAAATCCCACCTCTGGCAGTCGCGTGGGGCTCTCCGAGAGCTGACCTACTGATTCTTCCCACACGCTGACCTGCTCCAAAGCAAGGGACTCCAACCTGTCCTGTTCCTCTTCACTGAGAGTCGCGGGATCGACACCTTCGCCAATTATGCGTTGATATCGCACATATCCCCTACCAACTCTCCGACTAAACAGAAGATCAATTCAAAATTCTTAATTAATATTGGTGTGCATTTATCGTGGGCAGATACACAGCGAAATACGTCAGGGAACCAAAAATTCTCTTTTTGATAAGAGAATAAAAAAAAAAAAATGAAAGCGCAGTAAACTAATAAAATATATATAGCTACTCATATAATGTATTGAACAGGAGAAAAAACGTCAGCTAAAAAAAACGAAATTTAACTATACGTGAACTACCTATTAATACGATAATTTTTCGACAAGTTTCATGTCTTTGTATCTTGAGTTCTGAATTAATATACCCGGTTTACAACTCTGTATAGGGCGAAATGAGCGGGATTCACTGTGAGACGTGAAACTTGATCTTTGTTTCTTGCGCTACAGAAAGTTCTTTAGTTTTTCGGGAATTCAATAATCGCCATTAATTTGGAATCAGGACTCTGAATCTAAGGCAATAATATGACCTACTCACTTTGTGAAACACACTTTCTTCCCTCGTTTATTATCTTGCCCTGAACCATGCAGCTACCACTGTGTAGATACATACATGCGAAGAAAATCACTCATGGTATCAACAAACGGTTTATCAGTATCACCTTTTTTTTTTTTCTGTAGTCATCATATCGATTCAAGTCATTAAGAACATACTTCTACCAATGTTTTTCACACAAAACCAGAATTAAGATTCGGAGTTTCAATTCGCTGCTCAACAACCAAATTAACTGTCAGGTGCGTAGATACGAGGGGGAGGTTTTTAGGGGTTGAACACCCTTTAGACCTTCTTTTTATCGAACCATAATGATAAACATAGAACAAGGACAAAAATAGAAAATGTAGAAAGATGAAAACAAAACACAAAAGGTATTTCAAAGCTTGTACGTATAATCGATAGTCAACAATACTCGTACCTAATGATTACACGTAGATTTATCATTTTACCGCCTATAATCTAAGTTAAAGTATTTTTTCGTACAAGGTAATTGAGTTAACAATTAGAATAAAACAGGAGGCACTTCCCGCACATAGAAAAAGCGTATTTTTTCTATGTGCGGGAAGTGCCTCTTGTTTTATTCTAATAGTTAATAAGTGGATAACTTTTCTCTTTCTTTCGGATGCTTCTTTCGAGGAAGTGCTTGCTACTGCAGTTGCAAGGCAAGTGCGATACCGTTCAATTCACGACTTCACATCCGTCATTCGGACACGTCTTAGCGGATTTCATTCATTGTACGCTAGATTCTAAGTTTTCTCTCTCCCTCTCTAACTTAAGACCACTGTCTAAGCCGATTCGAGTTGGAAGAGGATATGACTAAACCATTCTTTTTCTCTTCACCAGTCGTCACAGACTGAATCAGACCAGGCGGGAAGATGATAATTACCCGTTCAGTGCATTATTTTAATAAGTCTCTGCGGGCGACCCTTGACCATGAAAGCACCCTGTATCAACTACTTATAATATGTTAGAACCCATTGTAACAAGCGATCTTGTTGCAAGGGCTAGTTATAACTTTGTCTTATTTTCGCGAAACAAACTCACCCCACCGAGTAAGTTCGGGCTGAGGAACCCAAAAAGAAAGAGAGAGAAAAAAGAAAAGTTGAGTCAAAGTCATTTAGAATTGTAAAATATCCCCCCCCCCTCCAGAACTTCTATAAGTTACATCTACGCACTTGTTAACTGTGCATACAATATAGTCCTGAATATGGACAAAATTACTCCTCTCTCTCTTTTTTTTTTTTAGAGTTTTGTATCTGTTGCTCAAACGTATTTCTCTTGCCAATGTAATATGACAATTGAAAACTATTCATACCTCGATTGTGTCGGATTCGACACCACGAAATAATTTCTCGCATAGGGCCGAGCCGTTGAAGGTAGAGTCGCCGATTCCGCGATTCCCTCCACTAGGACGATGAGTCGTGACGCTTGAAGCGTTGTTGCTGATCGCTCTATTTGAAATGAAAAAATGAATTACCAAAATATAGTATATTTCTAACCTATTTCTGAACTGTGTACATACTGGACCTCTGCTATACATATATAAATGAAGGCGGTCTAAACTTGAATTTTTACTTTTTTCCTGAGTTTATGTCAATTCAATCCAAAATGAAATACGTGCGTAAAAGCAGTAATATTACAATGCGGCTCGGTGAGTTACGTGGCAAATCGACTCCGCATGGCGGGCGTCTCATACGCGACCTGGTCATGTAGAAGGATTAATGAATTTGTTATTTCAATTTGATTGTAAAAGCAAGATGGTGTACGGGGTACCGTTCGACAAACAAGGAACAAAGCGAGTCGCTTGTGTAATCAGATCAGGATAGTGATTAGAAGAATTGTATAAATTATTCGGGTATCTACCCAATTACTCAAATTTTGTGTTATTTCCTCAAAATCACGATGATCAACTCGCTTCGCTCGTCAATCGTCGAACAACAACCCCTCCTCTTTCCCCTAGATTTTGATAGTCTCATCATGAGTTTCTTCTCTCCTTAGCTACGGTATATCGCATGAAAATAGTTTTGAATTGAAAACAAATCATAAAGAGAAGGTGAAAAATATTTGAAAGGAAACATTGTTCAAGAAAATAAAACGTAATCATGGAAGTACAAAAATATCATACTTCAGAATAATTGAGTATCGTGTGGGAAACCAAGACTGAAGAAAATCCATGAATGGAGGAAATACTTGTGTGAGCAGAACGAGTGGATTGTTCACTCAGGTATACCTGTATCGAAACTAGAGCCCGGACGCCACGCGGAGTCGATTCTTCGCGTAGTACGCCGAGCCGAATTTTAATAATTATTACTACTTTTACGCACATTTTGATTTCGCTTCGTTTTGGATCTAATTTTCATAAACTCAGGAGAAAAAAAAACTAGGAGTAAGAAATCAAAGTCAAGATCGCCTTCATAGCAAAGGTGCCGCATATTAGAACGCACCCAGGCTGAGGTTAGAACTCGCCGAACGAGTGCAAAATTTACGAACAAAGTCGAAGACGAGGTGAGTAAATGTACAAAGCAAATTACCTCTTTTATCTTCATGTGTTATGTAAAATAATGAATAGAAAAAATTACCTAATACGTATAAAAACCCTGGACGGACTTCCACTGGGTTCACCGCTCCTCCGGTAGCACCGTTCATTAGTGCCTCAAGTTCTTGAAACAGAAACATTCTCGCAATTGTTTATACAATTTAGCACGTGCGCAAAACAAAGAAATTATTATAGCGAAGTAAACTTCTCGGATGCTAAATAATAAGTGAGTGCGCTGTGATGTTACAAGCTTGTCAGTCGAGCAAACTTTTTCTAGGTCTCTATTTTACTTGTACAAGAAAATGCATGTAGCCTAGGTATTTGAATTGAAGTCTTATCAGTGTCTTTCAATAAGGTTCAGATAGTATGGGATGTTGGGAATTCCGGCAGCTAGTTTCCTATCGAGTACCGGTAGTAATGATGGTAATGAGAATCATATGACTTCAAAAAAAAAAATAATGGTGGTGAAGTTACCACTACTATTACCTCAAGATCCTCCACGGCCTTTTTGCACTGCAGCTAAGTACGTAGAAGGTAACTAACGATTGTGAAATCAAACTGTACTTTCGATTTTGTTTCGTCTTCCAATATTTCCTATCGGAGCTCGAAATATAAGTATTCGTGAAACATTCAATTCAATTCAATTCAATAACGCCTTTATTTTAAACTATTATACGATACATTTTTAACCAATAAGTATAGGCCTATCTAATTATTTTTCTTTTTAAATTAAGAATGCACAAACTTATAAATTAACATAAAAATAATTAGTTTTGAGTTTCTGAAAATAAATAAATATTAAATTGTAGGTCAGATAAAGAAATCTAATACCTACGGTTTTTAGAGATGGTTCTTGGAGATCGTAAAAGAGAGAACCAAAAAAAAAAAAAATAAACAAATAAATTGTGGAAGAAGAGAGTATTCGAGAAAAAAAAAAAAAAAACTCAATTAACATTCGAATGAGAAAACCATTTATTGTGCAAGTTATTCGATACAACATCCCTTCTTCCAATATTGGCGTTTCTGGGTTGTGTTTCAAGTGAGACGTATATTCAACGTTCATTTCAACAGAATTCAGAGAAGAGTTTTCATCATCTGTGAAACAATAAAGCTCTCATTCTTAGATCTGAATTTTCCCCTGTTATTTCATTAATGAAGTAGTAGTGTACCATCACGATTCACACACTTGCACCGATTGTCTAAAAGATACAGTTTACCTGATCGTCGATTTGGATGTGCGTCAGTCCAAATGTGTGCGGAAGTATTAGGTATTCCTAATGTAATATTTATCTTCATGAAATAATAACACGCACTCGAATATTAAAGGTTCAGAAAACGCAATATCACCGCTACGCAAATGAACGATCGAGACCAGGAGGATTGGCTCGTGGATCTAACCGTCTGACTAAATGGAAATATGGACCTAAAAGGGGGGAAAAAAAAAATCATTTAAAAATAGGAGTGGTTGAAAAATAATAGCGACATAATTTTGAAGTCAATGATTGAATAAAAATCATAAAAATCTCTTTTTTATTTCATTTTTTTTTTTTTTTTTTTTTTTTTGCTCCGAATGAATTTACTTAATATACTTTCTCACGACAAATATTCTTGGATAATTGTAATTATGAAATAAACACTGAGTGGGTGTTTTTTGTTTTCTTCTGACGATCACAGATGATTTGAGCTTACCTTTCCAGTATAATGATGGAAATTTAATCGTTGTTGAAAATATCCTAAATCAAAAACGAAAAACAATTGGCACTGCCATCCACTTTAATGAAAATTATTCTCATGAAACACTATACGTTTCGACGACTTTGTCGTCATTATCAGGTGTTGAACTAAAATGAACAGTGACCACAGGAAATAAACAGGTAATAGTTATTTATTATACAAGGTCCTAAACCGAGTGTTTTAGTCACGAGTCCGAATTTTTACAAAACGAGCTGAAAGCGAGTGATGTAAAACGGACGAGTGACTAAAACATAACGAGGTTTCAGACCGCGTATAATACAATATTTTTTTTCATACTTAAAAGC
This sequence comes from Aspidiotus destructor, assembly GCA_035079395.1. NCBI lineage: Eukaryota > Metazoa > Arthropoda > Insecta > Hemiptera > Diaspididae > Aspidiotus > Aspidiotus destructor. The sequence goes on along the minus strand of JAVHKZ010000003.1, from coordinate 1,620,306 downwards.
TCGTGGAAGACGGAAGTGGATTAGCTAGAAGGTGTAACGGCATTTGATTGTAGTCAACTGGCAACCCTGGAGTAGGTAAACAGCAGAAACAGCTGTTTTACCTACTCCTGTGACTAAAACAATGAGTTAAAACCCGCGACCACCCCGCGACTAAAATAGATAGTTTATCTACTGAAAACGATCGATTAATCACATGATTTACCACTAAGTATGAAAAAAAATAATTTTCTTTCTCTTCAATCTTCATTCTTTATTTTACCTGTTTATTTCCTGTGGTCACTGTTCATTCTGGTTCAACACCTGATGATGACGACAAAGTCGTCGAAACGTACGGTAGTGTTTCATAGAAATAATTTTCAATAAAGTGGATGGCAGCAGTGCCAATTGTTTTTCGTTTTTGATTTACCTTTCCAGTTTTAGTCTCTCTCACAAAGCATTCTCTGCCCCGTTGTGCAAGGCTATTAAGTGTGCCGGTTCACACTTGCGGCACAACGGCACAAGTGCTCCACATTAGCATCACATTTGAGGAACATGAGCGGAACAGCAGAGGAACAGCTGCTGACCACGCCTACTTTGCTTGAAGCGCAGTTGTGAAGGTTTTGTGACTCTCTTGTGCCGCGACACATGAGAGTCACACATGAGGAAGAGTGTTCCCCGGCACACTGTTTCTAAGTTGTGACCCTTCACAAAGACGGCAGACATGAGAAACAGTGTTCCCCGTCACAATTGCGGCACTGTTTCTATGTTGTGACTCTTCACAACAAGGGCACACATGAGAAGCAGTGTTCCGCGTTTCTGAAGGGTGCCAATGCTTGTGACCATTCATAGTGAGGTAACGCACAAGTTCACATTCAATTTAATTCAAGGGTGGTTAGCGTTTCAATTTTTGGGCTCAAGCTTAGGGCTTAAATTTGAAATAACATTTCTTTTTGCTCAAGTTGAAGGTGAGACTCGGAAGTGGATTTTCTTTTCGCTTAAGCTTGAGGCCTAAACTTTAAATTAGATTTCTTTTTGCTGAAACCTATAAGCTTAGGTATTCAAGATTTCTTATAAGTTTTAACTGATTCGCTTAAAACTTGAGCTTTTCAAACATTCTAAGCAATACAGGTTGATCTATTTATACATTTCTTGCCCTCTCCATGGCGAACAATTCTTTTTCTTGCCTCTTTCCAATACTGAATCATTTTGTAGCAGTCGGCAGCATCGCAAACAAAGCCTAGACCAAAAATCTCCTCTAAAATAATGTAACACGCACTCGGATGGCGACGTACAGTTCGATGACGATATACAGTTTGCGCATCTGAAACCCTGTCTCGGGTTTAATTCGTCACGCCCGCTATCTAGGTACCCTTAAAGAGTTCTTTGCACACGACAAACGCGGGACACTTTTTTTTTCTTTTTTTTTTTTTCTCCTCTGAATTGACCAATTTGTAAACCATTGGTAGAATTCTTTAGTTTTGAGTAGTTCGGTCTCGAGGTGAATGCCGTACATTGTAACTGCAGGTATTCTTCAACTCAACACAAAGGTCGTTACACCATTAGTAGTTTCTTTTTTTTTTCTCTCTCTACTTGAACCGGAGTGTTTAGAGAATGATGACAGGAGTGAAAAAAAAAATATATATCGAAGAAGAAAGGTATATATAAGATGAAAAAATATCTATCTACCCTATATTATAAAATCATAACTCGACCTATCTCAGACCACTGGAAAACGTGAATAAAAACTTCGATATCTTCATTTCTAATTGACATACAGACATGATGAAATGCGCAGAACACTCAGTAATGAATCATTAATCCGATGAACTTTTCCTCTTCAAATTTCATGCATTAGGGAAGGCGCTACAGGGGCACAACTCAAAAATTCCTTCGATTCCGCGAAAATAAATGAATACAAACTGCAATATCTTCACTTATAATCAAGATTCCGAAATAATCAAACGCGCAGATTATTCAGTGAAGAATTCTCAATCAGGTGTACCTTTACACATCAAATTTCGTCCATTAGGGAAGGTGCAACAGGGCAATATTTCAATTTCGATCTGACTACGAAAAATGAATAAAAAATGGTAATATCTTTGGTTCTAATTAAGATACAGAAATGATCTAACGCCCGTGACACTCAGCAAAGAATTCCTAATTGGATGTACTTTCACAAATTAAATTCGGTCCATTTGAGGAGGCTCTAAACCGGAACGTCGCGAAAATTTTACTTAATTTCATCAAAAATTTAAACACAACGCGTGAAATAGAGCAATAGAACGTACAGGTACCTACTATTCGACCTCTAACACCCTCTTTCACAATGGCTTTTTGTTCTTCTTTTTTTTTTTTTTTCCACTACATTTCAAGAAAAGAAAGATAGGAAGAAAAAAATGGATGTTGTATTCTATCGATATAACCAACAAAAAAAAGAAGTAGAAGAAGAGATTTTTCGAAGAAGGTATACCACGAGACCAGTGCGCGATGACGCCACTAGGACGAAAGTCATGACTTTGACACGTGCCGCAATAGATTATATCTTGGCCTTTTTTTTTCCGGATCATGAAATTGTCCTCCTCATACATTGCTTTTTTGTTGGTGTGCTGAATGAGGTTGGATGTGAATGTAGAAAAGTAAAAGCTATGCACAGAAGATGCGGTCGCCATAGGCTTTGTCTTGATAAACCTATAATAATTATCTTCTTTTACTGCCTTCTTTCTAATTTTTTTTATCATCATTATTTTTTTCTGGGATGGGCAGGTTTGCCTGATTTTCGATCTGATTATTTCTCAAAAATCTACTTCCAATGTCAAGTTGTCGTAGTCAGTCGGAGTAGTCAGTCGGAGTTGTGCTTATACTTGGTGTCGAAAAATATTGTATTTAAGAATATTTGTGATATCGCGTCGATAATTTGAATAATTTTGAATAGAGCGAAGTTCAGCATTTTCTTCTACAACTTGATATTGAAAAATTGTCCTCTACAAAGAGTAGTTCCGAAGTGGCTTCAGTTAATGGTATAATCCCCGTTGAAAAATTGCATCATCCAACTTCCTCACAGGGTATAGACAACATAAAGTGGGATGGCAATTGCCTTTTTAGGGCTCTGTCTCATTGTCTTTACCAGAAACAGAGCTGTTTTTACTTAGTACGGAAAGCAATAGTGAATCATATTGTCGATCATTAGGATTTATATTCTGAGATTATCCTCAACAGCAAAATTTATAACACAACAATAGACTCTGTAAATAATTACAATGGTCATATGATGAAAAGTGGAACCTATGGTGGGCATGTCGAATTACTTAGATACTTTGCAAAGTATTAACCTTTTTATAAGTCTCTACATGATGTACATAAAAAAAATTATGGAGAGGAGTATGCTTCTTTACCGTAACTGATTATGTTTCTTTAAGTCATGAGGGACCTGTGTTATTCATCTGAGATCCACAGGGAAGATGAATTTTTATCACAAATTGGGTGTGAATAGTAGAGTAGCATTCTTTCAAGGCTGTGCCAAAAGGTAATTATAATGAATAGAAATTGTACAAAACAGACTCATTCCTTTCACATAATTTTCCCGTGTTCTTTCAATTTTTCCTTTTTTGCGTCAGAGACATCGCAACCAGTGTCAAGTTTCATTTAATTGCTGAAAATCCTTCATTTCTAGGATCATCAGGTTAATGATTTTTGTTTTTTACTCTTCTCATTATGGTTAAACACTTACTCTGCAAATTTCAATTACAATAAGTTTTACATCCACCCCGGGCAGGGGTTGGGTCGCGTAGCGGCCAGGGGGCGCAGCCCCCTAGTAAAAAATAATTTGAAAAAAGTGCTGACTAGACCCTTGCAGCAAGTATACTTCCGTGCAATAGAATTGAAATCTGTGCTTCCGTACACATTATGTTGGTGCATCAGGTATACGATCCCAAATGATTTTTCCCGTGGCAATAGTTATAAGGGCGCCCAACGTCTCTGTGTACAAAAAACTTGAAAACAACATCGGAAATTCTGTCCTCTATAAAAATACGGTTCGAGATCATTTTGTACGAGTAGATAATAACTTGAGAAAACGTATTGAAACTGGAATTAGTGTCCACAAAAGACACTATTGAGGAATTAAACATTTTTGTAGTACAGTCTTATATTTTGTGTTCACAAAATCATCGATATAAGCTCGAAGGTCAAAATTTTTCTGGGCCCTCCTTCTGTTGTTTATAGTTCGGAGGTCAAGATTGGACTTGGAAAAGAACCTGTAGGAGTACTCAACGCGAGCTTGTTCTATAAGTAATGAAGAAACGCACCCCGCAATAAGCTTGAACTACTTCTATAAATTCAATCTTTTCTAAATCTCTCACCCACAATTCTTGACTCTACGGACCATCACTTCAATTTGAAACCACTCTTTTCACTTTCACATACTCTGTAATTCTTGCGCTCTTGCTGCCTCTACGAGACAACACGAAAATAGACTCCATCATCAACTCTCTCATCTCTTCACCTATTCAACTACTCATTTTCAACGCTTGCTGTGTATGATCTCTTGATTGCTACCACGCCTTGAGAAACGTTTTTTCTTCCATCAAACCGGTCATTTCCTTCTTCAGTAATTTCTAGAAATAATGGGCGGTTTCGAATTGAGTACCAAACCACTTTTTTGACTGAATTGAGTTATGTTGAGTAGGGGGTTAAAAATTTCTTCACATGTTGGCGGTACACAACCAAATTGAGTCCCGAAGTAGCGGGGGTGTACAACAGAATTTAGTCCGGAGTTCACGAATGATTCTCCTTTCCCTTTCTTGCTTAACCTTAACGTACTATGTGCCATTTTTGGTAGATTCAGAAAAAATGATCATATCTTTAAACCTAGACAATATTTATTGATAAAAATAAAATTAGGCTTTTCAATATTCTTATCCTCATCAGCAAGACAAGTTTCAGAAAAAAATATTCATAAACACGCAATTTTTGACGTTTGGAAACCTAAATATTGTTGATTGAAAATGCAAATTAATGCAAATTTTCAGAGCACTGAAACGCCATCATAATTCACTCAAGTGAAATTATTATTCTTATAAAAATTAAGAGATAAAGATCTCTATTTCCCATTTCCATAAAAAGTTTCAGAAATTTCTTCTTACTATTGATAAAAATGACATTTGAAGTTGAATCTGCCAAAAGTGGTACTAGTAAATCCGTTGACCAATTGTTGACCAATCCAATTATCCAAAATCGACAACACTCGACTTATTCTCATCCTCACATATCATTAATATTCACAGATACCTCATGTCCTCCCAATATCATCTGTGGCACTCCTCTTAAGCGGCATTAACACGGCTAGTAAACTGAGCGAGTAGTACTCACCTGGTACTCGCTCCGGTACTTGCCAAAGTATATAGAACATGCTTCTACTTTTCGCCGCTCTAGATTCAAAACCTCGTAACTCACATTTTTGGCGAAAATGACATTTTTGGTGATTTGGATGCAGCTGGCTGTTGCGCATCATAATTTTGTCTCTCCTGTAAAATTACCGAAATTGGAGTTACGAGGTTTTGAATCTAGAGCGGCGTTTTGCAAGTTGTAAATACAACTCGCTCGCAAGTGGGTCCCTTTCAAGTCCCAATTTGAGCTACCTGTTCAGTTTACTAGCTGCGTGTTAACGCCGCTTTACCAGTAACAAATTTCACTTCATTCAATCACTCCTTGTCACTGGTCACATTCCAACCTAATAATGAGTGGTGATCATCCGCCTCACACTCCTTACTTTCCCCTATCGGTTCTACTCTTTGCTTCCCCCTCGTATCACTGACCAGTATGCAACACCGAGAACTTTCAAGGTGATCATCTGTTCTTCTGCCTTTTATTTTCTCTAATGATACATTCTCGTTCTTTTCTAGCTATGCGCAGTTTTGCACTTCTCCAAACATAAAATTTGAATAGCGATAGATGAAAAATCTATCATTAAATGTTGAAAATTAGGTATACGCGGCTATTCATTGACACACGAACTGTATTTCCTAGCAATTTTTATACACCCAATTGAAAGCTTTAATCTTATAAGCTCTTTTCCAAAATTCTTTAAGCCAAGTCATCCTCTTCTCATTCACAATTTGAAATATTTCCTAGTCCCCTCTTATCATAATAAATAGTTCCAAAGTCGAAATTTTTTTCAAGTCTCCTAATTGGTATTACGCGTCAAAAAATTTAGAGTTTGTCTATTACAGTATTTTAAAAAAACGAAAGAAACATTGAATAATTTAGAAATTATTATCAGGGCGCTTCAAACATCGATAGAAATATTTTCCCAAGGTAGGAATGAATTTGATGTCGAGAAGGATAACGGGCAGTAGATTCCAAAATAATTCTCCATGAGACAGGGTTTTGACAAAAAATAGTTACACCGGGTTAAAATAATTGATGCGATCATTATTATCCACTTTAAATATATAATACCTAACATGATTTCGAACAATTTTGGAATTTTACAAAAACAAACGTAGCGCACAGAAGTACAAGAACTAGGCAAAATTATACACGTTCATTCATCAACACACAATCCAAATTTCCAAGCAATATTGGCACTGTTTTCAAAGTGAAAATCTGAGTCTACACCACACTTTCTACCATAAAAAAAAATGCAACCAGATACATCTGGGTTTCATCCCTCGCTACGGCTTTTGAAGGGGTAGTTTTTTATTTTCAACCACATATCATTAAAATTGGTACCATACAAATGGAGCATATTCATCCCAAAAACACGACTCTTCTCCTTTACAATATAGATTATATACACAGATAAAAGTTACTTCTGAAAAATATTATATCCGTGTTAGCGCATTATGTCATAATTTCAAACTCGTAGAAATATACCTAGTAAAAGCGACCGCACTAAGCAAGCGACACAGTGGCGTAGTTGTTAGGGACGTAGGATAGGTTAGGTTAGGAATAGGGTAGCACAGGTTCGAATCCCGGTGTCCCCAACAAATAGCAAGGAGTAATTTTTGAGCAGATCGCTTTTAACCTAGTTTTTTTTCTTTTTTTTTTTTTGCCTCAGGAAAACATTTATTTAAAAAATTGTACATTAATTAATTTTTTAAAATTCCCCCTTTTATAGCTTAAAATTCTCCAATTATAATTTACTAAATGTTACAGCTTGCCCCCATGCAACAGGTTTCCTGCTATTTATTTTTACAGCTTGTGTGGTACCCCCGGTAGGCCTATCCTGTTATCAGTTCGGAGATCTGATGACGTCACACGACGTTCCGATCTGGTGACGTCACGATGGGGATCTGTGACGTCACTATCATCGTGCCATCACTATCTGATGACGTCACAGAGCTAGTAAAACCACTAATACAGTAGTATAAAGGAAGCCTAAGACCTAGTACAGAGCTAGGACAAACTGTTACTATAAGCTATTATAAAGATCTTGTAAGCTTATGGTATGAAGGATGCCTAAACCTAGTATAAAGGAGGATTGGACCTAGTATACGCCTAGTATAATACGTAGTATAAACCTAGTATAATATACTGCATGAAGCAGAGTGACCTAGTATAAAGGAGGCTTGGACCTAGTATACGCCTAGTATAATACGTAGTATAAACCTAGTATAATATACTGCATGAAGCAGAGAGGATAAGTCCCCCTCCTATCACTTCATCAAAATTTTTCAAAGTCCCTTTTTCTTGCCGGACAGCGCCCGGCGGCCGGCGCCCGTCATTTTCCTTCAGTTTACCCCCCGATAAAACAGGTTCCCTGTTAAACAAAAATCCTCTCTTCAATAGATAGTGCTTGCTTCTTTCTCAGTAAGTACTGCTGGAACGCTTTTGTCAAGGTTCCTGGCCCCTTATTTCTTCAAAAAAGCCAAGAGGGTAAAACGCTCAAAAAATTATAGTTTATGCAACGGTCTGTGGAAATAAGTTGAGGATTTCTGAGAGACCCAAGGAAAATCTGAGCTCAAGAAGCCAATGACGAAATTGTGCCTGGATCTGGACTTCTGGATATATACTAAAGGAATGTTGTCTCACGAAAACTATATTCTCTCTTAGGTCCAAGTTTTATTGTTTTTTTTTTTTTTTTTTTTTTTGCAATAAGCGCAACGAGGACAAGTATGACATGAGGTATTCTAAGGATATGAATTATCAATTTGTAACTGGGTCTAAAGTAGTGGATTTTCAAGAAGTAAATCGGGAATGATTCGATTTTGGGTCCCATGATGTGCACTTTTCAGAACTAAACACGTTTGAGCCTGGGTCTGGACCTGTGGATTAACTGAAGGCCCCGATAAACGACCAAATGAATGAATCAATTATGAGTAAAAATCGACCAAAAATCGAGCGAAAGATCACTCAAATAGGTGACCAATAGTAGACCAATTTTTCCAGTCGATTTACTTCCGCCCCTCTCGACTATATTTAGACCATTATTTCGACCATCTTTGACAAAAATTTGACTGATAAAATTAGTCGATTTCTAGGTGATGTAGATTTTATAAAATGGTCGATCCTCTAGTAATAGACCAGGCTTTGACCGTTGTTGACAAAAAAAAAACAGTTGATTTCTGAGCAATAGACAGTATAAAATGGTCTTTCATGGTCGATATTTAAGCAATCTTCACAAATCACAATAATTAGACCACTATTAACGAGAAAAATCGGTCAATTTCTGGGCAACGAAGAAGTGTAAAATGGTCTGTCATAGTCGATATTTACGCAACATACCTACATAGATCACCATAGAAAGACCCCTTTTAACGAGAAAAATCTGTCGATTTCTGAGCAATCAGTGGCGTAGGAAATACTAGAAGATTACTGAATGGTTCAAAGCTGTTCAAGGGGTTGAGATGCTGTGGTATGAATGTCACTAGGCCTATAATATGACCTAGGCTGCCCCTTCCATAGATTGGAATTTGAAAGTTGTCAGTAGGTCAAAAGTTGTCCAGGATTTTGCTTCAGAAACTATTGCTCAAAGAAAACGCTGTATACTTTGTCTAGTCTCAATAGTTGTATGTATGAATATTTGAGAATCTTAAATTATGTTTCTCTGTGCGTCTCTCCATCGATATTTCGAGGGTACATCTTGCCATCTACTGAATCTTGCAACTTTCCTTTGTAATATGGACTAGGTAGGAGACTATGGCAATTCTTTCCCCAATCACGGCTCAGGAGCATTTTCGTTTTTGGGGATCGAGCCTTATAAATTCGGTGGCCTGAAAATAATGGCTTTTTTTTTTAAACCTATCCTCTAAAATTCACCGGTATTCAGTTCATCCATGTCATATATTGCATTTCCCTCATCAATTTAAACTGAAAATACTAGAAGATTACTGAATGGTTCAAAGCTGTTCAAGGGGTTGAGATGCTGTGGTATGAATGTCACTAGGCCTATAATATGACCTAGGCTGCCCCTTCCATAGATTGGAATTTGAAAGTTGTCAGTAGGTCAAAAGTTGTCCAGGATTTTGCTTCAGAAACTATTGCTCAAAGAAAACGCTGTATACTTTGTCTAGTCTCAATAGTTGTATGTATGAATATTTGAGAATCTTAAATTATGTTTCTCTGTGCGTCTCTCCATCGATATTTCGAGGGTACATCTTGCCATCAACTGAATCTTGCAACTTTCCTTTGTAATATGGACTAGGTAGGAGACTATGGCAATTCTTTCCCCAATCACGGCTCAGGAGCATTTTCGTTTTTGGGGATCGAGCCTTATAAATTCGGTGGCCTGAAAATAATGTCTTTTTTTTTTAAACCTATCCTCAAAAATTCACCGGTATTCAGTTCATCCATGTCATATATTGCATTTCCCTCATCAATTTAAACTGAAAATACTAGAAGATTACTGAATGGTTCAAAGCTGTTCAAGGGGTTGAGATGCTGTGGTATGAATGTCACTAGGCCTATAATATGACCTAGGCTGCCCCTTCCATAGATTGGAATTTGAAAGTTGTCAGTAGGTCAAAAGTTGTCCAGGATTTTGCTTCAGAAACTATTGCTCAAAGAAAACGCTGTATACTTTGTCTAGTCTCAATAGTTGTATGTATGAATATTTGAGAATCTTAAATTATGTTTCTCTGTGCGTCTCTCCATCGATATTTCGAGGGTACATCTTGCCATCTACTGAATCTTGCAACTTTCCTTTGTAATATGGACTAGGTAGGAGACTATGGCAATTCTTTCCCCAATCACGGCTCAGGAGCATTTTCGTTTTTGGGGATCGAGCCTAATAAATTCGATGGCCTGAAAATAATGGCTTTTTTTTTTAAACCTATCCTCTAAAATTCACCGGTATTCAGTTCATCCATGTCATATATTGCATTTCCCTCATCGATTTAAACTGAAAATACTAGAAGATTACTGAATGGTTCAAAGCTGTTCAAGGGGTTGAGATGCTGTGGTATGAATGTCACTAGGCCTATAATATGACCTAGGCTGCCCCTTCCATAGATTGGAATTTGAAAGTTGTCAGTAGGTCAAAAGTTGTCCAGGATTTTGCTTCAGAAACTATTGCTCAAAGAAAACGCTGTATACTTTGTCTAGTCTCAATAGTTGTATGTATGAATATTTGAGAATCTTAAATTATGTTTCTCTGTGCGTCTCTCCATCGATATTTCGAGGGTACATCTTGCCATCAACTGAATCTTGCAACTTTCCTTTGTAATATGGACTAGGTAGGAGACTATGGCAATTCTTTCCCCAATCACGGCTCAGGAGCATTTTCGTCTTTGGGGATCGAGCCTTATAAATTCGGTGGCCTGAAAATAATGTCTTTTTTTTTTAAACCTATCCTCAAAAATTCACCGGTATTCAGTTCATCCATGTCATATATTGCATTTCCCTCATCAATTTAAACTGAAAATACTAGAAGATTACTGAATGGTTCAAAGCTGTTCAAGGGGTTGAGATGCTGTGGTATGAATGTCACTAGGCCTATAATATGACCTAGGCTGCCCCTTCCATAGATTGGAATTTGAAAGTTGTCAGTAGGTCAAAAGTTGTCCAGGATTTTGCTTCAGAAACTATTGCTCAAAGAAAACGCTGTATACTTTGTCTAGTCTCAATAGTTGTATGTATGAATATTTGAGAATCTTAAATTATGTTTCTCTGTGCGTCTCTCCATCGATATTTCGAGGGTACATCTTGCCATCAACTGAATCTTGCAACTTTCCTTTGTAATATGGACTAGGTAGGAGACTATGGCAATTCTTTCCCCAATCACGGCTCAGGAGCATTTTCGTCTTTGGGGATCGAGCCTTATAAATTCGGTGGCCTGAAAATAATGTCTTTTTTTTTTTAAACCTATCCTCAAGAATTCACGGGTATTCAGTTCATCCATGTCATATATTGCATTTCCCTCATCAATTTAAACTGAAAATACTAGAAGATTACTGAATGGTTCAAAGCTGTTCAAGGGGTTGAGATGCTGTGGTATGAATGTCACTAGGCCTATAATATGACCTAGGCTGCCCCTTCCATAGATTGGAATTTGAAAGTTGTCAGTAGGTCAAAAGTTGTCCAGGATTTTGCTTCAGAAACTATTGCTCAAAGAAAACGCTGTATACTTTGTCTAGTCTCAATAGTTGTATGTATGAATATTTGAGAATCTTAAATTATGTTTCTCTGTGCGTCTCTCCATCGATATTTCGAGGGTACATCTTGCCATCTACTGAATCTTGCAACTTTCCTTTGTAATATGGACTAGGTAGGAGACTATGGCAATTCTTTCCCCAATCACGGCTCAGGAGCATTTTCGTTTTTGGGGATCGAGCCTAATAAATTCGATGGCCTGAAAATAATGGCTTTTTTTTTTAAACCTATCCTCTAAAATTCACCGGTATTCAGTTCATCCATGTCATATATTGCATTTCCCTCATCGATTTAAACTGAAAATACTAGAAGATTACTGAATGGTTCAAAGCTGTTCAAGGGGTTGAGATGCTGTGGTATGAATGTCACTAGGCCTATAATATGACCTAGGCTGCCCCTTCCATAGATTGGAATTTGAAAGTTGTCAGTAGGTCAAAAGTTGTCCAGGATTTTGCTTCAGAAACTATTGCTCAAAGAAAACGCTGTATACTTTGTCTAGTCTCAATAGTTGTATGTATGAATATTTGAGAATCTTAAATTATGTTTCTCTGTGCGTCTCTCCATCGATATTTCGAGGGTACATCTTGCCATCAACTGAATCTTGCAACTTTCCTTTGTAATATGGACTAGGTAGGAGACTATGGCAATTCTTTCCCCAATCACGGCTCAGGAGCATTTTCGTCTTTGGGGATCGAGCCTTATAAATTCGGTGGCCTGAAAATAATGTCTTTTTTTTTTAAACCTATCCTCAAAAATTCACCGGTATTCAGTTCATCCATGTCATATATTGCATTTCCCTCATCAATTTAAACTGAAAATACTAGAAGATTACTGAATGGTTCAAAGCTGTTCAAGGGGTTGAGATGCTGTGGTATGAATGTCACTAGGCCTATAATATGACCTAGGCTGCCCCTTCCATAGATTGGAATTTGAAAGTTGTCAGTAGGTCAAAAGTTGTCCAGGATTTTGCTTCAGAAACTATTGCTCAAAGAAAACGCTGTATACTTTGTCTAGTCTCAATAGTTGTATGTATGAATATTTGAGAATCTTAAATTATGTTTCTCTGTGCGTCTCTCCATCGATATTTCGAGGGTACATCTTGCCATCAACTGAATCTTGCAACTTTCCTTTGTAATATGGACTAGGTAGGAGACTATGGCAATTCTTTCCCCAATCACGGCTCAGGAGCATTTTCGTCTTTGGGGATCGAGCCTTATAAATTCGGTGGCCTGAAAATAATGTCTTTTTTTTTTTAAACCTATCCTCAAGAATTCACGGGTATTCAGTTCATCCATGTCATATATTGCATTTCCCTCATCAATTTAAACTGAAAATACTAGAAGATTACTGAATGGTTCAAAGCTGTTCAAGGGGTTGAGATGCTGTGGTATGAATGTCACTAGGCCTATAATATGACCTAGGCTGCCCCTTCCATAGATTGGAATTTGAAAGTTGTCAGTAGGTCAAAAGTTGTCCAGGATTTTGCTTCAGAAACTATTGCTCAAAGAAAACGCTGTATACTTTGTCTAGTCTCAATTGTTGTATGTATGAATATTTGAGAATCTTAAATTATGTTTCTCTGTGCGTCTCTCCATCGATATTTCGAGGGTACATCTTGCCATCAACTGAATCTTGCAACTTTCCTTTGTAATATGGACTAGGTAGGAGACTATGGCAATTCTTTCCCCAATCACGGCTCAGGAGCATTTTCGTTTTTGGGGATCGAGCCTTATAAATTCGGTGGCCTGAAAATAATGGCTTTTTTTTTTTAAACCTATCCTCTAAAATTCACCGGTATTCAGTTCATCCATGTCATATATTGCATTTCCCTCATCAATTTAAACTGAAAATACTAGAAGATTACTGAATGGTTCAAAGCTGTTCAAGGGGTTGAGATGCTGTGGTATGAATGTCACTAGGCCTATAATATGACCTAGGCTGCCCCTTCCATAGATTGGAATTTGAAAGTTGTCAGTAGGTCAAAAGTTGTCCAGGATTTTGCTTCAGAAACTATTGCTCAAAGAAAACGCTGTATACTTTGTCTAGTCTCAATAGTTGTATGTATGAATATTTGAGAATCTTAAATTATGTTTCTCTGTGCGTCTCTCCATCGATATTTCGAGGGTACATCTTGCCATCAACTGAATCTTGCAACTTTCCTTTGTAATATGGACTAGGTAGGAGACTATGGCAATTCTTTCCCCAATCACGGCTCAGGAGCATTTTCGTTTTTGGGGATCGAGCCTTATAAATTCGGTGGCCTGAAAATAATGGCTTTTTTTTTTTAAACCTATCCTCTAAAATTCACCGGTATTCAGTTCATCCATGTCATATATTGCATTTCCCTCATCAATTTAAACTGAAAATACTAGAAGATTACTGAATGGTTCAAAGCTGTTCAAGGGGTTGAGATGCTGTGGTATGAATGTCACTAGGCCTATAATATGACCTAGGCTGCCCCTTCCATAGATTGGAATTTGAAAGTTGTCAGTAGGTCAAAAGTTGTCCAGGATTTTGCTTCAGAAACTATTGCTCAAAGAAAACGCTGTATACTTTGTCTAGTCTCAATTGTTGTATGTATGAATATTTGAGAATCTTAAATTATGTTTCTCTGTGCGTCTCTCCATCGATATTTCGAGGGTACATCTTGCCATCAACTGAATCTTGCAACTTTCCTTTGTAATATGGACTAGGTAGGAGACTATGGCAATTCTTTCCCCAATCACGGCTCAGGAGCATTTTCGTTTTTGGGGATCGAGCCTTATAAATTCGGTGGCCTGAAAATAATGGCTTTTTTTTTTTAAACCTATCCTCTAAAATTCACCGGTATTCAGTTCATCCATGTCATATATTGCATTTCCCTCATCAATTTAAACTGAAAATACTAGAAGATTACTGAATGGTTCAAAGCTGTTCAAGGGGTTGAGATGCTGTGGTATGAATGTCACTAGGCCTATAATATGACCTAGGCTGCCCCTTCCATAGATTGGAATTTGAAAGTTGTCAGTAGGTCAAAAGTTGTCCAGGATTTTGCTTCAGAAACTATTGCTCAAAGAAAACGCTGTATACTTTGTCTAGTCTCAATAGTTGTATGTATGAATATTTGAGAATCTTAAATTATGTTTCTCTGTGCGTCTCTCCATCGATATTTCGAGGGTACATCTTGCCATCAACTGAATCTTGCAACTTTCCTTTGTAATATGGACTAGGTAGGAGACTATGGCAATTCTTTCCCCAATCACGGCTCAGGAGCATTTTCGTTTTTGGGGATCGAGCCTTATAAATTCGGTGGCCTGAAAATAATGGCTTTTTTTTTTTAAACCTATCCTCTAAAATTCACCGGTATTCAGTTCATCCATGTCATATATTGCATTTCCCTCATCAATTTAAACTGAAAATACTAGAAGATTACTGAATGGTTCAAAGCTGTTCAAGGGGTTGAGATGCTGTGGTATGAATGTCACTAGGCCTATAATATGACCTAGGCTGCCCCTTCCATAGATTGGAATTTGAAAGTTGTCAGTAGGTCAAAAGTTGTCCAGGATTTTGCTTCAGAAACTATTGCTCAAAGAAAACGCTGTATACTTTGTCTAGTCTCAATAGTTGTATGTATGAATATTTGAGAATCTTAAATTATGTTTCTCTGTGCGTCTCTCCATCGATATTTCGAGGGTACATCTTGCCATCAACTGAATCTTGCAACTTTCCTTTGTAATATGGACTAGGTAGGAGACTATGGCAATTCTTTCCCCAATCACGGCTCAGGAGCATTTTCGTCTTTGGGGATCGAGCCTTATAAATTCGGTGGCCTGAAAATAATGTCTTTTTTTTTTTAAACCTATCCTCAAGAATTCACGGGTATTCAGTTCATCCATGTCATATATTGCATTTCCCTCATCAATTTAAACTGAAAATACTAGAAGATTACTGAATGGTTCAAAGCTGTTCAAGGGGTTGAGATGCTGTGGTATGAATGTCACTAGGCCTATAATATGACCTAGGCTGCCCCTTCCATAGATTGGAATTTGAAAGTTGTCAGTAGGTCAAAAGTTGTCCAGGATTTTGCTTCAGAAACTATTGCTCAAAGAAAACGCTGTATACTTTGTCTAGTCTCAATAGTTGTATGTATGAATATTTGAGAATCTTAAATTATGTTTCTCTGTGCGTCTCTCCATCGATATTTCGAGGGTACATCTTGCCATCTACTGAATCTTGCAACTTTCCTTTGTAATATGGACTAGGTAGGAGACTATGGCAATTCTTTCCCCAATCACGGCTCAGGAGCATTTTCGTTTTTGGGGATCGAGCCTAATAAATTCGATGGCCTGAAAATAATGGCTTTTTTTTTTAAACCTATCCTCTAAAATTCACCGGTATTCAGTTCATCCATGTCATATATTGCATTTCCCTCATCGATTTAAACTGAAAATACTAGAAGATTACTGAATGGTTCAAAGCTGTTCAAGGGGTTGAGATGCTGTGGTATGAATGTCACTAGGCCTATAATATGACCTAGGCTGCCCCTTCCATAGATTGGAATTTGAAAGTTGTCAGTAGGTCAAAAGTTGTCCAGGATTTTGCTTCAGAAACTATTGCTCAAAGAAAACGCTGTATACTTTGTCTAGTCTCAATAGTTGTATGTATGAATATTTGAGAATCTTAAATTATGTTTCTCTGTGCGTCTCTCCATCGATATTTCGAGGGTACATCTTGCCATCAACTGAATCTTGCAACTTTCCTTTGTAATATGGACTAGGTAGGAGACTATGGCAATTCTTTCCCCAATCACGGCTCAGGAGCATTTTCGTCTTTGGGGATCGAGCCTTATAAATTCGGTGGCCTGAAAATAATGTCTTTTTTTTTTAAACCTATCCTCAAAAATTCACCGGTATTCAGTTCATCCATGTCATATATTGCATTTCCCTCATCAATTTAAACTGAAAATACTAGAAGATTACTGAATGGTTCAAAGCTGTTCAAGGGGTTGAGATGCTGTGGTATGAATGTCACTAGGCCTATAATATGACCTAGGCTGCCCCTTCCATAGATTGGAATTTGAAAGTTGTCAGTAGGTCAAAAGTTGTCCAGGATTTTGCTTCAGAAACTATTGCTCAAAGAAAACGCTGTATACTTTGTCTAGTCTCAATAGTTGTATGTATGAATATTTGAGAATCTTAAATTATGTTTCTCTGTGCGTCTCTCCATCGATATTTCGAGGGTACATCTTGCCATCAACTGAATCTTGCAACTTTCCTTTGTAATATGGACTAGGTAGGAGACTATGGCAATTCTTTCCCCAATCACGGCTCAGGAGCATTTTCGTCTTTGGGGATCGAGCCTTATAAATTCGGTGGCCTGAAAATAATGTCTTTTTTTTTTTAAACCTATCCTCAAGAATTCACGGGTATTCAGTTCATCCATGTCATATATTGCATTTCCCTCATCAATTTAAACTGAAAATACTAGAAGATTACTGAATGGTTCAAAGCTGTTCAAGGGGTTGAGATGCTGTGGTATGAATGTCACTAGGCCTATAATATGACCTAGGCTGCCCCTTCCATAGATTGGAATTTGAAAGTTGTCAGTAGGTCAAAAGTTGTCCAGGATTTTGCTTCAGAAACTATTGCTCAAAGAAAACGCTGTATACTTTGTCTAGTCTCAATTGTTGTATGTATGAATATTTGAGAATCTTAAATTATGTTTCTCTGTGCGTCTCTCCATCGATATTTCGAGGGTACATCTTGCCATCAACTGAATCTTGCAACTTTCCTTTGTAATATGGACTAGGTAGGAGACTATGGCAATTCTTTCCCCAATCACGGCTCAGGAGCATTTTCGTTTTTGGGGATCGAGCCTTATAAATTCGGTGGCCTGAAAATAATGGCTTTTTTTTTTTAAACCTATCCTCTAAAATTCACCGGTATTCAGTTCATCCATGTCATATATTGCATTTCCCTCATCAATTTAAACTGAAAATACTAGAAGATTACTGAATGGTTCAAAGCTGTTCAAGGGGTTGAGATGCTGTGGTATGAATGTCACTAGGCCTATAATATGACCTAGGCTGCCCCTTCCATAGATTGGAATTTGAAAGTTGTCAGTAGGTCAAAAGTTGTCCAGGATTTTGCTTCAGAAACTATTGCTCAAAGAAAACGCTGTATACTTTGTCTAGTCTCAATAGTTGTATGTATGAATATTTGAGAATCTTAAATTATGTTTCTCTGTGCGTCTCTCCATCGATATTTCGAGGGTACATCTTGCCATCAACTTAATCTTGCAACTTTCCTTTGTAATATGGACTAGGTAGGAGACTATGGCAATTCTTTCCCCAATCACGGCTCAGGAGCATTTTCGTCTTTGGGGATCGAGCCTTATAAATTCGGTGGCCTGAAAATAATGGCTTTTTTTTTTAAACCTATCCTCTAAAATTCACCGGTATTCAGTTCATCCATGTCATATATTGCATTTCCCTCATCAATTTAAACTGAAAATACTAGAAGATTACTGAATGGTTCAAAGCTGTTCAAGGGGTTGAGATGCTGTGGTATGAATGTCACTAGGCCTATAATATGACCTAGGCTGCCCCTTCCATAGATTGGAATTTGAAAGTTGTCAGTAGGTCAAAAGTTGTCCAGGATTTTGCTTCAGAAACTATTGCTCAAAGAAAACGCTGTATACTTTGTCTAGTCTCAATAGTTGTATGTATGAATATTTGAGAATCTTAAATTATGTTTCTCTGTGCGTCTCTCCATCGATATTTCGAGGGTACATCTTGCCATCAACTGAATCTTGCAACTTTCCTTTGTAATATGGACTAGGTAGGAGACTATGACAATTCTTTCCCCAATCACGGCTCAGGAGCATTTTCGTTTTTGGGGATCGAGCCTTATAAATTCGGTGGCCTGAAAAAAATGTCTTTTTTTTTTAAACCTATCCTCAAGAATTCACGGGTATTCAGTTCATCCATGTCATATATTGCATTTCCCTCATCAATTTAAACTGAAAATACTAGAAGATTACTGAATGGTTCAAAGCTGTTCAAGGGGTTGAGATGCTGTGGTATGAATGTCACTAGGCCTATAATATGACCTAGGCTGCCCCTTCCATAGATTGGAATTTGAAAGTTGTCAGTAGGTCAAAAGTTGTCCAGGGTTTTGCTTCAGAAACTATTGCTCAAAGAAAACGCTGTATACTTTGTCTAGTCTCAATAGTTGTATGTATGAATATTTGAGAATCTTAAATTATGTTTCTCTGTGCGTCTCTCCATCGATATTTCGAGGGTACATCTTGCCATCAACTGAATCTTGCAACTTTCCTTTGTAATATGGACTAGGTAGGAGACTATGGCAATTCTTTCCCCAATCACGGCTCAGGAGCATTTTCGTTTTTGGGGATCGAGCCTTATAAATTCGGTGGCCTGAAAATAATGGCTTTTTTTTTTAAACCTATCCTCTAAAATTCACCGGTATTCAGTTCATCCATGTCATATATTGCATTTCCCTCATCAATTTAAACTGAAAATACTAGAAGATTACTGAATGGTTCAAAGCTGTTCAAGGGGTTGAGATGCTGTGGTATGAATGTCACTAGGCCTATAATATGACCTAGGCTGCCCCTTCCATAGATTGGAATTTGAAAGTTGTCAGTAGGTCAAAAGTTGTCCAGGATTTTGCTTCAGAAACTATTGCTCAAAGAAAACGCTGTATACTTAGTCTAGTCTCAATAGTTGTATGTATGAATATTTGAGAATCTTAAATTATGTTTCTCTGTGCGTCTCTCCATCGATATTTCGAGGGTACATCTTGCCATCAACTTAATCTTGCAACTTTCCTTTGTAATATGGACTAGGTAGGAGACTATGGCAATTCTTTCCCCAATCACGGCTCAGGAGCATTTTCGTCTTTGGGGATCGAGCCTTATAAATTCGGTGGCCTGAAAATAATGGCTTTTTTTTTTAAACCTATCCTCTAAAATTCACCGGTATTCAGTTCATCCATGTCATATATTGCATTTCCCTCATCAATTTAAACTGAAAATACTAGAAGATTACTGAATGGTTCAAAGCTGTTCAAGGGGTTGAGATGCTGTGGTATGAATGTCACTAGGCCTATAATATGACCTAGGCTGCCCCTTCCATAGATTGGAATTTGAAAGTTGTCAGTAGGTCAAAAGTTGTCCAGGATTTTGCTTCAGAAACTATTGCTCAAAGAAAACGCTGTATACTTTGTCTAGTCTCAATAGTTGTATGTATGAATATTTGAGAATCTTAAATTATGTTTCTCTGTGCGTCTCTCCATCGATATTTCGAGGGTACATCTTGCCATCAACTGAATCTTGCAACTTTCCTTTGTAATATGGACTAGGTAGGAGACTATGACAATTCTTTCCCCAATCACGGCTCAGGAGCATTTTCGTTTTTGGGGATCGAGCCTTATAAATTCGGTGGCCTGAAAAAAATGTCTTTTTTTTTTAAACCTATCCTCAAGAATTCACGGGTATTCAGTTCATCCATGTCATATATTGCATTTCCCTCATCAATTTAAACTGAAAATACTAGAAGATTACTGAATGGTTCAAAGCTGTTCAAGGGGTTGAGATGCTGTGGTATGAATGTCACTAGGCCTATAATATGACCTAGGCTGCCCCTTCCATAGATTGGAATTTGAAAGTTGTCAGTAGGTCAAAAGTTGTCCAGGGTTTTGCTTCAGAAACTATTGCTCAAAGAAAACGCTGTATACTTTGTCTAGTCTCAATAGTTGTATGTATGAATATTTGAGAATCTTAAATTATGTTTCTCTGTGCGTCTCTCCATCGATATTTCGAGGGTACATCTTGCCATCAACTGAATCTTGCAACTTTCCTTTGTAATATGGACTAGGTAGGAGACTATGACAATTCTTTCCCCAATCACGGCTCAGGAGCATTTTCGTTTTTGGGGATCGAGCCTTATAAATTCGGTGGCCTGAAAAAAATGTCTTTTTTTTTTAAACCTATCCTCAAGAATTCACGGGTATTCAGTTCATCCATGTCATATATTGCATTTCCCTCATCAATTTAAACTGAAAATACTAGAAGATTACTGAATGGTTCAAAGCTGTTCAAGGGGTTGAGATGCTGTGGTATGAATGTCACTAGGCCTATAATATGACCTAGGCTGCCCCTTCCATAGATTGGAATTTGAAAGTTGTCAGTAGGTCAAAAGTTGTCCAGGATTTTGCTTCAGAAACTATTGCTCAAAGAAAACGCTGTATACTTTGTCTAGTCTCAATAGTTGTATGTATGAATATTTGAGAATCTTAAATTATGTTTCTCTGTGCGTCTCTCCATCGATATTTCGAGGGTACATCTTGCCATCAACTGAATCTTGCAACTTTCCTTTGTAATATGGACTAGGTAGGAGACTATGACAATTCTTTCCCCAATCACGGCTCAGGAGCATTTTCGTTTTTGGGGATCGAGCCTTATAAATTCGGTGGCCTGAAAAAAATGTCTTTTTTTTTTAAACCTATCCTCAAGAATTCACGGGTATTCAGTTCATCCATGTCATATATTGCATTTCCCTCATCAATTTAAACTGAAAATACTAGAAGATTACTGAATGGTTCAAAGCTGTTCAAGGGGTTGAGATGCTGTGGTATGAATGTCACTAGGCCTATAATATGACCTAGGCTGCCCCTTCCATAGATTGGAATTTGAAAGTTGTCAGTAGGTCAAAAGTTGTCCAGGGTTTTGCTTCAGAAACTATTGCTCAAAGAAAACGCTGTATACTTTGTCTAGTCTCAATAGTTGTATGTATGAATATTTGAGAATCTTAAATTATGTTTCTCTGTGCGTCTCTCCATCGATATTTCGAGGGTACATCTTGCCATCAACTGAATCTTGCAACTTTCCTTTGTAATATGGACTAGGTAGGAGACTATGGCAATTCTTTCCCCAATCACGGCTCAGGAGCATTTTCGTTTTTGGGGATCGAGCCTTATAAATTCGGTGGCCTGAAAATAATGGCTTTTTTTTTTAAACCTATCCTCTAAAATTCACCGGTATTCAGTTCATCCATGTCATATATTGCATTTCCCTCATCAATTTAAACTGAAAATACTAGAAGATTACTGAATGGTTCAAAGCTGTTCAAGGGGTTGAGATGCTGTGGTATGAATGTCACTAGGCCTATAATATGACCTAGGCTGCCCCTTCCATAGATTGGAATTTGAAAGTTGTCAGTAGGTCAAAAGTTGTCCAGGATTTTGCTTCAGAAACTATTGCTCAAAGAAAACGCTGTATACTTTGTCTAGTCTCAATAGTTGTATGTATGAATATTTGAGAATCTTAAATTATGTTTCTCTGTGCGTCTCTCCATCGATATTTCGAGGGTACATCTTGCCATCAACTTAATCTTGCAACTTTCCTTTGTAATATGGACTAGGTAGGAGACTATGGCAATTCTTTCCCCAATCACGGCTCAGGAGCATTTTCGTCTTTGGGGATCGAGCCTTATAAATTCGGTGGCCTGAAAATAATGGCTTTTTTTTTTAAACCTATCCTCTAAAATTCACCGGTATTCAGTTCATCCATGTCATATATTGCATTTCCCTCATCAATTTAAACTGAAAATACTAGAAGATTACTGAATGGTTCAAAGCTGTTCAAGGGGTTGAGATGCTGTGGTATGAATGTCACTAGGCCTATAATATGACCTAGGCTGCCCCTTCCATAGATTGGAATTTGAAAGTTGTCAGTAGGTCAAAAGTTGTCCAGGATTTTGCTTCAGAAACTATTGCTCAAAGAAAACGCTGTATACTTTGTCTAGTCTCAATAGTTGTATGTATAAATATTTGAGAATCTTAAATTATGTTTCTCTGTGCGTCTCTCCATCGATATTTCGAGGGTACATCTTGCCATCAACTGAATCTTGCAACTTTCCTTTGTAATATGGACTAGGTAGGAGACTATGACAATTCTTTCCCCAATCACGGCTCAGGAGCATTTTCGTTTTTGGGGATCGAGCCTTATAAATTCGGTGGCCTGAAAAAAATGTCTTTTTTTTTTAAACCTATCCTCAAGAATTCACGGGTATTCAGTTCATCCATGTCATATATTGCATTTCCCTCATCAATTTAAACTGAAAATACTAGAAGATTACTGAATGGTTCAAAGCTGTTCAAGGGGTTGAGATGCTGTGGTATGAATGTCACTAGGCCTATAATATGACCTAGGCTGCCCCTTCCATAGATTGGAATTTGAAAGTTGTCAGTAGGTCAAAAGTTGTCCAGGGTTTTGCTTCAGAAACTATTGCTCAAAGAAAACGCTGTATACTTTGTCTAGTCTCAATAGTTGTATGTATGAATATTTGAGAATCTTAAATTATGTTTCTCTGTGCGTCTCTCCATCGATATTTCGAGGGTACATCTTGCCATCAACTGAATCTTGCAACTTTCCTTTGTAATATGGACTAGGTAGGAGACTATGACAATTCTTTCCCCAATCACGGCTCAGGAGCATTTTCGTTTTTGGGGATCGAGCCTTATAAATTCGGTGGCCTGAAAAAAATGGCTTTTTTTTTTAAACCTATCCTCTAAAATTCACCGGTATTCAGTTCATCCATGTCATATATTGCATTTCCCTCATCAATTTAAACTGAAAATACTAGAAGATTACTGAATGGTTCAAAGCTGTTCAAGGGGTTGAGATGCTGTGGTATGAATGTCACTAGGCCTATAATATGACCTAGGCTGCCCCTTCCATAGATTGGAATTTGAAAGTTGTCAGTAGGTCAAAAGTTGTCCAGGATTTTGCTTCAGAAACTATTGCTCAAAGAAAACGCTGTATACTTTGTCTAGTCTCAATAGTTGTATGTATGAATATTTGAGAATCTTAAATTATGTTTCTCTGTGCGTCTCTCCATCGATATTTCGAGGGTACATCTTGCCATCAACTGAATCTTGCAACTTTCCTTTGTAATATGGACTAGGTAGGAGACTATGGCAATTCTTTCCCCAATCACGGCTCAGGAGCATTTTCGTCTTTGGGGATCGAGCCTTATAAATTCGGTGGCCTGAAAATAATGTCTTTTTTTTTTTAAACCTATCCTCAAGAATTCACGGGTATTCAGTTCATCCATGTCATATATTGCATTTCCCTCATCAATTTAAACTGAAAATACTAGAAGATTACTGAATGGTTCAAAGCTGTTCAAGGGGTTGAGATGCTGTGGTATGAATGTCACTAGGCCTATAATATGACCTAGGCTGCCCCTTCCATAGATTGGAATTTGAAAGTTGTCAGTAGGTCAAAAGTTGTCCAGGATTTTGCTTCAGAAACTATTGCTCAAAGAAAACGCTGTATACTTTGTCTAGTCTCAATAGTTGTATGTATGAATATTTGAGAATCTTAAATTATGTTTCTCTGTGCGTCTCTCCATCGATATTTCGAGGGTACATCTTGCCATCAACTGAATCTTGCAACTTTCCTTTGTAATATGGACTAGGTAGGAGACTATGACAATTCTTTCCCCAATCACGGCTCAGGAGCATTTTCGTTTTTGGGGATCGAGCCTTATAAATTCGGTGGCCTGAAAAAAATGGCTTTTTTTTTTAAACCTATCCTCTAAAATTCACCGGTATTCAGTTCATCCATGTCATATATTGCATTTCCCTCATCAATTTAAACTGAAAATACTAGAAGATTACTGAATGGTTCAAAGCTGTTCAAGGGGTTGAGATGCTGTGGTATGAATGTCACTAGGCCTATAATATGACCTAGGCTGCCCCTTCCATAGATTGGAATTTGAAAGTTGTCAGTAGGTCAAAAGTTGTCCAGGATTTTGCTTCAGAAACTATTGCTCAAAGAAAACGCTGTATACTTTGTCTAGTCTCAATAGTTGTATGTATGAATATTTGAGAATCTTAAATTATGTTTCTCTGTGCGTCTCTCCATCGATATTTCGAGGGTACATCTTGCCATCAACTGAATCTTGCAACTTTCCTTTGTAATATGGACTAGGTAGGAGACTATGGCAATTCTTTCCCCAATCACGGCTCAGGAGCATTTTCGTCTTTGGGGATCGAGCCTTATAAATTCGGTGGCCTGAAAATAATGTCTTTTTTTTTTTAAACCTATCCTCAAGAATTCACGGGTATTCAGTTCATCCATGTCATATATTGCATTTCCCTCATCAATTTAAACTGAAAATACTAGAAGATTACTGAATGGTTCAAAGCTGTTCAAGGGGTTGAGATGCTGTGGTATGAATGTCACTAGGCCTATAATATGACCTAGGCTGCCCCTTCCATAGATTGGAATTTGAAAGTTGTCAGTAGGTCAAAAGTTGTCCAGGATTTTGCTTCAGAAACTATTGCTCAAAGAAAACGCTGTATACTTTGTCTAGTCTCAATAGTTGTATGTATGAATATTTGAGAATCTTAAATTATGTTTCTCTGTGCGTCTCTCCATCGATATTTCGAGGGTACATCTTGCCATCAACTGAATCTTGCAACTTTCCTTTGTAATATGGACTAGGTAGGAGACTATGACAATTCTTTCCCCAATCACGGCTCAGGAGCATTTTCGTTTTTGGGGATCGAGCCTTATAAATTCGGTGGCCTGAAAAAAATGGCTTTTTTTTTTAAACCTATCCTCTAAAATTCACCGGTATTCAGTTCATCCATGTCATATATTGCATTTCCCTCATCAATTTAAACTGAAAATACTAGAAGATTACTGAATGGTTCAAAGCTGTTCAAGGGGTTGAGATGCTGTGGTATGAATGTCACTAGGCCTATAATATGACCTAGGCTGCCCCTTCCATAGATTGGAATTTGAAAGTTGTCAGTAGGTCAAAAGTTGTCCAGGATTTTGCTTCAGAAACTATTGCTCAAAGAAAACGCTGTATACTTTGTCTAGTCTCAATAGTTGTATGTATGAATATTTGAGAATCTTAAATTATGTTTCTCTGTGCGTCTCTCCATCGATATTTCGAGGGTACATCTTGCCATCAACTGAATCTTGCAACTTTCCTTTGTAATATGGACTAGGTAGGAGACTATGGCAATTCTTTCCCCAATCACGGCTCAGGAGCATTTTCGTCTTTGGGGATCGAGCCTTATAAATTCGGTGGCCTGAAAATAATGTCTTTTTTTTTTTAAACCTATCCTCAAGAATTCACGGGTATTCAGTTCATCCATGTCATATATTGCATTTCCCTCATCAATTTAAACTGAAAATACTAGAAGATTACTGAATGGTTCAAAGCTGTTCAAGGGGTTGAGATGCTGTGGTATGAATGTCACTAGGCCTATAATATGACCTAGGCTGCCCCTTCCATAGATTGGAATTTGAAAGTTGTCAGTAGGTCAAAAGTTGTCCAGGATTTTGCTTCAGAAACTATTGCTCAAAGAAAACGCTGTATACTTTGTCTAGTCTCAATAGTTGTATGTATGAATATTTGAGAATCTTAAATTATGTTTCTCTGTGCGTCTCTCCATCGATATTTCGAGGGTACATCTTGCCATCAACTGAATCTTGCAACTTTCCTTTGTAATATGGACTAGGTAGGAGACTATGACAATTCTTTCCCCAATCACGGCTCAGGAGCATTTTCGTTTTTGGGGATCGAGCCTTATAAATTCGGTGGCCTGAAAAAAATGGCTTTTTTTTTTAAACCTATCCTCTAAAATTCACCGGTATTCAGTTCATCCATGTCATATATTGCATTTCCCTCATCAATTTAAACTGAAAATACTAGAAGATTACTGAATGGTTCAAAGCTGTTCAAGGGGTTGAGATGCTGTGGTATGAATGTCACTAGGCCTATAATATGACCTAGGCTGCCCCTTCCATAGATTGGAATTTGAAAGTTGTCAGTAGGTCAAAAGTTGTCCAGGATTTTGCTTCAGAAACTATTGCTCAAAGAAAACGCTGTATACTTTGTCTAGTCTCAATAGTTGTATGTATGAATATTTGAGAATCTTAAATTATGTTTCTCTGTGCGTCTCTCCATCGATATTTCGAGGGTACATCTTGCCATCAACTGAATCTTGCAACTTTCCTTTGTAATATGGACTAGGTAGGAGACTATGGCAATTCTTTCCCCAATCACGGCTCAGGAGCATTTTCGTCTTTGGGGATCGAGCCTTATAAATTCGGTGGCCTGAAAATAATGTCTTTTTTTTTTTAAACCTATCCTCAAGAATTCACGGGTATTCAGTTCATCCATGTCATATATTGCATTTCCCTCATCAATTTAAACTGAAAATACTAGAAGATTACTGAATGGTTCAAAGCTGTTCAAGGGGTTGAGATGCTGTGGTATGAATGTCACTAGGCCTATAATATGACCTAGGCTGCCCCTTCCATAGATTGGAATTTGAAAGTTGTCAGTAGGTCAAAAGTTGTCCAGGATTTTGCTTCAGAAACTATTGCTCAAAGAAAACGCTGTATACTTTGTCTAGTCTCAATAGTTGTATGTATGAATATTTGAGAATCTTAAATTATGTTTCTCTGTGCGTCTCTCCATCGATATTTCGAGGGTACATCTTGCCATCAACTGAATCTTGCAACTTTCCTTTGTAATATGGACTAGGTAGGAGACTATGACAATTCTTTCCCCAATCACGGCTCAGGAGCATTTTCGTTTTTGGGGATCGAGCCTTATAAATTCGGTGGCCTGAAAAAAATGGCTTTTTTTTTTAAACCTATCCTCTAAAATTCACCGGTATTCAGTTCATCCATGTCATATATTGCATTTCCCTCATCAATTTAAACTGAAAATACTAGAAGATTACTGAATGGTTCAAAGCTGTTCAAGGGGTTGAGATGCTGTGGTATGAATGTCACTAGGCCTATAATATGACCTAGGCTGCCCCTTCCATAGATTGGAATTTGAAAGTTGTCAGTAGGTCAAAAGTTGTCCAGGATTTTGCTTCAGAAACTATTGCTCAAAGAAAACGCTGTATACTTTGTCTAGTCTCAATAGTTGTATGTATGAATATTTGAGAATCTTAAATTATGTTTCTCTGTGCGTCTCTCCATCGATATTTCGAGGGTACATCTTGCCATCAACTTAATCTTGCAACTTTCCTTTGTAATATGGACTAGGTAGGAGACTATGGCAATTCTTTCCCCAATCACGGCTCAGGAGCATTTTCGTTTTTGGGGATCGAGCCTTATAAATTCGGTGGCCTGAAAATAATGTCTTTTTTTTTTTAAACCTATCCTCAAGAATTCACGGGTATTCAGTTCATCCATGTCATATATTGCATTTCCCTCATCAATTTAAACTGAAAATACTAGAAGATTACTGAATGGTTCAAAGCTGTTCAAGGGGTTGAGATGCTGTGGTATGAATGTCACTAGGCCTATAATATGACCTAGGCTGCCCCTTCCATAGATTGGAATTTGAAAGTTGTCAGTAGGTCAAAAGTTGTCCAGGATTTTGCTTCAGAAACTATTGCTCAAAGAAAACGCTGTATACTTTGTCTAGTCTCAATAGTTGTATGTATGAATATTTGAGAATCTTAAATTATGTTTCTCTGTGCGTCTCTCCATCGATATTTCGAGGGTACATCTTGCCATCAACTTAATCTTGCAACTTTCCTTTGTAATATGGACTAGGTAGGAGACTATGGCAATTCTTTCCCCAATCACGGCTCAGGAGCATTTTCGTTTTTGGGGATCGAGCCTTATAAATTCGGTGGCCTGAAAATAATGTCTTTTTTTTTTTAAACCTATCCTCAAGAATTCACGGGTATTCAGTTCATCCATGTCATATATTGCATTTCCCTCATCAATTTAAACTGAAAATACTAGAAGATTACTGAATGGTTCAAAGCTGTTCAAGGGGTTGAGATGCTGTGGTATGAATGTCACTAGGCCTATAATATGACCTAGGCTGCCCCTTCCATAGATTGGAATTTGAAAGTTGTCAGTAGGTCAAAAGTTGTCCAGGATTTTGCTTCAGAAACTTTTGCTCAAAGAAAACGCTGTATACTTTGTCTAGTCTCAATAGTTGTATGTATGAATATTTGAGAATCTTAAATTATGTTTCTCTGTGCGTCTCTCCATCGATATTTCGAGGGTACATCTTGCCATCAACTGAATCTTGCAACTTTCCTTTGTAATATGGACTAGGTAGGAGACTATGGCAATTCTTTCCCCAATCACGGCTCAGGAGCATTTTCGTCTTTGGGGATCGAGCCTTATAAATTCGGTGGCCTGAAAATAATGTCTTTTTTTTTTTAAACCTATCCTCAAGAATTCACGGGTATTCAGTTCATCCATGTCATATATTGCATTTCCCTCATCAATTTAAACTGAAAATACTAGAAGATTACTGAATGGTTCAAAGCTGTTCAAGGGGTTGAGATGCTGTGGTATGAATGTCACTAGGCCTATAATATGACCTAGGCTGCCCCTTCCATAGATTGGAATTTGAAAGTTGTCAGTAGGTCAAAAGTTGTCCAGGATTTTGCTTCAGAAACTATTGCTCAAAGAAAACGCTGTATACTTTGTCTAGTCTCAATAGTTGTATGTATGAATATTTGAGAATCTTAAATTATGTTTCTCTGTGCGTCTCTCCATCGATATTTCGAGGGTACATCTTGCCATCAACTGAATCTTGCAACTTTCCTTTGTAATATGGACTAGGTAGGAGACTATGGCAATTCTTTCCCCAATCACGGCTCAGGAGCATTTTCGTCTTTGGGGATCGAGCCTTATAAATTCGGTGGCCTGAAAATAATGTCTTTTTTTTTTTAAACCTATCCTCAAGAATTCACGGGTATTCAGTTCATCCATGTCATATATTGCATTTCCCTCATCAATTTAAACTGAAAATACTAGAAGATTACTGAATGGTTCAAAGCTGTTCAAGGGGTTGAGATGCTGTGGTATGAATGTCACTAGGCCTATAATATGACCTAGGCTGCCCCTTCCATAGATTGGAATTTGAAAGTTGTCAGTAGGTCAAAAGTTGTCCAGGATTTTGCTTCAGAAACTATTGCTCAAAGAAAACGCTGTATACTTTGTCTAGTCTCAATAGTTGTATGTATGAATATTTGAGAATCTTAAATTATGTTTCTCTGTGCGTCTCTCCATCGATATTTCGAGGGTACATCTTGCCATCTACTGAATCTTGCAACTTTCCTTTGTAATATGGACTAGGTAGGAGACTATGGCAATTCTTTCCCCAATCACGGCTCAGGAGCATTTTCGTTTTTGGGGATCGAGCCTTATAAATTCGGTGGCCTGAAAATAATGGCTTTTTTTTTAAACCTATCCTCTAAAATTCACCGGTATTCAGTTCATCCATGTCATATATTGCATTTCCCTCATCAATTTAAACTGAAAATACTAGAAGATTACTGAATGGTTCAAAGCTGTTCAAGGGGTTTAGATGCTGTGGTATGAATGTCACTAGGCCTATAATATGACCTAGGCTGCCCCTTCCATAGATTGGAATTTGAAAGTTGTCAGTAGGTCAAAAGTTGTCCAGGATTTTGCTTCAGAAACTATTGCTCAATGAAAACGCTGTATACTTTGTCTAGTCTCAATAGTTGTATGTATGAATATTTGAGAATCTTAAATTATGTTTCTCTGTGCGTCTCTCCATCGATATTTCGAGGGTACATCTTGCCATCAACTGAATCTTGCAACTTTCCTTTGTAATATGGACTAGGTAGGAGACTATGGCAATTCTTTCCCCAATCACGGCTCAGGAGCATTTTCGTCTTTGGGGATCGAGCCTTATAAATTCGGTGGCCTGAAAATAATGTCTTTTTTTTTTAAACCTATCCTCAAGAATTCACGGGTATTCAGTTCATCCATGTCATATATTGCATTTCCCTCATCAATTTAAACTGAAAATACTAGAAGATTACTGAATGGTTCAAAGCTGTTCAAGGGGTTGAGATGCTGTGGTATGAATGTCACTAGGCCTATAATATGACCTAGGCTGCCCCTTCCATAGATTGGAATTTGAAAGTTGTCAGTAGGTCAAAAGTTGTCCAGGATTTTGCTTCAGAAACTATTGCTCAAAGAAAACGCTGTATACTTTGTCTAGTCTCAATAGTTGTATGTATGAATATTTGAGAATCTTAAATTATGTTTCTCTGTGCGTCTCTCCATCGATATTTCGAGGGTACATCTTGCCATCAACTGAATCTTGCAACTTTCCTTTGTAATATGGACTAGGTAGGAGACTATGGCAATTCTTTCCCCAATCACGGCTCAGGAGCATTTTCGTTTTTGGGGATCGAGCCTTATAAATTCGGTGGCCTGAAAAAAATGTCTTTTTTTTTTCAAACCTATCCTCAAGAATTCACGGGTATTCAGTTCATCCATGTCATATATTGCTTTTCCCTCATCAATTTAAACTGAAAATACTAGAAGATTACTGAATGGTTCAAAGCTGTTCAAGGGGTTGAGATGCTGTGGTATGAATGTCACTAGGCCTATAATATGACCTAGGCTGCCCCTTCCATAGATTGGAATTTGAAAGTTGTCAGTAGGTCAAAAGTTGTCCAGGATTTTGCTTCAGAAACTATTGCTCAAAGAAAACGCTGTATACTTTGTCTAGTCTCAATAGTTGTATGTATGAATATTTGAGAATCTTAAATTATGTTTCTCTGTGCGTCTCTCCATCGATATTTCGAGGGTACATCTTGCCATCAACTGAATCTTGCAACTTTCCTTTGTAATATGGACTAGGTAGGAGACTATGGCAATTCTTTCCCCAATCACGGCTCAGGAGCATTTTCGTTTTTGGGGATCGAGCCTTATAAATTCGGTGGCCTGAAAAAAATGTCTTTTTTTTTCAAACCTATCCTCAAGAATTCACGGGTATTCAGTTCATCCATGTCATATATTGCTTTTCCCTCATCAATTTAAACTGAAAATACTAGAAGATTACTGAATGGTTCAAAGCTGTTCAAGGGGTTGAGATGCTGTGGTATGAATGTCACTAGGCCTATAATATGACCTAGGCTGCCCCTTCCATAGATTGGAATTTGAAAGTTGTCAGTAGGTCAAAAGTTGTCCAGGATTTTGCTTCAGAAACTATTGCTCAAAGAAAACGCTGTATACTTTGTCTAGTCTCAATAGTTGTATGTATGAATATTTGAGAATCTTAAATTATGTTTCTCTGTGCGTCTCTCCATCGATATTTCGAGGGTACATCTTGCCATCAACTGAATCTTGCAACTTTCCTTTGTAATATGGACTAGGTAGGAGACTATGGCAATTCTTTCCCCAATCACGGCTCAGGAGCATTTTCGTTTTTGGGGATCGAGCCTTATAAATTCGGTGGCCTGAAAAAAATGTCTTTTTTTTTTTAAACCTATCCTCAAGAATTCACGGGTATTCAGTTCATCCATGTCATATATTGCATTTCCCTCATCAATTTAAACTGAAAATACTAGAAGATTACTGAATGGTTCAAAGCTGTTCAAGGGGTTGAGATGCTGTGGTATGAATGTCACTAGGCCTATAATATGACCTAGGCTGCCCCTTCCATAGATTGGAATTTGAAAGTTGTCAGTAGGTCAAAAGTTGTCCAGGATTTTGCTTCAGAAACTTTTGCTCAAAGAAAACGCTGTATACTTTGTCTAGTCTCAATAGTTGTATGTATGAATATTTGAGAATCTTAAATTATGTTTCTCTGTGCGTCTCTCCATCGATATTTCGAGGGTACATCTTGCCATCAACTGAATCTTGCAACTTTCCTTTGTAATATGGACTAGGTAGGAGACTATGGCAATTCTTTCCCCAATCACGGCTCAGGAGCATTTTCGTCTTTGGGGATCGAGCCTTATAAATTCGGTGGCCTGAAAATAATGTCTTTTTTTTTTTAAACCTATCCTCAAGAATTCACGGGTATTCAGTTCATCCATGTCATATATTGCATTTCCCTCATCAATTTAAACTGAAAATACTAGAAGATTACTGAATGGTTCAAAGCTGTTCAAGGGGTTGAGATGCTGTGGTATGAATGTCACTAGGCCTATAATATGACCTAGGCTGCCCCTTCCATAGATTGGAATTTGAAAGTTGTCAGTAGGTCAAAAGTTGTCCAGGATTTTGCTTCAGAAACTATTGCTCAAAGAAAACGCTGTATACTTTGTCTAGTCTCAATAGTTGTATGTATGAATATTTGAGAATCTTAAATTATGTTTCTCTGTGCGTCTCTCCATCGATATTTCGAGGGTACATCTTGCCATCAACTGAATCTTGCAACTTTCCTTTGTAATATGGACTAGGTAGGAGACTATGGCAATTCTTTCCCCAATCACGGCTCAGGAGCATTTTCGTCTTTGGGGATCGAGCCTTATAAATTCGGTGGCCTGAAAATAATGTCTTTTTTTTTTTAAACCTATCCTCAAGAATTCACGGGTATTCAGTTCATCCATGTCATATATTGCATTTCCCTCATCAATTTAAACTGAAAATACTAGAAGATTACTGAATGGTTCAAAGCTGTTCAAGGGGTTGAGATGCTGTGGTATGAATGTCACTAGGCCTATAATATGACCTAGGCTGCCCCTTCCATAGATTGGAATTTGAAAGTTGTCAGTAGGTCAAAAGTTGTCCAGGATTTTGCTTCAGAAACTATTGCTCAAAGAAAACGCTGTATACTTTGTCTAGTCTCAATAGTTGTATGTATGAATATTTGAGAATCTTAAATTATGTTTCTCTGTGCGTCTCTCCATCGATATTTCGAGGGTACATCTTGCCATCTACTGAATCTTGCAACTTTCCTTTGTAATATGGACTAGGTAGGAGACTATGGCAATTCTTTCCCCAATCACGGCTCAGGAGCATTTTCGTTTTTGGGGATCGAGCCTTATAAATTCGGTGGCCTGAAAATAATGGCTTTTTTTTTAAACCTATCCTCTAAAATTCACCGGTATTCAGTTCATCCATGTCATATATTGCTTTTCCCTCATCAATTTAAACTGAAAATACTAGAAGATTACTGAATGGTTCAAAGCTGTTCAAGGGGTTGAGATGCTGTGGTATGAATGTCACTAGGCCTATAATATGACCTAGGCTGCCCCTTCCATAGATTGGAATTTGAAAGTTGTCAGTAGGTCAAAAGTTGTCCAGGATTTTGCTTCAGAAACTATTGCTCAAAGAAAACGCTGTATACTTTGTCTAGTCTCAATAGTTGTATGTATGAATATTTGAGAATCTTAAATTATGTTTCTCTGTGCGTCTCTCCATCGATATTTCGAGGGTACATCTTGCCATCAACTGAATCTTGCAACTTTCCTTTGTAATATGGACTAGGTAGGAGACTATGGCAATTCTTTCCCCAATCACGGCTCAGGAGCATTTTCGTTTTTGGGGATCGAGCCTTATAAATTCGGTGGCCTGAAAATAATGTCTTTTTTTTTTTAAACCTATCCTCAAAAATTCACCCGTATTCAGTTCATCCATGTCATATATTGCATTTCCCTCATCAATTTAAACTGAAAATACTAGAAGATTACTGAATGGTTCAAAGCTGTTCAAGGGGTTGAGATGCTGTGGTATGAATGTCACTAGGCCTATAATATGACCTAGGCTGCCCCTTCCATAGATTGGAATTTGAAAGTTGTCAGTAGGTCAAAAGTTGTCCAGGATTTTGCTTCAGAAACTATTGCTCAAAGAAAACGCTGTATACTTTGTCTAGTCTCAATAGTTGTATGTATGAATATTTGAGAATCTTAAATTATGTTTCTCTGTGCGTCTCTCCATCGATATTTCGAGGGTACATCTTGCCATAAACTGAATCTTGCAACTTTCCTTTGTAATATGGACTAGGTAGGAGACTATGGCAATTCTTTCCCCAATCACGGCTCAGGAGCATTTTCGTTTTTGGGGATCGAGCCTTATAAATTCGGTGGCCTGAAAATAATGTCTTTTTTTTTTTAAACCTATCCTCAAAAATTCACCCGTATTCAGTTCATCCATGTCATATATTGCATTTCCCTCATCAATTTAAACTGAAAATACTAGAAGATTACTGAATGGTTCAAAGCTGTTCAAGGGGTTGAGATGCTGTGGTATGAATGTCACTAGGCCTATAATATGACCTAGGCTGCCCCTTCCATAGATTGGAATTTGAAAGTTGTCAGTAGGTCAAAAGTTGTCCAGGATTTTGCTTCAGAAACTATTGCTCAAAGAAAACGCTGTATACTTTGTCTAGTCTCAATAGTTGTATGTATGAATATTTGAGAATCTTAAATTATGTTTCTCTGTGCGTCTCTCCATCGATATTTCGAGGGTACATCTTGCCATCAACTGAATCTTGCAACTTTCCTTTGTAATATGGACTAGGTAGGAGACTATGGCAATTCTTTCCCCAATCACGGCTCAGGAGCATTTTCGTTTTTGGGGATCGAGCCTTATAAATTCGGTGGCCTGAAAAAAATGTCTTTTTTTTTTTAAACCTATCCTCAAGAATTCACGGGTATTCAGTTCATCCATGTCATATATTGCATTTCCCTCATCAATTTAAACTGAAAATACTAGAAGATTACTGAATGGTTCAAAGCTGTTCAAGGGGTTGAGATGCTGTGGTATGAATGTCACTAGGCCTATAATATGACCTAGGCTGCCCCTTCCATAGATTGGAATTTGAAAGTTGTCAGTAGGTCAAAAGTTGTCCAGGATTTTGCTTCAGAAACTTTTGCTCAAAGAAAACGCTGTATACTTTGTCTAGTCTCAATAGTTGTATGTATGAATATTTGAGAATCTTAAATTATGTTTCTCTGTGCGTCTCTCCATCGATATTTCGAGGGTACATCTTGCCATCAACTGAATCTTGCAACTTTCCTTTGTAATATGGACTAGGTAGGAGACTATGGCAATTCTTTCCCCAATCACGGCTCAGGAGCATTTTCGTCTTTGGGGATCGAGCCTTATAAATTCGGTGGCCTGAAAATAATGTCTTTTTTTTTTTAAACCTATCCTCAAGAATTCACGGGTATTCAGTTCATCCATGTCATATATTGCATTTCCCTCATCAATTTAAACTGAAAATACTAGAAGATTACTGAATGGTTCAAAGCTGTTCAAGGGGTTGAGATGCTGTGGTATGAATGTCACTAGGCCTATAATATGACCTAGGCTGCCCCTTCCATAGATTGGAATTTGAAAGTTGTCAGTAGGTCAAAAGTTGTCCAGGATTTTGCTTCAGAAACTATTGCTCAAAGAAAACGCTGTATACTTTGTCTAGTCTCAATAGTTGTATGTATGAATATTTGAGAATCTTAAATTATGTTTCTCTGTGCGTCTCTCCATCGATATTTCGAGGGTACATCTTGCCATCAACTGAATCTTGCAACTTTCCTTTGTAATATGGACTAGGTAGGAGACTATGGCAATTCTTTCCCCAATCACGGCTCAGGAGCATTTTCGTCTTTGGGGATCGAGCCTTATAAATTCGGTGGCCTGAAAATAATGTCTTTTTTTTTTTAAACCTATCCTCAAGAATTCACGGGTATTCAGTTCATCCATGTCATATATTGCATTTCCCTCATCAATTTAAACTGAAAATACTAGAAGATTACTGAATGGTTCAAAGCTGTTCAAGGGGTTGAGATGCTGTGGTATGAATGTCACTAGGCCTATAATATGACCTAGGCTGCCCCTTCCATAGATTGGAATTTGAAAGTTGTCAGTAGGTCAAAAGTTGTCCAGGATTTTGCTTCAGAAACTATTGCTCAAAGAAAACGCTGTATACTTTGTCTAGTCTCAATAGTTGTATGTATGAATATTTGAGAATCTTAAATTATGTTTCTCTGTGCGTCTCTCCATCGATATTTCGAGGGTACATCTTGCCATCTACTGAATCTTGCAACTTTCCTTTGTAATATGGACTAGGTAGGAGACTATGGCAATTCTTTCCCCAATCACGGCTCAGGAGCATTTTCGTTTTTGGGGATCGAGCCTTATAAATTCGGTGGCCTGAAAATAATGGCTTTTTTTTTAAACCTATCCTCTAAAATTCACCGGTATTCAGTTCATCCATGTCATATATTGCTTTTCCCTCATCAATTTAAACTGAAAATACTAGAAGATTACTGAATGGTTCAAAGCTGTTCAAGGGGTTGAGATGCTGTGGTATGAATGTCACTAGGCCTATAATATGACCTAGGCTGCCCCTTCCATAGATTGGAATTTGAAAGTTGTCAGTAGGTCAAAAGTTGTCCAGGATTTTGCTTCAGAAACTATTGCTCAAAGAAAACGCTGTATACTTTGTCTAGTCTCAATAGTTGTATGTATGAATATTTGAGAATCTTAAATTATGTTTCTCTGTGCGTCTCTCCATCGATATTTCGAGGGTACATCTTGCCATCAACTGAATCTTGCAACTTTCCTTTGTAATATGGACTAGGTAGGAGACTATGGCAATTCCTTCCCCAATCACGGCTCAGGAGCATTTTCGTTTTTGGGGATCGAGCCTTATAAATTCGGTGGCCTGAAAAAAATGTCTTTTTTTTTTTAAACCTATCCTCAAGAATTCACGGGTATTCAGTTCATCCATGTCATATATTGCATTTCCCTCATCAATTTAAACTGAAAATACTAGAAGATTACTGAATGGTTCAAAGCTGTTCAAGGGGTTGAGATGCTGTGGTATGAATGTCACTAGGCCTATAATATGACCTAGGCTGCCCCTTCCATAGATTGGAATTTGAAAGTTGTCAGTAGGTCAAAAGTTGTCCAGGATTTTGCTTCAGAAACTATTGCTCAAAGAAAACGCTGTATACTTTGTCTAGTCTCAATAGTTGTATGTATGAATATTTGAGAATCTTAAATTATGTTTCTCTGTGCGTCTCTCCATCGATATTTCGAGGGTACATCTTGCCATCAACTGAATCTTGCAACTTTCCTTTGTAATATGGACTAGGTAGGAGACTATGGCAATTCTTTCCCCAATCACGGCTCAGGAGCATTTTCGTCTTTGGGGATCGAGCCTTATAAATTCGGTGGCCTGAAAATAATGTCTTTTTTTTTTTAAACCTATCCTCAAGAATTCACGGGTATTCAGTTCATCCATGTCATATATTGCATTTCCCTCATCAATTTAAACTGAAAATACTAGAAGATTACTGAATGGTTCAAAGCTGTTCAAGGGGTTGAGATGCTGTGGTATGAATGTCACTAGGCCTATAATATGACCTAGGCTGCCCCTTCCATAGATTGGAATTTGAAAGTTGTCAGTAGGTCAAAAGTTGTCCAGGATTTTGCTTCAGAAACTATTGCTCAAAGAAAACGCTGTATACTTTGTCTAGTCTCAATAGTTGTATGTATGAATATTTGAGAATCTTAAATTATGTTTCTCTGTGCGTCTCTCCATCGATATTTCGAGGGTACATCTTGCCATCAACTGAATCTTGCAACTTTCCTTTGTAATATGGACTAGGTAGGAGACTATGGCAATTCTTTCCCCAATCACGGCTCAGGAGCATTTTCGTCTTTGGGGATCGAGCCTTATAAATTCGGTGGCCTGAAAATAATGTCTTTTTTTTTTTAAACCTATCCTCAAGAATTCACGGGTATTCAGTTCATCCATGTCATATATTGCATTTCCCTCATCAATTTAAACTGAAAATACTAGAAGATTACTGAATGGTTCAAAGCTGTTCAAGGGGTTGAGATGCTGTGGTATGAATGTCACTAGGCCTATAATATGACCTAGGCTGCCCCTTCCATAGATTGGAATTTGAAAGTTGTCAGTAGGTCAAAAGTTGTCCAGGATTTTGCTTCAGAAACTATTGCTCAAAGAAAACGCTGTATACTTTGTCTAGTCTCAATAGTTGTATGTATGAATATTTGAGAATCTTAAATTATGTTTCTCTGTGCGTCTCTCCATCGATATTTCGAGGGTACATCTTGCCATCTACTGAATCTTGCAACTTTCCTTTGTAATATGGACTAGGTAGGAGACTATGGCAATTCTTTCCCCAATCACGGCTCAGGAGCATTTTCGTTTTTGGGGATCGAGCCTTATAAATTCGGTGGCCTGAAAATAATGGCTTTTTTTTTAAACCTATCCTCTAAAATTCACCGGTATTCAGTTCATCCATGTCATATATTGCATTTCCCTCATCAATTTAAACTGAAAATACTAGAAGATTACTGAATGGTTCAAAGCTGTTCAAGGGGTTGAGATGCTGTGGTATGAATGTCACTAGGCCTATAATATGACCTAGGCTGCCCCTTCCATAGATTGGAATTTGAAAGTTGTCAGTAGGTCAAAAGTTGTCCAGGATTTTGCTTCAGAAACTATTGCTCAAAGAAAACGCTGTATACTTTGTCTAGTCTCAATAGTTGTATGTATGAATATTTGAGAATCTTAAATTATGTTTCTCTGTGCGTCTCTCCATCGATATTTCGAGGGTACATCTTGCCATCAACTGAATCTTGCAACTTTCCTTTGTAGTATGGACTAGGTAGGAGACTATGGCAATTCTTTCCCCAATCACGGCTCAGGAGCATTTTCGTTTTTGGGGATCGAGCCTTATAAATTCGGTGGCCTGAAAAAAATGGCTTTTTTTTTCAAACCTATCCTCAAGAATTCACGGGTATTCAGTTCATCCATGTCATATATTGCTTTTCCCTCATCAATTTAAACTGAAAATACTAGAAGATTACTGAATGGTTCAAAGCTGTTCAAGGGGTTGAGATGCTGTGGTATGAATGTCACTAGGCCTATAATATGACCTAGGCTGCCCCTTTCATAGATTGGAATTTGAAAGTTGTCAGTAGGTCAAAAGTTGTCCAGGATTTCTCTTCAGAAACTATTGCTCAAAGAAAACGCTGTATACTTTGTCTAGTCTCAATAGTTGTATGTATGAATATTTGAGAATCTTAAATTATGTTTCTCTGTGCGTCTCTCCATCGATATTTCGAGGGTACATCTTGCCATCAACTGAATCTTGCAACTTTCCTTTGTAATATGGACTAGGTAGGAGACTATGGCAATTCTTTCCCCAATCACGGCTCAGGAGCATTTTCGTTTTTGGGGATCGAGCCTTATAAATTCGGTGGCCTGAAAATAATGTCTTTTTTTTTTAAACCTATCCTCAAGAATTCACGGGTATTCAGTTCATCCATGTCATATATTGCATTTCCCTCATCAATTTAAACTGAAAATACTAGAAGATTACTGAATGGTTCAAAGCTGTTCAAGGGGTTGAGATGCTGTGGTATGAATGTCACTAGGCCTATAATATGACCTAGGCTGCCCCTTTCATAGATTGGAATTTGAAAGTTGTCAGTAGGTCAAAAGTTGTCCAGGATTTTGCTTCAGAAACTATTGCTCAAAGAAAACGCTGTATACTTTGTCTAGTCTCAATAGTTGTATGTATGAATATTTGAGAATCTTAAATTATGTTTCTCTGTGCGTCTCTCCATCGATATTTCGAGGGTACATCTTGCCATCAACTGAATCTTGCAACTTTCCTTTGTAATATGGACTAGGTAGGAGACTATGGCAATTCTTTCCCCAATCACGGCTCAGGAGCATTTTCGTTTTTGGGGATCGAGCCTTATAAATTCGGTGGCCTGAAAATAATGTCTTTTTTTTTTTAAACCTATCCTCAAAAATTCTCCCGTATTCAGTTCATCCATGTCATATATTGCATTTCCCTCATCAATTTAAACTGAAAATACTAGAAGATTACTGAATGGTTCAAAGCTGTTCAAGGGGTTGAGATGCTGTGGTATGAATGTCACTAGGCCTATAATATGACCTAGGCTGCCCCTTCCATAGATTGGAATTTGAAAGTTGTCAGTAGGTCAAAAGTTGTCCAGGATTTTGCTTCAGAAACTATTGCTCAAAGAAAACGCTGTATACTTTGTCTAGTCTCAATAGTTGTATGTATGAATATTTGAGAATCTTAAATTATGTTTCTCTGTGCGTCTCTCCATCGATATTTCGAGGGTACATCTTGCCATCAACTGAATCTTGCAACTTTCCTTTGTAATATGGACTAGGTAGGAGACTATGGCAATTCTTTCCCCAATCACGGCTCAGGAGCATTTTCGTTTTTGGGGATCGAGCCTTATAAATTCGGTGGCCTGAAAATAATGTCTTTTTTTTTTTAAACCTATCCTCAAGAATTCACCGGTATTCAGTTCATCCATGTCATATATTGCTTTTCCCTTATCAATTTAAACTGAAAATACTAGAAGATTACTGAATGGTTCAAAGCTGTTCAAGGGGTTGAGATGCTGTTGTATGAATGTCACTAGGCCTATAATATGACCTAGGCTGCCCCTTCCATAGATTGGAATTTGAAAGTTGTCAGTAGGTCAAAAGTTGTCCAGGATTTTGCTTCAGAAACTATTGCTCAAAGAAAACGCTGTATACTTTGTCTAGTCTCAATAGTTGTATGTATGAATATTTGAGAATCTTAAATTATGTTTCTCTGTGCGTCTCTCCATCGATATTTCGAGGGTACATCTTGCCATCAACTGAATCTTGCAACTTTCCTTTGTAATATGGACTAGGTAGGAGACTATGGCAATTCTTTCCCCAATCACGGCTCAGGAGCATTTTCGTTTTTGGGGATCGAGCCTTATAAATTCGGTGGCCTGAAAATAATGTCTTTTTTTTTTTAAACCTATCCTCAAGAATTCACGGGTATTCAGTTCATCCATGTCATATATTGCATTTCCCTCATCAATTTAAACTGAAAATACTAGAAGATTACTGAATGGTTCAAAGCTGTTCAAGGGGTTGAGATGCTGTGGTATGAATGTCACTAGGCCTATAATATGACCTAGGCTGCCCCTTCCATAGATTGGAATTTGAAAGTTGTCAGTAGGTCAAAAGTTGTCCAGGATTTTGCTTCAGAAACTTTTGCTCAAAGAAAACGCTGTATACTTTGTCTAGTCTCAATAGTTGTATGTATGAATATTTGAGAATCTTAAATTATGTTTCTCTGTGCGTCTCTCCATCGATATTTCGAGGGTACATCTTGCCATCAACTGAATCTTGCAACTTTCCTTTGTAATATGGACTAGGTAGGAGACTATGGCAATTCTTTCCCCAATCACGGCTCAGGAGCATTTTCGTCTTTGGGGATCGAGCCTTATAAATTCGGTGGCCTGAAAATAATGTCTTTTTTTTTTTAAACCTATCCTCAAGAATTCACGGGTATTCAGTTCATCCATGTCATATATTGCATTTCCCTCATCAATTTAAACTGAAAATACTAGAAGATTACTGAATGGTTCAAAGCTGTTCAAGGGGTTGAGATGCTGTGGTATGAATGTCACTAGGCCTATAATATGACCTAGGCTGCCCCTTCCATAGATTGGAATTTGAAAGTTGTCAGTAGGTCAAAAGTTGTCCAGGATTTTGCTTCAGAAACTATTGCTCAAAGAAAACGCTGTATACTTTGTCTAGTCTCAATAGTTGTATGTATGAATATTTGAGAATCTTAAATTATGTTTCTCTGTGCGTCTCTCCATCGATATTTCGAGGGTACATCTTGCCATCAACTGAATCTTGCAACTTTCCTTTGTAATATGGACTAGGTAGGAGACTATGGCAATTCTTTCCCCAATCACGGCTCAGGAGCATTTTCGTCTTTGGGGATCGAGCCTTATAAATTCGGTGGCCTGAAAATAATGTCTTTTTTTTTTTAAACCTATCCTCAAGAATTCACCGGTATTCAGTTCATCCATGTCATATATTGCTTTTCCCTTATCAATTTAAACTGAAAATACTAGAAGATTACTGAATGGTTCAAAGCTGTTCAAGGGGTTGAGATGCTGTGGTATGAATGTCACTAGGCCTATAATATGACCTAGGCTTCCCCTTCCATAGATTGGAATTTGAAAGTTGTCAGTAGGTCAAAAGTTGTCCAGGATTTTGCTTCAGAAACTATTGCTCAAAGAAAACGCTGTATACTTTGTCTAGTCTCAATAGTTGTATGTATGAATATTTGAGAATCTTAAATTATGTTTCTCTGTGCGTCTCTCCATCGATATTTCGAGGGTACATCTTGCCATCAACTGAATCTTGCAACTTTCCTTTGTAATATGGACTAGGTAGGAGACTATGGCAATTCTTTCCCCAATCACGGCTCAGGAGCATTTTCGTTTTTGGGGATCGAGCCTTATAAATTCGGTGGCCTGAAAATAATGTCTTTTTTTTTTAAACCTATCCTCAAAAATTCACCCGTATTCAGTTCATCCATGTCATATATTGCATTTCCCTCATCAATTTAAACTGAAAATACTAGAAGATTACTGAATGGTTCAAAGCTGTTCAAGGGGTTGAGATGCTGTGGTATGAATGTCACTAGGCCTATAATATGACCTAGGCTGCCCCTTCCATAGATTGGAATTTGAAAGTTGTCAGTAGGTCAAAAGTTGTCCAGGATTTTGCTTCAGAAACTATTGCTCAAAGAAAACGCTGTATACTTTGTCTAGTCTCAATAGTTGTATGTATGAATATTTGAGAATCTTAAATTATGTTTCTCTGTGCGTCTCTCCATCGATATTTCGAGGGTACATCTTGCCATCAACTGAATCTTGCAACTTTCCTTTGTAATATGGACTAGGTAGGAGACTATGGCAATTCTTTCCCCAATCACGGCTCAGGAGCATTTTCGTTTTTGGGGATCGAGCCTTATAAATTCGGTGGCCTGAAAATAATTGCTTTTTTTTTTAAACCTATCCTCTAAAATTCACCGGTATTCAGTTCATCCATGTCATATATTGCTTTTCCCTCATCAATTTAAACTGAAAATACTAGAAGATTACTGAATGGTTCAAAGCTGTTCAAGGGGTTGAGATGCTGTGGTATGAATGTCACTAGGCCTATAATATGACCTAGGCTGCCCCTTCCATAGATTGGAATTTGAAAGTTGTCAGTAGGTCAAAAGTTGTCCAGGATTTTGCTGCAGAAACTATTGCTCAAAGAAAACGCTGTATACTTTGTCTAGTCTCAATAGTTGTATGTATGAATATTTGAGAATCTTAAATTATGTTTCTCTGTGCGTCTCTCCATCGATATTTCGAGGGTACATCTTGCCATCAACTGAATCTTGCAACTTTCCTTTGTAATATGGACTAGGTAGGAGACTATGGCAATTCTTTCCCCAATCACGGCTCAGGAGCATTTTCGTTTTTGGGGATCGAGCCTTATAAATTCGGTGGCCTGAAAAAAATGTCTTTTTTTTTCAAACCTATCCTCAAGAATTCACCGGTATTCAGTTCATCCATGTCATATATTGCTTTTCCCTCATCAATTTAAACTGAAAATACTAGAAGATTACTGAATGGTTCAAAGCTGTTCAAGGGGTTGAGATGCTGTGGTATGAATGTCACTAGGCCTATAATATGACCTAGGCTGCCCCTTCCATAGATTGGAATTTGAAAGTTGTCAGTAGGTCAAAAGTTGTCCAGGATTTCTCTTCAGAAACTATTGCTCAAAGAAAACGCTGTATACTTTGTCTAGTCTCAATAGTTGTATGTATGAATATTTGAGAATCTTAAATTATGTTTCTCTGTGCGTCTCTCCATCGATATTTCGAGGGTACATCTTGCCATCAACTGAATCTTGCAACTTTCCTTTGTAATATGGACTAGGTAGGAGACTATGGCAATTCTTTCCCCAATCACGGCTCAGGAGCATTTTCGTTTTTGGGGATCGAGCCTTATAAATTCGGTGGCCTGAAAATAATGTCTTTTTTTTTTAAACCTATCCTCAAAAATTCACCCGTATTCAGTTCATCCATGTCATATATTGCATTTCCCTCATCAATTTAAACTGAAAATACTAGAAGATTACTGAATGGTTCAAAGCTGTTCAAGGGGTTGAGATGCTGTGGTATGAATGTCACTAGGCCTATAATATGACCTAGGCTGCCCCTTCCATAGATTGGAATTTGAAAGTTGTCAGTAGGTCAAAAGTTGTCCAGGATTTTGCTTCAGAAACTATTGCTCAAAGAAAACGCTGTATACTTTGTCTAGTCTCAATAGTTGTATGTATGAATATTTGAGAATCTTAAATTATGTTTCTCTGTGCGTCTCTCCATCGATATTTCGAGGGTACATCTTGC
This sequence comes from Aspidiotus destructor, assembly GCA_035079395.1. Taxonomy (NCBI): domain Eukaryota; kingdom Metazoa; phylum Arthropoda; class Insecta; order Hemiptera; family Diaspididae; genus Aspidiotus; species Aspidiotus destructor. The sequence goes on along the minus strand of JAVHKZ010000003.1, from coordinate 1,575,676 downwards.
CATCAACTGAATCTTGCAACTTTCCTTTGTAATATGGACTAGGTAGGAGACTATGGCAATTCTTTCCCCAATCACGGCTCAGGAGCATTTTCGTTTTTGGGGATCGAGCCTTATAAATTCGGTGGCCTGAAAATAATGGCTTTTTTTTTTAAACCTATCCTCTAAAATTCACCGGTATTCAGTTCATCCATGTCATATATTGCTTTTCCCTCATCAATTTAAACTGAAAATACTAGAAGATTACTGAATGGTTCAAAGCTGTTCAAGGGGTTGAGATGCTGTGGTATGAATGTCACTAGGCCTATAATATGACCTAGGCTGCCCCTTCCATAGATTGGAATTTGAAAGTTGTCAGTAGGTCAAAAGTTGTCCAGGATTTTGCTTCAGAAACTATTGCTCAAAGAAAACGCTGTATACTTTGTCTAGTCTCAATAGTTGTATGTATGAATATTTGAGAATCTTAAATTATGTTTCTCTGTGCGTCTCTCCATCGATATTTCGAGGGTACATCTTGCCATCAACTGAATCTTGCAACTTTCCTTTGTAATATGGACTAGGTAGGAGACTATGGCAATTCTTTCCCCAATCACGGCTCAGGAGCATTTTCGTTTTTGGGGATCGAGCCTTATAAATTCGGTGGCCTGAAAATAATGTCTTTTTTTTTTTAAACCTATCCTCAAGAATTCACCGGTATTCAGTTCATCCATGTCATATATTGCTTTTCCCTTATCAATTTAAACTGAAAATACTAGAAGATTACTGAATGGTTCAAAGCTGTTCAAGGGGTTGAGATGCTGTGGTATGAATGTCACTAGGCCTATAATATGACCTAGGCTGCCCCTTCCATAGATTGGAATTTGAAAGTTGTCAGTAGGTCAAAAGTTGTCCAGGATTTTGCTGCAGAAACTATTGCTCAAAGAAAACGCTGTATACTTTGTCTAGTCTCAATAGTTGTATGTATGAATATTTGAGAATCTTAAATTATGTTTCTCTGTGCGTCTCTCCATCGATATTTCGAGGGTACATCTTGCCATCAACTGAATCTTGCAACTTTCCTTTGTAATATGGACTAGGTAGGAGACTATGGCAATTCTTTCCCCAATCACGGCTCAGGAGCATTTTCGTTTTTGGGGATCGAGCCTTATAAATTCGGTGGCCTGAAAAAAATGTCTTTTTTTTTCAAACCTATCCTCAAGAATTCACCGGTATTCAGTTCATCCATGTCATATATTGCTTTTCCCTCATCAATTTAAACTGAAAATACTAGAAGATTACTGAATGGTTCAAAGCTGTTCAAGGGGTTGAGATGCTGTGGTATGAATGTCACTAGGCCTATAATATGACCTAGGCTGCCCCTTCCATAGATTGGAATTTGAAAGTTGTCAGTAGGTCAAAAGTTGTCCAGGATTTCTCTTCAGAAACTATTGCTCAAAGAAAACGCTGTATACTTTGTCTAGTCTCAATAGTTGTATGTATGAATATTTGAGAATCTTAAATTATGTTTCTCTGTGCGTCTCTCCATCGATATTTCGAGGGTACATCTTGCCATCAACTGAATCTTGCAACTTTCCTTTGTAATATGGACTAGGTAGGAGACTATGGCAATTCTTTCCCCAATCACGGCTCAGGAGCATTTTCGTTTTTGGGGATCGAGCCTTATAAATTCGGTGGCCTGAAAATAATGTCTTTTTTTTTTAAACCTATCCTCAAAAATTCACCCGTATTCAGTTCATCCATGTCATATATTGCATTTCCCTCATCAATTTAAACTGAAAATACTAGAAGATTACTGAATGGTTCAAAGCTGTTCAAGGGGTTGAGATGCTGTGGTATGAATGTCACTAGGCCTATAATATGACCTAGGCTGCCCCTTCCATAGATTGGAATTTGAAAGTTGTCAGTAGGTCAAAAGTTGTCCAGGATTTTGCTTCAGAAACTATTGCTCAAAGAAAACGCTGTATACTTTGTCTAGTCTCAATAGTTGTATGTATGAATATTTGAGAATCTTAAATTATGTTTCTCTGTGCGTCTCTCCATCGATATTTCGAGGGTACATCTTGCCATCAACTGAATCTTGCAACTTTCCTTTGTAATATGGACTAGGTAGGAGACTATGGCAATTCTTTCCCCAATCACGGCTCAGGAGCATTTTCGTTTTTGGGGATCGAGCCTTATAAATTCGGTGGCCTGAAAATAATGGCTTTTTTTTTTAAACCTATCCTCTAAAATTCACCGGTATTCAGTTCATCCATGTCATATATTGCTTTTCCCTCATCAATTTAAACTGAAAATACTAGAAGATTACTGAATGGTTCAAAGCTGTTCAAGGGGTTGAGATGCTGTGGTATGAATGTCACTAGGCCTATAATATGACCTAGGCTGCCCCTTCCATAGATTGGAATTTGAAAGTTGTCAGTAGGTCAAAAGTTGTCCAGGATTTTGCTTCAGAAACTATTGCTCAAAGAAAACGCTGTATACTTTGTCTAGTCTCAATAGTTGTATGTATGAATATTTGAGAATCTTAAATTATGTTTCTCTGTGCGTCTCTCCATCGATATTTCGAGGGTACATCTTGCCATCAACTGAATCTTGCAACTTTCCTTTGTAATATGGACTAGGTAGGAGACTATGGCAATTCTTTCCCCAATCACGGCTCAGGAGCATTTTCGTTTTTGGGGATCGAGCCTTATAAATTCGGTGGCCTGAAAATAATGTCTTTTTTTTTTTAAACCTATCCTCAAGAATTCACCGGTATTCAGTTCATCCATGTCATATATTGCTTTTCCCTTATCAATTTAAACTGAAAATACTAGAAGATTACTGAATGGTTCAAAGCTGTTCAAGGGGTTGAGATGCTGTGGTATGAATGTCACTAGGCCTATAATATGACCTAGGCTGCCCCTTCCATAGATTGGAATTTGAAAGTTGTCAGTAGGTCAAAAGTTGTCCAGGATTTTGCTTCAGAAACTATTGCTCAAAGAAAACGCTGTATACTTTGTCTAGTCTCAATAGTTGTATGTATGAATATTTGAGAATCTTAAATTATGTTTCTCTGTGCGTCTCTCCATCGATATTTCGAGGGTACATCTTGCCATCAACTGAATCTTGCAACTTTCCTTTGTAGTATGGACTAGGTAGGAGACTATGGCAATTCTTTCCCCAATCACGGCTCAGGAGCATTTTCGTTTTTGGGGATCGAGCCTTATAAATTCGGTGGCCTGAAAATAATGTCTTTTTTTTTTTAAACCTATCCTCAAAAATTCACCCGTATTCAGTTCATCCATGTCATATATTGCATTTCCCTCATCAATTTAAACTGAAAATACTAGAAGATTACTGAATGGTTCAAAGCTGTTCAAGGGGTTGAGATGCTGTGGTATGAATGTCACTAGGCCTATAATATGACCTAGGCTGCCCCTTCCATAGATTGGAATTTGAAAGTTGTCAGTAGGTCAAAAGTTGTCCAGGATTTTGCTTCAGAAACTATTGCTCAAAGAAAACGCTGTATACTTTGTCTAGTCTCAATAGTTGTATGTATGAATATTTGAGAATCTTAAATTATGTTTCTCTGTGCGTCTCTCCATCGATATTTCGAGGGTACATCTTGCCATCAACTGAATCTTGCAACTTTCCTTTGTAATATGGACTAGGTAGGAGACTATGGCAATTCTTTCCCCAATCACGGCTCAGGAGCATTTTCGTTTTTGGGGATCGAGCCTTATAAATTCGGTGGCCTGAAAATAATGGCTTTTTTTTTTAAACCTATCCTCTAAAATTCACCGGTATTCAGTTCATCCATGTCATATATTGCTTTTCCCTCATCAATTTAAACTGAAAATACTAGAAGATTACTGAATGGTTCAAAGCTGTTCAAGGGGTTGAGATGCTGTGGTATGAATGTCACTAGGCCTATAATATGACCTAGGCTGCCCCTTCCATAGATTGGAATTTGAAAGTTGTCAGTAGGTCAAAAGTTGTCCAGGATTTTGCTTCAGAAACTATTGCTCAAAGAAAACGCTGTATACTTTGTCTAGTCTCAATAGTTGTATGTATGAATATTTGAGAATCTTAAATTATGTTTCTCTGTGCGTCTCTCCATCGATATTTCGAGGGTACATCTTGCCATCAACTGAATCTTGCAACTTTCCTTTGTAATATGGACTAGGTAGGAGACTATGGCAATTCTTTCCCCAATCACGGCTCAGGAGCATTTTCGTTTTTGGGGATCGAGCCTTATAAATTCGGTGGCCTGAAAATAATGTCTTTTTTTTTTTAAACCTATCCTCAAGAATTCACCGGTATTCAGTTCATCCATGTCATATATTGCTTTTCCCTTATCAATTTAAACTGAAAATACTAGAAGATTACTGAATGGTTCAAAGCTGTTCAAGGGGTTGAGATGCTGTGGTATGAATGTCACTAGGCCTATAATATGACCTAGGCTGCCCCTTCCATAGATTGGAATTTGAAAGTTGTCAGTAGGTCAAAAGTTGTCCAGGATTTTGCTTCAGAAACTATTGCTCAAAGAAAACGCTGTATACTTTGTCTAGTCTCAATAGTTGTATGTATGAATATTTGAGAATCTTAAATTATGTTTCTCTGTGCGTCTCTCCATCGATATTTCGAGGGTACATCTTGCCATCAACTGAATCTTGCAACTTTCCTTTGTAGTATGGACTAGGTAGGAGACTATGGCAATTCTTTCCCCAATCACGGCTCAGGAGCATTTTCGTTTTTGGGGATCGAGCCTTATAAATTCGGTGGCCTGAAAATAATGTCTTTTTTTTTTTAAACCTATCCTCAAAAATTCACCCGTATTCAGTTCATCCATGTCATATATTGCATTTCCCTCATCAATTTAAACTGAAAATACTAGAAGATTACTGAATGGTTCAAAGCTGTTCAAGGGGTTGAGATGCTGTGGTATGAATGTCACTAGGCCTATAATATGACCTAGGCTGCCCCTTCCATAGATTGGAATTTGAAAGTTGTCAGTAGGTCAAAAGTTGTCCAGGATTTTGCTTCAGAAACTATTGCTCAAAGAAAACGCTGTATACTTTGTCTAGTCTCAATAGTTGTATGTATGAATATTTGAGAATCTTAAATTATGTTTCTCTGTGCGTCTCTCCATCGATATTTCGAGGGTACATCTTGCCATCAACTGAATCTTGCAACTTTCCTTTGTAATATGGACTAGGTAGGAGACTATGGCAATTCTTTCCCCAATCACGGCTCAGGAGCATTTTCGTTTTTGGGGATCGAGCCTTATAAATTCGGTGGCCTGAAAATAATGTCTTTTTTTTTTTAAACCTATCCTCAAAAATTCACCCGTATTCAGTTCATCCATGTCATATATTGCATTTCCCTCATCAATTTAAACTGAAAATACTAGAAGATTACTGAATGGTTCAAAGCTGTTCAAGGGGTTGAGATGCTGTGGTATGAATGTCACTAGGCCTATAATATGACCTAGGCTGCCCCTTCCATAGATTGGAATTTGAAAGTTGTCAGTAGGTCAAAAGTTGTCCAGGATTTTGCTTCAGAAACTATTGCTCAAAGAAAACGCTGTATACTTTGTCTAGTCTCAATAGTTGTATGTATGAATATTTGAGAATCTTAAATTATGTTTCTCTGTGCGTCTCTCCATCGATATTTCGAGGGTACATCTTGCCATCAACTGAATCTTGCAACTTTCCTTTGTAGTATGGACTAGGTAGGAGACTATGGCAATTCTTTCCCCAATCACGGCTCAGGAGCATTTTCGTTTTTGGGGATCGAGCCTTATAAATTCGGTGGCCTGAAAATAATGTCTTTTTTTTTTTAAACCTATCCTCAAAAATTCACCCGTATTCAGTTCATCCATGTCATATATTGCATTTCCCTCATCAATTTAAACTGAAAATACTAGAAGATTACTGAATGGTTCAAAGCTGTTCAAGGGGTTGAGATGCTGTGGTATGAATGTCACTAGGCCTATAATATGACCTAGGCTGCCCCTTCCATAGATTGGAATTTGAAAGTTGTCAGTAGGTCAAAAGTTGTCCAGGATTTTGCTTCAGAAACTATTGCTCAAAGAAAACGCTGTATACTTTGTCTAGTCTCAATAGTTGTATGTATGAATATTTGAGAATCTTAAATTATGTTTCTCTGTGCGTCTCTCCATCGATATTTCGAGGGTACATCTTGCCATCAACTGAATCTTGCAACTTTCCTTTGTAATATGGACTAGGTAGGAGACTATGGCAATTCTTTCCCCAATCATGGCTCAGGAGCATTTTCGTTTTTGGGGATCGAGCCTTATAAATTCGGTTGCCTGAAAATAATGTCTTTTTTTTTTTAAACCTATCCTCAAGAATTCACCGGTATTCAGTTCATCCATGTCATATATTGCTTTTCCCTTATCAATTTAAACTGAAAATACTAGAAGATTACTGAATGGTTCAAAGCTGTTCAAGGGGTTGAGATGCTGTGGTATGAATGTCACTAGGCCTATAATATGACCTAGGCTGCCCCTTCCATAGATTGGAATTTGAAAGTTGTCAGTAGGTCAAAAGTTGTCCAGGATTTCTCTTCAGAAACTATTGCTCAAAGAAAACGCTGTATACTTTGTCTAGTCTCAATAGTTGTATGTATGAATATTTGAGAATCTTAAATTATGTTTCTCTGTGCGTCTCTCCATCGATATTTCGAGGGTACATCTTGCCATCAACTGAATCTTGCAACTTTCCTTTGTAATATGGACTAGGTAGGAGACTATGGCAATTCTTTCCCCAATCACGGCTCAGGAGCATTTTCGTTTTTGGGGATCGAGCCTTATAAATTCGGTGGCCTGAAAAAAATGGCTTTTTTTTTAAACCTATCCTCTAAAATTCACCGGTATTCAGTTCATCCATGTCATATATTGCTTTTCCCTCATCAATTTAAACTGAAAATACTAGAAGATTACTGAATGGTTCAAAGCTGTTCAAGGGGTTGAGATGCTGTGGTATGAATGTCACTAGGCCTATAATATGACCTAGGCTGCCCCTTCCATAGATTGGAATTTGAAAGTTGTCAGTAGGTCAAAAGTTGTCCAGGATTTTGCTTCAGAAACTATTGCTCAAAGAAAACGCTGTATACTTTGTCTAGTCTCAATAGTTGTATGTATGAATATTTGAGAATCTTAAATTATGTTTCTCTGTGCGTCTCTCCATCGATATTTCGAGGGTACATCTTGCCATCAACTGAATCTTGCAACTTTCCTTTGTAGTATGGACTAGGTAGGAGACTATGGCAATTCTTTCCCCAATCACGGCTCAGGAGCATTTTCGTTTTTGGGGATCGAGCCTTATAAATTCGGTGGCCTGAAAAAAATGTCTTTTTTTTTCAAACCTATCCTCAAGAATTCACGGGTATTCAGTTCATCCATGTCATATATTGCATTTCCCTCATCAATTTAAACTGAAAATACTAGAAGATTACTGAATGGTTCAAAGCTGTTCAAGGGGTTGAGATGCTGTGGTATGAATGTCACTAGGCCTATAATATGACCTAGGCTGCCCCTTCCATAGATTGGAATTTGAAAGTTGTCAGTAGGTCAAAAGTTGTCCAGGATTTCTCTTCAGAAACTATTGCTCAAAGAAAACGCTGTATACTTTGTCTAGTCTCAATAGTTGTATGTATGAATATTTGAGAATCTTAAATTATGTTTCTCTGTGCGTCTCTCCATCGATATTTCGAGGGTACATCTTGCCATCAACTGAATCTTGCAACTTTCCTTTGTAATATGGACTAGGTAGGAGACTATGGCAATTCTTTCCCCAATCACGGCTCAGGAGCATTTTCGTTTTTGGGGATCGAGCCTTATAAATTCGGTGGCCTGAAAATAATGTCTTTTTTTTTTTAAACCTATCCTCAAGAATTCACCGGTATTCAGTTCATCCATGTCATATATTGCTTTTCCCTTATCAATTTAAACTGAAAATACTAGAAGATTACTGAATGGTTCAAAGCTGTTCAAGGGGTTGAGATGCTGTGGTATGAATGTCACTAGGCCTATAATATGACCTAGGCTGCCCCTTCCATAGATTGGAATTTGAAAGTTGTCAGTAGGTCAAAAGTTGTCCAGGATTTTGCTTCAGAAACTATTGCTCAAAGAAAACGCTGTATACTTTGTCTAGTCTCAATAGTTGTATGTATGAATATTTGAGAATCTTAAATTATGTTTCTCTGTGCGTCTCTCCATCGATATTTCGAGGGTACATCTTGCCATCAACTGAATCTTGCAACTTTCCTTTGTAATATGGACTAGGTAGGAGACTATGGCAATTCTTTCCCCAATCACGGCTCAGGAGCATTTTCGTTTTTGGGGATCGAGCCTTATAAATTCGGTGGCCTGAAAAAAATGGCTTTTTTTTTAAACCTATCCTCTAAAATTCACCGGTATTCAGTTCATCCATGTCATATATTGCTTTTCCCTCATCAATTTAAACTGAAAATACTAGAAGATTACTGAATGGTTCAAAGCTGTTCAAGGGGTTGAGATGCTGTGGTATGAATGTCACTAGGCCTATAATATGACCTAGGCTGCCCCTTCCATAGATTGGAATTTGAAAGTTGTCAGTAGGTCAAAAGTTGTCCAGGATTTTGCTTCAGAAACTATTGCTCAAAGAAAACGCTGTATACTTTGTCTAGTCTCAATAGTTGTATGTATGAATATTTGAGAATCTTAAATTATGTTTCTCTGTGCGTCTCTCCATCGATATTTCGAGGGTACATCTTGCCATCAACTGAATCTTGCAACTTTCCTTTGTAATATGGACTAGGTAGGAGACTATGGCAATTCTTTCCCCAATCACGGCTCAGGAGCATTTTCGTTTTTGGGGATCGAGCCTTATAAATTCGGTGGCCTGAAAGTAATGTCTTTTTTTTTTTAAACCTATCCTCAAGAATTCACCGGTATTCAGTTCATCCATGTCATATATTGCTTTTCCCTTATCAATTTAAACTGAAAATACTAGAAGATTACTGAATGGTTCAAAGCTGTTCAAGGGGTTGAGATGCTGTGGTATGAATGTCACTAGGCCTATAATATGACCTAGGCTGCCCCTTCCATAGATTGGAATTTGAAAGTTGTCAGTAGGTCAAAAGTTGTCCAGGATTTCTCTTCAGAAACTATTGCTCAAAGAAAACGCTGTATACTTTGTCTAGTCTCAATAGTTGTATGTATGAATATTTGAGAATCTTAAATTATGTTTCTCTGTGCGTCTCTCCATCGATATTTCGAGGGTACATCTTGCCATCAACTGAATCTTGCAACTTTCCTTTGTAATATGGACTAGGTAGGAGACTATGGCAATTCTTTCCCCAATCACGGCTCAGGAGCATTTTCGTTTTTGGGGATCGAGCCTTATAAATTCGGTGGCCTGAAAAAAATGGCTTTTTTTTTTAAACCTATCCTCTAAAATTCACCGGTATTCAGTTCATCCATGTCATATATTGCTTTTCCCTCATCAATTTAAACTGAAAATACTAGAAGATTACTGAATGGTTCAAAGCTGTTCAAGGGGTTGAGATGCTGTGGTATGAATGTCACTAGGCCTATAATATGACCTAGGCTGCCCCTTCCATAGATTGGAATTTGAAAGTTGTCAGTAGGTCAAAAGTTGTCCAGGATTTTGCTTCAGAAACTATTGCTCAAAGAAAACGCTGTATACTTTGTCTAGTCTCAATAGTTGTATGTATGAATATTTGAGAATCTTAAATTATGTTTCTCTGTGCGTCTCTCCATCGATATTTCGAGGGTACATCTTGCCATCAACTGAATCTTGCAACTTTCCTTTGTAGTATGGACTAGGTAGGAGACTATGGCAATTCTTTCCCCAATCACGGCTCAGGAGCATTTTCGTTTTTGGGGATCGAGCCTTATAAATTCGGTGGCCTGAAAAAAATGTCTTTTTTTTTCAAACCTATCCTCAAGAATTCACGGGTATTCAGTTCATCCATGTCATATATTGCATTTCCCTCATCAATTTAAACTGAAAATACTAGAAGATTACTGAATGGTTCAAAGCTGTTCAAGGGGTTGAGATGCTGTGGTATGAATGTCACTAGGCCTATAATATGACCTAGGCTGCCCCTTCCATAGATTGGAATTTGAAAGTTGTCAGTAGGTCAAAAGTTGTCCAGGATTTTGCTTCAGAAACTATTGCTCAAAGAAAACGCTGTATACTTTGTCTAGTCTCAATAGTTGTATGTATGAATATTTGAGAATCTTAAATTATGTTTCTCTGTGCGTCTCTCCATCGATATTTCGAGGGTACATCTTGCCATCAACTGAATCTTGCAACTTTCCTTTGTAATATGGACTAGGTAGGAGACTATGGCAATTCTTTCCCCAATCACGGCTCAGGAGCATTTTCGTTTTTGGGGATCGAGCCTTATAAATTCGGTGGCCTGAAAATAATGTCTTTTTTTTTTTAAACCTATCCTCAAAAATTCACCCGTATTCAGTTCATCCATGTCATATATTGCATTTCCCTCATCAATTTAAACTGAAAATACTAGAAGATTACTGAATGGTTCAAAGCTGTTCAAGGGGTTGAGATGCTGTGGTATGAATGTCACTAGGCCTATAATATGACCTAGGCTGCCCCTTCCATAGATTGGAATTTGAAAGTTGTCAGTAGGTCAAAAGTTGTCCAGGATTTTGCTTCAGAAACTATTGCTCAAAGAAAACGCTGTATACTTTGTCTAGTCTCAATAGTTGTATGTATGAATATTTGAGAATCTTAAATTATGTTTCTCTGTGCGTCTCTCCATCGATATTTCGAGGGTACATCTTGCCATCAACTGAATCTTGCAACTTTCCTTTGTAATATGGACTAGGTAGGAGACTATGGCAATTCTTTCCCCAATCACGGCTCAGGAGCATTTTCGTTTTTGGGGATCGAGCCTTATAAATTCGGTGGCCTGAAAATAATGTCTTTTTTTTTTTAAACCTATCCTCAAAAATTCACCCGTATTCAGTTCATCCATGTCATATATTGCATTTCCCTCATCAATTTAAACTGAAAATACTAGAAGATTACTGAATGGTTCAAAGCTGTTCAAGGGGTTGAGATGCTGTGGTATGAATGTCACTAGGCCTATAATATGACCTAGGCTGCCCCTTCCATAGATTGGAATTTGAAAGTTGTCAGTAGGTCAAAAGTTGTCCAGGATTTTGCTTCAGAAACTATTGCTCAAAGAAAACGCTGTATACTTTGTCTAGTCTCAATAGTTGTATGTATGAATATTTGAGAATCTTAAATTATGTTTCTCTGTGCGTCTCTCCATCGATATTTCGAGGGTACATCTTGCCATCAACTGAATCTTGCAACTTTCCTTTGTAATATGGACTAGGTAGGAGACTATGGCAATTCTTTCCCCAATCACGGCTCAGGAGCATTTTCGTTTTTGGGGATCGAGCCTTATAAATTCGGTGGCCTGAAAATAATGTCTTTTTTTTTTTAAACCTATCCTCAAAAATTCACCCGTATTCAGTTCATCCATGTCATATATTGCATTTCCCTCATCAATTTAAACTGAAAATACTAGAAGATTACTGAATGGTTCAAAGCTGTTCAAGGGGTTGAGATGCTGTGGTATGAATGTCACTAGGCCTATAATATGACCTAGGCTGCCCCTTCCATAGATTGGAATTTGAAAGTTGTCAGTAGGTCAAAAGTTGTCCAGGATTTTGCTTCAGAAACTATTGCTCAAAGAAAACGCTGTATACTTTGTCTAGTCTCAATAGTTGTATGTATGAATATTTGAGAATCTTAAATTATGTTTCTCTGTGCGTCTCTCCATCGATATTTCGAGGGTACATCTTGCCATAAACTGAATCTTGCAACTTTCCTTTGTAATATGGACTAGGTAGGAGACTATGGCAATTCTTTCCCCAATCACGGCTCAGGAGCATTTTCGTTTTTGGGGATCGAGCCTTATAAATTCGGTGGCCTGAAAATAATGTCTTTTTTTTTTTAAACCTATCCTCAAAAATTCACCCGTATTCAGTTCATCCATGTCATATATTGCATTTCCCTCATCAATTTAAACTGAAAATACTAGAAGATTACTGAATGGTTCAAAGCTGTTCAAGGGGTTGAGATGCTGTGGTATGAATGTCACTAGGCCTATAATATGACCTAGGCTGCCCCTTCCATAGATTGGAATTTGAAAGTTGTCAGTAGGTCAAAAGTTGTCCAGGATTTTGCTTCAGAAACTATTGCTCAAAGAAAACGCTGTATACTTTGTCTAGTCTCAATAGTTGTATGTATGAATATTTGAGAATCTTAAATTATGTTTCTCTGTGCGTCTCTCCATCGATATTTCGAGGGTACATCTTGCCATCAACTGAATCTTGCAACTTTCCTTTGTAATATGGACTAGGTAGGAGACTATGGCAATTCTTTCCCCAATCACGGCTCAGGAGCATTTTCGTTTTTGGGGATCGAGCCTTATAAATTCGGTGGCCTGAAAATAATGTCTTTTTTTTTTTAAACCTATCCTCAAAAATTCACCCGTATTCAGTTCATCCATGTCATATATTGCATTTCCCTCATCAATTTAAACTGAAAATACTAGAAGATTACTGAATGGTTCAAAGCTGTTCAAGGGGTTGAGATGCTGTGGTATGAATGTCACTAGGCCTATAATATGACCTAGGCTGCCCCTTCCATAGATTGGAATTTGAAAGTTGTCAGTAGGTCAAAAGTTGTCCAGGATTTTGCTTCAGAAACTATTGCTCAAAGAAAACGCTGTATACTTTGTCTAGTCTCAATAGTTGTATGTATGAATATTTGAGAATCTTAAATTATGTTTCTCTGTGCGTCTCTCCATCGATATTTCGAGGGTACATCTTGCCATCAACTGAATCTTGCAACTTTCCTTTGTAATATGGACTAGGTAGGAGACTATGGCAATTCTTTCCCCAATCACGGCTCAGGAGCATTTTCGTTTTTGGGGATCGAGCCTTATAAATTCGGTGGCCTGAAAATAATGTCTTTTTTTTTTTAAACCTATCCTCAAAAATTCACCCGTATTCAGTTCATCCATGTCATATATTGCATTTCCCTCATCAATTTAAACTGAAAATACTAGAAGATTACTGAATGGTTCAAAGCTGTTCAAGGGGTTGAGATGCTGTGGTATGAATGTCACTAGGCCTATAATATGACCTAGGCTGCCCCTTCCATAGATTGGAATTTGAAAGTTGTCAGTAGGTCAAAAGTTGTCCAGGATTTTGCTTCAGAAACTATTGCTCAAAGAAAACGCTGTATACTTTGTCTAGTCTCAATAGTTGTATGTATGAATATTTGAGAATCTTAAATTATGTTTCTCTGTGCGTCTCTCCATCGATATTTCGAGGGTACATCTTGCCATCAACTGAATCTTGCAACTTTCCTTTGTAATATGGACTAGGTAGGAGACTATGGCAATTCTTTCCCCAATCACGGCTCAGGAGCATTTTCGTTTTTGGGGATCGAGCCTTATAAATTCGGTGGCCTGAAAAAAATGTCTTTTTTTTTTAAACCTATCCTCAAGAATTCACGGGTATTCAGTTCATCCATGTCATATATTGCATTTCCCTCATCAATTTAAACTGAAAATACTAGAAGATTACTGAATGGTTCAAAGCTGTTCAAGGGGTTGAGATGCTGTGGTATGAATGTCACTAGGCCTATAATATGACCTAGGCTGCCCCTTCCATAGATTGGAATTTGAAAGTTGTCAGTAGGTCAAAAGTTGTCCAGGATTTTGCTTCAGAAACTATTGCTCAAAGAAAACGCTGTATACTTTGTCTAGTCTCAATAGTTGTATGTATGAATATTTGAGAATCTTAAATTATGTTTCTCTGTGCGTCTCTCCATCGATATTTCGAGGGTACATCTTGCCATCAACTGAATCTTGCAACTTTCCTTTGTAGTATGGACTAGGTAGGAGACTATGGCAATTCTTTCCCCAATCACGGCTCAGGAGCATTTTCGTTTTTGGGGATCGAGCCTTATAAATTCGGTGGCCTGAAAAAAATGTCTTTTTTTTTCAAACCTATCCTCAAGAATTCACGGGTATTCAGTTCATCCATGTCATATATTGCATTTCCCTCATCAATTTAAACTGAAAATACTAGAAGATTACTGAATGGTTCAAAGCTGTTCAAGGGGTTGAGATGCTGTGGTATGAATGTCACTAGGCCTATAATATGACCTAGGCTGCCCCTTCCATAGATTGGAATTTGAAAGTTGTCAGTAGGTCAAAAGTTGTCCAGGATTTTGCTTCAGAAACTATTGCTCAAAGAAAACGCTGTATACTTTGTCTAGTCTCAATAGTTGTATGTATGAATATTTGAGAATCTTAAATTATGTTTCTCTGTGCGTCTCTCCATCGATATTTCGAGGGTACATCTTGCCATCAACTGAATCTTGCAACTTTCCTTTGTAATATGGACTAGGTAGGAGACTATGGCAATTCTTTCCCCAATCACGGCTCAGGAGCATTTTCGTTTTTGGGGATCGAGCCTTATAAATTCGGTGGCCTGAAAATAATGTCTTTTTTTTTTTAAACCTATCCTCAAAAATTCACCCGTATTCAGTTCATCCATGTCATATATTGCATTTCCCTCATCAATTTAAACTGAAAATACTAGAAGATTACTGAATGGTTCAAAGCTGTTCAAGGGGTTGAGATGCTGTGGTATGAATGTCACTAGGCCTATAATATGACCTAGGCTGCCCCTTCCATAGATTGGAATTTGAAAGTTGTCAGTAGGTCAAAAGTTGTCCAGGATTTTGCTTCAGAAACTATTGCTCAAAGAAAACGCTGTATACTTTGTCTAGTCTCAATAGTTGTATGTATGAATATTTGAGAATCTTAAATTATGTTTCTCTGTGCGTCTCTCCATCGATATTTCGAGGGTACATCTTGCCATCAACTGAATCTTGCAACTTTCCTTTGTAATATGGACTAGGTAGGAGACTATGGCAATTCTTTCCCCAATCACGGCTCAGGAGCATTTTCGTTTTTGGGGATCGAGCCTTATAAATTCGGTGGCCTGAAAATAATGTCTTTTTTTTTTTAAACCTATCCTCAAAAATTCACCCGTATTCAGTTCATCCATGTCATATATTGCATTTCCCTCATCAATTTAAACTGAAAATACTAGAAGATTACTGAATGGTTCAAAGCTGTTCAAGGGGTTGAGATGCTGTGGTATGAATGTCACTAGGCCTATAATATGACCTAGGCTGCCCCTTCCATAGATTGGAATTTGAAAGTTGTCAGTAGGTCAAAAGTTGTCCAGGATTTTGCTTCAGAAACTATTGCTCAAAGAAAACGCTGTATACTTTGTCTAGTCTCAATAGTTGTATGTATGAATATTTGAGAATCTTAAATTATGTTTCTCTGTGCGTCTCTCCATCGATATTTCGAGGGTACATCTTGCCATCAACTGAATCTTGCAACTTTCCTTTGTAATATGGACTAGGTAGGAGACTATGGCAATTCTTTCCCCAATCACGGCTCAGGAGCATTTTCGTTTTTGGGGATCGAGCCTTATAAATTCGGTGGCCTGAAAATAATGTCTTTTTTTTTTTAAACCTATCCTCAAAAATTCACCCGTATTCAGTTCATCCATGTCATATATTGCATTTCCCTCATCAATTTAAACTGAAAATACTAGAAGATTACTGAATGGTTCAAAGCTGTTCAAGGGGTTGAGATGCTGTGGTATGAATGTCACTAGGCCTATAATATGACCTAGGCTGCCCCTTCCATAGATTGGAATTTGAAAGTTGTCAGTAGGTCAAAAGTTGTCCAGGATTTTGCTTCAGAAACTATTGCTCAAAGAAAACGCTGTATACTTTGTCTAGTCTCAATAGTTGTATGTATGAATATTTGAGAATCTTAAATTATGTTTCTCTGTGCGTCTCTCCATCGATATTTCGAGGGTACATCTTGCCATAAACTGAATCTTGCAACTTTCCTTTGTAATATGGACTAGGTAGGAGACTATGGCAATTCTTTCCCCAATCACGGCTCAGGAGCATTTTCGTTTTTGGGGATCGAGCCTTATAAATTCGGTGGCCTGAAAATAATGTCTTTTTTTTTTTAAACCTATCCTCAAAAATTCACCCGTATTCAGTTCATCCATGTCATATATTGCATTTCCCTCATCAATTTAAACTGAAAATACTAGAAGATTACTGAATGGTTCAAAGCTGTTCAAGGGGTTGAGATGCTGTGGTATGAATGTCACTAGGCCTATAATATGACCTAGGCTGCCCCTTCCATAGATTGGAATTTGAAAGTTGTCAGTAGGTCAAAAGTTGTCCAGGATTTTGCTTCAGAAACTATTGCTCAAAGAAAACGCTGTATACTTTGTCTAGTCTCAATAGTTGTATGTATGAATATTTGAGAATCTTAAATTATGTTTCTCTGTGCGTCTCTCCATCGATATTTCGAGGGTACATCTTGCCATCAACTGAATCTTGCAACTTTCCTTTGTAATATGGACTAGGTAGGAGACTATGGCAATTGTTTCCCCAATCACGGCTCAGGAGCATTTTCGTTTTTGGGGATCGAGCCTTATAAATTCGGTGGCCTGAAAATAATGTCTTTTTTTTTTTAAACCTATCCTCAAAAATTCACCCGTATTCAGTTCATCCATGTCATATATTGCATTTCCCTCATCAATTTAAACTGAAAATACTAGAAGATTACTGAATGGTTCAAAGCTGTTCAAGGGGTTGAGATGCTGTGGTATGAATGTCACTAGGCCTATAATATGACCTAGGCTGCCCCTTCCATAGATTGGAATTTGAAAGTTGTCAGTAGGTCAAAAGTTGTCCAGGATTTTGCTTCAGAAACTATTGCTCAAAGAAAACGCTGTATACTTTGTCTAGTCTCAATAGTTGTATGTATGAATATTTGAGAATCTTAAATTATGTTTCTCTGTGCGTCTCTCCATCGATATTTCGAGGGTACATCTTGCCATCAACTGAATCTTGCAACTTTCCTTTGTAATATGGACTAGGTAGGAGACTATGGCAATTCTTTCCCCAATCACGGCTCAGGAGCATTTTCGTTTTTGGGGATCGAGCCTTATAAATTCGGTGGCCTGAAAATAATGTCTTTTTTTTTTTAAACCTATCCTCAAAAATTCACCCGTATTCAGTTCATCCATGTCATATATTGCATTTCCCTCATCAATTTAAACTGAAAATACTAGAAGATTACTGAATGGTTCAAAGCTGTTCAAGGGGTTGAGATGCTGTGGTATGAATGTCACTAGGCCTATAATATGACCTAGGCTGCCCCTTCCATAGATTGGAATTTGAAAGTTGTCAGTAGGTCAAAAGTTGTCCAGGATTTTGCTTCAGAAACTATTGCTCAAAGAAAACGCTGTATACTTTGTCTAGTCTCAATAGTTGTATGTATGAATATTTGAGAATCTTAAATTATGTTTCTCTGTGCGTCTCTCCATCGATATTTCGAGGGTACATCTTGCCATCAACTGAATCTTGCAACTTTCCTTTGTAATATGGACTAGGTAGGAGACTATGGCAATTCTTTCCCCAATCACGGCTCAGGAGCATTTTCGTTTTTGGGGATCGAGCCTTATAAATTCGGTGGCCTGAAAATAATGTCTTTTTTTTTTTAAACCTATCCTCAAAAATTCACCCGTATTCAGTTCATCCATGTCATATATTGCATTTCCCTCATCAATTTAAACTGAAAATACTAGAAGATTACTGAATGGTTCAAAGCTGTTCAAGGGGTTGAGATGCTGTGGTATGAATGTCACTAGGCCTATAATATGACCTAGGCTGCCCCTTCCATAGATTGGAATTTGAAAGTTGTCAGTAGGTCAAAAGTTGTCCAGGATTTTGCTTCAGAAACTATTGCTCAAAGAAAACGCTGTATACTTTGTCTAGTCTCAATAGTTGTATGTATGAATATTTGAGAATCTTAAATTATGTTTCTCTGTGCGTCTCTCCATCGATATTTCGAGGGTACATCTTGCCATCAACTGAATCTTGCAACTTTCCTTTGTAATATGGACTAGGTAGGAGACTATGGCAATTCTTTCCCCAATCACGGCTCAGGAGCATTTTCGTTTTTGGGGATCGAGCCTTATAAATTCGGTGGCCTGAAAATAATGTCTTTTTTTTTTTAAACCTATCCTCAAAAATTCACCCGTATTCAGTTCATCCATGTCATATATTGCATTTCCCTCATCAATTTAAACTGAAAATACTAGAAGATTACTGAATGGTTCAAAGCTGTTCAAGGGGTTGAGATGCTGTGGTATGAATGTCACTAGGCCTATAATATGACCTAGGCTGCCCCTTCCATAGATTGGAATTTGAAAGTTGTCAGTAGGTCAAAAGTTGTCCAGGATTTTGCTTCAGAAACTATTGCTCAAAGAAAACGCTGTATACTTTGTCTAGTCTCAATAGTTGTATGTATGAATATTTGAGAATCTTAAATTATGTTTCTCTGTGCGTCTCTCCATCGATATTTCGAGGGTACATCTTGCCATCAACTGAATCTTGCAACTTTCCTTTGTAATATGGACTAGGTAGGAGACTATGGCAATTCTTTCCCCAATCACGGCTCAGGAGCATTTTCGTTTTTGGGGATCGAGCCTTATAAATTCGGTGGCCTGAAAATAATGTCTTTTTTTTTTTAAACCTATCCTCAAAAATTCACCCGTATTCAGTTCATCCATGTCATATATTGCATTTCCCTCATCAATTTAAACTGAAAATACTAGAAGATTACTGAATGGTTCAAAGCTGTTCAAGGGGTTGAGATGCTGTGGTATGAATGTCACTAGGCCTATAATATGACCTAGGCTGCCCCTTCCATAGATTGGAATTTGAAAGTTGTCAGTAGGTCAAAAGTTGTCCAGGATTTTGCTTCAGAAACTATTGCTCAAAGAAAACGCTGTATACTTTGTCTAGTCTCAATAGTTGTATGTATGAATATTTGAGAATCTTAAATTATGTTTCTCTGTGCGTCTCTCCATCGATATTTCGAGGGTACATCTTGCCATCAACTGAATCTTGCAACTTTCCTTTGTAATATGGACTAGGTAGGAGACTATGGCAATTCTTTCCCCAATCACGGCTCAGGAGCATTTTCGTTTTTGGGGATCGAGCCTTATAAATTCGGTGGCCTGAAAATAATGTCTTTTTTTTTTTAAACCTATCCTCAAAAATTCACCCGTATTCAGTTCATCCATGTCATATATTGCATTTCCCTCATCAATTTAAACTGAAAATACTAGAAGATTACTGAATGGTTCAAAGCTGTTCAAGGGGTTGAGATGCTGTGGTATGAATGTCACTAGGCCTATAATATGACCTAGGCTGCCCCTTCCATAGATTGGAATTTGAAAGTTGTCAGTAGGTCAAAAGTTGTCCAGGATTTTGCTTCAGAAACTATTGCTCAAAGAAAACGCTGTATACTTTGTCTAGTCTCAATAGTTGTATGTATGAATATTTGAGAATCTTAAATTATGTTTCTCTGTGCGTCTCTCCATCGATATTTCGAGGGTACATCTTGCCATCAACTGAATCTTGCAACTTTCCTTTGTAATATGGACTAGGTAGGAGACTATGGCAATTCTTTCCCCAATCACGGCTCAGGAGCATTTTCGTTTTTGGGGATCGAGCCTTATAAATTCGGTGGCCTGAAAATAATGTCTTTTTTTTTTTAAACCTATCCTCAAAAATTCACCCGTATTCAGTTCATCCATGTCATATATTGCATTTCCCTCATCAATTTAAACTGAAAATACTAGAAGATTACTGAATGGTTCAAAGCTGTTCAAGGGGTTGAGATGCTGTGGTATGAATGTCACTAGGCCTATAATATGACCTAGGCTGCCCCTTCCATAGATTGGAATTTGAAAGTTGTCAGTAGGTCAAAAGTTGTCCAGGATTTTGCTTCAGAAACTATTGCTCAAAGAAAACGCTGTATACTTTGTCTAGTCTCAATAGTTGTATGTATGAATATTTGAGAATCTTAAATTATGTTTCTCTGTGCGTCTCTCCATCGATATTTCGAGGGTACATCTTGCCATCAACTGAATCTTGCAACTTTCCTTTGTAATATGGACTAGGTAGGAGACTATGGCAATTCTTTCCCCAATCACGGCTCAGGAGCATTTTCGTTTTTGGGGATCGAGCCTTATAAATTCGGTGGCCTGAAAATAATGTCTTTTTTTTTTTAAACCTATCCTCAAAAATTCACCCGTATTCAGTTCATCCATGTCATATATTGCATTTCCCTCATCAATTTAAACTGAAAATACTAGAAGATTACTGAATGGTTCAAAGCTGTTCAAGGGGTTGAGATGCTGTGGTATGAATGTCACTAGGCCTATAATATGACCTAGGCTGCCCCTTCCATAGATTGGAATTTGAAAGTTGTCAGTAGGTCAAAAGTTGTCCAGGATTTTGCTTCAGAAACTATTGCTCAAAGAAAACGCTGTATACTTTGTCTAGTCTCAATAGTTGTATGTATGAATATTTGAGAATCTTAAATTATGTTTCTCTGTGCGTCTCTCCATCGATATTTCGAGGGTACATCTTGCCATCAACTGAATCTTGCAACTTTCCTTTGTAATATGGACTAGGTAGGAGACTATGGCAATTCTTTCCCCAATCACGGCTCAGGAGCATTTTCGTTTTTGGGGATCGAGCCTTATAAATTCGGTGGCCTGAAAATAATGTCTTTTTTTTTTTAAACCTATCCTCAAAAATTCACCCGTATTCAGTTCATCCATGTCATATATTGCATTTCCCTCATCAATTTAAACTGAAAATACTAGAAGATTACTGAATGGTTCAAAGCTGTTCAAGGGGTTGAGATGCTGTGGTATGAATGTCACTAGGCCTATAATATGACCTAGGCTGCCCCTTCCATAGATTGGAATTTGAAAGTTGTCAGTAGGTCAAAAGTTGTCCAGGATTTTGCTTCAGAAACTATTGCTCAAAGAAAACGCTGTATACTTTGTCTAGTCTCAATAGTTGTATGTATGAATATTTGAGAATCTTAAATTATGTTTCTCTGTGCGTCTCTCCATCGATATTTCGAGGGTACATCTTGCCATCAACTGAATCTTGCAACTTTCCTTTGTAGTATGGACTAGGTAGGAGACTATGGCAATTCTTTCCCCAATCACGGCTCAGGAGCATTTTCGTTTTTGGGGATCGAGCCTTATAAATTCGGTGGCCTGAAAAAAATGTCTTTTTTTTTCAAACCTATCCTCAAGAATTCACGGGTATTCAGTTCATCCATGTCATATATTGCATTTCCCTCATCAATTTAAACTGAAAATACTAGAAGATTACTGAATGGTTCAAAGCTGTTCAAGGGGTTGAGATGCTGTGGTATGAATGTCACTAGGCCTATAATATGACCTAGGCTGCCCCTTCCATAGATTGGAATTTGAAAGTTGTCAGTAGGTCAAAAGTTGTCCAGGATTTTGCTTCAGAAACTATTGCTCAAAGAAAACGCTGTATACTTTGTCTAGTCTCAATAGTTGTATGTATGAATATTTGAGAATCTTAAATTATGTTTCTCTGTGCGTCTCTCCATCGATATTTCGAGGGTACATCTTGCCATCAACTGAATCTTGCAACTTTCCTTTGTAATATGGACTAGGTAGGAGACTATGGCAATTCTTTCCCCAATCACGGCTCAGGAGCATTTTCGTTTTTGGGGATCGAGCCTTATAAATTCGGTGGCCTGAAAATAATGTCTTTTTTTTTTTAAACCTATCCTCAAAAATTCACCCGTATTCAGTTCATCCATGTCATATATTGCATTTCCCTCATCAATTTAAACTGAAAATACTAGAAGATTACTGAATGGTTCAAAGCTGTTCAAGGGGTTGAGATGCTGTGGTATGAATGTCACTAGGCCTATAATATGACCTAGGCTGCCCCTTCCATAGATTGGAATTTGAAAGTTGTCAGTAGGTCAAAAGTTGTCCAGGATTTTGCTTCAGAAACTATTGCTCAAAGAAAACGCTGTATACTTTGTCTAGTCTCAATAGTTGTATGTATGAATATTTGAGAATCTTAAATTATGTTTCTCTGTGCGTCTCTCCATCGATATTTCGAGGGTACATCTTGCCATCAACTGAATCTTGCAACTTTCCTTTGTAATATGGACTAGGTAGGAGACTATGGCAATTCTTTCCCCAATCACGGCTCAGGAGCATTTTCGTTTTTGGGGATCGAGCCTTATAAATTCGGTGGCCTGAAAATAATGTCTTTTTTTTTTTAAACCTATCCTCAAAAATTCACCCGTATTCAGTTCATCCATGTCATATATTGCATTTCCCTCATCAATTTAAACTGAAAATACTAGAAGATTACTGAATGGTTCAAAGCTGTTCAAGGGGTTGAGATGCTGTGGTATGAATGTCACTAGGCCTATAATATGACCTAGGCTGCCCCTTCCATAGATTGGAATTTGAAAGTTGTCAGTAGGTCAAAAGTTGTCCAGGATTTTGCTTCAGAAACTATTGCTCAAAGAAAACGCTGTATACTTTGTCTAGTCTCAATAGTTGTATGTATGAATATTTGAGAATCTTAAATTATGTTTCTCTGTGCGTCTCTCCATCGATATTTCGAGGGTACATCTTGCCATCAACTGAATCTTGCAACTTTCCTTTGTAATATGGACTAGGTAGGAGACTATGGCAATTCTTTCCCCAATCACGGCTCAGGAGCATTTTCGTTTTTGGGGATCGAGCCTTATAAATTCGGTGGCCTGAAAATAATGTCTTTTTTTTTTTAAACCTATCCTCAAAAATTCACCCGTATTCAGTTCATCCATGTCATATATTGCATTTCCCTCATCAATTTAAACTGAAAATACTAGAAGATTACTGAATGGTTCAAAGCTGTTCAAGGGGTTGAGATGCTGTGGTATGAATGTCACTAGGCCTATAATATGACCTAGGCTGCCCCTTCCATAGATTGGAATTTGAAAGTTGTCAGTAGGTCAAAAGTTGTCCAGGATTTTGCTTCAGAAACTATTGCTCAAAGAAAACGCTGTATACTTTGTCTAGTCTCAATAGTTGTATGTATGAATATTTGAGAATCTTAAATTATGTTTCTCTGTGCGTCTCTCCATCGATATTTCGAGGGTACATCTTGCCATCAACTGAATCTTGCAACTTTCCTTTGTAATATGGACTAGGTAGGAGACTATGGCAATTCTTTCCCCAATCACGGCTCAGGAGCATTTTCGTTTTTGGGGATCGAGCCTTATAAATTCGGTGGCCTGAAAATAATGTCTTTTTTTTTTTAAACCTATCCTCAAAAATTCACCCGTATTCAGTTCATCCATGTCATATATTGCATTTCCCTCATCAATTTAAACTGAAAATACTAGAAGATTACTGAATGGTTCAAAGCTGTTCAAGGGGTTGAGATGCTGTGGTATGAATGTCACTAGGCCTATAATATGACCTAGGCTGCCCCTTCCATAGATTGGAATTTGAAAGTTGTCAGTAGGTCAAAAGTTGTCCAGGATTTTGCTTCAGAAACTATTGCTCAAAGAAAACGCTGTATACTTTGTCTAGTCTCAATAGTTGTATGTATGAATATTTGAGAATCTTAAATTATGTTTCTCTGTGCGTCTCTCCATCGATATTTCGAGGGTACATCTTGCCATCAACTGAATCTTGCAACTTTCCTTTGTAATATGGACTAGGTAGGAGACTATGGCAATTCTTTCCCCAATCACGGCTCAGGAGCATTTTCGTTTTTGGGGATCGAGCCTTATAAATTCGGTGGCCTGAAAATAATGTCTTTTTTTTTTTAAACCTATCCTCAAAAATTCACCCGTATTCAGTTCATCCATGTCATATATTGCATTTCCCTCATCAATTTAAACTGAAAATACTAGAAGATTACTGAATGGTTCAAAGCTGTTCAAGGGGTTGAGATGCTGTGGTATGAATGTCACTAGGCCTATAATATGACCTAGGCTGCCCCTTCCATAGATTGGAATTTGAAAGTTGTCAGTAGGTCAAAAGTTGTCCAGGATTTTGCTTCAGAAACTATTGCTCAAAGAAAACGCTGTATACTTTGTCTAGTCTCAATAGTTGTATGTATGAATATTTGAGAATCTTAAATTATGTTTCTCTGTGCGTCTCTCCATCGATATTTCGAGGGTACATCTTGCCATCAACTGAATCTTGCAACTTTCCTTTGTAATATGGACTAGGTAGGAGACTATGGCAATTCTTTCCCCAATCACGGCTCAGGAGCATTTTCGTTTTTGGGGATCGAGCCTTATAAATTCGGTGGCCTGAAAATAATGTCTTTTTTTTTTTAAACCTATCCTCAAAAATTCACCCGTATTCAGTTCATCCATGTCATATATTGCATTTCCCTCATCAATTTAAACTGAAAATACTAGAAGATTACTGAATGGTTCAAAGCTGTTCAAGGGGTTGAGATGCTGTGGTATGAATGTCACTAGGCCTATAATATGACCTAGGCTGCCCCTTCCATAGATTGGAATTTGAAAGTTGTCAGTAGGTCAAAAGTTGTCCAGGATTTTGCTTCAGAAACTATTGCTCAAAGAAAACGCTGTATACTTTGTCTAGTCTCAATAGTTGTATGTATGAATATTTGAGAATCTTAAATTATGTTTCTCTGTGCGTCTCTCCATCGATATTTCGAGGGTACATCTTGCCATCAACTGAATCTTGCAACTTTCCTTTGTAGTATGGACTAGGTAGGAGACTATGGCAATTCTTTCCCCAATCACGGCTCAGGAGCATTTTCGTTTTTGGGGATCGAGCCTTATAAATTCGGTGGCCTGAAAAAAATGTCTTTTTTTTTCAAACCTATCCTCAAGAATTCACGGGTATTCAGTTCATCCATGTCATATATTGCATTTCCCTCATCAATTTAAACTGAAAATACTAGAAGATTACTGAATGGTTCAAAGCTGTTCAAGGGGTTGAGATGCTGTGGTATGAATGTCACTAGGCCTATAATATGACCTAGGCTGCCCCTTCCATAGATTGGAATTTGAAAGTTGTCAGTAGGTCAAAAGTTGTCCAGGATTTTGCTTCAGAAACTATTGCTCAAAGAAAACGCTGTATACTTTGTCTAGTCTCAATAGTTGTATGTATGAATATTTGAGAATCTTAAATTATGTTTCTCTGTGCGTCTCTCCATCGATATTTCGAGGGTACATCTTGCCATCAACTGAATCTTGCAACTTTCCTTTGTAATATGGACTAGGTAGGAGACTATGGCAATTCTTTCCCCAATCACGGCTCAGGAGCATTTTCGTTTTTGGGGATCGAGCCTTATAAATTCGGTGGCCTGAAAATAATGTCTTTTTTTTTTTAAACCTATCCTCAAAAATTCACCCGTATTCAGTTCATCCATGTCATATATTGCATTTCCCTCATCAATTTAAACTGAAAATACTAGAAGATTACTGAATGGTTCAAAGCTGTTCAAGGGGTTGAGATGCTGTGGTATGAATGTCACTAGGCCTATAATATGACCTAGGCTGCCCCTTCCATAGATTGGAATTTGAAAGTTGTCAGTAGGTCAAAAGTTGTCCAGGATTTTGCTTCAGAAACTATTGCTCAAAGAAAACGCTGTATACTTTGTCTAGTCTCAATAGTTGTATGTATGAATATTTGAGAATCTTAAATTATGTTTCTCTGTGCGTCTCTCCATCGATATTTCGAGGGTACATCTTGCCATCAACTGAATCTTGCAACTTTCCTTTGTAATATGGACTAGGTAGGAGACTATGGCAATTCTTTCCCCAATCACGGCTCAGGAGCATTTTCGTTTTTGGGGATCGAGCCTTATAAATTCGGTGGCCTGAAAATAATGTCTTTTTTTTTTTAAACCTATCCTCAAAAATTCACCCGTATTCAGTTCATCCATGTCATATATTGCATTTCCCTCATCAATTTAAACTGAAAATACTAGAAGATTACTGAATGGTTCAAAGCTGTTCAAGGGGTTGAGATGCTGTGGTATGAATGTCACTAGGCCTATAATATGACCTAGGCTGCCCCTTCCATAGATTGGAATTTGAAAGTTGTCAGTAGGTCAAAAGTTGTCCAGGATTTTGCTTCAGAAACTATTGCTCAAAGAAAACGCTGTATACTTTGTCTAGTCTCAATAGTTGTATGTATGAATATTTGAGAATCTTAAATTATGTTTCTCTGTGCGTCTCTCCATCGATATTTCGAGGGTACATCTTGCCATCAACTGAATCTTGCAACTTTCCTTTGTAATATGGACTAGGTAGGAGACTATGGCAATTCTTTCCCCAATCACGGCTCAGGAGCATTTTCGTTTTTGGGGATCGAGCCTTATAAATTCGGTGGCCTGAAAATAATGTCTTTTTTTTTTTAAACCTATCCTCAAAAATTCACCCGTATTCAGTTCATCCATGTCATATATTGCATTTCCCTCATCAATTTAAACTGAAAATACTAGAAGATTACTGAATGGTTCAAAGCTGTTCAAGGGGTTGAGATGCTGTGGTATGAATGTCACTAGGCCTATAATATGACCTAGGCTGCCCCTTCCATAGATTGGAATTTGAAAGTTGTCAGTAGGTCAAAAGTTGTCCAGGATTTTGCTTCAGAAACTATTGCTCAAAGAAAACGCTGTATACTTTGTCTAGTCTCAATAGTTGTATGTATGAATATTTGAGAATCTTAAATTATGTTTCTCTGTGCGTCTCTCCATCGATATTTCGAGGGTACATCTTGCCATCAACTGAATCTTGCAACTTTCCTTTGTAATATGGACTAGGTAGGAGACTATGGCAATTCTTTCCCCAATCACGGCTCAGGAGCATTTTCGTTTTTGGGGATCGAGCCTTATAAATTCGGTGGCCTGAAAATAATGTCTTTTTTTTTTTAAACCTATCCTCAAAAATTCACCCGTATTCAGTTCATCCATGTCATATATTGCATTTCCCTCATCAATTTAAACTGAAAATACTAGAAGATTACTGAATGGTTCAAAGCTGTTCAAGGGGTTGAGATGCTGTGGTATGAATGTCACTAGGCCTATAATATGACCTAGGCTGCCCCTTCCATAGATTGGAATTTGAAAGTTGTCAGTAGGTCAAAAGTTGTCCAGGATTTTGCTTCAGAAACTATTGCTCAAAGAAAACGCTGTATACTTTGTCTAGTCTCAATAGTTGTATGTATGAATATTTGAGAATCTTAAATTATGTTTCTCTGTGCGTCTCTCCATCGATATTTCGAGGGTACATCTTGCCATCAACTGAATCTTGCAACTTTCCTTTGTAATATGGACTAGGTAGGAGACTATGGCAATTCTTTCCCCAATCACGGCTCAGGAGCATTTTCGTTTTTGGGGATCGAGCCTTATAAATTCGGTGGCCTGAAAATAATGTCTTTTTTTTTTTAAACCTATCCTCAAAAATTCACCCGTATTCAGTTCATCCATGTCATATATTGCATTTCCCTCATCAATTTAAACTGAAAATACTAGAAGATTACTGAATGGTTCAAAGCTGTTCAAGGGGTTGAGATGCTGTGGTATGAATGTCACTAGGCCTATAATATGACCTAGGCTGCCCCTTCCATAGATTGGAATTTGAAAGTTGTCAGTAGGTCAAAAGTTGTCCAGGATTTTGCTTCAGAAACTATTGCTCAAAGAAAACGCTGTATACTTTGTCTAGTCTCAATAGTTGTATGTATGAATATTTGAGAATCTTAAATTATGTTTCTCTGTGCGTCTCTCCATCGATATTTCGAGGGTACATCTTGCCATCAACTGAATCTTGCAACTTTCCTTTGTAATATGGACTAGGTAGGAGACTATGGCAATTCTTTCCCCAATCACGGCTCAGGAGCATTTTCGTTTTTGGGGATCGAGCCTTATAAATTCGGTGGCCTGAAAATAATGTCTTTTTTTTTTTAAACCTATCCTCAAAAATTCACCCGTATTCAGTTCATCCATGTCATATATTGCATTTCCCTCATCAATTTAAACTGAAAATACTAGAAGATTACTGAATGGTTCAAAGCTGTTCAAGGGGTTGAGATGCTGTGGTATGAATGTCACTAGGCCTATAATATGACCTAGGCTGCCCCTTCCATAGATTGGAATTTGAAAGTTGTCAGTAGGTCAAAAGTTGTCCAGGATTTTGCTTCAGAAACTATTGCTCAAAGAAAACGCTGTATACTTTGTCTAGTCTCAATAGTTGTATGTATGAATATTTGAGAATCTTAAATTATGTTTCTCTGTGCGTCTCTCCATCGATATTTCGAGGGTACATCTTGCCATCAACTGAATCTTGCAACTTTCCTTTGTAGTATGGACTAGGTAGGAGACTATGGCAATTCTTTCCCCAATCACGGCTCAGGAGCATTTTCGTTTTTGGGGATCGAGCCTTATAAATTCGGTGGCCTGAAAAAAATGTCTTTTTTTTTCAAACCTATCCTCAAGAATTCACGGGTATTCAGTTCATCCATGTCATATATTGCATTTCCCTCATCAATTTAAACTGAAAATACTAGAAGATTACTGAATGGTTCAAAGCTGTTCAAGGGGTTGAGATGCTGTGGTATGAATGTCACTAGGCCTATAATATGACCTAGGCTGCCCCTTCCATAGATTGGAATTTGAAAGTTGTCAGTAGGTCAAAAGTTGTCCAGGATTTTGCTTCAGAAACTATTGCTCAAAGAAAACGCTGTATACTTTGTCTAGTCTCAATAGTTGTATGTATGAATATTTGAGAATCTTAAATTATGTTTCTCTGTGCGTCTCTCCATCGATATTTCGAGGGTACATCTTGCCATCAACTGAATCTTGCAACTTTCCTTTGTAATATGGACTAGGTAGGAGACTATGGCAATTCTTTCCCCAATCACGGCTCAGGAGCATTTTCGTTTTTGGGGATCGAGCCTTATAAATTCGGTGGCCTGAAAATAATGTCTTTTTTTTTTTAAACCTATCCTCAAAAATTCACCCGTATTCAGTTCATCCATGTCATATATTGCATTTCCCTCATCAATTTAAACTGAAAATACTAGAAGATTACTGAATGGTTCAAAGCTGTTCAAGGGGTTGAGATGCTGTGGTATGAATGTCACTAGGCCTATAATATGACCTAGGCTGCCCCTTCCATAGATTGGAATTTGAAAGTTGTCAGTAGGTCAAAAGTTGTCCAGGATTTTGCTTCAGAAACTATTGCTCAAAGAAAACGCTGTATACTTTGTCTAGTCTCAATAGTTGTATGTATGAATATTTGAGAATCTTAAATTATGTTTCTCTGTGCGTCTCTCCATCGATATTTCGAGGGTACATCTTGCCATCAACTGAATCTTGCAACTTTCCTTTGTAATATGGACTAGGTAGGAGACTATGGCAATTCTTTCCCCAATCACGGCTCAGGAGCATTTTCGTTTTTGGGGATCGAGCCTTATAAATTCGGTGGCCTGAAAATAATGTCTTTTTTTTTTTAAACCTATCCTCAAAAATTCACCCGTATTCAGTTCATCCATGTCATATATTGCATTTCCCTCATCAATTTAAACTGAAAATACTAGAAGATTACTGAATGGTTCAAAGCTGTTCAAGGGGTTGAGATGCTGTGGTATGAATGTCACTAGGCCTATAATATGACCTAGGCTGCCCCTTCCATAGATTGGAATTTGAAAGTTGTCAGTAGGTCAAAAGTTGTCCAGGATTTTGCTTCAGAAACTATTGCTCAAAGAAAACGCTGTATACTTTGTCTAGTCTCAATAGTTGTATGTATGAATATTTGAGAATCTTAAATTATGTTTCTCTGTGCGTCTCTCCATCGATATTTCGAGGGTACATCTTGCCATCAACTGAATCTTGCAACTTTCCTTTGTAATATGGACTAGGTAGGAGACTATGGCAATTCTTTCCCCAATCACGGCTCAGGAGCATTTTCGTTTTTGGGGATCGAGCCTTATAAATTCGGTGGCCTGAAAATAATGTCTTTTTTTTTTTAAACCTATCCTCAAAAATTCACCCGTATTCAGTTCATCCATGTCATATATTGCATTTCCCTCATCAATTTAAACTGAAAATACTAGAAGATTACTGAATGGTTCAAAGCTGTTCAAGGGGTTGAGATGCTGTGGTATGAATGTCACTAGGCCTATAATATGACCTAGGCTGCCCCTTCCATAGATTGGAATTTGAAAGTTGTCAGTAGGTCAAAAGTTGTCCAGGATTTTGCTTCAGAAACTATTGCTCAAAGAAAACGCTGTATACTTTGTCTAGTCTCAATAGTTGTATGTATGAATATTTGAGAATCTTAAATTATGTTTCTCTGTGCGTCTCTCCATCGATATTTCGAGGGTACATCTTGCCATAAACTGAATCTTGCAACTTTCCTTTGTAATATGGACTAGGTAGGAGACTATGGCAATTCTTTCCCCAATCACGGCTCAGGAGCATTTTCGTTTTTGGGGATCGAGCCTTATAAATTCGGTGGCCTGAAAATAATGTCTTTTTTTTTTTAAACCTATCCTCAAAAATTCACCCGTATTCAGTTCATCCATGTCATATATTGCATTTCCCTCATCAATTTAAACTGAAAATACTAGAAGATTACTGAATGGTTCAAAGCTGTTCAAGGGGTTGAGATGCTGTGGTATGAATGTCACTAGGCCTATAATATGACCTAGGCTGCCCCTTCCATAGATTGGAATTTGAAAGTTGTCAGTAGGTCAAAAGTTGTCCAGGATTTTGCTTCAGAAACTATTGCTCAAAGAAAACGCTGTATACTTTGTCTAGTCTCAATAGTTGTATGTATGAATATTTGAGAATCTTAAATTATGTTTCTCTGTGCGTCTCTCCATCGATATTTCGAGGGTACATCTTGCCATCAACTGAATCTTGCAACTTTCCTTTGTAATATGGACTAGGTAGGAGACTATGGCAATTCTTTCCCCAATCACGGCTCAGGAGCATTTTCGTTTTTGGGGATCGAGCCTTATAAATTCGGTGGCCTGAAAATAATGTCTTTTTTTTTTTAAACCTATCCTCAAAAATTCACCCGTATTCAGTTCATCCATGTCATATATTGCATTTCCCTCATCAATTTAAACTGAAAATACTAGAAGATTACTGAATGGTTCAAAGCTGTTCAAGGGGTTGAGATGCTGTGGTATGAATGTCACTAGGCCTATAATATGACCTAGGCTGCCCCTTCCATAGATTGGAATTTGAAAGTTGTCAGTAGGTCAAAAGTTGTCCAGGATTTTGCTTCAGAAACTATTGCTCAAAGAAAACGCTGTATACTTTGTCTAGTCTCAATAGTTGTATGTATGAATATTTGAGAATCTTAAATTATGTTTCTCTGTGCGTCTCTCCATCGATATTTCGAGGGTACATCTTGCCATCAACTGAATCTTGCAACTTTCCTTTGTAATATGGACTAGGTAGGAGACTATGGCAATTCTTTCCCCAATCACGGCTCAGGAGCATTTTCGTTTTTGGGGATCGAGCCTTATAAATTCGGTGGCCTGAAAATAATGTCTTTTTTTTTTTAAACCTATCCTCAAAAATTCACCCGTATTCAGTTCATCCATGTCATATATTGCATTTCCCTCATCAATTTAAACTGAAAATACTAGAAGATTACTGAATGGTTCAAAGCTGTTCAAGGGGTTGAGATGCTGTGGTATGAATGTCACTAGGCCTATAATATGACCTAGGCTGCCCCTTCCATAGATTGGAATTTGAAAGTTGTCAGTAGGTCAAAAGTTGTCCAGGATTTTGCTTCAGAAACTATTGCTCAAAGAAAACGCTGTATACTTTGTCTAGTCTCAATAGTTGTATGTATGAATATTTGAGAATCTTAAATTATGTTTCTCTGTGCGTCTCTCCATCGATATTTCGAGGGTACATCTTGCCATCAACTGAATCTTGCAACTTTCCTTTGTAATATGGACTAGGTAGGAGACTATGGCAATTCTTTCCCCAATCACGGCTCAGGAGCATTTTCGTTTTTGGGGATCGAGCCTTATAAATTCGGTGGCCTGAAAATAATGTCTTTTTTTTTTTAAACCTATCCTCAAAAATTCACCCGTATTCAGTTCATCCATGTCATATATTGCATTTCCCTCATCAATTTAAACTGAAAATACTAGAAGATTACTGAATGGTTCAAAGCTGTTCAAGGGGTTGAGATGCTGTGGTATGAATGTCACTAGGCCTATAATATGACCTAGGCTGCCCCTTCCATAGATTGGAATTTGAAAGTTGTCAGTAGGTCAAAAGTTGTCCAGGATTTTGCTTCAGAAACTATTGCTCAAAGAAAACGCTGTATACTTTGTCTAGTCTCAATAGTTGTATGTATGAATATTTGAGAATCTTAAATTATGTTTCTCTGTGCGTCTCTCCATCGATATTTCGAGGGTACATCTTGCCATCAACTGAATCTTGCAACTTTCCTTTGTAATATGGACTAGGTAGGAGACTATGGCAATTCTTTCCCCAATCACGGCTCAGGAGCATTTTCGTTTTTGGGGATCGAGCCTTATAAATTCGGTGGCCTGAAAATAATGTCTTTTTTTTTTTAAACCTATCCTCAAAAATTCACCCGTATTCAGTTCATCCATGTCATATATTGCATTTCCCTCATCAATTTAAACTGAAAATACTAGAAGATTACTGAATGGTTCAAAGCTGTTCAAGGGGTTGAGATGCTGTGGTATGAATGTCACTAGGCCTATAATATGACCTAGGCTGCCCCTTCCATAGATTGGAATTTGAAAGTTGTCAGTAGGTCAAAAGTTGTCCAGGATTTTGCTTCAGAAACTATTGCTCAAAGAAAACGCTGTATACTTTGTCTAGTCTCAATAGTTGTATGTATGAATATTTGAGAATCTTAAATTATGTTTCTCTGTGCGTCTCTCCATCGATATTTCGAGGGTACATCTTGCCATCAACTGAATCTTGCAACTTTCCTTTGTAGTATGGACTAGGTAGGAGACTATGGCAATTCTTTCCCCAATCACGGCTCAGGAGCATTTTCGTTTTTGGGGATCGAGCCTTATAAATTCGGTGGCCTGAAAAAAATGTCTTTTTTTTTCAAACCTATCCTCAAGAATTCACGGGTATTCAGTTCATCCATGTCATATATTGCATTTCCCTCATCAATTTAAACTGAAAATACTAGAAGATTACTGAATGGTTCAAAGCTGTTCAAGGGGTTGAGATGCTGTGGTATGAATGTCACTAGGCCTATAATATGACCTAGGCTGCCCCTTCCATAGATTGGAATTTGAAAGTTGTCAGTAGGTCAAAAGTTGTCCAGGATTTTGCTTCAGAAACTATTGCTCAAAGAAAACGCTGTATACTTTGTCTAGTCTCAATAGTTGTATGTATGAATATTTGAGAATCTTAAATTATGTTTCTCTGTGCGTCTCTCCATCGATATTTCGAGGGTACATCTTGCCATCAACTGAATCTTGCAACTTTCCTTTGTAATATGGACTAGGTAGGAGACTATGGCAATTCTTTCCCCAATCACGGCTCAGGAGCATTTTCGTTTTTGGGGATCGAGCCTTATAAATTCGGTGGCCTGAAAATAATGTCTTTTTTTTTTTAAACCTATCCTCAAAAATTCACCCGTATTCAGTTCATCCATGTCATATATTGCATTTCCCTCATCAATTTAAACTGAAAATACTAGAAGATTACTGAATGGTTCAAAGCTGTTCAAGGGGTTGAGATGCTGTGGTATGAATGTCACTAGGCCTATAATATGACCTAGGCTGCCCCTTCCATAGATTGGAATTTGAAAGTTGTCAGTAGGTCAAAAGTTGTCCAGGATTTTGCTTCAGAAACTATTGCTCAAAGAAAACGCTGTATACTTTGTCTAGTCTCAATAGTTGTATGTATGAATATTTGAGAATCTTAAATTATGTTTCTCTGTGCGTCTCTCCATCGATATTTCGAGGGTACATCTTGCCATCAACTGAATCTTGCAACTTTCCTTTGTAATATGGACTAGGTAGGAGACTATGGCAATTCTTTCCCCAATCACGGCTCAGGAGCATTTTCGTTTTTGGGGATCGAGCCTTATAAATTCGGTGGCCTGAAAATAATGTCTTTTTTTTTTTAAACCTATCCTCAAAAATTCACCCGTATTCAGTTCATCCATGTCATATATTGCATTTCCCTCATCAATTTAAACTGAAAATACTAGAAGATTACTGAATGGTTCAAAGCTGTTCAAGGGGTTGAGATGCTGTGGTATGAATGTCACTAGGCCTATAATATGACCTAGGCTGCCCCTTCCATAGATTGGAATTTGAAAGTTGTCAGTAGGTCAAAAGTTGTCCAGGATTTTGCTTCAGAAACTATTGCTCAAAGAAAACGCTGTATACTTTGTCTAGTCTCAATAGTTGTATGTATGAATATTTGAGAATCTTAAATTATGTTTCTCTGTGCGTCTCTCCATCGATATTTCGAGGGTACATCTTGCCATCAACTGAATCTTGCAACTTTCCTTTGTAATATGGACTAGGTAGGAGACTATGGCAATTCTTTCCCCAATCACGGCTCAGGAGCATTTTCGTTTTTGGGGATCGAGCCTTATAAATTCGGTGGCCTGAAAATAATGTCTTTTTTTTTTTAAACCTATCCTCAAAAATTCACCCGTATTCAGTTCATCCATGTCATATATTGCATTTCCCTCATCAATTTAAACTGAAAATACTAGAAGATTACTGAATGGTTCAAAGCTGTTCAAGGGGTTGAGATGCTGTGGTATGAATGTCACTAGGCCTATAATATGACCTAGGCTGCCCCTTCCATAGATTGGAATTTGAAAGTTGTCAGTAGGTCAAAAGTTGTCCAGGATTTTGCTTCAGAAACTATTGCTCAAAGAAAACGCTGTATACTTTGTCTAGTCTCAATAGTTGTATGTATGAATATTTGAGAATCTTAAATTATGTTTCTCTGTGCGTCTCTCCATCGATATTTCGAGGGTACATCTTGCCATCAACTGAATCTTGCAACTTTCCTTTGTAATATGGACTAGGTAGGAGACTATGGCAATTCTTTCCCCAATCACGGCTCAGGAGCATTTTCGTTTTTGGGGATCGAGCCTTATAAATTCGGTGGCCTGAAAATAATGTCTTTTTTTTTTTAAACCTATCCTCAAAAATTCACCCGTATTCAGTTCATCCATGTCATATATTGCATTTCCCTCATCAATTTAAACTGAAAATACTAGAAGATTACTGAATGGTTCAAAGCTGTTCAAGGGGTTGAGATGCTGTGGTATGAATGTCACTAGGCCTATAATATGACCTAGGCTGCCCCTTCCATAGATTGGAATTTGAAAGTTGTCAGTAGGTCAAAAGTTGTCCAGGATTTTGCTTCAGAAACTATTGCTCAAAGAAAACGCTGTATACTTTGTCTAGTCTCAATAGTTGTATGTATGAATATTTGAGAATCTTAAATTATGTTTCTCTGTGCGTCTCTCCATCGATATTTCGAGGGTACATCTTGCCATCAACTGAATCTTGCAACTTTCCTTTGTAATATGGACTAGGTAGGAGACTATGGCAATTCTTTCCCCAATCACGGCTCAGGAGCATTTTCGTTTTTGGGGATCGAGCCTTATAAATTCGGTGGCCTGAAAATAATGTCTTTTTTTTTTTAAACCTATCCTCAAAAATTCACCCGTATTCAGTTCATCCATGTCATATATTGCATTTCCCTCATCAATTTAAACTGAAAATACTAGAAGATTACTGAATGGTTCAAAGCTGTTCAAGGGGTTGAGATGCTGTGGTATGAATGTCACTAGGCCTATAATATGACCTAGGCTGCCCCTTCCATAGATTGGAATTTGAAAGTTGTCAGTAGGTCAAAAGTTGTCCAGGATTTTGCTTCAGAAACTATTGCTCAAAGAAAACGCTGTATACTTTGTCTAGTCTCAATAGTTGTATGTATGAATATTTGAGAATCTTAAATTATGTTTCTCTGTGCGTCTCTCCATCGATATTTCGAGGGTACATCTTGCCATCAACTGAATCTTGCAACTTTCCTTTGTAATATGGACTAGGTAGGAGACTATGGCAATTCTTTCCCCAATCACGGCTCAGGAGCATTTTCGTTTTTGGGGATCGAGCCTTATAAATTCGGTGGCCTGAAAATAATGTCTTTTTTTTTTTAAACCTATCCTCAAAAATTCACCCGTATTCAGTTCATCCATGTCATATATTGCATTTCCCTCATCAATTTAAACTGAAAATACTAGAAGATTACTGAATGGTTCAAAGCTGTTCAAGGGGTTGAGATGCTGTGGTATGAATGTCACTAGGCCTATAATATGACCTAGGCTGCCCCTTCCATAGATTGGAATTTGAAAGTTGTCAGTAGGTCAAAAGTTGTCCAGGATTTTGCTTCAGAAACTATTGCTCAAAGAAAACGCTGTATACTTTGTCTAGTCTCAATAGTTGTATGTATGAATATTTGAGAATCTTAAATTATGTTTCTCTGTGCGTCTCTCCATCGATATTTCGAGGGTACATCTTGCCATCAACTGAATCTTGCAACTTTCCTTTGTAGTATGGACTAGGTAGGAGACTATGGCAATTCTTTCCCCAATCACGGCTCAGGAGCATTTTCGTTTTTGGGGATCGAGCCTTATAAATTCGGTGGCCTGAAAAAAATGTCTTTTTTTTTCAAACCTATCCTCAAGAATTCACGGGTATTCAGTTCATCCATGTCATATATTGCATTTCCCTCATCAATTTAAACTGAAAATACTAGAAGATTACTGAATGGTTCAAAGCTGTTCAAGGGGTTGAGATGCTGTGGTATGAATGTCACTAGGCCTATAATATGACCTAGGCTGCCCCTTCCATAGATTGGAATTTGAAAGTTGTCAGTAGGTCAAAAGTTGTCCAGGATTTTGCTTCAGAAACTATTGCTCAAAGAAAACGCTGTATACTTTGTCTAGTCTCAATAGTTGTATGTATGAATATTTGAGAATCTTAAATTATGTTTCTCTGTGCGTCTCTCCATCGATATTTCGAGGGTACATCTTGCCATCAACTGAATCTTGCAACTTTCCTTTGTAATATGGACTAGGTAGGAGACTATGGCAATTCTTTCCCCAATCACGGCTCAGGAGCATTTTCGTTTTTGGGGATCGAGCCTTATAAATTCGGTGGCCTGAAAATAATGTCTTTTTTTTTTTAAACCTATCCTCAAAAATTCACCCGTATTCAGTTCATCCATGTCATATATTGCATTTCCCTCATCAATTTAAACTGAAAATACTAGAAGATTACTGAATGGTTCAAAGCTGTTCAAGGGGTTGAGATGCTGTGGTATGAATGTCACTAGGCCTATAATATGACCTAGGCTGCCCCTTCCATAGATTGGAATTTGAAAGTTGTCAGTAGGTCAAAAGTTGTCCAGGATTTTGCTTCAGAAACTATTGCTCAAAGAAAACGCTGTATACTTTGTCTAGTCTCAATAGTTGTATGTATGAATATTTGAGAATCTTAAATTATGTTTCTCTGTGCGTCTCTCCATCGATATTTCGAGGGTACATCTTGCCATCAACTGAATCTTGCAACTTTCCTTTGTAATATGGACTAGGTAGGAGACTATGGCAATTCTTTCCCCAATCACGGCTCAGGAGCATTTTCGTTTTTGGGGATCGAGCCTTATAAATTCGGTGGCCTGAAAATAATGTCTTTTTTTTTTTAAACCTATCCTCAAAAATTCACCCGTATTCAGTTCATCCATGTCATATATTGCATTTCCCTCATCAATTTAAACTGAAAATACTAGAAGATTACTGAATGGTTCAAAGCTGTTCAAGGGGTTGAGATGCTGTGGTATGAATGTCACTAGGCCTATAATATGACCTAGGCTGCCCCTTCCATAGATTGGAATTTGAAAGTTGTCAGTAGGTCAAAAGTTGTCCAGGATTTTGCTTCAGAAACTATTGCTCAAAGAAAACGCTGTATACTTTGTCTAGTCTCAATAGTTGTATGTATGAATATTTGAGAATCTTAAATTATGTTTCTCTGTGCGTCTCTCCATCGATATTTCGAGGGTACATCTTGCCATCAACTGAATCTTGCAACTTTCCTTTGTAATATGGACTAGGTAGGAGACTATGGCAATTCTTTCCCCAATCACGGCTCAGGAGCATTTT
This sequence comes from Aspidiotus destructor, assembly GCA_035079395.1. Lineage (NCBI taxonomy): Eukaryota > Metazoa > Arthropoda > Insecta > Hemiptera > Diaspididae > Aspidiotus > Aspidiotus destructor. The sequence continues at coordinate 1,537,420 of JAVHKZ010000003.1, read as the reverse complement.
CGTTTTTGGGGATCGAGCCTTATAAATTCGGTGGCCTGAAAATAATGTCTTTTTTTTTTTAAACCTATCCTCAAAAATTCACCCGTATTCAGTTCATCCATGTCATATATTGCATTTCCCTCATCAATTTAAACTGAAAATACTAGAAGATTACTGAATGGTTCAAAGCTGTTCAAGGGGTTGAGATGCTGTGGTATGAATGTCACTAGGCCTATAATATGACCTAGGCTGCCCCTTCCATAGATTGGAATTTGAAAGTTGTCAGTAGGTCAAAAGTTGTCCAGGATTTTGCTTCAGAAACTATTGCTCAAAGAAAACGCTGTATACTTTGTCTAGTCTCAATAGTTGTATGTATGAATATTTGAGAATCTTAAATTATGTTTCTCTGTGCGTCTCTCCATCGATATTTCGAGGGTACATCTTGCCATAAACTGAATCTTGCAACTTTCCTTTGTAATATGGACTAGGTAGGAGACTATGGCAATTCTTTCCCCAATCACGGCTCAGGAGCATTTTCGTTTTTGGGGATCGAGCCTTATAAATTCGGTGGCCTGAAAATAATGTCTTTTTTTTTTTAAACCTATCCTCAAAAATTCACCCGTATTCAGTTCATCCATGTCATATATTGCATTTCCCTCATCAATTTAAACTGAAAATACTAGAAGATTACTGAATGGTTCAAAGCTGTTCAAGGGGTTGAGATGCTGTGGTATGAATGTCACTAGGCCTATAATATGACCTAGGCTGCCCCTTCCATAGATTGGAATTTGAAAGTTGTCAGTAGGTCAAAAGTTGTCCAGGATTTTGCTTCAGAAACTATTGCTCAAAGAAAACGCTGTATACTTTGTCTAGTCTCAATAGTTGTATGTATGAATATTTGAGAATCTTAAATTATGTTTCTCTGTGCGTCTCTCCATCGATATTTCGAGGGTACATCTTGCCATCAACTGAATCTTGCAACTTTCCTTTGTAATATGGACTAGGTAGGAGACTATGGCAATTCTTTCCCCAATCACGGCTCAGGAGCATTTTCGTTTTTGGGGATCGAGCCTTATAAATTCGGTGGCCTGAAAATAATGTCTTTTTTTTTTTAAACCTATCCTCAAAAATTCACCCGTATTCAGTTCATCCATGTCATATATTGCATTTCCCTCATCAATTTAAACTGAAAATACTAGAAGATTACTGAATGGTTCAAAGCTGTTCAAGGGGTTGAGATGCTGTGGTATGAATGTCACTAGGCCTATAATATGACCTAGGCTGCCCCTTCCATAGATTGGAATTTGAAAGTTGTCAGTAGGTCAAAAGTTGTCCAGGATTTTGCTTCAGAAACTATTGCTCAAAGAAAACGCTGTATACTTTGTCTAGTCTCAATAGTTGTATGTATGAATATTTGAGAATCTTAAATTATGTTTCTCTGTGCGTCTCTCCATCGATATTTCGAGGGTACATCTTGCCATCAACTGAATCTTGCAACTTTCCTTTGTAATATGGACTAGGTAGGAGACTATGGCAATTCTTTCCCCAATCACGGCTCAGGAGCATTTTCGTTTTTGGGGATCGAGCCTTATAAATTCGGTGGCCTGAAAATAATGTCTTTTTTTTTTTAAACCTATCCTCAAAAATTCACCCGTATTCAGTTCATCCATGTCATATATTGCATTTCCCTCATCAATTTAAACTGAAAATACTAGAAGATTACTGAATGGTTCAAAGCTGTTCAAGGGGTTGAGATGCTGTGGTATGAATGTCACTAGGCCTATAATATGACCTAGGCTGCCCCTTCCATAGATTGGAATTTGAAAGTTGTCAGTAGGTCAAAAGTTGTCCAGGATTTTGCTTCAGAAACTATTGCTCAAAGAAAACGCTGTATACTTTGTCTAGTCTCAATAGTTGTATGTATGAATATTTGAGAATCTTAAATTATGTTTCTCTGTGCGTCTCTCCATCGATATTTCGAGGGTACATCTTGCCATCAACTGAATCTTGCAACTTTCCTTTGTAATATGGACTAGGTAGGAGACTATGGCAATTCTTTCCCCAATCACGGCTCAGGAGCATTTTCGTTTTTGGGGATCGAGCCTTATAAATTCGGTGGCCTGAAAATAATGTCTTTTTTTTTTTAAACCTATCCTCAAAAATTCACCCGTATTCAGTTCATCCATGTCATATATTGCATTTCCCTCATCAATTTAAACTGAAAATACTAGAAGATTACTGAATGGTTCAAAGCTGTTCAAGGGGTTGAGATGCTGTGGTATGAATGTCACTAGGCCTATAATATGACCTAGGCTGCCCCTTCCATAGATTGGAATTTGAAAGTTGTCAGTAGGTCAAAAGTTGTCCAGGATTTTGCTTCAGAAACTATTGCTCAAAGAAAACGCTGTATACTTTGTCTAGTCTCAATAGTTGTATGTATGAATATTTGAGAATCTTAAATTATGTTTCTCTGTGCGTCTCTCCATCGATATTTCGAGGGTACATCTTGCCATCAACTGAATCTTGCAACTTTCCTTTGTAATATGGACTAGGTAGGAGACTATGGCAATTCTTTCCCCAATCACGGCTCAGGAGCATTTTCGTTTTTGGGGATCGAGCCTTATAAATTCGGTGGCCTGAAAATAATGTCTTTTTTTTTTTAAACCTATCCTCAAAAATTCACCCGTATTCAGTTCATCCATGTCATATATTGCATTTCCCTCATCAATTTAAACTGAAAATACTAGAAGATTACTGAATGGTTCAAAGCTGTTCAAGGGGTTGAGATGCTGTGGTATGAATGTCACTAGGCCTATAATATGACCTAGGCTGCCCCTTCCATAGATTGGAATTTGAAAGTTGTCAGTAGGTCAAAAGTTGTCCAGGATTTTGCTTCAGAAACTATTGCTCAAAGAAAACGCTGTATACTTTGTCTAGTCTCAATAGTTGTATGTATGAATATTTGAGAATCTTAAATTATGTTTCTCTGTGCGTCTCTCCATCGATATTTCGAGGGTACATCTTGCCATCAACTGAATCTTGCAACTTTCCTTTGTAATATGGACTAGGTAGGAGACTATGGCAATTCTTTCCCCAATCACGGCTCAGGAGCATTTTCGTTTTTGGGGATCGAGCCTTATAAATTCGGTGGCCTGAAAATAATGTCTTTTTTTTTTTAAACCTATCCTCAAAAATTCACCCGTATTCAGTTCATCCATGTCATATATTGCATTTCCCTCATCAATTTAAACTGAAAATACTAGAAGATTACTGAATGGTTCAAAGCTGTTCAAGGGGTTGAGATGCTGTGGTATGAATGTCACTAGGCCTATAATATGACCTAGGCTGCCCCTTCCATAGATTGGAATTTGAAAGTTGTCAGTAGGTCAAAAGTTGTCCAGGATTTTGCTTCAGAAACTATTGCTCAAAGAAAACGCTGTATACTTTGTCTAGTCTCAATAGTTGTATGTATGAATATTTGAGAATCTTAAATTATGTTTCTCTGTGCGTCTCTCCATCGATATTTCGAGGGTACATCTTGCCATCAACTGAATCTTGCAACTTTCCTTTGTAATATGGACTAGGTAGGAGACTATGGCAATTCTTTCCCCAATCACGGCTCAGGAGCATTTTCGTTTTTGGGGATCGAGCCTTATAAATTCGGTGGCCTGAAAATAATGTCTTTTTTTTTTTAAACCTATCCTCAAAAATTCACCCGTATTCAGTTCATCCATGTCATATATTGCATTTCCCTCATCAATTTAAACTGAAAATACTAGAAGATTACTGAATGGTTCAAAGCTGTTCAAGGGGTTGAGATGCTGTGGTATGAATGTCACTAGGCCTATAATATGACCTAGGCTGCCCCTTCCATAGATTGGAATTTGAAAGTTGTCAGTAGGTCAAAAGTTGTCCAGGATTTTGCTTCAGAAACTATTGCTCAAAGAAAACGCTGTATACTTTGTCTAGTCTCAATAGTTGTATGTATGAATATTTGAGAATCTTAAATTATGTTTCTCTGTGCGTCTCTCCATCGATATTTCGAGGGTACATCTTGCCATCAACTGAATCTTGCAACTTTCCTTTGTAATATGGACTAGGTAGGAGACTATGGCAATTCTTTCCCCAATCACGGCTCAGGAGCATTTTCGTTTTTGGGGATCGAGCCTTATAAATTCGGTGGCCTGAAAATAATGTCTTTTTTTTTTTAAACCTATCCTCAAAAATTCACCCGTATTCAGTTCATCCATGTCATATATTGCATTTCCCTCATCAATTTAAACTGAAAATACTAGAAGATTACTGAATGGTTCAAAGCTGTTCAAGGGGTTGAGATGCTGTGGTATGAATGTCACTAGGCCTATAATATGACCTAGGCTGCCCCTTCCATAGATTGGAATTTGAAAGTTGTCAGTAGGTCAAAAGTTGTCCAGGATTTTGCTTCAGAAACTATTGCTCAAAGAAAACGCTGTATACTTTGTCTAGTCTCAATAGTTGTATGTATGAATATTTGAGAATCTTAAATTATGTTTCTCTGTGCGTCTCTCCATCGATATTTCGAGGGTACATCTTGCCATCAACTGAATCTTGCAACTTTCCTTTGTAATATGGACTAGGTAGGAGACTATGGCAATTCTTTCCCCAATCACGGCTCAGGAGCATTTTCGTTTTTGGGGATCGAGCCTTATAAATTCGGTGGCCTGAAAATAATGTCTTTTTTTTTTTAAACCTATCCTCAAAAATTCACCCGTATTCAGTTCATCCATGTCATATATTGCATTTCCCTCATCAATTTAAACTGAAAATACTAGAAGATTACTGAATGGTTCAAAGCTGTTCAAGGGGTTGAGATGCTGTGGTATGAATGTCACTAGGCCTATAATATGACCTAGGCTGCCCCTTCCATAGATTGGAATTTGAAAGTTGTCAGTAGGTCAAAAGTTGTCCAGGATTTTGCTTCAGAAACTATTGCTCAAAGAAAACGCTGTATACTTTGTCTAGTCTCAATAGTTGTATGTATGAATATTTGAGAATCTTAAATTATGTTTCTCTGTGCGTCTCTCCATCGATATTTCGAGGGTACATCTTGCCATCAACTGAATCTTGCAACTTTCCTTTGTAATATGGACTAGGTAGGAGACTATGGCAATTCTTTCCCCAATCACGGCTCAGGAGCATTTTCGTTTTTGGGGATCGAGCCTTATAAATTCGGTGGCCTGAAAATAATGTCTTTTTTTTTTTAAACCTATCCTCAAAAATTCACCCGTATTCAGTTCATCCATGTCATATATTGCATTTCCCTCATCAATTTAAACTGAAAATACTAGAAGATTACTGAATGGTTCAAAGCTGTTCAAGGGGTTGAGATGCTGTGGTATGAATGTCACTAGGCCTATAATATGACCTAGGCTGCCCCTTCCATAGATTGGAATTTGAAAGTTGTCAGTAGGTCAAAAGTTGTCCAGGATTTCTCTTCAGAAACTATTGCTCAAAGAAAACGCTGTATACTTTGTCTAGTCTCAATAGTTGTATGTATGAATATTTGAGAATCTTAAATTATGTTTCTCTGTGCGTCTCTCCATCGATATTTCGAGGGTACATCTTGCCATCAACTGAATCTTGCAACTTTCCTTTGTAATATGGACTAGGTAGGAGACTATGGCAATTCTTTCCCCAATCACGGCTCAGGAGCATTTTCGTTTTTGGGGATCGAGCCTTATAAATTCGGTGGCCTGAAAATAATGTCTTTTTTTTTTTAAACCTATCCTCAAAAATTCACCCGTATTCAGTTCATCCATGTCATATATTGCATTTCCCTCATCAATTTAAACTGAAAATACTAGAAGATTACTGAATGGTTCAAAGCTGTTCAAGGGGTTGAGATGCTGTGGTATGAATGTCACTAGGCCTATAATATGACCTAGGCTGCCCCTTCCATAGATTGGAATTTGAAAGTTGTCAGTAGGTCAAAAGTTGTCCAGGATTTTGCTTCAGAAACTATTGCTCAAAGAAAACGCTGTATACTTTGTCTAGTCTCAATAGTTGTATGTATGAATATTTGAGAATCTTAAATTATGTTTCTCTGTGCGTCTCTCCATCGATATTTCGAGGGTACATCTTGCCATCAACTGAATCTTGCAACTTTCCTTTGTAATATGGACTAGGTAGGAGACTATGGCAATTCTTTCCCCAATCACGGCTCAGGAGCATTTTCGTTTTTGGGGATCGAGCCTTATAAATTCGGTGGCCTGAAAATAATGTCTTTTTTTTTTTAAACCTATCCTCAAGAATTCACCGGTATTCAGTTCATCCATGTCATATATTGCTTTTCCCTCATCAATTTAAACTGAAAATACTAGAAGATTAGTGAATGGTTCAAAGCTGTTCAAGGGGTTGAGATGCTGTGGTATGAATGTCACTAGGCCTATAATATGACCTAGGCTGCCCCTTCCATAGATTGGAATTTGAAAGTTGTCAGTAGGTCAAAAGTTGTCCAGGATTTTGCTTCAGAAACTATTGCTCAAAGAAAACGCTGTATACTTTGTCTAGTCTCAATAGTTGTATGTATGAATATTTGAGAATCTTAAATTATGTTTCTCTGTGCGTCTCTCCATCGATATTTCGAGGGTACATCTTGCCATCAACTGAATCTTGCAACTTTCCTTTTTAATATGGACTAGGTAGGAGACTATGGCAATTCTTTCCCCAATCACGGCTCAGGAGCATTTTCGTTTTTGGGGATCGAGCCTTATAAATTCGGTGGCCTGAAAATAATGTCTTTTTTTTTTTAAACCTATCCTCAAGAATTCACCGGTATTCAGTTCATCCATGTCATATATTGCTTTTCCCTCATCAATTTAAACTGAAAATACTAGAAGATTAGTGAATGGTTCAAAGCTGTTCAAGGGGTTGAGATGCTGTGGTATGAATGTCACTAGGCCTATAATATGACCTAGGCTGCCCCTTCCATAGATTGGAATTTGAAAGTTGTCAGTAGGTCAAAAGTTGTCCAGGATTTTGCTTCAGAAACTATTGCTCAAAGAAAACGCTGTATACTTTGTCTAGTCTCAATAGTTGTATGTATGAATATTTGAGAATCTTAAATTATGTTTCTCTGTGCGTCTCTCCATCGATATTTCGAGGGTACATCTTGCCATCAACTGAATCTTGCAACTTTCCTTTTTAATATGGACTAGGTAGGAGACTATGGCAATTCTTTCCCCAATCACGGCTCAGGAGCATTTTCGTTTTTGGGGATCGAGCCTTATAAATTCGGTGGCCTGAAAATAATGTCTTTTTTTTTTTAAACCTATCCTCAAGAATTCACCGGTATTCAGTTCATCCATGTCATATATTGCTTTTCCCTCATCAATTTAAACTGAAAATACTAGAAGATTACTGAATGGTTCAAAGCTGTTCAAGGGGTTGAGATGCTGTGGTATGAATGTCACTAGGCCTATAATATGACCTAGGCTGCCCCTTCCATAGATTGGAATTTGAAAGTTGTCAGTAGGTCAAAAGTTGTCCAGGATTTTGCTTCAGAAACTATTGCTCAAAGAAAACGCTGTATACTTTGTCTAGTCTCAATAGTTGTATGTATGAATATTTGAGAATCTTAAATTATGTTTCTCTGTGCGTCTCTCCATCGATATTTCGAGGGTACATCTTGCCATCAACTGAATCTTGCAACTTTCCTTTGTAATATGGACTAGGTAGGAGACTATGGCAATTCTTTCCCCAATCACGGCTCAGGAGCATTTTCGTTTTTGGGGATCGAGCCTTATAAATTCGGTGGCCTGAAAATAATGTCTTTTTTTTTTTAAACCTATCCTCAAGAATTCACCGGTATTCAGTTCATCCATGTCATATATTGCTTTTCCCTTATCAATTTAAACTGAAAATACTAGAAGATTACTGAATGGTTCAAAGCTGTTCAAGGGGTTGAGATGCTGTGGTATGAATGTCACTAGGCCTATAATATGACCTAGGCTGCCCCTTCCATAGATTGGAATTTGAAAGTTGTCAGTAGGTCAAAAGTTGTCCAGGATTTTGCTTCAGAAACTATTGCTCAAAGAAAACGCTGTATACTTTGTCTAGTCTCAATAGTTGTATGTATGAATATTTGAGAATCTTAAATTATGTTTCTCTGTGCGTCTCTCCATCGATATTTCGAGGGTACATCTTGCCATCAACTGAATCTTGCAACTTTCCTTTGTAATATGGACTAGGTAGGAGACTATGGCAATTCTTTCCCCAATCACGGCTCAGGAGCATTTTCGTTTTTGGGGATCGAGCCTTATAAATTCGGTGGCCTGAAAATAATGTCTTTTTTTTTTTAAACCTATCCTCAAGAATTCACCGGTATTCAGTTCATCCATGTCATATATTGCTTTTCCCTTATCAATTTAAACTGAAAATACTAGAAGATTACTGAATGGTTCAAAGCTGTTCAAGGGGTTGAGATGCTGTGGTATGAATGTCACTAGGCCTATAATATGACCTAGGCTGCCCCTTCCATAGATTGGAATTTGAAAGTTGTCAGTAGGTCAAAAGTTGTCCAGGATTTTGCTTCAGAAACTATTGCTCAAAGAAAACGCTGTATACTTTGTCTAGTCTCAATAGTTGTATGTATGAATATTTGAGAATCTTAAATTATGTTTCTCTGTGCGTCTCTCCATCGATATTTCGAGGGTACATCTTGCCATCAACTGAATCTTGCAACTTTCCTTTGTAATATGGACTAGGTAGGAGACTATGGCAATTCTTTCCCCAATCACGGCTCAGGAGCATTTTCGTTTTTGGGGATCGAGCCTTATAAATTCGGTGGCCTGAAAATAATGTCTTTTTTTTTTTAAACCTATCCTCAAAAATTCACCCGTATTCAGTTCATCCATGTCATATATTGCATTTCCCTCATCAATTTAAACTGAAAATACTAGAAGATTACTGAATGGTTCAAAGCTGTTCAAGGGGTTGAGATGCTGTGGTATGAATGTCACTAGGCCTATAATATGACCTAGGCTGCCCCTTCCATAGATTGGAATTTGAAAGTTGTCAGTAGGTCAAAAGTTGTCCAGGATTTCTCTTCAGAAACTATTGCTCAAAGAAAACGCTGTATACTTTGTCTAGTCTCAATAGTTGTATGTATGAATATTTGAGAATCTTAAATTATGTTTCTCTGTGCGTCTCTCCATCGATATTTCGAGGGTACATCTTGCCATCAACTGAATCTTGCAACTTTCCTTTGTAATATGGACTAGGTAGGAGACTATGGCAATTCTTTCCCCAATCACGGCTCAGGAGCATTTTCGTTTTTGGGGATCGAGCCTTATAAATTCGGTGGCCTGAAAATAATGTCTTTTTTTTTTTAAACCTATCCTCAAAAATTCACCCGTATTCAGTTCATCCATGTCATATATTGCATTTCCCTCATCAATTTAAACTGAAAATACTAGAAGATTACTGAATGGTTCAAAGCTGTTCAAGGGGTTGAGATGCTGTGGTATGAATGTCACTAGGCCTATAATATGACCTAGGCTGCCTCTTCCATAGATTGGAATTTGAAAGTTGTCAGTAGGTCAAAAGTTGTCCAGGATTTTGCTTCAGAAACTATTGCTCAAAGAAAACGCTGAATACTTTGTCTAGTCTCAATAGTTGTATGTATGAATATTTGAGAATCTTAAATTATGTTTCTCTGTGCGTCTCTCCATCGATATTTCGAGGGTACATCTTGCCATCAACTGAATCTTGCAACTTTCCTTTGTAATATGGACTAGGTAGGAGACTATGGCAATTCTTTCCCCAATCACGGCTCAGGAGCATTTTCGTTTTTGGGGATCGAGCCTTATAAATTCGGTGGCCTGAAAATAATGTCTTTTTTTTTTAAACCTATCCTCAAAAATTCACGGGTATTCAGTTCATCCATGTCATATATTGCATTTCCCTCATCAATTTAAACTGAAAATACTAGAAGATTACTGAATGGTTCAAAGCTGTTCAAGGGGTTGAGATGCTGTGGTATGAATGTCACTAGGCCTATAATATGACCTAGGCTGCCCCTTCCATAGATTGGAATTTGAAAGTTGTCAGTAGGTCAAAAGTTGTCCAGGATTTCTCTTCAGAAACTATTGCTCAAAGAAAACGCTGTATGCTTTGTCTAGTCTCAATAGTTGTATGTATGAATATTTGAGAATCTTAAATTATGTTTCTCTGTGCGTCTCTCCATCGATATTTCGAGGGTACATCTTGCCATCAACTGAATCTTGCAACTTTCCTTTGTAATATGGACTAGGTAGGAGACTATGGCAATTCTTTCCCCAATCACGGCTCAGGAGCATTTTCGTTTTTGGGGATCGAGCCTTATAAATTCGGTGGCCTGAAAATAATGTCTTTTTTTTTTTAAACCTATCCTCAAAAATTCACCCGTATTCAGTTCATCCATGTCATATATTGCATTTCCCTCATCAATTCAAACTGAAAATACTAGAAGATTACTGAATGGTTCAAAGCTGTTCAAGGGGTTGAGATGCTGTGGTATGAATGTCACTAGGCCTATAATATGACCTAGGCTGCCCCTTCCATAGATTGGAATTTGAAAGTTGTCAGTAGGTCAAAAGTTGTCCAGGATTTTGCTTCAGAAACTTTTGCTCAAAGAAAACGCTGTATACTTTGTCTAGTCTCAATAGTTGTATGTATGAATATTTGAGAATCTTAAATTATGTTTCTCTGTGCGTCTCTCCATCGATATTTCGAGGGTACATCTTGCCATCAACTGAATCTTGCAACTTTCCTTTGTAATATGGACTAGGTAGGAGACTATGGCAATTCTTTCCCCAATCACGGCTCAGGAGCATTTTCGTTTTTGGGGATCGAGCCTTATAAATTCGGTGGCCTGAAAATAATGTCTTTTTTTTTTTAAACCTATCCTCAAAAATTCACGGGTATTCAGTTCATCCATGTCATATATTGCATTTCCCTCATCAATTTAAACTGAAAATACTAGAAGATTACTGAATGGTTCAAAGCTGTTCAAGGGGTTGAGATGCTGTGGTATGAATGTCACTAGGCCTATAATATGACCTAGGCTGCCCCTTCCATAGATTGGAATTTGAAAGTTGTCAGTAGGTCAAAAGTTGTCCAGGATTTTGCTTCAGAAACTATTGCTCAAAGAAAACGCTGTATGCTTTGTCTAGTCTCAATAGTTGTATGTATGAATATTTGAGAATCTTAAATTATGTTTCTCTGTGCGTCTCTCCATCGATATTTCGAGGGTACATCTTGCCATCAACTGAATCTTGCAACTTTCCTTTGTAATATGGACTAGGTAGGAGACTATGGCAATTCTTTCCCCAATCACGGCTCAGGAGCATTTTCGTCTTTGGGGATCGAGCCTTATAAATTCGGTGGCCTGAAAATAATGTCTTTTTTTTTTTTAACCTATCCTCAAAAATTCACCGGTATTCAGTTCATCCATGTCATATATTGCATTTCCCTCATCAATTTAAACTGAAAATACTAGAAGATTACTGAATGGTTCAAAGCTGTTCAAGGGGTTGAGATGCTGTGGTATGAATGTCACTAGGCCTATAATATGACCTAGGCTGCCCCTTCCATAGATTGGAATTTGAAAGTTGTCAGTAGGTCAAAAGTTGTCCAGGATTTTGCTTCAGAAACTATTGCTCAAAGAAAACGCTGTATGCTTTGTCTAGTCTCAATAGTTGTATGTATGAATATTTGAGAATCTTAAATTATGTTTCTCTGTGCGTCTCTCCATCGATATTTCGAGGGTACATCTTGCCATCAACTGAATCTTTCAACTTTCCTTTGTAATATGGACTAGGTAGGAGACTATGGCAATTCTTTCCCCAATCACGGCTCAGGAGCATTTTCGTCTTTGGGGATCGAGCCTTATAAATTCGGTGGCCTGAAAATAATGTCTTTTTTTTTTTAACCTATCCTCAAAAATTCACCGGTATTCAGTTCATCCATGTCATATATTGCATTTCCCTCATCAATTTAAACTGAAAATACTAGAAGATTACTGAATGGTTCAAAGCTGTTCAAGGGGTTGAGATGCTGTGGTATGAATGTCACTAGGCCTATAATATGACCTAGGCTGCCCCTTCCATAGATTGGAATTTGAAAGTTGTCAGTAGGTCAAAAGTTGTCCAGGATTTTGCTTCAGAAACTTTTGCTCAAAGAAAACGCTGTATACTTTGTCTAGTCTCAATAGTTGTATGTATGAATATTTGAGAATCTTAAATTATGTTTCTCTGTGCGTCTCTCCATCGATATTTCGAGGGTACATCTTGCCATCAACTGAATCTTGCAACTTTCCTTTGTAATATGGACTAGGTAGGAGACTATGGCAATTCTTTCCCCAATCACGGCTCAGGAGCATTTTCGTTTTTGGGGATCGAGCCTTATAAATTCGGTGGCCTGAAAATAATGTCTTTTTTTTTTTAAACCTATCCTCAAAAATTCACCCGTATTCAGTTCATCCATGTCATATATTGCATTTCCCTCATCAATTCAAACTGAAAATACTAGAAGATTAGTGAATGGTTCAAAGCTGTTCAAGGGGTTGAGATGCTGTGGTATGAATGTCACTAGGCCTATAATATGACCTAGGCTGCCCCTTCCATAGATTGGAATTTGAAAGTTGTCAGTAGGTCAAAAGTTGTCCAGGATTTTGCTTCAGAAACTATTGCTCAAAGAAAACGCTGTATACTTTGTCTAGTCTCAATAGTTGTATGTATGAATATTTGAGAATCTTAAATTATGTTTCTCTGTGCGTCTCTCCATCGATATTTCGAGGGTACATCTTGCCATCAACTGAATCTTGCAACTTTCCTTTGTAATATGGACTAGGTAGGAGACTATGGCAATTCTTTCCCCAATCACGGCTCAGGAGCATTTTCGTTTTTGGGGATCGAGCCTTATAAATTCGGTGGCCTGAAAAAAATGTCTTTTTTTTTCAAACCCATCCTCAAGAATTCACGGGTATTCAGTTCATCCATGTCATATATTGCATTTCCCTCATCAATTTAAACTGAAAATACTAGAAGATTACTGAATGGTTCAAAGCTGTTCAAGGGGTTGAGATGCTGTGGTATGAATGTCACTAGGCCTATAATATGACCTAGGCTGCCCCTTCCATAGATTGGAATTTGCAAGTTGTCAGTAGGTCAAAAGTTGTCCAGGATTTTGCTTCAGAAACTATTGCTCAAAGAAAACGCTGTATACTTTGTCTAGTCTCAATAGTTGTATGTATGAATATTTGAGAATCTTAAATTATGTTTCTCTGTGCGTCTCTCCATCGATATTTCGAGGGTACATCTTGCCATCAACTGAATCTTGCAACTTTCCTTTGTAATATGGACTAGGTAGGAGACTATGGCAATTCTTTCCCCAATCACGGCTCAGGAGCATTTTCGTTTTTGGGGATCGAGCCTTATAAATTCGGTGGCCTGAAAAAAATGTCTTTTTTCTTCAAACCCATCCTCAAGAATTCACGGGTATTCAGTTCATCCATGTCATATATTGCATTTCCCTCATCAATTTAAACTGAAAATACTAGAAGATTACTGAATGGTTCAAAGCTGTTCAAGGGGTTGAGATGCTGTGGTATGAATGTCACTAGGCCTATAATATGACCTAGGCTGCCCCTTCCATAGATTGGAATTTGAAAGTTGTCAGTAGGTCAAAAGTTGTCCAGGATTTTGCTTCAGAAACTATTGCTCAAAGAAAACGCTGTATACTTTGTCTAGTCTCAATAGTTGTATGTATGAATATTTGAGAATCTTAAATTATGTTTCTCTGTGCGTCTCTCCATCGATATTTCGAGGGTACATCTTGCCATCAACTGAATCTTGCAACTTTCCTTTGTAATATGGACTAGGTAGGAGACTATGGCAATTCTTTCCCCAATCACGGCTCAGGAGCATTTTCGTTTTTGGGGATCGAGCCTTATAAATTCGGTGGCCTGAAAAAAATGTCTTTTTTTTTCAAACCCATCCTCAAGAATTCACGGGTATTCAGTTCATCCATGTCATATATTGCATTTCCCTCATCAATTTAAACTGAAAATACTAGAAGATTACTGAATGGTTCAAAGCTGTTCAAGGGGTTGAGATGCTGTGGTATGAATGTCACTAGGCCTATAATATGACCTAGGCTGCCCCTTCCATAGATTGGAATTTGAAAGTTGTCAGTAGGTCAAAAGTTGTCCAGGATTTTGCTGCAGAAACTATTGCTCAAAGAAAACGCTGTATACTTTGTCTAGTCTCAATAGTTGTATGTATGAATATTTGAGAATCTTAAATTATGTTTCTCTGTGCGTCTCTCCATCGATATTTCGAGGGTACATCTTGCCATCAACTGAATCTTGCAACTTTCCTTTGTAATATGGACTAGGTAGGAGACTATGGCAATTCTTTCCCCAATCACGGCTCAGGAGCATTTTCGTTTTTGGGGATCGAGCCTTATAAATTCGGTGGCCTGAAAAAAATGTCTTTTTTTTTCAAACCCATCCTCAAGAATTCACGGGTATTCAGTTCATCCATGTCATATATTGCATTTCCCTCATCAATTTAAACTGAAAATACTAGAAGATTACTGAATGGTTCAAAGCTGTTCAAGGGGTTGAGATGCTGTGGTATGAATGTCACTAGGCCTATAATATGACCTAGGCTGCCCCTTCCATAGATTGGAATTTGAAAGTTGTCAGTAGGTCAAAAGTTGTCCAGGATTTTGCTTCAGAAACTATTGCTCAAAGAAAACGCTGTATACTTTGTCTAGTCTCAATAGTTGTATGTATGAATATTTGAGAATCTTAAATTATGTTTCTCTGTGCGTCTCTCCATCGATATTTCGAGGGTACATCTTGCCATCAACTGAATCTTTCAACTTTCCTTTGTAATATGGACTAGGTAGGAGACTATGGCAATTCTTTCCCCAATCACGGCTCAGGAGCATTTTCGTTTTTGGGGATCGAGCCTTATAAATTCGGTGGCCTGAAAATAATGTCTTTTTTTTTTTAAACCTATCCTCAAAAATTCACCCGTATTCAGTTCATCCATGTCATATATTGCATTTCCCTCATCAATTCAAACTGAAAATACTAGAAGATTAGTGAATGGTTCAAAGCTGTTCAAGGGGTTGAGATGCTGTGGTATGAATGTCACTAGGCCTATAATATGACCTAGGCTGCCCCTTCCATAGATTGGAATTTGAAAGTTGTCAGTAGGTCAAAAGTTGTCCAGGATTTTGCTTCAGAAACTTTTGCTCAAAGAAAACGCTGTATACTTTGTCTAGTCTCAATAGTTGTATGTATGAATATTTGAGAATCTTAAATTATGTTTCTCTGTGCGTCTCTCCATCGATATTTCGAGGGTACATCTTGCCATCAACTGAATCTTGCAACTTTCCTTTGTAATATGGACTAGGTAGGAGACTATGGCAATTCTTTCCCCAATCACGGCTCAGGAGCATTTTCGTTTTTGGGGATCGAGCCTTATAAATTCGGTGGCCTGAAAATAATGTCTTTTTTTTTTTAAACCTATCCTCAAAAATTCACGGGTATTCAGTTCATCCATGTCATATATTGCATTTCCCTCATCAATTTAAACTGAAAATACTAGAAGATTACTGAATGGTTCAAAGCTGTTCAAGGGGTTGAGATGCTGTGGTATGAATGTCACTAGGCCTATAATATGACCTAGGCTGCCCCTTCCATAGATTGGAATTTGAAAGTTGTCAGTAGGTCAAAAGTTGTCCAGGATTTTGCTTCAGAAACTATTGCTCAAAGAAAACGCTGTATGCTTTGTCTAGTCTCAATAGTTGTATGTATGAATATTTGAGAATCTTAAATTATGTTTCTCTGTGCGTCTCTCCATCGATATTTCGAGGGTACATCTTGCCATCAACTGAATCTTGCAACTTTCCTTTGTAATATGGACTAGGTAGGAGACTATGGCAATTCTTTCCCCAATCACGGCTCAGGAGCATTTTCGTTTTTGGGGATCGAGCCTTATAAATTCGGTGGCCTGAAAATAATGTCTTTTTTTTTTTAAACCTATCCTCAAAAATTCACCCGTATTCAGTTCATCCATGTCATATATTGCATTTCCCTCATCAATTCAAACTGAAAATACTAGAAGATTAGTGAATGGTTCAAAGCTGTTCAAGGGGTTGAGATGCTGTGGTATGAATGTCACTAGGCCTATAATATGACCTAGGCTGCCCCTTCCATAGATTGGAATTTGAAAGTTGTCAGTAGGTCAAAAGTTGTCCAGGATTTTGCTTCAGAAACTATTGCTCAAAGAAAACGCTGTATACTTTGTCTAGTCTCAATAGTTGTATGTATGAATATTTGAGAATCTTAAATTATGTTTCTCTGTGCGTCTCTCCATCGATATTTCGAGGGTACATCTTGCCATCAACTGAATCTTGCAACTTTCCTTTGTAATATGGACTAGGTAGGAGACTATGGCAATTCTTTCCCCAATCACGGCTCAGGAGCATTTTCGTTTTTGGGGATCGAGCCTTATAAATTCGGTGGCCTGAAAAAAATGTCTTTTTTTTTCAAACCCATCCTCAAGAATTCACGGGTATTCAGTTCATCCATGTCATATATTGCATTTCCCTCATCAATTTAAACTGAAAATACTAGAAGATTACTGAATGGTTCAAAGCTGTTCAAGGGGTTGAGATGCTGTGGTATGAATGTCACTAGGCCTATAATATGACCTAGGCTGCCCCTTCCATAGATTGGAATTTGCAAGTTGTCAGTAGGTCAAAAGTTGTCCAGGATTTTGCTTCAGAAACTATTGCTCAAAGAAAACGCTGTATACTTTGTCTAGTCTCAATAGTTGTATGTATGAATATTTGAGAATCTTAAATTATGTTTCTCTGTGCGTCTCTCCATCGATATTTCGAGGGTACATCTTGCCATCAACTGAATCTTGCAACTTTCCTTTGTAATATGGACTAGGTAGGAGACTATGGCAATTCTTTCCCCAATCACGGCTCAGGAGCATTTTCGTTTTTGGGGATCGAGCCTTATAAATTCGGTGGCCTGAAAATAATGTCTTTTTTTTTTTAAACCTATCCTCAAAAATTCACCCGTATTCAGTTCATCCATGTCATATATTGCATTTCCCTCATCAATTCAAACTGAAAATACTAGAAGATTAGTGAATGGTTCAAAGCTGTTCAAGGGGTTGAGATGCTGTGGTATGAATGTCACTAGGCCTATAATATGACCTAGGCTGCCCCTTCCATAGATTGGAATTTGAAAGTTGTCAGTAGGTCAAAAGTTGTCCAGGATTTTGCTTCAGAAACTATTGCTCAAAGAAAACGCTGTATACTTTGTCTAGTCTCAATAGTTGTATGTATGAATATTTGAGAATCTTAAATTATGTTTCTCTGTGCGTCTCTCCATCGATATTTCGAGGGTACATCTTGCCATCAACTGAATCTTGCAACTTTCCTTTGTAATATGGACTAGGTAGGAGACTATGGCAATTCTTTCCCCAATCACGGCTCAGGAGCATTTTCGTTTTTGGGGATCGAGCCTTATAAATTCGGTGGCCTGAAAAAAATGTCTTTTTTTTTCAAACCCATCCTCAAGAATTCACGGGTATTCAGTTCATCCATGTCATATATTGCATTTCCCTCATCAATTTAAACTGAAAATACTAGAAGATTACTGAATGGTTCAAAGCTGTTCAAGGGGTTGAGATGCTGTGGTATGAATGTCACTAGGCCTATAATATGACCTAGGCTGCCCCTTCCATAGATTGGAATTTGAAAGTTGTCAGTAGGTCAAAAGTTGTCCAGGATTTTGCTGCAGAAACTATTGCTCAAAGAAAACGCTGTATACTTTGTCTAGTCTCAATAGTTGTATGTATGAATATTTGAGAATCTTAAATTATGTTTCTCTGTGCGTCTCTCCATCGATATTTCGAGGGTACATCTTGCCATCAACTGAATCTTGCAACTTTCCTTTGTAATATGGACTAGGTAGGAGACTATGGCAATTCTTTCCCCAATCACGGCTCAGGAGCATTTTCGTTTTTGGGGATCGAGCCTTATAAATTCGGTGGCCTGAAAAAAATGTCTTTTTTTTTCAAACCCATCCTCAAGAATTCACGGGTATTCAGTTCATCCATGTCATATATTGCATTTCCCTCATCAATTTAAACTGAAAATACTAGAAGATTACTGAATGGTTCAAAGCTGTTCAAGGGGTTGAGATGCTGTGGTATGAATGTCACTAGGCCTATAATATGACCTAGGCTGCCCCTTCCATAGATTGGAATTTGAAAGTTGTCAGTAGGTCAAAAGTTGTCCAGGATTTTGCTTCAGAAACTATTGCTCAAAGAAAACGCTGTATACTTTGTCTAGTCTCAATAGTTGTATGTATGAATATTTGAGAATCTTAAATTATGTTTCTCTGTGCGTCTCTCCATCGATATTTCGAGGGTACATCTTGCCATCAACTGAATCTTTCAACTTTCCTTTGTAATATGGACTAGGTAGGAGACTATGGCAATTCTTTCCCCAATCACGGCTCAGGAGCATTTTCGTCTTTGGGGATCGAGCTTTATAAATTAGGTGGCTTGAAAATAATGTCTTTTTTTTTTTTAACCTATCCTCAAAAATTCACCGGTATTCAGTTCATCCATGTCATATATTGCATTTCCCTCATCAATTTAAACTGAAAATACTAGAAGATTACTGAATGGTTCAAAGCTGTTCAAGGGGTTGAGATGCTGTGGTATGAATGTCACTTGGCCTATAATATGACCTAGGCTGCCCCTTCCATAGATTGGAATTTGAAAGTTGTCAGTAGGTCAAAAGTTGTCCAGGATTTTGCTTCAGAAACTATTGCTCAAAGAAAACGCTGTATACTTTGTCTAGTCTCAATAGTTGTATGTATGAATATTTGAGAATCTTAAATTATGTTTCTCTGTGCGTCTCTCCATCGATATTTCGAGGGTACATCTTGCCATCAACTGAATCTTGCAACTATCCTTTGTAATATGGGCTATTTTCAGGCACCATATTTTTATTGCTCGATTTCACTAGCAAAGCACACCCTTAAGTCGCCAAAATTGGGCGCTTTTTGGTTTAAATCTCGGCTTAAACTAAGTTTACGTGAGGAGTGTCACGTATTCTGGTAAAACGGACTCTAGAGAATTAAACAAGAAAACAATTAAAATAAAATAGAGCTTGTCGAGTCGACTATTCGATAAATAGAAACACAGATTTTTAATGGCTTTTTTGTCTTTTAATCAAGTACACACGTAATAATTTGATCGACGTTTCGAACGTACGACGTTCTTCATCAGGATCAATAATTATACTACTAAGGTAGGTATAGTAAAGAGCTATTTGATACGAAAGAACGAAGCAGCAGTACAAGGATCGTGAAAGAACAAGAAAACGAAAGAGATTACTCACGGCGATTGTAGATAGCCGGTAAATAAAATTTGCTGATCTTGTAGCTATCAGTTTTAAAATTAATGCTGTCCTTACATTGAATAATTTCTATGGCCTCACGAATTTTTCTTTTTCTGGCATTCGTGAGGCCATAGAAATTATTAAATGTAAGGACAGCATTAATTTTAAAACTGATAGCTACAAGATCAGCAAATTTTATTTACCGGCTATCTACAATCGCCGTGAGTAATCTCTTTCGTTTTCTTGTTCTTTCACGATCCTTGTACTGCTGCTTCGTTCTTTCGTATCAAATAGCTCTTTACTATACCTACCTTAGTAGTATAATTATTGATCCTGATGAAGAACGTCGTACGTTCGAAACGTCGATCAAATTATTACGTGTGTACTTGATTAAAAGACGAAAGTGCAATTAAAAATCTAAGAAAACAATTAATTTCTGTCTACAAATCTTCACTATTAATGTCCAACTCTAGGAGCATTTTCATGCCTTTGAGATCAAGTGGAAGTGCTCCTGATGATACCTGTATACTCACATTATGTACGATTTAGGTACCCAGAACGATGTTCTTCTTGGAAGTTGGTGAAAATCAGTCAATGAAAGTCAAGGAAAGAAAGTATAAAAGTAAAGAAGAACCGCAGGTAAGAAAACGTAGATATACCTATATATAAAATTCTGAATTAAGGAAGAGGAATATTTCTTCTAAAATCCTCAAGTTACAACCATATAAATTATTAGGTACACTGTATTAAAAAGAAATCAAATGTAAAATATAGTATTAATGTACATTATCCATTACTATGTAAACACATGATGATGTATAAAAAAATAGATAACAGTAACACCACATAGGATAAGGATCTTCGGGTCCTCACATAAAACAATGAATAGATACATTTGAAAATATGCAAAATAATTACTACCTATCATAGAATACTGTTAAGACAATAGCGTCTTTGATTTCGAAGGCGCCCATCATTGGTCGGCATCTTTCTGATACATAATTTTCATAATGATCATACCTAATTAATTTTTTTTTTTTCGATTCTGGTACTTAATTGTATTGTCCGACAAAAATGAAATAGGTAACAATGAAGAAACAAAAGTGCGCAAGCAAAATTTGAATTCTTGCAACCTGTATAAAAAACGATTCTGATAATCACAAATATTGTGGACTTTAGATGACAGTAGGAATGGGACATTATTTTGCGCGCCAGAAAAGATAAGCACAGATCAAATACCGTTACGCATTACACTGGTACCGCTGGTACTCTGAAACAAGAATCAATCCCTAAATAAAATGAGAAGCGAGGAAATTTCTTACAATCTGCTATAGGCTTGTAATACTTACAAAAATTCAAAACAAAGATTTCCCGTATCTATATTGAAGTTTTACATGGTATCCGTGCAAGCTTTTAACTGTTAGATGAGGATAAATTTCTATATCTTCCATTTTGACATCAGTACTTAATTTATAATTCCTTAGGACAACAGCTAATTGCGCTTTTAAGGATAACCAAGCATACTTTTGGCCTAATGAAATAGAATAATTTTTAGGAATATATTAATATACATGAGGAACATTCAGCACCTATATAAGAATAATACATGGTGAGGAAATCAGATTCCACAATAATACCTATACATCCGCGCGGCCCAGTACTAAATGGCAAGAAACTACTTTTATGGCGTTTAGCTTGATTTTCTGGAGAAAAATTATCAGGATTCCAGACTAACGGTTCCGGATATATATTTTTGTTGTGATGTAATCCCATTATACCCAATGTTATAGTTGTATTTGCAGGTATAATTTTTCCACCTGAAATTATAAAAATTTTCATAACATACACAATCGAGCCATAAATACTGTCCATTGCTCAAAAATGTGAAAAAAAAATGTAAGTTCTAGAAATTGCGGCTACACAAGTACAACAATGCACACAAGTTTCGCGACCACCACACCGGTGTATCAAGTTTTGCAGAGCTACGGTTGTAAGGCGCACGTTATTTTTTTTATCTCTTCCTTTTCGTACTTCGGTAAGTTTGTTGCCCTACTAGTGGTCAACCTCAAAACTTGTGTACATGAAAAATAGTATGTCCGACTCCACGTAGGCGCAATTTTGAAATTTTTCTGTTTTTATAAAAATGTTCCAAGATAATAAAAAGGAATGGATATAAAAATCATGTTTCATGTCTCCCCCCCCCCCCTTCCAAGGTCTAGTATAAGTCCACTTTGGAATATTTCAGGCTAAGGCTTGAGGGCGGCACATTCGCTTGGTCTAGTATAAGTCTACTTTAGAATATTTCAGGCGAATGACTTTAGGGGGGATCACTCGCTGCGCCTGTTTGCCCCGCTTCTTGGTCTAGAATAAGTCTACTTTGAAATATTTTTGGCTAATTTTCCAAGTCCAATGTAAGTTCACTACAGATAGTATGGGGAATGGTACTCACAGATTTCTGAATCACCTACCAGGTATAAGAACCTAACCAAAAATTTTCCAAGTCCATTATAAGAAAATACAGATAAGATGAGGAGTGGTACTCGCAGATTTCTGAATCAACTGCATGGTATAAAAATGTTTTCAAAAAATTTTTCAAGTTCATTATTTTGGGGAAGGGGAGGGGGGTGTACTCTCGATTTTTCAAATGTGTACAAGGCGTCAGAAAAGACATGAAATATGTCAAAATAAGAAAAATGATACGAATTTTACTCAATAAATATTTTACGCCTTTGGCAACCCTCTCCTTCAATACATGAGTTAATCCATACTTTGGATCAGGCGTGCACGCAGAAATTTCATTTAGGAGGGACCGGGCTCCCTCCCTAAATAAAACAAAATAAAAATGCTCAAAGGCGAATGCTCTGAAAAATGTATTACTATTCTGTGATGGCGAATATTTATAAAACAGGATTCCAGCCCTTTATTTCTCTTGATGCGCTTTTTGAATGTTGAATTTTCTAAATCCTATTAATACTATCTAAGCTTATAATGTTTTAGATGAGAAACTTACTACTTAAACGTATATCATGATCCGTGTATCTAAAGATGAAAGGAACCACTGGAAACCTCCTCAATGTTTCTTTCAAACATTGTTCTAGAAAGTTCATCTTTGGCAAATCTTCCAATTCTGGAAGCCTATTATCATCTCCAAAAATATCGTGGAGCTCTTGGAACACTTTTTCCTGAAATGCATTGTCATTACACGAGTATTAAATCACTCCTACAAATGATGATGATTGTAGAGGTCCTATATATACATACCTACAATCTATACTTGAAAGTAAACTCCAAGCTATAACTTGAATTAATCAATATGCATGATCGTTTTCTAATTTTCGTAAGCCTTGTATAGTTTTTATAATCAATCAAGACAATTAGAAGGTATTCTGATTGATAGAATTAATCCGATTAACTAAATTATGACCAAAAATATCTGACGACGATATACTCAAGATATGATCAGGGGCAGATCTAGAAAAGAATTTTGCGAGGGGACGACCTTATTCCCGTTTAAAAGAGACGATTCTTCTCAATTTAAACACTATTCTGGCCAAAAACATCTGACGACGACATACTCAAGATATGATCAGGGGCAGATCCAGAAGAGAATTATGCGAGGGGACAACTTAATTTTCTTTTAGACTGATTGATTCTTCTTAATTTGAACACTATTCTCGGAAACTGAAATTGTGATTTGACCAGTATAAATTGTTTCATCGGTGCATGCATTACCTATCTCTCATGCAGTTGAATAATAATAACCATCAATAAAAATAAGTGTCTTACCTGCATATCTTGTCTGATAGCCAAGACTAGTAATACAAAGCAAGCCGTAACTGCACTCGTTTCACTTCCCTAAAAAATTAAAACAGTACAATTTTTTGCCGACGTCAGTTCCTAGGGTGCACTTCAAGAAATTTCTTTTCATTTTCTGCGAGCCCATCACCTCAAGAATACCTATATTCAACTTAGAAGAGGTTATGTCAAGTAACTCAATCTTACCTACCGCAAATAGCACTGCAATTATTTCAGCTTGCATTTCGTCCTCTGAAAATTGAGCACTGAAACCGGTTTTACCCAGTAGAATATCGATTAACTTTTTGATTGATTTTTCTAAAATACGTATAAAAGATCAGTGTGTTTTTTTTTTCAAAAATATGGTTGACAGAAACAAAAATTTTAATATAAACACAGCGTTGGCACTACTATTCACAAATTTTATTAAAACAATCACGACGTTTCGACGGCGTAGCCGTCTTCCTCAGGTGAACAAGTGATCGAAACTGATAACGAAACAATTACAAAGAAAATAAACTAGTCAAAGTAAAACCAATGTAAACAAAAAGAGGTAGGGAAGAAGATGAGTCAGCTATGAGATGACGCTCTTGTACGCACTGGAAAGGCCATCCGTATCGCTTTTAAAGTTGATTACGCTGCTTCTGTTTTTTAAAATGTTGATAACCTCGGAAATTTTTCTTTTCTTGGTATTCTCCTCCCTACTTACAATTTTAGTGTTCTTAAAGTCAAAAACATGGCCCTCCTCAAGGGCATGGTTGGCTAAAGCAGTGTGATGAGAGCGGTTATTAACGTTATTCTCATGTTGGGTGAGGCGTGCCTCAAGTTTTTGGCACGTCTCCTTAATATAAGAGATGGGGCAATTCGAACAGGGGATACTATACACAACACCTGATTTTTCTTCCTTAGGGACTTTATCTTTAATAAACGTGAAAAATTTTTCTCTACAGGTGTTGTGACTGCCGAAAGTGACTTTAAAATTTTGGTTGAGAGTAAGAAGATGTTTCCTTATAATCACACTGCTTTTGCCTACATATGGGATAGAAAAATCTGAATTAGAAATTTCGTTACAAGGGGGGGGGGGTGCTTAAATCATAATTGAGGATACTTTTAATAAAAGAAAAAGGATATCCATTCATCTGAAGGATATCGATAAGTTTTTTAGTCATAACGTCGTGAAAAATGTGGTCAGAATGATCGAGAAAATTTCTTCTTAAATTTATAGCAGTATTAAATTTAACATTAAGAGGTTGGTTAGACTTATAATGTATAATCCTATTAGTGGCCATGGGTTTTTGGTAATGCTTAAAGATAAATTGTTCACACTTAATTATACTAAGGTCAAGAAAGTTAATGGTCAGGTCTTTTTCTAATTCACAAGTAAATTTTAAACGGGGATGGAAGTCATTTAAACAGTCAAAAAGTTCCTTAAGAATAGTTTTGTCGAGATAAAACAGACTATCATCAACATATTTTTTACCAAATTTAATATTAGTATGAAATTTATCAAAAATCGAAACGAAAAGGTGGTCGAGGACTATTTCGGACACTATGGGAGATAATGGATTTCCCATTGCCATGCCGTGTAACCGACTGTAGAAGACTCCTCCATATTGGCAGTAGCTATTATTGAGGCAAAAAGACAGGACCTTGAAAAACAAATCCTCATCCAAGGCTGTATGTATCCCGTTAAGTTCGTCCCATCGGCCTCTAATAATCTCAATAGCCAAATCTACTGGAACTGAAGTGAACATGGATACAACATCAAACGAAACTAGTATGTAACCTGATTCAACCGCGACTAGGGAAAGCTGCTCTTTGAATTCGTTGGAGGAACGAATGTTGTAATCAAAATTGCGGAGGTTCTCCAATATTGAAGCCATGAATTTGGAGAGGCGGTACGTAGGGGATTTGACACATGATACCACTGGTCGTAGCGGAACGTTCTCTTTATGGACTTTGGGGAGGCCATAAAACTTAGGAGCTAGACTATTGTAGCAGGTAAGGTATTTCTTAAAATTCTCATCAATGTAATTTTTCTCCCTCATACATTTGGCAAATTTGTTGCTCTTAGTTTCTAAACTATTCGTTGGATCTTTCTTCATTATCGAATATGTGCTCCTATCCCCCAGAAGATCTAAAGTTTTCTTTTTGTACTCCTCTCTATTCATAATAACCGTGGTATTTCCCTTATCTGCTCTTAGTATCATGACGTGAGGGTTATTTTTCAGAAACTGGGTGACGGCAGATTGGTTACGATGGTCAACAAAAGAGTCCTTTTCTCCTTGTTTTTGTATATGTCTTATCGCATTTGGATTATTGACGCGTTTCAAATGACTGGCTATCGCGTGCCGGACCTCCTCTTTCTTGGCGGATGGGGCTCGAGACTGGCTGATGATATATTCTGCGTCGGTTATGATTCTTTCTATCGGCATTTTTGATGGTTTTAAACAAAATTTAGGACCTAAAGAAAGTGTTCGACTAACCTCTTCTGGAAGTGCTGTTTCTGTGAGATTGACCAGCCGTCATCTCATAGCTGACTCATCTTCTTCCCTACCTCTTTTTGTTTACATTGGTTTTACTTTGACTAGTTTATTTTCTTTGTAATTGTTTCGTTATCAGTTTCGATCACTTGTTCACCTGAGGAAGACGGCTACGCCGTCGAAACGTCGTGATTGTTTTAATAAAATTTGTGAATAGTAGTGCCAACGCTGTGTTTATACTGTATTTCCTTATTCACGTTTAAATTTGAACTCTTTGTTAAAAATTTTAATGTACGAATTTTACCAGAATCAAATTCTTTTGTATTTTTATTGAAATCTTTTTCACCATCCCCGTACAGTTCTTTCAATTTCTCTCTTTTATTCTTCAGGATCTGTAAACGTTAAAATGGTCAATTAAACTACAAAAATAACATGATTTTCAAAAAAAAATTAATACCCAGTCATATTTATTCGCAGCAGTGCTTGTGCTTCTGAACCTATGGTCCGTGGACCACTTGTGGTCCGCGAGACTTCTAAAAAAGTCAGAATTCAGTAAGATGAATAGAGCAAAAATTTCAGAAAAAATTTTAAAGGTCCGCAGAAAATTTTGTCTCTTCCGAGTGGTCCGTCAATTCAAAAAGGTTAAGAACCAGTGGACAGTTATCACTTAGAAAGGGTCATGAGTACCGGGTGAGGCAAAATGATATCATCACTTAGGTCTGACAGAAAAAATGAAACATCATTTCGCCTCATTCGACATAAACCAAGGGACACCTTTTCACCATTGCATTTGAATTGGCATAATTTTTTGCCTAATTTAACAGTAATCAATAAAGTTATCAGAACCAGGAAACGAATTCATAATTTTAGTATAAGTTAAGAGTCCTAAATCTATAATTTAGGCACCAGTCTGGTCACTTCAAGAAACAAATACTGTACTACTGGACCGATTTCCTATTGACGTCGTATGACACTGCTGCAAGCTGTTGCGACTGTTCACTTTTTTCTCGGCTTAACAATCATACCGGGTGAACGAGTAAAATGTTAATAAAAGATTTTACACGTGAATTTCCACAAAAGAAAAATCGGGTTGCACAGACGACCAATAATCAAAATAATAGTAGTTTTTTAAGAATCTCGGTTATTAGCATCATCACCTAGAGACGGAAATCAATTGTCTAAGCTATAGCAATAAAGAGCCCTTTCCTTAATATTATATTCCATTCTCATTTACCCAATTTTTATGGTAATGATCCTTGCGCTCAACATTGGTCTTGTGACAGGAGTATAGAATATGCAATAATACAGTTATCTAGTCTCATCTCATGAGACCAATGTAAAGTAAGCGCCACTAGAATAAAACTCAGGCGAATAGTAGGAGAGATGATAGAGGGGAAGAGCCCTATAAGGCTTTTCCAGTATGCAATATGAAATGTACTGGAAGGCCTTATGGCCTTTACATTCCATCTCTTTTAAAAAACAACCATACATATCATGAATCTTAAGAGCGTCATGATTGGCAAAATTGAGAACGGGATCGGGGTGATTCATTTCTCATTTGAATCTTCGTAGAGTGGTCTCAGAATATCGTGGGAAGAATTCGGAGAACAAAAATATTTAAGGAAACCGTCCACCCGTCACCTGCATTGCTTGTCCTCGATTCCAGCCGAGTCCGACCGGAAAGAATTTCTTACATTTTAATTGTTCTTTAATTGTTCACGGTCTAGGCGAACCATGGATGTGGGGTATGACTTGTGACATCACAGGGAGTTAGAAATTCGCGATAAGAAACTTTCTGATTTGATACTAACTTCGTTTGCAAAATCATACACTCGAGTTCTGTATTTGGTTCGATCGGTGATATAGCAATAAAGTTTGAAGATTATTCCTGGCTGTAGCCATGGTTGATATGCTCGTTTAGAGAATAACTCGGCCAATCTAGAATCATGAACAAAAATTCATTACTCTATTACCTCCAGCATAGCTAAATACACTCGAATAATAAGGTATGCTCACAAAATATTCAACTAGGTATTTGAAATATTCTGTTTATGTAGGAGTCTGCAATTTGATAAAATTATTACCTCGTGGAAGCGTCTATAAACTTCAGTAGATCATATTTGTGTTCGCGATCATAGTAATCCAATGTTGTTTCTGAGAACAATAAATATAAAATTATGATTATAATGATAATAGCAGGACTAATAAATAAGGAAGCCATTTTCTTTTTGAAGCATGCTGGGAATGGATATGTAATAGGATGAGGATTGGAGGGAGTTTACATTGTTGATGATGGATACCGAGTTGTTGGAGAGGATAGAAGAGACTTGTGAGGGGGCCGAAAATTATTTTCTGAGGGTTGGGAGGGGCATGGAAAGGGGAAAAATAGGAAGTGGATACTTCGTTAGCATGACATTGATATGAAGGGAAAGTAGAGAGCCAAAGAAGAAGGAGGATGTGGGTTAGACAGATGCGCCCAGACGAGTTATAACTATTCCGGTAGGAGGAACGAGTTGAAGAGGAGCCGGAGGATCGAGGAATATTTAATAGAAAGTACATTGTAGGGTTTTCATTTCAAGTAAGGGAAAAACAACAATATGGAACATGAGGCTGTCCCTCAATGGCGCGGCCATAGTCGTCATGCAACCTTAGCCTTCCCTCTTGACTCGTGTTAATAATTTAAGGGATAAAGTTTACTGAAAAATATTTAAAAAATTAAGTAGTTATCCTCTTTCTTTTTCAAATCCTATCTATGCTTCCATGGCCAGAAAAACTAGCTGAGAACTCTTTTTTTTTTTGGATTTATAAAGAATACTTAAAAATTCTAAGATTTATTTTCTGACACGAGAAATTGTAAAAGATTGAAATTTACTTCTCTTAAAAAGATGAGAAAGTTCTATTAATCGAATGATAATAATACTAAAGGATTCGTCTTACCACAAATTGTGCTCACGGATCGTTCGATGAAATACGGCCATAAATCAATATGCTTTCCCGAATCGACGTGTTCATTGAGTCGTCTGACTAGTTCTATACTCTGGTCGTTGAATACTTCCATAAAGTATTTCGACAGAACTGCCGTGTTAAAAGCAGGATTGAACAATCGACGTCCCTTTTTCCATTTTTCGACTAGATACATAAAAAAAGTAACATTTACAGAAACACAATTTGAAGGAAATTTTTAATCTAGAATTTTGCGAGAAATGGTAGTTCCCTAAAGTAGAGGGAAAAAACCGTGACACAGTCTACGCAGAGGCTAACCTGTCTCCTCCAAAGCAGGCCCGCAGCCATGGGGGCTGAACCCCCCCCCTTTTCCCTTCCCTTCCCTCCCCTCCCCTAGCCAAAAGTCAAAAGTACAAGCCTAATGAAAAAAGAATCGGTACTACAAAGTAAGTTCAAAAAAAGAAAAGAAAAAAAGCTCACGCAGCAGCGTAAGCATAACCGACTTTTCTTGATATAATTTCATTCATATGAATCTCTCTCAAATAATTTGTCGAAACAAAAAAAAATAATAAACGGGAATATGAATCAGGCGAGAATTATAAAATATACGCGGCTATCTATTCATCACCATGGCTTACGCGCAACACGCATCTAATAAAAGTTGACTTTATCGATCATATACAGTTTGTAATGAAAACTTCTCCCAGCCAATTGTGATGCATTACCTTCGGACGAAAGAACTCTAATTGAGGACTCTTATACGTACTTATATTTCGAGAATTACTCGACAATTACTCATCCATTAACTATAATAATTACAAAACAAAGACTTTGGATACACTTTGACGTAATGCAATAATTATGAAGATGATAAGATGAATATTTTTCGAGAAATAACAGTAAGAAATCAGAAGAAAATTGAGAATTACTCAACCACTCATATATATATATATAAGGAAACATGAAATTTTAAAATTAGGCTAAACATGATCCAAAACCTTCAAAACGTCGAGAAAATTCAAAAACCCCTCATCCTGTTGACTTTGTGTCGGGTGTAATACCTCACTTTTCAAAAATGAAAAGTCGGTAAAAGATTTTCTGGCGTAGCCAAATTAATAAAGATCATGTTTCATGTCTTCTATAAGGTAGCTTGCTCTGCTCGTTCGCCCCCTTCGTGGTCTAGTATAAGCCTACTTTAGGGTATTTTCGCCCCCTTCTTGGTCTAGTGTGAGTCTAGTTCAAGACTAGTATATTTCTAGTATAGGTCACAAACTGTATAATACTATTTATTATACTAGAGAATTGAAGCGTTGCATAATGTAGCTCATTGAAGGGGCGGAGCCACCATAAAGCTAGTATAAACCTAGTATATAAACTGGGAAAGAGAGGGGGGGTCTTTTATGTCTATTATGTCTAGTTCAAAGGCAGAGTAACTATCATAAAGCTACTATAAACCAATTTCTTTGGATTCTATTCTAAATTAGACTTGTACTAGACCAAGAAGGGGCCTAATTACTTTGATGCAGTATACAGGATTCCTAAACCTAGTATAAAGCATGTCTAGTTCGAAACTAGTATAATCCTAGTTTAAAGCTAGTAGAAAACTAGTACAATACAAGAAGTCCTCATCTAGTTCACCTCCAGTATACTGTATAAATTTTTATAATAGTATAATACCATTTACAAACTGTTTAATACTATTTATTATATTGAAGAATTATACAGACGCCCGGACGCAAATTCCGGAATCAGAGGTAGGGCTGAGGTTCGACCTTGAAAATTTTCCAAGTCCCAAGTTCATGGCCGGACGCCCGGACGCATTTTCGAAATTTAGGGGGTAGAGAAAAGACATGAAACATGTTAAAAGTGTGGAAAGAATTAATTTTGTTGGAAAAATGTCAGATGATATGAAATTTAAGAAGAACGGCAATAATTATACTATGTCTACTCTCCACCGCTACAATTGTTCCGGCGGTGCATACTACCAATGGGTCATCCGCATAGCAGATAAGCTTGACACCCGGTGGCAGCTTAACCTTCAATATCCCGTAAATGCAACGCACCACAGCAGTGGCCCAAGGACCGACCCTTGCGGCACCCCACGAGTAACTGGGCGCTTCATTGTACCAGCAGACGTCTCTGCTTGGATCTATCGACAGCTACTAAGATAGTTGCTGATCATCCTGAGTAGGTATGCGGATACTTCTACGTCCATGAGGGTTTCCATTATTCTCTCCCATGGGATCGAGTTAAACGCATTTCTCGTATCGAGGCTGACAGCTGCAAAAAACTGACGCGTAGCTATCGCTGACTCGCTATTCTCTTCAGCCTGATCCCAGCATCTGACGTACAGCGTCCAGTTTGAAACCCGTACTGGCTACTTGAGATTACGTATATATCTCTTTCCTTCAGATAGCTCTGAAAGTGATTGGCTATCATTCTCTCCACGAATTTGCCCACGTTATCAAGCAGGCAAAGTGGACGATAAGAGGATGGTAGGCCAGGTGGTTTATCCTTTGTATCGATTAGCGCCAGCCTGGCTTTCTTCCATCGCACGGGGAACAATCCCCCATCAATAACTGCCGCATTAAATGAATCAACAAGCAGTGCTAGGTCAACTGAATGTATGGCGCTCTAGACTGGATTTAAAATCTCACCCGGGCCCGGAGCATTCTAATACTCTTCCCGCAGTCTATTGACTGCTGCATCCCCCTCCACGATACCTAGAAGGGATACACCATCCTCTTCTACTCATGGTAGCGTCACGTGTTGTATTTGTGCACTCACCTTGATTATCACTTGACAAAAAATTTCGGCCCCCCTAAATTTCATGGAGCCCCCGCTACAAATGGATTCTGGCTACGAGCCTGCTCCAAAGACAACTGGTGTAGCATTTCATTGCTTAATTGCTTTCTACACTTTGATATCGATATATTGATTTTAGCGATCATATTGAATCGATTCTACCTATGATAGGTACGTAGCTGTCTCAGTCATGATGACACCATCAGTATTCCTTAGCTTAGTATAGATCTGATGGTATATTCTGTATGTGTTAGGCTATTTACGGTAACTGACGGGCACCCTCGCTCAGCTTGTTCGCCACTATTCTCAATTATACTGTATAGAATACTGAGTCACTCAAGGGCTCTTTTGCGAGAAGTCTAGTAAACTGTAAGTTAGATTGAAAAGTTAGGAGGTTTGAAAGAATACTTCGCAACCAGACGTCAATTTCCTTACTTACTAGAAGTGACAAAGGAAATACCAAAGTTCTTCTAAAGAAAGTGGATTATGATCTCAGGATGGAGCAGCTATATTAGACGATAGCTCCACTTACACAACTATGGATAGGGATCAACCAAAACTCTACAGACCGAAAGTAATGAACTCGTTAAATTTATGCTGTATAAAGAATGGATTGATTATCCCTTGTATAAACACTTTCGGCGGCACAACTCTATACCACCATACGGACTTCCTAAAATCCATGAAGATGGTTTTTCACTGCGACTGGTGGTTTCTTCAGTAAAATCTCCGACCTACAATCTATCCAAATTCATAGCTGGTATCTTAGACGAGATGAGAAATGATGAGTTGAATGTGCGTTCCTCACTATCCATACCCGAGATGCTCGGTAATATCGTGCTGCATGAAGATGACACTTTTGTATTCTTCGATGTCAAGTCCATGTTCACCAACATTCCAATCGAACTAGTCCTCAGCACGCTAACTAAGAAATGGGACTACATCAAGCGGCACCCTGCACTTTCAAAAAAGACCTGCCTCAAGGAGGTGAACTTCTGCTTAAGGAATGGTTACCTCTTTCAAATATAAAAGTACAACCTACCATCAGATCACAGGCTTAGCCATGGGTAGCCCTCTCTGCCCGCAATCGTCTCAGAATTAGTGCTCGATGAATTATTTCAAGATATTAAGAATAAATGCACTGCGCTGACCTCGTTTTCATAACCAAATACGTCGACGACTCCCTCTTGATCAGCAAAGACAATATCTTTAGTCAACTTTTAGAATTTGTAAATGATTTCCACCCTCGTATTGCTTTCACTATTGAAAAGGATGAGGAAACCATCAACTTTCTCAACGTTACTTTTGCAATGGTGGCGGAGAACTCGCAAGCTCCGTACGCGGCCTTCGTAGAAAACAGCTAATCTTTTTTATGTTTTCTTTGTATTCATGGTCTCGAAGATATACAAAACCGATTAGTGTAACAAATTCTCCTAACTTAGCTTAATGACGTCATAAGTTGATGACGTCTTTCCTAAGTCCTGTTCTCAAATTTCTCCTCATATTATATAATTAAGGGTGCTACTGTCGAAAATATTCCAAGTCACCGGACATTTCCTCCTCACAAATATAGGATAGCTTGAGAGTTGAAATTTTCTAACCTATAACCCAACGTAACCTAACTTTGAACGAAGAAAGAATTCCATTTTGCCCACCACACGATTTCAGGAAGACTATACTCGTAGTTTTTTATTAACGAAGTGACGAACTGACTGAAGGTGCAACATGAGTATGTACAAAAGGTATCATTGGCGTCGAGGTGTTCAAGAAAAATATATATGGTCCACGCTGTAGTCAGGCAGCGACGTGAACAAGAACGCGATAAGATTCTGGTGCAAAGTAAAATTTGTATCGTTGACGAGTCTGTATTATTCTTTCCTAGTTTTTTACGTACTATATTTCATGAAGTCGAGGAGACTCCTCTCCTTCATAACCTAACTTAGGTTGATTACGTCAAAGTCACGCGATCGCCGAAATTTTCCGAAAATGCCTTTCAACAACAAAGACATCAGTGTAGCCCTGCTGGAAAATGAAAAAGGAACTGCGGAAATGATCTGTTCGATTTCTGTACGAAATTACGTTGACTGATCAAATTCCGTTTTATAGAAGAATGTGAGCAGTATGCGAGCATTGTAATTTCATGAGGCGTAAGATATTTTATTACACGTCTTCAATATTCTCGCGTCAATATTTACGAGTATTTTCAACTTAATCTTAGTTCAGTTTACTTTCTCCGTAAAATGATAGGCACAGAAGATAGTTTTGGCTACTTTCTTAGAAGTCTTAATTCTCTTCTCTTTCAAATCGTAAGCTAGGTCGGAAAAATGACACTTGAGGGACCGATTTTCCAATTTTATGACAAACTATACCTATAGGTACTAAATGGAGATTTTTCTCATTCGTAATACTATAGAGAAGAAAATCCGAAGATTTTAAATCATGTTTTTTTTTTTTTTGTCGTATACACAGATCACTTTTTAAGAGTCTTTCATCGCGATGTGTCTGTCTCGGTATACCGATCGTATTAATAAAAAATCATATTTACGCCCAAACGTGGGTATCCTATCAAAGTGAAGTTGAATAGATAAAAATTTAGCTACGATCTTACAGACAACCTTCAACCGGCGAGATTTCGCATTTTTCTCTTTTCTGTTACGTAATAAGTTATAGTGTAACTTTGCGCGAAGAAACCAGTTTCTCGTATAAAAGTCCAATTACGGTATCCCTATCTAACGAAATTTAATGTTATACCTAGGCACCGTTATAACTCCCAAAGTTAAAGAGAGGAAAAAAAAAAGAAAAATAGTTACCGATCTCTTACAAATTCGAACCTCACATTATTCTTAAACTTTGAGAAGTAAACTAGGGTAGTTTTTTTTTTTCCATCAAGAAATGACCTACAAATTTAAAGTTTATTTTTTCGTTCGACCCGTGCAATTTTTTTCCTGAATAAATCCTGCAAAATTTCCAATTTATCATGGACGATACATGTCCAAAAATGCTATCGTTAACTCTTTTCTCCGTTTGAAAAATACCTTCGCCGATTTTATTAGAAAATTCTGCGATGGAACACCCTCATTTTGGAACTTGAGGATTTTTAGATGTGCGTAACGATATGAGAGAAACTCCGATTATTTGAAGCATTTAGGAATCGGACGGTTATGCTTACGAACATGATTCCTACGATAACGTTACATAATACCAAATTATCTTGATGAAGACTCGATTTCTGTTATAATGTTATTAAACTGGTTGTACATTTTCGTGTTGCCTTTAGATATATAGGAACTGTTCTTCCAGTAACTCGTCACGTTCTCTTCAGTTTCACTTTCTTTAGTCCGGAAACGAGCAATTTCTTCGGAACAATTATAGAGGTCGGGAAAAAATATTTGATAAATCGTTATTTAAACAATGATTTCGTAATTTTTATTTCAAGGTTGTTTAACACGCAGTCCGCTCAAGATATTTTTTCGGCGAATGTGATGTTTACGAACCGGATAAGTCGACCAGAATAATTTTGGCGTTTAGTGCATCATTATTAAAAGTACCTATATTTGTATAGTAGGTATGAATTATTATGCGTACTTAGTTTTGTACAAAAATACTTATACTCACAAAATATATACTTTTTCCACTTCAGTTTTAATAGTATAGAGATAGTCGTTGATTTTAATATTATTTGGTAGGTCGATGAATGAAGAGGGAAAGTATAAACGTTCAAAGATTGTAGCATACTTTTAACCCGCGAGGTAAAAATGTTGTAGACGTATACGAAAAATAAAGAGGAATGATACGCAGATATCTTATTTACGCTTTTAAAAATGGTTTTAAACATTATTACGTCAATACAAAATTAAATTTCAATTTATTATATTTTACGGGTTATCGTTTAAACTGCCAAGCTCAGTGCTATTCGCTTTTGTCATTCAAATCTTACACAGCCTCCTCCCGAGCACCGCTGTACCCTACTATTTGACTCACTTTCCTCCCTCTCATCTTTACAAGTTACAGATCTCATAATTACCGAGTTTCTTACTCAAGAGCTCTTTGAAGGTAAAACAGCCTTGTGGCAATGGTATGCGTGTATTCTACTTCTCAAGCTACATCTTTTACCGACTTTTCCTTGTGGAAAAGTGAGGTATTACACCCGCCCGTTCAGGTTTCCTTATATATTTATTTATTATTTATTTATTATTTATTATTATTTATTATAAGATTTTCATTTCCGTCGAGCTCCTCCGAAACTACCCGACGGATTTTCTTGAAACTTGGCCATATTGTAGTAGTATATCTGAAGATGTGCACCCGCAATTTTTTTGAGAATCGGACGAGTACTTCTTGAGAAATTTGCAATTTTTAAATTAATTTCTCACTCATTAGGAGTATAGTCGCTCACATTACCTGAAGCAAACCCCTATCCTTTTGTTATCAGTGCGTCTATTGTTATGAAGAACCTTTTATTCGACAGGTTCATTCTTGACAAAGAGTTCATTAAATTAGTTTAGGAGGATGATTTTACATAGTTAGGGCTTCTTTAGGCTTAGGTTAGGTTAGGTTCAGTTATTTCTTCGACTTTTCTCAAAATATATATTTTTTTTTTCGGATCGTCTTTGTAGCTGGATTTTTAGATGAAGAATATTGGGATGGAATTTGTGGAAGATGGTGGCGATGAGAGACAAATCATGAGCGAATGAAAAGATGAGTGGCTGGAGCCCTAATATACCGTATACTAGACCAATACTAGGCTAAGAATATCGTGTAGGAAAAAGTAATTGTAAAGCTCTTTTTTGTACCGAATTTTCTAGCTAAAAAAGTGAGATATTAGATCCATGGCAATGTTCCTCAAAAACGAGAGTGAACGAGGGCCTGCCGAAGCACGGTCTCTACCGTTAGGTCAAAATGGAAAACGGCGGGCGTCCGAAAAATGCCGTACGTGCCTTATTGACTCAATGAATATTCCTGCATGTAGTTTTTTTTTTTTTTTTTTTTTTCTTTTATGAATTTTAGGTAATTAGAACTGGAGTTTTCTTACATTTTAATATTTCTCATCCCATAACTGGGACTTCTAATTTTCTTATTTTTTTCATTCCGCATTTTTTTTTTCTCGTTACGATTTAAATGTTGCTGACGTTGCTCTCATTTCTTTTCTTTGATTATATCATTTGCTTTTTAGTGTTTTCTTGTGTGCCTACAATTTGTTCGAGAATCAAATGAGCTTAATTGATAGTAATTCATCTATGGTTTTCTAATTGAAATGATGGACAATTTGTTCAGTGATTAGATTTTAGAATTTCTGAACATTTTCCGACTTTTTCTTGAAAAAAAAAGGTGATGCGAGAATAATTAGAGTTTATGAGTCCTTACTAGCAGTGATCCTCTCAGTGAATTTTCATTAGTCAAAGGAAAAGTCGTGTACTACTCACGCGACTGCGTGAGTGTTTTTTTTTTAGAAGTCGTCACGGCGTACACTTCTACTGAAATTAGAGGCCATTTCTCCAAGCATCAGCATCTCTTGAATCACGTATATTCCTCCTAATCATCGAACGAAACTTTTTGTCTCAAGCAATCTTCTTTGAAATGCACTCCCAGTGGTGTCCCGAAGGAAATTTTTGAGAGTGTACGCCAATTTCTCCTCATACTTCCGATAGTTCTTAATTGTACACTAATTCCCCCCCCCCCTTTCCCAACGCCATAGTAGAATTTTTGGTTCTTGAGATGCGCCGTACGTGTACCCTAAGTTTTGCAAAAGGCGTTTGAATGTCACTCCTCGCTACAATACTTCAGTCAATGATTTCTATTTTAATTAATATGATAAGCGGAAGACACCTTTACATGAGAAAACTTGCATAATTTCCAAGTGACCATGGCTGGACAGAGATATATTTTATGAATTAGCCCATTGTCTGGGTATCGTGATGTGATCAGGCAGTTTTTCTTTTTATTCGAAGGGGGGCCTTCCTTACAACACCTTCTCACTATTTCATTTTTCTCACTTTCCTAGATTCAATGGCGATACTTCGAAGTGCCAAAAATGTCCATGGTCGTGGATGCAACGAGCTTGGTTTTTACATTTCTACTCGGCTTGTGCCTAA
This sequence comes from Aspidiotus destructor, assembly GCA_035079395.1. Taxonomy (NCBI): domain Eukaryota; kingdom Metazoa; phylum Arthropoda; class Insecta; order Hemiptera; family Diaspididae; genus Aspidiotus; species Aspidiotus destructor. The sequence goes on along the minus strand of JAVHKZ010000003.1, from coordinate 1,499,856 downwards.
TAGAAAAGAATTAGATGTTCGATATTTCTGGGTTCCCGTGAAGGCAATAGTGAGGAAATATATTTCTGAGATCAACTGGAATTTTGAACGAAAAGTTGAGGCTACGCGGCACCGCAAAGGCGTGTAATAACTCTGTGAGTCCATCGTCGCGGCAAACTATGGGGTGCCAGTGAGGGCCAAAGGTGGAATTTCTTGGTCTTAAAATAATGCTTATCCTGGGCATCAATGTTTCAACATCACTTTGTGATAGGAAAATGTCCAGTTTGTCAACTGTTAATTAGTCTATCATCAAATGAATGCAGCTAAGTTTTGGTGTCCTTTGTAATGGACGGTGGTACGCGAGAATGAAGAATGTAGAAAAATATCACTTTCAGGTGATCTACATTGGTTAACATGCCAATGATACGGTCCATCCTAATTTACATATAGTGCGAGGACTGTTGCTTCTCTGTAACTAAGAAGTAATTTTGTCCGTAGTCTTGGTGAACTGGATTTTGAGTGCCTCAACAATGGACAACATTGCTGTCCGCCGTTCATGTTTTTTTATGCAGGATTATCCACGGGGCACGTGGGGCACGGGCCCCGGGCGCAAAATTTTGGACAAAAAAATGTGAGTAGCGACGGACGGAGCGCATGCGGGGAGAGAGAGAGAGAGAAACAGTAATTTTCCGTTTTCTGCTGAGGCGCTAACGAGAAAGTGCCCAGGGACGCCGAGAAGCTTAATCCGGCTCTATTTTCATCTGTCTACAACTCTACATAATTGACTAATCCATTGTCGTGGACAAAAGTTTTCCACCCCCTTTTTATTGGTAGTTGATTTATATATTTCTTCTGGGACATCTTGACCACCCATTCCATTGAAAAAATTTCAAAAAGAACACTTCAAATTTGAGGAATTTGGAAAGTGAATTTGTGCGTTATTTGCAGACTCACCCCTGTGTCACGATTCAAGAACAATTAAAGAAGAGATGAATCACTTTAGAAAATATTGATCAGTATTTACCTCCAGCAGTAAATATCCCATCTCCTACAACTTCCGTTATGAGTTCGTGAATATTATCCTTTTCGAGCGTTTCATTCGCAACAATCTGTCGGCGAATCACGTAAAATTAGATAGGAAAATGTACTGTATAGAGATAATATGTTTACAAAATACGTACCTCGAAATCTTCTGGAGCGCTTATGACGATGAAAGGTTTTTGCATTATCCAAAATCGGAAAGGACTTCCATAGATATCCTTCAATCTCATTGCTTTCTGAATGGCCTCTAGAACAGGAAATATAATTTTCAGGAATTTCACGAATCCTACACAATGTTCTTTATTATTAGTACAAAAACTTCTCAGTGCACTTGAATAGGGGGCTTTCCCATATCCAGGATTTCCTTGAGGGGGGGGGGGATTTCCAAAATAGGAGGTCCAAAGAAAAAGAATGGAATAAAAGGAGGAAAAAAATTCTTTTGTTTTCTCTCGGCACATACGTTATACGTACGCAAAGCAAGAAATAAAAAAACCCAAGGGGGGGGGATTCATCCCCCTACCCCCCCCCTGGATACGCCACTGTCCCAATTACATATTGCATACTCACTTGCCTGGTTCTTCTCCTAATGGTGCTCGCTTTATGGGTCTTATGATAGGGGAAAAGATATGCCACTGTTGCTCATTATGTTCTTTTGATACAAGACCCATGTAAGAGAAGTACCATTACAATAAGAAGTAGGCGAACGAGTATGATCTAGGGAAAGTCCTATGACGAGGTACTAGAGAAAAAGTCGGAAATTGTTTGATAAGACGCAGAAACCATGAGTAGTCCAGCATATTTAGATATGGAGTCAATGAAGTCTTCCCCTCCTCAGCTTGGAAAAATCTATGTTTAAATTTAATAGCTTTTCTTTAAAGCCCCAATTGACCGAATATCAGCTCGACAATTTCCTCATAAGGCTGGAACAAATATAGTTTCAGGCTATCCAAAGTTCTCCTGAGGTTGGGACAAATTGAGTTACAGCCTACTGATGTATTTTAAAGACTAAATTAATTTCTAGCCTTTAGCAATTTTAAGTAGAAGAAAGAAAATAATAGAAGCACGTGACTAAGTGCTTCTACTATTTTCCTTCTTCTACATAAAATGGCTCGTACCTACAAGAAAAAAAATCAAAAAATAACTTACAGGCTCTTGCTCGGGGATCAGGAGTTGCGGGAGACCCGCGGCTGATGATAGAAAGCAGAGTGTTTGGAAGAGCCCGGAATTTTCTCAAGTCCCTATACTAAACCATAGTAGAGCTCGAAATTTCCCAAGTCCCTATTCTAGCTAATAGAGGCGTATAGAAGAGCTCGAACCGCCCCGTTGAACCGTGTCGACTCTCAATCAACGTAATATCGACCCATTATTTTGATAAGTATAATCGACACAAATTCGACGTCGATTTCCAGTCGAAATAGTTCCGGGGTATGTCGACCGTAAATCGACCGCAATCGACTGCAAATCGACGTCAAATCGACTTGCTGGTTTCCAAAGTATGACTCGAAGTCGACGTCGTTATCAAGTCGATTTAAGGTAAGCGGTTTTCTACGACTCTAGATCGATGTCTATCAAGTCGATTTTGGATGGACAATCTGCTAAACTGCTCGAAGTCGACGTCGTTATTGAGTCGATTTGAGGTGGACGGTGGCCTTTGATACAAAATCGACTCCCTATCGACGTCGTTATCAAATCGAGAAAATAAGTGAACACTTTTTCATGCTCGTCATGGCTCCCGCCGAAAGCGCTCGCGTTCAAATAAAATATATACGGTGATTGTAATTTTAAAAGTGTTCACTTATTTTCTTGAAAATGATCCGTAACTTTATTGAGGATAGAATCTCCGTTGTCAAATCGATTTGAGGTGAGCCTTTTTCTGCGACTAAAAATTGAGCCACAATCGACGTCGACTTAAAGTCGATTTCGTTGCTCGACCGTTTTCACCAGTAGCTTGCTTCTCAAAAATATAGTAGGTTGGTTTCTCCTCAAGTAACTATGAATGCATAACTTATCTGCGAGTAGTGGAGTTCCAGAAAAAAATTTTCGACTTCTGTTTAATAGGCCTGTATATGATAGGAGCGGAATTGAAATAAAGGATTTTTTGGCGTTGCCAAAAATATAAAGATCATGTTTCATATCTTTTCGCCAGTCGTCTTAAGCTCTTCATAGTTCAAAATTTTCCAAAATTTCCAGCTTCTTGTTCTAGTATAAGTCTACTTGAGAGTATTTTAGGCTGACTGTTTTCTGGGACTCACTCGCGGCACTCGCTTGATGTAGTATAAGTCTACTTCAGTATATTTCAAGCTGATGACATTACTGGGCCTCACTCGTTCCGCTCGTTCGTCCCGCTTCTTGGTCCAGTACAAGTCTATTTTAGTATATTTCAGGCTGAAAAGATTTTTCATAATCATTTTTGATTTTATTTATATTTTATTTTATTTTATTTTTTGATTCAATTTTTTTCTATTATTTTTTTTTTTTTTGAGAGAGAGGATCAACTCGCAAATTTCTCAATGACCACCCAGACATTTATTTTTATTTTCAATGTATATATTAAAAAATATTGTAAAATCTTTTCCGAGTTCGTTTGGGCGTTCTACTCAACCGATTTGCTTTTTTTTTTTTTAATGAAAGGTATTGATGCCTAGATGACGCAAGGACCATTCAATTTCATCAATTTTTTATATTTCTCAATTCATTTTCAAAAATGCTGTTTTGCATGTCTTTTGTAAGTGTCTGCATACACACTTTTCCTCATAAGTCCAGTTCTGATTGAATTAGAGAATTGGTTTTGATCTACAAACACTCAGTGGATCAAGACCTTTCCATTGAGCTATTAAGCTTTTAAATTGGATGCACTAGAGCGGAGTTAGGCGCGGACATTCAACTTCAGTTGCTGTTTTAAGTGTCTTTTGGTATAAGTGTCTTTATACACTCTTTCCCTCATAAGTCCGGTTCTAATTGAGTCAGAGAATTGGTGTCGGTCTAAGAACACTCAGGGGACCAAGACCTTTCAATTGAGCTATTACACGTTTAAATTGGATGGACTAGAGTGGAGCTAGGCGCGGACATCCAACTTCAGTTTTCATTACAATCATCACTCCCTGCATTCCTATTGGTTCTTGCCCTTTCAACCAATCACAAACAAACATAAATTTGAGTATGAACAGAGAACAGCATGTTAGAATAATAGGATCACTATCCATATTTTAAAAAATGATGAAATGTTTTCAATGTAGCTCAATGCGAAAGGTCGTCGGGGGTTGGGAGCCGTACCCCCTTCAAAAAATATGTTGCAACGTCGTCAAACGATTATAAACCATCAATTAGTACCAAGGCCAGACAGGTTTGGTTAGGTTAGGTGAGGTTTTTGATTATTTCTCATAAATTTTACTAAAAATAACTAATCCTATATTTGAATATTAGTCTTTGTGAAATACAAAACCCAATATCGTCTAATATGATCAAACACAGCTGACATTTTATTATTGCTGCGGAGCAGCCCTGGTCTTCTAGTTTAAGTTAATTTTATTTTTATTCCATTTTATTTTATCTATTTTTTATTTATTATTCATTTTTTTATTCTATTTTTTTATTCATTTCTTATTTATTTTATTTATTATTTATTTTTACTTTTATTTTTATTTTTATTTTTATTTTATTTTATTTTTCTTTTATTATTTCTTTTTTTTTTTACCAAAATTCTTCCAAGTCCCAAGGTCACTGCCGGCCGCCCAGACGCCCTGGAGGAAAAATTATTTACAAGTCCTTAACCTAACCTAACCTAACCTCACCCAAAATTCTTTCAAGTCCTTATACTAACTAATAAAGGGATATAGAAAAGATCAAAATTCTTCCAAGTTCCAAGGTCACTACCGGACGCCCGGACGCCCGGACAATTTTCAAGAATTAGGGGGTAGAGCTGAGATTCGATGTTGAAAATTTTCCAAGTTCCAAGGTCACTGCCGGAAGCCCGGACGCCTGGACAATTTTCAAGAATTAGGGGGTAGAGAAAAGACATGAAACATGTCAAAACAGGTCAATATGGAGTCGAAATCAAGTCGACATTATTAATGAACAGAGCTCAAATTTTTTGTAGACTATAAGAATTTACGTCGATTTTAAGTCAATTCCGAGTAAACACTCTCAGTTCCGTGATCGACCAAGAATAGACTCCTTATTAACTATTAAGTCTACGTTATTTGACAAAGTTCACATTTTTTGTCGACCAAAAACCAACGTCGATTTCGAGTCGACCTTTTCAAATTTTTTATCGACCAGGAGTCGACTCAATTTCGACGCCGACAATGAATCTACCTCCAGTCGATTTTCGGTCAACATTAGGGCCTAACTAAATTGCCTCGAAATCGACTTCGATTCTAAGTCGATTTCGAGTCAACAATAAAAAAGTCGACCAAAAGTCGACCATTTGTTGCCGTCGACAATAGGTGTACCTACAAATTGTTCACATTTTTCTCATATCAATCACATTTTTGGTAGCCTAGGAGTCGACGTCGAAATACAGTCAACATGATGTCGAACAAAATGTTCTCTGAGTCGACGATATTTCGACTTCAGATTGATGTCGTCATGCGGGCGATGTATCTTTAAAATCGACTGCATTTTTATGGACGTTTGGTAGAGATGTCAAATTGACGTAGAAATTCTGATCACGATTTCTAGTCGACAGTGCCTATGACTCAAAATCGACTCTAAATCTACGGTCGACATGGTTTCCTAAGGGTCATCATCAGTAAGTAGACGGATGGCGAGTTCCCGCCAAAAAAAAAACTGAGTAATTTCTTTGTAAGTCTAAAACAAATCGGATCCAAGCCAAATGAATCACCTATGTAAGGCAAGAATCGATTTGGTTCTAGCTTAGGGTTATACCCATATACCTGGAATAAATCAAATTTTAACTTAATCACTCCTCCATAAGGCTGAAATATAAGTCCAGCTCAAACGGCTGCATAAATTGAATTCCAGCCTGATCCCAATTCGCGTCCGACCCCAAAAGAGTCGCCCTTTACATTTACTATAGCGGCCATTTGTGGAAGCTGGACGAAAAGGTGATGTTTCAAATAATTTATGACATTTTTATTTTTATGAGTTTCATACTATTCTACGAGTCAAAAGAGTCAAGAAAGGTCATTACAAGCAGTACTTTTTTTTCAGTATCAACAGAGATACAGCGAGTTGAAATAACATACGCTCTTATGTAAATTTTCATGTGATCACCTTTTCGTCCACAACACTAGCGCGTCTACAGTAGTGGCCTGATGCGAATTAGGTTGAAGTGAATCAGGTTTCAGCCAAACAATTGTTCCATGCAGTTGAGATAGTCCCAGTTCTAGCCTAGTCCACTCCATTAGAGCAGGAATTGGCTAAATTCGAGGCTAATAACATCCCTGTAAGATTGGAATTGACGAAGTTCAGAGATAATAAATCGACTTCCATTCTAACGACTTTCCCGGAAGGCTGTAATTCATATAACTCTAGCTTATAACGATTTTCTCGTATAAGACTGACTTATAAATCAAATCCAACCCTAATCCCATAAGGCTGGAATGAAGAAACCTCCCAACTTGAGGACTTCCCTGTAAGGCGAGAATGAACCGATCAGAAGATATGATTTACTGACATTTATTTTTAAAAAAATTCAACGAAAAAATAATAAATTTAGACTTGTTACTATTTTTCATACATGGTATTCTTGAAAAAAAAATGATCAACTATGCTGTTTGTCATTCATGCCCATCGATTCGGATCTGCTCATCCGATGTTGTACGCCTCGCTGCCAAATAAAACCTCGAAAACATATCGCGCTCTGTTGGAAGGCGTTAAAAGTCTGAACCCAAAAGGGAGTCTTGCTACAGAATTAATCAATTATGACTTCAAAAAAGCCATCATTAAAGAAATTCAGCGCGCTTTCTCGTCACTTCCCCTGGGATGCTACCCTGTCGCAAAACATACATAAGTGAGTGCGCGAATGTGGGCTGCAGAAGGAATACAAAACCCAGAGGACAACTACACATTGGCCGCCGAAAACGAGGAGGGAGGACAAAACCATAGTTTTGAACAAAACTTTTGAACCTTTGCGCCAAAATTTCAGCCGCGCCGAAAAGTCCGTGACTTTGGTATCTGATAATTACACAATCATGTAATCGCTTCTGGGTTATGAAGTTAACTCGTGAAAAGAAAAATGATTAGATAACACACGTAGATTCCTCTTAGTCTAGGCCTACAACCAAATTGTTTCTTCCTGATTCAGCATACGCTGTATTAAAATCGCATTGTTCAGCTTTCGGAGACATAATAGGTGGACTTGAATTCCAATTATGAACTACTTATATATTACTGCGCATATTCTTAGTATTGTTATCGTATTTGCCCGAATAATTCAAGTTATTACGGATGACGGTGAGCACGACTATTCCATAAACGACCACATCCATACAAAAGCAGATACCAGCAAAGTTACCGAAGAGAGAAAAAGCGGATCAGTTACCACCAGTAGATATATAATATTCCTTCTGGCGCAATCAAGCGCAGAGAGTAATTTCTATCAATTTTCGTCATTTTTCAACCTCTCAAAAAATCCTTCAATTTTTCAATCGAATATTTAACTGTTTTTATACCAAATATGAATCATTTCACCCTATTTTTGCTTCCAAGCTAGTTCAAAAATTTCAGAGTTTTGGTATCAATTTTGCTAACATGGAGCATAATTTTCTCAGTTTTCAACCTCTCCAAAAATCCCTCAGATATTCTTTCTATCGCACTAGCTGATTTCTATAGCACAGAGCCCATTTTCCCCATTTTTCAACTTCACCAAAAATCGTAGAAATCTTCTAATTTTTCATACCGAATATTTGACTGTCACCTGTCTTTCATTTTCACCAAGGTAAGTGCACAGTAGAAAATTACCAGATCAGTTTGTCAAGAAATTGCTACCATCTTACAAAAAATTATACTTTAAAATTCATAATGTACAACGTCGATAATTTATTTTGTAAAAATTACTCGTTAGGTTAATTGCATCAAGAAATCAAGCTCAAAAAATTTTAAAAACATATCACAAAAAATAAAAATATGTACCTACCTAGTCTAGTAAAAAGAGAAATTACAAATAATTTTTTTATGCTTTAACTACCGAACCATCTGCAAATTTAAGGACATATTCAGCGTTTTCAATTTCCCCCAACAATAAATTGCTGACTCCATTGAATAATTTAGAGTCAAATAATCTAATAGCCTGAACCGGTCTAAGTCTCCCGATCTTCACGTGGTATTTCTTGGATATCTCACACCACATTTCGCTCACCAACCGTGCGACAAGTTCCTTCTTACCCGCAGGATCAGTCGGCATCGATTTTGCATTTTTGACAATTTTCTTGAACGAAAAATTCTCGATCCGAGTGATAAAGCTGGAAACTTCGAAATTGCCCACTGGTGGGTGCTCAAGGTAGTACTGCCATAGTTGGAATAGTTTTTCTCTCTTTCTCTCATCTTCATCAGTGATGCAATTAATTTTGGAACTGTTGTAAGAGAATTCTTTACGAAGTCTTTTCTCTGATTCGAAAATATTGGAAAAATGTTCAATGGCTAATCGAATTCTTAAATTGAAGTCATCCGCCTCCATTTTTCAGCGATAATTGTCTCCTGCAACATTTAATGAAACCTTAAACTTTGATTTATAGAATTGTAGGCATTGAATGACTTAAAAAAGACTCCGTTTATAATATTTCAATTTAGTGCTCTACAATGAAAATTTTCCCTAGATTTTAAGAATGGTAGGTCAGATTTAAAAAATGAGAAGAATCGAAAGATACGACGAACTATTTATATCGAACACAACCCAGATCCTTCATGAATCATTCGTACACCAATTTCGGCATATTATGACTCAGAACTTGTAAAGAAGACGTCATTTTCAGCTACAGATAATGAGAAACTTATAAATTTCAAAATAATAGAACGACGGCTTGAAAATCATCCATATTTACTCGAAGAAGGTAAGAAAAAATGAAACGAAGGTTATTTTCACGAAAATAAGCAGGGAAGCTGAGTTTTGAAAGGATTCTCAACACAATAGATTGAAAATTACGTCGTTAGGAATCGCATAAAAGATAAAAAAGATGAGTTCATTCTACGGAACATAATTATGTCTCGATCAAACGTCTTACAATGTAAATTCATGAACTCATAAAATAGAAGCACTATCGATGATTCGAAAATGATCCACAATCGAATAACACTCAAAATAGGTTGAATGAAATTAATTTACTTCTCTGTTGAGGGCATCAATTAGTTTGGATTTTGATCTCTTGTACTTCTTTTCATAACGATATTTATCTCTGACCGATTTGTCTAAAAATGCCGATAACATGTCATTGCGCGTTTCCAATTCTCTAATACGATCTCGCAATTCATCAGCAGGTTCGCGATTTTGTTGTTTAGCCTAAGATTGCATCGTCTCTCAATAGACGCTTCATATTCAAGTATTTCCTTCATGAAAAATTATAAAAAAATATAATTGAAGATAAAATAATTTCAAAATATTGAACATTAATCTATATTTCCTTACATTGTTCGCGGCATCTTTTATTTCCGTTAATTTTGGTGACCGACTTCGTTTTGAATCAGCTAAAAGACAAACCATCATTAATCTCCTGAATAATGCACGATGATTAATGTTTTAAACAAGTTATTGCTATTATTTCGATACTTATAACTAGAGCTAGGATTCCTCGGTTTTTGTCGAATGAGTTTGCTTTAAGGGCAGATCAGCAGTAATCAAATAGGAGTACGTTTCGCAGGGGTAGGAACCCAGGAGAAAATTTTTATTTTGATGAAAAAAAACCGAAAATGACTATAAATGCCGAGACGGGTTATAAAAGCCGAAAACATGCATAAAAACCGAAAATGCTCAAAAATGCTCAAAACACAGTGGATAATGAGAATTGACTATAAATAATCGAAATATGAGCAACAAGTAATCGTAGAAGAAAAAAAAAAATGAGGAAATGTTTAATTTAGTCATGCTGAATGCATGAATCAAAATTTTATCGGCGGGTAGACGTGCAAGTCTGAACGTATACACATATACATGGTCGTGTAAATTGTTAAGCGTTTTTTCTAACCAAGCGATTTTATTGTAATTTTTTTCAATTTTTGGTCTTTTTACCATTTTTATCATGTAATTTTTGTTTTTGCCGAATAAAACCGAAATCGCCTTTTTAAAAACCGAATTTCTATTTTTTAACGCCGAAAAATCATAGCTCTACTTATAACTAAAAAATTGCGATAAGTTTTCTCAACAGCTAAATACTCGTATTTCATAAGTCAATCCAGTACATCTATATTTCTCATCCGTTACGTACTTTATGAATCATAATCGAACACACTTATCTCATGAATGAACGAACAGGAATCGAGTATGATGAAGTTTAGAAAGTCTTTGCGATTCATTGCTAGATTAAAGAAAAAACTTTACAGAAATGGGAGCCCCCCTTAGCTCACTTATATCTAATGTTTACTTAGATGCTCTTGAAAACCATCTATTTAATAACTCCCCGTACATGTATGACGTAGTTTTTTGGGGTCGCTACGTCGACGACATCTTCTGTGTCTACAACGGGTGTGAATCCTCACGTGATTCTCTCCTCCTCACCCTCAACTCCTATCACCCCAATATTAAATTTACTTTAGAACTTGGAGGTCAGACTATAAATTTCCTTGATCTCAAGATTACCATTAAAAGCAAAAATACCAGGCATACCTCTAGCGATAACTTTGATTTTGATATTTTTCGGAAACCTACCACCACAGACTCTACCATTAACCAGCGCTCCTTCCACCCTCATGCTCATAAGAGAGCAGCCTACTTATCTATGATACACCGGGCGCTCACTGTCCCGCTCAGTGAATACAACTTTAATAAAGAAATTAACACGATTAAACATATAGCTAAAATTAACAACATACTTATTGACGTTGATAAAGTAATTAAAAAGAAACTCCATACCGATAGCCTAAAACGTACTTCTTCACTAATTGCTATCAATCACATCCACGATAATACTCGGTGGCTTAGAGTACCATTCATTGGTAACTCCTATTACAAAATATCTCGCGTTCTTCGCCATATAGGCTACCGCCCTGCGTTTTATACATTATACAGTCTCCGTAGGCTCTCCCAATTAAAAGACCCTACCCCTACAATGATGAAAAGTGGTGTCTATCGTCTTAATTGTGGGGAGTGCAAAACTATCTATATAGGCCAGACTGGTAGATCCCTCCTCACCAGGGTCAAGGAGCATGACAGCGCTTGGAAAGGTCGTCTAAAATTCTTAAATAATCCTAATGCCACCGAAGACAGTTATTATACGGGTAAAAATAGTGCTTTCGCTGACCACTTAATTGATTCAGGCCATACTTATAATAGCGATAAACACGTCGAATTACTGCACGAATGTAATAAGAGCAGAACTTTAGATATGTTGGAGGAGATCGAAATAATTTTACATAATAATAATCGTAATGTCGAATTGGTAAACGATGTACAGTACACTACTTCTAATCTTCTTACACGAATGTACACGAACCCGTCTGACTCATAGTCAGTACGAGTCGTTTTATTCTTCTCCGTTTCGTTACGAATTTCGAACTATTCCTGTTCTGTCTGATGATGCGATTGCACCTCTAATCGCGAAACCGCGGTCACATATAAATAATAAACTTTTATGCGTTTCTGTAAAGTTTTTTCTTTAATCTAGGAATCGAGTACGTCTTTCAAAGTGAATTATGAAAAGTTCACGAATACGTCAGAAAAATCGTTTTTCACTTGATATCGAATCAAGTACTCAAACTCAATAAATAAATTCCAAATACATACAGCTGCGTACAAACATGACTGCCATTTTTGTATTCGTGTTGTCTTACTAGATTGTACGGACTCGACTACCAGTGGAATAATGAAAAAATGAAAACGTAATTATTTGAAAAATGGAACTTACCTTTCTCCACATTGTCACCCATCGTCGTGTATCTACACTAATCTTTAAAACAATTCTCAAGATCAAACGAGAAGTTTTCTTCACTTTTTTTCAGCCTGAATAATCCGAATAATAATGGTAATGACTTCTTATGTGTTCGTTGGATGCGAAGAAACGATGAAACGACACAGCTTAATTAGCTATCGATAAGGCACTATAGTACGATAGGTATGCTGGACTGATAACAGGGAGACGACTTTTAGGCTATAAGGTACGAACGCGGCTCGTGTAACGTCACGCGAAAGCGAATGTAGTCGATGGGTACCGACATCAGCACTCGTCAGTTCCGCGACGCTACGTGAAACGTGTTCGTACCTTATAGGCTAAAAGTCGTCTCCCTGTTATCAGTCCAGCATACCTATCCTACTATAGCACAACACAGTATATAGATAAATAAAATAATTTTAAAAAAAATCCGGTGTTGCTGATAGGTTGATTGAACTAATTGGAGAACTAAAAAGTATAAAATAAAATAATTTAAAAAAAAAAAAATCCGGTGTTGCTGTTAAGTTGATTGAAGCAATCAGAGAACTAAAAAGTATAAAACAAGAATTTAAGTTGGAGGAACTTTGGTATCACCAAAAAGAATTTCCATACAATAATCTCTGAAACTGAATAACACTGAAAGGAAGGAAGAAAGAAAAATTAATTTATGAAATTAATTATTGCAACACCGCTGTATCCATACATAGAAAGCAGAATTACTTGTATGTACCGGTAGTGGTTTTTTCTTTTATCATCAATTTAAAGACTGAATAACAAATTAGGTAGGTACCATGTAGGGTACCTACAAACGTTCTTAGAGACTGGAAGATACAGCGGTGTTGCTATAATTAATTTCATAAATTAATTTTTTCTTTCTTCCTTCCTTTCAGTTTTATTCAGTTTCAGAGATTATTGTATGGAAATTCTTTTTAGTGATACCAAAGTTCCTCCAACTTAAATTCTTGTTTTATACTTTTTAGTTCTCTGATTGCTTCAATCAACTTATCAGCAACACCGGATTTTTTTTTTTTTTAATTATTTTATTTTATACTTTTTAGTTAGTTCAACTTATAGCGTACTTTCTTTTTATTATCAACTAGCCGCTGACGGCGCGCCTTGTGGTTAGGCCTGCGGCGCCCGCACGGGCTCGCTCTTCGCGCTCGCAAATCCCGCCAAAACGCGCTGCATGACGGTCTTGCGCTTCGCGCTCGCTGTAGGGTACGCCGCCAAAGGCACCAGTGGACTAAGATACCTGCGCTCCAATCCAATCATGACAGAACAGAATTTCAATCCCACTTACTGCGCTAGCATGTATGAAGTGTCCACAGAAGTGATAAGGTGTATAAGGCATAGTTAGATTAAGGTTTGATAAGCTGGAAGCATCCAGTAAGACTTTATTTAATGAAGTCAAAAATATGATATCAAAGATGAAGATTGATGCGAACTATATCGTGGACTTTAAAAAATAATAAATGACCAAGGAAGAAGAATCAGCATTGTGATCATAACCGTGCATTATAATTTATAATAGTCGTCACTTTACTGTATGTAGAAAAGTAACCGCGTAGGTACCTACATAGGAGTATGTATCCTCACACAAATATTTTTTGCTGTTTTCTGTTTTTCTTCACTTATACAAATATTGGTAATTTAGTATCTGCCTGTCTGTCTGCCTGTCTGTTGGTTGGTCCGTCTCCTTTAATAAAAGTATTATGCCAAATAAATTATTGAAAGAGTTGCAAGCAAAATTTAAAACCGCCGAAAGGGAGAACAAAGCCCCAGAAGAAGAGCGTAAAAGTCCAACAAGACTTGATAGAGACCAACGGGTATTCAAAAGAACCCTGTTCTGGCTATGACTCCTTCCATATCAGTCCTTCCAACTCCAATCAGGTAATCAAGGTTTCAGATGTCTCCGCTCATTAAAAGAGAATTACAGTAACAATTTAAAGAGGCTACTCGAAGTTCTAAATCAAGAAAAGGCGTTTGAGCCAATCACCAGAGAATTAATTCAAGTGAAGGAAGCCGCGAGGAGAGATCCTCATCCCTCACCATTATCGTCACCCTTACCATTGCCTCTTTTCTTATTGCCCCCTTCCCAGAGAGGTGATCCTTCAATAAGGCCAAGTGGCATTGGTAAGAAAGCTTTCAAATACCTATGTCGCGCATACAAATCCAAAATTTGGAATTCGGTTTAAAGAAGATGTAGCTTACATAGGAGATAGAAAAATGATAGTAGATGAAAACGATACAATAAGTGATGGTCAGAAATGCATATAGGCACAGAGAGTTTGTGGGCATTATTATCAGATCACAAAGGAGTGCTTGAAGAGTTGTATAACAATAATGATTTGAAAAATTTAAGGAAATAGTCATAGAAACAAACTGTATTTATGTCAACAATGATGGTTCTAAGTAAGTGTAAATGAAAAATGGGAAAAAATTATGTCGTCAATATGGTCACCTTGTAAAAAGCTATGGAATATGGAAGTACAATGAAAATCCTGTAGAATACAAATACATAGCAAATGGGGAGAATTTCAATAAATTAAATTATGAAAAGAATTGAATCCTCAAAATTATGTGTCGACATAATTAATCATATTATGCTCAAGAAAAAGCTGGCAATAAATTTTCATAATAAAAAATTAGGGATCTTTCATTTCATCAGTGCACAACTAGAAGAACCTAATATACATAATCGTGAAGGCATTGAAAATATGTACTATAATCAATTGAAGTCTGCAGTAGGGAATCCTCTAAAAAACTAACAAACCCACGTCAAATTTTCCGTCTCACATGAATTAAATTTCCACCCTATAGTGTTCCAAAGCAATCACAAAAACCTACCTTGAGGAGCTCCAAATACGTCGAAAACATTGCCAATGAAGGGTAATGTAGGAGGTCCATTAAATTTTTCTATCGCTTCAATGTAATGTCTCTTCCTCCATTTGAAATTGACCAAGTACACAATCACGGTTAATATTAAGATTAAAGCCACTAATACAAACATGATTCTTGAGGTACACCAAAAAATAATCACAACATAATGACGAACGAATTAAAATTCTCACAGTGTGACAAAATCACGATAAAAACGACGACGAGACCGAGTAACGCTAGTCCATATCAACATGAGACCACTTGAGAAAGGAGTGCAAACTTGAATCGCCCGTCGCGCCGCCAGACGTACTCGAGCACACTTTTCATGCTGCAACCGAAACCGACTAGTCGTCAGATCGCTTTACCGGAAATGATTAAATTCGTCTTCACCTGATGCCTGCATCTCCCGGTCGTAACAGAAAAAAAAAAAGAATTATTCACGAATCACATAATTCCGAACCGTTGTCTAATACTTTATGGTGAGGTAGGAACTCTTACTTTCTAACAGTATTTTTTATGCGTATAGATCTACCGATTTGATATTGTGATACTCCGCCTTCCGAGTTAGACCTACGTATGTTGATTACGAGTAGGTAAAGAGGTAGATATTATGAGATCTTTATTCGTCAAAAAATTGTAGGAAAATAGGCCGTACATTCTTTATCTACCGAACATGTCAATCGATGAAAATCAAAGGTATCCGACTTCTAGGTCTGTCACACTTCCTCTAATTAAAGATAGAATTCGTCTGAAGCCTGCGGATACTGGTAATTAAATAAGTTTACAAAGTAGGACGATTCGCATCAATTTTAAATGAGAAATCTTCGCGTGTGATTGAAATATCGTGCGGTATACCGTTGTGTAGATGAATTGTTCGTGTGGAAAGCTTATCCGCCTCTTTGTACTGAAGTGTCATTAGTAGGTATACCTACTCGTATTGGTTAAAGACTTTTTTCACGTTTGACCGAGTTCTTGAGGTCAAGTTTATTGAGGTACTGGGGAGAACTCAAACTTTAGTACATCTGAGAAAAATATCCGTCAATTGACAAACTGAATTCAAATTTATTTTGATTTTGTACAGGCCTACGAGCAAATTACTTTCACTGAGTGATCCTTATAAAAATTTGTAGAAAAGAGAACTGTGTAAGGTGAGAGTCAACCTAATTCACTTAGAACTGTTTAAGCTTTTTATTTTACACGTGAAAGCGATCCGGCAAGGGCGTAGATGAGGGAGAAATGCATGGGAGTTGAGTCTCGCTCTCCTAGCTAGAAGAAGGTAAGATGTTTCCCATTTTCCCAGCTCATTTTATTGTTTTTTTTTTTCTTTGAAAGAAAATAGCGCTTTTCCAGAGAAAATTTCTGTGTGCGCGCCTCCCTTGAAGTAGGCCAAGGTTACTGATACACTGATGACGTCATTAAGGCAGGCAAAAAAACATACTTTATCCCTCGATAAAAGTAAAAAAAAAAGAATGAATTTTCTGGCATATAGTGATGCAAGATCTACGGATTTGTGCTCCTTCGAAAACATGGATTTTTCTCCGGATTTTACGTCAAATATGGATTTTTGGTGCTCAAGAGGAAAGTATCTTAGTCACTCATACGAGAGATACTTTTCTCCTGGTCGTTATGAACTGATATTATCCTCTGTTACATTGAGTCGATTAAAGGAAAAGTGCCTCAGTTACCTCTATGAGAGATACCTTCCTCCTGATCATTATTGACAAATTGGTGAAAGTGTGAAGAAATTCTTTTCAGGTCATCGAAAAAATGGCGGATACGGATTTTCGATAGTATCGTCTGGCAGCACTGCTGGCGTAGTCAGGAATATAAAAATTATCCCAAATTCAGCCAAATTTCTACTGATAAGACAAAAGCCAAAAGCCAGCTTCAAGCACACCTCTGGAAGCCGAAAGCTTTATTCAGCTAAATTTTTTTGACTAGCTTTTGGCTTCCTCTGAATTGTGAGAAGTTTGTACAGAACCATGTTTTTTGTTTAAAAAAAAAAAAACAAAACAAAACAGTGAAGCAACTTTTTTCGTTTTTTTTTCTCTAGAGTTCAGAGAGGTGAGAAACTGAGAAACAGAAACACAATACAGTTTCAAAAAAGAAAAACTAAGAAAACCTTTTTTTGCCTCATCTCCTGAATTCCTGGCAGTGGCGCTGATAAGGGGGAGGGATGGATTTGGGGTATATATCCCCTCCATCGCAATTTTTTTAGTGTCTTTTTTCCATTCAATACAGTAATTTTGTCTACTTTTTGGGTAAATTAGGAAACTTTTAGGAAAAATCCCCCCCCCCATCCCTCATGAGAAAATCGTATCTACATCACTGATTCTTGGTATCACGTTCTACAGTTCAACTTCTTTCTGGTAGTTCTTGAAAGTTGTAGTTGTATTGTACCCTCAACAAAGATCCTTTTCTCCTGATCGTGTCCGATTTTTCCAATAATTAAGAAGCCGAAAGCCATCTGAAAAAAAGCTCAAAGGTAGCCAAAGTTTTTTTTGAACTGCTAAAAGCCTAAGCCGAAGTTATATTTTTCAAGGTCAAAAGTTCATGCTGGAAGCCGAATTCAGCTGCAGCCAATACACGGAAGACAAGGCTAAAATAAATTTTCTGTTTCCGTGAGACTGAAAGTAATTCGACGTTACAAAACGATGTCGTGATCTATGTAATACTTTTTGAGGCATTTACATGAAGAAGTAGAGAGTTTTAGAGTCACGTTCAATTTTCTTGTCCGCACGCCCCTGCCTTAAAGCTAAGACCGCGACGTTGATAACGTAACACCTACCTGGAGGTAACGTTTCTGTAGCCTTGTAGACTGTATTGCTTGGGGCATCTACAAGAAAAGGCAGAGAATTTCAGAGTCAAGTTAAATTTTCTTGTGCGAAGGACCTTGCTTTAAAGCTAAGACCGTGAGGTTGTTCAAGTTCCCGGTGATGACGTCACACCTTCCTGGAGTTACCATTTCTGTAGCCTTATAGATGAAAGGAAGACAATTTTTGACGACCGCTTCCCGTCGTGTATTCCGATTCGACAAGATAGCAACATAGAATATTTGATTCTTATCCTAACCCACTTACCAGAATAATCAATAACAACATTTTGGGGTTTATCCGATGCAATATCGATAATGAAGTTCAATGTCGAAATGTTTCCAAGTTCTCTTTGCAAGAGAAATATTATAGAGCTTGAAGCATTTGCTGGCCTCGCTAATATTTTTGTGCTCAAAGTGATCGACCCTAAATTGCCAACCTCATGACGTTTTATATCCCTTAACCTAGTAAGTATAATATTAGACGGGGAATTAAGTAAGCACATCTCATTTGCCTATGAATGGCTGAAGCCTGCCGAATCTTACTCTGACTTGTGGTTAGATAAGGCCTGCGAGTAAGACTAGAGCTTTTCAGTCTAGCTTGGGTACTTATGGAGGCGCCATAATCTAGACTAGAATGGTAAACTATGTCATATATTACCTCAGAAATCGTAATCTCTTGAGATACCCATAGTGGTTCAGAGCCACACTATCGTTGTAATGTAATATTATCAGAATGTTTGAACTTTTGGCCATCTGATCCCCGCTTCACAATCTCCGCCAATACTCGTTCACTTAACACAAAAGAACAAAAACAAAAATACAAAAGTCGCAAATTTAATTTCTAAACTAAATCGAAACGTTTTCGACCGATGGTCAGTATCATCTAAAAATAATTATGTTCATAGGAGGATTTGAAATACGGTATGAGCGTAAGTCAAGAGTCCACCTGTCACAATTATGCGTCATCATTGTCATTATTATTTTGATTATTAGCAAAAATCAAACCGGCGGGTATGAAAGAAGGAATGTCTTCGCTCACTCTACGAAAATTTTTATTGAAAATGGGCTTTTTTACTTCTAGGTTTTCTAGGGCAGTGCGTTTCTTTTCAGAGTCTTCCTTGTGCAAAAAACGGACATCTGTGTCTTTGTTGGAAGTATGCCCTGACGCCGTGATGTGAGCAGCGAGAGGGGGGAGCGGGTCTTCTGGCTCAGAGGACTGTATTCGAGTGGCTCGATTATGTTCCGAAATTCTTTCTTCTAGTTTCCGACCAGCTCGTCCTATGTAAATTGTGAGGCAATCACTGCACTGGAGTCTATAAACACCGCTCTTATTCTCTGTTGAGATAAGATCTTCGAGCTGAGAAAAGATACTCCGAGTGGTGTAAACAGTATAGAATGCGAGGTTCATTTCACACTCCTCTCACAAGCACGCAGCTTTTCATACGATGATTCATCGTTTAGTGTCTACATCCCTATCTACCCCGAACCTCAGGAAAGAATTAGACACTATCGTCCACATAACTAAGACCAACGATGTTGTTGAGTGCTAAAAAACTCTTTAACGGCGGAGGACCAATGAAAATGTACATAAATGTTCTATTTACAAAATTGAACTATACACGAATTTACATACGAAAAAATACAATAGCTTTTCACAAGCGAAATATATAGAGCGATAGCAAGCAAAATAATACACGCGCTACAATACAAAGAGAGAAAAAAAAGAAAAAATCAACAGATCAAAATGGGAGTAGAAGAGATAACGAAGGTTTATTACAAATCTAAAAGGAGCGCTTTTGTCGTCAACAGATGTTAAAATTGATGTAGAAAAATTAGTCCGCAAAAAACTCATCTCTCATGCTCTCGATACGACTACCTCCCTCCCTCGAGGCAAGAAAAAGAAGAACGAAAAATGGATCCGGCTCCCCCACCTTAGCAGTCTCACTTCAAAAATCACTCGTTTACTTAGACTATTCGACTTTCGCCCCCCATTCTATTCTGTGAATAAAAATTAAATTTGTGACTTTAGTATATTTGTTAGCGGAATTACATCCTCAGAAAACGTCCGCGTCCGGGAGTTTCTGTGAACTGCGTGACGTGACGTGACGTGTAGCGCTTTATGACGTCATCAATGACCTTGACCTCGACCTACTTTAGGGACTTGAAAAAAATTTCAATTTCCACCGGGAGTTTCTGTGAACTGCGTGACTTCACGTGACGTGACGTGTGACGCTTTATGACGTCATCAATGACCTTGACCTACTTCAGGGACTCGGAGGAAAATTTCAATTCTCAGCCGGGATGCTTTATGACGTCATCAATGACATTGACCTTGACCTACTTTAGGGACTTGGGGAAAATTTCAACTTCCAACTTTCATTATATCAGGCCTAGTATACTGAGAAGAGCCCAACCAACTCATTTTCCGAGGGGGCTTTTTCGCGCCAACGTGATCACAATCACGGAAGGTTGCGGGTTCCCCGCTGCCATTGCAGATCTAAATTTCAATTTTGAAATTCCGTTGGTTTTTTGTTCTTAGCGGGGAACCCGCTATCCATTTTGTTAGGGGGAATTACATCCTCAGAAAACGTCCGCGTCCGTGTCCGGGAGTTTCTGTGAACTGCGTCACGTGACGTGACGTATGGCGCTTCATGACGTCATCAATGATCTTGACCTTGACCTACTTTAGGGTCCAGCCTTCATTATATCAGGCCTAGCTAGCATGCAGTATACTGAGAAGGGCCCAGCCAACTCTTCTTTTGAGGGGGCATTTTCGCGCCAACGTGATCGCAAGCGCGGGCGGTTGCGGGTTCCCCGCTGCCATTGCAAACCTGCAATGGCTTCTAATTTTTTTTGTGTTAGTTAAAATGTGTCGCAGCACTTTGGAACAGATTGGAATTACTCGTTTACTTTTTTCTTTTGTTCTAAGTGGCGCAATTTCTTTTGCTCGATGTATATCTTGAGAAATTTATGCATCCTCGTCAAAAAAGAAGCAAAGATAAAATTTCAAGCTTGTAATCCTCATGAAAACTCGAGAAAATACAGAGCTCTAACCTCTAGAGAGAAAGTATGGAAAAATGTTGCCAATGGGCCAAGCGGGGTTGGGCTGGAAGAATGAACAAATATATGGAAAGAGAAGACTTCGACTTCCGAACTCATCAATCTTTGATAAAGAGTAATTATATTTCACAAAAAGAGAAAGACGAGAGTGAACAGAATTTCTACCTTTTTTTTTTCTCCCAATAAATTGCGAAATTCGATAAATTTTTTGGTATTTTTTGTATTATTTTTTGACCTGAGAAAAACTATATTTCATTATTCTCTCGTCTTATCACTGTACAATAAAATGAGAGTTTTTTCATCAATTTTGAAATAGAAAGATGATTTATTTCGGAGCAAACTACATCACCACTTGATACGTAGATATTTTTCTTCTCACAACGCGGGTTTTGTATTAGCACTGTTCGATAAAACAGTCGTCTGACTCGAATTTCATGAAATGCCTCGTTTTCTATTAGAAACCAATTTAAAAGCGAATGAAATACCGGAGAATTTCCTCCAATTATGCGTACAAAACTTATCCAAACTAACCGGCAAACCTGAAATGGTAAGTAAATGGAAACCAATTTTATAAGTTTTGTATCTTATTCTGATATTTATATTCTCATTATATTACAGTTCTGCGTAGCTTTTGTTCAAACAGACCTGGATTTGCGTAGCGGAGGTTGTAAAAATAATGACGAGCCGTGCGGTATAGCGAACGTATCATCTATTGGCGGTTTGGGCGTAGAAGACAATAAACGTTATTGCAATATTTTTTTCAAACTTGTGGAAGAATATCTTGGCATACCGCGAAAAAGGTCAAGTTGGTTACCAATTATAACTTAAGTCTATAAACATTTTTTAATGTTATGCGTTTTATAAATTTGCATTAGAGCGTAAGCATATACTTTCACGTGAGGTGGGCTTGTATTGATAGGAAGGTACAACGTTAGAAAATGACTTTGTCCACAGAATCAAAATTACTAAGAAAGAAATTCGAAATAAATTAACCTTTTAAATTTGGAATTCGGTGGGGAAGAAAACGTCGAAATACGCGAGTGAGTGAGTCGAAATATAATTAAATGATCATATACGACGTAGGTATACTTCGTTTACCAAGGTCTGACTCCGTTCTCCATGCTGTAGTCGATTGAATCACATTTAAGTATAACTTCTCGCAAGTCACGAGACCTAGAGATTCCATACCGATCACATTCATTTACTCGAAACCAAGATATTCAAGACGGCAGGCCTACTTCGACTGAATATTTGTATTTCACACGCAGTAAAGTACACTTCTCGATTTTTTATACAAGTTAGAACCTGCGGTACAAATTTATTCTACTCATACTAGATCTCATCCTGGAAATATCGTAACCGCCGGTGCATTGTTAATGTACATGCAATAAAGATTGTAACACAAATATTTACTTCTACTTTTCAGATTATGGATTACGTTCACTGAAAACTTACCGGAATTTGTGACCTTCAAGGGAAAATCTTTCTATCACATAACCATGTGTAGAAAACCTGGCGAAGCTATAATTCACGATCCCGATGAATAACGGTACCTGTCTTACGCTCTACGCACATCTTTCAAACAAATGTATAGATACATAAAAGGAACATATTATGTAATAAAAATTGATACGTTGAGATGTCGTAAAAAAAACTTGTTACATTTTGCTAAGTGTTGTGAATGAACTTTCTATTTATGGATGACCGACAGCAATGGTAGAATCTGGCACTTAATTTTTTTATACATTAGGTACCTATTATAATTTCAAATAGGTACCTACATCTTGATCTTATAGGAAACACATTTAAGAGTACTCAAAATTTCGATTAAGGTCGTGGATGGATTTCTCGCTGTTGAAAGATATAGCGTACCTATATCGATGGCCTATGATGGATCAACGAGAGTGTGACTGCGGGTTCTTCGATCATGACATTGATTTTAAATGTTCTTGTCAAGTTCTTGTGCTGAATGCTCGCTTTTAGTCCGGATAGTGACACAAACTGGAGGCTTTGTATCGAAAAGCCATGTATAGAAATGATAATCATAGAAATCGAGATGCGGCTTTTGCGAATTACGAGTAGGTACGTGATGAAATATGATGGTGAAAAGCGAGTCCATTCTTGGAGAAAGATAAAGTACAAACGATGAAGGTACAAAAACAGACAAGTTCGAATATATTTGGGGTAAAGGTGGGAGTTTGTTGGAAAATACAATACAAGTCTGAGTCCCAGGAACATTATATCAAGGATCCCTGCACCTTCCACCTTCTGTACAAAATTTTTTGCGTCGTATTACAGCCCGCCATTCGGCTTCTATACAACTCAAAAATTTAGGCTGTAGAAAAAAAAATTAAAAGACAGAAAATATTTCTCAGCTATCGAGTCATTTATGTTGCCTTGCATGTTATTAACCTGAAAATGTCACCCAAAGTAGACACATTTTGTAATTGATGCAATTTTCTTTTTATGACGGTTTTTGTTGCAAGCGCTTGCATAAGATTCCTCAATTTTAGTGTAAAGTTCCTTAATTTTTATTAGAATGCGAATTTACTTTCGAATTTATGGCATTGATTTTCTAGACTGAGTTGCCACACGCCTCTGGTCTCTTGGTTCTGTAAGACAATGGAAATTGAATTTATCTTTCTATTCTTTTTGCCAATAACCAGAACTCGAAAGACTTGGAGCTTTTTTTTTTCACCGACATGTCAGGCTCAAGAGATTCAGATTTTTCTTATGTGAAGGTGGGAAAATAAAGAGATCCGCATCTTCTTGTTCTACTCAAATCTGAAACCTGAGAGATTTGGTTCCTTTCTACCTTGAAGACCCGAAATTCGAAAAAACCCCCTCAAATAATCATGATATTTAGATTCCCTGCATTTCTGAATTATTTATCACAAAAACCGATTGACTTACATAAATTCAGATGTTGGGTACCTAAAAAATTTTCTTCATCTTCACAGCTAGATTCGAACGTTTAGCGTCTATTGAGCCTCCAACATCGGCACTCATTTTATTTTATGATATCACTTATAAAACAACGTGGCTGACTTTCAAAGCCAATAAAGGTAAGAACCCCTGAAGAATCATGAGTGTCATGCATTACTTTCATAGCTGAAGAAGACTGTGAAAAGAAAACTGCTCAGCCGTGTAGACAATAGGGGTAGGGTAGTGATAGTTGGTGGAATACCCTGATGCGAAAAAAACCGAAGGAGCAGATTCTATAGTTCCGAAACAAGGATCATTCAGTGGAATAACAGATGCCAATTTTTTCTGGATTGGTATACGTTTTGAGAACCTAGAGTGATGTATAGATCCCAGAGATACTCAGCCAATCTGTCACCACGAGTGCAACAGAACCTGTTAATAAAATGGTACCTACATGCGAGGAAGGTTCTTAATTAGCTCATGAAAGCTTCGTAAATAGATCCAATTTAGAAAAAATTAGGCGAACGAGACAGGGGTGGGTCTAGCTTTTATGAGCCTTGAGGTCAAATTTTTGCGAGAGCCCTCTATACCTTGCAGGGAGAAGTCCTTGTTAACTCCAACTGACATTTCACTGTCTCTTCCCAGTATTACTTACCTTACTTCCGTGGGCAATAACTCAACCAAAAATAGTTTTCGAACTACTTATCTAAATTATCCAAAAAATTTACCAATACTTCTACTACCCCTCCTACTTCCTAATTATACCTAATTATACTAAGGTAAGAGTCCTATAACGACGCCATCGCCCCCTTTTGCTTCGTCGACGGTTCAAAATTCAATGATGGTTTTGCAGAATTTTCTTTCACAACTTTTGCAGAATAAATTAGCGCAAGTGAAACATTATCCTGTTCATGGTTCTCGTCTACCAACGAATACACCCGTCACGAAATTAATTTCGCACGGCTCTAGAAAATGAAAGTCATTCAATCTCTCTGTGTATCGTATTACGCACTGCGGGGCCCTTCAAGTGTGATAACTCACCCCTCTCAAATCCGGTCCTGGCACAAGACCTCAATGAAGACACTAGTACGCTAAGTAGTCCATGAAAATTAGACAAAAAATTGACGGATTGTGGACATAATTCTAATCAAAGCTTTTTTTTCATCAATATCTTTGAAATGGTTCCCTATTGAACATACTAAAAGTCCACTGCGATTCCGGTGGAGCTTCGTCTCCCAGGGGGCTTCAAAGGTCCCGAAATTCAGTTTTTTGCAAAAATCTCGTACAAAAAAACATTATAGGAAAAAATTTTCGGAGTAAAAGTTGCTCCTTATCAAAGTTCACATAGAAAAGGTTTCTTGTAAAATTTTTGTAGAGTTGAAAATAACGCCGCTAGGGTGCGCTGAAGTTCGCACATTTTGTGCATATTCACGTTGCGCAGTGAATTAACGTGCAAACATGGCAAGTTCACTCATTATTCTTTTAACAACGTTTTCAAATATCAAATAAAAGTATAATATGAAAATAATGCCATAGTACCAAGTATTACACAAAATTAAAATTATAAAATCAGGAAAAAAAAGAGAATATAGAAATGTGTGCCGTAAAGACATACGCGGTATTCTTATTGGATGGGCATATGATATCATCAAATTATTATACAAGGTCGGAAGTAATGCGGTGGAAGCTATTCCGTGAAGTTGAGGCTGAATATGTTGGAAGGCAATGATAATCACTCCGATGCTTTATGGATAGAATGTGCTAAACGACAACCCAACGCCAAAGAGTTGTTTAACATCTGGAACAGAAGGCACTTGACAAGACCAGTGGATGTTAAGTCCAGTACCCAATAAAAGGACCCAGTCTGGGAAAGTCGATACATACACTGCTTGCTGGTGAACAGCCTTGACTGGGTGCTGCGGTACACTCGATGAAAGTCTCACCTAAAAACCCTACCACTGGACCGCAAATCAAAATCAGAGAGCAGCAGCACATGATAGACCGAACAGCTTTGTCCAAAATATATCTAGAACTCGAGTCCCAAAATAAGCGTGTCTAAAATCTTGTCACGAAGCAGGTAAGATAGGGGGGAAAAATAAGACTATATCCCCCCTCTAGCTCACCATGATCTCACTTTTATGCACCCCAATCTTACACAAGGATGGGCCCCTTCTGTAGGAACGAAACACAACATTCTCTCCACAAATGATCGATACCCACAGACAAGACAAGAATCCTGTCACGTTAATCGAAGCCTGGACTTGATTGACACACTTCTCTGACAAATCGATGTGTGGTGCTGCAGAAATTGAAAACGAGTCTCAGTACATGAATTTGGAAAGTAGTGGCTTCAACAATGTAGTGTCACACACAAATCCCGAGATCGAGGAAACAGATGATTACTCAGATTTCCTACAATCTCCCATAAACCCTATCATGGTGATCTGTTCTAGCGCTTGAGCTGTGCAGAACTACAGAGCGAGTCTTAGAATTATTAAATTGTGTTGTTGAAACACTGTCAGGATCTGCATGAGGAGAGCGTCAGCGCAGGAAACCACGACAAACAGCAGTAGAACTAGACAATGACGTCCCAAAGACAATACCCCAGTATATGAAACAGTAATTGACGGTGGCTGGTAGAGTACTCCACTTTCAATGTACTGGTAGATTGTGCTGGTGCTACTGAAACCAACGAATCTCTGCATAGTGTGCCAAAAGTACTACAAGACGCACTAACACTGCACTGAGATGCATTGAAGGGCCCTGTCCAACAAATGACCACCTTCATTTGTTTGAATAATAGCGTAAATCGGTCGTCTGGTTGAACACGTCCGCGGGACATCAATAAGGCGACCCTGAAGTGCAACCAAGGTTGAAAATTGGTGTTCACATGTCAACCTGAGGTTGAGATGAGGACCACGACAACAACCAGAATTAAGGATCTCCCTGATCTCTCCCATCCTTCATTCACTCCATTCCTCAAAAGAAAAAAAAAACATGAACAGGATAATGTTTTACTTGCGCTAATTTATTCTGCAGAAGTTGTGAAAGATCTGTCTCTTCACATTTGCTGGACTGGTTTCTGTGTACACATGTGAAGCAAAACTGCTCAACTGAATCCATTCTTATTCCTGAGATACTAGGCACCGTGATATTAGGGTATACTACTGTTTCCAAACGGATTCTCGCATATACCGTACAAATAGAATGCATTATTTTGGTATATGGCGTGAATATGCACGTAAATGTGCGACTTTCAACGCGCTCTAGCGGCATTATTTTCAACTTTAGAAAAATTTTACAGGAGACCTTCTTTATGTAAAATTTGACAAGGAGCAACTTTTGTTTCGAACGTTTTCCCCTATAACGTTTTTTTGTACGAGATTTTTGCAAAAAACTGAATTTCGGGACCTTTGAAGCCCCCTGAGGAACGAAGCTCCACCGGAATCGCTGTGGACTTTTAGTATGTTTAATAGAAAACCATTTCAGAAATATTCACGAAAAGAGTGCTTTGATCAGATTTATGTCCAGAATAAAGTCCAATTTTTCAGGACTCAAGTTACATGTTGAAGGTATAGTACTAGTAAACTCGAATAATTCAGGAAATGATATCATCATAAAGGAGGCATCACTGAAGTATGACCGTAAAATGTGGCTCTATTCTGCCTGGTAATTAAGCAGAAAACGAAGAGCCCATTCCAGCGTCCAGCTAGTGACTTCTAGCTAACGCATAAGAGGAATTTTTCAGAAAGGCTGAGTCGCACATGTGACTTGAGACACGAAAGAGTCACTTGGGAGAAGTATGGTATGGCAGACACATCAAAGGATCGTAGCTACTTTTTTTGACTGTTTTATGACCATGGAATGACATATCTGTGACCCTCTTGCGACGACTGTTTCTTCTCTCGTTGAGTGTGGTTGTAACGGTCCTTCCTCTGTAAGTCATTTTCCTTATCTTCCTCCCATGACACCATTTCCTCCACAGCCCGCTGAATAGGGTGAAGGTGATAAAGAAATTGGCCTCTTAATTTGTTACTAAACTTGTGGGTTGTGCCCCAAGGCTCCGTTCTCTTCCGCAAAAAGGTTCCTCTCATGCAACCATAATATAATAGCCTTATATTGCTTCCAAGGATCACAATCTAGGAGATAACTTTCTGGGATCTGACTATATTGTGCCTTTGACTCTCTCTAGTCACAGTTGAAATTGATAAAACGAGGGTGTGTTTGATACGGTCGTCATATAGTGACTTGATTGTGCCCTGCCATCTGCACTTATGGGGCGCCTTGTGTCTGAATTATTATAATGAGTCGGCGTCACAGCAAATATTCCGTACGTCGGGATCGATGTTATGACATTAGTGTAACAGAATGAAAAAAGCGAAGTCAATTGTTGCTTTTCTATCTAAATTCTAAATCGCCGGATGGAAAACTTTTTTTCTAAAAATACATTGAAAATGTTCATTGCAAAATGAAAGAAGCGTGATCACGAAGAACTTCAACAGTTATTGGAAGTTGCGTAAACACAAGTTCATCATACTTGTGGCGCTCTCCCTTTCTCTCGAGTAATCGCGGTGCCCGCGCGCACGAACAACAAAATAGGTATATAATTTGAATACGATCTGAGTCTCATCATTCTAGAAAAATTACAAGTCACTGCCATTGTCAGTCGTCAATGTAAAACTATTACTTATTTGCTGTAAAAAAGTACCCGAATTATTAGCCATGGTTCTATGTTCTCGTGTGGTCAACCTTGATCTGAAAATGGATCTAAATCTCGAACCATTCTAACTATTACTCGTCCAGCTTATTCCTTGATAACTGTTGATACTTACGATGTTGTTAGTAGGGCTTAACATACGGAGAAAAATATCGATGGCTATTGCAAATTTTACAATGGGAACGAGGAATTTTATTTACAACAACCTCATCTTTATCTCTCTGTTTTGCTTTCAAAATTCTTTCATGTACATATGAGAAAATTGCCGTAAGGAAGTCGATTTTATTTTTATCTCTAATTAAATCATTATCATGAAAAATGTGCCCAGAACTGCAGCGTCGTGCTGGCTCGCATATTACAGGGTTGCAACAAGGTTCACCTGGCCTCCCAAAATCTTCATCACTAGCCCTGCCCCTTTTTTTGGTATGCACCCGGGCCCTTTACGCGGGGCCGTGGCGGGCCTCGCAGGGTCGCAACCCAGGCCAGCCCGACACTGCAGAACTGTACTCAACTCGAACTGTACTAAGTCATTTGTCCAGCCGGAGAGAGTTGGGTTAACGAGAATAGGTACTGAAAGATAAGTCCTCCTCCACGGCTCGAGGGGCGAAATGTCTCCAAAAGTTCCACTCCTTACAATTTTTAGCTTGGTTTTCACGTCCCATTCCGATGATTATAAGTTTTCTGTATCCTCCTCATCTCAGCGAAAAATTTTAATTAATTCCCTCAAAACAGCAACAAAGATTACCCTCAGAGCTATCTCTAACTGAGCGCGTCTTTTTAGACAATATAGCAGAACATTTTGCGAGTTTCGATTTAAAATCAATTGATATTTTGTTCGCCATACACAAAGAATAAAATTTTGAGGCAGATTTGACGAGAAAATTCAACTTCCGAGATCACTTTTCGCTGTAGGTATGCGAATTACTTTCACAATGTAATAATTTCTCTTTGTCAAAAATGATTTAAATAATGATTTTATTCTTTTCGGTTACATATACATTATGGTTGTATCAGAAAGAAAATTTCCGAAGTATGAAGCAATTATTTCGAAATGAGCGATGGTCGACGGCATCTATTTCATGAACTCTGCCATAATAAAGAACCATTCACGGCCACGTCGCTCAACACTTTCTCTACGAAGTTGATAAATATTCTGCAACAAGCGAGCAAACATTTATTAATGATAGAATCGTAACGACGGACGCTAGCAAAGCCGCGCATCGTATACCCGCACAAAATTTAAAAAATTCACAAAATACACGTAAATAAAATCATTCACCTTCGGACGGGCCCGTCGATAGAAGGGAGAAGCGTGCCTCGTCAGACAACAAAATACCTGTTCATTCATTCTATTCAATAGATTTTATTGGTAAAAGTATTGAAAATTTCTGAATATAAGAAAATCAAGTCGTGGCTTTTCCTGCACAGTTTTATTTGAATATTCAAATAAAACTGTGCAGGAAAAGCCACGACTTGATTTTCTTATATTTGTACATCTTTGCACGAATAAATTTTTCTATTCTTTTAAAATTTCTGAAGGAGATAAAATCAAGTAAGGACTTGAAGATAAACTGAAAAATAGCTTGACATAGACGACACTGCGAGGTACTTCAATTTATCGACAATCCCCCTTTTTTCTTTTTTTTTTTTTCTGTAAAGCTCCGTTGAAATTCTTCACCACGAGTAAAAAGTCCATTTAATAAACGTGATGTATGACTTTTACAACTCGTCATTATCAACTTGAATTCTCCAAACGCGGATTTACTGGAATATTCTTCAGGAAGAGAAAAAGCTAAAATGACACGGTATATGACCATATTTTCTGAGCGAAGTAAGGAGGAACATTTTCTTAAACTTTGGGATACCCCCTCCTCTGAGAAAATAAATCCGCACGTGCTCTTTCTTCTGTTACTTATCTTCGATTCCCGGTTACATCGGCCTCACGGAACGTGACGCAATAGACCTAACTGCCAAGTAAGCTCTGCTCTCCTCCTCAATCATTAATCCCATCTCCTTTCCGACTTATGACTTAGAATCTTGGTATAGTTCTCTAATCATCTCATCAAGGTACAACCTTTGGTCCTACTACGTTCGGTTAAAAAATTTCCGATCCCCTAATTTTCTTCAATTCGTCTCATAGGACGGCTAAGAATCGGACAACCCCGTCTAACCTATTCCTTCCTCCTCCTTGGCCTCTTCGTTTCATCATCATCCAAATACTGCCATGCTGAAGACCTCCCAACCTGCAAACAACATTTTCCAAGCCCCTACAAACCTCTCCTACGCTTTCCAACAACTCTGAGTCAGAACACATTACTTGCCCTCTTAACTTCCTCCGGTCTACAATCTACATTTCATTACAAATACCTCCAACTCCAATACCTCTTCCCGAGCTGAAAAATCTCTATGAATTTGAATAGCTCGCAAAAAAAAAAAAAATTAACGACGTTTATAATCAAGAAAGGAAGGATTTCTTGGCGTTGCCAAAAATATAAAGATCGTGTTTCATGTCATTTCGCCAGTCGTCATAAGCTCTTCATAGTTCAAAAATTTCCGAAATTTCCAGCTTCTTCTTCTAGTATAAGTCTACTATAGAGTATTTTAGGCTAATAATCCTTCTTGGTCTAGTGTTAGTCTACTTTAGTATATTTCAGGCTGATGAGATTACTGGGCCTCACTCGCTTCGCTCGTTCGTCCCGCTTCTTGGTCCAGTACAAGTCTACTTTAGTATATTTCAGGTTGATGCGTTTTTTCAGAATTATTTTTGATTTTAATTATATTTTATTTTATTTTATTTATTTTATTCATTTTATTTACTTTATTTATTTTATTTATTTTATTTATTTTGTTTATTTTATTTATTTTATTTATTTTGTTTATTTTTTTTCATTTTTTTTGAGAGAGAGGATAATACTTGCAAATTTCTCAATGACCTCCCGGACATTTATTTTTATTTTCAATTTAATTTAATTTAATTTAATTTAATTTAATTTAATTTTATTTTTATTTATTCTTTTTTTTTTTTCATTCTTTTTAAAATTTATTTTCTTCTATCATTTCTTTTTTTGACCAAAATTGTTCCAAGTCCCAAGGTTACGACCGGACGCCCGGACAATTTTCAAGAATTAGGGGGTAGGACTGAGATTTGACGTTCAAAATTTTCCAAGTCCCAAGGTCACTGCCGGACGCCCGGACAATTTTCTAGAATTAGGGGGTAGAGAAAAGACATGAAACATGTCAAAAAAACAAAAACTGTTTGTAGCTACCTGTTCTCTGGAACACCCGAAGCATGTGACAGGCATTCTGATATGGCTTTGGCGCACACGTTGTTGCGTTCGCGATTGAGGACTTGTACTGACTGAACGACGACATAAAAAGCGGGGTCCGCTGACCCACACCAAAATAAATTATTATTCTCAATTAAATCACCGCTGACATCCTGAAAGAAAAATAATGAAATAAAGAAAAGTAAAGGTCAAAAAGTCATAATTCTGGCTCAAAAAAAGTATGAAAAATTCTAATCAGAAACCCTCAACGGAAAATTGTCATCTCAAGTGGACATCACTTTAAAAAAATAACCCGCAACTCATGGCGTAGCGTTGAAGATTTTTAGTTCATGTAGAATGTAGGCGTATAATATTTATGCCTGGAATCATTGACGAATATAAAAGAGCAAATATAAAGAAATGTGACCTGTTCCAAGATAAGGGCACGGAATCTAATTGCTACCCTTCAATGCTGCCAGATCTACAGATTTTCGGTCCTCGAAAAAGATACGGGTCTTCTACGGATTTTGCGTAAAATACAGATTTCTTGCGCTCAAGGGAAAAGCACCTTAGACACGTATGTGAGAGATACTTTTCTCTTGATCGGTATAGGCTGATAGTGCTGTCTCCCGTAACATCGAGCCGATCAAGGGAAAAGTACCTCAGTCATTCTTACAAAAGATACCTTTCTCCAGATCGGTATTGATAAATCAGTTAATTTCCTTCAAAATCTGTATTTAGGTCTTAAGAAAAATAAGGGATACGGATTTTTGAAAATATCATCTGGCAGCACAGCTACCCTTTCCCTGGAACAGGTACTTGATGCTAATAGCCCTTATTTTGGAACAGGTCACAAATATGAAAGGAATATGTAGAAAATATGAAGGAAATAGAGATCACGAATTTTTTCAAATCCCATAGAGGGCTATAGAAGAGCCAGAAATTTTTCCAAGGCCCAGCGTTATGCGTACGCGCTCGCGGACAGAATTCCTCTGAGGGCCCCCAGTAACTGAAGCGACGGCGGATTTCTCGCCAAGAACTGTACCTATTTTTTCTTGCACCTTGAGGTTACCTTATTTCAGTTGAAAAATCTTGATATTTATCTCACTTTCCCACACATAAACCTTTATTTCAACTTTTTTTTAACTCGCCAATACAGGTCACTCTCGAAGGGAACTTGAAAATAATCTTGGAATACCCCTCCCTAGGTATCCACAATGCCTCCTTTTAGCCTCGACCGAGCTGATTTACCAAAACTGCCTAACTTAGTTCACTTAAAACACATCAAAGTCATCATTGATAATGATTTTTCCTCCCACAACCTGTGCTAAACAGGTATATCCGAATCAGGTTCCGAACCTGGTTTCACCCTCTCCATCAATGGTGAGGTCTCGATTTTCCTTAGAAAAAATTGGCCCCTATGTATTCTATTCCTTCCTTTTTCATCTCTCTTTCTCTTCCTTCCGCGAGTGAATTCTTCTTTTTTTCTGACCCTCTTTCCTCATCTGGCTCAGGGCACTCTCATCCTCCGACACCATTTAACATTTCTCTATTTTCAATTGCCCTCCATCTGATTTCTGGTAGTATCGGCCTTCCGGAACACGACGCAATGGATACTGACTCTACTCCTTTTCTCCGGTCTGTGATTCAGAGTCTTATAATAACACTACTGAACAAAAGAAGATTTGAATAAGTGATTCTGAAGTACTTTTTAACGCTGAATTCAATGCCGTTTTCCGTTTTCCTCTATCACGTCTAGATTTTCCATAATGTCGATGTTTATTTGCGTCCTTTTGCCGCAGCCTCACGCAATACGTAACGAACGTTCGAGCTTGAATACTGCTCAACTATCACTGCGTTCCGCGACGTTCTGCGGCAAATCAACATTAATATTATGAAAAAACACTCACGCAGTCGCGTGAGTAATACACGACTTTTCCTTTGACTAATCAAATTTCATTAAGAGAATCACTCCTCCTAATAACTTATAAATTTTATTCATTCTCTCATCATCATCTGTATCTAAAGAAAAAAAGTCGGCAAATGTTTCAAACCTAACCTAACCTAACCTAAAGAAGCCCTTACTGTGTAAATAATTCTTGTAAACTAATTTAATGAACCCTTTGTCAAGAATGAACCTGTCGAATAAAAGGTTCTTCATCACAATAGACGTTCTGATAACAAAAGAATAGAATTTCCTTCTCGTAATGTGAGCAACTACTTGTGATAGTGAGAAATTTCTCAAAAAACATTTCAAATTTCTCAAGAACTACTCATCCTATTCTCAAAAGAAATTGCAGGTGCACATTTCTAACCTAACCTAACCTATAGAAGCCCTCACTGCACTGTGTAAATTAATTCAATGAACCCTTTATCAAATGAACCTGTCAAATAAAAGGTTCTTCATCACAACACAATAGACGCACTGATAACAAAAGGATAGGAATTCACTTCAGGTAATGTGAGCCACTACTTGTAATAGTGAGAAAAATGCAAATTTCTCAAGAAATACTCAGAGGATTTTCTGAAAAAATTGAAAGCTTCTCGAGAACTACTCGTCCGATTCTCGAAAAAATTGCGGGTGCACATCTTCAAATATATTACTACAATATGGCCAAGTTACCGGAAAATCCCCCGGATAGTTTCGGAGGAGTTCCACGGACAAACACATACTCAAAATACTGAAAAATTTCTCAAAAAATTGAAAATTTCTCGAGAACTACTTATCCGATTCTCACAAAAATTGCGGGTGCACATATTCAGATATAATACTACAATATGGCCAAGTTACAAAAAAATCCACCGGATAGTTTCGGAGGAGTTCCACGGACAAAAAAATCTTATACATACATACATACATATATACATATATATATATATATATATATATATATATATATAGGGAAACCTGAAATTTTTTTTTTATGCTAGTTGTGATCTATGACCTCTAAAACGTCGAGAAAATTCATTGCCCCCTCCCCCCTCCCCCCATTCACCTTGCTACGGGTGTAATACCTCACTTTTCCAATTGGAACAGTCGGTAAAATCTAGACGTGATAGAGAAAAACGGAAAACGGCATTGAATTCAGCGCTAAAAAGTACTACAGAATCACGTATTCAAATCGCAGTAATACAAACAATTTTTTTTTTTTGTTCAGTAGGTAGTGTAATCGTTTTCTAATTATCGCATCATGCTGGTGCGGGCTTTGGTCCTCCAAACCTCTTCCGATTAAGAAATCCTCAATACCTTCGTCCTCTTCAATTCGTTCTTTATGTCATGACTCTCCTTATTCTTTTACCTAGTTGCGGCTAAATTCTTTTTTTGAATTTCACAGTAATAGCAGAGAACAAGAAACTTGGTGAGATACCTATGAAAAATATAATGAGTAACCAGCCGTATTCATAATGGTTTTTCAAGCCCGCAAAACGAAGTTTATCTCGTGCTGGTTTCCTCTAACTGTCGCGACTATAGGTAGTTAGCTACCTATCTACTTATTATCAATTACCAAAACTAGGTTCCCAACTTACTTCGATATTCTGGTCAAGAGTCTCTGCAATTACGAGTGTTACTTGATCTAGGAAATTGGAGGCCAGTTTAGATCGACCAAAATTGATTTGCACGCTAATCAATGACATTTTTCTTATGTAGCATCGATGAGTGAAAAAGTACGAATAGCGCAGTTTCCAACCCAACAATTGCTCGCCACTCTTATCTCTCTATGTTGGAAGAAATATAAATTTACGATTGTAACGAGTGCGACACTCAGAAAATTCACTTTCAATAATTTACGACCAAACTTCTTTTTTTTTTTTAAATCGAAATGAAAGATTGGAATGAGCGCAACTATCAGTTGGTCGTTTTCGAACGTGTAAGATAAATCGAAATGGCTGTCATTTTCACGTTGATCACCAATATTCCTCAAAATAAAATAACCACGGAATGTCTCAGAAAGATATCGGGCTTTATTTCAGAACTATTCGATACGTCAGAACAGGTAAGGTAAACGATAAATATACGTATTCTTTCTTGCGAAGAGTAAAAAACAAATCATTAACAAAATACGAATTATTGTACAGGATGTTTTGATAAGTATTAAAACAGGTGTCCAAATGGTTTGGGGAACCAAGCCGGGTTCATTTGCTCTAGGTACGCTTCAAAGTACTACCGCAATAAATGCCGAAGACACTCGAAAATACGCTCCGTCAATTTTCGACTTCGTCGAAAGAGAATTCGAAATCGCGAAAAATAGGTAAATAGGCCTATAATACTCAATGTTTCTAGAAAAATAGTTTATTCAATCTTCAGAAGAAGAATAATTGCCTCTTAAGAATTTTAGAATTTCCGAAGTACAAATCAACTTTTAGTTCGAGTATTTGATAAAATAAAACGGCTCCCAATAAAACTTAAGAGGTGAAATTTTGATTATCCATGAAGTAAATTCCCTTGACATAGAATTTTAAACACCGTTCTTTGTCGAAGCAGAACCTTGATACAATTGATATCAAAATGAAATCGTATACCAAATTTTCCGGTCAACTTTAAAACTCTATTTTGCACTACCTAAGTAAAAAAAATATGACAAGAGGCGAATATCAGTAAAGTCAGCGCGCATTCACGGGTGAGAGGAGAAGAGCTTAATTGAATAGGAATTCATTTCATCGCCTTTCGTTCACAGACCTCTTTATTGATCAACGAAGAGTATAACGTTCATCTAAGAAGCGAGGGTCATCAAAATTGGTCTTTAGTCAAATCAATGCGTTTTCCCTCTTTCAAAACATGGTCTGTAGTTATTGGAAGACTAATACGCGTTGAAGCTCACTACGCCCCCGATAAATTAGAACACGAAAACTTACATTTCAGAATGAAAAGTATATTATGGCCAATGAGGAGGGTAACTCATCGGGAAATCTATTTACAACGTACAAAAATCTCACACAAAATAACACTATACAGAGAAATGAAATAGAAATAAATAAAAATCACCCGTACTTAAGAAACACAATAGAAAAGAAAGATTCTTTTTATACTTCAATTAAACGCTTCAAAAACAATTAGGAAATCC
Source organism: Aspidiotus destructor (assembly GCA_035079395.1). NCBI lineage: Eukaryota > Metazoa > Arthropoda > Insecta > Hemiptera > Diaspididae > Aspidiotus > Aspidiotus destructor. The sequence continues at coordinate 1,463,071 of JAVHKZ010000003.1, read as the reverse complement.
GAAAAAATAATCTTTGATTCGGTATCACAATGTACATAGAGGGATGAATATTTCATAGGAACAATTCCAAAATATTGAGAACTGGCTAGAAAATGGAAACGTTTCTCGAAGATATTACGTCGATTTCAACTAAACAAAATAATAAATTACATTTCTTTTCGATCTTCCTACACAACGTTCCATCATTTTAACTTATTTACGCTAATTAAAGAATTCGATTTCTCTAACTTTTCAGAATGTATCTCGGCTTTATAAACTTAAACTCGGATAACGTTGCGTTCGGGAGCAAACTATACTCGACCATTAAATGGGAATGAGAGACAACTCGAACCGTTATCAATCCTGTAAGCAAAATTTCTCTTATAATCCATATTTTATACTCATGTTCGTGGTTTCAAGTAGAATCGAAAATTACGAACAGTTTCATATCCACGGTACAATTACAATTCAACATGTCTTTCTTCTTCAGATGCTGGAACGAGAGAAAAAAATGTAAAAAATAGTACTGCAAATATGCAATCGTAACGGAAACCTGTAAATACACTACCTGGAACTTTAGGCTCAGTGACTTCTTCCGCCGTCTCTTCTTTATCCGCCTTCTCTTCAGCCGAGGGTTTCTTCTCTTTCGAGGAGTCATCCTTGTCATCTTTTTTCGTCTCTTTTTCAGTTTTTTTATCTTAAAAAAGAAAAACAACGCGTGAGCTTGAAATGTTTATCTTAATAATTTTCAAAAATATACGTAATTCAAATTTTATACCTGTCTTATCTTTAGGAGGTGGACCTCTCCAATTTTTCGACTTATTCGCGAGATACTGAATCTAGTAAATTAACAAAATTGAGTGTACTTCTATTCAAGTCAAGAGTAAAAGAAAACTGAGCACCACATACCTCTCTATCTAATAATACGAGTTTTTCGGAAATAGATCTTAAATTAAGTACAGGATCATCAGATTTTGATAAAGTTTCTTGTTGCTTGACGGTCACTTCCTTCCAAGCCTGCAAGATGAATTTCGATTTCAACAGAATTGTATCTTTCCTATGCTAAACACTAAATCAGTTCAACGAAACAAAACGATCAATAATTATTTACCACAGTATCGTTTATCATCTTCTCCAACGTTGTTATTTCTACGGTGGTATATAAGGTGTACTTTGGATCATCACCCGTCGAAGCATTTAATTGCTCCGTGAAATTTTTCATAGACGACAAGAAAAAGGAAGTTGAATTCAACTTTTGATCGAGAGCTTTCATAGCTTCGGGTCGTTCGATAAAATCTTTGTATCTGTTCTCAACTGGCTTCAATATCTTCACCAGCTCGTCTCGCTTTGATTCCAAAACTTCAGCTTCTGCAGTATATCCTTCGTCTTCCAACCAATCTGAAATCTAGCAGATACAATCGGTATAAAAAACTTCTATTATTTTTTTCACAACAGTTGAAAAAATTGTCGATTACGGGCCAGTGAGACTAGGCAGGTCGAGGAGACGCTTGACTCTCAATCGACAAAATACTTCAGAAACTGGCAGCCCTCTTACCTCTTTTGATCTATTCTGAATACTTTGGGCTTCTTCGGGCTTCGCGAATTCAGAAAACTCGGCATCATTTATTTTGCTACGCGTATCAATCACAATTGATTCTAAAGCATTAAGCGCACCTTCCCTGCGAGATTTTTCAGCGTCGTACTGGTTTAATGCTTCAATCCTTGAAACACATAAAGGTAAACGATATATGTAATTTTTTCATATAAACCGCAGCTAGTCTTCTTCAGAAGCTGCAGCTCAGATCTCAAATTACACATTTAATTTAAAAATACTCTTCCTAGTAAAATATTCTCCTCGCCACATTTTCGGGTCTCATCTATAATTCGGGTATGCACTAATTCACTTCGCTCTCGCTTCAAATTTTACTTCGACAATTATCTCTACCGCTGTGGTCATTAAACTTACTTAGCAACTGAGCGTTCAAAATGTTCGCCAGTTAAATGAGGCACCGTAAGATAATCCACTTCTGACTCGATATTTTCTTTTATCAACATCGTCTGCGGCTTCTTTTCAATAGTTTCCTTCGCCGTTCCAGTAACATTTTTCGGTAAGGTGTCCGTTTTATTCTCAACTCTTTCGGTTTCATTTACTTTTGGTATTTCGTTATCCGACTGAGGAGTGTCAGCAGTTTTCTTTTCAGCCTTCTGCTCTTTATCTTCTTCTGAAGTATCGCTTGGTTTATCTTTCACTTCGTCTTCCGCAGCTAATAAAGAACGAAAATATTGATAACATACTGTTCGTGAATTCACTCAATTGTAGTTCTATTTAACAAACCTTGGAAAAGTTTACTAATGGTTGAGCTAAGTTTTGAAAATGTTGACTGTCCGTCGAGCTGAGCCGCCATTTCTTCCGGAGTCAAAGTTTGTTCAACGTGATATTCGACGGTAGTCATCGTCAGAATACCACTTTCATCCAAATTGAAATGCGCTTTTATACCTTTCGGCTCTGCTTTATTGCCTTGGAATTTCTTGATAACGTCTGATACGTTAGTCAACTTAACTTTTTGTAGAACTTTTGGACCGATGATGCTATACAAACGAAAAAGACGAAAATGGGGAAAATATTTAAAAAAAAAAAATGATTACCTACACCATAGAATCTAGGTATAACTCACGCAATTTCATGCTCCGGGAAGGCATTATCTAGATCACCGTACACGACTTGAAATTCAAAATCTTTCTGATGTTTATTGAATGTGAGAATTTTCTTCTGTGGGAACGGGTTCATGTGACTAAATAGAGTTCGGGTGACTAGTTTCGCGTCTTTATCACCATCCACACGTTCGAAAGTCACCTAAATCATTTGCATTTATTACAATCTCTATAAATCCAAAAATTCGTCGCACCTTAAATCTGAACTCACTTGGATAGGAAACAGTACGGCGTCCTTAGTAACGAATTTCTTTACTTTGAAGCCGGTGCTCAAATCAGCAGCCTTATACGCAGCGCCCATCACAGCTGCCTCGTCTGTATTTAAATTCTTACTCAGTTCCATCTTGACAGCAGCCGCTAACTTCTCTTGCACGGCAGGAACTCGCGTACCCGCTCCAACTAGTATCACCTGTTAAGATAGCCGATAAATAAATAAACACAACTCAACACATTTTCATCCGCATTACTCAACGAAAGGAAATTATACCTGATTAATTACATCCATGGTTAACTGAGAATTTTTCAGAGCTCTCTCGACAGGATATTTAACACGTTCAAATAAGTCTGTACACAATTTCTCAAATTCTTCTCTGGTCACAAGAACTTTAAAATCGATTTCATCAATGAGGCCCTCCACCTAATATTGAAAAATGGTTCGCGTTATTTTACCGCGACACTCGAAATACGAACTCGAGAGACGTTTCTACTTACCTGCGCGTAGTATTCGTGGTTGGCGCTGAGAATAAGTTTAAGTCTTCCGGCCTCTTTGAATAATTTCGCCATTGCCCTGGGATTTTCGAACACATTCTTTTTCGTTTTTTTCAATTCATTGAATTTTTTTGCGAGATAATCGCGTAATCTAAGCTGCATTTCTAAACCACCGAGTGTTCGATCGTACCTGTAAACAACACATTGTAGAATATTTCGTCATGAACTATTTCTCTTATTCTGCTGTACTAAGGGTCATTTACCCGACTCCGAGCACCGCCAACTGTGGGTTCGTTTCCACATAGCCTCTTTCTTTCGTTTTCACAATTTGGTAACTAACAATGACTGCACTTGTGCTGTGCGCACCCATATCATACAGCATAACATATTGGGTTGTTTCGTTAAAATCTTTTCTTCGGAATATCCCGTAGTTCAGAGCCGCTGCAATGAAAAATTTTTGAAGATTATAGATGGAGGGGGGAGGAAAAGAGATGTGCACGAATTATTTCTGTCCCGGAAGCAACCTGCTGTGTAATCGTTTTGTAGCTGTAAGACTTTCAATCCAGCCATTTCAGCGGCTATTTTCATAGATTTTCGTTCGGCTTGGTTGAAAAATCCAGGTACGATTAAAACTACATCATTAACGGGTTGTCTAGCTGAGTCTACTGCGAATTCACGTGCTTTCGTTAACATCATCGCGACAAGCTCTTCGGGCGTGAAAGAAGTGTCGCTGGAAATTTTTTGGTAAAACATTAAAACAGTGTACCATTAACGAAACAAATCAAAAAATTGACCTCTTACGTACTTATCGTGCCTGAAAACGACAGTATTACGCACAGGATCTGGTATTATATCGTAGTAAGGAAATCTTTGCTGAAATAATTTCACTTTCGGATTGGTAATGTCTTTTCCAATGAGATCAAGAAAATGAGTGTAACATTGAGATGGAAAACGAACACCGACGTTCAAGGCATCGTCACCGAAAGAGCGTTCTCCATTTCGAAACGCTATAGCCACAGGAGTTTTTCGTTTTGATTCCTTATTCAAAGCTATTTCCATAGGGACTCCGGGCTATGATTTGAAAAGAAGAAAATTAATAAACCCATTTCATTACTTGGTTGTAGTGATTTCAATCGACCGACTTACCGATACAATAGCGACTTTCATCCATTCTACACCTAGATCCACACTCATAACTGCAACTGCGTTGACCTGCAACGTGTCTAGCATGACTAGGAAGAAAGTACTCAGAAGAAGTGGGATACATCTTCTCGATATTGAAGACATCTGTAAGTTGAAGAAAAATATGAAAAATTCAACTTCTGGTTGAAGTGTGAAAACATCAATATTTTACACAATCGAGATATTTTTCCGTTCTCGATACACAATACAGTAGTTGAACATAAAAACTTACGGTGACTATAAAATTTAATGGTTGGAATATGAACTCCAAGAAGAGGACTCATAAAACCATCTACTCAAAACATTACAACAGCAGATTAATGTGGCGACACCGGCCAGTAGATTCAGGTCGAATCATCTAGATTGTGGTCGTGTTAACAATGTTGATATGTTTTTCTCTCATTGGTTGAATTCATGTGCCGAACCGCCGCTATGTGTAAACGTGTCGTTGTCTGCGAAGTCTACACTTTTGCAAGGCTTTGAACTTCACGATTTCACAAGCTTTCGATTCAAAGCAAAGCTCTCAAAGCTGCTGCATCGAACAGAAGTTTATGACGTCAGATATGATTCAGTTTTCCTCTTTCGTTGAAAATTCTGTTTGGCTGAGTTGACTCACTCTGTCGAAGTGTCAACCATTTTCTTCAGCTTGGCGATACTAGCGATCCTACAAGCACTAGTTCAATCTGCAAAGTTTATTACCATACTATCCAATTTTCATGATCGCTCCATATGGTTTCTGCAATCAATATTCAAAATACTACTATCAATCTTGCTTCAAAACAATTCTCATCTTGATTGTTTTATTACCGGTAAAAATAAGGAAGCAAAAATCGTAAAACCCTTTGTGATATAAGAATATCGAAATATTGTCAACAAGAAGGCATTAGCTTAATTGATTTCTATCGATATGCCATCAGTAAACACGCACTGTCCGCCGTTCAACGTCAAATTGGATTCGCCGGTTCATATTGTGGACTTGCCTAATCCAGTTCAGAGGGTTGAATTCTCACCGTTCGAATGGTCTCAAAATGTAATTTTATTAGCGTTTCCTAAGGTGATTTCAGTCGGTATGATAAAATTTCAAGTAAGTTCTTCCACTTCATCAGTGACACTTGTTGCATTTTCGATTATTATTTCTAATACTTCACAATTTACAGGAAGAAGATGAATCCATGCAAACGAAATATGAATTGGACATAGTTCAAGATTTTGAATTCGATGGAAGAGTCCAAGCGTTAGCTTTGAGCCAGGAAACTCTCCTTTCGGCTAATCCTAAAGTTATGCAATTCGCTTGCGCTTCCTCCAATAATATTATTTATTTATTTGAAAGCGGACTCAAAAACTATCCTGAGAAAAAAGTACGTTATTCCCGAGTATTTTCGGAGCATTCAGTTCGTTGACGTCCATCGTAAATCGACGAATTTCTATTTGTTTTTCTAGGAACTTATTGGACACACGGACTACATAAATGATATTTGTTTTGATAAAGAATCTTCTGTCGACCTTCTTGCCTCTGTGAGCGATGATTTTACTTGTCGATTATGGTCCGTGAAAGATCTTCAAAACAGTGTGATATTTTATTTGGAATCCCCAGGTAATAGTTTCTTGATTAAATGGATATTTTACGTTCGTGGCAGAATTGTTAATGTCAATCATTCGATAGGAACTGCGGTGAAATGGAGTTCAGATGAACCAAATAAACTTTTAGTAGCTGAGAAAAAAGGTATTATCAGATTATACAATGTTGAACAAGAACAGCCTGTACTATCTCTCGAATCGAATATGTTCCCCCTTATGGATGTTGACTGGTCACCAAGCAATCACTGTAAAATCGCCGGGATTGCATGTGGTCATCTATTAGTTTGGGATACATCTAAATCTGGGTAACGTGATCAACTTTTATTGCTCAACTCTTGCCCGAAAATAAGACCGCGTTTATTCACACTTACATCTGTTTTTCAGTTTTCCAATTTATAAACAACTTATACATTCCGAAGGAAGCAAATGTTTACGATATTGTAATCAAAACGAGAATATTATTGCGACCGTTGGATACCCTGGTCATACACTCAACGTTACTAACCTTAAAACGAAGTTTCCTATAAATGTAGCAAAATTAAAGGTAAGAAAGTCAGACCTCTTTCAATATATTCAACGAAAAAGTTCACTTGACTAAAATCTTCTTATTTTCAGTTGGCTAGTAATGTAGCGTGGCATTACAGACTTCCGTACGTGTGTGTCGGTGTCGATAGAACTCTTTGTTTCTGGAAAGTAGCTACTAAATGATAAACGATAATGATGTAAATTTTGAGTCATAATTTTCGTTGAAATTATGATAATTCAAGTCAAATAATAATGTGTTTCTATAATCCAGAGTGTAATTCTTTTCCTCACTATCCAGGCGCGTGTAATGAGAAGCTATCGCGTCGGCCCTTCTTTGTGTACGATACGATTGATTTTGAAAAATTAATTTAGGAATGAAAGATAAGTTATTGATCTGATAAGATAGCAAAATGTCTTACTCATGCTGGGAAGGACTACTTGTTCTCGTTTTAAACCTTCGCTGGAATTCGTTTCAGCGCATCATCTGCGAGGATTCGTTATAAAGGTCTGTAAAATTGGTATCAGTTTGAAGCACGTATTGTGTTATTTGTCGACGTGAAAATGGGTCGTGTTCAATTTTTATTGCCCAATAATCGTGATATTATTTTAGAAAAGCCAAGAACACTCCATGATGATCGCGTAAGATCGCATTATTCTAAATTATTTTTACCAAAAAAAAAAAAAAACCTCATTCGCGAACAATTTTTTTTACTGTAGTACGCGGATTCAATTCTTTTCGCTGGGAATGACGGAAAAGGAAATAGATTGGTATTATATATGTTTCGTAAATCAACAATCATACAAACTAATATTTATCTTCAAATTGATTCGGATGCAGAATACCACAAGTCAGGTAAAAGTAATTTCTTGTGATAAAAATTGGAAATCGCGTTTCATTACTTCTAAGGAATCGTTTTTCCTCAACTGAAATACGTTCTCATGAATTGCAATGATATGTAAAATCTATATAATTTTTTGAAGTGTTATTCTCGTCGATTTTGATTCTTATGATCCAGAATGCTAAAAATCATAGACTTCGACGTTTTCAACTTTAGTAAAGACTAATTACTGAGAAAGTTTCCGAAATACGGATAGTAATGAAAATTTTTTCTATTGATTCCCAATTATTGTAGACACTAATGCGCGAGAAACCGACGATTGGTTTACGATATCCGCCAAATTGGAATGCTGTGAGCCGATGAAAATCTGGAGACTCGTCTATAATGGAGCTATTAGGTAGTGCATGGATACAATAAGTAAACTTTATAGCCTAATAAGGGTGCTTATAGGCCTATTAAAAGGATGAATTACTTTTGTTATATTTGAAGAGTCTTGTAAAAAAAAAAATTGAATTTCACTAATGCATCGGGATTTTCTCGCATCCTCTACCTATTTATTTTAAAATTCTAATTTTTTATAGTAAAATGAATTTATTTCAGAGGGACTGGATTCAAAGAAATTCACCACCTGAAAATGAATCTATTGTAAGTATCACTGAATGAACTTCTAACTTTGGAACATTTCCTGCTATTTAGTCTCTCATTTTACTCAGTTGGTACTTTTCTTGCACATAGATGGCACTCTACCAGTTCACCAGTATACTTTGACAGAAATCGCAGACTAACGTTTATTTCTCACAAGAGACTCCTGATGAAAAACGATGCAATGTAGGAAGTTGTATAAACTACATCATTCTTCGATTGTTTTTTTTTCTTTTTCTGTTACCAATATTTGGGGCCTTTTTCAGATTCAAGTTACATAAAGGTTACGAGCAGTGGGGTACCCTCCACGGTTTCTTGCAAATCGATGGACAAAAATCATATGAAGTCAACATGAGTGGCCTAAGAAAACGATTCTGGTCATCGGGAACGAAGAATTTTGTTTCGTTCATTTCATTTACGGACAATTTATCTTCGAGTTTTTCAACTTCACCCCAGTAATATCCGAATTTTCTTGAGATTCGTGTAGAAATTCTGGTTAACAACGTTCTGAAAAATCTTTTAATCCTTGTAGTTTACGAACAGGACACGTGCGAACTACGAAAAAACACGCAATTGTTACGGATTGTGATTTAAAATATTCGCGTAAAATTCCTGAGAAAATTTCATTTGAATATCTAGGTGAGTTTTCATCAAATGAAACGACTAACCCCTTCTTGCTTTTTATGATACCGACATCTGTTTTCATAGCCGATAACAACCTAAATGTGATCAATACAAAAGTTCATCATCCACCTCTAGCGAATTTCACAAATCTTCAAATCTTCAGGATTGAGAGTGACATCGCTGTCAATGGCGAGGAAAACGTGTTGGAAGGATTTTTATTTTCTTTTAAGAAGTAAGTTTTTTTAAATTCTCATTCATTACGTTTGGTATTTTTTTGGTCAGACATCTTGGATAATTTTCAGGTTGACAAAAACAACAACTATACATATTCCCAAAATATTTCCAACTTTCGTTATTAATCAAGAATTTATATTAGAACTGAGCGACAATATTTGCTGGGGTCCCGAATCAGTTGGCCGAGAAGCGTCGTTTCTATCTAAAATTAAATATTTTTTCTCCAATATTTCCAACGACGAGGTAAAATTTGGTGTCATTATTGACTACAAGATGTATTTTCAACATGTCGCTCCTTCTTTTTTTTACGGTTCCTCACCTTATGCAGAGCGTAAACAGTGTAGTGCGGTTCCCAAAAAGTATTTTCCTGACCAGCAACGCTATGGATCTTTACTTGCAGTCGAAAGAGAATGCTTCCTTAAGAGATCGAATGGAAATGTTGAAACTTGGATTTTTGGAGACTCCAAATTCCAAATCTCGAATTAGGTATGGATGAATAAATAATTCCATAGATTCAGCTGATTTGGAGAATTGAATTTCAATTGAAGACTTTTCTTCAACTCAGTATCCTTTTTTCCCCTTTTTATCTGTGTAACTACTTTGCTATAGTTTGCAGGAGGAATGGGAAAATTCGATGATCAATAAGGAGCTTTTTGAAATTTTATTATGGAAAATTGATCCACGTAAAAAGTACACCATCCAATCTTCTGCAGTGTGCGAAAGTATTTACGACGTCAGAGCCGCTGGTCAATATTGTACTCATTCTAATGTTGAAGGTGTTCTTTGTATAATACACGCTATAAAACGGTGTTGGGCATCGGTATATTCACTAGAAGCTTTGAAATATAGAAGGTACTTTCAAGTTGAAAGCGCTTTTTCCTCTTCTCTTTTTTTCTTCATTATTCTGTACTGAATATCATCTCTCATAGTAATTATTGTACTCCATTTTTTTAAAGTTCAGATTTTCTTCCTCACTCATATTGTTCATTTTGCTCTGAATTACTTAACCATCGTTAGATAACTTTGAATGTTCCTCAGAGATCATGGAATTCCGCTCGTTGTTAAAATGGGAGTAATTATTCAAGAAATGGTTAGTGTTGACCTGTTCGGCGTTTTACATACTTGCCATCCTAGTAGCTACGATCCACGAATTGTTTCCATTGACGTGAATTCACGCTCACCAAATGTAAAAATTTCCACCTATTATATATTTTTTTAATCAAGTTTTTTTCAATAGTATTTAAGTGCAGTACATTTAATGGAAATTTGTTTGGATTTTCTAGTTTTTTCAGGAAGAAGTACTCGCATTAGAAAATCCAGTGATTATTACTAAACAAGATATGAGAATACAATTCGCGGATACTGGCCCACTCATCAATTTTCGCTATGAATCAAGTATTGGTACGTATCTTTTGACCATTATTTACTCTACCTGTTTAAATTATAAGACTTCATTGTAAATCGGTAAAGAAAATATCGAACAAATCTTATTGAAATTACTTCAACATTGAAAGAGAGAGAAAAACAGTTTTTATAATGGAAAGCGAGAATCAATTTTGCATTTTGTATTTTATTTTAAGATTCTTCTAGCGATAGTGATGATCTCCTAACAGAAACGCCGGTACATTCATTAGAGAGGAAAAAGCGGCTAAAATCTCGGAAACGCAGTATTCGCATACAATTTTCGAAAATCGCTGAAATATGCGTGATGTTCGAAAATATTTTCTCTCAGACGATCACCGTTGAATGGGGATTCATCGACGTAAGTTTTCTTAATACCTTCATTTTTTCTTAGCTTACTTTATAACCAACAAAATCGTATGCTTTCAGAATAAAATTTACATATTCCAGTGCAGACCTGGAACGAATATGTTCACATGGTCAGATTTTGAGATCCGTCATGAGCTTGACTCCGGTTTTACGGAGTTTGATGCTGTAACATTTCATGAATACGGGTACGATTTTTTTTTTTTTTTTTCTTATCAAAACATATTAGATAATCGATTATGTAGCCGACTCGTGGAGAGATCGTATGTTTGTTGTATGGTTCTGTGCGAATAGATTGTTTATTCGCTTCTGCACCCACTGCTAAAGCGCCTAATGCTCGAGTAAAAAATAGCGAACGAAGATAAAGAACCCGTAAACATTATCTGGTTGAGCAATTTTTGCGTTTGATTATTTCTGCTTTCATTATAGCGAAAAAAGATTTGCGTTTTCACGACCAGATGATTATTTCTCAGCGAGTTTTATCTTCTTATTACTGGCGTACTTGGGCCAATAACCTCCTTGGGGGGTATGAATGTTTGCCCCTAACAAAACATGAGAACTGAAGCGAAGTCTTTTCTACCTCCAACGAAGTTCGGATTTTGCGAAATGACAGACATGGATGAATTCTGATGTATAAAAAGTAGACTTAGCGTGATATTTGTACATCATTATTCATATTTCCAAGTATCACTGAGGTGGGGTGAATGAAATTTATTCTGTTCAATCGGCTTTAATTAGAGTTTTTTCGGTCTGATGAAAAATTACTTTAATCCTGTTCATTCTATATTATTGGTGAAGGTTTTTGATTAGGTTAGTAATTATTGTATCTCTTCAACAGGGAAATTTCATGTGATGTAAGTAGTCCCCTTAGCATCACTTTTGTTCACAAAATTATGGAGGAAGCTTTCGATTGCAATCACACGTGTATCAGAAATTCCTGTCGTAAAAAACGTCTCGCCGTTACTCAATTCCACACCAGTATTAATATATGTAATGTGAGTATAGAACCACGTAGAATGATTTGTAGCTATATAAATGATGTGGAAACCATCGTACAACTGAGAAAATAAGTAAGGATGTACCCAACTTTTAGAGAATAGATCTTGCTATCTCTTCAGATTAAGACTTGGTAATTTTCAATCTTAATCTCGTTTTGATTTCCAACCTCACGTTTATGTTCGAACGATCTTTTGTATGATGTGTTACCAAAATTTCCAAATTTTCATTCAATTCTCGTATTTTTCATTCCTCCTTCTCTTGTATCCTACTTTCTGATTATAGACATTAAAAAAATGATTTAGCGGTCAAATTGCGATTTTTTCACCAAGTCTTATCGATAATAATGCGCAATATAAGATAGAATGACCGGAAAAATAAACTGAGTACTAATTAATCATCTCTTGTATTTCAGACCATCTTACTACATGTCTTTCCCGAAATTCCGTTTTTCCAAAGTCTGATGGAAATGGTAACGTGTGGTCAAGTAATTACGACTGAAGAATTGTACAAATTAGCGCAAACAAACAACGGTATTTCTAGATGGCGGTCAATATTCTGTACGATGGTTCATATTTTTAAGGTAACTATCCTTGCCCTTAACGATTCTAAAAATCGATGCCATTAAATGAAAAAAATATTAATTTCCATTTCCAGCGATGCATATTGAACCTAAAAACCAATTTTGTTCATCAGAAAACGCGTTTTTAAGAGACTATTTTTTATTTAATCTATCTTCACTCAAAATTTATCGTGTCATCTTATTTTCTTATCTGCAGCTTTTAACGCAATGTAATCGATTAGTTTCACGGGCAGAAAAATTGGCCCGAGACTTCAAGATAGATTCTAAAAAATATCCGTGCGTAGAATCTTTATTCGACGTAATTTTTGAGAAAGCGGAATGTTTGTTCAAGGTAAAAATATTGAAATTATTTTTGCATTATTACTTATACCAGTATTACTTTTTTTCGTTTTGCAAAATATTTTGTATCAATATCGACTCTTTGTGGAAGCATTTAAAAATAATTATGTAGGTATTGTGTACTGAAAAGAAACCCAAGTAATGTTATCAATTTTTCCTATAGATTACGAATTATCATTTCAAAGTTTCGAATGTGAGTCTCCTGTTAGAATGTGTTACGCTGTGGCTTATGACTGTCGGGGAAGAAAGTGAGTGAAGTAATTTCATTATTGATGCTAATTTTCTTAAATATGATAATTTAAAACCCTTACATACTTTTGAAAGCTCCACAAGTTCAAAGATGGAATAATTTGGAGACTATTGCAAACTTTGCGGGGGCAGCGAGAACCTGAAAGGCAGCCATTTGTAAAATCCTAAAATTCTTTGCAATTTATGCCTTCTTTGGAATAAAGAAAACACTTTTTCTTCAAGCTCTTGATCTACTTCATCTTTCTTTCGTTTCCTTCTTCGACAACAGAAGTAGGCACGGTTTGGATACGGATCATTTTCCGAGGGGGAAAAAAAAAATTAGAGCCCATTGCAGGTTTGCAATGGCCTCGGGAAACCGCAACCTCCCGCGCTCGCAATGACATTGGCGCGAAAATGTTCCCTCAGAAAATGAGTTGGCTGGGCTCTTTTCAGTATACTTTCTGTCACTAGGCCTGATATAATGAAGACTGAAAGTTGACATTTTTTCAAGTTCCTAATGTAGGTCAAGGTCGAGGGCATTGATGACGTCATGAAGCATCCTGGCTGGAAGTTGAAATTTTTCCAAATCCCTGAAGCAGGTCAAGGTCGAGGTCATTGATGACGTCATAAAGCGTCACACGTCACGTCACGTCATGCAGTTCACAGAAACTCCCGCAGGAAATTGAATTTTTTCAAGTCCCTAAAGTAGGTCAAGGTCAAGGTCATTGATGACGTCGTAAAGTATCCTGGCCGGAAGGGTGGAAGTTGAGATTTTTTCAAGTCCCTGAAGTAGGTCAAGGTCATTGATGACGTCACAAAGCGTCACATGTCACGTCACGTCATGCAGTTGACAGAAACTCCCGCAGGAAATTGAATTTTTCCAAGTCCCTAAAGTAGGTCAAGGTCGGGGTCATTGATGACGTCATTATGCATCCCGGCTAGAAGTTGAAATTTTGCCCAATCCCTGAAGTAGGTCAAGGTCGAGGTCATTGATGACGTCATAAAATATCCTGGCTGAAAGTTGAAATTTTTCCAAGTCCCTGAAGTAGGTCAAGGTCATTGATGACGTCATAAAGCATCACATGTCACGTCATGCAGTTCACAGAAACTCCCGCTGGAAATTGAAATTCTTCCAAGCCCCTAAAGTAGGTCAAGGTCGAGGTCATTGATGATGTCATAAAGCATCCTGGCTGGAATTTGAGATTTTTTCAAGTCCCTGAAGCAGGTAGAGGTCAAGGTCATTGATGACGTCATAAAGCGTCACACGTCACGTCTTGTGACGTCACGCAGTTCATAGTAACTCCCGGACGTGGAAGTTTTCTGAGGATGTAATCCCCCCAACAAAATGAATAGCGGGTTCCCCGCTAAAAAGAGGATCTATGATTCGGATCATTTTGTATGATCCGCGCGAATCTTGCCTTGAATCATGTAGCTTTTCTGAGTTCTGACTGCTTTTTGATGTGCTCTTATTGTCCCGTCTTGGTCGTTCAGTGTATTCGACCGTACTTGAGTTGATGACGTCATCAAAGTCGGACTCGGCCGTCATCTATAAAACATCACCTAACTCAGTCCAAGTTGATGATCTCACAAATTGATGACGTCATAAAAGTTAGACACGGACGTTTTCTGACTTCGGAGGATGCACTCTTCTATGCGTTTTAACCTAATAGCGATGACGTCACCATAATCGGCCGTGGACTTTTTCAAAGAATGTGCTCTTCCCAAAGAAAACGAATAATGGGTTTCCCGATAAAAAAAATAGGGTATGATTTTAGGGCACGATATAATAGGGTCAATGAACGATAAATTTTCGATGAAAAACTTTAAAAAAGCATCATAAAGTATATTTAATATGAAAAACGATAAAAATAAAATTGAACGATAAAAATTAACTTTGAAGAATCAAAAAATGTAATGCACTTCAAAAAAATATGGAACCGATAAACAATTTGTTCAAACGATATTACATGCACATTAAATTAGCCACGCAAGGCAGTAAAAATTTAAAAGAAGTGGAATAGCATTTATTGCACAATCAAAGCCCGTCTAGCTAGTTGGGGCCTTCCCCGCTTTATGTGCAAACTTGATGCAATTAACGGACTCCGGCTTCCTCAATTCTGACCATTCAACCAATAACTGGAAGACACCATTTAAAAACTGTCCCACTGGTAGCCTTTCACGTAGGGTGTGACCACTTTTGATGGCGGTATTTGTAACCTCAATGCCGTTATTAGTGCTGGGATACCCGACCGCTGCTCCTTCAAACCAAGAAGGGTACTTCACTAACCACTGCGCATTAAAGTACTCAATGAAATCTTTCACTCTGACATCTGTCGACGACCGCCATTTTTTAAGAATAACTTTGACGCTACTTTGAAAGAAGAAACGTCACCGCAAGATTGCAAAGCTCGCATATGGCTCTTAATTTCAGTTTTGACAAGTTGTGGTAATCTTCTGAGATACATATCACATTTCTCAACAACATGGAAGTAGCACATCAATCGAGTTGCTGGTCTCCCAAACACAGACTGAAAGCCAGCTGTTATGCCGTCGCTACCATCTCCCAGAAGTATTGTAGGGGACCATTCCAAGTCTTCTTGTTCTCACAAGCGCCGAACATCGCATCATATTCTCTCATAACTTTTTCCTTTTTTGATGCTTAACCATCATGAAAATTATCGCTTATTCTACCTAAAACATCGCTCATGAGTCATCGTAAATGTATACATTAATTATCGTTCACTTGCACAATTTTACTTGTCATTTTGTCTATCGTAAAAAGTGATTTATTTATCGTTCATTTTATTACTCCCCAAAAAAATATAGGTTCCAATGTCCGGTCGATTCTTGATCCTACGATTCTATTCTCGTGCAAAAACTTAGCGGCTGAATGAGAACAACTAATCAAAAATCATTAATTTTATTGCGCTCTTAATTACAGAGAATTGGCAGAAACATTTAATCAACCTATCACTGAAATTGGAGAATGTAAGTACGATGTCGTCTGAAGTCCCGTCGTTATTAAAGGTGAATACTTTTGTACAAACTTACATTTCTCTGCTTTCAAAATAGATCAATGTTATAAATGTTTGTTTTTGCAATGTTTCTTGCAGGAAATAGCGTCTTTAATTGAAAAATACGATCAAGAAAAAGAATACCTAAATATGTCGCCAACTCAAAAATTACAATTCCACGAAAATTTTCCAAAGATTCAATCGAAGATGCAGTATTTGATGAAGACGTTTGGTTTTCGTTGTATGAAAGAAGTGAGTTTGTACTGATGACACGGTTGAGGACTAGGAAAACGAGCAAGATGGCGATTCATCTTGGGAGAGAAAAAAAGCCATAGAGATGTTGAGGGTAAGATTGGATTGCCAGCTAGTTGTTAGAAGGCGGCTGTAATGTAGTGAAGGGATACCCGTATCGGTCGGCTGGACTTACTCGTTTTAGCCACAGGAATTTTAGGACGTTAAGAGCTCGAATGCATTTTGACTTCATTACTACAATACCTGTAGGGTAATCACTAATCACGAATGACGAACCGGTTTTGAAAATTAAGAGCTAGAAGACATATTTCCCTTTGTAGGGTGGTATCAAGAGCGATTTTTAGAAAGCGACATTTGAGAACTGGCCTGATAACCTTCCTGCATTTTGTTTTGAAATGGGATGTACGAAATTCCAAATGACGACGTTATAGTACATTAAATATGTGAATGACGTAAAGTTGTCCAACTTTCCAATATTTTATAAAAAAAAGTTTTCAAGTGTACTCATTCTCTTTCATTAGTTACTTTTGCAAGAGTCTAAGAAATTTCTACATCTGAACGAATTCTTATCGCATTGATTTTGATTTTAATAGATGGATTTGATGTCAGAAACTTGGTCGATGAACTTCACGCCAATTTTAGAAAATATAGATTTAATAATAATGAGACACGATGAAGCCGGTAGTGCCACGCCAATAGAAACAACTAGTCTCGTTTGTTCACGTCGGTACTGTACATTAATATTTCGTTTCTACTTGTATTATTGTTTTTGTTTTTTTTTTTTCTTGAATTTTCTAATTGATTTTTTTTTCTCTTACCTCTATAATTAGCTACGGCAAAATTGTCAATCTCTTGACTAACCGTACAAAAAATGCTCTGCTCAATCGCGAGCGGACGAAAAAAAGTTTGCTATCAGTTTTACACCAATTTCGACTAGCATTCCTTCAACTCGGTAGTCTACTCGCACAAGACGTGAAAATTCCTAGCGCCAATTTAGTGTTCTACTTCACACTGTCCGAATTGAAGCAAATTATTGAAAATGACGAAGAAAAATCTATTCTTCACAAGTACTGATTTATTTTTCTTTTTAAATTATTTCACGACGCCGTCAGATTATACAATTTTTAACATACTCATAATGTCTCATTAGAGGTTATCGAAGGTATCAATTGTGGAATAAAATAGAGTCCTTGCAATATGACGATGTTATTATTGGCTTACCGAAATGTAGAACAGCGGATGCTTCGGTGGGTAATCGGTAAAGTTTCCTGAAATTGAGTGTCATCAACTTTTTTTTGACGGAAAGTTTTTTCTTAATTATAGCATTTGAGCGCCTGCGTGTTAGAAGGAATCGCTGTTTCGTATCATTGCACCATCGGTAAAGCGAACGTGATATTGAGCAGAGAGGATGTAAAAAGAGTCAGCCCTCGAGATATAATTGTCACACGTAATATTGACGCGGGCTGGTCGTTGTACTTTCCCATCATTACCGGACTAGTCACCGAAACGGGAGGTTTGATGTCTCGTGGTGAGTCTTGAGACCTTAGGTTGATAATCAAGAAAGCGTTTTATCTTTCCTGAACAAATGATTCCTCTAGACTACTTATCAATAATTCTTCTGTGTTACTTTTTTACCGACTTTTCGTGAGAAAAGCGAGTATTACACCCGTCACAATTGTGGCTGAAAGAGTGGGAAATGAATTTTCTCGACGTTTCATAGGTTGTAGATCATCACTACGTCATTAAAAAAATTTCAGGTTTCCTTATATATATATATATATATATATATACACTAAAATTTGTCCTGGCTTCTCCTCCGAGACTACTTGGTGGATTTTTTTGAAACTCGGCCAAGTTATAGTGTTATATCTGAAGTTGTGCAAGTGCATTTTTTTTTTAGGATCGGATGAGTAGTTCTTGAGATATACTCAATTTTCGAAAAAATTTCCTACCCCCATAACTCTGATATGGCTGGATAGTTTTTTTTCAAATGTTGATAAATTGTAATTTACTTCTTTAAAAATGTAAATGTGAAAACTTGGTGTTGATACAATGCCTGGTTCCTGAGATATCTCAAATTGAAGCGTAAACTGATTTGAGGAAATTTGCAACTACTCGAGCTACCAATATTTTTTTTGTAGTATAACACTTCAGGTAGTCGCTTTTGTCATGAAGAGCCAAGGGTAACCTTTGATATTACGTAGGTTGTCAGTGTAGTTGTAGTTTCATTCATTTTTTGAGTTACCTGTTTACACACGTAAGGATATGCTCTTTCTTGTTGAATGAATCTTGTGTGTAAGTGTAGTATTCGTGCGACAATCCTGTTATCTTTCATTTTATTGTTTTTTTTTTTTTTTTTATTTTATCAATTTTCTTTTATTCAAATTACTACTACGGGCCTGTCATCAGGGTTATACGCACGGCGGTGTTATTGAGTTTAGATGCGGGAAAGGGAATTTGATCGTTGAAGGAATTAAAGAGACGTTGAGACTTATCTGATAGTGCTTCTATGTAATTGTGAGTAAGGAGTTGCGTAGTGAGGCTAATTTGCGGCAAGAAAAGATATGTTTGATTTCTGGAGGGGGGCATCAGAATTGCAATGAGAATATCAAAGAGGCATAGGATTTGTGATGAGATGGGTGAGTGTGATTTTAGAATGATTGATTCTGAGGTTAGTGATGAATATTTCTTCTCTGCTAAGGAGTAGGGAACTGGAATATTTTTAATTTTGAATAGCTTGTTTGAAGAAGATTTGAGGTTAGACCAATGATTGAACCAGACATGGATAATGTATTTGTAAACGTGATTGGAGAGGTGACTGATGATTTTTTACCTGTTCGGCTGATTTTCCGGTATTTTCGTTTCTTGAGATGTTCTTCTGGCCAGGTATGCAGATGAAGAATATTAAAATGGACTTGGAATAGAAGAAAGCGACTCTTTTTTTTTTTTTTTTTTTTAGAAGTGATGACTTTTGGTATAACGGTAGAGTCAAGAAAGTTGACCACATTAGCCAACTTATCAAGGCCTCTAGCTGTAAATCAACCTTCTGATCTAGTTTTATTTTTTTTTTACCGACTTTTCCTAGTGGAAAAGTGAGGTATTACACCCGCCCGTTCAGGTTTCCTTATGTATGTATTATTTATTTATTTATTATTTATTTATTTATTTATAAGATTTTTTTGTCCGTCGAACTCCTCCGAAACTACCCGACGGATTTTCTTGAAACTTGGCCATATTGTAGTAGTATATCTGAAGATTTGCACCCGCAATTTTTTTGAGAATCGAACGAGTAGTTCTTGAGAAATTTGCAATTTTTTAATTAATTTCTCACTCATTAGGAGTATAGTCGCTCACATTACCTGAAGCAAACCCCTATCCTTTTGTTATCAGTGCATCTATTGTTATGAAGAACCTTTTGTTCGACAGGTTCATTCTTGACAAAGAGTTCATTAAATTACGAGTAGTTTAGGAGAATGATTTTACATAGTTAGGGCTTCTTTAGGCTTAGGTTAGGTTAGGTTCAGTTATTTCCTCGACTTTTCTTAAGATATATTTTTTTTTTCGGATTGTCTTTGTAGCTGGATTTTTGGATGAAGAATATTGGGATGGAATTTGTGGAAGATGGTGGTGATGAGAGACAAATTATGAGCGAATGAAAAGATGAGCGGCTGGAGCCTCAATATACCGTATACTAGACCAATACTAGGCTAAGAATATCGTGTAGGAAAAAGTAATTGTAAAGCTCTTTTTTGTACCGAATTTTCTAGCTAAAAAAGTGAGATATTAGATCCATGGCAAGGTTCCTCAAAAACGAGAGTGAACGAGGGCCTGCCGAAGCACGGTCTCTACCGTTAGGTCAAAATGGAAAACGGCGGGCGTCCGAAAAACGCCGTACGTGCCGTGCCTTATTGACTCAATGAATATTCCTGCATGTAGTTTTTTTTTTTTTTTTCTTCTTTTACGAATTTTAGGTAATTAGAACTGGAGTTTTCTTACATTCTAATATTTCTCATCCCACAACTGGGACTTCTAGTTTTTTTTTTTTTTTCATTCCGCAATTTTTTTTTCTCGTTACGATTTAGATGTTGCTGACGTTGCTCTTATTTCTTTTCTTTGATTATATCATTTGCTTTTTAGTGTTTTCTTGTGTGCCTACAATTTGTTCGAGAATCAAATGAGCTTAATTGATAGTAATTTATCTATGGTTTTCTGATTGAAATGATGGACAATTTGTTCAGTGATTAGATTTTAGAATTTCTGAACATTTGCCGACTTTTTTTTGAAAAAAAAAAGGTGACGCGAGAATAATTAGAGTTTATGAGTCCTTACTAGCAGTGAGCCTCTCAGTGAATTTTCATTAGTCAAAGGAAAAGTCGTGTACTACTCACGCGACTGCGTGAGTGTTTTTTTATCAATGCTATCTCCCTGGGGATGAAGTGCCGAACTTTAGGCTATTATTATCGTAAGTAGTACAGGAAAAATTTCAACATTTATAGGAGCGACTGCCCTCCTCGATGAGGTCATACACAGGCTGATATATATTCATTGTGTAGCTCATTGTCAGGATTCGAAATTTTTCCAAGGGTTCAGATTGGAAGAAGAAAACGTTTACTCTACGATCATTCAAAAGTCTCTTTGATGACGACAGAACTGCTCACCATACGACGTCATCAGATGGAGTTTCTATTCTTTCTATCATAATTTCCCTCATCATATGAAATTTGCTGGAGGAAAGGCGGGATCAAAGTAGCGCCCCGCTTACTGGTCTATACTTGAAAAACTCACGGTTTCTTAAACGAAGTCCGATGAGGGTTGCAGGAAAGGATACGTGATGAGAGGGATGAGTGTGATTTTAGAATGACTGAATCTAAGTCAATTGCCGGAATACGTTGCGGTGCTTAATGATTGTAAAACACAATATCTAGAATGACTTATTCTGAGGTTAGTGATGATTATTTCTCCTCTGTGAGTGATTCTCTTTTTTCACATTAAAAGCAATATGAGCATTAAATCAGTCATCAAGGTCAAGATCACTTGCTTTCTTAGAAAGCGTCTCTGGCCGGGTATGCACATGAAGAATATTAAAATGTAGTTGGAATATAAGAAAACAATTATACCATTAATTCAATAGCTTATGCATAGATAAAGAGCCAGGTGACTATAGATAACATCGACTACTGTTGAAAAATCAGTGATAATCAATAATGAATTAGAAGAGCGAGAGATGATGAGAATATGTAAGTCTTATTAAGAGAACGATTTATAGAGTGAGTTAGAGATGGCCTTTACACAACGGTGCTTCGGTTGAAATGCTCAGTTGCAAGCGAAGGTGAAAAGTCGTGTGATGCTTACGCTGCTGCGTAAGCTTTTTTACATTTTTATTGTCTTCACCGGCACCTTCCCCCTTTATTCAAAATCCGTGGGGCTAAATTGATCCCCGGATGATAAACTTATGATCCTCGAATCCTCGACCTAATTCAGAAATCTGTGAGGCCGAGTTCGAGTTTTCCTGTCCTAGCATATAGTATATCAGAGTATACTAAATTTAACTGGGCTTAGCAGATAACGCACTGAAATTCAAGTGCGGTTCTAGACAGCCCTCCTGTGGCTCACTGGTGTGTCGCAAAAAATTCAACATTTCCATACTATCTGTATGAGAATTGAAGATCGGTGAGAAATTGAAAGAAATGAATGACGAGAAAAAAGATGTATTGATGAAGCGATAGAAATGAGACAGACGACACGTTATGACTTGAACGCGTTGATGAAGTTTTCAGAACGGTTATTCATGAATCCTTATCTCTTCTTCGAAATACGATGGTGCAGTATGTCTCAAATATCAGTGTGGAAGAAAATGACTGAATTTAAAACGTCTTCAGCCTATAATCTCTCTGAGCAATGTGCAAGGCTTAGATTTCGCGAGAAAGGAGGAGATGTACTTGATGAAGAGTGATCTCTGTACAATTCTTAACAATTATGAACAAAGGTGCCGTATGAATCTAATCCCTGAAAAAGTGTGCCATGTGAGCTGAAAGGTTGAGAACCTCTATACTAGAGTATACTTGGCCTGTGCCCAAAGAGAAGATATTGATGACGTCACGAACTACTGACGTCATGCATTCTGAAGACGTCACAAGCTCAATGCACGTCAAGGTAATGACGTCACGAACTTATGAGTAGAGGCCCCTCACTCTCAAATAATGACTTGGAAAATTTTTCGAGAAAAATCTTTATACAAATCTGCCAGTACCCCCCTCCCCCCTTCCCTCTACTCTCAAATAATGGATTTGAAAAATTTCTCGAGAAAAATTTTTATATCTGTCAGGTGATTCAGAAATCTGCGGAATATCACCTTCCTACTCTTTTGGTGAGGTTAGGTTAGGTTCTGATTTCTATTTCCAAGCAGTAAGCAAATTTTGAGCGCTTAAAATTCAATCATTCAAGTAATTCATTCGGGCTGGTTTAGCGGAGTTTAATCCCAAGTAGCAGACCAAGGGAGGGGGCTCGACCAAGGACGCGGAGACTCCCTCACCCTCGCTCCACTTGTTCGCCATTAGCCTAAAATATTCTAAAGTAGACTTATACTAGACCAAGAAGTGGGGCGAATGAGCGAAGTGAGTGAGCCTCCCCAAAGTCATTCGCCTAAACGATTCCAAGTTAGACTCATGCTAGACCATGAAGAGAAGACATGAAACATGATCTTTATCTATCAGAAAATCCATCACTTTTTAAATATCGTCCAAAATTATGAAATTTTGAATTAATTTTGAGTAAAATTCGTCAATTTTAGTAAAAATATTATTCTCAGTGAAAAGTTGAAAAATTGAAAATACTGATTGAAAAATTGCTACGATTTTGTAGGGATGAGTTTGGTCCACAAAATTTGTTTATTTTGGTCAGAAATTGAATAATTCTGGTCGTGAATTTTGTAAAAGCACTGAAAACGTGTTTCCCCCCCCCCATTTTTTTAAATGCCGAAAATACAGCAATACAGTGTCGAAACTTTTCATCTTTAAAGCCAAAAAGTCAAGGCTCTGCTAATGACGTCACAGACAAATCATGGCTGATGACGTCACTAGCAGATTTGACGGATGATGATGAAATAGTGCAAAGATTACAGGTGATGGAATGTTGTAGGCAGAGCGTTAGTTTTGGAGAATAGGCTGTGACAAGAGATGTTGAACTGTGAGGCTATCGAAATGGCAGTAATTGCATGATGGAGCGGTGTGAAAGGGGTGAGCCGGGTACGGCCAATCCCATGACGAGTGAGTATGACTTCTTCGTGGAAGGAGTTTCTTTTCAAAGGAAACCAACGGTTAGGGATGCTTCTGAGGGCCAGTTTTACCAGTGCCAGTTCACTGCTAACCTCGGGTTAACTGAACCTCTCTTATGTACCTGACCGCCTGATTTCGGATGGTTAAAGTTACGTTAACCTGAGTTAGCGGCTAACTTCAGTTTGGTAAAACTGGCCCTGACTGATCTTAGTTTGTTGTGAGGTTGATTTTTCCAAAGTGCTTATCAAGAAGCTAGGATTTTAGAATGGTGTTAGTTTTGGTTGGAGACCCGCCATCCGTTTAGTTACTGGGGGCCATCAGAGAAATTCTGTCCGCGTACGCATAACGCTGGGAGGCATAACGCTGGGACTTGTAAAAATTCGTGACCTTCTATGGGCTAGTATAGGGACCGAAAAATTTTAAGCTCTTCTATACCCTCTATTAGCTAGTATAGGGACTTGGAGAAATTTCGAGCTCTTTTTGGCGGAAGACCCGCCATCCGTTTAGTTACTGGGGGGGCCTCAGAGGAATTCTGTCCGCGTACGCATAACGCTGGGGGGCATATCGTTGTGGGGCATAACGCTGTGGAGCGTAACGCTGGGACTTGGAGAAATTCCTGGCTCTTCTATAGCTGTCTATGGGACTTGGAAAAATTTGTGACACTACCGAGAGGGGATAAATTGTAACCTACTTTGAAAATGAACTATAGGCTTACATTCTACATAAACTAATAATCTTGAACCCTCCGCCATAAGTCGCGGGTCTCCCGCAACTCTTACTCCCTGAGCAAGAGCCTGTAAATTTTTGAGGTCGTATTAGCATGGTCCGCCCTTTATGGAAACTGTGGTGGCCATTTTGACATGTTTCATGTCTTTGCTCTGACCCTACCCTCATTTGAAAATGTGCGTGTGTGCGTGCAGATGACCTTGAGACTTTAATTTTTTCTCTCTGAGCCCTACCTTTCTTTGTATGGCTTTATCCTAGCTTTATACTAGGATTTTACCGTATTGAACCAAAAGGCCGGACGCACCTCCGCTCGTTCACCCCCTTTTGACATGTTTCATGTCTTTGCTCTGACCGCTACCCTAATTTCGAAATTTGTGTGCGTCAGTGCAGTGGACCTTGGGACTTGGAAAAATTTTTAAAATCCTAATTCCTAATCTCTACCTGATTTTGAAATTTGGAAAAGTAAATTCCGATTGCATTTTGAACGGGAGTGAGATGAATATTTTAAAATATTGATGGCATTTGCATATTTGGCTGTAATCGAAAGTGAGCCCCAAGAATTTATAAGATAAAAGCATTTTGATTGAAAAGCCTTGATAGAGAAGAAAATGATGAGGAATTTGAGAGCGGCATAACGAGCCCGAAAAGAATAGAAAGCCACGGTCTGAAACCTGTGCAGATATTTTCGCTAATTGCTCGTTGAGGGTCTAGAAATGCTGGAATCATGGGCAAAGGTTTTTGATTACGTGCAATAGGCCTCTTTTATTAAGTATGTAGATAATCATTTGATCTACTATTCACTCGTCTTGAATACTTTTTATTCTCTGATTAATCATATTAGTTAACAATTTTTCTCTTTCTTCTATCACTACTTACACATTGCAAACATCGAATGTTGATTCATAAATTTCATAATTCACGGAATGAAACTCTGCATAAGTACCACTTTCATAAATCCTCCCTTTTTCGATTGGAATGATTTAATAATTAATTTATGGATTGTAGTTTAAGCGTTTATTATACTTTTGCTTAATCATTGTTTCTTCAATACCGTTGTTTTTCTTCTTTTATTACAGAAGCAATCGCAGCTCGTGAATGTGGATTACCCTGTATAGTCGGCGTTAAGAATGTGACATCTTACATTGAAACTGGTTAGTTAAAGGAAATAAAATAAGAGAGAAAGAGAGATCAACATGCATGTTTACAACCATAGTTATACAATACAGATATGGTGTGCATATCTTCGGACGTGCCACTGAAAAATAAATTACAAAAGAAAAAAAATTTTAATAAATAGACATGAGATCTATTTGTACAATGATTTCATTTTCTAGGTGATATTATTTCTATCAACGGAATCGATGGTATTGTCAGTAAACTGCTGTGAAAAAAACTCGATTATCGTTCGAATACTTCGTCAGCTTACTTTTGTACAAATTTAATACTGCGCACGTATTTTGAATTTGTAAAAAATATTATGCATAAAATACATCG
Source organism: Aspidiotus destructor (assembly GCA_035079395.1). NCBI lineage: Eukaryota > Metazoa > Arthropoda > Insecta > Hemiptera > Diaspididae > Aspidiotus > Aspidiotus destructor. Next base: position 1,437,375 of record JAVHKZ010000003.1, on the reverse strand, counting down.
TTGTTTACACGTTTAAATTTTTATTGATCCAGCTCATAAAGGATGATATTCTGGTGTACACTCCCGGGAACTGACCTTTACCGCAACCAATACCCCAGCTTACAATTCCAATTTGTTGCCATTTACCCTCGTGAATCATTAATGGGCCGCCGCTATCACCCTGGAAGTCGAAGAAGAAAACAAAATTGCGATTTTATTCCGTCATATTTTAAAATATGTATTCGAGGAATTTCACTTACGCTACAAGAGTCTTTACTAGCTTTTCCGGCACATAAAAATGAATCGACAATACCTCCTGGTGCCGCCGGGCCGTACTTCGATTTACATTCTAAGTTCGTCCAAATTGGAATATTCACTTCTTGTAACTTACCAGGAGTAGGACCCACTATGAAAAGAGAGTTGTTTTTATTAACAAGCCACATGAAATGAGTTCATCAATAGGTTGAGGCGTACTTACTTTCACGCAAACTACCCCAGCCTATAACAGTAGCCGTTCTGCCTGAGTAGCCGATTTTCCCTTGAGGTAAACAAATTGGTCGTATATTTTTGGAAAATGAAACGGGTGAATCGAGAGTCAATAAAGCGATGTCGTTGTACTGCAATCGAATAGTTAGAATTATTCCCTGTTCATTTCGGAGTGATGGAGTCCGATTAAAATCGGGGCGAATTCTCAAATTGCCATAATATTATTCATCAATTTGAAGGGGGCCATAAGAATTCTATATAACTACTAATGTATTTGCTCGAGTCAAGTAATACAAACCAGTGTTTGCGGGTCAAATCCTCGATGTCGAACGACTTTTTTCACTTTTCGTTCTGCGTGCTTCAATTCGCCTTTACTCTTTATGTCATAATCTCCAAGGTGCACACGCAATCTGGCAACATCCCATGGATTCATACTACAAAAGCAAAGATCATGGATTGAGTGAATATTAAACAAGGTTAAGTACCAAATTGAGATCGGATAGATTTTCATGATTTTCTTCTTTCTCCACTTACTGAGCAACACAATGTGCCGCGGTCAATATATGCGTATCATCAATAAGGGAGCCGCCGCAAAATAATCTCCCACTCGTTAAAATTGCAACCTATGATGAAAAAAAAAAATTCGTGAGTTTTTGCAACTAATATGCCTTGGTATCTAAGTATTACTAACCATCCAAGGCCATTCTCCAGGTTCAGCATCTTGGCCACCAACAATTCTCTCCTGGTCTTGGTATCCGTTTTTGATACCGCATTCATTCACGTGTACGGGGAAGTCTTCAGCGTCCGCGGGAGTCGTAGGATACGTGCCCGGAGGTTTTGTCGCAGGCCATTCCGGTTTCGTTGGATGAGTTGGTTTTGAGGTAGGAGGCCAAGTAGGAGGTTTCGACGTCGGTGGCCATGACGGTGGCGAAGCTGGCGGCCAAGATGGTGACGAAGCTGGTGGCCAAGATGGTGGAGAAGCCGGTGGCCAAGAAGGTGGCGAGGTTGGTGGCCAATTGGGTTGTGATGCGGGTGGCCAGGCTGAGGGTGGTTTTGAGCTTGGTGGCCAAGACGGTGATGAAGCTGGTGGCCAAATGGGTGTTGAGGAGGGAGGCCATTGAGGTTTCGAAGTTGGTGGTTTTGTCGCTGGTGGCCATGTCGATGATGGAGGATAGGTAGAAGGATGGGTGGGTAACGGAGGAGGCCATTTTGAGGTCGATACTGGTGGATGGGTAGGAGCTGCGTGATTGGGAGGATGTGTGGGTAACGGAGGTGGCCAGTTATTCGAAAAAGAATTATCTGGCGATAGTGCTTGCTCAAAGCTTCCAGGACGATATGACGAAAATACCGGGAATGAATTAGACGTTTCATACCTAAAATCATTGCAACAAACACCGGTATCCTGCAATAATGAAGACATATTCTTCCGTTAGTGCCTCCTTAGTTGTTGTACATCATTTTAATACGATTTTTTACCAACCTGCTTTCCTGCAGGATTAACGTAAGAGCATGAGTCTTGCGTACTCATCATTAATGTTTCGTAGTGCGCTAATGCTGAAGGCATTTTGAAATATAAGTAACATTGTTCGAAGGTGAGGCAGCGACCTAAGAGTCCTGTTCTTGTGAGACATGTTGGCGATGTCAAATACTCGTAAGTTAGGCCGTTTCCAAATTGTCGTTTTTGTCTGTTTTCATTTTTCCGACGCGGGAACGCAGCTGCAAAAAAAAAAAATTGAACATAATTATGTCGAGTAGAATTAAAATATAAGTCCTTGTTTGATAAACTATGGACAGTGTTCTGAGTTCTTTGTGAGGAGCGAGCAATCGAAAATGCTTTGGCAGAGCCAGGTGAATAAAGAATATAGATAAGGGGTGGTGGCATTAATAATTCAAGATCAGACCTGCTTTATGATGTCATCCGCAAATTCAAATCTTAGCCTAATCTATGTATTTGACTTGAGATATTTCGAGCATACCGAATGCATGTTGGGCTAACTAGGCAACGAGTAATGGATGGGCTCACCGGCTTCACTCATTTGTTTTTCTGGGCTAACTTTTTAAGAAGATAACTTAGCATGGGATTCCTGGACATTTTCCCGAAAGAATTTCCCCAAAAGCCTGTATCCCGAAAACATTTTTCCCGTTAAGACGTTTCCTCGCAAAATTTGTTGTATGTGCACGGAAATTTGTACCTAACAAATTAGGCTGACATTTTGTGGTACAGGACATATGATACTGGATGACAAGCTCAACCCTCCACAAAGACTGGATTGAGACAATGAATTATAAAAAGACGAGATGAATTGAGTTCAAAATTGGACTGCTATCGAGCTACTTCTGTACCCAAGAACAATGAAGAAAAGAGGAAAGAAATTGAGATAGTAAAGCAGATCCCAGAAGCCAATGGCTATATAATAGAGGTGTGGTGGAGGGAGTCTTTAGGAACGTGGAAACTAAAAAATGGCACCCATGACACCACAAGGAGAAGGTACTCCGCATCGATACCATACATAGGAGAGTACACAAACAAAGTGTTAAAGGCGTTCAATGGCTATGATGGAAATGTGGGTATACAGAATAACCCACCCATGGTGAAGTGAATCAGCAAAGACCATACGGAAACGAAGGACAAGGGAAGCTTGAGCGGAGTGTACAAACTCAGTTGTGACTGAGCAGTGCAAAGGCATCTACATTGGCGAGACTGGGAGAAAGTTTGAGATCAGGAAGAAGGAGCATAAAAAGTCAAGGGAGAAAGAAGATGGCAAGTCACGGTTTGGCAAACACTGTAACAAAGAACACTACAATGGAGATGGAATATTTGAAATCATACATGTAGAGAATCGCACAAAAAGAAGAAGACTCTGCGAGCAAATGAAGATTGCAAAAGCAAAGAGGAAGAAAGCTATCCTCTATTAAACAATCTAATCATATTTGACAGCAAAAAATTATTCAGCGTGGTGATTGGACAAGAGAAAAAGAACAGAACCGACCAATAAGATGGCAGGAAACCAAGCAGCCAATAATAACGCAGTATTCACCCTCCAAGAATGAAACAATTACTAAGTAGCATGTCATAGCCAATGAGATCACAGTGTTATACTATAAAAACTTAGTTGCGACACATCACTGATGATGCGGGATAACACCCAAAAGCAGTGTATTGCAACCAGCCGAAAGTCAAGAGCTGAAAGCCTAATTGAGTCAAATTTCTACTGCTATGACAAAAGTCAAAAGCCAGTTTTAAGCGCACCTCTGGAAGCCAAAAGCTCAATACAGCTAAATTTTTTTGACTAGCTTTTAGCTTCCTCTGAATTTTGTGAAGATGGTAAAAAACACGTTTTTTAATTTAAAAAAAAAAAAAAAAAAAAAAAAAAAAAAACAGTAAAGCAGATTTTTTGATTTTTTTTTTTTTAGAATTCACAGAGAGAAACTAAGAAAGAGAAACACAATACAGTCTCAAAAAAGTCGATATCTTAAAAGTCCAAAAATAAACAAATTTTTTGTTTTGTGAATTAAACTTGTGTATCCCCTAACAGAGATCTTTTTCTCCTGATCGTGTCCGATTTTCCCAATAATTGATAAGCCAAGAGCCAGCTGAAAATAAGCCTAAAGCTAGCCAAATTTGTTTTGAACAGCCAAGAGCCTAAACCAAAGCTATATTTTTCAAAGTCAAAAGTTTAAGCCAAAAGCCAAAGCTGAATCTTTTAATTGCAATATACTGCCTGAAAATACTCTTGTAAAAGTAACTATGTAATGAAGTAGAATAGCACACTTGAAAACTTTGTCAATATCAACACGTCGCCCTGAGGCCGATTCCAACAATATTTCGACGCAATTTTGACCATATAGCTTTTAAAAAAGTAAGTTCTTCGTTGACATAATATTATTATGATTCATCCGAAATCCGCATATTAGATAAGCTTTCAAGGATTAAGATTAAAGCTCACGCGCCATATAGGTTGAGCATTATTTAAGGATTTTAACTAAATAATATAGCTAGGGTATTGAAGAGACGAAAAAAAGGCGATACTTCTAAAAAGAAAAGAAGTAACTCAATACAAAAAAACCGCAGAAAATACTAAAACCTTCGAAGATCTATCGACTAAGCAGCCATCATCAGCGAAAGACAAGAATGCACTGACTTGAAAGACCGATACCAACCTCGAGAAAAACGAAAAACTGAAGAAGAGAACTACTCATCAGATTGTGAATCATAAACAAGCTCGATCAAATCGTCGTCCGGTACGTACCTGTTCAACAAAACGAGACCACGAGTGTTCTTATGACGAATGATTTCGATATGCTCCAAAGCAGTATACGCTTGAAATCGGACCTTTCTTTGTGGAGAAGCACCTCGGATCCCTTTCGGAAGCTATGACCGTAAGCAAGAAGGTGGTCAGCGAAAGCTGACATCGGAGAGACTTGTCGCCAGCTTAAGATTAGGGTTGAGGAGCATGAGAAAGCCTGGGAAGATAGTAAAGTGGGGAAGTCAGCTTTCGCTGACCACCTTCTTGCTTACGGTCATAGCTTCCGAAAGGGATCCGAGGTGCTTCTCCACAAAGAAAGGTCCGATTTCAAGCGTATACTGCTTTGGAGCATATCGAAATCATTCGTCATAAGAACACTCGTGGTCTCGTTTTGTTGAACAGGTACATACCGGACGACGATTTGATCGAGCTTGTTTATGATTCACAATCTGATGAGTAGTTCTCTTCTTCAGTTTTTCGTTTTTCTCGAGGTTGGTTTCGGTCTTTCAAGTCAGTGCATTCTTGTCTTTCGCTGATGATGGCTGCTTAGTCGATAAATCTTCGAAGGTTTTAGTATTCTCTGCGGTTTTTTGTATTGAGTTACTTCTTTTCTTTTTAGAAGTATCGTCTTTTTTTCGTATTATGGATAGCCGTACCTTGCAATCTCGCATCAATTCTATTGAAGAGACATTAACCCTCCCGGAAGCTGTGCCTGTTAGCAATTAGATGGTCAGCGAATCCGAATCTGCCACTTTACCCTTCCGCCTGGCTGTCTTGTAAGCAGTCTTGTTCCCAGCTGGCGACCAGTCTCCTCAATGTAAACACCCTTACAATCTCTACATTCCTAACTATACACCCCACTCTTTTCATCATCAGGAATTTGATCGTTCAACCTAACAAACAACCCTTCAACAGTGACAGGGTCGTAGAAGGCAGGCCAAAAGCTGAAGGAGTGAAGAGCCCGGCCTAATTGAAGAGAGAACTTCCCCCAAAATGGGGACCTAATCCATCGCAGTTTTTCACGACTGATAGTACGGGAGAAGAAGGTCATTTCCTAGTAATCTTCCAACGCGGCTATGTCCAAATGAATCTCGTTCACTTTGTCCAAATGTTTTATGGTCAGTAACTCCTTTCTGAAGGCTGTTCGACTCAAAGGCATGTCAGTAAGTCTATGGACTAAGCTGTTGGAAGCAGCATATTTGCGGGCAACAGAACAGAATGATAACCCGTGGACTAAAATATTGGTCGACGTATCTTTTCTATAAATCTCAAATTCATGGACCTCGTCTTTTTGAGAGACAGAAAGATCCAAGAAGTTAATCGAGGAGCCTCTAAAAATTTTATAGAAGGGTACATCTTATTTTGATACGTGAGAACTTCAAGCGGAGATCTCAAAGACCAGTCCACGTTCATAGCACGTCATCTACATTCCTGCGCCAGTAGAAGGTATTATTCAATAAACGATGGCCAAAGGAGAAGAGATCTCAGGTCGGATTTAAACTTAGGCATAAACACTTTTTTAATATGATGAGCCGTAATTCAGTCGAGTCTCGCATTAATTCGAAGAACTCAGTTCTTTTTGATAGCCAAGGATATTTTCATTTTCAATTCACGTACTCCACTGCGGATGAAGTGGATGAAGTATGAAAGTGGAAGGACTGAGTAGACGAGGGACCTACCGTATAATTCGTCATAAGGCAGATGAAGCTCATGTTACGATCTCGTGACAATAAGTATCACATTAACTTGAAAATTGCTATCTTTACTCCCCTTTGTATCTGAGGCGTCATATTGTCAAAAAAGTGTTTGCATATGTTTGCATACGGCCGTGACCTCAAAAATCAACATTAAAAATGCAACCCGCAATTAAATTGGTAAAGTCTTTCAAGAGTCTTTTATTTCACCTGGAAAAGTCCTACATAGCTAATGACCTCTGAAATTTCTAAACAAGAGCTGGTTCAACTTTACCAGGCTCCAAATTGTCTCATCTTCATCGCTTCCGAATTCCAGTAATGGATTTTGACCGAGAAACATCGCCACAGGGATTCCTACGGTGCTCGTGCTAACGCAAGCACTGTAAACACAGTAAAGCGTACGAATTGGTCATATGCCAATATTTTCCAATTTTTGCGCATCTAACATCGCGATAAGTTCCCCATAAAATATTATCGTAAATCGTGCAAATATTGTGACCCGGGAAACGTGAGCTAACGGTATCATCTCAAGTTGAAACGGATTGTTGGTATACATATACGTACCGAGAATATGCGCATATATTCAAGTACCAAATGCGGGTACACACCTTATTCGATAATGAATAGATTTGGATAAACTAGTTTTTTCTCTTTTCGATTTTCTTACCAAAAAAAAATGATAATAATAATAAATAAGGAAGAAGAAGGAGAGAAAAAGTCAAAAACCTACGAATAGCGTAGTTCGTAAAAGTTCTGCATCAAGATAGTTTCGTCTAGCCGCACAAGAAGAACGTGTCTAACAATGTCTTATAATTTTGCGAACCCGTTCGGTAACTTTTATCGACACATAGGCACAAATATGCGCAGGTTTATTTTTATCCACGATTTATATCATTGTGTGCTCGGTTACCGTATTAATTTGTTAAATAGAGAAATGCACATTGAATAACAATCATTGCAGATACCATACATACATTCCGACGTGTTTTTTTTTTCATTTTTCTCTTTGTACCCGATGTCTGTATTTCCACTCGATCCTAAATTAAATACGTACCTACAATGGGTAGGTACTTCACGCGTATTTTTATGAGGATTGTCAACTCTTGAAATGATGGTGCCTGTGTACTTAATAGCATCCTCCCTTTTTCTTCGAAAAGTATACTGATTATAATGTAGGCAGTAGGTATATGTACGCAGTTAACCCCTGGGCGTGTATCGAAAATGCGCGAAGTAACTGACCAAACAGATTATTACTTTAAGCTGGAATATCCGTTCACCGGAATAATTTGAATTGATTTAGTCGAGGTACGAGATTAGGAAATTCGAAGAGACGTACATATCCATTTCTTAATCGACTCACTGTCAGTCGTATTTCAATTTTATGCACGCCCACCCATAAAAGAGGTGCATTTGCAAATTACTGTTGTCACAAAATTAAGATGCTCTTTTATCGATGTCGAATATTCATAAACATAACACACGTCAAACATTCAGCAAAATACAGGTTTAGCCCCTTCATTTTCATTAAAACAAATTCTCTTAATGACCTCTTGTTTTCTGGGTCAGATACTTAATACAGCCTGCAGTCAACATTTGGCGAGAAATTATAAAATTTAAACTAATTTTTTCAATCTTCAAATACATTCCATTAATGTCAAGAAACATTGAAAAATATTTCTCAAACGAGAAATACGAAAACTGTCGAAGTAGAATAAATTGATCTCGGCACAAAATGAAGGGAAAAGTATTCTTCAACAAAATGTTGCTTCCTCGTTCTTCGCATGGGTCTCGCTTAGTCAAGATCAAGATCTCATGCAGAGTCTAGGAAACAAGTTTTTGCTACTACCTTAACTGTACACGACGGTAAAGGCTGCGTATACGTGTAAAAGAAAGGAGGTCTTAATGTGATGAATAAAATGAAAGAACATAAATTAAGACGACAGATCGTCGTCGACAGTGTCGCAGTAGAACTCAGCATTAATTTGTGTGTCACAAGACGAAAGATTGAAATGAATTCGTAAATACACGAGAAGATATTTGTCAAGTGCAACAAAAATTTCAGAATATATGAAGATCTTATTTAGAAAAATTCTGAATATTGGCATTATTGGATTCATAAGTACTTGAATGTATCTATTTTAATTAATTACTGATTGTTGAATCAAATACTCCCAAGTTGTATGATACACAATTTCTAAGGTCGTCTCAGACGTTAGTTGACACTTATGTATTGAACACCTAAATTGAAATGAATTGCCACCACAATTTACCGAAAAAATAGCAAGCGGCTTCGCAGGGGCGTATTTCCGTAAAAACCAACTGGGTCAGTGACTAGAACGAGATAGATCTGTAAGGTACAATATGCGCCTGTGACTTCAATCTGATAATCACCATGAAAGAAGTAGTATTTTTATCTGGACTTGACGAGACTCGACCCTTATCCTTATCATCTGTCGTTTATGGTGGTAAGGAAATGGAGCTGGCGGTGCTACTCAAAGTGAGGGCGGTACAATTGTACTTTGGTGCGCCACTGCTCTGCAAAGTCGAGAATAAGGGCGTCATAACGAAGTTGACCTACTACGATCAAAAATGTAAATGTGCCTTTGGTACCCAGTGCTTCATTCACGGCTCAAGGCACAACAACCGCATAGTGATCGCTTACTCATCCCTTGCTCCTGGTCTAAAAAGTCATCCTGCAATTTTACAGCTGAACTACGAAATAATATAACAACCTAGGCCTCAACACTGCTCGTTATTTTCTTCCATACCATCACGACGCCACAATAATGTAAATAAAGACAATGACTTAGGGGGTATTGGATTTCTTGGTGCAGCCAAAAAGATAAAGACCATGTATCATATCTTTTCAAAATTTGTTGTGGATAATGCGAGACAAAAATATTTGAGAGTTCCCGTTTAAGAGATCATTAAAGTGTCTTTTATGACATAAGCCTACTTTAGAATATCTTAGGCTAAGGCTTTAGAGCGGCACACTCGCTTGGTCTAGTATAAGTCTACTTTGGAATACTTCAGGCTAGTGAGCTTTCTTGGTCTAGTGTAAGTCTTTTTTAGTATATTTCAGGCTGATGAGATTATGGGGCCTCACTCGCTCCACTCGTTCGTCCCGCTTCTTGGCCTAGTGTAAGTCTACTTTAGTATATTTCAGATGTTGTAAGCGGACCAGGATTGACAACTCATGACGTCACCGACTTATGACGTCACAAGCTAATAACTTCATAATGGCTCTCGGAGTTTTCTTAGCCTAGTATATATCTAGCCTACGCGTTTTTATTATATTAGTATAAGCTAGAAACTACAGAGGGGGAGGGGCCCTCGGACTCGGACTCGCAGATTTCAGAATCACTCCTGAGAAAATGTTCTCGAAGTTTTTCCAAGTCTCTTTCGGGGGGGGGGGGAGGCTCGGATTCGCAGATTTGAGAATCACTGCCACAGTGAAAATTCCCATAAGGATGAGCCCACAGCAAAGACATGAGACATGTCAAAAACCAGCTTAGAATATTTCAAACTATTAGCTTTTGAGTGTTTAAGCTGAAACTTTCGTGTAGCCCACTTGGCTTGGTCTAGTATACATCCAGCTTAGAATATTTCGAGCTATAAGCTTTTTTTGGTCACAGTCTAATATAAGTCTACTTTAGAATATTAACAGGGAACCTGTTTTATCGGGGGGTCTCCCGGAAAAAATGTCCGCCGTCCGGGAGGCAACATCACCTTGGGACCCTCCTATCATATATATCGGACAAAGGTCAAAAATTTTCAAGTCCCTTCCTAGCACCTATAGCTCGGAGGTCGAAATTTTTCCGAGACCTCCTCTTATCGCTTGTAGCTCGAAATCTGAAAATTTTCCAAGTGTCCTCCTATCATATACATATCCGGCTGAAGTTGAAAATTTTTTCCAAATCACTCTCCTATCATATACTAGTATAAAGCTAGGATAATGCAAGGAGATGTTCTAGCCCAGTTTAAGTCCAGTATACTGTATTTCAAGTCCCCTTCCTATCAGATGTATAGTTTGGAAGTTGGTGAGTAGAGCCTGATCAAAACAGCTCTACCGAGTCACTAGATATGAATTGTTCATACACCAATCGGCTTAGCCCCTTCAATGAGCCAGATATGTAATGCTTCAAACACCACCCCTTCAATAATTTTGTATCATCTTGACTCACTGATAGCCTGATTAAAATAGCTCCTTCGAGTAACTTGATATGCAATACTCCATACACCAATTGGCCTAGCTCCTTCAATGAGCCAGATGTACAATGTTTCAAACACCATAAGACTCATAAAACAGGTTTTTTGCCTCCCCTTACCACTTTACCTTCGACAGATAACATTCTTATCTTTCTCTGCGAGCATTACTGCAACTATATCAACAAACGTTGATAGGTTTCCACATTACGCCTTCATTATATCCTCTCAATCTTTTCATTAATGAGGACCCTCTGAGGGTACAATGAGGGCACAAGGAGACATAAAAGTCGAAAAAACCTAGATCACATAACCTCGTCAACTTTTAGCCAATCCTCCGACCGTCAAGACATCATTATACCCTAACGCTGTTTTAAGGTTATAAAGGTGGCAAATTCTTCGAGCCGGGAAATACTGAGAGACTCCTCACCAATGAGGACACTTTAAGGATACGAAGATACCAAAATCATTTCAAAATTGTCTTCAATACGTCTTCATAATCACCCCACTAAGGAAGACACAAAGAGGACACGGAAGTCGTTCTCACTATACTCATTATCTCCACCCTGATCAGGACTTTTTGAAGTTACAATGTGGGTACAAAAAGGATAGAAATAAGTTTGCCATTGTTTTCTCCAATAGACCAGATTATGGAGGACACTTGGAGGATAAAATAAGGAAAATAAAATTGTTTTCAAAGGGGAGCGTGGTTCCCGTTGCATCCTCGATGTTGCCTAATAGGCGATAAAACTTGGAGTTCCAAGCGTTGCCAGCCTTGCGTAATGAAAAGGTAATCATGTACAATTTACCATTGCACAACAACATAGTTCAATTTTGTTTTAATTAATTAGAACGTTGCGTTGAAAAAAGTTTACCCTAAAATTTTTTTAATAGCTCTAGAAAATTGACGCCAATTAATTTCGACCATTTTTCATACAAGTTTCCTCATCAAAAGTGTACGTGATCACCCTCTTAGTTTTTCTCTCTTGTACCCGCACAGCTGAGTCTGCAGGGCTCTTTAGTGTAAGTTTTATCGCCTATTAGGAGGAGATTTTATTCTCCGGATATAAGTTTTCTTGGTCATTTTTCAATCCTGACCTAGCTTACATCAAAAAGTTCTGAATTATTCGGAGAAAATGCTGATATATCCATGATTTCATGTTCTTTTCAGAGGGAAAATCTCTTGGTCTTTCCTTCACCGGGAGGGATTAGATGATCTATCAAATTATGCAGCTTTGACTATTGCAAATATTTTAACATTCGCAGGCAAATTTTCTAGGGCAAGAAGTGTGAGAGAAAATTCAGTCTAGGATAAAGTCGGTTGTTTCCCTGTACTCATCTGCGCAGTTCCATACTGCAGTGTCTATTTCAGGATGACTCCTTTCCAGTGGATTTTGAATTTGAGATCTCTCGCGTTCAAGGCTTTCACAAACCCTGGAGCAAAAAGTGAGAAGTTTCCAAATGGACTCCCTTTCCTTATCACATATGCAAACGAATAAATGTTTCAAGAACCTACAAATTTTTTTCCCATCCCACTTCCCATATTACCGTTCAAACATAAAATTCTACGGGTCCCCTTGAAATTTCCTATTTTCCACTAATTCTACGAGTCCATCGAGCCGCGAATTTCAGAGGGACTACTAATGTTTACAAAATTTTGGCTTTTTGTTTGCTACTTCCAGACCACTTTGCATATTATCTAGGTCAAATATTTACAATTTCAACTTCGACGATATTCAACTTTTAATTTTCTTTGCAATTATCGTCATCATTTAGCGCTCGCTCAAGTTTTACTTTGATAAATCTATAATCTTTGGCGCAACATTTATACAATTATTTATTTTACGTGATACGTTCGGAGTTCAATGCTCGCATACAATTTTTAGCGTCGTGTCGGGGTGATGACTCAGTGAATCTTACATCATTCAATTCGGCTCGCTCAAATCTGACGTCGCATTCATCACATGTCCTTCAGCTATATTTTGTTGATTCCGCCTTTTACTGTTTCAAATTCTTCTAGTGAGACTGTAAGCATATATTTTCATTTTTTTTCTGCGCTATTTTTTCTAACTTATTTTCTTCGGAAAAGGAATGAAAACTTTTGGATTAATGATGAGAAAAAAAAATTAATATTCTTTTCAACAAAAAAAAGTAAATCCATTCAAGTCTCTGCTTCAATTTATTTTCTTCTCGATATTACTTCCTCAGTAATCATCAATTTATTTTTCCTTTAGCTTCAAATACAGCGCACTACTCCATCGAATAATTTGTTTACGGAAAGAACGGAAATCAGATTTTAAGATGAAACTTTCGATATACCGGTAGTGCGAAAATCATCGAAGTTCATGGATGAAATTTTAAGGTGACTATACCATCTTACCCATAGGTCTACGAACGAGCACCGAACTACTATTCATCGGTATGAAAATGAAGCAAAAACGGACTATACCTAAACTCGTAACAATGGACAATAATTCAATAAGTTATTGTATGATTAATTGTTATAGAGAATAGACCTATTTGCTCGTACACGCGCTCCTAAGAATGGTCATTGTCACTGCCAGCGAGTTGAAAAGAAAACCAGTCATCTGAACGCAAGGGCAAATTTTATGCGTTCTCAAAGCTGTACGAGATATACATATTATAAATGGGTACATTCATTGCAATCGGTATCATCATAATATACCAATACGTACGAATCTCTTAATAGATTTCTCAAGTTAATGACTTTCACATGCACGCTCCGTAATAATATTACGATTTATGCAGTCGTGAAAATTTCTCGACTTGTCGATTCTCGCGCGTACCGAGGGCGAGGTATACAGTATATGAAAATCCACCTCAATGAAATTAAAGACGAAAATTTAAAAATTCTACGTAAGTTCTGTTTATTATTTGACTGTATAGCTCTAGGGTCTGCACACTATACACAGTGGGTCATTGATCTATGAATCATCATCATCATCACTCAGTATTGATTGCGTAAATGGGAATCGACTGGAGTCGATATCTTTCATGTACCTAGTGATCTTCCAAATAAGTTGATTGCATTCGTATTAATGGACTCTAAACGACTGACGATAAAACGTCTTAGCCACCAGTATAGAACGTTTCAATTGTAGATTCGAAAACAAATTTTCCAAGTCATTGTACAATCAACTAATCGTCTTCGTACATTTAGCTAGATAGAGAATAAAATTCATCTCTAGTACGTAAACAACAGTATCAAAATAGAGTTATTAATAGAATATCCTCAAATGTATGGGAAATGGACAATTTCTGTTATATTCTTTAATCCTTGCATTAAGGACTACGCTAAGGCTAGAAGCTCTGGCGACAAGCAGATAATGATAATGCCCATCAAAATCTTTACTCTGGTTAAGGAGCAATTAGCCATTCCATTATCTTGATGAGTTGAAAAAAAAATATCAAATATCAAAATTACCTCACGTCAATCAGAATTAGCTAAAGGAGTTGCATGCAGTACATTCGGGTGGTTATCAGGGTTGTTTATCCCAGTCGGGCGACAGAATAAGAATTTCTATGGTTCAAGAAACACTCTTTTTAGGTGGTCCAAATGTTATACAGGGTGCCGTTTGTTTCTTATTGGAGTAGGTAGTTGGTCATTATATGGTTTGTGGTAGGAAATTTAAGGGGAGAGTTCTTGAAGATAAACGTTCCTTAATGGACTTCAGTGTCCAATAATTAACCTACACGTCTACAAGCAGCCTAATTTTGTACTTCAAGGCGCACTACGGACTTGGAAAAATTCTAAGGGAACATTACAACAATAAGACTTGATCCGTTATAATTGCTTTACAGGATCATGTTTATGTCGAAGACGAATTTCCAGTGTTACCAAATTTCTATTTCGAGAGATGTGAAATCTCATTAAACTACTAAAGAATACTTTTGCCTTATACAGTATAGGTATATGAGGGAAACCTGCGACACATTGAGCAAAAGACCCCTCTGATCGTCTTCTTCCCTGTGTCTTTCGAAGCCGAGTTCAAAGCATAAAAACTAGCTTGCAAATGGTCATCATATACTCATCCTTAATTTTCTGGTAGAGAAGGAAATTGATATACAAATATGATATGATAACTCCCTGAGACAAATATCATACTTCATTCATATCAATGACTATACAGCCTTAATCAAAGCTGTTCGGGAGTTCTTGAAGATGAACGTTTCTAATCTCTTCTCAGCCCCCATGAGAGGGGGAAGGGGCATCGGGAACAAAATGCCCCGGGTCCGGCCTTTCTGGAGGCCCCGATATTAAATTGAAAATTTCGGTTTTAAACATAATATGCTTATAATTTATTCCCGGTTGACCATAGAAAAAAAAATGAATATTGGAAGGAGAGGAAGGCCCGTGAACGAGGCTGTCTCTTCTCGACCATCTTCTTTCTCAATGTAAAATCTCATATGGCTCAGTTTGGGCGGATCTCCACTCCTCAAACAAGACATAGAAGTTTTTCTGTATTTGAAATTGTTCTTTTGTTCGGTAGATAGGATCTTATCCATCATGAGAAAAAAGTCTCCGAGCTACTTCCATTTTTTGTTCATCTTCACCACCAGAGAGTTGAAAAGAAAACTCTGTAACTGAAATTCTCTGGTTCTACTCTATTTCTTATTTAGGTATATCTAGAGCCCGAATTTTGAAGAGTGACTTTCGGTACTAAGATTTTTGGCATTTAAAAAGGAAAAGATACACGGTTTTCAGTTAACTCACTCGTTCTTGACGGAAATTCAAGCTATCGTTTTTCGACCAAATTTATTAGTTTTCATTCTAGGTCTGATTTTACTGATTTTTCCCAATCTAAGTTACTTCGTTTTAGACTCATGTACTATATTAGTCCAAAACTCATTAGTAATATTTCAAATACATAAAACTTTTGTGATTTAGGAAAGAATTTCTCAATTTTATAGGGGAACTAAAAAATTATTGGCGACGTCGGCATTTCTGCCATTTTCGCCCATATCCGTAATTATTCTAATTTCGGTATTTTTTGTCAAAATTAAATTTTTTCCTGTGTTCCATTTCTGATAATTCGATTTCACGATTGGCCCTTTAGCAGAAAAAGTGCCAATTTGCGAGGATTCTGGTCTCTTTTTCTCATAATTATCTTATCAAAGGTGAACCCTACATCATAATATTTGAGGAGTTATAGACTCATCAATTTTCAACTCTCTGCTTGATTGAAATTTAGTCCTCCAAAATTTTTAAGCCCCCCTCCCCCTTCCCCCACAAAGAATTTCTTGGTTCGCTATGTAGTAAAAATTTTACCGTGATTTTTTATTGACAGCCTATATTCATAAGCATAGGATTGCCTACCTCACATGGCCACTGCTATAAAATAATGGTATTCGCTTGCAAACATTCGCACGGAAAATAATCGATGAAAGATTTCCGATAACGAAAATATCATTCAAGCAGAGATACATATTTTGCTAATAGATATTCTCTCTCAAGTTGAAGTATTGAAATATATATGTTTTTTTCGGTGATCTATCCATTAGGCTATTATCACTATTAGGTATCTACATCTTTTTCTGTTCTTGACGGAGACGGGCTTTCTATTTATACAATTCATTGCGTAAGGTAATTTTGTTTGAAGACCGTAAGTTATCACATCATCGTACGAATATACATGGTAGTGGAGAATAATTTTTGTTTAACGAGACAAGATCGAAAATAGAGTGACAGAATAACAGTTATTCGCATGATTTACACAAGTGATTCTCATTCTAGGTGGGCTTCCTTTCCTGATAATGTTCATATTTATTAAAACGTCATACGACAGAGGCTATTGTTTTATTTTTCGTGTAGGCTCATCAAGAATTCAAACAGCTCTTTTTAAAAATTTTTCCCACATCTTGAGCCGTTTGAGAATTCATTCCCACGGCAGAATTTGGTGTATATCCAAAAACAGGAGAAAATATCGAGGTTTCAATTGGCGGTTTTTGATAAATTTTTACTAGAATGAAATCAATTTTTAGAGCAAAAGCACGATAGTTTTGACCTTCGCATTGACACCTAGACGCAGTTGAAGTACGCATTCCTTCTTTCCGGCTACCATACTTAACCAGTTCTTCGCAGTACATCGGTAAATAAAGAGAAAAAAAACTATCAAATGTGTAGTTAGAGTTGACCCCAGTGCTATACATACACGTACAGAATAGAAGATACCATCAGTCTCATATTTCATCTTAACGCCTACCCGAATGATCAAAGAATAATACAATTTGAAAATTACTGGATACCGGTATACTACATCAGCGTCGTCGCCTTTCTACAAACACTTAACGTTAATTATGGCTTACCTTTGTTATCTCAATCTTCACCGTCAAATTCAAAATATTAGATAGGTAGTCTAATTTCAATTCTAACTGCAAATTCTAGTCTGGACAATAACATTATTATTTCAAGTATGGTACCGGTGTCACTGGCTCGCCAATCTCTATAATACTCCCACAATATATCAGTGTTTTATTGTTGAAGTTTTTGACCTCAACGACGACAGAAGCTGATCATCATCTCCGGAGAAAAGAATGAAAAAAAAAAAAGAAAGAAAGAAAGAAGCAATACACGTATAATCCTAATGTATTCGACGGGACTGATTCGTGGTGTATTAAAACCTAACGTTGTCTCCTCACTATAGTTTGCAACGAAAATCGAGTACAAAAACATCGTCCCTCAATTTCGAATACCTGCTAAAAAAGAATTGATGCGTATACAAGCATTTACCAGCACGAGCCTCCGTTTTTATTTATTTATTCAAATAAGCTCGCAAAAACGAGACACTCTGTACGACTCTACCAATGAGTCTATCAATTATCGGTACTGGTATCACCAAATCATTTTGCAGAACCGAGATCGTTAAATCCAATACCCCTGGATAATTAAAATATTATGCAAATCATTTCCATGAAGAGGCGCACTAACAACAACGTGACGAAAATCGAATTGGTTGACACTCGAGACCGATCGCTTATAAATAAGTTGACATGATCTCGTTCATTTGACCTGTGCGATGGCTAAACAGCAATGCAACAAAGATGAAATAGGGAGATTATAACTGATTCAGCATCACGTATCTGGAAAAGCCGGGTTGCGCAATACATTGAGTTGGGGTACAGGTTTGGAAATTTTATCACGAAATCGTATAGGTCGTAAGAAGTAGAAGTATACAATGAATTATGAACAATAAAAACAGAGTTAAGAAAAGTTCGAGGAAATAGAATAGCGAATTTATCAAAATTTCAATTTTCTAAATCTTTGTAATTCATTGAAAGAAATAGTTATACCCTTGGAAAATGAACGAAAAAATTTAGTGCGAGCCCTTTCGGCTCTCAAAATCATCGAGGTCAATAACATAAAAAATCACACGACTTTCAGTTTTTTCAATACTAAACTTTCTGTACGAAAACTGTTTTGAAGACAATGACTACATTTTTTTTTTCAACAATTTTAAATCTTTGTTCTGACCCTCTCCCTCCCCGGTCCCTACATTCACGTTCAAACGTCCGAACGTACTTGCTGCCTTAAATTATTATCAAAATTGTGCATTCAGTAAAATAGATTCTATCAGGCTGCCAGCCACAACGACAATATTAGGCTACCATAACCTTCTCTGGCTTTTAATATCGTTTACTATAGACTAGTGGTTCCCAAACTTTTTTGACATGTTTCATGTCTTTGCTCTGGTCTCATCCTTATAGAAAGATTCACTGTGGCAGTGATTCTGAAATCTGGGAGTCCGAGTCCAAGCCCCCCCCCCCCTCCTCGAAAGGTGAAAAATTTCGAGAATATTTTCTCAGGAGTGATTCTGAAATGGGCGAGTCCGAGGCTCGGTAGTTTAGCTTAACCTAATATAATAATAAAATAATATGCAATGCGTAAGCTGAACTTATACTAGGGTATGGGACTTGATAAATTTCGATCTCTGTAGTTTCTAGCTTATCCAGATTTATACTAGGCTGAGAAAACTCCGAGAGTTATTATGAAGCTATTAGCTTGAGACGTCATAAATTCGGTGACGTAATAATTCGATAGGTCGGTGACGTCATAAGTTGGTGACGTCAGAAGGCGGTGACATCATAGGTCGGTGGCGTCATAAGTTGGTGATGTCATAAGTCGGTGACGTCAAAAGTCGTCAATCCTGGTCCGCTTACAACATGAAATGTACTAAAGTAGACTTATACTAGACCAAGAAGCGGTACAAACGAGCGGAGCGAGTGAGGCCCCCTAATCTCATCAGCCTGAAATATACTAAAGTAGACTTACCCTAGACCAAGAAGGCTCATTCGCCTGAAATATTCCAAAGTAGACTAATACGAGACCAAGCGAGTGTGCCGCTCTAAAGCCTTAGCCTAAAATATTCTAAAGTAGACTCATGTCATAAAAGACACTTTAATAATTTCTTAAACGAGAACTCTCAAATATTTTTGTCTAGTCATTGTCTTTCTTACTGTACCACGACCCACTTCCAAAAGAAAACAATCTTGCGACCCACTACGTACAAAATTTTCACAGAATCCACCCATATCTTTACAAATACATCAAGGTAGTCATATGGGTAAATCAGTTGTACTTTCACTATAGAGTTCACTACGATTACAAAGTAATACTACATTCATCAATTATTAGAATTCACATAAAAAAATTCAATTACTGTAGAAATTTGGATTGCTTCGCGACCCACTTGGAAATGCTTCGCGACCTACAGTTTGGGAACCGCTGCTATAGACTGTACCATACATATTAAGTTTTGGCCATGCAAATTCTATTTTTGGCCGTTTCTTGAAAAGACATTTCTAGTCTAATGGCAAATTCAGACAAAGGGTCTGCCCTCTCTCGGCAAAATAAAAACAGTTTGTTGCTTGGGTAGAATTTGGTCAAAAAAATGTAGTTGTGAAAAAAGTACAGCAAAAAATCTAAGTTGAAGTCATGGATAATTACGAGAGCTACAACTTCCATTTTCCAAATTTTTCTAAATGAAATAATACTTTAGGGCAGTGCAGTATACAGAACGTGCCGCGTCGCTCGCCCTCTTACTAGAGTCCAAATTCGCAATAGTATATGAAGTTACACTGCATCATCGCACGCATGTCCTAGCCTACATTTTATTAAGGAAAAAAACTTGCGTGTATGGGTGAGCTACTGTTGAGAAATCCTTTTCTAAAATTTAGAACTAGTTATGCCTCTAGAATACGAGTATGATTAAGCATGTACTTTTTTCATTCAAATCTATTAGCAAGGCTTAAGGATTTACGAGGCCGGAATTTTGATCCTTTGATGACGTCATAAAATAGGTTTGGTCATTCGACTTGAATGATTTCAACGTACAATATCGATGAACCTTGTCTACCGTCGATTTGATGTCACTTTTGAGTCGATTTACGTAGAATCAACCCTGATCGACGCTAAACCGACATCAATTTCAAGTCGACGCAATTCATTGGGATTTATATCATAGGGATTTTTCCTTGTATCACATTGCATACTCATTAGCCTGATTTTTATCGTAATAGTGCTTCTTTTAAATTGGTCTTATGGCAAGTTAATCGAATGTACAATACCATAAAACTACAATGCTCTGACTACACGTATATTACTACGTAATATGGACTGGCAGCACTCCCTAAAAGCCGTGCGAAGTTCTCCTCGACTCGATAAAAAAGCTCCAATGGGTTACTTCGAATAAATTTTGGTAGCAGTTACCTGTAACGCGGTGCAAATATCATACGAAGAAGAATGCTTGAAGACCGGCAAGGAAAGAGAGTCGTCAGGGAAAATTGTAAGAGCTATTAAAACTACGGCCTCATACGGGAGGAAAATGAAAAAATTGAAATGACACTTGAATGGACTAGATTCGGCTTCTCGACATTCCGTGAAAGATAACCACATACCCACGTTCTACAAATTAGATGGGATGACGAGATTTTCAATTTTGCTTCATTCGAGAGCTATTCCTAATTTTGTTAGCGACCTGGCGGATGCCCGGTTTGAATACAGATACAGGAGAAGATTCTTCGAAAAAAATTCTGCAAATTAATTATTTACTCGAGTAAAATCATCTAGCCTAGTTTCGTTTTGACATGAAAATATCTGTTTGCGAGGGATGGGAGGATATAGAGGTGAAAACGGAAGGTACTGTCAGATAAATTTATTAACCTTCTGATGACGTCCTAGTTAAATGTGGCCCCAAGTTCAGCGATTCTGAAAGCCGATATAAGCAGATAGGATTAGCTCACTGGGTTAACCTAGTCCTAGTATTAGTATATGACTTGTATACTAAACTGAGCGATATAGTCCATTTGCTGACAGCTAAAACTAATGACGTCATTAGGAGGGCTTTTGATAAGAAAACAAACGTTAAAATTAGTAAGGCTACAAAACTTTTGTCAGGAAACCTGTTTTATCGGGGGGGGGGAGGGGAGGGTCAATCTGGAAAAAACGTCCGCCGTCCGGGAGGCAACCTAACTTAACCATGACCATGGGACTTGGAAAAATTTTTGTTTTCGTCCTATCGCTTATAGCTTGGGGGATGAAATTTTTCTAATGGGCTTGGAGGTTAAAATTTTTCCAAGTCCCTCTCCTATCACCTATAGCTTGGACTGTCACCTATAGTTTGAAGGTCAGAATTGTTCCAAGTCGTCCATCTATCACCTATAGCTCGGTCAAAATCCCATCATCCGTACTCCATAGTTATGGCTTAACTTACAGGTTTAGAACTTGACATTTTTCACCTTCACAGATGCTTACGGCCCTAAATTTGTTCGAGTCTCTCCTTTTCAAAGATTCACGATTCTAGGAAAAATTCCAACCATGTACAAAGTCATATGATACAATTCGCTATGCCTATCGCTGGAAGAAGGTAATATGCCAGAGCAAGTGCTAAAATTTAAATATAAAAAACCTAGGGTTTTATAAAATGACTGAATTTGACTTATGTGAGTAGGCTAAATAATATTTTATGATAAGATGTTAATTTTTTCCACATCGACAAGATTTGAAACTTCTCCCCTGGCAGATCTTGTGAGTGGTATAGAACCCCACTTTCTACGAAAAGTTGGTAAAATTGAATCTTGCGGGTATGCGTTTCTCAATTATCTTAATGAAAAAGTTAGGAAAGAGCTTCAATTAGGGTAACCGAGTCCATCATCATCAGATTTTGCTGACTAGAAGTCGGATAGAAGTTGGGAAAACATTTTTTATCCTATCACATCTGTCACGCCAATCAAGTAGTCGGGACCATTTGATAAAATGATGGTTGTAAATACCCGCTGCCGTACAACCAATTTTATCTGGTGCTCGTAATCGAGAGTCTGCATTTGTATGATAATTTCGAATAAAAGGAACTATGTTCAAATTTTATAGCTATTCCAATTCTTTTTCCTTTCGCAATTAGAAATTTCTTCGAAACCATAATGTAGGTCTTATGTAAATAAGAATCTTACTATCAGGATAATAATGTCAAGATATTATCTCGTCAGAAGGTGAGGAATTTTCGAAAACACGTGAATATTCTGAAAGGAGGCCACAAACTTTGATCCGAAAGAAAATGAGACGATAATGAAGGGATCTGTAGGTGCAGCGTAAAAAAGACGAATGACAAAATATTTGAAACGCAAGCAAAGAATGCACTGTTCTAAGAACGTCCAACAGATTTACCTTAAAATAGAAAAATCGTGTATTTGGATTTGCAATGACGAAGTAGTTCTTATTGAAAATAAATGGACAAATTAAGTATTGCATATTATGCAGAGCAATATTCCTTTTAGGATGAAAGACATGTAAAGATAGGAAACGTACTGTAAGAATGACGTCATACTGTATAAAAATTGGAGGTCGACATGTTCTCAAGTATCCCATCTTGTGGTTGTAAGGTCAAAATTTTCATAAGCTCTATACTTGGTATTCTGCTAAAAGTTTGCCATACTTTCAAGTGAAAAAGGATATTCTGAATAATTTCTGGGTGAGAGGCCCTTTGCATTTTCTGTCTTCATAAATGCAATAATTTAATCACTGTCATGTTTGTCTTCCCTAATCAATGGTTGTAGCATCTAGAGTTTCAGCTAAAATTTTTTTTACAATCATGCTATCTGCAAAATTTGATTCACCCTTTCTACTTCTACAGTAAAGTAAGGCATGGTAAAACAGGAAAACATTGAACGAGATTTTTGTAGTACATGCTGGTTCCTTGTATGAGTTCTGCAATCTGACATTTGACAAGTAAGTAGAAAACTCGGTGATAAATAATTGGTCGAGTACCTATATATTTAGCTATTTTTTTACCCCTCATGAAATCAGGAAAAATTTTCTGGTTAAGCCAAATGAATAAAGATATGTTTCACGTCTTTCTTTTCTCATTATTATTATTATTGTTTTTGAGGGTCTTTTTGACCGTGTAAATGGGAATATTTAAAGCTAATAACTTCTTGGGAGCTCATTTTCCTCGCATGTTTGCCCCATCCTTAGTCTAGTATGAGTCTACTTTGA
Organism: Aspidiotus destructor; assembly: GCA_035079395.1. Lineage (NCBI taxonomy): Eukaryota > Metazoa > Arthropoda > Insecta > Hemiptera > Diaspididae > Aspidiotus > Aspidiotus destructor. Next base: position 1,414,255 of record JAVHKZ010000003.1, on the reverse strand, counting down.
ACTATTTCAAGCTAATAGCTTTTAGAGAACTCTCCTGGGTGTATGTATAGTTCCAGTTAGGGTATTCTGAGATAATAGCTTTTGGGCAGCTCACTCGTTCCGCTCGTTCACCCTCTCCTTGGGTTGGTAGAAGCCCATTTTCGAGATTTTCAAGCTAATACCTTAACCTTTGGAGGAGCTCCTTGCTCTATTGAGTGTCCAGTTTAGAATATTTTAAATTAATAGATGTTGGGTTGCTCTAGTATAAATATACTTTGAAATATTCCAAGCGAATAGCTTTTAGGGAGCGAACTAGCGGATCCTCGGCATAGTATAATTCCAGTTTAGAATATTTCAAGCTAATAGCTTTAGAGGAGCTCACTCCGTGGGTTAGTATGAGCTCACTTCTCCCCCTAGTATTAGTCTAACTAGTATAATCCCAGTATGATGCTAGTATAAAAGTAGTACAATACAAGGGGAGGTCCTCGCGTACTTCATCTCCAGTATATTGTATACATCAGTGGTCCGCAATCTTTTATAGCCCACGACGCCTTTTTTCGCGGCGCACCTAACCTAAACCTAACATTTTTCCAATTTTTTCATTGCTGCGAAAAATTAATCCGTTATACAATCCGAATTAAGTAATAATAAATACAATAGTTTGGGCCGGAGTGCAAAGTGGAAAGATAGAAATAAGAGAAGCCTGCGCTTGCTTAGTTCCAAGAGGAGTGTCAAATTGTGGCTCTACTTGTGATACATTGCAACTCTTCAGTATTTCGGTGGATAGCTCGCGGCGTCCCTGAAGAAGGCTCGGGGCGTGCAGTTTGCGGACCTCAAGTATACATTTTTATGATACTATAATACAATTTCCTATACCAGAGAACTGTATAGACGCTCGGACGCAGATTTTGGAATCAGGGGTAGGGCTGAGATTCGACGTTGAAAATTTTACAAGTCCCAAGGTCATCCGTACGGACGCCTGGACGCCTTTTCGGCATTTAAGGGGTAGAGAAAAGACATGAAACATGTCAATAGAGCTAACTTAGAAGATGTCTTTCTTTTGAAAACGAAGTACAATCTCTACAATGAAACTCACCCTCTCTCCTCATCTCTTTATACATTTTATGTGACCTAGCTTTGAATATTATTCACCATGCGACAGTTCTTATTTAATCATTCCATTCCTTCGCTCGATGGTTCAAATTATTCTTATAGAGCTCGATGATCGTGATTCAACAGCGAAAGCGTTAGTCCTCTATTTGTGTACGACAGTATGTTTTTTTTTTTCTTTTATTAGATTAGTTTTTCGTTCACCAATAATCCATTTTCAAGGTATTACTACGCATTCAATTGTTTACATAATACCAATCAGAAGAGGACTTATCCAATAAAGTAGCTGACTTTATTATCAAGTCTAATAAAATTTCTCGGAAAATATGATTTTCACCGAGTAGGCTACTTATATTAGAAACGTCAGGACTTCAAGAAAGAAAGAAAACATGTTCTTAAGAGAGATCATGAAGAGATCACACGTAACAGTTCATCGCTGATAAGGTCGTATTTACAATTACCGAAACCTACGCGTCCAGACGATGCTTGTGATGAGATCAACATGACTGATTTCGTCGGAAAAATGACCCACACGAATTATTCATTCTCCAAATGGTAACCGGAGGTATTTCGTTGGTTTTCCGAACAGATTATTGATGCTATAAGGTCAAATAGAGAGGAATTCATAGCTGTGGGCTTTAGCGCATCAGTAGATAGAAAATTGCTGAATTTTCTCATAGGGATATTCTATGGAAAAAACGCCTGATTTTCAATTTATAAAACACAACGCTAGACTACGAAATTATGAAGAGACGCGTTTAGTGAAATCCCGCTACATATAATACACGTTTTTGACATATTTCATATCTTTAATTGCCAAATTTGCAAGTTCACAGCAACCCCGCGACCCCCGGAAAGACTGTGAGTTCCGCGAGTCCTCGATCCTGATCCCTAATTCCACGATTAGCAGGTTCACACCCCATCCCTTAGTAATCCTGTATACTACATTCCTTCTGTTCCTCTATAACAAACTATTTTGTCATCAACCATGACCCCGAGCCTCTCCCTGAAATTTGCGAGTGCAATCTACCTTCCCTCATCCCTTCTACTGTAGTAGTAAGCATTGAGACTAAGGACTAGTACCCCAATTGTGAAATTTGCAAGTATGACGTCACCAGTCGTGACCCGGAGGTCTAGAATACTTGAGCAGTAATACTATTGGGTCCAGCATAATGGAGGCTTTTGGAAGGCTTACGAGCGGAGGGGGTGAAGCCAAAAACAATAGAAGAGAGTAAAGAATAGAGTGAGTTTAAATTGATGACATCATCAGCTCAAGACGTCATACCCTTTATTTTCGTTATTTATGAATTAATTACACAATCAACTTCTTCTTCATTTGTTTTCCTGTCTTTTCCAACTCGCCTTTCGTCTCTTCCTATCCCTCCTATCATGCTTTTCATTTTTCCTGTTGCTTTCCTATTTGCAGTGTTTTTCCATCAAATTGCATGATTGGCAGCAGAAAGGATAATAAAAACTGTCTCTACAGTATGCGATGCAGTCAAGGTCCACTAACTAAGGCCGCGAAGAGGCGTAGGCTCGTAAGAAGATGAAAAAAACTATACAAGACAACAAGAGTGTTACAAGGGAAGGGTTGTGCGAAATGGCAGAGAAGGACCTGTTTGGCAAGCCTTACACGATAAGAAGCTAAGGCCTCTCAACAAAGAAGTGACAGGAGTAAGAATTGATACGTTTTTTGTCGTTTAAAGATTCTTTCCTTCAATCAATTAGTCAGAGTACTCAGTAAAGTTAGAGACGGGGTTAGGAGGAGCTCGTATGTGTGCCTGAATTTCTTTTATTTCTAGCTGTGGTTATACGATAGAATTTGATTTTAGCAGACGTACCATAAATTTAAAAAGAGGTGTCGATGTACTACTGGATAACAATCAAAGAGTCTGTCAATTGAAAAATGATTCATAATTGCTTCATCCATAAATTACATCGTGTGTTCTCTTCATTCTTCACCGAAAGAACGCGTAACAAAAAATAAATAAGAAGATGCAAATCCAACTAATCAAACATTATGAAATCATTCTATAGTATGTGAGGGGAATGAAAAAGAAAATTACGTGTCAGTAGTAGGTCTTTTTTACCAATTTATTTACATGTTATTGCTGCTGTGGGCTATCGGTACTACGTGAGGTAAATAATCGTTTCAGACTTTCAAAAGTGATTTATTAAATACAAGTCCGAAATTTTCTTAATTCTATCTGAAAAAAACAAAAAAAAAAAAAAAAAAAACGATCTCAAGCTTTTCCGAGTCTCTTGTCCGTTAACCTTATTTTATTTCATCAGCAATTTAGGTGTCAAAAAATTTTCGCATTTTGAGGATTTATTTGTTGATTTAATTTTATGAATTTATAATGAATTCACGTTTGTAAGTTGACTGATGAGTCATAAAACAGAGACGATAATTTTTAATTTTTCCCCCAAGTTTTATCGTTACAGCGGTGCAAAATCATTTTTATGATACCTATGTTGGTTTATTATCGAAAGACCTGGTACGGGTCATAATACTCCGCGGTAATATTATACTCCCAAACGAACAATTAAAGGGGCAGTCGTGGAGTTTTAGGCATTAATATGAAACAGAGCAGCCCATCTGGGATGCTTCGTGTTTTCCAGGTGATAAAATATTTTTCAGCAGGACAACATAATTCAAAATGATATGTAATTTTTTTAGAAACGAGAGGCTAGTTGGAATGATGATTAACGAGGAAAAATTTTATAAACTATACGGTGAATTTTTATTATGACTGTAAGAGAATTGCCAGAAGAGATGCAGCATTCTTATTACACAAAAGGAGAATCTTGTTACACAGATAAAATATGAATACCTACAAAAAAGAGTAACAACCTAGCTGTAATGTTAGTCTTGATATTATAATCGTCATTCTTCTTCTTATTTGGAATGTGCTAAACTACTTTCGCTCGGAACAACTGGAGTATGATCAGTTCATCAGGAGTTCTAAAACACGCTTAGACATTTATATTTTAACGGCCTTAGTCACTTTTAGGAGAACCAGGCAATGCATTTGGTCGATCGCGTCTCGGCTGTATCAAAAGTCTAAACCAGTAATTTTAATTGCGTACGTATTTGAAGGATATTTTTATTGTTTTTAAATTACATGTTCAGGTTTGATTGAGAGTAAAATACACTCCCCAGCATCAATTACTATATTCACGTATACATGTTACGCCTAATTCGCGCCATTGAGAAATACGCGCGGTAAACAGAAATTTTGCTGGAAGCGCGCTCCCTGCAACCACTTTGTTGACTGCGCGCAATCTCAAAGAAGGCTGCCAAATCCGTGCAAGAAGTTTTGAACTGATTGCGCGCATTGTGCAGGAGATCATTTTCTTCGTAATCTTTCATTGTGCAGTCGCCAAAAGCGTCCAGGTGAGAACAAAATGTTTCTCAGTTGCTGCATTGGTACAAATATTTAATACCCATCGATTTTGAAACGGATATTGGCAGCACAATTTGTCAAATACGATTAAAAGAAAATCTGGGTTAAAAATGAAAATGAGTCATTTTTCGTGAGTTTTGCAAGTAGGGTCCCAGTGACACGCGGAATTACAGTGCAGACTGGCCTTCAGGTGCACGCATTTTCTTGCTGCACATTTTTGACAGCAGTTGCAGCGGCGATGTCCTTGACCGCTTCCACAGAATCTAGCCGCACCAATTTGCCTGCTGAATATTCTATTTCAGCTACGTCAATAACTGACATTGTTAGGCATTCTTCAATGTCCAGGACATTCCGACCAGGCGGTGATCTAGCCGACCATATTTGTTCCCCACAGAAAATCATCCGTCTTCCATACGTTCAGACCAACTCAACCAAATTCGTACCATTTGCGCGACCCTGATCAAATTCTTGAATTCTGACAAGAGCGTTATCGCTCACCTTCAGAGAAGGCAGTAACCCCTGCCTTAGGGTTGCCCTCCCTTCAGCCTGCTCCCTAAAATTTATGCATATTAAAAAACGTACAACACGATTGACTTTTCATACAACACATCAGGTTCAAAACGCTCAACGTCTAGTGGTTCAAAAAGCACGCAGACTCTGTATCTGTTGAATTCTTTGCCGAATAATTGTTATTTTCCTGTTGTACTGTAGTAGGTCAAAAAATCAATAGTTTTCCCATTTTTCTTCCTCTTTGGATACACAAACTCCCACAGTGATGAGAAAGAAAGACTTGATCTACAGTTGTTAAATAGCACCCCAGCACGCCGAATTGTTAAAAATTCTTCTTTAGAATTTTTCTCGAGCCTTTTACAGTTGCTGCATCAGCGCATCAAGCGATGAATTGAATACAGGTCAAAAATCGAGTATTTTCTCATGACTGCGCGCATTCTGCAACCTTTTTCCAGTTTTATGCGCAGTCAACAAAGCGTTTGCAGAGAGTGCGCTTTTGGCAAAATTTCTGCTGATTGAGCGCAATTTTGCGCGAAACTTATAGAATGTGATTGAAAAAGTGGAGATTTCGTCGACGTCAAGGTAGACAATTTTTGAAAATTATCTGACCTCCAACGAATGAGGTATGAAATAAAAAGCATCAAAAGAAATTTTATTAAAGCTCATGTAGAAGGCTGTGAAACTGAGGTCCATAGGCAATTTGGAGGGGAGAGGGGTCTAGGGAAGGCTTGACCATCCCTCTGTCAAAAAATTTTTATTTAGGAAAAAAACCCAGAACACGGAACCCACAAGCTGCGCTGTCGCCTGAAAAACAGCTTGTCTAGAATTATGTACGTGTTTGTTCTCAAAATGCACATCACTTCATAACACATTTTGTTGGATACAGAGAACATTTTTTCTTTAAACTTTGATATACTTTATCTCCTTCGGTTCTACTTCTTCGAAACGTATGCCAAACCTACATAAATATATTCTGAGGGTTGAAATAGGTAAGAACGTCATAAAAGTCGGACACGGATTAAGAAACAGATACTGGGTCCCTGCGGCTAAAAAAACTTGGAGATTTTTTGGCAGAGCCAAATGAATATAAATATCATAATAAGTAATGGGTTTATCATGTTCTGTGTCTATTAGTAAGCAACCTCATTTAAGGTCGCGCCTGCTTTGTGACGGAATCATGATCTAGTTTGTGAGCTTTTCTCACGCAGGCGTACGGCCTGTTACCGAGTTTAGGAGGTATGCAATCTTGCGCGCGGTGGAATTTTTGGTGGGGGTGATGTTTTCTCGGCGTTTCAGAGGGTCTAGATCTCGATTCTAACATTCGTTCAAATTCATATGTATGTATGTATGTATGTGTGTGTGTGTGTATGTGTGTGTGTGTGTGTGTGTGTGTATGTATGTATGTATGTACTTTTTTTTTTGTCACCGAATGTTCTCTGTATCTATTGGGTCGATTTTCATGAAATTGAGGGTCGATGAAGTAGTGAACGTGAATCTGTTCACCCGCTATTTTTTTTTTAAATTGGACTAATAGTTTTTGTGTGGTAGGTTAAATACTAGTTGATTAACTAGCGCTCAAGGCTCGTTATGGAATCTTCATAGTTTGTTGCGAGGTATTTCTCTTTTCTTAGAAGGGGGTGGGGGCGAATGAGTGAATAAAATATAAAAATGCTAGGCAAGCTATGGAAAAGAAATTGTATGAGAGAACGAACGAATTGTTAACCAGTGATTTGTTTTATTATCGACTATATAAATATAAAATGCTAGGCAAGCTGCGAAAATGAAATTGTATTGGAAAATGAAGTCATTTGGCATTTTTAATCGATTATATAAATATAAATATGATTATATAAATTGTTAGGCAAGCTGCAAAGATGAAATTGCATCAGAGAACGAAGTAATTTGGAGTTGTTAACGAGCGATTTGAGAAAGTAGTAAAGAAAAAGTCGGTATTGCTTTCGCGCTGCGAAAGCTTTTTTGGACTAATATAGGCGTGATGTACTGTAAAACAAAAAGGTACAGCTCAGGAGGTGCTTGCTCGCTCCGCCCCTTCGCCTTTCGTCCAATAATTAGTTTTGACTGGCGAAAGAGGCGAACGAGCGGATCAAGATTAGATTTTCGGACTCGGAGATAACGGTATAAACACACGAGAAAGGAAAATTATTGTATTTCAGACTCTGATGATGCTGTAAACCTACGATAGACAGTTGGTCTTTCTCGTTTGTAATAAATCTTGGTAACGAAAGTGCCGAGCAATAATTTTCCTCTCTCGTGAGCAGATCAAGTTCACCTGCGTAGGGATATCAACAGTAGTGATGTCATTAGCTCATGACCTCATAACCGTCCATGATGGCTGTCTATAGCGTCATCACTGGTACCCTGACAGCTGCCTGTGATGTCATCAGTACAACTTTGGCTCTCTCTCTACCTTTCTCTCTTTTATTCTCGGAGTCACTCACACCGCTCCTAAGCTTCCCAACACTCTCCATAATGCTGGACTTGATAGTAATTATTATTTTACTAGACTCTGGACCTACCTTCAGCTTTCATATGACCCCAGGCCTAACATAAGCCTAACATACAGCAGTATAGAAACCTAAGGATAAGTAATATGAGTCCAGTTTAAAATATTTCAAGCTGATAGCTCTCGAGAGGCTCACTCTGATCTAGCATAAGTCTACCTCAGAAAAGGTATAGGAGGGTTGTACTCGCAAATTAATAAATCACCCACGGGAAATGAAAATTCGCATTCGCACAGGCACGCGCATGACAGCAAAATATGGGAGGACCGTACTCAGTTGCGTAGATGGGGGGATTTGGGGATGTATCCCCCCATCGCAATTTGTTTAGTGTCTTTTTTCCGTTCGATACAGTGATTTTGTCGACTTTTTGCGTGAATTAGGAAAAATTTCAAGAAATATCCCCCCCCCCCTCCCCGATTGAAAAAAATCCCCGAGGAGAAAATCGTATATACGCCACTGGCTGTACTCAAATTTCTGAATCACTCACTGGGTGTAAGTTTGCACTCGCACAGGCACGCGCACAACAACAAGGTGAGAGGAAACTAAAAAATTCGAAATAATACTCGAATAAAGCAGATTTGGCTTCCTGACATCCTATAAAAACATGTTCGCAAACCCAAATTCTACCAATTAGGTGAGATGACAAAACCTTCATCTCCACTTTTTTCGAGAGTTATCATAAGTCTGTCATTTTTTTCCCACATACCGTGATAGTTTAATCCCCATAATCAAATTTGGCAAAAATAGCATTACTGATGAGAGAATTGTGCGCGCAGTTGGCGACCCCAGCAAATAGCCGGCCTACTCCGCTACTCTACTTGTCTGCTATAATTTGATATTAGTGTTTGCAACAGGTGATGAACGGAGGTCATTGAATAATTTTGCTATAGATACCACTTAGACACCCTCCCATAAAGAAAGTATTTTGTGGGAATTCCAACCTTCGAGATATAAAATTCATGTGTTACGGTTTTTCATAATTCCATCGGGTAAATCATTTTCTTTCTGCATGTAAGTTTCAGAAAGGTGTTTATAAAATGAATAGCAGCTAGAAATTCCTAGAATAAAATAGTTCGAGTCATACTGAGGAGGGCAGGTAGTCAGAAAACCATTTTGGTTTGTTAACGATATTGTATCTTACAAATCTACGACAAGGGCTCCAAAAAAATTCAAAGCTCCGTGTTATAATAGTATGAATCGTAAAATCGATAATGGAAACCCAGTACATCATTGTTAAAATTTAGGTCCCGGTCGCCAGCCCCCTTCTCTCTTCACTTTCAATCCGAAGTGGTAGTAATTGTTTGTACTACTTTTACCACTAGATTGTAATGACCGAAAATCGTTTTTACAGTCTCCACTTCCTGAAATAGACCCACATAGAACTAATACACGAATTTGGACTCCAAACTTTCATTTTCATAAATAACTGAGTCTTATAATACCACACCTATTTTCAAGTACATAAAAACAATTCAGACATCTACTATTTTTAGAGCAGAGTGAAGTCATTATCCCTCTCGTCCTTTTTCAAAGCAAATATCGTTTCAATGTTGATCTGTACATCGAGATTATCTGATATGATGATAAATGATAACGTCTGACAAGGTATCGAACAACTATGATTTCTTTCACATGAAAACAGGAATTAGTCAATAGAAAACGCAGTGCTTTACAGACAGCCAGACCCGATATCGTTGTAATACACGTCTGTGTGGTAGAGTATAGACCTCTCATCATACAAAGTGACCGTTAGAGAATGAGTTACAGTGGCACCGTCTTTTTATCGCATTTGTCCGTGTAAACGCTTCAGCTAAACTATTTTATCTAATGGCTTATTATGTCAAACAATAAAAGAGTAGCACTCATTTACCACCACAAATATCAATATCGTACTGTAGGTTAAATATTACCAGACAAACGACTAACGTTTCTTACATTTTATTGCTGGATTGCGTGCATGGAGACACATAATGCACGCACAGCCTCCAGTTTCCGAGCCATTAATGTAGGATTTTTCAAGAAATTGTCTATTTGAATGGAACGGATAGGAAATTAATATACGAACGATACGGTGCACAACGTTGTGACTGTGTATATGTTACCATATCACTAGTGATAATTGAAGTGTTTCTTTCATTTTACGTTTTTTATATCAGGTAGTAGGTAACAGTTCATAAACGACACAATTTTAATAATAAATACCCAACTCGCGCGTGATCTTCATTGAAAAAGAATTGATCTTACATTCCGGTAAAATACGAATAAGTACCTACGAGGCACAACTTGCTGACGAACTTTGTGGAGAACATCCCTCACATTTAAGGCAAAATCTTTCTTAATTTCCGGTATAATTTAATGAACAATTGGCAAATATCCACTCCTACTTTTTCCACTGAAATGTCAATCAGTTTCTTTAAAATCTTTTGTCATGCTGGCAAAATTTCATACTCAAAAAAGAGGTCCAGACTATAGGTCAGCCCAGCGTGAGCTAAGGATTGATGAACTTGACCTACGCCAGGCCAAAAAAACTCATGTATACATTTTGAGGTGTTCATCAGAAGATTTGTGCGCAGAGCAATCAAGAAGTGAAAAATTAAATTATACAAGCGATAGGCCAGACCAAACAGATAAATTGAAGCTAAAGCCAAATTATTCGAAAACCTAGTCAATGGTAAAATATTTCACAGCCTGTTGGTAGTAATAAGGCATAGCCTTATTAATAAAGGTAATAATTTCATCTTCTTCGACAAACGGGTTCATAATGCGATGAAAGGAATTTCCGGGCGAATTAAAATGACGAATAGCTTTTTTCAGTACAGCTGGCGTCATGTCTCAAATTTACGCATCTATTTCCCTCTTGTTTTCTTAAAGTGGAGAACTTTAAAGGAACGCAAAAATCAATGGAGTCCACACTGTGACCGCGCTTTCGCAACTTGAAATACAGTCACATCATCATACAGAATTAAGCAGTATATCGAAGGCAGTACCAATATTAATAGTTTTCGCTGGGTAAAAATACCCTCCTTGGGTATTACTTCCTACAGTATTGCCCTTGTCCTCGAAGAAAACTGACTGTAACTCCGCGACGCCCCCCTCAAAAGAAAAGAGTTTTTGTCTACCGTCTCAATTCTAGTGATTGTAAGGATAGGCCTCTCCTTCCTAGGATCAAGGAGCATGAAAACGCTCGGAGAGTTCGCCTCATTACCAAAATGCTCTCGCAGATTATGCTGAGGGTAAGAGTACTTCATTATCGAAACTGACCATAAAACTTTGGATAAATTAGAAGAAATTGAAATCAATGATAATTTTAGATGAGTCAACGACCTTATTTACATTTTCCTCCTAGTCTACCCTCCCATTCGTGCGTACGCTCACGCCTGACTCACCGTCAGTTTAATTCTTTTCTTCTCTCTTTCGTTGATTGTTTGTATTCAGTTCGTTTTCTTTCTGTCTGATGATGCAACTGGTAAACCGTTTTAAAACCGCGGTCAAAATAAATAATTTTTCAATTAATTTTTGCGTTTCTGTGAAGCTCTTCACTTCAAGAAAGTTTACGACTCGTAACAAAAATATAAATTTTATTCTCTTGCCTTGTTTGAGCCCTTTCTATTACTGGAAGAAATACTCTTGTTCCAGGAGCATCAAGTACTCATGGTGTGACCCCTCCTCTTGAAAATAGTTTGATTAATTGTCTTTTTTTTCTTGTCAACAGGAGGCCTGTTCTATGGCAAAGTCTTTTTAATTATTTTGACGGACCGGCCTCCGTCGTTCATCATTAGCCGTGTAGCAACCTATCCTAATAGAGGAGTTGGACTTGAAAAAATCTCGACTTCCAAGCTAGGGGAGGATCAGGAAAAATTTTCACTCCAAAATTGTACATATAGTGGGGGGGGGGGGTATAGATAGGAAAGAAGCTTAGAAAAAAAAAACGAAATTTCTTCAAGTCTGACTTCACTTCTTCTGCTCAAGAAATGGAATGTATAAGCAAGTTCCACTAGTACAGTGTACATAGCTTGGTGTCCAGATTTCTAGGCGTGACCACTTTGACGCGGAAACTGCAAAGCACAGTATTTTTTGCGCGATATCGATGCTTCATAGTATCCTGATAACGCTGACAATGCGTGAAAGCTGCACAATTGCACTCTGTTCGAAACCACGGACAATTTTGTGTTAGAAATATTCAACTGCGATTTCGAAATGTACATCATTAAAGACAATTGACGCAGAAGAAATGCAAACAAAATGTCAATATTGATTTGCATATCAAAATGATAGTCGCGCTGGGCTTTCTTCCCGTAAGTTATATTGGTGCTGGTTTGAGGAGGTGGAAGACTACGTCGATGAATCCTCGCGACCTGGGTTGAATTCCGTAGAAGCTGATGACATTGGACGCCGGGCGAAGAGGATCTACGTTTCGAGCGAAAAAATGAGATGTTTATTATGGGGCAGTGAATAGTGATGACAGAACAAACAACGCAGTGGAGGGGCAGCCACCATCGAATTCATACCGAATTGGGATACATCCAACGCCCTGAGAGGAGTGAACAACCTTTCAAAAAGCGGAAATACGTGGTTATGAAGAATTAGGATGCTTACAATATTATGATGAAGTTTTCCGAATAGGCGGAGGACTAGTAAATCGACATCCTCCGGGTGTCTTCTGGGCAACGCTAATAGACACACAAGACTTTTGCATCTTCACGAGGAAGTGGCATACGTAACCAAAATGGCCACGTCGGCGTGTACTTTTTGAAACTCCAATTTTGAATTCAATTCTTAACATCAAAACCAACTCGCCCCAGGCCTCACGTCTCTCCAGGAGTGATTGTAGGTGAGAGTAACGTATAAAACATAACGCATCCTAGAACTCCATTTAAGGCTTCAGGAAAATTCTCGAGCTTTGCGAGGCCACCCCCTCCCGTGTTGATGATTACGAAAGAGGGAGGGCGAACTAGTTTCCTCTATACACACCAGACGAAGAGTGATGGGAGAACGAGCGGAACGGTGAGCTCCTATGAGCTACCCAAGTCAACATACAATATACTCCGAGAGCTCGTTAGTCTTACATTTAGTGTACTGGACTAGACAAAGAATAGGGGTGAATGAGTGGAGCGAGTGGGCCCCTGAGAACTAGTCAGCTTAAGAAGCAATAAATCAAACTTACTCGTGTACTAGACTAAGGAAACAGATGAGCGAGCAGAGCAAGATATAAAGACATAAAAACATGACCTTCATTATACGGCTCCGCCAAAACATTTCCAAAAACTGAACCTTTATTTTTTATTTCTATAAAATTGTTCCCTTCATTTCTAGATTCTAAGCGTATGGAACCGCTCATAAATTACGTGAGGTGATTTTTGCGATTTATTGACCCTCCCCTACCACCCACTAATCTCACGTACGAGTTTTCAAAATGCTCATTTTTGTACCAAAAACATTAATTTGTGCTTGATTGCGTTAGATTGCAGTCATATTTCATTAGAAAGATTGTATTCTTGAACCTAAAAAAAAAAAAAATGCGTAACATTTCCCAAGATCCCTCAATATAAGATTTGTTCAGATTATGACAGACCACCTACCTTCCCTCCTAAGAAAACAAATTAAAACGCTATACTATTCATGTTTTTTGTATGATTTGAGTTTTGCACAATAACAAAGTTAGTCAGGTAGGAATCTGTGACTTTCGTAAAAATATTTTCAAACAGAAAATCTCATCTAGAATTTGACTGGGTGAAGATTTTTTCTGAACAACCTTGGCAGTATCATGCAATATGATGTGCTGCAAAGGTTCTCGAACTGGGGGCCGCGAAGAATAAAAGAAATAATAATAGAAGTCTAATCGAATAGAAAAGAATAATTGTACCGAAGGATCCATGTATAATGAAAATTTCTCAGTGAGAGGGCCGTGGAAAAGTGACAAGCCATCGGGAAGGTCCGCAGCCTCGGAAACTTTGAGAACCACCTATTATGCTTGCAAAAGCAAAATATATCCATTGAGAAAGATTTTTACATTGCAACGTAATCAGTAAAAACTTGGACATCTTCAACTTTATATTTTTATAATCTTTTAGGTGTTATCCCAAAAAAGTACTTGCAATCTGGTTCAAGCGAAATTTTTCAGACTTCCCAGAAGGAGCATTTGAAATTATATCAAAACAGATAAAAGATTTACAATTTTGTTCCCCAGAAAGAGGAATGAGAAGCCTCTCTCTTTTTTATTTTTCAACTCCTCGATCAAAGGCTTGGCTTATAATGAAAAATCCACGGTCTTTTAGTATTCATATTTTCCCACCCAGTGAATGACCACAGACATACCTTACCACTTGAGACGTGGTCAAAAATTTATGGAATCAACGAAATAATAACAAAAAATGAACATACAGCTTTCAAAGGACAGCAACTGAAAGAAAAAGTTTCGTCGTTTCAAGAATAAGGCACCCACAAAGGTGTTGATAAAGTTGTAAGTTAGTCAATAATCAATGCATTTAGCTTACGACAAATTATAACATATAATTCTGTGTCTCAAAAGTCACGTCTCCCATGTAGGTCTGCTGATGTTGTTTACATATTGACCAAAATTCAGGTCTCTACCCTCTCAATCAGTGTCGTCGAGGAGATCTACGTTTCTACGACGTGTATCTTAATCTATACTTCGAAAAATTCCCTACTACTTTCAGAATACAGTGCCCGTGAAAACACAGACGAATCAACACAATGCCACAACATTAGGAGCGATTCTTAAATCGCAAATCAATGAAAAATTCTCAACTTTTTATAAACAAATACATACAGGTCAAAATTCTACTCGCATCAAGAAAAGCAAGATATGAAGTTTAAGTCAAGTTTTAAAAAATAAAAGAGGATTGCCCGCTCACGACACATTCATCTTCACTAACTCGTGCACTAGTTGTGCACTTCGTGTTTGACACATTTTAAAAACATAACTTTCAAGAATACGATAATATTATACTGTAGCGCCTCTCGATGCTAATAATTCTTGCACTGCCAATTTACAAGGTGCACTCAGAACGATAAATACTTCTACAGCCCAAGAGACGAGAAGGGTAAGCTAAGCGGCTTATTGACAAGTTAATGTACTTCCCCGTGAACTTCAATTTGCTGCACATCCGCGTCAGAAAATAGTTTTAAAATGAACTAGAGTAATCAATGCGTTTAAGACGACGAAAATAAAAAATTTTAAATGTCGAATGCCGTAAGTAATCGATTTTCGGTACGCGATATTTAATTAGACCCGGGTGAAAGCTATTATTATTCACCTTTTCAGTACACATTTCGACTAAATGGAGGTAAACGGATTATAGCAATTACTACGGAACTACATCAACAAAGGAAAATATTAAGCTACTTTGAAAATTTGAAAAGAAATACCGACCTGTGACAACGATTGATTCTTTATCGTGTAATCGAACGGTTTCATCCGCCTCGATGGCGAAAACACACATTAAATAAATAAAACCAAGTAAATAAATCTTACGCATAATATCTCGACTTTCTTTTCTTTTTCCGCACAAAATAAATACATATACGTAAAATTTTTTTTATTGACTCGAACCCCTTAAAATTAACGAATATACTCGAATTATTAATGGAAATTCATCTCTTAGTAAATGCAATATTGACAATTGAAATTATAGACCTGAGTGTGAATTTGAGACGGAATGATATCGAGTAATTAATTTTTTTATTTCCCCAAAAAATTTCAACGAGCACATAAACCGCGAACAATAGAGGAAAAATATGGTAATTCGGAAAATTAAGGTAAAAATCACGTGGTAATTCGAGTACGTATACGCAGATGTTCGAAGTCAGAAGTTGATGGCCTTAGCTGGAGAGCACATCGTGTAACTGGTTTGCTCGCGAAGCTAGTAAATAGTGACTTTTGAACAGTGCAACAGTCAACAGGTTCATTAGTTCCAATCCGATCCCTCAATGCTTAGAGAAGTGGTGGAAGGCGTTTGTGACTCAAACGGAATTTGTAATTAAGGAAAGAATGAGTAATAATAATAATGATAATAATAAAAATTCATCCACGAAAAATGTCGCTTCATTTTGTGCTATTGAAAAATATGCAGCGCGTGCTTCTGTCGCCGAATGCAATACAATTATTTATTTTTTTTATTCTTACTACTCTCTAAATCTATTCCGAATGACAACGAATATCGACGACGCTCGACATACGTCGCGTCGTGCGCGCGAGCCTATCACGTGGCAATGTACACTCGGTACAGAGAGAAAAGAATGTACCGACAAATCCCCACACTATTATTATATCTGCAATCGGAAATAAATTACTCAGAAGGTCAATTCATATGTGTGAAGTAATGCCCAATTTATTTATTTCTGTTACTATTATTTGGTAATACTATCATTATTAATAATACTAGATGATTTGTTGCACAAACGATAATAAGAAATGTGTAAGATCTGCAGATAAGCCAACTTCGAAAAAGTGAGAAAAGTTTCAAATGTAATTATCTGAGAACAAGGGAAGAAGAGAAATTTTTTCTATTTCATCTATACTGTATACGTGTAATAGGAAGACAGGCAAAAAAGACGAATGTGATGAAGCCTATTTTCCTCCAAGTTATAGGTACTTGGATTACGCGTTCTTACCGATATTTCAGGGGACCTGTTCTATGGGAGATTCTTTCAAAAAAATCACTCGACACCGAACGATGTCCGCGACCAAACAAAACTGGTCTAACACCATTGGCAAAAATGGTCCAAGTGACTCGAAAAATTTTAAATTTTGAGCCATAGTATTTGATAGGAGGAGGACTTTGAGAAAAATTTTGAATGGTCCAAGTCCCCATCCTATCATACGTAGCTCAAAGGTTGAACTTGGAAAATATCGACTCTCGGACCATATAGTATATGATAGAGAGGGTACTAAATGATGAAAAAGTGACTTGAAAAGATGTTTACTTTCGCCCCTATACATACACACCATGATACAAGGGACTAAGGAAAACCTACCAATCTTCATGATTTAGGTTTTGAATTCTCAATACCAAAACCAATTCAACCCATAAAACAGGTTCTCTGTGTTCCTCGTTTAACTTCGTGAAGAAAGTTGTCGTTTTTCATCATCATTTCAATTCACAAGCTCTTAATTGCACTCGGATCTTGAGCTTGACGGAGAATCCATTTTAGGTGTGTTGAGTGTTATTTGCTGCTTTCAGCTGAGAGATAATGTTTTTGAAGGATTGGAAATCGTCAACAAGGATCGTTTCCATAGACAGTGAAATGGAGTGGGTGTAGCGGAGAGAAGCTACAGATGAACAAGCGAAAATGCAAGAAAACAGGGAAAGATTCGAAAGAAGGGGAGCGTGAGTAAGTTGCGTGCGACCAATTCGAAGGCGAGTGAGGTAGATTCATTCACGGTGGGATTTTCGGTGTGATGAAATCTTCGCGAATGGTAATGGTTTTAAATGGGCTTATTTATTTGATGGGATCTGACTTTGTCAAAGTGTGATCCATTCGTCCGTAATTTTGGGATGGATGGAGTGGGTGAGATCATTTTTGGTGGGAAGAAGACAACAGTTGATTTGTGGAAGTTCTGGCGGCTAAATCTATTTTTTCGTTGCCTTATTGGAACCCCGTATGACAGAGGACCCAGATGAAAGTTATGTCAATGACAGGCTTATGAAGAGATAATGGATGCGTGAGACGAGAAAAGTGTGTAGAGTGTATATTATAAATAACCGTTAAGCCGGATAAGATGTCAGCGGCGATCAGAAAAGTGGTTTGGTGGGAAAGGGAGGGTCAGCATTGTTTTTAAGCAAAGAAAGATGGCTTGATCTTCGGCTGTTGAAATTTATACGGAGTCGGGGTTCGATGAAAAAAGATTTGCTTGTCAATTGAAGCGAAACCAACATGGTTTTCGATATCTGATCCATCAGTGAAACAAAGGGTAAGTATTTCTAGAAAAAGAGCGCAGTAAATTGCGGCTTTGGTAGATTTTTTGGGTAGTTGGCGGACTAAGTAAGGACCAAGAAGGTAATGTGGGAAATACGGAAATAGAAGTAAAAATTTTCGTGAAGGGAATGGGCGAGAAAGTAGAGCTTGTTGTGGAAAATATTGCGATACAGAGGACGATTTAAGGTGGAGTTGTAACATGTGGTTTGAGGAAGTTGTAAGACATAGAAGTTGAAAAGAACCTAAATCTGAAGAAAAAAAATTCTTGCATAGGCAAATGAATAAAGATCATGTTTTATGTCTTGAGGTAGCATGCTTCGCTCGTTTGCCTCCCTTCTTGGTCTAGTATAAGTCTTGTTTAGAATGTGTGAGGCTAATGGATTTTGGAGGGCTCACTTCTTGATCTAGTAAAAGTCTACTTTAGAATACGTTAGACTAATGCTTTTGAAAGCTCACTCCCTCCGCTCGTTCGCCCACTTCTTGGTCTAGTATAAGTCTCCTTGAGAATATGTTAAGCTAATGGTTTTTGGAGGGCTCATTCCCCCCACTAGTTCGACCCTCTTCTAATAGCTTTTAGGGGCTCACTTACGGTCTTCATGGTCTAGTATACAATTTTTTGGGGTACTAGCTTCCAAGAGCTCACTGTCCTTGGTTTAGTACATCGTATATCAAGTCTCAGGGCTGCCAGTTGGTAGTTTCAAAAATCCGTATCCGCCCTGAAAGCAAATTTCTACGGACTTCGATTGATCCATTAATAACAATCAGGAGAAAGGTATCTTTCATAATAGTAGCTTAGGTACTTTTCCCTTGATCGACTCAATATTAAGGAATACTGCACCCCCATAACGAACAGGAGAAAATTATCTCTCGTTTCTGTGTCTGAGGTACCTTTCCCTTGATCGCAAGAAATCCGTATTGTATGTAAAATCTATAAAAAAAAGAAAAATCCGTATCTTTTTCGAGGACCAAAAATCCGTAGATCTGGCATCCTGGCTATAATTTATGATGAAAGCTAAACCTACTACAGCTGCCTGGAATGGGCCCACTTCTTGGTCTGTTCTTTAGCTTTCATTTTACTGGACCTTATACGCTGTATACCAGGCTTATAATAGCTAAGCTGTAGCCTAGTATAAAGGAGACTCAAGAAAGGATACAGTATACAGGATTCCTAGACCTAGGATGAAGCTAGTATGTTAGTTTACTGCATAGATCAAAGAGAGACCTAGTTACTTTGTCCCCCTTCTCCCTCTAGTATTAGTTGAACTAGTATAATCCCAGTATAAAGCTAGTATAAAAGTAGTACAATACAGGGGAGGCCCTCGCCTAGTTCATCTCCAGTATAGTATACGTCTTTGTGATAGTATAATACCATTTCCTATACTAGAAAACTGTACAGACGCTCGGACGCCTGGATGCAAATTTTGGAATCAGGGGTAGGGCTGAGGTTCGACGTTAAAAATTTTACAAGTCTCAAGGTCATCCGTACGGACGCATTTTCGAGATCCAGGGGGTAGAGAAAAAACACAAAACATGTCAATACTGGGTAAACAATTATCCACTTTAAATATAAATTCTTAGAAAAAGGCTGGTAGTTATGCTTGACTTAGAGACCCGGTACTCCTATTTCAATACACTACATACCGTCAGCAAGCCTCGTTAAACTCCTGCTTCAACAGTATCTAGTACACCGTATATCAGGGCCGGATTAAGGAGGGAAGCAAGGGAGCCATGGCCCCGGGCCCCCGTGAAAATGGGGCCTCCACCACACATAAAAACAAAAAAGATACACAGAAAGGTGGAAGCGACAGCCCCACCAGCACTGGCCCTCCCAAGGAAAACCTCTTAATCCGGCCCTGCGTATATTAGGCTAAACGTAACATCTTTCGTGAGGAAAACTTGATGATGTCATCACCCTGTGACGGTATCACCTCTAACCTTGAGACGTATGCACTTTTCTTACGTCATCAACCCAACTTCAGGGACGTAATCACCCCTAACTCTAAACTATGCACTTCTGTGACGTCATCAAACCGTGATATGATCCCAGCATCACATATTCCAATTGAAAACAACGGCTCTCCTGACGAAATTAGGCAAGGAACTTATTGGAGACTCTTTTCTATGAGGCAAATTAGTAGTGATATTGAGAATTGAGATCAAAATTGAAACTAAATCAAGATTAGAAGAGGTAGGTTGTTGGTAAATGAAAAACTCAAGGGAAAAATTTCGATCACCTCGTCGATCCGCCCCCTCTAATATTACCCTTGCACGTAAGTATCGTGTCTTTCGTGAATTAAGATTGATTTTTTTATTCCTAATCCTCTCCGACATTCAAAATGTTTTCAATTCTATCTCCTTTAATGATTAAAATGATTAAAATACATCCGACTCCTATGATGGTCGAAATTTTTCAAGTCCTCCTCGTATCGCCATCAGGGAGGGATACAGTGGACATATTCCCCATTGTTTATTCTTCCGAAAACATTCTGATATTACAGTAGTCAAGGTTTTCTTTTCCATCAATATCTGTGCACGAATACGTATCTAACAGCTGTAGAGAAAGGAACCAAAAGGCATTCCTTCAAATAAGAATTTGTATGCTGCAAGGTAGATACGAATTTGGAGATAGCTTCTGAAAATTTGGAAATGTTAAAAGCTTCGTTAATAGAGACATGTTGGAGGTTGCAAAATAAAATAAGAAAGGAAAGCTTTTGAAACAAATGAGTCCATTGTACCATAACGGTGGGAGAAATAGGTAAGGGTGTACATCGCAAGTATGGCGACGCTCATTTTCCCGCGGGGACTGAAAAGAATACAGATGACGTAAATGTAAGCAGATCATGTTCGAAGCACGGTGTACCTACGTGATTTTCCACTGACACTTGTGACTTGTTCATAGCTTCAAACGTTTCATTATTGGCCTAAATACATCGATAAGAAAAAAACAGCTGAAATCGGGTTTCTTTCTGATTGTAGACGATGATGATTATTTTTTTTATGTCAATATTTTCGAGGAAGAAAAACAAAACAAGATTGACCCTGAAATAGTTCAACAATGACTGATCAAAGATGATGTGTACTTGTCTGGCTCACGAGTCACAAGTGTCTGATTGCATATTCGTTCATTGTATACCGGTGCGTCGTCACACGGTATAATGCAATAATCGATGATGAATGCACGGAAAGTTTACAGAAGAGTGCGCAGAATAATGCACAAAAAGATGATGAGAATATAAAATGCGGAATCTGTGAAATTGATTATATAAATTGAAACTTATGAACCTTTATAAGGAATGAGAGTCGTGCCGAAAATAATCTTTAAGTTAAACCTACAATGCAAATACCTAGTTCAGATTATCTTCTCGTACCTCAGTTATACACGTTTCTTTTTTTGTGGCGTTTGCAATATCAAGTTTTGTCATGAGGTACGTACTCGTACGTCTGTAACTAGACTGTATACATTTTGGCTTTCTTAAATCTCCATTGATATCGATTAAAAAGGTGGATCTCTGGAAAATTTCTACTTATACAGCATGACGCTTTTCAGTGAACCATTCAGTAATTTTCCAGTATATCTGAGATACAGTCATTCCATTTTCAGTTTAAATTGATGAGGGAAATGCAATATATGGCATGGATGAACTGAATACCGGTGAATTCTTGAGGATAGGTTTAAAAAAAAAAGACATTATTTTCAGGCCACCGAATTTAGAAGGCTCGATCCCCAAAGACGAAAATGCTCCTGAGCTGTGATTGGTGGAAAGAATTGCCATAGTCCTCTACCTAGTCCTAATTACAAAGGAAACTTGCAAGATTCAGTTGATGGCAAGATGTACCCTCGAAATATCGATGGAGAGACGCACAGAGAAACATAGTTTAAGATTCTCAAATATTCATACATACAACTATTGAGACTAGACAAAGTATACAGCGTTTTCTTTGAGCAATAGTTTCTGAAGCAAAATCCTGGACAACTTTTGACCTACTGACAACTTTCAAATTCCAATCTATGGAAGGAAGGAGCAGCCTAGGTCATATTATAGGCCTAGTGACATTCATACCACAGCATCTCAACCCCTGCCACCGAATTTATAAGGCTCGATCCCCAAAGACGAAAATGCTCCTGAGCTGTGATTGGTGGAAAGAATTGCCATAGTCCTCTACCTAGTCCTAATTACAAAGGAAACTTGCAAGATTCAGTTGATGGCAAGATGTACCCTCGAAATATCGATGGAGAGACGCACAGAGAAACATAGTTTAAGATTCTGAAATATTCATACATACAACTATTGAGACTAGACAAAGTATACAGCGTTTTCTTTGAGCAATAGTTTCTGAAGCAAAATCCTGGACAACTTTTGACCTACTGACAACTTTCAAATTCCAATCTATGGAAGGGAGGGGCAGCCTAGGTCATATTATAGGCCTAGTGACATTCATACCACAGCATCTCAACCCCTTGAAGAGCTTTGAACCATTCAGTAATTTTCTAGTATTTCTGAGATACAGTCATTCCATTTTCAGTTTAAATTGATGAGGGAAATGCAATATATGGCATGGATGAACTGAATACCGGTGAATTCTTGAGGATAGGTTTAAAAAAAAAAGACATTATTTTCAGGCCACCGAATTTAGAAGGCTCGATCCCCAAAGACGAAAATGCTCCTGAGCTGTGATTGGTGGAAAGAATTGCCATAGTCCTCTACCTAGTCCTAATTACAAAGGAAACTTGCAAGATTCAGTTGATGGCAAGATGTACCCTCGAAATATCGATGGAGAGACGCACAGAGAAACATAGTTTAAGATTCTCAAATATTCATACATACAACTATTGAGACTAGACAAAGTATACAGCGTTTTCTTTGAGCAATAGTTTCTGAAGCAAAATCCTGGACAACTTTTGACCTACTGACAACTTTCAAATTCCAATCTATGGAAGGAAGGAGCAGCCTAGGTCATATTATAGGCCTAGTGACATTCATACCACAGCATCTCAACCCCTTGAAGAGCTTTGAACCATTCAGTAATTTTCTAGTATTTCTGAGATACAGTCATTCCATTTTCAGTTTAAATTGATGAGGGAAATGCAATATATGGCATGGATGAACTGAATACCGGTGAATTCTTGAGGATAGGTTTAAAAAAAAAAGACATTATTTTCAGGCCCCCAGTATTTATAAGGCTCGATCCCCAAAGACGAAAATGCTCCTGAGCCGTGATTGGGGAAAGAATATCCATAGTCCTCTACCTAGTCCTAATTACAAAGGAAAGTTGCAAGATTCAGTTGATGGCAAGATGTACCCTCGAAATATCGATGGAGAGACGCACAGAGAAACATAGTTTAAGATTCTCAAATATTCATACATACAACTATTGAGACTAGACAAAGTATACAGCGTTTTCTTTGAGCAATAGTTTCTGAAGCAAAATCCTGGACAACTTTTGACATACTGACAACTTTCAAATTCCAATCTATGGAAGGGAGGGGCAGCCTAGGTCATATTATAGGCCTAGTGACATTCATACCACAGCATCTCAACCCCTTGAAGAGCTTTGAACCATTCAGTAATTTTCTAGTATTTCTGAGATACAGTCATTCCATTTTCAGTTTAAATTGATGAGGGAAATGCAATATATGGCATGGATGAACTGAATACCGGTGAATTCTTGAGGATAGGTTTAAAAAAAAAAGACATTATTTTCAGGCCCCCAGTATTTATAAGGCTCGATCCCCAAAGACGAAAATGCTCCTGAGCCGTGATTGGGGAAAGAATTGCCATAGTCCTCTACCTAGTCCTAATTACAAAGGAAAGTTGCAAGATTCAGTTGATGGCAAGTTGTACCCTAGAAATATCGATGGAGAGACGAACAGAGAAACATAGTTCAAGATTCTGAAATATTCATACATACAACTATTGAGACTAGACAAAGTATACAGCGTTTTCTTTGAGCAATAGTTTCTGAAGCAAAATCCTGGACAACTTTTGACCTACTGACAACTTTCAAATTCCAATCTATGGAAGGAAGGAGCAGCCTAGGTCATATTATAGGCCTAGTGACATTCATACCACAGCATCTCAACCCCTGCCACCGAATTTATAAGGCTCGATCCCCAAAGACGAAAATGCTCCTGAGCCGTGATTGGGGAAAGAATTGCCATAGTCCTCTACCTAGTCCTAATTACAAAGGAAAGTTGCAAGATTCAGTTGATGGCAAGATGTACCCTCGAAATATCGATGGAGAGACGCACAGAGAAACATAGTTTAAGATTCTGAAATATTCATACATACAACTATTGAGACTAGACAAAGTATACAGCGTTTTCTTTGAGCAATAGTTTCTGAAGCAAAATCCTGGACAACTTTTGACATACTGACAACTTTCAAATTCCAATCTATGGAAGGGAGGATCAGCCTAGGTCATATTATAGGCCTAGTGACATTCATACCACAGCATCTCAACCCCTTGAAGAGCTTTGAACCATTCAGTAATTTTCTAGTATTTCTGAGATACAGTCATTCCATTTTCAGTTTAAATTGATGAGGGAAATGCAATATATGGCATGGATGAACTGAATACCGGTGAATTCTTGAGGATAGGTTAAAAAAACAAAGACATTACTTTTCAGGCCACCGAATTTATAAGGCTCGATCCCCAAAGACGAAAAAGCTCCTGAGCCGTGATTGGGGAAAGAATTGCCATAGTCCTCTACCTAGTCCTAATTACAAAGGAAAGTTGCAAGATTCAGTTGATGGCAAGTTGTACCCTAGAAATATCGATGGAGAGACGAACAGAGAAACATAGTTTAAGATTCTGAAATATTCATACATACAACTATTGAGACTAGACAAAGTATACAGCGTTTTCTTTGAGCAATAGTTTCTGAAGCAAAATCCTGGACAACTTTTGACCTACTGACAACTTTCAAATTCCAATCTATGGAAGGAAGGAGCAGCCTAGGTCATATTATAGGCCTAGTGACATTCATACCACAGCATCTCAACCCCTTGAAGAGCTTTGAACCATTCAGTAATTTTCTAGTATTTCTGAGATACAGTCATTCCATTTTCAGTTTAAATTGATGAGGGAAATGCAATATATGGCATGGATGAACTGAATACCGGTGAATTCTTGAGGATAGGTTTAAAAAAAAAAGACATTATTTTCAGGCCCCCAGTATTTATAAGGCTCGATCCCCAAAGACGAAAATGCTCCTGAGCCGTGATTGGGGAAAGAATATCCATAGTCCTCTACCTAGTCCTAATTACAAAGGAAAGTTGCAAGATTCAGTTGATGGCAAGATGTACCCTCGAAATATCGATGGAGAGACGCACAGAGAAACATAGTTTAAGATTCTCAAATATTCATACATACAACTATTGAGACTAGACAAAGTATACAGCGTTTTCTTTGAGCAATAGTTTCTGAAGCAAAATCCTGGACAACTTTTGACATACTGACAACTTTCAAATTCCAATCTATGGAAGGGAGGGGCAGCCTAGGTCATATTATAGGCCTAGTGACATTCATACCACAGCATCTCAACCCCTTGAAGAGCTTTGAACCATTCAGTAATTTTCTAGTATTTCTGAGATACAGTCATTCCATTTTCAGTTTAAATTGATGAGGGAAATGCAATATATGGCATGGATGAACTGAATACCGGTGAATTCTTGAGGATAGGTTTAAAAAAAAAAGACATTATTTTCAGGCCCCCAGTATTTATAAGGCTCGA
Organism: Aspidiotus destructor; assembly: GCA_035079395.1. Lineage (NCBI taxonomy): Eukaryota > Metazoa > Arthropoda > Insecta > Hemiptera > Diaspididae > Aspidiotus > Aspidiotus destructor. The sequence goes on along the minus strand of JAVHKZ010000003.1, from coordinate 1,389,053 downwards.
TCCCCAAAGACGAAAATGCTCCTGAGCCGTGATTGGGGAAAGAATTGCCATAGTCCTCTACCTAGTCCTAATTACAAAGGAAAGTTGCAAGATTCAGTTGATGGCAAGTTGTACCCTAGAAATATCGATGGAGAGACGAACAGAGAAACATAGTTCAAGATTCTGAAATATTCATACATACAACTATTGAGACTAGACAAAGTATACAGCGTTTTCTTTGAGCAATAGTTTCTGAAGCAAAATCCTGGACAACTTTTGACCTACTGACAACTTTCAAATTCCAATCTATGGAAGGAAGGAGCAGCCTAGGTCATATTATAGGCCTAGTGACATTCATACCACAGCATCTCAACCCCTGCCACCGAATTTATAAGGCTCGATCCCCAAAGACGAAAATGCTCCTGAGCCGTGATTGGGGAAAGAATTGCCATAGTCCTCTACCTAGTCCTAATTACAAAGGAAAGTTGCAAGATTCAGTTGATGGCAAGATGTACCCTCGAAATATCGATGGAGAGACGCACAGAGAAACATAGTTTAAGATTCTGAAATATTCATACATACAACTATTGAGACTAGACAAAGTATACAGCGTTTTCTTTGAGCAATAGTTTCTGAAGCAAAATCCTGGACAACTTTTGACATACTGACAACTTTCAAATTCCAATCTATGGAAGGGAGGATCAGCCTAGGTCATATTATAGGCCTAGTGACATTCATACCACAGCATCTCAACCCCTTGAAGAGCTTTGAACCATTCAGTAATTTTCTAGTATTTCTGAGATACAGTCATTCCATTTTCAGTTTAAATTGATGAGGGAAATGCAATATATGGCATGGATGAACTGAATACCGGTGAATTCTTGAGGATAGGTTAAAAAAACAAAGACATTACTTTTCAGGCCACCGAATTTATAAGGCTCGATCCCCAAAGACGAAAAAGCTCCTGAGCCGTGATTGGGGAAAGAATTGCCATAGTCCTCTACCTAGTCCTAATTACAAAGGAAAGTTGCAAGATTCAGTTGATGGCAAGATGTACCCTCGAAATATCGATGGAGAGACGCACAGAGAAACATAGTTTAAGATTCTCAAATATTCATACATACAACTATTGAGACTAGACAAAGTATACAGCGTTTTCTTTGAGCAATAGTTTCTGAAGCAAAATCCTGGACAACTTTTGACATACTGACAACTTTCAAATTCCAATCTATGGAAGGGAGGGGCAGCCTAGGTCATATTATAGGCCTAGTGACATTCATACCACAGCATCTCAACCCCTTGAAGAGCTTTGAACCATTCAGTAATTTTCTAGTATTTCTGAGATACAGTCATTCCATTTTCAGTTTAAATTGATGAGGGAAATGCAATATATGGCATGGATGAACTGAATACCGGTGAATTCTTGAGGATAGGTTTAAAAAAAAAAGACATTATTTTCAGGCCCCCAGTATTTATAAGGCTCGATCCCCAAAGACGAAAAAGCTCCTGAGCCGTGATTGGGGAAAGAATTGCCATAGTCCTCTACCTAGTCCTAATTACAAAGGAAAGTTGCAAGATTCAGTTGATGGCAAGTTGTACCCTAGAAATATCGATGGAGAGACGAACAGAGAAACATAGTTTAAGATTCTGAAATATTCATACATACAACTATTGAGACTAGACAAAGTATACAGCGTTTTCTTTGAGCAATAGTTTCTGAAGCAAAATCCTGGACAACTTTTGACCTACTGACAACTTTCAAATTCCAATCTATGGAAGGAAGGAGCAGCCTAGGTCATATTATAGGCCTAGTGACATTCATACCACAGCATCTCAACCCCTGCCACCGAATTTATAAGGCTCGATCCCCAAAGACGAAAATGCTCCTGAGCCGTGATTGGGGAAAGAATTGCCATAGTCCTCTACCTAGTCCTAATTACAAAGGAAAGTTGCAAGATTCAGTTGATGGCAAGATGTACCCTCGAAATATCGATGGAGAGACGCACAGAGAAACATAGTTTAAGATTCTCAAATATTCATACATACAACTATTGAGACTAGACAAAGTATACAGCGTTTTCTTTGAGCAATAGTTTCTGAAGCAAAATCCTGGACAACTTTTGACATACTGACAACTTTCAAATTCCAATCTATGGAAGGGAGGGGCAGCCTAGGTCATATTATAGGCCTAGTGACATTCATACCACAGCATCTCAACCCCTTGAAGAGCTTTGAACCATTCAGTAATTTTCTAGTATTTCTGAGATACAGTCATTCCATTTTCAGTTTAAATTGATGAGGGAAATGCAATATATGGCATGGATGAACTGAATACCGGTGAATTCTTGAGGATAGGTTTAAAAAAAAAAGACATTATTTTCAGGCCCCCAGTATTTATAAGGCTCGATCCCCAAAGACGAAAATGCTCCTGAGCCGTGATTGGGGAAAGAATTGCCATAGTCCTCTACCTAGTCCTAATTACAAAGGAAAGTTGCAAGATTCAGTTGATGGCAAGTTGTACCCTAGAAATATCGATGGAGAGACGAACAGAGAAACATAGTTTAAGATTCTGAAATATTCATACATACAACTATTGAGACTAGACAAAGTATACAGCGTTTTCTTTGAGCAATAGTTTCTGAAGCAAAATCCTGGACAACTTTTGACCTACTGACAACTTTCAAATTCCAATCTATGGAAGGAAGGAGCAGCCTAGGTCATATTATAGGCCTAGTGACATTCATACCACAGCATCTCAACCCCTGCCACCGAATTTATAAGGCTCGATCCCCAAAGACGAAAATGCTCCTGAGCTGTGATTGGTGGAAAGAATTGCCATAGTCCTCTACCTAGTCCTAATTACAAAGGAAACTTGCAAGATTCAGTTGATGGCAAGATGTACCCTCGAAATATCGATGGAGAGACGCACAGAGAAACATAGTTTAAGATTCTGAAATATTCATACATACAACTATTGAGACTAGACAAAGTATACAGCGTTTTCTTTGAGCAATAGTTTCTGAAGCAAAATCCTGGACAACTTTTGACCTACTGACAACTTTCAAATTCCAATCTATGGAAGGGAGGGGCAGCCTAGGTCATATTATAGGCCTAGTGACATTCATACCACAGCATCTCAACCCCTTGAAGAGCTTTGAACCATTCAGTAATTTTCTAGTATTTCTGAAATACAGTCATTCCATTTTCAGTTTAAATTGATGAGGGAAATGCAATATATGGCATGGATGAACTGAATACCGGTGAATTCTTGAGGATAGGTTTAAAAAAAAAAGACATTATTTTCAGGCCACCGAATTTAGAAGGCTCGATCCCCAAAGACGAAAATGCTCCTGAGCTGTGATTGGTGGAAAGAATTGCCATAGTCCTCTACCTAGTCCTAATTACAAAGGAAACTTGCAAGATTCAGTTGATGGCAAGATGTACCCTCGAAATATCGATGGAGAGACGCACAGAGAAACATAGTTTAAGATTCTCAAATATTCATACATACAACTATTGAGACTAGACAAAGTATACAGCGTTTTCTTTGAGCAATAGTTTCTGAAGCAAAATCCTGGACAACTTTTGACCTACTGACAACTTTCAAATTCCAATCTATGGAAGGAAGGAGCAGCCTAGGTCATATTATAGGCCTAGTGACATTCATACCACAGCATCTCAACCCCTTGAAGAGCTTTGAACCATTCAGTAATTTTCTAGTATTTCTGAGATACAGTCATTCCATTTTCAGTTTAAATTGATGAGGGAAATGCAATATATGGCATGGATGAACTGAATACCGGTGAATTCTTGAGGATAGGTTTAAAAAAAAAAGACATTATTTTCAGGCCCCCAGTATTTATAAGGCTCGATCCCCAAAGACGAAAATGCTCCTGAGCCGTGATTGGGGAAAGAATATCCATAGTCCTCTACCTAGTCCTAATTACAAAGGAAAGTTGCAAGATTCAGTTGATGGCAAGATGTACCCTCGAAATATCGATGGAGAGACGCACAGAGAAACATAGTTTAAGATTCTCAAATATTCATACATACAACTATTGAGACTAGACAAAGTATACAGCGTTTTCTTTGAGCAATAGTTTCTGAAGCAAAATCCTGGACAACTTTTGACATACTGACAACTTTCAAATTCCAATCTATGGAAGGGAGGGGCAGCCTAGGTCATATTATAGGCCTAGTGACATTCATACCACAGCATCTCAACCCCTTGAAGAGCTTTGAACCATTCAGTAATTTTCTAGTATTTCTGAGATACAGTCATTCCATTTTCAGTTTAAATTGATGAGGGAAATGCAATATATGGCATGGATGAACTGAATACCGGTGAATTCTTGAGGATAGGTTTAAAAAAAAAAGACATTATTTTCAGGCCCCCAGTATTTATAAGGCTCGATCCCCAAAGACGAAAATGCTCCTGAGCCGTGATTGGGGAAAGAATTGCCATAGTCCTCTACCTAGTCCTAATTACAAAGGAAAGTTGCAAGATTCAGTTGATGGCAAGTTGTACCCTAGAAATATCGATGGAGAGACGAACAGAGAAACATAGTTCAAGATTCTGAAATATTCATACATACAACTATTGAGACTAGACAAAGTATACAGCGTTTTCTTTGAGCAATAGTTTCTGAAGCAAAATCCTGGACAACTTTTGACCTACTGACAACTTTCAAATTCCAATCTATGGAAGGAAGGAGCAGCCTAGGTCATATTATAGGCCTAGTGACATTCATACCACAGCATCTCAACCCCTGCCACCGAATTTATAAGGCTCGATCCCCAAAGACGAAAATGCTCCTGAGCCGTGATTGGGGAAAGAATTGCCATAGTCCTCTACCTAGTCCTAATTACAAAGGAAAGTTGCAAGATTCAGTTGATGGCAAGATGTACCCTCGAAATATCGATGGAGAGACGCACAGAGAAACATAGTTTAAGATTCTGAAATATTCATACATACAACTATTGAGACTAGACAAAGTATACAGCGTTTTCTTTGAGCAATAGTTTCTGAAGCAAAATCCTGGACAACTTTTGACATACTGACAACTTTCAAATTCCAATCTATGGAAGGGAGGATCAGCCTAGGTCATATTATAGGCCTAGTGACATTCATACCACAGCATCTCAACCCCTTGAAGAGCTTTGAACCATTCAGTAATTTTCTAGTATTTCTGAGATACAGTCATTCCATTTTCAGTTTAAATTGATGAGGGAAATGCAATATATGGCATGGATGAACTGAATACCGGTGAATTCTTGAGGATAGGTTAAAAAAACAAAGACATTACTTTTCAGGCCACCGAATTTATAAGGCTCGATCCCCAAAGACGAAAAAGCTCCTGAGCCGTGATTGGGGAAAGAATTGCCATAGTCCTCTACCTAGTCCTAATTACAAAGGAAAGTTGCAAGATTCAGTTGATGGCAAGTTGTACCCTAGAAATATCGATGGAGAGACGAACAGAGAAACATAGTTTAAGATTCTGAAATATTCATACATACAACTATTGAGACTAGACAAAGTATACAGCGTTTTCTTTGAGCAATAGTTTCTGAAGCAAAATCCTGGACAACTTTTGACCTACTGACAACTTTCAAATTCCAATCTATGGAAGGAGCAGCCTAGGTCATATTATAGGCCTAGTGACATTCATACCACAGCATCTCAACCCCTGCCACCGAATTTATAAGGGTCGATCCCCAAAGACGAAAATGCTCCTGAGCCGTGATTGGGGAAAGAATTGCCATAGTCCCCTACCTAGTCCTAATTACAAAGGAAAGTTGCAAGATTCAGTTGATGGCAAGATGTACCCTAGAAATATCGATGGAGAGACGAACAGAGAAACATAGTTTAAGATTCTGAAATATTCATACATACAACTATTGAGACTAGACAAAGTATACAGCGTTTTCTTTGAGCAATAGTTTCTGAAGCAAAATCCTGGACAACTTTTGACATACTGACAACTTTCAAATTCCAATCTATGGAAGGGAGGGGCAGCCTAGGTCATATTATAGGCCTAGTGACATTCATACCACAGCATCTCAACCCCTTGAAGAGCTTTGAACCATTCAGTAATTTTCTAGTATTTCTGAGATACAGTCATTCCATTTTCAGTTTAAATTGATGAGGGAAATGCAATATATGGCATGGATGAACTGAATACCGGTGAATTCTTGAGGATAGGTTTAAAAAAAAAAGACATTATTTTCAGGCCCCCAGTATTTATAAGGCTCGATCCCCAAAGACGAAAATGCTCCTGAGCCGTGATTGGGGAAAGAATTGCCATAGTCCTCTACCTAGTCCTAATTACAAAGGAAAGTTGCAAGATTCAGTTGATGGCAAGATGTACCCTCGAAATATCGATGGAGAGACGCACAGAGAAACATAGTTTAAGATTCTGAAATATTCATACATACAACTATTGAGACTAGACAAAGTATACAGCGTTTTCTTTGAGCAATAGTTTCTGAAGCAAAATCCTGGACAACTTTTGACCTACTGACAACTTTCAAATTCCAATCTATGGAAGGGAGGGGCAGCCTAGGTCATATTATAGGCCTAGTGACATTCATACCACAGCATCTCAACCCCTTGAAGAGCTTTGAACCATTCAGTAATTTTCTAGTATTTCTGAGATACAGTCATTCCATTTTCAGTTTAAATTGATGAGGGAAATGCAATATATGACATGGATGAACTGAATACCGGTGATTTCTTGAGGATAGGTTAAAAAAACAAAGACATTATTTTCAGGCCACCGAATTTATAAGGCTCGATCCCCAAAGACGAAAAAGCTCCTGAGCCGTGATTGGGGAAAGAATTGCCATAGTCCTCTACCTAGTCCTAATTACAAAGGAAAGTTGCAAGATTCAGTTGATGGCAAGTTGTACCCTAGAAATATCGATGGAGAGACGAACAGAGAAACATAGTTTAAGATTCTGAAATATTCATACATACAACTATTGAGACTAGACAAAGTATACAGCGTTTTCTTTGAGCAATAGTTTCTGAAGCAAAATCCTGGACAACTTTTGACCTACTGACAACTTTCAAATTCCAATCTATGGAAGGAGCAGCCTAGGTCATATTATAGGCCTAGTGACATTCATACCACAGCATCTCAACCCCTGCCACCGAATTTATAAGGCTCGATCCCCAAAGACGAAAATGCTCCTGAGCCGTGATTGGGGAAAGAATTGCCATAGTCCTCTACCTAGTCCTAATTACAAAGGAAAGTTGCAAGATTCAGTTGATGGCAAGTTGTACCCTAGAAATATCGATGGAGAGACGAACAGAGAAACATAGTTTAAGATTCTGAAATATTCATACATACAACTATTGAGACTAGACAAAGTATACAGCGTTTTCTTTGAGCAATAGTTTCTGAAGCAAAATCCTGGACAACTTTTGACCTACTGACAACTTTCAAATTCCAATCTATGGAAGGAAGGAGCAGCCTAGGTCATATTATAGGCCTAGTGACATTCATACCACAGCATCTCAACCCCTTGAAGAGCTTCGAACCATTCAGTAATTTTCTAGTACTTCTGAGATACAGTCATTCCATTTTCAGTTTAAATTGATGAGGGAAATGCAATATATGACATGGATGAACTGAATACCGGTGATTTCTTGAGGATAGGTTAAAAAAACAAAGACATTATTTTCAGGCCCCCAGTATTTATAAGGCTCGATCCCCAAAGACGAAAATGCTCCTGAGCCGTGATTGGGGAAAGAATTGCCATAGTCCTCTACCTAGTCCTAATTACAAAGGAAAGTTGCAAGATTCAGTTGATGGCAAGTTGTACCCTAGAAATATCGATGGAGAGACGAACAGAGAAACATAGTTTAAGATTCTGAAATATTCATACATACAACTATTGAGACTAGACAAAGTATACAGCGTTTTCTTTGAGCAATAGTTTCTGAAGCAAAATCCTGGACAACTTTTGACCTACTGACAACTTTCAAATTCCAATCTATGGAAGGAGCAGCCTAGGTCATATTATAGGCCTAGTTACATTCATACCACAGCATCTCAACCCCTGCCACCGAATTTATCAGGCTCGATCCCCAAAGACGAAAATGCTCCTGAGCCGTGATTGGGGAAAGAATTGCCATAGTCCTCTACCTAGTCCTAATTACAAAGGAAAGTTGCAAGATTCAGTTGATGGCAAGTTGTACCCTAGAAATATCGATGGAGAGGAACAGAGAAACATAGTTTAAGATTCTGAAATATTCATACATACAACTATTGAGACTAGACAAAGTATACAGCGTTTTCTTTGAGCAATAGTTTCTGAAGCAAAATCCTGGACAACTTTTGACCTACTGACAACTTTCAAATTCCAATCTATGGAAGGAAGGAGCAGCCTAGGTCATATTATAGGCCTAGTGACATTCATACCACAGCATCTCAACCCCTTGAAGAGCTTTGAACCATTCAGTAATTTTCTAGTATTTCTGAGATACAGTCATTCCATTTTCAGTTTAAATTGATGAGGGAAATGCAATATATGGCATGGATGAACTGAATACCGGTGAATTCTTGAGGATAGGTTTAAAAAAAAAAGACATTATTTTCAGGCCCCCAGTATTTATAAGGCTCGATCCCCAAAGACGAAAATGCTCCTGAGCCGTGATTGGGGAAAGAATTGCCATAGTCCTCTACCTAGTCCTAATTACAAAGGAAAGTTGCAAGATTCAGTTGATGGCAAGTTGTACCCTAGAAATATCGATGGAGAGACGAACAGAGAAACATAGTTTAAGATTCTGAAATATTCATACATACAACTATTGAGACTAGACAAAGTATACAGCGTTTTCTTTGAGCAATAGTTTCTGAAGCAAAATCCTGGACAACTTTTGACCTACTGACAACTTTCAAATTCCAATCTATGGAAGGAGCAGCCTAGGTCATATTATAGGCCTAGTGACATTCATACCACAGCATCTCAACCCCTGCCACCGAATTTATAAGGCTCGATCCCCAAAGACGAAAATGCTCCTGAGCCGTGATTGGGGAAAGAATTGCCATAGTCCTCTACCTAGTCCTAATTACAAAGGAAAGTTGCAAGATTCAGTTGATGGCAAGTTGTACCCTAGAAATATCGATGGAGAGACGAACAGAGAAACATAGTTTAAGATTCTGAAATATTCATACATACAACTATTGAGACTAGACAAAGTATACAGCGTTTTCTTTGAGCAATAGTTTCTGAAGCAAAATCCTGGACAACTTTTGACCTACTGACAACTTTCAAATTCCAATCTATGGAAGGAGCAGCCTAGGTCATATTATAGGCCTAGTGACATTCATACCACAGCATCTCAACCCCTGCCACCGAATTTATAAGGCTCGATCCCCAAAGACGAAAATGCTCCTGAGCCGTGATTGGGGAAAGAATTGCCATAGTCCTCTACCTAGTCCTAATTACAAAGGAAAGTTGCAAGATTCAGTTGATGGCAAGTTGTACCCTAGAAATATCGATGGAGAGACGAACAGAGAAACATAGTTTAAGATTCTGAAATATTCATACATACAACTATTGAGACTAGACAAAGTATACAGCGTTTTCTTTGAGCAATAGTTTCTGAAGCAAAATCCTGGACAACTTTTGACCTACTGACAACTTTCAAATTCCAATCTATGGAAGGAAGGAGCAGCCTAGGTCATATTATAGGCCTAGTGACATTCATACCACAGCATCTCAACCCCTTGAAGAGCTTTGAACCATTCAGTAATTTTCTAGTATTTCTGAGATACAGTCATTCCATTTTCAGTTTAAATTGATGAGGGAAATGCAATATATGGCATGGATGAACTGAATACCGGTGAATTCTTGAGGATAGGTTTAAAAAAAAAAGACATTATTTTCAGGCCCCCAGTATTTATAAGGCTCGATCCCCAAAGACGAAAATGCTCCTGAGCCGTGATTGGGGAAAGAATTGCCATAGTCCTCTACCTAGTCCTAATTACAAAGGAAAGTTGCAAGATTCAGTTGATGGCAAGTTGTACCCTAGAAATATCGATGGAGAGACGAACAGAGAAACATAGTTTAAGATTCTGAAATATTCATACATACAACTATTGTAACTAGACAAAGTATACAGCGTTTTCTTTGAGCAATAGTTTCTGAAGCAAAATCCTGGACAACTTTTGACATACTGACAACTTTCAAATTCCAATCTATGGAAGGGAGGGGCAGCCTAGGTCATATTATAGGCCTAGTGACATTCATACCACAGCATCTCAACCCCTGCCACCGAATTTATAAGGCTCGATCCCCAAAGACGAAATTGCTCCTGAGCCGTGATTGGGGAAAGAATTGCCATAGTCCTCTACCTAGTCCTAATTACAAAGGAAAGTTGCAAGATTCAGTTGATGGCAAGATGTACCCTCGAAATATCGATGGAGAGACGCACAGAGAAACATAGTTTAAGATTCTCAAATATTCATACATACAACTATTGAGACTAGACAAAGTATACAGCGTTTTCTTTGAGCAATAGTTTCTGAAGCAAAATCCTGGACAACTTTTGACATACTGACAACTTTCAAATTCCAATCTATGGAAGGAGCAGCCTAGGTCATATTATAGGCCTAGTGACATTCATACCACAGCATCTCAACCCCTGCCACCGAATTTATAAGGCTCGATCCCCAAAGACGAAAATGCTCCTGAGCCGTGATTGGGGAAAGAGTTGCCATAGTCCTCTACCTAGTCCTAATTACAAAGGAAAGTTGCAAGATTCAGTTGATGGCAAGATGTACCCTCGAAATATCGATGGAGAGACGCACAGAGAAACATAGTTTAAGATTCTCAAATATTCATACATACAACTATTGAGACTAGACAAAGTATACAGCGTTTTCTTTGAGCAATAGTTTCTGAAGCAAAATCCTGGACAACTTTTGACCTACTGACAACTTTCAAATTCCAATCTATGGAAGGAGCAGCCTAGGTCATATTATAGGCCTAGTGACATTCATACCACAGCATCTCAACCCCTTGAAGAGCTTTGAACCATTCAGTAATTTTCTAGTATTTCTGAGATACAGTCATTCCATTTTCAGTTTAAATTGATGAGGGAAATGCAATATATGGCATGGATGAACTGAATACCGGTGAATTCTTGAGGATAGGTTTAAAAAAAAAAGACATTATTTTCAGGCCCCCAGTATTTATAAGGCTCGATCCCCAAAGACGAAAATGCTCCTGAGCCGTGATTGGGGAAAGAATTGCCATAGTCCTCTACCTAGTCCTAATTACAAAGGAAAGTTGCAAGATTCAGTTGATGGCAAGTTGTACCCTAGAAATATCGATGGAGAGACGAACAGAGAAACATAGTTTAAGATTCTGAAATATGCATACATACAACTATTGAGACTAGACAAAGTATACAGCGTTTTCTTTGAGCAATAGTTTCTGAAGCAAAATCCTGGACAACTTTTGACCTACTGACAACTTTCAAATTCCAATCTATGGAAGGAGCAGCCTAGGTCATATTATAGGCCTAGTGACATTCATACCACAGCATCTCAACCCCTGCCACCGAATTTATAAGGCTCGATCCCCAAAGACGAAAATGCTCCTGAGCCGTGATTGGGGAAAGAATTGCCATAGTCCTCTACCTAGTCCTAATTACAAAGGAAAGTTGCAAGATTCAGTTGATGGCAAGTTGTACTCTAGAAATATCGATGGAGAGACGAACAGAGAAACATAGTTTAAGATTCTGAAATATTCATACATACAACTATTGAGACTAGACAAAGTATACAGCGTTTTCTTTGAGCAATAGTTTCTGAAGCAAAATCCTGGACAACTTTTGACCTACTGACAACTTTCAAATTCCAATCTATGGAAGGAAGGAGCAGCCTAGGTCATATTATAGGCCTAGTGACATTCATACCACAGCATCTCAACCCCTTGAAGAGCTTTGAACCATTCAGTAATTTTCTAGTATTTCTGAGATACAGTCATTCCATTTTCAGTTTAAATTGATGAGGGAAATGCAATATATGGCATGGATGAACTGAATACCGGTGAATTCTTGAGGATAGGTTAAAAAAACAAAGACATTATTTTCAGGCCACCGAATTTATAAGGCTCGATCCCCAAAGACGAAAAAGCTCCTCAGCCGTGATTGGGGAAAGAATTGCCATAGTCCTCTACCTAGTCCTAATTACAAAGGAAAGTTGCAAGATTCAGTTGATGGCAAGTTGTACCCTAGAAATATCGATGGAGAGGCGAACAGAGAAACATAGTTTAAGATTCTGAAATATTCATACGTACAACTATTGAGACTAGACAAAGTATACAGCGTTTTCTTTGAGCAATAGTTTCTGAAGCAAAATCCTGGACAACTTTTGACCTACTGACAACTTTCAAATTCCAATCTATGGAAGGAAGGAGCAGCCTAGGTCATATTATAGGCCTAGTGACATTCATACCACAGCATCTCAACCCCTGCCACCGAATTTATAAGGCTCGATCCCCAAAGACGAAATTGCTCCTGAGCCGTGATTGGGGAAAGAATTGCCATAGTCCTCTACCTAGTCCTAATTACAAAGGAAAGTTGCAAGATTCAGTTGATGGCAAGATGTACCCTCGAAATATCGATGGAGAGACGCACAGAGAAACATAGTTTAAGATTCTCAAATATTCATACATACAACTATTGAGACTAGACAAAGTATACAGCGTTTTCTTTGAGCAATAGTTTCTGAAGCAAAATCCTGGACAACTTTTGACCTACTGACAACTTTCAAATTCCAATCTATGGAAGGAAGGAGCAGCCTAGGTCATATTATAGGCCTAGTGACATTCATACCACAGCATCTCAACCCCTTGAAGAGCTTTGAACCATTCAGTAATTTTCTAGTATTTCTGAGATACAGTCATTCCATTTTCAGTTTAAATTGATGAGGGAAATGCAATATATGGCATGGATGAACTGAATACCGGTGAATTCTTGAGGATAGGTTTAAAAAAAAAAGACATTATTTTCAGGCCCCCAGTATTTATAAGGCTCGATCCCCAAAGACGAAAATGCTCCTGAGCCGTGATTGGGGAAAGAATTGCCATAGTCCTCTACCTAGTCCTAATTACAAGGGAAAGTTGCAAGATTCAGTTGATGGCAAGTTGTACCCTAGAAATATCGATGGAGAGACGAACAGAGAAACATAGTTTAAGATTCTGAAATATTCATACATACAACTATTGAGACTAGACAAAGTATACAGCGTTTTCTTTGAGCAATAGTTTCTGAAGCAAAATCCTGGACAACTTTTGACCTACTGACAACTTTCAAATTCCAATCTATGGAAGGAAGGAGCAGCCTAGGTCATATTATAGGCCTAGTGACATTCATACCACAGCATCTCAACCCCTTGAAGAGCTTCGAACCATTCAGTAATTTTCTAGTACTTCTGAGATACAGTCATTCCATTTTCAGTTTAAATTGATGAGGGAAATGCAATATATGGCATGGATGAACTGAATACCGGTGAATTCTTGAGGATAGGTTTAAAAAAAAAAGACATTATTTTCAGGCCCCCAGTATTTATAAGGCTCGATCCCCAAAGACGAAAATGCTCCTGAGCCGTGATTGGGGAAAGAATTGCCATAGTCCTCTACCTAGTCCTAATTACAAAGGAAAGTTGCAAGATTCAGTTGATGGCAAGTTGTACCCTAGAAATATCGATGGAGAGGCGAACAGAGAAACATAGTTTAAGATTCTGAAATATTCATACGTACAACTATTGAGACTAGACAAAGTATACAGCGTTTTCTTTGAGCAATAGTTTCTGAAGCAAAATCCTGGACAACTTTTGACCTACTGACAACTTTCAAATTCCAATCTATGGAAGGAAGGAGCAGCCTAGGTCATATTATAGGCCTAGTGACATTCATACCACAGCATCTCAACCCCTGCCACCGAATTTATAAGGCTCGATCCCCAAAGACGAAATTGCTCCTGAGCCGTGATTGGGGAAAGAATTGCCATAGTCCTCTACCTAGTCCTAATTACAAAGGAAAGTTGCAAGATTCAGTTGATGGCAAGATGTACCCTCGAAATATCGATGGAGAGACGCACAGAGAAACATAGTTTAAGATTCTCAAATATTCATACATACAACTATTGAGACTAGACAAAGTATACAGCGTTTTCTTTGAGCAATAGTTTCTGAAGCAAAATCCTGGACAACTTTTGACCTACTGACAACTTTCAAATTCCAATCTATGGAAGGAAGGAGCAGCCTAGGTCATATTATAGGCCTAGTGACATTCATACCACAGCATCTCAACCCCTTGAAGAGCTTTGAACCATTCAGTAATTTTCTAGTATTTCTGAGATACAGTCATTCCATTTTCAGTTTAAATTGATGAGGGAAATGCAATATATGGCATGGATGAACTGAATACCGGTGAATTCTTGAGGATAGGTTAAAAAAACAAAGACATTATTTTCAGGCCACCGAATTTATAAGGCTCGATCCCCAAAGACGAAAAAGCTCCTGAGCCGTGATTGGGGAAAGAATTGCCATAGTCCTCTACCTAGTCCTAATTACAAAGGAAAGTTGCAAGATTCAGTTGATGGCAAGTTGTACCCTAGAAATATCGATGGAGAGACGAACAGAGAAACATAGTTTAAGATTCTGAAATATTCATACATACAACTATTGAGACTAGACAAAGTATACAGCGTTTTCTTTGAGCAATAGTTTCTGAAGCAAAATCCTGGACAACTTTTGACCTACTGACAACTTTCAAATTCCAATCTATGGAAGGAAGGAGCAGCCTAGGTCATATTATAGGCCTAGTGACATTCATACCACAGCATCTCAACCCCTGCCACCGAATTTATAAGGCTCGATCCCCAAAGACGAAAATGCTCCTGAGCCGTGATTGGGGAAAGAATTGCCATAGTCCTCTACCTAGTCCTAATTACAAAGGAAAGTTGCAAGATTCAGTTGATGGCAAGTTGTACCCTAGAAATATCGATGGAGAGACGAACAGAGAAACATAGTTTAAGATTCTGAAATATTCATACATACAACTATTGAGACTAGACAAAGTATACAGCGTTTTCTTTGAGCAATAGTTTCTGAAGCAAAATCCTGGACAACTTTTGACCTACTGACAACTTTCAAATTCCAATCTATGGAAGGAAGGAGCAGCCTAGGTCATATTATAGGCCTAGTGACATTCATACCACAGCATCTCAACCCCTTGAAGAGCTTTGAACCATTCAGTAATTTTCTAGTATTTCTGAGATACAGTCATTCCATTTTCAGTTTAAATTGATGAGGGAAATGCAATATATGACATGGATGAACTGAATACCGGTGATTTCTTGAGGATAGGTTAAAAAAACAAAGACATTATTTTCAGGCCCCCAGTATTTATAAGGCTCGATCCCCAAAGACGAAAATGCTCCTGAGCCGTGATTGGGGAAAGAATTGCCATAGTCCTCTACCTAGTCCTAATTACAAAGGAAAGTTGCAAGATTCAGTTGATGGCAAGTTGTACCCTAGAAATATCGATGGAGAGACGAACAGAGAAACATAGTTTAAGATTCTGAAATATTCATACATACAACTATTGAGACTAGACAAAGTATACAGCGTTTTCTTTGAGCAATAGTTTCTGAAGCAAAATCCTGGACAACTTTTGACCTACTGACAACTTTCAAATTCCAATCTATGGAAGGAGCAGCCTAGGTCATATTATAGGCCTAGATACATTCATACCACAGCATCTCAACCCCTGCCACCGAATTTATCAGGCTCGATCCCCAAAGACGAAAATGCTCCTGAGCCGTGATTGGGGAAAGAATTGCCATAGTCCTCTACCTAGTCCTAATTACAAAGGAAAGTTGCAAGATTCAGTTGATGGCAAGTTGTACCCTAGAAATATCGATGGAGAGGAACAGAGAAACATAGTTTAAGATTCTGAAATATTCATACATACAACTATTGAGACTAGACAAAGTATACAGCGTTTTCTTTGAGCAATAGTTTCTGAAGCAAAATCCTGGACAACTTTTGACATACTGACAACTTTCAAATTCCAATCTATGGAAGGGAGGGGCAGCCTAGGTCATATTATAGGCCTAGTGACATTCATACCACAGCATCTCAACCCCTTGAAGAGCTTTGAACCATTCAGTAATTTTCTAGTATTTCTGAGATACAGTCATTCCATTTTCAGTTTAAATTGATGAGGGAAATGCAATATATGGCATGGATGAACTGAATACCGGTGAATTCTTGAGGATAGGTTTAAAAAAAAAAGACATTATTTTCAGGCCCCCAGTATTTATAAGGCTCGATCCCCAAAGACGAAAATGCTCCTGAGCCGTGATTGGGGAAAGAATTGCCATGGTCCTCTACCCAGTCCTAATTACAAAGGAAAGTTGCAAGATTCAGTTGATGGCAAGTTGTACCCTAGAAATATCGATGGAGAGACGAACAGAGAAACATAGTTTAAGATTCTGAAATATTCATACATACAACTATTGAGACTAGACAAAGTATACAGCGTTTTCTTTGAGCAATAGTTTCTGAAGCAAAATCCTGGACAACTTTTGACCTACTGACAACTTTCAAATTCCAATCTATGGAAGGAAGGAGCAGCCTAGGTCATATTATAGGCCTAGTGACATTCATACCACAGCATCTCAACCCCTGCCACCGAATTTATAAGGCTCGATCCCCAAAGACGAAATTGCTCCTGAGCCGTGATTGGGGAAAGAATTGCCATAGTCCTCTACCTAGTCCTAATTACAAAGGAAAGTTGCAAGATTCAGTTGATGGCAAGATGTACCCTCGAAATATCGATGGAGAGACGCACAGAGAAACATAGTTTAAGATTCTCAAATATTCATACATACAACTATTGAGACTAGACAAAGTATACAGCGTTTTCTTTGAGCAATAGTTTCTGAAGCAAAATCCTGGACAACTTTTGACCTACTGACAACTTTCAAATTCCAATCTATGGAAGGAAGGAGCAGCCTAGGTCATATTATAGGCCTAGTGACATTCATACCACAGCATCTCAACCCCTTGAAGAGCTTTGAACCATTCAGTAATTTTCTAGTATTTCTGAGATACAGTCATTCCATTTTCAGTTTAAATTGATGAGGGAAATGCAATATATGACATGGATGAACTGAATACCGGTGATTTCTTGAGGATAGGTTAAAAAAACAAAGACATTATTTTCAGGCCACCGAATTTATAAGGCTCGATCCCCAAAGACGAAAAAGCTCCTGAGCCGTGATTGGGGAAAGAATTGCCATAGTCCTCTACCTAGTCCTAATTACAAAGGAAAGTTGCAAGATTCAGTTGATGGCAAGTTGTACCCTAGAAATATCGATGGAGAGACGAACAGAGAAACATAGTTTAAGATTCTGAAATATTCATACATACAACTATTGAGACTACACAAAGTATACAGCGTTTTCTTTGAGCAATAGTTTCTGAAGCAAAATCCTGGACAACTTTTGACCTACTGACAACTTTCAAATTCCAATCTATGGAAGGAGCAGCCTAGGTCATATTATAGGCCTAGTTACATTCATACCACAGCATCTCAACCCCTGCCACCGAATTTATCAGGCTCGATCCCCAAAGACGAAAATGCTCCTGAGCCGTGATTGGGGAAAGAATTGCCATAGTCCTCTACCTAGTCCTAATTACAAAGGAAAGTTGCAAGATTCAGTTGATGGCAAGTTGTACCCTAGAAATATCGATGGAGAGGAACAGAGAAACATAGTTTAAGATTCTGAAATATTCATACATACAACTATTGAGACTAGACAAAGTATACAGCGTTTTCTTTGAGCAATAGTTTCTGAAGCAAAATCCTGGACAACTTTTGACCTACTGACAACTTTCAAATTCCAATCTATGGAAGGAGCAGCCTAGGTCATATTATAGGCCTAGTTACATTCATACCACAGCATCTCAACCCCTGCCACCGAATTTATCTGGCTCGATCCCCAAAGACGAAAATGCTCCTGAGCCGTGATTGGGGAAAGAATTGCCATAGTCCTCTACCTAGTCCTA
Source organism: Aspidiotus destructor (assembly GCA_035079395.1). Taxonomy (NCBI): domain Eukaryota; kingdom Metazoa; phylum Arthropoda; class Insecta; order Hemiptera; family Diaspididae; genus Aspidiotus; species Aspidiotus destructor. Next base: position 1,370,976 of record JAVHKZ010000003.1, on the reverse strand, counting down.
ATTACAAAGGAAAGTTGCAAGATTCAGTTGATGGCAAGTTGTACCCTAGAAATATCGATGGAGAGACGAACAGAGAAACATAGTTTAAGATTCTGAAATATTCATACATACAACTATTGAGACTAGACAAAGTATACAGCGTTTTCTTTGAGCAATAGTTTCTGAAGCAAAATCCTGGACAACTTTTGACATACTGACAACTTTCAAATTCCAATCTATGGAAGGGAGGGGCAGCCTAGGTCATATTATAGGCCTAGTGACATTCATACCACAGCATCTCAACCCCTTGAAGAGCTTCGAACCATTCAGTAATTTTCTAGTACTTCTGAGATACAGTCATTCCATTTTCAGTTTAAATTGATGAGGGAAATGCAATATATGACATGGATGAACTGAATACCGGTGATTTCTTGAGGATAGGTTAAAAAAACAAAGACATTATTTTCAGGCCACCGAATTTATAAGGCTCGATCCCCAAAGACGAAAAAGCTCCTGAGCCGTGATTGGGGAAAGAATTGCCATAGTCCTCTACCTAGTCCTAATTACAAAGGAAAGTTGCAAGATTCAGTTGATGGCAAGTTGTACCCTAGAAATATCGATGGAGAGACGAACAGAGAAACATAGTTTAAGATTCTGAAATATTCATACATACAACTATTGAGACTACACAAAGTATACAGCGTTTTCTTTGAGCAATAGTTTCTGAAGCAAAATCCTGGACAACTTTTGACCTACTGACAACTTTCAAATTCCAATCTATGGAAGGGAGGAGCAGCCTAGGTCATATTATAGGCCTAGTGACATTCATACCACAGCATCTCAACCCCTTGAAGAGCTTTGAACCATTCAGTAATTTTCTAGTATTTCTGAGATACAGTCATTCCATTTTCAGTTTTAATTGATGAGGGAAATGCAATATATGGCATGGATGAACTGAATACCGGGGAATTCTTGAGGATAGGTTTAAAAAAAAAAGACATTATTTTCAGGCCACCGAATTTATAAGGCGATCCCCAAAGACGAAAATGCTCCTGAGCCGTGATTGGGGAAAGAATTGCCATAGTCCTCTACCTAGTCCTAATTACAAAGGAAAGTTGCAAGATTCAGTTGATGGCAAGTTGTACCCTAGAAATATCGATGGAGAAACGAACAGAGAAACATAGTTTAAGATTCTGAAATATTCATACATACAACTATTGAGACTAGACAAAGTATACAGCGTTTTCTTTGAGCAATAGTTTCTGAAGCAAAATCCTGGACAACTTTTGACCTACTGACAACTTTCAAATTCCAATCTATGGAAGGAAGGAGCAGCCTAGGTCATATTATAGGCCTAGTGACATTTATACCACAGCATCTCAACCCCTGCCACCGAATTTATAAGGCTCGATCCCCAAAGACGAAAATGCTCCTGAGCCGTGATTGGGGAAAGAATTGCCATAGTCCTCTACCTAGTCCTAATTACAAAGGAAACTTGCAAGATTCAGTTGATGGCAAGATGTACCCTCGAAATATCGATGGAGAGACGCACAGAGAAACATAGTTTAAGATTCTCAAATATTCATACATACAACTATTGAGACTAGACAAAGTATACAGCGTTTTCTTTGAGCAATAGTTTCTGAAGCAAAATCCTGGACAACTTTTGACCTACTGACAACTTTCAAATTCCAATCTATGGAAGGAAGGAGCAGCCTAGGTCATATTATAGGCCTAGTGACATTCATACCACAGCATCTCAACCCCTTGAAGAGCTTCGAACCATTCAGTAATTTTCTAGTACTTCTGAGATACAGTCATTCCATTTTCAGTTTAAATTGATGAGGGAAATGCAATATATGACATGGATGAACTGAATACCGGTGATTTCTTGAGGATAGGTTAAAAAAACAAAGACATTATTTTCAGGCCACCGAATTTATAAGGCTCGATCCCCAAAGACGAAAAAGCTCCTGAGCCGTGATTGGGGAAAGAATTGCCATAGTCCTCTACCTAGTCCTAATTACAAAGGAAAGTTGCAAGATTCAGTTGATGGCAAGTTGTACCCTAGAAATATCGATGGAGAGACGAACAGAGAAACATAGTTTAAGATTCTGAAATATTCATACATACAACTATTGAGACTAGACAAAGTATACAGCGTTTTCTTTGAGCAATAGTTTCTGAAGCAAAATCCTGGACAACTTTTGACCTACTGACAACTTTCAAATTCCAATCTATGGAAGGAGCAGCCTAGGTCATATTATAGGCCTAGTGGCATTCATACCACAGCATCTCAACCCCTGCCACCAAATTTATAAGGCTCGATCCCCAAAGACGAAAATGCTCCTGAGCCGTGATTGGGGAAAGAATTGCCATAGTCCTCTACCTAGTCCTAATTACAAAGGAAAGTTGCAAGATTCAGTTGATGGCAAGTTGTACCCTAGAAATATCGATGGAGAGACGAACAGAGAAACATAGTTTAAGATTCTGAAATATTCATACATACAACTATTGAGACTAGACAAAGTATACAGCGTTTTCTTTGAGCAATAGTTTCTGAAGCAAAATCCTGGACAACTTTTGACCTACTGACAACTTTCAAATTCCAATCTATGGAAGGAAGGAGCAGCCTAGGTCATATTATAGGCCTAGTGACATTCATACCACAGCATCTCAACCCCTTGAAGAGCTTTGAACCATTCAGTAATTTTCTAGTATTTCTGAGATACAGTCATTCCATTTTCAGTTTAAATTGATGAGGGAAATGCAATATATGGCATGGATGAACTGAATACCGGTGAATTCTTGAGGATAGGTTTAAAAAAAAAAAAAATACATTATTTTCAGGCCACCGAATTTATAAGGCTCGATCCCCAAAGACGAAAAAGCTCCTGAGCCGTGATTGGGGAAAGAATTGCCATAGTCCTCTACCTAGTCCTAATTACAAAGAAAAGTTGCAAGATTCAGTTGATGGCAAGTTGTACCCTAGAAATATCGATGGAGAGACGAACAGAGAAACATAGTTTAAGATTCTGAAATATTCATACATACATTTATTGAGACTAGACAAAGTATACAGCGTTTTCTTTGAGCAATAGTTTCTGAAGCAAAATCCTGGACAACTTTTGACCTACTGACAACTTTCAAATTCCAATCTATGGAAGGAGCAGCCTAGGTCATATTATAGGCCTAGTGACATTCATACCACAGCATCTCAACCCCTGCCACCGAATTTATAAGGCTCGATCCCCAAAGACGAAAATGCTCCTGAGCCGTGATTGGGGAAAGAATTGCCATAGTCCTCTACCTAGTCCTAATTACAAAGGAAAGTTGCAAGATTCAGTTGATGGCAAGTTGTACCCTAGAAATATCGATGGAGAGACGAACAGAGAAACATAGTTTAAGATTCTGAAATATTCATACATACAACTATTGAGACTAGACAAAGTATACAGCGTTTTCTTTGAGCAATAGTTTCTGAAGCAAAATCCTGGACAACTTTTGACCTACTGACAACTTTCAAATTCCAATCTATGGAAGGAGCAGCCTAGGTCATATTATAGGCCTAGTGACATTCATACCACAGCATCTCAACCCCTGCCACCGAATTTATAAGGCTCGATCCCCAAAGACGAAAATGCTCCTGAGCCGTGATTGGGGAAAGAATTGCCATAGTCCTCTACCTAGTCCTAATTACAAAGGAAAGTTGCAAGATTCAGTTGATGGCAAGTTGTACCCTAGAAATATCGATGGAGAGACGAACAGAGAAACATAGTTTAAGATTCTGAAATATTCATACATACAACTATTGAGACTAGACAAAGTATACAGCGTTTTCTTTGAGCAATAGTTTCTGAAGCAAAATCCTGGACAACTTTTGACCTACTGACAACTTTCAAATTCCAATCTATGGAAGGAAGGAGCAGCCTAGGTCATATTATAGGCCTAGTGACATTCATACCACAGCATCTCAACCCCTTGAAGAGCTTTGAACCATTCAGTAATTTTCTAGTATTTCTGAGATACAGTCATTCCATTTTCAGTTTAAATTGATGAGGGAAATGCAATATATGGCATGGATGAACTGAATACCGGTGAATTCTTGAGGATAGGTTTAAAAAAAAAAAAAATACATTATTTTCAGGCCACCGAATTTATAAGGCTCGATCCCCAAAGACGAAAAAGCTCCTGAGCCGTGATTGGGGAAAGAATTGCCATAGTCCTCTACCTAGTCCTAATTACAAAGAAAAGTTGCAAGATTCAGTTGATGGCAAGTTGTACCCTAGAAATATCGATGGAGAGACGAACAGAGAAACATAGTTTAAGATTCTGAAATATTCATACATACATTTATTGAGACTAGACAAAGTATACAGCGTTTTCTTTGAGCAATAGTTTCTGAAGCAAAATCCTGGACAACTTTTGACCTACTGACAACTTTCAAATTCCAATCTATGGAAGGAGCAGCCTAGGTCATATTATAGGCCTAGTGACATTCATACCACAGCATCTCAACCCCTGCCACCGAATTTATAAGGCTCGATCCCCAAAGACGAAAATGCTCCTGAGCCGTGATTGGGGAAAGAATTGCCATAGTCCTCTACCTAGTCCTAATTACAAAGGAAAGTTGCAAGATTCAGTTGATGGCAAGTTGTACCCTAGAAATATCGATGGAGAGACGAACAGAGAAACATAGTTTAAGATTCTGAAATATTCATACATACAACTATTGAGACTAGACAAAGTATACAGCGTTTTCTTTGAGCAATAGTTTCTGAAGCAAAATCCTGGACAACTTTTGACCTACTGACAACTTTCAAATTCCAATCTATGGAAGGAGCAGCCTAGGTCATATTATAGGCCTAGTGACATTCATACCACAGCATCTCAACCCCTTGAAGAGCTTTGAACCATTCAGTAATTTTCTAGTATTTCTGAGATACAGTCATTCCATTTTCAGTTTTAATTGATGAGGGAAATGCAATATATGGCATGGATGAACTGAATACCGGTGAATTCTTGAGGATAGGTTTAAAAAAAAAAGACATTATTTTCAGGCCACCGAATTTATAAGGCGATCCCCAAAGACGAAAATGCTCCTGAGCCGTGATTGGGGAAAGAATTGCCATAGTCCTCTACCTAGTCCTAATTACAAAGGAAAGTTGCAAGATTCAGTTGATGGCAAGTTGTACCCTAGAAATATCGATGGAGAGACGAACAGAGAAACATAGTTTAAGATTCTGAAATATTCATACATACAACTATTGAGACTAGACAAAGTATACAGCGTTTTCTTTGAGCAATAGTTTCTGAAGCAAAATCCTGGACAACTTTTGACCTACTGACAACTATCAAATTCCAATCTATGGAAGGGAGGGGCAGCCTAGGTCATATTATAGGCCTAGTGACATTCATACCACAGCATCTCAACCCCTTGAAGAGCTTTGAACCATTCAGTAATTTTCTAGTATTTCTGAGATACAGTCATTCCATTTTCAGTTTAAATTGATGAGGGAAATGCAATATATGGCATGGATGAACTGAATACCGGTGAATTCTTGAGGATAGGTTTAAAAAAAAAAGACATTATTTTCAGGCCCCCAGTATTTATAAGGCTCGATCCCCAAAGACGAAAATGCTCCTGAGCCGTGATTGGGGAAAGAATTGCCATAGTCCTCTACCTAGTCCTAATTACAAAGGAAAGTTGCAAGATTCAGTTGATGGCAAGTTGTACCCTAGAAATATCGATGGAGAGACGAACAGAGAAACATAGTTTAAGATTCTGAAATATTCATACATACAACTATTGAGACTAGACAAAGTATACAGCGTTTTCTTTGAGCAATAGTTTCTGAAGCAAAATCCTGGACAACTTTTGACCTACTGACAACTTTCAAATTCCAATCTATGGAAGGAAGGAGCAGCCTAGGTCATATTATAGGCCTAGTGACATTCATACCACAGCATCTCAACCCCTTGAAGAGCTTTGAACCATTCAGTAATTTTCTAGTATTTCTGAGATACAGTCATTCCATTTTCAGTTTAAATTGATGAGGGAAATGCAATATATGGCATGGATGAACTGAATACCGGTGAATTCTTGAGGATAGGTTTAAAAAAAAAAAAAATACATTATTTTCAGGCCACCGAATTTATAAGGCTCGATCCCCAAAGACGAAAAAGCTCCTGAGCCGTGATTGGGGAAAGAATTGCCATAGTCCTCTAGCTAGTCCTAATTACAAAGAAAAGTTTCAAGATTCAGTTGATGGCAAGTTGTACCCTAGAAATATCGATGGAGAAACGAACAGAGAAACATAGTTTGAGATTCTGAAATATTCATACATACAACTATTGAGACTAGACAAAGTATACAGCGTTTTCTTTGAGCAATAGTTTCTGAAGCAAAATCCTGGACAACTTTAGACCTACTGACAACTTTCAAATTCCAATCTATGGAAGGAAGGAGCAGCCTAGGTCATATTATAGGCCTAGTGACATTCATACCACAGCATCTCAACCCCTGCCACCGAATTTATAAGGCTCGATCCCCAAAGACGAAAATGCTCCTGAGCCGTGATTGGGGAAAGAATTGCCATAGTCCTCTACCTAGTCCTAATTACAAAGGAAAGTTGCAAGATTCAGTTGATGGCAAGATGTACCCTCGAAATATCGATGGAGAGACGCACAGAGAAACATAGTTTAAGATTCTCAAATATTCATACATACAACTATTGAGACTAGACAAAGTATACAGCGTTTTCTTTGAGCAATAGTTTCTGAAGCAAAATCCTGGACAACTTTTGACCTACTGACAACTTTCAAATTCCAATCTATGGAAGGGAGGGGCAGCCTAGGTCATATTATAGGCCTAGTGACATTCATACCACAGCATCTCAACCCCTGCCACCGAATTTATAAGGCTCGATCCCCAAAGACGAAAATGCTCCTGAGCCGTGATTGGGGAAAGAATTGCCATAGTCCTCTACCTAGTCCTAATTACAAAGGAAAGTTGCAAGATTCAGTTGATGGCAAGTTGTACCCTAGAAATATCGATGGAGAGACGAACAGAGAAACATAGTTTAAGATTCTGAAATATTCATACATACAACTATTGAGACTAGACAAAGTATACAGCGTTTTCTTTGAGCAATAGTTTCTGAAGCAAAATCCTGGACAACTTTTGACCTACTGACAACTTTCAAATTCCAATCTATGGAAGGAAGGAGCAGCCTAGGTCATATTATAGGCCTAGTGACATTCATACCACAGCATCTCAACCCCTGCCACCGAATTTATAAGGCTCGATCCCCAAAGACGAAATTGCTCCTGAGCCGTGATTGGGGAAAGAATTGCCATAGTCCTCTACCTAGTCCTAATTACAAAGGAAAGTTGCAAGATTCAGTTGATGGCAAGTTGTACCCTAGAAATATCGATGGAGAGGAACAGAGAAACATAGTTTAAGATTCTGAAATATTCATACATACAACTATTGAGACTAGACAAAGTATACAGCGTTTTCTTTGAGCAATAGTTTCTGAAGCAAAATCCTGGACAACTTTTGACCTACTGACAACTTTCAAATTCCAATCTATGGAAGGGAGGGGCAGCCTAGGTCATATTATAGGCCTAGTGACATTCATACCACAGCATCTCAACCCCTTGAAGAGCTTTGAACCATTCAGTAATTTTCTAGTATTTCTGAGATACAGTCATTCCATTTTCAGTTTAAATTGATGAGGGAAATGCAATATATGGCATGGATGAACTGAATACCGGTGAATTCTTGAGGATAGGTTTAAAAAAAAAAGACATTATTTTCAGGCCCCCAGTATTTATAAGGCTCGATCCCCAAAGACGAAAATGCTCCTGAGCCGTGATTGGGGAAAGAATTGCCATAGTCCTCTACCTAGTCCTAATTACAAAGGAAAGTTGCAAGATTCAGTTGATGGCAAGTTGTACCCTAGAAATATCGATGGAGAGACGAACAGAGAAACATAGTTTAAGATTCTGAAATATTCATACATACAACTATTGAGACTAGACAAAGTATACAGCGTTTTCTTTGAGCAATAGTTTCTGAAGCAAAATCCTGGACAACTTTTGACCTACTGACAACTTTCAAATTCCAATCTATGGAAGGAAGGAGCAGCCTAGGTCATATTATAGGCCTAGTGACATTCATACCACAGCATCTCAACCCCTGCCACCGAATTTATAAGGCTCGATCCCCAAAGACGAAATTGCTCCTGAGCCGTGATTGGGGAAAGAATTGCCATAGTCCTCTACCTAGTCCTAATTACAAAGGAAAGTTGCAAGATTCAGTTGATGGCAAGTTGTACCCTAGAAATATCGATGGAGAGACGAACAGAGAAACATAGTTTAAGATTCTGAAATATTCAAACATACAACTATTGAGACTAGACAAAGTATACAGCGTTTTCTTTGAGCAATAGTTTCTGAAGCAAAATCCTGGACAACTTTTGACCTACTGACAACTTTCAAATTCCAATCTATGGAAGGAGCAGCCTAGGTCATATTATAGGCCTAGTGACATTCATACCACAGCATCTCAAACCCTGCCACCGAATTTATAAGGCTCGATCCCCAAAGACGAAATTGCTCCTGAGCCGTGATTGGGGAAAGAATTGCCATAGTCCTCTACCTAGTCCTAATTACAAAGGAAAGTTGCAAGATTCAGTTGATGGCAAGATGTACCCTCGAAATATCGATGGAGAGACGCACAGAGAAACATAGTTTAAGATTCTCAAATATTCATACATACAACTATTGAGACTAGACAAAGTATACAGCGTTTTCTTTGAGCAATAGTTTCTGAAGCAAAATCCTGGACAACTTTTGACCTACTGACAACTTTCAAATTCCAATCTATGGAAGGAGCAGCCTAGGTCATATTATAGGCCTAGTTACATTCATACCACAGCATCTCAACCCCTGCCACCGAATTTATCAGGCTCGATCCCCAAAGACGAAAATGCTCCTGAGCCGTGATTGGGGAAATAATTGCCATAGTCCTCTACCTAGTCCTAATTACAAAGGAAAGTTGCAAGATTCAGTTGATGGCAAGTTGTACCCTAGAAATATCGATGGAGAGACGAACAGAGAAACATAGTTTAAGATTCTGAAATATTCATACATACAACTATTGAGACTAGACAAAGTATACAGCGTTTTCTTTGAGCAATAGTTTCTGAAGCAAAATCCTGGACAACTTTTGACCTACTGACAACTTTCAAATTCCAATCTATGGAAGGAAGGAGCAGCCTAGGTCATATTATAGGCCTAGTGACATTCATACCACAGCATCTCAACCCCTGCCACCGAATTTATAAGGCTCGATCCCCAAAGACGAAAATGCTCCTGAGCCGTGATTGGGGAAAGAATTGCCATAGTCCTCTACCTAGTCCTAATTACAAAGGAAAGTTGCAAGATTCAGTTGATGGCAAGATGTACCCTCGAAATATCGATGGAGAGACGCACAGAGAAACATAGTTTAAGATTCTCAAATATTCATACATACAACTATTGAGACTAGACAAAGTATACAGCGTTTTCTTTGAGCAATAGTTTCTGAAGCAAAATCCTGGACAACTTTTGACCTACTGACAACTTTCAAATTCCAATCTATGGAAGGGAGGGGCAGCCTAGGTCATATTATAGGCCTAGTGACATTCATACCACAGCATCTCAACCCCTTGAAGAGCTTTGAACCATTCAGTAATTTTCTAGTATTTCTGAGATACAGTCATTCCATTTTCAGTTTAAATTGATGAGGGAAATGCAATATATGGCATGGATGAACTGAATACCGGTGAATTCTTGAGGATAGGTTTAAAAAAAAAAGACATTATTTTCAGGCCCCCAGTATTTATAAGGCTCGATCCCCAAAGACGAAAATGCTCCTGAGCCGTGATTGGGGAAAGAATTGCCATAGTCCTCTACCTAGTCCTAATTACAAAGGAAAGTTGCAAGATTCAGTTGATGGCAAGTTGTACCCTAGAAATATCGATGGAGAGACGAACAGAGAAACATAGTTTAAGATTCTGAAATATTCATACATACAACTATTGAGACTAGACAAAGTATACAGCGTTTTCTTTGAGCAATAGTTTCTGAAGCAAAATCCTGGACAACTTTTGACCTACTGACAACTTTCAAATTCCAATCTATGGAAGGAAGGAGCAGCCTAGGTCATATTATAGGCCTAGTGACATTCATACCACAGCATCTCAACCCCTGCCACCGAATTTATAAGGCTCGATCCCCAAAGACGAAATTGCTCCTGAGCCGTGATTGGGGAAAGAATTGCCATAGTCCTCTACCTAGTCCTAATTACAAAGGAAAGTTGCAAGATTCAGTTGATGGCAAGTTGTACCCTAGAAATATCGATGGAGAGACGAACAGAGAAACATAGTTTAAGATTCTGAAATATTCATACATACAACTATTGAGACTAGACAAAGTATACAGCGTTTTCTTTGAGCAATAGTTTCTGAAGCAAAATCCTGGACAACTTTTGACCTACTGACAACTTTCAAATTCCAATCTATGGAAGGAGCAGCCTAGGTCATATTATAGGCCTAGTGACATTCATACCACAGCATCTCAACCCCTGCCACCGAATTTATAAGGCTCGATCCCCAAAGACGAAAATGCTCCTGAGCCGTGATTGGGGAAAGAATTGCCATAGTCCTCTACCTAGTCCATATTACAAAGGAAAGTTGCAAGATTCAGTTGATGGCAAGTTGTACCCTAGAAATATCGATGGAGAGACGAACAGAGAAACATAGTTTAAGATTCTGAAATATTCATACATACAACTATTGAGACTAGACAAAGTATACAGCGTTTTCTTTGAGCAATAGTTTCTGAAGCAAAATCCTGGACAACTTTTGACCTACTGACAACTTTCAAATTCCAATCTATGGAAGGGAGGGGCAGCCTAGGTCATATTATAGGCCTAGTGACATTCATACCACAGCATCTCAACCCCTTGAAGAGCTTTGAACCATTCAGTAATTTTCTAGTATTTCTGAGATACAGTCATTCCATTTTCAGTTTAAATTGATGAGGGAAATGCAATATATGGCATGGATGAACTGAATACCGGTGAATTCTTGAGGATAGGTTTAAAAAAAAAAGACATTATTTTCAGGCCCCCAGTATTTATAAGGCTCGATCCCCAAAGACGAAAATGCTCCTGAGCCGTGATTGGGGAAAGAATTGCCATAGTCCTCTACCTAGTCCTAATTACAAAGGAAAGTTGCAAGATTCAGTTGATGGCAAGTTGTACCCTAGAAATATCGATGGAGAGACGAACAGAGAAACATAGTTTAAGATTCTGAAATATTCATACATACAACTATTGAGACTAGACAAAGTATACAGCGTTTTCTTTGAGCAATAGTTTCTGAAGCAAAATCCTGGACAACTTTTGACCTACTGACAACTTTCAAATTCCAATCTATGGAAGGAAGGAGCAGCCTAGGTCATATTATAGGCCTAGTGACATTCATACCACAGCATCTCAACCCCTGCCACCGAATTTATAAGGCTCGATCCCCAAAGACGAAATTGCTCCTGAGCCGTGATTGGGGAAAGAATTGCCATAGTCCTCTACCTAGTCCTAATTACAAAGGAAAGTTGCAAGATTCAGTTGATGGCAAGTTGTACCCTAGAAATATCGATGGAGAGACGAACAGAGAAACATAGTTTAAGATTCTGAAATATTCATACATACAACTATTGAGACTAGACAAAGTATACAGCGTTTTCTTTGAGCAATAGTTTCTGAAGCAAAATCCTGGACAACTTTTGACCTACTGACAACTTTCAAATTCCAATCTATGGAAGGAGCAGCCTAGGTCATATTATAGGCCTAGTGACATTCATACCACAGCATCTCAACCCCTGCCACCGAATTTATAAGGCTCGATCCCCAAAGACGAAAATGCTCCTGAGCCGTGATTGGGGAAAGAATTGCCATAGTCCTCTACCTAGTCCTAATTACAAAGGAAAGTTGCAAGATTCAGTTGATGGCAAGTTGTACCCTAGAAATATCGATGGAGAGACGAACAGAGAAACATAGTTTAAGATTCTGAAATATTCATACATACAACTATTGAGACTAGACAAAGTATACAGCGTTTTCTTTGAGCAATAGTTTCTGAAGCAAAATCCTGGACAACTTTTGACCTACTGACAACTTTCAAATTCCAATCTATGGAAGGAGCAGCCTAGGTCATATTATAGGCCTAGTTACATTCATACCACAGCATCTCAACCCCTGCCACCGAATTTATCAGGCTCGATCCCCAAAGACGAAAATGCTCCTGAGCCGTGATTGGGGAAATAATTGCCATAGTCCTCTACCTAGTCCTAATTACAAAGGAAAGTTGCAAGATTCAGTTGATGGCAAGTTGTACCCTAGAAATATCGATGGAGAGACGAACAGAGAAACATAGTTTAAGATTCTGAAATATTCATACATACAACTATTGAGACTAGACAAAGTATACAGCGTTTTCTTTGAGCAATAGTTTCTGAAGCAAAATCCTGGACAACTTTTGACCTACTGACAACTTTCAAATTCCAATCTATGGAAGGAAGGAGCAGCCTAGGTCATATTATAGGCCTAGTGACATTCATACCACAGCATCTCAACCCCTGCCACCGAATTTATAAGGCTCGATCCCCAAAGACGAAAATGCTCCTGAGCCGTGATTGGGGAAAGAATTGCCATAGTCCTCTACCTAGTCCTAATTACAAAGGAAAGTTGCAAGATTCAGTTGATGGCAAGATGTACCCTCGAAATATCGATGGAGAGACGCACAGAGAAACATAGTTTAAGATTCTCAAATATTCATACATACAACTATTGAGACTAGACAAAGTATACAGCGTTTTCTTTGAGCAATAGTTTCTGAAGCAAAATCCTGGACAACTTTTGACCTACTGACAACTTTCAAATTCCAATCTATGGAAGGGAGGGGCAGCCTAGGTCATATTATAGGCCTAGTGACATTCATACCACAGCATCTCAACCCCTTGAAGAGCTTTGAACCATTCAGTAATTTTCTAGTATTTCTGAGATACAGTCATTCCATTTTCAGTTTAAATTGATGAGGGAAATGCAATATATGGCATGGATGAACTGAATACCGGTGAATTCTTGAGGATAGGTTTAAAAAAAAAAGACATTATTTTCAGGCCCCCAGTATTTATAAGGCTCGATCCCCAAAGACGAAAATGCTCCTGAGCCGTGATTGGGGAAAGAATTGCCATAGTCCTCTACCTAGTCCTAATTACAAAGGAAAGTTGCAAGATTCAGTTGATGGCAAGTTGTACCCTAGAAATATCGATGGAGAGACGAACAGAGAAACATAGTTTAAGATTCTGAAATATTCATACATACAACTATTGAGACTAGACAAAGTATACAGCGTTTTCTTTGAGCAATAGTTTCTGAAGCAAAATCCTGGACAACTTTTGACCTACTGACAACTTTCAAATTCCAATCTATGGAAGGAAGGAGCAGCCTAGGTCATATTATAGGCCTAGTGACATTCATACCACAGCATCTCAACCCCTGCCACCGAATTTATAAGGCTCGATCCCCAAAGACGAAATTGCTCCTGAGCCGTGATTGGGGAAAGAATTGCCATAGTCCTCTACCTAGTCCTAATTACAAAGGAAAGTTGCAAGATTCAGTTGATGGCAAGTTGTACCCTAGAAATATCGATGGAGAGACGAACAGAGAAACATAGTTTAAGATTCTGAAATATTCATACATACAACTATTGAGACTAGACAAAGTATACAGCGTTTTCTTTGAGCAATAGTTTCTGAAGCAAAATCCTGGACAACTTTTGACCTACTGACAACTTTCAAATTCCAATCTATGGAAGGAGCAGCCTAGGTCATATTATAGGCCTAGTGACATTCATACCACAGCATCTCAACCCCTGCCACCGAATTTATAAGGCTCGATCCCCAAAGACGAAAATGCTCCTGAGCCGTGATTGGGGAAAGAATTGCCATAGTCCTCTACCTAGTCCATATTACAAAGGAAAGTTGCAAGATTCAGTTGATGGCAAGTTGTACCCTAGAAATATCGATGGAGAGACGAACAGAGAAACATAGTTTAAGATTCTGAAATATTCATACATACAACTATTGAGACTAGACAAAGTATACAGCGTTTTCTTTGAGCAATAGTTTCTGAAGCAAAATCCTGGACAACTTTTGACCTACTGACAACTTTCAAATTCCAATCTATGGAAGGGAGGGGCAGCCTAGGTCATATTATAGGCCTAGTGACATTCATACCACAGCATCTCAACCCCTTGAAGAGCTTTGAACCATTCAGTAATTTTCTAGTATTTCTGAGATACAGTCATTCCATTTTCAGTTTAAATTGATGAGGGAAATGCAATATATGGCATGGATGAACTGAATACCGGTGAATTCTTGAGGATAGGTTTAAAAAAAAAAGACATTATTTTCAGGCCCCCAGTATTTATAAGGCTCGATCCCCAAAGACGAAAATGCTCCTGAGCCGTGATTGGGGAAAGAATTGCCATAGTCCTCTACCTAGTCCTAATTACAAAGGAAAGTTGCAAGATTCAGTTGATGGCAAGTTGTACCCTAGAAATATCGATGGAGAGACGAACAGAGAAACATAGTTTAAGATTCTGAAATATTCATACATACAACTATTGAGACTAGACAAAGTATACAGCGTTTTCTTTGAGCAATAGTTTCTGAAGCAAAATCCTGGACAACTTTTGACCTACTGACAACTTTCAAATTCCAATCTATGGAAGGAAGGAGCAGCCTAGGTCATATTATAGGCCTAGTGACATTCATACCACAGCATCTCAACCCCTGCCACCGAATTTATAAGGCTCGATCCCCAAAGACGAAATTGCTCCTGAGCCGTGATTGGGGAAAGAATTGCCATAGTCCTCTACCTAGTCCTAATTACAAAGGAAAGTTGCAAGATTCAGTTGATGGCAAGTTGTACCCTAGAAATATCGATGGAGAGACGAACAGAGAAACATAGTTTAAGATTCTGAAATATTCAAACATACAACTATTGAGACTAGACAAAGTATACAGCGTTTTCTTTGAGCAATAGTTTCTGAAGCAAAATCCTGGACAACTTTTGACCTACTGACAACTTTCAAATTCCAATCTATGGAAGGAGCAGCCTAGGTCATATTATAGGCCTAGTGACATTCATACCACAGCATCTCAACCCCTGCCACCGAATTTATAAGGCTCGATCCCCAAAGACGAAATTGCTCCTGAGCCGTGATTGGGGAAAGAATTGCCATAGTCCTCTACCTAGTCCTAATTACAAAGGAAAGTTGCAAGATTCAGTTGATGGCAAGATGTACCCTCGAAATATCGATGGAGAGACGCACAGAGAAACATAGTTTAAGATTCTCAAATATTCATACATACAACTATTGAGACTAGACAAAGTATACAGCGTTTTCTTTGAGCAATAGTTTCTGAAGCAAAATCCTGGACAACTTTTGACCTACTGACAACTTTCAAATTCCAATCTATGGAAGGAAGGAGCAGCCTAGGTCATATTATAGGCCTAGTGACATTCATACCACAGCATCTCAACCCCTGCCACCGAATTTATAAGGCTCGATCCCCAAAGACGAAAATGCTCCTGAGCCGTGATTGGGGAAAGAATTGCCATAGTCCTCTACCTAGTCCTAATTACAAAGGAAAGTTGCAAGATTCAGTTGATGGCAAGATGTACCCTCGAAATATCGATGGAGAGACGCACAGAGAAACATAGTTTAAGATTCTGAAATATTCATACATACAACTATTGAGACTAGACAAAGTATACAGCGTTTTCTTTGAGCAATAGTTTCTGAAGCAAAATCCTGGACAACTTTTGACCTACTGACAACTTTCAAATTCCAATCTATGGAAGGAAGGAGCAGCCTAGGTCATATTATAGGCCTAGTGACATTCATACCACAGCATCTCAACCCCTGCCACCGAATTTATAAGGCTCGATCCCCAAAGACGAAAATGCTCCTGAGCCGTGATTGGGGAAAGAATTGCCATAGTCCTCTACCTAGTCCTAATTACAAAGGAAAGTTGCAAGATTCAGTTGATGGCAAGATGTACCCTCGAAATATCGATGGAGAGACGCACAGAGAAACATAGTTTAAGATTCTCAAATATTCATACATACAACTATTGAGACTAGACAAAGTATACAGCGTTTTCTTTGAGCAATAGTTTCTGAAGCAAAATCCTGGACAACTTTTGACCTACTGACAACTTTCAAATTCCAATCTATGGAAGGGAGGGGCAGCCTAGGTCATATTATAGGCCTAGTGACATTCATACCACAGCATCTCAACCCCTTGAAGAGCTTTGAACCATTCAGTAATTTTCTAGTATTTCTGAGATACAGTCATTCCATTTTCAGTTTAAATTGATGAGGGAAATGCAATATATGGCATGGATGAACTGAATACCGGTGAATTCTTGAGGATAGGTTAAAAAAACAAAGACATTATTTTCAGGCCCCCAGTATTTATAAGGCTCGATCCCCAAAGACGAAAATGCTCCTGAGCCGTGATTGGGGAAAGAATTGCCATAGTCCTCTACCTAGTCCTAATTACAAAGGAAAGTTGCAAGATTCAGTTGATGGCAAGTTGTACCCTAGAAATATCGATGGAGAGACGAACAGAGAAACATAGTTTAAGATTCTGAAATATTCATACATACAACTATTGAGACTAGACAAAGTATACAGCGTTTTCTTTGAGCAATAGTTTCTGAAGCAAAATCCTGGACAACTTTTGACCTACTGACAACTTTCAAATTCCAATCTATGGAAGGAGCAGCCTAGGTCATATTATAGGCCTAGTGACATTCATACCACAGCATCTCAACCCCTGCCACCGAATTTATAAGGCTCGATCCCCAAAGACGAAAATGCTCCTGAGCCGTGATTGGGGAAAGAATTGCCATAGTCCTCTACCTAGTCCTAATTACAAAGGAAAGTTGCAAGATTCAGTTGATGGCAAGTTGTACCCTAGAAATATCGATGGAGAGACGAACAGAGAAACATAGTTTAAGATTCTGAAATATTCATACATACAACTATTGAGACTAGACAAAGTATACAGCGTTTTCTTTGAGCAATAGTTTCTGAAGCAAAATCCTGGACAACTTTTGACCTACTGACAACTTTCAAATTCCAATCTATGGAAGGAGCAGCCTAGGTCATATTATAGGCCTAGTGACATTCATACCACAGCATCTCAACCCCTGCCACCGAATTTATAAGGCTCGATCCCCAAAGACGAAAATGCTCCTGAGCCGTGATTGGGGAAAGAATTGCCATAGTCCTCTACCTAGTCCTAATTACAAAGGAAAGTTGCAAGATTCAGTTGATGGCAAGTTGTACCCTAGAAATATCGATGGAGAGACGAACAGAGAAACATAGTTTAAGATTCTGAAATATTCATACATACAACTATTGAGACTAGACAAAGTATACAGCGTTTTCTTTGAGCAATAGTTTCTGAAGCAAAATCCTGGACAACTTTTGACCTACTGACAACTTTCAAATTCCAATCTATGGAAGGGAGGGGCAGCCTAGGTCATATTATAGGCCTAGTGACATTCATACCACAGCATCTCAACCCCTTGAAGAGCTTTGAACCATTCAGTAATTTTCTAGTATTTCTGAGATACAGTCATTCCATTTTCAGTTTAAATTGATGAGGGAAATGCAATATATGGCATGGATGAACTGAATACCGGTGAATTCTTGAGGATAGGTTTAAAAAAAAAAGACATTATTTTCAGGCCCCCAGTATTTATAAGGCTCGATCCCCAAAGACGAAAATGCTCCTGAGCCGTGATTGGGGAAAGAATTGCCATAGTCCTCTACCTAGTCCTAATTACAAAGGAAAGTTGCAAGATTCAGTTGATGGCAAGTTGTACCCTAGAAATATCGATGGAGAGACGAACAGAGAAACATAGTTTAAGATTCTGAAATATTCATACATACAACTATTGAGACTAGACAAAGTATACAGCGTTTTCTTTGAGCAATAGTTTCTGAAGCAAAATCCTGGACAACTTTTGACCTACTGACAACTTTCAAATTCCAATCTATGGAAGGAAGGAGCAGCCTAGGTCATATTATAGGCCTAGTGACATTCATACCACAGCATCTCAACCCCTGCCACCGAATTTATAAGGCTCGATCCCCAAAGACGAAATTGCTCCTGAGCCGTGATTGGGGAAAGAATTGCCATAGTCCTCTACCTAGTCCTAATTACAAAGGAAAGTTGCAAGATTCAGTTGATGGCAAGTTGTACCCTAGAAATATCGATGGAGAGACGAACAGAGAAACATAGTTTAAGATTCTGAAATATTCAAACATACAACTATTGAGACTAGACAAAGTATACAGCGTTTTCTTTGAGCAATAGTTTCTGAAGCAAAATCCTGGACAACTTTTGACCTACTGACAACTTTCAAATTCCAATCTATGGAAGGAGCAGCCTAGGTCATATTATAGGCCTAGTGACATTCATACCACAGCATCTCAACCCCTGCCACCGAATTTATAAGGCTCGATCCCCAAAGACGAAATTGCTCCTGAGCCGTGATTGGGGAAAGAATTGCCATAGTCCTCTACCTAGTCCTAATTACAAAGGAAAGTTGCAAGATTCAGTTGATGGCAAGATGTACCCTCGAAATATCGATGGAGAGACGCACAGAGAAACATAGTTTAAGATTCTCAAATATTCATACATACAACTATTGAGACTAGACAAAGTATACAGCGTTTTCTTTGAGCAATAGTTTCTGAAGCAAAATCCTGGACAACTTTTGACCTACTGACAACTTTCAAATTCCAATCTATGGAAGGAAGGAGCAGCCTAGGTCATATTATAGGCCTAGTGACATTCATACCACAGCATCTCAACCCCTGCCACCGAATTTATAAGGCTCGATCCCCAAAGACGAAAATGCTCCTGAGCCGTGATTGGGGAAAGAATTGCCATAGTCCTCTACCTAGTCCTAATTACAAAGGAAAGTTGCAAGATTCAGTTGATGGCAAGATGTACCCTCGAAATATCGATGGAGAGACGCACAGAGAAACATAGTTTAAGATTCTGAAATATTCATACATACAACTATTGAGACTAGACAAAGTATACAGCGTTTTCTTTGAGCAATAGTTTCTGAAGCAAAATCCTGGACAACTTTTGACCTACTGACAACTTTCAAATTCCAATCTATGGAAGGAAGGAGCAGCCTAGGTCATATTATAGGCCTAGTGACATTCATACCACAGCATCTCAACCCCTGCCACCGAATTTATAAGGCTCGATCCCCAAAGACGAAAATGCTCCTGAGCCGTGATTGGGGAAAGAATTGCCATAGTCCTCTACCTAGTCCTAATTACAAAGGAAAGTTGCAAGATTCAGTTGATGGCAAGATGTACCCTCGAAATATCGATGGAGAGACGCACAGAGAAACATAGTTTAAGATTCTCAAATATTCATACATACAACTATTGAGACTAGACAAAGTATACAGCGTTTTCTTTGAGCAATAGTTTCTGAAGCAAAATCCTGGACAACTTTTGACCTACTGACAACTTTCAAATTCCAATCTATGGAAGGGAGGGGCAGCCTAGGTCATATTATAGGCCTAGTGACATTCATACCACAGCATCTCAACCCCTTGAAGAGCTTTGAACCATTCAGTAATTTTCTAGTATTTCTGAGATACAGTCATTCCATTTTCAGTTTAAATTGATGAGGGAAATGCAATATATGGCATGGATGAACTGAATACCGGTGAATTCTTGAGGATAGGTTAAAAAAACAAAGACATTATTTTCAGGCCCCCAGTATTTATAAGGCTCGATCCCCAAAGACGAAAATGCTCCTGAGCCGTGATTGGGGAAAGAATTGCCATAGTCCTCTACCTAGTCCTAATTACAAAGGAAAGTTGCAAGATTCAGTTGATGGCAAGTTGTACCCTAGAAATATCGATGGAGAGACGAACAGAGAAACATAGTTTAAGATTCTGAAATATTCATACATACAACTATTGAGACTAGACAAAGTATACAGCGTTTTCTTTGAGCAATAGTTTCTGAAGCAAAATCCTGGACAACTTTTGACCTACTGACAACTTTCAAATTCCAATCTATGGAAGGAGCAGCCTAGGTCATATTATAGGCCTAGTGACATTCATACCACAGCATCTCAACCCCTGCCACCGAATTTATAAGGCTCGATCCCCAAAGACGAAAATGCTCCTGAGCCGTGATTGGGGAAAGAATTGCCATAGTCCTCTACCTAGTCCTAATTACAAAGGAAAGTTGCAAGATTCAGTTGATGGCAAGTTGTACCCTAGAAATATCGATGGAGAGACGAACAGAGAAACATAGTTTAAGATTCTGAAATATTCATACATAAAACTATTGAGACTAGACAAAGTATACAGCGTTTTCTTTGAGCAATAGTTTCTGAAGCAAAATCCTGGACAACTTTTGACCTACTGACAACTTTCAAATTCCAATCTATGGAAGGAAGGAGCAGCCTAGGTCATATTATAGGCCTAGTGACATTCATACCACAGCATCTCAACCCCTGCCACCGAATTCATAAGGCTCGATCCCCAAAGACGAAAATGCTCCTGAGCCGTGATTGGGGAAAGAATTGCCATAGTCCTCTACCTAGTCCTAATTACAAAGGAAAGTTGCAAGATTCAGTTGATGGCAAGATGTACCCTCGAAATATCGATGGAGAGACGCACAGAGAAACATAGTTTAAGATTCTCAAATATTCATACATACAACTATTGAGACTAGACAAAGTATACAGCGTTTTCTTTGAGCAATAGTTTCTGAAGCAAAATCCTGGACAACTTTTGACCTACTGACAACTTTCAAATTCCAATCTATGGAAGGAAGGAGCAGCCTAGGTCATATTATAGGCCTAGTGACATTCATACCACAGCATCTCAACCCCTTGAAGAGCTTCGAACCATTCAGTAATTTTCTAGTACTTCTGAGATACAGTCATTCCATTTTCAGTTTAAATTGATGAGGGAAATGCAATATATGACATGGATGAACTGAATACCGGTGATTTCTTGAGGATAGGTTAAAAAAACAAAGACATTATTTTCAGGCCCCCAGTATTTATAAGGCTCGATCCCCAAAGACGAAAATGCTCCTGAGCCGTGATTGGGGAAAGAATTGCCATAGTCCTCTACCTAGTCCTAATTACAAAGGAAAGTTGCAAGATTCAGTTGATGGCAAGTTGTACCCTAGAAATATCGATGGAGAGACGAACAGAGAAACATAGTTTAAGATTCTGAAATATTCATACATAAAACTATTGAGACTAGACAAAGTATACAGCGTTTTCTTTGAGCAATAGTTTCTGAAGCAAAATCCTGGACAACTTTTGACCTACTGACAACTTTCAAATTCCAATCTATGGAAGGAAGGAGCAGCCTAGGTCATATTATAGGCCTAGTGACATTCATACCACAGCATCTCAACCCCTGCCACCGAATTCATAAGGCTCGATCCCCAAAGACGAAAATGCTCCTGAGCCGTGATTGGGGAAAGAATTGCCATAGTCCTCTACCTAGTCCTAATTACAAAGGAAAGTTGCAAGATTCAGTTGATGGCAAGATGTACCCTCGAAATATCGATGGAGAGACGCACAGAGAAACATAGTTTAAGATTCTCAAATATTCATACATACAACTATTGAGACTAGACAAAGTATACAGCGTTTTCTTTGAGCAATAGTTTCTGAAGCAAAATCCTGGACAACTTTTGACCTACTGACAACTTTCAAATTCCAATCTATGGAAGGAAGGAGCAGCCTAGGTCATATTATAGGCCTAGTGACATTCATACCACAGCATCTCAACCCCTGCCACCGAATTTATAAGGCTCGATCCCCAAAGACGAAATTGCTCCTGAGCCGTGATTGGGGAAAGAATTGCCATAGTCCTCTACCTAGTCCTAATTACAAAGGAAAGTTGCAAGATTCAGTTGATGGCAAGTTGTACCCTAGAAATATCGATGGAGAGACGAACAGAGAAACATAGTTTAAGATTCTGAAATATTCAAACATACAACTATTGAGACTAGACAAAGTATACAGCGTTTTCTTTGAGCAATAGTTTCTGAAGCAAAATCCTGGACAACTTTTGACCTACTGACAACTTTCAAATTCCAATCTATGGAAGGAGCAGCCTAGGTCATATTATAGGCCTAGTTACATTCATACCACAGCATCTCAACCCCTGCCACCGAATTTATCAGGCTCGATGCCCAAAGACGAAAATGCTCCTGAGCCGTGATTGGGGAAATAATTGCCATAGTCCTCTACCTAGTCCTAATTACAAAGGAAAGTTGCAAGATTCAGTTGATGGCAAGTTGTACCCTAGAAATATCGATGGAGAGACGAACAGAGAAACATAGTTTAAGATTCTGAAATATTCATACATACAACTATTGAGACTAGACAAAGTATACAGCGTTTTCTTTGAGCAATAGTTTCTGAAGCAAAATCCTGGACAACTTTTGACCTACTGACAACTTTCAAATTCCAATCTATGGAAGGAAGGAGCAGCCTAGGTCATATTATAGGCCTAGTGACATTCATACCACAGCATCTCAACCCCTGCCACCGAATTCATAAGGCTCGATCCCCAAAGACGAAAATGCTCCTGAGCCGTGATTGGGGAAAGAATTGCCATAGTCCTCTACCTAGTCCTAATTACAAAGGAAAGTTGCAAGATTCAGTTGATGGCAAGATGTACCCTCGAAATATCGATGGAGAGACGCACAGAGAAACATAGTTTAAGATTCTCAAATATTCATACATACAACTATTGAGACTAGACAAAGTATACAGCGTGTTCTTTGAGCAATAGTTTCTGAAGCAAAATCCTGGACAACTTTTGACCTACTGACAACTTTCAAATTCCAATCTATGGAAGGAAGGAGCAGCCTAGGTCATATTATAGGCCTAGTGACATTCATACCACAGCATCTCAACCCCTGCCACCGAATTTATAAGGCTCGATCCCCAAAGACGAAATTGCTCCTGAGCCGTGATTGGGGAAAGAATTGCCATAGTCCTCTACCTAGTCCTAATTACAAAGGAAAGTTGCAAGATTCAGTTGATGGCAAGTTGTACCCTAGAAATATCGATGGAGAGACGAACAGAGAAACATAGTTTAAGATTCTGAAATATTCAAACATACAACTATTGAGACTAGACAAAGTATACAGCGTTTTCTTTGAGCAATAGTTTCTGAAGCAAAATCCTGGACAACTTTTGACCTACTGACAACTTTCAAATTCCAATCTATGGAAGGAGCAGCCTAGGTCATATTATAGGCCTAGTTACATTCATACCACAGCATCTCAACCCCTGCCACCGAATTTATCAGGCTCGATCCCCAAAGACGAAAATGCTCCTGAGCCGTGATTGGGGAAATAATTGCCATAGTCCTCTACCTAGTCCTAATTACAAAGGAAAGTTGCAAGATTCAGTTGATGGCAAGATGTACCCTCGAAATATCGATGGAGAGACGCACAGAGAAACATAGTTTAAGATTCTCAAATATTCATACATACAACTATTGAGACTAGACAAAGTATACAGCGTTTTCTTTGAGCAATAGTTTCTGAAGCAAAATCCTGGACAACTTTTGACCTACTGACAACTTTCAAATTCCAATCTATGGAAGGGAGGGGCAGCCTAGGTCATATTATAGGCCTAGTGACATTCATACCACAGCATCTCAACCCCTTGAAGAGCTTTGAACCATTCAGTAATTTTCTAGTATTTCTGAGATACAGTCATTCCATTTTCAGTTTAAATTGATGAGGGAAATGCAATATATGGCATGGATGAACTGAATACCGGTGAATTCTTGAGGATAGGTTTAAAAAAAAAAGACATTATTTTCAGGCCCCCAGTATTTATAAGGCTCGATCCCCAAAGACGAAAATGCTCCTGAGCCGTGATTGGGGAAAGAATTGCCATAGTCCTCTACCTAGTCCTAATTACAAAGGAAAGTTGCAAGATTCAGTTGATGGCAAGTTGTACCCTAGAAATATCGATGGAGAGACGAACAGAGAAACATAGTTTAAGATTCTGAAATATTCATACATACAACTATTGAGACTAGACAAAGTATACAGCGTTTTCTTTGAGCAATAGTTTCTGAAGCAAAATCCTGGACAACTTTTGACCTACTGACAACTTTCAAATTCCAATCTATGGAAGGAAGGAGCAGCCTAGGTCATATTATAGGCCTAGTGACATTCATACCACAGCATCTCAACCCCTGCCACCGAATTTATAAGGCTCGATCCCCAAAGACGAAATTGCTCCTGAGCCGTGATTGGGGAAAGAATTGCCATAGTCCTCTACCTAGTCCTAATTACAAAGGAAAGTTGCAAGATTCAGTTGATGGCAAGTTGTACCCTAGAAATATCGATGGAGAGACGAACAGAGAAACATAGTTTAAGATTCTGAAATATTCATACATACAACTATTGAGACTAGACAAAGTATACAGCGTTTTCTTTGAGCAATAGTTTCTGAAGCAAAATCCTGGACAACTTTTGACCTACTGACAACTTTCAAATTCCAATCTATGGAAGGAAGGAGCAGCCTAGGTCATATTATAGGCCTAGTGACATTCATACCACAGCATCTCAACCCCTTGAAGAGCTTCGAACCATTCAGTAATTTTCTAGTACTTCTGAGATACAGTCATTCCATTTTCAGTTTAAATTGATGAGGGAAATGCAATATATGACATGGATGAACTGAATACCGGTGATTTCTTGAGGATAGGTTAAAAAAACAAAGACATTATTTTCAGGCCCCCAGTATTTATAAGGCTCGATCCCCAAAGACGAAAATGCTCCTGAGCCGTGATTAGGGAAAGAATTGCCATAGTCCTCTACCTAGTCCTAATTACAAAGGAAAGTTGCAAGATTCAGTTGATGGCAAGTTGTACCCTAGAAATATCGATGGAGAGACGAACAGAGAAACATAGTTTAAGATTCTGAAATATTCATACATACAACTATTGAGACTAGACAAAGTATACAGCGTTTTCTTTGAGCAATAGTTTCTGAAGCAAAATCCTGGACAACTTTTGACCTACTGACAACTTTCAAATTCCAATCTATGGAAGGAGCAGCCTAGGTCATATTATAGGCCTAGTGACATTCATACCACAGCATCTCAACCCCTGCCACCGAATTCATAAGGCTCGATCCCCAAAGACGAAAATGCTCCTGAGCCGTGATTGGGGAAAGAATTGCCATAGTCCTCTACCTAGTCCTAATTACAAAGGAAAGTTGCAAGATTCAGTTGATGGCAAGATGTACCCTCGAAATATCGATGGAGAGACGCACAGAGAAACATAGTTTAAGATTCTCAAATATTCATACATACAACTATTGAGACTAGACAAAGTATACAGCGTTTTCTTTGAGCAATAGTTTCTGAAGCAAAATCCTGGACAACTTTTGACCTACTGACAACTTTCAAATTCCAATCTATGGAAGGAGCAGCCTAGGTCATATTATAGGCCTAGTGACATTCATACCACAGCATCTCAACCCCTGCCACCGAATTCATAAGGCTCGATCCCCAAAGACGAAAATGCTCCTGAGCCGTGATTGGGGAAAGAATTGCCATAGTCCTCTACCTAGTCCTAATTACAAAGGAAAGTTGCAAGATTCAGTTGATGGCAAGATGTACCTTCGAAATATCGATGGAGAGACGCACAGAGAAACATAGTTTAAGATTCTCAAATATTCATACATACAACTATTGAGACTAGACAAAGTATACAGCGTTTTCTTTGAGCAATAGTTTCTGAAGCAAAATCCTGGACAACTTTTGACCTACTGACAACTTTCAAATTCCAATCTATGGAAGGAGCAGCCTAGGTCATATTATAGGCCTAGTGACATTCATACCACAGCATCTCAACCCCTGCCACCGAATTTATAAGGCTCGATCCCCAAAGACGAAAATGCTCCTGAGCCGTGATTGGGGAAAAAATTGCCATAGTCCTCTACCTAGTCCTAATTACAAAGGAAAGTTGCAAGATTCAGTTGATGGCAAGATGTACCCTCGAAATATCGATGGAGAGACGCACAGAGAAACATAGTTTAAGATTCTCAAATATTCATACATACAACTATTGAGACTAGACAAAGTATACAGCGTTTTCTTTGAGCAATAGTTTCTGAAGCAAAATCCTGGACAACTTTTGACCTACTGACAACTTTCAAATTCCAATCTATGGAAGGAAGGAGCAGCCTAGGTCATATTATAGGCCTAGTGACATTCATACCACAGCATCTCAACCCCTTGAAGAGCTTCGAACCATTCAGTAATTTTCTAGTACTTCTGAGATACAGTCATTCCATTTTCAGTTTAAATTGATGAGGGAAATGCAATATATGACATGGATGAACTGAATACCGGTGATTTCTTGAGGATAGGTTAAAAAAACAAAGACATTATTTTCAGGCCCCCAGTATTTATAAGGCTCGATCCCCAAAGACGAAAATGCTCCTGAGCCGTGATTGGGGAAAGAATTGCCATAGTCCTCTACCTAGTCCTAATTACAAAGGAAAGTTGCAAGATTCAGTTGATGGCAAGATGTACCTTCGAAATATCGATGGAGAGACGCACAGAGAAACATAGTTTAAGATTCTCAAATATTCATACATAAAACTATTGAGACTAGACAAAGTATACAGCGTTTTCTTTGAGCAATAGTTTCTGAAGCAAAATCCTGGACAACTTTTGACCTACTGACAACTTTCAAATTCCAATCTATGGAAGGAAGGAGCAGCCTAGGTCATATTATAGGCCTAGTGACATTCATACCACAGCATCTCAACCCCTGCCACCGAATTCATAAGGCTCGATCCCCAAAGACGAAAATGCTCCTGAGCCGTGATTGGGGAAAGAATTGCCATAGTCCTCTACCTAGTCCTAATTACAAAGGAAAGTTGCAAGATTCAGTTGATGGCAAGATGTACCCTCGAAATATCGATGGAGAGACGCACAGAGAAACATAGTTTAAGATTCTGAAATATTCATACATACAACTATTGAGACTAGACAAAGTATACAGCGTTTTCTTTGAGCAATAGTTTCTGAAGCAAAATCCTGGACAACTTTTGACCTACTGACAACTTTCAAATTCCAATCTATGGAAGGAGCAGCCTAGGTCATATTATAGGCCTAGTGACATTCATACCACAGCATCTCAACCCCTGCCACCGAATTTATAAGGCTCGATCCCCAAAGACGAAAATGCTCCTGAGCCGTGATTGGGGAAAGAATTGCCATAGTCCTCTACCTAGTCCATATTACAAAGGAAAGTTGCAAGATTCAGTTGATGGCAAGTTGTACCCTAGAAATATCGATGGAGAGACGAACAGAGAAACATAGTTTAAGATTCTGAAATATTCATACATACAACTATTGAGACTAGACAAAGTATACAGCGTTTTCTTTGAGCAATAGTTTCTGAAGCAAAATCCTGGACAACTTTTGACCTACTGACAACTTTCAAATTCCAATCTATGGAAGGAAGGAGCAGCCTAGGTCATATTATAGGCCTAGTGACATTCATACCACAGCATCTCAACCCCTGCCACCGAATTTATAAGGCTCGATCCCCAAAGACGAAATTGCTCCTGAGCCGTGATTGGGGAAAGAATTGCCATAGTCCTCTACCTAGTCCTAATTACAAAGGAAAGTTGCAAGATTCAGTTGATGGCAAGTTGTACCCTAGAAATATCGATGGAGAGACGAACAGAGAAACATAGTTTAAGATTCTGAAATATTCAAACATACAACTATTGAGACTAGACAAAGTATACAGCGTTTTCTTTGAGCAATAGTTTCTGAAGCAAAATCCTGGACAACTTTTGACCTACTGACAACTTTCAAATTCCAATCTATGGAAGGAGCAGCCTAGGTCATATTATAGGCCTAGTGACATTCATACCACAGCATCTCAACCCCTGCCACCGAATTTATAAGGCTCGATCCCCAAAGACGAAATTGCTCCTGAGCCGTGATTGGGGAAAGAATTGCCATAGTCCTCTACCTAGTCCTAATTACAAAGGAAAGTTGCAAGATTCAGTTGATGGCAAGATGTACCCTCGAAATATCGATGGAGAGACGCACAGAGAAACATAGTTTAAGATTCTCAAATATTCATACATACAACTATTGAGACTAGACAAAGTATACAGCGTTTTCTTTGAGCAATAGTTTCTGAAGCAAAATCCTGGACAACTTTTGACCTACTGACAACTTTCAAATTCCAATCTATGGAAGGAGCAGCCTAGGTCATATTATAGGCCTAGTTACATTCATACCACAGCATCTCAACCCCTGCCACCGAATTTATCAGGCTCGATCCCCAAAGACGAAAATGCTCCTGAGCCGTGATTGGGGAAATAATTGCCATAGTCCTCTACCTAGTCCTAATTACAAAGGAAAGTTGCAAGATTCAGTTGATGGCAAGATGTACCCTCGAAATATCGATGGAGAGACGCACAGAGAAACATAGTTTAAGATTCTCAAATATTCATACATACAACTATTGAGACTAGACAAAGTATACAGCGTTTTCTTTGAGCAATAGTTTCTGAAGCAAAATCCTGGACAACTTTTGACCTACTGACAACTTTCAAATTCCAATCTATGGAAGGGAGGGGCAGCCTAGGTCATATTATAGGCCTAGTGACATTCATACCACAGCATCTCAACCCCTTGAAGAGCTTTGAACCATTCAGTAATTTTCTAGTATTTCTGAGATACAGTCATTCCATTTTCAGTTTAAATTGATGAGGGAAATGCAATATATGGCATGGATGAACTGAATACCGGTGAATTCTTGAGGATAGGTTTAAAAAAAAAAGACATTATTTTCAGGCCCCCAGTATTTATAAGGCTCGATCCCCAAAGACGAAAATGCTCCTGAGCCGTGATTGGGGAAAGAATTGCCATAGTCCTCTACCTAGTCCTAATTACAAAGGAAAGTTGCAAGATTCAGTTGATGGCAAGTTGTACCCTAGAAATATCGATGGAGAGACGAACAGAGAAACATAGTTTAAGATTCTGAAATATTCATACATACAACTATTGAGACTAGACAAAGTATACAGCGTTTTCTTTGAGCAATAGTTTCTGAAGCAAAATCCTGGACAACTTTTGACCTACTGACAACTTTCAAATTCCAATCTATGGAAGGAAGGAGCAGCCTAGGTCATATTATAGGCCTAGTGACATTCATACCACAGCATCTCAACCCCTGCCACCGAATTTATAAGGCTCGATCCCCAAAGACGAAATTGCTCCTGAGCCGTGATTGGGGAAAGAATTGCCATAGTCCTCTACCTAGTCCTAATTACAAAGGAAAGTTGCAAGATTCAGTTGATGGCAAGTTGTACCCTAGAAATATCGATGGAGAGACGAACAGAGAAACATAGTTTAAGATTCTGAAATATTCATACATACAACTATTGAGACTAGACAAAGTATACAGCGTTTTCTTTGAGCAATAGTTTCTGAAGCAAAATCCTGGACAACTTTTGACCTACTGACAACTTTCAAATTCCAATCTATGGAAGGAAGGAGCAGCCTAGGTCATATTATAGGCCTAGTGACATTCATACCACAGCATCTCAACCCCTGCCACCGAATTTATAAGGCTCGATCCCCAAAGACGAAAATGCTCCTGAGCCGTGATTGGGGAAAGAATTGCCATAGTCCTCTACCTAGTCCTAATTACAAAGGAAAGTTGCAAGATTCAGTTGATGGCAAGATGTACCCTCGAAATATCGATGGAGAGACGCACAGAGAAACATAGTTTAAGATTCTCAAATATTCATACATACAACTATTGAGACTAGACAAAGTATACAGCGTTTTCTTTGAGCAATAGTTTCTGAAGCAAAATCCTGGACAACTTTTGACCTACTGACAACTTTCAAATTCCAATCTATGGAAGGGAGGGGCAGCCTAGGTCATATTATAGGCCTAGTGACATTCATACCACAGCATCTCAACCCCTTGAAGAGCTTTGAACCATTCAGTAATTTTCTAGTATTTCTGAGATACAGTCATTCCATTTTCAGTTTAAATTGATGAGGGAAATGCAATATATGGCATGGATGAACTGAATACCGGTGAATTCTTGAGGATAGGTTTAAAAAAAAAAGACATTATTTTCAGGCCCCCAGTATTTATAAGGCTCGATCCCCAAAGACGAAAATGCTCCTGAGCCGTGATTGGGGAAAGAATTGCCATAGTCCTCTACCTAGTCCTAATTACAAAGGAAAGTTGCAAGATTCAGTTGATGGCAAGTTGTACCCTAGAAATATCGATGGAGAGACGAACAGAGAAACATAGTTTAAGATTCTGAAATATTCATACATACAACTATTGAGACTAGACAAAGTATACAGCGTTTTCTTTGAGCAATAGTTTCTGAAGCAAAATCCTGGACAACTTTTGACCTACTGACAACTTTCAAATTCCAATCTATGGAAGGAAGGAGCAGCCTAGGTCATATTATAGGCCTAGTGACATTCATACCACAGCATCTCAACCCCTGCCACCGAATTTATAAGGCTCGATCCCCAAAGACGAAATTGCTCCTGAGCCGTGATTGGGGAAAGAATTGCCATAGTCCTCTACCTAGTCCTAATTACAAAGGAAAGTTGCAAGATTCAGTTGATGGCAAGTTGTACCCTAGAAATATCGATGGAGAGACGAACAGAGAAACATAGTTTAAGATTCTGAAATATTCATACATACAACTATTGAGACTAGACAAAGTATACAGCGTTTTCTTTGAGCAATAGTTTCTGAAGCAAAATCCTGGACAACTTTTGACCTACTGACAACTTTCAAATTCCAATCTATGGAAGGAGCAGCCTAGGTCATATTATAGGCCTAGTGACATTCATACCACAGCATCTCAACCCCTGCCACCGAATTTATCAGGCTCGATCCCCAAAGACGAAAATGCTCCTGAGCCGTGATTGGGGAAAGAATTGCCATAGTCCTCTACCTAGTCCATATTACAAAGGAAAGTTGCAAGATTCAGTTGATGGCAAGTTGTACCCTAGAAATATCGATGGAGAGACGAACAGAGAAACATAGTTTAAGATTCTGAAATATTCATACATACAACTATTGAGACTAGACAAAGTATACAGCGTTTTCTTTGAGCAATAGTTTCTGAAGCAAAATCCTGGACAACTTTTGACCTACTGACAACTTTCAAATTCCAATCTATGGAAGGAGCAGCCTAGGTCATATTATAGGCCTAGTTACATTCATACCACAGCATCTCAACCCCTGCCACCGAATTTATCAGGCTCGATCCCCAAAGACGAAAATGCTCCTGAGCCGTGATTGGGGAAATAATTGCCATAGTCCTCTACCTAGTCCTAATTACAAAGGAAAGTTGCAAGATTCAGTTGATGGCAAGTTGTACCCTAGAAATATCGATGGAGAGACGAACAGAGAAACATAGTTTAAGATTCTGAAATATTCATACATACAACTATTGAGACTAGACAAAGTATACAGCGTTTTCTTTGAGCAATAGTTTCTGAAGCAAAATCCTGGACAACTTTTGACCTACTGACAACTTTCAAATTCCAATCTATGGAAGGAAGGAGCAGCCTAGGTCATATTATAGGCCTAGTGACATTCATACCACAGCATCTCAACCCCTGCCACCGAATTTATAAGGCTCGATCCCCAAAGACGAAAATGCTCCTGAGCCGTGATTGGGGAAAGAATTGCCATAGTCCTCTACCTAGTCCTAATTACAAAGGAAAGTTGCAAGATTCAGTTGATGGCAAGATGTACCCTCGAAATATCGATGGAGAGACGCACAGAGAAACATAGTTTAAGATTCTCAAATATTCATACATACAACTATTGAGACTAGACAAAGTATACAGCGTTTTCTTTGAGCAATAGTTTCTGAAGCAAAATCCTGGACAACTTTTGACCTACTGACAACTTTCAAATTCCAATCTATGGAAGGGAGGGGCAGCCTAGGTCATATTATAGGCCTAGTGACATTCATACCACAGCATCTCAACCCCTTGAAGAGCTTTGAACCATTCAGTAATTTTCTAGTATTTCTGAGATACAGTCATTCCATTTTCAGTTTAAATTGATGAGGGAAATGCAATATATGGCATGGATGAACTGAATACCGGTGAATTCTTGAGGATAGGTTTAAAAAAAAAAGACATTATTTTCAGGCCCCCAGTATTTATAAGGCTCGATCCCCAAAGACGAAAATGCTCCTGAGCCGTGATTGGGGAAAGAATTGCCATAGTCCTCTACCTAGTCCTAATTACAAAGGAAAGTTGCAAGATTCAGTTGATGGCAAGTTGTACCCTAGAAATATCGATGGAGAGACGAACAGAGAAACATAGTTTAAGATTCTGAAATATTCATACATACAACTATTGAGACTAGACAAAGTATACAGCGTTTTCTTTGAGCAATAGTTTCTGAAGCAAAATCCTGGACAACTTTTGACCTACTGACAACTTTCAAATTCCAATCTATGGAAGGAAGGAGCAGCCTAGGTCATATTATAGGCCTAGTGACATTCATACCACAGCATCTCAACCCCTGCCACCGAATTTATAAGGCTCGATCCCCAAAGACGAAATTGCTCCTGAGCCGTGATTGGGGAAAGAATTGCCATAGTCCTCTACCTAGTCCTAATTACAAAGGAAAGTTGCAAGATTCAGTTGATGGCAAGTTGTACCCTAGAAATATCGATGGAGAGACGAACAGAGAAACATAGTTTAAGATTCTGAAATATTCATACATACAACTATTGAGACTAGACAAAGTATACAGCGTTTTCTTTGAGCAATAGTTTCTGAAGCAAAATCCTGGACAACTTTTGACCTACTGACAACTTTCAAATTCCAATCTATGGAAGGAGCAGCCTAGGTCATATTATAGGCCTAGTGACATTCATACCACAGCATCTCAACCCCTGCCACCGAATTTATAAGGCTCGATCCCCAAAGACGAAAATGCTCCTGAGCCGTGATTGGGGAAAGAATTGCCATAGTCCTCTACCTAGTCCATATTACAAAGGAAAGTTGCAAGATTCAGTTGATGGCAAGTTGTACCCTAGAAATATCGATGGAGAGACGAACAGAGAAACATAGTTTAAGATTCTGAAATATTCATACATACAACTATTGAGACTAGACAAAGTATACAGCGTTTTCTTTGAGCAATAGTTTCTGAAGCAAAATCCTGGACAACTTTTGACCTACTGACAACTTTCAAATTCCAATCTATGGAAGGGAGGGGCAGCCTAGGTCATATTATAGGCCTAGTGACATTCATACCACAGCATCTCAACCCCTTGAAGAGCTTTGAACCATTCAGTAATTTTCTAGTATTTCTGAGATACAGTCATTCCATTTTCAGTTTAAATTGATGAGGGAAATGCAATATATGGCATGGATGAACTGAATACCGGTGAATTCTTGAGGATAGGTTTAAAAAAAAAAGACATTATTTTCAGGCCCCCAGTATTTATAAGGCTCGATCCCCAAAGACGAAAATGCTCCTGAGCCGTGATTGGGGAAAGAATTGCCATAGTCCTCTACCTAGTCCTAATTACAAAGGAAAGTTGCAAGATTCAGTTGATGGCAAGTTGTACCCTAGAAATATCGATGGAGAGACGAACAGAGAAACATAGTTTAAGATTCTGAAATATTCATACATACAACTATTGAGACTAGACAAAGTATACAGCGTTTTCTTTGAGCAATAGTTTCTGAAGCAAAATCCTGGACAACTTTTGACCTACTGACAACTTTCAAATTCCAATCTATGGAAGGAAGGAGCAGCCTAGGTCATATTATAGGCCTAGTGACATTCATACCACAGCATCTCAACCCCTGCCACCGAATTTATAAGGCTCGATCCCCAAAGACGAAATTGCTCCTGAGCCGTGATTGGGGAAAGAATTGCCATAGTCCTCTACCTAGTCCTAATTACAAAGGAAAGTTGCAAGATTCAGTTGATGGCAAGTTGTACCCTAGAAATATCGATGGAGAGACGAACAGAGAAACATAGTTTAAGATTCTGAAATATTCAAACATACAACTATTGAGACTAGACAAAGTATACAGCGTTTTCTTTGAGCAATAGTTTCTGAAGCAAAATCCTGGACAACTTTTGACCTACTGACAACTTTCAAATTCCAATCTATGGAAGGAGCAGCCTAGGTCATATTATAGGCCTAGTGACATTCATACCACAGCATCTCAACCCCTGCCACCGAATTTATAAGGCTCGATCCCCAAAGACGAAATTGCTCCTGAGCCGTGATTGGGGAAAGAATTGCCATAGTCCTCTACCTAGTCCTAATTACAAAGGAAAGTTGCAAGATTCAGTTGATGGCAAGATGTACCCTCGAAATATCGATGGAGAGACGCACAGAGAAACATAGTTTAAGATTCTCAAATATTCATACATACAACTATTGAGACTAGACAAAGTATACAGCGTTTTCTTTGAGCAATAGTTTCTGAAGCAAAATCCTGGACAACTTTTGACCTACTGACAACTTTCAAATTCCAATCTATGGAAGGAGCAGCCTAGGTCATATTATAGGCCTAGTGACATTCATACCACAGCATCTCAACCCCTGCCACCGAATTTATAAGGCTCGATCCCCAAAGACGAAAATGCTCCTGAGCCGTGATTGGGGAAAGAATTGCCATAGTCCTCTACCTAGTCCATATTACAAAGGAAAGTTGCAAGATTCAGTTGATGGCAAGTTGTACCCTAGAAATATCGATGGAGAGACGAACAGAGAAACATAGTTTAAGATTCTGAAATATTCATACATACAACTATTGAGACTAGACAAAGTAAACAGCGTTTTCTTTGAGCAATAGTTTCTGAAGCAAAATCCTGGACAACTTTTGACCTACTGACAACTTTCAAATTCCAATCTATGGAAGGAAGGAGCAGCCTAGGTCATATTATAGGCCTAGTGACATTCATACCACAGCATCTCAACCCCTGCCACCGAATTTATAAGGCTCGATCCCCAAAGACGAAAATGCTCCTGAGCCGTGATTGGGGAAAGAATTGCCATAGTCCTCTACCTAGTCCTAATTACAAAGGAAAGTTGCAAGATTCAGTTGATGGCAAGATGTACCCTCGAAATATCGATGGAGAGACGCACAGAGAAACATAGTTTAAGATTCTGAAATATTCATACATACAACTATTGAGACTAGACAAAGTATACAGCGTTTTCTTTGAGCAATAGTTTCTGAAGCAAAATCCTGGACAACTTTTGACCTACTGACAACTTTCAAATTCCAATCTATGGAAGGAAGGAGCAGCCTAGGTCATATTATAGGCCTAGTGACATTCATACCACAGCATCTCAACCCCTGCCACCGAATTTATAAGGCTCGATCCCCAAAGACGAAAATGCTCCTGAGCCGTGATTGGGGAAAGAATTGCCATAGTCCTCTACCTAGTCCTAATTACAAAGGAAAGTTGCAAGATTCAGTTGATGGCAAGATGTACCCTCGAAATATCGATGGAGAGACGCACAGAGAAACATAGTTTAAGATTCTCAAATATTCATACATACAACTATTGAGACTAGACAAAGTATACAGCGTTTTCTTTGAGCAATAGTTTCTGAAGCAAAATCCTGGACAACTTTTGACCTACTGACAACTTTCAAATTCCAATCTATGGAAGGGAGGGGCAGCCTAGGTCATATTATAGGCCTAGTGACATTCATACCACAGCATCTCAACCCCTTGAAGAGCTTTGAACCATTCAGTAATTTTCTAGTATTTCTGAGATACAGTCATTCCATTTTCAGTTTAAATTGATGAGGGAAATGCAATATATGGCATGGATGAACTGAATACCGGTGAATTCTTGAGGATAGGTTAAAAAAACAAAGACATTATTTTCAGGCCCCCAGTATTTATAAGGCTCGATCCCCAAAGACGAAAATGCTCCTGAGCCGTGATTGGGGAAAGAATTGCCATAGTCCTCTACCTAGTCCTAATTACAAAGGAAAGTTGCAAGATTCAGTTGATGGCAAGTTGTCCCCTAGAAATATCGATGGAGAGACGAACAGAGAAACATAGTTTAAGATTCTGAAATATTCATACATACAACTATTGAGACTAGACAAAGTATACAGCGTTTTCTTTGAGCAATAGTTTCTGAAGCAAAATCCTGGACAACTTTTGACCTACTGACAACTTTCAAATTCCAATCTATGGAAGGAGCAGCCTAGGTCATATTATAGGCCTAGTGACATTCATACCACAGCATCTCAACCCCTGCCACCGAATTTATAAGGCTCGATCCCCAAAGACGAAAATGCTCCTGAGCCGTGATTGGGGAAAGAATTGCCATAGTCCTCTACCTAGTCCTAATTACAAAGGAAAGTTGCAAGATTCAGTTGATGGCAAGTTGTACCCTAGAAATATCGATGGAGAGACGAACAGAGAAACATAGTTTAAGATTCTGAAATATTCATACATACAACTATTGAGACTAGACAAAGTATACAGCGTTTTCTTTGAGCAATAGTTTCTGAAGCAAAATCCTGGACAACTTTTGACCTACTGACAACTTTCAAATTCCAATCTATGGAAGGAGCAGCCTAGGTCATATTATAGGCCTAGTTACATTCATACCACAGCATCTCAACCCCTGCCACCGAATTTATCAGGCTCGATCCCCAAAGACGAAAATGCTCCTGAGCCGTGATTGGGGAAATAATTGCCATAGTCCTCTACCTAGTCCTAATTACAAAGGAAAGTTGCAAGATTCAGTTGATGGCAAGTTGTACCCTAGAAATATCGATGGAGAGACGAACAGAGAAACATAGTTTAAGATTCTGAAATATTCATACATACAACTATTGAGACTAGACAAAGTATACAGCGTTTTCTTTGAGCAATAGTTTCTGAAGCAAAATCCTAGACAACTTTTGACCTACTGACAACTTTCAAATTCCAATCTATGGAAGGAAGGAGCAGCCTAGGTCATATTATAGGCCTAGTGACATTCATACCACAGCATCTCAACCCCTGCCACCGAATTTATAAGGCTCGATCCCCAAAGACGAAAATGCTCCTGAGCCGTGATTGGGGAAAAAATTGCCATAGTCCTCTACCTAGTCCTAATTACAAAGGAAAGTTGCAAGATTCAGTTGATGGCAAGATGTACCCTCGAAATATCGATGGAGAGACGCACAGAGAAACATAGTTTAAGATTCTCAAATATTCATACATACAACTATTGAGACTAGACAAAGTATACAGCGTTTTCTTTGAGCAATAGTTTCTGAAGCAAAATCCTGGACAACTTTTGACCTACTGACAACTTTCAAATTCCAATCTATGGAAGGAAGGAGCAGCCTAGGTCATATTATAGGCCTAGTGACATTCATACCACAGCATCTCAACCCCTGCCACCGAATTCATAAGGCTCGATCCCCAAAGACGAAAATGCTCCTGAGCCGTGATTGGGGAAAGAATTGCCATAGTCCTCTACCTAGTCCTAATTACAAAGGAAAGTTGCAAGATTCAGTTGATGGCAAGATGTACCCTCGAAATATCGATGGAGAGACGCACAGAGAAACATAGTTTAAGATTCTCAAATATTCATACATACAACTATTGAGACTAGACAAAGTATACAGCGTTTTCTTTGAGCAATAGTTTCTGAAGCAAAATCCTGGACAACTTTTGACCTACTGACAACTTTCAAATTCCAATCTATGGAAGGAAGGAGCAGCCTAGGTCATATTATAGGCCTAGTGACATTCATACCACAGCATCTCAACCCCTTGAAGAGCTTCGAACCATTCAGTAATTTTCTAGTACTTCTGAGATACAGTCATTCCATTTTCAGTTTAAATTGATGAGGGAAATGCAATATATGACATGGATGAACTGAATACCGGTGATTTCTTGAGGATAGGTTAAAAAAACAAAGACATTATTTTCAGGCCCCCAGTATTTATAAGGCTCGATCCCCAAAGACGAAAATGCTCCTGAGCCGTGATTAGGGAAAGAATTGCCATAGTCCTCTACCTAGTCCTAATTACAAAGGAAAGTTGCAAGATTCAGTTGATGGCAAGTTGTACCCTAGAAATATCGATGGAGAGACGAACAGAGAAACATAGTTTAAGATTCTGAAATATTCATACATACAACTATTGAGACTAGACAAAGTATACAGCGTTTTCTTTGAGCAATAGTTTCTGAAGCAAAATCCTGGACAACTTTTGACCTACTGACAACTTTCAAATTCCAATCTATGGAAGGAGCAGCCTAGGTCATATTATAGGCCTAGTGACATTCATACCACAGCATCTCAACCCCTGCCACCGAATTCATAAGGCTCGATCCCCAAAGACGAAAATGCTCCTGAGCCGTGATTGGGGAAAGAATTGCCATAGTCCTCTACCTAGTCCTAATTACAAAGGAATGTTGCAAGATTCAGTTGATGGCAAGTTGTACCCTAGAAATATCGATGGAGAGACGAACAGAGAAACATAGTTTAAGATTCTGAAATATTCATACATAAAACTATTGAGACTAGACAAAGTATACAGCGTTTTCTTTGAGCAATAGTTTCTGAAGCAAAATCCTGGACAACTTTTGACCTACTGACAACTTTCAAATTCCAATCTATGGAAGGAAGGAGCAGCCTAGGTCATATTATAGGCCTAGTGACATTCATACCACAGCATCTCAACCCCTGCCACCGAATTCATAAGGCTCGATCCCCAAAGACGAAAATGCTCCTGAGCCGTGATTGGGGAAAGAATTGCCATAGTCCTCTACCTAGTCCTAATTACAAAGGAAAGTTGCAAGATTCAGTTGATGGCAAGATGTACCCTCGAAATATCGATGGAGAGACGCACAGAGAAACATAGTTTAAGATTCTCAAATATTCATACATACAACTATTGAGACTAGACAAAGTATACAGCGTTTTCTTTGAGCAATAGTTTCTGAAGCAAAATCCTGGACAACTTTTGACCTACTGACAACTTTCAAATTCCAATCTATGGAAGGAAGGAGCAGCCTAGGTCATATTATAGGCCTAGTGACATTCATACCACAGCATCTCAACCCCTTGAAGAGCTTCGAACCATTCAGTAATTTTCTAGTACTTCTGAGATACAGTCATTCCATTTTCAGTTTAAATTGATGAGGGAAATGCAATATATGACATGGATGAACTGAATACCGGTGATTTCTTGAGGATAGGTTAAAAAAACAAAGACATTATTTTCAGGCCCCCAGTATTTATAAGGCTCGATCCCCAAAGACGAAAATGCTCCTGAGCCGTGATTAGGGAAAGAATTGCCATAGTCCTCTACCTAGTCCTAATTACAAAGGAAAGTTGCAAGATTCAGTTGATGGCAAGTTGTACCCTAGAAATATCGATGGAGAGACGAACAGAGAAACATAGTTTAAGATTCTGAAATATTCATACATACAACTATTGAGACTAGACAAAGTATACAGCGTTTTCTTTGAGCAATAGTTTCTGAAGCAAAATCCTGGACAACTTTTGACCTACTGACAACTTTCAAATTCCAATCTATGGAAGGAGCAGCCTAGGTCATATTATAGGCCTAGTGACATTCATACCACAGCATCTCAACCCCTGCCACCGAATTCATAAGGCTCGATCCCCAAAGACGAAAATGCTCCTGAGCCGTGATTGGGGAAAAAATTGCCATAGTCCTCTACCTAGTCCTAATTACAAAGGAAAGTTGCAAGATTCAGTTGATGGCAAGATGTACCCTCGAAATATCGATGGAGAGACGCACAGAGAAACATAGTTTAAGATTCTCAAATATTCATACATACAACTATTGAGACTAGACAAAGTATACAGCGTTTTCTTTGAGCAATAGTTTCTGAAGCAAAATCCTGGACAACTTTTGACCTACTGACAACTTTCAAATTCCAATCTATGGAAGGAAGGAGCAGCCTAGGTCATATTATAGGCCTAGTGACATTCATACCACAGCATCTCAACCCCTTGAAGAGCTTCGAACCATTCAGTAATTTTCTAGTACTTCTGAGATACAGTCATTCCATTTTCAGTTTAAATTGATGAGGGAAATGCAATATATGACATGGATGAACTGAATACCGGTGATTTCTTGAGGATAGGTTAAAAAAACAAAGACATTATTTTCAGGCCCCCAGTATTTATAAGGCTCGATCCCCAAAGACGAAAATGCTCCTGAGCCGTGATTGGGGAAAGAATTGCCATAGTCCTCTACCTAGTCCTAATTACAAAGGAAAGTTGCAAGATTCAGTTGATGGCAAGTTGTACCCTAGAAATATCGATGGAGAGACGAACAGAGAAACATAGTTTAAGATTCTGAAATATTCATACATACAACTATTGAGACTAGACAAAGTATACAGCGTTTTCTTTGAGCAATAGTTTCTGAAGCAAAATCCTGGACAACTTTCGACCTACTGACAACTTTCAAATTCCAATCTATGGAAGGAAGGAGCAGCCTA
The DNA here is from genome assembly GCA_035079395.1 of Aspidiotus destructor. NCBI lineage: Eukaryota > Metazoa > Arthropoda > Insecta > Hemiptera > Diaspididae > Aspidiotus > Aspidiotus destructor. The sequence continues at coordinate 1,330,235 of JAVHKZ010000003.1, read as the reverse complement.
GGTCATATTATAGGCCTAGTGACATTCATACCACAGCATCTCAACCCCTGCCACCGAATTTATAAGGCTCGATCCCCAAAGACGAAAATGCTCCTGAGCCGTGATTGGGGAAAGAATTGCCATAGTCCTCTACCTAGTCCTAATTACAAAGGAAAGTTGCAAGATTCAGTTGATGGCAAGTTGTACCCTAGAAATATCGATGGAGAGACGAACAGAGAAACATAGTTTAAGATTCTGAAATATTCATACATACAACTATTGAGACTAGACAAAGTATACAGCGTTTTCTTTGAGCAATAGTTTCTGAAGCAAAATCCTGGACAATTTTTGACCTACTGACAACTTTCAAATTCCAATCTATGGAAGGAAGGAGCAGCCTAGGTCATATTATAGGCCTAGTGACATTCATACCACAGCATCTCAACCCCTGCCACCGAATTTATAAGGCTCGATCCCCAAAGACGAAAATGCTCCTGAGCCGTGATTGGGGAAAGAATTGCCATAGTCCTCTACCTAGTCCTAATTACAAAGGAAAGTTGCAAGATTCAGTTGATGGCAAGTTGTACCCTAGAAATATCGATGGAGAGACGAACAGAGAAACATAGTTTAAGATTCTGAAATATTCATACATACAACTATTGAGACTAGACAAAGTATACAGCGTTTTCTTTGAGCAATAGTTTCTGAAGCAAAATCCTGGACAACTTTTGACCTACTGACAACTTTCAAATTCCAATCTATGGAAGGAAGGAGCAGCCTAGGTCATATTATAGGCCTAGTGACATTCATACCACAGCATCTCAACCCCTTGAAGAGCTTCGAACCATTCAGTAATGTTCTAGTACTTCTGAGATACAGTCATTCCATTTTCAGTTTAAATTGATGCGGGAAATGCAATATATGACATGGATGAACTGAATACCGGTGATTTCTTGAGGATAGGTTAAAAAAACAAAGACATTATTTTCAGGCCCCCAGTATTTATAAGGCTCGATCCCCAAAGACGAAAATGCTCCTGAGCCGTGATTGGGGAAAGAATTGCCATAGTCTCCTACCTAGTCCATATTACAAAGGAAAGTTGCAAGATTCAGTTGATGGCAAGTTGTACCCTAGAAATATCGATGGAGAGACGAACAGAGAAACATAGTTTAAGATTCTGAAATATTCATACATACAACTATTGAGACTAGACAAAGTATACAGCGTTTTCTTTGAGCAATAGTTTCTGAAGCAAAATCCTGGACAACTTTTGACCTACTGACAACTTTCAAATTCCAATCTATGGAAGGAAGGAGCAGCCTAGGTCATATTATAGGCCTAGTGACATTCATACCACAGCATCTCAACCCCTGCCACCGAATTTATAAGGCTCGATCCCCAAAGACGAAAATGCTCCTGAGCCGTGATTGGGGAAAGAATTGCCATAGTCTCCTACATAGTCCATATTACAAAGGAAAGTTGCAAGATTCAGTTGATGGCAAGTTGTACCCTAGAAATATCGATGGAGAGACGAACAGAGAAACATAGTTTAAGATTCTGAAATATTCATACATACAACTATTGAGACTAGACAAAGTATACAGCGTTTTCTTTGAGCAATAGTTTCTGAAGCAAAATCCTGGACAACTTTTGACCTACTGACAACTTTCAAATTCCAATCTATGGAAGGAAGGAGCAGCCTAGGTCATATTATAGGCCTAGTGACATTCATACCACAGCATCTCAACCCCTTGAAGCGCTTCGAACCATTCAGTAATGTTCTAGTACTTCTGAGATACAGTCATTCCATTTTCAGTTTAAATTGATGCGGGAAATGCAATATATGACATGGATGAACTGAATACCGGTGATTTCTTGAGGATAGGTTAAAAAAACAAAGACATTATTTTCAGGCCCCCAGTATTTATAAGGCTCGATCCCCAAAGACGAAAATGCTCCTGAGCCGTGATTGGGGAAAGAATTGCCATAGTCCTCTACCTAGTCCATATTACAAAGGAAAGTTGCAAGATTCAGTTGATGGCAAGTTGTACCCTAGAAATATCGATGGAGAGACGAACAGAGAAACATAGTTTAAGATTCTGAAATATTCATACATACAACTATTGAGACTAGACAAAGTATACAGCGTTTTCTTTGAGCAATAGTTTCTGAAGCAAAATCCTGGACAACTTTTGACCTACTGACAACTTTCAAATTCCAATCTATGGAAGGAAGGAGCAGCCTAGGTCATATTATAGGCCTAGTGACATTCATACCACAGCATCTCAACCCCTGCCACCGAATTTATAAGGCTCGATCCCCAAAGACGAAAATGCTCCTGAGCCGTGATTGGGGAAAGAATTGCCATAGTCCTCTACCTAGTCCTAATTACAAAGGAAAGTTGCAAGATTCAGTTGATGGCAAGATGTACCCTCGAAATATCGATGGAGAGACGCACAGAGAAACATAGTTTAAGATTCTCAAATATTCATACATACAACTATTGAGACTAGACAAAGTATACAGCGTTTTCTTTGAGCAATAGTTTCTGAAGCAAAATCCTGGACAACTTTTGACCTACTGACAACTTTCAAATTCCAATCTATGGAAGGGAGGGGCAGCCTAGGTCATATTATAGGCCTAGTGACATTCATACCACAGCATCTCAACCCCTTGAAGAGCTTTGAACCATTCAGTAATTTTCTAGTATTTCTGAGATACAGTCATTCCATTTTCAGTTTAAATTGATGAGGGAAATGCAATATATGGCATGGATGAACTGAATACCGGTGAATTCTTGAGGATAGGTTTAAAAAAAAAAGACATTATTTTCAGGCCCCCAGTATTTATAAGGCTCGATCCCCAAAGACGAAAATGCTCCTGAGCCGTGATTGGGGAAAAAATTGCCATAGTCCTCTACCTAGTCCATATTACAAAGGAAAGTTGCAAGATTCAGTTGATGGCAAGTTGTACCCTAGAAATATCGATGGAGAGACGAACAGAGAAACATAGTTTAAGATTCTGAAATATTCATACATACAACTATTGAGACTAGACAAAGTATACAGCGTTTTCTTTGAGCAATAGTTTCTGAAGCAAAATCCTGGACAACTTTTGACCTACTGACAACTTTCAAATTCCAATCTATGGAAGGGAGGGGCAGCCTAGGTCATATTATAGGCCTAGTGACATTCATACCACAGCATCTCAACCCCTTGAAGAGCTTTGAACCATTCAGTAATTTTCTAGTATTTCTGAGATACGGTCATTCCATTTTAAGTTTAAATTGATGAGGGAAATGCAATATATGGCATGGATGAACTGAATACCGGTGAATTCTTGAGGATAGGTTTAAAAAAAAAAAAATACATTATTTTCAGGCCACCGAATTTAGAAGGCTCGATCCCCAAAGACGAAAATGCTCCTAAGCCGTGATTGGGGAAAGAATTGCCATAGTCCTCTACCTAGTCCTAATTACAAAGGAAAGTTGCAAGATTCAGTTGATGGCAAGTTGTACCCTAGAAATATCGATGGAGAGACGAACAGAGAAACATAGTTTAAGATTCTGAAATATTCATACATACAGCTATTGAGACTAGACAAAGTATACAGCGTTTTCTTTGAGCAATAGTTTCTGAAGCAAAATCCTGGACAACTTTTGACCTACTGACAACTTTCAAATTCCAATCTATGGAAGGAAGGAGCAGCCTAGGTCATATTATAGGCCTAGTGACATTCATATCACAGCATCTCAACCCCTGCCACCGAATTTATAAGGCTCGATCCCCAAAGACGAAAATGCTCCTGAGCCGTGATTGGGGAAAGAATTGCCATAGTCCTCTACCTAGTCCTAATTACAAAGGAAAGTTGCAAGATTCAGTTGATGGCAAGTTGTACCCTAGAAATATCGATGGAGAGACGAACAGAGAAACATAGTTTAAGATTCTGAAATATTCATACATACAACTATTGAGACTAGACAAAGTATACAGCGTTTTCTTTGAGCAATAGTTTCTGAAGCAAAATCCTGGACAACTTTTGACCAACTGACAACTTTCAAATTCCAATCTATGGAAGGGAGGGGCAGCCTAGGTCATATTATAGGCCTAGTGACATTCATACCACAGCATCTCAACCCCTTGAAGAGCTTTGAACCATTCAGTAATTTTCTAGTATTTCTGAGATACAGTCATTCCATTTTCAGTTTAAATTGATGAGGGAAATGCAATATATGGCATGGATGAACTGAATACCGGTGAATTCTTGAGGATAGGTTTAAAAAAAAAAGACATTATTTTCAGGCCCCCAGTATTTATAAGGCTCGATCCCCAAAGACGAAAATGCTCCTGAGCCGTGATTGGGGAAAGAATTGCCATAGTCCTCTACCTAGTCCATATTACAAAGGAAAGTTGCAAGATTCAGTTGATGGCAAGTTGTACCCTAGAAATATCGATGGAGAGACGAACAGAGAAACATAGTTTAAGATTCTGAAATATTCATACATACAGCTATTGAGACTAGACAAAGTATACAGCGTTTTCTTTGAGCAATAGTTTCTGAAGCAAAATCCTGGACAACTTTTGACCTACTGACAACTTTCAAATTCCAATCTATGGAAGGAAGGAGCAGCCTAGGTCATATTATAGGCCTAGTGACATTCATACCACAGCATCTCAACCCCTGCCACCGAATTTATAAGGCTCGATCCCCAAAGACGAAAATGCTCCTGAGCCGTGATTGGGGAAAGAATTGCCATAGTCCTCTACCTAGTCCATATTACAAAGGAAAGTTGCAAGATTCAGTTGATGGCAAGTTGTACCCTAGAAATATCGATGGAGAGACGAACAGAGAAACATAGTTTAAGATTCTGAAATATTCATACATACAGCTATTGAGACTAGACAAAGTATACAGCGTTTTCTTTGAGCAATAGTTTCTGAAGCAAAATCCTGGACAACTTTTGACCTACTGACAACTTTCAAATTCCAATCTATGGAAGGAAGGAGCAGCCTAGGTCATATTATAGGCCTAGTGACATTCATACCACAGCATCTCAACCCCTGCCACCGAATTTATAAGGCTCGATCCCCAAAGACGAAAATGCTCCTGAGCCGTGATTGGGGAAAGAATTGCCATAGTCCTCTACCTAGTCCATATTACAAAGGAAAGTTGCAAGATTCAGTTGATGGCAAGTTGTACCCTAGAAATATCGATGGAGAGACGAACAGAGAAACATAGTTTAAGATTCTGAAATATTCATACATACAACTATTGAGACTAGACAAAGTATACAGCGTTTTCTTTGAGCAATAGTTTCTGAAGCAAAATCCTGGACAACTTTTGACCTACTGACAACTTTCAAATTCCAATCTATGGAAGGGAGGGGCAGCCTAGGTCATATTATAGGCCTAGTGACATTCATACCACAGCATCTCAACCCCTTGAAGAGCTTTGAACCATTCAGTAATTTTCTAGTATTTCTGAGATACAGTCATTCCATTTTCAGTTTAAATTGATGAGGGAAATGCAATATATGGCATGGATGAACTGAATACCGGTGAATTCTTGAGGATAGGTTTAAAAAGAAAAAGACATTATTTTCAGGCCACCGAATTTATAAGGCGATCCCCAAAGACGAAAATGCTCTTGAGCCGTGATTGGGGAAAGAATTGCCATAGTCTCCTACCTAGTCCATATTACAAAGGAAAGTTGCAAGATTCAGTTGATGGTAAGTTGTACCCTAGAAATATCGATGGAGAGACGAACAGAGAAACATAGTTTAAGATTCTGAAATATTCATACATACAACTATTGAGACTAGACAAAGTATACAGCGTTTTCTTTGAGCAATAGTTTCTGAAGCAAAATCCTGGACAACTTTTGACCTACTGACAACTTTCAAATTCCAATCTATGGAAGGGAGGGGCAGCCTAGGTCATATTATAGGCCTAGTGACATTCATACCACAGCATCTCAACCCCTTGAAGAGCTTTGAACCATTCAGTAATTTTCCAGTATATCTGAGATACAGTCATTCCATTTTCAGTTTAAATTGATGAGGGAAATGCAATATATGACATGGATGAACTGAATACCGGTGACTTCTTGAGGATAGGTTTAAAAAAAAAAGACATTATTTTCAGGCCACCGAATTTTTAGGGCTCGATCCCCAAAGACGAAAATGCTCCTGAGCCGTGATTGGGGAAAGAATTGCCATAGTCCTCTACCTAGTCCATATTACAAAGGAAAGTTGCAAGATTCAGTTGATGGCAAGTTGTACCCTAGAAATATCGATGGAGAGACGAACAGAGAAACATAGTTTAAGATTCTGAAATATTCATACATACAACTATTGAGACTAGACAAAGTATACAGCGTTTTCATTGAGCAATAGTTTCTGAAGCAAAATCCTGGACAACTTTTGACCTACTGACAACTTTCAAATTCCAATCTATGGAAGGGAGGGGCAGCCTAGGTCATATTATAGGCCTAGTGACATTCATACCACAGCATCTCAACCCCTTGAAGAGCTTTGAACCATTCAGTAATTTTCCAGTATATCTGAGATACAGTCATTCCATTTTCAGTTTAAATTGATGAGGGAAATGCAATATATGACATGGATGAACTGAATACCGGTGACTTCTTGAGGATAGGTTTAAAAAAAAAAGACATTATTTTCAGGCCACCGAATTTAGAAGGCTCGATCCCCAAAGACGAAAATGCTCCTGAGCCGTGATTGGGGAAAGAATTGCCATAGTCCTCTACCTAGTCCATATTACAAAGGAAAGTTGCAAGATTCAGTTGATGGCAAGTTGTACCCTAGAAATATCGATGGAGAGACGAACAGAGAAACATAGTTTAAGATTCTGAAATATTCATACATACAACTATTGAGACTAGACAAAGTATACAGCGTTTTCTTTGAGCAATAGTTTCTGAAGCAAAATCCTGGACAACTTTTGACCTACTGACAACTTTCAAATTCCAATCTATGGAAGGAAGGAGCAGCCTAGGTCATATTATAGGCCTAGTGACATTCATACCACAGCATCTCAACCCCTGCCACCGAATTTATAAGGCTCGATCCCCAAAGACGAAAATGCTCCTGAGCCGTGATTGGGGAAAGAATTGCCATAGTCCTCTACCTAGTCCTAATTACAAAGGAAAGTTGCAAGATTCAGTTGATGGCAAGATGTACCCTCGAAATATCGATGGAGAGACGCACAGAGAAACATAGTTTAAGATTCTCAAATATTCATACATACAACTATTGAGACTAGACAAAGTATACAGCGTTTTCTTTGAGCAATAGTTTCTGAAGCAAAATCCTGGACAACTTTTGACCTACTGACAACTTTCAAATTCCAATCTATGGAAGGGAGGGGCAGCCTAGGTCATATTATAGGCCTAGTGACATTCATACCACAGCATCTCAACCCCTTGAAGAGCTTTGAACCATTCAGTAATTTTCTAGTATTTCTGAGATACAGTCATTCCATTTTCAGTTTAAATTGATGAGGGAAATGCAATATATGGCATGGATGAACTGAATACCGGTGAATTCTTGAGGATAGGTTTAAAAAAAAAAGACATTATTTTCAGGCCACCGAATTTATAAGGCGATCCCCAAAGACGAAAATGCTCCTGAGCCGTGATTGGGGAAAGAATTGCCATAGTCTCCTACCTAGTCCATATTACAAAGGAAAGTTGCAAGATTCAGTTGATGGCAAGTTGTACCCTAGAAATATCGATGGAGAGACGAACAGAGAAACATAGTTTAAGATTCTGAAATATTCATACATACAACTATTGAGACTAGACAAAGTATACAGCGTTTTCTTTGAGCAATAGTTTCTGAAGCAAAATCCTGGACAACTTTTGACCTACTGACAACTTTCAAATTCCAATCTATGGAAGGAAGGAGCAGCCTAGGTCATATTATAGGCCTAGTGACATTCATACCACAGCATCTCAACCCCAGCCACCGAATTTATAAGGCCCGATCCCCAAAGACGAAAATGCTCCTGAGCCGTGATTGGGGGAAGAATTGCCATAGTCCTCTACCTAGTCCATATTACAAAGGAAAGTTGCAAGATTCAGTTGATGGCAAGTTGTACCCTAGAAATATCGATGGAGAGACGAACAGAGAAACATAGTTTAAGATTCTGAAATATTCATACATACAACTATTGAGACTAGACGAAGTATACAGCGTTTTCTTTGAGCAATAGTTTCTGAAGCAAAATCCTGGACAACTTTTGACCTACTGACAACTTTCAAATTCCAATCTATGGAAGGAAGGAGCAGCCTAGGTCATATTATAGGCCTAGTGACATTCATACCACAGCATCTCAACCCCTTGAAGAGCTTCGAACCATTCAGTAATTTTCTAGTACTTTTGAGATACAGTCATTCCATTTTCAGTTTAAATTGATGAGGGTAATGCAATATATGACATGGATGAACTGAATACCGGTGATTTCTTGAGGATAGGTTAAAAAAACAAAGACATTATTTTCAGGCCACCGAATTTATAAGGCGATCCCCAAAGACGAAAATGCTCCTGAGCCGTGATTGGGGAAAGAATTGCCATAGTCCTCTACCTAGTCCATATTACAAAGGAAAGTTGCAAGATTCAGTTGATGGCAAGTTGTACCCTAGAAATATCGATGGAGAGACGAACAGAGAAACATAGTTTAAGATTCTGAAATATTCATACATACAACTATTGAGACTAGACAAAGTAAACAGCGTTTTCTTTGAGCAATAGTTTCTGAAGCAAAATCCTAGACAACTTTTGACCTACTGACAACTTTCAAATTCCAATCTATGGAATGGAGGGGCAGCCTAGGTCATATTATAGGCCTAGTGACATTCATACCACAGCATCTCAACCCCTTGAAGAGCTTTGAACCATTCAGTAATTTTCCAGTATATCTGAGATACAGTCATTCCATTTTCAGTTTAAATTGATGAGGGAAATGCAATATATGGCATGGATGAACTGAATACCGGTGAATTCTTGAGGATAGGTTAAAAAAACAAAGACATTATTTTCAAGCCACCGAATTTAGAAGGCTCGATCCCCAAAGACGAAAATGCTCCTGAGCCGTGATTGGGGAAAGAATTGCCATAGTCCTCTACCTAGTCCTAATTACAAAGGAAAGTTGCAAGATTCAGTTGATGGCAAGTTGTACCCTAGAAATATCGATGGAGAGACGAACAGAGAAACATTTTTTAAGATTCTGAAATATTCATACATACAACTATTGAGACTAGACAAAGTAAACAGCGTTTTCTTTGAGCAATAGTTTCTGAAGCAAAATCCTAGACAACTTTTGACCTACTGACAACTTTCAAATTCCAATCTATGGAAGGGAGGGGCAGCCTAGGTCATATTATAGGCCTAGTGACATTCATACCACAGCATCTCAACCCCTTGAAGAGCTTTGAACCATTCAGTAATTTTCCAGTATATCTGAGATACAGTCATTCCATTTTCAGTTTAAATTGATGAGGGAAATGCAATATATGACATGGATGAACTGAATACCGGTGATTTCTTGAGGATAGGTTAAAAAAACAAAGACATTATTTTCAGGCCACCGAATTTAGAAGGCTCGATCCCCAAAGACGAAAATGCTCCTGAGCCGTGATAGGGGAAAGAATTGCCATAGTCCTCTACCTAGTCCTAATTACAAAGGAAAGTTGCAAGATTCAGTTGATGGCAAGATGTACCCTCGAAATATCGATGGAGAGACGCACAGAGAAACATAGTTTAAGATTCTCAAATATTCATACATACAACTATTGAGACTAGACAAAGTATACAGCGTTTTCTTTGAGCAATAGTTTCTGAAGCAAAATCCTGGACAACTTTTGACCTACTGACAACTTTCAAATTCCAATCTATGGAAGGGAGGGGCAGCCTAGGTCATATTATAGGCCTAGTGACATTCATACCACAACATCTCAACCCCTTGAAGAGCTTTGAACCATTCAGTAATTTTCTAGTATTTCTGAGATACAGTCATTCCATTTTCAGTTTAAATTGATGAGGGAAATGCAATATATGGCATGGATGAACTGAATACCGGTGAATTCTTGAGGATAGGTTTAAAAAAAAAAGACATTATTTTCAGGCCCCCAGTATTTATAAGGCTCGATCCCCAAAGACGAAAATGCTCCTGAGCCGTGATTGGGGAAAAAATTGCCATAGTCCTCTACCTAGTCCATATTACAAAGGAAAGTTGCAAGATTCAGTTGATGGCAAGTTGTACCCTAGAAATATCGATGGAGAGACGAACAGAGAAACATAGTTTAAGATTCTGAAATATTCATACATACAACTATTGAGACTAGACAAAGTATACAGCGTTTTCTTTGAGCAATAGTTTCTGAAGCAAAATCCTGGACAACTTTTGACCTACTGACAACTTTCAAATTCCAATCTATGGAAGGAGCAGCCTAGGTCATATTATAGGCCTAGTGACATTCATACCACAGCATCTCAACCCCTTGAAGAGCTTCGAACCATTCAGTAATTTTCTAGTACTTCTGAGATACAGTCATTCCATTTTCAGTTTAAATTGATGAGGGAAATGCAATATATGGCATGGATGAACTGAATACCGGTGAATTCTTGAGGATAGGTTAAAAAAACAAAGACATTATTTTCAGGCCACCGAATTTAGAAGGCTCGATCCCCAAAGACGAAAATGCTCCTGAGCCGTGATTGGGGAAAGAATTGCCATAGTCCTCTACCTAGTCCTAATTACAAAGGAAAGTTGCAAGATTCAGTTGATGGCAAGTTGTACCCTAGAAATATCGATGGAGAGACGAACAGAGAAACATTTTTTAAGATTCTGAAATATTCATACATACAACTATTGAGACTAGACAAAGTATACAGCGTTTTCTTTGAGCAATAGTTTCTGAAGCAAAATCCTGGACAACTTTTGACCTACTGACAACTTTCAAATTCCAATCTATGGAAGGAAGGAGCAGCCTAGGTCATATTATAGGCCTAGTGACATTCATACCACAGCATCTCAACCCCTGCCACCGAATTTATAAGGCTCGATCCCCAAAGACGAAAATGCTCCTGAGCCGTGATTGGGGAAAGAATTGCCATAGTCCTCTACCTAGTCCTAATTACAAAGGAAAGTTGCAAGATTCAGTTGATGGCAAGATGTACCCTCGAAATATCGATGGAGAGACGCACAGAGAAACATAGTTTAAGATTCTCAAATATTCATACATACAACTATTGAGACTAGACAAAGTATACAGCGTTTTCTTTGAGCAATAGTTTCTGAAGCAAAATCCTGGACAACTTTTGACCTACTGACAACTTTCAGATTCCAATCTATGGAAGGAAGGAGCAGCCTAGGTCATATTATAGGCCTAGTGACATTCATACCACAGCATCTCAACCCCAGCCACCGAATTTATAAGGCCCGATCCCCAAAGACGAAAATGCTCCTGAGCCGTGATTGGGGAAAGAATTGCCATAGTCCTCTACCTAGTCCTAATTACAAAGGAAAGTTGCAAGATTCAGTTGATGGCAAGATGTACCCTCGAAATATCGATGGAGAGACGCACAGAGAAACATAGTTTAAGATTCTCAAATATTCATACATACAACTATTGAGACTAGACAAAGTATACAGCGTTTTCTTTGAGCAATAGTTTCTGAAGCAAAATCCTGGACAACTTTTGACCTACTGACAACTTTCAAATTCCAATCTATGGAAGGGAGGGGCAGCCTAGGTCATATTATAGGCCTAGTGACATTCATACCACAACATCTCAACCCCTTGAAGAGCTTTGAACCATTCAGTAATTTTCTAGTATTTCTGAGATACAGTCATTCCATTTTCAGTTTAAATTGATGAGGGAAATGCAATATATGGCATGGATGAACTGAATACCGGTGAATTCTTGAGGATAGGTTTAAAAAAAAAAGACATTATTTTCAGGCCCCCAGTATTTATAAGGCTCGATCCCCAAAGACGAAAATGCTCCTGAGCCGTGATTGGGGAAAAAATTGCCATAGTCCTCTACCTAGTCCATATTACAAAGGAAAGTTGCAAGATTCAGTTGATGGCAAGTTGTACCCTAGAAATATCGATGGAGAGACGAACAGAGAAACATAGTTTAAGATTCTGAAATATTCATACATACAACTATTGAGACTAGACAAAGTATACAGCGTTTTCTTTGAGCAATAGTTTCTGAAGCAAAATCCTAGACAACTTTTGACCTACTGACAACTTTCAAATTCCAATCTATGGAAGGGAGGGGCAGCCTAGGTCATATTATAGGCCTAGTGACATTCATACCACAGCATCTCAACCCCTTGAAGAGCTTTGAACCATTCAGTAATTTTCCAGTATATCTGAGATACAGTCATTCCATTTTCAGTTTAAATTGATGAGGGAAATGCAATATATGACATGGATGAACTGAATACCGGTGATTTCTTGAGGATAGGTTAAAAAAACAAAGACATTATTTTCAGGCCACCGAATTTAGAAGGCTCGATCCCCAAAGACGAAAATGCTCCTGAGCCGTGATAGGGGAAAGAATTGCCATAGTCCTCTACCTAGTCCTAATTACAAAGGAAAGTTGCAAGATTCAGTTGATGGCAAGATGTACCCTCGAAATATCGATGGAGAGACGCACAGAGAAACATAGTTTAAGATTCTCAAATATTCATACATACAACTATTGAGACTAGACAAAGTATACAGCGTTTTCTTTGAGCAATAGTTTCTGAAGCAAAATCCTGGACAACTTTTGACCTACTGACAACTTTCAAATTCCAATCTATGGAAGGGAGGGGCAGCCTAGGTCATATTATAGGCCTAGTGACATTCATACCACAACATCTCAACCCCTTGAAGAGCTTTGAACCATTCAGTAATTTTCTAGTATTTCTGAGATACAGTCATTCCATTTTCAGTTTAAATTGATGAGGGAAATGCAATATATGGCATGGATGAACTGAATACCGGTGAATTCTTGAGGATAGGTTTAAAAAAAAAAGACATTATTTTCAGGCCCCCAGTATTTATAAGGCTCGATCCCCAAAGACGAAAATGCTCCTGAGCCGTGATTGGGGAAAAAATTGCCATAGTCCTCTACCTAGTCCATATTACAAAGGAAAGTTGCAAGATTCAGTTGATGGCAAGTTGTACCCTAGAAATATCGATGGAGAGACGAACAGAGAAACATAGTTTAAGATTCTGAAATATTCATACATACAACTATTGAGACTAGACAAAGTATACAGCGTTTTCTTTGAGCAATAGTTTCTGAAGCAAAATCCTAGACAACTTTTGACCTACTGACAACTTTCAAATTCCAATCTATGGAAGGGAGGGGCAGCCTAGGTCATATTATAGGCCTAGTGACATTCATACCACAGCATCTCAACCCCTTGAAGAGCTTTGAACCATTCAGTAATTTTCCAGTATATCTGAGATACAGTCATTCCATTTTCAGTTTAAATTGATGAGGGAAATGCAATATATGACATGGATGAACTGAATACCGGTGATTTCTTGAGGATAGGTTAAAAAAACAAAGACATTATTTTCAGGCCACCGAATTTATAAGGCTCGATCCCCAAAGACGAAAATGCTCCTGAGCCGTGATTGGGGAAAGAATTGCCATAGTCCTCTACCTAGTCCTAATTACAAAGGAAAGTTGCAAGATTCAGTTGATGGCAAGTTGTACCCTAGAAATATCGATGGAGAGACGAACAGAGAAACATAGTTTAAGATTCTGAAATATTCATACATACAACTATTGAGACTAGACAAAGTATACAGCGTTTTCTTTGAGCAATAGTTTCTGAAGCAAAATCCTGGACAACTTTTGACTTACTGACAACTTTCAAATTCCAATCTATGGAAGGAGCAGCCTAGGTCATATTATAGGCCTAGTGACATTCATACCACAGCATCTCAACCCCTTGAAGAGCTTCGAACCATTCAGTAATTTTCTAGTACTTCTGAGATACAGTCATTCCATTTTCAGTTTAAATTGATGAGGGAAATGCAATATATGGCATGGATGAACTGAATACCGGTGAATTCTTGAGGATAGGTTAAAAAAACAAAGACATTATTTTCAGGCCACCGAATTTAGAAGGCTCGATCCCCAAAGACGAAAATGCTCCTGAGCCGTGATTGGGGAAAGAATTGCCATAGTCCTCTACCTAGTCCTAATTACAAAGGAAAGTTGCAAGATTCAGTTGATGGCAAGTTGTACCCTAGAAATATCGATGGAGAGACGAACAGAGAAACATTTTTTAAGATTCTGAAATATTCATACATACAACTATTGAGACTAGACAAAGTATACAGCGTTTTCTTTGAGCAATAGTTTCTGAAGCAAAATCCTGGACAACTTTTGACCTACTGACAACTTTCAAATTCCAATCTATGGAAGGGAGGGGCAGCCTAGGTCATATTATAGGCCTAGTGACATTCATACCACAACATCTCAACCCCTTGAAGAGCTTTGAACCATTCAGTAATTTTCTAGTATTTCTGAGATACAGTCATTCCATTTTCAGTTTAAATTGATGAGGGAAATGCAATATATGGCATGGATGAACTGAATACCGGTGAATTCTTGAGGATAGGTTTAAAAAAAAAAGACATTATTTTCAGGCCACCGAATTTATAAGGCGATCCCCAAAGACGAAAATGCTCCTGAGCCGTGATTGGGGAAAGAATTGCCATAGTCTCCTACCTAGTCCATATTACAAAGGAAAGTTGCAAGATTCAGTTGATGGCAAGTTGTACCCTAGAAATATCGATGGAGAGACGAACAGAGAAACATAGTTTAAGATTCTGAAATATTCATACATACAACTATTGAGACTAGACAAAGTATACAGCGTTTTCTTTGAGCAATAGTTTCTGAAGCAAAATCCTGGACAACTTTTGACCTACTGACAACTTTCAAATTCCAATCTATGGAAGGAAGGAGCAGCCTAGGTCATATTATAGGCCTAGTGACATTCATACCACAGCATCTCAACCCCTGCCACCGAATTTATAAGGCTCGATCCCCAAAGACGAAAATGCTCCTGAGCCGTGATTGGGGAAAGAATTGCCATAGTCCTCTACCTAGTCCTAATTACAAAGGAAAGTTGCAAGATTCAGTTGATGGCAAGATGTACCCTCGAAATATCGATGGAGAGACGCACAGAGAAACATAGTTTAAGATTCTGAAATATTCATACATACAACTATTGAGACTAGACGAAGTATACAGCGTTTTCTTTGAGCAATAGTTTCTGAAGCAAAATCCTAGACAACTTTTGACCTACTGACAACTTTCAAATTCCAATCTATGGAAGGGAGGGGCAGCCTAGGTCATATTATAGGCCTAGTGACATTCATACCACAACATCTCAACCCCTTGAAGAGCTTTGAACCATTCAGTAATTTTCTAGTATTTCTGAGATACAGTCATTCCATTTTCAGTTTAAATTGATGAGGGAAATGCAATATATGGCATGGATGAACTGAATACCGGTGAATTCTTGAGGATAGGTTTAAAAAAAAAAGACATTATTTTCAGGCCACCGAATTTATAAGGCGATCCCCAAAGACGAAAATGCTCCTGAGCCGTGATTGGGGAAAGAATTGCCATAGTCCTCTACCTAGTCCTAATTACAAAGGAAAGTTGCAAGATTCAGTTGATGGCAAGTTGTACCCTAGAAATATCGATGGAGAGACGAACAGAGAAACATTTTTTAAGATTCTGAAATATTCATACATACAACTATTGAGACTAGACGAAGTATACAGCGTTTTCTTTGAGCAATAGTTTCTGAAGCAAAATCCTAGACAACTTTTGACCTACTGACAACTTTCAAATTCCAATCTATGGAAGGGAGGGGCAGCCTAGGTCATATTATAGGCCTAGTGACATTCATACCACAACATCTCAACCCCTTGAAGAGCTTTGAACCATTCAGTAATTTTCTAGTATTTCTGAGATACAGTCATTCCATTTTCAGTTTAAATTGATGAGGGAAATGCAATATATGGCATGGATGAACTGAATACCGGTGAATTCTTGAGGATAGGTTTAAAAAAAAAAGACATTATTTTCAGGCCACCGAATTTATAAGGCGATCCCCAAAGACGAAAATGCTCCTGAGCCGTGATTGGGGAAAGAATTGCCATAGTCCTCTACCTAGTCCTAATTACAAAGGAAAGTTGCAAGATTCAGTTGATGGCAAGTTGTACCCTAGAAATATCGATGGAGAGACGAACAGAGAAACATTTTTTAAGATTCTGAAATATTCATACATACAACTATTGAGACTAGACAAAGTATACAGCGTTTTCTTTGAGCAATAGTTTCTGAAGCAAAATCCTGGACAACTTTTGACCTACTGACAACTTTCAAATTCCAATCTATGGAAGGGAGGGGCAGCCTAGGTCATATTATAGGCCTAGTGACATTCATACCACAACATCTCAACCCCTTGAAGAGCTTTGAACCATTCAGTAATTTTCTAGTATTTCTGAGATACAGTCATTCCATTTTCAGTTTAAATTGATGAGGGAAATGCAATATATGGCATGGATGAACTGAATACCGGTGAATTCTTGAGGATAGGTTTAAAAAAAAAAGACATTATTTTCAGGCCACCGAATTTATAAGGCGATCCCCAAAGACGAAAATGCTCCTGAGCCGTGATTGGGGAAAGAATTGCCATAGTCTCCTACCTAGTCCATATTACAAAGGAAAGTTGCAAGATTCAGTTGATGGCAAGTTGTACCCTAGAAATATCGATGGAGAGACGAACAGAGAAACATAGTTTAAGATTCTGAAATATTCATACATACAACTATTGAGACTAGACAAAGTATACAGCGTTTTCTTTGAGCAATAGTTTCTGAAGCAAAATCCTGGACAACTTTTGACCTACTGACAACTTTCAAATTCCAATCTATGGAAGGAAGGAGCAGCCTAGGTCATATTATAGGCCTAGTGACATTCATACCACAGCATCTCAACCCCTGCCACCGAATTTATAAGGCTCGATCCCCAAAGACGAAAATGCTCCTGAGCCGTGATTGGGGAAAGAATTGCCATAGTCCTCTACCTAGTCCTAATTACAAAGGAAAGTTGCAAGATTCAGTTGATGGCAAGATGTACCCTCGAAATATCGATGGAGAGACGCACAGAGAAACATAGTTTAAGATTCTGAAATATTCATACATACAACTATTGAGACTAGACAAAGTATACAGCGTTTTCTTTGAGCAATAGTTTCTGAAGCAAAATCCTAGACAACTTTTGACCTACTGACAACTTTCAAATTCCAATCTATGGAAGGGAGGGGCAGCCTAGGTCATATTATAGGCCTAGTGACATTCATACCACAACATCTCAACCCCTTGAAGAGCTTTGAACCATTCAGTAATTTTCTAGTATTTCTGAGATACAGTCATTCCATTTTCAGTTTAAATTGATGAGGGAAATGCAATATATGGCATGGATGAACTGAATACCGGTGAATTCTTGAGGATAGGTTTAAAAAAAAAAGACATTATTTTCAGGCCACCGAATTTATAAGGCGATCCCCAAAGACGAAAATGCTCCTGAGCCGTGATTGGGGAAAGAATTGCCATAGTCTCCTACCTAGTCCATATTACAAAGGAAAGTTGCAAGATTCAGTTGATGGCAAGTTGTACCCTAGAAATATCGATGGAGAGACGAACAGAGAAACATAGTTTAAGATTCTGAAATATTCATACATACAACTATTGAGACTAGACAAAGTATACAGCGTTTTCTTTGAGCAATAGTTTCTGAAGCAAAATCCTGGACAACTTTTGACCTACTGACAACTTTCAAATTCCAATCTATGGAAGGAAGGAGCAGCCTAGGTCATATTATAGGCCTAGTGACATTCATACCACAGCATCTCAACCCCTGCCACCGAATTTATAAGGCTCGATCCCCAAAGACGAAAATGCTCCTGAGCCGTGATTGGGGAAAGAATTGCCATAGTCCTCTACCTAGTCCTAATTACAAAGGAAAGTTGCAAGATTCAGTTGATGGCAAGTTGTACCCTAGAAATATCGATGGAGAGACGAACAGAGAAACATAGTTTAAGATTCTGAAATATTCATACATACAACTATTGAGACTAGACGAAGTATACAGCGTTTTCTTTGAGCAATAGTTTCTGAAGCAAAATCCTAGACAACTTTTGACCTACTGACAACTTTCAAATTCCAATCTATGGAAGGGAGGGGCAGCCTAGGTCATATTATAGGCCTAGTGACATTCATACCACAGCATCTCAACCCCTTGAAGAGCTTTGAACCATTCAGTAATTTTCCAGTATATCTGAGATACAGTCATTCCATTTTCAGTTTAAATTGATGAGGGAAATGCAATATATGGCATGGATGAACTGAATACCGGTGAATTCTTGAGGATAGGTTAAAAAAACAAAGACATTATTTTCAGGCCACCGAATTTAGAAGGCTCGATCCCCAAAGACGAAAATGCTCCTGAGCCGTGATTGGGGAAAGAATTGCCATAGTCCTCTACCTAGTCCTAATTACAAAGGAAAGTTGCAAGATTCAGTTGATGGCAAGTTGTACCCTAGAAATATCGATGGAGAGACGAACAGAGAAACATTTTTTAAGATTCTGAAATATTCATACATACAACTATTGAGACTAGACAAAGTATACAGCGTTTTCTTTGAGCAATAGTTTCTGAAGCAAAATCCTGGACAACTTTTGACTTACTGACAACTTCCAAATTCCAATCTATGGAAGGAGCAGCCTAGGTCATATTATAGGCCTAGTGACATTCATACCACAGCATCTCAACCCCTTGAAGAGCTTCGAACCATTCAGTAATTTTCTAGTACTTCTGAGATACAGTCATTCCATTTTCAGTTTAAATTGATGAGGGAAATGCAATATATGGCATGGATGAACTGAATACCGGTGAATTCTTGAGGATAGGTTAAAAAAAAAAAGACATTATTTTCAGGCCCCCAGTATTTATAGGGCTCGATCCCCAAAGACGAAAATGCTCCTGAGCCGTGATAGGGGAAAGAATTGCCATAGTCCTCTACCTAGTCCTAATTACAAAGGAAAGTTGCAAGATTCAGTTGATGGCAAGATGTACCCTCGAAATATCGATGGAGAGACGCACAGAGAAACATAGTTTAAGATTCTCAAATATTCATACATACAACTATTGAGACTAGACAAAGTATACAGCGTTTTCTTTGAGCAATAGTTTCTGAAGCAAAATCCTGGACAACTTTTGACCTACTGACAACTTTCAAATTCCAATCTATGGAAGGGAGGGGCAGCCTAGGTCATATTATAGGCCTAGTGACATTCATACCACAGCATCTCAACCCCTTGAAGAGCTTTGAACCATTCAGTAATTTTCTAGTATTTCTGAGATACAGTCATTCCATTTTCAGTTTAAATTGATGAGGGAAATGCAATATATGGCATGGATGAACTGAATACCGGTGAATTCTTGAGGATAGGTTTAAAAAAAAAAGACATTATTTTCAGGCCCCCAGTATTTATAAGGCTCGATCCCCAAAGACGAAAATGCTCCTGAGCCGTGATTGGGGAAAAAATTGCCATAGTCCTCTACCTAGTCCATATTACAAAGGAAAGTTGCAAGATTCAGTTGATGGCAAGTTGTACCCTAGAAATATCGATGGAGAGACGAACAGAGAAACATAGTTTAAGATTCTGAAATATTCATACATACAACTATTGAGACTAGACAAAGTATACAGCGTTTTCTTTGAGCAATAGTTTCTGAAGCAAAATCCTGGACAACTTTTGACCTACTGACAACTTTCAGATTCCAATCTATGGAAGGAAGGAGCAGCCTAGGTCATATTATAGGTTTAGTGACATTCATACCACAGCATCTCAACCCCAGCCACCGAATTTATAAGGCCCGATCCCCAAAGACGAAAATGCTCCTGAGCCGTGATTGGGGAAAGAATTGCCATAGTCCTCTACCTAGTCCTAATTACAAAGGAAAGTTGCAAGATTCAGTTGATGGCAAGTTGTACCCTAGAAATATCGATGGAGAGACGAACAGAGAAACATAGTTTAAGATTCTGAAATATTCATACATACAACTATTGAGACTAGACAAAGTATACAGCGTTTTCTTTGAGCAATAGTTTCTGAAGCAAAATCCTGGACAACTTTTGACTTACTGACAACTTTCAAATTCCAATCTATGGAAGGAGCAGCCTAGGTCATATTATAGGCCTAGTGACATTCATACCACAGCATCTCAACCCCTTGAAGAGCTTCGAACCATTCAGTAATTTTCTAGTACTTCTGAGATACAGTCATTCCATTTTCAGTTTAAATTGATGAGGGAAATGCAATATATGGCATGGATGAACTGAATACCGGTGAATTCTTGAGGATAGGTTAAAAAAACAAAGACATTATTTTCAGGCCACCGAATTTAGAAGGCTCGATCCCCAAAGACGAAAATGCTCCTGAGCCGTGATTGGGGAAAGAATTGCCATAGTCCTCTACCTAGTCCTAATTACAAAGGAAAGTTGCAAGATTCAGTTGATGGCAAGTTGTACCCTAGAAATATCGATGGAGAGACGAACAGAGAAACATAGTTTAAGATTCTGAAATATTCATACATACAACTATTGAGACTAGACAAAGTATACAGCGTTTTCTTTGAGCAATAGTTTCTGAAGCAAAATCCTGGACAACTTTTGACCTACTGACAACTTTCAAATTCCAATCTATGGAAGGGAGGGGCAGCCTAGGTCATATTATAGGCCTAGTGACATTCATACCACAGCATCTCAACCCCTTGAAGAGCTTTGAACCATTCAGTAATTTTCCAGTATATCTGAGATACAGTCATTCCATTTTCAGTTTAAATTGATGAGGGAAATGCAATATATGACATGGATGAACTGAATACCGGTGATTTCTTGAGGATAGGTTAAAAAAACAAAGACATTATTTTCAGGCCACCGAATTTATAAGGCTCGATCCCCAAAGACGAAAATGCTCCTGAGCCGTGATTGGGGAAAGAATTGCCATAGTCCTCTACCTAGTCCTAATTACAAAGGAAAGTTGCAAGATTCAGTTGATGGCAAGTTGTACCTTAGAAATATCGATGGAGAGACGA
Organism: Aspidiotus destructor; assembly: GCA_035079395.1. Lineage (NCBI taxonomy): Eukaryota > Metazoa > Arthropoda > Insecta > Hemiptera > Diaspididae > Aspidiotus > Aspidiotus destructor. The sequence continues at coordinate 1,309,034 of JAVHKZ010000003.1, read as the reverse complement.
ACAGAGAAACATAGTTTAAGATTCTGAAATATTCATACATACAACTATTGAGACTAGACAAAGTATACAGCGTTTTCTTTGAGCAATAGTTTCTGAAGCAAAATCCTGGACAACTTTTGACCTACTGACAACTTTCAAATTCCAATCTATGGAAGGGAGGGGCAGCCTAGGTCATATTATAGGCCTAGTGACATTCATACCACAGCATCTCAGCCCCTTGAAGAGCTTTGAACCATTCAGTAATTTGCCAGTATATCTGAGATACAGTCATTCCATTTTCAGTTTAAATTGATGAGGGAAATGCAATATATGACATGGATGAACTGAATACCGGTGATTTCTTGAGGATAGGTTAAAAAAACAAAGACATTATTTTCAGGCCACCGAATTTAGAAGGCTCGATCCCCAAAGACGAAAATGCTCCTGAGCCGTGATAGGGGAAAGAATTGCCATAGTCCTCTACCTAGTCCTAAATACAAAGGAAAGTTGCAAGATTCAGTTGATGGCAAGATGTACCCTCGAAATATCGATGGAGAGACGCACAGAGAAACATAGTTTAAGATTCTCAAATATTCATACATACAACTATTGAGACTAGACAAAGTATACAGCGTTTTCTTTGAGCAATAGTTTCTGAAGCAAAATCCTGGACAACTTTTGACCTACTGACAACTTTCAAATTCCAATCTATGGAAGGGAGGGGCAGCCTAGGTCATATTATAGGCCTAGTGACATTCATACCACAACATCTCAACCCCTTGAAGAGCTTTGAACCATTCAGTAATTTTCTAGTATTTCTGAGATACAGTCATTCCATTTTCAGTTTAAATTGATGAGGGAAATGCAATATATGGCATGGATGAACTGAATACCGGTGAATTCTTGAGGATAGGTTAAAAAAAAAAAGACATTATTTTCAGGCCCCCAGTATTTATAAGGCTCGATCCCCAAAGACGAAAATGCTCCTGAGCCGTGATTGGGGAAAGAATTGCCATAGTCCTCTACCTAGTCCATATTACAAAGGAAAGTTGCAAGATTCAGTTGATGGCAAGTTGTACCCTAGAAATATCGATGGAGAGACGAACAGAGAAACATAGTTTAAGATTCTCAAATATTCATACATACAACTATTGAGACTAGACAAAGTATACAGCGTTTTCTTTGAGCAATAGTTTCTGAAGCAAAATCCTGGACAACTTTTGACCTACTGACAACTTTCAAATTCCAATCTATGGAAGGAAGGAGCAGCCTAGGTCATATTATAGGCCTAGTGACATTCATACCACAGCATCTCAACCCCTTGAAGAGCTTCGAACCATTCAGTAATTTTCCAGTATATCTGAGATACAGTCATTCCATTTTCAGTTTAAATTGATGAGGGAAATGCAATATATGGCATGGATGAACTGAATACCGGTGATTTCTTGAGGATAGGTTAAAAAAACAAAGACATTATTTTCAGGCCACCGAATTTAGAAGGCTCGATCCCCAAAGACGAAAATGCTCCTGAGCCGTGATTGGGGAAAAAATTGCCATAGTCCTCTACCTAGTCCATATTACAAAGGAAAGTTGCAAGATTCAGTTGATGGCAAGTTGTACCCTAGAAATATCGATGGAGAGACGAACAGAGAAACATAGTTTAAGATTCTGAAATATTCATACATACAACTATTGAGACTAGACAAAGTATACAGCGTTTTCTTTGAGCAATAGTTTCTGAAGCAAAATCCTGGACAACTTTTGACCTACTGACAACTTTCAGATTCCAATCTATGGAAGGAAGGAGCAGCCTAGGTCATATTATAGGTTTAGTGACATTCATACCACAGCATCTCAACCCCAGCCACCGAATTTATAAGGCCCGATCCCCAAAGACGAAAATGCTCCTGAGCCGTGATTGGGGAAAGAATTGCCATAGTCCTCTACCTAGTCCTAATTACAAAGGAAAGTTGCAAGATTCAGTTGATGGCAAGTTGTACCCTAGAAATATCGATGGAGAGACGAACAGAGAAACATAGTTTAAGATTCTGAAATATTCATACATACAACTATTGAGACTAGACGAAGTATACAGCGTTTTCTTTGAGCAATAGTTTCTGAAGCAAAATCCTGGACAACTTTTGACCTACTGACAACTTTCAAATTCCAATCTATGGAAGGAAGGAGCAGCCTAGGTCATATTATAGGCCTAGTGACATTCATACCACAGCATCTCAACCCCTTGAAGAGCTTCGAACCATTCAGTAATTTTCTAGTACTTCTGAGATACAGTCATTCCATTTTCAGTTTAAATTGATGAGGGAAATGCAATATATGGCATGGATGAACTGAATACCGGTGAATTCTTGAGGATAGGTTAAAAAAACAAAGACATTATTTTCAGGCCACCGAATTTAGAAGGCTCGATCCCCAAAGACGAAAATGCTCCTGAGCCGTGATTGGGGAAAGAATTGCCATAGTCCTCTACCTAGTCCTAATTACAAAGGAAAGTTGCAAGATTCAGTTGATGGCAAGTTGTACCCTAGAAATATCGATGGAGAGACGAACAGAGAAACATTTTTTAAGATTCTGAAATATTCATACATACAACTATTGAGACTAGACAAAGTAAACAGCGTTTTCTTTGAGCAATAGTTTCTGAAGCAAAATCCTAGACAACTTTTGACCTACTGACAACTTTCAAATTCCAATCTATGGAAGGGAGGGGCAGCCTAGGTCATATTATAGGCCTAGTGACATTCATACCACAGCATCTCAACCCCTTGAAGAGCTTTGAACCATTCAGTAATTTTCCAGTATATCTGAGATACAGTCATTCCATTTTCAGTTTAAATTGATGAGGGAAATGCAATATATGACATGGATGAACTGAATACCGGTGATTTCTTGAGGATAGGTTAAAAAAACAAAGACATTATTTTCAGGCCACCGAATTTATAAGGCTCGATCCCCAAAGACGAAAATGCTCCTGAGCCGTGATTGGGGAAAGAATTGCCATAGTCCTCTACCTAGTCCTAATTACAAAGGAAAGTTGCAAGATTCAGTTGATGGCAAGTTGTACCCTAGAAATATCGATGGAGAGACGAACAGAGAAACATAGTTTAAGATTCTGAAATATTCATACATACAACTATTGAGACTAGACAAAGTATACAGCGTTTTCTTTGAGCAATAGTTTCTGAAGCAAAATCCTGGACAACTTTTGACCTACTGACAACTTTCAAATTCCAATCTATGGAAGGGAGGGGCAGCCTAGGTCATATTATAGGCCTAGTGACATTCATACCACAACATCTCAACCCCTTGAAGAGCTTTGAACCATTCAGTAATTTTCTAGTATTTCTGAGATACAGTCATTCCATTTTCAGTTTAAATTGATGAGGGAAATGCAATATATGGCATGGATGAACTGAATACCGGTGAATTCTTGAGGATAGGTTTAAAAAAAAAAGACATTTTTTTCAGGCCCCCAGTATTTATAAGGCTCGATCCCCAAAGACGAAAATGCTCCTGAGCCGTGATTGGGGAAAAAATTGCCATAGTCCTCTACCTAGTCCTAATTACAAAGGAAAGTTGCAAGATTCAGTTGATGGCAAGTTGTACCCTAGAAATATCGATGGAGAGACGAACAGAGAAACATAGTTTAAGATTCTGAAATATTCATACATACAACTATTGAGACTAGACAAAGTATACAGCGTTTTCTTTGAGCAATAGTTTCTGAAGCAAAATCCTGGACAACTTTTGACCTACTGACAACTTTCAGATTCCAATCTATGGAAGGAAGGAGCAGCCTAGGTCATATTATAGGCCTAGTGACATTCATACCACAGCATCTCAACCCCTTGAAGAGCTTTGAACCATTCAGTAATTTTCCAGTATATCTGAGATACAGTCATTCCATTTTCAGTTTAAATTGATGAGGGAAATGCAATATATGACATGGATGAACTGAATACCGGTGATTTCTTGAGGATAGGTTAAAAAAACAAAGACATTATTTTCAGGCCACCGAATTTATAAGGCTCGATCCCCAAAGACGAAAATGCTCCTGAGCCGTGATTGGGGAAAGAATTGCCATAGTCCTCTACCTAGTCCTAATTACAAAGGAAAGTTGCAAGATTCAGTTGATGGCAAGTTGTACCCTAGAAATATCGATGGAGAGACGAACAGAGAAACATAGTTTAAGATTCTGAAATATTCATACATACAACTATTGAGACTAGACAAAGTATACAGCGTTTTCTTTGAGCAATAGTTTCTGAAGCAAAATCCTGGACAACTTTTGACTTACTGACAACTTTCAAATTCCAATCTATGGAAGGAGCAGCCTAGGTCATATTATAGGCCTAGTGACATTCATACCACAGCATCTCAACCCCTTGAAGAGCTTCGAACCATTCAGTAATTTTCTAGTACTTCTGAGATACAGTCATTCCATTTTCAGTTTAAATTGATGAGGGAAATGCAATATATGGCATGGATGAACTGAATACCGGTGAATTCTTGAGGATAGGTTAAAAAAACAAAGACATTATTTTCAGGCCACCGAATTTAGAAGGCTCGATCCCCAAAGACGAAAATGCTCCTGAGCCGTGATTGGGGAAAGAATTGCCATAGTCCTCTACCTAGTCCTAATTACAAAGGAAAGTTGCAAGATTCAGTTGATGGCAAGTTGTACCCTAGAAATATCGATGGAGAGACGAACAGAGAAACATTTTTTAAGATTCTGAAATATTCATACATACAACTATTGAGACTAGACAAAGTAAACAGCGTTTTCTTTGAGCAATAGTTTCTGAAGCAAAATCCTAGACAACTTTTGACCTACTGACAACTTTCAAATTCCAATCTATGGAAGGGAGGGGCAGCCTAGGTCATATTATAGGCCTAGTGACATTCATACCACAGCATCTCAACCCCTTGAAGAGCTTTGAACCATTCAGTAATTTTCCAGTATATCTGAGATACAGTCATTCCATTTTCAGTTTAAATTGATGAGGGAAATGCAATATATGACATGGATGAACTGAATACCGGTGATTTCTTGAGGATAGGTTAAAAAAACAAAGACATTATTTTCAGGCCACCGAATTTAGAAGGCTCGATCCCCAAAGACGAAAATGCTCCTGAGCCGTGATAGGGGAAAGAATTGCCATAGTCCTCTACCTAGTCCTAAATACAAAGGAAAGTTGCAAGATTCAGTTGATGGCAAGATGTACCCTCGAAATATCGATGGAGAGACGCACAGAGAAACATAGTTTAAGATTCTCAAATATTCATACATACAACTATTGAGACTAGACAAAGTATACAGCGTTTTCTTTGAGCAATAGTTTCTGAAGCAAAATCCTGGACAACTTTTGACCTACTGACAACTTTCAAATTCCAATCTATGGAAGGGAGGGGCAGCCTAGGTCATATTATAGGCCTAGTGACATTCATACCACAACATCTCAACCCCTTGAAGAGCTTTGAACCATTCAGTAATTTTCTAGTATTTCTGAGATACAGTCATTCCATTTTCAGTTTAAATTGATGAGGGAAATGCAATATATGGCATGGATGAACTGAATACCGGTGAATTCTTGAGGATAGGTTAAAAAAAAAAAGACATTATTTTCAGGCCCCCAGTATTTATAAGGCTCGATCCCCAAAGACGAAAATGCTCCTGAGCCGTGATAGGGGAAAGAATTGCCATAGTCCTCTACCTAGTCCTAATTACAAAGGAAAGTTGCAAGATTCAGTTGATGGCAAGATGTACCCTCGAAATATCGATGGAGAGACGCACAGAGAAACATAGTTTAAGATTCTCAAATATTCATACATACAACTATTGAGACTAGACAAAGTATACAGCGTTTTCTTTGAGCAATAGTTTCTGAAGCAAAATCCTGGACAACTTTTGACCTACTGACAACTTTCAAATTCCAATCTATGGAAGGGAGGGGCAGCCTAGGTCATATTATAGGCCTAGTGACATTCATACCACAACATCTCAACCCCTTGAAGAGCTTTGAACCATTCAGTAATTTTCTAGTATTTCTGAGATACAGTCATTCCATTTTCAGTTTAAATTGATGAGGGAAATGCAATATATGGCATGGATGAACTGAATACCGGTGAATTCTTGAGGATAGGTTTAGAAAAAAAAGACATTATTTTCAGGCCCCCAGTATTTATAAGGCTCGATCCCCAAAGACGAAAATGCTCCTGAGCCGTGATTGGGGAAAGAATTGCCATAGTCCTCTACCTAGTCCATATTACAAAGGAAAGTTGCAAGATTCAGTTGATGGCAAGTTGTACCCTAGAAATATCGATGGAGAGACGAACAGAGAAACATAGTTTAAGATTCTCAAATATTCATACATACAACTATTGAGACTAGACAAAGTATACAGCGTTTTCTTTGAGCAATAGTTTCTGAAGCAAAATCCTGGACAACTTTTGACCTACTGACAACTTTCAAATTCCAATCTATGGAAGGAAGGAGCAGCCTAGGTCATATTATAGGCCTAGTGACATTCATACCACAGCATCTCAACCCCTTGAAGAGCTTCGAACCATTCAGTAATTTTCCAGTATATCTGAGATACAGTCATTCCATTTTCAGTTTAAATTGATGAGGGAAATGCAATATATGACATGGATGAACTGAATACCGGTGATTTCTTGAGGATAGGTTAAAAAAACAAAGACATTATTTTCAGGCCACCGAATTTAGAAGGCTCGATCCCCAAAGACGAAAATGCTCCTGAGCCGTGATTGGGGAAAGAATTGCCATAGTCCTCTACCTAGTCCTAATTACAAAGGAAAGTTGCAAGATTCAGTTGATGGCAAGATGTACCCTCGAAATATCGATGGAGAGACGCACAGAGAAACATAGTTTAAGATTCTCAAATATTCATACATACAACTATTGAGACTAGACAAAGTATACAGCGTTTTCTTTGAGCAATAGTTTCTGAAGCAAAATCCTGGACAACTTTTGACCTACTGACAACTTTCAAATTCCAATCTATGGAAGGGAGGGGCAGCCTAGGTCATATTATAGGCCTAGTGACATTCATACCACAACATCTCAACCCCTTGAAGAGCTTTGAACCATTCAGTAATTTTCTAGTATTTCTGAGATACAGTCATTCCATTTTCAGTTTAAATTGATGAGGGAAATGCAATATATGGCATGGATGAACTGAATACCGGTGAATTCTTGAGGATAGGTTAAAAAAAAAAAGACATTATTTTCAGGCCCCCAGTATTTATAAGGCTCGATCCCCAAAGACGAAAATGCTCCTGAGCCGTGATAGGGGAAAGAATTGCCATAGTCCTCTACCTAGTCCTAATTACAAAGGAAAGTTGCAAGATTCAGTTGATGGCAAGATGTACCCTAGAAATATCGATGGAGAGACGCACAGAGAAACATAGTTTAAGATTCTCAAATATTCATACATACAACTATTGAGACTAGACAAAGTATACAGCGTTTTCTTTGAGCAATAGTTTCTGAAGCAAAATCCTGGACAACTTTTGACCTACTGACAACTTTCAAATTCCAATCTATGGAAGGGAGGGGCAGCCTAGGTCATATTATAGGCCTAGTGACATTCATACCACAACATCTCAACCCCTTGAAGAGCTTTGAACCATACAGTAATTTTCTAGTATTTCTGAGATACAGTCATTCCATTTTCAGTTTAAATTGATGAGGGAAATGCAATATATGACATGGATGAACTGAATACCGGTGATTTCTTGAGGATAGGTTAAAAAAACAAAGACATTATTTTCAGGCCACCGAATTTAGAAGGCTCGATCCCAAAGACGAAAATGCTCCTGAGCCGTGATTGGGGAAAGAATTGCCATAGTCCTCTACCTAGTCCATATTACGAAGGAAAGTTGCAAGATTCAGTTGATGGCAAGTTGTACCCTAGAAATATCGATGGAGAGACGAACAGAGAAACATAGTTTAAGATTCTGAAATATTCATACATACAACTATTGAGACTAGACAAAGTAAACAGCGTTTTCTTTGAGCAATAGTTTCTGAAGCAAAATCCTGGACAACTTTTGACCTACTGACAACTTTCAAATTCAAATCTATGGAAGGAAGGAGCAGCCTAGGTCATATTATAGGCCTAGTGACATTCATACCACAGCATCTCAACCCCTGCCACCGAATTTATAAGGCTCGATCCCCAAAGACGAAAATGCTCCTGAGCCGTGATTGGGGAAAGAATTGCCATAGTCCTCTACCTAGTCCTAATTACAAAGGAAAGTTGCAAGATTCAGTTGATAGCAAGTTGTACCCTAGAAATATCGATGGAGAGACGAACAGAGAAACATAGTTTAAGATTCTGAAATATTCATACATACAACTATTGAGACTAGACAAAGTATACAGCGTTTTCTTTGAGCAATAGTTTCTGAAGCAAAATCCTGGACAACTTTTGACCTACTGACAACTTTCAAATTCCAATCTATGGAAGGGAGGGGCAGCCTAGATCATATTATAGGCCTAGTGACATTCATACCACAGCATCTCAACCCCTTGAAGAGCTTCGAACCATTCAGTAATTTTCTAGTATTTCTGAGATACAGTCATTCCATTTTCAGTTTAAATTGATGAGGGAAATGCAATATATGGCATGGATGAACTGAATACCGGTGAATTCTTGAGGATAGGTTAAAAAAAAAAAGACATTATTTTCAGGCCCCCAGTATTTATAAGGCTCGATCCCCAAAGACGAAAATGCTCCTGAGCCGTGATTGGGGAAAGAATTGCCATAGTCCTCTACCTAGTCCTAATTACAAAGGAAAGTTGCAAGATTCAGTTGATGGCAAGATGTACCCTCGAAATATCGATGGAGAGACGCACAGAGAAACATAGTTTAAGATTCTCAAATATTCATACATACAACTATTGAGACTAGACAAAGTATACAGCGTTTTCTTTGAGCAATAGTTTCTGAAGCAAAATCCTGGACAACTTTTGACCTACTGACAACTTTCAAATTCCAATCTATGGAAGGGAGGGGCAGCCTAGGTCATATTATAGGCCTAGTGACATTCATACCACAACATCTCAACCCCTTGAAGAGCTTTGAACCATTCAGTAATTTTCTAGTATTTCTGAGATACAGTCATTCCATTTTCAGTTTAAATTGATGAGGGAAATGCAATATATGGCATGGATGAACTGAATACCGGTGAATTCTTGAGGATAGGTTAAAAAAAAAAAGACATTATTTTCAGGCCCCCAGTATTTATAAGGCTCGATCCCCAAAGACGAAAATGCTCCTGAGCCGTGATAGGGGAAAGAATTGCCATAGTCCTCTACCTAGTCCATATTACAAAGGAAAGTTGCAAGATTCAGTTGATGGCAAGTTGTACCCTAGAAATATCGATGGAGAGACGAACAGAGAAACATAGTTTAAGATTCTCAAATATTCATACATACAACTATTGAGACTAGACAAAGTATACAGCGTTTTCTTTGAGCAATAGTTTCTGAAGCAAAATCCTGGACAACTTTTGACCTACTGACAACTTTCAAATTCCAATCTATGGAAGGGAGGGGCAGCCTAGGTCATATTATAGGCCTAGTGACATTCATACCACAACATCTCAACCCCTTGAAGAGCTTTGAACCATTCAGTAATTTTCTAGTATCTCTGAGATACAGTCATTCCATTTTCAGTTTAAATTGATGAGGGAAATGCAATATATGGCATGGATGAACTGAATACCGGTGAATTCTTGAGGATAGGTTTAAAAAAAAAAGACATTATTTTCAGGCCCCCAGTATTTATAAGGCTCGATCCCCAAAGACGAAAATGCTCCTGAGCCGTGATAGGGGAAAGAATTGCCATAGTCCTCTACCTAGTCCTAATTACAAAGGAAAGTTGCAAGATTCAGTTGATGGCAAGATGTACCCTCGAAATATCGATGGAGAGACGCACAGAGAAACATAGTTTAAGATTCTCAAATATTCATACATACAACTATTGAGACTAGACAAAGTATACAGCGTTTTCTTTGAGCAATAGTTTCTGAAGCAAAATCCTGGACAACTTTTGACCTACTGACAACTTTCAAATTCCAATCTATGGAAGGGAGGGGCAGCCTAGGTCATATTATAGGCCTAGTGACATTCATACCACAGCATCTCAACCCCTGCCACCGAATTTATAAGGCTCGATCCCCAAAGACGAAAATGCTCCTGAGCCGTGATTGGGGAAAGAATTGCCATAGTCCTCTACCTAGTCCATATTACAAAGGAAAGTTGCAAGATTCAGTTGATGGCAAGATGTACCCTCGAAATATCGATGGAGAGACGCACAGAGAAACATAGTTTAAGATTCTCAAATATTCATACATACAACTATTGAGACTAGACAAAGTATACAGCGTTTTCTTTGAGCAATAGTTTCTGAAGCAAAATCCTGGACAACTTTTGACCTACTGACAACTTTCAAATTCCAATCTATGGAAGGGAGGGGCAGCCTAGGTCATATTATAGGCCTAGTGACATTCATACCACAGCATCTCAACCCCTTGAAGAGCTTCGAACCATTCAGTAATTTTCCAGTATTTCTGAGATACAGTCATTCCATTTTCAGTTTAAATTGATGAGGGAAATGCAATATATGGCATGGATGAACTGAATACCGGTGAATTCTTGAGGATGGGTTTAAAAAAAAAAGACATTATTTTCAGGCCCCCAGTATTTATAAGGCTCGATCCCCAAAGACGAAAATGCTCCTGAGCCGTGATTGGGGAAAGAATTGCCATAGTCCTCTACCTAGTCCTAATTACAAAGGAAAGTTGCAAGATTCAGTTGATGGCAAGTTGTACCCTAGAAATATCGATGGAGAGACGAACAGAGAAACATAGTTTAAGATTCTGAAATATTCATACATACAACTATTGAGACTAGACAAAGTAAACAGCGTTTCCTTTGAGCAATAGTTTCTGAAGCAAAATCCTGGACAACTTTTGACCTACTGACAACTTTCAAATTCCAATCTATGGAAGGAAGGAGCAGCCTAGGTCATATTATAGGCCTAGTGACATTCATACCACAGCATCTCAACCCCTTGAAGAGCTTCGAACCATTCAGTAATTTTCCAGTATTTCTGAGATACAGTCATTCCATTTTCAGTTTAAATTGATGAGGGAAATGCAATATATGGCATGGATGAACTGAATACCGGTGAATTCTTGAGGATGGGTTTAAAAAAAAAAGACATTATTTTCAGGCCCCCAGTATTTATAAGGCTCGATCCCCAAAGACGAAAATGCTCCTGAGCCGTGATTGGGGAAAGAATTGCCATAGTCCTCTACCTAGTCCTAATTACAAAGGAAAGTTGCAAGATTCAGTTGATGGCAAGTTGTACCCTAGAAATATCGATGGAGAGACGAACAGAGAAACATAGTTTAAGATTCTGAAATATTCATACATACAACTATTGAGACTAGACAAAGTAAACAGCGTTTCCTTTGAGCAATAGTTTCTGAAGCAAAATCCTGGACAACTTTTGACCTACTGACAACTTTCAAATTCCAATCTATGGAAGGAAGGAGCAGCCTAGGTCATATTATAGGCCTAGTGACATTCATACCACAGCATCTCAACCCCTTGAAGAGCTTCGAACCATTCAGTAATTTTCCAGTATTTCTGAGATACAGTCATTCCATTTTCAGTTTAAATTGATGAGGGAAATGCAATATATGGCATGGATGAACTGAATACCGGTGAATTCTTGAGGATAGGTTTAAAAAAAAAAGACATTATTTTCAGGCCCCCAGTATTTATAAGGCTCGATCCCCAAAGACGAAAATGCTCCTGAGCCGTGATTGGGGAAAGAATTGCCATAGTCCTCTACCTAGTCCATATTACAAAGGAAAGTTGCAAGATTCAGTTGATGGCAAGTTGTACCCTAGAAATATCGATGGAGAGACGAACAGAGAAACATAGTTTAAGATTCTGAAATATTCATACATACAACTATTGAGACTAGACAAAGTAAACAGCGTTTCCTTTGAGCAATAGTTTCTGAAGCAAAATCCTGGACAACTTTTGACCTACTGACAACTTTCAAATTCCAATCTATGGAAGGAAGGAGCAGCCTAGGTCATATTATAGGATTAGTGACATTCATACCACAGCATCTCAACCCCTTGAAGAGCTTCGAACCATTCAGTAATTTTCCAGTATTTCTGAGATACAGTCATTCCATTTTCAGTTTAAATTGATGAGGGAAATGCAATATATGGCATGGATGAACTGAATACCGGTGAATTCTTGAGGATGGGTTTAAAAAAAAAAGACATTATTTTCAGGCCCCCAGTATTTATAAGGCTCGATCCCCAAAGACGAAAATGCTCCTGAGCCGTGATTGGGGAAAGAATTGCCATAGTCCTCTACCTAGTCCTAATTACAAAGGAAAGTTGCAAGATTCAGTTGATGGCAAGATGTACCCTCGAAATATCGATGGAGAGACGCACAGAGAAACATAGTTTAAGATTCTGAAATATTCATACATACAACTATTGAGACTAGACAAAGTAAACAGCGTTTTCTTTGAGCAATAGTTTCTGAAGCAAAATCCTGGACAACTTTTGACCTACTGACAACTTTCAAATTGAAATCTATGGAAGGAAGGAGCAGCCTAGGTCATATTATAGGCCTAGTGACATTCATACCACAGCATCTCAACCCCTGCCACCGAATTTATAAGGCTCGATCCCCAAAGACGAAAATGCTCCTGAGCCGTGATTGGGGAAAGAATTGCCATAGTCCTCTACCTAGTCCTAATTACAAAGGAAAGTTGCAAGATTCAGTTGATGGCAAGATGTACCCTCGAAATATCGATGGAGAGACGCACAGAGAAACATAGTTTAAGATTCTGAAATATTCATACATACAACTATTGAGACTAGACAAAGTAAACAGCGTTTTCTTTGAGCAATAGTTTCTGAAGCAAAATCCTGGACAACTTTTGACCTACTGACAACTTTCAAATTGAAATCTATGGAAGGAAGGAGCAGCCTAGGTCATATTATAGGCCTAGTGACATTCATACCACAGCATCTCAACCCCTGCCACCGAATTTATAAGGCTCGATCCCCAAAGACGAAAATGCTCCTGAGCCGTGATTGGGGAAAGAATTGCCATAGTCCTCTACCTAGTCCTAATTACAAAGGAAAGTTGCAAGATTCAGTTGATGGCAAGATGTACCCTCGAAATATCGATGGAGAGACGCACAGAGAAACATAGTTTAAGATTCTCAAATATTCATACATACAACTATTGAGACTAGACAAAGTATACAGCGTTTTCTTTGAGCAATAGTTTCTGAAGCAAAATCCTGGACAACTTTTGACCTACTGACAACTTTCAAATTCCAATCTATGGAAGGAAGGAGCAGCCTAGGTCATATTATAGGCCTAGTGACATTCATACCACAGCATCTCAACCCCTTGAAGAGCTTCGAACCATTCAGTAATTTTCCAGTATTTCTGAGATACAGTCATTCCATTTTCAGTTTAAATTGATGAGGGAAATGCAATATATGGCATGGATGAACTGAATACCGGTGAATTCTTGAGGATAGGTTTAAAAAAAAAAGACATTATTTTCAGGCCCCCAGTATTTATAAGGCTCGATCCCCAAAGACGAAAATGCTCCTGAGCCGTGATTGGGGAAAGAATTGCCATAGTCCTCTACCTAGTCCTAATTACAAAGGAAAGTTGCAAGATTCAGTTGATGGCAAGTTGTACCCTAGAAATATCGATGGAGAGACGAACAGAGAAACATAGTTTAAGATTCTGAAATATTCATACATACAACTATTGAGACTAGACAAAGTAAACAGCGTTTTCTTTGAGCAATAGTTTCTGAAGCAAAATCCTGGACAACTTTTGACCTACTGACAACTTTCAAATTCCAATCTATGGAAGGAAGGAGCAGCCTAGGTCATATTATAGGCCTAGTGACATTCATACCACAGCATCTCAACCCCTTGAAGAGCTTCGAACCATTCAGTAATTTTCCAGTATTTCTGAGATACAGTCATTCCATTTTCAGTTTAAATTGATGAGGGAAATGCAATATATGGCATGGATGAACTGAATACCGGTGAATTCTTGAGGATAGGTTTAAAAAAAAAAGACATTATTTTCAGGCCCCCAGTATTTATAAGGCTCGATCCCCAAAGACGAAAATGCTCCTGAGCCGTGATTGGGGAAAGAATTGCCATAGTCCTCTACCTAGTCCTAATTACAAAGGAAAGTTGCAAGATTCAGTTGATGGCAAGTTGTACCCTAGAAATATCGATGGAGAGACGAACAGAGAAACATAGTTTAAGATTCTGAAATATTCATACATACAACTATTGAGACTAGACAAAGTAAACAGCGTTTCCTTTGAGCAATAGTTTCTGAAGCAAAATCCTGGACAACTTTTGACCTACTGACAACTTTCAAATTCCAATCTATGGAAGGAAGGAGCAGCCTAGGTCATATTATAGGCCTAGTGACATTCATACCACAGCATCTCAACCCCTTGAAGAGCTTCGAACCATTCAGTAATTTTCCAGTATTTCTGAGATACAGTCATTCCATTTTCAGTTTAAATTGATGAGGGAAATGCAATATATGGCATGGATGAACTGAATACCGGTGAATTCTTGAGGATAGGTTTAAAAAAAAAAGACATTATTTTCAGGCCCCCAGTATTTATAAGGCTCGATCCCCAAAGACGAAAATGCTCCTGAGCCGTGATTGGGGAAAGAATTGCCATAGTCCTCTACCTAGTCCATATTACAAAGGAAAGTTGCAAGATTCAGTTGATGGCAAGTTGTACCCTAGAAATATCGATGGAGAGACGAACAGAGAAACATAGTTTAAGATTCTGAAATATTCATACATACAACTATTGAGACTAGACAAAGTAAACAGCGTTTTCTTTGAGCAATAGTTTCTGAAGCAAAATCCTGGACAACTTTTGACCTATTGACAACTTTCAAATTGAAATCTATGGAAGGAAGGAGCAGCCTAGGTCATATTATAGGCCTAGTGACATTCATACCACAGCATCTCAACCCCTGCCA
Organism: Aspidiotus destructor; assembly: GCA_035079395.1. NCBI lineage: Eukaryota > Metazoa > Arthropoda > Insecta > Hemiptera > Diaspididae > Aspidiotus > Aspidiotus destructor. The sequence continues at coordinate 1,293,918 of JAVHKZ010000003.1, read as the reverse complement.
CCGAATTTATAAGGCTCGATCCCCAAAGACGAAAATGCTCCTGAGCCGTGATTGGGGAAAGAATTGCCATAGTCCTCTACCTAGTCCTAATTACAAAGGAAAGTTGCAAGATTCAGTTGATGGCAAGATGTACCCTCGAAATATCGATGGAGAGACGCACAGAGAAACATAGTTTAAGATTCTCAAATATTCATACATACAACTATTGAGACTAGACAAAGTATACAGCGTTTTCTTTGAGCAATAGTTTCTGAAGCAAAATCCTGGACAACTTTTGACCTACTGACAACTTTCAAATTCCAATCTATGGAAGGAAGGAGCAGCCTAGGTCATATTATAGGCCTAGTGACATTCATACCACAGCATCTCAACCCCTTGAAGAGCTTCGAACCATTCAGTAATTTTCCAGTATTTCTGAGATACAGTCATTCCATTTTCAGTTTAAATTGATGAGGGAAATGCAATATATGGCATGGATGAACTGAATACCGGTGAATTCTTGAGGATAGGTTTAAAAAAAAAAGACATTATTTTCAGGCCCCCAGTATTTATAAGGCTCGATCCCCAAAGACGAAAATGCTCCTGAGCCGTGATTGGGGAAAGAATTGCCATAGTCCTCTACCTAGTCCTAATTACAAAGGAAAGTTGCAAGATTCAGTTGATGGCAAGTTGTACCCTAGAAATATCGATGGAGAGACGAACAGAGAAACATAGTTTAAGATTCTGAAATATTCATACATACAACTATTGAGACTAGACAAAGTAAACAGCGTTTCCTTTGAGCAATAGTTTCTGAAGCAAAATCCTGGACAACTTTTGACCTACTGACAACTTTCAAATTCCAATCTATGGAAGGAAGGAGCAGCCTAGGTCATATTATAGGCCTAGTGACATTCATACCACAGCATCTCAACCCCTTGAAGAGCTTCGAACCATTCAGTAATTTTCCAGTATTTCTGAGATACAGTCATTCCATTTTCAGTTTAAATTGATGAGGGAAATGCAATATATGGCATGGATGAACTGAATACCGGTGAATTCTTGAGGATAGGTTTAAAAAAAAAAGACATTATTTTCAGGCCCCCAGTATTTATAAGGCTCGATCCCCAAAGACGAAAATGCTCCTGAGCCGTGATTGGGGAAAGAATTGCCATAGTCCTCTACCTAGTCCTAATTACAAAGGAAAGTTGCAAGATTCAGTTGATGGCAAGTTGTACCCTAGAAATATCGATGGAGAGACGAACAGAGAAACATAGTTTAAGATTCTGAAATATTCATACATACAACTATTGAGACTAGACAAAGTAAACAGCGTTTCCTTTGAGCAATAGTTTCTGAAGCAAAATCCTGGACAACTTTTGACCTACTGACAACTTTCAAATTCCAATCTATGGAAGGAAGGAGCAGCCTAGGTCATATTATAGGCCTAGTGACATTCATACCACAGCATCTCAACCCCTTGAAGAGCTTCGAACCATTCAGTAATTTTCCAGTATTTCTGAGATACAGTCATTCCATTTTCAGTTTAAATTGATGAGGGAAATGCAATATATGGCATGGATGAACTGAATACCGGTGAATTCTTGAGGATAGGTTTAAAAAAAAAAGACATTATTTTCAGGCCCCCAGTATTTATAAGGCTCGATCCCCAAAGACGAAAATGCTCCTGAGCCGTGATTGGGGAAAGAATTGCCATAGTCCTCTACCTAGTCCATATTACAAAGGAAAGTTGCAAGATTCAGTTGATGGCAAGTTGTACCCTAGAAATATCGATGGAGAGACGAACAGAGAAACATAGTTTAAGATTCTGAAATATTCATACATACAACTATTGAGACTAGACAAAGTAAACAGCGTTTTCTTTGAGCAATAGTTTCTGAAGCAAAATCCTGGACAACTTTTGACCTACTGACAACTTTCAAATTTCAATCTATGGAAGGAAGGAGCAGCCTAGGTCATATTATAGGCCTAGTGACATTCATACCACAGCATCTCAACCCCTGCCACCGAATTTATAATGCTCGATCCCCAAAGACGAAAATGCTCCTGAGCCGTGATTGGGGAAAGAATTGCCATAGTCCTCTACCTAGTCCTAATTACAAAGGAAAGTTGCAAGATTCAGTTGATGGCAAGATGTACCCTCGAAATATCGATGGAGAGACGCACAGAGCAACATAGTTTAAGATTCTCAAATATTCATACATACAACTATTGAGACTAGACAAAGTATACAGCGTTTTCTTTGAGCAATAGTTTCTGAAGCAAAATCCTGGACAACTTTTGACCTACTGACAACTTTCAAATTCCAATCTATGGAAGGGAGGGGCAGCCTAGGTCATATTATAGGCCTAGTGACATTCATACCACAGCATCTCGACCCCTTGAAGAGCGTTGAACCATTCAGTAATTTTCTAGTATTTCTGAGATACAGTCATTCCATTTTCAGTTTAAATTGATGAGGGAAATGCAATATATGGCATGGATGAACTGAATACCGGTGAATTCTTGAGGATAGGTTTAAAAAAAAAAGACATTATTTTCAGGCCCCCAGTATTTATAAGGCTCGATCCCCAAAGACGAAAATGCTCCTGAGCCGTGATTGGGGAAAGAATTGCCATAGTCCTCTACCTAGTCCTAATTACAAAGGAAAGTTGCAAGATTCAGTTGATGGCAAGTTGTACCCTAGAAATATCGATGGAGAGACGAACAGAGAAACATAGTTTAAGATTCTGAAATATTCATACATACAACTATTGAGACTAGACAAAGTAAACAGCGTTTCCTTTGAGCAATAGTTTCTGAAGCAAAATCCTGGACAACTTTTGACCTACTGACAACTTTCAAATTCCAAACTATGGAAGGAAGGAGCAGCCTAGGTCATATTATAGGCCTAGTGACATTCATACCACAGCATCTCAACCCCTTGAAGAGCTTCGAACCATTCAGTAATTTTCCAGTATTTCTGAGATACAGTCATTCCATTTTCAGTTTAAATTGATGAGGGAAATGCAATATATGGCATGGATGAACTGAATACCGGTGAATTCTTGAGGATAGGTTTAAAAAAAAAAGACATTATTTTCAGGCCCCCAGTATTTATAAGGCTCGATCCCCAAAGACGAAAATGCTCCTGAGCCGTGATTGGGGAAAGAATTGCCATAGTCCTCTACCTAGTCCTAATTACAAAGGAAAGTTGCAAGATTCAGTTGATGGCAAGTTGTACCCTAGAAATATCGGTGGAGAGACGAACAGAGAAACATAGTTTAAGATTCTGAAATATTCATACATACAACTATTGAGACTAGACAAAGTAAACAGCGTTTCCTTTGAGCAATAGTTTCTGAAGCAAAATCCTGGACAACTTTTGACCTACTGACAACTTTCAAATTCCAAACTATGGAAGGAAGGAGCAGCCTAGGTCATATTATAGGCCTAGTGACATTCATACCACAGCATCTCAACCCCTGCCACCGAATTTATAAGGCTCGATCCCCAAAGACGAAAATGCTCCTGAGCCGTGATTGGGGAAAGAATTGCCATAGTCCTCTACCTAGTCCTAATTACAAAGGAAAGTTGCAAGATTCAGTTGATGGCAAGATGTACCCTCGAAATATCGATGGAGAGACGAACAGAGAAACATAGTTTAAGATTCTGAAATATTCATACATACAACTATTGAGACTAGACAAAGTAAACAGCGTTTTCTTTGAGCAATAGTTTCTGAAGCAAAATCCTGGACAACTTTTGACCTACTGACAACTTTCAAATTCCAATCTATGGAAGGAAGGAGCAGCCTAGGTCATATTATAGGCCTAGTGACATTCATACCACAGCATCTCAACCCCTGCCACCGAATTTATAATGCTCGATCCCCAAAGACGAAAATGCTCCTGAGCCGTGATTGGGGAAAGAATTGCCATAGTCCTCTACCTAGTCCTAATTACAAAGGAAAGTTGCAAGATTCAGTTGATGGCAAGATGTACCCTCGAAATATCGATGGAGAGACGCACAGAGAAACATAGTTTAAGATTCTCAAATATTCATACATACAACTATTGAGACTAGACAAAGTATACAGCGTTTTCTTTGAGCAATAGTTTCTGAAGCAAAATCCTGGACAACTTTTGACCTACTGACAACTTTCAAATTCCAATCTATGGAAGGAAGGAGCAGCCTAGGTCATATTATAGGCCTAGTGACATTCATACCACAGCATCTCAACCCCTTGAAGAGCTTCGAACCATTCAGTAATTTTCCAGTATTTCTGAGATACAGTCATTCCATTTTCAGTTTAAATTGATGAGGGAAATGCAATATATGGCATGGATGAACTGAATACCGGTGAATTCTTGAGGATAGGTTTAAAAAAAAAAGACATTATTTTCAGGCCCCCAGTATTTATAAGGCTCGATCCCCAAAGACGAAAATGCTCCTGAGCCGTGATTGGGGAAAGAATTGCCATAGTCCTCTACCTAGTCCTAATTACAAAGGAAAGTTGCAAGATTCAGTTGATGGCAAGTTGTACCCTAGAAATATCGATGGAGAGACGAACAGAGAAACATAGTTTAAGATTCTGAAATATTCATACATACAACTATTGAGACTAGACAAAGTAAACAGCGTTTCCTTTGAGCAATAGTTTCTGAAGCAAAATCCTGGACAACTTTTGACCTACTGACAACTTTCAAATTCCAATCTATGGAAGGAAGGAGCAGCCTAGGTCATATTATAGGCCTAGTGACATTCATACCACAGCATCTCAACCCCTTGAAGAGCTTCGAACCATTCAGTAATTTTCCAGTATTTCTGAGATACAGTCATTCCATTTTCAGTTTAAATTGATGAGGGAAATGCAATATATGGCATGGATGAACTGAATACCGGTGAATTCTTGAGGATAGGTTTAAAAAAAAAAGACATTATTTTCAGGCCCCCAGTATTTATAAGGCTCGATCCCCAAAGACGAAAATGCTCCTGAGCCGTGATTGGGGAAAGAATTGCCATAGTCCTCTACCTAGTCCATATTACAAAGGAAAGTTGCAAGATTCAGTTGATGGCAAGTTGTACCCTAGAAATATCGATGGAGAGACGAACAGAGAAACATAGTTTAAGATTCTGAAATATTCATACATACAACTATTGAGACTAGACAAAGTAAACAGCGTTTTCTTTGAGCAATAGTTTCTGAAGCAAAATCCTGGACAACTTTTGACCTACTGACAACTTTCAAATTCCAATCTATGGAAGGAAGGAGCAGCCTAGGTCATATTATAGGCCTAGTGACATTCATACCACAGCATCTCAACCCCTGCCACCGAATTTATAATGCTCGATCCCCAAAGACGAAAATGCTCCTGAGCCGTGATTGGGGAAAGAATTGCCATAGTCCTCTACCTAGTCCTAATTACAAAGGAAAGTTGCAAGATTCAGTTGATGGCAAGATGTACCCTCGAAATATCGATGGAGAGACGCACAGAGCAACATAGTTTAAGATTCTCAAATATTCATACATACAACTATTGAGACTAGACAATGTATACAGCGTTTTCTTTGAGCAATAGTTTCTGAAGCAAAATCCTGGACAACTTTTGACCTACTGACAACTTTCAAATTCCAATCTATGGAAGGGAGGGGCAGCCTAGGTCATATTATAGGCCTAGTGACATTCATACCACAGCATCTCGACCCCTTGAAGAGCGTTGAACCATTCAGTAATTTTCTAGTATTTCTGAGATACAGTCATTCCATTTTCAGTTTAAATTGATGAGGGAAATGCAATATATGGCATGGATGAACTGAATACCGGTGAATTCTTGAGGATAGGTTTAAAAAAAAAAGACATTATTTTCAGGCCCCCAGTATTTATAAGGCTCGATCCCCAAAGACGAAAATGCTCCTGAGCCGTGATTGGGGAAAGAATTGCCATAGTCCTCTACCTAGTCCTAATTACAAAGGAAAGTTGCAAGATTCAGTTGATGGCAAGTTGTACCCTAGAAATATCGATGGAGAGACGAACAGAGAAACATAGTTTAAGATTCTGAAATATTCATACATACAACTATTGAGACTAGACAAAGTAAACAGCGTTTCCTTTGAGCAATAGTTTCTGAAGCAAAATCCTGGACAACTTTTGACCTACTGACAACTTTCAAATTCCAAACTATGGAAGGAAGGAGCAGCCTAGGTCATATTATAGGCCTAGTGACATTCATACCACAGCATCTCAACCCCTGCCACCGAATTTATAAGGCTCGATCCCCAAAGACGAAAATGCTCCTGAGCCGTGATTGGGGAAAGAATTGCCATAGTCCTCTACCTAGTCCTAATTACAAAGGAAAGTTGCAAGATTCAGTTGATGGCAAGATGTACCCTCGAAATATCGATGGAGAGACGAACAGAGAAACATAGTTTAAGATTCTGAAATATTCATACATACAACTATTGAGACTAGACAAAGTAAACAGCGTTTTCTTTGAGCAATAGTTTCTGAAGCAAAATCCTGGACAACTTTTGACCTACTGACAACTTTCAAATTCCAATCTATGGAAGGAAGGAGCAGCCTAGGTCATATTATAGGCCTAGTGACATTCATACCACAGCATCTCAACCCCTGCCACCGAATTTATAATGCTCGATCCCCAAAGACGAAAATGCTCCTGAGCCGTGATTGGGGAAAGAATTGCCATAGTCCTCTACCTAGTCCTAATTACAAAGGAAAGTTGCAAGATTCAGTTGATGGCAAGATGTACCCTCGAAATATCGATGGAGAGACGCACAGAGCAACATAGTTTAAGATTCTCAAATATTCATACATACAACTATTGAGACTAGACAAAGTATACAGCGTTTTCTTTGAGCAATAGTTTCTGAAGCAAAATCCTGGACAACTTTTGACCTACTGACAACTTTCAAATTCCAATCTATGGAAGGGAGGGGCAGCCTAGGTCATATTATAGGCCTAGTGACATTCATACCACAGCATCTCGACCCCTTGAAGAGCGTTGAACCATTCAGTAATTTTCTAGTATTTCTGAGATACAGTCATTCCATTTTCAGTTTAAATTGATGAGGGAAATGCAATATATGGCATGGATGAACTGAATACCGGTGAATTCTTGAGGATAGGTTTAAAAAAAAAAGACATTATTTTCAGGCCCCCAGTATTTATAAGGCTCGATCCCCAAAGACGAAAATGCTCCTGAGCCGTGATTGGGGAAAGAATTGCCATAGTCCTCTACCTAGTCCATATTACAAAGGAAAGTTGCAAGATTCAGTTGATGGCAAGTTGTACCCTAGAAATATCGATGGAGAGACGCACAGAGAAACATAGTTTAAGATTCTCAAATATTCATACATACAACTATTGAGACTAGACAAAGTATACAGCGTTTTCTTTGAGCAATAGTTTCTGAAGCAAAATCCTGGACAACTTTTGACCTACTGACAACTTTCAAATTCCAATCTATGGAAGGAAGGAGCAGCCTAGGTCATATTATAGGCCTAGTGACATTCATACCACAGCATCTCAACCCCTGCCACCGAATTTATAAGGCTCGATCCCCAAAGACGAAAATGCTCCTGAGCCGTGATTGGGGAAAGAATTGCCATAGTCCTCTACCTAGTCCTAATTACAAAGGAAAGTTGCAAGATTCAGTTGATGGCAAGATGTACCCTCGAAATATCGATGGAGAGACGCACAGAGAAACATAGTTTAAGATTCTCAAATATTCATACATACAACTATTGAGACTAGACAAAGTATACAGCGTTTTCTTTGAGCAATAGTTTCTGAAGCAAAATCCTGGACAACTTTTGACCTACTGACAACTTTCAAATTCCAATCTATGGAAGGAAGGAGCAGCCTAGGTCATATTATAGGCCTAGTGACATTCATACCACAGCATCTCAACCCCTTGAAGAGCTTCGAACCATTCAGTAATTTTCTAGTATTTCTGAGATACAGTCATTCCATTTTCAGTTTAAATTGATGAGGGAAATGCAATATATGGCATGGATGAACTGAATACCGGTGAATTCTTGAGGATAGGTTTAAAAAAAAAAGACATTATTTTCAGGCCCCCAGTATTTATAAGGCTCGATCCCCAAAGACGAAAATGCTCCTGAGCCGTGATTGGGGAAAGAATTGCCATAGTCCTCTACCTAGTCCATATTACAAAGGAAAGTTGCAAGATTCAGTTGATGGCAAGTTGTACCCTAGAAATATCGATGGAGAGACGCACAGAGAAACATAGTTTAAGATTCTCAAATATTCATACATACAACTATTGAGACTAGACAAAGTAAACAGCGTTTCCTTTGAGCAATAGTTTCTGAAGCAAAATCCTGGACAACTTTTGACCTACTGACAACTTTCAAATTCCAATCTATGGAAGGAAGGAGCAGCCTAGGTCATATTATAGGCCTAGTGACATTCATACCACAGCATCTCAACCCCTGCCACCGAATTTATAAGGCTCGATCCCCAAAGACGAAAATGCTCCTGAGCCGTGATTGGGGAAAGAAATGCCATAGTCCTCTACCTAGTCCTAATTACAAAGGAAAGTTGCAAGATTCAGTTGATGGCAAGATGTACCCTCGAAATATCGATGGAGAGACGCACAGAGAAACATAGTTTAAGATTCTCAAATATTCATACATACAACTATTGAGACTAGACAAAGTATACAGCGTTTTCTTTGAGCAATAGTTTCTGAAGCAAAATCCTGGACAACTTTTGACCTACTGACAACTTTCAAATTCCAATCTATGGAAGGGAGGGGCAGCCTAGGTCATATTATAGGCCTAGTGACATTCATACCACAGCATCTCGACCCCTTGAAGAGCGTTGAACCATTCAGTAATTTTCTAGTATTTCTGAGATACAGTCATTCCATTTTCAGTTTAAATTGATGAGGGAAATGCAATATATGGCATGGATGAACTGAATACCGGTGAATTCTTGAGGATAGGTTTAAAAAAAAAAGACATTATTTTCAGGCCCCCAGTATTTATAAGGCTCGATCCCCAAAGACGAAAATGCTCCTGAGCCGTGATTGGGGAAAGAATTGCCATAGTCCTCTACCTAGTCCATATTACAAAGGAAAGTTGCAAGATTCAGTTGATGGCAAGTTGTACCCTAGAAATATCGATGGAGAGACGCACAGAGAAACATAGTCTAAGATTCTCAAATATTCATACATACAACTATTGAGACTAGACAAAGTATACAGCGTTTTCTTTGAGCAATAGTTTCTGAAGCAAAATCCTGGACAACTTTTGACCTACTGACAACTTTCAAATTCCAATCTATGGAAGGAAGGAGCAGCCTAGGTCATATTATAGGCCTAGTGACATTCATACCACAGCATCTCAACCCCTGCCACCGAATTTATAAGGCTCGATCCCCAAAGACGAAAATGCTCCTGAGCCGTGATTGGGGAAAGAATTGCCATAGTCCTCTACCTAGTCCTAATTACAAAGGAAAGTTGCAAGATTCAGTTGATGGCAAGATGTACCCTCGAAATATCGATGGAGAGACGCACAGAGAAACATAGTTTAAGATTCTCAAATATTCATACATACAACTATTGAGACTAGACAAAGTATACAGCGTTTTCTTTGAGCAATAGTTTCTGAAGCAAAATCCTGGACAACTTTTGACCTACTGACAACTTTCAAATTCCAATCTATGGAAGGAAGGAGCAGCCTAGGTCATATTATAGGCCTAGTGACATTCATACCACAGCATCTCAACCCCTTGAAGAGCTTCGAACCATTCAGTAATTTTCTAGTATTTCTGAGATACAGTCATTCCATTTTCAGTTTAAATTGATGAGGGAAATGCAATATATGACATGGATGAACTGAATACCGGTGATTTCTTGAGGATAGGTTAAAAAAACAAAGACATTATTTTCAGGCCACCGAATTTATAAGGCTCGATCCCCAAAGACGAAAATGCTCCTGAGCCGTGATTGGGGAAAGAATTGCCATAGTCCTCTACCTAGTCCTAATTACAAAGGAAAGTTGCAAGATTCAGTTGATGGCAAGATGTACCCTCGAAATATCGATGGAGAGACGCTCAGAGAAACATAGTTTAAGATTCTCGGCTCGATCCCCAAAGACGAAAATGCTCCTGAGCCGTGATTGGGGAAAGAATTGCCATAGTTCTCTACCTAGTCCTAATTACAAAGGAAAGTTGCAAGTTTCAGTTGATGGCAAGATGTACCCTCGAAATATCGATGGAGAGACGAACAGAGAAACATAGTTTAAGATTCTGAAATATTCATACATACAACTATTGAGACTAGACAAAGTATACAGCGTTTTCTTTGAGCAATAGTTTCTGAAGCAAAATCCTGGACAACTTTTGACCTACTGACAACTTTCAAATTCCAATCTATGGAAGGGAGGGGCAGCCTAGGTCATATTATAGGCCTAGTGACATTCATACCACAGCATCTCAACCCCTTGAAGAGCTTTGAACCATTCAGTAATTTTCTAGTATTTCTGAGATACAGTCATTCCATTTTCAGTTTAAATTGATGAGGGAAATGCAATATATGGCATGGATGAACTGAATACCGGTGAATTCTTGAGGATAGGTTTAAAAAAAAAAGACATTATTTTCAGGCCCCCAGTATTTATAAGGCTCGATCCCCAAAGACGAAAATGCTCCTGAGCCGTGATTGGGGAAAGAATTGCCATAGTCCTCTACCTAGTCCTAATTACAAAGGAAAGTTGCAAGATTCAGTTGATGGCAAGTTGTACCCCAGAAATATCGATGGAGAGACGAACAGAGAAACATAGTTTAAGATTCTGAAATATTCATACATACAACTATTGAGACTAGACAAAGTAAACAGCGTTTCCTTTGAGCAATAGTTTCTGAAGCAAAATCCTGGACAACTTTTGACCTACTGACAACTTTCAAATTCCAATCTATGGAAGGAAGGAGCAGCCTAGGTCATATTATAGGCCTAGTGACATTCATACCACAGCATCTCAACCCCTGCCACCGAATTTATAAGGCTCGATCCCCAAAGACGAAAATGCTCCTGAGCCGTGATTGGGGAAAGAAATGCCATAGTCCTCTACCTAGTCCTAATTACAAAGGAAAGTTGCAAGATTCAGTTGATGGCAAGATGTACCCTCGAAATATCGATGGAGAGACGCACAGAGAAACATAGTTTAAGATTCTCAAATATTCATACATACAACTATTGAGACTAGACAAAGTATACAGCGTTTTCTTTGAGCAATAGTTTCTGAAGCAAAATCCTGGACAACTTTTGACCTACTGACAACTTTCAAATTCCAATCTATGGAAGGGAGGGGCAGCCTAGGTCATATTATAGGCCTAGTGACATTCATACCACAGCATCTCAACTCCTTGAAGAGCTTTGAACCATTCAGTAATTTTCTAGTATTTCTGAGATACAGTCATTCCATTTTCAGTTTAAATTGATGAGGGAAATGCAATATATGGCATGGATGAACTGAATACCGGTGAATTCTTGAGGATAGGTTAAGAAAACAAAGACATTATTTTCAGGCCACCGAATTTATAAGGCTTGATCCCCAAAGACGAAAATGCTCCTGAGCCGTGATTGGGGAAAGAATCGCCATAGTCCTCTACCTAGTCCTAATTACAAAGGAAAGTTGCAAGATTCAGTTGATGCCAAGATGTACCCTCGAAATATCGATGGAGAGACGCACAGAGAAACATAGTTTAAGATTCTCAAATATTCATACATACAACTATTGAGACTAGACAAAGTATACAGCGTTTTCTTTGAGCAATAGTTTCTGAAGCAAAATCCTGGACAACTTTTGACCTACTGACATTTTTCAAATTCCAATCTATGGAAGGAAGGGGCAGCCTAGGTCATATTATAGGCCTAGTGACATTCATACCACAGCATCTCAACCCCTTGAAGAGCTTTGAACCATTCAGTAATTTTCTAGTATTTCTGAGATACAGTCATTCCATTTTCAGTTTAAATTGATGAGGGAAATGCAATATATGGCATGGATGAACTGAATACCGGTGAATTCTTGAGGATAGGTTTAAAAAAAAAAGACATTATTTTCAGGCCCCCAGTATTTATAAGGCTCGATCCCCAAAGACGAAAATGCTCCTTAGCCGTGATTGGGGAAAGAATTGCCATAGTCCTCTACCTAGTCCATATTACAAAGGAAAGTTGCAAGATTCAGTTGATGGCAAGTTGTACCCTAGAAATATCGATGGAGAGACGAACAGAGAAACATAGTTTAAGATTCTCGGCTCGATCCCCAAAGACGAAAATGCTCCTGAGCCGTGATTGGGGAAAGAATTGCCATAGTTCTCTACCTAGTCCTAATTACAAAGGAAAGTTGCAAGTTTCAGTTGATGGCAAGATGTACCCTCGAAATATCGATGGAGAGACGAACAGAGAAACATAGTTTAAGATTCTGAAATATTCATACATACAACTATTGAGACTAGACAAAGTATACAGCGTTTTCTTTGAGCAATAGTTTCTGAAGCAAAATCCTGGACAACTTTTGACCTACTGACAACTTTCAAATTCCAATCTATGGAAGGGAGGGGCAGCCTAGGTCATATTATAGGCCTAGTGACATTCATACCACAGCATCTCAACCCCTTGAAGAGCTTTGAACCATTCAGTAATTTTCTAGTATTTCTGAGATACAGTCATTCCATTTTCAGTTTAAATTGATGAGGGAAATGCAATATATGGCATGGATGAACTGAATACCGGTGAATTCTTGAGGATAGGTTAAGAAAACAAAGACATTATTTTCAGGCCACCGAATTTATAAGGCTTGATCCCCAAAGACGAAAATGCTCCTGAGCCGTGATTGGGGAAAGAATCGCCATAGTCCTCTACCTAGTCCTAATTACAAAGGAAAGTTGCAAGATTCAGTTGATGGCAAGATGTACCCTCGAAATATCGATGGAGAGACGCACAGAGAAACATAGTTTAAGATTCTCAAATATTCATACATACAACTATTGAGACTAGACAAAGTATACAGCGTTTTCTTTGAGCAATAGTTTCTGAAGCAAAATCCTGGACAACTTTTGACCTACTGACATTTTTCAAATTCCAATCTATGGAAGGAAGGGGCAGCCTAGGTCATATTATAGGCCTAGTGACATTCATACCACAGCATCTCAACCCCTTGAAGAGCTTTGAACCATTCAGTAATTTTCTAGTATTTCTGAGATACAGTCATTCCATTTTCAGTTTAAATTGATGAGGGAAATGCAATATATGGCATGGATGAACTGAATACCGGTGAATTCTTGAGGATAGGTTTAAAAAAAAAAGACATTATTTTCAGGCCCCCAGTATTTATAAGGCTCGATCCCCAAAGACGAAAATGCTCCTTAGCCGTGATTGGGGAAAGAATTGCCATAGTCCTCTACCTAGTCCATATTACAAAGGAAAGTTGCAAGATTCAGTTGATGGCAAGTTGTACCCTAGAAATATCGATGGAGAGACGAACAGAGAAACATAGTTTAAGATTCTCGGCTCGATCCCCAAAGACGAAAATGCTCCTGAGCCGTGATTGGGGAAAGAATTGCCATAGTTCTCTACCTAGTCCTAATTACAAAGGAAAGTTGCAAGTTTCAGTTGATGGCAAGATGTACCCTCGAAATATCGATGGAGAGACGAACAGAGAAACATAGTTTAAGATTCTGAAATATTCATACATACAACTATTGAGACTAGACAAAGTATACAGCGTTTTCTTTGAGCAATAGTTTCTGAAGCAAAATCCTGGACAACTTTTGACCTACTGACAACTTTCAAATTCCAATCTATGGAAGGAAGGAGCAGCCTAGGTCATATTATAGGCCTAGTGACATTCATACCACAGCATCTCAACCCCTTGAAGAGCTTCGAACCATTCAGTAATTTTCTAGTATTTCTGAGATACAGTCATTCCATTTTCAGTTTAAATTGATGAGGGAAATGCAATATATGACATGGATGAACTGAATACCGGTGATTTCTTGAGGATAGGTTAAAAAAACAAAGACATTATTTTCAGGCCACCGAATTTATAAGGCTCGATCCCCAAAGACGAAAATGCTCCTGAGCCGTGATTGGGGAAAGAATTGCCATAGTCCTCTACCTAGTCCTAATTACAAAGGAAAGTTGCAAGATTCAGTTGATGGCAAGATGTACCCTCGAAATATCGATGGAGAGACGCTCAGAGAAACATAGTTTAAGATTCTCGGCTCGATCCCCAAAGACGAAAATGCTCCTGAGCCGTGATTGGGGAAAGAATTGCCATAGTTCTCTACCTAGTCCTAATTACAAAGGAAAGTTGCAAGTTTCAGTTGATGGCAAGATGTACCCTCGAAATATCGATGGAGAGACGAACAGAGAAACATAGTTTAAGATTCTGAAATATTCATACATACAACTATTGAGACTAGACAAAGTATACAGCGTTTTCTTTGAGCAATAGTTTCTGAAGCAAAATCCTGGACAACTTTTGACCTACTGACAACTTTCAAATTCCAATCTATGGAAGGGAGGGGCAGCCTAGGTCATATTATAGGCCTAGTGACATTCATACCACAGCATCTCAACTCCTTGAAGAGCTTTGAACCATTCAGTAATTTTCTAGTATTTCTGAGATACAGTCATTCCATTTTCAGTTTAAATTGATGAGGGAAATGCAATATATGGCATGGATGAACTGAATACCGGTGAATTCTTGAGGATAGGTTAAGAAAACAAAGACATTATTTTCAGGCCACCGAATTTATAAGGCTTGATCCCCAAAGACGAAAATGCTCCTGAGCCGTGATTGGGGAAAGAATCGCCATAGTCCTCTACCTAGTCCTAATTACAAAGGAAAGTTGCAAGATTCAGTTGATGGCAAGATGTACCCTCGAAATATCGATGGAGAGACGCACAGAGAAACATAGTTTAAGATTCTCAAATATTCATACATACAACTATTGAGACTAGACAAAGTATACAGCGTTTTCTTTGAGCAATAGTTTCTGAAGCAAAATCCTGGACAACTTTTGACCTACTGACATTTTTCAAATTCCAATCTATGGAAGGAAGGGGCAGCCTAGGTCATATTATAGGCCTAGTGACATTCATACCACAGCATCTCAACCCCTTGAAGAGCTTTGAACCATTCAGTAATTTTCTAGTATTTCTGAGATACAGTCATTCCATTTTCAGTTTAAATTGATGAGGGAAATGCAATATATGGCATGGATGAACTGAATACCGGTGAATTCTTGAGGATAGGTTTAAAAAAAAAAGACATTATTTTCAGGCCCCCAGTATTTATAAGGCTCGATCCCCAAAGACGAAAATGCTCCTTAGCCGTGATTGGGGAAAGAATTGCCATAGTCCTCTACCTAGTCCATATTACAAAGGAAAGTTGCAAGATTCAGTTGATGGCAAGTTGTACCCTAGAAATATCGATGGAGAGACGAACAGAGAAACATAGTTTAAGATTCTCGGCTCGATCCCCAAAGACGAAAATGCTCCTGAGCCGTGATTGGGGAAAGAATTGCCATAGTTCTCTACCTAGTCCTAATTACAAAGGAAAGTTGCAAGTTTCAGTTGATGGCAAGATGTACCCTCGAAATATCGATGGAGAGACGAACAGAGAAACATAGTTTAAGATTCTGAAATATTCATACATACAACTATTGAGACTAGACAAAGTATACAGCGTTTTCTTTGAGCAATAGTTTCTGAAGCAAAATCCTGGACAACTTTTGACCTACTGACAACTTTCAAATTCCAATCTATGGAAGGGAGGGGCAGCCTAGGTCATATTATAGGCCTAGTGACATTCATACCACAGCATCTCAACCCCTTGAAGAGCTTTGAACCATTCAGTAATTTTCTAGTATTTCTGAGATACAGTCATTCCATTTTCAGTTTAAATTGATGAGGGAAATGCAATATATGGCATGGATGAACTGAATACCGGTGAATTCTTGAGGATAGGTTAAGAAAACAAAGACATTATTTTCAGGCCACCGAATTTATAAGGCTTGATCCCCAAAGACGAAAATGCTCCTGAGCCGTGATTGGGGAAAGAATCGCCATAGTCCTCTACCTAGTCCTAATTACAAAGGAAAGTTGCAAGATTCAGTTGATGGCAAGATGTACCCTCGAAATATCGATGGAGAGACGCACAGAGAAACATAGTTTAAGATTCTCAAATATTCATACATACAACTATTGAGACTAGACAAAGTATACAGCGTTTTCTTTGAGCAATAGTTTCTGAAGCAAAATCCTGGACAACTTTTGACCTACTGACATTTTTCAAATTCCAATCTATGGAAGGAAGGGGCAGCCTAGGTCATATTATAGGCCTAGTGACATTCATACCACAGCATCTCAACCCCTTGAAGAGCTTTGAACCATTCAGTAATTTTCTAGTATTTCTGAGATACAGTCATTCCATTTTCAGTTTAAATTGATGAGGGAAATGCAATATATGGCATGGATGAACTGAATACCGGTGAATTCTTGAGGATAGGTTTAAAAAAAAAAGACATTATTTTCAGGCCCCCAGTATTTATAAGGCTCGATCCCCAAAGACGAAAATGCTCCTTAGCCGTGATTGGGGAAAGAATTGCCATAGTCCTCTACCTAGTCCATATTACAAAGGAAAGTTGCAAGATTCAGTTGATGGCAAGTTGTACCCTAGAAATATCGATGGAGAGACGAACAGAGAAACATAGTTTAAGATTCTCGGCTCGATCCCCAAAGACGAAAATGCTCCTGAGCCGTGATTGGGGAAAGAATTGCCATAGTTCTCTACCTAGTCCTAATTACAAAGGAAAGTTGCAAGTTTCAGTTGATGGCAAGATGTACCCTCGAAATATCGATGGAGAGACGAACAGAGAAACATAGTTTAAGATTCTGAAATATTCATACATACAACTATTGAGACTAGACAAAGTATACAGCGTTTTCTTTGAGCAATAGTTTCTGAAGCAAAATCCTGGACAACTTTTGACCTACTGACAACTTTCAAATTCCAATCTATGGAAGGAAGGAGCAGCCTAGGTCATATTATAGGCCTAGTGACATTCATACCACAGCATCTCAACCCCTTGAAGAGCTTCGAACCATTCAGTAATTTTCTAGTATTTCTGAGATACAGTCATTCCATTTTCAGTTTAAATTGATGAGGGAAATGCAATATATGACATGGATGAACTGAATACCGGTGATTTCTTGAGGATAGGTTAAAAAAACAAAGACATTATTTTCAGGCCACCGAATTTATAAGGCTCGATCCCCAAAGACGAAAATGCTCCTGAGCCGTGATTGGGGAAAGAATTGCCATAGTCCTCTACCTAGTCCTAATTACAAAGGAAAGTTGCAAGATTCAGTTGATGGCAAGATGTACCCTCGAAATATCGATGGAGAGACGCTCAGAGAAACATAGTTTAAGATTCTCGGCTCGATCCCCAAAGACGAAAATGCTCCTGAGCCGTGATTGGGGAAAGAATTGCCATAGTTCTCTACCTAGTCCTAATTACAAAGGAAAGTTGCAAGTTTCAGTTGATGGCAAGATGTACCCTCGAAATATCGATGGAGAGACGAACAGAGAAACATAGTTTAAGATTCTGAAATATTCATACATACAACTATTGAGACTAGACAAAGTATACAGCGTTTTCTTTGAGCAATAGTTTCTGAAGCAAAATCCTGGACAACTTTTGACCTACTGACAACTTTCAAATTCCAATCTATGGAAGGGAGGGGCAGCCTAGGTCATATTATAGGCCTAGTGACATTCATACCACAGCATCTCAACTCCTTGAAGAGCTTTGAACCATTCAGTAATTTTCTAGTATTTCTGAGATACAGTCATTCCATTTTCAGTTTAAATTGATGAGGGAAATGCAATATATGGCATGGATGAACTGAATACCGGTGAATTCTTGAGGATAGGTTAAGAAAACAAAGACATTATTTTCAGGCCACCGAATTTATAAGGCTTGATCCCCAAAGACGAAAATGCTCCTGAGCCGTGATTGGGGAAAGAATCGCCATAGTCCTCTACCTAGTCCTAATTACAAAGGAAAGTTGCAAGATTCAGTTGATGGCAAGATGTACCCTCGAAATATCGATGGAGAGACGCACAGAGAAACATAGTTTAAGATTCTCAAATATTCATACATACAACTATTGAGACTAGACAAAGTATACAGCGTTTTCTTTGAGCAATAGTTTCTGAAGCAAAATCCTGGACAACTTTTGACCTACTGACATTTTTCAAATTCCAATCTATGGAAGGAAGGGGCAGCCTAGGTCATATTATAGGCCTAGTGACATTCATACCACAGCATCTCAACCCCTTGAAGAGCTTTGAACCATTCAGTAATTTTCTAGTATTTCTGAGATACAGTCATTCCATTTTCAGTTTAAATTGATGAGGGAAATGCAATATATGGCATGGATGAACTGAATACCGGTGAATTCTTGAGGATAGGTTTAAAAAAAAAAGACATTATTTTCAGGCCCCCAGTATTTATAAGGCTCGATCCCCAAAGACGAAAATGCTCCTTAGCCGTGATTGGGGAAAGAATTGCCATAGTCCTCTACCTAGTCCATATTACAAAGGAAAGTTGCAAGATTCAGTTGATGGCAAGTTGTACCCTAGAAATATCGATGGAGAGACGAACAGAGAAACATAGTTTAAGATTCTCGGCTCGATCCCCAAAGACGAAAATGCTCCTGAGCCGTGATTGGGGAAAGAATTGCCATAGTTCTCTACCTAGTCCTAATTACAAAGGAAAGTTGCAAGTTTCAGTTGATGGCAAGATGTACCCTCGAAATATCGATGGAGAGACGAACAGAGAAACATAGTTTAAGATTCTGAAATATTCATACATACAACTATTGAGACTAGACAAAGTATACAGCGTTTTCTTTGAGCAATAGTTTCTGAAGCAAAATCCTGGACAACTTTTGACCTACTGACAACTTTCAAATTCCAATCTATGGAAGGGAGGGGCAGCCTAGGTCATATTATAGGCCTAGTGACATTCATACCACAGCATCTCAACCCCTTGAAGAGCTTTGAACCATTCAGTAATTTTCTAGTATTTCTGAGATACAGTCATTCCATTTTCAGTTTAAATTGATGAGGGAAATGCAATATATGGCATGGATGAACTGAATACCGGTGAATTCTTGAGGATAGGTTAAGAAAACAAAGACATTATTTTCAGGCCACCGAATTTATAAGGCTTGATCCCCAAAGACGAAAATGCTCCTGAGCCGTGATTGGGGAAAGAATCGCCATAGTCCTCTACCTAGTCCTAATTACAAAGGAAAGTTGCAAGATTCAGTTGATGGCAAGATGTACCCTCGAAATATCGATGGAGAGACGCACAGAGAAACATAGTTTAAGATTCTCAAATATTCATACATACAACTATTGAGACTAGACAAAGTATACAGCGTTTTCTTTGAGCAATAGTTTCTGAAGCAAAATCCTGGACAACTTTTGACCTACTGACATTTTTCAAATTCCAATCTATGGAAGGAAGGGGCAGCCTAGGTCATATTATAGGCCTAGTGACATTCATACCACAGCATCTCAACCCCTTGAAGAGCTTTGAACCATTCAGTAATTTTCTAGTATTTCTGAGATACAGTCATTCCATTTTCAGTTTAAATTGATGAGGGAAATGCAATATATGGCATGGATGAACTGAATACCGGTGAATTCTTGAGGATAGGTTTAAAAAAAAAAGACATTATTTTCAGGCCCCCAGTATTTATAAGGCTCGATCCCCAAAGACGAAAATGCTCCTTAGCCGTGATTGGGGAAAGAATTGCCATAGTCCTCTACCTAGTCCATATTACAAAGGAAAGTTGCAAGATTCAGTTGATGGCAAGTTGTACCCTAGAAATATCGATGGAGAGACGAACAGAGAAACATAGTTTAAGATTCTCGGCTCGATCCCCAAAGACGAAAATGCTCCTGAGCCGTGATTGGGGAAAGAATTGCCATAGTTCTCTACCTAGTCCTAATTACAAAGGAAAGTTGCAAGTTTCAGTTGATGGCAAGATGTACCCTCGAAATATCGATGGAGAGACGAACAGAGAAACATAGTTTAAGATTCTGAAATATTCATACATACAACTATTGAGACTAGACAAAGTATACAGCGTTTTCTTTGAGCAATAGTTTCTGAAGCAAAATCCTGGACAACTTTTGACCTACTGACAACTTTCAAATTCCAATCTATGGAAGGGAGGGGCAGCCTAGGTCATATTATAGGCCTAGTGACATTCATACCACAGCATCTCAACCCCTTGAAGAGCTTTGAACCATTCAGTAATTTTCTAGTATTTCTGAGATACAGTCATTCCATTTTCAGTTTAAATTGATGAGGGAAATGCAATATATGGCATGGATGAACTGAATACCGGTGAATTCTTGAGGATAGGTTTAAAAAAAAAAAGACATTATTTTCAGGCCCCCAGTATTTATAAGGCTCGATCCCCAAAGACGAAAATGCTCCTGAGCCGTGATTGGGGAAAGAATTGCCATAGTCCTCTACCTAGTCCTAATTACAAAGGAAAGTTGCAAGATTCAGTTGATGGCAAGTTGTACCCCAGAAATATCGATGGAGAGACGAACAGAGAAACATAGTTTAAGATTCTGAAATATTCATACATACAACTATTGAGACTAGACAAAGTAAACAGCGTTTCCTTTGAGCAATAGTTTCTGAAGCAAAATCCTGGACAACTTTTGACCTACTGACAACTTTCAAATTCCAATCTATGGAAGGAAGGAGCAGCCTAGGTCATATTATAGGCCTAGTGACATTCATACCACAGCATCTCAACCCCTGCCACCGAATTTATAAGGCTCGATCCCCAAAGACGAAAATGCTCCTGAGCCGTGATTGGGGAAAGAAATGCCATAGTCCTCTACCTAGTCCTAATTACAAAGGAAAGTTGCAAGATTCAGTTGATGGCAAGATGTACCCTCGAAATATCGATGGAGAGACGCACAGAGAAACATAGTTTAAGATTCTCAAATATTCATACATACAACTATTGAGACTAGACAAATTATACAGCGTTTTCTTTGAGCAATAGTTTCTGAAGCAAAATCCTGGACAACTTTTGACCTACTGACAACTTTCAAATTCCAATCTATGGAAGGGAGGGGCAGCCTAGGTCATATTATAGGCCTAGTGACATTCATACCACAGCATCTCAACTCCTTGAAGAGCTTTGAACCATTCAGTAATTTTCTAGTATTTCTGAGATACAGTCATTCCATTTTCAGTTTAAATTGATGAGGGAAATGCAATATATGGCATGGATGAACTGAATACCGGTGAATTCTTGAGGATAGGTTTAAAAAAAAAAGACATTATTTTCAGGCCCCCAGTATTTATAAGGCTCGATCCCCAAAGACGAAAATGCTCCTTAGCCGTGATTGGGGAAAGAATTGCCATAGTCCTCTACCTAGTCCATATTACAAAGGAAAGTTGCAAGATTCAGTTGATGGCAAGTTGTACCCTAGAAATATCGATGGAGAGACGAACAGAGAAACATAGTTTAAGATTCTCGGCTCGATCCCCAAAGACGAAAATGCTCCTGAGCCGTGATTGGGGAAAGAATTGCCATAGTTCTCTACCTAGTCCTAATTACAAAGGAAAGTTGCAAGTTTCAGTTGATGGCAAGATGTACCCTCGAAATATCGATGGAGAGACGAACAGAGAAACATAGTTTAAGATTCTGAAATATTCATACATACAACTATTGAGACTAGACAAAGTATACAGCGTTTTCTTTGAGCAATAGTTTCTGAAGCAAAATCCTGGACAACTTTTGACCTACTGACAACTTTCAAATTCCAATCTATGGAAGGAAGGAGCAGCCTAGGTCATATTATAGGCCTAGTGACATTCATACCACAGCATCTCAACCCCTTGAAGAGCTTCGAACCATTCAGTAATTTTCTAGTATTTCTGAGATACAGTCATTCCATTTTCAGTTTAAATTGATGAGGGAAATGCAATATATGACATGGATGAACTGAATACCGGTGATTTCTTGAGGATAGGTTAAGAAAACAAAGACATTATTTTCAGGCCACCGAATTTATAAGGCTTGATCCCCAAAGACGAAAATGCTCCTGAGCCGTGATTGGGGAAAGAATCGCCATAGTCCTCTACCTAGTCCTAATTACAAAGGAAAGTTGCAAGATTCAGTTGATGGCAAGATGTACCCTCGAAATATCGATGGAGAGACGCACAGAGAAACATAGTTTAAGATTCTCAAATATTCATACATACAACTATTGAGACTAGACAAAGTATACAGCGTTTTCTTTGAGCAATAGTTTCTGAAGCAAAATCCTGGACAACTTTTGACCTACTGACAACTTTCAAATTCCAATCTATGGAAGGAAGGAGCAGCCTAGGTCATATTATAGGCCTAGTGACATTCATACCACAGCATCTCAACCCCTTGAAGAGCTTTGAACCATTCAGTAATTTTCTAGTATTTCTGAGATACAGTCATTCCATTTTCAGTTTAAATTGATGAGGGAAATGCAATATATGGCATGGATGAACTGAATACCGGTGAATTCTTGAGGATAGGTTTAAAAAAAAAAGACATTATTTTCAGGCCACCGAATTTATAAGGCTTGATCCCCAAAGACAAAAATGCTCCTGAGCCGTGATTGGGGAAAGAATTGCCATAGTCCTCTACCTAGTCCTAATTACAAAGGAAAGTTGCAAGATTCAGTTGATGGCAAGATGTACCCTCGAAATATCGATGGAGAGACGCACAGAGAAACATAGTTTAAGATTCTCAAATATTCATACATACAACTATTGAGACTAGACAAAGTATACAGCGTTTTCTTTGAGCAATAGTTTCTGAAGCAAAATCCTGGACAACTTTTGACCTACTGACAACTTTCAAATTCCATTCTATGGAAGGGAGGTGCAGCCTAGGTCATATTATAGGCCTAGTGACAACCACAGCATCTCAACCCCTTGAAGAGCTTTGAACCATTCAGTAATTTTCTAGTATTTCTGAGATACAGTCATTCCATTTTCAGTTTAAATTGATGAGGGAAATGCAATATATGGCATGGATGAACTGAATACCGGTGAATTCTTGAGGATAGGTTTTAAAAAAAAAAGACATCATTTTCAGGCCACCGAATTTATAAGGCTCGATCCCCAAAGACGAAAATGCTCCTGAGCCGTGATTGGGGAAAGAATTGCCATAGTCCTCTACCTAGTCCTAATTACAAAGGAAAGTTGCAAGATTCAGTTGATGGCAAGATGTACCCTCGAAATATCGATGGAGAGACGCACAGAGAACTATAGTTTAAGATTCTCAAATATTCATACATACAACTATTGAGACTAGACAAAGTATACAGCGTTTTCTTTGAGCAATAGTTTCTGAAGCAAAATCCTGGACAACTTTTGACCTACTGACAACTTTCAAATTCCAATCTATGGAAGGGAGGGGCAGCCTAGGTCATATTATAGGCCTAGTGACATTCATACCACAGCATCTCAACCCCTTGAAGAGCTTTGAACCATTCAGTAATTTTCCAGTATTTCTGAGATACAGTCATTCCATTTTCAGTTTAAATTGATGAGGGAAATGCAATATATGGCATGGATGAACTGAATACCGGTGAATTCTTGAGGATAGGTTTAAAAAAAAAGACATTATTTTCAGGCCACCGAATTTATAAGGCTCGATCCCCAAAGACGAAAATGCTCCTGAGCCGTGATTGGGGAAAGAATTGCCATAGTCTCCTACCTAGTCCATATTACAAAGGAAAGTTGCAAGATTCAGTTGATGGCAAGATGTACCTTCGAATTGACCAGAAACATGTAGAGGATGAATTGTATATATGCTCTCTTATTGATATATATGTCTATAAAGCACATCCAGGAACAGGTGGGGAGGCGCAGAGCCCCACTGCCCATATATGTGGACAAAAGAACGTAAAGGAACTCGAATTGTTTAAAAAATAGGGAAGTTTTCATGACAATTTTTCTGAAGAGGAGAAATTTAGTATCCACAAAACAAAATACCTAAATTTCTTCATAGGAGCAGTCTCCCTCCTCTTGTGCCATTCAATAGAACGAGAGTCTCTTGTCGTGTTAGTGAATGGCCGCGTTGTTTCAAGTCCCTTTTTTTGGGAAATTTTTCAAAGAAAAAAAATTGGTTTCTAATTCTAAAATTGGTACTCACCTGGCTAGCGGCTGTCGTCGACGCATAGCGGCGACGCAACAGATGCCAGTTCAAACTATGTTCTTTGGTTTGTTTTTTAAACAATAGGTATACATTTGAGGAGCTTTCTGTCAAAAGAACGTCTGTCCTGTAAGAATTACATTGATTGGACGCTCTTTTGACCGATATTTATTATTTGTTAATTCAAATACTCTCTTTGCAGAATTCTCAAAGAAGAACATTTTTTGTTTCAAACGCCCCCCCCCCCCCGCCTCGCCTCAAGTTGCGACACAAGCTAGGAAAGAAAATAGAAGTCAATGCTGAAATGTTGCTATTATGTGTTGTCAACTTCACCAACCAAACGTGCTAATTGCGGGGGCGCTCCGCGTTTAATGTGAAGCAACGTTTTTGCCCCTTTAAAAAATAAAAATTTTGTTCAGGTTAGTTGGGACAGACTCCTGTTCTATTTCCTGCTATAAGGCTTCCTCCTGACATCAAAACCTTCAAGAGAAATAAGTGAACATGAAAAGTACAATCACCGTATTTTATTAAAACGAGTTAAACGCAAGCGTTTTTGGCGTGACTTATTTCTCTTAAAAATGAACCGTAACTTTATTGAGGATAGAATCTCCGATATCGAAACCTTCCCGTGTTTCAACCCTTTTCCAATATTTTTTCTCGACTTCCAGATACCTTTTTTCAAATTTGGCATAAGTACCATTACTATAATTTACGAAGTATGTATAGTCAATGCCATAATAAACAAATCAGTGAATCACGAGTGTTGTTAACAATCCAGCGATCCTGGCGGATGCCCCGTTCTGAATGCACTACGTCACCGCCGTGACTATGTCCCACAGCACGTGCTCGAAAAATGAAGATATCTATAAATTTAATCAATTCATTGATAATAGCTTTCTACGAAGTGCTTTCTATGATGAAAGATGATGAAAAAATAGTGGAATTCCCTCGAATTCCCCAAAGTACCCAAAGTAGGCCCAGTTAGTCATCATTCATCACAGACTTCTGGTCAATTCTCAATTTTTTCAAATTCAAGTCGTATCTCGATCATCATTTGAGTTTCAAACAGGACAGCTGTGCTTTTACATTATACTTAGTTGAATTACTCAATTGTTAGTTCAATTCTCGGACTTTCGGATCTATTATTCTTATTTTCATCATCTGGATTTTATCGAAGTTGATATTGAATAGCGCGTAGTGGTTACCTACGTACCGAACGCGTGAATCGATAATACACTGGAACCATGGATCTCAGATTACCGTCCTTCGCAGATTTTAAATATTACCGTATGTATCCAAACCCTGATAAATACCATAAATCGAAGATAATGTTTATATTGACTTGTAGAGAGAATGATTTATGGTCAGAATTCGAAAAACTCGTTCTGAAGCATGGAGTCGAGTACCAATATAAAACAGATTACATCCAAGAATTGGCTGGTCACTCTTCAGACGGGACTCGTTGTTGTCGAGATTACGAAGAAGTGACGGTGAATCAGACATTGCTGTGGTATTTAATGGAACGAGAATTATTTGACTTGGCTTTAAAGCTGATATTGCAATACAAAGCCAAAGTAACTTTCAGTATGAAGAAATTTATTCGGAAATGTATCCGCGATAGACATCGAAATAGATGTCAAAAGGAATACTTCGTGGACGGTGGTTATCATCAGTGGCCGGAGGAAGTCGATATGGACGATAATTACGAATCGTTGACTAAGTTTGCTGAAGTAGTTGGTGTCGCTGATTTCTGCATAGACAAATCATATCCTTCTTTCAATTCTCCTACGGCTAAACGGCGTAATCGTCCTCACAGAAAAAAATGAACGTGCGTGTAAGGAGATGTCGATTTTTCCTTGGTTTGTCTCTCCGTTGATTTATGTTCCTTCGTACAATTTTCTAAATTTTTTGTAAACTTTGTATCACGTTTATGTATGATCCTAACTATGTGTAAGTAACCTATTCGCCTGATGATATTATGTTGACAGATACGTGCGTGTGGTGTTCTCCAAGTTATGGATATTTTGTATTTTCTTGTCAAGTGGGACTTAATTAAACCTGATGAAAGTAGAATTTTTGCAAAACTTCTTTATCACTGAAATCCAATTACTTTTTGGGGTAGTTGAAAAACGTATTTTCGCTCCTATATTCTGAGGCGCGGACATTCTTCTGTCAGAGTACGCTTAATTAAAACTCATTGTTCAGATTGTTCTTTCAAGTTCTACCATTATAGAATCAGAATTTTTATGCGCAAGATGAAACGTTACCAACTGATAATGATAGGGCTGTTCATATAGGATATCATACAAGGTTGCTGAATTGATTCTATCTTTGTGATTCCAGTTGAATCTTTCTGTTTCCTTACCCTCGGATAAATGATGATAAAAGTCTCAGAAACAGTAGCATAATATTATTTGAAACCAACACCAGAAATGAAAAATCGACCTGCCCAAAGAACTCTGGTAAATTTTCAAGCTCCTGTTG
The DNA here is from genome assembly GCA_035079395.1 of Aspidiotus destructor. Lineage (NCBI taxonomy): Eukaryota > Metazoa > Arthropoda > Insecta > Hemiptera > Diaspididae > Aspidiotus > Aspidiotus destructor. The sequence continues at coordinate 1,267,147 of JAVHKZ010000003.1, read as the reverse complement.
GTTGGGAAGCTTTTTTTGACAGCGAAATGGTCTCACGGGTGGTGTATTTTTTTCGGAAGTTGTGCGTAGTTCATTTTTGCAGTTTTGGCTAGCTAAAGCAAAGCTCTTCCTGCGTACTACTACGACGCATCAATGTGCTATTTCTTGATACAAATACGAGTAAGTAGCCCTCTCAATTTTTTTATTGCTCATCATTTACTCTACTCTTGTTTGACTGATTTCCACATTTTTTAATGCATCATGTCGAATGGATGGATATTATGTACGTTATATTTGTATTCAACTTTTATAGGTCTATTTTTTGTTCCTCTTTGCGATCTTTCAAATGTTGGTTTAATTTCTTGTTTCGGCACCCATTCTAGCTCCCCAAATAGAGATACCGAATGAACATTACTGATCTCATTAGGAAGAAGAATAGTTGAAGTTACTGTAGGACAATTCAACTAAAAGAATGACCTAGTGAACAAATGAGGAATTATCTGTCGAAAGGGCGTCCGTCCCATAAGAATTACATTGATCGTACATCGTTTTGACAGAACTCCTCAAATGCTTTTGCTCATCCGATTCCGATATGATTTGACCTGCATTACTTTTTGAAAACTGATACAGATTTTACTAAGGGTTTTAACGCGGAATTTCGCTCATTATTTGTCTCACAGAGAAATTTTACTGCCCTAATCCTGGTAGACCCAAATATTGGGGTTTGCAACCGAAATGAATTTCAAACGGTTAGGCCAGGGTGACCAGATATACTCTTTTCGAGAGTATTATACTCTTTTGAAGCTCCTGAAAAGAGTATTTACTCTTTTGGTTCAAAATACCGAAAAATACTCTTTTCCGAGAATATCCATACTCTTTATACTCTTTTTAAGGCAAAATTTCTCTTTTAATACTCTTTTTTAAAAATTTGTAATCTCATGACTTTTTTTTTTTTTTTTTTTTTTGCTTGTCAAATACGTTTTTGATCAAATACTCTTCTGTTCTTGAAACAATCTGGTCACTCTGTTAGGCGGTTATCGGTCAAACGGTCAACAAATTTTTTTTCAATCGGTTAACGGTTATAACTGTTATATAACTGTTATTTTAGGCTGGCCAGATTTTTTCAAACGCAAAAGTATTCGGCTCTAAAAACGAAAATTCGACTCCAAAATCAAAGTTGACAAGCAAAAAAAAAAAAAAAAAAAAGATCGTCAAAACCTGCCGTGTGAAAAAAGAGTATTTCAGCCGAATTTTGAAAAAGGACTACAATAACCAAATGAGAGAATGATGAAACGGTCAACTTTTTTTGTTTCGGTTATCGGTTATAACAGTTACATAACAGTTAAATTGCAAACCCTAACCCAAATACTTATTTTCCCAAGGAATCAACAGTTATTAACTTACTGAATTAAAATGGGAAATAGCGAAAGACATGCGGAGAAATTGCATCGCAAGCAGCGCTCCTATCGTCACTCTTTAGAAAAAGAAAACGCATGTACGTGAAACCGTGCGGTCCGAAGACGTGACGGCATTGGAAGTGCGATGGGGAAGCGGAAAACTTCACGAGTCTATGCGGACATAGTCTCACAGGAATAATAGATGACCGAAAAGAAATGCTAGAATCTTGAAAATCAATGATTCCGCCATCTTAATTTTGATAATTCATCCTATAATTTTTCTATTAAATTTCCCTGGTCTGAAATTCTTCTCCTACCATTACAAGTATGATTTATAAGATGTGACATCTTAATTCTTCTATGTTGTATACAAATGAGTGTTAGATGTGTTTTAATTCGTGATTTCGTCCTTCAACGATTTCTCACACTGATCGGTCGATACCTCTGATTTTACAACAAGTTTTTCTCACTTTTGATGTGTGTGTTGTATTTTTCATTGTAAGATAAACGTTGTTCATCTTAGCTCGTCAAAGATGAGTCGTGGGAGCATCAATAAAATCAACGTTCCAGACGAGTTGCGTGAATTGTTGCTCGACTTCACTGTTAATTATTTACTCGAGCAACCTCAAGAAGATGTGGTGACTTACGCGTGTGAATTCTTCAATAGACTTCGTGAAAATCGTAAACTCGTCGATCTACGCTCTCCTTCTGTAGGCGAGGAATCTGTAATTTCAGAAGACGGTATGTATTCTCTCTTTACGCGTCCAATGATGTGTGTCGTCATTAAATAAGAATAGACGAGCAAGGATTTTAAAAACACTCATGAGTCTCCTCGCAAAATTTCGTGTTTCAGAAGCTCCAATTAATAGATTTAATTCTAGAAGAAAATCGGTCTTCGCTGAAGCTTACAACCCTGAAGAAGATGATGATGAAGATACCAGAAAAGTGATTTTTTTCTTCTCTACAATTACATTGCTAAATTTCTGCAAATGATCGAGCTCGATCAAAATTGGTTTATTTATAATTTATTTTTATGCGTTCATGTAGGTAGTATTCCCGAAATCGGATGCTCAGAGACAGGCCTTAGCTGACAGCGTTAAAGATATTCTTCTATTTCGTTCATTAGATAAAGTAAGTAACTGCGTGCTTGAAAATTGAATATTTTGAAAGAGATAATTAATGTTTACACCTTGAAATTTTTCTGATACCATTAAAGAAGACTTGAGAGGAATAATTAGGATTCGAGTTTCTGTGAATTCCGCAACCCGACAAGAAATGATGAGAATAATGGTACTAAATAAATTCAAAAAATTATGATAGAAGTTCGGGTAGCCCTCTCGTTAGTTGAACTTTCCGCTCGCATCGTATTGGGTACGCGTCCAGAAAAATCACTTCTGATCTGTTGTTTATGCGTACATAGTTTCTATGGACACTCGAGTGAGATTAAAACGGGGGGTACTTCATGTAGTGCAACGGATGAATTAATTAATGCCTTAATGCAGTGCAAGTTAATTTGCGATTCCGCTCACGTACTAAATTCGCTCTTGGCGTTGGGTTACCTTAACGCGTGAGTCTGTTCATTTGATTCTTGTGCTTTCAATTATTAACGTCATTAGCATAGCTAGATAGAAATGTATCGATGCCCATTATCTTCATCATTGTCGCCTCACAATTGATTACTACTTGCTATTTTAACTTACCTCCTTACCCACGATGGTTGTGTATTGTCTCATTTTTTCGTTATGTATTTACAGGAGCAAATGAATGAAGTTATCGATGCCATGTTCGAGAAAATAGCTGAAAAAGATGAGTACATCATAAAACAAGGAGATGATGGAGATAATTTCTATGTTATACAGAAGTAAGTTCGTTTCGAGAGTGGGAAATTTTGGTCAAAGGTTTTCAGAAAATAGGTGAAGAATTACTTGGAGTGGAGTATCATTTTCGAAAAGAAACATTGAATGAAATCGTTCATCGATAAATTCAATGCTAACTATTCTGCCCGCTTGAGTTTGTTTTCAAAAAAATTTGCTTCGAAGAAATATTTAGTCGTTTTAAGTTAAGGAAGTGCATCAGGTTTAGATGATGATGGTCTTTTATACAATCCTAAAATTTTTCTTTGTAGGGGTAGTTATCACGCATTCGTTACCACGGACAATGGAGAACAGCGTCTAGTTCATACCTATGACGGAAAAGGTAGTTTTGGTGAGTTGGCGTTGATGTATAATATGCCTCGCGCTGCCACCATTCAAGCAGCTTCGAAAGGTTCATTATGGGCGATGGATCGACAAACGTTCCGTCGAATTGTCTTGAAGAGTGCTTTTAAAAAGCGAAAAATGTACGAAGCACTCATCGATAATGTGCCGATGTTGAAAGCATTACAGGTAATTATATTCTATTTTTTCTGATTTCTTTGGTGTTCATGCTGCAATGAAGCACGGCCGTGAATGAAGGTAGTGAAGGAAGGCGATTGATAGATATTTCTTTCGATTAAAATCTGCTATTCATTTGAAAGCTGCTTTTTTCGCAGTCGAAGAGACAAAAAGTTGAAAGCTGTTTTGGCGAGTCATTAGCATGATTATTGAATTTTTCATCCAAAATGGAATCTATTTCATTACTCGATTAAGAGAAGAAATTCGCATTTAGGTCGTGAATAAAAAAAGTATTTTCTCTATTCAATGTCAACTCTATTTTGTCTTACAGTCTTACGAGCGTATGAATCTGGCTGACGCTCTAATTCCACGCTCTTATAAGAACGGCCAATGTATAATCAAGCAAGGCGACGTAGCTGACGGAATGTATTTCATCGAAGATGGCACTGTTCGTATTTGTATTTTAGACGAAGCTAACAAAGAAATTGAGGTACGTACTGTGTATAAGAAGCCCCTGCTGTATTCTCTAGAATGTTTCAACGAACGACGTTATCTGACTACCGTAGTGTTCGTAACCTTGCTATTTGTTCTCCTATTTGCTTTTAATATCATTCGTTTTCTTTTTCGTAGATCAAAAAAATAGAAAAAAGCGGATATTTTGGCGAGCTAGCGTTAGTCACGCATAAACCCCGAGCAGCTTCGGCGTACGCTGTTGGTGACGTTAAATTAGCGTGTAAGTATTCGAGATTCTTATTTTTTGAAAATTGTATCCACTTTCCGATTTGTTTTTTCAAAAGCAGCAATGAGCAATTAAATGATATATTTATCAGTAATCTTCCAATTGCACAAAAAAACCCGTCCGCTCGATTTCGCTGTTGAAAGTTGAAAGCAATTTTATGATCGATTATTGTTCTACACACTCAGACGAACAAATTTAGCCTGTATGCCTATTTTTCCCCCTCTCTGTTTTCCAAGGTTCCACCCTCCCCAAATCTGAAAATCTCGTTTATCTCGAGAAATATTGACTTTTTGAAAAAAGTTTTCAAACAAAAGTTGTTCCATTATGTCTCTTCTACAACTTTACTTCTTATAAAAATTTCATTTGGAGTACCCCTTGCGCTTCAAATTTGGAAAAACATGATGAAAAAAACAAAATATCATGTTTTTTACATTTTTGATAAGAAATTTCAAACATTCACGAGTATATACAATTACAAACAATGTTTAGAATTCAATTCTATTCCAAATGAGTATCAAGACTACTTCATCCCACCCCTCCCTCATTCCGAAGGCTCACCCTCCTTCCCTGGGTCACAAACATTTGATTAATTATAAAATATTTCCAAAAATATCTCAATTATTTTTACCTTACGATTATTTTCACCTCATTTCCCGTAAAATTCTCTTCTCAAAATTCATCTATGCAGGTAACTTTGAAATTTTAGGTAATAAGTTGAGGTCGACGTAATGAATTAAAGTAGCATTGAGACCATTTTTGATCTTACAATTCATTTTAATTACAAAGAAATTTACAACTGTCGTATTTTGTAAAGTTACAATGGTTGATTGAACAGGAGGGCTCGCGCACGAATTGTCTGCGCTCAGTCTAGTTTTAAATTGTTATTATAGGCCTACCTCATACCTAATTTACCCGATACAATTTAGCCAAAAATAGCTGAAACCAAATATTATTGGCTGTACTTTATTATTATGCGTACAGTGAATAGCCTAGAAGATTAGAAGAAAAAAACGATTCAATCCTCACGAGGAAAATAGAAAATAGTAGTCATTAGAATACTCAATACAATGATCCCTTTCCAGTGTCAACTGTTTGAATCAATTACTTTGATTGTAAACGAGAGATAGAACGTTCAAAGAATATGTTACGAGAAAAACCTCTGTAGACTGTCTTGATTACTTTAGCCAAAGACTGTTTGAAAATCTCAAAAATGCTATGCAAAAATAAATCTTGTCAGTAGGCCACAGATTGACGTAGGTCTATTAAACTGAAGAAACTTCTAAAATTTACAAATTGCTATGCAAAAATAAAATAAGAAATTGTAAGTATAACTTGAGTGGGGCGTAACCGAATTGAATCCCGGGAGCGGGGAGTACCTTTTTTTGATACCCAAATTGAGTCCCAAAGTGTCGGGGGTACATAACCGAATTGAGTCCCGAAAGGAGAGGGGACGGTGAAATAATATCCGAATTGAGGCCCATAGTGTCGGGGGTAGAAAGAGGCGAAGTCCGGATTGAGTCCCAAAGTGTCGGCGGTACTGAGTCTGAGAAGATTGGTGAATTCATTCATTTCCCTTCATCCTCTGCTGTAGGCTTAGACCTTCTTCTTGAGGTCCAATGCGACATCTACACCAAAATCCTTGACATTCGCAATTTGAAGAAACGTATAAGCTCGCCCGGTAAACATTCATCTTGTCTGAAGCACCTGTTGAGGCACTGATCAGGACTTCATAAGGGTAGAAATCCCCATTGAAGCTCTCTTGAAGTCCTGATCAGGGCTTCAAAAGGGTTCCAACTGGGCCTTTCAGTGCTTCAAGCGAGCTTCGAGTGGGCTTCTACTGGGCTTCTCAGTGCTTCAAGCGGGCTTCAAGCAGGCTTTGAAAGGGAAAAACAGGGGTAGTAATTCCCAAGTGCTTCAGAGTCCTTCAGAGTCCTTCAGATTGTTTACCGGGTCAGTAAAAAAAAGAGGCTGAGGTCGCAAAACTCATGACGCGGCGTGATCTTGGCGAATTGTCGAGAAATGAATTCGTTAAGCGCGTATCCTTCAAATTTCTGCTTCTGCCTATTAAAAGATGATTCCACCCGATTACTTTCCACGCCCAGTACCTCCCATGGGTACTAATGTGCTCAAAACATAGCCACGTGCCAACTCATTTTTACACCGCACCGATGCATGCATCGACAGTCCTGAGTCTGTTGAAGCGAGAAGGAAAATGAAAATCATTTGTGAACTCGAGACTCAATTCGGTCGTATACCCCCGCTACCTCAGCACTCAATTCGGTTGTGTACCGCCGATACATGAAGACATTCCCTTTTTCTACCCCCGACAACTCGGGACTCAATTCGGCATCGCCCCTTGAGTGACGTCACAAATAATTTTTCCCTCCAAAAAAGAAATGCGGCTGTTTTCTGCGTAATATTTAGCGTCTCAAAATGTCATACCTATTAAACAATGGAAGGAGCTCTAGAAAGATTTTTGAAGATCGAGTCATTCAATTGACAGAAGCCTTGAGAGGCTTTTGAAATAATTCCAACAAGAAAGTGAGGAAAGGGAAGAGAGTCGAGTTAGGTGGTGTTACTCAAATTTTTAGGAAGGAGAAAAGCCCTGCATAATTATGCACGAGTTGTAGTTAAGTAACGCTGGTAGTTGAAAGAGACAGCGTGGAAAACTGTTTTGGAGTGATCACATAGGGTAGAGGATATGCCTTGGGCTACATTGTAAGAAGTATTATGTTCATTTTGGAAGGCTCTACGTGCAAAGATAGATTGTCAGATTATCTGCATTAATATGATTTGAGATGCACTGGTACATGACGGCAGTCATGAAAACCTGCAAAAGGGAATGAGAATGAGTGAGTCAACAGTGACCAATTCTAAGTCGAGCAAAGATAAACTCTTCATGGTGAGTATTCCTGTACGTATTAGAAGCACCAGGGATGAGTTCATTTTCAATGATTTCAAGTTAGTTGCAGGGTTGAGATATTCCAAGAAGCTGGGATTAAGTTTTTATGGTTGTAAGTAATTACGAAGTGGAGCTTGTAATGTTAGAGAGAGGGGGAAGTTTTTCATTGTGCGATCAGTTTCATAATGTTGAGGGTGATTGATGTGAACCAATATCTAGAAAGAAGTTTCTAATATTAGATAGAGTATGAAGAATGAATATAGAGGAGGAACATGGCAAAATTGCAACATTTGAAATATATATGACGGGAGGAAGACTTGGAAAAACCTCAACCATCATTCTAGGCAAATGGTGGAATACCAAAATTCTCAAAGTCCCTCCCCTCATAGAACAGGTTCCCTATTAAACCCTGATTTATATGAGTTAGTTGATAAAATAAAAGAAAGAAAATAGAGAAGGATAAATTCTGCGAGAGGTTTAGAGATATCTCGACAAAATTAGAGTACGGTATAATTTTGTGAAGGCGTCGCCTTTGCTAGTAACTTTATTAAATACATATTTTGTAAATTGTTCTCTAAAATTAAAATACAGCAGTTTTCAAGGGAAAACTTTTTTTTAAAAAATTAACATTAGTTGGGGGGGGGTGGAGCTTTTGGAATGAGGGAAGGGTGGGCTGAAGTAGTCTTGATACTCATTCGAAACAAAATTGAATTCTGAACATTGTTTGTAATTGTATATACTCGTGAATGTTTGAAATTTCTTATCAAAAATGTAAAAAAAAATGATATTTTGTTTTTTTTCATTATGTTTTTTCAAATTTGAAGCGCAAGGGGTGCTCCAAATGAAATTTTTATAAGAAGTAAAGTTGTAGAAGAGACATAATGGAACAACTTTTGTTTGAAAACTTTTTTCAAAAAGTCGATATTTCTCGAGATAAACGAGATTTTCAGATATGGGGAGGGTGGAACCTTGGAAAACAGGGAGGGGGGAAAATGGGCATACAGGCTAAGTGTGTAGAACAATAATCGATCATAAAATTGCTTTTAACAGCGAAATCGAGCGGATTCATCATTAGGACCCTACTATTGACGGATCCCGCGTCATTTCCTCTTCTTCTAATTCATCTGTCGGAAGAACATTTGTGGTTTATACCTTTTCCAATTACTTTGAAAAATGATATTCACTTTGGTGCATAGCTTCAGCGAGAAACTCAACCTTATGGTGAAATTTTATTCACTGGGTTCATGAATTATCATTCTCCTTTTAGAAGAATCACATTTTCAACATCTATTTTAAATTTCTTCTTCGAATCATGAAGTCGTCAGGTTTCACGAAATCGATCATGTTCTGTCAAAGTGATTTTCAACTTTTCCTTCTCATTGAAGAAGTTCTGATACGAATTTCATTAATTTGCTCATTTATTTTAGTTTTGGATGTGGAAGCGTTCGAAAGATTGTTAGGACCGTGCATGGATATCATGAAACGTAACATCGACGATTATGAAAATCAGCTAGTGAAAATATTCGGTTCAACTTGTAACGTTAACGACGTCCGATAAATCCCGAAATCATGTTGTCTTGAAAGCGGTACAAAAAAAATTATCAAAATAACTTCGTTACAAATTTTATGAAGACAGGTATAGTAGTGATCGAGAAATTCAAAAAAAAAAAAAAACTTGTATCGATTTTATCGTGAAATTTTATTTTTCGTTTTATATTTTTGATATGACCGATGCATTTCTTTTTGAATTAAAATAATTTTTTAGTCAGGCCAAAAATGGAGAGAAGGTTTAACGAATTGAAGCAGATCACTCTTGCGGTGGTCAATAATATTAGTGTTCAGTGCAATATTATATAATTTAACGGGTTTCGTTTTCGAATATTTCGTTTACTATCGGTTCATTATCAGTATTCATTTTGAATTTTTATCGTTGGAAAAACAGTTTGCAGGAGTAATATTTTATAGATGTTGGTAAACTTCCCTCGAAATAATGGACGGGGTTTGCTGTTTTTTCTTTTTCTATCCTCGATTATTAACGCACGCGAACCATTCCGAAGGAACTAAATTATTCACTCCTCTTTTTCTTTGATATTTTCCGTTTCTACTCTTCGCCAAGATTTCGTAATTGACGCATACGATTCCAGATACTGTATAATCGATGTGTTAACCAAAAATGAGCGGAAAATTAGTCTCCAATTATCTAATCGCGGAATGGTCGTTCTTTTCTTTTTCAACTCACCTAGAATCGCGCGTCATCTTTTTGTTCTTAGTGATTTTTATATTACTTTATTGAAATTCGCTCGAGATTAAAAATAAGTTAATTAGTAAATAGAATATGATAGAAATCAATTGATTGGAGATTATGATCACATTAGGTTAAACCTAGCTATAGTAAAAATCGATATGCACTGAATTCACGACGCAATTCTTATCTCGAATGTGGACTAGAAATGCGTGCCGGTATAAGCTGAGTCATATTTAGTTAATGAAAAGTAACAGTATTAGTGCCGTTATTATTAGAATTTAGTTACCTCGTTCACAAAGGCGAGAACAGATTGATTTAAAACTAGTCATAATTTGTATGAATAATGAAGTTCTTTTTTTAAAACTTATTCTTCTTTTTTCTTTTAAATTGTTGAACTATTACTGAATGTAGATTTTATTTTTGTAAGTTTCGATTTGGTAGTGTTGTTCTTTTTGTTTTGTAGTCTGGTAAAATGCGATTGGACGCGTCGTAGTACAGTACTTTATTGGATCATGCCCTCTTTTGGCCATTATTATTGGTTTTAGTGGCTCAAAATGAACATTTTGAGTTAACAATCTCCTTGAAAATCAAAAAGTGTGCACAAAGTAATCGTACGTATTTCGTAAGATAATTCTGTTTCTTCAGAAGTTTTTAATCTATTCGCGTTCTGATGTAAAGTGTGAAGCGCAAGAATTTTGTGCTATTCGGGCAGTATTTCCGTGAAACTTACTCTCTATTCTTGTTCCCTATCGTAATTCGATTGATTTAAATACGGTTGAGAAAAAAGAACCACCTCCGGAGTTTATTTCAGGTTTAAAAATACTATCATGCAATATTGTTTTGTTGAAACGTTTGCCCTTTTTTTCTTTTTTCTTTTTATTTGTTATTATTGATGTTGTTACATTCCGTTATTTTTACTGTTTTCTTTTAATGGGACCCAAAATATTATTCTTAACAATCAAATTCGATTGTCCACAAAATCTCGACGTTATTCGCTGGACTCTCAAAAATTACTGAATTCGCGCGGAGTGATTAATTCAAATATTTAAATTAGAACTGCTCTCAGCAGAAAGCGCCGAAAAACTTCTAAGTATAATTTTATCTTGTATGTAATCGGTAAGAAAGAAGTTGATGGAAACTTCGTAGAATTATTTGATATCATTTTAGGTGTAAGACTTTTGCAATTATCATTTTCCTTTTTTCTATCTTTTTCTCAACTATTGTGGTGTTTTGTTCTTCACTTTCCGCGAGTAATTTTCTTTCTTCGGGTGCTTTTTACATTTGAGAAATCTAATTCTTTCGTTCATTATATCGACTGTTTTCTTGAACAGTTTCAAATTTATTCATTTTTATCCTCAATTTGGGTGATAATGAAGTTCTGCGTATGCATACAATTTTTTCCCCCTCTTCTCTGTAGTGTTGTATTCGAATTATTAATAGATAAGTCTTCAAAAATGTGTTTCAACTTTAGATCATAAAGCTTTTTTCAAATTTTTATTTCATTTTTTTTTTTTTTGTCTTATAAGAAACTAAATAGAGGAAATACCAGTACTTAATAACATTTTCAAGTTACCATCTTTTGAATCGTATCAATTGGTATTCATTCCTCCTGTGATTGGATACCGAAAAATTTTAATTCTTCAAACCTGGTGTTGACTGAACTGCATAATTATCATGTTAAAATATGACACTCGAGTTGAAGTGTACCTCTAATGTTATCCAACTTTATACACATCATGTATAGGAACACGTCGAAAAACTCTGTCCTTCTTTCTTTTTTCTTCTTCCTTGTAATAGAATTATTTAGCTTCTATTTGTAGTACTGAATCCAAAGAATGTATTGATATTCAGTTACTTTTTGTAAAGATTATCGTCTACTATTGTTTTTATGAATAAGAATTTTCGAACTGTCGATCATATCTTTTTCATATTTTTTTTTTTTTTTCTTCGTATTATTATTCAATCATCATTAATAAAAAATCTGTACTATATAATTCTTTCATTCTACTCGGAAAAATTATCTTCGTCAAACGAAATATGACGTGGCTATTTGTAATACATATTAAACTTTAGCTATACTTATCGTATTTTTTATCATTTTTCTTCGAGAAAACGCACATACAAGATTGTGTCAAGTATATAATTTATATGGACGATTTTCTGTTCGGTACTATCACGTTTGTAGTAACGAAGTACATCTCTTATGAATTTTATGATTGTTTTACTTTTTTTTTTTTTTTTTTTTTTTGTCATCTTCAGTCTATCAATCTTATTGATGCGTAGCGGTAAATCGAATGGTGTGCCAGCATCTTTGACCGATTTCGATGATTGAATTAATCATTTTATAAGAATTCGAGTATTATGTAGTTTAATGATCTAGTTTATTCTAACTGTGAAAGCAATTAATATTTACGATTGATATGAAAAAAAGATAGATGTAACCTCTTTAACTTACTGCAATTTTATTTATGGCCTATTAATGGCAAGATTTACCTGTACGTACGGCGGAATAAGCCTTTGTATGGTGCGTAGGAAATAAAACTTTTAAATGGGAGTTTAAATCTTTCTGACTGTTGATTTCATCCGTGTTTACAAAGAACAACGAACATTGTATAAGCTTGGCACGAGGTATGATCCTAGAAAGTTGACTCATCAGTACATTTGACGTTCGCCCTTACCGTAGGGTCGTGATTTTGGAATATCCTATTCTTTGGAGAATTTAGCTGTGCAGTATATCAAAGGACTTGGGAGCAGGGGACTTCAGGAAAAATTATAAGGGTAAGAAAGGGAAGATATATTTTGTGTCCTTCTAACGTACAACCTTTCAGTAAAACGCGGACGGCGTCCAATTCAACTGATCCTAAAGAATTTCCCTCCGTATAGACGTACTTATATATTTTATATGATTGGGGTTCAAAAGAAGCATGCAATTGATCCATTTGGATACAGCTACGCCTTGAACACACAATTATTTTATGTTGGTCTTCTATTTCCTACTCGTCCAGTAGGTACCCTTTACCCTTTATTATTCTTTGTATTCACCGTCTGGCAGTATTTAAAAACTCGAAGAAAAAAACTAAATTTTGATAACATCCTGTGTTTTCTGCAAAATAATGACAAAATCGGTTGTTAATTGAGGCAAACAGGGAACCTGTTTTATGGGAGTCATGAGCGTACAAGATTAACCTTGTTTATTTTATTTAATAAAGCTTGAATTTTGTTCCTTACCACCCTTCAAAATTTTTCCAAGTCTCCCTCTTATCTGTAGCTCGGAGGTCAACATTTTTTCAAGTCCCTTTTCTTACCAGACAGTGCCTTTTTCTGAGTCTCAAGTCTGCTGGACAGCGTCTGACGCCAGTTATTTCACTTCGACCCCCCCCCCCCCCTCCCCTTTTATGAAACAAGTTCTCTGTTAGAAAGTAGCTCAAAATTATATTATTTGAATTACTTATTAGGCACTGCCTTTCACATACAAACTACAAATAGAAAACGATCTACGTTTCGGATACCTTGTATCCATCTTCAGGATCAAAGATATAATGAGGCAGATTACAAGGAGAACAAAGTGTATAAATAAAATATTTTTTAAAAAAAAAGATCCGGTGTTGCTGGGAAAAAGAATATTGAACTAAAAAGAATAAAACAAGATTTTAAATTGAAGAAATCTCTGTTGTAACCAAACAGAATTCTAATATACTATTTGATTTATGTAACTGACTGAAGCTGAAAAAAAAGTACATAATAGTGGAATTAATTGTACTGCAACACTGCTGTATCCATCATGAATTTATCAAGGGGCTGTTTCTTCTTCATTTATTAATGTACAGATTTACTGAGTTACAAATTACTACTTATGCATGATCAAGATCAGAATCTGGACGACGCGACAGCAGTGTTGCAGTACAATTAATTCCACTATTATGTACTTTTTTTTCAGCTTCAGTCAGTTACATAAATCAAATAGTATACAGTATTAGAATTCTGTTTGGTTACAACAGAGATTTCTTCAATTTAAAATCTTGTTTTATTCTTTTTAGTTCAATATTCTTTTTCCCAGCAACACCGGATCTTTTTTTTTTTTAAATATTTTATTTGAATTATTTTTTAGTTAGGTGACAATTGGTCATTTTTAGAGGTTTTACAGGCTCGTGCTTCGCACTCGCGGCGCGCGTTGATTCATGGTGACTAATATTTTCTATTTTGTGAATATTTACCGACCCGGATTCATTTTTTCAAAAATATTTCCTCTAATTGAAGTCTAAAAAGAAACACAAGAACACACATAAGATTGTATGCCTTGTAACACCTACCCGCACGTGAAGTGCAGTATTCAATCGGCAATGCGAAGTGGGAGGAGTTTCAGGAGTGTGGTGGTAAGCAATGTAATACGACGAAATACGACGCGTCGCTCAACGTGCACTGATATTCTTCTTACGGGTGAATACGAGCAGACAAATTTGTGTAATTTCTCGACGAAATATGCTTCAAATTTTATCATTCAACAGCCTATGACACTCTACGTTCAAAGACGAATCCAACAAAAAAAAAATCAAGACTCTAGGTGCTCTAGGAAGCGAGATACGAGGGTACAAGTTAGTGGATAGAAAAAGAAAGAAAAAAGGAAGGTTCGCTGTCAAACACATACCGGTGGTGTGGCGCAACACCGGAAAAAGGAAGGACATGTGCGGGCCAGATTACATCAACGGAGGTGAATCAGGTATTGTGGTGTAGATTTTAGATGAGCCGCACGTATCAGTTTTAAAGATGAATTCTCAATAGTATCCACTACTTCTAAAATTTTCCTCTTCTTATCATTATCAGCTCTGCCTACAATTACAGTTTTCTTAAAATCAAAAGCGTGTCCAGTATTGAGGACGTTAAAGGATAGAGCAGTTTCATCACTTCAGTTCTTGGCCTCGTTCTTATGTTGGTAGGGCAGTATAGTTTCACACGGGTAAACCGGACCGCCATTTTGGAGCTTAGAATGACTAGCGGAAGGTTTCAAGGTTTGAACGACGCCACAACATTGCGCGGAACGACGTGCTCGCGGGGAGATGCTCGTTGTTCCGCGCATTATTGTGGTGTCGTTCAGACTCTCCGCTAGTCACTCTTAGGTCCAATATGGCGGTCCGGTATACCCGTGTGAAACTATACCACCCTAATGTTGGGAGAGACTCAACTTCAAAGCCTGACAAGTTCCTTCTACATAAGAATCTGGCAACCAGAACAGGAAATATTATATTGCTCACACATACGCAAACGCGCCTGCAAATTCTGGAATTAGCCTTAAAGTCGAGCTTCTATGTAGTACATGCCATATAAGTACATAGTACACATGCCATGTAAGTATGAAGTACATGTCGTATAAGTATATGTACTTATAGTACATGCCATGTAAGTCTGTAGGACATGCCATATAGGTACTCAGTACATGCCATGTAAGTATGTAGTACATGACATGTACGTATGTACTACATGTCATGTAAGTACATAGTATGTGGTATGTGAGTATGTAGTATATAGTATGTAAGTATGGGGTAAGTAAGTATCTGGTAAGTAGTATGGATACCACATAAGCACATAGTATACATATACATACAATGTAAGTGAAAAGTACCGGTACATGCCACTGGGCAAACTAGATTGACCATTGAAACAACATCAAATTCAGGTTGATCAAAAAATTTACCAACATTCAACCTATTTTTGATGTTGATTTTAAATTTTCTAGAATTTTGAGCAGATTTTGACCCAACTTCAACATCAATATCAGGTTGTGAGTCTCTCAAACCCATCAACTTCATTTGACGTTGATATTGTTACTTTTCCAATTGCAAATTTTGACTAGAAATTGACGTCAAAATCAACTGACATAATTTCAAGTTGTTTTTGACCTAAAATCAACTTCATTTTGACGTCAATATCAAGTTGAATTATGAGAACAACAATGTTACTTTTCTAGACACAAATTTTGACCAGAAGTCAACGTCAAAATTGACTGACATATAATTTCAAGTTGTTTTCAACACCCAATCAACTTCATTTTGACGTCGATATTTGGTCAAATTGTAAGACCACCAATGTTACTTTTTCAAACTCAAATTTCAACTAGAAATTGACTTTGCACTGATACTTGTAGAAAGATTAGGCAGTCAGATATCTTATAAGATAGAGAGAATAGCAGTAGATAGTCCTCAATTGATTTCACATTCATATATGCGTTGAGATCATTTATTAGATACTTGGTATCAAGGTATAACAAAGGTCTATGGATAATTAGAGACCTGGTATTGGGGTATAACAAAGCTGACGTTATCCTCAAATAGAGGCAGCTAAAAACTCTGAAATTTGTCTCATTGAGCAGATCGCCCTCAAAAATGGTCTTAATATCAACATCCCTTCCATGATCAGGCATAAAAGCTTGGGTCTCCTTTTGGCAGCGCCGCCCCAGACCCCTGAACATGGTCCTCCTGAAGCTTCCAGTCGCATGCGGTGGATTAGACTACCTTTCCTAGGACACCACTCCTATAAACTTGAGAGGATTCTGAAGAGGTATAACTATAAAGTAGGTTTCTACCCTCTCCTCACTCTCAACAGTCTATCCAACCTCAAGGATGTCATTCCTCCGGAGAGAAATTCTGGAATTTATCGTCTGACATGCAGTACATGTGATTCACAATACATAGGGCAAACTGGCCGTTCCTTGTCTACCAGGATTTCTGAACATCGCACTGCCTTCAATATGCATAAGGTCAATGAGTCTGCCATGGCTAAGCATTGTTTAGAAGAAAACCATCACTTCAGTAATGTCTCTGCAAAGCTCATTTGAACCCGTCCCAAAGGAAAACTTTTAAACTGCTTGGAGGAAGTGGAAACCATCTCATCACAAAAATCTATCTTTTAAACGATCTTTCCGCTACTTTTGTTTCCCCTTTTGTACGTTATATGTATGACTTTACTCTTTCTTCATGACTCATTTTCTAGTTTTGACTAGTATTTTATGTGCACCTTGTATTCATCTACGTTTTTTCTCGTCATTATATATTGTGTTAGCCCGATGATGAACGTCACAGCACGTTTGAAACCGGTTGCTCTTGTTTAAAATTCCGCGACTCATAGTTTAAGTATTCATAATTTTTCTCCTTTTTCATTTCAATTTGACTTTTATTTATCTTTATTTTCTGACTTATCTCTGGACCTTTTTGAAATTATTACTATTTTCTTTACAATCTCGGTTGTTTCTCGTTTTGGAACACTCCAATTAAAAATTTTAAAATTTTAAATTAAAGTTCGTTCTATTTCGATCCGTTTCTAAATTTGTTCCAAATTTTGTGTTTCAATTAAATCTTTTCAAACTGTGAACTGTGGTTTTTTAAATTTAAACTGTTACGTGCCTTTGTATCCTCTCTCAACATTGTATAACAAAGCTCTATGCAAATAATAGTATTGTCCAATAAGACATTGGATCAGTAGCGGATTCAAGATGGAGCCAAGGGAGCCGTTGGTCCTGGGCCTTTGCAATTTAGAGGCCTCCGCTAATTAAAAGTCATATTATAAACCTAATTGGGAACGCAGCAAGTGAAAACATTTTTCACCCCAAAAAAGAAAGAAAAAATTGGGGCCCCCGCAAAAATTTAGCTCCGGGATCCCAGAAGCTAAATCCGGCACTGCGTCAAATTTCTAGCAAATTCTTGAGGAGCAATCCTTGGCGACTGAATTTCAACGTCAAATTTCTAGCAAATTCTTGAGAAGCAATCATTATCAACCAAATTTTGACGTTGGTTTTAGAATAAATTTTCAGAAAGAAAAAAAATTGACTAGATTTTGAAAATGAGATCTGGTCAATTGAAACTGTGAGTATGATTTCAAGGTCAAATGTCGGTCAAAATTTAGTCAAAATTTTAGCGCTATCCCGAAATATTTTGATCCGTTATCAATGTCAATAGCTTGTCAAAATTTGGTCAATTTTTTCAGTCAATTTTTGGTTGAAAAATGAGAAAATTGATGTCAAAATTTGGTCATTTTGGTTTGCCAGGGTGTGAGTACATAGTACATGCCATGTAAGTACATAGGACATGCCATGTATATAATTACATAGTACCTACATACTGTATTAGTACATAGTACATAACATTTAGTATGTTGTATGTGAGAATACTGGGTGAGGGAAGAAGATGTTACCAGTTAAATGGGAGTTTGCGCTAAATCCGCTGTAGTGCGTTAGACATATAGTTTGAATGTCTGAAATTTGTATTCCAATTTTATTGTAAATTTGAGCCACATCCAAAGTTTCTACAACTTTTCTGAGCCAAGTTATGGACCAAAATGTAAGTATTTGGTAAAAGTAGTATGGATACCACATAAGTACATAGTGCATACTATGTAAGTACGTAGTATATGCCATATAAGTATGTAGTATATCAATGGTGACGTGCACAAAGGATCTAAGTGACAAAAACAATATTTTTCAGGAGAGCAATTTGAAAATTTTTGGAACTTTCATCTGCCCTGCTCACTACAATATTGCTTGGAATTATTTGAAAATTGAGGAATGAGACTAGCAAACTATGAAAAATGTGTCTCCAAAAAGAAAAAAAATCCACCAATTTTGTGGCAGTCTGTGACCCAATTTTTAAATTTTGAAGTCACTTACAATATTTGGCCCGTTCAATACACTACTAAACAAAAAAAAAAAAAAATTGTTTGTATTACTGATTTGAATACATGATTCTGAAGTACTTTTCAATGCTGAATTCAATGCCGTTTTCTGTTTTTCTCTATCATGTCTAGATTTTCCTTTAATGTCGATGTTTATTTGCATCCTTTTGCTGCAGCCTCACACAATACGTAACAAACAACAATTGTTCAAGCTTGAATACTGCTCAACTATCACTGCATTCTGCGACCTTCTGCCGTAAATTGACATCAACATTATGAAAAATCTAGACGTGATAGAGAAAAACGGAAAACGGCATTGAATTCAGCGTTGAAAAGTACTTCAGAATTACGGATTCAAATCAGTAATACAAACAATTTTTTTTTTTTTTTGTTCAGTACCTAGTGATATTAATCACGCAGGTAGTTTTTTACTGCACTTACTACATTTGGCATCAATAAAGTACTCTGATAGAAGACATTTGTATTAAGTACATCTTTGAGACAAGCCATTTGTTGTAAGTGACGAGATATTTTGTCGTAACTGCGGTATTTTGTCCCTAAGTACATCTTTGTGATACAAGCCATTTGTTGAGCCATTTGTCGTAAGTGACAAGATATTTTGTTGTAAGTGCGGTATTTTTTCATTTACAACAATCAGCCCGACAGAAATATGATTCTGGTCACTTACTACATTTTTACATTGACCCTGGGGACTAAATGGTGGACTTTTCCCCCTTTATCAATGCAGGCCGATAGTCCATGTGCTTGTTGACCTGTTTTTGCCCTTAACTCATTTTTTATAAAAATGTTACTTAGATCCTTTGTGCACGTCACCATTGATATGAAATGTTGGTATATGTATTACATGCAATGTGAGAAAAGAGATACCTTTCTCCTGGTTGTTATAGGCTGAAAATGCAGTCCCCTGTACCTAAGTGGTATATACCAGAGATACCTTTCTCCTGCCCATTTTTGATAGATTGTAGAAATCTGTTTTTTGCTGTTGGAAACAATGGTGGATACAGATTTTCAAAAATATCATCTGACAGCATGGACTTGACAGAACAGTTTCTAAGCTATATACCATATATGGTAGGGAGGGGGATTTGGAAAAATTTCAGCTTCAAAGCCATACTGGGTGAGGCAAAAAGGTGTTACCAGTGGAATGGGAGTTTGCGCTAAGTCCACCATGGTGTGAAAAGGCAAAATGTTAGACATATAATTTAAATGTACAAAATTTGTATCTCAATCTTATTTGATCAACATCCTAAGTTTCTACAACATTTCTGAGTCAAGTTAAAGACCAAAGATTGGTTTATTAGCAAACATTTTTGATATAAAACCTTGAAAAATCACCCACTTTCAAGCTTGATAGGGTTACTTTTTTTTGGAATCAGCGTTAAATTTCACTTCAAAATCAGATGAAATTTGAAAGTTGGAACAATTTCTAATAATGGCAAATTGATAAATTTTTAACACATTTTGGATCATAACTCAGCTCAGAAAAGTTGTAGAAACTTTGGTTATGGCTCAAATTGTAGATAAAAATGAGATACAAATGTTTCAAACTTAAATTATATGTCTAACGTTTTGCGTTTTTGCGCTAGGGCGGATTAAGCGCAAACTCCCATTTAACTGGCAACATCTTTTTGCCTCACCTTGTATATAATAAGATGGGAACTTGAAAAAATTCACAGGAGGAATTTCCTCTGTAGAGCTCTATATTATGATAGAAGAGGGACTTGGAGGAAATTCAACTTTGGAGTAATGTGGTGGGAGGGAAACATAAATAGAACCCATTCAATTTGTGACGTCATCACTTCCAGACTTGAAAAAATTTCAGCCCCTAAGCTCTGTATGATAGGAGGAAGTTTCTACAAAAAACCTGCGTTTTTAAAAACACAGTATTTAGCCCTAAGAATGATCCAATCTCTGAGCAGCATGTCATAGCCAATAAGAACACAATGTCATAGTGAAGTAAGAATAAGTTTCCAAGAGTGAACCAATCACAGAACAGCTTTGTTATAGCCAATAAGATCACAGTGGTATACTATAAAAAACTCATTTTTAAGGCCTTGTTCTCCAGTTGCGACACAACTGATGATGGGATACCACCCAAAAGTACTCTTATGAAAGTAACTAATGAAGTAGAATTGTACGCTTGAAAAATTTTTCAATTGCGGCCGCAGAAATGGAATTGAAGATTTCAATTTAACCCCTTGCGAAGGAAAGACATACCACTCATTTAACTTGGCGGGTTCCCCGGTGCCATTACAACATTTATACTTCTTATTTTGATTGCCCATCTAGGGACAATTTCTTCTATTAAAATTTCTCATCAATAGACTTTTGAGACGCTTCTTGTAGTATACCATATCGACATCGATTAGGAAGTATTGATTTCATCATCTTTGCAGTTGAACCTGCGAAACAGGGACGCGTAAGGTAAGAGTAATTTATCTGGAGAGTAAGTAAACGTTATTCCCTTCTCCGATGCCATAATGAATTTATTTCTTATTTTTGAGCATATTATATGTGCGTACCTATTTGTTTTGCCTAGGCTGCCTGATTAACGGTAAAGTTTTTACAGTTAAAAGAAACAAAATTTGCCTCAACTTTTCAAAGATACTTTTGCTCGATATTTTTGAAAGTAAGAGTTCACGATTGTTTTCAGTTTGCAACTTGTTTCCACTCCTGTTACAGAAGTATAGCAGGTACCCTTTTCATTTCTTCTTCACGTATTATAACTTTCTATTAAATTTTCCACGCGTTAATTAAGCAAAAGTAACACATTTCAAATACGAACTATGGCTGTTTAGCGACATGTTGTAATAACTTTGGAAAATTAGAGTCAGTCGACGCTTTCTCATACATTCAGGACTCGGCATATAGTTCTACTCACTCTTATACAGACTACGTCGAGAAAGTTTTAGTTTTGTATATTGAACCATCCGTTTTGAATTTATTCCTCAACAGACATCAGCGATGAGTACGTATACAATATACACAATACGAGAACAGTCAGTTCCCTTTTCACGTACAGGGTCTAAGGATGGCATCGAAGGTTATTAAGAACATTACTTTCTATACTACCAAATATCGGTTGGTTTTAATTAAATAATTTTCCGTGAAGGTAACTTCTTGCGTTAATCGTTGAGAAAGAAATAAAATAACCGAGATGAGTCATAAACTAGAAGTCAGAGAATTATAAACATCAGTTGCAATCTTCAAACAGTGAGAATGAGACAATCGATGAGATAGGTTAGGATTAGGAATGTCTTCTCTCGTAAACTTTCGCCGTTTTTTCCTCATTTGATATTTTACTACCTGAAAGAATAAACAGTAACTCTGCATTTTAATTTTTAAATTTCATGAAAAATTCCCGCTTTATTCTTCGGACAAAATTTTGACATGTTTCATGACTGCGCTGTGATCTTCCCCCGTGGCGACATCCGAGTTGAGTCCCGGGAGAGAGAGTAATTAATTATTCATAACCAAGTTGAGTCCCAATGCGAGCGGAAAAGAAGGTATTAAAGTGAGGGGGTACGCGAGCATTTTGCGGAGATACTTTATACGAGTATCCGAGTTGAGTCCCGCAAGTTGCGGTCAGCACGAGAGGTTTGGTCTGAGGCTGCTAGACGCGGTTGGCGTTTTCACTTGGGGAAAAGTTGGTGGGTTTATCCCAGGATTATAAGAACAAGGACAGCGGACTTCTTCCGTTTGCCATTCTTACATCCTAATAATGTTCAAGATTTTTTCGTAATCGAACTTCTCCCCATGAGAGCAAGTGATTAAGGGGATATAGCATTCCATGGCGATCTACGAGTGAAACGATTTACAGACTATCCACATTCATGCTGAATCAAAATTTCCAGCTTCCATGTGGGCAGAGTATTCTTGTTCAACGGCGCGGCGCACACCACGAATGTCTGCAAAGCATTCCACACACAACTGAACTCCGACTCTTACGCTCCTCATCATTTTTGCTATAATTGAAAATCTCTTGGGAGTGCAGTGCGAGACGTACGCCAAGATCCTTGAACTTAAGAAATTAAGGAAGAACGGAGGCAACAATATGAAAAAGGAGACGACAATCGCTACATTTATGACGCGTCTGGGTTTTGGTGAATTTATTGCCGTTTAGAGTTTCTTTTACGAGTTTCATTCAAATTTTTTCCTGTTCCTCCAAAAAAATGACTTCGTTTCAACCTCATTAATGTACAGCGATTCTGTACCTCACGAATACTTTCTCATTTTTTATCACACCGATTTATATTTATATCGACAGTCCTAAGTCTGTAAAAGAGAGGGAAATGAGTGCTGAAAAGTTTTATTTGCCTTTTCAAAATTTGATGACAATGAGGAGCGAAAAAACGGGGGACCCCAGAAATATTGATAAGGACCGAAATGCGACCTAGCAACTTAATACAGGAAATCTTAATTTTTCTCAGCTGAGAAATTTGTTCAATTCATGCCGACAGTAAATTCTGACAGAACAACAGCCATACATTTTGATCAAAATTTTCATTTTTCCCGGTTTCTCCCTGTAATCAGTCGCGTCGAAGCCGACCTCTATGGAATACTTTGAAGTGATCTGTAAAATGTTTTCGACAAAAAAAAAAAACTTCTTTATTATCGAGTTAGGAAGAACCATTTTTTGCGTGCAAGGAGTTATACATTTTTCAAAAAAGAAAGAAACGGCGGTTTTTTTCATACAAATTTTATTGATAAGAGACGACGAAAAAAGGCGATACTTCTAAAATAGAAGTAACTCAATACAAAAACCGCAGAAAAATACTAAAAACCTTCGAAGATCTATCGACTAAGAAGTCATCATCAGCGAAAGACAAGAACGCAACTGACTTGAAAGACCGAAACCAACCTCGAGAAAAGACGAAAAACAAAGGATAAACTACTCATCGGGTTGTGACTCATAAACAAGCTCGATCAGATCCTCGTCCGGTATGTACCTGTTCAACAAAACGAGACCACCAGTGTTCTTATGACGAATGATTTTGATATGCTCCAAGGCAATACGCTTGAAATAAGAACTTTCTTTATGGAGGAGTACCTCGGATCCCTGTCGGAAGCTGTGCCCATCAGCAATAAGGTGGTCAGCGAATGCTGACTTCCCCACTTTACTGTCTTTCCAGGCTTTTGTATGCTCCTCAACCCTAATCTTGAGCTGGCGACTAGTCTCTCCGATATAAACACTCCTACAATCATTACATTCTAACCTATACACTCCACTCTTCTCATCTTCAGGAATTCGATCTTTCAATCTAACAAATAACCCTTTAACAGTGACGGGGTTATAAAACGCAGGTCGAAATCCGAAAGGGCGAAGGGCCAGGCCTAATTGAAGAGAGAACTTCCCCAAAAATGGGAGCCTAATCCAACGAAATTTACCACGGCTGATAGTACGTGGGAGGAAGGTAGTGGTGTCGAGGCATTTCCTAGTAATTTTCCTACGCACCAATGCGTCAATATCCAAATGAATCTCATTAACTCTAGCTAAATGTTTTAAGGTGAGTAACTCCTTCTTGAAAGCAGTTTGGCTCAATGGAAATTCAGTAAGTCTATGGACTAAACTGTTAAAAGCAGCATGTTTATGGGCAACAGAGCAGAATGACGACCCGTGGACTAAAACATCGGTCGACGTATCTTTTCTAAACACTCCAAACTCGTGGACCCCGTCTTTTTTGCAGACAGTAAAATCCAAAAAGTTAATGGAGGCGCCTCCCACTTCCACAGTGAACTTCACGGAAAGGTATAGCTTATTAAGGTACGTGAGAAACTCCAAGCAGAGCTCTCGGGGACCAGTCCACGTACATTGCACGTCATCTACATACCTGCGCCAGTAAAGGATGTTATTTAAAAGAGGATGGCCAGAAGAAAGATCGGATTCGAACTTAGACATGAACACCTCAGAGATTAAGGAACCTAAAGAAGAACCTATAGGAATACCCACCTCCTCTGAAAACTCATAAAATTTACCATTAAACTTGCAAAAATTAGGAGTCCAACACAACCTCAAAAGATCAAAAAACTCACTCAACCCTTCGTGAGGAGTATTGAGATTCACCAGGAGTTTACCCATCCGCTGCATAGTGACAGCTTCAGGAATATTAGGAAAGAGGCCTACAACGTCGAAAGAACAAAAGATCGTATCTGCAGGGAGGAGCACATTTTTTAGGCTATTGGCCAAAGTAGAGGAATTCCTGACAGAGTAGGGAGACTCGAATTCGACACGGGATTTGAACCAACGGTCCAGAAATTTAGCTAAAGAATAGGTAGGAGATGAGATGAACGACACCACCGGCCTCATGGGCATATCTACTTTATGGACCTTAGGTAATCCGTAGAGAAGGGGGAGGGGCAGGGTTAGGATTAAGAATGGCTTTCTTCATTCGCTCACTCTTAATGATGACAGTACACTCTTTAACAACATCCCGAACTTCCTGGACATGTTTAGGAAAACTGAAGCTGTCATTCACTTTTGCCCCACACTGCCGAAGTACATCATACATCTTAGAATCATAAGAAGACTTTGGATTTTACTGTCTGCAAAAGAGACGGGGTCCACGAGTTTGGAGTGTTTAGAAAAGATACGTCGACCGATGTTTTAGTCCACGGGTCGTCATTCTGCTCTGTTGCCCATAAACATGCTGCTTTTAACAGTTTAGTCCATAGACTTACTGAATTTCCATTGAGCCAAACTGCTTTCAAGAAGGAGTTACTCACCTTAAAACATTTAGCTAGAGTTAATGAGATTCATTTGGATATTGACGCATTGGTGCGTAGGAAAATTACTAGGAAATGCCTCGACACCACTACCTTCCTCCCACGTACTATCAGCCGTGGTAAATTTCGTTGGATTAGGCTCCCATTTTTGGGGAAGTTCTCTCTTCAATTAGGCCGGGCCCTTCGCCCTTTCGGATTTCGACCTGCGTTTTATAACCCCGTCACTGTTAAAGGGTTATTTGTTAGATTGAAAGATCGAATTCCTGAAGATGAGAAGAGTGGAGTGTATAGGTTAGAATGTAATGATTGTAGGAGTGTTTATATCGGAGAGACTAGTCGCCAGCTCAAGATTAGGGTTGAGGAGCATACGAAAGCCTGGAAAGACAGTAAAGTGGGGAAGTCAGCATTCGCTGACCACCTTATTGCTGATGGGCACAGCTTCAGACAGGGATCCGAGGTACTCCTCCATAAAGAAAGTTCTTATTTCAAGCGTATTGCCTTGGAGCATATCGAAATCATTCGTCATAAGAACACTGGTGGTTTCGTTTTGTTGAACAGGTACACACCGGACGAGGATCTGATCGAGCTTGTTTATGAGTCACAACCCGATGAGTAGTTTATCCTTTGTTTTTCGTCTTTTCTCGAGGTTGGTTTCGGTCTTTCAAGTCAGTTGCGTTCTTGTCTTTCGCTGATGATGACTTCTTTGAAGGTTTTTAGTATTTTTCTGCGGTTTTTGTATTGAGTTACTTCTATTTTAGAAGTATCGCCTTTTTTCGTATTATGGATAGCCGTCCCTTGCAATCTCGCATCAATTCGATAAGAGACGACGTTTCGACCAGGCTGATGGTCTCTATCGAGTACCGACCCGTAAACAGTATATTCAACAAGAATAAAAATATTATTCTTTTTTTTTCAATTTTTATTATATTTTTTATAAACAATATTTACAAGTAAAAAAAGGATATTTTCAAGGTACGAGTATAGTAATGCAGTAACCTCAGAACCAGGAAAAGGGACAAAACTGATAATATTTAAGTAAATGTATGAAGCACGATTAAAATAAGTTGGGAAGATGAAAATTACAAACATCGATGGCAGAAAATAAACGTTTTGTTTTAGGAAAAATAAACGCACGTACGAGTATAACGATATTAATAATATTTTTTTTATCTATTAGTATACGTAATATCAAAAATCACACGATAATACTTAAATATAAATAAATAGCAAAACAGAAAAAAAAATAATAATACAATGTGCTCTATGACGAGGAGGTCAAGATCTTTTTGTGATATATTATGTATAAAACATTCACGCGAATGAGAGAGGAAATTATTGGTTAGTGGCCGGAAAATGAAGAATGCAATATGGCATTTATTCTGGTTTTATAACTAAGATTTTTCAAGATTTCAATCCAATTTTAACATCTTGACGAATTCATCGAGAAAAATTTCTGAAACAAGACTCGTTTCAATCTAGAGAAATTCTCTTCGTTTTTAACTCTGCTCAATGAGGCACAAATTTGAAGTAATTTCTCACATTGTAGATATATCTACGTCATTTTTATTTTATTATTGGTAAAGATTTTCGCCTTATGAAGGTAATAGGAGAAATGAAGCAAAATAAGTCTTCCTGTGGTAAGGGAGATAGAACGAGTCGCCCTCACGCTTATTTCATTTTTGTTTCAGCTTTTATTTTCGTTTTCCAAATTTTAAAAATAAAGTAAAATTAATTCTTCTTATTATTATTTCTCCATTTTCATAGAAAAGAGATCTTCATCTGCGATAATTATTAGCGAATTACTGTACATCAAAATAACATTAGTAGCATTCGGTGTAGTAACAATAATAATATAACAACGACAAAAATAATCATGAGTAAATTACCGTTATTAAATAAATGTATAATATAGGAATTGCAACACGGGAAAGTTCTGTACTGTTATAAGTATGGAATGTATTCTGGAAAAACACGGGCGTAGAATCGTTTTTGTGATTTTTACTGGTTTATTAGAGTCCTTTCCATTTGCTATTCATCAGCTTGGCCGAAGATTTTTGAAAAAATTCATGCTCCATAAGGATGACAAATGGAGTGTGAAAATTTGCACAATATGAATTTCCAGAAATAAATTACCTTCGGCTTCTTGCTCATGTAATGTCGATACGGAGGTTATTTCTTCTGAGTACTTGTTCCATATTTCAGTCAATTTCCAACATAATTCTCCTAACTATAGATGACCATTTCTATAATTTATTTCTTTTTATTTGCAAGCAAATTATTCCACCAAAAAAAAAAAAATGAAAAAGAAAATGTAGGTCTATTTTAGGGTAAGATCTGCTACTTTGTTCCTTTATTATTCAACCGAAATTATCAAGATACTCGTGGATTTTAGAACAAGTGAGAAAATAATTTTCAAGTAAGTATGCGATTCAAAATTCTGAAAAAACACGATATTCTGATTAGGATGTGCCATTCAATTGGAAAGAGAGATATTAATTATTTTTTAGCTTTGTAATTTTTTTTTTCATAAAATACTATTACATAGCAAGTTCTAATGTCTCGGTATAGCTGATGAATTCAATTTCAATATTGTTACTGGTTTACTAGCTTGAAATTTTTTAACCTCTACTATCCAGGATACGAGAAGTCTTTAAATGTTCTCTTATTGACTCGTTACTTTTTAATTATTTTTCTTTTCATTTTACTTGAGAACGCTTGATGATGATTTTGTCTGGATAAGGCAAGAATGTTAAATGAACTTTTAGATAAGGATCGACACTCAAATATTTTTCCATAGTCCTCACAAAATTTAAGTTGCTAATAATATTCTATTTTTGAAAGAACATTAGGGGTGTGCTTTACACGTGAAAACGTGTGCGTAAAACATGGTCCCAAAAATTAATTCTCACGACTGCAATATTTTGAATTAATTTTTCCGATTTTTTGGAATGTTCTTCAGAAAGGTTTGATTAAAAGCGCTATAGAAACAGAATTTGGATTTTTTCTTCCGCATTTTGGGCAAAATTTGGCTTTTTTTGCAACGCTATAAAGTCTTTTCAGAATCAAATTTCCAAATTCTGCTTCTATAGCGCTCCTAATTAGGCCTTCATGAGCAACATTCTACAAAAAGGTGAATGTTGATTGGAAATTCGAGCTTTGAGAATTAATTTTTGAGAGTCATTCCTGACAGGGACTACGCACCCAACAAGCGTTGCGTAGTGACCGGTGGTAGATTGAACGTTGCAGGGTATCAGGGAATTGATAGGCAACCTATTCTACTTAAATTCGGAGTTCGCCAACGAGTAAAGCCCACCCTTGATTTTTAAATTTCTTGTAGATAAAAAGTCGTTTTGAATCACGTAGACAAGTACCTAGAGAAGATTTGTGCGTTTTTCTTTTCAAAAATCTCTATAAGTTAAATCAAGTGATCAAAATACGGTACATTCTCATCAAAAGGCCTATTTTGAGAAAAATTTTCACTTTTTCAGAAGCACCTAGAATCGTTACTTACAATGATCAGAAATTCATTCCAATGGCGAATTATTGATCAACACCGCACAGTGCAGATCATGCAGTTACCTAAAATTTTGATTCCAACACGTGCACAAATCGTTCATCCATTAAAGCCTTTTGCTTCGCTTTTCATTCGTGCACACACTTTAAATGAGGACCATCCGAAAAAATGTAAAAAGCTTCAAAATTTCATCGGTTGATTCCTTTAAATATACAATAGTACATACAGCTCGGATTTCCCACACAGTCGATAAGGCAGTAGGGTCGGCATTGATAAATCATTCGTTATTAAGTTACAAACTGTACATCGACAAAATTAATTTAAAAAACATCACTCATTGAATATACATTTTAAATACTTAGAATAGAACGAGCGAAATATTATAATATTTTATCTAACATTCATCGTGACTAGTGGTAGAAGAACGAACCATAACATCATATCAACGATAAGTTCTGCTGCGGAACCCGATAAAGATTTTCGTCTTGAAAATGCCGCCATTTTATCGCCTGTAACATATAAATAGGGAGAAATGAAAAGACTTTTGTAATACAAAAGTATCTATTTTCTGTATGGTTGTTGACGAGGATGGGCCAAGGCTCTCTGGAAAGAGGTTTCTTCACAGGATACGTAATCCGCGTGACATCTAAAGAAATTAACAACAGTAGAAAGGTAATGGATTTTCTGGCGCAGCCAAAAATATAAAGATCACCTCGTTTGCCTCGCTTCTTGGTCTAGTATGAGTCTACTTCAGAAAAGTATAGGCTAATTGCTTTAGGGGGGCTCACTCGCTCCACTTCTTGGTCTAGTATAAGTCCACTTTAAAATATTTTAGATTTTAGGCTTACAACTTTAGAAAGGCTCACTCACTCCGCTCGTTGGCCTCGCTTCTTGGTCTAATATAGATCTACTTTAGAATATTTTAGGCTAATTTTCCAAGTCCAATATAAGTATACTACAGATAAGTAGTACAGGAGGGGTGGTACTTGCAGATTCCTGAATCACCTACCAGGTATAAAAGTTTTTCTCAAGTGCTTTAACCTAACCCAACCAAAAAATTTCCAAGTCCATTATTTGATGGAGGGGGGGGGTACTCGCGAATTTCCAATAGTGTATGGGATGTCAGAAAAGACATGAAACATGTCAAAATTAGTGACGTCACCATTCCTCTACAAGACCCGATACAAATAATTTCTGCTTCATTGAAGAATGACAACTTTGTCACCATGCAACTCTGATGAGGAATAAACGCGCACGTTCTTCACCCTCCCTCTCCCACTTCAAAACGACCATGCTAATAATGTTAAATGCAGTTAGCAAATTGTTAATATGGAGTACGTTACATGGAACGGAGGTTAGGGAACCAGTGACGCCACTGGACTTTGTTAATTAACAAACCTCGTTCCTAATTTCAAACCCATTCATGGGTGGCGGAGTAAATTTTTCTCCAGGTGGGCAAAAATTAAAAATAAAAAATCCCAAAGAACTTTTTGCAATAGTATTGCTAAATCAAGTACCTTTCATTTTTTTTCAGTCATTTCTGAGGGAGGGTGTTGCCCCCCTGCGCCCTATTCTGTCACCCGTGGGCCCACCGGGGTGTCAAACAAAGTGGGAGGAAGATTCTGAAGAAATAATGTTCTTGATGTCATTGCTGTACAGTATGCTGACAGCTGATTTGGAAATTCCAGTAAGATCCAGATAAATGTCAGGGATAGGGGTTATTTAGAGGAGAGTGGATGAAAGTAAGCGGCCAAATGTGAGATGAGTGCCTAGGTAGGATTGAAGCCACAGAAGGGATGAGAGCATTCAAAAACATAAGAAGATTTGAAAGAGCGCAGTAGTTGTTGGCACGTTGGTTGCTACCACAACCTCCCGGGCGCTGGTCACAACCTCAGTCGTATTGTCAACGATCTTCCAGGTGGCGCGTTAACAATGACCAAGCGGAAACACTGGTGTTGCTACATACTTGGGCGCTGATGAAAACTTCTGGAACGTTGGCAATGACTATACCTGGTCATTTTCAGCGCCCGAGAGGTTGACGCAATTGCCTGAGAGATAGCTGACAACGCCCAAGAGGCTGTTGTCTACAACAGCGTAGGATTATCCTATACACACACCACGCGCGTAGAGTGGTCAAAAATAAATCTCATTCTTGAAATGGACAACTGCACCACCATTACAGAACAAAAGCCCCAGCAGGTCTAGTGGTGGGCAAATGAACTCGAGATCCTCAAGAAAGAAATCAAGACGCTTTGAAGGCTGTTGAAGAAACATTCAGAAGATGCGATAGCCTGGCCGCAGAAAGCAAAAACAAGAGATGGGCTCTTAAAAAGGGAATATCTAAGGCTGAAGTGTTTAAATGGAAGGAGTTTGTAGACCTGGACCATCCGTGGCGTGGGGGCGACCATAGATACGAACTAATGGTGAAACCACGAGGAAACAGTCTGGTGTATCCTCACCTTGTTAAGAGTGGTGGTCGCTGTACTACATCATTGGAAGAAGCAGAAAGCCAAGTACCTTCTTCAAACGAAATTTCCAAAAGAAGCTCCACAATTACACCAAAAAATCAATTTACTTTCACCAACAGATGTAGAAAGCATCTGTGTGACGTCCCAAGAAGTCAGTCGCCAATGCCTTGAAGAAAAGCAAGAGCAAGAAGCACT
Source organism: Aspidiotus destructor (assembly GCA_035079395.1). NCBI lineage: Eukaryota > Metazoa > Arthropoda > Insecta > Hemiptera > Diaspididae > Aspidiotus > Aspidiotus destructor. Next base: position 1,235,934 of record JAVHKZ010000003.1, on the reverse strand, counting down.
CATCCACTGGTTCAGACAGGGTGATTACAAGCTGTTTAAAATTATCAGTAAAGCCCATCCCGAACTGAATAGGGCTGTGCCCTAAATTTCGCAAATGAACTGGAAGAATCCAGTCAGCGCATTTCTGAAACAGACTGTCTTGGCATTATGGACCATAGAACGTGAAAGAAGAAGACAATATCACCAGGCAGGGCACGGTGCGGGGTTGGTGTTCAGATCAAAAGCAACGTTGTAGATAACTCCCTCGTCAAGCAGTTTAACAACAAGTCAACCTGGGACATGAAGACCAGATAGTCCAAAGAATGGTCCAGTTCTTCTCCTCCACTCACTTTGACTTCAGCTGTAAAAATTCTAGTGGATGCTAGCGATGTTTGATATGGTGCGAGGGGGGGAGGGTATGTACCTGAAAGGAAACTTAGTATTGATATTGTACTATTCTTAGAATTGAGGGACTTCCTCACCAAGAAAGTTCGAAATAGGTGACTCCGAAACAAAAAGGGTTAGGAGCGGCAAATTTACCAGTGTGTAGAACGGCAGAAATGCTTAATCCACCACTGTCAGCCACCACAGGTCATTGTTTACTGCCGGGTGGTTGTTGCCAAAACCCCAGAGGTTGTTGGCAGCAAACAACAGGTCATTGTCAACGTCTAGATGGTCATTGCCAACGCTTCAGAAGTTGTTGTCAACGCCTGAGAGATCATTGTCTACGCTCAAGGGTTAGCGGTAAGGAGGACCACCTACCTGTCCGGTCTCAGAGCATAGGCTGAGTGAGGGGCTGATGCGTAGCGCAGCCTAGATATCGGACTCGCTAATTTGCGCGTGTTACGTGTTTGTGAGCGGCCCTAATATAACCATTCCCCTAAGAGCTGGCAAAATACGGAATTCCCATAAGACGCTGTACAACTTTGAACTTGAATAAGTGAATAAAACATGATTCTTTCGAGTTCAAACTTTCAGATAAATTTTGGCATTTTTAAACAATTCAAGACATAGCTACCATAAGACGCGTGTTAAACGGTACTGGTCTACCCTGCACCGCTCGTGACGGGTGCGCCGGCAACGCTCACAAATACCTCGACGAGTCCGATACCTAGGTTCTTATTATACATCTATGCAAGAGGTAGACCAAGAGCTTGAAAAGAAGGCGGAAGACGCGCCATTCCTTTAGTTACTAGGAGCCCTTGGAGGAATTCTGTCCGCGTACGCGAGCGCTTACGCGTAAGGTTGGGGGGCGTAACGCCGAGACTTGGAAAAATTTTTGGCTCTTTTATAGTTCTCTATGGGACTTGGAGAAAATCTAGCGAACGCGAAACGCCGGGACTTTGAAAAATTCCCGGCTCTTCTATAGCCGTCTATGGGACTTGGGAAAATTGGTGATCCTCTTGACCCAGTATGCTGGGACTTGGTGAAATTCCTGTCTGTTCTATAGCCCTCTATGGGTTTTAGACAAATTCTTGATCCTTATTTACTGGGGGCCCTCCCAGGATTCTTGACGCTGGGACTTGGAGAAAAGGAAAAGGGAAGCTGAACACATAGAAAGCAGTATATTTTTCTGCATTTACAACTGAAAAGGGATGAATTGTAACCTACTTTGAAAATCAATTATACGCTTTCATTTTATGTAAACTAGAAATCGGGAACCCTCTGCCATAAATCGCGGGTCTCCCGCAACTCTAATTGCTCCCCGAGCAAGAGCCTGTAAATTTTTTGTTGTATTATCTGTTCAACTTTGTAGAACTCAATTTTTCGAGTTGATTTTAAATAATATAATTATTTTAGACGAGCGGATAGTTAAATTCAACTTGATAAAAAAAATTTCAAATCAATATAAAAATTAATATATAATATTAAATTTACTTAATGAATTTATCAAAATTTTTTATTTATTAGTTTATTAGAATCTTATTTTAATGATTAATTGTAATTTATTTGATAATAATTAGAATTTTAATTTGTAGAGGAATAATATATTTTGGAATATTTACTTGTAATTATATATTTTTTGATATAATTTATTTAATTAAAATTAATTATCATTTTTTTTTTAGAATTATTCACCTAATTAATTAATTAATAATATAACTAAAATCTTTATTTTTATAATAATTATTAAAAATAATAGTGAACAATTATTGTTTTTTATTAAAAATTTAATTAATAGTAAATCATTATTCAATTAATAAATGAAATTGAATTGTTATTTATTGATTAATTCTAAATGAAAAACAGAAATAAGTTCGGATTCACTTTCATAAAAATTAAATGGTATTAGAACTCCAAATAATATTGAACCGGAATGATATTTCTTATTCTTTTATTCAATTTCATAATTAAAAAATTAGTCTAGTGTAGCTATCAATTATGACCTATAATTTGATTTCATAAATATATATAATTATTACATTAAATTGAAATTATTAACAGTAAAATCGAATCAAATAATATTATAATAATAATAACTTGACTTGATAATTTTTTCTAATAAATGATTGATAAAATTTTTGGATTAATTTAATTTAAAAATATTTATTATAATAAATAATTAAAATTCTAATTAATGAAATTATAATTGTAAATAATAAATTAAATTTACCTAAATAAATTAATTTATTAAAATAGATATTAAAGTATTATAGGAGGAAAAAAGATGAATTTTCAATCATCAGGATGTGTGCGACCTAGTCATCTGCAGAAAACAAACTAAATAGACCAACTTATCAAAAATTACAGTCTTTGTCTGTGGGATTTGAAATACTGCCAGGCAATTCAGTTTGTAAACCTTAATATTATAGAGTCCAGTAAAGGGCACGAAATAGAAGCCCAACACAAAATAATTTTATTGTGCGTTCAAGATAATTTTTGATTCATTGGGTCGCGCACAAGTCATGGATAAACTTTCATTCCTTTTTGGGAGATCCCTCTTTCCGAAATATTATCGCAATAAAAGTGTAAAAAGAAGAAATACATAGATATATTATCTCGTTGTAATTTCAAGTGTAGAATTGTAGCGACCACTACCGTTAAACAACAAAACTCAACGTAAAAGCGATACCTTTTACTAATTAAAAACAATCAAGACAATCGAGCGGAAATTAATTTTGCTACAGGGTTCGATTTGTTCGTTCTCATTTGTACGCACAGATACCACGACATATGGCTAAGCTATAATACGCTGCAGAGTTGTTGCGCATCTAGGAAGTTTTTCCTTATTTTTTCCTCTGAACGATCTGGGTGTACAAACGTCTATGCCTTACTGCACACGTGCGAGCTGTTTTAGCTTTTATCATTTAAAACCATAAAAATGGGATGTTCGAGTTTCCTTTTTCGAAAATTGGAAAAATGTTCGAGCTGGTGGATTTACCGCACACCATCAATTTCGACCTCAATTAATTCAGCTGTACGTAATGTAATGAGACTTCGGAGCACAACTTGCCATTTGAGTAAATCTGATTTGAAAAACTAATTTTGAAACCAGGGATATGATAGGACCTAGAGATTTCGATGGTGACAGCACACGGCGAGAAATCCAAAAATTAAAACTCGACTGAGAGCTGAAAGTTTGAAGTCAAAAGTCGGGAAAAAAGTGTAGCAAAGAACAGAAGCTAACATGTCTCCTCCAGAGAGACACGGAGAGACACGTGGTGTTGCATTTTATAGCATGCTTGCTTCGAACATTTGGTTCAATTCGTCTCGATGAGACAACTCCAACCCACATGCGCACTCCACTATAGGTATAACATTTAGCGGTTTATGGCCCAAAAACTGTATCTCCCTGAAAAAACATGGGCTGTCTGACTGTCTATAGATGGTTTGATCTAACCCACGTGCGCACTCTACTGTAGGTATAAAATTCAGATGAGAGCATAAAACCAAATCTAAGCGAATAATATTTTGGGAAAAACTTTCAATCCTAAGGTACAGTTCAAGCGCTTCGTTATTCGCTTCTGATCAGAGCCCTTTCCATAGCGTTTTGCGACACTCATAAGTGTCCTGTCGAATCTCCGGAAAACCCTCATGATTTTTGCTCTCTGTGTGCTCCAACGGAGTCAATGTTCGGATGTCAAACCTGAAGCAAATTTGTTTCGGAGTTAGCGCGTATTTGGCACAGTGAGACATCACCAGAATTTGGTCTAGGAACTCGAGCAAGACACCATGTTTAGAGACTCTTGTAATAATCAGATATAGTAGGTATTCTGATCCTCCGGGAACACATGCGTGCGGAAACTTCTTTGAGAGAAGTCGTTCAAATTTCGTATTTCGTACATCACTATGACCAAAAATACCCTGGTATTCTGCGTTACATGTTCATAAAGTTGACCTCTATTTGTAATACGACGTGAATGTTATAATGCAATTTTTACAAAGAAGATCAAGGAACGAGAGTGAGTATAGCCGTCAGGCTTCGGGTTCTCTTCCAGGAAATTAAAAATTCAAGAAAAATCTTTCTTCAACCTCGCTACTTCCTATTTTATTTATTCAAGTTTTGCTTTCTACTGCGTTCTGTTTACAGGACTTTTGTCTATTTTTTTTTTACTCTTCCCTCATCTTACACGTACAAGAATCTCATCTCAGTTTTCATTTATTTTCCATCTTGTTACGAAGATTAAGGATATTTAATACATGCATTGTGTTTTTAAAGTGTTCCATATTGTATGAACTTTCAAGAAGCGAAACAGTTCGAGCAATTTATTTTCGAAAATTATTAACGCTTTAATAAACCGAAAAAATACATCAAATATATAGTAGACGGAGAAAAGAGTAAAAATATAATGGTAAAGAAAGAGCAGAAGTTTTTATTTTATTGTATTTTTTTTCTTTTTTTAATAAGCGACTGTCGGTCTATATATCATGATAAAACATTAGAGGTCTACAATTATTTTTCTCCCTCGCAAATTTTCGCTTCTTTTTTATGCGTTTTACGAAAAGAATGAGAGGTAGAGACAGATAAGCTCCGCGGCCATAAATTTAAGATTTGTACGTATTGAATGGGTACCTTATTATGTGAGCCTATTCATTTTTATAAACAACGAGACCGACTTTCGCGGTCGTTTGTGGATTGTAATTCAGATCAAAATTATAATTGGACTATCACGGCTCTTGAAGCAGACAATACGCATTTTTCAACCCAAGCCGGAGTTTTTAGTTCTTTTCAAGAATAAAACGGTAATTTCTTTTCTTGCCCACCCTCTCTTCATTTGTAGTTCTTATTACACAGTTCAACAGCTTCTTCAAAATCATACACGTTACATGATAAAAATTTTAATCTTTCGTATGGTTAGAATTTCAAACTGATACTCTCCCAACCAAGCGCATGACTTTGGTTTCTCCCTGCCTATTAACCTGCACAAAGGATGTTTAATTTTCTGACAAGAAAATAGTCGTGGATACTCACGCCCTGCGCCTGTTTCTTTTCTTCACTGCGTCCATAGAACTTTACAATGGCGATCAAATTCGCTGGCAAATTACTTTCAATTCCAAAATCTCCTGGATCCACAGAGTACACAGAGGTCGTCTTTGCTGTATCTGTACAACGTTAACAAATGCGAATTCGTAAATTATGGTGCGCCTAACGCGTTAAAAGCGCGCCAAACTCTGCAAATAGCTGTACACCACCTGAATTGTTGAATGTTGCAGATTCACCTCTCAGTTTACCGCGTTAGGCAAACCTTAATTTACGAATTTGGATGATACCCGTGTCTCAAGCACCTCTGTTTATTCTGGGTCTGGATCCCTATATAAAAATCTTTAGAGGAAAATTCCTGGAATCCTTAAACGTTCTCAAATATCTGTCGCACCCATGTAACAGATGTAATCGCCAACTCCTCTTCGAACTCTACAACTGTCCAATCATAAATACAACTCTCCAAATTACAATAATTTCAACAAAACAACCTTGAAATTGCTGGACTTCATTCAATCCTCCAGGGTTGAGGCAATATTTAAGTAAAGATGTTGCGTAAAAATGTAAATGAAGAATTACTCATTTCGAAAAATTCCTTCCCTCGCCAAATGTTTGGAGGATTCCGAGGTATCCGAAAGTGTTGAGAAAAAGCATTCAGTTTTTCCAAGTTCGGAACAGAGTTCCCCTAGACATTCGTACATTTTTTTAAGAACAGCAAATTATCATCCTTACGCGATAATGAAGGTAATTCAAGAACAATAACTGGACTACTTATGCAGGGTATTTCTTCTTTATTCAAATAGTTTCGTATTCTCTTTTTCTCCTCCTACCTATTTCTTTGTTCAACGTCGAGTTCTTAATTCTTCCTCATTAAAGTTTCGTTTTTTTTCCTTCCCATTTTGCCTCTCTTTTTGAAGAGAAGAAAGCGAGTTCTTAACGACCTGACATACTTTTTAAAGTTTAGATTTCGAATCTGAAAGCAAGCGAATCCGAAATCGAATTATTCGACTGTAAACATTAGTCTGATAAATTCGACGTATATCGTGTACGTTGTCAACGTACCGTACCGAATGTAAACGTAGAAGAAAAGTGAACCTCAGTCAGGTAGTTGGATTCCTACAATACCGAAAAATTTATGTCGATCGTGGAATAAAAAATACCCGATAAGAAGAGAAGAAAGAAAAAAAAAAGAAAAAAAAAAAAAAAAACGAAAACAAGAATGGGAAAAAACGTTGAAAAATTCGACAAATGCGCGCTTTTAAAGTCGTTTTCTTTTCTTTACGATACGGTACGTATGTATTACTTATTTCCCTCCTTTTCCCTGACTGTGTCATCACATTATTGTCTTCCGGTTCTCGCATCTTGGAAGTTTTATTTCGTGAAGTAGGGTATGACCGAATCTATATTATCGCTCCTCAATTCGAGTTATTTTATATGTTTCGATTCCATGTGGAAAATCTTCGCAACATGTCAACTTACGACTATAGCAAAAAACTTTGTTCGAAATTTCTACCCATGCAATGTGACCAGGCTCGCAAATAATTGAAACAACCCATCGCGGTTTGATAGAGAATTTCACGCGAGAGTCCGGCGATTTCCGCATCCACTGCGAACGCATTTACCCTTGTTTATTTTACGTTCGTTTCTCCTGCATATTGAAGATAAACGTTTTGCAAACTATTTTGTCGAATCGAAAAAATCACCGAGCATTGCATGACGGCGAAAATAGTCACGCTGATAAAGGCGAATAAAAAAAAGTCTTTGACGAGTCTTCTAAGGTGAAGTGTGATGATTAAAAAGTGCACAAATGGTATAGGCAAATTGGCAGGATATGAGTGAAGTGGCTGAAAATTGTTTGTAATCTGGTCCTAAGTGAGTCTGGAAGTAGTTCTGCAGTTGAAGAAGAAGTTGAGTGACAGTCGATCAGGCCTGACGAAAGGGGGGCTGGGGATTTTGTCCCCGAGGCCCGGCTCTGTTAGGGACCCATAGGGTTTTTATCTTCAAGGAGAGGGGTGAAAATTTTTTGGGGGGACCCGCTGTATTCCTTGCCCCGGACCCAACTGGAGCTCTCGACAGGCCTGACGGAGACAGGCTTAATTTCCCTTGGGGTTTGAATTTGAGACTCAGAAACAAATCTAGTTTTAGGTTCTCGAGAATTTATAGCTCGGTGGGTTCTTAATTCCAGATCCAAACATCGACACTCAGCAAAGAATCATATTACATTCCCTCAGACCACATTTCTTAGGTGAAATACTGCGAAATCCATAACGTGAAACCCAGTAATAAATGTAAAATTCTGATCTAGAGAACATCTCATGTTAGACGAGACATAGTGGACTTCAGTAGACTAAATTTTTACATCTGAGGAGAGTTTGAAGTATTCAGACCTCGTTCTGGATAACTGTAAGAGAGACTCTAATTTCCTTTTTATACAAAATCAAGAGAGAGAATTCAAAAGTTTAAACGCAAGCACAAATTACCCTCGGGTTCCTGAACTTGAGACTCAAAAGCATTCAAGTCTCAGGCCCCCCAGTATCGATAGCTCGAGACCTCAAAGACGAATTCGTGATTGGGTAACAAAAAATACAAGAATTCTCTCGCCTGCCAAAATTGCTGGGAATAGTTCAAGAGTCTAGTCGGAGACAAACTTTACCCTTGGGGGATTGAAGTTGAGACTCAGAAGCAAATCTCTTTTCAGGTTCTGAAGAATTCATCGCGTTGAACCATGTCGACCGTAGATTTAGAGTCGATTTTGAGTCATAGGCAATGTCGACTAAAAATCGCGATCAGAATTTCTACGTCAATTTGACATCTTTACCAAACGTCCATAAAAATGCAGTCGATTTTAAAGATACATCGACTGCATGACGACATCGATCTGAAGTCGAAATATCGTCGACTCAGAAAACATTTTGTATGATATCATGTTGACTGCATTTCGACGTCGACTCCTAGGCTACCAAAAATGTGATTGATATGAGAAAAATGTGAACAATTTGTACACCTATTGTCGACGGCAACAAATGGTCGATTTGCGGTCGACTACAATATTTTTATTGTTGACTTGAAATCGACTTAGAATCGAAGTCGATTTCGAGGCAATTTAGTTTGGCCCTAATGTTGATCGAAAATCGACTGGAGGTAGATTCATTGTCGGCGTCGAAATTGAGTCGACTCCTGGTCGATGAAAAATTTGAAGAGGCCGACTCGAAATCGACGTCGATTTTTGGTCTACAAAAAATGTGAACTTTGTCAAATAACGTACACTTAACAGTTAATAAGGAGTCTATTCTTGGTCGATCACGGAACTGAGAGTGTTTACTCGGAATTGACATAGAATCAACGTAAATTCTTAGTCTACAAAAAATTTGAGCTCCGTTTGATGATGTCGACTTGATTTCGACTCCATATTGACCTGTTTTTTTCTGGAACTTCACTACTCGCAGATAAGTTATGCATTCATAGTTACTCAAAGAGAAATCAACCTACTATATTTTTGAGAAGCAAGCTACCGGTTAAAACGGTCGAGCAATAAAATCGACTTCATATCGACGTCGATTGCGGGTCGATTTTTAGTCGTAGAAAAAGGCTCACCTCAAATCGATTTGATAACGACGTCGATAGGGAGTCGATTTTGGGTCGAAGGCCACCGTCCACCTCAAATCGACTCAATAACGACATCGACTTTGAGCAGTATAGCAGAGTGTCCACCTCAAATCGACTTGATAACGACGTCGACTTCGAGTCATACTTTGGAGACCAGTAAGTCAATTTGACGTTGATTTGCAGTCGATTGCGGTCGATTTACGGTCGATTTACGGTCGACATACCCCGGAACTATTTCGACTGGAAATCGACGTCGAATTTGTGTCGATTATGACGTCGATTGATAGTCGACATGTTTCAACGCAATAGCTCGGTAGGTTCTTTAAGATTCAAACATCGATACTCAGCAAAGAATCAATCACACCCCCCAGACAACATTCCCTTGGCAACATACTGCATCATCCACAACTTGTGTAAGACCCCATCCAGCCATATGATCGTACTGGAGCCAACACCGAAAGTAATTACCTGACAAAATGCCTGAGCTGACTTCTCTTGGTGGGTGGAACCGCTTCAGCCAATCATCTAGAACTGTGAAAGGCATGGTTGAGTCCCTTCCCAACTTGACCGATACTATAATTAAATATTTCAGTGCACAGGTTTCCTCACTGCTTCAACGCAGCCATCAGGCCCTGCAGCGGGACAGCTCACCATAAAAGAACTACTCAACTATTCAACAAATGAGTGACGAAACGGGCTACAGCCGTATCTCACCAACTTTAGTGTCTCAAAAAAGAGAAACCTAGACGCTCTTACCCTAACCGAGGTTGGTCGGCCTCAGCTTCAGATCTGCGTTTTCAGCTCCCGGTCCCAGCTCAATCGGCATCCCACCTCTGATTTCTGCTAGAACTTTCACCAGCACGGCACCCATAAAACAACACTCCTTCAAGGAGTTTTCTCCAGCATCCCACCGGAGGATAAATTAAAGACCAATCACCACTAGGACCATCTCCAACCGCATTGGAGACTAACAGATCCACGATCTACCCCACTACTTAGACAAGACTCGTCCTCGTCTCAAACTTGATCAACAGGTGCGCTTCTGCGCTTCATCAGATCAACCTCTTTGACCCCTGTAGATAACCTCAAATGAACCACTGCGTACTTGACGCTCAACCAGTTTAGACTACTTCTTAACTGTGCACTGATTCTATACTTTAAAGTTACTATTAGGTCTATCCGTTTTACCACATAGAAATGGAACGGAGCGGGTTTAGTTAAGAAAGAAAACTTGACCGGGTTGGGTCGAGGAAGAGAATGGAACTCACTTCAAAGCCGGTTCTAAAAGTTCTAACCTATTTGAACCTAACAGCCGAGAACTGCCGTGGAACTATATTTTGCGAAGTAAAACGAATGGCTCGCAGTTTCTTTGATGACGTCACTAATAAACATCGAGCATTCTCGAGGTAAAACGAATAGGATGGTAAAGGAACCCAGGGAATTTTTTGATCCAGGTTCAATAGTTCCGGTAAAACAAATAGACCTAATACTTTACTTTACATTAACTCTGTAGCCATCTGATCAGAAACATTTCAATTCTCAGGTTTCCAAGTATTGATAGCTCGAAACCCAAATACGAATTCGTGATTAGGTCAAAAAAATACAATAATTCTCTGCTCTGCCAAAATTGGTAGAAATATGCAGTTCAGAAGTGTCGACGGAGACCAGGCCTAACGAGAGGAGAAGGAGTGCAACTGGGGATTTTCCTCTATGGCAAGAATCCAATATTGTACTCTGCAACGACTGAGGAACGATTTCAGGATGCTCTTTGAATCCTATTTGACCGATGTAGATGGAATTGCAGGTACCACAGCGTGAAGACGGAGGGCGTCTTTTGGAGCGGAAAGGTAGCCAGCCTATACGAACCACAAACTTTAGAAAGCAGTGTTAAATCCATAATGTTTTCAAGCTGGTGAGATTGGAGGCCGTGAAAGGGCAAACGGATTTAACGAACCCTCCTTGGCGCAACCGTTGGAAGGAGAAAAGAAGACTGACGAAAGGAGGCAGGTATCTTCTTTCTTCTAATCATCATATCGATGTTCAGCTTAATGTTTTTTTTTTATGTGCGAGAAAACATTCTAAACAATTTCTTTGCCATCTGGAATTTATTCATTTATTTTCCTCATTTGCCTGCAATTATTTCATGTAATACTTTCTTCTGTTAATTTTTTAAGCACGCATTCAAAAATACATACATATTTTCCCGTCGAATCATTTGTACTCCCACTCCAAAAATTGTACAATCGATTTTCATCATCAATCTTTTGTCATCATTAGGCCTAATGAGATTTTATATATTATTTCAATAAGACCTCCGCCACAACGATCATGTATCATCGCGCGCTAGTTGTAGGTCTCGCCCGTGGCTTTTCCGTAATATGTACGAGTACAAGATACATATTCATATTAATGACTTCTAGTTTTCGCTTACTTTCTTTGATGAAAAGCAAAAAGAAAAGAAAAACAAAAGTGAATACCACTTAGGAATACGCATCAGTACACCGTCTTCAAAGGAACAGTTTTCCCATTTCAGATTCCCACACTCCTATCCCTCTCGTGCCATTTTTCAATTTAATTATTTCAATTTTCTTTTCACCTAAGCCCATCTTCATGAATACACAACAAAGAAGAATGCACGCCTTGCACGGGTCATAATAATATTATTTTTTTTTCGCTACGCGTAATAATAACGCCCTCATTTTTCATCTTACCTGCGGTGATCATGACCATTTTTCTCGTTTAAAATTTGTTCGCTGTACAAGTGGGTATTATTCGAGCGAAATTAAAATGAAAAATTAAAAAAAATTAAATTATACGATTTCTGTGAGAAAAGTAGTGAAACACGCGAAATGACGAACAGCTCATTTGTACGGATAAATTGGAAAATTAAAAATTAGAAACAATGACGAGAAGTACGCGAGTAGAGCTTTCGTTACGAGAAGCTTTGAAGAAGGGACTTGACTTACCTTCTGAAACAAAGACCAAAATAGAAGCCGATAGGGTGTTAGGCGCTGAACAAGTGTAATTACCGCTGTCTGAATCAGCTGCATCAAGTATTATAAGCTTGCTTTCAGTACGCGGACTTGGTAACGTTTCCACGGTGATATCTCCACGAGATGTGTCGTAGTTAATCATACTCGAGTTATGATACCATAATACGTATTGCGGAGGTTGCGGGCTCTAAACAATGAAGTAAAGCACATTTTGAAAATATAAGATTAAGAGAAGAGAGAGAAAAAGAAACATTGTCAGTGACCAAGATACTAAGAATAATAGTATTGAGAAAGAAAAAAAAAGTGTAATAGTTCTAAACAAATGTTTTGTGAAGATAAAGCACACAGCGTTAGAACTTCGCTCAAATGCATAAGAAAGTGAACAATAAGAGTAGAAGTTGTGAATGTTCAGGACTATACGATAGTCATGATAGCCCGACTCTCATATGCCTCTCGTTTAGATCGAGCCTTGATATGACCATCTGATGAGAGTTCCCAGTACGTCAGTGGAAAGTTCGACCTCCCTCAGCATTCTGGACGATGTAACTTCCTCTCTGAATTTTGTATCGGAATTGATGTCATATTTTTCTTCGATTTTGTGCATTGAATTTTGATGCCCACCATTTTTCCGCGACATACATTTAAAATTCGAGGAGCCGGAGAAGAACAGAGTCCTCCTTCAAATTCAGATGGAAATTGGTGTCACCATTTTCCCTTCGAGACCCAGAGAAAAGTAAACCCTCACCTCCCTCCATCTTTAAGTTTTCACCCATCATCAGCTACTCAAATTTTATCTTTTGGGTTCCAAAGAAATGGAAGGTACCCCCCCCCCCTTCTCCTTATCTTCAAACTTTTGACTGAAATAAGTGACGTCATATTTTATTCTACTCAACGTTCGTGGCCATTGTATCATCCCCTCCGCCCCATTAGAATTTTTCTGCGGGAGTTGGATTATGTGGTGGAGTTTTCTGTTTCTCGTGTTTGTTTCTTCTTCAACCATTGAAGGTGAAATGGAGGCGAAAGACATGCGAGACCCAATTTGGACTATTGATGGATTTTTGAGATAAGAATAGATGGAATCGTTTATGCCGCATTTGTTCTCGTTCCCTTTGCCGGCAGTTGTCGTCTTCCGTTGCGATGAAAGGTCGACTACAGCCCCACCTACGATCAGAGCAGGCAAACGTGCGGAAATTCTCGTTGTCTCAGGCGATAAAGGGATTTCTTTAGAGAAGCTTATCTCTTGTTGTGGACTCGCGGTGAGAGATTGGCTACCGTCCCGCAAATGACTGAAGCGAGTAACCGCGTGGAATTTCGTGTTGTTTCAGGCGATGCGATGGAAGGTACGTTACCAAAAAGCTCAACTTCTAGAGATCGGCTACAGCTCCGTCTCTGATTGAAACGGGCAAATGTACAGAATTTCTCATTGTGTTCGGCAAAAGTATACAAATTTATTAGAAAGCTTGTCGCCTACAATACAGGGGGCGCAAAAGTCAGTTTACACTTCCCGATTTATGCGCATGCGCGTATTAGTCGCTAATAACGGTGTTAAATACGAACGTGGTGACGTTACAGACACTTGTTCATCAGTATCGATCAGACATTTGTTGAAAGAAGTGCGCAAAGACCCAAAAGGATGTGCCAGAGTTCAGTGTTGCCATGGGAGAGCGTTACAAATTTTCTGTAATCTGACTTTTGCGCACCCCTGTATACCTACAAAGAAAAATCAGCTTTAGCGCTGGTCAAGATCATAGAGAGTAAGAGCCCAAACTTCTGGTTGTGATGAGCGAAAGACTTTGAATTTATTTAAGAGACTTCCTACTGGTGTGAATTGATGGCAAGGAAGCAGCTCTGCCCCCACGGTTTACCTCAAAGAGGGAAAATACACAATCTTGTTACGCTAGGTAAGGGAAGTGGATTTTTCCGTTTATTGTTCCTTCCTGATCTGAACCAGCGGTAAGGCTGATTTCTTGGCACAAGTCTACCACTGAATACCTACATCTGTAAATTCACATCGTCTCCTCTCACACAGCGAGACTTTCTTTGCAGTGGCCCGCCTCAATCGTACGAGGGACTGCAGTCAGTTTCTCACTGCGAGCACACGACACGAAATAAGTTTCGTCGCCTGACACGAGCGGTTCATTACAATTGCCTGCTTCGATTGCAAGTTGGTCTGCAGTCGATCTCTCACCGCGAATTCACAACGAAAGACGATTTTTTGATACTACCAGGACCCAGGGGGTCATTGCCAATGCCAAGGGGATTGTTGCCAGCAACCTCAAACTTTCTGCTAGATAATTGCAAACGCCCGAGAGGTTGTTGCCAGCAATCACGGTGTTTTTGTTATGTCATTGGAGGTCATTGGTAACAACCCAACCTGTTGACATCAACCCTCAGTGGTCATCCGCACACGTTGTTAGAAACGCCCAGGAGGTTGTTGGCAGCACCAGGTGGGCATTGCTATAGCGACCGGGAAAAACAATTCGCGATCAAAAACATGCTCAGGTATTCTCTCTGCTATTAAAAATAACGATGAGAAGGTGAGTGGCCAGAAATTTTAAAGGGTCGTCAACATTCCGATGAGGAGCGAACTTTCAGAAATTTCGACTATGATAAAAGGAGGACTTGAAGAATTTCGACTCCTGAGTAGTATAACTATGATAGAAGAGTGACTTAAAAAATTTCAAAAAAAAGTTCCTCCTGCTCCTCGTTCAACTTCGTTAGAGAAGACGTCGTATGTTTTTTGGTTGAGAATCTTGTTTTTATCTATTTCTTTCTTTTACCTACAATAGTCCTTCAAGGCTCAAAATACTTGAAGGACATTGTTTTCCCCTGGATGAAAGACATAAAAAAGAACACCCCGTCTTCTCAATTATTATTTTTTCTTCACCAGCACCGTCACATTTATGACTCCTCCCCCTTTTGATTAAATAGCTTGCAATTCAAACGCTTACAAAGTGCAAAAAATTCGAGTCCATTCCTCCTACTGTTTTACATTTTCAATTATCAACAGTATCATATAGCCGTTTGACGTTTGTCTTCTTATTGAGATTCCTCGACTACAAACGTCTACGCGTTTATCTATAGTCGAGCACTTCGCCTCTCTACTCTGGAATATTTTGCGCCCCAAACTTTCAAAAATGATTAATAGCGAAAGCCTTCACCTTTGTTTGGACTTCTTACATGTACGGGAGCTGATCGCCAGTTACTTAATTTTCATTTATATCGTCTATACCGAATCGGGTCGAGCCATAATGATTAGAAACTCGCTCGGAATAGAAAAAAAAAAAAAAAAAAGGAAAGAGAAATTTCCTTTCCTCGGCGGTATTCCAACACGTCCGGCAAATGAGAGGATATGGGTTGGAATACTGCCGAAAGAGAAAATTATTGCGCGTTTTTACCTCATTTCGTCCAGTTTCTCACGAGCGAACAGACATCGATACGAATTTTGCCGTTAGGGAAAACTCCTGTTACTAATGATTGTAACCAATTTTTGTTACATAACTAACTCGCATCGTTCCATAATAGCACCACTTGTTTCTAATAAGTCCAATCGCGAGAATAAAAAGGAGTGGAATTTATTCGAATATATCTTGTCGGGCAATTTCAGTTCTTTCCGATCAAGGCGACAAAAAAAAAAAAAAGAAAATGCCTTATTTCTTTATGATTTATTTTTATTGTGCGATGAAGATATTTCTAAGACTCCAATTTAAAAAACAAAAAGAAAAAAAAAAGCGACTAGGACGTGATATTCAACTCCTAGGTGATGTAACGTTACCTACATTGATGTCATTTTTCCCTTTCCATTTCTCCTTGCTACCTTCTTAGTGGGCAACGACCTCGTATCCTTAACTCGCTATTCCCACAAAATTGTTTCTTCAGCGATGAAGTCCAAACTGACACCAGTAGTATAGGAACCATCCACACTACTGTTCTGTTCATCCTGCGCTCTTTGCAGTCAAGGAAAGGCGTTTGAAGGAAATGGGAGACGGGAGATATTTCGATTGGATTGAAGATTACAAAAGACAAGAATTTCGGACAAGGAAAGAAAAATAGTACTTATTCGCATTCATGAAGTGACTTATGAATATCAACTAGAATTTACTCACTTTTTCGATGATGCAACTAATATGTATTGGACTACCAACATCGACATGATGATCGCTTGAACCACCAACAATATGAGCTTCTGGTACTACTATGTTGAGGATGACGAAGTGTGACATTATGCCAGTGCCCGTCGATACCTGTAACAATATAAGAGGTATGAAATATTATTTGCAGTTCAAAAAATGCAATGATTGACACAGGCCAAGTACAAGTGAAATACAACAGGCCTCTCATTTGATGTATCTAAATCAGAGTTTAACAATGCACTTTTAGGGTCAAAAAATGATCTGATTGAGCTCAGTTACGAGCTAACAACCTGGCTGGATTATAAAAGCTGGTATGTATCAAGTCCAGCCTAATGCCGTTTAAAAAAGTTTTTGATTCGGTTTGATAGTATGAGTTTTATCCTTGACGTCGTGTTCAGCTTCATCATTTCCTGTCCCATCTTCAGTCTGGGAATTTATCTAAGACTTTCACTTTTACTGCCTTGACCTAGCCTCTCCTACTTTTCGACTTAGGTCTAGTCTGATCAATTACCTCCTCTTCGTCTACCTCTACCTTGATAATTGCCTCCTCTCACACGGGTTAAAAATCTCAACTTTCCAAGGGATATCAAGTATCGATATCGAAATTAGAATACTAAAATTGACCCTTAGAGTAATTTCATTGCGTAAACTTTGTTTTTGAGGCACGGGTGGAATAGACCAATTTCTAGCCTAACGCCTTTTGTCTGGAATGAGTGAAGATCTGGCCTAAGTGGTTGAGCATAACGAATTTTCAGTAAGATTCGAATGAGGCAAATTCTAGCCTGACAACTTTTGAGTATGGGTGAATGGCCTGGATTTCAGCTCAAGACTATAGAGAACTGAGAAAATTGAAATGTCCGTATTAAAGGCCTCTCTCCGTATTAGCATAGTTTTAATACGGAGTCGCACCATTAATACGGAGTCCGGACTAGAGAATTGAGAAAATTGAAATGTCCGTATTAAAGGCCACTCTCCGTATTAGCATAGTTTTAATACGGAGTCCGGACTAGCTGTCCGTATTAGCGAGTAAGTTACTCTAGGGCTATTAGCTTTAAATTCTTCAGAATAGGCTTCTACGAACCCAAGGAGGGGGCGAATAAGCGGATGCAAGTGAGCTACCCAAAAGCTATTAGCTCAAAAAACCTGACTGGAACTAAACAGTGTGCGCTGAAAAGATGCTAACTGTTGAACGAAAAACTCCGGGAGGACTCCGCGACAATTTCATGGAGTTCCCTGGTTGACCGTTAACATCTTTTTGGCGCACCTTATATACCAAGGGAAGCTCTCTAAAAGCTATTAGCTTGAAATAGTTCCAAGTGGACTCGTTTTAGACTAAAGAGAGGTTGAACGTGCGGAGCAAATGAGTACCCCAGAAGCTATTCAGCTTGGAATATTTCTATATATAATTATACTAACACTCAACAACAATATACTGAGAAAGAAAATTCGTGAATCATGATCTTCATTCATTTGGCTCCACCTAAATTTTTTTTTTCTCTCAAGACCGCAATTACCATTGTTTGTCTTACGCTACTTTGTATCCATATGAATTTTTATACATGGCACCCGAGGCTACAAAATCCTATTATGAGCACTTTATAGTGGAAGCCAAAAGTACACAAATTTTCGTCTCAAAAGTTGCTTTTTGCAAATTTGGAAACGACTAATTAGGATCAAAACCCCAAAGAATCATTTTCCATTTTGTCTGAAGAAAAAAAAAAAAAAGCTTACGCAGCCGCGTAAGCAACACACGACTTTTCACCCTCGCCTGAAACTAAGCATTGTGCTTAAATCCTAACTTCAGAACTCCAACTTATTCTACAAATTATTTCCTTTATGAGACTCAGATATTCTTACTATCCCTCGCCCCCTCATTCATTATTGATCATCACCGATTCTCTAGCATCATTTGATGTTATCATCAGCCGCCCCTCTCTTCATCAAGGCATAAGCTGTTGAATTCACGCTCTGATTGCTTTCTTCTATTTCAACTCCTTTCATTTAATATTCTTCAATTGCATATCTGGCCACAAGAGCATCCCAAAAAACAAAAAGATTGGACAGCCAAACAGGCAACCAACAACTCATCAGCCGACTCTCCAAATCACATTCACAAATACATCATCAATGCCTGGTTCAATCATTGGTCTAACCTCAAATCACCTCCAAACTAGCTATTCAACTATAACAATATTCCAATCCCTTGAGACTCCTTGAATCAACTCACTCGCAGAGGAGAAATAATCATCACTAGCCTCAGAATCAGTCATCCCTTATAATAAAATAACGCAGCTTTGTTTACATCTTTGTTTTGAACGGACCGTTCGACCGTACGACCGTCGATCGTCAACCGTCAACCGTCGACTGATCAAAGTCAGCGCTCATTGGTTCCTATCATAAACGGCCAAGCCACCTGATTGGTGAAAGCGAGCAAAGCGAGCACTATGCAAAACTGCTGATGATAGTGCATTTTTCTGAAAGAAACCGTGTTGATAAATTCGGATATTGTTGTAGATTTAGGTAGACTAATTGCATTCCATTATTCTTTTAATATATTTATTACGGTGCAAAAATAGTGTGTTTCATTTCAATAGGAAGTGTACAAAATTTCACAAAGCTAAAGGTAAGCACTACAGTCCAAGTTTTGGAGAAGGTGATATGCTATGATTGCTTATTGATTACCAGAAAGCACAAAACAGAAGTTTGTCGCATTTGCCTCTAACACTCAAAGATAAAGTAAGATATCTTTCAACTTCTGTAAATGATTTGTTTCCTAAGTACTAAAAGCAAAATTGATCATATGTTTGCGCAGCTGTTAGTCCAAGCTTTGGAGGTGACACGCTAGGATTACTTATTGAGTTACCAGAGTTCAAGTTTTGGAGCTGAAGCTGATACGCTAGAATTCTTTATTGAGTTACTAGAAAGCAGAAGTACATCGCATTCACCACTAACACGCAAAGATAGAGTAAGAGTCCAAGTTTTGAAGCTGAATGTGATACGCTAGCATTCTTTATTGAGTTACCAGAAAGCAGAACTACGTCGCATTTGCGACTAACACTCAAAGATAGAGTAAGATATATATACAATCGTTCAACTTCTGTAAATGATTCGTGTTCTATTTACTGAAACCAAAATTCAACATGTGTTTGCGCAGCTGTTTGTCAAGTTTAAAAGTCATTTCAAGTTTTGGAGCTGATGAAGGTGATACGCTAGAATTCTTTATTGAGTTACCAGAAAGCAGAACTACGTCGCATTTGCGACTAACACTCAAAGATAGAGTAAGATACAATCGTTCAACTTCTGTAAATGATTTGTGTTCTATTTACTGAAACCAAAATTCAACATGTGTTTGCGCAGCCGTTTGTCAAGTTTGAAAGTCATTTCAAGTTTTGGAGCTGATGAAGGTGATACGCTAGAATTCTTTATTGAGTTACCAGTAAGCAAAACTACGTCGCATTTACCACTAACACTCAAAGATAGAGTAAGATACAATTGTTCAAGTTCTGTAAATGATTCGCGTTCTATTTATCTTCAGATAAATGAATTTGTTTGTTTGTTCTTTTGTTTCAGATAGAAAAGAGATTCAACATCAATTGTTTATCGCGGAAGAAATTTTTTTTTTTTTTTTTCATGTTATTTGTTTTGATTGAATTTTTGTTCTTACGTGTACTCTGTACTTCAGTGTTACATTGAAGAGAGAAAGAACTTTTTGTAAATTTTTAGCGTTATACATTATTTTTCAGAAGAAAGTTTGACTTCTGCTTTCAAAAAAAAGCTTAGCATTTTTTGAAGAGTTTTTACATAGAATTTTGGAAGAAAGTTTTCAACATCTTCTGTCTTTTGAAAAAAAGCTTGGCATTTTTCAAAAAGAATATCCCATTGAAAAGGAAGAAAGTGTAACATCCTCCAAATCAATGGAAAATAAAATTAAGAATGAATATTGATTTTGAACAGTCATACTTAGTAAAAAATGAAAAACAGGAATGGTTCAAAGCCTTGCCTGTACCTGGAGATGGAAATTGTTTTTTTCACTCCATTTCATATTTTACGAAGGAGAATCATACAACAATAAGACGCAAATGTGTTGATTTAATAAAAAAAGATAGAAATTTTTTTGCAAATTTTGTAGCAAACAAGAACATTGATGAATATGTTAAAAAAATGTCTAAATTGAGTACTTTTGCCGAGCATATAGAAATGCTTTGTGTAAGTCGACTCTACAATTTGAATATTCGTTCGCACGTTGTTGACAAGGCTTTAGCAAATGTGAGTATAATGGAGAACTATCATAGCGACAAAGGTATTCAAACAATTGATTTAATGTATTATCAAAGACTTCACTTTTGGCCTTTAATCAGAATAAACACCAATGATTCATTAGAGTCATCATTACTCGATTTAGAAAATACCCATAATGATGAAGATTTTATTCTTTGTGAAAAAAGTGGGTCTGTACTTTCCACAGAAGAATATAACGCCAAATCAGCGCGAGATATTCGACTGGAAAAGCAAAGAATAGCATACAGAAAGAAAAAAATGGAAGAAACTCCGGAAGCACGAGAAATACGACTTAAAAAAAGACAAGAATATGATCGAAAATGTAGAGTAGATAATATGAAACGTAAACATGAAGATAATGTTTTGTCAAGATTAATAGCAATAAAATGCGATGAGCATGGAATAAATCAATCTGAAAAGAAATTTCATGGTATAAGAAATATTACTAATTACGATGAAATAATTGAGAACATTAGTGAAGAAATTGACAACTTCAGAGAGTGTTACGATGAAAGTATTAAGAGCACCGATGATTTAATAGAGTCATTATTACTTGATTTAGAAAATACCAACAATGATGAAGATTTTTCTTGCGAAAGAAGGAAGTCTGTAGTTTCCACAGATTAATAAAACGCCAAATCAGCGCGAGATATTCGACTGGAAAAGCAAAGAATAGCATACAGAAAGAAAAAAATGGAAGAAACTCCGGAAGCACTAGAAATACGACTTAAAAAAAGACGAGAATATGATCAAAAACGTAGAGATAGTATGAAACGTAGATATGAAAACAGCGTGTTGTTAGGATTATCAGAAAAAGAATGCGGTATGCATGAAGAATTAATAAGAAATATTAATAATAACGATGAAATATAGTTGACAACATTGTCGAAGAAGTTGGCAATTTCATTCACTGTCATGATGAAGACATTAATCATGACAAATATGTTTGTGAGAGAAACAGTTCACTAAGTTTTTTAAAAACATTGTTCAAGTTTAGCAATATGTTTTTTTTAGAAATGCTACCAAAGTAAACTTCATTTTAAAGTCGGGTTTGGTTAAAGTTTAGCAATATGTTTTTTTTTAGAAATGCCACCAAAGTAGAACTTATTTTATAGTCGGGTTTGGTTAAAGTTTAGCAATATGTTTTTTTTTAGAAATGCCACCAAAGTAGATCTTATTTTATAGTAGGGTTTGGTTAAAGTTTAGCAATATGTTTTTTTTTAGAAATGCCACCAAAGTAGAACTTATTTTATAGTTGGGTTTGGTTAAAGTTTAGCAATATGTTTTTTTTTTAGAAATGCCACCAAAGTAGATCTTATTTTATAGTAGGGTTTGGTTAAAGTTTAGCAATATGTTTTTTTTTAGAAATGCCACCAAAGTAGAACTTATTTTATAGTAGGGCTTGGTTAAAGTTTAGCAATATGTTTTTTTTTAGAAATGCCACCAAAGTAGAACTTATTTTATAGTAGGGTTTATTGGTTAAAGTTTGGCAATATGTTTTTTTTTAGAAATGCCACCAAAGTAGAACTTATTTTATAGTAGGGTTTGGTTAAAGTTTAGCAATATGTTTTTTTTAGAAATGCCACCAAAGTAGATCTTATTTTATAGTAGGGTTTGGTTAAAGTTTAGCAATATGTTTTTTTTTAGAAATGCCACCAAAGTAGAACTTATTTTATAGTAGGGTTTGGTTAAAGTTTAGCAATATGTTTTTTTTTAGAAATGCCACCAAAGTAGAACTTATTTTATAGTAGGGTTTATTGGTTAAAGTTTGGCAATATGTTTTTTTTTTAGAAATGCCACCAAAGTAGAACTTATTTTATAGTAGGGTTTGGTTAAAGTTTAGCAATATGTTTTTTTTAGAAATGCTACCAAAGTAGAACTTATTATTTATAGTAGGGTTTGGTTAAAGTTTAGCAATATGTTTTTTTTTAGAAATGCTACCAAAGTAGAACTTATTTTATAGTAGGGTTTGGTTAAAGTTTAGCAATATGTTTTTTTTTAGAAATGCCACCAAAGTAGAACTTATTTTATAGTAGGGTTTGGTTAAAGTTTAGCAATATGTTTTTTTTTAGAAATGCCACCAAAGTAGAACTTATTTTATAGTAGGGTTTGGTTAAAGTTTAGCAATATGTTTTTTTTAGAAATGCTACCAAAGTAAACTTCATTTTAAAGTCGGGTTTGGTTAAAGTTTAGCAATATGTTTTTTTTTAGAAATGCCACCAAAGTAGAACTTATTTTATAGTAGGGCTTGGTTAAAGTTTAGCAATATGTTTTTTTTAGAAATGCTACCAAAGTAGAACTTATTTTATAGTAGGGTTTGGTTAAAGTTTAGCAATATGTTTTTTTTTAGAAATGCCACCAAAGTAGAACTTATTTTATAGTAGGGTTTATTGGTTAAAGTTTGGCAATATAATTTTTTTTTTAGAAATGCCACCAAAGTAGAACTTATTTTATAGTAGGGTTTGGTTAAAGTTTAGCAATATGTTTTTTTTAGAAATGCTACCAAAGTAGAACTTATTATTTATAGTAGGGTTTGGTTAAAGTTTAGCAATATGTTTTTTTTTAGAAATGCTACCAAAGTAGAACTTATTTTATAGTAGGGTTTGGTTAAAGTTTAGCAATATGTTTTTTTTTTAGAAATGCTACCAAAGTAGAACTTATTTTATAGTAGGGTTTGGTTAGAGTTTAGCAATGTTTTCTTAACTAAATTTCTTCATAGGAGCAGTACTTTTCCTCTTTTACCAATAAATAGAACATAGTCTGTTTTTTTTTGTGTTAGTTAATTGTCATTGTTTTGAGTCGGTTTTTCTGAAAAAATTTTTCAAAGTAAAAAAATCAGTTTCTAATCCCAAAATTGGTACTCACCTGCAGCTAGCGGCTGTCGTCGACGCGGAGCGACGACGCAACAGACGCTAGTTCTAGATATTGTGTTTGACAATCATTATGCCCCGCAATGTATTCCAGCAATTGACTCAGATTCAGTCATTCGAGACTCACACTCACCCCTCTCATCACATATCCTTTCCTGCAACCCTCATCGGACTTCGTTTAAGAAACCGTGAGTTTTTCAAGTATAGACCAGTAAGTGGGGCGCTACTTTGATCCCGCCTTTCCTCCAGCAAATTTCATATGATGAGGTAAATTATGATAGAAAGAATAGAAATTCCATCTGATGACGTCGTTTGGTGAGCAGTTCTGTCGTCATCAAAGAGACTTTTGAATGATCGTAGAGTAAACGTTTTCTTCTTCCAATCTGAAGCCTTGGAAAAATTTCGAATTCTGACAATGAGCTACACAATAAATATATATTAGGCTGTGTATGACCTTATCGAGGAAGGCAGTCGCTTCTATGAATGTTGCAATTTTTCCTGTACTATTTACGATAATAATAGCCTGAAGTTCGGCACTTCATGTCCAGGGAGACAGCATTGATTTAAAAAAATGAAACTAGATCAGAAGGTTGATTTAGAGCTAGAGGCCTTGATAAGTTGGCTAATGTGGTCTACTTTCTCGACTCTACAGTTACCAAAAGTCATCAATTTTAAAAAAAATAGAGGCCAGAATATTATTTTATGGTCTTTTTGCCCTACAAATATTTGATACTGAATTACCATCGGGAATGAAAAAACTTCCGCACTTGCCGAAAATATAGCTGCTACTTCATCGTTTCACATTTGCTTGCAGTCGAGCATTAAGCTTAAATCCTATTTTCAGAACTCCAACTCATTCTATAAATCGTTCTCTCAATAAGACTCACATATTCTCACCATCTCTCGCTCCTCTAATTCATTCTTGATCATTCATCACTGATTCTCTAGCATCAGCCGATGTTATACTCAGCCACTCCTCTCTTTATTTACGCACGAGCTGTTGAATGCACGCTCTAATCGCTTTCTTCTATTCCAAGTCCATTTTAATATTCTTCATCTGCATACCTGGCCAGAAGAACATCTCAAGAAACGAAAATACCGGAAAATCAGCCAAACAGGCAAAAAATCATCATTCACCTCTCCAATCACGTTTACAAATACATTATCCATGTCTGGTTCAATCATTGGTCTAACCTCAAATCTTTTCAAACAAGCTATTCAAAATTAAAAATATTCCAGTTCCCTAAGACTCATTAAATTAACTCACTAGCAGAGAAGAAATAATCATCACTAACCTCAGAATCAATCATTCTAGACTCACACTCACCCATCTCATCACAAATCCTATGCCTCTTTGATATTCTCATTGCAATCCTGATGCTCCCCTCCCGAAATCAATCAACATATCTTTTCTTGCCGCAAATTAGCCTCACTACGCAACTCCTTACTCACAATTACATAGAAGCACTACCAGATAACTCTCAACGATCAAATTCCCTTTCCCGCATCTCAACTCAATAACACCGCCGTGCGTATAACCCTGATGACAGGCCCGTAGGAGTATAATTTAAATAAAAGAAAATTGATAAAATGAAAAAAATAAATAAATAAATAATAAAATGAAAGATAACAGGATTGCCGCACGAATACTACACTTACACACAAGATTCATTCATAACAAACTCAACAAGAAGGATCATATCCTTATGTGAGTGAACAGGTAACTCAAACAATGAATGAAACTACGACTACACTGACAACCTATGTAATATCAAAGGTTACCCTTGGCTCTTCATGACAAAAGCGACTACCTGAAGTGTTATACTACAAAATATTGGTAGCTCGAGTATTTGCAAATTTCCTCAAATCAGTTTACGCTTGAATTTGAGATATCTCAGGAACCAGGCATTGTATCAACACCAAGTTTTCATATTTATATTTTTAAAGAAGTAAATTAGAATTTATCAACATTTAAAAAAAAAATATCCAGCCATATCAGAGTTATGGGGGTAGAAAATTTTTTCAAAAATTGAGTATATCTCAAGAACTACTCATCCGATCCTAAAAAAAATGCACTTGCAAAACTTCAGATATAACACTATAACTTGGCCAAGTTTCAGAAAAATCCACCGAGTAGTCTCGGAGGAGAAGCCAGGACAAATTTTGATGTATATATATATATATAAGGAAACCTGAAATTTTTTTAATGATGTAGTGATGATCTACAACCTATGAAACGTCGAGAAAGTTCATTTCCCACTCTTTCTGCCACAATTGTGACGGGTGTAATACTCGCTTTTCTTACGAAAAGTCGGTAAAAGGAATATTACAAAGGGGGTGTGATCCTCGAAATTTTTTGTAATTCACTCAAGCTTTTGAATGTACTTGATGTAAGACAAACATTGATTAAATATTATTTTCTAGTTCATATTGAATGATATTGTAGGGTTTAAAGATAGAAGAATGACTGCCTCCTCACTTCACAATTTTCAGCAAATTTTATATTACGGTACAAACCACAAAATATGGAACGTTGCTCGTGCATACCAAAAATGCAAAATTTTGAATAAAGGTAAGGCCCGAATGTTCAAGCACAGTTGACAGTTTGAAACACCGTTTGATTTTACTTAGCCTGGATTCGCTTCCAGCCTGTGGGTTGAAAAGCACAATGCAATGCTAAAGAAGAAGCCACGGCATTGGTACCGAGAATCTAATGTAATTCTAAAGTATAACCGAAAACTCACTCAAATGAGATAGTTATTAGAACTGATGTGGAACAAAAGAAAATAAAGATGTAATAAAACACTCGGAGTAGAGGGCCAATGTACTCGAACCTTGAAAGTGAGTCCTATCGATTTGTCTATAATCATCCAAAAAGTATATGCTCCACGATACGACATATTTTATAAAATATTTTGGTAATAGTGCGCGTCGAATTTGAAAAATAGTCAATGGTTTAGCTTCGCTTTCAGTTATTGATAGCTTTGGGGCATTATCTTACTTGTACATTAGCGGAGGAAATCTGGCACAAATAGAAACTCACGATCCAGTAATATTATTTGCCAAGACGCTGAAAATTATGTTTGAATAAGCCATACTCCATTGTCTCACCCAAAACGAAAAGACATAAGTTTATTACGGTTATATCTACTAGTGATTACAATGAAAAAATATGAGGAATTGACAAATTCGTGTTATCATTCCATAAAACCAGCGGATAAAGAAGTATGAGTTGAAAAAAAAAAGGAAAAAAAACGAGTAGAAGGAGGGATCCTCGTACGCTGCATCTTTTGGTGGAGCGCAAAAGAGGAAAATATTCATTCTCGAATATAGTAGTCGGCGTAACATTTATAAAAGATTAATTTGAGCCATTGAAGAGTCACCGCCTAATGCGATGCGATGTACTAAGCTAAACTCAGTCGACGAAAGATTGTACAAATTCTACCATATATTACATCCTTTTAGGTAAGATAGTTTTTCATTTTTGACCTACTAAACCGATGATCATTTTTCAAATGAGGAAAATCGTGACAAACGATATAGTAATAAAATTAGGATCGCATTGAACGTTGACCGATAGCACTTCCATAACAGGGAAGTGAAACAGGAAAAAGACGTAATAATTCATATCAAATGTTGAAAAATGTTGCTTAAAGTTTGTGCTTAATAATCCTCGAGTTTTTTTTGATATTTTTATCTTTTCCACTGCGCACTTTCTTTTCATTCTCGAAGAATATACGAAGACATCGAATTTAATGATGTTGCGAAGAAATGCCTTTAAAAATTATTTCGACGTAATTTTTCTTATTTCGTCTATCGAGTAAATAAAAAATGTTGACAAAATGCAAGTAAAATTGATACAAGTTCGTGAAAATGGGCGGAGGCGGTATGTAAACTTGACGCATTTCGTTCGTATGATAGAACGTAATCGCGTTCTCTTTTATTAAATGACCCTATAAATAGGGAAAAGATTAACATTTTTTACTTTCGTGTGCTTCTGGACTGCGCGCAATCGGCTCTATTTGGTATACAGACAAATATAATATCAAAAGAATAAAATATCATAGTTGAAGTTTAGTTGCGAGAAATTGCAGCGAAACAACCTGGCGCGGATTATGGAGAGGGGGGGAGGTCAACTCACGCCGGTGATTCTGCGCGAAAAAATTGTTTGCCCCTCCTTCCCTCGAGAGACCTTTCCCAACCCTCTAGATTTAGGAATTAGGAAGGATATTCCGCCCCCCTTGGATTCGCGCCTGAACAACAAGCAACATTAATTATCAATTAATCGCGGTAAAAGAGAACAAGCCGATGAAGAAGATCTAGCTTACATCACAGAGGATAAAAACTAACGCTTTCAACATGGATAATTTTCTCGACCAAGAATCGAGTAAAACTTCCCAAAATCCAGTCACAACTTCGCTATGGGGTCTCCCCAGACATGAGCTTGCTACTGGGTTCTTAAAAATTTACAAGTCAAAACCCAGTTACAAAATTTGCCATTGGGTTCTTGAAATCCCCAAGTTAGAAGCTAGACACGAATTTGCTTTTCGGTTTTGGAAAATTCACAAGTCAAAACCCAGACACAAATTCGCTATTGAGTCCTTAAAAATCCACGGGTAACGCCGTCATAAATTTGTACAAGTTGAAACTCAGGCCCAAATTCATCATTGGGTTCTTGTCCATCGGAAAGTGATGAAAATCCAGATATGTAATATTCACTGAGTTCTGAGTTCTTGAACATCAACAAATCAAAACACAGATACAAATTCGCTGTTAGGTTCTAAGAAATCTCAAAGTTGAAACGTATAGTCACAAATTTGTTATTGGGTTCTCAGAAATCCAAAAGTCACGACAAAGACACAAATTCGCCATTGTGTTCTCCAAAATTTACGAGTCAAAACCCAGCGCTGAACAAAGACATTCAGTATACCTGCAGCCAGAAAGACTGAACCAGTGTCAGCTCGAAAGTATGGCCATTAGCTGCGAACAAGTAATCCAAACCATGGAATACGACGTAAGACCAGAAACCCGAAACAAAATTGGAAAATTACTGTTGGACATCAAGGAGAGTCTGTGCCAAACCAATGACAGAACGCAAGTCATGCAGAGGAAGGTCACAGAAGATCCGACAGAACGACCTGATTTTGACAAAGGCGGACAAAGGCAACACGGTAGTATTAATGCATAAGGAGGACTACACCCAAAAAGTGGAGTCGCACACCGCAATTGATGGATACTAAGAGCTGACAAAGGACCCAACACAGAAATACCAAGAAGACCTGAAAGCTGTGTTGAAACAGAACGATGTATACCTGGCAATGGAGGGATGCTTATAATGAGCCCGGTAGCACCAAAACTTAAGGAGCTTGTAAAACTCCACAAAGCAAACCGTCCGATGAGACCCCTGTTCAATTGCATCCAATCACCATGCTACAAGATAGCAAAGATCGTAGCCACATTCTTGAAAGAAAACTACCAGTTTGCATCGAGAAAAATCATCAGAAAAAATGGTGAGCTGATGGAGCAATTGAACAAGTTGGAAATCAAGAGCAACGACAAGCTGATATCCTTCCATGTGACAAACATGTTCAGTACAATACCAAAGGAGGAACTTCTCACTCTGCTTAAAAAGAAAAGATATTATGGACCAAAGTACGCCATTATAGTGGCCAGAACTACTGCCGCTTCAATAACAAGTTCTATAGCCAGGAAAGGGGACTTGCGATGGGATCACCGCGGTCACCAATCCTAGTAGGGATATTCACGAATGATATGGAAAACAAGATATTGAAGAAGGAAGCAAGTTTGGAAACTCGATAAAAAACTGGGCCAGATATGTAGATGATATCTTAATTGTATGGACAGGCACTAATAGACAGGTCGACTTTGCTTTTGGAAATTAATGTGATGAATGAGAGCATCAAATTCACAGTGGAAAAAGGCAACGAGGCCATCAACTATTTGGACCTTACACTCACACTGAATAACAATAGGATAGAATCCAAAATCTACAGAAAGCCTACGCACACAGACACCATCATCCCAAATGACTCCTACCACCATCCCAGGCACAAGTTAGCGGCTCTTCAGAACTGCTGCTATCGAGCTATTTCTGTACTCAAGAACAATGAAGAGAAGAGGAAAGAAATCGAGATGGTGAAGCAGATCGCAGAAGCCAATGACTACCATAGAGGTGTGGCGGAGATACCAGACTTAGAAAAATACACAAACAAAGTCATAAAGGCATTCAATGGCTATGATGTAAATGGGAGTATACAAAATAACCCATTCGTTCGACATGATTTTCATTCGCTTTTGGAGCTTCCTGATATCACTGATTGTTGAGTAAAATTAAAAACGATTCCCTCGTCCAGTGTTGTACGTCATAGCTACGAAGTGGAAGTGCACTTTTTTATAATGACTGATCCTCTCATCATCGCTACGACAGCGCATTCGAACATCAGCCACACAAGCAGTCTTGAGCATACCATGGGACGAATGTACATTATACAACGTATTTTTCGCATCAAAACAATTTGACCTCGTTGACGAGTTCCAAAACTTTAAAATGTAAATTTGACGACTGTCTCAACGCGAGTAAAGGTAGAGGAAGAAGCTTTTGTGGCATTGGTATAAATGTACCTTTTATAATACTAATTTGAACGTGACCGATGGTATATGCTTTCGTACGCAGAAATAAAAATCTCACTGATTTCACTACTGAGAGGTACAAGGCACATCGACGATAAACTCCCATAGCCCAAAAAAAGAAAAAAAGAAAAAGCTCCAGGGAAAAAATCGTTTCGGACTCCATTTTCTCTTCAATTTCGGCAACTAGGTCATAGCGAACTCATTTTTTCTCGCTCGAAATCTCCGTAATTCGCCTACAGTATATATTCTAGATTAAACTCTACTCTACACGACCTTGCAAAAATCTTACGAATTCTTTATAATTATATTGATGTACGTTGATACAAATATTCAGGAAGTCGTTAGAGTGATCAAAATATTCGTAGGTACCTAAGATAAGCGCTACTTCAACGCAGCTGTTTTAGATTGCCCGACCATCAAGCAGGAAATACAGTTGTACATAGCTGCGTGAAATCTCGTTTATATTTTCCGTGAGGGTGAATTCGCATTTTTGTATATTTTCTTGAATTCGAAAGGAATCCCGACTTTTATGATAACACACGTTCTTTAAAGTTTTTCCAGGTTAAAATACGGTTCTAGAAGTATCCAACTCCGGGTTGCCATAGAACGCTAAAACGATACAGACGTGAGGGTTATTTCTGCTTGGTGATAAATGTCGCAATAGCCCTCTTAATAAAACCCAGTTCTATATACATACATATACGAGTACGCTTTGCCAAAGCATTCCAGTCATACATCTCTCACATCCGTTTTTTCTTTCTGTCGTTTTTTCCCCTCCGGGCAGTATTTTTTTTTTTTGCTCCCTCTCCTCCAACTCCACA
The DNA here is from genome assembly GCA_035079395.1 of Aspidiotus destructor. NCBI lineage: Eukaryota > Metazoa > Arthropoda > Insecta > Hemiptera > Diaspididae > Aspidiotus > Aspidiotus destructor. The sequence goes on along the minus strand of JAVHKZ010000003.1, from coordinate 1,205,181 downwards.
AGCGGGATATTATTTTCTTTTTGCATTTCATTCTCATTATATGGAGAACCGATAAAGACAATAAGGTTGATTTTTTATGGGAGGAATGCTTATTCTTGTTTTTTTATTATTTCAAACGGTCTCGGGTTCCGAAAATATCTAGAAAGAAGGTAAAGACAAACTTTTGAATCTAAATCTTTGTCTTCTCCTGTTTTCACCCAAGTGCCTTATTAAATGTCATAAATTTCTATTTTCGATAAGACATAAATCTAATATTATCTAGCTACCTTTAGATGATATGTACACGGAATCTGAAACACATAGCCTTTTTTTCTTCTTCTTCTTCTTTTTAGATGCAATTAATCATTCAGTCCAAAAACTTGGTTCTAAAAAGTTCATTCCAATGTAATACTATTCATTGATGGGTAGTTTTAAAAAATATCAAGTCTTTCATTGGAGTTTAGACTGCCACACGCCCTTACCCAATAAGACTTTATTTTCGCGATCCGTTTTGTCCAGGAAAGTAGACTTTAAATCTCAAAGAAAGAGAAATGAATGAATTTGCCCACGATCGATGTGTGACTCCGTGTAAACGTAAAATGAAGTGCAGGAAATCAGTACTTAGGTCTAAAAATGAGGCCATAATTATATCATTATTTTAAAATAGGTTTGAATAATAGTATAGTACTGGGAAAGAATATTGGTGTAGGAAAAATAGTTTTGTTTCTTAAATTTAATTCAAGTATCATAGCTATCACGTCCACTTGAGACTCCCAAAGTCTTAGAAATAAAGAATGCGACAGTCGTAAGCGGCTTCGGTACTTTCTGGGTCGGCAAGGCAAAAGCACATACGCAACCGCAAAAAAAAAGAAAAACACCCGGAAAAATGTGTTGTGACGTCACCCAGTTTATACATATATTTTCTTATTTTACTTCTGCATAGCAATTTACAAATTTTGGAAGTTTTTCATTATCGTAATTTTTCTTGGTACCTCAACAATCATAAAATACTGCGTATATTCTTTGACCAGCCTTTCTTGGTTTCCAGGTCTGAGTAGGACTAGAAGTTACAAATATCTTGGGTCTCAGGATTTCTGAATCTCTCAAACTCCTTATCTCATTAGTAAAAACGAAACTCCAGAACTTTTGGGTCACAATTTTCTGTGTTCCAATAATTCGAGAGAAAGAAGAGTAACTTACAGTCAGGGAATAGAATGGAAAAAAGAAAAACCCAAGAGACTTGGATACTGAGGCGCTCAGCGACTCAGTCTTGTTTTTGGTATGTTTCATGTCTTTCCTCTAACCCTACCCCAATCTCGAAGTATGCGTCCGGGCGTCCGCAAGACCACGACTCTGGGACTTTTAATGTCAAACTTTAGACCCGACTATAATTTATCTGCCAGTTGTGGTACTTCTTTCTGTATGCCAGCGGTGGTACTATATTTTAGATGGCAGTGGCGGTACTTCTTCCCATATGCCAGCATTGGTACTATATTTCATATGTCAGCACTGGTACTATATTTTATATGCCAGTGAGGGTACTTTTTTCAATAAGCCAGCATTGGTAATATATTTCATATGCCAGCTGCGGTACTATATTTTAGATGGCAGTGATGGTACTTCTTCAAATATGCCAGCTGTGGTACTATTTTCCATGTGCCAGCCCTGGTAATTTTTACATGTGTCAGCTGTGATACTCTTTTTATATGTCAGTGTTTGTACTATTTTCAATAGGCCAGCATTGGTACTATATTTCCTATGCCAGCTATGGTACTGTATTTTATATGCCAGTGGTGGTAATTTTTTCAATAGGCCAGCGTTGGTATTATATTTCATATGCCAGCTGTGGTACTATATTTTATATGCCAGTGGTAGTACTTTTTCCAAAGGGCCAGCATTGGTACTTCATATGCCAACTGTGGTACTATAATTTATATGTCAGCGATGGTACTAACTTAAACGCCAGCTGTCAGCTGCGGTACGTCTTTCCATATGCCAGCAGTAGTACTGTTTTCCATTGGCAGCACTGGTACTATTTTACATTTTACAGCGGTGGTACATATTTTCAAACGCCAGCTGTGGTACTATATTTTAGATGGCAGTGGTGGTACTTCTTCAAATATGCCAGCTGTGGTACTATTTTCCATGTGCCAGCACTGGTAATTTTCCCATGTGCCAGCTGTGGTACTCTTTTTATATGTCAGTGTGTTTGTACTATTTTCAATAGGCCAGCATTGGTACTATATTTCCTACACCTGCTATGGTACTGTATTTGATATGCCAGTGGGGGTACTTTTTTCAATAAGCCAGCATGGGTACTACATTTCATATGCCAGCTGTGGTACTTCCTTCCATATGCCAGCAGTAGTACTGTTTTCCATTGGCAGCACTGGTACTATTTTACATTTGCCAACGGTGGTACTCTTTTTATATGCCAGTGTTTGTACTCTTTTCAATAAGCCAGCATTGGTACTATATTTCATATGCCAGCTAAGGTACTAATTCCCATATGCCACCATTGGTAATTTTTACATGTGCCAGCTGTGGTACTCTTTTTAAATGCCGGTGCTGGTATTTATTTCAATAAGCCAGGATTGGTATTATATTTCCTATGCCAGCTGTGGTACTTCCTTCCATATGCCAGCAGTAGTACTGTTTTTCATGTGCCAGCACTGGTACTATTTTACACATGCCAGCGGATGTACATGTTTTCAAACGCCCGCTATGGTCCTATATTTTAGATGGCAGTGGTGGTACTTCTTCCCATTTATATATGCCAGCATTGATACTATATTTCATATGTCAGCTGTGGTACTATATTTTAAATGCCAGTGGGGTACTTTTTTCAATAAGCCAGAATTCGAACTATATTTCATATGCCAGCTGCTGTACGTCTTTCCATATGCCAGCAGTAGTACTGTTTTTCATTGGCAGCACTGGTACTATTTTACATTTGCCAACGGTGGTACATATTTTCAAACGCCAGCTGTGGTACTATATTTTAGATGGTTACACATGCCAGCGGATGTACATATTTTCAAACGCCCGCTGTGGTCCTATATTTCAGATGGCAGTGGTGGTACTTCTTCCCATATTCTAGCTGTGGCACTATTTTCCATGTGCCAGCACTGGTACTACTTTATATATGCCAGCATTGGTACTATATTTCATATGCCAGCTGCACAGTCTTTCCATATGCCAGCAGTAGTACTGTTTTTCATTGGCAGCACTGGTACTATTTTACATTTGCCAGCGGTGGTACATATTTTCAAACGCCAGCTGTACTATTTTCCATGTGCCAACACTGGTAATTTTTACATGTGCCAGCTGTGGTACTCTTTTTATATGCCGATGTTTGTACTTTTTTCAATGAGCCAGCATTGGTACTATAGTTCATATGCCAACTGTGGTACTATATTTTATATGTCAGTTGTGGTACTTCTTTCTGTATGCTAGCGGTGGTACTTACTTTCAAACGCCAGCTTTGGTCCTATATTTTAGATGACAGTGGTGGTAGTTCTTCCCATATGCCAGCTGTGGTACTATTTTCCACGTGCCAGCACTGGTACTATTTTATATATGCCAGCATTGGTACTATATTTCATATGCCAGTGGTGGTACTTTTTTCAAAAAGCCAGCATTGGTAGTATATTTCATATGCCAGCTGCGGTACTTCTTTCCACATGCCAGCAGTTGTACTGTTTGCCATTTGCCAGCACTACTTTCGCATACAATTAGCGAAGAACGAGAACATATCATTGGATAGATTGAAACCTGCGCACATGCTGGAAGACTACTGTTCCACACCACCAACACTCAAGCAGGATGCAGTCAAATCAGGAGAACCATCAAACCTACAACAACAACCCATCATAACCCAGTCAGGACGCATTATGAAACCCAATTCAACATTTGAGCATGCAGTTCAGAAACATCACAAACGTGTCACCTTTGCCAACCAAGTCGCAATACATTATATTCCAAAGATACCACACTCCAGTCATCCACAGAACCAATCTCCTTTTAGCCAATAACAACTTCCAAATTCCAAAAAAAAATAAACAAACTAAAATGTTGATTCGCGTGAGTCTTAATTCATCGACTTGAGTACTGCGCTAGAAAGATTTTCTGGCGTAGCCAAATTAATAAAGATCCTGTTGGTAGTATGCTCCGATCGTTCGCCCCGCTTCTGGGTAAGTCTACTTTAGTATATTTCGGGCTGATGAGATTAGGGAGCCTCACCCGCTCCGCTCGCTCACCCCGCTACATGGTCTAGTATAACTCTACTTTAGTATATTTTAGGGTGATGGGATTAGGGGGTTTCACTTGCGTATATTAGCCCTAGTCTCATATCTGATATTTCCTGGAAGATTGTGAATTTTCACATCAAAAGGTATGCTGTATTTTCTTTTAGCTACGCGAACATTCTCGCATTTCTTGATCACCTCCTCTACCTTCCCAGATTCAGAGTACCATAATAGTACAGCTCCGATGGGGTAGCGTACATGACTCCTGATTCCAGCTGTTTGTGGGTCAAGAATTTCTTTTATCTCCATTGTTGGGAATGATTAGCACATTGTTCTTCTCCATAATTCTTGTCCTTTGCATTGGTTGGTTTCTTGCCGCTGATACTTTTGATGCAGGAGGAGGTCCCCGATCAATAGTTCTTCTTTCCTTCTTCTGTGTACTTAGTACCATTGCATAATTGCGTCTTGGACTAACCCCTACATTAGGTTATCTATAGTCTATCGCACTATGCATTGACTCAACGGTGGTCATTTCTTTGATAGGCAAGGTGCCTTGATCTACTTTCATGGAGTTGATAGTCTCCTTAAACTGTATGAATTCTTGATCCTTTTCCAGGAGCTTACTATTTAGCATAGCAAAGTCTTTCTTCAGTTGTTCATGAGATTAGAGGAGTGAACTATATTTACTTGATAACTGTGTTTAGTTAGATCTATTAGCGTACTTTGCTAGTTCTTGTTTCAGTAAAGTATGATTCACAATATTGTTCTGGATGATAGGAGGTAGGCTTTCGAAGAGCTCTCCATTTTTTATTTGTTTTTCTTGCGAGTCATCTTCAAAGTTTCTCTTATCATTATCTAGTATTTCTTCCTTGTTTCTCCTGCGATGGCGTGCTTCTCGCTCATTCACTACTTTCACCTGATTGAGAGATGTTGGTCTTGGTACATTGATTGGACTGACTGTTCTTGTTGGTGCCTCATTACTTGCTGACGATCCATGTGGCGCTGATCTGCTTACGCTCACATGTACCGGGTCTCCAGATCTGAACTGGGGGGGTCTTCTTTTTCTTTGGTCGCAAATTTTATATTTCCTTGTGTGCGTATTGCTCAAAGAATGAGGGGTGATTGAGATAGTTCTCCTTCTGGCTTCGGTTACAGGAGGGCGCAAGATTTCCACTCCCTAGAAAAAAACCCTGTGACTTTGATGTGGTGGAGACTCTCCAAATTAGTGGATGAGGAAGAGTGAGGGTCCCACCAGCACCTCTGTTTCCAGATAGGCCCGTAGATAGTGGGGTGGTTGTGGGCCATACTTGCCTCAAAGTCAACTAGCATATGAGGTAGGACAATTCATGTTGTGTGCCTCCTCACCTCGGCAAGGTAGCAGCTAGACTTGACACGACCACACGAAAGAAAAAGGCAAGAGGAACGTGAAGGGAGTGCTTAAGCTTAGTTGTAAACTCACATTTGTGAGACTTCAAGGAATCTCATCAATGAGAGCTGACAGCTAACCTAAGAACCTAATTTTAACAAGAGTTCCCCTCACTCGACTGTCTGAACACGAAAATTTTCACTTTCAAGTAGCTAAGATTTTAAACTATAGATTTTTCTGTGCCTCGAAATTTTTTCTTCTCTTTTATTCACTTCAATTTTACTATTTTCAAGTTTTAACCATCAAAAAGGAAACATTAGTCCATAATTTCAGTAGAGTGCACTCATTCAATAACCAAATTTTTAAAAAAAAAATCCTGCACGCTCCGATAATCTTGCGGTTACATTGGCGTTTTCGTTATTGAAATAGTACAAATAGTCACACAGATACGCTTTTGAACTTTTACAACGAGATCCCATTTCAAAGCTTAAATAAATTTTGAAAAACGCTAGGAGTTTTATATACGTAGTTCGTTTTCGCCTCTTCTGTTTTAAACTCTTTGTAAACCTAATTCGTAAAATCGAATATTCAAATATTTGAAATAAATTTGGTTTATTCTTGAAACGAGACCTAGAGTAACGCGGACGAACATCATATCGCGCGCCAAATCATATAGTAGTTTAATTAATTTTCAAATTCGCATATTGTGATTCCCGTCTGTACCGGACTGTTGTCTTTCTCTTTTTAGAATTGATTCACTCACAAAATCGATGCAAAATAAAATAATATGCATAATTGCGTGATCATAAAAATTAAAAATTTTGTTACAAATGCGGCTCAGTATCTTCTTACGAAGTAGATCAATTTTCAAATTTATGATTTTTCAACACGGTAAAAATTATACGAATGAAGAAGAAAGAACGTAAAATAAAGGTGTTAGATAGGAAAAAATAAATTATATGCCCAGATGGAAATAAGACTGAAATGATTCGTATTCTGTCGCGTCGCGTATAATCTTTGAAATGATTGCAACAAAAAAGGCTAAAGAGATAAATCACTGAAATGGAAACAAAAACGAAAAGTCGGCGGTAACTTTCAACATTGAATTAGAGGAAAATTCAAAATAAGACAAAGCAATTCAGCCTTTTCTTTGATCGCAAGTCGTAGGAAAAAAAAATAAAAGAAAAGTCAACATAAGAAAAAATGAATAAATAAATAAATAAAATTCTGTACAAAAAGAAATGATTTTACAATTTTTCCAACACGTCGCTGCGACTATATGTCTCTGGAAAATAACATAAAATCTTGTTCTGAGAAAGTTAAAAACAGTTTTGCACGAGATTAAATTTTGTCTGTCTTTATAATTGAGTAAGTTCAAAACGAACAAATTATTCAGCTACTATCGTTATGTGGTTGGTACTTTGATAATTTTCTTTTGTCCTAGTTATGCTTTACAGCGAAGGAAAAAAAAAAGAAAAAGATAAAAGAAAGGAGAAAGAAAAAAAAAAAAAGAAGCGACAAATCCCAACATTTTTTTTCCTTCAAATCGTCGATCCGTTGTCACTATAGCTCGTTTTCTCATTTTCTGTCGTAACGCAAAAAATTAAAATACGAGCGTAGGAAATCAAAAAACTGAAGTAAAACTTTGGTAAACAAAATCCAAGTATTATTGCTGAATGACAAAAATTCGAGGAGTGAAAAAAAGTGTATACATATATTCAATTTTAGGACATCGTTAACTTTATTTTACGAGAGAAATTGCTACACTCTGAGAAAATAATATGTGAAGAGGACAAAACTCGAGTGGTTTGAATACTCGCTGACATCATGACAAACGTGCGAATCTTTGCGACTAATTTTGCCCTGGAATTCTAAAGAAAAGATTTTCGAATGATTTCAATTTGCGCACTTAAGTACTGTTATTAATTAAAGAAGATTAGGTACATGTGGCGCGTAAGACTCAATGAGTAATTTCTTTTTTTTCTCTCGTTGACGTAGCCTACTCGTACAATTGAGAAAAAAAAAATTTTAAAAGAGTCCGAAGTACTCGTGAATCAAATCTAATTTCCTCCCTCGTTTTTTCTTACATACAAAATAGAGTTAACTGGTATCGACCGCAACTGGAAATATATGCTAGTCTTTAACCGTCATTTATCACTTTTTGTTTCCAACCTACCCTTTTAGGTGAGTCCGGGCGATGGGAAAGGTAAGCGCGAAGAAAAAACAATACGACACTCTAACCGCGACCGTAATTTATAAGTACACGTTCAAAATTACCACATCAAAAACGTTTTTTATTCAAAAAAGTTTCATTATTCACACTCCCTTGACACGCTTTTCGACGATCACCGAGCAAAAGTTGACGTCGCTTTCGGTAGTCAACAATCGCAAGAAAATTTGAGTTATCGTTCGCTGGTGATTTTTCAAGATGCATATTTCATTCTTAGGCGGCCAGTTATTTCAGTCGAGAGCCTTTTATTTAGGTCAATTCAGCTCTTATAGAATTATTCCAGGGTCATTCACTCATTTTGAAATCATTCAAAGATTTTGCATACTTTTCCGGTACTGTAGTTAACAAACTTGACAAACAGAACAGACGGGAAGTCGTTAAACTACTGCAGGTGACACCGGTGGGACATTGATTTTCTTCGATTGCCAAGGGCTAGATTTTTTTTTCAGTGGCCTGCCTTCAGGGCTATGAGTTCGGAAAAATTATGTTCAGATGCGTGAGAGGAAGTTGACTTGATGTAGAAAGTTGAATATGTTGGGGATGGAGGGAAAGTCGTCTGATAGTGCCTCTTTATGATTGTGAGGGATGGTTCAGGAATTGCGGAGTTGGGTTAAGTTAAGGCAGCTGAATATGTGTTGAACGGATAGGAATTAGATTCACGATGAGGGTACGCGAGAGGTATAAGATGAGAGATGAGATGGGAGAGTGAGTCTCGTGTGGCCGATTCTGAGACGGGTGATGACTATTTCTGCTCTGCGTGTCAACAGATTGAAGAGTCCGACGGAATAGGAATATGTATTTTTAATTTGGGCTAGCTTGTTTGAGTGTGATTTGAGGTTAAACGACTGAGGAAACCATGCTTGAGTGAGGAATTTTTTGATATGTTCGGACAGATCGGAGCGTGAGGGGAGGAAAGAGCGGTTGACTGACGGGTGTTGGGTAGCTAGTTTGGCTTCTTTGTCTGCATTTTCGTATCCCAGGATACCCTTGTGACCAAGTGCCTAGATTAATTCTTTAATGACGAACTAATATTTGTGCGGAAGTTCATTTCATTAATTTTATATCGTTTATGTCGCAAGTGCAGCGCCACCCCGTCTTCCATGGTAGAGTGGGTTTGGGTTGCTTACGCATTTGATTTTATTTCTTCTAGTACCGGAATCAACCCTTTCACGTATAACTTCAGTGTTGGAAGAATATCCTCGGTGAACCCTCTCTTCTACTCGGCAACTGTCAAGCAACTTTGGCCACCGCTAAGTTGAAGTGCCCCACTGGCACGCAGGAAACACTAGAACACACAACAACAACACCACCACTATCTTAGATAATACACTGGATTGCTGTTGGCCTCTCTTCATCTTCTTCCTTCTTCAAGGGCGATCTTCCTCTTCTTCCTGCATGTCTGGATATGGATGGTACACAGGTGTCGAGTAGGTCATAGTGTGGTTCTGCATTTGCCTATTCCATTCCTGGTCCATCTTCTTCTGACGGTGTCTGCAAATCAAGACACCTGGCTCCATATTTCTCATGGTGGGTACCAGGCTACTCGGAACAAGCGCTTCATTTACCTCAATCTCTTGAAGAGACCGACTAAGCTTGTCCCGCTCACGCCTCCACGCCTCGTACTCAAATAAGGTGTGCTATGGTCCATCATCCCGCCCTTGGTCGCAGTGCGAACACGTTGTCTCCTCAATTTTCCTTAACTTCTCGCAAAGGTACTTGCTGAAACAGCCATGGCCGCTCAACACGACCATGGTGTCGGTTAATCCACTTATCAAGGCCGCGTATTAACACGCGGGTTGTTCATGTACCTAGCTCACTCTGGGCGATTCTCACTCTCCATTTCTCAAGCAAGGAGCGCCTGGCCCCCTGTTTAACCCGTAGAGTCTCTTGATTGGTCATCGTTGTCTTTTTTGCTCTAAACACCACCGCTCTCTCCTCAGCAAGGAGCTCGATTGGTGGTGAACGTGCTAATATGTAAAGAGCCTCCGTCGAGACAGTGCGGTAGGCACTAATACACCTCCGCGCAGCTCTTCGCTTAATCTTTACCATCTCCCTTCTTCGGTAAGGTATTTTCATAGAGCCGGTCAATACTAGGGCACCATATAGGAGGATCGATATAGCAATGCTCATCATGATCCTTCTTCTGGCGTCTTTCGGTTCTCTTAAGTTTCTCATCAGGCGGCTATGGTTTGCAGCTACCCTGCCCGCCTTTCTCCCTGCCATTAGGAAATGGTTCCTGAAGCTCAGCGTTGAGTCAAACCAGATGCTCAGGTACTTCATCTTCTTCTTGGTCTCAATTTCCACACCTTGCAGGCAAAAGATGGGTTGACTGAACTTCCGAAGTATGACCTTTGTCTTACCTACTCCTAGTTCTAGTCTGACCGACTCGATCCAGCGCGTCACTTCCTCTAGGGCCCGGTTTATTTTGCTCTCAACCGCTACAATCATTCTGGCAGTGCATTCCACCAGTGTGTTGATCAGCAGAGCTGCTGATCATTCTGAGCAGGTATGCGGGCACTTCTGCGTTCATCAGGGCTTCCAATATCCTCTCCCCAGGGATCAAGTTTAACGTACCTCATATTATGTCGAGGCTGACGGCTGCGCAAAACTGACGCGTAGCTTTCGCTGACTCGGCTATCCTCTTCAGCCGGATCCCAGCAGGATGTACAGCGACACTTTGAAAACCGTACCGACTACTAGATTATATCTCTTTCCTTCAGATAGCTCTCAAGTCGATTGGCTATCACTCTCTCCAGGAGTTTTCCAACATTGTCCAACAGACAAAGTGTGGTCGATAGGAGGATGGTAGGCCAGGTGGTTTATCCTTCTTATCGATCAGCGCTAGCCTGACTTTCTTCTATCGCACAGGGACAGCCCTCCCAATAAACGCCGCATTGAATACATCAACATGGCGCTCCAAGCTGGACTTGGAGTCTCATCCGGGCCCGGAATCATTAATTTTATATAGATGCAGTCTTCTATTTGTACATAGACTGCGGATATTATTCTTTTGTTGTACTCATATTTGGCGCAAATGATCCAGTAATTAAAGCTGTAGTATGAAATGACTAAAAAAAAATACACGTTTCATTGTCCTTTTGGTTCCGTGATGAGAGGTTTAGGCCGATAACCGCCTAAGTGGAAGCCGAAGCTCATTTTTGAACAGCACTTGAGCAAATCAAAGAGTCAGTCGGTTTCTGCCTACCGAGTGCGTAAGTCAGTCAAAAAGCAAGCGCTTTTGACTTATTTTATCCTACTTCAATTTATATAGTTATTTTCTCATCTTTATTACTTAATTTGTATACTTGACGTTTTCAACCTAATAACGATCAAAATTTTACCCAAAAATTTGGCATTAAAAGAGTGTGAAATGAACTTTGAAAAAAAAAATTCTGGCATAGCTAAATGAATAAAGATCATTTTTCATGTCTTTCTCAGTAGCTAATTTGGGGAGCTCACTCGCAAATCAACTATAGGTCTAATTTAGAGTATTTCAAGATGAAAGCTTCTGGAAAGCTCATTCACTTCACTCGTTCGCTCCCCTCTTTGATCTAGTATAAGTCTATTTTGGAAAATTTGAAGAGTGGCTTTTAGGGACTCACTTGCTTCGCTCGTTCGCCCCTCTTCGTGATACAGTATAGGACCCGTTTAAAATACTTCAAGACTGGTATAATCCTAGTATAAATCTAGTATAAAACCTATAGTATAATGAAGGCTTCAGCCTAGCATAGGTCTAGTGTATAAGGTCATAAGGCCGGACGCACGGACGCACGCAAATTTTGAAATCAGGGTAGGGATCAGAATTTTGAAATTTTCAAGTTTCAAGGTCATTTGCCCGCACGGACGCACGTAAATTTCAAAATCAGGATAGAGGTCTTAGCAAAGATATGAAACATATTAATAGAAAGACGTTCTGAGTGGTATAATGTTTGAAGCGTTGCTTACCCAGTTACTTGAAGGGACTATTCTAACTTTCAGGCTATGTACACCGACCTCCGAGCCACATAATTATGACAAACGGAGACTTGGAAAATTGTCGACCTCCGAACTTTGACAACCGGATGGTGGACGTTTTTGTCCAAAAGACCCCCGATAAAAGAGGTTCCCAGTTGAAATTTAGATTCCATTGCAAACTCTGTAATGGTAGCGGGGAACCTGCAAGCTTTGCAGTTCTATGGAAATGGGCTAGTCTCATGCGTAGACGTAATGGGTCTGATCGGGAGTTAGAAATTTTCCACTTTCCTCTCCTATCTTATATAGCTCCTCATCATCATGTATAGCCCGAAGGTTGAATTTTTTCAAGTTCCCTTCTTAATATAAACAGTATGTAGGCTCCCTATCATCATATACCGGGAGGACCGATAAATGATGTGACCAGTTAAATGGAAGTTTGCACTAAATCTGTTCTATACGCAAAACTGTTAAAATAATTAGGGGAAAGGGGGTCCAGGGTCCGACGAATAGAAAAGTCATACGAATATTCTGTGCGATCATATCAACGTACGTATAAACGTAACTCTCTTTCGTAGAGCTCGAAAGACACGACGATACAGACACAAACATTTGCGGACTACTACTGATTTTTATTGCTCGCACTCTGAACTAAGGATACAAAATATTATTACACTTAGGTTATACCGAAACATCTGGTCTCTTGCGTATACACGCATCTTACGAATACCGTCTAAACATACGAAAAATTATTTTACGTTTACCATCTAACACTCCTCCTTAAACTTAAATAATTTTGAATTCTAACCTTTCAAATTTCTTAATCAATACCAGTTAATCAATAATCTATTCTAGGATTAATTCTCAAGGAGTAACATTCAACAATTCCCTAAACTTTTCAAATTTTGACCGAGTAATTGGTTTCGTAAAAATGTCCGCAATTTGCTCATTACTCTGCTTATATTTTAGAACAACAATTTTCTTATCGACTAAGTCTTTTACGAAATGATATTTAACATCAATATGTTTCGTTCTCTTCGTATTCTCACAGTTCTTAGCAAGTGCGATACAACTAATATTATCTTCGTATAAAATTACATTTTTCATGAGGATATTAAAATCATACTGTAATAGGTTCTTCAAAAATACACCCTCTGTGCACGCATTAGCAAGAGCCACATATTCGGCTTCCGTGGAGGACAAAGCTACACACGGTTGTTTTCGTGTGCTCCAGCTTACAACATTATTACACATAAAAAAGACAAAACCCGAGACCGATTTACGATCATTTTCAGACGCAAAATCCGCATCAACAAAACCTTTTAAATACGAATCGTTTACGTTAGTTGTCTCACCGCATTTCAAATATTTCAACTTGTACGTTACAGTTCCGCAAAGATACCTCAAAATTCTTTTCAATGCCTTCCAGATGTTTTCATGTTGAAAATCCTGATATCGACTCATTACGTTAACAGCATGTGTGAGGTCTGGCCTCGTACCTCCTGACAAATACAATAAAGATCCTACTAACTCACGAATAGGATAAATTTTTACGTTATTCTTTTCGTTGACATTGATTTCGTTTTTAATTTCTGCCTCGTTGATTTTAAAGTTTGTTTCTAGAGGCATACTTACAGGTTTACAGTCTTGTAGCCCAAATCTTTTCAATATGGCTAACGTGTAATTTTCTTGACTGAGAATGAGTTCGTTTTCTTTCCACTCTAACTCGAAACCGACAAACTTCTTAGGTAGTCCAAGATCCTTCATTTCTAACCTCTCTGATAACACTTTGCTTATTTTTACGACTTCCCGGTCTGAACCAGATGCTAACAACAAATCGTCAACGTATAAAAGTACATATAGACTCGTAGAACTTCCTTCGATATTTTTCGTATACAGACAACCATCATTTTTCGATCTTGTGAAGCCTAGTTCCATCATAATACCGTCAAACACATTATTCCACAATAACGGAGCAGTTTTTAACCCATAAAGAGCTCGTTCCAGTTTACACACGTATCCGCGTTCAACCTGCAAACCCTCGGGAGGTTCCATGTAAACTTCGTCCTTTAAGACACCATTCAAAAAAGCAGAAGTCACGTCCATCTGTTTGATCATAAAACCTTTCTGTAAAACTACGTTCAAAAATACTCGTATAGTACTGAGTTTCGCTACAGGGGCATACGTCTCTTCATTACTAAAATCTCTCGTCTGCATAAATCCCCTAGCTACCAATCTTCCTTTATAACGCACTTTGCCATTCTCCTTATTTTTCTTCACAAAAATCCACTTCGAGTCAATCGTCTTCACGCCTTTAGGTCTTTTACAGATTTTCCACACCTTATTTCTCTCCATAGCGTCCAACTCTTCTTTGATAGCTACTTTCCACTTACTAGATTCCTGACTACTCAGAGCCTCCTCATAAGTCTTCGGGCTATCATCGTCTACATCCATCGCGTACACTTCAATTTCATGAGCTTGATACCAATCCGGTTGTTTCCTCACTCGAGTAGACCTTCTCAATTTAGATTCTTCTTCTCCTCCTGAATCACTATCTGATTCTCTCACATTCCTCTTTTCCTCGTTGTCACTTTCAATCGTAATTAATGTGGTGTCATCTTCAATTATATCGACATTCCGAACCACTTCTACTTTTCCATCAACTAGAACTCTATATCCTACATCGGAATAACCAACTAAAACACCTTTTTTACTTTTGTCACTCTGAGCTGTTCGTTTCTCCTCAGGTATTCTTACAAACACATCGCTTCCGTACAATTTCAAATTCTTACAGGTAGGCCTCTCTCCAAAGAAAATTTCATAAGGTGTTTTTTTGTATCAACGTACTCGAACTCAATATCCTGTTATGCAAATAAGCTGCACATCTGACTAACTCAGGCCAATAACCTTTACTTAACCCTGATTCTTTCTGTAAACATCTTTCCTGTCCATAACAGATCTTATAAACCTCTCTGCTTTTCCGTTCAACTCCTTATTATACGCTGGACAAGGTCGAATTCGAAAACCTTTATTCCTCGCAAAAGCAAAAAAATCCGAATTTAAATATTCTCGGCCGTTATTACATCTTACTTCACGAACTCGATTCCCAGTCAAATTTTCAACGTAATTTACATAAGACGTAAATTTAGTAAATACTTCAGATTTTCTATTGATAGGATATACCTGAGCAATATTTGAATAATCATCGACAAACACAACAAAATATTTTTCTCCATTATATCCTGGAGTATCCATAGTCTTAACATCTGTATGAATAATCTCGCAACAATACCGTGCGCGCTTACGATTATTAACACCATACTTTTTATTCGTCATTTTACACGTAAGACAAAATTCGCATTTCATAAATTCATTCCCTAAGTTCTGAGGCAACCCCTCCAATAACTGATTTTTACACATTACGTTCAAATTATAAAAATCAGTATGGCCCAAGATACGATGCCATTTCTCTTTCTCATTTGAAAAAGTTACGTTACTCTCTATTTCAGGATTTTGAAAACTCGTAATATAATATAAACGATTTATTTTCTTGGCTTTTGCTAATAATCTGCCTTCTTTATTATAAATTTCAGCATAATTCCCTTCGTACGTAAGTTTCTTGCCTTCATCAGTGATACGACCCACACTTAATAAATTTCGGCGCATCTCTGGCACGTAGTATACGTTATTGATGAGAATTTCAGAGTACTGACCTCCTACATAAAAATACGTTTTGATACTACCCTTTATCGTAGATTTCAATGGTCGTCCATCACCGACTCTTACGTTAACTGCACTTTCCAATTTTACTTTATTTATCAAATACTTATCAGAAGTACAAATGTGATCCGTATCACCACTATCTAAAATCCACAAAATTCTGTCTTTTTCGATTTTTACTTTATGAGAATTTATTTCGTTTGCCTCAGTTGTAAAAGCTTCTAAATTATTACTTTTTACCTCATTCGAGTTAGAACTTTCCTGCTGAGTGTGTTGGTTCCCGCGCCTACGAAAATTTCCTCGTCCTGGCCTCCAATTTCCATAACCTCGTCCTCGATTGAAATTCTCACGCCTATTGGTCTGATTGTTCTGAAATTCCGCATCGTCAATTTTCACGTGACAATCCCGTCTCATATGGCCGTATTTGTAACACCTGCTGCAATAACCATGAAAATTTCTTCCAGAGCTAGTTCCTCTACGTCCACCATAGTAATTTCCACGACCTCGATTTTCCGGAACGGTTGCACTTTTAAACACCTGTGGATCGTGTTTCTCTTCGTGTGTTTTTCCGGAATCTTTATTTTCCGCTATTTGTTTCCGCAGCAACACCTTTTCCATCACATACTCCACCGTACGTTGATCTTCAGGAAGTTGATCAAGCCCGTCAACGATATGATTATACTTTTCGGGGAGGAGCAAGAGTAGGTATCCCAATTTTCTTTTCCGGTCTGCTGAACCACCAGCCGCACTCAATTCTTTAATCAGACGATCAAATTTCGAAAAGAAGTCCTCCGCACTGGCTTCACTGAATTTTAACGCCATTATTTTCTTCTCAATTAGGACTTGCTTTGTTTCACTCTTTTTCAAGTACAGGTTATCGAGTTTTTGTAGCATATCATAGCCGGTCTGACACTCCATAATAAGATCCACGTCCACTGCCGCAGCAAAGAAATTACATACTTTGACGTCCTTTTTCTTCCAATCACCTTCCGATATGGGCGATGACTCCGGACGCTTTTGATACTTGACGATCTCTTCACAGCCTTTCAATTTCAACAATAATAGAAATTTATACCTCCATTTATCGTAGGCATCGCTTTTGGAGAAGCGGGGGACAGGAAGCGTCCCATATTCAAGATCAGTCATGATGATTTCCGCGTTTTTCCGCGTACACAAATATTCGACACTTCCGCAATTTCCGCGATTTCAAACAATTTAAGCACAGAAAAATTTTCTCAATTTCCCCTCGGTAGCCGAACCACTTTTCCGATAACCACGCTCTGCTACCATGTTAAAATAATTAGGGGAAAGGGGGTCCAGGGTCCGACGAATAGAAAAGTCATACGAATATTCTGTGCGATCATATCAACGTACGTATAAACGTAACTCTCTTTCGTAGAGCTCGAAAGACACGACGATACAGACACAAACATTTGGGGACTACTACTGATTTTTATTGCTCGCACTCTGAACTAAGGATACAAAATATTATTACACTTAGGTTATACCGAAACATCTGGTCTCTTGCGTATACACGCATCTTACGAATACCGTCTAAACATACGAAAAATTATTTTACGTTTACCATCTAACAAAAACGTTAGATGTGAACTTCAAATCTACAAAATTTGTATTTCAACATTTCAATTTTATCTTCAATAGAAGTCCCTTTCACGTCACGTTCTGATGACGCAATGAATCCGGACCCTATGACGTCACGATCTGATGACATCATGAATCAGTCCTTGTGACGCAAGTTTTTGATCTCTTCTCAACTGAAAACTTATTTCATAATGATTATTGAGGGAAAACGTTCGCCGTCCACTCGGGAAATTGAGGTTTTGGAGGACCTTTATGGACTCTAATCTACCTTCGGAACTACTGGAAATTTCGCTATCGAGTGACAAAGTGGAACATCAAGTCATGTGTTTCCATTTGAACCATGTTTACGATGAGGGAAGGGATTTGAAAACATTTTGATTATTGAGCAAAGTGCGGTCCCGAAGAACGCTGAGCCTTCACCCAGTCGCCGAACTTCGGAAGTTTTAGTCGATTTCGTCATTCTTAATTTTTTTTTTACATCAAGTCCCCAAAAATATGGCTGAACAAATATATATATATTTTCATTTTTTCAAAATTACTAAGCTATTGTACTTATCTATACAGTATAGTTCCTACCATCTCACATTATGTAATATTTCCCAACTTACTTCCTTAAATAATATTTCAGAGTACTCCTAACGCGGTCATATTTTTTCCCCCGTCACTTCATAACTTCTTTTCAATTGTCGAGAAATTTGATTTAATTTTACCTCTCTACTTTAAAATCAAAAGTTGGTAATTGTGCCGAAATGAGGAAAAATAGATGAGAGAAAAAAAGAATGTCAAAAACAGCAATACACTGGTGGTACTGAATAAGGTAAGGTACGACAATATTAATTTAGAAAACGTCGTAATTCATATAGGTCTGAATAAGATGATAAATCAATTTTATAGAAGTATCGATTGAACTATTGGTGCTTGTGGTGAAAAAAAAGACAGACGTATTGATGAGATATAAATCAAGTTTTTCTTCTTACAAACGTTGTGAAAAGGTTTTTCATCATCTTAAAGTCATCAAGCAATTTCTCCGTCGCTTCTTTTTTTTCTTATTCTCTTGTCCTTGTTTCTTCCCGTTTCGATAGGTACTCACGCTTCACTCTTAACTGAAAGTGAACACGTTATAGAGGAAATGAAATTTCTCATCTGACGACGGTTGGTTGGAAATATTTTTGATGACGTATTTTTGGGGGTAATATCGTTATAAAAATCCTGACACTAAAATAATGGAGGCAAATGACGCTAAATCATCGTATAAATAAGATGTGTAAAATACTTTTTTTACGAGCAGTGTTTCATTCCTCGGATAGATGAGGAAAAAAGAATGCCTTTCGCGCATTATTATTACCATGTTAAAAATATAGAACGATAAAAAAAAAAAAAACTGTTATAGTACGTACAGTATTATGAAATAGTTTTTTTTTTTTTTTCGTCTCCTTTGTCGAATGTTTTCATGGATTCTTAATATGTCCGATAGTTACTTTATTTTTCTACAATTCTCTTCAGTTTCATTATTCATCAATCATCAGATATCTCATTTTTTAGACCAAAAAGTTCCTCGTGCGTTGTGAACTTGTGGCGAGAGATCAGCTCAGGCAAAAGGTTAGAACAAGAACTTTCTGGTTTCGATTGGTGAAGATATCGCTAAGAAGCTTCTCTTCCTTTATGAACTCGCGAAAAAGGAATGAGCTTCGACCTCGGGTCAGCTCAAGAATGGTAAACGGTCATAAATTATGTAAACTTTTCCGTTGTGGACTTGCGGTGAGAAATTTACTTTGACCACAGGTCAGTTCAATCTTCAATCTAGCAGTTAGCAGTTGCCAGCAGCGCTGGCAATCCAAAGCAGTCAGCAGCAGGGCTGACAATTAATAGCAGTCAGCATATGCCAGCAGCGCTGGCAATTAATAGCGCTCCCCTGTCGCCTAGAACTTTCCTCTTGTCCCTTTTATATTTTGGATAACACATTTAGAGAAGCATGAAAAGTATGATGAAGTGCTTTTACAGCTAATACCGCGTATGAAGGTTTTTTAGTTCTCTAAAGTGTTAGGTTCCTCTTTGGTTTTGAGCTTGCAGCGGGAAATCAGCTCCGCCTCCGGGTCAAATCAATGAGGGTAAGTACACGGTCATTTCCGTCGGGCAGGGTGAGAGGATGCAAATTCCACGGGATATCAAAATTCTAAGAGATGTGACATTTGAAAAAATATCATCCTCCGATTTGGAATAATTTTGAGCTCGGAAGCCCCATAATTATACGTTGTAATGTATGTATCTATCTCAGTAAAATGTACCGTAAAGATTTAAAAAAAAAAAAAATTTTTACATCCACAAAATGCTTCGGTGTTAGACATATTTACTTTATTTCTTACTGTATATAAATTCATTTTCAACATATCGACCGAGACGAAGAAGAAGACGAGAGAGTTTGATGTTTTGATACACCCTATTCTACATGTATAATTTGATACCCTTTCTACCAAAGCGAAACGAGAAAAATATGCCATGTATCAACAAGTATACCCGGTGGTGTAGAATTACTAAACTTCTTTACAGTCGTACTGGGACGTTTCCTTGAAGAGATTTTAGATACGTGCCCATCGTAATGGCACATAAATGTCGCGATACAATTAATGGTGTTTTTTCCTCACAATTTGTATCTCGAAATATATGTGGTCCAAGAAAAGCCCAAACTAAGTCTTACCTGACATTCGTACGTTCCATTATCGCGTTGTTGAACGTATTTTATTTGCAGGGTCCAATCTTCGGTACCTTCGGCGTGCAGCATTTGAAAACGTTCGTCATTTGTATACGTAAGCAAACCAAAAGTTAGTATATGCCAGTCTCTGCGACGAATCCACGATATCTGTAAATGAATTGCGAGCAATAAAATATTGAGTGTCTTTGTAAATATTACCATCACCGTTTGAACTTTATCATACGAGTATTTAGTCGCAATACTCGACGCGTAATTTTGTTTCCATTTTCAATAAATTCCGCGGAGACCCATTTTATAGCATCTGTTTGTTTCGACTATCACCAATAAATTCTTTTACAACGAGAACATACTGCGTTCACCGACTTCTAATCCCCGGGCGATATTTTTTGCGCCAAGATACAACCAAAGGAGAAGATAAACCCACCGAAAAATAAAACTTTATTTGCTGTTCAATCATGCTTTTGAGATTTGAACCAAAGGTTTCTGTCTTCTGCATCGCACGCGAGTACACGTATGAATTCACCCATCCATAATTCGTAACGGTGTCAACGAATAATTTGAAAAATTACTCCATTCTTTACAAGATATGTGAACAATTCGCATTTTGTGATTGCACAATTTTTTTGTAAAATAGATTGAATCTACTTCGTTTTTATTGATGAAAATTAGGTAAGGTCGGTGATTATTTTTCTTGTCAATATACAGAAGGCTATACAACTGTTTCTGATACGTGTGTACGTGTTTTTACCATAGATATAGTTGTCGTGGTCTGTCTCGCTTCTTCTCTTTCTTCCCTAAGCCTCGTCTTCGTCTTTCTATGTCTGGGTCGTGTCCTAGTTCTGATGGTCATCCATCCGTGTGTAGAGGATATTCTCGGGATATATATGCAGGGGTTTTTGGGCATGCTTTGCAGTATTGAGGAGATATGCCCAAAAGATCTGTGAACACTACACCTTGACCAATCCAAAAGTCAGTCGGTATGTGTTCGACATCTGCTGTCCACTGGTCTTTTGTACAATCTTTCAATTTTGATATTTTTATGTCTTTACCTGCACCCCAGCCTCTAGCTCACTATTGGGAATCTGTGAGTCCAAAGCTAGGTTCTCCCCGTGCGAGTTCGAATCCCTCTGGCTTAGCACATAGTATACTAAGCTGTAGTAGACCATACTGGGTACCAAAGCGTGTAGTATGGCTTAGCATATTAGCATTATCATACTAGCCGATGTACACGGCCTGAACTAGGCCAGTCCTATACTAGGGCTAGTATGGCTTTGTACGAAGTATACTAGGATTAAACTATGCGTAGCACGCGACAAACGACGGCTTTCTTAATGAAGTTAAGGGAGGAACGCAAGACACCTGTTCTATGAATAAACGAGGAACAAAAAGAACTTTTTCTATGGATCGCCCCCATATATAGCGCGGAGGTCGAAATTTTTTCCAGTCACTCTCTTATCATGATAGCTTGAAAGTCAAAATTTCTACAAGCCCCTCCTATTATATATAACTGACGAGTCAAAATTTTCCCTTACCCCTTTCTCATCATATAGCTCGGAGATGAAAATTCTTCCAAGCCCCTCGATCAGACGGTGCCCTTTCCCAAGCCTCAAGTCCGTGGGACAATACAGGACGCACCACCGTAGAATAGAGTTCCCGTTGAAACTTACTAGGTTCCAGACGGAGTTGAACGAATGGAGGCAGGGAACCTGTTTTATGGGGTCCCTCATGATAAGAGAGAGACTTCAATAAATCTCCAAGCTCTCGTACATATATGAAAGAAAAGCGTTCCGGGTCTTACGGTCTGGCTCATGGAAGGTTTCAAGGTAATGGGTGTATGAAGCATTGCATATCTAGTTACTTGAAGGACCTTATCCAACTTTTCAAGGTCATATGTATACCGACCTCCGAGCTATATATGTGATAGGAGGGCGATTTGGAAAATTTTTGACCTCGGAGCTTTGCCAGCCGGCCAGCGGACGTTTTCTTCAACCCCCCCCCCCCCCGATCCTGGTGAAAGTGAGGAATGTTGTTGACGTCAGACAGATTCAAACTGATGAAGTCACAAACTACAGACGTCTTACGTCACAAGGAGGTTCAAACTGCAAAATTTGCAAGAAACCCTCGACCTAAACTGGGCCTAGCATACTGTATGAACGTAGTAAGTATACTGGCCTCAGTATAAGCCTAGTGCAGGACAAGTCGGCGAAAAAATGGCTTAACGACGCCGCAGAAAGAATTTCATCCGGACTTCTTTCTCAGAAACAAAGGATCCGGAATCAATTTAGCTAATTTCAGCAATAAGGAGACTTTGCTAAGAGTCCCTTTACTTTGTCAAATTGTGACTGGATTTCCGATGACGGCAGAAAAATTCAAGTTTACCACGCGCGGTACACAGCTTTAAAAGCACGTCGAAATGTTGCACACTAATATCTATTGAGTTTAGTCGATTCCAAAGATAGCCTTTCAGGATCCCATTGTATTATTCGATTCATATTCGCTGTACAGAAGTCGACCTCCGAAGGTTCACAGCACAGGTTTTTTTTTGTAACGTACTGTGCAGTTCTACTCTGTATCACCGCCAAATGAACGAACGATGAAATAACTAATTCGTACAGCTTGCAATCACACGCGCGGTAAATGCGATACCTTGATATATTCAAAATTTTACATCCTCTTTTTGAATAGTCTGGCTAAGCACAGTAGGTATACATTATAGTAGATAACACCATACAACCGCAGGTGCGCAAAATCAGCCCAGAGCTGACGACCTTTTTAAACAATGTCGGTTGAACTTTCATTGCGAGCAACACTCGCTTGTACTGAGAAACAAAAATAGATTGTGACGGAAAAACCGCATGCAAAGCAGCTACGTTTGCGGTGAGTGTGTGATGCAGTTTTAGCGGTGTAGCCTTAGTTTCCAGCGTCGAAATAAATTGTGAAGGAGAATTAAATTTTGTTGATAAACTGTAATTTGCGCTGTTCGCATATTCAAACTAAAGTCTTGTCTTTCTCGTTATCTTACGCAGTATATTTTTAGGTGTGAATTAATAATATTCGACGTCGCGTCGTCGTCATATTCATGTGCAAAACCTTTATGCTTCTGTACCGCTTATTCGCGCGCATATCCTTCTCACCCACTGACACTACCTCACTCATTTTCTGACTCTGGATTTTGGTAACGAGTAAAATACGAAACTACGCTTCCACGAGGCAGTTTCATTTCTCATCTGAATACAGAATTGCATTCGTTTTTATCCGTCTCCTTTTTCCTACTTTCCGAACAGGTCCCTCGTTGAATTTTTAATTTAGTCAGCGTTGCTTTGGCACTTCACTCCATTTTTTTCCTCTACCAAGGATTGCACCGAACAGATGTTGACTCTGAAACACGGTGTGATAGTTTTGGTCCTTGTACTGTTCCCGTGAAGAGCGTGAATGAGATTTCTCCCTCATGTAAGTGACTGATCGTTTAGAACCTACAAAAATGACCTTTTTCTACAATTTTGCCGAGGAGTATGTTTTGCCTTCATTTTACCCGGCATTAAATTTTCATTCTATGTAGAATATCCTGTCCTTATCCACTTGATACTCGATATACGTCCGATTCGAAGTCAAGTAATATTTGATACCTTCAAAATTTTTTCTTCAAATGGAGGGGCGGGGGGGTGACCTAAAGGGAGTTGAGGAGTGACTCCAAGGATGTAACAATGATCATGTTTTTGTCTTTGAAATGAGGACGTATGATTGTGCAAAGAAGCCCAACGCGTTCTCATCAACAAACCGCATCTTCCGACACCGGTATCCACCCTTTTCGGTATTGTATCGCCAGTCTGGATGGCTCGCATTGAGAGTGATCTTACTCTATTTTCTCCTGAAGGTCCTCACGTCGTGCATTGTCCGTCAATGAGGCCAATTCGGAGGTCTACGTCAGTGACCAAGGTAGCGCTCGCATTCTATTTTTAATGAAGGTCTAGTTCTTAGACAAGGGCATACCTACTCTTCTACCAGAGTTTTCAACTGAAAACTCACTAGGAGTTCACCAGCAATGCATCGTTGAAAGATTTTACCTCCTCCTCCTTTTCCTATTCTTTTGTTATTTTTTTAATAGTTTATACCTCCAAGATTGGGACTACCCTCGGTAAAACCGTCACGGTTTTGTGACGATCTTCTGGAAGTTTTTTGGCTGAGACTACTCCTGTAAAAATTGTCACAGTTTTGTGTTACGCTTGATGACGTCATCAGTGACGCTGACCTATTTTAGGAATTCTCACTTCTTATACTGGGCTATAAGATCGACTTTGGCTATTTTCATTAGCTATAGGCCGAACATACAGTATGGGTTAAACTAGGCAAATGGCAGAGACTACTCATGCAAAAGTCTTCTCGGTTTTCCGTCATTGTCGATGACCTTGACCTACTTTAGGGACTTTGAAAAATCTGAGCGAAGAATGAGGGCGGAAGAGGAGAGCGAGTAAGCCTGAAGGCTACTCAGCCAAATATAAACTATGCCATACATAATATGCCAAGGCCAAGAATAGGTGAGCTCGTGAGTCACTTAGTCCAACACTTGTACTTACAGTAAATACACCCGTGTAAAGCTAGAAAAAAGTCCGTTAACCAGTTAGCCTGACAAACCAAAAAGTTTATACTATGCTCAGAAATACTGGCGAAGGGGGACCTCACTAAAATGTCATTATGAGCAAGATGGGCGTATCAAGAGTCGATATAATAGATGGAATCAATTTTATATGATCAATAAAATCGGTATTAAACTGAAATCTTCAAAGCAAGCATAATATAAAATGCTACAATTACGTTTCTTTGGAGGAAACATGTTAGCTTCTGCGCGGTGTCACAATTTTTTTTAGCGGGGAATCCGTTATCCATTTTGTTAGGGGGATTACATCTTTAGAAAATGTCTGCGTCCGGGAGATTCTGTGAACTATGTGACTTGACGTGACGTGTGACGCTTTGACATCATCAATGATTTTGACCTACTTGAGGGATTTAGAAAAAATTTCAACTTCCAGCCTTCATTATATCACGCCTAGTACATATATAGTATACTGAGAAGAGCCCCGCCAACTCATTTGCTGAGGGGGCAATTTCGCGCCAATTTCAAGACTCTAAAACTAGGCTATATGATGTGAGGAGGACCAGGGAGGTTGCAGGTTCCCCGCTGCGATTGCAAACCTGCAATCGCCTCTAAATTTTTTGTTTTGTTCTTGCCATTTTTCTTTCTTGATGAGCACCTTTTGTGAGGTAGTGCTGGTGAACAACAATGCAGCTGCAGCATGGAAGATGATACACATGGATGAGAACAAGCCACAACGGGACCTTGGAACATACAGACACATGGAATGTGTGTAACGCTCGTTATTAGTGAAATATTGAAGTTGTGATCAACAAGGTGGGCAGAGTCATTCCAAGGAAATGCGGGTATTGTAAAGAGAAGGACGGAAATTGTTCAGAATAACGAGCTATGGAGTTAACACAGTAAGAGGAATAAGAATAGGAGGCCAAGTTACGAGTCAATTTGGCGTTAACCAAAACATGATACACGCATTCCATGTATCTGTATGTTCAAAGAACGGAACATCTACATTCGTCGCGTTCATTCTCTTCTTCATTAGTCATTACTATAGCTGTAAAATGTAGCAACATAGTCCCATGCTTTTGATGTTCTTAGGATGTATGGAAGTAGATTACTTGAGGTGAGTTTCTCATCCTCCTCAATCTCATGATATAGAGCTAGGACTCGGCACGAAAAAACAGAATTTCGGCGCTAAAAACTTTATTTTCGGCATTTTTCAGCAAAAAATAAAACAAAGGTAATTTTGAATAATTCACGAAGAGCGCTGGTTGTAAAGTAAAAGCAAATGTTTTTCGAGATTGCACTGATGAGTGAAACTCTAGCGGCGGTTACTTAGAATGTACTTATAGTCGGGGCGCCCCAAGCACTGTAGGAGTTGGTGTGTCTTTAGCATGCAATATTCAAAAGTGATCAATTTTTTTATAGCCTGCACGAGTTTCGCTCAAAATTTTCCGCCCTCGAAATCTGCCGCTCCAAGCATGTGCTTGGTGTGCTTGTGCCTTATTACGGCCCTGGATGTAATAGGAGCCCATAAGGAAGCGCTGATCAGCGAAGGGTTTTTACAAAACATGGATTGAGGCTCGCTGCCATCAGTGATAGCACGATCCAATTCTTGTAAGATGCTTAATCCATCATGTTTTGTAAATACGCTGTCCGCTTTTGCTTTCAATAATCTTCCGCGTGCACCTGGCTGATTCTGGAGCGAACTTTGTCCACTCAGCTGTTCACGCAAAGAGAGAAGTTTCTTTATTGCTCCTGGTAGCCTTTTTCAGGGTTGGACTGATGGTACAAAAGCATTCGGGGAATATTTGCACCAGTCGGCCCTTAACGTTAACTTTTTAAAATAACAGACATTATCGAAACAGCATTTGCTTTCTACTTTTTTTTTCTCCTTCGGTCGACCGGCCCACCGGGAAGTTCCCAATTCCCGACCCATCAGTCCAAGCCTGGCCTTTTTCTTAATTTTTTCCTTTCTTTTTCCTTCATTTCCTTCTCTTTTTATTCATTTTCATCTGTTTTTCCTTACTTTTCTCTATTTCTCTTTACAAAGCCCTACATTCGGCATCTACCCGCATTTTCGGCATTTATTCAGTTTTCGGCATTTTTCGGCAAAATAAAAAAAATTTCCCAGGTCCCTACCACCCTAAAACGGATTCCTATACGATTTCTACTTGTCGGCACCGTCGCAAACTCAGCCGGCAAATGCGGGAGAATCCTAGCTTTACTCATGAAGAGACCGTTTTGGCTCACTCCGCTTATGTCTCCACGCCTCACACACAAAAAAGCTGTGCTACGGTGGTACATCATCCCGACTACACTGTGGACACGACTGTCGCGCAGACGTAGATATGTAGTTATTGAAGCACCCGTGGCTACTTACTGGTCGTATGAGATGAACATTCAGTCCGCTTGTCAACATCACGTATCAGGACGCGGGTTCCATCGCCCTTTCTTGTCCGGACAAGCCGATTTTTCCACGAGTCAAGCAATTGACCTCCTGCTTGACCCGCAAAGCTCGCTGGTTGGTCCTTATCTTCTTCTTTATTTCGAATACCACTGCTCGCTCTTCTTGGGGCCGATCAATAGGCGGTGCACGTGCTAATACGCGTGAAGTGTCCATCGAAACAATACAAAAGGCACTAACGCGCCTAAGCACAGCTCCTCGTTAGATTCTTTCCATTCATCTTCTTTTATACGCCAACGTTGGGGGCTTTGCTGTGCTTTTCGTCAAATCGGAGCCCCAGATACTTCAGTATTCTCCTAGCCTCATAACCTCTCCTTGCAGGGGAAAGATTTCTTATCCGGTCGACCCGTTCCAACGGGTCACATTCTCCAAAGCCTGAATCATTTTCTATTAAATTTTGTTCCTCAATGAAATGGAAAAGACAGTATATAAAAATGGTGACCTAAATATTTTTTCACTCGAGTTTTTCATTTATCAACAACCCTATTTCTCTAATTTACCCCCGCACGTAATAAAATAGTGTCTATCATTATAAAAATACCGTTTGGTAATAATTCGAATAAGTATATTGGCTACAAATAGATGACAATATTTCCTAAAAATTAAAAAATTCTCACTGAACGGGAATCCTTCTCGACGACACGGTATAAACAAGACATCGATGCTTCATGGCTACTTGACGAATATATCTACCATGTACTTTGTTCTGGTCTTTTTTCTGCTTGCGGCGACGTCGCGACTCCTTCACGGCGACATCGCGGAATGGTTGTTTTTCATCCGGTGTCATCGCTCGCCAGATACGCCCTCCTTCCACAGCCAGACGCGCGACCGGTTTACCCAGGCTAGGTGGTAAATGTCGATATAAACGCAAAAAATTGAAAAATGGATTCACGGACGTTTTCTCGCATTTATGCTGATGATTAATGTCTCCGCTGCAAGAATGAGTTTGAGCCGCACTTTCTGATAACGCCACTGTTCTATTCTCTTCGACCGTGTCGTCGCGATGGTTTTCGTCCTCGGATAACATTGGCAAACTGATGGACTCTACATTTTCCTGAGGATCTACAGACGAGTTAGGAGTGCGCTCGTTGATGTTGGTTTCAATTGATGTAGTCGACGAATTGGAAGATAGAACGCTAGCTGTCAACATTACTGGAAATCTTTCAGTAGCGTTGAGGTTTGCACATCTTATTGTATCAGTTTCTGACATTTTTTGTGGCTCTGACAAAAATTCGTGTTTTACATTTATGAGTTGTTGACAACTACGAACGAAATCGCGTTGATACTCCTTTTCAATTATTGCATTTCTAGGTAATGGAAAAAATCGATGTAGGAACTGAAGCAAAAAGAGGTCAATTACTTTCCTTTTACCGTGTTAATGTTGTGTTGGTTTGTAAATTCTAAGTGGAATGAGCAGCGATGAAGACAAATTCGTTTTCAGTACTGAAATGGGAATTATAGAGAGAGTTTAGGTTTCAAGAATAGGAGATTGAATCAGGCCAGAATCCTGAATTGAGAGAGATGAGAGAGACTTTATGGAACAACGAAAAATGAATTTCTGCACTTCTTCAGTAGAATCATAGTCTTTGATCGTTTTGCGTCCTCAAACTCGATTCGGTGGAAGCTGTAGATTGGAAACATAGTACGAGAAATTTCTCTGGGACCAAAGTATTCGCCAAAATTTATGCGTATAGATGTTTAGCCCACCTAAATTAATGCTTGTGAGTCTATAACATCAACTTAAGGTGTCCATTTGACACCATTTTTCCAAAGTAAATCGAAGGAAAATTAAATTTTGGGACACGCTAAAAATCTTTTCACAATGTAGAAATATTTGAATCAACTTTAAATATCTAAACCTAAACAAACCAGAGTTGTTTCTTCTTTAGTAAGTTCATAAAATTCTCGGTTGCAGTCATATCCTTCTCAATTAGGGCATTCTTCGTTTGAATCGACTCGGATGACCATAAGACGACAAAGAAAGAGAGTTTGTTTTATAATTGCTTCCAGGAGACTGCGTTCATTCATAGAAGAATTACTCGTATTCGAGGAACAGCAACGGTTTCGTATTTGCTTATACTGTGTAGCTTAGAGGAGGTAGACATTTTTCTTATACGTATAGTACAATGTTGATGAGCTCTTCACAAACACTTCTATTGTCACGTCAAGCCACGAATCGTAAAATGTCATAATGGGTTGTAGTTCTTCCAGGCGTAGAGTATATAGAAGAAGCGACGCGAAAACAAAAACTTTCGCAACTTTCTCTACAGCATGGAGCACTTGTATACATCCAACTGGATTTTTTTTCCCTTCCTTTCTCTATACTCATTTCCCAACGTAAAGTACGTATCCTTCTCCGAAGATAAAGTACGGTGTAGGAGTTGATGTTGTCATTTTGCTCACTCCTTTCGCGAGGAAAATTGAGTAAGAGCTAAAGAAGAATAAAGAAACAGATATCTCGGTAAAAGGGAAACTTCTTACGATATTATTAAACTTGACAAGTTCGTACGTAATGTGACAATTGCTGCGCACGCGAAATCAACTCGAGTACTGCGTAAAAAAATCGCTCGCATTTTGACTTGGAATAGCGCGAATGATAAGTATAGGAAAATAGGGATAATGGTGCGGGTGCGAATGTCGCTCGATAATGACAAGTCTCTATATTCTGTGATTTCAATGACTGTATTTTTGCAAAGTATTTGCTGCCAATCGTCTGATTAAGAGTCCAATTGGAATAATTTTATAAACATCAACTACCGATACCGCGGATCCTTACATCCTTACTCGTATCTTTTAAATATCGCGTGAACAAATGACTTCACATTCGAACGTTATCTATAATAACATAATGCTAACGTTAAATCCTCATATTGCTCAACAAGAGAAGATTTAGAGTAAACGTTTCCGTATTATGATAACGTTCAAATAGTCCGGTAGCGAAGTCGAAATAGTAAAATGAGTAGTCTGTGGGGGATGCAAGATTGTAAACTGGAAGATGATAGATAGTAAATTGGAAAGCAATAGACCAATAAGTATTTGGAAGGCAAGAAAGTGTTAACCGGATGGGCTAATATGCTTAAACCGTGAACTGGAATTTACTCAGACAACTGTACAAAATTTGAATGGACTATAATTTGAAAAGCGTGTCAGCCACTCGGCCTTTCTTGCGGGAGAGATAGATAGGCAGGCAGACGTAAAATATTGGTGAACAGATGAACAATAATGGGATAGGGATGGTCCGAAAGGTGACAATAGGAGTTTATAGACAATTAATGAGTAAAATTTTACATTTTTGCCACCAGGAGCGCTGAAAGTGTGGCTTCATAGCGGTTCTGGAGCCTAATGAACCGGCTTTGAAACGTAATAAACTTATGTATTGTGGACTTGTGATCGCGCTCTCGACTTTTTCACTTCAAGCAACTTGATTACAAAAAAGAAAATGAGAGGCTATTGCAGGTTTGCAATGGCAGCGGGGAACCCACAACCTCCCGCGCTCGCAATCACGTTGGCGCGAAAATGACCCCACAGAAAAAGAGTTGACTGGGCTCTTCTCAGTATACTGTATGTTAGGCCTGATATGATAAAGGCTGGAAATTGAAATTTTCTCAAGTCCCTAAAGTAGGTCAAGGTCATTCATGACATCATAAAGCATCCCGGCTAAAAGTTGAAATTTTTTCGTCCCCAAAGTAGGTCGAGGTCATTGATGACGTCATGAAGTGCCATACGTCACGTCACGTCACGCAGTTCACAGAAACTCGCAAACACGGACGCGGACGTTTTCTGAGGATGTAATCCCCTTAACAAAATAGATGGCAGATTCCCCGCTGAAAAACAAGAAACGATTATGTTAAAAACAAACACCAAAAGTCAAAACGCGCAAGTTGCAGGCCAGCAGCCTTGCAGTTTCGACGTTCCGAGTCACTGACCGCCGCTCTCTTCATCAAATCAGCTAAATAGGTTCTTAGATATAGGAAAGAACCCATTTCGCTGATCGGTTCATCACGGACCAGGTGAGTTTTCCTTCCAGTAACGGGTCAGACATTGTTGAGGCACCGGTTAATCGGTATTTCATCCGAATACTCAGTTAAATACTGTACTTGGTTTTTCAGTCTAGGAAATTTACCAGTTATCCAGGTTTTTCAGCGAGCAAATAACTAATTAAACTGAGCAAATACGTTGCAACCTAACTTCCATCTCTTATTCTTCTCCTATTTCTTCTCTTGCACTCGCTTGTTTCATTCTATATTGTTCAGTATACCTGATGATGTGTAGCCGAGTCTACATGAAACCTTGGTTGAACTGGTTAAACCGGTAACATGACCGGAGCTGCCCAAAATTAGGGAGGGAGGGTGCACGGCCATGGGGGGTGGCAAACACATTGAAAAATATGAATTTCTCGCAGTGATGAACTTTTTTCCCCTTGACAATTAAATTTTTGTATTTTTAGGGCTCCTACCAAGTAATTTTGTTTTTTTTTTAGCTAGTTGATTTTTTTTGCCACACCCTTCCTTTTCATTCTCAATAATGATAGTGAAAAAACATATAAATAGCAGAAAAATTATGCATGCATAGTTGGTACGCTGTACCTTAAAAAAATAATCAAAGTCAGCGGTCATGATGTGGAGAAAAATTTGCCGCCCCAAAAATCTGCCGCCCTGTGCAACTGCACACTCTGCACACCCGATAAAACCTCCGCTGGAAGGAACGATATGGTTCAGACAGTAGAACTTGAAGGAGCGTGTTAATTGGAGTTCGAGTTCGGAACATAGGTTGGTCACGGAGTTCATTGGTTGTGGTGAGGGTGGAATATGCGAAGGTGGACGGGTATTCGAGGATATTGCAGGATCGTTGTGAGGAGGTTGGTTGTTAGTTTGAAGCGTCGATGTTGGAGTGAGGGAAGCCAGTGTCTGCACCGAGACTTTCAGCGGGGCTGGTTTGGAATGCTCCAGTTAGCTATTCTGAGTGCAGAATTCTGGACAATGTCGAGTAGTTAAACTAAGAGGGGGTGTGAGACCATAAATGGGTGAGCCGTAATCGAGGTTGGATCGGATTAAGTTCTGGTAGAGGTGGAGGAGGATTTTCCAGCGTTTGTTAGTTTAATGTGGGGAATCTAGGAGTGACGGTTGTGGAAATTGAGGCCAAGAACATTTGTGAAGTCAACTTGCGGGATAGGGTAGTTAGCACAGTTTTTGAATGGAGAGCAGGGCTTTGTGAAGTTTAACTGCACCATTAAAAGTTGAAATAGTTAAAAGACGAGGTGTGCGTATCAAAAGAAAGATTTGCTCTGTAATTCTAGGTGCCATGAGAGTAATTTGTGCAAAAATAAGTATAGTAATTAGTAATTTTGAAAATTTATTTTTTATCAAAATTTTTTCTTGTCGTACATTGACGCGATCCAAAACTTGTTTCTCTGTCCAAGTCCGCTACTCGATTTATTCCACCTTTATTAGTAAGTTATCAGGCTGTTTG
The DNA here is from genome assembly GCA_035079395.1 of Aspidiotus destructor. Taxonomy (NCBI): domain Eukaryota; kingdom Metazoa; phylum Arthropoda; class Insecta; order Hemiptera; family Diaspididae; genus Aspidiotus; species Aspidiotus destructor. The sequence goes on along the minus strand of JAVHKZ010000003.1, from coordinate 1,172,852 downwards.
TCTTTTCCAGCCTTATGAAGATGTCAAGCCCATATACATATAATGTTATATATATATCTATATATATTTATGTACTAGATCAGCCCTAAGTAGAGCGCTAGAAACTGGTAAATTTATTTAGTCCATTTTGTTTCGTGTGTCTTTCCTCTCAAGAAACTAGGGCACTAAAAACAAAGAGGAAAAGAAAATTGTAAAGTTTTCCCAACAATGCTCTAATTTATAACTTCTGATTGAGAAATGGTTATATAGACTGATTAATCTACCTACGTTGAATAAGCATGAATAATTATAAATATTTCGATAGAGGCTAATCGTCATTCGTTTTTTTGCAAGAAGTTCTCAAACAAAACGTGTACTCGTACTTCCCATAGAAAGGCGCCCTTTTCATCGGTTAATAATATAAATATCTGCGACAAGTTTCAATGAAACTGCTTTTGCAGACCGATCGCATGTTCTACGAAAAGTTATACACTTCTACAGTATTTAGAGGAAAGGTAAGTAGCTAAGTATCCACGGGCACGCGATACATTTTATGCTATAAAGAGACGGAAATTCAAGAATATTAACTTTATTGTAAGTTGAACGTAGCTCCTATAAACGCGGATGGGTAAACTTTGCTCGCGTGCAAGCTGTCCTCGTTGAGCCTTAACCACATTGCGTCTTAACATAAGTATTTAAGTTGTCATCTCGTAATCAAATTAATGTAACCTAGTATTCAATATAAAGGCGTCGTCATTAGAGAGAGAGAGTGAACGTGGGACGATGCAAGAGAGATTCCTGCGCAAGAAAATCTGTATTAAAAAGTGAAGTTGGGTTCATAAGAATATCAGGAAGGTACTGTATTTGTATAAAAAAGACTTGTAGGTACGCACCTACGATATAACTATTTATGCAACCAGAACTGATTCCAGAATCCCGACTTCTCACGCGCTGTATTGTTGAAGCGCAACTGACTAAAAAAGACATAGCTCAATTAAAATTTTGATGAACATGTTAATTTTCATTCTTTAAGAGAGTGAAGTAAGGTGTGGTAGAAACTGAGTAACTATAATCTCTATTCCCAGGTCATTTCAAAACTATGGCGATAAATGAAAAATAATGTTGAAAGAGACGAAAATCTCACTCATTGTAGACATCATTTTTGGAACCTAATTTCCTGCATGCGAGTTTTATTTTACTATGGAAGAATATCTTGAATCATTCAATAAGATAAAATTGTAATCAAAACTTTCACATGGCCAGTTACTTATAGCAGCTTTCTCCTCTTTTAATTTCCCAGATGGTAAGTACAAGTAAGTATGACACGCAATTCTGATTAAGTACCTACATTTTATACAACAGTTCGACGTCCCCTTATGTACAATTCAAGGCGACACGTGTACTTACTCAAAAGATCTGATTCTAGAAAAATACGCAGAATTTTTTAATCCATTTCATTATAAATTTATTCCAAAATTCCAGTTCGATTAAAAGTTTGTCAAAGAAGTACAAAACTTGGAGAAGTACACGCACAGAAAAAAAAAAAGAAGAAAGTTACGCTCGGACAGCCTTCGCCTTTGTATCCCCGACCAAAATTAAAGCCAACGGACCATTATGAATTTAAAAGGACCAAACGCGGGTACGCAAAATTTAACAAATATGTATACATAATAGGTAATCTCTGATTTTGAAACCAAATTGTATGGAACGGGAGAAAAAGTCGTCGATAAATTGGAATTACACTGGTTCGCTATGGTGCGGTTGGGAAGTCGATTACGGTACACTTTTTTTCTTTTTCCCTTCTTTCTTACAATTCTCTTTTAGTTGTGGCAAGAAAAACGCTATGAAATTATTATCTGATGTCCTTGGAAGGAGTTAAAACCTACTGCTCAATGACGCGTGAAAATTTCGTTAATTGAGGACGAGCTCGCAGTTCTAAAATTAGGTATAATGAACTCAAACAACTGTATTCTTCCGTTAGGTTTACTTTCTTATATTATTGGGTATTTGACGTCGGATAGAATTTCACGGTAGTCTGACCAGGCTTTGCGATTCCTTAAGATCGACACACGATCAGCATTTGAATTATACAGCACAAAAATCAATGTAAGAGTAGCTAGGGTTGTAATTAATTAAAATTAATCAGAGAGAGGGATAAAACGATGGCCAAGTTTTTAACCAACTTATAGTGAAATCGGCCTAACACGCAGATTTTACAGATGAATAATTAATTTTCATCTGGCACATCGAGACGTTATCAGATTTTAATTCATGCGGATCATACGTCGGGTTGTATATATTTTCAAAATATATGAAATCTCAAACTGCTTCTAGTTCAAAAATGAGACGAAAGTGAGATTTTGATGGTCGCACTATTTAATAAAGGATTACTGTAGAGAGCACCATTTCAAATTCCTGCAATATACAGTATACCGCACCCTCATCACTTTTACAGAATTCAAGTGGATTAAATAAATTATAAATAGTTGAAACACAGTCAACTAAGGTGACATTTTATAGTGATGTTTTTCCTAAAATATAAAATTTTTCCTTTCTACAAATATGACGAGCCCTTCGATATTTGTGAATTTTGTAACTTGAGAGCACGAAGATAATGGATGAACAATGACTCAACTTACTAGCAAATATTAACCCAACTCCCCACTCAATCGAATCAATAACTAAACTTCATTTCGGTAACGCCAGCATCGACATGATGTCAATTTTCAACACATCGGGATTTTTCATTTTGATAGGTGCCCAAAGTTTATATGGAGTTGTCTGTATGTGCCTCAAAAAGTACACCAACAGCTTTGAAATCCTTTGTTTTGATTGATTGATAAACATGCGTTCTTAACTTTCGAATGTGATGTAGTTGAGGAATGGAAGGAAGATGAATCTCTCGTTTTAGGGTACCTAGGATGGCCAAATTTGCAGACAAAACTGAAAGGAGCGCCCTGTTACGGCAAAATGAAATGTGGCCTGAATATTGGTCGATCTGTTTGAGAAGGTGATCATGGGTTAAAAGTGAAGTAGGTAAAAGATTTCTGAAAATTTAAAAAACGACAGATAAGGTAGAAAGTGAATTAATACGAGATTCCAAGTTACGATTACTCATTATGAAAAAGGATGAGGTTCGAAAAGTTGTCAATAGGAGTTCTGTTATCATTAAGAGTGAGCGAGTAAAGAAAACCACTCCAACTCCTAACCCCCCTCCCTCCTCTACGGCTTACCTAATGTCCATGAAGAGGATATGCTGATGAGGCCTGTTATTTTGTTCATCTCCTCCCCTACTTACTTCCTTGCCAAATACCTAGATCGTTGATTCAAATCCCGCGTCAATTTCGAATCTCACTACTCTGTTAAGAATTCTTCTACCTTGGCCAACAGTTTGAAAAATGAACTCCTCCCTGCAGGCTCAACCCTTTGTTCTTTCGACGTCGGAGGCCTCTTTCTTAACATCCCCAAGACTGTCACTATGCAGCGGATAGGTGAACTCCGAGTGAATTTAAACACTCCTCATGAAGAGTTGAGCGAGTTTTTCGATTTATGGAAGTTAGGTTGGACTCCTAATTTTTGTTAATTCAATGGTAAATTCTTCGAGTTCCCTGAGGAGGTGGGTATTCCTATATGTTTGCGTTTAGGTTCCCTCATCTCCGAGGTGTTTATGTCCAAGTTTGAATCCGACCTATTTTCCTCTGGCCATCCTTTATTGAATAATATCCTTTATCGGCGCAGATATATAGATGACGTGCTATGTACGTGGACTGGTCCCAGAGATCTTTGCTTGGAGTTTCTCACGTATCTTAATGAGCTGTACCCGTACATAAAGTTTACTTTGGAAGTGGGAGGCGCCTCAATCAACTTCTCGGATCTTACTGTCTCCGAAAATGACGGGTTCCATGTGTTTGAGATTTGTAGAAAAGATACGTCGATCGATGTTTTATTCCACGGGTCGTCATTCTTCTCTGTTCCCTTCAAATACGCTTCTTTCAACAGCTTAGTCCGTAGACTGACCGACATTCCTTTGAGTCGAACTGCCTTCAGAAAGGAGTTACTGACCATAAAACACCTACCCAGAATGACTGAGATTCACTTGGACATAGACGCGATGGTGCGTAGGAAGGACGCTACTACCTCCCTCCCTCGCTCCATTAGCCGTGAGAGACTACGTTGAATTAGGCTCCCATTTTTGAGGAAGTTTTCTCTTCAATGAGGCCGGGCTCTTCGCCCCTATGGCTTTCGACCCGCGTTCTACAACCCTATTACTGTCAAAGTATTGTCTTTTAGGTTAAAAGATCCAATTCCTGAAGATGAGAAAAGTGGAGTGTGCAGGTTATAATGTAACGACTGTAAGGGTGTTTATGTTGTGGAACCCGGTCGCCAGCTCAAAATTAGAGTCGATGAGCACAAGGTAGCCTAGCAGAAGGGTAAAGTGGGAGATTCTGCATTCGCTGACCATCCTATTGCCACTGGGCAAAGCTTCCGGGAGGGATCCGAAGTACTTCTTCACGAAGAGGGCTCGTATCTTACGCGTACCGCTTTGGGGCATATTGAAATTATTCGTCATAAGAACACTGGTGGTCTCATTATGCTGAACAGGCGTATACCGGACAAAGGTCTGATCGAGCTTGTTTATGAGTCATCTCCTCCTTGTTCTCGTCATTCTCGAGGTTGGTTTCGGTTTTTCCAAGTCAGTTGTGTTCATTGTCTTCGCTGAGGATGACTGTTGAGTCGAAAGCGCTTCGTAATTTTTCTCGTTTTCTGCGGTTTCTGTTATTAGTTACTCTTCTTTGAGTATCATCCTTTTTCATAAGGTAGAAAGTCTACTTTACTTAGCCTAAGTACTTTTCATGTTTTTAAGTGAAAAAATGCCATGATTTCCTGCTCGACATATGTATTTGCAAACCAAGTTTGAAATGATCTTTATCCAAATCAACGATCAGGAAGAAATTCGATCTTCATGGGACAAGGTTAATATACAGCTACTCAATTCAGATGTAAAAAAGTCGTTTCTGAGACAATATATTTTTTAAAATAAACACTTCAATTAGGTATCATACTCGTTTTTTAATGAAAGAATTTTTTATTCTTCCACATCCGCATTTTGAGTACCTAACTATATCAAACATTATTCACAATAGTATCGAATCTTCATTTTAATAGAATATTAGAAATGAGTATTTTTTATAGGTGAAACAGACATCCAATTTCTCAGATTGCAATTTTCCCTGTTAGTCTAACAACAAAGTTTTAAAACTCAATTCATTAGCTTGCACCAATTGTTTGATTGATACAGTTTACTGCCTAATATTGTTGATATATTTGTACTGCAGGTATGCACACTAGCGCTCCTTTTCAGGTCAGATAGCGCTAATATCGCGTTCAACAAAAATTGGATCATAATGGGGCGGTGCTGGGAAAGTACTGCAGTCAAATTTTCGGATTTTGGTTTAAACTCACAAACTTGGAAGATTTGGCCTTCAGATTTTGGCTCAATTCAGACCAACTTCCACTGATTAATTTTATGAAGAAATGTGAGTCCGGATAAAACAATCAGGAAAATTGGGGGTTTCACGACGTTTTCTCTAATACATGTAAGAACGCTATACCGTTCTCACGAACTTTCGTGTAGGTAGCGTCGCATCGATACTCGAAGACAAAGTTAGGACTTGCTTATCTTATAAGATAAAGAATAGTAGTAAATAGTCGTCAATTGATTTCACGTTTCATACGTGCGTCAAGATGATAGGGAAAGACGAGGCCGGAAAGACGACACTGGAAAGACTTTGAGCACCAGTAGACGAGCACCGGAAGACGAGCACCCTTTTATTCTTACATACATTTTCTCTAACGACAAATTCTCTAATGGCAAATTTTTCTAACGACAAATTCTCTAAAATCAATTTTCTCTAAAACTATTTTCTCTAACGGCGAATTTCTCTAACAAAATTTCTCTAATGACAAATTCTCTAAAATAAATTTATTTTGCACACTTTGTTAATTTACGAGATAATGACATTGGCGCCAATTGCTCTCAAGTACTCCATCCTATGCCTGTGGTTGTACTCACCCGCAATAGCTTCGATCCGTGTCTGCAAGTCGCTCCATTGCTTAGCGGGCGCAGCTTTCACCTTTTTCCCTAATGCTAATTCCGTGACACATATTTCCACGAAGCCTTGTTCTTTTTGGAATTCTTTCAGGAGAATGTACAGGTCCGGATGGTGCTTGCCTATTACAATCTTAAAACGGTTTGACGGCAGTCTCATATTGGTTCCATAAGGTTATTGGATACGTCGGTGCCACTCCTGCCCGCCGGCCTCGGGCCCGGCGGCCGTTTATGTAATACTCATTGAAGTCATCGAACACCGCTCGGAGTTGTTCAGGACACTCACGACGTAGTTCGGTGAAACTGGTAGCGACATCCGCCTCTGGGACAAATGCTAGAGCAAATAGCATGACGTGTGTGAATCTCTTTATTGTCCGGTCTTCTGGATTCCTGTACTCAGCCTGCAATCCGGCGTTTTGGATTCACTGAGGAGTTTTCATCGGGACTCCGAGGTATTCAACTCTCTCCTTTGTACTAGGCAATTCCAAAATTATCTTCAAGATCATTCCGTTCGTCATGTGCGTAACGAAGAAATTTATTTGTCGTTAGAGAAATTTGCCATTAGAAAAAAATGGCTTTAGAGAAACTTACTTTTAGAGAATTCTTCGTTAGAAAAATTTGCCATTAGAGAAAATGGTGTTAGAGAAAATTGATTATAGAGAATTTGTCGTTAGAGAAAATGTATTAGAGAAAACGTCGTACAATCAAATTGGGACTTTGTCATACTTGTGAAAAATACCTATCCTCCAGTTTGGGCCCGCCTCCCTTGTGGTATGAATGCACCACAGGCCCCTATGCTGAACGGCTGAACAGCTGAACTGAGCCAAAACCAATCTTTTTCATCTTTGCCAGTTCTTCATCAAATGCCAATCTGGCCAAGAGCGAGGAGAAGTTGAACTTGAAATTTGAACAATCAAGCAGTGCACCTTCCTGACTTGCGGGAATCAGGAGCCCTAGAAAAAAATCTGAAAAATTTGTTTTTTTTTTTGGCTTTCGAGTAGCAGAAGTTTCAGCTTAACTCTTATTAGTAAAAATGTTGCTAAATTTGGCTTTTGGCTTTCAGCTAGCTACAATACTCTGGTGAGATCTGCATTGATATTTGTCACTAAGGCGATAAATAAGGTGTAATGAAAAGGGGCGAAGCTGATGAAGGCTTCAGATCCACAGATTTAGTTTCTACAACGTGTATTATAGGTACCAAACCATCACAAGAAAGAAAGCCTCACCTATTCCGAAGAGAAGCCAGAGAAATGGTGTTATCAACAGGGAGTTAAGAGGGTAAATCCCATACTTTGAAAGTTACACGTTGTTCGATCTATCAGGAAAATTGATAACCAGCGTTCTAAAATTTTCCAATTCTTACCTTCCAACCCCTGTTGTCCCCGGCCTTTACCGATTCACAGATTCCACCACGAAGAAACATCAAAAAAAGAAACGAGAGAGAAGAAATTTCTTATTGACAAGTATTTTTCACAATACCCTGGACTCGAGTTTTTCTTGAGCAGTCCCTAGGCCAGCGGGATAAGTTTCGTTCGTGATTTTTACGACAAATCTTCGTCATCAAGGCCTCGTATCTAAGGAATCCTTACCACCTCATTGGCTGGCCAAAGAAAAGTAATTTCGCTTCGAAAATTTATTTTTATCGATTTTCTCACATTCTGCCGCAATGGATGGTTCTCTCCAAGACCTAATGTTCGATAATTTTCCCGACCAGGAACATAGAGGACTGAACTAAGGCTAAGAGGTTACATGCCCTCTGACCAAACGGGATTTTCATAAGGTATGAAGCTGCATTTTTCCCCATCGAAGGTAATGTACTTTTTTCACACCTTAATCAGGTTACAATTTCTGCCACCAGAGTTCAGCCATTTTGCTCTAAATTGTGAATATTTACTAGATTCTTTGTAAAATTGAACATTGAAAATTACGAAGTAGAGGTGTACCTATGTACTTGCGAAAATGAATATTTTCCAAGCAGGTACGTAGTTCATCTTGTGCACAGGGATAGGGCAACTATACGAAATTTTGGATACACTTCAAGTTGACTTCACTATTTCTCTGAATTACGCGTTGTGGTACAGTAATATAGCATTATCATCATGTCGACACGCAAATCGAGAGAATATTCTCAGCAGACAGCGAAATGTTGTATGGCTCAACATTTGCATTCAGAGCTGTGCAAGTCACAAATAAGATGATCTCCTTCTCGAACCGTAAACTGGAAAGTAAACGAACGAGAACACCGAGTCGGTGCGAAATGCGAGAGGGTAAGTTTAAAAGACTTCTGATGTAGTACACACTATTTTCCGTATTACAGTATTAATAAAAGAGAAGAGCGGAATAAAATGAGGTGCGAGAGAAAACTAAAATTCTCACGTTGCACAGTATATCGTCGGTGTAACGAGTACTTATTTTCTGTTCAGTAACTTAGAGCAAATGGCAAATTACAGTACCGAAATGAATTTACGGGTGAAAAACAGAACACCTAGTCGCGGATGAGATAGAAATGTGTTGAAAAAAAATTTTATTACAAAGTTGAATCAAACCCGCAACCGTTTGCTTTTTGAGCGAAGACCATCATCTCTGAGCTATGGAAAACCTAGAAGTTTTTGACGTGTTTTGTAAAAACAACGCTCTCGTTATAAAAAGAATAATATTTTTCTCACTTCCAGATGGCTTCACGATGATAGCATCCGTCCGGAAAGCAAACGGATGGAGTTCGTTTTCTCTCGTAGAAATAGACTATTTCCAGTATTTATTTATCTTTTTTTTTTTTTTTTTGTTTCATCGAACTAAAATGTACGAATCGTTTACCCTGATGAAACTCGCATAATTACAATATTGACGATCTCATAATGACGTACTTCAACTTATTCACAAGTTAGAAAAAAGTAAGCACACTGGTTTAATTATTCATCCCTGTTTGAAGTGAACAAACAAGAAGAAGAAATTTCTGCGAAAGAGGAAACTTTTTAGATACAAACGTAATTTGATGAGAAAGAAGAAATTTGAAAAGTAACAGCTCGAAGGTCAAAATCCTCCTAGTCTCCGTTTTCTTATGCATAGGTTAAAAATAGAATTCTTTCGCTGTATCTATATAGTCGAAATTCTTAAGAATACCCGTCCTGGTCTGTATACGTATATAGGACGATGATAAGAATCGTTCCAAGCTCCTCCTCACTCATATCGAAATTCCTCCAAGTCCCTCTCCTAGGTTACACATATAGAATAAATATCAGGGACCGGAATTTTTCCAATCGCGAGTTTCACTTTATATCGTTAGGTACTCGAAAGTTGAAATTTTTGTGGCACCTCCAAAAAGTATCAGCCCTCGTTCTTTTGGCACCCCAACTTGCCAGAAAGACGCCGCACATTCATCCATATTGCGACTCTATCGACCAATTTCGGACCGCAAGAAGTGCCTCAAATTTTAGATTGCAAATTTGCCAATCTAAATAGGTACATGAAAAACGCGATTTTTCATCAATATATCAAATAATTTTTCCAAGATTGGATTTCCATTATATTCGAGTAGTGGAGGCTAAACTACATACGAATATTAAGATCTATATGAGCTCTATGAGTCTCCGTTGTAAGGAGCAAGAGGTGGTTCCAAACCTTTTCTGTACATTTTTCAGAGCTACGTATCGTAATCTGTACCGACTTTGAGAAATTCTGGAGTATCAACAACTGCAGATATGACGACTAGAGAAGTTTGGCGAACAATTTAAACATTACATCATTTTTACATTCACATCTCTTCACAGTTATTGAGCTTTCTAGAATATCAAGCAGCGATTGACTTTTTGAAGATGTTTTTGATATTTTTCATGTCTTTGCCGAGACCCTACCCTAATTCCAAAATCTGTGATTAGGTCCTTCTCCCTTTATCTAGTACACAACATATCAGAGCTAGTCGTCTTTATGGGTACTTTGCACAGTACTGCTAGAAAAACATAGGAGTGCAAGAACTGGGTAGTGAAGACGCCTGGTACTGTTAGTAGTGAATGGGCGAGAGAAGCCAGAAGTAGGATCGTGATGAGCACCGCTATGTCGATCCTCCTATATGGTGCCCCAGTATGGGCCGACTCAATATTGAAGGAGAGAAATGGTAAAGATCCAACGAAGAGTAGCGCTGAGGGGTTTAGTGCCTATCACACTGTCTCGACGGAGGTTCTTTGCGTATTAGCACGTTCACCACCAATTGAGCTCCTTGGATGCTTGCTGAGGAGAGAACGGTAGTGTTTAGAGCAAAAAAGACGACGATGATCAACCGAAAGACTCTACGGGTTAAGCAGGAGGCGAGGCGCTCCGTGCTCAAGAAATGGAAAGCAAGAATTCTTCAAGGTGAAATTGCCACCGAGTGTTAAGCTCATCTGCTATGCGGATGACACCCTGGTGGTATGCACTGCCGAAACGACTGTAGCGGTGGAGAGCAGGGTGAACCGGGCACTAGAGTTACCCCGTTGGACCGAGTCGACCAGACTTGAATGGAGGCCATTTTACTCACGACCCGTCGAAAGTTCTGTCAACTCACCTTTCGCCTGCAAGGTGTGGAAATTGAAACCAAGAAGACAATGAAGTATCTAAGCATCTGTTTTGACTGAATGCTGAGCTTCAGGCACCATTTCCTGATGACAGCGGAAAAGGCAGGCAGGGTAGTAGGATACCTAAGCCGCCTCGTGAGGAACCTAGGAGGGCCGAGAGAAGCCAGAAGAAGGATCATGATAAGCACCGCTACGGCGATCTTCCTATATAGTGCCCCAATATGGGCCGACTCAATGAAAATATCTTATTGACGAAGGAGAGAACTGGTGAAGATCCAACAAAGAGCTGTGCTGAGGTGTGTTAGCGCCTACCGCTGTCTCGACAGAGACTCTTTGCGAATTAGCAAGTTCACCGCCAATCGAGCTCTTTGTTGAGGAGTGAACGGTAGTGTTCAGAGCAAGAAAGACGACGATGACCAACGGCGAGACTCTATGGGTCAAGCAAGAGGCTAGGCGCTCCTTGCTTAAGACCTTGATGAGTGGATGAACCGAGACCATGGCCAGCTAAACTTCACCTGACGCAGGTGTTTAGCGGCCATGACTGCTTCAACAAGTACCTTTGCGAGAAGTTAAGGAAGGTTGAGCAGGCAACGTGTTCGCAATGCGACCAAGGGCGGAATGATGGACCAGAGCACACCTTATTTGAGTGCGAGGCGGGGAGGCGTGAGCGGCACGAGCATAGTTGGTATCCTCAAGAGATTGTGGTAGATGAAGCGCTCGTTCCAAGTAGCCTGGGACCCACAAGAAGAATGGAACCACGTGTCTGCATTTGCAGCCCCCGTCATAAAGAAGGAAACGGACTGGGAATGGATTAAGCAAATGCAGAACCACGCTATGGCCTACTGGACACCTGTGTACCATCAACGTCCAGATGTGCAGGAAGAAGAGGGAGATCATTCTTGAAGAAAGAAGATGATGAAGAGAAGCCAACAGCAATCCAGTATATCTAAGATAGATGTGGTGTTGTTGTTGTGGGTTCGAGTGTTTTTCTGTAACCCACACCCATTCCACCGTGGCGGAAAGGCGGCACTGCACAAGCGACTGAAGCGACTAGTAGTGAATGATTATTTTCTACTACTCCAATGTTGTACCAACATGTGCAACAATAACACATGAGTTCATACGAGAAATTGCTTTTGTATGAGTTAGGCATTGTTTACTACCCTCTAATTCAGTGGTTTTCAACCCGTGGCCCGCGGAGTGCGTTTGGGTGACTCGCGAAGGGTATTCCAGAAAATTGCATGTTGAATACGTGCATTCTCGACTAGATTATTGTTTAACTAGCACACGTCAAATTTGTGGCCTGGATCGTATTATGGCCCGCAATGTTCTTTGAAGGCTTTTCTCGGGTACGATAATTTTTCGACATTCGAGATAATACTCATTCAAAATCACCAATTTCGTGAAAATTTCTTCATAAGAAAGACAAATTCTCCCCGTACCGTTGAATGAAAGCACCTCTAGTATTTCCATCTTTTATTCACTAGAACCCTCACCGATGCCCTCCCATCCATCCAAAACATTATCTTGTACCTAAAAACAGCAAATTACATCCAACGTATCTAAAATCCAGTCACCATCTAACTCATAAACCGAGTGCGGTCAAGAGTTTGTAAAATGGAGGGGGGGGGGGTGAAGAATTCAGAAAAATAGGGTACGCAACATTTTTAGAAACGTCGATCGCTAACTCTCGCGAGTCCGGCCATCGTTTACTCTTCCAAACTATTGGCGTAAAACTTACTAAATATTTTTTCTTGTCTTCATCTTGTTTTCATTTTGAGTATATTCCCAACCGATAAGACTTTATCGCAGTTCATATCTAAATCTGATATCAAGGACCAGAAAAAACCAAGTTTCCGTGTTTGATTGGTCGTCGTATTCACAAACACCGGAAAAATTTCATTCATTTCACTTTTGGCATTCTATCCGCTGGAAGACGAAGCGTCAAGAGAGTTTGAGGAAACAGCGTGTAAAAGAATACATCAAAAGTTGCACGCGATTGTACCAAACATGTTGATATATTGCTTAAATTTTCTCTTTATCGCACTTTCGCCAAAAGTACGGTACGTACTGCGTGATCTTTGCTCGTGTATTTCGTTCGCTATTTTCATATATCGGTTAGTATTAATAGTGGCACTGTTGAAAAAGCAATTTAATTTTTCATACGAAAAGGGAATATATGTATAGGATCTAAAGCGAGTGTATATGTTGTAGCACTGTACGAATGTGCAGGCGAGTGACGAAGTGCTTGAAATGGAAACGATCTAATTTTACACGTATACACTTGAAAATATTGTATCGTAGCGTGCACGCTGTAGAAAGTGGTAAAAGAACGCGCGTGAAAAACGAATCGTGCATTTCTTTGGCTGAACACAATTTGAATTTTCTTCTATTCCGAATGCTATAAGTGGGAAAAAACGGACTCAACCTCTATCAAAACGAGCGAACATGAGAAATGGTTTCTGAAATGGTACAAAAGCGATTTACTCAGCAGATAGCATCCGAGTGAAGAAGAATGCCCATATAAAGTATTTACACGGACGTATAATATATGTAGTGGAGTAGGCTACCACAGGGTTTCTCAATTCCATGTAACCACTTTTTCATCATAACATGAAAAAAAAAAGAGGTACCTAGTAACATCGTATTGAGGAACTATACATATACTAGAAAGCAAAAAGTAACTTCACTTTTTTTTTATTTATTCCACATCATACTCGAACGAGTGAAGCTATTTTTAGTTTATTCGGTATTACAAGAGCACATGAAGCTAATATCCTCGCGTTTCTGCATCACATATAAAGAAGGCAGGCACGCCTTAGCGTAATCAAAGTCGACTCTCCGAAAGGAAAATTGAGAGATTTTCGATGGCTTCTTGAACTATTCTGCACACATGGAAAAATTTCATTCTGATATTGTAGGCTCGTTACCTCTACCTTTGCCACCCCACAAATGAAGTTCAAAAGTCTTTGAAAAGATAGTGTTCGAATTGTGTCTAATGGTGCGGTAAGTATATAATACAAATATCGCCGCTTCCGTTCCTAAGATACGATAGATATCTTTGAAGAGATGCAAAAATACATGATCCTTTGGACTGAGAATCAAGAATTTTCCTAGTGGTTTCCCTCCGAACCATCACTTAAACGTCGACGTTGACCCTATTCACTCTAGCCAGGTGTTTTATAGTTGACAATTCTTCCTTAAAGGCAGCCTGACTTAACGGTATACGAGTCAGTCTGTGGACTAAGCAATCAAAGGCTGCTATCTTATGAGCAACAGGGCAGAATAACGCTCCGTGCACTAGAACATCGGTCGTAGCATCCTTCCTGTACATTCCAAACTCATGGATACCCGATCTCACAGAGATCGATAAATCCAAGAAGTTGATGGAGGTTTCTCCTATTGCCGAGGTAGTTTTTTTGGAAGGTAATAGGAATTAAGATACCTCAAAAACTCACCAAGGAGATCTGGAGGACCAGTCCACGCGCACAGAACATCATCCACTTACTCGTGCCAATAGTAAATATGACTCAATAGCACCTGGTTTGAGGAACAGAGATCAAGTTCAAACTTCGACATGAGAGAGCCTCGAGGTGATCCAATGGGGATCCTTACTTCATCAAGAAACTCAAAAAACTTCCCTTCGAACTTACAATAGTTAGAGCACCAACAGATATTTAGAAGATCAAAGAATTCTTGAAGCTGATTGTGAGTGATTAGATCACCCATACGCTGCATAGTAACCGCTTTGGGAATATTTCGGAATAAACCAACGACATCAAAAGAACAGATGGTTGTGCTGGGCGGAAGACTTACATCCTTCAAAACATCCGTCAAGGGGGCCGAAATAAAAACTGAATGAGGAGATTCAAAATCAACGCAAGACTTGAACCAACGGTCCAAAAATTTAACAAGGAGGTCGGTGAATGAGACCACAGGTCGCATCGGGGTATTAATGTTATGCACTTTAGGCAACCCGTAAAGGAGGGGATGGTGAGGGGTTCAGAACAAGGAGGGCTTTCTTCATCGCTGAGGTTTTGATAACAGCCTCACACTCGTTAATACATATGTTTTGTACGTTTTACTCCACATTTTGAGTATTTCCCGTAACCTAAGAGAACGTATTCGTTTAATTCTCACCACTCTATAACTCGAAAGGTGGACTTGAAAAATTTAAATTATCAGGTTATCCGAGGATAATATGATAAGAAAGGGACTTGGAAAACAATTCAACCCCGAGCTTTGTACAGTACGTTAGGAGGGATACTTTGGAAAATTTCGACTCTCGATTCTCAGTATTAAAATCAAATTTCTCCCTTAGAGTATAGATTCTCTGCGTTTTTTTTATTCAACTTTGTCTTTTTCTGTGGGATAATCTAAAGCTTGCGAGACACCCAACTTCCTATTAGAAAAGGAAGAGAAAATTCGGACTTTTCCATCCTTTCAAATAATGCACAGGAGGCCTTTTGATGAACGTCATTTGTCTTGACGAAACTTTTTGTCGAAATGATTCATTAAAAAAAAAAAAAAAAAAAACTCTATAGAGCTGTCTCGCGCTCAATTCAAAACACTTATTCGCAGATGAATTATATCGCGTAAACGGAATATTCGTCAAATCACGTAACAGTGCAACAATAATAAATTAAAATGACTCCTAATATGTACAATTTTCGACCAACAAAACATACGATAGCGTTTTTATTAATTACGGTCGAAATGAAGGTGTGGATGATATTTCGCGAGACAGCCCATTTAAATACACTCGGAAAAAATATAGTTTCTACCACCACCCGAATTACTTTTCAGTTTTTGCATGTTTACAAATACTGTCGACGTGAAATTGATTGCATGAATATTCGTTCATCGAGTGTGCACACTCGTCCAGACACATTTTGTTCGTTTGTTTCTCTGAAATGTATGTAAGTTATGCATTAGTTCAGTTCTGCTCCAATTGCGATGCATGGATACTCTTTATGTATATGTTTGTGTACTTTGGCTGCGTTCGAGTAGAATTTTTCCCATACTCGATAGAAATTGAATAATTAATACATATGAGATACGTAAGAGGAAGTGTGTATTGCTGTTTATGAGATTCAATTTTGCTTTTTAAAATCTGAATTATAGCGTGTAATATTGGTTAATCCCTCTGGTATAATCTCTGAAGTTTGAAGGGAGCGTAGGTTTCATCGTTGTCGTTGCCGGATTCAATCGAGAAGTTGATTCTGTTTGTACAGTTTTGTATTTGTAAGTTATACTCGAAGTTTGTATTAGATAGAAGCCAGCATTCGCTCTGTGTACTAGTGGTTTAGAAATGCGACGAATAGATTTTCCAACTTCCTTTAACAATTCATGCGGAAATGATTATAGAAAAGAAAAAAGAAGTGAGCATCTTTTCATAACAGTCATAACACTATGTGTAAACTTATGGAGAAAATACTCTGAGAAGAGTTTTGATATGAAAGGTGAAATGTGGCTTACCGTCATAACTTGAAAAAAATCTATTATTACGTTCAGCACATTTCTAAGTCAAGGACGAAAAAGTCTTCACTCATAAGTTCCACTGTACGTAAACGTAAATGAATGCATTAGGTATTTCTGATAATTTTTGTAAAAAGATTTGTATGGATCATTCAACTAAGCCACTCGTTTACCTACAGTATATAGGTAGAGCCCTATAATAACGAGTGAGGATATGGGCCGCCATATTTAGTCGTTACAGCATGAACTTCCCTATTCCTGCTTTACTGATAAGTTGTTATCAGTAACAGAAATAGGGAAGTTCATGCTGTAACGACTAAATATGGCGGCCCATGTCCAGTATAGGTCATTCATAAGCTAAAATCAAACACAGATGCCACAGTACTGTGGAGCGGAACAAACCTTTGTCTTCTTCTCTGAGGATTGGAACCAAGGTCAGCTCCAAAAAAAACAAGAAATTGAGGCTTGGAGCACTCTTTCAGCCCTGGTTCCGCACTTCTGGTGCACAGCGGACTGTTCCGCAAAACTAAGAAGCGAAGCCAATGCCAGCTTTGACGAGAAATTCACGGGTTCTTTAACGAAGTTAAATGAGGGGATGCAGGGAACCTGTTTTATGAGTTTCACTGTAGGAAAATAATTTTATTTTATCAATTTATCTGGACCAATCAAATATGATTTTCTGTCTCGAAATCATGTGCAAGGGGTACTGGTCGGTTTGTATTGTGTTTTAGTCCGATGAATCTATGTGCCATTTGATTATACTTCCTCTATACTTCTTCCGGAGAAGTGTTGTCTGTAATTTGTAATTTGAAAGTATAGCTGGGACCCCTCTTTAATCACTTTTGCAATGATGGTCTACGGGCAGGATATGGCGAATGTAAGGAGCCCCTGTATGGTTGGGGTCTCCATGACATGAGATGATCAATGCATCTTGGACGGAATGGGCACGGTTTGGGGAGATGGCTCCCAGCGAGAGTTCTTAACACATCATGGCGACACTATTAAAAACTGCGACATTTCACGCAGCACATAGAGTTTGAAACTTCAATCAAAAGAGAATCATTTGCAAAATTAATTATACGGCAAAGGAATGAAACTCATTGCGTCGACAAATGAAAATTCAGAGTTCTAAGTCACAGCGATCAAGTGCATGCGCACAAGAGAAAAAGGTAGGCATTATTAGGCCAAAGGCCTTAGCCCCAAAAAAGTACAATGCAATTAGCAAGTTATCATAGATTTAAAAAGTTTCAACTAGAGGGTAAGAGAGAAGTAAGAAGATTGGATAGCAATAAAAAATAGTTTAGATAGAGATGCAAAAGCAACAAAGGGAAGTCAGACATCTGAAATAGACAAAAAGAGTGAAAGCGTCCACTAAAAGGCTTTGGAGAAAAAAGAAGTAATGTTAGGAGGGACTGGGACAGCAAAAAATGAACCTGAACAAAGAATATTAGAAAAGTAACTCTTCCAACCTGGAAGAAACAAAAAAAATAAAAACACACCGATTGCGTAGTGGCGCCGATTGCTGGCGACGATTGCCTAGTGGCGACGATTGCGTAGTGGCGATGTTAGTTTAGTTTGAAAAAGACAAAGAGGAAGATGGAGAAATAGAGAAAGAGAGACAAGCTAAAAGTCCTCCTTTATTATACTAGCTATATACTAGTATAACTGGAATCTTTGAGCTATAGATGATAGGAGGGGGAACTCAAAAATTTTTCAAGTCTCAAGGTCATAGGTAATTATGGCTGTATAACTGGAAAATATTGATATACCTAGCAATTTGTATTATCTCTAGTATAAGCTAGGACCCCTCCTTGAAGCACAGTAGCTTTATACTAGTATATGATTAAATAGGAGGGTCTTGGGGGGGGGAGGTAGAGGGGATGAAAAGAGGGAGGTCAAAAATTTTCCAAGTCCCAAGGTCATTCTCAAGGTCATAGTTAGGTAAGGAAGTTGCCTCCCGGAGGCCGGACGCCGGACACTTTTTCTTGAAAGACCCCCTGATAAAACAGGTTCCCTGTTAAAATGAAAGCTTCAGAGACCCAAGGTTGAAATATGTATATTCGGCCTATATAATGAAGGCTATACCTACTACAGCATACTGATTCAGGCCTAGTATAATGAAAGCTTTAGAGACCCAAGGTGGACGGACGGACGGATGCACGCACGCAAATTTCAAAATTGGGGTAGGGATCATATTAGGCCTATACAATGAAGGCTATAACTACTACAGCATATACTGACTCAAGCCTAGGATAATGAAGCGTAAGAGACCTAAATGTCAATTGTACGGACGGACGCACAGCTCAAAATCAGGGGTCAGAGCAAAGACATGAAACATGTCAATAAGCAACTGCCCTATCAAAAAAATTGACTAAATCAGCTACTGAAAAGTAGTACCGAATTTGGCACAGTTTTTCAGCAGCTGATAAGCTGACGAAGAACTGCTGATCAACTACTGAAACGCATATCATTAATTAAAGGGGGGAGGGAAATTACATGATGTGTGTTTCAGTAGCTGAGCAGTAGCTCTTCAGCAGCTCATCAGCTGCTTGAGGTACTGAAAAGTGTGCCAAAATCAGTAGCTTTCCAGCTGCTGACATTTATGAAAATTTTTTTGATAGGGTGATGATTTTAAATAAAGTTTCTGACATAGCCAAATGAATAAAGATCTTATTTCATGTCCTTCTCAATGGCTGGTGGCTTTTGAAGAAGCTCACTCGCGGATTTCGTGTAGGTTTAGTTCAGAATATTTCAAGATGATAGCTTTTGGGTAGCTCCCCTCCTTGATCTAGTAAGAGTCTACTTAAGAAAATTTTAAGCTAATAGCTTTTCGAGACTGCCAGTGCTGTAGGAAGCCATATTTTGTCATACAGTGGAAACTCTTGGTAACGAACTCCCGTATAACGAATTCCTCTATTTTACAAATTTTTCCTTGGTCCCTCCCCTTCAACGAATTTTACCTGTAAAAAAATCTCTTTATAACGAACGACTTACTCTGTATAACAAATTTTTTATCAAGATTTTGAAGAAAACCAGGGTATTTTTGACACTAAAAAAAATGATAATGTTATTTTACCAACTTTAATTCTTCTTTCTTTGATTATCGAGCTACATCACCAAATACGGTACATATTTGTACAATTTACCGAATTTGAAATGCGAAAATCATTTCGACCAGTTTTGCGCCGCACAAGCAATACAAGAGGTAAGTATTAGAAAAAGTGAAGATTGAGTTTTGAACGGAAGTATGTTCAAAATTTATTTATTTATTTATTTTTTTTTGTTCTTTCCCTTATTTTTATTATTGTGCTCCACTAAAAAAGTAAAGAATGAATATTCAACAATTTTTCCAGGGTTGAAAAACTAAAAAGAATAGAATGTTGTTTGAAACAATGTTTAAAACGAATACTCAAAACATTTGAAACGTATTTAAAACAATAGTTGAAATTCCATTGATGTGTCTTCAATCATAATTAAACGATTTAAAACGGTTTTAAACAATGTTCAAAATATTTGAAACACGTTTTGAAACAATGATTTTATTCCTTTCAACTTATGACTTAATTGAAAAAGGTTTCGGTACTTGAAGAAGTCGACTAGTTTCAACGAAACGTTGTACGAATAAATAAATTCTGTGCGGGAAAAGCCTTCGTTTTTTCAATTAAGTAATATTTTCTCCTTGCACGCAAAAAATTGTCAATTTCAACTTATGATTCGATGTATTCCCAGTTGACTATAATTATTTCATTTTTGGTAACTCTCAATGTATTTGATTATTTTTTTTTTTTGCCTTTTTTTCCAAGTCCAAAGCCTTCATTAGGCCAGGGTCTCAGTATTCACCGGACGCTGATGCAACCCAGCGCATGGCAAATTTTTCAAATTGACCCCACGTATGACAACTTCCCTGTAAGATGCCACTCGATGCAAGTGTATTCAGTTGATGGCCTTATATTTTGACAATTTCTCCAAAAGGTTGGTGATGGATCAGAAATACCTTGAAGATTGACAGTTTGAAGAACACTGCGCTCATCAAAATTCCGTTTTAGAAAAAGGCCATTGAACTGTCAAAGTATCTCAATGGTAAAGCACATCCTTAAAATGCTCGAGTTATTAATTGTTGAGAGGAAAAAATTCAGAATGTAAAGTTTCAATCAAGCTGTTACTGTCCATGGTGCATGTGTGTGAGTGTCGTCGCGCAACTGATGATATAATACAAAGGCACACATACACATATTCACGTCGTGTAAACAAGCATTGTTGAAGTGCCGTCAGATACCTGTGGAAACCCCTCGAATTCGTTGAGTCACTTTCTCTTTTGAATCATTCAACCAATAAGCAAGAAAGGACCGGTGAAGTTTGCACACGGCACCTTACGTATACAAACAAGCGCGCATTTCGTCCTTTCCTCATTCCTCTGAACCAGTCAGTATGTTTATCGCAGATGTGGAAAGTAGACGCGCTTCTTTTTCCGTTTTTCGTTTTGATCTCGCGTGCATGATGAGGTTTTTTTGAAACCAATTATTTTTTGTATGTTTCTTATGTGTACCGGTGTCGCTTGAACTAATCATGCTGGGATACTAACAAAACTATTCTAATTAACATGTGTATTTTCTTTCAGCCTAAATTATTTTTAGGGCTTATAAGTGTACCAACAGTCATTCCGGAGTAGCTGTTGCACTCTGAAATATGTGTGTTTAAGTCGACGACTCCTGTTTGGACAACCGGTATTGGTGACTTTTCACCTTTCTCTCCATTTGAACGAATTGATTTCATTTTGATACAATTTTTATTCATTTCAAATTAAAATTAAAAATATTGTCATTTTGTAGCGGTCGGTCCATTCTGAAAAATGGGTGGCACGACAACTCCAAAGTGTTGAGAATGGGTGGATTGCAGGAAGTACATTGAGCGCATAAAGCGGATACCTCGCGTGCGGTGATATTGTGCTACCATCAATCATATCTATTCTAATTTAGGCCTAAATCAAAATTAAAATTGAAACCATCGTCATTTTGTAGCGGTCGGTCCATTCTGAATCATGGGTGGCACGACAACTCCAAAGTTTGACTAAAGGTGTTGTTTATTTTTGGTTCGCGCTATTACTCTTATATACTTTACTTGATGGTTAGGTCTTATTCAGGAAGTGCATTGAGTGCATAATGCGGATTGGCCGCGCGCGCGATGATATTGTGCTTGACGATTTCAGTGCACCCGCGTCGGATATGCCGCGTTGGGGCGCAGTATTAGTTTACTGACTCCGCCAATGAAGAGGCAACCATCGGCGGTTGTAACTGAGGCGTGTGGTCGTAAACAGTCTTGATAATCCGTGGTTGACTGACGTGGGTGTCTGCGCCTTCTCTCTTTTTTATTATAATTTAATTAGATGTAGGTACAGCGCACCACATTCGGGTAGCTTCGCAGACCTCTAAGACGCGGTGAACCGTTGTGGTTGTGCACAGTCTTCTATGTATAGGGATTCCTTTTTTTTTTTTTGTCTTTAGTGTAGGCTAGGATCTTTAGTGTCTTGGGACGCATAGGAGCCACCTCCACGTGGTGCGTCCTGGGCAACGACAACAATTAATTTGTTGACGGCCAAGGCTCCTTGTACAGTAATAGCGCGAATGACGAATAATGACATCCAGATGGTATTGCGTTGTAAACTTGGGCAAAAAGTGTAAACTCTGATTCATTAATTTACAATATTTCTTCAGTAGATTATTCCAGAGTTTTTAGGCTGCTAGTCACTGAGTGAAATTTGATCACCTTCGTTATTCATCATAATATGCCAGTTTGACTCTAGTATATTGCTAATATTTGAAAGAGGGTGGTACTCGCAAATTTTTCGATTGGTGAGGTGAGTGTAAAGCCATGAAACATGTCAAAATGGCATCCCTAAAGGAGATAGATAGATTAAAGGCCTTTGGACTAGAATCCAGAATCACAAAGATTAAAAATTTATTCAGAGAAATCATTTTTTTCTTTTTTTTTTCCCCCGCGATTTTAACTTCAATAATAATTCTTGATACTAAAAATTTTCTGGTATAGCCAAATGAATGAAGATCATGTTTCATGTCTTTTATGAAGTAGCATGCTTCGCTCGGTCGCCCTCCCCCCCTTTTTGGTCTAGTATAAGCCTAATGACTTCAAGCTAACGTCGTTTCTGAGTCTCATGGCGTTTGAAGCGTCGCATATCTAGTTCATTGAAGGGGCAAAGCCAACATGCAGTACATTGGACTTGAACTGGACTAGGACTCCTAGCTCTGTACTAAAAATATAAGATAGGAGGTTACCTAGAGCAGGAGCCACTTCGGGTTTTTTATAATGATAGGGGGGTAGAGAAAAGACATGAAACATGTCAATACTTAGATGTACCTGTGTACTTTGAATTTACTGTCAAATAAATGAAAAAGAAGAATTTCTGTGTAACAAATTTTTTTGGCGGTCTCTTCAGAATCGGTCCCTTCAGAATCGTTATAAAGAGTTTCCACTGTATTTGTATTCTCATTCCTTAAAACAGATGGTAGTACATTTGAGGTGGATCTGTATACTTTATATCAGCAATTTTGAGGTTTCTTAACATGGAAATCATGTCTGCTGCTAAGTGCTTTCAATGAGGCCTCAGCAGAGGGGGTGTGCCCCACACATTGGAAAAAGCCGGGATGGCATTAATCAAGAAGAAGGACAAACCACTTGGCCTGCCGGCGGGCAGTAGTACCGCGGTTTTGGTGTCCATTAACATCAAGCTTTGTATGTATTTCATACTTTGGTCGCAACCTATCAATAAGCTGCAGGTGGTCTGTAAAATCTGATAATTTCCACCATAGCAGCCCATTATGTATGATGTTAGGCCTATGAAAGCCAAAGTTCAGGTCTCTAAAGTAGGTCAAGGCCATTGATGACAGCATAAGGAGTGACGCAGATTCCAGACTGATTCCCAGCCCAAAGACACATATGTCAACAGCTTTCTTGTTAATACTTCATCCGTGCCCATCACAATGCATCATAATGCCTCAAGAAGCCTTAAAGCAATATTTCAAAATTCATAAAATTTGTGTATTGAGGAATCCGAGAATTAACAGTGGTCAATTTGCAAAACCAAAATATTCAACCACCTTGGATTGACCATAATCTGTTCTAAGAGATGAATGCAAATAAGTCTGATTGCACAAAATATGGCTCTTATCAGCCTAGAAGAGATTTCTTTGAAAAATAGAAATGACTAAGTATGAATATTGAAGCTGAACATGATATTTGTACCCCTGCAGACAAATGTTCCTCTACCTGTTCTACTCCAGCGTTCTCAAAGGGTAGTTCACGGTAAATGAAGCAATTTGATCAGAAATTTATTTGAAAAATAGAAATGACTAAGTAAGAATTGAAGCTAAACATGACATTTGTACCCCTGCAGACAAATGTTCCTCTACCTGTTCTACTCCAGCGTGCTCAAAGGGTAGTTCACAGTAAATGAAGGCATTTTATCAGAAATTTATTTGAAAAATAGAAATGACTAAGTAAGAATTGAAGCTAAACATGATATTTGTACCCCTGCAGACAAATGTTCCTCTACCTGTTCTACTCCAGTGTGCTCAAAGGGTAGTTCACGGTAAATGAAGGCATTTTATCAGAAATTTATTTGAAAAATAGAAATGACTAAGTAAGAATTGAAGCTAAACATGATATTTGTACCCCTGCAGACAAATGTTCCTCTACCTGTTCTACTCCAGCGTGCTCAAAGGGTAGTTCACGGTAAATGAAGGCATTTTATCAGAAATTTATTTGAAAATAGAAATGACTAAGTAAGAATTGAAGCTAAACATGATATTTGTACCCCTGCAGACAAATGTTCTTCTACCTGTTCTACTCCAGCGTGCTCAAAGGGTAGTTCACGGTAAATGAAGGAATTTCATCAGAAATTTATTTGAAATATCAATTTATCTGGACCAATCAAATATGATTTTCTGTCTCCAAATCATGTGCAAGGGGTACTGGTCGGTTTGTATTGTGTTTTAGTCTAATGAATCTATGTGCCATTTGATATACTTCCTCTATACTTCTTCCAGAGAAGTGTTGTCTGTAATTTGTAATTTGAAAGTATAGCTGGGACCCCTCTTTAATCACTTTTGCAATGATGGTCTACGGGCAGGATATGGCGAATGTAAGGAGCCCCTTTATGGTTGGGGTCTCCATGACATGAGATGATCAATGCATCTTGGATGGAATGGGCACGGTTTGGGGAGATGGCTCCCAGCGAGAGTTCTTAACACATCATGGCGACACTATTAAAAACTGCAACATTTCACGCAGCACATAGAGTTTGAAACTTCAATCAAAAGAGAATCATTTGCGAAATTAATTATACAACAAAGGAATGAAAGTCATTGCGTCGACAAATGAAAATTCATCAGAGTTCTAAGTCACAGCGATCAAGTGCATGCGCACAAGAGAAAAAGGTTGGCATTATTAGGCCAAAGGCCTTAGCCCCAAAAAAGTACAATGCAATTAGCAAGTTATCATAGATTTAAAAAGTTTCAACTAGAGGGTAAGAGAGAAGTAAGAAGATTGGATAGCAATAAAAAATAGTTTAGATAGAGATGCAAGAGCAACAAAGGGTAGTCAGACATCTGAAATAGACAAAAAGAGTGAAAGCGTCCACTAAAAGACTTTGGAGAAAAGAGAAGTAATGTTAGGACAGACTGGGACAGCAAAAAATGAACCTGAATAAAGAATATTAGAAAAGTAACTCTTCCAACCTGGAAGAAACAAAAAAATAAAAACACACGGATTGCGAAGAATATTAGAACAGTAACTCTTCCAACCTGGAAGAAACAAAAAAAAATAAAAACACAACAATTGCGTAGTGGCAACGATTGCGACAATTGCGTAGTGGGGACAATTGCCTAGTGGCGACGTTAGTTTAGTTTGAAAAAGACAAAGAGGAAGATGGAGAAATAGAGAAAGAGAGACAAGAATATAAGTTGTCCGAGTGCGTATCAAAAAGGTATCAAATGAGTTGTCCGAGTGCGGGTTCTATAAAGACAAAAATACTGCCTACAAGGAATAGCGCCAAGTTTGCCGCCATGAGATAAAATTTTGTAATTTTGTGACCCTACACGTGTTTGTTGATAATGCAATAAAGAGCTACAAAAGGAAGGCAACAGTAAAAATAATACCTCCAATGAACCAGTAGAAAGGTGGTGAAAACATCACAACGCGCGCCAAACAATGCAAATAGAAGAATAGGTAAAATCGTCAACAGAGGCTGGTCTACGCACACACACACACACACACACACACACATACACACACACTCAACGTCGCCGAGCAAAGTCTCGCTTGTATTTGATGGTAACAGTGCGTACAAGTATATGCCTAGCAATCTGTATTATCTTTGATATAGGTAAGCTAGAAGTTCTCCTTTATTATACTAGCTTCATACTAGTATAACTGGGATATGCCTAGCAATTTCTATTATCTTCAGTATAGCTGGGACCCCTCCTTGTAGTATAGTAGCTTTATACAAATATATGCCTAGCAATCTGTATTATCTTTAATATAAGCTAGAAGTTCTCCTTTATTATACTAGCTTCATGCTAGGATAACTGGAATATGCCTAGCAATTTCTATTATCTTCAGTATAACTGGGACCCCTCCTTGTAGTATAGTAGCTTTATACGAGTAAATGCCTAGCAATCTGAATTATCTTTAATATAACCTTTATTATACTAGCTATATACTAGTATAACTGGAATCTTTGAGCTATAGATGATAGGAGGGGGAACTCAAAAATTTTTCAAGTCCCGAGGTCATAGGTAATTATGGCTGTATAACTGGAAAATATTAATATACCTAGCAATTTGTATTATCTCTAGTATAAGCTAGGACCCTTCCTTGAAGCACAGTATTTTTATACTAGTATATGATTAAATAGGAGGGGTCTTGGGGGGGGAGGTAGAGGGGATGAAAAGAGGGGAGGTCAAAAATTTTCCAAGTCCCAAGGTCATTCTCAAGGTCATAGTTAGGTAAGGAAGTTGCCTCCCGGACGCCGGACGCCGGACACCAGACGCCGGACACTTTTTCTTGAAAGATCCCCTGATAAAACAGGTTCCCTGTTAAAATAAAAAACCAAAAAATAAAACTCGCTTCGCTCTCTTAACTTTTTCAGCTCCAGCTCTGCACCCTTGTATTTCATCTTTGCTATTTCCTTTTTTCACTCTATCTCTGTTGAAATTGCTCTTTTCATAAAAATACTTTATATTAAAGTTGTAGAACGTACAATTACCTACAAAAATGATGTGTCCATTTCATTGTAAGGCTAGGATCAATACTTTTTGAGGAAATTGTGTGAGAAGTATATCAAAATTTTAATTAAAATGGGTAGTACGGGTGATAAAAGACGAGTAGAAATATTTTGGGTGCCAGAAGCCAATTATCAAGAAAAATTTCAGGCTAGGTGTCCGAAACAACATAATATTAGAGATTACCGCCCCTAGAAGCTGTGCCAAACTTTCAGCGGCACATTCTAGCCCCCCAAATCGATTTTTTGAGAATATCTCAGAAAATTGGAGGCCGAGGAGAAATTGTTTCAACCAAAAAAAAGATTCATCATTGAATTTCCTTTATAGTGGTGTAAGTACTCGAAGTTGTATACAGACAATATAGTCGGCCCACAATCGTTCTTGAAAGTGGCCCAATAACAAAAATCTAATGAATTACAAACAGAATTTTGCAACTATTGTGACATTCTATTTTACCAAAACAGCAATTTTAACAGGGATAGAGCGAAAAGAAGTGTTTTTTGTGGTGGTTTTTTGGCTGTAGGAGACTACGCTCGAGCCGGGTGGATGGGAAATTTTAGTATGTTCATTGAGGAGTACTATTGCAGGAGGGAACGTGTTTGAAGTATTGGATATCTGGCTCATTGGAAAAGCCAAGTCATAGGAGGGGACTTGGAAGAATTTCGGCCTCCAAGCCACAGAGGAACTTGGAAAAATTTTGAAGAGGGACTTGGAATAGTTGAGAACTCGGGGCGACAGGTGATAGGAGGGGACTAAAAATAAAATATTATAATTGAATTTTGCCAATAAACTTTCGTCACGGTGAGCTTACCATTTGGTGAACCACTACTTCTATCAAATGAATTATCAGTGGGTGAACTTTCCGTTGGTGAAGCTGAATTGGTTCAAGTCAGTGTTTCCCAAACTCAATTCTACGTCAAAAAGTAAGCCGCGAAATTTCTGAAGTGTGCCGCGAGATTAACATAGGAAAAAAAAAACCTCAAAAAAGAAAGGAAGAGAAATTTATGAGAAATAATGCAGGTTTGAGAGTAGGTAAAGCCTGGTACACACGATGCTAGTATGCGAAGCGTTGGCCTTGCGTTGACCAATCAGAAGATACTAGCATGGGTAAGGCAAGCAGAAAGTTGAAATTTTTCCATGCTAGTAGTCTCTGATTGGTCAACGCTTTGTAGCACGCTTGCGTGATTAGCATCGTGTGTACCAGCCTTAATATGTGTCGATACCAAATAGAGAAGATTTTATTTGTGCGAAAGATGATTATGAAACGAGATAAACAAAACGGCTTTTTATGCACAGGACTGTAAAAACTGTATTTTAGAAACATTTTTTCAGTGTGCCGCAAAATTTATTTTGTGCATTTTATGTACTTCGAACCTGAAAAGTTTGGGAAACATTGTTTTAGGTGAACAATTTTTCTGTGAAACACCCTAGTCTCTTACAGAAATTATACGAGAAGGTGATCGCATATTTTTCGCCATAAGAAGATATATTCATAAAATCAGCTCAAATTCTATCAAAATGAAATTTTTTGCATCATCTTTTTCCTCACAATCACCCTCTTGTCTTAATTCACCAATCAGAGAAACCGCCGGCAGATAGCGTATCACTCGATGTATTTTGCAAATTTGCTTCTTTCACAGCAATAATGACGAACGAAAAGAACGAGGCAAAAACGTTGTTGATCTTTAAATAAGGAATAGAGACTTCCACAAGACCAGTGCTGAAATCCGTTCCTTGTTTGTCATGGAAGTTTCACAGTTTACTGGACTAGTCTGCTAGTGACGTCACATATCGATCCTTGATATGGTGGGAATGATTGCAAAAAGTATTGGCTGATTGGCCTTCTGGTTTTGTTTACTGTTTTCATTCATTGATTATTGGACAGTCGGAACAACAATGGCAGCAGGGAACCCGCAAGCTCCCACGCTTGCAACCTTGTTGGTACAAAAATGCCCCCTCAGCAAATCAGTTGACTGGGCTCTTCTCACTGTATACTAGACCTGATATAACGACAAGGTCATTGATGACGTCATATCACGTCACACGTCACGTCACGTCACGCAGTCCACAGAAACTCCCGGACGCGGACGCTTTCTTATAGGATGTAATCCCCCCAACAAAATGGATAGCGGGTTCCCCGCTAAAACTGATAACTAGTGCCTGTTTTTCTTCTTAATGGATAATATTATTATTAATCCAGAAACGAAGCATAAGCAGGGCATTTTGAGTATTTTTCAAGCAATGTAAGCCACTATGAATCAAGAACTCTTTTTCAACTTGAATCAGGTTTTAGTCACACAATGTTGATGAGTTTTTGAAACTTCACTAAAAGGTTTCCCTAAATCGTTTCTTATCAGTTGTTACAACTCTAGTGAATGAGAGAAAATCGAGTTGTAGAAACTTTTACGCTCTTTAATTTTATCCTAAATCGCTGTGTATCGATTACTCAACAGACATACAAATGGAAAAATCGCTCTGATCCTATTTTCGATGTAGCGGGATGACTAGCCCGAGTTGTGGAAATTTTTCCCATGTACGTTTCGTTTGTTTTTCTTTTCAAAAAGTAGTCCACAATTCTGCTTGTATTAATCATATTTTCAAATCAAACCTCGAGGCATGAAGGATAACAGCAGTTTTTACGACCTTTTACTATAGGTGCGCCCCGTTCGAGAATTACAAATTTTATGCTCTGGAATTTGGAGTAACTTGAAGAAAAGGTAGTTACCTATTATTATCGATAAGAGTTACACGAGACTCTGCTCTCTTCAATCAGTCAGTCATGCCCATAAAATGAGTCTCGTTTTTCCGAAATCGTAAAACTAAGAAAGGTGCTGCGTAGGTCTTTTTTTCAAAAACTAGATTTGGTCATCATAGAGTAGGAAAAAGTGTATGAAGTATACGAACATAAATTTAACTTACCGTTCGCTCTCCGAGATTTCTCACTTTACAATGTAAAAATGCAGTACCACCCAACTGCACGGTCATATTAGAGACAGTGTTATTGTCGAAAATTGGTTCGATTAATTTATTAAAATCTTCTATGCTCGAGTACCACAGTTGATCATGCACTTGCTGTTTGGAAGACGTAATTTCTCGTTTTTCTAAGAGAACAAAAAATAAATAAAATGATAAAAATTGATAAGTACGTGCTGAAACTTTTACTTATGTATTAAATTAATAATTTGAATTTTCATTCTACGTGGAAGGAGACGAAAACATATATACGTAAACCGACACGGCTCCACCTGCATTTTGCGATAAAAGGACTCTTACTGATATACGAGAACGTAAGAGTAGTTGAAAACATCGCTTGTAAAGCCATCTTCCACGTTATAAATTTGCATATATATCACGGTTAATAGCTTGACTCACATCGTGTAGAAGGTAAGAAGAAAGAGAGCACGGTATACATATACATATCCTTCCACAGGTTGAGTTAAATCGAGTTAGGCAGAATACGTGAAAAAAATCTGGAAGTAGTATTCTCGAATACATCGCTCTCTAACTTTAAAGTTGTTGATCGTAATACCACATAGACGGTAAACAGAATTTGAAATTTTTGGAAACAATTGGTCATTTTCTAAGAAATGATTTGCCAACAATTTTTTAATACAAAATAGCTCATTCTTTACTTGTTCCTTTTTATGCAGACAAAACGAGAGAATAAGAGTAATATTTTATAATTTCTTGTCAACTATCATCTAAAGAAATTGTCCACAAAATCTAAACCATAGTAATAAGAAAAATTTCGAAGCCAAATTTTCTATTCTATTGAATCTCGAGTTGAAAAGACGCTAAGACAGATCTACAATGATTAATGTCATCGAAATAAATTTTGTCTTAGATTGCAATCTTCCAATAGAATATGACGAAAGAGTTTCATTAGTCCGTAGATTTAAACAACTTACGAAACCTTCCAAAGGGAGGAATAGGATTGTTAGCTTTTAATCAGAAAAGGGCATACCAAACAACATTGTTTGCGATAATGAACTAAAGGAGTAATTTTTGAGAGACCAATGAATTTTCTTCGAGTATAGTTAAGTTTTGTGCACGCAAAGATCAACTCGAGTGTGGAGTCCAGAGTATTGCAGCCCAAAATTTCAACTTCGGCTTTTGGCCTGAATTTACGAACTTGAATAATTTGACTTTCATCCAATCGGCTTTCGGCTGACCTAATTTTTAGCTGATTAATGTTACAGAGAAATATGAGTCCAGATTAAACGATCAGGAGAATTGAGACTTTGTAATACTTGCATTTGATACACCTATTCTCCAATATTTGTGTTCATCTCTATTGACTGACTGCACCGAAGGCTGTCTGAACAGCTGAACTGAGCCGGATCCAATCTTTCTTATAACATCTTTATTAGTTCTTTGGCAAAGCCAGTCTGGCCTAGAGAGTGAAACAGTTGAGCCTGAAATTTCAACACTCAAGCATTGCACTGTCCTATATTCGCGGAAATCAGGAAAATAGAAAATTGTCTTTTTTTGGCTTTTGTACAAAGGTCTAAATGAAGCCGGTTTTCAGTTTCTCTCTCATTACTAAGAATTTCGCTTCGAGCCATAGATAAAGCTTTTGCAACTAGTATTATACTACACCATCATGTGAGAGAAAGCCTCACCTATTCTGGAGAAGAGCTAGAGAAGCGGTGTAATGTAACCAGAAGAGCATCAAGAGCGTAAACCTTACACTTTGAGGGCCGCACTTTGTTCTATCAGTCGAAAAAATTGATAATCAACGTTCAAAAATTTCCTAATTCTTGCCTTCCGACCTTTGTCGTCTCCAGAAGTTATTGCAGGTTTGCAATGGCAGCGGGGAACCCTCAACCTCCCTGGTCCTCCTACTATCATAGCCTAGTTTCCGAGTCTTGAAAATGATGACGTAATAAGTTGAACGCGCTAACGATCACGTTGGCGAAAAAATGCCCTTTCAGCAAATGAGTTGGTGGGGCTCTTCTCAGTATACTGTATACCAGGTCTGATATAATGAAACATAAGAAAATCAAGTCGTGGCTTTTCCTGCACAGTTTTTATTTGAATATGAACGCGACATTTCGGTCTCATTGAGACCTTTTTATATTTGTACATCCTTGCACGAATAAATTTTCTTATTCTTTTGATATAATGAAACCTGGAAGTTGATATTTTCTCAAGTCCCCAAAGTAGTTCAAAGCGTTACATGTCACGTCACGTCACGCAGTTCACAGAAACTCCCGGACGCGTACGTTTTCTGAGGATGTAATCCCCTCAACAAAATGGATAGCGGGTTCCTCGCTAAAAAGGTAGAAAAACATTTTCCTATAGACAGGTTTTCTTCCCGACACGCTAGACTTGAGCTTCTCCTGAGCAATCCCAAGACAAGTGAGGTAAGCTTTGGTAGTGGTCTTTTATCAAAAAATCGTCGTCATCAGGCCTCGTTTCTGAAGATTCTTTTTCATCACGTTCGCTGTTTGTGAGATCTCCTATGATTGATCTGTCCAATACTTGATCCAATGAGTCAGCCACAGTCGGAGCAAGGTATGTTTGCTTCTCTGGGTCTCAAAGTCTTTGGTTTCTAAGATTCCGCCGCTTCGCTGAATCGCTGATGTCCAGGTGTGTCTGTCTTTGAAGAGTTTCTCTCAATTGTTGCTGATACCGGAATTTCGAGGGTGCCTTGTAACACGTCCTTAAACTGATTTTTTCATCCATCCAGGATTCTTCAGCCTTTCTTGAAAAGGATTCTCTCCTCGGGCATTCTTGTATTCTACACTCGCCAAGCGCATGGGGTATTCCTGATTGATGGTTGTGAAAGGTGGAATGGCGACATAAAGTAAAACGCAATTTTTAGATAGAAAAGTTCGGCCCATATTGGGGCACTATATAGGAGGATCGACGTAGCGGTGCTTATCGTGATCCTTCTTCTGGCTTCTCTCGGCCCTCCTAGGTTCCTCATGGGGCGGCTTAGGTATTCAACTATTCAGTCTGCCTCTTCCGCTGTCATCAGGAAATGGTGCCTGAAGCTCAGCATTGAGTCGAATCAGATGCCCAGATTCTTCATTGCCTTCTTGGTTTCAATTTCCACACATTGCAGGCGAAAGGTGGGTTGAATGAACTTTCGACGGGTCGTGAATAGTATGGCCTCAGTTTTATCTACTGCAAATTCAAGACTGGCCGACTCGATCCAACGGGTCTTTATCTCTAGGGTCCGGTTTACCCTGCTCTCCACCGCTACAATCGTTTCGGCAGTGCATACCACCAGGGTGTCATCCGCATAGTAGATAAGCTTAACACCCGGAGGCAATTTCACCTTGAAAATTCCGTTCAATGCGACGCACTACAGCAGTGGCACCTCACAAGTAACATGGCGCTTTATTGTGCCAGCAGACGTCTCTGCTTGGATTTCTCGACAGCTAAGATAGCTGCTGATCATCCTGAGCAGGTATGTGGGCACTTCTGCGTCCTTGAGGGCTTCCAAGATCCTCTCCCAAGGTATCGAATTGAACGCATTTCTTACGTCGAGGCTGACGGCTGCGCAAAACTGACGCGTAGCTCGTCCGTCGCGATCGTGGGATGGAAAATTTTATAAAATTTTGAGAGGTAAATTAATAGCGATCAAAAATATAGGAAAAGTCGATAAGACTCATTGCACGCAAGATAAGTAGCTGCGGAAAGAGGAAATATATCAATTATTTTTACTCGTGATTTACGAGAAATCAAAATAACTGCCGCAAGAATCGTGTACAAATAAAAGAATTTCAATCTTCAAAATTCACAAAAAATACCCCAACCCGTCCTCAGCTATTATACAACGTTGCTGGATATTTACATTCGACGTGAACCATTTACCCGTACTTTTTAAAATAAATTATCCAAATAAAGAATAACTTTCGCTCCGTATTTGAATTACCTCTATACGTTATCATTAGTCACCACTATCTTTCAGGTCGAGGAATATACTACCTCTCTGAAAGCGCTGTGCTTAGGGTGTATAATTTATAACACGACACCGTCACATAAGACTGCTCTGAGAAATGTTGCCTATAATACCGTTTCTGCATAGTTCGTTTCTACATTGTATTATAATGGAGAAGAAGTGAGTACAAAAGAGGGTCAAGAATCTATAGCGTTTTTTCCCCTCAAAACGACGGGTGAAAATGAGAAAACTGAACGGAATGCGAATGCCCGAAGACGCGTTGACAATGTTGTCTAAAATTTGCCATTACTTGAAGACGACGATAGTGATTTCATTTCTTAAATAATTTCAAAGAACTCATAAAAATAATACCTTCGTACGTATTTCTGATCGTTTTGTACTGGTCCTCAAAGAGGCCATGTTCGAAAAATTCGCTCTGAAATTCATCGCTACTGCTCACTTGAAATATGTATGGGAAAGTATGTCCGAAATTTGCTTAATAATTCTCGACCAAACGAGTGGTAAATTTCATCGTTACGAATTTTCTTCGTCACCGAGGGTGGATCAAACTTCCTTTCAAGTTCGTTGAAAAATAAGTGAAATTGTATCACGAACGATAGTCATGTCGCAGTGGTATGCGAGTCGTTCTTCCGAGAATTTAATGGACGTTATCTATGCACATTTAATATTTCGCGTGAGCGAGACACAATTAAGAAGGGTGATTTTTTTTCCTCCTGTAGGAATAAGAAGTTTTTGCATTCTACTGGTAATCATTGGAAGGTAATGTAGAACTATTTTCTTATTTGGAGGGCTGTCGCAGGGGGTAAAGGATCTTAATCGGAGGTTTGCAAACAGTTTTTAGCCCGAGTGATTGAGACACACTATATTAGGACGAGAAATTTCTTTCCAACAGCAGAGGGCCAAAATGAAAGGAGGTGGAGGGGCGTCTGGAGAAGTTTTAAAGCTTTTCAAGATACTGATTGTTGGCAGCATATCTGATGATAGAGGACAAATGAGGCCTGACGACTTCTGACCTAAGTCCGAATTTCTCTTCGTAACCCTGCTCTGCCGAATTTATGTTTGTATTCCACGTCCATATCAGTGTCGTAAAACATAGGACAGTACACAAACAAGGTTCAGCGGTTATGGCGTGAAGTTGGTATCCAGAATATAGGCAAGCAACGAGTAGACGAAAGAGAAGGACATGGGGAACTCCACTTTGCGGCCCAAAGGGTAATTTCAGGGTCAGTTTGTGGGCCACGTTCTAATTATAGGTAATCCAGTTTGTGGCCCGCAGTAAAAAACAAAATGAAAAGAGAAGAATGAAAATGAGGCATTCTTATTGAACAAACTGCACGCATCACAAAAGAAAAAGTTGGTATGTAGTAAAAATTTGAGATTTTTTTTTCAATAAAAAAGTGTTTCTTAGAACTAACAGACTTCATTTACGCACAATTTTCCGTTATAATTTCTTCGCACATGTGATATCACCACTTTCATATTCATTCATAAAAAATCTTCAATTTCCTCTGGCTCTACAAAAGAAAGTCCAAAAAATGAACGAAGGTACGACCCTTCTGCATCTTTCGCCTTGTAGGTTTTCGCTAATCTTAGACTTTGAATTTTTCTCCACCAATCCTGGCCGAGATGAAAGCGAATTGTAGCACTGGGCCACGCGCTACAAAGCGCTAAGTGAATGGATTGTTCGTAGTCAACATTTAAATAGTTGCAGATAAATTTTTTTAGGTGGGCCGCAATATAGTAGACTATCTTTTATTGTTCTAGGGCCGCAACCTGGACAACACCGGGGGAACTTGAATGGATAAGCAAATAAAAAATAGCTTAAACTTTTAAATTTTACTCGGGTTTCTCGGTTTGAATCTACGAAGTGTCAGAGTAAGAAAATTCTTGAACTCTTACTTTAGGAATGTAGGCAAATTCATTCCCGAATTTTTAGAAAAAGACTATGCAATGATTTGGTAATGATTACCGAACTCAATATTACTAATCGTAACGCGAACTCCATAGTTCGACAATGATTACCAAGCCATCGTATCGTCCTAAAGAATTGTTACCGAATTATTTTCTCAGTGATTAACATAATTCTGGCGGACCCTGTTTGATGACTGTAGGATTTAGAGAAATTTCGATCGTCGACCTCAATATAAGACGGTAGGAATTGTAAAAATTTAGGTCCTGAATTGTGATACTCAGAAAGGAGAAGGGTCTTACCCACTTTGGAGATTTGAAAAAAGTTATTAGAGTTATATTGTCCGGAATTGGGCGAATATACTTTACGGACTTGAACAAATGATATTTATAATGATAGTGCGACTTAATTGGAAAAATGTTGACTGAAAAATTTTCAATCCGATTTAAAGAGGATATGCCGTTCGGGTATAGGTAAATAGGTGTTCATCAATGAATCTCCCCTTCCCCCTCTCCCTAATAAAACAGGTTTTCTACTAGCCTTAATTAACGTAATTAATGAAAGAGAACCATCAGCGAGCAGCGAACAAAGTAAGCTGCAATTTTTTAAATTCATTTTTCTTACTATCATTAATTTCTGCATCTAAAATCTTCTTCCTTTTACCTTTATAAATAGTACCTATTACAAGCTCAAAGAAATGTATTTCTTAATCAGATGCTAATCAGTTCCAACAAATACCGGATGGTAATCGTATATTTTAATCTAATGAGACTTTTTATTGTTTTTGAAACACGATAGCCAACCTAATGTAAGTTTGAAGCTTTTTTTTTTGTCTTTTCAACTTTTCTTTGGCGCTTCTCTATTAAGAGCGCGTACACCTTTGCAAAACGAAAACTAGAACATGACCTTCTTCCTTT
Source organism: Aspidiotus destructor (assembly GCA_035079395.1). Lineage (NCBI taxonomy): Eukaryota > Metazoa > Arthropoda > Insecta > Hemiptera > Diaspididae > Aspidiotus > Aspidiotus destructor. The sequence continues at coordinate 1,136,705 of JAVHKZ010000003.1, read as the reverse complement.
TCAAAATAGACGAATCGTCTTTGGCACTAAATTAATTAGATTCGTATTCTGTTTTACACTCAGACAAATTACGAGTATATGAATTTGTAACGGAATTCACGCTGAACTGTAAGCTGCAAGCTGCTATGAACGGATTTACAATTTCAATTCTCCTCTCTTAGGGTGTATTGAGATAACACGAGTATTCTAATTAGGGAGTGGAACACTCGTCACTTAATTTCAGTATGAAATTCAAATTAAATTAATGCTCTTTTACTCCCTTACTACTGATATTGCAACTTACATTGATGTATCTTCTTTCTTTCCGAACTCGCTTCACATATACAAAAGACTAAGGAAAAAGAAAAACAAGTAGATGTACGTGAAGGCCGGGGAAAGAAGAAGAAAATGCGGAAAGAAAATAAGAAAATGAAATAATCTCATCAGAAACCTCTGTTGAAATTGAGTAAGTATAATATTGTGTTTTTCCTATTCTTAGGATTTTTTTTTTTTTTTTTCTTCTAGAATAAGTACGAAGAAGAGGCGATACGATGAATGATCGGAAGGAGGTATGTTGTAGGAGTGAAATAAATGCTTTAGTTGAAGTGAAAGAGTTCAAGAATCAATAAAGGTAAGCTCGTCGAGTAAAACAAAAGAGGGCGATTCGGTTGAAAATTTTCAGTTCGCATTTTATTCGACGATACCGTGGCACTTCACTCGAAGTGATTAATTTGACGATTTGACGTTTTTATGCGTCGAGTCTCATTAGGCTAGCGCCATACCTCTCTAAAAAATATATTGGCATCTCAATTTTTCTGCTCTAATCACGCGCTAAAGGACTAGAATGCGAAAACAAAGAGAGTAGATATCATCATTCATAAACCATTCAATTCGTTGCTAATTTTTCTCTAACGAATAACTTTGAAAAAAAAATTACAGGAACGAACCTGTTTTGTCGGGAGATTTCTCGGAAAAAACGTCCACCATCCGCCTTCCAGCCGGCCGGCAAAACTGGGACGTCGAAAATTTAGCCCATCTTCTATCATGAAGAGCTCTGAGGTTAGTGTAGCCCCTTCAGTTAAGTAGATATGCAACGCTTCAAATACCATAAGACTCGGAACGTTCTTCTATGGTACCCCATAAAACAAATTCTCCGCCATATAGCTTAGAGGTACCCATAAAATAGGTTCCCTGCCTCTTCTTGTTCAACCTAGTTAAAAAATTGTCTTAACTGGCATCAGCTGGATCGAGCAACAATAGAAAAAAATTAAAAATTATCTTTATTTGAATAGCTCCGCCAGAACATTCATTATCTGTCTTCCTCATGACTTCATCAGAGACCTTGACCTATTTCAGGGGCTTGGACAATTTCGGTTTCCCTACTTCCGTGTACTAGGCCTCTAAGCTATGATATCAACTTTGGTTACTTCCATTATTAAAGGAAGCCTGGATGTTCACGAGGAATCATATAGGTGAGGATGGACAAAAAATTAGAGGCCATTGCAGGTTTGCAATGGCAGCGGGACGGTGGCGTTTCGGTGAAGATGTAGAATTGAGGTAGAAATTCTGACTTTGAGTTGACGTTGCCTATGACTTGAAATCGACCCAAAATCGACGATCGACATGGTTCAACGGGTTGTGGTCTCCGGACTCTCTCTTTCACAAGGTGAAGCGTTCATCTAAAGGTGAAATATGAAGATCTAATCATGGGGCCTGGTTAACGCACTCGTTATAAAAACGAGAGGTCGCAGGCTTGATTCCCGCCCGGGCTAGGAGATTTTTTCGTCATAATTCCTCTGCCATCCTTATCTACTTCCATTACACCATAGGCTTAAAGTACAGTATACTAAGCTATATTTGACTTAGACTAGGCCATAATTTCGACCTTTGGCACTCTCATTTTACAAAGCCTAACATACAGCAATGCAGCATACTAACCAATACTGGACCTATAGTATCATATAGCTAGGTGCTACACAAAGTTTGGTTGTTGCGGTCAACGAGTGGAGTGAGTGAGCTAACTAGCCTGACATACAGTATACTAAACTTATACTAGGCTATAAAAGAAAAGCGAACGAGCGGAGCGAATGATCACTTCAGTTGGGCCGATATTTAAAATACTGTACGTTACTATGACGTTCTTATGACCAACGTATCAAAAGTCGATATAATAGGTAGAATAGAAAATCGATATATGTAATCGATCTTCAATTTTGAGGAAGAACTTGCATATAAACAGCAACGCAGGGAATCTGTACTCTGACTCGATTCGCTTTCGGTCTAGAAAATTAAATTCGGAATTGGAGTCTCGAAGAGTCGACATTGTTCGAAGTCCCCCTCCTATCACAATCACATGTAACTCTACTGTCATTTATAATGTGGCCTGGAAGTCGACATTCTTTGTCATATATTATGGCTCAAACGAGCCCCCAGTGACGTCATAATCTAATATTATCTAGTCTACCTTCAAATGTCACAAAAATACGTCAAAGTTTTCAACATTTTTATATTTTGCCTCAATAATTTTAGAATATTGCCCTTAGAAATGCTTTTAATTTCTTTGAGCGTGAATGAATTCAAACAATGAACTCCACCTCGAATATTATTTTGACCGCAAACCATTTTAATGTTGACTCAAAGACATTGTGGGTCGTATGTGTATAGTAATAATTATATCGCAGACTGTAAAATGAAAAATTATTCGTGCGTTTACTGATCTCGTTTTCGACTCGTTTCGTGTACTGCGAATTTTTTATTTCACTTTCTCGATTTGAAAGATAGTCTTCTGTACAAAAGACTGCTAAGTTCGACACTGGGATTGTAAAGCGTACTTTACAGCCCTGTGTACAGTAAAAATATTGAATGGGAATCTTCTCAGCGTAACTTATTGTCTAGATTCTTTTAAGAACTTTCCCAGCTCGATAAATGCACGTACTCGAAAGAATCGTTTCTATAATTCGCAAACAGCAAGGTTTTCTTGTCCTACATTTTGTCATTCATAAAGCGCCATCTTGAAACAAAGTACTCTTTCTTATACTCTCGTTGTTAAAAGTTTCGACAGGACAACGTTCACTTTATAGGTATCATTATGTAGGTCGAAAACAGACTTACGCGCGACTCGATTTCGAAATTCTTCTCCTTCAGAGTCGAAACACTGTAGACAAGAACTAAAAATTTGACAGAAGGGAGAGAGAAGCAGACAGAGAAAAAAAAAGGTGTAGGTTTATGTATTACAAGGTTTCAGGCGGAAGAAATTTAATAAGTTGTTTGTAGGCGGGCGTTGAGTGATGTGAAGCTGTTTCCGTCACGTTTGTGAGCATTCAATCAAAGGAGTGGATTTTGTTAACGATGAAACTGATTATTCTACGCCACATAAAACGCCCTTCGATTCAAGAGCAGTATAACGATTCCGTTAAACCGTGGATAGCTTAGTCTGCGATAATTATTGCAGTATTGCTTTTCTTGATTGTTCGCGTAGTACGGTTTCTCTGCTGTGTAAATAATGGCGGCGGAATGAGGGAGCGAGCTCATCGGCGGCACACATTTACTCTCTTGTGTCCATTCAACATCAAGCAAACGAATTTGCGCGACGTTCAATATTTACTAGGTGGTCATCAAATTACGAACCCAACTTTGGGTACGATATCTTGTTTCCTCTTCGTATATCGTATTTTTAAATAACGTGTGAGAGAGCTTTTCCTCATTTTTCCCCTTTTCCATCATTTTTAAAGTTTTTTTTTTTTTTTCGGAATGTTGCGTAATAATATTCCTGAACAGGGCACCTCTATCCCGCCAGATTCGAGTAAGCTTGAGTACGTCGGATGTGACATTCAAGTCGGTAACAAGCACTGATGATGCTGCGGAGAGCAAATTTTTCGATTTGAAAATAAGAGTGACAGGGTGCAAATTCAAATTATGAAAGAGTAAACTCTTCTCCATGGAAAAACATGGAATGAAGGATATATTTTGACGTTTTATCAACGTATCGATCTTGATTGTATCGATAGTATACTAGACTGCTTCCGCTCAGTTGCGCCATTCTAGCGTGTTAGGCTAATAAGCTTCCGGAACTCACTTTTCGTCCAGTATACTGTATAGTAGGCCTATACTCTGTGATGAAGGCTAAACCAATCAAGAATAACCCCATTGAAGCAGCCTGGCTTAAGCCTAGTACACTTCCGTGACGGGATTGTGACAACGCACATTTGCGTCACAGTTGGGTCACAAAGTGCTTTTTAAATGGGTGATTGCTGTAACAAAATACCGTCTCAAGCGTTACAATTCACAAAATTATGAAGAAAAATACGATACATAGACGTGTATGGTGTAACTGTCTTGGATAACTGAGCGCAATAAGTCCATTTTTACCATTTTCTCAATAATACATGCAAAGAAAACATTTGGCTTTGCCTGGTTTTTTCCTTACATGTATTATTTTGTCCTTGCACGAATCAAATTCCGTCTTGTTTGAGTTTCTCAATAATGAAGAAAAACTGTTAGCGACCCTGTAACTAATGAAGTGAGTCGGTATTGGTCTCACAAGCAAGAAGACACTCGGAATGAAACATTTCCCAAAAAAATTAGGCAAGAGAACACTCTCTAGGGGGAGGGGTAATTTGGTCATGTTTTATGTCTTTGCTCTGACCCCTTATTCATAAATTTGCGTACGTGCGTCCGTGCAAATGACTATATACTAGGCTAAAGCCTTCATTATACAAGGCGCCTATACAAGCAAATTTCAAAACAATGTTTCCATGTACAGTATACTAGATCCCGTCGACCAAATGACGTCATGTACCCGACCTATACTAGGCCTATGACCAGCGGAGGGTTTACCGGGTGTAGTCGCACAGGGTGGCAGATTTTTGGGGCGGCAAATTTCATTTTTTTCCGTCGACATCATGACCACTGACTATGATTAATTATTTTTTTAAGGTTGCCCACCAACTATGCATGTATGGTTTTTTTTGCTATTTAAATGTTCTTTCATTATCATTATTGAGAATGAGAAGGAAGGGTGGGGCGAAGAAAATCGACTAGCTCAAAAACAAAGAATTACTTGGTAGAAACCTTGAAAATAGAAAAATTTAATATGTAGTCGAGAAAAAAAAAAATTCATCACTGTGAGAAATATTTATTTTTCAATGTGTCCCCCCTCCCCTCCCCTAATGTTAGGCAGCTATTTGCTCGCCGAAAAACCTGGATGACCGAAAAATTCCCTAGACTGAATAAAAAGCTTGGGAAGCCAGTGATTTCTGGCTCCGGCTCTGGCTGGACCTTTGGAGCGGAGCCGGAGCTGAAGCTGAAGCTCTCGATCCTGAGAGCGTAGCCAGAAGAAAAAAAAGAGCTGGCTCGGAGCCAGCTCCGGCTCCAGCTTCTGACTCCAGTTTCTCAAAGAGTGGAGTGGAGCCAAAGAGCTGGATTTTTGCAGCGAAGCCGGAGCTAGCTGAAGCTCTTGATCTTCTGAGCGGAGCCTCAAGGAGAAAAAAAAACAAGCAGAGCTTATATTATTATGAAAAAAAAAAAAAGGAAAAATTGAATTTTTCCTTTCTTTTTCGAAGATTAGATTTTGAGCTCCTTGAAAATGAAAAAGCGGAGCAGCTCCCAAAGAGCTGAGGAGCTGACCAAAAGAGCAGAGTTTTTGGCTCTTTTCATGATCAAATTATGGCTCCAGCTCCTAGCTCCGGCTCCTCAAAATTTAGAGAGCGAGCCGGAGCCGGAACTGAATAACCAAATATTTAACCAAGTATTTGGAAGAAAAAGCGGTTAACCGGTGCCCGAACAATGTCTGACCCGTTACTGAAAAACAGACCTGGTCAGTGATGAACTGATCAGCGAAATATGTGCTTTCCTGTATCTAAGAACCTATTTTGCTGATTTGATAGATGATGAGAAAAAGTCGGAAAATCAATGATCGGTGATTCGATGATTGGAAAGAGCGGCGGTCAGTGACTCAGAACGTCGAAACTGCAAGGCTGCTAGCCTGCAATTTGCGCGTTTTGACTTTTGGCGTTTGTTTTTAACGTTGTTTTGTTTTAATTGTTTTTCGTTTTTCTTTTTTGTAATCTTGTTGCTTGAAGTTAAAAAAAATCGAGTGCACGACCACAAGTCCACAAGACACAAGTTTATTACGCTCTAAAGCCGGTTAAATACGCTCTAGAACCGCTATGAAGCCACGCTTTTAGCGCTCCTGGTGGCAAAAATGTAAAATTTTTGAGCTCCGGTTCAACCGGTTCTTTCAAAGCTTAAAAACCGGTACTCCGGTTTTATTGACTATTTAAAAATACCGGTTTTTGAAAATCCCTCCCCCCCCCCATCACCTTAAACGGTAAATGGCGAGCAAAGCGAGCAAAAATTTTTTGTTTGAGGGGTGGTGAAAAGAATTTTGTACTGGGCGGCAGCAGACCTAAATCCGGCTCTGCCTATGACTAGGACATTACGTTTGTATTCTGCATTATACTAGGCTTATAATTGGAATACTTCTGGCGAGTGATTCAAAATCTACGGTAAATGGCATTCCACTATCATAAAGGCGTATACAGTATACTGGAGACAAAGTAGGCGAGGACCTCCCCCTGTATTATATTAGCTTTATACTAGGATTATACCAGTCGTAAACTTGACTCCTACTAGACGAGCAGACCCAGAGATGCGTCCGAATCAGGCTGCTATAAACCAAGGAGGAGGAAACGAGCGAAGCGAGTGAGCCCTTGGACGCTAATAGCCTAAAATATTGTCCTATACTAGTTCATGAAGGCCGTGAGTGAGCCTCAGACTCAAACTAGACCAATGAGTGAGCTCTTTGAAAGCTATCATCTTGAAATATTTTGAATTAGACCGAAGCGAGTGAGCTCCCCAAAAGCTATTATCTTGAAATATTCGCTTGAAATTTTCGGGTATACGCCCAACAGCCACTAGTTTCTGAGAAAGGAGCCACTAGCGACCCCAAAAAGCTGTTGGCCTGAAATTCTCTGAAGTAGACGTATACTAGATCGAGGAGGGGATGGAACGAGCGAAGTGAGTGAGCTTGACAGAACTACACTAGATTCGCGAATGAGTTGCCCATCGAGCCACTAGCTACTGAGAAAGTCATGAAACATGATCTTTATTCATTTGGCTGTTCGAGAAAATTTTTTTATGACCGCGGTTTGTCGCAAAATGATAAGTTATTGCGTTTTTACCACGAAGGACGATTGAAAGTACGCGTATTTTGCGACGAAGTGAAATAAGTCTGAGAATCGAATCGAGAACGTGTTTGAAATGGATAACGTAAGATCAAAAATTCCTGAGATTTCGTTACCGTCGACATCTGACGTCATTAACCACTCTCACCATGTGAAAACACTGAAGTTCGACAAAAAAAAAGGTGGACTTATTGCGTTCGATCGCAAAATGTCACCCACTTATTGCGCTTTGTCGCAAAAAGGGTCGTGAAAATCTTTATAAATGCAGAAAGGAGATATTTTGACATGTTTCATGTCTTTAGTCTCACCCTACCCCAATTGAAAAATTTGCGAGTACCCCCCCCCCTCCCCCCTCCCCCCAATTTGGCGTGCGAGTGCGCGTGCAATTTTATACCCTAGACTGATTCAGAAATCTGCAAGTACCACTTTTTTGAATAAAAATAAAAAAAAATTAAATTAAATAAAAATTAAATTAAATTAAAATTAAATTAAATTAAATTAAATTAAAAATGCCGTGCGCGTGCGCGTGCAAATTTATACCCTAGACTGATTCAGAAATCTGCGAGTACCACTTTTTTGAGTAAAAATAAAAAAAAATTAAATAAAATAAAAATTAAATTGAATTAAATTAAAGTAATAAAATAAAATTAAATTAAATTAAAAATGCCGTGCGCGTGCGCGTGCAAATTTATACCCTCGACTGATTCAGAAATCTGCGAGTACCACTTTTTTGAGTAAAAATAAAAAAAATAAAAATTAAATTAAATTAAAATTAAATTAAATTAAAAATGCCGTGCGCGTGCGCGTGCAAATTTATATCCTCGACTGATTCAGAAATCAGCGAGTACCACTTTTTTAAGTAAAAAAAAAAAATAAAATTAAATTAAATTAAATTTAAATTAAATTAAATTAAAATAAAATTAAATAAAATTAAATTAAATTAAATAAAATTAAAAATGCCGTGCGCGTGCGCGGGCAAATTTTTATCCTCGACTGATTCAGAAATCTGTGAGTACCACTTTTTTGAGTAAAAATAAAAAAAATAATAATAAAATAAAATTAAATTAAATTAAAAATGCCGTGCGCGTGCAATTTTATACCCTAGACTGATTCAAAAATTTGCGAGTACCACCTCGTCTCACCTCCTAGCGTGCGCGTGCGCGTGCAATTTTATACCCTAGACTGATTCAGAAATTTGCGAGTACCACCCCCCTCCCCCCAAATTAGCGTGCGCGTGCAATTTTCTACCATCGACTGATTCAGAAATTTGCCAGTATACTAAAGTAGACTTGTACTGGACCAAGAAGCGGGACGAACGAGCGGAGCGAGTGAGTCCCAGTAATCTCATCAGCTTGAAATAAACTAAAGTGGACTTGTACTGGACCAACCTAGCAGCTTGAAATATACTAAAGTGGACTTGTACTGGACTAAGAAGCGGGGCGAACGAGCGGAGCGAGTGAGTCCCTGTAATCTCATCAGCTTGAAATATACTAAAGTGGACTTGTACTGGACCAACCCATCAGCTTGAAATATACTAAAGTGGACTTGCACTGGACCAAGACGCGGGACGAACGAGCGGAGCGAGTGAGTCCCAGTAACCTCATCAGCTTGATATATACTTAAGTGGACTTGTACTGGACTAAGAAGCGGGACGAACGAGCGGAGCGAGTGAGTCCCAGTAATCTCATCAGCTTGAAATAAACTAAATAATTGGACTTGTACTGGACCAACCTAGCAGCTTGAAATATACTAAAGTGGACTTATACTGGACCAAGAAGTGGATGAACGAGATGAACTCCAGCCACCGCAAGAAAGTTCAATATTTAGAAAATAAGGTACCTACTTCAACTTATTTTCACTTAGGTAAATATAACAATTTTTTTACAAAATACTCTTTCACAACGTTTTGCAGTATTTCAGTAGAAAAATATCATTGAATAAAACGTTCGAAGAAAAAAGCCCGCAACTATGCTCAAAATTATACTAAGACATGAAACATGATCTTTATTTATTTGGCTAAGCCAGAACATTCCTTCTTTTTCGCTTTCGCCGATAGCACCATGAGATTGTAGTTGAATTTACTTTCAGGAGGAATTATTGCTGACTAGATTTTAAAGAAAATGGACTTATTGCGCTTTGTCATTTACTTCCTCATATTTTCTTTAAAATTTAATACGAGTAATTTTGAAAGTCAAATCTTTGTCACAATACTCTTTTGTTCCCACGTGTGACGGCATTTTGCACAACGGGCTGTACATCAAATCTCGTATAATGAAGGCTGAAGAAAGTTAAAATTACATCAATCGAGAGAAAAAAGTCTCGTTTTATAGTAAGTATAATTACCGAAAATATTTAGAGTATTGCCCACGGGACTTCTTGAAGGCTGGAATGAGATTTCTTGAAACCTCGGTAATAAAAATTGAAAGAAGTACACAGACAATTGTACGCTCCGTATTCAGGCTAGAATTGATTATTTCATCTCAATGTCTTCAGAAGACTGAAATATTTTGCTTGAGTGTGATTTAAAACATGTTTCGCTCAACGTTCGACACTAAGCACACCGTAAAGCAAAAATAATTCATATGAAATACACGTCATCGAAACAGAAACTACTCGCACACTTTTTATGCTTTAACTTACGATATTTCATCTCCACAGTTTCTTAAATCGTCATACGGTAGGTATAAATGATACGAAATAATGCGAATTCCGGTTCTCTACGCCATTTCATCCCTCTTGGGGGGCAGCTTCAGTAGGTGGCTGAGGTGGCTGGGTGGTACGATTTTGCAACATCTGTTTATTTTGTTCCTTCGCCATCTTCACTTGTTTTTCCTGTTCCCTAGCCTCACGAGCGAGAGCGAAATGTGCCGGTCTGTCATTACAAGAATGACCGAATTTGCTTGGATTCTTGAACGGGGGCCGTTTAAATTGTTCTAAATGTTTGGCAGCGTTTGATGAAACAACTTTTTGATTATGCAAATACTTAAAACGCAAATCCGACGTTTTGTTCGGTTTCGATTCCTTTTTCGGTGCGCTCGGTTCTGCCGGCTTCCTTCGAACACGACGGACTATAATCGGCTCTTTGTACAAATTCATGTATAAACTCGGTTTAAATGCGGTTTTATCGAATTGTCTTTGCATAAAGCCCCTGCACTTGTCTGGACGCTCGCGCAATTTTGCTTCTCTTTCTTCCTCGGCCTTCAACAATCTATCCAGTTCTTGCTCTTCGCTCTCAAAACTTCCTCGATCACGGCAATTCTCAGCAATACATGGCCCCTTACCCGCATCCTGAAATTTTTGCATGGCTTTCAGACGTTTCGCTGCAACGCTGTCTTTCGACAATAATCTCATTTGTTCGCGTTTTTTAGCAACAGACTCTCTGACGGATTCGCGGGGAAGTTGATCTTTTCCAGCAGGAGGTTTGCTCGTAGATCCTTCATCTGCGCTTTGTTGTCGTTTAGGAGCGTCCTCGTCAGGCGTAGATTTCATTGCATCAGATTCGGAATCAGGCGCGGACGTTCCAGGCTCTGTAGGGTCGGATGTTCTTTTCGGACCCGTAGCTTCATCCTCGGATGCACTGGCATCAGATTTATTCAAAGAAGTTGAGTCACTAGTTTTGGATGATTTAGGCTTCGCTGCTTTGGCTGCGATTGACGACGATTGAGCTGAAAGTTTATTTGTGACAGCACGATTCAAAGACGCCAACATGTGATCGGAGAATTTGGTGTCTAGTTCGATCGATTCTCGAAGAACCGAATTTTCTTCTATATCGGAAAGTACTTCGCATTGGTCGTCAGCATCGGACTGACTTTCCGATGACCTTTCTTGAGAAGTAGAATGTTCACTTTCAGCATCAACAGATTGACAGACGATTTTCCCCTCCACAGCAGATTCGAGAAATGATCTACTTAGATCATCACAGTTGTCAATCGGGTGATCATGACCGTCGACCGGAACCGTTTTCTTATTTCTTCGCATATTTTTGTCCCCTTTATGATTATTGTCGTCGAATTGCTCCCTTACCGGACAGCCATGAAATAATCTAGCGGATTTCGTAAACGTCTCTTTTTTCCGCTACGTTTAGTTTTGTGTCACGAAACGAAATTACCTCACACAACACAATGGCGTGATCATATTTTCCTCGCTCATTTACGTTATTACTATGGAAAACGGAAATAAAAAATTGAATGAGATATTAGGACGTAACATGACGAGGAAAAGAGGAAGTGATGCTTAAAACAAATAATCAATTTTCCAAGTAAAAAACGTGAAATGCAGAGAATGGTAGAATGGACCAATTTATTTGTAGGGCACTCTGCACTTTAAGAAATTGGCTTTGCTCGGTTTTATGATCTTGTTCTGTTTTCCGCTGTTCTTAAGTTTTGTAACTTACACATGCATTTCTGCTTCAACTAAAAGAAAAAAAAAAAAAAAAAAAGACGAAAACAGAACTGCTCGAGTCGAACACGTTACAAAATGCATAATAATAAAATTCGATCAGGTAGAGACATCAGAGGATGGGACAAAGAAGGGAAAAACGTAGCGTATGAGTGGGGGTGAGACGTAGCTTTATAAATTCGGTCGTAGAAAATCTATACGAGTTTCTTGAAATTCGTTTCGGTACAATACCATTCTTTGGAAACGTAAGGCCGCGAGTTCTCTCAATTAGGCAGTCAGATCGGTTACATAACATATATATTATTATGATCGAGGTTGTAATCAAATCAAGACTGACTTAGGGCTCCCACTACGAAAAGAGATACGAATATGGGAATGAGTTTTCAATATTTGACTGAATACAAATTACAATTATCCATTTGAATTTCAGAACACTAATTGCATGTTTTTCCTTTTTACTCGTGACGTAGATAAAAATTTTCAGGAAAAAATGAAATGTTCAATAAGGAAGCAATGATTAATCTTTTCTCCTAAGATGACCGATAAAATATTAAAATCGTGCGAATAATAGTATTTTTCAATGTTTACGAGAATCTTTTTTTGAACCTTTTGGAACAAAAATTTGATACTTTGAAGATCCTCAGGAGGAGGAGATTCTCAATCTGACGACAAGATACTCGAAGGAGTGAAACAAATTAAGGAGTAATTTAAATAAAGCCACAGAAAAACAGAAATACACCGGAGCGCTTTCGATTAAAAAACCACTGTCAACGGAGACGTGAAAGCAATTGAACCAACTACGGCTGGAGACCAGAACAGCCGAGGAAATCATGACCGAACTTGCGAGTCATCACAATGTGAATCACACTCATAAACTAGTTCAATCAACCCCTCATCAGGTATATGTACCTGTTGAGCACAATATTTAGGTTGTTGTTATTCAGATGACGAATAATTTCAATGGAACTTTTGGTTCACTTCACCCTCTTTCTCCGTGATCAAGCAGGGATGAGAAGAGGATCACCAAGCGCTGGAACTTCAGGTTTAGAAGTTCTTCCAAGAAATTCATCCTCTTTGCTTTGGCTATTTGCTCTCATCATTACCTTTGGACCATCGGCTTGGTTTTAGAGCAATAAAAAACGAACGGCTCCGGGGAAGTGTGAAGAAAAACCGGCTCCGGAGCAAAATGAACCGGATATCGAGCAAAAAATTAATGAGTTGAAAGCGCCTGCTCTTTGACTGACTTCAGCGCTTAATAAGCAGAGAACGATCAACTTTTTGATTCTCTTGGGAAACCGTTCAAGAATGAGCTTACAAGCTTCAACTTGAGCGATTATTAGCTCGGACTTCTCATCCCTGATCTTTACAATAGAACCTTGAATGTTTCTACGATTGATGGTTCCTTTTTCTGTCCTTTACAAATTTGCTATCTTTCACGCTCTCGCGCATCGCCTTGGCTACGTTCCGTCAGACTCCGATAAATTTCTCAGAAAGGTCAATGTGATTTAGCATTTGACCAAAGCTAATAACGTTGACTGTAAAAAATTGATCAAATAGGGTCTTGACTCGACTGATCAGTGGTATAAAAGTGAAGAGATGTGGATCTTTGGAAGATTTTTCCTTTGAATCAGTCTTACTCTTCGTACTTTTGGTTCCAAGTCAGTCTACTGCAATAAACGTCTACTTACAGTGTACACTTGAAAGACCCTCGAGAGAAGCGACGTGTACAAGTTGAGGTGTCAAGATCAGGCTAGTATTTGTACTGGTAAGATAGGAGGGCAAAAGAACATCGAGGATTCTCTATAAATAATTACTGTACTTGAACTTGACGATCTCTGAAATAGATGATGCCCATGATTTTGGGATCTACAGGATAGATACTTCAACCAATATTATGGTCCACGTTTTTGACATTGCTAGTTTCGATAGCTTGATTCACCAACTGACCCATATCCCGTTGAGTCAGCCCTTTTTCCACGAGGAATGATCGATCACCTTAAAATACTCGGCCAGAGTGATTGAGGTCAATTTGGATATTGATTTTATGTTCGTATGGAAATCACGAGAAAAGTCTCGACTGCACCACTTTTCTCTTTCACAAATAGAACTGTGACAAAAAAAGTGCTGGATCAGGCAGTTTTTTCTACAGATTGACCGTATCCTTCGCCCTTTTGGCTCCCGTCCGACGTTCAATAATTCTGTCACTGTAAGTCAAGTTGGAGGACCTCTTTCGCTAGTAGAGGGAAGTGGGGGGTTCAGGGTGAAATGAAAAGACTGCATTGGTGATCATACGAGGGAGATCAGTCGCCAACTTAAGATTATAGAGGACGATCATGAGAGAGCTCTGGAAAAAGGAAATGTAAGAGGCTTTTGACGACCATCTGATTACCAGTGGTCACAATTTCAGGGAGGGGTTGGACGACCTCCTCCTCAGAGAAAATTCGTTCTTCGGACGCATTGTGCTGAATTCAGATGACAATGTACAGTCATATGGACTCAGAAATTATGGAATTAGATGACTGATGTGTCGCTTACATCAGTGCTTCACAACCTTTCACAGGTCGCGGACCACTAAGGAATGAGTCCTAATTTTCGCGGACCCCCAAATTTCTGAAAACGGTTGAACATCATACAACTTTTCGTTTTTCCGTTCATAGGTTCATTCCTCTTCTTACAAATTACTTTTCGCCGGTTGGAAAGCACTGGCTTACATCAATATTCCTGTAGAAAATAGCATAATATTCCATCGTAGGGTCCGATGGAAAAAAGATTTTGTCCACTACAACGGAGAATTTTGACATTATGCAAACCTATCGGCCAACGCAACGGTTAAATCAAAGTGGTAGAAACAAATGGCGATCAGCTTCAACAGTGTTGCGCTCATCAAAATTCACTAATGTTGCGGCTCCAATGGTCATACCGCTTGCTGTATGGCTGTCCACTACGATGGATTGAAAAAAAAATTGGAATCACCTTTTGGGCAATAAGTTCAAAAGAAGAGAAATTTTTACGACTGGGTTGCAATAATGACATACAGAGGGACCCTTTCGGTTACATTCCTCATTAAACTTTTTATTTCTATTACGTCTTCAAAGTGGGTTAAATTTTGTCCACTACGAAGGAACAAAAAGTATTACTCAGCTTCTACACCCTGTGGCGGTTGTGCATTTCACTTCAACATTTTTTGATTTTCATGAATTTATTGGGACACCTCTCCTCTACAAATAACCCATAGAAATTTGAGTTTTTTCTTGCCAAAAGAGGTTCCTGTATACCATTAATACAAAAAAACCTGATGGTGTTACATTCCACTACGATGGAAAAAATAGAGTATCTTTGCATTGTCTTGAATTGTGGTGAAGGGGTGGGAGACAGTGATTGCTGGGCGTCATAGAGGAGATTCTGAACTACTGATTTGACTTCATAAACTTCACTCCAGCATTCTTAGTCTTGCCAAAATAATGCCATTACATGAAATTCTGTTTTTTTTTTTTTTTTTTTTTTTCCACAGAATCACTCTTCTGTGGAGGAGGGCCTCGGATCCTTCTTTAAAACTATGGCCAGAAGTGATTAGATAGTCCGCAAATGCCGAATCATCCAATTTCTTCTTCTCTCACGCTTTCCTATGCTCATCTATTTCAATTTTAAGCTGACTGCCATCAGTATCACCTATATAAACTCCAATACCGTCATTACACTGCACCTTGAAAACACCGCTTCTTTCAACCAATGGGATGGGGTCCTTCAACTTGACAAACAGACTTTTTCAGTTTAAGATTGTGATATACTAGGCGAAACCCAGAGGAGCGGAGGGCACGACTCGATTGGGATAAAAATTTCCGCCAAAACGGGAGCCGAATCCGTTTTCTACTATTTAAGGTCGGTTGCGGGGGAGAGAAGTATCCCGTTGAACCATGTCGACTCTCAATCGACGTCGATATAACGTCTTATCGACCCCTTTATTTTGATAAGTAATCGACTCAAATTCGACGTCGATTTCCAGTCGGAACAGTTCCGGGGTATGTCGACCGTAAATCAACCGCAGTCGACTGCAAATCGACTTGCTGATGGTTTCTAAAGTATGACTCGAAGTCGACGTCGCGTCGTTATCAAGTGGATTTAAGGTAATCGTTTTTCTAGGACTCTAGATCGATTGAAAAAAGAAATTGAAAAGTCTTTTCAAATGTACAATTCTACTTTAATAGTTTGTAAAAGCAACTATATTAAAGTAGAATTGTACATTTGAAAAGACTTTTTAATTTCTTTTTTCAATTTTAAACGCTCTACTTACACCTTTTTCACTCAATATGAGTTTCAACTCTAGATCGATGTCGTTATCAAGTCGATTTTGGGTGGACAATCTGCTATACTGCTCAAAGTCGACGTCGTTTTTGAGTTGATTTGAAGTGGACGGTGGCCTTCGACCCAAAATCGACTCTCTATCGACGTCGTTATCAAATCGATTTGAGGTGAGCCTTTTTCTACGACTAAAAATCGACTCACAATCGACGTCGATATGAAGTCGAATTTGTTGCTCGACCGTTTTAACCGGTAGATTGCTTCTCAAAACTATAGTAGGTTGATTCCTCCTTTAGTAACTATAAATGCATTACTTATCTGTGAGTAGTGAAGTTCCAGAAAAAAAAACAGGTCGATATGGAGTCGAAATCAAGTCGACATCATTAAACGGAGCTCAAATTTTTTGTAGAATAAAAATTTACGTCGATTTCAAGTCAATTCCGAGTAAACATTCTCTGTTCCGTGATCGACCAAGAATAGACTCCTTATTAACTGTTAAGTCTACGTTATTTTTTGTCGACCAGAAATCAACGTCGATTTCGAGTCGATCTTCTCAAATTTTATATCGACCAGGAGTCGACTCAATTTCGACGCTGACAATGAATCTACCTCCAGTCGATTTTCGGTCAACATTAGGGCCAAACTAAATTGCCTCGAAATCTACTTCGATTCTTAGTCGATTTCGAGTCAACAATAAAAATATTGTAGTCGACCGAAAATCGACCATTTGTTGCCGTCGACAATAGATGTACATATAATTGTTCACATTTTTCTCATATCAATCACATTTTTGGTAGCCTGAGAATCGACGTCGAAATACAGTCGACATGATATTGAACAAAATACGATATTTCAACTTCAGATCGACGTCGTCATGCAGTCGATGTACTTTTAAATTCGACTGCATTTTTATAGACTTTGGTGAAGATGTCGAATTGACGTAGAAATTCTGTCGATTTTGAGTCGACATTGATTGCCTATGACCCGAAATTGACCCTAAATCGACGGTCGACATGGTTCAACGGGATAGTGGAATCACGACTTTTCCGAGTTCTCTTCCTGTGAACCATACGGTCAATATCTAAGCTGACCTCATTCACTCTTGCCAAGTGCTTTATGTTTGAATACGCGGTCTATCGGTACAATATGAGTACAATATTTGAGTTGATTCCAAAGAATAAAACGGAATTTTAACAAATCGGAAAAGCTAGGAGAAAAACAACAACAGTCCGGGGGCTCAAAAATCGGTTTTCGTACATGAGACGTTTTATAGGATCGTTCTACAACGTGGAATGGCGAAAGATGCGTATTTTCGGTCGTAATTGATTTCAAAGTAGTTTAATTCCGACTTTTTTCCAAGCTAAACAACACGCTTACCACTTACAACTTATTTAGTTTACTAAAAAAGTTATACACGATATGCAGCGATGATTCACTGAGATTATCGAGTATAGGTTTTCAGCGACGCTCTGATTGAAAGTATAGCTTTAAGAATATCTTTTAGACAAGTTTCCGAAAATTGTTTCCTCCTGTCTCGCAGGATTTCGGAAATATAGAAAGTTCTAGACTCTATTTTTAGGTCTTGATTTTTTGCCACGCGGCCTGCGCTTTCTCTTTTCGAACATTAAAATTTTCTGAACTTGTTTCGTGATTTGATCGACGTACCAATTCTTCCCGCTGGAATTCTTGAAAGGTGGCCTCTTAAATTCGCTAACATGCGAAAGAATATTTCCCGGTATTTTGCGCTCGCGAAATTTCGTTTGTAAATGATATCGCTGCCGAAAAACGCGATTCGTTTTCACGAGCACGTCGTCGCGTATTTTCCTTCTCTTGAAAATTTTCAAGCCTGTAGGATTCTGTTTGAGCTTTCCTTCGGTATAGTACACGGTGCGCTCCGCCTCGTCCTCAGTTTGCTTCGCGTTGGTCGCTTCCGGTTTCAACTCCGACGAGCGCACCGCCTCGAATTCACCGGCTTTTCTATTCGTTCCGACGGATGTCGCGTTCAGAGTTGCTAGCTCCGATAAGTCGGGCAAATTCAGTATCCGTCGATCGAACGATTCCAC
Organism: Aspidiotus destructor; assembly: GCA_035079395.1. Taxonomy (NCBI): domain Eukaryota; kingdom Metazoa; phylum Arthropoda; class Insecta; order Hemiptera; family Diaspididae; genus Aspidiotus; species Aspidiotus destructor. Next base: position 1,118,782 of record JAVHKZ010000003.1, on the reverse strand, counting down.
AACGATAGATTTTCGTTTTGAATAATCGGGATCCAGTTCACTCGCGGTCGGGTTCAACATATCGTTTGTCAAGTCGCATATCGTGGTCAAGCCTTTCTTTAAATCTTCAATACTGAGATCGTGAAGCTTTTCCGCAGTATCGCTGAACGATGATCGATTTTGGTATGAGTCCTGCGCATCAAGCCTTCTATTTTTGCCAATTTTCTCATTAGTGGGCGATGACGACATTACGTCGTCGGTATTTGTTTGCTCACCCATGATGAATAGCACGTTGCGAGATCTTTCGTGCGAGAACGCTCGATTTAATTCGTTTCCATAGAAGTTGCACGACTTGCATTCGAAATTCAGGCATTAGGTTATGATGATCGGTGCGAGTGAAATGACGCCGACGGAATAGCTGAATCATTATAACTGCTCGGGGTAGTAAATTAAAGGTTGATGAATTTTTATCAACAATGACCCTAATTTACGATTGAAAACCGAAAAAAGAAAACACAAAACTATTGGTGTTATGTAATTTTTAAAAACAGGAAGTAAATGGGTTGCGTATTGGGTTAACGCTCTATGTACGTTCAAAATCATTCGCCATAATTATAGCATGAAAGACGAGACGGATAAACTTCGACCATATTGGAGCTCGAAAATTGAAATTTTCCCAGAAATTCACCTCTTAAACGCATCTTTGCGAGGTGAAATTGTCTCAAGTCCCACCACTGCTCTCAAAAGTTCAAATTTTTCATATGAGCTCCCTCGCACTTTCCAGAGTGACAGTCTATGAAAGTTTGAAGATCTCAGACCCCATCAATGCTCTCTTGACTTTTTGCAGCCCTCTCTCAAAGAAATAAACACTGAATGTTGAACTATCATAACAAATGATGTATACTCTTCATCGCGACTTTCAGTTTGAAAACCATTGCTCCAGAATGTTGCTCGAAATTTTCCCTCTTGATCGCGTTTGTATACAGCTCAAAATTCAAAATTATTTCAAGCATTGGATTGGAATCGAGTCTAGGAAGCGAACGATAGGAAACACTATCGAAAGAGAAAAAGCTATAGTAATTGTACCACGCTAGAACAACTTATGGTTTGAAACGTCTGTTCTTAGGTTATTCTCTATTAGAAGGAGAATGTTTATGCAAAGTCCATGATACCATCGCAAATCGATCTTATTCTATAGACCTGTAAAATGAATTGTTTTTGTTGCTGGAATTTTCATATCAATAGAACACTCTGAAGCGAAGCATGGAGTAAAATAAAATACGCTGCTGATGTCGAATCATTCAGGCGGTAACCTAAATTTTCGATGAAAACGCGCGGTTTTTATTTGTCACTCTATCCTAGCCTTTCAAGCCGCATCATTGTTATTATAACAATAATGGCTACCTTCGCCGTTATACTCGTCGCTAAAATAATACTCTCAGTACCGAAAACATTTTTATCATTCCGATCAGTCTGCTGAATAAGGTTGATAAAATTTTAGCGTTGTCACCTCGATTACAAATATAATTTCTTTCTTCGGTATTGTGTAATCAGGTTCTCTATAGTTCTTTTCAGACGTTGAATTGGATATTTCATTTTTTATTACACTCAATAATAATTGGCCGAACATCGTCATTTCTCTAGTTTTTCTCGCGCGTAGATGAAACTGAAAATTATTTTCATTTCCTGGAAGTTTGTTGCTGCAACTCAGATTTCTTTTTTACCAAGCAGGGTTCTAGAAGTCGCAAGGGAGAAAACTGGAATTTCATTTTCGTTACGCACTCATGAAAAGGAGGTGGCGAGCGCAATTTCCTCTGCGTCTCCCATTCGAAGGAGGAGGGGGTCAGCTGATTGTGTTGGGCTAGATGGAAAAAAGGGAATACAGTCCAGGATCAAACAAATTTTGAGTGGTGTACTTATTTATCGCATCGATCAAATTACTAAATTATGGAGAGAAAGGTCCTGCCCCACCTGTTGAGAAGAGCGGAGTCTATAGTGTAGCTTGTATCTATGAAGACGAGACTGGTCACCAAATTAAAATCGGAGTGGCTAAACATAAAAAAGGCTTGGGAAGAAGAAAATTTGGGTAAATCGGCCTTTGCTGACCACCTAATGACCAGTAGTCATAATTTCAGGGAGGGATTCGAGACCCTCTTTCACAGAGATAAGTCTTACTTCAAACGCCTTGCTTTAGAAAACATCGAAATTGTTCGTCGTCCAAACAACGATAATACAACATTAATTAATAGGTATACTCCGGATAAAGAGTTGGTTGAACTAGTTTACTAGTATGACTCACATTCTCATACTTCGCTGGTTCAATCATGATTTTCTCTGATGTTGTTGTGACCGGTCCACCGAAGAAGAGGAGAGCTGTTCACTGGTGGACCAATGAGATTGCAGGGCTAAGAAAAAAGTGTAACCGTCAGCGCAGGATATACCAGCTTAGTAGGGGCCGCGAAGAGGCGCGGGCGGTTGCACCTGAATACCAGCTGGCTCGTAAGCGGCTGAAGAGACAGCTAGAGTGCTGCGTGGAAAGAGCTAAGCGAGATGGCAACGGAAGACCCATTTGGCAAGCCTTACAAGTTAGTGCTGAAGAAGCTGAAGGGCCTATCAGCTATGAGCCGAATGGAGCCGGATATGTTGGGGGGCAAATCATTGACGGTTTGTTTCCACAGCAGCCATCACCAATGGTAACGCTACCAATAGTAGAAGAGGATGGCATATCCCTCCTAGGTACCGAAGAGGTTGATGCAGCAGTCAATGGACTGCGGGGTAAGTAGGAAGGCTTCGGGCTCGGATGAGATTCCAAACCCAGTCTGGAGCGCCATACACTCAGTTGACCCGGCACTGCTTGTCGCTATATTCAATGCGACAGTTGTTGGGGGACTGTTCCCTGTGCGACGGAAAACAGCCAGGCTAGCGCTGATCTATAAGAAGGATAAACCACTTGGCCTGCCATCCTCCTATCGTCCACTTTGCCTTCTTGATAATTAAGGCAAACTCTTGAAGAGAGTGATAGCCAATCGCCTGGAGAGCTATCTGAAGGAAAGAGATATAATCTCAAGTAGCCAGTATGGTTTTCAAACTGGACGCTATACGTCAGATGCTGGGATCCGGCTGAAGAGGATAGCTGAGTCAGCGATTGCTCAAGATCCGGATTTAGGTCTGCTGCCGCCCTGTACAAAATTCTTTTAGCCGCCCCTCAAACAAAAAAATTTTTGCTCGCTTTGCTCGCGATTTACTGTTTAAGGTGATAAAGAGGGCGGGGAGGAGTGGCCAAAAAACCGGTATTTTCAAATACTGTAATTTATAAAACCGGTTTTTTGAGCTTTGAAAGAACCGCAGTTAAACCAAATTTTAACTGGAGCTCAAAAATTTTACATTTTGCCACCAGGAGCGCTAAGAGCGGGGCAGCATAGGGGTTCTGGAGCGTAATGAACCGGCTTTGGAGCGTATTAAACTTGTGCCTTGTGGACTTGTGGTCGTGCTCTCGACTTTTTCTCTTCAAGCAACAAGATTACAAAAAAGAAAATTAGAGGCTATTGCAGGTTTGCAATGGCAGCGGGGAACCCGCAACCTCCCGCACTCGCAATCACGTTGGCGCGAAAATGCCCCTTTCAGAAAAAGAGTTGGCTGGGCTCTTCTCAGTATACTGCATGCTAGGCCTGATACATAATAGAAATTCAAATTTTTTCTCAAGTCCCTAAAGTAGGTCAAGGTCGAGGTCATTGCTGACGTCATGAAGCGTCCCGGCTGGAAGTTGGAATTTTTTCGTCCCTAAAATAGGTCAAGGTCATTGATGACGTCATAAAGCGCCATACGTCACGTCACGTCACGCAGTTAACAGAAACTCGCGGACACGGACGCGAACGTTTTCTGAGGATGTAATCCCCTAACAAAATGGATTGCGGGACAAAAAACGATTTAAACTAAAGAACGTTAAAAACAAACGACAAAAGTCAAAACGCGCAAGTTGCAGGCTAGCAGCCTTGCAGTTTCGACGCTCCGAGTCACTGACCGCCGCTCTCTATCGAATCAGCAAAATAGGTAGGTTCTTAGATATAGGAAAGCACCTATTTTGCTGAAAGGATCATAATGAGCATCGCCTTGTCGATCCTCCTATACGGTGCACCAGTATGGACCGACTCCATGAAGATACCATACAGAAGACAAGAGATGGTAAAGATCCAACGAAGAGCTGCGCTGAGGTGTGTTAGTGCCTACAGCACTGTCTCGACGGAGGCTCTTTGCGTATTAACACGTTCACTACCAATCGAGCTCCTTGCTCAGGAGAGAGCGGTGGTGTTCAGAGCAAAGAAGACGACGACGACCAACCGTGAGACTCTTTGGGTTAAGCAGGAGGCCAGGCGCTCCTTGCTTGAGAAGTTAGAAGTAAGAATTGCTCAGAGTGAACTGGGTAAATGGAAAACCCGTGTGTTAATATGCGACCTTGATGAGTGGATGAACCGACACCATGGTCAGCTAAACTTTCACCTGAAACAAAATCTTAGCGACAATGGCTACTGCAACGAATACCTTTGCGAGAAGCGAAGGTAAGTTGAGCAGGCGACGTGTTTGCACTGCGACCAAGGGCGGGATGGTGAACCAGAGCACACCTTATTTGAGTACAAGGCGTGGAGGCGTGAGCGGGGCAAGCTTAGTCAGTCGGTCTCTTCAAGAAATTGGGGTAGATGAAGCGCTTGTTCCGATTAGCCTGATACCCACGATGCTGGGTTCCGAAGAACCATAGAACCAGATGTCTGCATTTGCAGCCACTATCATGAAGAAGAAGATGGACTGAGAATGGAATAGGCAAATGAAGAACCACGCTGTGTACCATCAACATCCAGATGTGCAGGAAGAAGAGGAAGATCATCCTTGAAGAGAAGCTAATAGTAATCTCTGAGATAGTATAGTGGGGTTGTAGTTGTCTGTTCTGGTGTTTTTCTGCTGGCCGGGAAGGCACTTTAATTTGGCGGTTGCCAAAGTAGCTTGGCAGTTGCCGAGTAGAAGAGGGGTTCGCCAAGGAGATTCTTCCAACACTGAAGTAATATCCAAAAAGGTCGATCCTGGTGGTGGAAGGAAACAAAATCAAATGCGTACGCTACCCACTCCCACTCCACCATGTAAGAAGGGCGGCGTTGCAGAAGCGACAGAAGCGATGTTCTTGTTACCGTATTTCTTCTCCATCTAGTTGAGTCGCTTTTTATCTTTACTTGAAAATGATTGTTTAACAAACAGCGCGCTCACGGCTCTTGTGTTTTTTTACGGTTCATGTAAATTGTCCTCCAGTTTACTCTGTGAGTATTGTGGAGTATTTTCCCAATATGTCTGACCGTAACTTAGTGGACCGAATTGATTCGGCGTATAGCACTCTCGGTTTACCTTAATAGGCCTGATTTAGGCTATAGTATAGAGCTACCACGAGCGGAGACATTATGGATATCGAAGATATTAGCCTGACTAGTATAGAAAAAGGTAGCTTCCCTAATTCCTCTAAGTAGTCCAATATAGGCCTACAATAAGCATGAAATACAATCAGTCATGAGCTTAGGTACCTAGTATAGGCATAGTAATTACTACTATAGGCCAAACGTAGCATATACTAAGCATGAAAGTATAGCATTCTGGACCTAGTATAAGCCCAGTATAGGCCAAGTTCAGTACAAGCCTTGTAGAATGTTGATATACTGGGCCTAGTGAAGGCCAAGACTATTCTAAGTCAAGTCTAGTAGACCGAGTACGGTATAGAAGTAATACAATACTGCGTTAAAGATTTGGGGTAGGGTATCCGACGGATCTTCGAATTAGGTCCAGGGTTCCTCTCAAAAGTCATGGAGTTATAATCAAAAAATCCCCTAAATCTTTCAGGCTATCTAATGTTTTACAATACGACTAATGTTTTGAAACTGACTTACCTTTTTCACTAATTGTAATTCTATTGTTATCTTGGTTTTTGATTATATAGTTTTCGTTACTGGCGGGTGTCAAAACAAACATAAATGACATCACAGAACACGTAAGTTGCCATTTCATAATGACTAGACGATCAGATCTGCAAACATAAAGATCACGACATAAATATTTTGATTGTCTTCGAGAAAAGTAAATTATAACGTATCGCTAGCCAAAGAAAAAATAAAACACTTATTTTGATTCAGATTGCGATCGTGCGTAAATCTATAGGGTTATTACCCTGTATCATGTTGCATACTCGTTTGCCTGATTCTTATTGTAATCCTGTAGCTGGGGAAATGGACATGCGGCAGCACCATTATAATGAGTATCAGGCAAAAATGTATCAATATGTTAGGAGAATAGCCCTACATTATTCTGTTAAATGCGAATGTACCCAAAGGTCGATAACCTAGCACGCTGCAGACTGTATACTACTGTACCATGACGAAGCATGCTGTTTGAGCAAACCGTTGCACAAGAACAGCAGTGTTGGGCTTCCACATGGCCGTCTCAAAGGAAGGCCGGAACATGCACAGAACGGCAATGCTGTGAGAGTAGGCCGACTTTTACATGCGCTCTTATGGGGAAAAAGTGGTTTTTTGAGAATCATTGAGTACACGTTGAATTTGGTGAAAAATTGAAGAGAACAAAAATCGTAGGCCATTAAATTCTCTATCAGAAAATGTATTAAACTCAATTTTCAAAATTTTTCATTAATTTACATGTAAAACGGTCGGCCTACTTAGCTGTTGCCAGATCTGCATGTTCCGGCCTTCCTCTGAGACGGCCATGGCTTCCAGTCTTTAGCTCGAATGGTTCAAAGAAGTGAGGTGTGAGTGCGCTAGTGATGCATTGAGGAAGCTATGGTAGCTTCCCGATGGCATATTCAAGCCAGCCATCCATTTAGAGCGTTACGATTGGCAAAATTGAAACCGGGATCAGGGGCCAGCAGAATTTTCCCATTCGAGTGCTCGGCGAGTAATGCTTAATAAGTACCGAGATGATTGAGCAACCATGATAGGAAGAGCCCTTCTGGAGTCTTCATTAGGATCTAGATGGCATACAAGGAGGATATAATTAACGGATCCCGGTAAAAATACCAAGAATTCCAACTCCCTGAAAAGAGTATCCAACATGGATGATACTCCATCAAGAGGTGGTGCGCTGGATTGATACAGCATAAAAGATAGTCTTTTTAAGTGAGTATTTTTGAATTAGCTGTTGCGTGAAGTATGGAACTCGTCAACATTGCCACACCATAAACCACACAATGTCACTTCATCATTATTTCACCTCAGCCTACTTGAGTGCAGTCTTCTTTTACGCGATATAAAACTTTCAAGTCTGACTGGTGCCTTTTGGTCTTTAATGCGTACCTCTGTTGTTCTTGTGAAAAAGTATTTGAGGAGTTACAGCCGAATTTTTAAGACCACGTTTTCGGTCTGATGAAAATCTATTCAAGCACAGCATGTTTCAGCCTAATTAAAAACAGAAGCAAAAGCTTCAACAACCGAGTCGAGCTTATACCATCGAGCACGTTGGTAAAGTATTTGCGAATTTCAACGCAACAGAAGAGTAAAAGTTCATGACGTCAAAATTTTACGTACTCGCATACTGTATATCGTTATCGAGCTTATATGCGTTTAAGAAGTCGAACAATATTTTTTTGGAGACGATGAGAAATTTCACCCTCTCCAGCTGGTTCTATAGCTACCTGTGTAAGAGCAAGAGCAAACCAGATAAATCATTTGACATTTTCAAAAACCATACCCTCTGAATTGATTAGTGAATGCCAATATCGTCTGTTGCTAATGAGGAAGTTCAACTAATATTTTTATTAGCATCTAACGAACTTATTAGTGCTCGCAAATTTTCAAGTATAAGTTCATTTCATTAATTACACTTAGATCATAAAAAAGAAGAGAAATAAAAAGGAAAGAAGGTAAAGGTCGTACGGTACACCAATACCTAAAGCGATGCTAGGATTGCAGAGGCAAGTTGGTTGATGGTGATGAATGAATTTAACGTTGGCTTATGGCCTATGTCTAATGAAAACTAGAAGAGGGAGCGTCTTGAAGAAAGGAACCGTCGTTATTACTCTCTTTCTCGCTGCCCGTTGTCGCTCTCTCTCAATTTTGTAAATGCAGACCGGGCTCTATGTAGCGGACACAGAGGCGCTACACACGCTTTTGTTTTCGTTAGAGAATCTAGATTAATTTTGAGAATGACGCGACGGACGTGACGGACACGCCTTTCTCTCGTTTTAGGACGATTTTTCTACAGCAGCACGGCAAAAGCGAGCGAATGAGTAAGATAAGAGACGTTCTTAAGGTGTTCTGATACCGTAACCTATATAACGACGGAAGATTAATTACTGTTAGGTATGGATTCAACTCATATCATTGATACCGATGACTTTTCAGGAGTATGCCTTGTACATTTCTGATGTATTTGTAATTTACTGCACTGCACCATGTTCGAACAAAAAATACTCAGTATCTACACGGTTACATACAGTAAATTATTGTCATCGCAATAAAAGCGACCCTCGTTTTCATTATCCTCTTCTTTGCCGCGATATAAATCTCAACAGTATATATTTCCACAACTTACTGCAGCTGTCAGAAGTTCTTTGAAAAAGCAAAGAAAATACGTGTAACTTATGTAAAGCTGATACGGAACTCGTGCATCGAGTCCAAGTCTTGGCGGTACGGCCGACGCAAGTTTTAATTTATAACTTTCAGTCAAGAAACAAGGCAAACTAAACGTTTCAGTCGATGCAACCCGACTGTTTTCAGATTGGCTTTACATCTATTTTCTTCATCTATCCTCGCTATAGAAGCTGCTGTGTAAGAAGAAAAGACGAGAAAAAATATCAAAAAAAAAAGAAAACGTAATTCTCGTTTTACATAATCTAAAATAAACACATTTTTATTCACGAATTATTAGGATCTTGTAAACGCGAGACAGACATATTGGCGACCCGAAAAAATCAAATAAGTTAACGATAATAGGTATCTACAAAGTTTTCTCCAGAGATATCACGTAGAATGTGGAAATGAAGTAAGTTTTTGCGTATTAATAAATTAATAATTATTCTCGAAATTACTTTTATACCTTACTCGTATAAGATCTGTTGATATTGCGGATGAACCTCGAATTAGGAAAGTTCTCTGTTGATACGAGTACATTCTTACTAGTGTATGTTCTTTAGTAAAACTAATTTAAAAAGTGTAGAAAATATCGCTTGGGGTAACTTCCTATTATAGATTCAGACTTACTTCAAGAATACTCGGATAACGGAGATAAATTTTTGAACGACTTTGCATAATTATTTAGCTATGAGCTAAGCATTCGCGATAAAATGTTGTCTGCTTAGAACTTTTGAAATTATCTGAATGATGATAGTGGAGTAACTGAAAGAGACACAAATGGTCAGAACAAACAAGTTTTAAAAACTTATCACTACCTTCAGATAGCAAAAATTTTCCACATTCCTAAAATCGATAGAAGCTCCTGCGATTTGCTGTTGGTATACATGTGGCAATTGATAGGGGATAGTGCCCTCTGGAAAAAGCCAGGTAGCGTTGATCGAGAAGAAAGATAAACCACCTAGCCTGCCATCCTCTTAGTGGCCACTTTCTCAGATAGATAACGAGAGCAAACTGAAAAAGACATAATCTCAGGTAGCCAGAACGGATTTCAAGCTGGACGTTGTACATCACATCCTGGAATCAGGCTGAAGAGGATAGCCCAGTCAGCAATACCTACGCGTCAGTTTTGCGGAGTCATCAGCCTCGTTATAAGAAATTTCCTTCAACTTGATTCCATAAGAGGAGAAGCTCTCATGGACGTAGAAGTGCTTGCATACGTGCTGAGGATAATCAACAGCTACCTTAGTTGCTGAGAAATTTAATCAGAGACTTCTGCTGGTACAGTAAAATTCCCGGTCGCACAGGTCGGTTCTAACGCTGCTCTTGTGGTGCATCGCATTAAACGAGATCTTCAAGGTGAAGCTGCCACCGGGCGTTAAGCTTATCTGCTATGAGGATCACGCGCAGGTGGTGTGCATAGTCGAAACAACTGTAGCGGTGGAGAGCAAGGTAAACCACGTCCTAACGACCGTGACGCGTTGCCCGACTAGAACTCGCAATGGGGAAGACAGAGGCCTCATTATTCATGATCCGTCGAAAGTTCACCTCATCCACCGTTTGCTTGCAAGATGTGGTACATTTGATCCACAGCTGAACTTCAAGCACCATTTCCTAATGGCAGCAAAAAAGGTGAGTACAGTGGTCCTGAGGCGCTTGATGAAAGACATAGGAAGGCCGAAGAAATCTAGAAGAGGAATAATGATGATCACTATGTTATCGATCCTCCTGTATGAGGTTTCGAGAAGGCCAACTCAATGAAGAGAGCTTAGATGAGAAGATCCAACGAAGAGTTGGGCTGAAGTATTTTGGTGCCTACCGCTCTGTCTTGACGGAGCTTCTCTGCCACGTTCGCCACCAATCGAGCTCTTTGCTAAGGAGAGAACGGTGGAGTTCAAAGCAGAGAAGGAAATTGAGGCTGCTGAAGGAAGTTCATATGTGTTTGTTAGTACGACGTTTATTCTCGACTGTCTGATAACAGGCAGTTATGCTTATCTAACGCCACACTGACCAGGAGGCACTATTGGTCAAGCAGGAGACCAGTCACTCCTTGCTTGCGTAGTGAAAAGCGAGAAATTGTTCAGAGTGAGCTGAGATCATGGTCAGCTGAACTTTCAACTGACGCAAGTCGAAGAAAGTTCAGCAGGCAACGTATTTGCATTGCGATCAAGGGTGGTATGGTGAACCCCAGCACACATTATTTGAGTGAGAGGTTTGGAGGCGTGAGCAGGGCTAGTTTGGTCGGTCTCTTCAAAAGATTGGGGTAGATGAAGCACTTGCTGCTCCAAGTAGCCTAATAGCTACCATCCTGAGTACCATTCAAATACAGACTACACTCTACAGGAAGAAAAAAAAAACATAAGGACTTGAAGAAAAAAGAACAGTGGCTCATTCCTAAGTTGTGTTCCGTGTGTGCGCTTATGTTTGCGTGTTTGGGGACACTGTAGATTGGCGGTCGTCAAGAGAGTCTCCAGCAATGTCTCTCACGGCTAATGGAGCGGGGGAGGGAAGTAGTAGCGTCGAGGAATTTCCTAGTAATCTTCATACGCACCATTGCGTCATGTCCAAGTGAATCTCATTCACTCTGGCCAGGTGTTTTATGGTCAGTACGATGGATTAGGCTCCCATTTTTCGGGAAGTTTTCTCTTAAATTAGGCCGGGCTCTTCGCCTCTTTAGCTCAGGACCTGCGTTCTACAACCCTATCACTGTCAAAGGGTTGTTTGTTAGGTTGAAAGATCAAATTCCTGAAGATGAGAAGAGCGGAGGGTACAGGTTATAATGTAACGATTGCAAGGGTATTTACAATGGGGAAGTGGTCGCTAGTTCAAAGGTAGCCGGGCAGAAGGGTAAAATGGGAGGTTCAGCATTTGCTGATCCCTTATTGCTACTGGGCACAGCTTCCGGAGGTTCTTCACAAAGAGAGCTCGTATTTCAAGCGTACCGCTTTGGAGCATATTGAGATTATTCGTCATAAGAATACCGGTGGTCCCATTATGCTGAACAGGCATACACCGGACGAAGGTCTGATCGAGCTTGTTTATGAGTCACAACTCGATGATTAGTCTCCTCCTTGTTTTCGTCAATCTTGAGGTTGGTTTCGTTTTTTTCAAGTCAGTTGTGTTCATTGTCCTCGCTGAGGATGAGTATTTAGTCGAAAGCGCTTCTGCGGTTTTTGTAATTAGTTCATCTTCTTAGAGTATCGTCCCTTTTCATAACGAGTAGCCGTAACTTGGAATCTCGCGTTAAATCTACTGAAGTTATGCCTGAAAAAATCGTCTTCGGTGTTGGAAGAAACAAAATTAATGCTCGCGCAAAGGACGGGCGTCTGCATATGCGACACAAGTGAGTTATATAGGGCACCGGTATCCTCCTCCAGGTTTGTTTGATCAATCGTCTTCATATTCATTCGTTCCCAATTTCAGCAATAACCTTTGAGAAGAGACATTCAATCTCGATTATTCTCATCCATAATCTTTCACGATGAAAGGACATCTGTTACAAAAGTACAGAACTCAACTTTGAAAGAAGCTCAAAGATCGAACCAACTTAGCCAGTTGTCGATAATATGGAATTTTTCAAAGGTTACAGTAACATGCGGTCAAGAAATTAATACTTAAACGTCACTTTCTGACGATTGACGATAGACTTATTTTTCAGATCTTCGTATACGATAAAATAATAGCGGATTATCAGATGATATTTTCCTACACTTAACGTGAAGTTCGCGAGCACGAATAAACTTCTTAAAAATTGAGAATAGAGTTATTTAAACAATTTTAAGTATGACTGAAATCTTGCGCGGGGAAACGTCGCCTCACGTCGCACGCAAACGGTGGCTTCTCTGAAAAATTATTAAGTTACCCTACACAATAACGCGACCCGGTATTCAATATGAGTAAGGCAACGCGTTGTAAAATTGCATAGCGTTTCGCCGTGAACAAATCAGTCAACGAGTGTTATTAGATTTGCATACACGAAGCACCGTAATAATAAAATGATCATTTTCCGTTGAACGAGTATTATAATAGGTATACAGTATACAGTACTGGCATAATGCATGAAGTTGAAAGTCTCGTTTTATGATGTATGTGAAAGGAGACTGACTGTTGAAAAACCGCACCAATAAAAAAAAAAAAAAAAAGTGAACGTAGGCTAGCTGTAAATTTATTTCAACGGTTTATTTAGCCTATTATCATCAGCCAGACTACGTTACGAGGAAACTTTCTGTTTGCGCGTGTGAAGCTTTTATTAATGAAAAATAAAGACTAAACGCGAAATAAGTACAAAACTAATAATGAAGGGGTCTCAGTAGGATCGATGACTCAGATTAAGACCGGCACGCAATACTAAATTAAATTAATGATATTCATGATTCCACACTTGCCTAGTCAGATAGGAAATAAGTTTTATTTGAATTCGTTTCTCTTGATTCCCTCACATTTGTTTTATTTTATGATAGTGGACATTAAGGTCACTCAAAAGTACGTGCTGCAGATTTCTTATAAACAGTTCACTCGTACTTACACCGCAGAGTCGTAGAAAAAATTCGTTTTTATTGCACAAAAGATTTATGAATTTCGACAATGATATTTTTTAAATACAACGCGCAAAAATTTTCTCAAATGAGCGATCGAGTTTCGCAAAATTTTAAATCCTAACTCAAAAACAATGCCTCTAGACTGAGCATTTCGAAATACGAAATGTTTATGTTTTTTATATCCAGAAATAAACGAAATCACATTATTAATATTTTTGGATGTACCGGTAGTCTAAAATACTATCAATGGATGTTAAAGGATGTCCTTCATAAATCTCGTAGTCACTTATCAATTAAAGCGTAGATAGCAAAACCAGTGTTTATCAATTTAATTACGATCAAAATTTGTGTAGTACCTATCTTGTAATTTATTTTAGTAAATTCTACTGATACACCGTCACTTGTTTGTAAACTATCGCAGTGATAACTGGGCAGTTTCCATCATTTGTGGTTCACGATGAAAAACAGACTGTTACTGTCTTCGAACATTTCTATATTCTTCGTCTTGGTCAAGTTCCAGTAACAATAAATCTTCACCGGGTGAATTTTCTGTCTCATTCGGATTTGGTTAAGGAGGAACCTAAGGAAGTCATTTCTCAGTCTGTAATTATTGACTACGGACGTGCACAGCTTACATTAATATACTTCGTACAACGGAAGAGAAGATTTTCAAAACCCTGAAAAGCGTTCCAAAATTTCTGTTCCTCTTTCCAGTATAAGGCTCGAATGCACGATCTCTCGTGTACGATTTTCGTATTCTATAGCTGCTTGAGGTAAATCAAATGAATCGTCCATTAGAATCAGTTCATATCTCGCGTTATAAAGTCTTAGATTTTTTTTCTTCGATTACGATAGTTATGTTTCGTCATTAAATGATATGAGATCTTTGCCAATTTCCGTCGTATTAATCTTCTCATTCGAGAAAAGCATTTATGTTGGTCGCTGCCTTTGGTTTCCTGAGGTCGTGTCAAAGACTTTGCTATGCATCGACTTGCGTATGCGCTTAACGGTATCGAGAGCTTCCGCATTTATCTCGGTCCGCATTATTTCCCGAGGTCATTACGTCGCCGTATCTTCGTCAGCTTTACGTTTGCGAACATTTAAACCTCGTGTCGTCTTCTGAAGGTTAGCGGGTCATGGTTGGGTTTCGTGTTCTTTTTGAAAATCGTATCTGAATGATTAGTGTTGAAGAAATAATATGTAACTACTGCCTCTTACTAACGAGACTTTCAAAATCTCGGCGCGCGATTTAATCGCACGCACAATATTCTCGGAATTTGGACCATATTGTTTGAAAAGTTCAGCCACTCTTCCGTCCGCACAAGGAATGCTAATAACCTAATTCTGCCCTATCATCAATTCATGTAGAAAATGTATTTTTGTTGTAGGGTTTAGAAATTTTCACAATGAACTTCTCGTAGCCTTCGCAATGTTCTCCAGACACCATCATCTACCCGTCCCATTCTGTTCCTCTAATAGGAATTAAGTATCATCAGTTAAAGCGATATTCAATTCCAAGCTGCACTGATATTTCTTATCCATAACCCTACGTGAGCATAGGAACTTGTATGATTTTCTTTCAAGTTGCCAGGCTAATACAACCCGAGAATTTACCTCTTTAGAACATCATTCAGCTACTTAAAAAGGCAAATCGTCGAAGGAGCACAGAGTGGAGTCTGGATGAAGCAACTGGTTCTCAAGTTCATTAACTAAGGAAACAGAATTTTTAATTGAGTAAGTCGACTCATACTCGATGCGAAATTTAAACCATCTATCGCAAGTATTTAGCGAGAGAGTAGGCGGGGGAGGAGACATGAGACCCGACAGGACGCATCGGAGTATCCTTTTTATGTATCTTCGGCAGCCCATGGAGGAGGGGAGGCATAGGCAGTTACTGGGCACAGGATTCGGTTCGAGCAGGCATTTTTTGGTCGCAGGCTTGCATATTAAAACAGTACTCTTATTAATAACTTTCCTAACCTCTTTGACGTACTTAGGGAAATTGAAGGCAGCATTTTCAATGGCCTTACACTGGTGAAGCACTTCTTCAACCTTAGTGACATAGGTGGACTTCTCCATGACGACTATGGAATTCCCTTCATCAGCTTTCGTGAGTAACGATCCCTCCTCCCTGAGCTTCCTCCTCAGACCCTTGATCTCGCAGTGTTATTCCGGCACGGAAGCGGAGTATTACGGACCAAATCAGCACACATTTTTTGAGTATTAACGCCGGGACCGATCTTCACAACCAAATCGACGACGACGTTCGCGAGGGCGTAAGCATTATGGGGGGGGGGAGGGAGTCTAACCTTTAAACCTTTCTCCAACAGAGTAGTCTCGTCGTGAGTGAATTTTATTCGACTGCAATTTATGATGCGAGCCTGAAATTTTTGAACAGTACCAGCCTCTATAACATCACCCTTGAAATACTGGCCTTCGAGTCTAAAAGAGAGGAAATTTTTTTTTATTTCTTGGCCTTGAGGTTGGTCGCAAGAACAAGACAACTATACTTAACGGATTTAATAAAATGGTTCTAACTCACATGTATAAAGCAAATCGGAGAGCCTTGAACGCACCAAAAGGTTCAGGATGGTAAAGACTTCAAGTTGGTCGTGTCATCTCCGAAGCTCAGATCTGATCCATTTTTCAGTAATACTGTACATCTTTCAAGTTGGGTGTTGGTGTTGTATTTGCAGTCTGCGAATGTAACTTGAACTTCACAAAACTAGGTTTTAACCTTAACTTTAGACATTTTCGAAGAAACTAAATTTGCGACAAATACGACAGCCGTTGTTTACGAAACTTTGAAAAAGGAATCGCAAGTACGCCACATTAGCGCAATTAATAATATAGAATTAATCCGATTCACAAGGTTACAGTCGGACATATTTAGGAGCTTTTCCTAAACATGTCCGACCGTAACCTCGTGAACCGGATTAATTGATCTTGCTATCTGGTCGAATAGGCATTTGTAGGGCACATACTCAATGACTGTTGATTCCTTCCTCAACTAATGAGAAGTTTTTCCTTCATAGTGGATTCTATGCAGCGGTGGATTAAGGCACAATCATCACATGCAACTGCTTGTGTCCGCGCGCGAAAATTTGTTCGAATAAATAAAAAGAAAAGGAAAAAAAAAATGAAAAAGAAAAAAATTGGAGGCCATTGCAGGTTCACTATTGCAGGTTCGCAATAGCAGCGAGGAACCCGCAACCTCTCCCCGCTCACAATCACGTCGGCGCGGAAATGCCCCCTCAGAAAATGAGTTGGCTGGGCTCTTATCAGTGTACCTACTGCATGCTAGGCCTGATATAATGAAAGCTGGAAATTGAAATTTTTCCAAGCCCCTGATGTAGGTCAGGGTCAAGGTCATTGATGACGTCTTAGGCCACCACACTTCACGTCACGTTACGCAGTTCACAGAAACTCCCGGACGTGGACGTTTTCTGAGGATGTAATCCTCCTAACAGAAGAAAGCATCTCGGCTGGAAGTTGAAATTTTTCTAAGTACCTAAAGTAGGTCAAGGTCATTGATGACATCATAAGGCGCCACACGTCACGTCACGTCACGCAATTCACAGAAACTCCCGGACGCGGACGCAGACGTTTTCTGAGGATGTAATCCTCCTAACGAAAAAAAAAGCATCCTGGTTGGAAGTTGACATTTTCCCAAGTCCCTAAAGTAGGTCAAGGTCATTGATGACGTCATAAGGCGCCACACGTCACGTCACGTCACGCAATTCACAGAAACTCCCGGACGCGGACGCAGACGTTTTCTGAGGATGTAATCCTCCTAACGAAAAAAAAAACATCCTGGTTGGAAGTTGACATTTTCCCAAGTCCCTAAAGTAGGTCAAGGTCATTGATGACGTCATAAAGCACCCCACGTCACGTCATGCAGTTCACAGAAACTCCCGGACGTGGACGTTTTCTCAGGATGTAATCTCCCTAACAGAATGGATAGCGGGTTCGCCGCTAGAAGAAGGTCAGCGCATGAGTGTGCTTGTGTCCGCGCGGGAGCTAAGTCCGTCGCTGATTCTATGTGATCGCCGTCACGTGCTTCTCGTAGATGGTGAGGAGCTCAGATCAGTTGATTGCTGGTTGGAAAACCTGCTCCTTAGTAATAAATTTAGATTATTTTTTTCGTGAAAGCTCTTGAATTCAATAAAATAATATAATACTACCGTGCGCTGATGATGGTACCCTGTGTGTACCGAAACGCGTCCGCAAATAAATTTTTAAAAAAAGTGGAGGCAAAAGCCGAGTTATATTATTTTATTGACTTAGTAATTAAGACACTGTCTACGTCGGAGTCGTTTTTGGGTAAAATCATTAATCTAGAGGAACGTGCTCTACGATAATCTGTTTGGAAATGATCTGCCTTCACGAACTTGGTATCGGAAATCCTATCCTCCACTCCTTATTTCAGGGTTTATAATCACTCTCCTATCTCGATGGTTAGGGTCGTATACTTGTCTGAGCAGATGCTTTTTGATATCTTTGGGATAACAGCTTTCATCTCTTTTAAGCCGAAGACTTTTACACGGCGAGTCGTTTGCACACTCCGAATATCATCTCAGAATCTTTTCATTGTACGTTCACGAGAGTATAAACTAGACTTCTTGATCTAAGAAAAATTCGATCATTGAACGAAGAATTCAATAAGTTTGGCACCAAAGTCTTGGGACTTTGTTCTTTCTGTAGATTATTACTCTCCTAATTATGCGAGTGTATCAGGAGATGATTTAAACGTCTTTGAATGATGATGAGTCAAACGTAATTCATCTCGCACTTGAAGTTGCAACCCTGAACAAAAAAATTATAGGTTTACAACGACGACAACTGAACCTACTCAAATGTTTTAATATTAAATTCCCTTTTTTGTTTTTTTGTTGTGAATAGAATTTTCGGAACGTCGACGAGTTTCAGGACTTAATCCGCTCCATTTCAAGGTTGTAACCCGAGTTTGTATATGCCTGTATTCTACACGAAAGGATAACATTACGAACGGTTCCCACGTTGGATATTGTGAACCATAGTCATCATGATTTTTTGGTATACTTAGAAGGGGGAAAAAAAGGAAGATGGAGTTATTCAATTTTCGGCACTATAGAGTTAGGTGAATAATTTGATATTTTATATTTGATTTTTAAATTCAGTTTTTTCGCGAACCTATTTTCATCGTCTTTCAGAAAATTGTATTAAGAAGATTACAGTTATTATAACTCAGAAATTCGTTTTATTGGAATACGTGCACTAAGTTAAGTAGCTTCGTATCATAATACTCTGCGTGCAAGAAAGATACGTTTCGTATTATTGGTCCAATCAAGCGTAGCAGGGTATTATATACAAAACACGTGTGTGATCATGTTGATATTACTGTTTTTCGCATCGTATAGACCAGTCGCGTGGGTTAAATGAAGATAGGGTTTCAGAGAATTCAATGACCTGTCTCCGAAATACTATCTTTAATAGATATTTTTTTCCTCGGTAAATCATCGTGCTACAGAGGATTAAAGCTCCTAGTTTGTGCTCACGAGGGCAAGGCATTAGAACCCCTCTGGTTCTTGGAAAAGCATTTGAATAAGCCTAATCTTGTGTATGTAGATATTTGACCTGTACCGCGTCTTTCGGACCACCCATTACCCATAATTTTAGGTGTATCATCTTAACAGTTTCTCTGGATTCGTTACAAGAGTAAAGTTTGAAAAAATTAGTTCGAGTACAATTCGAAATAATAATTTTGGAGATTGAATTCTTAGAAGTTTAATATGTGAAATCAAGCCGAGAAGCGTGGCATTTTGCTGTTGGCAATGGCTTTTTCCAGCTATGCTATCGGGAATCTGAATCGAAAGGTGAATATGGAGAAATGGACTCACCATGAAAAACTTCAAAGCATAGATTTTTAATCTGTCGGACCCAAATATGGCACACAGAGCACAAGGGTAACATGAAGAGAATTACATACCGGTACTTGTACGAGGTGTTGCAGCATGATAATCGATAATGTTCACTGTTCAGTGCAAAGACAATAAATGGTCTCCCTACTTATTTATTCTTCGAATCCTGAATGGTTCACCAGTTACGTATGTTTTCACTCTTGGAAGAAAGTTTTTCGCACGTTTTACAGTATATGTTGCTATTGTTTCTATTCGAGTGTACTTTTCTGCCACCCTTTGATCTACAAAAATACTGTAAGCAATCTGTCATGTTGCATTACTCGGTGTAATCAACAAATGTCTGGCTATGACTATTTTCTGTGTCTATTGAGATTTACTGAAAGTACCCATTTCTGGTATCGTTCTGACCTTCAACCAGAATCCAAGCGATCTGTATTAGTGGTCTAAAGTTTTTCCGGTCATCGTCTTTTTTTTTTTTTTTTTTCCTTTCAAAAGGAAAAATAAGAATCGAAAATTTTTCAAGTCCTCCTCTTATTACCTGTAGCTCGAAGGCTGAAAATTTTCCATACACATCCGGCTGAGGTCGAAAATTTTTTCCAAGTCCTTGTCCTGTCATATATAAATACTAGTATGAAGCTAGGTTAATGCAAGGAACGGTTCTAGCCTAGTTCAAGTCCAGTATGCCGTATTTTAAGTCCCCTTCCTATCATTCGGTGAGTATAGACCGATCAAAACAGCTATTCCAAGTAACTAGATATGCAATACTCCATACACCAACTGGCTTAGCCCCTTCTATGAGCCAGATATACAACTTTCAAAAACGATAAAACTCATCAAACAGGTTCCCTGCCTCCCCTCATTCAACGCTGTTGAAGAGTCCGTGAGCTTTCAAACTTTTCGAGGTTTTGGCGAATTTTCCAACATTTTTGAGATTTTCGAGGTTTTTGAGGCTTTCGGGGTTTTCAAAGTTTTTGAGACTTTGGCTGCTAGGCTGTTGTTTGTTTGTTTGTTTGCTTGCTTGCTTGCGTGCCCACTCAACTCGGAGCGGACGATTTGGCTCTAATGTGGGTGATTTGGCGGCACCTTCATTTTGGCACGTGAGAAGTTTATTAGTCTGCTTCTGCAAGCTCAGCCATCTTAAATTCTTATGATGTTCGAAGCAAGAGGAGAGTATTTCAAAAATGAGTAACATCAACTCAGCATAATATTTCAGATTCAACTTGGCATCGGGCTTGACCAATTCTTCACTGATAGACGCAGCTGAACTAGATCAGAAATAACAGAATATCAATTTGGTGAATCTATAAAGGTTCTGAGGGGTGATGTGATTAGATCCGGGCTGCCGCTGGGCACCCGATCATGAGATATTCAAGTCAACCCTCTCCATCCAAAGATAATGAGTCGATGAGAGAATTGAAAGGAGGATTCGGTAGACTTATGACGGATTGGACGGAAAATTTGTAAAACCGGTTCTATCAGTTAACGCCTGACAGTTTAGCTCCAAATTGTGGATTGGATTTTCAGGAAAATGTGATGCAAAATCAAGGTTCACCGCCACTTACAATCTTCAAAATAATCCGAACAAGAGAGCAATGAAGGATCTAGATGAGGGAGTTTGAATCCATCCTAATGCCTATTGAATATTCTAACAGCAATCACTCAAGGTTGGTTCCTATTAAATTTCCATTTTTCTAACGGTTTGCGGCGCCAAACTGAGCTGCGCCCAATCGTCCGCGCTAAATCGTTTGCTGGCTTTGCACAAATCGATAGGAAACCGGTAGGTACAGGAAATGCTCTTCCTAGAGGAGGTATCAGAAGTTAAATTTTTCCAAACACCATTCTTTTCTTCGTTCCGAATTTCGAACAGGTAACGGACGTTAGAATACGAATAACGTAGAAAATGCGCAAATAAAAAAAGCCACTTTCCAGTTAACAAAGGTTAAAATCTAAGAAAAGTTGACAATTTGATGGACTACCTAATTAGATTAGCATGGTTAAAGAAGAGAATAAAAAAACTTTTTAATGATGCAGACGCATTCATTCTCGGGTACATAAAATCAACTGAATTTTGCGGTAACGATGATCAAAACCTACTGGGATATACCATGTATTCGTATCCAGTATGCACCGCGATAATTTTTTCGAAGCGAGCTGACAAAGTATCTGTTTTGGTGGAAGTATAAATACTGCATAACATAAAACTCCACTGCTGGGAGAAATAAGCACACTTTGAACGAACTTAAATTGGAAATTCTTCATTCAACCCGAAGCAATAAAAGTGGAAAAGTTCTCACGCAAGAAAAACTTCAGAATGTTAACGACTGTTTCGTATTATAAACCGAGGTCATATTCTCTATTCTACACAGTATTTTGGGAATTTTATTTATTATAATTTTTTTCCTCTCTTTTCCAGGTGTTTGAGAAAGTGTTCGTTCTTTTCCAGGTACAATAACCTTCACTTCACTCGTCGTCTTAACACCTTGGTGAGCTTCGATGAAGTTTTCCCGTTCAACACGTGAAACATGGAGCAAATGAGGTGAGAGTTTATTATACGAGGCAAATGCATTATTCCGAGACCACTGATTACAGCGCAGGATGCCCTCTTCTCATTTGTATGCTTCATGTGAAAATTCGCCTCAAAGCATGTAGTGCTATATCCTTTCAGGATAATCTTTTCACGGACTCCGGACAGGAATATATTTCTTTCGAGCAGATTTTCCTCTTTTCGCCCGATATTTTGTTCTCCATATTCATTTCCATTCCCTCGTTATTCCTTCGTTCTTCGTAAATTGCGATAGAATGGAAAAACGTAGAAGTACTGTTGATTCCCATAAGGTACGCGAATATATAAAATAATGCCATTTCAAAAAAAAAAAAACAAACGAATTCGAAGATATTAAAACAAGAATCACTATCGTTTCACTTATAGGTAAGTATCTATATTTTTGCACAAAAATAATCTTTGTCTCTCGAACAAGTTTTATTCCAGATCAGAAATACTTAATCTTCATTGGATTTTCTCGATACTTTTTTTTTGCCTCCTCTGATATGATATACAAAATAAAACTTTTTATCTCGTTTCTACTTTTCAAAAAAATAAAATAAAATCCACGCACAAAGTGGCCTATAATATCGTATTCCTTCTCGTTTTCTATTATTTTTTGTGTGACTGCGTCATCAGAGGTTGCTTACCCACATCGTGATACGACTAGCAAATTATCCTCCTTATTATTCGCGTATGCAAAATACTATAAGCGCACACACATGGAAAAAAAATTGTTGTCAAGAATTAAATTATACTTTATAATGTGTGCATCAATCAAAACGTTTTAACGTCAGAGCAATGAAAAGCGTCAAAAAGTGTTACGATTGTGAATAAAGGAGCAGAAAGCAGTGTGGATATGCCATAATTTTTACGAAAGAGACAATGATAAAAAAGTAAACAACTCTATTCTTCAACATTATTCAGCTTAGTCTTTCCATGAGGCGAGAATTGATGATCGCGAGCTTGGTTTATGTTTCTGAGCAGAATTGAGAAAGAGAAATGATATTCGTACGTGCAATGACAGCGAAAATTTCTTACGGATTTTGGAAATAACCTGACTAGTTGTTGAGTCGAAGAAGTGGAAAAGAGAATATTCGGTCTAACCCTGTGCGAATTCGAATAACAATTCTCACATTACTCATTACATATTATTCATGGAGGGATGCAAAGAATAAACTGTGATCTAAAAAAGAAAAAAAACATTCTAACTGAAAGGGTAACAGTGATTTTCAACTGTATGACTGACTACTCGAAAGAATTAGTAATTTATTTGTCTTGGGACATCAGCACGGGATAATAGACCAATGAGAGGTTAATTTGGCGAGCTGATGACAAGCCTAGAAGGACCAAAGGAAGCCAGAGGAAGGACGATGATGAGCATCGCATTGTCGATCCTTCCATACAGCGCTCTAATACGGGCCGACTAGGGAAAGAGATGGAAAATATTCAGAAAAAAGTTGCGCTGAGGTATATTATTCCATACCACGCTATCGAGACCTCTTTGCATATTAACTTGTTCACCAGCACCCATTGAGTTCCTTGCTGAAAGAGAGCGAAGATGTTTGAAGCAGAGAAGAGGAAAATGACTGACCAAGAAACTTTATGGGTCAAGCAGGAGGCCAGGTATTTCTTGCTTGCGTAGTGGAAAGCGAGAATTGTTCAGAGTGAGCTAGGTAAATGAAAGACCCGTGTGATGATAAGCAACCTCGATGAGTGGATGGAGCGAGACTATGGCCAGGTAAATTTCACCTGACGCAGCTGTAAAGCGGCTATATGGCTGCTTCAACAAGTAGCTTCATGAAAAGTTGAGGAAAGTTGAACGGGCAACGTGTCCACACTGCAATCGAATGCGCGATGATGGACCAGACCACATCTTACTCGAGATCTTACTCGAGTGTGAGGCGTGGAGACGTGAGAAGGGGACGCTTAGTCGGTCTCTTCAAAAGATTAGGGTTGATGAAACGCTGGCTCCAAATAGCCTGTGATCGGTTCCAAAAGAAGCGTGAAATAAAGTGACAGTCACGAAGAAGAAGATGAGCAAGGAATGGAACAGGCATGTACTCAACACTTGTGTACCATTATTTTACTTACAGACGACACTCTGCGAGAGGAAGATGAAGCTTAGGAAGTTGGAGGTGCTTATAGTTTTAAGTTGTGTCAGGTAAATGTGTGCCAAAGTTTCCGGGTTGCTAAGATGAAGGGGGCTCGCCAAGAAGATTCTTCCAACACTGAAGTTATATCCAAAAAAATTTCTAGCGTAGCCAAATGAATAAAGATCATGGTGTCTCATGTCTTGTATGAGGTAGTTTGCTCCGCTCGTTCACCCCCCCCCCTACTTTGACTAGTATAAGTCTACTTTAGGATATTTTAGGCTAATTGCTTTTGTCTAGTTCACCTTCGTGTACATCTTTATGATGATATAAGACCATTCCCTATACGAGAGAACTGTATAAAAGTGACTACAAACAATATGAATATTAGCCCTGGTCCCATTTCCTGATGGCAGCGGAAAAGGCCGTTCGGGTAATTGCTTACTTAAGCCACCTGATGAGGAACCTAGGAGGACCGAGAGAAGCAAAGAGAAGATCATGATGAGCACCGCCTTGTCAATCCTCTTATATGGTGCCCCAGTATGGACCGACTCCATGAAGATATCATACAGAAGACGAGAGATGGTAAAGATCCAACGAAGAGCAGCGCTGAGGGTTGTTAGTGCCAACCACACTGTTTTGACGGAGGCTCTCTGTATATCAGTACGTTCACCACCAATCGAGCTCCTTGCTGAGGAGAGAGCGGTGGTGTTCAGAGCAAAGAAGACGACGACGACCAACCGTGAGACTCTCTGGGTTAAGCAGGAGGCCAGGCGCTCCTTGCTTGAGAAATTGAAAGTGAGAATTGTCCAGAGTGAGCTGGGTACATGGACAACCCGTGTGTTAATACGCGACCTTGATGAGTGGATGAACCGACACAATGGCCAACTAAACTTTCACCTGACGCAGGTGTTTAGCGGCCATGACTGCTTTAACAAGTACCTTTGCAAGAAGTTAAGGAAGGTATTGAGCAGGCAACGTGTTCGCACTGCGACCAAGAGCGGGATGATGGACCAGAGCACACCTTATTTGAGTGCGAGGCGTGGAGGCGTGAGCGAGACAAGCTTAGTTGGTCGCTTCAAGAGATCGGGGTAGATGAAGCACTTGTCCCGAGTAGCCTGGTACCCACCATGCTGGGTTCCGAAGAAGCATGGAACCAGGTGTCTGCATTTACAGCCACCGTCATGAAGAAGAAGATAGACTGGGAATGGAATAAGCAAATGCAAAACCACGCTATAGCCTACTCGACACCTGTGTACTATCAACATCCAGATGTGCAGAAACAGGAGGAAGTTCGTCCCTGAAGAAGGAAGAATATGAAGAGAAGCCCGCAGCAATCCAGTTTAGTATTCAAGCTAGTGATGGTGGTGTTGTTGTGTGTTCTAATCTTTTCTGCGTGCCAGGGAGGCACTGCCACTTGGCGGTTGCCAAAGTAGCTTGGCAGTTGCTGAGTTTAAGAGGGGGTTCGCCGAGGAGATTCTTCCAACACTAAAGTTATATCCGAGAGGGTCGATTACGGTAAAATCAAATGCATAAGCAATTCCACCATGGAGAACGGGATGGGGCTGCACATGCGACATAAGCAAATTGGGGAAAAAAAAGTATAAAATTTACATTAAAGGGTTTAATACCTTTTTGCAAGCCTGGGGAGCCAGTGATTTCTGGCTCCGGCTCCGGCTCCTGACTCCTCGAAAACCGAAGAGCGGAGTGGAGCCAGGAGGCTGGACCTTCGGAGCGGAGCCGGAGCTGAAGCTCTCGATCTTGAGAGTGGAGCCAGTAGAAAAAAAGTGTTGGCTCTGAGCCAGCTCCGGCTCCAGCTCCTGGCTCCAGTTTCTAAAAGAGCAGAGCGGAGCCAAAGAGCTAGATTTTTGCAGCGGAGCCAGAGCTAGCTGAGGCTCTTGATCTTCTGAGCGGAGCCTCAAGGAGAAAAAAAAACAAGCAGAGCTAATATTATTAATTTTGAGTCTCTAGGTGGGTTGTCTGTACTTCAAGCTTCAAGCCTTAGGGCTTTGGATTTTGAAATTTGTCGAATTTTTGCTTTTTTTTTTTTGTCAGAAAGAGCGGAGCAGCTCCCAAACAGCTGAGGAGCTGACCAAAAGAGCGGAGTTTTTGGCTCTTTTCAAGATCAAATTATGGCTCCAGCTCCTAGCTCCGGCTCCCCAGGCTTGCCTTTTTGAGATGACGGCACATTTCTGATGACAAAATTCTTTCGCAGCACACCAATTAAAAGTATGCATTTAAAAATGTTTGAAATTTATGATGAATATTTCTCTCCCACAAATCTAAAAAATAAAAGTTTTAAATAATCATACCTTCAATTTCCGAAATCTTCCTTCCCAATTGACCTGTAATCAAGCAACAATACATAAAATTATTACAAGAAAAATACCAAGAAGAGTATCGAAAAATATTACGAATGAGAAGAGATATCCAATTTAGGATATCAAGCTGCTTTTATAGTTCACGATAACGGGGAATATTTGAAAACTTTCAACATGAAATAGAGACTGTGGGATATCTCGTTATCGAATTACATTTCATTCAGCGAGGCAACAACATGTCAATCGATTTAGACAGAAGTATAGCGAAAATTTTGCAACAAAAACTCTTCACCAGAGGCTATATTTTATAACTAACGAATGCAAAAAGGAAAAAATGAATGATTTTTATAGAATTTTTTCTCGAATATCGTCTATTTTTGAAATGAACTTTATTAGAGGGCTTAATAAAAATAACAAGCGTCAATGCTATCATCCGAACGAATTCCTAATATCTTTGTTCAAAATTAGTAGATTATTTTGGTTCTACCGATTAGAAAAAGAGATAGAAAATGATGAAAAACTTTTCATATCATCAGAAGATAACAAATCGTAGGAACTATACTAGGACTTCTTAAAAATATATTGAGCCGACAGAAGATAAAATATGAAGTGTTCAATTGTTATTCAGACGAAGATTATTTATACTGCACGAATTAAATACAATTAAAATTTTATTGGGGGGAATCTTGATGTATGGAGGCAATGTCTCTAAATTTGTAAGCGCTGTGCTTGCTCGCGCCTGGGTTAACCCGGTCCCGGTCTCCACCGGGGACCTTGAGGGCTCATACTTCTCTAACAGGACGTCAGGAGTGTGTATTATTTATCCCCAACATTGACCATTAATTTCACGCGGTCTATTGCGGTAGCAGTCATAGCTTGCCCCGCCATCAATTATATAAGTTCACTAATATTGATTTGTTTGGGAATGTTCCCCCTTACCGAAGACTAAGTTACCATACTTAAGGAAATAAAGTACCAAGTGAATAAATTTTCTCAGGTGCTACCCCCTGAATTTGAAGTTTTGTTACGGCTAGAAAATAGAGAAACTGTGAATGAATTTTTTCTGAAAAAAAAAAAAAAAAAAATCCTCTATCTTTTAAAATGTCTCCAAGTTTAATTGCTGCGCAATCATTATTACCTGAAGTACAAAGGCTTAAAAATGGCCCTGCACTCCATATGAGTGTTCGGATGGGTCTAATTTAATTTCGATTTCCCTCATTCAACGCACATTTGGAATATTTTTCGACAAAGGCCGTTTCCTATTCTTACTCGGCTGGAGTCTTTGCAACTTATTGACTAGAGCATTTTTAGGTATATCTCCACCAGGGGAGAGTAAAAGGTGTTCTCCTCCCCCTACTAACTTCTATTCAGGGAAAATATAGTGAAAAAATGGTGAATTCGATTGTAGAAAAAGGCCTACTTTGAATTCTCCTCCCACAGAATTTTCAAAAAATAGAGAGTTTTCTACTCCAAAATACGGTTCTGGATCGGCGCGTGTATTTGAGGTGCCATTTTATATTTCGGAAGTAACTAAATCAGCTGCTCAATGTAACGCTTCGGAAAATACGTTTAAATAGGATCGAGGTAAAAATTAGCCGAATTTCATCTTATTGGATTTTACGTTCGAGTTACTATTGCAGTTTCTTTTACAAAAGTTGTATGATTTTCTGCCTATATAACGTGATGTGCGTAACCCATTTTGTAGTCGACATTATCCCTAGAAAAGAAAAAAAGATTCTTAGCTGATGCTTTTGAAGAAAAAAAATATTTTTTCGTCTACTCATCGACAATTTTCGTTCACGTTTTCTTCGCGAAGTACTTCTCGTCGTCGTCTATATTTTTTTCTTCCTTTTTTCCGACGGCTTAAACTTTTTCGAACATTAGTTGTTGAGCTGGAATCAGTATTAGAAATGGTTGAGTGAAAAGAAAAAGTCAGAGTGTGTGGGTAACGAGCGTTTAGTGAGTGCATTGTTGTAATCGGTCATTGTGAAAACGAAATTGAGGTTTCTTCGACAGATTTTCTTGGAAATGCTTTTCAAACGCTTACAAAAATTGAAACTCTATTCTTTTTTTTTCTTCTCATATATACACGCCACGGCGATGTGATTTTTCAGAAAATAAGAATTAGAGAAAAGAAATGAAGAAAAAGGAGAGAAAAAAAGAGAAGAAAAATTCGATATTATCGCGAGAAATGAAAATATTACATGTCTCTTCAAAATAGGTTCATTCAGCCTGTACTACCGCGAGGTTCTATCGTAATGATAATGTATGATAATGATTCGTTTACAAAACCCAAGTACGTAATGTCTTATTTAACTGTATTTATTCAATGTAATATTTCTTCACCCGGCGTGTATTCATTTACTACTCGCTTGACACGTATAACTATACTCAATTTAATCGAGTTTTTCACATTCAATTCGCATTTCTTCTTCCTTTTCATCGAGAATAGAAGAAAGACTTGAAAGTACACTACATGGGTACTCAAAATGGCATCGTTATTAATGGTCTTACAGTGTTATTCGAGAGATTTGACTTAATTTCAAATTGTTACAGACGGAAGGGAGGGTAGACGTGACTCCGGCTGTGTTTTGTTGTAAATGAGGATAACAAACTACTTGTATAAGTACTTCTCGAATTGAGCAGTCGTGTTTTGGGAACAAAAATTTTTGCCTGTACGGTTCATTTTGCGTGCTGGTTGATTTTCAGCGTAGGTTCTTAATTTCCAGCCTAGACACGCAATCTGCGTTATGTATTAAAATCCGACGATTAAAAACTTTCTTTTGACACTCATAAAAAGCTAAGGCTTTGTGGCCTTACGATAGTGTTGGCGATGACGCTCTTGTTACAAAACGCAACTTCAATTTATATTCTTTCTATAGGTCTGCTATTTTAATTATCCATTAATTCTGCGAATATAAACTCCAGATTTGCATGAAACATAGAAAGTTTCTTCGCGTCGAGTATTGTCGCTGCTGTCCTTTCCGTTTTTGTTAATATTTTAACGCCGAAAGGATAGCGTAAGCTCGTCCAACGCTTTTCGAGCAAATAACTCGGGTAATACGTATATGTATCGTAAACTTTTTACGTCTTACAACTTGAAGACAAGTCGTTGCGGATTCACTTTATATTGAAACCTAAAATTGAATTTCAATTTTCCGAGATACGACGACTTCTTGCGCTCGAGCTGCATACAACATTTTATCCCACACCTACTCGAAAAGTCGAGTTCGCTGTGATTCTGTATTTACATCTCATGCTGAGCTGAATAATAAGAGGTGTGAGCTTAATGAAATCTCACTTCTTTCTCAGCATTATCTTTAACTCGCCTCGTCGTGTGTGTACGCTTGGTAAATCTCTACACACATTTGTGAATTTATATTGTTTTGATATTCAAAATTAGTCGAAATGAAGAGTACCAGTGATTTGCAAAAAGAAAGAATTTTACGAAGAAAAATTGTTGAGGTGTTCATCGTCAAAATTTTGACGTTTGAAACAGTACTTTTATGATACCATACCATTTTTATTGAAAATATGTATCAATGATCTTCAACATTTATTAGCCTTTAAACGCTCTACAAGAACTACAGAAGTACTGTGCAATTGTGGAATCTAAAGAACTAGCGTCTGTTGCGTCGTCGCTACGCGTCGACGACAGCCGCTAGCCGCAGGTGAATACCAAATTTTAGAATTGAAAACCAATTTTTCTTTCTTTAGAAAATTTCCCCCAAAAAAAAGGTACTTGAAACTACGCGGTAATTCACTAACACAATAAGAGACTTTGTTCTATTTATTGGCAAAAGAGGAGACGAACCGCTCTTATAAAGAAATTTATTTTGTTTTGTGGGTACTAAATTTTTTCTCTTCATAAAAATAATGATGAAAACATCCCTATTCATTTTTTAAACAGTTCGAGCTCCTTTACATTCTTTTATCCACATATATGGGCAGTAAAGAGATAAACAAGTGAGAGAGCTTTGAAAACGAGAGATCTGACTAGATAAAGCTTAATTTTGTGAGCTTACAAAGTTCAGCTACAATGAATTTCTAGGGTTGAAAAGAGAAAAACGACAGAAATTTGATACAAAAGTGTTGTTATTTTGTAACCTGACTTGGCAGAACATTACAAGAAAATGACCCATTTTTCTTCTGAGAACAAAAGAAAATTCTTGATTTATAAAAGTGGAGAATTATTGGAGCCTTTAAAAGTGAAGAAAATTGAATGAGAAGTTCAGGAAGGAATCCATAACTCTCCTAGAACATGAAACTTGTGTAACTTTGTGAATTGATTAAAAGTGCTGATATGAGTGAAAAAGTAAAAAATTTGGCAGCTTGTAGGTCATAAATAGGAACTAGAGCACCGATGAAAAGTGAAGAAAAAATTAGTAAGAAAGTGAGGAATCCATAACTGTCCTAGAATCCAGAACTGCCCTAGAACTCCAAAACTGTCCTAGAATCCAAAATTGTCCTAGAATATACATTACCACTCTACTCTTAAGACTGTGACTGGAGCTTGAGACTCGAGACTGAGAGTCGAGACTGAGACTGGAGACTGAGATTGGAGACTGAGATTGGAGACTGAGACCTGAGACTTCAGCTACTGACTCTTGGGACCAAGACTAGAAACTGACTTTCAAGCTTGAGACTCGAGACTGACACTCAAGATCAAGACTAAAGACTGAAACTCAAGCTTGAGAATTGAGTTTGAGAATCAAGGCTGAGACTCAAGATAGACACTTGAGCATGAGACTTGAGTCTTAGACTGGAGCTTGAGACTTTGAGATTAGGAATTGAATTTGAGAATCAAGGCTGAAACTCAAGACTGACTCTCAAGACTGAGACTCGCGTTTGAGAATTGAGTTTGAGAATCAAGACTGAGACTCAAGACTGACACTTGAGCATGAGACTCAAGACTTAAACTGGAGCTTGAGACTTGAGATTGACTTTTGAGACTGAGACTCAAGACGGACACTTGAGACTAAGACTCGAGCTTGAGAATAAAGTTTGAGAATCAAGGCTGAGGTAAGAGACTGACAATTGAGACTGAGACTCAAGGCTGACACTTGAGACTGAGACTCGAGCGGTTAATTGAGACTTGGGAATTGAGACTGAGACTCGAGTTTGAGATTCACAATTGAGACTCAGGGCTGTGACTCAAGACTGAAACTTTGGACTGAGACTCAAGCTTGAGAATTAAATTTGAGATTCAAGGCTGAGATAAGAGACTGACAATCGGGACTGAAGCTCGAGACTGACACTTGAGCTTGAGACTCCA
The DNA here is from genome assembly GCA_035079395.1 of Aspidiotus destructor. NCBI lineage: Eukaryota > Metazoa > Arthropoda > Insecta > Hemiptera > Diaspididae > Aspidiotus > Aspidiotus destructor. The sequence continues at coordinate 1,087,522 of JAVHKZ010000003.1, read as the reverse complement.
AACTGAGACTCAAGACTGCAATTCAAGTCTGAGACTCAAAACTGAGACTTGGGATAGTTGAGACTGAGACTCGAGTTTGAGACTTAAGACTTAAGACTGAGATTCAAGACCGAGACTCAAGTTTGAGATTCCTGATTGAGACTCGAAGCTGTGACTCAAGACCGACACTTGAGGCTGAGACTCAAGCTGTTGAGTGAGACTTGAGTTTGAGATTTACAATTGAAACTTGAAGCTGTGACTGAAGACCAACATTTGAGGCTGAGACTCGAGCTGTTGAGTGAGACTCGAGACTGAGACTCAAGACTGCGACTCAAGTTTGAGACTCAACACTGGACTCAAGCTTGGGCTCGAGGAGACTGAGACTCAAGACTGAGACTCGATTCGAGCTGTTAACTGGGACTTGGGAATCGATACTGAGACTCGAGCTTGAGACTTAAGACCGAGAATCAAGACTGAGACTCAAGTTTGAGATTCACGATTGAGACTCGAGGCTGTGACTCAAGACCAACACTTGAGGCTGAGACTCAATTCAAGCTGTTAACTGAGACTTGGGAATCGAGACCGAGACTCGAGCTTGAGACTTAAGACTGAGAATCAAGACTGAGACTCAAGTTTGAGATTCATGATTGAGACTCGAGGCTGTGACTGAAGACCGACACTTGAGGCTGAGACTCAAGCTGTTGAGTGAGACTCGAGTTTGAGATTCACGATTATAACTTGAGGCTGTGACTCAAAACTGCGATTCAAGTTTGACACTCAACACTGGACTTAAGCTTGGGCTCGGAGAGACTGAGACTCAAGACTGAGACTCGATTCGAGCTGTTAACTGAGACTTGGGAATCGCGACTGAGACTCGAGCTTGAGACTTAAGAGTGAGAATCGAGACTGAGACTCGAGTTTGAGATTCACGATTGAGACTCAAGGCTGTGACTCAGGACTGTGACTCAAGACTGAGACTCGAGTTTGAGATTCACAATTGAAACTTGAGGCTGTGACTCAAGACCGACACTTGTGGCTGAGACTTGAGCTGTTAACTGAGACTTGGGAATCGAGACTGAGACTCGAGCATGAGACCCATGATTGAGACTCGAGCTTGACACACAAGCTTGAGACTCGAGACGAAGACTCTAGCTCAGCGTCGCATCGTCGCCAGACTTTTTGAAACCTATAGCAAAATTTTTACATGAGCTTTTTTTACAAACTAGACAATTTCAATTTTCTTTTCTCCTCGCCAGCGCGAGGCCTACCTTAGCTTGAGGCCTGAAGCGGGAATACCTACTCGTCCCCCCTTGGTGACGGGCCTGGTCCTACCAGCATACTGTATACGTTTATGATAGTATAATACTATTTCCTATGTACTAGTTTCCCATACTAGAGAACTGTACAGACGGCCGGATGAAAATTTTGGAATCAGGAGTAGGGCCGAGATTCTACGTAAAAAATTTACCTAGTCCCAAGGTCATACGTGCGGTCGCTCGGACGCATTTTGGAGTTTGTGGTAGGGGTAGAGAAAAAATATGGATCATGTCAAAAGAAGAAAAAATGAAGCAAATCGATTAGATAGAACGGCCGGGGAGATAACATCGTGATTTTTTCAAAAATTATATGAGGGTACAAGGTAGAAATTAAAATGAGACTATTGAAAAATTATAAGACAGATATTTTCGATTCAGCTACAGCACAAATGAATGGAGAGGATCTACAAAAACCAAAACTGGATTTTAAACTACATACAGGACGGACTCTATTCTTTCTATCGTGAATTAATTACAAATATTGTTCATTGTTCTTTAAAATAGCATTTGTATATCATCCAAATCATCACAAAGGGCTGAAAAATAATACATGCCACAAGCATTTTTCCCATTAACTGGAAGAAAGTTTGATACAATCTTGATTATGTCCGGTTTATAAAATGAGAGCCATTTATTGTGGCGCAAAATTTCCAGGTGCACTGGTATATAAGATAGCTAGAATTTTATTAGAATTCATGATAAAAAACTATGTTACCGGTACATGTATACCTACGCTAGTTCTTCAGCTTTTTTTCTCCAAAACTGTTCATAGAGCAACTGTTTCTTCTTTTCTTTCTTTCGCAGGTCAAGGCTAAAATTCGTATACTGGAATCAATATCTTAAATTTTTCGACAACGAATTTCCACCCAGAGAGTTGTTCAAAATTCTGATGTACTTGAAAGTGCTTTTCAAATTGATTCGAGAATTTTGGCATTCGACCAAACCGAAGACTTTGGCACAGGAAGCGCAATCTTAGACGTGAGAGATATGGCCAGAAAATGAACGTGAAAAGTATTTCATGATTTTTCCCTCCTAAAATGGACGTTTTCTTCAAAAATTGTAAATAAAATTCTCGTTTATTTCCGGCGGCTTGAAAGGAAACGTAGGTACTGAAGAAATATAGGCTTATAGTATTATTATATGAAATTGATATACGTATACGCTTTTGTAGTACATGAATAGAAAATTTTCTGAGAAGGATATAAAATGAGCTCGCGGATTAATATGTGACTGTCGTAATATTAGTAGGAGGATTTTATCTATACTCGTAGACTACACCCACGCTGTGATAATTATTGTGTTGAAGAGGTAAAAGTGGTGTAACAATAAGTACATATAATACGTCGTAATCAGGAAGCGTATACGACACGTAGGAAACTCGAACGGTTCATTCCGCCTATAATGTAGCGATCAGCTGCCTTGAAAATCCGCCAAGCAATTAGAATTCAGGCGGCGTCCCGCAATACGCAGATATTAAAAAAGTTTATTCCCGCAAATACTGTCGTTAATTCTTTCATATAAACTCGATAGTACAGCATTAGGAAAGAGTTCCTGAAAATTTTGCCCTCATGGAATTCTTGAAGTCGACAGCAAATTTGTTCTTTTTTTGGTATTCGAATTTGTACGTGACAAGCTTGCTTCGCTATCAGTTTTGCTTATCCGAAAGAGTTGGGATCGTATATGTGGACGCGAAAAGGACAACCTAGTGCTTTTAATCGAAGTTCTCGGTTTTCTCTCAAGGCTTTCTTTTTCCATAAAAAAAAATTTTCATTCATTTTTACAACGGTAAACGCGGTACCGTAATCATTTGTTTGTGTAGGCTCGATAAAAACACGATTGTTGGCGAACAAATAAACCAAGAAACGATGCTGAAATCAGCGGTAATAAAAACAGTTCCGTTGTTATGAATACAAGTTTCAAACAGGAAATTTATCGAAACTGTTACATTTTTAGCCTCCCCCTAACATATAGTGGACGAATGAAGATAACTTTTATTATTACTAAACCTATTTTTCTTGTTGATGTGTCTGTTTACAGATGCTGTATCGACGTGTGAAAAGCTATTTGCGAAGCCCTTCATATTTTCGAACAATAATGTATTTCTGGTCAATAAATAAAAGCGAGAATGAACTAAAATGGAAATATGGTTGTATTTTTCGTAGCAGGAAAAATATAGTCTGATAATTCGATTACGATGTGGACTCCAGAACAAATAGCGATAATCTAAACAATATTCACTCACCTCTCTGATTCATAGGTCTAATAAATAGAACAGATTCGCTTCAGTACCTATATTTTGTTTATAAGTGTTCCCATTTATTTATATTCGCTTTGTTTCATCCAGCGTTTTATATTTTAATCATTTTTGTCGATAATATCTCCCATTTTTTTTTTTTTCGAATACATAATATGTGGTGATGACTGATGAATAATTTTTCACGTACTCAACTACATTCAAGAATTCACTTTTACGCGTGATGTGATCGTAGTCGTGATATTTGAGTCATAACGTAGAATGCAATAAAAATTTTCGAATATTTTTGCGTCACTCAAAGAATTTTCGGGCTGCAAGGCATATTATGGGCGACGAATCGTAAACTTTCCTATCTTGTTCTGTCATACCATGAAATTTCGATGAATAATAATCACGATATCTCCCCCTACCCCTCCTTCATGTGTTCGAAAGAAGAAAATAGAGGGAAGGTGTTCCATGTTCTTCAAATTTGGCAAATACTGTTCTACATAGGGATGTTCACTCTTGTCGTTAGGCACGAGTTAATGCCTTCAGTTTCACAAAATACAAACGTAGAAACTGCTCCGGATGTTTCGAAGCTTTCTCGCATCGTATCCATTTTTGTGTTGACCGAATAACTGGAATTAGAACTGAGTGGCGGTAAAGATAAAAATCGTAAGTGAAGAGTACAAAACAGAGAGAAGGATTAATAAAAAGTCGAAGACGAAAATTTAGGCTTTCTAATGTACTTGCTTATGGTAGCTCAAATGCCAAGGTTGTGAATCTCGAACCAAGTGGAACTGCTCATTGCAGAAGCTCTTCAGTTGGTTCGGAAAGGCGAAATTGAGGTCGGATGGAGCACATGCCGTATGAAATCCTTGATGAATTCAAGGCCCCGACTGAGGGCACATAGCAATTATCTGTACCAATGCCGTTGTTGGCAGCGTTTGCTACAGGTGCGGCAATGAAGGTCACCAAATCCAGGACTGCGAGGAGGAGCCTACGTGCCCCGTCTGTAGACAGATTGATGGGCATCCTGCAAACAACTTCAAGGGGAGCAGAGGGTGCGCGAGTGTTGAAGCACATTGTGCTTGGAGACAACGAATGTAAGACTGTTGGCAACTGGACTATGCTTCCTACAGTGTAATCTGAAAAACTGACCCGAAGTTGAGGTCGTTGCTCCACAAAAGCTGGTAAGAAAATGGGTGGTCAGGAAGCTGAATAGCAATTGCCTGAAAGCTACTTACCTAACTCTCACATGGGATCAAAGACAAGAGCAAGAAGGTAAAGCAAAGGTGGCAGCAGAGAGGATGATTAAGACTTTCACCAAAGTATGCGATGCAGTCATACCCAGGCTAGGTCCACCAAAGAAGAAGAGAGCTGTTTACTGGTGGATCAATAAGATTACCAAGCTAAGAAAAGAGTGTAACCGTTAGCGCCGGATATACCAACATAGTAGAGGCCGCGAAGAGGCGCGGGCGGTTGCACCTGAATACCAACTGGCTTGTAAGAGGCTGAAGAAAGCTATAAGAGACAGCAAGAGTACTGCTTAGAAAGAGCTATGTCAAATAGCGGAGTAAGACTCATTTGACAAGCCTTACAGGTTAGTGCAGAAAAAGCTGAAGGGCCTCTCAGCCATGAGCCGAATGGAGCCGGTTCTTGTGGGGCGAATCATCGACAGTTTGTTCCCACAGCAGCCACCACCAATGTTAACGCTACCAATAGTAGAAGAGGATGGCATATCTCACCTAGGTACCAAGGAGGTTGATGCAGCCGTCAATAGACTGCGGTGTAAGTATAGGAAGGTTTCAGGCCCGGATGAGATTCCAAATCCAGTCTGGAGCGCTATACCCTCAGTTGACCCGGCACTGCTTGTTGATACATTCAATGCGGCAGTTGTTGGGCACTGTTTCCTGTGAGATGGGAACAAGCCAGGCTAGCGCTGATCGATAAGAAGGATGAACCACCTGACCTACCATCCTCCAATCGTCCACTTTGCCGGTTTGATAATGTGGGCAAACTGTTTTCCATGAATACCTCGGCCAGAATTGGTGACAAAGGTGATCCCACCGCTAGTAGTCTTTTTTCTACCATTGAGCCGGCACATATCCTCTTTGATGTCCAACAGTACCTTCCCAATTCTGTTTAGGGCTTCTTTTCATTACTTGTTCGCAGCCTTGCTCCTGAGTAGCGACAGAAGTGATGATGAGATAACACCCAAAAGTATTCTTGTGACTCAGAAGCTAGTCGGATCAGTTTACGTCATGATAATCAACCATATACTCTATCTAATCTCGACTCTCCCCACGTCAAATTGAAAATAATTCTGTATTATAATCAACTTGATACTCAATCTGAGGAGGGGCATCTGTTATGATTGGTAATACGTATGTCGCGGATTACTTCAGACCAGAAACAGCTGATGAGTATATTTGTAAATCATCTCAACTTTATTGATGACCGACCTTTTCATTGACATGAAAACAACTTTCTTATTTGGACTACTTTGAAAGAAATGGTACAGAGAAAATAAGAGTTCGGAAACCCACATTTCATCGCTGTATGTATTGCGCGATCGGACAAGAGTACGGAAAGATTACCATGAAAGTTCACACGCCCTTCAAAAGATATAGAAAGTCCACATAAGCAGCCAAGCTGAATACAAATTATTTTCACAGTTAAATTGATGAATATCATCACGATGGAATCATAAGCAAAATTGAACGTCGCATTAATTTATGAGCATTGAAATGGTCATCTCGAGAAAATTTTGAGCTCCGAATGAATAGAGTGGAGACGACGCAAAGTTCAGCGATCGTAAGTGCGCGTGGAAAGCACACATTTTTCAACTCGTTTCCCCATTTTTTTTTTTTTTGAATATATCAAGCAACAAGTCTGTAGGTGAATATTAGGCCCACATAATTATAAAATATTCAGAAAATCATCAGAGACCACACATGTACCTTCTTCTATTATTTACAGTTCAAAAGAGTAAAAATTACTGCTCATATAGCTCCCGGTTTTTTCCGACACAATTTTTTAGATAAAAATAAGGATTGAATGAATTCACGTAGACTTGAAGCTGCTTACGTACCTATACATATAGGTTACTCTGCGGCAGCACGTTTTCCTGAATGTGCGTGCCTTATTCGCAATACGAGTGATAAGAGGAAGATGACTTCTGTAAAAAATATCTTTCATAAAGCTCGAAAAATATCTTACACAAGGCTCTAGGTAAATGATATATTTCCAGCAGTTTTTATTTGCTTTCGCAATCGAAACATAAATTGGACTATTATTAATTGTATCGCAACGACGAACGCGGAATATCAATATTTTTGGAAATGCGAATGGCTTCTTTTCAGTTTTTTTTTTCTTTTCTATTTATTTATTTTTCATACCGTCTTTGACACGAAGAATATTCATCACTGCCAGCAGTCATGGTCGAGCTTCGAAATCAATAAAATAGCATTTTGTGAAGAAAATCAAAATATGAGAAAATAATTATTATAGTTGTCCATCGACAAGTTTAATTTACAGAAACTCACAAACTCTTGAAAATTTTTGCATTCGACTATGAAAATATTGTCTGCCGAAGAGGAAACAGCTGTCCAATGATCTGTACCAGAAAATTCAAGTGAGATTGAAGCCATAATCCTTTCTCTAGATATTGGAATTTCTAGGACATACTCTTTCTGAGACTTGAATATTACAGCATTACAACGTTTTCACTAATGTTAATGTCATTACAAGTCGTATAACATGTTATTAGTAAGAAAGAAAGGTAAACAGATTGTTTGATGTTTGAATATAACAATGACCAGGTCTGAGGCCACAAAAATTCATATCCTGGAAAGGAACTCGTACCCCTTTTTCCTGCCCAAGACACGCGGATGCACAGCGATCGGATCACTTACTTTATCATAAAATGACCAAAGACAATGAGTCCATCAACTATTTGGACCTCACACTGAATAACAACAGGATAGAATACAAAATCTACAGGAAGTCCACACACCCACAGACACCATCATCCTAAATGACTTCTACCACCAACCCAGGCAAGTTAGCGGCAATTCAGAACTACTGTTATCGAGATATTTCTGTACTCAAGAAAAATGAAAAGAAGAGGAAAAAAATCGAGATAGTAAAGCAGATCGCAGAAGCCAATGGCTACTATAGAGGTGTGGTGGAGGGAATCTTAAGGAAAATGGAAACTAAGGAGAAAGCCCATGATAGCACGGTGAGAAGGTACTCCGGATCGATACCATACACAAACAAAGTGATAAAATCGTTCAATGGCTATGATGTAAATGTGAGTACCCAGAATAACCCACCCATGGTGAAAAGAATCAGCAATGACCAGACGGAAGCAAAGAACAAGCGAAGCTTGAGCAAAGTATACAAAAAAGAGCAGTGCGAGGGCATCTTAAATGGTGAGATTGGGAGAAAGTTTGACATCAGGAAGAAGGAGTACGAAAAGTCAAGGGAGGAAGAAGATGGCAAGTCACTTTCCGAAAGATGACCTGATTGAACTTGCTTATGATTCACGCCGCGACTTCTCATTTGACCAACCTTTATGATGAACTCATTCTCTCCTCCGTCTTGTCAGTTACTTTCATTTTGTCCCTGAATATGGTTGTTGAACCGAAAGCGCTTGTCGTTTAATTTTGTCTGCGGTGTTTGTGAGTTTTACTCTCCCTTTTGAGTATTTCTTCTCATTATTATGGCAAGTCACTGTTTGGCAAGCTTTGTATTGAAGAATACCACAATGGAGACAGGATATCTGCAGTCATACATGTGGAGAATTTCACAAAAAGAAGAAAACTCTGGGTACAAATGGAGATTGCAGAAGCAATCTTGAACAATGTAATCACATTTGACAGCAAAAAATTATTCAGCCTGGTGATTGAACGAGAGAAAAAGAACAAAACCGACCAATAAGATGGCAGGAAACCAGGCAGCCAATAGTAACACTCTATCTAGCCCTAAGAATGAACCAATCAACATAGCATTGTTATAGCCAATAAGATCACAGTGTTATACTACAAAAACTCATGTTGGCATAGCACTCAAAAGTACTTTTGTAAAAGTAACCAATAAAGTAGAATAAGAATATTTGAAAAATTTTCCAATATTAGTGCGTTACTTACACCTCTCTCACTCAATATGAGTTCCAATAATAATTTTCATTTTTGTTGAACCACTGGAAAGAGCTCTCGTCGTTTCCCGATTCCAAAAGACCTGCACATGCATTACAACTTCAATCAGTAATGAATTCCTGTCTTATTTCTTCAAACCTTGCCGCTCCTCCCTCCAAGACAAAATAACACTACAACATCCCCTTTTTATGAAACGTCGGAAAAATTCTTCCGTCGTACTTTTTATGGAAATTACAACGCTTAAATTATTACTGGCTTGTTGCTCTAGATAGTGTAACGATAAGAATGTAATGAACGTACGTGGTCAATATAGTGAGCAAGGTAGTGTATTTTCGGCCTTTTTGACCAGCGCCATTTTATCGTTTACACCGCTGAAAGTCACTTAGCATCACATTGCTTCATAGTACGTGTGTGTTGTGCAGCATATGAATAGTTGTCGAACATTATAGGTACCTATTAACATTACGAAGGACGGAGTGAGATAAGGGAGAGAACGCTATAAAATTCAAACGTGATGCAGCGACCCTAAGATATATTTTAGAGAAATATTTTTATTGTTCTTAGCTACAAAAAGATGAATTGAAAGATACGCCATGAGGTACGTTTTATACACAAAATACAGCTCTAAAACAGAAAAATAAATCACTTTTCGCGTGACGTAAAGGTGTAGTTAAAAGAGAAATAAGGGAATGCGAGTTTCTTGTAAGAGGTAAAAATGAGAGATAATACAACAAAATTCAGATAGAATCGACGTAGTTTATTATATTTTTATGAATTTTGAAAAATTCACGCGGGCTATAGTAAGTCTCGCTGCGACCAATGTCTTTTTTCTTCAACTCTTTTCCCGACGCTCTCCCTCCCCTTTATGCCAGTTTTCACTTTACTCGCCACTCTAATTCTCCAGAACGTTTTCCATCGTTTCACTGAGCCTGAGATATTGCTTGAAGTATTCCTCGGCCTCACGGAGGAAGAAAAAGAATTTGAAAACATGAGTTTCGTCTACTTATACACCCTCTTTTTTTGTCTTGGGTATTTTGAGAGTTTCACTTCAAAGTGGCAACTTCTTCTCTTTGAACCCTTCTTTTCGTTTTTTCAAATTAGCTTCCTCTTCTAAACAAAATAAAGACGATATCGTTTAGGCTTTTCAAGAGAGAGAGTAACTTCAAAATACTGAAAAAATTATTTAAACGGTCGAGGAGAATAATATTTACAAATTTGTTAAAGTCGACGCCTTACTCATCTAACAAAATAAATTTAATCGAGACAATATCGCTTCGTTTTTTAATATTTAATTATATGTGTATGTCCCACTCTTTCTACCAACTTTCGAAGGATCCTTTTTTTTTCTTCTTGAATTTTCTCAACATAATTTTAGGGGTCCGGGACGCTCAATCAGTTTGGCAACACCTGAAGACTTAGTTTCAACAGGAAATTGCTTTTAGCAAGGATATATTTGGTATAAATGTTCGTCCACGAGTGTCTCAGAAATTGGAAAAGTTTCAACCTCTGATGATATAAGATGAGATATTGGACTACAAGAAATTTCACAGATAGCTTGAATGAGTAAGTATATGTATTCCAGGGTGGAGCATCAGCGTACTCTATGCTGAAATGTGAAATATGTGGAAGATAACGAGTCTATCCTACTCCGATAGAGTTGAACTACTTGCATAATTAAAACGCGAGCAAAGGTCTCGTCAATTATTTCAAGTCTTGTGATCATGAGTCAACACGTCTTACAGGTAGTTGTACGTTCTGGACGGTCTAAGTTCGGGCTACCCCCACGATGAGTGGATTATGCAAGCTTTTTCACGCTATAAAATTTGTTTGATGTAACATTTTTAGCTGTTGGCTCTTGTCATTCTGTAATGAATGAAGTCTATTGACACGTTTCATGCTTTTCCTCTTCCCCCTAAATGCGTCCAGGCGTCCGTACGGATGACCTTAGGACTTGTAAAATTTTTAACGTCGAACCTCAGCCCTATCCCTGATTCCGGAATTTGCGTCCGGGCGTCTGTACTTTTCTCTAGTATACTGTATAGGAAATGGTATTATACTATCATAAAGATGTATACAATAATATACTGAAGATGAACTACATGAGGACCTCCCGTTGTACTATACTACTTTTATATTGACATGTCTCATGTCTTTGCTCTGATCTCATCCTTATGGGAATTTTCACTGTGGCAGTGATTCTCAAATCTGCGAGTCCGAGGCCCCCCTTCCCCTCTCGAAAAGGACTTGTAAAAATTTCGAGATTTTCTCAGGAGTGGTTCTGAAATCTGCGAGTCCGAGTCCGAGGCCCCCACCCTCTGTAGTTTCTAGCTTATCCTAATATAATGAAAAGGCGTGGGCTAGATTTGTACTAGGCTGAGAAAACGCTGAGAGCCATTATGAGCTATTACCTAGTGACGTCATAAATCGGTTATGTGATAAGTTGGTGACGTCATAAGATGGTAACGTCGTAAGTGAGTGACGTCATAGGTCAATGTTTCCATAGGTCAGTGACGTCATAAGTTGATGACGTCATGAGCCGATGACGTCATATGTCAATGATGTCATAAGGCGGTGACTTCATAAGTCAATGACGTCATGAGTCGATAAGGTCATAGGCCGATGACGTCATAAGTCGATGAGGTCATAAGTCGATGACGTCATAAGTCAATGACGTCATAAGTCAATGACGTCATAAGTCGATAACGTCGAAAGCCGATGGCATCATAAGTTATGGACGTCATAGGTGGGTGAAATCATAAGTTGATAATGTCATAAGTCGGTGACGTCATAAGTCAATGACATCATGAGTCGATGGCGTCATAAGTCGGTGACGTCATAAGTCAATTAAATCATGAGTCAATGACGCCATAAGCCGATGGCGTCATAAGTTATGGACGTCAAAGGTCGGTAAAATCATAAGTTGAAAATGTCATAAGTCGGTGACGTCATAAGCCAATGACGTCATAAGTTATGGACGTCATAGAAGGGTGAAATCATATGTTGATGACGTCATAAGTTATAGACGTCATGGGTCGGTGACGTCATAAGTCAATGATGTCATAAGTTGATGATGTCATAAGTTGATGATGTCATAAGTTGGTGAGGTCATAAGTCAATGATATCATAAGTCGGTGACTTCATAAGTCGATGACGTCATGAGTCAACGACATCATAAGTCGATGACGTCATAAGTTATGGACGTCATTGGTCGGTGAAATCATGAGTTTTAAAGTTACAAGAACATGAGCTATCGACAGCGTCATGATACTGATATGCTCACAACTTAGCGTTTGTGATGACTATCTGTCTGTCAATCAGACCTGGGTCATTGTCACGTAGGAACGAGTTTGCATGTCCCTCTTTGAGTATTTCACATGTATCTACTTGGTAATGCCAAAGTTAATTTATTAGCATTGGTAGGATAGCTAAACATTCAGAAAAAATTGAAGGGCAAAGCACAAAATTCATAACTTTCTTTCATTCACAATCTCAAATTACAAACTTTGATTTTCCCAATCATATTATTTTCACACCACTCTCAAATCAAACTCAAAATCATGTGTAAGAAACTCGTTGTATTTAAACAACTATTATTGAGCTGTAACAATTATCTAGAAATTTCAACGTCACCACAATTTTTGTGTTGATGAATTTCGATTTCCTCAAATTTATTCATGAGCCTCATTCCAACGCTAAGGCGTATAAGGAGAAGTTACATCGCTATCCTCGAGAGTATGCCCAATACCTACTTAAAATGTGTTTTGTTAAAACTGATTTTTTGAGACAGTTATTCGTAACAATATAACCTGATGCCCTTTAACGTTTCTCATGGGAGTAGTACCTACAATTTGTCCCACGTAAACAGAATCACAGTTACCATTCTCGACGTAATATATCTTGCTTTTCTAGAATGCAGGAGATGGGTCTTTGACATGTAAGGGACTCCGCAAGGTATTAGGATTGTAGAAAGGTTTATTCGAGCAAAATATTTCGAATTCTCTCTAAAGAAAAAAAAACATACGTTTGTTTCATTTTTGTAATCATTTGAAAAATAGATATGATACAAAGTATAAAGGAAAATTGTGAGAGGTGATCAAGATCTGTATTAATAAAATATAAACGACTGCTTACTTTTGAAAATCAATGCAGAAAGTCAATAGTGAAAATGTAAGCATCCGTTTCAATTTTTTTAATTGTATGTACATTATAAGAGTATTTACATTGTACTACTTGTGGGCAGACCTTCCATACACTTTTTGTAATAACGGTAAAAAGTTTTTCAAATCGAAGACTCTCTGTTTTTCGCAAGAATTTATTGTACAAGGACTGACTTTGACAAAAAAAAAAAAAAAAAAATTGAATTTTATTTTTCTTCCAAAATTCTTGCTCTAAAACATCCTTACAAGGCCCTCTAACAGCGTGCTCTTGATTGTATTCAGGTTTGGTCTTTACTATTGAGGCTAGTGACTATTATTTCTTCAATTAGCCAACGTAGAGGGTTGTTAAAAATTTTTGGTCGTCGAATCATAAATAAATATTATTAGATAAAAGAACGGCTTTGCCTGCACAAAGAGATAGAATTAGCATTTTGAAGTAAACCTACGAACATAGATTATAAAGTAGCTGTCTCCGCGCCAGTAATTAGTTTCAAATCCTATAGATTTAAGAAAAATAAAATCCCTACCCCAAAGTAGCTAGTGTAGTGTGAACTTATAATTTTCTCAACGCTTTTTTGTCTCTTTCACCTCTCATTCTCCATCAAAACCCACGACACTATTTGAAAAGACCTGAATAGCCAGATGAGACCAATAGAAACTCAGTAAGCGATCGCAAGGCTGGCGAGTGATACGCCGAGATTAGGTATTCCGAATTCTGGAAACAACAGATTGTAAAATCGTTTAGCAGGTTCGAAATAACTATAATCTACCCCCTTTTCAGTTTTTCGATGATATAAGAAAATTTGAATAACAAGGAATTCATATTTTAGCGAATGTTTTGCTTCACTAACTCATATAATCTTTTCTGAAACATTTCTCGTTTAGACCAGTTTCAGGGACGCAGGAATATATTACGGTATACCTAACTCTATCGCCAATTTTCAATTTTCTTGAAACAAAGCTTACTTATCGAGTTCTATTTTGAACTTTGTCTCCTTCTTACTGTTTCTCGAATATTCGCTGAATTCTAAACGGATCTGATACATTTATACCTATAGCTTTTCAACAGAAAAATTTGTTTCTGCATTGTACTTTTGCTGCGTAATATCGAATTTATATAGTGTGCGAAACTTCGAACTAAAGAAACGGGATTTTCCTGTCAACATACAAAAGTTAAAATACGACACGACGTTCAACATTCCCTCTCACCGGCATTTTATGTTCTCAACGGAATACAAAGAAAAACGAGCTCATTATTCAACTACGAACTCGGCTCTTGATTCTGAGCTTTTAGTTTTAATTGTTTTTCTCAGATTTGCAACATTTTCTAAACCTTATACCGCTCGCTTTCCCTGCTTTCATTATTACATTTTTTTTTTTTTTTTCTGTAACGATATTCTTCAACTAATCTCTCTGACGTTCGACGCTCTCATTTTTTTTAAATCTTGACTTTCTGTCACTTTTTCAGCGCTTGATATTGTTCACTATAGCGTTTAAGGGTAATTACACATACAAGCAAGGACGAGTCGACATTTTTCTCGATTGGAATTGATGTAGGAGGAATTCGTTAATGGATTTGCGCGAATTTTTCGTACTTTCCATCCTCGATCGTTAATTCGTTCAATAAGTAAGGATTAAAGTTTTGCGTAGGATGAATCTTTTATACAGAAAATCTTCTTACTCAGCCTATATAACCTGTCCCAGCTGTACGGTAATGAAATTTGTTTCGTGCGATGGGGATTCTGGATAAATTTTAATTGATTTTCAGTTGTATAAATTCGTTGACTGTATTCTTTCTCTCTTTCCCAGTCACTCTTAAAATTACAATCTGCCGTAAACGTAATGAATGACCTTGATTTAACTTACAGTGCAGTGCTTAGAATGATGTCAAAGACATACATTTTTCGATGAGGAACGCGTCAACTTCACTCCCTTTCTTCATAGGATACGAAGATGAGCAATGTGAAGAGGCTGTGAAATCGTAGAGCTATTGACTCGAGCAACTTGGATATTTTACTAATATAGACGAACGAGAGCGAATATTAGCTGCTTGGCTGCAAGCTTCGTCAAGGCAACAGTACACGGCCGTGCGCCAGTATCTTATTTGCGTAGTATTACAATACTTAGAGGCACGGCATGCTCTTTCACAGGTCGGTTTATTTTCCACATCTCTAGAGCTACTGCTATGCAGCATATGGGTTGCCTTTTGGTCCATATTCAGATATTTGTCGCAAAGAATTGGCAGAATTTTTCTCATGTTGGTCTCCCAATTTTTACAAATTTGATGGGAAATTGTTCACGTTTCCTAAGGAGGTTGGTATTCCTATTGGTTCTCTTCTGGGTTACCTCTCCTCAGAGGTTTTTATGTCCAAATTTAAGCTCGATCTTTTCTCCTCTGGCTAGGTGTTTTTGAGTCATATATATTATTGGCACAAGTACGTCGACGATGTGTTGTGTACGTGGGGTCGCAGTGGCGGCGTGTGACGTTTGGGGGCCTGTTACTCGTGAAGATTTTGGCGCCTAAAATTTAATTTGTACGCCACTTCTTATCCATTTCCTTGAAATTGACAATTTTTTATTTGGCTCTCCCTAACACTTGGTTTCCAAATGATGAAAACCGACCTCCGATACGCCAACACTCGGTCCTAATGATGGAAAACGACTGTCGATCCAACACTCGGTTTCCCCTACACTTGATCCAAATGATGAAAATCAACTGTCAATATCCTTACACTCGATCATAATGACGAGAATCACCTATTGATATTCCAACACTTTGTCCTAATGACGGGAAACGACGGTCGATCCAACATTCGGTCCAAATGGAGCCGACTGTCGTTATCCCAACACTCAGTCCTAATGATAAGAACCAACTGTCGATCCAACACTTGGTCTCTAAATGATGAAAACCAACTTTCAATATCTCAACACTCGGTCCTAATGATGAGAACTAACTGTCGACCCAACACTTAGTCCAAATGATGAAAATTGACGGTCAATATCCCAACATTTGGTCCTAATAATGAGAACGGACTATCGATACCCCCGACACAAGGTTTCCCCAACATTTGGTCTCCAAATGATAAGAAGCAAGTGTCGATATCCCAAGACTCGGTCCTGGTGACCGACTGTCAACACCCCCAACATTTGGGTTCCAAATGATGAAAACCGACTGTCGATTTCCCAACACTCGTTTTTTTCACGAGTTTTAATTTTTTTTTCTCCTTTTTCTCGACGCCTATTTTCGCTGAGAGGGTGGCTCGACCCCCAAAGCCACGCCTTCGTGCCGCCTTTGGTGGGCCGGTCCCTGAGATCTCTCTTTGGAGTTTCTCAAGTTGCCATTAAATTCACTTTGGAAGTAAGCGGTTCATCCATCAACTTTTTGGACCTGACGATCTCTGATAGAGACGGCGTCTATGAATTCGCCATCTACAGGAAAAATACTTCGACCGATATTTCTACCCACGGCAGATTCCTCTGCCCTGTTGCTTACAAATTTGTTTTTTGGCGGGAGACCCGCCATCCTTTTAGTTACTGTGGGCCCTCAGAGGAATTCTGTCCGCGTACGCGTAACGCTGTGGGGTATAACGCTGGCGGGCGTTATGCTGGGACTTAGAAAAATTTGTGACTTTCTATGAGCTAGTATAGGGACTTACAAAAGTTTCAAGCTCTTCTATACATCAGTATAGGGCTTTTCTATACCCCTCTATTGGCTAGTATAGTGACTTAGAAAAATTTCGAGCTCTTCTATGGGCTAGTATAGGGCTCTTCTATACCCCTCTATTGGCTAGTATAGTGACTTAGAAAAATCCCGGGCTCTTTTATAAACTCAGCTTTCCATCATCAGCCGCGGGTCTTCCGCACCTCTTGATCCCTGAGCAAGAGCCTGTAAATTTTTTTTCAATAGCTTTATCCATCGGCTACCCAGTGTTCCGCCGGGTCAGCTCGCCTTTCAAAAGGAGCTATCGACTATAAAGCACTTGGCCAGAATGAATAAGGTCAACTTAGATATTGATCTTATGGTTCATAGGAAGTCAACTCGGAAATGCCTAGATTCCAAAACCTCCCTCCTCCGCAAACCAACCTTAGATAGCAAAAAAATTTGAATAAGGCTCCCGTTTTTGAGGAAGTTTCCTTCTCAATTGAGTCGTGTCCACCGTCCCTTTGAATTTCGACCGGTGTCTTATAATTTTAACACTGTAAAAAGTCTATTTGTCAAACCCACCGATCGAAAGGAGCGGTATCTACAAGGTGGAGTGTATAAGGACTCGAATGGAGTCTATATAGGCGAGACTGGCCGTAATTAGAATGGATGAGCGTAGGAAAGCGAGGGAAAAGAAAAAACTGGGTAATTCGGTATTTTTGGACCAACTTATTACCAGTGGCATGGTTACAGAAAGGGGCTCGAGGCCCTCCTCCGCAGTGGGAACTCCTATACTTCAAACGTAATTCAACCGTTTTTCATACGTAAACAGAATACTGGCCTTGTATTCTTTGTAGAAAGACAATAGATAGTTGAAATTTTAATTTGTGTAAAAACTATAACAAGGAACCTAGAAACATCAAGAGTGTAGATTTGAAGTCCCTTTTGACACTGGCTATGATGAAGGAGTGCACACGTGACGTGAAGAATACAAAAGCTAGTTGAGAGTATGCACGGCTGTCACATGACGGTGGCAATACATCAATATATCACTCATCAGTCTTTCAAACATCGAATGTGATAGTAGGGTTGAAGACTAAGTGTAACCAACAAACCGTGCTATCAACGTCAAACTGACAGTTTGAATGTAACGTATATACCCTCGTACAGTTTTGCGGAAAATCAAATTGTTGCACGTCGTTCTATGATCGTGCCTTCAATGTTAGGAATATACCTATATTTATGCTTATGGGGGAAATTGATCTCTCGTATACGCGGCACTTCGTAGAATGATGACTTATAAATGATTCGAAGGGATCTCGAACTATACTTTTTATCATATATCATAGGCTCCCGTATACCTCCTGCTCCTTCGAAAAAATTTCAGATCGCGATGATCGCTGGGTGACTATTTTCAATTTAAGAATGGCCAGTTCTGTAATAGGTTTGAACTCCTATTGAGGAACGCAATGCAGTCCGTGTACTTTCGAGGTCCCACCGCCCCTTTTAATTCATTTCAAGTGAATGAAAAATGAAAATCTTACCGACGTGCAGACTACGTTCTACTCGATGACACTTGAAACTTTTTCCAAATTATTCAATTCACTTCATTTCACAGTAAACTCCTCGTCTATAATCATCGTAATCGAGTTTTTCGTCACGCACTTACTCGGTAAACATTTTTCCAGGGCTCCAAAAGAGCTTCAAAGGGAAAACATGGGTAATTTTTCCCAAGTGCTTCAAATTGTTTCCCGAAAAGTATGATTGATTATCAATTATTTTTTCGTATTTTTATCGGTTGAACATTACGATTGAATTTACAGAAGCCAAAGGGTTGCAAGAGGTGCGAATAATTATTACAATTTTGTTACACAACCCATGAAACTCGTACAACTAACATGAACTAGTTATTTTATTGTTTACGTGAATTCATACTTTTTTTTTTTTTTTTTGCACCGAACCAACAAAAGGTGCATTTATATTTTACGTATAAAACGCTGAAATGTATTTTGCAAAACATGGCCTGTATAAAATTATCGTTACCAAGATTTTTCCTGTCCGCTGGAGGCATGACCCTTAATTACTTTCGCTCGTTCCTCTGCGGTGTACATACAACAAATTCGCGAACACGTTCCAGATTAATATATTGAAAGAGTGTAACAGCAGTAGGTACTGTTGTATGCATGGAACGCTGCTGGAATAGTAATTATCTTCATCATCATCATCACTTCGGTTTACACCTTACAAAATTTTAATGTGATGTTTATTCTCTCCTCTTTTTTTATCAACTATTTTCTCAAAAGTCAGGTATCCTACGCGTCGAAGTTCGACGGAAGGGAAAGCAATTTTTTCCACGACTACTTACGTAAGTACCTATGTGTTAGCGTTCTATAGTAAGTATAACTAATTATGGCCGACAGAAACATCTTGATAATTATCAAAACATTATCTGCAGGAATGTATTTAAACTAAACTTCGCTAACATTAATTTGAAATTACTTCCAATTTGTTTCATCACCTGGGATTCCTGATATTTAATATACAATACAATTAGATTATAAAAATATTGATCAGAAAAATTTACCTATACCTACAGTATACTTTGTATCATCTGTAAACAGCATCGTCAATCAAGATTAGCGACAGAAAACGTACAAAGTACATATGATCTGAAAAATGAGGATTATATAGTAGAGACATTCTGCTATTCGTTGAATTTATTCACCTCTGAACCAGAAAATTCTTGTTGACATTTGTCAAGAGTTTGTTATTTGAAAAACGTACGATGTAGCCATTTTTACGCTTAATTACAAGTATATTATGTTCATGACTCGAGAAAATATTTGTTTTGCGAGAAAGGCTGGCGAATTGGGACTATAGAGGAGAAAATGTCGAGGAAGTGTAGGGAGGGAAGAAAGCGGTAAACGTGGAAATGAAACAGTGAAAAGAGAAAGAAAGGAAACGTAGTCGAACGATGAAGAAAAGAAGGAACGAAACTCACAAAGAGAAAGTAAAGAAAAGAATATGATTTCAGAGAAGTTGAACTACGTAGCTTCCGTCGTTCCACCAGAAGACCATAAAGAAGTATTCCCCAATGAAATGCTCGTTTATAAGATGGTATTATTGTTCTATACTGGAGCTTGAGAGAAACTATCAATCGAAAAGTACACTATAATAAGGGAGTATAAGATATCGGGAAAGGATTTTGTTCCTATTTTTGGAAGTTTCTCCTTCCATTCTTCATGGCGAATTTTATTTTAAATTTTCCACCTTCTGTAGGTTTCTCTTTTCATTTCGATCCATTCTCCTCCTGGTGTAGACGGTAAAAAAGGTTTAAAATTTTACATCATACTCCTAATCTCTGCGTAGATTATTCGGAGCAGTAAAATACTCAAGATTTTTCTCATGATTCCACGCATTTCGAAATTTTTTGAGACCATACCTTCATCAGCAAAAACTGAAAAACTGATGGAACTTGAGGGCGAAAAACTGTTCTATTCCAAGTTTCACTTGAATATCAATTTTCAGAATCAACTTTTTGCATTTGGGTTTGGTCTTGTAAAAACATAAGGACGTTACCTATTTTTTCACGAGGAAACAATTTCTTTGTTGAAGTAATAGGCTACCTTTGAATTTTTATAAAGTTGATTCACCCACTCGCCTCTATTGTACGATCAGTCATGTGATTATTTAGTAATAACAGGTCAATTTACCTACAAAGTCTTAATTTGTAGAAAAATTGGTTATGCAGATAAATTGGAGTGGGAACAACCGCCGACTCAATGAAATTCTACCTAGTACACATACAAGAGGTACTTGTGGCCACTCGCAAATCACTGGAGAGATGGAGAACTGAGGCTAAAAAGTTCACATTGAAAAAAACATTCTCATGGCATAGCCAAATGAATAAAAATCATGTTTCATGTCTTTCTCAGTATACAAGAATTTTGCTGTTGAATGTCAGTATGGCCGTGTAAATGAATTATACAGATGAATACTGGTACGCTTATAGCAATCTGTATCATCTGTACTACACCTCAATACATACCAGGGTGGTAGCACTTCTCCCATGGGCTAGTATAAGTCTAATTTGCAATATTTTAATATTCTTCACTCGAATAGAATCATCACAATATTTCGAGAATAAGAAACTTACTCTCACGGTACGTGATCACATACATGTAGTCTTTCTTCTCGGTTTTTAATGGGCACTGTTCATCAGAAGTGAAGAACAATGAGAAACCAGCATTTGTGACTTGCAATGAGGAGAAGATGCTCATTGTCCACTGGCAGGAACAACAATTCTTGCTGATTGGATCGTAGAGAAATAGTGTTCCTGCCACAGATAAGCAGAGGTCGTCTTCACTATACTTATAACGTTAACAAATACGTGTTTGGATCTAAACGATTTTCAATAAGCCAAAACTGGAGGACCTTTTATTAAAATTTTATTCAAAAACGACGAACAAAACGAGCTATAATTTCACAATACGATATTCACAACGATAAACAAAATACATAGACGAACGAGCGAACGATAACGCTTTAAAACGAGAACTGACCTACGACAAGACAGGCAGCTACGAGGATGCAAGCCGAGATAACAATTCGATAAGATTCTATATCATTTTTTGGTACATTTTTGCTCGAAACAATACGGGCATCATCCAAATTTGTAAATTATGGTGTGCCTACCGCGGTGAGTTAGCGTCAAGCTCTGCAACTCGAACTCTGGAGTTTCTCCGGAGTTTTTGATCAAAAATTGTGCTTTGGAGCTTTTTTTTTCGTGCTACTAACTGGCCCGACGAGAGGAGGGAGCAACTGGTGATTTTGTCCCCAGGCCCGGCTCCTTTAGGGACTCGGTTTACAAGGGGAGGGGTGAAAATTTTTTCTGTTTCTTACTCCGGACCCGACTGGAACCCTCGACGGGCCTGCACAACGTCTTCACACCTCAGGAAAGCCTACAGTATTCAAACCTTTTCCTTGATGACTGAAAGACAAGAATCTTTTTGTCAGACCAAATTGCTGAAGGAAATTAAACGCAGGCATGAAATACCTTCGAGTTCTTGAAGTTTAGACTCAGAAATAATTCTATTCTCAGGTTCTTAAGGATTCATAGCTCAAGACCCAAAGATGAATTCGTGATTGGGTCAAAACAATACAAAAATGCCATTGTCAGACAAAATCTCCAGAGAAAGCTCAAAGATGCAGACGCAGACTCCCTTTACCCTTTCGGTTTGAAGTTGAGCCTCGGAAATTAATCTATTTCCAGTTTTTTTCAGAATTCTTAGTCATAGCTCGAGACATCATTGGGTCAAAACAATACAAAAATGGCCTTGTCATAAAAAATCGCTGAAGAAAGCTCAAAAATGCAGACGCAGACTGCCTTTACGTTTATGGTTTGATGTTGAGCCTTAGAAATTAATCTCTTCCCCAATTCTATTTTGTCCTCAAAAGTACGAATCAGTTTTCTCGTTATTCTCATCTAATCTATTTCCAGTTTCTCAAGGATTCACAGCTCGGTAGAATCTTGAGAATCCAAACACTGACCCTAAGCAAAATATTAAGACCTTTTTGTGAGAGAAGAATGTTTAAGCGATATTCTTGGACATCTGCAACTTGTGATTTAGCGAGGAATTTCACATTCTGAACTACAGAGTATCCTCATGTCATGCTAATTTTAGATGTACTCGGTCCACAAAGTCAGGCTTGACGAGAGGAGGGGGCAACTGGGGATTTTGTCCCCGGGCGCGGTTTCCAAGGTAAGGGGATAAAAGTTTTAGCGGGGAACCCGCTATCCATTTTGTTAGTGCGGGATTACATCCTCAGAAAACGTCTGCGTCTGGGAGTTTTTGTGAAGTGGTTGACGTGACGTGTGGCGCTTCATGACGTCATCAATGACCTTGACCTACTTTGGGGACTTGACAAAATTTCAACTTCCAGCTAGGATGCTTTATGACGTCATCAATGACCTTGACGTACTTTAGGGATTGGAAAAAATTTCGATTTCTAGCCGGGATGCTTTATGACGTCATCAATGACCTTGACCTACTTTAAGGACTTGGAAAAATTTCAACTTCCAGCCGGGATACTTTAGACGTCATCAATGACCTTGACCTTGACCTACTTCAGGGATTAGAAAAAAATTTTAATTTCCAGCAGGGATGCTTTATGACGTCATCAATGACCTTGACCTACTTTAAGGACTTGAAAAAATATCAATTTCTAGCCTACATTATATCAGGCCTAGCATGCAGTATAGTATTGAGAAGAGCCCAGTCAAATCATCGCGAGCGCGGGAGGTTGCAGGTTTTCTGCTACCATTACAAACCTGAAATGGCCTCTAATTTTTTTTAGGGGGGGAGGGGGCACTGTGTTCCTTACCCCGGACCCAACTGAAGCTCTCGACGGGCCTGGCTTTGGAAAAGAGTTCGTTCATTTTCAAGAGCTCCAGAGCCCCGATCTTTGAGCTCTAGATCCCAAATAGGTAACCAAACAGAGTAAAAGATGTAATGTGAGAATATCATTGATGAATTTGAGAGTTTAATTACATTATGCCTTAAAGATAATATTTGCGTATACCGCAAGAAAACCTACAAATTTCCGGATGGACTCCCCGTGGGAGGTTCTTTATCATCATTAGGGGCCGAAGTCTACATGGACTACATGGAAGGTAAGCTTCTAGAAAACGGATATGCAGAACTACTTTTCTATAAACGATACATAGACGACATTGTGGGCATTTGGTCTGGTTCTCAATCCTCACTAGATCTCTTTCTTCAAAATATCAACGATTTCCACCCTTCCATGTCCTTTACTTTGGAAATAGGCGGCGAGTCTATAAACTTTTTAGATCTCACTTTGCGACTCAACTCCAAATTTGCCGATATGATAGTTGATTTTGAGATTTACCGGAAAAATACTTTCACCGGAGTTTCGATAAATAATCATTCTTTACATCCTCAACGCCATAAACACGCAGTAATAAATTATAGCATTCACCGTCTTCTCAGCCTTCCTCTATCTGATAGAGCCAAAAGGACAGAAATCAAGAACATTCAAGACATTGCCCAACTCAACGGACTGCACCTCGATGTAAACGCAATGGTTAGGAAAAGAAGCCTCCGCCTTCACCTTCGAGAGTCATCCCTCAACACCAACACCACCGAACCCAGAACAAAATGGTTAAAGTTACCTTATTTGGGGAAACCCTCTCTCAAAATTGAAAGGGAGCTCAAGAAATATAATTACAAGGTCGGATTCTACCCTTACCTCACGATTGGTCAGCTCTTCAACGCCAAAGACCCCACCTCCTTCTTAAAACAAGCTGGTATCTACCGTCTCGAATGTGGTACTGTAATGCCTTCTACGACGGCCAAACAGGAAGATCCCTAAGTACAAGAATTTCGGAAACACCAACAAACCCAAAGAATCGGCTATGGCAGCTCACTGCCTAGAAAACAATCATCCTTTCTAAACGGTTACCGCTAAATTGATTAGAAAGTGCTCTAAAGGTGCTCTCATGAATAAGCTCGAAGAGGTGGAAACTGTTGCCTCCACTAGCCAACCTGACTTGCTTCTCAATGATCTCTCCGTTACCTTTTTGTCACCATTTACACGATATTTCTACAATTTTTATCTCAATGAATAATTTTTCCAATCGTTTTTCCTTTTGTATTTATCTTATTTTTATTTTTATTTTATTCTATTTTACTCTCTATCTAATTTCTCGTCTTTATATCTTCAAAAATTTTTTTTTCTCTCTCTGCTTGAATCATTTTTTTAACTCTTCATCTAGTTCTCGTTTAGTTCTGCTCGTTGTTTCTGATTTTCTCCCTCTTATAATTTTGTAATTTTATTCGTCATCGTTCCTTTTCCTTGTCCTGTATTCATTCAGTTGCCCGTCGATGATCACCGAGCGTGTTCGAAACCGGTCGCGCTAAACGTCCGCTGTGTAAACGTGTCCAAATGTGATTAAAGTGTATCTAACGCCTTTGCTCATTTTATTTCAGCATCTGTTACGTGCCTCAGTAATCAAAAACACCGTACGAGTAAAAGATGTCCTGGAGAAGTACAAGAAATACTCTTTTTGAGGCAAACTTGAGCGCTGCTAGTGGATAATAATAATAAGGGAGGGACAGAAATCAAGAGAGATAATTGTTTCTCAAGGTTTGCTGGGGGCTCGATTGAGCTTGTGGCGTTTATGTTTCAGGTTTTTTTTTTCACCAATAGTGATTGATACGCTTCATTTTGTACAACCAAATTCAGCTGTACAAAACCACCGCTTCAATGCACTCTATCAATCGAATACCCTGCGGGAACTACAAGTTTTGTCTCTTCATTGTTATTCAAGCTCAAAGGTCAGCATATAAAATTGACAACTTGTATTCAAGAAAAATCTCAATTTTTCAAGTACTGTAACTTGAAATTTAAAACGAGAAATCATGATTATCAAGAAATTTGAGGAACTTTTTAAAGAAATTATCTTAGGGCACGAAGAAGAGATGAGCACGGATTACAAAATATTTTAGGTACCTATTTAAAAGGTATTTAACTTGAGAGCATATTTTGACGTCGAAGCGAATTCAGAGGGTATTGTTTTATATTCACTTTACTTACTGACACTGATGATTCAGCGTAGCAGATGTTGCAAATGTTTAGTCGAACTAGGGGGAAGAGTTCAAGAATGATAGCTGACAGTCTAGACTGATATGCAGATTTTTCTAAACAAAATGGAATAACGATACGAGGATTTAATCGTCGAATGATTTATACCCGCCTTGAATTGCCTCTAATAATTTTGAACCAATCAGAAAGAGATTCGTGTGGTGAAACTGTAAATAAGCTGTGAACCGAGGTTGAAGTACGAGTTTATGAATAATCAGGAGAATAAACTCTTTCGAAAGGCTTCTCAAGCAACCTTACTGATAATTATAAATTTTTCGAAAGAAACTGAACATATCTTGACATACCAAAGAAGACCCAACGCCGTGGTTTGAACTTCGAAAATTTCTGAGAGAACGTTCTGTACACGCATATCCATCCAGAGTTGAAGTTTGTAACGTACTTTTGAAACATTCTCTGCGGCAAAGTTTTTCTTGGTTGTGTATCACCATCACTGCATTCGTTTCATAGAGAGTATTCTTGGCAATGATTTTATACCTCGACCCGTGAGGAAAGTTGTTTTATTTTTTTGTTCACTGTATTTCTCGTGTATATGCGGCACTTTTCTCTAAAACTTAGCCATATTCTTGGCTAAGCTATTGCAAATAATCCTGTCCCTTCACGAGTGATAAATGCTGCAATGTACAGTATCAGGCATTTTCGATTGTAGTCACGTATACTAATTTCTATTCTCCGGATGTTATATTTTTTTTTATTGAGTTTCAATTACACTTTCATACATCGTACTAGAAGACAGGGTTTCGAGAAATTGATAGCTATAAGCTGTGTCATGTGTATTACATTTTAAAGTACGGAAACTGCACATGTTTCTTATTTATTATTACTTTTTTTTTTTTTTCCCCCTAACAGAGTGATATTATCCGGGCTAAGATGATACGCACGAGAGAAAGTGAGAAAGAAGATAAAACAGTGCGAAGAAGAGTGAATGTCTTTCAGTAAACAGGAAAAAATCAAAGAAGAAAGGAAAACAGAAGAAAAAAAAATCGAGGACCGTGGAAAATGAATCAGTGCCTCCTGAGACTGGTATGTAGGTTAGAGTTGAAGGAAGAAAGAAAGAAAAAGTTAATTTTCCTCAAAATTTTCGCAGTAGAAAGAGAAGAAAAAAAAAGTACAAGGGAAGCGAAACTAGAGAAGAAAAATTGAAGAATGTAAAATGTAATGTTCTCGGCAATTTGCTTTTTAATAAAGCTCGCAAACAAAGGCATCATAGCGCAGAGCTCTTGTATCGCAATGAAAACCATTTTAATATTAAAATTTATCGTTTACCGAGGGAAAACGACGAATAACCATTACTGACGTATTTTTCTTTTGCATTATTTTTCTTCTATACTGTTTTCATCCGGCGCGATACTCATTTTTATGCCTGCTACTGGTGAATTCTCCGTAGCGAGAAGATGCTGTCTGGTCCGTGTTATGAATATTATCTCGACTGAAGTAATTGTCGATTATCATCATTGCGAAGAAGTAACGCGAGGATAAGATAAATCGAGATTATCAAAAATTTTTACGATGCTAAGTAATGTATTTCTTTCTTTTATGATTGATAAATGACGGCATAAAACAAACGAAAGGTAATTCCTTTTGATTTCCTGTCGAAAAAGCGGAGCGAAAAAAAGAAGCGAACGTAAAATAATATTTACGAACTATAACGTTGCGATTTCTCTGAGACCGATATAGCGAATCCATCTCTGGCGAAGGAGAAGTAAAAATTTTCTGAGACCGTTTGTGATGAGAGCGCGGTCTCGTTGTGAAGGGTACTCATTGCTAAAGACAAGATTTATCAATTTCAGTTCGTTTCACTAGGAACGGCGGCAATAAATGAACAAGAGTATGTAGAAAATGCGCGGCAGCGGCGTCGGTGCGAGCGTGAGAGTCGGCAGCAACACGCGCGTACTTACGGTGAACTAAATAGGCAATTTCATTAACATTCGAACAGAAGTGGATAACACCACATTTATGGATTTTTATATCCCCGCCAGACTATGCAATTTCACCGTAACATTGCCGACTACATGTCGCGTTCCAGCGTCAGCTGCGTGTGTCGAGAACGTTTTATTGAAAACGAGAGAAAAAAAATAAAATAAATAGGGAGTATAGGTGGGTGCTAGAAAGGAGGGAATTTTCGAAATGAATATGGATTCTATTAAGCAACAACGGAGGAAGAGGTCGCGGAGGGAAAGCTATTTTGGCAGTTTTGAATAAAACATTTTTCAACGTGTCCGTTCTGTGTGTTGTATTTTCAAGATGCTTTTGAAATCGTCTTCCTGCGAAATTGGATTTCGCCGCACACTTTAAGCACTGTAATTTGGAAAACAAAATTTACCATTTTGAATCAAACGCTGACGATTACATTTTGGATGAGCATGTACAGTAAACCGTGCTCATGATAATCGTGGACATGACAATGTATTCAAATTGTCTTCTACCCGGTCCAATGAGTTGAACCTCGAGAAAAGATTTTCCAATACTTTTTTGCATCGGTGGAATAGATTATTGTTTAAATAATGCCGATATTATATTCGCTTGTGTACTGCTGTTCTTCATTTACGTATTCGTTTGGTTTTTAGTCGCCTTCATAGTCCTATTGATTCATTTTCTATTTGTAGCAGAACAATATTCACCCGGCTTTTCGTGTTACAACACATTTTGATGAATAATTAAAGACTTGATGCCTGTAGAGACAGTTTCTTAAGAGTAAAAGCTACTGACTCCCTATTCTATGAATGTATTTGTATGAATATTCTATTTTTGATTATATCAAAATTTGCTTTCAGCTGTTTGAGAAAATTATCACACTACTCATTCGTGCAATAAAAATTGGTCAAATGTGCAGTAGAAACACTAAAAAATCCAATGAAAACGTGTAACAAAAATCCCTCTGTTCACCAAACTAGCCAGAATGGCGTTCTTCAAGGAGAAGTTTGAAGCGCCCCCCCCCCCTACTTTCTAATGGCAATCAATGATATCAGTCAATGTGTTTCTTTTCCACTCCCCCAGCGTCTCTTTGCGGATGACTATAGCATGTCCCTCTTATCTTCAATCCCTTACAGAGCAGCGCACCTCCTCCAAAAAACGCTTGATAATACCGGTTTCTGGGCTTCCGACCGTGGATTTCTGATAAAACAGGTCTTGTCATCTTTCGAAAACACCGACGCCCTATAACCCCACTTCATCCGCTAATTCCTCAAGGCTTCACAACCAATATTCTCTCCTCTTATGAATTCCTGGCTTAAAGTTTTGATCAAAAACTCTCCTGCATGCCTTACCTAAAGTCACTCAAAGCTACATGCCTGAACGCTATCAATACCATCAAGTACTTCTCCAGCACCCGGACAGGATGTAACCGCAAACTCCTGCTCCTACTATACAAAAGTCTTATTCGCTCCCAATTCGATTACGGTGCTCCAATCTACAGCCAATGCAGTAAGTCCAAAATCAAACTCCTCGATACTATTCAAGCATCATCCTTACGCATGGCTCTCAGAGCTTTTCGAACTATCCCCCAACTGAGCCTTTGTGCAGAAGCGCAGAACCACCACTGCATTTCCGCAATCTCATACTGGCGGCAAACTTCCTTGCTTCGTCTTCTCAAATTCCTGACCTTCCAATCTATACGTCTATCCTTTCTCCTTGTAACTTCCCCACTCCTCTTTGAAATTCAATCTTCCATACCTCCCTAAGCTCTCGTTTCTCCTTCTCATCAAACCATCGACACCTTGGCTATTATCTCCCCCCCCCCCCCCTCCATCAGACTCGACCTCGCAAATACCCCGAAATTGGACAATTATTCATATCGAAGACTAATCTCAGAAATTATCGCAGAATACCCAAACACTGGTGGCTCTAAATCTCAATCTAAAACAGCTTGTGCATTCTTCATCCCCGGCACCCTCATCGCTAAACGACTCCGTAACTCAGCTTCAGTATTTACTGCTGGACTTGATGCTATTCACTCCTGCCTTTCGCAACTAACGCATCGATCCCCACGACGCAATTACATCTTACCAACTAATTAATCCCGCTGAACCATGTCGACCGTCGATTTTGAGTCATAATAGGCAATGTGGACTCCAAATCGACTGTAATTTGACGTCAAATCGACGTCTTTACTGAAGGCCATAACATGACGGTCGATTTTGAAGGTAAATCGACTGCTTGACTACGTCGATTTGGGGTGGAAATGTCGTCGACTTAGAAAACATTTGGTTCAATATCGACTGTATTTCGACGTTGACTCCTAAACTACCAAAAATGTGATTGATATGAGAAACATGTGAACAATCTGTACAGCACCTATTGTCGACGGCAACAAATGGTCGATTTTCGGTCGACTACGATACATATTTTTATTGTTGACTCGAAATCGAGTAAATTTAGTTTGGCCCTAATGTTGACCAAAAATTGACAGAAGGTAGACTTATTGTCGGCGTCGAAATTGAGTCGACTCCTGGTCGATAAAAAATTTGAAAAGGTTGACTCGAAATCGACGTCGTTTTTTGGTCGACAAAAAATGTGAACTTTGTCAAATAACGCAGACTTGACAGATAATAAGGAGTGTATTCTCGGTCGTTCACGGTACTGAGGACGTTTACTCGGAATTGACTTAAAATCGACGTAAATTCTTAGTCTACAAAAAATTTGAGCTCCGTTTAATGATGTCGACTTGATTTCGACTCCATATCGACCTGTTTTTTTCTGGAACTTCACTACTCGCAGATAAGTTATATATTCATAGTTACTTAAGGAGGAATCAACTTACTATATTTTTGAGAAACCAGCTACTGGTTAAAACGGTCGAGTAAGGAAATCGACTTCGTATCGACGTCGATTGCTGGTCGATTTTTAGTCGTAGAAAAAGGCTCACCTCAAATCGACTTGATGACGACGTCGATAGGGAGTCGATTTCGGGTCGAAGGCCACCGTCCACCTCAAATCGACTTAATAACGACGTCGATTTTGAGCAGTATAACAAACTGTCCACCCAGAATCGACTTCATGACGACGTCGATAGTGTGTCGATTTCCGGTCAAAGGCCACCGTCGACCTCAAATTGACTCAATAACGACGTCGATTTTCAGCAGTATAGCAGACTGTCCACCCAAAATCGACTTGATAACGACGTCGAACTTGAGTCCTAGAAAACCGCTTACCTTAAATCGATTTGATAACGACGTCGACTTTGAATCATACATTGGAAAAATTCCCTTCATCTTGCAACAACTGTCAAAGGGATAGGTAACTTAACAAACACACCTATTCTCATGTCCAGCCCTATAAAACCAACGACCAACTTTCAACGTCTCTTCCCTTCCTTCTTATCCTATTCTTTATGCAACAACTCAGAAACAGTTATACCAACTCTCTCCAATACTTAGGCTTTACCAACTATTTTCCACTCCTCTAACAACCTACAATACTTCTTCACAAGCTGATAACCCAGAAAGTAGTCGAATAGCTCAAAAATAAAACAAAGAAATCAAAAACGTTCAATAAAAATCCAACAGCACTCGACCAAAAGAGATACATAAATTACCGAAGTCGATCAAAAAGCAATCAGAATTGACCACAAAACGATGAACACGACATGAAACGACTAAAATACGATCAAAGTGGACATCGAGCGGCCAAAATCGGACAAGAAGCTTCAAAAAATGCAAATGACAGAAAACAACCTGTCAACAACCTGAGTTGGCCGAAATTCTGCAGAAACTTTGAAACCCGCGCAGAATGGAATGAAAAACGGTCACGTATGTGATCAGAGCAGGAAAAGACCAAATTCGTCAAAATCAACTGAGAAGTTCAAAATTGACCAACAAATGACGAAGAATATAACTAAAGACGGCCAAAAATTAACCAAAGAGTTCAAAATGGACTCACAATTGACCCAAAACAAGAATCAACGACCAAAATTTACCAAAAATGCTCAAAATGAACCACAAACGACTAAAATTGACCATAAAAAGATAACTTGCCTCTGAGCAGTCTATTCTTAGCACTTTTCAGACTGTAAACGAAATTCCAAAAACCTGAGAGGAGATTCGAGAAAATGGCAAAGGATATCGTGATGAGCGCAAAAAATACTTCTAGAAGCATCTTGTTCATGTTCATTGAAGGCTGTTCATATTATTTTGTTGTAAGTATAAACCGTTAAATACATGATTTTTCCGAGTCCCTGTCCAAGTACTTCGACTAATTAACGAAATTTTGTCACACTACGTAACCATAAGGCGAAGTTCTGACGGTCCTACACTATTCACTTTGGAAGGGAAGAAAGAGGATTTGTCTCCATCGGTCCGGATAAAAATTTTCTGGGATCTTGTACGGACAAATTATCGGAAGAAAAGCTCAGAACCTCGGGTCTTGTGCAGATGTAAATTTCAGAATAAGGTGGTAGTGTCCAGTTAAAACGATCACTTTTTATTTAAATTGTTGAAATTGTCGTGGATCACATCTGCCTTGAAATTCAACTTCTTCAAAAGACATCCCACAACATTATTTCGCAAATTGTAAGATTCTCCTTCCTTTTAACTTCTCACCAGTTCGAAAATCGGAAAACCATTAATAGCAATATTCTCAAGAAAAAAACACTCAAAAAGCGCACGACGAGCTAAGACGACTATCATTACGTGAAAACGAATTAGAAAAGAGGTACAGGAAAGATAAAAAAAAAAGAAGGGGAATTTTTCGACATGGAACAAGAATAAGAGAAATTACGATTGAACGATCAGACAGCTAAACAACACATAAAAAAATGAAAAGAGAAAGATCCAGGATTGTCTCAGAATGGAACACAGCGCCATTTCGAATATTGTAATTAGAGACGGATCCACGGGGACTGAAAAACAAGATGTGAAAGAAAAAAGTTGGTAAAAAAAAACAGTAGTTAGATTAGACTTTCCTTCGCTAAAATTTTCGGATTCTGTTCCCTAGACTCTTCTCTGGATCCGCCCTTGTATTAATTGTAGTTGTTCGTGCGTCCCTACCTTTACGTGATAAGCCACGGTGTAATTCTTCAAGGGCAACCTTGTAGGTGAACAAAGGAATATTACTTTCAAACAAGAAAGAGTGAATTTATAAGACAAGACATAAATTACTGTGTAGAGAAGATATCACATGTATTAATTCTACTATAGATGCTTTTAAAATAGGATGAATCAGATGAACTACATTTTAATTCGGCAGTACATTAGTGTATGCTTTCAACTCACTCGGCTCAAATATTTGTCCACAGAACATAACTCAGAGACCAAACAAGAGCGTAATCATCAATTTCATATTTAAATTCTCCTTCGAGAGACAATGCCTAAGCGAAGTTTACAAACTCCTGCAATATTATTATGTACATCCTGAACTCAAATTTGTATTTTTTGTTTACATTATAAATCTCAAAATTTCGAGGGAATTTGAATTACTAGGGCGACGCGACGCCTCATTATACCGCATAGCCAGTGAAAATAGTGCGAAAAATTATGTTTCCCGCGGTAAGAAAAGATGCCTGAAATAATGATTCCAGAACACATTCTTAACGTGCGAGTGCGATGTATACCAAAGTTGTATTTTAACGTCGGAAACAGGAAAAGAGCCCACGGGGTGCAGAAAATTAGCTAAGAACTACATAATACACAATATGGGCGAAATGGTATACCAAGATGTGCGTGTATATCGTGTAAATACTCCCATTATCTTCGTCAGTTGTCTAAATACCACTACATGAGCACGCGCGAATAAAACCGCACACGTTTGCTCGCTGAAAGTGTACACAAGATAAAGAATAGATGGTTATTTTGACATCAGCCCTTCTGGATATTACTTATTTTGTAGCACGTATACTGACTACACTCTTTTCATATTTACTTTTAATTAGGAACTTTTTTGGTGCTCAGATAGTAGCGAAGAATTTATGGTGAACGTGTAGAGGTGAAGTAAGTATTTCATTTAGAGCTAGGAATTTGAAAATTGTACGGAATTAGAACGAATAACATTGAAATTTAATGCGCTCGTTAAACGTCCTGGTAAGTGATCATCTCAACCTCAAATTGTAAACGAAATTTGAGCTAAGTATTGAAAAAAAAAAATACGAGAAGTGTTTTTTGTTGAACTTACGACCGGGCTAGCATCGGTGCCACCTGAGACAAGCACTTGAAATTTCACTCATTAGCTTTGATGGTACGTAATTTGGAAATATCTCGTATAGAACATTTCACGAGTCTGTAGACCCTTCAATTTTCGAAATAGACTACTGAACCATATTTATCTTCATCTCGTTCAGTTTCTGTTATTCCCGCCCCACTTGCCAATTAACCAGAATTAAAAAACTTCGCACTCTCGAACATTTGCAGTCGATACGTTCGAAACAATGAAATGTCCTTATTTCCGAATCACGAACACTAAGAAACTGCTACGTGTACCTATACCACTTACATTTATCTATACCACGACTAGCTTTATTGATCCTCATGAACCGTTCTCTCTGCTGTCATTTTCATTTCTTTCTTCACTGTTAACGTAGGCTATTTCTTTTGGATGTGTCTAATTCCAATCTCTCATGCACAATAGAATTTTCATGTAAAAACAATCATCCGCCATAGTCACGAAATTTGAAAAAATTATTCTTTTCTTTCACTACTTTGACGAGTATTAGAGATAATGATAGAGAAGATCACTGACTACATCTTCGGAGAGTGAAGAAATACCATCAATATTTGTGTACGACCTAATAATGCCTTCAATGTCTTTCAAGCCTATGTGCTGTACCTTGAATGTATTGCTTCAAAGCTCCGAACCAAGAGATGCACGAGAATGGATTTGCGGGGGGGGGGGGGATCGGAGATACCCCACTCTCCCGCTAAAAAATATAAAATCATGTGAAAAGAAAGGGAAAGTGAAGTGATTTCAGGGAAAAACAATAAAGCTTTTCTCTTTGTCTGCTCCTCAAATATCGAAAAAGACGTTAATTTTTCCTCCCAAAACCATCTTTTAAATCCGCTCCTGGAGCAAAATTCTAATCGGTGAACAAGGTGGCATATCTAATGCATTTTTCTCTTTCACTGAGAGTCTTATCTTGCAGAGAGCTTCATTCAATCATTCACGTCATCACCTACAATATTTCCCGCTGTGCAAAAACGCTGACAAAAGTCAGCCTTTATTTTAAAATTTTTTTCAACTTTCTGCAACATAAGGCTACATGTTAAAATTTTGACAGAGGTCACATTTTACTATCAGAAGAGGCTTTGGCTCTTTTTGATATTTCTTAATTACAAGCATTGGATACGAGTTGCAGACAGATAGCAGCGACATTTTTTTGACTTTTTTCTTATGGTGGATGTTTCTGCGAGAAGAAAGAAATAACTACTTTCGCTAAAAATATCAATGTGCGCTTACCAAAGTCTTCACAACCCATGACAAGCAACTTCGGTCAACCCCCTCTCTATACCTTAATTCACAAAAAATGTTCTGACGAAGCCAAATAAATGAAGATTATGTTTCATGCCTTTCTTTTTCTCAATATACAGCAAGTATTTTGCTGTTGTGTGTCAGTATGGCCGTGAAAATGGAATACTCAGAATGAATCAGTGATACGCTTAGCAATCTATATCATCTGCGTTCCATACCTTGGTACGTACCAGGGTGGTTGCACGTCTAAGTCCAGTTTAGAATGTTTCAAGTTAATATTTTTTAGGGGCGTGGTCTCGTATAAGTCTACTATAAAATATTCCAAGCTATTAGCTTTAGGGTATTCCAAGTTAATGGCTTTTGGATAGCTCACTCGCTCCGCTTGCTCACCCCGCCTTGGTCTGGTAGAAGTCCAGTTCAGAATATTTCAAACTGATAGCTTTTTCGGGGTACAGTCTAGTACGAGCCCACTTTGGAATATTTCAATTTTCAAGATAGTAGCTTGCTTTTTGTGAGCGTAGTCTAGTATAAGACTACTTAGAATATTTCGAGCTAATAATTTTGGGTAGCTCACTCGCTACGCTCGTTCGCTCTCCTCCTTGGTCTGGTATACGTCTAGGTAAGAATATTTCAAGCTAATAGCTTTTTGGAGACATGGTCTAAACGAAAACTGACTAGCTCCTTTCATACATTATACTAGTATACGAGGGAGGAGGGGGAGTGGGATCTTCTTCGTCTATCATCAGCCTAGTCTGAGACTAGTAAAATCTTAGTATGAAGCTTGTATAAAGCTTGTATAAACCTAGTACTTAAACTGGGCGGGGTGAACACGCTGATATTCGGATGACCTTTGGAGTAACAAGGGTGAAGAGAGAGGAGAGGCTCTCGTAGAGTAAGGCGAAGAGGGGCCACTCGGAAAATTCTAAATGAGGGGTCAGGGCAGAGTAAAGACATGAAACATGTCAAAAAGTCGAATTTTATGGTAGGCCAAAGCATGTGGCGATACAGACCTGCTCCTTTATAGATTTCTGAGTGACCAGAAAGCAGGAAAACAAAAGGCTATTGGTTCTTCTTCAGTGTTGCCTCCGATAATGTGTAAACTTCATTCCAAAGAAGTTTTACTCAGCTCTCCTCTCTCATTTCTTCCCCGTCGAAGAGGTAGGGCATGATTATTAGGATTCAAGAGAGAGGATGACAGAATTATTTTAGCAGAGTGCCGGTACGTAGATTGGAAGGTGAGTGAATTGAGCTATGGATACAAGAAAATGTGGAGTGAGAGTTAGGAAGCGGTATTCGAAAGACAAAGGGGAGTTACAATCTTCATCGCAAAGGCGGAGAGTGGAGCTAGATCGTTGTGTGCCAAGGGCAAGCGAATAATTTGTCCTTATGATGAAATCGTGTGTTCAACTAGGAAAACAAAAATAAATGTTATAAAATTGTTTGTTCAGATATTTTCATATTAACACAAAATAATGTGATCTTTCAGGAGAAATTTATATTACTGCAAGCGTTCCCGAACATTTTCCTGAATGGGTGGAAACCAAAATTCCTGAAAATTTTCTCTTGAACGTACAATTATTCTGGAAAAATTATCCTGAAAACAAAAGAAATTCGCTTTCCTAATCCAAAATCCAGGATACACGTTTTGGTGTAACTCTGAACCGAAAGTATCTTCCACTTCATCTCCCTCCTCTTTGTCTTCCTTGTCATCATTGCTTTTTCCATCTCATGGCTGAGAGTCGTGCAGGAGGAAGCGCTCACCTGCCAAGGTTTGTTTGTAGCGTTCAAGTAGGTCCCAAAGGGCCAGTTGTACGATTAAAAAACGTGAGATCACGTGACCGTTGAACCGCGAATCAGGAGATTTGACTGGCCGAAATCGGTTCATGTCCAATCAGAAACTGTTTTTCCAGGATGGCTTTCAGGTTCTTTTTTGTTCAGGCTTTTTTTCAGGATGATTTTTTCAGGAAAATTGTACCTTCAGGAGAAAATTTTCAGGGAAAAGTCATTCAGGCTTTTGGTTTTCAGGGTAAAAGATTCAGGAAAATGTCCGGGAATCGCTTGAGTTTTATCGGTCTGGAAATATTTTTGTTTTTCATGCAAATAATTTGAACAAATATCAGAATGAATGGTTAATTGAGGCAAAATTTTCTGCATTTTTTTTTTGGCGAAATTGTCAGCCTACCTGACACCCCCTCCCTCATAATATTGTCAGTTTCAAGCGGACATTTGTTTTTACAACGTTGAAAGTTTTATTTTGCGTGTGATGTTTAAAATTTTGAAAAATTTAATAAAACGCCACCACTAACGAATTTTTCATCAAATTTTTTGAAGGTTTCTGGTGACGTTTCAGCTCACATTCATGGAAGCAAATTGCAAACACCCTGTGAAATGCAGACCGCAGAGATCAGTAATATCAGCCGGGCTAATTTTAACACACGATATCCGATAAGAGAATTCTAGTTGACTTTTGTTGTTAATAATAAATATCGAAAATCGTGCAAGAAGATTGTTAGATTATAGCTCAAAAGAAAGGTTGAAATCTCCATTCTTTATCGATATTTCATTCCTAAGATGTTCATAATTTTTGTTACGTATATTCAACGACAAAAGTCTCCCAGAATTTTTTTATGGGAAATCGTGTGTAAAAATCAGCCCTACTGAAATCACTGTTCTGCGGTCTGCATTTCATAAGGCGATTGCGATTTCCTCCCGTGAATGACGTCACGCTGCACCTATGTTCAAAAGACCAATCGATAAAAACTGGATACGATAGTTGAGTAACAAGACTGTACTTATATCCTTGTAACAGGGAACCTGTTTTATCAGGGGATCTTTCCGGAAAAACGTCCGCCGTCCGGGAGGCAACATGACCATGGGATTTGGAAAATTTTTGTTTTTCTCCTATCGCCTATAGTTTGGAGGACGAAATTTTTCTATGGGGCTTGGAGGTTGAAATTTTTCCAAGTCCTTCTCCTATCATCTATAGCTTGGACAATCGCCTATAGTTTGAAGGTCAAAATTCTTCCAAGTCGCCCATCTATCATCTACAGCTCGGTCGAAATCCTATCATACATATGTACTAGAATAAAACGAGTGTACTACAAGGAGGGTCCTATCCTAGTTTAAGTCAAATATATTCTTTTCAGATATTGAAAAGCTGTAGATCTGGCAACACTGATAGCCTGATTGGAATAGCTCCTTCAAGTAACTAGATATGCAAGACTCCATACACCAATTGGCCTGGCCCCTTCAATGAGCCAGATTTACAAAGTTTCAAACACCATAAGATTCATGAAACAGGTTCCCTTCCTCCTCTATTTAACTCCGTTAATGAGCCCCTGAGTTTCTTGTTTTGACCTCTTCGTAGAAAAACAAAAATTCACGCGTTCTTCAACGGAGTTGAATGAAGAGAGGCAGGGGATCTATTTTATGGGGTATTCTAGAAGGGTCTTTTCAGTCTTATGGTGTTTGAAGCGCTGCATATTTGGCCCAATGAAAGGGCGATGTTTGAACATTGCATATCTGACCCATTGAATGGGCTAAGCTGTATGAAGCATTACATATTTAGTTACTTGAAGGAGCTAATTTAATCAGGCTATACATATATACCGTTCACCAAGTTATATTACATGATAGGAGGGACCCCAAGAAAAGTACAATGCTACCAAAAACTAGAGTATTATAACAAGCTAACATACAAATTACTGGACTTGAACTAGGCCAGGACTTCTCCTTATAATTATACTAGCTTTATCCTAGCACATAAGTATGAAAAGACGGGGACATGGAAAATTTTCGACCTCTGAGGTTTGCCGGCCGGCCGAACGGCGGACATTCTTTCCGAAAAGACCCCCCTCATAAAATAGGTTCCCTGTTA
The DNA here is from genome assembly GCA_035079395.1 of Aspidiotus destructor. Lineage (NCBI taxonomy): Eukaryota > Metazoa > Arthropoda > Insecta > Hemiptera > Diaspididae > Aspidiotus > Aspidiotus destructor. The sequence continues at coordinate 1,049,077 of JAVHKZ010000003.1, read as the reverse complement.
AAAATTCATGGAAAAATATCTTAAATCCCCATTCGCGAGGTACCTAAGTATTCCTTTAAATGAGTGCGCAGTATGGATGGGCTCGTGTAAAACTGATAACGGTTAGCACGGAAATTCTTCTACTCGATTTTCCCCATTCAAGAAATTCGAAGAACAAACGTCTTTACAAGGAAAACAACGTTGTCATCAGAGTGTACATTGGAGGCAGATGCGAAAAACGCGAAATCGCTCACATCTCATTTCTCTTGAAGCACTCTTTCCCAAACTAACTGCTCTTTCCAGACTTTTACGTTATTCGGATACGTCCATTCAACTTCGAACGGCAGATCGTGTCGACCCAATACAAATCCTTTACTTCGGTGTTTTTTTTTTTTTGTTTTGTTGACGAAGTTCTATTTTATCTGTTTTTTCCATGCTCGGTATACTTGATGATCTTTAGTTAAACATCACGGGCGAGTTCACAAACTTCGAAAACGACAGTTTGAACGTTCATCGTGAATGCTTAAAGAAAAATTATCCTACTCGGTCCTCATAGACGAAGTTCAATGTGACAACGTGGTAATTTGAATTTTAATAAAGGTTTCTACACTAGCGAGTATATTGCCCGAATAGGATGTAATTTTCATACGGTCGAATAAAAAGTTCAAAAGAAATTATAATTTTCGTTTTACTTATGTTTTTGTAGATTACAAAAAGTTAGAACAAACAATCTTAACTTGCCTCATAGGTTGGCGAAAGTTTTTCCAATGCTCCTACCCAAACATATCGATAAGAGCAATCTGGCGTCGCATTCAAACAGTCGCGCAAAAGTAAAAGTTATCCGTTTATCTCACTTATTTTCAGCCGCTTATCGTTTAAAGTACTGCGTAATGTACAAAAGCTTCTTTTACGGACGTCACACACGAATGCATAACCGCGTCATTTATGAATGCGGCAAATTTAAACACTTCGTAAAAACGACGACCCTTTCAAATCTGTTCAACAAAAATAACAGTAATGTGCTTTCTGGTAGATCTCTTTTCCGGAAAAAACGTTAATGGCCATTTCAAAAACGAATTCTATAAAAACATGAAAGAAGAAGACGCGACTGAAAGAAGAAGAAATGAGAATGAGAAAGCGGGAAAATATAGGAAGAAGACGCAAATATTCCTTGACGACTTTTCTACTCAATTGCGCTTCCACTTTTTTTTTCTTCTTTCTTTTGTCTGTCTGTTTCATCTCACTTTTCTTTCTTTTTCGACACTCGGAAGATTTCGTTTTTTTTTTTCTATCTCTCTCTACAAGCTCTTTTCGAAAATTCCGCTGATGCTCAATACCACATAACAGACCGTGATATTCTACACGCGGTTTATTATGATATTTTCATTCTTCTCGGTAAGAAAATCCCTCAAACTGTTGATGTCGCTCGAAAACGAAAGCGAAAAAAGAAGAAGAGAAAGTGAAGAAAGCATTTCACTTAAACGTAGAAAGCGACAAATATTATAGATTCGCGCAAACTAGTATGCACTCGAAGAAATCAACCCGAATAGAAGAATATGTACGTAGTTCCACTCTGTTGCTTTTTTCGATACTTTTTTCCCATGGAAAAATTCGATGAAACGCGAGCTCGGTCAAAACCATCGGAGAAGTTAATTGAAGTGATGGAAAAGTCCGTTGATAGAATATGAGTGGTTTGGACTACAAAAGAAGAAGAGTCTTTAATTTGTTCGTTCTCGTGAGGAATATATCTTTACACTTTCTTCGCAATTCGTTCGTTTCTATAGTCGTTTTCCCTTCTTTCTCATCAAAAGGACGGCGAATCACTTCTGCGTAAGTTACTTGACCCGAATAAGGTCACCGGCCCTGCTGTAACAAAACTCTACAAAGTGTAACAATTTTCACGAATTCGGTTTCATTCCTATAGAATAGCAGGAGGAATATGGTGGATGCTGAACCTTTTCCATTGGCGCCGTTTTGAAACATCTTTCTTTTTCAATATCTTGTATTATATTGCGGTATTGTTTGCAGATTTCACGAGGACATTAGACAGACAATGATTGGCCTAAAAATGAGACTCGCGAAGTCGCTTCTCATTGACGTGCTAAATCTTTTATGGGATGAGTGATATTGATCTAGGACAGAAACGCTCAAGCTAATTTTTCCCGGTTTTTAGTTGATAATCTTCTCTTACAGGGGAGCTTGGCAAGTGGATCGTGAAAAATAGCTGATGAGCTCCGGTTCCTACGGGGAAAAAAATGTCGCCAGCAGTTTATTGATGAAGCTTCATATAAAATTATCTGCAGACGTGAATGAGTATGTTTATAAAGAAGGTCGAGGAAAAATGTACCCAACGTCCGACAGAGGTTCATAACAAGAAAATGGACCAACTCATGAAGGAGGCGAAATTTCGTCACATAAAGCCAATTTTTGAGATTTGTTAATTATTATGACCGCACTTGATCAACATGGCCAATGTAAGAATGAAAACTCCATGTAAGAGGGCTCAAACTTTCCCCTCCCTCCCTCGCAGTTAAGAAATTGTTATCATCAATCGTGTAGCGGATTATTTTAAAATCGAGTCGATTGCGGAGGAGGTGAGTGAGGTGGTACAATTTACGCCATATTGAAACCGCACCCAAGAGTCTGGCTAAAAGAATTATATCAAATGATCTCATTATTTCAAACATGAACAAAGGTAGCCAAGTAGTGGTCATGAAGCGGAGTGAATATGACGAAAGTGTGTTTGTTTCTATGACAGCGAATGATGTCTATAATTCGTTTTTCAAAATTTCGTACAAATATCAGCAAAAGAGTTCACTATTTCCTCTCATAGTAAACAAGCACTGAAAAAAAGAAATTTCCTGGCAGAGCCAAATAAATGAAAATCATGTTTCATGTCTGGCATAAAATACTGTAGCTAGTAAGTTCGTCTTTGCCAATTACTTTTATACTTTCTCTGCTCTCCAATCTTAATCTTGTATAAGTTTAAAATATTGTTCAATAAGCTACTTAGCTCTCGGGGCTCACTTGCTCTGCTCGTTGGCCTCAATCTACAGTAAGTTTAGTATCTTGTATCGTGGGGTATACGAAAGCGCGATAACATGAACAAGATAATGTGTGAACGGGGAAAAATCGAGAAAAGACGAAAAAGATAAGTTACATAATCCTAGAAAACATTTGATTTTATGGCGATATCTAGGAACTGGCCATTTGATTAGGTACTACTTTTAGCTTGTCAGGATCAACCTTGAGTCCATTGGCTGATATACGAGTAATAGTCTATGCCCAAGGTATTTGACTTCTCTTTGAAACCAGGAACATTTCCTCATGGATGGCTTCAGCTCAGCTTCTTTCAACCTCTCAAATACAATTTTCAGGCGTCTCAAATGTTCCTTGAAAATCTTATTGAAAACAATGATGTGTCGTCCATATAGACAAGGCACACCTTCTCAATGAGGTCTCGCGGGACATTGTCCATCAAACGTTCAAATAAGGCTGGTGCATTAACATAACCCAAATGGCATGACACTGATTGCCATAAACCTCCAGGAGTAGTACCAGTGAAGGATTTACGTTTAGGCGGAGTAGGCGCCCGCCTAAGGCGGCAAATTTATCCTTTCTTTTTTTTTTTTTTTTTTAGCGGGGAACCCGCTATTCCTTTTGTTGCGGGTACTCCCAGGAATTTTTTTGCAAGCGCGTCCGCGAAGGTTGATGACGTCACGGAGAAGTTGATGACATCATGGAGAGGTTGATGATGTCACAGAGAGGTTGATGACGTCACAGAGAGGGACTTGAAAAAATTGCGAGCGCGTCCGCGAAGGTTGATGACGTCACGGAAAAGTGGATGACATCACAGAGAGGTTGATGCTGTCACGGAGAGGTTGATGATGTCACAGAGAGGGACTTGAAAAAATCGCGAGCGCGTCCGCAAAGGTTGATGACGTCAGAGAGAAGTTGATGACGTCATGGAGAGGGAAACATCGCGAGCACGTCCGCAAAGGTTGGTGACGTCACAGAGAAGTTGATGACATCACAGAGAGGTTGATGATGTCACAGAGAGGTTGATGACGTCACAGAGAGGGACTTGAAAAAATTGCAAGCACCTCCGCGAAGGTTGATGACGTCACGGAGAAGTTGATGACATCACAGAGAGGTTGATGATGTCACGGAGAGGTTGATGACGTCACAGAGAGGGACTTGAAAAAATTGCAAGCACCTCCGCGAAGGTTGATGACGTCACGGAGAAGTTGATGACATCACAGAAAGGTTGATGATGTCACGGAGAGGTTGATGACGTCACAGAGAGGGACTTGAAAAAATTGCAAGCACCTCCGCAAAGGTTGATGACGTCAGAGAGAAGTTGATGACGTCATGGAGAGGGTCTTGGAAACATCGCGAGCACGTCCGCAAAGGTTGGTGACGTCACAGAGAAGTTGATGACATCACAGAGAGGTTGATGACGTCACGGAGAGGGACTTGGAAAAATTTTTACACTCTAGTCATATATTATATGAAGTGGACTTACGCGAGCGCGTCCGCAAAGGTTGATGACCTCACAGAGAAGTTGATGACATCACAGAGAGGTTGATGACGTCACAGAGAGGGACTTGGAAAAATCGCAAGCACGTTCGCGAAGGTTGATGACGTCACAGAGAGGTTGATGTTGTCACGGAGAGGGACTTGGACAAATTGCAAGCACCTCCGCAAAGGTTGAGGACGTCACGGAGAAGTTGATGATGTTACGGAGAGGTTGATGACGTCATGGAGAGGGACCTGAAAAAATCGCGAGCACGTCCGCAAAGGTTGATGACGTCAGAGGGGAAATGATGACGTCATGGAGAGGGTCTTGGAAACATCGCGAGCACGTCCGCAAAGGTTGGTGACGTCACAGAGAAGTTGATGACGTCACAGAGAGGGACTTGGAAAAATTTTGACACTATAGCCATATATGATATGAAGTGGACTTAAAACAATTCCTACCTCCGAGCTATATATGATAGAAGGGGGACTTAGAGGAATTTCGAATCTCGAGTTCTTCTTCCCCCCCCCCCGATCTCGTGCTCGCGAGGTTGATGACGTGACGGAGGGGGATTTAGAAAATTTCAACTCTTTAGCCATATAATATGATGAAAGAGAACTTGAAAATGGGCCATTGCATTTCTGCAATGGCATCTAACTTCTTTTGTTTTCTTTCATTTTTTTGCTGTTGGCGGGGTAGAGAGAAATCGTGAGCGAAAATTTTTTTACCAAAGGCGGCAGTTTCCTGTCCGCCTACGGTGGCTCAACTGATAGATCCGCCTCTGAGTAGTACACAGTCTTTTTGACATGTTTCATATCTTTATTTTGCCCTGATCCCTAATTTGAAATTTTCCCAGTGCCCTACCCCCCTTCACCCTCGTTACTCCGTGGGTGATGCAAAAATTTGCGAGTTCATCCCGCGAATTCACCTCGCCCAGTTCATATACTAGGTTTATAGTAGCTTTTTGATAGCTTTATACTAGGATTTTAGCAGTCCTAAACTAGAATTATAATAGACGGAGAAGTCCTTCCCCCTCTTAGGATTTTACCAGACTTGAACTAGAATTATAACAGAATGTCCAGGCACTGCCTAATCATCAAAACTACGAACGGATCTAGTCAGTTTACACTAGCAAGAACAAGGAGGGGGAGGAACGAGCCCGTTGTGCAAAATGTCGTCTTGGTTGGGAACAGAGGAGAATTTGGCGACGCTTGTGACGGTACTTCGTGACGGCAATCACCCATTTAAAAAGCACAGTGATCCCTCTTTGTGACCCAACTGTGACGCAAATGTGCGCTGTCACAATCGCGTCACGTGACGGATTTTTGCACAACGGGAGCGAGTGAGCTACTCGAAAGCTATTAGCTTGAAACACTCAAAAGCTATTATGTAGCTTGAAATATCCTGAAATAGACTTATATACTAGACTTTTGAGAAAGATGAGAACATGAAACATGATCTTTACCAGAACATTTTCTTTATCTTTTGGGTGCACCTCAACTTGCCAAAAGCCGCCCTTCTTGTCAATCACCGAAAAATTGGTATGATTTAAATTATAGATGACCGTAAATTACAAAAACGGACTGCTTCTAGGTCGTTCTCCCTTGGCATAGGATAACTGTCTCTCAGAAGGGGACGTCATACAGTTTCCAAAAGTCGATGCAGAACCTCAAGAGCCATCTTTCTTACGTGCTAATGACGCAGGTGAAGCCCGAGGACTTCCGGATGGTTCAATTATTTCAGGTTTGAGAATTTCACCCAGCAGTGCTATTTGTCGCGTTCGTTGCTTAATTGGAGAAATGTGTGATGGACAGGATCAAGAGGAGATTTCCATCAAATGTCTTCATTTTGAAGAGAAAAAAAGAAAACGACCGACCAAGCTAGCAGGAGATCAGTTCAGGAGCAGTAAATTGCAAGATTCTGTGGTCCCAGTGAGACTCCCTACAGGTTGACAAAGGATTCTCCACAAAATCCGAGAATCTGTTGATGGTCTGAAAGCTCAACAGCAACAAGTCATTTCAAAGACTCATCCGGAGGACACCTTGGTATAACAAAAACACTGTCCAAGATACAGCATGGATACTATTAGCCTACTTGTCGATTAGATGTGGAAGATTGATGCCGATGTTTTATATTGTGTTTAGCAAATAAATACCCCTCTATTAGAGGCCGGGCAAGGATGAAAATTCACAATGTTGAGTATCCTTGTGAGCGTATAGCAGTGAATATTGCCGGATCATTTCCAGAAACAGATGCAGGAAACCGTTTTGTCCTGGTTATAGGAGATTATTTCACCAAGCGGATCGAAGTAATTGCACTCCTAAAACAAGAGGCTACTACCGTCGCAAATGCATTGGTAGAAAATTGGATAACGTGCTTCGGAGTACTCCTGGAACTACATACTGACCTAGGTCAAAATTTTGAATCAAAAGTATTCGGAGAAGTCGCAAGAATATTACGTGTAAGAAGAACCCATACCACTCCGCTCCCACCGACAGTCTGACGACATGGTCGAACGATTTAACCATTTTGTGGACAAGTTTGTGGCCAAAGTCATGGATGGACTGGGAAACATGGATACCTCCTTTTTAACAGGGAGCTTGTTTTATTGGCGGGTCTTTCCGGAAAAAACGTCGTCATCCGGGAGGCCACCTAACCGGACCTTATTTATCCATGACCATGGGGGATGTCTACTCAAAATCGACCTGAAATCGACGTCGAAGTGAGGACGATTTCAACAATATATCGACGTGGTTTTGACCAAGACTGTGAAAAAATAAAGTTTCGGTCGATTTTCGGTCGATTCGTGGTCGATTTTCAGTCGACACTGGTTGTCGATCGGAAATCGACGTAAAATCGACGGTGGATCGGGACTATTAGAGATTTTAGGGCAAATGATGCCCCAAACCCCACTTCTTCAATTTGGACAATTTGCAAGACCACATGAAATCGAAAACTCCTCTCATCTGGTTTGAACTGTTTAGCTTATCGTATGCAACAAAGATAAAACAGAAGAAAAGTAGATTTTAGAGGAACTCCTCGCTAATTGAAGCATTGAGTAGCATGATTGATTTTTTTTATTGATAACTCCACTTCTCACGCACGGCAACTTGTGGCGAAGGATGACAACGTAGACACATGCCATTGATGACCTCACTGAACCTTACCGTTCAAAGTTTTCCGTACACCGAGATGTACTCCAAAACGAAATTATGTTAGCCCCTTAAAAAAGTCTAGATAGGCAATAATACTTGCATGTATACATACTGAACTGAATCTGAGAAGGTTTGCAATTTTAGGTTGGTAATGAACACGTTCGATTTTTTGAAAACGGGGGAAGATGGAAGGTCCGGAGAGCTAATTATTTTCATATATTTCAAGGTGTTCTCGAAACGTTCAATTTTGGAATAAAGACCAGCTTTTTTCAGCTTCCGACCACCGCACGTTTGCCTTTCTTCTCAACCTTGAAGGTGTAGCCAAAATCAAATTGAATTATTGACCCTCACCAGAGAAAGTGAGCATTTCCTCAACAACGTTTACAAAGTGAGGTGAGCGAAGGCATGCTTAACAAATTCTCATTTCTAGTGAAAATTGCTAGCTGTGGGTCAAGTCGTACTTCACCGGGAACACACTGATTCAAAAAATCTGTCCACGTCGTTAAGTAATTCCCAGAAGTATCAAACCAAATTTGCATTTTCTCTTCACAAAAAATAAAGTTAGGAAAAGACGAGTAAAATCACAAAATATACTTAGGTAGGTAACCAACATCTCTACTTATGTCATAATTATGTCATCACTAAATCTTAAATATACGCAAGACTTTGTTATAGATTACCAGATAAGTTTGACTGACAAAAGAAATTTTTCTTCACGTTTTAACGGAATGAACTTTGTTCGTGATGATTTAATGTAAATACATTCTAACGACAGGCTCTACCCCTATTTCCGAACCATATTCGACTTCATCGTAGAATAATTTGAAACTCGCAACCAACTCATTTCACTTTACTATACCACTGAACGTTGTGTCTAAAATGCATGGGTACAATCACCGCTATTCAAGGGGCGTTAAAAATTAGGGAAGTGCTTGTGCAATCTTCTGCTAAGTTTTTCATAGTTGTGTCGACAATGCGGTTATTACCAACAGGTGGGCGTTATATAAATTCAACGTCCTCTTTATTCCGATAAATCAATGACAACATATCTCGTTAGAGATCATTCAGCCTAAAAAGTTCTAATAATTTAAATATAAATAGAACCAAGATTGTGACGAAAACGTTGTCTTCGTATTTTTGGAAAACAAAGTGATTCTTTTCATAACCGTTGTACGTCTTTATGCGAGAGTTGGAGCAGCGATAGGTTCAAGGTGAGGAGTGAAATGGGAGATATGAAAATTTTCGACTGCGTTAAATCAGTCAGAGGATGCACAGAAGCTTCCTCGATTTTATTACAATATAAAAGAATAGAACGCGTTCAAACTATAATAAAAGAGTGATGACATCATATTGTATCGATTAACAAAATATCGTCTGCAATTCTATTTTCTCGCGAGTTCTATCATCAGCTTTCGATATTTTGTTTCTCAAAGTTTTATAAACATTTGGTGTATGGATAAGCTTTAAATATCTTAGAAAGAAACATATTATCGGTCTACAAAAATATACGGGGGGGAAAAAAACGTGAAAAAGATTGAATAAATGGGTGAAGAAACTCCTGAGACGACAACAGCGCTATAAATCAAGAAGTACGAGTATACACCAGGATATATTTTTATAACATTTTCTTTTATGTTTATTGCCCACTGTATTCAGTTTATAATTTTCTTGAAGTTTTTATCAAAAAGCAATAAAAGTTTGAGGAACAAATTATAATGTTTCGCGTATAACGCATTCTTCTAGGCACCTTATGAAGTTGCTCGCCACTCTCGGACACGAGAGTCAAACCATGAAGATACGAAACGAATAAAAGCGCAAGAAAAAATATATCATGATTACGAAGAAGAGAGGACAAGAAAAAAGGAAGAAATTGGTACTATCTAAATGAAACTATTAAAATGAAAAAAGTAGGGATCGTTGATGCGACGATAAAAAGAGCTTATACTTAATTTAGCGTTTCATAATGACTCTTGAGTTTTCGTAGGGCGACACATGCAGGGGAGGAAACCATTTAGAAGAAGGGAGGTTATCATATACTTCTGTTGAATAAAAAAGTAGTATACTGAAATTATTATGTCATTCATTTCGAACGTAAGAAGGAAATTTTCTTTGTCGAACCTTGGCTATTTCCTTCTCTAATACCGTATTCAAATATCGTATTTTTTTCTTCTTTTTTTATGTTTTTAAAATGAAATAATACTAAGGGGGAATACGCACTCTCTGTGTACATTTAACAATTCATAAATTTTTAGGCATGTTGTTTATTCAAAGAGTTTAAGCTGTGCGGTTATCAAAAAAACCATACATTCCTACGGTTAGTAGACTCGCGTTTATTTTCCGTAATTTATAGTCACTGAAATTATTATTCACACCCAATTTACGTAAATTATATAGTAAATCATTGTTATTACTTATATATTTTCTGAGAAATTAGGGTTTTTGAGGTCTTCATTTTTTTTTCTTGTTTCTTTGCGAAAGTCATTTTAATTATGGTGAATTTATCTTTTGAGGGCTCGGTATGTAAAAGAGTCTTGAGAATTTGGGCGAGAAAGTAGGTACTTCAGAAAAGCTAGCACGTTCTTAATATTTCAATACCCAAATAAAAGTGGAACTGATCCTTTCTTTGATATTATATTTCTGTTTCACTTTATGAAAATACTGAAATGAGGCTAAAGAGTACTCGATTTGTGTTGACATGAAACCTGGTAAAGTGATTTCGATGATGACGACTGACATCGTTTCCTTTCTTTTTTCTCTCTCTTAAAAACTTCAATTTCAATTAAGTAGCTTAACGTACATTATGTTAGATTGAGCGAAGTCACACCCGTGGACTGATGACTGATACGCAAAAAAAAACTCACGGGTTCTTTAACGGAGTCGAATGAAGGGAGGAAGGGAACCCCTTTTATGAATCTTATGGTATTTGAAACGTTGTATATCTGGCTCATTGAAAGGGTCAGGCCAATTGGTTAGCCCGATTAAAGCGATTACCGTGCAATTTCCCGAATCCGTTGTTCCGAAACCCACTTTCCCGAACTCACTTTCACGAAGAGCCACGGGATGATAAGAATTTTTTTTCGAAGTAGAATTTTCTTCCAAAATGGAGCCAAACGGAATCATCCTCCTTTTGTCAGTAAACGACTGCCAAGTTCTGATGAGTGGTCTGTTTCATTTGGGACAGTCTGTGTACCGCAAGGTACAGGAAATAGGGCTCCAAGTCGCCTATAACGACCCAGAGGATCGGACTGTCAGAGATTTCTGCCACATGACCATCGCGCTGGCGTACGTGCCGGTTGCAGACGTACGAAATGCGTTTGTCCTACTCTAAGATGAGGCACCAGACAAACTAATTGAATTCATGGAGTACTTTTCCTTGTACTACGTCACAGGCCGGGTAGAGGCCGCAGGGCTGCGGTTGCCCCGATAGGTGTCCGGACTTTTCGGCGCGACCGTTTCGGCGCAGGCCCCATTTTGGCGCGAAGAACATTTCGGTGCGACGGGGTATTTTTTCAAATTTTCAGAGCGAAATGGAGGTCGGTACTTTAAAGTACCTATAGATAACGCCTGCGATGCGTGTGACTCCTTCACTCTTCAACCAGCTATTTGTCATTCCTGGCCATTCATTTGAATCTGCTCATCTGTTGGTGCATGCCTTGTGCCAAATAAAATCTCGAAAACAAATCGCGCTCTGTTGGAAGGCGTTAAAAGTCTGGACCCAAGTGCGCCCCGTTGAACCATGTCGACCGTCGATTTAGGGTCGATTTCGAGTCATAGGCAATGTCGACTCCAAATCGACTGGAATTCGACGTCAAATCGACATTACGGTCGATTTTGACGGTAAATCTACTGCTTGAGTACGTCGATTTAGAGTCGAATTATCGTCGACTAAGATAACATTTTGTCCAATATCATGTCGAGTGTATTTCGACGTCGACTCTCAGGCTACCAAAAATGTGAGCAATTTGTGCACCCGATGTCGACGGCAACAAATAGTCGATTTTCGGTCGACTACAATATTTTTATTGTTGACTCGAAATCGACTTAGAATCGAAGTCGATTTTGAGTCAATTTAGTTTGGCCCTAATGTTGACCAAAACTCGACTGAAGTTAGACTCATTGTCTGCGTCGAAATTGAGTCGACTCCTGGTCGATAAAAAGTTTGAAAAGGTCGACTCGAAATCGACGTCGATTTTTGGTCGACAAAAAATGTGAACTTTGTCAAGTAATGTACACTGGACAGTTAATAAGGAGTCTATTCTCGGTCGACACGGAACTAAGGAAGTTTACTCGGACTTGATTAAAATCGACGTAAATTCTTAGTCTACAAAAAATTTGAGCCCCGTTTAATGATGTCGACTTGATTTCGACTCCATATCGACCTGTTTTTTTCTGGAACTTCACTACTCGCAGATAAGTTATATATTCATAGTTACTTAAGGAGGAATCAACTTACTATATTTTTGAGAAACCAGCTACTGGTTAAAACGGTCGAGTAAGGAAATCGACTTCGTATCGACGTCGATTGCTGGTCGATTTTTAGTCGTAGAAAAAGGCTCACCTCAAATCGACTTGATGACAACGTCGATAGGGAGTCGATTTCGGGTCGAAGGCCACCGTCCACCTCAAATCGACTTAATAACGACGTCGATTTTGTGCAGTATAACAAACTGTCCACCCAGAATCGACTTCATGACGACGTCGATAGTGTGTCGATTTCCGGTCAAAGGCCACCGTCGACCTCAAATCGACTCAATAACGACGTCGATTTTGAGCAGTATAACAAACTGTCCACCCAGAATCGACTTCATGACGACGTCGATAGTGTGTCGATTTCCGGTCAAAGGCCACCGTCGACCTCAAATCGACTCAATAACGACGTCGATTTTGAGCAGTATAACAGACTGTCGACCCAAAATCGACTTGATAACAACGTCGATCTCGAGTCCTAGAAAACCATTTACCTTAAATCGACTTGATAACGACGTTGACTTTGAGTCATACATTGAAACCAACAAGTCGATTTGACGTCGATTTGCAGTCGATTGCGGTCGATTTACGCTCGACATACCCCGAAACTATTTCGACTGGAAATCGACGTCGAATTTGGGTCGATTACCTATCAAAATAATGGGTCGATTTAAGGTCGATTTGACGTCACATCGACGTCGATTTAGAGTCGACATGGTTCAACATGGGAATCTTACTCCAGAATTATTCAATTGTGACTTTGAAATGGCCATCATTAAAGAAATTCAGCGCGCTTTTCCGTCAATTTTCGTGGGAGGCTGCCTATTTCACCTGTTGCAAAACATGCACAATCGAGTGCGCGAATGTGGACTGCAAAAGGAATACGAAAGAAACCCCACTATCAATTTACACGTCCGGATGATAGTCGCGTCAGCCTATCTGCCGAAGTGTGACGTTGTTGTTGGTTTCAAGCAGCTCGAAGACTACGTTGCCGAGTCCTTGAGACCAATGTGGGATTATTACGTAGAGGACAACAATTAAAGAGAACTTGAACTACATTCGCCACCGAAAACAAGAAGGGAGGAGACGACCAATGTTTCGAATTACAGACTTACAAAATTTTTGAACCTTCGCGCCGAAAACGGCGGCGCCGAAAAGTCCGTGATTCGCCCCGATTTATCCACTAGAAGACTGAAACTATTACGAAGACGCGATACTCGACGCTCATAAGACAAACAACGCCAGGAAAGGTTGGTACAATAGGTTCAGCCTGTTCCTGGGGAAATTCCACCCAGGAGCAGGCAGACACCGAGACCAGCCTCGCTGAGTTGTCCCTCGGAAGAAAAGTGAAAGCTAGCCCCAAAATAAATGGCTGGAGCTACAAACGAGAATTAAAAATACTGTCCTTCGAGTACGACAATTACAAGTCGAGCAACACTATACTCGATTACTTGCGTAACATCAGCGATAACGTGCACATTGGCTAAGCTTTGACGGCTTCTTCAGGAACAAACAATGTATGTCTTCAATAAACAGTTTGTGGTCAATTTCTTTTATTTGAATATAGCCTAACTATAAAACGGGTTTCGGGAAATTGGATTCGAGGAAATGTCATTCGGGAAATTGAATATTCGAGTTAGTGGCTTTCGGGAAGTTGGATTCGGGAAAATGGCATTCAGGAAATTGGATATTTGGGTTAGTGGGTTTTTTAAAAGTGGCTTTCGGAAAAATGGGTTTCGGGACAACGGATTCGGGAAATTGGGCGGGAAGTAACTAGATATGCAGTATTCCATTCATCCATTGGCCTAGCCCCTTCAATGAGCCAGATATACAACGTTTTAAACACCATAAGACTCATGATACAGGTTCCCTGCCTTCCCTCATTTAACTTCGTTAAAAAGAGCCTATCTTTTTTTTTTTTTTTTTTTTTTTTTTTTCTCAGATTCAACATGGGTAACTCTTGAATTTGAGTCTTTTTCGTACTTCACGATATTTCATGATTCTCAACCGCTCATACCAATTATTAATTTGTTTGTCGCGAAATCCCTTGTAATAGTGTATGATCCCAAAACTACATTCATGAATTTAAGCTGACTCAAATTACAACAAGTTTACTGTCTTCAACCTTCAAATTAACAACTATCGCCACTACCGCACATTACTTACAGTGAAGAAACAACATGGGAGAATTCTTTGCCTCATCTTTATATTGTATAAGATAATATCTGGCCTTTGACAAGCTTCTTTTATAATGAAGAAACTAGAAAGGGTTTGCTATAGTCAGCAAAATGGATCGATGAAAGAACGTTACAGAGACGTGAGCGACGTCAGAAATGGAGACTACGTACAATATGTTCGGAGATGTCTAGAAAACCACTAACAATTCATTTCTAACCCTCATTCGAACAGAATTTGATGTTAGAAAATTTTGGCATAAATGGTGACACCAGTAGAATAAAATTGAATCTCTTAACCGAAGACAGAAATTCCAAGAACAAAATTCGAGTATACCTCAAGCTGTACCTAATCGTTTTCGAATAAATACTATCGTAGAGGGTCGAGAAAATTTTGGAATTAATTCGGAGGGTTAATAAAATTAGATAGCGCATGGAATTCTGCTGACATCAGGCAGGTGTCGACATTGGTTCATTAATTTGAACCGAGAATTACGAGACATAAAGCATGAAATCTTGAGAGGAAAAAAATTATGACAGTATAAAAGTATATCCTTCAGGAAAATGAAGTTAATCGCAGAACGTCTACTGCTGAAAAAAGAAGAAGACTGGAAACTAGTGAACGAGAAAATCAACTTGCTCACGCAGAATGTTAAAAAAGACAGTGATAGTTTTTTTTTCTTTTTTTTTTTATTTTTATATCGTAGTTGAATTTTCATCGAATTTATCTGCAGGGTGGTTATATTTTTCGTCAAGAGAAATTTTTCGAATTTTTTCGTTAGAAAATTTTTGATCGGACGAAGGAAGGAAGGATGAATTACTGGTCATCGCAGCTTATAAATGTTTAACTTCCTCTAAATGAGTTCTGCGGATGTGAAAAAAAAAAGAAGGAGAATAGAGCTCCGCACTAACTGCTAGTTTTAGAGTTGAGAAAACAAACTTTTCAATGAAGAACCCTTTTTGTGGTGAATTTAGCAAAGGTATGGAAAGGCGTGGACCGGTACAATTTTGAACGTTTAATTGAAAATCTAGCGTAAGATTTTCTTACATCAAAGAGACTGTATAAAAAATCGAACAAGTGAGTCTGCTTGAAAGTGCAGCAAAACTTTCATTGGGTAGGTACTTCTGACAAGTTTCAAATTTTTTACATTTGCATACCTAAATAAAAAGAGGAATCAAATACTATAGTTAGGCAAATTACGGCAATTCCCAAGAAAGAAAAACAAAGTGGCCTAGCCAAGGTCTGATTGCTGAAAGTTTCAGAGAATGATGTCTGAAACAACATACCAAAAATCCCACCTTGTCCCCCTGGAGCTTTTCCACTTATGGCGGTTTCAACCCCCGAAAAATCAGTTTTTTGTGAAAATCTCGCTAAATTCGCGTTGTAGAGAAAAAATACATCCGACAAAAATTATTCCTCACAAAATTTCCTATCAAATAGTGTAGTCAACATCTAGCCTAGGACCAATAGTTAGCCTAAAAAGTTATCAAATATACGCAAATGCACTCATGTACTACGTATTCCATACAACAATGTTAACCAATACACTGACTTCTAAACACAATGTCCGCCTATGTTGGGGATGTATATTTTCCAGCGATTCCAGTCAGACAGGGACAGTGGCGTATTTGGAAGAGGGGCTCAGGTCCGGATCTCCCCCCCCCCCTCCAGCGGCATGCATTGGGACACACGTTTGTCAAGTCTGAAATTAATAAATTACAGTAAACTCTTCTCCTAGTTGTACTTTGTCTTTGAAAATTTTCAGACCCCCTCCCCCCAGACAAATTTTACTGTGCAGGGAAAATGGGCTGAACCATTCTGAGGTGTCAATGAAACATAAATGACCGTGACCGGCTCGGAAGAAAGACGGCTTATGCCTAAAACGCACTTTTCGAGAAAAACGCGTTTGAAGTTTGGCAACACTTTTTTGTTGTTTTGAGAAGTTTTACGGTGTTTTCTTGTGGGCTAATGTTATTGTACGCAGTGTTACCATCAAATACAAGACTTCGCTCGTCGCTATCAACATATACGAGTGTGTGTGTGTGCGTAGACCACCCCGTGTTGACGTTTTTACCTATTCCTCTATTCGTATTTTTTGGCGCGCGATGTTTTCACCACGTTTCTACTCGTTCATCGGAGGTATTAGAGTATGTGCTTGTATTAGTATTTTTTCTACTGTTGCCTTTGCTTCGTAGCTCTTTATTACATTATCAACAAACACGTTCACAGCCACAATAATCGATGCTGCACATAGCGATCGGTAGATCTTTTCCCGACTTTTCCTTCATCTAGGATTTTTGTTCAAACTCGACTGTCCTCGTGTGTTTTCATTTGCGTTCATTCTTGTTGAAATTACAGTAAATCTCTTTCAAGCAGCATCCTCTTCACAGAAACTCCAGAATCACAGACAATTAGCAAGAATATACGTTATTAGTAGGGAATCTATCCAATGAAAACAGTAATTTTGACAATTTTGATCATGAAATGGTCTACAAAAGGTATTTGAAAGTGAGGTTTTTGTGCAGATTTTTTGAAGCGGTCAAAAACATATGAAAGAGGAGGGTTCAAAGAAAAAAAAATCCGTTCAAACCCGAAAACCGATTTTTTAGGCATTAGCCGTCTTTCTTCCGAGCCGGTCACCTATGAAGAAATAAATAGAAGTATTAGGATCTTGTAATTTGTTACTGAATACTTCTTGTTTGACATTCACTCACTTGCACAGCGGACAATTTTTCAGCGCAGAAAGAGACCTGTTTTGTAAAACACGACTAAGAAGTTCTTTTTCTCATTGTCACTTTCCTCAAGACTATCATCAAGACTTGCCAACATGGGGATGTACTCATTCTCATCTTTGTCTTCTTCGCTCTGCGTTTGCACCTCTACATCTTCGTCAAAGTCTTCGTGCACCGCTATTTCACTTGCATTAAGACAAGTTTGACCAAAACTGGAAGAACACGCCTAGCAAGCAATTGGTTCCAATTTTTGTACTCTTTGTGAACAACTCTTGGGTCAAAATTGCAGAGACGTAGCCAGGGAGGAAGGAGGAAGAGTGGCGATATACCCCTCTCTTCATGGTTTGACAACATTACAGGCAGTCTGCAAATTCGCCCACAAAATTGAATCTGCGAATGAATTGGAAAATTTAGCGTTTGTCTTTAGTCGACGATTCAATACATTCCTACTCCTCTGTGAGATGCTCTCGTCACGCCTCTGCAGGACTGGTCGTGTAAAAGTAGCTGAGATCTACAAACTATCTTACTGTTTGCGATAAGGGAAATGAAATTATTCTTACCACCTTTGCGACAAATGCAAGCATTATTCTTACAGCCTTTCGTACAATTACAAAAAATTACAGTTCTGCAGAGGCGTGTTCTTCCAGTTTTGGTCAAACTTGTCTTAATGCAAGTGAAATGGCGGTGCACGAAGACTCTGACGAAGATGTAGAGGTGCAAACGTAGAGCGAAGAAGACAAAGATGAGAATGAGTACATCTCCATGTTGGCAAGTTTTGATGAGATAAGAGATTATTGAGGAAGGTGACAATGAGAAAAATAGTCACTCGCTGCTCTTTTCTGATTATTTTAAATGTTTTTCAGAAATCTTCAGGCGGAGCCAAATAGAAAAAGATTATGTTTCATGTCTGCTGTTCTTTTGTGATGTTCTCACTCATTTGTTTTCATTGTTAACCTGGTTTGCTTTATAATTAGTTAAGTGGCTCACGTGTTAGGTCTGAGGGCCATTTTTGTATCAGTTAGGGTATTTCAAGCAAATAGCTTAAGATCCTGCTACTTCTATTTATTTCTTCATAGGGTCATTTATGTTTTATTGACACCTCAGAATGGTTCAGCCCATTTTCCCTGCCCAGTAAAATTTGTCTGGGGGGAGGGGGTCTGAAAATTTTCAAAGACAAAGTACGACTAGGAGAAAAGTTTACTGTAATTTATTAATTTCAGACTTGACAAACGTGTGTCCCAATGCATGCCGCTGGAGGGGGGGGGGGAGATCCGGACCTGAGCCCCCCTTCTAAATACGCCTGGAAAATATACATCCCCAACATAGGCGGACATCGTGTTTAGAAGTCAGTGTATTGGTTAACATTGTTGTATGGATACGTAGTACATGAGTGCATTTGCGTATATTTGATAACTTTTTAGGCTAACTATTGGTCCTAGGCTAGATGTTGAATACACTATTTGATAGGGAATTTTGTGAGGAATAATTTTTGTCGGATGTATTTTTTCTCTACAACGCGAATTTAGCGAGATTTTCACAAAAAACTGATTTTTTGGGGGTTGAAACCGCCATAAGTGGAAAAGCTCCAGGAAGACAAGGTGGGATTTTTGGTATGTTGTTTCAGACATCATTCTCTAAAACTTTCAGCAATTAGACCTTGGCTAGGCCACTTTGTTTTTTTTTTTCCTTCTTTGCTTACATTACTAGGGGAAAAAAAGGAATATATTTTTTGGAAAATATTATATAGTAGGTATGAACGTTGTTCTTGCTACCTATAGTTTCGTGTGAGTAATTTCCTCAAAGTAAAGGTAACCCAAGCATCACCTACCTGATTGTTTTGCAGGAAATTCAAGTGCAGGACGTAACTTCCTAATGAATCAGGCACCAATGCAAAGATCTGTATATTTTATTTTATTCCTCAAGAAATTTACTTCGTAATTGTGTAAATAAATGGGTTCACTCTTTCGCTCCCAACGACAGTCCAGATTTAAGATTCTTGGGTGCTTAATAAGTTGGCCAGTAAGTACGAAAATTCCAGCATTTGATCCTTCTTAGCTTAACAAATTATGGCTTTTGAAATTTTCATCTGCTGGAAAACTTTTCTTCCTTCAACCAAAAGGACGAGTCAAATGCATTCACTAAATAAAATACAGCTGCTAAATGTGTCTTCATTAATTCTTTCTCTTTCAAAGCAGTAGAATAATTTCTTGTTCTTAAAATCCGACTAATTATCGACTTTCTCTAAATGGGTAATGTAAAATACGGCCTATCGAATACATGTACCGCTTCGTCCGAAGATCCCGCAGCATACAATGTTTAATTGCTTTTTCAGCCAGCATCATTTTTCTTAGAAATAAATAATCTCTTCTCCTTTTTACTAACTGTAAAACGACGATAAGTTGTCGGAACTTTAAAAAAATTGGACGCTTCTCACGCGTTTCGGCTTAGTCAGCTTCTACAGAAAAATATTTAATTATAAGTACTGAAAGCGTTCGGTGGTAAGTCAGAAGGAGGAAAAGAAAATCGCAAACATCGAGCATTGCAATATTGTTTCACGACGGTAACTCGTTATATTTTTTCTTCAACTCTGTGTACAGAATTTTTTATGTTCGATAGATTTCCAAAGTGTAATACGACTCGATATCGACCTCCATAAGTTAATTCTACGTTTCAGATTTTTTTTTTCACTTTCTCTCTCTCTCTCTTTCTCTCTCAAAAAAGGTGGAAAGCTATGTCAAAGAGAATTTTGCTTTGTAGAAAATTGCACGAGCGTGTTGATTAAGAGTTACTGAAAGTAGAAATTTCAAAGTATAAAGAAATCTGTTGAATGGAATCAAAAAGCATCGATCGAAGTAGTTTGCGTTCGATTGAAAAATAATAATTAATTTTAAAAAGGGAAAAAGATGTGCTTAAAACGCTCGATTGAAGAGGGCAGCAAAAAGTAGACCAAATCAAGCAATGTAACCGAAGTCGACAGTTCTCTCGAGCGAAGAATTTACAAAAAATATAAAGGAAGTATTAAAAGTACGAATTTATATCTGATACGTATACGGTTTCCAGCCGATTTTTCGTCGTCAAACTTAGAGGCGGAACAACTTCGAGAAATATTGACGTGGTACAATTTATGTCTCTAATTATAGTCGAATGCATTCGTTGATCTCCAAATTAAAATTTTTGTATTATTTAAGGTGCCGTTCGTGAATGAAAAGGAACGAATATATTAATGCTTGGTCTGTTTCTTAGTTGCTCGCGGAAAAATTGAGGTCGTTCATGATCAAAGAAAGATAAAATGTGTTGAATTAATACGATTCTCTAACATATCGAGAGAGGAGGAGTAGACTTGAGCAGCAAATACCGAAGAAAGAAATTGAAAACTCCAGCATCTAGAGAGACGGGAGAGCAGCTAACCAAACATGCAACGACTGAAAACGAGAACATCCAAAGAAACTAATGAAGTGGAATTGTACACATTAGATCTTTTGTGCTCTACTCTCCCTTCACTATGATAAAAAAACCAGACATGGTCAAAGAGGTTTTCAAGTTCTTGAAGACCATGGCAGAAATAGAAGTCACCCACGCGAAGATTTGGTTCAACAACGAATGCATGAAATGAGGCATTATCTCCAAAAACACGCGACTATCAAGCTACTAGAAAGCAGTGCAGCAGTGAAACACGCCAAGGTGCAAGCCAAACGAGTGAGATCGAGATTTCTGTTTGAAAAAGATTTGAGCTTTGACCAAGGAAGTGTACCAGTTTCGAGAGATGTCATAGTGAGAAATTTATCCACGATATCATTAGAAAGCAGAGAACAAATTCATACTAGCATTTACTCATCAAGTCGATATAGCTCCCTCTTTTGATATGTTTCATGTCTTTGCTCTGAACCTACCCTCATTTGAAAATTGGAGTGCGCGTGCGTGCTTAGATGACCTTGGGACTTCTAATTTTTTCCTCTCGGAGCCCTACCTTCATGCCTCCGCGAGTGAGCTTCCCTAAAGCCATTAGCCTAAAATATTTCAAAGTAGACTTATACTTACTAAACCAAGAAGCAGAGCGACTTAGCCCCCCTAAAGTTGTTAGCCTTTATACTAGACCAAGCGAGTGTGCCGTCCTAAAGCCTTAGCCTATTCTCTTGTTTCTCTCCTCTTTGCATGATATTTTTTGATCAGTCTGTACAATTGCGTTTAAAGATGAACTAGCTGCAACTGTTGTGCGTTTTTCTCGTGTAATTACTTGTTTGTAGACTTGTACATGGCCAAGCAGGAGGCGAACAAACGGAGTGAGTGAGCCCCATAAAAACTAATAACCTAAAATATTCTAAAGTAAGCTTATACACTAGACCAAGAATTGAGTTCTCCAAAAGTCATTAGCCTAAAAGATTCTGAAGTAGACTTATGCGAGACCAAAAAGAAGGCGAACGAGTGAAGCGAGTGAGCTCCCCAAAAGCCATCAGCCTAACCTATTCTAAAGTAGACTTATGTACTAGACCAAGAAAGGACGAACAAGCGGAGTATGCTACCTTTTCATGAAACATGATCTTTGGTTTTCATCTTCATTCTTTATTTTCTCTTGTTTAGTCTGACGCCGTCACTGTTCTATCTTGTTTCACCTGAAGATGACGACTATGTCGTCGAAACGTCGTGCATTCATGAAATATGAAATAGAGCCAACTTGTTCTGTGAATTCTTTGAGATACGTGTTCGTTGATGAACACGCAGAGGTCTGTGCTCGTAGGCCAGGAAGAGATTTGTTCATTCTTTGTGATATTCTTGCGGCCAGGTATCCAATTGAGGAAAAATTGAGCTAAAGTTAGCGGAGAGAGTTGCGATGGAAGAGTTATGATTTGTAAGTAAATGAGAGCAACTGGAGAAAGCGTCGAGTCAAGCGAAAGGGTTAGAGATATGGAGGGAGACGGTAGGAAAATGGTGAGTGTGTTCCGGATAACTGATGGCGGCTTGAAGCTCAGAGGTGTGTTGCGTAGGCGGTGACAGAATGTGATAGCATTCCTTATTGAGCGTGCGAATCCGGTTTCAATAGTAGCGTGAAACATTTTCACAATGATGGTTGAGAACCTAGGGAGGCGAGTGAAATTGAATTACATTGGGAGAAGTAAGAAGCCATGGGGGTGCTGACTGGATTGAGACTGTAATGCACAGGGACGAGATAGATTGGGTTAAAGGGTGGATCGAAGATTACCTACGGGATTTGAGTCGTAGTGAGGATGGAATGTGCGTTCATAAAGAGGGATTTGAAGATACTACAGGGTAGTTGTCAGAAATTCGTTAGTTATATCGAGGCGGTGGCACTGGACTCATATCGGTGGGAGAAGCCCGGCATGCCTCCTTCTTCTTCTTACTATTTTGAACGCTAAGTTAGGTGTTATGACAAGTAGGAAGGTGTTGGGCCGTATATTGATGATCCATAATCAAGAGCTGAGTGGATTCAACTTTGATAGAGAGGAAGGGAGACAGTCACAATTGCCTTTATAGGGTAGGAAGGTTAAATTTAACGACATTGAAAGCTGCGAAAAACAATTTGCCATTGCCATCATTAGTTTAATATGTTGTGTCTATAGAAATGATGGGTATGAAAATTTATTTTCCACTTGCGACGGTGTTGTCACCGATTTTGAGAGTGACATTGGAGGTCTAGTTAACATGGCTTTTGAAGGTTTATGAACTTTGTTTTGGGATATGATGTGCAAAAACCACTGAGAGAAAGCCAAGAGTTTGATTGATCGATTGTCTCTTGCAAGATACGGAGAGCGCGTGGTGTCTTATTGGATCATTGATGGATGCTCAGATCATCTGGGGATAAAGAAGAAAATTTTTGGAATAGCCAACAATTCTACAACAAAATGATAAGGAAACTCTTGCTCACGGTAACTTTTCAATTTTCGTGTCGTATTCTAGTATACGATCTCTACCAAGAAGGCACTGTTTATAAGGCTCAGAGGTTCTGTTATGAGGGACTACAAAGCGGTGTTCGCAGACTCCAGTGCGATGATTGCTCCTCTGAGGGAAAATTTCCGAGATGTAAGAAGAGGAAATCTCGAAAAACGACCGAGGTACCTCGCTACATCTTTTTTGGAAAGTTCCCTCTTCTCCTCTTGATTTCCTTCCCACCTCATGGCGTCTGGACTGGACTTCTTTTCGTTAGAATGATGGGTGTCCGTCTCCTACATCAAGAAGACTCTTTCAAGAAGCCAGCTGCATATGACTGAGGCTCAAAATTCAAAAAATTATTTGCAATAAGAATTTCATAATATTGAACGCAGACATCCCTCAATTTTTATTCGCTAATGCGATTTATGGTAATCGCGACACTGAGGAATTTTCCATAAAGACGCCTATCACAAGTCTCCCTCCTTTCTTTTCAGCCCTTTGTTTACATTTATATCGTGAATGGCTTCTTTACTATTGGTCGCTTTTATGTTCAATTATTTGAGCACGAAATATTTTTCCCTTACCACCCACCTCTACTCACTGCCCTCGAATTATCTCATCTTTTTTTTTTTCGTTTGTTTCAACAATATTAAATTTGTTACGAATTCATCTGCGTTATATTTTATTTCTGTCATAAATACTTTATTTCCTACCACATTATCCGACTCACGCGTTCGTTCGTCTTTTCGGAAATGACGCCAATTTTAGGAAAGTGTATCACACTACGACCTTATTTGCCTCCGCATACTTTACAACGAGGGCAGGAGTATGTCTTGTTACTACGTTAAACCCTTTTCGACGTCGAGCAATTGGGATCCAGATCTGAAGCTCTATCGAATTGTTCTATATGTTTGGCAAACGTAGAGAAGTCCGGATGTTAAACTGAACACATTATCTGCGGATGCATTAAACAGACGTACTTGATAATGTACATCACGAGATATCTATTTTATTTGTTGTTTCTCTGGGTCGCGCAGTCGCGTTCGTTTCTCTCCTTTTTTTTCTTTTTCCTTTTCATCACAAATATGTCGACTCTCGTTTCGCTTGTTTGGGTTGCGCATCAGTTCATTCATCATTGAGTGTTAGGTTGGCGTTATGATGGGCTTCGCTGTCACTATCAGACGTGCTCGTATTGCTCCCAGCATGGCTAACCGTATAAATTTGTGTAATTGGTAATCATTGATTGAGCTTCATTTCGTAAGTTTATAAAGCAAGTCAACTTTCAGAACGCCTTGGTGGGAAGCTTTTACTGACGCTCGAATGGGGATATTCGAGACAAAGTTTGTATGTTTTACTAAAATATTAGTTCCATTACCTAATTCGATGAGACGAAGGAACGACTCAGAAAAAGAGAAACAAAAATGAGAGGCAAAAAGCAAAATGAAGATTTTTTTGGCTGTGATTGGACCTCGTGTGTCGTTCACCTTCTCCCCTTTCTTTTTCTTTCAAGTTATCCGAGTACCTACTAAAATATTTCTACAATTACTATGAAATTTTAGCAACATTGATCATGATAGTATGTGGTTCGATTTGGGTGGAGGAAACAATATTTTTTGTTGTTGCTCGTTGCCAGCTTCTGTTCATGGTAGTCGACCCTATGACCTAAACAAATTGTTTTATCGGAATATACATTGAGTGGGATGAGTAGAGCAATGAAAATTGATTAGATTTCGAATGTACTCGTACATTTCCACTTCGTTAGTTAGCTCCATGCGCTCTCCGCATCCGGCAAGAGACAAGTGATCAATCAAACTTTTGGCTTTCCCTCAGTGATTTTTGTACATCATATCCCGAAACAAAATTCATAAAACTTCAAAAGACATGTTAAGTAGACCTTCAATGTCACTCTCAAAATCGGTGACAACAGCGTCACAAGTCGAAATTAAATTTTTATACCCATCATTTCTGCAGACACAACATATTAAACTAATGATGGCAAATTGTTTTTCGCAGCTTTTAATGTCGTTAAATTTAACTTTCCTATCCTATAAAGGCAATTGTATAACTGTCTTGGTTCCTCTCTATCAAAGTTAAATCCACTGAGCTCTTGATTATGGATCATCAATATACGGCCCAACACCTTCCTATAATACCTAACTTAGCGCTCAAAATAGCAAGAAGGGCAAGGGGACATACCGAGCTAGTCCCACCGACATAAGTCCATTGCCGCTGCCTCAGTATAACTAACAAATTTCTGATAACTGCCCTGCAGTACCCTCAAATCCCTGCATATGAACGCTGATTCCATCCTCACTACGACTTAAATCCCGTAGGTAATCTCCGATCCACTATTTAACTCAATCTATCTCGCCCCTTTACATTACAGTCTCAATCCAGTCAGCACCTCCATAGCTTCTTACTTCTCCCAATGTAATTCAATTTCACTCGCCTCCCTAGGTTCTCAACCATCATTGTGAAAATGTTTCACGTTCCTACTAAAATCGGATTCGCACGCTCAATAAGGAATGCTATCACAGTCTGTCACCGTAGCTATAGTAGACCATATTTTCACCAAAATTACTTAATTTCTGGCTGAATATACCGATTTTTCGTTCAAAATTCCGTGACCTCAGATGATTTTCCACAAATTGGTCATTTTCGGCCTTATTCGGCCTTCAACCTTGTTTTCAGACTTTATTCCATTTTCGGTGTTATTCTATAAAATAAAATTCTCTTTCCTGCATCCCTCAGGTACGGAATGTACTTCTATATCATTTTCAGTTATTCGCCCCTTCAGGAAATGACTCGGCAAAAACCGGGAAATCCGGGAAATCCGGGTTCTAGTCATAAAAGAGGTATGTAGGTAGGTTATTAGAAGATTACGATAAATATCATCAACAGTTTGGGAACTTCGCACAAGAAAGCACAGTATGTATGCGTTTTCGATAAAACGAAGATACGAATGCTCGAATTTCGAGAAGCAACGAAATAAAGGATATGACAAAGTTGGAAAAAATATGACTCACGCTTCATATTTAATAAAATACTGGCAACAACTGGAATACGAAAAAACAATGGGAAAAAAATGC
This sequence comes from Aspidiotus destructor, assembly GCA_035079395.1. Lineage (NCBI taxonomy): Eukaryota > Metazoa > Arthropoda > Insecta > Hemiptera > Diaspididae > Aspidiotus > Aspidiotus destructor. Next base: position 1,023,075 of record JAVHKZ010000003.1, on the reverse strand, counting down.
AGCGTGCGAAGGAAGCGAGAATAAAAGACACACATGGAGAAATGAAGTATCTTGAATATGTGCACTAGAGTGTTGAAAACGGAGTGAACGAAATTAGAAAAGATTGAAAGATTTTTCGACAGAAAGTTTTTCAGAAAAGAGTAATGGAAGTAAATGGTGGAATGAGAAATTGAAGAAAATTCGTATATTTTTCGCAAAAGAATAAGATCATAGAGAATTCGGAAAAGTTTAAATGAATCGAAAATAAAACATCAGGGGAAAAAAACACTATAACGCAGTCGGGCTGTAGCGAGCGAAGAGACATACGGAAGATTTGATCTTTTGTGTAACACCTGGATGCGTCTATGTCGTAATAATTTGGAATTATTGCAAAAGACGAGTACGAATGGGTAGGTATAATCCAGGAAGAGCATTTTCTGAACTCGAGACAACAGAATTTCGAAAAATTATAAGACGCGCAGATTCATAAATTTGCGACCGAAAGCTTTAGATCTCGAAATTTTAAGGGAACGTTTTAATCTTGAATTACGAGCTACTGAAATTATTTGGTATCATAACGGTGTAAGAAAATGCCTCCTTCCAGCAAATACTACTCTGTTGCAAAATATGCAAAGATTAGGTCGAAGTATCATTTTCAAAAAGTCGTTTTCCGTTTTGAAAATCCGCAATTTGCCTTGCGAAAAATCTTATTTTGCGTGAGTCTCTAAATCTTCAGCTCCATTTGGCTCAAGCGAGGCCTAGAAAAGACTCATACCAATATCGATAACTTATTGGCATTTTTTTTTTTTTTCAGTTTTTCCTCCTCGCCTACCAGTAAGTTCACATCCTAGCTCAAGCATCTTGTGCGAAGGTAGGAACTTTCTTAAACTCTTCTGTCTCATGGGTACTAAGTAATGGACTGTCATGGTAGTCTTAAAAGGTTTAGGTGTGAATTCTTTCTAAATACAAATACTCTACTCACTTATTTCTATCTCTCCTTCGATCTATTTGCGCCCGCCTTATCTGGCCTTACTGCAACCATGAAACCTCATCTGTTTATCATCTTTTTTCCTATCTTGATATTCAAGAGCTATACAAGTCCTCTATAGAGACAGAGTGTCTTCAAACCTTTTCTCTGCCTCATCATATAATTCTGACACAGTCATGCGATCTCTTCAATATCTCCAATTAACAACAATCTAAGTCAAGTAAAAAGTAGAGTGGAATATGTGTGAGGAGTAAAGTAAAGTTTGTAAAGTGTAGTGGTTATTTAAATATTGTAATTTAATACAGTTGTGGGTGTTATGTGAGTAGCCACTTAACAAAGTGACCTAAGTCAAAATTTGTTAATTTGTATAAACCACAAATTTTCGAATGGTGACTTATGCTTGATTTAGGCCACTTTGGCGTGGAAATCTGTTGAAATCTAAGAAAACGGCGGTATCATGATGGCAATTTTCCGAAGAAGAGACGCGACCGATGATGGCGAGCACGCCCCAACTATCATGACTTAGCCGTTCGGAATCATTTGACTTAGGACACTTTGGAACGATGCTACTCATGTGTGAGAATAAAAGTCAGTTGGTTTGAGATATTGTAGAAATTGAGAAGTCCAAATTCCGATAAAAAAATTGGAATATCCGTTTCTCCTATACAATTTTCCACAAATCTTAGCCCGCGAACATTTCTTAAATTAGGTACTAGGTACGTTTTTTATTTACAAATTCCCAGAGAAGTCTCAACAAAACTTGGAACATTTATTGTTTCAAATAAATTATCGAACGTCGATCAGCTCAACAGTCCCGGAACCGTGCGAGTATAGCAATGTATTCGTACGGATCGCGTATATAAATACATATTCGACGTCAAATTTCATTTTTAATGCTGATTTTCCGCTATTCAGGATACACAATGCGGAATCAAAGCAGAACGATAAAATATCGAATAGACGTGCTATATTAGAAGAGAAAATCGCTGAAAAAATGAGGTGATTTATATCTTTGGTGCGTAAATATGTTTCTAAAATCGTTTACGTCGGATACGTATCGTTATTTATATTCTTGCGGGAAACGTCATGCTACGAAATTTTTCGGATTTATTTACAACCGCCTTTGCATAATAGTGCAGTCATCAGTTAGTACGCATACAAATCAGATAAATTTACTGTACCGTCCCGCGTGTTTTATAGTACTTCACTCATTCTGAAGCTCCCTCCATCTTGAATAACAATACTATCGTGAGAGGAAATGTATTAAAAAATGTCCGACATCAGAGTACGTCTAAATATTCACACTTCAAGTAACAATTTGAGCTCAAATTGTTATGATGCGAAAAATTCAAGTCTAATTGGAAGATTGCGTGTACATTCCATCATGAGGGATAATATAAAGGATGCCTCATAATTACCAACTTTTGAGATGAGTTTTCCAGGAAGTTGATCTCAAGCCCCACCCCGAACAGCGGCACATTCATGAGACGTGGGGGGGAGATTAGCACGAAACCATTAAAATATTGCTGTTTTTTTTTGCACCAATTCACAATATGAATTCTTGCTTTTTTCACTAGGAAAGAAAAAAGAAACAAAGCTATTACATCATCCAATATTGTACAATAACTTTCTACGAAGTTCAAAAAATTGAAATAGTTTCACGTCTCATAATTGCCTAGAAGGCTAATACTTCTCTTTGATGATCAAGTCCTAAATTATAAAAGGTCTTCAAAATTCGCTCAGGTCCCAAATGTGGCCCAAGATTTTGACACATTTTTCTATAATGAAATAAGTACGCCAGAGACAACGAACACGGGTACAGTACGTATTTACTAGAAAAGGTAAATCAAAGACAGGAAAAAATTGGAGAAATGATACACGAGCGACAAATGAATTTTTTAGTCGTAATTCTTGACACCTTAAACATAGTCCTTGTACACGTACATTATTAGCTTGTCGGTTTACGTGAGCTTCTATCAAGACCTATAGGTACCATAACCTGCACGATATACGCACCTACTATAGCAATTCGTTTGTGTGAAAAATACCTCCTTATCATTGTGGACGACCGTCTACCAGAGGGCTGCTATTGATCTGCCCATTATTCAGCGTACAATTCAGGAAACAGACTGCATGCAATACTTTGGTTCATCAACGACATCTGGTAGAACCTATCACTGAAAATATTATTATCCAAATTTCTGAAGAGAGACGGAAAATTGCGTTTTTTCGACGAATTAAAGAAACTGTTTCGATCATAAAGATTAACCGTGCAAACTTTTACGAATCTACCCGCATTTGCCCTGTATGTTTGAAAGACTTGCTGTGCAAGCATACTGTCGGAATGTGTATAGGATTGAAGTTGATGTCGGTGCCCCCAGACGCCAAGCTCATACCAATGGGCCAAAAGCGTAAGCGGGGAAGGCCTAGCAAGGCTAAACAAGCTCTAATTAGTCAGTAGAAAATCAGTTAATTGTCTTTCACTCATAAAATAATGATTGAATTGAACAAAATATGAATTGTGATGTGGACTTTTTAATTAATAACGATTTTTTCTGCAAAACATTTAAATCTTTTGTGAATTTTTCTTCCTTTATTCGATGTAATTTTTTCATGTGCAAAAAAATTATTCATATGTTTTAATCTTTTATTTTATTTTCGTGAAATGATTGTTAGTTGCTAATAGGCCTATTGTATTTGTGTTTTTGTGACTTTGGATTTTGCATTTCGTGCGGAAAAATCACACCCAATAGTTTTTTAGATCGTATGATGGGGAAGAAGATGGATTTGTGATCTTTGGTAGGCGAGTGGCTTCCTTGGCTGCACGGTCAACCTCGTCATGTCCAGGGAGACCGATTTGGCCAGGGACCCAGATGAAAGTTATTGTTGTTTTGGGGGAAGCAAGAGTTTTAAGAATAACGCCGTGGATGCGTTAAATTATAAAGCTTGTTGAATGAATGTCTTGTATTATTGAAAGAGAAGAAAAAGAATTAGTTGGTAAGATGTAATTGTGTCGTGGCGATCGTTGCGTTAGTTGCGAAAGGCGGAGTGGATAGCATGAGGTTCAGCAGTAAATACTGAAGTTGAGTTATACCGTTGTTTAGCGATAATGATGCCATGGATAGAGAATGCATATAAGGCTGTTTTAGATTGAGATTTGTTAGTTGCGAAAGGCAGGAGTGGATAGCATTAAGTTCAGCAGTAAATACTGAAGCTGAGTGACGGAGTCGTTTAGCGATAATGGTGCCGGGGATGAAGAATGCATAAGTTGTTTTAGATTGAGATTTAGAGCCACCAGTGTTTGGGTATTCTGCGATAATTTCTGAGATTGGTCTTCGATAGGAATAATTGCCCGATTTCGGGGTATTTGCGAGGTCGAGTCTGATGGAGAAAGGGGGGGGGATAATAGCCAAGGTGTCGATGGTTTGATGAGAAGGAGAAACGAGAGCTTAGGGAGGTATGGAAGATTGAATTTCAAAGAGGAGAGGGGAAGTTATAAGGAGAAAAGATAGACGTATAGATTGGATGGTCAGGAATTTGAGAAGACGAAGCGAGGAAGTTTGCCGTCAGTATGAGAGTGCGGAAATGTAGTGGTGGTTCTACTGCTTTTGCACAAAGGCTTAGTTGGGGGGGAAGTTGGAAAAGCTCCGAGAGTCATGCGCGTAAGATGATGCTTGAATAGTATCCAGGTGTTTGATTTTGAACTCACTGAATTGGCTGTAGATTGTAGCACCGTAGTCGAGCTCGGAGCGAATAAGACTTTTGTATAGCTGGAGTAGGAGTTTGCGATTACATCCTGTGAGGTACTTGATGATATAGCGTTTAGGCATTTAGCTTTGAGTGACTTTATGTGAGAAATGCGGGAGAGTTTGTGATCAAACATTAAGCCCAGGAATTTATAAGAGGAGAGAATGTTGGTTGTGAAGCCTTGAAAAAGGAAGGTTTTCTTGGCATTGCTAAAAATATAAAGATCATGTTCCATGTCTTCTTGCCAGTCGTCTTAAGCTCTTCATAGTTCGAAAATTTCCGAAATTTCCAGCTTCTTGTTCTAGTATAAGTCTACTTTAGAGTATTTTACGCTGACTGCTTTCTGGGACGAACGAGCGGATAGTATATGTATAACTATCATAAAGCCAGTATAAACCTAGTATACTGTATAAACAGGAAAAAAAAAGTTTTCAAAATTTTGCCCAATCAGATATGTTGTGGATAATGCGAGACATAAATATTTGAGAGTTCTGAGCTAAGGCTTTAGAGCGGCACACTCGCTTGATGTAGTATAAGTCTGCATTGGAATATTTCAGGCTAATGAGCCTTCTTGGTTTAGTGTAAGTCTACTTCAGTATATTTCAGGCTGATGAGATTACTGGGCCTCAGTAGGTATGTTTCAGATGTTGTAAGCGGACCAGGATTAAGGACTTACGACGTCACCGATCTATGACGTCACCAACCTTTGACGTCACTGACTTATGACGTCACCGATCTATGAAGTCACCAACCTATGACGTCACAAGCTAATAGCTTCATAATGGCTCTCAGAGTTCTCTTAGCCTAGCATAAAGCTAGCCTACGCCTTTTCATTATATATTATAAGATAAGCCATGAAAATATATGAAGGGCTACTTTATAGTATACTGTATACATACTTTATTATATGGACACCTAGTATAAAGAAGAAGAGTGGAGGGGTAGTACTAAGATTTTTCAATCACCCACCAGGTATAAACTGTAGGAAAATAATTTTATTTTATCGATTTATCTGGACCAATCAAATATGATTTTCTGTCTCAAAATCATGTGCAAGGGGTACTGGTCGGTTTGTATTGTGTTTTAGTCCGATGAATCTATGTGCCATTTGATATACTTCCTGGTACTTCTTCCGGAGAAGTGTTGTCTGTAATTTGTAATTTGAAAGTATAGCTGGGACCCCTCTTTAATCACTTTTGCAATGATGGTCTACGGGCAGGATATGGCGAATGTAAGGAGCCCCTTGATGGTTGGGGTCTCCATGACTTGAGATGATCAATGCATCTTGGACGGAATGGGCACGGTTTGGGGTGGCTCCCAGCGAGAGTTTTTAACACATCATGGCAACACTATTAAAAACTGCGACATTTCACGCAGCACATAGAGTTTGAAACTTCAATCAAAAGAGAATCATTTGCAAAATTAATTATACGGCAAAGGAATGAAACTCATTGCGTCGACAAATGAAAATTCATCAGAGTTCTAAGTCACAGCGATCAAGTGCATGCGCACAAGAGAAAAAGGTTGGCATTATTAGGCCAAAAACCTTAGCCCCAAAAAAGTACAATGCAATTAGCAAGTTATCATAGATTTAAAAAGTTTCAACTAGACGGTAAGAGAAAAGTAAGAGGATTGGATAGCAATAAAAAATAGTTTAGATAGAGATGCAAGAGCAACAAAGGGAAGTCAGACATCTGAAATAGACAAAAAGAGTGAAAGCGTCCACTAAAAGGCTTTGGAGAAAAGAGAAGTAATGTTAGGACGGACTGGGACAGCAAAAAATGAACCTGAACAAAGAATATTAGAAAAGTGACTCTTCCAACCTGGAAGAAACAAAAAAAAATAAAAACACACCCATTGCGTAGTGGCGACAATTGCATAGTGGCGACAACGATTGCTGCGTAGTGGCGACAATTGCATAGTGGCGACAACGATTGCTGCGTAATGGCGACTAATGGCGACGTTAGTTTAGTTCAAAAAAGACAAAGAGGAAGATGGAGAAATAGAGAAAGAGAGACAAGAATATGAGTCGTCCGAGTGCGTATCAAAAAGGTATCAAATGAGTCGTCCGAGTGCGGGTTCAATAAGACAAAAATACTGCCTACAAGGAATAGCGCCAAGTTTGCCATAGCGCCAAGTTTGCCGCCACGAGATAAAATTTTGTAATTTTGTGACCCTACACGTGTTTGTTGATAATGCAATAAAGAGCTACAAAAGGAAGGCAACAGTAGAAATAATACCTCCAATGAACCAGTAGAAAGGTGGTGAAAACATCACAACGCGCGCCAAACAATGCAAAATATAGAGGAATAGGTAAAATCGTCAACAGAGGCTGGTCTACGCACACACACACACTCGACGCACACACACACACTAGACGTCGACAAGCAAAGTCTTGCTTGTATTTGATGGTAAAAGTGCGTACAAGTATACAGTATGCCTAGCAATCTGTATTATCTTTGATATAGGTAAGCTAGAAGTTCTCCTATATTATACTAACTTCATACTAGTATAACTAGAATATGCCTAGCAATTTCTATTATCTTCAGTATAGCTGGGACCCCTCCTTGTAGTATAGTAGCTTTATACAAGTAAATGCCTAGCAATCTGAATTATCTTTAATATAAGCTAGAAGTTCTCCTTTACTATACTAGCTTCATGCTAGGATAACTGGAATATGCCTAGCAATTTCTATTATCTTCAGTATAACTGGGACCCCTCCTTGTAGTAAGTAGCTTTATAGGAGTAAATGCCTAGCAATCTGTATTATCTTTAATATAAGCTAAAAGTCCTCCTTTATTATACTAGCTATATACTAGTATAACTGGAATCTTTGAGCTATAGATGATAGGAGGGGGTCCCAAGGTCATAGGTAATTATGGCTGTATAACTGGAAAATATTCATATACCTAGCAATTTGTATTATCTCTAGTATAAGCCAGGACCCTTCCTTGAAGCACAGTAGCTTTATACTAGTATATGATTAAATAGGAGGGGTCTTGGGGAAGGGGGGGTAAAGGGGATGAAAAGAGGGGAGGTCAAAAATTTTCCAAGTCCCAAGGTCATTCTCAAGGTCATAGTTAGGTAAGGAAGTTGCCTCCCGGACACCAGACACCAGACGCCGGACACTTTTCCTTGAAAGACCCCCTGATAAAACAGGTTCCCTGTTAAAATTTTCTACAAGTCCTTAAACCAAACCCAACCTAACCTCACCCAAAATTTTTCGAAGTTCATTATAAATATACTACAGATAGTATAAGAAGGATGGTACTCGCAAATTTCTCAATCACCTCCCAGGTATTTTTTATTTTTATTTATTTTTTTATTTCTTCTTATTATTTTTGATTTTATTTAAGTATATTTTATTTTATTTCATTTCCGAGAAGGCTGAAACATTTGGAAGACACCTTCAGCGTATGTTCCAACCCAATGATACGCAATCAGACCTGGATGTACCATCATACAAGAAACAAGAATGCAACGGCAGCTTGGGATACTTCTCTCCCAAGCAAGTACGTGAAATGATTCACAAAAACTTGAACGCTCGAAAAGCTCCGGGACAAGAACAGATAACCGGCCGTATGCTGAAAGAGTCGCCACAAAAAGGCGATTTACAACGCTATCTTAAAATTGAAGTACTTCCCTTCAGACTGGAAAAAAGCTGAAATAATCATGGTCCTTAAACCAAATAAGCCAACCGATCGACCCGAATCATATCGCCCAATATCTTTACAACCAGTGATGAATAAACTTTTCGAAAAACTGCTACTTGAGAAACTATTACCCATAATTGAAGAAGAACAGCTAATACCAGACTTCCAATTTGGTTTTTGGCGCAAACACGCCGCTATAGAACAAGCTCACGTTGTAATCCGTAAAATCAGCGAAGCTCTCGAAGGTCTTAAATTTTGTTGTGGCCTTTTCCTGGATATAGCTCAAGCGTTTGATCGTGTGTGGCACGAAGGTCTACTATTCAAGCTCCAAAAAATAATTCCAGCTGCGTACTGTGATCTCATCAAAATCTTACTTGGACGAACGCTCTTTCCAAGTCAGAGTGAACGATGTTCAATCTAGTCAATACCATGCTCAGGCTGGAGTTCCTCAAGGCAGCGTGCTAGGGCCAGCCTTGTACTTGCTCTACCTAGCGGATATGCCCACCTCCGACAAAGTTAGCCCAGCTGTTTTTGCAGACGATACAGCACTTCTCTCTTCGTCTCACGACATTGAAGAAGCTACCACTACGCTACAACGGCACGCGAATCATGTATTGAAATGGATGAACCGCTGGAGAATTAAAATGAACGCGCTCAAGAGTACCCATGTGGTATTTTCTTTACGTCCGCATTCCGAGTTCCCACTGGAACTAGGTGGGGCCATTGTACCAAGAGCCAGTTCGGTCAAATATCTTGGAATACACTTAGACACTCGTTTAACATGGGGGAATCACATCAAAGCAAAATGTGATATCCTGAAGAAAATGACAAAAAAATACTCCTGGCTCATAGGCAGGAACTCGGTGCTAAGTCTCGAAAATAAGCGATTAATTTATCTCTGTATCATGAAGCCAATATGGTCCTACGGTATCGCTCTATGGGGCACAGCCAGCCGATCCAACGTTAATAAAATACAGGTTCGGCAGAACTACATCCTGCGTACCATTACTAATGCATATAGGTATACGCGGAACGACGATCTTCACCACGATTTAGCTATCTGCACTGTACGAGAAGAAATTGAACGCTCAACTAGCCATTACGAAGTACGGCTTCACAATCACGTTAACCCCTCAGCAATCGGACTCCTGGATAACTCCGAGGACGTTCGTAGACTGCGAAGCTAACTAGTTTTATAGACTAGTGTAGTTATGTGTACAGTTAGATACCTACTGGTAGTTACTGTAAAATATAAATTTGTAATAAAAAAAATAAAAAAAAATTCCATTTTATTGTTCTTTTTATTATTTCTTTTTTTGTAGAGAGGATGGTACTCGCAAATTTCTCAAAGACCTACCAGGTGTATATTTTTATTTTTTATTTTATTTTTATTTTACTTTATTTCATTTTATTTTTTATTTAATTTTTTTTTTTTCAAAAGAGGGTGGTACTTGCAGATTTCTTAATGACCTCCCAGGTAATTCACAAAAATTTTCCAAGTCCACTATTGGGGGAGGAAGGGAGGGCGTACTCTCGAATTTTCAATAGTGTATAGGGTGTCAGAAAAGACATGAAACATGTCAAAATTAGCGGATGGAGTGGGGTTACTGGGCGTCGGAATTTTCGAAAGAGAAACAAAATCCACGGTCGGAAGCCCAGGAACTAATATTATCCAGCGTTTTTTGGTGGAGGTGCGCTGCTCTGTAAGGGTTTGAAGATAAGAGGGAGATGCTGTAGTCATCCGCCGGAATGTATATATATACATCTCGGAATAAGTGAGGGATGACCGGAATGTATATGTATAGTGTATACATACACCTCGGTATAAAATATGCAGTGATTTCTCTCCTATTTTCTGTAAATATAACTCATAGGTGATTGAGAAACCTGCAAGAACAACCCCGTTGAACCATGTCGACCGTCGATTTAGGGTCGATTTCGAGTCATAGGCAATGTCGACTCCAAATCGATTGTAATTCGACGTCAAATCGACATTACGGTCGATTTTGACGGTAAATCGACTGCTTGTCTACGTCGATTTAGAGTCGAAATATTGTCGACTAAGATAACATTTTGTCCAATATCATGTCGACTGTATTTCGACATCGACTCTCAGGCTACCAAAAATGTGAACAATTTGTGCACCCGATATCGACGGCAACAAATAGTCGATTTTCGGTCGACTACAATATTTTTATTGTTGACTCGAAATCGACTTAGAATCGAAGTCGATTTTGAGTCAATTTAGTTTGACCCTAATGTTGACCATGTTGTGAACACGAATTAAAATATTTATTCGAATCGTTTCGAATAAATATTTTTCTCGCGCATCAACCGTTTTTCTCATTTTATTTTCGTCTTCGTTCGTAGCGAACGCGTACTCTACGCGAACTACCCCCAAACCATCTAAAAGTCTCCTACCACCGTCATCACATGATCGCACCGATTCTCTCCTCCAAACACCCTATAAAACCACCTTCGCGAGCCGCGTTCGTCAGTCTTCGCGAAGCCGGACCTGGCTTCAAGTCCAGCTTCTCTCGGGCTTACCACCGGCTTAACCTCGCTATCTTCACTTCTCTGGCAGCTTCGCCTACCGGTTTCTCCTGCTTTCTACTGGCTTCTCCAGCTTTTTCTCCAGCTTTCCTCTCTTGCTTTAACCTCTCGCTGTCTCCCGCTATCTCTCTCTCTCTCTCTCTCTCGCTTACCTTCCTCGCTTCTTCTTCTTAGCTTTTCGGACTGTTCTCCGCAGTGCCCGCGGGTGTAGTCTTTCCTTATCTCGCTAAGGCTCTTTCCTCCTGTTGCTCGCCGCGGTGTCCGCGGGTACAACAGCGTATCCTCAAGCCAAGCCTCCGCGGTGTCCGCGGGACTGGTTTCTCTTCGTCTTCAATCGCTCCTCCTGTTGCTCGCCGCGGTGTCCGCGGGTACAACAGCGTATCCTCAAGCAAAGCCTCCGCGGTGACCGCGGGACTGGTTTCTCTTCGTCTTCAATCGCTCCTCCTGTTGCTCGCCGCGGTGTCCGCGGGACTGGTTTCTCTTCGTCTTCAATCGCTCCTCCTGTTGCTCGCCGCGGTGTCCGCGGGTACAACAGCGTATCCTCGAGCCAAGCCTCCGCGGTGACCGCGGGACTGGTTCACTCTCTCTACAGTCTTCCCCCTGTCGCTCTCCGTGGTGCCCGCGGGACTAGTCTCCCTATCGGTCGAACCTCTCTTTCTTTCTTTTTCACTCTCTCACCCTCTCACACACACACCTACACACACATCTCTTTATTAAGGCGAAGCAAAATAAAAAATACAGTTCTTTTTCTGCAACCCTTGCGTTGTTATTTACTATATTCGATGTCGCATATTGCCGATCCACCTCCCGACGCTTTTAGGAGCCTACGCAGTCGACAGATGCCCCTAACACCGTCGTGGCGTGCGGACCGCCATGCGCAACAACCAAAACTCGACTGAAGGTAGACTCATTGTCGGCGTCGAAATTGAGTCGACTCCTGGTCGATAAAAAGTTTGAAAAGGTCGACTCGGAATTGACGTCGATTTTTGGTCGACTAAAAATGTGAACTTTGTCAAGTAATGTAGACTGGACAGTTAATAAGGAGTCTATTCTCGGTCGACACGGAACTAAGGAAGTTTACTCGGACTTGACTTAAAATCGACTTAAATTCTTAGTCTATAAAAAATTTGAGCTCCATTTAATGATGTCGACTTGATTTTGACTCCATATCGACCTGTTTTTTTCTGGAACTTCACTACTCGCAGATAAGTTATGCATTCATAGTTACTCAAGGAGGAATCAACTTACTATATTTTTGAGAAGCAAGCTACCGGTTAAAACGGTCGAGTATGGAAATCGACTTAAAATCGACGTCGATTACTGGTCGATTTTTAGTCGTAGAAAAAGGCTCACCTCAAATCGACTTGATGACGACGTCGATAGGGAGTCGATTTCGGGTCGAAGGCCACCGTCCACCCCAAAGCGACTCAATAACGACGTCGATAGTGGGTCGATTTCCGGTCGAAGGCCACCGTCGACCTCAAATCGACTCAATAACGATGTCGATTTTCAGCAGTATAACAGACTGTCGACCCGAAATCGACTTGATAACGACGTCGATCTCGAGTCCTAGAAAACCATTTACCTTAAATCGACTTGATAACGACGTCGACTTCGAGTCATACATTGAAACCAACAAGTCGATTTGCAGTCTATTGCGGTCGATTAACGGTCGACATACCCCGAAACTATTTCGACTGGAAATCGACGTCGAATTTGTGTTGATTACTTATCAAAATAATGGGTCGATTTAAGGTCGATTTGACGTCACATCGACGTCGATTTAGAGTCGACATGGTTCAACGGGACTTGTAAGGTTTTGGATTTTTGCTATACTGGACCATGGAACCCAAGAACTACGTGCTTAAATTCGGCTAAACCAGATTCATACTAGACCGAGGAGAAGATTGAAGAAGCAGAGCGAGTGAGGTCCCTAAATGAAGCTTGAAATATTTTTTCATCCTCGCCGGTTCGAGGCCTTATTGGGTGATACCTACCCACCACCCCCTGGCGACGGTCCTAGGCCTAGGTTATACAGTTTTTAAAACTCGATTTCAAACTATCATTGCACAAATTACCGCTCACTCGGCCTACATTACCAGTATGGAATTATAATTTACTTTCTGGAGATTTACTGCTCACACCAACTACTTACCACACACGTTTGTTAATCCACTTCGCTAAAACCATCTTTTTTACTTCGCAAAATGATTTTCCCCCAAAACTGTACAGCATGTAGACACGCAAAATTTCAATAATTTTTGCTTTCATTGCCTTCTCTCTCTCTCTCATTATCTCGGCATGAATGTTTATACCTCTCAAATTCTGCCCTTTCATGCCGGTATTTTCATTTTACTCGAATTTCAAATCTCCTACATGATGTGTACGTGTACCTGTATAACTGTGTAGCAATTAGGAAACAAAATTAGATTTTGAGAATGATTTCGTTCACCGTTGATCAAGTAAAAATACGGGAGCTATATATTTACTAAAGCGGGTATCCTCGACGGCCCATGGGAATTTCACCACGATTCTGCTATTCGGGAATTAGGTTACAGAATGTTAATAAAAAAAATACGTAAGAGTTATTGCCTTCGGTTTCACCAAAGATAATCCGTTAGGTATGCGAGCGTGACGACTGAAAACGACCTGAAAGAGGGCAGGTTTACATTTGATACCAAATCCTTCGAATAAATGCATTTATAAAGTAATCAACGTAAGTCTATCTAAACAAGGAAACATATTGCAAGACCTTAATTATATCAACATATACGACGAGAAGCAGTGGCCGGGTTCTCGAACGAGTACAATTTTATCCGATGTCCGATTTTCGTTATTTCTTGAGGTCGTGCTGATTTAATTACAAGATTTAGTCATTTCCATTTGATGGTGGACGAAAACTTTGATTTTGAAAACTCGAAACCAAATAGATTTAATCCTAAATTAGAAAAAAAAGAGAGAACTTTCCAGGCACCGCGCACAGTTTCGGTACGATTTCGTTCTTCCGAGAACTTAACGTCCGGTGTGAATAATTTATGTACGAGCTATTTTCGCACCCGGATCAATGAGAAAGCAAACTTCAAAAAACTTGATCCTTCCTCTTTGAGAGCAATGAAGAGAACGTATGCTCGGTTGAAAGTAATAAAAAGAATGCGAAGTTTTTTAAATTCTCAAAGGGGAGAAGGAGACGAACGTTATAGTTCAATCTCTCTTCCAAGAAATACGTTACAATTTTTTGACCAAAGAAGAAAAGAAGAAAAGAGAATAAGAAAGGAGCTTCTATAAATTCCCTCGCGTTCTTTTGAGAAATATTCGACGGAGTAAAAAGAAAATTGAAGGGCAATTAATTATAACTCGATGGAGTTATTTTAAAAACTTTTGAATGGCGTCCACTAGAATGAATTGAGTTAATTTTATGATTTAGAAGTATAGTCTTGAAAATAAAGTAAGGTGAAAATATTGGTAAATTGTCGTAGCCCTGAAAAGTATTTTGAGGGGGTCGTCTCTGAATCTAATGCTCAGTAAGGGACAGAATTCATCCTAAATACAAATCGTACATGTAAATGGGGAAATCGCACTACCAGAATGCAATAGTTTTGTATTGGTGGGCCTACTCGTATTCTATGAAAAGTAAGTACTCGGAAATACCAACTCCAGCAGATTTTTTTGAAAAAGTATACTATACGAACATCGAAATAATACTTGGGTCCAGCTACCGGTGCAGCTAGTCAAGTACACATAGTGGGCTATGCCTTTTATCAGAAAATTACTTACCATTCACATCAACAATGCTGCATCTATATTTACAACAATGAGCGAAAGGCACCGATAAATCAACATGAAACGCAAGTACGAATGAAAATCACGGCATAGACATCGTGAATTGTAAATCATCGAAAAAATTTCACAGGGATAATTCGGTAACGAGCACACGAACAACGCCGAATGAACAACGTGACATACGCGAATACACTAAACTCGTTCTATTTTGCGATAAGGGTTGCCACCAAAGCTCGCCGAAGCTCGGCCAATCTCGGTTCGATGTCGGCCCTCGCAAAATCTTACCTATGTTCATCAGATTCGACTTTTCTTTTTCTCCTGTCTCACGGAAACTTCTACTTTCATTTCGAGCAGATTTCGACGAATTGAATTTTTTGCACCCTAAAAAGGTGTACACATTTTTATAAAAATGATACTCCGGTAAAAAAAATCTAATATCAACGTTGCTTTGCTCGTCAAGAAAGGTTCTCGATTAGAGGTGACGAAATTTATGTCATTTTTCTGCTCATAATTGTAGATCTTGGACGATTTTTTTTTTTTTAATTTTAATCTACAGAATGAAATTTGCTCAATTCATACGTACTGAATTGGACATTTGGACATTGTCTACCTCTTTTTTGAAAATAGGCGTTGACTTTTAGCTTTATTGAAAAAAGGAGATTCTCTCTAAAATATAGAAAGACAAAAATTTCGAAGTTTTGCTGGGACTCTCTGAACGATATAATATTTCAGTGTGATTAAAAAAAAATAATAAAACAAAAAGAAAAAAAAATTTCGGGTTCCACATTTTAATGCGGTGCTAACTTACTTTGACAACAGTAAAGTTTTTGATATCGAAAACTTTTCTGCTATCAAAGTAGTATTCAAATTTGTGACTGAAATATTTTAGTTTTTTATTCGTTTTTCGGTATTCAATTGAAATGTGTCACAGTACTTTCGAACCAATCAAAATTAAAAATAATTTTTGTCTAAAATCCCTGTGAATTGTTGGAACTCACCACGTTGTAAGTTCTCAGGAATCTGAAAATAGAATTGTTTCTATGAGTCTCAACCCCAAGGGTTTTTCGGGTCTGCATCTGAACTTTTGAATTTTCGCTTTCAATTTGGTCTGACAAGGAAATTATAGTTTCTCAGTTGTCCAGAAAAAGACCTAAGTGCTTTAAATCTTCCCGAGTTTTGTGGCTCTTTGACGTCGGCGCCGACCGACGCGAGACAATCTTTGGACGTTTCGGCACAAAAAGAGATGAAATGAACTGATAAAGTAGGTAAATGTGAAAAGATGACGGACGCCTCAAAGAGTATGTTGACGCAGTGCCGGATTTACCATTGTACAGGGCGCGAAAAATCGTGGGGCGCAAATTTTCGAGGTACACCACGAAAAAAAAAAAATTTGAAAAAGAAAAAATTTGAAAACAAATATTTTGGGGCGCAGAAACAGAATTGGTACAGGGCGCAAATGTACCTAAATCCGGCAGTGTGTTCACGCATCTTCGCGGCTTGCCTTGAATTATATGGAGGACAACTACATTAGGAGGCTACAGAGAGGAAGAGGGAGACAGCCTTTCTTTGCTCGCAAATGATCGAATGTTTAAGTAAAATATGTATCAGCGAACATTATATCGCGTCGCGAGATCTAAATACGTGGTGGAAGAGGCCCATTGTAAGTCGCAAACAGAACGAAAACGGAGTCCCGTCATTGGAGGGGGAAAAAAATACATTCTGAGCGACACTACGAATGAATCTCGAATTAGAAGGAGAAAACCACGATCGAATACGTCCAAGTTATTTCCCACCATTTATGAGCCAAATAGTATCGCCACGACACACTGAGTACTTATTCTCGCCGTCAAGTACCCCCGGCTGAAACGGCCGCACCGAAATCTCTGGACCCCCCAAACCACACACGAATTCGTCATCACGCAATTGGAAAATCTACTAGTCCAAACCCAAACACAAATTCGTCCTTCGGTTCTTAAAAACCCACAAGTTCTGACCTAAGCACAATGTGCCATCAAGTTCTTCAAAGTCCAGAAGTTTTGAGACCCAATCTCGAAAATCCAAAAGTTGAAAACCAGAAACAAATTCCTGATAA
Source organism: Aspidiotus destructor (assembly GCA_035079395.1). Classification (NCBI taxonomy): domain Eukaryota; kingdom Metazoa; phylum Arthropoda; class Insecta; order Hemiptera; family Diaspididae; genus Aspidiotus; species Aspidiotus destructor. Next base: position 1,006,283 of record JAVHKZ010000003.1, on the reverse strand, counting down.
GGTTCTTGAAAATCCACAACTCGCCGGACCCATTTACAATTTGGTTCTTCAGAGTACGACGTCATGTTATATATGTCCTTGTTGCACTCCTTCCACAGAATCCGCAAACCTTAGAAACGTTGAAAGCATTTCTACCCTTTCAAGAATATTGAGAAAATAAATTTGTCTTAGTGAAACAACATCATTTTAGCGAATTCACGTGTCGAGACCCAGGTTCTTAAAAACCTACAAGTTTTGAGACCCAGAATTCACAAACCTTAAGCACGCGTTGATATAGCATTTTTCCCTTTCATGGATAATTAAGAGAATATATCTACTTGTTGACATGTTTCATGTCTTTACTCTGCCCTGGCCCCTAATTTGAAATTTTCCGAGTTGCCCCCTTCACCCTCGGTACTCCGTGGGTGATTTGAAAATTTGCGAGTTCACCCCGCAAGCTCACCTTGCCCAGTTTATATACTAACTTTATACTAGCTTTATGCAAGGATTTTATCAGTCCTAAACTAGACCTATTATAGAATAGAGAAGAACCCCTCCACCCTGGGATTTTATTAGTGTCAAACTAGGCTCCCTACTGAACTGAACCTTAACGCACTATAGTAGGTTTAGCCTTTTTTATATAGGCCTAAATATACAGTAAACTAGACCAAAAAGGTGGTAAGTCTGAGCATTGGGCTTTTTCTAGACCTGGCTTTAAACTAGGTCTTAAACTAGAATTATAATAGATGTAGAAGCCCACCCCCCCCCCAGGATTTTACTAGTCCTGAACTAGACTTATGCTAGACCAAAGTAGGGGGGAAGAGCGGAGCGAGTGAGCCTAAAAGCTATTGGCTTGGAATATTCCAAAGCACCCTTGCTTGGAATATTATTTCAAAGTAGACTTATACTAGACCAAGGAGGGGGTGACAAAAGAGCGGAGCAACGGAGCCCCCTAAAAGCTATTAGTTTGGAATATGTCAAAGTAGACTTATACCAAGAACGGAGGCAATAGAGAAAAGCGAGTGAGCCACCTAAAAGCTATTGTTCGAAAATATATCCTAAACTAGACACATAGTAGAGCAAGGAAGAGAGTGAACAAGCAAAGCAAGTGTGCTCTTCTAAAGCTTTGAGCTTGAAATTCTTCAAAGTGGGCTTCTATCAACCAGAGGAGGGGGTGAACGAGCAGAGTGAGTGAGCTACCCAAAAGCTATTGGCTTGAAATACCCTAACTTGAACTATACAACAAGCGCTGGTAGAACTGGTCTTATCAGACCTAACACGTGAGCCGCTCAACCAATTATAAAGCTAACCAGGTTAACAATACGAAAACAAACGAATGAAAACCTCGCAAAAAGACAGCAGACATGAAATATGATTTTTTTCTATTTCGATCCGCCAGAAGAATTTTCAGCTTTTTCAGTGAGACAACATTGCTTTGGCAAATCCACAAGTCCAGACTAAAGCAGAGATGCGCCATTAAGGTCTTGAAAATCCATTAGTTTCGAGTCCCAGAAACAAATTTGTCTTTGGGCTCTTGAAAATCTATGGTCCAAACCCAGACACAAATTTGTCATTGGATTCTTGAAAATCCACTATGTCAAAACTGAGACACAAATGTTTCTTTGGGTCCTTGAACAATTCAAAAGTAGAAACCCAGAATCAAATTTGTTATAGAATTTCTTGGAAACCTTTTTACTGAAAAGCCAGATACAATTCATATTCTTGGGCTCCCAGAAATCTACAGGTCCAAACATAGACACAAATTTGTCATTGGCCTCTTGAAATCTGATTCACTAGCCCAAACCCAGACACATTATTAGTTTCTTGAAAATTCACAAGTCAAACAAACCCCAGGTCCTCCTTTGTCATTGAATTTTTAGAAATTTACAGTCCAAACACACGCTAAAAATTTGTCACTGGGTCTTTGGGTTTCTTGACAATCCACAAGTTCAAACCCATACACAAATTTGTCATTGGATCCTGGGAAAAACTACTAGTCAAACAACACCTAGACCCAAATTTTTTGTTGGGTTCTTATAGAAACACACTTGTCAAAACTCATACACAAATTTGTCATGAGGTCCTTGAAAAATTGACAGACAGGCTATAAAACCCTATTTTATTTATTATTTCTGATTTTCTGTAAGATTATACACATAAATCTTCAACTTTTTGGGTCATTCAAACTTTTCTACAATCACCATCTCTCGGTCATTCAAAATTTGGTACATGTGATAACATCATGTTGACCTGTTTTAAACCTATGGAAAGGCATAATTTTTCCAGTTTCTCCCCATTAATGAGCGATGCTAGCGCGCCATCAATGTTTCACTTAACTAGTTTTCGTCAGGTCCTGTGACCTGTTTGCAACAAATGCGACCCACCCAAAATCGTAAGTCCTAATTGAATTTTTGAAAAAGTAAACAAATCACACAATTTTTATCAGTGAATTGACCGCTTCTCGTGAATCTCCTCGATTTCTGATGGGATATCGTAAATTCTCTACTTAGTGGTTAATACTACTTTTCTCGAGGCTTGTCGTTTAGTACTTAAGTTCATCTGAACAAATTTAATTATGGATGAGGTGTGCGAATTCCTAAAATATTTTCTACCCACATCGATACTGCTCACATTTCCTCTTGTGTTTCTATTCGTACCGATCCAACACTCACACGCCTCGAATGAATTCTCAATTTATCGTATGCAACAATTTAATTTTTATGGTGTTGCTCACGGTGAGATGAATTATCAGTAAAATTTCGTTTTCATTATCGTATCGTTCAGAATTTCAATACCTCATCTTCGTCCTCTACAGGTTGTCGAAGTAGTTCCTTTAGTTTGGAAGCAAAAAGTATAACAACATGGAAAACTTCGCGTCATTGTGTCCTCACACGCCTAAAAGACCTCACCAGCGTTCGTTTTCTGGACATCATTCAGCAAGCCGGTGCACTTCTAGTCATGTTACCTAAAGATATGATGTCTTTATCGAACGACGAGAAAATGGTACCCTAAGTCAAATGAAATGCATTTATATAAAATGAAAAAAAAAAAACTGGCTCTGCCCAGTTACGTGAGACAAAACTGTTCAAATATTTATTTTTTATATTTATTTCGTAGAATATCCTTGATTTGGAGAAGACCATGCTTTCTCAAGAGGTTTCGATACCTGTATATTTTCTCGTTTGGGAAAAAGTACTTCAGAATATAATAAGCAATGTAGACGTGATAACTGCAACGAATGATATTACTTCTTCGAAGAAAGAAACTGCTGTAGATGGTAAGAATATTGATTTATTAATTATTTTCCAGTAGATTGTTACGAGTATTGTAAAGTGGAACCCGTTTTCTGAATGATGAAAATTAATTTGTATTGTTCTAGCTCTTCTCAATTCTGTTTTTGCGATGGGTTATCAAATCGTCGTAAATGCTCCGAAGCCCAGTCCACAAGTACCAGCTTTTATTCCTGTGATACAGGTAATTTACAGTCGCCTAGCGGTGAAGAGAATGTGCGAAATTGTTTAAAGATCATAGAATTATGAATTTCTTAATCCATCATTTAGGGAAAATTACCAGCTTACGGTTATCAAAATACAATGTCACCTACAATCGTTTTGGTTGCTCATTTCGATTCATCGAGTATTGTTCCAGTAGGTATTTCGCAACATCATTTATCTCTAGTAATAATAATATCCGTTTTATTTCAAATTTTCATCTTTATGCCTGCTCAGGAATTATCTTACGGAGCCGACAGTAATGGTTCTGGTGTTGCTATATTACTTGAACTAGCGAGATTATTTTCCAAGTTATATTCGAAAGCCAAAACGCAACCGCGCTACAATTTAGTATTTGTACTTCCCGGAGGAGGTAAATTAAGTTATGTAGGCTCCAAAAAATGGATAGAAGAGCAATCCGAATTGGGCGATCCTAATGATGAATCCAATTTGTTGTTGAAGGTTCGAAAACTAAAATTTCAAAAATTTGGAACTATTATCAATTCCATGTTCTAATGTTCACGTATTAATTTCCAGAATGTAGCTTTTGTTGTATGTTTGGACACTCTGGCTGCAAGTAAAAATATCAATGTTCATGTTTCTAAACCTCCTAAAAATGGAACTGTTGTTACTCGCTTCTTACAAGTTCGCATCTCACTTATTTATTTGTAGTTTACGATTATTTAATGAGAAGACTAACTGAATGGATTTTTAAAAGGAATTAAAAAAAGTAACGTCGGAGAACTCTGCTCAATTCGAAATGATTCATAAGAAAATTAATTTAGCTGAACAAATGTTAGCCTGGGAACATGAACGATTTAGTATGCGCAGGATACCAGCGTTCACTATTTCATCATTGTCAGTGAGTATTCGGCAAATCAATGAGTTTAATTACGATTGAAACTTCAAAACGGTAATTATAATTATTCGTGTCCTTATTAATTCCGCAGAACCATAAAGATTGGAGAAAACATACGATATTTGATTCTTTGGATACAATAAACTATGAAAATTTATATTCGAATGCTAAAATCATAGCAGAGACTCTAGCAAGATTGATGTATGGTTTTTCAGAGTCAGAAATACTCACGATGCATGTTAGTTTCTTTCTTATTACTTAGCTTCAGTGGTAATTTCCCTATATTTAACACTTTTGTTTTCTTTTTGCGTTTCAGAAGGTGGAATTCGATTCACTGATGTATGGGCTGCGTTATGCAGGTTCGCACGCAAGGTCCGCTCAAATTTTGTGCGATAAAGATAATTCTCTAGTCTCTTCTCTATATTATGTCATGAATAGGTAAACTATTGTTACAATTTTTCGTATTTATTCCACGTACAAATAAATTGAAGAGAATGTCCTTGAACAGGTACATGCCTTGTAATATTACCTTAATGCAAGCTGAAAAAACTGATCCTGAGTTTGTCTTTTATGACGTCACCAAGTCCACTGTCAATATCTACAGGTATAGTATAAAATCGTTGAATTAGTAAATGTGAATGGTGTCACATAAATGAGTAGTTTTCTATGCCAGAAAAATCGACAAAAACAGGATCCTTCTAAACGTTAATTTTCTGAGTAAAGCTCTTGTGAACGCTCTATTGTATTGGGCTAAAATAGATTATGAAAGGTTTACGCTTGCTATTTAGTTCATTTGCTAGTAATGAAGAAATATCGCTTTATAAATTGTCGTAAGAGAATTCTGAAGGCTATCCTATTTTTGTATACTCTTTAGCATCATTCCCACGATCTCTTGGTATATTTGTTTTCTGTTTATCTCGAGCTAAAGTTTTATAATTATGAGAAACAATTGTATTCTTTAACCGCGTTTGAAGGAAGTATCTTTTGAAATGGGTTTTTTCGTTGGTTAAGCTTTTCTATCCGATTTGGTAATCATCCTAAGAATGACTATTCACTTTATTATAAACATTTCTGTATGTTTGTACCGAATGATATTTTTCAATTTTTTTCTATTAGTCTTGGTAACAAATTTGATAAATAGCAGCTTATTCTGACATGATGGTCAATATTCGTCTTTGTTGATTCTCTCATCTCTTGACCGTAATTACTTATGAGGGTTTTCTTAATGATTATTTCCGGACTCTGTTTTAATTTTGCAAATAGCTCGACTAATATTAGCGGGTGACCTGAAAATAAACTCATTTCTTATGACTTTGTTTATGACCATATTCGACTTGAGGAAAGAATCTCTGTTTGTATAGCCATTTGGGATTTCAAAATAAAATCTTGCATAGAAATGAATTGAAAAGTTGATGATTTTATTTTGATGTATCAAATTATTCAATTGATCCTGGACTTCCGGTTCCATGGATCTTTCTTGTTTATAACCCTTTTAGTATAATATTCCTATAACCTAGCTAGCTCCTCAAAATTCAGATTTGAAAAGTATCCAGCCATTTTGTGATAGATAATATTGAAATTTCGAAAATGTCTCTTAACATAATTATATTTGCATCATTTCTACCCCAATCAAAATTCGTTCCGAAAATCATTCAGACTCAATTTTTCCGCTTGTTTGATTAATTTTTCGTTTCTTTTATTTCAGCGTGAAACCAGCCGTCTTTGATTTAGTGTTGACGTGTATCATAGCCGCCTACCTAACTCTAGTCTACTTTATGATACAGGTATTAAATGTTTATAATCAAATTTTTATCTTCTTTTGATATAATATTTTGCAGAAGTCCCTTGATTGTTCTGATCTAACAGATCGACTCATATTACTGCTGGCTAGAATTGATATTTTTGTCTTCATTACCACATTTCAAAGGAGAAGGTCCTCGAATCCGTTTCTTGTTTCTTGCTATCACGTCATATTTTTTTAGGGTATCGCGTAAAATAAGGAAAATGGTTATAATATGTACTTTCAGAACATTACATCGAGATCGAATGAAAACAATTGATGATTGAATGAGCTCGAATACAAAAATCTGTTTGAATTCCCTCCTCTCCCACCATCACGTATTTTATAAAAATTTTAGCATATTAAATATTTTCTAAACGAGTAATTTGCTTTCCTCTGGAACCACGATGAATTGATGAAAATAACCCCTATCAAAAAATTTTCATAAATATCAGCAGCTGGAAAGCTACTGATTTTGGCACACTTTTCAGTACCTCAAGCAGCTGATGAGCTACTGTTCAGCTACTGAAACGCACATCATTTAATTTCCCTCCCCCCCTTAATTAATGATATGCGTTTCAGTAGTTGATCAGCAGTTCTTCGGCAGCTTATCAGCTGCTGAAAAACTGTGCCAAATTCGGTACTACTTTTCAGTAGCTGATTTAATCAATTTTTTTGATAGAGACCCTACCAAAACACACAGTTCCGAAAGATCGTCTATTATTCGTTTGGAGAATATTGAATCTTTTGCTAATCAAAAATTTAGAATCTTTTTATTCTTTCAACGAGTGATTGCAATTCTCTGGAATCATGATGATGATAATACTATACAAAACAGGTTGTTCTGCGAGATCTACAATTATTCATTTGGAAAATATTGAATCTCTTACAAATTAAAAAAGAAGATTCAATATTCTTTAAACGAATAATTTGTGATTCTCTGGAACCATGATAATAATAACACTATCAAAACACCAGGTTCTTCCGCCAGGTTGCTTACTATTCATGAGGGAGTTCGTTAGGACTTTTGGTTTGGTATGCAGTGATGAAAGATTCTAGGTACATTTTCATATTCACTTGTTTACTTGTAAATGTGATGTGATTGCGGAAAATAGAACACTAATTTGAATTCAGCGTTGAACATAATTTTCAGAGTCATAAGTTTTTTATCGATACAATCGAGCGATATTCTGATATCGAAACAATTTTTCTTACATAGGATTTTCCATAAGAAAAAGGACAGTACTCATTTTGAAGATAATTTCCTTGGGAATAACGAATAAATAAGAACATTGATATGCGTAAATATCAAGCGGAGACTTTGAGCTTTCTTTCAAGCCATTAACTAGCTGTCTATGTTTTGTATTCGGCGAGAAAATTCAAAATGTAACTGAGAATAATGACGAAATGATATCAGTTGCGGACGTACCTGGAAAAAGGGCATTCGTTTCATGAGATTTAGGATGAACAAACGCTCTTTCTCCAGAAACATTCGTTACTGATAATGTTTCATCATTATTCTCAGTTGCATTTTGAGTTTTCTCGCCAAATACGAAACATAGGCAGCTGGTGAATGGCTTGAAAGAAAGCTCAAAGTCTCCTCTTGATATTCACGCATATCAATGTTCCTATTTATTCGTTATTACGAAGATAATTACAGTATCTTGAAAATGAGTACTGACTTTTCCTTATGGAAAATCCTATGTAAAAAAAACTGTTTACTTTTCCCTAGGAAGTATCGATATCAAAATATCGTTCGATTTCATCGATAGAAAACTCCTCCTAAAGAATACTTGATATTCGTGTGATCGTTCTACAGATCTCGAAAATTCATAATTTTTCCTCTATTTATTTGTCTAAATATTATCGTTTGACAGATTCAAGCAAGGTGAAAGGTGAAAAGTTTACTTAGAAATTTTCCTTACGTGTCTGTACCTGTTTCCTTTCACCTTAGTAGGTACTGAATTGTACCATCACCGATAATATAGATTCAAGCAATTTAAAATTTCTCTCCATCATTTTGTTACTGAATTTCTGGATATTTGATGCTGCCATCTTGACCTTTCTTTTTCTCAATGATTTTCACTAATCTATGAAATCCGCTCACTGCAGTGTCGGAATGATTTTCCGACTACTTTGTTGGTACGCGATAGTAGAGAGTTGAACGAGATACGTACGGACTGATGCAAATCAGACCGTCGCCATGTTAATGAAGTTTAACATCAAATTTCGGGTGGTTTAAAAAATCATATTGATAAAAACGAATCCGTTAATACAATACATAATATGTAACTGATGTTTTGAGGTTTGAAATTCCTACAGACAATACCCAGATTCTTCCTTCTTTGACTTCGTCAACATGGTAACGGTCCTCATCTCATCTTTTGCGGACTCCTATCTTGTATCGTTCCTGAGCAATAGGTTTCAGGTTCAAGCAGAAACTTGGACGTGATCCTCCCCTCCGCTGATCTGTCTTCTTCGATTTGAAAGAGAAAAATCTTAAATTTCCTTTTATCGTCAATATTAATTTCCGTTTTTTTTTTTCAGAAATTTCCGTTGTTATATACAGTTGTTTACACTACTGTGACGCCTAAGAAGAAAGTCTACTGAGGTATGGTATACCTAAAGACCTACAGCGAATGAATTATCGTACCATGGAGATCGCACTGCTGGTTACGAAATTCCTTAGTCCATATCCTTGGCGTGATTAGTTGGTTGCAGCGAAGAAAATCAGTCGCTGGAACGTTGTTAGAAACTCTTATTTTTGCGTTCAAATTTATGAAAATTAAGTCATTCAATTCGAGAGCAATGACCTGTCTTTAATTCGTTTCGAAGAGGTAGGTACCCAATCTACCTCAGCACCCATGTTATCACTTTCAAGAATATTGTAATCACGCATTAATGAAGATGAAATTTTGTTATACTAATTATAAATAAATATTTGAAATTGTCGAAAGAATGTTTCACGAAAAGTAGGAATGATGAAATTCATTGCTACATGTTACATCTTACGTAGTCAAAAACTAGTTGCGAATTTGTGATTCTTTCTTCTGATAGCCGAAAAATAATTATGATGAATGATACATGCGGCGACGATATACCGGTAGTGAATTACGTTGATTATGCATTAATAATGTATACTGGAGAGGATTACATAAAGACTACCACGGCGCGCGGTGTATGTAGAGCATTGTAATAAATTGGACGTGCTTTCTCCAGAAGATAGGAAGAGGCTTGATCATTTTAATCTGTAGAAAGTTACAAAATTGAATGTAACAATCAGTGGACGTTAGTTGATGTGTTCTGCACGTGAATATGGAAATCGTTCGTGCTGGCACTGTAAGTATAACGCGTTGAAAAAGCTAACTCGGGTACAAAATTTTGATTATGTAGCAACCCTCGTAACTGTATACTTGTTGTAGTTCATTATAGTAATCTCAACGTGGTTGCAAACTAGCTTTACTGACGCGGCTGAAGGTGTTAATTTCTTCGACTTCTGGCCTTCCTCTACGAAAGATAATCAACGTATTTCGTTTAGTCCGGAAGACGGTAAGAAATTCCGTAGATCGTTTGAACAGAAATATGGACCGCGAGGAAAATTGTTGATCGAATCGATGGGTCAAGGGACGGCGGTCTTGATCCCACAAGTGGTATGTCTGTTATCGATTGTCTTTTATCGTAGTTTTTGATAAAATTATGACCGTGCAGAGTTCGCAAATTTGGTCTATGGTACTTATTAAAAGTTTAATGGCGTTTATGAAAGAGAATACTTTGGATCACCTCTTATAAATTTAAGGGGGAACGACTTATATTTGTGTCGTCGGCGAGTGGATCGCGTTGAAATTTTATGTTTGGGTTTTCCGAAAAACAAAACGTCCACCGGCCGGCAAACCAAGGAGATCAAAAATTTTCCAAGTCCTCCTTCCATCGTGTACACTAGTATAAAGCTAGTATAATTACTAAGAGGGGTCCTAGCCAAATCTCAAGTCCAGTGTACTGTATGTTGGCATTAGCTTATTATAATTCTCTTGTTTTTAATAGTAGGTACCTATTATACTTTTTCAAGTCTACCTCCTGTCGCATACAGTAATTATATAGCATGGAGGCAGGGTGGGGCAGAAAGATATTATGTACCACTTAAATGGGAGTTTGCGCTGAATCTGACGCAGCACAAAAACGCAAAACGTTAGAAGTATAGTTTAAATGTGCAAAATTTGTATCTCAATTTCATCTTCAATTTACGACATTTATCCGAAGTTTCCACAACTTTTTTGAGTCGTGTTATAGACCCAAATAAGGCAAAAATTGACTAATTTGCCCAAATTCTCAAAAATTAAAAATTGTTCAAACTCGCATACTTTATCTGATTTGAAATACCTAAATAACCCCATAAAGCTTGAAAAAGGGGAATTTTTCAATTTCTATTAGTCAATTTTTGGCCCATTTTGGTCCATAACTCGGCTCAGAAAAGTTGTAGAAACTTCGGATGTGGCTCAAATTAAAGATAAAATTGAGATACAAATTTCGTACATTTAAACCATACTTCTTACGTTTTGCGTTTTCGCGCTACAACAGATTTAGCGCAAACTCCCATTTAACTGGTAACATCTTTTTGCCCCACCCTATGTAGCCTGATCAAAATAGCTCCTCCAAGTAAGTAAATATGCAATGTTCCATACACCAATTGGCTTGGCCCCTTTAATTAGCCAGATATGCAACGCTTCAAACACCATGAGACTCAATTAATGGCCCTTCCAAAATAACCTGTAAAACAGGTTCCCTGCCTCCCCCCTCATTTAACTCCATTAAAAAACCCGTAAATTTTAACAGAGAGCCTGTTTTATTGGGGGGGGGGGGACTCCCGGAAAAATGTCCGCCATTCGCCGCCCAAAAGGCAACATGAAAATTTTTCCAAGTCCCTTGGAAGTCAGTGAGTATAGCCTAATGAGAATAGCTCCTCCAGGTAACTAGATATGCAATGCTTCATACGCCAATTTGCTTAATCCCTTCAATGAGCCAGATATGCAATGCGTCAAACACCCTCCCCCCCATCCTTCAATAAATTCCAAGTGCCCTTTGTATCATATTGCAGCACTGATAGCCTGATTGAAATATCTCCTTCAAGTAACTAGATATGCAATACTCTGTACACCAATTGGCTTAGCCCCTTCACTGAGCCAGACTCATGAATCAGGTTCCCTGCTTCCCCTTATTTAATTCCGTTAAAAACCCATAAGTTGTTTTGTTGTATTTTTCTACTCCATTTTGTCATTTGATTACCGGTTCATGTTCTCATGTAATCAAGATCAACATTTGGTAAATAAAGAAATGTGTTGCCAAACCTCGAATTAGAAAAGTTCAGGAAGGGAATAGAAAATTATACATGATGAGAACCCTGATTGAGAGAAATAAACGAATGAAACAGCATTTATTTACATGCAATTAACATAATTTTAATTCTTCACCTAAAACGACATAATGAATTCGCTTGAGCGTTCTATTTACGTTGATTATGTAGGAATGAGAGACCTGTAGTACAGCTCGTCGCAAACAACTACGGCGTGCATCCCGGGGTTAAGTGCTCGGCACCTACCTGACTCTATAAATTGGATCTTGTATTCCAACTTATGTGTTATGGTTTTTTCATACATTTTAAATTAGATGTAAAATCATTATCGGATAGTCGTCTCATTTTTTCCGAAAGATAAATGGTATTCATTTTCCGAAGAAACGATGAGCAGTGACTATCAGAACCGTTAGAACAATGCAATATACTGTATTATATCGAAAACAAAAACTTTAAATTATATTCCTCTCATTTCCAGAGCAAAAGTAAAAGTATTGGAATCAACAATGGAACGAAACATATTTTGAAAATACAGAAGAGAACTAGTCAACCCCAGACATCAAGTTTGCCGACGACGGAAATTCTTTCTTCATCGACGATATCGACGACCACAAAATCCAATTAATCCAACTCCGCAGAAATTGTGTCCGGAGTCCTTAATTTGCGCTCGTCTATAAACAAACACATAAGTAATGCATATGATGCAGAAAAGAGCATTCATGTAGATCTTCGATATCAAAAGTTCTATTTTCGACATTCCTTAGTATTATCGATGGAAGTAATAAGGTATACCCATCAAATACACTTTCCCAAGTTTATATACCGGAAAAATTTTGAAAAAATATTGACGTGAACTCGAAGAAGTGTTAAGAAAGTTAACCCTTCTCCTCCAATGCTTAAAGAATTTGTGACGAACGGACGAAGACTTGTTTCTGTATACCTATAGCCTCCTTCCTGCCACCCCCCCCCCAAAAAAAAATCTGTGCGCTTGTATATCTTAAAGAGAAATAAATTTAGGAAAAAGAATAAAATTATATTTACTTGCGTTTGGTGGTGTAGATAGAATTTTTCATTAGAAAAAAAATATTCTTGGTTTCTAGGAAAAAATGCACTCCTTCTCTTTTTTACATTGACTCTCTCAGAAAAAAATCGTACTATGAGAAAAGAGTTTTCTCTTTTCTTCTATCTTAGCCATTGCATGTTTTCATATCTTTGAGAAAGCTTGTTTGTGATTTTGTAATTTTTCATTTTTGTTAAGACATAATTTTTCAGCCATAAGTATTGTGTTTTTTTTTTTTTAGGCCTATTACTAATAGCGAGTAAAACTCATTGTAAATGGCGGTTTCCGTATTTTTATGTAATCAAGAACCTCAAAATGATATGAACTTCCATCCAAATTGAAGATTTGATAGAGAGAATAAATTTTTCTTCTTTTGTTGTACTTTTTTCGATTTAGTCGTAGCGATTCAATTAACAGTTATGTGGCATTGTTTCCATTGCCGTATTCATTTTGCATTATATTTCATCATACTGGTATGTGTCCAGTCGATTACTTACATACCCATTAAATAAATCAAACTGTCAAACACTTGCTCGTATAATTAAAAAGGAATTAACGCGAAAAATAGGTATATTTCTTGGCTTACATAAACGTGAGGCTTTTATCGACAAAACCGTCATTATCAAACAATCGACAATGATAACGTAATGGAAGAAGGAGGAAGAAGTAGGCGACAGGTACAAATAAGCAAATCAAAACTTTACAAGTCGACGTAGCGCAGTATTGAGGTGATTCGCCAAATACTATCATGATGACTTCATTTTCAACGACCGAACGGTTGATCAGGTCATATACGCGTGGTGGTGTTTCATCTTTTCGATCACAATACCTACTAATGCCAGCCGACGACGAGCGTTACTCTCATTATGGAGAATTGTTTCATCCCCGCCTTGGTGCGATTCTTCCAACAGGCCAAATGTCACCTATTTTAGAGGTGAGGTTATAGGGAGGCAAGGAAAGAGAACTAACCTTTACTTCTGATTTGTCCGGGCGGGAGGAGGGAACGTTGTAGTCCTCTGAAGAGCAATTTTGATTTCTTTCTTGCGAACAAGACTCTCGACATCAATGTGGATTCTATTAATGTGGGCCAAGCGTTTCATGATGGAGATCTCTTTCTCGCGGCCTTGGGGCGTGAGAGAGAGGCTGGCCAGGCGATGGATGAAAGAATGAAAAACCGCTATTTTATGGGGAATGGGCAATAGGATGACCCGTTGATAAGGATGTCAGTGGTCGTGTCTTTCCTATAAAAGTCAATCTCAACACCGTCGTTAGAGATAGAGAGAGTGATGTCAAGGAAGTTTAGGATAGGGCCTCCGATCTCAACAGTGAACCTAATGGAAGGATACAAGGAGTTCATAAACTCGAGGAGGTCATGAAGCTCCTTTATCGGTCCAGTCCAGACACACGGTATGTCATCGATGTACCTGCGCCGGAGAAACACATTATTGAGGAGGGGAAGCCCTGACTAAAAAATGTCGTCCTCCAATTTGCACATGAATACTTCGGAGATGAGGAACCCCAAAAGAGACCCGATAGGGATACCAAAGTTTGGAGGGAGACTGTACATGGAGTCATTGAACTGACATATGTTAGGGCTGAGGCAACACCAAAGAAGGGATTGAAACTCGGAAATCAATGGCAGGGAGATATTAGCCTCATGGAGTAATTCATCTATGCGCTCACAAGTAGGTTGAAGGGGGACGTGAGGAGATAATCCTTCCACATCAAAAGAAACACGAGTGCTTCCAAAAGGAGGGGTATTCGTGAGTACCTGTGAAAGTTCAACAGAATTAGAAATTTTTATTAAGGAGAAATTTATATATGGTACTTTTAATTTCACAAATTAATATTTTATTTTAAATCATATCAATGATATAAAAATTGATAATTCTATTATTTTTAATAATATAAAATATTGATCATTTTTTATTCTTTTTGTTTCAAGATTTTATAAAAATTTAAATTACCGGTAATACCTAATTAATTTTATAAATATTAATATTTAAATTGATAAAAATTTATTTATAAAATCATTTTAATAAATTTTTATAATTATATTAAATATTTATTTAAAAAAATTATCAAGTCAAGTTAATAATTTAAAATATTAAAATTTTGAATTTAGGAAAATAATTATTTTAGAGATACTTATTAAAAATTTTTGATAATTTTTTATTGTAATAATTATCAATTTGAATTATATTTAACATAATTTAATAAAAATTTTAATTAAAAAATTTTGAATTAATTTACAAAATTAATATTATATACTTATTATATAAAATTTAATCAATGAATTTCACAAAAATTTTTATTTCTTAGTTTATTAAAAACATATTTTAATGATAATTTATATTAAAGATTTCTGCTCAATGATTAATTAATTGAATTGCTGTAATATATTGATTATACAAAGGTAGCATATTATTAGTATTTTAATTGGATACTGGATTGAATGAATAAATGAATAAATATTTCACTAAATCAATTTATATAAATTATTATTAAATTAAAAATAATTTAATATTAATTAAACACAAAAAGACCTTAAAAATTTTATTTATAAATTAATATTTACATTTTTAAATTTTATTGGGATAATATAAAATTTTAATCTTTTATTAATAAATTTAAAATTACTTTCAGGATAACAGGATGATTAAATACTTAAATTTATTCTTAGTTTATTACCTTGATGTTGAATAAATAAAGTTATATTAAAAGAATTTTTATAAAATTAATCTGTTTGATTAAAATTTTATTACATGATTTGAGTTTAGATCGATGTAAATTAGATTGGATTTAATCTTAATTAAATTTTATATTATTGTACGAAAGGATTAATTATAATTTAAATATAATTATTTAATATTTAAATTTAAAATTTAATATAAAAATCATTTTTAAATAATAAAATTATTTTGGAAGTCAGTAACAGATTTGAACCAAATATCGAGGTATTTAGCTAACTTGTAAGGGGGGGGGGGGGACGAAATAAACGAAACTACTGGGCGCGTACAGGGGAATCTGCCTTATGGATTTTTGAACACCGTAGAGACGGGGAGGAATTGGATTAGGAACTAGCACGGCTTTTTTCAAGGGTTCCTTATCAAAGATGTACTTACTTTTGTTAACCCCTGACCGGACTGCGGTATTATACTTATTCAAGTTGAATTCGAGTGCTCGAACCGTGCCAATGGAAGTTAGGCATTCATGGAACTTGTTATCATATGGCCGATTCATCCATGAGTACAACGGTGTTTCCTTTATCGGCTTTGGTGATCACAATGTCATCATCCTTGATCTTCTTTTTGATGGACTTGAAGGCGTCGTTGAGGTCTTTTTTGCCAACGGGGGTAGGTGTAATATGAATAATATATCAACGACTCTATCGATTATGCCACTGTAAATAAAGGTGGTTTTGTGATAACCAAACCCGCCACCAATTTTTCTTTCACTTTCTTCTCTGACATTGGAGGGAGGGAGTATTTTAAGTAGCACTTGAGCAAATTTTCATCTTCCACGAAAAGGAAAGGTGAAGACTTGTTGATCACTCCTTGGTAGAATTCGTGAGGAACTTGATTTTCGGGTGCAGATAGAGTCTGTCAGTGTAGCTTCGGCTAGGTATTTCTTTCTTTTTTTTCCAAGGAATCGAGTTTCCGGCACTTTACCTCGTTAATCCGATTGCGGGATTTCTGCTGTACTTCCTCAATTTTCATGACAGAACAACCTAATTCGGATCGGTCCATGGTTTGGCACAGTCGGAGATGGGTTGCATACGCAAGTTCTGTCGTGCTGTTGAGTTTTCCATACCATTTCCGAATTTCCATTTGCTTGAGATCGATAGTTTGATTTGTTGAAAATGTCTCGTAAGATAACTGATCTTGATCTTTTACTTCGTACATGTATCATGTCTCTGTACCTAATAGGACCACCCCACTTTTTTCACTTATTTTTTAGGTACGTTCCTTGTTGGTTTTCTTTCTGCGTTGCGTGATGTTGAGTGATGGAGTTTGATGAAAAGTTTATGCATAAAGGCTTCTTATAATTCATGAGATTACGGTAGGTATTGAGAGTGGAGGATAATAATATGAAAAATTTCTTCAACAAGGAACGTAATTTACGAAATTGCAAAGAGAAAGATAAAAATGAAAGATTGGTTCACAAGGGTATAGGTACCTAAAATACTTTACTTACTCCCAGTATCACGGAAAATTTATTGCCAGTTTTCCTAGGAAAATTGGAATCACGTGCGAGGCGCACAGGTAGGGTAAATTAATGAGTTTTAGTGACTTTTACAGCTACTCAGCTATCGGACACGTGGATAGCGCAATTATTACTAAATGCTTAGGTACCGAGGTATCTATATCTATCGCTCATCGAAATTTTTTCATTTCTTCGTAGTTACGTACACACATGATTCGCTTCGATCAATTTCCATCGCAATAGTTCGCTCCTTAATTATTTCTCGTTAATCCGCAAATAATTTTGAGGAACGGTTGGGATACGTCATCCCACTTAAAAATCTCGAAAATAAACACCGTCATCCAAATTTCTTCCATGGTACCAGTAAAGGCTCATATGTAGTGTGTCCCATGGTACATCACTAGGAAATGCGGCTTTAAATTCATTGTAGTTTTTGTACCACTGTCCGAGTATCAATTCATAACTCAAAAAGTTGTTTCTTATCGAACAGAATATTTGAAGTAGATAGGTATTGTAGTTTCGAATTCATACGGTCTCTGATAATTTTTAAATACCATAGACTAGGTGTACCTCTATAAAAAAAGACAGCAATTATCTTAGACTCTGTGAAATTCAAGAAAATAAGTAGCTGCTGTTTCAACCAATAATGTTGAACCAATGCATTCCTAAGATCTATAACCAATTATTAAATTAAAGAAACTCCTTTGATTATAGAAAAATTTCTTTATTATTTTTTTTCTTTCATCCACACCAATTATATAATGTCAAAAGTCCTACAACACGTACAATAGATCACGAAATCCTTAAAATGTTCCAAAAAAAAAAAAGAAAAATAGATAGAAAGAAAAACATTTACATTACAAATAAACGATTGAACAAACAATATGACGAAGCAAATGTTTCAATGAACTTCTTTTATTGAACAATTGATAGCCACAAGACGAATACGAACTAAATAATATGATCTTTAAGTAAGATCATGTAGAATTTTTTTCAATGAAAATCATAGATAATTTTCTTTTCTCATTCTTTTAAAAATTAAATGAATAACAATCATTGTATTTTATTGCACATTATTGCCGGCCATTTTTCAATTCATCTTGTCCTATAAAGTATATCTCGATGCAAGTAATCTCTTCATAAGAATCATTTTCATACCAGTTACAGGCATTTTATTATTATTATCAATCATTATTATTATAATTTCATTATCAAAATAACAAACTCCTATTACTTATTATAGTTTTCTTTTTCTCATCATTAAAGTATTATCATCGTCATTCTATTGATATTATCTCTTTCTATTTCTTATATTTCTGTAGTATACAATCACTTGTACAAGAAAAAAATTAATGCTATATAGGAACTAACTAAAAATAAAAAACGAGAACAAAATAGTAATATTGAATTTTTTTACTTGTGATTCACGAGCTTATACTTCATGAATATTTACAAAAAGAATAAAAATTTATACTAGTAGTAATAATTTTTTCCCACTTATAACATTAACGTGTAATAACAAAACAAATTGGAACAAATTATAGTGTATAGCAACAAAACAAAACCATTATATCTCACAACAACCCACCAAACTTCACTAATAGATTTTACTCATTTCACTGAATGGATCAGTAATTACTAGCGATCCATCAATTATTTCCCCTTTTCGTTTATTGGAATAAGAAAAAAGATTGTGCGACATCATTAGATTTCGAAGGGTTAGATGAAATATCTACATTAGTGCGCGATTTCCGGCCAAGAAACGTAGTACGCATTCGTAAAAGGCAATTATGACATAATAATTAACCTTAAGACATAAATACCTTACACATTAAATTACTCCTTAATGATAAATTTTCATAATATAACCGTATAATTGCTCGAACAATTCAATTTACAAAATTTTAAATAAAAGCTGTAAATTTCCTTTTCGATTTTCGGGGAGAGGTGAGAAGAATTTTACTAAATTTCGAGACATGTATACATAGGAAGAGAAAAAACATCAACATTAACATAGGTATAAGAAATGAGAAACGAAACAAATTAAGAGGATCACAATTATATGTAAACGAAAATTACACTCTCAGCAAAATATAATATTATACCGAGATATTGATAAGTAAAATTATGTATGATCGAAAATATGTTTGTACTTTTACCATAACGTAATTTTCTTTCTTAGAAGTTATACCAGCTAAAATGAATAATTTTTAATAAAAAATAAAAAATTTAATATTTGAAATGAAAAACGAAAAGAAAAGAAAAATGAATAGCTAGTATATAATAACAAAATAAAATGATAACACGAGAATTGTTATAATAGTTGACTACACATTTCAACGAGATATTTGATGGAACTAACTTAAAATTAGGATAGGTATAAAATCAAAGAAAAAAAAAAATTAAACCACAATCATCTTTCATTTAGACTTTTCACTCATTTATTCTCACATTTATTAAAACAAACACCTTCATTTTACGTTATCATCATTCAAAAAAAAGAAATAATTAAAGAAAAAGAAAAAAAATTAAGATTACTCTTATAATTATATTTACATTAAGAGACTTGGGTCGTTTTCAAACAATCGTTCTATCGTTAAGCATCCAACACACACCAAGTACAGCAATGTATGAAGCTGTAATATCATCTCCACAGAAATAGGTATTCAAAACTGACACGATAGATACCAACGAGAACTTTTAATCGTTCCCAGAGTTGTTAACGATCAGCATATTTCATCGACACTTGAAATGATAAGATTTCGCGGAAATATCAGACACGTCCGTACTTCACATGGGTGGCATGTTCGACGACTGAACCGACAAAACAATTGTAAACAACTCCGAAAGACTCTTTCTGGTAACTGTTCTCCATATTTATTCCATATAAATGCAATACTTAGTTTCTATATCTAAGAAACTAAATAATTGCTAAAATTATAATTAAACGCTTAGATTTACGGAAGGGCATATTTAACAAATAGTAAATAAGTTTGATGAGGACAGGAGAGGGAGGGGGATAGAAGGAAAACTTAGTATTTAACAATTCTTATATCTTAGAGGAGTCCCCCGCACTGTACAAGACAAAAATTATAAAATTAGATAATCATGATACAAATAAAAGCCCATTTAAACTGATGTGCATTATGAATAGGATTTGGCAGAACACTGTTGAAGAAATTTGCTAATGAATGCCTTCGAGCGGCGAATAAGATTTATATTGATATAAATCTGGCCCACCATAGCCGTATAGCAATTTCCCTCGGCCATTCTCATCGTAGTATGGATATCGATAGTTCGGTCTGAAACATAGAAAAATATACAGATAAATACCCAGTTTATGTATAAAATACATGCTTCTTCTAACGAATATATTCAGTATCTATATTTTATGTTCTCGTGTCGACAAGGAATAGAAAAAAATTGTAAAAAATTCCGACTCTTTTTTTTCAATATGATCCGCAACTCATAACCCGCACGTGTAGGTGAATGCATACACGTGCTCTTCAATTCTCTCTTGGTTGCACGTTCACAAATCATGTTCGCGCTGTACAATGTCCCAGCACGTCATACATGACCAAGCGCAGTGTAATAAAAACTTTCACCATTTCCACTTCTGTCCAAGCGATGGTTATAAATTCGCCGGACGCAGAACTGCAAAGAATTACAATGATCTTTTTTTTTTTCATCCGAAAATTTAGTTTGGAGTAAAAATCTCGAATCCGGTGCATGTGTGTATACCTACAGAATTTCCGAGGGAGAAATCATTTTTCTGGAATCAATTCTAAAGCATACCTTTTCAAGGGCAAAACGACTCAACCACTCAGAATTCAATCTGCGTAAGCTATCAGTGAACAGGGTGCTACTGGTTGGCCTTGACCCACATTAAAACTAAAATATCACCACGCATACAAGTCTCATAAAATTTTTCGAACGATTTTCCTTTTCGTGAAAACGTACGATTGTAGTGGACTTTTCTACGGTTCAAAAATTTCAAAATTATCCTGTACCCTAACGGTGAATTTTGCGACGTTGCCCTAAGCCCAATGTATTCAAAATAATTATGTTCAGAATTTCTTTGAAACCAGCAAAAATTAAGTGCTCTGTAATTTGATGTTTAAGGGGATCGTAATCTGTAACGGAGGAAGTGTTTGAAAATGTGGTCACGTGCGAAAATCGAATGCCAAGACATTTTTACATAACATTCACAGAACTAAAAGCAGTACGATGTACAAACGATGAGAATGGACTAAATTTTATGTATATAACTTATTTTTCTAAGAAAGTACAAACTTATATAAATCGTAGGTGAATCGCGCTATTTTTATAACCGAAGTTCAAAGAATATCGATTCGTAAATTTTCTTCACGGTGGACGCTATAAGCTTTAGCGCGTATTCCACCACCAATTCGAACACAATTAAAGAACCTACACTACTCAAAAATGCCATACTCAAATACCCGTGATAGGTACAAATATTTTTGAAATGAGTTTTTGACTTATTTTGAACTGAAGAAACAGAATGACACCGTTGATTTAAGCGAAACAGAATATTAACTGCATGTACGAGTAAACAAGACGCCGTGCAAAACTCAAGTTACTGGGCAACTCGTTGCATGAGTGATGATGAATAAATTAGAAAATAAGTCTCACTCCGATTCGTTTTTTTTTTTTCTAACCTTGATACGATATTGTAAACGCTTGTATAATTTTTTCCCTCGTTTATATTAAACATAAGAAGTCGACGTCGGGAAAGAAAAATGGTGTCATTTGCACACGTGTAAAAGTTCTCGAGCAATGAATTCAAAACGACGACAAAGTCGAACATAATATGAAAGATTACTACGGGCTTGAGTCATTACTAATTCGAAAATTTACCAAAAAAATGACACCATCGAAAGAACATGAGCTAAAGGCAAGCAGATCTCTACTAGAGACATGTTGTGTGGCATTTTTTACCATTGCTTCATATCGCTCTGATTTCAGCCTAGTGTCTTAGGCTACACTGACTAGCTCACTTACTCCGCTTGTTGGCCCTGAGTCGCAAATTTTACTGATATACTAAACGCCACGAGTCCGTGACAAACATTTTGGTTCCATACCAGAGGAGGGAGTTTTCCACCCTACAGATATCATTGGGATTTCGTTGAGCTCAAAAACCCAAAAATAATGGAAGAGATCGTGAATTGGAACTCCTCCAATACAACCACACTTTTTACGGCGAGTAAAAAGGACTATAAGCGCTGGGATCTATACTGCCACCAAGACTGGCGGGGATATTCATAAATAATATGAGCGATATTCTGCCGTACAAAGTTGAATTGACGTATATCCAAAATGATGAATACGAGGAAAAGAGGTTATGGGTATACTTAATCATAGCCTCTTTTTCTCGTATTCATTATTTGCATATACGTCAATTCAACTTTGCATGGCAGTATTAAAAGACAACCAGTTCAGAAACTTGATCAGACACTGAGCTAGATACGTAGATGATGATATCTTAATTGTGGGGTTAGCCACTCGTCAACAGGTGGATCAATTCTTTCTGGAAACGAATGCGAGTAATAAGAGCATGAAATTCCTAGTGGAAAAAGGTAATAGGACCATCAACTATTTGGATCCAATTCTGACATAGGAATCCAACAAGATACGATAGAAAATCTACGGAAAGCCAGCGTACACGTACACCGAGACCACCACCTCAAAAGACTTCTGTCATCACCCCCGAAACAAGTTAGCGAGCCATTTTTTATTCTCTCGAACAAGGAAGGAAGAGAGAAATTGACGTACCAATTCGGGAATTCTTCAATTGAGTCCCATATTGTCTAATTGAGTCCGCCTTTTATCCTAATCGAGTCCTGACGGATGGTTTTATTGAGTCCCGGGTAGTATATCAATTGAGTCCCATAAATAATATAAATCAAAGAACGAGTAGTCGAGTACCTACTTTCCCGCAAAATTAACAAACTGGGTACTCGTACCGTCACGTATACAATGTATTTGTGCATTTGTGGCCGAAGTAATGTGTAGGTACCTATTCGAGGGTGATTAAGCGAGCGAGTTTCAGCAGCCTGAAAAAGTTAGTGTCTTCGAATCGCAGTAAGTTGAACCTTGTAGAATATTGCGATGCAGTGCAGAGTAAACCTTTCGTCTTCGAATGTGCAGGTGATATTCATAATATCCCAGTGTTGAAAATGGCTTCGTACGAAATGCTGAGTGAAAAACTGAAGAAAATAATAGTGATTGATAACTAAGAAACTAGCAAAGAACGTGAAAAGATTTTGCTGTTGTGTTAACATAAGTGATGCGCCCTGTGAAATCATACCAGATGTCGGAAAAAAAGTTTGACGGAAAATAGCGGATTTCAAAAGAGGAGGTTCTAAGCTTAAAACGCAAATCCCTAGCGTTAATACAGCCCAAGATACGCCTTTTCAAAGTTGAAGCACAGAAAATTGTAATTTTGAGAAAAACGGAAGTTTTTAGTAGCAAATTATACACAAAAAAATTGATATCTCGGCTTCTAGTGCTCATATCGGGCTGAAATCTTGGTATAATGTTCAGGAATTATGTACCTACATCGAGCTTACAAAACCAGGAAGCTGTGAAAGCACAATAACGTGCAAAAACTTGTCATCGGCTCACCTAAAACCCAAGCTGCCGACATCTGGTATGTTATGGGTAAAGCGGACTACCAAGAGCAATATTCATTCATAAACGCATCGTTGACGACTTCTTCAATTGGTACGTGGTTCCCAGACATGTCACGCGAATAAATCCGTCAAAATATGAAAATCGAATTTTTGGAGGGGAGGACCCGTTTTGTGCTGTAACTCGAGATTTACTTTTCCGACATCTGGTATGATTTCACAGGGCGCATTACATACGTAAAAGTTACATTAAAGTTAGTGAATACGGTGAAATTATTCAACAGCCGACGGAACACAATCACAAATCATACGACGAAGGAGAATTGGCCGTGCGACATAGAATTAGTAACGCTGTGAAAAGGAAGGAAGCGACAGACATATGTGAGAAACCAGCAAAGTCAATATGTCGAGGGATAACCGAGAATATCGATATAGATTCTACATTAACTCTGCATGACATAGACTTGATACGGTAGAATGTTCACACTAGTCGACGAAAGGATAGACCACCGCAACCGAAGCGAAAGGAAGACGTTTGTTCGTACCTTCGAGCCCTGGCTCTCGTAACAAATAGGAAAGAAGAGTTCTTCATGAGTTCTGTAAGTGATGAAGACATAGTAATATTCACTTGCGATAAAAATTTGAAATTTCTACAAAGTGCTGACGGAACATTTGTGTATACAGTATACCTCTCGTCTTCGTATTATTGGGCAGTAAGCAAACTGAAATGTATCACGAAGCGTTCACTAGGAGCAATTTGTAGCCGGAAAAATGTCAGCGTTTGACTCCGGCCATATAGATGTACTAACTTTCATTAGAGCCGTCAGTTATATAAATTTTTGCCAAAAGAGAAATTGTAACTATATATTCAGATGTACGTACTTATTCTCAAGAAGTTCATTTCTTAAAGAAATTTTTACCTGAAAATTCTAATGCTATAAGTAATTGATATGCATTAGATTCATTTTTTATTTACCGTAATACATAATTCATTCATGCGAAATATTTGGGACTCAATTGATATACAGCATCGGACTCAATCAGAGCACATCATAAATTTAGACGGGACTCCATTCGGCCATGGCTTGGACTCAATTAGACAATATGGGACTCAATTGTAGTGTGGCCACGAATTCTCCTTGTGCAGGAACACTTCTGAACCCTCCTGGAAGCTGTGTCCGTTGGCGATTCGATGGTCTGCGAATGCCAAATCTCTCACTCTACCCTTGTTCATCGACTCTTATCTTCAGTTGGCGGCCAGTCTCCTCGATGTAAACACCCTTACAACACCTATATTCTAACCTACACACCCCACTCTTCTCATCTTCAGGAATTCGATCTTTAAACTTGACAAACAATCCTTTGACAATAAAAAGGTTGTAGAACGCAGGCCAAAGACGAAGGGGCCGGTCTAATTGAAGAAAAAATTTTTCCAGGAATGGGAGTCTAATCCATCATAGTTTTTCGCGGCTGATAATACGGGGGTGGGAGGTGGTAGAGTGGAGGCTTTTCCTAGTGATCTTCCCACACACCATCGCGTCTGTGTCCAAATAAATCTCTTTCACTCTGGCCAGATGTTTTATGGTCAAAAGCAGTCCGACTCATGAGGAATGTCTCAGTCTATGGAGTACGCTGTCAAACGCGGCACATTTATGGGCAAAGATCAGAATCACGACTCTTGGACTAAAACATCGGTCTCTTTTTCCGTCGATGACGTACTTTTCTAATTTATGATGTCATGATGAGAAAGCGGAGGGGGGGGGGGGAAGTCGCGCCGGTTTTTCCACGATTAGTCTCAATTTTATAAGGATGTAAAATTCTAAAAAAAAGCTGCTTTGTTGTTCTTAGAGACTATCAGAGGGTTTAGAGGATCTCAATCCATGAAAAAAATGCTCTGTCGTGATGAGGATCATGTTTCATGTCTGTTCACGTAATCCCTCCGAACACCGACTCGTCCATCTTAAAAGGTTTACTTCTGCCTAATATATTTCAGGCTTCATTGATGAGCTTCTCTTCGCCTAGTATAGCTTAGTATAAGTCTGGACCTTATGAACTTATAGACATAGGCCTACTTCAGCTATGAATTTAAATAAACCTGGAGTAAGCTAGACAGTATACTAGGATTCTCAAACAGGCATAATACACCTGATAATATACGCCTAGTATAAAGTTAGCATGAAATGAGTACATTTCATAGAATCGCCATGTCTTCGACCGGAAGGGAGATGGCCTCGTGAGATCGAAAATTTCCCTCAGACCGAAATCCGAGGTGCGTCGCCATATACTGGATATTGAGTCCATTAAATCCTAATATACAGCATGTTGGGCCTGGTGTATCCTAGAATACGGTTTGTCAAGTCTAGTACGGAGGGAGAAAATGTAACCGCTTTCAACGGGAGCCGGGGCCTTGCAAAATCCAACATTTTCTGAGATTTTCTGAGGTACCTACGAGATCTAAGGTGTCGCTATCCATAACGAGTGGAGATGGGTGCCTCGTAGGATTTAAATTTTGTTCTGGGATTCTGAATTAGTTTAGGGGTAGAGAAAAGATATGGAACATGACAAAAAAATATGCATCAATTTGTCGAGAGCTCAATGCCCGTTCGGACTAGGAGATTTTTTCGGCATATTTCCTTCTCCTTCATTATGTAGGTACTATGTACATTTCCTCCTCTCGATATCGGTTTGGATTGATTTATACGTCTCTCTTCTAGTTAATCATTCAGAGCTATGATTGAGTAATACTTATGTACTCACCTTTCGAAATAAGGAAAATTTGGAGCCCGCGGCGTTAGAGTGCCCTGGGCTCCATTATCCATTAACATGATCACAACGAATGTCAGCAATAAAACGGACACCTGAAACATACAAAATAACAAATTTCCATAAAAGTCGGATCTTATATTGCTTAAGTAACAACAACAAGAAATAAAGAACTTCAATTGGCATTCAATACGCATTCGTCCGAATTATCGTTTACCTTTTTATAATGAGGGGTGGGGGGCAGGTAGAGCTCATTCAAAATGAAAAGGTGGAGTAATTCTTCATTGTATCTTGCGGAGGGCGAACATGCAACATAATCTTATTCTAAAACAGTTGTAGTGTCAACCCAATAACACCAGTAAGTCAGAGGCGTCGCAAGAACTTTGAGAGCCCTAGGTGAAGACACTTTTCAAGAATTGAACAAATCTCCTCTCCCTGTACTTTTGCCCTGGTTTTTTAACCCACAAATTTAGCGGCTAGTAGGGGCCGGTCGCTAAAATAATGCAGAAGTCGCTAAAATTGAAGGGCCTTAGGCGACCTACTATTGTGCCTTGCGTACTTCTCAGCTTCATATAAGATTATTTGACTGACTAGCTCACGGGCTGACTTGCACCCTCCGCTCTTCGTCCCTCCCCCACCGATATTTATAGATAGATAGATGTTTTTCATTTCCCTACCACTGAGCCGAAGGCTCGTGTAATTTTTTTATAAGCCTTGAATAGTGTGCGTTTAGCCTCGAGTATACCTAAACTTAGTATACTAGGGAGGTCAAACACTGTTGGCTAGGCTACATAGTTCGTCCCGTCATAGCAAAGTCTTTTACAGAGAGGTACAATTCCAGTTTGTTTACTTGAAGTTCGTTGAACTCGAATTCGGTTGAAAGCACCCATAAGACATTTCTAAGTCCCGAAAATCTTCAAAAAGAATCTAGTAAAACGTCACTCGTGCTGAAAGATGATCTTGTCAAAGAATTTTTTCCAAATCACCGTACTTATCGATCACATCAGTCAACATTTTCTTGGGAAGTCTATATTGTATAGCTATTAAGCGTAACGTAGACATAAGTACACACGTAAAACGGACGAAGGAACCTTGAGATAAAATTTTTGGCACACGTTGATCGTCACAACGGTAGTTACGTCACAAATAATTAGCAATCGTACAAATAAATCATATACAGTCGAGCGTCTCGTATTCGAACAAAATGAAAAAAACTTGCGACGTCGATGCATAATACCAGACGGAAATTGAAAATGAACTTTAAAGAGTAAATGCATCGTGTCATACGCATATAACCCACACGCATATGATAATACTGAACTTCGCTTACTAAATGTTCGTGTGACATTCGGGGATGCATTTCTGGTGATGAAATTCTCATACTTATCGCTGGCATTTCCTTGGCCCGCAAACGGTGCAAAGGTCATAAACATTATACTATGTACCCTTACTACAACGTCAGCACTGCTACACAGCGTGCAGGAACAGCTGACAAAAATGACTGGGTTAGGAAATAATAGCGGCAATTTCGCCTGCGTGATATTGAACGTACACGGTTAAGTAGATAGTTACACTCGTTTACGCTGCACTGAATATAATGAACCACGAACGCGACAATAAGATACAGGTCGAACTCATTACATTTACATGTATACTATGGTGAACGGCGTTGAAAAGGGAACGTCGACTTATCAGCGATCCTTGTTTATTAAAGGAAGATTTAGGCGCGGAAGTTCGAGAAATCGGCGCATTTTAAATGAAATGCCACGTTAAAGGAACGAGAATGAACAATCAGAGACTCGTCAAAAAAATTAATTATGCATTCGATTACCTATACGTTCTTGACTACTTTTTATAGAAATTGGTGTCTTATCTACAAGAAAACTAATACTACAACCCCCTCTCTCTCTCCCTAGTCCTATGATATTAGGCCCTTCGTTTTAAACATACAGCAAGTAGTTCTCGTTATTATGTGATAATGATGACATAAAGGCCATGATTAATATATTACATACCTAAAACGTGAGAATTTCTGAGAAGGAGACTCGAGTCCAAGTGCACAAAACATTCATTTTTGACCCGAACTTATTTTATCGAGTCCCTGACAAAATTCCATTGCTTTCACATCTCTGTTCGCTCATTTTTCTTTTGTAGGCACCTACTTACGCATGCGTTTGTACTGCTCGTTCACAAATATGTTGGGAAAATTTCATCCTCATCAGGTATTCCTATTTTGCACCAGATGAATCAAGACAGAAATACAAAAAATTTTATTCCTCATTAAGAATTGAACAAATTGGCCCACCTCACTTCTCACCTAACTCAAAGGGGCCCGCTATCTGAAAAAGATAGGGCATACTTGCGCCCAGCCAAGTATGATAAAATGCCCTAAAATTGACCTTACTTTGAATATCTAGGAAGCCACTAAATTCCCACCAAGAGTGCGACGAGTTTGAAACCGCAAGCTTCGGAATTCTGAACATTTCTTACATACTCTCTCTCTCTTAATTGTACAATTCATCTTTCTGTATCAATGCATCCCATATTTATAGTGGAACTATGAGGTCATTCAAGCTATACAAATCTCAATGAATTTTCGATCGAGAATGATTCAAACTGCAATTGATACAGACGCAGATTTCAGGAGGGGGATACCATAGTCTGAAAAATTTTAATATTTTGAGTCTTTTCAAGTATCCCTCTCTCCAGTGCTGCCAGGTGATAGTATCAGAAATTTGTAAGACCTAAACGCACAGATTTCTACGGATTTTGATTGATCCATCAATAACAATCAGGAGAAAAGTATCTCTCATAAATGTAGCTGAGGTACTTTTCCCTTGATCGGTTCAATATTACGAAACATCGCAGTATCAGCATAAAACGAGCCGGAGAAAAATATTTCTCGTACCAGTGTTTAAGGTACCTTTGCCTTGATCGAAAGAAATCCATATTGTACCGGTATGTAAAATCTATGAAAAAAAGAAAAACCCGTATCTTTTTTTGGGGGCCTAAAGACCGTAGATCTGACATCCTAGCCTCTTTCGAATTATTCAGTGTAAAAACAATTACCTAGTTGACACAGGTAGCCAAGAATACTCGTATTCACATACCGATAGAACTTTATCTTTTAGCAAAAATTATCGATGAGCGACAACCTATTGTTTATACTGGTAACCAAGTTGAATCTACGAGTAAAGGAAAGTACGAATGTTCCGTTTGTCAACACTGATAAGATGTAAATAGTGGAGGCGTTCTACCCAACCAACCGAGAATCCGTGTATTGATGACCCGCTTAAATCTTACGTATTTTTGTCTTCAAGTCGAACAACTAGCGAAAAATGTTAGCAACGCTAACAGAGTGACGAAATTCATATTTAGACTCAATATGAATCATCACGTTGGAAGTCGAGGAAGTATTATCTTTGATGTACCTCTCTCTCTCTCATTATCATTATTAAATGAGAGTACAAGTCTGGACTTTCACAGAAGTACCAGATAGGGAGGGAGAGGCAACGTAAAAGTCTCGATTCCTCTTCATTAGGCTCTGAATATGTGATCTCTCGCGCAGGTAACAACACGGTCAAGGGCTCGAGCTCCCTAGGATAGAAGCAGAAATTTGTTCGTTTTTTATTGTTTTACAGTCCTCTCCACTCCTTTATTTTGAACCATCTTCACTTTTACTTTTTCATTAGAAATGTTCTCTGACCAGCTTCTCCACATTTCACATCCTGACCTACGCCGTCAGAATCTACCGGTTGCTATCCGGATCCCATGGCACCTCATTTCTTTCCTCCGACACTGTATAATTTTTGATGAAAATGCTTTTGATTGCGTGGACTGGACCAAATTATGGGCAATCCTGACAAAGATGGGGGCACCCGAACATTTGGTAATGCTAATCCGTCAGTTTCATGAAAAGAACTCTGCAACAGCGTACTCCAAAGAAGTTAATCAAGCTCGTGGCGTGCAGAGAGGCTGCATCCTCTCGCCCCTGCTTTTTAACCTCTATGGTGAATTCGACGTGGAGGGATGTTATTGGGGTGGGGAGTCTCAATTGAAGGCCTTCACCACGCTGATGACGTACGCCAATAAAATGTCATATATTCTGCAACGGTTGGTATGGGGTCTTACAAGGGAAGACAAAGATAATGATGGTGAACCTCCCGGAAGGGAATCGCTGTGACATACAGAGGTCCGAAGGTTCACATACCTCGGATCCATTCTTGAAACCTCAGGCGACTGTGGCAAAATTTATCATCGAGTGCGGCTAACAAGCGAAACGCAATGGGCTGTCTAGAACGGCTATGGGATGATTCCGCAGTAAGTAAAGATGCAAAAGTGCGGCTGGTCAGATCCTGGTTTTTTCCTGGTTTTTTCAATTTTTTCTTTGTAGGACGAAGATCTGGACGCTTCAGAAGTCTGAGCGCAAATGTATGGATACCCTAGGACAGGAGGAGAATTTAAAATCTAAAGAATAGATTGCAAACGTGTACCCCGCTTGCAAGATAAATATCTCCTATCATATCTGGTATCATCCTTAATTACGAGAGAAGAAATATGGTATTAAACCTTCGAATCCGAACTAACAAAAAACTGATCATTAGCACTTTTTAGTTCATCTTTCAGCGCAGGGAATTTTTTTTCCCCGTCAGTATTCAAGAACAATTCATCGTAATTACCACTTCGAGTAATTTTTATATTCATTGGTAGAAATCTGCACGCATTATGATTAAGAGAGAAAAAACAAAGCAAAGAAAAATAGCATTGAGTATGGAAATTTTTTAACGAACCATTCATTTACCAGAATTACGTAAATCTATGAGAAACTTCGTTTCTATTGATTATGGTTTTATTTTTTTCGATTTCTCCACTGAGAAGGGTGCTAGGCTAAGGAACTGCGGGTATGCGCATCTATAATGTAAACAACCAAAATCAGGAGGATGCATACTTGGAGAAAAAAGTTTTCTCCAGATCAATCCTGAAGTATTTTTCAACGAGAGACATAATGCCGTTCTCCATTTTTCAGTAGGAAGTCATAAATCTACGCAATTTTCTTTTCAACTTGGCAATTTTGTTGTATCATCCAAGATTTGGTGAGTAAATAAGAAGATCACGTAAAATTGTGACTTCCTACTGAAAAATGAAGAACGGCATTGTGTTTTTCGTTGAAAAATACGTCAGGATCGATCTTCAATGTACATGAAAACGAGAAAATTTTTTTCTCCAAGTATGCATCCTCCTGATTTTGGTTGTTTACATTATAGATGCGCATACCTGCAGTGCCTTAGCTAGGCATACGGCTACATTTGCGGATTCGAGATCCAGTAGGAGCGCTAATGGTGATATCTATAATGTGATGTTCCTGACCACAAAATCTGATTGTTTTATGTAGAAAAATGTACAGAATGAAATATGTAGCTCTCAGAATTTTCTTTTACCCGAATTCAACTTCAGATTACTTTTCTAACTTCTTCACCTCATCAGCAAACAGTATTTATTTTGCCGCTAGAAAGTAGAACCTTTGCCCGAATTCGCGAATGGAGCAAATTTGACTTTTCACGCCCTTTAAGATGACTTTCAATTATTTTATGAATCATTTTCATGGTTTGCTTACAGCTAGCTTCTTTTTTTTTTGTATCGTGCTCTCTACTATTCTTCAAAATGTGAACCGTTGCGACATTCGTTACTTTTTAAGGTATTTTTCTCTTTACTAAGAGACCTCACTATGGAGGTAGAGCGGGGACTCGAAGGATTATTTCGTGGAGAAACTCGTCGACTCGAGTGATAATATTTATATAAGTATAGTCGGCGGAATTCAGAAATTTGAAAGATAAAATCTATAAATTAACAATTCTAGCGGAAATATAAATTACTTCATCAAGATTTTAGTTCGATGTTTTTTCTTTCAAGAGAGAAAAGGGTATGAAAAATAAATCATCACTAAAATTTTCCTCTAGTTAGCGTACATCAATCGCAACGTAAAAGAAAGAATAACTCTTGAAATTAAGGATGGCTCACTGCAAATCAAAAGCTTTACAAATTCATAGATTGTAAGCTTGAAATAAAGAATTTTCAAGTACTTTCTCATCTTTTATTCGCGTCTTACTGAAGAGGAGGATAATAAAGGAGAAAAACTGATCAGTTTTTTTTTTATCATTATAGCACGTCTCACACTACGAAGCGTCTTACACGCGTACCTGAAGTGTTCACAATTCTGTTTTTTGAAGTTTTCAGTAGCGGAGCACTCATTTTCTGAAAATTACTTTTCATAGAAACCAGTTCCTACAACAGGAAATTTATATTTTGCCTCTCAAAGGTCGAGACATATAGTTGCCCCGCTATTCTGGAATCAGGGATATAAAGTTATAGAAGGTATAGTTAAGCTGTTGCACATCCTTACTTCGGAGCGATTAATGCAATAAGCTCCCCTCCTAAGCGGAGCAAGAATGACCTCGACGGACCGCGGGAACGACGTTCCGTAGTATTTTATTTCATTTTACGCGAACTCGACGAGAACTTTCGCGTGAATATATTGTTCATCTATTTTTGCATCAAGGTTAACCTGTCACACTTGCGGCGTCCTTTAACGAGCACTCGCGAGTACTCAACACTTAAATATGTATTCGTAATCCGTTGTTTGTGACGTAGGTCGATTTGCGATCCTCTCTGTTCAAACTCCTACAAGAAGACTATTGCATCGTTGTCACGCGGTGTAACTCAGTCGTTCATCATCCTCGCGTGTTCCCAAATTTTGTGATATAATTACGTTCGTGTGGGGAGGGCGAATAACACACATAAAATGTACGAATGTGAGCGTTATACAGTTTTGAAGTATCTGGTTCAATCAACTCACGACCACGCGATATCTACTCGTAATTGACGGAAGTACATTGTAGTAAAACTGCATACTTTCTAGTTTTTTTTCCTCGTAAGGTTTTTCAGTTTGGAATTTCGAGGAAAGTTTTCTGAGAAGTCATCATCATAACAACGAAATTGTGAAATCAAAAGAACCAAGGCAAGGTGTCATAGTGATTAAGATTGAAATCATAAGACGAGCTACTAAATTGAGTAGAGACATACATTAGTGGTAGCAAAGGAAGGGGAGGGCAAATAATATACAGATCAACAGAAAGATTCGAGGGTTCATTAGAATAATAATTTATGAATTTAAAAGTTCCTTTCAAACTTCAACGAGATTTGTTTCTTCATTTTTCTTTTATCACGTTTTTGACTCAAGTGTCTCTGTTCAAATCTTAGTTTATATTATTATTATTTTTATTGATCCTCCAGCCCTTGAAAGTCACCCCCCCCACCGGTTGTTAATACGCAACCTTAATGAGTAGATGAACCGAGACCTTGACCAGATAAACTTTCACGTTGCTTCAGTAAGTACCTTCACGAGAAGTTAAGGAAAGTTGAGCAGACAACGCGTTCGACAAACGATCAAGAGCAGACGATGAAGTCCAGCACACCTTATTTGAGTGCGAGACGTGGAGGCGTGAGCGAGGCAAGCTTAGTCAACCACTGCAAGATATTGCAGTCGATTGAACGCTAGCCTGGTGGCCATCATGCTAAATGTTCCAAAGAGCTATAAATGGGGTGTCTGCATCTGCAGCCACAGTTACAAAGAAGAAAATAGACATGGAATGAAAGAGGCGCCATTCTGTGGCCTACTCAACACTTGTGTACCATTCACATACCGACGACACTCAGCAGTAAGAAGACCAACCAAAGGAAGCTTGAGGAAAGAAGAAGAAGAAGTGACTCAGACAGCAATGCAGAGTAAGTTGTGTTTAGTGAGTGTTTGTGTCCCCGTGGGCGCTGCAACTTGGCAGTTGCCATGAAGAGAGGGTTTCACCTCAAAGATCTTTTCAAAACTGATGTTATACTCGATATGGATGATCTCTCTGTCGGAGGAAACAAAATCACTGAATACCTACCCAAGAAATCACGTACACAATGCACTTCTCGTATTCTAAACCCCTGACTCGATGATAAAGGTTTTAATTCACAGAAAAAAATGAATTAAATTATAAATAATCACTCACCAGGAACGAACGTCGCAATATCGTAGATTTCACGATTAAAAATAAGGTTTGGTGATTCGCGAAATAATTTTTGGCGAAATACCGCCTGGTATCATCGAATTCTAGACATCAAAAGTTGCAACGCAATTTAATAAAACGTAGGTACTCTCTAGTTCCGCCTGTGTGCTACTCTCGTACAAGAATGAGTGAAACAACAGTCTATCGTTTGAAGAAAATGGCTTTATCAATCTTGCGCAACAATTCACGAGAACAACAAACAGTGACTCAAATTATATCCACCCATCGCTCACACAGTCTATCTGAACGATTACTCCGGTAAATATCGACTCGCTAGATAAGCCACGTGTTATTTCCAAAGTCCACTACTCGATTTCTTATAAAAATGATGAAATACATTCCTATCTTCGAATAACAGATAACGGTTATCAATATAGCAATCAAATCCTCGCATAGAGAAAATGTAAGATACTATCATGATTCAAAGTACAAATTCATGGAGATATCTCCGATGGCACTTTCAACACTACTATAGGTTATAAAGAGATACAAAATCATGACTATTTCTTAAGGAATTCTTGGGGGATAGATTGAGCACTCGATCTAGTCGATTGTTTGCAAGTACTGTCAAATACGATCTCTTTCTTTTCAGTTGTAATCCAGGGTCACAGAATGAATTTAGGTTTGCAGTTCTGTCTCTTATTTTCGAGTTTCTTTCCTTTGACTGGCTGACTTCCATATCTGCCTGCTCCTTCTCCGATTCTCTGACCTATGCCGCTCGGTCAAACATACGAGACTTGGGTTTCCTCCGTTGGTTAACACTATCTTGAAGCCTCCCTTTCTTCTATGCAGTTCCTATGAACTGGAAAAGGCCTATTAGGTTCATAATAGGTTCCAAGGAACTCACAAACAGAAAGTGGTTAGCCTATATTGAACAGGCGAATGAGCGGAAACCAAACATACAGTATAAACTTTATCTTATGATTCCATAAAATCTTTGTTTCTCTGTCCTCCTTCACGTTTCCTAGCTCTTCAAGGTCGAAATTTTGCCAAGATCCCTTCTATAGCTCGAAAATGAATATTTTCTCAAGTCCTCCTCCTCTTCATTGCTGTAGCTTGAGGGTCAAAGTATGAGCAAGTCTTCAAGAAAGGTTGAGAGCCTCTACCCTTGATGACGTCACAATTGAGCGTACACCGAACGACGGGAATTTTCACCGAGTATGGATTGGAAGACCCAAGAGGAGGAAGCATTTGAAGTATACGGAATGAATTTTCGAGAATCGAACGTAAATAGGCTCCTCGTGTAAATTAGGATTTTCTATATCATTTCACGATTAGCAAGTGCAATATATCGTTTACAACGCTCTCTCACAAGACGATTGTTGGATGGTCAGACAGTTCATTACAGGTACATTGAGAAGTACAACTTTCTGAAGATTCTCAAAACATGAGGATACTCCTGGAGTAGCTGACACGATTACGAAAGGAATTCGGGTCAAGAAGATTTGTCAACGTGTAACGACAAATTAATTTAGATATGTCCAAATATGACAGCATTACAATGCTGCGAACCTCATAAGCACTGATGGCAGAGTAATTACGATGCGAATACCGCACCTTAATAGAGCACACCGATAGGATATAGAGAACCCAATAACAAATAAAGTCAATTAAACGCATATGCACCGGTTCTGTGAATGCTTAATTCAATTCGTGAAGGGGCAAATTAAAAGTGATTAAGTCGTTGTGGCCACTGCGTCGTGTCACGCTATAGTCGGTTCACGAACGCAAGGTATATAAAGTTCAAAGTATATTTCCAGTTTATTCGTTAATCGAAACTCGAAAGTGCGAGCGAACAGTGAAATAAACACGAATGGGTCGAACGTATTACAATAATACACCGTCGCCGAAAGTACCACGTGGATAAAATCATCCAAGACAATTTCGTTCGACACACATACTAATCGATGGTCAAAACTACGACAAATGCTAGCTACAGAAAACGAAAACGAGACAATACTTCACCGCAGGAAGTACAGGTGAGTAGAGGTTGGCCGAATAATTTTTGTAAAATTGCATAGCTGTACCGACAGACTAACCGAGTAAATCACACGTTTGTACATCTGATTTGCAGTAAGTGCTGCTCGAGCGGCATACCGTTCTCGTCCTGAACTTGAAAACCAGCAAAAACATAGTAATTATCATCGCTTATTCAGCAATTTTTTTATTTCGCTTTTGACAGCAAGAAGTCCTCCCGAAAACGAAGTATCTTCCACCATCAACAGATCAAATTATCTTCCAATCTGTATCGATGTGGCTCCCATTACACTGCCCCTCGGTCGTGACACAAAGAAAATAAAATATGGGTCAAAAAAATTTTGGAAAATTCCAGTCGACCTTCACACATTATAAGCGTAATATTGGTTTCGCGATAGCGTTGAAATAATATTAGCGACACAATTAAACGACGGTGAAAAATATTTCGAGTTTAAATTTTTGATGTAATGATATTCATCACTTACCAAATTTTCTCCTTTCTATCCTCTATCGTCTTTTTTTTTTCGTTTGCACAATATTAGAAAATAATTATATCGAAACGTACGAAAAGTTGTTATACAAAATGGTTTGAAAAAAATTACACGCATGTACAGACTACAACTCAATGTTTACATTAAGCTAGGCTCTTGAGCAATGATTCCACTGTAATGAGGTCACCGGGACTGTAGTGTACCCTCCGCGTACTACGAGCCAACTTATTACCAAATCAGTGTTACCATATAAACGAAACTGAAAGCGCGAAAGTATTCCGCGTATACGAATGTCGCACGTAGGTACGAATCCATATTTTCTCTATGGCACTATCACAGCGTTACCGTAGGAGCTTCCAACATTTGCAACAATCTCTTCGTTATTGAAGTCAACTCTCGTAGTGAAGTAAAATTATACGATACCTACTAAATGAAAATTTTCGTTACAATTTCGAGCAGTGTTCCGGATTTTCTTATTAGAAAATTGAGAATTGAAAAAAAAAAAAAAGGGAAAGACGCTATGACCTGAAGTTGAGGAATAAAAGAAATAAAATTTTCAATTTTATTCCAAGAAAAATTTCTTTCATAATTATGATGGACGAATCGGAAATTTTAAATTTTTTCCATGTGTAGTACACGAATTGTTTGCAAGACAATAAATTTAAATTCACATTCCGAGTAGTCAAACCTGAAATTTTTTGCCTAAAATTTGTATTTTCACGGTAATTACGCTTACATTGTACTCGTAAATTACCTACCACTAAATTTTTAAACGGAGAACCTGATGAATGAAAGGGTCATTGTAAACTTTTTGGCGTCGACAAAAACTGACCTGCAGAAATAAAAAAAAGTTGGGCTGCCGACTTCTTCTCGAAGTACCGCCTCTTATCATATCTCGATATGGGTAAATTTTTCGGGACTCCATATCAAAACCAATTCGCCCCTCAGAATAGAATCCCCAACATTCCTCGTTTAGCTTCATTAAATAAGCCGTCATCAGTTGTGTATCCCGGGGGATTGCCCAAGCTCCAGCAATTTTTCTTTTGGTATGGTCGTAGGAAAATGGTCAAACGATTTTTTTTTTTTACTTACAAGCAACATTTCTGCTTATACACCCCTCCCCCCTCTTGTTAAAATCCTGGGTACGCCACTTGTCGTCATTTCATGTGTTGATTAAATTTTTATTGAATTTCAACTGCGGCGTCCTCTCGGGCTAGTTCGTCATCGTAAGAGAAGAAAAAGACTAGACTAGCCAAAGGAAATGTTCAAGATCTTGCTAGGACTTGGAATCATTTCAACCTTTGTCATACTCCAACACGTCAACAATTGTCGATTTCGAATCGATTTTTTATCTACCTAAAATCGACTGCGAATTTTGTCCGAATTAGTCTGGCACCAGAATTGATTAATTCTATGAATGACATGGAAACAAGGTATCGAAAGGCAGCAAGTTCAGCAACTCGGCCGAATACTAAGCTAGATCAGATGATATCATCGACTATTTGGACCTAACACTCACATTAGAGGACGACAGGATAGAATACAAAATCTACGAGAAGCCAACGCACATCGATATCATCATCTCAAACGATTCCGACCATCGCACCCTGTCACAAGTTGGCGGCGAGTCAGAACTACCACTGTCGAGCAATCTCTTTCCTGAAGAACAATGGAGCGAGAAGTAGAGAACTTGAGATTGTAAATGAGGAAGTCCTTTAGAAAGGAGGAGCAAAGAAGGGAACCCATAACAGCACAGGGAGGAAATAATGTAGATCAGTACCATAGATAGGAAAGTATACAAGGTGATCAAGGCGTTGAGCAGTTATATGGCGTGAATGTTGGCCCCTACAACAATTCCGCCACGGTGAAGAGGATAAGAAACGACCAGACGGAGGAAAAGGACGATAGTACAATCTCAGTTGCAAACAGTGCAAAGGGATCTGCATTAGTGAGAATAGGAGAAAGTTTGACATCAAGAGGAATGCGCATGGCAAGTTACTGTTGGGCAAACACTGCAATGAAGAACAGCACGATCGTGGGGTGACATTCGAAGTCATAGGAAAAGAAAAAAAACTGTGGGAACAAATGGAGATCGCAAAAGGCAAAGAGGAAAGGAGTCAGCTTCTTGAACAATGTAATCACGTTTTACGGCGAAAGATTATTCAGCTTGGTGATTGAACGAGACAGGAAGAACAGAACCGACCGATAGGATAAGAGAAACGTAATCGCGAATAGAAGCGCAGCCATCGGCGGATGAACCAATAGCCAATAGATCACAGTTTTAGACGACAAACAAGATGTGTGAGGCCTTGTTCGATGAGGAGGTCGCACCCAAGAGTACTCCTGCCAGCTAACCAATAAAGTAGAGTTGTACACTTGAGGTTCTTTTAACAATGATACAATTTTGACGTCGACAATGGTCAGTAGGAAAGGTGAGCGGTCGATTTTGAGTCGACTTTTCGTCATTTTGGCTCGATTTGCGGCCAACATTAGGAAAAACTGGATGGACTCAGTTTTTGAGAAGGGGGGGGGGCAGTTTGACCACTTGTCTTACCTAACTTCTTCTTTTTCACCTTCGTCTTCTGCCGACATATACAGCCAGGTATACCTCACTAGTATAAGTCCATGACCTCTACAAACTTCTGGTTTTATATTCCATGTTTATCCTCCTACCTGTTAACAATCCAGTAGTGTTTCTCAACATTGATCTTATGAGTGTCTCTGGGTAGCATACTTATACCCATTCCAATGAGCTCACCGGGAGAGAAATGTTGGGAACGCTCAGATTGATACCATTTGGTAGAATAAGTATGCAACAGTAGAAAAGCTTTTCAACATTCCCCTAAACAAAGTATTAATCTTTCGGACACCTCGGAGGTCGAAATGTATTTTACGAAGTTTAAGAAAGAGTATTTGTGTGAGGTTAAGAGAGATATTATGAAAGAGGACTGTTCCTATTGTACTCCTGTGATGCAATTATAAACGAAAAGTCAGAAGTCTTGTTTATAGAGCTCAGAATGAAACCTTCTTTAGACGCCAGATTATCGGGGAGGAATACCCAGAACCCTCGCGAGGCCTGAGATTGGCTTTGAGTTTTCGGGTATGCCCTCAATATTCTTCGCCTCCTCTCTTTCTCATCCATCCCACTAATAGATTTTTCGGGAGAGGTGGGCTCACCCGGACATACCCTCAATGTCAGGCCTGACCCTCGCTTATCCTTCATACTGCTGCCCATACCGCAATTCATGACCAGTTCAACCATCGACACGTTCACAAACAATGCAGCCAGTATGGCAATGAACATCGACGATGATGAAAATTGCTGAAATATTCTTCCGCTAAATGAATGAGATTCAAGTTGCACTACGTAATCTTACAGAGACTTTGAAATATCTCAATCATGTAAAGAAAAAAATATCAGAGAAAATTTTTTGTAAAGTATTGTGTGATGCGTTTAAAGTAGTACGATTTCACCAAATCTTACTTAGAGGACGAGTTTTCTGCATTTCTTAATGATGTCAATCCATGAACTTTGCCTTCAAGCTGTGATTCTTTTTCATTCTTCTCATGCATGAAACAACTTTTATTTCTCGACAAAATAGAAATCCCTAAAATATTAATCATTCGAGCACCTGCTCCTCAAAAAAAGCTGGTTATGAGAGTTAGAGCGGAGCGTTAACAGAAAACCCTCCAACAAGTCTGTAATTAACTTTTTTGTACGTTCATGACTTCTGCATAGCCATTGTCACTACTGAATGGAAAATTTTGCAATACGTTTGCTACCGCAAATATACAGACTTATTGCACAAGTCTACTAATGGAAAGAAAATTCTTGACTCACGTGAAAAGTGTATGACGTGTTCTAAAACTTATGTTACCGTATAGCGATTCTATTTACAATCATCGGAAAAAGTTTCTCGCATAAGTAATAATTTGGTGGTTTATCGAAGCGCGAAAAAGATATGGACGAAAAATACATTCTTGTCTTTCTCCCGTTCGAAAATACAAAGTAGGGCAATCAAATATTTTTCCGAAATACGAGGAAACTAGGTCACACGATGACTGCGTGACCCCAATTCGGAACCCTTATAATATAGACACTGAAAATCAATGCCAGCGAAGGAAATCAAGAACGTATTTTTCTGGCATAATTGAGAACTTCCTGAGTTGATTGAAAAGTTGTCGAAATGTTTTCGAATAATAAAACATATGGTTCGTGATACACTTTTTCAGTAGGTACCTATTTGAAAAGTAATCTTCACTCTTTTATATCTGCTCAAATGCATGTAAATAATAGAATCAAAACTCGTTGCTATTATTATTTTATCAGAGTTTTCTTCATTTCATCAAGTGCGAACAGATTTTTTAAGAAAGAAGACGTTGGTAGCTAGCGTATGATGGTATACCATAAATGACGAACTGGCGCGTGATGTTTTCACTTCTTCCCTTCTTCCTGTCAGCACTCAGCATTTTATAATTCCATAAAATCACTTACCGGGAGATTTCTGAATCGCGGCATCGGCAACTGTTTATACTGACTGAGTACTATACGTTTTTTTAGCGACGACTCCAAATATCACATTAAGAATATAGGCGCGCACAAGCTCGCCAAAGAATCGAATTTTTATACAAATAATTCGTCGACAACGCGTTTATGCACATACGCACGATATAAATATAATATTTATCTGCTGGTATTTTGTTTTGAATGACCTAGAACATGTCGAAATTTCGCACGCCACTACACCCCCGCGCGTACATGTGAAAGATAAATGCTGCGCAGAATCATTTAACCCATATCGAGGTTATTTCCTGGATTTCTGTACGGCTTGGCGCATGATTGAAGGGCGCACGCGGAAAAAAAAGGCTACAAGAAAATTCGCGCGAGGGTGACGGCAAGAGGGCGGTTTAACAAGAGCGAGAAAGAAAGAGAGAAAAAACCAAACTTGTACATACAGAAAAGTTTGGTATAGTAGCCTGACCTACTTAGACGCTCGAAAATTATTCGAGCCCTATCCCCATTTCGACGAATTCAGGTCATAGATTTTCGCGCGCTAGTCTTCGTATGACAAACCATGTTACCGGGGAAAAACGAATAAAGTTTATACCGTATTGATATAACCGACCCGGTGCCCGATCTTTCGTCATAACGAGATTTTCATTTCAGAAATAAAACGTAGAAAATTGGCGCAGCAAAAAGCGTCAGCATTGGGCGAACAAAAAAGAGGAGAGCGAGAAAGAGAGAAAGAAAAAAAAAGTAAAATACTTGTTGAGCGGAGCAACTTTTTCCCCAATTTAACGCAACTTAACCGTATGCATAACGATATTCGTTTTGTCGCAAAAATGGGAATGTACCGAGCAGGTTTGAATGGAGCAAGACCTGCATTCGACATGCCGAGGAAGGTCAACCAGTTTATATGAACGGCTTATTGTACGTGTAGTACGATACTATCGAACAGGTAGTTAGGCTGGCTTGCTTAATGTATCATAAAATATTTCATTCTTCGTCACCACTTCATCTGCGAATAGTCTGAGAGCAATGATTTATTTGTGTCTGAAATAAATACAAGTCCTGCCTTTCTTTCTCTCTTTTCATCGCACCGATTGCAATAACCGATTCTGTCTAGTTCCGGGACAACATTCGCTGCACAAGTACCTATACGTATCCTACGTGCGAAAGATTTCCTGTTTCTCGAAAATTATTCTCACATTTTCAAGACTATTACATAGTGACACATAGTATATTTTGTCACAGTCTCGCCCACTTACGAAGTATTTCTTCAGCTTTCTACCGTGAATCGTTTCGGTGCCTCCGATCTCCAGCTTCTTAAGTCCCCTCATTACCAATATCTTGACAAGATCACGGCTTGCAGCCAATTATTCTTCGTTACTATACGCAAAATGAGGTGATCATGAATTTATCTCTTTTTAAAAGTACTTAGTCTTATCTACGTTCAATTGATGATGATAAGTAGAGGTGATATATGTGCAACCTATATTACCGGGAAAAAGTCTCAAAAACAGAAGTCCTACGTCAATAATTTTGCGTCGCTGTGAGAAAAGGCTCCACAAAAAATAGAAAATTTTGGCCAGAAGGCTGAGCACCAAGAAATATTGAATATCGCTCGAAAATCTGCAGCCTGAGAGTGGACTTTGCTCTTCTTCGTAGTAGTGCGAAGGCAGAGAAAGGAATTGATTTCAAGCCTCGCTTGGAAGCCAATCACAGAACAAGAAACTGAGTTCTCGCTCCGGTTAACGCGATTTGAAATTGGGGAAATTTCTCCAAACGTGGAAAAGTCCTTAGACCAGAGACGTGTACGATTTAAGAAGTCTCGTACACCATGAACGTAACACACAAACTAAGGAAGAGAAAATACTCGACTTAGAGTTGAGGAAATTCCCGACTCTGGGTTGTACATATATCTGAAGGAAAGAGCTCTCAGTTGGATGAAGACAGTGAGCTATCATCACAAGAAGAATTTGATTACACAGAAAATGTTGAACAGGATTTTGTGA
Organism: Aspidiotus destructor; assembly: GCA_035079395.1. Classification (NCBI taxonomy): domain Eukaryota; kingdom Metazoa; phylum Arthropoda; class Insecta; order Hemiptera; family Diaspididae; genus Aspidiotus; species Aspidiotus destructor. Next base: position 963,059 of record JAVHKZ010000003.1, on the reverse strand, counting down.
GTACGATGCATCTGTAAAGAAGCTCAATTAAATACGCGGGATGATTGAAGATGAGAAAGTCCAGCCATATATTATTAGTTCTCTCGCAAGAAGAGGGTGGGATTCGGCGAATTTTATGTAATTTTTCCCCGCAAAACAGTCTTAGATACAGCATAGAAAAAATCGGGTCTGGTTAGGTAGAAAGTATTTCTCCAATAAAATTCAGCTATAAAATCATCGCGATATAAGCCATTCGCAACTACCAACCAGCCAAACGCACGACTAGATAAGCGCTGTCGAACAAGTCTTGAATGAAGACAATCAAGCTTTATATTCAGGCCCAAAGTAATCAAGCACAAATTAACCTATTTACAATAGCAAATCGCATTCTGAAGAGTCTCGCTTCAGATTACCTATTTGGAAGAAGAGTTCAAGCTGACGACATCTCACTGAGGGAGAAGGAGGGGGGAGTCCAAATCACTACTAATGAAGCCTTCTAATAATAATAAATTTCACCTATCGATTTTGTAGTTTTTTAATCATCATTTTTTTTTTACAATTGTTCTGTACATCGTTATGTAAAGACCGCAGTCTAATCTCCCTCCGCTCAAATTCGGGCAGTCATGATCGAAATTTCACACACTGAAAATGTATGAAATTTTTATGATTTCTACGTCAACCAGCCTTAAAATACTGTTTACAACTCGCAAAAATCAATTTCATATCAGAATTGAAGCAGTATGAAATCGAAAATTTCCCGTGGGCAGGCTCTCCGTTCAGATGTTGAAGCTGTTATGGTATTTGCTGTAAGTCACCTAAGGGAGGCATACTCGAGATAACTTCCTTTGGTGTGTCTGGCCAAAATTAGGTGAGGGAAGGTGCAAAGCATGTGCTTTATGCTTTCCCTTACCTAATTACAATGGCTCGTACATTGGAGGATTCCATACTTCTTGTCTGGCCATAACTTCCATTGATTCTAGTCATTTGAGAGATTTCTCATTCGTGAGTTCAGCTTGAGATTTTCAAGACCGAGATAAGGACCTCTCAAATTCTTAATTATGAAGCAGATTTCCTAAATTACTTAATCGATGGCATAGTTTATGCTGCCGTTTTCACGAGCTACCACTTTTTTCCCTTTTCTTCTTCCTCAACTTCAGAATATTCAATTTCTCGAGCGTGATTATCTTTTTGAGAACTCTGCGAGTGACAAATTCGACGATTATATGACGAGGGATAAACAGGAGTGTTCCGAGAGGAAATTATTCAGGAGGGTGAAAACAATATTTTGTCAAGTGACTAGGATCTTCAGTCTGCGCTCAAGAGCATTGGTGAAGTTTCAATGTCAAAATTTGCCGACGGACTCATAAGCCTTGAAGGATGTCACACCTCCTATCCCCTATCGGAACGCTCCCGAGGATAATGGATACGCCCTGTATATTCATTCTTTAGAGATGGAATTGAGATTCTGGACGCGAAGTTCCAGAGAGGCATGAAACGCAGTGTCTGCATCTGCAGCCACAGTCATGAAGAAGAAAATGGACATGGAATGAAATAGTAGGCAAATATAGAGCTATTTTATGGTATTTTCAACACTTATGTATCATCCACATACCGACGACACTCAGTAGGAAAAATACCAATCATAGGAAACTTGAAGAAAGAAGAAAAAGAAGAGACTAAGACAGTAATTCAGTGTAACCTTGTGACTCGTGTCCAGTGAGTATGTTAAAGTTCGTGCCTGGGGCCACTGGACGAGAGCTTCACCGAGGAGCTTTTTCCAACACTGAAATCCTTACGCAACCTAAACTCCCTCCATAATGGAGAACGGTCGATAAACTTGCCCTCAAATACCTTGGAATAAATATTTTGACAATGAATACAGCTACGTATATCCTATCTAATGATGGCACAATGTAATAAACAGGGATGTGATTTCCTTCGTGGGCAAGTAATGTCAACAAAAACATATACGGACCACGGACCAATAATAATGATAGGAACTGGGCTAAAAAAAATGGTCACTCATCTTCATGGCTCCTGAACATTTTACCGAGTAAGGTTACTTATTAGCGAGAAAAAAACCAATAAGCATCACGTGCGAAGAAAAGTTGTTGAGGATTCACGTATGCTGGTCAGTCTCTTTCCTTCATTTGTATTTCATCTAAATTAGTAGAACTAGTTTCTATTGTGCAATATTGAAAACAACTCATAGAGATACACTCGATATGAATACGAAAGTGTGCGGGGGGGACATGAGCATCCTCTGGTTCGAACCAGTCTAATTAATTACATCACTAAGCAGTCGTTTTTTTTTTTTTCCTCGTCCGATATCTCCAGAGTCAAAAATTCAAATTGAAATACTCGACTAACTTACGCAAGACTTTTCCATATTGCCGAGATATAATTAAAATTAATATATCGGTATAGATTATTCAAGAATCTTGAAAATATTACACATTTGCTCTACTTACACGATAGGGTGGCATTTCTTTCTCGTAAACCGAAGTACTCCAGCAAACTCAAAAGTCCGATTTTATCGATAATAATTTGAATTTAGGTCACAAGTACACCGAGCTTGTTCGAAGTATACATAAACATTTTATGAAATGTAACGGTTCAGACGCACTTTGAACTTGTGTTAGAATACAAATTACAACGATTCTTTCTTCTTTCTTTTCAAAATGAAAAGAAAACTTACGTGAATATAAACTTTATCTTATCAGCCGCATTTAACACAATGGAAAAGATTTTGTGCCGGGCTACCAACGTAGTCGATGCTCAAGTCAAAAACTATAGTTCACGCAGACGCGATGATCGCCTCTCTCATAAACAAGAAAATAAAGGGAACAATAAACTATATTGAAACTCATTTCGATATATCCGTAACAATTGGTGATGTTTGGAAGAAAAGGACCAGTTTCTCGAATATTATGTTATTTTTCGTCAAAAAAAAAAAAAAATTTACAGCTTCTAAATTTCTTGTTCAAGGGTTGCCTATCGGTATACTAAACGTTGGAAAACCATACGGAGTTGCTTGCCAAAAACGGATCAATACACGGTAGCGCGTTCAGTATCAAAGCTCATAGCGAAACAGGAGAATGAAGTAAAAAAGTAGAGGGAGGTTCTCCATCTGAGCTGCTATCAACAGCTGATAACCTTTGCAGACTGTTTAGAGTAGGGCGAAAATGGGTCACCTTATTCAGGGTGCGTACATGTATAATTTTTTAGGGGTCTATCCTAATACAAGATATATTATAAACGAAAATGTTAGCTTCTTCAGGCTTAATTTAGAAGCGTGAAAAAGGAGACTTTTTCTCGTAGGTAAGACGATTGCCTTTTTAGATTCTCGAAAAATTTTCATTCATAGCTTGTCACATTCTGTTATGATCGACAAACAGATTAAATTTTTTTACGTGATCGAGGATTTGTAAAAAGTGGCTCCGATTTGATTCTTGACGGATCAAGAAACTCTACGTTGAGGTACGCCCTTCAGTCTTGCCAGGCTAATTGAAAAAGACTTAATAACTTATTACCTCTACCTGACATGATTTACGAGAATTATGAATGTACGCTCAATTGTTTCAAGAAGCACAGATTATAGGCACAATTGGAAAATTTGAATTTTTTCAATTCGTCTGAAAAATTCAATGATGAGAAATAAGGGAATTTCACGATTCTGAACTATGAGCGAATCCCCCTTCTTGAACAGAACTTTTTCTAGTCCTTTTTATCGGACCAAAGATTCAAGCCAACTTTTAAAATCCAAAATTATGCACATCCTCACCTTTTTTCTTACCTACAGTGCCAGTGTTTAAAGCTCAAAAGGTATTTCAAGACCCACTTTTAAACAGATTATAAAATCAAACAAGTTTCTAAATATAATATTACAGAATTGGAATACACAGGCCCGACAAACTAGGATTCTAAAATTGAATATCTACTAGATCTTTTCGATCTATAAACGTACAAAGATGCTTACAATCTCTACACATTGACTTTCATTTGATTTTATGAGCCTTTTTTTTTAAGACAAAAGGTTGAAGACCACTGATGTAGCCTGAATAATAATTTGGGAGACTCCAAAAATTTTCGAGCTGGGACATAAATCTGTCGGGATTGGATTTAGAAAAATATGAACTGGACAAGGAGGGGTTTGAAGGACACAGGATGAATTTCCAAACGCTGGAGAAATGGTTTTTGTAATGGTGCTGTGACGAGGCCAGGTTTCTACTACGCTGTGCACACTGCTAGGATGGGATTTTCCCAAAACTATTCTCTATCTCTCGAGCAGCGGACGGACCAAATGGATGGTGGTAGGTATGATCAGTTCGATTATACAGTATAGCTCATATGAGCTGCATGTTTTTGAATTCGTCAAAAAAGTTATAGTCGGCTTAGGTCTTTTTCAAAAAGAGAAGCATATCATAGAGAATCTGTTCGTACAACCATATTTTTCGTAATTAAATTTATACGTTTTTTGAACAGAAAAAAAATTCGAAGTTAATTCTGAATAGAGAAGTTTTACTCTCTTTCATAAACTTCGTCTTTCAATCCGGAGTCGTATATCGTTCCTTTTACTGTGTTTCAAACGCAAGTGTATCGTTCCGGAGTTATCGGAATTGAATAACACGTGCTGGTCATCCAATTGTCCGTTCGGTTCGTCCTGTGCAATAGCAGAGAAGATTCATCATCTTTCGTTTCCGGAGTCACTCTTCAGCCGTATTATTTTCGAATCAAGTATAAGTATCACTCAATTACACCGAGTGGGAGTCGTATCACTACCTTAATATTACGACCACGTCCGGAGCGATATGGAGCGAGTCAAGATATCCGGATGAAAATTATTGGTCTTCAGTATAATGATGGTGTAAGTTGTAAGAGGGAAATGGGAACGTGAGATGAATCGGTAGACGGGATGCTGAAGCTTGATGCCTTGACACTCACTCAGATGTAAGGAAGGGAGGAGGGAAATCTATTTCTTATCTCCTTTGCTTCTATTTGATACCTCTCGTCAATGTGTCGGAATTTTACTCGGATTTTTCGTCCTAAGATTACTGAGAAATCTACAACCCTGCCTTTTCTGAATTTTTCTATGCACATGTCTTTCGGACATGCTCTACTACCGCGAGCTAGCGGTGCTAGCCGGTCGTGTCAGTTAGTACAATTAGTGCACTGCGCTTTGCTTGATGGCAATCGTGTAGGGGAGTCAGGTTCACCCTGAAGATTGGAGCGAGGTGACCACGCCCTGTCCGGGGATGTTGAAGCCCCAAAAGGGGCTGTGAGTATGAAGACCTCCTAACTTCGTAGTTTTCTTCATTTTACTCCGGATTCAGGAAACGTTTACTCATCCTTCGGCATATGATGCGAGAATATGGGGACGTGTGGCTGAGAATAGACCTAATAATATGGTATCGATATAGCCTAAATAACAATTTAGGAGACTCAGAATATTTTCGATCATGGACATAAATCTGTCGGGATTGGATTTAGAAAATATGAAGTGGACAAGAAGGGGCTTGAAGGACACAGGATGAATTTCCAAACGCTGAAGAAAGGGTTTTTCTTCGTGGTGAAATCGTATCTCTCGTACATCCACCCTTCTTCTCTGTGCCCTTCAATTCTTCGAAGTCCCGCTAAAGATCAAGAGCAAAATTTCGTTTTCTCTACGTATTTTCACTGAGAGCTGCAAGTTTAGACGACGATATTCTCATCGTGAGTATTCGATATAATTCATCTTCCGTATGATGACTTCGCGTACAATAATGTCTCTTGTTGTGATCCGACGACTCGAGTTATAATTCATAGATTTAAAGATAAAGCGCAACGTCGTGCGAGCGTATTGTTTGAAAAGCGGGTCAAAAGTCATCTTTTAGACGCACCCCATGAATTTAGTTTCTAGTCTTTTTTGAATATACCAACGAATATGAATAACACTCATGTTAGTTTCCGATAAAAGATAAGGAGTGAAAATTCTCATAATCGATGTCAAAGGTAAAGTTTGGAGTGGCAACATACAGCTGTTTGAGAAATGCTCAATCAAATTGAACAATTGTTACAGTTTATCTGACACAAAAGTTTCTGAACTTTTTCAAAACTCATTGAGCGTAGAAGTTTGATTACTCTCACGAAAATATTTTGATTGCACCTAAATCGATATAATTCATTAATCGAGGTGACTGAAAAATATGTGATAAGTCGAAATAAACGTATTTCTTGCTAACATTAGGCATCGAGACTGCTTCAACATTCGGAATTAGACTAATACTAGAATGAGAAGGACAAACTAACTAGGTCTGTCTTTGATCTATGTAGCAAACTAACACACTAGCTTCATCCTCGGTGTAGGAATCCTGAATACTATATCCTTTCTTAAGCCTCCTTTATATTAGGCAACAGCTTAGCTATTATAGGCCTGGTATACAGTATATCTGGTCCAGTAAAATGAAAGCTTAAGAACAGACCAAGAAGTGGGCCCACCCCAGGCTACTATAGTGGGTTTAGCTTCCATCATGTAGACTTGATGTACAATATACTAAACCAAGGACAGTGAGCTCTTGGAAGCTAATACCCCAAAAAATTGTATACTAGACCATGACGGTTGTAAGTGAGCCCCTAAAAGCCATTGGCTTGAATTCTAATGGAGACCAGACTTATACTAGGCCTAGAAGGGGGTGAACGAGCGGAGCGAATGAGCCCTCCAAAAACCATTAGCCTAACATATTCTGAAAAAGACTTATACTAGACCAAGAAGGAAGGCATACGAGCGAAGCATGGAAAAAAAAAGTCATAGGCTTTTATTTTCTCGCCATTCATTCCCCGCTCCCATCCGAAAGAAGAACGAATTGAGAAGTGCACGTGCAAAAAGTTCAACGGTTCTAACTACCCCCCCCCCCTCGGCTGAACTGAATGGCATCTGCTCTGGTCAAAAATGAATTTTAAGGATGAGAACATACAGAAATCTTTCTGTTTAGTTTCTTTTCACAGCCGATGAAAAGTCAACAGCTTTTCTGCAAGTATTCCGATACCTAGCAACTATCTCGGCCCTGATCGATGGACTTTATTTGTATAAGTTGTCGAATTTCGAAAGAATAACGAATTCTTCTCGTTCTCGATTCATGAGCTATTCCCTTTCAGGTGAGTCTCCAAGGCTACTCATTGGGGAGGGGAGAAGAAGAAAAAAATTCAAACGATGAGGTTTTTCAAAGTTTTAATCCCTATCAGATTTCCAAAAACTGAAGGAAGACGCTTTTATTTTGCAACTGTGAATTACGACTAGAGAGGGGAAAGAGTAAACAGAGAGCAAATCGAGCAATCGTCATAAAAAATGTTTCCACACGAACACTCGAGTTTACTAATTTTCACTTGGATATCCTATTTGTAAATTTGAACGATCGTAGAATGCGAAACCGAAAAAGAAAGTTAACGTTATTCTTATTACGTTATATAAGTAAGTCTTTCCCCCTCTCCCCGTTCTCTCTCACACACAAACCCGACTCATAGACAAGTTTCACATTCAGCACCATACCTTTTGCGGAAGTCTGTAGAATTATTCTGATTACGAGTCCAGTTCGGGACCTTTCTCACGGGTAACATAACAGCACATCAAAAAACGACAGAATGGAAGAGATGCATTTTTGTAGAGTCAATAATTTGCATTATGCAGATACAGGCGTCAATACTATCTGATGCAACTGCGTACTATTTCTTTAAAGTACGACAAACCGTTCGAATACACTGACAAAGGAGTCAAGAAAGAAATATTTTGATTCAGCAATTGCGGAGTTAGTCTCTGTGCATAACTTATACGTTCAAATAAAAATATTTATCATACAAAGTCATAATGACTTCCTTCACCCATAAACTTCATAATTATGTTACAATCATCGGCTTGTAGTTGCATAACACAAAAATCCGTTACTCATCGAATGTTTCACAATCGAATGAGTATAAACATAATATTGTCGTACCTTAATGAACTTCGTATTTTTGTATTCTCATTACGAAAATTTCGATTAATAAGGCCTAGATAACTTTCTCGACTCAGCTTGAAGCGTACATGACCAAAAACGATATTTTTGAGAAACAATTATCGTACGCATATTTGAACGCGGTGCGTTCAGTATGACTGCGTGCGAATGAAAATAGGTCAATTTCTCAACAGTTCCAGTTAGACTATCCCTCTTCCCCTCGCAGACAATTGATAACTCGCTATCAGTCGAGAAAAGAAAACGAATACACGTCGACACGGAAGTGCTCTGAAATGTACACATTTTCTTCTCTGGCTCGAGGTTGCGTAAAATTTTTATGTATTCAAACAATCACCATACAGTATACGGCTCAGAAAATAAATACTTTACTGTAGGCAAAGAAAAAGCTCAGCTTACCGGATTCCAAATTCGAGTTTTCATATTTTCAGCTTAGAATGGATGTAAAATCATATGTAGGCACACTTTACCGTCGATATAATGCGCGTACTATTTAACTTTTCATTTACGAACACAACATTCGATACTCGGCACTCATTGCCAGCGTTAATGTTTTAATCTACGCGAACGTCATCACGCTAACTGAACTAAGAAGCAAGTCCAACGACTGGCTGATCGTGTGGTATTTCGACGGGGACCAGTGAAAGTTGCCACTGGTCCAGGCGTGCCCACTTCTACGCCGCTCTGCCCGCGCCTACACGTTCATAGCCTGCGCTTTCTTTCTGGCGTGACGCGTCAAGAGAAAGTAAATTGAACAGCGAGTCCGCTTATCCGAAAGTAAAAGTGTTCACCGAGTCGAAACATATTACCACGAAGTACGAATAACGGTTTGACTTTTATGAAGAATATATTAATTGTTTTCCTGTTCGATTGAATCTATTCAAAAATCGAACTGAAATCACCGTAGGTTGTAAGAGGAAATTTTACATCAGTGTTAACCTTCGAGGGTTACAGCCCGCGAAAATTCATAACCAAAAGCGAATGAACCTTTACGATAAAAGATTTCTTCGTCATCACGTGCTGGAAAAGTTTTTAGGTGGGGTCGTCGAGTAACTGCATCAGTTTGCATTCATTTCTAACGGTAAACGCGAATAACGTTCTCACTGATATCTGTACCGTTAACCGGAAAAAACACGACCCTGAATGTGTGTGAGTGTAACAAAAATGAAAGCTGCAGCAAGACCTTCCTCAATAAAAACCATTTTCAAAACATAAGATGAACGTGGGTGACTTGAAATCAAAAATAATTAAAAACGTGTTTTTAAAAATAAAGATTTTTATCATCGTCGATTACTCTTCAGAAGAGATAATATTCTTCTGTTATATTGCATCATATTATAAAAAGCTCGCAAAGCTAAATTTTTTAGCAAAAACCAATTCCTCGATTACGCCTCATAATAATCTCAAATTTTTTTCTCTCGCTAATTGACCTGATACCGCTGAGGGTGAATCTTCCAAAAATGAAAAAAAAAATTAATTGAGGAAAGCAGACAACCTGTTTTTTGAATAATCGGGACGTCCATTTGTCTTACGCGAGACTTACGTCCCAGTTCTATTATAAAACTTTTTAATTTTTTCAATTTCTTCTATTCGGTAGATTGGGCGAAACTATTTTAAATTTTCGTAAGGTCCAGGAAATAATGGAAAAAGAAGAAAATTTCTGTTCCTCTCCAGCTCTACTCTATAACTGGCAAGACTCGAAAGTCAAAATGTTTTCCAGTACTCCTCCTCAATTTTTGCGAGCCTCTCCTCCATAAGGGTTCAGAGTTCAATATTTTTATAATGATCTCCTCCGTAGGAGTTTTGGAGCACAGAAGTTTTCCAAGTTCCGCCATCTCATTATTATAGCTTGAAAATGGGAGTCATCCTCGTATCTACAGCTAAAGATTGAAATTCTTCTAAACGTTCCTTCTAATGCACATAGTTTGAAAGTTGAAAAAAAAAAGAAAGAACAAAACGATACAAGATGATTTATTATCGTAATTCTAACCAACTTATATAATTAGGCTTTCAATAGTCGTTTGTTCTCTAAAATTTATTTTAATAGTATTTATACGTATGATATATAAATGAAGAAAGCATAAGATCAGGACTAATTTAAATCCATCATTGACGAAAAGTGAAGAAAAAAAGGAAGAATTTCTTGGCGTTGCCAAAAATTCAAAGATCATGTTTCATGTCTTTTCGTCAGTCGTCTGAAACTCTCCATCGTTTAAAAATTTCCAAAATTTCCTCGCTCCGCTCGTTCGTCCTGCTTTTTGGTTTAGAGTATTTAAGGCTAATTTAGTATATTTCAAACTGATGAGACAGGGGGACTCACTCGCTTAAGCTAGGCTAGAACTACTGCGGAGGGGAGGCTCGGACTTCGGAGAAGTTTGCTCTTAATGTTGTAAGCGGACCAGGATTGACGACTCATGACGTTACCGACTTATGACGTCACCGAACTTATGACGGCACAAGCTAATAGCTTCATAATGGCTCTCGGAGTTTTCTTAGCCTAGCATAAATCTATCCAAAGTCTTTTCATTATATTAAGATAGGCTAGAAATTACAGAGACACCTAGTATACCGAATGTACTACAAAGAGAAAGAGTAAGGGGGTGGTACTCGCAGATTTTTAAATCACCCACCAGGTATAAGAATTTTTCACTAGTCCTTGAACCTAACCTAACCTAACCTCGCCCAAGTCCCTATACTAACGAATAGAGGGGTATAGAAGAGATTGAAATTTTTGCAAGTCTCTATTACCTAATTGTAAGTCTGATAGAGAAATATAGAAAAGCTCAAGTAAGGACTTCGACAGAGGGGTATAGAAAAAATCAAAATTCTTCCAGGTCCCAGGGTCACGACCGGACGCCCAGACGCGAATTCCGGAATCAGGGGTAGGGCTGAGATTCGACGCTGAAAAATTTTCAAGTCCCGAGGTCACGGCCGGACGCCCGGACGTCCGCACGCCCAGACACATTTTCCAGATTTAGGGGGTAGAAAAAAGACATGAAACCTGTCAAAAATATTTATTAAAGAAGACAGCCCAAACATTCTCGCTTCATTTTCATCGAACATTGAAATAACTTCTTGTTTGCAAGAAAAAAGTGAAATCGACTTTTAAAAAATTTTCTACAGAGCCAAATAGATGAAGGTCATGTTCCATGTACTTGACGTTTATCTATGCGGAGGTCATTTCAGGTTTTTAATGGCAGCGGGGAACCCCCGCGCTTGCGATCACGTTGGCGCGAAAGTGCCCCCTCAGAAAATGAGTTGGCCGGGCTCTTCTCTGTATACTGTATACTAGGCCTGATATAATGAAGGCGGGAAATTGAAGTTTTTCCATCCCTGAAGTAGGTCAAGGTCAAGGTCATTGATGACGTCATAAAGAGCCCCGCTTCACGTCACATCACGCAATTCACAGAAACTCCCGGACGTTTTCTGAGGATGTAATCCCCCTAATAAAATGGAAAGTTGAAATTGTTCCAAGTCCCTAAAGTAGGTCAGGGTCATTGATGACGTCATATAACACCACACGTCACGTCACACAGTTCACAGAAACTCCCGGACGCAGACGCGGACGTTTTCTGAGGATGTAATTCCCCTGACAATACTAGGCCTGATATAATGAAGGCTGAAAGTTAATATTTTTTCAAGTCCCTAAAGTAGATCAAGGTTATTGATGATATCACCCTGGCTGGAGAAGGAAATTTTTCCAAGTCCCTAAAATAAGTCAAGGTCATTGCTCACGTCATAAAGCGCCACACGTCACGTCACGCAGTTCACAGAAACTCCCGGACGCGGACGTTTTCTGAGGATGTAATCCCCCTAACAAAATGGATAGCGGGGTCCCTGCCAAAATTATAACAGCCTAAGAAGGCTCCCCTCCCCCTTCCTCTTGAGATTTTACTAGTCTCAAACTCAGGGGTGTGAACCGGAATCGCTATCCCAAATGGTATCCGGAATCCAGACCTGAATTTTTGGGTCCTGGAAGCGGAACCGAAAGGAAGCGGATCCGATGATTGCCGCCTGGAAGCGGGACCGAAAGGAAGCGGATCCGGTGATTGCTACTTGGAAGCGGAACCATAACACTACTGAACAATAAAAATTTTTTTATCTGTATCCAAAATGAAAATAGATGATTCCTGAAGTTCTTTTCGCGCTGAATTCAACGCCGTTTTCCGTTTTTCGAACCGAGCTCAAGTTTTCTCGTAATCTTCTTCTTTAATTGCCGCGGATCATCGCGGAGCGCATCAACGGTAGCAGTATCCGAACACGTAGACGCGCGGTTCCGCGACGATATGCAGCCAATTTCTCACATTTAAAGAAGAAGATTACGAGAAAAGTTGAGCTCGGTTTGAAAAACGGAAAACGGCGTTGAATTCAGCGCGAAAAGAACTTCAAGAATCATCTATTCTCATTTTTGATACAGAGAAAAAATTTTCAATTGTTCAGTAGTGTAAGGAAGCGGATCCTGCGATGGCTCCTCGGAAGCGGAACCAAAAGGAAGCGGATCCTGCGAAGGCTCCTTGGAAGCAAAACCGAAAGGAAGCGGATCCGGAGATTGCTCTTTGGAAGCGGAACCGAAAGGAAGCGGATCCGGCGATTGCTCTTTGGAAGTGGAACCAAAAGGAAGCGCATCTTGAAACCTGGCCAAAGAACTGTAACCAATATTTCATCTGTGAAAAATAGCGGATATACCCTAAAAAATAGAGGATAACCGATATTCTTTGCCTCTTTTTAAAGGATAACTGTAATTTTTTGTGCAATTCCTGGAAGATTCTTTTATCAAGATACAAAACCGAAAGGAAGCGGATCCGGTGCTTGCTGCTTGGAAGCGGAACCGAAAGGAAGCGGATCCGTCGCTTGCTGCTGGGAAGCGGAACCAAAAGGAAGCGGATCCGGTGCTTGCCGCTTGGAAGCGGAACCGAAAGGAAGCGGATCCGATGATCACCGCTTGGAAGCAAAACTGAAAGGTAGCGGATCCGATGATTATCGCCTGGAAGCGGAACCAAAAGGAAGCGGATCCGGCGATTCAGTTGAAGAACAAATGGAAGCGGAATCAAAAAAAAAAAAATAATAACGGTTCACACCCCTGCTCAAACTAGGCTTATGATAGTGTGTCCGGGTGTAGGCTAATCATCAAAAATCTAACTGGATCTAGTCAGTTTGGGTATACTAGCAAGAGCAAGTGAGCTATCCAAAAGCTATTAGCTTGAAACACCCAAAAGCTATTAGCTTGAAATATCCTGAAATAGACTAGACTTTTGAGAAAGACATGAAACATGATCTTTATTCACTTGGCTCCGCCAGAACATTTTTTTGTTCTCTTTTTTGCTGAGTTACTTTTTCATTTTAAGACTGATTTCAACAGCGACGGACTTGGCTCACTCACGCGCTGACTTTTTTCAGCGGGGAACCCGCTATCCATTTTGTTAGGGGGATTATATCCTCAGAAAACTCCGCGTCCGGGAGTTTCTGTGAACTGCGTGCCGTGACGTGACATGACGCGTAGCGCTTTCTGACGTCAGCAATGACCTTGACCTACTTTAGGGACTTGGGGAAATTTCAATTTCCAGCCTTTATTATATCAGGTCTAGCATGCAGTATACTGAGATTCCCCGCTGCCATGGCCTCCATTTTTTTTTTCTTTTTATTTATTCAAAAAAATTTTTCGCGCGCGGACACAAGCAGTTGCATGTGATGATTGTGCCTCAATCCACCGCTGGATTTTAAACGCTCCATATCGTCGAGACTTCAGTTACAATTGTATCAGCATTTGAGACTCAAAGAGTGTAAAACGAACTTCAAAAAAGTGTACAATCCCCTTCATTCAAATTTCAGCTGTACATATAACTCCAACTGAACGTACTACGTTTTTCAACACTATGTGCACTAAGAATAACAACAAACAGTCTTGGAGCCTCACTACGGCAACACGTCGACATACTTCACACATTAGACGAAGTCTTGAAAGTCATTTAGAAACCATTTCTATCGCTGAACAAAGGTAGCGACTCACACAGTGAAATTCAGGGCTATGAACCCTTATATGATTATTTGTAGGGATACATCCGAATTGCAGATATTGACAGGAAGAAAGGAACCAAATCTCTCAGATTCTAGATCTTAATCTTTAAAAATCTAGACTTCAGAGGAAAGAAGCTCCACATCTCTTGGATTCCAATTATCGAAAAAAAAAAAAAATGAAAGGGAGAAAAATGTAGAACACCCAGATACTATCACACGCGCATGGCGACTCGGTCTTTTTTTCTTTTCAATTACGCCCTTGAAATATTTGCGACCATCGGGTTGGATAATTATACAAATACATAGTTGCTTACACGTCCCCGTTGACAATGGTTTTTCAATCCAGAGCGCTTCCATTCGGTACACTCTTGTGGTTGAATTTGGTTTAACAAATAAAGGCAGTGTGCATCTGAGCATCGCGGTTTAATTAAGTACAAGCTTTACTGTAACGACTCCCTACATGGTCGACAAAACCCTGAAATAAGGTGGAGGGTATTGGAAAATTTTGATTTTCTAACCACATCGATAGGAATAAGGAAACTTGGAATATTTTTGACCATTGAGATACAGGGACTTGAAGGAATTCTGGCTTTCGAGCTGTAGCACATATTATGTAGTTACAAAAGATGAGACTTTCGGGTTTCCCGCTGCCATAACCACTAATTTTGTCTCTCCAGGATTAATGAGCTAAATCAGTAAATTGTTCATCAACTTCTTGTGACCATACCACCGACGAGTTCTGACCATAGAAGGTCTAAGTACGACGCATCAATGCGAGCCAATACAGCATTAGCTAATGGTCTACCATGACCTTCAATTAATATTTCATGTACCGGTAGGTATCATAATTATTATGACCTACCCTTTCTTCGATTTGAATAATGTTTTGATTACATCCCCGAAGAATTGTCGAGAACAGTCATAAGTTAGATTCAGTGATAATCTCCAGGACAGAGTACTCATTGAGGTGTCGAAGGCTAATCAGATATCTACGAACTAATTTTAAAAAATGAGAACGGTGGGACGATTGAAATGTCATACTTTCGAGAAAATCTTGTGGTAACAAATGAATTAAGTTAGGTATCTAATTCTTCGTGGCTTCGTATAATTACCTTCTATAAGAAGATTTATCCTCAGACTCATCATGATTTCTAGAATCAAACTGCACGATTCCATCAACGAGCGAGGGAGGGGTATTATACCGGAACGTGATACAAATCCAGCCACACGTAATGAGTACCATCGAGGATGAAACGAAAAGTCAAACGAGTTCTGTTTCACTTCGTGCTGTAACGCGCGTACTCCAAAGAATCAAGTTCGCTAGACGAGCAAAAAGTCGTGAAATTGGAAAGTAGCAAAATCTTTTACCGTTAAGCGTTCACTTTTGTGGAGAGGGAAATTAGACGGCGCGGCATCCAAGTGACAGGTGAAGAGATGGTGGTAGTGACGACGCGACAGCGGCAAAAATAGAAGTTCATGTAATCGACGGCGCAAGGTAGTGTTATTATTTCACTTATGAAAAATCCCGTTATAATAGAAAATGAGATTAAAATGATTATAATGAGCGTCGTGCGCGCTGCGGCCGTCCAAAGATCACTTTCCACTTTACCGTCACAAGAAAACTTCTCTCGCGTTTGAAGAAACGATGATTGAAATGGTGATTAAGAGAGTACAACACTAGCTAGTTTTCCATACAACGGGAAAATCATCTTATTTTCCGATTTTTGCTTGGAATCAACAAAATTTTTACCACCACCGACTACAGAGCCATAGTGAGTAGGCTATAAGTTTGCTACTGGCTAAAATTTCATAAATTTCAATGATATTGCAGCGAGAGTTTAGAATCTTATTAAATTTGAATTCATAACGAGGTTGGCTCGAAATCAATTCATAAAATTTTTTTCTCTTGAAGCTCTCGTTTTAGGCCTATTGTATCAAAATTTCTTGCCATTAACGTAGATGCGCTTTCGAGGCCGACTGTAAGCTTTTATTTCATCCGAACATCGTTACCCGATTGAACAAATTGCCCCGCACATTAACCCTTTGAACATACATAAAAAGGTATTGACAAAAAGTATTTATTTAATATTGTCAGAGAAATTTACCAATTAGCGCTTATTTCTGAACAGCAACTTTACGGTGCTTATAAAAAATCTTGGTAATACATAAATATCTTAAGAAGATTGTAGATAACAATTTATATGTCAGTAAAATTAATACTTTTTTCACGTATTGCCGTAGGAAAGATGCGGTGTTCTGGGACTGAATATTGTCAAATGAATTTTCCAACACACCTTGTATCACCCGCTAGTCTTGATTTGCTCATTATCCAATACCAAATGACTAGAAACTCTAATTGGAAAATCGAATTTTCACAACGGAAGTACATTGACGCTTTTGCTTCTGAAGGATAAGAATATGAAGACAAAAATGAAAAATGAGAGACAATCATTTCATCTCTCTGCGTTGAGCAAATTCTGTATCTTAATTTTAATCTATCAGTGCGATCAAAAATTAGTGTGTATGCGCTCAAACCTTGTGGGAATGAGCCCATTATGCTGTCAGGGGTTCCCTTCTTTGCTTCCATTTTTCAAGGACTCCCTAATCTGTACATTTTTAGAGTAGCCGTTGGCTGCTGCGATCTGCTTCACTATCTCAATTTCTCCCTTCTACTTCTCCTGGAAAGAGATTGCTCACCAGCTGTAGTTCTGAATCGCCGCTAACGTGTGCCGGCCTGATGTGGTAGTGAAAGTCTTTTGGAATGATGGTGTCTGTGTGCGTTGGCTTCCTGGCGACTTTTCTTCTATTCGAATCGCGGCCAGATTCTCGTAAGAAAACTACCAGTTTGCATCTAAACAAAGTATCAGAAGCAAGAGGATGCTGATAGAGCGCACGTGGACAAAGTGAAGATCAAGAGTAATGATAAACTGATATGGAAGACGTTCAGCAGGCGCGAGGTTATGGTATGGTACAGATTAGGGGTTACGAACTAAGCCGGGGTTTAACTACAGCCTGCAGTTCCATTGTATATTCGTACGCGATTGAAGTCTAATCTCAAACCACCTCCTTGTTGATGTGCGTTAAACCGCTACATATTCGGCACCATACCAAACAACAGATACAACGGAAACCCTGACGTGAAGAAATTTGCCCATATAGTGGAAGAAATTGTGGGCCAGAACCAAGGTGTTTGAAAAGAGGTGAGCTCAACTCAATGTAAACAACAAGGCGCTACATCAGCTGATCTCCATATGAAACAATGTAAAAACGGAACCGGGTGACGTCACCCGGTTCCGCCTCCTATTATTTTTAAATGTGCATGCGGCTTGCGTTCTGTTTGCAATCGAACTGAGCACACCTCTTTTCAAACACCTAGGGTCAGAACTATAGCCAATTTAATCAGAAGTTGAAAAGACAGGAACAAAGACTAGAGCTGGAATCACCGCTGTCACCAACACTGACGGAGATATTCATGAATAACATGGGGAAACAAAATATTGAAAGGCAGCAAGTTCAGAAACTCAATCAAACACTCGGCTAGATACGTAAATGATATCTTGATTGTGTGGTCAAGCACTAATCAACAGGGGGACCAACTTTTTTCAGAAACAAATGTGATGAATGGAATAATCTAAGTCACGGATGAAGAAAAGAACAGCGAGATCAGCAACTGTTTGGACCTAACACTCTCGTATAACTAATGATGTGGTGTCACCCGAAAGTAGGTACTCTTTTAAGCTTTCTGACAGAGTCTGTGCTCTACTCACACCTCAAATCGAGTTCTGATGTGTAATTATCGATCTGAGTTCTTCAACTATGCTTCTTCTCCTCTACGCCCCTTTGAATGTAAACCTCAATATGCCTGTAACTCATAAATCCTATTTATAGCGAATCAGAGTTGAAAAGGAGATCATATTCAAAATCGTCACCCCCTAAGTCTAATCACGGTGGGGGTTTTCAATTATATGTGCGCATAAAGAGAGTTGAAAATTTTTCAATCTCAAATCTATAAGATGTGAAGATGAGCAAAACATTGACCACCAAAATAATATTTCTGATTCCAACAGGAAATGAATTATTATCTAGGTCAATATAAATGGGAAGATATTATGGAGAAAAAGAAGAAGAAAAAAAAAAAACGTATTCCTAATTATTCGCCTTCTTCTCGATCGTAATTCATAAACATTTTGCAATGCACTCAATATTTAAACAAACGTTTACTTTACGAATACAACGCGGAGAAGTCCAACAACGACTTTATATTAGCGTGTAGGACTTAACTTCTATTTAATTCTGTGTACTTTCTATAGCTTGCTTTCATGCATTGACAGGCGAGTACTAATGACGACAATTTTGTTCACTCATTCGTTGATAAATATTGAACAGTGCGAGTTATGTGATTATTTGAAGAGCGCATTAACAGTACAAAGAGCGAAAAAAAAACTTACTTTACTCTCTCAGTATAACTGCAATGGCTCTCGAATATAAATGGGTTGGAAATCAGGCAGAGAAGCTGGAGCAGGAGTGGGGTTGCGAGTGTTTCGATCGTACGAAGTAGTCGATACATCGATATCGCGAATCGATTGCTGGTATTTGCGTTCTTCTTGATGCCCATCTACGCCCAAACCTAATCGCTCAATCAAGTAATAACCCCGATGACCATTAAGTGCTTCGAATTCTGGATTTCTTTTGCCACCTTCATCCGGGTGAAACGGCCATGGCTCAGTTTTGTGTACGACTGGAGGCCCGTTTACGTTATCTCGTATCAATGTTGTTATGAGATTAATGACCGCTGAGGAATTGTGTAAACTCAAGAACAGAACGACAATGAAAGTCTGCAAAATAATCAAATATACAATGGAATATTAGACCTATTGTCATTGTTTCGTCGATGCTATCTAGAGATAATTGACTGAAAGCAAGGGCATCAAAAGTATTGGAAAAAAAATTTTCTGGCGAAGCCAAATGAACAAAGATCATGTTTCATGTCTTCTATGAGGTAGCTTATGCTCTGCTCGTTCGCCCCCTCCTCAGTATATTAGTCCACATCAGAATAGTTTCGGCTGATGGCTTTAGGGGGGCTCACTCGCTCCGCTCCGCTCGTTCACCCCCTTCTTAGAATAAGTCTACTTTGGAGTTTTACTGGAGCGGTATGGGGGGAAAGAAAGTGACAGCTTCAGTTTTCCTAAACATATCAAAGAGGTTCGAAAACTAGTCAATAGGAGTTCTGTTATTATTAAGAATGAGCGAGTATAAAGGAGGCCATTCTAACTCCAGACCCCGCACCCCCCTCCACGGCTTACCTAAGGTCCATGAAGAGGATATGCCGATGAGGCCTGTTGTTTCGTTTATCTCATCCCTTACCTACACCCTCGCCAAATACTTAGATCGTTGGTTCATAACCCGAGCCTCCCTGCTCTGTTAAAAACTCTTCTACCTTGGTCAATAGCCTGAAAAATGAGCTTCTCCCAGCAAGCTCGACCCTTTGTTCTTTCGACGACGTAGGCTTCTTTCCTAACATCCCTAAGGCTGTCACTATGCAGCGGATGGGTGAACTCGTAGTGAATTTAAACACTCCTCATGAAGAGTTGAGTGAGTTTTTCGATTAATTGAAATTGTGTTGGACTTCTAATTTTTGTAAATTCAATGGTAAATTCTATGAATTCCGTGAGGAAGTGGGTATTCCTGTAGGTTCGCCTTTAGGTTCCCTCTTCTCCCTTCTCCGAGGTGTTCAAGTCCAAGTTTGAATCCGACCTCTTTTCCTCTGGCCATCCTTTATTGGCACAGATATGTAAATGACGTGCTATGTACGTGGACTGCTCCCCGAGAGCTCTGCTTGGAGTTTCTCCCATATCTTAATGAGCTATACCCGTTCATAAAGTTTACTTTGGAAGTGGGAGGCACCTCGATTAACTTCTCGGATCTTACTGTTTCCGGAAAAGACGGGGTCCATGAGTTTGAGATTTATAGAAAAGATACGTCGACCGATGTTTTAGTCCACGGGTCGTCATTCTGCTCTGTTGCCCACAAATATGCTGCTTTCAACAGTTTCGTCCATAAACTGACTGACATTCTTTTGAGTCGAATTGCCTTCAGAAAGGAGTTACTGACCATAAAACACCTGACCAGAGGGAATGAGATTCACTTGGACATAGACGAGATGGTGCGTAGAAAGATTACTAGGAAATGCCTCGACACTACTACCTCCATCCCCCACTCCATCAGCCGTGAGAGACTACGTTGAATTAGGCTCCCATTTTTGGGCAAGTTTTCTTTTCAATTAAGCCGGGCTCTTCGCCCTCTCACTGTTAAAGGGTTGTTTATAAGGTTGAAAGATCCAATTCCTGAAGATGAGAAGAGTGGGTGCTACTGCAGTATGCGGTCTACCAGGAAAATCAGCTGAAATTTCATTTCAGTATGCGATCTAATATGTATATTTGTGAATACAGTACAAATACAAGCCATCACGAGGATATTATCAGAAATGCACATTGAATGTCGTCAGTGGTAAACATTGCGGACATCAATGGCTTGAGTGTGAGCACCTGAGTCCGGGTTGATGAAATTCTCCAGATGATTCACTGAATGATGCTGGAAACCGCGAACATTGAGACAACTGTGAGCAGTCTATTCATCTGAGTGAATCACAGACCCCGGTGCGCATTCGTGTCCAATTATGGGCAGGAGGGTGGCTCGGTCACGACGTTCCACCCAGAAGCTAGGATGCCAGATCTACGAATTTTTGGTCTTCAAAAAAGATACGGTTTTTTTTCTGTAGATTTGATATACTGTATGAATTTCTTGCGATCAAGGGAAAGGTACCTTAAACACTACTATGAGGGATACCTTTCTCCTGATCTTTATGTACTAATACCGCAGTGTTTTGTAATATGAATCGATCAAGGGAAAAGTACCTCAGCTACTACTATAAGACATACCTTTCTCCTGATTGTTAATAATGGATCCATCAGTCCGTAGAACTCTTGTTTTTCGGTCTTACAAAAAATGGCGAGTACGGATTTTTGGAACTACCATCTGGCAGCACTGGCCAGAAGTATCTCCAGCCCTTTCCTTGTCGAAGTCCAAACACCCAATAAGGTCCGTCAATGCGCCGACCGTGGTTCCTTTGATTGGAGACCTTTACTTCGCCATTTTCTGATTGTGCGGCAGCGTCCCCACGCTATTTTCGTTTCCCCGCAAATCTTGATTCGTCAATCTGTATGGGGTCGTCATCGGTTCCCCGTTTATGTACAGTAACATGTTTTTTACGGTTACCGGTAGATAACATAGTTCTCATACATCGGGTAGACCGCATACTGCAGTAGCACCAAAGAATGGAGTGTACAGGTTAGAATGTAATGATTGTAAGGGTGTTTATATTGGGGAAAATGGTCGCCAGCTCAAGAATAGAGTCGATGAGCACAAGGTGGCTTGGCAGAAGGGTAAGGTGGGAGATTCGGCATTCACTTGCCATCTTATTGCTATTGGGCACAGCTTCCGGGAGGGATCCATGGTGCTTCTTCACAAAGGGAGTTCGTATTTCAAGCGTACCGCTTTGGAGCATATTGAGATTATACGTCATGAGAACACTGGTGGTCTCATTATGCTGAACAGGCATATACTAGACAAAGGTCTGATCGAGCTTGTTCATGAGTCACAACTCGCTGATTAGTCTCCTCCTGGTTCTCGTCATTCTCGAGGTTGGTTTTGGTTTTTTCGAGTCAGTTGTGTTCATTGTCTTCGCGGAGGATGAACGCTTCGTAATTTTTCCCGTTTCTGCCGTTTTTGTTGTCAGTTACTCTTCTTTGAATATCATCCTTTTTCATGACAATCTTACGGAGAGAAAAAGGAAACAAGAACATAGAATTGTAGAATTGAAATATTTTTCCTTCGAAAATTTGCAGATAGTAGAATTAATAGGTATTCATTTGCGAGACAAAAAAAACTTGGTTATTTAAGATTGAATTACAATTAAGTTTGGTCCGTGCATTTAATTATATCAGTCTTATTGAAAAAGTCGGTTGTGAAGCACGCGGCTGTGTGAGCTTTTTTAATTACATGCTTTGTTGCGCTTTTGCCTAAACCACTTTGGTTAGTCATTGAATTATGGAGTTACAAGTAATATTGCGGTACACGTGGCGTAATTCTCGTCCGTTTTTACAAAAATTTCGTATCAGACGTCTCGAGAATTATTCAATGTAGGCACGTTGTAGAGAGTGACTTTTACGATATTTGGTACGGAAACGTAAATATATATGGTCGTTAATGATTATTTTTCAGTCGCCTACGCTGAAAATAATGGAAAATGGTGCTCCGCAAACGGTTCGAAATGTCATGAACGCGACGTCCAAACTTTTGATAACCTGGAGCGACAAAACCTGATCCGCGCTATCTAGCGGTTATTATGCACGTTCAACGAGAGTTTAATCGATATTACCCAGAATGTGTGTCAACGGATGACAGACAAAAGTAGTGTATATGGCATAAGAATAAAACACTTGGAGATAACAGCGATTCGACGACTGAGAGGCGTGCGGTGAAGTGTGATGATGAATAGAGAGAAACAACACAACCTTCACGGATAATGAACATCAAATTATTGTTCTTCTTTAGCGATTGTTAAATTGAAGAATGTCATTTGCATGTTTTTACTTTTACTGTTCCCACATTATATTCTGGCTACTACCTACTATAGTCGATGATGATTGAATTTCTCGCTGTCTCGATACAGGCGTCGCGTTGGTCAGCAATTCGCTGACCAACTCTTTTACAGCCGCTCTACCGTCGACATTCGCGCACTTTCACATATCGGGGATTCTCCCATAAATGAGCTATAGTTTCTGGTACGCATCTCTATTTCATCTCGTTGTACAGCCTTAATCGCACAATTAGAATAAAATTACGAATTTCGCGTCCATTCGCATCGGTTTTTCACCCGAAATTTGACACGATGCAATCAATCAGCGATTACTATTTCTGTAAACTGGCAAAAAAAAGTTGTTGCATTTGAACCTATCTGCATTATTATTCTTGTTCGTGGGCCCAGGCAGCTCTACGCAGCTCATATTTTGAAGGAAACACCACGCTCTTCTATATGAGTAATTCTCCAAAAAAGACAGAATTTCAGTTTTTTTTTTTTTTTTTCTGAATTTGAAAGATTGATTTTCAATATTTTGTTCTGTGGAATATCTCACGTATATATTCCTGAGGAATTGGTCGCACAGGAGACCCCTGGGGGCGGCTTTTCTTCACTACGATCGAAAATTTGTTCAAATTTGTTCCCCGTAGTGGATGCTACTTTTTGCCCACTACAATGGAAATTCTTGTTCACTACAATTTGGTTTACTTCGCCCTGGGATGAGAAAAGGATCACGAAACGCTGAAACTTTAGTTTAGGTTGAGAAGTTCTTCCAAAAATTTCATCCGCTTTGCTTCGGCTGTTTTCTCTCATCCATTACCTTTCTAGCGTTAGACCAACGGCTTGACTCCACAGCAATATAAAACAAAACGGCTTCAGAGCAAAATAAACCATCGTGGAGCGAGATGTAGAATAAATTAAACGGTTCTGGAGCGAAATTAAACGGAGTTGGGGCAAAAAATTAATGAATTGAAAGCGGCTGCTCTTCGACTGATTTCAGTGCTTAATAAGCAGAGATCATTAAACTTCTTGATTCGCTTGAGAAACTATTCAAAAATGAGCTTACAAGCTTCAACTCAAGCGATTATTAGCTTAGACTTCTCATTCTTGATCTTTTGAGAAAAACCTTGAATGTTGGGGAAATACAAATTGCGGCCGTCAAAAGTGGCCTAGAGGAAAAATCATCGAACTGCGTCCGGAGTGCAAATGCTCATTCTGCGGCCTTATACCAATTGCGTCCGTCGGTAACGGCTACTACATACCACTACAAATAATTACTATTGGATTTGACGATCCTGAAATAGATGGTGCCCATGAGTTCGGAATCTACAGAAAAGATACTACAACCAATATTATGGGGTTCACGTGTTCTCATTTTGTTCAGTTGTCCATGACATTGCTAGTTTTGTTTGATAGCTTGATTCACCGACTGACCCATATCCCGTTGAGTCAGCCCTCTCTCCTCCAGGAATGATCGATCATCTTAAAACACCTGGCCAGAGTGATTGAGATTAATTTGGACATCGATTTCATTCATGGTTTGTATGAAAATCACGAAAAAAGTCTCGATTCCACCACTTCTCTCCTTCGCGAATTGAACTGTGACAAAAAGAAGTAGTGCCACTCATGGCGTCTGGGTGGCCTTATAAAAGTGTTGATATCTAATTCATCATACATATATTATACAAACTAGTGTACCGGTGCCTAACAGGCCAGGATTAAAAGGGGCCCGCAGTGTCCTTGAAATATCGTACGGGCGAGGACAAAGCCCAAGACCAAGACGTTTAAAAAGAAGAATGGGGAACCCACAAACCTGAACCCCGGGCTTTGAAGCTTCTAAATCCAGCCCTGGTACCTAATTATGTATTGTTCAAACTGGCCAAGAAAAGGAACAAAAATCTTGACTTGATGTTGCGCTCTTGGTCCCGATTGAGCTTGATCTACGTAAAAACTGTCCATGTGACGTCACAACATGATATATGCTACCCTATCTAGAATGAGTATTGGTAGAATCTGAATGTAATACGATAGAAGAAGAGGAAAGACTGCGAGTGACCTTGTCCTCTCACCCAAGTATACGATGTTCGCGCCTCAAAAGTATCCCTCAGATCAAAATACTTCATAATTTTGTGGAATTCAATTATTCTTCTTCTTGTACATTCACACACAAAAAATGTCAAAGATAATTAGCGGAAAGATACGGTGCATTTTTAAATTGAAAAAGAAAAAAAAAAAGAAACAACAAAAATTAAGTATAGTTTACGGACCTTTTGACGTGGAGGCGTTGGAGTGTAAAAATTTATGACCATGCATTAGACTTGCTAATTGTGATAACTTTTAACGAACTAGTACACTTGACACTCGGCGTTGTCTAACCCCAAAATCAGAACAATTTAAATGCGTTCGTCGATTGTAGACGAATCGAATACCATCTTTTTCATTAACATCGTAATTTGCTTGATGTGGAGATAAATGAATAGCGCAGTTCAAACAAATGTTACTTTTAAATGAGTCACTTTTCTAATATCAAGTACGTCCGAGTAATTTCTTGAAAAGAAAAAAAAAATATTTTATAAGAAATAAAGTCAAAGATCACGATGATAATCGTGAATATAATTCTGTAAGATACCGAAGAAATATTAACGAATGAAATTTGACTGATGATAGTTAAACGTCTCTTCAATTACGATGATTTTTCCAACATATTTTTTCAGTTTTAAAGGGTAATAAATTCTCAAACACCTCCACAATTCGCCTTTGAAAAGAAACGGGGGCGTATGAGCGTGCACCATGTCCTCGAAAAACCGCACCTCCGGCACCGGTATCCACCCTTTAGGGAATTGCGTCGGTAGTTCAGAGGGGTCGAATTGAGAGTGGCCTAGCTCCATTTTCTCCAAGAGTTCCGCGCGCTGTGCAATATCCATCAATGAGGCCACAACAGGGTTCTACCCTACTGACCGAGGGAGTGCTCGGCACTCGACCTGGAATTCAGGCAGTCCTGTACCATGGACACACGCGGAGCCCACTAGGTGCTCACCAGCACCGCATCGCGACCTTGGCTTCTCAGGTGAGGGGCTCTTTTTCCTCTTCCTCTTCTGCGCCTCTGTTGTCTTGTGCTTGCCCTCATATTTCTTCTTCTGTTGGCGCTCCCTCCTAAGTGCCCTGTATGTCGTGGTGCTGGTACTGACGAAAAGAGATGTGACAGCAGCAGCATGGGGGATGGTACACGTAGGTGTGAGAGGCCACAACGTGACTACATCTGCCGCTCCTATTCCGCGTTCATTTTCTACTTCATTACCTTAGCGGCAAATGTAGATATGAGGGGTGTATTCTTCATCTTCCCCGATCTCCTGTAGGGACCATTTTAGCTCACCCCGCTCACGTCTCCACGCCTCACACTTGAAAATGTTGTGTTGTAGTCCATGAGCCCGCTCCTGACAGTGTGAACACGACGGTACTCCACTTTCCCCATTTTGTATAAGTACTTGTTGAAGCACCCATGGCCACTCAGCCTTTCATCAAACGAGACATCAAAGCAACTAACTCGACAAAAACTAAATTCGAGGACTTTCGGAGAAATCCATTCTGAACTATCAAGTCATTACAATGCGAATCGTATAAACTAATTCAATCAAATCTTCATCAGAAATGTAAACATATCACCACTATTCCGACAACAAATCATATCGATATGTTTAAGCGTAATACACGACTAAAATATGAAAAGAAAACTTCTCAACCATCCCAGAAATTATGACCTGTAGAAATTTAATGGTCTGCAGAGGCGTTTTCCTAAGCTTTTTCTTATAGTCCGCCACTCTAATTTTCAGCTGGTAACTACTCTCCTCCATGTACAGAGTCCACATCCCGTTGAACCATGTCGACCGCCGATTTAGGGTCGATTTCGAGTCATAGGCAATGTCGACTCCAAATCAACTCTAATTCGACATCAAATCGACATCTTGACTGAAGGCCATAACATTACGGTCGATTTTGAAGGTAAATCGACTGCTTGACTACGTCGATTTGGAGTGGAAATATCGTCGACTTAGATAACATTTTGTTCAATATCATGTCGACTGTATATCGACGTCGACTCTCAGGCTACCAAAAATGTGAACAATTAGTGCACCCGTTGTCGACGGCAACAATTAGTCGATTTTCGGTCGACTACAATATTCTAATTGTTTCTCATTGTTGACTAGAAATCGACTGAAAATTGACGTCAACATTGAGTGAAAGTTATACCAGTTTAAGATTATCTTTAAAAATGCAGTCGATCTAAAGTCAAAATATCGTCAACTCGGAAAACATTTTGTTCGATATCATGTTGACTGCATTTCGACGTCGACTCCGAGGCTACCGAAAATGTGATTGATATGAGAAAAATGTGAACAATTTGTACACCTATTGTCGACGGCAATAAATGGTCGATTTGCGGTCGACTACAATATTTTTATTGTTGACTCGAAATCGACTTAGAATCGAAGTCGATTTTGGGTCAATTTAGTTTGGCTCTAATGTTGACCAAAAATCGACTGGAGGTAGACTCATTGTCGGCGTCGAAAAAATTTGAAAAGGTCGACTCGAAATCGACGTCGTTTTTTGGTCGACAAAAAATGTGAACTTTGTCAAATAACGCAGACTTGACAGATAATAAGGAGTCTATTCTCGGTCGATCGCGGAACTAAGGAAGTTCATTCGGAATTGACTTAAAATCGACATAAATTCTTAGTCCACAAAAAATTTGAGCTCCGTTTAATGATTTCGACTCCATATTGACCTGTTTTTTTCTGGAACTTCACTACTCGCAGATAAGTTGTGCATTCGTAGTTATTCAAGGAGGAATCAACCTACTATATTTTTGAGAAGCAAGCTACCGGTTAAAACGGTCGAGCAACGAAATCGACTTCATATCGACGTCGATTGCGGGTTGATTTTTAGTCGTAGAAAAGGCTCACCTGAAATCGACTTGATGACGACGTTGATAGGGAGTCAATTTGGGGTCGAAAACCACCGTCCACCTCGAATCACATCAATAACGACGTCGAATATGAGTAGTATAGTACACCATTCACCCAGAATCGACTTCATAACGACGTTGATCTTGAGTCCTAAAAAACCACTTACCTTGAATCGACTTGATAACGACGTCGACTTCGAGTCATACATTGGAAACCAACAAGTCGATTTGACGTCGATTTGCAGTCGATTGAGGTCGATTTACGGTCGACATACCCCGGAACTATTTCGACTGGAAATCAACGTCGAATTTATGTCGATTACTTATCAAAATAATGGGTCGATTTGACGTCACATCGACGTCGATTAAGAGTCGACATGGTTCAACGGGATCGCGCCTCTTAGCCAACGGCACAAGATCCTTCAACGACAAGGAAAATCTTTTTACAGCGACAGGATCATAAGACGCTGAACGACATCCGAAAGGGCGAAGGACACGGCCCAACTGTAGTGAAAATTCTACGAGAAATAGAAGTCTAACTAGCACGGCGGCGCGCCTACGGCGCGCCTATCACGTTTCCTTTTTACGGCTGTCTGAAAAACTGTTCTACTGTAGAATATTTTGTAAAAAAGTTTTCCTTTGATAGATTATTTGGCACCTTTTTCAAAATATGAACGTATTATTATTTTTTTTTTTCATTAACAGACAGAAGAAGTAAAAAATTTTTAATAAATCATTTGTAAATAAAATCTTTATGGAAAGAACGTAAATGAAAGTCAATAACCTCAGTGAATTATCCAGATAATTTTGCTCTGGATATTGAAGATATTGAAGGAAAAAGAAATAAAAATTCCCTACATAACTTTCCTTTAGATTTTAATGCAAACACAAAGTTTTCACAGCTAAATTTGAGTATGGTAGGCTATATGAGACAAAGAGAGTAATTTAATTCTGGGGTTCAATCTTATTCAGGATTCACACTTTTTTTTTCCAGTTATTTGTTTTTGTGTTTTTTATCTCATCATACTCGTACAATCTGATGAGTTTTTTTCAAGTTTTTTTTTCTTTATCAATTTTCTTCAATTTTACACTCTTTCTCTCTTGTTCTTCCATACAATAGTTTTCTTTGTCGTTCTACATGTCTTCCGAGTTGTTCTCTTCAGTTGTTCTCTTTGTCAGTATCATGCTCTTCCATTTCTCCCTCTCTTCCTCTCCCTCTTCTCTAATCTTCTAACTCATCTCCTCTTACTATTTATAATGGTAATAATTAATTCTGTGCACCGTCTTCCTTCTCTGATCTGCAATTCAAAATGGAAGAAAAACGTTTTGATTCTAAGATTAGTCGATTCATTTCCCCCTTTCTCTTTCTGTTTTTCTCGACATAAGGTTGTCTTTGAAATCTTGTTTTTGTTAGAGGTTAACTGTGCTCTTAATGGCATTCCTCTCTTAAATCTCAAGCCACAATTAGTTTTATGATTTATCTTTTTTACATGCAAATAAACCAACTTCTTTCTTTGATCTCGACTTGATTGTGTCCTAGTTTTCAAAATTTTTTTCCTCCATGTAGCTCACTTGAAACAAACTTTCTCAAGGCCTTCCATATATTCTTTGGGGTTCACTTATCTCCAACTAACAGTTATTCTTGACATTGAGTCCTGATTTCTGTAATTCGCTATTCTATAGGGATCATTCCATTGAATCCTGATGATGTTAGATCCTCCCAGTTTATGTTATGTATCAACTACCTAATTTAAATTAGGATTCAATGAGGAACTTGTTCTATGAGGGTAAGGACTCTCGCCATTTGCCCAGAATGATGGTTGAAGTTTTCCAAGTCCTCCTCCTGTCATATTATCTCAAAAGTTAAAATTTCCCTCTCTCACCCTATATAGCTTGAAAGTTCCACAGTTACCCTCTCGTCATAATAGTATGGCTCCATGCACAAAATTTTCAGTTTTTTTTCTTTTGATGGTTCATTTAAATTTTTTAACACCCTTCTTTCATACATAGCTCAGAAGTCTAAAATTTTCAAGTCCCTCCGATCATATTTAGCTCAATTTTTGAAATTTTATTGAATCCAAAACTTTTAATGAGTGAACTTTTCGGGACTCCAATTTTGAATACAATTCTCAATATTGAAAGCAATCTGTCCGATGGAGAAGTATCTGTGAATTATTTGTTCAACTTTGTCAAGAGAGCCATTGTTTTTTAAAATCTTCTATTAAACTTATCTTGGTTGAATTATAGAAATCTGACCAAACGCTTCATTACAATCTCGATTCAATCCACATCCCTGCAGAATCGCACCCCCTATCTTTCCAGAATTTCTCATATTTTCTTCATTTTACACCCTTTCTCTCTTATTCCTCCATACAATCTTATTTTTACTTTTCTTTGTCGTTCTCTGAGTCTTCCAACTTGTTCTCTTCAGTGATTCACCTTGTCAGTATCATGCTCTTCCATTTCTCCCTCTCATCCTCTCCTTCTTCTTCAGTCTTCTGCATCTATCTCCTCTAATTATTCATACATGGTAATTAATTCTAGATGTCGTCCTTCTCTAATCTGCAAATTAAGAGAAGAAAATTGTTTCAATTTGATTCATTTTCTCCCCCCCCTCCTTCTTTCTCCTTTTCTCTAGATTAAGATTGTTTTTGAAATTTAGTATTTGTTATAGGTTTACTTTTGTAGGTTATTACTGTTTTTTCAATCTCTACGCATGATTAGTTCTATGATCTCTCTTTCTTTCATACAAACCAACTAATTCCTCCTTCTGTTCTCGAGTTGATTGCGTTCAGATTTTGAAAATCCCTTCCTTTATCTAGCTCAATTGGAACAAACTTCCTTCAATTTATTCCTTAGGGTTCATTCATCTACAACTAACAGTTATTCTTGACGTCGAGTCCTGATTTCTATAAATCTCTTTCCTAGCCTGTAATCTTGTCAACTACCTAATTTAAATTAAGGTTTAATAGGAAACCTATTCTATGGGGAGGTGGGAGGGAGGATTTTTGAAAATTTTGGCGTCTCATCATCTATCAAAAATGATGGTTGAAATTTATCCAAATCATAATTATATAACTCGGAAGTCCAAATTTTTCTATGTTCTACTCGTATCATATGTACATAGCTTGAAAGCTGAAAAGTTTTCTAATCTACCCTCTCATCATAATTATAGATATACCTCAATCTCGCATCAATTCGACACAACATTTTTCCAATTACAACTCCTCTGATGTTCATATATTTTCCGCAATTTCCTCTCCTGTCATATACAGCTAGATGCTTGATATTTGGAATGTTTTCAATACATCTTCTTGGTGGTTGAAAATTTTCCTCGCCTCCCTAGGAATCATATATACCTCGAATATCTAAATTTTTCCAAGTCTCTCCTGCAATAGTTGGCTCAATTTTTAAAATTTTGAGTCCGACTTCTTTGATGGTTCAGCCTTCTGGAACTCGAATCAAAACCAATCCGTCCCATAGAAGAAGATCTGTGAATTCCATTTTTAACTTCGTTAAGAAAGCCATTGTTTTTTACAATTTTCAATGGAACTCTTTTTAGTTTAATAATGGAAATCTGACCAAAAGTTTCATTACAATCTTCATTCAATCCACATCCCTGCAGAATCGCACCCCCTATTTTTCCTAATTATATTTCTTGATCATTCCCAACTCACCCATTCTCATCTTTTCCTGAGTCTCACCGTTGTGTAAATCTAATCATTAGGCAGATAATCTGACAACCTTATCACCTTTTTTCATATCCTGCTTTCCAAAATTAAGAATACTTCCTACAATGTAACCTAAGTCATATCCCCTGCCTTGTGTAATTACTCCCAAACAGTTTCTAACCCTTTCAACTACTTGCCTTACTCAATTACTTCAATTAATTTGTACTTATCCGGTCTTTGTCTCCAGACTAAAAATTGAAGCCTCTCCACCTGTCTCGACTCCTCCTTTCGATTATCTTCCCTACTTCATGATCTTATTCTTTGCTTCTCACTCCATTTCTTATTCTTATTTTTAAAGCACGCAGGTAGCCTATTTTTAGTAACGGTTTGTATTATTATTTTTTTTTGTATTATTTATTTTTTTTTGTCTTTCTATTTTGATTTTACCTATTTCTTATAAAATCCTCCAGTAACTATCTCTGGATAGGTATAAATTCTATTGATTCTCAAGCTCCTAAGGCGCTAGAGGTATTCTCGCTCAATGTAAACAAACATCGCAGGATGTTCCCATCTGAGAAAATGAAAATGAAGTGGTATCTACGTACGTGTAAATTCCACTTCATTTTTCTGGGAACATCCCTTCCACAATGTTTGTTTACATTGAGCGAGAATACTTCTAGCGCCTTAAGGATCCAATAGATAAGAAAATACTTCATAGAAAAGAATTTTTCTTCAATTGTTCGTAGCAAAAATACAAAATATTCAGTTTTAGCCAAATTGTTATAAGGTATCTCCGTGCTGAGGCATGAAGGGTCGCAATTACGGTGTGGGATTACTTCTTATGAATTGCTAAGTAATTTAATTCCACCAATATAAATACAGTGATACGATACGTGTAAATTTGGCATATATAGTAATAGAGTACACGTAATATTTGGTTTATTTGGTTCTAGCTATATTTTAGCTAAATTGTATCGGGTAAATTAGGTATGAATCGCGGTGAGGAAACGGGAACGCTTTTACAGTTGCGTTCTAGGGAACATCAATCAATATACCTAACTTTAGCCTAAATTTCACAATTCTTGAACAACAAAAAAAATCATTTGCCAGGCATTTGAAGATTGCGGTAGCGATTTTTTATTGAATACGAAAGAAAAACGCATTCTTA
Source organism: Aspidiotus destructor (assembly GCA_035079395.1). Taxonomy (NCBI): domain Eukaryota; kingdom Metazoa; phylum Arthropoda; class Insecta; order Hemiptera; family Diaspididae; genus Aspidiotus; species Aspidiotus destructor. Next base: position 930,640 of record JAVHKZ010000003.1, on the reverse strand, counting down.
AAACTGATAAGACATTATAGCTATTTTTCAGCTATTTTTTCGGAAGATGGGTATCGAGATTGAAGAGCGGCGAAGAAAACGTTACAACTCGCGTATTTTACCTAGCAAAATTAAATAATTTTTTAGCTATTTTTTAGCTAATTGTTTACAAAATCAGGCAACGGGCATGAGTCGCAAGGGAGTGCACAGTAATACGGTTTTTAGTATAATAGATTCGATGCTTCCTATTGCAGTGGTTCTCTCCACAAGCTAGGGAAAGAGGTCGTGGACCAAATATTCTATGGTCGTCAATTCCGTAAGGAGAGCCTTCATCAAGTTCATTTATAACTTAATATGGATATGCCTTGAGCTGAGAGTCGTACGGAATTTTGGCACACACTTCTTAAGTTGAGTAGAGCACCTATTTTTGGTAGTATTTTGGGTAGACCATCCGCTGTTCGTTATTCGTCGGGCAAATTGTGGTTTCAAACAGGGCAAGGCTTGCAAAATTTTCGAAGATTACCACGGCCTTATGGGAGAAAAGAATCTGACCTAGTCCAGAAACTCGCAAAAATTTCGACTCCTGAGCCATATTTATGTAAACATCAAATTGTAGTCCCCAAGAAGCCGGCACTGATTTCAATTTTTCCTGTAGGTGGCTCTGACGTGCTTAAAAACTTGAGAAAATTTTTGTTTGGCTATTCATTAGGGGTGCCGGACTCGGAAAAATTTCGATCGAAATCAAAATCCAAATAAAATATTACCTCTGTAACACGAATTCTACTTCGTCATTAAGTCTGCGATAATTTTTAGTGGCGGAATAATTTTTTTTCTTCCTTGAGATAATATCGTCGATAAAACTCGAGACTATTTCTTTCCTACAATCGTACCTATTTTGAAGAAATTTTCCTCCATATCTGTGTGATTAAACTAATTGAGGAGTCTTCAAAGTACGTCAAACTCCAGATTCAGGGTACCTATTTTCATCAAACCGGTCGTCTATAAAATCCAGTTAATATAAAGCAAAACTTGTATCGAGATGGACAATATTCGATGCCAATAGAGCGACGATTCAATAGAATTCGATCGGTGAAATTTCGGCAAAACTCAATAATCGAAAAACTTGTGTCTCGACGGTCCTCCAACCAAAATTTATTACGGTCAATCAACCTCTCATTCGATAACTCGTCGAAATTGAAAAATTTTAATATTTCTGATAAAAGCGTCGTGCGTAAAGTAAAAATTAAAAATGAAAAATTATAATAAACACTGCACTTAATTGGAAGAGTTTCCCGCACAAAGAAAACAAAACACTTACCAAGCGTAGAGCGGACATTGCAATGAAGTGTGTTGTAGGTATTGAGGTATCGAAAACTACTTAATATAAGTTAGACGATACGGTGACGAACGTTCAAGCAAAAACCCAAAGATTATTCGTATATGTTGACTATAAGAAGCGTGAATACTGTGTAAATTGTAGGTAAGTATGTCTTCAAGAGCTCTGCGGGCGAAGAGCTTACATCATTGAGGACAGATATTGCATGGGACCATATCTTATGCAAGCTCGAATCAACTGGTTTTTCAACGGCGACGAGTGACGAGGGTCACGTCCATAATGAAATTAATCCATTGGCGAGAATTAACTGGGAGTAAGAATGTCAATAATCCTACGAGCGTCTAACTGATTGGCGCTCTCATGCGCGTTCGTGAATTAGTTTGCACGGTCAGTAAGTTTAGAACAGGTTACGGACATTAACTTTCCAAGACATGAAAACCTTCCAAAACTTCTGAGACATCAAAACATTCCTAAACCCGGCAAACAAATCGAGTAGATTTTTCGACCAGAAATCGACTGGAAAAATCGACCAAATTTCGACCAGTTGAGTCGAAATATTTCCGGCTAAATTTTGATTTACATTTCGACGTCGAAATCATACTCATAGGTTCAATCGACCAGATTTTGTCGTCGAAATCTAGTCGATTTTTTTTTTCTTTTCGGAAATTCATTCTAAATTCGACGTTGAGAATCGGTTGATAACGATTGCTTCTCAAGAATTCGCTAGAAATTCTACGCTAGACCGGATTTAGCTTCTGTGGGCCCCGGGGCCAAATTTTTGCGGAGGTCCCAATTTTTGTTTTTTTAGGGGGGTTGAAAAATTTTTTTGCTCGCTCTGTTCGCGATTAGGTTTATAATATGAATTTTAATAAGTGGAGCCCTCTAGATTGCGGGGGCCCGGTGCCAATGGCTTCCTTGGCTCCGTCCTAAATCCGCTACTCAAAGTCTTATTGGACAATACAATTATTGTAAAAATCCAGCTTCGTTGTACCCGGATACCAGGTCTCTAATTATCCGTAGACCTTTGTTATACCCTGATACCGAGTCTCTAATGAACGATCTCAACGCACATATGAAACGTGAAATCGATTGACGACTATCTATTGCTATTCTGACTGCCTATCAGGGTCATAATTGAGTCGGAAGTCCCTACCCTGTTTGTATAATTTGATCGCTATTGTTAGAATTTGTTCAGTTCTCCAGTCAATCGCTTTCTTTTTTCTTGTTTGGCATCAGTTTCATGCGAGAACGTAAGATTGAACTTGAAAAATTTCCACGGAATTCTGCCACCCATTCGAAAATTTGTGTGCGTATGAGCGTAAGGTTGGGCGTGGCGTATCATAAATCTGATATAGTGTACCTTTATATTACTGTACCTAGAATAATGTCATCTAGCTATGAGGGAGAGCTTTCATTTTTACTGGTGAAAAATCAGCTAAGTTGCGGTATATCATAAATTGCCAAGAGCTATTTAAAATTGAAAAGAACAGAGAAAGAGTACAGGTTGGGTACAAATTGGATTCATTGACCTCCAGCGAGAGCAGTGTGGTCAATAATTTCCAGCGAAACTGTGTTGGACCACTCTTGCTCAAAAAAGTTGAGTTCTTTGAGCATAAATATGAGGGCGGTCACCCCTAGCCATACAATACGGTATACCAATCAATTTTGTTGTCAAATGAGCCAAAATTCTTTCTAGTGATTATATACCGGTACTGTACCAATTAATGAAACGTTATCCGGTGCTGTACTTTAAGCTAATTTGACCCGAGACGACGCTACTTTTCTGTCAGCTAGCTTGCCTTTCATTTATGATATGCGTGTATTTCTCGTCATGACTAGTCAGCTTACAAATTATCGCTTCTCTGCATGCTAAACATATGTCTATTCTCTGTACCGATAACCGGTACTCATCAGTTGAGTTTTATCGTTCTCGAGCGACGCTCTTCTTATTAAGTAATCGTTTTGTGACGAGATCAGAGAAGCAAGAGATGAGTGAAGAACCTCATGAGGAGTCCCTTTAGGAGTCGCCTACGAAGTAACTTCTCGAGCCCAATGATGAAGAAGCAGTTCTCCCTTCTGAGGTCGCAAGGAAGTTCCAAGTTTTACGATTCCGGCCATAGGTAGAAGCACGAAGTCGCCCAAAATGTTCTCAGAGGCAACTGTGCTCTTTTGACAGGACTGCAGCTGATGATAAGGAAGTTTCAGGAGGGGCTAAGGCGCCTGCGGCAGTACCAGGTCCAAAGCAACGACAACGCCGCTGTATCCATCGCTGCCCTGTCTGCGCCTCCACGATTGGAGAATTTGAGACTGGAGTAATATGGACAGAATGCTGCAGCCTCCTGATCCACAGCGCATGCTTCCTCGAGGTGGAGGACTGTCCCGATTGTTCAGCACCGTGAATTTCGGCTGCAGTATGACGACACTCATCTCGACAGGGTGGATGAAACAAGTATCTTACGTTTTTGTGAAGTATGACAAAACCCTTCTCTTCTCAGGGTAGGGCAGACAGGTGTGTTACGTTCACGTGAATTATAACGAAACCCTCCACGGATGGTTGGAACAAAAGTAAACTAACCTCCACGTGGTGTCTTCTGGGTTATGCTAATTGGCTTACAACTTGAAGTACAGTACCGGTATATAACGCTATCCTATATTTTTACCCAGGCAAAAAGAACAAAATTGAGATAAGGTGATTGAAAGGTAGCGGCTTAGGGGCTAAAACGATGGTATGTACAAATTTAGAGCTCGTAAGAAATTTTGTAGACTGCGCACGTTTTTGGGCCAAAGGTACGAATTAATGGCTTCCATATATTTTTCGAAGCAGGACAGTATTTCTTTCCTCAGGTCCGTCTCTCTACTTTTTCATTTTCGTTATGCGTCGTCAATATCATTAGTCAATACTGTCTTTTCTCATGTCTCGCAAGAGCAGAACAAGAAAAAGAATCTTTCGAGACTGTTTCCTTTTGGATATACCTATCAAAAATGATTATGTATTTTAGTAGATACAGTACTTGTGAAAAAATCTTGACAAACCACTTACTTATTAAATAAAATAACGAATCAAATAATAGAATGAAAGTACAAATGAGCCAGGAATATACTCACCACAAATATTACGTGTTTAAGAAAGGACGACTGCTGGAAGCCGTTGGATTAGAACAAGAAATACAAGCGATGAACACAAATATGAATATTTCTGAATAAAAGACAAATTTAATGAAAAAACCCATAATTACAAGTAAAAAATTGAAAATCAATCAATCTCGCAAAAAAGTTTAAAAAAGAGATAAAACAAAACCACGTGTACGAAAAATATTGAAACAGAATCACCAAAACTCGTAAAAAAAAATTATTATGTACCTAATTTTGAATTTTGAAGAAAGACATTTTACAGTAGGTAATCATTGAAAAAATGAAGAAATACATGTGATACCTATAAATTTTATTTATTATTATTTTTTTTCTCACTATTCATAATCCAACATGTTTGATGGTACTGTAATCTGGAGAATGACTTCCTACACTTATATTCGGCTGATCTCGTTCAACCATAGCCCTTCCCAAATTTCTTCTTTTTTTTTTCATTATTATCACTTTTAAAAATCCAGAAAATCATCAAGTAGAAGTTCTACAGATTCACGATTAAATAATTAAGTAATCTTTCAAGATCAAGAATCAAAATATTCAAAAACGAAGAAACTATGAAAAACGTGTACTTACCTAAAGAATAAGAGTAAAAAGAAAAAAAAAAAAAAAAAAAAAGGCTCATGAACACATGTCTAGTTATTAAACTTACTATCACACTTAGAAAATAACGAAGTATACATATTATCTTCTCATTTCATGCACAATGTTTTGCAATGCTTCTTTGACGCATTGTACGTGCCACAGATTCTCGTATGGGGTCCATGTTCTTTTCATGGTAGTACTTTTCCAATGCAAGGTAATATCTATAAAAAAAGAACAGATGTGTTAGGTATTCAATCAACATTTATTGTAAGAGAACTAATAACTTACATCATACATACAGATACTTATTCATCGACAGGATTTCTATCCACAGAAACTCGACTTGCCTAAGCAAGCCGTTTAAAATTGCGCGCGAAGTTCTCCCGTTTCCATCCAGGAACGGATATATTTCGAGGAAACAAACCTTCGCTTCAATAGTAATTTTCAATACATCAACAGGGTCAGTGTACCGCTGATATGATTATTTAGCCATTCGACGGAATCAACCATTAGCTCCTCGACTTCCGTAAACTGAGGTGGATAGCAATCGGGATACTTAGAATCAAGAACAGCTGTGATTTTAACATCATGATTCTTATACTGTCCAGCGAAATAATGATTTTGAGGAAGTTCACCGTGAATGGCTCTAATGTGAACGTCCGTGATCTGACCGAATCTCAATCTGCGAAACACAATCATATAATTATATTCAGACTTATTCATTATACATTATAGTTCCAATTTATTTCGTCAATGTTACTTGAATGTTATTTTTGCGGAATTCTTTAGTAAAAAATTTCGAAATAAATTAATATCATCGGTAGTAAAGATCCAAGTTACCCAAAATCGATGGTGGGATCAGTGAAACATGAATCAATTCCTTTATTTTCTTGTAGCCAAAAATGCAGCACATATAGATATGGATTTAAAAATTTGTGTTCTTGAAACTGAAATTGATACACCTCTATCTGTTTTATTATGTCTCTTGTTGATTATTTTTGCAAACCGCAAGTATGTTCTTCACATATTGTATGAAATGTACAATTCTTTTTTTTTTTTGTGATTAAAAATGTTCTATTTTGAATCATTATTAGTCATTCCTATGAAAAATCATTATCTAGGACAACCCGCTGAACAATGGTCGGTTTGTAGTGGTAGTCGGAAAAATACAATTATGTTTTTAAAATCTGAGATAGATGAATAGAATTCGTTATTCAACTAAGATTGATCTGTTTTGAGAATATATTTTCCAATATTTTTCCCTAAAAACTTATTCCCAAATTTAAAAAAGAAAGACAAAAAAAAAAAAAAGAAACAGCAAGAAAGAGAGGAAGAAAGGAGTTGATTCCTGAATCAAATGCGAATCATACAAATATTATTTAACTAGTGTAGAAAAGTAATGACTGATTATTATAGAATACATTTTCTTGCACTTTTTAGCATAATAATTAGATTATATTATGGAACTCGTGTCGGTTTTGCCTCTTCTATTAAATTCATATAGGACCCTTTGGCCATTTTTTTGCTTTTTCGCATTAAATACCTACACAATTTTTCATTTTCCTTCATTCCAAGTTGAATGTTAAACTTTTTGCCAAATCTTTTCTTCTTTTAAACTTGATCCTGATTTTTTTCCCACAAGTTTTAAATTAAAGCCAAAAGATTAAAAATAGGTATGTTTCCATTCCTATTGCGCCTAAAATATATCTACGCTAAATAACCTCTCCAAATTGAACGAATTAATGCGAGATTCTAAATTACGGCTATTCATTATGAAGAAAGGGTAGATACTCTTTTTTAAGGAGTAACTAAATACAAAAACCGCAGAAATTACTAAAATTACGAAGCGCTTTCGACATCCTCAGCGAAGACAAGAACACAACGTTTTTATATTTAATATCAACCCTTTCTTCACTCTTAAAATTAACTATAAGTTAGCTCATTCTGATTCTGAACAATCAATATTTTTGATCAAATGTTCCAAGAAACTAATAAATTGTAAAAATTGCAGTTTCTTTCGAAGCGCGGTAGGTACGGTAAATAGTATACACCAGGATTCTAACAATTTTCAATTGTTTCAGAATGAACATTCTCATCGAGTTTAAATTTTTACCACGCGATTATGTTGAAAATATTGAGAAAATTTTGGAAAAAAGAAATCTGTAAAACTATTTCAATACCTAGCTGTTAAAACTTTGAAGTACCAATATTATTGTTACTCGAACCCATGCTAACAAGTAGATTGATTCACTCTCAACAGATTTAAAATATGAAAAGTTTATTGTCAATCAATAAAAGAAACAACACGGTACTGAAACATTAGAATTATGAATGCGGAATAAAATACATAAATGATGAACAAACATGATTTTTACATAAAATACCAACTGTATAATACATCTATTATGAAAAACAAGAAAATTTATAACAATGATAAAGAGTATTTAGAAGTAACATTTAGTTAACATTCACCGAAAATAAGAAAATGTCTTCTCCAAGTCGACCATAAAAAATACATTGTAAGTCAAATAAAGAGTAGATAATATCTACCTACTGATACTGCACGAGTACATCTAGGTGTATATCAAAATTGACTAATGTTTTGCAAATTTCGGCCCTGAAAATGCAGTATGATACTGAATTCTAATTAAGAATGTCACCATCTGTAAAAAGGCAATTTTATGCTTCTCCCATATTGTACATGATAAAATGTTTTGTACTTAAACGATAAAATTAGTCATATTCATTGATAGCATGAATAATTAAGACTGAAAAATTCATTGAATAAAAATAAAGAACAAGAAAATACTGTACATTATTTCACAACTATTCGATAGAATTTTCACGTGCATGAGAATTATTATTCTGTATTCCATTTTATGATGAACACATTCTTTTAAGAAAATTGATTATTAAAAAATTAAAATTTGCAATAAGCATATTCTGAGTAGGTAATATTTTTGAAAGTACGAGTAAGTAAAATAGAAACAAGCCTATCAAACCTTTTTTTTTTTTTTTTTTTTGAGGACAGAGCGCTTCTCTCAAAGAAATTTCCAACGGAACCACGTCGAAAATTATGGCGTTCACATTGCTTAGACTTTTGAAAACGAAATGTTCGTGATAAGACAACTTTTTTAGTACTTCGTTTTTGTTCATTTACAGCTTTTATAATTCGTATTCTGCATCGTGTGAGCTCAAAAAATATGTTTTTTTTTTTTTTTAAATCAAAACTTCGCTTTATTTCATTTGCCTTTGCGTTAGATGTGGGTGTTATTTATTATTTTTGTCTATAAAGTAGAAGAAAATCAAGCCCTACGATTTTCGAAATATCATTCAGAGAAAAGAAAGGAAGGGGAAATAAGAAGGAGAAGAAAAAAATGAAGAAAAAGAGAGAATGAAAAACAGTAGATATTTCCAAGTTACCCCGACATCTCAAACAGCTCCATTCGACGAGATGATCTTACATGTTTGGAATTGGTTGAATTGTGGTGAATGGACTCTAAAGGAACGCAGGCTGGAATAGTATTCGACCATTTTCCGTTACTCTGGCAATTCAGCTCAACAGATCCCTGAAGTACAAGGTTGTTTTCGCAGGTAAACTTTATCGTTTCCCCGATACTGTAGTAAAATTTCACCGATGACATTTTACCGCTAATCACAGTGCCTGGATATGAACACGCTTGTATACCTGTGTAATGAATGTATAAAAAGAAGATGAAGAATTTAATTTTGTGCAGTAAGTACTTAGTCGATATGAAAACTTGAAAAAAGAAAAGTTCCGCAAGAAAAAAATTAATTCAGTCAAAAAAATATTCTTCAGTTTCAATCTTGAATTTTTGATTCATTTTTGAAAATTTTTCCTTCAAGAGAAGAAAAAATCGAACCGAATAAACATTTTCTCATATTAACTCGGCTGTGACACGCATACTATCTAATAAATGAAGGCAAATATATAATCTTTATGATATGTAATGGGGCTCTCGTCGAGATGACAATTATTTTCCAAATACATTATTGAATATCACTCCACTAAAATATACAAAACGCCCAAACATTCACTTACACACAGGCAAAGGAGCCGACCAAAAACCATTTTCCTCACATTCAATCTCATATTGACCATCCAACGAGTAATTTGGGAGGCATTTAAATTGTACTTTATCACCAGATTTATATTTTTTCCTTTGATCTAATATAAGCCCATGTTCTAAGTAGCCCGACCATTGACAATATATTTCTACAAAAAGAGAAACCAACCGCGTAATCTATCACTATGAAAAAGTAAGGGAAGCTGTACGTTCCAAACAACAAAAGTAGATCAGCTTATAATTTAAAATATTTTTTTCTAGTAGTTAACTGTACCTGAACATTTGGGAAATGGTTTACTCCATGTTCCATTTTGCAGACAAGTAGAGTGAATGGGGCCATGAAGACCGTAACCTTGAATACAACTAAACATGGCTTGACCTCCTACAACACGACTTAAAACAGCTACTCGTAGGTTTGTATCAGTCAGGTTATCTAGACGAGGGCACTCGACAACTGCAAAAAATGATCAGAACGTCAAATAAATACGTCTATAGTGGATTAAGTACCTATACGTTTGAGATTAACTTACCTTCACAGGTTGGTAACGGTGCACTCCAATTTCCTGACGGTAAACAAACCACATAATCAGCACCAGAAAGAGCATTACCATTGGAACACCAAAAGTTCAACTCGGTATTCATTACTGTATCTTTAGAGCTCATAATTAATCCTTTTTTCGACGGCACGACTGGGCAGTGGACCGCTACCACAGAAAATAATTTTCATTAGCCTATATTCTTTGCAACTAAATTCTATAATAAAAGTCGATTGTGAGGCAATCAGCAAAACTTGTACGAGTCTACTGATACCTGGTCAAAATGAAGTTTTTTTGTATTTAATTTACTACGTGTATGGCATGTGAATTTCACTTGAGGGGCCTTTGTAATATTATTTTATGTGCAAGTTTTGCTGATTGAATTTTTCGTAACTACAAATCTAGCTGGTGCTACCTTTGACGACTATTTCGACAGAATGAGTATGTCGGGTCGGTGTGATGCAAGTGAACAATCCAGAATCATCTTCAACGGCATGATATATGCTCAGACGGTACTCAAGTGTACTGTCTCGGTCTTTAACGGTTGTCCAACCTTCGGGATATTTTCTGCAAAATTTGGAAAATGAAAATAGCAATATTTATTAGTGTAATAAAAAAAAAAAACAAGATTTATTTGGTCCTTCTTTCCAATGTATTACGCTAGGAAGATCTGAACATCTAAAAAGAACTGATTTGGCTGTATTTGGTTGTTCGCGTAAATAGGTACATATTTAGGCGGCGGATTTATTTTCATTTCTGCTGATGATGGGTGTGATCAAGAAAAGAATACGCATTATTTGACAATTCTTCAGTTAAGTTCAGTAAGTAAATATTTCTCGTGGGAATTTGAGTTTCATGTAAAGTCGTTCTATATACAGTAGTTCACATTTTGCTCGTTCAAAATGTTTTTTGGTACTTTACAGACCCTATCATTGAAACCTCTGACTTACTCCCGGGCATTGATACGTCTTTCCGCTACTCTGGTTCTGATTCTGAAGGCATAAGACGCCGATGCATAAGAGCCTATATTATTTTTTTTATTTATTTATTTTTTTTTTTAATTTGTAAAATTGTTAGAGAGATAATTTTATGGACAAAACCTGGAGGAGGATAAGTTATTTCCTCTACAATTTCACGCTGAAAGAATTATCTTCAAAGTTATCGATTGATGAATAAATTGCGTTTTTTGCGTCCATTCAGTCTAGTGGATTGTGTAACAAGCCGTAAGTTTCAGAAGCGCGCATCCGCAATGAAAAAAAGTTTTATTTTCATTTATCAATCGCAATAACTTGGGAAATAATGCTTTCCAGCGTAACAAGAAAGGAAAGTAATCCATTCCCTATGAAATTTCGTAATTTCCTTTCAAACAAGTGTAAAATCTATTGGCCAATCTGAAATTGTTTGTCATTAAAAAAAAAAAGTGCCCATTGTATTGTATATTATGTCCCTAGTCAAAGTGTATACCTACCCAGAGAAGCGCAGCTCAAACTATTATATTGCATACCTAAGCCATTTGATTGCCCCTTTTCCAGAAAGCTAAAAGCCAGTTTAAACATTTAAAGTCAATCTTATTGGCTTAAGCTCGTCAATTCAGCCAATCTTGTCATTTTTGTTATAAGTATATGATATGACTTTGTTTGATTTGACAAGCCGAAAGGAAAAATATTGTCGTGTATATCCAGATTATTGATTGACAATTTGAAAAATTTGCTAAAAAAGAAAAAGAAGAAAAACTGGAATGATAGAAAATTTCCGTGATTTGAATTACACTGACTGAGAAATGAAAATTAATTTCCAAAGTTTCCATAAATTTCCATTATTTCTTTCCGGGAAGAAATCTAACCCAAAAAAAAAAATCCTTCCAATGTACATCCCACTTAAGGTACAGTCTATATCTGTGGAGTGTGGGTACAGTACCACGGCCTACTTTATATAAGGCCGTAATGTAGAAAATGACCAGCGCGCATGTGGATTGTTATCAGTTACGTTTCGGGGCGGTTCACGTTCATTGCGGTGCGTGTAACAATGATGAAACTGTACCGCACTTCGTCCCCTATCCGATTTTTAATCTTAAAACGATGATAACTTCTCTTGTCCTGCACCAATTTTACTAAAGTAGGACTTAAAAAATGGAAAATCGTTTGCTCTTCAAATTATATTTTCTTCATTTTTTCCAGAAACACCGTTTTATTTGCGTACGAATCGAAATTCTTGTTTTCTCCCATAAGCCTACGTGTAAATCTGTATCCACATCTTTTTGAGTGCGACGTTGTGACATCGCTGCATTACGGCCTTACATAAAGTAGGCCGTGACACTCACAAACTTTGACTATATAAACTACCAGTGAATGGCCAAAGCTCACAAGACAGTCACAAGGAGGAGGAACTGCAGCGACAGCAAGAAGCCTGCACTCTTACGTGACGTCACTGCTAGTTCCGGGTACGCGCCCTATATCTATCAGCTGATTTCCCACGTGCGTTCCGTCTAAGCGTGCGTTTTGAAGTCGCCTTCAGCGGCCTTCTTATGAAGTTATTAAGAATTTCATTCAAAAATCATCATCAGAACTCGTTCAATTGCTTGAATACTTATTTTTCAAAAAAGGACTGAAAGTCTTACGAATTTGTCGTATCAGTGTTATAATTCCCGTTAAATGAAGAATTTTTTTCACATGATAAGCTGCTCAACATTTTCAAGTTGTCAACGTTGTTTTTAAATAGCCAGCGATACAAGAGTTGATCTGAGTGTGTCTCACTTAATTTTGTTATTCTTCATCAACGGAATAATTCACGTATCGCCATGTTTTACGAATTCGTCGAGGGTCAAACAAATGAAGGTAAGACTAGATGAATTCATTACGGGTCGATCATGCTTTATCGTGCTGAAAATCTCGGTAGAGTATTTATCGAATTTCTCGCCTTTGTGAATTGCAGATCTGACAGACTCTTTCAAAGAATCAGGTAATTTTGTCAGATCTGCTGCTAGGTTAATTATTCCGATTCAGAAGTTCAATCAAAAGGTTTAAGCCAGGACTTTCGTTCTGACTTCATCTCAGTTTTCAGTCATGGACTGTAACGCTGTTGAAACTTGCTCGTCTACTATCATTCAATGAATATCATGTAAACACTGTTTCAGAACTAAGAGATTTCTTTACGTCGATCAACGTTCCAGAAGACTTGAAAGAAGACTATATCGCAAAATGCGCCAGTGAATTTATTTCTCCAAAAATGCTATTGAGTCTGAATCACGCCAGCTTGAAGGAACTAAATATAAGAAAGATCGACCGATTAGCTATTAGGCAACAGTCAAGACAGCAAGCTGTGACAAAGTCATCAAACGAAGTAAGCGATAGAGTATCCTTTTACTCCTGCTGAACTTCCTACTCACACATTTTCGAGATTGTGAGAGAGGTAGATTTTTGTATACGATCAGTCGACGTTCTCGTTCTAGTTTCTTCATTTCGTATAAAAAGTTCATGGTGTTTTTTAGGTTTCTCCGTACATCTTTTATCTATTTTATCCTTTCATTTGATGCTTGGTAATTGATATCATCTCAAAGTTGAACTATTTTTTCATTCTTCCCTGTCGGTAGTCGCCCAGGCGAAGCATTACGCGTCCACGTCTAAGGGACGTACGAGTATAGATTTTAGTATTTCTCCTCATTTACCTTTGAAATCTCATAATCGTCAGTAATAAAGTTTTATTCCTCAAGCAGTCTCACTCTAACGTATTGTACACATAAATCGTTGAAATAAAACAAGTATTCTCATTTTTCTAGACTCAATTCGAGCTCATGAACAACCGTTTCAAGAAACTGCGAAAAAAAAATGGAGTTTTGAAAAACGAGCGACGAGCTTTTCCGAAAATTATTCAACAGACTACAATGAAAGTCTGTCGGTCGAATCTGGGGATGTCTGAACTTGTGTTCGCCGAAGTAGCATCACAAATGCGAGAACTGTTCGATTCCGATAGGCAGAAATACGAAGCATTTGCCGAACATTGTGGTGTTGGTACTGCCGATATAGATAAAAATTTGGCGGATGTAATGAATTATCCTCTGTCCAATCTCCGGCGACGAGCCTAAAACTGTCAAACCCCCAATCATGACATACTGCTAATGCCTGGGATTTTATTCATGTGAAATTTTATAAATCGGCAGCTTGATACGAGCTCGTTGGATAATATACTATCCTTTTTTTTTCCTCGCCGTGAAGTACTCACGTATTTGTTTTACGTTTCTTAATGCTGATATTGTATTTTTATCCTTCGTTATTCATTATTTTATCTGATGTTTGTTACAAATTACGGACGTACCGGTATTTTCAAAACAAAAAGACTTCGTACTTTTTTCTCCATTTTTTTATATGCACTCACGTAGGATCTTTACCTATACTTGATCTGTAATATTTTTGTATTTTGGATAAGCCTAACATCATTTTTCAAAAATTATCACCAATTCTTTATCTCTATCATGTTCTCAAGGATAATACAAAATTCTTCGTACGTACGGTATGTAATATTAAGTAATATTGAATATCTTAGAAACGAACAATTTGTGAAACTAGAGGTTATGAGAGAATCTTAAGATTATTGTGTGGTAATTATATCTATTCATAATACGGGAATCCAACTTGCGTGCCAGAAGAAACCGTGAATGTACGGTACGATGGATATGTGAATAAAAAATTTATCAATCTTTGATACCTTCTTCTATCGTGATTTTTCTCAATGAGAGATGAAGAGCCATATACAAAAAGAAACAGTGTTTGAGGGGGATAGGGGAGGGTAGACATTAGCTTTTTTTTGTGACTATGATCTGTTATTGCTTCTATTAAGATTGCCAAATTTATTCGGAGGAAATTAGCGCGACGTCCTGTACCTTACCTATGTGTTTTTTATCTGAGTTGATATAACTATGATGAACTTGAAGTTATGAGTAATGAATGATCTAATACATATTCACAAAATACTAGAAACACTATATCAAAGATACCAGTTCCAGTTCGTTACTTCTTTAACAGGGTCAAGTTGAGAAAACAAAATAGAATTTTCTTCCTCCATCACATTTTGATAATTGCAATATCACACATGAGTTCCTTAGGAATTCACCCTACTCTAACAGTCTAACAAGAGCAATTCTATTTAGCACAAAACCAAATACACTCAACTAGTGGTGTTAAAATATCAATATAACTTAATATCGGTATTGGCTCAATATCAAATATAGATCCAGGATTTGACTGTATAGTAATGAACTCGATAAAAACGATTTTTCACCAAACAACATTGTATTTTTCATTGACTATTATCCTTATTATCGATATTAACCGAAACGAATATCAATATCATCGACAAATATCAAAAAATTTGGTTCTATTGTGCCACCTTACTATAAACATTCAATGCCGGACAGGTGTTGCTGAATTTTTGTACTCTAGCCACCAGCAGGGATTGTAGGGACGCTCAAATGTACGCAAATACTTATAGGTTTCTTGGCGACAATCACTGTCCACAAAATGAAGCAATTGTCATGAAATTTTTTTAGTGCTAGTTGAGTGTTTGATACAGGTCTAAAACTCCTTCTAAACTTGTCTAGAAACTCTCGTTATTAAGGGTCAAAAAGTGTTATATTCTATGCTTTTTTCTAATTAATGATTTGACGATGTTGTGAATGAATTTTAGCCTTGCCTCACTCTCGTAACACTGAAAAATTCATTTTGTGGACGATCATTAGTCGCGGCAGAAGCTATATAGTTTCGCATATCACCTAACGTACTAGTTTTGTATGTGAAGCGCACCTTTATTTCTTAACTCACAGTGTTACTTAAATCGCTGGTAGCGCTGGCGGTTGAAATTAGAACTACTTTTTTAGGTATGCAGTAAATAGGAACCAACGACTTGAGCAACGGCACTTTATACATTTCTTATGAAGTTTTCGATAATAGACAAAGCCCCTGTTTCTTTCCTCAATAGGAGTCAAAACTCCAAATTATAAAAAGACTACAGATTTAAGTTAAAAATCTTTTGAGATCCTCTATAATACATATCACGATCAATACGCGGTCGAAATCCTCTTCTCCAGGAATGTGACCCTTAAAGAAGCTGTGCTGTTTCACACAAGGCTCTTGTTGAATGATGTCTACCTTTGAGTTTATACAAATCACTTCTCCTCTACCAAGATGATTTTTCATTTTTAAGAAAAGCACTCTCAGACCCTCATACAGTCGTTCATTGCAACTCGAAAAATTAGCGCTACTATATAGAAAAAAAATCAGCTGAGTTCCAAGATGTTGAGGAAGAAACAGATTTTAGAAAACATATCGCCAAATTAGCGCGTTAGAACCTGCAGAACAGAGTTCCCTCAAGCAGGGGTGCGGTGACAGGGTTTTTGTGAGGATGATTCCTCATATTAATTCCAGGGGAGGCATTTTTTTTTCCTCTTTTTTTTTGATAATTTTCATTTATGAAAATTTAAGATGAGAATTTTGTAGCTTGCACAATAACATGATGAAAAACTGAAAGTTGAATTTCCAATTTTTGGCGAGGGTGGGAGGGGATATACATGTTTCTTAGAAGGGATTTCCTCAGAAGCTCAAGGGGGTCACCACACCCCTACCCTAAAGTATGCAACTGAATCATGACTATTTTGCTCTTTTTTTTAATTCGCTACTAATTATCTTCCTCATTTTCAGTAAGAGTCTAGGCCTACTATTTATAGTGTGACCTTGATGAACAGTAAGACATTGTCCAAAATTATCAACCATTTACTAATGGGTAATTTATTTCATCATGTGCGCAGAATTTGTTTTTTTTATTCTTCCAACACAGCATCCCTCAATATGATCACTATGAATACAAATACTTCCTTACCTAAATGCATGACTGACATTCCACTTAGGAGTGCCAAATCTCCGAATCCATAAACATTCCATGTGTAAAACAGTACCCGGGTGCACGATAAGTTTTCCATCGTTGCTTTGTGCAATAGGCCCTCCTTCATGGCGAAAAAGTATTGTTGGAGGTTTTTCCACTAGAGAGACAAAAAAAAAAATGAAGCCAATAGAGCGAATATTTCCATCCTAGGGACTGGTTATGGCGCTTGATCACTAACAGGCGTAAGCGTTCTCTTGGTTCAGTCCAAAACATACAGGTTTTTCTCCATCCCACTCTCCATTATTGCACCGTCGCTGGTTAGAACCTTCCATAGCATATTTTCCTATATCGGCGCAACGAAAAGTCTGAGATGAGAAAAAAAAATCAAGGCTCAGTCGACTGACATTTTATTTAGAATTACCAGCATAAATTTCTAGCAAAATAAAATCCTAGGCATGAAAGCTTACTAAAACTGTTCCAGCTGAAAAATTAGCCACGTTTTCAGTAATATGAGTATCGCCATGAAAAGTCTCCACATTCGGTTCAGTATTGCGATGGGTGCACATTATGTTATCTTTTCCAGATGAACTCGCTTCAAGTGATTCATCAGATTCTGTATATATAAATTTTTTTTTCAAATTTGTTCGCGAAAGTGACTTGTTAAGAGTTATTCAAAATTAAATCGTACCACAAGTTTGGGATTGTCCAATCCAATCACCATCTGCACAATTAATTCTCCATGTTAGTTTCTCCCCTATGACATTGTCAACACAATGAAAAGTCACTTCTGTGCCATCTGGAAAGCTTGAGAAATTTTTTCATATGATTCCGAATTCAATTTTCACTAGGTATAAAAATATCCACTAGGTGTGTGAATGGTACATCGTAACTACCTTCTTTCAGTATCAGAAAGTGGCTCTCCATTTCGAAATATTAAGGATCCTTGAATTCTTGTTGGTCGACCACACGAGCCACGAAGTCCAGTGAGAATGTCCATGGAACCTAGCTCTGTAGACCGTATAATATCGCTTCCAGCAAGGTACAGAGTGGGATCTGAATAACATAATTGAAGGAATTTTTACACGCGATTTCAAGTCTTTCCAAAGGATTCTACCTAGATATCCTAAAAGTAAAATTTTATTTTTAGGAGACCTACGTAGGAGCCAAGTTTGTTATATTCAAAGAGCCTACCTCGTTTACACCCTGGTTTTTTGGGAAGTAAATTTCCACGGAAACATTCAGTTGCAGCCATGGTCACTTTGACAAATTCGTGATCACACTGATAACCAACGGAGGAACCATTGGCGATTGTAAGTCCTTCCCGATAACCAGATAAATATTGTCCGTGCTGGATAAACGGAAGCTCGCATGGTGCTAGAATTGATCACAGAATATCTCGTCGATACAAGGGTCAATAATGAAGAAAAGTAAGAAGGAAAAATTTCCTAGGCCTACCTGGGGTACACTCAGGCAATACAGATTCACGCCAGTCTCCAAGAACACAAGTGAGAGACGCCGATCCCTTAATATTGAATCCTTCGTTACATGTGAAATTCACTGAATCTTTATCCTTGAATTTCGTCTCCTCGGTCACGACAGATTCCTCCGGACTCAGACCCTCTATGGTGACGGGACTAAATACACCATGCGCGATGTTAGGCACAGTGCACATTTCTGTAAAATCGTTGAAAATATAGCAGAAATTTGACTGTGGTCTCCTTTCTCCAATGATCTAAGTTTTTTTTGGAATTTGGAGAGAATCTACCCTGTTGCATGTTTATATTAAAATACTTACTCTCAACGCAATTCGGGATCTTAGGTCTCCATCGACCCCTGGAACATTTAACCGTACTATTTGTGCCTATAAATTTATAACCTATAGCACAGTACGCTCGCACAATTGTACCGTGTGAAAAAGTGATATTCTCCATTTTGCCAGGTTTCAAAATTTCGTAATGGAAATAAGGCTCGGTCCAGAGTTCCGGACATGGATCTACTCGGAAAGATTGAATGAGTACAGATTTAACGAGTTGCGGGAAAAAACTGAAACTAATGATAAATCGCGCCCGGACCTTTCTTAGAACCTTTTTTGTGAGATTTGTGGGCTTTTTTCGGCTCGCTTTCGGTGGAATTTCCGGTAGTGTTGTCGTCGTAATCGCGAAAATCAAATTCATCTTCGGATTCGCCATGACCACGAGATCGACTTCGCGAAGAACCAGTACCGACCGCTTTTTCTTTCCCTTCCTTACCACCGGTTTGTGTTTTCGTTCGCATAACCTGTAACAGACAATTCAGAAAGGCGCGGGTAAGTTTTCAAGAAGTGCACCCGGATGTTCAAAAATAATGAGAGATGTCAGTCCCTATTTTGGCATACTGCCATTTCTGTGCCATATTTCTGCGCATCCCATAAGACTAAATTTTCAATTATAATAGAGGATACTATTTCTACCAAATTAGTCTTTGACAAAAAGAATACGGATTGCAGACACATAACATGAAGCTTTTTTGTGACGCTTTTCACGGTGGAATATACTTTTGGAGTTCAATATAAAGTCTGCACAAACTTGTGAATTCTGCCCAGAGAGTGCACGTCGTATCCGTTGTACAGCATTCATGAACGTTTCAATAAATGAGGTCGAATTCTGTTTATCCACTGATCGAGTTAATCTGATTGAAGGATGTCTGGCCAGATTGCAACTACAACAAATAACTTATTTACAATTTGTTAAAAGAGTAACCACTAACGGAAAGTTCAGTAAAATCACACCGACGTACTAACCGAGGCTTTTTCTTTGGACTCCAACGCCCATCGACGCAAGTAGCGCCGACTGGACCTCCTTCCAATATGTAACCTTTGTCACATTCGTACACGATTTGACGATCATTGGTAACCCGTTTAACGTAAGGTCGATAATCGTAGACTCCCATACTACCCACGAGTAAGATTTTTCCATTTTCCAAAGTACCAGGAAACGGACAATATACTGAAAAGCAGAAAATATTGCGTCTTTTTTGTGGTATAGGGCCATTTCAGAAAATCGTAAATATATCTTCAAAAATGTAATGAAAAAACGTTTTTGATGAAGAGAATAGGGTTGCAAAGCAGCGCTTCTCAAGAGAAAGAAAAATTCCAAAAAGCTATGTTCGGTATCACCTTGCAGGTCCCCTCAAAGAGCTTTGTCAGTCACGAAGCATAAACTCGCAGAAGACTGAAGATGGTGAGAAAAGTTTCAGCTGTTTGGCTGAGATTAAAGTGGACTCTCCTTAAGATATGAAATGTAGATTGAGAGAATCAGGTTGAGTGAGGCGGAAGACTATCGTATGGTCATATCCACAGGACAGCATCACGACAAGAACTTGACAAGAGTATTAACACATACTCTATAGTCATAAGGTATGTAACCTGAAGCAGTGGCGTGGCGAAGAGATGGGGAGACCGAAACTTTACATAAAATATCGAATTTTACTTATTCTAAAATTCTTCAAAAGGAAGGATTTCTTGGCGTTGCCAAAAATATAAAGATCATGTTTCATGTCTTTTTGCCAGTCGTCTTAAGCTCTTCATCGTTCAAAAATTTCCAGCTTCTTGTTCTAGTATAAGTCTACTTTAGAGTATTTTAGGCTGACTGCTTTCTGGGACCGCTTCTTGGTCTAGTATAAGTCTACCTAGGGTGAAAGGGGGGGGGGGGGTTGGACTTGGAGAGATAGTATATAGCTATCATAAAGCCAGTATAAACCAGGTATTTTTTTTTTCTAAATTTTTTTTCTCTTGATTTTATTTATTATTATTATTATTATTATTATTATTTTTTTTTTCAGAAAAAAAGTAAGGGTGGTACTCGCAGATTTCTCAATCACCTGTCAAGTTTTTTTTTTTTTTTTTTTTTTTTCTTTTTTTTTCTTATTTTTCTTATTTTTTATTTTCATTTTTATTCTTATTCTTATTTATTTCTATTCTTATTTATTTTTATTCCATTTTTTTTTTTTTTCAGAAAAAGAGTAAGGGTGGTACTCACAAATTTCTCAATTACCTCCCAGGTATTTTTTTTTTTTTTTTTTTCAAGTACTTTTTTTATTTATTATTATTATTTTTATTTATTTATTTATTTTTCTTTTTTTCAAAAAAAAAGTAAATGTGGTACTCGCAGATTTCTCAATCACCTCCCAGGTATTTCTCGAAAATTTTCCAAGTCCATTATTAGGGAGAAGGGGGAAGGGAGGTGGTGCTCGCGAATTGTCAATAGTGTATAAGGTCTCAGAAAAGACATTTTGAGCTACGCCTATGACCTGACGGCCTACTTCAAAGCTCTTCTAAGTACGATCGGCCTATGACGCAAGATGGAATTTTAAAACTCTTCACATCAAAAGTTTTTTCCTAGCGATAGAAAGAGCCTCGATACTTTTAAAAATCTCGAGTCTTTTCTGCTCTCAAGTCATAGAATCATAGACAGAAAATGAACAAAAGTAAGAAAAAATTACTGTGGATAATCTTCTCTCATTACAACACTCAAGCCTCAATAGTCCCAATCCTAAGTCACGAAATCTTTGACGGAGGCGGACAGTTGATGTCTTTTTCTCCTTTATCAGAATTATGATGAATTATTAATAAATATAGCTCACAACTTATTCACACGCAATGTACTCACTTTCTTGACAGATAGGTACTTCCGAAGACCAATTACCGTACCTACATTCAGTTGTTTGATTACCCTCCAAAATATAACCATCGAAGCATTCGAAACGAGCTCGGATACCGTGCTCCATTCTCGGCGCGATCACAATTCCATTTTCGGGGGCTTTCGGTAGATGTTTACAACGAGCTGCAGAATTTTTTCGATCACAGTTCATCAATTCGTTGTGGTTGAATATACGCTGAGGAAAAAAACCTAGAATACCTGGCTGGCACTTAGGAATATACGACCAGGTTCCGTTATAACAAACTACTGGCGAAGTAATATTGGAGGGCTCGTAACGATTTTCACAGGCGACAATAACGCGTGTGCCGTGCGGAACAACGGGCATCTCGACGTCCGGTGGTCTTGTATGAACTGTATCATTTCCACCAATCTCGTTCGTAGAGACTATGATTTCTCCTTGTTGTACTTTTGGTACCACGCAAGGAGCTGAAAGACAAAACGGAGAAAGTAACGTTGTAAGAATTGTATTTGAAATGTTTATTGTGTCTGTACTTGAGTGAATTTGACGGAGCTAATCAGTCAATGAGACAACCTTCTCTCTTCAAGGAGGTCGGGGGGGGGGGGGAGTTGTTGACTCAAAAATTATCAACTTTTCCGATTCGATCGTCTCTTACTGTCAAGTAATCGAATTATGTACTTAGAGACATCCAACATCCCCCTTCAAGTCCTGCCTCTCTTGGAACCTGTCATTCGCAAAGAGCTCAGCCACGCTAGTGGTTCATAACGTGAAATTTTCTGCTTTGGTTTCCGAAAAATTTCACAAAAAAGACAAGGGATATTTTTCTTCAATCTGATTGAATTTAAAAGACAAACGTTTTCAAAGATTCACGAAATGTAAACTGTAAACACTCTGGATTCTAATTTGTGACTTAAACGTAAATTTATAACGAGTCTCACTTCAGATCAATGAATCGCGAAGGTAACTCTACAATTTTTCAACTGGATTCAAACTCATTTCAATTAGTAGACTAAATCGACGATAGCAGGTACCCTATAAATTGTCTTTGGATCACAATTACGCATAATATCTTCAAAAATCAATCACTAAGCAAGACCTTAATTAAAAGCACCTCGTCTGGCCATCGTAAGACTGCGAGATTTCAACCAGTATCTCACTATTTTTCAATTCTGTTTTATCACCCATAGGGTAAGGCGATAGAGGTATTCTCGCTCAATGTAAACAAACATCGCGGGATGTTCCCATCCGAGAAACGAAAAAATGAAGTGGACTTTTTACGTGTAAATTCCACTTCATTTTTCGGATTTTATGATGGGAACATCCCGCGTACCAACCCGCGCACTCCACTGCGATGTTTGTTTACATTGAGCGAGAATACCTCTAGCGCCTTAATAGGGTCTTACCCTCATATCATATTGCACTTTCAATAGTTTGTTTATTATCGTAAAATTAGGTACTTGTTCTATCAATCTCATGGAAGGGGAAATGTATACGTAAAATTGCATACCTTTTCCCTTACTATAAGACCAATGTAATAAGATGAGAGGGAGGTCAATGCCGGACCGACGAACATCCAGGTGCTCACCTGGTGAGAAATTCCCCACAATGAAAACGTCTACAGTTTTCAAGCAATTTTTCACCAGTTGAGTTGAACAATTGCACCACGTGAGAAAATTAAGAAGTACCAGCCCTAGCAAATGAGTACGCAGTATGATATAAGGGAAAGGCCCTATCGAAAAAGAAACAGCCGAAGCCTAATTACAAATCAAGCAAGTCGCGTAAACTGTAATACAATTACCTAAGCAGAGTGGAGGCGGGTAACTCCAGGTTCCGTCATTCTGACAGACCGTAGACGAATTTCCGACCATCATCATACCTCCGTCACATCGAAAGATGATACTGGCACCCAGACCAGTTCCGGAATCTGAATGTTCCATCCAACCGTTATGGAGAACCCCTAGGGAACCGCAATTGATTTCTAAAAAGAAAGCGCGAATCAAAGAAAAATCGGTATGCAGATATCAAACTTTAAAAAAATAAAAAGAAAAAAGAAAAGAAAAGCAGGCAAGCGACAGCCAGACTCGATATTTGCTTTCGAATGCGTCATAATCATATTTTTATTTTTCGGAAATCTCAAAGAAAAATGTGGCAAATAGCAGAATTTTTATGATTCACATTTGGCAATTTTTGTTTGATGGTGGGTTTCCTTTTTCGTACACGATTGTGCTTTCGATTGTACAGAACATAATGACATCGGGAACTGTTTTAAATTTTCAGAGTGAAGAAACCAACTGATTTTACCTTCAGGATCTTACCAAATATCAATGACAATGTCTCACGCGGAAGGTGGATGATAAAGCCGAGTTTGTTCAAGGTCTTTATGCTCTCCCTCCTAATTTCAATGTCAAATACAAGCGCAAATCTAGAGCTTGCAAGGGACCTCCACCAAAATGATACACCCTCCACTTCATCGAATCTACGAGTATTGTTTTGTTTTTTATGAATATGGGGCCTCCCAGACAAACGGACACTTTTAAGAGAAACCCAACTGAGCGACATGATGACGATCTGGGGAAAAGGAGAATCTCCACGTCTATAATAAAATTATGAACATTTCTCTAGTTCTCCAAATTGTTATCATGTCGCTTGGTTAGGTTTCGCTTAAGAGCGTCCAAACATTCTCAAAAAGTATTTTCCGTCATCATTAGACTCATGATTGGTCCTATCAGAATTTCCTAATTCTTCTAATCCGCAGTGGATAAAGTGACCAGCAAACTTTGAAGACAATTTTTACTGATCAAAAGTCATGAGTTTCCTCCTTGACATGTGAAAACAACCGAATTTTCTTCTTTCTGATCACTCGCTCAACTTTAAAAATAAATTCAGAGTCCAAAGAACCAACTTGTCAGACACGCATTCTAACCTAGCCTGAACAATGAGACTGGCATGAGTTGTACCTATAATTACAAAGTTTTTCAACACTAACCTTGGCATTTCGGTGTGATCCCAGTCCATTTCCGATCCTTTTCACACCGTCTCGTAGGCTCGCCAACGAGCATATAGCCGTATTTACAATTATATGAAACGACAGAGTTATACCCGGTCGACGTGAAGAGTGCGGTCCCAAACAAGGGGTTCTCGGGCGTCGGACACTGAACGGCTGAAACCACAGTAAAAACAAACGCGCGCAAAAAGCAACAGTATTTTACAATAATACGTTGACCATTAAAATTCATTAGAGTAGCTTTTAATCGAGTCGCAATCTAATGGAAATTGTCTGTTGTAGAAACTTACGTACGCACGATGGTAACTCTTTGATCGACCACAGACCATCCGCTTGGCAAATTTTTTCTTCTTGACTTATCATTTCATAACCTTCTTCGCAATGGTACGTGACTTTACAGCCAAAAGTGAGGCAGTCTCCAGTATGCCAACCATTTGGTATATCAGGTGGTGGGCCGCAAGATTTTGCTGAAGCAATAACAGTTTTCGAATGTATTTCTAGATGTGTATTATTTGGGGATATATTTGGTGTTGTGTCACAAATGCTTTTTAATGCGTTCTAGATTTGCGTCCGGGCGTTCAGGCATTGTGTAAGAGGATTTTGAAAATTTCAACTTTATAGTAACTTATAGCCCCTACACTATTTTCTGTCGAGCACCTTCTTCAAGCTGATTTGCTACACCCTTCAATGAACCAGATATGCAACGCCTCAAACACCATAAGAAACAGAAAAGGGGCTCCCAAAGTACTCCATAAAACAGGTTTCCTGTCACCCCTTATTCAACTCCGTTAAAAAAAACCTGAAATTTTTTATGGACGTCTCAGAAAAATTGAATACTCTGAATAATGTTACTTAACCTAAGAATAATTCCCCCCAAAGGAAATTTCTGCGTGCGCGCCTAATACTAGTTCATGACCTTGAGGTTGGATTTTTCCACCATTTTCCCTCATAGCTCGCTGATTCTCGTATTTTCTATGGATTCTCAGGCTGTTTTTTCCACGAATTCGTGGTCTAGAAAGAGATAGCAGTCCATTCGTATTGTTAGGGTGAGGAAAAGGTGTCCGATTTCCAGCAGAAACAATAATCTTTTGAAGTGGGAAGAAATGCAAGGGAAAAAAGGGGATAAAAACTCAACTTACGTTCACAAGTGATATCCGGACCAAACCATGAGGTGGCTCCGTCAACAGCAAGACATTTCGCGACTGGAAAGCCATTTGTAACAAACCCACTCAAACACTGATACTGAATTGTCTCATCAATATCAAAAGCTGTCTGTTCTGGCCTGGCATTGTGACGTGCGTTTCCAATAACAGGAGGCTTAATACAAAATCCTAAAACATGAGAAAATTGTCAAATATTTTACATGGAAGAATTTCATTCTTAAGGAGGGCGGGGGCGTAAAATTGTGCGATAATAATTTCAGTTTTTTTTATGATTATGGTTTTTCTATTGAAGGCGTGCTAGGAATTTTTTTAGTAATTCAGTGGGTTGTAGAACCTCGAAAGCTGCAGATATCCAAGCAATCATAGAGCAGCTGACCTACTCGTATTTTACCGACGGGATGACGTTCCAAACTATCGAAAGGTACAAAAACAATTGCAGACACGCTTTTTCAGAGTTCTAGATCCTAACATAAGGAATCAAGATTTGACATAAATTATTGAAGGCAAAGATTTGCGGTGCAGTGGTTATTACACGTTTTTTTGTTTTCTCTCTTCTCTCTTTTGAATAATTCAAATACGTCTTGAACATATGGAAATACTTTTGAAGTAATAAAAAATATGTAAGAATTATACACAGAAGCAAAATATAATTTAGCATACTGTATAAGATATGTACCGAATTCGTGTTCAAAACATTATGTACAAGTACGACTGATGTACATCGTTATTTTTATTACTTTTTCGTTATACCAACCAATTGAAGGTGCTATCTTCGAACATAATCGTAATGAAAATTGCACCACACTAGAAGTCGTCTGCAGTAATGTTTCCTCATTCTTCGTGTTTTCATATAATGTGTAAAGATGATGAAGATGGGAAGACGTGTGTAAAACTTTGAACATTATTTCGGTATAAAACGATAGTCTCGAGAAATTCAAACTTCTAAAAACTTCTATACATGATGAGAATCGACCATTGATATTTCATGAAGACTATACCAAGGATGATCGTGAAAAATATTGTAGAAAATTAAAGTAGGACAACACCAGCTGTGAACCGAAGTATGTTTGATTGTCTTCCTTTTTTTCTTCATCTGGTCCGAGAAATCAATTTAACAAGCAGTAATCTTTATTGCAAATCAAACCATACGAAAATGAGCAGATAAAAAAATATTCCAGATGCAAAGAACTTTTTTACCACCGTGAGGATGAATCTCTGAAATTTCTCTTTGAGTCAAATCAAGTCATCAATAAAGATACCTTGATCAACGCAGGAATTCAGCACCTCAGCTAATGAAACTTGGTTATAGGTTTATACTTTCCTTTTCTCCTTTTTTCACAAAATTCCAACCACCAGTAACTGTTTTACAATTTTGTCGATTCGTAATAACCTTATTGTAGCCGCACACATATCATACCCTTTTTCTCTTTCTTTTTTTCTTCTCGACTCTTCTTTTTAGTATTGATTGGGCTCGGGCAAACAAATAAAAACGTAAACCATATTTTGGCAATCTATTATTTGTATTATCGAAAGATTAGTACCATTTTGTTTACATGATGGAAATGACCCCGACCATGTACCATCCGCCTGACAAGTCCGTTGTTTGGGGCCAACTAATGTGTAGCCTAATTCGCAAGTATAATTAGCTTTATCGTTGAATAACAGCCCTCTCAACGTAACTTGACCAAAAGTGGGGCTTGCCAATTCGGGGCACTCGCGATCTGAAAAAAAAATGAGATCACAAATAATTATGATACGGGCTTAAATAATAAATAAATGAAACAAAGTTTATGATACGAGCGACAATAGAAAAAGGAAGTTCAGAAATTGAAAAAAATTCGTGTCACATAATGGTAGTATACTCATGTATGTTCTGGGGCAGTTAACAATCTTCTTCACTTTTAAAAATCCCTGAAAATTGACTCACCGATTTTTCTTGTTTCTTCTTCAAAGTCTTATCGATGGTAGCATAATCACCTGTTTCCAACTACCCACCAAAGCGCAAAAATTGTATCGCCGCCGCACTCACTCAGTGCATTTGTCTATGTTCCTCTTACGTCAAAAGATATTCAGCAAACATTTTCCAATGACAAATTGATATTATGTCATCGCCGACGTAGTTTTAAGCAAGATAATTTTGAACACTTGATTGTCATGCACATTGCGCACAATACCCATTTTTTTTAAATCTTTAATAGATAGTCTATGTTTGTACTTATATAAGACGTCCTCAAAGGAGAACTTTTTTGAATTCTATGAAAAATGCCAAAAAAAGCCTAATAATACAGTTTTTAGTACCAAATTGTATCATTTAAAACGCCAAAAAGTCCGAGCTCTACTGATAAGAAAAGAGATAAGCCAACAGGCACATTCTTCCAAATCAGAACTGCTCATCTCTTCCACTATCAAATCATTACCATGCACGCGGAGAAACAGCAACAGCATAAAGTACTGCATGAGTTCTTACATTTGTCCCTTCACAACAGTCTTTTTCTCTAAAATTTTAATTATGATTATTTTTGCCAAGTGCTGGATAGTACATACTTGGTTTGTTACATAGTGGTATTTATTACTCCACTATTTGTGAATAAAGTCAAAGGAGGCACTCTCTACATTAACTGTAGCGGCAAATTGTGGAAGCTTGCAGAAAAAGTGATCATGATGAAAAAAGTTCATCGAACAATATAAATTTGCATTTATCTGGAAGAAAATTTAAAAAGCTACAACAGCTGTTGTTCTCTACTGTTTTGACAAAAAATAAGATTTGAGACTTTAAAATTGATTTTATTCTGTATGTTGCATTATTACTTTTTTTGCAATCTCTGCAGATGCCTTTATTTGCGATGGTCAAGTACGCCTAATTTTCTGAATTATTGGGGAAAAAAGTCATCAAATACTTCTTGTAAATCGACAAATATGGCTCGTCAAAAATTACCGAAGTATCAAGGAAATATTCTTTAATGAATGAGAGAAAATTACATCGATAGTTGGGTAAGTACTACCAAACTGTTCAGGAAAAAAATCTTGTAGTACGCGACAAAAGTTAATGTACGTAGTGTCTTGTTTGAGCAGTAAGAATTACCAAACTGCTTGTGCGCTACATCATTGAACAATGGATACGGTATACAGATGCGAATTTTACCAAACTGTTTGATTAAAAATGCCTAGAAATCAATGTGAAATACCAATAATTAAGTACATATACAGGGTGGGGCATACCAATTAGATGGAAGTTCGCGTTAAATCTGTCGTAGCGCAAAAATGCGAAACGTTAGATGTATACTTCAAATGTACGGAATGTGTAGCTCAATTTTATCTTTAATTTGCGCCAAATACGAAGTTTCTACGATTTTTCTGAGCCGAGTTATGGATCAAAATGTGCCAAAAATTCACCAGTTTGCCAGGGTTCCTAAAATAGCACTTGAAAATTAATTAATTTACAGTATTGAACTGAATTTTGAACATTTTGATGATCAGATTATTGTTTCTTATGTAAATTTGGGCGGAGAAGACGAAAGAAATAGTAACCAAAATTTTCGAAGCACCAAAGTGGGTGAATGGGCCCAAAAAAGGTCAAAATTTCCCCAAGTTGGAAAATTGTTCAAACATTCAAATTCTAAGTTGATGTTGGAGTGAAATTTCGCGCCGAGTCCGAAAAAAATGCTTACAAAATTATTCGAAGCACCGAAATGGGTTAATGGGCCCAAAGAGGGTCAACTTTTCAAGTGGATTTTCTCAGAATGCTCAAAAAATGCTATGGAGCACCAAACTGGGTTTATGGACCCAAAGAGAATCAAAATTCCTCCAAGTTGAAGAACTGCGTAATCTTTAGATGTTGTTTTCAATTCTGAATGCAATTTAGCGCCGAGACCAAGAAAAATACTGAAATGACCCTAGAGGAACATCACAATTTTTCCAAAACAAAGATTACAAAAATTTTCTCATTCTGCAGTAAAATTGTTGATTCAGGCATGGACGGAGTCTGCTATAGAGAACCGAGACTATGAAACTCACTTTCTGTTGTGAACTCAGGGTGAGAAATTGAAGAGGGCCCCGTCTTTGATCGAGAAGGGAAAACGTCCAGAAATTTGCGTTGTGTTGGCCGCTAGAAAGAACTGAGACTAGGAAACTCGCTTTCTGTTGTGAACTCGTGGAGAGAGATTGCAGGAGGCCCCGTCAAGGATCGAGAAGGTAAAATGAACGGAAATTTCCGTTGTGTCGGCCGCTAGAGGGAACTGGGACTGGAAGCTCGCTTTCTGTTGTGAAATCGCGGTGAGGGATTGAAGGACGCCCCGTCCTTGATCGAGAAGGGAAAACGTACGGAAGTTTCCGTTGTGTCGGCCGTCAGAGGGAACCGAGACTAGGAAACTCGCTTTCTGTGGGGAACTCGCGGAGAGAGATTGAAGGAGGCGTCAAGGATCGAGAAGGGAAAACGTACAGAAATTTACGTTGCGCCCTCCGCTAAAGGGAACCGAGACTAGAGAACTCACTTCCTGTTGTGAAATCGCGGTGAGGGATTGAAGGACGCCCCGTCTCTGATCGAGAAGGGAAAACGTACACAAATTTGCGTTGTGTTGCCGCTGGAGGGTACCCAGACTATGAAACTCGCTTCCTGTTGAGAACTCGCGGTGAGAGATTGAAGCGGGCCCCGTGTTTGATCGGGAAGGGAAATCGTACGGACATTTCTGTTGTTTTGGCCGTTAGAGGGAACTGGGACTGAAAGCTCGCTTTCTTTTGTGAACTCGCGGAGAGAGATTGCAGGAGTCCCTGTCTTTGATAGGGAAGAGAAAACGCACAGAAATTTCCGTTGTTTGGGCCGCGAGAGGGAACTGAGAATGGGAAGCTCGCTTTCTGTTGTGAAATCGCGGTGAGAGATTGAAAGAGAACGAACTATGCTCGTATTTTAAAACGGCAAGTGTGAGATAATTTGCAAGATCCGTCATATCCACTGCTCTTTGAAGTATTCACACTTTTTCCCGCATAGGTGTTTGCATATTAATTTTTGCTTGACGTCAATAATCAAGAAAAGTAGAAATCAAAAATGTTTGTCAATAGCGTTATTACGGCCTCTTCGTTGAAGTTTTTTTCGATCCGCTTGGAAAGCAATTCATTCATGAAACATTTCACTACGTTTGTAGTTTCTAGAAGAATTTCCAATTATTTCACATCTCACCCAGCTTTTAAGTAACCCATTCATCTTTGTGCACATCATTGAAGATAAACATTATTGGATGGGTTAATTATTCGTCAAAATAAAGCGGAGGAATAAGAGTTGAGCAATTTACTACAGTCATAAATTCCAATTTGGGAGTAATTGAAAAATTTCTGACCCTCTTTTCATTAATAAGGATAAAATGAAGGCAAACCAAACAATCGTATGTAGACACAAAGAAAGACACCCAAACAGCCTGAAACTTTGGATTGGAGGAAAAAACTCAAGGAAATCTGCCATTCAACACTTCCAAATATAAGAAATATTTTCTGAAAATGAATACATCATATGATTAAGACATTACAGTTACAAATTCACAATTAAAAAATACAATATCCTTTCCTCCTTTTATCTTCAAAAAAAACGAAAAAGTCGATAAAATAAAATGATAAATGACTTCTAAATATCACAAATTCATAAGAAAACATTAAGAACTCAAAGGAACACGTTCATACATAAAAATGTGTTACTAAAAAAGAAAATATCCCTCCCCTTCCCCTCGAAATAATGAAGATCTTGAAAAAAACGAAAAAGCTGACAGAATAAAATAAAATAATAAATGACTTCTAAATATCACAAACGCAAATTTCTGTACATTTTCCCTTCTCAATCAAAGACGGGGTCCTCTCAATCTCTCACCGCAAGTTCTCAACAGAGAGCGAGTTTCCTAGTCTCAGTTCTTTCTAGCGGCCGACACAACGGAAATGTCCGGATGTTTTCCCTTCTCCATCCTTGACGGGGCCTCCTGCAATCCCTCACCGCGAATTCAGTCATTTTGGTGCTTCGTCGAGTCATTTTACTTTTGTTTTCAGACTCGGCGCGAAATTTCATCGAGGTATTGCAAAAAATGTTGATAGGGACTGCATTTTCAATTTTGGGATATTTTGACCCTCCGTGGGCTCATTCAGTCATTTTGGTGCTTCGTCGAGTCATTTTACTTTTGTTTTCAGACTCGGCGCGAAATTTCATCGAGGTATTGCAAAAAATGTTGATAGGGACTGCATTTTCAATTTTGGGAGATTTTGACCCTCCGTGGGCCCATTCAGTCATTTTGGTGCTTTGTCGAGTCATTCTACCTTCTTTTTCAGACTCAGCGCGAAATTTTGTAGCAGGTGCGAGGAAAAATATGAGAAGACACGCTATTTCTCATTCAAAAAACATTCTTACTTGATAATTAACAACTTTGGGAACCCCTGCAGCAAAATTTCGGCACATTTTGGTCCACAACTCGGCTCAGAAAAATCGTAGAAACTTCGTATTTGGCGCAAATTAAAGATAAAATTGAGCTACACATTTCGTACATTTGAAGTATACATCTAACGTTTCGCATTTTTGCGCTACGACAGATTTAACGCGAACTTCCATCTAATTGGTAACATCTTTCTGCCCCACCCTGTATAGGTATCCACAATTCCTTACATTGTGAGCATGAACCAGTGTATGGAAATTTTCATTCCAGTTTTGAAAATGTTCAAAATAATCTGTAATTGTACCAACATATTGCTTCATCAATTATTTTTCTTCTTAAATGTGTGAAATCGTGAGAGGCATAATTAAGAATAAATCGACTGACCGAATAAGTACTCATTTCAATTGACCCTTCTGGTGATATAAATCGTGGTGTTGATAAAATACCGAGGTACCTAGGCTATGAGAGTTTTTTTTTTTTTTTTCGGGTAGGAGATTGTGTGACAGCAGAAGCAGGAATTTCTAATTTTGAAAAAGGCTGCACGTCAATTCAATTGAAATATAAGTGCAATGGATATATTCTACTGTTTGTCGCAATATCTCAACTTTTTTGCTAATTGGATGATTTTTGTCTCGCATAGATGCCGTAGGCCCCAAGGCCCCATACGTATTACTAGTCAGATCAGCATACGCTCTGTCGCTAGAACGTCGTCATTTGTTGAACGAACAAATTATTTGGTGAATGAAATATAAAGGTGAGTTTTTTCCGCATAACGCCCTCAGGTGAAACAATTGTAAGCAATAAGGGTTGTGATACAGGCGTCGTTCAGTCATCAGTCTCGCCAGGGCCCCAGCGAGTGCTAGCTCAATAAGACAATAAGACGCCGAATAAACAATCTTCCGCGAATAAACAATCTTCTGCGGCACCGTTCTCGGTGAATCAAGACTGACTGTTTTACCTTCCTTCATAATAGCCATGACGGGCAATAGAGCACGTGTAAACGTACCCAATTTGCCAAATAAACAAAAAGAGAAAGTCAGAGATGTGTTTAAAGATATTGGCTGGGTTTGAGATTTGTTGAAATATATTGGAGACGAGATAGGACAGGTATACC
This sequence comes from Aspidiotus destructor, assembly GCA_035079395.1. Taxonomy (NCBI): domain Eukaryota; kingdom Metazoa; phylum Arthropoda; class Insecta; order Hemiptera; family Diaspididae; genus Aspidiotus; species Aspidiotus destructor. Next base: position 897,764 of record JAVHKZ010000003.1, on the reverse strand, counting down.
TGGAAATAAAAAACTTTCCTTGTTATGAAGGAATTCAACCTCTCCTTCCAATCGTCCATCTATCTAGATTAGAGAGAAAGAAAATTTTGCTGGTTGGGCATAACCCTGAATGCGACTACAACAGTCGATCGAAAGTAGTCCTAGAGAAAACATCAAGCTTCTTCAAATAGAGTGACATAGTTTGTTGAAGTATTCTCTGATGCAGTGCGCAATAGTGGCTAGGTATAACCTGCATACTTTTGTGAATTTTGAAATATGATGAACATCAGTGTTGTTTGTAGTGGTGGATTTTATTCAGATGAAAACGGAAATAAAACGCACCATGGTAATAAAGGTAAGTTCCAATCTTCAAATATTACCTACTTTATATTTCTCAGTGACATACCTACTTCATTATACCTAATCATAATCAAACACACTCCCCAATAAACCATATCCATCAAATGAGTAAATCGACTACGATGTAATAAGCAACCAAAAATCGACTGAAAGATTACTCTAAAAGTGACCAATAATAGACCAATTTTCCCAGTCTATGTACTTCCGCCTCTGTCGACCATATTTAGACCAGATTTCGACCATCTTTGACAAAAATTTGACTGATAAAATTAGTCGATTTCTGGGTGATGTAGATTTTATAAAATGGTCGATCCTTAGTAACAGACCAGACTTTAACCATTGTTGACACAAAAAAACAGTTGATTTCTGAGCAATAGACAGTATAAAATGGTCCTTCATGGTTGATAGTTAATCTCACCAACAATCGATTCTCCTAATTTCCCGTTACTTATTGACTCTTTCTTTCTCTGATACATAAATTTATGAACAATTATTACTCTTAATTTTTACCTTTCTTGTTTTTAGAAAAAACTCTGAAGAAAACAAAAATTTAAGAAATGAAGTACAAACTGCTAGAAAACAAAGACAAGCCTTCAATCTAACTTTAAAGTGGTCGCCAGAAGTGTGGGAGTCATTTTGATTGCACTGGAAACATTACTCGCGGATCTCTAAACCTGTGTGCAAATTCATTGAAGCACGGCGGCAAAAGGGAAACCAGGAAGCGCACCTCAAAATTTCTGAATTTTTGGACGAGTAACAGTTCCCCATATGTGAAGCCTTCAATCAAGCGTTGTCCTTATTTTATGAGCCCAACTATGTAATTTGTTAGTTTATTGCCAGTTAATTTCTCTCGGTTCTGTGTTCGCATAGTGCCGAGGGAGCTAGCCATGCGAGTTGCCAGCAACCTTTGCATAGCTAGGGAGTGACTGGAGGTAGTGCGTTATCGCTAGCCAAGCAGAGTCTTCTTTGAAGGCTTCCCACTAAAATACCGTGTGGCGTGACATTGCACTGATAGTGGGCTATCTCCTAATCCCTTGACTAATATACCCTCTTGAGATGGGTACACCATTCACTACGGTTTTGACCTGCAAGGCATCCGAACGCGCCCGGGGACCTCTTATGGGACCTCTGGGTGAGTCTGCTACTTTCGGTGGCATAGGGAGCGTGCTGTCTTCTGGCGGACAAAGCTCAGGGTCCTTGGACTCTGAGTCTAGCTACGTTCTTGAAACCATTGGAAATGCAAACACGGCCCTGCGTTGGCTTCGGCTGGCACAGAGACTAAGAAAGCTCGAGGGCAGGTCGCCTTCCAAGAGCCCTCGAGGACTCCGTGTGGACTCTGTCCTTTACACGGAGATTGACGGGGGTTTAGCACCCCAGCTTTTGGAACGAGAAGCGGTTAGAAAAAGGGAAATGGTCCTCGCATAAAAGAAAGGGAAAAAAGAGGCGGACACATGTGCCTCCACGCAGTTTGGGGGGCGCTGCCAGCCTGGGACTCTCGGGTTCAACGGCGCGCAGAGGCGAAACATGTCGCCAAGCAGCAGGTAGCCCTGCTCTCCAGACAGAGGTTGGTTCAACCAGCTTTTGTCTTGTGTCTTAGACGTAGAGCAGACGCTTGGGTCTCGCAACAAGTGGAGACGGCGCTATGTAAGGGAAAGCATGAAAGCATCGCTCACTCTATCATGGTAACCATCTGTAACATCGCGAAGATGGCCCGGTCGTTTGCAGTCAAGAACACCCAACTGGACGCGTAGGTGGAACTCCTCCTACGCATCCCCCAGTCGGGACTGGCCACTCATGGCACCCCATACGCCCTAGAGGTCCGACACACAGTCGGCTCAGGTGATGCGCGCGGTAAATGTGCTGCTGGCACTTATGCAGCCGTTGCCGCTCGGTTACAACTGCCAAAACTGCGGAGTCCGGTGGTGTGCACTGATGGAGGGGCTGTGGGTGCGTCTGCGCCGGTGTGCGCTGCTGGCCCGGTAGCGAAGGCACCGCCGAAGCCGCAGGTGGACAGAAAGGTGGTGGTCGCCAAAGCGGCCACCACTGTTGAGCCTAGAAGCGGGGAGGAGATTCCCAGATCCCTGACCTGCGGCAGGCGAAACTCCGAGTCAACAGTCTTCAGATGGTTTGCGACTTGGTTGTGTTCGAGCTCCGTGATGAGGAATCCAAGAGCAAGCTCTTGGCCCTTTTCCCTCACTGGCTCCGCTCGGCTTTGTCGCGAGCAACAAGGAGCTTTGACGTCCGGGGGCCCGCATATACAACATTCCTAAAGCTATGTCGGAAGCCGATGTCTTCTGTGATGTTATCGACCTGAATCGCCTTGAGGAGGGTGACTGGGCTGACTCTGTCAAAGTCACCCACCGCCTCCCCCGGAAGGAGAAAAGATCAGTGTCTGCCATTCTCTCCGTGTCCCCAGAGACGAGAGAAGTTGAAACGGTAAGAAAACACGCATTGACGTGAGAATACGTCAAAATTTTATTTTCTCAGCTTCAATAATACTCGCTATATTAATTTTTAAAGGAGTTGGACATCGCGATGAGAGACTTTGAAACACGGAGTAAGAATAAAAAACAGTCCTGAAGAGCACGTTACGGGCCAAAATATACGACAAACTGAGAACCGTTTTAAAGTACAGTGTCCTGCGTGACGAAAGGCGCGACATAGAAAATGACTTGGTAAATTATTGTACTCAATTTTTTTACTGTTATTCTTCGAACCATAGTGTTATTTCTGAATCATGATAATTTATACCGAATACAAAAGCCATTTCAGATTCCTTCGATACAAAGAGTTAATCTCATCAACCGATTGATTCCCATAATTTGCCATTGTTAACTTTTTGTTTTTCTGATAGGCCTACATAAATTTATGAACAATTATTACTCTCAATTTTTACCTTTCTTATTTTTAATAATTTACAGAAAAAGGTTTGCATTGCTAGAAACAGGAGAAAAAGGCTTGTCGAGAGACAAGCCTTCAACTGCATATTAAAACGTTCTTCAACGTTGTGAGAGGCGTGCAGAATGAAGAAAAAACTGTATAGGTTTACCAAAGCCTGTGAGGAAATTCATTGAAGCTCGTCGTCGGAAAGGGAACCGAGAAGGACACCTCAAAATTTCCAGATTTTCGGGACAAGATCAAAAATATTAGGATGGTATTTATCCCGTTGTTCACCACGTCGAGAGCTATCTCTCAACGTAATCAAGGAAAATGCCGTCCGATTATTTTCAGACAACCGCTCAAAGTAGATGAATATCACACACGACCAATTAAGGTTGTATAAACCACATGTGTGAGTAAATGCGCTCCGGCGACTGCAGTCCATTACAATGATGAACGTCGCGTCGAGAAATTATACAAACATTTCAAACGAAATTCGCAAGATTTTCAGAGTCACCTTATGTACTTTGCGGCTTAGGTTAAATATAAGCTAGGCTTAAGTTATAGTCAATTGTAGAATCCTGATTAAAACCAGTGACTGAGTAGCACACTTGCGTGTTTTTCATTTTTCTTTTTTTTTTAGGAGACCATAACGGGGATACGGTCACAGCTTAACTTTCTTTCTTTGCCTCTTTTGCAAAGGCCTTTTGAAAATTCGCGTGACGCTAATTTACGTCACGCTCGACTTCGACTCACTTGGAAGAATTGTGAAAATTCTGACCACTACCCGGCCCTTTCTCTCTCGTGAGCTGATAAAATTACATTGTGACTGTACTCCGCTTTATTCAGAAATTCTATTGTCACATGTACGCGACGTGACTGTCATTCACTACAAAATTCTGTAGAAAACCAACTGCATAAATATTTTTTCGAGCCAGGCCTCAATTTCGCATTTGAAAAACGTAAGTAATAATGCAGAGTTCAATAATGATTGCTAGCAAAAAGTAAACATCCTTTTCCTCCCTTCTGTTCTTGTCTGTCTACAGATTATTGACAAGCTCGAACTTCTTTCACGTAAAAAATGGAATAGTAGAGTTATTACGATTGTAGATCCGGTCTAAGTAAAAAATAAACGTTTTTCCCTTGAAAGTATTTTTCAAACCGCGGAAACGTTCTTTTTGTAAGACGGATTTTATTGCTCTATTTTTTCTGGACGACCACACTTGATGGGAGATGAACTTACAGGAGTGAAAAGCAGCGTCTCCCTAATCTCCGCGCGCTCTTCTGTATAAGAAAAGAATCTTCAGTTCAAACTCGAAAACAAAACGACTTAATGCAAATCAATTCACAAAAGAAAAAACCATCCAACAAGGTGCTAAGTGGAAAAAAATAACTATACTACACTACTTATCGAAAATTGAACCAAATTCCCCTTTTTCCTCAATTTCTCTATAATATCATTAGAATTATTGCGTTCGAGGCATTTTAAAAACGTCAAATAAGATTAACTCGAAATGAGGCTGCTGATAAAAGAAATTGTGCGAAGAAACTAGTAGGTAGATACTAAAATTTAATTTGTACGAATAACATGGAGTTCGAAGAACAAAAATAAGGCGAGAGGGAAAAAACGAAAGCTCTGAGAGTAAAAGTATGAGTCGAACAAGAAGAACGAAGTTAATAAAAAGCGCAAAAAGGTTAAACGTGCACTATTTTATCCGGTGACAAGATTTTTTTTTCAGCGTCAGCGAAGTTTATTAAGTTCGCAATTTGACTTCCTTCAAAGTATATTTTCCTTATCCTTCATTTTTCTTTTTTTTTTCACTAAGTCTGCAATGACAGCTACAAAAGTTTCTGTTGGCAGCAAACGTTCAACGGAGTTAAATATAGTATGTATTACGAAAATTATGAAAAGAAGGGAAATTCGCGAAAATTTGTACACGCTGCAACGGCCTCATAAAAAACTTGCTACACTCACTTAATTAAAATTGAAGTGAATAAAATTTGATGAATTTCATTCCGATGTCGTCCGTCATAATCTGGCATTTCGTCGAGAAAAGTTTTTTGTTAATTCCAAATGACGAGTAAATATTTTGGAGTTATCTACCAGAATTAATGCCGAGGGCTTCCTCAACGATGAGTATAATTCTATCGCTCGCTGTTTTTCTTTCCCCTGGCATTGTTTATCAAAGTATCGTGTTAGTGTTTTCTAAGTGACATAAAATTGAAAGTTGCCAAATAGACGACGCCATCATGATGTGCGACGATGCATAAATAGGAAATTGTTTTGTATCAGGGTTTTTGCGGTTCGAAAAATACTTTTGCTGGGTGAATAAGCCTTGATTTCCACATCCATTTTAAATCTCAACAGATTTATGATTGAATTGATTTGGGTTCTCAAACTACGGTTATTCAAACTGAATAGAGATAGATTTTGAAAAACAATTCGCAAATATGATGCATACGCTGATAAGCTTTTTCGGTCAATGACTATCATGACCATCATCGGAGCTATACAAATACAAACTACAAGAGAACGACGATCGCAGGAAAACAAAATGAATCAAATTAAACAAGAATGTCGATGACGTCATCATTCATAATGCAAGAGAAGAGAGAGGTAAAGCTGCTGTCGTATTTATGTTGCTACTTGATGAAAAGGGTATTTGCTGTGAAGAATGATGTCAAGTTCTTCGAACGCTTTACAAAGACGGTAGGAATTTTTTACGAGGAGAGGCTCTTCGGATCCTCTTCAATGACCGCTATTCGACAAGGTGGCCGGCGTAAGCAAAACGGTCCAATATCCGAGAACCCCATGCATCGACATTCTCCTTAATGCTGGCGATCACCTCACCAATGTGAACGCCGCTATACACGGCCGTGCGCAATGGCAAACATTGCACTTCAACTGATAGATACCACTTCTCTGATGATAACTAGGGATACCAACCATGCAATGTTAAGAACGTTGAGCAGGTCAGAGGTCGTAAGGACGGAGAGTCCTACCGGGTGCGCTTGAGAATCAGGCGTAGGGAAGCTTGATCCACTTTTTTTTTTGTTTAGCGAGCCATTATGCAGAAGTGGTGGACCGAAAGACTGATATCGATGTCTTTGTCATTAGAAACATGGAAGTGTTTCACGACAGCGATCTCTTCCTGTAAGTTCTGGATTGTGACCAAAATATTAGCCAGGAGATGAGCCGTAGCGCTGAAGGCAGTGAATTTGTGGAATTTTAACCAGATGGAAGTACCATGGACCGTCTCAGTGAGTGTAGATTTTCTAGGAATACTAAACTCATGGCGCCCTTCTCTTCATAGAAATGCCAAGATGGAGAAAACTAATGTCCACATCAAACGTTATGGAATGATGAAGATTGAGCCAAAAAATACGTGGAAGAAGACACAAAAGAAACGACTGGCTGCATTTGGGTATCTTTCTTATGAACCTTATGTAGCCCGTACAAGAGGGGAGGTACAGAATTAGGCTCAAGGAGCAGTATTTTGAGCGAAGAATTTTTGATAATAAATTCGCAGTTGTTAATAACACGTCCAACTTCTTTAGGAAAGCTGAAAGCGGCATTTTCCTTAGCGCCACACTGGTCGAGAGCGCCGTAGACCTTGGAGACGTAAGAGGACTTCTTTATAACGACAATGGCATTCCCTTTATCAGCCTTAGTAATGGTCGAGCCCTCCTCTCCGACCTTCCTCTTAAACCTCTTGATCACCTCAAAAGCAAGATCATTTATACGAGGGAGGGATGGGGGGTGTTACGTACAAGGGCAGCACAATCTTTCTGAGTGTTAACCCCAGGCCCAATTTTCCGCAACAACATTGGCCAAAGTGTCCTCAAAAAGGCGTGCTTACACTTTCGCACGCTAAAACGCTTGTTTGAGTACGTCCCATGATATGCGCCCCATTTATGTAGCCATGATGTAACAAACTAGAGGGGAAGAAGGGGTGGAATGATCTCAAAACCCTCTAAAAATTATAGCGGGATCGTCAGTCGATATTTCGTAAGAGGGAAATGAAACTACAGGATCTTACAAAGCGATACATTTTTCAAACTCGTAAAACTGCTAAACCAATTGATCATTCTCGCACACTTGGCGCATCAATTGTTTAATCGCCTTTTCATACATTTTTCAATACCTTTCAGTAAACCTAATCAACAGAACTCGACTTTAATATTGTTCGTACCCTATTATTTGCTAGAAAGTGGTCGAGGCAATTAATAATTTCGAATGATGGGTGACATCGTGTTATTGCAAAAATGAAAATAGTTCGAAGGTACGAATTTGTTCGCGCCGTTTTAGCGTTTTTAATTATCGTCCCTGTCAACATTGTTTAGTTGAGCCCACAGCTTTACTGAAACGTCGACTTATAAAAATTAAATTTTTCGCTTTTTTCACTTTAACTCATTTAAAATTCCATACAAAACGCTAATTGGTTACTCTATTGTTTTTCGTTCATTTCTGGGCGAGGCAAGACACGATACTTATTTCGTTTTAGTGGCACCAATATACTCTCATAGGAAGGAGAAAAAAAAATAAAAACAACTGTTTTATTTTTACTCCTTTCTTCGTCTTGAATTGATTATATACTTTCAGAGAGGTCGTCAGCTCCGCAAAAGGCCGTCAGAAAAATTTATACGTGCATCTGAATTAAAATGAAAGAGAATACAATAATGTATTCGAAAAATAAAGAAAAAGAATCAGAATAAGGAAATATAGAAATGAAACATTAGAACCCATTTAGTAATAGAAGGTGGTGATTGGTGAAGAACATTATGAAGCTCAGTAACACTAATTCAGTACGCGTGAATTGGAGCCTTTCTTCTAATCCATACAATAAAACAGCCCATCAAGCGTCTCAAATAGATAAGGATGAACATCCTCCCCTTCTACTTCTTTGTCAACATTTTTCCATATAATTTTCTTCCCCTTTCATCTTGAATATTCGAATTTTCGACTGAAATTCCCCGAAGTCTCTTTTCTCATGCCTTCTGCTAGGTCGACATTTTTTCAACTCCTCCTTTTCGTCCCTACGTTAGGTTTCCTGACTGGCAAACGCGAATATGGGAATTCTAGAAGATTTCCCTCCCCAATAGTAATCGCATATCCCCCTTTTTACAAACATATTTTACTCATTTACTATTAGTTAATATTAGCAATCATATAAAAAGCACAATTGTCATTGAAATTGATAGAAAGCCGATTTCCTCTCATGTGAACCAATCAGAAGTCGAGTACAGATAAACGATCGTAATTGACGATAGCAAACGTTATCAAATTCTGTAACCTCATATTACTAATTTACTATTTGGACTTGACAGCAGGGATGCAAAGCCAATCATTTTAAGCCTAAATTTTGGCTTTGTCTTACAAGTTTTTCATCTTCATGATGAAAACTTTTTATTGACTTTTTTCTCCTATTACTTATTGGCTTCTCGAGCAATGACTTTTAGCTTTTCTGGTAAGCTTCTCAAAATGGCTTTCTGCTTTTCACATTCCTATAATCGGGGACCCTGCTCGTAACATCGGATCGCAGACAAAGGTAGCAGGTACATGGGTACATGGCATGACAGATTGGCAGGTAGTGGTACTCGCTGGTCGCCTACTCCACGAACGTTGAGCAAGGAAAGCAAAAAGAAAAAATTCATGCAAAGAGACTTTGTGCCCATGAAATTCAGTTAATCAAGAGCTGCAGCTGAGTGGCTGATAGGCTGGCAACCCACCCATCAAAAGCTGAATTAACTGCTCAAGTCATAAGAAGTGGTGGTCTATTTACTGGTTTTTTGACTTTGTCACACTCTATGTCTGACTTTGCGACTGACTTAGAAGCCAATGAAAATATGTCTTGAACTTTGACTTCAGCTTTGACTGGCTTAAGCTTGGCAACCGTGCTTGACAGCGAAAGAGTCGCTGCAGGTGGCAATGAATGAAACTTGACCCAAGAAGGTGATCAATATTGAATCTCAATACCTTCTTACGGCGCCAACAAAATATTCAAACTCAGGGAGACACTCAAGATCGCAATACTGTTGAGCCAAGAATCATTAAGAAGTCTTCAAGTTACCTTCTGCTACCTCAAGCTTTCTCGGATCTTATGACTCAAGTTATTCGGAATTTTCTTGACTTAATTTTCTATGTCGAATATTATAATGTAGTCAAATCGTATTTTTACCTTCTTGGAACACAACAACTAACTTCAGCGCGCGATCGCTCTGCGTCAAGTCCGAACTTCTTCTTTCTTTGGCTTAGTTTGAGGATTCCAAATCCATCAACGGAAGGAGGGAAAAGCCTAGTATAATCTAGTACGTGGTATGCTAAGCCTAGCTCAAAGTCGGGTATGTAATGTTTTCGGAAACTCATGCCTCTAGAGGAAACGTTAAAACAGGTGTTGTAGACAAAGAACTGCGGTGCAGAAGCGATTTGAGGTACAGTATGCTTTTGCTAAATAATATGATGATGGAAAGTAATTTTTGGTTTTAGGATGAAGTATTCAACTTGAGTAATCAATGTGCTTCAGCATTCCATCATAGTCCTACGACATCTTTTACTGTTAACACTAAAGCTGCGATGAACGTGATCCAGAAAATGTGGGAAAGTCCTTTGGCACCTCGCAGTAAGGCATCTTATTTTCAAACAGAGATTGACTTTTTTTTGTCAGATTCAAATTCATTACTGTTTAGATACAAAAGTCGTTAACCCGTCTGAGGAGTTAGAATCCTCAGGACTAGTCTTTTCTCTACCCCTTAAATCTTCAAAAAGTAGGGCTAATATACAGTATAAGAGGTTCCATAATATGGGTTACGGTCATATAGGCGCCCACAATTAGGCGCCGACAATCATTCAGACGCCGCACTCATTTGGACGCCGTAACGTATTTTTTTTATCTGGGTTTGCCTAAATCCTATTCCCTCTGCAATAAAAAACTTATTTATAAAATTATTTAAATAAATAATAAATTTAAAAAAGAAAATTTATTTAATAATTTATAAATATTTTTAAATTAAATTAAGTAATTTAATAAATAATTTTTAATTAAATTATAATAATTATTATTCAAGAATTTTTTTTTTTAAATTAAAATTTTCAAAACTATATCTAAACAAAATATAAAATAAATAATTCTAAAAAATATAAATATTAATATTTAATTTTTATTAATTAAAAAAATATCAGAAATAAAATAATTAAATTGATTTTCTATTATTATTAAACTTGAATTAAATTGATTTATTAATTTTATTATTAATATAAATTGATAATCTATCAATTAATTAAAATACATTTTTCAAGTAACTTAAACTTGAAGTATTAATTTTCTAAATTAATTATGAATTAATTTCCTTAAAAATTTAATTAATAAATAATATTGTTTTACTAAAATTTTCAATCTTGTTAGTTTCTTGATTTCTAATTTGTGATGTAATTCCAAATCCTGGTAAAATTAAAATATAAACTTCAGGATGACCAAAAAATCAGAATAAATGTTGGAATATAATAGGGTTTCCATTACCTCTAGGGTTGAAAAATATTGTTAATTAAAATTAATATCAGTTAGAGTTATTGTGATTCCCCTTTCTAATACTGGTAATAATAAAATAGCTCAATTAATTTTTAAAAATTGTTTCATTTAAATAAAAAAAATTAATTCGCGCCTAAACGCCCAATTATTCTTGCGTCTACTTGATTTTTCAGTTCTTCGCACCTAATTGTCCACAGTATGATAGGCTAAGCCTTCATTATATTAAACCTGAAGTGGCTCTTTCTATCTTATATTTTTAGTATAAAGCTAGGAGTCCTAGTCTCGTTCAAGTCAAATATACTGCATGTTGGCTCCTCTACTTCAATGAGCCAGATATGCAACGCTTGAATTCTCTAGTTTAATAAATAGTAATAAACAGTTCGTGACTTATACTAGGATTATTTTAGTCCGTTCGCCCCCCAAAAGCAATTAGCCTAAAATACCCTAACTAGACCAAGAAAGGAATTAACCAAAAGCTATCAGCTTAAAGCGGACTTATACAGTGAGCCCTCCAAAAGCCATTAGCCCAAAATATTCTAAAGTAGGCTTATACTAGACTACAAAGGGGGCGAACGAGCGGAGCATGCTACTTTATAGAAGACATGAAACATGATCTTTATTAATTTGGCTACGCCAGAAAATCTTTCTTAGATAAAGTAAAAAAGGAGCACCATTTGTTAGCTCATCCCTATAAGTATAAACCAAGGACTATCCACATTTCGGATAAAGATTCTTTGCAAGAAATTATCCAAAGAGGTCGATTCAAGGGAAATCACGCAGATTTGTATCAAAATTTTATTACAGGTGGCATCACACTTTTAAAGCATTGACCACAGGTCATCATGAGAATTTGTGGCGCTGTATCCGTAACATTCAACGCAGCCAATCTAAAGTTGTTCATCGCTGGTCACATCCCTCCTGCTAAGAAAAGGAAATACATTCTGGTAGATAGGCGCCTCAAGTCTATTGATGCTGGATAAGAAATGTTCAAAAATGATGTAGATTGCCCAGGACTCTTGCGTGGTGTAGCCCATAACATTGCTTTTTAATCTTATTTGTATAGGACTACATATCTACATAAATTACTATTTAATTTTGCTTTTTCGTTTTTTTTTTTTTTTTTTGCCATATTTGTATTCTTAATAAACAGCACTTCAGCTTTTGGGTCGGTAAAAAATTTATTCTCCCTCCCGTGAATGCATACCTCGGTGAAAAACTGGGCGCTTCGCGCCTTGCCAAGGGGGTCTGCGCCCCCCCGGACCCCCCCCCCCCAATTATCTTACTTTCAGTAAAACTGAATAGGATAGAGCGTGGAACACTTCCTTCTTAAGCTGTTTTTTTTTAGTTTTTTCTAGTAAAGGATGTATAATATTATAGGAGGGAATTATTAATAATAATTGAAAATTCTTTTCAATATAATATTTTTTTGCCATCCTTGCCCTCCAATAAACTTTGGTCGATTTAACCAACAACTGTGATGAATTGACCACTGTTTACTGACTACCAAAATCATAACAAGAGAAGTTAGAGTAAATTTTTCAACTTCATGAAAAAAATATATTGAATCATGAATGTGTTCTTGAATATTTGCACAACAAATATTCTGACTAGCTAAATAAATGAAAGTTGTTTGTGACATAATTGTTCCTTGTAAGAAAACATGTTCATAATAGTTTTTTCTAGTAAAGGATGTATAATATTATAGGAGGGACATATTAATAATAATTGAAAATTTTCTTCAATATAATATTTTTTCGCCATCCTTGCCCTCCAATAAACTGTTGATTCAACTAACAACTGTATTGTCTCTATAACAAAAAAAGTTGAGTTGACCACTGTCTACTGACTACCAAAATTATAAGAAGAAAAGTTGAAGTAAATTTTTCAACTTCATAAAAAAATATTGAATCATGAATGTGTTCTTGAACATTTAAACAACAAATAATCTGACTAGCTCATCAAAAAATTATTATTATCAAATTTAATCTTGAAATTAATATAATATTGTACAAACAAATAGTATAATTAAATAAGAATAATCAATATTATTTAAATAAATATAATTATAATAAATAATTAAAATTATAATTAATAAAATTATAATTATGAATAATAAATTAAATTTTAATAAAATCAATTTAATAATTTCATTTAGATATTTTTTTTAATTAATAAAAATTTAATACTATTACTTAAATTTTTTAGAATTATTAATTTTTATATTTTATTTAGATGAAGATAAATATATTTTTTTCCATTTTTCTATTCATTATTTACATTTTATTAATTTTTATTTATTAATTTTGTTAATTATCATTTTTTGAAAATAAATTTAAAAGAATATTAAAAAATAATAAAAAATCTTGAAATTTCTTATAATTTATTTAATATATTTGATCCATTAAACAAAAATATCAGAATCAATTATTTAATGGTATTAATAATTATTACTCTAAATTATAATTATTGATCAATAAAAAATTTTTTCAAGGGTATCTAATCCTTTATTTTTACATGAATTCATCTTCTTTTATTCAATTTTTTTTATGATTTCATTAAAAAATTTCATCTAAAATAATGATAATAATTATTATTAATACTATTGAATAATTAATTCTGATATTTTTGTTTAATGAATCAAATCAATTGAATAAATTATAGGAAATTTCAAAAATTTTTTATTGAATTTCATTAATCAAATATTAGAAATTATTTGACCTATTATCCCTATTTTAGTTGTTGTTCTTATTAGAATAATTTCTATAAATTTATTATTCTCTAATAATGAAATAAAAAATAATATTTTGGATATTAAAACCTGGTTAAGTTTATACTTATTTTCAATTATTTTTTAATTATGATTTTCATAAGTTTTTAAAATTGAAGTTGATTATTTTATTAATAATAAATTTTCATCCATTATTATTAAATTTAATTCATAATCAATACTTTATTTCAAGTTACTTGAAAAAAAAAATATATATTTTTCAATTAATAATAAAATATAAATAGTAATAATAAAATATATTTAAAATAAATTTTTGATAAGTTTGATTAAAAATAAAATCAATTTTCATAAATATTTAGAATTAATAAAATTGAAGAAAATTAATATTTATATATAAATTTAATTATTAAATTTTTTTATTATCATTAATTATTTCAATTATTTCAAGTATCTTTTTAATAATTTTTATTACAATAAATAAAAATAATTTATTTAATAATAAATTTAATATATATTTTTTTTTAACCATCATTTTAAGAATTTGGAATTTCATAATAAATAAACAAATTAAATAAATTATTACAAAATAATATAAACAAATATATCAATATTACATAAATCATTAATTATTAAAATAAAATGACAAAACCACAAAACCACAACATGACAAATTTGAAATCACCTTTGATAAACAGTTAAGAGCACCAAATACATTAAGCCCCCAACACCAAATACAAGCTGAAGTAAGCTTGGAGGAATCTTGGTTTCGCAGGTAGGAGGAACTGAAAAGGTTTTTCATAAAAACAGGGGGGGGGATTAAGGTATTTTCCATTAAGGTATTTTCCGCTCTATGCACAATTGAATTTGCGGCCTATTTCAGGCTTACCAAATAATAGAAAAACAAGCAAAAAAAAAAAAAAAAAGAAAAAGAAATTTTGATAATTGGGGGTGCTGTATAAAAAGCATTATAGAAAGGAAGGGTCATGCAAAGATGTATGGCTTCTATAGAAATTTATTTCATTCAATAGGAATACCTATACCCTTTTTTACATTATAATAGAAAGGAAGGGTCATGCAAAGATGTATGGCTTCTATAGAAATTTATTTCATTCAATAGGAATACCTATACCCTTTTTTACATTATAATAGAAAGGAAGGGTCATGCAAAGATGTATGGCTTCTATAGAAATTTACTTCATTCAATAGGAATGTACCCTTTTTCACCTTTCTCAGGTAGAGAATCAAATTAAATACAATCTATATAGGATGTCCAACAGAGTTGTACCCTTTATCAACTATTCAGACAGTAAAATATATCTCAGGTAGAGCATTAAATTTAGAGCACCCTGTACTGGTGTCGATGTCGTTTTTTGAGATGTCGTTTTTTGAGATGTGAATTTTTCAAAAGTAGCACCTAATATATAATATAGACGTGTTCCACGTCAAAACAGTCGGTGAACCATCCCCCGGTGGAACGTCCTATAGAACCGGCACAACGAAGACATCACCCAGTTTGAACCTCCTTGTAACGTCATCAACCTTGTGATATCATTACCATCCGTGACGTCATCAGTTCGTGCAGTCATCAGCTTGAATTTGCCTGCGACGTAATTAGTTCTTAATGTCGACAACAGTCCTCTCTTTTGACAAAAGCCTGATACATTCCATTCCAAGCCTAGTTTAGGCCAAGTACAATCTAGTATTAGTCTAACGTAGCATAGCTGTGTGCAGTCTAAAGCTTGATAGTATAGCCCAATATACTGTGTGTTAGGGTAGGATAACCCAAGACTCGCATCCGCAAATTTTTTTTTGGGGGGGGGGGTGGAAGTCGTCTAGCGTAGACCCAGTACAAAACTAGAGTATTGTTCCTAATTATACTGTACGTTGGAACTGGGAAACTCGAACTCGCCTCGCAGATCTTTGGATTAGGGACTTCAAGTCCATCAAAGAAAAGAAATTCGGCCTCGCGGGTTTCCAAGAGCGCGTTCAGATACGTGTAACTTCGTGCAACCAATTGATTCTCTATCCTGGTTACTCTAACGTACTTCCAGTACTGGACTGGAGTGGGAAACATTCCGCGTTTCTAAACACAACCGAATATAGTGGGATGAGGTGCCGGTAAAGATACTGAAAATGTCAAAATAACTAATTGAGTACATGGGTGCAAAAAGGGCGGAAGTGACAATCCGCCCTTTTTCATATTATCGCAGAAATGAAGTCGCTGAAGCATCTTCTTTCAAACGCGCCATAGATGAGCTCGATAGAGTGCGTAGTTGTCGAGATATTTGCGTTTAAAGTTTGCAAAAGTTTAAAAAACCGTTTTTCTTTATGAAATGTATCACTATTAAACAATTTGAATGTGTTCAATCAATGTATTCTCCTTTGATTATTTTTTTTCTAGTGTTCTATCGATGGGGTTTTGACAAAACGAAACTGTTCTCGGCAAAAAGGGCGGATATTAATCGCCAATATTTGCAAGAAGGGCGGTGAATTTGGGATAATTGCAAAAAGGGCGGATGACTTACTCTTCTAAATCATTCAATATCTAAAAAAAAAAGAACGAAATCGCCCGTTGTCTTTTGATTCACCTTGTGGAAGCTTCAAGCAAAAAAATGAATGGCAGTTCGTCCTGATCGAACGATTCCTTCAAGAGTAGCACGCACTACAAAACTTCAAACGCGTTTTTCTCAAAACTCACTTTCTGCATATCCGCCCTTTTTGCACCCATGTACTCAATTCTTGAGAAGAAAGGAATGAAAGTATTTGTTTCATCCAAACTGTTCAAATCCATAGACTAAGAAGGGGAGGAGGAGGAAAAACGTATAATTATACAGTGCGAAGGAAACCAATAAGATACGCGTATGCAAATGAGTAAAGCCTGGTCAATTTTAGCGGAATTCATCCACCCGAATGGAATATTGTTTGAGAACGGCAACAAATATTTTGATATTATTACTTCGCGATACAAAATTATACATCGCTTTAAGCGAAGGACGTGAACGGTTTTTTTATTGAATTTTGAGAGCGGAAACGAAGCGGTAAAAAATGTCAAATAAGAGAGAGAGAGAAAAAAAAAGTAGAGTTTAGTCACTGTCACCGTCCTCAAAATCGCGTACTACTCTCATAAACGGATTTTTAAAATTAGATCATAGGATTTTTGAACGAACTTCTTCGAAGCGCGGAATTTCGTCCATAATACTTTGCGAGTGGAAAAAAATAAGGATTACAATTCTGTTACGTCGGAATATGAAGGAAATACGGGATCCTTTTCTTGTTTGACAATCTTCGTGTGCTGGCTGTATGGATTACCTCAGACAGATAGGATTATGCTGACAGAAATGTTTAAGACTGATAGTAAATGTAAACATTCAAATTACGTTTGTAACGCGTCTCGCCGCTGAAGGGATGCGATTGAATGAAAAATGTTCTTTTTTTTTTCTTGTTAGATTCTTTTTTCGTCTCGTCCCGTGAAGAAAGAGAAAACGTGACTTTTGTTCCAAATGGAGCAAAAGTTGAGAAAAATTGACATCCCGAAATAGAGCGGAGTGAAATTACCTTCTCACTACAGCGCGTATCTAATGTCGTCGGCGAATTCGAACGGAAAATAATGCCAAATGACAGATAACGACAGTCTGAAGAACTTTGAGGAAGTATCAAACCACTGAAACACAGTGTACAAATTCAATAGGGACGTTAGTCTAAGCCTATAAGAAGAGATGATTGAAGTGGTAACCCAGGTAACACGACATCAAAAATTTAATAATATAATAACTAGGTCAGAGTTGGGAAACACGAAAAACGATACCTGAAATAAACATTTGCGAGTCCGAATACCAAAACGGGGAGATTAACGGTCTGCCACAAGTCGGTGCGAGAGTTTAAATAATTCCAAAATTGCCGAGGAAATTCTGTCTTCCAGTCGATTGGTATGGATGCGCGTATTTTATTTTCTGAGACATTCGTTCACTCCAGTTTCAACCACTCTGCACCTGTTTATTTACCTTCGGGAAAAGTCGACCTCAATTTTTAGAGATCAAAATTCCAAGATGTTCAATGAAATTCTATCTGTTTGTCGTGCGGTTTCCAATGTACCTATTTTTATCCTCGATTATGTCTTTAAACTGAGGACTCTCTTATTTACGAAACACTTCCGGTAGAAATAAATTAAGGTTTTATTTATTCATTGACGTTATGTCGAATCGGTTATCTATAAGCCGCACGAGCATCGGTTCCACACTATCGGTTTTCATTTGCAACTCAATCCTCAGAGACCCTCGCCTGATATTTTTGCTTCCTCTGGATTTAGGTTAGTTGTGCGGCGCGGTACTTGAAAACGACGCAAATGAATGAACGAATTCGAGAACAATTTAATTAAAATTCTTCGAACAAACGCAATGGATACTAGAAGTGAAAAGGATTTATGATTGTTGTACTCGCATAGTGTAAGTTTAGTATCTTTTCAGTCAACTTCTATGCATGAGTTCGTCCCACGCTTACCGCTGCGCCTCTTTGATTAAATTCTCTACGGACAGTTTTCCTTGTTCGCATTCAGATGTTCGATGGTATACAAGCTCGTAGTGGACCTATTTCACTTAAAGTGTTACATCTTCCATTATGCTGTGCTATTGTTTTTTTTGTTTTTTTTTTTTTTTTCTATAATGATACTTTCGAAATGATTTTTACGCAGTGATACGGGTGTGTGCGAAAAAAAAAAGACAGATAAAAGAGAAAAGAGCAGCAAAGGAAGAGTCCTTCAAAACCTCGAGTCTCTTGACTTTTTTTCTGTTTTGTACAATGAAGACGCGAAGAGAAATTACGTACTCGAGAACAAAGATTATCAGAATTATTCAAACAAAGAAAACTATAATTGCGACGTCGATGATCGTCAGGATATTTCAATCGTGCGTCGATTTAATACGGGAAAAACTGATACAGCCGAGGAGAAGGAAGTTAAATTCGAAAAAAATTGGGAATAAAGTTTTTTTTTCTCTTCTTCTCTAAGTCGTCGCTGTATTGGAAGTGCTCAGTCTATCGAGACGCCCTAAATTTTCATGAGGAGAGGAATATTGTTGAAAATTTTTCAACATTTCAGCTTCACAAATTTTGTTTACAGAATTCCCAGAATTAAAGGCTGAGAGGGACCTTGATGAACATTGAAAAGTACAATCGAAGAAGTGAATTGTAAGAGAGGGATGAGTCAGAGAACACGAAAGAGAGTTATAGATTAAAAAAATAAGAGGTAGAAAAGAAGAATTAACCATCATAATCGAGTTGCTTTGTTTGTAAAACTTGAACTCCCAAGTTCCAAATGTTGCTCACACAATTCATTTCACGCGTTACCGACGGCCCTGTTCACACAAGACCAGCTTTTCATGTATGAATACCAATGTTGAAGTATTTGTACTTTTGGAAATTTTTACTGTCTTTACCGGCACACTACCCAACTATTGGAAATCCGCGAGTCCAAGTTGCCCCCTCCTTGATGGACTGAGAGTCCATCAACCTTGGAACTAATCCAGAAATCGACGAGCACTAGTTCAAGTTTCCCAGTTCTAACATCTACAGTAGTATATTGGGCTATACCACCTTCAAAGCTAGCATATCACTAGGCCTATGCTACGTTACACTGATACTAGCCCATAAGCATAAACTAGGGTTTTTTTTTCGTTTCCTTAATGGATCGGAGCATGGGGAGCTCGTCATCACCGCCAAACGGTCATCCATGGGAAGCACCGATACCGTTTTACTTCAGGCAGCTCAACAGAGGAGTTTGCACCCGGACTTGCCGTCGCGTCGTCATGCTAGTCATGAGATTTCGCTCTCAACATCTGATTCCTGCAGCACAAACTCATATAGAACGTGACTCAGCGGATGGATCTCCTGGCTGCCCGGACAAATCATACAGTATACTAGCCCATGTGATGTAATAAGGAGTACAGCCTCGGCCTGCTGCCAACATAAAACCTCTACTTAATTCATGTAACGTAACCTATCGAGACGGTAAACTAAATCAAATGATCTTATTGCTCATTCCGGTGAAGCTTTCACCTAGTATAGCCACCAGACTACCTACTTCCACTCCAGGGAATACTCAAGACTCTGATCCCAGTCTATCCGTCCGGATAGGACCCAAAGCCAGCTCAGTCAGATAGCGCGAGTACTCATCGGAGGGCGAGGGTACCCCGAGGCTAGACCACAAGTCCAGTTCGGCGTCACTTTTAGAGATCACTCAGGCTATGAGAAACACTAATTCTAGAGGAAGGTATCGTCTTCGCTGGTTGAAAGCTCTATTTTTTTCCTAATACGTGCTACGAAAGCGCGTTGTTTCTCAAGTGAAAAGCGTTGGCAAAACTGGTGATTGCCCTACCGTGCGTTACGCTACAAGCGTGCTTCGGAACAGTGGGGAAAATCGCTCATTTCTTCACTACTTCTAATTTCATTTCTTCACTGTTTGTATATTAGTCGTTTTAATTCGTAATAATCTTCTCGAAAAATGCACTTTCTCGCACTTATTAGAAAAAATAGCGTTCTATACACATTGGAAAAGTAAGCGCTTGCGACTCGTTGCGATTACAGCACTCGCCAAGGCTAGTGTTGCAACAGTCGCAACTCGTCGGCAATCGCTTACTTTTCCAACTTGTATAGAAATCTACTATTTCCAAACTTACAATCAACAGTTTGTCGCTATCAATTTTCATCCTTCCTTCGATAATAAAATAGAAAAACTCAACTAGGTATAAAATACGAAAAAATCTTTTGGCGGAGCCATCAAATAGAAAAAGATCATGTTTCATGTCAAGCCCAGTATAGACCTGTATAATCAAGCAGCCTAGTTTAGGCCTACTACCTGCTCAATTTCATGCATCTCATAGACACACAGTACAAACAGAAATTATATATGTCTTCGGGCGTTTGCAAAGAAATTGGAAGTAAAGATAATCTCGATAATATCGATATATCAATCTCGATAGTATCGATATATCAATCTCGATTATATCGATATATATCGATCTCGATTATATCGATATATATCAATCTTGATTATATCGATATATCAATACAATGATATCGATTATATCGATTACAGAACTTGATTGTATCGAAATGTCGATTCTATATTTGGCTGGCCTTCCGCTTCAACAACTAGTATACTGTATAATTAGGTCTAGTATAATGAAGGCTCAAAGCTAGAATATAGCGATCATTAAGCTAGTATAAACCTAGTATATAAACTGGGCAAGGTGAACTCGCGGATGAACTTGCAAATTTTTAAATCACCCACGGAGAGACGAGGGTGAAGGGGGAGAGGCCACTCGGAAAATTTCAAATTATGGGTCAGGGCAGAGTAAAGACATGAAACGTGAAGAAGTTCTAAGCATCCTTGCTTCAGTTAATGTAGGTATTGAAAAAGGCAGTTAGGTAATGAAAAGAGCTACGGTTTTCTCTCTCTTTCTCCCACACATATTTGAATAACATGAATTTTCCTCCCCTTTTGAGGTAAACTTATGATCATGCCAAGTTCCACTTGAATTTTAGGAAGCATGCTTCAATCTTTTCCCTTCCATCAATTGATAAAAACTTTTTACGAATCTTTCCCGGAGCCGTAGCCGGACTGCACATGAAAAAGAAGAGTTTGAAAAAGATGAAAACACTAGAATTGAAAGATGGTCTCGGAGTGGGAGTAGAGAGAAAATGTTCGTAAATTTGTACGCATGTTACTGTACGAGTAGTTTCTTAACACTTTTTCCGAGTCCTGCGGAGATTTAAACGAAAGTTGAAACAGCTCGAAATTCCTAGTTCCTATAGTTGTGAAGAGTTTTATCTTTTCGTCTTCTTACATACTTCGAACAAGTACCTAAGTGCAAGAATACGTATTTAGGCTACATAGACTAGGGTAGACTGTTCAACCATGAAGACATCTATTTACTTGATTCACGGGCGGGAAAAAAAGTATCCTCATCATTTAGGTAACGCGTTGACCAGTTTTGAACACGAAGAAGTCATTACCGATATAAACACATTATTTGGGGTGGTATCGGTTAGAATAAAATAAAACAAATCAACAATAAATTAGAAAAAAAAAAAAAAAAAAAAAAAAAAAAGGATCGTTCTCGGATAAAATTATTGATCTGAAACATTCGATGCTTACGTTTTCTTTTTGGCCTTCGGCTGTAATATATCGAGTCAAAAAACGTAGACGTAGATTCATTCGGGCTAAAAAAAAAAGCAATCGAGAGCACGTAAAGGAAAGAGGAAAATGAAGAATACGCGGTAGCATGTCAAGAACAAGAACTAAATGCTATCAATGCACATTATCGAGTCTTCTATCGAAACAAACGTCCTCATTGGCTGATAAAAACTGTCAAAATGGTTGAGGAATGTGAAAGCAATCGAGAAATAAGATAAGTAATAAGATGTTGTGCAATGCAATAAATCACATCGTGACAATTTTCCACATCAATACATTTTTGCAACACGGCACGTATTGTAAGATACGAAAAATATCGTTGGAATATGACCATAATATGGAGGTTTTAGTCGATAGAAATTGAAATAAAAGACTAGAATTTATATATTAAGCAAGAGAAATGCTGATTAATGTTTTTGTTTTTTTGAATCATGTTACATACGATGGAGGGAGAATTTGAAGGAAACGATTAATAGCGACAAAAGTTATGGAAACATTAAGGTTAAAATAAACAATATTACTTGAATTCTCGTCGTAATAATCGTAGAAATACAACCGAGATACTGTATTCAGTACCTTCAGAATTGAATTGATGAATTTTTAACAATACATTAGAAGAATCTCAGACTGCGACTTGTAATATCTCAAAGTCTATGACAAACCCCACTCTCTGCCTCTCTCTCTTCAATTTTGAGTCTCCAATACAAAAACCTATTTAAACCACAGAACAGGTCCCCTGCATTCCTCGTGCAACTATGTTAAGGAAGCCGTCATTTTTAAATAGGTCAAGATCACTGATGACGTAATCAGGCGTGACAGAACTCGTGATGGTTTTTTCAGAAGTATCCCCAGTTAAAACCTAGTGTGTTGTATAATTGTATAGGTTAGTATGAGGATTGAAGAGAACCTAGTATAGGAAGGGTATGACCTAGTTAGTTCAATTTACAGCAGGGCCGTCGCCAGGGGGTGGCAAGTAGGTATTACCGCTTCAGGCCTCTCACTACTGTACGCTTCGCGCCGGCGAAGGGAAAGAAATTTAAATTGTCTAAATTGAAAAAAGGCCTCATGTGAAAATTTTGCTTTAGGTCTCGAAAAGTCTGGCGACGACGCTGAGCTCGATTCTCAGTCTTAGGTCGCAGTCTCGAGTCTCGAGCATCAATCATGCTTAACTTTTTACCATCAATAAGTTTACAAAACCGCAGATTTATATAATAAGATAAAATAAAAATAAATAAATAAAATTGTGACATTCAATTGCGCGAGCGCTTTTGATCACTGGTCATTTTCAGGCGACTGACGTATAAGAACTTTAATCATGTGCCGTAACATGGAGGACAGAATTAATTCCCTCAATCACGAGTCTCAGTCTCCTGGAGCCTCAAGCTCGAGTCTTGGTCTCGAGTTTCAAGCTCAGTCTCAAGTCTAAGGCTCGATTGTCAGTCTCGAGTCGCAGCCTCGATTCTCAAACTCGATTCTTAAGATTGAAACGATTTTATACGTGCATTCGTTTTTGTACTTGATAAAGTCCACAAGCTTGGACGAAACGTTGTAAGCTATAAATTAAATTCTGTGCGGGAAAAGCCCTCGTTTTTTCAATTGATTCTTAAGCCCCAGTCTCAGTCTCGAGTGTCACTCTCAAGTCTCTGTCTTGAGTCTTAGTCTCGAGTCTCAAGCTCAAAACTCAGGCTCGCGTCTCAGTCTCGAGTATCAGTCTTCTGTTTTAGCCTTGATTCTCAAGCTCGAGTGTGAGTCTCGAGTCTCGAGTCTCAAGCTCCATTCTAAAGTCTCAAGTCTAAAGTTCGATTGTCAGTCTCAAGTCTCAGCCTCGATTCTCAAACTCGATTCTCAAGCTCAAGTCTCAAGCTCCAGTGTCCGTCTCGATTCTCATTCTCGAGTCTCGAAGTTCAGTCTCAAGCTCAAAACTCAGGCTCGCGTCTCAGTCTCGATCGAGTATCAGTCTTGTGTTTCAGCGTTGATTTTCAAGTTCGAGTGGGAGTCCCGAGTCTAAGGCTCCCTTCTAAGTCTCAAGTCTCTGTCTTGAGTCTTAGTCTCGAGTCTCAAGCTCGAGTTTCAAGCTCAAAACTCAAGCTCAAAACTCAGGCTCGCGTCTCAGTCTCGAGTATCAGTCACGTGTTTTAGCCTTGATTCTCAAGCTCCATTCACAGTCTCAAGTCTAAAGTTCGATTGTCAGTCTCGAGTCTCAGCCTCGATTCTCAAACTCCATTCTCAAGCTCAAGTCTCAAGCTCGAAACTCAGGCTCGAGTCTCGGTCCCGCGTGGCAGTCTCGAGTTTCAGCCTCGATTCTCAAGCTCAAGTGTCCGTCTCGATTCTCATTCTCGAGTCTCGAAGTTCAGTCTCAAACTTGAATCTCAGCCTTGAGTCTCAGGCTTGAGTGTTAGTCTCAAATTTCAAATTTCAAGTCTCAAGCTCAAAACTCAGGCTCGAATCTCAGTTCCGAGTGTCAGCCTCGATTCTCAAGCTCCAGTCTCCAGCGCGTGTCTTCATCGCGAGTCTCGGTCTCTAGTCTCAAGCTCAGTCTTGTGTTTCATTCTCGAGAGTCACTTACGAGTATCAAGCAAGAGTTTCAAGCTCAAGTCTCAGACTCGACTGTACAGTATGTAAAGCTCCTAGGTCCTAGTATGGCTTAGTATACTATATTATAGGCTTTGTGTAATGAAGACAAAGGATGAGTAATTTCTAAAGTAGCGAAGGGTGAAATTTTTCCGACTTAAAGTAGGTCAAGGTCACTTTCGCCCCTTTCTCGTTTGCGCTGAAACTGGTTCATTCCCCCGCGTAAAATTTGTACATTAAAGAACCTCAAATTAGATTTTGTAACTCGGTTTGAAGAGCTCAAAAAGAGTGCCCAGCTTTATCGTCTGATTCAGAGCAGGTTTACAACAGAAGAAGAGGAAATACCCGATAGGTACCTGAGGGAATTGATTGACTTAAAAAATAAGACCCTCCTTCGTGACTTGTTCGAACAAAATCGCAGAAATTTGCCAAAATCTTATCAACTTCTTGGGCCTAATTTTGTTGAAATTAGAAATATTGCACTTCGCACATTTGTCATGTTTGGGTCCACAAACATTATGCGAGTCGACTTTTTCGCGGATGAAGGCAAAAGTTCAGAAAGGTCGTCTCTAACTGACGAACACTTGCGCGGTGACGACAAGCTTTGTCCCCAACATATTTTCAGAACTCGTGGCTGAAGAACAATTGGGCAGCCGTCACATTGATTAGGTTATTTTCCTATTTTTCTCTTCATGATACATTTTCGTATGCATTTAAAGAAGAAAGAATTATCTTTGTATCTCACTTGCTTCTTTCACGAGCCGCATGCGGGTCACAGGTTGGGCAAGCCTGGTCTAGTATAAACCGCTTTCCTAGCTCCGGCCTATCACTATCAAGGTGCTGCTTTTAACCTTGGGATTCAATTTTTCATATTCCGCACAATGTGAAGCCTTCAACTTTTTCGAGTTTCATTTCAAAATTCCAAACGGCCAAATCAATAATGAGAGGAAGCATGTCTAGCTATAGAATGAAAATCTTGAAAACTATGTGGAATTTCTTTATTCTAATTATTTGATGCATTAAACTCTCATTTCCATAGAGTAAATTTCCGGCTGAATCGCAAAAATTATTCGGAGAAATTGCTCGGCCTGCCATTAATTTCATTCGTCCACCAGTTTAGCTTCTCATGTGAAAACTATATGAAAATGGGACTGAAGGAATTTTCTAATTAAAACGGTCTTACAACTAAGTTACAAAATCAGACTACATCTTCCACTTTATTATCAGCCTTTATACGCTCCAGTTTCTTATGGACCTACTTACAATAAAAGAAGGTATGTTAATCTGATATTCGAGGAAGTACCGACGCAAAATTACGAAAAACTTTCTGCCTAAGCCTGAAATTCATTTCGCAATCAATTACCATACTTCGTAATAAATTATGCGGTTCATTTTGAGCTCAATACAAAAGTTTTTTACTACGTACTTATATGAAAGATAATGTTTCATTCTAAAATAAAATTTGAGGTGAGAGAGGACACGAGCGTCATTGTTAAGATGTTTAAAACTGAGAAGCCTACAACAAAATATCGGATTCATACGCGCAAACTATGTCGATTGGAGAGTGAAAAAGTGCAACAATGTATTACGTAGAACGAATAAGAAAGTTACAAATAACTCAGATTAGAACTTCTGACTACACATGACTAGGGAAGTTTTCAATAATAAAATAGCAAAGTTTTAATACGTTCTTCAACAATTCTGACGGGTAATAATTTTCTCAAGACGTTGGAAATAAGTGATCGGAGCTCGGGGTTATAGGATAAATCTATTTCAAGAAAATGCACGCCGTTTACTACATAACTTATTCTGATTTACTAAACATATGTGACGAGTGCTGGGAAAACCGATCTTAGGGTGAAAATGAAAAAAAAATGAGTTAGCAGCTGATTCTTGAAGAAAATTTCACGCCAAATCGATTGAGCCCTACCGCGACCTCCTAACTTCAAAACTCACTGAGATACAGTAGCTTAAAGTTGAAAATTCAAAAAAGTAGTTTCTGAGAAAAACGCGTTTAAAGTTTTGATTAGATGTCCTAGAACTTATTTCCATCAAAAACTGAAAATCGAAAAAAATCGGATTTTTTTCGTTTTTTCGCTGTATCTCAAAACGAATTTCATCACCCTAAGGTCGGTTTTCCCAGCACTCGTCACATATGTGCTGAGTTTAATGGGTCATAGGGTAAGGTGAAGGGGGGGGGGGCACTCGCAGTGCTGCCACATGATAGTTTCAAAAATCCGTATCCGCCATTTTTTGTGAGACCTAAAAACAGATTTCTACAGACTGATTTATGAATAACAATCAGGAGGAAGGTATCTCTCAGAGGAATAACTGAAGTACTTTTTCCTTGACCGACCCAATATTACGGAAAGACTAGTACCAGTCTATAACGAGCAGGAGAAAAGTGTCTCTCGCACTTGTGTGTAAGGTACCTTTCCCTTGATCGTCAGAAATCCGAAATGTATGGAAAAAAAAATCCCGCATCTTTTTCGAAGACCAAAAATCCGTAAATCTGGCAGCACTGCACTCGGAAAATTTCAAATTAGGGGTCAGGGCAGAGTAAAGGCATGAAACATGTCAAGCTCTTTCAAATTTAGCCAGGGTCCACGTGAGTGCTTTCAGTTTTCAGAGATACGCCAAATTGCAAGCGTGGGTGGAGAGCTAAGGTTTAGAAAGAGTATAGAAATTTAATGATAAGTGAGAGGGCGTGAGACGTGAGATAGCAACTAGACCTTTGAAAAGACCAACACGAAACTTGAAGAGGGACATTTTTAATGAGTGAATAAAATCCTTGATACTTCTTGTGTAGCGAAAAATAGGGTAAGAACGATTCCTGGATAAGAGGCAACCCGTGCCTAGCTTTTTTGTCACCCTGGGCAATCCCCATTTCAAGGGAAAACCTCATTCTTTGCTAATACAAATAAACTATACAAGAAAATGAGCTGTTCGTTTCATCCAGGGGAAATTAAAATATTATAGAGTAAAATACTAGTACCACTACCACACAGTATAATAATAAAAAATTTCACTCCTCTATCTGAATCACAAAATTTTAACTTTCCAAGCCTTCATGTTGGCAATTTTTTTTTTGTATTAAATTTAACCTGTATTGTCTACATAAATTTTTCCATCAATTTGCCGCCCCTTGCGTTTTCCGCCCCGGACAGTTGCTCAGTTCGCCCGTACCTAGGCTCGGCCCTGATAACAGGCTTTCTACATCAAAACTTACGAAAGTCAAATGACGAAAAGTGAATTCTAGGAGAATCTAGTCTAAAATATTGGAGATGGTACGAGTGAGTGACCGTGTATGTGAAGCCGATGCGAAAGAATTTAATGTATCGAAAGCAGTAGCTCGATGTTCAAGATTTAGCTCAATAAATAGACCTATAGGTCTGGAGTCCAGAAACACAATGTTTTCTCCAAATTTAAACTATTCAACTAGCTTTAAAGTGGAAAATAAAGTTGCTTTTCGATGATGGGCTCGCTTCCTCCCTGCATACAAGCATCCGTTATGAACCCTATTTAGCACGCAGCTGGAAATATAGCGCGCGTAAAGCAGGAGGAAATTTCGCCTTTTTTAAAATTATACTAGTAATCCTCATCAGTTTTTCATACTTATTTCTATTAGGTTTACAGGTGTGTAAAAATAATTTACCACCAACTCGGTGGATTTCGATGAAAATTAAAATCATCCATAATGGTTTCGGAAAAGCTCGACAGGATAAAGCTTTCTGAATACATTTCGTAAAAAAGAAAAAATCAATTTTGCACTGATCATCGTTGTACACGTTTTACAGAGAAACTGTTTCAAACTTGTGAAAATGTCGTTACGTGGGTAGTGAGAGTGATGAGAAATTTTTTGTACATTAATTTTTGCTCGAATACAATTCAAAAGCCGACCTCAATGAAACTCTAGTCTTATCATGAAACAAAGTCTATGTCTCCAGTCCCTCCTAATAAAATTTCGTGGAAGGAGGAGGTAAAATCGTTCGCACCTAACGAATTCAATTCTCAATGTGGAAACCAAATTTGGGCCCCAACATTTTTCGTTCAACGTCTTCAAGGAAACTGGCCGGCGTCGTTATACCTAAGGTTTTTTCCGAACATAATTTTGCGTAAGTACTCGTTTGCCTGATTCTTATCGTAGTGCATTGGTCTTATCATAGGGAATCAAACATGCAATAATTGCCCCCTTGAAATCAAACACCAATAATTACAATAAGGAAGATGTCCTCTCTTCAGGGTACTTTTCAACTTTCTACTGTTCGAAGCTTTTTTTAGAAAGGAAATGATAGGTAGACTACTTCAAAATTTCGAATTGAATGCACTCTGATATACTTGCCTCTGAATCCTCTTGGTCAAGAGAGTAAATATTTACCTTGACTTGAAGGCAATTGATGAACGTTCAGAAAAAAAACATAAATAACGCTTAAGATGATACGATGGAATGAAGAACAAATATAAGTACCCACCTACCAGCGTTTCTTTAACAATGTTCACAAATTTGACCCGGCTTTCGCCATGAAGAAAAAGAACGAGCTCTCTTAATTAAAAGGAATGTTTTGAAAACGAGTGAGAGAATAAAAGTCGACGTACATAAGACAATAAATCTAAAATAAGAAACAATCTTAGCGAACCTGGCTTCACACAGGACATGCCACAAATTCCGTCACACAAGCAGCGTTTTCGTTTACTTTTACAGTCTTCATCACTGTAGCATTTTCGAAGGCACTTCTGACCCTGAAATATTCAAGTTTAATTAAAATAAAATCAAGTTTATATGCATAATAAGTGTACAAACGTAAGACTCGAGTAATTGGGATTTCATTTGCCCGAGTTGAGTTCAGGAATAAGTTAATTAACGACCATTTTTGAAGATCATTAATTTTGTCGACGTGGATCATCTGCGAGTAGTGGAGACACAAGAAACATCTTGCGTCTTACATACTGAGGTTTTTGTAGTTATAGGAGTTCATTGTGTCGATTTTAGGGAGCCGCCAGTAGAAATCACGAGAATTGAAAAAACAAAATGATCGAACTTCGAATTTAAAAATTTGATGACACGAATATTAGGCTGGTTGAAACCAATAAAGAAATAACATTTACAGGGCCATGCCAAGCTATTTTGGCGCCCTGTGCAAAATTCAAGATGAGCGCCCCCAAAGACAGAAACCTTCAACAAAAGGACCCACTGAACCTTGATTTATGCATATCATATGAAAAGGTGCTCAATTAAGTCAATTAAGACTTAAATATAAACCAAATTCCCATTTTTCGGCACGTTTCTGGCGCCCCTGGAGACTTGGCACTCCGGCAACTTGCTCATATCGCCACATGGTAGGTACGGCCCTGAACATTTAAGAACCATGACTAGAGTCACGAACACCGAATCATGCTGCTCTATAAGTAGAGCATCAAGTACGGACGAATTTAGACTTAAACAATTCTATTCCGCTCACGACAGATGATTGGTGGAAAGGAAAAAAATTACAAATACGAGTATTTTAAAGTAGAACTACCATAAATTCAGCTTTTTCTTCATCTCGCGGACAGTGTGTGTTAGGAAAGTTTCGTGGATTTTTATAAACGCGATCATCATCATCAATTTGTAAATCATCTTCGTCTTCATCATCTGGATCAATCGTAGTCGTTAACAATAATGAGTGTCTTTGTTTACGATGCGATGTATACTTATTATCTGTAACAGAGAGAACATACAGAAAATTTAAATGTGATTTGGGGTACGATTTTCTGACTCCTTCACTGTAGTGCAAACTAATAGTCACTTTGATGCTGAAATTTTGCATTAGAATTTCCGTGAAACGTTTTTTATAAAACCTGCCGAGTCGAAAAAAATTAGATGCCATTGCAGTAATGCAATAGCAGCGGGGAACCCGCTGTACCGCTGTCCCGAGTCCATTAGACCTGCAGATTCCTCAATCACCACCAAGATATGAAAATTCTTCTCGAAAATTTTCCAAGTCCATTATCAAGGAGAGAACTCAAAATTCGAAATTCTTCCAAGTCCTAGCTCAGAAGTAGGAATTTTTTCAAGTCTCCTTCCTATCATACATGGCTAATGGGTTGAAATTCTTCTAAATCCCCCTCCTATCACATACATATAGCTCGAGAGTTGAAATTTTTCGAAGTCCCTCTTCTACCATATACTATACAGAGATCAAAGTCTGAAAAAATAGGTCTACAAGAGGTCAGAGAAAATCCTAATTCAGAAAGCAAATTTTTCTTTGTACTTTTCTGTTGACCCAAGTCATGACATCGGGGACGTTTCTGAATTATTTCCAACCCCTCCTCCCCTTCCCCCTCTCTTTTCTCTCGACCAACTTGTGGCTAGATATTTTCTCTAACCCTCGAAATAGATCGAGGAACTGTCGAAAATGATATCAGATTTTTATGACTACTCTACTGCGTGAATTTCCCGTCTTATTTTCAGTGGGTATTCAAAATGGAAGCTATTTTCAATTCCTCTCATTCTTATCAAGGTTTTTTTGTCTCTTCCAAATACCTCGATAATCCGGACAACTTTCCATTTTAATGCTTTCACATCGAAAGGGTGCTACTCTGGTATTACCTTCGTTTCAATTTCTGGAAATTCATTTGCAGAAAGTGTAACGCTTTCACAGTACTGTACAACTTTAGTCGCGAAATTTCGTTGAGAAAAAACTGAGCATTCACAATTCTTACAAGACCTTTAAAAAATTGTGATTGGCAAGAGGAAAACATTGTTAGGGTAATCTTTAAACAACATTTTAACGTGAAAACAACCTAAACTCGAACAAAGAGGAAGGAGTTAATTCTCAAAGGTACTAGGTCAAATTCATGATACCATACTCAAGCTGTGGCGCATAGATAATTAACAATTTAAGGAATGTACATTTTATCTCAGCGGCCGAAAACAATAATAAGCCAAAATGTAACGCAGCGCAAGTAGGTGAATACGTTAGACTTCAAAGGGTGGGGGAGGGGGAGCAGGAAGTCGGCATGTGGTGCGATTAACGAAAAACAGCATTAGCATATACACGATACGGAGTGTCATTGTTGCCTGAATGAAGGTTATGGTGTATCCTAGCCCTGCTTTTCTATTTTTCATTTACCTCACCTATTCGCTCTCTGGTACAGAAGTATGGCTTAAGCTCTTTAATCATATACACGAACCATCGTACCGTTACACAGCTTTTAACGTAAACGCTCCTTCTCGGACCCTCACACACGGTAATGTAATGTGCATTTATGTACATTTGACTGTTATCGTCATTTCAAAGATATACGTACGCATCCTGCTTTTTCTTATTTAATGTAAACAAAATAAGTGCCTCGAGTGAAGAAAAAATCGAAAAAAAATAACTGTAGGTTGGATACAACAAACTCTTGCAAGCCTTAATCTGGGACTATAATTTCCTCTGTTGGCATAAACCACTAGCGATGTACGGAAAACTATAATAAAAAAAGTGTGGATGAAAATTAAAAGGAAAACAACGGTAGTTATTTTTTCACTATCATTTGAGGAAGTCGTGGTAAAATAATTTTATAATTTGAGGAACAGACTTGGTCGATGTCTTCGCTCACAAGCATGTCCATGTTATAGTTATCTTGTAATAGTTTCGCAAGAATTTGAGATTCAAAAAAAAAATTTTCTACGTCTATTGTTCGCGGGTTAAGACCGCACATCAACATCTTTCCATTCGCGTCGAAAGAAAATCGATTCCACTTACTATAGACAAAAATACGACTAGTATAGGCTCGTTTTCAATTATTAAACCATCATTATGCTTTTTCTAGTTTGGTCCTACTACCGAACAACGAATATACCTACATTTTTTGAATTTTGAGGTAGCCTATAGGCTTCATCTCAAAAATTTTAATATCAACCCGATTTTTTGAAACCTGCTAAAGTCCATATTTTGTTTTTCTGAAATAATAACGCTGCATTAAGATCAGCTGTGAGTCTTATCGATAATTTTGGTCCAAAATTTGCGATCATTAATTTTTCACCGCATCGATCGCTCTAGATGCGATGAAGGTTCAAATTTTATCTTTACGGACGAAGCCCTATGTCTTATTGACTTTAAGAACAATTCATGACATCGTCCTCATTCGAACTTTGGACTTCTATGCTAGTACAGTATACATACACAGTCTAGAAAACCTCGTTTAAACCTAGTTCAAAAACTGAAAAACTCGAACTCGGGGTCGCAGATTTCTGGATTTGGTCGAGGGTTCGAGGATTCTGGGGGAGGGAAGAACTTGGATTCGCAGATTTTCAATAGTGGGATGGAATGCCGGTAAAGACATGACAAAAAAAAATCCTTCAACGGAGTTGAACGAGGGGAGGCAGGGATTCTGTTTTATGGTTTTTTTTAGAAGAGCGTTCTTAGCCTTGTGGTGTTTGAAGCGTGGCACATCTGGCTCATTGATGGGACTGAGCCAATTGGTGTATGGAGCATTGCATATCTATTCAACTAAAAGAGGCTACAGCTACCTCCGAGCTAGATATGATAGAAGTGGAACTTCGAAAATTCTCGACCAGAAGTTTTTCCCGAAGAAATCTCCGATAAAATTGGTTTTCTGTTGATTGTCGACCACCGAGCTTGGCCGACCGGCCGGACGTCAGATGCCGGACGGTGGATATTTCTTCCACCCCACTCCTGATAAAACAGGTTCCCTGTTGAAACTGTTAACATACAGGTTTCCCACCCCTCCCTGTTGATGGTCTCACCCTTTACTTGATTCAAAAATCTGCGAACTCGAGTTTGAAATCCTGAAGTCGTGCATATAGAATGGCCCAACATGTAATTTACAAGAAAACTCGAACCTTCTTGTTGCCGCGCGTTACACAAAACGTGAACGTTTGGGCTCTTATTGAAAACAAGATGGCGTATTATTGCACTCCTCTTCTATAAAGCTCTACCTGTCTACCATGGCCGTCTCAAAGGAAGGCCGGAACATTCACAGAACGGCAACGCTGTGAGAGTAGGCCGACTTTTACACGTGCTCTTATGGAGAAAAAGTGATTTTTTGAGAATCAGTGAGTACACGTTGAATTTGGTAGAAAATTGAAAAAAACAAAAATTGTAAGCCATTAAATTCTCTATCAGAAAATGTATTAAACTCAATTTGGACAATTTTGCATCAATTTACATGTATACGGTTGGCCTTCTCAGCTGTTGCCAGATCTGCATGTTCCGGCCTTCCTTTGCGACGGCCATGGCTCTACTCAAACTAGGCCCAGCGTACGTACAGAATATACTAGCTGAGTTCGAGTTTCCCAGTCTTAGCATGCAATATATTAGGCTGCACTAGCTTCAAACAGTTCAAACCAGGCCTAGCATACATTCTAAGCTTCATACTAATATTGGGCTATAGAAGGCTTAGCATACAATATACTACATTTTGCTGGGCATCGCTCACAGAATCCTCGGACGTCGACTTCATCCGAAATCTGCTAGTCCGAGTTTGAGTTTCCCTGTCATAGCATATAATATGAAAGGCTATACTTGTTGACATGTTTCATATCATCGAGGCGGTTTTTAATGTTACGACACATAATAATAAATAAGAGTAGTTTTACAAAATGTCGTATAATTTTTAATTACAATATGCGCGAGCGCTTTCGGTTCAGTGACCATCGACGGGCGAGAAACAGAATACTACTGAAGTAGTAATCTACCCGTTTCAAAAGGAAGAACGAACATACAATGAATCACACACAAATATTACGTCAATCACCTAAGTCTGAACTTGC
The DNA here is from genome assembly GCA_035079395.1 of Aspidiotus destructor. NCBI lineage: Eukaryota > Metazoa > Arthropoda > Insecta > Hemiptera > Diaspididae > Aspidiotus > Aspidiotus destructor. Next base: position 863,772 of record JAVHKZ010000003.1, on the reverse strand, counting down.
AAGTTTTCGTAGATAGTATCAGCGAGATGTGATAAGGGAAGTATCTCGTTTACTATAGGGGAGAAATTACGAACAGCTTTTATTATTTCTACTGTCTCCAATGCAACGCGTTTATTTTTAGAGCTCTCCTCATGCAAGAGACGGACATTTTCAGGCCTTGGAAACGAATGTCCGGATGCCAGAAGATGGGCAGCAAAATTCGATTTGTTGGGATTCCTATTTTTTTGAGCACTCTCATGCTCCTTGAGTCTAGTTTTTAGGGCACGGCCTGTGTGCCCTATGTATGCGAACGGACAGTCATTGCATTGGAGTCTGTAAACTCCACTCTTACTCTCCGTAGGAGTGGGGTCTTTGATACGGCAGAAGTTCTTCTTACTGGTGTTTAAGTTATAGAAAGCTGGCTTCAGATTCGAGGTTTGAGTAAACGAGATAAATGGGACGAGAGCTTGCCGAGGAAAGGGAGGCGGATCCATTTTTCTTTTTTACAGCTTGTGTCTCTTGGATGAAAGGTGGTGGCATCGAGAGCTCTAGAAATATCCTCGGCAAGCTCTCGTCCCATTTATCTCGTTTACTCAAACCTCGAATCTGAAGCCAGCTTTCTATAACTTAAACACCAGTAAGAAGAACTTCTGCCGTATCAAAGACCCCACTCCTACGGAGAGTAAGAGTGGAGTTTACAGACTCCAATGCAATGACTGTCCGTTCGCATACATAGGGCACACAGGCCGTGCCCTAAAAACTAGACTCAAGGAGCATGAGAGTGCTCAAAAAAATAGGAATCCCAACAAATCGAATTTTGCTGCCCATCTTCTGGCATCCGGACATTCGTTTCCAAGGCCTGAAAATGTCCGTCTCTTGCATGAGGAGAGCTCTAAAAATAAACGCGTTGCATTGGAGACAGTAGAAATAATAAAAGCTGTTCGTAATTTCTCCCCTATAGTAAACGAGATACTTCCCTTATCACATCTCGCTGATACTATCTACGAAAACTTGCAAGTTCAGACTTAGGTGATTGACGTAATATTTGTGTGTGATTCATTGTATGTTCGTTCTTCCTTTTGAAACGGGTAGATTACTACTTCAGTAGTATTCTGTTTCTCGCCCGTCGATGGTCACTGAACCGAAAGCGCTCGCGCATATTGTAATTAAAAATTATACGACATTTTGTAAAACTACTCTTATTTATTATGACATGTTTCATGTCTTTGCTCTGGTCTTATCCTTATGGAAATTTTCATTGTGGCAGTGATTCTCAAATCTGCGAGTCCGAGTTCGCGAGTCCGAAGCAGTAGTTTATTCTAATATAATGAATAGATTTATACTAGGCTAAGAAGACGCTGAGAGCCATTATGAAGCTATTAGCTTGTGACGTCATAGGTTCGGTGACGTCATACGTTCGGTGACATCATAAGTCGTGAATTCTGGTCCGCTTACAACATCTGAAACATACTGAAGCGGGACGAACGAGCGGAGCGAGTGAGGTCCAGTAATCTCATCAGCCTGAAATATACTAAAGTAGACTTACACTAGACCAAAAAGGCTCATTAGCCTAAAATATTACAAAGTAGACTTATACTAGATTAAGCGAGTGTGCCTCTCTCTAAAGGCTTGGCCTAGAACTCTCAAATATTTTTGTCTCGCATTATCCACTACATATCAGATTGGGCAAAATTTTGAAAAGATATGAAACATGATCTTCATCTTTTTGGCTGCGCGAAGAAATCCAATACCCAAAATATCTAGATTGACTTGATGAGTCTTATGGTGTTTTTGTAATTCTACGTTTTTTTAAAACCAGACATAGCATACACTGTGCTACACTATATTATTAATACTAGACTGTACTAGGCTTGAACTAGGCTTCTGTCGAGAGAGACGAATATTAATGACTCATAAGCTAATGACATCGTGTTGATGACGTCACAAGCTCAATGCCTTCACAATTTGCCGTACACCGCGCGTCGTGTGGTATCCGGCAAAAACTGACCTACCCAAATAAAGAATTTGGACATGAAAAGCTCTCGACTTTTCCGTCATAGTATATGATAGAGGGAGATTAGGAAGAAATTTCGACTCTCAAGCTTCAGTATAGGATGGAGGGGGGAGGGGGGGGGGGGCTTGAGAAAATGACAACTCTCGAGCTATAATATATGATAGGGGTGGACTTGAAAAAATGTTGACTCCTGAGCCATAATTCAAGAAGATAGGAAGGGAAGAGACTTGGAAAAGTTTTTACTTTCTGGCTATAGGTATATACGGGGTGCGTCAAAAAAATGTTAACAGTTGAACGAAAACTTCTTCTCCCGGAGGACTCCGCGACAATTTCGTGGAGTTCCCCGGTTGACTGTCAAGATCTTTTTGGCGCACCCTCTATATACCAGAAAAACTTGAGACTTTTCAAGATTCCAGTTTGATACCAAAAGCAATCTGACTCATAGAACAGGGCCAAGTCTTAAATTTGTTGGCCTCTGTAGTATGCAAACCAATAGGTTCCTCCTTGCACGCCTCATCCTTTTGTTTACTACTTAGGTTAGGGTTGGAATCGGGGTTCAGAGGTTACAATCGGGTTATTAAACTTTTCTTCGAGGTTACGGTACATGATTAAACTAGAAAATCGGCATTTGGGAATAATCTTGCTTCATTCAGCAAGTGGATATTGGGAATCATCTGCATCCTTAAATTCCGACTCCCACCTTCATGAGGTGACCTGCTCTTAGCCGAGCAACATAGTTGAGCGGCAATCAACGTGTTACAAGAAGGAAAACTTTGGTCAACTTTGTAACTACCCAGACTTTTCAGGCAGGCTCCCCTATGACGCGTAAGCGCATCAGGGTAGTAATTTAGGTAGCTGTAGAATATTTAAGCGCGCGTAATTAAGCGGCGCTGATACTCAACACAAGTCCCTCCATGTCTATGAGCAAGTGGCTAGGTATGGTTAAATCCATGGTTGACCCCAACCACAAGGACCTTTCTCAGTCTCTCAGCTGTGTTTGTGGAGCCAACATCAATCCTGAAGAGTGCAAAACCAAATAAGAGACCATCTCAGCTGGGTATCCCCAGTCGGCTCGAAACAAATGACACATTCTCAACTAGAACTCTGCTGACCCCTGGACTACAGTCCATTTGTGTAGAAAGGCGGAGAAGATGGAGATCAACAACGGCTGCAAACCAGCAACCACTCAAATACACCCAACACCATGGCTGTAAGGGCAACACCAACCTAAGCTAATACTGCTAGTAAGCCCATGCATACCGTGTCTCCTCTGCAGAGCATCATTTACTGTGACCTATACAAAGCAAAGACCAAATGAGGTCAATAGTTGTTAGTAGACAAAACTTCTGCTGCTGCTCTTGGTTAAAGAGGTAGCGTGATTATTAGTAAACTAGAAAGCTAAAAATCACATCTAAGGAGATTGGAGCGAGAGACATCCTGATCTCCTTTCCCTCAGAGGTGGCAATAGTAGTAGTTGAAGACGGCAAGATGAGCTGCTTCCAAGAAATATGCCTAAATTGATTTGATGAAGTCACGATTGTTGATGACGTCATAAAGAGTTTTAATTTGGTTGATGTCTTTCCTGTGCCTTTATTCGCTATCGAAGATTATTGGTACCTAGCTGAATCAAGTTACTACACAAAAAGACATCCAAAATGATTTTTATTTGGCTCCAACAGAAGCTATCCCTTTTGTTGGGGGTACTCCCATGAATTTTTCGTTCGCGAGCACGAGCGAAGTTGATGACGTCATGGAGAGGGACTTGAAAAAAATTTCGACCCTCTAGTCATATAAGATAGGAAGTGGACTTGGAAAAATTCCTACCTCCGAGCTATATATGATAGAAGAATTTATGTCTAGACATCCGTACTTTCTTCTCATGGGAAGGAGAGGGGGGGGAGGCATTTTCAGAAAGAGTTCTCGTTCGTCAATTGTGACGTCATCATTTTCAGGGATTTGTCTAGTCTCTAGACCCTAGAGTTTTCTTGATCTGCGTTCGACCTTGATCGTTATGTTACCTTGCATAAAAAATTTGTCTAGCTAGACAGCGAGTTCCTCGCTGCCATCGCACTTTTGCATCAAAATTTTTTAGTGCCTAAAGTACATCAATCGATACTTCGATACAATCGAGATCAATGCATCGATATAATCGAGGTTGATAAATCTTTACTTATTTCTTTGCAAATGAAGCAAACATACAAAATGTTACCCTACGTGTCTCTGAAGAAGACGTAATAAGTAGCTCCCATAGTTCTTTTCTTATCACATAAGACTGGTCTCCTGAACTTTTTTACGAACGTAGTTATGAGTTTGTATCCACGAGCAGCAAGGTTTCTCTTACTCAATTAATTATTGATAGAATGTATCTAAGATGGGAAAACGGATATTCGAACTATAGAAAGTATACCTAACTAGAGCCTATATTTTTCATTCGGATAGGATATTTTTCATCTTTGAAGTGAAGTTCTTGTTTTAACGACAAAAATGCGCTCTATCATCCTTTATCCAACATTTTACTGGATGCACGAAGAATTTCGAATGGAGCATTACGTGACTGTCTTTATTATACTCAATTACTCTCTCGTGATTGACCGAATAAGTTTTTCCTTTTTTTTTTTCTTCTTCCTTTTTATAGATCGTTTCCTAAGGTGTAATTCAAACGATGTTTTTTACACTTTCTTTTTACCACATAAATGTCATCTTTCTCTCGAAGCTAAACAAAATGAGTCCGCTGAGAAAACGAATACATATACAGCTCTCAACAAATTTTCTTATGTCTCTTATGTATCATCCACAGCTTATTCCTCTAGGCTGGGTCCGTATAGTATACGTACGAAAATTTCTTCTCTATCTCTGTAGGCGAAATTATACGAACACCAGATGTGGGAAAAATGAAATGGGTTCATATGTGAAGATGTAACGCGTCATTTCCGACATTTTTACATCGCGTTGGTATAATAGCGTCGCTATATCGTCGTGAAAGTAATGAGTAGACTTACAAACTTACTGACTTTTTTAAAGCGAATTTCTCTAAGTTGATTTTGAAGACGAAAAAGAAAGAAGTAACGAAGGAAAGAAAAAGCCGCGGATATTTTTTTGGACATTTATCTCGGATAACGTGATATAGTTTCAAAGTAAGCGTTAGTCGCCTCTTACGTGAAACGTAATTATTCGAAGGTTTTTTCAACAAAACCGCAGCCGTTAATAGGAAGTGATTTTTTTTTAACCGTTTAGATGAAGCCATTCAAAAGAAAAATTATAATATTCGAGATATTTAAAAGAGGAGAACGAAACGCGAGGTAATCAGTGTAAAGTACGAGAGCGGGCTGATGTGAGTACACGAATTTATCAGAGAAATTTGGAGAGAAATGCTTTCCGTCAAACCTCATGAAAATTCTCACAAAATAGACGAAATTGAAAGAGAAAACTCTACTTTTAGAACCTCGCAAAATAATTTCTTTCGCGGTAAAAACAAATTCAACACTGAGAGTGTTCTCGGCAGATCGTGGCTTTATTATCGAGACGTGCTGATGATAAAATTTATATGGGCCGAATCTTACAGGCCAACAATAAAACGAAAAACATGAGAAAGCAAAGATGACTGGTTACAACGTGAATGTCAAAACTGTAGCCAAAATAATATACATGCAAAGCTGTGTTCGATATGCTAAAACTTACATCAGTTGGTCTCAAGCAATTTATTGATAAAAATATTCTTCGCCAAAGAGATAAACTAGTTTCATTAAAATCAGCAGTGCAGTACTATCATCACATCGGCATCCTTTTTGATATGAATATGTATCAACGATGTTGAAAAAAATATCGGCTCTGAATCTTTAAATTGAAAAGTATTTAACCTCTTCATAAAAGTCCGTTTTATCTTGTAAAACGAAACTGCTCTTCCTATGTGAATTTCATTAATCGAATATCTTCAGTACCTAAGAGGTCAAATAATACACCTATCATTTTTTTTATTTGTATGATGAGCCAAATGATCTGATTAGTGTGTATCACTGGAGGGGGGGGGGGGATGTCGAAGACAATCCGTAAACCTACCACAGAACAAACTAGCTATACATCTTAGAAATTTGACTCATCAGATGTCTTCATCAAGCTCGATAAAGAAGATATCGAACTTTAAGTTGGACGAAGAAGAGTGGCTCAGATGAATATCCAGCCAGTAGAATCAATTTTCGAGACTGGAGAGCCAAGACGATTTCTTCTATGCAGTACTTAGGTTGATTACGTCACAAGCTGATGACGCTACCAAAGTCGCTCGTGGAAGTTTTCTAAGGATGCCCCTCTTCCCTCTTATGATGGGTTAGCAAGGTGGTAGGTAGGAGAAGAAAGGCATGAAAGTACAGGTCGCATCGGGATGCGCTTCAAGCAAACCGGAAAGGAGGGGGAGTGTGGGGTTTCTTCATCGCTGGGGTTCTGATAATAGCTTCACACTTCTTGATGACTCTCCTACCTTCTTTAACTTGCTTAAGGAAGCTGAAATTCTCGCTCTCCTTAGCACCACATTGCTGGAGCACTTTGTGGACCTTAGAAGCATAACCGGATTCCTTCATAAATACAATAGCATTGCCCTTATCAGGCTTTGTGACGATTAGATCCTCCTCCTTGATCTTCCTCTTTAAACCTTGGATCACTCCTCCTAATTCCTCGTTCATTCGGGAGAGGGGGGGTATTGGGGTATGGAATGTCTGAATGACAACACTTTCACTATCCTTGTCCCTGGCCACATCAACCTGTTCCTTCATTAAGGAGGATAACTTCCTATTCTTCTTCTCCTTCAAAATCCTCTCAAACTTGCGACACTTTCTGTTGGCATCTTTCAGATCCTGATCAAACTTGTAGGGGAGGAGCCTACCGGAGAGCCTCGAGTGGAACGAAAGATTTAATCCAGTTGTGATATTATATTTGCCATGCCATCTCCGCAACTCCGTTCTTATTCCCTTCACCGGGATGTAAGTCTTCCCTCTGGGCACGACCACCTGTTCTTTTGATGTCGTTGGTTTGTTCCCGAATATTCCCAAAGCGGTTACTATGCAGCGTATGGGCGATCTACTCGTTAAGGCTAATGTTCCTCACAATCAGCTTCAAGAATTCTTTGATCTTCTGATTATTTGTTGGTGCCCTAACGATTGTAAGTTCGAAGGGAAGTTTTTTGAGTTCCCTGATGAAATAGGGATCCCCATTGGAACACTTCTAGGCTCCCTCATCTCCGAAATTTTCATGTCGAAGTAGGAGTGATCCAAGGTTTAAAGAGGAATCAAGGAGGGAGAGTTGATCGTCACCAAGGCTGACAAAGGCAATGCTGTTGTGGTGATGGAGAAATCCGCCTATGCTTCTAAGGCCCAGGAAGTGCTCAGGTAATGTAAAGAGAGTGAGGATTTTGGTTTCCCTAGTAAGGTTAAAGAATTTAGGAGAGTCATCAACAAGTGTGAGGCTATTATTAAGACTCCAGCGATGGGAAAGCCCTTCTCGTTCCTAACCTCACAACTCCCCTCCTTCACGCTTTGCGTAAAGCGCATAAGAACAATACCCCGATACGACCTGTGGTCCCGTTCACTTCCTCTTCTACCTACCTCCTTGCTAAATTCTTGGACCGTTCGTTCAAGTCTTGCGTTGATTTCAAATGTCCTCATTCAGTCTCAAACTCATCTTGGACGGATGTTCTAAAAGATGTAAGTCTTCCCCCTGGCACGACCATCTGTTCGTTTGATGTCGTTGGTCTTTTTCCGAATATTCCTGAAGCTACTAATATGCAGCGCATGGGTGAGCTACTTGTCAAGACCAATATTCCTCACGATCAACTTCAAGAATTCTTTCTGTTGGTGCCCCAACTATTGTTAATTCGAAAGCAAGTTCTTGAATTCCCTGATGAAGTAGGGATCCCTCTTGGATCATCTTTGGGCGTAAGTTTGAACTTGATCTCTTTTCCTCAAACAAGGTGTTATTGAGTCATATTTACTATTGGCACAGGTACGTGAATGATGTTTTGTGTATCTCCTTGGTGAGTTTCTAAGGTATCTCAATTCCCGCTACCCTTCCAACCTTAGAAATAGGGAAGACCTCTATCAACTTCTTGGATTTATCGATATCTGTAGGATCGGGTATCCATGAGTTTGGAATATACAGGAATGAGACCAAGACCGATGTTCTAGTGCATTCTGTCTTGTTGCGCATAAGATAGCATCCTTTAAAAGCTTAGTCCACAGACTGACTCGTATTCCGTTGAGTCGGGCCGCCTTTAAGAAAGAATTGTTAACTATAAAACACCTGGCTAGAGTGAGTCGGGTCAATGTCGACGTCGACGTGATGCTTCGGAGGAAAACCACTAGGAAAATTCTTGATTCAACCACCTCCCTCCCACGAGACACGATTTCTTTTCAAATAATGATGAACCGTAATTTTATCGAGGAAAGAATCTCCGATAACGATCAGTGACCGTCGTACGCGCTGGATCAGTCTCCTTTTCCTGGGGAAGTTTTCCCTCCAATTGGGTCGGGCCCTTCGTCCGTTCGGTTTCATATCAGCATTTTACAACCCTACCACTGTGAAAGGGTTGTTTGTGAAGTTGAAGGACCCTATACCAGTTGATGAGAGAAGCGATGTTTATAAGATTGAATGTAAGGATTGAAGTGGTTCTTATATTGGTGAGACTGAGACCAGCCGTCAGGTGAAGCTGAGAGCAGCTGAGCACGTGAAGTCTTGGGAAAAGAGACACCTGGAGGAATCAGTCTTCACCGATCATTCGATCAATAATGGCCACAGTTTCGTGAGGGATCGGAAAGGCTCATCCATAAGGAGACCTACCGCAAAAGTAAGGCCCTTGAACACTAGAAATAATTCGTCACCTCAATACTGATGGAATTACGGACTGAACACGTACATTCCAGAAAACGGCCTGATCGAACTTTTTCTTTCGACCGACTTTGGTGATCTCGTTCTCTCCTCCGTCTAGTCAGTTGCTTTCATTTCGTGCCTGAAAATGGTTTATAAATTGAAAGCGCTCGTCGTTTAATTTTTTTGCCGTGTTTCGTATTTCTTTCTCTCCCTTTCGAGTATTCCTTTTCCATTACCATGTATACCGTAACCTAGAAGAACGGATTCGTTTAATCGCGCTAATTTGGTAGTGATGCTTGTTGAAAGGAATAGGTATAACGTAGGTCGTTCAGGAAGTTGAAGACGGTTTCATAATTGTTGCATGGTACGGAGGTTATAGATGAGAAAACGTTGTGGGCGGAATGATGGTTCTGGAAAACAAGACATGAGGAGAGACGTTGAGCTGTAAGATTCTCTGAATGGCAGTCGTTACATGACGGAGAAGCTTGAAGTGTTGGTAAGCCAAGTGTGGCCAATACTAAGACAAGAGGAAAAGAATTTTTCGTGACAAAAGTTTCTATTTAAAGAGGACCAAGAGATAGAGAGGCTTTTGATTGATCTCAGTCTGTTGTTGTTGCGAGGTTGATTTTTCTGGAGTTCGTGCCAAGAAGCTGGAACTTTAGAACGGTAGTAGTTTTTAGATATGCAAATATTGGTACATAAATAGATTAGGTCGGTGATTCTCGTTGAGGTGGTGCAGTTTTTGACCGCGCGGTCAACGTATTCATGTTGAGGATGATCGATGTGGTCAGGAAGCCAGATTTTATGATGGTAAGAGCATGGTGAGTGACGTTCTGTCGTGCATGCGTTGGTTGATGGGGTTATTTGAAAAGAAGTAAGGGAGGAACGCGAGTCAGAAGTAGGAGAAAGTCGAGTCCGGAAGAACACTGAGTAAGATTTAAAAAACAGAAGCAAATAGCGCTGAACTCGGTGGTAAAAGAGGAGCCTGAGTTTCTTAAACGATATACCGTAGTTTTGCCCTGAATAGAATAATTATTCATAGCCTATTTTATTCTTTTCTTTTAGAGCCATCAATGTAACACATTTTGTGGTTGAGGAATTCTGCAATAATTCATGTGATTAGTTCACTCCACAGTGTTATTTAAATTAGGAATATACTTACGATCCAACCTGAGAGTCGGAAGAATGAATAGCTACGGAGGAATGTATGATTTAATGGGGAGGAAAAGGTTGAATTTGGGGAAGGGATGAGGATGAGGTTTAAAAAAATGCGAAAGGTATTTTGAGGAGAGGAGAAAGCAGTGCGGGTTCGGAAATTTAACGGAGGACACGAGGAAGTTGGCAGTTAATGTTAGTGTATGAAAAAGGAACAGAGGTTAGGCGGCTTTAACACGAATTCTGAGATCAGGTCTAGAGCGGAATACTTAGGGCTATTCTGAGAACCGTTGATTGAACAGTAGTGTTCAGTAATTAGAGGACCGCCGGGCTGGAAATAGATCAAGAAGCTATAGTTCAGACGGGAAGGGATGAGATTTTGATGTAGTTGAAGAGAGTAGGATAGATATACAGGAGTATTGGTGGTATTCAGACATTTGATTCTCATCGATTTTAGGTCAGAAATCGAAGAAATATTGCGATCGACGGTGAAGCTCCAAGAATTCATAAGACTTGAGACTATGATTGAAAACCCTTGAAGGAGTAGAGAAAGTAAATGTATTTTTGAGCGGCGATTTTTCAGGAAGATGATGAGACAAGATTTGCCCGAGGAGAAGCGAAAGCCCCAGTCGTCCACGCAGATATTTTATGAAAAGGTCGTTGAAGGAGTCGTATTGCTTGATGAGAATTTGAAGATTCAAGAAAAAAGACGTAATCATCGGTGAAAAGACGTTGCGAAAAAGGAATAAAGGTTCAAGTTGTGACGGCATTTATGGCTACAAAAATAAAAGCAAGCCATTGCAGATTTCAACTTGAGGAACGCCATCATGGACGGTTTTGTAAAAGTTGGTATTCTCATTTAACTGCTACGAATCTTTCATACGAATAGGAAACACAGCAAAATTTTAGAAAGTTTCCTTCGAGACAGATAACGTGTACTTTCTGACATATTTAATGACGCTAGATGCAGGGAAAAGCCCGCTGAAGGTCGAAAAAGATGGTGTGGAGTATTCGTTTCCTGCTTTGGTAATTCTTTGTTAGAGGTCTGACAACGACCCTTCCGAAAACCACATTATTCCCGTACAACGTTGAATTCACGTTGAGCGGTATCTTTTACACAAAGAATGGTAAGTGTGTGTAGTCGGCTAGTTATGTGTGTGCGTGTCGATCTCTTCGTCGGCATGGAGATACGTCAAAGTCCAAATTGACGTATTTCCATTATCTCAAAACCCAGGCCGAATATGAAAAATCCAAAGACATTTTCGAATTCCTTGTTGAAAATTAGGAGGGAATCTCTAGGGAATAACTCGATTATAGCCCATTTTACCATCTAGAAATCTATTATTCAGTTGTTTTGGATAGACGTCAATTTAACTTTACGGAGGTACACAATTGTTGGATTTCAGGTACCACAATTTTTATCCCCTAAAATGACTCGTCAATAGGTACGTAATAAGCAAAACCGAATAAAATCTTTGAACACCTACGATTTATTTTATTAATAGTGATTATTTGAAATTCCTCTTTCTCTATCCACTCATATTTCAAGGTGTAGCACGTTTTCATGCCCGACATTCTAATTAATACTTCGAGAAATTTCTTTGATTATGGCAACTTCAAACACACATTTTACCTCCCTATAGCAGGGTTTGGCTAGAAGGAAAGTGTCTCCTCCTCAAGATCCTTTTCAAAGATGAAACAAGAGTAAGGAAGTAATGTACCCCACTATCGTCAAGTTTATGAAGATTGCAAATCAATTTTATAAAATCACAAAAGTTTATGGACTAGGGATTTTTATACAAGAGTTTTCAAACATTTTTAGTGTGCTTGCTGGACCCTTCCAAGAACCCTCAGGCGTTTCTGTGTATCTACTATTTTGCCGAAATAAGTTGAACGAAATTACCAAGGTTCGGCAGAAAACCACTTATTTTTCAATTTCACAAATGCTAGTTCGTAGAAGCAAATTAAGTACTCATTTTATTTCCGTGTCTTTTGAAGATTTCCTCGTAAAACAAAAATTATAATGAATCACCTATTTATAAAAACAAAAAATTATGCACTTACCAACAATGAATACGTTGTTTAAAATGAGATAAATGGGTAGAACCGTCTTCAAACAGAACATCATTATGACGTCGAGTAATTATTTCGTTGAAAAAAATTTGCCGGTTGCGATCTTTTTCTGGGATATAGGAGCCACGAATTCGAATACAAACTTGCGATCGCGTCAAACGTTACACGAATCCTAAAGTGGTTTTTGTCGAGACTGAATTTGAAAAACGAAACATGAACGTTGGCACAAGCATGCGCCCCTAGAATCGCGCGTACGTAATTTTTCTCTTCAATTGGGAATTCGCACAATATTTGAATTTGTAGACACATATAAACGTCTGTACATCGCACAAATGTACCGCGTACAACTCCGTACAGAAAGCTCGAATCAAAAAGCAAGTACCTAATGAAAATCAACCTACCGGCATACCATATAATTGCACATACTACATCTTCATATTAAATTGTAAAACCTAAAAAATATCCAAGTTGATCTTTTATAGCACGGACGAGGGATTATTCTGAATACCTACTCTTCGGCTGGATATTCGAAAAGCGAACAAAAAATTACGATATTCAAATCAGATCGTTTTCGAGCACCTAAGAATCAAGTAGAGTTTTTTCTTCGTTCGAACAAAATATGTCGGTAGATATAAACCTAAGATACGAGTTCGACGTATAAATCATGACCGCATGACTGGAATTTACATTCGAAGCGTAACTTCATCCCTTTATATTCGCTCAAAGGCTGTTGTAGAATTATTCTCATTATTACTCTGCAGAGACTTGTTCGCAGCATTGGCTAGACTTGTATTAATTTCTTCCAGCTATAAAACGAAACATCAACAGACTATATTATTACGATATTTTTTCCCGGAGACCTTCCTCCTCAACTTTTCATTTATTCCTTTTTTCTCTTGGTCGACGACCATTGTAAAGTTTATCATGTAGAACGAAGAAATTGATAACGTACAACGATCCTGTAGCCTACCTCCGTTTGCATTAATTTTCATTTTAGTTGCTCCTCTGATATCATTTCTTTCTCGAACGAAGCTATGGAAAAATAAAGATCCACCAATAATAACACTTTTTAGTTGGCAGAGGAAAAAAATACGAAGCTTCATATTTATGAGCCACTCCAATTTCTCTTCAGGTCCGGCCTTCTGAATTCTCTCGCTTTACCACTGTCTAGTCCAATAAAACTTAGAAACTACCCTCTTATCGAAAGAAAAATGAGTCACAACAATTTTGAGATAATAGAAAATAGGCTTCGCTTTTCTGCATAATATTATTTCGAAAGGTCTCTCCATAGATTTTTTTCTGTTCTTTCGACACGTGCGACATTGTTTCTTAAAGTTACAAAGGGTATCGAGAGCAGAAAATTTTTTTCGTAATACAAAATATTGTGGTACTTGAGAGAAAACCTCAACAGCGGCCAATTTTTTAGGAAATGAATCGTGGAATGAAAAGGATTTCGCTGATTGGTTGAAAAGATATGACTTCGGAATTCGGAAAATTCTTCTAATGGGCTGTATGTATGTATGTATGTATTTGGCTTCTCTGTCTGGAAGTTGCCTTGGATGGTAAAAACTTATTACTAACAATCCAGTTACAGCGAATTATGAAAAAAAAAGGTACCTATCACAGAATGTTCACTTAAATATGTTCGATCCGTTGCTTAAGCTATCGTTCAGCATGCTCATTCTTCTTCTACGTGTCGGAACTTTTTCAACCATTTTTTTTCCCTGTATTGCTCTGGCAAAAATCTCATCTTTCTTATCTCTATTTGTTGTTTTTTGACGTTGTGATATAATTATATAATAAGAGAAGGCTTTTCCATCGAAGTCATCAATCCTTCTAAATGGTCGGCAGACTTTTCACCACACTGCCTTTTCCTCTTTTTCTAATACTATTTCAAGAGAAAGATCTCTAGCATTATCTGCGCCCACGCCCTCTTTCTTCATAACATCTTGCAGACTCCTTCAATTTTTTCGACTTCTCTCAACATAATATATCTCAGACTGCATACTTTTTGGATCTCGAGACTTGAAAAAATATCGACCTCAACTTCACCCCTCATCCAAAATTGCGTGTGCGTGCGCAGTATATTTAATCTAGAATGCGATATTATCATAATTTGTCTATGGCTATGTTAAGCTAGAGGCTAGTAACTCTAACATACAGTAATCGGACGAAAAACAGAGGAGGATACGCTGCTTGGTGGAGGGGCTAGTATACTAACAGCTTATCCTCCATATTATCTGCCACCTTGTTGTTGAATGGCCTATAGAACGGTTTTTATGGACATTCGGAGTTCAAGCGCGAAAGAGTCGCACTCTACAATTTCAATAATAGTGTAAAAAAAAATTAGAGGCCAATGGCAGACCTGATATAATGAAGGCTGGAAATTGAAATTTTCCCAAATTCCTCAAGTAGGTCAAGGTTAATATCATTGATGACGTCATAAAGCATCCCGGCTGGAAGTTGAAATTTTCTCAAATCCCTAAAGTAGGTCAAGGTCAATGTCATTGATGACGTCATAAAGCGTTACACGTCACGTCACATCACACAGTTCACAAAAACTCCCGGTGAAAATTGAAATTTTTTCAATTGATGACGTCATAAAGCATCCCGGCTGGAAGTTGAAATTTTCTCAAATCCCTAAAGTAGGTCAAGGTCAATGTCATTGATGACGTCATAAAGCGTTACACGTCACGTCACATCACACAGTTCACAAAAACTCCCGGTGAAAATTGAAATTTTTTCAATTGATGACGTCATAAAGCATCCTGGCTGGAAGTTGAAATTTTCTCAAATCCCTAAAGTAGGTCAAGGTCAATGTCATTGATGACGTCATAAAGCGTTACACGTCACGTCACATCACACAGTTCACAAAAACTCCCGGTGGAAATTGAAATTTTTTCAATTGATGACGTCATAAAGCATCCCGGCTGGAAGTTGAAATTTTCTCAAATCCCTAAAGTAGGTCAAGGTCAATGTCATTGATGACGTCATAAAGCGTTACACGTCACGTCACATCACACAGTTCACAAAAACTCCCGGTGGAAATTGAAATTTTTTCAATTGATGACGTCATAAAGCATCCCGGCTGGAAGTTGAAATTTTCTCAAATCCCTAAAGTAGGTCAAGGTCAATGTCATTGATGACGTCATAAAGCGTTACACGTCACGTCACATCACACAGTTCACAAAAACTCCCGGTGGAAATTGAAATTTTTTCAATTGATGATGTCATAAAGCACCCTGACTGGAAATTTAAATTTTTTCAAATCCCTACAGTAGGTCAAGGTCAATGTCATTGATGACGTCATAAAGCGTTACACGTCACGTCACATCACACAGTTCACAAAAACTCCCGGTGGAAATTGAAATTTTTTCAATTGATGATGTCATAAAGCACCCTGACTGGAAATTTAAATTTTTTCAAATCCCTAAAGTAGGTCAAGGTCAAGGTCATTGATGACGTCATAAAGCGTTACACGTCACGTCACATCACACAGTTCACAAAAACTCCCGGTGGAAATTGAAATTTTTTCAATTGATGACGTCATAAAGCATCCCGGCTGGAAGTTGAAATTTTCTCAAATCCCTAAAGTAGGTCAAGGTCAATGTCATTGATGACGTCATAAAGCGTTACACGTCACGTCACATCACACAGTTCACAAAAACTCCCGGTGGAAATTGAAATTTTTTCAATTGATGATGTCATAAAGCACCCTGACTGGAAATTTAAATTTTTTCAAATCCCTAAAGTAGGTCAAGGTCAAGGTCATTGATGACGTCATAAAGCGTTACACGTCACGTCACATCACACAGTTCACAAAAACTCCCGGTGGAAATTGAAATTTTTTCAATTGATGATGTCATAAAGCACCCTGACTGGAAATTTAAATTTTTTCAAGTCCCTAAAGTAGGTCAAGGTCAAGGTCATTGATGACGTCATAAAGCGTCACGTCACGTGACGTCACGCAGTTCACAGAAACTCCCGGACGCGGACGTTTTCTGAGGATGTAACCCCCCTAACAAAATGGATAGCACTTTCCCCGCTAAAAAGAACTGCTATAGACGTGATCATTTTACAAAAAGAGTTTGGACCAAAATGAAAATGGTCTCATTTGATGGATATAATTTAAAGACCAACGAAATTTATTCTTTTCAATTTTTCAATTAAATTTTTTGTTCTCGAGACATTTCGAGGTTAGTTAACACGTACTTAAATGGGAAATTGCCCTTGATCATGTCTATAGAGAGTCGACGGTAGCGCGCCATTGCTACCAGCGTCCCGAATACCGGGAGGAATAAAATGAAATAAAACGGAGATAAAGAAGAGAACAAAAAGTGATTGCAATAATCTCAGCTAGTGAAAGCGCCGCGACCTCAATGATGCAAATGGAGCCATCAACTGCACACTTCATTCTACGTAAGATGGAGCCCATAGACCTTATATTTGTAAGAGGCTGAACCAGGCAATAAGAACTTGAATTGTAAACAAATAGCATTTTGCATGCGACAAAATACAAATGGTGATACATAACTCCAACGTTGATATCAACTGATCCTCCAAGGTGGCTACGGTTGGTTAATTATATCTAATATCAATATGAAGGGTCACACCTGCTCACAGTAGCAACACAAGCTAACATTAATAGCTACATAGCCTATGTATGACCCAAGATGTATACACTATTTGATATATCTTGCACATGACAAAGAGATGTAGATGATTGAGACGCCCTCCAGCGACAAAATTATGAACTTATACCATATTAAAAAAGCATTTTTTTCTTTTTAGGGTCGGCGCGCTTTCGCTAGCCGACCGTATTACAATCACTTTTTGTCGACGTCGTCGTCGTCGTCGTCGTCGTCAGTAGTGTCGTTTCCTCGTTTGTCTCCTTCACATTTTCTCCGGTACCTTTTCTTATCTTCTTATCTTACCTTAGATACACAACACAATGGAGAATACCCTTTTTATTATTATTATTATCATTTTTTTTTCTTCTTTTTATTTCCTTTTCCTATTATAAACTGCAGTATTCAGGTAGCGGAGAAAATTCTTGTCAGTGCGTTTTTGACTTCCTTTGTGGAACATATCCCTCACATCCATTTCTATTTATTACTATTGTCGTTATTATATTATTATTTTCATTTATTGTTTACAAGATCAGTGGTCGCATTTATTATTTCTATTTCAAGTTTATTTTCATTATATTATTCCTTCTTTCTTTTCCCCTATCATAAACTGCAGTATTCCGATATCTGAGAAAATTCTTGTCAGTGCGTTTTTGACTTTCTTTGTGGAACTTATTCCTCCTATTGCTTTGCTTTCATCACACATACCTCTATTTTTTATTATTACCGGTATTATTATTATTATTCATTATTATTTACAAGATTGGTGGTTGCAATATACAAGTTCATTATGGCCTCATAATTTCAACTTTGTTTAGCAAAAAGGTATCTATATGAGATGTGACTGTAGATTCTATTTGAGTGAATCCGAGTTTGCCATCTAACCTAGATGTATTACCATAAAAATATTCATTGTTAGTTCTACTTCCGTTAAAGATATTGCAAAAGCTCAACATTTGATAGGTTCTTTCAATATTTATTAAAGTCTGCAAAATCCCATACAAAATGAGATTTCTGAAGGCCAACAGAGTATCAGCGTGCAATTATAAAATTTTCATATAAACGTCATCACTAAACTGAATTATTATTTTTATGATTTTTAACAATTTTTTCTTCTCAACCTGTTAAAATCTGGAGGTAAGATTATTGTTATTACTATTACTATTATTCCTTAGCTATGGAGTTGATTTTCATGAAATTTAGAGTTATTGAAGTCATGAACGTGAATTGCTTGTAGAGGCTATTTCTTCTAAAAATCGGATTAATAGTTTTTGTGCGGTGAGTTGAATAGTAATAGGTTAGCTAGCCCGCAAGGAAAGTAATGTTCACTATGGAATCTTTTTAAGGTGTTTCATGAAGTGTTTCTTTCTCGGAAGGAGGGAGGGGGCGAGAGTGTATGAAAAATAATTGTATATCCAAGAACGAAGTCATTTACCTTCGTTAAGGAATGATTTCATTCTTATGAAAACAATAATTCTCTTTTCTGTTACTACTGAGGATGCGCGAAGCAAAAATATCCGCAAGAATATCCGTTAGTAAGAAACCAAAAGTCTTTTTTTTTTCTTTCTTTTTTTGAATAGATTTAAAATGAAAATCAACCCGCCGACCCTCCTAACACCTCGCCCGAGGTGCTTGTTTCTAGGGTCATTTGTTCCCGAGATTTTTATGTCACTTGTGCAGCGCCGCCCCGTCCTCCACGGTGGAGTGAGTGCCGGTTGCTTATGCATTTGATTTTGTTTCTTCCAGTACCGGAATCGACCCTTTCGGGTTTACGTTCAGTGTTGGAGGAATCTCCTCGGCAAACCCTCTCTTCTAAACTACTTTGGCAACCGCGAAGTTGCAGTACCCTCCTGGCACGTTGAAAACACTAGAACACACAACAACAGCACCACCACCACTATCTTAGATAATACGTACACTGGATTGCTGTTGGATTCTGTTTATCTTCTTCCTTCTTCAGGCGTGATCTTCCTCTTCTTCCTGTATGACTGGATGTTGATAGTACACAAGTGTCGAGTATAAGCCATAGCGTGCCTATTCATTCCCGGTCCATCTACTTCTTTATGACGGTGGCTGCAAATGCAGACACCTGGTTCCATGCTCCTTCGAACCTTGCATGGTGGATACTAGGTCACGTGGAACAAGCGCTCGATCTCTTGAAGAGACCGACTAAGCATGTCCCGCTCACGCCTCCACGCCTCGCACTCAAATAAGGTGTGCCCTGGTTTATCATCCCGTCATTGGTCGCAGTACCAAAACGTTGCCTGCTCAACTTTCTTAGCTTCTCGCAAAAGGTACTTGTTGAAGCAGCCATGGCCGCTAAACACCTGCGTCAGGTGAAAGTTTAGCTGACCATGGTGTCGGTTCATCCACTCATCAAGGTTGCGTACTAACATACGGGTGGTCCACTTTTTTTACTTTCCATTTCTCAGGCAAGGGGTGCCTGGCCTCCTGCTTAACCCGTAGAATCTCTTGGTTGGTCGTTGTTGTCTTCTTTTCTCTGAACAGGATTGCTCTCTCCTCAGCAAGGAGCTCGATTGGTGGTGAATGTGCTAATACGCTAAGAGCCTTCGTCGGGACAGTGCAGTAGGCACCAACACATCTCAGCGCAGCTCTTCGCTGAATCTTTACCATCTGCCTTCTTTGGTAGTGAGGTATTTTCATTGTTCCCGAAATTGGGTCCAAATTTAATTTTTACCTCTTTCTACCACCCTTAGACGAACACTACTTGGATTTAATGGAGTTTTGAACATTCTATGAAAAAATAAAATGTCTTCTCTTCGTTCCCGAATAGACACCAAATTATGGCTAGATTTGCTTGTCTAGAATCAGTTTCTCATATTTCTATCCGTAGTATTACGCTTGTCCTACCAACAAAAGTAGCGCTTCTCACCCTTAAAATGCTTTGATCAACTTAGCTCCACGGCCGGATGATTATGTAGTCATAAACGGTTCCCCTTGAAAGAACAAATCTACTCGTAGATGCACGGAAACTGGAAATTAATCCATTCAATAGGACTGATGTCTTAAGAATTATGGTAAAACGCATTTCATAACGACATTTCTGTTTGAGAAAAATGAAGCGTTAATATAATTTATGAATTTAGAATTAGGTATTGCCTTATTAAGAAGATTGATGATGGGATGTTTGCAAAATCATACAATGTTGTACAGGTAGTTTTGAAACTGTATGCGTATGATACCGATGGTACGTTTTAAATGTAATAACAACCCACTGAAAAGTCTTGAGTACACACAAAAATTTAGTACGTTGTCAATGCAAGTAAAGGGTGAAAAATATCCGACCAAAGACAGAAGCGATGCAACGTTTTATTTCTTAATTTGTATCGCACAACCTGAAATATAGGCTTTTATAGCAACACATTTCCATTCCAACCGCTACCTACAACTTTATGAATTCACCTTGACGACGATTAAACAATCAAATTTTTCTAATCCGAATAAGTATCTACAAGTTTTAGTGTTCTTAAATCGTAGCTACATGAAATTTGAATTCGTTTTCGAGAATCCACAGGAATAAACGTGCGTATATCTACTTTGGATTTACGTCCAAACTACATAAATTTCTTCTGTGTCATAAAAATTGTTTGTGTTCAAAATGAAACAGTGAAAATTGATCGGCTTTGGGATTTACGTCGTTTGGAAATCTGTAACGCCCAGGTGATAAAATTTTTCAATCGTAGATTGTAGACTAAAAACTTATAGAATATAGCAGAAGGTATGCCACAAAATGTTTCTCGAGCTGATTGTAAAGATAATTTGTAGGATTCGCTATGACCTGTAGCACAGTCTTTTTTTTTTCGATAAATGATGTAAAGGTGTTCCATGTTTTCCTTTTCATCCAATGTCTCAAGCAGGACCGGGACTTTTGCAACTTCAAACGTGTGTATAATTTTTTATCGAGTAATTAGCTCTCAGAGCAGCTTCATTGGTCGTAAAAATACATAATTTAGAAAAAAAGATAAAATCTAGATGTAATACATGCAACGGCTTCAAACCGTGGCTTTAGCTCCTCCTCAATCAAAACTGCTCTCGTTATCTTACGGCAAAATTTCTGCTCACAAATTCCTCTACCTTCCCGACCTCTTTCAAAATCTTTCAATGAAAATTCCTCACTTTTCTAAAATTTTTGCGGCCAAGCTTCGATCGCAATCATTTCAGAATTCCTCACATAAAATCGCCTAAAGCCAAATGCCTAAAGGCCCCCAATATTTTCAACTGGACCATAAGGCTCCTAGATTTACGTACTTCCAGCCCAGCAATGCCACTTGTCAATTACTGAATATTTCTGTTAAACAAAAGAAACATATACTTCCACTACTGTCGAATCGACGGCTCTCAGAATGGCTCCAGGAGCATTCCGTACCAGACTATATCTAAGTCTCCGAGATGAAGCAGCTGAACCTCCCTTCACTAACATTAATCGCATACTTCCTCGAGTCTTAAACTCAATTTCCGAAACTCTCTACTTATACTGCTTCCTCCTCTCCTCGTGATACCTAACTAAATTTCTTTGAATCGCATCCTTACCCCCTTCAGAAATTCAATCCTTACCTCCCCCGTATAGCCATTTATTTCTCCGACTCTCAGACTGGATATCTCATAAATATTCCTAAATCATATAACAATGTCTACTGTAAACTAATCACATAAATGACATTACAGAATGTTACACTGATGGTTCTAAAACAAAACAGGAATATGCATAATTATTCTACTCGTTGCAAAACTGCGGTCCATTCTTTGAGGTACTCATCCTCCGTTTTTACTGCAGAGTTTAACGCTATTCGCTCCTGTCTTTCAAATCTTACTCAGCATCTTCCCGGACAACTGCATCCTACTATCTGACTCACTTTCCTCGCTTATATTTTTACAAGATTCCTATTAGAATAATTCCATCACCCAACGCATTCACGTCTCTCTCCATACCCTAACCTCCTTTGATTCATTTGACGTTACATCGGTCACTTTCATTATGAAAACGTTGACCAAGCGGCCGGAAACTCTGCCCTCTTACGAAACATTACCGACCCAACCCATTCACCAGTATATGTACACATGATCTTGAAAACTACAACCGTTCCAAAAACCTAGCTTCTTGGTATCACCTCTGGGAAAATCAACCAAACAACAAACTGAGATTTATCAAACGCTTCCCTATCCCTCGGTTATCTTCAAATAGAGACTACCGCCACAAGGAGATCATTCTCTCCTATCTTGGGATTGACCACACCTGGCTGACCCACTTTTACCTCCTTGTAGGTTTTCACACTCCTCCGTCAAAAAACTACTGCCATTCAGATAATTTTACAGTTGAACTTCTCTTCCTATTTCCTCATCCATAACC
Source organism: Aspidiotus destructor (assembly GCA_035079395.1). Classification (NCBI taxonomy): domain Eukaryota; kingdom Metazoa; phylum Arthropoda; class Insecta; order Hemiptera; family Diaspididae; genus Aspidiotus; species Aspidiotus destructor. The sequence continues at coordinate 841,703 of JAVHKZ010000003.1, read as the reverse complement.
TCAGCACTATGCAACATCTCTGAAACCGTCTCCAACTCTCCAAACTACCCATGTTCTAGCTCCACCAGATGGATACATACTCAAACTTGTAACACAAAGGAGTACCTTGAAAGGTAGCCACAGATGAGAGTGATTCACATCGTGATGACTCGCTAGTTCAATCATGATTTCCTCGGTGGTTCATTGTTTCTAGCCGTTAGATTGTTTAGTTGCTTTCATGTCGTCGTTGACAATGGTTTTTTAATCGAAAGCGCTCCGGCAAAAAATTTTCGTTTCTGTGGCTACCTTTCAAGGTACTCCTTTGTGTTACAAGTTTGAGTATGTATCCATCTGGTGTCTTTGGTCATAATTTAGAGAACCGTATTAATTGCATGTTCTAGCTGTTTCCTCTGACCACTTTACATGATTGTAATAATGTACCGGCAATTCAACGCAAGGGGATGAACCGTTCTGAGTAGAGTCTAGCTCGTCAATGAAAAGGAGATACAGAATTAGTTTCCATGATTTCTTATTGTCGTTTTGGTTTTACAGCCATTGTAGATTTTTTTCATCATCTTTTTCATGAACAATATTTTACATATAGCCTATAGTTGACAGAATAATTAAAAGATACAAATATTTTTGGTCTGCTCAAAGATATGAATGAAATTCATAAATATAAAGAGTCAATGATAAGGAATGCACTATGCTCTTTAATCTCCTCAACTCTTGCACAAAGATTACCCGAGCAAAAGACGAGACGCTCTAGAACTTTCTTTCATTCGTTGGAAAATTCTTTAGATATTGATCGGTAACTGCCTATGAGAATATGACTCGGTGTAGGCTTATAGATATCTAAAGTATTTCTCATTGTTGATTCCGTGTCGTGTTTAAAAGTAAGCCTAGACCACCCTATGACAACGTCGAATATTTTCAGGTGTGGTTTTATTTCGTCGTACGAATTTTCATTCACCCATCTAATGGCGAATAACGATTATTGTTTCAGGGTGTTGGAACGCAATTTCGGTTTTCACCATTTCTTCTCCGCTCATTTCCGAATCAAAATCTTTGGATACGCGAATAAGAAGAAGATGAAAAATTCCAAAAAAGATCATTGTAAAAAGGATGCGAATACGATAATGATTGTCGATCGAAATACAATTCGTAAACTCATCATTCCTCGAGAAAAAGTTGAAGAGAAATCAGTAGTCCTACCTCTGAATGCATACGACAAGATTAAAGAAAATTCCCAGGTAATAAGAAAATTTCCTCCCAGTATCAGCCTCGATGCGGTTATCGTCCTCGTTGGGGCGGCATCGGCATATTTCTCAGGAAACTTGAAAAGAGCTTGAATAGATTACGAGTGACAAGCTTCACAAAGGAGACGGTATTCAGATATGGGAAGTTGAAGGAGGAAGATTTCTCAGAGCCTAAATTTCTTTAAAGGAGGGTCTTGAAAAAATCATGAACAAAGAATGATTGGATAAGCTCCTCTTGGGTACGAGCCATTGAATGAGAAATTGGTCCGAATTTCTTATAACAAGGAATGATCTTGACCTAAAAGCAAATGATTTTGATATGACGTCATCAAAGGACTTGAGAAAAATATTGACTGAGGGTAGATGGGAGGAGGAGATGGTAGATCTATTGACATGCTTCATGTCTTTGCTCTGGTCTCACCCTTATGGGAATTTTCACTATGGCGGTGATTCTGAAATCCGCGAGTTCGAGCCCCCCTCCCTCCTCCTCCTCTGTAGTTTCCAGTTTATCCTAATATAATGAAAAGGCGTAGGCTAGATTTATACTAGGCTAAGAAAACCCTAAAAGCCGAAGCTATTAGCTAGTGACGTCATAAGTTTGGTGACGTCATGAGTTTGGGGACGTCATGAGTTTAGTGACGTCATGAGTTTGGTGACGTCATAGGTTCGGTGATGTCATACGTCGGTGACGTCATAAGTCGATGACGTCATAAGTCGATGACGTCATAGCTTTGTGATGTCATAGGTCGGTGACGTCATAGGTCGGTGACGTCATAGGTCGGTGACGTCATAGGTCGGTGATGTCATAAATCGGTGACGTCATAAGTCGTGTTTAGTTGCTTTCATGTCGTCGTTGACAATGGTTTTTTAATCGAAAGCGCTCCGGCAAATTTTTTCGTTTCTGTGGCTACCTTTCAAGGTACTCCTTTGTGTTACAAGTTTGAGTATGTATCCATCTGGTGTCTTTGGTCATAATTTAGAGAACCGTATTAATTGTACTAAAGTAGACTTACACTAGGCCAAAAAGCGGGACAGATCAAGCGAGTGTGCCGCTCTAAAGCCTTAGCCTAGAACTCTAAAATATTTTTGTCTCGCATGGGCAAAATTTTGAAAAGACATGAAACATGATCTTTATTTTTTTGGCTGCACCAAGAAATCCAATACCCCTTAATCATTCTCTCTCCCTCACTCCAATTTCTTTTCTTTCAACAATCTTAAAGGGGCCTGTCAAGAATATCAACTCGACGAATGAAGGGGAAGGAATCACGCAGGAGAGATCGCTAGAACGCCCTGAGAAAGTGGAAAGACAATTACAGATAGCGCAGGGTTTCCAAAAGTTGCAACAGACGGTAATTTTCTTTTTGCTTCAGTACAGCTATCGTCAGTCGTCACGAAAGGAAACACCTTCCCAACTCAACTCATTTGTCGCTTCAAGTACGGGTAGGGCAATCCGTTTCTAATAGATTCAGCTCGAATGCGGTGCTATGCGCGTGCCGAGTTACCTTGAGTGAACTAGAGAATTGTAACATTATACTGAAGTTGTAACCGAAAGGGTCGATTCCGGTACTGGAAGAAACAAAATCAAATGCATAAGCAACCCGCACCCTCTCCACCATGGATGATGAGGTGGCGCTGCACATGCGACATAAGCCAACCGATGGAAAAAAAAAAAAAAAAAAAAAAATCAGGCTCTTGCTCAGGGACCAAGAGTTGCGGGAGACCCACGGCTGATGATGGAAAGCTGAATGTATAGAAGAGCCCGGAATTTTTCCAAGTCCCTATACAAGCCCATAGAAGAGCTCAAAATTTCTCAAAGTGCCTATACTAGCTCATAGAAGGTCACAAAGTTTTCCAAGTCCCAGCGTTATGCCCACCAGCGTTACGCCCCACAGCGTTATGCCCCCCATGCGGACAGAATTCCTCTGAGGACCCCCAGTAACGGGTCTCCCGCCAAAAAAAAAAAAACTTTTCTAGTGATTTTAATTTCTAGCATTTTGCACGTTTTTGAGACTAGGATAATCCTAGTAAAATTATTCTTGGAAAATGTTCACGAAAATTGTCACAAAATTTTGTAACGATGCCCTCATTATACTAGGCTGCCTGACATACAGTATGCTAGCTTTTCTCTATGGAAAAATGTTCACGCTTAATGATGTCATCAGATGACCTTGACCTACTTTGGAGACTTGAAAAAAAGGGTGACCTTTGCCAGTTCCATGATGCGGGCTGACCCACAGTTTACTACTAGGCTATGGGCCTGATACATTGTGTGCTTGGCTGACCAGCTCATCCCACTCCCTGAACTAGTTTTTTTCTATACTAGCTTAATCTAGGTTGAATCGATTGAATCGATAGACGTCATCGAAAAGAAGGAAGCAAGTACGTATATAAAATGCTACACTGTAACTTTCTTTGCTGTGTCACGTCTTTTTTTTTTTCTTATTAAACCACCTAATTGCAGAATTTGTGAGAGTAAAAAGTTTGATTGTACTACTCACATGAGGCCTCAGCTATGACCTCGTCCTCCAGAATGAAGGTCTCGGGTACGGGGAGCAAGAACTTTCATCTACTTCAGAAAGTTGAGCGAATTTTGAGATCTACGGCTTATATAATATTATGAACAGAAAGATAATAAAACTCGAAACCCCACCCCTTCCCCTTACTTCGGAATTAGTACCCACACGAGATCCAAGCACCCTTTCCTCGTCTCAAACTCTGCGTATACACTTTCCTACTCGTCCTAAATATGTCTTGAATAAACCTTAATACTTACGAATTTTATTTTCTCCTGTGATAGGAAACTTCGTACGTCTCTTCTCATACGAAGACCGAAGAACCAGAAAATAGTTTACAACAGGAACTATTGAAAGAGGAATTATTAAATCAAGAGATAAGACGTTTACAAGAAAGCCGCGTATCTGACGTGCGTAACTTATATTTAAATAAATGATTTTCGAAACGTAGCTAAGGGAAGTTGATTCGAGCTTATGTAGCAGAACCCGAAGGATGATTAATTAGAGCTTTTTTGCGCAGGAAGTAGATGAAGAAGAGCGGCTGGAAAAAGAGCGCATACTGGCTCGAAATGAGCAACTGAAACGAGAACAAGAGGATATCGTCAAAAAATGTAATTCGCTTATTTTGAGTACGCAATGCAAAGTAATTCAAGACGCACAAATCGTTGAGAAGGAACTTATGAAGTATGTTTCCAGAATTTGTAATATGAATGCCTACAATTTTTATTTATAGAAGGTGAGCCGAAAACAGCGAACAGGTTCCTTCGTCATAGACGTAAAATTTTTTTGCTAGCTATTTGGTTGATACAGATAATATGTACCTATATCAGTTTCGAATCTTCATCTCTTGAAGCTCCCGCTGGCAAAAATTATTGCCATATGGCAGCCTGAATTTCGCCAATTGGTTACCAATCCCACGAGGTACGGGTTGATGAGATTGCCATTTGTTGCACTTTTTGTCAATTGTCTGTTAATGAGCTTTGACAGAAGCTTGCCATGACCCATTTAAAAGCATTGACTAAGTACGGTAGCCAAATGGCTGATAGGTATTTTACCGGCGGGAGAAGTCGGGCTATTACTTTCCTTTTTATTATAATATAACGACACTTTTATTCTCATCTGTCTCAGGTACCCTACATAGATAGGTATTTCAGTAGGCATCCTAATTTTGAATTTCTATCCCTAGCTGTTTATCATCCACGATCATCGAGAGGGGATGTTTTTAATAATTAGATATCGCTAGTAGGAATATATATGTATTCTATTCCAGACCCGACCACGAGTCACAAGCTGTGATATTCTGACTTGAATATCTTCTGTATTTTAAAACTTTTGCTCCCACAGAATTTTGATCGAATTTCATGAATCAACTTTTTGGACATCTATTACAAAATTGATAATCATATCGAAAGATAAACCTATTTTTCTTTTGTCTTTATCGTCCCATCTTAATTTTTAAGAGAGGAGTTTCAACAGAATGAGAACCTTATGGATGAAATGATGGAAAAAGAACGTAAACAGATATTGCAGGATATGCAAAAGAAAAGAGAGCAAGATTTGGCTCGGAAACAGAAATACGCAGCATCTATCGTGGAACAAATCCAAGAAAACGAGAAACAACGTTTGCAAGAAATGAAAAGACAACAAAGGGTAATGATTCGCGAATATAAGTACCTCTTTAATGTATACCTATATATAAATGAAGGGGATAAAGTACTAATGAGTTTGCTTAGTGAGTATATACGAAGGTGTAGGAAAAACAAAATTTTCAAAGGAAATTCTACGTTGGAGGGTCCTTCTTCCGCACCTTTTCCACTTATAAGGGTTTTGAGAATAAATCTGTACCAACTTTTTTGGAGAGGAAGTCACGCTACTTCATTGCATCATTTCACTGTCAACATAGGAATTCAAATTGAAGAAATTACAAGCCGAACAACAGACATGTGATCGATCTAAAAATCTACAACATGAATTTGCTTTACGCGCCGAATTGAAGAAACAAAACGAACAAATTAACGAGAGTATTCAACAAGAAACAAAAAGGAAACGTGAACAAGAAAAACTTGAAAATATCAAAGTAAGTAAAACACATTAGTACAGTCTTCAAAAGTGATCAATCTAGTAGTACAGATTTGTGACCCCGTCTACAGAAACTCGGTTAGGCGATTCTGTAGGTCTACCACTTCTCCTGATAGAGAAAGGCTTTTTCACCATTAGAGTGGTAAGGTACCAAGGTCGACCTCCAAAATCGCCCAACCAAGTTTCTGTAGACGCAGGGTCCGCATTTAAAGAAAGAAGAAGAAGGAGGAGGAAAAGGATGAAAAAAAATTTCTGACGGCATATTTTTCTAACAATGTTTTTTATCCATCTTGTCAACTTTAAGTTTATTTTCTGAGGTCGTGAGAATATCCAGCGCATTGGAAGTGTCTAAAGAAAAAATGTTCTGGCGGAGCCAAATAAATAAAGATCATGTTCCATGTCTTTCTCCACACAGAATGAATACTGATACGCTTAGCAATTTGTATCATCTGTACTATACCTCGGCACATACCAGAGTGGTTGCACCTATAAGTCCAGTTTAGAATATTATTTTTTAGAGTGCATGGTCTCATATAAGTCTACTTTTCCAATCTAACAGCTTTAGAGTATTTCAAGCTACTAGCTTTTGGGTAGTCACTCGATCCGTTCGTTCGCCCTCTCCTTGGTCGAGTAAGTCTAGCTTACAATATTTCAAGCTAGTAATTTTTGGGGAGCTCATTCACACCGCTCGTTCACCTCCCCCCACCACCTTGATCCGGTAGAAATCCAGTTTAAAATATTTCAAGCTAATAGCTTTTTGTGGGTATAATCTAGTATAAGTCTACTTAAAAATATTTCAAGCTAATAACTTTTGGATAGTTAACTCGCACTGCTCGTTCGCTTCTCTCCTTAGTCTACATATAAGTCCAGTTTAGAATATTTCAAGCTGATAGCTTTTTGGTGACATGATCTAGTTACCAGACTAGACTCTAGTATAACAAAAACTGACAAGCTCTTTCTATACAGTATACTAGTGTATACCATGGATGGTGGAATAGGGGGGAGCAGGGAGAAACTTCCGCCCCGACAAAAAGTAAGAGAGCAACCCCCTCCCCCCCACAAACGACTGAAAAAAATTGGAAGGTACTTGATCCAGAAATACTATTGCAAAAAGTACTGAATTTCTTTTGAAAAAAAGGAGGCCGAGGTATTGGAGAGGGATTTAGGAATCTAGATATTTTGGGCATTGGATTTCTTCGCACCGCCAAAAAAATAAAGATCATGTCCATGTCTTTTCACAATTTTGCCTAATCTGATATGTAGTGAATAATGCGAGACAAAAATATTTGAGAGTCCTAGACTTAGAGCGGCACACACGCTTGATCTAGTATAAGTCTACTTTGTAATATTTTAGGCTAATGAGCCTTCTTGGTCTAGTGTAAGTCTACTTTATTATATTTCAGGCTGATGAGATTACTGGGCCTCACTCGCTCCGCTCGTTCGTCCCGCTTCTTGGTCCAGTATAAATCTACTTTAGTATATTTCAGACTGATGAGACTACTGGGCCTCACTTGCTCCGCTCGTTGGTCCCGCTTCAGTATGTTTCAGATGTTGTAAGGGGACCAGAATTCACGACTTATGACATCACCGACTCATGACGTCACCGACTTATGACGTCACCGACTTATGACGTCACCGACCTATGAAGTCACCGACCTATGACGTCACCGCCTTATGACGTCACAAGCTAATAGCCTCATAATGGCTCTCAGCGTCTTCTTAGCCTAGTATAAATCTATTCATCATATTAGGATAAACTACCACTTCGGACTCGCGAACTCGGACTCGCAGACTTCAGAATCACTCCCCTGAGAAAACATCGAAATTTTTCCAAGTGCCTTTCGAGGGAGGGGGGGGGGGCCTCGGACTCGCGGACTCGGACTCGCAGATTTGAGAATCACTACCACAATGAAAATTTCCATAATAGTCTGGTGGACAATTATTTTTTTTTTCACGTCAACTGTATTTCTTGAGACATTATGCCAACAGACCAATTCTGGCAATTCTGGAGTAAAATTCATCGCTGAATCCGAATTTCGATGTTGGCAAGCTGAATTTTTCCCCCTAGGGGCGTAAATTCAAGATGGCGCCTGATAAAAACAAAAAATCTATGATAATCCTCGTACAAACGAAGTACCGTTATGCCAACAGATGTTTTTACGCATTATGATAGGTTAGTGAATCATCAACACATTTCCCGTTTACCGTTCGAAATTATACGCGGCCATTAATCAACGCTCGATCCGGATTTCCAAGCAATTCTGTCAATTCCGTGAAAGTGGAAAACTTGGATTTATACCAATAAACTGCGCGATGAAGAGATACAGCCAATAACATCTTACTTTCATCCTCCGCCAAGGCTTTAAAAAGGGTTCTTTTGTATTTTAAACCCCCCTATGACAATTTGAGAACTCATACAAAGCTGCATTCCAAGTCCCATCAAAATCGGGTCAATAGTTGCCAAGCCTATTTGACACAAAAAAATATCAATTCCCCCAATTTTGATCGGACTTGGAATGCAGCTTTGTATGAGTGCTCAAATTCTCATAGGGACGTTTAAAAAACGAAACAACCCCTTTTAAAGCCTTGGCAAGGGATGAATGTTAGATGTCATTGGCTGTATCTCTTCATTATGCAGTCTATTGGTGTAAATCAAGTGTTTTACTTTTGTGGAATTGACAAAATTGCTTGGAAATCCGGGATTGTTGATTGATGGCCGCGTATACACTGTCCCATCATCAGCACACAGAATGACCCTCGGAACATTCCGCACTAGCTCTCATCCACGGCCTACTTTATACAAGGCCGTAATGTAGAAAATGACAACAGCGCGGCAGTGGATTGTTATCAGTTACGTTTCGGGGCGGTTCACGTTCATCGGTGCGGTGTAACAATGATGAAACTGTACCGCACTTTGTCCCCTATCCGATTTTTAACTTTAAAACAATGATAACTTCTCTTGTACTGCACCAATTTTACTGAAATAGGGCTTTAAAAATAGAGAATTGTTTGCTCTTCAAGTTATATTCTCTTCATTTTTTTCAAAAACGGCGTTTTAATTGCGTACGAATCAAAACGTTGGTTTTTTCTCACTTTTTCCCATAAGCGTACGTGTAAATCTGTATCCACTTCTTTTTGAGTGCGACGTTGTGACATCGCTGCATTACGGCCTTATATAAAGTAGGCCGTGTCTCATCTCAGCCTCTGGGCTGAAGCAGTGAGAACCTTCTTTTCACGCCCGCTCACCTGCCAACACTTGTTGATGACATCAGCACAATTTCCGGAACTACCTACTCAAACCGCTTTCCTTTCTTGCCCTCACCACTCCCCCCCCCACCTTTTTGAGGAATAGAATTCTGGCGGATACTGTTTTCCCATTTTTTTTTTTTTTCAAAATTTTTATAATATCTAATTAATATAACACCTATACGTCCGTAAATCAATGAACATTAAACAGGGCCATCAATTAACACTCAATCCGGATTTCCAAGCAATGTAATGATGACTTCCAATTACCTTAATGCTTCCCAGACATCAATTTTTGAACTTCTTGACCTAAAAAACCATGGAAACAATATCTCACAACCTTCTATTACGCGATTGTCCAAATTCATCAATTTTGACTGCAAAATTGACCAAAATTTGGCCGCCATTTTGTTTTTTCAGTCGTTTTCAACAGTTACATTTTATCTTAGTGAATACTGATAATCTTGTCACGTTTTGAACCCTTCAAAACGTTTACAATAATATAGGGCACTTTGTTTATGGGAGAATAATTATAGATTTTCTGCTTTTATCGGGTGCCATCTTGAATTTACGCCCCTAAGGGGCGAAATTTGGCTTGCCAACATCAAAATTCGGATTCAGTGGTAAATTTTACCCTTAAAAACGTCTGTTGGCATAATGGTACTTTGTTTGTACAAGGATTATCATAGATTTTCTGTTTTTATCAGGCGCCATCTTGAATTTACGCCCCTAGGGGGCAAAAGTTAGCTTGCCAACATCGAAATTCGGATTCAGCGATAAATTTTACCCCAGAAAACGTCTGTTGGCGTAATGTCTCACGAAATAAAGTTGACATGCAAAAAGCGCAAGATTTTCCTTCTTTGTCCACTAGACTATAAGGATAAGACCAGAGCAAAGACATGTACATGTCAATTTTTGCCCCCACCCTGAGAAAAACTCGCGAGTTCTTTAACGGAGTTGAATGAGGGGAGGCAGGGAACCTGTTTTATGAGTCTTATGGTGTTTGAAAAAGTTGTACATGTGTCTCAATGAAGGGGCTAGGTCAATTGGTGTATGGAATATTGCATATGTAGTTACTTAAAGGAGCTATTCTAATCAGGCTATCAGTGCTGCCAGATCTACGTATTTTCAATCCGCCAAAAAAGTTTCATCCTCCAAGCTATACATAGGCGGTAGGACGAAAACAGACAAATTTTCGAAGTTCCAAGCTCTTAGTTAGGGAATTTCGACCTTCGAACTATAGAAGATAGTCTGAGCTAATGGTGATAGGAGAGGGACTTTGAAAAATTTCAACCTCCAAACCCCTTAGACAAAAAAAGAAAAATTTTCCGTCTCAAGGTCATAGTTAGGTTAGGTTGCCTCCCAGACGGCGGACGTTTTTTCCGGAAAGACCTCCCCCCCCCCCCCCGATAAAACAGATTCCCTAATAAAATGTACTCCGCCGCTCATGGTATATGCTATGTTTTGTACTTTTTGAGCTAATCTTCTACTTTTAGTAGACAGTTAGCATAAACTGACTAGGCAGTATACAGTGTACGAGGGGTTAGAGGGGTGGGGTCTTCTTCGTCTATTACAAGTTTAGTTTAAGACTAGTAAAATCCTAGCATAAAGCTAGTAGAAAACGATTATAAACCTAGTATATAAACTGGGTGGGGTGAACTCGCAAATCTTTGGCTCACCCATGGAGTGACGAGAGTGAAGGAGGGAGGAGGTCCTCTTTGTCTAATAGAAGTCTAGTTTGAGACAAGTAAAATCCTAGCATAAAGGTATCATAAAGCTAGTATAAACCTAGTACGTAAACTGAGCAAGATGTACTCGCAGATTTTTGAATCACCCACGGAGTAAGGAGGAGGGGGGGGGGGCACTCGGAAATTTTCAAATTAGTGGTCAGGGCAGAGTACAGACATGAAACATGTCAATATAGACTCAAAATTTCCCACTGCGAGTTCTAATCTGACCGATCTAACCGATTCGATCCAACACGTCACTGCTTCTAATGCAGCCGATTTATCCTGCTCTCCACCGCTACAGTCATTTTGGCTGTGCATACCACCAGTATTTCATCTGCGTAACAGATCAACTTAACGCATGGCGACAGTAATTCTTCGAAAATCCGTTAAATGCGACGTACCACAAGAGCGGCCCAAGGACCGACCTCTGCAGCCCCCCAAAATAAACTTGGCACTTTATTGTACCAGCAGACGTCTCTGCTCGGATCCTAAGCGGATATGCAGCCACCACTGCATCCTTCAAGGCATCAAATATCGTCTCCCAGATATCACAGACATACCTTCAACGATAAGGGCTCAGCTGCATAAGCATCGTGCAGAGCTTGACTCACTAAGCCTGATCGAGGCAAAGTTCTTAGAAATATTGAATTTACAACTCGAGCGACAAAAGTTTCATCAATATTTTTCAATCAATTGTTGGTAGAGGCCCCGAAATTATCTTCAGTTCATAGGCACCTGTTTCATTACATTTCTTTCCGACCCATTATATTATATGTGACCCTCCGTAAGAAAACCTATTTATCTTACAAAAACAAAATTTTACAGGAGAGCGTGTCAAAGTTTGATAACCACTGTCACGACTCATGGGTTTTCGATTGTACAGCAGAGATCGAGTTTTTCTGACTGAACTGAGAGAAAGAAGCTGAGAAAGAAGAACGTGTTTCCAAGAGGAAACCAATGAAGAAAAAATAATCAGGCTTACAGGATCAATCTTGGTGACAAGAATGAGTAAAAACCTGGGAAATACAAAATTTTCGTTGTTTTCTTCAATTTCCTTTCACTTTTCAGGCTCATACGTCGCTGAAAAGTCAAGATAAAATTTTTGCTATTTGTCACGTGGTAGAGGAGACTTTTACCGACAAGAAAAAAAAACAAAAACAAAAACGATTTTTTGTGAGATAAATAGAGGTTTCTTACGGAGGAGAGGGTACTTATACTGTATAACAGTACCTATAATTAACTTCAAACTTTTGAACTTTGCTTCTGTGCACTTGTCTATGTGGTAGTTTATTGGAATCCTCGTAAGCCAAGACGACATCAACTATAAATTTTATTAGTTTTTTTCTGGGATATTGAAAAAATTAATGAGCTGACTGCAATGTCGTTCTCATCTCATAGGTACTCTTCAGAATTCAAGATTGAAAAGGTCTGAGATGGATGAATGAGTGCTGAAGTACACATTTTGATACCGAATCTTAATCAGAAAATACCAGAGACTAGGAGAAACTAGGGGGCAATGATGGCAGATAGAGCAGTAGAAGCTATTTTTTTTTTTTTTTTTTTGACAGAATGAAGAATTTTGCGCCCATCAAATCCTCTCGCTGTCCGGAATAACCCATGAAAAGCTCGACCAACTCTGACATTTTTTATTCAAAAACTCTTCCTTGTTTCGCGTTATCATAAAGACAGAGAGATTAGGTTGTAAATTGTTTCATTCATTTCTGGTTTCATCAGATTCAGCAACTAGTAGAAAGAAAATTGGAGGAAGAAAAGGAATTGGAATTAGTTCTTACGAAGGAGAAGCAACGTCGCGAACGAGAGCTAGCGCGGTTATGGAAGATACAAAAAAATTCTCGATCTTTGCAACAACTGAGAGATGAAATTGTTTCCGAACGAATTCAAGAAGAGGTAAAATATTGTTCATTTTAATAAATACAAACACCAGTTTTTCTTTATCATTCATGTCAGTAATTCCAGATCGAATTCACAAATACGTCATCAACGTCGATTGCATTTGCATACTCATAACAATTCCACAAATGTATAGGTACTTTTATATTTCTTTATCCTAGAAAATTCGCCTCAAGCTTCGATTCGGGTGTTATAAACCCTCTTATCCTCGGGGAGTTCCGTTTTCCAAAATTTTTTATAACTCCAAAATACATTAGTTAAATAAAAATTTACCCGTGGAAAAAATCGTAATTATTATCATAGAAGTATGACTTTATTTTCCATTTTTGAACACAATTATACAGAAGATTCGATGTTTCGATACATCTCGTATCAATTATCAGGAGTCGGAACGTCTGTATAATTATGTTCAACAAGGAAAAATGAACTTATGCCGGTAGCTTCTCTGTTAACAACGTGCATTATCCTTATGTTCGATTGGGATATATTCCAAGGTCTTCTGAAAATTCGTATAAGCTCTCCTGTAATATTAGCCCGAATATTTCCCAGTCAGTAGTCGTAATCAGAATTGTTATCTTCAATTACTTCAGAATTTTTCTGACCTTTCAGTCTTCCGAAAGTCTCAAAATGCCTGTACTGAGCTCTTTGAACGTTCTTCATCATTTGAGATAAAAATCGAAAAAAATTCAGAAGTTTCTCTTCTCTGGAATATCCATCTTTGGTCCATTTTTCCGAGTTATTAATTTATCCTCGAAGTCAAAAGCCAGTTCTGAGTAAGGTAATCAATTTTTTTCAAAGAGGGTTAGTAGGAAATTTCATCGATTATTTTTACCTGAGAGCCACATTGATTTGAAAACAAAGCTAATAGCGACAATATTACGACCAAGTATTCGCTCATTCATGCCTTAAATACAGTTCCAGTCCTTCGAAATAAGTCCCTAATCCTCTTTCTGAAATTTACTATCACTCACAGATGCAGCGGAAATGGCGCGAGCGCGAACTAGAAACAGCCCGAAAGAAAAAACAAGAAATCGTAAATCTGAAATCAATTCGCGATCAACAAATTTGCCACAAACAACGAGCCCATGCGATAGGAGCGAGTGAAAAAGAAAAGGAGGCAGAAAAGAACGCTTCTGAAAATGAAAAATTACGAAACGAACTCCTTGATTTGCAGCTTAAACAAAATGAGGTCGAGCAACCAAATTTGATGATAGCCACAGTTTTCGGGATTTTGTTTGCTCATCTACCTGTTCATTATTCTATTCCCGCAGAAAATGAACCAGTATAGAACGACTCTACAAAAACAAATTCACGAGAAGGAACAAAGAAAGCGAAGACAACGTGACGAAGCGCTCAAAGAACACGCAGATTTATTAATTCGACTGCAACGAGATGATCAAATGGTGAAAGAAACAATAAAACATAAGATAAATCAAATAAGGTAATTACTCGCAACTAATTCGGGATACCGGTACTCAATAATCTGTTACAAAATTCATCGGCAAGAGCTTCGAGATAGAAATGGATCCTCAGTAACGCTGAGTTATTCATTTGAGAATGAAAATAGAAATACTGTATTCTTAAATTAGGTCATTCCACTCAATTTTAGCCGAAAAATGATACAATTATTACACTACTGAACAATAAAAATTTTCTTCTCTGTATCAAAAATGAGAATAGATGATTCTTGAAGTTCTTTTCGCGCTGAATTCAACGCCGTTTTCCGTTTTTCGAACTGAGCTAAAGTTTTCTCGTAATCTTCTTCTTTAATTGCCGCGGATCATCGCGGAGCGCATCAACGGTAGCAGTATCCGAACACGTAGACGCGCGTCTCGTTCTGCGACGATATGCAGCCAATTTCTCACGTTTAAAGAAGAAGATTACGAGAAAACTTGAGCTCGGTTTGAAAAACGGAAAACGGCGTTGAATTCAGCGCGAAAAGAACTTCAAGAATCATCTATTCTCATTTTTGATACAGAGAAAAAATTTTTAATTGTTCAGTAGTGTTATCTCCGTTCATCCAAAATCTAGAAAAAATTAGCTCCGTCGATTTGATACTTCGAAATTAGCAAACATGATCAAGATCCTATTGGGAAAGAGAAAAAATTGAATTTACTCGGAATTTGTTCTCTTCTTCTCCTAGTTCTCAAGATTTTTTTTTGATGCAGCGAATTATTCAAATTAAGATGAGTTTTCTATCTCATTTTACAGATCAGGAAACGTTCCTCGAAGCTACGTGAATCATCTAGAAAAACACTTCAATATAGCACCCCCGGTCATTGTGAACCAGACATCATCACCATCGATTGAAGAAACTGACACCAATAATCCTCAGTAATTTATTCCTGAAAATATAAAACACTTAAAACTGCATTCTATGTGGATATTGATTATTTCGGAGGCCAAACATGGAGGACAAATACGCCAGCAGAGGTTTCTTGTCTTCGTGTTTCTTCAGTACGTCAAGGACCTGTTTGTCAACAACTTTTTGAAGCTCCTTCCTCTGGGTATTTGGGTGGTAGGACTAAAAAATAAACACATAATAAGAATGAATGATTCTTAATTCTGTAGCCTTTCTTTTTCTAACGAAAATGAATTTCAATACCTTCTTTTTGGGGACAAAAATGGACTTGTCTCCTTTTTTAACTTTCTTCTTTTCAACAACACGTTTGAAGAATTTATCGTTCAATTCGGCGGGCAATTCAACTTTACTGACATCGAGCTTCGTTTTCGTTCCGATTACATGACACTGTTGCACTCTACGCAACGGAACACCATTCAGCAAATACGGGCCAGTAACCATGAGTAAACCACTGTCCAAATTTTTCAGCAAGACAACACGTTTACCCTTGTTTACTCCAGCCAACAAAATTAGTACAGTGCCCGGGGTTAAACTCGATCGGAAATGACGCTTGTGTTGGGAAAATAGACCTCGAACGCGGTGTGCATTTGGCCTGAAACAAAGTATGCATATCAATGAGAAAAATTATGTTCAAGATAAACAAAAAATTTAGACACGTTTATGGTTAGATAGATAAGTACGTAAGTCAATGAAATACTCGTCTACGTGATAGTTTCACAGCGAGTCGTGAAATTAAACGAGGTCATTTTTGATTGAAGAAATCATTTTTCTACACAAAGGAGTGATTTTTTTTTTTTTGACCTAAATGTCTAATGAATATTTGAAAAAAAAAAATTCTACCAATGTTGTTCAGATTTTCACTCATGTATTTGGGAAACTTGACTTCACACGGTTCCGGTGATCGGAAATATCTTAGTCGAAAATTATTCCACTAAATGTTTGACGACTTGGTAATCAAAACCTAAACTTATAAACCCCGAACTGAATGCTACACATCTTCTGTTTCTTCCATTTGTGTCTCTCATGAAAAATCATCGTCAGAGGGCATAAGGTGAAAGATTCTATTTCTATTCGAGCATTAAAAAAGCGCTGATACATGATATTGCATACACCAGTGACTCCAGCTCGATTTACTTAGCGAGGTATGTCTTCTCACATACGAGTAACTTGAAGTGTCTCAGGCAGACAAAAGTATTCGCGAATCACGAAGGGTTTTCAAAAAATCATGTTACGTTTTTGCAGGACTCGATCACCCATACGCGTTTCCACGCTTACAAGCCCCACATTTTGTATCTTCCGTTTTAGTGAACGGGGTACATCATCACTGTATCTTACATCGGTGTCTCTAACAACAAATTATCATTAGAGGGCATAAAGAGAAAGATATTTGTTTTTATTCGAGCATTATAAAAGCGCTGATACATGATATTGCATACACCAGTGACTCCAGCTCGATTTAAATTGCAGTGTATGTCCTCTCACATACGAGTAACTTGAAGTGTCTCAAGCAGACAAAAGAATTTGCGAATTACGAAGAGTTTTCAAAAAATCATGCTACATTTTCGGGAGACTCGTTTCACCCACCAGCGTTTCCACGCTCAATCCTTACATTTTGTATCGTCCGTTTTGGTGAACGAGGTATATCATCACTGTATCTTACGTCCGTGTCTCTAACAACAAGTTATTATCAGAGGGCATAAAGAGAAAGATATTTGTTTTTATACGAGCATTATAAAAGCGCTGATACATTAGATTGCATATACCAGTGACTCCAGCTCGACTTCGCCGACAATGCTTTCCCTGACGATATTTCATCAACAAAAAAAAACGCGTAGTAAGGCAACCAATCACCATAGGTTTTGGAAAATCGTCCAACAATATGAAGATTTTCTCATCATTAATCAGAGTATCATGATGAATCCGGTGTACCAGCGATGAAAATATGATCTGTACACCGGACCATGCATAAATTATCACTGTATCTTACATCGGTGTCTCTAACAAAAAAATTATCATTAGAGGGCATAAAGAGAAAGATATTCGTTTTTATCCGAGCATTATAAAAGCGCTGATACATTATGTTCCATGCACCAGTGACTCCAGCTCGATTTTACTAACCGTGCATACCATCACGTCATGTTTTCTCGAAATGCGCGAAGTAAACAAACCAATCACCAAGGGGTTTGGAAAATCATTCAACAATGCGAGAATTTTTTCATCATCAATCAGAGTCTCACAATGAATACGATGTTCTAGCGATAAAAATATCATCTCTACACTAAACCATGCATAAATATTATCATTGTATCTTACATCCGTGTCTCTAACAAAAAATTATCATTAGAGGGCATAAAGAGTAGGATATTCGTTTTTATCCGAGCATTATAAAAGCGCTGACACATTAAATTGCGTGTACCAGTGACTCCAGCTCGATTTGGCCAACAGTGCTTATCCTGTCACGTTATTTCTTCAAAAATGCGGGAATTAAACCGACCGATTATCGAGAATTTCGGAAAATCATCTTACAATATGAGGAAAAATTCAATTATCTTATCATTAATCAGCGTCTTCAATTCGGACCGGTCAGCGCTAGAATCGCAGTTCTGAAGAAATTGACTATACACACCAACGACAGATATTAACTTTCTCTGGTTTCCATATCAAATTTATTGAAAATTATAGAAGCGATCCCAGCGGTCAAGCGGTCCAAACCAGCATCTCACGATGGACGATGGGCAGTGAATACTTAAGATAAAAATAAGACTTTCATATTCAAACAAAGGTACACATATCATCACTGTATCTTACATCGGTGTCTCTAACGAAAAATTATCATCAGAGAGCATAAAGAGAAAGGTTTCATTCCTATTCGAGCATTTTAAAAGCGCTGATACATAATAATGCATACACCAGTGACTCCAGCTCGATTTAAATCGCAGTGTACGTCCTCTCACATGAATTAGAGAAGTCTTTGGTAAACAAAAGGATTTACAAATCAACGAGATTTTCGATTTTTGCAGGACTCGTACCACCCATCAGCGTTTCACGATTTATATCATCTTACAATTTTATTTAGTATATTTAGTTTTGTGGTGCGGCAGCGCCAACAAAACACTCGACCATTTCTAAAATAATTTCTGTTCAACGATTCTACCTTGGTTCGAGATCTCTTGACAAAAATTATCGACCAAGAGTATTTCATTCTCATTCAATTATGGCACAAGCGCTCAAAATATCAATACCGATGACTCTCACTCGATCTAAATTCCCATACGTGCTGGCGTAATCAAAATGAAAAACGATTTTCATCGAAATTCCTCCCAATAAATCATCAATAGAGGACATACACGCGGAAAATGAACAGTTGTAGCGCAACATCACGAAGACATACATGCAGAGTTCCTGCACATGACTTACACTTCTATTTCATCACGTTACAATTCCAAATCTGAGCACCAGAAGAACGAATAATCAGTGAAGTAATCTTTCTAACATAAATAGGAAAATTTAATGATTGTGCCACTCATCAGCGTCTCAGAATGAACGTCATCAAGTGAGGGGATTGGCAAGTGGCATATACTATACGAGTTCATACAGGATAACACCCCATAATATGATAGTGTCCCACGACAAAACTCGATCTCATACGATAATTAAGTCTGTCATAATTTACCTTCTGATGCTTGGATAGTGAGCTTTCCTTTTGCGGTGAATTTTTCTCGTTTCGCCGTTCTTCTCACCTTTAATGGGTTTCTCGATGATGGAAGGTCGCTGTTTCTTTTTCTCCTGAAGAAAGAACGAAAATAGTAAAACGCAAAATGAAAGTTTCGACTAGTGTAAATTCTGATATAAAGCACGCTCTACCAGATACGAAAATGTTAGCGATGTATACATGTAGATAATAAAACTAGCATAGCACACACCTAGAATCGCTTATTAATTTTGGCTACGTCTTAACAGTCATCAGTGTATCTATCACAGCAACTAGCGCGATGTAGCCTTCGGGTAATACGTAGAATGGCATAATTCACTTACTTTGGGTTTCACTTCAATTCCCTGGCTCTTAAGCTTGGCCAACTTCGATAACTTCTTCTTTCTGTTTTTGTCGGCTTCAACTTTGTTGATGAATCGCCACTTACCACGATATAACATGGCCTTAAAATGAACTTTGCCGTAAGCCAAACTTTTTGACTTCTTCGTCACAGCACCGGCGGCTTTACTAGAAGTTGTAGTTTTTCCAGCGCCAGCCGGATTTGCAGTCTTCGGCGTTTCAACGGGTTTTTTACCTCCCATCTGTAATGAATGAGGAAATCATTAATACATCGAACATAAGAATAAACAGTGGAAATATAGGGTACAAAATTCGAGCAGAAAAATCTACGATGAAGTTTTCGAAGAACACAACAGTCGAGAAGTACACATTGTAACGCTACGTTTCCTACAATCACCAGGAATAATCGATACTTACCGTCACAATGATTCACAATCCAGCAGAAGAAACATAGACCGTGAAGGAAAATTGATGAGAATTATTATTGTGAGATTTTCAGATGTAAATTATGACACGCCGCCAACCAAACTCGGAACCTGTCACACATTTACGAATTAAACTGTTCTCACGCAGATACGCTGGAATCTTCAACTTTGTCTTTTTGACTTTCGAAAGGAAGATACGTCACTACTAAGAATTCATCGATGAGTGATTGCTGCGACATCTTGTGGAATTTTGGCTGAATGAGTGAGGAGAGAACGATCGAATTGAACCTTTGAACTCAACTGAACGAGAAAGAACGAACGAAAGGAGTGACAGGTAGAAGCAGCAGCCTGGCAGCTGCAGCTGACTGAGGAAACTTTATCATATTTTTATTATCAGTTCGAAATTCGAATGCGGTCACTTATTAGAAAGCTTAAGCAGGTACTTTGGACCCCTTGAGTCGCCGAACTGCATAATATGAGTTACTCTTCGTCGTTCGATTGTCGACTTTATTCTTTCACTTAAAATTACAATAAATTATTAGTGTTCACATAGAAGAATTCACAGATCTCTTTCGTATACCGGTGACCAAAGACCACTGACCAGCTTACTGTCAGTGAGTAATAAATTTCATATTTTAAGACACAGTATTCCTGACTTTTGAAACGCAATTCTCCATGATTACAGGATACAAATAATATGTCATCAACTGTAATCAACGAGTGCCCGATCGCGAATTCCGCCGATGTACTTCTTGCTGAAAAAACCCTGGAAATAATCAGGGTGATGGAAATGTCTCTTTATTTTCTTAAAACAAGATTTAATGATGACCCTGACCAGTGGATGAAGGCTATGTTTCATGTTCTGAAATTGAGGAATCTCGAGTACTTACGGGAAGAACGTCATGTCCATTCTGAAACGGAATCACTTTGTCAAACAGTGCACGACAACATAACTCGAATGTATTCAGGAATAGAAGCTCAGAAACAAAGTAATGGAGAGTGTGATATTAAAAGTCGCTCCGATTTCGTCTCGGCCGCCAATTCGTTGACCACATTATTTAGAAAGTTCACAAATTTGCTCGTCAAGACTGAGGATTCTTTTGTCAATAGCAGCGACGTTCTAAAAGACATGAAATTAATTTCAGAAAATGCCAGAAATTTTATTTCAAAGTATGAACGAGAGAATGTAAAAAATGCTGAAAAGAATGAAATAAGTCGGAAAGAGACTTCATCCGCCATTCCGTCCAAAACTCCATTAACCGCTCTAATTCTCAATGACGACAGTAAAACCAAGAGCTCCAAACCAAGTCATAAAGAGCAAATTGTGACCGATAGTATCCCATACCTTAACCCAGTTTTCTCGACGTTGAATAAGAAAATTATAGCCAACATTACAGCCAGAAATGTTGGCCCGAGTACTTCTACTTCCGCAACACAGTCAGACAACTCGTCAATTTCCAAGCCATGGAGATTACACGAGAGCGAACGATCACTTTCTGTCGATTCTCTGAATAAAAATCTTCCAATCTCTTCTCTCATGAAACAATTGAATTCATCTTTAGGCGATAAATGCGACATGATCGAAATTCTTAATGATCGTGAATTTTATTGTAAAGTTTGTAAATGCCCGATATCAGCTTGGCAAAATGTGATGGCTCATATCCAAGGTAAACCTCATTCGAAAAATTTAGGCTCGAAGAAAGCTCGATCTAAGAAGCAACCGACTGATGGTTCACCAAATGCTAACGATGATGTCGGAGAAGGAGCGACACAGTCTCGAAGTACGAGCAATGATCGTGGTGTTCTTCAGTTCTCGACTGAATCTATACCCGTGCTACGTTTAGAATTATGATTGCTAACATCTGCTTGTTGAAAGATTTGTTTTACATAATTATTAAATTGCGAGGAAATATTCTCAAAATATGAGTACCTAGGCTATTTACTTGAATTGTATAAAATATGATTCATATTACTTAGATATTTTTCGAACTCCTTACTGACGGAAACTCATTTTCAGAGCTTTTTTTTAGGAATTCAAATACCTTTGTAACACCGCTATAAAGTATACCTACTTTCGTTATTTTGTTTGCCTTATTTCCATATTTGAGAATTATTGTACTCAATGAAAGAATCAGTACTCCGTGAAATTCGAACGTACTTCTTTGAATTTGATTAGAATTTTCATGAAATGAGACGTTCTCTCACTGGCTTTCCTTTCTCTTTTTATAACAGACTAGATCGAAGAAACTTTCCGTTCATGATTTTCAGTTTTATTACTTCCTTCTGATTAGCTAATACGAATAAGCGTTTTAAATCAGTTCAATCATACATTTATTGTCGGAAATTCAAAATTGTTCATGAAAGAAGGAAAATCAACATAGATTTCAGTACAAGATAGGTCTTTCAATAACACAACATCCTGATTTCACGGATATTATCTGTCACACCAACCGGACAGCCTCAGGAAACACTGCATAGTCGTATTCAATTTATGTAGGAACATCAAACAGTTACACAATGCTGATACAAATTCCAATCATAAGATTTAACGTTGATTGTAGATGGGCTCTTCAAATTGATTCATATACATCAACATTAACTTGATGTGAGCTTTAATTTTAGCACTATTGTGTCTCAGTGCTTCAATGCGAGCATTTAGGCATTTTTTCTTCGCATCTACGAATAATAACGCTTCCTCCAGCGTAAACGACAGATGATATCCGTACCCTATATTCAATAGTATTGACGAAAAATCTTCTACATTGGCCTGCATAAAGAAATTGCAACCAATATCAGATAATAATTTAAATGTTTCTTCTTGGATCTTACATT
Organism: Aspidiotus destructor; assembly: GCA_035079395.1. Classification (NCBI taxonomy): domain Eukaryota; kingdom Metazoa; phylum Arthropoda; class Insecta; order Hemiptera; family Diaspididae; genus Aspidiotus; species Aspidiotus destructor. Next base: position 819,316 of record JAVHKZ010000003.1, on the reverse strand, counting down.
CTTTCATCGTTTCAATAACTTTCTCCAGTTGTTCGTACTCTGCTAAATCGGTGTTGGCTCGATCTAATTCATCACAAATCGTTGCAAGATCAGCACGCAATACTTCGTTGACGTATGTTTCATACTTTTTTAATTTCTCTCCGGAAAACATTATTTAAAGTGTGATCGTATTCAAATATTCAAAATCTCAAAAGGTGAAACTGAGGAAACAATTATTTTTCGCTGAATTATTCTGATCTAAACTCCTGCTAGATCTTAATTGTCACACCGTAGCCCGGCTACTTGGCTGTTCGCGTTATCACTTACGGCGGATTCTTATCAGTCAACAGTTCATTCATCGGCAAATGGAAGCATGTGCTTCTCTGCCTATGAGTTTCACTTTCACTGTTTCTTTTAAAAAACAGTATTATTACAATATCATGACTGGATACTTCTTCAGCGAATGAATATGCATATCCGAGAAATTCAAAGTCAGACGTCGTTCTAATTTTGAATACACTCATCTCTTAAAAGCTCTGTCATGGCTCCTAAAATTAGTGGATTCGGTTTCTTCATGAGTCTGAGTGGTACTTGTCTAGGGATTGGATTTGTAATCAAGTAAATATTATAACGCACCATGTGAACACTTTTAATTTCGTAAAACTTTTTGTTGTTCACGTTTAAATCGTACGGTGGTAAATGTTACAGAGATCGGATAGGAGGGAAAAAATACACTTACAACACTGATGCTGCCAAGAATAAACTGTTCATAGTTACTGGAGCAACCACTGGTTTGGGGAAAGCAACTGCCCACGAACTAGCTTTAAGAAAAGCCAAAGTCATCTTAGCTTGTCGAGATATGGTCGAATGTCAATCGGTGGGTTTTGAAACTGAAATGGAGATTTGATCTTTGTATTAATGACGTGAATTTTCTGTCTAGGTTGCTCAAAGAATTCGTTTCTCTTCCAAAAATAAAGCAGTTGAATGTAGAGAGTTGGACTTGAGTTCACAGGAATCTATTCGCACGTTCGTCGAGAAGTTCAATGAAAGTATGATATTAATATTACGAATCGGCAATATGATGAGCTACGATAGCGATTTATTGGTAACAGAATAATTCACCGCGAATAATTAACTGCTGAAAAAAACAAAAAAAAATTCGCCGCAGAAAAAGAAAAAGTTTTGATCCTTGGTTTATCTTGCAAAAATCTGGAGTTATTAAACTCTGTAGATGTAAGTTCCGAGATATAGTTTCCGACACGTTACGGGACATCTTAAGAAGAGAAATAAGTTTTTCACTGCGAAGCCCGTATATTTTTTTTACGGGCTGTGCAGTGAAAAACTTATTTCTCTTCTCTGTAGATGTAAGTCCAGAACCTTTCAGCTAGGGTATAACTACGAGTCTTAACTTGAATTTTCCCTCTAGAAATAGAAGATAGGCTATAACTAACACAAGCTAGGCTCAAACTGCGTTTAAGCTTAGTTAAGTGCCGGTCGAGACAATATACAAATTGAAGAAGAGTGACTCAAATTTCCGTTTCCGTTGCGAACACAATTTCCAAAGAAAAGAAAACGGTGAATTTTCTTATTTTGGGTGTGTATGCGGCCAATCATTCGCGGTCAGTTTTCATGGAGCGAAATTCTTGTAATCACACCTGTCAACTTCCGCATTTTAAACTCATAATGTTTGTCGAAGAACATCCTTGAGCCCAAATTACGTATTTTTTGCTTTCTCATTCATTAGAAATTTTAGACAGTACCCACTCTGTTGTTACTTCATTGTTAGAAATAATTCACGACGTGCTACGATTTCATTATTTCCGCAGAATACCAGAAATTGGACGTATTAATTAATAACGCCGCTGTCATGGCTCCTCCGCGACAAACAACGAAAGAAGGAATCGAATTACAGCTTGGAGTCAATCATATGGGCCATTTTTTGCTGACTTATTTACTTTTACCGAAATTAGAAGTATGATAATTTATTTTACGAGTGTTTTGATACTGATTTTGGTTCAATTATCTCCATGTAATATAAAATCGCTGCATTTAGAGCTTTTCACTGTTTTCACTTTGATCTTGAAGCCAGTGGCGTAGCGGGAAGAACAGACGAAGAAGTCTGCCCACCTTCCTTGCTATACCTCAATACTAATACAACTTTATCTTGGAAAATGAAAAGAAGAAATTCTATTTTGTGATTTTAGGCTGGTGCTCCGAGTCGTATTATAAATGTTACCAGTTTGAATTTTAAAAATACCAAAATCAATAGAGACGATTTTAATTCAGTGAAATCGTACAACCCGATGGACGCCTACAAACAAAGCAAAACAGCTAACGTACTATTTACGATGGAATTAGCTAAAAGATTGGAAGGTTGGTAAAATGTTTCCAATAATGTTGTAAAATCATTCTGATTTTGTGATTATCAAGTTACATTCGTCTTGTTTTGTAAAGTACCCGCGAATTTCCATTAAAAAATCATGATCAACTGAAACTTGCAGGAACAGGAATTACAGTGAATGCTGTATACCCAGGTGTCACGAACAGTCGTCTTATGAGGCATTCTAGTTACTACAAAAGTTACCTATCGACCATTTTCATGAAACCGTTTGTGTGGATGTTCATAAAAAACGTCAAGCAAGGATCTCAACCTATTCTCTACGCTGCCATAGATCCTGAAATGCAAGATGTAACAGGATATTTAATTAGGTGAGAATAGATTCCGTAACCATACAACGATTGAGAGAGTAAATCTCTAATATCTGGGAAAGAAGCAAATAAAGTACAAAATCTGCATCCAACCGAAACAATTTCTGTTGAAGCACTTGAAGCATTTTTATTTGTTCAAAAATATGAAATCATTGTGTAACCCCCTCAAAGGAGTTTGTGATCCTTCTTTTTTCACGAGAAAAAATTTGGTCCCGAGGACAAATCCAACTAGGGCAATTCTTTCTAAACTAGATTAAGAAGAATGATGTACTTGGGTCATAAAGAGATTTGTATGTTTCAGCACCAACTTCGTAAAAGAGCGTTTAGAACTTTGTCCACAAGAAGATGAAAGTACGCTAAAGTGGTTATGGGACGTGAGTAGGAAATGGACTAAATTAGCGGACTCTTCATAAAAGAAAGATGACAGTAGCACAAGTCGTGCATAGAAACTATGTAAATTATTTATTGGAAATAAAATATTTTCTCTTCTCATTCAAATTCATTCATTTCACCGGTAACCTGACTATCTTCAACTTGTCCAGTTGATGGTATGTATACTTTGAAACTGTACTGACGCGAAGAAAATGAACTCTGGAAGATGAAAAAAACAAATTTATAATCATCTTCAATAAATCGATTGAAAATATACAATCTGTGTTCGTCACATACAGGGTTGAAAACGGTGCAATCTTTCTGAGTGATACTGAACGGACTTCTCTGATCTGCCACGACTAAAACGTCGGGCAATGGATACAGCATAAGAGCCCATATTTCTCCCCAGTACACCGGACAAACTGATGGAGTCAAAGGTACTAAATAACACTGAGCTAAAATAGATTTCACAAACTTTCAAGGGAAAGAAAAAAGAGGTCAGTCACTAAAATAATCAACCTATGCGTCCATTCTCAACATAATATGGCTACTCACGTGCATTGAAATGTCTCCAGACTCGGGATACTTGATGGAATTTCTACACATTTTCGTGACAATATCTTCACGAAAAACACAGATTTCTTGGGTACAATATTGTATACGAGTTGGATTGGTAGTGAATACACTTCGTGGAACACGCTTTGTGAATTCTTCAGTAATAAATGATGGTAGAGGAGGCCTAAATAAAATTTTTTTGCTACAAATTAAGATGTTAATTCACGTTGAAAAAAACAAAGATTCAGACCTACCTGGGAAGAATATTAGCAAATGGAGAATCTGTTGGGCCAGCTATTATAACGAACATAGTTTCCGCTAATAGTCTATCATATTGACTAATGATTTCGCCCAATTCCATTAATTTTTCTCGCAAAATATGGGTGTGTTGACTACCATACGGTTTTGACAGAAAATTACCCATTAATACGATGGCGGTGGGTGAATATTCGTTGTACCCAGAGAATAATAATTTTAATTTTTCTATGACCTATTCAAACAACAATGCAACGAATTAGATCACTTCAATAAAAAAAGAGTTTCTATGGAATAACACGATTAAAGAAGCCATTTTCTTTCCTTGTTCTTCTTTCTGGTATTCAGTTAATATTGATCACTAAGTTTTTTTAATATCATTCACACCATCATTTATCAACCGCAATAATTTTTTCTTTTCCTTTTCTACTATTGTTGTCAATATGATTTTGAACTTTTCTTTCCAGATCATCGAGGCGGTTTTTAATGTTACGACACATAATAATAAATAGGCCTAAGAGTAGTTTTACAAAATGTCGTATAATTAATTACAATATGCGCGAGCGCTTTCGGTTCAGTGACCATCGACGGGCGTTCTGTTTCTCGCCCGTCGATGGTCACTGAACCGAAAGCGCTCGCGCATATTGTAATTAATTATACGACATTTTGTAAAACTACTCTTATTTATTTTCTTTCCAGTACTCTTGGCAAAATTGAAATAAACTTACTTCAGGTTTATCTAACCAAATATCAGCTAGGAATACCAACATCGCCTCTTCATTCTCTTTTTCTATCTTTAATAATCTCGTCGAAGATTTCGGACAGGTATCTGATAATCCAGTGAAAGTATCAGCATTTCCAAAATAAGCACTAATATAAAATAAGATTTAGTTATTTAAATGAATAAAGACTCCACACGAAAATTCTCCCTTACCGACTAATTTTTCCAGATTCTGACGGTGGCATGGCTAAACCATGCACTTGAAGAGTACCATCGTAGTAAACACCTTCGGCAAGAACCAAACTATTTTCCGTGAATAATCCAGGATGATAAATCTGTAAACCAAGAAAACTTCATCCTTTTTCTGCTCTGCAGTCTACTTCAGGAAGAAAACGAAAAGTACCGCTTCTGATAAATCTAGGGGTAGAATACCCGTCGGATCTTCTAAATAATATTTTCCCTCTGTTAACTGCGATAAAAAACCAAAGACGATTGTCTTCACGGTCTGGCCACCGCAGCTCTTCAGATAATCAATATTTTGCAACTTTACTCGATTTGAATCGTCTTCTGCAACGCTGTTGGAATTTAGTAATTCATGTCGCGCAATTCTTTGTTTCAAGATGGTGTATCTACAATGGAATAATTCAAATTTAAGAAGAATGTACTCGTGTTAAATTTCTGCAAAAGTACACGTAGTAGGTTTTCTGTACCTAGTCTCGAATAAACTGATCCGAGAATCGGCAGAATCAAATAATTTAGGTTTGCGTTCAATGGGCAAGAATTTTTTTGAATCATTCGAGTACGAGAAACCGGGTACTTTGAATACATCCACTGTACTTATAACGTCATCGATAGAACTTGCTTCCAATTTACAACATTCCTGAAACAGCAAATTTAAAGAAAAAACAATCCAATACAGAGCGTTTGACAGAAGTTAGATTCTCATACTTCTACTGCTGAAACGACATGATTTTTTTGAACAACTGGATCAGATAGAGATTTCTTTCTCTGTAGAAATTCTGTAATTTTACCTAACCATGATAGGCGTTCGGAATGTCGCAAGGGTTGGAACTGAACGACTAGATAATCGCATGCATCCCTGAAAAAATCGAGGATTAGTCAAACAGTTTAAAATATAATGCATGAGAACAGCTTGTATTTACTTACCGATTAATGCTAAGGCCATTATATTTGAAAGATGTTATGATCGTTCTTCTCAATTCTCGATCTTGTTCCATGTCACCACCGATGAAAGAAGGTGTTAAAAAGAACAATTGCGTGAATTAAGGCAAACGCCCAAGGGTTGACTTCATTATAATAAAAAAATTAAATAGGTAACTAAAAAAAAAATAGTAAAATACCTGAAGCATCATCAATCTTATCACGAGCACAACATAGAACTGATTTTCAGCTTTCGCGCCAAAAAATGACTGAAGAGTGCTGATTATTCGCTAGGAGCGTTCTAATCGCATCACAAATTGTTCGACTAAAAATGACCCGTCACAGAGAAATCGACCTTATAAGATTTATGCAGTAGAGCTGTATGTTTGCGGTATTGAGTCACTTATACTGCGGAAATGTAGCTGCGGTACGAATCTCATAACGTCGATTTCTCCATGACAGATTACAAAAAAATAGTTTCATTTTCATCCAATAATCTCCCAGCTTCCTATTCTCATTCTCATGAGTCCCTGACATCCAACCGGCGTTGTTATCATTATCAAAAAGCGCGATACTTCCTGCCTTCGAAGTTGGAACCTTTAAAAAACTTCCGAACTTTTGGCGGAAAAGCAGCAACTAGATAGCTAGATTTATTGGACGAAGAAACTCATCAGCTATTTTTAATAAAAATGTGCCCACGGTCGATTGTATGAAAAGTGTTATGTATTGTGGGAAATAAGAGAATATTTCACCCGCGATGAGCTTATATTTAACTCCAAGTCTACCAGATTTTGACGAAGAAACTTCGGGCAGTGAAGATTCTGTATATGTTACGCCGGAAATTAGTTCTATTGATTCGGTTTTCAATAAAAATTTTTCTCCCATATCTTGTAATGGATGCGACAAAAAGTTAACGAAGCTGCATCGGTTAGATTCTCCAAGTGCCGTTAATATGATCCGTCAGAAGAGGAAATTCATGTCAGACATCATTGGTAACAAGGAGAATTTGAAGATACCTGCCTGTAATATAACCTGTCATCGGAGATCTAACGAAGGTACCCCTTTAAAATGTGTTACAACTCTTTTCAATACTGATCGTCGCCCAAATGAATACCAACTCGAAAAGAACCTCCATTCTGAACTTTCCGAGAAATTAAATATACCTCCAGTCAAGAAGTTCGTTGAAGGGGATATCACTTCCACCAAATCAACGCAAACTAACCTGTTTCAAAGAATGAAATTGTTACGAACATCGAAAACGCGATGCAGTCATTTAAATCGAAAAGATGTATCCACTGATGCGGAGACGATAGTCGTTCGGATTCCGGAAACAAAAAGTTGTGGGTCAATTATATTGGAACATTCTAAAAAGGTAGAAATTGTTTCAGTAATTTAATCGTTATCTTTGATGCCGAATATTTCTTATTTACTATTTTTTGATGTAGAAGTCCCACGTTGAGTCAAAGCCAAAATCTCTTTATGTTTCTGCTCGAACTTTCTCATTTTCGGTATTACGAAAATGTCGGCTTGTTCAATTAAAACGAATGTTTACTCGTCCAGTTACAAGAATACGATCTTGCTACACAAAATATCTTCAAGTAAGTTGCTAGATAGAAATTTTTTCTAATGTTGAAGATCTGTGTGCAGTATGTTTCAACGCGAGATTGTACGTCCGTCGCTGTCAAAATCTTTTAGTCATCCTGACTAGTCGAATTGTAATAAGCATAATAATTTTCGTAATGATTTACAGATATTTATGAATAAATTCCCTAATTTTCTTTTTTGTTTTTTTGATTTTAGAAATTTCGCATGAAGCGTTACCAGTCTTTACATCCATTAGTTTGTGAGGAAAATCATAATTTTGCAAATACGTCCGAAGTTCAGTCAGAAAATCTAGTTGAGACAGAGAAACAAAAACTTCCCTCGACGCCAAATGTGCAAGATTTATTGCAAACGGTAATTTCAAAACTATCTTCCATGGAACAAGAAATGAAAGAATTAAAGGTCTTATTGAAAGAGAACAGTGAGTACTGTTGATGTCTCCTCAAAATTGAACTAAAATGCTTCGTTAAAAATTGTGAAAAACTTGAACGTTCTTCTTTGTCTTCTTCGATTTTTTATAGAAAATCCAGGACTCATTACTTGTTTTGCTGGACCGCCACCACCCCCTCCTCCACCACCACCGCCACCTTTACCATTAAATCTCTTCAATCATGGTTCGACACCTAAACGAAAAGTTGATTTAACCACGCCTGAAAATCTGCAGCAGGCTAAACGTCCTTCACGTGCTCAAGAACAACGAGGCCAATTTTCTGTTACGGTAGAGGACCTGAAAAATGTTAAATTGAGGAAAATTGGAAATCTTGTTAGTAATTCAATATTTTCATAATCTAATCATAATTGTAATATTGTTTTGACAAATTTTAAATTTTGGAATTCATGTGCAGAAAATGAATTTCGGAAGGAACGCTATTAAGGAACCCATGTCTCTTCCATCTAAGCGTACACATGCTATGAGATACAAGCATAATTCTGTGGTTAATCAAGAACGATCCGATAATGCAACAACCGAACTTTTTTCTCCGAGGTATTTAAGATAGCCTAGACGAACTTTTTTCTAGGCAAAATTCTGATTTCAATGGGTAATGCATTGAAATCGAAGTTACCTAGCAGTAAAAAGAAACTACCAAATTTGGAAAAATTCTTTGTATTTCATATCTTCAAAACGCCTTCTATAATTTCAGGAGTACAAGTATTACGACAGAAACAACTTTAATGGGTAGTCCAGAAACAACTCCAGGTCCTTTTTTGAACCTCAATATTTTCGAACAAACACCGAGGCGAATAAAGTGTAGAAGTTCGATGTCATGTAGAAGAGGAGATCTATTAAATGATCCATCTACTTAGAAATACTCTATAAAACTGGAAATTGTTTTCTGTCGAGAACAAATGTAACTGAAGCTGCCGAATAAAATCGTCGTAGTTTCTATTTCTTTTATCTAATCTTATGTAACGCTTTGTACTTCATTTTCATTCCTTATTATTTATTTTATCTAATCCGCCTATGGGATTTGTTCTGTTTTTTACTTTGTGAGTAATTTATTTAATTCTGCGTGATATCGCAACGTTTGTGTAAATTTGTTCAATTTTTATGTCGCATTATTTGTGCAAATTAATTTGAATTGTAGTAATTATTTCATAATATCGTATCTATGTGTATGTATTATTTAATAACCAAAAAGGATAGTGCAAATTCACGAAGACCTAAAAATAGGAAAGCCTACTAAGAGGAATTGTTTTTAAAAAACTGAAATGTCTGCTGATATTATTTTAATTAGGTTTTTGTAAGTGTCGATTTGATCATGTTTCTGACTGGCTGCTCTCATGAGGGCAACCATTAAAAAATCCAAGATGATATCGTTTACGTTTCTGATGTTAGAAATTGTGCTCTGATTTTATTGAGGATTCAAACTTAATTCTTTGACAGCCATTTTCCCGAGAATTCACATTACGAATCCTCAGATGAAAAACGGTGTATTATTTTCCAAATTAATACCGTTTGAAGTAGCTTCTCGCAACAATTTCTATTTTTCCTGGGCAAGTCTGAAACGAAGTCTGAAAATTGACATTTTCTAAATGAAAAGTCAACATCAAAATATTATTTCAAATTTTTTGGTACGTTGTCGACCTATGCTCAAAAAGAGAAGTACGATTTCTTAAAAGCAAATCAATCATCTATTTGATTTTCATATTTTCGAGCATTGCAGCTGTCTACTTTTAATCGGTTCATTTGTAAAATTTGTTGATCAATCTTGAAGAATTTCACCATAATTACAAAGCTTTCGTTTCTGGTACACGCGCATTTTAACGTATGAAATGATTCGTTGTAGAGGAAAAAAGGGCGACATACCTAGCAGCCACTTCTACAACTTTACTGCCTGATAGTTGTCTCACGGATCGGCCAAGAAAATGCGCTTCAATTATTGATCGATAACTCCAAAAATAATGCTTCTAGCAAAAAATTGAAGAGAAGATCCTTTATGGACAATCACAAATTTATTGAAATTTAACATTGGCTTTTATGAACGTTTTTTTTTTTGTGTACTTACGTTTCTTGTAATCAAGATAAGGGCTCTTCCCACATATTACATTGCATAGAAAGATGAAAATGTTGAAATAGCGGCTCGCATCTGTCAACGCTTTTGCACTACAGGTGGATCCTGCGTCACTAGATTTTTTGACGTATTTCATATTTTTCCTGAAGTTGCCAAAATCTTAACCCCTAATTCAAAAATTTACAAGCTCACACAATCCTCAATCAGGGCCCCCATAAGGTGCAGAGCTGTCGTTCAATTAACCCCCCACCCCGAGCCCTTACCCCCGTCCCCCGTTGCTATGAAAATCCGCTTTGTTGTGTGGTGCGTCTCGTTGCCCCCCAGGAGAGGATTCTGAATTTCCGCAAGTTCGCCACAAGTCTTGAATCCCAGCCCCAAATTTCAAAATTTGCGAGTTTACACGACCCCCGCAAGTTGCCCCCATACATAATAGTCCTGTATACTGTATCTCTTCTCTTTGTAATACACTGTGCCGTCATCAGCCAGAGCTTCTTTCATCTATATTGTAAAGTATTAACAAAGATAATTCATTGATTTTTCTTGAAATTGATACAGTATGTATGTAAGAACGCTATACCGTTCTCACGAACTTTCGTGTAGGTAGCGTCGTATCGATACTCGCAGTCAAAGTTAGGACTTGCATATCTTATAAGATAAAGGATAGTAGAAGAAGATTGTCAATTGATTTCACGTTTAATACGTGCGTGAAGATCGTTCATTAGAGACTCGGTATCAGGGTATAACGAAGGTCTACGGATCATTAGAGACCTGGTATCGAGGTATAACGAAGTTCGATTCTTACATACACACTTGATATCTTGAAGGATGAAAACAAGAAAAATTCCCATATATGCCTCATCCATCTTATTATTCAATTAAGGCACTCATTACATTATTACAAAGTTTATCCCAGTATGATTTTTGTGCATAAAATATAATAATTTTAATCTCAATACAGGTCTGAGATTGGCGGTAGACCCAAACAAAATTTTTCTCCTTAGTCATGAGCGGGCGTCAAAAAATATTGGTGGCCTATTGGTTAACTAAAAGCCAATCTCAGGCCTGCCGTCAAACAATAGCTAGCGCTAGATAGCGCTATATTCATCAGGTGGAAAGTTTTGACACCTTTCATGTCATCACTTTACCCTGACCCCTATCTTGACCCAATTTTGCAAGTGGCCTCCCCCTTCACCCTTGTTACTCCGCGGGTGATTCAAAAATCTGTGTGTTCACACTGCAAGTTCACCTTGCCCAGTTTATATATACTCTCCCCCGTAAGGTACCACCTGGACGCGGTGGGGGGGCCTACGCGGTGTGCTGTCTGCTCTCTTGTAGTGGCGTGCCCTGGGCTGCGGCTTTGCTGGGCGCTGGTGGATTTGTAGATGGGGTGACAGGCGAGTGTGCGGCACAGATTGAATGAGTGGGATGATGTATGAATGAAGAGAGCCGGTCCGGGGACCCTAGACTAGGCTAATCCCCTGGGCTGAGTGCGACCCGTTCCGAGGGGCTTGGATTGATTGGCCAGGCCGAACACCTGGGCTGTCACCTGGGCCCTGTCTCGCGCGAGCAGTTGCGGTCTAGATGTTCTGACTGGGCTAACCACCTGGGATGCGCTGCTGGACCTATAAACTGGGGTGGCGTCTTGTGCCGGGCGGGTGCAGATTGGGGTTGCTCCGGTGGGTGCCCTCCATGGTGCTGCGTATCGTGCCTCTACGGTGCTGCGTCTTGTGCCGGGTGGGTGCATGCCGGGTCTGCTCTGGTAGGTGCTCTACATGGTGCTTGACTGAGCTGTGTCGTCTTGTACCTGATGGGGTACTGGACTTGAGTGTTGAATGTGAGGATAGTGAGGTGTTGGCTGCGACTGTTTCACTCTCTGTCTGCATCTGGCCGGCGTTTGGTGGGGCCCTGGTTTGGTGGTGGGTTGCTGCTGGGGTGTGGGTGGTGCGCTGTAACAAAGAGTACCAGGAGAAGGTAACTCCGAGGCTAATTAAACCGTAGGGAAGGATACCCTATACATTTGTAAAAAAACCAGCTGCCTCCTTGCAGTTTAGGGCAAGGGCTCAGAGGATAAGGGAAGGACAACCCCGACAGAAAACCGTCAACTGATGTAGGCAGTCACACCTGCATCAGGATCATCTTCATGTATGGGGTTACGTACTGCCTGGTGGCCCTCATGTCCTGTATGAATGGGGTTACGTACTGCTTACATAGCTTTCACGTCCTGCTTGTATGGGGTTACATATTGCCACCTGGGCATTCACGTCCTATACCACTCTATCTCTAGTCCTGGTGGAGCTCTCTGCCAGTGACTAGATAGGAGAAGGAAAACTCTGAAAATGAAAATCCGGTCATAGCCGTAAAGAGTGTGCCTTCCCTGTGAGGACCAAGCAGCTCGCGGGGAAAGTAATGGTTCTGCAAGATGATCTGGGAAGGCGGAAGCAGCTTCCCAGATGACGCCTCACACTGCAACTCTATTACAGATGAGAATGATGCAGGATACAATTATAGGTGCCGATTCGGATGCGGCAAACCGGCTCCCCACGCTGAAGCGCTCAGGCGGCGAGGGGTCGGGGGGTGTTGTCCCCAAATCCAATGATGAGGCAACAACCACGACAGAGAAGCAAGAGGAGACCAAGAAGCTTGATAAGGTGCCTACAACGCCACCTCCAGGAACTCCTGACGAAAATGTTTTTGTCACCCCTCTCACTTCGCAAGCAAAGCAAGCCCACCGTAGGAAGAGGTTACGAGCCAATTCCTTCACCTCTCCTACCAAGACTAGCTCTGAAGATGAGAACACAGAAGAGGAGGGTTTGTATCTGGGCAGGATACCAAACCTAACCAACGCCAAGATGAAGACAGCTATGAAAAAGCTTCAGAACCATTGTAAAATGCTAATGAAGAGGGATTTAGCACGCGAAGCCGAGGTCCAGGCAGAGCGGAGGAGCAAGATTCAAGTGCAGAAAAAGGCCAAGGAACTCCAAAAGTTGGTGGATACTTACCTGTCTACAAAGGACCAGCAAAATGGCATGCAGCTCCTTGAAGAAATAGGGTCTTTGAAGGTGGCAAATGTGAAGCTAGAGGATCAGGTGAAGAAACTCCTAGCCTACCAAAAGAAGGCGGAAGAGGACAAAACAAAGAACCTTCAAGAGCTGAACAAGATGAAGGCCGAGAATGTCCAGCTTAAAGAAAACATGGCTGGCATGCGCACAGAGCTGCAAAGGTTTGTGAGGCAGCAGCAGCAGCATGGATCACCAGCATCATCACCGCCACCACAGAGTAGCAGCGGCTCACGGGCAGCTGAGAAGACAAAAGTAGCGCTGGAAGCACCTACTAAAGTACCTCAGCAGAAGAGTGTGCAACTGCATCAACGGCAGTAGCAACAGCAATGGCAGCAGCCACAGCAACGGCAGCAGCAACAGCAACGGCAGCAACAACAGCAACGGCAGCAACAACAGCAACGGCAGCAGCAACAGCAATTGCAGCAACTGCAGCAACAACGGCAGCAACTGCAGCGACAGCAGCAACAGCAGCAGCAACACCAAGACCAGCAGCATAAGTCCCTACAGGCCGCACCAGCTACGTCTGGTGCTGATGTACCATCTTGGAGCCAGGTGGTTTCCCGACGCACCCGGAGGAACAACACTCAGCCGCCTAGGACAACTGAGAGTAGACCCTCCAATGTGCCTACTCAGCAGAAGAAGACCCAACAGCAGCTCCGCCTTCTAAAGAAAAGGAACCCGCGCACAAGCGCAGTTGTGCTGTAGAGGAGAAGTGAAGGGGATGGCTGTCCAACTTATGCAGCCATAGTCCAAGAGGCAAGGTCCAAGCTGTCAATTGCGACTCTTGGAGTCAAGGTGGTCTCTACCAGGTTCACCAAGGCGGGTGAGATGGTCCTGGAGTATCAACATACCTCAGGGGAAGTTGATATCTTCCCGGAAAAACTGAGGGACATTATTGGTGACAAGGCAGAGGTCAGAACACCAATGAGGAAGACCAGTATATTGGTCCTCAATATCGACGCCTCTGTCAATAAGGAGGAAATAGTGGCAGCAGTTGGGAAGGAGAATGAGGTGAAAGTCCTCAACCTCCAGAAGATGGGCCGGGGGTGCCAGATGGCACAGCTCCAGGTGCCAATCCCAACTGCCCTACAACTGGTGCAGACGGGTAACATCCAGATTGGATGGAGCACCTGTAGGGTCCGTTCCCTTGAGAAGAAAGAGGCAGCGCCTCCACGCTGCTTCAAATGCCTCCGAAGAGGCCACATTGCCACAGCTTGCCAGGGGGTAGCTGTTGGCAACGTATGCTACAAATGCGGAGAAGAAGGGCATCTGCTAAAGGACTGCCACAGGGACCCAAAGTGCCCACTATGTAGCCGAGAAGATGGCCGCGACGCAAGACACGTGGTTGGTAGCAAAGGCTGCATAGGTGCTGCAGACCCCACCATCCGAGGGCGTCGAGGCAGCCAAAGAGGACCAACAGCATCTTAATGGCAGGGACGCTCAAGTTCCTGCAGGTGAACCTTCAGAACTGCAAACTTGCGCAGAATCTTCTCTGGCAGTTTGTGGCTGAGAAGGGAACCCACATTGTAATTGCTAGCGAGTACTACAATGTGGCAGGAGTTCAAGGATGGTACACAGACCGTACTGGCTTAGCGGCCATTGGTGTTTGCCCAGAATGCCCAATTGCTCCGGGAGAGGTTGAAAGAGGGGAGGGGTACGTTGCTGTAAAGATGGCCGACATGGTTGTCTACAGTTGCTACTTCTCTCCAAATCGCCCCTTTCCGGAGTTTGAGGACTTCTTAAGCAAGCTGGAAGAAAGTCTTTCCAGATGGCAAAGTGACAAATTCATTGTGGCAGGTGATTTCAATGCCTGGTCAGAGGAATGGCGTTCCGGCCGGACTGACATCCGTGGGTATGCCTTGGAAGAGTGGATTGCCTACAATCGACTGGAAACTGTCAACGTGGGCAACACTCCTACCCGAGTGCATCAAGGATACGGGTCCATCATTGATGTCACCTTTGCCTCAGAGAGCCTAGCCCGAAGAATAGAGGGCTGGGCGGTACTAAATAAGGTACTTTCTGGGAGCGACCATCGGTACATCAACTTTTCCATCCACCAGGAAGTTGAGGTCGCTGCTCCACAAAAGCTGGTAAGAAAATGGGCAGTCAAGAAGCTGAATAGCGACCGCCTAAAAGCTACCTACCTTGCCCTTACATGGAATCAAGGACGAGAGCAAGAAGGGAACGCGGAGGTGGCAGCCGAGAGGATGATCAAGACTGTCACCAAAGCATGCGACGTAGCCATGCCCAGGCAAGGTCCACCAAAGAAAAGGAGAGCCGCTTACTGGTGGACCAACAAGATTGCCGAGCTAAGAAAGGAGTGTAACCGCCAGCGCCGGATATACCAGCGTAGTAGAGGCCGCGAAGAGGCGCGGGCGGTTGCACCTGAATACCAGCTGGCTCGTAAGAGGTTGAAGAGGGCTATAAAAAACAGCAAGAGTGCTGCTTGGAAAGAGCTTTGCGAGATGGCGGAGGAAGATCCGTTTGGCAAGCCTTACAAGTTAGTGCTGAAGAAGTTGAAGGGCCTCTCAGCCATGAGCCGAATGGAGCCGGATGTTGTGGGGCAAATCATTTATGGTTTGTTTCCACAGCAGCCACCACCAATGGTAACGCTACCGATAGTAGAAGAGGATGGCATATCCCTCCTATGTACCGAGGAGGTTGATGCAGCAGTCAATGGACTGCGGGGTAAGTATTGGAAGGCTCCGGGCCCGGATGAGATCCCAAATCCAGTCTGGAGCGCCATACACTCAGTTGACCCGGCACTGCTTGTTGATACATTCAATGCGGCAGTTGTTGGGGGACTGTTCCCTGTGCGATGGAAAAAAGCTAGGCTAGCGCTGATTGATAAGAAGGACAAACCACCTGGCCTGCCATCCTCTTATCGTCCACTTTGCCTGCTCGATAATGTGGGCAAACTCTTGGAGAGAGTGATAGCCAATCGTCTCGAGAGCTATCTGAAGGAGAAAGATATAATCTCAAGTAGCCAGTACGGTTTTCAAACTGGACGCTGTACGTCAGATGCTGGGATCAGGCTGAAGAGGATAGCCGAGTCAGCAATTGCTACGCGTCAGTTTTGCGCAGCCGTCAGCCTCGACATAAGAAATGCGTTCAATTCGATTTCTTGGGAGAGGATCTTGAAAGCCCTTAAGGACGCAGAAGTGCCCGCATACCTGCTCAGGATGATCAGCAGCTATCTTAGCTGTTGAGAAATCCAAGCAGAGACGTCTGCTGGTACAATAAAACGCCCTGTTACTTGTGGGGTGCCGCAGGGGTCGGTCCTCGGGCCGCTGTTGTGGTGCGTCGCATTTAACGGGATTTTCAAGGTGAGGCTGCCGCCGGGTGTTAAACTTATCTGCTATGCGGATGACACACTGGTGGTATGCACCGCCGAAACAATTGTAGCGGTGGAGAGCAGGGTAAACCGGGCCTTAGAGGTAGTGACGCGTTGGATTGAGTCGGCCAGACTTGAACTTGCTGTGGATAAGACGGAGGCCATATTATTCACAACCCGTCGAAAGTTCAAGTCACCCACCTTTCGCCTGCAAGGTGCGGAAATCGCGACCAAGAAGACGATGAAATATCTGGGCATCTGGTTTGACTCAAAGCTGAGCTTCAGGCACCATTTCCTGATGACAGCGGAAAAGGCGGGTAGGGTAGTTGGATACCTCTCCCACCTGATGAGGAACCTGGGAGGGCCGAAGGAGGCAAGAAGAAGGATTATGATGAGCACCGCCATGTCGGTCCTCCTATATGGTGCCCCAGTATGGGCCGATTGCATGAAGATACCATACCGACGTAGAGAAATGGTTAAAATCCAACGAAGAGCTGCGCTGAGGTGTGTTAGTGCCTACCGCACTGTCTCGACGGAGGCTCTTTGCGTATTAGCACGTTCACCGCCACTTGAGCTCCTTGCTGAGGAGAGAGCGGTGGTGTTCAAAGCAAAGAAGACAACAACGACCAAGCAAGAAGCTTTACGGGTCAAGCAGGAGGCCAGGCGCTCCTTGCTTGTAAAATGGAAAGCGAGAATTGCCCAGAGTGAGCTGAGCAAATGGACGACCCGTGTGCTAATATGCGACCTTGATGAGTGGATGAACCGGGACCATGGCCAGCTGAACTTTCACCTGACGCAGGTGTTAAGCGGCCATGGCTGCTTCAACAAGTACCTTCATGAGAAGCTAAGGAAAGTTGAGCAGGCTTCGTGTTCGCATTGCGATCAAGGGCGGGATGATGGACCACAGCACACCTTATTTGAGTGCGAGGCGTGGAAGCGTGAGCGGGACAAGCTTAGTCGGTCTCTTCAAGAGATCGGGGTAGAAGCAGCGCTTGTTCCGAGTAGCCTGGTACCCACCATGCTAGGCTCCGAAGAAGCATGGAACCAGGTGTCTGCATTTGCGGCCACCGTTATGAAGAAGAAGATGGACCAGGAATGGAATAGGCAAATGCAGAACCACGCTGTGGCCTACTCGACACCTGTGTACCATCAACATCCGGATCTGCAGGAAGACGACGAAGAAGGACACCATTCAGCTTGATGATGTGATAGTGTCTGGGGTTGTTATGTGAGTGTCACTAGTGTATTTTGCGTGCCAGGGGGGCACTGCAGCTTGGCGATTGCCAAAGCAACTTGGCGGTTGCCAAGTAGAAGAGGGGGTTCGCGTAGGAGATTCTTCCAACACTGAAGTTATACCCGAAAGGGTCGATTCCAGGTTGGAGGAAACAAAATTAAATGCATACGCAACCCGTACCCACTCCACTATGGAGGTAGGGGCGGCGTTCTGCAAATGCGACACAAGCAAAAATCAGATATGTTGTGGAAAAAAAAAAAAAAAAAAAAAAAGTTTATATATACTAGGTTTACACTAGCGTATATGTAATAGCTTTATACTGCTTGTAGCTTTATACTAGGATTTTATTAGTCTTGAACTGAACTTATAATAGCCGAACAAGATCCTTTCCTCCTTGTACACTATTATACTGTATAAAAGGAGGTAGTCAGTTTTTGTCATACTAGACCATATCCCCAAAATGCTATTAGCTTGGAAAAGTAGACTTATAAGACCATACCCCCTAACAAATATTATTCTAAACTGGACTAATAAGTGCAACCACCCTGGTATGTGGCAAATGTATAAATAGCATGGATGATACAGATTACTAAGCGTATTGGCATTGACTATATATTCTACGTATATATAGTCAATGGTAACAGTACCTAGGTACTCATTCTGCATTTCCCATTTTCACAGCTATACCAATTCCATGGCTGTCTCTAGTAACAAGCCGGTAGACTAACTAGAGCACTAGAACGATTCAAGTGAAGACATACGCCATTTTCTATCGTTGAAAAACCCTCCAAGGTACAACGTGACACGCGTAGCATTGCAGAGCAGCAGATTTTGGGTGTTTTTGCTGTTCCGCGATGTTCCACGTGTCGCGTTGTACCTTGAGGGTTTTTCTAGGATAGAAAATGGCGTATGTCTTCACTTGTATCGTTTTAGTGATTTAGACTAACTAGTCAACATTGCAATCAGCCTCCTGAGGTAGACATTTTGGTTGGCGTGCGGTCGGTAAAGTGTGAAGGCACCACACTTTGTCCTCTATTAAGTTCATCTCTTTTCATGTTTAAATGATCATAATTATATTGTTTTCTAATAGACCAATTTCTACAATGTTGATCATGTAAAAAATAGAAAAGGTTTCATTCTTCAAACTACATTCTCTTCATTTTCTCTCTAAAAGGCACCATATTCGACAAAGAATCAAATGTTTGAAATTTTTTGCATATTTTCCATGAGCAGAGCATGTATAGATTAAGTCAGCCTCTTTGCGCTGTTGCCATTTTTGTTTTTCAGCATATCGGCCAGTCACTATTATGTCTGCTCACGTTAAGAAAGGGTCAAAAGAAAGTAGAAAGTTATGTTACTTGAGAAGTTTGTACCACAGTTTGTACATGGCCGTCTCTAGTTACAGGCCGGTGGACTAAACTAGTCAACGTCGCAATCAGCCTCCTTTGATAGACGTTTTGGTTGGCGTGCGGTGAAGTGTTACGGTACCGCGCTTTGTCTTCTATTGTGACTTTTCATGTTCAAATGATCATATCTCGTTTTCTAATGAATTAATTTCTGCGATCTAGGGCTTAAAAAAAAAGGAAAAGTTTCATTCTTCAAATTACATTCTCTTTAGTTTTTCTCTAAAAGGCACCATATTTGAGAACGAATCGAAAGTTTATAATTTTTGGTTTATTTCCCATAAGAGCGTATGTAAACGTCAGCCTCTTCGCGTTGTTGTCGTTTTTCAGCCTACCGGCCTGTAACTAGAGACGGCCATGGTTTGTACCAGTTTATACCATGTTATTTAATTGATAAATACAAAATGGTACAAACATTGGTACAAACAAACTTATACCCTTTCTTGAGTAGCCCTTTCTTAACGTGAACTGGCTATAGAGACAGCCAGGACCACTGGCACTCAACGGGATAGCCCACTCAACAGCTGCAAAATACTTGCTGTATGCAGGGCCGCCGAGAGGGGGGGGGCAACCGGGGCAGTTTGCCCCGGGCCTCGCGCTTCGGGGTAAAACAATTGATGATTCATCTGTATATCATATTTAGGACGAGAAAACGATTCCATGATGAATCCCAGGAACCAGACAGTAACTTTCATGCCCAAGAGTCGAAATATAAAATTCAAATCTTCCTTCCAACAGTTGATCTAGTTCTTACTGAACTTCGAGATTTGGATATGCAAGCAAGTAAAGTGACTCAATTATTTAATCCTATTTTAATCCCTCGAGCACCCAATGAGGAAGAGAATGATGCCTTTTGGAGATAAAGGGCAGAGAAGTTGCTGGCGGCCTATCCAGAAGACCTAAATAATGAAAGTGAGTTGATTGAGGAAATGCAATGTTCGGAAAAAATACGACGCTATATATTTGAAGTGGGAGACGGTAAATGCTTGCGAATTGTTGAATTTAATATACAGGAAAGGTTATGCAGCAGTTCTACCACAAGTTTTTATAAGTCTGCGATTATTATTAACGCTGGTTGTATCTGTCGCAAGTGGTAAACGAGGTTTCAGCAAATTGGCCTTAATCAAAAACAGGCTGAGATCGACAATGACACAACTCAAATTGAACCACCTTCTCTTCCTATCAGTAGAACATGAAAAAGCAACAGCGTTGAAGTATTTAGATATCAAGAATTTGCGCGAAGAAAAGCGCGAAAAATTCATTTTTATTGAAAATTATTAATGTTCTGTACTCATCTTCATTGAAAATTTAAGTTCTGTACTTGGTGCCTCTTTTTCAAAAATTGCCCTGGGCCTCGCGCAGTCTCTCGGCGGCCCTGGCTGTATAAGAGAGAGTCAGAGACATGAAAAATGATCTTTATTTATATTTGGCTCCGCCAGGACATTTTTATTTTTGTTCTTACTCTATTCCTCATCCACCATATTATGCCTAGCTTGATTGCGCCTGCACAAAACAGGAATAGACCACAAATCACAACGTATTTGACAAGTTTGTACGTCCAGCTGATTTAATTTTTGTAATTTCTTCATTTTGCTGCGTACAGTATCAATTTTAAGAAATAACACAATCCTTTATAGCTACCTAGAATCTACCTACGTAATATGTTTCAAGACAAGAATTGAAAAATTTTAAGGGGGAAAATATGTAGGGCTTTTTCGAAGGAAGATAGAGCATCTTAAAGCTTGTATGACAGTGAAAAGAAAAAAGTTGGTAAAATAATGAAGAGAAAGACAATCAGGCAAAAACATAATACTGGTTTAGCGCAGGAAGCGCAGGTTATTATATTCGACCACTTTGATAGAACATATCTAAAGCTCTCACTCTCTCTTCATATGTCTGCCCTTTTGACGAGGTAAAGAAATTTTTGCACCATGTGGGCGATGAATTTTTTTTTAAAAACACATTATGCTGAAAGTGCCTCTAATCCATATATCCAGTGGTGTCCCAAAGAAAATTTGGAGAGTATACGCCAATTAAGTCTCCTCATACTTCCAATGGTTCTTGAATTGTACTCTAATTCCCCCCTTTCCTCCCGTTATAATAAGAATAGACTAAATCCAGACACTACTGTCTACATCCACTGCAATAGACTATAGATGCAAAAAAATTTAGATCAAGGTGCAAAACAATACTTTTGCCCCTGTGAGATAATTGGACAGACTCACTACAATTTCTATTGGTCAATTAAATATTATGACTTCGGCACTTTGCACTACCATGGTATGATTGTGTTTGAATTTGAACCGCATTTTTGGTTTAATTCTGTGATTTCTCTTTATTTAATTAAAAAGATCATTCAAAATTTTCCACTTTCAGCATACCTATGTAGTTCAAAAAAATATCTTGCAGTACAAACAGCGACGTGAGAAATATTGCAAATTGTTTAATTGATTAGCTTAGCTCGCTTCCAAATGGTTTTTGCCAGTTGTGCACACATATATATTGGTATTTTGCCAGGATTGCTACTATCACCATTTTGTGAAAATCTTTTATGAAATGTCAGTTTATCAAAGTTTTATTTCAATCTTCCAATTTTTCTCTCCTACACACCACAGTACACCACTTTACCCCATCAAAACTCAAAATGCAGCGCGACGCTAGCGCTGCGTGGTTCAAATTGGACAATTGGTGGTATAAATTGATGCAAGCCAGCTGAAGCCATGCAAGCAAGCAGTGTTCATGATTTTCACTATCATTCTTTCAGAATTACCAACTACCAAGGCCTGTTGGCTATTTTGCTACCTATTTCAGCAAAATTGAGAGCAATTTTTAGCTGTAGCTTTACATCAATCTAACAAAGAGCATATATGGGTGTATACAACTTCCTTTCAGAGACTTTACTGTTGATGCAAAGTGCAAACTATGCAAACTATATAAGAGCAAGATTCCACTCTTTTATTAGTCTTTTGACATTCATGAGTTGCGTTACAGGGAAGGAAAGTTAGGTAGTTAGCTACTTTTTGCAGTGTAAACTTCCAAACCCTTATAACAACACGTAGATGTGTAAGCATAACAACATAATTATGGTGTCCTGACAAAGAGTACTGCTGAGAATCTGAGAATACCTCATTATTCCATAATGATAAACTGAATTCGCTCTTCACATTCACTTTATTTCAACACGATTTAGGTCGTATCTTTTTCCTAGGAGAAAACACGTCTGAATATTGACAGGCGAAATGAAATTATGAAAACATATACCTAATAAATTTGTTTATATAAGTTACTCGTGCTTGAATTATCAATAAGTGTTTTACCCTGATTTTACCATTTCGCGTTGCTTTCGTTCTGTCCTACCACTACGATTCCCAATAAGACTGTTACTATTCTGTTTCGTGCAGAAGTATTGTTATTGCTGTGATTTGTTGCGTTTTTATTCATTCCAAATTTCTTGGTTATTATACTCTCCGCCCTGCGATCAAGGTTTATGATGGCAGTTAAATGTCCCATCATCAGTGTTGATCCGTTCAGTAAACCCCAAAGATCCAGAGTATCTACTCGTCGTCGTAAAGACTATTTCAAACCTCTACATGTCGATTGCAGCGTCGAATACGAATTGCCGAACTCAGCCAAACCTCCCATTGGTAATAAGAACGAACCTTTATTAATGATACATCCGTCGTATTACCGACGAGAAGAAAGTAAGCGTCGTAGTCAATTCGTCAATAATTTACCCAAGAGACGAATATCGAACCACAGATACGCACGGAACGTTGTTAATTGTGATGTAGAGAACGCGAATAGGTACGGAACTGATAATTACTCGTCCGCAAAACAAAAGATGAATGATGCCTCCTCGTTATCCAAGGTATCGGTACCGTCTGAAATTTTCCGAACTCACGCTGACGAATTCGACTTCCCATGTTCGCAACCAAGAACCAGAGCATATTTTCGTAATAAATATTTGGATTCTTTGCGTCCACGAACGAGCGTTCAAGGGTTACCAATGAAAATCATAGCTGACGAATCAACTCCAATGGGGAAGAGAGTCCAAACAAATTCATCAATCGGATCCACTTCAAACGTCGATTATCTTACTGTGGTATTACCTGCACCTAAACTCGCTGTTGCCCCTAACCCTGTACCCGTGCCAGAATCAATTTCAACTCAACCATACGGTACTTATTTGTTTATTTTGGTTTACGAAAGTAGGATTAATCAGCAGTTTCTTCAGTTTAAGGAATTGCAATGTAATATGAAGTCCGTTAACTTTGCTTCATAGAGATTGTTCAATGATGGAAATTCTTGGCCTAATTCTACATAGCTCTCAAAATGAATGAATGCTCTTCTATGTTTTCTTCCTTTTTTTCGTCGCCCTATTACTTCTACATCATTGATAAGCTCATTTTTACTTTTCAAGCATAATGTGCTTCAATGAAGCAAGCAAATTTGGAGTAGTGTTCACACAAGAAACTGAAGAATACCCCGTCAGATTTTTAGCTTTCTGTTGAAATGATATTTCAATAATTGTGGTCTAGTCTATTATTTATATCTGCCTTGGTTTCCGAATATCAACCTTAGACATTTAATTTACTGTGCTCAAATCCAGAGTAAAGCGATTACTCTCGTCCTACAGGAATTTGATTTAAGTCATCAATTCAGTCCTATTCACGTTTAATTGAATGAACAACTAATGATTCTTTTGTTGTTTTTATGTACCTGAAATATGTTGACGTGAACTCATGTATTCTCTTATTCATTTGTTGTAGATTCCTGGACGACAATAAACTTTCAAAACCCAAATATTGTCGACAATAAAGTCGAAAGTAATGATAAGTTCATTAATCAGACTCAAGATGGAAGCAAGAGACTGAATTGTGGGGATGGTTTGCAAACAGAATTAATGATGCCCAACTCAATATCTAATGCAACCGCCACCAACTTCAATCTTCCAACTTATCATCAACGACAACCAGCTGTTGGAGTTGCTGCAATCGCGGCGACGTCGTGGAACCCTGCGTCAAACTGTCACGACCACTCTTCGTTATATCCTGCGACTGAAGGTGATCGTCTTCCTCTGATGCATCAACAGCCATGGTCTGCAACTACTGCTCCCGAATTTACTCATTCGCCCCTTCCGGTGAGTCATGCAACAACTAGAAGTTCTTTGATGAGACCCATTCACCCAGATATGCCTCCGCAGTATTTGTCTGCGCGTAAAAGAACATCGGATTATTTACGGAAAACTGAAAAGTATTACTCCCATTTAACTAAGCGGACTCGAACGAGTCTTCAAGAGAAGAATCAAACTTGTCTGTCGCGCTCGCTCGTAATGAAAGAACAGGATTCCTGCAAAATGTACCAGATGGACGAATCTCGTAATTATTATCATTCAATCGCTGAGAATTCTGGGGCAACGTCTTGTAATAATTTAAATACGTTACAATTATTTCGTCTTTAAATATTGCGTAGGGTTAATCGTATTGTGCCTGAAAAACGTTCGTGAGGTAGGAAGTAATGCCGAAAAAATAGTCTTGTTTTTTCCATGAAGAATGGAAATATTTTTGAAAGTACGGTTTTAATCGTACAAACGGAATTCGATACTATCGAAGAAATAGTATGGAAGCCCATGAACTACAAACATTTGGTCTCTTCTATGAGTTTTGAACTCACAACATGGTCCCGTCTTTGTGATGGTCGACTGATTTCGCTAACAGCCGCCTCCCCCGCGGGGGTGCGAGTTCAGGTCTTGCAGAATAGAGTAAAAATTTGTGCAGTTCGTGTATTTTTCATCATCTTTCCTTCGATATTGTACAAGTATTTCGTTCCCGTTTATGACTAACTTTTACGAGGAAAAACCCTTAATCGTTGAAAAACATCAGCCTGTTCCGTTGATCGGTTCTTCGACGCCCGAGGGGTTTTTCTCGCGACAGTTTGATCGGAGTTTGGCAAATTTGAAAATTATTACTGATCACATTATTCTTATAAGTTTTTTCGATTTATAACTATACCGCACGAAGAGTTAGAAACAATTCTAATACGTTTAGCAATTGGTATTTATTTTTTGATTAGGGGGAGGGAAGATTTTGAGAATGATGAAAACGCACGAACTTATGCTCATTTTCTGTGGGGTTCGAACTAGGCACCTCCCACGTACGAGGCATTCGTTGGACTCCACAACAAAAATGTGCAAAAATTTGAGAGCATTCTTCATTAATTCTTCAGAAGCGCAGTCGACTTTCCGAACTCGGTTATGTAGGATAGGAAAATTATCTATTTTATTTTTCCTGCTTTTCAAAGTCATTTTATTTCTATATAGTTGTATTTGAGTAGCGAATGAACTCGGTTGCATAGTTCCATATCGTGAAGAAAGACCGCAAGATTGTAAATTTATTGAGCTTACTCCCACAAAATAATATTAAATCATTCTACCGTCGGTTTTTCGACCGTGCTGTATTCCTTACGACTGTGATAATAACGTTTGAATAACTTTAGAGCATTGTATATTTAAATAATAAGCTTTTTGTACAAATTGACCTACTATTTTGGGAAACCTCGATATTCGAGAACTTTGAATTTCTCGTAACCCTATGATACTGAAATCCTGTTCTTTATCCTACCTGTTACCAAAAAAATGAATAAACAAATAAAAAACGTCGTAGTCATAAGCGAATAATAATATTACTTCGTAAATTCGAAATTTTTTGTTTTATTTATAAAAAAACGACGACTGTTATTACTCGAAAAAAACGCTGTATCCGTTCTGCGTTGTTTATCGTATTTATTTTTTTCAATTTCTCTACTCGAATTTCGATTTTTTCTGCTCCGCGGTACCTGAATTTTTGTATCTTATTTTAGTTTCGTGATTTTTGAAATCCACCGTTCAAAGGATTTTAAGGTATCGTGATGTTATAATATTAATCGTTCCGTATGCATATGTTATGGAGAAATATTGATATTGACGTGTACAATATAATCATAACTATCGAAAATTGAGAAATATTTTGTGCTATCTTTGCCGAGGCTGAAAATAAGTGGGAGACATATTTTCCGTATATATTCGTTCTCGTGATGGAATTGTTTTTCGATCACTATATTACTTCTTGTAAAACTCCAACCTAATAATTTACTTTTCATATCTCAAGAAACGCTTGTCGGTAAGGAAAATTCAGATTTCTCCAGCTCCTATCTGTTTTTCATTTATTTCAATGAATTCTCTCTATTCAGCGGATCATCACGCGAAAGTGGGAGAGGGTGGATATTGAGAATGTCAGGCATAGTAAATCTGAAACTGGATACGACAATGAATTCAAGAAGTACAAAGGTATTCAAAAGAATGAAAACCCCAGATTAAAGCGTAGAAAAAAATATTTTTGGTTCGAACTTGGGAACTACTTTTTGAACAGATTGATAATAGGGTATCAAAAGCACAGCTCAATCTATCAGTTGAATACACTATTAGTTTCATAAGATTAATACGGATAGCAAAAGGTTGTCATTCACTAATGAAAAATGACACTACTCAACAATTAAAATATTTTTGAAAATTGCTGAAAAGAGATAGTGTGTATCTAGAAGTATTTTATGCACTGAATTCACAACCTTTTCCCATTTTTTTGTCATGATCTTGTTTAGTTGTCGCGTATTGTTGCGTGACAAAGCTTTTCATATCGAGCGTTGATACTGCTGTCGTTGATCGAAGCTCGAGAACGAACGTTACGTCTTGCGATGATACACGGCAACTAAAGAAGATCAGTAGATCATAACAAGAAAACACGACTTCCTATCGAAGAAAAATGCGGAAAACGGTTCAGAATTCAGCGGAAAAAATACTACCTACTAGATGTACAACCTATCTCACTTCAGTAATTTTCAAAAAAAAACCAAGAGCTTACAACCAGAACAAATGCAAAAAATCTATAGAATTTTTTTCCATTCCGAATTTCTTGGGGATATAATGATCGCATGATTGTTATGGTTTAATAATGTGGGTTGTTTTGATAACACCAGCTCTTTATGCAACTTCGAGAAATTGTTGAAAATGAAGAAGATACTTAATTTTTGACAGCGGACAACTAGTCATACATGAAAGAATAAAATATGATCGTCCACTGCCCCGTTGTGCAGAATACCGTCACGCGACGGGATTGTGACGGCGTACATTTGCGTCACAGTTGGATAACAAAGAGGGATCACTACGCTTTCTTAATGGGTGATTGCCGTCACAAACGTCACAATTCTCCTCTGTTCCCAACTGTGACAGCATTTTGCACAACAGGTGCAGTGAGACTGTTGGAAGAGAATTGATAGAAAATAAATAGGGCCTACACAATATATAATGAACTTCCGAGTTTTGAATACTTTTTTTTTATTATTTCATTCTAACAACTTATGAAAGATGATAATTCATAAATACACACTCACTAGATGTAGTCCAAGTCTTCACGCTAAAAAAAAAATTTCCTCAACTCACAGTAATCCAGATCACATATTTTAAATAATAAAAATAAACTACTAGCAACATTATAAATAATATTAATATTGAATAAGTATTTAAAAGAAAAAAATTCATTACGCTTAATTTTTGATTAAATAATATAAAAAATTGCGGTAGTCAAATATGTTTCAAAAATTTGGTAAACTATTTTTCACAATTTCAAGACAACTATAATTAAAGGTCTAAAACTGCTAATTTCAAACTTTGATTAAAATTACAAAACAAAGTATTAAACTACGCTGTAATGAAATGCAAACTATTGAAGAATTGGTAAAATATCTTCTAAATGATCCTCAAAGTTCCACATAGAAGTACATTGATTCATCTTCAACTATGTGATCACAGTCATAGCATGTGTGTGGTCATATCACATAGTGTTGCCAGCGTTACTATCAAATTGGAAAAAAGTTCTAATTTTACAACCCTCTGATTTTGTAGCTCTTCAACACGATTTTCAGAATGAGATTTCATCTACTCTCTCAGCTCGACTCGAAATAAATATTCTGATTCTGTTTTCACTAGAAACAACTTTTTTACTACATCAACTTCTGTGTGAAAATAATCCTTCAGTTGAATACAAGACGTGAATAATTTCTATGGTTCTGGAGCGAAAATAAGTGAAAAAATGAATAAATGAAAGGAAGAAAGAATATCAACAAGGTATAGAAAAACAACGGCTGAAAATAGAATTACACTTTCAAAAGTTCTGATTCTGGCAACACTGCATGAACCAATCTTTTCAGTAATGGGCTTAATACTTAGCATATTTTGGTACTCGACAGTGAATGATAATTGTAAACCTTCTTTGAAGAACCCCAGACAAAAAGAAAAGTATAAATAACCGCCATAATGATATTGTCAGGTTATATGGGTACTGCTGAAAATATTCCATTCAAACTTCTCAGTATACAGGTTCTAAACAAATAACTGGCTGTTTCAGGGAAATAAGGAATAATAAAACAGTACATTCAATTATTTCAAATACCAAAAGTATAGAAAACTGAAAATGTATCTTATTCAATTTAATTAAGATTACGAGTTTGCAACAAATGAAATAATTTTTATTGCAATATGCCGGTAGAGTTGGAAGAAAGAAAAACAAGAAACATAACATGAAAAAATTCATAGGTCCAAATGAAAATCGCATACTACGTACAAAACGTAGTTTCGATCAAACATATTCCGAGCCACACAAATAATTGTTGACATTTGGTTCGTCACAATCGATATCCAGTAGTCCCAAAAATGATGGGATTTTCGTCAAATCCTTCGGGCTGAAGAATTTTTTCTTGATACGCGACCACGTTTCGCAATTTATGTTGTAACCATTGGCAACTGCGTCTTCTATCAATTTGATATCTTGGTCCGTCTCGGGAACTTTTTGGGTAGTAGTTTGCTTGAGTTCATCTTCATCCTGGAAAAATCGAATCAAATACGATAAGAATACTGTCTATCGATAGAAACAGGGAGATTTCAAACTCCGAGATTGAGTAAACTGTACGTTTTGCCGAGAAAAATTTTCACTCTATTTTCATAAGGTTTCTCTCTGCCTTGCACTGCCGAGCTGTTTCTTATTTGTGCTCCATGAAGAACACACTTCCTCTCTCATTTTTTTTTATTCAATTTTTGTAAGTCTCACCTCATCGTTGCTCTCGATCCGTCTAGAAAAATTGAAAAATCCATTGATTTTTGCTGAAAAGGAAAATACTGTACGTTTGAAGTTCAATACTTAGTTGATCAAGGGCTTCTAGTCGGGTATCCTTGAGGGTCTTTGGTGTTATTTTGCACGTTAGTTTAGCAAAGATACACGTGCGCAAAAATTAGTAGGTATTTAAGAAAAAAATTCGCCGTAGTGCGAGGGAGAGATTGGTCCCAAATGAAGAGCTCTTTATGGATTATTGAACAGTTTGACGTGGAAAAACTGAAAAATATTTCCAACAAAACAAAAACTTAATGAGTTGATGAAACATTTCAAGAACCACATGATGAATTTTGATCAACAATAGTCGACATCGATAATCTGAAAATGTTAGCTTCAAGATTGTCGAATAAAATCCATTTCTCGGTCGACCGATCATAAGATACAAGGTGATCAATGACTAAGATGGAGTGCATTTGAATGATCTTCTCTAATCGAACATGGTGATGAAGATATTGACTCAAGAGTGTAGAATAATAACAAAAAAAAAAAAATTGGCAGCTCCTAATGACGTTGCGGCAGTTCTCCTCGAGTCAGTACTCAGGGTGATCAATAATCGGTGTCGAGAAAAATGTTCACACAAATGGCAGTATCATATATCCTACATAAAAATTGAAGTCTCCAAGGTTTTAATGAATGTAAATATCAATAAAGAGTACTGATGCATACCAGGCGGTTTCATTCATTGAATTTCTGAGATGATACATAGAAGAAAAAAAAGACAGGAATAAATAATTTCTGTTTTAATGAAAATTTGAGATTGTCTACAAAAAAAGAAGAGGGGGAAAAAGAAGAGAGGGGGAAAACAATAACAAACTACTACTTCACGATAATGAGAAGATATTGCATAACGACTAGAGATGTTGATGGTGACCATTCGAACAAACAAATTCAATAATTTATGTCAGTAAAAAAAAACCATCGACATATGATTCAATAAGTTTGACGAGTTGCCCCACATTATGCAGAGCCAATCGGCGTCGTTTTTCTCTAATCTCTTTCATCGATCTAATCGCGTCCAAGGCTCTATAAATCGTATAGATATACATAGGACTATTCAAAGATTACTTTCTCGTCATGCATATAAGAGGAGAAGAGAAAGATGAATATTTATTGGCAGTGCTGGAGGGATTAGAGCGATTTTTGACGGAACTATTCATACATACGTATCCGGCGCTTATATCGCATCCGCTAACGAGCAAATTCATTAAAACGCTATTTGTCTGTTTCGTCGCCGCAACCGCCTTGACCATAACCGTCGACGAATCTTGATGTTGCTGCATCCTTTTACCAGCCACACCGTTCGATGAGTCGTTCCCATTTATCACTAATGTTTTTCCAATTTGTTTGCTACGTTTGCAACCGTTGGGACGACCCCAATTCTCCGACGAACTTCTTTTGCTGCCGACTACCGCATTTGCACTATGCCCACTATTTTTAGTA
Organism: Aspidiotus destructor; assembly: GCA_035079395.1. Taxonomy (NCBI): domain Eukaryota; kingdom Metazoa; phylum Arthropoda; class Insecta; order Hemiptera; family Diaspididae; genus Aspidiotus; species Aspidiotus destructor. Next base: position 788,780 of record JAVHKZ010000003.1, on the reverse strand, counting down.
CGCTTTTCTTCGACTCGATCTGCAACAATCACAATGTGAATGAATAAAATAGCTCGTAAGGGAGTTTCAAATATTTGGTAGTCATAATATTCTATACATATACAATATCTTTTGTAGGGTTTGTATCAAAGCTGAGCTTATTTCCCAACGATAGTGGAAAAGTCGGCTGGGGTGGTAAACTACTTAAGTCACTTGATGACAAACCTAAAAGGGTCGAGGAAAATAGAAGAAAGTTAATGAGCACCGCATTGTTGAGCCCTTCCATAAGATGCTCCGACTTCATCAAGATGGCCTATAGAAGGAAAGATGGACAAGATCTGTCCAACGCACCCCGTTGAACATTTCCCCCATTATGTCCTCAAAATTTCCCAAAAACTTCCCCATGGGGACATCAAATGTTCAACAGGACTGTCTTGACGGAGGCTCCTTGTGTAAATCGAGCTCTTAGTAGAAGAGAGAACGGGGGTATTCAAAGCAAAGGAGCCAACAGCGACAGATCTAGAAGCTCTACGGGTCAAGTACGAAGCCAGACGCTCCTCATTGACCAAGAATAGGAAGACTCGTATGTTAATAAGCGACCTTGATGAGTGGACGAAACGAGACTATGGTCAGCTAAACTTTCATCTGATGCGGACGACAAGCGGCCGTGGCGTTTTCAACACTGGGAAAGTTGAGTAGACGACGTGTTCGCACAAGGGCGGGATCATGACCATAGCACACCTCATTGGGTCGGTCACTGCGAGAGATTGGGGTCGATAAAGCGCTCGCTTCGAGTAGTCTGGTAGCCACCGTGTTGAACTCCAAAAAAGTATGGAACTAGGTATCTGCCTTTGCAGCCACAGTCATGAAAAAGATGAACACAGAAGGGCACGGACAAATGCTGTGTGCCATCCACATACAGACAACACTCAACGCCGGTAAACCACACTGACCAAATATGTAAATCAATTTTGAGTGAATATTGATCAAAAATTGACCACGGGGTCGTGACCAATATTGTACGGAATGTTGAGGTCAATTTACTTCCGGCCATATGTACCAAATTTTTACCACATGTAGACCACCTTCAACGAATTTTTGACTGACAAAACTGGTCAATTCCCAGGTGACGTGGACGTCATAAAATGGTCTATTATCTCTACCATATTTCGACCACATGTAGACCACCTTTGACGAAATTTTGACCGAAAAAATTAGTTGATTTGTAGGTGATTTAGGAACCATAAAATGGTGTATTCTCAGTCAGCGGTCATATTTCCTCAGTAATTGACTCATTCTTCCCTCAAGAAACAGTCGATTTCTGGAGAATCTCGACAACATGAACCGGTTTCTCATAGTCAATATTCAATCAGTGTCAACCTTGACGAAGAAGATTGGTCAATTTAGGGTAAATGTAGACGATATTCAAAATAGTCTGTTCTAGTCAATATTTAAGAAACATTAATAGACCACTTCAAACCACTTTTGAAAAAGAAGATCGGTCAATTTCTGGGCAATAGAGACGCCATAAAACAGTCTCTAGGAAAACCAATCCATGTCCACTGTATTTAGACCACTTCTGACGGGAAAAACCGGTCTACGTCTAAACTTTTCTCAAGTGAGAGAACAGAGGAATGAAGATCGTAGTCTTCTTAATAGGGGTTATCTGTGAGTTTGTAAGCAATATGACAGTTGATTCATTCCAATATCTGCCAAGAAATCTACTGAAAATTACTGTCGAAATTGAGTGACTGTGCGGTTTGCACAAAAATATACCAAAAAGAGAGTAAAAAATATTGGTAGATGTTGAGGAAATATCGACTGAAAATTGACCATACAGTGACGGTCGATTTGGCTTATCAGGTCACATGGAATACTTTAATCGAGATTCAGGTGTAATTGACTGAAAATATATCAATATATTTACCCAGAAAAGTAGCCCGGGAAGAGGCCACAAGTGAGTCAAAGTTTCAGTCAAAATTGAATCGTCACAATTTATGACTAAAAATAGACATAATTTGGTGATCAACGTTGAGGAATATAATTGACTAAAAATTAACCAATATAATATTTAAAAAAAAAAAAAAATCAGCCTAAAAACTGATCACAATTCCCAGTCAACATTGAGTCACCATGTAATTCATTTGTCATAGGTAATAAATTGATGATATACTTTGGTCAATGTTGAGGAAAACAGACCGCAAACATAGTCATACATATGTCAGGTAAAAAATTGACTGGAACTTCCAGTCAGAACTAGGTCACCATGAATACCGTGGAATACTAATTCTAGACCAAAGACTAATAAAATATCTCAGTCAATATTTGTGGATAATTGACTGAAAATAGACCAATCAAAAAAGCTTGAAAATCGACGGCAGGTTCGAGTCGAAATTTGGTAACCATGAAACTAACTATGGAACACAATGCTGCCAGGTGATAGTATCAGAAATACGTATCCGCCATTTTTTTGTAAGACCTAAAAACAGATTTCTGCGGATTTTGATTGATCTATTGATAACAATCAGGAAAAAGGTATCTCTCATAAATGTGACTCAGGTACTTTTCCCTTGATGGGCTCAATATCACAGAACACCGCAATATTAGCCCATAACGAGCAGTAGAAGAGTATCTTTCGCACCAGTGTTTAAGGTACATTTCCCTTGATCGCAAGAAATCCATATTGCACGTACAAAAATCTTTTTCGAGGACCAAAAATCCGTAGATCTGGCATCCTAGATGGAACACTCAGTATAAACCTAGAACAGGTCGGTCAATTTGGTCAATATTCAGTAGCAATTGAATAAAAATAGATCAATATACTAATCACCAAAAACAGCCGGAAAGTTGGCCCGAAGTTGTAATCAAAGTACGCTCATGACGTAGTCAAACTATAGAAACTAATGTTGACTCAGAATTGATCAGAAATTTTGGTCAATTCATGGTGGGAATTAACCAAAAATGAACTGAAATATTCACCAGGAAGGTGAGCTTCAAAATAGACCAGAAATTTTAGTAATAATGCAATAATAGTGAAACTCTACAGTTTATTTTCTACCAAATATAAATATTCTGGTCAATAATTGCGGAAAACTGATTAAAAATAGACCAAGTTAGCCTATTCCCTTCATATATTAATTGAATTAGACTCCATAAGAGACTCATAATTGACAAGTGCGAAGGATCAAAATCTGGTCAAGTTTTCCTTAATATTGGCCAGAAAATGACCCAAGACTGTAAACTATGGCCTACATATGGTCGCATGATCAAAAATTGACTATCGTTGAACAAATATTAACCTGGTCTATCGGGACAGGTCTAAGACCAAATCTGGGGATATGAGGACAGAGAAAGAAGAGACTCCGACAGCGGCTTAGTTCTAAGGTTTGTGTGCTGAAGTTTTCATGCTTGGGGTTCTGCAGCTTTGCAGTTGCCAAGAGTTATAGCGAAAAAGGTCGACACCGGTGCTGAAGGAAGGAAAATTAATGCATACGCGATCCGCACCCGTTCCTTTGTGGCAAGTGGGTGGGTGCCCAGGCGACAATTCGGATCGGGCAGCGCTAGCGTCAGGCAACATTTTTTAAAATCTCTCAAAAATATTAGTATTTTCATCAAAGAGAGAATTTTCCGCTCTTCAATTCTGTTCTTGAGTCAAGATCCTCGTTCGCTCATCAGTACTTTACACAGGTGACGCTATAGCGAATTTACAATATACCCGGACCGAACATCCCTTAGAAAATTTTTTGAATTATTCAAACGAGTATTTTAGATCTTTTTGTGTGTGCGACCTACTTTTACGTGAAATAGAATTTCATTCTCCCAAATATCATTACACACATTCTTCAAGAATGACGCAAACGATGGGAGTTGAGGAGGGAAAATTTCTGAAATACGAGTATAAGAAAATGCTGTTTTCAAATAAACTTGCGAAAATTTATCGATGTGTTATTTGGAGTCATTCCATAAGGCTAGCTGGAATGATTATATCGAGAAGAAATGAATTTTGTAGAGGTCAACATTAGAGACAGTTTTTCCCAACTCCGATCAGCCTAAAGCAGTTTACAGAGCTCACTACAGTCTAATGAGTATTTACTGAAATTTAAGTGCGACAAGGACTCAGAAGTATGACGTAAGTTCATAACAGGGATGATGAAACTCGAGGAAAATACGAACAGCAGGAGGGGATGATGAAATTTACAGAAAATACGAATATGTAATGACTCAGTTTCATAACAACAATAAGGGATGATGAAACTCGAGGAGAATACGAACAGCATGAGGGGATGATGAAATTTATGGAATATACGAATAATGACTCAGTTTCATAACAACAATAAGGGATGATGCATTTCCCGCAACGCCTTAAAGATACAGAATTGTAAAAATTAGGGTGTAGAACTCGACAGATAGAAACACCTCCAATTTTTAGAAGAAATGAAAAATCCGAAAGTTTCTTTCTATGATTCGTACGGTTGTTTCTTGCCCCAATAATCACACGTATTTTTTTTACCCATATTACATAGAATTTCACACTCACCTCTTTTCAAGACCAGTTGCCCGTTCTGGAGATTGCCATTAACTATCATATTGGTGTCAGGTAAATCTGCACAGTTCGTCGTCGTCAGTACTCTCGTCGTATTATTGCAGCGACGTCTATTTCCGTCTACCTGGTAATTTACATTCATAGAACTGCGCTGCTGATTTTGCATCGTCGTTTTATTATTGAAGCTGTTATTGTGCGAATAACTGCGATTCATGTTTACAGAAACTTCATTCTGATTTAATATACTCCTTCTATTCGTCGTCTCTATCGTCTTTTCCGGATTACATGTTTCCGATATTTCGTCGCCGTAAACGCGAATAGGCTTCGCAGTCAGCAATTTCGCCAGACTGGAATTGTGATCTAGTTTCAATGATGATGACGATGAGCAATTTGATGTCGGCGAACTAGACACGGAAGACCTGAAAATAAAGAAATACTCGTATATTAGTAAAATGACACTCGACAAAATGAAATTCAAAAATATTCTAGGGTAGAAACCATTTGTTTCTAGAAGATAGTGTCTTCTAGGTATTTTATAGAATTTCTTGATAAATTTTTCGAGACTTTTTCACAGCGTTATATGACGTTGACGTAGAGAGAGGTTACTTCTTTCATTCGCGATGATAAAGCTTAATTTATTATTGACACGTTTCTTGTTTCGTGGCTTCCTAACTTCCAAAATTTGCACATGCATTATTATCTAGAATATACTAGACTAATAATGAGTGGAGAAGTAGGGTTTTGAGAGAGCTCATTGGCTACTTAGTTCAACTTACAGCATACTAGGCCTTGACCTACTTTCTCGAGAGACTTGAAAGAATTTCCAAGAGACATTTTTATGATATAGAGCAAAATGACCTAGTATACATAATATACTTTGGATACTAAACTAGAGAGCCTCTATAAGCACGTAAGCTGGTCCAAGAGTCCAACCCGATATGACGTCATGAGATAGATGTGGCCTCATTCTACATTAGGGACTGAATATCGACGACGTCGTCCTCTACGAGACATGAAACATAATCTTCAGTTTCTGAACGGCAGAAAAAGTCCTCGACTTCAATCAGAAAATTTTACAAGTCCCGCACCTCAGATATCGTATGTAAAGCTCGCATGTCGCTATATTCTTATTACAAGTAGTTCAGTGATCACAATTTCCTCAAGTCTCCTTCTCCAAGTTGGAAAGTTGACATTCGTGCACGTTCGATTTGCCGCCAGTTTGACCTCCTTATTCTCCACACTTAAAAACGTAGCCGTAAATGACAAATTCTGATGGAAAAATAATAGCCATAATTTCGAGGTACTTCTGAGCCTTCAACTTCTTTTCTACTTCTGCTCACAGTTAGAAATTTTCCCTAGTCTGGTCCTCTGATACAGCGCGTATTCAAGTCACTTCTAAGCTCGTGATTTAAAATTCTTTCAAGTCCAAGACGCACAAGGAATACGCGTCGAGAGAGAGGGAGCAATGCTGCCAGATTTACGGGTTTTCGGTCCTCGAAAGAAATACGGACTTTTCTACAGATTTCTCGTTAGATAAGGATATTTTGTGCTCAAGAGAAAAGCACGTCAGTTCTCAGAATGATGGATACTTGTTTCCTGATCGTCATGCGCTAATACCACAGTCTTCAGTAACGTCGAGTCGATCAAGGAAAAGGTACCTTAATTATGTACTAGAGATACCTTTCTCCTGATCGTTGTTGACAAATCAGTCAAAGTCCGTAGAAATCCATTTCGAGGTCCTGGAAAAAGTGGCAAATACTTTAAGAGGCAGTAAGGGGGGGGGGGGATTGCGCGAAAAACCGGAGAAACAGCCCACAATAAGTACAACTCTTCCCACCAACCCATCCAAAACAATATCCCTAAGGGAAAAAGATGAAAAGCTCCTCCCTTTCTAATCACTATGAATGACCTAACAAACAATGTCAGCTTTCCCCAAACCAAACACCTCTTCCGAATGACTTCAGTATCTCCCTACTAACCTTCAAATCCCCATCGAGCAGCAAGCTTACTCGAATTAACTTTTGAAAAAGTCTCCAAAAGGTTATCTGACCGTCAGTTTTGATTTTCGGCAAGAAAACAGTCATGATACTGAAGTTCTGTCTCTTCTTTCTCCCCGTCTAGAGAATTTCACAACTATCCCAATATTTTCTGCCAGATACCCAAGTCTCACCGTCTACTGCAAAACCTCTGGGACCCCGTCATCAAAATCTTGAAAGCAATTCACACCACCATACCGGCTGTAACTGCAAACTCCTCCAATTCTTCAACAGTCTAATGCGTTTCCAACTGAACTACGGTTCTCCAATTTACATCCATTTCAACGAAACAAACTTTGAATTGCTGGACTTCATTCTATTTACCGGGTTCCAACTTGCTCTTGACGCGCTTTGCATCAGCCCTCCACTCAGCTCACTCGCTGAGGCAAGTGCCCCTCCTTCTTACACTTACTGATAACTTTCTAGCCTCAACAACCGAATACACAAATCTTTTGGAATGCTCTCAGCCCATGTAATTTACCCCCTCGGTCGCTTTGATTCCATTTAGGCACTCATTTCAAACTGGGAAGCTTACCTTGGTAAACCGCTATCCCTGACATTAGCCAGCCGACTTCATAATACCAACAACGCATCAACAAAATCATTACTCCAGAATTCCCCTCCAACCTTCTCTGCCACACGGACAAGTCCAATCGGGACCCATTACCGGATTCACAGTCTCTCATCCTTCTGTATGAGAAACTCTGCTTCCATTTTCACCGTCGAGCTTACCGCAACTAGTATATCCATCTGCTTCTCCTCTCCCCGCAAATTTGTTATACTATCTGATTCTCTCTTATCCGTACTTGCTAAACAAGACCGAATTCTGTCAATCCTATCGTCCAACGAATCCTCTTTTCTTCCACTTCCATTAAATTCTTCCTCATACACCATTTCCTTTCCTTGGATATCGGCACACATCGACCTTAAGGCACATGCGCAGTGGACCTTGCCGCAAAGCAGTTGTGACATGACTGACCATTTTTATGATCTCGAATCGTATTACTGCTCCCTCATTCTCTCCTCCTGGCATGACAGCTGATCTTCCTTATACTCGAGTGTACTCCCGATTCATTGGAAAAACTTTGTTCTACTTCGAACCGCCCTTCGCGGCGCGAATTGAAGTCCTCCAAGCCATACTCGTCTCACTCACTCTTTTCTCTTTTCACCCTTCTCACCCCCTTGCTCGTACATTCGGCTCCACCGTTCTATCTCTTCTTGTATCAGAAGCTTCCTCCATAAAGCACGCTACCTAACGCGAATGTGACAATAGAAATGATGGACAGTTAGAATTGAAAGAACTAAAACTATTTTCCTTTACTATACAGAGATTGCTTTTTAAAATTCTATAATGACATCCAACGAAACGCAATCGATAGCACTAGAAAAATCATTAGTTGATTGAAGACTATGCTTACCATGCTGACTCTTCGGAAGACGAGCCCCACATAAAATCATTTGCAACAAATGGGAGGATAGTATCTTGGTCTAGAGGAAGAGGTAGTAGTGAGTTCTTTGAGGTAAGTCCGTCTATTTCATCGGACGAATGCATCAATCCTTCAAAATCGAGGAAAGGATCTCCACTGCTGTGTAACGGTGAATCGTCGTCACACAATGATGGTATACTGCAGTCTTCAGTCTGTAAAAATACGAACAAAACAAATACATGAAAGATCAATAAAAACAAAAACTTTGTTGCTAGCGGAGATGTTGAAGCTCTACCCAGATTACAATCCACTTGCGGTGTTCCATAATACATTACAGTAACCCTCAATTGTGATGTAAGTTTCTAGATCACTTATTGTAGCTCAAGGGCATTGTTTTCCTCTCAGTTAATCATCATCGCCTATCATACTACTGATCAATACGCTTTTTGGAACACAAAAGTGTGTTACTATAGCACGTTATCATCGAACATTACGAAGTAATCTAGAAGAAGTCGAGATAAGAGAAGACGAAAAAACACACGAAAAAAAAATTCGAGATACATCATTCACGACTTCGAAAACAGAAATAAAAACGCTGTTCAACGCGTTGTTAAGTTATACTAGCTCGTAAAATTTTTATAGCTAAATCCAGCCAAGAATCCGATACAAACAAGCCTATCTACCGTGAGATATGTTACCTTTGGTTCTTTTTGCACGTCCGAAGGAATTTGTGCCAAAGTAATGCTACATTTTTAGATGAACCGCAAGATCGATTATCTGCTGTATATAGGAAGTGAGAATGACATATTATATCAAAATGACGATCTGTAGGAGAAATCCAACTTCTGGTATAGAGCGATAAAGGGTGAAATAGAACAATTGACAACAGATAATTTTGAGATTCCGAGATATTTTTAGAATTATTTGGTATCAAGGATACACGTTATAATTTTTGCGAATATTTCGTATTCATTCTTGTTGCAAAAATAGGCTAATAAGAACTTCTTTTCACCGATTCTTGCAAAGTATGCTCGTGACTTCATTGAGGGGTCAGAATTTAGGTGGTAGTACATGTGCAGTTGAGCTCTAATGGGCTGTGAGCTTAGTCTTCATATCAGGAAGAAAAGAAACATCATGTTCAGATAGAAACTGAATACAAAGAGCGGAAAAGGTCACAAGATAAAGCCACAAAAATATGAAAGATTGTAGAAAGTCTTCCAGCTCCAATGCGCTATCCATTTTGTTAGGGGAATTACATGTTACATCCTCAGAAAACGTCCGCGATCAGGAGCTTCTGTGAACTTCGTGACGTGACGTTGTGACGCTTCATGACATCATCAATGACATTGACCTACTTTAGGGACTTGAAAAATTTAAAATCTAAGAGCCTCGCCAACTCATTTTCTGAGGGGGAATTTTCGCGTCAACGTGATCGCGTGCGCGTTCAACTTATTGTGTCATCATTTTCAAGACTCGGAAACTAGGCTATACATATATGATAGGAGGAGGACCAGGGAGGTCGCAGCAAAGTTTTGGTTTTGATTTCGATAGTTGATTAAGATCGATCATTTCGCGCAATACAAACATCCCCTCATTCACCCTGAGACGCAAATTCGTACAACTCATTCTTGTCTAGGGACGAAATCGGCCGTCAGACCGTGAAAGGAGCAAAAGTAGAAATTTTATCCGAGTCCCAAAGTAGGTCAAGGTCACTGATGGTCGAGCCGATCAAGGGCTTTACGTTTGCGGTAGCAATTCTCCTTATGGAGGAGCCTTTCCAATTCCTTACGGAAGCTGTAGCCACTGGATTAACCAAAGTTGATTCCCCCAGCTGTCCCTTATTCCAAAACTTCAAATGCTCCGCTATCCTCAACTTCATCTGGCGGCCGGTCTCACTAATGTGAAAACCCCTACAATCCCTACATTCCATCTTATAAACCCCACTCTTCTCATCAACTGGTATAGGATCCATCAAGCTCACAAACAACCCTTTCACAGGGGTAGGGTTGTACAATGCTGGTATGAAACCAAACGGATGAAGAGCCCGACCCAATTGGAAAGAGAACTTCCCCTGGAAAGGGAGACTGATCCAGCGCATACGACGATCTCGGATCGTGTCTCGGGGGAGAGAGGAGGTGGAATCAAGAATTTTTCAAGTAGTTTTCCTCAGAAGCATCACGTCGACGTCAACATCATCTCTATACTTTCTAGCCAGGTGATTTATAGTTGACAATTCTTTTTTGGCGGGAGATCCACCATCCCTTTCGTTACTGGGGGCCCTCAGAGAAATTCTGTCCGCGTACGCATAACGCTATTGGACGTAACGCTGAGGGCTTGCTCTTCTATAGTTCTCTACAAGACTTTAGAAAATTCGTGATCCTCTTGACCCTGTTTGCGGAAACTTGGAGAAATTCCCGGTTCTTCTATAGTTCTCTATGGGACTTGGAAAATTCGTGACTCTTGTGACTCTTAACGCTGGAACTTGGAAAAATTTCTGGCTCTTCTATAGTTCTCTATGGGACTCGGAAAAATTCTCGCGAACGCGCAACGCTGAGACTTCGAGAAATTCCTGGCTGTTCTATAGCCCTATATGGGACTTGAAAAATTCTTGACCCTTATTGGCGGGAGACCTGTTATCTCTTCAGTCACTGGGGGCCTTCTCAGGAATTTTAACGCTGGGGCTTGGAGAAATTCTTGGCTCTTCTATAGCCCTCTATGGAAGATAGAAAAATTCGTGACCCTCTTGACCCTTTACGCTGGGACTTGGAGAAAAGGAAAAGCAAAGCTGAACTCATACAAACCAGTATATTTTTCGGTATTTACAAGCGAGAAGGGATAAATTGTAATCCACTTTGAAGATAAAGTATACGCTTACATTCTATGTAAACTAAAAATCTTGAACGCTCTGCCATAAGTCTTGCTCCTTGAGCAAGAGCCTGTAAATTTTGAAAGCAGCCTGACTGAAGGGAATACGAGTCTGTCTGTGAACTAAGCTATAATAAAAGTTGCCATCTTAAGAGCAACAGGACAGAATGACGCTCCGTGCATTAAGACATCCGTCGTATAGTATCTTTCCTGCATATTCCAAACTCATGGATACCCAAACTGACAGAGATCGATAAATCCAAAAAGTTGATGGAGGTTTCTCCTATTTCCAAGGTAAATTTTATGGAAGGGTAGCAGGAATTGAGATGCCTCAAAAACTCTCTAAGGAGATCTGGAGGACCAGTCCAAGTACACAGAACATCATCCACGTACCTGCGCCAATAGTAAATATGACTCAGTAACACCTTGTTTGAGGAAAAGAGATCAAATTCAAACTCGGATTTCGGAAATGAGGGAGCCTAAATGTGATCCAATAGAGATCCCTACTTCATCAGGGAATTCAAGAACTTCCCTTCGAATTTACAATAGTTTAAGTTAGGGCACCAACGGATATTTAACAGATCAATGAATTCTTGAAGTTGATCGTGAGGAATTAGCTTACCCATGCGCTGCATAGTAGTAGCTTTAGGAGTATTCGGGAAAAGACCAACGACATCAAACGAACAGATGGTCAAGCCAAGAGGAAGACTTACATCCTTCAGGACATCCGTCCAAGATAAGTTTGAGACTGAATGAGGACATTTGAAATCAACGCAGGACTTGAACCAACGGTCCAAGAATTTAGCAAGGCGGTTGGTAGGAGGTGAACGAGACCACAGGTCGCATCGGGGTATCGTTCTTATGCACTTTAGGCAAACCGTAAAGGAGGGGAGGTGTGAGGTTAGGAACCAGGAGGGCTTTTTCATCGCTTGAGTCTTAATAATAGCCTCACACTAGTAAATAACTCTCCTAACTTCTTTAACCTTACAATGGAAACTGAAATCCTCACTCTCTTTAGCACCACATTACCTGAGCACTTCCTGGGCCTTAGAAGCGTAGGCGGATTTCTCCATCACCACAACAACATTACCTTTGTCAGCCTTGGTGACGATTAACTCTCCCTCCTTGATCTTCCTATTTAAACCTTGGATCACTCCTCTTAATTCATTACTCATGCGAGGGAGGGGGGTATTGCGGACTCATTCGGCACATATTTTTGGGTGTTAACACCAAGATCAATTTGCACAGTAAGATCCGCAACAACATTTGCCAAAGTTTCATCCTGGGGTGGGGGGAGGGGGGGACTTCGCCCGTTTGGTTTTAGACCAGTGCTCTTTGATGATATTATCAAACATACGTATTCGCCATTTTTTCGATAACCTAAAAAGAATTTCTACACACTTTTACCAATTGGTCAATAATAATGAATGGTATCTCTCGCACGAGGAACTGAGGCACTTTACCCTTGATCGACTCGAGTTACAGGAGACCAAGGTATCAGCTCAAAACGACCAGGAGAAAAGTATCTCTCATATGAGTGACTAAGGTACCTTTCTCTTGAGCACAAAAAATCCGTATTCGACGTAAAATCCGGAGAGAAATCTATGTTTTCGAAGGAGCACAAATCGGTTGGCATCCCTGTTTTAGACCAGCATTTTACAACCCTACCACTGTGAAAGGGTTGTTTGTGAGGTTGATGGATCCTATACCAGTTGATGAGAGGAGTGGGGTTTATAAGATGGAATGTAGGCATTGTAGGAGTTTTTACATTGATGAGACCGGCCGCCAGATGAAGTTGAGGATGAATTTTTGGAATAAGGGGCAGTTAGGGGAATCAGCTTTTGCTGATCACTTCATCAACAGTGACTACAGCTTCCATGAGGAAGGTGAATTTCTACCGCAAACGTAAGGCCCTTAAACACTAGAAATAATTCGTCACCTCAATAATGATGGAATTACGGTACTGAACACGTACACTCCGGAAGATGGACTGATTGAACTTGCCTATGATGCACACCGCGACTTGTCATTTGACCAACCTTTATGATCTCATTCTTTCCTCCGTCTTGTCAGTTGCTTTCATTTCGTCCCTGAAGATGGTTGTTAAACCAAAAGCGCTTGTCGTTTAATTTTTTCAGCGATGATAGAAAGTTTTACTCTCCCTTTTGAGTATTTCTTCGATAAGAAATATCTAGTTTTTGAGTCAACTGGTCATAAGAGTAGATAATAGTTGGCGAACTTTTCCATCGGAATAGGTTCTGCCTCAAAATTTATTGACAATCTCGCTATGTACTTATACATCGTGATTCGACTCTCCCTTCCCTCTACCTCCATCTTCCGCTCTACCTATTCTTCATTTATTCGTCCGTCTTCCGCGTTCTCAAGCCGATCAAGAAAATACGTCAAAAGCGCGAAATTAACATCGATATTGTACGCACCTGTGACAACATGGGAGATAAAGGTCTAGATGAAGGCTCCAAATCATCTCTATAGCTAAAGAACGAATTCGGCGACGAAGGTAGATATCCGTCTCCCGCTTTATTGTTCGACAACAAGTTGCAATCCGATAATATTATATCATCCAATATATCTGGCAACACATACTCAATGGGAGCTTCATCTAAAGGAACGCAGACGTCACCAGCAGTGGGCGCCAAGTGCGTCAAGTCTTCCGGATCTTCTTTCAGCACTGAAAACGGATAACAAAAAATTATTACCTACATCATTATTTATTCGAAAGAAAAAAAAGTCTAAAAATTAGATGAGAAACATCGCGTCGTATCAATTTTTCGCTTCCCGGAGCAATTTTTCCTCGTGCTACAAAGTCGAGGGTGTTTTAGAACGAAGGAAATATTTTTTTCAAGGAAAACGCGTGCATTGTAACGCAAGAATTTTGGCACTCGGTATTTTTAAATACTTTCCGCTAATGGAATGCGACGTTCGCGCAGAGAGGAAAAACGCCTGGACAATGCGAATTTTTAATCGACGACTACTCGATTACACGAATAAGTGCGTACCTAAGCCTATCAGATAGGTGACAAGGAGCAAAGTTCCGTACAAACTTGCCACTACGCATTACCGATAAATGGATTAAATAAACGTTAACACACTTTCTCGAACTCATCGCATGAAGTCCAGAATGTCAAAATATCATCCTGACCAACGTCACGAGCGTATAAGTTACGCACTCCTCGAGTGTAAAAACAGGATTTGGTTTATTTGAACTACTGTCGATCGACTGTACTTGATAAGAATTCTTTTCTCGAGAGGAGCTCGAAAAGTAAAGGTAACACTAACGAGGAGCATTCGATCAATGATAGGTGTTTCCATTCGGTATTATTAATATGCTCGTTATTTCCTTCGCCGCTCTGCTATCACGGCCAGAAGAGCACTCTGAATAATTAAAGTAAACACACGTAGGAAATCTTCTTAAACATTTTACTACTTGGCAACATTCATTTTTCTGAAAATAGATTTCCCCACCTCGTCCAGATATTGTACAGAGTGAACCGTAAGATAAAAAAATACAGTACAAGCATGTCAAGAGTGCGTACGTGGAATTCGCGCTGCCAAAAAAACCTATACAAAATGGACAGAGCTCAATGAATGGAAGTTTAGAGAAAGAGAGAAAAAGGAAGAAGACGATAGAGATATTTGATACAAGACAGTTCTTCATCAACTCACATTTTATACTTCACCGCAGCCCCTTCCCCCTTTCACAACGCACTCCTCACACTTCTTCGTCCATTAATGGAAATTATTTACGAAGGTTGTTCTACTAACCAACAGTTTCCTAATTAACAACTCGACCAGCCTCTACTTCTACACAACTTTCAGCAAACAAAACACTAAAAAAAAAAATACATACGTCAGGAGGAAACAACGTTAAAATTGTAATTTCGTTTTTATTCTTTCTTCGAACTCGGAAAAAAAAAAAAGTCGACCAATTACACGCAAATAACATCTTAACAAATATCATACCAACGCAAATATATTCAGCGTTATTTCAAAATCCCATTCTCGAAAAAACTTTTTTCAACCTGGAATTTGAATATGAGAATTGTAAATTTCCCGATAAATACGCGGGCCAATAATTCGCGCTGGTAGCTTTTTATAGTCTTCACTGGCAATAGATGACGAATTCCCTCTGATTGCCCGAGTATCTCGAAAGCTAGAGAAGGAAACGATGTAGAATTTCCTTTCGAAAGTTCAAACCGCGAATAAACCTGCGAGGAATGAAGTTAATCGACAACAACAAACGTAAGGCGTAGTCGTATGAAAGAAAATCGAAGTCAAACTATAGCAGGGAGTGTCCGCTTTATTTTCTATTTCTAATCCGAGTACGGAGACACATACTCGTATAACGCACTTTACCACAAGGACGTACGTCGATCCTGATTCGACTACATTTTTTTTAAACGTGGCATTTAATTACCTGTTACAAAATATTTTTCGCTTCGGAAGAATTTTCAAAAATAAAGTTTTTCCTCTTCGAATATTATGTCATCGTAAAAAAAACTTCGGATGTCTGACTGGAATGCTTGAGAGTATGCGACTACCGACACCGTACATTATTTTCCCTCGTACGCTAATAAAAAATCGGTCACAAAAACAACTTTCTTACTCAAGGCCACCAAACATTATCCACTCGGGGGAACAGAAGCGTAATCGTTTACAATGATGAAGAAACCTACAACCTTCAACAGCGAATATCCACGTGTTATGTAGATACCTACAACGAAATTGAAATCAATTTCAAACAAGGAGATGATCTGGCTCGTCGTTTTCCTCCACGTTTGGCAATAGGCCCACTTAGCTACCTCAGTCTCTACACCCTCAACTCCAGAAATGGTCAATTTTACTAGTTTTCATGGAATACAGATTATGGACATAGTAGAATTTGATTCACCAAAGATGTTTTTTTGTGAGAAGGGAACAAAAAAAATTGATAACAGAAAACTCTTCGTATTGTACCATGCCTCAACTGGCTACGATTATCCATGATTTGAAGGAGGCAGACGATGGTGCGCCTCCTCAGTAGGTAGAGGCTTCCTTAGCTCCGTCGTCGAGAGGAAAACTTTCTGATCTCCAGATCGGGTAAATTTCTAACAAGATAATGCGCAAGAAGAAAGTCAGTCGTTTCTAGCTAAGAACACCTACTGAAATTATCTTCAAAAATATGACCTCAAAGTATTCTCTGGCCGAGACAAGCTAGTAGCTTCGAACATAGAGATACATGGAATGCGTGTATCACGTTTCAGTTGACGCCAACATTTAACGTGGCTCCTTCTCCTCCTACTGTGTTAAACGTCCATATGTACCTCGGCTCCTTATTTTGGCTCGTCATTCTAAAACGATTCCCGCACTTCTCGTCACACGCATTTTTTTGGAATGACTCCACCCACCTCGTTGATCATGATTTCAATATTTCACTGATGACAATCGTTACACGCATTCCATGTATCTCTACGTTCGAAGACTAGTAGTCGATTAAAAACACGAGCAATCTTCAAAAAATGGGTCTGAAAAGATTCTCCAGGACTTACTGTCTCATACTTTACGGACTATTGAACTTAATTAAGGCAGTAAAAAGAAGTTCGTTTGGAAGCGGCATGGTCACAACGACTCTTCGAACCAATTGGAAGCATAATTTCGACAACCCAGAAAACAAACTATGGCGGGCGATTGGCCCAATTATCAATCATCACACTCACATATGTAACCAAGAAAGAGGGGAAAAGAAAATTTAGAGACCATTACAGGCTTGCAATGGCAGCGGGGAACCCGCAATCTCCCTGGTCTTCCTCCTATCATATATAGTCTAGTTTCCGAGCCTTGAAAATGATGACGTAATAAGTTGAACGCGCTCGCGATCACGCAGGCGCAAAAATGCCACCTCAGCAAATGAGTCGGCGGGGCTCTCCTCAGTATACAGTATAATAGGCCTGATATTATGAAGGCTTGAAGTTGGAATTTTTCCAAGTCCCTAAAGTAGGTCAAGGTCATAAATGACGTCATCAAGCGTCACACGTCACGCAGTTCACAGAAACTCCCGGACGCGGACGTTTTCTGAGGATGTAATCCCCTAACACAATGGACAGCAGGTTCCCTACTAAAATCAGCGAACAAGGACAGTTGGCGGGACACCAGAGGACGCACAACTCAACTTCGAGAGGGAAACTTACCTAATGGAGGGAGTAACCGGACATCGATAAAATGAGATGAAAAGCATATAGGCGATTAATTTACTGCGCCGCAGGACATGTACTATTTCAAGTTGAAGATTATTAGGGTCATATTCGGTAAGATATCGAGCGCTAAACCGTGCCACGGCTGCCAAGACGCGATGTAATTGTCAGAACCTCATCAGACAATAATGTTCACACTTGGTGAGGGGATGCGCCTACTTACAACATCTCCACAACCAGGAGCCTTCGGGTTTTGACATGTTTCATGTCCTTCCTCTACCCCTACCTTGATTTCAAAGTCTGCATTCGGGCGTCCTTACTGCTCTCTAGTATAGGAATAGTATCCTAAATTAAATTTATACTAGACCAAGAAGGGAGCGAACTATTGGATCGAGTGAGCCCCCCAAAAGCTTTCAGCTTGAATTATCCTGAACTAAGCGAATGATCCTTCCCCCCTCCCTCCTTCCCACCCAAAGCTATCAGCCTGAAATACTGTAAACTAGACCCATACTAGATCAGCGAGTGAGCCTCCGAAAGCTATTACCTCGCGGGATATTCAGAAATTTTCGAGTGTCCTTCCCCCTCCTCTTTCAACTCATTGCTCCGTGAGTGATACAGAAATTTGCAAGTCCATTCCACGAGTTCATCTCCCCAGTTCATTTTCGACATTATACGGTCAGGAATTTGAGGTCTTTACCTCTACCCTGATTTCAAAATCTGCGCCCGGGCGTCCGTACAACCATGCCCTTGAGCGGAGCGAGGGAGCCCCTGAAAGCGATTACCTCGTGAGTGATTCAGAAATTCGCCCCCCCCCCCCAGTATATTGACATGAATCATATCTTTTCTCTACCCTCTAATGTCCGAGCGTCCGTACGCATGACCTTGCGACTCGGAAAATTTTCAACGTCGAATCTCAAACCTACCCCTGATTCCGTGCAAATGACCTTGGAACTTGAAAAATTTTGAAATCCTGATCACTACCCTGATTTTGAAATTATCATGCGTCCATCCGTGCAAACAAAATCCTAGACCTATGTTCGACTGAAGCCTTCCATTATAATAGCCCTGAATCAGGCTGCTCCAGCAGTACAGAGCCTTCATTATATAATTAGACGAATACTGACCTATACTAACAAAGATCAAAACAAGGTTCCATACACAGTATACTAGATCCAAGCGGCCAAATGACCAGACCTCTACTAGGCTAAAGCCTTCATTATACTGGGCCTGAATCAGGATGCTGCAGTAGGAACAGCTTTCAAGTAGACTTATACCGCCACGAGTGTGTCCTCTGAAAGCTATTAGCTTAACATATTCTAAAGTAGACCAAGAAGGGTGGCGAACGAGCGGATCGAGTGAGTCCTCCACAAGCCATTAGCCTGACCTATTCTAAAGAAGACTTATTCTAGACCAAGAAGGGAGCAAACAAGCGAAGTATGCTACCTTATAGAAAACATGGAACATAATCTTCACTCATTTGATTTTGCCAGAAAATTTTTTTAGTCTCACATATTAGTAATACAGAGCGGCTTCGGCTAGTGACCTCTAAATTAGTAACCTTTATATTTTGTAAGGACTATGGAACAACACTTATAAAGTTTCGCATTGCACATCTCACAAATGGAGACACCACAAAAGGTAGCACGGCCCTGATAGAAACGAAAGAGCCGAAACTTTTTCCACTTGTAAATAAGAGACAATCTCAATATTTGGACGGCGCAAGTAAGCCCCAGCCATGGCCACTAACCCAATGATGTGCCCCGCAGAGCAGCACTCGCACAGTCGAACTGAAGAATTTCTGCGAGACGACGGAAGATATTGTAATAGATTCAGCCTACTTCAACCCCTCATCGAGAAAAGATAAGGAGACGACGAATAGCAATCAATTTCCCGTAACATGACCACAGATGGTCATCAAAAAAGGTAGGAGTTTGAAAGATATTGATGATGGTCTTTGAGCAGAAGAAGTCAGGAAAGAGGAGAGAAAGAGGAAAAAAAACTAATAAGAGAGAGATGACTGAATAAACTTCATGTACGTAGATCTATTCGTACTGGCGAAAAAGGATAAATTCTCTACACCTAGTACCTATAAATTATGAGCACAATACGCTACTTAGTACTTCAATAAGATTAGCGAAGAATCAGTCTAGATTCAGACTTCTCCATTTCAACTGGTAGGTTTTCCTGCAGTACAAGCTTCAGCTTTGATGCTCCCGTTACAAAATGAAAGGTCACCGAGGCTTTTGACCGCCACTTTTGTACAGGAAGTTTCCTATTTTCAGTTCCCAACGATTGGGAATTAGAAGAAGAAAGAGAGTGAGAGAGAGACTCAAATATTTCCAGTTAAATTCTAGAAACGGCTTAACTAGTAAGAATTCCGGCACAATTCAGCAAAATTCGCGTATACCATTAATTACGAACTGCGAACTGAACCGCAAGGAGGGGGTGCAGGCAAGAGCAACGGGTGTGTGAAGATGAGATGCCATGAATATGTATCGAATGTCTCAAATTTTGTCTCTCACGTGAGACAGAAAAAAAACAGAATTGTGAAATTCAGTTTTCCCGTCATTTCTTGAGAAGAGAAAAAAACAAATGAGAGACCTTGAAGTACAAGAAATACGAAGTACAAAATTCTGACACTAATGCCGACCTCTGGATCCATTTAGATAGAAGGGAATATTCCTGCAGCCATATCAAACTTCGACCCAATGAGGATGACAGAAGATGGCAGCGTGAATTCTGGGACTTTTTAAGGCAGAAAAAACACAAAATTTTGAACTAGATTTTATTTTATTTATTCAACGACATTATTTTTTTACTCATGGCAGCCCAACAGACGAATTAACCACTGCTGGTCACTATTCAGGGTTCTTTTGATCTTGATGGACAGATGGCTTATGAAATGAAATCCGTTAGAACTCGCGCTACACGCAGATATCGCTAGCATGATTTCCGAGGATTATATAGAAAATGTATATATTTTTTCCGTTTGGAATTTCTTTAATCGCATCGCGAAGCTGATAAGTCTTTCTAATGACATGAGAGAGGGTAGAAAAATGATTTCGAAGGAATCTGATAATATTCACGTGTCGACGTGAATGATTAAAATGGAAGATACAAGTCGATGTGACGATTATCTTCATTCTCACCACGTGTGTAGATAAGACACTGCGGATCTTACTTCTTTCCGTGCTAATTACCCGTTCTAATCGATTCGTTTACGATGAAACTTTCTTCAAAGAAGTCAATACACCACATCCTGCCTGAGTTGCGAGTTCGTTTCCCTCGCCGGAGAAATACTCGATACTTATCAAGGTAGAGTACTTTTTTCTTTGTCTCTAGAAAAAACCTGTTTCATGGAACGAATTGGGTTTCGATAATGAGAGAATTGGAAGCGAAATTTTCACGACTCCCTCTTTTGTCATACATGGCTCGATATTCGAAATTTTCCAATTCCAACTCCTTCGATCATTGAAACTTTTTCATGTATCCTTCCTATTCATGATTGAAGAGCTCAAAAGTCCACATTTTTTCCAAAGCGGAAAAGAAATAAGAATGGGGAAAAAATTAGGATAGATCAGTTTTTGCCGGATGGCGGGTCGCCAAATTTTTCAAAAAGAAAAAAATCATATAGAACAAGTTTCGCGCAGAAAGTTGAAATCCGCTACTTCTAGATCCATCTCCAGTTGAACGTTCCATATACGGTTGGTTTTCGAAATTCTAAAATTTTTCCAATGAAACGTGAAAAAAAAGTTCATTTTTGAAATGTTGAATCAAAGGCATGAATTCAGTTTTATGATCTGATTTATTGATTATTCTTGGAGCGACGATGATGTTCTCAATTGGAAGGTTTTGAAGTTAGTCACTAAGATGGAACTAGGAAGTTTTGAGAGCTTTATACCTTCGGTGCGCTTAACTGCAAGTAGCTTCCCCCGCAAAGACCAAACAAGAATGGTGGGAAGTAGAAGAGGTCATAAGAACACCGCACTGGGAAAAATCTTTGCATTACGTTCTACATTATTTAGAATTTCCACATTAATATATCTTTTCGCCTTTTCTTGTCACCTCGTTACTTTCACACCTTCTTATTTGTAGATTACCAAAGAGGGTTACAAACAAATTTGTAGTCTGTAATGATCAAACTTTTTCACTACTTTTTCCGTCCTCCCAATTTTTTGCTACACACTATCATTTGAAGATGTAGTGAATTAGAGAGACGTAGTATAAATGAATAAAAGGAGATTATGAAAATGAGATTTGTCAAAAAAAAAATTCAATCACGAACTCATCCACCTACGGGCGATATTTAAAACACACCCACACACGCGTGATTCTGACAACGAAGAAAAACTTACATCGGCGTAATTTGTAAAGTGACCACAACCACGTTTACAACGACTATATTATTTTATATTTAATGCATTTTTTGTCCATGTACCATTCTACAGCAAACGCGCTTTTTTAATTGAACGCGCTGACATCTAAAAATTCTCAAATGATTCTTTAATTATAATTCTACCTTCGCTGGCTTGTACCCTGCCAGAGATATGGGATGTGAAAAATGCGATGAAGGATTACGCAATTGAAAGCGTCGCCTAATGATGGGCCTATCTCAAGGAAAACGTCTCGAGGAAACGCGTGCGGAAATTTGGAATACTTTACCGATAAGACAATTAGTTCTAAAGTGTTGGTTGATGAATGAAGTGAGTAATAGTTTGTTCTAGATCCAAAATCAAGACAAAACGCGGAGACCAAGTCAGACCCTCATACAAATAACTTTCTTTCGCTATTTTTGCGCGAAAAAAATTATCGTAACTATTGAAAATTTTATATCTTGTCAAGTGACAAGTGAATTTATCATCGATATTGTTTCAAGACCATCAGCTCTAGATAGACAATCGAGAAAAACAAGTCTCTCTTGATGACATCACATCCCCGGAGTTTCCTCCTTTACAGCCCCATATCTACAGCTCATCCCAATCCCCTCCGCCTCATACAGGTAGAGCTCACGACACGAAATTTCTTCCAACTCCTTAACTAGGTCAAGGCCACGCCTGCCTCTTACACCCTGAATACAATCTCGTCTGCTCTTCTCCTCACCATAATACCGAAGATATACCTAGTTAGATCTCTTTTACCATCGGAACTTATAGCACCTATCAAGCATCACTTCCACGGAGAAGAAGTAAGACCGCTAGAAAAAGACATCAAGCACACTTAGTAAAAGAAACCGATACAGTGTAAGCTCAAAAACATGGTCATTAGGTGCAAACAGGTAATCAAAACCATGGAATATGATACAAGACAAGAACCGGCAAAATTGGGGAAAGTACTGTTGAACACGGAGAATATGAGTCGAACCATTGAGCGAAAACAAGTAATGCGGAGAAAGGTCGCAAACCTACAGAAAAAGATCCGATAGAACAGCCTGATCTTGAAAACGGCAAGAGGGAAGTAATGGAGAAGGACGAATACACACGTGAAGTGGAGTCGTGCGAGGCAAATAATGGATCCCCAGAGCTGAAGAAGGATCCGACTCTGGGCAGCGATTACGACCGCTCGATAAAAACCCGCGAGCGGCGTCACGTTTATATCACCTCATTTAACGCCATGTCTTGAGGTCTCGATAAACCCGTGATAAAATTTTTACCACCTTTGTCGAGCGGTCGTAATTGAAGCCCTGGAATACCAAAACAGACTGAGAACTGAAATAGAAGAAGCCGGTGTCACCAAAATTCAAGAGGCTTGTAAAACTCCACAAAATGAATCGTTCAATGAGACCACTATGTTCCAAGATCGCAAAATCGCGGGTAGAAAGAAAACTTCCAATCCGCATTTGAAACAACAAGGAGCTGATAGAGGGATTGAACAAGTTGGTAATAAAGAGCAACTATAAAATGGTATCCTTGGACGTGACGAGGAGGAATTTCTCACCTTACGGCAAAACAACAGACGCCATGGGAATCATTGGGAAACTGGAAAGAAACCCATGACACCAAGCAGAGAAAGTACTCCGGGTCAGTGCCTCACACAGGACAGAAGCATTCAGTGGTAATGATGAACATAAGGGTGTCCATAATAGCCCACTCACAGTGAAGAGAATAAGCAACGACCAAACGAAGGAAAAGGACAAGGGAAGCTTAAATACACTTAGTTGCAAACAGTGCAAGGGCATTTACATTGGACAAAGTTCATCACCAGAAAAAAAGGAGCACGAGATGGCAAGTCTCTGTTTGGCAAACACTGCAATGAAGAGCAGCACAATCCTGAAGGAATATTCAAAGTCATTTATGAGACACCACTTGAAGAGAAGAGAACTCTGAAAACAGAGACTGCAGAGGCAAAGAGAAAAAAAGCTGAAGCCTCTCATCAAAGTTGAGAGTGGACGATTATTTAGTCTTATGATTGGACGAGACAGGAAGGACAATACCGGCCAATACGATAAGAGTAAATCTCGTGGCGAATAAAAACGTATCACATAAGCAGATGGGCCAATCATAACGTAGTATTGTTCCAGCCAATCAGATTACAGCGTTGGACTATTAAAAACCAATGTTTTAATTTTACAACAGCTGATAATAGGGTAACAACAACCGAAAGTGCTCTCGTAAACTAATTAATGAAGTAGAATACACTTGAGATCTTTTCAATCACGTATTTCAGATTCAGTACATCAAACATTCACACCAGCGGAAAATTTATTAGAAATATTTTATTGGGTGGAACACAAAGAACAGCCTACTGTTCCATTGAAGTATTTTAACAAATTATTAAGTTCCAATAGCCTCGAAGGGCGAAAGAATTAAAACCTCGATTTACTTCGCGGTTCATCTACTCATCAGACATTACGAAATTCACGCAATACAACGTGAATAATACCTGATTATAATTTTTTCGAAACGTGCACGTTATCGTAATATTTTACTTCACTACGTAGTCTACGTAGGTATTCTACACTCGAAACTTTCTTGAACTGATAACAGCTGATAACAGTTTTCTCACGCGGCGACCATTCTAAAGTCATTTTCATACAATTTTACTCGTGCCAACACAATCGAACTCGTGTACCACATACGTGTACCTACCTATCTGTAAAGTGCGATTACAGTCTGATTTGGACTAAAGAAAAATTGTTCTCCGATTAGCACAGGTCGATACGAGATTATTCCCTCGATAATGAGTAAATAAGCTGCACAAATAACTTTTCAAACGTCAATTATAGGTGCAGCACTCTTAAGCAATATGAAGGAGTGATTTGTAATGCAAAAATGCGGAATACTTAGTTCATGATGGGAAACGAAAACACAAATCTGTTCGAGTTTTGATAATTCGGTGAGACGAGAGAAGAAAAAAAAACTCTTAA
Source organism: Aspidiotus destructor (assembly GCA_035079395.1). NCBI lineage: Eukaryota > Metazoa > Arthropoda > Insecta > Hemiptera > Diaspididae > Aspidiotus > Aspidiotus destructor. Next base: position 764,379 of record JAVHKZ010000003.1, on the reverse strand, counting down.
AAAATTCCATTCATTCCCAAAATTGACGCATTAATTTTTACGAACGTACTAGCAGGCGCCACGTTAATTGGGAGTGATTTCAATCTTCTCTTCTTCCTCTTCTAGATGATATTCATAAAAAAAATCGATCCATTGACGAAGGAAAATCACGAAATTTAGTATTCTCAGTTTTCAACACGTTACCTGCTACGTGCGATTGCGGTAACAGGAAAATCTGCTTACGTAATGTACACACTCAGGCGATGCCGACAAGATAAATGACTGACTATCAACGAAATAGAGAAGTATTCAACCGAAATATTCGCATTATACGTCGGAAACTGAATCTATAAAACGCCGCTGTACACGTTATTAAACGATGAAATTGCAGATTAAAGAAATCGATGCAGTTTTAATCAGTCGATTATTTTGTGCACTACATAAATTGAGGCATTAATTTAGATCGGGCACGCGCAGCTTGAATTCAGTACAGAATTTTAGAATTCATCCATTTCAATGTACCACACCTGCTCAACTTTGAGCCAAATTTCTTTGAACAAAAAGAGGAAATTTGAGAATTTGAAGACAGAGCAACACGTGCGAGAAAATTCAGAAGAAGAGCACGTGGAATAATATTGCACCTTAATCGCTGTGCGAGACCTCCATCTTTTCCGCCATCGGAATGATAACAGATTGCACACGAGATTGCGCTTCACACGTTCGAAGAAGAAGAAGAAATTCTTCTTTTCTTTTCTGTCGCAGGCACTCGATTTGTTGAAATGAAGTAACTTAAATTTTTTTAGTCAGTAAATTGAAGGGATGATAACGTAGCAATTAGAACAGAACCTCCATGCACCCTACGAGCCTCTTTCGGTACGTAAATATGCTCAACTTATTTGGTAGCCCAAATCAGCACTAATAATTGTAGCAAGACGTGAACGAATCTAACAAAGTACTCATTTCAAAACGTCGATAAAATAAAGAGTATACGGCATTCATCAACGTACATTTCTTCCGCGTCACGACAGCGACGAAGTGACGTTTACGACTCGCGAGACTCTACAAGAAGTCAAACAATTCACGTACTCACTCATAATGAGCAGTTCGCAATAAAAAGAATATTATGTATTCTTGATTAATGACTACTTAATACAGAGCAAGACAAGATACTTCTATCAAAAAATAAAAGTATAATTCAACCCTCTCCTCACTTGGATTTTTCGAGAACGACAATAGAGACTGTACCACAAGGGAGAAATATCGGTACTTCCTGGGTCCTTGCGAGGGAGATAGGTGGACGCAAACAACTAAAAAAAGTTCTGGAAATCGAATGATAGCCGATAAAAGGTACGAGAAATGTTATTCTTATACACGCAGGTGATGTCGCCAGATTAGAAAACCAGGATTGGGCCAAAACAAGGAGAAAGAGATTCCTAATATCAAAAGAGCAAAGAGAAGAACGCGAACGAGGTGGAGTGGAAAAACGAGGAGGCTGAGCACGGCGCGTCACAAAGTGAAATACCGGTAAACCGAACGTCAATAGAGGATTGTTGACGGGTTTGACCTACAGTCGAAAATAAAATTAAGACGTTCATTCGATGTCTGTTGAAATTTGGACGTCGTCCAAAATTAATGAATAGAGTAATGCGAAAAAATTCTCTGCTATGAGTCTATAGGAGGACTGTCCAGGAAAAACAATACATAAAATAGCCCAAGAAAATGAAAATCATTTCGATGCGGATGGCCCGCAGCAGAAAGTATTTAAGGAAATAGGGTGGAGACATTGCAAGGAATACTACGTACAAGGACGTGCTACTTCCTATGACACACTCTGTATCAGACGTACGCGTCTTGCTATCGGCATCTCTGCATCACGATTGGATACAACAATGGTCCAAACTTCCATCGCCCTCCTCCTTTTCCGTTCCTCGGAACTCACTCCTCAAATCCTCTCAAATTCTCAAATATTTTTGTTTTCATATATTTGCCAACTCTCCAATTTTTCATCATTTACAACCTGTTTATTCTTCCTCTTCTGGTATCTTTCTGCCTCTAATCTCTCAAATCCAATTTATATTCCTGTTTTACATTTCTGACTTCGGCAGTTTTATACAAGACAGGCAAAACTTTTCATGACAAAAAGTAAGAACGAAATTCCTGAGAAAAGAATAGAGAAGTGAAGCAAAAAAAGTATTGCAAGAAATTTTTTATAGTGATGAGTGTAATTTTCAGAGGATAACTCAGGGAATGCCATAGAGGAAAATTCATACTAAAGCGGGTTTTGACAATTGTACTCTCGTACTTTCCAACAATACAGCTTGTTCAGAGGGTAGGATAAATACGGTCCATTAATTACATTACCAGGGAACTTATTTCTCAGGGGAGGATTTAACATCCGCTGTTCGTAAAAACTGATCTACCCGAAGAAAAGGAGTTGGACTTCAGAAAATGTTCAATATCAAGCGATATAAGATAGGACAGGAACTTATATAAAGTTCGAATATCAAGCTGTACAAGACCTCTCACTGCACAGAGACCAACATGTCTCCTCTAGAGACACGTAGGGTAGCATTTTATAAACTTGACTCAAACTTCAATGCACTATATCGATTCTATCGATCATATTGAATCGATTCTACATCTTTTATCGACTTTCGATACGTTAGTAATGATAACGTCAACAGTAACGTCCGTCTCTGCCGGTATTTCTAAGCTTAGTATGAACCTTGGTTTCTGTATGTCAGGCTAACGAGCTGACGGACTCATATCGCTCCACTCGTTCGCCTGAACAGCCTAGTGTGGGCCTGTGGCATCATACTACGCCTCGCTTCCTCTCTCTAGCCCTAGTTTACAATATTATAATAGGAGTATGGCATAGGCTAGTTCATCCAAGGATATTAAAAGCTATAACGTGTAAACTATCAGAGATCGAAATTTTTCCAAATCACTAGAGTGAAGCCTACGTACAAAACCGCATTTCAACTCGAGTATCGCGAAAGCCCAGCATAGAGGGTGCAGGATGAGCTAGTTGGCCTAGCATGAGGCATATAAACCCCTACTACATAGCCTAGTATACTGTACGCTATGTTAGGCCCAAGAATAGCAAAGGGCGAAGTATTTTCGAGTCCGTGAAGTAGGTAAGGTCACTGATACTCGCGAAAAAATTTACCTAGGAATGGATTTTTGAGACTTTTGCGTATTCAGAAAACTGGCTCCTGGTCAGTGAGGAGTTGAAACTATTTTGAAAATGACCTAAAGAAGATAGGGAGTATAACTAGAAAATCTGCTGGCGGAGCCAAATAAAAAAAGACCATGTTTCATGTCTGCTGTCCTTTTACGAGGTTTTCATTCGTTCATTTTCATTGTTAACCTGATTTGCTTCATCATTGGTTGAGCGGCTCACGTGTTAGGTCTGAGGGCCAGATTCACCAGCGTTTGGTGTATAGTTGCAGTTAGGGTATCTCAAGCCGCAATAGCTTGTGGGTAGCTCCTCGAGTTGGTAGAAACCCTTTAAGGAATTTCAAGCTAGTAGCTATAGAGGAACTCTACTACGTGTCCAGTTTAGAATATTTTCAAACAATAGCTCTTGGATGGCACAATCGCTCCACTCTTTCACCCCGTCCTTGGTCTGGTATAAGTCTCCAAGCTAATAGCTTTTAAAAGCTTTGAGGCTAACTCGCTTTCCTGTTTCCCCTTCCCCCCACTTGGTTTAGTATAAGTCCAATTCAAGACTAGTAAAATCCTAGGGAGGTAGGTTTACATCAATTATAACTCTAGTTTGAGACTGCTAAAATACTAGTAAGCCTACACCAAGTTCAAGGCCAGGTCTAGAAAACGCCCAGTGGTCAGACCTCCATCCTTCTGTTCTGGGTCCAGTTCCAGGCCTATATGAAGAGGCTAAACCTACTATAGTAACTAGTTAAGGTCCAGTTCAATAGGGAATCCAAAAAAGAAATACAATACATAGAATACCTAAGCCTGCTAGTATAAACTGACTAAATCCCAGTATTTTCAGGTGATAGTTACAAAAATCCGTATCCGCCTTTTTTTTGTAAGACCTAAAAACAGATTTCTACGGACCTAGATTAATCCTGAAGGTATCTCTCGTATTAGCGACTGAGGTATTCTTTCCTTGATCGACTCAATGTTACGTAAGACTGCAATCTCGGCCTAGAACGAGCAGGAGAAAAGTATCTTATGTACCAGTGTCTAAGGTACCTTTCCCTCGATCGTCAGAAATCCGCACAGAAAACGAAAAACCTGCAATTTTTTTCGAGGACCAAAAATCCGTAGATATGGCAGCGGGCAAGGTGAACTCGCGGTGTAAACTCGCAAATTTTTGAATCACTCACGGAGTATCGAGGGTGAAGGGAAGGGGGGCACTCGGAAAATTTAGAATTAGGGGTCAGGGAAGAGTAAAGACATGAAACATGTCAAAAAATTTTCCTAGACCATTTTCTCAATGGTTGGAGGATAATCTTACTTATAGTTCAACGAAGTTTCCCTGACTTCTATCGATTTTCCCAGAACTTCGACTTTTCCCTGACCAAAGAGAATCCGTGACTTATCCTTAATTTCCCTTAGTTTTCGTGAAAATTGAGAAAAAATAAAGGAGTAAAATCAGAACAAAAATGTTTGGCAAAAGATTTAAAGAATTTTGAATGGAATGACTGCGATGAAGTACCTCGAAGTGACAAAAACAACGAAGATGAGACAGAGTAACTTTGGGAAGAAGACGAAGAGGAGTTTCTAAAAACGAGAAACTCAAGAACGGTACCTCAGAGAAAGCCACGGACTTGAAACGGCTGATAAGAGAAAAACATCAACCATAATTGCCGAGAAGCAATATTTGAATCAACGGTAAGATCAGAAAAAAAAAGGAGATACTTCAAAAAGATGACCAATACACTTTTTGATGGAAATGCTGGCGTTAACTACGTTCAAGAAAACCCCCTTCATAACGTCAGGCAATGGCCAAATAAGGTCATAGGCAGGGAGATTTTCATCGCTTCCTTTACAGTACTAATCGGATCCAATCTTGTGATGGTACATAGAAACAGACTTCAAGTGAAAGATTGAAAAAACGTTAGATGGCCTAGTTGTGAGAACGCGACCAAGAATTGGAGAAGCTAGAGAAAGGGTAGAAATTGAAATATCTGTGGACTCTATAAAGATGTAAAACAGTATATCACACTCAATACGGGTTTTTCGGAACAACGCAATGCTTTCTCATCCTATGATTAGTGATTACTCTACTAAAAAGAAAAGATACATAAAATTACGCTTACTTGTTAATCCTTTTTCATTGTCCGCGAAGCCGAGAAAACCTTTGTTCATGTCTTCAGTGAACGGTACAAACACCCCGACGGTCGCTGGCTTCGGTGTTTCAATATCGGTTGAAAATAATTTACTGGTAATGCTAACACGTTCCGGAAGCTTATTTATATTGAACTTTTCCGAGAGCTTTCTCTCCGCGTCGGTTGATTTCAACGAGGGCAGATTTTCGTTATTTTTACTCATTAACCAATCGTCATCCAGACGAGAGTTGGTACTTGTAACATTGGGCACAGACGACGATGAAGACGACGACGACGAGCAAGGCACAAGGAAATCGCTGACCGATAACAGTTGAACCTGTCTCGGGTTGCGAGCCGGCTTTTTATTCTTAAACGATGGCAAATCTCCAGCCGCGATTTTTTGATGAACGGAGATATTTTTCGGACACAATATCGGGTTGGTGCGTTCGTTATTGGTATCAGGTGGTGTGATAACGTTCGTTTCAACTTTAATCACGGCAGGTGGCGAATCCGATGTGTTGATAGTCAATTTTTCGAACAGGCGTTGCGGCGAACTATCACATGCGTTTGTTTCATTGATATTATTACTCGTCAGTTTCTTATCATTTCTAGACTGAACAATGCCAGTCGTAATTGCATTACTCGTCGCGTTACAATCTTTCTCTATCTGACACAACGAGTATATTTCATGCTTATTCTCAACGCCGCTAAAACAATGGGAAAAAAAGTATAAAAAATACCATCAACAACAATAATACAAATAACATTAACAGTAGGATTTAAGATAATTTATAATAACGTTATTGAGAATTTTTCGAAGACGAATGAATTTTAGTATTAGAATATTGACGTCGCACGCCACGAGGTACAGTTTTCAATTCTGCCCACAAGATACAAGTAGGAACTATTAGAATTTCTCTATCAACTGCTCAAAAAAACGGAAAAAAAGAATTTTCGAAATTTTCACGCCAGGTACCTACTACACAGTCTTCGATGCAGAAAACATGACGAGAATACTTATTATCGGAATTATAAAACGTTTTCTCTTTCTCAATTTTTCCGAAATTTTGGTAACCGGTTATAACAGCCTACGAATAAGTAAATTAGGTAATTATTGTTAAGTAAGTTGAAATCAGAGGGGAAAGCGATACGAGATACGAAATTTCGTTTCGTAAAACCACAGTCGACACCAAATAGATACTAAAATCTAAAAAGCTAACAATCTAAAGATCAACAAGAAATTAATAACAATTATAAAATTAACACATCAGATAAATATAATAATGATAAGCGTGTGTCTAACAACAATAACAACAAAATTTAACATCACTTGAACACATGATCAAAATTGACTATTGCGAATTTCTCGTGTTTCATTTACATTTAAGGTAATTAGGCGTGTCCGAAAAATATACCGATAAAAAAAATTCGAAACGAGAACGTCACCTCGAAATGCAGTGGAAAAATTGAAAATCGAAAGTTACGCTTACGGGTATACGACACAAGAATGTAAAAAATCAGTGACAAGAGAAGAAGAGTAAAACAAGGGAAAAAAATCGAACGTCCACATAACGAAAGAAAAAGCTCGCGAAAATCGCGGCACACTGTACTGAAAAACTTGGAACTTGAGTTATCTGAAATCGATCGGTTCGGCTCGACTCGGGAATATCCGCGCGCGCTCGGAAGGTGAATAGTCTGCACCTTATTTTACTCCGTCCTGTCTGATGGTAGACCTATCTTTTCTCGCTGGCGTTTCGTTCGCTCCCCACCAACCTAATTTTTTTTTAATTTTTCTCTCTAGAATATTTATGCAGAGATATAACTCGTTATTTTATTATTTCTTTTTGAAATGAGAAAGAGGGGAAATTTGTAACAATTTAATTACCGCACGTTGACAACAAACGACCAACTAGGCTACGACATGACAGACCGCACTTTACATACGATAATCAGCCAAAGCGACTGAACACGTTCGAAAGTAATCAGGTAGACGACTTGAAAACGTAATACAATAGGAACAAGTAAATTAAGCTGTTTTTAAGCTCTATAAATCGAAAGACCCAAGGAGTAACGAGGTGATGACGTTCACTGCACTGAAATCCTTCACAAATTTGCACTTTTTATCAAGTATACGAATATTAGATTTAGGTCAATCTATTTGACAAGAAAAATCCGTATGAGAATCGACGTTCTTATCATTTTCGGATTATCAGTCCTCCTTCTAGAGCAAAAATTATAATTCCATGGAACTGACAAAAAACAAGACCGCAGAAATTTCTACAAAATTCACAGATCGATCTTTCAAGATGGTTACTCTGATACGCTCAATCGATAAAAATCGCGCAAATATCACCGAAGTTATTAGAGGTACCCATTTACGTATCGATAGAATAATTTTCAGGCCTACAGAACACGCGATCGATATACACGTGCGAAGACGCTAAAAATACGTCGATATTGGGTTGAGTGTTATTCGTAACTTGTAAAATGTCATAAGCTGATATTTGTAACCACTAGCCTGCTCAACTTTAAAGTCATTCGAATACCGATAGCGTTGAAACTAAGAATAGGTCTCGATTTGAAAAAATATAACAATTCGGTTTAGTCGAAAAATAACTTTTTTTCAAAGTGAGTTCATTCCTGACAGTATTCTTTTAATCCTAGAGGTAAGTGAAAATCAAAGTCAAGCAGAATGCTTTTCTCACGTGTCTACACCATCGAGGAATAGAACCACGAAAATAAATTCCAACAAAAATACAAATTCGACAACAATCAATTTTAATACCGCGTCTCCTTGGACAATAGAAGAGCAATACTCTACATTGAAATTTTACTCTGTCTTCTACCTCCGACACCTATAATCTTATCATGAAACTAAATTGTTGCAAACGACGAACCAACGATGAACATTAAGTCAACTATTTGGGAAAATCCCGAACATTAACGAATTGTACAAGTCTATTTGAAGATTGTACTGGAAATCTTTCAGGAGAATTTCGAAAATACATCAAGTACATTAAACAGATCAATTAAATGGCCAAGGCCAATTCGGGTCTTTCGGAATAATCCAGAAACTGCCATTAATGACTGTCTGTGATTTTTTTTTTCTTTCCAAGAATGTAACTCGATATAATTTAGGGTATTCTCATTGTAAAAGAATTGAAAAAAAAAATCGTTTTCATGTTTCATGCACTGACCTGCTGCCGCAGAAGAAGACGGATATTTCAAAATTTCTAGATAAGGACTATGTATTTAAAAGAAAAAAAGAGTTGTCAGGTCTAACTCGAATACTTCTTCTCGAACAAACTCGAATGGAAACTTCGCCCACTCCGAATCTTGGTAAAACAACTAAAATAAATACAATTACAAAAACTGGGCTACTTTCTTCCTCGATAACACAATATCTTCACATTCGAAAATTTCATACTCTTTCCTGACTAAGGTTTTATGATTCTCATCATTACATCATCATCTCCTAAGCCGCCGGATGACATACCGGCGAGGGTCGACCCCCCTACAGAACGTCCTATTATGTACCGACTCCATGAAGATAGCTCGCGAAGAGCTGCGTTGAGGTGTGTCAGTGCCCAACGCACGGTCTCTACGCAGGCTCTTTGCATACTAACAAGTTTACATCAGTCTCTATCCCTGCTGAAGGAGACGGGTGGTGTTCAAAGAAAAGAAGAGATTAAAGACAGAGCAAGAGGCTTCATGGATTAGGCAGAAGGCCAGGCGCTGCTTGCTACAAAAATGGAAAGCGAGAACTGCTCAGAGTGAGCCAGGGAAATGGAAGACCTGTGTGTTGACACGCGACAGTGGCGCTCAGACCAAAAAATTCACAACCCTAAGGAAGCTTTGAAGTATTCGAACTTTTTCCGGCATAACTGACTATAATTTCATTTTCAGACCAAATTTCTGAAGATAATTAACCAATTGAGACGCAGGCAGTGAATACCCTTGGGTTCTTGAAAATGAGACTCAAAATACCGAGATTCCACTGCAGGAGACCCAAAGACAAATTCGATATTGGGTGAAAAAAATACCATAGTTTCCTTGCCAGTAGGCCGGAGGTTGGGCATAATTTTTCGCCCAGGCCCGCATTCAGATGCAACAAATATTCGGCTTGGCCTAGCTTGGCCTAAGCAAAGCTTCAAATTCTTTTACATTGGCCCGGCCAGGTCGAGCCAGGGCTCAATCTCAAGTCTGCTTGCCAGGCCATATTACTTGAGAAACTTCAAAAATTCAAACGAGGGTATGAAATACTTTCAAGTTATCGATGCTGAAACTCAGAGGTGAACCTATTTTCAGTTTCTTGAGTATTCACAGATTGAAGAATGCTTGAGAATCCAACTATTAAGACTGAGCAAAAAATATAGAGGTTTTTGTGAGGAAAAAATTCCTCTAGTAACACTCTCGAACCTTGACAACTTTAGACCCAGTAACAACTTTCAAATTCTAATCTACAGAGCAGCTCATGTCATACTAAGCCTAGTAGCACTTAGACCACAAAATCCACAACCCTTACGGAGCTTTGAAGAATTCAAACTTTTTCTGGCATAACTGAGAGAAGCTACAATTTCCTTTTCAAACCGAATTGCTGGAGACAATTCACCAGTTGAGACGCAGGCACTGAATACCGTTGGGTTCTAGAAACAGATTTATTTTCAGGCTGCCGAGATTTCACAGCTCGAGCCCCAAAGACGAATTTTTGATTGGGTCAAAAAAAATACTATAGTTTCCGTGATGAGTGGATGAAACGGGAAGGGACCTCATTCATGTGACGCGGACGTCAAGCGGCCGTGGCTACTTCAACAAGTTTCTTCGTGGGAAGTTGAAGAAGTTGAGTAGGCAACGTAATCGCATAACGGCGGGATGATGGACCTAAGCACACTTTACAGGAGCGCGAGGCGTGGGTGAGCCAAACTCATTCGGTCACTGCGAGAGATTAGGGTCGATGAAGCACTCGCTTCAAGTAGCCTGGTAGATACCATGCTGAATTCTAAATATGCATGGAATCAGGTGTCTGCAAGATAGACGCAAAATGGAATCGAATGTACAGCTACGCCATAGCCTACTCAACACCTCTGTGCCAGACAACACTCAGTAGGTTTTTTAAACAGCAAGTCATGAACTTTCCCTCCATGGTAAGTATGGTCCAAGGTTTTTGAAAAGTGGTGTGCTCAGATCAATGTAAACAACAAGGCGCTACTTCAACTGATCTCCATTTAAAACAATGTGAAAACGGAACCGGGTGACGTCACCCGGTTCCGCGTCCCATGTACTTTCAAATGTGCATGCGGGTTGCGTTCTGTTTACATTCGAACTGAGCACACCTCTTTCCAAACACTTTAGGTATGGTCGGCAAATGATCATGGATCAACAGCACAGTAATGCCAAGTTCAAGCCGTCATTGGCTTCAGTTAAGGCTTCGCAGGACTCATCGTTTTTGAGCCAGCTTTAGGCCAATCATCAACGATCGACCCTTTTCTCGGAAAAACATTTTATGAAGATTTTTGTACTGAATCATAGCAAGAAAAGTAAGTCAGTAATGGAGCTCGATCTAGGCCAAAGACGCCAAGTCAACGCGGTGAATCAACGTGCAGCGCCTTCGACCACTCGGCCACGAAACATCGCTTACAAAATTCAGTTTAAATAACCAGGCCAGCTAATGAGATTGATTGGCTGGAAAAAATTTAGCTGAATTTAAACGAAAATCGAACGGCGAGGCATCCACACAAAAGTAAAGTTGGAAAGCTTGAAGTCAGAAACTTTCGATCTCAAAATTCGAAAGTCGAGAAAATTCCGATTCGAAACTTCGAAAATCGCGAGCTGAAAGTATCATTCCGTTTCGTCTCTTTGTTTTGCAGAAAAAAAGGCAAAAGAGGACACCACCCGCAAGATCGGATGAAACCAAGCGATGTTCAACGCTACAAGCCCAAATCTCAACGATTTCCTGTCCAAAAAATTGAAATTTGGAAAGCAAGAAAGAAAGTCCTAATAGACATCTCATGAAATCCGAATCATGTAGATAAGGTGGTAAGCATAATTTATATTCATGCTCTAATGCCGAGGAGTACACCCCAATCACCTTCTCGACGTACACACTAGCGTCCCTACAATCATCAAATTCTAATGAATTCATTTCATAAAATTGTTAAGGGAGTCGCACGGAAAAAAGAGGAAAGAGAGGAGAGGAAAAATTACAAACGCGTGGAAAGTCTTTATAAGTAAACGCGTACACAATTTCTGGTGTCAAAGCGAGCGCGAATTCGAGAAAGATAGTTTTTACAAATTCAATTACGTGAAAACAGTCACGCGGCACCACACGCCCACGTCAGAAGGCGAAAGAAAGTTCAAAAAACTCGAATGAAAAGCGAAAGAGTAAAAATACAAACACAAGGTGATGGAATGACAAGATACCTACGAGAGGTATTCACGACAGAAGACAAATGCCACAGATGAAAGATCAAAAAATTCTCATTCCAATAAGCAGAACATCAAATAAGACTTGAGGATGATAGATGACACACACTATTACGTCATGACCAGGAAAGACGTATTTGATGCTAAGCGACTCAGATTCTGATAGACTGTAAGTTACACTTAACAAATAGAATGTTTTAGACATCTATAATATAATCTTACGTTTACAGACTAAAGATCACGGAAACTCAACAGTAATCAATGAAAAAATTGTGGAAATAATCAATCAATGGAATCTCTACAACTTGAAAAGCAGGAGGATAACATCGACTACAGTTAATTTTTCAACAAAAATCATGCGACAATTGTTCAACAACTAAGAGCTCAAATCACTGGCCACCAACTGCCCATTACCAACTAAGCGGGTATCATGAACACTTGAACAAAATCTACAGTAAAGACCAAATACATAGTGGAAATGTCATTTAAACATTCTGAAAAATGACTGGAAAGTCTGATGAAGAGGTGATGATTTACTTGAAAACACTTAGGGTAAAAAGCGTCTTTCGAAGGAAAGAATTGAATTGAAACAAGAACATGACAACATTCTTCAGAGAAATTATCTTTTGGATGAAAGATGAAGTTTCGGAACAAAGATTTTTGGTTTACTCGCTTCTCACACCATTTTTAAATGTATTCGCAGTCTTATTTGAAGTCAACAGAATTTAAAGATGATGCAATCAAAAAACGCATAGCATCGTCAATAATTCTACACGAGTCGTATTTTCACCGATGATTTTTATCTTCATTAATCACGACAGGAAATACTGAGGCTATCGCAACACGTGCTCTGAGATTTTCATTGCCCTCGAAATGACCCGATCCTGGAATTTTGTAGAGGTATTTTCTTCACTTCAATTTCGCAAAATTTATCGAATGAATTCAACCAGATATCTAACATAGTACACACATAATTATTTCATTTTAATCGACATCGACCACGACGTGATAAAGTGACAGCAGTATAAATTCTTCGCCCAACTATATTAGGTAAATTCTCCTAAAAAAAGCGTCAGTATTAATTTCAAAAAACATAAGAGTTTCTCATACATTGCACACACACCAACATCGAAAATAGAGCGATTTGAAGAGAAAAATCTATAAAATCACAAGTAGTGAATTTTTTCGTTGGATGGGTGAAATTTTTGTCTAGACGAATTTTTTGACCGAATATATTTTTCCTTTTTCTTCGTAATTTTTTCCTTCATGACACAAGAAAACTGCTTCTCTTCTACTAAATTAGCTTCAACAAATAATTTGGAAATTACGTTACATGAACTCACAGTTCATAAGTACAACAATGAAGTAAATTATCTTCTGCTAATGAGCCCAGCAGTTTTCTTGCTATGCCGAAGTTTGTAAGCAGCATGCCGGATTCAGCGCAACAATTCATTTCCAACCCACAGATACATCTCAGTCTTGAATATAAAAATAAGCAAGATTTTGAAAACTGGAGAGTGATCGAAAGCGTGCTAGATTGAAGAATTGTGAAAATTGGATTTGATAAAAATATCAAGATAGAGGTTTTAATATTCTCTTGCGAACAAAATCGAATTATTTTATCTAAAGTAATATCAAAGGAGACAATAGGAGAAAAGAGGTGCTCTCTCAATGATTTCATGAAAAATAAAGGTATTATCATGAGGAAAAATATTCACTCACAATGATCCAAACTTACCTTACACAATCTAATTTGGTGGATTATGCTCGTTTTTAATTACACTTTTCGATAACAATAAGTTTTTTTTCTTTTTAATAACTTCATCCATTTATTTTTATCGACAATATGACGCAGGAAACGCTTTTTGCTTCACAGCTTTACAGAGTTTCCCGCACCATTTACACTTACACTAGGTACATTATAAAAACATTCGAGAAATTACAAAGATGAATAATTTGTGGGCCTATAGGTAATACGATGATAACCTCCAAGTTAAGAACAAAGAAAATACATACGATCGAACTTCTTATAACGGACTTCTACACAGCAAAAATCTTCATTCAACAAATTTTTCTCACGTGCCTTGAAATTTGCAAAAAGAAATTTATTACACGTAATTAGAAAAATTCTATTCAACGAACATTTATCTTTCTATAATCCTGGTATAAAATCAAGTTTAATGAAAACCCGCCCTATCTTTGAATGCTGAAGTATGGGTACACACGTAAAACGGAACCTTCTTCCAAAACCATTAATTTATTGATCCCATTCAACTTATTCGCTTCAATTTCGATATTTATGGAAATGAATTTTCAATCATGAAGCAGATCTTATTGATTTTTAGTAATTATCACCGAAAACAATTCCTTCCAAAGCGCACTGAATATTTCCACAAATATCCACACAAGTTTTTCATTAAAAGAAAAAAAAAAAAAAAAAAAAAAAAAATGGTTCAAAACTCATAATTGTATAAGATAATATTTTTTATCAACAAGACAGGGAACTCCTCAACAGACCAATGGAATAACTACGTGAGAATTTGGTCAACAGCTCGAGGAGTACAAGGAGTAATGTAGACGATGCTAAATATGAATGAACTTGAGATAGAATTAGTAGTTTGAAGTGAAGATAGATCCATAGAACATGTCAACCATCTACTTCGGAAAACAACCATTGAGGAGACCTTAACGCACTTTTTTTGCACACTAAACAAAGCCTGAAACTATAACTAGATACCATATACGACCAATAGGCCAATTCTACACTGTGTAACAATAATTGTAATTTCCCAAAAGTAAGAAAATTTGATTTTCCATTTCAAAGTTAAAAAAAATTACAATCCAATAATTAAAATTTCATGACATTAAATTAATTTTCCAGACCAAAAACGAACAAAAACGCAGTCTCTTGAGCCAAATAAAAAAAAAAAGATTTTTGCTCATTGAGAATTTGAAGAATATCATTAAAAAGCATTCTTCCTCAAAATACAAAAATGCTGGACCACCGGGTTATTCAAATCTTATTGAAAAAAATACTGTCAAGAGTATTGCAGCCAGCTGAAAGCCAACAGCCAAGAGCCAAACGCCGAGATCAACTGAGCTGAAAGGCAGCTTTATTTAAACTTTTGTAAGCCAAAGGCAAAAATAAGCCGAAATTATTCACCTATTCCTTCTCGCTTTCCTGATTCCTGTAAAATAGGAGAATGTACTGCTCGAGTGTTCAAATTCCAAGTTCAACTGCTCCAATCTCTAGGCCAACACTGGCTTTGCCACAGAATTGAAAACGATAAGATAGATTGGTTCCGGTTCAGTTCAGCTATTCAGCCGTTCGGCTCAGAGGCCTGTAGCGCAGTGCTTTTCAACCTTTCAAAGGTCGCAAACCGCTCAGAAATAATTCAAAATTTTTGCGGACCCTTGAATTTTGGGAAAAATTTTAATCGCACCCATTTCTTTGCGAATCAGACGGTGCATGAAGAAAATTTGATTAGTTCAATATAAAGTTTAAATTACCGGTGAAGGAAAATCAAAATACAATATAAATTCATATTTAAGAAAAAAAAAAAAAAAAAAAAATTGAAACTATCACCTGCAGTCATCCGATGAAGATGAACAGAACTGGAGAATAGGTATATTCCACCAGTACAACCAAGCCCTTATTCTCCTGATCGTTTCATCTGAACCCACATTTTTTCTCAACATTGATCAGACAAAAATCAACTGAATTGAGCAGAAAGCTAGCTATAAATTTTTCAAGGTAGTGAGTTTAAGTCGAAACTGAAATTTTCGACTGCAATACTCCAGAAAATAAAGAAATTACATCGAATAATTCTACGGTTTCTACTTCTAAAACTTTGGAAACTATGTACTTAATACAATCATATAAAATGCCAATATATTTGTAATATTTAGAAGGAAGAAGCTCTTTCAGTCAGTCAAGTGTTCATTGCAAAGATTACATTTTTCTCTCCTTCCATAGAAATTTTTTAGCAATGTAAGAAGCACACAGGACATTGATTTTCGATTCCCGAAATCAAATATGTAGTTCCAACATCCAGAAATCGATTCTTCCAAGACACCGAGTAATGACTCGCCAATGAAGGAAAAATTAGTTTATCACGGGTTTAAAAAAAAAAGAAAATTGTTACAAGACACCATTCGTCTCAAGAAGTCTCAAACACATCGAAGACAAAAAATTTATAATCTAACTGTAAAAAACTAATTCGTAGCATGAAATTTAGAGAAATGAACACGAAATGTAATTTTTCACTCTACAAACCAACACGAGAAACTCATACGATGATAGATACACACCGTAAATTTATTTGAATCTGATACAATACCACTTCTTCTTCAACATAATACCAAATCATTTTAATTGTCGAAACGACGATTAACAAAATTTTAATTTCTAAGTCGAAGTCGAATAAAAGAATACTATCGAATAGGTAAACAAGAGCGAATAATGGATCTCCATTTCTATTATTAGTTACCAATTAGAATACTAATTAAAATACAGAAGCAACCAGAAACAATTTTCAATGTTGTAGACTTTTTGCTCGTCAGTTACAATACCCGTCGGCATCGCAGGAAGAACCGGAAATTTCGTAAAAACTTGTCTTCCGCGCAATAATTTATGTAATTTGATACAAATTTCCCAAAATATATACATACTTTTTTTTTTTTTTCAAATTTTTCATGACGACAAAAGAGAACTATTGAAAATAACAGCCATTTTCCCGCATTATTTATTTTGTTTATTTTTCCTTGTCACGAGTATATAAATCCATTACGCATTATTAGTTGTAAATACAACAAATGAATGATAGAAGAATCGTAGTCAAATGTGCTACAGACAAATTTGATCATGTAAATTTTTGCGAAGTTTTGTGACAGTGATTATTTAGAATCGAGGAACAACGTTAAAAGAGATATCATCGAAGACATATTGGGGTCATCCCGAAAGCATACTTTCCAACTATTCACAAACAGAATTAGAACATTTAAATTACTCGGGTGGATGAGCAGCACTACAGAAATATAGACAGTAAATTTGGTAGGAACATCGATTGGTTTAGTACCTTTTTTTGTTCTGTTTTTGTAGCCAGGAAGAAAACTCAAAAAATACATCGAGTTCATACGAGGTCATTTGTTTAGACTTTAATCTTCGTCCGTAACAAAAAAAAAAAAAAAGCAAGGGTAATCACAACATCGTTGTGGTTGAAAGAAATTGGATAATTATTCACTTTTATTTTCATGATGAAAGTATTATAGGCACTTGCTTCATTTTAATTTTAGAACTTTATATCGCTTTCGTGGTCATACTGAAAAGCGTTTTGAAATTTAAAAATTTCTGCGATCCGGAGGAAGGGACTCAACAGGTCAACGAGATATCGATTAACGGTAAAAATCACTATAGGCATGTGGAACACGGAGCGTTTCTACCTATTAAATTCATACGACTAATAGAAGCGCAAATCGAGAGTGCAATTTAAAAACTACCACGACTAGTACGGATGAAGTAATTTCATTCCTACAAATTGATTATTATTCAATTTCGGTCGGAGCGTCAGAAAGATGTCCTCTCTCATATTCGTATGTTATGCTGTTATAACCGGAATTACACCGTAAATGTACTCAACGACGACAACACATCTATTCTCTATGAAATATTATAACATAAAAAACTTGAATAGATACCTGATCACAAAATTAACGCACACAACGCTATGGGGTTTTTGAGCAGCAGAATATATTACAGTTGCTTGAGTAGTTACCCACGCATAGCCACCACCGGAGGCCAGAAATCTGTACCGTTCAGTCTGAGATTGACCTTTTTGGAAAACTATAAGGAAGATGAAGTAATTTCTCGTTAGTAATTCATCAACATTTCGATTCTTTTTTTATTTGTTTTCATTTAGTATTTATTTGTACTTTCAACAAAATAAACGGTGAACAAACATGTACATCAGCTATAAATTTATCGAGGCATTACAATTACACAGTAGTTCACCTTAATGAGGTTATTTATGACCTGCGAGAAATTTTACGATACGAACAATTAAAACCGCGTAAAACTGGATAGCGGGATTGCAAAAGTCTTCGAAATTTATTTAGAAACGCTACTGATGGAAGGATTTCGAGGATTTGAAACATTTTAATGTGACAAAGATAAAAAATTAATACTCCGAAAAATTATTCTATTGAATTTACTCACGATTTTTGAAACACTCCCTTAGCGCCACACTGTCCTCAGCATGATGATAATCGAGTACAGACTTTTCCAGCAAGTTATCCGGATTATATCCGAAGAAATCGGAAATCCTAAAAATACATATAACATGTAAGTAGATAAAGAATGCATGGAATTTCAACTTTCAGTAATCATTACAATAATTGTATTTACTTTTCATCCGCATACGAAAATTTCAAATCTAGAGTATGTTTCGTCAAAAAAGTATTCTGTCCCAATGGTATTTCTATGTTTGCTGGATGAGAAATAGGTTCTCCAACCGCTACAAAATGATAAGATGGCCCAGAGGGCACTTTTACTGGATTCAATCGTAGGTCTTCGGAGTTTGAACACTCGTCCGAAGAATCGTCTTCGTTAATCTGGAAACGTTCTTTTGGCAAATTCTCGAAACAAAAAGCACTATTAGTTTCGATGATTCGTCCGGTATACTGGATCACCTGCAAAACATAAGTAAAAGTTTTGGTAAACAAGTCAGAGTCGTCTTCAACAAACGCAAATAATCGAACCCAGTTACCTTGTATGAGGCTGATTTTATATTAACATTCCGTCCTTTACTTGTGAGCGTGCATTTCATGCGTAAAAAGAAAGATTTGTGCGAATTTCCGTCTTTTTTGGATAACATTTCTTTGATTTCAGCGTGGTCACACGGGTGACTTAATTCGTACATACTCTGACCCAGCAAGTCAACCTGCAATCAAGTCAAAAATATTCGTTCAAATATACGAAAATTTATTTCAATTTTTTTAAATTAATCGACAAATTTTCTAGATCAAATTCAAACTCATTTATAGAAATGTGAATGACACCCAATGACTAAATTGGTTCGAACTCTCATTCTGTAATAATTACATAACGAGCTGTACGGGTTTTCTACTATGTACATACAAATGTTAATGCTGTACTACCTACTCATGAATTTCTCTATTTATGCAAGCTGCCAAAATTAATGACCCGATTTTCCCGAGGAACCACGAAAATGAACGCACGTTTACGTCTTTTCAGAATGAGGTGGTGCCTTTGATACGTTGATATAATCATACTTGCGTAAACCCGTCAAAAAAGAGATGATGGACAGGAAAAGCTACGCTCTTTCTGAGAAGTTTTTCACTGACTTCTTTGCTGGTAGGAGGGGAAAAAATTGGAATAGGGGCGTTCCGATAGGGGGGGGGGGGTCGCACCCGGCTTTTGTGTCAGTCGGCAAATCTTGACATTTAAACTTCACCAATTCTATTGAGCGCAGACTGAAGCCCTTAGTCACTTGACAAAATATTGTTTTCACCCTCAATAATTTTCTCTTGGAACGCCCTCGGTAAGAGATACCCAATATTATGGTTTATCCATACTGCCATCGTCCTTCGAACTGAGTAAGTTGAACAAGTGACGATATTTTCTAACTGGATCATACTTCAAGGTCTCGCTCAGGCGCCACTTGGTGGACATATTCTACCGGGTCGACCGATCATTCATTTTCATAAGTAAAGGCAGTCACTAAACCAATTCTCTTTGACAGTTGCTCTGTTTTCACCTTATTATGCTGTCTTCTGCAGCAAGTTTATATAATTTCTGTATGCATTCTGTAGCAGACAAACCAACTGCACGGTATTTAAGTCCAAAATACTCGCGGCGTTATAAGAAACAGGCGTCTGATGCAATCATTGATTCAAACGCTACAGTTACAGTACCCCAAAAAGTGTTCCTAGCGAATTTTGGAAGTGAAAGTCGCCTCATAGAATTCCTGGTGCACAAAGTTCAAAGAGTCCGGTATTCAAAAATCAATTGCACAAAATGATGCGGATGTATTGATTGTGGGAACGGTTCTACAAAACACACTGAAAGCAGACTCAACGACAGTCTTAATTGGAAAAAATATTGATTACCTATAGTCATAGCTATAATTGCTTCGTGCAATCCGCGGAAATTCCTTCTGTACGTAAAGGTTCTAAAGATACAGCAATTTATAGTGTATCTCACCTGGCTCCAGATGAATTCCTCAAAGTTGGCATCATGTTTAAATATGCTTGTTTAGGATGTGATTCAACATCTGCTATTTTCGGAAAGGGCGGAACCCAGTTTTGAGAATCGCTGCTTCATTTATAAACACAGGAACGGACAGATATTTTCAAAAATTTCAATTCCCAAGACACATCTTCAGATTCTATTTTCAAATCATCATGCAGATCGTTTTTACCAACATACTCTGGTAGGAGCAGATGAAACTATGTAGGCTCACAAGATGTAGTATATGTATAAATAAAGAAATGACGTTGGCTGGCCCGCATCGTATCACTATAAAGATATGTACTGTTGGAGGGGCTGAACTAAGATAAAAGCGTAGCCTAAGTGATTGTTCGAAGCGCGTTGAATAGAGCTAATCCTGCAAGACTGTTGAAAAAGGCTAAGCCAAGCTAGGGCGTATAGCCAGATAATAGAGTAGTTGGTTACAAATCAGGATCAAACGCAGAGCCCAACGAAAAAGGCCAATAAATACTGTTGGAGATACCGCAATTTGTCCCATCGGTTGTTTGAGCAACTAATTTACTTCCAAAATACAAGCCCATACACCAATGGAAATACCTATGTCTCAAAGTTAGGGGAAATGTATAACTAACGTTGGAGGATGATGTCACTGATTGATGACGTGATCAAGTTTGGAGTTGAAGACATCATAGGTTGATAATGTTACAAAATTGTGTACGTCAAAAAATGAATAAAATTTCAATATGAGTATCACACGTAATTAAATAACGTATTCGGACAATAGAAATTGAGAGTTACGTGATCGGACTATAATCGATATGACACACCGGATAGTGAATAAGAGTAAAGAGCAAACGACATATCCATGATCTTACGTTATTCTCAAAGGGAGAAATTCAAAACATTTTTAATAGGTTTCTAAGAGTGTCATTATTTTCAATAAGACGAGCACGATCAGATACGATTTTTCCTAGCATCCGGGGTCTCTTCTTCAATAAAAAATTCACGTTTCAAATCCAACCTTCTGAAAGAAAAAGCTAGCTCTTGTCTGCGATGACGAGTACCGGTAATACAGCAACTTCAAGTAATATTGAGAATTTGAAAAATAAAATTATTATCGGAGTGAAACGTGTCTCGAGAAAATGATGGTAATCCGTAATAAGGCCCTATATAGGTATGCTGATCTAAGTGATGCCATTTTTAGATTTGATATCCATAATTTTTTTTGCGCGCGCGCTCGTTGGTAAGTACGTTAATGAGTACAAATTTATTATCACCGTTGAAATACGAATAAAAACAAAAATATTAGGGATATCAAATTTTACGATGAGTACGTGTACAGGTTCTGCATACCTAGGATAATGCATGGTGCAGAAATAGAAGTTTTTGCGGTTCCCAAAGTCTTCTGAGATACAACCTGAGAAAGAAGACCATTGTGAAATATACACGCGATTTCTCCGCTCGAACTAATTATTTTCAGCCCTATCACTCTAATTAAGCAAAACATTGGATCATATCAAAGTCGGTGTTATGAGACATTAGCACGAGAATTTCGTTGGCCAAGCTTATCAAATGCTCATCAATATTTTCCGTTTCGTACAGATAAATCGCGAAGTACAATGATAATTTTCACTGACCTTTCAAAGCGATTATTTCATATCGAAAGAATTCGGAAAAAACAAAGCACAATCATTTCAGACATCTAATACCTCCATTATTGCTATGGTTCAGCCCGCAAGGTGTGGAAATTGAACTGGATATGTTCAACTCAACGCTTAGCTTCAGGCACCATTTCCCAATGACAGCTGAAAAGGCAGGCAGGGTAGTTGGGATACCTAAGCCACCTTATGAGGAACCTAGAAGGGTCGAGTGAAGCCAGAAGACGGATGATGATGAGCACCGCTACGTCAATCCTCCTATGTGGTGCCCCAGTATGGGCAGACTCAATGAAAATACCTTATCGAAGGAGAAAAATGGTAAAGATCCAACGAAGCGCTGCGCTGAGGTGTGTTAGAGCCTACCGCAGTGTCTCGACGGGGGCTCTTTGCGTATTAGCACGTTCACCACGAATCGAACTCCTTGTTGAGGAGAGAGCGGTGGTGTTCAGAGCAAAAAAGACGACGACGACCAATCGTGAGACTTTATGGGTTAAGCAGGAGGCGAGGCGCTCCTTGCTCAAGAAATGGAAAGCAAGAATTGCCCAGAGTGAGCTGGGCACATGGACAACCCGTGTGTTAATACGTGACCTTGATGAGTGGATGAACCGACATCATGGTCACCTGAACTTTCACCTGACGCAGGTGTTTAGCGGCTAAGGCTGCTTCAACTAAATACCTTCGCGAGAAGTTAAGGAAAGATGAGCAGGCAACGTCTTCGCACCGTGACCAAGGGCGGGATGATGGACCAGAGCACACCCTATTTGAGTGCGAAGAGTGGAGGCGTGAGCGGGACACGCTTCGTCGATCTGTTCAAGAAATGGGGTAGATGAAGCGCTTGTACCGAGTAGCCTTGTATGCACCAGGCTACGTTCCGAAGAAGCATGGAACCAGGAGTCTGCATTTGCAGCCACCGTCATGAAGAAGAAGATGGATTGGAAATGGAATAGGTGAATGCAGAACCACGCTATGGCCTACTCGACACCTGTGTACCATCAACATCCTGATGTGCAGGAAGAAGAGGAAGATTATGCCTGAAGAGAAGCCAACATCAATCCAGTATATCTAAGATAGTGGCGGTGTTTTTGTTGATGTGTGTTCTAGTGTTTTTCTGCGTGCCAGGGGGCACTGCAGCATGGCGGTACCCGCTATCCCCTTTGTTGGGGGTACTCCCAGGAATTTTTCGTTCGCGAGCGCGAGCGAGGTTGATGCCGTCACGGAAGGGGACTTAGAAAAATGCCTACCTCCGAGCCATGTATGATAGAAGAGGGACTTCGAAAAATCTCGACTCTCGAGTTATATATGATAGGAGGGGGACTTGGAAAAAGTTCTACCCTTCAGCCATATATGATACGAAAACGTTGGCATTAAGAGAAATTCTCCTTGGAACCGAAGTCCGTTCAAGTTGTCTCATTATGATTTTCACAGCTTCGAAAAAATTCAGGTTCTAATGGACTCGGGACAGCCGGTTCCCCGCCGCCATTGCATTACTGCAAATGGTCATCTCTTGGTTGGTTTCCTGATCTTGGCATAGAAAAAATTCAGATATCTTGCGTACACCTTGATAGGAGAAAAAGCTTCCGATCTTTCGACGAAAAATAAATAGAAAAATGAATTTCCATAACCTAATGGTCAATAAGAGAAACAAAAAAACAAGACCGCCAGATACTGAGGCGTATGGCGACTCGTTCTTGTTTTTCCAAAACTATAACTTCACTGCAGGAAATATTCGCACCGACATATCCCTGAGCTCTTAGGAGTCGAGTCTTCTTACGAAAAATTCCAACACAGAGTTTCTTTTGAGGGAGTTGGATTCGTAAGAGAAATCTTTTTTCGGAGAAAAATAAATTGACCGACGTAACAGATATTAAAAACACCTAAAACAAAGATGTATATTATCATTATGACGTCATGGATTTTTAATGCCGAGACTATTTGCGAAAACTATTTAATTCGTTGACTGGATTTTAACAGTCGAAATCGAATATCAAGATCGATAATCATCTCCTATGACGACTCAACGGAGACGTAACTTTGTGGCTGAATTCCACTAAATCACACGCACACCGACGCGTAATATATCTCCACCCTCGACCGGCAACTAAGAGGAAAAAAATAGATACTTATTCGGTAAAATATTAACATGATGCGTGAATATTTTCCAATTGACGTACCCGAATACTTTATGATTCACGATCAAACAAAATTGAAATTTGCACGTATGCGAACACGTTTAATTAATTTAAAGATCTAATAGTTCAAGTTATGATTTTTCAAATGGTGGGTCGTAAAACAAGTTGATACCGTACGTGATATATCATTTTCGGACTATGTTAAACTAACTTCCGACGATCACAAAACTTACTTGCGATAAACCCAAGTAACGTTGAACGTTATCTGAAATAAATACTATGTCTCCATCGGTGGTCAGAACTAACAAAAAGCCTTCCAATGCATTTTGAAATAACGAGTCGGGACCATCCAGATTTTCGCTCTTCTCTATCTCCGGCAATGTTACTGGAACTGAAAAAAGAGAAATCGAGTGGATAAATTAGAATCGTCATAAACTAATGTGAACATAAAACAATGAATATAATTTGAACAATGGTGAAACTTTGAATTTTAAAACTTAGTCGGTCTCTCCAAGAGATTGGGGTACATGAAGCACTTGTTCCGAGTAGTCTGGTACCTACCCCACTAGATTCCGAAGAAGCATAGAACCAGATGTCTGCATTTGCAGCCACTGCCATGAAGAAGAAAATGGTCTAGGAAGGGAATAGGGCAAATGCAGAGCCGGCCTACTCGACACCTCTGTGCCATATGTGCAGGAAGAAAAGGAAGATCATCCCTGAAGAGAAGCTAACAGCAATCCAGTATATCTAAGATAGTGGTGTTGTTGTGTGTTCTAGTGTTTTCCTACATTTCGACTCTACCTCTAGCTTCCTCTTCGCAATTGACCTCATATTTTTCTCTCTCCAACGAATACCTTTTTTTATATCAAGATTCAAACCCGGCAGAGAAGTAGCAGAAATTTGAGCGTTTTTTCCCATTGTTCCATACTCCTCCCCTCTCTAGACCAACTATTAGTCGGAGAGACACACGGAAGACTTATCGTTTGCGTGTATGACTCTTTCACAAATGTGACGGCTTTCGCGAAAATATACCTGAAAGTAGAAATCAAGATTTTTTTCTAGAACTAGAGACGCAAGATCAAACAAGCCAGAATTTGCCCACAATAGATACGCTTCCAATCACTCTACAGGGTTACATGAATAATCTCAAAAACGATAAATCCAGTGAGCGTCACTTCACTATCTACTCGGATTGAATCGATTCTTTCTAAGGTTTCCATCTTCAGTTATTTCAATGCTTGAATTCTTGACTATCCCTCGACTGTATGACTTTTACACTTGCACCTTTATTTTAAAATATTCACGTCATTGGGTATAGAAACTTCAAACGTCGATTCTAACAATATCGTATTCTACCACTATTCTATTCAAATTATGGTCCTAACGGCTGTCATGCTCACTCAAACTATTCGAAATTTAATTTTCTGTCTGATGTAAACTTCGGAGTGCGACAGTTGTAACTTCCATATTTTTTTGCATTCATAGAACATATCCAATATTATTAATAGGATGTAAATTGCTGCTCTTTTATGTTTGCATTTATGAAAAAGGTTCTCGAGTCATTAACGGAAAGAGATACCTAAAATAGATAATGTTTTTTTTTGTTATAATATTCTACGAACTTTCGTCGTCGATTTTTCTTAATTCTTCATTAATGTGTTCACGAGTCTGTTTCGTACATAAAACTATATTTATTCAGGAATTCAAAAAAGACAGTAAAAACTTTTTTTGTACCCGTCTCATAAAATTAGTTTCTCTCGTTCTTCGTATCCACTAAGTCATATTTTCTGCGATAGGTCATTGGAATGATAGATTTTCTTCTGCTTCAGAAAAGTGATTGTATTTTATTGGATTGACTGCAGTCATTGTATAATTATTTCGACTCGATTCATTAGTATGAGAAGATGCCACTTGACTGACAGTACACAAGTACAAATATTTTGTGTCTGAACAAGAACATCAACGACAACGTCGAGTCTGATAAAAATTGGCTTTGTAAAGAGGACTGACGTTGACGCGTGCGTTGTAGGACGAGACGATGTTGTCTACTTGTTCAGTCAACTCTCAAGGTTCGAGTGATCTCAAAAATGTCGACAAATCTTTGAGACATTATTTTTTCATCTCCTGCATCGAAATCATTTTTGGATTCATATTTTGTAAAAATTCTCACGGATTCTTCCATTTTCGAAGACTCCGAAGAGTGCTAGTTTTAGAAACGGATAATTACTGCCCTCTTACCTCATAGACGAGTTGACCTACGAAGTTTCCCATCTGCGCAATAAGTTTAAGTCACATGGAAATGGTTTCGTTCTCTATCTTATTAATTTGGGATAGTTTCTACAACCGAAAATTCTTTCACATTTATTGCATACGTCACCTCGTCGATCTCTATTGGTGCATTGTAGTATCATTAACGTTCCTATTTTCATTCTTTCTTAATTAGAAAAGTGGTTCCTAATTCTTGGTTCTTAATATTGTCAACTAATGCGTCATTGCAATAATGATAACGTCAGTCAAAAATCAAATTATGAATAAAAATACAGGAGAAAGACAGAAGTGTGGTGAAGAATAAATTAATCCGTGGATCGTCTCAAACTGAAACTAAAACGATGCAAAGTGTCACACACACGGTGTTTTGTTTTTCAGGATTCGTGTTTTTTTTTACGTAAGGAAAGCATATGCGTATCCTTTGCGACTTCTTAATGAACTACAGATTCATGAGAAAGGAGCCCTTTCGCTATAGTCCAGCTATATTAGGAGACAAAAAAGGGACAATTGGTCAGAGGTATAAACTTGGTACAATTCTTAGAGATTGCTCTCTAATCAGCGTCTATTTCTCTCGGTATCGGCCTCACTGCTGAAACACTGATTTTCCGACTGTATCTCTATTATAGAGCAAATATCTCTTATCAATGTCAAAGAACGCATACAATTTTTCATAAAATTGGTCCCTTCCATTTTAATAGTAGAATTGATACTTATTAAGGATATGGCCGAAGAACTTGGAGTAAAATTATTCACGACATTGGATTATGATTATTTTTATTACACCCCAATCATGTCTAAATAATGGCTTTACATCTTACTCTACATTATGTACAAAGATGGCGGCGGAGAAAGCTTCCAGGGTGGTGACACGTTTGCCCCACCTCATCTCGAACCACGAAGGACCAAGATGTCAGTCTTCCTTTATGGAGCCCCTGTGTGTGGGCCGACTCCACAAGGACTGAGTACAGAAGAAGAGAAATTGAAAAAATCAACAAAGACCGCACTGCGTCAACAGACACTCTTTGCATATTAGCACGGGCACCGCCGAATGACTTGCAAGCAGAAGAGCAAGCACAAGTGTTCGAGGCAAAGAAGAATACAAGAACCATTTGACAAGCCTTGCGGGTCAAGCAGGAGGCCAGGCGCTCCTTGCTTGCCAAGTAGAAAGAGCGACTCGCCCAGACAGGAAAGGACAAGTGAACCCGCCAACTAATACGTGATCTCGACAAGTGGATGGCCCGAGACCATGGCCAGCTAAACTTCCACCTCATACAAATGATGAGCAGCCGTGGGTGTTTCAACAAGTACCTTCACAGAATGGAGAAATTTGAGCAACCGTCGTGTTCATACTGTCAGGAGCGGGATGATGGACGAGTGAGAGGCGTGGCGTGAGCAGGGTAAGCTAAAAATGGGTTCTCTCTGATTTCAGGGAAGATGAAGAACTCAACTTGGTTCCATGCATGCTATGCTCAACAGAGGCATGGGATCACATATCTCAATTTACCGCTGAGGTATAGTGAAGAAGAAAATGAACGCGGAATGGGAGCGACAGATGTAGAGTCACATTGTGGCCTCTCACATGAACGTGTACCATCCCCCATGCTGCTGCTGCTGTCACATCTTTCTCGTCAGCATCAGCATCACCAGATACAGAGCGCTCAGGAGGGAGCGCCAACAGAAGAAAAAGAGGGAAGCACAAGACAAAAGCCAACAGAGGAAGAGGAACAAGAATCCCTCGCCTGAGAAGCCAGGGCGCGATGCGATGCTGGCGAGCCCCTAGTTGGCTCCCAGCGGCGGCTGAAAGCTCTGATAGATGAGTAGATACGCATGTGTCCATGGTACAGGACTGCCTGAATTCCAGGTTGAGTGCCGAGCACTCGCTCGGTCAGTAGAGTATAACCCTGCAGTGCCCTTATTGACGGACATTGCACAGCGCGCGGAACTCGTAGAGAAAATGAGAGCCAGGCCACTCTCAATTCGAGCCCTTGCCCTAAAGGATTGATACCGGTGCCGAAGGTGCGGTTTTTCGGAGACCACTTTGGGCGTGCGTGCACGCTCTTACGTCCCCGTTTCTTTTCGAAGGCGATAAATTATGTACAACCCAACTCTGGTATTTCTTATTCAACAGAAAACCTACATTCGAGAAGATTGATTCCAGCAATTTCATTCTAATCTCAAAGCTTTTAAATATATCATAATTCGCTTTCAGCAGTACCAGAGGATTCAATTCCACTCAGAATCAAAGAAGTTTAGCGTAATAGTAAAATTATACCATCAACTGAACAATAATTTACGCGGTGCTTTCAGCGTATTGCTCTACCGCTAGTTCAAGTGCCCATTGTACTCTTAGGCCTGTTTGCGTTACCCGGAAGACACCACACGGAGGACTGCTCACCCATTAACCTCAAGAAGGGTTTCATCTGTATGACCAGCGACCCTTTTTTGCATTCCAGAAAATATGTAGCGGCAATCTGTGCCCTGGCAAAGACCAAAGACCTAGAGTGCACCTACATTCGCGCTATGATTCCGCATATTGCGGACTTCGTTCAGTGTCAAATCTACAGGAACAGCCGGCACATCACCTATCAGAAAACGACCTTAACGATATTTTCGAGGGGCCTCGTCAATTTGGACCGAGTTATCGTCAGCGCCCTTTATTTCAACTTTATAAGCCATTAGAACGTCTAAGCAATCTTAGCTCTCCCTGTTAATTCGGCAGATCTTGCAACCGGTATTATTTTTGCTAGTTGTGAATCATCGGTAGGGCGCGTACGCTAGTGGAGTGGTTGATCACTTTTTATCAAGTATAGAGCAACTTGAACAAGAAACCAGTCGGTAGAGCGCATACGCTAGTAGCACCACTTATGTAAATTATGTAAATAATACGGGATATTTTTCAGTACTGTAGCAACTGTAGCATAATTTTTCAAAAATCTTAACTAGCAACATGGGCAAGTTTATGAGAGATGTCGACTTACTACCGCTCACCTTCAAAATTCACCTTTTCAATTTTTTCTGATTCCAACAACAACAGGGAACCAGTTTCATGGGAATCTAATTGTGGAAATACCCACCGCCTGCCATCCTTCCGGCAAATTAAGGTTCCGAAGGAGGCGAGGGCGGATCTAAATCAGGGACGTGCAGAAATTTTGACCATGAGTTATGTAATTAATATCAAGAGATGGAACACAGGAAAGGAAAAATGCACCAAATTCTGCTCCTTTCCAACGCGGTTCCAACTCAAGACCTCTAGCGTATAGGAAGCCGCGAAAAGTTTCGGCGACCATCTAGCATGCCGAATGTTGCAGGTTCACATCCCACCGAAAGAGGACAGAAATTTGTGCATTTTTCGTTGTTCCATTACTCTCTCCTGCCTTTGTGAAGACGAGAACTCGGGACAAAGTTCGACGTCCTACGAGATTTAAAAGAAGAACTGGAACTACAAGAAATTTCGACTTTGGTACGCTGAAAATGAAGAAGGACACGATGTCAAGCCGATCTCGGTATAGCAAGCCTGGGGAGCCGGAGCTAGGAGCTGGAGCCATAGTTTGATCTTGAAAAGAGACAAAAACTCCGCTCTTTTGGTCAGCTCCTCCGCTCTTTCCTTTACAAGGAGCTCAGGAGCTGCTTTTCAGTCAAAATGACAAAAAAAAAAAAAGAGGAAAAATTTGACAAATTTCAAAATCCGAAGCCCTAAGGCTTGAAGCTTGAAGTAAAGACAACCCGACTAGAGACTCGAAATTAATTGGCTCTGCTAGTTTTTTTTTTCTCCTTGAGGCTCCGCTCAGAAGATCAAGAGCTACAGCTAGCTCCGGCTCCGCTGCAAAAATCTAGCTCTTTGGCTCTGCTCCGCTCTTTGAGAAACTGGAGTTAGGAGCTGAAGCCGGAGCTGGCTCGGAACCAGCTCTTTCTTTCTTCTGGCTCCGCTCTCAAGATCGAGAGCTTCAGCTCCGGCTCCGCTCCGCTCTTCGATTTTCGAGGAGCCAGGAGCTGGAGCCGGAGCCAGAAATCACTAGTTCCCCAGGCTTACGGTATATTTGAACGACCCAATTCAAAAAAGATTAATTCAAGTTTTGAGCTTTGAATTCTGTAAAAAGAGAAGCAATCGAAAGAATTCAGAGCACTAAGAAAGTTGAGAAAATTTCGTCCTAAAGCTTGTCTACACTTGGAGAAACTTGGGAAAAATTTACATTTTCGAATCCTAAAGGAAGCTATCAATCTTTGACTTCCGCGTCAAAAGCAGAACTTGGTTCGTTCGACAAAATCTAAATTCAAGAACTGAATATTCGAGGCATTGGCTTCGTAGAAAGGTGAAAAAAACAAGAACGAAGAAGAAATTGTCAAATGTTGACCCAAACTTTTTATAAAACTAGGAAAGTCTATACTGCATACTTCTTTCTCTATCGGCCCTAAACTTTTATACGTCAGTCTACAGCGCGAGTCACGCTGAAAAAAGTGAAAATTTCGCTCGTTCAAAAGTACACATGTTCATTAAACATAAATTAAATACTGAACACACCGTGAACACAATTGTCACGACAATTAAGGCTCAAATATTACCTCAAATATAACCTACGATTACTCGATAATTAAAACGATTGTAATAAAACGATCGTTCGAGTGTAGACAATCAATTTTCAACTCTTGATAAGAGTTTATAAAAATAAAGATGTTCAATTTCGAATGATACTCAATCCAAACTTTCGAGATTTTTTCGGGACTGAATGTGATCATTAGAATATTTTTATAATCTTAAGCAACATTTCACCGATCGAGTTAGAAAAACGTTTTATTCGGAAACTTTCATCGTTTTTGTCTTCGAAACATTCTCGTTTTTTTAAAAATATGTGGTGCTCGCCTGTATAGGTGTACAGGTGAAACGTTCCTTTCAGGGTAGAAATATAAAATTGAATAGAAAATTTTCATGCGGCATTCAAAATATAAGCGTAAATGTTTCCATAAGTCTCGTGTATATATTTTAACAACGACGTAATTACTTCAGGCACACCTGTAGAGTTCAATAATTTTTCATATAAAATGAGGTAGTGTTTCTCAAACTACAAATAAGCTTCGAAAATTCCGTAAGGTCAACTCGCTGAGATATAAAAGAGGCTGTTTTAACGATTTCAGTAAATACGTACAATAAACAGGTGAAAATTGTAGAACTCTTTTTTCAGTCTCTGGAAACCTCGTGTAGCAGCGCCTATAATGATTCGATTTAGAAAGGTTTTCACTTCAGTGGCTTTCGCGTGGAAGCTTTGCTCGATTTTACGATTTCAAAGATAATTCGTAGATCGTAAGGCAAAATCGTCATTTACAAAAATTTCATAGCATGAAACTACATGTGACGCGATAACAAATTCAAAATCAAAAACTATTCAATATTGTATCATCATTATGTATTCCTCCTAATGCATAACTGCAAAAATTTTGTCCTTGAGAAATGCGCCCGGTGTTTTTCGAATTATCGAACGCACATTTTTTTCACGTGTTATTTTTCTAAAAAGACGAAAATTTTTTTAAAGAATACACATCTGGTCCCGTTAATATTCATTTTAGGTCTGTGAACGATACTAACAAAACACGTAGAACAGAAAAAAAAAGAAAAATTTGCGCTGTATTATTTTCAAATACGAGAAAAATCAATCTTCATTACAAGAAAAATTACAACACATTTCAGCTGTTTGAGCTGCGAGGAAAAAACACTCAAACACTACCATTTTAGTTTTCTCAAAGTATCCAATATAAGTCAGGTTTGCCAGGGGTCTAGGATGGATTTGTCAGATGAAAATTAATGACGTCACAGGCACAGGCTAAAGGCGTTATAATAGACACACCAGATCAAATTATAAGTTCTTCGGCTAAATTTATGATTTGATACTCGAACAGGCCAAAATCTAGATAAGGCATTTCCCTTACATCATATAGCACACTATACATATGACAAGGCATCTGTAAAAAGGCCTCTGTTCCTGAAGAAATACACCAAACGGAGGCCCTTCTCACAGATACCTCATTATATTACGAGTACTTTGTTTCCATCGTAATGATACTCGTTTTACATTGATCTTATGACGAGAGAACAGGTGTACAATTATTGCATACTCATTTTCCCTGCCATAAGATCAATGTAAAGCGAGTACAAGAACTACAATAGGAACAGGCAATTGAGTATGCAACATGATACAAGAAAATTGTCCAACAAGAACGGCTCCATACAAATTTTACAATAGGAAAGGATTCAAAAGGTACTTTTCACGCTAAATTCAATGTCGTTTTCCATAGGTAGAGATTTTTCGTGAATTATATTGCTTGGTATCGCTTCCTAACCGCGGACCGTCGCGTAGTATCAAAGATCGAAAACTCGCGTTTTACATTTCGCGACTATCCGCGCGGCGAATGAATAGTACCGAACAACATTATTTCCAGAAAATCTCGAGCGCTGGCGGAGAAACAGACAACGGCATTGAGTTCAACACTCAAGATTACCTTGAAAGTAGGTAATTCAAATGAATTTCATCTCATACCGCAGAGTAATAATCAACCAAAAGAGAGAAGCTGAATATCGCAACTCAAGAGAGACAAGTGAATCGGTAGCATTTTTGACTTTTCAACTGTCTATCACTAACCGCAGAAAACCTGTTCTGAAGTTCGATTTTTCAATACCGATGATTCATAATTCGAAAATCCAAATTTTTCAAAATCTAATCCTCTTCTATTATAGTTCTACATTTGAAATTTTTACTGGCTCTCTCCTCTTCTAAAAATCTGGCAAGTCAACTTTCCTCCAAGTCCTTCATCTCTGATCTAACCCGAAGGACTGGAAAATTTACCAAATGATATCTTCTCACATATAAGCTAAGTCGGGAATCAACGTCTATAATAAAAAAATCCATATGAAAAAATTTAGTCCACATGCAGAACAAAATGTGATCGGATATTTTTACCAACAAAAAATCCTCTATCAGAAGGCTATGACGTCATGAAAAACTTGATGGAGACGAAAATAGGGTCTTCATTTAAAATCATCCCAAAAAATGAACAAGCTTTTCTTGAGTGGAGTTGTACAGCGCAAAATAATATTTTCTTCTCTTTTATTTTTCTGATATCGTCTCAGAGCCGTTCAGTTTGCGTAGAGTTATAAAGTGCAAATATGGTCGAGAATACGAACTCAGCAACATTAACAAAGACAAGTGATTTCTTGAGCAGGTTTGATCGCTCAGTTGCTGAAACCGTCAGTATTTTGATTGAAAGTTGCCGATTACTCGTTGCCGGAAACTCATCCCAAACCAATTATGAATTTTTCTGAGTCTCCTCGCATTGAGAACGTCAAAACAAGAGTCGCTGTCTGGTGGTGTCACCAAAATTCCGACGATCCGTGTATTTCAGTCATATTGTAAACGGAAGAAAATGCAACTCTGCCCGCTTTGAGCCAGGTTGAGAGTGAATTAATCGAAAAATTTTTAATGAACAACTTATTTTTCCAATTTTCATCTATTGAAAATTTATGTCATCATGAGAACAATTGCTGAAAAGGTTACCTCTATTTCGTAGAGTTTCCTTACAACTGGAGACCACTGATCCTCGGAACTTTTACAATAATTTCATTGCGATGGTAGCCGCTCAGAAGTCACAACCTTTGAAAGTCCAACTTCTTCATTGGGGTGGGTTAGTTTTTGCGAAACAACGTATGGCAGGACGCCAGAATTTTCTAAAAGCTCCCGCTCCCCATAACGTCAAATTTCCTGTTAAAATTTTGACTGAGGCGTGGCATGACGTCACCAGTGACCTTTACCTAATTCTTGATTCAGGAATATGAATACGAAAAGGGTATGCATATACTTATGAGTCTAAATAGGAGAGTGGGACGTCACCAGAAGATGATTTTCCGTTCAAGTTCTTATAGAAGATGGGCTTCAAAAATTAGAGCGTGATGTCAAGAAAAATTACGATGGTTGCATAGCGGAGGCGAACGTTCAAGACATTGAACAATTTCAACTGCATAGATAGGAGAGGAGACTAATTCAAGAATGAGAACGGTTCCCCACTGCCATTGCAAGAGATGCAACAACCGCTATTATTTTTGACATGTTTCATGTATTTCTTCTCACCGCACCCCAGTTAAAAATCCACGAGTACACCTCCCCCCCCCCCCCTTGAAGATAATGGGCTTGGAAAATTTTTTGAGAAAAATCTTCATACCTGGAAGGTGATTGACAAATTTGCGAGTACACCCTTTACCCCTTCCTTTAGGTATTATACTAGGCCTATACTAGGATTTGGCTCTTTCATATACTATAATACTAGGCTTTTACAAAATGTAGGCCTGGCAGGTGATTGAGAAATCTGCGAGTGCATTCACCCCCTTTCCTTCTCCGTAGGTATTATACGAGGCGTATACTAGAACTCAGCTTTGATATACAATCTTATTTGAATTTCTTTAGAGTAGACTTTTACCGACCCAAGGAGGGAGGAACGAGCGGAGCGAGTGAGCTACCCAAAAGCTATGAGCTTGAAATATTCTAAAATAGGCTCATACGTACTAACCCACGGAGTGAGCTACCTAAAAGCTATTAGTTCAAAATGCTCTCTCTGGAGCTATGCACAAAGGAGAGCTCTTCAAAAGCTATAAACCTCAAATAGTTCAACGTGGACTCATACCAGACTGATGAGGAGACGAACGAGGAGAGCGAGTGAGCTACCCAAAAACTATTAGCTTAAATCATTCTAAACAGGACTCGTACTACACCAAGAAGTGAGCCCCCTAAAAGCTATCAGCTTGGAATATTTCAAGGTAGAAAAGAGCGGAACGAGTGAGCTACCCAACAGCTATTAACTTCAAATATTCTGAACTGGACCCATAGTAGAGCAGGTAGAACGAGCTCCTCTGAGGCTATTAGCTTTATATTCTTCAAAGGAGGCTTCTACCAACCCAAGGAGTGAGCTGCCCAAAAGGTATTAGTTCAAAATACCCTAATTAGAGCTATGCACAAAGGAGAGCTTAACATGGACTCATGCTAAACTAATGAATGAGCTACCCAAAAATAATTGGCTTAAATTATTCTAAACAGGACTTGTACTCTAAGATGCCAGATGTACGGATTTTCGATCCTCGAAAAAGATACGGGTTTCTCTTTTTATAAAGATTTATGCTTGCGATCAAGGGAAAGGTACCTCAGACACTCGTACGAAAGATACCTTTCTCCTGTTTGTTACAGGCTGAAACCGCAGTATTCCGTAATATCGAGTCGATCAAGCAGAATACACCTCAGCTACTTTTATGAAAGATACTTTTCTCCCGATTGTTATCAATGGATCAATCAAAGTCTGTAGAAATGTGTTTTTTGGGCGGATACGGATTTTTGAAACCATCATCTGGCAGCATTGCTTGTACTATACGCCCAAGCTATCAGCTTGGAATATTTCAAACTAGACTTATACCAGACCAAGGAGGGGGGGAGTGAGTGAGCTATCCGACAACTATTAACTAAAAATTTTCTGAACTGGACTCGTAGCAGAGCTGGGAGGAGAGTGAGCAAGCTTATCCAAAGCTATCAACTTAAAATTCTTCAAAGTAGGGTTCTACTAACCCAAGGGGGGACGAGCGGTGCGCAGGCCCGTAGCCAGCCCGTCATCTTTGACTAGGCAAGTGAAATTTCAGACGAGGCACCGTCAATAATTCATGTTTATCACACTGAAAAAGGCCAAAATTTCAATTTTTCACTTTTTGCTGGACTAGGCAAGCGCACTTGTCAGACTAGGCATTGCCTAGTCTGCCCGGGCTCTGGCTACGGGCCTGGCGGTGCGATTGAGCTGCGTTAAAGCTATAGCTCAAAATACCCTCACTGGAGCTACACACCGGGGAGAGCTATCTAGAAGCTATTAGCTTGAAATAGTTCAAAGCGGACTCTAATTAGACCAAGGAGGAGACGAACGTGCGGAGCAGAAGAGCTTCCCACATTCGAAAACAAAATACTTGTTCTATATTGAGAAAGAGAAAGACATGTAAGACAATCTTTATTTATTTGGCTCCGCCAGAAAATCATTTTTTATATATTTCATCCTTTTTGACACAAGATTAACTTCTTCAATTACAAAGTCGAAAATCTGCAGTTGACTTCTCGTCCAAGTGAAACATACCTTCAAAACAAGCTACATCTATCCAAAACCCAATAACGGTGAAGCTGTAGGATATCACTGAACTAATCTGATGGAGAAGCTTTATAGCCGAGAGCTAGTATGAGGCACATTAGTACATGACGTTAGCCTTGACGACACTGACCATTAGAACTATCGAAAAGTGTTTACTGATCATATTCATAAAGATAATCGATCATCATTCACCTTTTGATTACAGAAAAAGAACGTGTATACGCACGACCAATCATTTCGTAATATTCGCTTAATGAGACTATTCCAATTAGTTTTCTTCATTTCAAATCTATTATTGATGGAACCAATCAGGGCTAACGTCAAACTGCACCGGCTACTACTTGCGAAATCCGTGAATAGGATACAAAGGAAATAAAAACAAAATTATGAAAAGACACTATACAATAAAACGGATTTGAACTTTTCGCCGTCCTGAATAATTATAACGTTGGAAGTATAGATGAGACGATAAAAACTCAAATTCCGCTCAATTCGCGTGTTTTTCAAAACTTTCTGATTTTTAGGCAGCGAATAAGACTTTTTCTAAAAGATAAAGCACAAAGGCTCGAATGATAAACGATAGATCGTACATCAATTTTCGAGAGGCAACCAACATGTAGGGGCAAGGGGTCGATGACGTTTGATTACTAGATATCGCAAATATTTACACGGTCTACAACTCCCAGAACACGAATTAAATAATGTAATTATTTATCAGAGGTTATTTACTCACTCGATTGAACTATTGTGCGTATTTTCAAATACGATATAGCGATCCGAATAATAGAGGCTTTATCTAAATGAGATACGTTATCAGTTTTCGATAAAGGTAACATGGACGACAAATCAGTAAAGATCTCCGTCTCTCTGCTTCGGCGGCATCTTGCTGCATCTCTGGATTTTTCTTTTCTCCTTTCCATGTTCCTAGGATAAAAAAAAATTATGTATTCATTAAGCACGTCAATATCATCCTATCAAATGCTATCACGTCGATCCGAATTTTACGACGTTCAATGAAATGCGCTTCTAGTGCTAAATTTTAAAGACGTTTGTTTCAAAGCCACAATAACAGGTCAGCAAAGGGAGTCAAGTTGTTCGAACTACCTACACTCGCGTAAATAACTTCTGTACTTTATAGCGTTCTGATGTTTTTATCTTTCATTACATTATTTCTTGAATACTTTTCTGTTGTAAGCTCG
Source organism: Aspidiotus destructor (assembly GCA_035079395.1). Classification (NCBI taxonomy): domain Eukaryota; kingdom Metazoa; phylum Arthropoda; class Insecta; order Hemiptera; family Diaspididae; genus Aspidiotus; species Aspidiotus destructor. The sequence goes on along the minus strand of JAVHKZ010000003.1, from coordinate 727,047 downwards.
AGTAATAAAAGCAGTCCGCATTAGCTGAGCACAGATTCAACGACGAAAAAACCTGTTACGGTATTACGAAGAAGAATCACGTCTTTATAGGGCTGTCGTATTTAAAATTTCCAGAACAATAATGATTCGATAATTACAGTTTAACGTTCCGAATGAAACAATTTTTTCCTCTTCCCTAAGGTAATACAGCGAGAAACGGTTTTCACCGTACAACGTATAAATTGGTCGAGTTCTCCACACTCATACCCAAACATGATGAATTAATTGATAGAATTGCATACGTCACTGAGTTGTTTACGTCGATTATTTTTCCATTTCCATGAATTCATTACGTATAAACTTAATCGATATTATTATTTATAACCTTCGCATTAACACGAATTCACGATGTTCCTACGACACTTTCATAATGACAGTCCAAAATATAAAAGCGTTATATTGTATGTTTTCATTCGCAAAATTTCTACGAGGAAGATAGACGAAACTACCGCGCACGTCACCTCCTCCTTTTTCGACGTTCCATCCTGCAACCTATGTATGATACTTATTACTGGTACTGCTCACGCTGATAACTCGTAATAATTCGATGAAAACATATTTGCGAATAGAATTGACAAAAACTATGTACTCTCTAGCATAAAACTCAATAGGAAAGATTGACCGGATGTAATCTGTTTGTGTAAGTGTTGCGTCTATGATGAGTTCGCTGAACAGTGAAGACATCACAGCAACTACTGATGAACAAGAACCGGTCTATAATTCGTGATAATAGTAAAAAATATCAACAGGAATAATAACTAACTATATTAGACATTACAAGAGGAAGAAAAAAAGTGCTAGTCCATCAGCAGAACTTAGAAACGTTCGATGGAAACATCATGTTTGGCATATTAATCAGAATTGTAGGTCATCAAGGCGTAGTTTACAATTATATTAATATGGCGGCGTTCAACTACTCATTATTGACCCATCATATTTTGCCGGTTTATCTTAGAAGATGGTCAATTGAACGAAAAGTTGATAATTTATCTTTTGTAATGTCTACCTGATTGTTTACACAAAAACAAATACAAAAGGTCTCGACTAATCGATGCCTTAACCTAAACAAGCCCTCACTGTGTAAATCATTCTCGTAAACTAATTTAATGAACCCTTTGTCAAGAATGAACCTGTCGAATAAGAGGTTCTTCTGTAGAATAAAAGGTTCTTCAACAATAGACGCACTGATAACAAAAGGATAGGAGAAGGGCATTTGAGAAAACAAAACGACTTTTGTTTTTTTCTTTTTGTAAAATAGAAAATATCCAATTTGAATTCTGGTTTTTCCGGGAAAACATTAACGGTCTACGTGTATATTATTTACGACATCAAAAATTCCAATATTCAGTGCTCAGTTTTGGTGATTTTGATTTATGCCCTCGAGAAAACTACCAAATATGTAGGAAACAGTAGTCCTGTTTCTGTCAGGCCGTCAAAATGCAAGCCAGCTTTGTAACTGTTCTTAACTAGAATTGATCTGGTTTGTTGAACGATAGAAATCGAGATCGTACGAATGAATCACTTTTTTGTCGTGCTCCCTTCAGTTCCTTTCTTTCCGACTCCCACACACTCTATCATCGTATTCGACAATTTTTTCCTTATTTACAAACCAACTCAACAACTCTCAGAACATACACAGCCCTTTCATGTGGATACCCATTTTTTGGTTTCAGATCCTCAGGTGCATAGGAGACTATAAGGATCAGGACTTTTATCACCAACAAACGAGGAAATTATAATGAAAACAGCGCTCGATAAATGAGGAGAAGAAAATGTCTCGGATGGTGATACCTTTCGTTTCTAACACCGATTCAACATTGCCGAGAATTGTACCGAACTTTGAAAGAGAACTCTGTGTAAGGCATGAGGTAGCTCGACCGGCAACGGGGAGCGCTCATCAAAAGCATAGCTCGTGATGCATTATACCGGCAAGGTGCGACAGGTTGTATACAAGTGTTGTTCACCGAAGTTATACCCGAAAGGGTCGATTCCAGGTTGGAGGAAACAAAATTAAAGGCATACGCAACCCGTACCCACTCCACTATGGAGGAAGGGGCGGCGTTTTGCAAATGCGATACAAGTGAAGATACAAGTATTGTTACAGCATCGAGACAGGAATGCCATTCATCTCTCCCTCGAAAAAGCAAATTGTATGAGACATGGGACAAGATCACAGCATGACAAGAAGGTGCAAGAAGGTACTGTTTTTTCGATTTATATCATGCAATCACTTCATCGGTTGAGGCTTAAGAGACTGGGAGGATCATAACACGACTAGGAAGGACTGCTTCTCGACTCTATCGTATAGTCTCTTCTTCTAAAGTCTTTTTGAGAAGCTCCTCTAAGGCTACCAGAAAATGTATTTCCAGCACTGAAATGAATAAAGAACGTCTTTTGAACCAGATTCTCTTGCTTTCAACCTTAACTGATTCAAAAGTGACGACTTCAACCAATGCACGACTTCAAAATTGAAAATTTGTTCTGGAAGAAAAAGAAGTCGTGAATACGATCTGCAGGGAAAAAAAGGCATGGAAAAAACTAAGAGAAAATTCCAAGGGCGGATTGAGGAAGGGGATGGCTTGGTGAAATCCCCCCTCTCTCTCCCCCACCCCCAAAAAATGAAATAAATGTGAATTTAGGAAAAACCGAAGAAGCTTTATTTACTATCATTATTTTTTTTTGCTTGTCAAATATCAAGAGTCCCTTAATTTCCTTCCTATAAAATCATCCTCTAAATCCGGCCCTGAAACTCCAACAATCACTTCGGAAAGAACAACTGTTTACGAGAATAAAATCGAGAGGAGAATTGAATTCCATAATTTTATACCTGTTTCCCATCTCTACGCTCGTCTCTCAGCTTTTTCTTCAATGTCAATGACACCTCATTTTAGCCTTTTCCTCGTTTCCATTTCCTCCCCAGTTCAACACTTATGAAAAGTGTTTTAGAATCGGTCTGAATTCTTATCTTGAGGAAGCTACTTCTAAATCCTCGATTGCGTCAAAGATTAGAAAAATTTACAGATTTGGAAATACAGAATTAACAAAATGAGATGAATTTTCCACCAGAAAAAGAAGAAGTTTTCTTTTACATTTACTCTGATAACATTATGACTTATATCCTCCGGGACCTTCATTGACAGCCGTATTCCCAAACAAACGGAATAATTTTAAGTGCACTTAAGAGTCCCAGAAAGTCCCAAAAAAAACCCTTAGGTAACCTCGCGAAGTTACTTAAGTGTTTTTCCGGTTCGGTAAGCAAACTTAAAACTATTCCATTTGTTTGGGAATACGGCTGTCAGTATCTAGTTGAATGAAGGAATAAAAACTTTTTTCCCGAAAGTATACACGCACAATAATGGTTGATCGAAACCATCAACATATCCTCGAAATTTTTGTCATTAACATTAATGACCTTGCCGAAGTATTCACGTCATCTTACATGAATATTTTTGGAATTCAACTAATACTTTCTCACTTTCAAGTTGGGTGTTTTTCAATTGATTTCCTTTTTCTTCGCAATGTCACAAATTTGTCTACTACAACTAGGAATGCCAGCAGCATATTTTTAAAGGGCTTTTCCTTTCCTGATTTGAATAATCTTTCAAGGTTATTATCTAAAAATCATGAAGACAAACGTCATAGAGACTAGTAGACGATAATCTTTCCTCAGAATGTCCCTAATCCTTCACAATCCAAATTTTCTTCTTTCCTATTCAACCAACGGCCCAAATTTCGAAAAAATAAAATCGATGCACAAAATAAGTGAGATTTTTAAATTACATTGACGGAATTCGCTCCCTTTCTTATTCTCTCGTTGGTAGGCTGAAATGAAATTTGTCCACTCCGTATAATTATACGTAAACTCTGGGAAATTGAAAATTTGCATCTGGTTTTGAAGATTTCAGGATAAAGTAACCGCCAGAAGTCATTTACCTAATTAATACGTAACGTGAGTAATACCTCATTTTATTGAAGAATGGCCTAGACGATAATTTGAAATCCGCTGGAAGATGAACTCACGAGTAATAACTCGATACATCATTCAACCAAGACTGGGTGATTTTAAGGTCAGAAGGTATTGTTTTTCAAGTAGCGAAAAATTGGTTGCACGTCACAATGTCGCATTCGATAAATGAAATCCTGGACATTCGGGTCAAATCGAATTATTAAAAAAGAAATGGGCATTTGGATGATTGTTTCCGCGGACGGCTAATTCTTCCCACCGAGTGAACTGTCAAGTGATTCTTTATTCAAAAAACACACTCCATATATCACGGTTTTTTTTAACCTGTTTTCACTTTACCTACCCTAATTAAGGTGAAGTCGAAACGTTCAACAATAAATACAAATTGTTGAACAAGAAGATCCCGTAATTTGACACATCGAAACTCGGAAAGAAAACAGCGAGTACAGTTTTAGTCCATGTGAATTAATTTGAAAGTAAGTTCATCTACATAAATTCATGCGTTTTCCACTGATTTAGGCAAGAAATAATATAAATATATACTCCAATGATCACTATTTTCGCTATCATCAAAACGGATTTCAATGAATAAACTGAGTTTTTGAGCTCAAAATTTCAGGACTTACCTGCGTTTCTCTTTCGGAGTTTTCTGCTTCTTCTCCATATTTTCATACGTTGTATTGTCTCAAATAAGCGAAGAATTCAGTCACACGAACACGTTGCTCGTTACGAATAAAATAATTTTTCGTAATACTTCAACATAATTAAAAATCAATTTAATTCCTCAAAAAAATTCACCGAAATCATTATCTTCGAATTGTCTTCGAAATTCGAATAACACCATCAGCGATAATAAAATACATACACACTAGGCTACACTCAGATCCTCAAAAATTGTTCTATTTTCATCGAAGTCTTACCTTGGTCACGTCCCGAACGTGACTCAAGTGACTCTAGGTGCGAGGTGCGCCTATGAAACTACGATACTCGCCGCAAAGACGGGTCAGCGCTAATGTCGAACTCCGCTGGTTTGCTGCTGCCGTACTTGCTACTTTCCTTTGCAGTCCCGATTCGCACGCCGTTCAAGAGAAAACATATCGAGCGCTGAAGATTCGTTTTTGAATAGTGTATTTCTCATCCATGTTACAGGGTGCACTTTTTCCTTGTTTTTCGGGCTGTATCATTGTCGCTTCCTGCTGGACGTCGCTCAACTTACGAATTCTGAACTTGTTATCATTATCACTACCCCACAATATTTATAGCACCCCACTTACCCATTTGTATGCATTCCATATGACTGCATCACATTCGCATGCTAGAATTTGTCTGCCAAAGACTCAAGTATAAACACTGATTCCAACTTCCACCGAACAGCGAAATACTAATCAGTCACTTCTTATTATCCTCGAGAAGTACGCGATTCCCAAGATCGAGGAACACTCATCTACAGGATTTTTGTGTACCAGCCACGCTGAACCGGGTTATCGGCGATCCCAAACGCAAACTTCAGGATATTTTCTCGTCCGCGGCTCATAATGCCCGGCTTCATCTGGCTATCTGATTGATCGTCGTATTCCTGAATTGATTAGCCTATCCTCCTCAATCGTCGCTCACGATGACATCTATTGTTAAACTTCAAACACTCTCTGGAGCATTTAATGAATCTCCCCCGTGTTACATTTTACAATTGGATGAATTCCGCTTCTTGTTGGACTGCGGTTGGGATGAGACGTTTGATGAAAATTTCATAAAAGAATTGAAGAAGTAATGTATTATTAACCTGCAAGATCGTGAAGAACAAATATTGTGACTGTCATTAATCACGTAAACTTTTGTGTTTAGACACATTCCTCTGATTGATGCTGTCCTACTGTCTTATCCGGATGCACTGCATTTAGGAGCCCTTCCGTACATTGTCGGAAAATGTGGCCTAAGTTGTCCGATATATGCGACGATTCCTGTGTACAAAATGGGTCAAATGTTCATGTACGATCTATATCAGGTGCGTCACGTAAGCCATTGAAATGATGGGTAGCTAATCTTAACTATGAGTGAGATTATTGCAATATGAATGCTTATCGAATTATTTTCCTAGTCTCGTCACAACATGGAAGATTTTGATCTCTTTACTCTGGATGATGTTGACGCTGCATTCGACAAAATAATTCAATTAAAATATAATCAGAGCGTTTCTTTGAAAGGTACGTTCACCGGGAACGATCTCGGGTTTTTTGGAGCTCGTCGTCACTCACAATAGAATCTAAATGATTTAACGTTCGTCCTTACAGGAAAAGGTTATGGAATAACAATTACACCATTACCAGCTGGCCATATGATTGGTGGAAGCGTCTGGAAGATCGTCAAAATTGGCGAAGAAGATATAATTTATGCTTTAGATTTCAATCACAAGAAAGAAAGACACTTGAATGGCTGTGATCTTGAGAAACTCTCGAGACCTTCTTTGTTAATCACTGATGCATTTAATGCTACCTATCAACAGGCTCGTCGAAAGATTCGCGATGAAAAATTGATGAGTTAGTCCTGTAAATTATTCATCATCTTGAAAATTTGTTAATTCTCTATTTTTGATAATCATTTCCTTTTTCCTTTCGCAGCCAATATTTTACAGACTCTAAGAAATGGAGGAAATGTGCTCATAACTGTAGATACTGCAGGACGAGTGCTAGAATTGATTCATATGCTCGACCAACTCTGGCGTAATAAAGACTCGGGTCTTATAGCCTACTCGTTGGCTTTGTTGAATAATGTTAGTTATAATGTAGTTGAATTTGCCAAATCTCAGGTATAGTAGTCTTATTCATGGATCAGTATACACGTTATCATGCGGGGGTCACTGAAAAATTTCCTTTAAATATAGATAGAATGGATGAGCGATAAACTGATGAAGTCCTTCGAAGGAGCTCGTAGTAATCCTTTCCAATTCAAGCACGTACAAATGTGTCACAGTATGAATGAGCTTAATAAAGTTCCTTCTCCAAAAGTATGTACATTTTCGACTTCTTCGATCGTAACTGTACCATTGATATCATTTTTAAAAATCTTGACCAATTTATAGGTGGTCTTGGCCAGCCCCCCGGATATGGAGTGCGGGTTTTCCCGCGAATTGTTCTTACAATGGGCATCAAAGTCCTGTAACAGCATCATAATTACAAATCGGTTAGTGTAAAGTATTGAGCTTTTAACTTCTTTTGTATTTCTTTGACAAGCTAACCTCCAATAATAAATTTTTAGGTCGCCTCCTGGAACTCTTGCTCGTAGTTTGCTCGATCTAACTGATGGCAACAGAACAATGCAGTTACTTGTCCGGCGCAGAGTTCGACTAGAAGGATCTGAACTTCAAGAGTATCACAAAAAAGATAAGCAAGAAATAATAAAAATGAAGAAAGACGAGTGCGTTTTAGATTAAGTTCAATCTCTGCGACTACACCGAGCCTTGAATTTCGGATAACTTGTTATTTTTCAACTGTCAGGTTTATCGAAGTGAGTTCTGATTCTGAAGACGATGACCCGAATAATGTAGTGAAAGGTAAACATGACTTGATGGTAAAATCTTCATCGCAAAAACAACAAAATGGATTTTTCAAATCATCCAAAAAACGGTATCCCATGTTCCCATACTTTGAAGAAAAAGATAAATACGATGATTATGGCGAAGTGATAAAGTAAAGTCTCCTTCTTCAGTAACTCAATATTGTGGTTCCAACTAATTCTGACTGTAGTCTCTGAAATTTTTCAGGATGGAAGATTTCAAAATAATTGAAATTGGCCACGATTTGAACGAAAGAAATTACGGAGATGATGATGACGTGGCGAGTAAGTGTTTGACGCATGCATTTAAAAAGAAAGGAGAAGAAAAGAATTTTGAAAGACTGATTGAACGATTACAGTTGACCTTACCGAGGTTCCTACGAAATGCATCTCATTTACGGGTGTAATCAATGTGGAAGCACAAATTCAATTTATAGACTTCGAAGGACGTTCGGACGGAGAATCAATTCAAAAGATAATAGCAAACATGAAACCAAGAAGATTGATTCTAGTGCGGGGCTCGGAAGAAAATACGCGAGCTCTAGCTTCATATGCTCAACAATTTACCGATGCTAAAATTTATACTCCAAGAGTTGGTGAATTAATCGATGTGACAATGGAAACGCACATATATCAAGTAATATTTGTTGTCATCTTCTTTTTTATTCTATATAAAAAGGTTTTAATTGACTATTGTGATTTCTAGGTACGTTTGACTGACGCATTGTTATCGTCATTGGATTTCAAACTTTGTAAAGATGTTGAAGTGACCTGGCTGAATGCCCGAGTAGCTACCAAAACGAGGAAACGAGATGCAAAAATTGAAAAAATGGAAGTCGATGTCGAAGGTATGGACTGAATGATTTCTATACCTCATTTTCCAGTGATCATGTTCTTGTGGTCTGGGAAACGAATAAAAATACTACGCTGACTTTGTAGTTAGCAATCTTGTTATCTAATTGTTTTGAATTATGGAACAATGAGATTATTGATTTCAGGCAAAGAAGACGAGAAGAAAGAAGATAAGAAAGAGGATGATTTCTTTGCTGAAGATGATGTGTTACATTTAGAAGCTATCCCTCTGAATGAAGTAATTATCTGACTTTATTTCCTAAAAAGAAAGGAGCGAAAAACTTTCTCCGAGTACTCTCTCCTTCATTTCGGTTTTCGAAAAGATAGCGCACTTGTTGAGCACAAAGAAGTTTCATTTTATCATTGACTGACCAGAAATTAAAATGAACTTTTGAAAAATAGACGTCAATTGAAATTTAAATTCAAAATCCGTTTTTTTTCTCACGATTTGTCATCGGTATCTGGCTCATTAGTTATTAGCCTTATTACCTTTCACGTATTGCTGTTTTGTCTTCCTAAAAACGTTGATTTTGAGAGAAACATTTCGAAATATATTTTACCATCTCTTTTTCAGATTACCGGTCATCAGCCAGTATTTATTAATGAACTAAAATTATCTGATTTTAAACAAATCCTTACCAAAAATGAAATACCAACTGATGTACTCGGTGGTGTACTGTACTGTTACAATGGAACAGTGGCAATAAGACGGGTAATTTATGAAATTAATGTTCATTTCAAAAGAACCTATCCTATTTTCTTCTCGCGTTTGATAAATTAATTTTTGTTTATATTTACTTTCTAGATGGAGACTGGAAGAGTTGTTCTTGAAGGCTGCCTCAGCGAACATTACTATAAAATTAGAAAACTTCTTTACGAACAATATGCGATTGTGTGAAAATTTAAGACTGAGAGAGTTTTGAGTATTCTTATAATTTTCTCGAGATTTCGTGTAAATGATTGGACGTCTTCTCTGTGAGTTGAAGAAAGGATTTTCAAACATGAGATAAACTATTATATTATTTTACTCTTGGAGTGAGACCTCCCTAAAAGTGGGGTATTCACGAAAATGCATAGTGATTACAATTTACGAGCCCTAATAACATTGAAAACAAATTGTAAATTTGTTTGCGCGATAAAACTGAATTTTTTTTTTGCAATTCTCGTCCTTTATTAATAAAAAACGTGCTCATGCTGCAAATAATTTTATTTCGTTATCATCGATTGTATTTGAAGCCGTTAAATGTATTTAAGCTCGGAGAATGCGGCAAGGTTTTTGTAATAACACGACTCGATCTATTGACAAAAGTACCCAAAATACTTACAACGGCTCTTATAAGGAAAATACATACGGAGCAAAGATCACCATGAAATTATTTATAAATAACAAATAATTAAGGGGAACAAAAACATTACCTTAAATGTGTGGAGTTGTTAGTATTTAAAAATGGATTTCTTATTCCCTCATTATTCCTCACTTTTAATTTATGATATGATGATTTTTGCTCCATATTATGTATTTTCTATGAGAGCCGTTATGCTCAATGGAAGTATTTTTGGTACTTGCGCCAACAGGTCGCGTGGTGTTATCACAAAAAACTTGCCCCATACCATGATTCTTATCGAAATCTGAACTGAGTAAACTGTACATCATTTATCCCGCAAAAATTATTCAAATTGAGCGAAAAATATTCTGTGTCCTGAAAAAAGATAATGAGCGAAGAAAAATTGGAGAACCATAATACGTAATTACCAGCTGTACAAAAAAAAAGTTGAGAAAATATTTGTTTTTATTACATTCATGAGCTAATCCTACAAAATATTTGAAATATAAGAAATTATTATTCAAGTAAAAGTCGTCGATATTTAAAATCAAGAATACCGTTGACTTGTCAAGTGTATAAAATGAGGAAATGAAGTTAAGTAGGGTGTTAACAGCTGGAAAAATATTCATTATTTTAGTTAATTTCTAATGATAACAAAATTCCTTTCTTCTGTGAAGAGTTCACAAGTAAATATATGAAAGAACTCATGTATAGATCAAGTGCTTTCAGCAAATCCAAATACTCGTTTTTTTGAGATACCTAATCTTCAACTTGAAGAAGAAAAAGTAGGCTATCACGTAACCCATCATAGGAAAGAATGTAAATATCATCCTTGAACGAATATCCGAACTTCATTCAATTCAATTTTCGTGCTTTCAAAAGAGATGGAAAAAGTATGTCATTCCGTTTTACAAACAGATACCCGGTGCAATGAGCAGTTGTGTACAGCAAGAACTTCCCGTTTTCACATTCAATCGAGAATATATCCGACGCCTTAAAGAGTGCTGTATGCAATCAACACAACAGCAGTGAAGAAAGTTTATATTTTGGCTATAAATTAGGGATCGCATCGGTACTCCCATGGCCTTCTAAGATAACACGTTGAATACAAGCAGTCCAGTCGTAATACTTCCGACACCCTATTCGGTTGGGCCAGTGAATTTATTATGTGATAGCATACCCCGCTAATGTCTACGCTTGAATAGAAATTTTTGATATAACTCCGCTGTCTACCTTGGTCTAAAGGTGCCTTGTATCTATTCAGCGAATACAGAAAATATAAATAAAGTGCGGTTTATAGTTACAGCCGTGATTTGAACGAGACACCAAAAGACGATGTCCTTGAAAAAAACTTGATCGGGAATAAGGGAGGCTCTCTGAGCGCTCTACCTTTGTTCTTTCGTAACTGCACCTCTACAAAGAACTGAAAATTTTCAATAATTACCAACATGAGAAATGCGCGCGGATTTTGCAAACACTTCGAAAAAGTGTCAATGTAATCAGCTTAACCCTGCAGTTCGATATCGTCCAAGGCGACTCAAACAGTGGTTATAAAAGATTTCAACAGTCTCCTAGATTGGTACGCGCAAATATAAAAAATTTAAAAAACAATTATTCAATAAGCGACATCATCGCCATATTTCTTTGTCATTCTTGATTTAGGTGAGTACATTTACAAATTGAAAATAGATAATCTCTCCCTCAAAAACTTACTACTCTGCACATCGCCAGGAATGGTAAACGTATGTCTAAGGTAAAGTTCTCTTATTTAGTTGAAACTAGATAGACGCGAACTCGTAGTAGAGTTGATTTGAATTAAGTGCAGCTGATTAATTTTGATAGTTCAGGGGTGTTGTGATCCCCTTGGTTCAAAGAAGAAACCCCCCTCAAAGTTTAATTTCTGGTGGCTAAAAAAAAGAAAAAAAGAAAAAAAAAAAAAAAAAAAAAAAGAATTTGTATGGCCCCCCCTAAAACGAATACGAAGAATCGTCTTCATGAAAATGGCCTCACAACACCCCTGTAGTTTGTCAGGAAACTTTATGTTTCTTACCATCTTCTCAATTCTTCTAGTAAAGGATGAGGTTATGAGAAAGGAGGAAATACCTCTTCTATCTCGTTTCTTTGATTTCGAGCCTTTCGACTTGAAAAAATTTTGGCTATTCAGCTATAAATATGAAAGAAAAAGGGGAAACATGAAAAATTCTCGATCATCGAGTCTTAATATAGGGATCTCCTGAAATGAACGAAAGTTGGCAACGAATAAGTAACGGGCAATTCAGTGATCAGAGACCCTTTTTAGGGTCGGCGCGCTTTCGCTAGCCGACCGTATTACAATTGTCGTCGTCGTCGTCGTCAGTGTCGTCCTCGTTTCCTCCTTTGTCTCCTTCACGTTTTCTCCGTTACCTTTTCTCATTTTTTTTTTTTTTTTTTTTTTTTTTTTCCAACCAAATTTATTATTAAAACATCTACAAAATCATAAAAAAAAAAAAAAGGGGGTACAAAGTTATCTAACTAAAAACAGTAAGAAAGAGAAAATTAAAGTAATAGAAATAATAATAATGGAAAATTGAAAATGATACAATAATAATACTAACGAATACAAAAAAAAAAAAAAAAAAAAAAAAAAAAAAAAAAAAGGGGGTGGAATAGAGGATGGTTTCTAGGCCTTACCTCGTTGTAGATTTAGATTGATATAAGTTCAGGCAATTGAGACAAGAATTTTTTAATGTGAGGAAAGATAGCGTCGTTATCAATAGAAAGAAGGTCTATAGCTCTGAGGGGTGTGGGAATTTGTAATTTTAGAATTTTGGAATATAATGTCTTTCTAAAGGTTTTTAGTTCTGAACATTCAAAGAAAATAATGGTTTGCGTCTGCTCGAGTAGGCGAATCTATATGGAAAGGACATAGGTCAGAATCCATAACATCTTATCTTACCTTAGATACACAACACAATGGAGAATACCCTTTTTATTATTATTATTATTATTATTTTTTTTTTTTTCTTCTTTTTATTTCCTTTTCCTATTATAAACTGCAGTATTCAGGTAGCGGAGAAAATTCTTGTCAGTGCAGTGCGTTTTTGACTTTCTTGGTAGAATGTATTACTTTTGTCAAACGCATTTTCTTTGACTATCTGTGTGGAACACATCTTCCTTATCTCTTTGCATCCTTATTATTATCATTCTTATTATTATTAGTTCTTCTTATTATTTTTGTTTTATTTTCGATTATTTAGAAGATTAGTGGTTGTAATTTTATTATTTCTATATCAAGTTCATTTTTTTTTTTTGGTTTTGAATTTGTTTTTTTTTCTTCTTGTTTTCTTGATTATTCTTATTTCAAGTTCATTTTGTTTGTTTTGATTTTGATTTTGATTTTTTCTTGTTTTCTTCATATGGCAGAATCTGGAGGTAAGATTATTGTTATTTCTATTATTATTATTATATTCCCACAAAGCTACAGTTGGTCACTGTGCCCTTTTTTTTTCCCTAAAGTGTATTGTGAAACGTTTACCTTCAGGTTTTTTTGTGGGAACAGTGTATGATAGAAATAAGTGTTCTTCATGTCCCTCTCCAGTCGTGAAACACATGTATAATTCTGCGTTCAGCTGACAGAAGCCATTGAAAGTTATGCTCATCTCAGTTTTTCAAAGAATCTAGTATACCTTTTAGCCCCAGGTAACAATGCTCTGGATAAGGAAAAAAGTGAGGGCAAAAGATTTTCCTCTGGAATGTATCTTAAATGGTCTTCTGAAGTGTATTGTGAAAAGTTTATTCTCCGGTTTTTTGTGGGGAGGGGAGAGGAGGTGATTCAACCTGCAGCCAAATTCAGCTTTTTTCAAGTTTTTATTTATCGAGTTTTCCAAAAAAGAATTCATTCAGCCGACCCTCCTAACACCTCGCCCGAGGTGCTTGTTTATAAGTATGATTGACTGTGAAATTTCGGTCAAGTTGATTAGTTATTGTAAAAGACCCCTTTCAACTCTAGAAAAATCCATCTTCATATGCTGCGCTTGTTGCACTACACGACAAAAAAAAGTATTAGAAAATTAGTAATCAGAGCAACGACAAAGATCTCGCGGCTTCTTTATAGGATGCGAGTGTGTAATTTTTTTGTTCAACGTGGCAATGGGAAACAGAAGAATACAAGTACCTAACATTTTCATGAACTGTTGAGTAAGTATCAATCATTCAATTGAAAACGTACGCGTTGATTATTTTTTTCATTAACGATGAGTCATTGACTGTATATTGTTTTTATTTAAAACAGGAAGCTTGATATGATTATTCTTTGTTTGAAGATGTATGTAGAAGAGGGGACGATGAGATTGGTAATGGAAAAAGGTATACACTTTGTTGGACCAAGGAATTGACAGCGACTTGCTCTAGTATGAATTCCAATATCAAATTGTGCAATTTCTAAAACAAATTTACAGTCCATTTTCGAACGTCGCAGAAGCAAACCTCCGGTGATTTTCAAATCAAAGCAAAGTTGGTTGAATTACTGAAAAAAAAAAAAATTCTTATTGCGATTTCATGCACTTTGACATGCACGTTGAAAAATGAGAGGCGGAAACCGTATACTGAGAAAGGAAAAATAAAAACTAAGAAAGAAAAAAAAAAAAACACAATTCTCCGTCATTACTCGTCAATCGTTACTCTTACTGTATTTCCTTTCCATTTTTCTTTCTCTCTCTGTCTCGCTCGGTCTCGCGAACTGGAGTTTCTTTTTTCTTTTTAGTTCTCCTTCTTTCAGCAGAGTGGTTGCAGATCTTCCCAGTGCAATATTCGACTGTCGGGGGGGAAAAAATCCGAGAAAACGAAAAAAAAAAATAAAAAGAGAGAGAAAAACGGCGAATTTTTAAACGTCTTCAGTATTATTATTTCGTTATTCTTCGGTTGCGAGCAGTACAACGACCTCCGCGACTACGAAAATATAATACTCTTTCCACTACCACAGTTTCACATAAAAATCGTAAATAGTTCGGTAATTTATTTTCGATCGCGTTTTGTTTTTCCTTTTTACACTCGGTGGCTCGATTCTGTATTATAACTACTATAGTTTCGGGCTACACACTAACGGACACGATTTTTTTCGCCAAACATTTTCCATTTTAATTTTTTCGTCGCTCGTTGTCTCATGCAGTCACTCGCGCACTCGTACTTACGGAATTCTTAGAATTTTAGATGGCGGTGTGAAAGTAAGCGAAATTACTTCATTCGTTCGATCGTGTACCTATATTTTTGTGCACGCTTCATTCGTTTAATTATTTCAGAATTTTTGCGCACTTAAAAAAAAAATTAACCGTTATTTCGTGAATTATTTGTCATGACCGTTTTTTCCCTGTTTTCGAGTCGCTCTTTGTTTATATTTGTGCAACTGTTAACGAGTGCACGCGTAAAGTGTATGTAAATGTGTGCGTGTGTGCGTGTGGTGGACTCGAAGAACTCAATTGAAACGTCAAACCGATTGATCTCAGGATACTACTACAGGCACAGGTAGAGTTCAATTTTACTCACATTTTACTACTCCTGTTGATCGGAAAAATGATTACTTCTGTTGACAATGTATTATGATGATGATAACATGGAAAATCCATAAGGTATATGACGATATTGACGACAGGTTCCTGTTCAAATCCTTAGTAATTTGATTTAGATGAGAAATTTCGGAAAATAAAATCTAGTGTCGATTTAATTCCGAAACACGAATACTCATACTAGAATCAGCTGGAAATAATTGTCGGTATTTGTTTTCGTACTCGCTCTCGGATCATGATATAATGACCTGAGAAATATTCCTAGCTAGGTTATTCCCCGCCGTGGTACGCCGAGATGTAATGTACATTTTACATTATTGCGCCGATTTCATTATCGAAGTTGAAGTGAGCGGTTTTTTCTTCTGTTGTTCTCCGCTCGTGAAATAAACGAAGCGTACATGAAGCCAGCAAACACACCGCTTTAAAACGAAATTTCTCCGTTGAAAGACTGGTCGATTTTATTTTTTTAAAAAATATATTATAAACACATCGTATTTTCTATTTTGTCCAGTATTTTTCTTAGATTGATTGACGGGTTTTGAGAAATCGCAGACCATGCAATAATATATTAGTGCCGATCGAACGTCGGAATTTCGTTTTCCAGAAAAATTCAACCACAGTCTGTAGTAGGTACACGTTTTTTCTCTTCTCCATTCGGTATCGCTCCTTGAATAGAATAATAGTCGCTGACTCGAAGAGTGCTTGTTTCTGCTGCGTGTTGGTTACATCGAATTTATTTTACCGAGTGGTTTGATTTTTTTTAATTCGTTCCGCTATTTTTCAAACTGATCGCATACCTTGTTGTTACATACATACACTTTTATTCGACTTGATTCAGTTTCACGATAAACTTCGATATCGACTTTATACGTAAACATATTTATTAATCGTTCCATATCATATAAATGTTCATCCGGCAAATATGTATACCTACAAAATCGAGAGGCGAGATACGAGTAAGTGTTCTCCGTTTATTTATTTATGATTGTGTTGGCAATCGTACGCATAATTATGGTATACGCATGATCTGCAACACGAACACTCCATATAATACATGTAGTCTGCGAAGAATAGTTTTGGTAGGCATCGAGTAACTCATTGAAAATATCCAGAAAAATTGCCGGATACCATCTATAACCGATGAATGATTCTGACAGAAAGATAACTTGGTGGCAGGCGTTGATTTTTCCACTCGTATATTCGTATCGGGTTCTTTGTGTGGAATTAAATTTTGCGACGTCTTGATTTGTCCGCGTTGAAATAGAAGAAACATATGGAACTTCGTACGTACATCGGACCACTAATACCGATGAGTTTTTGCATTCGATCGTCAGATTGTGTATTCTGGTCAGTTCTCGAATATCTTCAATCAAATGATTCAATAGAATCTGTTTAAACTCTTCTGTTTTGAGTGTTTCAAGTCTATCGCACTGAAAAGATAATTCCATTGTATTCGGTGGACGATGCTTTCGATTCAACTCGTAATAGTTTGTAGTTTCCTCTAGAACCCATTCTCTCGAATTATCTGCCGTCTGAAAAATGAACTGATTACGTTATTTGCGATTCAATTATTTGACCTATTTTTTCGCCTCTCGATTCATTCAGATGGAGAGAGACTTTCATGAATCAGGAGTCGTATTTTTTTTATCGTGTGTAATTGAAGAAGTCTAGTTTCGACCGAAGTCCGTATCGTCTGGCTCATTAATGAATGTAGTAAAGTTCATTTAGAAGGGATTAGAAGATCTCTTCAATTCTTCTTGTTGATTTTTCAAACTCCGACGAAAAGTACGTGATAAGAAATCACAATTTACTCGCTCTATTGGTGATGAAAAGTTCTCGTTCTTTCGTATTTACAAGACGCGTATAAATACTCAATTTTCGTACCATGTTCTTTAAAGGTTTGTCGGGTGTTAAAACGTCCTATCTTGCGTTTTTGCCTTAAATAAACCGTCGAAACTCCTTAATTTCAAGACAAAGATAGCGCTCGTCAAGAAGCTCAAAGGAAGTGTCGGTACTTTTTTCGTTGGATAATATTTTATGATTCGTTCACTTTTCTCCTGCGTTAAAGGATAAAGAGCAGAATGATGCTATATTGTGATAACATGCTGGTACGTACGTTGCGTAGCTCGTATGCGACGCTGCGTCGCCGCAGAACTGTGGTCCATAAGTACGCTTCTCCAGATTCCATCGCGTAATTTGTAAATTGTATCTTCCTGGAGAATACATGACTTATCCATTGGCAGGAGAGCGGGCTCAAAGAATCTGTTTTCTAAAACTAGCCTTTGTTTCTGACCCATTTGGAAGGAATGGACTTTCTGCGTCGTGATAGGTGAAAGTCTCTGGATTTATTCTTGCTGAATACTGATATGACGTCTGCAGGGTAGACGCAACCGATGCTGGTTTAAAAAGTGCAAACGTAGGCTTTGACGTTGACCAATCGATCTCAACTATCCATGTGCACGATATAGACTTTCAAGATCTTTGGAATATTTGATAATCTGTATCAAATGGCTTCAACGATTCTAATAGAGAACCTGTTTTGCTGGGAGTTGTTGACGTCTTTCATATTGTCTGTGCTCTGAACTCCCATCTCTAATTCCGAAATTTGCGTCTATACGTTTGTCCGTGCGAACATGACCTCGGAAGTAGGATAAATTTTGGCAAACCTCTCCTGAACCTAATTCCTGAATTTGCGTTCGTGCGCTACTGACCTATTAGCCTCTACTAGCTGTATACTATGTTTCTACTGGGCTCATGGTGGACCTACACAGCACACACAGTGTACCAGTCGTAATTGAATTATGAATGGAGGTGAATTAGTCATCCTAAAATAGTATGAAAGAGGGCGAACTACCCTCTAATCCCAAAACCTTGGAATCAAAACGCGCTGCTACTTAGTTAGCTGCCTCGGGTTGCCTTCATTAACTATATTAATTGAAGCGAACAGAGAACCTGTTTTATGGAAGTCTCTTTGTTCATATGTCCCTTTCCTATGATATCTAGCTCGGAGGTCGAAATGTTTTCAAGTCTCTCGTTTTCTCGGATGGTGTCCAAAAACATCCGCCGGCCGGCAAAGCTCGGAGCTGGAAAATTTCAACAGGAAATCTGTTTTATCAGAAGATTCTTTGGAAAAAAACGTCCGTCATCCTAACGGCCTGCAAAACTCCGTGGTCGAATTGGAAAGGAACCTGTTTTATCGAGAGGGAGAGGGGGGAGGTCCGCCGGCTGTCTAAGCTCGGAGGTCCAAGATTTTCCGAGTCCCCCTCCTATCATATATAGCTCGGAAGTCGGTGTAGCTCCTTCAGTTGACTACATATGCAATACCTCATACACCAATCAGTTTAGCCTCTTCAATGAACCAGATATGCAACGCTTCAAACACCATAAGAGCTCTTCTAAGGTACACTATAAAACAGGTCCCTTGACTCCCCTCGTTCAACTCAGTTGAAGAATCCGTAGTATCTCTTCCAATGCACAGGTTCCCTGTTCAGAGTTGCATGATTCAGCTCATACTACTGGAGCAGCCAAGCTCAGTGAGGTTCCTGCTAACTTTGAATTAGGAAGCTAGTAGACCTATACTAACCTATTTGAGTGAATCTATTACTAGTACTAAGCCTATACAAGAATATTATGTACTAGGTTTATGCTAGGGTTGTACGAAGTTAACTAAGTTGCTAGTAGCCCTGCGTCTGTATGGATCTGATTTCCTCTGATGTATTAGCTTTACTAGGATTATATCAGAAATACTAAGTTTATACGAGGCTTCTACAAGACATACGTACCAGGACTTAACCAGGTTGAGGATAGAGGCCTAACTCCCCTCTCCCTGGTTCACACGACTCTGACCTCTCTCATTCATACCAGACTTATGTTGAGAATGGGCCCCAAGATGGTAGATCACCTAACCTCCAGTATGCTAGACTTACACCTGGCTAAAAATGAGCTAGACTATCTGAAATGTGCTTACTGTTTGTATAAAAATGAGCTTGCTAGTCCCACAATATTAGAGCTTATACTGGGCTAATAATGGGGGCGAACAGTTGGAGACCGCACATACACTATAGTATAGAAATAACATATGACTTATTTATTTGGCTCTGCCGGGAAAACTTGAAAATGTTTGTGTGTCCGTGCGGAATTTCCTGTATTTTCCCTTTCTTCTCATTCTTTCCCACTTACAACTAAGAAAGATTTTGTCCAAAAAGGGGCGAAGGAGTACTCGGCTGTGTACTCTCAAAGAGAAACGTATGAAAAGTATCAAATATCCAGCTGTAAAGAATAGGTGCAGACTTGAAAAGGTATCAGAATTTGCCGCAAATAATTGGCCGCGAGAATATTCACCACAAGGAAATTCACCGCTGCTGAAGTTCACCGCGGGAAAATTTACCACAGAGGCAGGGTTAAATTCACCGTGGTGAAGAATAATTTACTACGCTGAAAAAAAAAGTTGAGCTTATAAAACACACTAACTTTGTACTATAATTTCAACTTATTCTTTTTGATACCTACATATTTCAGCGCCATTTCATATAAAATTGAACAAAAGAAACAAGCAGCCTTGCAAGAGGCAGCAAGAGGTTTGTGCCGTTAGGGCTCTATAGTGCCTTAGTGCCGTGATGTGATACAGTTTATTTGCAATTCCATTAATGAAACAAGTTCCAGCTTGTTTCCCAAAATTATCAGGCTTTGGCTTCTGACATTCAGCTTTCAGCTAGCTTTTCAATTCTGCATAATATTATTCTCCCTTCTCCTGTCAGAAGTTTGTTTTCAAATTATTTTTATAGTACTCATTTTCCTTCTCAGAAAGTTTACTCGAAGTCTTACTAGAGAAGAAGAAACCCTCAACAATAAAAAGAAAAAGAAACTTTTTTAACTCAACAATAAACTTTGAGAATTCTCATTCTTGATGCGTGTACTGATCACTGCCTACTGCTAAGTAGGTCTAATCAATAAAAGGAAACTAGCATCTAACGCTCAAGATGAGGGGGAAAAAATTGAAATTCGGTGAATTTTCTTGCGGTCAATTTTCAACCGAGTTCAATTTTTAAGCGGTCAATTTCATCTGTGGTGAATTACTTGCGGCGAATTTTCTTGCGGCAAATTTTCATGCGGCGAATTGTTATGGAATCCTTGAAAAGGTTTGAGCTACCATACACTTGGTTTTAGTATCCGTCTGCTTTGAGAACATTCGAACTGATGTGACTTGTTTCAGGCAAACAGAATACAAAAGCAAATACTCTCAAAACCGAACTCACATCTTCAAATTCTTACAAGCGAAACAGTAAGATTCAACGTTCACGAAGTTTGAATCTCTCTTATAGAAATGGAAGAAGACTAACCCCAGTGCTCCATGGGACTTCGAGAGATTTCGACTGACAAACTCTCGTCTACATAATTTACGTTCCCTCCCATATTCCCCAACATGAATTCCACAAAATAAGAGTCCATATTCTCCTTATCAAACAGCTTCAATAAATCCGTATTTTTTTCCAGTTTTCAATAAGACGATTAGAATCTCTGTCGAAAAGCAAAACCGTTAGAATGACGTTATTTTGAACTGCCTCGATCTTTCGCGGCTGGCATCCATCTTTTGATGAACCAGATTTGTGCACATCATATGCGCGCGATCCCTTGACGCTTTTTCGATAACTGCAAAACAGATCGCTTTGCAAATTTTCACACATGGAAAATACTTGGTCTCGACTGGTATACAAGCACTGCTCTCACTTACACGAAAGAAACCAACTTGTTAACCGACAAGATACTGCCAACATGAAAGCCAAATGAGGCACCCTGTATACTTTTTACAGTCAATACACACATGTGGGGCAGAAGCTGCATCTATGAAGAAGGTTCCACAACTTCTTCGTCCGAATTTATAGTCCGATGACGTGACACTTCGCTCACATTTTTGGTCCAGTATCTTTTTGTATAATAAATGAGACACATTTTGAAAGGAGCGTCGGAATTTGAATGCATTTATTCGAGTGTTCCTTTGAACTGGCGAGTAAATCCATCGCACCGTTTGAAAGAAATTTAACTCTAAATTCTACTTTGTCTCCATCGGATGCAAATTTTTCTCGAGCGCTGAAGATGATCATCTTCGAGGCACGTTTTTCTAGGAAATCAATGTTATTCCATCGTAAAGTATCGTCTTCATCTGTGAATATTGATGTCTGTAAAATTCCGTATTCCTCCGTCGAAAAATGAGGCCGGCGATTACGATAGGAAAAATTATATGGTCTTCGCAAGATTTCAACGTTGTGTGTGAAAACGTGTGACCTTTTGCAATTTTTCGAAACCACGTTCTCTCGATTTTCTCTAATTCGAGCGACACTACATGTATCCTAAATTTGTAATTTGTCGCGTAGGAATGGTAATTTCCATACCGCGTTTACTGAGAAAGGAGATCAAAACTAAATTTTTTTGACTCATTTTTGTCGAAAAAATTGTAAAAAAATTTCAATCCTGTTTCGAGGCTGAGAAAAATTACAGGATCATGCTCTACACGTATTCTTCTGTGATTTAGCAAATGCTCTCTCATTTTATGGCCACATATCATTGACCGTTGAGAAAGTTTCGCTTATGTTATTCGACTTTCCGACAGTAAAATTTGAGAGGACCAATGACTTCTCTATCGATATTCACTAGAAGTTTTCTCATGAAAAATTTTTGTGTAGAAGGAACAACCGAGAAACAATAACAGGAAAACAATGAGAACGAAAGATAGAATTTGAATCGAGATTTTGCAAAATATTGGGAAAGTTCTGAATAGTATCATAGTTTGGTTAAAGATTGATAGAATACGTAACAGCGTTTACCGAAGCAGACCTTCAGAAGGTCCTCGCCATAAGAATAAGTGTCGGCGAGACGGGAAACCCTCTTTCCCTTCCTCCTCATCCAAGATACCAAATTCTGGCCAATAAAAATGTTTTCTTTTTGATGTCACCCAATATAGCTTTTATTCCCCGACCATCATTTTTTGTTGGAAAAAATTGTCATCCTGTCATTTGGTCAGTACTGCCTCCCCAGAAATTTTCTCCAAAACCGAGTAACCCAGATTTTGCACACATACGGGTTAGGTTATCTTTCAATATCATTTACCGATTATTGAAGATTAACTATGTATTTATTTTATTTTATCGATGATTTTGCTTGTCGCGACAACGTCTCGGAGCCAACACGGCAAACGAGCCAATCTGCAAGTTGATAATTTTCCATCCATTACGCAACTTTCTTTAATATAGATCACATGAGTACAACAAGTTGCATATAGATTATGACTTTCATCATGAGAGAGAGTGACGACCTTGATTCATGACGTAGAACCTGTACTGGAAAAATACAGACGTACGAAAGTACCATTCTAAAAATTTTGATCAGTTCAATCTTTCGGATGACAGTTCGTATTCATTATGATATGAAACAAAAATTGCATTCAAATATTTGAAATGACGACGCGATGAAAAAAATAAAACCACACCCGTAGTTGTATTTTGAACGAGCCTAACGTCAGAATAATATTTTTTAATTCTCTTCCTTATTGCGAGCGTAATCATTTCGAAAAATTAGTGATTCACTTCCACCTACTTCTCTTGGTATTATTTTACGTTATGTTTTAATGAGTGATGACCGCATTTGCTCATGTATAATAATCGAAAATCATTTTGGTTTTTGTCTTGAAAATTAAAGCTAGACTAAAATATTAATGTTATGCTTTGAAATAAAAGTAAAAGACGTGCTCGTCACGAGAAGGAAGTACGCGTGAAATTTCGAGTTGTGGAGAAAATGTGGAAGGGGGCGGTCAATTCTTATGAGTAGTTCACCGCACTTCTATCTTTCGTGTGACTATAGCTCCTCAGCTGAAAATACGATCTTTGTAATTGTGTTTCTCGTTTCCACGAGCGGTCTGTAAGTATTGAGTACAAGTGTAATATCGTGGTTAAAACGAGCCGTAATTCAATAAACAGAATTAACTCCATCAGCTAACCTAACTGGTGGGGAGGGTGAGTCGGGATAGTATTTGGTTCAGCAGGCTTTATGGATGAGAAATTTCTCAAATGGCGATGGTTTGCATCACATGTGCGTCGCCCCTCCTCCATTGTTGCGTGTACATTGATTTTGTTTCCTCCAACACCTTTTCGGGTGTTACTTCAGTGTTGCAGGAATTTCTTAGCCAAAATCACTAAGTTGCTGTTGCCGTGTTCTCAGCCTACGAACTTCAACACACTCACCGAACATAACTTGAAGAAAAATTGCTGTCCAAGTGTCTTCTGCTTCTCTTTCATGTCCCCATGCTTGATCTTTTTCCTGCAGAGTGTCGTCTGCCTGTGAAGGGTACTTACGTCAATCGCCTGGCCCTGCATTTGCTTATTTCATCGCGTGTCCATCTAATTCTTCTTTATGACTGTGGCTGCAAATGCTGACACCTGGTTCCATACTTTTATAGAACTTGGTATTGTGGCTGTCAGGTTACTCGGAACAAGCAATTCATCTACCCCAATCTCTTGCAGTGACCGACTTGGCTTACTTCAATTGTGCCCTGTACTCAAATAGAATGTGCTTTGGTCCATCATCCTGCTCTTCAATGCCTGCTCAACTTTCCTCAATATCAGTGGCAGTTTCTATAAAAAGGGGTACCTTTGTCGGTCTGGTCAATTTCAAGTTTGATACATTGGTGGCAAGAAAATGAAATTTGCAATGGAATTAGCTGTGAAAAAGTTTTCTATGGGCACTTGGGCAGCATTAAGTGAGATACCATCTGCTTAAGTTGGATTTTCAAAAAAGTGTGTTCAAAGAAAATTATGTATACAATTTACTTGTTCAAAAACTTACATAACTTTGTGAAATTATTTGACTTCAAAATAGAATTTAAAATAGATAAAAAGTTCTTCAAAGATGTTGATGAACGGATAACAGTAGGCAGTAGCATAATATAGGAGGTATGGGGACATCTGACAAGTGACAGATACCGTGATGATGTGATTGACAGGTTCCGTGACGGCACGTCCTCATGCAGGGGGAAAAAGGGGGTTACCAATGTGCCCCCCTGCATGAGGACGTGCCGTCACAGAACCTGCCAATCACGTCATCACGGTATCTGTCACTCGTCAGATGTCCCTACCTCCTATATTATGCTACTGATATCGAGCGGTCAAGTTTGATACATAAGCTGAAAAAAAAAAAAAAAACATTTAACCAATGTTGGAAAATTGCGCTTCATAGTTATTGTCACAGGTAAAAAGTTTGGAGTACGTCACAGACAAACAACTACAAATGAATTTGATTTTATAAATTCTACAGACCCTAAATGATCTTGAAAACATCACCATGTGGAAGCTCGCTCGTACTTTTTTACATTTATGGATCCATCAAAACCTCACAAATTTGACCTAACTTTTCATTATTGCGATTACCGAACAATCAGGTGACCGAGAAAGATACCTCTTTTTATAGAAACTGCCTTATTAATGATGAAGGTACTTGTTGAGGTAGCCATGACCGCTTGACACCTTGGGTTGACCATGATTTCTATTTGTCCATTCATCGAGGTCGCCTATAAACACGAGTCGCTAGCTCACTCTGAGCAATTCTCACTTTCCATTTCTCAAGTAAAGAGCGCCTGGCCTCCTGTTTGATCCATCAAGTATCTTGATCAGTCATTGTCCTCTTCTTTACTTTGAACGCTACTGCTCTCTCCTCAGCAAGGAGCTGATAATACGCCAAAAACAACCGTCAAGACAGTGCGATATGCACTAACATCCCTAGCGCAATTCCTCTTCGGATCTTTTCCATCTTTTTCAGGCCATGTACATGGAGTCGGTCCATTCTAGGACATCAAATGCGAGGATCGACGATGCGTTGCTCATCGTGATTCTTCTTTTAATTTCCCTCGGCCCTCCTAGATTTTTCATCAGGCGGTTTCAGTAGGTCACTACCCTGTCGGCTTTTCCGCTACCATCAAGAAATGGTAATTAGAGCTCAGCTCCGCATCAAACTAGATGCTTCGTTACTTCATTGATTTCCACACCTTGGAGGCGAAAAATTGGTGAACTGAACTTCCAACAGTTTGTAAATAATATGGGCTCCATCGTTCCTACTGCGAACTCGAGTCTTGCCCACTCGATCCAACGCATCGCTGTCTCCTGGACCTGGTATACCTTACTCTCCATCGCTACAGTTATTTTGGCTTAGCCTACCACCAGAAGAGTAAGGCTCTCAATTTTTTCGAGCTATGTCTGAAAGGGGATGGAGATTTTAACAGAATTTCGACCTTCAAGGTAACTGGATCTAGAATGTGAGCCTCTCAGTCCAGTATACAGTATATATTTGAGAATGGAGGTGAGCGAACGGAGCGAGTGATCCTTTCTGCTAACTAGGCTGACTTCAGAACCAATGTAACCTGGTCTATCTTGAAGCCTGTTAAGCATCCAATACAATTATGAAATGACGTCACCTTATCGTAGAATGAGACACAATAGAATAGAAATTAGAAAGTTGCCCTATTACTCATAAGGGAAGTGACTTCGTAATCATATTAAAAGAGAAAATTCATTTCCTTCACCAGACTCCCAAGCGAGCACTAAAAGCGGTTTTTCACCGACGTATTTAAAAAAGATAACTTATCTAACAAAGCCCACCATTAGAAAGGGACGTTGAGAATGATCTTTTTTAACAGGGAACCTTTTTTATCGGGCGGTCTTTCCGGAAAAAAAGACGTCCGCCGTCCGAAAGGCAACATGACCTTGGAACTTTTTCCTGTTTTTCTCCTATCGCCTATAGCTTGGAGGATGAAATTTTTCTAAGGGGCTTGGAGGTCGAGATTTTTCCAAATCCCTCTCCTATCACCTATAGAGTCAAAATTCTTTCAAGTCACCCACCTATCACCTATAGCTCGGTCGAAATCTTATCATAAGGGGAGTCCTAGCCTAGTTTAAGTCCAATATATTTTTTCCAGGTATTGAAAATCCGTAGATCTGGCAGCACTGATAGCTAGATTGAAATAGCTCCGACTAGATATGCAATACTCCATACACCAATTGGTCTAGCCCCTTCAATGAGCCAGATATACAACGTTTCGAACACCATACAATTCATGAAATAGGTTCTCTGCCTCCTCTCATCTCGTGAGTTTTTGATTTGGTTCCGCTAAAACGTTTTATCATAGCCGAGCGTAAGTCTAGTACACTTATTGGGGCGAACCAGCAAGCCCAGTATACTGTAGGTCAAAGTAAACTAGCTCGACCCATTCTTTGAGGAGGAAGACGGCAATCGTGACGAATGGACGGTCCCTAAAAATCTTTATTCTAACGAATTTTTCTGGCTCTTCACACATTGAAAACGATCAATTCTCACCTCACACTAGCTTGGATTTCGGGCCATGTTGACTTCCCCCCTCGCGATACTGTAGATGAAGCAGCTAAACAAGCTACTTCTCTACCAAAAGTAACTGAGCGCATATTGATCCTGGCTAAAGATTTGAAAATATATTACGGCTCTATGTCCACTAATCTCTGGCACTCTTCCTAGGAAAAACAATCCAACAATAAATTAAGAAAAATCAAAAGTAAACCTTTGAATTGGTCAACATCTCATCGTCCTTTCAGGCGGGTGGAGGTCAACTTGGCCCGACTGAGAATCGGCCAAACTCGTCTAACTAACACATACCTTCTAACAAATCTTTTTCCTCCACCATATTCTCATTGTCAAGATGAAAATCTAAGTGTAGAACATTTCTTTACATCCCCTATTTTACAACCATCACGATCTGCTCTCAAAATTCTATTTAACACCGGCTCTGCTCTGAAAAACAACTCAGACACCATTGACTCGACTTTAACTTACGAGCCTTTTGATTGTCTTCACATGTGCTATACTGCACAGTGTTACAGGGTTCAAAAGGAAAGAGAGAATAGGGAGTAGCTTGGAAATTGAGCAAACGCACGGAGTACTTTTATAGATTTTCTAGGCTTTTCATTGTGTGGTGGGTATCATTTTTAGAGAAGTAAAGAATCATTCGACATCAGAGTAGAAAAACTTCTTTATCTCAAAGGAATGCCATCAATTTTTAAACGCGTAAATGTTCATCCTCTTTTTATCTCCTTCAGGATTGCTTCACCTGTGACGACAAAACCATTGGTGGTATCACTACTTTTATAGAATAGTAACGGTTTGCCAAAAAAAGTGAAGATGCGATCTGGCTATACATGTTTTATACGTGGAATATGAAGTCAAGAAAATCGCCCATAACTTCTGAAAAAGCTCGAGGGTCGTTGTTCTTTGTAGCTGAAAATTACCAGGCGACATTGTTATGATTTTTGGTCTTATGAGTTTGGAAATTTCGTGTTTGCCATATGAAGGTATTTTGATTCAATATCTCGATCGCTGTCTTTGGCTTCGATTCCATACATTGCCCTCTCCTGCGACTCTTTTGCTGTCAGCCCGAATTCTGTCTACGATGAGAAGTGTCCAAGGTTTACACATTCACTTGTGTAAGAATTTATCATCATCGCTCATCTTATTTCATTTTTCCCCTTCCAAAAAAACCCAGTGAGTGAGGTCTTTATATTTTCAAATTTTCATTA
This sequence comes from Aspidiotus destructor, assembly GCA_035079395.1. Classification (NCBI taxonomy): domain Eukaryota; kingdom Metazoa; phylum Arthropoda; class Insecta; order Hemiptera; family Diaspididae; genus Aspidiotus; species Aspidiotus destructor. The sequence continues at coordinate 699,194 of JAVHKZ010000003.1, read as the reverse complement.
TTCTCAATTCATTTGTCTCAATTTTCTTGTTACATAGACTGCATTCAAGATTGGTCCAGCTCTCGCATGAAACGAGATCTTGTTTTTGTTTGCTGTGTGTATAGCGTTATTATAGCGCGAAAAAAGAGAGGTTAATTCAATCGAACGAGGATACAATTTTGAAGATATTTACGCATTAGTCGAGTGTTTTCTAGATTTTTGTGCGCCTTATTATTACGTTTCACTTCGTTAGCAAAGTATCTATGGAGGAACTGGCCAATTCTTTACTGTGACTAATTCAATTTTGGTACGAAAATCATTCGGCCATTGTTTCAACCGTAATTTTTTTTATGCGTTGCGACGATTTCATTTTGCGGAGAATTTATCCCAACAACGAAACAATGTCGACTAGACAGAAAACTTTCGTCGCTCAGTCGTCAGGGAAAGAAGAAAAAAAAAATTTTAACATTTTCTCAACGACTTGTGTGATTCACGAAGAGACTTTCTTGTTGTCTCGTGTAAAGTTATTATAGGTCGAGTAATACCGTATGCTCTCTTTTCTTACTCATGACGGTGCAGTTCGCAGACCGTATAAATATTATTTTCTAATTCAAAATTTATTTTTTACTCTTCTTTCTCTTCTTTATTTTTCGTTTTGTTCGTTCTTCGTCGGTTCAATCGTATTATTTTTTCCAACAGTTACCGAAGTGAACGACCTTAAAAATCTTGCGACCGTGAACAGAAACAAGAATGGGTTCGAAAAAAGTTATAATGGCTGTGGTTTCTAAAGGTTCTATACAAAACTGTAACGTAACCAACGTATTCGAAGAAAACCGAAACAAAAAGGAGAAGTTTTTATAAGAAAAATGAAGGAAGAAAGAACATCTGTTTTGAGGCGAAATTCCTTTATTCGTCGTGCGGCCCATTTTTGCGCCGGTATATTTGTTCTAGATTTTTTCCGATCATCGGATTATACACTTCTTGTACACGTCATTCAGACGATGTTATAAAATCATCAATGATCTTCGTGGAGTTTTCGAAAATATCAACCTGGATAAATTGTAAATCTCCGAGAGCTTCTCAGACACTCGAATTAAATTACATAGAAAGCGTTGTGAGTTCGCATAGTAATCTGGATTTGTTGTTCATAAGACCGTGATCGAAATTCAATTACCAACGTTGGTGTACTCTATTATGTGTTACGAATTGATATTTCGTGTTTAATAAATTTCTAGCAAATTTCGTTCGAGATAACAAAAGTACGAAAATGGAGTGCGCGAGCAGACAGGATGTGTACTCGCGGAAACCGTGATTCGTTTAATGATGAAATTTTGCTGATTCTAAACAATCTTCTAACGAAGGTAAATGCCTGCAGCAAATGTAACAGTAGGAAAAAAAATATAATGAACAATTCTTGAATTGACAGAAAAGAGAAAGCAAAAAAGGAAGAGAGAAATAAATGAAATGCGCGGACATATTCGATACAGCAGACTACGCAGTGCGGCCATTTTTTTTGCACGTGTATACCCGCCGAGATTTACTGCAGCAAAATAAAAAAAAAATGGGAAATTTTTTTTCCCTCGTTTTGTATGATGCGAAAATATTTTTCGAATAATTTTTGTTCGAACAACAAAAATGAAGAAGAAAAAAGGGGGATAGTGTGAGATGAATACAGTGAACGCGGAGAGGGTGAGCGGAGGAATAAACGAGCAGAACTAATTTTTCTGAGAAATAATAATATTAAAAAAACTGTTGCCTAAAAATGGAAAACGCAGACGTAGACGTTATGTAATTTATGTACAATATGTTTGATGTGTTTGTATGAGTGTATATTTTCTTCTTGCTACTACGACGTCGCGTAGATAAGCCACTTCGGAATTACTTTTTCGAAGTGATTATTCTCCCATAACCGAATTAGCGGGGACTATTTTAGAATGGGATTTTTCTTCACGGTAAAATCTAGCCAACATTTTTCAATTCGTTAATCGACTTTCTATCTCTCGTTCTCTCTTTCCCTCTTCGTTCATCTTTTCTTTCTTTTTTTTTTTCACTCCATGAACACGAATAAAGAACAAAATTGTTTTTCTAGGTTGGATTTTTTTTTTCGTTTCCTTTTGTTTATCATGAAATCACTGATAAATTCATATTTTATGTTTCTTAGTGGTTGAGAATTTATTTATCAAATCGGATACTTTTTCCGTTTTTTTTTTTTTTTGTTTATTTTTCGTTTTGGACGAATGAGTTTGCTTCGAGATGATTCAATATTTTGGTATTCGCTCTTGTACAATGTAGTTGCGACGTCGTTTCGTACGTTGGGACGGAAATTTTTTAAAGATCGGAAATTTGAAGCTTGCCAAATTACAAACCGTCCTTTCATATTTATGACAAATTTAACTCGTTTTGGTTGTACAGAGTGCGTTCTTTGAAGAGTAAGTAAAAAATTAGTTGAAAGGCAGTAACCTCTTTGACAGAAATAAGTTTGGTAATCATTATCCACTTCTCGGGACAAGAGCATAATTTTGGGAAATCAGTAGTTGCTCATCGTCTTGTTTCCAGAATTCGGTGATGCTCTCCGAGGGAATACAAACAAATAATCACGTCTACGATTGACCTATCTTCGAAATTTAAGGTGCAAACGACTCGTCCTATTTGTAAGAACGAGTGAATGATTTGCGAAAAAAAGACACGACCGTCAGCCTTTTTCCATTTGAATCTCTATTCTCTTGGAATTTTCATGATTATTGTACGGCAATTTTAACAGATTTTGTATCAAGCAGTGTCCGAATTCAGCGATCTCATCGCACGATGTGTATGAACGCAGAAATTGACGAGGAAACCACGGTTGTTGACATTAAACATGGCGTCTTGCCATTTCCGCAAAAATTACGCCCATAATCAATTTTTCTTTCAATTCTGCTCCGTTAAAGTGTCGATTTATCGCAAAATTTATTACTGCACCTCTTGCATATCGACTTCTGTTTTACATTTTTCGTGGAAGCGTTTTTTTTAACGGCTCTGTTTTCTTCTCACATAACTAGCTGATTGGCGTTTTTTTTTTTTACAGATGATTTCTTAATTTTGAAATGTTCGTGAGTAAAGTGCTTAATTCAGCGCCAGTCGAGTATTTCCAGCGTGTCTTCGTTGTCTTTTTTTCATTTGTAAAAATCCATACTCAACCTTCTTAATGATGTTTGCTTGGTGTTTTTCAATCGCAACAACATTGTTGATTCCATAGTTGTGTAAAACCCGATGAAGACGTTTTTGATCGTTTGACGAATCCGGAATTTCGGACTTCAAGATGACTTTAGCTCTATCTATCCCAGTATGCCATCCATGATTCGAATTTTTCACTCTGAATAAAAATTCTTCTGCTCAGAATTAGTCATCATCGATTTCAGCTCATTTTTTGAATTTCTAATGAGTTGGTTATCCCATGCCAGCAAAACGAGGCGTTTCACGTCATTCTCTTTTCTCTCAGAATTTGGGCTGATGCATTTCTTGACATCTTGATCATAATAATATGTAGTGTTTCATGGTAGAAATGAGAAAAAATTCTCAATTAAACACTCTTTCAATTATGTAGTTTTATTACATCATATTAAATATTAATATGGAACTGGTGGACCAGTACTGCTCCGCAGCAATAATGAAATGTGAGCTGTGTTTAATCATATTAGAGGACATCGAGTGTTGGTTCTTTACAAAGACTAAATCCCCTCACCATGCCCTGCCTGGTGCTCTCTAGTACACCAGGAGCGGTTGTCTCAAAATTCAGCCCGCCGACTTACTAAGGTCTTTTAGGTGAGGAGTAGTTGTAGTGAACCATGGGAAGTGGTGATAAGTAGCCAATAAACTTGATGGCTTTATCCTATTAAGTCTTTGAGCGCAATGTCTTCTTCCTTGTCTGGTTTCGTCTCGTTCTGTTTCCCGTGGGCTCATCAATTGTTCGCTTTAGGAAACTTGATACCACTGGATTTTTCCAGTTCCTATCTTTGGGACGTCCCTCATCAAATCTCGGACATATCCAGAAAACGAGTTCTGCCGTTTCTCTGGTATCTGGACAGGTCGGGCAATCGCTGCTTCTGTTACCTCGGAGTGTCCTTCTTTTGAATAAATAATTCCGGAAACACCCATGACCGGAGATTCCCTGGGTTGTGTAAGAATCGACTTCAGGATTGTGTAGCCTACCTCTGAAATGCAGGTCTTACTCCACCCTCCTGTCATTCTGCCAACTGGAGCGGTGTCCCACCACTTTTGCCAGACTCTCAGAATTTATCTTTCGAGATGTTCAGTCAGGGAACCAGGGTCTCGAGAAGTACACCCAGGATGATGGCCATCCTTTCTTCACTGAAGTCATTATAGCACGTGCGATTATTACAAGAACCAAGGGTCCAGGCTCCATGGTTTGTCTGCAGACAGACTTATACAATCGGCTAATACAGAGTAGCATCTGCCGATGTACCTTGTTGACTCTTCCTCTCTGTGCATTCTTTGTCAGTGGTTGACTGTAACAGGTTGCTGCATACTGGTTATATGCTTTAATGCTGCCATAGAGCATTACTTTTCTAGCCTCAGTCGAGTAGCCGTAAGTATTTTGTCATAGGATTATAATTTTTGGCAGTGTTTTGTTAGCCTTTTCCTCAATATAATCAAGATGAGCTTCCCATTTCAGTTGGTAGTCAATTTTCACCCCTAAATATTTCAACACATCCTGAGTGGTGATTTGGCTGGGTACTGATTTGTGTTCCAAGCACTATGATTTCTATTTTTGGAATATTGAGTGACAGATTACGGCTTTGTAGGAACTCAATCAATGACTCTATGGAGTCTGTACTCGTTCTCTCAGTATTTCTTTCATATCAGCTCCAGTAATAATCATTGTGTCATCTGCGTACGCATAGCAGCTGATACTTTTTTCTTCCATTTCCTCCAGTAGCTGATCGTGTGTCACAGTCCCAGGAGCAAACCCTAAGGACAGCCTCGTATCAAGGTTCGTTTCTTGCTTTCTTCTTCACCCCAAAACCACCTATTTTGGAAAGAGTCACGTATAATGCGTACAATGTACTTTGGTGCACCTTTTCTCTTTAAGGTTGGAAGTACATGAAATTTCTACTGATATCATAGCAGTCAGCTGCCGAGTCCTTGACTTTGTTTCACTTCGTCCAGGACGCTACGGAGGCGATCTTCAATGCCTCTTCCTGGTCAAAAGCCAAATTGATGGTTCGAGAGACCGGTTGTTTGTCTGATCTGGGTTGAGATAACTTTCTTAAATGTTTGCCTGTGGTACTGAGCAAGAATATTGGTCGGTACGCGTCAGTGTTGGCCTCCTTTATTTTCAATTGTAAACTTAATTACCTCGCACGAAAAAAAAATCACCTCCTACAGTGATTACAGAGGCTGACTTTTCTGCACAATCTCCATCTGTTCTGGGATCTTTTTCTCTTTTTGCGGTTCTCTACATGTATGACTTCAAATAATCCACCTCCACTGTGGTGTTCTTTGTTACAGGGTTTGCCAAACAGTGACTTGCCATTTTGTTTCTCCCTTGACTTTTCGTGCTCTTTCTTCCTGACCTCAAACATTTTCCCAGTCGCGCTAATGTAGATGCCTTCGCACTGCTCGCAACTGAGCTTTTACACTCCGTTCAAGCTTCCCTTGTCCTTTGTTTCCGTCTAGTTGTTGCCGATTCTCTTCACCATAGTGGGTTATTCTGTATACCCAAATTTACATCATAGCCATTGAACGCCTTTATTGACATAGGAAACAAAATTTAAAATGTTGCAACTTCTTATTCAATTCTTCTATTTTCTTCATCATTACACAATCTTCTTCTAGGTCTCTAGAATCCTGTATCATATCACTCTTGCTGTGGACATATTCTCACATTCCATCAATTCTTTTCATAATTATTCTGCTCTCCAGAATCTTCAAAATCGACATACTTCCTCCTACGTACCTCTCATTTATATCCTCTGTTCTATAACTCTAGAACAAGCTTACTTCTTCTGATTACTCTAACTTGTACATTCTCATATAATGTTATTCTGCGGGCTGACGACCCATGTGAGCAAACACGTGTAGTCTTCGTAATAAACTGATGTCATGTTTTGAAAATTTTTGCCGATGAGTAATGGATAAAGATATTCACAAAAACGATAGCAATATTGTCATTGTGTAGCCAATAATTTTTCTTCCATCTTATTAGCTAGGTTCCTCTTATCAAGTATTGCCTTGGTAACAATCATATAATGTCCGAGCTATAGTACACTAATCCGAACGTATCGTCATCAAGACAAATGTTCTTTTATTTCTTTTTTTTTAGCTAAATTGTGTCGTGTAAGATTCGGTGTAAAGTAGAAGGGATCAGGCTGGATTTTTAGTTCGATTTTATTTTAATGTTGGAATTTTTTCAAAATTAGTGTTGGGAAAATATTTTTCCTATAGTTATGTATTATTTTCATTTTACTCGCGTAAAAAAGTACCTATACCCTGTTCAAGTTAAGAACTGACGTCACAAAATACAAAGTAGTGCTCTTGTGTTGGTACGTTGTAAAAACATCGTCATTCTTCTCACTTTTTGGTTCGATAGAAATTGCGTTTTACTCTCAAAATGAACAGACTATAGTTCAATGACATCGCTACTTTTGTCTCACCTTTTGAATAAAATATCGCATGGCACTGCTGAAATCGCACCAAAATATAAAAATAATCGCGTGCGCCACCAAATTTCGATCTAGGTGAGCCATATCTAGAACCAATTTCATTTTTTTTTTTCGTAATTCATTTTGTGAATATCGGTCAAAAAAATTCCTTTTTTTAGTTGAAACTTTTCTGCTCGTGCAATTTGCTACCCTCTCCTAACTCTTGTCAGCCTAACCTGTATTTTCCATTTTTGCCCCAGTCGCATTTTGTATTTTTTCTGATGAATTTGAAAATAGCTTGCATTGATTGAAGCACGAAGAACAATACGCAGAAAATTTCTCAATTTTTTAGTTGCTCTTAACACCCCCGCTCTCTCCTCAGCAAAGGAGCTCGATTGGTGGTGAACGTGCTAATACGCAAAGAGCCTCCGTCGAGACAGTGCGGTAGGCACTAACACACCTTAGCACAGCTCTTTGTTGGATCTTTACCATCTCTCGTCTTCTGTATGGTATCTTCATGGAGTCGGCCCATGCTGGTGCACCATATAGGAGGATCGACTAGGGGGTGCTCATCATAATCCTTCTTCTTGCTTCTCTTGGTCCTCCTAGGTTCCTCATCAGGCGGCTTAGGTATCCAACTACCCGGCCTGCCTTTTCCGCTGCCATCAGGTAATGGTGCCTAAAGCTCAGCGTCGAGTCAAACCAGATGCCCAGGTACTTTATCTTCTTCTTAGTCTCGATTTCCACACCTTGCAGGCGAACGGTGGGTGGACTGAACTTCCGACGGGTCGTGAACTCGTGAATAAATGGCCTCCGTCTTATTAGCTGCAAGTTCGAGTCCAGCTGACTCGATCCACCACCTCTAAAGCCCGGTTTACCCTGCTCTCCACCGCTGCAGTTGTATCGGAAGTAAATACCACCTTGGTGTCATCCGTGTAGCAGATAAGCCTCACAAAAGCGGCCCAAGAACCGTCCCCCGCGGCATCCCACAAGTAACCGGGCGCTTTTCTGTGCCAGCAGACGTCTCTGCTTGGATTTCATGACAGCTAAGATAGCTGCGGATCCTCCTGAGCAGGTATGCGGGCACTTCCTTGTCCTTGAAGGCTTCCAAGATCCTCTCCCTAGAAATTGAATTGAACGCATTTCTTTTGTCGAGGCTGACGGCTGCGCAAAACTGACGCGTAGCTATCGCTGATTCGGCTATCCTCTTCAGCCGGATCCCAGCATCTGATGTGCAGCGTCCTGTTTCAAAAGCGTACTAGCCATTAGAGATTATATCTCTTTCCTTCAGATAGCTCTCCAGTCAATTGGCTATCACTCTTTCCAGGAGTTTCCCAACATTGTCCAGCAGACAAAGTGGACGGTAAGAGGATGGTAGACCAGGGGATTTATCCTTCTTATCGATCAGCGCTAGCCTGGCTTTTTTCCATTGCACAGGGAACAGTCCCCCAACACCTGCCGTATTGAATGTATCAACAAGCAGTGCCGGGTCAACTGAGTGTATGGCGCTCCTGACTGGATTTGTAATCTTATCCGGGCCCAGAGCCTTCCAATACTTACCCCACAGTCTATTGACTGATGCCAGGGTTGCCAGTTTCTGGAAAATCTGGAAAACCTGGAAAAGTCAGGGAATTTCACTAGTCATGGAAAAGTCATGGAATTTCCGTCCAAATCATGGAATTTTGATTTCTTGAGCAAGAAACTATTTCTTTACAAGAATTTAGGAAAATTTTGGCGTATTTTTATGATCTGGTAAATTTTCTGAAATTGGTATCTGACTGCTGGTTTAGATGAAGAAAAGGTCATGGAAAAATTGAAAAATTGACCAGGAAATCCTGGAAAAGTCATGGAAAATGATTGTTGAAAAAAACTGGCAACCCTGGATGCATCCACCTCCTCGGTACCTAGGAGGGATATAATAAATTTTGGTTACAATCAAAATTAATATTTTTTTAGTATTCCTAGCACTTGTTCATAAACTTTTGGATGCTAAGAAATTGATTGGTTACACAGTGATCTTTGCTCTCTGAACTTGTCTTAAGGGAGTCAAAAGCTTCGTTGACCGAGTAGGTAACACTTATTTACAATTTTGACGTCACTCGGAAAACGATCTATCACAATTTGAAATCTGCATCAAAATTAATGGAATTTTGTGTAAACTTGAAGTCGAACGTTTTTAGGATACTGCCAATTGGTTCATGATACAGAAACCATTTCTATTTATGCAATTCTATCGTGGGAAATATTACTCCTTAGTACTGATAACGTGCAAATAATCAATTTTTTCAATCGATTGTTGGGCGAATAAAGAACAAAACTAACGATCATACACTAATTTCCAGTCTTGATAGAGCCATATTTTAGTACTTTACACACTTACATGCGAGATTTGGACCCAATTTCAAGCAGTAGTCAGTATTCCAAAATATTTTTATGCAATGTGCTGCAGGTTGCGGCTTTCCGTGCATTTACAGTATGTTTTACGTGTGTTAGTGGCTAGGTAAAGCATGCCCTTAATGGAGGATGATCCGCCACTATTATACGCCTACCCTCCACCTAAACGTTTCCCCTCAAAAGGTTCCGCCACTGCCTCTCTAAAATGTAAAACGTTATCAATTTTCGAGCCGTTCTGATATGCGCTCTGTAGGATCATCACTATTGCAGTGTGCGCTCTAGTACGTTCGTGTGCTCCGCCGTGAATATGTAACTACCATAGCTGATCGGAGCTCACAACAAAGCTGTCGAGCATTCGTGGCTGTATTCCAAAATTGAAATATTGAAAAATATGAGAGATGTTCCAATGTCAACCTTACGGTTTCATCTCGTTGACCATTGCTGGCGGATGTACAAAAGCAATACTCTTGACTTATTCCTTGCCAGAAGACTTATGATTGACATGCACGTAACTCACCATTGACAATAATAATGACAAACGATATTTTATATGTTCTACTGCACATCTTACTAAGGATAGTCACTCCTTTTTGGAAGACGATATGAGCCGACTTTCCTGTCTTCTGGGTAATGCTAACAGGCTTACACACATCATTATACACAGACAGAGCGCATACTGCAGCGACAGAACGCAGTAATCACACAGAGTGTATGCTGTAACGGAATTCAATTTTCTTCAGGTATTTGAGAATACTTTTTCTGAAAGGAAAAGAAGCTCGACGATTGAGTTGAAACTTGAGAATCTTGTTCATCTAGCCTCTCGTGTTTTTGTCGTTTGATGAGGTCTGCAAAACAAACTCCTTGTTGAAGTTGTTTGCGTCTTTATTGATGCCTAATTAAATCATTCCCATTGTAGGTCGCATAACTCAGATAAAGTCTAGTATACTTACTTAGATAATATTATTATGATACGGCTTTCTTGGCGTGCGTGATTAATTTCCATTATGATAGTAGTCACCACTAATAGGTATGTGTTTTTTTTTTTTCTATTTTTAGTTACGGAACAAGTTAACGAGACATTCTAATCATTCCAACCATTTCGAAAATTCGTCCTACAAATATTCCTCTAAAGCCAATTGAATCGGTAGTGCCGAGCGAGGCGGCGAGAATAAGCTACGTTTACAGTCGGGCCAAAGAACGTCAGAAAAAGAAACAAATACTCGGTGCTTGGAATCCGAGAACCTACCGTCGTAATCCACCCAATCAACGCGTTGAAAACGAAGTCCGGTGTGCGGAGGAGCGCGGCATGTGCTCACAGCCTGCCGCCGGAAAAATGGAAACACCTCAGCAATATTGTCTCAGATGGAAGTACCACCATTCCAACTTACAGGCTATGTTTTCGCAGTTATTGGAGCGAGAATGTTTCTGCGACGTGACGTTGGCCTGCGAAGGGAAAACTCTCAAAGCTCACAAAGTAGGTCCTCGTATGCTTTACACATACACTGCATTTTTCCTCCTCATCCTGCAGCCTGTAGGGAGAAGTCGTTACACTAAATTCACGTCCAAGAATTATCGAATTTGAAAAACGACACCTAGGTCTCGATGAGCTCATTTAAGTGTTTTTGAAGTGGAAGAACCCATTCTATTTTCTGGAAATGTTTTTACGATAGTCACTGTTTTATTATTCACCTTTGCTGACGATCATTGCGGTGCGTAATTCACATCAATTGGCGAAATTTAGCAAAGATGTGTTTACGAACTGGTTTTTTGTCGAAATTGTGACTGCAAAATTTCGTCATGGCTTATAGGCTGAAAGGGTCTACGTATTTTGCGTCGGATCACGAGAGTAAAAATTTCGCAATCTCACCCATTTCGCGGTATTTCTCAGCTCGTAATTTTTTTTTTTTTTCAAGATTTATCAAAATGTACACGTTATCTACTTCATAATTTTGGTGAAGAAATCTAGTCGGAAATTCCGTCATCCATGAATTCGATGTGCATACGTATTCGAGGAATACTGTTGTATAAACAAGTTCGATGTAATAAATTCTTCCGAATATGCATACGTATATTATGTATATTTTTTCCTACTGTACACTTCACAGCTCCCTCCCGTTCATCGTGTATTCGCTTGTTTTCGTTTCCTTCTTTCCGTCAGTTTTTGAAACAAAAATTCTCTCAAAATGGTTTCAATAATTTTTCTTTTTCTCAGAATGCCTTGTTTTCGGAATAAAAAATTTAGGTTGATGAACTGGCAATTAAGATTATCTTCATGATTATAATAGTAAAACTACGTCTCTGATGTTGTTTCACCCATTCAGTCTAATGGTGTCTCATCATTTTTTTATCGTACGAGTAATACTTGTTTTAACGAACCATTTTCAAATAATTTCTATTCAATTCTCACTGAACAAAAAAAAAAAAAAAATATTTGATTACGCCGCAGCTAGAGACTCTCTTATCAATCGAGAATTATTTTTTTAGGTCATGTTATCCGCCTGCAGCACTTATTTTGATTCGATATTTTCGCAATACGAAGAGAACAATCCGATAGTTATTTTGAAGGATGTCAAATTCTCCGATATCAAAGCTTTGGTGCAGTTTATGTACAAGGGGGAGATTAATGTGGATAATGTGAGTACAATGATGGGCATGTAATGTGTGAGGATTAAATTTTCCATATGCACTATTAAACGTTTTTAATGATTTTCGCAGTCCGAATTGACATCTTTGTTGAAAACTGCCGAAGAACTACGAATTAAAGGCCTAGCGGAAGTATCATGGAGGTCGGATCGAGAAATGGAAGCTATCGAGTCCGGAGACGAAGAAGTCGATCCCAGTCTTCCACAAGCGAAAAGAATAAAACCCGATCCTTATAGTCCAAAATCTGGACAAAATTCAATTAGTACTTCTCTGCTGTCTCGTGATGAACTGAATGTAAGTATATAAGTATTTTACGATACTAATAATTACGATCCGTTGATGGATTAAAGGAATGAAGAGTCGATTCTTGTATGTGTTGGAAAAAGAAGGTGGTATAAGTGTGGCGGGAATTATTCTCATGCTCGCGCGAAATGAGGTCGTCCGCTGATCACGAGTATCTTGAAACTGATTCATATGAATACACAATAAAAACGAGGAAAGACTGTGGCGTGCATAAAGAGAGCAAGGCACGTGAGTCATACCGTAGCATTTGAAGTATAATGTGAGAGTAATAAGGAAAAAATACCATCGAGTTGATTCATTTAAAGCTGATATTTCCATCGAATTTGAATCTTAGGATTGTAATGTTTTTTTTTTCTCAAATTTTGCATTCACTTGAAAGAAATTTTATTCGTATAAAAGTGTTGACAGTAGTGGTTGAAAATAAGAGTAGCAACGGCCAATTTCCCCTCACTGAACGATGATTTCGACTGTCGCGTTGATCCCCTCCCAAATTCTATCCGGAAGAAGACCAATTTTGAAAAGTGTTCCAGCGGAGCCAAATCAATAAAGATCATGTTCTCTTTATCAATACTGTATTCGCTTATGTCGCATGTGCAGCGCCGACCCGTTCTCCATGGTGGAGTGGGTGCGGGTTGCTTATGTATTTGATTTTGTTTCTCTCAGTACCGGGATCGACCCTTTTAGGTATTACTACCGCTAAGTTGCAGGGCCCCCTGGCGCGCAGAAAACACAAGAACGTACCACAACAACACCCCTATGTTAGATAATAAACTGGATTGCTGTTGGCTTCTCTTCATCTTTTTCCTTCTTCAGGGATGTTCTTCCTCTTCTTCCTGCATATCTGGATGTTGATGGTACACAGGTGTCGAGTAAGCCGTGGCGTAGTTCTGCATTTGCCTATTCCACTCCCGGCCCATCTTCTTCTTCATGACCGTGGCTGCAAATGTAGACACTTGGTTCCATGCTTCTTTGGAACCTAGCATGGAGGGTACGAGGCTACTCGGAACAAGCGCTTTATCTACCCCAATTTCTTGAAGAGACCGACTAAGCTTGTCCCGCTCACTCCTCCACGCCTCGCACTCAAATAAGGTGTGCTCTGGTCCATTATCCCGCCCTTGGTCGGAGTGCGAACACGTTACCTACTCAACTTCCCTCATCTTCTCGCAAAGGTTCTTGTTGAAGCTTCCATGGCCGCTCAACACCTGCGTCAGGTAAAAGTTAAGTTGGCCATGGTGTCGGTTCATCCCCTCATCAAGGTCGCGTATTAACACACGGGTTGTCCACTTGCCCAGCTCACTCTGGGAAATTCTTACTTTCCATTTCTCAAGCAAAGAGCGCCTGGCCTCCTGCTTAAACCGTAGAGTCTCACTGTTGGTCGTTGTCGTCTTTTTTGCTCTGAACACCACCGCTCTCTCTTTAGCAAGGAGCTCAATTGGTAGTGAACGTGCTTATACGAAAAAAGCCTCCGTCGAGACAGTGCGGTAGGCACTAACACACCTCAGCGCAGCTCTTTGTTGGATCTCATTTCTCTTCTTCTGTATGATATCTTCATGGAGTCGGCCCATACTGGAGCATCATATAGGAGAATCAACAAGGCGGTGCTCATCATGATCTTTCTTCTTGCTTCTCTCGGTCCTCCTAGGTTCCTCATCAGGCGGCCGGCCTGCGTTTTCCACTGCCATCAGGAAATAGTGCCTGAGGCTCAGCGTCGAGTCAATCCAGATGCCCAGATATTTCATCTTCTTCTTGGTCTCAATTTCCACACCTTGCAAGCGAAAGGTGGGTGGACTGAACTTCTCTTTCTCAATAGCAAGTATTTTGTTGTTGAGTGTCAAAAAGGCCGTGTAAATGGACCATTACTGATACATCTGTATCATCTGAACTATACCTCGGTACACACCAGGGTGCTTGTTCCAGTTCAGAATATTTGCTCCGCTCCTTCGCCCTCCTCCTTGGTTCAGTATAAGTCATCTTTCGAGCTATTAGTTTTTAAGAGCATGGTTTGGTATGAGTCTAATTTTGAATATTTGAAGATAATAGCTTCAAGGTATTTCAAACGAATAGCTTCTGGGTAGCTTACTCCTTGGTCTAGTATGAAACCAGCCTAGAATGTTTCAAGCTAAAACTTTTGTGTAGCTCACTCGTTTTGCTTGTTCGCTTCCCACCTTGGTCCAATTTACATCCCGCTGAGAATATTTTGAGCTAGTAGCTTCTTCGGACATGGTCTAGTATAAGTCAACTCGCCCTTTTCGATTGTAAGCGGGGTTTCAGACGATCTCTATCCGCAGGCTGACGACAGAGGGCAATCTTTTTGTTCATAATCCATTCACCGCCTAAAGCAACGATCTTCTCAAATACATGCCCCCGCTTCAATTTTACGCGAGGTTGAGTCGATCTCTCACCGCGGACAAACAACACAGGACAACAGTCTTGGCAATATCTCATTCGCGGCTTGAAACAGCTATCTTCTCGTGTGCATTCGGCGCTTGGATCACCACCGCAATTACACTACAGAAGCCAAGCTTCCCGGTCGCGATGGCTTCATCGACAAATTGGCCTATTCCAGAAATTTCTGCATATTCACTCGCTTCAATTGGGCGCAGGGTCGTAACTGATCACTCATCACAAGCATCAGAAGAGAAGCTTCTTGCTCTAGTTTCTGCCCATTTGCCTACCACGGTGAGACGCGGAGCTTTGGCCAATTCCTTCCCGTCAGCTCACAGCAGAGATGGGGTTTTCAGGAAAATCTCCTGTCTCTCGAGGAGCACAACGAAAACTATTCTACAGATCTCTACTTTGATTGGAACCGGGACTGTAGCCGATTCTCCGGCGCGAAGTCACCACCGAGAATAAGTTTTGTAAAATGTCTCTTTTCTCTTGACTCACACAATCACATTTCTCCTACTTGTATGGTATCCGCTTGGATGGAGCAAATACTGCATAAGCCGGTACCTCAACATGAGGTCAGAACAGGAGGTGTGCCCCCTAGTGACACTGCCTCCGTGACGTAGCACAATGAGAATTCCTCTACAGTAGCCTGCCTTCATCATACAAACGCCTGTAGCTCTCAGGACAATTTTGAGCCCCGACCTATTGCTAAATTCTAGAGCTGAGTGTCATTCTTGCATTTTTTTTTGTACTCGGAGGTAAATGTCAGCGAAAAAGAAAAAAATTACTAAAGTTTTATCGTGGGAATTTCAAAAGACCCCTTGACTCTTTCTGGGCGTTTGTAGGTCCATTTCAGTCTTTTTTTCAAACTCATCAGCACCAAATGTCACCGAGAAATTGCCGAAAAATGTAGTGATTACACAATTTATCTCCGTGGGGGACTTTGGAAGGTACTTTGCTCTAAATTGTTGCGTTGTAGGATCGTTTTGGTATTTTAATCGTGCTCGGAGCTAATTTTTCATTCAAAATTGAGAAAAACTTGGAAGATTAGGCAAATTTTTCATTTTGGGGAAATCTTGAACCTCTCTGAGCCCGTAACTCCATTTTAAAGCTTTGAAGGGTCATTTCAGTGGGTTTTTTTTGGACTCGGCGCTTGATTTTATCTAGGGAAAAGGAAGAAATTTCAAAGATTTGACGATTTTTCATTTTGGGGGAATTTTGACCCTCTTTGGGACTGTATGCCCATTGTAAAGCTTTGAAGGGTCATTTCAGTGTTTTTTTCAGACTCAGCACTAAATTTTCTTTCAGAAAAAAAAAATTCTAAGATTTAACGATTTTTTATTTTTTGACCGTTTTTTGGGAAGTTCAGCACTAAATTTCAATATAGAGAATTATGAAAAAAAGTTGGACTTTCCGCGTTTGCAATCATGTAGACGCGAAAATGCCCCCTCAGCAAATGAGTTGGCTCTGGGCTTTTCTCAGTATACTCTAAACTGTATACTGTATAGGCCTGATATAGAGGAGGCTGGAAGTTGAAACTTTTCCAAGTTCTTAAAGTTAGTTAAGGTCATTGATGACGTCATAAAGCGTCACACGTTACTCACGTCATCACGTCACGTAATGCAGTTCACAGAAACTCCCGGTCGCGGACATTTCCTGAGGATGTAATTCTTCTAACAAAATAGATAGCGGGTTCCGTGCTAAAAAAAAAAAAAGGATAACGCGATTCTTCATGTCTCGAATTCCTTGATATAAGTTAATTAACAATTTTGGGAACCCCTGCATCCAATTTTCGGCACATTTTGGTCCATAACTCGGGTCAGGAAATTGTCTTAGAAACTTGGGATATGGCTCAAATTGAAGATAAAATTGAGGTACAAATTTCGATTGGTCTAACGTTTCGCATTGTTACGCTACAACAGATTTAGCACAAACTCCCATCTAAGTGATAACATCTCTCTGGTCCACCCTGTATACATGGCTTAGGAAATGTTTACATGTCCTGTTTTTTGTACTTTGACGGTAACATACTTATAAATCTTTTCTTTGTTCTCTGCAGTTCTCTTGGAGCTGCCTGAGTGCTTCTTCCTTGGGAGCCTGACTGTCTCTCTGGTAGCCATGGTATAAATTGTTTCTTCCTTTGTACCGAGTTTCATACTTTTTACACAAAATAAAGGTTTGACCTCACTATTTGCACGAAGTCACTAGACTACATCTGAGCGTATTGTACCCGACATTATGAAATTAGAATCAATAACTGATCAAGAGTCGTAACACGAGTCTTCCGATAGGCGAACGTAAACTTCCGGACACTTTTGCCGTTATTATAACTTAAGTTTGTTCCCACTTCATCGTTCTTTCTTCTTACTCAACTGATGTAGTTCTTCATATCCTTGTATGTAATTTTATGAATGCGACAATTTTCTGTCTATTTATACGCAATTTAATTTGATTGTTCCTTCTTTCGATTTTACGTGTAAACGATCAATTTACTGGAGTGTTCATTCTCTTACAGGACTCGCAAGACGATGTTGAAGACGGTGATGAAAACTCAGAACTTGAATGTTCCACTAGCTTATGGGATTCAGATCGAGGTAGAAATGACGTCGTTCACTACGATGATGCTATACCCGATATGAAACCTCTGAATACTATATCTCATGCAGTTAATTCTAATCGGGTTCAAACTGTGAGTATTGAAAGCATTATAGTTTCTGATGAAAATTACGTAGTGGGCTGTGAGACCAAGTCCACCCGTTAACACAGAAAGGGTTGGTTTTGTCCGCGTTATAACGGGCTGCCTATGAACTCATTCTCGATGAAGGCTTAGGTAAACGTATTCATACACTCTATCCGAAATGTTATCTGGGCAGGTGAATCCTGAGAACTAATAAAAGCCAGCACCAGCACAGTCCAGTATTTTTCACAAACTTCACCAAAGTAAAAGAATGCGGTACTGGCGCCCAAATCTATTTGACGCCCAATTGGCAGCGTCCCATCCATAAAGCGGCGTTAACACACAGCTAGTAAACTGAGCGAGTTGCTCAAATTGGGACTTGAAAGGGACCTACTCGCGAGCGAGTTGTATTTACGACTCGCAAAAGTAGACACACGTTCTACTTTGGCGAGTACCGGAGCGAGTACCAGGCGAGTACTACTCGCTCAGTTCACTAGCTGTGTGTTAACGCCGCTTAACTTATGGCTCGAAATTTTAATAAGTTCCGCAAATTCTCCTGCTTTAAAGTTTTGATTTTTCAAGTTTCCTCCTCTCGAAATTGTTCTAGTTCGCCGATAAATACTCTTCCCTCTGCTTTCTAGTCAAAGTTCTGAGTCCGCTTTCATTGTATTGCTCGTTATTAAAAATCATACAGACGTGAAAGTTAGGTAGGGTGGTTCATTTACGGGATGGGGGCGGATTTGGGGACTCCGCTTTCCAGTTATGAATGGAGTACAGTGCCGCTATGATGTGGGGAGGATTTGGAAACAACCCTCTTGATTTAAAAATTTTGCCTCGAAAAATCTTGGCCCGACCCTCTCGCTATCTCTCTTTCCCATTGAAATATGTACCCAAAGATCTTAGTATTGTCTGTCGATATGTCTTGATTCTCGTAGTATCAAAGAAAACACTTACAATTGTTCGTGCTCAATTTCAGATATCATATTCGAATGCGCAATCGTCTCCTCATATGAACGCAAATTCTGCAGCCGCTATGCATAATGTGAGTAGTTCTTCAACGATCGGTCTGGCAGCATTAACTAACTCGGCTGGTATTGGTGGTAATATGGGAGGCTCTGTCTCCGAAGACGATAAATGTTCCGTAACTTCCGCATCTGCAGTTCCTGGTCATCCTAATTACGCGACTGAGACGGCGACAACGGCTGCCAGCGTAGGTCAGTAAACTTTCTCAATCGTTTTTGAAATCGTAGTCTTCGAATGTTTTCTTACACAGTGTGTTATATTTTTGCATAATTATTGTACCTCAGATTTAAGTCAGTATCCTGACATAATGAAGATGAACGATTATCTTGAATCGGGCGGTCGAAGGCCTCAGTTTTGGGAAGAACCGTTCACGAAGAGACTGATGGAAGCGATCAAGAACAAAGAACTTGAAATGAAAGTTGCTGCTGAATTGATGGGTGTCTCGTATGGAACCCTATACGGTCGGTATAGAGACGCTTACGGTTGCCTAAAACATCCTTACAGGTGAGTTTACACTCAAGGGTTGGCAACTGTTTACGATCTATTGAGTGAAAATTTGAAACAGATTTTCATCTTTTTAGAGTTCGTGATTTTTGGTCCGAACAAGGCCCCGCAGAAGTATTAGCTAAATTACAGAGAAAAGATATTTCTCTATTTCGAGCAGCTGAGATGTTAAATGTGACTGTGACTACCTTGGCTAATTATTTATCGACGTTGCGGCAGGGAGGAGGTACCGGCTCATCGGACAACGAAGACGTTTCTGATGGCGAAGACATGGTTATAGATGAAGATAAAATTTCTACTCACTCTTCTTCGACTACCCACTCTTCCATTCATAATAATCCTGATATTACTATCGTTAAAAAAGAAAATCTCGCCAATCTAAATGGTAATTAGCGTTCTATTCTAATTTTTAATGCGCTTCTCTCATCTTATGTTAATTATCGCGTCTCGTATACGTATTTTTTTCCCTTTCATCGACTACTCTACTTGTGAATTTTTACCATTTATACAATCCGAACAAAACATATTTCTGGAATTGCGTTTCTAATCCACTCCCTTTTCTTTCCATAAGTTTATATTGTCTTATTAATTATTATTTACCTCCTCCTATTTCCTTATTATTTTTAAAACTTTTTCCGTTTTGTTACGTGGAACACGTATTAGCCAAAGGCCACCGTATTTACTCTCTCAGCGCTCAGCCTTTCAAGTAATGAGCGTTGACTAATCGTGATGATTATTGGAAAACTAGCTGACGAGAATTATTCCTTTTTATAAATATAAGTTGTACGTTTTAAATTTATAGTTTATTCCGGTCGATAGAATAATTAAAGTACAAGGAAGCTGTGTTGTGTTCACGCGCCGAGTTCATGAAAACTTCCATCTTATCGGCGTGACGTGTAAACATCGTTATCATTTTTGTTTCCTTAATTGTATGTCCTAATTCAATTGATAAACAGACAGAAACCGAACGAGTTTATTGCCTTTTTTCTTTCTGTATCCTTTTAAACTCGTAAATAACTTCGGTGTGTATTATTGTATTGTTTCTTTTTAGTGGTTCATTTGAAAATCATTGCCACTTGTGATAATTTCTGAATTACCCTGATTTTTTTACTATTAATGCTACATATATACATATGATGTATTTTGACTATTATCATTATTTTATCATTCTTTCATTTCTTTAGTTGGATACTCTATGCGTTAAGAGAATATTTTTATTCTTATGTAATATCATTTTTTTTGTCACTTTCTATTCATTTATTTATATTTTCCTTACACTTCCGTAACCACTTTTTCCTGCCTTTTCTTAACGTGTTCCTTTTTCCTTTCCGATTATTGAATTTGATATTCATAATCCGTATTCTCTAGGTCATTTTTTTTTTCTCAACGCAGAATATCACTTTTTTACGACTGGTTTCGTTTGGCAATCAGCTGGGTCAATCTGATATATCTCTGATTATTTATTATTTTCTTATTTTCTTTTCAGATAGGAACTTTCGTGGGTAGTACGTTTATCTGATGACCGAATGTGATATATTTTTGCTAAAAAGTACATTTTTATTTATTTATCTTTTCCTCTCGTATTATTTTTTTTTATACCATGTTGATTTTTTCCTCCCTTATTCATTCATATGGGGTAGAGTAGTGTATATCTGAAATGAAAGTTACCATGTTATGATTGAACATTATTATCGAGGTATGATTTTAAAGAAAGTCGCGAATGATAGAAACGCACTCCGTCGAATTCTTCTATTCGGGTGTGTCAGTTGTCGTCAGTACCTCGGGCAAAAATGAGCTGCAGTTTACTGCTTGAGAAATTTTATTCTTGAAGACGCGTATATTTTTCAAAAAACGAAATTTGCGAGTCTGATGTGATTTTTATACTTCTATGATTTATCGATTCGAATTTGACGTCGAATGATCAACATGCCAGTTTGTATTTGTTCCGAGTCAGGTTTCTGAAAATGAAGTGGTGAGGATTGCTCTGAAAAAGTTTCTCTTTCATCAAGTTGAAGATTTTTACAAGAATTGGATATTTTAGTCATGAAAAGATTTCGTACGGAAGAAATTCTTCATAGCTTGAACTATCTTCGATCAGTATTTCGTAACACTACATCTTCGAACTCATTGAATTCTCAGTTTTTTTTTGTATTCTGAATCCACTAAGATCCATTCTTGCTTCGTATGAACGAATACATGTTCATATTCTCGAAGGACGTAATACTTTGCAAAATTTTCGATAGTAAAATTTCAAGATTTTAAAGCATTTTCTGTCGAATAAAATGATATTTTATGGTATTAGATCTCTTATTTTATCTTTCTCACTTCGTAATATTGAAGATTTACAATACTCCACAATAAATATTTTGAGATTCATTTTATAGTCAAGCGCGTATATTAAATGATTTTGCCCTTTTCTCTTTTTCATTGCCATCTAGATCTTGACATCCTAAAAAAATTTTATGATTAATTTTCTCTGTGAACGAAAGAAAAAGAAAGAATAAACAAATCATCGAGTAAAAGTTGATACTTTCTTCTTAGAGGTTAATATTTTGTATTTTCTTTTCGAGTGTGTACCCATTTCCTTTGATGCGAAATGTAACTTTCATAGTCTACTGAATTTATTCAATTGTCTCTTAAAGATCATTTGCGTTAATTTTTTACGATTTAGTATAGTTATAATTTTTCATAAAGAAAATGTACATTTCTAGATTGTCGATTACGTTGACTTATTTCACATTTTCATTTTTTTTTAAATGATGTTTTCCTCATTTCATTTTTATTCGCCGCGTCTTTTTCATAGGCTATTTACGTTTATTACGAGTGTACTGTACATGTATGAAGAATAGTGTTATTATATTATGAGCAAGAAATACGTAATCTCTCCACAATTGGCAGCTTCATAGTCATACCATTTTTCTTTTACAAAGTTTTTTTTACATTTTTAGCGTCGAATCTCACAGCTGTTCACCAGCAGCAGTTTTGATCGAAAACGCTGAATTTTACTCTTATTAAGTGTATCACGTATTGTATGTATACAAGGGCTATTAATGGTCGATTTGAACTTGGATTCTCATTGCCTTCGGCTTATTCCATAAATCTTGACGCTATTTTATCGTTCACTTTACGCCCTTGTGTCAAAATAATTGTGTTTATTCGGTGCTAATTTTTGGAAATTTTGTTGGTGCCAAAATAAGAAAGAAAATATTCTTGCTCGTTAATTTTTGAAATGTTGAATTTGTATAACTTTATTTTCATCCGTATTTGATGGTGCTAACTTGAATCATTTTACCGATGTATTCATTAATAACAGGTGCGTATTTTTAGGAGGTATCAGAAAGATAAAAGAGAGAATTAAATTTCTATTATTTTTCATCCTGAAAGGAGAATATTTTCACTAATTGTAGGATATTCTCCCTCCTTCAAAATCAATCGCCGGATCCACATCTGGATGGGAAAGATAAATAGGTGAAAAAGAAGTAATTCTGTAAAAATCCGATAGTTATGTAACCAAAGAGATTATTTTCTGATTATGTATTTTATTTCATTTATTATTTATTTTTTTGTACCGTATATCCCTTTTTCATCATATCGATATAGCAACAGACAATTTATGTCTTATCTAGTGCCTGAATATTCATACAAATTCCGTCCTAAAAGGCTATCATGAGCTGCCTGTTGGAAAATCTGTACGTCTATCATTCACTGAGGAAGTTAATTGAATTATTATATCTATCGTATCTACTCGATATTAATTTCTTTTATGCAAAATTTCAAACATCTCTCTCGTGGATAGAAATAAACAAACTTAGTAAATTTATGTATTGTAATTTGTAACATAATATATAAGAATATGGTAGCGAAATCAGGTGTTAGATGCGTGACTTCAATTTTCTACGTTTTTATTGTGATTGTAATTAAATGATTTTGTATTTTTTAGTAGGGCAAATTGATTCATTATTTTCTTCAAAAAAAAAAAAATTTACATCGTCAGAATATTGAAAACATATATAGATTTTTATGCATGCCTGAGACATCAATGTTGTCTTGGATATTATCAATATTACGCGATATGACAACGAATTCTGTCATAAGAATATTATTACATCGATAAACGTTGTTTTGTCATCTCCCATTGTGGTCATCATTTCTATTCTTATCATCAATATTATCATTCAGTTTAAAGGAATTTATTCATCCTGTTTTCTCCTCTTATTTTAATCGTTCTTATTACTTCATTTTTCTACAAATGTCGTTAAGTTGCAATTTTGAAGCACTTTTGTTAAAAAAAAGAAAAAAAAAATGAATAAAGTGTTTATTTTTCTATCTATCTTATTCAATAATTGGCAAGGCGATTTACTGTATATTGGATTTGTTGACGTGCTACATTACGCTCAGTGAACGTCATCACCGTCAGCTAATAGACCTGCCCCACGAAAAAATATTTGATCTATTGTGGCTTATCTGAACTGTTATTTCTTTGAGCCAGATTGAATCCGCTATTCTTGGTCGCATGCCTTTGTTCCAGCTCAATTGGCCAGTCATTAATACCTTTATCATCTGGTTCAATGAGTTTACCAAAAGCCATTAGCCTAACTTATTCCAAAGAAGACTTAGACCAAGAAGCGGGGCAAACGAGCGAAACATTCTACTTCATGAAAGACATGAAACATAATCTTTATTCATTTGGCTATGCCAGTTTGAAATTATCGGCGTTGGAAAAGAAATTTTATGGACTATAAACGATCGATTTTTTCTCTAAAAGCATTATTTTTCGAATTATCGATTAATAAATGGAATACGTTTTTTGGCCCGAGCGCTCACGTGCGCAAACGTACGTGTTTGGGGAAAGAGAGTAAAAGAGACGCGTTTCATCTAAGTTTCATTTATTAATAATTGATCTGTTGAGAAATGAATCTTCTAGAGTTTTAGATGAAAATTGAAGAGAATATCGTGTATTGTCCATAAAACAATACCTCCTTATTTCCTACGTGGGTCATTCCAGAAAAATTCATTGATTTATTCTTTATTGAAAAACACAAATTTAGCATGGGCTCTCATGGGGAAAAATTCTTTTTGCACACGAAGAGGCGTCTGTGAATAGTGTGAATTGTAAAATTAATACCTATCACGATATTAGCCTATACTTGATATTACGTCCTTCTGTCTAGCCTATGCGCTGAGACGCAGACCGTGTGACAGTGTCAAAGACTTTGAAGCTAATAGCCAGTTTCAAATATCTCCGGCCAATACGGTAGCATGACGGTATAATCACGTGTCACGAGAGCCCGCACGCTTGTCGCTCGGCATCATGTTCTGTCAGTTCTGTGCGCTAATCTTCAATCAGCTGTTCGAACTTTGTTTGCTAGTCGGCCGTCTGCCCGTCCATGGTTGAACTCCGAAGATGAATAAACTGTGAGAGTACATTTTCCGTCATTATTTCACGATTTCAATCATGATCCCTTAAATTATTTGAATCAGATTTGAAATAGGAGCTAGTTCCTTGCTTATCTCTCGGAAACAATCGGCAATTGTTGATCAGCCCGGCTCGACGAATTTTTGTAAGTAATTGAAAGTTTAGTTCTTAAATATTGCTCATACGAAATTTCATTTAAGATTCTTGATCAGTCTTACCTCTCCTCTTTTTCCGATGGTTTGTAGACGTTATGGACTCTGATAAGAACTTCGAAGCTATATACCAGCGATCGCTGAAAGAGATATTCAACGAAATCGTATTTCAAGCCGAAATTGAGCAACATTTGGAATCTTCAATCCAATCTGAAGTTCGTAAATACATCAAAGAAGAAAATGTGCCCCTTAATCTGTACGATATATTTAACAACGGTAATTCAAAAGACGCAAACGAATGTGTTTGTCCGAATTGCGGTCGAACGTTGGGCGCTCTCAGGTTCGCTCCACATCTCGAAAAGTGTGTAGGAATGGGACGTAGCAGTTCTAGAATCGCTAGTCGACGTATCCTGGCGAGCAGCAATAGCGGCAAAGAAGGCAAATACAGTGATGAAATTTCAGACGGTAATGGTGGTGGATCGCAATCATCTAATGCCGATTGGGGGCCGTCCAAAGCTCCAAAACGGGCTGACGTTCGTCGAAGAAAAGATCGTCTTGGACGACATCATAAAAACCGCAAGAAAGTCGAAGATAATGTGTCTAGTGGAGGTGGTGTGGAAGTTGGCGAAGACTTCATCTACAGTAATATGGACGCCGAACAGCGTCAAAATGTGCTCGCGCATATGTGTGGCGTCGTGTCCGAGCACACGGGAAAATTGTGTACCCGCTCGATTAGATGTCCAAAGCACACCGACGAACAGAGGAATAACGTCAGATTGGCTGTATTGAATATTCATTCCTTAGTTTAATATTATCGCTATTATCGTAACCCGTAATCGTCTTTGTTTTTTCTTTCTCTCTTTTTTTCTGTATCGTTTTTTATACATCTTGTTGTGTTTCGTAATCAGCGTCGTTATTTTCAACGGAAGAAAAGCACAAAGTTCGTTAAAGTTCATTGATTCTGATTGTTAGATTTATCATCCTTCAGAACAAAGTACGGGAGGCATTCTCAAGAATGTAAACAAGGCCGTAAAGTGGGTAGTAGTAGTAAACGCCGGGGGGATGGTGCCATCTAATGTAAGTCGACATCATAGTTACCGCGTTTCCTTAAATTTTACCTCCACTTCATGCGGTTGTTTACATTCTCGAGAATACCTCTAGCGCCTATGTCAGAAGACATGGATAAAGATGAAATTTCTGCAAATTCAACGAGAATCTTCGTCCTTCCCAGTGATGTAACCTTGATATCATCTCTCACCCCAATGAATTTGACTTTACTTGTTACTGTTAGGGTTATCTCATCCCTACTTGTAAGTTCATTGATAAACTAATTACCTTTTTATCATTTTATATGTTTGTACCAATTGTGTTACGCTCACAAGCTTCATATTTTGCACCATCTTTTTCCAACGAGGTACTTGAGACTTTCGCGGTAAAAATGGGCGCCGTCTATCGTCCGTCCTCTCGGCCAATATTGTGGTTTCCAAGGCCACCAAGGAAGTATGGACTCTGACTCACTTTAGAGACTTCAAACTGTTTTAAATAGTAAACTCTACACTTGTGGAAAAAGTAGGTTGTACATTTCATTCTCATACATTTTGAAGACTTCTTTTCTAAAAATTCAGAGAGTTGAAAGAGGAAGGCATTTCTAGCGCTACCTAGTAAAGATCCGTGGTACTATAAATGTGCAGCATATGGCAGTACTGACTCTATGAAGTGTCTATGTGAATTGTTTGCACTTGCACTGATAACGAGACCACAGCTGAGACACGCCGATACGGGACGATGACATTATTTTAGCCCGGTAATGATCGAAAATTCAAAGAGGATCAGAAAACGATGAGTGATTTGTTATTAGATCTCAGAAATACTTATTTTTTCAAAAATTCTCATTCAAAATGACTAGTGTCGAAGATTTTTGTAAGTTGAGTGCATATATTTTCATACCAATGGCCGTAGCTATATTTTTACTCGATTTTTCCTATTGTTTCCATAGCTACTCATCAAAAATCTG
Source organism: Aspidiotus destructor (assembly GCA_035079395.1). Taxonomy (NCBI): domain Eukaryota; kingdom Metazoa; phylum Arthropoda; class Insecta; order Hemiptera; family Diaspididae; genus Aspidiotus; species Aspidiotus destructor. Next base: position 673,060 of record JAVHKZ010000003.1, on the reverse strand, counting down.
CGACGATGGTTGACATTTTTTTACCGATATTTCGGAAATTATGGCAGATGGAAGAATCAGTTCCTTTCAAAACTATCACAGAAGCTGATAGTTTGGTTGTGGATGCAAGCGCACTGCCTACGGATTTATCGGATGTAGAGAAAAGATTGACTTTAAATTTGTACGAAGAGCCCTGGAAATTTATCCGCGATGTTTGGATAATTTTTGAAAATACTTGGCTCTACAATAAAAAGTCGTCGAAAGTTTATTCGTATTGTTCAAAGGTAGACTTGATAACGACGGTGGATTTATAAAAACGTAGATTCTTTATTCACAATCAATTGCTATTCTTCTAGATAGCCGATATATTTGAACGCGAAGTCAACGAAATCATGAGATCTCTGGGCTACTGTTGTGGACGATGGTATACATTCGATCCTCCTACCTTAAAGTGCAAAGGAAAAGAGATTTGTTCTATTTTGAAGAACGAAAAGTATTATAGCTACAACGATGAGTAATGTTGTTTCGTCCTACCCATTTCTTCATTGGACAATGATTTATCTAGTAATTATGCTATCAATGTTTGTCAACCACAGGTTCAATTTCTGTCCCGATTGTTTCAAGTCAACTACGTCTCCTGTGCGTACTGATAATAATGAGTGGGTACCTTCAAAACTCACTGGTCGCTCCATGTGCTCCTAGACTTTGAATTCATTTCTTATCATTTCCAGGACAATCGGTAAAGAACAGTTTATTGAAATGAAGAATGATTCATTCCAACTTGAACCGTTTGCTGTGTGTAATAAATGCGGAAGAAAACTGCATCAAATATGTGTATTGTACCTCAAAAGCTTGGAAAAAGAGGAGTAAGTCTCATTTCGATTTTGGTTGTTCTCGTGAAAGAAAATGGCCGATAAAAATCATATAATTAATTTTAGATTCATTTGCAATACTTGTGACCAATACTCGAATAATCGTCGGGAAAAGTTGCGCGAAAAATATTCGGCAAAACATTTACCAGTCACGAAACTAAGTCAACATATTCAAGATAGAGTGGATATATTTTTAAAGTCCAGAAATCTAGCAGTTGGATGTGTCACTGTACGTGTTGTCGCGGCTTCTAAGAAGTATACGCATGTCAAAGATGAACTTAGAAAAAGGTGATCTTGATACAAGTTATAGTTCTCTTTTTCTGTCATTCTTGTGTTTGCTACCAACCTAATTCCATCTGCTCGTGTATGGAACAGCTTTGTATTAAGTGGGAAATTTCCGGAAAAATTTCCATACACGGCGAAAACATTGTTCGTTTTCTACGACATTGACGGCACTGATGTAGCCATCTTCGCGATGCATGTGCAAGAATATGATAGTGCCTGTCCCGAACCTAATAATCGTCGAGTCTATATTTCGTACATAGATTCCGTAAACTTCTTCCAACCAAAAGAATCGCGTACCGATCTGTATTTTGAGATTTTATTGGGATACATGGATTATACGAAAATATTAGGGTGAGTTTCTTTAAAAAATACGAGATTCTGACTTGTTGATGTACACTTAATCCGTTGTAGCTTCAAAGCAGTGCATGTCTGGGCGTGCCCACCTCCTGATGGAGAAGATTATCTATTTTTTCGACATCCAGAAAGCCAAAAGTCACCAAATCACGACCGATTAGAACAATGGTACAATGAGCTTTTTAAAAAGGGTATGGAAAGAGGAGTTATAGTGAATAATTTGGTGAGTAGGAGTTTCAGTGTTGAATGTACCGCTCTGTGAAATGAACAAAATAATATTGGAATGGGTTTACAGAAGATATACAACAACGACCAGAGTTTGAACTCTTACTTGTCTTCTATTGGTACGATACCATATTTTGAAAATGATTTTTGGCCCAATGTCCTGGAAGACAATCTGAAGAACCTGAAAGGCACCAGTTCGGTGAGTTGAATAAAATGTGTAAAATTGAAAAAAATAATAATAAATTGATAATAATAAAAACCTGATCACTCCTAATAAGAAAATTCATAAATTCAGTATGTTTTGGCTGTCGTGGTAGATTTTTTAGCTTTCCAAATAATGGCTCTGTCTTTATTCTTTTGTTTCTTAAACATTTTCTGATGAATTGGACGGCATAATATTTGACTGTCATCAAGAACAGTAATGTGATAGTGATTAACCTTTGATAAATACATCCTTACTTCAGTTCTGAATGTAGATTCATCTCTGTTTTCTAAAAAAACGAAATTTTTTACGGATGTTTTCTTCTACGACAATAACGACCTCTGCCGACTTCCTTTCATGCAAGCCTACTCTCTAACAGTATAATTATATCGAGATAGTTTCGTAAATCCGTAACGGTTGCTTCATCACCCAAATCACTGAATCGTGTTTTTTAGACTGTTTCAGACCCTGACATTATTGATCAAAATTTAGCCGAGATTCTTCGGTCAGTCTATGAAGAGTCAAAAGAAGTATTTTTCGTATTTCAATTATTTTCTTACGATGAAATTCCTCAATTACAGGTATAATTTGCTTTGATGGTTTGATTTCATGATGTATTTCTTTTTTTAAAGCTATTGTTTGTTTTTTTTTTTTTGATTTTTTTCAGCAAATTGTTGATCCCGATTCACTACTGCAATGCAGTTTTATGGATGATCGAGATAATTTACTGATCATGTGTCAAGAGAAAAATTATGAATTTTCGACTGTGCGAAGAGCAAAATTTTCTACTCTAGTGTTACTTTACGAATTACATAGTCATGAATATGAAAAATCGTCAACTTATTCTTGTAATCTCTGTATGAAAAGAATAATAGGAGGATACCATTGTAAAATTTGCGATGTTAGTAGAATACTTTCTAGAGAACTCGAAAATTCACAAGTTACCAATAATTACGTATTAACATTCGTGTCCGTATTTATTTTTAGGATTTTGACTTATGTGCTCGTTGTTGGCGTGAATCGAAGCACGAACATGATATGGAATATTTAATTACCAATTCATCGGATTTGAGCACTGATCCTGTGGAACCCGTGAAAACTATGCCTCCCATCCAGGTAATGCGTTACGTTTTGGATAAAAGAGAATTTACTTTGTGATTCGCGTTTGAGATCACTTAGTATTAGGAGCATCGGAAAATTGCACCAAAACATAAATTCTTTTCTTTCTCCTTTTCTGAAATTGTTTGTTTGCATCTCTATGTTATTCTTGATTTATTTTTTTTTTACTCAAGATTGGTGGACCATGTAATTGTATGCTAGTTATCTTCATTTTCATATTCCATTATTATTCAATCAGTTTTCTCAATCACCTGTATGTTCTGTATGTTGTCAAATTATAGAATAAGACAGAGAAGCTGATTCACGCGCGGCTTTGTAAAGACAGAAGTTGTAATAATAGTGGATGCTCTCAAATCAAGCGTTTATTCTCACATTTCACCGTGTGTTCGACGAAAATGAAGAGCTCTTGCGCTCTATGTAAGGAGTTACTCGCAATGTGCTGGCATCATGCGAAATTTTGTAAGGTAAAATCGATTGGGAGAAAAAAATTCATAACGTATGAAATTTTTGTTGATACTTTTTGATTGTTCTTTCAAGATCAAAAATTGTGTTGTACCTACCTGCGAACGTATCAAAGAAAAATTGACTAAGAAATAATTTTCCGACGAGTTTTTCACGTCAATTGTGAAAAGATTGTTCAGTGAAAGGAAATATTCAAAAATTTCCGGGACGGATATATCTCATACCCTGCTATTTTGTTCAGCGATGTATTGGGATTTAAAAATGCTTGTGAGATTTATTCATGTGACTTCTTTTCGATGAGAGTGAATGTAAACTTCCTCGAAATTATATCATCTCTTACTTATTTTCAGTGCTATCATAGCCGCGGCGCATGCGCGCTCTCCGTCGCCAATCTCTCATTGTCTCAACAACGTGTTCTAATATCAGCCAACTTATGCAATTCATATGAGAGTGGAGTCGCTGCCATTTGCCACTGGTTATTCAGACTAACCCATTGCTCTCTTTGGACATTACAACGACTTGTCGGCGTTCTTTAGCCGCTGCTCAAAATGTCCCTACACGTGTCCATCTCGTATAGCTGTAGTTGACACCAATTACTATTATGATGTTACTACTGAAGATGTGTACTTACAATTTGTCTCTTACTCCAATCCTCTATGTTACTAATTAGGCGTAATGTATAATTATTCTAGAATAAATTTGGAGTACTCAGTCTATTTATGTACAAACTTGGTATACAAATCATGTAGATGTACTTCTTGATTGATTGTCAAATACAATCTTAGCATAAATTTATGTCATAATGGAGACCAGCTTTTTTGAGTGCTGTGAGATGGGAAAAAATTCAACAGCTAGTGGGTCCTTGTGAGTCAGCCAAGGTTCTCTATTATGCTCAGATTTTAACTATTAAGCTTGGTGAGCTAGCTAGTGGATCCTATCCTCAGATTTTTGCTTCCACACTTGATTAGTTAGCTGGAGTGTTCCACATTGTGTTCATCCTCTAGCTTTCATTAATAGGTCCTCTTGTTGTTAGTTTTTTGCCACGACACTTTGTGAGCCAGCTAATGTAACCTATTTTGCTACTTCTCTTTAATTCGGAGCCAGTCAGAGCTTCTAATACTGTCTTCAAATGGGCTACCATAATAGGAGAGGCAGTCAGAGAGTTATTTTGTCTTGAAATTCTGGCTACCATACTTGTAGAGCCAGCCCCAGTGATCTATTGTCTCTAGATGCTGGTTACTAAGTATACTTGGAGCTAGAGTGTTTCATTGTGTTTGGATTCTGGCTGTTGAACATAGTAAGCCAGCTCCTTTGTCTTATTATTCTTACATTTTTGCTGCAACACTTGGTGACCCAGCCAAAGTGCTCTATTGTCTTCCGACTTTGGCTTCTGAATTTGGAGAGCCACCTACAGTGTTCCATTGTGCTTGGATTCTGTGAACCTGAACCATATGGCTGATGTGATTCTATCTATTAAACGTGGTGAGCTAGGTAGTAGATAATAGGTCGTGTGTAGTAATGGTATAGTGATGGGCCACCTCCGGAGGTACAACTGGTGATACCGATTGTTTTGTTTCTCACCTCCGGTAGTTTGACTATTAGAGAAGAAACCGGTATTTGACTAACAACAACTGAAAAAATACCAATGGTTTGAAATTTCAGAAAAATCTGAAGAATTGGTGCTTATGTCTTTTGATAGTTTATAATTATTGATTGGGTGCAGTACCCAGGCACACCCAAACTGATGCTTGTAACTTATTGGACGCTTTTTGTGAGTGCTTAATCTTGCACTAGTTCAACTTTTGTTGTACAAATGTGACCAGTGACCAAATCTGACTATTCTTTAATCACTAAAGAACAATGGACATCAATGACTGTTCAACTTCTGCAGTTTAATTAGTCGCCTCTGAAGGTACAACAAGTACTATCGATAGCTTTTCAAATTCCGCGCCAAAATTTTCATATTTTGGAATGCAACCGGTACTATCGGTACTACCGGTTATTTTGGCTAATAACTTCCAGTCTACCGGTAGTAATAAAGCTTCAACGACTACGATTTTTACCCATCACTAACTGACTAATTTTCTGTGACGTCAAAATTTTCATCTCGTTCTACAAAAAGGGATCTATATCAGATGCGACTGCAGATACAATATTCATACATTGTTGAGGGTACATGCCCTGCTGTTCCTCTTGTCCAGATGTTTCATAACTTTAATGTTCATCGTTAATTGGTTCTACTTTTCTTGAAAATATCACAAAAGCTTAAAATTTGAAAGGTTCTTCTGATATTTATCAAAGTCTGCAAAATCCCATAACTCCAGAGTAGCAGCGTGCAAGTGTAAATTCTCCATTTATACGTCACCAGGTAACCAGTCCATAGTTCTCAAATTCTACTCCATACTTGTAGATTTAACAGCGGTGGATTAAGGCACAATCATCACATGCAACTGCTTGTGTCCGCGTGCCAAAATGTCCGCACGCGAAAATTTTTTTGAATAAATAAAAAGGAAAGGGGGGAAAAAAATTGGAGGCCATTGCAGGTTTGCAATGGCAACGGGGAACCCGCAACCTCCCCCGCCTGCGATCCCGTCTGCGCGAAAATGCCCCCCCAGAAAATGATTGGCTGGGCTTTTTCCAGTGTACTGCATGCTAGAACTGATACGTATAATGAAAGCTGGAAATTGAAATTTTTCTAAGCCCTCATTAAGGTAGGTCAAGGTCAAGGTCATTGATGACGTCATAAAGCATCTCGGCTGGAAGTTGAAATTTGTTCGAGTCCCTAAAGTAGGTCAAGGACATTGATGACGTCATAGGCCACCACACGTCACGTCACGTCACGCAGTTCAGAGAAACTCCCGGACGCGGACGTTTTCTGAGGATGTAATCCTCCTAACAAAAAAAAGCATCCCGGCTGGAAGTTGACATTTTTTCAATCTCTAAAGTAGGTCAAGTTTATAGATGACGTCATAAAGCGCCTCACGTTAAGTCACATCACGCAGTTCACAAAAACTCCCGGACGCGGACGTTTTCTGAGGATGTCATCCCCCTAACAATACTAGGCCTGCGATATTATGAAGGCTGAAATTTGAAATTTTTTCAAGTCCCCAAAGTAGTTCAAGGTCATTGATGACGTCATAAAGCATCCCGGCTGGAGGTTGAAATTTTTCCAAGTCCCTAAAATAAGTCAAGGTCATTGCTGACGTCATAAAGTGCCACACGTCACGTCACGTCACGCAGTTCACAGAAACTCCCGGACGCGGACGTTTTCTGAGGATGTAATCTCCCTAACAAAATGGATAGCGGGTTCCCCGCTAGAAAAAGGTCAGCGCGTGAATGTGCTTGTGTCCGCGCGGAAGTCAAGTCCGTCGCTGAGATTTAACAAAGTTTTCTACCGCCAACCCCCTCTATATTCTGGCTATCATAATAGAAAAGCCAGTTAAAGTGTTCTTTGTCTTGGAATTCTGGCTACCATGCTAAAGCTAGTCCCGGTTTTTTATTGTTTTCAGATTTTGGCTATACTTGAAGAGCCAGCCAGGGTGTTCTATTATTTTGAGGTTTGGCTACATTACTTACGTAGCCAGCGAGCCAGTGTAAATAGATCCTGGCTTTGAAACTTGATGAGCCAGCTAATATGTCCTATTGTTCTTAGATTCTTACTACCTTACTTAGTGAGTCAGCCGGAGTACTCTATTGTATCTCGAATTTGGCTACCAAATTTGATGAGCCAGCTTGTCGATCCCACTGTTCTCAGACTTTTGCTAGTAGATTTGGAGAGCTAGCTTGTGGGTCATATTGCCCTCAAATTTTTACTTCCACTCTAAGATAAGCTAGCTAGAGTGTTCTATGTTGTGTTCATACCTTAACTATACTAAACTTTGTGAGCCAATTAGGTCCTCTTGTTATCGGATTATTAGCTCATGTATTTGATTGGTCTCAAATTCTCGCTACCACACTTTGGGAGCCAGCGTGACAAATTTGAGTGTCTTTTTTTTTCAAGAAGGACTTGAAAAACGGGAAAGTATGACCAGAAAAGTAGTTTTTTTTTTAATAAGAGTATTTTTTGAAACTTTCTTAAGAATCCGGGGCCGACAATCAGAAATTGGCCTAAATTTAAGAACTGATGCTTGTAACTTATTGGACGCTTTTTGTGAGTGCTTAATCTTGCACTAGTTCAACTTTTGTTGTACAAATGTGACCAGTGACCAAATCTGACTATTCTTTAATCACTAAAGAACAATGGACATCAATGACTGTTCAACTTCTGCAGTTTAATTAGTCGCCTCTGAAGGTACAACAAGTACTATCGATAGCTTTTCAAATTCCGCGCCAAAATTTTCATATTTTGGAATGCAACCGGTACTATCGGTACTACCGGTTATTTTGGCTAATAACTTCCAGTCTACCGGTAGTAATAAAGCTTCAACGACTACGATTTTTACCCATCACTAACTGACTAATTTTCTGTGACGTCAAAATTTTCATCTCGTTCTACAAAAAGGGATCTATATCAGATGCGACTGCAGATACAATATTCATACATTGTTGAGGGTACATGCCCTGCTGTTCCTCTTGTCCAGATGTTTCATAACTTTAATGTTCATCGTTAATTGGTTCTACTTTTCTTGAAAATATCACAAAAGCTTAAAATTTGAAAGGTTCTTCTGATATTTATCAAAGTCTGCAAAATCCCATAACTCCAGAGTAGCAGCGTGCAAGTGTAAATTCTCCATTTATACGTCACCAGGTAACCAGTCCATAGTTCTCAAATTCTACTCCATACTTGTAGATTTAACAGCGGTGGATTAAGGCACAATCATCACATGCAACTGCTTGTGTCCGCGTGCCAAAATGTCCGCACGCGAAAATTTTTTTGAATAAATAAAAAGGAAAGGGGGGAAAAAAATTGGAGGCCATTGCAGGTTTGCAATGGCAACGGGGAACCCGCAACCTCCCCCGCCTGCGATCCCGTCTGCGCGAAAATGCCCCCTCAGAAAATGATTGGCTGGGCTTTTTCCAGTGTACTGCATGCTAGAACTGATACGTATAATGAAAGCTGGAAATTGAAATTTTTCTAAGCCCTCATTAAGGTAGGTCAAGGTCAAGGTCATTGATGACGTCATAAAGCATCTCGGCTGGAAGTTGAAATTTGTTCGAGTCCCTAAAGTAGGTCAAGGACATTGATGACGTCATAGGCCACCACACGTCACGTCACGTCACGCAGTTCAGAGAAACTCCCGGACGCGGACGTTTTCTGAGGATGTAATCCTCCTAACAAAAAAAAGCATCCCGGCTGGAAGTTGACATTTTTTCAATCTCTAAAGTAGGTCAAGTTTATAGATGACGTCATAAAGCGCCTCACGTTAAGTCACATCACGCAGTTCACAAAAACTCCCGGACGCGGACGTTTTCTGAGGATGTCATCCCCCTAACAATACTAGGCCTGCGATATTATGAAGGCTGAAATTTGAAATTTTTTCAAGTCCCCAAAGTAGTTCAAGGTCATTGATGACGTCATAAAGCATCCCGGCTGGAGGTTGAAATTTTTCCAAGTCCCTAAAATAAGTCAAGGTCATTGCTGACGTCATAAAGTGCCACACGTCACGTCACGTCACGCAGTTCACAGAAACTCCCGGACGCGGACGTTTTCTGAGGATGTAATCTCCCTAACAAAATGGATAGCGGGTTCCCCGCTAGAAAAAGGTCAGCGCGTGAATGTGCTTGTGTCCGCGCGGAAGTCAAGTCCGTCGCTGAGATTTAACAAAGTTTTCTACCGCCAACCCCCTCTATATTCTGGCTATCATAATAGAAAAGCCAGTTAAAGTGTTCTTTGTCTTGGAATTCTGGCTACCATGCTAAAGCTAGTCCCGGTTTTTTATTGTTTTCAGATTTTGGCTATACTTGAAGAGCCAGCCAGGGTGTTCTATTATTTTGAGGTTTGGCTACATTACTTACGTAGCCAGCGAGCCAGTGTAAATAGATCCTGGCTTTGAAACTTGATGAGCCAGCTAATATGTCCTATTGTTCTTAGATTCTTACTACCTTACTTAGTGAGTCAGCCGGAGTACTCTATTGTATCTCGAATTTGGCTACCAAATTTGATGAGCCAGCTTGTCGATCCCACTGTTCTCAGACTTTTGCTAGTAGATTTGGAGAGCTAGCTTGTGGGTCATATTGCCCTCAAATTTTTACTTCCACTCTAAGATAAGCTAGCTAGAGTGTTCTATGTTGTGTTCATACCTTAACTATACTAAACTTTGTGAGCCAATTAGGTCCTCTTGTTATCGGATTATTAGCTCATGTATTTGATTGGTCTCAAATTCTCGCTACCACACTTTGGGAGCCAGCGTGACAAATTTGAGTGTCTTTTTTTTTCAAGAAGGACTTGAAAAACGGGAAAGTATGACCAGAAAAGTAGTTTTTTTTTTAATAAGAGTATTTTTTGAAACTTTCTTAAGAATCCGGGGCCGACAATCAGAAATTGGCCTAAATTTAAGAACTAGCTCAAAATCAGAACTTATTGGCGAGTAGGATAACCCAGATTCATAGATCAATTCAGGACCTGATTTAGGCACATGCGGACCCGGGCCCCAAAGTTTGTGTGGGCCCACAAAAATTTTTTCGTAAATCTGCAACGTGAGCGTACGTAGGGCGCGCGTCTCTACAAGCATCTAATAAAAAATGCGCGGGCCCTTTTAAGTCTGGGCTTGGATCAATTGACTATGGGCACGTTCCTCATTACGAAAAGATTCAAATTCTTCACGGTCATTCATATGTATAATGAAGGTGTCAATGTTTAGACCACTTGAGTATGCTGAAAACGATGTCCTGAATTTTTGTCCACCGGAGCATACTGGGATTGATGCGCTAAACTCGCTCACCAAGTTGAATGGCTAGAATCTGAACAATAGAACTTTTCAGCCCCCCACCAAGTATGATGACGAAAATATGAAAACAAGAGCACACACTAGCCAGATCACAGATAGGCTTGCACATAAATCACTACTTATTTCTTTTTGTTGGAATCAGCGTATTATTTTTCTATTGCCTCTCTTGAAGATTCGCTGCCTACTCTTAGTCATCATTCAATCTATGAGAACGTACCGCCAAAAAGTCTCTAGATTTAGAATATTAACCCCCGACGGAATACTGTAGGATGATTAATGGGCCTATGAAACAAGACTCTCCTCACTTGTTGACTCTGAAATTTTGTATACAAATAAAACTGGAAACATTATCTACCAATTATGAAAGTGCAATTGGGAAGGTTTCCTGATGGCCCCGAGAGCATATCACGTTTACCTTCTCTTCAACCTGAAACCGTCATCGCGGAAATTCCGGGAATATTTCTTTATTGTCTAATGCCCAGATACGGGATATGTTTCGGAAACAAAGCGTAATAGTTTTACTCTCAACTATATAATTAAAAATCAATGGTATTTAGGTACTTGTGTTAGGCTGTTCTTTCCATCTCTAATTGTAGGGTCACTTCTCTCGATTAATATGCTCTCCGCTGCGTTCTGCACTACCGGTACATGAAAATTTCCAATTTTTCAAAACCGAGTGAAAGAAGGTTCGTTGTACTTACTAGGAGGCTTCTCCTCGTGGGGCAAGTACATTTCAATTAATAAAGTTTTTCAAAGTCGTGAAAAATAATAACTAAATTTTTATTTTGAATGCTCTCACTAACACTCGTCAGTGCAGCTGTAAAGCGCTCAAGATGTGTGAACAGAAACTTACTAGTTTTCCCTCTCCTGCCAATCGGGAATACCAGATGACCGAAACGGCGGCAATCGGCATCAACGACGAGACCAGAGCTAGATATACTTGCTACAGAAAATAATTTAAAATCAAGGTTTCCTAAAACTTGAAAACTTATTGGCTTATATTAGTAAACAAGTACAAGTACATTACACCGATAGTTTGACCTTGATTATTTTTGCTGTCCAGTAGAATCGTTGTGTAGCCTATATCTGAGCACACTTTGTGTGCTTCTTGAAATTATTCGAGTGATACAAGATCCCTGAGTGCGGAAAACTTTTTATCGCGCGCCACAATTATTGTGAATAATTTTGCTTCAAAAAATATCAGTGCTCGTATATCAGAAAGATATAGAAATAGTAAATTTAGAGAGCGAGTGAAATATTATCAAGTTGTAGGTTCAGTTTATATCTCGCTTGCTGAAGGCAATGCTGGGAATAAAGAATCTCGTCATACATTGACAGCGGCGGTTCATTTGATTGTGAGCAGTGAACTTCGAAGCAAGTTCAATCAAGTTACTTATTCGTACTTTATTCTGATAATATGATTCGAATGAGTATAGTTCGTGAAATAATTTAGGCTAGTCACTATTCGGGATAGTTTTATTGTACGCTTAATTAGTGTGGACTCGGCGAACATTTGTTTCAATCATGATTCGTTCTAAAGACATTATTTTTTACTGCGTTTTTATTTCGTGTATTTGCTGTCAACTGAGCGTCGTCCATGGAGCTACTAGTACGACAAAGTCTCCTCCGGTAACATCGAAACGCAATGGAACGAAAACGCCGGGTAAAGGCTCAGCCAAAACTGGTGGAAAAATAATTACTCTGAGATTAGGATCTGATGGTAGCACCCCCGAAGAACAATGCGAGTGTAGGCTGTTCTACTTGTGTGAGAAGGATAACACAGTCGACACGTCTCAAAATGCTCAAAGGTGAGTAAAATATAGGGTAACGTTTGAATATTAGCCTACGCGATGACGTATACGTCTTCAAATTTCCTCGACAGATAGCCTTAATTCGTCTGTAGCCAAATTTTTGGCTGAAGTTAAGTGACTCAGGCTGAGAATGGAGCAGCTGCTGTAATTTACTGAAGCTATCCTGAGAAACAAAAATCTCTTCAAAATAAAAAAGTCTTTAGTTGTAATAGCCTAAAACATTATAAGGGAAGGTAGCTACTCTGAGCCCTCGCAGAAATTGGCGCGTTTCATCAATAAAACTGGGTTAACGTTATTTGTAGGTACCGACAAATGAAACAGTATGTATGTACATGTATTTGTAGGCATCTTCTACTAGGAAGGTAGCTCCTCGAAATCATGGACACAAAAACAATACCGTCGAATAAAACGTTGTTCGTTGAAATGTACGTTAATTGTAGGTACCGTCGAAGTAAACGTGTTGCGTTCTATCGCCGGAATTTACCGATTCCTGAGGACAATACCAATAACCGAATTGAAAAGTCTTTTTGGACGCTGAAACAGAGTATTAAGGCGCGGTTTCCCTCGTTACCTGCAATTGAGGACAGCATAATTCATCTGATCACATTTTGTGACCAACGGATAACGCAAGCAACAACTCGTGCAAGTTTGAAGTCTCTGAAGATAGACTATACCAATTCCAGGATAAGTGCGTTAAGTGAGGCAGAGTCCCTGAACCTCAAAGAACGAGGATGTAAGCTTTTCTATAAAGCTTTGAAAGTTTTGGAAGAAAAACGACAACATCTGAGCATGTTACCTGATGGTGTTTTACAAGCCTGGGGAGCCGGAGCCGGAGGGCCGAAAACTCCGCTCTTTGGGTCAGCTCCTCAGCTCTTTGGGAGCTGCTCCGCTCTTTCCTTTTCGAGGAGCTCAGGAGCTGCTCTTCAGTGAAAATGACAAAAAAAAAAAAAAGAGGAAAAATTCGACAAGTTTCAAAATCCAAAGCCCAAAGGCTTAAAGCAAAGACAACCCGACCAGAGAGAGAGAGAAGAACGGGCAAGCGAAGAACCATTCAGGACCCCTATGAAAGCCCACACTAAGTAAAAGAAAAAACTTAATATTAGCTCTGCTTGTTTTTTTTCTCCTTGAGGATCCGCTCAGAAGATCAAGAGCTTTAGCTAGCTCCGGCTCCGCTGCAAAAATCCAGTTCTTTGGCTCCGCTCCGCTCTTTGAGAAACTGGAGCCACGAGCTGAAGCCGGAGCTGGCTCGGAGCGAGTTCTTTTTTTTCTTCTGGCTCCGCTCTCAAGATCGAGAGCTTCAGTTCCGGCTTCGCTCCCCTCTTCGATTTTCAAGAAGCCAGGAGCTGGAGCCGGAGCCAGAAATCACTGGCTCCCCAGGCTTGGTATTTTAGAAAAGTTCGAGGAAGGTGAAAAACTGTACACTACTTGGTGCACGGGATGCGACTGTACATTTCATCACCAAAACCAGTCGCCATGTAATCTTCACGCGAGAAAATTCCTCCCTCCCCGCATTTGATTTATCTTTGTTTCATGATCGATACCACAAGCGGGTATCAACAGACACAGTCAACAGACAACTTCATACCTGTTAGAAGAATTTTCCGAGGAGGCTGAAACTGCTGAAAAAGTCTTGAACAGTCGAGAGAAATACAATCTCATTTTACCTGTGCTATTGCATATTACATCCATAGCATCGAGTCATGGCACCGATCAATTCAACTCGTACTAAAATAGCACGAAATAAATCGAGAGCATGGTGAGAGCTGGGGAAGAGATCGCAAGTATGCATGCTGGAAATAACGACGGTGGTGGTGTTGAAAAGGACGATGGAGACAAGTATGAAACATAAATAAGTACACCAACACAAGAGGACAATATATCCATGCTCACTGCTCAACAAATTTCAAAATTTGCAGTTCAAAACAAAGGTCAAAGTACAAGGGCGACCACAACGTTCTGTCCGTCAGCTCTGCACGTTCAACAAGTCTGTTATTGCAGACAGAACAGCGACAAGTGCCAAACCAAAAACGAAAATCCAAGTTGGCTCAAGAGGGAAGGTTCAACTCAACCGAAAAAAACGACGCCTAGATGAAGAATGTATTGTTTGTAAATGTAAAAATTCTCTCAACGATGATACTATATAATTACTGAATGTTGCTTCATTGAAGTGCATGAGGATTGCATGATTGAACTCATCACGTGTCCATCTTGCTTTACATAAGTACTTAGTATGGTTTTAATCCTCTATTTTTAATTTTTTGCATGTAATTAGGTACATATTTTCAATTTATTTCTTTCGTACGAACAATCCTGATGAATAAGAAATTTTTCATGATACCTACAATAACGTTTTATCCGACGGTTCGGTACCTACCAATAAACACATCGATAAAACTTACTAGCTTGCATGAGATGTGATATCATCACGGGGTGACGTCATCGGCGGGACTGACAAAAAATTGAGCGTGGGAGGAAGAGATGACCATGGTAGAAAGTCAATGTGAGCGATACAGAGAAATGGCGCTCTCAAAAATCTCAATTCAAGATCAAGAGGGATAGAAACTTTTTCACTTGCAAACTTCTATTTTTTCCATGACAATGCAGACTCATCTAATGTAGAGCTGTACATACACAGAAAATCTCACTGACACAATCTTTTAAAATTTAATTTTTTTCAGTTGCCAAGAAAACTACGTGTGTTGTAGATTAGAAACGGCCACTACAGTAGACGTCATCTTGATGTCGTCAACAAGTGAGTTTATTTCTCTTTACAAGAAGCGAAAAAAAAATTTATGTTGAGATTTATATAGTCGTTGTGAGTATTTGAACGATAATCTTCAGACATTATGTGTATTTTTGGAATAAGTTGATGTACATACATAGTATTTATCATCTGCCTATAAAACATTGATGAGGAAAGAATAGCGTAAAATGGAAGCACGTGGGTGATGAATTATCTCGCACAAGACAGTACGAGGCAACGCACTCCGATTGATAAACTATCATAACTATGGGGAATTTTGTGGAAGATAAACGTTTTTGTATTTTACGGTCATCCAAATAATACTCAAAGAGTAAAGCTACAATTACAAGTATCTTTCTATACTTTGAGAATGGCTGTTCAGCCGAAAGCGCTCAGTAGTTAAAAAATATTGCGGTACTTATAATTGTAGCTTTACTCTTTGAGTATAATTAGGAATTTTGTGGCTGGTTTTACCAAAAACTATGATGAAGTGCAACACGTATATTGACCGCTAATTTTAATCTCGGAAAAATTAGACCTTATTGCATCCTTGAGAAAAATTAGATGTTTGATCGTAATACGGCAAAGGAGCAGCCGTTAAAGGACGGAAGAGTTCAGGGCTTTCAATCGACCACTATTTTTGCTTCTCGGTAGACAACAAATCCCCTCCCCTGCTCCCTCAAATATCCCCTCTTTGAACGTAAATCGCGCAACAAAGTACTATAGGACAATTGGGAGGTCAAAAAATTCCAAGTTGGAGGTGACAACATTTCCTAATGCACTGACACCAAATATGGATTCCTTTAATCCAAAGATAATTGTAAAACTTTAGCGGGTATAGAAATGGCAATCCTTCTCCAAGTTCCGTCGGCCTGTTTTGAACGGTCCATAAATTAGGAGCAAAGGTCGGCAATCTCATGTATTCACCCTCTTTCTAAAATAATACTCGCTTCATCACTGACGAAGCCAAAAACAGCTAACCTTTGAGAATATTCTCCAGAATTATAAGTCTTATTTGTGTATTTTCACAGATTCTCCTGCCACCTCTGGATCTAGTACATCAGGTAATCACATTCGAAAATATTAGTGATATCTAGTCGTCGTCGTACATTTCAATATTTTTCCTATTCTTTTAAAAGGTCAGATTGGCCAAATTGCGACGCAGAATCCGGATACGTGCCGATGTGTTCCAGCTGATCAATGTCAGAGAACTCGAGAAGAGCAAGAAAGCGGAGTTGGCGGAATCGATCAAAGGTATTCCGGTATCATTGATTTTTTCAGTGATCTGCAATTTGTTCTGTACTATTTTAAAGAATTTGCCTTGGGGGTACAGTTCGGTTGCACTGATTGTGGGTCGCTTGGTACCCACGTCAGGTGAAAGTTCAGCTAACCATGGTCTCGATTCATCCACTTATCAATCATGTGTATTAACACAATGGTAATTTATTTCACAAGTTCACTTTAAGCAAATTTCGCTTTCCATTTCTCGAGTAGGAAAGCTGCTGATCAGTCGTCATCCTGTTCTTTGCTTTGAACACCATCGTATAGCAGATAAGCCTTACACCAGGTTGTAGCTTAGGCTTGGAAATCCCGTTAAATGTGACGCACCGCAAGAGCAGCTCGAGGACTGACCTCTACAGCACCCTACTAGCAAATGAGCGCTTTATTGTACCAGCAGACGTCCCTGCTTAGATTTTTTGGTTGTTAAGATGGCTGCTGATCATCTTGAGCAGATATGCAGGCACTTCTGCGCGTATCAGGGTTCCTCTCCAACGGAATCGCTGACGGCTGCGCAAAACCGACGAGTAATTAGTGACTTGGCTATCCTCTCTAGGCAAATTCCAGCATTTAAAGTATGATGAAAACCGTACTGACTGCAGATTATGTCTCTTTACTTTATTTTTATTTAACGGTAGCCGTTTAGATAAGAAAGAACTTCTTAGAGGAGGGATTAAATCTGGGAGAGGAACTAAGTACAGAAAAATACCATACTTGCGATCCCCACTCTTCACTTCCTCTACTTTTGTAAAATCGTTTGTCTATGCGCAGAAAAACTGTATGTGGTGTGACAGAATGGTGTTGCTCGCCGGAAAATATCATAACTGGTGGGGAGATTTCTCCTTCAACCAGACCAGTTGATGTAGATACCAGTTCCACGCCACCAGATCTGAATCCCGACTGCGGGATGAGGAATACTGGTCCGCAAGATGTCTTCAACCGCATCTTGTCTCCTACTCGTAAGTTCTTTCTATGCTCTATGTTAATAATCTGTGAGAAGTAGTTTATAATTATAATGTCGTAATTTGTGCAGATTTGAGAAACACTTCTTTTGGTGAATTTCCTTGGATGGCTCTGTTGTTGTCTGCGGAAATCGATTCAACTACCGGAAACCGCGTAGACAATATCTTTGTTTGCGGAGCATCCTTATTATCGTCGAAAATTGTTCTGACCGCCAGTCACTGCGTTCAGTACGTGAAAATTACGCATTATTCTTTGAGCAAGAAAGATGATGCCCACTCCAGAGTATGAAAAAGTCAAAGGGGCTTCAATCAAATTCAAAATACCATTACCTTTGAGGTTTTGAAAGCGAATTTATATTCGGACTGGTCAACCGCTAGGATTGCTGCGGTAGTTTTCAATAAACGAGGGAAATTTAGTATGTGTCGTATAAATATCAGTGTGCTGAAAGTGTACAGTTATCTCCTGCAAAAGTGCGATTCTAGCGCTGACCGGTCCGAGTAGTTAAAATTTTTTAAAGCCCTCAAAAAGACGAGAGCCTCACACTTCTTGAATCTTGGATGTACACCTTCCCTTTTAAATATGCAGTATGTGGTTCACTGGTGCCAATTTTTCCAAATTCTCGTCCCCTTTGAAAGAAGTTCAGCGATCAAAATTTGTTCAAGTCCTCGCCCTATCTCCAACGTCAAAAATTTTCTCATGTTCCTTAATTTCTTGAAAGAAACTTGAAATCAATCGTCTGCGGAGACACGTGTTTTTGAGTTTTCTTCTTCAATTATTCCTTAAAAATCTGAATTTTCATTTATTTTTTATTTTTTTGTAGAGATATACCGAATGTCAGTTTGCTGAAAGTACGTGTAGGAGAGTACGACACCCGTGCAGAGGCGAATAAAGAACAGAAACCGCATCAAGATAGACAAGTCTTGAAAATCACACAACATCGTTCTTTTAACGCGAAAACGCTTTATAATGATTTGGCTTTATTGGAAGTTACTGAGCCGTTCTCTTTCGATTATCACATCAAACCAATTTGTATACCTCTGATATCAAATACATATGCCTACGACACGGAAAATTGCGTGGCCACTGGTTGGGGAAAAAATGCGTTCGGTGAGTACGTCTCGACATAAGTGAAGAGTGTCTTGATAATTTTTGAGAAAGTCCGATCCTTCAAATGACCCAACGTATGCTCATTACAGTACGTGTACAGTTGTTCTCAGATGTGCACAAAGCCAGAAGTTCATTTATAGCTTTTCGTCAAGGCTTCTGTCAAGATTTCGGAAATCATTGTCCTGTGAAATAAAAAAGGTTATTCAAAATACCGTAAATGATTTTGAAATCAAGTTCATTAGAGAATGAAGAAATAAGCTCAGTTTTGAAGAATACCAAATCTTTCTGATTAATGAAAAATGTTCAAGATTGCGAACATCCTTCTTTCCAAGCTTTTGCTTTCATGTTCAAAATTTTTCGTTCAGGTTTTTGCTGTAAATATTTTGATTGTATGTAATGTATTTTGGCATAGGACCTGATTCGAAACACCTTACAACACTTAAAAAGGTGGACTTGAAAATTGTACCCAGTGACCAATGTCAAGAAAAACTGAGAAAAACCCGACTCGGACAGTACTTCATCCTGGATCCCAGTTTCGTGTGTGCTGGAGGCTTGCCTGGACAGGATACTTGCGAAGTACGTCTACATATTTCTCGAACAATTTCACCTTGTCGAGATTTTGTAGCCTCTCGATTAAACCTATACTTGAGAAAATTTCTGTCTTTTAGAAAAATGTTTACAAAAATTTTATACCTTTTGGCGCAGGGTGATGGTGGAGGTCCATTAGTGTGTCCACTCAAAGATGATCGCAATAGATATGTACAAGTTGGTATCGTATCGTGGGGTATTGGCTGTGGAAATGATGTACCCGCGGTGTATGCATCGTTGGAAAACAATTTGGAATGGCTGACTGAGGAGTTTAGTGCCGCCACTGTGTTCTCATCGAACGTCGATAGTCGTAAATCACGAAATTAATTAGTCAAATAAAAAAAAACTCTATATCCATTCATGTATTTATTCTTCTCTTACATTCTCTGTAGCTTTATTTCTGCTCTTCGTTTTGAAATCTATTAGTTCATGCTCAAATTTGCATACATTTGAAATAGAAAATGACTTTTGTGAAAAAAAAACACTTTCTTCTTTTATTGCTTTAACAACAATAAATTGGTCGAAGAGGTGAATTTCTTCGTCAAGAATAGTGGAATTCGTTCTGTCGGCAATACATATAGCCTTGGGAAACGTACGTACGAGCGTAGCAACATTTTGTGAAACTTTTTTCCGTAAAATACGAGTTATCAGTCGATCATATTCTAAATACTTCGTGAAGTGTGTATAGTTTTATGTTGAATAAACGAAAATATTTCTTATCTTGATGACCGCAAGAAGCAAACTGCGGCTAAACGACAAAAATAACATGTTACCATCGGCGATCGGGAAGGCTGTAAAAATGAAGCTGATTGCAGCCCCTGCAAAAATTTAAGATACTGAATGGCCGACAGAAATCGACGAATTTATAAATCCACAATGTGCGCAATCAAATCGTTTTCTACAGAATTAGAAGGATTAAGAGGGATCGTGTTTAATGGTGGCTTTTGGAGATTTTGTGCCCATTACTGCGTTCAAAAAAGATTTTGAATTCGAGTCACATATGTAGCATGAGTTTGACTATAAAACTTTCAACTTTCGAAGCTAGTATGCGTATGTAGAACGAAGTTTCGAGTTAAATAAGGATAATGGGAAGTGGGTTTCTGATGAATACGCTATGGGGCTGTATACGTATGGTGAAAAGATTTTGTTGATGGGCTATTCGACCATGAGACTTCCTTCCATTTTTTCCTTACCACAATAAGGTCATCTTTCTAGCCACAACAGAAGAGAGGTCATACTTTGCGCGAGCGACTCCCCCTGAGTCAGTTATTGAGTTACATTCTTCAGCTGATTGGTAAATGATCAAAAGATCGAAACTCTGAAAATATCATTACTGCATTGAATCTCTTGAAAATCCACCAATTCCACAGCAACTGTGGGCGGTAGTTCACCCTCTCCAGGCATTAACAATTCCTTCTAGGTAGATTTGTTCAATATTTTACTAGTCTACGTCGCTTACAAATACGATGAGAACCTCTCCCATGACGAGAGTCTTACGTAAATTTGACGCTCTCAAAAGGGAATCGATCGTCGTTTCAAGAAATTCTATGATACAGCTACGGTGTGTGATTCGTCAATACAAATCCTCGCAAATACTCTTGTGTGTCTTTCATGAAGTACGGGAATTGCCAATATATTATAGGAATGCAGATTTGTAACAAGGAACTACAGCCTCCGCCAGAAGCATGAATCATCCCTTTGGGGAAGACGCGCCTTACTGACGCAGAAACACAAATTTTAGCATTTTACATGATCTTAAGATTTGGATTACATAAATCGGGTCAGACAGGGAACCTTTTTTACGGGAGCTTCTCGTATAGTTTGGCTTCAATACTAGGAATATGTATACTAGTCTTGAACTAGACTCACACTAGACCAGCGAGTGAGCCCCTTAAAAGCAATTAGCCTAAAATACTCTAACGTAGACTCATACTAGACCAAGAAAGGAACTGACCAGAATCTATCAGTCTAGAGCAGACTTATAAAGTGAGCCCTCGAAAAACCATTAGCAAAAAATATTCTAAAGTAGGCTTATACTAGACCACAAAGAGGGCAAACGAGCGGAGCATGCTACCTTATAGAAGACATGGAACATGATCTTTATTAATTTGGCTACGCCAGAAAATGTTTTATCATTAAATAAATAAATAAAGGAAGAGAGAGAGAGAGAGAAAGAGAGAGATAGAGAAGGGCCGTCGTCAGGGGGTGGCGAGTAGGTATTACCGCTTCAGGCCTCACGCTACTGTAGGCTTCGCACTGGTGAGGAGGAAAAAAAATTGAAATTGTCTAAATTGAAGAAAAGCCTCATGTGAAAATTTTGCTTTAGGTCCCAAAAAGTCTGGCGACGACGCTAGGCTCCATTCTCAGTCTCGAGTATGAAGCCTTGGTCTCGGTCTCGAGTCTCAAGCTCGAGTGTCAGCCTCAATTCTCAGGCTCGAGGGTCAAGCTCAAGTCTCAGCCTCGAGTTTCAGTCTTGAGTCTCCAGTCTCAAGTGTCAGTCTCGAGTCCCAGCCTCAATTCTCAAGCTCGAGTGTCGAGCTCGGGTCTCAGTCTCAAGTATCAGTCCCGAGTCTCAGGCTCGAGTCTCAAGCTCCAGTCTCGGTCCCAAGTGTCAGTCTCAGCCTCAATTCTCAAGCTCGAGTCTCGCTTTACTCGCGATTTACCGTCTAAGGTGATAGGGGCGGGGGGAGGGGAGTGTTCAACAAAAAACGGTATTTATAAATAATTGATTACACCGATATACCGTTTTTTTGAGCTCTGAAAGAACCGGTTAAACCGGATTTTAACAGAAGCTCAAAAATTTTACATTTTTGCCATCAGGAGCGCTAAAAGCGTGGCTTCATAGCGGTTCCGGAGCATAATGAATCGGCTTTGGAGCGTATTAAACTTGTGTCTTGTGGACTTGTGGTAGGGCACTCGACTTTTTCACTTCAAGCAACAAGATTACAAAAAAGAAGGACAAAAAACGATTAAAAAAAACAACATTAAAAACAAACGCCAAACGCCAAAAGTCAAAACACGCAAGTTGCAGGCTAGCAGCCTCGTAGTTTCGACGCTCTGAGTCACTGACCGCCGCTCTCTATCAAATCAGCAAGAAGTAGGTTCTTAGATATTGGAAAGCACCTATTTCGCCGATTGGTATATCACGGACCAGGTCATGGCCGTCTCAAAGGAAGGCCGGAACATGCAGATCTGGCAACACCTAAATAGGCCAACCGTTTACAAATAATTAATGCAAAATTGTGCAAACTGAATTGAACACATTTTTTGATAGAGAATTTAGTGCCCTACAATTTTTGTTCTCTTTTCACAAAGTTCAACGAGTACTTACTGATTCTCAAAAAAAAACTCCGGGTAAAATCCTGCT
Organism: Aspidiotus destructor; assembly: GCA_035079395.1. Taxonomy (NCBI): domain Eukaryota; kingdom Metazoa; phylum Arthropoda; class Insecta; order Hemiptera; family Diaspididae; genus Aspidiotus; species Aspidiotus destructor. Next base: position 650,818 of record JAVHKZ010000003.1, on the reverse strand, counting down.
CAAGTTTTCTGCTGTTCAATTTCCTTCGACTCGCTGGCCATAACACCTGCAAAATGCCAGGAATAAATTTCCTACCTAAGCCAAATAAATGAAGATCATGTTTCAAGTACTCAAAGTTTATCTCTGCGGACGCAATTTAAAACTATTTTATTTTATTTTGTTTTTTTTGGCTAGTCGATTTTCTTCGCCACACCCTTCCTTTTTCATTCTCAATAATGATAATTAATGAAAAAACATTTAAATAGCAAAAAAATCATGCATGCATAGTTGGTACGCTACCTTAAAAAAATAAATAATCATAGTCAGTGGTCATGATGTCGACCAAAAAAAAAAAGAAAAATTTGCCGCCCCAAAAAACTGCCGCCGTGTGCAACTGCACACTCTGCACACCCGGTGAACCCTCCGCTGCCTTCATCGCGACAGAAGCTAGCTTTTATTAGCGGTTCTAGGACAATTGGTCGCAGAGACAATCATTCGCATCATCAAAAATTGTTCGCATCATCAAATGCCTCACAAAAAAAGAGTACAAGAATAAAAAAATTGTTCGCCAAAAAAGGAAGCTTGTCAGCACTAGAATTGTGCATGTGCAGTGATTCTTCAATATTCGCATAGGGATTTGACTGAGGTATTATCAAGTACGATCATGAACGCGCACAACTTCGTACTTAGCATTACTCGCAGAAGCGTATTATCGTTCTTACTGCAATTTACTGCAGTATCGTCACAAGTTTCTAAAGTTGATGCAAACAATTTTCAATTATACGAATAATTGTCTGCGCATTATTACTACCGCCACATGAATATAGTTTTAGGTACCTGTGGAGAATTTTAACAAGTACCCGAAAAGAAATGAAAGAAAAATTTTTTCAAATTTATTGACGACGGAACCGTTATCAGAAGATAATTTATTAGGCGCTGCCGTCGAAAAATTCATAAAAACATTCAATAGACAACGTTTGAGTGAGTATAACTTACACAACTTTCTCGACGTCAGAAACAAAGTACGACAGAATGCAAACGAAAAAGTAAAAATAAGGCTTCTGTTCTCAGTTATGACTAGTATTTTATTGTCCTAGTAAGTAAAATGAAACATACGATACCGTAGAACGAATTCCTCGTAAGCCACAACAAAAAAAATTGAGATAACTGCTATTTTACACGTTTTTCATACTCCACAATCCGAAAATCACAGAAATAAAAATGTCCATTTTTTGTGGCTTACGAGGTATTCGTTCTACGAAAGCGTTTATTTTTTATCTATTCTAGGAAATATAGTACCTAAGTACGACAGCTGTTGAAGTTTCACATGCCTGGGGTTCATTTCTACTATGAGTGCCGGTAAGTACCTAATAAGTTTCCGGAGAACAAATAAGTTGGTAAATATCAAGATGTAATCATTAGGCTTGGTATGATCAATGATGACACATCGATGCCTTAAAGATTCATATCTCGTAGTACTAGAAATGTGTTTGATTTTTCACATGAATCCATTTTCTGACTATTTGAAAAAATTGAAAATTCCTGTTCCATGCGAAAAGTAAACATTTCTACAAATGAGGCACAGTCAGACAAATCCAACCCTGAGTCGGGTTGGTAAAAACTCCACGTGTAAAACTGGGTTTGATATGAAGGCCCATCTCAAGGTTACTAGAATATACGTGTGTACGGCCCATCTCAGGCGGAAGATGTTGGTTTTGATGTTTGAAATGAAGAATACTAAAAGTTATCAATGAGAATTTAAAGCACAGACAATACAGTACATTCGAACGTAAAATAGTTCTTATTTAACGACCAAACTTTACACGTGGAGCTTTTACCAAACCGACTTGGATTTGTCTGACTGCGCCTCAAAGACCTGTTAAATAATTGAGGAGGTATCTGTAAAAAGGGCCTCCGTTCAATGTACTATTTCTTATGGATCGGAGTTTTTTTTTACAGGTATACCCCCTCAATTAATTATAATGAAGGAATGAAGAAAATTTGTTCGTCGAATAGTGTCGAGTGGGTTTGGAAATTCAAGGCAGAAAGAATTATCAGCGAAGAGGTCTCATATAAAGTGGGAGCCGATACAGTTCGTTAAATCATTGATGGAAAAAGACTACCAGATCCTTCACCAAAATTAAAAAAAAGCAGATGGTTTTGCATTCTCTTGGTAAGTGGGCTTTTGTTGAGGAAAGTCTGAGCGATTTTTCTGCAACCCATTGTGCGCTATTCTGACCAAATATATTAATGTGTCAGATCGAAAGAAGGACTTTCAATTGGTTTGAAGTTCTCCAATTTCATCCTATAGCTATATCATTCAAATTTTCTCCTTATCCCTCTCACAAATATAGCTTTTGAGACGTGTTGCATAATTAGCTAAGAAAACTTGAATTGTAATATTTGTATTGAATGGTGCGTGACATTTTGTGTTTTTTCAGGTATACACATAGGAGCAATCAAGCAAAGCCAACGATATTTCATCGCTTTTGTGACGATCACTGGAATTTTTGTCTTCCTCAATCTCAAGAACTTCAAACCTCCCAATTCGTTGAGTGCCCGCTATTCTCTCAGTAATGAAACCACTAACCGAGAGCGCCCTAACCAGTCAAATAAATTTCTTCGACATCTCCTCAAGGTACAACATTCCGATCTAACCGATGAAGATTTGCTTAAGTATGCGGAAAATGCCCTTCCAAATTTCCCGATATCATTTTGGAATGAAAATAAATATGAGAACCTGTATTATAAAAACAATACTTGCGCGAGATTTCCAACCTTGTACTTTCTGAAAACGAATAATCTATATTGGCAAACGTTAACTGCAAAAAATAGAACCATTCATCTGCTAGCAGCATACTACGACAATAGAAAGGCCAATCCAAACGGCCCCTGCGTCCGTTTGGTGGGTGTGGTTGATTATTATATAGAGCCTCCTACATACTGCCACATATGGTTCGCCAATCGGACAGAGCCGGTAATAGTAAAAACAATGGATAATGCATATCCAAAAAAACACGTCCGCGAAGGTCAAAAAAGATTATATTTTCCATTTTTGCCGGCATGCGTTATACCAGAGGAGTTGGCTGATCAAGTGCCATCGGTTGTATCTTTAGTGGAGGAAATGTGCGACACCGCCTCAAATGCTGTACGTGTTATTTATAACAAACCCAGTGAAGCTGGAAAAAAAGATCGTTTCGGAGTCTGCGTCAGAACCTTGGACTTTTTCCACTCAGATAAGTCCGTCAGACTGGTCGAATGGATTGAACTCGTGAAGTTGTTGGGTGCCGAAAAGATACATATGTACACCGCACACGTTCATGGGAATATCACCAAAGTACTTCGGTACTACGAAAAAAAAGGAGTAGTTGATTTAACACCGATGACGTTAGCAGGAACTCAATTAAATTATGCGGGACTTCAGCATCTCTACCGATATTACGGACCAAATTTTCTAACTGAAATGGAAAACGAAGTCATATCGATTAATGATTGTGTTTTGAAAAATATGCACCTGTACGAATATATTGCAGTAATCGATATTGACGAAATAATTATGCCACTGAAAGTGAATAATTGGTTGGATATGATGAAAAAGGTTACAATTGAAGCACAGGAAAAGAAGAAGAAACCTATAGGGGGTTATTACGCAGACATGATACATTTCCCTACTACCTGCGACAGCACAACTAAATGGCACGATGACATACCTCACTATATGTTTATGTTGCAGCATGTCCTCCGAAATGTAACTCGTCCTCGTTGGTACTGCCCAAAGACTTTCATGAATACGGATTTAGTGACAGCAATATGTCAACACTGGGCTGAATCATGCCTTCCGTCAAATGTTTGCGAATGGTATGAGATATCTGACGAGGAGGCTCTAACTCTACAATACCATACTGCAATGGAAGACAGGGGGAAGTCGTGTGACCAAATGAGACCAATTATGGTTACTGATACAACTTTGTGGCGATTCAAAGAGCCGCTCGTCAATCGTAGTTTACAAGTTTTAGAAGATTTAGACTTTTTCTGGTAGCATAATTATCTAGGTAGGTAAGTTAAGGGAAAAAATGTACGTAATTTTCTTCAGTTCACCTAAGAAATATATTCATTACTGTTTTATAATGAAGGATGTACGAATTTTTCTCTTCATTATTAGGACATGTATTGCCGGAATCGAGCCTTTATTCTCAAACTCGAGTCTCAGTTTTGAGTGTCAGTCTTGAGTCTCGAATTCAAGTCTCAGGCTCAAGTCTCAAGCTCGAGTCAAAGTCTCGAGCTTCAGTCTTGAGTCTAGGGCTCGAGTCTCAAGCTCCAGTATCCGTCTCGAGTCTCGGTCCCGAGTGTCAGTCTTGAGTCTAAATCTCAAGTTTCAGTCTCGAGCTCGAGTTTCAGTTTCGAGTCTCAATCTTGAGTCTCAATCTCAAGTGTCAGTTTTGAGTCTCAGGCTCGAGTGTCAGTCTCGAGTGTCAGTCTCCATTCTCAAGTTCCAGCCTCAATTCTCAAGCTCGAGTTTCAAGGTCGAGTGTCAAGCTCGAGTCTCAGTCTCAAGTATCAGTCTCGAGTCTCAGCGTCGAGTGTCAGCCTTGAGTCTCAAACTCAAGTCTCAGGCTCAAGTCTCAAGCTCGATTCTAAGTCTCGAGTGTCAGTCTTGAGTCTTAGGCTCGAGTCTCAAGCTCCAGTCTCGGTCGCAAGTGTCAGTCTCAGCCTCAATTCTCAAGCTTAAGTCGAAAGCTCGAGTCCCAGTCTTGAGCTTCAGTCTCCTCGAGTCTCAAGCTCGAGTCTGGTCTCTCGCACTACTGTAGCCCTCGCGCCGGTGAGGAGAAAAAAAAAATAGGTAAAATTGTCTAAATTGAAAAAAGGCCTCATGTGGAAATTTTGTTTCATGCCCCAGAAAGTCTGGTGACGGCGCTGGAGAGAATTTTCCCCCACGTCTAGTTTGACTCTCGGCTGCCCTGATTTTCACAATCCTTCATCGCGACAGAAGCTAGCTATTATTAGCGCTTCTAGGACAATTGTTTGCAGGACAATTGGTCGCAGAAGCAGTCATTCGCATCATCAAATGCATCCCAAAAAGGAGTACAAAAAATTGTTTGCAAGAAATTGTACATGTGCAGTGATTCATCAATACTTGCATAGGGATTTGACTGAGGCATTATCAAATACGATCATGAACGCGTACAACTTTGTACTTAGCATTACTCGCAGAAGCGTATTATCATTCTTACTGCCATTTTCTGCAGCATCGTCACAAGTTTGTAAAGTTCATGCTGTTATGACTCGGCTCAGAGACGAATGCTGACGGAATAATCCGATTAAGCAATCAGTTCATCACCACCGAACGAGAGAGAGTAATAACGATAGCCATAAAATTAAACATAAACAAGAGCGAGCACTGAACATGATGAATAAACTAAGCTAGCGTACTTATATTTATAGGCGATCACGCAGCGCGAAAAGGACACGTCGCGGATCCGGTGCGCACCACCGTCATCCCCAAATGTACTCCTCGCGCTGCGCGCGCATCATAGGGCATTGAGGTAGCACCTTCTACATCATCGGCTGGCATCGGCTATGATCGTGACGAGCGTCGCTGGTACGTGCGCCACAATTCTAACATTCGGCCATCCGACAATTCAACCGGCCTTGGTTGAGGACAGGACTTGGGACAAAAGTTTGGTGGGAGAGCTCATATGTGTTGCTTCAGCCAAGGCTGTAAGCAAAAGGTAGAAAAGGTTATGTACTGCCTCTATCGGCGATCTGTACTCAAATACTGCTTCAATCGGCAATCTGTATTCAAAATTATCTAGGCATGCCTTCCGGTACGGCTTGTGTACCCCAATCCAGTTGCCATACGATACGGGCAATTCTGTCTAGACATCTGGCACATACTTGTACTTTGGATCCAATATCAGGGTCATCTCGGGATGTCCACTAAAAAGACGTATAATGATAATACAACGGTAATAATAAGAAGTTTCAATAAACGACGTTTTCATTTCATTGTCCTGGGGTGTCAGTGTACGCAATGTACAAGACCATATGTTTCTTTCATAAAGCAACCAAAATTTTGCATGATTATGAGTCTTTTACTGGTCATCTTGGGATGCCAAACAATATCAAGCAGATGTCTCATGCAATCGACTGCCGAGAAGAAACTTGGTGAAACAATCAGTGGTTTGGTGTCGGGGTCACATACTTTGTATTGTTACCGACTTGTCCCACCACCACCACCAAACCACCACCCTAACTTTCATTTTCTGTTTTTTTTTTTTTTTTTTTGGGGGGGGGGGTGTAATTTATTAGCCGAAAATAAAGATCTAAATCCCCGAAAAGAATAACGAGTAATAACAGTAGATTTATGAAATGAACGAAATAATAAATGTTACACAAAATAAAAAATTGTGTCGCATAGAAAAAATTTTTACGATTGGAGTAGAATATGTCAGAACAAATGAAATAAAAATAAACAAAATATTAATATCATACGCACATCCAGAAAAAGTTTGAGGACGTTAGTACTTCTAACAAAAAAATTGTATTACATGCGCATTAAAAAGAAGTTTGAGTGCGGTAGTATCTACAACAAAATAGGGCTGTCCACATTGCCAGAGAGATTGAACGTTCTTTGGCAAATTACAGAGGGCTAGGGGATGATGGACTTCGACGTTGCGACCAGCTCTGTACAATGTTGGCAGCGCAAGTAAGGAATTGCCCAACTGGAAGTCTCTCCTTCAATGTGTGCTCTGACTTGAATTTTTGGAGGAAGGGCAACTTAAAGATGCACCTTCATACCAATTTGGACGGGCGAGTAACACTTGTTTCTCAAAGTATTCAATCGACGATCAAATAATTCGCATTAAAATGTAGTAGGTATTATCTCTCTTACAGTTCCTCAAATTTTCATCAACCCGTACTACTAGCAAACCCACTTTTGATGTTTTTAATCTGACGTACTTGTACATTTATAGACTACCCTTATACGTGTCATTCATCTCTACCTGTACCTCACGTTGATTTCCCTAGCAAATATATTCGGTAATATTTCGCGCAAATAAGTTAATATTTCGTCTAAACCTATTATTAATTCGTGTGAAAGTTGTTTCGGGATACCGCCTTTAAATTTCGTCATAACAGATCATTTTTTTGTGCACTTATATTTCGTTTAAACGTATTCATCATTTTGGGCTGTTCATTACTCCCCATTGATTTTTTGGGGCTCTTGCCACCTTCGGCAAGGCGAGAGCCCACATGCAACCGCGAAAAAAAAAAGAAAAAAAAAAAAAAAAAAAAAAACAAGACTGAGTCGCTCTGCGCCTCAGTATCCGGGTCTCTTGGTTTTTTTTTTTGTTTCTTTCTATTCCCTGACTGTAAGTTACTCTTCTTTCTCTCAAATTATTATTGGAACATAGAAAATTGTGACTCAAAAGTTCTGGAGTTTCTTTTTTACAAATGAGATAAGGAGTTTGAGAGATCTAGAAATCCTGAGACCCAAAGATATTTGTAACTTCTTGTCCTACTCAGACCTGAAAACCGAGAGAGACTAGTCAAAGAATATACGCAGTATTGATTGTTGAGGTACCAAGAAAAATAACCTTTGTACTACACTTTTGCCAAAGACTGTACCGAAAAAAAAATGCTATGCAAAAATAAAACTTGTAGAGACTGCACAGATTGACGTACGTCTACGCAAAAGTTGAATAAGAAAATATCTCGGATAACTTGAGTGACGTCACAACACATTTTTTCGGGTGAGAATCTTCTTTTTTGGGGCTCTTGCCACCTTCGGCAAGGCGAGAGCCCATATCCATATGCAACCGCAAAAAAAAAAAAAAAAAAAAAAGATTCTCACCCGAAAAAATGTGTTGTGACGTCACTCAAGTTATACGAGACATTCTCTTATTTCACTTTTGCATAGCAATTTACAAATTTCGGAAGTTTTTCATTATCATAGACGTACATCAATCTGTGCAGTCTCTAAAAGATTAATTTTTGCATAGCATTTTTTTTTCGGTACAGTCTTTGGCAAAAGTGAAGTACAAAGTTTATTTTTCTTGGTACCTCAACAATCATAAAATAAGGCGTATATTCTTTGACCAGTCTCTCTTGGTTTTCAGGTCTAAGTAAGACAAGAAGTTACAAATATCTTTGGGTCTCAGGACTTCTAGATCTCTCAAACTCCGTATCTCATTAGTAAAAAAGAAACCCCAGAACTTTTGAGTCACAATTTTCTATATTCCAATAATAATTTGAGAGAAAGAAGAGTAACTTACAGTCAGGGAATAGAGTGAAAAAAAAAACCAAGAGACCCGGATACTGAGGCGCTGAGAAACTCAGTCTTTTTTTTTTTTTTTTTTTTTTATTTTTACAAGCTGTAGAGCAGCACAACGGGCTATTAGCTCGGCGAAAGTTTACATAAAGTTGCAAAAGGAAAGAAAAAAGAAATAATAAAGAGAAAATATAAAAAGACGGATATAGTTGTACAGTTAAATGAGAGGGAAGATGTCGGATGCAATCAGGTATTGTATTAGTTGGTCAGTAGAAGTTGTGTCGTTAACTGTTAATGCTTCTTTTGTGGAGTGAGGAATGTTGTAAGTGTTTTGTAAGATTGTTAGTTCAGGGCATGTAAAAATATGATCGGCGTTGATTATTTCGATGTGACATTTGAGGCATTCTGGTGGTGCAGAGATATTTGAAAAAAGATATGAGTGGGTGAGTCGTGTATGTCCAATTCTGAGTCGTGTAAGAACAGAAGTTTCTCTTCTTGATGGTCTGTTCAGAGTATTTTGTAGGGGATTGGATTTGATAGGGAGTAGTTTGTTATTGGTTTGGTTAGACCAGAAATGGGACCATTTTTTGAGTATGTGGGCACGATAGTTATTTTTAAGATCAGATGATGGAATTTGCCAATTTAGTGTTATTTTGCCGAAATGTGTTGAATTTTTAGCTGCGTTGTCTACCCCATCGCTTTGCGGTAGTCCAATATGCGCTGGTATCCAGATTAGTGTGACGGTTGATGAGGTCAGCGTTACGGTGTGAATGATGGTATGGATTTGTTGAATGATTGGATTGTTTGAAAAAATGTTTTGTATGCCCAAAAATGACGACAGTGAATCAGTTACCAGAAGGTAGTGATTGTTTTGAGTGAGGGTAGATATTTTTTGGAGACATCTGAGGATAGCGAAGAGTTCGGCTGTGAAAACTGATGCAGTGTCAGAAATACGGAATTTGAATAGTGAACGGTTGATCGAAAAAGCAAAGCCGGATTTATTGTTCATTCGTGAACCGTCGGTGAAACAGTGGGTATGTGATTGGTAATTGTTCAACAGGTTTTGTGCTTCTTGTTTGAGTACGTTCTTAGGGGTAGATGGAGAGAATTTAGTAAGTTCGTCATTGAAATGTGGTAAGTGTAGTGCCCATGGAGGGGTAGAGTTAAAGATGGGGAGTAAAGGATTAAATACAAATTTTCGTTTGTGTAAACGTTCTAAGTTGAGTTTGATATGCTTGGTAGTGTAGTGGGAGAATTTTTTTTTTTTTTCTTTTTTTTCGCGGTTGCTTGTGGGCTCTCGCCTTGCCGAAGGTGGCAAGAGCCCCAAAAAGAAAACAAGACTGAGTCGCTCTGCGCCTCAGTATCCGGGTCTCTTGGTTTTTTTTTTTCACTCTATTCCCTGACTGTAAGTTACTCTTCTTTCTCTCAAATTATTATTGAAACATAGAAAATTGTGACTCAAAAGTTCTGGAGTTTCTTTTTTACAAATGAGATAAGGAGTTTGAGAGATCTAGAAATCTTGAGACCCAAAGATATTTGTAACTTCTTGTCCTATTCAGACCTGAAAACCGAGAGAGACTGGTCAAAGAATATACGCAGTATTTTATAATTGTTGAGGTACCAAGAAAAATAACCTTTGTACTACACTTTTGCCAAAGACTGTACCGAAAAAAAAATGCTATGCAAAAATAAAACTTGTAGAGACTGCACAGATTGACGTACGTCTACGATAATGAAAAACTTCCGAAATTTGTAAATTGCTATGCAAAAGTTGAATAAGAAAATATCTCGGATAACTTGAGTGACGTCACAACACATTTTTTCGGGTAAGAATCTTTTTTTTTTTTTTTTTTTTTTGCAATTGCATGTGGACGAGACATTCTCTTATTTCACTTTTGCATAGCAATTTACAAATTTCGGAGGTTTTTCATTATCGTAGACGTACATCAATCTGTGCAGTCTCTAAAAGATTAATTTTTGCATAGCATTTTTTTTTCGGTACAGTCTTTGGCAAAAGTGAAGTACAAAGGTTATTTCTCTTGGTACCTCAACAATCATAAAATAAGGCGTATATTCTTTGACCAGTCTCTCTCGGTTTTCAGGTCAAAGTAAGACAAAAAGTAACAAATATCTTTGGGTCTCAGGACTTCTAGATCTCTCAAACATTAGTAAAAAAGAAACCCCAGAACTTTTGAGTCACAATTTTCTATGTTCCAATAATAATTTGAGGGAAAGAAGAGTAACTTACAGTCAGGGAATAGACTGAAAAAAAAAACCAAGAGACCCGGATACTGAGGCGCTGAGCGACTCAGTCTTGTTTTTTTTTTCTTTTCTTTTTTTTCGCGGTTGCATGTGGGCTCTCGCCTTGCCAAAGGTGGCAAGAGCCCCAAAAAAGATTCTCATCCGAAAAAATGTGTTGTGACGTCACTCAAGTTTAATTTTGCATAGCAATTTACAAATTTTGGAAGTTTTTCATTAACGCGTCAATCTGTGCAGTCTCTAAAAGATTAATTTTTGCATAACATTTTTTTTCGGTACAGTCTTTGACAAAAGTGTAGTACAAAGGTTATTTTTCTTGGTACCTCAACAATCAATACTGCGTATATTCTTTGACCAGTCTCTCTTGGTTTTCAGGTCTGAGTAGGACAAGAAATCACAAATACTTACAGGGACATTAGAAAAAAAAGTAAAAAAGCTAATCAAGGAAGCATACTGCATACATGAAAGGGAGGTTGAAGCTAAAATGAAGTCTGATCCAAAAACTTTCTGGAAACATCTAAATTCAAAAAGAGTTATAAAAAACACAACCATAGTCATGAAATATTCAAATCAGATCCTTACGGATTGCGGAGAAATCACCGAAGCTTTAGTCACACATTTCTCCTCTGTCTTTGGAGGCAAAACTGCACTCAATCTGAAGAATGTCTTGAACTCGAATGAAATTGAACAAGGAAAAAATTGCTCACATCCTATTACTCTGGGTAGCTTCGCAGCATTGGACGTGTTACTCGCAATGTCTCAATTGAAACCAAAACAAAGTACAGGACCAAATGGGATACCACAATATATCTATAAAGCTTGCCAAAAATTACTAGCTGATCCTCTGACCCATGTTTTTAATGTTATACTCAATACTAACACGGTGCCACGCTCTATATCATATCCAAGGTGACCCCCATCCCAAAGGAGAACGAAACCCAAGACGTATCAAACCATAGACCAATTGCTGGCCTTCCCACGCCCATGAAAATATTCGAATCGTGCCTATTTTGTAAGTTATATTGGCAAACGACTCACAACATACCATCACAGCAGCATGGTTTTGTTAAAAAAAAGTCCATACTTACAAATCTTATTGAACTTAGTCATCATATAAGTCAGGTCCTAGATGAGGGGGGGGGGGGCAAATTGATGTTTTATACACGGATTTCCAAAAGGCCTTTGATAAAGTGGACCATGCTAGACTAGTACAAAAACTAAATGCTATAGGATTCTCAAGCAACTTATTGAAATTGTTTTGGTCTTATCTATGGGAAAGAAAACAATACGTTGTTTATAAGGGCCAAGAGTCACGTTTATATGATTGCCCATCAGGTGTTCCACAAGGCTCAAATTCGGGTCCTTACTTATTTTTATTATACATGACTGATGTTGAGATGGCTCTTGGGGATGGCTCCCATCTACTGTATGCGGATGACCTTAAACTATATACAACAATCAAAAGCTCTAGCGATGTTGAACAACTTCAGAGTGATTTAATTAGACTAGTTGAAAGGAGTGAGGAAAATCGGTTGCCTCTTAACGTAAAAAAGTGCCTATCAATAACCTTTACTCGGAAAAAGATCCCGATTCAGAGTACATACGAAATCAAAGGTCAACCACTTCAGAGCGTTAACACTGTACGAGACCTAGGAGTAATCCTTCAATGCAATTTTAAGTATGATAAACAAGAAATTAAAGCCTTAACAAATGCGAAACGTAATATGGGAATATTGATGAGGCAATCAAAGAATTTTGTTAAAACGGAGACTCTTCGAGTTTTCTACTTCTCACTGGTGAGATCACACCTGGACTTTGCGGGCACGATATGGAATCCAGTGAACAAAAAACATGTTCAAGATGTTGAGCGGGTTCAGAAAAGGTTTCTCAGGTTTCTTTATTACAAAGACTTTAGTTATTACGATTATAGAATATCGTACCGAGAACTAGTGCTGGGATATGAGCTCACAACCTTAGAAGTAAGACGGGACTCAACGCTAATCATCCTATTAAGAGATTTGCTGTGTGGACGCCTTGTCTCTTCCCCTCTACTTAACTACATACATCTGGCAGTCCCAATGAAAAAGACCAGGCAACAAAACTTATTTAGATTACCACGCACTAGAACCTCATTAGGTATCTTACCTACTTGTTTTTCCATTTTCTTGGGAGGGGGGGGAGGGTGCGCGAGAAGTGAGTAGGGGATAAGATAGGTAAATAATCGCAATCTTTTGATCAAATTTGCGAGTAAGATGAGGAAACGCATGTTTAATTTATCAGGCGCCGGTCAGTCTCACCCACGCGTATGACACGCGTCAAATTTGCTGATGAAACGACCCAGCCGCTGCTCGTAGTCGTAGCGTCTCGGACATGTTCGTGAAACGCGAGAGCTGATGATGGCGTGTGGAAGGTGGCAACTATCGGTTGGTGTTTGAAAATCTTCGGCCGTAGGGTCACGATTTTTTTTCGATTAATCGATCATCGATTTGATCGGTCTCTTCCGATCTCCGATTTCCGATCATGCAATAATCGAAAAATCGGATAACGGCTCCGGAACGATATGAAACGGCTCCGGAACGGTTTTAAACAGCTCCGGAACGGTTCAAAACGGCTCCGGAACGATGAAAACAGCTCCGGAACGATATTGATCGATTAATCGATGATCGATTTTTGAATCTTGAATAAATCGATTTAAAATCGATCATAAAAAACCCAAAAATCGTGACCCCTATTCGGCCGTTCTCGTTTAAGCTAGTGTACTTATATTTATAGGCGGTCACGCAGCGCGAAAAGGACACGTCGCGGATCCGGTGCGCACCACCGTCATCCCGAATGTACTCCTCGCGCTGCGCGCGCATCAGGGTATTGAGGTAGCACCTTCTACATCGCCGGTTGGCATCGGCTATGATCGTGACGAGCGTCGCTGGTAGGTGCGCCACAATTCTATAACAATGCAAACAATTATTGATGGTAGGAATAATCATAATTGTCTCCGCATTATGATTAGCGCTACATGAATAAAGTTTTAGGTATCTGTGGAGAATTTTAACAAATTTTTTTTTTTCAAACATGTATTTATTAAGTACAACTTTACAGAGTATTTACGTAATTTATTATAGTGTCGCAGTTATGACCCTCCATGAGAAATGGTGGAGAGGTCAACTATGAAAGTACATTGGTAAATCAATCAGAGCAAGTATCTAACAGATATGCTCTATTTAGTCTACGGTAGCTCTCTAGCGGGTCTAGAAGCATAATTGCTTCCACATTGGAGTGTCGATGCAGTCTTTTACTGTACTTATCGACTAGCCTCTTGAACTCTTCATCTACTGTGCTTAGGTTGAGGTCCGCGTGAAGTTGAGCGTTGGTGAGGTACCAGGGCGCGTTGACTACAGAGCGTAGGAATTTGTTATGAAACCTTTGAATGACTAAGCGGTTGGATGTTTTGGCTGTTCCCCACAACTGCAAACCATAGGTCCATACTGGCATGAACATGGAGGTATATATCACTCTTCTGCTGTCCAGAGACGGAATTGATTTTCTCCCTATCAGCCATGAAAATTCACAGAATCTAACAAGTACCGGTAACAAAATGAAAAAGAAATTTTTCAAATTTATTGACGACGGAACCGTTATCAGAAGATAATTTATTAGGCGCTGCCGTCGAAAAATTCATAAAAACATTCAATAGACAACGTTTTGGTGAGTATAACCTACACAACTTTCTCAAGGTCAGAAGCTTACCAAAAAGTACGACAGAATGGAAACAAAAAAGTAAGAATAAGGCTTCTGTTCTCGGTCATGACTAGTATTTTAGTGTCCTAGTAAGTAAAAAAAAACATATTTTTTATCTATTCTAGGAAATATAGTACCAAGTACGACAGCTGTTGAAGGTTCACCTACCTCGGGTTCATTTCTACTATGAGTGCCGGTAAGTACCTAATAAGTTTCTGGAGAACAAAATAATGTGGTAGATATCAAGATGTAATCATTACGCTTGGTTCGATCAATGATGACACATCGATGCCTTAAAAATTCATATCTTGTAGTATCAGAAATGTGTTTCATTTTCCACATGAATCCATTTTCTGACTATTTAAAAAAATTAGAAATTCGTGTTCCATGCGAAAACATTTCTACAAATGAGGCACAGTCAGACAAATCCAACCCCAAGTCGGGTTAGTAAAAACTCCACGTGTAAAACTGAGTTTGATATGAAGGCCCGCCCATCTCAGGCGGAAGATGTTGGTTTTGATGTTTGAAATGAAGAATACTAAAAGTTATCAATGAGAATTTAAAGCGCAGACAATACAGTACATTCGAACGTAAAATAGTTCTTATTTAACAACCAAACTTTACACGTGGAGCTTTTACCTAACCGACTTGGATTTGTCTGACTGCGCCTAAAATACCTATTAAATAATTGAGGAGGTATCTGTCAAAAAGGCCTCCGTTCAATGTTCTATTTCTTATGAAATGGAGTTTTTTTTTACAGGTATACCCCCTCAATTAATTATAATGAAGAAATGAAGCAAATTTGTTCGCCAAATAGTTTCAAGTGAGTTTGGAAATTCAAGGCAGAATTATCAGCAAAGAGGTCTAATATAAAGTGGGAGCCAATACAGTTCGTTAAATCATCGATAGAAAAAGACTACCAGATCCTTCACCAAAATGAAAAAAGGCAGATATGGTTTTGCATTCTCTTGGAAAGTGGGCTTTTGTTGAGGGAAGTTTGAGGGATTTTTCTGCAACCCATTGTGCGCTATTCTGACCAAATGTAGTAACGTGTAAGATTGAAAAAAGGACTTTCAACTGGTTTTAGATTTGTGTTTAAGACCTTGCAGATTTGTTAAAATTTGAAATTGAAGGTTTAAAGATACTAAAATAATACACGAGCTAAAAATTTACAACCTCTCTCCCTGCTAAGTGAGACGTCCAAAGAGGTGAATTAAGCAGAAATTGTCTTAACGAGGATGAAGTTCTCCAATTTCATCCTATAGCTATAGCTTTCAAATTTTCTCCTTATCCCTCTCACAAATATAGCTTTCGAGACGTGTTGCATAATTAGCGAAGAAAACTTGAATTGTAATATTTGTATTGAATGGTGCGTGACATTTTGCGTTTTTTAAGGTATACACATAGGAGCAATCAAGCAAAGCGAAAGATATTTCATAGCTTTTGTGACGATCACTGGAATTTTTGTCTTCCTCAATCTCAAGAACTTCAAACCTCCCAATTCTTTGAGGGCCCGCTATTCTCTCAGTAATGAAACCACTAACCGAGAGCGCCCTAACCAGTCAAATAAATTTCTTCGACATCTCCTCAAGGTACAGCATTCCGATCTAACCGATGAAGATTTGCTTAAGTATGCGGAAAATGCCCTTCCAAATTTCCCGATATCATTTTGGAATGAAAATAAATATGAGAACCTGTATTATAAAAACATTACTTGCGCGAGATTTCCAACCTTGTACTTTCTGAAAACGAATAATCTATATTGGCAAACGTTAACTGCAAAAAATAGAACCATTCATCTGCTAGCAGCATACTACGACAATAGAAAGGCCAATCCAAACGGCCCCTGCGTCCGTTTGGTGGGTGTGGTTGATTATTATATAGAGCCTCCTACATACTGCCACATCTGGTTCGCCAATCGGACAGAGCCGGTAATAGTAAAAACAATGGATAATGCATATCCAAAAAAACACGTCCGCGAAGGTCAAAAAAGATTATATTTTCCATTTTTGCCGGCATGCGTTATACCAGAGGAGTTGGCTGATCAAGTGCCATCGGTTGTATCTTTAGTGGAGGAAATGTGCGACACCGCCTCAAATGCTGTACGTGTTATTTATAACAAACCCAGTGAAGCTGGAAAAAAAGATCGTTTCGGAGTCTGCGTCAGAACCTTGGACTTTTTCCACTCAGATAAGTCCGTCAGACTGGTCGAATGGATTGAACTCGTGAAGTTGTTGGGTGCCGAAAAGATACATATGTACACCGCACACGTTCATGGGAATATCACCAAAGTACTTCGGTACTACGAAAAAAAAGGAGTAGTTGATTTAACACCGATGACGTTAGCAGGAACTCAATTAAATTATGCGGGACTTCAGCATCTCTACCGATATTACGGACCAAATTTTCTAACTGAAATGGAAAACGAAGTCATATCGATTAATGATTGTGTTTTGAAAAATATGCACCTGTACGAATATATTGCAGTAATCGATATTGACGAAATAATTATGCCACTGAAAGTGAATAATTGGTTGGATATGATGAAAAAGGTTACAATTGAAGCACAGGAAAAGAAGAAGAAACCTATAGGGGGTTATTACGCAGACATGATACATTTCCCTACTACCTGCGACAGCACAACTAAATGGCACGATGACATACCTCACTATATGTTTATGTTGCAGCATGTCCTCCGAAATGTAACTCGTCCTCGTTGGTACTGCCCAAAGACTTTCATGAATACGGATTTAGTGACAGCAATATGTCAACACTGGGCTGAATCATGCCTTCCGTCAAATGTTTGCGAATGGTATGAGATATCTGACGAGGAGGCTCTAACTCTACAATACCATACTGCAATGGAAGACAGGGGGAAGTCGTGTGACCAAATGAGACCAATTATGGTTACTGATACAACTTTGTGGCGATTCAAAGAGCCGCTCGTCAATCGTAGTTTACAAGTTTTAGAAGATTTAGACTTTTTCTGGTAGCATAATTATCTAGGTAGGTAAGTTAAGGGAAAAAATGTACGTAATTTTCTTCAGTTCACCTAAGAAATATATTCATTACTGTTTTATAATGAAGGATGTACGAATTTTTCTCTTCATTATTAGGACATGTATTGCCGGAATCGATCAGACAATGTCTCGAAACGAAGGGATTTGAAAGAAGTACTCACACAGAATTGCATGCTAAAAAAAATTCTCGATGTATGCTTCTTTTGTAGAGTACAATCGAAGAGACTTACAACGCACTGTTTTCGCAACTTGTTGGGTCTTTTTCATTTATTACGTTGATGGAGGGGAGCAGTGAACTGGTTTTGCGGTAAGTTATTTGCTGGAGAACAAGGACGTCAACATTTTGGAAAAACTCGCCAGTTCTCTAACGGAGTTGAACAAGGGGAGGCAGGAACCTGTTTTGTGGGATACCTCCAGCTATTTATGATAGAAGGGGTATGTACTTGGAAAAATACCCGAAAGGGTGTTTTGAATCTTATGGTGTTTAAAGCGTTGTATATCTGGCTCATTGAAGGGTTAAAGTTTATTTGTGTATGAAGCATTGCTCATTTAGTTCCTTGAAGGGGCTGTCTCAGACCGCATCACCAACCTTGGGGGGGACTTGAAAAATTTTCAATATCCAAACGTTTCCGGGACGGCAGACGGCGGACGTTTTTTCCAGAAAACCAGGCCTTGCAACCGAAATTTTTTCAACAGTTATCGATCAAATGACCTCCCAAATGTTTTTGGTCATCAGTTTTTGGTTAAAATGATCTCCCCTAATTTTTTCGGTTATAGATACTTTGACCAATAACTGTTGCGTTGAAAAATTTTTTTGCCTAAAAGCCCTAAAATTTTCGGTCGAGTAACTGTTATAACAGAAACCATTGTCAATTATAACGGTTACAATCAATTGGTCAAGATCAATATTTTCATCTCGGTTATAAAACAATTGACCGAAAAATGACTTTTGCTGTGCAAGCCCTGCAAAATACCTCCGATGAAACAGGTTCTCAGTTGAATTTGTAGTATGGGGGGGGGGGAGGAGGTGATTCACACTAAGGAATTAGAAAAATGTTCACTATTTGGAGCTCTACATATCCGGGAAAGAAGTTTGGAAAAATTCCGACTACCAAGCTACTAACAAAGAGAAAGGGGAAAATTATGGTTCCTAGGAAGGTGGAGACTACGACCTTCTTGAAAAATGCTGACTTCCGACCTTCTTATACCCGGCAGGGGAATATCGAACAATTTTGAACATTGAGCCGTTTATAAGAAGAAGGAGGCATTTAAAAAATCCACGGGCTCTTTAACGGAGTGAAATGAGGACAGGCAGGGAACCTGTTTTATGGAGTATTTTGATGGGGCCTCTTGTGAGTCTCATGGTGTTTAAAGTGTTGCGCATAGATGGCTCATTAACTTATTTCAAGCGCATAGGTAGTTGTGATTGTGACATGATAATGATTTTTCACTCAGAAGCGCTCTTCGCGAAAAAGAATTACCTATTAAAGCCTAGTTTAATGTAGCTCAAAAATAAAAATTAACGCGTTTGAAAGGTATCTCAATAATTTGAACTCACCCCACCTATCATATTCATGACTTGAGAGTCGGAATGTTTCCAAGTCCCTCACCCGTCATATATAACTCAAAAGTTGGCATTTTTCTTAATCCCTCTCCTGTCCCATATAATTCAGAAATCGACATATTTTCAGGTCAATACGGACCTACATGTTTGCTTGATGACAAGTTCTTACCAAGCTTATGTATACTGGACCTTGATAAGTACAGTACACTAAACTTGAAGTAAGCTACAAATAAGGGGTAATTCTATAAGCAGACTTATGGAAAGGTGCTAACTACCTAGTATGTAGTTAGTATAATAGGGGACCCATTCATCGGCCCCAGAGAAATAATAAGAAGCACGAGATAATAAAAGTGACCTAGCAGAATCTTAAAATGATGACCATGAAAATGAATTTTCCGCAGGAAAAAAACATTGAAGATGAGAAAGAAAAAATTTTTGACGACGTATCATTATAATCCACGAGAAATTAATTGGCGCACGTCATTAGAATATTTATACCCATGAAACAATATCATTCCTCACAGGATGAGCGTGCACAAGAAAAAAAATTCAAAAAAACTTATTGAATTATCATTTAATATTTTATTTAGAATATTTGATCCATTAAATAAAAATATTAGAATTAATTATTTAAAATTCATAATAATTTTATCATTATAAATTATAATTATTGATCAATTAATCACAAAAATTTAAATTAAATATTTTTCAAGATACAATTAATAAATATATTTTTTTCATCAATTCAAATTTTATAAAATTTTATTTTATATCAATTTTATTCTTATTAATTAATTTTTATAATCCAACAACGAGGTAATAAACTGAAATTATCTATTCAATTATTTTGTTATCCTTAAAGTAATTTTAAATTCAATTAAAATGAAAGAATCATTTCATAAAACCCCAATAAAACTGAAATATCATATAATTTATTTAATATTAATTGATCCATTAAATAAAAATATTAGAATTAATTATTTATAATTTATTTTATAATTATAAATTATAACTATTGATCAATTAAAAATTTATTCATCATAACAAAAGTTATTAAATTCAATATAAAAAAAATTCAAATTAAATATTTTCAAATTCAATCGATACCTAAATATATTTTTTTCATTAATGATCCATTAAATAAATAGGTATGATAGAATTATTTATAATTCATAATTATTTTTGTATTATAAATAGAGACCGGATTCCTCGACTGAAGTTTGAATGGGGGTGAATGGGACGCAGGAAAAAAATTTTATTTCACCGAAAAACACCGAAAATACAAAAAACAACAAAAATGCCGAAAATGACCAATTTGTGGAAAATCGTTTAAAATCACAGAATTTTGAACGAAAAATTGGTTAATGTCGTCCGAAACTGGGTAATTTTGGTGGAAAAATCTTGAAATATGATTTCGGACAAATTTTAAAAATTGAAAATTTTGATTGAAAAATTGTTGGGATCTTTGTGCTGATGAGTTTTATTCCTGAAATTCGTTTATTTTGGATCAAAAATTACATAGTTATTGAATAATTCTGGTTGTGAATTTGTAAAAGCACTAAGAACGCGTGTTTTTTTTTTTTTTTTTTTTTTTTTAAATACCGAATAATACCGAAAATGCAACATTAGAATACCGAAAATTTCATGTTTAGTACCGAAAAATCCGGTCTCTAATTATAAATTATAAATAACTATTGATCAATTTAAAAATTTATTTATCATAACAAAAATTAATAAATTTAATATGAAAACATTCAAATGAAATATTTTCAAATTCAACTACCCAATAAATATATAATTTTCATTAATTTGAATTTTATTTTAAAAAAAAATCATATCAATTTTATTTTTAATAATTAACTTGAAGTAAGTAATTGTAAATTTAATTAAAATGAAAAAAATAATTTTATATTACCCCAATAAAATTTAATTAAATTAATATCATTTTATATTATTGATATCATTATAGTACATATAATAAAAAATTTAATACTATAAAATAATTAAATTTATATTTTATTTAATCAATTCACAAAATCAAATCAACTACTGCACTGATGACCAGGGAAAAATTGACAGCTTCAACAAAACTTACAAGAGTTACAGTCGCTTTAAGAATAGACAGATAGAATTAAACTAGCCCATTCCTGATTACCCATCACCTACCTACTCAATTAGTTTCCCCATTACAGTTACAAAGTAGTTCTGCATTATACATCTCCTGGGAAAACTTGTAATGTCCCGTGTATGAGCAATCCTTGTCAATTTTTTTTTGAAACTAGGTCATTTATCTTATTTTCCTGTTCTTTATTTCTCGTGCAACTTTTTCTCCCCTGTACTTTTTAATACTCGTATTCCTCATATAAAAGTAGCAAGAGCCGAGATCAAATTAGGTTCTACTAACTTGGAACTAGGCTGCTAACAAGTCTATACTAGTCTACTATACTTACTAGCTTGTTAGTCTGTCTAATATAAATTGTACCTGACTCCTACTAGTTCACCGCGAGTATACTAGGCTTAGTGTACGGCTCTGACTTCTTGTTCTAGGTTTATAGCAGGCTTATACTGGGCTTCCATTGGATCTACAGAATCTATAAGTTCAGTAAATTAGGCTCAAACTAGGCTAAGGTTCCTGACATTACCTCTCCTTGTTTACTAGTTTTATACACAGTGCAGTGATTATACTAGACTTACTGGGCTAAATTATTCCCGCCTGTACGGCTTTGACCTCTCTTCGTCATTAAGCTTCTACTAGACTTGAACAATGTTAAGAATAGAAGCCACTCAAATACCAGGTTCCCGGCCGAATATTAACCATGCTATTCTTCTACTAAGTGAGGAATGGGGGCAAACGGCCGGATCGGGTTCGCCCCGAGAACTATTCAGCCTGAGGAGACTAGACTCATACAAGCTCCTTCATCAATGATAACCATCATTTGCTGTAAACCATGAAAAAAAAAAAAAAAATAGAGGCCATTGCAGGTTTGCAATGGCAGCGGGGAACGCTGGGAACTCGCAACCTCCCGCGCTCGCGATCACGTTGGCGCGAAAATGCCCCCTCAGCAAATGAGTTGGGTGGGCTCTTCTCAGTATACTGTATTTTAGTTCAATATTTGCGTCCACTTCATGTTCATTCCTGCAAGGCTAGGAGAGGTGAGATGGACCCGAAACGTGCTCTTCATTTTTCCCGCTGGAATAGATTTTTTAGCGGAAAACCCACTGTACGTGTAGGAGGCGTTTTCAAGAAATTTTCTCAGGCGCGTCTGAGGTTGATTAAGTCATGAATCTAAGATTACAGGACTTGGACTTAGAATCTATGTATGATAGTTACCAGGCATAGGACTTGCAGAAATTTCAACTTCACCCATCAACAGCCTTTAATGAACATGAACAGGCAAAAGTGTTTCTAGAATATTACTTTATGCGCTGAACACGATGCCGTCGACCGTTTATTGGGATCTCCTCTCAATTTTTCGGAATTTTGTTTCAAAGTTTGAAAAAGGCTGAAAATTGACTACATAGAGGCGAGTAATGAAGCACTTTAGTGGTGAAATTAGTTCCTCGTTCTACGTCGACATTTTGTTTAGGTTCTCTTCAGCATGCCAGATAATTATCGAACAAATTGAAGGTTTATTTTCGCTTTTCACGAACCAACTTTTTCTGTGTACTTCGAAATTCATCCTATAACCTTCACACGTTTTCTTAAGTGGGAACACTGATTACTGATTACGTGAGAGCTAATTAAGTGAAAATATTATATGTTTTAAAGGAACGTCCGAGCAACATTTCTGCATACTTTTTTCTATATCTTGGAGTTTGTAACGATGTGATACAGTATTCCAAAAGTGTCAGTTTCAAGCAATTTTCAAGCATTTAAAGGCAATCTGTAAGGAACCAAGAGGAGATAGAAAAAACGGCAAATGGCATCGTGTTCAGCATGAAAAATGCCTCTAGAGACCCTTTTGCTTGTTCATGTTCATTCCAAAAGTTTGAACTTTGTGCATGTGTTATAAGAGGGGTACTCGGGAAAATTTCAACTTTCAAAAAAGCTCCGTTCATGCAAACGCAAGAGCAATCGCGTTCAACTTCTAAAGGTTCGATTTTCGCCGCGGGGTACAAAACTTGTAGGCTCCCCGCAGGCATCTGAACTTTTTTTCAATCTATTGATGAGGAAGTTTTCCTTATTTGTACAATTGTTAGTTATGAATTTTTGTGTACTTACAGGAATTGTAAAAAAAAAAAAAAAAAATAGGGCAGTAAACTGCGACGGGGAAATCACACGGTGATCTTAATATAGAAAGGCAAGGCCAAAAATCGTAGAAAACACTTTCATTGAAGTGTTTGATCGTATTTTACAAGAATATTCTCAAAACGTATCCAATGCTGGCTGATACGCGAACGATTTCAATGACGTTTCGGCAAAATATTAGGAGACGATCTGCGCTAGTCTATCCTATTATGGTCCCCTCTACAACGTTGTATATGCGTTCGGGTTTCCCCAATTACGAACGAGACATTTTACTTTATAAATCATGTTCGTCTCATTTTTTCCCAAGTTTTTTTTGTTTGGAACGTATTTTTGAAAAAATCCATTTACGACCGATGCCATTAACTTCATCTCATTAGATGCCTAAAGACTTTTACTCATTCCACGTACATTATTGGAATTAGAACGATCTCTAATTGGATCACATATTTTCTCATTTCGGCGATGTTTATAATGAAGAGGGATGCAAGTTCACTCTCGGTGACGGAAGACGAGAAAGAGAGTAGAATTTTCTGTCAGGAACTTGGGGTCACTTCTATCTAAAGCCTACCACATAATATTTGTTATCATCTTATTTACACGAGCCTGCGCGTAACGATGGAACGAGTCTCCGAGAGAGGAAGTGAGCAGCGATGATTTTTATTAAAATTTAAATACATTATGAATTATTGAATTTTTAGCACCCTAATAGTGTGATAAATGCGTCATTTTTCTATCGTGAAACACAAAGAGGATTCTACGCTCACATTTTTCGCTTTCATAAATAGGTAGGTAGTCTAGGTACAGACGACCACAGATTTACAATATACGTCATCCACCGATAACTGGTTCGAAATAATTATCTCTCAGTCGAACCTGTTATTACTATTATCGTTTATTACAGAATATATATCTATTCATAACGAGGATAAAAACTGTTTCGCTAGATGCCAGTAGTAGCATATGTAATGCTTATCGTGATGACGATTTTAAAGCGACGAAAATATTTATCATTGTTTACTGCGAGCATCACCGAACATCATCGTGCGTGGGCTCTTTTAATTTTCAATAATTATTTTTTATGTCATCTTGGTCCTGACAAGACCTTTCTATAAATTGATGTGATACTCAGAATAATTACCCCTGCTTAATGTGAAATTCATAATACTGCGATAATTATTAATGGTAATAATAATCGTATTTACCGGTGTCGATGATTTTAATAATATTTTGGAAAAATGAAATGAACGAATAAATTTTCTTTTTTTTTTTTAAATAAAATATAACGGACAATAAGGAATATTATTTCCGTAAGACTATATTTTAAACGTGCACCCCGCTGTGGGACAAAAATATGAACTTGCTGAATCGTTTTTGGAGCACGAAACCCGGTTCCGTATAAGTTCGTAGGTCATCATATGGTCTATCCATCAGTTTTGTCAATGATGAACAAAGTTTTCTGTGTTTAGTTTCATTTTTGTATTCATGCGGGTAATATCCAATTGTGATTTTTTAAGTTGTTCGCGCCCGTTTTCGAGTTATATTCATAATCGATATATTCATTATCTCCACATAGGCGAGTCTTCAATCCACCCGAAAGACGGCGACTATTTAATTCAAAATCATGGTAAGATTACCGTAAAAAGTTTTAGAATTCGCTTAGACTTATTCTGTACTTACGTTAACAGATATCTCGGAAATGACCCTGAATGCACATTGTTTTTCCGTTTGACAAAAATTCGATTAGGTACTTTCTTGTATTTCGAATGAATAAATTGATGACGAGTCAAAATTTTCTGAACACGCAGGAAAGACGAGGGGGTGGTAACGATAAAAGTTGAACTTTGAATATAAAGGTTCATGGAATGCCGCGATTCATATTAAAAGCAGCGGACTTTGGTTATCTGTTTTATCAACGCGAATTTTTAAGATGACATCTTACTCTTTGATTTTATTGGTTAATTTACACGTATAAGCACACTATATCTACAATATATGAGTGATCGGCTAATATGTGATATGTGTCCTTGATATTACTTTTTATTCCTTGCAGCTATTTACTGAACGCAAATGGCTGACTCTGATGTATACGGGTTTAATTCTACAAGTTTGTCTTGTGTTCGGTCAGTACGATACTCCGACGACTACACTCAGTTCAGTTCAAGTAAACGAGCTGATAAATTCCATATTCGAAACAAAAGAACCGTCGTGTAATTGTATTCCGATGAATATGTGCCAGAAATATAACAATTCTACTATCAATACCTCTGGCGAAGGGCTCATCGACATTCGGTACGAAATTTTAATAATGATATTTGCGATTCATTTGCGATATATTATTGAGAAAAATTCGAGCCAACGTGTTGTTAAGCCGAGTGTAATATATGCTGTCTCGACAGAACGAATATGTTATACGCGCGTTCAAGTCGACTCAAAAAAGTAAACGAGCTCGTACCTAATTATCGTTTCTCAAATATTTGAAATGATTTAAATTGGCCGAAGACCGATTTACTTGCGGTAAGATCAATTTATACTTAATTGAAAACGGGCACTGGTATTTGATTCGAAATGAGGAGTCTTTAAATTATGAAAGTTTTCCTGTATTTGTGTCTCCACGAATAGCCGTAGAGAAAGATCGTATATTAGATATTACAGAGAGAGAGAGAGAATGTGGCGAAGAAGTTTAAGAGTGAACAGGACAAGCCTGTACAAGAATACTGTCGCACTAGTACCACCAAAGAAATAACTTCGATGTACATTCTAATTTTGTTTAGGACGGTTTCGAACCTCTCGGGATTTCCCTGCATTTTCGGTTTCCTGTAATAAGAATTTGGCGGTATTCCCATCGAAGTCATGGAATGTTTTTCCAACCTCGTTAGGTACTGAGAGGTATAATAAACAGACAATCTTGCATTCACTGATGAAAGTTTGAAAGTTGAGACATACCTTCATGGATCACAGTACCACCGGTGGAGATTATAAAATGCCATATATGTTCGAAAGTAATGATGGAGGTCAATTTTGAGGCAACCTCCCTAAACTTTCCTTTTTAGAGCGAGCCTCGGGTACACATTTAGGAACGGGAGAATGCCCTCTTTTCAAAGAAAAAAAAAAAATCAGGAAAAGTAACGGAAAATGTCAAGTACAAAAAGTATGTAAGGTTTCATTTTTTTACAACCCCCTCTCTCTCAAACTGAAATAAACGTGGAAAATTTCACAAAACCCCCAGGCCAAAACACTGATCTGGATCTACGCCTGGGTATACAGTACAGTACACACGCGTATCTTCCGATCGAATAGGGAAATGAAGAGCGTTATCAGTAAATACGAGTCCATCAGTTTTGATATTTTTATCAAGAAAGTTGACGGTATATCAGCTATCTGCTGCTTCTACTGTAAGCATAGTTGGAAAAACCTGCGCTGACAACTGAACGTCAAACTTTCTAAAATATGTTTTCGAATTCAAACGAAAACCCACAAACCGAATTAAAAGGAAATCCCGCACCGTTCAAGGTTTCTTAATGATTAGTTGGAAAAACCTTTAATAAAGTTGAGAGACCGAATACTTTAGCCAGACATACCCGGTAGAGATAATTGGAAATGGAAGGAAATCCCGCACGGTCTGAGTCCGGCCTAGACAAAAATGTTGAGTACATTCTGATGAAGAGGATTCGTTCAGAGGCAAATTAGGCGATCATTCCCCATTTTTTGAAAGAAGGATCGGCAATAAATGTTTGATGATCCTATTATACAAAGTTAGTCTCCTATTCGCAGACAATCCTCTTGTCCGAAAATTAGGTGAAGATTATTGAGTTGGTTTTGCTTAATGAAAACAAGAAAAAGAAATAGCACAAGAGAAAATTGGTGGAAACATAAGTAGAAATTTGAGAATTAAAAGAAAAAGAAGAAAGGACAAAGAAAGAAAGACCGAATAGAAAATTTTCTACTCACTCTCATGTCTCTCTGGATACAGCAAAACTCATAATATCTAGGTTCTCTATTTTTTTGTATGTTAGACTTAGAATTACTGAATGACGGGCTTATTATTGTCCACTTCATAGAATACCGGTCGCACAAAAAGTTGTAGTTGATTTAAAGTACCGGTGCTTATTTAGTGTACAACATTTCAGGATGTGCGACTCACATACTCGCACCCGTTCCGATTTAGCAAAACTAAGTCCCCTACTTTGCCTGAATTCCTAGTAAAAGATTCTATGAGAAATCAAGTACTGGTAGAGGATAAGTCAACTATAAGAAGGGTAGGGCAGAAAGATGTTCCCAGTCAATGGGAGTTTGCGCTAAATCTGTTGTATCGTGAGTAATTATAGTTTAAATGCACGAAATTATCTGTAATTTAAGTCATATCCGATGTTTCTAGGACTTTTTTCAGCCGAGTCATGGACCAAAATGTGCCAAAAATTGACTAATTTCGAAAGATTTTTAGTATAAAAAATTGAAATATCTCCCTTTTTCAAGCTTCATGGGGTTATTTAGGTATTTTTTTCAGAATCAGCGTTGAATTTGATTTTCAAATCAGGTGAAATATGCAAGTTTGAACAATTTTTAATTTTTGAAGATTTTGGCACATTAGTCAATTTTATAACTCGGCTCAGAAAAGTCGTAGAAACTTCGCATCTGGTTCAAATTAAAGATAAAAAATTGAGATACAAATTTTGTACATTTAGACTATACCTCTAACGTTTTGCGTTCTCGCACTACGACAGATTTAGCGCAAACTCTTATTTAACTGGTAACATCTTTCTACCCCACCCCGGACGACATACTCAGCGACAACCTCGGCTGTGGTATCAGCATGCAGGTTGCAATTTCAATTTCCGGCCATTTATTGAAGGTGTCTACAATGAGCAGGAATTTGGGTCCCCTTTGTTTCCCCGCAAGCTTAATGTGTATTCTATGGCCTGTGTATAGTTAAAACCAAAGCGGTCTCAAACAAATTAGATGCCATTGCAGTCCCGCTGTCCTGAGTCCATTAGACCAGCTTATTTCTCAATCACCACGAAGGTATAAAAATTTTTCATGAAAACTTTCCAAGTCCATTATCAAGGGGAGAACTCGAGATTCGAAATTCTTCCAAGTCCCTCTTCTATCATGTATAGCTCAGAGGTAAGAATTTTTCCAAGTCCTCCTCCTATCATCTATAGCTCGGAGGTAGGAATTTTTCCAAGTCCACTTCATATCATAAATGGCTAGAGTGTCGAAATTTTTCCAAGTCCCTCTCCGTGACGTCACCAACCTCTCTGTGACGTCATCGACTTCTCCGTGACGTCATCAACCTTCGCGGACGCACTCGCAAATAAATTCCTGGGAGTACCCCCAACAAAAGGGTAGCGGGTTCCCCGCTAAAAATTTTCTGGCGTAGCCAAATGAATACAGATCATGTTTCACGTCTTTTCTTTCTCATTATATTGTTGTTGAGTGTCAGTATGATCGTCATAATGGGAATATTTCAAGCTAATAACTTTTTGAGGAGCTCATTTGCTCCGCTTGTTTACCCCCTCCTCAGACTAGTATGAGTCCACATTGAACTATTTCAAGCTAATAGTTTTTAACGGCGAACCCGCTATCCATTTTGTCAGGGGGAGTACATCCTCAGAAAACGTCTGCGTCCGCGTCTCAGAGTTTCTGTGAACTGCGTGACGTGATGTGACGTGACGTGTGACGCTTTATGACATCATTACTGACCTTGACCTACTTCAGGGACTTGAAAAAATTTCAACTTCCAGCCTTCATTATACAGTATCAGGTCTAGTATACAGTGTACTGAGAAGAGCCCTGTCAACTCATATTTTCGCTCCAATGTGATCGCGAGCGCGTTCAACTTATTACGTCATCATTTTCAAGACTCGGAAACTAAGCTATATACGATAGAAGGAGGACCAGGGAGGTTGCGGGTCCCCTGCTGCCATTGCAAACGTGCAATGGCCTCTAAATTTTTCGAGAGTCCTCTTTGGTGTATAGTTCCACTTAGGGTATTTTAAGCTAATAGCTTTTGGGTAGCTCACTCGCTTCGCTCATTCGCCCCCTCCTTGGGTTGGTAGAAACTGACTTTAAAGAATTTCAAGCTAGAAGCTTTGGAAGAGCTCACTCGCTCCGCTCATTTGATCCCCCCCTTGCTCTTGTATATAAGTCTACTTTGAAATATTTCAAGCTAAGTGCTTTTGGGTAGCTCACTCGCGGTTCTATAAACTAAATTAACAGATTCTGTAGCACCGTGCTTTGAGCTCGTTCACTCCCTTCATTGGTCTAGTATGGGTATCCATTAGAATTCAAGCCAATAGCATTTAGAGCGGTGGTTTTGACGCGTGGCCCATGTACCTCAAGCTTCCGAGTGGCTCGTGTGAAATGTCAAGATTTTAAAAACATTTTCTGACATAGCCAAATGAGTAAAGATCATGTTTCATGTCTTGAGGTAGCATGCTTCGCTCGCTTGCCTCCCTTCTTGAACTAGTATAAGTCTTCTTTAGAATATGTTAGGATAATGGCTTTCGGAGGTGTCTGTCTAGTATAAGTCTACTATAGAATATGTTAAGCAAATGGCTTTTGGAGGGCTCACTCATCCCCCTACTTCGCTCCCCTTCTTGGTCTAGTTACAGGCCTGACCAACCTCTGGCCCGCGGGCCGCATGCGGCCCGTGAAGCTCTGTCGTGCGGCCCGCGAAAGAGTTTCAGAAAACCCAAAAAGTAATGGAAAACTGATGATTTCATAATCAAAGTTCTACAATGAAATCGTTAGTTCATATAGGTACACGATTTGCGGCCCGCGGAAATTTCAGGAGAAACGGATGCGGCTCACGAATCGTAAAAGGTTGGGCAGACCTGCCTAGTATAAGTCGGGTGTCCATTAGAATTCAAGCCAATAGCTTTTAGGAGCTCACTTACGGCCTCCACGGTCTAGTATGAGTCTAGTTTACCATTTTTTGGGGTACTAGCTTCCAAAAGCTCAATCTTTTTGGTTTCGTATATCGTATATTAAGTCTATATGATGAAAGCTAAACACACTATAGCAGCTTGGGGTGGGCCCACTTCTTGGTATGTTCTTAAGCTTTCATTTTACTGGACCTGATATACTGTATAATAGGCCTATAGTACGAGTAGCTAAGCTGCTAAGCTGTAGCCTATCATAAAGGAAGCTTAAGAAATGATACAGTATACAGGATTCCTAGACCTAGGATGAAGCTAGTGTGTTAGTTTACTGCCTAGATCAAAGAGAGACCTAGTTAGTTCTAGTATAAGTCTAACTAGTATAATCCCAGTATAGAGCTAGTATAAAAGTAGTACAATACAAAGAAAGGTCCTCGCCTAGTTATCTCCAGTATATTGTGCATTCGGACGCCCGGACGCAAATTTTGGAATCAAAGGTAGGGCTGAGGTTTGACGTTAAAAATTTTACAAGTCCCAAGGTCATCCGTACGGACGCCCGGGCGCATTTTCGAGATTTAAGAAGGAGAGAGAAGACATAAAACATGTCAACAAAAATTTCAAGTGTAGTATTCTACTTCATTAGTTAGTTAGCAATCTAGAGTGCTTTTGGATGTTTCTTATCTCTGTTATTAAACTTTTCTTCAAGGTTACGGTACAACATGATTAAATTGAGTTATACGGAAACTGTAATCATTCGATTTTCTAGTTTATTATCTCATCATCAGTTGTATCGCCACAAAGGAACAAGGCTTTGAATAAGATGTCGAACTTCCTATCTGCCTCACAAGTGCAGATGCTTTCGCTTTGTTTGCAACTTAGCTGGTGCACTACACGACCCGAGCTTCCCTCATCTTTCCCCTGTTGCTTATTCTCTTCACCATTGGAGGGTTGTTATAAAGATGCCTACATTCATATCATAGGTAATCACTTAACCTTTTTTATCAGCTTATTTGCGTGCTTTCCTGTGGGTGGTGCTAATCCAAAGTACTTTCCTACTGTGCTGTCATAATACAGTGGGAAGTTCCTTCTCTGTTGCGACACCATACAAAATATGCTTATCACGTCCAAGGATACCATCAGATCAATCCATCAACCAGTTCTTTGTTATTTCTGACGCGACGCTTTATTTAGGTGCGAGAGTTGGTAGTTTTCTTTCAATTAACCAGATGTCTCATAGACAAGACAGAAAGAACAGAACCGACAAATGATGATGGCAAACCTAGAAGCCAATAGGGACGTGACAGATAGGCGAATGAATCATCATGATGTAGTCTTGTTGTAGCCAATCGGAATACAGTATTTTACTATAAAAACCAATGTTAGGGGCTATGCTCTTCAGTAGCGATACAACTGACGATGAGGTAACACCCGAAAGTGCTCTTATAAGCCAACTAACAAAGTTGAATAGTGCACTTGAGATCTCTCCTTTCTGTGGGTAAGATTTGGTTTTAAGGATTTTCAGTGTCTTCCTTCTCCTGGGTTCTAGTTACAGGATTATTACAAAAGTCTAAAATTTTCCGAATCTCAAGATCTGCCTTACCCCATCAAGCCAGTTTAACGCCCTATCCTCTCTTCTTTTTGCCAATATAGTATATTTGCCTAAAGGGATGCTGGAACATAGGGACGCAAATTCAGAAAATAGGTTAGAGGTTAAAATCCAATACAAATTCCATGCAGTTGCGAACCCAGTCGAACCCAGTGGCGGATAGACACTTCTTTTTCCCCTAGGAAAATGATGATTCTGCGAGGGCGCGTTGTGCCCTTTGTCGAAGAACTCCCGATTGCTGATAAGCTTGTTCGCCAGTGTGGAAAACCAGTCAATAATCGTAAATTGAAAATAACCTAAAATAAGACCGAGTCACTGTGCGTCTAAGTATCAGGGTCTCGCAAATATTTTTCCCTCCATACTCTCAGACATAATTCCACGCTAATCTCGACTTCTTTTTTATGTGTGTTTTGATTTTAATAGCGTGGGACAATGCCCGTCAAATTCATTAGATATTTGCTGTGATGAAAAACGGAGTCCGACTGCTACACCGAATCCTCCGTATAAACGAACAAATTTGTGCGGACACAGGAACGAAAACGGAGTTGGTTTTCGAATTACGGCTGGAAATTCAGAAGCTCAATTTGGCGAGTTTCCATGGATGATAGCGGTGATGAAAAAGAAATACGATCGAGATGGGGAATATTTTAGATATCATTGCGGTGGCTCTCTCATCCATCCTAAGGTCGTACTGACTGGAGCGCATTGTGTTGTTGGTTATACGTAAGAGACTTTCTCGATTTCAATACTTTACTCTAGCAGAAAATTTTGATGCTACAACAAACATAATTTATTGGAAATGTGAGTCGTATCCCGTGAACTTTCAAAAATGAACTAGTTTACATTTTTCTCATCATGAATAATCCTTTTTATGTGCGTCAGTAGAAGTCGAAGTTTAAAATGCATCATCTCCATAGAGATTGCTAAAAAAGTTATTTTGCGTTAGAGCGATTTTCACCTACCTAGGTACCTATCCAATTTTTACAAGTTTTACAAGTTTTACTTCATTTGTAGAGGTTGTTGAATTCCTGTTTTTCCTTCCACCTTTGAGTTCAATTTTACATTATTCTGTCCAATCACAGGAACAAACCCGAGGAAATAATGTTACGTGCCGGCGAGTGGGACTCCAAATCAGAAGATGAAACTATTCCATTTCAACAAGTGGTTGCTGAAAAAATAATCATTCATAAGGACTTTAATTCGGGAGGACTATTCAACGATATCGCGTTAGTATTTTTGAAGCAGCCATTTGTCTTTGCCGAAAACGTTGATGTCGTGTGCTTACCGCCTCAAGACGAAAACATGGATAATCAGAAATGCGTAGCCAGTGGATGGGGAAAAGAAACTTTTGGTAAACACTTACATTTCTTAAAATCAAAGATCAACAGAAATATTTTTCAACAATCTGCGGGCTTAGTTCCGAACCAATGTACGAGTAACTCCGTTTTTGCAATGATACCCTATTAGCGATGAAAAGTTTGATCAAATAAATCTGGACAACAATTCCTGTACGAGTAAATCATTTCTCCCCTTTGACAACTAAGGTGGTGTAGTTAGTTTATCACTAAGAGACAAAACGGCCTCAAGACTTGGAATCTGTGAAACGTACAAGTGCAAGAACGGAGCCATAATAATGATTTGGAACTAGACCCCAGGTCGACAGTATTTTACCTTCCATCTATTCTTTTCCTTTCATAAAAATTTACCCATGTATAGACATAGGCTACAACAAAATTGCTACCTCATCACCTCCCTCATAAACATCTACTGTTCAGAGATTCGCCTTCCATTGCCATTACTGCAACCCTCCTAAGATTATCTCATTTCGCCTTCCATTGATACCTAAGTTTATCACCTGGACTATGAATAGCCCAAACGAAAACATTACGAGAGATTGGTACCCACCGGTAGCTCGTAGCAGTGTTCAGCGTCGAAAAATACTTAACTATAGATTGGATTATGAAATCCGTAGAAGGTACCTGATATTTTTCTCGCTATTTTTTCTCCATAAATTTAATGTAATTCTTCTGATCATGTTGCTTACATAGATGAAGACGTATATTCCAACATTTTGAAACGAGTGGATTTGCCTATAGTTCCGAGATCTGATTGTCAAACCACTTTAATGGGGACCAGATTAGGACCGAAATTCAGATTGCACGAAAGCTTTTTGTGTGCTGGGGGCATTGCTGGTATAGATACGTGTAAGGTGTGTAAATCATTGTTTTGAATACTCCGGTCGGTTTTACTTGTCATTAACAATGATATGATCTCATTCTTAGGGCGACGGCGGCGGTCCACTTATGTGCCCCATTAGCGGTAAACCGGATAATTACTATCAGGTCGGTATCGTAGCATGGGGCATAGGCTGCGGTACGGCTGTTCCTGGTGTTTATGTCGACGTTGCACACTTTAGAACATGGATCGATGAACAGTTCGTTGAGAATGGTTTAGGAGATGATATGTCGTATTATAATTACTCGTAAATAGACTCGCTAAGTACAAGAGAAATGCAAGAAAAGTAGATTGTATTTCACACGTAATAACTATCGAAAAGTATGTAGGTACTTCTTGAGAATATTTTCTTACTTCATACAAGAATGTTAGACCTTTTTATTGACATAACTACTTCGGACCACGTATGCCTACTGTAAATGTATTATGAACACATTACCATGATGATATTTCTGAGCGTCAATGATGAAAATTAAATAATTTGTAAAAATCTTGTGTACAGATATGTAAAGAATGTCATGATTTTACCGGTTCAGAAATAAAAGTTTTGGGGTACCAATAGAGTATGTCATTAATTTTATCTCAAAATGGAGAAAGAAAGAGGAAAATTAAGCACTGATTGGCGACGAAAATTCGCTACCAAGTAGTTTTCCTGAACTGATACGCGCATTGTCTTGATTGTACTTGCAGGCCTGACGAGAAGGGGGGTGCTGTGATCTTTGCCCTGAACCCCACAGGAGCTCTCGACGGGCCTGGGTACTCGCAGAGAATTTATAAATAATATCGCTAAAAAGATGAAAAGAAAAATTAAATCAACTCAAATAGGTACCGATACGTACCTGGTTGCACCATATGGAATAGAGTCACTTTTTTCACTATATCACGGCAAGTGTATGATGTAAGCATTTTGTAATCAAGATAAGGGTGTAATGCTTAAGCTGAGTTTTGAAAGTTCATGAATGGTTATCTTACAAAATGAGAAATGCGTAAGCCTGCAGAAAAAATATACTCAAATTATCTATCACCTTTATCTATACTTGTTAAAATAATTCAATGCAAATAGAAATCGCATACCATTACAGAGCAATAACCTGAGATGTGTATGAGTACCTACATAGGCGTAAATCCTTCACTATACATGAGAGTTCAATCAGTATTGTGTATTGGTACATGCTTATATCTGACCATACAGAGAATTGGGTAAACCTGGAGAATCCTAGACAGAATAATGTGAGTAAACTATGCATCACAATTATAAGAATTGATTCTTACTTTCAACTGAACTGCGGTATGCAAAAGCCGTCCAAGCGTGCCCGTTCCTCTGATTAGAAAATTGTCGCTTGGACAGCATTTGCATACCGCAGTTCAACTTACCTCACCAGTTTAGCTGGTTCTTTTCACCGCCTAAATCTCACCCTTTATACGCAACACTGCGGCCGTGCAGAGTTGAATTGACAACATTGAAGCATCTGTAGAACAACAATTCGGACAAAAAGAGCTCATAACACTGTGTAACGTATAAGTGCGGTACATAATGGAGGTATGGACTTATCGCCAAAATGAACTGCGCTATGCAAAAGCCATCCAAGCGGCACTCTGTTATTCTGCAGGAGGGTTCTCTAAATGCGTTAAGTAAAAGCTGTCCCAGCGTGCTTCCCTGATTAAAAAATTGTTGCAGGGACAGCTTCTGCATAACGCAGTTCAAATCTTGTCCGCAGGTTTGTTGTAGTCAGAGATGTTATAACGGAATTCAAAACTTTTATTACCTACCATTTTATTTTTGTTATTTCAAGGATTTGTTGTTCTCACAAAATTATATTGTTTTGTTTGGTTCAATTTTGTTCCTTTTTTTAGCTAAAAAAAGTTTTGTTATGCATGAAAATGTAGTGATTTCGGAGTAACTTTGCTCAAAATTTTTGACTCTTGTTTTTTGTTGTAGAATTTTCTATTATACCAAAATTATCATTTTTTTTACTTCGGGTACTTTTGTTTTGTTAGGTATATCTACTTGTATTTCGGCCAAATTAATTTTGTCAATTTTCATGTGATTTGTTTTTGAGCAATATATCTGGTTGCAGTGCATCAAAATTTTGCTACATTTGTTGCAATTCTTCATCCCTTCGTTTTGCGAGCTGGTTCGCGAGTCGTTGTAAATCGGTTCTTTCACGTTTACACGTGTACTGTACACACATTTTCCGTATAAAGGATAATCAACGATCGAACCAGTGTAACGTTTTTTGTATAGGTATTCGCGGATAGCGACTCGATCCCGCAACATGCTGCGTTGATACAAGCGTAGTCGCCGCGACTAGGTGCATTTGGGACTTGAACGACCAGCGACTCGTGCGAACGATTCGCTAGAGTTGAACGTGTCCATCTTTTGCGACTAAATCGCTCGTGAGCTAGCGACTCTCAATTACAGCGAGGCTTAAAGCTGTACGCTATATTTTTTCAATAATTTTTGAATCATTTTATTTTTACACTTCGTGTTGTCTTATACATACTTATCATACTGTAGTATTCAAAATGCAATAACGTTGAAGAAAATATTAGGTACAAAAAACCGGCTTTTTGTAAATTTATACAATAAGTTTCTCTCTACATATCATCAATAGGTAATGCACATGCCTACAATAATTTACAGGAATCTCTCTAGTGAAACCTATAAGTACGTACTATACAATCATATACTGTACTGTATACACACATACTCGGAAAAGTAGCCTAATAGTGTTGAAACGTCCACCT
Organism: Aspidiotus destructor; assembly: GCA_035079395.1. Taxonomy (NCBI): domain Eukaryota; kingdom Metazoa; phylum Arthropoda; class Insecta; order Hemiptera; family Diaspididae; genus Aspidiotus; species Aspidiotus destructor. The sequence goes on along the minus strand of JAVHKZ010000003.1, from coordinate 614,273 downwards.
TTTTAGTGCGGCAACAGAAGGCTGTGGGTAAATTATTATACACGAGTCGTGAGCGCAAAACTCGCGTGTTTGTTGATACTATTTCCAGTTAACGTTTTCCTACGGGTATGGTTGAACTCTATCACAGTGTATATATAAATAATAATTTAACTCCTGTTCCAAATAATACGGTTGTATTCCGCATTTGTGGGCATAACAAATACCGCGTACGCGTCGTACGTCACTCACTAAATATCCAGAGCGTCGGGAAGTTACCACCGGCAGGACAGCATCTTGATAGCCAGTACCAATTTGACGCACACGCACAGGATGGAATTCAATTTCGGCAGCATTCAAAGGGTAAGGAGTAGGATAATCACTTATTTGTAACAAATGTCCAACCTCTATCGTTCCCCTCATAAACGAATTAAGTTTTACTCGGAACACGGCTGTTACATTATTTTCGCTATTGAAAATTGTTCTATTACCCTTAAACTCAGGTTTTGGGTCGACATAATCATCATTCACATTAAACGTACCATTGACTGTCCATGAAGTGAAATGTACAGTTAAAGTCCATATTCGATCAGCGTTTGGCTCTTCGGTCATCTCTAGAGACTCATCAGAGTCTTCAAGATTCGTAATACATTGGTCTGAGGTTACTGTCGTTGGTTCCATCGAAGCAAACAGAATCAGACTCATCATCAGCATTCTCAATAATTGCACCATTTTTACCGTATCAGACATTTTTACAATTTTTCAATGTTTAGAACGATTTTACTCATCAAATTACAGGTAGGATTCACAGTCTGAAACGAGTAAAATTTACTGAGACAGATCTATACACTGATACTATTGAAAGAGAAATGCGCTACCATCGTGTAAGATGACCCACAAGCACAGTCAGTCGTTCTCTTCTCTTTACCACCAAACTCTGGATCGATGAGGTGTTTTTCTCTCCTATACCGGTAGGAGGTGTTTACTCCCGGACATACACGACTCTTGTAACAATATAGAACTGGCGTTCCTCGTACAAACGCGTTGAACCCGTTTCCTATACCTAGTACTGTACGTTGAAAGAGAAAAAATTCATGAGGAAACAGTTTTTCCTTCTTTCCATCTAAATTTTTCTTCCTCTCATATTAGTGTAGGCGAATTAGACATAAAAATGAGGAATAACCCCCAAAAAAAAATCAGTTTTTTGCAAATATAATCAGCACCCTGATTGACACTAGGTAGAACCTTCTTTGTTTTTTTCTTCTTTGTCTCTCTTTTCTTTCAATTTTTTATGTATTTCTCCAATTTATGGTGAGACTGTCGTAATTTTCAGCAAACTGTTTCAATTATGTCTGCTTTTGCTCCTTTGCGACGACTATGTCCAACCTTTTCAAAAATCTATACCTAGCTGTAACATTTATTCCAACAATTCCTGTAACTCAGGTTAATTGCGAGAGAGCGTTTAACAAATTGAAGAAACTAAAAACGCACGCGAGAAACTCACTAGGCCGGATTAATTTAACCCCATTGATTATAATTTACTTGGAATCTGACTTGGTGAGTCAACTGGACATCAATGAAGTCATTGATGAATTTGGAAATTCATCATCGGAATTGAAAAAATTGTTATTTTAAATGTGAACTATATTAACTACATTTGTTTACAAAGTGCGTTTTATTATATAGGATACTCATAATAGTTGAAATTATTTTGAAATTTCTGTAGAAATCTTTTCCTTTGAATTTTGGGAGAATGAGATGAAAGGGGGCAGCACTAGATCCACTGCATCGTTTTTTCCTTCACATTTACTCAGCTTTAAGAATCCTGTATTTTGATATGCCTATGTACCGGAGACAGAGGGGCGGAGGCAAGCTTCTTGGGGGAGGGGACAGGAAAAATTTTCTGCGGTATGGCGTCCTTGTTGCATCATCGCCAGTCGCGCCCTACGGAGCCAGTCCGCCACTGGTTAATTGATGAAGACTGCACCTTGACTGCCATCAGGTCCCAATGTTTGAAGATCCCAAGTATAGTTCGGCACTTGCAAGGATGCGCAGCTGGTAAAATGAGCAGGAGCCAACCCAATCCAGCTCCGCAAACAGCTGCGGAGGGGAGTGAGCCCCTATAGCTCCTACACTGCGGTGCAAAGTTGGAGCCAAAAGAGTTATTGTAAAGAGCGGAGCGGAGCTATACTTGGCACTTTTAGATTTTTTTGACTGATTATCTTTGAATATACACGATCTGGAATGCTAGCACGTTGTAATACGCGGTCAGACATACAGGAGTGATTTTCAGACAATATGATATACAGATTTTGGGAGCAACGTTAGTAGATGGATGACAGAACGACGCGGGGAATCAGAGGAAGTACATTTAACAATGGTGCTCCCAATAACTGTATCTGATATAGCCTACACAAGCCCCTGTATGGTGCGGACACTATTTTTATATTATTCTTACCGACGCTAGCAGTCCATAATACCATATTATGTAGTAATATATAGATAGTCAAAGCTGATTATACACCTTTTTCAACTGCGCTTTCAAGTTTTAACAAAGCATTCCTATGTCCGCCTATGTCCGTAATACATTCATTGAGAAACCACTTGAGGAGGGTTCTGGCAAAAGGGCGTGAGTAAGGCGGAAGCCCTTTTTGCGGAGACCATGATTTTTGGACGTTTCAGTTCATTGCGCATCTTTTTTCAGGGTCGGCGCGCTTTTGCTAGCCGACCCTATTACAATCACTTTTTGTTGTCGTCGTCAGTGTCGTTGGCGTCTTCGTCAGTGTCGTCCTCGGTTCCTCCTTTGTCTCCTTCACCTTTTCTCCCTTACCTTTTCTTATCTTCTTATCTTACCTTAGATACACAACACAATGGAGAATACCCTTTTTATTATTATTATTTTTTTTTTTCTTCTTTTTATTTCCTTTTCCTATTATAAACTGCAGTATTCAGGTAGCGGAGAAAATTCTTGTCAGTGAGTTTTTAACTTTCTTGGTAGAATGTATTACTTTTGTCAAACGCATTTTCTTTGACTATCTTTGTGGAACATATATCTTCCCTATCTCTTCGCATCCTTATTATTATCATCCTTTCACCGGTTTACTAATTTATAGAGGCCATATGACTGGCAGGTCTATAAATAGGAATGTACCCACTATTCGCCTATTACTTTTCGCACTGTTCTTGTGGTGTGGAGTATTACGGCTTTTTGTATTGCCCTAATCTCCTTGTCTAAGCCACCAAGTTCCTGAAGGCTCTCGACCGTTTTTTCGGGTATTATCCCTGTGGCTGAAATAACAATTGGCAGTATCTTTGTTTTTGTCTTCCAAATTGACTGTATTTCTTCAGCTAATTCCTTGTATTTGTTTATTTTACAGTGAATTGTATTTATCATATTGTGGGTTCCTGGCACTGCTATGTCTATAAGATACGTCCTACTTTTCTTTTTATCTTTTAGAACTAAATCCGGCCTGTTGTGAGCTACTGTTCTGTTTGTGTATATTGTTCTATCCCACATGAGCATGGCCTCTTCATTCTTATTATTATCATTCTTATTGTTCTTCTTATTATTTTTGTTTTATTTTCAATTATTTAGAAGATTAGTGGTTGTAATTTTATTATTTCTTTTTTTTTTTGGTTTTGAATTCTTAACCTGTTAGAATCTGGAGGTAAGATTATTGTTATTACTATTACTATTATTCCCCGCCGGGAAAATACCTGTCAGCCATTTGGCTGCCATATGTAACCAATGCTTTTAAATGGGTCATGGCAAGCTTCTGTCAAAGCTCTTTGACAGACAATTGACAAAAAGTGCAACAAATGGCAATCTCATTAACCCGTACCTTATGGGATCGGCAGACAATTGGCAAAATTGAGGCTGCCATATGGCAATAATTTTTCCCGGCGGGTCCTTAGCTATGGAGTTGATTTTCATGAAATTTAGAGTTATTGAAGTCATGAAAGTGAATTTGCTTGTAGAGGCTATTTCTTCTAAAAATCGGATTAATAGTTTTTGTGCGGTGAGTTGAATAGTAATAGGTTAACTAGCCTGCAAGGAAAGGAATGTTCAATATGGAATCTTTTTAAGGTGTTTCATGAAGTGTTTCTTTCTCAGAAGAAGGGAGGGGGCGAGAGTGAATGAAAAATAATTGTATATCCAAGAACTAGGGATATGGAACGGTCCGATATTTTGGAGCAATAACCGTGAGCGATTGAAAAACTCCGGGGGAGCGAAAAAAAGGAGTGATATAAAAAATTCGTTCAACCAAAAACCGGAACAAAAACCGAAAAATTTCATTCGGTTTTCACTCCACTTTTTCACCCAATTTCAACGATTATTGAATAACTATGTTTCATTTTTTCTGAATTCTGAAAAAGCTTGTTCTTTTTTTTTTTCTTTTTTTTCCTCCAATGAGGAAATGACTATGTCAAAAGTTCCTGACGGCCTCTCAGTCGGTTTGTCAATCCGAGTAACACAGTAAGTGTTCAAGAATACTTGCCCTGCATCTGCAACACCTCGCAGAAAATGGAAGAGGAGCAATAACCGGAACAAAAACCGAAAACCGATTAAAATGTTTTTTGTTCCGAGGATAGGGATACGGAACGGAAAAAATTTTTCGGTTTTCGGTTATTGGTCCTCGTCAGGAAATTATTTCACTCAATTGTTCCGCTCCTTATGACCGATTAAAAATTTTTTCGCTCCGCGGTTTTGCTCCTCGGAACGAAAAACATTTCAATCGGTTTTCGGTTTTTGTTCCGGTTATTGCTCCTCTTCCATTTTCTGCGAGGTGTTGCAGATGCAGGGCAAGTATTCTTGAACACTTACTGTGTTACTCGGATTGACAAACCGACTGAGAGGCCGTCAGGAACTTTTGACATAGTCATTTCCTCATTGGAGGAAAAAAAAAGAACAAGCTTTTTCAGAATTCAGAAAAAATGAAACATAGTTATTCAATAATCGTTGAAATTGGGTGAAAAAGTGGAGTGAAAACCGAATGAAATTTTTCGGTTTTCGTTCCGGTTTTTGGTTGAACGAATTTTTTATATCACTCCAGCAATCGCTCCTTCGGAGCGTTATATAAAATATATATCACTCCTTTTTTTCGCTCCCCCGGAGTTTTTCAATCGCTCACGGTTATTGCTCCAAAATATCGGACCGTTCCATATCCCTATCCGAGGAGCAAAACCGCGGAGCGAAAAAATTTTGAATCGGTCATAAGGAGCGGAACAATTGAGTGAAATAATTTCCTGACGAGGACCAATAACCGAAAACCGAAAAATTTTTTCCGTTCCGTATCCCTACCAAGAACAAAGTCATTTACCTTTGTTAAGGAATGATTTCATTCTTATGAAAACAATAATTCTCTTTTCTATTACTGCTGAGGATGCGCAAAGCAAAAATATTCGCAAGAATATTCGTTAGTAAGAAACCAAAAGTCTTTTTTTTTCTTTCTTTCTTTCTTTCTTTTTTTGAATAGATTCAAAATGAAGATCAACCCGCCGACCCTCCTAACACCTCGCCCGAGGTGCTTGTTTTTGTATGGGATTTTACCCTACTCTACAAAAAGGGCCTCCGCTATCTTTTTTTCTCACGGTCCCTCTGAATTTAATATTCAACAGATTGACAATAATGTAATTATGTATCAATAGAAGAAGAGTTGCTCTTCAACTTTCGTTCTTACACTTTTTTTGATTAAACTTATTGTTGCAAAGTTATATTCATCTAAAATTTCAGATTCATTTTTCTGTGTTGAATATTTTCTTGCGGAAGCCCTTCTGCCAGAACCCTCCTCACTTATAATTTGACGTGCTTATCTCCGATTTACCTTATATTGGCACAATTAATACTAAACTAAGATTTTTAGATTTTTTAAAGCAAGACTCGTGGAAACAGGAGATTATACAATCTTTGATTGAATTAATCGCTCGATTTAAAATTTGGTAAAACTGGCTCTACGTGAGTAAGTTGTACTTATTTTGAGAACTTCGCAGTTTGCAGTTTGCACGCCGCAGCACCAGTAAGACACTAAAGACGGGAGATATGCTGGGACTCCATATTGTATAGAATTACAACACACTACCACATAGGCTGCACACACTCACACCATCACAGGACGCAGAAGCCGCAGAAATCAAATGAAGAGCAGCCATCAGCTACAGCACGGCCGTCTCTAGTTAACAGGCCGGAATACTAAACTTGGCAACGCCGCGCAAGAGGGTTCGCGTTACATACGCTCTTACGGTGAAAACACTAAAAAAACACGTAATTGTTAATTTTAGAATCAAGTAATCAATTACAAGAGAAAAGTAAATTAATTTAGTGAAAGAGGAAACAATTCTCAATTTTTTGAATCAAGTCTCGTTGAAATTGATTCACTACGAAGCGAGTTATAAACGTTTGAAAATAAAAACTACGACAGGGGACAAAGTGTGATAATGTACTGCGCTCCGTCCCCTGTCATAGTTTTTTTTTTCAAATGTTTTTAACTCGCTTCATAGACGATCAATCTTCACGGGACCAAGCGCAAAAAATCAAGAATCGTTTACTCTTTCGATATTCAAATTCACTTTATTGCCTGGGAATTGAATACTGTTTGCAAATCAAGGAATAATGTGTTTTTCAAGTTTCTTTCCATAAGAGCGTATGTAAACATCGCCCTCTTGAAACAGCGTTGTCACTTTTCAGTATTCCGGCCTGTTAACTAGAGACGGCCGTGGCTACAGACTTAATTCCATACAATATGGAGTCCCAGCATATCTCCCGTCTTTAGTGTCTTAGCACCAGCTGCCAGCTACAAGCAGTCCATGTGAGTATTTGTATCCGCCATTTTATGTGCACTGTGCAAAGCCTGTGATAAATATAAATAGGAAATCCACCATTGATAAGAAACCTCACTGTCACTGAAAATCAAAATCACCTGAAAATGCTAAAACACACCACAATAACACTTTGAAAAACATCAGTAACAGTGTCCTAGCACCAGTATTGTATTGTAACTTTATTATAATCTATAATCCATTCCGTCCATTCGTAAAGTATTTTTCTTTCTCCTCGTCTTTATTTAAATTTAGGGTCCCTATTTAAATTAGGGCGACTTTGATCGCGTATTTGACAATGCATTTGTTGTGATAACGGTACAAGAATCGAATGTTCCTATGGATATTCAATGGAAATTTTATACAGATGACGGCTGTCTTCGTTTCAGCAGTTGTAAAACAGTCCAGTGTCAATTATGTATTAGAATGAGGAAGACGTTCTATTGTAAGAGCTGCGTACGTAATGGGGACTTTATGCACTCGACATCTCGCCTTGCAGAACGGTATATTTTTCTCGCATCTATCAAGAATGTGTCTCTTTCTCCAACCTATAGTAACCATTTCTTTGATTCAGGTTTGCTGAAAAACGTCTGTCAGTAACTCGTATGCAACAACAGAAAAATGAGCTCATAGCAGAAAGCGAAGAACAAATTGACAATTTACGATTACACGAAAATAAGGTTAGGTTACAAGAATCGACGTATCTCCCTGCGAATAATTTTTCTTGCTGGATATCTTTTTTGAAAGTATTGATGACTAGATTAAGGACTTCTTCTCCAGACTATGGATCTATGGCCCTAAAATGTATCGATTGTATTCCGTTACCAAATTTACTGCTTAAAGATTTCTGGTATCATCAACACAATATGACTATAAGTATTTCTTTTTCTTAATTTCGCATTCAGGTTGAGGACATAAGAGCGCGCAAAGAGAGAATATCCATGCTGAAAGCACAGGTGGCAGAAACGCGGAAAAAGTTGGAAGAAAGTACGTCATTCAATATTTTCTATGCAAGTAGTGTTCACCTTTTCAGTTCATTATTATCATGATTTACAGAAAAGATTTTTCTACAAGAATTGAAGGATTATAATCGATCTGCAAAAGAAGATCTTTCGCGTAATGAAGAATGTGAAAGAGATACTATGGAAAATATAAATAAACTTGTCCAGAAACGTCCTGCTCTCGATGATGAGTTGAACTCGATTAAACCCAAATTGAAAGATTTGATTCGATGTAGAATTGAAGAAACCGTGGCGGTCATATTTCCGATCGCTGAGATTCAATCAGCGAAACAGTATGTCAAATGTCAGCGTCGAAGTTTTCTTCGGTTATTTTGATTTATTTCAGAAAAAATTTTGTTCCAGTTCTTCGCTTACCAGCGACTCCCAGGAAGATATTAAAAACGAATTGGCGGAAGCCTCGCGCCTAGTATTTGTTCGTGGTCGTTGGGTCCAGACAGATAATTGGGGCGAAACTCAGCATTCAATCGCAGGTCCTTCCCTTCCGGATTCTGGAGATTATTCGCCTTATATACACTGGAGTTCGTATTTCTGATTCTCTTAAGAAAGAAGATGTACGCATTAACTTTGCATCATAATAATGATTTTATTCAGTTTCAGCGAACAAAGATAACGCCTTTACCATGACGAATAGCTCGATTATTGAACATAAATCCGCTTATAATTATACGGCAGCTCTAACTTATACCACGCAACTCGTCAACGTAATGGCTTGTCACGTGGACCTTCGACTACCTAATAGGCTTTATTTTAGGTTTGTATTGAGTTACTTAGTTCGCAAACAAAAAGTATCATCGGTTTCGAATTTATCGGTTTTTTTCTTCGTAGTGAATTTTGCACAAAGAATTTGAGTGAGCGCAAATTCATGAAATGTGTCACTCAATTGAACGCGAATATTCTGATGTTGTGTCTGAGCCAAAGTGTCGATCCTCACTTATTACAACCGTCTCAAACCCTCCGGAATATATTGACTTTGCTGGATCGCAATCATAGTGACTTAGGAAGGTAAGGCACGCGAGTAAAAATTGTAATCCATTCCTCTGTAATAAGTCAATAATTACTGATAGTATCACAATCCTAATTGGAGGAAAAAGGGGAATCTTTAATCTCTTCAGACATACAACGAGTGAGGGTCAGATTGAAAGACCTTGAAATAAGGTGAAGTTTACTTTCAGATTAGAGATCGCCGATATCGCGAATTCGAGTGTTAGTTTTTTCGAAGATCAGTTGGCTCAATATTTGAAGGCAGCGACAGCTAGACTGAGTATTTCTGATGTCGAAGATGATGAACGTGATCCACCGTGGACCGAAGCTACGAATAACGAAAATAATAACGATGATTATGACAGCGATCACATATCTACCGATTGGGAAGCTGTAAGTCCTATATTTTGACTTCCGACTCCCTGTTTGTATTTATCAACGATAAAGGAGCCATTACTCATTCTATCATTGTTTGTAGGTACCATTGGTTGCTTGTCCCGAAGCCATGCCCGGCTCCTATAATGCTCGTAAACAGATCTCAACTCAAAGCAGCATAACAGGAGGATTAATGTCCACTGCTTCCAGCTTAGTTTCAATTTGGCGTGGATGGAGTAACAATAAATGAGCCCATTATGAGACACTTCTTTCTCGTAATTACTCATTGAAAAATTCAGTATCAAATATTTCTCAAATTATAACGAGATTTTACATTCGATTTGCATTTCATTTAAAATCGACCGAGCTACAGAAAACACAACAAAACGTTCAATTAGGTTTATATTTTCGCATGTACAGAAATTTTAAGAAGATTCTAACATTCTGCCACTAAATAGATCTCAAAAAAAAAAAATTACGTGTTGAGACTACAAAGGAAAACATTTTTTTTCCTTTTCATGAAAAAAAAAAAAAAAAAGACACGCGCGAATCTTCCATTTTATTTTTTAATTTTACTTTTCAATACTTGGTGGCGATAATTTGGTACTTAGTTTCCTTTGTTAAATACAAATAAACTATTTTGTAGAGGTAAAAAATGATAGTTACGTAAATCTGCAAACATTCAATTAAAAAGTCAATAAATCTCAGACGTTATCTCGTTACTGGTCTTCTTAGAGTTAGCATTACAGTATTATATTGAGTTTTAAAAAATAGAAATACACATCTTAGACATTTTATTTCGAAAGAAGAAAAAAAAAAAACGTATTATACTAATAAACGAATATAACACCAACGAGAACAAGATCCAAGATACAAATTAGCTAAGCTCGAAACGGATATAAATACTGAATCTCTACAAAACTGGACGAAGTTGATAATTCCATAGTACAGTTTATATTTTAGTAGGTTAAAAATTATGTCCCATACCTGTTAGTATTCAGATGTAAGAGTATCGACTTTAAAACGCATTAAAATTCAGGAGATATTGTACAAAAGAGAGAAAGGGGAAAAAACCGAATAAGTAAACAAGAGAAATCTCCAAACTTGTAACACCAAACTCCATTGATGACTGTAAGGAAATACCTAAAATAAACAAAAATAATGTTAAATAAATTAAATAAATAAATACTTTTGAATAAGTTACGTTGCATTCGGTTATCTAAAAATAAGTTGAAACACCGACCGTTAACCGAAATTAAGTAGACTTTACTTAAAATAAAATACTACGTTCCACGTAGTTATTATAATCATAATTTACAAAACTGGATGACAATACTAATAAAACTAAAAATAGTAGTTTGATTCACATTTTATTAAGAACGTCTAGAAAAATACCCGCAACGCTACGATGAATTAAAGAAATAATAGTCATAATAATAATAATTATCATTATTACAATTTAAAAGAAAAACGATGCTACTTAATAACAGTGTCAACTTGGAAGTATTAGAATACAAAATCGAAAATTCACGTATTTGGCAACCGTGCTATTAGAACGAAGAGCCTTTAGACTACCACCAAATTAAAATCTCAGAATATCTGTATTCATAATTATTGAAATGATATTTCAAAAATGGCGTCAAAAATAATACAAATTATTTTTATCAATATGATTTGCTCGTTGATCTACATCAGACTTTAAAACAATACGTAAATTCGGTAACAACGGTTAAACGCAAGGCCATTAAAAAAATCTTTATAAAACAAATAAAATCTCAAACATGCGCGATAATTATAAAACATTACCAACGAAATAAAATCATTACCATATCTTTCGATGATTTAACCTCGAAGAACAATACTTTCTGGACACATTGATATGAATCGTTTGAAATGAAGTCAGCTTTATGAAAATAAATAATACAGAAATAGTGATATTCAAAACATAAAAAGTCTTAAATTTTTATCAAACACGTACGTAAAACACATCATGAGACTTCATTATAATTATTCATAATATTTACAAATTAAATTGATGATTGAAACTACCACAAAAAATAATCTTCCAACGCCGCGACAATTTATTCGCCGAATTCAAATTCTTTCTATGCTGGACATGAAATTCACAATCAGCATTACAATTATATTTCACCATCCTGCAATCATGTCGGAAACCAAACGTCAAATTCAAGTCTGAAAATTAAATAATTTACACATAACTATGCAGTGGCGCCAACTTCAAGAAATTCCGTAAAAACGTGCATTCAGGTCCGCAACGCTCTGCTCCGATAATTTGAAATAAAACTCCATGAAATATTTTGCGCGGGAAAAAAGTTTTAACGGAAAAAGTCATGTTATTGTGAAGGAGTACTATCGATTCTTTGTCATTATAATTTTTCCTAACCAATTCAACTCAAGGGCAGAATCATTCTATAATAAAGTCTTAACTACGTCTTTTTAGAAATATGATTGTGAAAAAAAGATGATCCAAGAGCAACTCATTACAGTACAGGAAATCGTCTTCGAATGGAATTGGCCAAGACGAGAATTTACGAGATGGCGTATTGTAATTGGAATAAATTCACAACCCCGATAGAGATCATATCACAACCACACAAACAGCCGAGATATCCTCTGGGGATAACGAGAATCAAAATTAAATTTATCAAGTTTCAAACACGAGAATATGAAAAAATGCTGACGAAATAAACAAAACGCAGAATAAAATTCCAGCATAAATCAAGTCCGAAAAATTCGACCGGTAGAGTCGTCTGCTTCTATTCATTACTGTAAAATCGACAATGAATGATCAAATTTTATAACATGCAATGGGTCATTCCAATAACTATTCGCTGATCATACAATCTATATTTGTCATCAGGAGGACTTTTTAAATAGAAAAATTCTCTAGCTCAAAATTTTTACGGTTAGTGACGATACAGAAAAGAGATTTTAAATTTTGATCACGAGAATTTTCAACTAGGGAAGTCAATGAAGAGAAAGAAAACGAATTTAACTTCGCACTCTCACTCTATCAACGGAAGTTTCAAATTTATGACCGTACTCCCATTCAGACTGGATCAATAACACTACTGAACAAAAAAAAAAAAAAATTGTTTGTATTACTGATTTGAATATGTGATTCTGAAGTGCTTTTTAACGCTGAATTCAATGCCGTTTTCCGTTTTCCTCTATCACGTCTAGATTTTTCATAATGTTGATGTCGATTTGCCGCAGAACGTCGCGGAACGCAGTGATAGTTGAGCAGTATTCAAGCTCGAACGTTCGTTATGTATCGCGTGAGGCTGCGGCAAAAGGACGCAAATAAACATCGACATTATGGAAAATCTAGAAGTGATAGAGAAAAACGGAAAACGGCATTGAATTCAGCGTTAAAAAGTACTTCAGAATCACATATTCAAATCAGTAATACATTTTTTTTGTTCAGTAGTGTAATCAGAGAGGAATAGTACATAGTAATAAAGTCGTATCTAGTCACCAACACACGATAATATTGGTTTGATAATACCTCAGTCAATTCCAGTCAACGTGCGAGTGTTTAGTACCTACTAAAGAATTCCAAAGGCTGATCGCGAATGCAAGTTGGCACCTATGCAAGGTTGTGTAAATAAATAATTACTACAGTCTTTACGACAGAGGATCATGATCAAAAATCATTCTTACACTCAAAGAATTAGCTTTATCCGGACACAGCTTTACGAAAATACTTTCGATAAAACTTCGCCTATAATAAACAGAAGAAGTATCATTAGCTGGAATTCATTTACATCGCTTCACCAACAAGGATAATTTCTCCTCGTCACTTACTTAGCGCTTATACCACCTCCAGGGGGTAAATCTGCTATATCGTCTTTCTCCAGTATACGTAAAATCTTTCCAAAATTAATATCTTCTTCCTCACCAATGATTTCTTCGAATAAAAAATACCCTCATCAGAAAGATTGAAAGTACACATTTTTAATGTATGAAGAAAAAAAATTCATCATACCTGTGACTCGGGTTTCAAGAACTTCATCCAGTTTTTTTTCTTTCTGGATAGCTTCAGGACATGGAGTGGGCGCTCCCGGAAAAGTGACTAGTACAATACTCATATTATCACGACTATCCTACAATATAAATAAAAGAATTGAAATTACGAAGGTATTCAGTATCAAAAACATGAAATGAAATTACAAAAGATATGCGCGGCATATCAAAAAACACAGGGAGATATTTGGATTGAACTGCGTAGTTCTAGACACTAGAAGTTTCGATGATCCTTACTTTATGAAGACATGTATCGACTACTTGATTGGTAATTGCTTCGAGATCATCGGTAATAAGGAGACGAGATCGGATGAAATTGCAGATATCATCGTTAGACATGACGTCCCATATACCATCACATGCTAACACGAGAAATTCATCTTGGTCACTACGGTCTCGCACAAATATTTCAGGTTCGGGGGAAACAAGTTGTTCGCAGGGTCCTCTGCCTTCCACATTCTTATATTCATAATCACCGAGTGCTCGAGAAACAGCCAAAGATCCATTTATTCGTTGTATCATGACACTTCCTATAAATTGGATAAGATGATCAGTGCTTTATGTCACGAACAAGAAAACTTATTTCGGAAAAGTTTTACCTCCTGCTCGCTGTATGCGTTCTTTTTCACCAGGCAACACCGGTTTGTGGTCTTGCGTGATTAAGGCTGGTATACCTGAGCTACACAATACAGCTCTTGAATCGCCACAATTCGCGACAAATATTTGTTGCGGTGACACGAGAGCGCAAACTGCAGTCGAACCAGATTTATCTTCTCCACTGGCTAATTCTGGAAGCGTACGCATACTATCATCCAAATTCAGGAAACCGGATCTAGGATTAAAACCAAATATCAAGATCACATGAAGCAATACTATAAAACCAAGTATGCATTCAAAGAAGAAAAGAAGTACACTATACCGGATTCCCTTAGTAAAATCCGACCGTCGGAATTCTTCGGAATCCACTATACATTCCATAAGATGTTCAGCACAATGAGCAGAAACTTTGGCACCGGCGTGACCATCAAATACAGCAAAGAATGACCACTCTTTTAATTCGTCACTTAAACCTGTGAGAGCTCGATGAGCGTCCTCCATTTCAACTCGCCATCCTTGCATACTGGCAACTCCGTATTTTAGACCGTTACCGCAACCATGCTCGTTGTGTTTGTCTGTTTTGGGTTTTTCTAATGAAGAACCCATCTTGAGTTTTCAGATTACTGCGTACAAAACGTGTCAAGTATAATTTCAGTAGCTGCATTCAATTTTAATATGAGTAAAATACAAAAATATTCTATAACATTAGCACTTGATGCGATGAAACTGATGCAAACTTCTGAGATCATAACGTAACTTGATGAATGAATCATCGATGATTAAATAATGTGAACAATCAGTCAAACACATGTTCGACTTGGAAAGAAAATTTGGAAAGAAAAACTGCCCCCCCTTTATCATCAAAACAATTGAGAGATAATTGAAATAATCAACTGTGATGAAAAGAGATATATAGTCTGCACATCAGTAACATTCACAGGGACATTTCATAAATATAACGGCTCTCGATGTATCTTCTAGGATAATGATGAAATGTTGGTAATAACAAAGGAACAAAATATACTTACTTGTCGAAAAATACCACAGGGTAGAATAATAGAAAGTAGTTCTCCAGACCGAATCATTTTACGGTGGCATTTAGGACTCACTCGTATATCCCAGAACTTAAATTACAACTAGAATGAAAGAATCCAGTGAGTCAAAGGCAATTCTAAATTGAACCTAAATACGAGAACTCCAAGTTATGGATCAGTTTGTTCTCAGAGAAGTAATGGATAATTATTTGACTTATTACCTTTCATTAGAATGATTCAAACATCACTTATAAAACAAGGCTAAGAAATGTCTTGAGAATCGCGAATCTCAAATCAGCATAAGAATCACATGTATCCGAGAAATTACTGGTACATCTAGATATTACGACTCCGACCGTTGGGTTAGCTTTTCCTTCATTCAACCAGCAACAATCATGAATACTCAATGAATTTGTAAAAACACCGAACCGAACAACAACGAAATCAAAATTGAGCTTTAATTTCCTTATACATATCTATATCTATATATATATAGGTTATAATATTGTTGATGCCATGATACGAGATTTCATCGGTTCTAGGGCTATTAGCCGACAGAGATTATGGGCTTGTGGCAGAATTGTCAGAATATAACCGTCACGAGCAAAAAGGTCAGCTAAAAGCTAAAAGCTTTGTTCATTCAATGAACAGTGGGGCAAACACCTGACATAAAGACCTGACAGCTCACCGGATAAGCTCAAAGCTGTTTGAAACAGCTAAAGCCAAAGACTACAAGTTGATGTTGTGGTGGCGCGCTAGTAGTAGTGGACCAGGTTAGTGATGACGTATGGGAATATTTTACATTTGCACTTGGCCTTCATAGTGCTCATTTGTATGGGAATGGTATCATTTTGGATTTTGCAGACTTTGATAAATATTGGAAGAACCTTTCAAATGTTAAGCTTTTGTAATATGTTTAAGATAAGTAGAACAAACAATGAATATTTTTATGGTTATACATCTAGGTTAGATGATCAAGACCATGCAAGTTAATCTTGGAGATTTACTCAAATAGGATCTACAGTCACATCCGACCATTTAATGATACTACCTTTTTGCTAAACAAGCTTAAAATTATGATGTCATTCTAAACTGGTACTCAACTTTGTTTTCCCATAAGAACTTGCAATACTAAATCATTTTGAAATATCTTTGGAATAAAAGCTTTTAATCAAAATCTGATAAGAGAATGACGAAGTTGTACATATTATTGAGACTATTGAGAGATTATCTTTCAGATGCTACCATTTTTATTCCAATCCAAGAAATTTCTTCAAAGAGTGCACAATATTACAGTAGTTCAACATTTTCAACATCATTAAAATATTGTTAGGGGTTTTGCAAGTATTGTAGAGCGCGACTCTTTTGCACAAACTCTTCCAATAATTGTCAACCATTTGGAGTGCGCAAATTATAGGTAGCGCTAGTGCACAGGTGCTATGTACCATCACCCTTTTGGCCTTCCCTCATCATTCACCAATTGGACGCGTCAAATACTCTAAACAATAATACTGGAAACTCCTATGTCTTCTAAATACATTGAGCGCTTTTGGTCACGCAACGCAGCGCATCCAGCGGCGTGAGATGTGCAAATCTCGGACTATTTGGGCTGTCAAACAATGAACGTCACTACTACACGCAAAAAACATACACAAATTCATTGTCACAAGTCACAACTCTCACAACTGAGTTAGTTCTATCCACTACCGCTCGTCGCTTGCGACCACAAAATTGTGGAGAGTTTCCAGTATTATTGTTCAGAGTATTTGGTATATTGTAAGACAATAATTTTTTTTATAAATTTTGTTTTTGTCATTATTGTTGTTGTTGTTGTTTTGTTTGCACATTCCACTCCAATAGCAGTCCAATAAAGTTGAATACCCGACATTACTTTTTTCCAAAGCTTCATTCAATTTTATTGTGGTACATATAAAATTGGCGCTCAGCTTCCGGATGTATTTTAAAATGGTTAGTTTTATCAGATTGTTTTAGTGATAATAGAGGTACTGTTCAATCAAAAATAAGGAGATCGCCTTATTTTTGACCTGCCAATCAAAAACAAGTCTATCCCCACTCAATTATACAGGGTCTTCCAAAAAGATGTTAATAATTAAATGGAGATTTGGATTTTTATTGTAGAAAAAAAAAAAAAAAAAAACGCAAAATGTTAGATGTATTGTTTAAATGCATAAAAGAGTATCTCAATTAATTTTTTATCTTTAATTTGCGTCAAATACAAAGTTTCGACGTCTTCTCTGAGCCGAGTTGTGTTATGAGTCAAAATGCGGCAAAATTCCCAGAATAAAAGTTTTAAAATTCTCTTACTTCTAGACTTTGTAGGGTTGTTCTGTTAATTTTTTTTTTTCTTCAGCATCAGCGTTAAATTTTCCTTTCAAATCAAGGAAAATATGAAAGTTTGAACAATTTTGGCCAGTTGGTCAATTTTTGGCACCTTTTGGTCCATAACTTGGCTCAGAGAACACGTAGAAAATTTGTATTTGGCGCAACTCGCGAATAAAGATAGAATTGAGATATAAATTTCATACTTTCAAACAATACATCTAATATTTTGCGTTTCTTAGCTACATATAATTAAGTCCAAGTCTCCATTTAACTGTCAACACATCTTTTTTTTTGGACCCTTCATTAGAGGAGGTCATCTTTCCTAGGGCTCGCTGACGCAACTAGTTTTTCGATTCAAATGCAGAGGAAGTAAATTGACAGGTCAGGAGGAAAATTCTTTGTTAAGCAAAACCGGAGTCCTACAAACACCAGCCCTCTCACATTACAATAAATGAATATTGGTAAATGAAAAAAATTGCTATTTAGTTGTGTAACTACCGTACTAACCAAAAATACATACATAATCATTAGATATTACAGCGTCATGACACTGCACAGAGTACGCTCTAAACTGACAAAATGAAACCTAATAATAATGGTAGATAAATAATTGACGAAAATTTTTCTTCAAGTGTACTCGCCATAAAATTCAAAATTGCAAAACAAACATAAATGGAACATTGTCGAGAAATATTATGAATTTACACGTCTGAATAAAAGGACAATTATACAAACTCGTTAACTCTTTGCGGATAGCACATAGAACGAGAATCTAATATAGGAATTTCCAACCACGTTAAAAGAGTATCAAACATCAAAGGAACAGATATGATAATATGGAGAATTTTACAATTTTATTCGTAGCACCTTCTTCCCCATATTAAGAAATTAAAGAAATTATAATTGCATAAAATACATAAGAGTACAGATGAACGAGTAGCTTATAATAAAAATTGTATCAATTATTAAATTAATACAGAATAAGAGATCGTACAACGTTACAGTAACAGCATACATGAACTACATCTAAATCAATAAACAACATACAAAAAATAATAAAAAAAATAAAACAGATTAATTTAAGAAAAAATAACAGAGTATTATTGCTGCCTAAAGCAATAAATTAATTACAAATGCCAAACAGGTAAAAATTCTTAGTATTCAGGTAAATGCAAAAAGTTCCTTTAATAGTCATAATTATTCAAGAAATATGAATTTCCGAACAACATTTTTGATATTGGTTGACAAATACAAGATGAGTTCATCTCAGTCTTTACTAATATTCCAGGATTGTTTCTTTATTTGTTTTTCTGTTCAAGAACTGAACTCGACAAAATATTTTGTTTCATTTTTTAGACGTATTTCAAGGAATAATGGGACTGTTACTGATATCGAAGAGCACTACATCAATTTTAAGAGACCAGTGAAAGAATTGATTTTGTTCTGGCTTGTGTGTGAAGAGCGAACTCAAAGTAATCTAGTTAGGAATGTTTGTACGTAGTTAATGTCTCTCATTCCAATTTATTTTCTCCGTTTGTTTCTTCTTCTAAACAAGAAATTTACATTCAATTGACTCAAATTGATAGGTAGCCATACATTATCAGTCAGGTATTCTTGAAAAGTTTCCACATCTTTCGGCAAAAACAAAAGTTTTTTATGTAGAAAAACGTAGGAATCGTGGTTGCAGTCGTTCATTCAACACTCATCGAGGAAAACGTTATCAGACAAATAAAAAAATCATAGAAAAAAGTACTTATTCCTAACTCTTTATAATATTTACACCATTTAAATGCCTAAAATTTTATGCTTTTAAATGCAGGAAATCGCAGTTGATAAATTTATAAACAGTATGACACAAATTTGCAAAAGTTATCCACTATACAATTTTTAAATATGCAGTATCAACGATAATTAGGACATAGTATTGCAGGTAATAAAAAAAAAAAAAAAAAAAAAAACATTTCCAAATACATGTACAAAAATATCTACAAAAAACGACTTACCCCATAGAAAAAAAAAAAAAAAAGGAACTGGGTAGTTTAGTTAAAATATTATAGCAATTGTGTTCAGATTCTGACAAAAAGAGAGGGACCAAAAGAGATACGCTCAGATAGTCAAAAGTTGTACAGCGTACATTCTGATCAAGACTTTCAGGAATTGTCTTTTCATTCGAAAGTTTTTGGTAAGGAAAATTGATAAATCATTGTTGGAGCTATCAAAACGAATACTGTCAGCTATTGTTAAAATGTTTCTAAATAAATTTCATAACTTGAATGCGAACAAGTATAAATTTCATTTTTTCCTCTCTCACCGTATTGGACGAAGTAATTTTCATAACTAATAAAATGAAAGGTTCAAAAGTGTGATGAAATACTAAATTGTTTTAGAGGAGAAAATGTCTAAAAAATTTTTCAACAGTTATTGTTACAATATTCGATACAAATTTGTCCACATTTGCTATAATACATAATACCGCCTAACCATTTATAATTAACACGTACTTTGATGTCCGATAAAAGAAAGTTTACCCATAGAAAAATTTAAATAACAAATTGAAAAAATCTTCATTCGAGGATCAATTTAATTACAAATAAATAGAAGTTGATATCTGGCAAGGAATAAATTTTATACTAATATTGTGGCGAAAACGTTTGTCGCGCCACTGTCGCAATTATTATTATTACTATTTGCATTATTGTTATTATTATTGTTATTATTATTATTAGTGTGGGATTGACTCGCTGGCGAGGCATTAGTCCGATGCACACTGGACGGCGTCACATTTATATTTAAGGGTTTCATACAGTTATATTCTTTGGGGGAAGCTCCTGGAGTACCAGTCATACTCTCCGCATTTAAAGTAGCACATTTCTGGAAAGTACTGTTCTGAGTTTTTGATAGAAGCACCTTGGAACCGATGCCTTTATTGCTGCTGCCCTCGGGTCCGAATTCGCTGATTACCTCCGCCCCTTCTGAATTCGACGTATGCGAAATAGGTCGTACTATGTTAATTTTGGCCTGCAGGTCAACGGCACTTAAGGGTGATATAACGTCCGAGTTACAGACGATGACGTTTTCTTTAAGAGAATTAGCAAATCTGCGGAAAGTTTCCTCGTTTTGCAGATTATTCGATTTTTCCTCGTCGTAATTTAGTGAGTCGCTAGACTGCGCGTCGCATTTGTTATTTCTACACCTATATCGATGTAACAGGAAGAGAATGACCAAAGCAGCTATCACCAATGCAAACGAGAAAAATGGGTAGAAGTAGTTTGTCGAATAGGTTGTCGCTGCAAAGTTGTAAAACTTCATTAGAATATTATGATTTTTAAGTCAGGGTCATCGAGAGCGAGAGTATTTTTTCACCGGATCTTACAGACTTTCGGAAATCCGATATTCCCTCAGTTTTCCTCTCGATGGCCTTACTTCGAGAAACATATCGCAAAGACATTTTACCTTGTTTATCCGGTGACAGAACAGTTTCTAACTTGATCTCCACAACTGCGTTAAGGGAAGATTGAGCGGATACCTGTTTGCGGCCAACCACTTCACCGATGAATTTTACGTGCTCTTTCAGCACCTCCGCACACTCGAATGAATACTCTTTACAAGCCTGCAAAAGAATTAGGTTTGAAAATTGAACGAAAAAAGAAAATATCTCACAAACAGAAAAAGATTCCATCATGGTAGTTTTTTTTCTCTTTAAGCGAGGAACCTCCTATCTTTTTTATTGGGGGAGCATCCGCGGAAATGTCCGCAAGCGCGAACGCATCCGACTTTTGCGACGTCATCATTTTCGGAGAAATGTTCCGGCCAAAACATTAGAGGCGGGAGACACAATGAAAGCCATAATAAACGGTCTATATGTAAGCTTTTAGCTGATGGCTGCAACACATTCATTTTACTGTTTTTTGATGACGTCACTGTAAGTTGATGATGAAATTCTACGCCAAAAACACAGGAACTGGATGCAAGTGCAGTCATAAGATGGAGACCTAATTCTACACAACATGGCTGTCCTTTATATCTTTCTTTTGTAGTGTCCTACCCCCGGGATTGTTTCACACTGTATCACATGATGAATGTCCTGACTCTTGGGACATGTTTTTATTTTATGATAACACCACCCGATTTACTGTTGGCAAAAGCACCCAAAATACTTCCATCGAGCATAACGGCTCTCATGAGAGATACGTAGGGAGCAATTATCATCATGTTACAAATTTAAAGTGAGGAATAATTAAGGAATATGAAATCCATTTTTAAATACTAACAACTCCACAGATTCAAGATGATTTTTTTGTAGGGGTGTATCTTATGGGAGCAGTTATACTAGGTGGAAGTATTTTGGGTACTCTTGCCACACTCTCGCCAACAGTAGATCGGGTTATGTTATCTCAAAAAATGTGCCCCGTTCGAGCGAATACCTGCAAAAAGCGTTACATTCGGCAAAACGGGAGCAGGAGACTTGGGAACAAAGCAATTTAGGAGAAGAACAAAGAGAATGAGAATAATAGAGCGCAAAATTTTCTACAAATCATTTTTCCTCATAAAACTTTATTCATATCAATTTAAGGGTGTGCTTCGCCTGTTGATGAACTCCGAAACGGTGTACAATGAGTTGCATATACATCCCCAAATACCCTACAAGGTTCGACATACCAGCGGTCACTACGCGACGCTAGTTTTTTAATTTCCTTTTTGTTGAAAGAGGATGGTACTCGCAGATTTCACAATGACCTCCCAAGTATTTATTTTTATTTTTAATTTTATTCATTCTTTTTGAGAGGATGGTACTTGCAAATTTATCAACGACCTCTCAGGTATTTATTTTTATTTTTAATTTATTAAATTTATTTTTAATTATTTATTTTTTGAAAGAGGATGGTACTCGCAGATTTCTCAATGACCTCCCAAGTATTTATTTTTAATTTAATTTAATTTTCATTTTATTTTTTCATTTTATATATTTATTTTTTTTTGAGAGAGAGAGGATGGTACTTGCGAATTTCTCAAATACTTCCCAAGTATTTATTTTTATTTTTAATTCAATTTTTATTTTATTTTATTTTTTATTCATTTTTTTTTTTTTTTGAAAGAGGATGGTACTCGCAGATTTCTCAATGACCTCCTAGGTAATTCACGAAAAATTTTCAAGTCCACTCGCGAATTTTTGATAGTGTATAGGGTGTCAGAAAAGACATGAAAAACATGTCAAAAACTAGGAAAGTTTTTAAACCTGTCCCTTTATTAGCAAAAATTTGAGGCAGTGTTTTTAGCGGGGAACCCGCTATCCATTTTGTTAGGGGGATTACATCTTCAGAGAACGTCCGCGTCCGGGAGTTTCTGTGAACTGCGTGACGTGACGTGACGTGTGGCGCCTTATGACGTCATCAATGACCTTGACCTACTTTAGGGGATTGGAAAAATTTCAATTTCCAGCTTCCATTATATCAGGCCTAGCATGCAGCACACTGAGAAGAGCCCAGCAAACTCATTTTCTGAAGGGGCATTTCCACGCCAACGTGATCGCGAGCGCGGGAGGTTGCGGGTTCCCCGCTGCCATTGCAAACCTGTAATGGCCTCTAATTTTTTGGTAATCTTGCAATGGACCGATTAATTTCTGGCGATTGATACCATAATGCATACGACCCATATTTTCTCCTCACCCGGAAAAATTCCCGTTAAAAAATGACTTCAAGTGATTTTTATCTCTTACTCACCAGCGTTATTTCCACCGTGTCGTTATAGCTCTGCTTCAATTCACACAACGCTATAATTTCGAACTGCGTACTATGACCAGCTTCACGCAGTGAAATAAGTTTACGAATCTCATAGCACAGATCTTCGGTGTTGATTGATGGTTTCAATTTGGTAACGTCGATGTAAAATGAAAGACGACTGCATAAGTCAGACAGAGTAGCCTGATTTGGACGACACGAATGAGGAGCTGGCACTAACGATGGATTGACTCGATTGAACAAATCTCTGCATTCGCCCCATTCAACACAGGGAGGCGAGAGGCAGTTATCACGAGTTGACGAAACGCAAACCTGAACACAAGAAAAAATTGTGAATTTTATTGAAAAATTACGGATTAGAAAGTGACAAACAATATTCTGGACAAATTTGAAGCCCCAGATTAACTAATATAAACAAAAATAGGTCAAAGATATGCGACCAGCTCTCTTTATTCCCTGTATGCGAGGTCTCTTCAATAACAATGCGTTAATTGAGGCAGGCACGGGATTCTTTCCGAGGGGGATTTTTTGGTCTTGAAAACAGGTGAGATCCCCCCCCTCTCTCTCTCTCTCTCTCTCAATATTTCGTCGCCAAGACAGGTTTCTGATAAAGTCTATGATACCTATAATACTGTATACATACCTGGTTAGGATTATCGCATCCAGTGAATAAGCAATTAGTGAAGCCGCACCAAACATTCGTACACCGGATTTGACCATTCGAACAGCTGCATGTATTGCACTTATGCTGCCAATTCGAATTATTTGTAAAATATTGACCTTGCCAATAGCAAACGCCACCACTCTTCAAAAACGCTGTGCTGCCCTCAGCGAATCTAACGCCGGTTATCACTGCTGGAAAAGAAGAAAAGAAATCGTTAGGACGTTCTGCAATAGTAGATCGCATGCCAAGGCTCGAAAGTGAGTGTTTGCAGGTCGAGCGCGAGAGTTAGTAGAGCGATCGCTAAAGAGTGATGCAACCGTGCGAGGCTAGCCAACTCACTTCGAACCTTGTCGGACAAGTTATTTTCTAATACATATGCACGGAAAAACAGCACTTCGCAGCACAGTGTTCGGCAAAGTACTTTTCGGTCCGCTCTTTTATCACGTCTGCAAAGACAGAGTTTCAGACCACAAAAACGCCTTTTCCGTGCATGTGTATTCAAAAATTATTTCATTTAATATTGTGTAAAGATGCTCACAGAAATCGCATTTCGGTCCACGTCTTCCGGGAGGACACAAACACTCGTAGCGACCTACACCATCGATACAAGTTGCGCCATGGCCGCATGGATTTGAAGCACATTCGTTCACGTTGAGGCGACAGTCAGGGCCCGTGAATCCGGTAGGACACTCGCAAAGAAACCAGGTTTTACCGTTGATACATTTGCCACCGTTGAAACAAGGGCTGGGATTGCAATAATTGTTCGTGCTGAATTGACAGTGATCGCCTTCAAAATCTTCCGGACAAATACAAGCGAAGTGACTCCCTTTATTCACGCAAGTTCCACCGTTCAAGCAAGGACTCGATCTACACGCTTGCGCTTTCGCTGGAATGAGCAATTTACACGATTAGGTCAGGAAAAGAAAATTTTCAGGAAAATGTATTCTTAGGTATCATTACCAAGATGACATATTGTTCCTTCCCATTGTGGTGGACACTGACAGTAAAACGTATCGCCGTGATCAAAACACGTACCACCATTTTGACAGGTAAATCGATCGCAATGACTGCTTTTCAAGTTGCAACGTTTACCTTTCCAACCGTCTTGACATATACAGCTGAAGTCGGCCAGACCATCGACGCAGGTACTGTTATTTCTGCATGGATTTGGCTCGCACTCGTTCTTATCTAGAGAAAGAAATCAAAAATTTCAAAAATTTATCATCAGCAGTTGAACTGCGTTATACAAAAGCCGTTCAAGCGACACTCTGTCATTCTGCGGAAGGGTTCTCTAAATATGTTAAATAAAAGCCGTACCAGCGTGCCCTGTCGCTTGGACGGCTTTTGCATAACCCAGTTCAGTTTATATTTCACAACAAAATTTGGTTCAGATCTTACTTTTCGCGCATATATCTCCTTCCCAACCACTGGGGCAGATACAAATAAACGAATTCACTTTGTCTACGCAAGTTCCTCCGTTCAAACAAGGTTGCGTTTTACATTCGTTGATATCTATACAAGTTGGGGAAAAAATAGGCTCATGAAGACATTCATTTCAATTCTAGTAAAGTTGGATGCAATATGGTTATACGCACTTTCCAAACAATATTTTCCACTGAAGCCAGCATCGCAAGTACATTTGAAATCACCATCACTCAATTGCACACACTGACCGTGATCGCCACAAATTCCTGATCCTGGTGTATAAACAGCCAATGTACTATCATTTACCACGTTGATGTTGAGCGAACCGTGAGGTGGAACAATTAGGCAATTGTTAGCAGCTGAAAATAAAGATATAATTATTGTTGACGGAGCAGTACACTACAATGCCATATTCGGTCACTCCTAAATCTCTTTTTAAAAGGGGAAAAAATTTTCAAAATTTGAAACGGCTCGATATGAGGGAGCGCTTCTTCCAAAAACTGCCATGACAAGTTTCCTGAATTTTGTCTTCATTTCACCCTCAAAAGTGGAGTCATTTTCAAACCATTTCATTGATTCTACTCCGTACGAAAGATGTCCTCATTTCATCCCTAGAAGTGGGTGGATATTTAGGCCATTTTGTAGATATTGGACGTACATACATGATAAGGGATAATAAGGGTTCCGGGTAATTAATCGCCGGTGAATTAAACGCGGCCATTTCATCAGGGGGGAATTAATCGAAGTAGATGAATTTTTCTTCGATCAACTCCCCCCCTGATGAAATGGCCGCGTTTAAATTTCCGCGTTTAATTCACCGGCGATTAACTTGCCTAGACCCGATAATAATACATGTAGAACGAAGCATTACCGTCTTTCTGAAGCTATCACTACAAAATTCAATTTTTTAGAACTTTTCTATGTTTCCAAAAATTTTTTCCACCTATAGCTATGTTTTCAACGCTCTTTACAAGGGCTTTGAATGACAAGTTACTAAAACTTGATAGAGGCGCGCTCTACAACCCACGCACAAGCATAATGCCGTTTAATGAGCATTCTTATCATATGAAAAAGAAGAAAAAATTGGAAAATTAAAAAGGGTTTAGTGCCTAATGAGCTTAAAAAACTGGAAGCACAATCTATGACTGATGTACAAGTACAAAATTTGAACCTTGTTTGAAGATGATTATTATGAAATTCCCAATTTTTCAATGACTTTTCAAAGTGTTCTTACACACCTTCTGACAAAACCCGTAGTATCATCTCAATTTCGTATCCTTTCGTTCGGAAAGAAAAGAAGATATTTCAAAAACTGATATAGTATTATAACCTGATAATTTCGTCAGTACGTGAGTACGTTCGAATACAAGTAAAACAAAGAAACGATAACCAACGTTGGCGCTGGCGCTGTACAATACTGAACTAAACTGCTGATCATCGCAGAATATGCTTTTATACGAAAAGACTCGTGATTAAAAGACCAATAACGAGGCTGATAGAGGTTACTGTTAGAGAAACGATTCGGATTGGCCGATAGACGGTTATTAATTTTTGCTGATCATAATAGTTTTACGAGGTATAGGAGAATTCGTCGAATTTAGCACGATACGGCACTACTTCACTCGATATAAGTAGAACTGATTGCGAGCGAAATCAACTATCTGGTTTCCAATAGTTTGCTAGTTCGGTTCCCGACTAGTGCGTTCAATATCTTGCTCGTTATAGCAAAACCTTTATCTGTCATTCGTCGTCTCGGTTCCCGGTCGACGTTGTAGGAGATATCATCGCGAGTGTTTGGAATTGCCAACACTCTTGGTCAAAGCTGTAGTCGCTCGTTATAGCGAATTTGCAGTGTTAGTCGTCGTCTTGGTTCCCAGTCGACGTTCTAGCAAATACCGTCGCAGGTGCTTGGAATTGCCAGCACTCTCAATAATCGTCGTCAGAATAGCCGAGTATCTGTATCGGTTATAGTTTCCGGTTCAAGAAGAACGTCAAAGGTGAACCGCTCGATATAAGGAGGTGAAAGGTGGTTGGTGGTGGGACTTTCAGGGGTTATCTAATCCCGCTCCTCGGCGCTGTCAATCGCGCCTCAACTAGAGTATCATCGAAGAATATCCGAAGAACAGCCGTTGGAAATATACGGTCGTAACAATAGGGAATGCGCAACAAGACAAAAAATATGTAATACAGGTACTTGTGACTGCTAGAAGATGAACAGAGGTCGTCATTCCACATCTGTGTTCTAACGATTGGTTTGGATTCTTTATAGATTTCCCAGCAAAAATATAAGCGAACGAGTCGCAGAAAAGCGGACGATGCAATAGAAACAGGACAGCTTAGTACTCCTCAATATAATGTCAAATTTTAATTGAATAATATAAATACTACAGAAACGTATAAAATATAGTACAGTGTGAATATGTGCGACTCAAGCCAAATAAGTATCTATTCGTGCTGCTAACATTAAAAGGCGAATAACGATCGCGCGTACGTACTCGACAACAGGTGACAAATTGAGAGGAATAGCCTCACGCACGAGAAGCTAACTCCATCCTCGAGTGTATATTATGTACGCCTCGAGAGGTAGACTAATTTTAAGTACACTTACAATATTTTAATAAGCAAAGTGAAGACCTCCCGCGGCTAGAGCAGAAACCTGCTCGCAGGTGAATTCCCTATTTGCTAAACTTCATTGGCAAAAAAGATTTATTTCGTTTGAGGATCGCGACCGCACCGTACACTCTATTCTTTGTCATTTTATAATAATGTCTAGCGTAAAATAATAAATGATCGTGTATCGATAGTTCGTGTTTAGAGAGGCAAGCTCATATCGCCCATGTATTCCCATCAGAAGTACTCGATTTGCAAGACTTCGAGAACACGTACATAATATAGAAACACGGTCAAGAAACGACCATAATACGACACAACGTGATACGATGCCCGTACAGAATGCTGAAAGTACATGGGCAAATGGAATACTATGTTTTTTTTTCTTTCTCTCTTGTCCTTATTTCTTGCTCAGTGTATGAATCTCAAAAAAATCTTTCGTTTATGGAGGCTTATTCCTTTGAATAAGCGCGGATGTAAATGTGGACATGTGACGTTTCGACGTTCGACTAAATCCACAGTCCTCCTCTAGAGCGCAATAAGAATATTTGTGAGTAGATTCGTGAGAGAAACTGGTTCAAAATTCTTATTAAAACGCAATGTAAGGCAACGTTTATACCCTACAGGGTTTCACTGCACACAATATTCTATTTTTGCCTTCGCATCGTTTCGGATTTTTTTAGGGAGAGGACGTCAAGGAAACAGTCATTCTGCGATTCCCCTTCAGATTTCCAAAGAGAAATTCATTATACCAAAATGATGCGCCAATGTTTAGAAAGTTCCAAAACGTGGAGGGCTTTAGAAGAAAGTCGTCATCTCTTCACTGGTATTTGAATCTCTTACAAAAGTACAATCATGAATTTGTACATCAACATACACTTGAAATACATTAGCCTTCAAATATGCTCCGGACAAACTTGGAAGAGATTTAGTAGATTTGTTGCTTTTACAGCCCTTCACTCAAGTTTACAAAAAGAGAGGAGAGGCAGCAAAGAAGGGAGCGGGCTGGCGGAAAATACCAATCATCAACCACTCTTTCCTGTAATTCTATGTCAAAAACTACTTACCCCCGTCGCAAGGAGGGGCGATGCACTGTAATCTAGGCATACTACAATTTTTTCCTTGCCAATTTTCCGAACAGTGGCAGTAATAATCTTCCGGCATATTTAAACATTGAGCGTTGTTTTGGCACGGATTAGAATTACAATGATCGTGAGTTACCTGTTAACAGTCGTGAATTTTAATTAAATTTTCTATTACGTATACAATTATCGTGAGGCAACTTCTGGTCGAACCTACTTGACAGTTGTCTCCAGTAAATCCTACTTGACATATACATCGAAACCCGTTAACCAGATTCACGCATTCTCCGCCATTTTTGCAAGGATTTGATTCGCATTCGTCGATATCGGTTTGGCAATCTCGACCTGAAAGACGAAAATATATAAGTCCAGTCCACGCGAGAAGAAAGCCACTGTTTTACATTTTAAAAAAACAACACTTATTATAGATATTATAAAGCGAGTTTAATTATCGAGAACACCCACGATATCAACGAAGAATTTAGATGAATGGATCCGGACGAGGTAATGACTGGGATGGTGAACACTAATATTGTGTTGTTTTTTTTTTTTTTGTAAAATATATTAGTCTTTGGCGTACAGTTACGAATGAATGATTAATTATCGCAATTAATGGTCATTTTAAACCGAGCGTTGTTCTCTATTTTAGCCTTTTCTACAATCATCGCGAATAGACTACACTTAATTATATGGAAAAAACAGAGTCAATACTACGATTAAACGACAACTTTCTTACATATTTCTCCTCCTCTTCAGTAAGAGTGCATGATGTTACGAACATTTGCATGACTCCCACACTAATTTCAGTCGTGTCGCTCTTTTTGTCTTTCTTATTCAAGAATTTTTCGGAATTCTTCTAATTAAGTCGAAACATAATTACTAACCCACATATAATAAGAATGAAAGGCGATGCTATGTTTTAATAGATTTGACATTTTTAAAAATTTTTATTTGAAGGCTCTTACAACTGATGAGGGCATTTGCAAATAGAATGGCAAGAAAATATGATATGTGACGACAAACTTTTCGCAGGAGAAAGCTCACCCTGAATATTACGCGGGATCAGGACGTACCCAGGGGGATGTGCGTACCTTGAGACCTACCCATGAAATATAGTATACTCTCAAGTAGTCTGCATAATGAGAGATGGGGATTATGAAACGTATACATTTCTTCTCCTTTCTGGTAAACTTCGAATCTGGGACCTTCTATGTACAAGGCGGTCGCTCAATACAATCACCCAGTTTCTAGATTCCTCACCAAAATGAACGGGTTTTAAACGGAGTTGAATAAGGAGAAGCAGAGAACCTCGGGGTATAAGGCTTTTCCAGCGTTCCATATTGCATACATATTTGCCTGATTCTTATCAATATTGTGGGCTTCCTAACATTGATCTTATGGCATATAACACCGGAATGAAAATGAGTATGCAACCTTGCAATGCCCTTAAGATCAATGTTAAGAAGCCCACAATATTGGTAAGAATCGGGCAAATAAGTATGCAATATGGAACGCTGGAAAAGCCTTATTCCGGGAGGGCTTTGTATTGGATCTCATGGTGTTCGAACCATTGCATATCTTAGTTACTTGAAGGAGTTATTTTAATCAGGCTATACTGTATACACCGACCTCCGAGCTACAAAATATAGGTAAATGATAGGAGAAAGACTAGGGGCTAGTTTTACCAACTTGACTAAACGCCGTTTCAGCCCTGAGTTTAAATCACCAAAATCGGGCACTTATTGGTTCAAATCTTGGTCGGCTTAAGGGTATGCGTCGCTCCTGAAATCGAGCATTAAATATACATGGTACCAGAGAATCATTCTCACTACTCGAGTTTTTCCTAATTTTTTCGCATGTTCGTCAGAAAGGTTCAACTAAAGGCGCTATAGAAGAAGAATTTTTAAATTTCATTCCATACGGTACGTTTTTTATATCACTTCGAGATCATCAAAAATTCGGCTATTTTTAAACGTTGTAAAATTTTTTTGGAGGAAAAATTCGGATTTCTGTTTCTATACCGCCTCGAGTTGAACCTTCCCTTTACAACATTTGTGAAGATCGAAAGAATTGGTTGGGCAATGGAGTTTTGAGAAAGTGTTTTTCAAAGTCTTGTAAAATCATTCCTCAAAAGGACCACTCACGCACGCACGCCCGACTAGCGTCGCGTAATGACCGCTGGTATATGCAACTTATCGTACACTGTTTCGGAGTTCGTCAACGGGCGAAGCACACCCTTAAACCACGAGATGAGCGTTGCGTGTTCCGGTAAAACTGGCCCTTAAGAAAGTATAATACCACATTAAGAGCTCGCGGGTTCTTTAATGGAGTTAAATGAAGGGAGGCTGGAAGAGGAATTATGTCGAAAAAATCCTCTTCCATCCATATCCATAATGATTCCTTGTGAATATCCGCATTTACCATCTTCCTTCAATCACCTCCTCCCTCCAGGGATTCGCGGTCCTTTCCTATAGGCCTTAGGGTGCGTTCGCAACAGCCTAATGTATTGTGGTCTCCGGACCCTCTCATTCACAAGGTGGAACGTGCATCTGAAGGCGAAATATGACGATCTAATCTTGGAACCTGGTAGCGTAGTGGTTATCGCACTCGTCATAGAAACAAAAGGTCCGCTCGGGCTAGAAGATTTTTACTTCATAATTCCTCTTCCATCTTTATGTACACCCTTCTCTTTATCCACACGTCAAGCTCTAATCGCTTTCTTTTATTTCCAGTCCATTTTAATATTCTTCATTTGCATACCTGGCCACAAAAGTATCCCAAGAAACAAAAAGATCGGAGAAGCAGCTCAACAGGACCAACCTTTCATCAGCCAGCTCTCCAACCCCATTCATAAATACATCATCAATGCGTGGTTCAATCACTGGTCTAACCTCAAATCCCCTCCAAACAAGCTACACAGAATTAAAAACTCACGGGTTCTTTAACGGAGTTCAATGAGGGGAGTCAGAAAACCTGTTTTATGAGTATTATGGTGTATGAAACGTTGTATACCTGGCTCATTGAAGGGGCTAGGCCAATTGTTATATGGAGTATAGCATATCTAATTACTTCAAAGAGCAAATTTAATCAGGCTATCAGTGCTACCAGATGAGGAATTTATTGAAGAGGTGGTGCTTGAAGCATCTGGCTCATTGAAGGGGCTAAGCAGAATGATGTATAAAGTATTGCATATCTAGTTACTCGGAGGAGCTGTTTTGATCAGGCTATACTCATTGACTTCCAAGCTATGTACCTATGATAGGAAGGGGACTTGAAATACAGTATACTGGACTTCAACTAGATTATGAAGCTATTAGCTTGTGACGTCATAGGTCGGTGACGTCATAGGTCGGTGACGTCATAGGTCGGTGACGTCATGAGGCGGTGACGTCATAAGTCGTGAATCCTGGTCCACTTACAACATCTGAAACATACTGAAGCGGGACAAACGAGCGGAGCGAGTGAAGCCCAGTAATCTCATCAGCCTGAAATATACTAAAGTAGACTTATACTGGACCAGGCCTGACGAAAGAAGGGGGCAACTAGGGATGTTGTCCTTGGGCCCAGCTCTGCTAGGGGCCCAAAGGGTCCCCATTTCTAAGGGGAGAAAGCGAAAAAAAAAATGTTTGGGGGTCCCGCTGTGTTCCTTGCCCCGGACCCGACTGGAGATCTCGACTGGCCTGACAAAGACAGGCTTTACCCTCGGGGTTTGAAGTTGAGACTGAGAAACAAATCTAGTTTTAGGTTCTCAAGAATTTATAGCTCGGTAGGTTCTTCAAGATTCAAACATCGACTTTCAGCAAAGAATCAATTACATTACTTCAGACCACATTCCTTTGGCGAAATACTGCAAATCCACAACTTGAGACCCAGTAAAAAATGTACAATTCTGATCTAGAGAAACATCATATGTTAGACCAGACCTAGTGGACTTCAGTAGATTGAATTCCCGCATGTGAGGAGGGTTTGAAGTATTCAAACCTCTTTCTGGATAACTAAAAGAGAGTCTAATTTACTTTTTAGACAAAATTGAAAGAGAGAATTCAAAAGTTTGGAAGCAAGCACAACATACCATCTGGTTCTCGAACTTGAGACTTAGAAACAATCCAATACTCAGGTTCCCAAGTATCGACTGCTCAAAACCCAAAGACGAATTCGTGATTGGGTCAAAATTTCACAGGCTGTTGCTCAGAGAGCAAGAATTGCGGGAGACCCGCGACTTATGGCCGAGGGTTCAAGATTATTAGTTTACGTAGAATGTAAGCCTAAATTTATTTTCAAATTAGGTTACGATTTATCCTTTCTCGGTAGTAAATACAGGAAAATATACTGGTTTCTATGTGTTTAGCTTCCCTTTTTCTTTTCTTCAAGTCCCAGCGTTAAAGGTCAAGGTCACGAATTTTTCCAAGTCCCATAGAGAACTATAGAAGAGCCAGGAATTTCTCCAAGGTCCTATACTAGCCCATAGAAGGTCACGAATTTTTTCAAGTCCCAGCGTTACGCCCCACAGCGTTATGCTCCCCAGCGTTATGCGTACGCGAACAGAATTCCTCTGAAGGGCCCCAGTAAGTAAACGGATGGTGGGTGGCGGGTCTCCCGCCAAAAAATACAATGATTCCTTTGTCATAGAAGATTGCTACACAAAATGGGAAAGCTGTGATACAGACACGATCTACCCTCGGGTTCTCAAACTTTAGACTCAGAACCGTTTCAATTCTCAGGTTAATGCTCGAGACCCAAAGACGAATTCGTGCTTGGGTTAAAAAGATACAATTATTCTCTGTTCCGTTAAAACTGCTGGAAACAGTTCATAGGTCTAGACGGAGACCAGTTCTGACGGGGGGGGGGGGGATCTTGTCCCCCCTACTTCCAAGAGAAGGGGGCGAAAAAATATTTTGGGCGCCCACTGTGTTCCGTGCCCCAGACCCGACTAAAGCTCTCGACAGACCTGATAGTGAATGGTAATGAAGAAGAAAAGTAATTCAATCAAAGATGGGTACGGTAAGTGTTGTACGAATGGTAAGCATTTTTGATGGTGGAGGGAAGGCGGTACCCAGGTATGACTCTTTGTTGTACTTGACAAGTCTTATTAGCATTTGTTTTTGAAACAGCGCAGGCTCGTATGCTCGGATCGCCTACAATAGGGTTCCTTTTTTCTCCCATAACCACGCCTTCGAGTAGATGGTAATTCAACACCTTCGGCTTTTTGAGAGTAACTCTTATGTTTACCACATCCCTTATCGTGATTTAGGTCTTCGAGACATCGGAAAATATTTCTTCGCAATCACTCCAGCCCTGTGAAAATGATTCGCGTTTTCGAGGCGTTAAACGGATATTTGTCTTCAAAACATCGGAGACGAGTACGTCGTTCCGCCATTCTTATCTACATCTCCGACTGTAGACCTTCGAGAGTTCATTTTCACGCCCTACGTTAACCCTGTCCGGATTTTACAGCAAGTTCTGCCTCCGTACGCGCAGTAGAATGCCACTTGTCGAAATGAGACACGAAGAAATTTCTTCAAATAAACCGAAAAGTTTATTTTACGCTTGTCTTAAATCTAATAAGTTCACGCGTTCACGCACGATTTCATTCATTGTACAAAGCAGATCTGCTCTTTCACATCCAGACGACTAATTCATCGACTATTCTCTCTCAATATTCGCTCGCGCACATATAATCGAGTACACGAATGAAATATTGCATCATATCGTAGCTTCTTTTTCTCTATACTTATACGATTAATATCGAAGATCAAAATTGAAAAAGAAATGGAGAATAAAGAAAAAAAATGTCATCGTATATAATATTAATAGAAATAGAAATAAGTTACACGAAATCCAATTACCTGAATATCCTGGAGCGCAAGCGCAATAATAATCGTTTACTAAGTCAATGCAGGTGGCATCATGCTGACATTGGCCGAGACAGTCGTTGATATTCTGATCACAGTTCTTACCACTCCAACCATTCTGACATTCGCACACGTAATCCCCCAGCAAATTCGTACAGGAGATCGCATTTTTGCATGGTTTCATTCTTTCGCACTCGTTAATATCTGAGGAGGAAATTCAAAAAATAATAGATACCATATTACGCTCGGCACCCTGGAAGTATACGATGAAGATATTTTTCGAGCGAGTCGACCGACTGTCAAATTATTCCTTTGAGCCTGTTGCAATGGCCGCAGTACGGTCATGTTTATGAATGTAATTCTGTATAATTAACATCGAATATCTCGAACGTGGATTTTTTCCTACACTGACGATCGGTCGGGTGCAGTTTTAAGGGTTGTCCGCCCTCTACTTACCTTCTCGACAATGATCACCTTCCCAGTTAGACGGACATAAGCATTTGTAACCATTGATTTCATCGACGCAGGTTCCTCCATTCAAGCACGGTGACGAAGCACATTCGTCGATATCTGTAAAAGGAGAAACGAATTATAAGTTACGCATTACAAAATACAGTATAAGCTCGAATAGAATGGTATATAATTTCGAAAAATGTCCTAATGAATAGAAAAATCGGGCCTTTCTTTCTCATTAAATCGATGATTTTTCTAACTGTGACCACAGCACGTATTTTCCCGCTCGATTAATGTTTTATACCAGCGTTTTTTACATCCGTTTGTCTGTCGGATGATTCTTTTTCGGACTTTAATTCACGATTGTTTCTTGTACTCTGAAATGAAAAATATAAAGATGCTGACGTTCGATGAATCGCGTCCATGTTTGACGGAAATGGTTACGTTTTTAACTTGCATTCAATATCATGAAACAAATCATTTATTTTATGTTAATTTGTTCAGTCGCCAAAAAATAAAAATCATATAAGAGGGTTGTGCTTGGGCGTGCGTCAACGCAACAACAACATGGTACGAGGAAACGAAAAAAATAAGTAAAATTCAACATTTGGGTCCATTAGATATTCTTGATAAATATTACTTGCGACGGTATAATCGCGAAATGTGATACGTCCACTTAACCTTGACTCTGCAATCAGCTGTTTGAAAATTTTTATAATTCAATACAGAGCAAGAAAATGGGAGAAAAACATAAGCTAAAATCTCTTACAGAGACAAAGAGGGTGCCATTTTATTTGCCTTATCTCAGAGGATAAGTTGCTGACTGGCTTACCAACTCTCAGCTCGTTTGCCTCTCCGCTCCCGCAGTAGTGTTGCGTTATACTTTGACGTAATTATATCGAATATATCGACTTTTGATACGTCTACATCGGTTATGAGATAGTCAAAGTAACAGCTCCCTTCACCAGTATTTCTTAGCGTGTAAACCTATAGTATTCTGTATATCAGGCTAACTAGCTGATGGTGTTAGGCTGAGTAGATCACGGGTTTCTCTCGTTTGTCACCATTCTTAGTCCAGTACAAGTCTAGTATATTGAATGTTAACAGGGAATCTGTTTTATCTGGGGGTCTCCCAGAAAAAATGTCCACCGTCCGGGAGGTAACATGACCTTGGGACTAAGGGAAATTTTCCAAGTCCCCTCCTAAAGTATCATTGGATACATCCGATAGAGGTCCAAAATTTTTCAAGTCCCCCTCTTATCACCTATAGCTCGAAGGTTGAAAATTTTCCAAGTTCCCACCCCCACCCCTATCACATACATGACCGGCTGAGGTCAAAAATTTTTTCACGGGTGCTCTCCTATATCATAAATATATACTAGTATAAAACTAAAATAATACAAGGAGGAGTTCTAGCCTAGTTTAAGTCCAGCATACTGTATTTCAAGTTCTCTTCCTATCATATTATGTATAGCTTGGAAGTCGGTGAGTAAAGCCTGATCAGCAGTCATCTTAGCTGCCGAGAAATCCAGGCAGAGACGTCTGTTGATACATTGAAGCGCCCAGTTACTTGTGGGGTACCGCAGGGGTCGGTCTTTGGGCCGCTGTTGTGGTGCGTCGCATTTGACGGGATATTTAAGGTAAAGCTACCACCGGGTGTTAAACTTATCTGCTATGCGGATGACACACTGGTGGTATGCACTGCCGACACAACTGTAGCGGTGGAGAGCAGGGTAAACCGGGCCTTGGAGGTAGTGATGCGTTGGATCGAGTCGGCTGGACTCGAACTTGCAGCTAGTAAGACGGAGGCCATTTTATTCACGACCCGTCGGAAGTTCAGTCCACCCACCTTTCGCCTGCAAGGTGTGGTAATTGAGACTAAGAAGAAGATGAAGTACCTGGGCATCTGGTTTGACTCGACGCTGAGCTTCAGGCACCATTTCCTGATGGCAGCGGAAAAGGCAGGCCGGGTAGTTGGATACCTAAGCCGGCTGATGAGGAACCTAAGAGGACCGAGAGAAGCAAGAAGAAGGATCATGATGAGCACCGCCTTGTCGGTCCTCCTATATGATGCGCCAGTATGGGCCGACTTCATGAAGTTACCATACAGAAGACGAGAGATGGTAAAGATCCAACGAAGAGCTGCGCTGAGGTGTGTTAGTGCCTACCACACTGTCTCGACGGAGGCTCTTTGTATATTAGCACGTTCGCCGCCAATCGAGCTCCTTGCTGAGGAGAGAGCGGCGGTGTTCAAGACAAAAAAGACGACAACGACCAAAGAAGAAGCTTTACGGGTCAA
Source organism: Aspidiotus destructor (assembly GCA_035079395.1). Lineage (NCBI taxonomy): Eukaryota > Metazoa > Arthropoda > Insecta > Hemiptera > Diaspididae > Aspidiotus > Aspidiotus destructor. The sequence goes on along the minus strand of JAVHKZ010000003.1, from coordinate 576,959 downwards.
GCAGGAGGCCAGGCGCTCCTTGCGTGTAAAATGGAAAGCCAGAATTGCCCGGAGTGAGCTGGGCAAGTGGACAACCCGTGTACTTATACGCAACCTTGATGAGTGGATGGACCGACACCATGGCCAACTAAACTTTCACCTAACGCAGGTGTTCAGCGGCCATGGCTGCTTCAACAAGTACCTTCATGAGAAGTTAAGGAAAGTTCAGCAGGTAACGTGTTCGCACTGTGACCAAGGGCGGGATGATGGACCGCAGCACACCTTATTTGAGTGTGAGGCGTGGAAGCGTGAGCGGAACAAGCTTAGTCGGTCTCTCCAAGAGATCGGGGTAGATGAAGCGCTTGACCCGAGCAGCCTGGTATTCACCATCCTAGGTTCCGAAGAACCATGTTAGCAGGTGTCTGCATTTGCGGTCACCGTCATGAAGAGGAAGATGGATCAGGAATGGAATAGGCAAATGCAGAATCACGCTATGGCCTACTCGACACCTGTGTACCATCAACACCTAGATTTGCAGGAAGAAGGGGACGACGATCTTCCCGGAAGATAGATGAAGATGAAGAAACCCCAACAGCAATTTACTATATCTTAAGGTGATGTTGTTGGTGTGTGTTCATGTGTTTTCTGCGTGCCGGGGGGACACTGCAGCTTGGCGGTTGTCAAGCAGAACAGGGGGTTCGCCAAGGAGATTCTTCCAACACTGAAGTTATACCCGAAAGGGTCGATTCCGGTAATGGAAGAAACAAAATCAAAATGCATAAGCAACATGGACCCACTCCAACATGGAGGCTTCGGGCGACACTGCACATGCGACAAAAGCGATAGCCTGATCAAAACAGCTCCTCTAAGTAACTAGATGTGCAATGCTTTATGCACCAATTGGCTTAGCCCCTTCAATGAGCCAGATATGCAATGCTTCAAACACCACCCGTTCTAAGTCCCCTCTGTATCATCTTCCAGCATCGATAGCCTGATTAAAATGGCCCCTTCAATGATCCAGACATACAAGGTTTCAAACATCATGAGACTTATGAAACAGTTTCCCTGCCTCTCCTCATTCAAGTCCATTAAAGTACCCGTGAGTTTTGTGTTTTCCAACTTACTGAGAAGTCTACCACTTCTCACTTCATTTAGTAAGGCGACATTATTTTTTGCATCGAAAAAGTAAGCAAGTGATCTGCAAAGATTGAACTTTTAAATCTCCTACCTAACCGGGCAGATGTATGCTCCAATATCCTAAAATGCAGAGCTACAACGGCGTTATAAGTTAGCCTAGAGTCTAGGCTAACTTATATAAAATAACGACAATCGAAATTTTTAAAAGTCCCCAAAGTAAAGCCTGATATACTGTATGCTAGGCCTATTATAAAGGATGTATGAGACGAGGTCAAGGACATTGATAACGTCATCAGGAGAAACCCAAAAGTAGTTCCAGTTTCAAAGGCATAGGGTGTGTACCCGGTTTGCGACAGTCCACAGTTTGCGACCATGTTGAGTTAAATTGAGTTATATTAGCGCTTCTATGGAACAAATAATATTCTTTTCGAAAGCTGAGGTCATGTGCTAGCTTCTCTTGAAATTTTGAGCATTCTGTTCAGTATGAAGCGCACATGAGGCTGGGTCGCAAACTGGAAACACTTTCCTTACCATGTCGCAAACCGGGCACACACCGTATCAACTGCTAAAACAACGTTAATAAATGTTGAAAGCGAGGCCAATACTCATCCAGCTTCAAGCGACGCGGTCATAAAGGAGTATCTTTCTCTAATTTTTGATCTGTGACTTTTTCAAAATTTTTGAATAGATAATTTTGCGGTCGAGATCGAGTGGACATCCTACATTTTGTCATATAGTATCGTCAAGTCTTTGTAACGTTGATAGTCATGAACTATGAAAAAGATCGAGGGAGACAAGCTCAAGTTTTATTCAAGTTTTAAGCCGTAAATGAGCTTGAATGTATGTATTTTTTCATTTGCTCAAATAAACTACACATCAACTGAAAATTTGTTGCTTTGTTCAACTTCAAAGCTTTTAAGCTTAAACTAGGTAATCCCATCTTTTAGCGTGAAGTTTTGATTGCATATCTGGCTTATTGAAGGGGCTGAGCCAATTGGTGTATGGAGCGTTGCATATATAGTTCCTTGAAGGGGATATTCAAACTTTTAGGCTATACAAGCCATCAACGACAGCAAGAGTGCTGCAAGAGCTATGTGAGATGGCAGAGGATAACCCGTCTGGAAAGCCTTATACGATAGTGTTGAAGAAACTAAAGAGCCTCTCAGCAATGAGCCGTATGTATATGACGAGAAGAAGCGGGGAACCAGTTTTGTGAGGTATCTCTAAGCTATATATGGTAGAGAGGGACTTGGAAAAATCTCCAAGCTATAAATGATATAGGAAGGTATTCTGAGTCTTATGGCGTTTGAAGCGTTGCACATCTCATTGAAGGAGCTAAGCCAATTGATTTATTAAGCATTGCATATCTAGTTACTTGAAGGGGTTACTTCAAATTTCAGGCTATCTACACCGAACTCCGAGTTGTATATGATATAAGGAGGACTTGAACAATTTTCGACCTCCGAGCTTTGCCGGCCGGCCGGACGGCGGACGTTTATAACCCCCAATGATACAGGTTCCCTGTTAATACGAGAAGACATGCAGCCGAAGCAACTCAGGCTATCAAAATAGGAGCACAAAGAGCGTGTTGAAAATGTGTACTGTCAATTTTCTTCACTTCGCAAAAAAAAAACTCTCAGGAGGGAGGTAGTTTGAAGGCTGGAAAAATTTTACAAGATACGTCTCCGAGTCGGGCGAATTTTCATCTGTTTTCCTTTTCGAGTGTGCTCTCTTTATTAGGTATGATTTATCGAGCGGCGAAGTTTAGAAAAAAACCATCGAAGCACGCATGAGCTGAGCAACTTTTGAACCAAGTGCGAACTTTTAGAGAAAACTAAAAAATTTTCCGTCTTCCACACAATACGCAAATATTTCTGTTTTCTGTCTCTCTTTGTTATTCATTTTCCGATAGAATAAATAATTCAACATATAACTTATCTCTCAGGATCTCATTCTCATCCTCCCTACGATTGGCCCTCGCTCTTTCCTGCTGCAACAGACATTCTACGTATTTAAAATATTCGAATAATTTTGATTCGTGCGAACGAATGGTAAATGAGAATACTTTTTGAGTCACCTACGAATATCTAGTCTTTGTCAAACTACAGAACGATGGACGGTAGAAATATACATATAGAATCTATGAAGAGGGGGGTAGCAAAAGAATGAGTCCAGGACCAATGAAGAGAATAAACGAGAAAAAAAAAAAGCTTTACTCTAATACCAGGGAAAATAAAATAAATTACCTACCGATGGAAGCTGTTATTAACCGCTGCATTGGGTCTTGAAGGAAAATTAATTGGAGATTCTTACTCGTAACGCGCTATCTTTTTTCGTTTCGGTCCATTCGAGCAGATCAACTGCGCTGTAATTTACCTTTGGTATACAGTATACGAGTGTGTTACTCTCACGTGCGGCCAGAAATTAATTCGTTTCACGGGACGACGGCAGAAAGAGATAGCGAGAAGGTTTGGCTGGCTTACGTGCGAACATTGGCTACCTTATTCGGAAGATATGAGGAATAAGAAATTTCCGCGCTTATTTGTTCAAAAAAATTGGTTTATCTCGATGATATTTTATATACGATGTCCTTCCATCATTACCGTATTTATTAGCATTATTATTAAAAAATAAATTTAGATAAAGCGTCGCGCGTGTGTACCCCCGACGAGACGCTCAAACCGTTCTAATTGTGGCTATCACGACGAAGAAAAGCGGTTATGCTAATGAGCGTTTAAAATGCGTTACAATGGATCGAATTGTGAGAGGCTTCTTTTTTTACGTTAATAGAACGTTGAAAATCGATTTATCCTAATTTTCTTCTTTTTTTTTTTCTTTTAGCTGAAATTATCTCTTACGTGGAATGTTTCCTGAGAAAGAAGGGTACATAAGGCGCCGTAACAAAAACTTCCATCCGTTTGGATATCTGTCAAAGAATGCATCATTTCTCGGATGGAAATAAAAATAATTAATAGATAGTCTGCATATACATGTTACGAGCTGAACGTGTTCGGAAATTTGAAAAGCCTGATAATGTTTTGGAATGACTCATTTTTCGTTCAAATGCTCACTCTCGCTCGCACGAAATTAAGCGTGAAGTAATAATCGAGTATACCTGTATGATGTTCATCATGGAATAACATCACCAGTAAACGATATTTCATATGCCTAAGCGCCATATCCTCTTTCAAGCTCGGTTCTCTCGTCAGTACAGTACATTTAACGGCTCGTATTCTGTATTCAGAATTTCAAAAAGGCGCAATCTCTATTTGTCTTTATGTGAGTCGTACAAATGAAAACATATCAATCGTTAGAATGCAGGCTCACGTGTTTCTCGATCCGCTATATTCATTCATAGGTATAGATTAACGATACAGATACATTCAAATATTCTGTAATCGCCGTATTCTACTCGCAAATGCACGTAAAAATTCTCACAGAAGATTTCCGGGCATTTTCCAACCATATTTATGCTCATAAACAGATATACTTAATTTTCATTAGTGGAACCAAGCTTGCTTCGAAGATAGCGTCACTTTTACGGAAGAAGAAGACGGCTAAAAATGGTATTTACTACAATCAGCCAGAAGAACTGACACAGTCTAAGCTCAAAAACATGGCCATCAGTCGCGAACAAGTAATCTTTCAAATCATGAAATACCTGTAACGCGAGACCAGAAGCTCGAAAGAGAATCGGGAAGGTGTACTGTTGGACATTAGGTCGAATATGTACCAAACCGATGACAGAACGCAAGTAATGCAAAGGAAGGTCCCAAATCTGCAGAAGAAGATCCGACGGAACAACCTGATCTTGACAAGGCGGACGAAGGCAACACGATCACGACTATTCAGGCAGCTGTGGTAGGTATAGCCTTCATTATTTAGGCCTAATATATAAAAAAAACCAGACGTAGACTAGATCACAGAATGAGCTTTCCACAAGCTATTATCTTGAAATATTATTCAGAACTAAACCTCCAAAAGCCACTAGCTAACAAGATCTTCATTCATTTGGCTATGCCAGAAAGTTGTATCTAATTCTACTTAATAATTATACATCAATAATTGGTAGCTTTGAGCTTTGACCATAATTATTATCTTAATTGTGCATTCAGGCTCCAAGACACAGATGGACCAATTTTTTCTGCAAACAAGTTCCAAGGATAAAATCATAAAATCCAGAGTGGAAAAAGGTAACAAGACCATCAACTGGTTGGACCTAACACTCATTTAACACAAGATCTACAGGTAGCCAACGCCCACCGATACCATCAACTCAAACGATTCCAACCTCCCCCCAGACACACGTTGACGGTGATTCAAAACGACTTTTAACAAATAAATTTTGTCCAGAAGAACAATGAAGAGAAGAGAAATTGGGATAGTATAGCGGATCGCAGCAGCCAACGGCTACTCTGGATGCGTGCTTGCGGAAGTCCTTGGGAAAATGGAAGCAAAGAAGGGAACCCATCATCAACAGAGTGAGAAAGTACTCCGGATCGGTACCATACATGAGAAAGTGCACAAACAAAATTATAGATTTGTTCACGTAATGAACAGATGGAGGAAACGGACGAGGAAAGCTTGAGTGGAGCGTTCAAACTTAGTTGCAAATAGTGTTGGGAAACTCTAATAATGTTACCGGTTTAACCGGTTATTTGCTTGCTAAAAAACCTAAATAACCGGTAAATTTTTTGGAGTGTATTTGGATAAAATACCGGTTAACCGGTGCCCCAACAATGTCTGATCCGTTACATGAAAAGAGACCCGGTCAGTGATAAACCGATCAGCAAAATAGGTGCTTTTCTATGCCTGAGAAAGCACCTATTTTGCTGATTTGATAGATGATGAGAAAAAGTTGGATCGATGATTCAATGATTGGGAAGAGCAGTCAGTGACTAGGAGCGTCGAAACTGCAAGCCTGCAAGCCTGCAACTCGCGTGTTTCGAATTTTGGCATTTGTTTTAACGTTGTTTCGTTTTTCTTTTTTGTAATTTTGTTGCTTGAAGTTAAAAAGTCGAGTGCACGACCACAAGTCCACAAGGCACGTTCTTTGAAAGCTCAAGAACCCGGTATACCGGTTACATCAATTTCTGAATACCGGTATACCGGTTATTTGAAAATACCGGCTTTTGCCCAACACTAGTCACGAACAGTACAAAGGCATCTACATTGGCTAGACTGGGAGAAGGTTCAACATTAGGAGAAAAGAGCATGAAACATCAAAGGAGAATGCAAATGGCAAGTCACTGCTTGGTAAAATAAAGAACAGCTCAGTGGTAAGAGAATATTCAAAGTCATACATCCAGGAAAGCGCTCGAAGAGAAGGATACTGTGAGAACACAGAACAGATGGAGATTGAAAAGGCAAAGGGAGAGACGCCAGCCGTGTTAACAATGTTTGATAGTGAAAATTCTTTGGTTTGGTGAGCAGACAAGACAAAAAGAACAGAACCGACCTTACAGTATGATAGCAAAGGTAGCCAACTGAAATGCAGCACATAGGCAAACAAACCAATCACAACGCAGTATTATTGTAGCCAATCAGATTAGTGTTCTACTATTAAGACTAATGCTGATAGTGATGGGCAGTTATCAGTTATAAAACAAATTAATCGGTTTATTCTGGTAAAATTCAACCGAAAAACCAGTTTATTTGTGATGAACAAAAAACCGGTTAATAGAGCGCAATATTAATTGCCAAAATCATAAATTATTTTTCTTAATATTTAAATTACCGCTAGATTCGCAACTAGCCTTAGTGATAATTTGACAAATTCAATTTTTTCAAAGCACAAGGAAGCATCAAGCGGCCGATTGCCAAAACGTGCTCAACCTCAAAGTCTAAGAGACCTCTCCTCTTCTTTTTTTTTCAATTTTTGCAATTTTGAGAGCGAAAAACGTGGAAGACCTTAGCGCTCCTGGCGGAATTTTTTGAGAACTAAAAGCGATCCAAATAACCGCCAGTTAAGCAATTGACCGGTTTATTTGAGCGGTTTTAACCGATCAACCGGTTGTGATGATTATGAATAAACCGTTTAACCGGTATACAGTACACTATTGAAATAACCTATAACTGCCCATCACTATGCTGCACGCCTTGTTCTCCTGTAGCAATGCAACTAACGGTAGACTAGCACGCTCTATTTACACTTCATGACACTCAATAGGAGTTTCAATGATGATAAGTAAGGATAAAATTAAAGATCTTAGAAAGAATACTATTGACTTTGACGATTTCCGCATCACTATACTGTATAGATGTTGACCTTGTAATGACGTATTCTTTAGAGAAAAAGGAAAATATTCCTCTTTGTGAGTTGAAATATCCGTATAACTACATGAATATACACCTCGAATCATGCGCACAAAAACAACGGACTGTAGGAAAGTTAAAAGCGGAAGCCCAAAATGGCAATCCCGCTTCCTATCGGTTTCTAGCCGGTAGACAATTTTAGAACAATAAAAGCCTTTTGAGTCAAGATGACCTTAGTATTGTACTTCTTGTTTTTTGTCACACAGGTATCTTTGCTATATGGTGCGCTTTAAGAAGAACCTAATTAAACGGGAAGGTCTAAGGTGCACCGGAATATTTGACGATGGAAATGCTTCAAGACGTGAGAAATATTTGTCAGCATAATGGATGGAAGTTACATTGAAAGTGATCTGAATGCTTTCGATGCCTCACTGTGCGTTGAGTCTCCGAAACTTCCGACTCCATACCAGAAGATGAACAGTGAAAACATACCAACGTGTCCTTTTTAGCGACATTACCAATTATGAGGAAACAGTAGGACAGTCGCTAGATTAGAGTTTGTAGACTTTACTTCGATTTATGTGTACAAGAAATGCAGGATTCTCAAGACTCAAGAACAAAAGAAGTTTTCGTTATAAAAAGAGGACGGGAATGGAAGCCTATGATGACTTTCTACAAAACGCGAAAAAATAAAGTTCATGTTTTAGGTCTCGTACTAATTATGATGTTATCAGTAATGTGAAGGGAATAGTGAGGAAATAAGCGAATATCGCATTTTCCTTTCTATATGTCGTTTCTAATTTAGGTCAAGGTTATTGGGTCTACCCTCTCTTGATCATCCACCCCCAAACCTGTAGATCTCCAGATACAATACGGTGTCTACCACTGGGCCCATACAGCTTTACCAAACGTACATTACGGATTTTTCAGAGGTGCATGGGTTTGCGAACATCGAAGGATAAAATACGAATTTTTGTCTTAAAATCATTTCATCAATTCCAGAGCTAGTTTTATTAGTTTCGATATCGTTGTTTGTTGCTCCAGTGTCACTCAATTCTATGCTCGATCCAACTTAAGAGCTGCCCATAACCTGGGACGCTTGCATTACAAGACGGAAGTGAAGTCGTATGTATTCAAGACAACTTCCCTTCCGTCTCGTAATGCAAGCGTACCAGGTTGTGGGCAGCTCTTAAGTTGGATCGAGTATAATCCAAAGCACGTTTGTTCAGTTCGGAGTTGCTGTGGAGCCGGTTTACTGCGCTTCGAAGCAAAATTGAGCTTGCTACAGAAAAAATCTAGTAAGACCGGTTGAACTTTTCTTCACTTTGGCCTCACGCAGGAGGAGGGAGTCTTTCAATGTACGTATCGTTGAACGGAGAAAAAACTTCGGGAAAAACTACTGTAGACTGTAGTAAAAATAACATTTCTAGGGTCATTCCTACTGTAGCACTACAGTAGTTTTCACTAAATTCTTCTAAATTCTCTTGTTTCAACTGTAGTAAAAATTATTTCGAAGGCGCATTCGTCACTTTTTTACTACAGTTGACAGTAGGGCCTAAAGTTTTTCCGCAGTGTACCTGCGTAGATTGAATTATGCTCCGTGATGTGGATACGGGCACCCTGATGAAGTCAACTTTCAAGATGAAAATTTTTCTAAGTCCTTGAAGTAAACCAAGGTTATCAGTCTCGAGTTCCAAATCTATAGGTCAAGTCTCGAGGTCAAAATTTTTCTACGTTGACTCATCAAAAAGCTATAGTATCACTTGGAAAGAAAAATCGTCTTTCTTTTAAAATACATCTTCCATGACGCACCAATTTTGAGGACAGTGACATTGATAAATATTTGATCACGAATTAGCACTCTACATAAAAAGCCAACGGCCTTCTGAAAGGAATTATGGTTTAATACTTCCAATAATATACCAAAAAAATCTGACCCGTATATCATCACCCCTACACTAATAATTACTTATATAAAAGAAAGAAGATACGTCTACAATCAAGGCGGGTGAAACCCCTTGAGCTACGCTACCGATCTTTACAAAGTAGTAATATATTTTCCTTCCACGAAGTACTACTTTTTTTTTTTTAATTAATAATAAAATGGAGCGAACGTAAAATTAATATAAACGAAAGGTGGTTATTTTAGAGATTTAGGTTAAGATAGGGCCTAATTTTTTTCCATTCGAAGTGTTAACGAGTTTTCACATCTCGTCGTTCATCAACTGCTACCTCATCTCTATTAGGTGGTAAAAATTTTCTACTCTAGACCAGAGGTATATCATTCGCGGGGAACTAGACTGATTATTTTCCTCCAAAAATACGGTATATGACACAAAAAATAGCATAGAATTCAAACCTTCCTCTCGTATCATACGTTTTATAAGAAGAGCATTGAAAAATAGGTACTCGAAAAATAGGGCGATATCAATAACTAACAACGTCGATCGTCATCTTCCGTTTTCATTCGCACGAAGACAACGTGGGAATAACAGCCGATAATGTACATTTTTCGGAAGACCTAATCAATTCAAGGGAGGTCAAACCGAAGCTTAATAAAACAAAATTATGATTCGAGATTGTTCTTTACGATGATCATGAAACGAGTGGTGAGAAGCATTCCGTTCAAGTGTTTCGCAGCAGGATCAATAGAGGAAACGTCATAATCTAATAATTGCATCTCGTACACTCGGTCACGTTTCAATTTTTAATCGCAAAATCGAATCCCCATTTACTCAAACAAAGATATTGAGATGTTATCTGAATTTTTTTAATCGACTTCTTTATACCTATTTAAAAACAGCCACTGTCGGAACCAGATTCCTTCCCACTTTGAGAAAAATTTCGGCCCCATTTTATTTTCGCATCGTCTGCAATCCAACCGTTATACGATGATTCAAATATGGAAAAAAAAAATGCAAAATGAGATTTTACGGAACGACTACATCATTACAGAAAAAGAGAATGATCTAGAAAGAAGACGAGAACATAAGTAAGAAATAATGCTTCTAACGTTTGATGTGGCACAAGTAGGTCAAGAAAAAAACAAGAGCAATAAGCACGGAGGATGTTTCGATTCGGTAGATGTACTAATTTTCTGTTTGATTTTTCATTCTTCATTAATAAACAAGCCGAAATCACACAACTTCGTTGCTCACTCCGAGTGTTTTAATGCATACTCGGAAATCGTCGGCCAGACTAGAAAATTCGGAGTAGGAAATACGAAAGCCGTATTATTTACGACCCATCGGAAGTTCAATTCACCCCTCTTTCGTCTGCAAGGCGTGGAAATAACATTCAAAAAGGTTATGGGGTATTTGGGCCTCTGATTTCATTCAAGGCTGAACTCTAGACACAATTTCCTGGTGGCGACGGAAAAGGTGGGCGAGGAAAGACCTACGTGAGCAACCTGATCACTGACCTAGGAGGGCCGAGGGAATCAAGTCGAAGCATCATGATGAGCACTGCATTGTCGACTTCTCATGAAAATAGTCTACAGAGGGAGAGAGATGGGAAGAGTTGCGCTGAGGTGTGTTGACTCTTTTTCGACGAAGGCTCTTCTCGATGAAGAAGACAATGACTGATCAAGAAACTTTACAAGTCAATCAGGAGGCCAGCGCTCCTTGCTTGAGAAGCAGGATCGCTAAGAGTGAGCTAGGAAATGGACGACTCGTATGTTGAAACACAACTTCGACGAAAGGATGGACCAATACTATGGTCAGCTATGACTGCTTTAATTAGTACCTTCTTCAGAAGGTACAGGAAGTGGAACCGGCGACGTGTTTATGTTGCAATCAAGGACGCGATGATGGATCACGGAATGTAACGTGAAGGCGGGAGCCGGGTAAAAAATTGGGTCGATGAAGCGCTTGCTCGAACTAGCTTGATAGCCACCATGCCAAGTTTCAAAGAAGCGAGGAACCAGGTGTCTGCATTTGCAGCCACAGTACTAATAAAGAAGGTAGATAGGGAAAGGAGTAGGCTAATGCAGAAGCTCACCATGGCCCCTAATTTGAATACAGACAACAAGGACTTCACATGAAGAACATGAAGCATGTACAGGAACATGAAGAAAAGGGAAGAAGAGATTCCAACAACAATTCACTTTCAAGTAGTGTCTGTAGAGTGTGGTATAGTCTGCATACCTGCGGGCACGGTAACTTGGCACCAGTTGCCAGGGTGAGGGATTTAGCCAAAAAGATTCTTCGATCTGAAGTTGAACCCGAAAAAAGTCGATACCGGTGTTGGAGGAAACAAAATAATGCAGAAGCAGCCCGCATCTACTCCAAAATGAAGGATGAGCGGCTCAGCGGCTGTACATGCGACACAAGCAATCCTCGGGAATCAAAATTTTGTTGTGATCAAAATTTGCTCTCACTTCAAGTAAAGTGTTGGACAATTTTTATGCGTTCTAATGTGTTCCTAGGTTCCTGCTTTTCTTTTTCCCTGTCATGACTCTGCGTACCAGAACGGTTCTAGAGCCGAATGGAAATGTTGAGGCTTTTGTGGCGCATCCATTTTTCAAAAAATGGTGGCTTCTCGAGATTTCCAACTAGCACCTCTGATCAGATGATATCGGGGTGGTTGGAAAACGTCACAAGCCAATGTCTACGTGGAACGTGTCTAACGGTTAACGCTAGGAGGAGTATTTCAAAGAGTTCTCGGAAGGCTACCGCATTTTGCCATTGCTGCGGGGAAACATAGAATATGAACGCAGATATGAAACCTTACATTTTGACAGGCCTGACGAAAGGGAAAGGGGGCATTTAAGGATTTTGTCCCCGGGCACGGCTCTGTCAGGGGCCCACAGGGGAAGACGCGAAATTTTTTAGAGGGGCCCGCCGTATTCCTCGCCCCGGACCCGACTGGAGCTCTCGACAGGCCTGATGGAGACAGGCTTTACCCTTGGGTTATGAAGTTGAGACTCAGAAACAAATCTAGTTTTAGGTTCTCAAGAATTTATAGCTCGGTGGGTTCTTCAAGATCCAAACGTCGTCACTCGGCGAAGAATCAATTACATTCCCTCAGACCACATTCCTTTGAAAGAATACCGCAAAATCCACAACTTGAGCCCCAGTAATAAATGTGAAATTCTGATCTAGAGAACATGTCATGTTAGACGAGATCTAGTGGGCATCAGTAGGATAAACCACCTGGCTTACCATCCTCTTATCGTCCACTTTGTCTGCTGGACAATGTTGGGAAACTCCTGTAAAGAGTGATAGCCAAACGACTAGAGAGCTATTTGACGCTGCACATTAGATGCTGGGACCCGGCTTAAGAGGATAGCCGAGTCAGCAATTGGTACACGTTTGTTTTGCGCAGCCGTCAGCCTCGATATTAGAAATGCGTTCAATTCGATTCCTTGGGAGAGGATCTTGGAAGCCCTCCAGGACGCAAAAGTGCCTGAATACCTGCTCAGGATGATTAGCAGCTATCATAGCTATCGAGAAATCCAAGCGGAGCCGTCTGCTGGTACAATGAAGTGCCCAGTTACTTGTGGGGTGCCGCATGGGTCGGTCGTTGGGTCGCTGTTGTGGTGCGAAGCATTTAACGGGATATTTAAGGTGAAGCTGCCGCCGGGTGTTAAACTTATCTGCTATGCGGATGACACACTGGTGGTATGCACTGCCGAGAGGATTGTAGCGGTGGAGAGCAGGGTAAACCGGGCCCTAGAAGTAGTGACGCGTTGGATCGAGTCGCCTGGACTCGAGCTTGCAGCTAGTAAGACGAAGGCCATTTTGTTCACGACCCGTCGGAAGTTCAGTCCACCCACCTTTCGCCTACAAGGTGTGGAAATTGAGACCAAGAAAAAATGAAGTACCTGGGCCTCTGGTTTGACTCGACGCTGAGCTTCAGACACCATTTCCTGATGGCAGCGGAGAAGGCAGGCCGGGTAGTTGGTTACCTAAGCCGTTTGATGAGGAACCTAGGAGGACCGAGAGAAGTAAGGAGAAGGATCATGATGAGCAATGCCTAGTCGATCCTCCTATATGGTGCACCAGTACGGGCCGACTCCATGAAGATACCATACAGAAGACGAGAGATGGTCAAGATCCGACAAAGAGCTGCGCTGAGGTGTGTTAGTGCCTACCACACTGTCTCGACGAAGATTCTTCGCGTATTAGCAAGTTCGCTCCTTGCTGAGGAGAGAGCGGTGGTGGTCAGAGCAGAAAAGACGACAACGACCAACCGTGAGACTCTACGGGTTAAGCAGGAGGCCAGGCCCGTCTTGTTTGAGAAATGGAAAGTAAGAATTGCCCAGAATGAGCTGGGAATGTGGACAACCTGTGTGTTAATACGCGACCTTGATGAGTGGATGAACCGACACCATGGCCAACTAAAAACTTTCACCTGACGCAGGTGTTAGGCGGCCATGGTTGCTTCAACAAGTATCTTCATGAGAAATTAGGGAAAGTTGAGCAGGCAACGTGTTCGCACTGCGACCAAGGGCGGGATGATGGATCAGAGCACACCTTATTTGAGTGCAAGGCGTGGAGGCGTGAGCGGGGCAAGCTTAGTCGGTCTCTTCAAGAGAAGCGCTTGACCCGAGTAGCCTGGTATCCACCATGCTAGGTTCCGAAGGAGCATGGAACCAGGTGTCTGCATTTGCAGCTACCGTCATGAAGAAGAAGATGGACTATGAATAAAATAGGCAAATGCAGAACCACGCTATGCTCTACTCGACACCTGGGTACCATCCACAACCAGATTTGCCGGAAGACGAGGACGTCGATCTTCCTTGAAGGTAGAAGAAGATGAAGAAACTCCAACAGCAATTTACTATATCTTAAGGTGATGTTGTTGGTGTGTGTTTCAGTGTTTTCTGCGTGCCAGGGGACACTGCAGCTTGGCGGTTGCTAAGCAGAAGAGGGGGTTCGTCGAGGAGATTCTTCCAACACTGAAGTTATACCCGAAAGGGTCGATTCCGGTACTGCAACTGGAAGAAACAAAATCAAATGCATGAGCAACCCGCACCCATTCCACCAAGGAGAACGGGGCGGCGCGGCGCTGCACATGCGATATAAGCGAGTGGGCTTCAGTAGACTAAATCTCCACAACTGAGGAAACCGCGTCCTGGATAACGGAAAGAGACTCTAATTTCCTTTTCAGACAGAATTGAAAGGGAGTATTCAAAAGTTTAGACGCAAGCACAAAATGCCTTATGGTTCTTGAACTTGAGACTCAGAAACAATCCAATACTCAGGTTCCCTTGAATCGAATGCTCGAAACACAAAGACAAATTTGTGATTGGGTCAGAAAAATACTATCATCCCCTTGTCATGCCAGATTGCTAGAGAAAATGGAAAAGCTGGGATACAGACACGATCTACCCTCGGGGTTTGAAGTTGAGACTCAGAAACAACTCAATTTTCAGGTTTCCAAGTATCAATAGCTCGAGATCCAAAGAAGAATTTGTGATTGGGTTACAAAGATGTAAGATTCCCTGGTCAAAATTGCTGGAAATAGTTCAAAAGTGTAGACGGAGACCAGCCCTGACGAGCGGGGGGAGGAGAGGTTGCAACTGGGGATTTTGTCTCGGGCCCGGCTCCATGGGGAGGGGGCGGAAATTTTTTTCGGGGGGGGGGCGCTCGGACCCAACTGGAGCTCTCGACGGGCCCGGATTTTGAACATCATTAATAAAATAGATCTGCCATAAAGGATAGTTCGAGGAATCGAAAACTCAGATCACTTTGGATCAATGTAAAGGTACTGCTGAGGAGACTTGTAGGTCATAATATTTTACGTACTAATGCGTTATTTGCCTTGTTACAGAGCGAAAAATATTTCTCGGGATCGTTCTGCAGAAAAAATCCTTCGAAAACGGACATAAATAACAGATGAAAAAACTCCCTCAAAATAATTGCCACGAGCTACCACGGTATAAAAGATCTCACGGCACCCCAAAAGTTAAATGACTTTTAAAGATCCTTCAGTTAAATTTTATTAATTAATTTTCTCGTAGAACGATTTTGTACTCGAATAGATCGTGTACAAATGAATACTCGATTTATCAATTAAGTGTAGAATTTACTAAAAAAAAAAAAAAAGTAAAGCGCCAGCGTAGAGCGAGAGAGAAGACGAGCAACAAACGAGTATATATGAGACTAGTTGGTTCGGCAGTAATAAGAATAAAAAAAAAAGTTAATAATAGGTATGATGGTGTGCTGTTGTGAGTACGGGTTCAGATGTACCATAAGAACGTATTAAAAAGAAGGAGTATGAAACGGGTGAGAAACAGTACCAGTTTATAATCGACACGTCGGCCAACCTCCTTGAAATACGGGTGATCCGGCGAGATCGAACAGCCAGCGAAAATGAGAAAGAAGAAAAAACAAATCCTCCTGTCATTTAATTATAAAGAGATACCCACTGGGTTGCTGTATAACTATAAGAACCTTCTACTTTCCTATTTCTTCCTGTTCGGCAAGCCTGTCATTACGAACTGTTTTGATTACAGTTTTAAAAAACAAGCAACCCAGCAACTGGCTTCCACACATTCGTGCGAACTTCTTCGACTTTTAATCTAGTTTCGATACGATGCAATAAATATCGAGTGTTTTATACGTGCGCCTTTTCTTTTCCCCCTCTTCTTCAGAAAACGCATTAGTTCCCTGACCTCCTCCTACACCTAATTTTCTATAACTTTTTTTTTCTCTCTCTCTTCTAAAGAATGATACACTTCTTTTTTTTCGTTATTACGTTTTTTACGGTCCTATCGCCTCTGATTTTAGATATAGTCTCGTAATTGTAGATCAAATTAAGAGTCTCAATCATTGATATACCGTCGCCCTTCTTTGTGTAGATACCCTATCTATCTGACAATAATTTCTTCATTCTAAATATATGCTCTTATAAATCACGAATTGGTTGCCTTGGTATTCTTTCGTTATTGTCCAATAGATACCAATTCTGACGTTGATTCTTTATTTTATTCTTTCTTTTCTTCGGAATTAATATAGGAGTTCTAATGTTGATTTACGACGCCCACGAATAATCTGGGAAGAAGAATGATGACAAGTACGCACAGTACGCGAAGTAATACATAATAAAATGTAATAGCGGCTAAACGATTCATGCTAATCTTGTCGAGTGTACTGGGAATGCGAACGAGTAAAATATAGTAAACGATTTCACATTTAACATCTCGTGGATACAACTTTCACACTTGTGTGAATAAAATAATCGCGTGAAGTACTTATCCGAGATTTTATATTGTCACACACTTTGTTGACTCAATAATTTTTAAATACAATACAATTCACCCTAACAACGACCCACCTGCTCACAGCAATACCAATAAAGGAAGAAATGGATTATGGAATAACGAAAAACGCCGAATTCCAACTCCTTCCTAGCAGGGTTAGAACTTGGAACCCAGCTCTCACTTCCGAGGCGGCTGTCTGTGATATTTTTCACGCCGCCATATCCAGGTTCTTAAGGCTTTCGCACCAGCATCACGTCAGCTCAAAATCAATTCGCTATTTAAACCAGAAGTCGACCAGAAATCGACACGAATTCTGAATTTAGCTCCGCCCGATATCGACAGCAAATCGACTTAGAATGATGGGAAGTTGACTCAAACTCGACAACCTATCTTTCACCATCGACTCATCGACGACGTCAAAATTGATTCGACTCGCTCGGTATTGTGGATTGATGTCGATTTTGGGTAAATTATATGCCCCTCATCAATAAAAGACTTGCAATTGACTTTAAGCGTACAATTTGTGAGGGTTCCAGAATCAAGGTCAAAATTGAGACGACACTTGTTGATCAGATTTCGAAGTCGATTGAAAATCAACGATTCAACCACTGCCGCGTGCTGTCAAGCATAAGATAAGATTCTCAATGGTCCTCATTACATGATTATGACGAGACATTCTGTCTGCGAGACGCGAAGTCACCAAATATACGGAATACGCTTCAAAGGGGCAACTGTGCATCGCCTCCAGGTCGCCTTCGATTCGAGGTCGTTTTAAATATGATAGAAAATTAACAATAGACTCTCAATCGACGCGCGCCCAGCAGAGCAGTCCATTTCAAGTCAAACGAGAAAACTGGAAAGTCGACTCGACATCGACTCCATAATCCATACTGACGTCAACTTGATTTCGGTCTGAAATCACCAGAGAACTTCAAATTGACTTGAAATCGGCTCACAAGAGCTATTGATTCCAAGTCAAGCTTGGAGTTTGGAAAGTCGATTCGAAATCAATCTCTGATCGACGTCGATTTGCGGTCGATTGATCAACTGAAAATCGATTATTAATCGACCCAGCAGAGCTTTCGATTCCAAGTCGAGCGAGAAAGCTGGAGAGTTGACTTGAAATCGACTCCAGATCGACCAGCGCACTTTAGCCGAGAACAATAAATTGAATTATAATTGACAGATCGATAAGAAATTTGGAGATGTCGACTCAAAATCGACTTGAAAGCGACGAGACATACAAGTCGACGTGAGGTCGATTCAACAATAAATCGATGCGCGTTTGGCCAAGACTTCGGAAAAACTAAACTCTCGATTGATTCGACAACGATGGTCAACGCTGAGTATCGACCAAATCGACGTCATATTGATGGTCGACATGATTCATCGAGTTTTGTCGTTTTGTTACAGTTAAGGATCGAAATTATTGCTGGATTATGAATGGAATAAAGAACGGTCTTAAATTCTTAGCGCACTTCACAGTGGTGAACTGGTTCCAGCGGCCGCCTGGGATGCAAACAGGCCCGGCGCCAGGCATTTTTCCGGTGTGGTGCACGCCAAAAAGAATTCAACCCCCTCGGTTTCAGCTTCTCACTCATTCATGGCGTCATTTGTTTAAAGTTGATTTTTTTTTTTTTTTTTGAAAAAATCTGGTGTGGTGCACCGTGTACAGTGCCACTTACGTAGCGCCGGGCCTGGATGCAAAAGTTCTCAAGTTCAAATCCCCCCGGATAGAAGAAGACTTCTGAGCGTTCCTCAGTTTCCATGGTCCTCCCTGTCCTTTAACCACTATTACTATTCAAAAGAATACCCGTTCTGAATGAAAATGTTCGGTGCTACTCTACTGTGCGTTCTACCTCAATGAAACTATACTCTAAGAGTGCGTAATGTTGTAACATTTTCCTAGAGACGGAGGCCACGAGGAGGTCACCTTACACGTCTTCAAAAATGAACCACGAATTAGGTATCGTCAGAAATGTCCCAAATTTGTCCAAAATATTGTTCTATAAAGTTATGAAAATGTTTTGCGAACGTCTGCTTGGAAGGCATGAGGAAGAGGTCATCTGCAACTTTCCACTACAGGTCAGCCGTAAAAGCCTATGTGAGATTTGAAGCGTATGCATCGATATTTTGGCGTCTAATCATGAGCGTCTCACTTCCTTGTGTACCCCTGTACGACCGGGTGAACGTAGTTCTGTTGATGATTCCAAGTTCCATAGTTAGAATCCTCTGCTTGAGAACCGCGATAGGCGGACCATTCATTCGAGTGTATGACGGACCCTCGTTAATATTCTCACTTGATTATCGGTAGGAACTCATAACTTCATCACGTCATGCAAGTGAATCAGCAAGTTGATTCTAAATCATGGAGCAAGTTTCGGGCGGTTGAATCTTTAGCAGCAAGAACTTCAATTTATTTTAGAGGGGTCAGCATGAACAGCTTTTCTTGCATCGATGGATGAAGAAAGTCAGTAGGCTAGCTTCTGAAGATTTCCGATTTCTCAAGCGCAATGGACTGAAACCGCTAAATCAGTATTTTGGTATTCTTGTAACTGCTGACCCACTTTCCTCCCGGTTTGCCCATGTAGATTGAGAGGCACTCGCCATACGGAAGTCGATGAACGCCGGTGCCCTCCATCCTTGGTGCACAGTCCTTGAGAGATTTGAAACATCAGATACTTACATATAGTTGACGTAGCCTAGTTCACGTCCAGTATACTGTATGTCAGGCATTGACTTATAAAAAAATTCACGGGTTCTTTATCGGAGTTGAATGAGGAGAGGCAGGGAACCTGTTTTATGGGATATTTTGCCTCACGAGATTGTTACTTTTTCACCGACGTTGATCCCTATTAATTTCTGTTGTATTCTATTGCAGTAATATTATTATTCTTATTGTTTTCATTTCTCCATTTTATGCATAATATGTTCAGTGTTTATTTTCCCATACTGCGACTACTTTTCCACCCAAAGTTGTTCAATTGTCATTTGTATCTACTCCGATATGATATGTACTGGCGTTGATGGCATGTGAGAAAAACAATCTTTCTTGTACTCGCACAAGATCGTATATTTTTAAATTATTATTTTTCAACGAAATAAGTTTTGCGGTTCGTTTTCTTTCCTAATTATTATACCCTAATGTTCCTGCCAAATCAAAAATTTACCGAGTCATTGTATTTCTTTACAATATAAACTGGTTGGGAATGGTTAATTTGCGAGAAATATTTGTATCATTTCAAGGAGGAGGCTGTAAGGAGAGCATCTCTTGTCGGCATTGTAGACGCGAAGATTGACACAAGGAGGAATGGAAGACATGAAGATACGTTTTGAAACCGCAACATTGTCCAAACAAATTAAGTTTTTATAATGCAGTGTTTACGTATCGTCCTCTCATTATTCCAAACCGTGGGCGACGACTCTTCATCGTCTCAAATGAATAAAGAAAGTTATTAAAATAATACTCGAGTCTTAGGATGATGAACAAAACGGCTCGAATGAATAAGATACGATGCAAAGAGGGGATTAGGAAGAAGACAACAAAATAAAACAAGATTGACAGTTTAAACGGATTACGCGTAGGAGCATAATTGGTTTAACATTCTATTGCGGACTATTATAACGTTTCGTATTTCTTATATAGCATGTACTTCTGTTGACCATCTTTTTTTCTTTCTTTTCTTTTCTTTACTGGGTGAAGAAACTAAACGAAAAACGTATCAAGTAATGTTGTTCTAATAATGAAAATAATATCGATAAGTGAGTTTAAGGAAAACAAGTTCATATTATGACGGAATTACATGAATTTAGCATTGCTGCGTGTGTCCTTTTCAATTTCTGTTTTATTGTTGCATAGGTAGTGAATCTGTTCGATTCACTTCTTCTGTCTTCATTTCCCTATGCTTGGTTTCCTACCTGCAGAGTGTCGTCTGTATTTGAATGGTATACAGGTGTCGAGTTGGCCATGGCGGCATAACTCCTTTCCCTATCTATCTTCTTCTTCTTCTTCGTAATGATTGCGAAGGCAAATGGAGGCTCCTGATTCCATGTTTTTTTGGGATTTGGCATGGTGGCTGCCAGGCTACTCTTGGAGCAAACGCTTCATCCCTCCTAATCTCTTGCAGTGACCGACTAAGCTTGCCCCGTTAATTAGCTTCTTAACGCTTCATACTCAGACAAGGTTCGATCGCTGTGGTCCATCATCCCACCCTTGATCGCATTGCGAACACGTTGCCAACACGACTTTTCTTAAATTCTCGGAGAGATACTTGTTGAAGCAGCTATAGCCACTCAACACCTGCGTCAGGTGAAAGTTCAGCTGACCACGGTCTTGGTGCATTTACTCATTGTGGTTGTGCATATCAATGTACAAGTTCATTCTGAGCGATTCTCCTGATTGACCTCTGAAGTCGTTGTCAAACACCACCGCTCTTTCCGTAGCGAGGAGCTCGATTGGTGAAGAACCTGCTCATTCGCAGAGAGCCTCCATCGTGACAATGCGATAGGTACCAACACACATCAGCGCAATTCTTTTTCGAATCTTTTATATGTTTTTCCCTCTGTAGGCTATCCTTATAGAAGGTCGACAATGCGGTGCTCATCATGATGCTTCGACTCGCTTCCCTCGACCCTCCTACGTCAGTCATGAGGTGGCTCACGTAGGTCTTTCCTCGTCCACCTTTTCCGCTGCTACCAGGAAATGGTGCCTGAAGTTCAGCCTTGAATCAAACCAAATGCCCAAGTACCCCAGAACCTTTTTGAATGTGATTTCCATGCCTTGCAAACAAAAGGGGGGTGGACTGAACTTCCGATGGGTCGTAAATAAGTATTTCCTACTCCGGGTTTTAGTCTGGTCGAGGATCTCGGAGTGAGCAGCGAAGTCGTGCGATTTCGGCTCGTAAGTAATGAAGAACAAAAAATCAAACGGAAAATTAGTACATTTACCAGATCAAAATACATTGGGGAAACATTTTGTACTCTTGTTTTTTCTTCTCGATAAGACCGTTAGATTGCCTAGCACAAGTATTTTCTTACTTATGTTCTCTTCTTCTCTCTAGCTTCGATTGTCTTCCCCCAGCCCTCTCGGGATTGTCATCAGGCATCTTAGGTAGCTTACTACCTTGTACGGTATTTTCCCCGGGTATCAGGAAACGGCCTGAAGCAGAGCTACCAGATGATGTTTTCAAAAATCCGTATTCACCATTTTTTCTACACCTAAAAACAGATTTCTACGAATCTATCACTAACGATCAGAAGAAAAGGATCTCTCAAACGTGTAACTTCGGCTCTTTTTCCTTGATAGACTCAATATCATGGAGGACTGTGGTATCAGCTTGTGAAGACCAGGAAAAAAGTATCTCTCGTATGAGTAATTAAGGTACTTTCCCCTTGAGCATAAGAAATCTGTATTTTACACAAAATTCAATGAAAAATTTTGTAGATCCGGCAGCACTGGTTTGAAGTTCAGTTTTGAGTTGAACTGGATTCTCACGTGCTTCGTTATCGTTTTGATCGTGATTTCCTCATTTTACAGGAAAAAGATCTGCGGACCGAGCTCTGGACGGGTTATGAATAATAGAAACATTTCTCACGAGATTGGGGGGGGGGAATGATGACAGATCGATTTAAAGGAAGGAGAAAATCAATCTTTATTAGAGTGAAGAGAAGAAATTGAGCTTTTCCTCGTTTCGGTGCCCCTCTTGGGTACGTACTTGCAGTTAAGATTCAGCGATTTTTGCTACTAAAGAGTGCATCATGGCTATACTCGTTTGATCAAGAGACCAAATTTTCTATTGTTATAACGATGATGATGATAATTATAATAATTTTTTTCATTGTTATTTGTATTGCGGTCAAGTCTTTGAACTGCTTAAAACATCGACGCATTCATTTCTCTTTTCTTCGCGACTTCTTTTGTGGTTGTATACGGCTTCACAATGTGGTTTTCTACCCGAAGTTTTCTTTAGTCCGCTGTTCAAATTATCATTGATGCTTCCGTATACGAAACCGCATCATCTGCTACCGTGCACGCTTTCACAGATGTAACCGATAGACTGTTATTAGGATCCGAGCAAAGTGTGGCCGAGAGTGTGCTTTAATGTTTGCTGATGGCTGCGTCAGTTTTAATATACGCCCAAAATTTTGCGGTTCTTTCAATGGATGGACGAGTGCCCGCTAGCCTTTTCATAATTAACAATTATCGACAATGTTTTTATAAAATCATTTCCGAAAGCGAGGAAGAAAAGATACGAAAGAGTAACATCTCCTTACACCTTATTAATTTCATTATGAATTGTAATGTAAAACCATCGCGCGTCTTATTCACACTACTTGAGGCGCTTTTGCCGTTCGAATCACTGTTCAGTACTTTCAACAATCCGCCTTCCGAGACCACCCATTTTAAATGACCGTTTATTTCCAGTTTCGTAGTAGTTTAAATTAAGTATTGGTATAAGTTATACCCTTTCTTTCTTTCTTTTCTTTCTTTTGATTTATTTTTTCGTTCATTTTCGTCCTCCTTTTTTTCTTATATTATATTTTCTTCATCTTTCTTTTTATTCACATTGTCCGACTAAACTTCTATTAGCGCTACCAGATGCAAGCGAACTGTGCCCTATAATTTAGTAAACTGGACGAGATAATTTGATTTTCGTCTTTTTTTCTTTCTGAATTTTTGTTGATGACGCGAATATCTTTACATCCGAATTATCAAATCGATGAGTTTGAGGAAAGCGAATAATACTTCATTACGGAGGATGATGCGATATAAATTCGAAGCTCTTTTCAAGAGCATTCAAGGCGTTCTCACCCTTTCCAATCAGTAACCAACGTTCGTCCTTTTCTGACACATACATCGATAAAGTAAAGAAATTTGATTTGTTTATTTTTTCATCAACTTGATAATACGCCAAAGTAGAACCTGCAATAGTAGCGTGCTAAATTGGAAATAAAAAAACCTATGGTCTGTACGTTTTCCAGCACGAAATAAGGGTGGCAACTTAGAAGTGGAGCCTACTGAGTGAAAAATTCATCATCGACTGGTTCACTTGAACCAATTTTCTTAATTATTTGATCTCCCCATTGAAAGACACAAAAAACGGCGGCAATAGACTTATGATGATGATACGGACAGAAATAATCAGAAGGAAGTACTCCGACTCTCGTCAAAATTGCATCAATATACCCATTGGCGACCACACGTCGATGTCAATATCCGGTCGATTTCGAGTCGACTTCTCCAAATTTTTCATCGACTTGAAAATTGACTGCTCCGTTGAGTCAAGTTGATTTGCAGTTCTCGGGTTGTGCACGCTCTGTTACATTGATTTCAAGTCGATCTGTGGTCCTTTGGTAACGTACGCTGGTCGGCTATATCGACGTTGACCTGGAGTCGATGCAGAGTCACCCCCTCTGAAGCGTTCTGCGTTTTTGGTGGCTCCTCTTTTCACAGACAGAATACATCATCTCAATTATGTAACAAGGACCATTAAAAATCTCAATTATGCTGGACTATTATCGACGTAGATTTTTAGTCAACTATAAAATCCAATACCATGCGTCGCCTCATTTCTAACCTCGATTTGAGGCTCTATCTAATTGTGCACTTGAAACCTACGAAATTTTGACGTTGATTGCAAGTCTTTTGACGAATAATAAGGTAACCCAAAACCGACATCATCAATTCATAATACCGTCAGAAAACTCAATTTTGACGTTGACGATGACTCGATGAGTCGATGGTAAGAAGTAGGGGTTCATATTGAGTCGACATCCAGTTATTTTAGATTGATTTGCGATCGAAATCGGGATGAATTAAATTGTCTCGTAAATCTGTATCGTTAATTCGAGAGATGCGGTAGGTTTGTGCCCTTTGGTCCCCCCCCCCCACTCTTTAATGTCTGTATGACTTTTAATCATGTCCGCGACGACAAGAAGAATTCAAATAAGGAATAAATTACTGAGACTTCATTTGAGAAGAAAAACCATTCGCGTGGATTTGTGATATCGTCCAGCGAAATAATCCAAACACCCAAAACGCAGATAAATATAAAATTCGAATGCTTACTAGTGCTGCAGATGCTGTCTGCCCAGCCGGATGGACAGATACATTGGAAGTGCCCTTGTGTTTCTACGCAAGTTCCGCCATTAGCGCATGGTGTGGTTACGCACGGATTCACCACTATTTCACAACGAGATCCAGCAAATCCCTCTGGGCATTGACAGTAGTACTGATCTGGAGCATTATTACTGCACGTGCCTCCATTCAAACAAGGTTCATGAGTGCCACAATAATTCAAATCTGGAAAAAAAAAGAAAAATATATTCATAATAGGTCAATCTCAATGAATAAGGCAACGATCAACAACTGCGAGCCGCTAGATTGCGAAATTCAGAAATACACAAATTTACATTATTACATTACCAAAAATCGACAAATGAATACCAAAAATCGACAAATGAATACGAGCATGTTTGGATTCCACAACGAGTTAACTTTATTATCTTGGTGCCCGAATAAAAAAACCAAAAAAATTGTCACATTGCTATCGACGACCCATGACTTGCCAGATCTTAATAACTCTGTCCGGTTACCAGAAATGGTAGATTTTTACTATCAGACAAAGTGTGGCATACATGTTTTCGACCAACTATGTAAGAATTATTTGACTTCTCGTAACACAAACCAGTGGCCATGTGCAGTTTTCCATGGACTCTTAAATGCGGTGGGAGTAAATTCGTATGTTCTTTGGAAAGAAAATGTAACTAAGCAGATGACCTCTGAAAGAAAGAGGAAGTTGCCTTTTAGCCAGAGAGAGCGAAGCAATTGAGACCAGAAAAATCAATTTGATGAGAAAAGTATTTTTGCGAAACCTTGCACAAAAGCTGATCCAACCAGCTCTACAGAGAAGGTACCATGAAGGGAGCAAGTTTTTCCTCACAGATTTGATTGATCTTATGAAAGATGTGCTGGATATAGAAAAAGTAGAAAAAAGGGTCAAGATAACAGCTGAAAAAAGGAAACTTAGGAACAAAAGGCAACTTCTTCAAAAGGTTCTTCTCAAAAAGGGGAACAAAAGGTAACTTCTTCGAAACGTTGAAAGGTCCTACCCAAAAAGCCAAAGCCGTGCTCGCAGACTGGTAACACCAGATACTAGGGCTAGATGCGACTTGTGCAAGAAAGAAAAGGCATCCCAAGTCAAACAAACACGAAGGTGCTTCAAGTGTTGCTAATATATGTGTGACGAGCATGAGCACCAACTGTGCCTTGATTGCTCAAATTTTGTAAGATCAAATAAAAATTGTAGTTGTGCACTTTCATCTTTATTTCTTGTGCAAGTAGGTTGAGAGAAAGGTGAGGAAGGGAGGGATGAGGGAGAGGAGATGTGCCAATACATGTGCGAGGTACATGAACGCCACCCCTGTTTGGATTGCTGTAGGTAAAATTAATGAAAATTAGAAGTTGTGCACTTTATCTTCATTTCTTGAGAAGAAAGCTTGAGATAAAGGTGAAGACGGGAGGGATGAGGGAGAGGTAAAAGGCCAATATATGTATGAGACACATGAATGCTGTCATTGCTTGGATTGTGCAAGTTAGTATAATAAAATAAATGAAAGTTGTAAGTTGTGCACTTCTATCTTTATTTCTTATGGGGGAAAAGGTTAAGGGAAGACTGAGGAAGGGAGGGATGAGTGAGAGGGGAAGTGCAAATATATGCGCGAGACACATGAACACGCCGCCTCTGCTTGGATTGCCCAATGAAGTATTATGAAATGAACAAAAATTTGAAGTTGTGTACTTTTATCTTCATTTCCTGAGAAATGAAGGTTGAGAGAACAATGAGGAAGGGAGGGATGAGGAAGAAGGGAGATGTTTCCCTTTGAATGACCACTTCAACTCATCTAAATAACCACTTCAATAGTTTTAAAATCAAATCAGAATACTTGCTATAAAAGAGCAGTGGGAAACTTGAAGTTTATAGATTGAGTGCACTACTCATGTGCCAATTGACACAAATTTGTGCGATGGTTTCATACCTCATAATGAATGGTCTGGTGCGCACGAGTTGAATAAAATTTTGAAAAAAAAAAATGAATCAGAAAATTTTTCTGACCCAAATTTGAAGTTCTTTGATCAATCAAGATCTTTCACTTATTTCAGTTTCTTGCAGAATAAAGGCAAGCCTTATGTGCGACAATGAGGAAGAAAAAAATTGAGATGAATTTCCGAGGACGAGGCTGTTTGTAAGGCCCCAAGAAGACGAAAGGAAGGAAGTTGCTCAAGGAGATGACTTACAAAACTTTTTTATACAAGGAGGAAAAGCATATAGATGTTTACAATTCAAGATTGTTGAAGATGAAATTCCGGGAGGGGGTGGAGAGGATTGTCGGAGATGGTCTCGAGCATTTGTCACACAACAAACTGAGAACATTAATTTTTCCTCCTTTACTTCTTAATTCGCTCAATATCTATTCAAGTGAACTTTTGATCTCCAATAAAGTTAAGGCTGAGCCAGCACAAACAATAAAAGAATAAACGTCTTTCTGTTTCCAGCGGAGAACCCACTTCTGCAGTACATCTCGAAACATTCAAATGATCCTGACTCAAAGAGAGACTATAAAACGAAAGAAGATTTGAAAAATCAGGGTCAGAGAGAAGCGATTGAGGCCATTATTTAGATAGTTTTTACTTTTTGGGTAAACTAATCAGGGAAAAGGCAAAAAAATGACCAAAAAGACGGCTAGCCATAACTATATTATAAAAATTCAAAAACTCTTTTCATTTTTCATTAAATTTTAAGAATCTTTTCTTAAAAAGAAGTGCAGGGATCCATTTCTCTCAATTTTTCATTTACCTAATTTTGAAAATCCCAAAAGAAGCGCCGTAAAGCATAAAGAACAAAATAATTCTCTCAATTTTTCATTCGATTTCAAAAAAAACCTAAAAGAAGCGTAGGGACTAATTTATGTAGCGCAGTGAAGCACAGGGAGCAATTTCTCCAATAATTTTCATTCAAAAATCTTAAAAACTCCCACAGGCAATAATGGTCTACTGTGAACGTTTGGAAGTGAGGAATGTGATTAGAGGGTACCATCAGAGATATGAACGTAACAATCCAAAATTGAATGAGAGTGCACCTAACACGTCTATAGCTCTTTCCAACGGTTGGAGGAGAAGGAGACCAGGACAAATGTAAAACTCAACGGCACGATTCAACACAAACATAGCACAAAAGATTCCATCCATATTGGTCTCGGAAATTCCTTTCATTTTCCAAATTTACTTTTACATACCTACAGCCCCCCTCCCCTCTCAGCGATTCAAGGAAAGAAAACCAGTGCAAAAAAAAATTTTGACGGCACAATCCAGCACAAAAGTAGCGCAAACGATTCAGTCCGTTTCAAGTCCGAAAATTGAAATGGGAGGTTGCATGTGGACAATGCAAACGAAAACCTGGACGACACAATCCAGTACAAACATAGCACGAAAGGTTAAGCCCGGTTCTGGACCAAAGATCAGAATAGGAGGGGGGCTGGCAATATGAACCTGTTCAGTTCAATCTCGTTGACCAAGAGTAATGCATCACACTTATACGTATTATAATACTTGTCTCGATTTTATACTCTTCTCCTTTTCTTTCCACTTCAATTTCGCAAGGAAACTTCCTGTGTGGCTTTGAACATGAGGGATGACTGTTTAGAATTGACTGATCAGGGCGAGTATTTGATTTCTCTATGACCAAACTGCGGTGTCTACAGGACAAACGGCGGATAATTGTTAGAAATAAAACTGATTCCTCGTCAAACAAAATGATCCTAATAATTAGAGGAAGTTCGATAAAGTTAATCGAAACAAACAATCAGTACTTTCAACCGAACAGAAATGAAAAGAGGGTTAAGTATTGAAGATACCACGTGTTCTGAAAATAGGAGAAATTTAAATTTGAGAAGTTCAGTTTGTTAGTACTTATTCCCTTCTATGTAGTCGAGAAGTACGAACATGTAAACTTTTTTCTTCTCCGGAATTTTAACGCTAAAGATTCGTAAATGAAGTTCAATTAAGTATTTCGAGATGGTGAGGTAACAAGGAGAAGCGCCAATTATCGATTTTATTCTCTGCTGTTCGTCGATTGTCGGTTTCTCAAGAGACTTTTTTAATACCATCGTAGCACTCAATACCTGTCGTAGAAGTTATTTGCTTCTTCGTTCTATGTTTTACCATCAGTCTTTCATTAGCTTCGTTCTTTCCTTTTCTCGTTAACATCACATACTGGTCTAGACCATACATGAATAGTGAATACAGTATAGCGTGTTCATTGTTTATAAACAGAATAACCAGCAACGTATGCAAGTATGTAAGAGTGAGACAGCAATGTGCCAAGAATTGATACTCTAAAAACTTCTTTTAACAAAATCGATACGAATCACAACGAAGGTGAGAGAACAGGATTTTTCCTCTCTCTCTCTCGGTGGTTGCAAATAAAAATAGAAAAAAAAGTAGCCCCAATAACCCGCGTTTTTAAATTAACGAGAAAACGACGGATTAATTAGTAGGTTCCGTGACCGGTTTCATTTAAAACTGGAATGCAATATTTCGACCAACACGAGGGCTTTTAAAGAAAGAAAGAGAGACAGAGAGAAGAAGAAAAAATAATAAAATAAATCTTCAAAGCGCGATTAAAACTCTTCATTACCAGCAGACGCAGCATTTATTCCGGAATAGAAAACGTAATTAAAAATACGTCCTTTCCGAAATGATTGTAGTTTAACGCGTGAATCTCGAACTAGAAATAGAATGATTCACGTTTTATTTCTCGTACATTTTCCTACATAGATCTTCCTTTTTCTTTCTAGTGTTTATAATGAGATAGGAATGACGAAACACGAGTAGGCGTACATTTTTCTTAATACGAAGATAGGTAACATTAAATCTTTCAAAATGTGCTTTATGCGCGGATGAATTTTTTTCAACGTAAACACTCTTGAGGATGGTTAGTTGTGTTGTAATATTAGGTAAATAAAGATAATGGCGTAGCTAGGGGTGGAATAAAGGATGAATTTTTCTCTGACTCCTCGCGGTATGAAATTTACTGATGAGTATCGAGGAGACCGAGAGAGAGAGAGAGAGCATTTATCCTTAGTCCATGTCCCTGGATCTGAGTTTGGCTACTTGCCCAACTCACTCTAGGCAATTCTTACTTTCCATTTCTCAAGCAAGAAGCGCCCGGCCCCCTGCTTAACCCACAGAGTTTCACGGTTGGTCGTCGTCATCTTTTTTGCTCTGAAAACCACCGCTCTCTCCTCAGCAAGGAGCTCAATTGGGGGTGAACGTGCTAATACACGAAGAGCCTCCGTCGAGACAGTGCGTTAGGCACTAACAAACCTCAGCGCAGCTCTTCGTTGGATCTTTACCATCTCTCGTCTTCTGTATGGTATCTTCATGGAGTCGGCCCATACTGGTGCACCATATAGGAGGATCGATAAGGCGGTGCTCATCATGATCCTTCTTCTTGCTTCTCTCGGTCCTCCTAGGTTCCTCATCAGGCGGCTTAGGTATCCAAATACCTAGCCCGCCTTTTCCGCCGTCATCAGGAAATGGTGCCTCGAGTCGAACCAGATGGCCAGGTACTTAATTTTCTTCTTGGTCTCAATTTCCACACCTTGCAGGCGAAAAGTGGGCGGATTGAACTTCCGACGGGTCGTGAACAAAATGGCCTTCGTCTTACAAGCTGCAAGTTCGAGTCCAGTCGACTCAATCCAACGCGTCACTACCTCTAGGGCCCGGTTTACCCTACTCTCCAATTCTCTCGGCAGCGCATACCACCAGTGTGTCATCCGCATAGCAGATAAGTTTAACACCCGGCGGCAGCTTCACCTTCAATATCCCGTTAAATGTGACGCACCCCAACGGCGGCCCAAGAACCGATCCCTGTGGCACCCGACAAGTAAGTGGGCGCTTCATTGTACCAGCAGACGTCTCTGCTTGGATTTCTCGGCAGCTGAGATAGCTGCTGATCATCCTGAGCAGGTATGCGGGCCTTGAGGGCTTCGAAGATCCTCTTCCAAGGAATCAAATTGAACGCATTTCTAATATCGAGGCTGACGGCTGCGCAAAACTGACGCGTAGCAATCGCTGACTCGGCTATTCTCTTCAGCCGGATCCCAGCATCTGATGCGCAGCGTCCAGTTTGAAAACCCCACTGGCAACTAGAGATTACATCTCTTTCTATCAAATAGCTCTCTAGTCGATTGGCTATCTTTCTTTCCAGGAGTTCCCCAACATTGTCCAGCAGACAAAGTGGACGATAAGAGGATGGCAGGCCAGATGGTTTATCCTTCGTATCGATCAGCGCCAGCCTGACTTTCTCCATCGCACAAGGAACAGTCCCCAGTCTATCGACTGCTGCATCCACCTCCTCGGTACCTAGGAGGGATATACCATCCTCTTCTACTATTGGTAGCGTCACCATTGGTGGTGGGTGTTGCGGGAACAAGCCGTCAATGATTTGTCCCACAACATCCGACTCCACTCGGCTCATTGCTGAGATGCTCTTCAGCTTCTTCAGCACAATCTTGTAGGGCTTGCCAAATGGGTCTTCCTCCACCATTTCGCAAAGCTCTTTCCAAGCAGCACTTTTGCTGTCTTTAATGGCTTTCTCCAGCCTTTTACGGGAGAGCTGGTATTCAGGTGCAACCGCCCCCGTCCCTTCGCGGCCACTACTATGCTGGTTTATCCGGCACTCTCCACTTCTTTGGTAGAACTTGCCTGGGCATGGCATAAAGATAGTATGAACTAGATCCTATCATACGAGATTATACTAGCTAAGCTGAAGCTAAACTGAGTATACACTGAGCGGGGGGAATTTGTGGAGCGAACTTGCAGAATTTTGAATCACTCACGGAGTAACGAGGGTGAAGGGGGGGGGGGTCGCGGAATTTCGAATTAGGGGTCGGAAGCTCAGTCAAGGCGTGAATTATATCAAAGAATGTTTCAAGCTAATAGCTTTTAGCGGGTATGGTCTAGCATAAGTCTTCTAATAGCTTTTGGGTAGCTCACTAGCTCCACTCGTTTGCCCTCCTCCTTGGTCTAGTATAAGTCTTTTGTAGAATATTTTAAGCTAATAGCTTTCAGATATTTCAGGCCAATAGCTTTTGGGTAGTTCTCTCCTTGGTCTAGTATGAGTCCTGTTCAGAATGTTTCAAGCTAATAGCTTTTTGGGGGCATGAACGAGTATAACGGAAGCCTACAGTATAAGAGAAGCCTTCATATCATAGTTTCTGGTGATATGTAGAGTAGAATACGCTTGTCGATGAGGTGGGAGTATCAAATATAAAGCTAGTATAAGCCTAGTACACCAGCAGTTTACTGCACAGATCAAGGAGAGATCTAGAACGCGCGCATGCACACTTCAAAAATTACCTACTATCTGAACTAGTGTATTATAATTCAAGATCAATAACTCCACCACATTTAGCTTTCATCAACCAATCAAAATCGAGCATCGGAATCTAATGCTTTCCATGATAATTCGCTGACGAGGCAGATCGCACATTCCATATGTATTGGCCAATCAGCAATAACTTCTCATTGCAGCTGTTTTCCGCGATAGTGATTGGCGGATGAAAACCATACACCTCGATCTGTATATAAGTCGGATCGTTTTGCTAATGAAATCAGTTCGAATCCGGGAATGAGGGAGTGAACTAACGGTCTGGAAATATTCAGGACCCAATTTGGACAATTTGTACAGTTCCAAAATAAACGTAGACGGAATCGTTTGCGCTAGTTTTGTTCTGGTACCCTAGCCCTATCAAGTCGTTATCTTCAGTCGTAAGTTCATAGTGTCTGGCTAAGGTACCGAGTTTGATTACTGCGGTTTCAGGCGAGAGAGGGTGTGACACAGAGATGTTGGTCTTCCTTTACGTGGCCGTGGTGACAGATCGACAAAGGCCCCGCTTTAGCTCAAAGAGGGTGAAATTGCGAAAACTCTCATTGTAAACGGCAGAAGTATACAAATTTACAGAGAAGCCCATCTCCCACAACTGTACTCGAGGAGGGAAATCAGCTTCAACCCCCGGTCAAAATGAAAGAGGGCAAAAGCCCAAATATTCGGGCTTCGATAATTTTCCCACAAAACTCTGTTTCATTTTGAATTCACAGCAAGAGATCATCTTTTCCCTCGGCTCATCTCAAACAGATTCTCGTTATGCTTGGCGACTAGTAAACTAGATTTAAATTATTTGCCTAGAATGACGACCATTACCATCATCCCCAATCTGAACGAAGAGAGAAGCTAATTTCTTTCCGTAAGTACACTTCTGGCACACAAGCTTCTATTCGCAGTTCATAACGAGAGCTTTCCCAATTTTACCCGGTTCAATCATAAGTGGGACCTTTGTCGTATCCGTCACCGCGGCCACATAACTAAATCTAAATAAAATGTCTGTCGTGACGGAAACCAGTGAAATCCTCGGGATAATTGATCGAAAAATCCATCATTTTTTCAATCGTCGCCACCTGACGACGGGCTCTTCAGTCAAATTAACACCGGACAATCGAGAGAATCCGGTCTACAAAATACTATTCGTTCCGCCTCCTATTCAATTCATACACGAATACATAATAGTCGCGGGGCCTAACGACGCATGACGTGGACGTGACGTTTCTACCCAGAATAAGTCCAGCTTGAAAGCACGTATACGTACGTATAGCATCAACATACCGTCGAGAATGTTGCGCGAAAAATTGTATCGATTAGTGATGCCGTCGGTGGGCAGTCCTTTCTCCTATAAATAAATATCATTGGCTGAGAACTTTGTCAAATAAGCTTCGGATTTTCTTATTTTTCTCTCTCTCTCCACATTCTGATTTTTTCTATTATCATTAATTTTTTCCACAAACTCTTGCACTTACAAAGGCTGCCTACGAGTGATTGGAGTATACTCTTATCAATCTGCTGCGGTCATGAGGACATCAGTTAAGTACAGCTTTCACTTTTTCAACTCACTGAACACTTATACGGTTAGATCTTCCCCAAAGACTGATCGAATATTATTCGTATGATGCAACGTTACAAGTCTGTATACGAGTCCGACTCGAGTGGCACTCCAGTTTTTCTTATAATATCGTGACCGTCTCGTTTATTCATACGTTCAACTTTTTTTTCCAGAAATAAATAAACGTTCTTTTCTGATATCGTCGCGCGAGAATTTTTAATTCGCGTGCGATTTTCTCGACTTGAGCGTATACCGTCCGCTCATTTTTTGTTTCCCTCATTGGTATTTACTGTGCATCAGCAATCGCATTCGTACGCTGATTTTAACTGCTTTCCTCACCTCTAAGCCCTTTGAGCTCTGTCACGACGTAGAAATCGTTCTATAAAACATATGTGTCTTGCAACCAAACATTTTACAGTAGTGTACCTAGATTACTCTATGTACACACACGAATCAGTACGATACGAAAAAAGTAAACAGAAAAAAAAAGTCCTGGTCGACTTCGCCATAGATGCACATGGAAGGGCACGCCCGAGGGCTCTTAAAACTCGTACAGTTCACCGCCGTCATAATACTATTTAAATACTTTTGTCTTCGACATTAATGTTTTAATGAAATTGAAAGTGAACAAGATGTACGAGTTCAACTTACAGACCTATTTGGATGGAGTTATTGTATTACATAAGAACATGAGTATATGAATACGATTATTATTATAGTGTAGGAGAAACGCCTGCAGTCAGACAATTCGATCTTCCATCATCCTTTCTAACCCCTATGAGTTATTCGAATCTTTTCTGGACGAGTCGTGAGACACAAAGATCCGCTGATGACGCGAAAATAAGAATGAAAATTTTAACAATTAGGTGAAAGAAAAA
This sequence comes from Aspidiotus destructor, assembly GCA_035079395.1. Classification (NCBI taxonomy): domain Eukaryota; kingdom Metazoa; phylum Arthropoda; class Insecta; order Hemiptera; family Diaspididae; genus Aspidiotus; species Aspidiotus destructor. The sequence continues at coordinate 542,504 of JAVHKZ010000003.1, read as the reverse complement.
TAAATTTTGCAAGTGGGTTACCAACCAAGAAAAAAGAATACGTAATACCTAAAGTAATTTGTAATCAAAATCTACTTTCTAAAAGGATATTGGTTAAAACAACATTGCTTATAGTGGGTGGAGGGGATTTCTTCCTCACAGTTAATGGAGGAGGGCAGAGAACTTATTTCCTTAGTGTGATCGATTGAAGAGCACTCTACACTCTACAGCATAAAATAATAGCAAAAAAGCTACCAGTATAGGAAACCTATGCAGTATATAGAAATTCAGTCAATTTCCTCTCCATCAGATTACACGAAAATGTTGTTTTTTGTAGGTACCTGCAATGATTAATTGCAAGGGCGAAAATTCATCTCACTTTCAATCTCAATATCGGATTGCCCATTCGGAAATTGACGACAACGGATTCAAAATTTATGTCGATTTTCAGTTGAAACTAAAATTTGATACTAAAAGTGAACTCAACTTGGATTATTTAAAATGAATACTCAAAAAGGAAAGTAAAACATACAAAAAATCGCGGAAAAATTAAACGACGAACGCTTTCGGTTCATAAAAACTATCTTCAGGGACGAAATGAAAGCAACTGACAAGACGGAGGAGAGGATGAAATCGTAAGTCGCGGTGTGAATCACATACAAGTTCGATCAGGCCGTCTTCCGGAATATACGTCTTCAGTTCCGTAATTTCATCGTGCAGTATTGAGGGGACGAATTATTTCTATGTGTTCAAGGGCCTTACGCTTACGGTAGGAATTCTCCTTATGGAGGAGCCTTTCCAATCCCTCTCGGAAACTGTGACCATTATAATTCTAATGGTCGGCGAAGACTGATTACCCCAGGTGTCCCTTTTCCCAACTCTCAGCTTCATTCTGGCGGCTGGTCTAACCAATATAAAAACCCGCACAATCCTTACTGTCTATCTTATAAACACCGCTCATCTCATCAACTGGTATAGGATCCTTCAACCTCACAAAAAACCCTCTCACAGTGGCAGGGTTGTGAAGTGCTGGTCTGAAACCGAACCCTATTGAAGGGAGAACTTCCCCAGGAAAGGGAGGCTGATCCAGCGCATACGACGGTCAATGATCGCGTCTCTAGGGAGGGAGGCGGTTGAATCAAGAATTTTCTTGGTGGTTTTCCTCCGAACCATCACGTCAACGTCGACATTGACCCTATTCACTCTAGCCAGGTGTTTCATGATTAACAATTCTTTCTTAAAGGCAGCCTGACTCAATGGAATACGAGTCAGTCTGTGGACCAAGCTATTAAACGCTGCCATCTTATGAGCAACAGGGCAGAATGAAGCTCCGTGCACTAGAACATCGGTCGTAGTATCCTTCCTGTATATTCCAAACTCATGCATACCCGATCTTACAGAGATCAATAAATCAAAGAAGTTGATGGAGGTTTCCCCTATTTCCAAGGTAAATCTTATGGAAGGGTAAAGGGAATATAAATACCTCAGAAACTCAACGAGGAGATCTGAAGAACCAATCTACGCGCACAGAACATCATACACGTACCTATGCCAATAGTAAATATGACTCAGTAGCACCTGGTTTGAGGAAAAGAGATTAAGTTCAAACTTCGACATGAAAACTTTGGAGATGATCTAATAGGGATCTCTACTTCATCAGGGAACTTGAAAAACTTCTTTTCGAACTTAAAATAGTTAGGGCACCAACAGATATTTGGAATATCGAGGAATTCTTGAAGCAGATTATGAGGGATATTGGCCTTAACAAGTATAGACCGCCCACACGCTGCATAGTAACAGCTTTGGGAATATTTGGGAACAAACCAATGACATCAAAAGAACAGATGATCGTGCCAGGGGGAAGACTTACATCCTTCAAACTATCCGCCAAGGAGGCCGAGCTCAAAACTGAATGAGGCAATTAAAAATCAACGCAAGACTTGAACCAACGGTCCAAGAATTTAGCAAAGAGAAGAATTAATGAACGAGACCACAGGTCGCTTCGGGGTATTGTTTTTGTGCACTTTAGGAAACCCGTAAAGGAGAGGGGTGTGGGGTTAGGAACAAGGTAGGCTTTCTTCATCGCTGTGGTTTTGATTAATAGCCAACTTGATTATGGAAACTGAAATTCTTGCTCTCTTTAGCACCAGATTGCTGGAGCACTTTGTGGACTCCTTAGAAGCATAAGCGGATTTCTCCATAACCACAACAGTATTTCCCTTGTCCGCCTTTGTGACGATTAGATCTTCCTCTTTGATCTTCCTTTTTAAACCTTGGATCACTCCTCCCAAATCTTTACTCATTCGAGGGAGGGAGTATTACGGACTAATTCAGCACATACTTGTTGAGTATTAACTCCAGGACCAATTGGCACAGTGAGATCCGCAACAACATTTGCCAAGGTTTCATCATTCTTGAGAGGAGGCAGACTAAATTTCAAACCTTTCTCAAGGAGGGCTGTTTCTTCACTATTAAATACTACCTGAATATCATTTATGAGGGGGCCTTCATTATCCCCGTCCTTGGCCAAATCAACCTGTTCCTTCATTAAGGAGGATAACTTCTTCTTCAGAATCCTCTCAAACTTGGGACACTTTTCCTTGGCATCTTTCAGAAACTGATCTTCTCTGCACCATTGGTGGGTTGTTATGGATACCCATATTTTCATCATAATCACTGAACGCGTTCGTCCTATGAGAGGTACTGACTCTGAGTACTTTCTCATTTTGGTGTCAAAGGTCTCCTTCTTTACATCCATTTTCTCGAGGACTCCTTCAACCGCGCTTCTGGAAAAGCCGTTGACTGCTGCAATCTAGTTAATCATCTCAATTTCTTTCTTCTTCTTTTCATTGTTCTTCAGGAAAGAGATTGCTCGGCAGCGGCAGGTCTAAATCGCCGTAAACTCGTGCCTCAGAAGGTGGCAGAAGTCGTTTTGGATGATGATGTCGGTTTGCGTAGGCTTCCTGGGGATTTTGTATTCTGTAGGCTGTGTAAGTCCACATAGTTGATGGTCTTAAGGGCTTGTCCGTCAGTAGGGATGCAAATGATGATGGGGTAGCACCTTGTAAACTAACTAATGAAGTAGGATTCTAAAATTGGGACTTTTTCATCTCAATAAATTTCACTGATATGTAGCAATGGAGGAGGTGCTGATAAGAGATAAGTTCGAAACAGGGGAGGGAAGAGCTCGGCTGTTGTTAAATTTTTTTGCCTTAAAGAGTCGTAAGTGGCTGTCAGAACCGAAAATCCAAGTTACAGAGAATAGGGAGAAAAAAACAAACAGAAAATGATGAACGAAAAAGAAAATTGAATTTCAACAGAGTAAATGATGGTGATTTTTGTGCTGCAGGAATTAGCGTCAAGAAGTGACGACCTCCGCTTATTTCTGTTGGCGTGGAACAATCCTCTTCTAAGTATAATTACTTTTTAAACGACGATCACTATAATATAATCGACATACAAGATAATATCGAAAAACACCTCGTTGTCATGAATAATTTAAAATTTTTCAAGTAAATGTAATTTCATAACGGAATAAACAGTTTTTTTTTTTTCGTGTTTCTCTGTAAATGTCGGATGATGCCGAAAATTTGAATTTCAATGTCGGAAGGAGTCTTTATTATGGTGCCGACAATTTCTGTCTCTACTGATTTATAATTTCTTCTCCGCCAACCCAAATAATTTACGAATTCTTCGATGAAAATCAGCCTAATTTCAAACCAAAATTTATTTAGTGTTTTTTAAACAAAGGCCACAGGCAAAGTATAACGATTTCAACCACCATAATTTGATACAAAATTCTTAGATTCTTAGAGCGAACTGAGATTTTCGTTGATTTCGGCGTTTTCATAAATTTCGGTATTTTTTGGCAAAATAAAAATTTTTGTCCTGCATCTCATTTATCACGATTAGACTTTTATGTCTACTTCTATCGATTAAAAAAAAAACAAATACCGAGTATTCTGGTCTCTACTTCCAAATAATAGTAATAGAACTTGGGAATTTCCTTATGAATGTTTGCTGTTCGCCTCGAAAAGAGACTCTGACAGCAGTTTCTCTTTTTCATGCGTTTTCCCTATTTTCAAACTCAATCCTTACAAAAGAGATCGTTACGTCATCAAGGAAATTAGGAGAACGTTTGTTCACATTTCTAGAGGCGGAACAGAAAAATTAAAAACTAGAAAGATCTTGGGAAAATGTTAACATCAAAGAGAGATGTAGAAAAATTTCAAGCTCAGATTACGTCATCGGAGAACATGGAGAAATTTGATGGAGGTAAAGACTTGAAAAAACCGTAGATCACGAGCTACACTGAGGGAGAGAATTTGGAACAAACCACGTTAAGAACCTGCCCGCAGTTTACGTCGAGTGACGGAATAAACTCTCCCAATAATCCCTCGAGATTTGAGGGAATAATCCGGAGTTATAGAATAACTCGGTATTATACAACCAACCCTCACTGTATCATCAAGAACGAACTAGGTTTCGATATGTGGTGGCTGGAGGTTCGGATTTCAACTTGTGACTTTGTATCAAGAAACGACGAAGACGTCAACTCAAGAATCAAAGGGGTGAAGTGGCTGACAATGGAAGATACTTGAACAAATGACAAATTTTAGTGGTACACATGTAGAAAAAAAAGACTATTGACAGCTGTACATCCATGAGACGAAATTCTCAAGAAGACCAGAGTCTACGAATTCTTCACACGACACTTGGTATTAGATCTTGATGTCAACTCAAAATTGACTTCAAAATGGCACTGAATCGACCATCACTGAACTAGTTAAGCATGGAGAGACGGGGGCGAAGATATTTGACACCTAGGCTGAATTATAGTATTATACCTTCAATGCACTCCTCATCGCTCTTAATGCAATTGCTATTTGCTCGGATTTTTTTTCTGAACATTTCCAGACAAACTTACCCCAAAATTCAAAACACGTGCACTTAATGATTTTGGATATTTCATAAAAATATTGCTGTTTTCTAAAATAAGTGAACATAAATTACGCTGGTACTTACCTCTGTCGCAAAGAATACCGCCCCAATTAGTGTTGCAGATGCATTCGTACGGAACATGACAATACCCGTGCTTGCATCCGGGATAAGTTTGACATTGATCGCAGAATTCTCCACTCCAACCGGGTCTACATCTATCACAAAGAATGAAAAGTTACATTGTATGAATATTTTTGTTATACGAGTCACGACGATCTGACGAGCTGGATCCGACAACTTTTTGTTCTTTAATTTAAGCCTACCTACGCAATTCGAGTATAAACAAAAATGACGACCCGTAGTCTTGAAAAAAGAACACTCATCTGATTACGCATTTGTCGCATATAGCGCAGAGTATACCCAAATTAAGAGGAAGAATAAATCGGATAATATTTGGTTTTTATCGGAGCTCGCTCTCGTCGCGCGGGCATGTGCTGAGTCATCTGACGAAAAACTAGGCTTGCGGTCACGAAAAGGATTATTATAATACCAGCGGCAACGTCAGCCGCCTCCGGCGCTCGTGGCATATGAAAGGAGGGAGAGAAAGAGTGGTGAAGAGAAGTTTTCTCCTGATATTCAATATCCATTTGCTAAATCCTCATCCAACATATGAGAAATCAGCGATATACACAAACCGATAAAATACATGGTTTCCAAAAGAAAAGAACGAAAGAGAACCAATATATAAAACAAACTAGGAGCAAAAAATACAATTATGTACTACTAGCGATAAGTCGCCCGTCATGAATCGCACATTGCGGTATGCGACAAAATTACCTAGGACTTTGGCCTCGTGACGTCCTCGCGACATAGCCCTCCATTACAAATCTCTTCTCTCTTTACTTTTTACACATTTTTTGCTGATCAAGTCCTTATTGAATACTGCCCTCTCTCCTTCAAGGAGCAACACTGTATTGCACAGATTGAATTGATGGGCAAAAGTACATTTAGGAATTCTTTACTGAGTGTTCGGCGCGTTTAATCATTTCGGTATCTTAATTACAGCTGAAGATATTTGAATATTAATTCATTTTTTTTATAGTTTGTTCTGCCTAGAAGTGGTATCGGTCGTCTTACAATTTTATGATAGAGGGTAGACCGGCAAACCATGGAGGCGGAAGATAACACACATAACACTCGTTTTCCGACGAAAAATACGAAGCAGGTATATCGATACATAATTAAACACGTTCACGACATTGATAAGATTGTAAATTTTTGCATATAGTTTCTATCGTTATATTTAGGACTCAATTAAAATCAGAAGATATAGCAACTATTGATAAAGTTTGGAAGCAGCTGGATAAGAAAGATAGAGAGAATGGTGTTACAAAAACTCATAGTTTTGTTTGTACTACGTATAGGTATTTGTACGATCATCGTAATGACACTGCAATTTTCGACCTGTTCACATAAAATTTTGTCACCGAAGTTTACTCATGCTCAGAAAGAGGATCAAGTGCGTCTAAACTGTAAATCACCCACACAAAAATATGAATTTAAATAAAACAGCCCGAAAATACAACGATAAAAGAACTTCGGTAATTCATAGAAACCAAATTTCGCGCCTTAATCCCTAATTTGGTACCAACATGAAAGAAGAAGAGACCAAATCCAAAAAATTGAATTCTACCCGTGTCGTCTGTCATACTGTCTTTCACTTCAAGCTACTCATTCCATGATCGTGACCGGTCGTCGGTACCGTTTAATAGATTTCACATTATTTTTGACGTACAGTACTTCGAGTGCAATATTTTATGATATCATGCGGCACTAAATACTTGCTTAGGATAATTTATCATAGCGCAAGAGTTCAAGAACTTGTGTTCGTAGTTAAAGACGCACACGAAAAATAACGTAAATTATTTCCCATGTACATCAGCTATTATACATACCTATATTATCTCAAGAAACTCGACTCCAGTTTTATATCATGAAAATTTTCATGCACCTGGATGCTCTTACAAAATGAATACAAAGAAATGAGAGAGGGAAAAAAAAGACAATAATTTTAGCTTATGGTGTATACTTTTTTTCTAATTCAAAAACGCGCATAAATAACAATCAGAATCAGAAATAGATTTCTAGAAAATTTGAAATTTGCTTTTAACAAGAGAGATTTCCACTAGAGAACGTGAAGATCAAATTTTTTGATTATCTCAGTTGAAATATACGGCACGAGTGTTTCTTTTAAGGGAGATAAAAAAATCGGTGGAAATTTTTCCTCAAGCACTGATAGCTCTCGCCTCCATCGGAACCACAACTGGGTGGAAAGTGAATGGAGGGATTTTGAGCGAAAGGTCTGCCCTCTAGAGGCAAAACAAAATAGATTGGTGCAGTTTGTTCCAAAATGTAGACGTGAAAACATTTTGCAAAAAATAGAGCAACAACTTTCAATCTCCTTAAAAAACGATATTTAGGGCAGCAGGGTTGATTTCACATGTATAAGACTATACATATAACCCCTGAGTCTCAAAAACACCATGTTCACCTTCTAGGCGCTTCTATTCAATTTCAAATTTGCAATCTCACGACCATCAAAGGTCAGATTGGCACTAACAGAGAAGAAGGACAGACCACCTGGCCTGCCGTCCTCCTACCGACCTTTCTGCCTGCTCGACAACGTTGGCAAGCTATTTGAGCGGGCGGCTGGAGATCCACTAAGTGTCCGAGAAAATAAATTTTGGACGGTTTCTGAACTAGACGCTGTACTTCTGACGCCGCAATCCAATTGAAGAAGATTGCCACAGCGGCAATGAAGAAGCGCCAGTTGTGCGCAGCTGTCAGCCTCGACATGAAGAATGCGTTTAATTCCATTCCGTGGCTGAAGGTTCTGAAGATGCTACAAAACAAGTGATATTCAGAGCTGATTTTTCCTCTCTTTTATTCGATGCTACAAAACGCAGAAGTGCGTGGCTACCTGCTAAGGATCATCTGCAGCTACCTAAGCTGCAGAGACGTCTGCTGGCACAGTGAAAAGAAAGTTGACATGTGGTGTTCCATAGGGCTCTGTTCTGGGCCCTACATAATGGAACATCGCTTTCAACGGCTTCTTTATGATCAAGTTGCCACCAGGGGTACAGCTTATATGCTATACCAACGATACCCTGGTGGTTGGCACTGCCGAGGTGGAGACCAAGGTGAACCAGGCGCTAGAGGCTGGGACCCGTTGAATCGAGACGGCCGGATTAAGCTTGGCGGTAGAGAAGACGGAGGCCATTACATTCACGACCCGTCGAAAGTTCAATCCACCCACCTTTTACCTGCAAAGTGCGGAAATTGAGGCTAAGAAGAACTTGAAATACCTGGGGCTCTGGTTTGACAGCAAGGTCAGCTTCTATCACCACTTTACGATGGCGGTGGAGAAAGCTTCCAGGGTGATGACACGTTTGTCCCTACTCATGTCAAACCAAGGAGGACCAAGAGAAGCTATATAAGAAGACTCTACATGAGGGTAGCGATGTCAGTTCTCCTTTATGGAGCCCCTGTGTGGGCCGACTCCACAAGTATTGAGTACAGAAGAAGAGAAGTTGAAAAAATCCAACGACGAGCTGCTCTCAGGTGTGTTAGTGCCTACCGCACTGCGTCTATGGACACTCTTTGCGTATTAGCACGGACACCGCCAATTGATTTGCTGGCACAAGAGCAAGCAAAAGTGTTTGAGGCAAAGAAGACAAGGACAGTCCGACAAGCCCTGCAGGTCAATTGCTTACCAAAAGGAAAGAGTGACTCGCCTAGACAGGCGTGCTAATACGTGATCTTGACAAGTGGATGGACCAAGACCATGGCCAGCTAAACCTCCATCTCACACAAATGATGAGCGGCCATGGGTGTTTCAACAAGTACCTTCACAAAATTAGGAAAGTTGAGCAACCGTCACGTTCACACTGGCACGAGGATGGACCACAACACACCATCTTTGAGTGAGAGGCGTGGAGACGTGAGCAGGGTGAGCTAAAACGGTCTCCCACTGAGATCGGAGAAGATGAAGAACTCACCCCTAGCAACTTGGTTCCATGCATGCTACGCTGAAAGGAGGCATGGAACCACATACCTACATTTGCCGCTAAGGTAATGAATAAGAAAATGAACGCGGAATGGGAGCGACAGATGTAGAGTCACGTTGTGGCCTCTCACATTTTCAAGTTCCCTTTCCCACGCTGCTGCTACCTCAACATCAGTACCACCATCAGCACCACTGCAAAAGATAGAGCACTCAGAAGGGAGTGTCCGAAAGAGAAGTAAAAAAGAAAACAAATAAGAAGAAAAAGAGAAGGAAGAGGAAGAAGAATCCCTCGCCTGAGAAGCCAGGGTCGCAATGCGCTGCTGGTGAGCCCCTAGTGGGCTCCCAGTGGTAGCTGAAAGCTCTGGTGGAGGAGTAGATACGCGTGTGTTCATGGTAGAGGCTGCCTGAATTCTAGGTTGAGTTTCGAGCACTCCCTCGGTTAGTAGGGTAGACCCCTGTAGTCGCCTCTTTGACGGACATTGCACAGTGCGCGGAACGCAAGGCAAAAAATGGAACTTAGCCACTCTCAATACGAGCCCTCCGGACTATCGACGCTATTCCCTAAAAGGTGAATACCGGTGTCGGAGTTGCGGTTTCTCGGAAACCACTTTGAACGTGCGTGCACGCTCATACGCCCCCGTTTCTTTTCAAAGGCCATTCTGTGCAGGTACCAGCAAGCTTCAGTTCCGTGGAAAACGGCAAGTCTTGGATAGACGCATTAGATCTGATCGAGGATTACACCCGAATGTACTCTTGTTAAAGTAACAAATAAAGTAGAATTCTACACTTGGAAAACTTTTTTAACGATTCCCTCTCCTATCATATATGGTCCCCGATCATCATATTATACCGGATGTGTCACAATTTCATCTTCAACTTGCCCCCCCCCCCCATCCAACTTTCTACGACTTTTTTGAGCCAAGTTATGGATGAAAATGCGCCAAAAATTGACCAAATTATCAAAAATTAAAAATCGTTCGAACTTCCATGTACTCAATTTGAGAGTGAAATCCAATACTAATTCCAAAAATACCTGAATATATTTTGACGTCATACAATTTGATCATGTCATAAACCATTCCATGTGACGTGCCAATTTGATTATTATAGGTAGGTTGATTACATGGACACGTAACGATGACTCGTAGTGTCGAGGACTCCATTCTATTTACCAATTTGATTACGTCATAAATCAGTCGCTGCGACGTTACGATCTAATGGCGTCATAGAACAATCCTCGGCTCAGAAATCAAAATTTTAACAGACAACTTATCCTATGGGGGTCGAAAAATTTGCTGTACGCCGTATGGTGTCTAGTAAAAAATCAACATCGGTAAAAATAGTCCCAAGTCCTCCAATAACCTCCCCCGAGGTCAAGCCGAACGAAATTCTTTAAAATCTTCCTCACCCGCCTATCATATGTGTAGCTCGAAGGTGAAAATTCTTCCAAGATCCTCTCCCATCATCAAGGACACTTTTTCGAAAATGATAACGTCACTGAAGTTGAACGCGGGCGCATATCCCACCCAACAAAACAGAAAGCGGGGTCCCTGCTGAAAAAAATGAGCCAGATGAATGCAACTTCATAAGTTTCTCAATAATGCTGGGACAAAATTTCTTCAAATTTAGGCAGAATTTTGACTATGTGAATTGAAACTTGACTTCTTCGTCGCTCTAGGAAATTGCCTGGGTTACCTTTGCCTCGCCCTCCAGCTGTTTTAAAAAAACCCTGACCATAGCGGTAATAATAAGATATTTTTCTAAAAGAGTTTTTGACAAATTATGGTCAGAGAGAAGCTATCTGGATAGAGAAAATTCTTCTGGGAGAAACCTCCCCCAAGTAGCACAATAAGTGAGTAGGTAAATCCTAGAGATATTGTAATTCCTTCGAGTATAGATCCTTTCCCAGTATACTCGCGTATAAACGTCCTTACATATCCATTTACGACTAATTATTGCTATGATTACTATCGTCATCATTATCAATATTTACAAGAAGTTATTCTCCAGTCTCAGACCATCATGCCCAGAAGTTGTACTCGTTTACAATGCAGTTCGTTATGGTGGTATGGCGCATTTTTCTGTTATACTTAGTTTTGCTCTTTTTTCCCTTTCTATTCCTCCTTCTCTCTATCATTCCAGTTGCACGATTTGTTGTCATTTTAAAATGAATAAAAACTCTACTCTGGAGATCACGTCTTTTTTTCTTTGGTTTTGAAATTGCATGAATATCTCGAAAAAATATAATAATAACAGGATAGAATATCTTACCCATGTTTTACATGAATCTAACCAACGACTGTCATTCGATTGAGTTACAACACTATTAAACTTATTCAATTCTGCAACCGCTCTTCGGCCGTACTCGTGACTAGAATTTCATAAAACAGTTTTTTTTCCTTTCTTTCTAGTAGGTACTTACTATCTCTCATTCTCATTCTTTCCTCAACGTTCATGGATGTTCGTAAAATATAATTCATTTCGTCTCTCGTTATACTTCTTTCCTCGATTAAAGTCAGCTGTACGATCATAATAATAAGTACTGAGTTTTTATATTGATCTTACCTAGATGCGACCGCATATGTTTTCAGTTTGTGAATGTCGGAGGATGCTGGAGCGCGAATAGACAATAATTCCTCATTTCGCGTATAACGCTGAATATGCGCGAGTATTCTCTCAACTTGTGACTGGTCGCCTTCTCTTCGGCATATTTCATCAAATACTCAACGTGCTTTCCGTTTTAATAAGACGTTCCTACATGTGGACACTATACGTAGGTTGACTACATGTCGTGTATGTACCCTGCAGTTTTCATCTTCGTTTGTTTATCCACTTTGAAATTGATAAACTGCAATTCTCACTTTCTCACGCGATTAAATTGCCCTCGTGCGCTATAATTGATTTGGTAGCAAAGTAAAAAAGAAAAAAAAGCACAACCCATTGAACCGCCGTACTGTTACGAGTTTCTTTCGCGCTTATGACTCATCAACACAGTCGAGGATACTGACTATAAAGCTAGATGACCACCTTAGATTCATGCAGCGACTTTTGCGTTGTCATATTGTTTCAGACGTGCAATGTTCAGTACAAAATATCGTTTGATAGATAGGGTAATTCCTGCACGGAAGCACTAGAAAATACTGTTAACTCATTTCACGTCGAGAGGTATTTTAACACGATGAAAAATACGACTCGAGGAGGAAATTCCTCAACGTCGCGTCAGACTCGTATTTGCAGTATTTATATTAAAATCCAGATAAGCTCCTTTGACCTCTGCTATGGAAGAATTATAAAATGTATACACATTATTTGTTCTTCTTGAAGTTGAAAAATGTCTAGAACCGTTGACAAAAAATAGGTTTTTACGAGCATCAAATCGGAAAATTTTTTCTTTAATAATAAGTGAATCTCACTGACAAGGTTCAGACTCATCGTACTTCTGAGAGAGAGATCGATAACCGGGCAGCGCTATCATAAGGCAAAAAAAATGATCCAATTGCGCACAATGAGTCGCAACAGGTACGCTTACTTAGATATCATTACTTCTCCTAAATCTCCCACTTTTTAGGTCTCAAAAGCAAATTAATAATGCTGAAGTATGCAATTTGAATTCTTTCTAAACTTTTCAACTGAACCCGTTGCGAAAAATGCCGTCACGTGACGCGATTGTGACGGCGCACATTTGCGTCACAGTCGGGTCAGAAAGAGGAATCACTGAGCTTTTTAAATGGGTGATCGCCGTCACAAACTACTGTCACAAGCGTCACAATTCTCCTTTGTTCTCAACAGTACCACTTCTGACAGCAATGGAGCCAGTGCTGCGCTCGTAGGGTATACGGCTCTCAGAGAAATTTTGAAAATACAGGGTATACGCCGTATACTCTCAGATATTTTCCATAAAAAAACAAAAAAAGTTAAATTCTTCGGAGTGATTGACAGAATGTCTAGACGTTTGATACATTGTGAAACTGATGATCCCAGTGAGAAGAGGGATTTGGCTCTAATATCCGATTTAAATGTTGTCCAAGAACAGTTTTTAGCTACTACTCCTCCGGATTGGGATGGTGCAATAGGAGAGTTGCAAGTGAAAAATATAGCTCAACGATTCAATCTGTGTGAACATCAAAGCATAGTTGACTTTCGGCTACAAAATCCGTGATCAAAATTTTACCAGTTCATTCGTTCTCTTTCATGCTCTACATCAGTTAAATGCGAGAGAGGGTTTAGCACATGAATAATATTATTACAGATCATCGAGTCGGTTTATCTATCGCTCACGTCTCCAATCTCACTTTCCTGGCTCTAAATGGTCCACCCGTGGAGTCTTTTAATCCACTTCCGTATGCCAAATTGTGGATGGCTAATCACAATCATTCGTTCGACAAGAGAGGTGGAATAAGGAAGACGGAGAGGCAAAAAACTCATCGCGAAGTATTTTTTGAAGATATTTTTAATTAACGTCTCCCCTAGGCGTGCATGATAATATCTAAATAGTATTACAATCAAATTTGTCATAATTTTCGAATTTTTGTAATGTCAAATATAGGAAATTTAATCAAAGTATGGGTGCAAAAAAATTGCCTTGAAAAGTAGCGTGTACTCTCAAAAAATTCATCGAGCGCAGCACTGAATGGAGCTAGAGACGCGTTGATGAGAAGGCAAGGCAAGGCAAGGCAAGGCAAACTCTAAATAAAACACCGTTCACCATTTCGTTGAAATACGTAATTACCTACAATAGCCTATATACGTCTACGTCTACCAATGAAGAGGATTACGAATTCTGATACTGTACCGTACGTAGGTACCTGTGACGGCATTTTGCACAACGGGAAAATCTTAGTTCCAAAACTACAACAACCCATAAACTCGAGGGATAGAGAGGTCAGAGCTAGATGAGACTTCTCTGGAAGATGGAAAGTACACTATCAACGAGAAACTTTGACACCAGGAAGAGGGGCGGTTCTTCGCGTGTCTGGACATGAGAACTACTCATCGAGAAATCAAGCCAGACCAAATCCTTTTCTAGAAGTTGAAAATTAATGAAGGAATTGCTCTAGATTGAATCCTTTCCTACAGAAGAATCAGGCTACACCAAATCCTCCCCTGAAATATCCACGTTTAATGGAGAAATCGGGCGATACCGAATCCTCTTATTCGCTTGAAGTAGGCGTCCTCTATAAAAACTGTGATGACCATTTTTGGAACCTGCCTGAAAAGGTGATGTTTTAGAAAATTGTTGAAATCTGTGATTCTACGTATGAAAATGATGAAAAAAATGCTCTTAATACTTTCCTGTATTCTTTAATATTGACAAGGATACAGCCTATTTTAGTTTCATACCTGTTCACGTCATTTTTGCCACATCATCTTTTCAGGCATGACCCTAGTGCTACCTAAATTTGAATCCTCATGCGAATAGAATGTTCATGTTTAGTGGACGAATCGGGCTAGAATGTTTAGAATTGTACATGATATAATCGAAGGAAAGACACCAGACCGAATCCCTTCCTTCCCTCAAATGCTCGAAATTAATCGATGGAGGAATCGAGCAGCACTCAATCCTCTTCTAGAATGTTTCGAATTTACATCCTCACTCAATCGCGCTCGACCGAAGAAACAATGAGTCGAAAAAAAAACAAAATCACAATTCGCGAAAAGAACTACTTATGGCTTTTAATGGTACAACGAAAGAAAACAAATTCAGTGATCTCACAGGTGGCCAAACTCGCGAACATAGAACAAGTGATCGTTAATATTGTGATAAAATTCTAATTAGTTTATATACAATCATCCGAAGCAGTAAAGTGTACAACGAGTCTCAGATGGTAGATACGGTAAGCGAGTTCATAAAATTGATTAATTTATTCCCTTTATCCGCGTAAAACCGTGTTTCTTTTATACCCATTTGACAAATATCGACGGAGTTTATAAAGGTTCGCTAATGAGCAGTGATTAAAGCAATTGAAGTCATTGTAAAGGATACGAAAGTGGTCGGAATACAAGAGAGAAAAAAAAAAGACATCGACGATGGGAGAAGAATGACGTGCAACAGGTATCCGCAAATCAAATACCTACCAGCGTTAGTAGGCAGTCGTTGTAACTCTTGAATTTCATATAGAAACTGAGAGGGTTATAAAAAGGCGAGCACGAATGCCTTGTTCACTAACCGGTACTCATAGTCGTACTTCAAATAAACGTTTCTATTTATTTATATTATTTATTTATCTATTCATCCATTCACTAGATTCTATATTATGTATTTGTTTTCAGACCACCATACCATTCACAAATCTTTTTGAAAACATATTTTGGCACGTCATTCGAAAAACAGTTAGAATGGTCACCAACACAAAAATTCTCTCAGGATATCAATAACTTATTTTTTGACGCTGGCGTACGCACTTTCAATATTGATTTTCTAGATTCATAAAAATATCGGATATTCTTGGGTGTTTTCGTCGACTGTAATACGTACGGCTAGTCTAGTATGAATTCCCACATTGTACGAAATACCGGCACAGCAGCGGAATACTGCGCTAGGAGCTGCGTGCCACCAGTGCCGGTAATTTGTGACCCAAGGGCGCCGCTGATGAGCCGATCACAGTGAAGCAGATGTGCAGCAAAATAGAAAAGAACATTTCCAGAAAGTATGGGCGTATTGAAGCGATGTAAATCGCGCGACTCATATGCTGGTAGAGAAAAGTAGCAATTATGACGGTCGGGTTCTAAGGTGTTTCTCAAAGGCTTTGAAATCTCTACATTCTACAATGGTGATGTGACGACAGCGTATGCCGCTCAAGTGACGCCATGTAACCCGCGTGGTCAGAAGTGTCAATCAGGAAAACTTTCTTACATGTATTCTCCAAACATTATCCGCGAGTAGTGCCGTTTCTGTATAAATGAGCACATCAGCGTCACAGTTGAAAAACCCCCTTAGCCCTAGAACACAGAGTGAGGCAAAATGATGTTACCAGTAAAATGGGGGTTTGAGCTAAACCTGTCGAAGCGCGAAAACGTGAAACGTGCACGAAATTTGTATCTCAATTTTATCTTGAATTTGAGCCAGATCCGAAGTTTATACGACTTTTCTGAGCCGAGTTATTAACCAAAGTGTGCCGAAAATTGATCAATTTGTCAGGGTTTCCAAAATAGGGCTCAAAAATCAATTCATTTACGTAGAGTATTGAACTGAATTTCAAGCATTTCAAGAATCGAATTAATATTCCTCGAGTGAAATTTTACGGGGAAAACGAGAAAAATAGTCACAACGCATCAAAATGGGTTAATGGGCCCAAAAAGGTTCAAAATTTCCCAAATCAAAAAATCAACAATCTTGTTTAATTTTTAAGTGAAATTTGGCGATGAGCCCGAAAAAATCACTCAAATGACCCTACAAACAGCCCAAAAGAGGGTCAAAATTTTCCCAAATAAAAAAAATTGGTGATCTCCAAAATTTTGTATGATTCTTTTATGAAAATTGGCGCCAAGTTTGAAAAAAAAATCATTTAAATGATCCTACAAAGCTTTGGAATAGATGTGCGGCTCAAAAGAGGTTAAAATCCTTCCTCATAAAAAGTTGCACACAATCTTCAAAACTCTGTACAATACTTTGATGAGATTTTGCGCTGAATTTGAAAATAATCACCCAAATGACCCTGTGAAGTATCAAAATGGATGTGAGCTAGCATTTGGGTATAGATTCGCGGTGAGAGATTAAAGGAAGCCCGGTCTTTGATCAAAAGGGGAAAAGTGCAGAAATTTGCGGCACCTTTGGCCACTAGAATGAACGATACCGAGAAGTATGCACTGTGTTGTACACTCGCGGTGAGAGTTTGAAGGAGGCCCCGTCTTTAATGAGGCAAACATAGAGAAATTTACGTTGGTTCCTGCCAAGAGACAAATGTTATAGAGAAGCTCACTTTCTGTTGAACACTCGCGGTGAGAGATTGAAGGAGGCCACATCTCTGATCATGTAGGGCAGGCCTATTCAAGTAATTTTTATGTCGGGCCGCTTTCGCGGTGAAGAATTTTTAACGAGCCAGAAAATTCTTCAAAAACGTAGGTATAATGTACATTACGTACTTTTCGCGGGCCGCCAATTGAATGGGACTGATGTAGGATAAACGTGCAGAATTTTTGGTTGGTTCAAGCTGTAAGGTGAAAATTTGGAGGAAGCTGGATTTTGGTTGTACACTTGCGGTGAGAGGTTCAAGGAGGCCCCGTCATCGATGAAGGAGGGAAAACATACGGAAATTTGCATTGTGTCAGCCGCTAAAAGCAATGATACTAGGAAGCTCGCTTTCTGTGGTACACCTGCATTGAGAGATCAAACGAGGCCCCATCTTTGATGAAAGAGAGCAAACATAAAGAATTTTCCGTTGGTTCACGCCGTGATGGAGAAGCACGCTTTCTGTTGTACACTTGCGGATTCAACAGTTTTCATGTTGGGAAAATTGGCTGAGACTGAATACATTTTCAAGTAAATTACCCTCATTGAGTACATTTTAACTTTTTGGTGCTTTGTCCAGTCATTCCATCATTTTTTGTGGACTCAGAACAAAATTTTATCAGGGATTTGAGAAAAATGTCAAAAATGGCCGCTTATTCAATTTTGGGAAATTTAGACCTTCCTTAGGCTTATTCGGTCACTTTGGTGCGTAGTCGAGTCATCTCACCATTTTTTTCAAACGCAGCGCAAAATATAGTATCAAGGTTTTAAGAAAAATGTTAAAATGACCACATTTTTAATTTTGGGAAATTTTGAGCCTCCTTGGGCTTTGTCGAGTAATTCCACCATCTTTTTCCAGACTCAGCGCAAAGTTTCATCAAAGTTTTGAGAAAAATGACCGAATTTTTATTTTGGAAAAGTTTGACCCTCCTTGGGTGCATTTAGTCATTTTGGTGCTTTGTTGAGCAATTCCACTGTCTTTTTCAGACTCAACACAAAATTTCATCAAATACTCTGGAAAGTCATATCTAAATACATTGAGCGCTTTTGGTCGCGCGTTTAGCGGCGTGGGTTGTTCGGGTAATCGAACAATGAACTTCACTACTACACGCGAAAAGCATACACGAATTCATAGTCACAACTCTCACAACTGATGTTAGTTCCATCCACTACCGCTAGTCGCTTGCGACCACAAAATTGAGACAAGTTTCCAGTATTATCGTTTAAAGTATTTGATTTCATCGAGGTTTCAAGAAAAATATCAAAAATGACCGCCTTCAATTTCGGGAAATTTTGACCCTTCTTGGGTCCATTTAGTCTTTTTCATGCTTCCTTGTTGTAGAAGCTTCAGATATGGCTCAAATTCAAGATAAGATTAATTTTGTACATTTAAAATATATGTATACATCCAACATTCTACGTTTTTGCGCTACAACAGATTTAGCGCCAACTCTCATTTAACTAGTAACATCATTTTGCCTCACCCTGTATACATACACTATACGTAAACCAATTGTATACAGGAACCAATTGTGTACATAAACCAATTGTATACCGGGTGAGGCAACATAATGTTATCACTTGAATTGGAGTTTGGGCTAAAGCTGTTGTAGCGCGAAAACGCAAAACGTAATTTGCGGAAGATTTGATCGCCCTTGTAGCTCAGTTGGAAGAGCAGTCGCCCGGAAAGCAAAAGGTCTCAGGTTCGAATCTCGACGAGGTGATCTGAATTTTTCGCTTGAGTTTCTCATTTATCAACAACCCTCCTTCCTTAAAATGTAAAGTTCAAATGTACCTACAAAATTTGTATCTCAATTTTATCTTTAATTTGAGCCAGATCCGAAATTTCTACGACTTTTCTGAGCCACCTATGAAGTATCAAGATGGATATAGGCTAGCAATTGGCTGTAGACACACTTTCCAGAAAAAACGTCCGCACCTTTTATCTAGATCATGTCAGGGTATACTTTGGCGTAGGCACTGTAGATACTTTTTCAGAAGTTGGACATGAGGCGTGCTGGCATGTTCTAATCATCAACAGCAGCTTTGACGGGTCTGATGATTTTTGCTACAGACCGCTTTTTTTACGCGTGAGCACATCAGCGTAGACCGGAAGCAAGACTACTCCTCCGCCTTCTACAACATTCATGAGTATTGCGAATGGGTGAAGAGATTAAAAATAGTTTTATAACACATCCTCACATGTGAAGTATCGATTACGGATGTGATGAGTAAAGTCAATTTTAACCACATTTTTAAAGAAAATGAAAAGTCACTATCCGATTATTTATAGAATCCGAATTTGATGTCGAGGCTAAGATAAAAAAATTCTATAATACCTGAGCCTGTCAAGCCTCCAAAACGACCTTGACTGGTTTTCAGAATCTCTATCGGTGGCCTTTCGATTCAAAGGCGAATTTACAAGGGGATGAAAAGTTCAAGGAAGGACGGTCCTCAAATTAGAAAAAAAAAAACAAATTATAAAATTTGACGATGTGAAACGACTAACTTTGTCGCAGCTCTCGAAGTCTCTTTTATTTTTGGTCTGATGAGTAATTTTAAAATCAATATTAAAGTACCCAAGCTTCTTTACGAAATTTAGGACCCATAGATATTAAATTACGATTTGTAAAAAATTGATTTAATCGTATACTTACTCGCAACCACCGGGATAATCGCACTTTCCGTGATCAGGATGACAACCAGTTTTACATACGGCTGTGAACAATTAAATTGAACGATAAGGTCCATCATAATGAACTACAGAAAGGAATAAAAATTATCTCGGAACTTACCGATTTCACAATTAGCTCCTTTCCAACCAGCTATGCATTCTTTATTTCCATTCGAATCACAAGTGAAATGACCGAATTGGTCATCTCTCGGCCGACATAGTTTCATACACGTCGAGTTGAAATAATTTTTTTCACATTGCACACGAATCCTGTACGTGATTTTGGCGATGAGACCGTGATGATTCAGGGTATGCCAATCCGCACTCGGTAATATAATTCCGGAATAAGTGGCTTTTTCAATCAATCTGGCGTTTTCTGTGAAAATTTAAATACTTTTGACATGAGGCCAAAGAAGAACACATCATGAAATCTATAGAAAAATCGAAACTAAAAACACAAGAAGAAGCGGGGCCGTTATACCTCGCTTTTATCCACAACTTAAGATGGATTCATGTACATCGCTCAAGAATTTTAGATTTCGCTACAAGGCTAAGGCGATTTATATTAACTACATACTCTTTTAGGTACGTATAATACTAAAATACACCGCATTACAAATATACTCATAGTTTACCTAAATTCGTATGGTTGTTAGCATCGAGCGCCTCCAGCAATAGCGTAAATGCTCTCTGAAACATACAAAAATTTGATATTATCATTATTTTGAGCTTCAAAATCGGGTTAACAATATTTGTACCGAAGAAGAATTTCACTACTTTTTTAAATTATCGCAAGACCGTTAATTTTCAGATTCTTTGCCGCTTTAGAATACCGGACAAAAATTCGGTATCGAGTTGCAACATGGGAAAATGAGCAAAAATATCTCATCCGGGTTTACAGCGTTATAAAATGAAGATTATACTCGTGACGGTATTTAAGAGCACGGCGATGTTTAGCGACAGCGATTTAATGAATAAATTAATTTTCTTACAAATAATTTTTCTGACATTTTCTGAATAGAATCATACCGGTAAACATTGCTCTTCTTTTTTGCAGACTCCATCCCTCTCCTACCACATTACCTAATGCACATTTAGAGTAATACGACAGGAAGATGTTTTGAAACTATTTTATATCCGAGGAGTAAAACGCAGATATGCTCTAGTGCGTAATACGAAAAAGATAAACATTAATATTAAGACAAGAGTAAGAAGCTGAAATCAGGTATTTGCATGTCTCGCGTGTACCATACATAATATATTAACTGTTCGGTGAGAAGATAAATTTTCCACACCTGGAATACCGTATACTTGATGGTTTAGTTAGATTTCTCGACGGCCACTCTACGGGCCTAGAAGCTACTTGTCAATTTAATACACAACCGCGTACACTCGCGTTATAAAAGTCAAATGAAAAGCATTTCTTACAATAGCAGTGGCCTACTACCGATTTGTACCATTTCTAATAGAATAATCAGCTGTGATGGAGAAGACCGATACAATTTACACTTGAAATAGAAATTAATTGAGGTACCAGGGAATAAAACAAATACGATAACCTTTTTATTTACGCCACCTATTCGTGCTCACTATAACTGGACGGTAGCGTGATAATCTCTCGGAAGACTATATCTAGAAACACACCGAGGCGCAACAAGAAATTCATGAACCATTAGATCTGCAGTCCAAGAAATTTTCTCTCTGGTGATGTCAGCTCGAATGGGAATAAAGTTTTTTCACTCGTTATACATGGCCATTCGAAGTCCTCAACAACTTGAAACGATCTCGAATGTACTATTCTACAATATTAATTAGCTTACAAGAGCACTTTCGAGTGTGACCTCATCATCATACTGAAAAACTAAAAGTCTTGAAAATTATTTCCTACAGTAAGATACTGTGATCTGATTTGGACCCAACACTCATACTGAAGAACAGAGAAATAGGATAGAGAAGTCAACTCACACTGACACCATTATCCCAAACGACTCCTAATACCATTCCAGTACAAGTTGGCGGAAATTCAGACCTACTTTTAACAAGCAAATTCTGTCCTGGAGAATAATACTGAAGAGAAGAGGAAAAAAATTGAGACAGTAAAGCAGGTCGCAACAGCCAACGGCTACTCTCGAGGCATGATTGAGGAAATCCTTGAGAAAATGAAAGCGAAGAAAGTAACCAATCACAGCACAATCAAGAAATACTCCGGATCAGTACCATACATAAATAGGAAAGTATATCAACAAGGTGATAAAGACTTCAGTGGTTGTAATGAGAATGTGGGCATCCATAACAACGCACTCACGGTGAACAGAATAAGCAACTACTAGACTGAAGAAAAGGACAAGGGAAGCTTGAGCAGAGCGTACAAGGTCAGTTGCGAACATTGCGAAGGCATCTACGTTGGTAAGACTGGAAGGAAGTACGACATTAGGAGAAAGGAACACAAAACATTAAAGAGAGAAAAAGATGGCGTCATTGTTTCGCAAAGACTGCATTGAACAAGAGCACAATGGTGACGAAATATTCGAAGTCATACACGTAGAAAACCGCATTATGAGAAGAGGACTCTGGGAACAGATGGAGATTACAAAGACAAAGAGGAGAAGAGTCAACCTCTTGAAATCACATTTCACAGTGTACGATTATTCCGCTAGGTCTTTGGTCGAGACATGCAGATTAGGACCGGCTAGGATGACAACAAATCTGTTGGCCAATCGAGACGCAGCACATAAAGAGGCGAATCTACGGGGTGGGGGGAGAATGGAGGAAATCCCCCCCTCCAAAAAAAAATCAGGAAAAACGATATTTTACGGCAACGAACAATAGGAGCGGGAATTTTGCGCGTTTTTTCATCGTTTCCAAACACTTCCTCTCTATTATTGGAAATTTAAAGTGCTTCTAATTACAAAATCTGACCTCCAATATTATTTTTTAGAATTTGTGCAGGAATAATGTCACTTTACCTGCGATTGAAAAATGATGAGAAGGGAGGGAGCTCAAAATATTTTAGAAGATTAAGAGAAAGTTCATCTCCTCCATAATCGAAATTCCCATTATACTTCATAATTTTAATTTTCACCAGAAATATCTGCATTAAATATGGAGCTAGCTCTAATTTGAATTCTCTCTCTTATGTCTCGAGACGCAGCTGAAAAATGGGATCTTATGAGAATTATTCCTCTTTACCAAATGATTTCCAGCCAATGCAAACCGGTTATAACCCAAATATACCA
The DNA here is from genome assembly GCA_035079395.1 of Aspidiotus destructor. Taxonomy (NCBI): domain Eukaryota; kingdom Metazoa; phylum Arthropoda; class Insecta; order Hemiptera; family Diaspididae; genus Aspidiotus; species Aspidiotus destructor. The sequence continues at coordinate 519,660 of JAVHKZ010000003.1, read as the reverse complement.
TCGATATAATCAAAAACAAATTTTTTGCCCACCAATTTCCTTCAGCAATTTAATTTCAATGTACGAAAGCTTTTTTTTTTTTACATACACATACGCGATACGGACATTTACGAACTAACATATTTTATTATACTAAAATTACTTGACGAACCAAAAAAATCAGGGACACCGGGGACCGCAGTCCAATCCAGCCACTGCATATTACGATACAAAAACTGTGGATTTGAGTAGACAAATGCTGCGGCCATTAATACTTTATATTTCATCAATTGTGCCCAAATCATCAAGAAAACAATTTTGTAAATCGAAGCATCGAAAGGGCATTCTTGAAATCAGGACTGTCAAATCAATTCAACTATTCATATTTTGGAATTAATAAGCTTATGTCCGAGTACAACGCAGCTCTGATTTAGAATGGGGAAGAATTAATGCATTTCAGTTCTAAAAAAATTTCTTTACAAAATATGAAATATTGCCCCAGACTATAGCGAAATCGACGATCCAATATGAAGGTAAATTTTTCAACTCGAAATTCGCACGAATATTCCACAACAACCTTACGAGTGTTCGATTTATAAATGCGGATGTCTGCATGCTGAGAGATCTCCGACAAGAAGAAAGAAAGAAAATCGTTTTATCCATTTTCCAATTTTTCGATTCTTCGTGGCTTTCAATAGCGGTTTTGTTTTCTCTCTTTACAACAGACCAAACTCAACGAGACACAGTCTACCCATAATATGATCCGTATTTTAATTTTCGAATGAATCCGAATAAATGTTGACAATTCACGAGATCGTAGATTAATTCCACTGGAGTAATGCACGTCTCCTCGTGTAACCGTGTGCACGAATGTACTCCATAAATAATATTTTACTTATATAGCGCTCCCGAATAATTATAAAATAATTAATAGTTTGATACGTATTCATTCATTTTTCAGGTATTGAAATAAGACGTTTTTCTCATTCGCACTCAAAGGTGTAAGACTAATAAATTTAATCGGATACCAGCTCCAGTATATTCAAAATGACGGTGTCGATTTATGGGCACGCGTTCACACGAACGGTTTCCTATGTCGGACTAATGGCTATCATCTTCTAGCACGCCAGGTTGACCAACGGGTTGGTTTCAGCGAGGAATAAATCAAAATACAGCAACCCACATCGTACGACCAAACGATATTTTTTTGAGATTGTATTTTTAGATTTTTAATTTCAGATTTTGACCTCGTACTTGTACATTGCTTCCATTCTCAAGGTTCAATCCGAAACTTTTGAAAGCTCATCAAAATTGAATCATAAGGTAGGCTGATTGGACGCGAAGACAACGCACTTGATTTTAATACCTACTGAGCACCCAATTGTTTTTCTTCATAAATTTTATGGATCAGCTTATCAATATCGCTTTCCTAGGAAGAAGAGAAAAAAATGATATTCTTTATTTGGGAGCAAATTACACCGCAACAATCTACGGAAATTAAGACTGAAGAATCGATAAGATTGATAAAATAAACTTGCGAATCTAAGTGAAACAATTGAACTATAAACTTAATACTGATTACTCCTCCGCTGTTGAGTGGTAGAATTCCAACGTCGCAAACGTGCTAATCTGAATATGGTCAAAACTCGAGAAATAATTGATGGGGGTTGAAAGCCGGCAAAAAATATTTGTCACGAAATTAGGTCACGGTATGACAAATTTCGAGTGAAAAATAGTTTGGACAGAGAGAAAAATATTACATTCCAACGAATTACATGTACCCTGTCTGAAACGATAATAAGGATGCAGATGGGTAATTGATTTCATTAATGTGGTCAGGTCACGATGAGGTCGCTGCTCCACAAAAGCTGGTAAGAAAATAGACAGTTAGGAAGGTGAATAACGACCTTTTGAAAGCTAGCTACCTTGCTCTCACATGGAACCAAGAAGAAAAGCAAGAAGAGAACGCGGAGGTGGCAGCAGAGAGAATGATAAAGACTGTCACCAAAGCATGCGATACAGCCATGCCCAGGCAAGGTCCACCAAAAAAGAGGAGAGCCGTTTACTGGTGGACCAACCAGATTGCCGAGCAAAGAAAAGAGAGCAACCGTCAGCGCCGGATATACCAGCATAGTAGAGGCTGCGAAGGGGCGCGGGCGGTGGCACCTGAATACCAGCTGGCTCGCAAAAGGCTGAAGAAGGCCATTAAAGACAGCAAGAGTGCTGCCTGGAAAGAGCTGTGTGAGATGGCAGAGGACGACCCGTTTGGAAAGCCTTATAAGATAGTGCTGAAGAAGCTGAAGAGCCTCTCAGCAATGAGCCGAATGGAGCCAGATTTTGTGGATCAAATCATAGACGGTTTGTTCCCGCAGCACCCACCACCAATGGTGGCACTGCCAGTAGCACACGAGGATGATACCCCTCCTAGGTACCGAGGAGGTGGATGCAGCAGTTAATAGACTGCGCGGTAAGTATTGGAAGGCTCCAGGCCCGGATGAGATTTCAGATCCAGTCTGGAGCAGCATACACTCAATTGACCCGGAACTGCTTGTTGATACATTCAATGCGGCAGTTGTGGCGGACTGTTCCCTGTGCGATGGAAAAAAGCCAGGCTAGCGCTGATCAATAAGAAGGATAAACCACCTGACCTGCCATCCTCTTATCGCCCACTTTGTCTGCTGGACAATGTTGGGAAACTCTTGGAAAGAGTGATGGCCAATCGACTGGAGAGCTATCTGAAAGAAAGAGATAGAATCTCTAGTAGCCAGTACAGTTTTCAAAGTGGTCGCTGCACAACAGATGCTGGAATCCGGCTGAAGAGGATAGCCGAGTCAGCGATAGCTACGCGTCAGTTTTGCGAAGCCGTCAGCCTCGACATAAGAATTGCGTTCAACTAGATCCCGTGGGAGAGGATACTGGACGCCCTCATGGACGCAGAAGAGCCCGCATACCTGGATGATCAGCAGCTATCTTGGCTGCCGAGAAATCCAAGCAGAGACGTCTGCTGATACAATGAAGCGCCCAGGTACTTGTGGGGTGCCACAGGGGTCGGTCCTTGGGCCGCAGTTGTGGTGCGTCGCATTTAACGGGATATTTCAGGTGAAGCTGCCGCCGGGTGTTAAACTTATCTGCTATGCGGATGACACACTGGTGATATGCACTGCCGAGAGGATTGGCGAGCAGGGTAAACCGGGCACTAGAGAATGTGACGCGTTGGATCGAGTCGGCTGGACTCAAACTTGCTGCTAGTAAGACGAAGGCCATTTTGTTCACGACCCGTCGGAAGTTCAGTCCACCCACCTTTTGCCTGCAAGGTGTGGAAATCGAGACCAAGAAGAAGATGAAGTACCTGGGCATCTGGTTTGACTCAACCCTGAGCTCCAGGCACCATTTCCTGATGACAGCGGAAAAGGCAGGCGGGGTAGTTGGATACCTAAGCCGCCTGATGAGGAACCTAGGATGACCGAGAGAAGCAAGAAGAAGGGTCATAATGAGCACCGCCCAGTCGATCCTCCTATATGGTGTACCAGTATGGGCCGACTCCATGAAGATACCATACAGAAGACGAGAGATGGTAAAGATCCAACAAAGAGCTGTGCTGAGGTTTGTTAGTGCCTACCGCACTGTCTCGAAGGAGGATCTTTGCGTATTAGCACGTTCACCAGCAATCAAGCTCCTTGCTCAGGAGAGATCGATGATGTTCAGAGTAAAAAAGACGTCAACAACCAACCGTGAGACTCTACGGGTTAAGAAGGATGCCAGGCGCTCCTTTCTTGAGAAATGGAAAGTAAGAATTGCTCAAAGTGAGCTGGGCAAGTGGACAACCCGTGTGTTAATACGGGACCTTGATGAGTGGATGAACCGACATCATGGCCAACTAAACTTTCACCTGACGCAGGTGCTAAGTGGCCATGGCTGCTTCAACAAGTACCTTCATGAGAAGATGAAGAAAGTTGAGCAGGCAACGTGTTTGCACTGCGACCAAGGGCGGGATGATGGACCAGAGCACATCTTATTTGAGTGCGAGGCGTGAGCGGGGCAAGCTGAGTCGGTTTCTTCAAGAGATCGGTGTTGAGGAAGCGCTTGACCCGAGTAGCCTGGTATCCACCATGCTAGGTTCCGAAGAAGCATTGAACCAGGTGTCTGCATTTGCAGCCATCGTCATGAAGAAGAAGATGGACTGGGAATGGAATAGGCAAATGCAGAACCACGCTACGGCCTACTCGACACCTGTGTACCATCAACAACAAGATTTGCAGAAAGAAAGGACGACGATCATCCTTGAAGAAAGAAGAAGATGAAGAAACTCCAACAGCAATTTACTAAATCTTAAGGTGATGTTGTTGTTGTGTGTTTTTGTGTTTTCTACGTGCCAGGGGGGCACTGCAGCTTGGCGATTGCCAAAGTAACAATGGGCGGTTGCCAAGCAGAAGAAGGGGTTCGCCAAGGAGATTCTTTCAACACTGAAGCTATTTCCGAAAGGGTCGATTCCGGTACTAGGAGAAACAAAATCAAATGCATAAGCAACCCGCACCCACTTCACCATGGAGAATGGGGCGGCGCTGCACTTGCGACATAAGCGTCCGGAAAACTTAAGAACGAAGTGCGAGTTTTAGATCGCTTCTTGATAGCTGATTTTAGGCAATATTGTTTTTAAGATAAATAGGTTCCAGGTACCGTATACTCATGAGGTTATAGGTTCCAAATAATAACGAGTACACGAATATAATTTTTCTCGTTTACTCGCGACGCTACTAAAATCGAGTTGAAGTGACTAATCGTGCTGTTTTATAATTACGTTTTTGAGAACAATACAAGAATGTTATGCTGTACACGTACGAAGTGGGAAATTAGAAACAAATGAAGACGAGCGAAAGAAACAAAGATGAACGAGCGGGTGCGAGAGAGATAAACGTACTTAAAATATCGGCTACGAGTAGGTACTTAGTTAATGTTCTTTTATCTAAGATAAATTAACATGTTATACATCGTACAAAATAGCATCACATCGGCACGATTCGAACACTTTTTGTTTTACATATTTATTTATTAGGTTTACGCGCGTATTGAACTACCACTGAATGTATTTGAAATTTATTATCTTCACAGTATTTTGTCGTTTACTACCGTATACGGTAATACAAAACGGAATTACATTCATCCGGCTATTCGTCTTATTTACAATCCGATTGTCGACCGCAGATAACAACAGTAATAACAAATAATAATATCCCGGGAGATTTACAACTATAGAAACGATGCAGGGTGTACGAGATGCTCTGACTCTGTACTCTTTATATATGTACCATTCGCGTACACACAGCTCGCGACTTCTTTTCATTTCTTCTCACTCTGGTTGTAATAGATCTACCTTGTCTCACTTACGGTCTACGGTCGCTTCAGCCGTAGAAAAACTCCTTTATTTTATAATAAATGAACGAATAATTCTGTATTGCATACGTTTTATTCTTCCTGGCACTCATACAACTCACTTTTATGAGAAAGGTTACCCATATTCCATGCATGTTAGGACTTGCATATTATGCAGTATGACATTTTCTTTTAATCATTGAAAAATCTTGATACGTTTTTCATTGACTTTTTCTACTGACAAATCAGCTATTAAACTTGCTAGGAAGGTATACGCAGTCAGGTGTATGATTCTATAAAACCATTAATTTTCAAGAACTCCTCTCGACTTCAAAATCGTAGAATGGAGAGTTCTCGATGGAACCGTCATCAACGAGCGCAAGAATTAAATTAGGAAATGGAAAAAAGGAAAAAATTATCAGAAAGAAGTACAAAAACTACGCCACAGGCGATGAATACACCCGATCAATGAGATCATTGTCAGAAATGTACTGACCAATAACTAACTCACCACAGTTAGGACTGGTAGGGCGAATAATTTCAATTGTTTCTAATGCCAGCCATTTACGATACGTCGCTTCCTCTTTCGAACGAGAGTCCATTTTCCGAGAAATTAGATTCACGAGGCTGCACTTTAGTCCAAGCCTCAAGACGCTTCCGAATACAAAATCCCTCATATCGTAATTAGTCCTCCTTGTATCATGTATTATGGCTCGAAGGTCGGAATTCTCCCAAGTTCGAATCTACTAAATTATGGTAGGTTATAGGTTTCAACGTACACAAACACGGTGCATGGCAAATTTTCCGAAAACCCTCCAAGGAACAGGTTCCCGTTAAGAATGAAATAAAGTCTTATCAGAAACTCGCGCACCACTTGCCAAAGTGAAGCCAAGCCGGACGTTACTCAGAAAGATGTAAACGATGGCCCTCCGTAACGTTTACGTTGCAGCCTGTAATTTTGAAACGGTGGTAGTTCGAATTAATTACGACTATTCTACACGCTGTGCAGATAGCACAGGTCCAAATCCCCATATAATGCCTCGCACATATTTTTTTCGGCAATTCAATTAATTCGCGCGAACGATCTTGCCCTTCAAAAGAATTCTACTTTTGAAACTGAAGCGATCGCAAGCCATTTTAATACGTAATCATCGAATTTGACCCCACTCAAGTTGCAAACGTCTAAAATAAATTTGAAGTCTGCATATTTTGAGGTCATAAATACTCGAGCACTTTTTATGATTCGAATACTTTCTTTCATTTTTTTTACTCTGCCTATTCTCTCAATAAAACTATAGAGAATGGTGCATATCAAGGGCATGTGAAAAAGAAACTTGATTTTATAATTGTAAATACGCCACGCATGTGAGTGAAATCCGCACGTATATTGGGCGAGTGGCGTTTTTGCTCATAATTGAAAATACGATCGGATCTGAACCTATACACAGTATTCCAGCCAAAAATTATATTCCGCCCGATATTAGGTCAACTGAGCTTATTAAGCGCTGTAGGTGACTGTAAACCGGAATCCAATATGTTATACACTATCGTCTACATACTAAGTATCATTACTCACCATCATTGAGCAATAAAAGCGCAATATTCTGCGCTGACAGCATTATCAATAGGATCTTTCGTCGTTTCCTTTTCGCATAATTCAATATAAATGACATTACTTAGTCTGAGAACGACAGCGATACCCCGATATTTGAAAGATACTTGTGACGAAATTAGGCTAGAATTAATAGGAATGAACTTTGGCCTTAACGTCTACGCTCGAATAGTTTTTATTAATTATGAGAAGGTTACACTTGTTCGATGTGACAGATTATTTTCACGCTAAATATGTATGATGCTCGAGTGAAAGATCTAAATCTTGAAATGATGGTCCTTCATTAGGTCGGCCGGATAAAAGAAGTTTCAACTCACGAAGACAGCTGCTTCCACCCTAATGTGTAGGCTTCGGAGATTTTCGGTTACCTTTCAACAGATTTGCAAATATTTTGACTTCCTATCTCATACAAGACTTACAATGCGCTTGTGCCGATACTTCGGAAGAGTGGAACGAAAATGTTCAACGGCCATTGGTGGTAGAAAACCCGCGATCTTTGCTTGTTTAATTGTCTGTCGAATTCTCTCCGCCTTCTGAATACATCCCAGCTAATCTCTTCCGATGTGAAAATGATTTACAACGGAAGCATTCCTCGTAATTTTTCCAAGTTCATTTCAAATTCCCTAAGAAATATACAACATCAACGAGGATAGTTTTCTCCTTTACAGCTCGAATCTAGTTTCCCTTCCCTCTGTAAGAATTGATCTAATGACGTCATGATTTGAGTGTTTTCAAAGCTCTCCTCTCGAGAAATTGAACTTGAAATTTTCTCGCTTTCTTTCGTAAAGATTCGGAGCTCGAAATTTCCTCAAGTTTCTTAAGCATCATACTTACGCTCTTTCTTCTCGATATACTTTCTGGAATTGTATACACGTAAAGTTAGGTTCATTCATTAGAACCAAGAATATAAAAAGATCTTTGAATCTAACATAGGCGCGTAAAGGTTTTTTCACAAAAAACGTGTGACCATCATAATCAAGATGTACTTACGTTTTTATCGGATGAAAGCGAGAGTAAAATTTATTTCTATAAACATTAAAATCTTTTTTCTTTCCTATTTTTTTGTAATGATAATAATATACCTTGGACCGAAAATAAATAAAAATGACTTAGCGGATTACACACACAGTGAATGAGGGAGAGAATGGTTGCGGTTAAAAATGTCGGCACAGGTAAACACACATACGTTTAAAAAGTCGTAAACGATATATTTTATCGCCTGCTGATAACGTTTTTACATCATGTTCAATAAACTTACCCTCCGTCGATATTGTTTGCTCAACGAAACCGCCTCGAAATTAAATTATTTACCATCGCGTACGAAAAAAAATGAGAATTCAGGAAAACGGAAATAAAAATACCAATATTAGAAATATGATAAGAAAGAGCGATAAGATAAAAGTACGAGAAGCGAATGAGCAAGGTAAATAAATCGAACAAGTCGGAGTAGTCATCTCGTAAGTGCATTAGATCGAGATTTGACTAGTCTGACGAGTCTGTTTATAAATAGGAAAATGTGCAGCCGTGAACAGTTTTACACTCAGAGAACAGATGAGAAAAAAACTTCACGAGCAGAACGTTCTAAGAGAATCTAATTACGTACCTTAAAAATCCTGAATAAGAAAGAAATCAACGAAAATGTACGAATCTAAGACAAAGGCGTCATTATGCTATCAGAAGGCAAGATGAGAAATTTTTGTGAAAGATTGATCCAATGACTCGGAAGTCCAATGGCGAGTCTAGAAGGAAAATGTTTTAAAAGAAAAAAGTCTTAACAATTTTTTACTAGAAAATGAAAAAAAAAAATGTATTCTCCATCTATCATTCTCAAGACACTTTTATATCACTTTTCGACTTGTCGAGGCTTTCGTCCTCTTGTCATTATTGTCATCAGTTCCTAAATCCGTTAACAATGTCAGTTTGTATTTCAAGACCCTCATTCCGTAGGGTGTTGAGGCTCAAAAATCTTTCTCTCACCCAGTGTATTGCAGCCAGCTGAAAGCCAAATTCAGGCAAATTTCTACTGATAAGAGAAAAGCCAAAAGCCAATTTTAAGCGTACCTCTAGAAGCCAAAAGCTTTATTCAGTTGAATTTTTGACATGTTTTATGATTTTTTCTACTCCCTGAATCTCGAAAATGCGCCCAGGCGTTCGTACGGGATGACCTTGGGACTTGGAAAATTTTTACCGTCGAACCTCAGCCCTACCCCTGATTCGAAAATTTACGTCTGGGCGTCCGAGTGTACAATATACTGGACATAACTAGGCGAGGACCTTTCTTTGTATTGTACTACTTTTATACTATCTTTGTACTGGGATTACACTAGTTAAGACTTAAAGCTTAAGAACATATCAAGAAGTGGGTTCACCCCAGGCTGCTATGGTAGGTTTAGCTTTCATCATAAAGACTTAATATACAATATACGAAACCAAGGAGAGTGAGCTCTTGAAAGCTAGTACCCCAAAAAATTTCAACTAGACTCATACTAGAAAAGCTATTGACTTGAATTCTAATGGACACCCGACTTATACTAAACCAAGACGGGGGATGAGCCCTACAAAAACCATTAGCTTCACATATCCTTAAGTAGACTTATACTAGACCAAGAAGAGGGTGAACGAACGGAGCGAGCGAGCCCTCCAAAAGCCTTTAGCCTAACATATTCCAAAGCAGACTTATACTAGACCAAGAAGTGTAAGTTAAAGAACTTGTCCTGACGAATTGTCAATAAATTAATAACATTTCGGCTCTACTCAAGACCAAGAGAGGATCAGGCAAACGAGCAAAGCATGCTACCTCAAGACATGAAACATGATCTTTATTAATTTGAACATGCCAGAAAATTTTTTAGCGGGGAACCCGCTATCCATTTTGTTGGAGGGATTACATTACATCCTTAGAAAACGTCCGCGTCCGGGAGTTTCTATGAACGGCGTGACGGCACGTGTGACGCTTTATGACGTCATCAATGACCTTGACCTACTTTAGGGACTAGGAAAAATTTCAACTTCCAGCCGGGATGCTTTATGACGTCATCAATGATATTGACCTTGACCTACTTTGGGGACTCGGGAAAAATTTAATTTCCAGCCTTCATTATATCAGGTCTATCATGCAGTATACTGAGAAGAGCCCAGCTAACTCATTTTCTGAAGGGGTTTTTTCGCGCCAACGTCATTGCGAGCGCGGGAGGTTGCGGGTTCCCCGCTGCCATTGCAAACCTGCAATGGCCTCTAATTTTTTTTATTAGCTTTTGGCTTCCTGTTTATGTTGAAAAGTTTATGTCTTTTTATTTTTAAAAAAGTAGGAAAGCAACTTTTTTAGTTTTTTTTTCCAGAGTCTAGACAGGAGAGAAACTGAGAAAGAGAAACACAATTCAGTTTCAGAAAAATCAATATTTAATAGTCTAAAATTCAACGGATACATTTTTTTCGTTCTTGTAGTTCTTGTAAGTTGTAGTTGTATTGTACCCTTAACAGAGATTATTTTTTCCTGATCGTGTCCGATTTTCCCAAAAATTGAAAAGCCAAAAACTAGCCACATTTTCTTTTGAACAGCCAAAAGCCCAAGCCAAAGCTATATTTTTCAAGGTCAAAAATTTAAGACGAAAGTCGAAGCTAAATCTTTTAGCTGCAATACACTGATCTCACCTTCCCATATTAAAAATACCTTCTCGTTTGTAAAACTCGTAGCTCGTAATTTCTTTCAGCTCATTTCAAGTTCCCCGATCCTGAGAAATATACAGCACCACTTTCCTCTGTACGCGTTGAAGTAAGCCTCCCAATGACGTCAAGATTCGAGCTAGTAACATTTCCAAATCCCTCGTCTACGTAGGGTAGTAAATGGAAATTTGTCCAATCCTCCTTCATGAAGATTCTGAGCTTGAAAACATTTCAGTGTTTCGCCCTGTTTGTTACTGCGACTTTGATACTCGCAGATAGAATACTCCATCACAGTCACAGTTTGACGAGATGTTGACGTACGTTCATCATTCAATCGACCAGCGACGAGCAACAATTTTTGAATATATGTGTTCTGGATGAATGATGATGAGGACAGGAGTACGAAGTTTAGAAGGTTTCACGCTTAAAAGATCTATTTAAAATGTGAAAATACTTCCTAACAATTTTCAGGGTTAGATTGGAGACTGTAATTCTAGAATAAAACAATTCTTACCCCTATATAGTTGTATTACGTTGAGAATTCGTAAGATTTATTTTAGCAAAAAAGAAGAAAGCTGTCAACTCTTCTATAGAAGCTGCGGTTTTCCTTTCGGTTGGAGGGATGAGGGAAATTATACCAAATATTTTTCACCCGGTCGCTTAATCAACTCTAAAGAAGAATACATATATCCTACGACTGCAATTAATCAAGATTCTAAGCTAAAACGAATCATACATTTTTGCTCTGGTTGAAGGTGAGGATCGTCGGAGTAGAGATAAAAATAGCTATGGGAATGATATCCGACACCGATGATCGAGTCAAAATTCAGTCTACGTATTAGCCTCTATAACATCTTTTGTACAAGTCTTCACGGCAAAAATAATAACATTCATAAGCGAGTAGACGCAGCAGGGTAGAACAAATTAGGTTGCCTAATATAATCAATCATAATAGAATATCGTACAATTCACAACTGTATCGATTTTGTTAATCTACAATTTAAACATAGAGAAAGCCACGAAGTGCATTTTATTTGTTATGCTTATTATCCGTCACCATACGTTACTACGGCGTTTAACCAGCACATTATAGGTATGTTGTACGCAGTAATTTTTAAACGAACTAATGATAATCTACACGCCTCCACCTTTCATAACATATGTGCGATCTGCCATTCACGAGACAACTAATTGGTATTGCTTTTTATTTCTCTTTTTTTCGCCACGAGAAGAAAAACTTTTCTATTCCATGATAATTCAAAAACTAACGCGCATTATATTCAACTTGTAGATGAAAAAGATAGAGCTTATATGAACTGAAAATGTGAATATTAGGTCATAATAACTTCGAAGCGGATTCTACAAAGGATTACATTGTTCGTGGTTTACACGATGCAAGTACAGGAGTATAATTTGTAATTGTTGTCATGCTGACCATACGAGTTGGGACTTGAGTATGTGGGAGTGTGAAAAGAGGAAGAAAAAAATCACGTTCTTTGTAAGCCGAATGATTTCACGTTGCGGCAATCCTTTTTGAGAAGAGAAGCAATGTTGAATAAGTTCATTGTGTTGGTTGATAACGGATGAAGATGTAGCAAAATCGAATAATATAGAGCTCGTGCTCGGAATTAAAGAATTTGTTCTCGCTGGCACGAAATGTAGAAAATGAAAGAAGTGAGTTGGTAAAATTGGATCTATACTTTTCATTATTTCCAGCTACTCTTCAAAAGCTATTTCGATTTAAGAAGAAGAATGTACATCCCGAGGAAAAATTTATCAATTCATTAGTTGGATTTCTCATCCCATAAAATATGTTTCCTCGCCTCGGGTGAATTCAAAATAGAAAGAAAGGGTGGAACAAAAATGAAATGCGCGAAAAATACTTCAATGTGAATTCCATTTGAATCGCGCATAATTCATTCACCACAGCTATACCCGACGCTGAGACATACAGTCGAGGATCGATGGCAACAGAAAGCCCATCGAGTATATTAACTGCGCCAACGTTTCAAGACCTTGTCTCGAGTATTTGTAGGGGGCGGGAGAAAAAAATTGACAGTGAGATTTGAAAAGCAGAAGGTTTTAAGACTTCCACCTCTGGATCCGAGTATAACTGCGACCAAACAATTGACGGTCTGTCGAGCGAAAAAAAAAAAACGACGGCTTCTTCAACAGAGTTCAACGAGGAACGCTAGGAACGTGTTTTATGAGTCAAATTGGATTGAGAATTTGAAGTTTCCTTCCTTTCAAGTATTATGGTCGGAAAGTCGAAATTTTTCTGAGTCCTCCTTCTATCATGAATTACGGCTCGAAAGTCAAAATTTCAACACGAAACCTGTTTCATGTTTTTTGTTTTGGAAAATGTGTTCTACGCTGTGCAAAAATTCGGCAACAACTGACTCTATCTAATAAAGGATTTGGACTTGAAAAACTTATATTTTGACTCTCGAGCCATATAATATACGTAGTTTTATACTTGCTCGATCCAGCTACCACTTGAGACAGAATGACTTTCGATATCAACCAGCTTGAACCTCTTGGTGACGTCTAGTATACATATAAGCTAACTAGCTTCCGGGGATTCATTCTTTGTCTGGTATAATGAGATCAAGTCAAGAAACCCTCGATAATTTTCTGGGTAACTCAGACTTGGACTCGCAGGTTTCCAATAGAGTTGAACCCATAAATATCGAGTGGACGGTTGGGGTGCCGATGCCGGGAAAAGCCATTGAAAAGAGGAACCCCGGTCCCAAACTAGCGAATTTTCGATAAAGGCACAGTAAAGGCATCAACAAGCTCAAACTTTCTTGTGACGACATCATCCCACGTGACGTCACTAGTATTTGACGTCATAAGCTTGAATTTGCCTGTGATCTCATCAAAATCCATATTGATTAGGTCATCAACATTCTTCTCTTTTTCTTTTTCTAACTATCAGATTCCTGGATTAAATTGCGAGTGTATAGACTATTCAAGGCTAGGTCCAATGAAGCCCGCAATATGAATGAAGGGGGCTACTCGGCATCGTGGATTTCCCCTTGTGACCTAGTTTAAAGCTAGTGCAGCCCAATGTACTATATTTTCGTACAGAGAACTCAAATTCGGGACTCGCAGACAAAGCTTAGCAATCTAGTAGATTTTATGCCGAGTCAAGTAGTTTTTTTTTTCTTCTCTCAAAGTCTTTTGACATATTTCGTGTCCTTGCTCCAATCCCTACGCTGATTTTAAAATTTGCGTGCATCCGTCCATCTGGCTAAATGACCTTACATACTAGACCTCTACTAGGCTACAGCCTTCGTTATACTAGCCTGAACCAGGCTGCTGTAGTTGGCATAGCCTTCATAATATAGGCCGGATATACCAGACTTATATACTAGACTAGGAAAGGGAGCTGACTAGGCCTACAGTATAGAAGCTATTATCTTGAAACATTCTAAACTAGACTTAGGGCGAGTGAGCCTCAAAAAGCTATTAGCTTGAAATTAATTTTCTAAAATAGACTTATACTAGATCAAGGAGTTCCCCCAAAGCTATTATCTTGAAATATTCTAAACTGGATTCATACTAGATCAAGAAAACTCGCTCCACTCGTTCGCCCCCCGAAAGCCACTAGCTACTGAGAAAGACATGAAACATGATCGTTATTCATTTGGCTGCGCCAGAAAGTTTTCTGATAAGCTTCTCATCAATCTGCATTACTTTCATTTTGCTGTTCTTTGATAACGTCATTCTACGCCAAGAGCGGCCCTCGAATTTAATAATTCTAACAACTATCAGTATTAGACCCAAATCTAGATGACATGTCTGACCGCAAATTTTGAAGCTTTTATGCATTGTGACGGACGCGATGAATGGTGGATATTAACGCCAAATAGCATCCTAACTCTTGAGTGGATACTTGACCATGAATAATAATCGTTTCATGAAACATGACTCCTTCTGTACAGCAACATAAGTTATTTACATTGAATTAGGTTATGGAAAACTGAGGAATTCGGCGAACGAGATGTCTTTTTACCTCACTCGATATTTCACGCAAGTAAACTGCTCAAATTCGCAAAGATATTCACGGAATACATGAATACTTATACGCACCTACAACAAAATTTTTGATATCATTTCCTCTCTTAGTTATTATCTTGATCGTACAATATGTATGAGAAACGGAATGAATTCATGAATCACAAAAACGTGTAACGCATAAACATGCACGTAATCATTTGAAGAGCGATTGTCGACGTGCTGAGTATTAGAGCACATTATACTAGTTTCCATCTCATACCCGTGCAGCTACTTTTTGAAAAGAAAAAGAGAGAAAAAAAAAATGAAAATTTTTCTTTCCAATTTGGTCACTGGTACACGATGGATACCGAGCCATGCATTGTATTTCTGCGTCGGGCGACGGTTGGGGCAATCGTGTTGATTCGGTTGAACTTATACTCAGTCCATACGGTTGCTGGCAACTTTCAAAATCGTGACCCGATTGAAACGTGTCCTTACCCTGAAGTCAGCATACGTCACGGAATTGAAACTAACGTCGTTCAGCTATAAAGTTGTTATATTTTCTCTTCGTTAATCCTCTCTTTCTTTCTCTTCGTCATATGTTTATCATATGTATGTTTCTGTTTATGTCTCGTTTAGAATGTAATATTTCAAATTACGAGCGCGCATAATCGTTGACTTTTGCTCCCCTCGTTTTATAATAAGCCATTATTTGCGCGAGATCTCAAAGAACGGACATCACGATCTGAATAACAGTGGTAGCTGTCTGAAAATCCACGTCTGAAGTATTGTGCAACTATGTCTTACTTCTTCTATTTCTTTCTCCGTATACTGCAATATTTTCATAAAAATATTTACAAACGTTATTTTTCTATAACGACGCGTGCAGCTACAGTGTAAGCCCGGAGTGCATAATTTATGTCTGGAAATAAATATACCAGTATACCTACTCGATTTTCTTGCTGCGCTTCATGCGAAACTGGAAAGGCTTTCCCATTCGCGTGCACGCATAAAAATTTTCTCATTCATAGTTATCGTCACTGAATTCTTTTATTTCCTCGAAGTAGATCGACATGCGCTCATCCACGCACGGTCATCTATTTCCCCTTCCCGCTTTTTCTTACAATAATATTTCCTCCTCTAAAGGACTAAAATCTCAGTTTTTGCGATGGAAAATTTTCGTACGTAAATATTATACTCTTCATAAAGAAAAAAATTTAGGCGTTGATCATCATAGGGGTAAAAATAGAGGTTATTATAAGAATTGTAATTTCTTATAAAGTATCATCTTGAGGACCTTCCATTATACCTCCGTTATTCTTTACATCAACTCGGTGAAATGCTGATCAATCAAATCATACCCGTGAAGCTATTTTTTATTCTCTTCAACTACTTATCAACTAAAAAAACTTTTCTCAGGAGCAGCAGGTTTATTTCGAACCTCCCTCGAACATCTATGGCGATACACCAACAATTTTTCTCTACATTTTCAGGAAGTTTCCATTACAAGTTTCTATCTCAGCTGCAGAGAAGATACAAGAATTTCAATTTCTATGATCACGTAGATTTCTTCGTGAATTCATCAGCAAAATGCACTCTAATCATCTATACATAGCCCACGATGACAGCAGAACAAAATAGAGCGTAAACGATGAAGAATCGAGAAAAGACGAGAAGATAAAGTTGCATAATTTGATCGCCGTTTAGAAGTGTTACTGGAGGAAGTGTACGCGGGTATGTATAAGTCCGGGAAATAATCGAATAAACGATAAGCATCGGATCAGTATAGTGAATTAGTAACTGTTGTGAATTGTGCTGTTGCATTTATTCTCATGCATTAGACGTGTTGTATACTTATAGCACAAGTAATAAAGATTGGTCGTTTGTCGTTATCCCTTTCTGTCACCAGTGACTGATGGAACGTTATACAGGTGTCAAGAAGGGGCTTCAAGACATCGCGCCTCAGAGTATTGTATATCCGCACGTGTAGAGGAAATTGAACTTTCGCCCACTGGTAGACCTACTGATTATTAGCAAATCGACAAACTGTCCATGCTGGCGATGGAGAAACTACTAAATCGCGCCACGATGTATGTCAAGACCTTCGAAATGAATGATTATCACTGAATGGAAGCAAAGCCGACCAAGCCCTACGTCTGGAAAAAGCTCGTGAAGAAGACGGATTCAAGGTGGGAGATGTTGAATTTGATAAAGATGGAAACGTAGCAGCTGATTCTGAGGATGGAACGGTGGAGGGCAACGTATCACGGGAATCTTGCAAATCATAAGTACTATCGTTGCCATGGAAAATAAAGATGATTGAAATGTACACATAAAAGTACGACAGTTTCCCAGAGAAATTCAATCTTAGATACCGTTGAAAAAGTAGTGAACTTTGAAGTACAGAGCCTTTGAAAACAAGAAATACCTTCCCAATCGGATTCAAGAAAGTTGTTTCAGATACGACTGAGCTAGAGCTAGAACCATAGGAGCAAGAGCATAGAAGTTCATCGGCAGATGCTCCACCAGCCAGTTTGCACAGTGAAAATCAGAAAGAAGATACAAAGGTAGATAAGTATATGTTCATGACAATATCAATAAGCAGTCGGTGGGGTCAGAAGTAATAGCAGTGGATCTGCCTTTAAGAAAGTTTGAAGATCTCTTGATCTAAAGAAAGAAGATGAAGATTCAAAGTACTACAGAACAGGACTAGAGAGAGCATTTCAGTAGTCAGGATGGGTAACTGGAATCATTAGACCAAGGAGACGAGCTGAGAATCCAAACTCAAACGAAAAAGAAATTCTAGTCAGTGCACCTCCCTTTAATGATGGGAAACCTTCAACTGAGAAAATGGAGTAACATGTAAATGTGCAGCAAAATTCCATTGGTAGCTCTAGAAATACGACCGAATATGAAGATTGTCAAACCAGAATGCTAGCTTCTGTAATGGGGAAGGAAAGTAACAAAGTTCTGGTACAATTAAAGATCAGAACTTTGTACGACAAGAGAAGATAATTACAAAGAAGTATCTTCAAAAGTAAAATTTGAGAAAAGTACTACTCAAAAGATTAATTCTAGAAGGATTGAGACAGCAGTAAAACGCAGTTTTAAAGGAACTGAGCGCACCTTAGATAGTTGCAAAGATACGGGATATTGGTATTCAAAAGAGATTTTTTCTTCTTCAATGATAATAAGAAAGAGATACAGGAACGCAGTGGCGTAGATAGGGGGGGGGGGGTTCGGATAATACATCCCACATCGCAATTTTTTTTTTAGTGTCTTTTTCCCATTTGATGCAGTAATTTTGTCTACTTCTTGTGTAAATTAGGAAAAATTTTAGAAAATTCCCCCTCCCTCCCATGGAAAAAACCCCTCTTGAGAAAATCGTAACTACGTCCCTGCAGGCACGTGAAAAGTTTTATTTTCCCGACCGCGGTTTCGAAAGATGAACTTCCATAAAACAGCCGTAGTCAACAAAATTGCTTTAGACTGTATTGGGAGTGTAATGGAATATTTGTATCGTGCTAGAAAAAACGTACCAAAATTGACTGAGTACCTAGCATCAAATACTCTAAACGATAATACTGGAAACTCCTATCTAAATACATTGAGCGCTTTTGGTCACGCAACGCAGCGCATCCAGCGGCGTGGGATGTGCAAATCTCGGACTGTTCGGGCTGTCAAACAATGAACGTCACTACTACACGCAAAAAACATACACAAATTCATAGTCATAACTCTCACAACTGATGTTAGTTCCATCCACTACCGCTAGTCGCTTGCGACCACAAAATTGAGGAGAGTTTCCAGTATTATTGTTTAGAGTATTTGCTAGCATATAAAAATCCCCGGATGCAACATCCTGCATTGAATCAATATGATCTAGTGGACAAAGATACCGGATTTGACAGAATACCTGGTGTAGGAGAATTCCTGGATGTGACATTTTAGAGTATGACCTTGCAGCGAGAAAATAGTTAAAGTTGCTCGCAAATTAATATAGCTGGGATTGTTAATGCTGAGGGAATGGATCTGTCAATGAATACACTTCTGTTGGCCTGGATGGAATCCGAACATCGTTGAAATTGGAGAATTGTGTTGTGTAAGGCAATAAACGAATTTCGTACACAGGGGGACGTTAAGAGCTACAGGTAGGCTGATAACAGCAGAATAAGATAAGAGCATGAAAGACGAATAATCGAGAAAGGACGAGAAGATTAAGTTGCAGCATTTGATTGCCGTCTAGAAGTTTGAAGAAGTATAGAGTCAGCGGGCATACAAATCCGGGAAATAGCCGGATTAACGATCAGGAATGGATGTCAGAGTATGTAGGGTATCTAGCTGTGGCCTCCACCGCAGCTTGCTGAGCTGTCCCTGACTCACTGTTACTCACGGTGCTCGTAGTACTCGTAAGACTCGCACCTTAGTGTGTTCGCCGTCGTTCTATCGTGCTGGTCGCTCGATACGGACGCTCAGTCTTAATAAAGTCCCGCGTTCCTATACGCCAGGGTTAACCCGGTGCCGGTTCCAACCGGGAACCACTCATCACCCTCTAACATGGATCGGTGTTGTGAATTTTGCTTGCATACGGTGTTCTAATGTATTCGCGACGTAGTGTACTTGTGGTAAGAGTAATGAAGATCGGTTATTTACCACCTTTTTTCATCGCTCCTTACCTGTAACTGGGGAGCGTCACACTACAAAGTAGGAAGGAAGTGTTCAAACTCCCACATACTTTCGAAAGCTAACGAAATGCACCCATGCGCGAATCACCAAAGGGAAAAAAAAGGCAAATCAATGGATTGAGATACATTGATGAAAACCTAAAGAATGATGCTATCACAGAAATTAAAAATCGACGCCTACGGTGAACTAAAATTCTCTAGACCAAAAACGATAGAGACAAATGTTTACGGATAAAACGCTGCAGTGCCGATACTCTAGCGCCGACTAAATGGCCGTAACTCTTTTCTTCTTCATTTAAAATGTCATTTACAAAAAGACACCTGACTAAACCGCTAGCAGCAGGTCGTCAAACCTAATAATTAAAAACACACATCGAACAAAACGATACAAGACAATTGCGGTACCATCATTTACTGGTATTATTTTCCTCAACATATTATTATCGTTTTTTAATCGTTTACCGGCGTTTGCGGTCTAAAAAAAAAAAAGGTTAGTTAGATTAAAGAGAAAATCTGTTGCTTGTAGTGAGTATTTTCCCAAATAATTACTCAATTCTGACTTCTTCGTGGTTTGAGCCAGTCAGCCTGTTGAGTGCTGTACACGGCATACAGCTACTCGTTGTTCGTTTGCTCATCATCTTTTTCCTTTAGTGGTTTATTCGCTCCATAAACTTATGTAAAAAAAGTACCGAACTAATAAAACGTAAAAGGCGGAGTTTGTTTTAACTCTTCGAACGGCAGAGCACAATGAATGTAATTAGGATAGGTTCTTATGTTAGTATATAAAACTAATACGAAAATGCCGATGATAGCGATGATTCGGAAAATGTTGTGTAATTGTCTTCTAATGACGATGGCCCGGTATAGAAACGAAAGAAACGCAAACGGCGCCGTGCCACGTCCGCGTGCAACCGAGCCACTATTGAACCTGATATCGAAATTGGGGGCGCCGTTAGGCTGCCTCTCTTCTACGAGTACGAATATGTGATTCTTTGAATTTGTTCCAACGAGGAGAGGTTTCTGATTTTTCAAGCAAGATGGTATAATTGAAAATGAAGATATTGATGAAATAATATTCGTGTGGTTGACTTTAATATTTTTAGTAGATAAATGCAAGTACTCGACTAAAAGGAAGAGGCATTATCATTGTTAGAAAGGGAAGAGGAGAACATAAGGACTTTCGACCAACGCTAACTCATAATACTCTTCAATGTGTTTTTGTTTGTTTTCCAGTATCATACTACAAAGTTTCAGCCACGGTTAGTTACAGAATTTTCATTAAAATCTTTAATACAATAATATAAATCTAGTCATCAGCGATCATTGGTCTTCGTCGTGGAAGTCGTTGAACCTTTTGTTCCAGGTATATCCTCAAAAATTCATCGTCCGGCTACAAACAACTTTTTTTTACTCTAGCCACGATAAATCGCGACACTAATAGGGGAGGGGGGGGGGGGCTTGGAAAACTTCGAACTCGGCCGAGATATTCGGGTATAGGGAGACTTAGACAAATGTTCATTCTTGAGCTGTACAAAAATATGAGATTTGGAATTTTTCGAAAACTTGACACAAGGATAGAGACTTTGAAAAATTTCGACTCTCAAACTGACACTGTATATCCGAGAAGGAGGACTAGAAGGGCATGAAGATGAAACTCAGGCTCTAAACCTCCATAAAGGAGGAACGAAAAATCTTGAGCTCAACTCCTATAAAGAAGGAACATAGAAATATCACAAACTCGAACTTTAACGTCAGACAGACTTTATCTTGTCCTACCCCGGGAAGGAGAATTAGCTTTGAGCTGTAGAGAATTATATTGTCTTTGTTGGTGCGGTATATTTTTGAGGAAACTTCGCATAAACTCGAAGAGAATACGAGCTGAGAGCTTTACAGAAGAGAAGGAAACTAGATATCGAAAATTGAGAGAGCAGAGCTAAGCTCTTTAGGAAGAGCGTCTTAGAAAAAAGGGGAAACAAGAGTATGGGAAGTCATCATCGATCTTACCTTAATTTGAAGGGTACAGGGAAAAGGGTGAATGTCCTTACGAAACGATCTGGAGAAACAGTTTTTCGCCAATGATGCAGTCTTTAAATCGTTTTACCTTGATTTGTGTTTTTACCCAAATTACAAGCTTGAAAGAACAGTCATATGTAATTTTCGATTTAAATCTCCATAGAATATAGACTTACGCAAATAAAGGCTATAAGGATGGAATATCATCAAAGTATGACGTCATCACAAGGATTCTCAGAAAGTTGATTGAAAAGTAAAGAAGGGAAAATGGCTTCAAGAATTTAGAAGAATATCATTCCAAGCCAAAAAAGAGAGGAGGACTTTCCAAAATCTCAACTCAAAGATACAAGGGGAGTTGTCAATTGGAATGCACGCAGAAAGAGGAAAGAACTGAGCGGACCATGATGCGAAGGAACCTACACAGTGTAGCCTAGTATTGTCACCTAGTACAAGCCTAGTATTTTGTAAGCTAGTCTACCGTACGTAAGGACTAGTACAACGGAGGCTGAGGAAAAATATACGTCTCAAGGTAGCAGATGTCGAAATTTATGCAAGTCCCGAAAGTAGATCCAGGATCGTCTTCCAAATATCCGACTTGCCCTCAGCCTAAAGATGCATGAAGGTAACTATAATTGATTTTTCGAATTACTTCCAAGAAAAAAACGTTAAAACGTAAGTATTTCATTTCCCCTAACGATGAATTTAGAGCAAATGGACTCGCTTAAAGGATACTCAAAACTATTGGTACAGTATAAAAATTGGTTGAAGCGTAATTTCAGGAATTTTAGTTCGATGCTTATACGACTTCCTCTAGCCCTAAACTTCTGAACAAGAATGTCATTTTGTCAGAATGGTCTGTCAGACAACCGAGAATTATCACACGATACATCTTTTATTTCTCTTTCGTCGTTGTCATCAACCAAGAATCGAAAATACGATCTCGGCAAAATCATGCGATAACATCGCAAATTCACCTATCGAATTCGAATAGATGCAAGAAGTGAAAAAGTAGTTGTGTGACTAAATACCTTCCAATTTCTTCGATTCTGAGTCTGGTTTCCGTTCTGCTGGATGAATCATAACATTCAAATTGCAAATTTTAACGAAGAGCTCGTTATTTTAATTACGTTTCCGAGTAACGAATTACAAAAAACAAAAAGAAAAAAAAATGAGATATTCTCTTTTTATTGTGTTTAATAACTCGTTTTGGTAAGCGTATTTTACTTGAGAGGTAGTATGTATTTGCGAGACGAAGAAATATAGCCTAGCCGCATCGGTTCTTTTCGTTGAAGTTGATTTCTATTTTTAAAATGGCAAAAACTTTTTCAGAAAAACGATTCCACAAAAATGAATGACGCGTACAATTGAAATTCTGGCAATATTCAATTAATTTTACCATCGCCTTTTTGGTCGTCGCATCCTCCGAAGTTGTTTTATTGTTAAATGACATGTTCGATTACGCGATAGAATAAGCATAGAAATTATTAATTTTTTCCTCCAAAAAGATTTGCAATAAACCCGAACTTTGAATCGATGTAATAAAGCGTATTTTGAACGAAATTAATTAGAATATGGAAATCTGAAATTGATTAGCACGCCTTGTCAAGAAAAGAGAGCTAGGTAGGTTTCATTCCATTCCGATGAGTTATGAGCAATTCGCCAAAGAGTTGTTTTTCGAACATTAAAAAGAATTTGTACCTTTTTGAAGACTACCTCTTTAGTAAGCATCAGTTTTTAGACAAAAAATCGGTGTAACAATAATTTTTGTGTCGATAAAATCAAAAAAGATCTTTCCAACCGATATTGAAATGCATGTACATTACTAAGAAAAAACAAAGCCGTTTACGAACAGAATAGATTACGATCACATGGAGAGAAGGGCATTGTTGAAAATCTACAATTCTATTGATTCAATGCGGTTCAATAGGTTGGGACACTTATGCATATAATATAGTAATGAGACATCAACGAGAGTAAACTAATTCATCAAACCCCTTCCTCCTGCCCAATCATACCAAAACGCCTTGATCAGTGGAAAATCTTACGAACTGGGATTCTTATCGGACCTCTAGTGTTTCTTACTCTACCCTTCATAAATATCAACTGGCAACCTACTATAATACCTGGTGCTAGAATGATACTGACTTTCTACCAAAATTAATTAATGTTTCACTCAGAACTTCGACCGTCTGATTAGTAAAAGCTGTAGCTTTTTAACCTCCTTCTCGGTTACTCAATATAGTAGGAATGAGACAGTCTTCCAGTTGAGCAGAGATTAAAACAATTACCGTTCATAAACAACAAGAATGAAAAAACTCAAGAGAAAAGACGCAAACCAGAAGTAAATGATTTACTTAAGATGATTTTCTACGTCGGGACTTCGAATAAATCGAAAAAATTGGACCAAATTTTATAATTTATCACTGTTTTGTTTCATTCAACGAAGTCTTGTTTTACGGGATGCTATATGAGGAAAACGTCCACCGTCTACTATTTACCATATATTGCGGTTCCGCGAAGGGAGCAGGGTCTCTAATATACTTTCGAGCAGTGTTACACAATTAAAAAGAAAGAGAATCATGAACGACTCCGCAGAGAAGCGTATAACAACTCTGGAGTATAGTAGAAAGAGGTTTCGGATCGGTATGAGCGAAGAAATTAACAAATTGACCAGGCCAAAAATTAATCTAAAATTTAAGGATGATCTCCTTGGGCAAAATGCCGTCACGTGACGGTATCGACCAAATTGTTATATGTATAAGGCGCCACATGTGCTCAGCAATTTATAGACACCGCATCGCTGGTGGGACAGCACGGTGTCCTTGACGTTTGAAAGATGGTCAAGGGACATCATGGTGAACGCTGCACAATAGTCATAGCGAGCAAAGATGTGAACGATTTTATAAAAGGTGCTTCCTAGGTAGGATTACGGGTATAAGAAAGATGGCGCAGACGAGTGGTCGCTGATATTGCTTTCGGCGAATAAATTCCCAGATATCTTATCGATAGAGAGTTGAAAGATGCCAAGTACTCTTTGACGAATTCTCCGTGAAGAAAAAGGGAATGAGATGAGGGTGGGTGTTATGTCAAAGACAATTAGGAGGCGGTGCGCTGGTGATTTACTCTATTAGCAGTACCCTTTGACCGTACAAAATCGACTCACTTATTTGTTTTGACCTGTTTCATGTCTTTGCTCTGGTCTTGTTCTTATGGGAATTTTCATTGTGGCAGTGATTCTCAAATCTGCAGGGCCGAGACCCCCCCCCTCCCCCTTGAAAGAGACTTGAAAAATTTCGAGATTTTTCTCAAAAGTGATTCTCAAATCTGCGAGTCCTAGGCCCCTCCCCCTTCCTCTGTAGTTTCTAGCTTAGCTCAATATAATGAAAAGGCGTATGCTAGATTTGTACTCTCATCAGCCTGAAATATACTAAAGTAGACTTGTACTGGACCAAGAAGCAGGACGAACGAGCGGAGCAAGTGAGGCCCCGTAATCTCATCAGTCTGAAATATACTGAAGTAGACTTGTACTGGACCAAGAAGCAGGACGAACAAGCGGAGCAAGTGAGGCCCCGTAATCTCATCAGGGTGAAATATACTAAAGGAGGCTTTTCGAACTCTTTTATACCCTCTATTATCAAGTATATGGACTCAGAGAATTCTGCGTTCTTCTACACCCCTCTATTTGCTAGTATAATGACTTAAAAAACCAAAACAAGGCAAACGAGCAAAGCATGTGATCTGATGAAAGACATGAAACATGATCTCTATTTATTTGACTATGCCAGAAAGTCAGTTGATAAAGAAACCGGCTGATGTTTCTTTTACATTGTCATAGGAACTAAGAGGATTTTTTTTTTAAATCTTCTCCTGCAGAAATATGATCGGTAGCCTCCCTTCTTTGAAAAAAAATAAGCCCTATTGGTTGTCATTCACAAAATGCTGAATATCAAGTGTCATTTTGTACCGTCTAGAAACTAGCGTACTTGAAATGTTCAGATTATTGCAGATAATCAGAGATACTGCTCGGCAATGTTCAGTATTTTTCAGAATTGACCTATTTTCTTGTACCTGTAATGTAGTTGAAAGTTATATCAACTGTTCCTTGGCATTGAACAAAAGATTTCAAGCGCGTTTCTTGTTTGTTCATCAGATGCCGGCTACATCTCTTTAGCTTCAGTATTTTCTTGGGAGCTAGCGTAACGATCGTCATCTTGCACAAGCATCTTTCTCACTGATTTTAGCAGATGTGTATTGCGTATAGATCATCGTCGATATACATCCACTCTTCATACTCCTCGAATATTATTGCTTCGGAGAAATGAATGCAATTTTCGGGGCTTCCTAATCTCAATGAGCAACGTGTTGATTATGTTTTAAACAATAAATTTACTGTGAATTTATGTACAGTCGAGACGAGACCACACTTGTATAAGCCGACTGAGCGCATTTTCATTAAGCGGTTTTTCCTGTAGTTAAAATTGCAAATCTAATGATTCAGAGGTGGATTTGGGGTACAATTTGATAGAGGCATAGTTCCAAGGAATTTTATTTCGCTTCGCTCGCGTAATAGAGTCTTGCTGTATAATTTGAGCTTTTCCCAGAGGCGGGAGGGTGATGATTTGCCACTGTTAATAATAGTTTGTAATATTTGCGGTTCTGAGAATCGACCTCAAATCAAACGTCGAATCATGTCTGTTGCAGAATAATGTAGCCCATTGATATGTATATCACGTACAAAGCCCTAAATTGATCAATTCAGGAATTATACAGGCATTTTTGTACAAATTGCGAAATAGACAGGCCAATATTGTACAGGTTTTTCGCGATGTGAACAGCACCTTTGTACACAGTCAGTATAAGCATTAAAACAACTTCGTATAAGCACGTTGTACGAAATCCGAAAAAAATAGGAAGGAGCTGGTTGCGAGCTTACAATTTCGTAGATTGCGATTCGTTCCTGCAGTCAGTGGTGCGTATTTCACCTCTTCAGCAAGCTTCATACGCTTAACTCGAGCTTGTAAACTTTCTACAGCTACCTCCTGATTTCTATTTATACCTCCGCGACGAGCTCTTCGGATGATATTCTCTGCCTCATCATCTCGTATGCTGGACATGTTATTTTCAGGCGCCGGTGAGAGGACATCACATGGCATTTGGATTGATGACAATGTTCCTTGCATATCTTCTTCTGAACGTAGTGTGACTGTTACTGCAGCAGGTACGGCTGAACCAGAAAGGCCCATTTTAGGTCGCTTTCCAAATAGGGCTTCGAATAGACTCTGCCTAATGCTCGAGTGGAGATTGTTGTTCCTTCGAAGTTGCAGAAGGCGTAATCCCTTGGGTCCTCCACAACAAGATTCATCGGTATTGGATTACGCAGATACGAGAAGGTACTAAACCTATAGGTACATGTATTTCACCTCTTCTCATCATTCACTTTCAAACTTCGTACAACGTGCTTGTACAAAGTTGTCTTGAAATTCATATATTGTACGAAGGTGCCGTACGCATCGCGAAAAATCTGTACAATTTGCAAAAGGTTCAAATCGGCCTGTTTATTTCGCGGTTTGTACAAAAATGCCCAAATTGTTCAATTTCGGGCTTCGTACGTAACATGTATAAATCCTCATTTCCGTTCATTCGATTCGGACTCTCCATCTGTATAATATAGCTGAAGACAGTATTTCTATTCTCATTTTTTCCATCAAAGAGACGCTACGCCGTACACTGTCGGTATCTGAGCGCATTTCCGAATGAAAAATATAAAAATTGAAAATAAATTACCGATCCAATGATAAATAAATTAACGGAAGATGTACGTAAAATATGTTCAAGAAGGTAGGCCGGGCCGTAATATAGAGAAAAAATTGAACCGCGGGTTATCGTCGCGTCGGGCTAAAATCAAAAAAATCTCCTGTGCGCCAATGGACAGGAAAAGAAGAAAGAGAAGAAAACCATTAGAAGTCGAAAGTATAATATAAAAGGAATGACTCGTGTTACACGAAAGCATGATTCGTGAGATGTTTGTATTGTGCTTTAGTACGCGCGGCTGTCAAAAAGTTCAATTAATAAATAATGTGCACGTTGAAGTACGAGCACCAACATGCCACGGAATGATGGAAGAGCAAATAAGAAAGATAGATATCATTTTGTTTAATTAAGACTTAGTGCACCGCGGTTGTCGCTGCTGTTGTCATTGCTATCTTTATCGTTTGTCGCTACATTATTTCCTATGTGGATCTTTTAACATGCACCAGTTTAAGTTATGCCCGTAGTCAGCCAGAAGACTACTAAATGAGAAGAGTAACTGTGCAAGGTATAAGGTACGGTCATGCAATTCGAGAACCTTGCTTTCGCGTCGCTAATATAGCTATAAAACTTACGTATCATTGTAATTTTAGTCGACCTATTAGAAATCATTTTTTTTGAACAGTCAATAAATTTTAGAAACGTGGAAGAATTTTTAGTTGTATGCAATACGGGGTTGGAATTGACTCCTTAGTTGTGAAGGAATACATACAGGCTATAGTCGAGGAATAAACTACAGATCATAGATACTGATAGAAAAGAGCCAACGGCAACGAGAAGGATGTGCAATAATAATGCCGTTTTCGGAGAAGTTCTTTCTGCACAAACTATAATCGAGGAATAGACAGTTTAATTCAAAAGTGTACCAAATAAATGAGATTTCTGCTGACTCTGCTGTTCTCAAAAAAAAAAAAAAACAAAGGACACCGCACTCGGTATGTCCAAACGTAATTTGTAAAATCGTATCAATACAACACCACAAGGCTTCGAAAAATAAAATCGCCTCATTTAATCTATCTTTTTTCCATTTCCTTCCACCAAGACTTGAACAATTTCAAACGGTTTCGTACATCCGAGCGTTTCTGTTCAAATCTATTACGCATATTCACTTGAGGCGAACGAAATGAGACCATCCGTGAGGCCGCAGTGCTTGTGGAATTCCCGTGTCATCACAAGCATTGTAATGGCCTCTAAATTTCTGCACACTACTCAAATCGAGTTCTGTGAAAGCCGGCCAAGCTACAAGTCGACATTTTGCAGGAAGAGATCTCTTGTAATCGTGCGACAGATCTCATTCTACGGATCTCGGCTCGCCGCTTGGTTGGCTTTTACGGAACTCGGTTCATTTGATGGTCTCTAACTAACTTCCAAGGAAATACAGCACAGTAACTCGAACATAGGGTTACCATAAGTAGAAAATTATTGCTTGATTTTCTAATCTAATTCTCTGAAGTTACCATTGGAAAATTGGGAAAAAATTGACAGAAATTCAAACACAAATTATTGATTACATTAGTCATACTTCTCACGCATTCAAAATTGAATTTAATGAAGTATCATTTTTGGAAATATACTCATAGAATTCTTCGCACCTGAATTTCAAATTATAGATTTCCTTGTATATTTCTTTCAAAATGTCTGATTTTGTATTACGCTAAACTACACGCCGTACTATCATTTACATCAAAAATCTGTCATCTTTATCTCATTATTGAAAAAGAGTATATCTCGTCAATTTTTGAAAAAGAGAAAGTACCATTTTTTGTGAGTAGAAAAAGAGTGCAGTATACGGTAACCCTACTCAAACATATGAAGTACCATGTCTCCTTACCTATGGCTTCACTGACGTTCTCAATGTAGACGTTCGGTTCTGCGAGATAAATTTTCTAGATATCAAAACTTCTATACAGTACATACATAGCACTTAGTCAAATCCTGAAACGGAGTGTAGAATAGACTTACGAACGACGCTCCTCGCGATTTTAAATCTGGATACTTTTACTTTCCTGTAGTTTAACCTACAATACTATAAAAATTAACTGCTCTTAGATATGCACTTCTGAATTTAATCGATAGCACTACTTGCGTATCTGTGGAAAGTTGATCTCATCCCACCATCCAAAAAAAACATACCTCAGAATGTAAATCCGAACCCAGAAGCTCTGAAATAGCTTTTTAATACGAGATGGGATAAAAGAAAATGATTATGTCACTTCGTTGCATGTAAATTAAACGTACCAGAATGAAAAAAAAAGTTTGCCTGAAAATTTGCCTCAAGAAAATTTGCCAGATACCTGAGAGAAAATTGCCTGAGGAAAGTTTGCCTGTGCGAAAATTCGTCTGAATTGAAAAATTCTGCTAGCGTGACACAGAAGACACCACAAGGAGGTCGGCTCACATAGTCTTCCAAAAAATGTGCACTTTTGTCTGCCCGTACAGAGGCGTCGTCATTGTAGGTGTATGTCCTGAAAAAAGGGTAGTCCAAAATGAGTGTCAGCGTTGAGCTGTTGTCAAAAATATCAATAGGCTATGTTGTGAGCCACACATCGTAGGTACTTAAAAACATCTATCTTCTCGTCGTACAGATCCGTGTCTGCTGTCTCAACCCGTATGACATTTTTTTAGCAGAAACGGAAGCGGGTCGGTAGCGTACGCGGAGTTCTCAGCGTTAACGCCTGCGTTTAGTTGAAAGTTTCTGGATATTTCTGCAACATAGCGTATAGGCAGAAAACGCAGCAGAAACGCAATGGCGAAAACGCTAGTATTTTCAGTAGCGTTTGCGCTGTAATACTGAAAGGCTAGCGTTTCTTCTATCGAATTTGAATGCATTACGTAAACCGAAAACATAGCAGAAACGCTATTCCTGAAACGCTAGCGTTTTTTCTAACGAATTTGAATGCATTATGTAAGCCGAAAACACAGCAGAAACGCTAATCCTGAAACGCTGGCGTTTTTGTTATCCAATTTTGAATGCATCACGTAGGCCGAAAACACAACTGAAACGCTATTCCTCAAACGCTAGCGTTTTTGCTGTCCAATTTTCATGCACTAGGCCACCGACAAGAATGGCAAAAACGCTTACGTAGAAACGTTAGCGTAACTGAGAGCGAATTCTAATGCGTTTTTCATCGGTAAGGATGACGGAAATGTATGCAGAAAAGTTAACAATCTACGGTTAAATCTTCATCATTATAGAAAAGTTAACGTTCTTGACAGATTTTTTGTGTCTCACGTAAGTTTCAAGTATGGCAGATACGTTTTTGCAGAAACATTAAAATTTTTACCAGCATTATTCTAAATCTGAAAATAAATTTTGGACTCATATCTATTAAATTTGAAAATCGGTATACTGTATAAATTGTATTCAACTCGCAAGTCAAGTAATGGTCCGGCTCAGTCAGTGGCGTTCTGAGCCACCGGGACACCGGGAGAGTTCCCGGGGCCCTAGCATTTTGGGGGCACCAAGCAAGTGGGAAAATAGAAAAATTCAAAAGATTGAAAAGATTAATTACGATGATTTGAAAAAAAATCCTCTGGTGGAGCCAAAATAGAAAAAGATCATGTTTCATGTGTGCTGTCCTTTTGTGAGGTTTTCTCTCGTTCGTTTTCATTGTTAACCTGGTTTGCTTCATAATTGGTTGAGCGGCTCACGTGTTAGGTTTCAGCTTTTGGGTAGCTCACTCGCTTTATTCTGACGCTCCCCTACTTGGTCTAGTTTAAGTCTAATTTAAGACTAGTAAAATCCTAGGGAGGTCTTTTACATCTATTATAATTCTAGTCTGAGACTGCTAAAAGCCTACTAAGCCTACACCTAGTTTAAAGCCAGGTCTAGAAAAAACCCACTGCTCAGATCTACCCCCTTCTTGGTCTAGTTTACTGCTCATTTCGGCCCATATAAAGAAGGCTAAACCTAGAGCAGTCTTTAAACTTTCGACGGCATTTTGCTGATGGTTCTCCCGCTAATTGCTCTTCCTTGAGGGCCTTGAAGAGCAGGTACACATTAGCGTGGACAATGTCAACTGTTTTTTCAAAGGTATGGTGCCAACCTTCGACTGCGTTGTTTATCTTCGGTAGGCTTCATGCAAACCTCTTGTTCACATTTCTTAAGAATTTTTCAATTCAGACGAAATTTTGCCAGGAATTGTCCTCAGGCAAATTTTCTCCGGCAAACATTCGTCAGGCAAATTTACCCTTCACCGATATAATATCTCATCTTCTAAGCTAAAAAAGGTCAATAAAAATGAATAAAAGCTTCACAATTACTCTTTCCTAAACATTGTGCCTAGCCCAGTATTGGTCTAGTAGACTTCATTTTGAGCTGAGTGGTTTGATTCATGGTCACCTTCATTTACTGGCTTCACTAAAAATCAATATCGAAACCAAACAAGCATCGAATCACCTATCAGTCCACCCCTCACCATTCCTTCTCTCAAGCTCCGACCACTCCAAACGCTTTAATAAACAAAAAACTCTCCAAAAAAGGAAAATACATCATCCGAGTTTAGTTCAGACATGGGTCAAACCTAAATCGCGCTCAAAGACTCTAGTCAAGAATAGAAGTCCTCAAAAATAATATTCCCATCAATGGGACACCTCAAATGAACAACAAGAAGTCGTCTGAAGTCTTATCACTTATAACTTTCACTCCTCAAATTAAATACTAATCACGGACCAAGTGATATATTTGTAGAATGAACAACAAGACTCATGTTTATGAGGTCCTACACCGTGACGTCACATCAGGTTATAATCCATTAGGAAAACTCGAATTTTATTTCAATTTAAGATAGAAGTAATTTGAACACATTCATGAATCATTTTTTGTGGCGCACATCTTCAGATGTGAGACTATAACTTATTTAAGTCTCGAAAAGTTAGTAAAAAAAAATCCATCTAGCAGTTTTTGAGGAGATCCGTCGATAAACAAATCTTATAGCTATACTAAATATAGGCCTAACTATTATAGTTATAATAAGGAAACCTGAAATTTGTTCAGAATAAAAGTAGTCTCGGACCTCCAAAACGTAGAGAAAGTTCTCTTCTCCCTCCCCTTGTCAACCTTGGGATCTCCTTTCAGCTAGAAAAGTCAGCACAAAAAAAAGAGCTTCGCAATTACTTCTTTCTGCACGATATTCTTAGCCTAGTATTGGTCTATTATACTGTATACTAGGACTCCAACCGCTCTTCTTTTCATCCACTCAGAAATTGTCTTTCATCACAACCATCTTCCGTAAACTCCATATCAATATTCTTCATAACAAAGACAGTTCTAAAAAAATTAATATTGAAGCAAAACAAGCATCAAATCATCAATCAGTCAACCCTTCATCATTCCACCTCTCACGCTCCGAACTCTTCAGATACACTAACAAACAAATACACCCGACCCAAATCTTATTAACTCACGGGTCTCACCTGAAATCTCAATCGAGAAGCTGGTGCTAGTCGAAATTGAAAATAATACATACTTCCATTTCTTGAGACACCTCAAATCAGCTCTCCAATCCTAAATTTCGGGTGCACATTTTCAGATATACTACCATACTATGACCAAGTTTCGAAAGAGTTCGACGGACAAAAAAATATTATAAATAAATAATAAAGAAAGAAAGAAAGAAACCTGAATGGACGGGTGTAATACCTCACTTTTCCACTAGGAAAAGTCAGTAAAATTCTTATACTAGCTAGAGCATCGCAAGATCCAAAAGTGAACGGATCTACACTTTCACAATTGACTCTATTTCGACCACATCCTACGAGGAATAAATTTCACGACGATTTTTGAAGTCGACAAATCGAAAATCAAAATTCTGGCTCTATTCGACGTTTATCTGACGTCAAATTGACGCATCGATCGGAGTTCGATATGGGATGGCTTTAATAGCTTGTCCACAATTTGTACACTGAGCCGCGCGCACTTCTCATTCAATTGTGCAGTCGAGATGATCGTCATTGTAATCTCTATTGATGTAACAGCGTTA
The DNA here is from genome assembly GCA_035079395.1 of Aspidiotus destructor. Classification (NCBI taxonomy): domain Eukaryota; kingdom Metazoa; phylum Arthropoda; class Insecta; order Hemiptera; family Diaspididae; genus Aspidiotus; species Aspidiotus destructor. The sequence continues at coordinate 486,547 of JAVHKZ010000003.1, read as the reverse complement.
ATTAAGATAATACGGTATATTATATCTTCCGACTCGTAGCGATTAATATAGTTTTGATCGGAATTTCTTTTAATTAAAAAGGAATCGGCTTTATAATTACGCTGTATGGTCGCTATTTTTCTACGAATCACCGCGAAAGACGGATACGAGACGAAAATTCCTGTCTACATTCTTCTCTCGTGAATCGCCATTGAATTTTGAGCCGATTTTATGTTAATTCATTAATCGATTTAATCGATCCACGAGTTGAGAATCGAGGAATCATTGCGAAATGTTCGGAAGAGAAAGAAGAGAAATAGTGTTCGTATTTTGACAGGACATAGTTCATCGTTTCGGTTTCTGTACACGGACACGTACGTATACTTTTGGCCACGAAAGAAAAACCGCGAAGAAAAAATTTCCAAGTTAATAAATAAAATGGAAACGAATAAAGAAAGAAGAAGCGACGAGAGACGGTACAACGCAGAGAGAAAGAGAGAGAGAGAAAAAAGAAGAATTCCTTAATTTACGAGCAAGGTAATACGATTTGAAATGTATCTGGAAACGTTTTTCTATTTTTCGAACCCAATTAAGAAATAGTGCGCGTTCCGTTCTGATTATAACAACCGTCCACTACTGCGGTAGGTGTCTGCGATAAGACACAATAATAACCCCTCTCGTCACACTGTATACACTCGTCTTCTTTACTACATAACACAGTCTGATCACAAATCTACCATACAAATACAATAGAACAGACCGAAGAACGAATCTCTTCTGCTCCGTAGCCTTTTCTGTCTTCGAGTTGGGGAGCTCACAGAACGGGTATACGCGTGAAGAAAAAAAAAACTACGTATATCCTCTTTGTGTAACCAATTATAATAATGTTAACGGCTTAATAATGTAGTAATATAATCGCGATTAAAAACGAATACATCTTATCCGAAAGAAATTACTTGTATATGTACACTCACCGTCCAGCTGAACTTGAATCGAATAATCAGCTTGCCGTTTGCTCGATCCGGATTCGCTAACGTGAAAGAATTTCCTCCCAAGACCGGACTAGAAGTGTTTCCGTACGAACAGGAGCCGGTCAACGCGGACATGTTGCTTTGGTACTCCTTCAAACAGACTTTGAAAAAGGTGCGACACTGGCTGATGCAAGCTGATTGATTCTCACCTCGATCCCCCATTGAGACGCGTACTCGAGGTATACGGCCGCAGCACTCGCCCCCAGTTATTTCGCCACGCGTGTTTTCGATTTCTAATATTTGTAATTCAAAAGTTCCATAACATTCACCCGCCTGTAACAAGAATAAAAACAAAGAAGATTAGTATACGTCAATTTAGATTATCATTTCCTGAGGAGTTGATTCAAGAGCTGTAAAATTGGTCCTGAGGCTATACATACAATTTTAAGGGACTAGGCCGCTATATCTATAATAATTAAATGTGCAGCCTGAAAAACGAAAAAAATTGCAATCCGAGTAATGGACATCTATCGACCCTACCGATTAGTCATGTCGGTGAAAGAAAAGAAATAGCATTTATGACTGCACCTTGGTCATCGAAATTGCTCTTATTATCCGTACCTAATTAAATAACTAGCTTCTTTGGGTCATTAAAAAATCTTGTTCCTTAGAAAACGTCGTCTAGACATATGTGAAATTGTTCAACTATTATTTTTTTTCGCAAAAAACATGCAACAGAGTAGACCAACGTAACAATATTTTCAATACTGAGGACGGTTATTGCCCGGTTTTGAGCCTATATTTGAAGGGGAAAAAATCAACCGTCATTGCAGCTTTTGCAATGGCTGCTGAAAACTTGCAATCCCTTTCTAAGGGGGAGTACTAGCCGGTTTTGAGCCTAACTACCTATATTTAAAGAAAGAAACAAATCGAATGTCACTGCAGCTTTTGTAGTGCGGTTGCTGGAAACTTGCGATCTCTGTTTTTCTCAATTGTCTCTCAAGTTTTTTCCTGTTTCTGAGTACTGTCCAGCCAACTTCGTCCTCGTTTACGTAAATATTATTCTCAGGTTTTCAAACCATCTACGAGTGGATCGAACAATTTTCAACGGTTAATGACCCACTTTAAATAGAACAAACGGAAAAAATTCTCCCCACCATGCCTACAGTTAGTCGAAATCTTTTCATGTACGAGACTGACCAAGCAGTATTCTATACATACGAAGTTCCATACCAAGTATATCAAGAAAAATTCTGTACGTTGGTCATCTTTGTAGGAATATAGAATCACACATTCTTCTTCCATTTTCATCACCACCCACTTGCGTATGAAAGAAATGCAATTATTACATTCGTTTGACAAAATGTTGAGAGGTCCGAGTTCAATTTCATTCATACGAATGATCTCTTCTTTGAACCGTAAATATTTCTACTGTCATATCATGTACGATGAACGCGAGTTTAAGAGAGTAGACGGTTTATATAGTACGTGATGATAATCTGATACTAGTGTGTATGAACTGTATCTAAGAATTTCGCACCCCACGCATTATTTTATCAACGTTACAACGTCATTTGTATCTTGGCGGTATAAAGAACGTACTTCGTCGAGATCAAACGACAGACTCGTCAAGCAAGGCACGAGTTACGGTAGGCCTACTCATTATGTATATTTTTGAATCGGGCTGTTGAAGAGAAAAATATTTTCAAATTATTAGCATAAAGTGCAAAAAAAAAAAGGACCAGAGGTAAAAGAAGAAACTTTGGTAAGATTCAAACTTTTGGAGTAAAATCTGTTCATAGGCCTATTTCTTTTCTGATCCCGTAGGTAATTAATGATGAAGAAACGAATTGATCCACACGTTGTCCGTAAGATAATAAAATAGATCGTCCACACGTTTTTCTTCCTATCAGTTTCTATCGGTTCTTGCATGAAATTTGTCGAAGTCTCAAAAAGTTGCATACGGTATAAGTGCCTTACTTAGACAGGCCTAAAGGTGGCCAAAAAATTGATAGGCTGTACGATTTTATTGGATTTTTGAATGAAATTCCCCACAAAATCCGTAAAATACACTAAAAAATTCTGCAATATGTATAGAAGTCTTAAAATTTTTCGGCCTCATAGTCAGTAGTTTGTACGAAAATGAACCCGTCTTTAGAAGAAGGAGTGGGACAGCTTCAGAGAAACCAGTGAGTTTTTTGGCATCTTTGAGTTTCATGGTAAGTGCGAAAGTATTTTCATTTGAATACGGGTGCCTGGAAACACCCAAAGCAGGAGAAATAGGGGATCAAGAAAATGATTGAGAAGCAACTTCCAAACGAACTAGGAGCGCTTACCCTCTGGGACTAGATTCTGGAAACTGAAGCCAATTTTTGTCCCTCGGCTCCGGAGAAGTAAAAACGAAGCTGCTCTCAAAGCTTTTCTGAAGGCCGGTTCGCTACCTCTACCGAAAGATAACCGGTGATGATCTCCGAATGAGAGTAATCTTGAATCGATTTTGATACAGCAATATTAAAGGTATAGCCGGTTTGTGAGCCGTCAGCCTCGACATAAGAAATGCGTTTAATTCGATACCTTGGGGGAAGATCTTGGAAGCCCTCAAGGACGCAAAAGTGCCCGCATACCTGATCAAGATGATGCGCTGCTATCTTAGCGGTCGAGAAATCCAAGCAGAGACGTCCTGTTACTTATGGGGTGCCGACGGGGTTACAACCCGTCGAAAGTTCAGTCGACCCATCTTTCGCTTGCAAGGTATGGCAATTGAAAACAAGAAGACAATGAAGTATCTGAGCATCTGGACCATTTCCTAATGACAGCGGAAAAGGCGGGTAGAATAGTTGCATACCTAAGCCACTAGATGAGGAACCTACGAGGACCGAGAGAAGTCAGAAGAAGGATCATGATGAGTACCACTATGTCGATCCTCCTACATGGTGCCTCAGTATGAACAGACTCAATGAAAATACCTTATCGAAGGAGAGAGATGGTAAAGAACCAACGAAGAGCAGCACTGAGGCGTGTTAAAGTCTCCCGCATTGTCTCGACGGAGGCTCTTTGCGTATTAGCACGTTCACCACCAATCAATCTCTTTGCTGAGGAGAGAGGGGTGGTGTTCAGAGTAAAAAAGACGACGACGACCAACCATGAGACTCTACGGTTAAGCAAGAGGCCAGGCTCCTTGCTCAAGAAATGGAAAGCAAGAATTGCCCAGAGTGGGCTGGGCACATGGACAACTCGTGTGTTAATACGCGACTTTGATGAGTGGATGAACCGACACCAAGGTGTTTAGCGGTCATGGCTGCTTCAACAAGTACCTCTGCGAGAAGTTAAGGAAAGTTGAGCAGGCAACGTGTTCGCACTGCGACCAAGGGCGGGATGATGGACCAGGGCACACCTTATTTGAATGCGAGGCGTGCAGGTGTGAGCAGGACAAGCTTAGTCGGTCTCTTCAAGCGATCGAGGTAGATGAAGCGCTTGTTCCGAGTAGCCTGGTATCCACCATGTTGTTAGGTTCTGAAGAGGCACGGAACCAGAAGTCTGCATTTGCAGCCTCCGTCATGTAGAAGATGAACCGGGAATGGAATAGGCAAATGCAGAACCACGCTATGGCCTACTCGACACCCATGTACCAACAACATCCAGATGTGCAAGAGGAAGAGGAAGATCATACCTGAAGAAAGAAGATAATGAAGGGAAGCCAACAGCAACCCGGTAAATCTAAGATAGTGGTGGTGTTGTTGTTGGGTGTTCTAGTGTTATTCTGCATGCCAGGGGAGCACTGCAACATGGCGGTGGCCAAAGAAGCTTGGCACTTGCCGAGTAGAAGAGGAGGTTTGCCAAGAAGATTCTTCCAACACGGAAGTTATACCCGAAAGGTTTGACCCTGGTATCGGGAAAAACGAAATCAAATGCTTACGCAACCCACACCCACTCCATCATGGAGGAAGGGCGGCGCTGTACAAGCGACAGAAGCGATCTTTAAAAAAAGTAAAACGGTTTTTGCACAGAATTATTTTGAGTAAATCAAAATTTTTTAAAATAGGAAACTTGACTTTCATGGAAAATCAAATAATCTACATATCAAACAAATTATGACGTGCGCTGGGCGTGAAGAACTATGCAGTTATGCGCAAAAGATAAGAAGAAGACTGTCACCGTGCTGATAAAGTCAAAGGAGGAGCAATTTTAAAAGATTCCAAGAGTACCGCGAGAGGAATTCATACTTCAAACATCCAATTTCCGTTGAATAGAAAGATTATAGGAACAGGAACGAAAAAATGAGAGTTTTACTCTATTTTTGGAGTTAGAATTTTTCGATTTGATGTTTACAATTTTCTACTTATAGATTGCTCCTCCTTCGACTCCATCAGCTTGGTGACGGCCTTATTCTTATCACTTGCGCATACCTATCTTAAGTGGTTCCTTATCGAGCGTAAACTGACGACTTTGAGTTTTTACATTTAAAAACACAATATTTGACGAGAGAATTCAACTTCTTGAAACTCCAATTTGTTGAGCTGCTGCTTCATTTTATTACCAATTTTGAACTTCCAGTTTCAAAATTTTGATAAAATTATATCAGCAACGCAAAAGAGTGTGCTACCAAGTCTTATTTCTTCTTCTTTTCAGTCTCTAGATACTTAACCTTTGGTAACTTTTAGGTACGAGCCCACGTATCTTTTTTGAATTGTCCTATTCCCTTTTACTTTAGCCTTGACTATCCTATAATCCTGCCTGAACAAACGTGGACGTTCTCTCAGGATGTACCCCCAACAAAAACCGTTTTGTCATTGATCGTCCTTCTGACTTATCCGCTGGATCTGTATCTTGTACCCCTAAAACATAGAACCTTCATAATTTTTCAATTTTTAATTATTATCGTGGGAAAACCTAAAAAATACAGTCGACTAATTTGAAAACGCTAACAAACAATCAAGCGAACAAAATTTCAAAATTTACATATCACTCCTACAACCCTCTTCCACCCCATCGCGCTACTTTCTAGTCAATCTAATCATTTTATCGTTCGATTACTCCAATCCGCGCGCGAAAAATGACGCAAAACTCCGTCAAATTTCGTGAGTGGAAATAAGTCTAACAACTATAATTTTTTGAAAGATCTTTGCTGATCATTCTTTCATGCACTTACAATATTATTATATTTACAGCGGCCAAGAGTTTATTGATTACGAGTGACGAACAAAATCTGTAGCTTTTTAGCTGTCAATCTACGGATAGGTTGATGCGACTCCGTAATCAATACTCGCTGTTTACTGCCATCCATAACTAACGTCAATTTGTACTCAAGCTGTTGTCAGTATACTGCGACTGAATTAGCAGTCACAACACTAAGATGAGTGAGTAGATGATGAGTGAAAGATGTGTGATGTGCCTCAACGATGCATAAAGTAGCATATACACTTGCCAACAGACGCATAGACGCATTCTTTTGCACAGTGAGTGAAACTTCACATCGGAAAAATAGATTAAAGGAGCCGCTATTCGTTAATTCCATTAATAAAATTAACGTGTACTATCGTATCAGTATGTCCACCGTTTTCTCCCTCCAATTTTTTTTTTTTTGTTTTCTTTTAAATTACCCGATCAGTCAAGTTTATGCTCGCGAAACCGCTAACGAGAGAACGCCCGAAGGCCTTATACAAATTATAAACTAATAATTTATTTATAGTACCTGTATACCCGTTCACATGGATCACATTATGTCTAGGAAGAGAGAAAGAGAGAAAAAGAAAGGTAAATTCTTTCCAATAACTGTTTCTACGTCAGCTATGTAAAACAATCGCAAAATTAGTAAGTTTACAGTAGTTAACTTCCAAAGCGAATGGCACTAGACGTTATAAATGCCATCAAAATTTTATTGAGCGTGCTCTATACGGGACTGGAAGCATTCTATGTCTCGTTTACGCGCATTCTCACGACGCGATCGTCCAATTAAGAATAGTAATCACCTCGTGAAATTCGCAACAATTCGAGAAATTAAGAGCAGCGTTATAGGCTGATCATGAACACGTTACAATAACGGCTTAGAACAGCAATGTGACCTATTTGATTGCATACTTTTTCTGTTGAAGGGATGCGGGAATTGCGTGCGAGAAATTCAGAAGAGGCTAGGCTTCGAGGGAGAAGTTGAAAATGGATATTTGAAAATTTTCCGGCTATGAGAGTGAATCTGAAACTACTAAACGTTCTGATTAGGAAGATGATTTTTCCACTTCGAATACAAATACATCAGGTAGGCTCAGATGTTACCATCCCAACACAGAAGTTGAAGCTATTGAAGGGCGAGCACCATCTACTTCAATTTTTTTGGACGTCTCATTGTTCAAAAAGTTGGTGAAGAATACCGAAGAAAACTTGGTTGCTCTGAAAAATTTAACCTAACCTAGCCTAACTTGAGAATAGCTCCCCCAAAAGAAATTTCTGTGTGCGCGCCTGATATTGTCTAAAATTTATGGTAAATTTTCATTGCAGACGTGGAAAAACAGCATGATACTTTAATACATTAACCGTTATACGTCATATTGTAACTTAACATTGTCACAAAACTTGCGGATATGAAAGCGTGCGCCGACTACACATACATCCAAGCCGCCATGTTTGGTCTTACGCCACTTTCTAATAAGTCAAGATGCGACAAAAATCACTTGTTTACACAGTAACAATCTCATTAAATTGAGAAGCATTGGCCCTATGTCGCTCGATTGCTCAAGAACTTGCAACTGGTTCTTTTATCTGCGAGTTTTAGTGCAACGTTACCGACACAAAATGGTCGAGGAACCGGTTGTGGGAACGGCGTGCGTTTTTACATGTACGTGGTTAAACGAATTTCTTCCTCTGGGAAGATCATGGCTAAGTTTTCTGTCCTGTTGATTTCAGCCTAGTTTAGCCGAATACATAAACCAGCAGACACCTCTAATATCCACCCCTTCAACAGTATTTCTATACTATATAATGTAAACTAGCAAATCTTGGCGCTTTCAGCCTACTTCAGCCTCACTTCCTCTTTAATATTATACCAGCAAGACGAGTATGACGAATTTTTGATCCCCCGCTCATATACTTACGCGGCCTCGCCCATAATATTAATTATTACAATCATTGAAATCCATTTCAACAACGCATTTTGACGACATCTTTGTTATATTTCTGGACAAAGCGAAGCTTACAAGCTTACTGCTTTGTGGATGGAAGACTTTGTAGACCAACCTCCTTGTGGTGTCTTCTGGGTAACGCTATTAAGCTTACTTTTTATGCAAACAATTTTTTTTGTGATGCAATTGATGATGCAAACAATTTTCAATGTTTCGAATAATTTTTAATGATGCCAACAATTTCAATGTTGCAAACAATTTTCGATGATGCCAATAATTGTCCATGCGAATAATTGTCTGCACTAATAATCGTCCTGGGAACAATTGTCCTGCAAACAATTGTCCTAGAACCGACTTCACAAGAATGTAGAAAATCACAAAATTTAGATATACTTTCGATTTTTTTAAAATTTTGGCTGAGTTTAAATCTTATAACAGGGATGGCAAGTTCAAGTCGATATGAGCTGAAGCAGCAGCGGAAGCTGCTGTTTATTGAGCTTGTAAGTCAGTTCATCGGTCAGTCAATGGGTGGCCATTAAGCTCAAAGCCAGTTCAAAGCCATTGTTGATAAGCTATTTTGATTTACCAAAATTTTTGCGAAATTTTGATTAAATTGTTTAAACATGAGGTTTGACAAGATTTTTTTTTTTTTTTTTCATTTTGGGTTCATTTTCAAAAAATTCCGACACATTTTGGGCCGCAAAAGAAGCTCAAAGCTAATCGCTTCGCGGCTTATGGCTGATTGCTTCCACCTTGAAACAGTTCAAGCTAAGCTAATCAAAAATTTTCAAAAACATATCAGCCCAAAGCTAAGTTTCAGTCAATGACGATTCGCTTTCCATCCCTGCCTTATAAACCTGAGTGAATTTGAAATTTTTACAATGTCTCCACTTCATCTGTTGGCAGCACACATTTAAATTTCAGTCAAATTAATTCTGCTAATGATTTTTCCAGAATTAAGATCCTTCCCTTTTTTGGTATCCGTTAAACTGTGAATATTTTCAAGAAACCATGTAAATTATACATATTGATTCATGACACACGGAGCTAAGAGCAAGTAAAATTTCATTCTATTTACAACATGCACCCAACAACCATTCCATGCAAAAAATTGGTATCTTCACCGAAGGCATCGAGAAGAAGTATCTTCTGAACTTTTGGCCCACGGAGCACAGTAATTCAGCAAGAAATTAATCAACTCAACAGAGATCTTTTTTAAAAAAACACACGCGAATTTTAAGAGCTGACTCACAGAACTAAAAAATCCTAACAAATAATACTGGAGAAAAAAAAATAAATACGAAATATTAGAGTTTTGAAATGGAATTATTAAAAATTCTGATACTCAAGCATGCACGAAAGACGGCACACGAAAAAGATGAACCAAACTCGAACACACGCATAAATTCTTTAAAACAAAAAAAAAAAGCTCTTCGCGCACTGAATGAGGGATAAGTAGTATTCACTAGCGCTACTTAGGCCAGTTTGAATCTATTGTAGGCTACAAAACAATAAGAGTGGATTGCGCTGTTGAAAACAGGTATTGACCATTCATTGATACCTTCACCTAAAGACACACCTGTATGGAGATTTTGAGCTCTCATTATCGTCTCGGAGTTGATTCAACTTCTCTATAAATTATGTCAAGAAATAAACTATCCTTTCAAATTGAGTTGAGTACGAAATAAGAAGCATATTTTCTTGGAACAGTTTGCGAGCTCAATTGTCGCTAATTATGGCCAGTGCGTTTTACTTTTCGACAAAAAAAAAAAAAACACGCAATCGGGTAAAAATTAGAGGCTCTTCTTCAATCATCTTATACACAAGGGTAGCACAGATTTTCACTGCTCCGAAATTAATACCTCCGAGTGGCAGTTTAATATACTGTCAGTTGACGATATACATATACGAACCTACGACAAGAACTGGTTTTCGGGTACGGGTTCTGGCGAGGAGTTAATCGATTAATTATTTTAAACGAAACCGATGAGATAAAAAGGATCGGCATATTAACCGTTTAGCCAAAGAGAAAAGAAACCAATAAAAATCAGGCGGAATATGTTCACACGAAAATGAGAGGTGGAATCATTTTTCGAACGCTCTGCAGTTAAACTTCACGATACATTAAATACGAAACAATAATCCGAGTTTATTTACGCTGATATTTTGTGTAAACAACGTTGATAAGGAAGATCATCTGTCGATATTTCTGTGAACGACTCGCGGACTCCCGAGTACATTGACTCGGTGTCGATGATTAATTTTACCTATTTTCAAATTTATTATCGAATACCTAGACGACTCCAGATCCCTTTATTCGTCTGCCTATCGCTTCTACACGCTAGTAAATTAAAGTATGATCTTTCAAACTGCTAGGAAATAATTATTCTACAATTGTTCAGTTCTCGAAACATAGTAATTAATTAAAACGTAGAGTATCTTTTTTTTTTTTTTCATGCCTCTCCGAAGTAAAGTACTTCTTCAGCTACATACATCAAACATCATACTCGTTAGTTATTATTTCTGTAATTTTAAAAAAATAATATCTGTAAGTCTCTTCTCTCTTAGCAGAACGGTAAAGAAAAGAAATAAAAAATGAGGGAAAAAAACTGGCGTTCAATTAAAACGTAAGCTATTTTAAAATGAATACTGTATGAAATACAAAATCACTAGTTGAGCCAGTTTGTAAGCACGCTATCTACTTGCGTTACTTTAATTAATAACATAAAATCCAAGCGTCTACAACTGGTTTTAACACGAAACGATGAGGATAGACAGACCTGAAAATTCTTTTAATCGATAACGCAGAGAGTTTCAGTCAATATGTAAACAACCTTTTCTTATCTTGATTGTCAAAACATGAGAGTGAGCTCAGAATTTTCCCTCTTCCTTCATTTACTCGTCTTATTTAAAAAGAAAAAAATAGAACGATTTCGTGACTCGAGCGTTTTGTACGTATTGATTAAAAAAAATTAAATGCGTGTATTTCAAAGACAACATTTAACTATCAACATTTTACTTGATTCGTCGTCCAATTTGCGCACAAACTGATCGAAGTTACCGTTTCAAAAATGAGATTTCCTCTACGAAGGTTTTCAATCTTAAACACACACATGATAATAAGAAGATATGCATTTTACCATTATTGGTTCGTGAGTCACGGTGAGAAAGGGTGCTGTTTTTTTTTCTTCTGACCTTTGACAGACAAAATGTCTACAATCAGAAGTAAATGCAAATCTAGAGAGACATAATTCCATCTTTCTAGAGTCGACTTCTATGCATACTAAATCATGAACGAATATGTGACGTGTTTCGCAAAAACCCGGCTGCGGGTAAAATTTCCAAGAAGTGATTTAATGATTGATCTGCTGAATCGAATGTCGTTACGAAATTTCACTTTCTTTCATCTTGAGCCAGATTTTTACAAAACGTGTCGCATTATCAAGAAAATTTTCTGCGAAGCCAATCTAATCACTATGTGAGATCTAACGGCGGAAAATTCATGTCATCACCAAGAATGTCCCATAAAAATATTTACTATGCGGTATACTTGGGACATTATGCAAATTTCCTGAACGGTAAGTCATTTTCAATATTTTCCGAAATTATTGGACGTAACTGATACAGAAAAGCAGTCAGCGCGCGTGGTAGTTTGTGGAAAAATTCATTTTTCGCGTTATTTTTTCTACATAGACTAGCCATTTTTGCTAATGAGAACCTGCTATCGGGCGCACAATAAGATAAGAAATGTGGTAATAATGCTGTATCATGTTACTTTGAAACAACTAAATCACACAACGCATCAAATGATAGGACCCTAATTACGGGGAGTATTGTCGCTTATTCAAATTATCTTACTCACAACTCATGAATTGGTAGCCAAGCTTATCAGTTATGATTGAAGAGGTTGGCATAAGACTGAACAAGTGTAAGCTCGCTCTGACAAAAATTATTCGGACCGGTCAGAGCTACCGTCGCGCTGCATATTTCCGCTGATTGGCGAGAGATTGAAAACAGGAACCGACCTATGGCGCTAAGGAAGAAATTCCCATGAAAGATGTTTACAAACACAAATAAGATGACGAAACTTTCAATTTTGCTTCATTCGAAAGTTATTCCTAATTTTTCATTTTTCTTCCACCGGCCGCAATAGTTTAATCCCCATGGTTCTCGTTTCCAAAATCGGTAATTGGTAATCCTGGCGGATAGCCAGCCTGAATTAAAAAACTTCATTTTATAGTTATTGTGTTTGTAGACCTGGACTTCAAGAATGCAATTTAGAAAAAATTGAGAAAAAGAACCTACTTCAAAGGGGTCTCTTTCATTAGGAACGTTGATTGAGGCGAACACTTGACCTCCTCCATAGAGAGATCCTTCGATTTTGATAATTGACTACGATTTTAAAACGTTCCACCCACCTTTCGCCTGCAAAGTAAGGAAATGACGAACAAGAAGGTAATAAAGTATCTGGGCACCAGGTTTGATTGAAAGCTGAGCTTCAGGCACCATTTTCTCGTGGCAGCACAGGTTAGAGACTTACTTGAACCGCCCTACGACAAACCAAGGAGGACTGAGAAAAGAAGAAGGATCACGATAAGAACCCCACTGACGACCCTCCTACATGATACTCCAGTATAGGTTGAAGCCGTGAAGATGGCCTACAGAAGGAGAAAGATATGAAAGATCCAACAATGAGCTGTGTTGAGGTACGTACCGCAGATCTTTGACACAGACTCTTTGCAAATTTTCACGTTCGATTTAACCCCTTGCTGAGCAGAGAGCGCTTGCGCCGAGGCAAAGAAAAGAACGACTGATCAAGAGGCCTCGCAGGTCAAACAGGAGACCAGGTTACTCCGACTTGATGGAAAGAAGGAATTGCTCTCAAAGATCGAGGGAAATAGATCACCCGTGTGTTAAAACGTGACCTTGATGAGTGGATAAATTGAAACAATGGTCGGCTGAACTTCCACTCGACGCAGGCTTCAAGCGACCATGGTTGCTTCTACGAGTATTTTTATAAGAAGTAAAGGAAAGTTGAACTGGCAATGTGTTCGCATTTCGATCAAGGGCGTGAACCACAGCACAATTTATTCGAATGTGAAGTGAGGGGGCTTGAGAGGGGCTAGCTTAGTCGGTCACTTCACGAGATTAGGGTCGATGAAACGCTATTTCCTAGTAACCTGGTGGCCAGATACTAAATTTCAGAGGAGCATGGTACCAGGAGTCCGCATTTCTGGCCACAGTCATGAACAAGATGGACGCAGAATGGAATAGTAAAATGCAAAGCCACGCTACATCTTACTAAACATCTGAGTACCATCCACATACAGACAACACTTTGCAAGAAAAAAACCGAGCATAGGGACATGAAAGCGATTACGACAACAATTTAGCTACAAGTTGAGTCTGGTGAGTGTGTTGAACGGTGCGTGCCTGGGCGGTTGAAGGAGTTTCAGCAAGGAAATTCTTCAAACACTGAAATTATACCCGTAAGAATCTACATCGGTGTTGGAAGAAATGAAAGTAATGCATACGCAACTCGTGGGCGGCTGCATATGCGACACAAGCGATCCGCTGGTGACTTGAGGAGCGTCAATCCCATCATAAACTGCCCAATAGACAGTCACGTTTATGTAGTTTCCGGTACTTTCACATGATTAAATCAGCTACTCACAAAACTTTCAGCAGGAAAAACAACCAAATTTTTTATGGATCTAAAGAGCCGTTCTCATTATAATTTGTGTGCCTACATGATGAGCTGGTCCAAAATAAACATCTGATACTTTTAATTACGATCAACTGCCACAAGGCAAACCTCATTCTCTAATCCCAATAACTAATTTTGAAAATGTAGTACTACAGAACAACAACCATTCCGAAGCAAGTGAAAGTCAAAGGAGTTGCTCTACAAAGGCTGATATTTGGCTACACATGAATAACAACCTTCTTCTCATTTGAGAATATTACTTCATGTCTTTACTCTGCCCTGACCCCTAATTTGAAATTTTCCGAGTGCCTCCCCCTTCACCCTCGTTACTCCGTGGATGATTCAAAAATTTGTGAGTTCACCTTGCCCAGTTTATACACCAGGTTTATAGTAGCTTTTTGATAGCTTTATACTAGGATTTTAACAGTCTTAGACTAGACTTATAATAGACAAAGAAGACCCCCCCCCCCAGGATTTCTTTAGTCTTGAACTAGGCTCATAATAGGGTGTCCGGGCATAGTGCCCACTTTATATACTAGGTTCATACCAGAGATGGAAAGCCAATCGTCATTGGCTGAAAACTGGCTGATTACGAATAATGGCTTAAAATATAAGCGATCATTTCACGCCACGGATGAGCTTCTGACGTTTGGCTTTTGGCTGCGCCAATCCATTGGTCCAGCTTGAGCCAATGTATTGGCTTAATTAGACTAATAGATTGGCTCAACTTAAGCCAATGACCACCTTGGCACCTTTTCTTATCATTTCAAAATTTGATGTGGGTTCCAGCTTAATGCTCTAAGAATATCAAGATAAGATGGCCAGCTACCGGTTGCCGGCTGCTTCACGGCTTCCCACTTTCAACATTTTTTCTTGTTGCGCGCGGGCTTAAGCGCTTTCATTTCAAGCCAATGAAATTGTCTTTTGGCTGATATTAGGCTTTAAGCTAATGACGAAAAAAACGATTGACTGACTTTTGGCTTAACAAAAAACGGCGAAACACCCACTCAAAACTTGAATGGGGGGTGTGCTTTACTTGTTGGCGAACTCCAAATTCGTGTAGAATAGGTTGCTTATCAATTTCCTAATACCCTACAACGTTCAATCTACCACCGGTCACTACGCGACGCTTGTCGGGTGTGTGTTGGTATACATGCGTAGTCCGTGTCAGGAATGATTTTCAAAAATTAATTCTCAAAGCTCGAATTTCCGATTAACATTTATCATTTCGTAGAACGTTGTTTATGTTTAGGAGCACTATAGAAGCAGAACTTAGAAATTTGGCTCTGAAAAGATTTTATGGCATGGGAAAATAAACCAAATTTTGCCAACTTCAACAGCTTATAAAAAAATATGGGAGAAAAAATCCAAATTCTGTTCCTATAGCGCTTTTAATCAAACCTTTCTGAAGAATATTCAAAAAAATTAGTTCAAAATTGAAGTCGAGAGAATTAATTTTTGGGACCATGTTTTTCGCACACAATTCCACAAGTAAAGCACACCCTTAAGCTTTCCATCCCTGGTTTATACTAGCTTTTTGAAGCGGCGTAACTCGATGTAAATATAATCTTCGCAAATGGAGGATGGCCGAAAGTGACCTATGTGAATGCGGAAAGGTGCAAAGTGACAAACACCTGCTCGAGTGTGCACTATCGGAGCAAACTTACCGGTGAAATAGACGCCTCAATTGAAAATTTCTTAAAATACTGGGCGGATAAAGGAATTTAATCCAGTTTTGTCGACCGGATATGAAAAAAAAAAAAAAAAACTAGCTTTGTGATAGCTTTATACTAGGGTTTTGGCAGTCTTAAACTAGAATTATAATAGACGGAGAAGCCCCTCCCCCTTAGGATTTCACTAGTCTTAAACTAGGCTTATAACAAGGTGTCCGGGCGTAGGCTGGCAAAACTATAAACGGATCTAGTCAGTTTATACTAGCAAGAACAAGGAGTGAGCTACTCGAAAGCCATTAGCTTGAAACACTCAAAAACTATCAACTTGAAATATCCTCAAATTTATACTAGACTTTTGAGAAAGAGAAAGACATGAAACATGATCTTTATTGATTTGGCTCCGCCAGAACATTTCTTCACATTCGTTTCATTTTTCAATTTTTCTGTTATTTTTCAATTTTTTCGTCTTTATTCCATTTTTAAGACTTTTTAATTCTTCTCCCGATTTTTTTGCATTTTTGCCGAATCATTTTCGAATTTTTCTCGATTTTTGAAGAAAGTGTGATTTTTGGCAACTTTTCAGCGTTTGCACCAAACTCAGCAACCCCACCCATTTTCGGCAAAAAAAATTTGCCCAGAGCTTTAATTTCTCGCGAAATGTACATCATTAATGATACCCATGCTTTTCGGACACCCACAAATCATTCCGCAAATGCCGAAAGATCCGGGCTCTGCTAATGGAAAACGGTCGATTTTAAGAAAATTACACGTATATTATGAAATTGTGAAAATTCTACCTGTCATTACAAATGGTGTAAAAGAACACGAGAATTTTGGATTCGTTCGCAAAATCTTCTATGTAAAGAAGAGTCAATTTTTGTCGCATGTGACCAGCCAAAAATTTGTCCGAGTATTTGATAGAAGATCCGTCATCCAGAGCTGTCAGATAATTTGATCGTTCGCTTCTGATTAGTTAATTGAAAATTTAAAAAAGTCATACAGACGTAGAAATTTCGTTTTTACTTATTTTCTTTTGATCAGTGAAGAACCAAAAAATTTCATTAAAAACGGTTGTATTTTATTCATTTTCTTTTGTTTTTATCGACGGCGCCGCAAGTCAAAAAGCTACAAAACGTCAAGAACGACTCGTGTCAAAAAACTCACTGCATACGAAACGCGAGAGCGACTCGCACGTGTTTGGTGCTCACAGGCTTCAGATGGAAATCTGTTCTTCAACATGATGTAAATCAGCCACGCACTCATTCAAATTACTTACACGCTATCCTACCAAAAAGACAGAACACACCTCGGGCAAAATCCTCGAAAAAAGGTCAAATTCTTCATCTTGAATGAATGTATTATCTTTATCGCCGTTGTGTTTACTTCTGGTTTGAAAATTCGATCGTATACATCCATGGGAGGATATAGTGATTAAAATTGGCGAAGTATTGTCGCAGACTTCGCATTATAACGAATATTCCAACCTCATATCGAGAATAAACCCGTATCTACATTGTTAGCCGGCAACAAAAAAGGGAAGAGACCACAGTGAGTGCTTTTTCGGAGATCTTTTTGATTTTCGTAGAGAATCTCGATATTTTTTAGCGCACATGTATCATTTTTTCGTTCAGATAAGTAGGCGTTACGCACGTACCGGATGTCAATTAAAAGTACGCCATCGAGAATATTTCAGCATCATTTTCACAGTATCAGAAGTTGATCGCACTCACGTCGCATCGTGCCATATGAAAAAACGGCGCGTGACGTCTTCTCAAATAGACAAAAAGAAACCTATTATTGTAGTAATGAGATGATCTGCTTGACTTTACCCTCAAACACACGTAGCCATGATCAGTTTCAAGAGTTGCTGTTTTGATGCTATTCAACTCATTTTTGTATTTGTTTTATATATTTTCAGACGGTCAGAGTACGAGGGGGTACAAATGATTTTTCATGGTACGAGCCGACTCGTAGCCTTGAAGTACGCACTCAGAGGCGATAAGGTTCGAATGTCGTGACGGCGTTATCGCAGTATATCACAGCACCTCTTAAAAAGTGCGCTCGAAATCTCTCGACTCTTTCATGCGCACTTGAAAGGTTGCAAATTCATACATACGTAGGAGTATTATCATTTCTGTACCCTTGCTCCAATACTCGTAACTACAATTTATCTCGTAATGGAGTGATGCTACGCATAATTCGGAGCAGAAGGATTTTGGTGCACTTCCTTCTCTCTAGAGGAACAAAATTTAGCGAGAAAAAAGTCAATAAAAGGGGGAGTATATTAGTTCACGTTTTAACCGTTCGAAATTCGAGTTTTGAATTACGAATTCTCCTGGGCTTTTTTCTCACTACTGATGAACTTGGCAAAATGAAATCAACAATGAACTCGAGTCGCAATTTTTATCTTAGTGTCATATGATAATAAGTTATGGAAGTGTGGTTTGAATGATTCGGTAGCACAAGAAAAGTTCAGAGACTATAAATATGAGCGAAAAATAAAATTAATACTAATTTGAAAACAAGAATGTAAGATGTCGATTGTTTGTCCGAGTATAGGCCCACTCTAGTTAGTATGAATTAAAATCCAGTATTTCGAATTCAACCAATTAAAAGCAAGATTTTTTCGTTCTGATTAGTTCAGTAAATGAAACGGAAATTGGATTTCTAACCGACATATCCACTTTTGCAAGAGGTTCCAGTAGCGGATAAGGCTCCTTGCCGCCCACACGCACTCCTTATCAAGCCGCCCTTCCTAAGTAGAAAAAATTTGATTAAAAATTAAACTCGAATTTTCTCTTCTTTTTCCGCCTTTTTTGCCATCCCAAAAAATTTGCCGCCTCAAACTCCAGGTTGCTCAGCCTGCTCATAAACCAACCACTGAGAGGTTCTCTATCAATATCTGTCTTCAACTTTGAATAAAACGCTCATTACTGATTGATGATGATGAATCGTATGAACGGGGGAAATTTCTGGTCTACTCATGTGATGAAAGACAAAAATAATGAAGAGATTTTCTAATTCTCTCTTTTATTTTCAACAGAGGAAACAAATTACGAGTTGAGCCTGGTATCTGACTCACTTTCCTCACACATATCTTTACAAGGTCCCTATTCGACTAACCCCCTCCTAAAACGTACTTATATGTCATTCTGCTTACCCTAACCTCTATCAAATTCTCAGTCGTCTGTATCTGGATGCCACGTCACAAGTGCCACCCTAAACATGAAATCGTTGTCCACGCGTCCAAAAAAGTCCACCCTCTCACTGAAAATTACCGATCCAATTCCTTTACCAGCGCACGACCTTGAACACTATATAAAACTGTTTCATAATCCTGGCCTCTTGGTACGATCTCTAGAAAAATCAACCTCACAACAAACCAAGATCAATCGAAAGCCTCCCTATTCTTTGGTTCCCTCCAGATAGAAATTCCCGCCACGAGGAAGAGATTCAGGATTGGTCATACTCGGCTCACCCACACACAACTCCTCCTATGTCTTCACGCTGCAACCATTTAGACAATCTTACATTTCAACGTCTCTTTGCAGGTCCTCTCCCTCAAAACTAACGTAACGCCTACAACATCGTCTATAACCTCAAAACTATGCAACAACTCTGAAACCGTCTCCAAATCCCTCAATTACTTACGCTATACCTGTATATCTATATCGAGCCACAAAATTAACGCGAGCTGATGATCCGTTTTGAGTAGTCGCATGAAAATCGTCGACGTTGTTCGAGCTCAAGTTACGTGATCTGTGTAGGCCAACAAGAATTTTCTCGATATGTATCAACCTCAACCTTTATAATTAAAACATTCGTCCCCAAAATTTTCCCAACGTATTTTGTTTCTGTCCAACTTTCATCGAGAATTTTCGTTGACAAAATCACTTCTAAAAATTAAAAATTACACGACGAATCGAGCACGCTCAATAACATCTATTTTATTTGCTAAAAATTTAATTTTCAGGATGCATGACTATAAAAGCGATTGGATGTCAGAGAGCGTAACGTTGAATTTTTCGTCTTTGTTTACGTATGGGAAAATTTTCTTCTACTCCCGCGGGAGTCAAAAAAAAAAGAAACTTCCTGTTGGTGTTCTCGAACATGATCGTCCGGTAACTTTGGTACGAACATAAAACGAAATTCCTATACAATAATAGACTATAGCTTTAACACAGTCGTCATTTTAAAGTGAACTGAGTAATTTTTCCAAGTGCGTAAAAATCGCTGAAGGCCACGAAACGAAAATAGATATCTACCCTATATTATAAAATCATAACTCGACCTATCTCAGACCACTGGAAATCTACCCTAGGTATATTATAAAATCATAACTCGACCTATCTCAGACCACTGGAAAACGTGAATAAAAACTTCGACATCTTCATTTCTAATTGACATACAGACATGATGAAATGCGCAGGTTTTTCAGTAATGAATCATTAATCCGATGAACTTCTCCTCTTCAAATTTTATGCATTATGGAAGGCGCTACAGGGGCACAACTCAAAAATTCCTTCAATTCCGCGAAAATAAATGAATACAAACTGCAATATCTTCACTTATAATCAAGATTCAGAAATAATCAAACGCGCAGATTATTCAGTCAAGAATTCTCTATCAGGTGTATTTTTACACATCAAATTTCGTCCATTAGGGAAGGTGCAACAGGGCAATATTTCAATTTCGATCTGACTACGAAAAATGAATAAAAATGGTAATATCTTTGGTTCTAATTAAGATACAGATATGATCTAACGCCCGTGACACTCAGCAAAGAATTCTTAATTGGATGTACTTTCACAAATTAAATTCGGTCCACTTGGGGAGGCTCTAAACCGGAACATCGCGAAAATTTTACTTAATTTCATCAAAAATTTAAACACAACGCGTGAAATAGAGCAATAGAACGTACAGGTACCTACTATTCGACCTCTAACACCCTCTTTCACAAAGGCTTTTTGTTCTTTTTTTTTTTTTTTTGTCACTCCATTTCAAGAAAAGAAAGATAGGAAGAAAAAAATGGATGTCGCATTCTATCGATACAACCAACAAAAAAAGTAGTAGAAGAAGAGATTTTTCGAAGAAGGTATACCACGAGACCAGTGCGATGACGCCACTAGGACGAAAGTCATGACTTTGACACGTGCCGCAATAGATGATATCTTGGCCTTTTTTTTTCCGGATCATGAAATTGTCCTCCTCATACATTGCTTTTTTGTTGGTGTGATGAATGAGGTTGGATGTGAATGTAGGAAAGAAAAAGCTATGCACAAAAGATGCGCTCGCCAAAGGCTTTGTCTTGATAAACCTATATCTTCTTTTACTGCCTTCTTTCTAATTTTTTTTATCATCATTATTTTTTTCTGAGATGGGCAGGTTTACCTGATTTACGATCTGATAATTTCTCAAAAATCTACTTCCAATGTCAAGTTGTCAGTCGGAGTTGTGCTTATACCTGGTGTCGAAAAATATTGTATTTAAGAATATTTGTGATATCGTGTCGATAATTCGAATAATTTTGAATAGAGCGAAATTCAGCATTTTCTTCTACAACTTGATATTGAAAAATTGTCCTCTACGAGGAGTAGTTCAGAAGTGGCTTCAGTTAATGGTATAATCCCCGTTGAAAAATTGCATCATCCAACTTCCGCACAGGGTATAGACAACATAAGGGAAGATGGTAATTGCCTTTTTAAGGCTCTGTCTCATTGTATTTACCAGAAACAGAGCTGTTTTTACTTAGTACGGAAAGCAATAGTGAAACATATTGTCGATAATTGGGATTTATATTCTGAGATTATCCTCAACAGTAAAATTTATAACACAACAATAGACTCTGTAAATGATTACAGTGCAGTGGTCGTATGATGAAAAGTGGAACCTACGGTGGGCATGTCGAATTACTTAGATACTTTGCACAAAATTAACCCTTGTGTAAAATCTTATAAGTCTCTACATGATGTGCATAAAAAAAATGATGGAGAGGAGTATGCTTTTATGTTTCTTCAAGTTATGAGGGACCTGTGTTATTCATCTGAGATCCACAGGGAAGATGAATTTTTATCACAAATTGGGTTTGAATAGTAGAGTACCATTCTTTCAAGGCTGTGCCAAAAGGTAGTTATAATGAATAGAAATTGTACAAAACAGACCCATTCCTTTCACATAATTTTCCCGTGTTCTTTCGATTTTTCCTTTTTTGCGTCAGAGACATCGCAACCAGTGTCAAGTTTCATTTAATTGCTGAAAATCCTTCATTTCTAGGATCATCAGGTTAATGATTTTTGTTTTTTACTCTTCTCATTACGGTTAAACACTTACTCTGCCAATTTCAATTACAATAAGTTTTACATCCACCCCGGGCAGGGGTTGGGCCGCGTAGCGGCCAGGGGGCGCAGCCCCCCTAGTCATAATATAAGAAGCTATTTTGGCTGCGGGGCAGTGAAATGGGTAACTCATTTTTTTACCTTTCATTTGCAGCAGTCAATTCTCTATTTTTTGTCGTGCAGTTTAATATATCCCTTTTATTTCAATTAAATCATTTGGTCATATTTTAATTTTTGGCTATCACTTCTTCATAGTACTTCATTCTACCGCGCGCCAACCCCAGAATTTTCCTCTGTAGGCTTACGCTTTTTTGGATCTTAAACAGAAACCTACGTTCGAAAAATTAGGAGAATAAACAACTTTTAATCCTGTCTGAATTTTATTATTATATTTTTGTTTTTTCAACTTCAGTTCTAGTCGTAGTTTTGTAGTTCTAATTTTTTTCCCCTAGAAATTAGTATTCTCCGCAAACTTATTTTGTCCCCATGGAGATGAGTTCTTCATCGCACTTTCTTGGACATGAATAGTCATCTCAAATAGACCTATTCGTACTAGTAAAATTTTTCTACCTTTATTCCGTCATGTTTTCATTCTATCCCGTGCCCAAAAAGTTCCTAATAACACTCAAATAAAATGACCCCCCGAACCTAAGAAAATTCCATCCAGAGACGTATCCCTCGAACGAAATTCATATAATCATCCGAAATCACGCCGCGTATTCTTTAGTCTCATAGAGAAGGGGAGGGGCAGTAGAAGTGGGAGGCAAGAAATATTAACAAAAATACGTGAGAAAATCATTTAGAATGAAATTTGATATTCCATCGAAACCCCACGACCCTCTAGGTTCGCCACTAAGTGGATTTGCAGCGTTCATGCAGATTATGACTAGCCTTCAATCATCAATCATCTCACAACGTATTGAATCAGATTATGTAAGAACTGGCAGATTCTTAGCGTTGGTATTACTGCTCCCAGGAAAGTTTTCAGGACTCTCAGAGATTATTCTAAATTTCCAAATACAATCTCATACACATTATACTGAATGATTTTTCACGTCGTTCTGAAACCCAGATTCTTTCTCAGAGGGGGTGGAAAAAATTGAATAGGCAATTGCGGTAGGGATATTTTGATCTGACAAATTGGGATGATGTCGAACCTTCAAACTCAACGAGCTTTATAATATTGAAAAGATAATTCAATTTTCGAGAAGGTCGGGGATTTTTGAAAATTTTTTACTCAACGGTTATCAATATGAAAAAATTGATTTTCGGGTTTTAGGTAAATAATAATGTGAGCTTTGATGGATGAGTTTTTTTTTGAACCGCGTATAAGCCCTCAGATTGGGAAAAGTCATGATGTACAATTTTTTCCGAACTGAGAAATGGAAGACTAAATTTGAAATGTTTTGGACGAAATTCGAGCCGGATAGAGTGCAAGGAAAATAGAAAAAAATGAGCTTTGTATTCAATAAAAATCGTAATCTGCAATAATTTTCGAGTCGTGAGCAATTTTATTAAAATTGTTGTCTTTGAACATAAATATAACGCGCACTTTTGTATAATGCGCAGCCCGATTTTAGAATTTCGAAGAAGTGAAAAAAGATGCGCATTGTCTTTGAAAAAATAAGGTATGAAATTAATCTAATACGAATCCTTCACTTTTCCGGTAAAAATAAAGTTACCGGTACGTTACCTAGTATAGAGGCCAGAATCCGCGGCATTTGACACTTCTTTCCCTCAAGGCCAGAACGTAGGTATACGAGTAAAAAAGGAAATTGATTCACGATAAATAAGACGCGAGAAAAAATTCAATTTTGCTGAAAAATGCCAAAGCAAAATTTGATAAAAATTCCAAAATCACCAAAAATCTTAGTTCACCAATAGAATTGAGAAATTTTCAACTACTCAGTTTGGAAATACAAAATTTATATTTTTTGAAAAAAAAAAACATAGGTAATAAAAATGATGATTCCAAGCATTTAATAAAGATGGTTTGCCCACCCGTGACATTAACTAATGACCTATACGGCTTTTACAATGTTTACATTTTACGTCCTGCAAACTGATAGTACCATGAGAGCAAGAGAGATAGATTAAGAATTACTCTATCCTTTCATCTTTCTTGCTCTCTTGGTATTCGTCTTGCAAACTGATAAAAAATGTAAACATTGTAAAAGCCCTATTGCGAGGTATTTAACGAAATTTTTCAAGTATTATTTTGACTGTTTGGGGGTTTTTCCGAAATTTATTTATTGTATTTAAATTTTAAGAGTATTTTGAAATCCAAATTTTATAATCTTTCCCTCAACAAGTATTTGACGGCGAAGTTGATTTTATGTTTTTTGGGGCTGGACAATCAGAAAAATTTCATCACAACATTTCATGATTCAACATAATGTCGATTCAATTAGAGAACATACCTAAATTCGCGTTCGGTCTGACAATACTCGGTAAGTTCTCGAAAACAGAAAGAGGAAAAATTGAACTGTACAGAAAAGCACGAATATTTTCATCTCGTACTTGAAAAAATTGAGTCTCTCTTTTTACTTTTTCAATAAGAAAAATTGAAAAATATATAACTATTTATCAATGACGTATTTTCAAATTTTCCAATTTCACGCACCTCTGATATGGTTATGATTAGAGACCGGATTTTTCGACGCGAAAACGTGCACTAAAATTCAAAAATTTGGCAACATTCGGCATTTAAAAGAAAAAATGGGAAAAACTCGCGTTTTTCAGTACTTCACTCATTCTCAATAAAAATTATAAAATTTCCAACCAATTTATTACCAAATTTTTTACTAGAACTAATCAATTTTAAAAGTCAAAATTTATCAATTTTCAATCAAAATTGTCTCATTTGCGGGAAAATTTCATTGATTTCTTCTAATCAAAACTACTTTGCTTTAGACTCAAATTTATGAATTCTTCGACAAGAATCCGCCCAAAATTCAGTATTGTTCAAAAAATATTGACTCAATTTCAAACAAAATTTAGCAGTTCATAAAAAAATTTTCTTGATTCGGTACAAAATTTCTTAATTTTAAGGGATAACCAAGATTTTTGGTGATTTCGGCGATTTTCAGCATTTTCTACAATTTCGGCATTTTTCGGCAAAATAGAATTCTTTTCCTGCGTCCTATTCATCATGACTCGAACTTCATTTGATTCAAATAATATGACAATTTGTTACATTTAAAGACCGATGTTTCGAATGCTGTGCATTCATTCTCACTGATTTTGCCCCTCGGGAAAAAAGTGGCAGATGCCGAAGAATCCGGTCTCTAGTTATGAACTTTGGGGGCACCTACCAAACTGTAGTCGTTGCATTTGTTCTATTTCGCACAAGCTATCATCCCATCCCGCGACTTTGTCACTAATTTCAAGTTTA
Source organism: Aspidiotus destructor (assembly GCA_035079395.1). Classification (NCBI taxonomy): domain Eukaryota; kingdom Metazoa; phylum Arthropoda; class Insecta; order Hemiptera; family Diaspididae; genus Aspidiotus; species Aspidiotus destructor. The sequence goes on along the minus strand of JAVHKZ010000003.1, from coordinate 461,376 downwards.
TAAAAACGTTTTATAACCAAAGGTGATCTCTTTATTCTGACTTGAAGTTCGCATAATTAGAAAATATTTTGACTGACGATTCTCATAACTTTCTTCTTATCCATTTTCATAAAGCCGATTGCGACTCCTTTCTGGAATGGCTTAACTTCCTCCTAACGTTCCTCATCTAACTTTTCTGTTGACTGAAGTCAGTCCTCGCAATTATAGGAGACGCCTCTGTTCGTTTTTTTTCTCTTGATTATGTCTTCCCAATTTTTCATTCAACGACTGCGCATGGCGACACTCTCTTCATCTTCAGTCATTACCTCAATTTTTTTCATTTCAATCAATAAATTTATCCAATTGTCTGCAATGTATTTCGTTCTTAATTGGATAAATCCACTCAGATGTCACGCAGTGAATCGCTCTTGAAAAAACTACCAAACGCTCGGCCTTATACAAACACATCGACGTTGCGAGATTAACCCAGGAGCAAAAGATCATACTACAAATAATTCAAAAAGACGATACATAAAAAAGATAAAAAAAATGATAGATTGTTTTCGTAGTCCACAGAGTTTTCAGCATTATTGGGGTAAATACTCCAAGTGACTGAGAAACTTCTTATTCTCGATTAATATTGTAATAGTCATCGCTCCCTTATGTGAGTAGATAGGTTTGTAAGCCAGCGTTGACAGTAATGCCTCTTGAAAATCTACCTCTCGCACGAAGTTGACGATCTAGATCCATGACAGAGCCTTCCAGAAGTTCCCATATCAACAAATTCCAAGAAAATAGGGAAAGGGTAGAGATCCCTTTTATCAGCGATTTAGTTTACAAATTTTCGCCTTCCCCCCAGCAAATTTTCCTTCTACTATGATGCAACAGAGGTAGGCTACTCTTGATTCGGCCAGTCTCCTTTACTCATTACATTTTAAAGAATGGCCAAAATTTGTCGCGATAATTTCATACTCTTGTCAAGAATAAATATACAGATATAGGCTGATTGCGGAGGGTAGCCTCCTCGGGCGCAAGAAAGTATAAAAAGTACATACCGGCAAAGAATATAGGAACGTGATAACGAACAAGAAGACGAAGAAATCGTATAGCAGCAATTTACGAATGCAGAAACACTGCATACTGATTTATCGGGCGCAGGAAATGTTCGATGCACGTAATCTTCAACCGGGAGTGTCCATTATTAAATTTTTTCTTTCGGCTGCGTCACATTTCGATTTCGCCGCCGTTGACGCCAGTATTGATCCCACACTCGGCACGTAAATGCAATCGCGAGCAAATTTTCAAACTGGCGACAATTTCGCAACACATTAAAATTTAAAAAGAAAACTTCCTTGCAATTTATAGACACTCTCCATGCACTCGTGTGTATGGGCTATTCATCCTCACGAAAAATTATTAAATTTTCATCAGAGAACCAAAGTCACCCCGAAATCGAATATAAATTCAAATTGTATATTATTATTATTAATATTATTAGCGCACGCACAAGATAATGGACAAAAATGAATAGAAAAACGAAAAAAATAAAAATACGAATAATAAACGCGCTACGCGATCCCGAGTAATCTCACGCTTTTCCACACAAGATGATAACACATTAACACCGAAAAAAACCAACTGCTTTGAGCAAACCGCGGTTAGGCGTGATGGTAGTCGCCGTGCATCGCCATCGGCTTATTCAACTTCGGGCACAGCTATCCGCTCTTCCTTCTAGTATTTTATTGGTCTACGCATGCGCGTTTTGCAACGTGCACCGGTTCGACTTTAATAATCTGCTTTCAATATAATTAGGGCTGCGTCTGCGTAATAAAACGGTGTGCGACCATAAAAATGCAGTAGTTTACGCCTGTATCGCGGTACAAGGGTTTGCAAACTCAGGGTAACCAAACGATATTTTTATTACAGGAGGAAAAAGTACGTAAGTACTGCTATTTGGATTATGTAAGAAAGATGACTCCTTTGATCAAAGTCACAAAGAAAAATCCAATGGCTTCGGTAATTGAGAACTGGAAAGGAAGTCAGTTTGTAAGTAAGAATTTATCAGGAGTTTCAAGATCTAAACATGAAATTGGTTCCCTCGACGTTGTGACTTTCACATTCAATAATTAATATACGATTGATACAAATACACACAATTTTTCTAATTAAAAAGAAGTTTTAATCGACAGGAAAAATTATCAGAATTTGCTAGACAGACAGCGACTGAAGTTGGGAATTTTTGTCGAAGTCCTCACATCGCTCAAAAGTCAAAATTTTTTCAAGTCCTTCAAAGAGCTCAGAACTTCTGCATTCCTCGAAGGCACTACTTTTCAGAAAAGGAACAGATAGGGGACTTTGTTTTTTTACAAATAATACGTCATAAAATAGGTTAGAACCAATGATTTCAATATCAAATTTGTGTCTTTTCTAAACTAAAAAAATGTGCTATTCAATTCTTACGCACTCTAATTTTGCCAGATTTATACCCAAAAAAACTTTTAAAAATCCCACAATCCAGAGTGCTTTAAAGGTTCCACACTTCGATGTGACAGTCTTTCATAAGACCTCACCTACCATAACCGAAAATCGCTCGCAAAGTAAAATATCATTCCTCCTCCCCGGAGTCTAGGTGGAGCCCTAAGCATAAGATACCATAGACTCACTTACCATACAATAGTTCATCTTTTATCCATCTAATCAATAGCGACATATTATACAACTTAGCCTTAGGAATAAGAGTTCCTAGCACCCCCATTGATAAACCTCTGATACATATGAGGGATGCTAGTAGCAATAGACTAGTCAATAGGAATCTCTCTGCCTCCCACTGAGCACTGCCTTCGTATACTCAGTGGGGAATAATAGGGAATAAAACTATTTAAAAAAAAAAAAAAAAAAACTAATCTGTCGAGCATGTTGTCTTCATTCTCTTGACACAAAGAAGAACAAAAGAACTCCCTTTACCTAATAAGCCTCTCTCCTCTCTGTACCTCTGGACACAAATTGTCGACCAGGAAATCTGTCTCATAGGCGAATTTTCAAGGAAAAGATACCGCCATCACAAATTTGTTGACCTTGGAAAACAGGTAAAGAAGCAACATCACTATAATTTTGTAACAAGCGACAAATATGCTTGCCAGTCTAATTGATTGTAATGATTCAAGCTGACGTTTGCAAAATTGCGGGATTGATAACTTTTGTCACGCGTGTAGTAAGACATCAACCAAAGTAAATCTGAACGGAACATTGAATCAAGGCTGAGAATGATTCGATCTTCTACATCAAAACTTGAGAGCTCATCAGTGTTGGCTACCCTATCAAAAAAATTTTCATAAATGTCTTGGCACACTTTTCAGTACTTCAAGCAGCTGATGAGCTGCTGAAGAGCTACTGTTCAGCTACTGAAACGCACATAATATAATTCCTCCCCCCTTAATTAATGATCTGCGTTTCAATAGTCAATCAGCAGTTCTTTGGCAGCTTATCAGCTGCTGAAAAACTGTGTCAAATTTGGTACTACTTTTCAGTAGCTTATTTTGTCAATTTTTTTGATAGAGTAACTATATGTAATGGTATTTTAAGAGAGATTGTATTTCTCAATACATCTGCTTGAATGTACAATCACTACACATTCTGTCTAGAATGATTTCAGTGACCACCCTGTGCGCAAGAAATTCCATGTTCAAGCTCCTCTTTTTTCCTCAATTTGGTACTCCTGTTAACATTTCCGCCCTCCATTAATTGAATTCAATTAACTGGGATTATAACCAGATTCTCAATTTTCAGACAACACAGATTGCTCACTCTGGCAACGACCAAACTGCTTTACACAAGTTACATGATCTCTCAGAAAAAACTTAATAACTGTATTTGCGCAAATGTAAACGACAGATTACTCGCTGGAGGAGAAAAGTTATAGAGAGAAGGAGAAAATAATATGTATAAAAATTAGTTTTTAAAAAAACTCTTTTCCTCTAATCATGGAAGCTATTTGGAAATTGCATGTTTTTGAACCAATGGCTCAATGTTAATGCATCAAAGTTATTCTCAGAAGAAGCGCCTATGGTTGGGGCAACAAGCGTATCGACTCTCACAAGAGTAACACTGAGAGCAAAGATAATCAATTACCTAATTAATAGATTGAAATAAGAAATTAACGCTCAGCATTTAGCCTATTCTGAAACGTTCCGGTAAGAGGCTACAATAGACTACTGTACCTAACTTTCTACTAAGTTGCTCATTATCAAATAGTAATAATAACACAAACAACATCATGATCCTGGCTTCTTAAGTTTTTCTTTCTTGTGCATTCCTCGGATAAACCAACGTCCAACCGTGAGTAATTCTGCTGCACTATATCCGCTCTTGGTGTGTGTCGTTCTGGGGTATTGGTGTATTAACCCTTTTTAAAACTTGTTTTGACGGATAGCGTGAATGCTAGAAATGATTTCATTGAACCCATACCTATGACATATCATCAAACTTTTATCGGGAATTGAAATGTATTGAAACTGCATGAATCATCCAACATGAAAAGTTGAAAACAAATTTCGAGCAAATCTTTCAACTATCATCATCAACTACGGGCTCGGTATCCAATTATTACCTCATCAGACAGGAAAACTGCTTACTCATTCTTTCAATGAATGCAGATAGTTCTGTTTTGTGATATTCCTATAGTAAACTGCCCGAGTCTTGGGCAACATAGAATTTGCATACGCGAGCTATTTCACAAACAATCCTCACAGAGATGGCATAACGCCGACAATAATCGCCTGATTTACCATCCAACAATTTCACCTGAACCCATTGCTCATTAAATCAATCTAATCAACTTGAGAAATGGATGCTTTTAAGCAAAACCCAACCAAGCGAAATGATAACAATCTGGAGAACTGGAGAAATGTTAATTTACTATAAGTGGAGATTATCCTATTCCCCAGATCGTTATCATGTCGTTTGGTTGGGTTCTGCTTAAAAGCGTCCAAATAGTGTTCTTATCAATTTATTCTCAACATTTGAACGTATACTTTACGCGCAGATTTACAATCCATTCATTCCTATTATACTTATCATAGGGAACTTACCAGTTTAGGTGAAACCGATTTTCAGCCTTTCTTCATACAACTTGAATTGTCTTTCATTAGGGTGACCAGGTGACTTTTTGAAAAACGCAAATTCCTATCCCAGAAAAACGCAAACGTTGTAGTACTCGACGCAAACATCTGCAAACGTACTTGCAAGTTTCTTGTGAAATTACTGTTCTCTAAAAAACGCAAACATTGAGAGACTTCGCTCAAATATTCACAACCCTACGAGCTAGGGAAGATGTATGCGCGCGTGAGGCTGATTTATCAATGATTGGATGTTGTCATTTTCTTGTAAATTGTGTTTAAGATCGGGAATTTCAACAACAAATGTTGAAAACGCAAACAAATTGAGCAAAATTAAAAACGTCCGCATACCGCAAATTCAAGCTGCAAAACGCAAGCACGTTTGCGGAACGGCAAACACCTGGTCACCCTACTTTCATTGATTACACCAGGAGTCAGACCAATAGATTGATAACACAATAATAACATCGCGAAATTCTGGGGGTGTTTCTACATATTGGACAATAATAATTCTTCGCTCATAATACTCCTTCCTATTTCTCCAAATTGCGGGACAATACGACTGATTAGTCGCAGAGGTTAGTCACTAGTAGAAAAATTTTTAGTCTTTCTCCACCTTGAGGAAGTGAAAACTCTACACAGACACAAGACACCGGCCCGGCAGAGCCATTGAGCCAAGACGCCGACAGCAGCTAATTTTCAAAAACCTATTTTAGAGGTTGTAAACATGGAATGTTTCATCGTGATCCGCAAGAATAAAGTTCCAAGATGAAAAAATTAAGAGGATATAATTATAAGTTACCTGTATGTTTTGCCATGCGATCCAGAAAGAATGTGAGAGGATGATCTTCAATTTTAATCACATAGGTACCACTGGTTAAATTTTTCCAATCCGTTCTAGATACCAGAGGTATTTACGGCCACTTTGCTGAATTTCTTTAAATAAAAACGTGCCTGTATCAAAAACTATCATAATAATCATTGTTTTTCTTGTTGAAAAACAATCAAGAAGGTTGACTTTCAATGTTGTTGATTGTGTTAGAGGAAATAGATAGTATATTTCTATACAAGGCGGTAAAAGAAAGGTTTGACGTTGAGTGCAAAAGTTTGCTTCACGAGCGTAGCGAGTGGAGTAAATTGCACGAAACGTTAAACCTTTCGATACCGCCTTGTATTAGGAAGATGGTTTTTCTAATAAATGATGTTAAAATCTTCAAAAAACAAAATTAAAACGGAGAAGCAATAACGCATAAACAATTGAACGAAACTACGCTGAACAAACAATCGTTCTTTAACGAATCATTGTCAGCTGATACTCGAACGCTATTGGCTAATTCATTTTTTCTTCACACTTTCCTAGTCGATGGTAAAAATCAATTTTTTTCCATACTTAGTGGTAAATCAGGCGATTAATCGATCGTTTTCAGTAGATAAACTATCTATTTTAGTCGCGGGGTGGTCACGGATCTTAACTCATCGTTTTAGTCACAGGAGTAGGTAAAACAGCCGTTTACCTACTCCAGGGTAAAACAGCCGTTTACCTACTCCAGGGTAAAACAGCCGTTTACCTACTCCAGGGTTGCCAGTTGACTACAATCAAATGCCGTTACACCTTCTAGCTAATCCACTTCCGTCTTCCACGAGCTTTTAAGTATGAAAAAAAATATTGTATTATACGCGGTCTGAAACCTCGTTATGTTTTAGTCACTCGTCCGTTTTACATCACTCGCTTTCAGCTCGTTTTGTAAAAATTCGGACTCGTGACTAAAACACTCGGTTTACGACCTTGTATAATAAATAACTATTACCTGCATGTATTCGATGATCAAAACGGCGTTTTAACATCATGTATTAGGAAAAACGATTTTTCTTGTGATCGGCAATTTGTAGATACGTACATTCTACTTTGTAGAATGATGTAGGGCAGCGCAGCAACAGGGCAGAGGGACAGAGTGTGGGCAGTGCGCACAGAATCACAGATCTGCTGTGCAAAATAGAATGGACGTATCTGCATATTTACAATCTGCGAAAAAGGGTTCTATATTCATGACAGAAATACCTTTTTTTGCTGATTGTTGGTATGCAGATACGTCCATTCCATTTGAGGAGGGTTCTGGCAAAAGGGCGTGATGCAGGGAGAAGCCCTTTTTGCGGAGACCATGATTTTTGGACGTTTCAGTTCATTGCGCATCTTTTTTTTTTTTTTTCATTTTTTTTTTTGTATGGGAATTTACGCCAATTTTACCCTACTCTACAAAAAGGGCCTCCGCTATCTTTTTTTCTCCCGGTCCCTCTGAATTTAATATTCAACAGATTGACAATGTAATTATGTATCTTATAGAAGAAGAGTTGCTATTCAACTTTCGTTCTTACACTTTTTTTGATTAAACTTATTGTTGCGAAGTTATATTCATCTAAACTTTCAAATTCATTTTTCTGTGTTAAATATTTTCTCGCGGAAGCCCTTCTGCCAGAACCCTCCTCATTTTGTAAGGCAGAGATTGTACCACACTGTACTCTTTGAACATAGAGATACATGGAATGCGTGTATCACGTTTTGGTTGACGCTCACATGTACCTTGGTTCTTTACTTTGGCTTGTTACTGTGTTAAAGTAATGGGAAGAAATAGTGAGCCGAAGCAAAATAACGAACCAAGTACATTACACGCATTCCATGTATCTCTATGTTTGAAGACTGTACGACTGTCAGTGGCTGAAAGCTGAACAAGTCAACAAGAGTGATGGCGATCCTAGCGCTAAATAAGTGCGGTGGCTATATTGAGATGTGAGTGATGAACTTGAACCAAAAGGTAGAGGATGATTCAATCCGCAGATTTACTAATCTTTTAAAAAAGAAGATGGATGCAATAAAATAGATGACTGAAGCAAATACCACAAACAATGATGCTGGAATCCGGATATATGATTGAACGCTCAGTATAGGTATTGTAAAAATGTAAACAGCGGTAATTGTGTTTTTTTTTTTTTTTTTTTTTTTTTTTCAAGAAACTGAGAACTTGGTCAGTTTAACGGACTGAAAGATATTAGCTTTTTTTAAAGTTCACATAAGGTTATTAATATAACATTTGTCAGGTTTGTAAAATTGTGTATGGCTATTTTATACTCAAAAATACCCATTATTACTGCAGCAAAATCCTTGCAAATACAAGTTTTGTATTTAAATTTATTATTATCATTCTTGTCGAAATCCAAAACAAACGCTAAAACGCACAACAAGTTGATAATTGCAAGAAAAGCCCTAAAATCACAGATTAGGCTATGGCGCGCTTTTGCAGTATACCTATAGTTAAGAAACATTCTAGCGTTCTACTCTTTATAGTAATTTTGCAGATTGAACATCCTTCTACATTTGTACCAATTTTCATGACATCTACTGAGTTTTTCTTCATGGAAATTCCGTGAGACTGAATTTTCTAATGCGTTTTTCTCAAGAACTACTTTTTGTATTTGGCCTTTTTTCTACCCAACCATTCAATTATTACTTTACAAGAGGGTAAAGTGAGTGTTTGACAACAAGTGCAAAAGTTTGTGAAACAAGTCGAATACAATTTGAGCAATTGCACAAATATGTCAATGGGAACTCAACCAAGTTCTGTAAAAGGCGACCAAGCATCAGGTCACAAGAGGGAAGAAAGCCGAGTGTGCTCTAGTGCGACAGAACATAATAAGTATATGTGTAATTTACTCTCCTGACCTGCCTTGGACTCCTGGACAATTAACAGACCGGCAGTTGCAGCTCGTTGCCTGTATCCTTAATTTGTCATTCTATACAAATTAGACGCGGGAAGACAAAACCTTCAATTTCGCTTCATTCGAGGGTCATTTCAAATTTTTCATTTGACCGGTTAATTTTGCAATGAGATTCTATATGTTTACCTGTGCATGTGCTAGATTGACATAATATTAAGGAAACGTATGATTGTCGTGATTTTACGCACGCAATATCACATTCATCCTCGATCGCAGAGCGATATTGAATTCCCATAATGTCGGAATATTTGGTTTTAAAAATACTTCTGACTTTTAATGAGCCGTAAGACTTGAACGTGCTGCACATACCTGAAGAATTTAAAGGATAGAAAAAAATATTCATCGCGCGACGTAACACTGCCCCATTCATATTTTTCGGGTAAAAGCTCAAAAATTCTCTACCTATATGAATTTAATAAAATATTTTTCTCGGAGCAAATGACGTCCGTTTTTCACAGTACAAATTATCTCCGAGAAATTCGTGATTTAGCCGATGAAGACGTCAAAATTCTTCAACAACACATTATAATAAACGAGAACATCTCTCTTACCATCAATTTGAAATGAGACGGCTCTGGAATGAGTGGAACGAATGCAGGGTGCAGTAACCAACACAAAATAGACCTAAGACGCTTGTTTAAGCGACAGAATACTCGTAAAATGAAACGAATATTAATACCCGCTGTTAATTCGATTTCAAGGCGTTTGAAAATCTCATACTTACGTAGGTACATGTACGTGTAGAGCATTAGGTGAATGAAAAGAAGAAGAAATTAGTCAGTAACTAATGAAAATGATATTGTGATTACAACCTATGACTCCCTATTATTCAGTGCGTATGAAGGATGACTTCATTGAATACGATATTATGACCCCATATATTGCATTTTATTTGGTTGAAAATTATGGCAGCCTGTAAGACATGATGAAGACTTTGCCCCTGAAACTACGATTGACGACGGAAAACTATAGATGCGGCTAAATTCTTTCATGTAAGTTTGTCGCATGTCGTTTTGATAATACTCACCCAAGTTGTTATATACAACAAAACGATGAGCTGCGCAGTATTAAATGTATCTACGTACCTAGGTATCATTTAATGCATGACTCAATATTATTCTTGAACTCGTGTACAATGACAGAGAGAAAAAAAAAAGGATAGGAAAAAGAGTACGTACACGAATTCGAAGTGTTTTATAAAATGAAAAAAGACGAATACGATGGACGTAACGCTTTTTCTTTATGCTCTTCATTTTATTCTTTTTCTTCTTCAAGTACGTACAAAAGAAAAAATTAGTCTACCGAAATAATTCAAAGAAATTTCTTATTTCTTTTCCAATCCATCTTATACGTGACGCATTGTCTATTTATTGGATACGCTGTTTCAGTGCACGATCCTGCCTCTGATTTATTTTCTTTGTACGATCATTTTGGTTTCCTTATTTATTATTATTTATCATTATTTTTATTATTTTTTTTTGTCATGCCCGTATACGGAATGATCGACTCCGAAGACCTCTTCACGTAACGTGAGTTCAAAATAATTCTACATTTAGCCTTTTTAAATGTTTTGTCTTGAAACATCGATTAAAGTGAAACTCCTCTGTATCCGTAATCGCTACCTAGGTTACCTATGCGGCGTGTAAGATTTAGTACAGAAGAATATTGCTCCATTCGATTCGTGCTCAACAAATACGAGCCTCGATTCTTATACCTCTATTAAATTACTATTTTCTTATTAAATTTTTATTACGAAATCATTACTGAAGACTATGACGAAAATTAAAAATCCTGATTAAGCAGAATGGTCGAGCTCCATCGACGTATAGTTATATGCCGGTACTATGTATTAGAAGTTTCGTGACTCTCATTCTCTGACACTGCACCGTTGAACATCTCAGCTTTTAATAATAGTCTAATAATATTGAAAATATTTCCGTTACAAGCCTACTTTAGTCAGACATGCAACGCGAAGATTTAAGATAAAGCGAGTGGAAACACGAAATCACCTCAACAGCACGAGAAGTATAGGTACCGTATACTCGTTCTGTATCAGTAGTCAATGATCGATTTTAAATTTCTAAAAAATATTCGAAAAGTAATTAAAAGCGCCGCGCCGCTAGACCTCAATGATTTCCGATTTTAAACAGATGACTAGGCACCCGAGAGTGCTGAAGTGACATGAAAGGCTGTTACGATACCCGCTAGTTCCGCAAAATTTCGAACAACTTATTGATGATAGAAAAATAAAACTTGGTGAAAACAAAATTTAAAAAATCGGAAGCTCTTTGAAGTTTACCATAGAAGGCGGTGTTCTGAGACACCAACCTACCCCCCCCCCCCTACACACACACCTCCTCAATAGAATGAGAGTGAGCGATGCCAGCATATTTTTTCAACTATTTTTGCGTTCGGGATTTTTTCAAGTCCCCCCCCTTGCTTACATTTCGGTGGTTAAAATTTCTACAAGTACTCTGTTGATATACCCATACTGTATACAGCTCGTTGGTTGGAATTTTTCCAAATCTTTCTTTCTTTTCCCATGGATATTACTTCTAAGTAGAAATTTTAACAAAGAACCTGTTCTTTGGAGCCTAAATGGAAATTTTTGCTGTCCACTATCGCCCGAGCGAATTTTTTTCGTGAATGAGTCTATTGGACGTATCAAACTGGAAAATGTTTTCTTTTTTCTTTTTTTCAACGAAAGAAATGTTAGGATATCTATACAGCTCTGGTGAGAAAACTCGGCCCAAAATAATGATAGATATACAGTATGTCTCACTCTTCTAGCTTTTTCTGAGAAGAGATAATAGCATTTGTACATCTCTAAGATTTCTATCAAGATAGAATGCAAAGGGGAGGACAAAAAACAGAGGCAGCATTTATTATGCCCGAATTCGTGATGTCAATTTCCCACTTCTATTCCAGTAGAGGGGTCGTAAAAGTGGAGCCCATTCAGATGGTGTTCTCGTTGGTAACGAAATAATTTCAAGACGGAAGCCGTAGTGGAATATTTTTGCTTCTCTTTAACGTCTTGTACACAACTGTAGTTTTGGTAGTCTATACGTTTATTGTCATGGCGCATTAATTTCGACGAATTTCTCTCAAATCAGAAAACTTACAGTTTTACCTACTCGTTCGCGGCTCGCGGAGTTTTTTCTTTATTAATTACATTGATTGAAGCGAGAAAAGAATATGACTTATGGAGGATATTTCGATTTCGATAATCGATTAAGATCGATTGACTAGGGTCTAAGCCTGAAATTGCGTTATTGTCCGCGTGCTCTTGAGACTGGAAAAATAATTTTGACCTTTGCTGCTTTCATTATACTAGGCCTAACATGACTGGAGCAAGGTTACCTAGTCAGCAGCTATAGGGTTAATTATTTTCATTTTGAGCTTCGAAAGAGTGAATTATTTTACTGTACAAAACTTCCTTTCTATACTATATTCAGTAGGCAGTGTTTGGATTGCAAGAACCTATTTCGTAGGAGGTCAAATTTAATTTACTTAGGATAACGGGTATTGACTTACAGTAAGAACTAGGAAAAATTTCAAGTTCTGAGCCAATATAAGTATAACCTAGTGCGGCTGGTATTCAGTTGCGCCCCGCCTGTAATGTGAGATGGAACAATTCCGTCCCAGTAAAAAGAAATTGAGACGTGGTACTTGCGTTCAGCGATAGATCGGATCACACATAGTGGTTCCATCCTATTGGAAGAACCTGAAGTGTGGCGTTTCGGTGAGCTTTGCGGTTGCCAATTTCATCTCGAACCATCCTGTTTTCGGAAGATCCAGTCATTGGGACTGCAACGCTTGTACAAAACACGCACTGGTGATGGACCATTTCTGAGGACCTTCTTTGGTCTTTCGTTTCTGAAACCTGCCGACGTACTTGACTGTGTTCTCGATGACTTCATACCCGAGTTACCAGCCGATGACCGTACCCTTCAATTTGCAGATTTTGTCCTGATACATACGTTGTGGATGGCCGTCACCTCCCTCCTACAATGTTGGTGTCAAAACCACGAACACATGTGAAACTTTCCACAGCAAACTAGATGGTATGTTCTACCACTCACATCCACACATATTCTGTTTCATAGATGCTCTACTGGAAGTGCAGCATTTGGCATATCTCAAAATGCGGAACTCGGCTAGAAACATCGTTCACCCAAAACAGGCAATCGTCGCAAAACACTTGAAAGACTACGACGACGGAAAATTGACGCGTATACATTGCATTGCTCGTACGCAAATTCTAATACCCCTCCCCCCCCCAAAAAAAAAAAAAAAAAATTCATACGTAACAGTACCCAGAGTTCTCAGCCGCAGTCGGGTATAACACTTATGTCAATTTTGACATGTTTCATGTCTTTTCTCTACCCCCTAATTCTTGAAAATTGTCCGGGCGTCCGGGCGTCCGGTCGTGACCTTGTTTTTCAATATCTCTTTTCTCGTCCATACAGCTGAATAATTGGAATTTACGAGTCCCCACGTAGGTTGGAGCCTGCACCCAATTCGAAACCACAATTCACCCTTTTCAATCTTCCATATGGAGCTAAATGGTCAAAATGTCTTCAAGTCATTTCCCAAAACATAAATCAATAATAATTGGAATTTTTCTTCTTAACAAATTCTCTTGAACTTCATTCATAATATGCTTACAGATTATCCATAAAATTATTCCGCGTTGTTTTTTACTTTTTGTAGATTTTTTTTTTCTCAGGTAATGGCGTGTAGAAAACATGAATCAACAGACCCCCTCCTCCCCCCTCCCATTTGTAAAGCTAAAAGTACTGAGTCTGACACAATTGCAGGAAAATTTTTAAAACCGTCACAACAATTACCAAACTTTTACATATTCACTGCTACTGATATTACAATCCATTTTAAGGGTGTGCTTTACTTGTTGGCGAACTCCAAATTCGTGTAGAATAGGTTGCCTATCAATTCCCCAATACCCTACAACGTTCAATCTACCACCGGTCACTACGCGACGCTTGTCGGGTGTGTGTTGGTATACATGCGTAGTCCGTGTCAGGAATGACTTTCAAAAATTAATTCTCAAAGCTCGAATTTCCGATTAACATTTATCATTTCGTAGAACGTTGTTCATGTTTAGGAGCGCTATAGAAGTAGAATTTAGAAATTTGGCTCTGAAAAGATTTTATGGCATTGGAAAATAAACCAAAGTTTGCCAACTTCAACAGCTTATAAAAAAAATGTGGGAGAAAAAATCCAAATTCTGTTCCCATAGCGCTTTTAATCAAACCTTTCTGAAGAATATTCAAAAAAATCAAAAAAATTAGTTCAAAATTGATGTCGAGAGAATTAATTTTTGGGACCATGTTTTTTGCACACAATTTCACAAGTAAAGCACACCCTTAAAAACAAATGAAAAAAGCAACTTATTAGTTAGTACTTTATTGTACAGTATGAAGTTGAATTAAGGAAAACAACAATCAGTAGAATGAGATTCATTTTACTATACAGTGGGCAATACCATAAGTTTCATTCTCCTAATTGTTATTTCACAGATACAACAATATTCAATTTTGTACAGCAACGCTGAATCACATTCCACGTGTGTGAACGTCTGAACGATTCAAACAGTTCCATTAAGTTGATTCTCTTTACCGTCCTTCAAGTCCATGCTACTTGTCCAGTTTGAGCTCAGCAGGGTTTGTGAGGGAAGCAAAAAAGGGGGTTTCAGGGGCGACAAAAGATACTCATAAGCCCTCTAAATTGTTCCCGGAGAAAGACAGATTTCAACATTTTTCCAGGGTCGGTGCCCCTGAACCTTCAGGAGAAGTTAAGAAAAGTTGAGCAGACAAAGTGTTCGCATTGCAATCAAGGATGGGATGGTAGACCAGAGCTCACCTTACTTGAGCGTGACACGTGAGCAAGGCAAGCTTAGTTGAACGCAAAGCGCTGCGCTTGCTTCGAGTTGCCTGGTAGCGACTATGCTAAGTTCCAAAGAAGGGGAACTAGGTGTCTGCATTTGCAGCCACAGTGATGGAGAAGAAGATGATGGACACGAAATAGAGGAGGTCAAGTTGTTTCCATGATAAGGTGAAAATCATGAGGAATTTGAATAAAATATTTCCGTGGAGTTCAGCAAAAGAATCTTCTCAAAAATATTGATGAAATAATAAAGACTTCACTCACGACCAGGAGTTATATTCTACTTATCCAAAAATTAATGTCAAAGCTTGCGACTCATCATTTCTCAAACTTTCGTAAAAATTCACATTCTTCGAGCTAATGTTTATTTTGCTTCGTTTCTCGTATTCAGATAGGAAGGAGTTTTACAGGATAAAGGCCCACAAATACGAATAATGACATAGGTCACGATATTTAATCGTTAAAACATCATTCATCCTAACAATTCTCTATTCCAGCGAGGAATCGTAATTTGTAGAGTTAGTAGTTTAGCGCTTAGTTTTGTATTTTGCTTTGACTTGTCTGCAATTCTTTTCACTATTTGCAAATTGTGATAAACTGCGGTCAAACATTGGAACAGGAAAATCTGAATAAGCATGGTGACGTAACGAATAAATATGGCGATCCTCATATCCTCACTCGGTTCTAGTCTACATTGTAGGTTTCAGGACATTTTTTATCATCCGTTAACCAGATCGCCAAAGCAGTCTTTCTCAAAATTTCTTACATGTGTAGAAGTGTAATTCAAAAGATAACTTATTAGTCATTAAATAAAATTAATTAAGTTGCGCATTCGTCAGTCAACTTCAAGAAGATGAAATAAGATGGAATGTCTACTAATCTTGTTTGGCTAGCGACTCACCGTCCAATTAGTACATACTTTTAGGAAAGGTAGCGGCTGGCGTTCAATCACAGAGTTTTCAGACTCGGTAGAATGACAAACGTTCTTTTTTTCCTATCTTGTTTCAATCCAGTTTTTCAACTCTACTCGTGAATCGTTTTTATCTCAAATTAAGGATTAATTCTGGTTAATATTAATTACCGATAAATATATTTTTAAGAAATGTGTTCAAGACAATAATTTCTTCTAGGAGAAATGAAAATAAAATTTTTTCTGGATAGCATATTACTCTCTTCATTTCAAAATAATTTAGATATATTCGAGACAAGAGTTTTCAAAAGTACAGAGTAAACATGATGATTACAACCAAAGAAGAAGTATCGAATCAAGAAGCAATATAATATTTCGCCAATGTTGGACAGCGGCTTCTACATGCATTGATAACAGAACAATAACAGGAACGAAACATACATCAGATATTCTACTTTTTGAGACATACTAATAATATATCATCGATCTATTCATCGTTTTCGAAATCTTTAGGATTTTTGCGACCCATTTGCCATTCCCAGTGTTCCCAACTGTCGGTCACAATATAATACGTGGCAAAAGCTGCGAAACAAATTTTAAATTAATAATTAATCTCATAGAACCGTGCTAAACTACGAAAAGTACAAATGATAAAAAGTCGTCACAATTTATACACTCATTGCGAATTCGCATTTAGGCCAACTGTAATCAGTTTACAGAGTGCAATCAGTCTGACTCTGACAAAAATACTCTTGGGCTTCTATTTCCTGAAAAATAAGGAGGAAATACTCACCTGGAACTACCCAAAAATTTCTCAAGATTCTGCTAGGTAAAGTCTTCGACAATTGAAGTAATGTACGCGATACACTTAGTTCGAATGGAGACAACTTGTGGAAAACGATGTGTCTCAACCGATAATCATATCCAGGCAGTCCGTGTCCCATATCGAAGGATCTGTAATTCAGAAGTGAATCACGTAATATAATTCCAACGGTGTATTCTACCACTATTTCAATGGTTGTATGTTCTGTTTCACTGAAACGTAACATGCAGAATTTTATCTCATGAATGAACAAAGTCAAACTATGACAAACCGGGCTCGTTCCCGACAATTGGAATCTTCACAATTCTGCAATCATATTATCATCTCTCTCCATTTCTAACGAAAATCAGAGCAGTCGAAAAAAAAAAATGTGACCAAACTGTAAACGATGTTTCTGGCACGAAGGTTATTCTTGGGTTATGAGAGGTGTGTTTCTTCAAACAATTTATCTTGGTGAATAGAGGCGAATTAGTAGTCATGAAGCTCACAGTACTCAAATTGTCGTCTTCATTTTCATTCTCAAAAATGGGCGCCCGATCATACGCGATGAGACTGGTCGTTTTTGTATTTTGCCCTTGACAAATAGATGAAAAATCCGACTACAGATAAGAAGATTACTCGGGTTTACTCACTTTTTTCACCGAGGTGTTCAAATCTCAAGGAAAGCAACAAAATTTGATTAGATTTTCTGCACTCTCGTCGGAATATTACCGAAGAATGAAATGGCCCGATTTAATAGTCGGGTTTGTCGAAATTTTAAATTTAAGCTTCAGTGAGACTGAGAAGTTTTCTGTTTGGGTACTGAATGATGATAGCACACACACTTCACTCACTTCACAGATCAAAAGACTAGACAGCTATAAAAAGCTGTGGCTTATTAATTTGATAGCTTCAAGCTGTAAGCAGACGCTGGTGTGGTGTTCCGAATAGTTATATTTTCAACCACCTGCGCTACTATCGATCTAATCTAATGACTAATGAATAATGATAAGGATTTGCAGAGGTTTCAAGTCGGATCCAAACCTGGAGATATTTTTCGTAGTAATGACTGAATGATGTTCGATACGATGATCTGAGATCATAATTTTCCTTCTACCTCGTCTTGTCCAGGGTTTTTTTCTTTCATGATTTCAACTGTTTCGGAGCATTCAGAGTCATGACGTGAAAATTACTGGTAAACACCACTAGAGGTATGTATCCAATTACAGAAGTGACACTTGTTCATCTTTGTGTATTTCACAATCGAAGAAATTTTGTTACAAAATGGATTATTACAGATGGAGATCATAAGAATCTGTTTCTTTTTCTAATTGATAGATTGGGAAATATGACCAATCGTGTACCACCTCTGCATCCAGCTTCTCCTCCACCATTCCATCCAGACTCTCCTCCACCGTTCGGCAAATTTACATCTTACGAAGATGACGTCGATGAAATGGACGATTTCGGCGAGTATATTACCGAAACACCTAATTTTGGAGAAGAATTTCGCGAGGGTACAAATATTGAAAGTTGACTTGAAGGAAACAATACAGTAATGAAATTTACATAACCTTTTTCAATCTCTAGGTTTGCCGGAAGCTGTCGTATCGACCAATGTTACGACTGCCAAAACTAATGCCCCTCTGTCAACTTCGGGAATTGATGAGCCGAGCTTATATAACTGCGACGAAGTTCCCAGTGTCCTTACAGAGGCTCAGAATGGAACATTGTCTGTGCATGAGATGAAAACGGCCGAAGAGTCTTCAGAAGTTGGTGACTCGATTGTAGAAAAAATTTCTGTGGACAATTTGGTTACCAAATCCAACGTGACTAAATCTGTTGACCATTCTTTTGATAATGTTGAAGAAAATGAGAATTTTGAGATTCCTGCTTGTGGAAATGACATCAATATTTCGGATTCATCGAACTTCTTCGAGATTGGAGAACCAACTTCATCAAAAATGTTTGAAAATAGTGACATAGCAGCTGAATCCAGTGATGACTCTAGTGCCGTTATCAATGAAACTGCTTTTGTACTACCCGACACCCCCAAGAGCGATATGGAGGAGGATAACATACCTGACGACAATTTAAGAAAAGTTTCGCCCTCTAAAAATGATGATTATGAGGAGAGCTTTAACTTGAACCCACCTGAATTGTCCGAAGTTAGAGAAGTGGACCCCTCTAATTCAGAGACTGATTTCGAAAAAGATCAGCCCTCTTCGAATTCACCGAAGACTATAGTTGTTAAAAATACGGAAACTGTCGATCTCTCTACTACAACAGACTGTTCAAGGTCCTCTTATAACCCGCTTACCATTGATTGCTCCACGACAATACAAGAAAAAGATTTAGTGGAATTATCTTCAACACTTGAAAACTTCGGTGATTTTTCTTCCGAAGATGATGATTTTGACGACTTCGTTTCACCTTCTACCTACGAAACAGAGTCACCAAAACAATCAGCGAATGACAATGAAAATACGGAATCGGAAACTGATGAATCGAGTGCATTCGTTTTTGATGTGAATAACGGTAACCTATTTGACGTGGAATTTTGGCGCGATATCTTTCCGTATGAGGGCGAGGTGAGTACAATAACGTTGTTTCATTGATTCAACTTGAAATAGATCGTGGAAGAATGATTTTTTTTTTTTTGTATCTAGGATCCAATAGAAGTGAATGTGACTGCGTTGGAAAGTAAATTAAATGCAAGCTCTGTTTGGTGCAAAATTAAAAATATTGAAGCTTGTCCGGCTTTGGATTTCAATTGGAACGATTCGGAATCGAAAAAGTTGCTGTTATTAACTTTGGGAATCGACTCAAGAAACATTGTAAGATTGCTATTTGTTAGGAAGAAAATCAAGAAATAAGGAATCTTGGTCGTTTTATTTAGGTTGCATCAATAATCGTAATCTTTTTTTTTTAATTTGTTCAATGATTATTCCCTCGGAAATATTCCTCTTTACTCTCTGGTTGATGAGTATCTCTTACAAATTTGCCACTTCTTTCCTCTTCATACCTTATCACAATTTATTGATGACATATCCAAAACAAGTGGTTCTCTACTGGAATCTATAATCTTTATTCTCAAATGAAACTCATCTCCTGTTGAGCCTCCTATGAATTTTAATATTTTCCATTCCTTATTTACAGTTAACTGGTCCGCGATGGAACTCTGAAGTACCTCGATTTGCTTCTAATTTAGGGCTTAATCCGTTGGTTCCTCAGAAAGCAATTGCTGGTGAAAGTAACGACCCGCAACATTCCTATTCATTTAGTGAAGAACCATCCCCCGGAAATCGCGAGGAATTTAGTTCTCAGGTTTTTAACTCTCAAGATTTAAAATATAATTTTTATTGTATGATACAATCCATACCATTCTTATAGAACGTTTCTTTTTCCTATCCATTCAAAGTAGTGGAACAGAATATTCCAGTTCTATCCTCAAAAAGTATCATTTCACTTTGATAAATTTAAAATCTTCAACGTTTTATCTTTAAAATTTGCGGTACAACGTTGTGATATTTAGAACTTTCTTTTTTTGTTTTGTAGATCGTGGACGATATTCGAGATGCTCATTTCGATTGGACTGGTAGTGGTTTAACAAATCCTTTGGGCACCCGTGAGTATAAAATATTCAAACTTACAATACACCCTGGTGGAGGAATCTTCAATGATAAGAATCTACTCAGAGTTCCATTTTGAAGACTTGAAGCTGCCACATTCGTGCAGTTCATCCAAGAATCTAAAATTTTTTCTTCTGAATTAGATTCGCACTCAACTCTGTTAGATTTGGATTTGTTGGCAAATTTTGATATTCATTCACCTTACTATAAAGAAAAGCGTAAGTAATTCAGCCAGGCACGACAAAAAAATGTTAACATTTTGATTAGCAAAAACCTTTTGAAATTTTGATTTCAATGAAATACGAACGCTTCTTTAATCGTATGAGTATTGTGAGTCTTCGATGTTGGAAAATTATCAAATTAATGGTAGAACAATTTATTATGTGCGCGTTTTTTCGTTGCATGATCGATATGTTTCAAGAGAGGAATGAAATTATTTCGCTTCCGAAGTATAGAATGTTTGGATGAACATTATCATAATTGACCGCATGACCGTTTAGAAAATGAATCATTTGGATACGTTAGGAGTTTATTTATTTATTTTTTCGTGAAAGATCATGCTTTTAAATAGACAAAAAAGCATGAAATGAGCACGCCTGAGCATGAATGATAATGTAGAGATCTGCTTCCTTATTTTGCCGTTTGTCATTTAAGCTGCATGTTGTGTATTTTCAATAATACTGTTTGGCATGAACATTCTAGATTTTTTAGCATTGCCGCATTATTTGATGAACAGAATAAGTACTTACGAGGAAAAATTAGGTTATAGACTTTCTGGAAATTTTAATGCGGAGATCGCCCTGCCATCTTGAAAAAAATTCTCGAAATATTTTTTCGTTGATAAATCAAGTTCTACCCTGGATACATAGAAAATTCTTAAACCTGTGATCAGAAAGTATAACGAAGAGGGTTAGATAACGAATCGACATTAATTCAATTTGTGAATTCCTTTTTGGTTTTCGAATTACCTTCTTTTATTTCCTTATTTTCTATTTGAACTGAGAAAAAGTTCGAAATGGCATTCAAATTCAAAATTTGAAAATGAGGAACTTTTAGTGAACTGTAAAAACGACCAAAAATGATGAAGTACGAAACGAGTTGTCATGAGGTTACGTGTAGATTCTGAAACTGTATTGAAGCAAGGGCAATACTGTATAATATTTTTCTTTTCTTTTTTCTTGAACAATGAAAGTAGGGTAAATTATGTTATTTGAAGTAGCTGTACCCGTAAAATATAGCCGCTCATTTAACTTCATGTTTACATGAAAGATTATTTGATACCTATTTCTGTGAATATTCGGTTTACGACATAGGATGCCAGATTTCATTCTAATGAATGAACTCATCTATTAGAATCTGTTGGTCTATGAAAAAATTGCAAAAAAAAATCGCGAGTATTCCTCCCAATATTACTTATGTGAAATGGAGTGCGTCTACCAATTTTTCTTCGTGAATCTAAACTTTTTGAATCCCTTTCAATAGTAATGAATCTATTTGAGGGAAAAATAATGCCTGGAAAATAGGTATAAGATTGGGAACGTTTGAATCCAAAATTTCGACCTTTGCAACATCCTTGGCTTCTGAATTCCAGACTTCTCAGTATATTATCACAATTTCCCGAGTGGTACTTATGTCATTTGTGTATTTAAATTACAATCGTTCTCTAACGTGATTTTTGAATTATCTCAGGTAGCTTAGATAGGGAAACTGATCTTGCTGAGGCAATTGAGTCGGAAAACTTACGTCAGGGTTTTATCAACTGGTGCGACAATGTTGCAGCAATAACATTCTGTTTTCTCATGTTTCTCACAATTTCGTTCCTTTTTTTAATTTTATTCAGGTAAATCAGAAAAAAGTATCGAAAAGTCAGCCGATAGTAAGCTGGAATGCGACCTCTCTACCGTCAACGATAAGACTTCAACTAATCGTGGACTAAGTACAGAAGCCACTCAAATATTAAATAGCCTACCTGATTTATTAGTCATGGAGAAACAATACATCGTGTTTCCAATACGTTAAAAATCATTCACGATTGAGTAATTTTGTATTTTTACCTTTTATTTTATTTTATTATTTAACCTCGAAATAAAGAGAATTTGTTGCTATTGACGAAAGTACGGTATATTTTTAGGAGTGTTCGAATATTTACAAAAAAAGGAGTAATAGAACATTATCAAGTCTGAACATCAGACAATAAGGTATCAGATTGCTTCGCAACCGCCGTATTTAACTTAGTTTTGAACTTTTGGGTATCACAGACCAATTTGGTGAATCTCTTCTTCTTAAATTTCTGTTGACATAGAAATAAACAAATCAGGAAGTTATAATTTTTGAGCATTCTTTGAGTGCATTGGAACTTACTTTCATCATTTTTTCCAAGAGATTATTGATAGTGCTCAATGTAGAATCAGGAATATTCGCTAAATTAAGATAATCCAAGCCCTTAAGCAATATTACTATGTGGTTAAAAGAATCTCTTTCAATTATGGATTTGCAGATTAGAACGGCCAAATTATAATGAATGTTATCATTAACTTCATTCTGCAAACAAGATGGTATTTTTATATTTCAATACCTCTGAAAGTGATTAAATAATGGTTTTTGAAACAAACCTCTTGGCAAACGTAAGTTGGATTGGTAATGTCACACAATACTCTTAGTACATCTTTCTGGCTAATATCACTAATCGGATTATGAGAGGGAGCTTCGAACAAAATATCCATAGTTGGGATAAATGCTTCCTCAAATATCGATAGGGACCATTTACACCTCACAAAGAACGGAAAAAAGAAATTCAAACAGCTTCTAATTTCTCCTGATTCTCCTGTAGGAAGCAGAAAAGAATATTAATTCCAGGAACTAATTCAGAATGTCCTTATCACGATACAAACATGATAATATACTTGATGAAGGATGGAACCACATTATAATTAATCGGGATAAAACTTTGGCTGATTTTAACTTTCCAACAGCCATTAAACGACAAAGACCATGCACAACAATGTAACGTGCTTCCAAATACTAAAACACGAAATAATTATTCGCTAAATGAACAATCTAACAATTAATGGTAGCTACCACATCGCGATTACCTCTTCATCCAATAGGTTGATTAAAGTGGATATGAAGGCGTATCCTGAAATTTTATCATCTTCTCCCTCACTTTCATCATCGCTAGACGTATCACTGATGCTGCAACTACTTTCTCTACGAGTTTTCGTATCATTTTCCGCTGAAATTTCTCAAGTTCGTTGATTTGCTCGGCTACCCAAACTATAAAATAATTTATTTCGCTTACCATCATCCAGATTTGTAATATTGAATGTATCGGCGCCAAAACACGCCAAGAAGTCAAAAATGACTCTCAAAGCGCTCACACAAACATCACTATTTCCGCACTATAAATGATATAGAATACATTTCATATTCAGAAGTGAGATAATAAGTATGAAGTTTGAACCTCCTATAACACTTACTAAAGAAAAAATCGTCACAAAATGGTCTTTCGCTAGGTTTTTGTCACGCAAGCAAAATGAACCCAGAAGCTCAGTTGCTAAAGGGGCTACTATGTGGTCATCACTCTATAAATTCATAAAAAATTGACTTCCAAAATTATTTCGCCAACTCCTACCATTGAGATGAATAATGAAGCAAACTCACTTCGCAAGCAAACAACACAAAATCTTGAAGTAATGCGCGAAGTTCCGGAGTAAGGCTTTTGATACAAGACAGATTTAACATTTCTTGTAAAATAGTAATGCATTTTAGAATAGTACTCAAATCAAGATTTTCCAACGGATTCGTCTTCTGGAACTATTTGAGCAATTTTTGAAATTAATCGAATCGAATATGAATCGAACAAAAAATAAGGAAAAATTATTACCTCACACTCCATGGTAGAATCTTCTATTTCTTCCGAAGAAGTGTAACAAACAGACTGGGGTTTACAATACAAATTGTCTTTCAATAAACCCACTTGTTCGCGTACAGAAGATACGTCATTTTTCAACGATTCAGCTCTCGTGAAATCTTGTACCTTAATAGCATTTTCTAACAAGTCGTTGAGCTCTTCTAGGCGAACTTCTAATTTTGCTACCTGGTAATTCAAATTTTAGTTTATTTGAAATTTTACACGGCGGATATTAGCGTTTACCTGTTTCATATAATTAACACACCTTGAATTTTATTGATTTTTCCAGTTCCGGTGTTACGTTCACTCCTTGCATCATATCCGAATTTTTTGTTATTTCTTGTTGTTCTGCTCTTTCTGAGGTTGTAGTTTCGAGGTTATTCGGGTATAATAGATTATTAACCACGCTGGTAATGTTGCATATACTTTCACTCAAATTTGTTCGTAAATTAAAATACAACTGAATTACAGGTTTCAACGTTTTGATCTCTACATCTTGTAAAAGATTCAAACACAAAAGTTGTAAATTTTTTCTGCAAGGAATAACAATTGAGTATTAAATTGGTAAGATAAGGTACTTCATACAAAATACTAGATTCAACAAAATCGCTACCTTCCAACTTCATCGGCGTAGTCATAAGTTTTGCAAAGCTCTATTAGCTGAGTAAAGATGAATTCTTGTTCCTTCCTGATCCACTTTTCATCATTTTCGTTTCCTTTATTCATTGATTTGTAAAATCTAGGAAGGAAAAGAAAAATTTAATAGAAACAATCACTATCAAATGCAGTGAAAATCAAATTCATTACTCACGCATTGATGTAATCACAAAAAACACTCAAATCCGGTAATAAACCAACTGCATGGGCATCGTACGATTTCCCAGGTTGCCACTCATAATCCCTTTTTTCATTCACCATACCAGATACGTTAAAAACATAACATCGCCAGAAGAAAGTATTTTCGCAAGTCAACTTCTCGAGAGGAATAGCGTGTGTTTCGTCTAAGAGAATATTGATCATCTTTCTGCTTTTTTCTTCATGCGGCGTTCTGAGAAAAAACTAAGTTTTATTTCTATTTAAAATTTTCTGTGTCGTAACGTAGCATTAACTTACTCAATTAGAGGCATGAGAATTTTCGTCATTAATACAGGCGATTCGAAGATTAAATCAAACATACGAAGAAATTTTATGTGATCACAATCCGTACGCTGAAACCAAGCCGGCAAGAGTTGATCTTTTACAACACTTCGAACACTTTCTGCAGACAAAAAGAGTAAATGAGCTTCCTTTCTGACTACTCCAATAATCATAACTTTCTATCTAAACATTACCATTATTATTATAGAAACCGGTATAGAAAAGTCGTCTTCTTTCTTCAGCGCTGAAATGTAGAGGATGTAATTTTTTAAAAGTTAAAAAAACACCTTTGCGGACTTTTTCGGACACATCATCTACTCTATCAATTAAAGTTCGAACAGTAGTTTTATTTCTGAGAGAGATTTTTGACACAGCCAGTTTCCGTACATCTGCTGCAGTATCAGTTTCAATACAATTTAGCAACACTGAAAATTTTCAAATTTTTCAACATAAAATCGACGAGATGAATTTTAAGAAAATTCAAAACTTTTGATTCACTTTCTGTTACAGGACAATGTACGTCAGACTCATCTTGCAATCTATAAACAGCAAGTATTGCTTGCACTCGAACAATAGGTAAACGGTCCTAAAGACAATAAAAAGAACAATGAGCTATAGTCTTCGAAAAATAATACTTAAATTGACCTTTACAAACCTTAATTCTCTCTTTCATTATCTCAACTATCATTTCGCATATTTTACAGTCTAATTCGCCCTCTTGGTTCATCAATTGCATGAATCGACCAACAAATTGACAGATTCTTCTACGAATTCGTGTATCTGGAACACCATGTTTCTGAAACAAAACGAATTATGGTGAAACCGAACAAATAATGGATAATCAAAAGGCTAGACAATGTTTCATAGTTTCATATAGGTTTATAAAGGCTCCACGCTATCGTTTAGTGCGCGTCCGTAAACTGCAATTTAACCGCTAGAAAATATAAGTTAATGGAGAATGATTCAGTCTCAAAGACTGTGGTATTCAACAAGATCGTGAAAATATACTCTACGAGTACGCTTTATCTTCTTATTTTTCGAAGTTTTAACTTGAGGTTATAATTTCCAAGAGATTGGAGAGATGTTAAAATCGGGCAAAATTTTTTTGGAAAAATAGAAAGCGATGATGGCTGTAAATTTCCTCGTCAGATCATAAATTCAAATAAAATTATAGATTACCTCTCTGAAAAAATCAAATACATTGGTCCAAAATTGGATGACATCTTCCGAAGGGTTCTCGTTCTTACGAGCATCCGTTTCAATTAGATGAATAAGAAACTTGACGGCGAAATCTAGAGCTATGGAAGTACAACTTGATTGAGTATCTTGGCTATCGATGAATATCTTCTTCAGACAGAAGATATAACTAGTAGTGAACAGCTTCTTGTTAATCTAGAAATACGAATTACAGTGAGAAATACCGATTAGAACTAGACCTGTTCTCAAAATTGATTCGCAGGTACATTACATTATCAAAAATATGAGCTAGTTTGGATATCAAATGGACATGAAGCGATTTATCATCCTGGGCGGCTTGAAAAACAGCGGCGACATCGTAGCATTTCGAATTCTTCGAAGAACGCTTCTCCATCTTAGAGGGAGTATGTGAATATTTGAAATTTCATGGAAAAGTATAACGACTCAACGTTCTGAAAGAATCAGAAGATAATCTCTACACGACCATAAACAACAAATCTTCCAAGTAGTACCCATAGATAAAGTACTGTATATTCCTGTAAAATGATGCATAGATAACAAACGTATTGTTTCGAAGAAATTCGTATCGAATTGTTTTTGGCGCAATCTGAACCGATTTACAGTCTGACGTCACAGTAGCTTCTGAGACTGATACTGTTCTGGCTTTCTGGCTGGCGGCGTCATCTCTTACGTCATAGAATATTCGGCTATATTCGCCTATGATTGAAGTAGCAAAACCAAAAAGCCTAATGAGAAGCGGCATCCTAATGAACTGCGGGCAACTCCCACTTATCATCTGTGACCGTAATTCTTGAATTTGTATTGTGGAAAAATCGGTGGGTATGCGAGTTTTATTATAAGTTTATTTAATTTTTTTATTTACGTTATTTATTTTCTATCGTATTTGAGTCAAATTGTAACTCAAAACGAACTCGCACCTCACTGGGATAATGGTTTTCCATGTGAGTGTCGCGTAATAGTGTTTTATTCGAGTGTGTCGAGTACCACTACTACCGTCGCCTGACTTGCAATATAGTACCGTATCGTACTTCATTGAATTACGTTGAAACTTCAGAATGCCGTTTAATCAAAATAACGACAACGCATTAACGAATCTTATCGTTAATTATCTCCCACAAAACCTCACAGACAAAGAGTTGTTCAGTATATTTGTAACTATTGGACCTGTTGAAAGCTGCCGGGTTATGAGAGACAACAAGGTTTGTATTTCGGCATTTCATGAAAGATATCGTTATATACTTCCGATCAGGGCTCACCCGATCTTTCTGATGATTCTCGTTTTGTTAATTCGTAGACTGGATACAGTTACGGTTTCGGATTTGTGAACTACAATCGTCAAGAAGACGCAACCAAAGCTATCAATCAGTTGAATGGACTGGAAGTACAAAATAAGCGGCTAAAAGTGTCTTACGCTCGACCATCAGGGGATGATATCAAAGATACTAACTTGTATATTACTAATTTACCTAGGTTTGTTTCAATATTTCGACACGTAGTTGAGGTATTGTGTCGAATGATAGAGATGTGCTCAATTGACGTGATGTGGCATTCTTATAGGACTATAACAGAAGACCAACTCGAAGAATTATTCGGAAAATTCGGTCGTATAGTTCAAAAAAATATTCTTAAGGATAAAATCACAGGTTTACCACGTGGTGTTGCATTTGTAAGGTGCGGGTAGTATATTTTTTTCAATATATTCCTGAAAAACTAGAATTCTGAAGTTTTTTTGTCTTAAGATATGATAGAAAATCAGAAGCAGCGCAGGCAGTCACAGATATGAATGGAATGGTGCCAGAAGGTTGTATAGAACCATTAGTAGTAAAAATAGCTGAGGAACATGGAAAGCAAAAAGCCGCTTATTATGCAGGTTGGCACGCTGGATATACGCAAAGAAGTGGTAAGTGTCGCTATGACTGATTCGTAGTTCTCGTACATTTGAAATCTAATTTCTTCATCGATTAGATTTTCGAAACTCATTTTCATTTACAGTAAAAGTGATTTTATTTTTATTTTTTTTCTCGTTTTCTAAAAAATATAAAATAAAAAAAAAGTTTTTGAGAAATTTGATGTCAGTTGTATGTGTTCTACGAAGCATTGTCGAGTGTTGTCGGATTTTAATTCTAAAAATACAAATTCCTGAGCTGTAGAATACCGAAAATATGTTTCGTTCATATTTAAAATTTGATTTTTTAAATTTGTTGGAAAATTATTACTGAAATCCTACAACTCAGAATTAGTGACACTTCGCTAATCAATATTTCTCTTATTCCAGCATTTGTAGATTACCTTTTTTTTGTAGATTTTTTATATATTCTTTTTTTGTCTTTGATGTCTTCATATTGCCAGTACCATTTATTATTTTGAAGGATCTTATCCTTATGATTGATGAACTAAACTTATTAACGTCAGTAGATGAGTTACTCCAATGCTTTTTTGGAGGTACACGCGAACGAATTCTACAAATTTATTGAGTATCTGTTCCTATGCTATTAAATCCGGCACTTTTATAATTGATTTTCTTTCTCTTTCAAAATAGTATTGGCATAATGAAGTTATTTCTTGATACCTATTACTCAGTTGCACAGATTTCTCGTCATCTACATCGTTATGAACTAAGGATTTAAAACCTTCAAATTCACCAGAAATTATGCCATTGAGGTAGATATAAATCACTTGACGATGAGTCAAGCCAGTAATTATCGGAACAAAAATTTACATATCTCCTGATAATGATAACAGTCGATAATATGCCAGGAAGATAATTTTTCTTCACTCACGAGGCAAAAAAACTACTTGTAGTAAATTTGTTTGTATGTTTGTGTCTTGATTTGTATTTTCTCTCGTACCATTCTCAATTATTCAAAGGCCTGATCAAATATTTCCTTTTTTCGTTCCGAAAAATGGTTTTCTTTTAGTCAGTGCTAAATGGCAGTTTGGTGAGCTTGAAATAAGTATGGCTTCATTATCAGGGACCGTATCCGGTCTAAATGTGGTTACCATAATAGATTGCGAACTCCCTTTCTTTTTGTGATTGATATTTTTTAATTTCTAAATTCTCGTTTTTAAAATCAAATGAACGTTTCTTGCATTTATGTTCTAGTCAATTAAACTAAGTTTTTTTTTCTGTTACTTCTTACTCAAACTAAGACTTCTTGAAAAGATTTTCGTTTATTGTGTAAAGTTCCTAGAAAATGTATTGTACCCTTATTTTTTTTTTTTGTTCCCAACGGAAAATAGTACAAAAGCAGTGGCTCTAGAAAGTTGTAAAAACTGAAGTTTCTGTTCTCATACTATCAAACACGTATCCGCATTTTTATTTTCTAGTCTGAATCTTAAAAGAAATAATAATAATAACGAAAAAAAATTGATAATGTAGGTAAGTCGATTTAAAAGCAAAACTTGAATAAATTTTTTATTGGTGACGGGCTGATATAGTTGTGTAATAGTGCTATACGAGTGTAATCCTTTGGCATTACCTTGTCGATGTGCGTCGGAATCGTACTTGTTTCATACCATTTCAAGAGATTTCGTGTGAAGAATTAGATATTCATCAGAAGAGAACGTTTGAAATGAGTAATAGTGAGCAGTACCATAATTCACAAATGATAAAAAATTGCAGGTTCTTCATTGATAGGTCTGAAACTTATTAATAACGAGCAAATTCTATTTACATTTTTTATTCCTGGTTTCTTTGACTTCTCGATTAAATCCGAGATTATAAAATTTTAATGATGGTGGATAGATATCGTTTTCTATTTTCTGTCTGTGATGTATGTGAAAGAATTGTTCGAAAGAAATCCTGCGTATGATCATGCACATACTTCAGTTCATTTAATCCATCGAATCTCTAATGTTATTGTAAGTAGAGGAATTTTTCGTTTTTTTTTCTCTCTTTTTCAATTCGCCTCATTTTTGGTTTCCTTTATCATTTCTTCGTATATATTTGCTCACTTTTATTTTCATCGAAAGACTGGCAACGTAGAATATTTTTGTTACTTACTACCTCTTCTTACTGCTGTCCTCTATGTGTATGCAACTTCTAAAATCTTCTGTCATGGGTTAATAACTATCAGAGGTGATCTTCTACGTACTCGATGTTTTCTTGAGACTGCATGATACTCGTATCTTAGTATTTTGTTTTTGTGTTGTTGTTTTTACGAAAATGGTTGTGGCAATTAGGCTGAAGTACAATCTCAACGCAGCAAAATACAACACATTATTCCGTAGTGAACCCTCTTCCTTTCACCCTTGTCGTTTTCAAAAATATGCGAGGGATGGTTGTTCACGAATATTGGAGAAGATCTTGAATCAAATTTATAGTCGGTACACTGTCTTCATGTTTATTTATTATTTTTTTGTAGTTTTCATCTGCCTCATGGTCGAGTTCTTTCGTACCCTAAACCTTATTCGTACTGTTAGTCTGTCACTAATAGAATATTTATTTATTATTTTTTTTATTTTGATCTGTACTTTGTGGATATCTTGCTTTTTTTCTCTCTTTTCAGATCACTTTAATTCGGAAAATTTTTTGTATTATTTTTTACGCGTGAAATAATTTCTTGTTCACCCCTGTATAATTTTATTCATTTTGTTCACTTTCATAGACAAAGCTGACATTTGGCATCGCGCAAGGTGGTATTGACTATTTTTTTTTTTATTTTTTTGAATTCGTGTTGCTTTACAGAGAATATTTTCATAATGACTATGAAACGGAAAGATGTGTTGTGTTTTGCTGTGTTTTAGGTAGTGGAGGTGGAGGTCAAAAGAAATCCGGAGCCATTCCAACCGTAGTAATGCAAGCAGGACCTCGAACAGCAATACCAACCGTACGAGCGGGTGTTCCAGCTCGTATTCCGACGTATTCTACGGCCGGTATGTACTCTCAAGTACGAGCGAATCCAAATGGCTTTGGAGGAGCAGTTCGTCAAGATAAATCTCATTATAGATATAATCCTGTAGGACCCGCGAATGCTGGGTATAATGTCGGTGGGGGATATTATTAGGAAGACTACCTAAACATTAATACATAAAAAAGAGAAGAGGTACCGTGTTTTCCGAAAATATTCAATTTTTTTCCTCCTCCCGTCACGTTTGTTGTTTATTATTTATTTATTATTTTTATACGATTTCTTTTTGTTCACGACTGTATTTTTTCCGTGTTCCAAACATCGGAGACATACCAGTTCTTTCCTCTCTTTTTTTTTAATATTACTTTTTTTGTTCATGAATTATATTGCGTTAATGTAGAAGATGATTTTATTTACGCTTGATTGTGAAAATAAATTCTTGTCCTTAATTTTCTTTTTCAATTTTCATTTATTTATTTTGGGGTCGTTACATTTCTATTTTTGTTGTCACATTAAAACGTTGTGTTTTCATCGATGAGAACATCGACAATTCTAAGACGATGATGCGTGAAATTTAATCAAAGTATCTTTGTATTTTTGGTGAGAATTGAATGCATCTTTTTCCTCTCTTTCCTATTTACGTAATAAAGATTGTGTAAAATTAGTCGAACTTTTTTTTTTTTCTCTCTCTCTGCGTAAGTATTATGAAATTTGATATAATTTAATCATCAGTTGTATGGTGGGATGGTCGTTTATGTTTTTTATTACATTTATACATCGCTTGTAGTTTCTGAGTATCTTTCTTGCTGAGACCTTCGCGTTGACCGAGTTTCGTCCCTTGAACCTGTAACAATAAATTGTGAATTATTATTCATAATCCGATATTTAGTTCTTCATGTTATTGATAGCTTGTGCGAATATTTTTTCGATTCTTCTAGCATTCAAAAAGGGAAAAAACAAAGAAACAACCCAAAAAAAGTGACTTAACAGTCCGCCCACCTCCCCTCGTACAGTTTTACTTCAGGACAAGGAGCTCTTAATTCAGATTATCTAACGCAGGTTCAAAGTTTTAGAATCTATGAAGAAAGCTGAACGAATACATACAACGACTTGACATACCTGTCGAGAAATCAGTCTTTGCAAAATAATCAACAATAAGTTTCCTGAAAGTCCTACTTGATACAATTTCCCATCCACATGGACTTTAGTAGGTACATAATTATGAAAAGTATTTGACCCAAAATATCGATTGGTAAATTATACTTTTCACGTCTTAACAGGTGAATGGTAACCACTGCGTTTTTAAAAATTTAGTGTCGATCGTTGGAGGGGGGTGAGATTTGATTTATTTGTTGAAAATGAATTTAGAAAGTCGCAGTTTGAATTTACTGCAAGGATGAAGGATTGACTTCAACAATCTAGAATAAGCTACCCCATTGCACCCGATGTCCCGCCTAGATACTGGATTCTAGCCTGCTATTATTCTAGAACTAGAATTTAGCACCTTTTTGTTCTTCTTGCAATCGACTGAAGCGAAGTCATCTTGTGAAAATTGATGATATTGAAGAAATTAAATCGCCACCTCCCCCATTGCTCGTGCCTTTCTTCGAACAGGCGTACATCTTCTGTATTTTTTGTACATCTTTCTTACTGAAGCCATCTCGTTGGCCTAGCCGCGTTCCACTAACCTGAATTAAAAATATATAACGATAAAAAAATAATGGTGATAAGGTGACAAGTAAGTAGATTAGATGAGTGAAATAGTAATAATCCTAGAAATTAGGAGGCTAAAAAACTGTGGAAAGCAGATAAGATGAAAAATATGCCAACAGTGACAGCGAAAAACATTTATTGTAAAGAAATGATAGGTGAAGGTACGAGGAGTGAAACAAACTATCTCACAAAAGACATTATAAAATTAAAAAATAGTCCAGCAAATTTGTGAGAGATGGTCCGTTTGAGAATTTCTGAGAGTTTCCCTTTGAAAGTTTGAACCTTGCTCCCCCGAAAGCCAAACGTTCGACGAAAATCAATTTCTCGATTTTTCTCGCGAGTTGCACGACCTACGATGAAAGTACCTCGGTATAAAAGTGATCTTTATTGAATTTACTAGAAAGAGTGTCGAAATTTTTCTAAGTCCCTGTCCGTGACGTCATTAGCTTCTCCGTGACGTCATCAACCTTCGCGGACGCGCTCGCAAAAAAATTCTTGCGAGTACCCCCAACAAAAGGGATAGCGGGTTCCCCGCTAAAAAAATTTTTTTCTAGCGGAGCCTAAGAAATGAAGATCATGTTTGTTGTTGAGTGTCAGTATGACCGTATGAATGGGAATATTTCAAGCTAATAGCTTTTGGGGAGCTCATTTTCTCCACACGTTCAGCCCCTCCTTAGTCTAGTGTGTGTCCACTTTGAACTATTTCAGGCTGATAGCTTTTAGAGAGCTCTCCTTGGTGTATATTTCCAGTTAGGGTATTTTGAGCTAATAGCTTTTGGGTAGCTCACTCACTCCGCTCGTTCGCCTTCTCCTTGGGTTGGTAGAAGCTTACTTCAAAGAATTTCAAGTTGATAGCTTTAGAGGAGCTCAATTGCACCGCTCGTTCGCTCTCCTCTTTGCTCCACTATGTGTCCAGTTTAGAATATTTTCAGTTAATAGCTGTTGGGACACTTTTGAATTATTTAAAGCTAATAGCTTTTAGGAAACGAACGAGCGGATCCTCGGTGTAGTGTATAAATCCAGTTTAGAATATTTCAAGCTAATATCTTTCGGAGGGCTCACTCCTCGATATAGTACAAATTTAAATCAACAGCTTTTGGTGAACTCACTTGCTCCGCTCTCCTTGAGTTAGTGTAAACGTACACAAATCCAGTTTAGAATAAGCTCCTTCGTCTAGTATGAGTCCTTTTTGCACTATTTCAAGCTAATAGCTTTTGGAGAGCTCTCCTTGGTGTATAGTTTCAGTTAGGGTATTTTGAGCTAATACATGGCCGTCTCAAAGGAAGGCCGGAACATGCACAGAACGGCAACGCTCCACTGAGAAAAATATTCAGCACTTTTTGCATGAATCAATTCAGCAAAAAGGGTACAGTTCGGGTTTTCTGCACAAAATGCTCTTACAGTAATACAAAAATTACTGAACTGTTCAGCAACATCTATACAAAACTTTACTGAACAGTTATGCAGTTTTAACATAACTGTCACACACATTTTGTTAATCTACTTCAGTAGGTAATATTTATTGAGGTGTACCGCACAATATACAGTTCTATTAGAAAGAACATACATTCAAATTTAACATTTTCTACCAACCTAATTCAGTAATTTCTACCAAAGTGAATTGTATAAAACACATTTTTTTTCAACAATCTTGTATAGAATTTTGTTGCATTTTATCATAGCTGTTTTGTAATTTATATTGAACTACCCTGTAAATAGCACTCACTCCGTGACCAGTTTTGTAGGTATTGCAATCCTGACCAGTAGCTTGTCTATTCAATTTTATGAAAATATGGGGTCAAAGCTTCACCCCAATTCGGACCGGGGACCGGGCAGTCACTATACTCGATCCAACCCGAGAGCCACCCACAACCCGGGACGCCCGCATTACAAGACGGAAGGGAAGCCGTATTGAACCCATACGACTTCCCCTCCGTCCCGTAACGCAAGCGTCCAAGGTCGCGGGCAGCTCCCAAGTTGGATCAAGTATAGCGCGATTTGATCGCATCACTCCCTCAGCCGGTAAACATTACACCACCACATGCGCACACGAGAAACGACCGGCGCGGCTTGAGTATGCCCGTGGTGGCGTAGAGGCGCCTGCAGAACAACTACAAAATCACTTATATAGAGCCAAGTGCAATGTTTGTCTGCGAGTTTACAAGTTAGGTGAGACTGTTTCTCTAAAAGTAATGTAGTTTATATTGAACATTTTCTGCAATATATCTTGCACAGGTTGTCAACTTTTGTTGAACTAGTTACGCCACCTTGAAAATGTGTTGCAGTTCTGTACATTTTACAAAACAGTTATGCATTATTTGCTTCACTGTAATGGCAGAGCTCTTTCCTAAACACTTATGTAATTTTTATTGAACAGTGAATGTATTCAAAGCAAAACGCATTTCAATACTTCCCGCCGGGAAAATACCTGTCAGCCATTTGGCGGATGTAGCCAATGCTTTTAAATAGGGCATGGCAAGCTTCTGTCAAAGATAATTGACAGACAATTGACAAAAAGTGCAACAAATGGCAATCTCATTAACCCGTACCTTATGGGATTGGCAGCCAATTGGCAAAATTCAGGCTGCCATATGGCAATAATTTTTCCCGGCGGGTTTCTTCTAAATGAGGCAACACTTTCAACAAAATTTTTAAGGAGAATAATATGCTGAACCAGTTATGCAAAAGGTACATACATTTTGGAATTGCTGAACAGTTTAGCAATTTGTTTCAAACAGTTTTGGAAGTTTTGCTGAAAATTCATCATTTATAACTGAGTTTCAGTACAAAATACAAAACAGATTTCAAAACGCGCAGAAGTTTCAGCATAATAAAGTATAAAATTTCAGCAAAAAGTGCTGAAACTGTGACGCACTTTATGCACGTCTTTTTTCTCAGTGTGTGAGAATAGGCAGACTTTTCTATGTGCTCTTATGGGGGAAAAGTGGTTTTTTGAGAATCAGTGAGTACCTGTTGAATTTGGTGAAAAATTGAAGAGAACAAAAATTGTAGGCCATTAAATTCTCTATCAGAAAATATATTAAACTCAATTTTCAAAATTTTGCATCAATTTACATGTAAACCGGTCGGCCTACTTAGCTGTTGCCAAATCTGCATGTTCCGGCCTTCCTTTGAGACGGCCATGGCTAATAGCTTTTGGGTAGCTGATTCGCAGTTTTCTATGATACTCTAACAGATTCCATAGCAGCGTACTTTAGGCTCGTTCACCCTCCTCATTGGTCTAATGTGAATGTTCTTAAGAATTCAGGTCAATAGCTTTTAGGGGCTCACTCACGGCCCTCATGGTCTAGTATGAGTCTAGTTTACAATATTTTAGGCTACTAGCTGCCAAAAGCTCACTCGCTCCGTTCGTTCTCCTTCTCCTTAGTATAGGCTACCACTTTGTGGGCCCACCTCTTGGTCTGCTCTCGAGCTTTCATTTTACTGGAAATGATATACTGCACACTAGGTTTATAGTAGCTAAGCTGTCACCTAGCATACTGTAGACTGTATGATCACTGATCAGTTTGTAATCGTGCAATTTTATATTCCCCTTATTTAGTGTTATGCCCAGTCGCTCTTTTCCTCATCCACTCATAAGTTGTATTCACCCTCCATTGCTATACTATCTATGTCAACTCTATTTTAATACTTTTCATATGCGTATCTGGTCACAAGAGTATCCCAAGGAACAAGAAAATCAACAAAGCAGCCAGACTGGCAACCAATCACCTTGCAGCCAGCTCTCCAAACACATTACCAAATACATCACCCATACCTGGTCCACTCATTGGTCTGACCTCGAATCCCATTCAAACAAGCTAGTCCAAATGAACAACATTCCCTCAGAGTCTAAGACTTACACTCATCAAATCAACTCACTCGCAGGATACATAATCATCTCTAGCCTCAAAATCAGTCACCCTAGACTCACATGCAGCCGCACACACTAATTTCATCACTCATCTTATGCCTCTTTCATGCTCTCATTGCAATTCTGAATCCCTCTTTCGCCTATCATTTCAACATATCTTTTCTTGCCGCAAATTAGCCTCTCGCAGCAATTCTCTATTAAATGAAAGCACTGACAGACGATTTCAGGTGCGGATCCACAGTCATTCGCGTGGAATCGCCGGCGTGAGCCCCCCTCCCCCCATAATGACGTTCTGGATCCGCGCCCGGACTCTCCATCTGTGCTCAACATTTTCTAAATCCTCCTACGATCAAATTCCCTCTTAGGCATCGAAACTCAATAATATAGCCAAACCCATAGCTCTGATGACTGGCTCTTAGTAGTTCATTGATTAAAAAAAAAAAATTCAATGGTCATTAAAAATCAACTCAACACGAATAATCATAACCTTACAGGCTTACATGTGCAATAAGATAACCTAAAAAATGGATGAAACTACCATGCTACAACTACACTGACAATCTATGTAATCAAAGATTCATTCTTTGCTCCCCTATCAAAAAATTTTCATAAATGTCAGCAGCTGATGAGCAGCTGAAGAGCTACTGTTCAGCTATTGAAACGCACATCTTCTAATTTCCCTCCTCCCCCCCCCCCCCACCTTAATTAATGATATGCGTTTCAGTAGTTGATCAGCAGTTCTTCGACAGCTTATCAGCTGCTGAAAAACTGTGCCAAATTCGGTACTACTTTTCAGTAGCTGATTTAGTCAATTTTTTTGATAGGGTCTTCATGACATACCTACGAGACTAGTAGAGGTGTAATACTACAAGATATTGGTAGCTTGAGTCCTTGCAAATTTCTTCAAATCCGTTCACGCTTCAACTTGAGATTTCTCACAACCCTTTATATCAACACTAGATTTTCACATTACATTTTTAGATAGGTATGTACCGGTAAATTACAACATGATGTATCAACATTCGAAAAAAATAAAACAAACCCTTTCAGAGTTATAAGGGTGAGATTTTTCTTTGGAAAATATTAAATAGCGCGCCAGGGTAAATAGTTTAAGCATTGTGAGAAATGAGCAGCTAGAAAATGTTTACGTGAGACTAGGATAACGGGTATGAACGCGAACTTTACCATTCTTGAATCGATTAATTACAAACGACACGTATTTTCTTGTATGGACAAGTTGAAAGTCTTTTCTATAACAACGCATCTCATCTGGACATGTGCTGGTAATGAATCACGTCTTTACTTTATCACGCGGAAAGCGAACAAGTCTCACTATTTGAAGCTGATCAAGAGCACGCTCATCATGTCAGTGACCCTGCTCAGGGTTTGTCTCACTTGTTGAAAATGCTGATTAGTAGAGACCGGATTTTATGGCACGTAAAAGCAGAAAATTTGGCTCTAAAAACTGAAAATTTGGCATTTTTTGGCAGAAACGAAAAAAATTGCAAAAAATTGAAAAATTATAATTGGATGACGAAATACAAAAAAAAATTAGATGCTTTTTGAATTGAACATGATAATCAAATGTTTTTCTAGATTATCTTTTGTAAAATTATGACGGTGGTCTGTTAGTATGAGCTTGTACGCGGAGAACGATCTTTCGATGTCGACCGATGTTATGGGAGCAAAGGTGTATGCACTGAGGATGTTAGGATCTCGATCGTCAGACACTGTGGATAACGCACTAAAAGCTAAGTCTGCTGCAAGTTGATTCTTTTTCTTGAACAACGTTTTCATCTTATCAGCGTGTTTTGAATCATTTGGTAACTTGTCGATCACTTCGGAAAATTTTGGAAAATTATTTGCAAAAAATGATGCCGCATTCAACCAGGTGCCCCATCGAGAGACTATGACGTCGGGCGGAAGAGAGCACTGCATTATTTCGCGGTAGATGGAAATTTGAGCGGGAGACTTGAGAAATATTTTTCGCGACCAACTTACGAGGTGGTTTACGTCTGTAGAAACGTTGCGGATTGAATAATTTCTCCAGTTTCAGTGTGTACAAAGTTTATCGTTTATTTCATTCCTTTGGTATACCCGTAAATTCGAGTTCAATTTGATTTTTTCCATTTCATTTTCTTCGATTTGTCACGTCTTTCCCATTTTTAGCACTTTTTGGCACTATTTGGCATTTATACTCGTTTTTGGCATTTATTCCATTTTTGGCTTTTTTTGGCACAATAAAACTTTTTTCCCGGGCTCCTAACCCCTTGAAACGTGCTTATGTGTGGTCTTCATACCTCCCGCCCTTCAGGAAATGATTTGACAAATGCCATCAAATCCGGTCTCTACTGATTAGAGAGAAGTTCGATGATGGTTCACAAAAACCAAATGATTCGGTGATACGAAAGAAGGAGTTGAGTGAACGTCCGAAATCAAAGATCACTTCTTATCTTTATCTTTGTAGTAGGATTATTTATTCGCGCCGTTGTTTGTTCAATTGCCAGTGGCGCTCATCATTTTCCTGGCGTTGAAATTTTTTCTATAGGTCTTTCATAATTTTTTAACGGCGTTCTCTTTTTTTTTATTGGCGTTATATTTCACCTGTCGCTTGTGTGAACTGTTTCTTCTCGCGTTCATTTCCTTTTTACCTGACGGGCCGACAAATGCATGCCTTTTTCTTTTAAATTGAATATATCTCAAGAACTACTCATCCAATCACCATAAAAATTTCAGGTACCCAATAACTTTTTAACTTGGCCAAGTTTCAGAAAAATCCATCCATTAGTCTCGGTGGAAAAGCGTGGATAAATTTTGATCCATAGCCTATTTATGTACAGTATAAGGAAACCTGAAATTTTTTAATGACGTAGGCCTAGCGATGATCTACGATCTCTAAAACGTCGAGAAAATTCATTTTCTCTTTCTCTAAAACAATAATGTGACGGGAGTAAAACTCGCGCTTTTCTACAAAAAGTCGATTAAAATTGAAATAACATTTGAATGAAGCAGATTTGGCTTCTGGACATTTTTGGAAAGATGCCCACACACATTCTAGAAATTAGAAACCCTTCAATTCCGCTTCATTTGAGAGTTATTCCAATTTTTTTATTTTTCTTTCATATAGGGCCTTAAGTTGAGATACCTTTTTTGAATTGAACAAATTCTAGCGGAAGCCCGGTTCGAATTATGTTACTGATTCAGGTCATAATAATATTATAAGAATAAATCTGATAGTATGAATAAAATCAATTTATCTTACTCTGGGCTCTATGGTTGAGAGACCATTCCTTGAAAATGCGTCCGCCGAGTAGTGCATGACACTACGGTAGTCGTAACCGATTCCTTGACTGTCTATCGTGTCGGATTGAGCTTTCTCGAAGTTTGATTCTTTACCTTTTGAAAGTTATTTAGAAAATTATAGTAAAAATCCCAGGACTCGTAAAATATAAATTTATGAACTAATTTGTTGGGAAGATTTCGCAATGAGTTTTGACCCTCAGTCAATGATATTCCTCAAATATGTAATTAAAATCCTCATAGCGCTTGAAGGCCGATGAAATTTGTAATTGAATTTTTTTTTTTAAAACAAATATTATCATAACTTCAAAGCATGACTGGTGTAGATCAGAATTTTTATCTCTACAAAACTCAAAGTTCATGATTGTATGTCCTCACTTTGCATACTTATTACAATAAATAGAATACAAAAACTTTACACTCATTTTTGCAGCACTTGAAACTTGAAGCATTCCAGGATACTCACTACGAAAGATTTGGAATTTTGACATATTGCGTGTCTTTACCGAATCCCTATTCTCTAAATTCAAGTTTTGCCAGCGGTGTTCCCCGGACTTGGAAAAAACGACAGCTTTCTCAGCAAAGGTAAACGAAGACCACAAAAAACCTGTTCTATGAGGCGCCGATCTTCATATTGAAAATTGAATTCAAAATTGAAGCATTAAAGAGTCTAGATTTTTCGTGCCATATATAGCTCGATATCCAAAATTTTTTCAAGCCCAACTTGTTTGTTAAAACTTGAAAAATTTACTTCCATGCTGTGTATCTTCAGGCCAGAAGAAAGTAAAACTGACTTAGAATTGAACAGGAGAAGAAGAAAAAAAAGAAAGAAGATCGAACGAAAAGAAGGGAAGAAAAGGCGTAAATCATTTATTTGTAAAAGAGGAAAGAGATGAGGAATGAGTTGAACGAGGGTGAAGCGAGTACTTATTGTTAAGAAGATGAACCGGATTACAGTGAAAGACCGG
This sequence comes from Aspidiotus destructor, assembly GCA_035079395.1. Classification (NCBI taxonomy): domain Eukaryota; kingdom Metazoa; phylum Arthropoda; class Insecta; order Hemiptera; family Diaspididae; genus Aspidiotus; species Aspidiotus destructor. The sequence goes on along the minus strand of JAVHKZ010000003.1, from coordinate 420,291 downwards.
ATGATAAAGCTAGATATTTGCTGAATGTTCAACAAGTTTGGGCTGTGACTATTTACCAACGGAAGAATTCTCTGGCTGGCTCACGTTTGCGGAAAGCGTCAAGATGTTCTTCAAAAGGCATATAGGCGTTTCGACCTCCCTATTTGACCAACGTTGAAAGATTGGTATTGGCCGTAGGTGATTTTGGACACACCAGTTTTTAGAAGGAGGAGAGGAGTTGGATCATTTGCTGCAAAGAGGTGTTTGAGAGTGTGAACCGGATAAGCAAGCGTGAGGTTCTTAAAAATTTTTCCAATCCGGGACGAAACCTGCTTTCAGAAGAGCAGCGGATTCACTTATTCCGCTCCAGCTGAGAAATGGGTGAGAGCGAGTGCGCGTGAGCGGAACGAGAATCGTTAATGACTGAATTGTGAATTATAAATGTATTTTTGGAGGTTTCGATGCTAGGAAAATTTCAGACAAAATAATAGAATTGCGGTCGTAAACTTGTTGGTAATTCATAGTACTTTTCAATGTACACTGCGTATCACAGATAATTGATAAACTAGATATAGAGGCATCGAAATATTAAAGTCTTACCTCGTTCTATATTCTGATAATTTATCGTCACGTATTGATCGCGATCAGGTCGATTTTGTTCGTGCATAAATCCAACTGCGTGAAGCATCTCATGCATGACCGTACCCTTCTTGGTAGTGCAACCAGGCGTTTGTAAATTTATCTGTAATACAATAATTTTTCATAATAAATCACGTACATGATAACATTATTTGACTTACGTTGGAAACTCACTTCTTGTCTTCCTCCTATCCGTCCGACCGAGGACCAACATCCAGTATTACCGTTTGTAAAGTACACGTAATCCGGATCCTGGCCTCTACGTTCTTTAAATTTAATGCAGGTATTTTTATGAAATTCGCTTATTGCATCTTGTATCATTTGTCGGTCGTTACCGCCTACATAAAAAGCACCGAATGTTGACTATTTCTGTACGTATGACACTTCGTTGAATGTTTGATCTTCTTTCTCTTTTTTGGTGCCCTCACAGACTTATTAAATTAAAAAAGTTCCTTCCTTCCCGCTTTTTTCCCTAACAATTCTTGATAATTTGTATTAAACTTTTGCCATGTATACGAGTATTTAACGTTTCTATACGAAGGAATCTTTCCCAATAAAATTCTTATATGTAATTAGGTCTTACTGGAGGGAAGATTCGGTAACTTTCCTCCAAGGCTTGGATTTTTCTGGGAAGTCGATCCGGCCTGCGGGCCGTAGGTTGCCCATGCCTGGCTTAGAGCCTACAAACGCTTGTCTCTCTCTCTTTGGGGTCAGTTACCAACGCCAGTTCACCGCTAACCTCGGGTCAACTCTTTTTCTCATAACCCTGACACCCCAATTGGGACCGCGCAACGCTAGAACCGCACCTTTGAAGGAACTAACTCGACACACTAACACATTGATTCTTCGTATAACGCATTCTAAATTCTCCGTTTTCCTTATCAAATTTTCCATTCACCTTATAAGCTAGCGACTATTAGCTGACAATTAGAGGAAGGAGGTATTTGGGCTACGATTAGGAGAAAGGGATGTAACAAAATGTTTGACCTTTCGCGCCGAAATATCCATCCGTGAACCGTGTAGCCCAAAAGGTGGCGGGGCAGGAGGTCTAACTTCCTCTCAACCCCTTAGACTCCTACAATACCAAATTTTCGTTTAGAGGAAATCATAACGAGGATTGAACGTAGTAAAATTTTTAAATTTCCATGTTTTATTGCTCATTTTCGCCAACTCTTTCTTTTTCCCTATGTATGAAAAAAGATCAGCCTTCTGCTTTACTGAAGTCAACACATCTTTTATATTCGACTCGTTTTTCTGAACTCTTTTTTGAATTCAAGCAGAGAAATGGGAGAATTTTTCTCAATCATCCATTCGGATTCCGGGTACATCAATGTTTGCCCTTAACACCCACGAACGAGGAGCGCAGAGGACCTGTTGTATGGGTGGAATTGGGGTTGGTATTGAGATTGATTCTAAATTGAAATCTTGAGGGTCCTCAAAATTTTTTCAGGTCCCCTTCTATCATATACTATGAGTCGAAATTTGTCACGAGTCTCCCTCCCATAATAGAACTAATACGATTTGCCAAGTTATGGTCGGACACACCGAACGGCGGCATACTCAAGAGAGTGAAACGAAGAGTAAAGTTGCTACAGCCACAGAGTGTTATGCACTGCCGAAACGACTGTAGCGGTGGAGAGCAGGGTAAACCGGGCCCTAGAGGTAGTGACGCGTTGGATCGAGTCGGCCAGACTTGAACTTGCAGTAGATAAGACGGAGGCCATATTATTCACGACCCGTCGAAAGTTCAGTCGACCCATTTTTCGCCTGCAAGGTGTGAAAACTGAAACCAAGAAGACAATGAAGTATCTGGGTATCTGGTTCGACTCGTCGCTGAGCTTCAGGTACCATTTCCTGATGACAATTGAAAAGGCGGGTAGAGTAGTTGCATACTTAAGCCGCCTGATGAGGGACGTAGGAGGGCAAAGTCGCCGAGAGAAACCAGAAGAAGGATCATGATGAGCACGGCTACGTCGATCCTCCTATATGGTGCCCCATTATAGGCTGACTCAATGAAAATACCCTAGCGAAAAAGAGACATGGTAAAGATCCAGCGAAGAGCTGCGCTGAGGTGTGTTAGAGCTCCTGCTGAGGAGAGAGCGGTGGTGTTCAGAGCAGAAAAGATGACGACGACCAACCGTGAGACTCTACGGGTCAAGTAGGAGGCCAGGCGCTCCTTGCTTAAGAACTGGAAAGCAAGAATTGCCCAGAGTTAGCTGGGCACATGGAGAACCCGTGTGCGACCTTGCCGAGTGGATGAACCGTCACCATGGTCAATTAAACTTTCACCTGAAGCAAATGTTTAGAGGCAATGGCTGCTTCAACAAGTACCTTTGAGAGAAGTCAAGAAAAGTTGAGCAGGCAACGTGTTAGCACTGCGACCAAGGGCGGTATGATGGACCAGAGCGCACCCTAATTGAGTGCGAGGCGTGGAGGCGTGAGCGGGACAAGCTTAGTCGGCAATCAAGTGTCTGCATTCGCAGCCACCGTCACGAAAAAGAAAATGAACCGGGAATGGAATAGGAAAATGTAGAACCACGCTACACCTGCGTACCATCAACATCCAAATGTGCAGGAAGAAGAGGACGATTATCCCTAAAGAAAGAAGATGATGAAAAGAAGCCAACAGTAATCCAGTATTTCTAAGATAGCGGTGTTGTTGTTGTTGTGTGAGGGGGTTCGCCAAGGGGTTCCTCTCAACACTGAAGGAAACAAAATTATATGCTTACGCAACCCGCACCCACTCTACCATGGAGGAAGGGCGGCGCTGCACAAGTGACAAAAGCGAACCTACAGCCACAGAAACAGCCTGTGGCTGTAGCAACTTAACTCCTCGTTGTACTCTCTCAAGTATGCCTCCATATAGCTCATGAATGGAAAATTTTTCAAGTTTGTAGCTGGACGGCGAACGGCGTTTTTTCTGAAAAAGCCCCCAATAAAACAGCTTCCCTCTTAAAGGATGTATTATTTTTAAAATTTTTTCGTAGGCCTCATTGGTCATACCTAGTCTAAGGCGAATGTTTCGTCCCAATACTAAAAAGTTTGCTCTCCCCCTTGAAAATTTTCTAGGAACGTTTCTGCTCATTTAGTTGAAGAACGTTTCATAATTCACCCTTGTATGGAAGAATCAGGAAAAGAGTGCGATGGAGAAAGAAGTCAACAAACGCTTTAGGTACTTGAAGATAATAATTTTTCAAGATTGCATACGTATGTAAGGGCTAATTTCGTAAGGAATTGTCCGATTAAGCCACCGCGATGATTTAGCTCGTAGACCATTACGTCCCTCTCCTAAGGGATGCAAGATATCACCTTCAGCGTACTCGCCCAGTTCTTCAGGATGAACACCACTATCCGGAGTCCATTTTGAAACTGTTTCACCTGTGTGAGAGGTCAGAAAACTCAAACTAGTACTTAGAAACCAAAAGCCTAGCCCCTTTCAGGGCTATGGCTTATACAGTATACTCGCCGTAGAAGAGTATTCTAAAAAGTTTTACCTGTAGAAGGTTTCGGATGTCCGTAGACCTTATCTCCTATTTGTTCTAAATGACGAAATGGATCGTAGTCAGGTGTTTCTGATTCATCTTCGCTTTCATCGAAATACAGAAATTGCGGTGCAGAAAAGACAGCGGTTAAAACCGAACACATGATAAAAACACTAAATAACACCATGTTGTTTTCGCGCGACAACCTGCTAGTGTTTCTCGAAATTGACAATTAAATGGTCAATCGTTTTTTGTTTTTTTTTTTTTAATTCTTCGAGTGTTAAATAATTTAAAATTATCTTTTCGCGTCTGCCACACTATCAAAGCGAACATACATTAAACCGTTTCCATACCCCTAAAATATTGGACAACCTATATAACGATTTCGTCGGGTTCAAGTGTATTAATTCGTGAATTTGCCAAAAATTCGTACTTGTAAAATGGTATTTGTAATAATGAATGTATAAAAGATTTTTTTCTCCGTAGAGATATTAACCCAAGAATGGAAGTACATTACTGTATTTTTAATGCCAAGTTCACCATCTTAAGAGCCCCTCTATGCTCGAATTATCTACGATTTAATGCACATAGCATCGTAAAGTTGGAAATTTTACCAAGAGGATAAAATTTGTGATATGCAAATACAACGTCGCCTCCACTTAAATGTAGGTCAATTAGGAAGTCATTATGTGCTAAGTTTTTATATGTATTGTCGCCGAAGTTTGAAAACATCGTTAAACGCCAAATTGAAAAAATTACCGAGAGTGAATTACGAGAAGGTATAGTATCAACCTGATTTACAATGAATCTAGAACTGAAGAAACGTTTGTTTCTCAACAACCTGTATTGATAATTTAAAATTCAGAACCCGACATTGAAATTTAACTTTACTACGCAGCCATGAAATTTTCTGAGTATTGCAATAATATTTATGAATAACTAAACAATGTAATCTAATGTGAGACTAAATTTTATTTCGATGACAGAGCATCACGGGAAAAAATGAAAATGTCAATGAAAGAGAATTTTTAAAAGGATATCTTTACTCTCTACATTTGGTTTTAAACTTCGCTTTTCAAATTGAAGGAAAATGTGAAGTGAGGATTGCATGGCCTTTTCAATCTTGAATTTTCAACCCTCTGATGACGTCAAATCGAATTAGAGAAATTTTGAGAACTAAAATTATACGAGGACAGTATACTATGTTTATAAGGGAGAAGGAACAAGTGGATTGAGTGAGCCCACCTCCTATACTTACTAGGCTTTACTAAGCTACAATACTAGAACATTCTATTAGCAAAATGGTCTTCTGTGTAGATATTGGGCTAAAGTTTGGTCCGTGAGCACACAAACTAGGCTAGAACTTGAATCCTCAGATGAAGTCTACAGGTAGGCGTAGCCTTGATCTACTTTGGAGACTTGAGAAAAATTTGATTTCTGAGCCAAGGTGTGACCTACTAATTTACACATTTCATGAAGACTGTACCATCACCATTAATTTAGAACTAAAAGTTTTAAAATTCTCTGCTTCTTCTCATCAAAAAGTTTTTTCGTCTAATTTAATTTTTCATAATTTTTCTCACAACACCTCGTCTTTCCATAAGCGTGCTCCAAAGTACGGAGATATTTTTAAATGTTCCCGACCAGTTTGTATTATCCTTCCTTTTCAAATCTAGCAAATTCTGCTTTTTGGCCGTTGACTTTCTATGACATGCACTTATATATAGACTAAGCTTCACCTATTCATCGCAATGTTAGCGAAGCGGGGAAGAATATGATGGAAAAATACCAAATTGGAATGTCCATGCCCGTCCCTCAAATACAGGCAGTGCAAGGACCGCGGTGTCTTCATTTTCATCATACCTTTCCACGGATTAAAGTCGCTATAGCTCAGTCCATACACGTAAATAATATGTTTAGTCAAAGGTTTTGTCATATGACGTCATCAAAGTACAAAAATGTAAACGCGTAATGCAGCCATTCCATCAGTATAAAACTAGTATACTGTATGTTGAGCTAACGAGCTGAAGGGCTCACTTGCTCCACTCATTTGCCTCTATCCTTAGCTCAATATACGTTTAGTGTGCAGTACTCGCTCCACTGAGCAGCAAGTGTAAGCCTATGACGTCATATTACGCCCACTCTGTCTTCTCTCAGTTTACTATTAATCAGGAATATGTAGACCAAGTAGCTGAGCCTAGTATGGCCCTAGTTTATTAGAGGCTAATTTATAAAGTAGTAGATAATGAAAAATGTTTCGAAATCTCGAGAGAAGCACAGACAGAGAAAGCCTTTGTTGACCGAGCTTTCTATCATCAGAGAGATCTAAATGTAGAAAAGATTTATGCTATCGATGATTCACTTTGTTATTTGGTAAATCATGCAGGCCGACTCGAAAATGAATCTTCCTATTGGATTCACGTATGTGGCGTCCATATCATTGAAGGAAGGGTGTTTATTTATGCTGTAAGCTCTTAACGTTTCAATTTCTTCCAACCTATTTAGTTGTTAGCTCTTGTTACATACATAAAGGAGAAAGGTGGAAAGTTTGTGAGGATCATGTCCGAGTGCGGCACAATGTAGACCAACAGCGGAAGAAGGGCGCTTTGAGAAGAAGGAGGAAACGTGTTTTTTTGGCCTAAACTTTGGGAATCTGCCGGTTTGGCCCACGTAGAATGCTGGGCAGTCACCGCGCTCTATTCATAGACGCCCGGTTCATCATCTTTGTCTGATCCTTCAAAGTACCTATTGAGTGCTTTTAGATCTAGCACAACCAGGCCTGATGAGAGGAGGGGGCAACTTGGGATTTTGTCCCTAGGCCCGGTTTACAAGGGGAGGGTGTGATTTTTTTTTTTTTTTGGGGAGGTCACTGTGTTCCTTGCCTCGGTCCCGACTAGGGCTCTCGACGGGCCTGCACAAAGTCTACTTACTTCAGGAAAGCCTATAGTATTCAAACCTTTTCTCTGATAACTGAGACAAGAATCTTCCTTGTCAGACCAAACTGCTAATTGAAATTAAACGCAGGCATGAAATACCTTTGAGTTTTTGAAGTTGAGATTCAGGAATAATTCTATTTTCAGGTTCCTAAAGATTCATAGCTCGAACCCCAAAGACGAATTCATGATTGGGTCAAAACAATACAAAAATGCCATTGTCAGATAAAATCTCTAGAGAAAGCTCTTTGGTTTGAAGTTGAGACTCAGAAATTAATCTATTTTTAGTTTCTCAAGAATTCTTAGTCATAGCTCGAGACCCAAAGACGAATTCGTCATTGGGTCAAAAAAATTCAAAAATGCCCTTGTCAGACAAAATCGCTGAAGAAAGCTCAAAAATGCTGACACAGACTGCCGTTACCCCTGTGGTTTGAAGTTGAGCCTCAGAAATTAAACTATTTCCACTTTCTCGAGGATTCACTGTTCGGTAGAATCTTGAGAATTCGAACACTCACCCTCAGCAAAATATAGAGACTTTTTTGTGAGAGAAAAATGCTTAAGCAATATTCTTGAACATCTGAAATTGTGATTTAGCAAGGAATTTCAAATTCTGAATAGCAGAGCATCTCATGTCATGCTAATTCTAGTTGTACTCGGTCCACAAAGTCAGGCCTGACGAGAGGAACTGGGAATTTTGTCCCTGGACCCGGCTCTTTCAGGGACTCGGTTTACTAGGGGAGGGGGTGAGAGAATTTTTTGGGGGCACCGCAGTGTTCCTTGCCCTGAACCCGACTGGAGCTCTCGACGGGCCTGAGTACAGCCTTGTATGCTGGATGTCAGCTAGGAGACGTATGGATAGGTATGCTCATTCGAACGATTTTAGCGGTCGGTGAGGTCGGAAGTGTCAACGCGTTTGGGTTTTGTGGTAACGTCACCCGTGTAAAATACACAGGAAAATGACGTGGCTGTGAGCCCTCCATGTTTTCTTTGATCGTACCGTCTTTGAATGAGCAGACCTATTCTTACGTCTCCTGATCTTGGCCCTTGGGATGTCAGACCTAGTATAATGAAGGCTAAGGAGACAAATCTCAATGTATCGAAAATTGAAATTATTCCAAGCACCTATGACGTAATTTCGTCTCACGATTTCGTGATGCAAATTTTAGCAGAGTATTGCAGCCGAAAATTACAGTTTCGACTTTCGGCTTGAACTTACGACCTTGAGAAATATGACTTTCAGCTTTTGGCTTTTTAAAAAATTCGGCTGATTTTTGGCTGACCAATAGCCTGCAGGATTGTGTGTACAGAGGAAATGGTCAGGAAAATTGGGGCTTTGTTGTACTTGTGAAAGATACCTATTCCCCAGCTTGTGTTCACATTGACTGGATTACTTTCCCGACTTCACTGCTGTACCGCTGTACCGCTGTATTTCTGTATGTGACTTAGGTGGAAATAGAAAGAGATATTGCTGAAAATCTGTGATTCTCATCATTTCATTTTTCTTTTTTGCAAAGAAAGGTTTAAATAAACCTGGCTTTAGCTGTGGTCTTATCAGTAAAAATTCAACTGAATTCGGCTTTCAGCTTTCTGCTGGCTGCAGTACTCTGAATTTCAGAATGACCCCCAGCCTGAAAACCCATCGACTGTATATCAAAACTCCGTAACGGTTTTTAATAAATTTTCTCAGAAGTAATCTTAATGGAAACACCGCCAGAGTCCCCACCGTAACTTTACGCTAACCAGCTGGAAGACTCGCTGCGTTTCGTCTAGTATGAGGAAAGCTATGGATTTAGTATATTCAATTCTGTAAACGTAGTATAGAACTAGCCAAGAGATCAGACCTTGCAATGATTTGTATACTGTATGTTAGGCTTAGTATAATAAAAAAAGCGATTGTCGAATTTCTTCTAGTTTCCAAAGTAGGCCAAGGTCACTGATGACGTCATCGAGTCAGACAGAAAACTGTGACAGAGTAGATTTTCCCAGGAGTAATCCCTGCCAAAAAGTACTTGTGGAACGAGCAGAGTGCCTAGAATGGCCTAGTATTGTTAAGCGTTGTACTTAGATAAAGGCTTTTATAATGTATATTAGGCCTAGTATAATGAAGGGCAGTATGTTGTAAGGTCATCATTTTTACAAATTTTGTGACAATTTTTCCAGAATAATCCAATCTAACAAGCATATAAAACACTGAAAAGATCGGATTCAAAAGAATGCTTTTCCCAACTTTTTATCCTAAATTTCATGGGGATACTTAGGCATAATACAAGCTCATTTGTTCGAATCCACGAGAATTATAGAACTGTAAGCTGCATGCCAGTGGATAATTTTTTTCAAAAACGTTTACAAGTTTGAGTTTTTGAGTTTCACGACAGACGAAGTTCTGTTCTCCGCGACCTTTTTTACGCCTAATTGTAAATAGGAAACTTTTCTAAAATTAAATCCATACTTTCTGGGGATATACATCCATGCAAAAAGAACTCTCCCCGGTAGATTAACAATAACCCCCAACACGCCTTGCAGTAATATATGATTCGGCACTCGGACTCGAACATTCAATAGGAAGATCACAAATTACTTCAGCACCACAGATAAAAGGTATCGATGAAAACTAATTTATTCAAATTCCTAGTTGTTCAGAAGATACAAAAAATCACTAGAAAAAAAATTACTCAAGTAAATACTGTTCTTCCTTTCCAACATTAATATTCATTAAACACAATAATTATTATCAACAAAAAAAGAAAAAAAAAATACAGAAAAATGTAATTTTGTAGAAAATAGGGAAAAATAAAGACAAAAAAAAAACGAAGGAAAGAAAGATTCAAATCGTAATATTTAGGGGTGTATAATGTACAAAATATTACAGACATACATAATGATAAAATGAACTAACATTAGAAAAATGAATAAATACATTTTACGTTCAAATTGAGAATTGATTTAAAGAATTAGAAATTTCCCGTTCTATTTACAATTTACAAAAACTCTCAACGTCAAGAACTTTTTGTGAGTGTACCATATTGAAAATTGCACTTGAAGACAGATGAGAGAAAAATATAGAAGTGAAAAAATAATATTACAACAGTTAATTTCCGCCGAATTAATAGCTTTAAAAGGAAGATAGGATTTTATAATAATGAAAAAAAAAAAAAAAGTAAGGAAACACATCACGCCAATAAGCTACCTAGATGTGCATATAACAATATGTATACCAATACGAGGTAACTTCTAGATCTTTATAAATTTCAAATAGGAGAAAAATAATTATCTTGAATAGGACCCACCCAAGTAACCACGAAATTAAAAAGGAATGTTAATAAATAAACAGAGAAAAAGAAAAAATGAAATGGAAAGAACGGACACAATAATATTGAAAGAGAATTCGTACATTCGAAAGGAGTAATCTGCTGCCTCGACCATGGTAAGTGGCAGCTTACTGGCACGACAAAGAATGACAACAAATTTGACCTTATTTATCTAATCGAGAACCGGCATTTACGATATTCAAATATAAAATGATTAAGCGTTGAAGAATCAACGCTCAAATTTATTTACCAACGGTGGTCCAGCCTTTCATAATTATTAAGTACTTGAAAGCAAAAATATATGTACTAGCGAATGAGCGGTATTTCATTCGAAAGCCATCATTCAAAAATACCAACGCACGAGATTAATTTTTCCCAGAATTTTAGAGACGTCAAAGAATTATTACCTTTACTTATAGATAAATGCGTTACACTCGACATTGACGGTACGAGAGTAGAACAAAAATTTCTCGCCTTTTGGTTGGTAACTAACTAAAAATTTTCAATAACAACATACTGTACAGGTAAAAATAATTCACTGGTATAAAAAGAAAAAGAAAAAGAGAAAAAAAAAGTCGACAATATTACTTAATATTTTAACAAACATCATCAACGATAATCGAAAAGAGATCATGTTACATTCAATTTTTAAAATATTTATATACAAACGCTAAATTAGTTTACTTACAAGAAAAGAAAAAACAATAAAAAATTTACGTTAAGACTATCGTCATAGATGAAATTTTTGTCTTTATTATCTTTTTTGAAGATATGATCCGTTACACAAAAACTCTTCGTTCTTCGAGATTTCTCGAATGTTTCTCATCAAAAACAGTACCCGTACTTCTTCGTTAACATTTACCAGATTTAACTCAAATCGTTTCAGGTCATCTATTATGGTCGTTCATATCGAATAATATCTGAGCAATGGTGCGCGATGATTCAACGTTACTCAAAGCCACACTGGCTAAGTGTGGTTCGTAACCTCTTACATGCCTGTAACAAAAACATAAGATTCCATGAGTTTCAAGTTATAACTGTTAGCCTCTAATTGTTCGTTTTCCTTTCCTCCGTAAGGCGATGAAATCAATGTCAGACCTGCTCTATTCAAAACCGACTCACACGATTTCAGTGTTTATACGAACAAAGATACTCACCTCCTACCAATGGTCGAATAGATTACCACATTACGTAGAATAAGACTGGACGTTAATCGAATGCTTTTCGTCACTGGGCCCTCGTTGTCATCCTACAAAACAAATCAATTAGTACGAACTTCATATCGCTTCACAGACAAACGCAAATCAATAACCGAGTTTCTTGGCATTACCTGCAATTCTTTGGGATTCACAAATTCAAGCGCGTGTCTTTTGATCGCATGTAACGCCGCATTTGGAGCGTATCCAGGATGCGGCGCCGGGGGTAATGGCGGAGGTATCTCGCTTCGACCACTCTGTGAAATCTGCTTCCTCCTAACAGCCATCATCTTCAAAATCTACCAAAAAGAGAAAAAAGAAAATTAATAAATACAATCATGTTTCTAGAAAGACATTGTGTAGTGTTCAATATGTACCTCAGGATTACAATGCCTATCATAAAGGTGAGTCATTAACGAGAAACGTTTACGTTTCATTGCATCACATCGCTCCCACAGACATTGGATCTCTTGACTATCGGATGGACAATGAGCCGCACAAGCATGTAGGTAAACTTCGTTTGCTGACTTGAAACTCCTGAGTGTGAAAAAAAGTTTCAATAAACTATCACAAGTTAAAGTACAATAAATCATTAATATGAGTGATATTACTGACCTCATACAACTTCTCCATTCGCAAAGGTACTGTCCTTGTTCGACAGTTTTGGCCGAGCTGGCAACATGGGTAATAGATGAAGTCACAGACGTAGCCATAGTAGACACCACAACACTAGCCGCAGTTGTCGCGACAGTCATTGAGGTAACGCTGGTAACAGCAGGTACACTGACTGATTGCGACACCAGGGCCGTAGGGGTCGTTGTCGATGAAATTGGTTGAGTTTGAGGTATTTGGTGAACTAACTGCGGTTGCGGTTGCACAGTCGTCAAAGGCGATTGTTGTTGAACAATTTGCGTCGTCGGTTTATTAGGAACGACCGACTGCAAATGTGGAATAGTTTTTATCACCTTCACTTGCCGACTATTTAATGACTGTGTAGCGGCCTGGACTTGCACGCTTGCGGCAGCGGCCGTTGAAATCGTACTCGCTTGCGAAATGAAAGTGCTAACTTGAGTAATTTGCGGTACGTGCGCAATCTGCGATACTTGCGAAACGATCGTTGGAGGTACCGTGTTCTGCGCGTTCACTATAGTGCCAGTTTGCGTTAGATTGTTGGAATTTATTGAATATACGTTTGTAAAATGGTTGGCAGTAGTGGACTGTGAAGACGCTGATACCACTGATTGCACTGGTAAAAACTGCTGGCTCATTGGCTGACTTGACTGAGCGTTGCCCAGGGTTTGCGTATGAACAAGTTTGGTAGGTGGTGCCGATTTCATGGAGGTATTTGGCAGCGACGTAGAGGCGATTATTGGTGTTGAAGTGACAGGCATGACTGGAGACGGCGAACCGGCTATTTTTTGCATAATGACTTTTTGTTGCGAAGTATTCGTCACCATTGATTGTGAGGTCAGCGGAGTTGCATTCTGACTTTGAAGTATAATGATTGTTTTAGCACCAGTACCGTGTTGCTGTGGAGTTTGTGTGACGAGTACGGTTTGCGGTTGGCCCTGAACAACAGAAAAAAAAAACAGTTATTTAATTGTGCTCCCAAAATCAGTTGTTTGGTTATCCGCCATAGTACTTGCATGATAATACAACCTATCTGATGGACAGATGAGTCTGAGAAACTGCGAATTTGTAATAAAAGACAATAGATGTCGAATAAAACATCGGAATCCTCACCAAGCCGTCATTCCCCGTGAAAAAACAATAACTATTCAAAACCCAACGAATTATTGTGAGTAAAAGAATTTGAAAATTTTTCTCATTCACCGGCTCCGAGTTCGAAAATCCTAACAGAATCCTGTTCGAGAGTAATATTAGTAAAATTAGAAACTTGTCACTCAGAGAGTACAAAATGTCATCCACTGTAACGCGAAACCGCTGAACACCATTTCTATCACACGTTGAATCAACAACTCAAAAGAATTCTATTGACCGATACGGAAGGAAATTTTTGATGAAGAAATAGCATCGTATATTACGCTTCAAGAGAACTAACTGAGCGATATCCGAACGAGCGTTTTGGCGACCCGAGCCATAGCGAGGGCTGAACAATGTTTCTCACGTACGCAATGCGAACGCACAACGCGCTCTATTCCACAGGGAATTCCCTATGCAACGAAAAAAGCGATCTCGCGCCGTCTAACGAGGCACGTGGAGTACGTGTTTTCGTTCGTGTGAGCCGGAAAGTTACTAAGATTGAAATTTACAGTGGATAATGACAAGAGAGGTGGGTGGGTGTGCGAAAACAGAAACCATTTCTGAAAATTGAATTTATTACGACTACATGGTGATCTATGATTGAAAGGACGTTTTGAATTGAGATCAGACTAACTAACTACAAATGTTGACGACAGCATAGGAGCGTGAATTTATAGCTAACGAAGATATTCTGCGCACTTTCAGATAAATCAAAGAAAAATAATATTAATAAACTGAGATAACAGAGTAAAAAGAGGTCTGCATACCTGTACGATTGCTGTCTGTGGAGTGACGAAATACTGTTGTCCACCGGCACCCATGATAGCTACACGTTGCTGGAGTCCTGATGCGGAGCTCGCCACTAAAATCTGTCTTGGCGATGGACCGGAGGTGAGATACAGCTGTTGGGAGGCTGGAGATTCAACGACAGTCGGAGCAGGAGGAGGAATAGGTGGTTGATAATTTGAAGGAGGAGCCACTGCTACAGTAGGGGTAGGTACTGACACTTCCTCTTCGTCCATACCATCGATATCACCGAGGACATCCGCTGCGAGAGCAGCATACAAGTTGGCGGCGGATGACGAAGCTTTGACAATACCTATATAAATAAGACAGACGAAATGTATCCGAAGGAACAGTACAGACAAATATAGAAGCTAACTCGTAATCACTACGCACCATCGTCGTCAATACCGTCATCGTTTAGCGCCATTTTAGTGTCACCGTTTAAACGAAGTTTCTTCGAATCACTATCACACTGAACTTCTTGATCACTGGTTCTTTTCATCACAACTTTTTGCCCAACAGCAATGGCGTGCGAGAAAGAGTTCTGAAAAAGCAAAAGTCAACAGCCAATTTATGATTTTGAATCAATCTACAAGAACGAAGATGGAACAGAAGTAAGAATTAAATACCTTTTTATTCGAGCAAATTACACTTTTCTCATTTGTCGCAGCGTTATACACATACGCTTTTTGAAGTTCGTCCTTCGAAATTAATTCAAGCCCTTTGTCGCCCAGTCTTAAAGCACCATTCAGTATAGGTGGTTCTTTCTTCTCCGAATTCTTTTCTAGAAGTTCAGCTAACATCAAATTTTTTGAAGAAGCGGGTTTTTCTTCAATTTTGATTTCGTTTCTTAAAATATTATCAAGATTGATATCTTGCGCATCAGCGCTGACTACTTGAGCGACCGCATCTTTCTTCGTAACAGAGTTAATTTCTACTTTGAGGTCATTAGTTGCCGCCGCAGGTCTATCCGAAACGTTGGAAACCGGTCCATTGATTTCAGTTGTCGACGTAAAATCACGAGAGTTTGAATTACTCGCGAGAATCGTATTTCCGGTCGCAATATTTGCTCCGAACTCATTTCTCATGAGAATATTGTTCAGCAGCGAGTCATCGCTTATTATATTATTCGATATCGTATCATCTAAGGCGTTGTTTGATTTTCCGTTGATTAAAAAGTCTTCGAACATTCCAGTCGAATCCTCGTTGGCCACTTCACCTGAAAAAATTATTAAAATATTAGTCCCTTAGGTAACACCTCGGACAAGATGGATAACGAAAAATTTCCAAACAGAGAAATACACTTACATGATGGTAAATTGGTTTCTGTATCCTTAATCGATATAACGGGCAAAGATTGGCTGCTCGACGATTCGGATAGCTCTGCTTCTAAATCATTCAACTTTAAATTTCTATTACCAGCGGCACTATTCGCTGAATCAGACATAAAATTACTCCCAACAGTCGCAGAAACTGTGTGATTTTCGACAATAACTTTATTAGTTTGACTCTGGATTGTCTGCTTTGGAAACTCCGCATTATCACCTAAAGGCAACTGAGATGAAAAATCTGGAGATTTCATCATTTTTTCATCAGTCGTGAGTTCTGCGCCTACTTCAGGCTTATCCTCGTCCTGTAATTAGGAATAAGAAACGTAAGTTACGTACACAGTGCACTCAAGATCTAAATTACAAATACTTACAATGACGACGTTCATAGGCGTAAAATTTCGTACACCGTTAATTCGAGACTGATAAGGCTTGGAGTTGGCCGAAACAGAAACTGTCGACGTAATGACCGAGACGACGGGTGACGGCGCAACTGGTTCTTGTTTCACGGGTACGGTATTCACCGGCAAATTTTGTACCAACTGAGGTAGGTTCGTCGATGACTGCTGCACGATTTTACTCTGTTCTTGCATTAGTTGCCTCAACTGGCTTTGCGATACGAAAGCAAATTGCTGCCCCGTTTCGTTGGTTGTTATCGGAATGGCTTGTTGTGCGACGGAGGTTGGTTGATCTGACAATATTTGCTGCGATATAACAGTCCGCGACTGTGTTCCTTGTGCCGCTTGTAGCAATTGTTGCTGCACTGATTGTGGTATCTGAGACAGCAACTGTTGTTGCAAGGCCGGCGTCATCATCACTTGCTCCGTTCGACCCGACTGCGACGACAAGACAACTGGTTGCGGTGCTAACCCATCCGAGGATTGTCCAGTTTGCTCTTGTTTGACAGAACATAATTGTATGATCGGTTGGCCTTGATTGTTTTGCGAAACTTGTAATAGTTGTTGTTGAACAGACGGCGTTATCTGGATAAGTTGCTGCTGACCACTGGGATGTGAAATTTGAACAAGTTGAGGCTTATCCGAATTGGTATTCACCTGCACGAGTTGCTGTCCCTGAGCGAGTTGAATAATCGGTTTCTGTTCCTGAGACTGAATCACTTGCACCAATTGCGGTTGTGATACAGGCTGCGTAATCTGGACTATTTGTTTTTGTTGGACATCGGCTGTGGGTTGAGAAAGTATATGAATGCTAGATGTGTCGCCGCTAGGCATAATACCCGAAATTTGTGGCTGCGTTACTATCTTGTGTTGTTGCAATTGTTGTTGTTGCTGTTGCTGTTGTCTTTGGGTAACCTGCGCAAGATTTCCAGAACATAGATATTAGGATGGAGAATTGCACAAAGTTAGAATACAATTAATCGGTTAATTTCATTCTGTTAATACCAAATCAACTCGGCAAAACCATTTTAATTCATTAGTTTGTCACACTTCATGCAGCACCAACCTCATTATTGTGGTCTGTCTCCCGAATCCGATGAAAGATAACTCATACATCATTCAATCAGTAGGGCTCTCGTTCACGCAAATGGATTGATAATAAAAATTACGTACCTGTGCGGCAACAGCAGTATTCAGCACCAGTTGGTGGGGAGTCGCCAATACAGACTTATCACTCTTAACGTTAGTGGAAGTTTTCGGATTGACGAAATCGCCTACCTTACTCGCTAGTAAACTTTTAATTAACGACGTATTATTGGACGAATCAGCTGCATTAGGCGTCGCGACGGTGTTCATGACGGTGATGGGTGTTTGCGTTGGTAAGGACGATTTCAATTGTGGTGTCGTCGCGGGTGCGGTACTACCAGCATTCAACAATACGTTGCTCAAATGTGGATGCGTGGACGAAACCTGCACAATTATAATTGTAGCGGATTCTTTATTACACACATTTATTTGAAATGATCTAAGACGCTAAACATGCGACAAAAGCCAAGGCATAGCGAAGAGAAAGAAGGAAAAGAGAATCAAAAGAAAACCGACACCCAAAGTAAGAAAAAGAAGACGAACAATCGCCCTAACACCAACGAATAAATTTTTGCGACCATTTTTTTTTTTTTCCTATTAAAAGAGTTTTGCGTACGAAGAAACTTACGTACCTTGCTCTTGACTTCTTTTTTACTTATTTGGGGCGACGAGGGACCGCTAAGCTGAGCTTTCAATATAGGAGAAGACGGGGTACGTACTGGTTGGGTTAGGGCACTGGGCGTAACGGTAACATTCAAAGGTTTTGCGCGCACCTGTATTCCTTCGTAAACAACTACTTTAGAGGTACTCGTGTCAGTTGTACCAGGAGTGAGAACAGGCATTATTGGACGAGGTCCGACTTGCGCTCCAAAAACAGATCTAGAGAAAGAAAAAAAACGTAAAATTAAATTTCATGATAAATAAATCAAGTTTCTATGAATTTGGATTGTACTGATGTATACCTGACACATTGAGGAAAATGTAGAGGTGCAATCACACCTCGTCGACCAGCGCGCGAACAGGCAGTTAAGTACATTTTATAAACTTCACCCTGTTCGACGCCTCGACCAGGTTGATTGTGTGTTTCAAACGTATTCTTCAGCCACTGCGAAGCGAAATTCTCGTTCTCTTGTTGAGTAACCGCTACCGCAGAAGGCTGCGTCACTGCAGTGGTACTGGGGACTGATGTAATAGTGGTCAGCGAACTCACTGAAGGTGTTACAATAGAAGATACAGTTGCACTTGAAGATGGTAATACCACTAAAGGGAAGAAGAAAATAATACATTTGTAATTACTGCTAGATAAGGACGCAGCTGCAATAAGCGAAACAACCACTTATAACACATTGCTGGTTTTGATTACTAATTGCTTGTTCAACTTATTGTAGCTACGCACTAATGCTTTGTAAAGAACCTACCTCTTTGTGGAGGGAGAACTTTCGTTGCTGGTATCGCAACCGGTGCAGCAACTGCCGGAGTTAAAATTGGAGTGCTTTGCAGCGAGGAAGGGACTGTAACAACAGGGACGCTCGATACAGGAATGCTTGGGGCTACTACGGCAGAAACAGTGGTAGCGAGGGGTGGAATTAACGATGATGACGACGAAGTCAAGACAAAGGAGCTGGACGTGCTAACGGCGACCATGGGAGTAACGTTTGGCGTACTGCTGACGGAATGATTAACCACTGAAGTGACAATAGTACTTTGATGTTCTACATCTTGCTGATCTCCGGCAACTGTTTCTACCACACGCATTAGAATGCACGCTTTTGGACCGTAGCTTTGCGCCTGTACGGATAAGATAGATGCTTGATCGCTCGAATTTGAAAACACATAAAAAGGTATGAATTGTGCTTACCTCGACAGTGACAAGTGATACCAAAGAATCGACGGCACCATTTACATGTACGATCGCATTGCACGCTTTTTCCCCCAGAGAACTTAATGAGTACAGGCACTCTAGCGAATGAATCAGTAACATAATATCTTGTAGACTTATAAAGGAACATAATCGATCATAAACCTGCAAAGTAAAAAAGAATATGAGTACAAACATTTATTACTTTTTGAAAATTGTTCGGCAGAAGTCGATTCAATTACTTTTTGCTCGATACACCTCGACATCGTACCATCGTTTTCTTCTTTTTGGCCTAATTTGTTCAACGTTTCAACGCATGCTAAGATCACAGTTCTGTCCTGAGATTCTAATCCTTGATTTACTACCCTTATAACGTGTTCTAACAGCCAATCTTCTAACGTAATTTCGTGGGCAATATTGGACAACATATCAAAGCCCAGTTGATGAAGACAATTCCATCTGGATCCACAACATAGTAAAACAAAGCGAAGGAACGTCATATCCTGCGCGAGAGTAGGAACATTATCTTCGATGAATGTAGCATTTCTTAAAATCATGGCGATCTGTAACGTAATTCGAGAATGCGAGGATTAATTTAATCATTCTATTACAGTACAATAACGCGTACGGTCTCGGTGTATTTACCTGCAATACTCTCTGGCCCACGAAATCCTGAGTACCATAAGATCGTCCGACGCAAAACAATGCTTTATCGTCATCCTCCAATTTCAAACGGCAGTCAACTTCATCATCACCATATTTTGGATTATCATCGGCGGCCGACGAATGACTATTGCTATCGTCGAGTCCTTTTGTTGCTGGCAATGATGTCGAAGCGGAAGACGAGCCAGGTAATTTTCTCAACCTCCGTTTCACGTACTTTTTCTCATCCATCAATATACTTAATTCTTTATCTTCTAATACATCGGACCAAAAATATTTCAACGAGTACCCGCGTACTTCTTTGTAATTTTCTTCCATCAAATTTCTTAAAGAATCTACGAAACAACAAGATAAATTGAGGAAATACCAATTTCAATTAGACATTGACTCGTTCGAGTGAAGTTTTACTTACGATGATTGTATACGGCCGCGTGGGCTAGTAAATAATGTAATAATCTCGGATGATTGCATAATTTCAAAGTGGTATTTTTCCCCTCATTGTTCGTTCCAGACAGCAAGGCGCAAACATTTATGGCAAAATCTTGTTCATTTGGAAGTGGCGAAACCAACGACAAAGCTAGTTTATCGTACTCCGAAGGATTGTATAAATTTTGGCTGAGTTTACCGTTAGCACGAATATTATCTGCAAGAATAATAGCGCAAAGCAATTACAACACATGTCACATCGTATTCGAATTTATGACAGTTAAAATATACATGATATCATCAGGAGAGATTAAATATTTTGCAGTCATCGAGCGAATATTCATTCGAATACGTCTCTCGATTCTTGAAAATGGATTACGGATGACAAGAACCACCCATCTCTTACAACTCATAGACAATCTAATCTCAGACAAATATTTTTTGAACAAAAACGAAAATTGGGTTTCGTATCATTTAAACAAACTTCATAGCGGGGGTGGGGAGGTCATCTGCAAGCAGACATACAAGTGTCTGAACGCGGCTAGTAAATACGCAGCTTCCAGCAGCAAAGGCAGTTCAGCGGTAACGGCTCTCACGTCAGAAAACATCGTTCTCTTGAAGAATCAAAAAGATCAACTTGGCTCACGGAATTTAAATCGTATCCCATCGGATTTTTAAATAAGTGGAATGCCCATGATAGAGGTTATTTCTGAACTTCGACAAATATAGCAGTGATCGTAGACCGAACACGATCGCAACCCTAGTAACAATAATTTCAAGGTCTATCATTAGGAACCATCGTTTTTTCAAGATTTATTGTTTCCTTCAAAACTACTATCGAAGCATGGCATCCAACTAACGAGATCAAAGGACTCATTGAACACCTTTATAGTAGGTCATAAAATACCATGCGTCCGATTTTATTGTCGCCATTTCGCGACTCGAAAATTCCAACTGATTAAAAAGAAAAAAATCGACGAATAAAATAAGATAGGAAATGAGCTGAACGGAGTCACGATTTCGGGGGTCTCGTTTTTTCGTTTCGTCAACTGGTGACGGAGACGATAAAATTCTATTTTCATATTTTACGCGCTGGTAACATTGCATTAGGGAACAATTTAGGAATAAATTTAACGTGTTTAACTTCTCTTATAATTTGCTCTCGTTTCTCTCGACACAGTCACACGCGCTCGTATTGATTGCATCGACAAGAAGCGGCTCGCTACCTCCAGAAAATACATGCGCGTTGCTCGACCCTACACCAGCTCACGAGTCCCCATGCGTATAACCTCTAAGCCGCGCCTCGTCGCCTTCATCATTCGACGTCGTTTTTTCCGTAAATACTCGCATAATAATATACCGTACACGCCACCATAGAATCTCACGGAATAATCTATGAACTGCTCTGGTAATATTGTATTCCGCACCACTCGGATACGACACTTGAACATACAAAAATAACGTTCGGTGGTGACTGACAAACGGGTAAAGTCATCAATCACAGAACATTTTCTTAATCATCAGTGCGCAACACTCTACTCTTTCGCTGACTTGAAACGGGACGATACTCATCTCAGACTCAAAGAATATCGACTAAAGATAGACCGCACAAAAAGACGACCTATGACAACCTTCTTCATCTAACCAAAATTGTGTGACATGTGGTCGATTTCATACTCCTGGCTGGACAAACAATTGAAATTCCGAGAGTCCACCGGAAAAAGTCCTTATGGAAACCATTGAATCCAAATCAATGTTTCGTCATCTTCTTGAAAACAAAGCACTTAAAGAAAATGGGTTTCAAACAAAAAATTATCCCTCTTAATTTGTACCCCTCGGCTGAAAAATGCAAATTCAATTGAACATTGTATTTTATACTTTCAAGCAGTTGTCTCCATGTAAATTTAAAATTTAGAAAAAATTTCCAATAAAGATCATATTTTATGTCTTTCTCAGCAGCTAGTGGCTTTTGAGAAGCTTAATCGCGGATCTAGTATAGATCCAGTATAGTTTTTGAAAAATTCACTTCTTGATAAAAGTCTACTTTATAGAAAATTTTAAGCCAATAGTTTTTGGGGGTCATGATGGCTTTTGAGGAACTCACTCGTTCCGCTCGTTCGCCCCCTTTTCGTGATCTAGTATAGGCCCAGTTTAGAATAGGTCAAGACTAGTATAATCCCAGTAAGAAGCTAGCTCGAAAATGTTCAAGCCAATAGCTTCTCAAGTTCACTAAGTGGCTTTAGGTTTAGTTTAGAATATTTCAAGACTAGTATTATCCTAGTATAAAACTAGCATAGGTCTAGTACATAAGGTCATTTGGCCGGACGCACGCACGCACGTAAATCTCGAAATCAGGTCAAGGATCAGGATTTCGAAATTTTTTCAAGCCCCAAGGTCATTTGCACGGACGGACGGACGCACGCAAATTTTAGAATTAGGGTCTAGGTCAGAGCAAAGACATGAAACATGTCGAAAGATTCTCCGGGTAACAGGTATTTATAGTAGGGTTTGTTACAATATTCAACTCAGGAACTAAATCCAAGCAATCAGCCTGAAGCTTCCAACATTCTTTGTTAAGATTCAATAACAATGCAATAGACCTTTTTCCTGGATTAGCACCTATCAATTGGTTTTGTCGATGGTTTCATTAATGTTATAAGACATCAAATTAGACCCACATGAGAATACTTGTGTCTGACCTGTTAATTGGGCCTAACGAACCATGGATCAGGGTTGAGAAGCCAAAGACTATGAACGGCTTAGCAGCAGCCAGGTTTTTTCGCCTTAGAGAGCAATTTAATAGCCAATCAAATTCTAGGCAAAACGCCAATCAACAACCAATGAAAATTTTGAACTGACTTCCATCTAATGGCAGCAGCAACTTAGACCAATGGCGTTGGCTTGTCAACCCTGCTATTGATTCTCATTACAGAAGACACAGAGAGCAAAGATCATTAAACTAATGATTGAAAATTAGAAATATCTTAGCTACCAAAAGTTTATTTACAAATGCTAAGGACTTTCTATATTACCAATCTACAACTTCAATCATTAGAAAATTTCTATTGATCGGTTTATAAAATAATGATCTCGGCTCCCTGTATTTCTTTCACGGGAGTCAAGAATGCTTTTGGCCAAACCGATAGTGTTTCTATTAACGTAACTAGCTGAGAGACGTCACAAGATGAAGATCCATAATATGAACACGTACATAGGTGCCGCACTTCTAAATGGTCACTTTGAAGGAAAAATTTCATGTACAGCCGACCAGCACCCGTACATGAGATGCGTCAGAAATGATGATGATTCCGTATATTTACAATTTAGGAGTAAAATGCTATCTGTATCTTCGAGACATGATGAAGTTTAGAGATACGATAACTGAATTAACGCATCATAGATTTGTGAACAACTATCCATCTCCATAAATTCAAGAGAACTTACTCAGGTGCCTATCTGGACCAATCCTGAAAAGAGTAATGGAGATCGCAAGAGGACTGATACGTAACCATGGTTTTGATAAATGACTATCCTCGAGAAAAATAATAACACACAGGCACTTAATACCGTTAATGATGGATACAAAAAGAGCATGCGAGAAGGGTAGCTCTTGAATTGAAACTTCGTACAATTGTAACGTTTAAGACTGCTACACTCCCCTCCTGGTGCAAGCAAGCACTGCTTTGAGAAACTGGTAAAAAAAAAATATCGTAAGTGGTTTACGACATATTACTGATTCTTGGAGAAGATATTTTGCAAGTACTTCCAATTGAAGTTTGAAGGCATAATATTCTACTGAAATGGTCAGCCAATAATCCAAGCAGTGAGTCCGACAAGAAATTTAATGAGGAATAACTTTTGTTAGACTCTCTTCCTCGAGAGCGCAGTTTTTAGGAAAATTACAAAAACCTGAACTCGGAGTAAATTCGTCGCAATCTCGAAGTCATGTTAAGCAAACACCCTAATTTCCCCTGATATGACTAGACTAGTAGATATAACGTAAGTTCCTTTTTTCCCCACTCCTCATAGGGTGACTCTGAAAACGAATGAATTTCATTCTTCTTCTTTTGTGGATACCTCAATTTTTTTTCAATCACTCTCTGCGTGTGATGGCGAACATCCAGGTGCAGCGCAGCATACATATGTTTCGCAAAACTACCTTAAGAGCGAAGAAAAACACCTCTAACTAGGTTTCCAGACCACATTGTAGAATCCTCAACTCTTCTGATTTTCCAAGTTCCGTCGAATTTCGGTAACCCTGGTGATTTTCACCTAATTAGTTTTGGATTATTTACTCACCAGGAACAATATGCTGGTGGTAATTATAAAGATGAGGAACGACAGGTTGTTGTTGTATACTGGTACGAGCTGAAAATCTTTTATGGCGACTATCTTCGTCATCCTCTGCTCCTCGATCACACGTCTCGCCTAGAAAATGTATCTTCTCGTACCGGTCCAAATAACTGAAAAACAAAGAATAGTTTACAATAAATATACAGTACAGAACAACAAATGGTACAGGAGCCAAAATATATTCATATTGACGGAAAAAAAAGAGAAAAGTATTGTATACATTTCACCCAAGCAGATACTCATCTCGAAATTATCATTTTTTCTCTTTGGCCCTCTTTTCATTTTTCAATCTCGATCTTGTACTTGAAGAGAAATGAGGAAGGAAAAAAATTGCGAAGAAAGAACAAAAACTCGCGAAAGTTCCCCAACTTAGAAGCTGCCGGGAGGAACCATAGACGAAATAAGATGGAGACAGAGAAATTTGTTAATTACGAGGAGCAATTAACAAATTCTGAGAACACAGTTCAACAAACCTGTACTCAGAAGAAGAGGAATCTAGAAATATTCCTCAACTTGGCGACAAAACTTGTGAGTCTAAAGTCATCTTGTGAGCTTGATAAGCAATCTGGTAAGTTCCAGGCGCAATCGGTATTCCATGTACTAGTTTTCCACATCTTAATTGGGAAAATTGAAATTCAGAATTCTACTCATTTGCCTTATACATGACATCAAGACTTCTCTTTCTTAGGACCCATTCAGAAAATAATGCAGTTACCATATGAACATAAACCGAAACAAAAAAATTGAAAAAAGATGAATACTTTCAAGAACTAAATAAAGGTAAACCAAGCCTGAATTTATCTCATTTTCTTGGCTTCTATTGTCACCCTCATCAATGTATAACTTTTTCACCAATGGATACCCTGATGGTATTCTCATCTTCTTTACATTCTCGAGAAACTCGAGAACAAAACCATATGTATTCATCCATTTTGTTTAGTCGCCGCAGCGAATTGATACGAGTTATACTACCCACTCAACATTAAAAGTTTTATTGGCCAATGAAAAGAAACAATTAAATTTTAAGCTAGGGAATTTTTATAGTTTCGCTTTCGATAACACGAGACAACCAAGTAGTTTATGATGATACATCAAGTTTTGCTTTGCTCATCGTATTTTTTCGCTTTAAACTGAAGAATCACGTTTTTTTGAAACACGGGGAAAAAAAGTTTCTCGTAATTCTTCACTACCGTATATATGTAAATGTTAATAATTGGTAAAATCGGGTAGACAATGAATGAATTCATCAACTTGCCATGTACCTTTTCTCTCAGTTTGTATGTCGATCATATTCACCCGTTCCCGCCATACCTTTTGTGTTTCAGCTCAATTGAATGAGGGGAATGAGATAAGTCAAAAACGTAGCTTTTTCATAGTTTGTACCCACAGCCTTTACAGTCATGATTTTCGACAAAATGAATGATCGAAACAGATGAAAATATAGGAGATTTGGCGATAGTCGGTTTCATGGAAAGGAAGTTTTTGAGCAAGCAGGGTGTCTACAAGTATACCAAAAATTTTTTCCTCAACTTTTCCTGACCTTTCTTTGGCTTATTCAGATACATTTGAAAGAAAAACTCGGCGTTGAAGGGGAGGGCGCTCTCTTGGTCTTATTTTCACTAGAACTGAATAGGTGAGGCATGGAACACTTTTTTTTTTCAGTGTTCCTTATTTTTCAGGATGAACTATTAGTTGTGAAGAAATATTCCAATTGTTTCTCAAAATGGCTCTCAACTTTACAAACTTCCTGACCCACTTTCAAAAATCCCAACTTTTCCTGACTTTTCCAGAATTCTTAACCTGTTGACACCCTAGCAAGTCTTGAAATAATGAATTTTTCTTCACTCGTCGTAATTCTTGTTTATTCGACTACCATTAGTCTCGAAGAATCTTCCACATACCCCAATCATAATTAAATGTGAAAAATTGACAAGAACTTAATAAGCGATCACCGAGCGCGCGCACCCATCCAGATTTCGAAACGAAAAATATTTCTTCAACAAGTTTCGATTCCTTCTAAATCATCAGGGATTATTATATACTCGCATATACCGGAACCTGCGCAAATTTTTAATTATGAAAGATTTCCCACTCGCAGCGGAGCCGGAGTCACAGCGTCTATTCGGAAATTCTAAGACTCGTCAAAAACTAACACTCTTATTTTCTTCTTCTTTCTTTCTTTTCATGAAAAACAGTACAGCAATTTGAAACACGCTTATCAGACCGACGGGCTATATTCCCCACCCCATTTCGTTTAAACCACGTGGTTGACAGTAGACGCTACCCAAAACAAGACAGACGTACGAACAGACAGACAACAGCTGACTGAACGCATGCAGTTTCCCCCTTCCGCATCCGAAGAACTCGATATAGGTCAGTAACATTAAAAGGCATAATACACGCACTTCAGAGAGAGGTATCCTTTCTCCTCGAACCCCGCACGCCGTTAAAAAATATTCGCAGTGTGCCGGCATCGTCAGCCGCGGCATCACAGCACAGGCGAATACACGACGCGCCAGTGTGAGTCAGTGTCAGTGTTGAGAGTTTTCACTCTCTTAGTAGTGAAATAACTGCGGGTCGGTGTAGTTGTGTGTAGTGATTACGCTAATGGTAGAGAAAACGAAAGCAGAACGTAAGGTGAGCTTCGAAAAACGAAGACCATCCGTACTTCGCTCAGCAGAGCTCAAAAAACCTGGATTTCACGCCCTGTCTCTCGACCAGACGCAATTGTCCTCACAAAACAAGAGTATTTAAGTATTGAATTGCAAATAATCACCAATTTCAGGATACCAAACAGGAAACCCGAAGTCAGGATACACAACTCAAATCTAGATTTAGAATACGAGAAAAAAAATATATATATTGCAAGTATTTCCAGTTTTTCTAGTTGAAAAAATCGTATTCTTATCTAGTACGCCTATCTGATCCTATTACACATATGTAAATGAACTTTTTCGAACTAGAATTCGATTCAGTTCACGTGCCATAACGTAATGGCGTAATGAGTGCTCAGTATCAAATAACGTAGGCCCTCTACTTGAGAAGAATCACGATGAAAATTTCAGGAATACAGGACACGAAAACATTTTACGGTTAAGGTCGGTTTCTCGTCTTCTTCAAGGAAGAAACTGAAATTCCATGATTTTTTCATGCAGCGGCACGTCTCAAATTCTACATTTTTAAAATTGAGACAACCTGCATTGGAGGATGCCGTTTGAAAATAATTTGTAACGATTTTTCTTCCTAAAACGGACTTCTCTTTGTTCCATACTCGTATTCCACATCAATGCTAGGTGGAACGTTCGTTCAACTTCGGGAATCCATTTTAGGAAAGGAATCTTCAGAAAACTTTTCGGACGTCAACCTACCTTCACGTTAAGAATTTGTCTAGGTTACATCATAGAGAAGTCTTTTTAGGCTAGATCGAATTCAGAGAGAGGCTTCACAAAATATTTACTGTTCTGTATCACGTGAAGTGATGAATTTTCTATCGTATGTACTGAGAAAATAGATGATACAGATTGCCAAGCATATCAATATTCACTCCTACACAGCTTAAGCTTTCTATACAGAAACTTTCTTCTCCAATGGATAAACTCGCTTTCTTCACTGTCGTATTAAGTGCGATTAACGTACATCCAGAACACAGATCTGCCTAGCGGGTCTCTTGTATCATCAATGTTCAAGCGCAGAAGCAAGTAGCTTGCTGTAAATTTGATAAGATTCGAGTGGAGTGGAGTTTGATACATATACACTCCAAAGTCGAACGTGATTCAAAGGTTGTAATTATACAATTGTGCTATTGTCTTCACAAGACAATGGTACGATTTCCACAACCAGAGCATCCAGAGCTTCAAGTAGAGATGCCATCCAAGTTACTGATATAATCATATGAGAGGAGGGTTCTGGCAGAAGGGCGTCCGTTCCATAAGAAATACGTCATTGTGCGGACGCCCTTTTGCCAGATTCGTCCTCATATGAGTACTAATCAGACTCTATTTTGAGCGAATGATGGGTATGCGTCCTAAAATAAAAGGGACGTAAATCCATGTACTCGATGTTTTAATGTAATTTTCTTAAGAAACTTTGATAGAAAATGCAAGACCACTTCAGAGTTTGTCCTTGAAAATAGCATGGAGAGACAGAAATCGTAGTTCGCCGAGGTTGTGATAGAGCGCGTTAAAACAGGTGTTTTGTACAATTGAACTGAAATCTCAGTTGTACAAAAAGAAATACATGAGCAATACTATTGAAAGAAATAAACTGCGACGCGAACCGCAATGAGCTCTATCAATACAAGTCGTACTCATACTCAGAGGAAATAGCATCAGATTGATCGGTTTTCCCGTAAATATCATCTTATAGAAGATGAATCAACTTTTTGTTGACCCATTTTCTGGATATACGTTCTTCTCACTTCGTAAGGCAGTTCAAATCTCACGTTTTTCTTCCACTAAGATTTGAAAAAATTCAATCAGTTTTGTACATCCAAATCTAGGGGCGAAGTGTGTTTTAGGTATTTCCGTTCAGATCTAATACTAATAGAGACTTTCACTCCGTAACATTACTAAGAAAGTCAGGGCCGGCATTACGTGTGTAGAGCGCGTCCGTACTCTACACTCGAGAACGGGAAGGGAATACTTGGAAAAGAGTCTTGTTTTCGGTTTTGCATAGGTACCTGCCTTGTTTTTTTTTTTTTACTCTACACTCGAGAAAAATGCCCAATGCCGGCCCTGAAAAAAGTTACGTTAGCAGAAAACCTGATGATTTACACTCTAGAAAAATATCCAGAGTTGAAATCATCAAGTTATAAATTGCAAAATACAAATATCTTGGTGTTCGAAGTTGTAGAGTAGAAGGTCTCTTATCATCAATCAGTAGCCGAATCACTCATGGCTCTCTGAGTCATGGCGTAGACAGAAACTTTTTTGGGAGGACGAGGAGGAGGAGGAGAAGGGGGCAAAGAAAAAGTAGGGGAAAGAAATGTAACAAAAAAGTTTTGAAAAATTATCCAGAATGAAATGTGATAGGTGGCGTGTCAAGGGAAGGGGGGGGGGATTTTCGACCCCTCTTACCTCCCTCTCTACGCTGCTAGCTCTGTGTACTCTTTCTCATGGGAGTCAATAATCCGTTGGGCACAACTGACAAGGTTTCTACTAAATAAGTAGTTGTTTTCCACGGGCCGTGAAGTTTGCAATGGCCTAAAATTTTTTTCAAAATTGCAGATTGTCAACTAAAAGTGAAAACTGGGTGTCATAGAAGATCATCTCATTGACTTTCTCATTTTGAATCGTGGTCTTTTCTTGGGAGGAAAAATTTTGTATTCGAGTCTCGTCCAGAGACCCGTCCCTGAGGTCCTAGAGATAATTCTCTATAAGCTGAAAGACGATTCAATTCTGGAAAAATGTGAAAATGCGGTAGTGCATGGTGACAAAACCGAGAGTTCTCCCTCGATAAAATCATACCCGTGAGGGACTGGAAAAAGTCTGCGTCTATAAATTTGGAGAGGAAGGATACGTGCGGTGGAAAGAATAAGTAAATTGAAGAATCGGAAATAGAATACCGATTGTAAAAGTGAACCCCTGGAAGATTTCGAAGAGATGCACATCTTCAGGAAGAGAGATAGAAAACTCAGAGATAGCAATTTAATTACGGGGTGGCGGGGGGAGGGTGAACCCGCATAGTAGTCGACGAAGATTTCGCCGGTGTACCAACTGAGTTCTAGTAAATTCGCGCAACGAAGGGATGATCAGAGCCAATAATTCTTTAATAAAATTCCAAATCAGGGTGTATTCTCAGTCACCTCCAGGCGCAGATCCACGGGAGGGGAAATTCCCCCCCCCCCCAAAAAAAAAAAAATCAAGAAAAAACTATATTTGACGACAGCAAACAATAGAAAATACCTATGACGCGACTATAAAAGAACCTTGGAAAAAAAATTTCCCTCCCTAAAATGATGGTCTAGATCAGCGCCTGCACCTCAGAATTGGTTGCTTTTATTTTACTTGCCTATAAACCTCACTTTTTTTGGGAGATCGGTAAATGGAACAATCTCTTCGAGTTTGGGGAAAGTCACCTTTATGACTACCTTCCAAAATAGATGACTTGGATGATCAAAAAACGTCTGCCATTCAATATTAAGATATTTACCTCAGATAAATTTGTTTCAGCGCTACTTGTCCATTTACACAGCGATTGAGGCTTCCGAATTGATCCAAAATACAGCTCCAATCATTTCGCAGATTGACCTAGAAAAAATCAAACAAATCGAAGCGATTAGTAAAGGGCACAAGGGAAAGTGTAATTTTGAAGAAAGTAAACGACGTGAAAGTGTTGGGTCGGTTATTCTGACTAAATATCATAATTAGAACATTTTTAAGCTAAATATATTTCTTATCCACATAAATTATTTAATTCTTCAAAATTGTTCATTTCTCATCCTCTCTCTCATTCGCGCTATTTCAACAGTATTATAATCTAGAGAAAACGAACGATTTTTGTAATTTTTGATAGTCTTTGGACAATACACAAATAATATGCGAACAAACAAATCATCAACCCGTCAAATATTTTTCCTGGTTGAAGCCCAGTTGAAGACCTGATCAGGGAACTGAGCTTCAAAAGAGGACAACATGGGTAGTTAGTTTTTCCCAAGGGCTTCAAGTTGTTTACCGAGAACACACGACACTTCAAACTCATCCTTACACATCCTTACAAACGTTCTCGGGTCTCTTCTTCTTCTGTTTCAAAGTAGTTCGGACGAGTTTTGCGTGCCAGTTAATCCATTGTTAGAAGTTGGAAAAAAAAAACACTCAAGAGCTTGGAAAATTCGAGCTCAATTGCGAATTCGCAATCCAGGAAGAGCGCCAGAGGCGATATCTAGGATGCATTAAAAGGAGAAAATCGTGTTTTGGGCCATAAGAGGTGACACAATGAACTATAATGATTTAAGTATTGTTCCACACTGAAAAAGGCAGAAAATCAGAGTTGTGACTCTCATAATAATTATCTTTTAGATAGGTTCAACTGCAGGTTTCGCGGAAGTATTCTCAGATCTTACCCTTCTCGACGTATTGCATTAATCAGCAGACAAAATTGTCGTTCCACCATTAGAGGACAGACAGGACAGAT
Organism: Aspidiotus destructor; assembly: GCA_035079395.1. Taxonomy (NCBI): domain Eukaryota; kingdom Metazoa; phylum Arthropoda; class Insecta; order Hemiptera; family Diaspididae; genus Aspidiotus; species Aspidiotus destructor. Next base: position 388,961 of record JAVHKZ010000003.1, on the reverse strand, counting down.
TCTTTGTCAACATTCGCAGATGGATCGACTCCGGCGTCTCTCCGGGCATGGATGTCAGTACGTACAATAAAGGCTGATAATTATAGACCAGTTTTATACAGCTTATACAAGTCTTAAAACAGAACTCTTTATAGTTTACTTTCTTCCCTCTCATTCGCTAGATGTGAGAAAAATTGTTACAGCTTGAAGAAGTAAGAAATATAAAAAGCTTAATTTGAAAACTTTCGATTTAGTGAATTTAAACGTGAGGTTGGAACACGGCTATAAACACGTGTCATAAAGCTTGAAACTGGAATCTCAAAAGCTCGCTCGATATCTCCGCTTCTGAGCCATTAACTATATAATAGAAAACTGTACAGCCGTATCAATAATGATTGATTCAGATTCGGCGATTTTCCAACATTTTGCATGGGCCAATTTGCAATCAGACGGCTATAGAAACTTTCTGTCGTACGAGTCAAGAAAATATTGGCTCAAGCGATAGGCAAGAACTTTTGATTTTTGCAGAATTTCGAGTTCTAATCGAGTCTGCATCGCTGTTTTCTAATTTGTTGCCCTTCAGTTTCCGGAACAAATCTATTTTGGAATTAAAAAGAGAAAAAAAAAAAAAAAAAAAAAAATACAGCAAAAAAGGGATTCTTTCCAACTTTGTAAAATCAGGCAAGTATTTGCGGGTTTCTAGGAAATATTCATAAATCTACCGACGCCTACAAACCGCATAAGTTGCACTTTCGTAAATATGTACGCAATTTCAATTTGATTTGCACGAGTAACAGTCTAACAGTATCAACAGCAATGCGATGAGGCCATTTTCTTTTCACTTCGACTCGAAAAATAAGACGAAAAAGTTTCTCGCTGCGAGTGACCTTAGGAAATACATTTTTTTCTTCGTACGCGTGGCTTGCTAAATGTGCAGACCTGTGCGTTGAAAGAATCCTAAAAACGTGTATGTACATATAACTAGTGCGAGTGTCGTTTAACTCGACGACGAACACACGGAAAACTTTGGGACCAGACTTTCGACGCGTTATCAATGGCGAGCAGAAGAAGCGTACGTACGATGATAACGTGGAAAACCTTGCGATTCGCACTCTCACTCACTACATTACGCCACCGGGTCGGAGAGGAAAATACAACTCCCGGCAGATGATAAGGAAGCACGTGCTCGAATTGAGGGCGTCGTGGGGTACGCGGAACGCGACCTGATGACGTCACAACCAGAAGTGAACGAAAGGAACGGGAAAATATTTTTGAACTGAGAACATACCGTAGTGTATTATTACTGTTACAGCAGACGATTCGACGTCGGGTGGGTAGAAGGTGCTAGCGATAGCGAGTGTGCACACTCGGCATACTCCGCTAACGACTCTGTGCATTACTCACCACCGTCGTCGTAGAAATCGCGCCAGCAACTGGGTTGGTCATGTTACGGCAAGTACCAAACATGTATGAAAAACGACGACGGAGCACGAGCACCGAAGTGCAGCCTACCGCCGTCGACTTGTGAGTAAATACGGTGGTGCATCGCCACAATGGGATAAGTTCTGTCTACACTTGCACCAGCTAGCCGGTCAGACCACGTGCTTCCATTCTGATAACGAGCAGAAGTAGTGGGGACATTTCGATCTTGGCATTGGCACTGGTGACGAGTCGTCCTAAATTTCCACCACTAGTACTATCATAACGAAATCACACCGGCTCTTTAGAAAATTCGAAGATTGATCTAAATCCATTATTGTAGCTTGTAGTCGCTCGTCATTTTTGAAAAGGTGAAAAAAAAGAAGAAAAATTACACGCTTGCACACAACACATATTCTGAAAGAGCTTGTCCGTCGGATAGTCAATCTCTTGCCAAAATTGGAGGAAGAAATTGTAATGCTTCTCGGCTTGTATACGTATATCGAAACATAGGTTGCTAAATTTTCTCTCTCAAAAAATGGAAAAGTAGAAATAGGCTAATTTCACCGTCACATCAATTTCAATTTGTAGATAATAGAATAGATGTTCAGTGCCATTTCTTTAGAAAACATGATTTTCATGCAAAAAAACGAGAAAGGGTGATCTCAACACATATTGTAATCTGAGTAAAGATCAACTTCGTGAACAGTTTTGAAAAAAGGCCGTTGTATTATGTTGATGGGTCTACTAAACTTCCTGATACCCGAACTACCCGAATTTTTCTCTGATTTCGAGAATCAACGAATCCCGGCTCACGTCCACATCAGGATGTAGTTAAAGATATCACAGTCCGGCCGAGTCAACGATACCACCTCATTCTCAGATTTTCTTCATAATGTACATCATTGCCTTCTTTTATTTTATAAGAACCTCCGACTTTAATCAGGTAGAACGAAGATCACAAGACCACAACTGGAAGATGGTGACCAGAGTTTGGCCAGTGAAATAAAACGCCTGAGTTCTGAGCCGAATTCGGGGATGGAGTAACAGGTTAAAGTTTATAATTATTTTTCAAGGCAAGATTAAGTTTCTTGAGAACGATTAAATGAATGAAATGATCATCGGTTATTTGTTGTTCGCGTCTCATAAGACCATTAATTCTATTCCAACATCCATTTAAGAGGAAGGAAAAGCCTGATTCCATATTTCTTATCCTACCATAAAAGTTGCTTCTTCATTAGCGCCAATCCTTCATTTCGCAAAATCAATCGTAATCATGAAATCTGAGTTCATATTTTCGTCCAATTTGAAGGTAGGGTCATCCCCGGAAAACTCCGTGGCGATTATGAATTCCACTGACGGTAATTTTCGGTGCACATCAGAAATAAATTTTTAATGGAAAAATCAAGAAGGAAAACAGAATTTCAAAATTTTCACCAAGAATCAAGAATTCTAGTACCACTTTATCCGAGGTTCAAGAAAATGGAATATTGGTCACCGTTTTACATTCGAATACGAGAATCACACTGTTCAATTTCTATAGCAAAAACTTAACAGAACTTCGAGGATGATTGTCAAATATTTTCATTGCGATTTTCACGCTACTACCTTGGAAAGGAAAGAAGACCATTAAAATAATCCATTAGAGTTACTGTAAGTCGTACATCACGTAAATTATTCTACCGAAAAAATCCTAAGATTAGAGTTTACAGCTAAAAACTTCTTTTTGAAACAAAGTCGAAATTGTAAAGTTGTGCAGACACAAAGTTTCTTTTGCGATTATGACGAAATACAACTTCAATCACACAAGAACAAAATAGAGCCATCTTGAGAAGCGCAAATAAGGTTAGATTAGACGAACACGGGTATAATTTTCAATCAACATGAACTTCGGTCACGTTTTCCATCATCATTCTCAATTCAATCACTAGGTGCGAAAGTTCACGTTTTTTCACCATTTTCAGTCTTTGGAAAAGGTGAATGCGTTTATCAGTCCGTATGAGGAGACAAAAAGAAGTTTGTTCATACCTACAGCAACCCGTATGACATCCATAAAATTCATTGACAGCCGAAACCAGTGACGTCATAATACTTCCATAAGATACAACGTCATCTACGTAAACCATGGACGTATATGTATCTCGAGAGTGAGCAAAGCTCTTCCAGGAAGAACACTGATGATGCATCGTAAAGCGTATTTTCTAAATTGAAAGGCTCTACGGATCTGAGAGGTTTAGAAAGAGAGGAATTTTGAACACATTTTGCTAGCTAACTTCGATCCTGAATGTTTTTAATTGGACACAAATAAGTATTGAAGAATTACACGATAGCTTCCCTTTCAAACCTATCAACTTAATCATAACTACATATTTTTGATCTAACAAGAGAAAAAGAGATCAAAGAATGGAGGGAGCATCAATTGTTCGACAGAGCATACCTTCAAACCTGACTGGTAAGGAGGACATTGCATCATCTCGACAGGTAAGAGTCATACGCCACTCGTCTAGGAAGGAGAAACAACTGGAAGCTACTTTTCAAATTGAAACCCGGTACAGTTCAGTCCATGAGCCCGTCATTCCCGTTTCAGTTCCCCTTTTCCAATCATTTCCCACTCAGTAGAATTGCAGCGCAAAGCTACCGATATCCACCTCGAATGAAGAAAACGCCGGACGGCCGACAGATGCCGAAAAGTACAGGAATTTGCTAACATCTGGTCATCGTGGAGGTTTGCAAGTGAGCCACTATTCTCGCCCACAGCTCCAAGGTTGAAATAGTTTTGCAGGCCCCTCCTCGTATCTGTAGAACGAAACCCAAAATTTCTCGATTTCTTACCAAAGAGAAAGGGGTCGTGTACACTGGAATAAACCCTACGTCTTCCTTCTTGCAGACAAATCAGTAAATAGAGGGTTTCCTAAGTTCAACTGCTTATACTTCATGAGCCCTAGGTGAATGTTTTCCCAAGTTCTTGCCGCTCCCTACCTTGTACATCACGAAGAATTTTCGCGTCTTCGAGTCTCAAGGTCAAGAAAATAAACTTTGAACTGTGAGCTTCCCGTTAAAAGAAAAGGAACACATTCCCTGGGGCTCCATATCGATTTGGCCTCACTAAATTTTGCCCCTAAACGTGAATACGTTCTTTGAATGGTCACTGGATTGCATTGGCATGAGATAGATTTTCACTTTCTCACCTAGATCCCTCTTTGTTTTTTGTTTTTGGTCGAATCAGTTCGAGGATTGTAAACGGCAGGGACTTTCGGTTTTAGGCCTTCTCAGAAGAAACTGATAAGACGTTTGATGTGTATTTTCTTCACGCTGGCTCACTATTTGCATACAAAAAAGGGTAGGTCTTCTCATAAGCCCTTCCATCAGTTCTATCCTCGTATAAGAAGCACCACAACTCGGGTGTCTGTTCCAGCAGCTCGGATCTGACCCTCTCTCCTCTCAGAAAATCCATTATTCTTCATTGAATTGATAGTCTAACATAACATATTACTTATCCTTGTGACACTTACCCCTTCCTTGAAATTACAAAAGAATTGCAGCTCATTGAAATCAAGAGATTGACTGAAAACTCTTCTCCGCGTCAAATTGAGCGGGCACGATTCTCTGGAGCCTTTGGAAAGGAGGGGTGCCCCCTTCTCAATTATAGCGCCACTGATAAAAAAATCAACATGCTCGTTCGGCGGTTTCAACGCTCAATGCCCTTCCCCCTCCCGGATAAAAGTATTCAACACAGGCGGGAAGTTTTCCTTCTAGCGTGATATTGAATGATAAGCACCACCTGTTCGTGTCGAGAAAAAGGCCACCAATCGATTACCTAACAATTTTTTCATTTTTAATGGTTGAAAATCTTACTGCAATGAATTCGAGCCCCCTTGACAAAATTTATAAAGGTATAGCTCAATTTTTTTCCTTTTTTCAGTATACCGCAGAGACGACGGATACACCACGTGGATTCCTTTGGCACCTTTGAAGACCAACATCAACAATTTTCAATTTCCTTTACAGTATCATGGCAGCAGCTAACTAATTGAAAAGGCATAATAATTCCAAAAAGAATTAATGCGTAATCCATGACAATGACGCGACGCAAGACGACTCAATACCCGAAATGAATGATACATGCCGAGTCGAATGCGGTAAGATATTGCCGAGCCTTCAAAAACGCTAGTAATAATAAATTATCGCAATGAGAAACGCCGAACCGAACGAAACGAACAGTGATGAGGTGTGCGGCAACGTTGCGAACTCAAAGATTCCACATCGATAGTCTGAAACGAAGTCTGAAATAATACCGTTCAACTTGGAGTATGTCAGACGCGTGCTCCTTTTCTATCTTCGGTGCGTGTTTGCGGAGTATTATTAAACGAAGAAAAATGACGCTTGCTTTCGCTCACAATGAGTACTAATGTCGGTTCGACCTCGTACACTAATACAACGACTGAAAGTGGCAACTGCGCATGACATAAACAATGCTAAATACTCCATTAAGAACACCACAGCAATCGCGCTGAATTGCGGAACACACATTCGTACAAAGATCAAATAATCCGGGCAAATACGGAAGATAGTATTTGTCGAAGATGAAGAAATATGTAATAACAACGTGTACATGAACATAATACTTGTTGTATTATCATTGAGCACGATTCTGGAATGAGAAGGGACAGAATAAATAATTGGAACTACATTATTTCGAAACCGAACATCACCACCTAGATCAACATCGCTCTGAACCCCCACTAATTAATAACACGACATCGCGTAAGATCAGCGGACTCACGCATCAATGATTCGATAGCCACATCATTTAGCGTAGTCGTACGAACGAAAAACTAACTTACACGAGCTTTGATAAAAATCTTACGATTACTATATTAATGGTCTCGCATTATCACTACTACCGCTGGAAGTGCGTTTGTTATTACCAGTAACCAGAACATTACCCAATTACCCGGTACATGATTTTTTGCGTCACACGGATGGATCCAGAACGTTTGTTTGGGTCCATTCTGCTGTCGTTGAATAGGAGTCTTAGGAGAGAACAAATGGGACAGGACAAGAGAAACAAATGAATGATAGAAATTTTTCGAGATTCAACACGCCTATATTAATGAACAAAAAAAAAAAAAAAAACAGAAATATACAAATTATTATTCCGATATTTCTACATGTGCACAGATGGATTCATGAGATTAAGAAAACGGCAATATGATGGACTATTTCTGAATCTGAGAATATGGGTTATTCGACTGTGTGGCTTCTGTACACAGCGGTGATGAGTTCTCAATTCTTGTAGGCTGAAGAGTTACAAGAATCGGAATCTCTCAATAAATATCCACCAGGAGGGCTTGTCTCTATCATCCAGCCAAAATTCCTGACTTTTCCAAACCAATAACTCCCAAAAATGTATCTCGATCTTGCATTTCATTGATGATTCCAGGAAGGGACAAATATTTATCAGTATTCTATTTGGCGAACTTCTAAGAACCTAACCTCGAATGAATTCCCTGAATTGTCCCTGTCTACTACGAACTGAACACTCTGTCTTCTCAGCACTGGAGACCTCATGAACGTATCACGGGAGACACGTTGACGCTTCGGTTAGTCGACATCTGGGGTCATCCAGTAATGTTTACAAAATGCTACACGACCATAAATGACATGGACATGTCATACTGATAAGAACGTGAAGCCAAAAATATGTTCTCGACAAGTGACAGAATGCCCTCACAAAAAAGAACGTCAGCCAATCACGTTTTGGTGTTTCTCTCTTTCAATTTTGTTCCTTTTCTCATCCGTGCGGTCGCGGTCTCTCCATGAAATATTGTATAGTCGAACATCATTATCCTATTACGCCTTTCATCAAGAGATTATGGAGCAAGGGAAAGGGTAATCCAAAAATACGAGTACCACAGAAACAATCACGAAATAGAATGCAAGCGCTTTCGGCTCAACAACCATCATGCAAGAAACATATAAAAGTAAGTACATATTTGTATTTCAGGATCACGTAACCTGGAAGATCAGATCAACTGAGTGTCCATCCTCTTTGATTAAAAACTTGATGAATGAATAAAGCTTTGGGCCACTTCAGGACTTCAAAAACAAGAGGATACGTCTCGTCAGGCTGCTCGCTGTGGCCTCCGAGTCTCGAGAGCCTCTTACTCAAAATCTCAGGTAATGGACAAGTTTAGTATGACGTCATAACTTCAACCCTGTTTAGCAAAAAGGTATCTATATCAGATGTGACTGTAGATACTATTCAAGTAAATCTGAGTTTACGTGCATGGTCGTTCATCTAACCTAGATGTATCACCATAAGAATATTCATTGTTAGTTCTACTTTTGTTTAACATATTATTGCAAAAGCTTGACATTTGAAAGGTTCTTTCAATATTTATCAAAGTCTGTGAAATCCCATACAAATGAGCACTATGAAGGCCACAATAGAGTATCAGCGTGCAAATGTAAAATTCCCATACATACGTCATCACTAAACTGGTCTATTAATGGATCCTGCAAGCCTATACAAGCGTCGGAGCCACGACGCACAAACTCCTACCCTTCTCCAGCGAGGTTTGAATCGAGAACTGAATACAAGGTGATTGCCAAAACCATTGGCGAATACAGGCAAGGAGGTGCGTTCTGAATTTATAAAATCGGTTATTCTTCAATTGGAAGCTTGCCAAAAATGTGACTTTGTAAAAATATTTGAAATTACACACAAACGAAAAAAAAAAAAAAAAAAGGAACAGACTATGGCATTCTCTGCATTTTTCACACAAAAAGTACTGAAGATGGTAAAAATTGATTCTCATTGGCTTGTTGTGGCGTTATTCACTAATTCGCCATCGAGATCTATGAACTGGTCCATAGACTTGAAATAATAATAATAATAACAGCCTTTATTTTCACTTTTCACATAACTGTACAGAATATTTTCTTGAGTAATAGCCCACTCATGAGCATAGGCCTCCCCGATCTTCCGCCACTTCTCCCTGCTCTGTGCTTGATTCTGCCATGAGGTACCGACTCTATTTACAATTTCATCCCTCCACCGCAATGGTGATCTCCCTTTCGCTCTTTTGTATTCGTATGGGGTCCACTTTGATAATTTGTAGTTCCATTTTTCTGGGTCCCCCCTGGCCATATGGCCTGCATATTTTAATTTTTGTTTCTTTACAATGTACCCTACATCCTTACCATTCGTTTTTTTCTTTTAGTATTGTATTTTTGACCCTATCTGTTAGTCTGATACCCATTATCCTTCTTTCTATTGCTCTTTGGGTTACTTTCAAACCCTTTGTCTGTGTTTTGGTTAGGGACCATGTTTGAGCTCCATATTGAAGTACCGGAAGTGTACAGCTCTCAAGAATTTTAATTCAATTCGTTAATTTTGGATACATTTTTCAGTCCCCAAAAGTTTCTCCAGGCTTTCCTTTCCCTTTCCCTTAGTTCCTTATCAAGTCAATTTTCCATCGATATCATTTGTCCAAGGTATACGTACTCGGTAACTTTTTCTAATTTTACCCGTACTCGGTAACTTTTTCTAATTTTACCCCGTTTAGAATTAATTCTGTTTCTTCATTAATGTTGCTCATATACTTTAGTTTTGCTCATATTAATCTCTAATCCTGATTTTTCACTTTTCTTCCTCAATTCTTCTGCCATCTCTTCTAGTTCCTTTTTGTTCGAACTTACCAATACTATGTCGTCAGAAAGTCCTAAGTTGTTCAAGTGTATTGGGAGAAATATTTCAAAGACCAAGTTGGGAAGGAAAAGTAAGGGTAGATGGAGTGTACTTGAACAACTTATAGACTTGAAAAACTACCTGAAAATTAAAAATTTCAGTAACTTAGAAAAAATGAAATTGAACGAGGAGCGCAGGGAAACGGTACTATGGAGCGAATTGGTTCAAGAGAGGGACTTCAGAGATACCTTTATATGATAGAAAATGGAATTGAAAGAATCTTTCTGCCTCTAACCCATAATATACAGCTTGGAAGTAGAAATTCTCCAAGTCTACCTCCTATTGTATCAAGCTTGGAAGTCAAAATTTTCCAAGTTCAACTCCTTTATAACTCGATTTTTTCCGGATTTCTTTCCTCTTTATTCAACTTCCTTTGCAAAATTGTAAATTTTTCGATATTTAAAATGGGAAAAAGAGTCGAAAAAAGGATGGTGCTAAAATGACTCAGAAGATTTTCAATAGAGATGATGAAAAAATGATTGACCATACTGACTGGAGAGCAACTGAACTAAAATAGACTCAGTCATGAGGGAGTTAGTGCTCGAGAGTGAGAGAGAAGCAGATTACCACTGACCAATCAATAAATTGGAAAAAATTCTATCATGAAATTCTCGAACAAGATGATTAAATAGAACACATACAAAGATAATTTCATTGGTGCAAGTGTGATAGGCACATACTAGGTACCGTATTCAATATATATATTTTTTTTTTTCAACAGAACATTTGAATAAAGTTATTCACTATGAGACAGGAAACGTCGTGAGAAGATTAGTTTGCTGCTGCAGGAACAATTTTCACTTGATGAGCGATATTCCTGGAAATAATATTCACAATCAAGTTGAAAATTTCTCCATAATATTTCTAGCATTAAAGGGTTTCTTCTAGACTTCTCTCATGAAACGTAAATTTCTTCCGTAAAGTTCAACTTTACGAAAAATAAAATTTTCAAAAGACTTCTCTATTTTATACTATAGTCTTCTCCAATTTTCTTAAAATTATAAAATGGTAAATTGGATTGTTTCATCAGAATGGCATTCCTCCAACGTCCGATCCGATCATACAAATCATACTGAGCTTTGTATCAGAGTTGTTGACATATTTCTGTCAGAGCGAGAGTCACCGGATTTACGGAAGGACAAGGTGGCAACACCTACTGGCTTTGATGTGAATGCGCCACTTAACAACTGAACATCAAGATCAAAATAACACCGTAATTTTTTCCACTATCTGAACGAGATGAGAAAAAATAACTTCAACAGCTGGTAACACTGTCGCCGTACTGCGAGCGTAAATCGCATTCATCAAGTCTCATCTAAATCCCCCATACAGTCGAATGTTCGGTATTATTTACGAATGTATAATAAATATTCGTTCCACACGTTTTAAGAAGTACGCCGCTGGTACGCCAATATAGCAGCATAAGCGTAGCATTTCGCTTCATATGCGGTGTGTATTCCATTCCGTATTACTGTTGTATTGAACGTATATATAGCAGAACGGAGGGCGCGCGCATAACATTAAGGTTCGGTATTACAACGTTGCCACTGTGACTCGGTAGCCCAGCCGTCGACTGGTATAAACGGTGGATGAGAGGGAAGGGAAAAACGGCGAAGTGAAAAATGTGAAACGCCGTTCCTTCTTCGTCGCTACGCGCTCACACTCATACACGAGTTAGAGTAATGTACATACGGTAGCGTGCATTAGTACACATCGGTGTATGAGTTGAACGTTTGTGTGCGTGCAGTATGCTCGTGAACGAGAACGAAGTGAGAACTCACGCGCGCCTGGTTCATCGAAAAAGTCGACATTCGACAGGATGGCGCTGATGCCAAGTGGGGCTCGGTCGGTAATATTGTCGCTCGTTGTTACGGATGCCGTCAACGGCGCGAAGTTGTAATGAGTAACTTCCAAATTATGTTGGAGAGAAAAAAGAGCATGTTAAAGGGGAGAGAAAACAAACGAAACCGAAATAAAATATGAGAGAATAAAGAAACATGACTTCTCCAGATAAGATTAACCGAAGTATCAAAATAAAAACACGCACACAAAGATAACGAATTCGTATCCACCTCTCTTCTTCCGTATCCATGTTGTGTGTATCGAAGCCGAAGGTGGAGGTGCAACGAACGTAGCTCATTATGAATGAGGGCGGCGGTATTACAATACAAATGAATGCGCGCGTTTTAAATATGAAAAGAAAAAAAGTTGAGACTGAGGAGAAAATTTGTAGATTCTCAAGTATGTGGTTCATCTCGCATTCGAACTTCGTCAAAACAGAAATTTTCCATTTCGAAGAAATCAATTAATGTGGAGCAAGCTTCTCGCGGAAACGTTATCAAAATACGAAGACTGTTAATTTCGAACTGATATCACATTTCAAATTGTACCGAACCTCTACTCGCAGTAGCCGAGCAGAGCCGGAGGGAAGGGACGGGTGAAGTAACTCGACACGAAGAGAAATGAAAGTATCATACCAGGAAACAAAAAGATATCATTCACAAAACAATTAATATTCCACATTCATGCATTGATGTTCAATGTTTTTAGTAAATTTACGTCTCTTCCAAGAAAATTTCTCCAGATTTTCCTGTTTCGTCCGTAGGAATTTCAGACTCATATTTCTTCTGAAATAATTTTCCGAGAACCTGTTTTTCTATAAAAGAACAGAAATTTAACACGGCCGTTCAGATTTTAAAATCAGTATTCATCGGATCAATTTTGCACACGTTCTAAATCCAGATATTCCCTTCAAACATGAAGATACACGCAATCTGGGCTCTTTATATTTTGGCTCCTTACAGTGCTGTACAGTAATACAAAGAAATAAGGTCAAGGACCCAAGACAAAATAGTAAGCTGAGTGGATTACACGCACTCCATGTAAGTGCACGTTTGAAGAATATTTCATCCACAAATTTTACGCGAACATCCTAACTCAATGGAATCCAAGTTACACATCAGATTGAGAATGATACAAATACATGACAAATAATGAGTGATGAATATTAGTATTCTTTAGTCCGTGGTTCCAGCCTGTCGGGAAAATACCTGTAAGCCATTTGGCTATCAAATGTAGCCAATGCTTTTAAATGGGTCATGGCAAGCTTCTGTTGAAGATCATTGACAAAAAGTGCAACAAATGGCAATCTCATCAACCTGTGCCTCAGGGGATTGGCAGCCAATTGGTGAAATTCAGGCTGCCACATGGCAATAATTTTTCCCAGCGAGAGGTGATCATTGCCAGGGTGTTGCCGCCAGCTGACAGCAAAAAGCCAAGAGTTGTATTTTGTACTACGGTTCAGCTTTTCCAAAATATTGTACAAATTACTTGTATACATTCAGCTCTGCCAAACAAAGGGAGAAGGACCTCATTTACTCAAAATGGAGTCTTATCATCAAGTCATTAGCACTAGGATCAGTAACTTAAGCGTCACCTCCGCTTGAAGCACTAGATGTACAAAATTGTACCAAGATAGCATAATTGTACAATAACAACCACCAAATCACGTTTGACATTGGAATCATGTGGTGTGTATCAAACTTTACTCACGTATAATCAAATTTACAGAAAGCTACGTGCCTTCATGCTTCAACACTACTGACGATACAAGAGACCAGCTTTGCAGATATTTGTTTTGGAGATACGTCGGTCACACTTTATAGGGCAGCGTTGTCAGCCAGAGGCAGTATCAAGCTATTTTCTGGCTTCTCTTGGCAAAAGAGGATTTTCACAAAAATTTCAATAATTTATGATTCTTTCGGAGAGTACATTTAAACCTAATTGGAGATTTTGAATGTTCAACCGACTTAAATTGGCATTTGGGAATTTTTTACATTTGCTCATTTTTTAGATTATTCTCATTAAATTGCAATAAGAAGTAGACTTTTTCTTTCTCTGTCCCTCATCTTTCCCCGGTGTATCTAGGGTCGACACCAGACAATGAAGATGCTATGAAGAGAATTTTAGAGCCGTTGGTCTAACCGGCGAATTTGATGGAGGTTTGAGATCCAAATAAGCGAGTCGTCATTCATTACACTTTTCCAACGTTCGATGAAGAATCCGCCTCATAGGCTCATCGCTCTCAATGTATGCGTATTAATGAGATCATGATTCAGTTTGGAAAAAATATTCCGCTCATCATCCTCAGGACATTTGATAGTACATACTGTGTTTAGTGGAATAAATGCCAAACTAATGGATGTTCCATCGGATTTCTTCCATTTCAAACAATCTTGATTACTTGAATAATATTACAAACTCAAGAGTTTTAAAAGATGGAGGAATGAATGCTGTTCAGGGATGTAGTTACAGGGGGGAAAGGGGACGATCAATCGACAAAATTCACAACTCTTTCTAACCTCTTATTCACAATTAAATCAAGTCGGTGTCTATTTTGATCTATGTTGCACAAAAATTCCACACGGTTTGACGAAATCAATCATCTTTGTGACGGAACTCTTCAGACTCCTACCTATACAAATGCTGGTTTAATCGATAATGATCTACCAAAGATAATGGTACAAACATTACATTGATTAGAATGACTAACGACAGGCTCTCACAACGACGATGATTCGAACTCGTAGCCTATTCGCTTCGGTTACTGTTTTCTTTCCATTACTATTCTTGGACATTTTCCATAATTTTATCGTACTATTTCATCTTCTCTGAGTCCGCTGTCAACTTTGTTCTAAACCATCATTCAAATTTTTATTCATTTTTAGAAATTTTTATAGATTAAATTCTCTTCAATATTTTCGTCTCATATCGTTCTCCCACAAAGCATAAAAGCATAAAAAATTATAATTTATTCTTCTTTTTTTTTTCCCCTCACAATTATTCAAATTTATAGGTTATTCTGTATCACTATCGATTCCTCCAACAGAATAGTTTTGTCCAATTTTTAAATTCAAGGACTTTCAGTCGAGTTTGAAAAGGGAACTAGAAATTACTTCTCAAAAATAGTATTCTACTAAAATAATTTGGATTCGAAACATCACCATACAACTTAGCTGATTCAAGATGTTGGCAGAAGTGACCTTTGAGGGATGAAAACGGGAGCCAAGAAGTTCAGGAACTATTTGTATCGTGCCAACAAAATGTCAGCGTCAGGTACACTCAAAACTTTTCATGTAACTCTTGATTAACCAGTTGGCCACGAGGTACTCCAGAAGAAGCGTTACGAAGCGTCAAGTTGAAAGATGCTCAAGAATATCGACATTGATCGAACAACACTGTATACAAATTCTACAACCCAGAAAACTTTACCAAGTCTGAAGTTACACATCTGCAAGTCCAATTTCTCAAACATATGATCGCCTTTAAATTCATGATTTTTGCGCTCATCATCCAGAAATTAGCAAAGTTCCGATAGATGAAAGCTAAAATTGGCTGGCACCAAAATCACAAGAATTTCATCGTGAATTCATGCGTGAAATGTACAGGATAACTTCCAGTCCAACGAGGGTTACATCAGGAGAATAAATATCTTAATTCAAATGATTGGTCTTAAAACAACATAATGAAGGCGGTTTTGATATAACGCAACCCATTCTCTTTTAACCTTCAATCTGGAGGTCAGTTCTAATATCAGTTGGAATTATATGAAGTTTTCACGTATTATTTATAACTAGTAAACGGTCCGTCGATTATGATTTTGACAGAGCGATCTTTCGATTAAAATAATTAAGGACATGCACAATTATTATTGTATTTTTCGACAGCCGGTTTCGAACCTTATATCTGATTTATCTTGAGGTACGTACTAAATTTGACGGAGTAAGATGACGATGACTAATTAGAAGATTCGTTGAAAAACAGTTCCCCCATCATTATATATCCGGCAGAAGTCGAAAATTTATCAAGTCCCTGATCAATACAGCTCCTCAAAATAACGAGAATGTAATGCTTCATACACCAATTTGCTTAGCCCCTACAATGAGCCAGATATGCAATGTTTCAAACACCATCCTTTCAATGAATTCCAAGTCCCGCAAGATCATGAGCGACCAGAGATAATATTGCCACAACAAATACCTCCACAAGAGAATTTTAGCAAAGAAATGCTCCAGGGAATCAACATTCTAATAAGTGAAACGTAATCATCTTCGAATGAATTTACCTCTCAATGAGAAAAAAATTGTAATTTCTGTAAAATTGTTAGGATCCCATTATTTTACTGTCCATGTAAAATGGTTTTTTCAGAAGCTTGTCTGGATAAATGAACAAAAATTTCTGGCTTTTGAATTTCAAATTGGAGAAAAGTCAATTTATCTTCTGGATACTCCTACCTACAAAAGAAGGTATTGGGTCAATTTTTTTAAAAGTACGAAGCTATGGAGAATTAAGTACGAAAAAGTTATTTCCAAATTCCCTTCTAATATTTTCAGACAACACATTTCTCTTTTACATTATACGGGTATACTGGAAAAGCTAGAACCAGAGTATAAATTCGCAAACGGTTTTTGGCGCCAAAAATTAGTAGCGTCGCTGATCGGCTAATTGACGAAGGTAGAAAAACATAGAAGAATTTACGTACTGTACGAGTAACTAACTCATGCTCAAGCAATAAATAATTATGTCAATGATCGTAGCGAGGTTGAAAAGAAAATCACTTTTTTGTTTCCCATGACTGTTGAGTGCTACCGTGTAACCTCCAGATGACGTAATAGCTTCTCGTACAACGACCAGACCTTCATTATTTTTCAAGTTCAGAATACTGCACTGCATGAATATACGCAGCGTACACTCACACGAATCCACAATCGGCGAACCCGGCATCGGCCGCGCCATACCATCGTTCGCGTTTGTCTCACCCGGCACTGATAAGAAACTACACTACTACAACGCTTTTACTACTACTACAAGACGAGGGAATTCCACACGAGAGGTCGCTGGTCGTGACCACACTAGGAAGTGATAACCAGAGAGCAACGTCGTGATAACGAAACCGCTCAGTACGTAGTCGGCGGGTAGGTCTCGTCCGTTTTCACAATACTTTTCCACCTCACTTACAAATGATAAGAGCATTCATTCATTCATTTATTCATTCTCGGCACATAAGGAATAGAACGAAGCCTCCGTTTGAGGTTTCTTCGATTTATTTTAGTCTCTAAATAGAGAAGTTCCATTTCAGGATAAGCAATTTCCGCAGCTTAGGATGAATTATTGATTTTCGAGTCTAAAGAAAGAATAAGAGCTATTGATACGAAATGAACGAGTTCGACAAGATGTACAGCGGAAGCTGAATACTAAAAACGTGATTTGGGCTGTTTCCAGATGAGGATACCGTCGATTTTAAACCTTCGAATTTGCACCTTTCTTCACTAGTCAGCCTACCGCAGAAGAAAAATAAACTTTCAATTTTTCAGAGCCCTCTAACTGAACGATTTTTCGAAATTGATAAAAGTTTAGAAAAATGATGGACGTATTGCTGCGATTCATTAATTCTCGTAAGTAAATGTATCTCCTAACACAAGGAAAGCAGAGATGGGCTAATCGAGAGAAAATAACTTTTTTGCAGCTTGAAATATTTTTTTCAATCAACTGGAAAAGAGCACCAACACATTCAAGGGTTTCTGCGATTCCTAAGGCACAAAACATTTTTGATTCTTGAATTTTTTCATACTAGGAGATTGCAGTGGCTCAATTCGAAAGAATTTTCAGAGGACATTCTTTTCAACAATGTTCTGAAAAAAATATTCAACAAGTCCAACTGCCATCTCATTCCAATGTTAGAAATTCTATTTCGAAGGTTCCTCACAATGACTTGTTTCGGATTTTATATGATTTTTGAACATATCTCACCATAAAAGAAAAGAGTGAAATAAAATACGTGCTCAAGAATCTATTTGAAGTAACAAAACTCAGACGAAACCTATTTTTTTTTCATTCAAGCCCATAATCCAAAAGGGGGGCTAAGCCTTTCTTAGCTGAAAACAGATTTCCGGTAAAAAAAATTAATACCACGCTGAATAAAGAAGACAGGTGTGGAAGGTTCGCCTTTTTTGACAGAAGTTACATCACCTACTAAAAAAAATTGAGTCCGGCTACGAGCCTGCTACCTTTAGAATATTCTGAAAGTTTTTCATCTCGTGATCTCCTTTGATACGGAAGAATCGCCAGAATATCCATATTTTAGCCAGCGATTAATTTAATTCCTTCAACGTAAACCTTCCACTGCAAGGCTACAATTTGAGACCACTCGACACTACTAAAATTGTCATCAATTTTTCTCAAAATCATTTGATTGCAAAATCTCGACGGGCAAACAGACTCGAATTTCAAATGAAATTTTCCAATATTTTTGTAGAATTTCCGTTAAGTTGATTCAAGAGAAACATGACGGAAAAACTGAAGATTTTGATGATCTAAAGCAGCCTAGTCAATTAGGATTTCAACAAAGGGAGATACGAGCAGAAATGTTGCTCGTAAGTAAAAAAAAATTCAATCTCGTCTCACCTCTTTCATACTACCCCATCAAAAAGAGGAAAACGCTGGAGCTTGGGGGAATCTATCACCCCCTCACTCTCCAAGAGAAAAGAGAAATACAACGGCAGATTTGATAGATTATGGAATTACGATTCAGTCACTTTCACAAAACCCTTCAGAGATTCTTCAACCTAGGGTGCGAGAGCTCGAACTACTACAATCTACGTATACTTGTCAACCTATACAACCTTGTACCACATGAGATACACATAGGTCGAAGAGATGAAAACTGAAACCCATTCAAGTTGATAGAGGCAGGGGTACAACAAAAAGGAACACTCGAAGATTAATTATACAACCTTAATTAGAAATGCCTGTACATGAGGAAAATGAGAATGAAAAATTGTGCTCTCGTACAAAGTACCTCCCGCCACTCTCAGAAAAAATTTCTGTTCCGAGATAAAGAATGTAGGATGCCCCTAAAGATACGGAGGTACACATGGGTTGGGGAAATGAAAATTGAAACTCGTCTCAGCGATCGATGAGTAGATTTGTAAGAAGTTGAATTGTAAGAGGTTGTCGATCTTATTGGAAGATAACGAAGTGATCGAAATGTAGAAAGTGCGTCGGAATATTCAACAGTTTTTGGTTTTTCACTTATTTCAAAATCCAGTTTGATTATTCTCTCATAATGTACTAATTCTATCTACTTAAAATTCAAAAATTTAGAATTATGGCGAATTCAAGGAATCAACTTTGATGTCGAAATGAGCGCACAAATTCTCAAATATTCCTGACTTAATCAATGAAGCGGAGTATAAAACTATTTCTCTTTTTTTTTCAGGAAATTTCCTACGAAGATAACAAATTAGAAGAGAACAATATCAAGTTTATAGAGGATGAAGATGTAAAATTTTTGAATAATATAATGCAGTGAGTACACAACCAATCCCTTCTTCAAATCATACAGCTCGCATTCGTCTATGAATACTACATTTTAAAATGCGTCATTGTTTGATTTGCGGAGAGAAATGACGAAGACTGCCCAATTTTGAGAAATAGACGAAAATATTCTGATTATGAAGTCATCTACGCTCGAAGGATGTAAGACTAAGAGATCATTCAACGAGAAACTCTGATAAAAATTTCCGTTCAAGTTCAATACACTGCAAAGCAATCACAACGATTTTCAGCATCACTCAGTTATCTGGTGTCACTCGCAATACTCGTATCATACGAACGCGACCTCCTGATCACACCTAAATTCAAATTCTGAGTCTTATCAAGGATGTAGTACTCCTACAGTTTGAGCAATACAGTGAGACGCGGAAGAAACATTGTCACGTGCTCGCTGAAGGTCGTTGCCACGTTAAACGTCCAATAATCCTTAAAACGTATCATGAAAGAACTAAAGGACAAAGAGGTATGCGCACTCATGTAAACAAACCGTCAGGCAGTCGTTTACGTCTTTATGTACCGGGCTTTCTATTTTTTCTTTCACTCTGTTATCAATATAATTCGTATGATTTTCTTCGGAGTCCTCCAAAAAACGAACAATCGCAGCAAAAAATTATAGCACTCACGTGAATGCAATGTTCAATTTACGACTCCGAATTTTTATAATACACAACCTCACAAATATCCTCAATAATTAAAAGACTAAGTTGAATACATTTATCATCTGAATATTGAACACAATAAAGGATTGAAAAGAAAAAAAATTCCTCCAGATCTTAGCCACACGATATAAAAATAAAAAAGAAAAGGAAAATCGGGGATAGTTCAAGAAACGATCTAGCTCAGGGAGATAGATAATATTCTGGCCCGACCAATAATTTTCAACAGAGTACCTTACTGATGGATTAATTCATATCAACCGAACGAAATATTCAATTTCTTCAAGCATAAGATTTACATCAACTTTTTTAAGGGGGAAAAAAAAGTTTCTCTTCTTTAATTCAGCAAAATTCACGTAAGCCCATAACGAATAACAGACTCATACAAGAACAGATCACCGAAAATTGGTAAACAATATTGTGATGTTTTTGAAATGATTACAATATAATTCTAAATACGTATAGCATTTATGAATGAGTATTTCTTACCTTCACCCATCCTCCTCTTGATGTTACCAAGAGGTACAACAAATAAAGATCAAATTCTTTGCCATTGACGCAAGGAAATTTCCGGATTGGTGTCCTGCAAAACAATTCGACAAAAATTACTTTTCAGCAAGAATATTTAAATCATGTCTCTTCTTACGATGAAATGTTTGGATTTATCTATGTTGAAAAACACTTATGAAGATCAGCTCTATTGTAGCCTTAATACACCCTAATGAATAATTCAAATTTGAGGTCTCCTCTTCAAATTCAGGAATAGGATGCGCAGAAGGAACATTCGAGCTACAAATTGAAATAATGATCAGACAGTATTCGATCGAACACACACTACGTGATCACATTTGAATCGATATGAAGTAATTATCTCTACTTTCG
Source organism: Aspidiotus destructor (assembly GCA_035079395.1). NCBI lineage: Eukaryota > Metazoa > Arthropoda > Insecta > Hemiptera > Diaspididae > Aspidiotus > Aspidiotus destructor. Next base: position 368,879 of record JAVHKZ010000003.1, on the reverse strand, counting down.
AAACAACAATCAGGGGAATAATAAACTGAAATCGTCCAATTTGTAGTGATTCAAAAGCTTCAAAAGTGATCACATATTGCCATGTACGAGGATACTCAGCGCTCGACTGGTAAACTGAAAAATCCTCTTTTCGACGATGCATCATATAACTTAGATTGCACTGATATTCTATTCAGTGTCCCAAAGATCTTGTAAACAATAAATTCTGGCACCCGAGCCTAATGAAATTGGTGAAATCATTACACAACTCAAATCTCTCAGGGAAAATGAAACAGTGAAATAACGGGTGAGGAGGGAACGAAATACTGCTGAGATGACCAGCCAGCTGAATTGAATTGCCACTCATATGGCTTGAACTAATGACCAGAGATGATTTTTTCCAAATCATTTTGAATATTAACGAAAAATGATAGGATAAAATGTCAACTAACCCGCGTGCTTCGTGAAAGTGTTTCAGATCTTGAATGAAGCGTTCTCGTTCTCGTTGATACACAACCGGATCTTTTTTAAGTATATCGGCCATAATGCAGCGTCAATGCAATTGTCAAGTGAGTACACGAGGATTTAAGTCGCGTGTACTCATCTGAAATAAGGAAAATATACGATCACGCACCAACACAATTAACGCGAGAGTCCGTTATCAGACACGAAATACAAATAACGTGTATTCAGCGCCGAGAGCTGAAGGGTTCGAGTTGCTGGCTACTAGGGCTGTACATGACGCATCCGAACGTTTATCATACACTTTCACAGCATTTTATATTCTTTGATCATCAATATTACTAAATTTCAAAATCTAATAAGCATAATTTATTTCCATAATCGGAACATAGAGAAGCGAACGAACAAGGTGCTACGGCGAGCTATTTACGAAACATACAAAATGGCGGCACAGATATAACACAATATTTAGTTGAAAAATTTGAAAAATCCTAAAATCGTGCGGCGGATTACGCCGCTATGCGATGGCGAAAACTTATTTCTAAAAGCGAAATATCATCCACAAACACTCCACAAATTTTATCAAAATACAAAATAGCTAATCAGGATCGTAAGTCGAACGAAGTAACCTAGTCCATTTCTCGGCTACACAGCGTTACACGTACACACACATTTACACACACGAACGTACACATACACAAATTTATTTTAGCCAACATTTAACGTCAATACGATGTTACCACTACATCGGCGTTAAAAGCACTGAAGGATGTAACCGATTTGCATCGCAGAAACGTCTGTGACAGAGGAATTATTGCGAAGGGATTTTCGGTTGGTACGAAGAAATTCGAAACGTTACGAAGAGAGAATTTTTTCAAAATTTTTGGGCAGGTAGGTACGTTTATTTGAAGTCAGTATCGTGTATGTATCGGATTGACCAGGAAGCAAAATGTAATTGAAATTTTGTACTTTTCTTAGATGGAGTTTTTACGCAGTGTGAAGTGGTATTCTGCTCTAATAAAATTGAGAAAAATAAGAATTTACAAAACGATAAACAAAGCTCAGAAACCATTATCTAACAATTATAATTATTTGAGATTTCTGATTTTCAGATTATTCGACCGCTGAGTTTAATTATTCGAGCACGATACCTTAATCATAGTAAAATTTCTGTTGAATAAATTTTCAATTTTTCCTTGTTTAGAAAGGTTACCGGGTTATTGAGCACTATGCTGAATTATGGCCATGTTCAATGAATCATACTTACCTATTTTCTACCTCATCACACTGCGGTGAAAAGAGAGATGATTTTTTTTTAAACTTATTGTTGTATTTTTTTTTTTTTTAGAAAAATGATGAAATATTGACTGTACAGCTCTTTGAAATGAAGGCAATATCATTTTAGTTTTCATAAATTTCATCATATGTCAAGATGAGAAGTGTCGAGTTTGAAGACTATGAACATTTTTTTTTCCCTTTCTTTGTATACAATAGCCACTTCAGACGATTCCTGGTACTTATAAAAAATTCAGAAATGAGTTTTCCAGGTGTAACCGTGAATTTGATCGCGTAGCTATTCGTAAATTAATTTTCTCTATTCCTCCCACTAGAATCTAGTCAACTGAGAATACCAATTTAAAAGTGCAGAATAAGAACAGCATGGATTAAGAGATGACCGTTTTTCTATACCTAGTTTCTGAAGTAACTAGACTATTGGTTCTTTCATTATGAAGAATTTTACTTCTACTTTCAATTTTTCTGGTGGTACATGTATTATGATAGAATTATTTCTCAAATATTTCTTACAATTTCTTCTCAACTCGTAGTTTAATGTAGTAACTACCTTTATAATTATTATTCTATACGCAGGCGATTGACTTCGAGGTAGTCAAACGCTGATGGTGAGTTACTTTGTTTGTTTGTGTATCTTTTTTTTTTGAGTTTCTGTTCATTTTCTGTTTTCATAATACCTCTTTGAGTCTTATTATACAAAAAAAAAAAAATCAAGATATTCCATACTTACGGTCTATGATTGAAAATCATCATTACTCGATAGGTATCATTATTATTTATAATTTTTCTATTAGTGCACTTTTTAGGATTTTTATCAACTCCCCTGGACTTGTATAGATATCATTTTGAGATTATTTTTTTATGAAATGAAAAGCTCCCGTTCCATGCAGTTTAATAATGAGAAACAATTTTTTTTTCGCTCTTGTTATTATTCATCCTCTAAAATTGTCGACTTGTTGATGCTCTGATAGATTCTGGACAATATACCCAGAATTATTTATGTGAACATTTTTCAGCCGTGGTTATTGTTTTTACGAAATTGTCACTCTAACGTTTAATAACACATGATGTAAAGTACAACCCCGTTGCGCGAATTTGCATCCAAATGAGGAATCACGCGACAAGATAGACCTTGTGACGGTAATAATGTGTTAACAAATTACTGATCAGGGTGTGGGGAAAATTTTACAATTTTGTCGTCATTGAAGGAATACGATAATTCATCATGTGTTATTATTGTTGTTGAGCTTATCTAAAGAGTAACGAGTATTCATTCAGTTTCTTGTTTGAGGGTTGGAAAACGACGCTATCAAATTTCCGCAAATTGAAAAATATAATTTCAATTTTTTTTTTATCTTTTCTAGATTTCTATAATAATTGTTAACCACATCATTTAATATCAATTAAAAATCTAGCCAGAACCTTTAACACTCGCTTGTGTCTTTTACTTTTTAAATCTTGGTAAATAAGTGAGCACAACATTTCATCGGAAGTATATTATTTTGGTAATAATAATCATTTTTGGCTTTATTCAAATAGTACGTAAACAGGTACAACAGAATTCCCTTACAAAATGTCACATTTTTGAAAGCTTTTTTTTCTTTCTTTTAAATTCTATAATTTAATTAGTATCTTAACCATACATTCTAATTGAAGACAAAAATGAACATTTAATGTACAATATTATACTTTGAATACGAAGCCAATCCGCACATGATCGTTTGAAGCAACAACAAAATGTGGCGAACTGACAATAAGAATTATCAAGCCCATTACAACTGTTTCTTATTGACTGCAAAAGAAATGAACCTCAACATTCAAAACTTAGGAATGAATAACGATGGATCGATCAAAATATAACAAATATCATCTTTCTTTTCCGTCCTGACTTCCCTACATTACAGGGAGTCTGCATTTTCCCTAATTTTTTTTCTTTCCATTTTTTTCTTTTTTCTGTTCAAATACATACTCGCTTTTATCTACCGAAACGAATTTTCAACTTCTGCAGACCTATAACAAAATATAATACTTATAAAGAATATTTACAATTTTAAGTTAAAAAACAACCGGCCCCCCGAAAAAAAAATAATAATAGTAATTATAGAAGTAATTATAATAATACTTAATGATATTTATAATAATAATAATAGTAATAATAATAGTACCTATTGATAATAGGCCTCATAACAATAATTGTAATAGTAATATTAATATCACAGCCATATAATATTGGTGGAATTTTTCCTTGAGCTTTCGTTGATTACAGCTGGAAGTTTGGGTTATTCGTCCGCCAACCTGTGGCTTTTGGTCCAAATTTGTATACTAAGCGGCGACCTTCGACGGGTAATAATACTTCACTTTTGTAATAATACCTATGAAATCAATCATCACATACGTTTACAAAAATGTTGAAAATTATGATGGTCAAAGATATTATCAGAAATTTTTGCATTTTTTTTACAGCAAACCTGTTTTAGGAAGGGTTATTGGAAAAAAACGTTCGCTGTCATTTCCACCTATGTATATGAGAGAGGAAGGCATTTGGAAAAATTTAAACCAGACGCTCGATCCTAATTAATATTCAAAATCAAAATATCTCCTGTTCGCCTCAACTAAACAGAGTAGCAAATAAAAGAGACTGAACTAAAAATAGAGAGCGAAGTAAACTGTGAGTTTCATTTAGAATGTGCTCGAATAAACTAGGCCTATTATTCTATTTCTTCATTGAAACTCTGACGGCAAGTTGTAGGATACCGAGTTATACTATAACCCAGAGTTAACTCTGTATTGTAAAACTAGACCTGAAGAACAGATTTTGTTTGCACTCAGTTACATAACACCACATACCTCATAGCTCTGCTAAATTTTTCGTAATTCATATTTGCGTTTCCTTTGATTGAACCCCATAATTTGGCTACTTTATCACTTTCAACAAATCGAAATTTTCCTTCTTCATAATTGTCCCAGCATATGTACTTCGGACAATATTTTTCGCTCAGCAATAAATCTCGTATGAATTCCCATAACCTGCCCAATCTTTGTTCTAGAAAGATATAAAAAATATTAATTCTCAGTATCTTGAAAGAAAAAAAAAAAAAAAAAAAGAGAAGGAAATAGGTTTTTAGTCTTTTTCTACCTCACAAATTAATAGAACAAAACAAAATCATCTCTTTGATGAATACATAAAATGAGGAATGATGATTATATGATAATGATTTGGTATTCAGTAAAGTCGATGAATACCTGACTGCTTCCGGCGCTTAGCGCCTTTTGGTCGCCCAGGTTTTTTCTTTTCAGCTGCATTTTCTTCCTGCTTTGAGACGTCATCTAGAAGTAGAAAAAAAGAGGCAACATAGTGATTTCAAGTTAGGTACAATGAACTCAGATCTCAGAGATAGTTTTTCGTGCACGAAACACTCCATAGAGCAAAGAATATACTTGTAAGCTTTAATTCTGAAGTAGACCGTTTGGTAATCAGTAGGAGATAATCAAGAATATTCAACGGAATTAAGAATGAGCATCTCTTAAGAGAAGAATCATCCGGTGTAAGATCTGGTGAAAATATTTTCTCTATCGCCTATCAGTCTCGGATTTTAAAAACGCAACACTCCAATTCATCGCCAGATAAGACATTACTATACCTACAGCTGTTCTGTAACCCAAATTACAGTCCAAGTTTTTGAGGAACTTATTCAAGTTAAAGGAGTAAAATAAGTTGGACGTTTGGTTTTTTTTCCCTTAGGTATCTTCAAAACAGTACAACTCAAAAAATATTTTAGACGGATGTTGATCGTTGCCCTAACAAAAAAATTTTCATTTTATGTCAGCAGCTGGAAAGCTACTGATTTTGGCACACTTTTCAGTACCTCAAGCAGCTGATGAGCTGCTGAAGAGCTACTGTTCAGCTACTGAAACGCACATCATGTTATTCTCCCCCCCCCCCCCCCCCCATAATTAATGATATGCGTTTCAGTAGTTGATCAGCAGCTCTTCGGCAGCTTATCAGCTGCTGAAAAACTGTGCCGAATTCGGTACTTCTTTTCAGTAGCTGAGTTAGTCAATTTTTTTGATAGGGTGGAGATTTTCAAGGAGGATTTTTCGCGTATCTTTTTCCAGCGATAAAACTGATTGATAACTGACAGCTTTTTTTAAATACCTCGAAAGCAATGATTCAAAACTTACTTACTGTCTAAAAAGATAAGAAAAACCTATTATAAAAAAATAAAAATCTAACGAAGCATCCTCCTTTTTTTTGTACCAAGTTATTCCTAAAATTTCGAGACACTCTGGGTCAATGTTCCTAGGATTAAACTGAGTTGAAATTCTAATTAAGAATTTTTATAGTCCAATTTCCAGCAGAAAATTGAATTACTACGCAGTCGATGATGAAAATCTTTAAATTTAGACGAAGTTAAACTGTCCAACTTTGGCCAGTTGACTTTGACTCTTGTTTAAAATCCATGACGGGCGTCACGTTTTTTAGTACAAGTGCCCTCACTCATGTTTAAATTTCAAAACCTTGAAATAAATTACCGATTTGTTTTGAAAAAATGTTCAAATTGGCCTTAGTTAATCGACTCAACCACGACAGTGAATTTAGATCGATATAATACGAATATAAGTTTCTCTGATAGGCTATTTTTTTTTTGACTAGAAATTGACCACAAAAATCAGTTGTTTGGAGTGGAAATTCAATTGAAATCAGTGGAACGTTTTTTTACTGTCTACTTATAGATAGGTAGTTATATAGAGTTATAGACCATCGACCTGATATCGATAAATGCGTGACTTTGTATGTATTGATGTCGATCTGGTTCATTAAAGAAAGAAAACTAATCGGGTAACATCGAATTACCTCTAATTTTGAGGGACTAATTTGTTTCTTTCTAAGCATGTGAGAATAAGTACCCGCCGGGAAAAATTAATGTCATATAGCAGCCTGAATTTTGCCAATTGTCTGCCAATCCCATAAGGTACGGGTTAATGAGATTGTCATTTGTTGCTTTTTTTGTCAATTGTCTGTCAATGAGCTCTGACAGAAGCTTGCCATGACCCATTTAAAAGCATTGGCTACATATGGCAGCCAAATGGCTGACAGGTATTTTCCCGACGGGAAGGTGAATTTTGCGAATTATACGAACTTACTTATACTAGGCAGAGGACACTGACTTTCAGTCAACATCAAAGACACATCACTCGGAACATCTTTGTAGTCTGTTTGAACGGGTAGCACTGAAAAACAAATACAATTGATCTTATTTTGGATCTGGTGATACACTGAGATTGCGATGCTATGAATACTTAAGACTCCCAAAACCTACAGAAAGAGTTCTCGGATGCTGCCTCAAAATTTCTCTATTCAGGAACCACAAGAATGGTGCAATGTTGCTCAAAGGAAAAAAACCCTCCCTCGCCTCTACCTGAATACACCTCTAGGAAAGTATTTTCAATGCAGATAATTTTTTTGTCGCGAAAAATAAGAGTCGTCGGTTTGAAGATCCACCGTGTAACAATTATGTATTGATTACTCTTCATTTTTTTTTCTTTTTTTTTTTCTTTTTTTCTCTATTCAAGAGCAGTAAATCAACCAAATTTTTTTCGACGCAAAAAACAATAATTCGAGTGGGATTTCCATTACTCTCGCTGTCATTAATTTGCTTTACTTTTTATATGCATCATTTAAATACCTAGAATACGGCAGGTAGGTACTTACATTGGTATAAATTAGATACAGAATTTTCAGCTCGAAGACACGTTTGCAATTTATCGTATAGAAATGAACCAAAAGTTGAACTATAAGCTATGAAATCAGACAGAGTCATGGAAGATAAAGCTAATCCATCAATTTTGTGGAAATGTTCAAAAGCTACGTTTCGTTCTGGATCGACGCCGAAGGGAATCAGCGTAAATTTGAGCCACTGCAAAACATCAGTACACGTCCACTGTTTGACTGGCACGTCTTCCCATCCTTTACTTGAGGATGTATCTGAATTACAAAAAACGAGTTTTTAAAGTTAACATTGTTTGATACGATGGTACACACCAAAGAAAGGGAGGTGATCAAATTATAAAACTAACCACTATTTGTGCCGGGTGAAGAGACTCCTTCATAAGGTTCTACTGGGCACTCTTGTACATTATTGTCACATGGTGTTTGTGGTCCAGACTTAATCGTCGAATTGGCCGACGAATTTGAGATGAAGGAACCGTCATCAAGCGTGGTTAGTGCTTGGATAAAACTTGGAATATCTTCATCCCACATCTGCGTAAAAGAAAAAGGAAACGCAACTTTGACTGTATTGTACATATTTTTTATAACATTTAATTTATTGAGATTCTCATACTTAATAAAAAATAAGAAAGTTAATTCACTTCAAGTTCGGTCTTCACTGAAAAGAAAGAAAAAAAATGGAATCGGCGTGGAAAAACATTTTTTAGGATTGAAAAAACTCTCGGTTCGAAATTTTGTCGGACTAGGAATGTTTTTTTTGAACGAAATCTCGAAGAATATTTCGAGTCTGAAAAAATTATTTTCATTTTAGATCGTATTTCTTGGAGTAAAATTTTCCAAGTTCAATTTAAAACAATGTAGTAACTTCCTGTAGGACTTTACCAAATAATATTTCATTTTTTTAAAATTATCAAATGAGTAGATCTCTACTCGAAAATATCGCATCTCAGGCCCGTAGCCAGGTCGTTTTAACAGGAAACCTATCTTATTGGGTGGTCTTTTTTGAAAAAACGTCAGCTTTCCGTCGTCCGGCCGGCGGCGAGAAGAGGTCGGAAGGCCCCCTCCTATCATCTATAGCTCAAAAGTTGAATTTTTTCTAGTCTTGTCACTAGTATAAAACCGGTATACAAGGAGGAGACCTGGCTTAGTTCAAGCCTAACATACTGTATGCTGACTTGACTCCGTCATTGAGCCAGATATACAATGTTTGAACACCGCCCCTTCAATGAGTCAGATATGCAACGCTTCAAACACAATGAGACTCAGAAGAGGCGCTTCCAAAATACCACATAAAACAGGTTCCCTGCCAACCCCTCATGTAACTCGTTAAAGAACCCGTGAATTTTCCTCAGGGGAGGTTTATGAAATTTTAGGGGAACATGCCTCAATACTATCTTCTTCCCCGATAGTAACGAGGAACTTCACTAAGGGGGGGGGGGAGAAGAAAGTGCGACGCTACCCGAGCCTCTCGTATCTACAAGCAGTCTTAAAACAAGCTTAATCTGCTGGGCACTTGTCTTCTGCTTTCAATGTACATGTATTAATGCAAAAAACCTACGTGGAGGTAGGATTTATTAGTTTTGTCAGTTAGGATATTGAAACTTCTATAAAATATACGATGAATTTACATTTGAATTTGCAAAACTTTCAACAGCGAAGCTTACCTACTTGATAACTTAATATTAATTTATATCAATATACTTGAACCTGAAAAATATACGCTGTGTTGAGAATGATACTTAATTACTGAAGTGACCCATGTTTTTTTTTTTTTTTAACATCTATGCATTTTTTTTTATTTTTCTTCTCTATTGGTACGAAGCTTTTTTATTGGCTGATGCGTTATCAACTGGATTATGATTCATAAATTATAAATCTTCCTAATGAAAAGAGACTATGTGAGAGTGCAATATTTTTGTTTTGTATTTGTACACTAGTAGCTGTAAAATATAAAATTGTCTAACGCTTGGACTCGAAAAAAATAAAAACGTCGCATAAGGCACTATTTTGTCAACAATATTTAGATTGAAGGTAAATCAATAAATAATCCCAATACGATCCGTATTTTCCCTCATACAGACGTATTTTCAGCCTACCGGCATTTAATTCTCATAATTCAAATTTCTAGACTCAATTCTTGTCCCAACCAGATCACTTTTGATTTTTGAAGTCCAGTGGGTATCCTCTTTCTTCCTATGAAACTTCCATTGAAGGGGTTATTTCTCCCTAGTTTTTCAAATCTAATGTTCTATCTTCGTGATCTTACTTCTCTTTTTACGGCCCCACCAAAAATATACAACTATTTTTAAAAATGTCTCTTTACCTTTTACATTTCACTATGACTTCAGTTCCCAAACAAGAATTATTTGCTCTTAGTTTTGTGTATAGCTCAGCTTCATTACGAGTATTTCAGATCTTGGGAAAATGAACGAGTCAGATGTCCACCTAAACTTATCCTCAGATTCCAAGCGTTAAAGCCACTCTCCAAAGATTTTCAGTATCGCCATTTGAGCATTATTTTGTGGGCCATGGACCGTTTGTCTGGAACTCCCATCTCGGCAATTCAAGAGTCCCGATGCAATTGCGAGAAAAAAAAATTAAACAAGAAAACAAGACTGAGTCGCCGTGTGCTTAGACTATATAGTAACATAGAACGCCGAAACAGTACATGAACGACGTAATCAGTTGTTGGAAGACTGGAGGCAAGAAATAAGACTTTTGGGTCCAGCATAGACATTTCTGTTACCGCCGGGGTAAGGACAATTACAGACCACACCCATTGATACGTATAACGCCGTAGGACCCAAAAAGCTTATTTTATCTCCAGTGTTCCGACGTACTTCCTATCACTTTTGGCGATCTACGTTACTATATGGTCTAAGGCCATACGCCTTCCCTCTTGTTCCATTTTCTCATTGACTGTTACGTAAGGGTATAAATTCATTTTTTCTTTTCTTTCCAAAGATCTGCAGCTTTTCTCCTGTCAAGATGTAGAGCTCAATAGCGATCTAGATTTTATCTATGTCAAGATCTGGAAACCGAGAGGTTCACCTATCTGTTCTATTCAGATCTATTAGCTGAGAGATTTGGTTCTTTTTTGCTTGTCCAACAAAAATATACCCGCAGATGAGAAGAAATTGAGTTACTTCGATCAAAAACTATGTGATAACAGTCTTCACGGTCGTAGGTAGGTGGTTCACGAAAATGTGAAAAATTCCATCAAAAAATAAAACTCGCCAGGACTGTAAAGAAATTCTGAAAAAGATTAGCAAAAATAAAATCTAAGGTGACACACGAAGAGTTATTACCGGTGGAAAAGGCATTTGTTCCAGGAGAATTGAATATAAATTAGGCGCCCTTTTGACAGATAACTCCTCTTTATGTACCTCGAGTCGTGATGCCACAACGTACAGTGGCGTATCCAGGATTTCCTTGAGGGGGGGGGGGATTTCCAAAATAGGAGGTCCAAAAAAAAAAGAATGAAATAAAAGGAGGAAATAAATTCTCTCATTTTCTCTTGGCACATACGTTATATACGTACGCAAGAAATATAAAAACCCAAGGGGGGGATTAGGTGGATACGCCATTGACAACGAACCGTTCGGTAGGAAACTTGATTTTTGAGGTTCTTGCCTCGGCAAGCCAAGAGCCAGGGCCGTAACGACCCTTTGGTGGACTGGGTGATCGCCCAGGGTGGCACATAATTTGAAGCAATAAAAATTATTAGGGATGTGAGACTTTCTGTAATCAAACAATACATTTTTTTGCGTATTAAAATTGTTTTCTAATACATGATATTTTTGTGGGCGGGGGCGAAAAAAATTGTTTTTGCTCAGGTTGGTCAAATACCTCGCTACGGCCCTGCCAAGAGCCCCTATGCAACCGCAGTTGAATTACTAGAAATTTTACGTTCTGATTGCTTAGAATTTGAGACGAGATTAGTTTAACTTTTAAATCCCTTGGATTATATTGGGTTAGGTATTTAAGAATTTTTTTCATTTTGTAGGTATGTATCATCATGATGATCCGAAGCATCCGTAAATATTTTTAGAAGAGGAAAGCAAATTATGCTGTACTTAATTAAGAGAATAACTTTTTCGTTCACTTCTATATATCTCCAGTCGTACCTTTCCTACAAAATTGTGAAAAAGCTCGACTATAATTTTTTTCTTCATTTTTTTCCATTTCTTCCAACTCCTATGAATTTATTGAATGGTATTATTACGAAGAGCGTGAAAAAATTGCTTCAGCTTCGAACAATGGATTCAGGATGCGCATCAAGAATTATTATTTGTATTTACAAAACATGAGAATGGAATTTTGCTTTGTGAAGAGAATACAGCAATTCACGATATCTACTCTGACTTCCCTTCCATTTCAAGTGCAGTAGACAGTTTTGACAAGAACATGAAATATTTACATTGGTTGTTAAGATACAATATTGACCTAATTTCAATTCGAACACATTTTATTATCATTAAGACTCAATTTACTCCCCGTTCCCTCTTTCTTCTGCTGGTCTGACCTCGCTTGTCCGGATTGGGATTTAGGCGCGTTGTTTTGCGTAGGTACCTAATTATATTGGGGTTATGATTTTATCTACCTATTAGAATTATTATTTTGAGGATCTGTTACTCGAAAAGTATACAGAGCACTTCGTCCTACCGACGAGGCAATGATTATGTCTTCAGTAATAACCTATCATAACATCTCGAGAATAATTAACTTCCAACTTTTTAACTTTGCCTACCTACTGATTACCTACGCGTCATAGTCTCAAGCCTTACTCTCAGAGGTTTCTTATGGTTTCAGGAATTCTTAAGGTAGATTATGAAGCACTTTAAGGATACTTATCGATCGCCTCCTCAAAAAATAGGAAAATTTAAGTATACAACATGTCCAACTCCGATACTGTCGATTACGTACGACGACACGGAGCGCGAAAAAGTACTGGTGGACATAAGTCATCCTATTTCGAAAACTCACGGGTTCTTTAACGGACTTGAATGAGAGGAGGCAGGGAACTTGTTTTACGAATTTTATGGTGTTTGAAACGTTGTATATCTGGCTCATTGAAGAGGCTAAGCCAATTGGTAAATGGAGTATTGCATATGTAGTTACTTGAAGGAGCTATTTTAATCAGACTATCAGTGCTGCCAGATCTACGGATTCGCAATATCTGAAAAAAGTATAGCTTGGGCTTACACTAGGCTAGGACTCCCCTTGTAGTATACTCGTTTTATACTAGTATATATGATGGGATTTCGACCGAGCTATTGGTGATCGATGGGCGACTTAGAAGAATTTTGACCTTCAAACTATAGGTGATAGGAGAGGGACTTGGAAAATTTTCAGCCTCCAAGTTGTGGCGATAGGAGAAACAAAAATTTTCCAAGCTCCAAGATCATGTTACCTCCCGGACGGCGGACGTATATTCCGGGAAGACCCCCCCTCCCCCCCACCGGAAGCGTTTCGACTTTGTGTTATGAACAGAAGATTGAAAGGAATCAAAAATGTTTATAGGTACCCATACATTGGAGGCATTCCCATAATTGAAAATAGACCTTCGATTCGGCATTTTTTTTCTTTCATTTTCGAATAGGTAATACGATCATATTATTATCAAAATTTTCCTCATACTTTTGCGTGTAGTAGATCATTGTGGGACGTCAGGGCGATTTTAACTTTTCGTTTGAAAACCCAATAATTTACTCATAGATACTCAATCGATTCAATTTCAACTTGGTACTTACAATGTTATCAAATGAAAGCGAATCTGGAAGATGCAGAATTGGCAGGAAATCGTAGCTCGTTTCAGACATTCTGGAAAATGAGTAACAATGACTGGATGAGTGGTTTTGGTTTTAAATTATAAAATAATAATTTGAAAATTCACTCTAGTTTAAAAGAATTCGATGGTATAAAAATTTAATGCCTGTAAATATCTAAGAATTTTGCTGTAGGCTACACCTTTAAATAGTCTTATCGGTTATCGGATTGACTAAATTATCTCTGGACAATTTATTCATTTTTTTCTCTTTCTTTTTTTTTTTTTGCCATCCACCATTTACCAACATACAAACTGCATATTATAGATACGTACAATCAATGGTTGTTACTTTTATAAGTACATTAGAGGTTTAGAAATAAATAGTGTACTGAGTGCCTATAAAACGTTTATATCAGAAAGATATCTTTTTTCTTATTGTGAAATTATTAGTCGTAGACCTGAGTAAAATCTTTTATTCATCATCATGGGCCCGCGGATTGAAGAAAAAAAAAATTGATCGCAATTGGAGAAGAAGAGTCGTCCAAATGATGGTAGATCTGCCTTTTGCAAAAGAAAAACTCAGACAGTCAGACACCTCCTCTGAGCAACATTCAAATCTTGCAGGGACATCAGTGAAAAAATTGATTTTCTATTTGTTTGTATTCAAGAAAACTGTTTCCTTTCTCAGATCTCCTAAACATTCAAGACGCAGACGTATTCAAGAACACCTACCTAGGTATTTTCATGTTGCTAATTATTTACTCTAATAAAGTGGTCTTATTGTCAATAGTCACACCATAAAGGAAAAGAATACTCTCTGCATACAGAATCCTAAAACCGTAAAATGGATACGCAGTCACAATTTTTAAACATATATCTTTAAAAAAAAAAGATCAAAATAATTTCAGAGCTGAGTTTTTCAAACGTTGCTCTCTTCAAAAATTTTGAACAGCTTTTACGTAGCAACTTGAACGTCATTTCCGCGAAATTAGGTCACTGAAGAATCCAACGTGACGAGAGTTGTTAGAAGCGTTAAGCGTTTGTCTGAGAAAAATCTTCCAAGAATTAAAGTGATTCATGAGTATGGAGAGTCTCACAAGAATTTCTTTGCAGGTTTCTTTTCTTTAAAATTGATAAATGCATACGTTTATAGTTTGTATTTTCGTCACCCATTTTTTCCCCCTCCATTTCGAAAATTGAGATCTCCTTATGACGTCATAATTAGATGTTTATCTCTGATTTATGGTCACCAAAAGACTTGAAAAATTGTAAATATTAGTCTGTAAAAAAGATTCACTTCTCAGTGACCGAAAACAATCCGAATTCAAGTGTCGTCTTGATATAGGGTCCTCTAATTCATACACCCCCCAGCTATATCCACGATTCGAATTTTAAGGATTGTATTTAAAATATTATGAAGATACGAGTATAGACATAGAAATTAGAGGAGAAACGTTTATTTACAAATCACGAAGCAGAAGTATAAGTACGAAATAAGAAATGATTTCATGGTATGATGTCTAGAAAAATTCCAAACATGTATCCAAATTGAGACAAAATATAAGCGTGAAAAAGTATCATTAATTAACGTGTACCGTATGTCTTGATTCTATCTAACACACGTCTCCGAGATAGAAGTAAATTCCTCATTACACCTCACAAAATAGGTATATCATTTTCAATATGTAAATACCTGAACTCGAAGAAAACGAACTTATGAAAGAAAATTGTCCTAATCGAGTACCTAGTTTAAATGGAAAGAATTTTTATTCTCATTTTTATTTCGTACACCATCAGGTGTAAATACCCCGTCTTTTTCCTACACTCTCATGTTCACAATTGGATGGTTGAAAAAGGAAAATATAGTTTTCAGAACACTTACCATTGCAGATAAATATGATAACAAAAAAAGTTCAACGACAAAATGTTTCTAATTCATATTTAAAAGTCTGTAATAACGTTATTGTGATTGGTGTTTCACTACAGTCTCAACTGCCCGAAAATAAGAAAATAATAAAAATAATAAGAATAAAATGGTAAACAAGAAAACTGAACGATAAAATATGAACGATCGATAAAAAGCACCACGGAAGAAGAAAGGAAAATGCGGGAAAAACTTTTACCCGAAGTAGTTGTATCGTTAAAAGTTAACGCTTCAATACTAAAACGCAGTAGAAAGGCTTTTCGTGTACAGGGAGGTATTTACAAAATACAATTAAAAAATGTATGGGAAGAAAAAAAAAAGGGTAAAATGAAATAGGAAAAAAAAGGAAAACGAGGAAAAACGAAAAAGAAAAACGGAGAGGGAAAAAAAAAGAAAAAGAAGGCAAAGGACGGAGCGAGGGAAGAAAAAAATTCGATCAATGAGGGGGTGGCTATGTTTCTTTTTTGCGAGGGAAAAACGAATGCGGCGCGCGTACGCGGTTGCCGGAAAAGCAAGGACGCGAGCTTTCACGCGGAAGATGTGTAGCGCGTACGTGAAAATATTGTGGTTGATGGATGAGCGGTGGGTAGAGGTTGAACGGACGAAGAATGAACAAACAGTCAAGGAAGTGGGCCAATTATTTTGGCTCGACGCGCAGAATCGTCACGACGACCTGTGATAGTTGTAGGAATTCTCATCGCGTAGATTTCAGCTTTTTGACAAATTATAAATTTGTTGACGTTCCCTCGTTCTCGTACGAGCGAAGAACGGCAATTCGGAAATAAGCAGACGAATTCAGAAGGTCGATTGTGAGATTCCAAGTTAAGAAAATCGAACTACTAAAAAAAGTCCACGCGAACTTGGTGCCCACTACGACTCATAATCAGGTTTTGAGAATTGGCCCACTCGAATAGAAATGCCTACTCACCGTTTTGAAATGAAAAGAAAAAATCTTTGCTTTTGTGGGTAGCGAGAGCTTGGAAGATCAATTAAAAGATAAAATACCATTAGAGCAGAAGTAAACTTCACAACTAACTATTTCAAACTCTTACAGGATATTCAATGAACTAATTTATTACTTAATTTTGCCCCTCAGGTTTACCTTCACTAGTTGAGTTGTTCCATGTGAATAGGTACCTATTTAAAAATTTTCACATTTTGATGAGAAGTGGTGATAGGAATTATTCAATGTAATTAAAACCATTGAAGAATAATATTATAGTCAATGTTAGGCCTATAACTGAGGAATAAAATAAAATAGCTACCTTTCTTATAAAATGAAAAATCCATACGTACGAAACACGACTCTTGGAAACACAGGACCGTAAAGTACGTAAGAGCACGAAGAAATATTCAGTAGGTATGAAATAATTTTCGAAAACATCAACATGAAATTTTCTTCGTTGATGAATTTAAACGCGAAAGTTAAATAAATAAGTACTCATACGATGTATTAATTTGTCAATAAGAGGGAATGATAATATCGGTCTTATCAACGTTGAGTTATGCATTCATATATGCGATTATCTTACGGGGTATGCGTACACGTATGAATTGAAAAATAAATGAATCAACTTTCAGCTCACTGAAAAATTCTCTCCTAAAGAAAAATGAAAAAAAATTAAATAAGAATTACAAAGTGTAAGAATCCTGTCTCCCCTCCGGCACCGACGGAAAAAATGGTTCACGTTAGGCATTGAAAAAAATTTCAAATGATTGTTTTCACACATTACGGCAACAATTTATACTAAGCTTGTAAGGTAATTTTTGAAACAAATTATTTCCTGACGTCTTTTTTTCTTTTATAAATTTACGAGAAGATTCCCCTGGACTAATCAGTTATATTCAGAAAAATTTGTGGAAAAACTAAGACAAAACGGTCTGTGCTTAGAACAAAACGAATGTTTTATAACCGATATTTTTGGGAAATATATTTGTCATAAGACTAGAAGATTTAAAAGTCGGTCAGAAACAGCTCGCGAATACTAAACAAGTCTGTATTATCATCAATAATAAGGTATTACAGATGAAATGCCTCACTAATAGGATGTAAATTATGTTCAAATCGGATTATCAAAATTATCAATCTACTCTTGATATCAAACGAGCAGGAATAGATGCAAGTTTTTTGCCTCCTCATTTTCAGGATTCATTGCAACCCCAATGTTATTGAGTGGAGCGCGCAGCAGAAAAAAATAGCTAATAGCTTCACAAACGATGAGTAAATAATGGAAATCTGAAATGGCTGGACAAAAGATCATAATTCTTTGTATCTATAAAAATGGGTCACAAAGTAAGCACCACCATCATCTTCAAACAATTTTTACAATGCACAAAATTATTTACTTCACATTTAAAAAAAATACAAAGACAACTAAGTATTCATAATAATTACAAAAGGTATAAACAAATATACAATTCATGGGTAATCTCTCGACATTGTACATTATTCATAAATTGACGGATCTTAGAAATCCCACTTGGGAGTAAAATATTCTGTGAAGTGTAGTATAATAAAATGAGATGAAATATTCATCAACAGTCGTAATGATAAAAGAGAACACGAAAACAAAATTGAAATCTTTTTTTTTTAGGCTATCTTGTCCGGTTTGTTACAATATTATTTGAAGATACTCGGCTCAAGTAAGTTGTTTCATCTTTAAATATCACGACTCCCTGTTTCTTCACCATGGTAACATACAAATTAACAAGTAGGTATTACGAGATCTATGGTAAGCTAGAAATCAGCATCAGTAGACACTCTTTCGTAAATATTTTTCTTTCATCAATTTCAAGTTAGTTCTGCAAACGGAAAGTAGAGGACCTGATACACGGAAGCAACATTTGAAGACGAGACAAGAATTTAGTTTGATGTACAGCCGACTATCTCTTACGATTGCTAATATGGTTCATGATTAATTTTTGTGCAACAAAATTCAATCAGAATATTAGAATGTAGACGGATCGTTCCTGACGTACAAGTTCAAGAACAATTTTTACAAAGTTTACATTACTTCGAAAAAAAAGGAAGCCATTCTTCAATTGAAGTATGAAAAAAATTCTAGGAACAATAGAATCAGATACAGATTACTAACGATTGTTTTATTGAAATTTATAGAATAAATGGTAGCTTTTTTCGAAGTGAAATCTGGACCATTTTTATTCGCTAGAGGAAAAACGTATACGAGAATCGAAGAATAGAATAGGTAGAACACAAATAATTATTGTTAGTTCGCCGACTCATTCTATACCGCGGTTCATAAAATCAAACACCCCATTAGAAATACCGCTACTTCCGAGATAAAAACGATCTTCTTGAAGAATACATATAACAAAATTTTTGATGACTTGAACAGTTCATTTCTCAACGGATTTACTTATGTAATTTCTTTACCGAAATTTTTCAATACTCTGGATCTTATATTCTTCCTAGTCTCATTAAAAATAAAAAGTACATTTTTGAGTAACATCAGTATTAAATTGCAGCTGATTTTCGTTTCAAAATTAGAAATGGGAAGTGGAAAAAAAAAAGAAATAGTCTTCTATGTATTCACCAAGCAACAGAGAGCTTCACTCTTCGATAATAACCTTACAATTCGAATATTCCTAATACAACCGTCGCTCAAGAACTAGTATTCTTTCTATAAATCCTTGAAAGATGATAAAAGCTGTTCCAAATATTTGTAAACCATCAGTTCATCCACAATCTTGTTGACATTCGTTTCTTTATCTTCGAAAACTTTCTTGAGAGAATCGACGTTGCTATCGATTTCGAAGGCAGCTTTTTCTGAGAGATCAACGCATTTATTCAATTTTCTTTGCTTCTTGAGAAGTGCTTCCATACAAACAGCCTGGAATCAAATTAATTTTTCAATATTTCTTATCTTAGTACAGGATAATTAGAGATATCAGATCTACATTCTGGAGAGGTAGCCCAACAATTAATCAATCACTTTTTTCAACACACAGTACAAAAATAAATTATTCGCCGAAATCAACATTAATACGTGCAAGGATTACATTAAAAAAACGATAATACCCTGGACAGTTCATAAAAAAGTATTTACATTGTGTAACTGGAGGTATTCAATGCGAAAGAGTGAAAGATGTAGATGATACGTGATGTATCGAAACGTCGAACTTTTATTTATAAGTATTTGAATGTAAAAATGTGGAAAATAAAGCCGTAATTTGTATTAACTAGAAATCTTCTTCTTTCCACGTATAAATTTCATTCATCAATTTTTAGAAATGAAATTTCAACAAGCGACAATTTTGAGTAGGAAAATGACATGCTTGACCTAGGAAAAATAGCGAAAAATTTATGCGACAGAAATTATAGAAAAGTATCAGCATTAAACTTACCCTTTTATATCGTAACTCCAATAACCTTATCTCTTCATCAATTTTCATCACTTCTTCGTCTTCGTATTGATTTAATTGCACAACATCTTCAGGTAAAAGTACGTGTGATGGTATGTTGAAAACTTCGTAAATTTTAGACTAGAAAGTTTGTACAAATATTGTTCAAGATAGAAATGACAATTAAAGCGTACAAAAACAGAAGTCATACCTCCATTTCTTTACATTGTTTCTCGATAGCCAGCTGGTATCTTTCGCGTAGTATCCCCATGATTTCTTTCACTTGGTTCAGTTCCCTCGGGTTCCCAGCTTTATCTCTCAAGGTCTGGTTCAATTTATCCAAACATTTCTCAACGTGAGCCCGTATCAGTTCTTTCACTGAGAAACAGAGATGGCAGTAGGTTGAAAAAAGAAAAGTACAATTCAAATAAATATTCCAATATAACGGAAAGGAATTTTTTAAAGACTTGAAAATGTAATCGAGAAGGTACTCACAGCTATACGCTAATGATAACGCAGACGTCTGGAATAATTGTGCTTCGTATTCACCCTTTTTTAGCTCCTCAGTCAATTTTTGGGGACAGAAAGACATTTTACGATCGCCTGCGTGCACTTCACCTTCACCTAACTCCTCTGGTTCTAGTTAATTGGACTTATCATTTCCCTTAAATCGAAATAACTCAAGTCATAAGATCAAAAATAATGACCAAAGAACAGCCAAGGCAAGGAAAAATAACCGCCTTATTTTTACAAAAAAAAATGATTACGGAAATTCAGATTCAGTGTTGTAAGGTTCAATAATTTTAAATTTTGCCTTGGATTTCAGCAGGATGCCAACTGCAAGCAGCTAGTTTACAGCTATCTTCAGAAGCAGCTAATAGCTAATGCTTAAAAGCACGAAGTGAGAAGGAACGTGGAACGATAACAGCCAGCAGCTAGCTTTAGCTTATAGCTCTTGAGGTTTCCCCTTCCCGGCAGTCCGGCACTGCGCCTGCACGGCCGCTAGCCGCTGACGGCATGGTCTTCTTGCTGCCTGCTGGAAAATAATGAGAAAAATGATAACAACGTGCAGACAAGCCACACGCTTCCTAGTTCGATTTGCATTTTCTATTCAAGGAATGGCAAATCTAGTGAGACCCGGTCCGGTCAATTGGAATCAAAATCAATCTGAAATCACGAGAATGTATTAACACCCAACCAAACTCTAAAAAGATGTCTTCCTTTAAACGAACGGATGTAAATATTTTCAGTAGAAAGCAGCAACGAACAGCAGAAAGTAAATTTTGGAGAAAATTTGAGGTATACAATTTTATTCGCACTTTATTTTTTCAAGTTCCTTCTCTATGTCATGTGACCCATTGCTTATCATTTCTTGATTGTTCAAAGGATCCTAGTTTACTCAAAGAATTTGGACCAGTTGATTACTTGAATTTCTCCCCGGTAGAGCCGTACAATTTTGCTGTGACTTCGTCCGCGCGGGTGAGTTTCCTGTACCACTTTTTTAATTTTGTTGGTCCACAGTTGTCTAATTAGGAGCATTTTACACCAAATTTCTAGGTACAAATCTATGACCCTGTTACCAAAGCACCACACAAGAATTTGAACAAATTCAAAGAGACTGCCTACGGCGGCAATTTTCGTCAAGATGGTCGATTACTGTGTGCGGGAAGCGAGGATAAGATAATTCGAATGTTCGATGTTTCTACAAGAAATCTTCTAAGACGATTTAAAGGACATACTGGGTAAGAGAACAGCTTTAAGTTAGTGTGAACGTTCATGAGATTTGCAAATACGATTCGTGTTCTAGGGCTGTCCATCGTACCTATTTCACGTCTGATGATACTCACATTGCCAGTTTTTCGGACGACAAATCTGTGATATTGTGGGATATAGTGACTGAGCAACAAGTTATCAAATATGAAGAGCACTCTGTAAGTCGAAATGTAATATTAAATTGAGCTAACTGTAGAATTTGTACATAATTTAATTTTGTAGGACTATGTACGAGCTGGCGCTGTCTCTCCTCTAGATCCCAATATTTTCATATCCGGAGCGTATGATAGTACAATTAAAATGTACGATTCCAGAAGTAATGGAATCGTATGCTCCCTTGAACATGGCGCGCCCGTAGAGAGTTGTTTATTTTTACCTTCCGGCAGTTTGTTCATCACGGCGGGTCTGTATTAATTCTTTAAAATAATAATCTCTTGATGGATTTAGGATTATAAAAAAAATTTACCTTGATTTTAGGTGGTAAAGAAATACGTATTTGGGACGCTTTTTCTCGTTCGTTGCTCACTAAATGCGGTCAGTTTCACAAAACTGTCACTTCCGCATGTGTCTTCAAAAGTGGTAAACGTTTAATAACAGGATCCTTAGATCAGCGTGTGAAGATTTTCGATTTAGTTTCCTACAAAGTGGTGCATACCATGTTGTATACCAGTCCAATCTTAAGTGTGGCATGCAGCGTAAGAACCTTCAATCGTGACAATAATTTTAAAATCACTCAGTACTTTACGTGCTCATTAAAACTCTTCTTTCTTTTTTTAGAGCGATGATAAAGTTTTTGTCACGGGATCTGTTAGTGGTGTTGTTACCATTCAAAAGTGTGGTAAACCTGTTGAAGAACCTCAAAATAAAAAAGTTCCATTTAGATACGCGAGTGATACACTTACCAAAGGCAACGATACCATTGATACAGTTGTCATTCCTTCGAAAAAAGATAAATTGGCAAAATACGATCAAGCTTTACGAAAGTTTCAATACAGCAGAGCTCTAGATTGTGTTATGATAAATCAAATTGCATTTAGATGGCCCGGTGTTGTGGTGACTGTTTTCGATGAATTGATTAGGTATTATTCTCATTATACTCGCGAGTTATGTATCTCGTTGTTCTCATAATACGGTAAATTTTCCATTTTTTTTTTCTTAGGCGTAAAGGATTACACCATGCAATTTCAGAACGGAACCCTAAACAGTTGGCGATTATCCTTAGATTTTTAGTGCGGTATATATCTGACGTAAGATTTACGAAAGTTTTGGTCGAAGTAACAGATTGCATTATTGGTGAGTAAGCACAAGAATCATGAAAATGCATTCCTATTTACCCGATGTTATTGTAATGTTTCTATTCTCATTGTAGACACGTATTGTGATACCATGAGTTCATTTACTTCAGAAGTGAAGAAACTGTTCACCTCCTTACTTTCGAGTACGAAGCGTGAAGTACAGATGACCGAGGAATTACTGAAGTTACAAGGCGGTTTAGAATTGATTTTTGCAACAGCTAGTTTTACTTCGACGCAGGCTAGCGTGAATAATCATCATTCAAAAGGAAAAAAATCCTTATAAACCATTTTTCTAACAATTTTGAAAACAAAAATCGAGAATTCTTGAGAGAAATGTATTCAGCACTGTTGCAGATGGTTCTGCAGAGATTTTATAAGTGTTGTAACGTTCGTGAAGGTCGAGTTGTTCATCGAGGTAGAATCGGAGAAGTAATGAAATTTTGCAAAGATAAAGTGCTTAATGTAAAACATCAACATCGGCGACTCATTACGAAAAAAACAACATTCGATTCTTTGTTCTGAAAATGATTTATTTGACAATGATTGGAATACTATTGTTTCTTCTTGCAATTGATGAAAGAGGAAAAATTGAACATAATATAAATGTAAAATAAATAAACTTCGGAACTGAACTGTAAATTTTTCATACTAGAGTGCCAATTCTGAAAACTTGATCTTGTTGCTCTTCGACGGAGGACGTCCAGGTGCGGTAGAAAATTTTACTAAGTAACCAAAAAAACACCAATATTGGAAGTAAAGAAAAGAATGTTTCAATCATAAAACTAGATGTTTACGGAAAAATCTTCTTTAAGTGGATAAAGAGAACGGAATATTTGTTGAGAAAAAATAGAAATCAAAAAATTCTGTCGTTCATTTTTCGGGAGGTAAAAAAAAAGAAGAAAGTAGAAATGTTGAAAAAGGAAATAAAATTCTGACTTTCGAACGGAACGTAAAGATTCTTTCATTCGTGAGAAAACAAACATCCAGAGAACAAAGTACTACTTAGAGCTCCCCGATAAAATTACAGAATTGAATTTTTTCGAAGTTGGGTAAGGTAATGGTAGAGGGCGAGGGAGGCCGAGTTTTTATTTTACTACGTACTAAGAAGGAATCAATTTTTGTTTTAATGTAGAACTTTAATAAGTCGAGTTTCGAGTTGATAGAAAATAGGATGACAGGAAATTAAGATAATAGGAACTAACTAAAATATGCTACGCACTACACACATTCATAATCTTCTACATGAACCACACAGTATCACGAAGTATAAAAACTCATCTTCGAAATGAGAGGATTTTTGGAAGTAGTGAAGCAAGAAAGTATTACGCTCATTCATTTAAATCTAAAAAAAGCGGAAGTGTGTCCTGATGAGGCTGTACAAATTGATAATATATTACACGACTAGTGCGAAAAAAAAGGAAAATGACTTTCGAGTGCAAGGTTTGCGAAATGAGGCGAAGCCGAATGAAGCAAGTTGTCATTTTCACTGGTTCGCATGAATTGAGTGCAATACTTTTCACAACGAATGCTGAGAAGTATTATGGAACAGCTCTTCATCTTAGTGTTGTAAAAAACTTTTTACCAAGCCGTTCAAAAGTGAGAATCTAGCCCGAGTGAGAAGTTTACATTTCTGTCTTTCTCTTAGTTCTCGATTGACTTTTCTTTCAGAATATTCATAAGGAACATAAGCATTAAGAAGGAATTTTAACACCGTATTGATAAGAAATATGACTAAAACTTTTTTGAAAATCTCTCATCACTCGTATGAAATGATGAATTAATAAAGAAATGGTCCTAAAAATAAATAAATGACTTAAATGTATAAAGCAATGAACATAAAACGGTTACATGAACAGGGAATATTGTTCTTTGGTAACTAACGGAAGATATGCGAAAGGATAACGTAAAAAATACTACTATGGTATATCAGGCATTATCACTGGAAACGGCATCTTTTAGCCATGTATCGATTTCATTACGATACATCCGATTTTGAAGTACTTCGCGACTACGAGGTCGAGCTCCAATGAACATGGTAGTTCCCTAGAGATGCAAAAAATAAATATTTTGTAAAGTTACGAAGAATAATTAAATTCCTTATGAAAGAACGGGGTTCGGAAAAGAAAACAATGGTCAAAATAAGCCATAGAAGATCAATTGATTCTCTTGTCTCATCACGAATCTGCTTCACTTGCGCAACGTCTTGATGACAAAATTCTTCCTCGCTATGAAAATCAATTTTGTATCTTAGAGATAATTTACTTACCCCGACAACTAATTCCGGCCTTAGTCGTTCGAGCATCTGAAAATCTTGAATCCAAGTCAACAACTCCTCCCATTTCAAATCCACTTCTTCGTGCAGCATTTTCTCTTCTGCAGACGGAATTACAGAATAAATTAAAATTAATTTGAATAAATAATTTATTTTATGAAGTAGGGTCTCTTACCGTCACGTTTGCTCGTTTGTTTCTTGTATTGAATACGAAATCTGAATGCATCCAAAATGGAGGCTACAACTATGGTTAATACAATCATGGTAAATAAATAGAATGAAATGAAGTAAAGTCGCGTGATTGGATGTACGACTGCTGCGTATGCGTTCATGAGAATGAACCAATTGTTGACAACTGTGAGTTCAAAAAGAGTGACACAACTGACAGCTAAATTTGCAAACGTATTGAGGTAGTAGTACCCAAGTGCTGTGCCATTTGTCACTTTATACTGATAAAAATCTTCAACTACTGTTCCCCTAGAATAAAAAAATTGAAGAAAAAACTTATAATGTAGCGAATTTCATTCAAATAAGACAGGTATGTGACTGTAAAAGTTACTTACTTGCAACAATCTTTCATGTCGTAATCAGCAAATAATTCCATACCAATTATAGCAAAAAAGTAGTACAATACGATCATAACGATGAATGCGGATTTTATTAATGGTGAAAGCAAAGCGACAGTACCAATGATGTCACGATAGCGTTTTTTGATCTTGAATAATCTGAAGGTTTTCAACATCCTGAACGATATTGCGATGTATAAATGCGGCCACAAATACAATATTATGATTCCGAACATCGACAGAATTGTCGACAAGAAATCAAAAGTATTCCATCCAGAACTGAAATATTGTTTCCATCCAAGGCCTAGCATTTTTAGAGCAACTTCTAATAAGAATACTGGAAAAATAAAACAAATTTCTTGAAAGTGAGACTACCATGAATTTAAGAATTTTTGAGATTTTCAGTAATAATAATTTTTTCACTTACAACTCGAAAATAACACGGTATCCCAGGATGCGCTGAAAGCTCTTGCCGATTCAGTCAGGTTTTCATGATCAAAAAGATAGAATGCCCGGTCTGCCATTGTTACTCCATTCAATAAGATGATAAAATCTATAAATATCTAATGTAAGTAATTGAGGGATTGAAAGAATGACCGAATAAAGATGATCGTTCTTCACGTACAAAATCCGTATTCAAAATATTTTGCAGAAATGATGGTATTGGCTAATTGACAAACGTTTTGCAGAGGCATCCACGCTGAATGATACCACGGAATATTGGCGTATTGAGGTTTCCAGCGTAAAAGTACGGCGTCGTAGATTCCAGTGAATTCCTCTTTGCTTAAAGAGCCCGTATTACTTGTGTTCAAATATTTAAAAATGATTACCAAATCCAATTCACCTGGAAACATATTTTGTTAAGAGTTCGGTTTTAGAATAGAGCTGATTCAAGAAAGAAACAAATACGAAAGTCGGAATTACTTTTCTCAAACGCAAAGTATCTCATTAATCCCTGGAATTGTTTGAAACGCAACTCTTTCGTTTGGGTCCGCGACACAAGGAGCCGGAAAGCCAACTCACAACCTTTTCGTTTGTGCAAGTACAATTTTTTCATTTTCTCTCTCTCAATACTGGTAAAGGTTTCATAAACAACAGCCAACATCTGAGCAACAAGAAATAGAAAGAAATTAGTTATTCTTCGTACATACGAATTTTTTCTCACGAGAAACTGAAGTATCTAATGTTTTATTGAAATTATTATTTGATTTGAATTTAGTCATAAGAAAGAAACGCAGTTCAATTAAGCGAAAAAGAGGAAAAAATCAATTGGGTAATCAAAATTCGATATCGTAATTGATTGTAATAAAAAAATAAGATTGTATCGTCTAAAAAATATAATCTGCAAATGAGATGGGAAACGCAAAGGTCTTAGAAAGAACGATATTGAATTTGCTCGAGGAAAAATATTTTGCACGACTTGAGAAACTCAAAAACGTCCACACTTTCTTCTACAGTTGAGTAAAAAAAAAAATTTGACCGCATACTTATCACTTTACAACCTGTTATTTGGTTTTTCTAGAATCCATTTTTTAAAATAAAACACTCACCAGATTCATCAGTAAATACAGAACTATGCACAAGTAAGATACGAAAAATAACGAAAACCATCGTGATTCAGCATAGGAAGGCATCATAACATCTGGAAAACTGTAATAGAAACGTTTCCATTAGAAATCTATGGAATACAATATAGTATAAATACAGCTTACACAGGTTCTTAATCAAATTTGACCGTCAACAACAATTTTTAATTTATCCACATTCATTGTAATTTAGATTCAGGAAATCAACTTCAAAACTCGGGCTCCATTAAAATTCAAGTAATAGTCGACAGTGAGATGGTTGAGAAAAAATTACATTCAATTTGAAGAGGCGGGTCCATGATATTTTCTCTTTTTCATTATGAAATAAACGAAATACGAAAGGTTTCTGTGAAAAAATTTTTGAATACCGACATTGACAAGCGATATTTCAGAAGGATGGTCAAGGATATTTTCGCTCAGTCTTCTCTTTCATTAATTTTTTTTTTTTTTTCAATTGTAAGAAGTTGTTGGTAACCATCTTAGGACATAACGAACTGAATTATTTTGACGTCATGACAATTTTTGTTTCAAAATACGATAAGTAGAGTACGAAAATTCATAATTCTATCATAAGTATTATCTTCAAAAACTCACTTCGCTGTGGTCAGCAACACGAACATACTAACGAGACTGTCATACAAAAAGTAAAAATTATGGTTGTGTTGAGAAAATAGAAAGAATCCGAGAACGGCGTAAAAAACAACGAAGAAGAGAATAAGCATCAGCATATCGAAAATGGGAGGCAAGGACTGCAAAATTTGCCTGATGAATCGTCGTACACCTCCAAGATGATGGGTATCAACGAGAAAAATTGGTCGTAAAGCTCTAGTTATACGAAAATGTGGAGTTCGACGAACTAGGATGATGAGTACTTCTAGGACCATTACTACCAACGTCATGCCCTACAAAAATATAATGGGCTATCGAATGAGTTATGACGACAGAGTTTAGGAAAATTACAACAAATTACTTTTATCATCGTTCGCTTATGTTTCAGAATGGTCCACCAACCCATCCATCGTAACTTCAATCCGAGCTCCACACCTATGATGACTAATGCAACTAATTCAATAAACGCATGAAGGAACACCGGCATCTACAAGACAAAAATCCAACGACTCGTTATCGATAGAATAGATGATCAAAGATCTGTCCAAAATCGTCATTCTTTAATGTTGTACGTACAGCAAATGCATCCACAGCTGGATCCTCGCCGAGGGCGAGAGTCAAGAGTATAATTGAGGCGAATAAATCCAAACTATAGTACCAAGTATTGTGAACCAACAAATAAGCTGGAAGGGCTTCGCTTTCGTGCGGATGCGAATCAAACTTTTCATTATTTTGTCCCTCCTAAAATAAGTTTTCAATAAAAGTCGTTTAAAAAAGAAAATGGAATTTCGAATAGAATAATTTATGATTTAGGTACTTCGAGAAAAATAGCTGCTTCATGATACAGCATCTCCGAATTAGAGTCATCTTCAAAATAATTATTGTGACGGGTCAGTTCTATTTCTGTTTCTGCTGATGCATTTGAATTCAGATATAACGACGCCCTCCTGCAACTAGAAGCCGTAGTTCCAGGTTCCGATGCAATGTGAACATCTGTTTCATGAAAAAAAAAAAAAACAAAACAAACAAGTAAGTCAACTTTGATAATTAGTCATCATAGTACTGTAAATTCGTAGGTCAAGGTTTTGATATTTTAATAATCAATCATTATCGTACATTTACCGAGAGCAATAAACTTACTATAGGTACTCATTTACTCACCGATATCAGAGGGGCGAATTGGCGTCATGAAGTTGTTATCTATTTCAAAACGTTGATAACTGTCAGGTTCAGTTATCTTACGATTCATTCTAAACTATGACTTCATCATTTTCTTCATCGAACTGCATTCTGAAATGATCAGCTAGCAAAAGTAGTCATATTGTTGAGGGCGTGCCATATTAATACGAAGGATGATCTCCGTCGACCGACGGTGCAACCGTCAATCAAACGTCAACTGAACACTGGAGTTGCTGGAATTGGCGGTGACAGTAAAATAGATTGAAAGAACTGGGAAATAAATTATCGAAGATATATTCTACGGGCTGAGGTTCGAAGAGTGTGGACAGCACAGCAGAAAAAAGATTATTTTTCTCTGATTTTTGATAGGTATGCAATACTACACATGGTACGAGTTTGAACCGTGCTATTATCTCATCGTTTAGTTGGGAGGAAGCGAGTGTGCGCGAGGTCTCCACCCAGCGTCACACGTCGCATTCAATTCATTGTCTTCATTATGACTCGGAATGAGGAGTTAGCTCTCATTCTCGAGTAATCCTCGCTATTTTGAAAAACGTCGTACCGAAATACGTACCTAATATTTAATATGCGTAGGCGGCACTAATAATCACATTATACACCTGGTGTTTCTCATTCTGAACGGACTCCCTAAATTCACCTCAGGCTTACCTATTTTCCCTCCACGCAGA
This sequence comes from Aspidiotus destructor, assembly GCA_035079395.1. Classification (NCBI taxonomy): domain Eukaryota; kingdom Metazoa; phylum Arthropoda; class Insecta; order Hemiptera; family Diaspididae; genus Aspidiotus; species Aspidiotus destructor. The sequence continues at coordinate 339,389 of JAVHKZ010000003.1, read as the reverse complement.
GAGGAACGCGCGCTGATCGTTAAATGAGGAACAGTGAGGAAAAAAAAGGTTCCACTCATATTTTCGTACATCTCACTCTGTTCGAAGGAACGACAGTTTCAAGAGATACGGTACCTATGGTTAAATTAAAAACGTATGCCTGCATGATGAGGAGCTATAAGAAGCCACAAACTACATGTCTGCCGTACACAGTTATATTGACGTATATCCAAAACAACGGTCTGGGAAACTGAATAATAGTTTCTTAGATAGTAAAATGGGATATAATCGAGTTATTCCTCAGGTATTCCTCCCTAATTTTCAACGAGAAATTTGAATTCAAATTCGGTCTGGTTTTTGAGATAATGGAGATACTTTAATTTGAATTTTGACGTATCTCCATGCCGACAAAGGGATCGAAACGCACACACATAACTAGCCGCCCACGCACACTAATTATTCTTTGTGCAAAAGATACTGTTCAACAGATTGGCGTATTGCAGATACGTCAATTCAACTTTGTACGGCAGATGTGATCTCAACATTTTCTAAATTAGGCCCTGCTGATAATTCCTGTATATATGATAGTTGAGATGTTTTCGCTGTACTCAGAAGCCTATCCGTCAGCCTTTCTTCAAGAAACTGAAAATAAGAGTTATAAACTCAAAAAATCAACATTTAGGACAGGCACAAATTGGGTAGGTACATCATTCATATCACATCATTTCTCAGTAAGCAAATAGAAATATACAGAGGATTCAGATTTACATTTTTGGAAATTTAAAGTATGTATAATATTGTATCTGCCGTTCGGAGCTTGCCAAAAAAGTGCCATGCGATGCGCCATTCATCTACAACCTGTGTCCAATGCTTTTGATTGGAGCCGTGTCCGAGAAATGTCTGCGCAGCTTTTGACAGAAATTTCTGCCTTTGTGAAAATTTGGTAAAATAGTGGGAGACAACTGTCAACATTTTTGTACAGCGAGAAATATTTCAATCATTTTGTATACTTTGTAGTCTTCTGTCTTTAGTTCGAGAGCTATACTTATAAAAAGATGGGACGTATCTCCACCCCACTAAGTAGCGTAGCCAAGGGGAGAGGGGAATACCTTCCCCCCCCGGAAGGTTGAGGAAAGTAAAGAAAAGACGCATTTCTTTCTCGCAATTTCTTTCTCGCAATTTCTTCATATCATATCAGAAATATGTAACTGAAGAAGTATACAATGACTGATCTAAGTATTGATTCAGTCACAACGCGTAGTTTAGGAGTATTAAGTAGGTAGGACATATGAAATGAACATATTAATATCTAATTCTACTAAGACCTATTCCCGCCAGCCGCACCAGCGCGGGTATGCTATCAGAGCAATCTTTGGTGCATCAATACTAGTAGAGTAGTGCAAGAGTCTGATGCAGCTCCTTAACTCCTTTGTCGGTCAAGGTATGAACGCTGGGTCTAGACGGCTATCCACGCACAATCGGCAGTGGTGCATGAAAATGTTGGGTTAGGTTAATTCTTTCTTCTACTGGAAACCCCACCCCCCCACCCCTAGAAAAAATTCCTGGCTACGCCACTGACCCCACTCATCACTCTTGTTTATTATTTTACCTATCCGAAAATTAATATCTTTATTAGTGTAGCTTCAAGAATAGGTGACATGATTCAAAATTTAAAAAAAAATCCTTAACGAAAAATTGATATCAACATGACTACAAAACTATTGTTCAGGAACTTCAAAAGTGAAGGAGAATACTAATTTTCCCAAAATGTCTAGAGTATTGACAGCATAGCTGCAAGAAAGGTCCATGCAGTAAATAAGATAAGATGTAATCACAGCAGAACAGTGACGTTGATAAGGGGGTATTTGGGGGATATATCCCCCCCATCGCAATTTTTTTAGTACCTTTTTTCCGTTAGATACTGTGATTTTGTCTATTTTTTGCGTAAATTAGGAAAAATTTTAGGAAATCCCCTCCAATTGAGAAAATCCCCTCCCCCCCACGAGAAAATCGTATCTACGCCACTGCAGCAGAATAATAGGTAATTTACAGCAAAAAAATATATTGATGAACCGCTTCGAAGTAAAATGCGCGGCAAATCAAGGATATCGCAGTGAAAAAGAAAATTTTAGCAGTAAAAAAAACTGGGATGCATTTATCGGCATGCGAAGGAATAATGAGTGCGCGTGAAGAAAGAGAGAAAATCACAAACATTTAATTGAAGTAAACACTAGATAAACGTACACGATAAAACTAAAAATTTTTCCAAGCCCAAGTTCTTTATTAGGTCAGTTTTTTTCGAAGCCTCCTCTTATTATACAGGGTGAGGCAAAAAGATGTTACCAGTTAAATGGGAGTTTGCGCTGAATCCGCCGTAGCGCAAAAACGCGAAACGTTAGACATATAGTTTAAATGTACAAAATTTGTATCTCAATCTTATCTTTAATTTGAGCTGCATCCGAAGTTTCTACGACTTTTTTGAGCCGAGTTATGGACCAAAATGTGCCGAAAATTGACTAATTTGCGAAGATTCTTGATATAAAACATTGAAAAATCCCCTACTTTCAAGCTTCATAGGATTATTTGGGTATTTTTTTCGGAATCAGCGTTAAATTTCACTTCGGAATTAGATGAAATATGGAAGTTGGAACAATTTTTAATTTCGGCAAATTGATTAATTTTTGGCACATTTTGGTCCATAACTCGGCTCAGAAAAATCGTAGAAACTTTGGATGCAGCTCAAATTAAAGATAAGATTGAGATACAAATTTCGTACATTTAAACTATATGTCTAACGTTTCGCGTTTTCGCGCTACGGCGGATTTAGCGCAAATTCCCATTTAACTGGTAACATCTTTTTGCCTCACCCGGTATACTATGACTCGAAAGTCAAAATTTCTATACCCCTGATGCCTCTTAGACTAGGTAGTATACTAAACTTCAATTTTGGAGTTGGGAAAAATTTCATCTTTTGTTACTTTATAAATTAGCCTGTACTAGGCTAGACTAGGCTCATCTAGTTAGCTCAACAGATTCTAACATCTAGTAAACTACGGCCATAGAAGGAGAAGATGGAACGTATAGTATGGCGTCATAGGCTGTCTAGGACAGAGTTTGGGACTTGGAGAAGAGCTATTTGCATAAGGAGTGAGACTTACAAATTATCAGTCTTTGGATCCCTGACTGGAGTGAGTGAGACTTTAGGCCATAAACCAAGATCAACTCATAGAACTTCAGAGTGAATTGGAAGAACAAAGAATATTTCACTTAAAACTATAATAAAAAATTACAAACTGTACGGTTAAATTCTCCTGCGTAGGTAGTTAAAGGTACATTGACTGCCAAATTGTAACTCGCGATTGGAAAATACCGGAATAAAATAGATCACTGTGATAGAAACGTTAGTTCTTCACGATATTATAGAAGAGATATGATAGGCACTTGATCGCACTAGCACTTGCGGGTTTCTACATTGCAAATTGTAGGTACATTATAATTATTCATTACGGAATTTTAAGTGGTGTCATTGAATAATGCGCAGAAATTTTTTTAGTAGGGCATAACGCATGTTTAACGGAAGGAAGGTGAATTCTATGCATAGAAAAAAAATTAGATGCCATTGCAGAATGCAATGGCAGCGGGGAACCCGCTGTCCCGAGTCTATTAGACCAGCACCTAACCTCAAGATTAAAAATTCTTCCAAGTCCCCCTTCTATCATATTATATAGCTCAGAGGTAAGAATTTTTCCAAGTCCCCTAACCTAACCTAACCTAACCTAACTTCTCTGTGACGTCATCAACCTTCGCGGACGCGCTCGCGCTCGGAAAAAATTCCTGGGAGTACCCCCAACAAAAGGGATAGCGGGTTCCCCGCTAAAAAATGAAAAGTAAAGCAGCTTTTGTAAACGTATCTTAAAGACCTACCACGATTTGGTGAAAGAGACAGTGCGGAAATTAAGGTTGATTACGTAGAGTAGGTACCTTCAGTAAATCTAGAATAAATTTACCTGCAATCATACAAGATACCGTAATTTAAAAACACAAAAATCTTTCGGCGGAGCTAAATAGAAAAAAGCTCACGCAGCAGCGTAAGCAACACACGACTTTTCATTTTTATACCCCACTTCTTATGAAAATTTCACCTATTTTCATTATTATAACAAATTTGAAAAACGTTCGATTGCCTAAAAGCCTAAGCTTGAAAGTTAGACCTATATTGGTTACCGATTTTTTACGTGCATCTGCTAACGCGAAAATAAATTTCCGTTTCATCACTTCAACAGCCAGAATACGTGTAAAGTCTTGAAAGACAGCCGAATATATGTCGGAGAATCGGCTTCAAGGATTCACTTATTGCCATGAAAAAATCATAACTCCGCTCCTACCGTAGCGCACTTCCCTACGTACTCGTCTCGGTAGCCTAACGCAACGTGCTTATGACTAACCCCGCTCTATCTTTATAACTCCTAAGAGGATGGTAAAATTCTTACGCAGCAGCGTAAGCATTGCCGACTTTTTATTTGGATTTTTCACTTCCTTCCCCACTATTGAAATAACTATGTATAATAATAAAAAATATACGGGCTATGTTTCAGATCCACCAATCACTTTGAATGTGCATTTTAAAAGTTATAATTTTTCCATTCTATGTACGGTGGTTTATGGAGAATTTCGCCAGCCAGTACCGGTAAATGCTAAGCATACATAATACCTCTCATCGCTTATAAAATACGAAATTTTTCCATCTTATGTACGGTGGTTTAGAGCCCACTGGTAAGCCTCCGTCCATACCTTCTGAGAGATTGTAATTTCCTCAGGGGAGACGCTCTCTGATGAAATGGTTTTGTTTGGTAGCCGTATTTCTGTCTTATAATCCATTGTTTGTTCAGAAGGAAAAGCCAACAAAGCCTCCTCATAGCATTATCTTTCGCAACTATTGTTCTTCAAAATAACTGAGGATCGCGTTGAAATATTCCATATAATTTCAAACCCTAATTAGAGGATCGTTTGCGTGTCATCGCGTGAATCTTACTTGAGAAGAAGTTGTTTTCATTTTTTTTTTCGAGTGCACTTTTTTGCGTGCAAATATTTTCCTTTTGCGTGTCGTCATAGATATAATATATTCCAAACAAAATTTGTCAAGCAGTGAACATAGCACAGTATCAAAACAATTTACGCAAAACTGTGAAAAGCGTTCGTTGTGCAAAATGTCGTCACAGTTGGGGACGGAGGAGAATTGTGACCCCATTGACGGTACTTTGTGACAGCAATCACCCATTCAAAAAGCACAGTGATCCCTCTTGTGACCCGACTGTGATGCAAACGTGCGCCGTCACCAGGCGTGTAGATACGGGGGGGGGGGCACATATTGAATGTTTTAAACCAGGTAGTTTTCAGAAAAAAGGCAGGTAAACATTAAATTTTGGTCATTCTTAGTGTCAATTGTTCCTCCCACACCTTGCACTGCTTTAAACTTTCCGAAATTCACCCACTCCTAGCCAAGAAGTGCTACGGCAATAATCACAAATCAGAGACAAAGCAGTCCAGCAAATAGGGGGCTTTGTAAAAACTAAAATTCTGATATTTGTACAGCACCTATTGATGCTTAATACTTGCAAGTGCACTTACAGTTGATTAACGGCAAGAAATGTACCTCATTTTCTCAATTGATGAGTAAATTTTGTGTAACAATGAAATATAAACTTAATATCTCAAATTGAAGTCCTTAAAAGCTATTGGGGCAACAGGCCGCGAGCCTTTAAAAAATAAAATAATCCATATTTTATTTCCACTTAGTTTTGTTGTACGTCTGGGAGTAGAACTTTTACAATATTCAAGTTGTTTTTTTTTTTATCTTAAAATATTGTAGATCAATTTGGACCACAATTTGGACAGTTCACTTTTACCACAGCTGTGCTTCTACACTCGACAAGAACATAGAGCTAGAGTCAAATGGTTGGGCGTTTACAAGTAAGAGCATTCTCCATTTTTGTGAAGTGAAACTTACATGTAAGTGGTATGTAAACGACCATCATTTTAATTTTGTATTCTGCACAGTCTAAATTGTAGCTGGCAACAGGTTTGTGATTGCAATCTGGTTGATGATAGACCAAAACTTACTCGGATAAAACAGAACGTAGTGATCTTGGAGGAAGGCCGGAACCTGGCCATGACCGTGGCCGGAAGATGCGCAGAGAATGGCAACGTTGTGGTATCTAATTATGCCCGTTTTGTTTTTGAGGATGTACCTGTAAGGAGAGCGTCTGCGTCGTCATCAATGTAAGTATTTCTTATGGAAAGTTGAGTGGATGCCCTATACTGCAGAACCGACACCCTTGACCTTTCTTACATACATCCTCCACCTTTGCCAAAAATGACCGTAACCATTTACAAAGAAAAATTTTAGAAATTGTTTAGTCAAGATCGTATTTAGGATTTTTGGGCCCGAGGGCCAATGGTGGTGGAGGCCCCTATTAAATTTTTCTACCCAATAGCTCTCCCCCCCAATTCTTTTGAGTCGGAATAAGTGAATGAAAAAAAAAGTGAGGGTGGTGGAGGCCCCTCTTTGATGGAGGCCCGGGGCCATGGCCCCCTTGCCCCCCCCCCAAATACGGCCTTGGTTTAGTTCTGAAGCCCTATAATACCTTCCATCATTTTAAAATTTCATTTCCAGTTGTTACCCAGGCGTCTCTCACAATGCTGGTCTAAGGATTCAATTGGAACCAACCTCTGTAAAAGCTCTTATATTACATGTGTGGTAAGTTCATATAATTATAATGTTAGTGATTGGTTAGTGTACTCATACAGAACCAAACTACTGATAGCAGCCTTTTTCATAATTGCCAAATCTGTATGTGCAGCCTATCTTAGGTGGCCATGATCAGACTATAATTTGTTTTGGCTCCCTTGTTGTATCTAACTAGATATTTTACTATTTTAGATTTAGACAAGGAATGGATGTTAGCAGAATAGGTATTTTCCTTCTCTCTTACCCAAGCTCTCACCTCTCACTTGCTCCCTCTAGTCCCTCCTTTCTACTCACCCTAAAGCACAACAAATTCAATATAATAAAGGTCCTATCCTTGCTCCTTGGTCTTGTACAGCTGGCAGCATGTTTCTCAACCTTATGTGTCGTCACTCTGAGTTGGCAGCTATAAGCTGCAAGTTTTAGTTCCCTTTAATTCCTCAGCGTGGCGACTGCTGAGCTAGGTAAACAGCATAGGTACACGGAATCAAAAATTGATGTATGTATCACGTAATCATTGTTTTAATGAATATAAGGATTGATAGTAGAAGCTGAGTAGAAGTAACAAGTATACTCTTAATAAGATGTTTCTTTGATATGAATCTGTTTGCTCTTAAACATTGTTGTTGATGGAAAATTATTTGAATAATTTATAATTAGTTATGCTTTTGAGACGTATTTCGTTGAAGAACGCTGCGCTAGTCATCAAATGACAAGGAAAAAGTGGAAATGTCTAGAGTCAGGTTTCTTAGTAGAACATCACAAATCGTAGCATTATGCTCCATTGCAAATTTTATAAATGCAGCCGATCGTATCATTATGCCTATTGCCATCGTTCCTATGACTGATAAGTTCCACTGGAACTTAAATCTCCAAGGCTGGATACTATCATCTTTTGCTTGCGGATATTTTACGAGCCAAGTTTGTGGAATCTTTTTGATTTTAATGAATACCTGCAGCTGAATGTCTCTTCTGTATCTTAACATATTTAATTGCAGATAATTGGAGCATGTGCTGCTCAAAAGTTTGGAGGGAAAGCTGTGCTTTTCTTCGCCGTTTCGTTATGGTCTGTGTCCACGGTGATAACGCCACTTTGTGCCGATTCGATTGCGATATTAATTATTTGTAGGTTGCTACTCGGATTTGGAGAAGGGTTAGGTGAGCCTGAAAAAATAGAAGCCGTTTAGGTTTTTCTTGTCTGTAAATTTGCCAAACCGATTCGACTTTGTCGAGGTGTGCATCCTAGCTTGAAAATTTCAAAAATCCCTCCTTGTTCACTCCTTTCATATTATAATCATCGTGTTTCTGGGTTCGAAGCTCAGATTCCTAATTAATAAAACTCTGTACATTAGTGTCGTTTTTTAGCATACTAATGTACAAACATGAATGAAGAAGCTTTACGTCCATCGAATTTCGAGAAATCTTGAAAATTCAATTCTTTTTAAAGTCGTCTTAAATCTATTCCTTGTGAAAAATTTTCGACCGTATGAGTATAGAGATACAAAATACGTTTTGTAACCGTAATCGATGTTTCTCAATAATAGATTTGTTATTTCCAGGATTACCGACTGTTTTCCATATTTTCGCAAATCATATTCCTATTGAAGAACGTTCGAGAGCATTTGCATATCTCATAGCTGCTGGATCAGTCGGCCAAACATTCGCTTCTGTGGTAAAAATATCGTAAATGATTGTAATCACGTACTGTATTTCGTTTTTTGTCTAGAATGATTAATTTCATTTTGTTTCCACAGATATGTCCTCATTTAATGTGGGAAACCTGTTTCTACACCTTTGGTATACTTGGTATCATTTGGGTATTCGCTTGGTCATGTTTTTATTTCAATCCTTCCACTCCAGGAAGAGACGAATTGCCTCTTATCACACCTAAAGTGAGTTTTGTGTGAGCTTCTTGAATTTTATTCCGTATGAAAATTTTATATTGTTCACACATGGTTTCATAATTTAAAAATGTGTTCTTTTTGATGTGAAGAATTGTTTAATCTCGTACTTCCTCAACAAGAACAGTTGAAATTTCATAAAGATTAATTATACAGATTATCGAGCACATCAGAAACACTATCTTTGATGTAAAATATGTAACCGTGTAAGGTACAAATATTAATTGCCGAACGGTCATCTATTTTGTAAAATAGGTTATCTCTTCAAACATAATGTGGGTCGAGTTCCTGTACCATTGGCCCTTATGGGCCATTTATATCGCGCAATTTTCAATGAATTGGTCGAATTATATTATAATGCAGTGGTTACCAACGTATATGTCCAGAACCCTCGGTGCAAATAAAGAAAGCGTTAGTTTAACAGCAATGCCGTATGTCATTAATTCTTTGGTCGGAGTTGGTAAGATTTTTAGCCATGATATTTTTTCATCTTAACTGTCATCGTTTGAAGATCGATTTTTTTATTATTTTTTCGTAGGATCTGGACATTTTGCGGATACTCTGATCAGTCGTAGATGGACAGTATTGTCAGTCAGGCGTCTGATGACCGGAATTGGTCTGATAGGTCCTGGAATATTTCTGCTAACATTTTGTACCGTAGATAACTTGCTTGCAGCTGTCTTGTAAGTGATCTTTTCATTTTTCTCTCCAATTTTTTTTTTCTTTTTCTATCGTCTTCCTACAGAACTATTATTTATTTTTCAGATTCATTTCAATTTCTATGGGTCTTTGCGCTTGCAATTCAGCAGGCCATTTGGCTAACCATGCAGATGTTGCTCCTAATCATGCAGGAATCACTTTTGCAATATCGAATACTTTGGTGAGCCAGCAAGTCTCAACTTTCTTAAATTTTAATTCACTCTACTTCCATATCTTAGTTGTCAATTTCATTCATTTTAGGCAACTATACCTGGAATTCTTTGCGGACCAGTGACAGCAGAACTAGTTACGGCATCTCATGGTCGATGGTTTCCGGTATTTGTGTTAGCAGCGGTTATCAATTTTACCGGTGCTATTATTTATTATAGTCAAAGTTCTGCTTCTCAAGTACTGTGATAAAAATTATATTTAGTCATTTATCGTTCCACCATTTTAAAAAAACTGTTTTTTAAAGCTGTATAAAATGTTATTTCGATGGTTTGGTGGAGTTACAGGGTGGAACTTACTAAGCTGAGTTTGGAATTCTTGATTTATATGATTAATAGTTTGACTGTTCCTCCAGCCTTTCTCATTACCTACGCATTTACTTTTCTTTTTTATTATAAATACAAACTTTGATGAAGGTGATTAAGGCAGTATTGACTGAATCTTGAAATTTTAATTTTTATCCGACTTCAAGTCTATGGCCACGTTCACCAATGTTTGCTCCAATTCAATTGCATATTCAAAACTCAATATCAATGAACGCACATTCTGGAGACGTTATAAACAGCACGAGCACGGTACATTATAGCGACTGTAGCGCTCCCCTTCACATAGTCATGTAATTGTGAGCGCACGGTCGAAGGACGGAAGGACAGCACGTATTTTGACTGTGAGCGTGACACTGCTCTGCAGTCGAAACCCAAAAATATTAGTTGACGTCGCCTATAGTCGTATCGTCAGAGCTAAAGCTACTTGCACGTTGTCATTTGTCTTCTTTTCTGCTCGGTGTTTCAATAAATTTGGGATAAATTTGTCCGATTTCTTCGCAAAATGGGCCGTCGTCCCGCTCGTTGGTAAGTTTAATGATCCTTCAATTGAATCATTATCAAAATTGTTCTCAATTAGACCTATCTTATCGTCTAATGGCCATAGAAAAAATGTAACTAAAATTGATGTTCTGTATAGTTACAGATATTGTAAGAACAAACCGTACCCGAAATCCAGATTTTGTCGTGGTGTACCGGATCCTAAGATTCGTATTTTCGACTTGGGTAAAAAGAAAGCGCGAGTAGATGATTTTCCACTATGCGTTCATTTGGTTAGTTTATTTTCAAATTTATCTTTGTTCATCTTGAAAGTTTGTGTAAACATCGTGACATAAGTGCCATGTATTTCTTTGAGTTTGTCGCTCTAAGTTGGAAATTCCAGCATAGGTGGAGTTTGAGGATAGCAGAAGCTTGTATTGTCCTCATTCCGATTAGCTTACCTTATTATCTTGACCTGCAGACCATGATTTCTTTTCCCAAACTATGAAGTGATATAAATTCTACGTTTCTTCGGATTCCTTTAGTATTTCTGTATAATCTTTCTCCCATTCAGTTTTTACTAGTTCAACTTTTCCTCACTCGCTTCATTCGTCCTTCCGCAATTACTTGCGAATCGGGATGCATTTTGGATGAATCTCTTCGAATTAATTGAGCGAGGATTTCTCTATTCGGTCTATTTCTTCAAAGTTGTTGGATCGTAATGACAATACAATATGTAATTCTCTCGGAATGTACGTTCAAAACTCTAAAATCTCGGTGATACTATCTGTCTACGTATAGGTATCAGATGAATACGAGCAGTTATCATCCGAAGCTCTGGAAGCGGGACGTATCTGCGCTAACAAATACCTAGTAAAACACTGTGGTAAAGATCAGTTCCACATTCGTATGCGTTTGCATCCATTCCATGTCATTCGAATCAACAAGATGTTGTCGTGCGCTGGAGCTGATAGGTACTCAAGTTTTGGCTCTTGATGAGTTCGTCTTCATAGTTTTATTTTCTATTATTTCTTAGAATTATTCACCGGATCATCTTTTTTACAGATTGCAAACTGGAATGCGTGGTGCCTTTGGTAAGCCACAAGGCACTGTAGCCCGTGTTCGTATCGGGCAAGTAATTATGAGCGTAAGATCATCTGATCGTTACCGCGCTGCCGTGGTTGAAGCTTTACGACGGGCTAAATTCAAATTTCCCGGCAGACAAAAGGTATGAATCCTCTTTAATTTTCTTCCTTATATTGTAATTTATTATGCCCGAGAAAATTTAATCTCAATAATTTTTATTTTAAATTATATTTTAAATCTACTTGAACCGTTAATCATAAAATTCTTGATATGCAAAGGCACGCAAGGGCGACCTACTGTGTACGAGTCCGGAATACTGTATGTAGCGAGCCCACTTGTAAATAATGTTCATGGAGCCGAGTGCGATATGATCGTATCGCCTTCGCCTCCATCTCACTTTTAATTTTCAACTGATCGTAATTCGTTTCGTAATCCACCCATTTCGACATGATCATGCGCAAAATGTACAAAGATTTCTGCTCTTTCGATTACCTTCTCTCTATTTTTTCTAAACACTTCTATCTAATTGCGTAAGAATCGAGAAATTGAGATACCTTCTGTATCATATCCACAAGCGTCTCTATCGACCTGTAGCTACGAATTTCGAAGTGCGACGTGGTCTTGTATTGAGAAAGTCGTGGCTTTATGGACAAGGAAAAGAAAATTGAAAACTCAGCATTTTTAAAAACTAATTTTTGGAAATCACTTAGGAGAGGTTGTTCTTTTTTATGAATTTTTGAATGAGGGCTATTAAAAACTATTGATTCCCTCGATGCGTTAGCATGTACCGAGATTTGTTTACGATATTGGTACTTTTGCCGAGTACGAGTGCAAAATATTATGAAAACCAAAGACATGTGAAAAAACGGAAAATTGGAAACAACTACTGTATGAATTGAACGTGAGTTTCTGGACATCTCATCCAATCTCTGTTGTATGTATGCTTCACAGTTTTGTATAGATTTTGAAACTTTCATATTTTGTCTACGCGTACATCGGACCCGGTACTGAACTTAGATAAGTAGTTGAGTCCGATTGCTCTACAGCTTGTATGGCAAGCTATCCTTATAACGTACTAGAACAAGACGGTGCATTTGTAATTAATCTTTTTGAGTTTTCCAAAATTCGAGTCTTTTGAACACACTATGTAGGACCTTGATTTTTTTGTGCTGGTAATGTCATCGTCTAGTGTGGAGTTCGATGACCTGTCACACCCTTTCCAAACGTTATTTTGGTAATCTTAGTTAATTAAAACCTACTCTGATATAAAATTGGAGGGCTTGGAAGTGAGTTTCGTTACAAGTTGTCTTAGGTTCGTTGCGCTGAAAAATTCTCGAAGATTCAGCCTTGATCTGCCTCCGCGTGATTCGATCAACTATAAACTCATTATGAATTTCAATGAATGATACTTAATTCTTTCCATACCCATTTAATCCTCAATTGTTTCATAACCATTTATACTTCAACTTCGAATTTATGTTCGCAGATCTATGTGAGCAAGAAATTTGGTTTCACCAAATACGAACGCGATGAATATGAGAAACTGAAAGATGAAGGAAGACTCGCTCCTGATGGCTGCAACGTTCAATATCGCCCTGACCATGGTCCTCTCAATACTTGGAGAAAAGTGCAGGCCGAATTGGCTCTTGCTGCCCAGTAAAATGTCATTTTTGTGAAATAAATCTGTATTAAAATACACTCGTAGAATAGTATTATTTCAGCATTGAGATTCCGAAAAAAGGTGACTATTTCTCTTTCCGGATTTACATCTTCCTCTCAGATTTACACGGATGAATGTGTATGAATTGAGAAGTTTTTTAGATCGAAAAAGTTCGCGATGAAGATTTTTCAATTTCAATTTTTCTGATGTTTTGAACTAAGTGAACGATTGATCTAGTCAAAATTGTATTCTTCATTGAATACATGGATAGATGTTCCGAATTAATCTTTGATCGGTCATATTCCTTAATCCGCGCAAAGAAACATTGAATCATAGCAATCTAATTTCTATTCGAGGATTCATTGCAAATAAATTTCGGATGACACTATCACATCGTAGTACCATTTGTACAAATTCGGGTTTTCATTGTTTACGGTTGTGAAAATGATGGAAGTTTGAATAAAATAAGCATTTGATTTATTTTCACGTTCCATAATGCCGCACGCATAATTTATTCCAACTGTCTCGTAACCTTTCGTTGTCAAGTGTAAAAGAACATGAAACTCTTCGTTAATCTAGGGAGAAAAAGGGGGAAAAAATGTAATTATTACCTTGGTTCCTCGTGTTATAAATTTGATCATTAATTGTTTGTATTATACCAAATATTCTAAAACCTTCAGCTACTAAATACGAAACTTTTGATTCCTATCCATTTTCAATTTTTAATGTTGACAAATGATCGAAATGTTTAGGATGTTGATGCTCCAATAACGAGACAACCGTACGAAAAGTTATATTCTAGAAAAGACAGTTGATTGATTCGGAGTTCCTTCAAAATTAATGCTGATGAATTGTTCATCTTCTCAACAATAGTCGCAGTTCATGTTTGATTAACCTGTCGATGATATCTGAGGTCAGTTGAAGTAAGTTTCTTCAGTGGAAGGCAGTCATAAGTCTAACTTGAGACTCTCTTTCTCAATTTCCTCCAAATCTTCCGAATTATTATCATTTTTTTTTTCAAGTATGCCATACTATTCGGTGAAAAGCTGCATCATTTCATAGCCAACTTTCTTCGACATTCCAAGAGCCGATTAAGAAAGTTTCAGCCAATAGCCAGTTCAAAGCCAATCATGATTCGTAATTGGCTCACCCCCCCCCCGCGCGTAAGTTACAAAGTTGGAACTTGGAATCCATCCCGCAATTGTGAATTTGAAGTAATAGGCTAGTGAACTGAGAATTTTAGGGCCCTGGAGAATTTTGAACAGCACCAGAAGGTTGCCGAGACAATTTAGGACAATTGATTTTTCTTTTTGAATACAATGTATTTTAGAGAGAAAATTAATAAAATAAAATTTTAACGATAGGTCTTTTGACATCCTGAATTCCTGAATATATCCATGGACTAGGGAACAACTGACAATCAGATAAACATCCTCGCAAATCAGTTTCTGTGGCATACAAGGACAATCTGAATGTAGGTATCAAAATAAATTCTGCTTCGAACTGTTCGAACTTCGAAGTCACGTTGAAAATTCAGGCAAATATTTTTGATAGAAAAAAACTAGAGAAAGAGCTCAGTGCGCATTGAAACACGTTCGAGAGAAATGTCGTCAATATACGAAGAAAAGTCGTGTGGTGAACGTATTTTCACAGTGATGGCTCAAGTTGCCCATAGATCCCTATTCCCCACTTATCAGACAATTTTTGCAGTATTGCAGGTTTACAGTCATCAGCAGAGCAATTTGTAAATTGGAAGTACCGTGTTCTGTTCCTAAATTTTTCTGTGATGTGCAACTTTCACTTTCGCTATCTGAAAAATATTCAGTTTATACTTTTTACCTATGGCAATGACTTTCGCTGTCGTTTGAAAAGAGTGGGGCTGTGGATGTGGTGAATTATGTCGGACCGAGGAAGTGCTGATGAGCGACCTCAGGACCAAAGTAAGAAAACTTTTAAATTTCGTATCGAAAGTATTCACTGAAAAGGTCATACTCGTGTGACAATTGCAAATATCGCATAAGTTCCAACTTCCACTCGCACAATGATATACAGCTCACCAATATGGCCGACTTTCTGATGGCACTTGATTAACAGACAGTATTGATTGTTGGAGTTCACTGTAGATTCTATCTTTGAAAATTTCCTGGATGTGCTCATATCTGTCTCCTTTTCGATTACTTTCAAGTTATCACTTAGTTGTTCTTGGGAACAAATATCAGTAGGCCCGTAAATCTCTAACGAAAATTCTGATATCGTCGTACTCGTCCATTTTAACAAAATACAGTATTATTTATTGTCAGTATCATATTGGATTCACTGAGTACGAAAATCGAATTCTTGTCACCTACACTGATACGCTTCCAACGCTGAATATCAGTTAATCAGGTTCAGCCTGTAGTATTCGATATTATTCCCCTTTATTCTTTGAAAGTTATTTCACATTACTATTCTGAGATTTTGAAGCTATCATTTATTGCAAAATCATATCAGAAAGAGGAAATGAAACATCTTTCAACTCACGTTTATCGTATATCAAGGTGTAGTCAGAAAATAAATACAATGGCTTCCAAGTTTCATCATGTTACGAATGAACTTTGAACGCTACAATGGTAGGTTGACTTTTCTCTTCTTGCGTTGTCTTCATGTATGGATTTCCAATTCGAAAGTTTTCTTTCGTCCAAATTCTAATATTCCGTGTGAAATGCATCGTTATAATTCCAAGTTTGGTCTATAACCTTGACATCTTTCTTAGGAAATAGAAAACAACTTGGTGTAAGGTATTCGCGTAATGTATTATACTTCTTACATACCCCTGTTTTGGAGACGTAAGTTAATTCTTTCACAATCGAGAAACCGAGAACCTAGTGCATCTAAAACTAACCAAAATGTTTCTTCAAGTTACGAATATCAACTGTAGCGTATGGATACGCCTCTGACAGTCCCGTACAATCTATGATATTTCTTCTTTCTTCCTGTACACATTCTATTTCAGTGCCTAGTGTTGAAATTTGAACAATGTCTCTTGCTTCATTTGGTTATCCAAAAATCAGATTCAACCTTTTCAAAAATCGTGGATATTTATAATTACGAATCTTATGATACTTCATGTAAAAATGAAAAACCATTATTTTCATTTCTGTTTTGTCTATATTTCCAGAACCACAAAATGGAGGCGCTTCAAGATCGAATAGTGGTAGAACGAATTCTGACTACAATTCAGGTACGAATATTTTTCTCTCATCTATTGTAAAGAATTGTAAATGAAACAAACTTTGAACGATATCATGAGTGTTCCAAGAGAACTATTATGATCTAAGAGTATACAAATTCGTCCTTCATTTGAATACCTGCATCATACTTAGATTTATGATGGTAAAATAGGTATAACATGGCAAGGCATTTTGCCTATCTTTAAATGAAAATTGTATTTTCGCTTAGGAGCTTAGTATCTTCTATATGATAGCAGTAAAATCCACAATTTCATTCGATTTCTCTAAAATTAACTGCACTTAACTATTTTTTTTTTCGTAGAAACTTCCTTTTTAAATTACATGTTTTACAGCTTGATTGATTTGAGACAAAACAACTTTCAAGCTAGCCAAGATTACTTCTGATTTTTTTTTTAAGGAGTAGCGTATTTCTTATCAGGACTGAAACATAAGTCAATCATTAGCTATGAATTTAGAAAGAGAACTTCATAGTTACCTGCTAAATTTAACATTACTTAGAGATTTGAACTTTTTCCTCAAAGGTACGAACCATTATTAGAAATAAGAGATAAACACAAAGGCACGTAACAATTTTCTGGGATGATTATCACTTTACTTGTTAGATTGCTTCAATTAAACTGGAGTGACATCTTGGCTCTAATGAACCTCTTCTTTCTCTCTTCTCCGTGGAATTGTCTTATCTTACGACAGAAATTGAAGTGCTTGCTACCGGTAGTGATGAAAAGAAAGAGCAATGATGTCGCAATCAGTAGAACGTAATAACCTCTTTGGTAGTAACTAATAATCCTAACGAGAAATTTGTAAGGATGACCTCATGTTCATCGTGTCCCTATGCTTCAAACTTGAAAATTACCTGTCTTAGCATTATTGGATCAACTTCGAAATTGTAATGTGTTCAACTCGCTTCCCATCGAAGTCGGAGGATTTCCCCTGTATTAAAAATCAAGGTACAAGTGTCTCAGGTATTTCGTTATGATTGTCATTATCATGTGAACTATTATTCAGAGGTCGCCTTTCTCTCTCTCTTCTGCTTCCTCTGTCGGATATCGATTTGTCTTTGTTAGATTTATATTCAACCGTAGGTCTATATCGTTGGCTATTGTCTTCATAAATTGTATATTGTACTGTGCTCGTATTTACGTGTGTATATCGCAGTTTATTATGTAGGATTATTCCTGCTTTAAAACTTGTCATCTCTTTATATGTAGTACCTGCTGAATAATATCCCTAATTTCAAAAACCTAAACCTGATCACAATATGCTTCTAAGTTGAATTTTTATGTTCTTTCCGCCCTTTTCTCTTTGAACTTGATTTTAATATCAGGAAAATTTCATTATTTTGAATAAAAAGGGAAACAAATTCTGGCAGAGCCAAATTAATAAAGATCATGTTTCATGTCTTTATCTTTCTGAATATAAAGCAAGTATTTTGCTGGTGGAATACACAGAATGAATTACGCTTAGCAATCGGTATCATCTGTGCTAAACCTCAGTACATACCAGGGTGGTTGCACTTGTAAGTCCAATTGAGAATGTTTCAAGCTAATCTCTTTTTGGGGGCGTAGTCCTGTTTAAGTCTACTTCAGAATATTTCAAGCTAATAGCTTCCGGGGGTTTCCAACTAATAGCTTGTGGATAGCTCATTGGTCTAGTGTGAGTCCAGCTTAAAATATTTCAAGCTATTAGGCTTTTCCGCAAAAAGTTATTAGTTTTCGGGTGTTTCAAGCTAGTAACAAGGGTGAATGAGAGAAAGGCCTTCTTTGTATATAGTAAGCCTAGTTTAGTGGTTTAAGACTTGTAAAATCTTGGTATAAAGCTAGTGTAAACCTAGTACATAAACTGAGCAAAGTGAACTCGCGGGGTAGACTCGCAGATTTTTGAATCACTCACGAAGTTACGAGGGTGAAGAGGGCGGCGTCTAGTCTAGTAAAATCCTAATATAAAGCTAGTATATAAACCTAACTGGGCTAGGTGAACTTGCGGCGTTGATTCACAGATTTCCGAATCACCCACAGGGTAGCTAGGGTGAAGGGCGAGGGGGCACTCGGAAGATTTTCAATTATGGTCAAATTAAAGACATGAAACATGTAATAAAAGAAAAACATGATTGGTTTTTGCGCATAATACCAGAAAAATAGATTATTCAGAGCCTAAGGAAACTGAGTTCTAGCATTCACATTATACGAAAGATTTGTGAAGAATCCGGAATGAAAGTTGGAAAAACAAATATTGTGATTTCTAGTAAGTTTATTCTTAGTTGAAGTAATTACAGAAGATGTGCTAATTGAAGTTGTAGTTGGGTGATATCACTCCCAATGTGAGTTTTGATTATCGAGATTTCCTCAGTTTTCTCATAATGTTCTTTACAAAAACCAACGAAACCAGCCTGTTATTTTGATTCAAAGTTAGGATTCAAGTTTGAACAATATCAAATCAATTCTACTTCAATTTCAATCGTTAAATTATTCAACCATCACGTTAGATAAATGACGTCATTCACTTCAAAAGGCGGAAAGGCTTGAGAGGTCCCCAAGTTCTAGTCCCGATGGAAATAAGCAAAAATCATCGCGCTTTTCTTCACTTCATGATCCTTTCCTCCTTAGATTCATTACTGTACATCATCAATCAATAAATTTTCAATTTTCATGTAACCAAACTGAATGTTGCTCGGATTTGAATAACCTGTATGAATTAAGTTGAATTGTTTTTTTCGGGCTTGAGAAAGTTGATGGCTTGGAAAATTGGTGTGTATACTGCTTCAAACATCTCGTAATGTAGATAACGGACGGGTAGAGGTTCCCATTATACCTAATCAAGTAATATGCTCCGACTCGGCTCACAAGTTGCTCTCAGTCTATAGGTCTGCCGTCATTGACCTAATATTTGAAAATCAAATGAAAGATCTTATATAGCCTCTCAAATTTGTCTGATACGTATATAACGTGAGTACGTCGACAGAGCCATCTAGAAATTGAAGTCGAAGAAGTCGTCAGGTCCAGACGGGATCATTGAAGATGTAGACAGAGGACAGAGAGAATTGTAGGACTTGTACTTGAAACCTTAGTTTTCCATCGCGCAGGTTTTCTATATCCAACAAAAAACCACCCCTGTTCAATCTCAAAGCACTGTCGTAATATTTAATCAGGATACTTGGATAGTATGATTTTTTCTTATCAAGAATATTGCGAACCAACCTTACCTAACTCAATCGTTGATTAATGAATGTGGAATCTTTTGATTTTTGTTGTTGTATGATTTATTCAATGTGTCTATCCAGAATGTGGATACACCGCTCCTGAAGCGAAGGAATTGACTTCAATGTGTTTTCAAAGTTATAACACTCAGAAAACTCTGATGAAATAACCTACATTTTCTTTTTCATGTTTTCTTTCGTACTATTATTTCTAATTAGTTATCTATTGGCACCCCTCCCTCCCAGTGTGAGTGTAAGTGAGCATAGAAGAACATGGTATAGTATGAGAATGAACGTTGTGACTGTCTTAGGAATCAGTAGAAGGTTAATGATCAAGATGTACCGAAAAATCGAAATAAACAATTCTCATCATGTAGATAAGTGGTGTCCAGGTGGATAGATTGGAAATTGTGTACCTAGCGTAGCCCAGCAACAACAAATAGAATAAATTTGAAGAGTCTTGTGCTGGTGGTGCAATTAGGGGTATTTACGGCAAAACTCCAAAATCTATCGTCCTAAACTGAACTAAAATATCGCTGAAATTTTTTGGAAAATATCTGGAAGAGGTAACTTTCGTTTCCACAGTTGAGCAAATGTAAGTTCCTTACGCTCGTGAGTCAAAAGCCTTTTTACTACCATTCCAAGTTCTTTCTATTTATAATAAGATGGTGCGTATTTGTCTTGGTGTTCATTCTCAAATGATTATCCCACGACACCCTTTCTTGTGATCTGTTCAGCAATTTTTCTCAATTTCGGTTCCAATGATGTACGGTGTTGTAAACAATTGACTCAAATCTCGCGTTTTGGAATAGAGCAATAGGAGAGCAAGTTGTGGTTCCAATTTCCTCAGCCATTCATGTGTATGAATGATGGTTCATTATTTGAAACATCGTTTTGTAGAGCGTGTTGTCTTAGGTCAAGGTATCGTGCATCTTTTTAGACTAATAGTTCCTGATATGAGTCACGTTGAAATATGGCGAATATGTCGAAAAATATAGTTCGACGTTTTTCTCTCTTGTAGCGCGTAATAAGCGTAAAAACTAGTATCTCCTATTTCTATCAGAAGTTTGCGTCCAAAAAAGAGAATACTACACCTTTATCAAGAAATACTAATTCTGAAAATAATCATAAATCTGCATTGTTTATTTTATTGAACTGTTGAAGTATCTCGTAATCGTTTCTCTTTGAATCTTGTTCTACACGTTGCAAAAATTCACCTGTGATCATTTTTAATTTCAATTATTCATCAATTATTATCTACTCCAGATTCCTTTTTTTTTTTTTTTTTTTTTTTATGGGAGAATTTTGTTGCGCCTTTCAGTTAGTTGACATACGTGCCCTTATTAGCTAAAGATCGTGCCTCAACGTATATCTAGGTTACTACAAAGATTCGGAGTGCTGATGATTCGTATTGCCTGAAACCGGCTCACAACGTGAAGAGTTATTCTAACGTAACTTGAGCGTAGTCATCTGGTAAACCGGACTCGGGTTGTTGGAATTACCGTTTTGGGGAAGTCCGAGAATGTACGCATGACGTCAAGTTCGTGTAGAAGATCCGGGCATGAAGCGTTGAAAGTGGAAAAAGTGTAATCGGATCGTCATCAATGACGTTGCAGCGCGCGTTTTGTTTGAATATTCCTCATCGGTCCCTGTGAACACCTGTTCGTACTCAATAATCTTTTTTCATCATGACGAAATTGTGTTACTCGATTTTTGGTACTTCGATATCACCACTGGAATATAAACAGTTTTCCAAGGTTTTATTTTTCGTGTTCTTCAGTATAGGTTTCACCTTCTTTACGAATTTTTCCAGTTCTTGGACCCTCTTGAACATTCACGAGACAAGGAAATGCGTGCCCCCATTATTGCGTCAACGTCATACATGCAAAAGAACAGGACTTGTGATGTGTTTTTCTTTTTTGGACATGATCGTATAGGTTACAGAAAGAAGTGATAACTATACTTGATGAACAATTTTAATGGTTCAGATTGATCGAAATCCCAGCGGATGTTCTTATTACTATCAGCCCGAAAAAAAAAAAAAAAAATGAACAGGAGAATGACCAAAATAAAAGTTCTTGAAGTTGTAATGGAAGTAGGTGCTTTAGAGTCATTCTTTTTGAAAGTGTTTTACAACTACAAGCTTTATTGATTGTAATATGCAATTGGAATAATTTGGTTTCCGAGTTGTTATGAAAGTTCTATTAAATACCTACTCTTATTTGTGCTACCAACCACCCCTCTATCTAGCAGCTCAGAAAGAGTCAGTTGTAGTTTCGCTTGCGTCGCCTGGGTAGACAAAAATATAATTTCGATTCTCGACCAATTTATCCAAGAATAATAAATTCTATTTGTTAGGTGTGTCTATATTTTTCTCAAGCAGACACATTTTAGGAAATTTGAAGAATTTTGTTTTTGTTAGCAATCTTCAAATCTTTACTCGTTTCTGAATTCTCCCCAAAATTAGGATGTCGTTGAATCAAATAAAACCTCCTGTGTAGGAAAAATGAAATTTTACAAAAGCAGAAAACTGATACAGTAATTTTCTAAAAAGAAGACCCAAATACTTTGGAAACGTCTTATTGAGTTTGGAAAAGCTTCTTCGATGCCGTAAAAACAGAAATTTTTTCAGAATTCTCCAAAATACGGCGGTATGAGGTATGGTAAATGCACATGGGAGGAATTTCTGGCACTATTGGCCATGAAAGATTTTGCTCTGCATATAAGTGGTTTTTTTCTGTATGATATGAAATTCGTTTTTCTTGTGCGTTAATGACTTCAAATTCGCTCTGAAGCTTAAAAGGTCGACAAAATACAAAAAGTGAATTGCAATATCTTTAATATTATTGTCAAAAAATGAAAAAAATTAGGAACCATCGCCTTCTCATGGTGAAGCACATAGGAGGTATTCGAGACCACATTTGCTGGATGGTGCACATAAGAGGTATTCAAAACTGCTCCTAACGGCGTAATTTTGTACTTAGCACAGTCGATGCGTCTTGAAATTCCGCGTCCAGCCATGTAAAAAAGTGGATGGTCTAGTGCGATAAGGTACTATCTACGTTTTGACGTCAGACTCTGTGCGTAGATCCATAGATGAATTACTACAGAACGAGTAACTTTAAAAGATTTTGCAATGATGTTTTTCATTCTGCTTCATGCTTCAAGATGATGACATCATTGCAAAATATTTTAAAGTTACTCGTTCTGTAGTAATTCATCTATGGATCTACGCACAGGGTCTGACGTCAAAACGTAGATAGTACCTTGTCGCACTAGGACATGGAATTTTCTCAGAAAATGGCACAGACGAGGTTTAATTCGGTCCAACGACGATGTGTAGGTCTCCTCCGATAGGTACCTATAGCAAAATCTAGAAAATTTTTGAGTCGTGCTAACCTACCTTTTTATCTGGCGGGGATTGAGTGTTGATTATTGAATTGTATCGATCGGGTAAAAATAGCACTGACTGAAGTACATTTCATTTCCAAATTAAAAAAAGTTGTGTTTGTTTCATTTTATGTACTGAAGAATATTTTGAACCAATTACCCGCTACTGTACTTGATTCGGTCAATCAGAGACCGCACTACTCAATTTATCGATATGTGCCTTAGCTCAAATAGAAAATTCAAAAAACCAATCAGACAATCTTGGTGAGAGAAGTCTTGGTCATAGAACTTTTGGTTTTTCTATTCATTCATCGTCGCTGAGGAAAGAGATTCGGTTAGAGTTTGGTAGGATTGAACTTGAATCATCACGCTTTAGATAAAAACACTCACTTGGATACGTATCGAGAGAATCATCAAGGATTTGGCGTTGTTACTTCTGAAAATGTATTCTCATCCAATGCCTCACAAAAATGTTCTAAACGGAAGTACTCCAAACAAAGTTTCTACAACTAAGGCGCCAATCAGCGGCAGTACCTTTCATAAGATCGTAAGAGTTTTTCGCGCGTCCTTCGTCAATTATTTCTCGTACGTTTGCGGAAATGAAAGAAGAACATTTGTGTGAAATAAGTGTGACAAGACTGAATCGAAGCGATGTGCCACGTAAGAAATCGCGTTTCTCCCTCGTGAGCCGTATTGACTCATTGTGGATGTATGAATCAGCATCGTGTGTAATGCTCTTCTGAGAAACCGACGTCGAGCGGGTTAACGATAGCGAAAAATCTCGTCGGCTTGTGTGGTGAATGTACGAAAGAGTACAAGAGACATGAAGTACGACATACGGAGCAGTTTTCCCGCCTCGGAAATACCTCGGACTTAGAATTCATCTCTCGCGCATTGATCCGCCGAATACCTATTTCTGTGATGTCGTGTTCTCGTCTAGTTCTGTCGGTTGATCGTTGTATAGAAAGGAAGAGTGAGAGGAAATGCGTCTGTTCTTCTTCGATTATCGGTGGTTATTAATTGTGATCCAGGATTATTGAACGTTTCAAACTCTCGACAAAGTTTGAGCGTAAATAGTGCATACTTTTTCATCTTACTGCATTCGTTCGTCCGTATTGATTGGAATCGATCGAAACTCGTCGATTATTTGCGATTCGTCATTTGACGCTACATGCGCGGTAGTGTGCGCCGTCATTATATTTTGTAAAATAATCATTAATGAGTAATGATAATCAATGATGAATAATAAAAACGCCGTCTTGTCGTTCGTACGGATATAGGAGTACGGTGTGCACGCTTTAACGCACGATTATGAAAATAGAAGAAAGGCGAATGCGAAACGCGAAGCTCCATTAAAGATCGAATCGGTGTGTAGAAGCACGTGCTTTCAGTTTCTCCAGTGTTTTCGATTGAACCGGTTTGTGGCTGTGCGCGCAAAATTGTCCCGAAGTTTCGGTGTCGGTTGTGTTCGAAGGTTGCACTATCGTTGTGGCATACGTTGGTATTTACGCGATCGATTTTTTTTTAAATTTAGGGGTGAACATTTTGTGCCGACTCTCGGAAGTAATTTGTTGTTATGCTCAATTCACTATCGTTGGTACCCCTAGATCGGAATTTAGAGGGCGCCAAACCGACAATGCCTGTTTTACAGCGTCACTCGAGCGATCCCCAGATTACGGAGGATAATAGAAATTGGTATTCGGGTCGGTTTCCTTATTGGCATCCGCCAGGTGAGTGAAGATTTACGATATGCACGGCCGAGTGATCCTGTGAGTGAGAGCGTACGAAGGGTCTGTATCAGAATTTGGAGAAAACCCCTATTGTCATGTGTGGATCGTCGTCATTCTCTCAAGATCGCAGATTTTTCGAATTCGATACATTTTTCTTGCCCAACAATGAAGAAACTAGTTTTCAAATTCATTGATTTTCTTCATTCGAAGTGAAACATAAATTGTATTAGTAAACGTTAGATCTCGCACTAGAGCGTTTGATCGACTCGCCGGAAATTCTTGATATGTTCTCTACTTGTTGCATGCACATTGTATGTATTACCGAAGGTATCGCTTGGCGATAGTCTTCGTCGTCGTCGCCGCTGACTTCATTAGGACGACGTGCGAACGGAATGACGTAACACGCAACGCGACGCCTCATGACGTCATTCTAAAAGCATCGACTATGCCTGCAGTATTATCATGTATGTATGTACACGAACACGAATATTGGTGTAAATGATCACACGTACGCGTGTAGATGAATACCCATACTTTCTGCGGCAAAAAGGTTACCCGAGAATTACGTTTCGACTAGGATGCAGTCTTCATTTCTTAAGAATTAACTAGCTGTATGTGTTATGAAGAGAAGAGGGATTTTTTTTTTTTTTTTTCGTTTCGTTTAATCACCGTTACAGTGATTATGCGGTGTGATGAATATTACTCTAAATTCTATGCTCTCGTTTGGTTGGAATTGTACATCGCATACAGTCTGCACGTGCTGATACCATTTTTTTTTTTCAAAATCGATTGCTAATCCGTGAGGCATAATGGATAGTACTTATACTGTACTGGGGGTTCGTAAGTGATCGTTACCATTTCAACATTAACCTCGAGTCCCAACAGTCATTTCTCATGAAGTTGAGCTACCGTGAATTCAAACTTTATGGTTGCGTACTCTGATTTAATTATTGTTGAATCGTAGGTCTTTTCAATTGACGTTGACTCGGTGCTCAATTCTCTTGTAACGAACGAATCTGGAATGATGATTCAAGAATATGCATGAAATCAATTCTGAAATCGAAGTTCGTAGACGTGAAGTCTAAATTTGATGAATAAGTGGACGAATAATTATATTTTGTGTAGATTCAGATAGAAGATAGGAGAGCGATACTGAGCTATCGAAGTTTTCAGCTTTTCAATCGCTACTGATCTTCTGGAAGGAAGTAGGGAAGAATTCTAGTCTCTCCGTCAAACCTATAATAATAGATGCTCAATATCTTTGTAAGTCACCCTTCTGATCTATAGGGGCTTTTACAATGTTTATATTTTATGTCTTGCAAACTGATAGTATAGATAGAATGAGAATTACTCCATCTCTGTATGTTTCTTACTATCATGGTATTCGTCCTGCAAACTGAAGAAAAATGTAAACGTTGTAAAAGCCCTTAGAGTGGACAATACGATGATGTGACCACGTTTGTGTGAGAAGCCAAGGAAAAAAAGTAACATCATTCTGCTCCATTGGGTATAGCTCAGAAGTCGAAATATTCCTCCCTCTCATGTATGTATGGCCTGAAGATCAGAATGATTCTCAGTCTCCTCCTCATAACTAAGACGTCGAAATATTCCAGAGTCCTCTGTCTCCTTCCGCTTCGTTCGCTCTACTGAATGGTCAAAGCTCGGAAGTCGAAAGTTTTCGAATTTTCAAACGTAGGTCAAAGTTCTCTACTTCACTCCTTACTCCGAGCCGGAATTTGCGATGAAGAAAACGTACGTTGTCACTGTTATTAAGGAGTGAAGATACCGTTTCTCCATTTTTTTTCTGGGACGATAGAGCTAGTATTCATGATACTACGGTAATGGAAGTGACCGGCTCCAAACACAGATCCTTCAAATTCAAGCTTTCAATACGACACGGACCCGAGAAGTGTTTCCTGATCCCACTCTGAAATATTGATATCAGTTGAAATTGCAGTTTCTACTCCTGTAAAATCTTGAGAAATTTCATTGAACTTGACATTTCTATTCATGTATTATAATTGGTCATTCAGAAGTCAGTAGCTGATAGTCTTTGCTCTAACATCCATCCTAGACAATGAATTCGTTAATTCGTGGAGGGGAGGATTATAAAACATGAAAACAACGCACAAGTTTTTGTTTTCTTCCTGATGCTTTTTTAATCTAAAACATTTCGCGTGCACAACGTGGCCGGTACTGAATCTGCATCCGGACGTTCGGGTTCACTTAACCTTGGTTTCAAAAAATATTTTCTACCTGTTTATAATTATTGTATTTTCATTGGTGTATGGAGCTGAAGGCCGATGACCTAGTTTCAAAACTTGGTCAGATTCGACCATCTCATCCTGATTTAGAAAAATTGTGACCGAGTCCGAACCCTAGGATGATTCTCATGATTTTGATCTACTATAGAGACGGAAGAATTTGAAAGTTTGCCTTCAAAAGATTAGAAGTCTTTTCTTGTTCTCTTCCTTTCTCTTCAATGAAACTGATTCGCAAGCAGGGAACGAATGTTGGCTCTCGGATCTTCTAGTTAGCCCAATTGATTAACTAACTTAAGTACTTAGACAACTTTTGAACCTTTCAATTTTTGAATTTGCGTCCTCATGGGAGGAGTAGTCTAGGCCGACGCTGGTAATCATGTTCACCGACCTCAGGAACATGGAAAATTTTTAGAACTTTTCTCCTTAGCTTCTGGATTTGCGTCCGTTAGGTTGAGGGCTTATACAGCTCTCCTAGTCAGCTTATAACCGTGATCTTTTTTCAAAACTCGGAGAAATTGTCAAGTCTGTCATCGACGAACCCCCTGCAATTAACGACCACTTCAATATTTTCAAGTTTTCACAACAAACCCCCAGAATTAACAAAGAATTGCCGATAATGGTGTCAGGGCGTCGCTTAGTGGGTATAGCAACAAAATTCGATATGGTCTAGGCCGATGGTACTTACAAGATTACAAACGTCATGTGTTTCATTCCTTTGGTGTGGCACTATGTAAAGGTGAAACGGGAGCAGATTACACGTTCATATTTCGGTCGCTACAAACATTCAAACATTCGCCAATACTGATTGGAAACTCACCGTTCTTCTAGCTGATGGCGCTGATGCCATTACGGCGGGATTCGCAGATGTACTTGGGTTTTTTCGTCTTCGACTAAACTGCTTCTATCATATTCGGTATCGTGTGGAGAAATATTTGAAGCCACTCTCCAACGACTTGAGATCAGGAATTCTAAAAGACATCAAAGCGTTTCAAACAGCGCAAAATTGCTCCATCTTTCTGAAAGCTTGAGAATTATTTTTGAGTGGCGTCCGCAACTGCCTGACTTCGTTACATATTTTGAAGAAGAGTGGTTGAAGTACAAATGCAACGGGTATGAAGATACCATTATAGAGTGGCCAAAGAAAGAAAATTCACGCGAACTAGCCTATTTCAACTTGACTATATGTTTGTGTGTTGAACGATTTGAGATGAATCAGGGCTGAATGGTACCTGTAATATTAATTTCTTCATTTGGAAAGATAGTTTATTATATATGTATTTGGCTGCTTATTTGAGAAGGTGCCGCATACAGACGTGTTGTCCAATTATTCGCGGCATAAAAAAAAGCTATTGCCACCACCACTAGAGCCCTATCCCAATATACTCTGAAGCCCTCTCTTCAGTTCCCCCTCCCCCCCCCGTTCCAAATGAAAAACGTCCAGGTCGAGGTTCTTATCACTCAGAGAGTTCCAAATACTTATTGCTCTATTAAGCACACTGTATTCTAGGGCATTCGTTCGCACATTCATCGGACGAAAAACGATTCTCGAGCGACTATATTGGTTCTAGGTACGCTCAATGATATTTGTGCTAGGAGATTCGGCTCGTGAGAATATTATGGAGAAATACAATCGAGCCTATCATTCTTCTATCTCCTAGAGAGACCAACTGAAATCCTTTCAGCAATTCACTGTATCTTATGTCAGTCGGGTAGTATTCAAAAGTAAAGGTATTTCGGGTATCTTTTCTGTATTGTCTCTATATTGTTAATATTACGATTACCCGAGTGAGGATTCCAAACTGATGCACCGTATTCTAGATTCGATAATCTTGACTCTTCCTTAAAACTGGATAAATTGTTCGTTAGTAATTTCAAGTTTTCAAAATTGTAACAAGTCATTAAGGTCCCTGGCTCAATGTGAACAATTGTATCTATAATGCAGTTCTCGTTTGCCATATTTTTCAAATGTATCAACTGCAATAGTTTCTTTTGGGGTGCTTGTAAGTAATAGATATTAGAAAGAGTGCCTTCAGAGAAATTGTTCCTATTGGTGTCGTCACCCTGAGGCCTCATTAATTACCTTATTTCTGTTTTCTCACCTTTTCGAATGCCTCGGAACGCGTGTATGAGAATGGAGTGTTTTTCTCTTTTCAAATTGATATAGCAATGTTTCTGACCGTTCATTTTTGGCTTGATTCAATGATCCGGACGAGAGAAAGAACCTATTAGGAGACAAACGACGAAGAAATGAGGAAAATAATAACTTGTTACCATGTATTATCGATGAGTTTCATATTCATTTCGATGGATGAATGTGTTATATAGGAGTACGTATGTCTTTTTTTGAAAACTTGAGACCCAAAAACGTCATTCAATTAGAGTAGGATTTGGAAAAATCCTGATATAATTGACGCTACTAAATTGTTATCAATAATACGCTGTCATTATGGTGAAATTTCTTTCGTTATGAACTCTGTATGAAAAAGAAAATACCGAGAAATGTATAGCACTGACATTTTGGATGAGGGATGATGACTGCGCGCTCTATTTTGTTGCGTTCGATTGGTTCCTTATACGGGTAGTTTAGGAATGGGCGAAGTGGGAATAATATTCACACAAGGAGACGCTCGCGAGTAATTTTCATTTCTCGTCCTAATATCGCAAGTGAATGGTTTGTGGAGTATAAGTGCCAGGTACTGTGAGTAATATGTAGTGTACTCACATATACCTACAGTTCCGTTATATGTATTATAACAAACGAGGTCCAAAGCCGTCGACGTCGGCTAAATTCGTTCTAGTCGAGCCGGCGTATTTCGTGGAATTTTCATTTAGAAGAAAAATGCAAACGCATACTACATCTATAATTTACGATTGCGTTGCCTTATGAAAATCAGAGGTGGATGTTTGTGCAGATATCGATAGAATTTTACAAAAAGATACAATTCGAATTGAAATAATAGAAGTGTCAGATGAATCCTTACAGGAGGAAAAACCGAGACAGTAGAAGCTCGAATGACTGCTACTTGATCCTAAACGATTAGGTAGGTACATTCCAGCAAAAGAGATGAGAATGAAATTACAGCGCATCGAGTGTTGGTACTGCGAAAAGAGTGATGTCCTAAACTAATGTACATTTTTTTGATTTCTCTTTTGAATCGGTGCAGTAGACTCTATTTTTTCAGAGAACAAAGACTGTTCATTGCCTATTTTGTTGACAGAATGAGATGCGAGGCAAGATGGTCATACTTTTTGAATTGTCACATCATAGTTTTTTTAAGCGATGTGGACTAACATTTTCGAAAGTCTCGGGAAGAAACGTTAGAGAATTTAATCCCTATTTATCAGAAACTTTGAATATGAAAAACGATGAGGTAAGCAAAAGTGATCGAAAAATCACGGTCGATGTCATCAACTTTATAGACGTATTCTCATGACGCAATTAAGCGTGGTATAATTACTTTAAAATTAACAGCTCGTGAATGTTACTCTTTTGTTTACACTTTTCGTGGAAATATTTCAATTATCCATTTTGGATCGATCGCAAATTGAGTGAATGAACTCTTGAAGGTTGTAAATTGACCAACTTTATCAGCCTATCTACCAGATCATTTGAAGTAATCTAATTTGCAGAAGAATTAATTATCTAACCCATCTAGAATAGTCTTCTATGAAAAAGAAAGAGCGGAAAAGAATATTTGTGTGGTAAAGTTTCCAACAGCTTATGAGCTTGGAGGATGAAATTCTTTCAAGTCCCTCTCTTATCACGTATAGTTCGAGGGTCAAAATTCCTCTCGACTTCCTCCTCCTTTTTTTTTCTGAATTCCTCTCCTATAGCACGGCCTCCTATCATATATTCTAGTAAAAAGCTAGTATATGTACTTATACAAGGAGTCAAAGCCTAGTTCAAGTCCAAAAGTAATTTATTCAAATTCTTTATCTCTAGCCATGTGCCGCAACGTGGAATTGCGTCTTAAAACTAGTATACTGTATGTTGGTGATTGATTTCTCAGTAACGATGATAAGAATGGTATTCAACGTGAGTTACACGTCTATGTGTTGTTCTCCTTATTGATTACGATGACGAGTACCTTTGAAAGTAAAATCCTCTTCATAAGAATGGTATCTTTCATACTTTTAACTGAGGTACTTTTCCCTCGAGCCCAAGAAATCCGCATTCTATGCAAAATCCGTAGAAAGCACTGATAGCCCGATTAAAATAGACCCTTCAAGTAACAAGATATGCAATACTTCATTCACCAATTGGCATAGCCCCTTCAATGAGCCAGATATACAACGTTTCAAATACCATAAAACTCATGAAACAGGTTCCCTACCTCCCCTCATTTAATTCCGTTAAAGAACCCGTGAGTTTTTTGGTGATTCCGGTGGTTTTCGGTATTTTCATCAATTTCGACATTTTTCGGCTAACTAGAATTGTCTCCTGCGTCTCATTCATCAATGACTGGAACTTTATTCCGCCCTTCAGGAAAAAAAGTGACAAATGCCGAAGAATCCGGTCTCTAATTATCAACGTTTGATCATGTTGGGATGTCGGTATTATAACGTGTATGAAACAATCTTGTGAAACAGCAGTAAGATTGATTCTGTAAATTTTAATAAAATGATTGTAAAGCAATAGAGATAAATGTGTTTGCGTCATAGTATCATACTTTCAAACCGTTCTCTTACGTGTACTTTCTAAGTTCTTACGAATTGTTTCACATTATTATGAAATGTTAGCTACTTAGAATGAGGAAACTATCTATTACTGAGTATACATTATCGATAACGCACGATTACATGTATTGCGAAATATGAATAGAGTACTTCTAGACCTAAACGACAACGTCCATTTTATCTATCAAACGACCATTGTCACAAATTAAATTTGACCTCACCTCAGAGTTTATCTTTTGATGATAACAACTCTTATGAGACATCAATAAGTTTTCTGTATTGTTACGAATCAATAAAATAATAAGGGGGCTTTAAAAAAGAAAAATAATGATAAAATCAGGGGTGCCGACTATTCCACTTTGATATTGTCCTCTTTTTTTTTGCCCGGTATTCATTTTCAGTAGAGAAGGACGAATAAATTTTGCGGATATTATGAAGTTATTAACTCAGGACAGTAGAATTTTGCCGATATGAACAATCTCTGTACTGAATTCGTAATAATAATAATAATTGAAATTTTGAAATCAGAATGAAAATTTGCTAACTTTATTCCGTATCAAATTGGAAACAAGTGTTTTATTTTCAAGTCTGAACTTCAAACCACAAAAGGAAAGCACTTCTACGTTTGAACTTTTAAATTTTCCCCTACAATAGAATTTTTGTATTTTTTGGACCCAAGTACGAATTTTGTCTTTGGGTCTCGAACTGTGAATATAGGATTGTTACTGAGTCTCGAGAGTTGAATGTTCATGAATATTGCTAATGGAATGTTGTCTCACGGAATCTGTTATAATGATTGATGAACGATTGAATCAAAGAATGTGAATATTTCTCATTGAAACACCGTACATACCGAAGTTTGGACCATGTTAATATTGTGACTGTTATAATTGGAAACTGTAGATTTTGTCATGTGATATTAGTAGTAACTTTGATGGACGATTGAAGAAAATTTTATCGGCTTGAAAGACATCCTTTAGGAGATTTTGATCGCTTGATCTTGGTGATCATGAGATATTTTCTTCTTGAAAAAACCAAAAAGTAGCTCTTAAATCGTGCGCGATGTTACAGAAATCTGAGCTATTCAACATGTCTTATTTGGAATGGACGTATCTAAAGTAAAAATTTTAGAACGTCAGACTTACTTTTCGGAGTTCATGGATCGTCATGTCTTCTCGTAAGCCAGGGGGGAGGGCTAGATCAGTTTTCGCTTTCTGTGTATTTTCAAAAACGTACTACTATCTTGGTATGAACAAAGAAAATATTTTTAAAATAGGTAAGTTTTTATACAACGAGTAAGGTTTTCCAAAAAGGAGAAAAAAATGAGTAAGAAAAGTAGCCCAAATATCTGTTTACCCTTTCAAAATAGGAAAATGATCTTAGCATATCTCAACGTTATGTTATAACGCTGTAAAAGCGTCGAGCAGAGCGAGTTGCTTTATACTTATAGCTGTTCTCTAGTCTAATTGCTTGCCTAAATGTTGGAGCCTGCTGATTTTTACTGTAGTGACTCTGCTCCATATACTTTTATTTTCCTTATTATAATAGCTTAAACGTAGCGCTAGAGTAGGCAAGAATTATTTCTCACTTTTAGTCAGATATAGATAATTGTATACTTTCAATGATTTTTTCAACTCGTGAAAGCATCTTCGTTGTATAAAAACTTGAATTTCACTTAAAAACGTTATTCTGCGCCCTTACATCGTGGTTTATTTTATAATTGGGGCTTAGTGCGAAAATGTCGAAGATAAATTCAAAATATGTATCGGTACTCTTGAACTCTTTACGAATTCGTGCTCCACATCTTTTATTGAATAATTGAAGTGAACTTGAATGAAAATATGCAGTAGACCTTCACCCTGTGATGTCTTTTACCAAGTTACGTTGACAGGAACCCTGTTGATTTGGCCAAATGCACCATTGACTGCCGTACGAAAAATACAGGGAACTGAGATCATCTATATCTATAAAAATTAATCAGTGTTTCGTTAGTGACGCCATTACTTGTGAACAGCTGGACCGATTTTGCTAATTTTGCAGTTCTCCAAGGAGTATTTTTCAAGAAGTTGGCAAAATCGGTTCACCAAAAATGGTCGGGTGCTGCTGCAAGTTACCTGCACATAATTCGCCTTCTCTGTCTAATTACAACTTACAAAGTTCATTCATATTCGGCTCTGTTTGTCTATTCTTGCTAAAGGATAAAATCGAACTAAAACAACGGACATAGAGTGTATTTTACTGAAAATAACGCATTACAACGAGCTGACAAGCTTTTTTAGAATGTGCCACAATGACAACTTTGCTCAAACACTGATTTATTCCGAAGGAATCAATCGTCAAAGAACAAGAAAATGCAGTTCCATGTAACCCACGAGTATTTCCCACTGATGCCTTTCAGAGCCTTTACACCGTCCATCCGAGTCAAGACAAATGTTTCTATTTGCGTTTACTGGTAGTCAGTGTGCGTGGCCCAAAATATTTCCAACATCTACGAACTGTTGATGGTGAATTGTGTGGCACTTACAGAAAAACCTGTCAACGTTTGGGGTCATCGAAGCTATCATTATTCAAGGAAGATACATAGTCCCATGATTCCTACCGACGTGCCATTTGACTTCAAACGGTTGCAATTTTCAGTGCAGCATGCATTTACAATGTCCATAAATACATCCCAAGGACAGTCCTCGGAAGTTTGCGGCAATAATTTAGATAATCCTTGCTTTTAACATGGTCAATGATATGTCGCCTGATGTTCCCGTGTCGGAACACCAGCGTATGTATTTTTGTTTGCACCAGAGCAGGAAACAAAAAATGTTGTCTACCAAAAAGCCTTCAAGTGATGAAATTCTTGATTTTTTAAGTGTACTTTTTTCCTAATTATTTCATTACTTTCAATAAATATTTACTTTTATGGCGGGAGACCCGCTATCTCTTTAGTTACTGGGGGCCCTTGAGGAAATTCTGTTCGCGTACCCGTAACGCTGGGACTTGGAAAAATTCCTGGCTTTTGTATAGTTCTCTATGGGACTTGAGAACGTTCATGGGAATGTGTAACGCTAGGACTTGGAAGAATTCCTTGCTTCTCTATAGCCATTTATGGGCTTTGGAAAAGTTTGTGACCTTCTTGACTCTTAACGCTGGGACTTGGAGAAATTCCTGGCTGTTCTATAGTTTTGGAAAAATTGTTCGCTGTTATATACCACTCTATGGGATTTGGAAAAATTCGTGATCTCCATTCCCTTCATATTCCTTGCAAAGGGTCCTTCTTGATTCTTACCGCTAACACTTGGAGACATTCCTGGCTCTTCTATAGCCCTCTATGGGACTCGGGAGAAATTCGTGACCTCTTCATATTTCTTACATATTCCTTTCATAGTTCTTCATATTTGCTCTTTTATATTCCTTAATGGAGACAGAGATATTTCAAAGCTTTCTATATCCCTACATAGACTTACCACGTGGCTCCTCTATAGCCCTAAAATAATATGTTCTTCTGTATTTACAACCGAGAAAGATGATTTGTAACCTACTTCGAAAATAAAATATACGCCTACATTCTGAACAAGAGCCTGTAAATTGTCATTTCTTTGTGTCTGGTCTATCAAACATTATTTGTAAAGACAGGACAACGTCTGTCGGGTTAGCCAGTTGTGTTACAAAATTAGGAAATAGAAATTTTTAGTGATTGAAGTTGTAGATTGTTAATACAGATGGTCCTTAGTATTTGCGAGTAAACTTTTGATTGCTAAAATATTTTTATTATGAATCAGTAGTTTAATGATCTACATTCCCTGTGGAGTCGATAGTCCGTTTGACTTACTGACAGTGTTTCTGCTGGTTTCTGCTGATTATAACGCGATGTGACGTCACCAAGATAAAGGTCTATTATTCAGCGTAGCTGCTCCATGTTGAACGTCCGGTGCAGTCGTCTCATTGAATTCCTTTACTTCTATTGAAAATATGGGAAACGGATGCATGTGTTTCTGTTATTTCTTTTTTCATTTTCTGAGCCTAATTTCGGAATAATTTTGCAATTGATTTGTAAAATAATTAGGAATCGAGTATTTCCCTATTTTTTGGAACAAACGCAGCTCCAAGATGGTCCAGGACAGTGTACGACGAGTGAGAGAAACATCGTCTGGTCGA
This sequence comes from Aspidiotus destructor, assembly GCA_035079395.1. NCBI lineage: Eukaryota > Metazoa > Arthropoda > Insecta > Hemiptera > Diaspididae > Aspidiotus > Aspidiotus destructor. Next base: position 303,658 of record JAVHKZ010000003.1, on the reverse strand, counting down.
ATTTGTGGATTTCAGATTTTTTTTTTTTCGTGCAAATTTTCGTAGTCTGTGAAGACCGTATTTTAAGATATCTTTCAATTTTGAGTACGCGTTAAGAAAATCGTACAACCAATGAAGCCATTCGCTGAGTATCTTGCGGTCAAGCGTACTACGGTAACTTTTTGAATTAGGGCCGTCAGTTATCTTACTTGCAAACGCATCCTCCGACCACGATCTATACGAACGAATACTGAACTGCTCGACGCGGAGTGCTCTGTTACTCGTGTAGTAAAGTAGTACCTATGTCGCTAGGAACTTACGACCAATTTTCTTGACTAGTGATTTCTTCTGAGCCGGTATCAACCTTGTGTTGACCTGCCATCGCATAGCTGACATTTACCGCATTCGATCGAACTACCTGTGAATGTATACGCGTTTGTTTTATTGTTCACTTTTTCCTTCCATTTCGCCAAATGCATACGATTCGACAATCATTGTAATGTAATTTTTTATGATGAGCATTGTACGAAGGAATTCGTTGGAGAGAGAAAAGAAAGAAAAAAAAAAATGAATTCAAACAAAAGATCGCAAATCGTGTATCTGGTGAACATTCGCATGTATGACTTATGTCCCGAGTGGTTGAGTAGTGTCGCGAGTGTTCGAATGTAATGTTACCTATTCTAGCGTGTTTGTGCATCTGCTCGCAGGTTAGAATTAGTTCGAACTTTGATTTCTTAAAAATCGAGGCCTCGTGAAAAACACAAATTCGATCCGATGAAGTGCGAGCTTCGATGAATTCTTTCGAAAATTGGCAAGAATAAATCGAGCCGAATGTGGGAGCACGAGTCTCGGTTTTTCCAGGTCGCAAGTTCCGCAGGACAAAAATCAGAATGGTCGAGTGGTATGTCGTGTAAATTTTATTACAGTGTTTTAAAAATTTGCCTTAAATGGGGTCACGAGAGTTCATACTGATGGAGTATCCTCATTGAATCTTCAAATAAGATAATATGGTAGCAGGTTGTATCGTTTGTGACCGTACGTACGAACCATCCAGCAAAGGTTATGAAGCAAGCTGTTTCGAGAACTTGGTATTATTCAGGGTTAGATTTATTGATGTAAAAGAGCGTACCTACGTTATGGGCGAGATAGAAATTTTACTGATTAGACGGATCATCGTCAAACACACAATTACATTAATCGTTTTGTAGTCATTCTTATGATGTCACTTTCAATAGTGAGAGCAGAAAAGTAGCACGTTTAGACAGATTTGCAATCATCTGTTATAATTAACGATTGATTCTCGACTCTCCGAACTGACCTTACGCAGCTTGTAGCGATGATGTACGTACGTGTTCTCGCGGTGTTGCGATATTCTACTCGAGCGTACATAAAAATTCCTGAGAACGTTATCAACTTCACAAAATACGTATTATCGACTGACGTAAATATACACGCGTTCTGTATAGAATATTATTTCGTAAACTTAACGAATGGCTTACGGAAGTGACTATAGAATGTTAGTTCGATGATGTGAATCACTATCCGTGTAAATTATTAAAATGTTTCGTTGACCTGGAAAGTATGTGAGGGGTAAAAATTCGCTGAAGAATAAAGAACGAGCAAGGTTAATATTAGGAGCTAACATCTTGCAGAAATCACAGATTCACGAAAGGATATTTAGAGGTAGCTTTCAACTTTTTGAGCGAACTATTCCTGGCGCTTTATATGTGCATTCGGTGTAGTATACAGTACTCCAAATTGGTCTTCAACATTCTCGACGAAATCAATATTGCTGAAGTTGTACGCGCGTGTCTAAACTTGCTCGTTCGCGAAATTGTGAATTAAAATGAATAAATAACTGTTTATTCGTATAATGCGTGAGAGTGTATTTTGCGATTAAGTTGGAAGTTACGCTCAGAGGACCTTTATTATCATTATTATAAATATTCCTGCAATGGGAAAAACATCATATTCGAGTCATCGTGCAAAAATTAATTCCCTACTTGACCGGACAAAAAATAATGTTTAGTTTAATTCCAGAATTTTCGTCGGATTTAGGATTATTCACGTTTTTGTTATTGCTTTTGAATCTGTCGTAGTCGAAAAAAAGTCGAGCGCTGCTTTGACTTGACTGTGCGAGAAAAATTAGGGAAACTAGGAACGACTGTATTGCCAAGGTTACTAGGTCGACTATATCGACAGAAATAAACTGTCATCACTAGATTTGTTTTACAAGGGAGGGTATCTTGTGTGGAGGTCCGTTACCTAGGGCCTGTCTTGGAGGCTGGACCCCATGAAAGCAGGGCTTTGCAAAGATTGCTGCGTACGTGAAATGAGCAGAAATTTTACAGCACGTATTAAATCGTAAATAACTCCTTGCTTTCCTCGATATATTTTTTAATTTCTTTTTAAATATTTTCTCGATTAACCAACTATTTTTTCGCGCTAACGTAATTCTTCGATTTCCTTTTTTTTTTTTTTTTTGTGATAGTTTGTGCGCCTTTTTAAAAATTAATTCCTGTTCTATTTATTTCCTCTTGTATTTTTATTCATTATAGAACGACCTAATTTCCTATAGTTTTACGTGTATTTACTTCGTCCGCCATTCATTACTTCTTCACTTGTTGTTCATTGATGTTGCCTCGGTAGAAAGTAGGACCTAGTACAAAACGTAGTTTTTGAGAAAAACGAATATGAAAATTCAGTTTTATAGAAATACTTTGGAAAAAATTTTCTGGCGCAGGCAAATAAATAAAGATCATGTTTCATGTGTCTTCTAGAAGGTAGTTCGCTTCGCTCGTTCGCCCTCCTTCTTGGTCTAGTTCAAGTCTACTTTAAAATATGTTAAGCTAATGGCTTTCGGAGGGCTCAATCGCGGTAGTATAAGTCTACTTGAAAGCAGGGGCGTTCCAATAGGGGGGTAGGAGGTGTGACACCCCCCAGGCTTTTGGGTTAGTCGGAAAATTTATTGCCAATCGGTAATGTTGGCATTCAAACTTTACCAATTCTCTTTAGCGGAGACTACAGCTCCTAGTCACTTGGTGAAATATTGTTTTCACCCCCCTCAATACTTTTTTGTCGGAACACCTCTGCTTGAAGGCTGTACCTACTTCAGCGTCCTGATTCAGGCCTAGTTGGTATAATTGAGACTTAGCCTGGTATAAAGATCTAGTAGATAAGGTCATTTGGCCGCTTGGACCTAGTATACTGTGTGCGGAAGCTTGTTTTGAACTTTGTTAGTATAGGCCATGGTCGGGGGCGAGCGGCAGAATAATGAAGACCTAGCCTAGTATAGAGTATGCCGTATTCTGTTTATCAGGAAATTGAGCTATGTTAGTGTAGGCCAAGTCAGCCTCCCTTCTCATTCTAGTATTAGTCTGGTTATTTAATGAAGCCTCTACCTACTACAGCAGCCTGATTTGGGGCTAGTACAATGAAGGCTTTACCCGAATATTGGCCCAAGATTTCGTTTTCACGGACGCTTGCACGCACGCAAATTTCAAAATCGGGGTAGGGATCAGAGTGAAAATATGAATTATGTCAACAAAAACTTGAACGTCATGAAAATTGGTGGGATTGATCTCCGATGTACAAAATCATTGAAAAGTAGAACGTTAGAACATTTCTGAACCGGCGCTAGAGCGCGTCATAGTCTGTGCTTTTAGGGCCCTTCGTACGATTTTCGACTTTTCATGCGTTCTAACGATCCTTTTGGGTCTGGGCCAGAATAATGATGATGAATGTACTTCAAATCAATGCCCTAATTTTTGATGATTGTAAAGCAGTAATGATCAGAGAACGGATTCTTCGGCATTTGCCGAATCATTTCTAAGCGGCCGAATAGGATGAAAATAATATAGAAATACGTTTCAATGGTAATAGAGCCCACCAGCAAAATTTTATTTTGCCGAAAATGGGTCAAGTTGCCGAAAATGGGTGTACTTGCCGAATATTTGCCGAAAGTGCTCTTGTTGAAAGTTTCAACAAAAATATGCCCTATAATTTGAAAAAAACATCGAATTTTTGCCAAAACCGCACCTTTTTACAAGTTACTAACACATTATACCGTAAAATAAGAGAAAAACTGGAAGAGATGTACTTAGAATAGTGAGATAAATACAGTCACGTAACAAATTCAATCATTTTCACTACTCTATGAACATATCTTGCATTTTCGAGGAGTTTACATCTCAGAGATGTACTTCACGGGTAACACATCGAGCAAAGAAAATGTAGAAAAACATGTACTGGTTATGTACAATAAAAAATTTTTGTAAAATGACCTTTTCTATGTGGTTTTTTCCTCCTTTGACCACTAAATTTCATGTATTTTTTCATGTTGCCGAAAAGTGCCGAAAATACAACATCCGATTGCCGAAAATTTATATTTTAGTTGCCGAAGAATCCGTTCTCTGGTAATGATGGATATTATTGAGTGTAAAATGGCTGTAGAATACCATGAGCAATTTCACCGAACCAACGAATGTTACATTGATAACCTTATAGAAACTGCGAAAAACTCATATCAGGTCCTCAGTTTTTGAAGAACCCCGATTACCGCCATTTTACGACTGAGCGTTCAATCGTAGTAGAAGCTACATTTCAAAATAGTTTCATGCACTCTGTAGTCATCAGCATGGTTTAAAATTTTCACCTGATGAAGAAGGGAGAGTACTTCTGAAAATAGTCTTTTTTATACCCTTCATTCTAGTTATTTATGATCGTTGGTGTCGCATGTGTGGCCGCCTGTTCTTCATTGTGGAGTGGATACGAGTTGCGAATGCGCTGTTTTACCTCCGACCCTTTTTAGTACAAGGTTGCTGTTGTAAGAATCTCCACGTCCTGGAAATAGTTTCGTGGCAGTCGCCAAACTGCACGCAAACTTTCAACACAATCATCAGTCTCAACTTGAAGCTAAACTGCTGTTCGAGTCTCTTCTTCTTCTGTCTTCAGGTCCTTGTACTTGGTCTTCTTCCTGCAGAATGTGGGTACAGGTGTTGAATAGGCGATAGAGTAGCTCTGCATCCCATTCCTTGTCGATCTTCTTCTTCATAACTGTAGCTGCAAATGTAGACACCTGGTTCCATGCATCCTCGGAAATTAGCGTAGTGGCCACTGCCAAAATCGATTGCAGTTTTTTACTGAGCCTGCCCCGCTCACGCTTCCACGTTTCATTTTCAAATATAGTGTACTGTGGTCCATCATCCAGTCCTTAATCCCAATGCGAATACGTTGCCTTCTCCACTTTCCCTAACTTCCGATGAAGGTACTTGTTGACGCAGCAATGGCCGCTCAAGACCTGCCAGCTGACCGTAGTCTCGCTTTATCTACGCATCAAGGTCGCGTATCAACACATGGGTCGTCCATTTCCCTACCTATTTTTTTCTTGCTTTTCACTTCTCAAGCAAAGAGTGCCCGGCCTCCTGCTTGACCCGTAAACTCTCTTGAGTAGTCGTTGCTCTCTTCTTTCTTTGAACATCGTTGCCTCTCCTTGGCAAGGAGCGAGGGGGTGAACGGGCTAATAAATACATATTGCGATTCTCTCCTCTTTTCACTCTACTCTTCTCTCAAGTTCATCATTCGTGGGTCGAATTTCTCTCATAATCTCTGCATACAGTTTGGTGATCGAAACTCAATCAATTCTTGCTTTTGATGTGTGCAGATCAATGGTCGGAATCTTCGGGAAAATTCTCCGCCTTCCGCTCAATCTAACTATAGGAGTGGGAGAAATTTCTCTCGAGTCTCCTCTCATCATATACAGCTCGCAAGTCAAAATTTCTCGTATTCCCACTCCTATCGCATGTGGCTCGGTAAAAAAAATTACATATTTCCAATCCCCAGGTCCTCTGCTCCCCCTTGTTCAACTTTCTCAAAGAGCCCATGAGTTTTTCTAACCCTTCAACCCTTCCGCCCCTTCTCCTCATCTCGTATCTGTGGCTCAAAGGTTGTCATTCTCCCGCTCTTAATTTATTATTTTGTAATTGCTGATCTTTATTTTTTTTATGTCTTTGTTAATGATGATTTGTACATGAAATTGAAAACTTGATTGCATTTTAATTTTTTCGAATTTTTCTTCTCTTGTGTGTGCAGGACAGCAACAGCAGGAAACTGAACTGGCAACAAAAATGCTACAAATTCAACACAAACGATTCTATCTCGATGTGAAACAAAATAGACGGGGACGTTTCATCAAAGTAGCAGAGGTCAGTATTATCAAATAGTCGTACATAAATTATGAACAATTTTTCAAGTTGAACCAACTTCAAAATAATTTTTATTGTGAGGGAGTAGGTTATAATATTATCGTTTCATTGTTTGCGGAATCGAATTTGACAAATTCAAACCTGACCTCATTGTACTCAAACTTTTTCTTGTTTGTTATTATTTTGAAATCAGTAATTCTTCGTCTTGGGGCATAGATACTGTTTTTTTTTTTTTTTTTTCTAATCGGAAGAGGTCACCTTTCCCTTTTTTTAGACTGGCGGATAACTTCTTTCTTGCCTTGTATCCGACCTTGAATCATAAAAATATGATTGAACACTGAACTTCTTTGTCGATTTTGCGATGATATGAATTGAGGTGTTATTTAGTTGTTGCTAGCAGTGGTGTAGTTATGGAAGGGGGAAGAAATTTCCTTCGACGTAAAATAAAAAAAGAAAAAACGTGTCATATATAAAATTATCATATCTTTTCATTTTTTAACCCTGCCGAAATTTTGGGGCAAGTACGCCCTCGGTTGCTAAATTGTAAATTGCATAAATAATAATTCAAATTTGATGTTTATCCTTGGCTCTTTATGGGTACCTCCCCATTACAAAAAGTCGGTTGGGCGAACAAGATTACTTTATTAAAATAGACTATCATCAAAACTTAACTTGGAGCTTCAAATCTTCGGATGTGGCTCCATAATTTGATTTTAATGTTCAGTTTTTAGGGTACTTTCATGTGTTTCCTTTTTCAAATTTACAGGTAACACTGGATGGCAGACGTAATCAAATATTTTTAACGTTATCGACTGCAGCGGAATTTCGTGATAATTTGAATTCATTCAGCGAATATTATTCTAGTTTAGGTGAGTGAAGTATTGGGGACATTCAAAAACGATTTTGTGTTTTTGAAAAAGATACGCATGATTTTCGTTCACGAAATGATGCTGATTTCTAGTGTAGTACTCGCCAAAAATTTATAGCGTCTGTTCAAGTCGTTGCTAATGAGTACGTTTTATTTTACAATTACAGGCCCACCTAATCCCGATCACGTTCCTGAAGACGGTAAATTAAAATCAGAAGTTATAATTAAAGATAACAGGCGTTACTATCTCGACCTGAAAGAAAATGCGCGCGGAAGGTTCCTGAGGGTAAGTGTGAGTAGCTTTTTTTTTCATTGACATCATCGAACATTAATGATGAACGTACCCTTTCGAAGTTGTCCCGGCGTTACATTTTGTGTTTATATAGTGTAATATTTCAGTTGTTGCCTCTTGAATGAAATGTCGAACGAGGAAATATGAATTCCTGAAAGTGTCTCTTGAACTTGACCATAAGTTTGAGAAGCATACATTCTATGGACAGAAATTTTCCAGCTCATTTTTGTGTTCAATGAAAATTTGCTAAGAACAATTTCGCGTCCCTTCTCCTCCCTCCCATCGCACTTCTGACAATAGGGGATCTAGTGTGGTGTAGACGTGTAAAACACTCCATCAATCAAGAATATAACTTCTCTCGTAGTTGTGACGACCTAAAGGTACCAAATCTTTGAAGAAAGTTTGTAATCAGATATCACAAGCAAAACGAGTACTGTGAGCTTTCTATCTATGAGCACACCATCCTACCTCTTTTCGAGGGTATTTCTGTCGAGGTGGTTCTCCGGCCGAAACCAGCTGGTGGTGGAAAGATGAGCAATCTCCGAGCGAGGGTCAGAAAAGATTTCCTTGGTCTGGTGTCTGTTGATGCTGGTTAGCTGAACTGACGAATCCTATGGGAAGTCGTTCGGAATTTCATTAACGTAGGTGATCAAACTAAAATGAACAAAAAGAGTGTAGACTGCTATTAACTAAAGAGAGGATTTACTGCGTATTTTAGGTGGGATTATAGACATCGACACTCCAGAGGGAAGCATCAGTTAGAAACCGTTTTCTTCAGCGAACGTTGTTGAACTGACAACGGAAGAAAGCCTACCCCCAATAAATTACTAAACAGAACAGACCTCAGAAGTTGTGAGAGCGTATAAGATATCAGAGATTCAGGTCGGGAAATCAAGCCTACTGATGAAGAAGAACTCTCTTTCCTTTAGCTTTATCGTAGATACCACGAACGGTGTAGTGAGAAGAAAGGTTGGGACTATTTGGCAGCACGGTACCTTCAAAGATGAAGTTACTCGAAGTGAAAAGGTGTTATATGCTCAAAAAATACCCACGTTGTAACTTACAGCAAAAGTATAATGTTGTCCCAGCAATTGAAACAGTTGGAACAATGATGATTTTCAAGTTGCTGGTGTATGTCCAATCGAAAAAAATTTACAAAGAACAGAGAGTAAAGTCTTCCTCTTGTAGACTGTTAGTGTGCACAAGAAAAGTATGATGACGAAGAATTGGAATACGAATGTTCGAGTAATGAATGCGCATGTTCTTCCTTCTGCATGCATTGACCAATCGCGGAAAGTATAATCTGATATTGCCTGTTGTGCTAAAAATGTTGCCAGGCTTACGTTACATCATGAAACAGCATTCATGAAATATCTGTCATGAGAGCAGGATCTAATGTATTGACAGATTGTGTTCGAGAGGAACGATAAGGCATGACAACGAAATAACTTACTCCACAATCTTCCATGAGTAGGATTTCTTCATTTCGTACTTTTACTTTTCGTTCTCCTCACAACCCTCTGTCTGGGACCTCATCACCTAATTCCAAGTTCGAAACGAATAGTAAGGTTAGAGGCCGACCTTGCGAGACCTGCCTGGGAATTATGCTCTTTCAATATAGCTGTCGCGGATAGAAAAGCATTAACTCAGAAGTTAGACGAAGAAAGCGCGAAGTGAAAGACTCAGTGACCTTCAAAAAAAAAAAGAAAGGGATGAAAATAATTCTGGTTTCGTATCTGGAGACCTGCTCGAAAATGGAGAAACGATTGCTTTCAAAGATCACTGTTTGCAACTTTGCTACAAATCTACGAATGAATGAATTCAAAATCTTGGTCTTCAACTGTACCGCCGAACACTTTTTTTTGGAAGTACTGTACTTCCGAATAACCGCTTCGATAAAAAAGAATAGAAAGCAGCTGTAAGAATCGAAATAGTATACAAACCCCAGTCTACACGACTTCGTCAGAAGGAAATAACGGAGTCTTTATACTATAAGTCGGAGCCCGTCTATGATCAATGACAAAAAGTTTTCATCTCCTTGTATCACCTCTATAACACTCTTGTTGACACCCTCCGACCACTCGTTGAGCGTGGTGAAGGTGACAAAAAACCGTGACGTTGGTCGTATTTGGGACCTAGGCTTCGTCACGATTAATATCTTCTTCCAAAGTCTTAATTTTTCATCATAACTACCTTTGGAGTTGGAATTGATTTATCAAATACAGGAAACTACAAAGTAGAACGACTTGGCGATAAAAATTTTCAATTGAGGATGAAATGCGTATCAGATACAGCTGATAAGAGTACGTGATCGAATTACGTACTATGTTTGTGAACTGCGTTTTCAAAAATTATCTACGATCCGACACAAGATTTCTTTTTCATTTATGGACGAATTTTCCCTTCTACAGACGGCGAATGTGTCGCAAAAATCTCAATTCGAAGTGTAATCAATCTCTTTACTGTACTCGTCCACACAGTATAGTTATTGACGTGTTGACCGAGCAAAAACTTGATGCCGTTCTCGCGACTAACTTCTTTTTTAATAACGATACGAACTTTGTGGAAAACAGTGTACATAGTTCAATAATAAGTCGACACGTAAATTATGTGCCGACAAATTTTATTGATAGATAACGATTTCAAAATTGTGAGGTGATACTGCATGTATAATATGTTATTGGGAATGTTGTAAATAAGGAAATGATGATATTTTCTAGACTATGACGATAACGCCTAAAAATGGCCGGCAGTTTTGTAATTTCGAGATAATTTCAACATAGCCTGGCTATTGACGACAATGACTGACAGCTGTTAGGACATGTTGCTTTTTAAGTCAAAATTCCCGAGACCTGGACCTCCTCCTCAAATGTTACCCTCGCACGTGAAAATGTATTTCATTGATTTCCTTGGTCACGTCTTATAGGTCGAGGTCTGAAGCTTCTTCCCTTCTAATTTGCACTCTGTTAGTATTTGTCGCCATTACGGGTAAGAGACTTACTTGTTCTTGTCGCGTCGTTGGTATTTGAAAAAATTTGCTGTAGATTTGATCGCCCTCGTAGCTCAGCAATTAGAGCAGTCCTCCGGAAAGCAAAAGGTCTTGGATTCGGATTCCGATAAGGTGATCAAAATTTTTCCCGCGAGTTTTCCATTTACCAAGATCCCCTCCTCCTCTAATATTACTCCCGCTCGTAAAAATTGTGTCTTTTATAAGAAATATTTTCTTCAATTTTTCATTCGGAATTTCCGCGTCATGTCTCATTTACTACATATATGTATAGGGTAGACAGAGACAGAAACAAGGCTCGATTACTGTTGTCACTTTCTACAGCTACGCCCCGCGTAACAACGAGCGTAAGCGTTTCAGTCAGAGATAACGATAATGGCTGAAAGAGTAATAGGTATTGACGTCAATGCCTAGGTGATGTTGAATTGGAAACTGATCGGAATTGACGTTATGTCCTCGGCTACGTCGTCATTCCCTAACAAACGTCGGCAATGACGTTGTTACCTAGGACATATCGTCATTTCCTGAATTTACATCATTACCGATATAGCGAACATTTTGTCTATATCAGAGGTCCGCAAACTGTACGCCGCGGCACCCTTGAGCGCTCCGAGCCTTCATCAGGAGCGCCGCGAGATTTTCACCTAGATACTGAAGAGTTGCAACATCACAAATAGAGCCACAATTTGACACCCTACTTGGTACTAAACAAGCGCAGCCGTCTCATTGATTTTATTTCTATCTTTCCACTTTGCACTCCTACCCAAATTATGTCTATGTATTTATTATTTACTTGAATTGAATTGTATCACGGATTAATTTTGTCGCGGCAGTGAAAAAATTTGGAAAAATGTAGGTCAGGTTAGGTTTGGTGCACCGTGAAAATTTCTCCAACTGTAGAAAGCGCTATGGGCTATGAAAGATTGCGGACCACTGGTCTATATTATTCCTCTGATATTTTTCACCCTGTGACTGTTACGCGAAGTCGTCACTTGTTGTATTTTTACCCTTTGACTCTCCTGAGCTCCAACTTAGAGTACTCCATATGAAGATTAAAAATTTAGTAAGGTATTTCGACAGACTTTTAGTCAACATACCGTGCAGTGGTTCATCTTGTATAGTCCACATCTACGATTATAATGATGCTAGTCCGACTTAAGAAGAAATATTGCTTTCCAAAAACGCTGCTGTGGTGAGGATTAAATTCTAGACAGCGAATACGATGTATGAACCAACTTACCAAGTGTTTGGTTTGTAAGGAACTATAAAGATAGGTATGCGCAAGTGATAAGACGAGGACCATCGCCATGTTGATAAAGTCGAAGGAGGAGCCGTTTCAAGAGGATTAAGGAATGCTGTGTGAAAAATTTAAATCACAAAATCGAATTCTGGTTGTTTTAGATAGATTATATAAGATTAGAAACAACAAATAAGTGAATTTCACTTTATTTTGGAGTTAGAATTCTTGTATTTTGAGGTTTGATGATCTAAATTCTCTTAGGATGTAACTGAAATTGCTCCTCCTGCGACTTTATCAGCATGGTGCCGGACGCGTTCTTATCACTTGCGCATACCTATCTTTATAGTTCCTTACGGTTTGGTCTAAATATAGACGTTTCTGACATTAGCGAGGTGACAACATGCAAGAAGCCATCCTCCTCGATGCATTCAACGTTAGGGACCCGACCGACTGAAGTAGCCTTGTGTGTTAATTGGACTCCGGATCTCAGAAACTGTAGAATATTCCTTTATAAAATTGTGGTATTTCATGAAAAACGTCACCCAAGTTGGTAATTTTTCAATTTTACAACATTTTATCGATTCGTTCTCGAAAAATTCTCGATTTAGGATCTTCGACACGCGATCTCAAAGACTTGCATACTGATATTTTAAGCTCACACGTGGGTTTTCGAACGTTTAGTAAGGATTCTCCAAAACGCGGTAATAGCTTTTTTGAAAGGGTACGCTTGTGTCTCCTTACATTTCAGAATGATTATCTTCTTTTGAATTATTTTTCCTTCTTCCTCCTGCACGTTTCATTAGGTATCGCAAACGATTCTTAGAGGTGGACCTCGTTCTCATGTTGCAATACCAGCGCAAGGTATGATCGAATTTCGGGATGCGTTAACCGACTTGTTGGAAGAATTTGGCACCGACGATGGTGGATTTAAAGGAGAGTTACCAGAAGGCAGACATATGCGAGTGGATAATAAGAATTTTTATTTTGATATAGGTCAAAACAATCGCGGAATATATATGCGCATTTCCGAAGTGAGTTCGGTAATGATATTTTTTTTTATTATATTATTATTATTATTATTATTATTATTATTATTATTATTTTTAATCCTTATTCTGCTCCTGAAGATATCTTCTTTTGCACGCTTCGAATTTACACTCGCATAGATTCTTTTCCATTGGAAGTTTGGAGACTTTCCCGAATACTTCCCACGTGCTTTACTTTCATCAAACAGCCAATTTTCTGCCTCCGCTTTGTTTCAAAACAATATTTGGTGATCTGTCCAACTTCTTCCTCCTCATCTTTCCTATCCTTGCCACGAAAGTGAAAACATCAGCAAGCAGGGAGCGCAAACTTGTTGACGTTGTTGTCCGTATTCGTGGCTCAATCTAGTCATCCAATTTCTGTAAATTGGTTGTTTTCGAAACTGAGGAGAGTGATTCGTAGTAAGAAGAGAAGGTAGTAGATCAATACTTTTGATATCCTTCATTCCTGTGTACCCTCGGTCTAATCTTTCTCAGTACAAGTTTTCATTTCATCGCACGCCCTCCAGAGACGACTATATCAATGCTGAATGCATTATTTCTTTTTTTTTTTTTAGGTGAAAACTAATTTCCGTACCGCGATTACAGTACCTGAAAAATCTTGGGCACGTTTCCGCGATTATTTTGCCGACTATTGCGACAAAATGAAAGAGAACGCCCAAAAAGACACAGCTTCGACAGGGGATGCCGGTGGTTCCAGTTCTGCCTGAGGTTCTTACCATAAATATTTAATGATATTTAAAATTAGATAAAATCTTTTTTGTGTGTTTTCGTTTATTCTTTCCTTTATTTTGTTTTCTTTGTTCAATATTCATTTTCTCGACTACACCTTCAAGATAAAAAAAAAAAAAAAGGAAGGAAGTCAAAAAAATTTTTAAAAATAAAAAAATATATTTTATTATTTTGTTTTTTCGTTTTTCCCTTTTATTTGTTAAATTTATACGTAAGAAGGGCGCGGTAATGTCAAATCAGCCATCATGAATGTAGGTTTGTTTTGACAAAATTGATTGGAAAACATGTACTTCCAAATTTTTTCGTGTAAACAGAAAAACTTGACTTATATTCATCGTCGATACTGCTTATTGTAACAAGTTTCAAAAAACGACGTTAAAATTCCATTCAGGTTATCCAAAATAATGATTGACGAAGTGTACATCAGTAAAAAATGAATTTTTTTCTTACGTTTTGTCTGTTGCTAAAATTGATAATTTGCATAATTGTTGAGCTCTTGTCAGTCTCAATTGTTTTCTTTCTTTCTTTTTTTTTTCTTTTTTTTTATTCTTCGTGATTGAAAAAGAATCATAATTTGCAATATATTTGCTTGTCAGTGTGTTTATCTTTTCTTTTTACGTTGTTGGTGGTTGGTAAATTTTTTTTTTTCTTTTTTATGTATAATATATTTTAGTACATAGAATGGTCAGCTTGTGCAATTATTAATTTTCCTACCATTTAACCTCCTCACTGTTAATGATTTATTAGTTTGTTATCTTCTACTGCTTGAAAAGTGTTTGACCGTCTTCAATGTATTAAATATTTTCCATTGTTTTATCTTTTTTGGATTTGAATTGCATGAAGATAGGTTTTTTCCAAAGAAACAGGAAAACCTTGAGATGATTAAATATTTTTTTTTTTTTTGTTTTCTGAAGACTACCTATTGGTTTATTATTTATTCATTTATTTATTTATTTATTTATTTATTTATTCATTTATTTTTGTTAATTGTATTACTGTAAGCAAATAACAGCCAGTTGTATATTAATATACGTTTGTTTATATTATCATATGATTTACTTTTGTAATGCTAGTTTTAAACAGTACTACCATTGTTGTTAATTTAATCTTATGTGTCTCCTCCTTTGTTTCCCCGTTTTTCCTTCTTCATTTCTTTTCTGAACTTTTTATTTTCTTCCTTGAAGGATGATATTTGCAGAAAACTTCAGATTTCAGGAAGCATCACTGCACCCCGATATATTTGAAGAGAAGTCTTTGTCATCAAGAATAATTTTTGGTTTTCTTAAAAGGATTGCAGGAACGACTTGTCTTTACGAGTGAAATTGGGTCATACCGAAAGAAATTGGGTTGTACCGTATGAACGGAGAGTGAATTTTCAAAAAACTTGAGGAATTTGATACTTCAACGTGAAATTATTGACAAAAGAGTTACAGTCCGATGAAAATAATTCAATAATTTGTATTACTACTCTATATAATTTTGATGACAAAATTGCACTCTACTTTTGTGATACCTACTCGTACTTAGTTTTTAAATCTGAAAATTTTGTTGGATTTTTCAATTACTCAAGTTGAAATTGAGATTAAAAGTGATGCATCAGTCGAAAACTCAATTTTTTTGATGGCAAGTCTCTTGAAATGACATTAATTGTTCACTCACGTAGCAGCTTTCATATTTTGACCAACCACATACGTCGTATTTTGTATAGATAATTCTGGAAACATGATACATGAAGTATGTGGGTACCAAAATGAATATAGTTCTTAAGACTCTGCGTTTATCAATTTCTGTTCTTTTTTTTTTTTTTTTTAAGGGGCTTTCATTATAAGTGAAACTTACGAAGCTTTGTTGATGTACAAATTATTGAATTTTGCGTATTAAGGGTTATGAATTATAGTAAAATTGTTGATGTTATTGCTGGAGATGGTTTTGAATAGTGAGATAAGGAAAAAATTCTGACGTTGATGTTCGTCTTGGCTATCGCCCGCTGGCATGTAATGAGTCGCCCTGGATCTTGTACTTCGTGATCATTCCAAAATTCGAGTTCTATTTTCTCATGAATATTTGGTCGTATTGCTCGTCTAAGACAATTGTCTATCGAGTTCAATTCTAAAAATAGCTCAATATAAAGTATCAATGTGGTTTTTATGATTTCCTAATTCCTTTTTTCGCACAAATTGAAAGCAAACTTCGAGATAAAATACCATACTTGAGATACCTCAGAGCTTTCGTTAGCAAAATTATGAAATCGTGTATCGATTTTTATCTCAATGGAAATCAAGTATCATCTATGTTTTCAGATCCTTTCCTATTTCCAGCACTCATGTTTTAACGTGGTTGAATTAGTTTAAATTCCAAGTTATTCAAAGAATTTTACTGATTCAAAAGTTCTGAACGACGATTTGGGAACGTGAATTGAATTATGTATTTCGAAATTTAATTGGGCCTCATTTGAAACTTTGCGTTATGATCAAAGAGGAAAACGCCGAAATAATTATGAGTAATTTGATATTAATCCAAAAGGTCGCTGAACGTCGATATAAAAATTTCGTCCGGGCGTCAGGCTGTGTTTTATTTTTAGGGAACAGCTGTCTGTACCATCTATTAAGTTAGTAATTCATTTAGAAAAAGAGAAATTTTGAGAAAGATTGAGGTAGAGTATTAGCGATAGCTTACGAACATCGACGATGAGAAAGATGAATAAATATTTGTTAGATATAGGTGCAACAAATTTTGCGATAAATTACAAGAAAAACCTGAAGTAAAAATAACGTAATGTTGAATTCATATACCGAATAGAAGGGGTCAAAAAACACCTAATTTTAGCAGCGTATAATGTCTGCACTGTATTGGCGTTACAGTTAGTTACCTATTATCATTTCATTTGGTGAATAGGCATCAAAACTCGCCTCGTAGAACTTTACCATCGATCAGTCGAAATAATGACTAACTTCTAAACATAATGTTTTTTTTTTTTTTTTCTTCTTTTTTTTTGAAGTTCTGATTATTTATATGAGAAGTTCATTTGGTTTCGTCTATGAAATTCTAGAATTTCTGGATTAAGTGCAACATAATTTCAGTTAGTGGCATCCGTCATTCATTCATTTCTCGCTTTCTCCTTTGTTCCTTGTTGTTTCTTTCTTACTTTTTTTTTTCTTCCCATCATCGTGACACTTCCCAGTTTTTCATTATTCTGTTGTTTTTTTGTTTTACTATTCCAATTTTAAATATCTTTTTGAAATCCGCGATGGAGCATCTTGAGGTAATGTTACCAAAAATTGAGTAAATATTTACAAACGATACCTATATAAATCGGAAGTGTGTTTTTAAAAAAATAAGGTGTGAAGCACACTCAACAGTTTACCGTTATGATGAAGTAATTATTGATTAATATATAAAGTTTCATGCGGTCAATTAGGAACGTAAAATAAAAAAATACTCCCCGTTATGTACTTTGAAACCAAGAAGAAGAGCAAGATCATGCTGCGAAATGAATGCAAAGGAAAAAATAATTAATTATGAAGTTGATGATATAAATGAAAAAGTTACCAATTAAGAGTTGTTAGCATTTTTCCAAATAGTTAAATTTACCAAATACTTTCTAGAAGATATTTTTGTTGTTATATTGTATTTTTGTTTTTCTAAAACATAATATTCTATGATGTACTAAGATAGTGCTACTATAATATTTATGTTTTCGTCCTGTGAATAGAAACAACCATGTCGTCGTCTCGAGTTGAGCTGCGAAAATTCTTATAATTTTCTCCGTTATATGCATTCGTTGTGGGCCACTATATCTGTACTCATTGACACCCCTTCTCACATCGTGCGTATAACTTACGTCCTTCAATTTAGTATTAAGACCGAAGATAAAAATAATGATAAGCATTATTTATGGTTCTATCCATTATGTAGTCTCTTATCCTGTGTTAGTTAGGTCGTGTATTTATTACGGTTCTAATAAATACCTTATTAATAATTATTACTTTTCTTTTTTTTTTTTTTTTTTGAGTAAAACTGTTGTACAAGTTAGCACTTTGCATCAATTCACAATTTTTTCCTTGTGTTCGTTTATTATTTTATAATTTTTCTTCTCGTTCGTTGTCGCTAAATTATTAGCCTTTTTTTTTTTCTTTTTGTTTTTTGCAGTTATTTTGAAACATCGATTTCTATGCCACAGAATTTACAGCATACAAGCGACACGTTGATGGTTTTAGAGTTCCACAATTAATTCTTTGACTTAGAATTAGTCGTAATAAAATGTTGGACAAATACAAATGGGTTTATAAGAATGGTTAATTTTTCTTTTCTCTTCTCTTCTCTTTTTTTTTTTTTTTTTTTCAACCACTGCCATTTTCGTTTGATGTACTCGGTGTCCTCTAAAACTGTTCAACGTCGTTTAGAAGTATGTTTTCATTGTATCGTTGCAATCGATAAAGTTCATTCGTAAACAGAAATGTCACGTTCTGTTACATTACATGATACCAAAAATATTATGATGGAAATTTTACATTACAATATCTGCTTTTGTCGACAAATTAATGGCGAATTGAAATTGTTGTAAATTTACGCAGTACCGTATACATATTAGTGTAAGCGAGAAAGAAATACAAAGAAAAGTTATTGAAAATTGTAAACAAAGAAAGGAGAAAAAGAAAAAAAAGTGATTACTAAAAAATTGAAAAAAACGTAATATTGTATTTTCTCTTTAACATTTTTAAGTTAAGAAAATTATGTTTAGAACACGAGTATTAGACTAATAAATTAGATAAATGTTATTAATAATATAATCTACAATATATTATAATCTCGATTACTTCTCGGTCTTGTACTTTACCACTCTCAGGAGATCATTCAAGCTTCACTTCCACGATTAATGCTCAAAATATGAATGAAAAAATTTCCAAATCTTGGTATTCATTCTCTTCGTCTTGGGCGACTATCTATCTGAAATCTCTCTCGAGATTCCTGTTTTTATATGTTTCAAATATTACGAGAAAAATAGAGTATCAACGTATAGATGAAAACCACCTTTCAAAACATAACATAGTAATTCGTCTCAACGCAACCAAGAATGAAACCAATTTAGATGAGAATTTTTATCTGCACTAATCAGTTGCAATTTTAAAATCAAGTGAGGTATTGAAGATTGTTCTGAACTGCAGTAACTTTGCGGGACCGGTGGTATTTTCTATTTGTTCTGGGTATCATTGACTTCAAAGGAATGAGCCATCTTGAAGTTTCTTCATTTATTCTTGAAAAGAGTTTGTCTCCGCTACCATAGGCGGGTTGAATATGAGTAGTGGTTCTTTAAATTGACTCTTTGCAACGCATGATCAAGAAAATAACAAGGAATTGTAACGCAATGATGATTGAAAAGCGATTTTATTCGGAAATTACATTTGGAAAAATCACTTGAAAACAATGAAACAAGGACATACCTGGCGTATTTCCTTCAACTCACACAACATCTTTTCACGTAGACTCGTTTCCTTCTCTCGTAGAACTCAAGGTCAGCCTTTTGAGGCGCAGGAACTTCTAATGAACTCAATTCAAATTCATTTTCTTCACCACTCCATTCAATCGCTGAGCTCTTCTTCATCGCTGAAATACGCACTTTTACGAATTTTCTTCTTCGCAGGCTGGTATGTACCAAGTTCACTTGAAGCGACCATTTTTTCTTGCTGCAAAAAGAACACCACAATTTATTTTTCGCTCTACCGAATTACATGGATGATGTAATATAGTAAAACTTACTTCCATTCGAATTGCTGCACTCAGGGTCTCGACATCAGAATCGTCACTTTCTTCGACATCATCACGTTTGCTAACGTTTTCATCATATAAAAACTCATCATCTGATAATCCATCGTAGGCAACCGAATCCTCCTTTTATAGGCATATAAATGTGAAAATAGTCACTCAACATTGAGTGCCTTCTCAAGAACAAAGAAGGAGAAAAATACAAATTAAACTTACATCACTAATTTTACGCTTCTTCTTTTTCTTAGGTGGAGGCTTACGTTCGCCTAAGGTGTTTTTAGGACAGTTGTAACTCAAATGGCCTTCCTCCATACACTCGTAACATTTGGACTTGTCCTCATAGAATCGTTTGCGGATGAATTCCTTACTTCGTCCATTATCGATAGCAATGCTTGCACGTATAGTGCGTCCACCAATCTAAAAATAAGAATAATTTATATTACAGAGGTACTCCATGAATCCTATCACTTATCCTCAGTCAATTGCATCATTCTATGTAGATTGAAAATTGTATCAAGAATGAAATCTCAGAATTTATTCAGGGACTCTTTTTTTTCCTCGTTTCTTTCCTCTGTTACAGGATTAGCCAGCGGGTTAGTGATACCTCAAAGTTGTTGAAAACACCCTCAAAAACAGAAGAGCAAATAAAATGGGACAATGACTCCCGTTTTTCAAAAAAAAAGAAGAAAAACGCCTTCCTTACCCATTAAAAATAAAACTCAGAGAAACCCTGGTTCTAAAAGGTATACGGAAGAAGAATATAAGCGCATTGAAGAGACACTTGTTCAACAGGTGAAGCATGAGAAGAATAATGGAACCTAAAGAAGAGGGATTCACTGAATTTATTTACTTGCTTATTGTTGAAAGTCGACACACATTCTCTAGCTTCTGCTTCAGTCAAAAATAACAGGAACGCAACGCCTTTGCTCGTTCTTTTCTTCTTATCTTTTACAACAGTAACTCTGAAAATCATTGTTACAAACTATTTGAAATCAGAAGCAAGATGGTATGAATACAGAAATGATGGAGTTCTTACTTGACTAACTTTCCACATTTTCCAAAAATTTGGAATAGATCACAATTCGTCAATGAGAATGGTAAATTAGATACATACACAGTGCTTCTGCTGGGTACCAATCCGAAGCTCATAACGAACGAGTAGCGAGGTATCAATATTTTGACTGTTTCTGGTTATATCACGAGTTCCTGGTATGAATCAGAAAGATGCAAAAGAACTATCTATTCTCACAAGAGGAAAAATATTAGGTTCTCAAGGAAAAATTTTGAGTCGAAAATGACTTTCACGCGTGATTGATACAAATTCTAAATTGGAGAGAGCGAAGTAAAAATAATGTAAAAATGTAATGGATTATTTTGTTATCAATATCACCCTTATCATAATCCACATCAAACCGCGAAGCGTCACTCAAGTCCAGTCATTCAGCATGAAAGCAGTAAAGTGAAATTCGTAACGCTCCTAGCGGCGGTGCAAGGTCCAGATACTTCCGTTGATCCAGCTTGTAATTCTTAGTTACAAGTCCTTGATGAAATTGTAGGGTAAATCAGTAACATTGAGGTTTTCCTAGCTCTCTTCATTTCATGTCTTCATAATATCATCGATTAACAGTCGAAACTAGCATTGAAGGCGTGTAGTGCAAATTTGTTCATCTTAGTTTGTCGTAATCACTAGAAACATAAGAAATGGCCTCAAGAATAATAAACCTTCATAGACCTTTGTTGGCAGCATCTAGAAATAAGAAACTCTTGGAGGTATGTGATCCTTTATCATGTCGTTCGAATTATTTTGACCTTTATCAGCGTGTACGATCGGTGTAATATAATACTACGATAAATACCATTCATTTTTATTCTGAAATGTTATTTCAGTTGAACAAGCAACGAATAAGGTCATCAAGTGTTGCCGCACTCAAAGAAAAATTCATGAACTTACCTCCGACTACCGTTTCTCAATTAGATAGTGGTATGAAAGTGGCTACTGAAGATACTGGAGCTGCTACGGCCACCGTAGGAATTTGGATTGATGCTGGATCAAGATGGGAAACAGAACAGAATAATGGTGTTGCTCACTTTTTAGAGCATATGACTTTCAAAGTGGGTTGAATGAAATGATAACGATTTTTCTTATGTATTCTTCTAATTTCTTTTTGTATTGATTAGGGAACCGAAAAACGTTCTCAAACTGATCTTGAATTGGAGATAGAGAATATGGGTGCGCATTTGAATGCATACACGTCTCGTGAACAAACTGTATTCTATGCCAAGTGTTTAAAGGAAGATTTACCCAAAGCTGTTGAAATATTAGCCGACATTATCAGCAACTCAAAATTAGGTACCTATATCATATTTCATATTCTTCAACTTCTATCAAGTTTACACAGATGTCATAATTTAACGTTTTTTATCCGTAGCGGAAGCTGACATTGAACGTGAACGGGGTGTAATTTTACGTGAAATGCAAGAAGTCGAAACAAATTTACAAGAAGTAGTCTTCGATTATCTGCACGCAACTGCTTACGCCCAAACGCCTCTCGGTCATACTATTCTTGGACCGACTCAAAATATCCAGTTTGTATTTCCTTTTTCATACTATAGGTAGAATAATTAAGATTTTATGTTTTTAAACATTATCCGCTCTTAGATCGCTTCAGCGCAAAGATCTATTAGACTACACGAGCCTTTTCTACAAACCAGCCCGGATGGTTTTGGCTGGAGCGGGAGGCGTGGATCATAACGATTTAGTCAACTTAGCTAAACAACATTTCGAACCCATTCCACCAGCCGATATGGATCATCCACTCGCTCGTGCTGCTCAGGTTACACCTTGTCGATATACCGGTAATATATACAGCTCTATATCGAGTAAATTCTTTTCGTCATTTATATATTTTTTAAAATTAAATTTCGTTTGTTTTGCAGGTTCGGAAATCCGGCACAGAGATGACCATATTCCATTCTTGCATGCTGCAATCGCCGTTGAAGGCGCCGGTTGGACGAGCGCTGATACCATTCCGTTGATGATCGCGAGTACGATAATTGGAGCCTGGGATCGGACGCAAGGAATTGGAGCGCTCAATGCATCGGCTGTAGCTCGTGCTGGTGCTGAGGGAAAGGCTCTCAGTTATCAAGCATTCAATACATGTTACAAGGATACCGGTTTATGGGGCATATATTTCGTTTGTGAACGTCATACCGTTGAAGTAAATTAAACTGATGATTCAGGCTTATTTTTTTCATTCATTGTTTTTCAATTTTCTTCTTATTGTCTTCTTTCAGGATTTTTCCATGGCTATTTGCAACGAATTTAGACGTTTATGTATCGCATTAACTGAAGGAGATCTCGAACGGGGTAAAAATTTATTGAAAACTAGTATGTTATTGCAATTGGATGGCACTACGCCAATATGTGAAGATATTGGTCGGCAAATGTTGAGTTATGGGCGCAGAATACCGTACCACGAATTGGAAGCTAGAATTGATGTAAGTACAGATTTGCGATCTTATTTTTACTGTATGTCCATCTAAATTCAAAAAGAGCAGAGAAAATTTTTCAGTATCTAAGGAAATAAAATGATAAGCGTGTTACCTATTCACATAGACGATACTTGACCTTTCGCTCACTAGTTACGAGATGTGCGTTTAATGCGTCCAGATATTTTTCTCAAAATATTTTCTTCCATTTTCAGAGTGTCTCTTTATCAGACTTACAAGACGTGTTGATGAATTACGTTTACGATACATGTCCCGTTGTGGCTGGAGTTGGTCCTACGGAAGATTTGCCGGATTACGAAACACTTCGGTCCAAAATGTGGTTCCTTCCGTATTAAAATTTGAGTCAACCTTGTTATATTTGTATTGTATATTGTAAGATCGAGTAAAACTGAATTACTATGTTGAGTTTTTTAATTTATATCACGAACAAATACAAAGACACAAAATGAATTGATAAAAACGTATAAAAAGACAGAAAAACAAAGTTAGACAATATTTAGCATACGGACGAGAATTTTATCACCGAATCAATGATTTAACGAGTTCTTCTCGTTTCTCGGGCGGCAAATCAAACTTGGGTTCATCATTCAAGCGAAGGAATTCTTGGTCAACAAAATCTGGAAGAGTAAAAATTAATACCATTGGGTTCGATGACGTAGGAGCCACTTACTCAAATGAAATTTACTTCTGGTCCTTTGATCTACTAGAACTTCATTCAATGAAGATAACATAATCCTATATTCTCCGCGACAAGGCAAAATATTGCGATCAAAATCGAAATCCTTGAAACGAAGTAATTGGAAAATTGAAACGCAACGACTGAGCGCTGACTTGAGTAATACCTTGGAAGCTTGCGACACTTCTACCATGCAACAAAAAAATAAAATAATTAAGTAGGCACTCATTTTGGAAGTGGGACGCAATCATGAATGTACCTCACTCACTTGTATCTTTGCATTGTTCAATACAGTTGAGTACTACTTTGATCGTAATTTGTTCAAGCATCAGAAGACATTCGCACAATTTCGAATCATTTTTATTCTTGACCCATTGAACTTCATGGGGCTCAGATATACAAGATAGGATCCATAACGTATAATCACAAACAAAAGATGGAACTTTTTGCATCATTTCGATGTAAACACAAAGTACTTGCAGCATACAAGTTTCTGAAACATTAGGAAGAATGTTTTCAGCTCAATATGACTCAATCTCATTTATCTCACAAAGTTCAAATTAGTACACCGGAGCTAAAATATTTGATTCGAGTAAGACAACTCGAAAATTTTCTCAATTGAACACGAAAACATTATTTTAATTCAGGTAGTACAATATTTCTACATTTTTTTTTTTAAATGGCGAAAATGAAATCTCATTTACCTCTAGAAAAGTTATAACATTTGAAATTTTCAGAAAAAGTATCAACAGCCGATCTACAGCACAATGATCCAGAAAACGAATAATGAGAACTAGTCGATAGAAATTTGACTATGTAACGAATCACAGTGAAAGTGGGTAAACTAAACAATATTTTTTGTATGGTATTCATGATGAGAACTTCACTGCACAGAAAAAAAAATTAGAATTCATTAATAGATAGGTATACTGTGACAGAGCTTCATTCTGAAACAAGCATGAAATCATAAGATGAATCATTCTTACTGTTTTTGATAGATTAAATCCGAACTACTGTTACACAGGACTGAATATAAGTACAGAATAGACGAAAGTATGCCTTCGTAATCTGCTGAATTATTCTGTGCGAAAGAAAATGAAAAAATAAACAAACAAAAAGTAAAATTAAGCAAAGGAACAAGTAAATTCTACTTTTCAGAAATTATAACTAGAATATTCACTCGTTTGACGACTTCTTGCACGATGTCATGGGCTAAAGCAACCATATCAAATATGAAAAATTTCTTCCAACTTTTATCTTCTCTAGAACGTGATTAATACCTCAATCATTTCTCATTTCCATATAATTACAAGAAAAAGAATATCTTTCTATCCTACTTGATAATTGGAGCTTCATCTATCTTCAAATTTTCAATACCTTCGGTATTTTCCACGACTCGTGAACCCACACTGCCAGAATGTTCTTCGGTACGATCATACTCGATACAAGAATGCCTATCCAACAACACATTATTCGCTAACGTATAATGTATACTTGCCAAGTAGGTATAGGAAAAAGTATAGAGTTCGCCTAAAAGATGTTAACAATTAAATGGGGATTCCAACTAAATTTGTAGTAGCTCAAAAACGCAAAATGTTAGATGTATTGTTTGAATGTATAGACAAGTTTTTTACAATCGAAATTTAAAACGCCATGGAATAACTGAGTTCATGATTTAATAGATTCCAAATGAAGATCACTGTTTAATGTATGTTCAATTCAGAGAATCTTAGTGCATGACGTTCTTCAAACGGACAGAAATAAATTATACAAATCTTACCGAGAAAATTTGATAAAAGATGTGGAGCTGCGTCAATTAACAAACATTCAATTTACAATCCTATTATATTTTTTTCCTCATTTTACTACAACTTGTTGATTTTTAGAAATTTTGTACCTATTGAGTTTGACGCGCCCTAATTTTGATTTTAATGATGTGAATTCCGTAGCCATTATCGAATTCTCAAGTTTTTCACGGGAGCTCAAATCACTGAAATTTTTGAAGTAAGAAATTAAGAGTTCTTCAATTATACTCCGTAATTAATCCACGCTCAAATTTATATCTTTCATTTCTGTGCGGCACATCTTGATCAAAATCACTCCTTTTTCAATTTTGATTTCATGCGGTTAAGTAAAGTTTTGAATAATTCTTCTGCAGAACTGACTTCGAAAATCCATTATTAATTCTTAGAATTGATTCGCGGTGATGAAGGGTAACAAGAAGAATTCTTTCAGTCGTTTTCTGAAGAGCATACTTTCAATGCACTTCTAATTTCCAAACCAAGCAAACCACAAGAACAGACAGTTATCAAGCCCTTGGATTCTGAAGATTGTGCGTCTGAACACGCGACTTTTTTTTTCGCAAGTAAGACGTGACATAATGACTGCAATTCCCAGGGCTTTCTCCCAGAGAAATATTTTAAATGAGTACCTGCTTGCCTTGAAACGCTCGGGTTCTATTACCATTTCTCCAGCTTTAGGATGTACTTCTATTAATTTTGCTATAGCAGTAATTGTTTGACGCGCAGCGATTCCTTTTTCAGATGGAAACAATGGTCTGTAAATTTACAAATGTTTTGAAAATTAGAACTGTAAATCATTTCACAACTCCGCGGAGAATCGTGCTACATAAATCCGAAAAGCTCACAACTTGTCTTTCAGTTTCACTGGCTATTCAGAGTAAGTTACCTCTACAATATGTATTACCGTACATCGAAGAACTAAATAGTAAAGAACTAACTTATGTTCCAATAAATTCTTCAATTCTGGAAGTTTCACAGTATCTCTTAAACGGTTGAGTGTGACGATTTTGGACTTCAAAGCGTCTGAAACGGGCTCTTGACATAAGTATTGGTACACGCGAGTCAACACCTCTTCACACCTATTCAATATCTATAAATAATTTCAATGTAGAATTTTTTTTACTTCATCGAACGGCGCGAACTAAATAATACGTACGAAAATAATAAGTTTATGAGCGTGAATTTCCTCAAACGATGAGAACCAACACAATTGTAAAAGTGGCGATCTCAAGTGCACAATAAAATCATTTTCATCCAAGAAGAATTTACGTTGCCCATCATTCTCATTAGCTAATAACAAATAACCATCCATAATATCCACGTTTTGTGGTTTAGTTTATCTAAAAATAGATAATTTTCATTCTTACCTCCAACAATATGACCCGAATCAGGTAGAGTTGACACGTCTCCGTCATGATTTAAAACTTGTTTCAATAGTTTATGCAATAAGTCACCTTGATTCACTCTTCCAGGAAAATTGAATACTTCATGAGTTCCGGGATTTTTAATTTCGGTAGCTCTGCGGGAAATATCACGATGAAATGAAAGAAACATTGATAAGATGGAATCTCAAAATAATATTCCAGTACTTTTTCTGATGGTTGAAACTTCGGTTGGGTGAAAATTTCACGACACTGGCATTTAAATTTGGGGTTTTCGCTTTCAAAGCAATTCTCTGAAATCAGAATGGTTTTTTACGAACAGAAGAAATAATAATATCGTTCATTACAACATATGAAAAACTATGTACCTGGACTTCAATTTCCGAATCTTTTCCTTTCAATTGTTTCTTCAGGTCGATTATTACGTTGTCTTTTTCAGTGATTTGAGACTGACATTTCTCAATTTGACTTCTTAGGATTTTAATCTGACGCGGAACACAAAATCGTGCAAATTAATGTCATACATAAGCTAGGGTATCCAAACTTCTTATAAAACGTTCCGGAAACATACCTCTCCGAATTTCCCTTGCAATTCACTACGAAGATCGGTAGCGTTATTACCTTGAGCTTGATCCAAATACGATATAAAAAAAAATATGAAAGAAAATTTGCCAATTTCTGATGAAGGTGGAAAAAAAAGTTATGTAGAAGGAAATAACTCACCAGTGACTTGGGGGGAACGACCATTGTCGACAGCTGTACTAGTGCTCGGTCTTATCTCCTATAAAGTATTTTTGCCGCATTTGAAGAATATAATTTCAAGATTAATAAACGTCCTTTGAGTCTTACGTACTTGATATTGCGAATATCCCTGCGTCTCTATTTCCTGGATGAAATTCTCAGGGATATCAAATTCTTCACCCCAGTCGACTGCATCAGCTTCGTCTCTAGTCCGGCCAGCAGACAAACGAATCTTCTTTGAACGATGATAGCAGTCCATTTAGGATGGAATAATAATACAAATGGTTCCAACATGTCCCATAGCTCGAGACTTGCACCCCAAAATACGCAAATATCTGATTCATTCGGCGGTTTTTTGCAATAGCTTTCTTATCAGTCTCACAGTAAAACACTTAGATTCCTAATTCTTCATAGCTGCAGTAGACTGAGTAGTGATGAATAAATATCAAAATGTAACATATGGCGCGCTAGCATCGTCGAGGAAATCTGAGTTCTTCATCTTCACCGTTCTGTTGACCCGTGGTACCCGTGGTGCTCGTGGGCCGTGGCCGTGCTTGACCGTAATATACATTTTGAAATTTTTCATCAATCATTATTTTCATTCAGATTTGAAAAAATTCTGCACAAAGGCGTTTGGAAGTGGGATCAAATTTAATTAAAGATGATTTCAATCTCCATCATTTTTATTCTCATGATTTTCCACGGAAATTTTTATTCGATGAGTTATTGGGAAAATAAAACTTCGAATTCAAGTATAATAATTTGTTATGTGACTGATATCATAAGCCACCCAGTAAAGTGACATCGTGGCCCGCATCCCGACATTGCCCTTGAGTATGAAAAATTGAGATATTATAACTCGGAAATTTTGATTTTTTTCAAAGTTCAATTTTTTTTGCAAACAGGGACTCCTAATGTATGATGAGTCATAGATGAATTTAATCAAAAAAGATAGTCAAAATTTTTTCAAAAATTACCTTTGATGATCATTTCCAATCAAACTGCTTTGCTATGGTTACTCTAAGTACATAATTTGATGGTCAATCTATCATTATCACAGGCGATACATATTATCTAAGAGTTCCAAGTACCTACTGGCAGCTCTGCATGATGAGAAGGGGATAATGTACAATTTACCATGGTCTGAGTATTACACGGCACCAAAATTCAAATTTGTATCCAGTGCACTGTTTGTATCAGTTATTTAGACAATGACTTGAAAGAAAGTTTACCCTAAAATTTCTTTGGATACTGAATATCTCTAAAAATTGATTTCAATTCAGACAAAAAGTAAAAAGAACTTAACACTGAACATTTTTTTCCCCCTAGTGAAAAATACGAGTTTTCGCATTAGTAGTGTTAACCCTTTTAGTTCTTCCCTCTTGTACCCGCACAGCTGATCTACAGCGCTTTTTGGTGTAAGATGTGCTTATTCATCTTATTCATGACAATCTACAAGGTTGGTAATCTAAAAATGTATTTCTTGAAAGATGATGCGAGACGTCAATATAATGAGAAATACATAAAATAAAAATAGAAAAGAAACAAATCACACTCGATAACATCTCTCAAATTGAATTTTCTATTCTTACGGTTTATCCTTACACAACAATGAAACAATTGAAATTACATTCACCATACTTCAAATTTAAAATGTACCAAAAGCATTGCAAAATTTGACCAACATTTTCAATGCTGTTCAATTCTTCAATTGTAATTGGTAGGTAAAATTATACAATATAATAACAGCCAAAACAAAATGATGTAAGAGAAAGAAAAAGTGAATATTCAAGTTGTATGTCTTACACGATGGTCCGAGATCAAATTTAGGATTTCAAAGTGAATGAAAGTGAATAGACCTATATGAAAAGAGGAAAATATAGGTAAACGAAAATTGAAAGTAATAAGAAGCCTGACCTGAATTCTATTCGACCAAAATAAAGTTTGAAGCTCGTATTAAAGGATTTTTCGCGAAAAACTTTTAGATTCTAGACTCCAAACGATGATTGATTTGACAATTCTAATGCAACGAGGTCGAAAAGTTTTCGATTTCCAATGAAAGTTGAGTCATGACTCATAACCTAGGTATACGGCACGATTTTCCTCGATGGATATCAATAACGTTTTAGCTTAATGAGTACATTAAATAGGTTAACTATTGCACAAAATAATTATATCAAAAATCACGCGAGATAACATGTCATAAATGAATCACTTGGATTGTAGAAAAAATGTAAAAAGTCAAATAAAGCTGCTTACATGTTTATGCTGCTTCATAATTAAGGCAAAATGGCCCTTGCGAACAAATTGCAAAAAACGTCAAGATGCTCCAAGGCATCCTCAAGCAGCACACAAAATGAGGCAATACCAACGTATTAACCACTCAAATTGCGAGTAAATTACATACGTAGTGTTACCATTTACGTCTTCGAATCTTTGGAAAAATTTCCATTGATACGAAAGCATAGTAATCAGTGAAAAAGTATTATTGTTCCTTTTTATTAATTATTTCAGACTTTTCTGTAATCGCTGCATCCGTGTCCACTCTCGAATTGTCAACTGGATACAACCTGAGCAAATAAAAGGGACTCTTATGACAATCGAGCAAGAGCGAAATACAATATACAATACTGAAAAAAGTTTCTAAAAACATATGAAAAAATTTTCATTTTCGGAGTAGTTTGCGACAATTATTACACCATTACATCTTCAATCATACTTTGGCTAGTGACTTACCATCTCTGATACATGTAAATTATGAACACGACATCATCTCTGAAACATGCTAAGCGATGAGCAGTAGGCATTGTAATGATGAAGGCAAAGAGGTCATCGATGAATGTATTGAATGCCTAAGAGAAAATCATGTTGAATACTTTATGCTCTTAATAAGTAAATTTCCTAAAAAATGTAGACAATAATTACTTTATACGTAAACGTTCTCCAAGGTAGATGAGCCACTGATTTGAGTTTGTAGTTTATGAACAACTGGGGCAACATAAACAAGAATCCGAAAGCATATACTCCGTTGACTAAATTGCGCACAGCCCACGAATACCAACTATGAATAGGAAATTACAGATAACTTTCTCAAGCTGATCAGCAGAATATAATGGAAAAGATTTTCTCAATCTGAGACCAACCTTTTATGAGTATCATAAACCAAGGAATACAGAGCTCCAAAGATACATAATGGATACAATAGGTAAGACAGATAACGCATACTTTGCGCATCATATTCCCTTGTTTTTTGTTCAACTTGCGTCAATTTCTTTGGCTTGAATTTGAGATGTCGCCAATCTATCGGAATCACTTTATGAACTTTCCATACCTAAAGCACGTATAAATGATTTACTCTATAGCAAATTTTTGGCAAATGTTGATCATTTTATCTCCTACAAAACTTACTTCAATTATTACACCAACAAAAGATGGAATAAGCACGAGTAAAGAAGCATGTTCGTCCAGTAAAAATAAGAATATAATCATCTGACTGACGGCTCGCCACATAATCGTTCCAGAAGATAAACCTTCGAGATTTTTTCGCGTTCTCCAAAAACTGATGTCATTTTTGAACGCTAAAAAATCGAAGAGAAACTGAAGAGCAATACTCAACGTGAATGGAAAGGATAAAAAATTATTGAAGCTAAAGAGTAAAACAACACAACTAACATGTACGAAACAAACGGAAATCGTGACCATCAATAAATAGAAATTTGTATCCATGATTAGTGCTTTGATGTCGTCTAGTTCTGTATCTTTAAATCCGAATGAGATCATGGTCTGCAAAGCTGAATCCATATGTAATAAGAATCTAGAAATGAGATAAATCAAGACAATCAAGAAACATCGAGGGATTTTATAGTAGTGGTCTGTGGAGTGAATTTATGACAAGCTTACCTCAATTTCCCAAAACCTATGGGATCATACTTCAAGGTAATATTTGTTTCGGCCATAGTTTTTGATATTTCCACTAAATTGTTGACCCTGTCCAATAATACGTTTTCGCTGATGATAGGTAAATATTCTTTTCCCGTCTTCATCCTGATATACGAGAACAAAAATTAAAATTCGACTTTTCAGAGCAGTATGATTAATGATGAAAGACTTACTACCTCAAGTATTTATAAATATCACCCGGCAATTCTGTTCGCAGAAACGTGATGTCATCCGTTAACATGATGAATGAGAGCAATTTCTTCAAATGAGCAACCGGCTTCACAGAGCTTATGTCGACGAACGAAGAGTTGCTCAACAATTGAACCTTTATGACATCGGGGATGTAGAATTTTGTTAAAGGTGTGGTAATGTGCACCGTTTCAGAATCTTGAATTAATCGTTGCCACTCATCTTCAGCTTTGGATGATACAAAAATATGGGCAAACAACGTTCCATTCTTTCTAGTTTTATAAGGAACGTATAATGCCACCTGTCTACGAAAAAAAGACGCGTATGTAAGTAGAAACTTTGGTTAAATACTATAATTTTTAGCGACCATTACTGTTCACTTACTTTTCGAATGGTTGGTCGTACGCAAAGTTTGATTCTGAATAGAGTTTGGTGACCTCGCTAGCTCGCGGACTCCAAGTAAAAGATGTGAAGACGGACAACTAGAAGGGAAACATGAAGTAACAGAACGAAGGTATGTCTTAATTTGTAAACGTCGATTAATTTTAATTAATCTATTTCATTTCTGCATTTTGTTGAGAAGGATTTATACAAATTACGTACGTGCAACTTGGGATTCCGCCTCAAATAAGAATATATGCATAGTCGATCTTCCTGACAGATAGGCGGCTGAACTAGGGTCCAAAATGAATAGAGAACGTAACTCAAGTATGAGATGACAACACCGGTGGATATGACTCCAAAAGATGGAACATACATCTGGAAGATATTTCACGAATTCAACTCTAGTAATCTAGGTGTTCACCGAGGCGACGTCGGTTTGGAAAACATTGGGTTAAAATCTACGTCCGGCTGATTTTCGGCAAAACAGCAGCGGATTGCGGTCTACAATCTTGACTCTTGACTACGTTATGATTCTAAGGTGATAAATGATAATACGTTCGTATCTTTATCTCCGAGTCCCGTGAATCAGCCAATGGCTACACACCAGCTGTATTATAGGGGTCAGGCCGGCGACGAGTGATGACGAAGTTGAAGAGCCTCTATCACAGTCTCTCACTCTTCCCTAACCGTGCTCTTCTTTTTCTCTCCTTCCAGGAAATAGTTCGGTTCGGTGGAAATTCGGAAAATGATGTGGAAATCGTATGGTTTCGCAACGCTCCATTAATAAGGTTTGTCGCCCGGGTACAAGAGACCTCTTTCTCCAAATTGTTGAGGTGTGAGCTCAAGTTCGTGTAGTTATGAATGTATTTCAGCTTCCAGGCTTCAGCGCAGACTATATTTATGGTGACGAGTCGTGACGTTTCGTTAGAGTTTCGTTTACGAGGTTCCTACGTTCACCTGTAAAACTCTGATAAGAAGGAGTACTGTTTTTAGGACTAAAGTTTCTCACAGGCGTTTTGTGCCGACGGCAGCTGAATTTTTCTCGTTATCACTGTAAATGATGAACATCACGAATCACGATTTCATTTAATACCCATATCTGGTAACATGTCTTCCTCGGATTGCTTGATGCATAATTCTACACCAATCGTATGCTGAAACCTATTGGTTCAAAAATGGAACCACCACCTACAAAGCCTCCTCGAGGCGTTAAAAATTCCAAAGAAACAGTAATTATTTTTGAAATTCTGTTACTTAACATCGTTTTATCATCCTTTCCTCTAAACGACCCTCCTTAAACTCTAATTTGCCGATTTGTGTTACAGAGTGGACTATTAATGACTGTGATAAGAACACTCTCTACGAGTGATTCGAACGAACAGCGTGATCAAGAGCGAATGAAACTTGAACGCGACTACAAGAAGAGTAATCAACACTTGGAGCAGCTAGTGTCTATTCATCATAATGATTTAACCCGTGTCATGATGGTCAGTCGAGTCCATGAAAGTTTTCCCGAGGCGTTTCTGTCTGAAATCCTGACTCTAAAATAATTTCTTTTCTCCATAGTTATTTGGACGGCTATCTGTACTGATTTCAAGTTCTAAAGAGAAAGTCCATGCAGCCAAAGAGAATCTACTAGCTTGTAAAAAACTTCTCACGGGCCGGCGAGAGGAATTGAAAAAACTGTGGCTTGAAAGTATCGAGTACAAACACACCCTTCAATTACTTGGTGAAATGTGAGTTCATCAATGATTATTCTTATACGAGTAAACTGGAAAAAGTAATAAAATTTTATATTTTGACTAGAGAACAAATGAGAGACATTCCTCTTCAATTATCCCAATATATTTCTCGAAAAGAATATTTGAATGCGACACGTTTATTAACATCGGGTATCAAGGCTGGCGAAACAAAGCTAAAGGATATTGACGGATTGCACGAATTGAAAGAAGATCTTAACCTCAAAAAACAAGTAGGCAAATGCTGCATCTAATCCTCCTATAAAGAATTGTTTAGAGCGTGACTAGTAAAATATGTTAATTGTCTTACCTATTCTGGGGTTTTATGATGGGCTTGTATTAAATTTAGAGGTATTCTAACTTCATAAAGGTATGAAGAATCTGACTTCCTTTTTTGAAAATAGTTTTTAAGTCAGTAATTATGTTCCAGGAGCTCTTTACTAAATTAGTGAGTGAGATGAAAGAGCAAATCTACGTCCAATCAACATCAGAAATAATATCTTTGAAGAGACAAGGTTCAGCCAGGAATTCTGTCGACCAATGTACGCCTCTTCCGAATCGATCTGATAGAAAAATCACACCTAAGAGAAATCTCTATAGATCCAAGAAATTATCCTACCTTTCAAATAATGCGAAGTAGGTTTTTAAATGCTTTGAATAAATTAATCTGAACTAGCAGTGTAGCCGCTTTTGTATTTTGAAGGGATAATGCATCCAAAATTGATATGGTTCAATGTTCTGAGGATCCGGAGTACATCATCGGCACTTTAATAGAGTGTATCGTTATGCTGAATAAAGGACCCGATTTCTTGGAGGTAAGTCTTATGTGATTGTAACTTTTTATGCGAAAATTAAGTATTTTTATTTTAGAGTTTCTCTACTTTAGGAAATGAAATCGAGCGTTTTGCCTGAATTGAACGCTCTGATTGCTCGAACGATGAAGGAATTTTCGTCGAATGACACGCCCAATGTGCTACTAGAATTTCTTCAAGTGATAATGGAACAATTTAAACGAATCATCGACTGTCATTCCTTCATGCTTAACAATTTCATGACCAAATATAATTTAAATTCAGCGTACGACCTTCCGTCTGTTTGGTTGAAGATGCAGCTCATAGTTAGTAGACATTATTGATTTAGTTACTTTTACTTCTGAAAATTGTCTGATTACTTCATCTCTCGTACAGCTGCAGCGATTGGTATCGCAACATATCGATGTACAAGATACGAAGAAACCGGAATCTACTGTCGTAGAAAACGATGAAAAAGGACCCCCGGAACAGTTTGACATTAATTCATACTTTGTCAGAAAAAAACAATTACGGTTTGTTTCTTCTCTTTTTTCTTCTTCTTCTTCATCTTCCTCCAGATTTTTCTGAGATGACATGTTTTTTGTTTTTTCTAGGACTATTAAAGGACCTCTTTTTAAATTCGCCAACACAGGCCAGAGTGATGGACCTTCTAATGTAATATGGATTGTAAATATTAGGTACGTAATATTTTCCATTCAAGCACACCTAAAGTTCCTAAACTGATTATTCAACAGAGTTTTGAAAAAGAAGTCGGTAAAGATAAGCAGTTACTGTGCAAACCTTCGTCATCCAATCTAACCCAAGTGTATGTGCCTCTTTCTCGTTTTGCTGAAGAAATGGAACGCCAAGTACACGGTTCTCTCGAGTAAGTTACAATAAAAATTTGGTCCTTAATGTCCTGATGACCTTATGTAACTACGAGCTTACGCGATCTCTTCCTATTCTGTAGTAAACCGAGTAAATTAAGTGTGTTCCTGAATGAACTCATCGGACAAATATTTCGAGGAAAACGATACGAAGATATCGTTGATAAGCTGAACATCTACGATCGAAGTGGAATCACGTTACCGTCAAAACAATCAAATGGTCCATCGTCAGCCTCTCCTAATACTTTGTTGACGGTGAGTAAACCTAAAATGCAACGCGCATTTAGCTATTTTCTCTAAATTGATGAAAGCTTTATGTAACAATATTAATTGCTACCCACTAAAATTGCATGTTTTAGAAAATAAATAACTTTACTTGCTGTACAGATTTTTCTTGGATCTTCACTCTTCGATTGTATTTACGGGAGTGTTGAAATTATTTGTAAGAATACTAATGCTCACTTTTGCTTCATTTAAAGAAAAACTGCCCCAAAAGGTTGAAAATTCTGAAGAAGCGGAGGAAAACACAATTATATATTATTCGGCGCTTTATTAGTCGTTGTTCCGTTCACCGCAGTGTTTTTTCCTTTTGAGATTTTCTTTAGTAGTGAATTTTTTGGGAGAATACTCCCCCCCCCCCCGTACTAATTTGAGCCTAGGAAACACCTCTACTTTTGAACAAAATGATGGAACTCGAAAGATTCCGTCTTTAAAACTGTAAATATCGATGGTGGAACAAAATTTGCCGACAGACTAGATAGATATGAGACGCAAGGTTTGAAGAAAATTCCACTTATGTACTTCGTAAATAAGTATTATAAAAAGTAGCTCTTGGAAAAGTTATGGGAATAGTTGCGGTTTGATTAGTTCCAGATGAAGTTTCAACCTTTCTTGCAATAGATTATCAAAATTATGGAATCTTTTCTTTATGATTAATTTTCTGTTCGTCTCAATTGACGTGGTTATTGAAAGAAATCTCGTAAGCGGTGAACGGAGTAATTTTTTTGGTTTTTCTGTTTTTTATTTCTCAAAATCTTTTCCGTAGTAGCTTTTTGTAGCTTTCAATTCCTCAAAAAGCTCGACTACCGCGCATTCTTTTGCGATATCATCTCTTCGAGGATTATTCAATCAATTGGTGTCTGTTGCGCCGTCCTACTCTTCGTATGCTCATTTGTTTTCACCAATAGTCTTCAATTGACCATGAGAACATAATGTTTAACATCGTTCCATTGTTTTTCCATCCTCGTCAACCAATATGTGAAACAATGCTTTAACTATTTTCATGATAATCAAATTATCGGATTTTAGGCTATCTATTGCATTCACTTTTATCATATCTCAACCAGTTTTGAGAAATAACTCAGTAGAGTACGGGAAACAATTTCACTCAAGAATTTTTTTTTCGTGCTTTCAGTTTTTTGTTCAATATCATTGTAATAATTTGAGTGTTGAAGATTGATCACAAGCTGAAACGTTTGTTTATCTAATCTGATCGCCAGTTTTGAATGCAATATTTAGTTAGGGTCTTTCAACCGCATGATCACCCAATAAATTTAGTTTGGTAGACTTCGATTCAATTCACAATTTCTACTCTGTCCCAAATTTAAATTATTTCATCTTTTTAGTTTACTGCGGTTTGTCTGAGTCTCTAGTTAGAAACCCCCTAAAGAGCTGCAATTCTGAAAAATGGCGCTGAAATTTCGCTATTTTTCAGTATTGTTTTAAAAGTCGTTTGAAGTTTTCTCTGGTACGATATGGTTTTTTAAATCACCTAACCATTCTGTTATTGAAGAGAACCTTAGAATTGTGAAATCCGATCTCGCAGAACACTTAAAATGTAGGAAACCTTGGAGAGATATAAATTTTTCTTAAAATAGAGGTGTAAAGTCAGTAAATTAGAGTTTTGGTTCATCCATTGAATGCCGATATAGCTTAGTAAAATCGACGAAAGCTCCAAAACTTTCTTCACTAAACAAAAAGAATTTATTCTGACCATACAAAATGATGAGGATTAACAAACGCAATAATGATGAAAAGTTGTCTTAGGTGATCGAAAATCTCTCGTCATTTTCCTGCATGTTTTACTGTTGTAGCTATTTTAACAAAATTGAATATTTCATGCATGCATATCTTCACAACTTGAGTAAATTATAGATACTTGATGTACGGGAACATCGGGTTTATAACTTATTTTATATTCTTATATAATTTACAACGTTGTCAGTTTTCCAATAATTTTTTTGTCTAGAATGATTTAGCAGAAGTATTTGGCGTTTTTCATAAGTTCACAAAAATAGAGAAACGCCCGTCGAAAAAGATACTATTGATAATTGCAGAAGGGGTACAAAAGTCTAAACTAAATTTCGTCATTATACAGACACAAATACCTATCCAAGTCGTTCGTTCCAGACTGTGCGCGTTCAGTTTTCGTTTTATATGCTAATTTTTAGAGGAAAATAATTTTCGATCTGATTTTCTAGTTTCACCTCGTGCGCAACAGTTCCATGGTAGGTTGATATACGAAATCGGTTTCACACGTATATGTACATTTGTAGTACAATATTGCTCATGTATGCGGTCGGTTGAAAAGTAATCAATGGATTATCCTCTTCTGAAACAATAACCATTATTTAAATCCATATTTCATTTTCTGCAACGTTTCGTACTTGATGAGCGAATAATGGAAAATCACAGAGAAAAGGTTTCGTTTATTTGAGGAGGTTTTCAAACATTTACGTCGTAAATGAAGTATTTCATGGGAATTTGTTTTTCCAATTGGGTCAATGTAGTAGGTAGTGTTGAAAGACAATGTTTTCATCTATTTCATTTCACGGAACTGTTTGTGCGGTCCTGGTGAGTCAAGGTATGGCGAGCAATCAATTTTTATTCCTATTTTTGCGTAGATTGTGTGTTCTCTGACCTGTCTTCAGTTCGGGAGTGATTGAATGTGTGTATTAGTTTCAAATTTCAGCTCGATGTGAGAGTAACTTATTACGTATGAAGCGAATGTAAGCTTCCTCTCCTTGATTTTTCTTCCTTAGAAATACTCTATTCTATTAAATTCATTTTTCTTCTTTCAGGGAGTGAACAGGGAATGAATCTTGCCGATTTTGTTACCCTCCCCCTAACGAAAATTCATAGTTGATTTTTATGCTTCATTGCTTGGACCGTATTTTTTTGAAGCCCCACCTTAACACAGTCTTATCCCAGTTTACCGTTTGTGTTCAAAACAAAAATAAACTCCATAAGAAATACACAGGACGTTTCGATCATTCGTTGATTTTTGAAAACAAACAATAAATAAAGAATTACAGATACATTTATGAATACTTCAGAAGTTCCAGATTCTGAATAAGAACTCTTCTTTTCTTATTTTTTTCTTACGTTTAAATAAGAGTGTATGATCAAAACGTTCCCATGCATTTCTTATGGGAATCGATAGTTTGTTTTGAACAAATACGGTAAACTGGGGTAAGTGGTGCTTCACAAATACAGGTGGGGTCGTTCATGTTTTCAGGACGTGCCGACGCCACGCCGGCACGCATAATACGGTCCAATGCGGGCTATGCTAAGCTGTTATCAATTAACAATTCCTTCTTATTTATATTAAAATTCCTCTCTTTATTTGTCCAATTGTCTACGATTAAAGGGAGACGTAAAATTTAAAATTGAAAATTTTCAGGAAATTCCTATAATTTTTATTGCATAGATGTCCATCTTGTAAGCAGTGGGCCACTCTATACTCAATCAGCATTGTAATAACAGAAACAAACGTCTCGTTGCAAGATCTCTTAAAAATTGGTCGTCAATCTTGAGAGAACGTGCTATTCCATAGATTCTATACTCGAAGTCATCTACTAATTTAGCAATGCGTATAGACAAATCAATCGTCTTCCACAAGGTTTGCTGTTAAGGTCATTAAGGAAGTAATCGAACCGGGAAGCGCCAGCGTTGCTCTGCATTTTTATTGAGTGGGGCTATCGAAGGAGGGAAGTATGTGTATTGAAGAATAATGAAAAAATTGAAATGTGACTTGAATGAAGCAGATTTGGCTTCCCATAAAAGATGTCCCCAAACACACATTCTAAAAAACCAGATGAGACGACAGAGCTTTCAATTCCGCTTCATTCAAGACTTATTTTGAATTCTTCATTTTTTTCCATATACCTCCATGGCTTAGGTACCGCTTTTGTAATGGTGAAAGTACCATTATTGTTGAACAAATCACGCGCGTTGTTAGCGATCCTGGCGGATGCCCGATTTGGTAACTCATCCAATACACTGAACGACCAATACCGGAAAGTTGGTTGGAGTTTTATGATCTAGGGGTGCGTTCAGAAACATGTAACCATTGTGCGACCGGTTATCTGTATCTCACTTCAATCCCGACTGGATTGAGAAAGAGAAACCAGGATTCGGACCGGGCAGCGCTAGCGTCGCGCAAAAATTTTCAAATTTTTAAAATCTTTCAAAAATATCACCATCTGAAAGAAAATTTTCCGCTCTTCAATTTTGTTCCTTACGAGTACACGCCTAAATTCATTATTTTCGGAGAAATTTAAGGAAAACTAAAAAATCACCTTCAGTTTCGAGTCACGATCACCGGTTGCTTCTCAGTATTTTCTATTTTACACAGGCGACGTTAGCGAATCTACAATATGCCCGGTCCGAATAGAAAATCTTTTGGTTGCGCTTGTTGACACGTTCCTGAACGCACTCTAGCGGTCTGGATTATTCCTAACTCACATTTGTGTTGGTCGTAGGCGTGTATTTGGCAAGCCTGGGGAGCCGGAGCTAGGAGCTGGAGCCATAATTTGATCTTGAAAAGAGCCGAAAACTCCGCTCGTTCGGTCAACTCCTCAGCTCTTTGGGAGCTGCCCCCATCTTTCCTTTTCAATGAGCTCAGGAGCTGCTCTTCAGTCAAAGTGACGAAAGAAAAAAAGGAAAAATTTGACAAACTTCAAAATCCAAAGCCCCAAGGCTTGAAGCTTGAAGTAAAGACAACCTGACTAGCGACTAGAGACTCGAAATTAATAATATTAGCTCTGCTTGTCTTTTTTCTCTCCTTGAGGCTCCGCTCAGAAGATCAAGAGCTTCAGCTAGCGCCGGCTCCGCTGCAAAAATTCAGCTCTTTGGCTCCGCTCCGCTCTTTGAGATACTGGAGCCGGAGCTAGCTCGAAGCCGGTTCTTTTTTTTCTTCTGGCTCCGCTCTCGAGATCGAGAGCTTCAGCTCCGACTCCGCTCCGCTCTTAAATTTTCGAAGAGCCAGGAGCTGGAGCCGGAGCCAGGAATCACTGGCTCCCCAGGCTTGGTATATTTGGTGAATTTGTGTTGCATATTTATTGGAAGTGTAGAAGTGACATTGCTAATCCCAACCGTGTAGATCGCGTTTTAAGCCCTGCAAACAGCGCTTCATGTATTTCTTATGGAATTTCCGGCAGGGCTGCTCAGCTAAGCCCAAGCCGTTAACTGTTAGCCAAGCAATTTTCATCAAAAATTAGCTAGCCATTAGCTAGCTAATGAAATACGTTAGCCATATTAGCCGTTCAAATTGGAACTGCCAACGCTAATTTTTCATTTCCCCCACCCCTCACTCTTTCACATTAGAGTGGCCTCCTCCTCTTCTTTGAGCCGTCAGCTTTCAACTTTTAGCCGTTAGCCATTCCATTTTGTGTAAAATTAACTAGCCAGTGATACTGAATTAGCCGTTAGCTGAGAGCCAAAGACAATCAATTTGAAGGGTTAGCTGTTAGCCAAGTTTTCAGTCAATAGAATTGGATAAGCAGCCCTGGTTTCCGGTATTGGTTGTTTAGTGTATTTGCTCTCATCAAGCGGCCATTTTTTCAACGTCTAATCACACGATCTGTAGAAAAATATAAGTTCTTATGTGCCTGAGAGATACTTGTTAGTTATCTAATCGACTGGTCTACAAATTTTAACGGTAAAAGCTTGAAAGAACAGGAGCAGCTTCTGGATATCTAATTCCTTATTTTTCTTTTGTTTTCAAATCATTTGAAGATCTCTTTTCTCTTGTGGAAAATGACTCGTTAAACTTTTTTTTTTGTTTTAATCTTGCAAAGACTCGTGTATATCTTGTAAGAATGAAGATTTATCTAGTTTTAAAACGTCGGATTTCTTTAGATTCCAATCCTCTCATCATTCAAACATGACTTTTTCTTGATCTCAAGGGTGCTTTGACCCCCAAAAATCCCAGAACTCGCCCCCCCCCCTCCCATTTCATGAAAAGTACATCTCAGAAGAATTGAGCCATGATATAATAATTAAATTAATCGACGGTTCACATATACCTGCAATTAACTGTAGATTTATGTTCAAGATTCATATCGCTGCAAGAATGATGATGTTTGTGTCTGGAATCGTGTATCATTCAAAATTATTTCAGGACTCGTTCGATTTCTTCATCAACACCTCGAAATTATATCCCCTACTAATGATCTGCGTCCGATTTTCTTTCGTTTGAAATTTTCCTTTCAATCGTACTTTGTCAGTACCATCTAAGTTTTGAACGTTACCCTGAAATATTATGCCTCTTGCAGACAGACTCGCGGAGCTATGTTAGACTGATGTTTTGTTTTATGGTTCGAGACTCTTTAGGATTACGGATGTAAGGCAATTTTTCATGAACGTAAAATAATTGTTTGATTTTTCTGCTGCCGCGATACCGGATGTCAAGTCGGAGTTTCCTATCTTGTTTTTCCAAAATACATCCTAGTAGAGCTCGTTCACGAGTCTTTTCACGCTTAGTAATGACCATTACAATTACCTCTGTAGTTTTGTATTTCCAAAAATGATTTTTCGTATTGCTTGTATTTCTTATCTTTAGGATAACAGTTTTCGAAAACACTGCTCGTAAAACGTTGAAATGTTCCTAAAATTCTTATCCTATTTCTTTTTGTGTGGATGCGACACCCTTCCAAACTTGTAAAATTCGTGATCTAAACTTTGATTGACCGGACTGTCATTTTTTCAATTTTTTCGAATTTTGAACCTCTTGCGTGCAGTTTTCAGTGTAAGAGGTTCTTTGGAAAAAATGTCCTAGTGCTTTGGTAAATTTTACCTCGAGGGAGTGGGCGCGAAATTCAGGATTACCTTTGATATTCCTTTACAAAGTGGTGACCTCTGCCCTATACACAGAGCCAGATTAAGCTTCTTAGCGCCCCTAGGCACTTCCTCGTTAGCGCCCCAGCAGAGAGCGGAGAATTACTTTTTCCCTCTCTCCCGCATGTGCTCTGTCTGCTGCTACTCACATTTTTTTTGTGTCAAAAATGTTGCGCCCGGGGTACGTGCCCCACGTGCCCTGTGGGTAGTAAGGCACCGCTTATAAATACAAAGTAGAATTTGTTCGTAAGACTCTCTTCGACGTTCACTAAAGACTGTATACTGAAGTATAGGCGAAGCGTGCATTCCCGAAGGAAGAGGAAGTAATGGGCTCCCAGTCTATAGCTTATTGAATGATATCTAGATAGGGTGAGTGCGTGAGTAGTTTACAGGGAGCGTTAGTAGCTCCCGATAACAGAATTGACGTATCTGCAAAAATAACAATCAGCAGGAAGGGTCTCTGGGTAAAAATCTCCGAAGTAACGATCAGCTGATAAGGGTAGGTTACGTTCGATCAGCAACAGGAATGCACAAGACGGAAAATTTCTATTCTCACTCGTTTTAGAAACTTTTTTGAATGCACATTTCAAAGGTCATAAAAATTTCTTCATGAAAACGTGCATGTATTGAGAAAATATCATTACCATCGTTTTTCTCGTCGAAAATCGATCATGATGGTTGACTTTCAATGTTGTTACTCGTGTTTTAAAGAGAAAACGATATTTCTCGTGATCGGTGAATCGGTGGGTACGTCCATTCTACTTTGTAGGGCGGGACTGGTATCGTATTTCTGATTTCTTCGCTACGTACCAAGAATATAATACAATAAGAATTTTGGTAATTTGCCATTACGAAATTTTGCGAAACAAAGGTACGGTCTACATACTTTAAAGTACAAAAAATCGTAAAGCTCGTCGGGGGGGGGGGAGTGAAAGTTATAAAATTCATTATTTTTCCTTTCATTCATTTCGTTTGAAAAGGTCGTGTTTTTCAAATTTTATGAGTCCATATCTTGATTGAATTGAAGTAATAAACCAATTTTCTTCGTTCTGTGATTGCAGGCTCTTAATACTAGCGTAATTTATACTCACATGCAATGATAGAGCGAAACGACGAAGTACGAATAAATGATAAATTGTCATTGCTACTACTTTCGTAGCGAGGTTGGCCACAGATAAGTGATGACATTGTATTTGCCATTTTCGAAAGTATCAACTAGCCTTGTTCCTTGTGTACGTTCATCCGATGTACGTAACGTAAGTGTCAATTATTCATTAGACTGATTAAAATATTATAACCAATGTAATACGCGATCATATATGAAGTGTATGAAACAAAATAAGAGAACAAGTTCATATGAATACATTTCGCTCGTTTTCATTCGCGACGGTACATTATTTTTATAAATTATTTACGTTGTGTATACCTAATCATTACTGAGCCTTTATTATTGAGTAGATTACCTTACCTTTATATACGAGAACGTATCCTTCTGCTATTTGTTTTACGTATTCTCATTATTTTTGCGATACCGATCTGTGAGAAAATTTGTTTTCATAAAGTTTGTGAATACTCACATTTGTCTGTACTTTATTCCGCCGACGCTGTATTATATGTATATGTATAAGAATTCGATCTAGTTTGGTTTCTTACCCGTCATCTCATTTGAAGAGCATACCAACACTTTGTCTCTTCGCTTTTACAATTATACTCTCGTGAATTACAGGTTTCTTTGGAATCCATACCTAAATTTGAATTCTCAAAATATTTTCAATGTGATTACATTGGTCGTAGAAAAAACTGCAATCGCAAAAAATCTGCGTCTTGAGTCAACATTCACCTT
This sequence comes from Aspidiotus destructor, assembly GCA_035079395.1. Classification (NCBI taxonomy): domain Eukaryota; kingdom Metazoa; phylum Arthropoda; class Insecta; order Hemiptera; family Diaspididae; genus Aspidiotus; species Aspidiotus destructor. Next base: position 259,529 of record JAVHKZ010000003.1, on the reverse strand, counting down.
GTGCAATTTTCATATAAGACAATAAAAGCGAACTGCGAGATAAGTAAAAACTGCTTACTTACTTTGAGTTGGATTATGAGAAAAATTCACCTTTTAATGAATCGACACCGAACTGTTCTTTCTTCCGTGAGCGCTGCGCTCAAAAGACCGATCCCAACTATGGCCTTCTGAACAGTATTAACATTAAATACCAGCTCATACCATCCAGAAGGTTGCAGTCGTGCGGCCAATAGGAGTACACATGTGTACACTGTGCATGTAATTTACCAAGTAATACATGAAAATATTTTTTCACAAATAAAAGCGTTTGCTTAAGTAATATTTAAACACAAGTCAACACTATTACAATAGCCTAAAATTGAGCTGAAACGTCCGTGTTCGTATTTGTACAATTGGAATTCTCGATGGTACAGTATTTTACAAACCCGTTATTCGAACGGACAAAAAAAAATGAGAACATTTAATTTACAAATTAACCTGCGCTGAACCTAATCCTACCGGTACATTATATGCGCTATTAAAAAATCAGTGAGGTAGATAGATCTCGAATAACCGAGTGATTTTCAGTTTTTAGACTATCATCAAATGAGATTGTGCAATATTCCGGAAATATTTTTTCTTTGAGGGAATGTTTCCACCATCTACATCACTGTTACACACAATCGTAATACTATCTAACGGTAATACAAATTACTAAGGTATTTCTTAGCTCGACATTCGTTTTTCACAAGAACGTCTGAACTTATCTCAATTACAATACCAAAAGAAGGTATTGGGCCTGGAGAACTTCGATTTTGGAACCTGAACTATGTATGGTGTAGTTGGGAGTGAAAAAATACTTTTTCAAATTTGCACGTCCCAGCCTTTCTGGTCAGCGTAATGAGCCTTACTGAAATGATTTTGACCAACTTGAAGAACTTAGAAAACTAATGAGGTCCACCACTTGATACTTCCTTTTGTTCAAATTCAAGACATCCAACGAACTAGCGACTGACCATCATGTGGATGCCCGTCTTTTCTGAACCCCACTATCGTCACATAATTAATGAATTAGGGACTTTCCGTCCGTTCAAGTTGGGATCCATCAGGAAAGGGGAAGCTGAACGTGAGCCTAATGACCTTGTTCCACGACGGAGATTGGGAAAATACTTAAAAAGATTCCAAGATCTAACACCGAAGAATCGAAGTACACGGACCCCCTCCCCTCCCAACATGGAGCTCTATTCATGGATGGAAAGGGGGGCATGGAAAAATTCGGAGTTCGCTCAATTTGGTGCAGACAGTTCAGCGCAAGACTGAACTCAGTGCCGCATTCATGTTAGCGCGGAAGAATTTTTTTAGTCAGCCTCTAAAGTTTGATGAGCTGAAATTTTTATGGCAATTGAAAGAATAAGGAAAAGTCACAGATAAGTACTATCAACTTTGCATAACTTGATGTCAGATTTTATCAATTCTTTGCTAATAGCACAAAGGTGAGCCATGTTAGAATATCAATCTAGTGGAGATCTGTGAATACGTATTTTAAAGAGATGGAATCAGATCAGAGCTTGTGTGATAGGCGCCGATCATGAGGAACTTGAGCTATTATGCACCTTGGTTGAGGATCAGAAAACCGTTGTCTTTTTGTATACCAGTAGTCATACCGGGTGAGGCAAAATAATGTTACCAGTTGAATGAGAGTTCGCACTAAATCTATTGTAGCGCGAAAATGCGAAACGTTAGACGTATAGTTCAAATGTAGGAAATTTTTATCCCAATTTTATCTTCAATTTGAGCCATATCCAAAGCTTCTACGGCTTTTCTGAACTGAATTACGGACCGAAATGTGCCGAAATTTTGCTGCAGGCGTTCCCGACGTGGTTAATTATTGATAAAAAAGGTTTTTGGAATGAGAAATTGCGTGATCGCTCATATATTTTTTCGCGTATTCGCAACGAAATTTCGCGCCTAGTCCGAAAAAAATGTAGGATAACTCGACAAAGCACAAAAATGACTCAATGAACCCGAAAAGGGTCAAAACTTGCCAAAATTAAAAATGCGGCCGTTTCCGACATTTTTCTCGAATATTCTCGATGAAATTTTGAGCTGAGTCCAAAAAAAAAATGGTAGAATTACTCGACAACGTCCAAGGAGACGTCCAAGGAGAGACAAAATTTCCCAAAATTAAAAATGCGGTAATTTTCAACATTTTTCTCAAAACCTCGATAGAATTTTGCGCTGAGTCCGGGAAAAATGGTGGAATGACTTCACTAAGCACCAAAATGTTAAAATGTGTCCGATGAGGGTAATTTACTGAAAAAGGGATTCCGTCTCGGCCCAAGGTGGGTAAAAATTTCTCCAACATAAAAATTGGGGTGATTCTTGAATCCGCGAGTGTACAACCGAAAACAAGTTTCTCCATAACCTTTGCTTCACAGCGTGAACCAACGGAAAATTCTCCACGTTTGCTCTCCTTCATCACAGTCATACGGGGCCTCGTTCAATCGCTCACCGCGGGTGTACAACAAAAAGCGAGCTTCTCAGTATCATTCCCTCTAGCAGCCGACATAACGCGAATTTCCGCACGTTTGCCCTTCTTCATCAATGACGGGACTTCCTTCAATCTCTCACCGCGAGTGTACCACGGAGTGCATGCTTCTCGGTATCATTCATTCTAGTGGTCAACCTACTGCAAATTTCTGCACTTCTGCCCTCTTTGATCGAAGACTCTTTCAATCTCTCACCGTGAACCCACAACCTAATGCTAGCTCACATCCATTTCGATACTTCATAAGGTCATTTGAGTGATTATTTTCGAACTGAACGCAAAATCTCTCCAAAGAATGGTACAGAAGATCGCGCAATATTTTTATGAGGTAGGATTTGGACCTTTTTTGGGCCGTACATCCATTCCGAAGCTTCGTTGGGTCATTTGGGTGGTTTTTCAAACTTGGCGCCAAATTTCATTAAAGAGTTGTACAAAATTTTGAAAATCACCTAATTTTTTCATTTGGTAGCATTTTGACCCTCTTTTGGGCTGTACATCCATTTCGATCTTTAAGGGATCATTTGTGTGATTTTTTCGGGCTCATCGCCAATTTTCACAAGAGAATCAGATAAAGTTGTCAATCTTCCAATTTTGGGAAATTTCAAACCTTTTAACCCATTCTGATGCTTCGCATTATTTTGTGGCTACTTTCTTCGTTTTCTCCGTAAAATTTTACTTAAGGAACATCAATTTGATTCCTAAGATGTTCGAAATTTAATTCAATCCTGTATAAATTAATTAATTTTTGAACCTTATTTTGAAAACCCTGACAAATTGGTTAATTATCGGCACATTTTCATTCATAACTCGGCTCAGAAAAGTCGTAGAAATTTTAAATGCTGTTGCTCAAATTAAAGATAAAATTGAGTGTATTTTGTACATTTGAACTATACGTCGAACGTTTCGCGTTTTCGCGCGTTACGACAGATTTAGCCCGAAATCTCATTTGACTGATAACATCATTTTGCCTCACAATGTATACGTAAATGAAATAAATCGAAAATACGTCGTCTGAACTCCTCATTACGATATAGTAAATGAATGACGAGATTACTTTCCGTACAGAATAGCATGCATGTAGCGAACAATAATCCGAAGTTCAAAGTAGACCCATCATAAACGGAAAGAAGTCTCTAGAAATCCTATGTAACTTTAGAAACCAGTTCTTCCACCGCCTCCAAAAAAAAAGTCTCAACTCGGGGTACTTAGTGTGTATAAGAAACATGAAAACTAAATATTCGCATCCCAGCAAAGAAATTATTTCCAACATGAAAAATGCCACAAAATTTACTTTGCGGGTACCAAGATACGAGAGCACCTGAATTTTTTCAATAGTGAAGCTAGAATGTCGTAGCTTTGTACCATTTAAATTAGAAACTTTTATTTGTAACACACTTATTAACTAACAATATTTGGAAAAAACATAACAGATATAACATCAAAATTGGGTTGAACAGGAGTAAAATTGTGAGGAGATCAGGAGTTCTGGACGTCGTTGATTCTTATGAGATATTATGTAAAAATGAACATGCGATGAGGTATGATTAGCGCTTACATTGTATAGTAATGAATTGTTACCGTAGATGAAAACTTCGGATCCCCTTGAGAATAATACAAAATATTGTGTGATAATTATTCTCAAAACATTTATCAACACTACCGCATTTCTCCAAACTTTTTCCGGTTCGCCAGAAAGAGGCTACCTAGTGATTATGAAACAGGAATGAGTCGGGACGCATTTGGAAACCGGTGGTAAGAATAAAATTTCCTTTGATCTGTACCTCGGAAAAAACTCATTCCGATCATCGGTACAACTGTTTTTTAGAGTGCTCCGAGACCTTCTGATAAGAAAATGTAAAATTCCGAATTTTCTATGGTCGTTTGCCACGTAGCTGAAAACCTTTTTTTGGTGGAAATACACCCCACCCCACTTTTCAAAGCGCTCATGACTGCTTGAACAGATCCCTGGACAAACAAAAAATCATTTCACCAGCCATTTACAAAGCGTGTTTCATCAAGTAACTTGAACACGAATGCAAGACCTATCTCATTGCTGGGGCTCCTAGTTGAAATATACAAAGTTCTAGAGCCCACTATAGATTTTGATGACTTCATCAAAAACTTTTGTTTTGATAAGTTTTCTTGTCTCTGCGCTGAGTAGTCGCGTAACCGTTCCTGTGACTTTTTGTCTTAGTACGAGTATGCTGTATAAAATGTATACATACTCGTATATTATATTAGGGCTCTACTAAGTTTGAACTAGGCTGTTAGTAGGGCTTTACCCCAGGTTATTCAAGGGAAACTATGCTACATAGGACTAGGCCTACACAAAGGTTTTTTTATCAGGTAGCTTTATACTACGATTCTATTCAGGGGCTCCGTGAGGGGTACCCCATTCAAGTGCGACACTCGGCAAAATTCGAATCGAGGAGTCGCAGTCGGCGAAATTGCAAATACAGGGTGCTGCAAAAGTTTTTCACTCGGCAAAATTCAAGAATTAATCAGCAGTTTTTACACCCCCCCCCCCGCTCCAAGAGCCTTCGCGGAGTTTCTGGTTCTACTAAGTTTATACTAGGCTGTTAGCCTTTTCTGCTAGCTTCATAGGAGGATTTTTCCAAGTTTATACTACGCTGCAAGTAGGCTTACAGTATACTAGGGACTACTTGAACATACAGCTAGTTCCATAATATTACGATTAACAGGGAGCTAATCAGCGTGACTTACAGTATACTAGACCTACATTAGGTTAAGAATGGGGGCAAACAGGCAGTATAATTGTTACAAATGCTTCGAAAAGTCAATAGCTGTCATTCAATTCAATCTGACTATAATTGCGGAAAGTACACGATTACAACACTAATAACAACGTCTCCTCAAAATTTGTAGAAAAATGAGAGAGGGCGCCCTTTCATGCCGTTAATATAGGCTACCTTCAAACTTCTCAACCGATTGTTTGGTAGTTCACAAGGATGAAAAGTTGGCCCAGCCAGCCACATAATCTTCTCCATTTCTTATAAAAATTATGAAAATGATTTTTATTCATGTATTCATGTAGCTCTGCTAGAAGATTTTCGTAAACGCATCTTGTAAGTAATTTTCAGATGTTGCAAAGGCTAAAATTATGAAAATGGAATCATAAAGCGGGTGCAATTGGATTAAATAATATTCTCTTGTATACACCTCAGTTTCCACCTTTGGGAACATAAAAAAATTCAGAATCTTAAATTTATGACGCGGAGGATTACAAGGTTTCTATCCAGAATTATGAACGTTAATTACGAAGCAAAGTTTTGAACTAGCAAGCCTTGGAGACAAAACCAAATTTGTTAGCACTTGAAATCAATTAATCATTACGTACATCTAAAACCATAAAAATTGATCATGCAAATACCATAGTTGTTATTCATTCTTCGCAGTTTTCAACCAAATTTTTCTTTTTTTTATTATTCGTCGTCATCTTGATTTGTTTGGATCATCAGAAAACCTTACACTGAAAGAGCTTAATCAAGAATGATTTTCACAAAAGGGGGTGAGAGCGGAACAGTTCCTCTGAGTTGGTCCCTACATGACAGGGGTTTAATTAATTACAAAAGATGGAGAACATAATAACAAGTTTGACTATATTACGATCGTGCAAACTTTGATAAAAATTTCCGATTAAATGTATCCCCTTTCCAAATTGCCCTCGGTCACTTTTTTAAGCTTTGGACGGGAGCGTTACTTGGGAGTAACCTTCAAACGTTGGACTTTACTCCACTAGGACACTACACTTACAGGAGGTACAGCGGCGACTGATAACAGCGAGACAACAAAAGAAAAGACAAGGGCGAACTTTTTAGTGGAGTCCGCGAGTGTCCGAAACTTGTGTTTTGTTCCCACACTCAGTGCAGTTCAACGAATCTATCGTGCCCTGTAAGACACTATACTTACAGGAGGTACAGAGGACTGATAACAGGGAGACAATTAATAAGAGATTCTTTTGTTGAGTCCACGTGTGTCTGAGACTTGACGGAGTGTTTTGCTCCCGCGCTATATCATCAGTTCAACGAATCTATCGTACTCAGACTGTATGATCTCCAAATTTTTATGATTTTGTTCTGTGCTCGATCCACAATAAGGCCACATTTCCTCTCAAAATGAAAAGTGAATCATCCAATGCTTCCATTTCAGGCCACACCTACAAAAGTTATCAATGTAAAGTCGAATGTAGGTACGTTTTTTGAAAACTCACTCCATCTATTTTTGGCGATGAAAAAAAGAAAAGTTAGAAATGAGAAATATTACTGATGGTAGGATTAATTACGAGTGTACATTAATTCCAAAAATATGCTCTTATACATGTAGATTCCTTCAAGCGCACCACAGAATTTCCAGAGGGGGAGAAACAAGAGGACATTTCAGATTGGGAAGCTATATCATTTTAGATTACATCTCTTTCGTTTCATAATATGGTACATGTACTATAAACTCTTATAAAGCGCGAAAAAATCAAAAGGAAACGTCATACCGGTATTAATACTCTTAAATGTCATTAACAAGTGCAGACTTCAGCGATTTGGATATTTATTTTTCAAATAAATTGACTGCTCCTCCGATGTCTCGATACACGATAAGTTCCACCTTTTGAACAGTATTAACTTTTTCAAATCGAGTTTATACTCTCCAAAAGAGTGGTCCTGTCACGTATCACATGTTCGAATTTCATACCAACACGACTACTTCTTCGATCTGAAATCAAAATCAAGAATCCATAGGCTATACTTCTAAAGGAATTGAAAAATACCTAAGTACTTAAGCATAGATCACCACCTATGTGATGTTCAGTTTGCTCAACAGGTAGATCGAAAATACAAATAGAATATCCGAATCGCTCAACAGATTGTGAGAACTTTTCAGTTCTTTCTTTCTTGTCTCTTTTACTAACGGTATTCCCGTCTCACTGCATGTACTGTTTGCAAATGAACGATTGAAATATTTGGGACTTGATCTGCTTACTACAAGGAACCCGATGTGCGAAATGCCATCACGAGACGGGATTGTGACGGCGCACATTTGTGTCACATTTGGATCACAAAGAGGGATCGCTGTGCTTTTCAAAGGAGCGATTGCCGTCACAAACTACCGTCACATGTGTCACAATTCTCCTCTGTTCCCAACTGTGACGGCTTTTTGCACAACGGGAAATCAAATTGTAAGAACCATTAGTACAAAAAGAAAACTGAACGTAAGATTGCAAAAATTTTGGTGGAACTTTTAACTAAAAAAAATATACTAAAGCCGGTCCAGTCAGTGATTTACTGTCATAATGACTAAAAAATATAGCTTACGAGAAAAATTAGCGGATAAAATTATACATTACTGAAATAGCTCAGTTGTTTTTACTAAAAAGCAACGACTGTACCGGCTTTACTATGTTCTTAGTCTTAACTATAGTTTCTTCTTCGTGCTTTACCTATATGGTTAAAAACTTGAAGAACTCATTTCAACGGGAGTATTCTTCAAAATATTCTCAAGGACGTTCAGTCGACAGATTAGTGAATCCTGTTGTATTCTTATAAATACCCCCAAGCCCTCCCTATACAGCATTCCATCATACTTCGACGTATTTTCAACAATTTTTTTTTTTTTTTCGGTTGAGATGTATTAAATTCATGAAGCTCTCAACTTCGCGAGCGAATTTACTGGAATTCGAAATTTAGAATATATCCCTGATGGCGCAATCACGACCTCGACTAATTAACTTCAATTACCGAACGCGACTTAAATGAGTGCTTCTCTTGAAACACGTTCTTTACGGCACGGTAACGGAAGATTTACGGCAAAAACAACGACTTGCTCGACTAGACGTGCGTTCGTCATTCGATTTTCTGAACGTGATCTGGATTTACGATTGTCTACACATTTCACGGGTACGACCAAAACACAACAATATTACGTTTACAGAAGTTGAAAGCATTTCGATATAGACTGTACTCTTGTGCGTGTATATTTATGCTGCCGTAGATGTGTAGTGTACTTGGTACCCTCTGATAAAATACGCACGCAAGTATTCCATTGAAACTCGAGATAACGCACGAAATATTCTAGAAAGAAATGAAATCGACTTCATCAAACACACATACACTTTTTAATTATACGCGCGAAAGATGAACGACTGAACCTATATTACGTAAACGGTAAACCTATACATCCACCAGGGAATGCAAGCATTCCTTTATAATTCGTGGAAATCCACTTATAATTGAAACTGACGTACAACAGTGGGGGTTTCGAGAAATTCAACTATCATTAAGTCCAAAATTCAAGGTCAGCAGAGCATTACTGATGAAAAAGTTTCAATTAAGTAAATGCTTTCGAGGACTAAGAAAATCGATTATTTGATAAGCGCGAGCTTAATCTCGCTCTTTAATTTTCTACAGTGATGCGATGCTTTCGCGGTTAAAATCAAAATCTTTTGGATTCTTTTTTTCCGTTTTCAAGTTCAGACCAAAAATAATTCTTGGGATTACGGCAAGATACTACAAAATGCCCATCATGATAGACGATTATCTTGGCATTTTAAAATCTGGCATTAATGTGAATTTGTTAGATATTTAGAATTTAGACTTGAAATTGAGCTCTGTATTACGTAGATAAACGCTTTGATAGAAGTTTTGATGAGGTAAGTCGAACTTCGTACACGGCCAACACGATTATGAGCCAATAAAGAGTCGATAATTTGAGCTGTGGTGAACATACCGAGGATTGATTTTTAAGAAGGGAAACAAAGAATGATCCAAAGATTCAGCTTCACAAGAAAAGAATAAAATATTTTTAAAAAGAAAAGAAGATATGTCCATGGTTTTCAATCAATACGTATTCCTTGACAGGCGCAGATTTACGAGGGGGTAAGGGGGATAGAGGGAATATACCTTTCTCAAACCTTGAAAAACAGGCTGAAATAACGCAGTTAGACCATATTTTCCGAGCGAAGCGAGGAAAAAACTCATGAGACAATGAAATATCCCCCCAAAATGTACGGCTAAATCCGCACCTGCATTAATAACTCTCGCCATGTAACTACAAATTTCAATCCAGCCTATCAATCATAAGTTATAATCAGAGTGCGAAAGTCTATCAAGAACAGTAGCGCAACGTAAGACGATGTACACATTGGTCAAGCGTGCAGATAATGAATTTTAATAGTAATTATCGTGGTCCGTATCATTTGACCAATACATATAATATAAATAATACAATAGGAAATTGGGGTCTCATGGAGCCAGTAGTCAATAGAGTTATCAGAGGTGCCGATACCATTTTCTGAGCCCAAGCTCAATCCATAGCCTTCAACGCATAGAAAGGCAACCCGGTTAGGCCAAGCAACATATTTGTACGGCGACAAATATGAATGGACGCAGGAGATACATACTTCAAGAATAAATCCACTTAAGGAGAAGGTATCTTCGATATAATAATCCGGTCTTCACTCCCCTCGTGTTCAAGAGCGGATTCCTATGACGCACAAGCTCAGAGGTTAGTAGTAAAGGAGGAAGACACTATTGCTTACAGCATTAACGAAGGATACCCTCACAGAAAACCAAACTGCTACCTTGCGGTCAAGGGAACGGAACCCCAAAGGCTAAGGGAAAAAACTCCAACAGAAAATCTGCTTGCTTGAAGGCATAAGTGGCAGCCCCACTTGCCATTCGTAGAATGAGTAGAGGAGGGAAGAGAGGAAGAGAGAGTGAACCTAGGTTCAATCCTACCAATCTAAGATAACCTTATGGGACTCTTATCAAGTAGGATCGTAGATCACTGGGTAAGCGCCTAAGTCGCTGATTGCTGGAAATTTAGCTATATCCCCTGTAGTTGGTGTCTACTCCGGATGAAAATCACTCACTCGAAACAAACAAGCGTCAAGCCTCGGACAGATGGATCATGTCGAGAACACAGGAGGAGGTGCACCCCTGTATTTAAAATAAAGTTGAAAGTAACGCTGGTGGTAAGACGAGTCAAGAGTTGCAGAAAAAGCTGACGTTAACATGTCTTCAGAATGGACGAAGACAAATCACCAAAACGGGCGGCGTCATATCCACCGATTGGAAAGAGAGATGGCGGCAGACCTCGAGGGAGACTGGTGGAGACATCTGCATCATCTGAGACAGACGCAACGCCGCAGACGGGCCCTCAGGCGTAATCGCGGAATTGGAAACGACGACGACAATAGGAAATTATACTTCATCGACTCTGAGTATAAATTAAAGTGAGGCTCTTTTGGCTTTTGTAAATTCGAAGTTCTATTAGCGTAGCCGAGAACAAACACTCTTACTTCTGGGCAATTATATTTCAGTATTTCATGTTTTTGGGATTACTGAAAGAGATAGCTTCCTCATGTGTACAAGTTACTAGTTATAAAAAGAACGTTATTCACACATGTAATGACGTTTCATTTGATTGGGATTACTGTTGATAAGGCACTAATGGAGTCACGGTGAGTCGGATACAGGCTTTTCCCTCGGGGTTTGAAGTTGAGACTCAGAAACAAATCTAGTTTTAGGTACTCAAGAATTTATAACTCGGTGGGTTCTTCAAGATCCAAACATCGACACTCAGCAAAGAACCAATTACATTCCCTCAGACCACATTCCTTTGGCAAAATACTGCAAATCCACAACTTCAGACCCCGTAATAAATGTGAAATTCTGATCTAGAGAAACATCTCATGTTGGACCAGACCTATAGTGGGCTTCAGTATACGAGGGATTGAAGTATTCAAACCTCGTCCTGGATAATTGAAAGAGACTCTGATTTCCTTTTCAGACAAAATTGAAAGAGAGAATTCAAAAGTGTGACCTGGTTCCAAGAAAGGGACTTGCGCGTCCAAATATCAAGCTGAGATACACGTCTTTTCTTGCATTGTGTGGAAGACCCTGATCTCCAGCTTGATATTTGGACGCTCAAGTCCCTTTCTTGGAACCAGTATCCATAGCTCGAGACCCAAAGACGAATACGTGATTGGGTCAAAAAAGTAGAAGAATTTCCTGGCCTGCCAAAATTGCTGGGAATAGTTCAAAAGTTTAGACGGAGACCAAGGCTAACGGGGGGGGGGGGGGAGGGATTGGGGATTTTGTCCCCAGGCCCGGCTCTAGGCCCCTATTTTCAAGGGGAGGAGGTGAAAGATTTTTTGGGGGGCCCGCTGTGTTCCTTGCCCCGGACTCGACTAAAGCTCTCGACAGGCCTGACAGCGACGAACTGGATTTGTAGGAAGCGGGAAAAACGACGTCTCATTGTCGTTACACAGCGCATGACTCTTGCTAATTCTAACAAGTGACTCCTTTCTTTTCATAATATGAAAAACTATTTCTACTACCTTCAGATTCTCCAGAATGGCCATTGTGAGTCCGTTCGCTTCATTTGTATTTTATTTCTTTTGAAGTAAAAACAACTCTCCTCATTCCATGACCAATTTATTAGCTGGAATGCTATAATCTTCCAACATACTTGAAAAAATCTCTCGCTTTTTCTTGAGCCAAACTCTTCAATTCGCCATCGATCATACCAGTTTTGTACTGTCCTCCTTCCACTCGTGTAGCTACTTTCTTCAAAATCGATGCACTCCACATATTTTCGCGTAGCCTGAAAGACACGCCTTCCTCCCTTGAAATAATGGATGTACTGGTCTTTTTATCCTTCAATGGCTTCAAATACCAGGGAACATCTGCGCTATGCAGAAGATGATTGAGTAAGATATAATTGATACTAGTCCTTCCTGAAAAAAATTACAAAAAATAATTATACTCTACCCGCATAAAGATACACTAAAAAGAATGATCGTAAGTCTGTTGATATTACGCGTGGAAATAGGGTCAAATGGTACTTTATACAAATAATGATTTTGATCATTGCACTCGTTTTAATCAGTCGACGAAGACACAAAAAAGTCGAACTGTGCATTCTTATTGAGAGGGAAGGAGGGGGAATGTCTCAGGTTTGATGTTCGGAATAATATACTAAAAGTCGAAACCGCTAACTACATAGCTCGCAAAGCTGTGGCATTTTCTATGTTTGAACGATGATAGGTATAAACGCAACCAGCAACAGTTTCATGCTCTATGTCGCACTCAAGTTAGAAATGATTTGCCTATATTACCAACCTAGGATACTTACCACAGAAAACATCCCACAAAAGACCAGTAGCACGATCACAATCGCAAACGAAGAAAACAAACTTGAATTAAAAAATTCAATTCATCAAGCGTTTCCTCGAATAAGCAAACATAAATTCAAGCACTTTCAGAGAGCGATTAAATGGTTACAAAGTAGGTGATCACCCTCAAACTTAACTTCAAGAAATTCGACTAGGTACCTATGTAACGTTCGTAGAGCATTTTTGTTCTCACATAGAGAGTTTTTCCTTCTAATTTCAACACTAAGCACAAGATATAACACCTTTGTAATGACGTCTGAAAATCTTATCACCTCCTTCTCAGTTTACTCGTATCAATAATGATGTATGATCAAGGTGATATTATGCTGCTTTCATCGGAAACGCATTAGCAAGTTTATGGATTTGAAATAAACAATCTTGGGTTCAATATACCAGTTCAAGATAAAGGGCTCGGGACGTTTGAGACGTAACAGCAAATAGTTGAAAACAGCAATACGTGAGCATAGATGTCATTTTGATGGACGTAGAAACAGACTCAGAAGTTCGTCGGGAGAAAACTTGACGTTGACAATTGATATTATATGAAAGCTTCGTATTCCTTTTTCGATTGGAATACACATCAAAAATTAGTACTAAAATTTGACCTTGACATGTTCTCCAATTCTTTTTGAGATACATTGACAGATTGCTTGTCACAAAACGGGACTCTGAAAAAAAAAAATAGAAGACAGAAAAATATGGAGAAGGAAATGTAGCTACGGTTGGTACCAAATGTGACATATGTGTACGAGTGTTTTTCTGCGTGTAGGTATACTGTCTACCAACAGGCACGAACGAGTACTTATATGTATACCCTTATCGTGCAAGAAAGATAATTCACCATTTTTTTTCTCTCTTCTTCCTTCCATAGTTCACGATGAAGTTGAAATATTCCCCGTAGGCGCACCATACCGCAAGCGACTAATAACAAAATTGAACAAGGAGGGAAGTATTCAGAAAATGACAATCAAAACGGTATCCTTGCACGATGACTCGAGCTATTCTAATTACAACGATAACGCATACGGTCTCACTTTGATAACAGACAAGTGTGCACCATCTTTCAGGCGCATCGCTATTTGAATTTCGAATGTCAATGTGCAAAATTTTTGGTAACGGCTTTCTCCACTTTAAATGCATTCTAGTACGACACTTCGATTACACCTGCGACGATACATCGCTGATTTGTGTTGAAGACGTATGTTTATTACTGGCCGCTGACTGCTCTTGACATATACTTGGTGCTTGAAGTGATGAGGTGCATCTGTCGGCTCGAATGTTTTCGAAAAATATTAAAATGATTAATTCATCGCGATGATCTAATCTTTCTTTTTTGATCTCCCCTTTTCCCCTGAAATAAAACAGTCATCAACTTTTTGAGAAATATCGCACTAAAACGCATTACAGAGCCCTTTGAAGTGTATATTCATTTATTCATCAGCCTGCGCCATTTCTAGGCAAGGGCCTGGGAGTAACCCGACTGGTTAGGTATGGAGTCTTTCAGCTCAGTTTAGATTAGTTTATGTGCAATAAGGCAAACTTTCTTAGGTTCAGGTTTACGTGAATTCCGGAATAAGTGGTAGAGTTCCAAAATCATTGTTGTGAAAACTGAGAAAATGTAATACCACACGTGAGCAAAAAATAGTTGGAAAAATAAAATACAAATAACGTAATCTGTAATTGTCTTCACTCATCCTCCGCGTCGCCTTTTTACGAAGAGAGAGAAAGAAACAATGTGAAGATTTTTTTAGCCTTCAATCCCTAGAACTAAGTAGTCTTTTTTCTCGCGTCGCGAGACGAAAAAAAAATGATTCCGTCAGATCTCTGGGAGATGAATTTTGTTAACATATGTGATTCGTTAACTGTAAATACGACAAAGTTTGTGCACACTTTCAATGGCTCATCAGTTCTGCTCCATCTACTCAATCATCTAATTCCACGATACAATCCTTCATATTCAGCGAAATAAATTAATAGTTAAAAATATCTCATAGGTATTAGATATCCTGTCGAAAAAAGCTAACATCATAGTTTCCAAATGTCTCTACTGGGATACACATATGAGGGGAAAGATTAATTTGTTCAGTAGCGAATAACTCGTTCTAAACTTCCTCCTCACATATTGCTTTGTATCGAAAATATTTCTACTTTCCAATATAGATCTTACAAAATTCACAATTGCCAGGAATTCTTTTCTTTTTCCATTGTATCCTTTTTTCTCCCGATTTTATACACAGGATACTACACTGTAAGCACATACACGCATACCGTGACAGTGAATAGGTTCAAGGAATAACACACGAATGTTCATGAAAATAATGTAATTATCGATTTAATAAAATCCGCCAAAACCTAATGAGAGAGGCAAAGGAGGTAAGCTACCAACACACATTAACGGAACAATTCCATTAACATTATTAGGTACCGATGCGATGACTGGTAGACAAAGTTAACGAAAATAAAATTTCTTTCGCGTACTCATTACCTTTTTTCTTTCTTTCGTTCGTTCGTTTTCTCTCTTTCATTTCAATTTTCATGCCGTTTGCGTCAACTTGAAATTGCTCTCCAAACTCACATAATACCTATACATACGCACAGATATAGCCGCCTCAATTTTGTAGCACAACAATTGTACACGAACGTATGTTGATATAGGTAGTATTGATGTTTGTACATTCGATATTTGGTGCACTCGTATATTCTAGCGTTATAATACACGCACGTGCCGACTTACCGTCGGTGAAGGAAGACGATGATTTTGTTAAAAACTCTTCAATATTCAATTATATTCGAAATGCAGATGAAGCAATTAGGTACAGTCGTAATTAATGGAACAAACTGAGACGAAAACGAAGGCAGTTCGGATAATTATAAGCTGTTTTGTGCCAAGTTTCATTAAAATACATTGTTGTCGTCAAATATAAAGAGAAACACGCGAAATCTTAAATCAATAAGTAAGCTTTCTTTCCAGGAGAAATTGAAGAGGCACTATTTAAAATTGACATTTCAATTAAAACAAAAAAAAATCCTCGGAGAAAGGAAAATACCAATTTCTAGGTATACTACTCAGCGTTGGACTTCAATCATAATTATTTTGTCACGAACCAAACATGATTCCGAATCGCTTCGGAGAGTCATAAACTGTAGAGGCAGTAACCAGACAAAGATTTCCAAGAGATGGAAACGACGAAGAAGTCAGTTTTTTGAAACAAGGAGACTATTCGCCTAGGACGAGATAAAATACGCAATTTTGAACAACATCAAGCACGTCATTTCGAGAACTGTGGTTATGTATGAGAGACTTCAGTAGGAAAGACGGAGGCCGTATTATGCACAACCCGTCGGAAGTTTAGTTCACCTACCATTCACCTCCAAAGTAGGGAAATTACGATTAGGAAGGTGATGACGTACCTGGGCTTCATGGTTTGAAAGCTAAGCTTATAAGGTATCAAGATGGTAGCGGAAAAGACGGGCATGGTAGCGACATACCTCAACCACCTGATGACAAACTCAAAAGGGTCGAGGGAAGCAAGAAAAACTCACGGGTTCTTTAACGGAGTTAAATGAGGGGAGGCAGGGAACCTGTTTTACGAATTTTATGGTGTTTGAAACGTTGTATATCTGGCTCATTGAAGGGGCTAGGCCAATTGGTGAATGGAGTATTGCATATTTAGTTACTTGAAGGAGGCTATCAGTGCAGCCAGATTTACGGATTTTCAATTCCCGAAAAAAATTGAGATTTTTCTACGGATTTTGCGTAAAATGCGGATTTCTTGGGCTCGAGGGAAAAGTACTTTTCTCCGGGTCATTACAGGCTAATACTGCTCTTCTGTAATATTGAGTCGTTCAAGGGAAAAGTACCTCAGTTGAAAGTATGACAGATACCATTCTTATGATCGTTATTGAGAAATCATTCACCAACATCCAGTATACTGGACTTGAACTAGGCTTGGACTCCTCCTTGTATTATACTAGCTTTATACTAGTACACAGTATATGTTAGGAGGCCGAGTTATTGGAGAAGGATTCAGAAAAAAGAGGGGAAGTGGAAAAGAATTTTGACCTTCGAACTTAGGTAATAAGTGGGTGACCTCGAAGAATTTTGAACTTCAAAATATACGTGATAGTCCGAGCTATAGATGATAAGAGAGGGACTTGGAAAAATTTCAATCTCCAAGCCCCGTAGAAAATCGTTTCATACCGCGTCGGATGGCTATATCCCACACAATGTTTGTTTACATCGAGCGAGAATACCTCTAGTGCCTTACCCGTGTGCTGATACACGACCTATATGAGCTGAAATTTCACCTACCTCAGGTGTTGAGCGGCCATGGCTAATTCGACATCTACCTCGTCCTCATGAGAAGTTAAAAGTAAAACAGGTAACGCCGCATTGCGATCATGGGCACGATGATGGACCACAGCACACTTTAATTGAGTGTGAGGTGTGAGCGGGCAAACGTAGTTGATTACTGCAAGAGATTGGAAAGGATGAAGCGTTTGATCCGAGTAAGCTGGTGGCCCCCATGCTAAGTTCCAAAGGAGCATGGAACCAGGTATCTGTATTTGCAACCACAGCCATGAATGAGAGGACACGGAATGAAATAGGCAAATGCAAAGCCACGCTTTGCTTACTCAACATATGTGCATCATCCACATACTGACGAGACTCGGCAGGAAAAAGATCAAGACAGTATAGGGATATGAAGAAAGAAACAGCAATTTAGCTTCAAGTTGTATTTAATGTTGCCGAGAAGAAAGATTTTCACCGAGGAAATGCAATCCAAAAGGAACAAGTCAAAATTAATGCCAACGCGACCCGTACCCTTTTTACTTAGGAGGACGAGCGGCTATTGAAGCAATGAGAGACTGCAGTACGTCCTAGTGACTTGGATATCAAAATTGATTCTTCTTTTTTCAGTAAAAGAGTGAACACGAATTAGCGATAAAACGATTCTGAAAATTTGGAGAGGGGCCGCATACGCTACCGCGAAAGCTCTAAATTTCCCTCGTTTCACAAGGTTTGTAAGCTTTGATAGACTACTCTCATACAAACCGAGAAAGGAAAGGTATTTTGAAAAATATTAATTTCACGTTGTGTCATAAAGATGAAAAGAGCCTTGGAGAATTTTCAATGTCAGGTCAGCATTTGTAGTTGACTCAGTCAACATTTCAGGCGAAGGAAATCCGAGCGCCGTACCGGTTTTTAGGCTTGGAAATTTCGAGTTCTGAACCCTATTTGAGAAAAGAGGCTTGAAAGGATGTTGAGCTTGATTATCTGTGTGACGGAAAATATTCATAAAAATGTTAAGCCTCGCTCTTTAAAGAGGAAAGAGACTGAGAGAATTCCGATCTCTATGACATATCTGTTTGGAGACGAATGCAAGGTCACAATACAATTTGATCCATTATAAAACAACAGTAACCAAAATTCGCTTTCAGATCTTAGGTACAATCATTCCGAATAATAAGCCAAAAAGATTTGCCCGTAGAAACGAACAAAGATTAGTTTTACTCATGACGCTCCGAAACGAATATCATAAACAGGAAAATGGCAATGAACTGTTTGCACTCCGTCCAAAAAATTCGTACAATACATATAGATAAACCTATGTTTTTCTTGGTGGTACATATTCGACAAAAAATAGTTAAGGTGATAAAAGTAGGAAAAAGAAAGGGGAAACTTTTCTAAGTGAAAGTTTACAAAACAATACTCTTCGAAACACTTCTCTTGACACGTCTTTCAGCCCAGGATCGACAAAATTTCAAGTGTCTCGAAAAACGATACTAAAAATGTGACAGCGAATGACTTGGACCTACTTTAGGGATTTGGAAAAATTTCGACTTTTGACTTTTACTTCAGAATGAAGCGTGAGTTAGCTAACTTTCTTAGGCTAAGTACAAAGTAAGTTATTACCTCAGTTATGGCAGTCAAAAGCCTACAAGATACATAAGTACATGATTCACTGATTTTCCATAAAGTGAAAAAATTTGTTTGAAATATGTGTAGAATAAGATAGATTTGAAAATAGAATTTTAATAAAGCGTCAACTTCCAGGGAAATGAGCTCATCACAGAGTCTGTTATACTACCGGTATATCGACTCATATTTCTATGTCGGGTGAGTAATTCTTTTAATATTTGCATCGAAGAGACTTTTGAACTCGAGACTATGTACTGATCTGCTGACTGAAAAATAAGTAATTTGACATTTTATTCGGAAACACAGCACCCTTTTCTTAGAATGTGATGAACGCGTGATTAAATTTATATTATCTATTGTACGACCCCTGACTAACAATGCAATATCACGCGGTAACCGATTAAGCCTAATAAACGCCGACTCACGTCGAGTGTCAGTCCCACCAACACAGAGCCGGGATGTTGTCGAGATGATTCAACTTGATAAACAGAAAGAACCGGGCACTTTGTTCGCGCTAGTTAAATACCGTACACCGAATGAAGAATTGAATTGAGCGAAAAATTAAATTCCACTTTCATAAACTGTACACATCGCGATGGGAACTGTACGCTGTAACGATTTTTGATTACCAATATAAGGGTAATATTGTATTCTATTTGACACTGAGACAAGGTATGTACCCTCTGAAGTCAGCCTTCGTGTTCGATTTGGACAGACCGTCATAGAAAAACATTACTGAGATTTTTTTCTTTCAGCGGTGCAAAGCAACAAAACTATCGCTATCTTCATTCCGTAGGTACCATAATTTTTTTTTTCAAAGTCATTGGTCACATCGAAGAACCGAAATTTTATTTCATTTACATTCCTATCGCGAGTTCCTTTGACTTTATGAGACTACAGTCCTACGCAGAATAATTTCCAGGGAGGTAAGAAGCAGTTCTGACGAAATTCTTTCTTCTCGACCCCCATAATATGGACTAACCTAGGTAAAGCTACTCATAAAATTTGGACACAACAGCCTTAATTATCATTCAAATTTGACCACGTTACTCGTTGTATACACATAGGCAAGGCAATATTCAAATATGTGTTACAAATAAACTTTCTTCAAAAACTTTCAAGGTTCGCGACCTATACTTATATGAATGTAGGTATTCAAATCAGAATGTAGGCTACAAAACGACGGTAATAAAGAATCATTCTGAAGCCGACGAAGAAATACTCTTTGTACATTTGAGCCGGGTTTCTACACCAAAACAGACGGATACAAATTTTAACGACTTCGTTGGAAAAATCCGTAAACCTTTTTTTTTTTTGCGTCACCGACTCTATTTCTGCTGGAAGCCACGCTCAAGTTATGTAAAACCAACACTAACCTGCCGACGAATATCTTGAAAATACGCATGCAACGTGGATATAACGAACGTCATAATACAACACCATCGAAGAAATTCAAAACTAAAAGCGAACACATTAGAACTTCGAGCACATGGTCTACACAGCTTCACACGTATATTAATATACTGGTACACCACACTTCAACACTACACGAGGGCCTTTAAGTAAAACGAAATAATGAGAGCCCGCATACAATCATGTGCGACTCTCCAATAATTCACTACGAGTAAAATGAACGTTGATCGTCCGATTGTACTTTATAAACTTCAACTTCTGACGCACCACCGTACGTCCACGGCCACCACCACGACACCCCTCGATTGCCTTCATCCCACCCCACTTCTAGCTAACGAACCGGCAGAATGGTATTAAAGTCGAAAAACCTCGGCTGTGACCGATCTACTGCGTTTCTTATCGAAAAGCTTCGTTTCTGGCACCATCTTGAGGAGATAATTTAAATAGCTTCGGAAATCTTTACCTCCGTTGATCGACCTTTTAATCGCAAGTAAGATAACGAAATAGAGTGATGAAGCCAAGAAGCGCGGAGAGAAATAGATAACGCGGCGTAGAAATAACAAATATTGATGAAGCACATTCGAACGGGATTAACGATCTCCTGAAATAGGACGATAAGAATAAAATAAAATTTAAATATGCAACCGAGAATGAACAAGGTGATTGTCTACAGCACTCCGCGAAACGATTGGATCGTTATCTAAGTATGAGAGTTATCAAAATACTGCTTCGAATATTTCGACGTATGAGTAATTATCTCATATTTTTTTATCATTCGAACTTCGAATTACATAATTAAAATCGGACATAAATACTCGTCACTAATGTAGTAACGAATAGCATTCACATGTAACAAACTTGACTTATAACTCGACAGCTAACACGCACCTCCTCAATTCATGTAACTTATTTAAAAATAGTTCGAAATTTTTGTAATCGCATCATTGATCCACAGCATAGCAGGGGTCAAGCGGTATAACAAGAGTTACCCGCACCATACAATTCGTAAGCCACTTTACAAGAGTTTTTTTTTTCTTATTTATTATTTTTTTTTTAAAGAAGAATTTTTTATGCACAACGAGCATCATTATCGCACGATGCACACGCTATTTGAAAAATAATTTCTAACCTTGTTTTTCCTATTCCGTGGCATGATATACTGTTCACATCATCAAACGAAAAAATATGAAAAATATTCCAAAATTAATTCGAATAAAAGAGAGAAAAGAAAACAGAATGGCGATGAAAATCTATCTTGGCAGTTCAGATAGTTAAAATGTAAACATTAAAAATTTTTCCCGTCAAACTTTACAACCCTTAGTGCAGTAAAATATCTCACAAATCAGGACAGTAAAGAGAGGAGTCTATTAATCGTGCGTTTCTCTTCTGTACGGTTCCGCATTTATTAGCGAGCTGTTTGTAGTTCTTGAATTGTTTACCTTACATTACTATTTATACAGAAGTGTGCATCACGAACCTATCGTCCAACTTTACAATCCCTCAGTCAAAGTTCACCAATCAAGATTAAACAATAAGCAACTGGGGATTGATTTTCTACTTGTCAGCAAACTATTTCGTGATCCTTAGGATATGTAGCATACATGGCCGGCACCCTGGTTCCGCAGACAAAATGCACCACACAACAGAGCGACTTTTCAAAGCGACGGGGAACGGGTGTGGGAGCTTGGGATGGGGCTTTTAACTGAAAGACAGCTCTGCACCACATGGGAAGAACAAAAGATGCCGGCCCTGGTAGCATACACGTTTACAAGATCATTCTTTTGACATCAATTTCTTTATCAACACTCCCTCTCATATTGAAAATCTGCGAGTCCGAGTTGCCCTTCTCCGCCTGATATGTTACAGAGACTTCGAAAAATTTCGATCTTCGCTATATTGGAACCTTCCGATATACCTGTAGCCTGTAGCCTTCATTATACTAGGACCAACATACAGCCTACTAGGCTATACTAGGCCTCCCAGATGAACTGTGTAAGCCTATACTTGTTATTCAGTCGCTTCTGTACTCGTACTAGGCCTTTACAAGGTGTTAAAGCTAGTTCCATATTACGCTTAAACTATTAAGCCTATAAATAAGGATGGAAGAGGAATTATCGCGGTCTCTTCCTATAGGCTTTAGTGTGCATTTGCAACAGCCTAATGTATTGTAGTCTCCGGACTCTCTCATTCACAAGATGGAACGTCCATCTGAAGGCGAAATATGACGATCTAATCTTAGGGCCTGATAGCGTAGTGGTTATCGCACTCGTCATGAAAACGAGAGGTCGCGGGTTCGATTCCCGCTCGGGCTAGGAGATTTTTTCGTCATAATTCCTCTTCCATCCTTATTTATATGATTTCTTGTGAACATCCGCACTTACAATCTTCCTCTATTAAGCCTAGCTATAGGATATTTGTGTCCGCACGTCCGTCCCCGTTCATGCTGCAATACTTCAAGAGGAAACCTGCTCTATAAGAGTTATTTTGAAAAATTTACCCTGCGTCGTGTGATGTCCGGCAAAAACTTACCGGCCCAAAAATTAACCAAGTCCAAAATTTCAAATCCCTAGATATTTCCAAGTCCTAGGTTAGATCATCGGGTCCTAATAAATTGATCTCTCCCTTAGTGCAGGGAAAACCGGAATTATTAAAAACAAAATACAAGTTGTAGAGCAAGATATGGACTTTGAATTGGACCCGCAATTCACCGTCTGCAACGTTGTAATTGAATGCCAGAGCTTCATAGCATTATAATTGATATACAAAGAGAACGGATTTACTGAACCCTAATAACCAATTTGATGGCGTTAAAAATTGAACACGTGGCTACCATGAACGATAAAAAGCACTAAAAAATGCCAAAAATTTTCAAAAACGTAAAAAACTTGGATAAATAAAAAAATGCGTTTCTTGTTGTACTCCCATTCGCTAAGTCAAGATTCCTTCCAGACATAACCCGGCTCAGAACTTGTAAATAGCTTGCAGCAGGCACTTTATTGTACAGGATTACGCTTGCGCACAAATGTCGATGTATTACTCGCTTCACGTGCTGTTTCATCGGTTTTTTAAACATTTTTCACGACTTTTGGCTTTTTTCAGCATTTTTCCCATTTGTGGACGTTTTTCATTGAATTTATGGACTTTTATTACATTTAAGGACTCTTGTGGCAATGGCACAATAAAAATTTTGCGTAGGTCTTCTTACCTCTTGAAACATTTTATGCCTCCCGACCTCGTTCTAATGCGCGGACAAATAACCATGGAATTAGTCAGTAGTCTGCCCTTTTTGACGTCATGAATAAGGGAGATATCATTCTTTTCGTCGAACCGGTGATTGCATGCTACAAGGTGGTCAGCAAACGCAGAAGATCCATTTTTTTTCGAAAAGAATGATATCTCCCTTATTCATGACGTCAAAAAGGGCAGACTACTGACTAAGCTCGAGGTAATGGAAATCTGCCACCATATAGCGAATAAAGAGCATGTAGTAAATGATGTCATACCTGACGATCTCTTCATCTCATGTTTCAACTAGATGTACCTATCTCTAAAATAGTATTGTTTGTAAAATCACTAATCAGTTACGCCTGATGATGAACCCGGTAGGGTTCGAAACTGCGGTCGTGTTGCAATAAATTATATCTTAAATGTGCGTGTCTGTACTTTTCTCCTCCACCCTATGACAATGGCTCGCAACGTTGAGCACACTTTATCTCTTATTGTAGCTCTATTTTTGGTCACCATATTATGTTAAAATAAGAAAAAGAACTAAACAAGTGGACCGGCTAACACATGTGTTTATTGCGCTTAGTTATGAGAGAGTATTATTACACCTGGCGTTAATATTCATAACGGGAACTCCGCCTCTGATGGTTGGACCTCCTCAATGACCAAAGAAGTCCCTGACCGGCAAATAACGACAACTTGGAGTCTAAAATGGAAATCAGAGAAGGAGAAAGGCCAATGGACGAGCAGAATTTGTCCCAAACCGTGACCTAGTAAGGCAAACCTTCAAGCAAGCGCCGGCTGGCCACTGCCGTTTCTACGCTTACCGTCTTATATACAAGTTTAAACGACGTAACTCCGCAGAGTGTCCTTGCGGAGCTCCTGAACAGACCTTGGAGTACGTGCTATCGGAATGCCCAGCCCCCGCAGAAGATTGTTCTGGCAACATGCTAGCAACTGTAGCCAATGACCACATAGAGAGAGTTGTGCGCAAATTATGAGCTATTGAAAACGCAAGAAACGCAGAAAAAAGTTTGAAGCAAACGTGAGCGACGCTAGCATCTTCTTTGAAATGTGAGACATAGTAACAGGCCTGACGAGAGGAAGGAGCAACTGGGAATTCTGTCCGCGGGTCTGGCTCTTCTAGGGACCCGGTTTACAAGGGGAGGGGTTAAAAATTTTGGGGGGGGATCCACTGTGTTCCGTACCCCAGACCCGATGGGAGCCCTTGGCGGGCCTGCACAAAGTCAACACAACTCGAGGAAGATTCCTAAGGATTCATAGCTCGAGTACCAAAGACGAATTTGTAATTGGGTCAAAACAATACAAAAATGCCGTTGTCAGACAAAATTGCTGAAGAAAGCTCAAATGTGCTGACACAAGACTGCCTTTACCCTTGTGATTTGAAGTTGAGCTGCAGTTTCTCAAGGCTTCACAGCTTGGTAGAATCTTGAAAATCCAAACACTGGCCCTCAGCAAAATATTAAGACTTTTTTGTCAGAGGAGAATGCTTAAGCAATATTCTTAGGCATTTGCAACTTGTGTTCCAGCGAGAAATTTCAAATTCTGAGCTACAGAGCATCTCATGTCATGCTAATTCTAGTTGCACTCGGTCTACAGAGTCAGGCCTGACGAGAGGAGGGATCAACTGCGGATTTTGTCCCCGAGCCTGATTTTTTTTTTGGGGGGGGGGCGCTGTGTTCCTGGCTCCGGACCCGACTGGAGATATCGGCGCGACGGGCCTGCATAGTAAGTCGGCGGGCTGACTGCTCAGACTATCGTTTCTAATTGCCGTACCAGCACTGGGCAGGGCCGAGTAGGGAAAAGTCTGAAAAGACTGTAGAATGCAAACACTAATATGAACAATAGACCCAGAAGAAATCAAAAGCCATAGAATTAAGAAAATGTCGGGAAGGAAGTGGGCATCCAATACAAATACCGCTGGGCGCGCGGTCGACGTCTTTTCTTCCCAGAGAACGAAGTCGATTATAATATATCCCGCAATATTATAATAGAATATTCAAGTTGAAGGTGCGCTTGGTGGCCACCGTGGGTGAAGTTCCTGACACACACTCGAATTGTAATTATGTTATTATTAGACCGCAATGTTATACTAGTTAAAAAAAAGAAAAGGTTTTGTCCTCATATCAAGTTATGTTGTTTTCAGGTCCGCCTTCTTTAGTTAGGTTAGGTTTTGTTCTCCTATCACGTTAGATTGGGATGCCGGCCGACCGGCCGCCGGACATTTTTTCTGCATCATCTTCCTGCCATGAGTATTCGCATTGCACCCTCTCCTTTCACCCGAGTCGTTCTCTCCTCTCCACTCTTCAGTAAGTTACACGAAAATTTTCTGATCAATCATTTACAAATATTTACATGAGTTTTCTTTAATATCACCATGACGCCCCTTTTTAAGACATGAAAATTGTACGTATAATACGTAGGCCTTAATACCAATCGATTTTTTCAAACGTAGCCGGAGGATTGAATTTTTTTGAGGTTATTCTCTATTGAAAATATTGGCAGAATCCTAGGTCTGAAAGAAATCTGGAGGTTACGTTTATCAACTAGATTAATTTGTCGGATCCAGATAAACAACATTATTCGATAATCTAATCTACTGGTTAGATAGACTTATTATAGATTGTCGAAAAATGAAAAGAAACAGAGAGAAAATATTACTACATTATATGAATCTCTTACGAGTTGGTCTTTATATATTTCTCTGAACTAGATAGGTCTCAAAATTTTTCAGTCATGATCTTCGTCAAACGATGAGTAGGCTGATGGTGAAAAATCAATCTGGGCATTGATGAAGACCATAGGCTACCAATGCTCATGTAACACAGTAAAGATAGCGTGCACGTGTT
Organism: Aspidiotus destructor; assembly: GCA_035079395.1. NCBI lineage: Eukaryota > Metazoa > Arthropoda > Insecta > Hemiptera > Diaspididae > Aspidiotus > Aspidiotus destructor. The sequence goes on along the minus strand of JAVHKZ010000003.1, from coordinate 233,382 downwards.
CAAATTAGTATTCAGCTACCACCAATGAAAAAGATAGAAATTTTGCGAGGAAATGAAAATATTAAAAACTTTAATTGAATATTTCGCTCGGATTTTTATGGCTTTATTCAACGTACAATCCTACGAATTTAAGTACGTTTTAATAACTATTCTAACACAAGAAGAGGCTCATTCTAGAGATAATTACGACGAGAAATTCATATTTTGTATTTCAATAAGCATTCTCAGCCTCGATATAAAATAGAATTTGCCGAATAAAAGAATAAACACTTACTATTCTAGTGAATAAAATGTCGTATCGGACTCGCGGGTCAAGTGGCGTTTCAACTCGTTGCGTTCCCCGCATTCGCGTTCCGCTCGCGACAGAAAACCTTCGCGACTCAGTTAAACGCCACTTTACCCGCAACTAAATTTTGAAGTAGGACACAATAGAAAGATGTATTACGACAAAAAATATGAAATACCTGTATAGCATGCGCGTTTGTTTATTTCAGTTCTGAAATTTTAACCTCAAGAATTCGTTTTAAATGAATTACATCCTTTAAACAGTACCTACCTTCGTATAAATCATTAAAATAGGTAGTTGTGTTCTTTCGTATACTGCTGACATTCTGAATTTTCACGCTCTAAAATATAATAATGTACTGCATTAATGAGGCACCTGACGGAAATACCGGAATTGTCATTTCTACCAGCTGTCCATAATCAATTTACATACGCATAGGGTGGGCTTTCAGTACGACACAAAATTACAGAGCGACTCAATATTTTCAAGAATCCAAGTAAAGAGTTGAAAAATATGATTAAGACTTTTACAAATACTTTTCGACAGGTTCACCGAAGAAAAATATCAAAACTAATAGATTGAGTAATTACTCTCTTTTGACTACGCTTTTGGAATGAAGGAGATGGAAATAACATTCAGACCGGCATAAATCTCATGAGAACAGATAAATTGTTGAGGCATATTTTTTCTTAAAAATTCAAGATTAACAAGCTTGTCGTTCGCAGGGACTGTTTCAATACGTACATCAGTTGTGGAATAAGAATTTAGAGTTTTTCCGTAGCCTCGTAATATCTGTATGGCTTCTTCATCATAAATTAGAGTTGAAGAAATTTTTTAAAGCCTCTTGTTTCAGATACACAAACAACCCAGAATTCAAAACTTCTCCATGTATCATTGCTCGTACAAAACCTACGTACTCGTACAGCTTGAAGATTGAAACATTTAAAATTTCGAGGCTAGACCTAATACTTGTTGGGAAAAATCTCTCAGGTTTGAATCAAATTCTTAAATGTCAATTACTCCATTTTTCATGGGCTAATTAGGTATTTTATAGCGCTCAGAGCTCACCTTTTTTTATAGAAGGAGTAGTTCAAAATTTAAAATTTTCTCCTTATCTAGTTGGTGAGTATCACTAATAAAAATCTAACCTAAAATTCTGTAATTCTTTTTGATCACCAGAGTTTCTTGTTTTTTTTTTTTTTTTTTTTGCTTCAATATAATTTTTTTATTTTTAAAAGCAACTTTGTCAACATCACCGGATTTTTTTTTCTTCCACGGCAAAATTGTATTTTTCTTTATTTTCAAAAATGAGAAGAAACACATAGAATTAAGGGACCACTCGATTAACATGCAATTCGTCTATTCAAAATATCATCTCTCATGAAGTTAAATATCAAACCCATCCGAACACGTTTCATCTTTTTTATTTTTAATTGTTTTTAATGACGTAGTATTACCTATACAAAAACAGCTGATCATGAAAATATCCTAATTAAATGACCTGATGAAAATTATTGTAGAGTTTTCTTGTATATCTTACCTGAAGGTATCGAAACAATTGCTGTTTATCTTTGATTCCTAGATGTGAAAAAACTACGTCATGTTACCTGTTCAAATCAGGATGGAATTAAGATTTAACCGAGGCGAATCAAAGCGCGACTTGTGATGGAAAGTTTTGAGTGACGATAAGTAAGTTTTGATAATTGGTATGATTTAAAATCAGGAAAAACCTTTACGACAGGGAAAAATGGTAACTTGCTCTTTTAAAAGAAAAATAACATCGTTCAACAAAGTTGGTCCTGATCCTGTTGAGCTTTTTTTCAATTCTTTTTTCGGGAATTTTCAGTCACAGTCAAAACAAATAATAATAGAAAAAAAAAAAAGATAACATTTATTATTGTGTTCAACACACTAAAACTATTATCCGACCACTCATTGAAGACAAAATTTTAAATTGAATACGAGGGAAACCACAATAACATTATAATAAAGATTATAAAAATCAAATTAGGGCTAAAACAGATGAGAAAGAAGAACATTTGATTTCTCTTAATTTTCCGTCAATTTCAATTTCAAGCGTGTAGTCCAAAAATTATTTCAAAGTGTGTAGGTATCTATATTATAAAAATACAGTTCTGAAATAAGAAAACAAGGTTTATGAAATTTAGATTCAAAAATATTTTCCATCACCTACTCAGTTTTTAAAGTCGATAAAATGAAGATAGATGAAAAGAGTATGAGATTGTGCTCTAATTAAATTCTGTTCTTACTATTCTACAATAGAAAATATTATTCCTTACATAATTGTGCGACTTAAAATAGTAATTAATTGTACATTATTTGATTCTAGGATACTCAGTTTATACATATACCCAAACTCCAAGCATTGAAAATCAAAAAACTACTTTTCAGATAGATATGACAGTACTCTGTAAAGTGATTTTAAAAAATCTTTCGCTGCTTGAGTTTTTTCTCTTTTTTTTTTCTTCGTCTATATTCAACATTCTTCTTGACTTTTTTACATACTAGATGTTTTCAGAGTGCTGAATCCTTGTTTGAAGTAAATTTTCCAGATTTGGTATCCATCAATAGACACACCTTTGCTGATATTTTAAATTTGTAACTTTATTTTCCATTGTATACGATATTCTTTTTTCCACATCTCAATCTGATAATATAACTTCTTTTTATTTTCATGTAATTTAAATTTGATAAATAAAATTGATCTGTTTTTTTTTTTTTTTTTTACTTAGGTATAAGTACAGCATATTTTTCAATAACATTCCGGTTCAGTTTTCTTGTTCATAAAATGGTGATACATGCTAGTCATTCTATTCTTCTTCCATATGTACGGTTTTCGACTTGGAGGTGGATAATAAATTTAGAAATACCAACAGATCATAAAGCTCTTATTATTATTCTTTCATAATTCACCATCGATTCTTCAAACTAATGAAAACTTTTAAAATAAAAGGGATCTTCCTTGAATTGCATCATTTACTATCTCAAATTCTATTATCGATGTAATATTCGTCAATTGCGGTTGAATGATTTCATGACTACGAAAAATGGAAAAATACTACCGTTCCTTTATGCGTATCAAGAAGAAATAACGTCGTTTATCTCAAATTATACTAATTAATTTTATTCTTCATTTTTTACTGTTTTAGTTGATTGATGAGGTACTCACGTTAAATGATAGAAACATTCAATAGTTTCTTTTTTTTTTTCAAATGAAGAAATTTCTCAATGACATCACTCAATGAATGACTCCTGAGAAACCAGCCAACGCAACTTCTTGGAGGTTGAACCTTGAAAATGGAAGTTGTTGAAAAGAATTTTTTTTTTTAAAGTCAAGTGGAGATAGGCTAGATATTTTTTTGCTAGCTTTTCCGGATCGGAAGTTTGCAGTTTCAGGGGTGGATTTACCAAGAATAAATAGGTAAATAGAATGATAATAATGATGAATAAAAAAAGTAAGAGAAAAAGAAGGCAAAAAATCGTGAAGTCAGGAAATTAGAAGAAAATTCTTTTCCCTGAAGTCGTGAATGTAACTGTCAAAACTAACCTTTAAATCTATCAGTCGATTATTCTTGTTATTCTTAATTGGGAGGTCAGAAATCGAAATCAGTTAGAAGTTGGACGCTAGAAGTGAAAGAGAGTAGTGTTTTTACAGAAGTTCAAAAAGAAATAGAATTTTATATCTCGACTTTTCCAGCATTGGGGCATCAGGTATTTTGAGATCCCCTCTAAATGGGTCTTTGTTCTTTTCATTTAAATTTATTGTTGAACTTTTAATTTCAGTACAAGGCAAAATGAGCAAGTTGCTGAAGCGCCATAAATACCTGGAAAAATTGTACGGGAATAACATAGAATTTTGAAAAGTGTATGCATAAGTAGTGTTTTTTTTTTTTGTTTTTTTTTTTTAATATTATAGTTGTTGGGGGCACGCGGCGCAAGAAAAGCTTTGTAGGATAAGTCCACCTTATGACCATAGAGTGAATACGTTCTTCGGACTCAGAATTTTATTATATTGTAAATTTTTCGTCGAATGATTTCAAACATTAATACAAGTCTTTTGCTTCGTTCACTTTTATTTAAATTTTGGTCCGACGCGTTTTCGACCGCACTACGCCCTGGTGGTCAGTTTTCAACTTCGGAGCTATACACTATAAATTAATGTCTTATGAGAGAAATTAGATAAATATGATCGTTCAACTTGGAACTTGTAGTTTACAAAATTACAGCTCAAGCTCTATAATTTCAAAACTATAGACTGGTTTCATACGGCTTACACGGCTTGAAACTGGCTTTGCCTTCCAAATTTTGTGCTTACAGATTAATCTTATAGGCTAAATAAGAAACCAAAAAGATGAAGCCTGAGTAAATTCTTTTTGCTTGAAATGGTTATTTCCTAGTTTGAACATGAGGCCAAACAATAAGCTAATAAGCTGGTAGCTTCAAGCTTTTAGAACCAGTTTTCATGTAAGGTTGTTAAGTTTCAGCCAAGTTAATTACTTCGAACGTTAATTGACTGAAATATCGTTACAACACACGGCTGACAAGTGACTGACTGAATGAGGCCCTACGTTCGACTTACGACCGACTGACCAAATTTCAAAATAAGTCGATCAATCTTTTACTTGATTACGGCTCAATCTCTTGCCTTAAATCTATCACCCTTTTTACCTACAAACGTATCTACGCGAGTTGAGTGCTGGCCTGTTTAGGCCAACTTTGGGTGATTTTAGCTCCTCTTCAGCCTAACTGCCCAATTTCAAACAGCTGGTTAGGGTCACATGAACTTGAGGTTGATAGGTAACTCGCACTTTTTAAAAGTGGACCTTGAAATAAGATTTGCAAAACTGAAATTTGCAGCTTGCTTGACGTTCTTATTGCCTACATTAAATTCAATTAGGAAAATTGGAAAAAATTAAACAACGTCGATGAAATTGATTTGCGTAAAGGAATCTATGAGAAAATTTTCTATCAGCAAGTTGTTATGCACACTATTGAGGGTGCAACATGGAATGAAATCTGTAGGTGTTGCATAATAGCATAAATGAATACAATATTTATCCCGGTTTAAATTTCGAGTTGATTTTCAGATCTGAGGATCAGTTTTAGTTGATGAATAAGCTATTGCGTGAGCTTTTCGATATTTAATTTGTGACGACACTGATATAATCGGACTTCACGATTGAGAAGGCGGTTCGAGGTAACACTGATGGAACGAATCGGGTATGGGTGCAACAAGCAAGCATCGTAGTTTCGGCACATCGCTGTCGCATCGCTTCGAAATAGGGTTTGGGGTGTTCGCGTTTCGTTCACCACTGTGTTGTGCGTTGACGAGAGTGTCTTACGCGGGTAGTGTTTCATGACTTCGTTTTTCATTCGAAAATTTAGTTGTTTTTTAAGTTCTGTGTCAACGACCCAAGCCGAAGATTAGAATTATTGTAATTGTTCATTCATCTATAGTGCAACGTTACCACCGATGTGTTTGTTATCAAAGGTAAAGTGTGTTTAAAAAGCATGTGCGACTCGCGTCTTCCGAGATTTTACACCAGTGACTGTGAGTCATCATCGCATCCGCCTTTATTTACCGGCTAAACGTAAGTTCTTCAATGCTGTACAATTTTCCAAGTTTATTCCCCTCTTTTTTTCGTAAAGTCGATTATTCACCGCTGCGTAGTACGATGCTTTGGGAAGCTGAGAAATTCGCTTGACTGATGAAATAATGCTATGTATACCAACTGATTAGAAAATTATTCCTGTTTCAACATGACTGAACTGTCGGTCATTCTACCAAAAGGTAGCAGGATTTGAATCTCTTTCGTTTCGCACTTTCTTCCCATATTGGCAGAGTTATACACGCTGAAGTAACTAACTTGGTCTTTACTATTTTTGAAAACATACCGTACGTCTATAGAGGATGGTCTTAAAACTCCTTGTCAATACCTGATCAAAGCTTCGCTTTTCATCATTTTCTTTCGTTAATTGCGGCGATTATTCACGTGTTTGAAGTTGTCGCGTCAGTTTCTTCAATCTGGTAGATCCATTGGTATATCTACTGGTGTTGAGATTAGACACGTGGCTTACTCTTGATAATATGATAAGAACAAGTTATTTATTCATCATTTTAATGCACTTTTAAGGTAGGTACCTTGATGATGAAGTAGAATTATTTTTTCCTGCCTTTATTAACGTGCTAGCAACTCATTGTGTTTCCAACTTACGAATGTGAGTGTACTTATTTCTATGAAAATATTATTGAGATTTCTTGCACCCCTCGCCACTTATGATAGAGACCGTGAAAAAGAAAAAAGAAAACTTTGAGTTTAGTCGTGTTCGTTTTGCAAGTTGATAGTTTGATGTATGCGGTCTGCGGAGATAATGCGTTCTTTTTGGAATCTCTTGCTTTTCTCTTGACTTCTAATCGAGCTAGCATTGATCATAGTTTCCATTCCTTGGTTAACGTTAACCCATTCCTTCATTTAATTCATTTCACAATCGAGGTTATTGGCTTTTGAAAGAGTACACGATGTCCATTATTTTTGTATTCACTCAAACGGCTTGGGACGTTTTTGGTATCTTGTGGTTGTGTCTGAGTTCAGTTTTGCCGTCCTTAATCCCGGTCACTAAATTCCACTTTTTATCATTTTAAATGCTGGATTGATGTTGAAGTTATTTTTTCAGTGAAATGTTCTTATTTCAGAAATATGAATTCTGATTAAGAAATATTGAAAAAATTCATATCTGCGCCACCAAGTCAGAACTCATTTTGAGTGTGACGCGGTTTGAGCCACAGCCGTGTTTGAGCAGAAGAGATTTCAAGTGTATCAATAATTAATTAGCTTACTAGAATAATTTGAGTGCAATTTTATTGCTACTAGGCCTTGAACACAGAACACTGATTTTTATGGTACAGCACTGTGGTCTGAATGGCTACTACAAAACTGCGTCGTGATTTGTTCATCAAAATGCTGCACTTCTATTGGCCTCCAAGGTTTGCTGTCATCCTATTGGTCAGTTCTGTTTTTCCTCCGTTGTTGTCCAAATAAGGCCGCTAGAGGTCTGCTTGCTGATATTGCGGTTTGGTGCACAAAATGTGGTGCTGCGGCAATAGGAATGTAAACCTACTAAACCACTTCCTCTTGCATCTAATTTCCTCTTTCTATCGCTATCTCCATCTGTTACCAGGGCACAGTTGACAAACATTTGCTAACGCCACTATCCTCAAACAAAACAGGAAACAAACTGATTTTGATCTCTTACTTCAAAGAATCAAATTGTATAAAATTTCTAGAAAGGTATACAAGTTGTAATCCAAACTTGATAAGATAGTGTGGATGTTTGTAGCCAGATTGAAATAAGTTACAGAGGATCCCTGAAGAAATACTTGAAATATTAGACAGATTCAATATGTCATTAGTCATTGCAAAGTGAATTACAACTGTGGCTGAACCTACCGTTTGGCCGACGCACACATACTCTCACAGGAATAACACAGAGAGCAAAGATCATTCCCTACAAGAAATAATATGTTCTAAATTAGAGGTATGGAGTATAGACGGATAATCTAGACAACTCCTATACATACAATCTACTACAGACCAGGCAGTTAAGGAATTTCTTATTCCCAATTAGAAACGCAATTATCTCATCTCCCTATAAAATTTGTCATCAGTAATGTTGCAATGCAATATTTGAAAACAATAAAAGACGCTCATTTCTTCCAATGAACATATTATTGATTCCCATAAGAATATCATTGGTAACATCCAATCATACATCAAGATATCAAAATGAAGAACAAATAAAGAATAAAACGTTGATTTGTAGATACCAAATAGCTTCTGGATTACAAATATGAACTTCTTATTACTTATTTATTTTTTATTTTGAAAAAGTGATGCATGATCGAATGTTACCAATGCTATTTTTGTGGGAATCAATGTCTGCTGAAAGTTGCTGTACTGCATTTTAAAGCTATTATCATTTGATGTGCCGTCATGGTGATAGACTCTTATGTTATTTTTTTATGATAGCCTTGGCCAAACTTTGGGTAGTTTCACAAATAGTGATTCACTGCGTGACGTCATCATTCAATCATTCTATTTGCATGAGGACGCAAAGTAGGCGCCCTCTATGAAGACTGTGGTGGCCATTTTTGGAAGCTGCCTAAAACGGGTATATTTCAGGAAATTTGTGAAATCTCAATGTTTTCTTCTTCAAGGTTAAGTATTCTATGTATGAAAATGATTAAGAAATGCTCTTACCATTTTTCTTTATTTTTCAATATTGACAAAGATACAGCCCATTTTAGTTTTAAATGTGTATTTATGGCATTTTTGCCCACTGTTTTTGCCGCATCCCCTCTTCAGGCACGACGCTAGTGCTACCTACATTTGTGTCCTCATACGAATTCTGTTGAATTTTATGAAGAATGAGCATCTTTTTTTTAATTTTTGAAAGGGAGATGTTAGTATCATCTTCGTTTTTTTTATCTGTTGAAGCAACGTGTAAGAATATCAAGATTAGAGAATAAATAAGATGTATGAAAATGCGAGGAATAGAGAGAGTCTTTATAGTTATGTGATTTTGATTTGATTACTAAGGAAGCCAAAAAACACTCACCTAGAAAATGTTTCATTAAGTAAGTTTTTATTAGTTCGTGTTCTCTAGAATAGATTATCATTACTGAATTGCTAGTTTTGCGTTGATATTATAATATCATCGTGTAGATTCGCTGTAATTATTAAACAATAACTAATTGTACTCAAACGCAGCGCTCTATTCGGACTTGACAACGGACTGACTGATATCTAGCGGGCATTTCTTGTAACACACAAAACATCCTAACAAACACCCTTACAAACACACGCACTGGTGGTACCTTATCAACTGTAGGATAAAATACACACGTGTTAACGGAAGAAACATTTTCAGTTTGTCACTATCTCACGAGAACTTCATTTACAAGGCCAACAAAAACAAATATACGTAATTTCAAACCATCGTATTAATATCTAGGAAACACTTTTTCAAGAAATTGAATTATATTTGAGTGAGAGCTCATCGAAAAAATTCCCATTTGAAATTGTATAGAGCAAAAATCCTACCCTACAGTTGATAACAAGGTGCGGTAAGAGAGGTAGCCGCGATGCTAGCGCGCGTTCGCTCTGTTAAGTCCGAATATTAAAAGCTTTCATAATAGTTGAGCATAGATTCAAAAGTTGACTCGGAAAAAATTAATACCCTAATTTTTATGATTGAATGAATGCCGTGTATTGAATGTGTAACATCTAGTGGCCTATTGTTTCATTCCAAAAAATAAAGAGTAAACATTAGGAATTCATAAATTTCGACTTAATTGGAATTTGTCGAATAGAAAATTGGATTTTTTTTCAATTAATATTTTCATTACGGCCATAATTTTGGAAGTTGAATGACTTTAGCTGGACATACGTCCGAAATTTCTAGCATTGTTTCCTCAGCAAATATTACGGTTACCGTAAATAAGAGAATAGCGTATGAAATTTCGTACGGGTCGACTGTTAACTGACATTAATATTAATAATTTCGCTGTAGCAAGCGCTATTCTACTCTAAAAAAACCCAAATATAGCGCCTAATTTTTCCCGTGTACATTATAGAAGTGGGATAACAGTGTGCATTTGGCGAGCGCACCGTAATATTTTGTGGTTGGAAAATTCTCTCCGTCCTTAATTTATCGTCTGCACTCATGCATTTTACCGTATTTGATCCTCTTCCCTTCTATTTCACCTGTTTTCTCGTTTTTGGTTTTCCTCCATCCTCTGTATCTTTCCAATCCTAAAGTTTTTTATTCGTGCGTAAGCGTACACACATGTGCGAGAAAAGGAGCGATATGTTGGAGAAAATTCCGGTCAACTGATCCTGACTCGAATGTTCATGAAGCTGGGTTTAGAATCTACGTCACTAATTGCGTTTGTGTTTGTAAGAAATGTGAATGAGGACTCTTGACAAATTGTTGTTAACACTTCATTAGATGTTAATGTTCAGAAGATTTTTACTCAATAGTTCTCTGGTGCCAATTTTTTTCTTACGGAAATCGTTTCATTTTCTTTCAATTACGAACGTTAATTCTTTCAAGCTTTTTCATGTACAGTTGACTCACAGGCTGTATCAACGCAATCCCTGTGAGGTAGGCGCGAAGTCCAGATCAGTATTTTAGAGTTTGAGGGAGGATGTCAGCAATTGAAATCATTCATTTTTTTCTCACGGGTACTGTTCCATTTTTGACTTTCGGGGTGTTCTCCAGTTGCCCTTTTTCGTGCATCCGCTCCTGTTCAGAAACAATGATCAATTTTGGGACTTTCTGTCATTTCAATGTACCTAATGCAACCTCTGAGTTCGGATGAAGAACTTAGAAGAGAGAAGCCGCAAGTACCACGTTTCTTCCTTTTTTCTTTTCTGATATTTCTTCACCTCCTCAGATTGACTTTCGCAATCCAAATTATTTTGCAAAGCAAACAGACGGACACTCGGTTGTTCTATTATGGAAAATGAAGGGAATTCGTTGCGATAAAGGAATTTTGAGAGCATGCTGTGCAATGCATTATAAAGAAAAAAGAAGTATAGAGATGTGAAACGATTCGTAATCTAGAATAACAGTTTATCTGAGTCTGAGAATATAATGTTGTAAAATATGCTGTGACATCATTCCCTACGTTTTCATCCATGTAAACATTGATTGTACCGTATTTTTAGAAATGTTATTTCGTTTTACTTTTGCACATTCATTATTATTGGTCTTCGTTCTTCGGAAGTCCTCGTGATTATTGATGAATAGGCATGTGAATTATGTCGAATACATCGAGCGTAATGTGTTGGCTTGTAATATCCGTTTTAGTTCAGCTTCAAATGCAAAATTAGCGGAATTTCTATATCGCTATTTTTTTTTCTTGTTTTCCTTGTGAAATTGTGGAGGGGTCATTTCATAACGTCAGAACCTGACGCCTCTAATCGAGAATAACTCTCACGTAGAAAATCATTTGGATATTGCAGGAAATAGAAAAGAGTGGAAACGACTCTGGAAACTTTTGCTCTCTATGGGCGGACGATCTTTAATTGGTCACTTATTATTATGTACCTATCATCTAAATGAAAATCGTCAATAAAGGTAAATAATAATAATAATTGAGAATGGAAATTCACGATGAAGCAGAAATGGAATCGACAAACCAGCGAACGATTCATAAGGAAGGAAGAGAATACGGGCGGTCGGAGATTTTTTCGTGTTCCTTCCTTACACATCTGTCTAATTCCTCGTGAGCATCCGCACAATACATACAGTATAGCATTCTTCACGCGACTAATAGTTACAGAAATTAAACAGTCTTGTAGAGAGAACTTTGGGAAAAAAAACAATCTCTCCTTCCCTTCATTTCATGTTGAAATAATACAAAATTATGAAGCTTTGAATATTTGAATTTTACCAATTTATTCATATGTATATGTACTCTATATCGAGTGATAAAGATTAATTACGTTCAATCGTAGTAATCGCACACATCTAAGTATTAAATGAAGTACCTAATTTTTTTCATGAATTTAAAAAACAGAAACAAGTAGAACGGTTTGCGACTAATAATTAATGTGGAATCTTACTGCGAACACAATTTCGAAGAGCACTAATTTTGAATCATAGAAAGAAAAGCACTGATTTATGTGTAAAACATGTGTTACTTTTTTCTCTCCCCTTTCATTCGTTAGATATACAACAGCTTTGCTTTTCATTGTTAAAATTACTACAAAAACTACCATTCAATTGACCTCGAGAATGTGTTTCATCTTCTAAGCCGGAAAAATATATCTTTTTCGTACTTTAGTTAAATACCTACTCGAGTTCTTATTCGAAGAAAAAAACAAAAACGGTTACCGAATGAATTTTTGCGTGAATAGTGGAAATAATGGTACTTCGTTATGGATACGAACCAACATCTTGTTGGTGTTAAAGTTGGAATGTAGGCCGGAAATACCGATTGATCCATATTTTGTTAATGGCGCTTGTTTTATCGTTTTGCGAGTGAAATAAACCTATTTCTAAGTCTAATTTCGGAAGTCATTAAATTTGCGTATTGTCAGTAAACGTCGCTTATCGAACCTTCATGTTGAGACTTTGCGAAATAATGCTCTCAATATTCTGTGTATACTAATTGCAGGTTTTCTACGGAAAGTTAAATTATTTCAGATTATCAATAATCTTTTAAACGTGCGCTCAGTGTGAAATGTATCGATGAATCACCAGAATGCTGTGTGAGTAGGCTAAAACTTTCCAAATGATGTGTTCGAAACTGGTGAATGTGAGTAATTTCTCTGACGTACAATACTAGTACATGGAAAACAATGTGCTTTGTATTTCTTGTCTATTACCGAAGAAACAATCGAGATTTGTCTTGAATGTATGCAAATTTGCAAGTATACCTTCTTCCCCGAATAAATTTTCGTCCATTGACATAAATTTTTATTTCAGCTGTTTTTCTCAACTACACTTTTCGTATGCGATATAGTATTTTTTTCCGTTGGGTATGTTAACAATATTTCCACGAATAGTCTCTCTTCGAAAGTTGAAGAAATACAGCGATGAATCATCTTATGAGGTGATTGGAAGAGGTTGTGTATAGCAAGTAATATGTATTCGTCATTCTTCCTTGTAATATACGTCGGCAGTGTTATGGGGGAACGAGCAATCTAATAAAAGGTCGAGAGTAGCTTGTAAGTTCTGTTCCGATCAAATAAAAGAAGAAGACGCGAAATAGAGGGTGTTCTTGTTGAGGGTTGTGCAGGATTGCTACTACTCCGCGTATTGAACAACTTTAACGTCTCTCGTGGTGGTCAATGTAATACTCTGAAATAATGGGAGAGAAATGTGTGAATGTTGTTTCCGTGGATCTACTCCTCTTTTTTCCTTTTGTTTTTTTTGATTCGTACTAGACAAAGAAAAAGTTGATGAATTATTACGGCTGCACATTAATAAAGTTTTTTAGTGTACTCGTGGCTGTAAAGTGGCTTTATACTCTTTTTTTCAAACTTTATCGTCATTTGTGTAGTCGAATATCCTACAATTAGCAAACTTCTCACTTCACAGTCCGCTATTTATTCCTTTTGTGCAGTTTCTTCTCACTTCCTTTGATCAGAGAGTGAATAAAATGTGAATTAATTTCTTTGCCTTCAATTTCTTCTTTTCTTTCGTTAAAATTTTCCATTTCTTTTTCATACGTGATGCCAGAATGCTACTCGTCTTGATTTTCTAGAAAACAGTTTCGCTACTTTCTTCGCTTTTGGCTCGATTTGGAAAAATTCTTCTCGTATAGCGATGTACTATTAATTAGTCCCACACGAAATACTGAAAAGCTGCTTCTCCATCCATGATCACTCATTTCCCACGTATGTTTTGCCGTGGGGTGTATACAAGAATTTTGCAGCTCTCCGAAGAATGTAATAAGAAAGTTTTAATTTTTGGTTAAATCTCATCTATTCAGGTTGAAATATTTTTTTTCGAAATCGTATTTTCGCGTAGATGATTTAAAAAATATTTATATGAGATTTGAAGCGAGTCAGAGATTACACCGTAACCGATCTTCTCAGTCTCGATGAAACACCATTCGTTGATAAAGTTTTTTCTAGACCTTCACTTCTGCAGTATGGCGAAAGGTGAGCATTCTTGAAGCGCTTTGCAGCACCTACGAGAGACAGTTTTGTTACTACAATATAGATGTACGAAAGAGCTAAGTTTGTGTGAACGTACATCAAACCATCATTAGAGAATGAACTAGAATTTTGATGCTTCCCTTTCTTCTGAAGACGCTTTAAGCTGTTCAAGTGTCTGTATTTCGTAAAGAAAATTTATCCTCCGCAACTACAAAATATGTATCACTTTTGAAAACTTTCTCCATTTACAATGAAAGTACGAGTATATTTTTGTTAACATATGTTCCTCCGTCTAAGTATTCCACGCATGGCTCAAATTATTAATTCGCTCTCTTCCGATGGTAAAATTTTCTATTATAAAACTCAGAATATTAGACGCGAAGATTTTTCTCTAAAGATCGGAAAATTTATTGTACTGTACACGGTCTATTGTTAAGCTGAAATTGATATCGGAGAGAAAATCTTCTTAAAAGAAAATTCAATTTGATGCAAGTCAATGGACTTCGTTTCATACTCGCGTCGGCGTCACTTAATCTAATACAGAAGCACTGAGGAATTCTTCTCTTGTGTACTGTATCTATTTTTAAAAAGTAATCTGTTAGTATGCGAAAGACGACGTATAGTTCAGTTTACTTTTTCGACGCCACCTCTAATACTGAAGCGGTACACCAAAACCATTAGATTATCATCTGAACTGGTGTGCAGTATTTACCTTAATTATTAAAAATAGTTACGAAGGTGGATACAGATTTGGAGGTGGCTGTTTCATTTATCTATGCAGTATACGAGTACCTACGTACCGAAATAGCGAAATAATTATGTTTTCAGCTGACCAAAACAGATGTCTTGTTGCACCGAAAAGAGTATAGTTGTAATCACCTGCTTCTCTTCATCATATTTTGTCCTCGTATCAGCTTACCTCTCCTACATTTTTCTAGTATTGAATATCGCGGAGCATTGGTTAGGTATATTGGATTTATGTATCTATAGATCGTTACGAGAAGGGTAAAAAAACAAGAATGTAAAATTCTCCGCAGTCTTATTATACGTATTTGAATAAGAGGAAGGTCGGTTTGACGAAGACACTTGAATGATGGACTTCAGTTTATAGTCTATAAAAATATTAGAAAATCACTTTGTTTATTGTTCTAAGCGGCATTTCGAGAGATATTTCGGCAACAGATGTTCTTGCAACTAGAACACTCGCTGCGACTTCGCTTCGTAAAATGATCTTTCCAATTGAAAAAAAAATAAAAATGAAGAAGTAGTTTGAAATATCAACTGTAAACTGAAAAATAGATAATTGTTTTGCAGTTTGTCTTCCTCTCTCATCCTTCTATTAATTTAGCAAACGAAGTTACAGCTATTTAGTGGAATTATGCAATTTTTTTTTTACATGTTTCATGTCTTTAGTCTTATTCCCTACCATATTGGAAATCTACGAGTACACCTCCCCCTCCCCCAAAATAATGGACTTGGAATATTTTTTCGAGAAAAATTTTCATACCTGGCAGGTGATTGAGGAACCTGCGAATACATCCTCCCCCCCCCCTCCTCCTAGGTTGTACTAGACGTATGCTAGGTTTCAGATTTTGTTATACTAGGTCATTGATGCTAGACAAATACTCGCATTGTTAAAAAAAGTTGTCACTTCGCTGGATACTGACGCCAGAGTGTGCTGCGTGTTAACCAGCAGAGTGAAAGAGACAAAACAGCTTCCCTCTCTTTTACACCAACGTCTTAAGACGCAGTACACTCTGGTGTCAGTATCCAGAGAAGTGACAACTTTTTTAACAAAGCGAGTATTTGTCTGGTACGTGTATGTATAGTCAATGTACGAGGTTTATACAAGGTCTTTTCGAATTCCCTATTGAAGTGGGTCTAAACTAGACAAAAACGGTGGTAGGTTTGAGTACCCTTTATACTGAGCTCATTCTGGACCCCGATTTACCCTAGATTTAGGCCCTATAAGACTCGAGACTCAGGACCCGAGACCTGAGACCGAAACTCGAGGCCGAGACTCGAGACCTGAGGCAGAAACTTGAGACCGAGACTCGAGACTGAGAGGTCCAAAGCTAATAGAAATTTTGAGATTCTGTAGAGAGGATACAACTTGAAAACGTCCCCAACTTGTATTATTTTTCAAGTTTGCCTTTCAAGAACATGGCCTACGAAAACTAATGCAGTAAGGAAAAGTACGAGTAATTCACTTCGTTTCGTCGTGATTTGAAAAGAAATTGAAAGGTGAATATGAGCAAGAATAGGAAGATGGTTGGGCAATCCGTAGAATGCATGATATTATTGAGACATCTAATCGTAGTTAATTATTCAAGCGGCCCTCCAGTAAAAAATCGAGATTACTATCTCAAATGATATTATCGTCGTCGAACTAACTTCATTCAGTCTTGCGATCTTGAGAATACACATACGATTTAATGATTTGTTTATTGTAAACGACAGAATAAGTTGAATTAAATTAAATGAGCCTTTTCATGGTCTGCCTACGAAATAATATTTGACAAATCGTTGTATTATATTTTACTTGATGGATCAATTGTGAAGGCACAGACAATCTACGAGAAACGTATATTACTTGGAGCGAGTGTAGTTGAGAGCATGCTTTCATTTGCGCTATTTCAATCGAAATAATGCTTTTTCTTTCTCGAGATATCTTTCTAATATATAATTGAAAGGGAGAGAAGATGTGAAGATGCGTTCTGATTAGAACAACTTCGTAGCTGAGCTTTAGCGAATGAGTTTTGTGTTTTAATAAGGGAGAAGGGAGGCACATAAATATCAGCAGGAACATAATGTGTTGCCATATAACACTCGCTAAGAAATTTTATTTATACTCTAGTCATAATTTAATATGACCAATAAGAAACCCGTTCTAGCGTTCTAACACAAACTTATATTCTATTATTTCTTTGTTACTTCAACGGACTTTGTCTTGGTTCACAAAAAGTCACAGCCGGGCCGGGCCTGGCCTGTGGAAAAATGAGTGACAAATATTTGAAAAATTTTTCTTTTTCCCCTATATTTCTCGGTTTCTTCTGAATTTTGTATTTTATCAACCTTTTTTCTTTTTTTTTTCAAGTCACCAGGTTTTTATCCTCTCCTGACTTGAGACAAAACTTCCTCATGCCCTTCCCTCTCGTTAGGCGTTGATAAGATTCACGGATAAAAGGTTCTTGAATCTACTTGAAACAGTACCTTCTTGCACCTTCTTGTCATGCTATGATCTTGCCCCATCTCTCATGCAATTCGCTTTTCCAAGGGAGAGACTGGATCCATTAATCCACTCTCTTTTAACCATATACATTTTACTAAAAATTTCAGTACCGTAGTTATGGGGTATGGCCGAAATCTCCTTCGACATGAAGAAAAATTAGAAAAAACAAAGAAAAAACCTTCATCCTACAAATTCACCTTCCCCGACGTATTTTTTGAACGCCCTCATCATACCTCTTCTCTTGAGCTGCCCAAATTTTGTCAATTGTACCATCGACAAAAATTGTATCTATCACTTCGAAGACATCAAGATTTATTTGGCACCTTGAAATAATGTCATACGTAGAATCGCCAGAACATTAAGTAATGATTAATCGCCTCAATTACTCAATATAAAATTCTAAGTCGTCAAGGTGTTGATCAAAGTTGCTGAACGTTCACACGCGACTTTGTCACGGAGAGTATTGCATAAAATTTTTCTCCTACTCATGAATGATGAGTCATGTATCTTCGCAACTCTTTTCAACACTTCTTGTATAGCACGCAATTTACTCCCCCGACATGTGGGTGTACAATTTATGAGTGTGTTCATTTTAGTAAAAAAAAAAAAAAAAAAAAAAAAAACTTCGCATTTTCGGGAATTGTGTACAGTTGCACTTGATTCTGAACATTGGAAAATATGACAGTAACTAGACAAGGAAGCATCTTTCTTGTGTTTCTATTCCTTTTTTCTTTGTTAAAGATCTATTCCTGCGAGACATTCCTTCCTATTTTTGCTGCAATTTGCAAATTAATCGATGAAAGTAAAAAAACATAACAATGCTGTTTCTTACGAAACCTCGAGTTTGTGTAGTTCTACTTGTACGTTGAGTTGATTTTTACTTCAGTTTTTGTTTTATCCAACCAAACGTTTTTCTTACATCTATGGACTGTAAATAGAAGCGCACCAGAAATCGTATCGTGATGCTAGTCTGCAGTAATTTTTCTCTTGTGTGTAACTTAAATCGATTTTTGATGTTTTAGAAAGTTTTCACGATTATTATCGTTGTTATTCATTAGTATGAGTCAAATATATAACCGAAGTCGCTGGAATCAAATTATAGCTTGAAACGACCCCCGTTCCGAGTAAAAGTTGGAGACCAATCAACAAAATGAATGAACTAAGAGCTATCTTTTGAAAATTAAAACTGACCATTGATAATTATTGCAGTAGAGTTTCTGCTTGTTCGTACTATTATTAGAAAGATAGCTAGCCATTTTATCATTTTACAACCCTCCGAGGTGCGGGGATTAATTTACTACTGGGAAGCTCTTGGAACCCAATCATAATTTTTCTTCTTTAATAGGTTAGAATACGTTGAGTGTTCGAGATCGAAAATAAAAGAATTGGAAGACTTTCGAGGAGAAGAAAGTACGTAACGAGAAGAAGGAAAAATTTAGATTTTTATGTAAAAATTTAGATTTTTATGTAAAAATTTAGATTTTTATGTAAAAATTTACTATTTTCAATATCGATGGTTGAGGAAAAGAATGCGTTGTGATTCCTTGTTCAATAGCTATAGCTTATAGTATACTTCGTAGATCAAATTCTATGGTGGTTGAAACAGTTATAGAATTTAATTGTCATCTTTATTTTTGGTATTGGTGCAATATGTTGTGAATTATTCGGAGTTATGAAATAGAGTGCCGTTAAATTGGAAACGTGACGTGCGTCGAAAATCAACAAATGATATGGAAAACATCACACACGGTGATTAAAATTTCGTAGAAAGCTTTCTCATTTGTCAAAAATATCAATAATCAACAATGAACGCGTAAATTATCGGAAGTTCATATTGCGCTGCACGAACAAAAAAAATTCGAGTATGCATCACTCGTCATTTTTCCGAAGACTCGAGATGAGTAATTCTTGACACACTTTTCTTGCTGAATCCTACGCGACTTGAGGTATTTATTATTGTTCTCATCTACGAAGTGCAGAGTATAAGTTTTTAATGGATATCGAACGCTGCATTGTTAAAAGAGTTGGACGCTTGATTCGAGTTTTCTCGCGCGTTAAGTTATTTGTGAACAATAAAAATATGAACTGTAATTTTTTTCTGCTCCGGCAAGTATGAATAAAGAATTTGAAGGAAATACTTTTCGAAAAGATGCAAAAAGTTGAACGAGCAACTCTTCTCGTTTCAAGATCACTGTTCATTTAAGTTCGCGATGTTCAAATTTGTATAGTGGGTGGAATGTACTGACAGTTTTGAGCGATGGCGAGGGGTAATTTGAATTTTTATTCACTTCGCGCGCAAATTTTTTAGGTTCTCTAGGAGGGGGAGGCAAAGTTGATTCCTGTGGAGGAAAGGATGGTGGCGGTGTTTTTGACGGCGTCCACGTTCGTTGTTTTGGGATTCTGAATCGTACCTAATCCGATGCTGATCGAGTTTTTTTTATGAAGAACAACTTAAAAGGTGACTACTACGTGAATGAAAATCGCGGTGTATAGTTAATGTGAGCGTTCCTGAAATTAAAAGTAAAAAAAAATTATAATTTTATTCACGTCCTCGATTTCTTGAAAGGTCAGTGATTGGTTTATTTCATATGTGAAGGAAGTAAATGCAACAAGGATGGCTTGTATCTCATGTGCAACCGCTCGTCCTCTATAGTGAAGTGGGTGCGGATCGCGTATGCATTAATTTTGTTTCCTCCAAAACCGATATCGACCAATGTTATAGAATTTTGTACAAGAAGAGGAGTGCGTCACTCTCACTACCCTTCACCTAGATGACCTTAGTAAGTAGGTGGGCTAACCGTTAGGACAACTGCTCCTGGTGCACTTTAGGAGCATTAGGCAGGGCACGGTGAGGGGCTTGAATTGTAGAGGAATTACAGTGCTTGTAAGTCAAGATGTGACAGAAGAAGTTTCCCTCCATGAAAGAAGTTTCTATCATACCTGAAGAAGAAATCCATTGGCAAGACACGAATTGACCTCTTACTCCTCGCTTTTACTAGGATTATACTAGTCTTGAACTAGACTTACAATAGACCAAGGAGGGGGCGAACGAGCGGGTGAGTGAGCCCCCCAAAAGCAATTAGCCTAAAAACCCTGGAGTAGACTTATACCAGACTAAGAAAGGAATTGACCAGAAGCTATCGACCTAGAGCAGACTTATACAGTGAGCCCTCCAAAAGCCATTAGCCCAAAATATTCTAAGTGGGCTTACGAGACTAGACCACGAAGGGGGCGAACGAGCGGAGCATGCTACCTTATAGAAGACATGAAACATGATCTTTATTAATTTGGCTACGCCAGAAAATCTTTTTTTATTTGAAATCAAATCACAAAAGTTGTGACTGTTTTGGTACCTAATTGAATTCAATTTACGGACGTTTGATGCATAACAAGACCCGATTTTGTCGCTCAATAGACTTCTTCATCAGATTAGGGGGAGCGGTTAAGGAAACTTTTTTTTTTTTCTAACTGTGAGAAGAAGAGTTTTACTCTCCATTCATGGAAACGCAGAGCTTACCAACGAAAAACACTTAAATTGTGAGAGTTGAATTTTTCCTAATTGCACGCTGTAGACTCTAGATGCAAATTTTTATTTTTTGAATAGTGCAATTAAACGTATGATAAAGTTCCAGAGGTGTTTTGTCGTACAGCAATATTATTTCCCAAGTTAATTAGTGTCTAAAAATGATTAAAAATGTATAAACTCCATTTCGCTGAATGTTCTCGATGCGCCTTCCATATACTTCCTGCGCTCTGGAGCCAGCCAGTTAGCTAACGATAACAACTTAAACATAATCGGATAATGATAGTTTTGAAAGTTAGTCATGGCATATTGCGAGCATACTTTTTCGCAAAGGGAATACGAGTAGCGACTATAGCATCATGTTGTGAAAGAACGAAAGTCGGGTATCAAATTTTAATGTGTTACGATGTACGTAAATTATGAAAACTAGATTATATGTGTAGGCATAAGCCTGCTGCTCCTAAGGAGCTCGAGAGCGGGTAAAATGGGCATCCATTTTGTTTGTAACTTACTAACGGCTGACGGCTTCTCTACTGATTTTATTGTGAGTAGTTGTGAGTAAACAAACACCCACACAAACACCCGACGAGCTCGCAGTCAGTAGAGAAGCCGTCAGCCGCAAGTAAGTTACAAACAAAATGGATGCCCATTTTACCTGCTCTCGAGCTCCCTACTGCTCCACGCAAAGATTTCGCGTTATCTGCCTTTTGAGGTGAATATTGACGTTATTTATTCGTAGCGAGCGCATTTTTGTTAATTTGCCGCTGACAAATTTATTGGAGCGTGGAACGAAGTCTATAATCTACAGTTTTCAACTGGAAACTCACATTAAACGACGACGCACGATTTTCAGAACGAACAGCTTCCTATAGCCGTACAAACTGATAACAGGTGTGAGTCTGTGAAAGTAAGAGAAGTCGAACACTGTATGGTACCCTTCTCTCAATTTACGCCGGTAAAACACGTATTTCAGATAAATTTACAATTTTCAAGTTTGTGAAAAACGTTTTGAAGCGATCACGTTCGCTACTCTTTCTTACAGAATTATTTTCTTACGACGATATAATGGCGTTATCTTTTAAATTCTGAAACTGTGTAAGATGTTGTTCACTCTAGCATTCATTTCGAGCATTTGGTGTAAGAATTATAAGGCTCGTCGGCAAAGGGTACATCGACCCCCATTATTTTTATGATGTGTTTCAAGTTCACTACCCTGGAAGAATGTCAAGAGCGCTAATAGTCTATCCTCCAAAAAAGTGCTGAATATTTTTGAAGTTGTTTGTTTAATTAATAAATTTTCAGTATATCGAATGCGCTCGAAGAGAAGAATACCTGATTATTTTTCTCTTGTATCTGTTCTTAACTATGGTATGATCAATTCTGATAGTTTCAGAACTTCAACATTCCCATTTCAACGTAACTGGGTTCTACTATTGCTAAAAGGAGGGTGAATTACCCCTTGCGTATAAAAATGATTACTTATCACAAAATTTGAACTTTGTAGACCTTCAAATTCTGTCGACCAACTGGGTCAGGTTTTTCCAGAACTTGCTACCGTTGGTGGCCCGAGGCTCTGGAGGAAATTGAGATCACCTGTCACTGTTATATTGATGACATCACTTTCCTTCAGAAGACTCAGTAAGAGCGTGCCCGCATCTTCTTCTCCATGACTGTAGCTGCTAATGCAGACCCCTGGTTCTATGCTTCTGCAAAACTTAGAAAGGTGACTACCTGGCAACTCGAAGCTATCGAACGCTTCATCGACCCCAATCTCTTGCAGTGACCGACTAAGCTTGCTCCGTTCACGCCTCCATGACTCACACTCCGATAACGTATGCTAAGATCCATGATCCTGTCCTTGATCGCTATGCGAACACGTTGCCTGCTCAACTTTCCGGAACTTTTCATTCAGGCCCTTGTTGAGACAGCCATAGTCGCTTAACACCTGCCTCAGGTGAAATTTAGGCTGATGGTCATTGTCTCCATTCATTTACTCATCAAGATTGCGTTGTCTATTTCCCTAGCTCATTCTAAGCCATTCTCGCTTTCTATTTCACAAGTAAGGAGTGTCCAACCTCCTGGTTGACTCATTGAGTCCCTTGATCCGTCATTGTTGTCTTTTTCGCTTTGGAAATCACCGCTCGATTGGTGGTGAACATGCAAAGAGCCTCTATCGTGTCGAAACCAAGTTGTGTGGTGTAGGGACCGACCCTTGCGACTACCCACACGTGAGTGGGCGCTTTACTGTATCATCAATCGTCTCTGTTTGTATTTCTCAGCAGTTGAGATAGCTGCTGGTCATCGTGAACGGGTATGGTGGTCCTTCTGTGTTCATACGAGCTTCCATGATCCTCTCCAATGAGATCGAGTAGAACGCCATTTTTTTTATCGCAGCTCACGGCTGCGCGTGATTGAAGCATAGATATTAATGGCTCAGCTATCCTCTCCAGCCTGATTCCAGCATTTGATGTACAGCGTGATCTATTTGGAAACCGTGCTGACTGCTTGAGATTAAGTCTCTCTTTCTTAGATACCTCTCGAATCGATTGGCTATCTTTTTCTAAAAGTTTTTCATACCCATAACTTCATCCGTTATAGATTTGTCGATCATGATTGGGCTGAGCCTTAGCCAGGCTGTCATTTCCTCGTTTTGATAACGCTTTGTGACAGGAAGCGTCTACGATCGCTGTTACTTTGAAAACTCTGGAAGAATTTTGAACCCATATAGATTATAATAATCGCGTATAATGTACCTGATTATGAGGAATTGATACGATCATAATCCAGTGAATGAATTATTTTAAAATAATGAACAATTGCGAATTGAAAATGTCTCGAACCTCGTTTAGTATCTTGTTCGGGGGATTACATCCTCAAAAAACGTCCACGTCCGCGTCCGGGAGTTTCTGTGAACTGCGTGACGTGACGTGTAACGCTTTATGACATCATCAATGACCTTGACCTACTTTAGGGACTTGGAAAAATTTCAATTTCTAGCCTTCTTTATATCAGGCCTAATAGACAGTATAGTGTATACTGAGAAGAGCCTCGCCAACTCATTTGCCGAGGGGGAATTTTTGCGCCAACATGATCGCGGGCGCGTTCAACTTATTACGTCATCGTTTTCAAGACTCGGAAACTAGGCTATTCAGTATATAAATAGAGGAGGACCAGGGAGGTTGCGGGTTCCCCGCTGCCATTGCAAACCTGCAGTGGCCTCTAATTTCTTCTGAGAGTTTGGTTCTCTTTCAGTCAAATTTTGTGCTTCCGATTCTAAAATTTCTTGAAACTCAATTACTACGTTCAAATTTTTGCTTCAATATTATGTTCAATAATCCTATTCTGACATGTTTCATGTCTTACTTCATACACTATACCTGGCAGGTGATTCAGAAATCTGCGAGTACCACCCCGTATACTATCTGCAGTATACTTAAATTGGACTTGGAAAATTAGCATAAAATATTCTGAAATAGAATTATACCAGACCAAGAAGTGGGGCTAACGAGCGGAGCGAGTGACACTCCCCAAAGTCATTAGCCTAAAATATTCTGAAGTAGACTTACACTAGACCATGAAGGGGAAGTGAACGAGCGGCGCGAATGAGCCTCCCTAAAGTCATTAGCCTAAAATATTCTAAAGTAGACTAATGCTAGACCAAGCGAGTGTACCGCCCTAAAGCCTTAGCCTAAAATAGACTTACACTAGACCATGAAGAGGGGGAAAATGACATGAAACATGATCTTAATATTTTTTTGTAAGACCTTAATTATGAATTTGTCAATGCATTTTTCTTGTCATTTGGGAATGAAATTACTACTATTTTAAATTCTTCACTCATGTTTAGAAGATTTACAGTCGAATTTACCATTTTTCTCGTCATCATTTCTCACTAAACCCATGAAGATTTGCTTTTTGAATTTTCAGCTCGTCTTCGTTAATCTCAATTCTAACAGGTAACAACAAATGTTTGAAGAGGGATAATAAAATATTAATTTACTCGTCAGTTGCGTATCTATACGGTAGACTTTAAATCCTTATTGTTCACGCTAGTGAGTCGTAATTTTTTTACCTCACGAAAAACCGGATATAGAAATATTTCTGAAACTTTTTTTACTAATTAATCTTGCATTAAAACTCTTCATTTGACTATGAAAGTTATCAATATCTGAAGAGGAACTATTATTTCAAAAAGCTGGATGATTGTAAACAAGTACATAGATTTCCGTGAGAAAATATATTTCTATTCTGTAGAAAAAAATGTGTGTTAGAGGTTTCTAGACTCGGAACAAGAATTGGCAATCCATTTTTCCGTCTTGATGTCAATGTTCTTGAGACGGGCGTAAAGCAAATATGTGTCTCACGTCAGAGAATGTGACGATAGAAGTTTATTTATAAATTCTGTTTCTGGCTGGTAATCTTTGAATAGTCTTTTACGAACTCGTAGTCAAAAACATACTCAGATCAATCTTATTCATTACTCACTCCTCAAAGATTATTAACGAGGCATTAGGCTCGGTTTTCATTTCTTTACTATTCTTCTTTCAATTGTATTATTACAAGCATTAAGATCGACGAGCTACATAAGAGACTATTTGGATAGTATCGAATGTTTTTTTGTTTTTTTTTCTGTCGAAACCAATGATTTGCGGAAATTCGAGTGTGTACTCAACGATACTTCTATAATGTAGTCGCAATGTTGAACTTTTACGTTTGGTCCCTCTCTTTCAATGATGGGTCAACTAGTGGAATTACACTCATAAATAAAATTTATTATTACCAGTGACAAAGTAATGTATGCGTGAATTCAATTGTGGAAAACCAAAGAAAAAAGAAAGACAGGAAAAAAACAAAGTCAATAAAGGAAGCACTTAGAAAACCGCCCCTTATTAATATTCGAACAACATGAGTGATAGACAATGTAGCGCAAAAATGCATTGAGATTTGAAAGTAATCGAGCCATTGAGAATGAAATAGAAAATACTAATTGGTCGGTTTAAATACGCCTCAATTCCCTCACCCTTGTAAATGTTTCCCGTATTATCTTTTTGTCGCGCTACTTCAATAATGATTAATATTTTTCGATATTACAATGGTTCGATTCAAGGAAATGAAAGTAAAAATTTTGGGCTGCAGAGATGTGAGTGGTTATATAACAAACACTCATCTAATCGATTTATCAATTTAGTGTGGATTTGTTGAGACGTGGTAGTCGCTTTTCAATGAACAGTCTGCAGTAATGGACTACTATCAGTAATGCATGGTATTTTCTTTTCGTTCTCGAGAAATATCGTCTTCCCCTTCTGTTTAGGTTTTCATCTAACACGCAAATACAACTTCTAATAATAAGTCTTCGCCTCGTGTCATTTCAACCCTTATTTATTGTATTGCTCCCTGCAATTCTGACAAACGTGGTCTATAGTCTGTGTTACTCGTATAATTTTAGTCAACACCAGAACGGATGCACGAAACATCTACAACATCGGCAGATGAATAACCTTTTTTTTTTTGTATTTTATTCCTTCAATTTTTCAAGAACCTTTTTTGTGTCTGCACGATATTTTTCATCGAACATCGTAGTCTAGTGTAGGTGACACGATCTGACTCGAGACGTGTCGCGAAAGTCTGCATACTCGTATCGTCGAACGGCGTTAAAAAGTCATAGCAATTTCTTGTTTGTGGCTAATGAACGCTAGGAAAACTTTTCTAGTTGAACGTAAGTTTTCATGTGGAACTAATTTCATAATGCTTGTAGCTCCATATTCTTAGAGCAAACAAACTACGTAAGTCGTTTGAAAGGGCCACGTGTTTCTTGCGTGATACGAGTGAACTTTTTTAATTTATGCTTTACGTTTCAAGAACGATTTTTGCGACCGCACATCATTATGTCTTGCTACTTTTTCGACCTTACATGAACACCATTTGAAGAGAAAATTTCGGAAAGACCAAGTCAAATATGATTAATTTTTCTCACTTTTAGATCAAGACGGTTTCGAAAGGTGGTTGGCTAAACCTCCTTTACAAAAGTTGAGAATGCTCCTAGTTTTTTTTTTCAGACTTTCAATGTTTAATTTCCAAAGTTTTTCTTCTTTGTAGAGCCTTGAAATTTTCTTGTGTCCCTGAATTGTTTCATCCGGAATTTATCAAGTCGTACATCTTCGTAAGAGGCTCAGAACTCTGGAAATCCTTCCAAGTTTTACCATCTCATGCCTATCCGGGTTCATACAATTCTCTGGTCAATTGATTGTAAAGACGGTTTTCTCGCTATTTTTTTTATTAACGATAGATATATTCAATAGAACATGTCTTCCTGATGATAATCGCACTCTGTTTTTCTGCTGACTACTCCTGTGAATATATGGAGGAACAAGTTCCTACATTTTGGGCTGTGTAGTTCAATGATTGACCCAGATTGACTTTTTTGCATTAGAAATCGTCCTATATTTGTGGAGGTGTCAGGTATCTCAGAATGTCGATAAACAATTTTCTAACCCTCGCCAGCTGCAGTATCTAGAAAGGAAGTCGAGTATTATAGGAAGACCCCTCTCATAAGAAATATCCTACAAAATAGCTTTCGCCTGATGCATGTTTCCAAGTGTCTTAGGTACTCGTAATAAACGTTGATTGTTAATTTCATCGTTCTTCATCTGAATGTTCCATTTGTATACATGACAATTTGTTGTATTGAATACCATTTACCTTCATCTTCACCTTCAAGTTGAATGTTTGCTTGTTGGAAATGTACATAGAACGTTGAAAGTGGCTTCATTTTAATTATCAGTAAAATATGTCTCATTACACGAGTATACGTACTTCTCGTTTGTATCATTCTCGTTTGTATCATTCTCGCTTGTGTCGTGCTGAGCGGAGCGACCGTTTGTTTTTCCTACTCATTATCTAGTGTTAACATATTGGAGTTTAGAGAGAATACAATGTACGGGCACGTTAGTCTGAATTTTCTGGCGTGCATGACTTAATTTACTTCTTGATGAGTTTGACGGATTCAGATGCAGGCAAAGACCCTTCTACGTTGAAATTAAAAATGAAGACGAAAGACCCGTTTCTATCTACTCGAACCTGACCACTTCCCCATCGTAATGATGATCATATTCTTGTTTAAAATTTAAATTTTTATGCTGTATATTCTCATTTCTTAAAACTTCGTATCTCTTAGCAATTTCGAATTTGAAGCTCTATGGGACGCGTAATAAGAGAAGTGTGATTTTGAAAGTTTGATGACTTTAGGTTCATCCTCGTGTATGAGACTGGGTGATGGATTTTCACGACCTTCGAGCCTTCTGAATAAGAATTATTTAGAAAAAGCTCCACAATACTCAATGAGTAAACTGAAGGGCAATTCACAAGAACCGCAGAAAAAACATAAGAGCCATGAGCGCGCTTTCCCATTTTCAAGCGAAGATGAAAAACGACTCTACAAGATGGGAAAGAAATACAGTCACAACGACACCAGAGAAGAAATTATGATTGAACTAGCGAAGTGTGAGAGTGTGAGTCATACTCATAAACTAGTTCAACTAACCCTTCATCTGGAAAGTACCTGTTGAGTAATGCTATATTGTCGCTATTAAGGTGGCGGATAATTTCAATGTTTTCTAAAGCACGGCGTTTGAAGTAAGCCTCCCCTCTGTGGAGGAAGGTTTCGCATCGTTCCCTGAAACTATGACCACTGGTTATACGGTGGTCAGCCAAAGCTGATTTGCCCTAATTTCTTTTCTCCCAATCTTTTAGATGCTCAGCCATTCTGATTTTAGTCTGACGACTGGTCTCGCCTACATATACAGTATACCATTACAGTCCTTACAAGCTACGCTATCAACTCCGCTCTTCTCAAAAGGCGGTATGGGGTTTTTTAGCTTGACAAGTAACCCTTTTACAGTCGTAGGGTTGTAAAAGACCGGCCGAAAGCCAAAGAGGCGAAAAGCACGTTTTAATTTTGAGGAAAATTCTCCCAAGAAGCGGAGTTTTATAAATCGAGTTCTACTATCTCCGCAAGAATCGCGTGGGAGAGAGTAGGTAGTTGAATGAAGGCAATTCCGCGTGATCCTCCTACGGACCATGAGGTTAATATCCACGTTGACCTCCTTCACTCTGGCCAAGTATTTTATAATTTGAAGTTCTTTTTGGAGAGCTGCCTGGTTCAGCGGGATGCGGGTTAGCCGATGAATAAAACTATTGAACGCCGCGAACTCGTGGGCAACAAGGCAAAATGACGAGCCCTGGACGACAATATCGGTCGAAGTATCTCTTCTATGAATTGAAAACTCATGGACTCCATCTCTAACTGAGATAGTGAGATCCAAGAAGTTATTGTTAGAGCCTCCAATTTCTAAAGTGAATTTGATGGAGGGATACTGAGCATTAAGATACTTGAGAAACTCACTAAGGAGATCTTGGGGACCGGTCCACGCGCATAAGACGTCATCTACATACCTACGCCAATAATGGACGTAATCCAGGAATACTTGGCCCGAGAAGAAGAGGTCAGCCTCAAATTTGGACATGAAGATCTCCGACACCAGGGAACCTAATGGAGACCCAATAGGAAAGCCAACCTGCTCTGGGAACTCGAAAAACTTTCTATTAAACTTACAAAAGTTAGGGAACCAGCATACATTGTGTAGATTGAAGGATTCTTGGAACTCTTCGTGAGGAATATTAGACCGCACAAGGAGATCACCCTTATGTTGCATAGCAATGGCTCTCGGTATGTTGGGAAGTAGGCCGACCACGTCAAAGGAGCACAGGGTGGTGCCTGGAGGAAGAAACTGGCTATCGCAACGTTATGAATGATAACCCCAGCACATTGTTTGCAGTTTAGTCTACAGCAGTGGTTTTCAACCTTTTCGAGGTCGCGGCACATTTCAGACAACAAAAATTTTTCGCGGCACACCAAATGAAAAATATAATATATAATATTCAAAAATATTTAAAATTTACAAAAAATATGCCTACAAAAAAGTGAATATCAAAAATCTCCTAATGTGAGACTTGAGTTTGGGATTTTTTACATATTTCGGCAATATGGGGCCTAATTTTCGACAAACAAACGCGCATTTCTTGTTCCACAGATAAAAGGCGCTCCCTCATCTTATTTTTTATAAGAGTAAGAGCGGAGAAACCCTGTTCACAAAGATAGGAGGTGGAAAAAGGAAGTAGTATGGTGAATGTTTTTTTACATAATGCTGAATATTCTCGCGTGATGTTAATCCAAAATTTATCCGCGGATACTTCATTGAATTTCAGTTGCAGCGTTCTATCCTTTTTTAGGGAGCACAGTTCTTCTTCTTCAGAAAGTTGCAAACCATATATAGAATTCAGGTACAGATACATTGAATGGATTTCGAATCCAGTCATAATCCCTGGTGGTAATTTTGAGCTCAAGCAAATCAATGGAATCGAGTATTAAAGATGTAAGGTACGCATTAACTTTGAATTCTGCGGTACGAGGGAACATCGACAAATTTCCTTGAGTTACCCTATTCTTCCAAAGTTGTAATTTATCCTTGAAGGCCATCATTTTGTCAGACGGTGACGAATGCAAGTCACCTACAAGTACCTACATCAGTAGAGTAGTATATCTTATCTTATACTTATAGACATGTTGATGCAAGCTACGTGTAATTATTGAGAATCCGTTCATTCTACTTCAATTGCATTATGAGTCATTCATCAAAATGTAGTCGGATGAATCATTTGTCATAAACATAAATAATATACCAAAAAATTGAATTCTTTTGAAATCTTGCGGCACACTTTGAAGGGGTTCACGGCACACCAGTGTGCCGCGGCACACCGGTTGAAAACCACTGGTCTACAGACTTGCTTTCCTCCTTGGTCTGGTCTTTGGTGATCATGGATATTTTTAATTGCTATGTATTGATCTCAAACTCTTGAAGACGGTTCATGATTTCTTGTTTGTGTAGCACGGGTTTTGATCGTTTTCAATTCCTCCACTCTAGAATTTCTGGAATCGTGTTTCTTATTTTCTTTCTGTGATCTTTACTACTGTATATTTATGTGAAAGTAAGCTGGATTATAAAAAAGGGGTTATTACAGACTATTTTCACCCTTTGTCACCAGCTCAAATAGTTACATCAAGTTTAGTCAGCCTCCTCTCTGTTTTTTGTCAATTTTTTCTTTCTTTTCTTCTTTCTTAATTTTTCTGTTTGAACGGTGTCATCGATTTCATTTAAACTAGCTACTATCCTCGTTATCCATTATTTCTCCTACTTATCTATCTCGTTTTCCATGACCGGTCATGATAATGTTATGGTCATGTTACGAGAGATGGATTCCCAATCTTTCCTCAATGAACGGGTAGAGTAAGCTTATCGTGTTACGAAGTCTTTTGAAAATGTGGATGCGTTTGCATGCTGCAGGAGATTTTCAGATTAGATTTTGTGTACGCTACTCTGCGGAGCATCTCATCACCGATTTTGTGGCCGTGCTCGGTTTCCTTAATCTTGGCAGCATTAGGATTGTCGAATCTGCAAGTGTTGTGAATTTTGGGGTTATCGTCTGCATCGGGGCCATACTACCTAATGTATTGCCTTCATATGTATGATGTGCGAGTGTACTCTCAGATAAAAGTCATTGATTTTCCTCTTTCTGACTGTTCATCTTGTTAAATAATTTCCTCCCATGTAGGCGAACTTTTCCTCTCGACCGTATCTCTTCAGAGAAAGAGAGTAGTGGAGATTTGCTGGTGTAGGTAAAGGATACATCACACTATCACTATCTAGAATTCGCTTCGGAAGAAGAGTTATGCAAATAACACAAGTGTTCAATTCAATTTCGTTATTCTTCCATCAAATATGGTTATTGTCATCATAATTCATTCTTCAGCAAGGAATGAAGGAATGACGAGAAGGGCAATACCAAAAAAGTTCATCCATTACACGAGATTTGACTTAGTTTGCTCGAGTCAAGCGTCAACGAGTAAGTTAACTTTCCAAACTTCATATGAAAACTATCGCTTTTTACATAAAGTGAATCCTTTTCGCGTTCTCTACGTTCACGTACGACAGCGGCGTGCGGTGTATCAATATTTCCACTTACGAAAAAAGTTTCATTTTAATTCAGATAGTTTCTATGATGTTCTATTTATAAAAAATGTATCAAACGTTTGAATAGTGGCTTATTCAACCTGAATCATATTTTACAGCGTTAATATTCGTCATTAGGCTACCGTATATCTATTCATTGAAGTCATGGAAGCGAAAAGTAACAAGGAAAACGGCTTTACCTTCCCTGTTTTTCATTCATAGACAGTTTTCTCATTTACTTTTGAAAAAGTCGTGTCGTAAAAAATTGTTGAATTGTTAAAAATCATTTACGCTACAATATTTTAGTCTCTCGCTGTGAAATTTTTTCTTTTCGAAGAGACTATAATATGATGGCCTAGTTTCCGCTTATGATTGATGCTGAAGTATTGTTCTGATACAGAATAAGACAATACGTCCGTTGAGAAATATTTCCTTCTTTTGAAACATCGGTAGCTTTGTTTCTTTCGTAAGAATGTACTCGAAGCCTCGATTTTAATTTTCATAAACATCTTGTATTCCTGAACCATTTACGAGTAACTGGCTGTCACCCTGCCGTCGCCGTCGTCGTTCTTCCTCCTTGATTAGAAAAAATATAATTATCAAAAAAGTCGACGAGAAGAAAATGATCAGGTACACAATTTGAATCTCAGAAATTCAAAGATAAAAGTACATTAATCTTTGAAAATTTTCTCGCATTGACTCCACATTCTCGCTTTTTGTACACTCAATCATTTATTTCATTTTATAAGCTCTGTCTACCTTATATGACTGATGTATCGTAAGCCTCGACTGAAATTGATTTCGTAGGAAGCGCTGTCACATTCATGACATACCGAGCGCTAGCAATGACAAAAGCGGGGATAGATCGAGAGACTTAATTGCTGAGGTGGGAGATATCGTGAAATATGATGTATCCTCGTATCATTTTCAAAGCGAAGTACTTTGTTTGCACCCGTCAGCTGAATTTCTCGAAATTGAACAAATTTGTAAATGCCTTATAATTTCACTGTACAAAATAATATTTTATACAAGCTGTTTATTGTGAGACAGATAGAAAACTTAAATTTTCGAACAGCAAAATATAAATCCTATATCTACAGTAAGACAGAAATACGATTTATGAAAGCTGCGTATTATAGCCCTGGTTCTATAGCATAAAATGTTTCAGTAATTCTACAGTAACTCGGGGCACAATTTAGGTGGAAATTGTCAATAGCAAGGTAAAGGTATGAACGATGTCTCTTTCACTGTGAATAATTCTGGAACGACCTGTGAAATGAGACAAATTCTTGTGAGCATTTCCTCTTCGGCTAACCTAATCAGATCGACGTTTTATAACAAAACATACCAGTAAGAGAGTAGGAGCTTCCAAGACTTATAGGTCACAGCAAGTTGCCATAGATAAGATATGTCTCCGAGGACTGAAAGTGCCCCAAAGCTCAAAGATTTCCGGTATTGACCCACAAATAAAGTATGTTTGCAACCAAGAACAAGAGGACTAAGAGGTCAGAGCAATAAGTCGAAGACAATGCGTCTTTCGAAGGCCACAAATTCCCCAGTGATTCATCCTACGTATATGACGTGTATTTCCAAAAAGAATAAAAATTCGGAGGTCCCGATTGGTCGGCGAAATTAAATACACCGAGAGCCGGAACTTGCGTTCCCCAGGGAGATAAATAGAAATTCCCCATGTATTGGAGTATGATTAGGCCGATCATCTTACATACGATAAACGTACCGGTAATATAATTAATCTAGGATATTCCACGCAATTGAGCTGTTTGTATATTATCGTAGGAGGCTACGCTCAAGGGGCACTCGATGACTCGTATCTAGAGGATTATGTGAGGTTTAAATTACACTATATGCGCAAAAAAAAAGTTTCGAACCCGCAAATGAGAAGATTAATTGGTGTAGGCATGTGTGCGCAACTGTCTCAGAAACGATTGTCAGTACAAATATTTTAAGACGACAGAAGTAGTACATAATGTAGGGTATAGTGTATGGGTGGTTTTTGTTGACTTCTGTTATGTTTCCTAAATTCAGACAATACGTTGAGTGTATTTTATACGAACTATCAGATTGAATGTAATGTTCACATATGTAATCCCAAGTTTGAAATCACTGAAAGATATACGACATACGTTAAAATGCGAAAATGGTGAACCAAATTATTGAAACGAAAATCTTTTCCACAATATCATACATATTAGAGTAGGTATGTAGTCTTTACACTTTAACTATTCATCGTTCCATTACAAACCTTTATGCATGAAAAAAGAAAATAATATTTTTACGAAGGTTGTTGTGAAAAATAGGTTTCAACATCTTTCCTTACGAGAAATTATGAAATATTAGAAGTACCCAGAAGGGACGAAAAAATGATGTACTTTGGCGGATGATAAACTTGTTGCGTTATACTTGACAGGATTTTAGAAGGAGAAAAGTTAGAAGCACTACATTTCCATGAACAGGAGTATTATTGAAGACACTCATGAGAAAAGTTCATACCTAGTACCCTCCTTAGATACTCCATGAAATACTATTAAGCCGCACCGTGCAATGGAGTTAATCTTCAAAGTACCTTAGGTCATGTTCAATTTTTCATTGTCTTCTATTTTGAGTCATGGAAAGTTGATCGTGTTTCAATCATAAGAGCTACCTTCCCCATCAAATCAAGCCAAAACGATGAAGTAAGTAATTTCAAATTGAGTGAACGTGTGTTTGTGTTCAATATTGACTAAAATTGATATTCGATCTCAATAGGCGCCGCGCTAACATTTAGTTATCGTTGAGTATCTGTTCATAAATTCTATACGAGACACGTTTAGTCTATCCTCACGCACAATAAGCCAGATCCAGTCCATTTTATCCGTGAATGAATTATAAGCGCGATACGTTTTCGTGTGTGCGTACAAAAAATATTCTCCAGCTGCTTGTCAAGGCGCGAGCAGTTTACCATGTATTCGTATCACTGATATTTTGCCGCGGGATTCTGTATATTCGTGATGTGTTATAAACTCGAATGAGTCGAATGAAATACCCTGAATCGGTACAAGCCTTCCGGAACAAAGTGTCGCAACACAAAGGAATTAAATACGACATATGTGGTAAACGACTGATCCGTGGCTGTATCTGTTGTTGCAGCAAAAGACTAGAGACGCAATTATTGCTCTCAAAAAATATGATATGTAGGCCTATACATTGGGTACGTTCTATGCGTATAATTCAATAAAATCAACTCTGAACTTTTTGTCTTTATAAACTTTTTCAAGTCATGTATATAAGTAATTTTGTACTTCGATCTAGTTTGGAATAAAAGTTGGGAGATGGACGTACCGGTGATTATAATTTGAAGTATTTGACAAATATCTAAAATTTTACTATTTTCAGTGGCTGTCCTCCCTCCCCCCCTCTCTCTCTCTCTCTCTCTCTCTCTTTCGTTTTCTGTAGACTCGCTATTTCGGTCTACATTTTTATAAAAACTGGTGATTCAATCCTTGTTTACTTTATCTTCTTCTTTAGTTGTGTCTTTCATTATGCCTTCTGGATCCTTGTTCGGAGGGATTTTTGGGTTCTTATGCCATTGACACCGATGTGTTCATTACGATATCCATCTGGGGACAAATTTCCTAGTGACGTGAAAATTGTAAACCAGTGTTACCTTTCTGGCTTACAAACCTCTCGACTCCGACCAGAAAAATACGGAGAGCAAAGATCTTTGTCTTACTAATTGAAGATAAGCAATTCTTTAGTACGTATATAAAAGAATTACGATCACGGCACGTAACAAAAATTATATTAGTTAACACGACCAGGTTTTGCGTCGACTAAGCGGCGCATCTTTAGGTGTACTAGTTGAAATATGTTCGATAACTGAAAAAGATGCGAAGGGTGATGAAAGAGGAAAAGGAATTGTAAGAGAAAGGAAGGAAAGGAGCATGATTATATATGTGAGAGATGAATAGATCGATGAGACTAGAGCGAGTATCATTGAGAGAGGAATCGCCTGAACGTGAGAGCTCGGCAATTATTTCAACCTCTTCTAACCTATTTAGGAGTCGGCCTTTAGTCGCTTTATGCATAAATTTGAAAGTGATATGATCGAAGCTGTAATTTTTCTCCATGCAGTGTCTCGCTATGGTGGATTTTTCCGGATGGTGGTTACGGAAAGCAGAGCAGTGTTCATCGGAGCGATCCTCGAGGGAACGGCTCGTCTGGCCAATGTAAACGGCGGAAGAGTTAGGGACTGTGCATAGGGCACGATAAATAACGCAGCACTGTTCAGGGAGGAGCTTATCTTTCGGAGAAGATAACTGGCTCAAGGTCAGAAGAGAATAGGAGGCGCACCGATATCCGTAGGGTTCAAGAATGCGGGCCATTTTATAGGAATGGTGGCCAATTTCAATTACTTATAACCATGCAGGGTTCTCTTTTATTGACCTAATGATCTTTGCTCTCTGTGTTACGTATTCTTACGGGAGTCAACAAAGTCAACAAGTTTGTAAACACCAGAACGGGTACTCTCGCCTACCGTAATTGACCGTATGAGGTCAGAGAAAATTTTTCCACCATCTTTTTCCCAATTCTGGTCCAGTTCTTCCAAGAATTGGTCCATTTCGCGGATGACGACCGTTTTGGTATCACTCCATCACGTTTCAGTCACTCGTGGCACGGGAATTCTGTATATGAGGTATTAGTGTTGTTTCATTTTATGGTATCGGCTATCATTTTGCAATGATATCCTGTAAAATGATGGAGTATGCGTTTGAGCATAGCCGTCATGTGAGTCTATGTTTGCGTTTGATGACACTCTACTGGGTAAACAAAGAGAGTGAAAGCAAATAGCGAAAACGTGATCTAAATGTAATTGTAGATTATACGTCATTGGTTTTGAAGCTCAAATGCTGATTGGTTTGTGAATCGATAGAAGTGTGTTTTGAGGAATCGGAAATATAAACTATGTTTCTGTGAATTGACGGACCATATAGATCAAAATAATATTGCCATCCGATTTGTGTGGAGGGTTACTACAATGGTGATACATTATTATTACATCGAAACAAATATTCTGCTAAGTAAGGCAATAATGCAGAGACGCAAAATACAAAAATCTAAAATGATGACGCAATAACAATTGAATGAATAAAATGAAAAATGGAAAAAATAAGAAACAGAAGAGCACGAATGAAACAGAAGCCAATTGAATGTCTTACATCGTCATTAATATCTGAATTATTTCATTAGTTGAATGTCAAACATGAGAACTATGCAAGCTTTTTATCGCAGTTTGTTTGGGTGTTGAGAAATGATTTGAATGATTGCAAATCATAAATTAGGAAAATGAAATGCTTCTCTGAATCACAGATTGACAATTTGCAACCCTTGATTTATGATTCGCGATTCAGTCCGTAGTTTGTTCTGAGTTTTGAGTCGTCTTAAACTTGTATCAAGCGGAGGGGAGCCGACCCTTCTGACATCTCGTTCAACGGGAGCCTATATGTATATCTTACATTCCCGACTATCGTTGAGTTTTTTCCTCAACGTATAGAATGAGAGGGGTGGTCGATGCTTATGTTCGAAATTTGAGTAGTTTAGTTTTGGTAAAAACTGAAATTAAAGTAATCTAGCCTCGGTACTATAGGGACAAGACGAGCAAGCAGCTGCTTCTAGCGCCAAGGTCAAGGGAAGGCAATTTTACAATCAAAAAATATTGCTGAAACCATTATTAAAAATAATTTGGCCTATTATCTAGGTCTGCTTGTAGGGCCAAAAACGTATGATTTGAAAGGGACCGAGGAATGTGTGAGCCAAAGACGCTGTGAATGCAATTTTGGAGGAAGCATCTCTATTTCCAGAAATGTCGTTTGATTTTATCGTTTTTATGTTCCTTAAATTACTATGCTTACCAATCAATATGTTTTTTTCGTATGTCTAGTTTTCCCCGTCATGTTGTCAACACCATGCAAATAACTTTCTTCGCTTTTGAAAAGAGTACTCGCTATGAGAATGGTATTTTTTATAGTTCCTTTCATTCGGGTGATGGCTGCCTATTGACGGAATCGAGGAAGATTGAAGAAGGAAAATATTTCAAAAAAGTACCCATGATCTTAGTAGGATTTTTGAAAAATGAAATCATTTTCGCAGTCTTTATCGACGACCTTTCCCTTATAATAACGTAAAATATTCTGTGATTTTTATTTTATCTCGGATTTTTACTTTCAAAATCGAGGTCATCTGAAGAGTGGTAATTATAATTTCCGCAACTCGAAAACATCAATATGGAGCGAAAACAATTTTATAAAATTTAATTATTTCTAGATGAACATTCCTTTTTTAGATCTATCTTGAAGTTGTGTACAATCAATCTAGGAGATGTAGACTTGAATTTTTCATATTCTTTTTTCCAAAGTTTAATTTCTTGCGCAATGTCAATTTCAATAGCATTCAGCGAGGGGTTGTTTTACGACAGCTCGTGTCACGTGGCAGATTCCCACATTGTGAAAGGAATAGAATCGTGAAAAAGTTCTTTCCACGTCAGGATTACACGGGGTGCAAACACGCCTTTCTTTGATTTTTTTTTTCTCTCCAACCACGAGCTCTCTCTCTAGTACCTTCTTTTTTCCTCACCTTGTTTACAAAAATTGAATTTAACCCGCTGTATATCGCTAATGTACACTTGCCGTATTTTGTACACGTATATTTGAAACACCTCGCGTTTGCAAATGTGACATAGAGAAGACACTTACGATGGAAAACTGTTCAATTATAATGGAAATTCTCGACAAAAAAAAGAAAAAGTAAGTGACAGCAATTATTGAATGGTTTTTCCACGACGTTTGAATTCACAGTACGAGTAGTAGTGAAAATGCTTATTGACAGAAACTAACTGCACAGATATTGAGCCGCGCGAGTTATTTTTCTACCATCTCAAGCCACAGCGCGATGAAAAATTCATATGAGAACAGGTCGTTCGAAGACGATGGAGATGTGAGATAATTCAGTTCATACATACAGTGTAACACCATTAGACCATTTTCGTCAATCAGTTCAACTGGTAAGAAAATTCGTGTGTGCAAGGTCAGAATTCATATACTTATTAAAGATTTGCATAATCTTTCTTTTTGTTCGTCAACAACAATGTTGTATAAGAAGAGTTTTGCATATTTTCTGTATAAGTTGTTGTATAAGATAGATTTTGGACGTATTCACTTATTGGAAATTTGTGTTATAATGCACACAGCTCTTGGCTCAAACGATCGCCATCTCTTTGTTCATCTGTTTTCGTCCGAGAAGGTCATAAAGACGTTTTATCTAAGTACACTAGCCGAAGGTATATTGTCTGCTAATAAAGAAAATATACTCCAGCTATAACAATAGAATTCTTGATAATTATTACGAGTATAAAAATTTATTTGTTCTAAACAATCGAATCACCTCTAGCGTTTGTGATCGAGCTAATTTTCTAATTATATTGACCGAAGTGATTAAGGAATTGCAACAACTAGTCTTTTCGTCCCTAATTAGTACTTGTGTGCTCAATTACATCTCCAGGGTGCAATATTCTATCTTGGTTGCTGTCAAGATTGCAAAAAATCAATCGTATCGTCGTTGCGATACTAGAGTGAATACATCTATTTTTTTCAATGAGCAATTGACAAAAGTTATAAAAAATCGGATAGCATTAAAAATGATTGGGTAGAATGCAAGCTCCTGGTTTGCTCCTAATTCTTCGTCTTTTAGAAAATGAAGAATGTAGTATTTTCGAGGGTTCGTCCCAAAAGTAACTTTTTTCTGACTACAAAGTCGTAAAACGTGGTTGTGTTGTTCGTTCAACGGATAATATACGAATAGCGATATATTTTCTCAGTCAGTAAGATTAGTGTGGGTTGATTTAGAAGCATGTGCCTATGAATATGGGACCACTTTTTCGCGCCGTAAATAATTAAGCAATGAGAGAGAAATTTGTCGGAAGCACATTTCCTAATTCGTGTGTATAAAATGACGCATGTATATGAGTCACCAGAACTACCCGCATTCATATGGTGGTGGCCTGAAACTTGTGTTTCACACTGAAGATTGATACGGGGAGGGGAGAAGAAAAAATAAGAAAGAGAGCAAAAACTGCGTTGGTCTTGCATATTAACTACAATTTTCGGTCGAATAGTAGAAGTTTTGAGCGATTGAAGAGGATGGTATCGTATGAGTTGACTTTTTCCATCGAGCTGCTTTATTTTCTCAACAGAATTTTCATACTGGCTGTGCGATTTAGGAATGCATAAAGAATCGTACAATCCCGAAGTTATTACAAAATGATATAGTCACTTCCAAGTGAGTTGGTATTAATACTACAACTTTGATAAAAGACTGTATGAATATAATTTTGATTTGAATGCTTTTGTTCCGTCGGAGATGAAATATCCCATTTTGAATGTGAATATTTCATCGGCTTTGCCGCGAGTATTTCTGAATATTAAAAGAAACTCATTTTTACGGGTTCCTCGTCGTTCAAATTGGACCGCGAATTGAAATTGTAAAAAAGTGGGTCATATATCTAATTTACTTGCTGAAGAAAACGCTCGTTTTTGAAATTCTCGTCATCGAATCTTTTGTTCGGATTTTCTTGCGATAGAGTATACTTGTTGTGTATAGCTATTGTTGCAGAAACGGGAAATTATCTGTATAGAACTCGAAATGCGTTCCTTTTTTTTTTCTCCCCTTTTTCGAGTATAAATTATGAAAACGCTCACATAACCACTCGATATATCCGCAAGAATACGCCTATGTTGTTCCAGCGCGCCTCATTACCAGCACTCACTTTGCCTCGTCAAAGTAAATGATTCGAATGAAAAGTGTTTCATCGCTCTCATTTCCTCAATCAAGGAGCGATTTTAATTTTTAAATTTCCCGCTAGTGGAATGCTTTTGTGGTTGATAAAAGACTAAAACGTTAGTGTTTCTCGAATAGTGTCAACATGTATCGCATGGAATTATTAGAATACTCGAAATCCGTTTAAGCATTGTTCTGAGTTTCTTCGTTACTTTACGTATCATTTATTGAAGTCTCAGATGTGCATACCCTTCTACGGTGTATGCATGTAGTTTATTTTAGATGTCCATATTTATGGACAGTTCTGAAATATTTGATCAATGTCTTCCAGAATAAGGCTCGAAGGATTTGAACATCCGAGAAAATTGTGATTATCAAGTTCGCCTCGATTGATATTCTCAGATTCTTGTATTTTTGTAAATAAGAACTTATAAATAATCCAGATAAATTTTCTGGAGAAAACCATCACCACAACCATTTCTTGAAAGTTCTTATGTGTTTCAAATGTTCCAGTTTTACATTTACTTGACTGTAGCTGAATGCAAAGATGTACGGAGATTTTTCGTCATGTAAATACGACCACTTGTTTGTAGTCTCTATAGTCTGAGTTGATCATTGATTGTGGAAACCGAAGTTGTTCTTGAGTCCAATTTTAGGATCGGCCCGCGTCACGAAGGCCGACACGAGCGAAATCACCTTTTAGAGTTGACTCACGTCGCGGAAGCTGACCGTCTTGAAATCACATTTTCATCCTTCTAAATTGGCCACCCCGTACAACTACACAGTC
Source organism: Aspidiotus destructor (assembly GCA_035079395.1). Lineage (NCBI taxonomy): Eukaryota > Metazoa > Arthropoda > Insecta > Hemiptera > Diaspididae > Aspidiotus > Aspidiotus destructor. The sequence continues at coordinate 191,965 of JAVHKZ010000003.1, read as the reverse complement.
TGCTCTTGGGGTGAAATCGGCGCTGCATTGATACATTATTGTACAAACATTAATTGCTCCAAGCTCTAGGAAAGTGCACAAAAAGAGTGTGAGAGTTATTTTTGAATAATTGTGCTGCACACCTTTTGTGTATAGCTTTTGTACAGAAGTTTTTAAGAATGTGATAAGAATCAATTCAGTCGAGCGTGTATGATGAAAGAGTTTTAATGAATTACAAGATTAAAGTATAGGTTCTATTTTCTCCTTCGTGTCTTCGCCTACTTACCTCTGGGCCAAATTTTTGGACCGTTGGTTCAAATCTAGAGTAGAATTCGAGTCTCCCTACTCTGTGAAGAATTCGGTCTCCCTGACTGATAAGCTTAAAGTCGATATTCTTCCGCGAGGAACAACCCTATGCTCTTTTGATGTGATCGGCTTATCTCCCAATATTCCTAGAGCTACTGCCATGCAACATAAGGGTGACCTTTTAGTCCATTCAGGTATCTGTCACGGAGAATTGGCAGAATTTTCAAATTTGCTCAATATCTGTTGGTCTCCCAATTTTTGTAAATTTGAAGGAAAATTTTTCGAGTTTCTCGAGGAGGTTGGTATTCCTATCAGCTCCCCTCTGGGTTCCTTCATTTCGGAGGTTTTTATGTCTAAATTCGAGCTCGATCTTCTTTCCTCTGGCCGCATATACGTGGACTGGTCCCCTGGCTCTTCTTTTGGAGTTTCTCAAGTATCTAAACAATCAGTATCCTTCCATTAAATTCACGTTGGAAGTAGGCGGTTCATCTATCAACTTCTTGAACCTAACAATCTCTGATAAAGACGGCGTCCATGAATTCGCCATCTATAGGAAAGATACTTCGACCAATATTACTGTCCAAGGCAAATCCTTCTGCCTTATTGCTTACAAATTTGCGGGTCTCAACAGCTTTATCCATCGGCTTATCAGTATTCCGTTGGGTCAGCTCGCCTTCCAAAGAAAGCTATTGACTATAAAGCACTTGGCCAGAGTAACTTGGACATTGATCTCATGGTTCGGAGGAAGTTAACTCGTGAATACCTAGACTCTACTATCTCTCTTTCCCGTAATCTTACCTTAGATAGCAGGTAGCGTTGGCAGTGCCGGATTTAGGCATAGGCAACATAGGCACATGCCTAGAGCGGCAAAATTTTCGAAGAAGAGGAAATTTTTTTTCAATTCTGAAAAAATCATTCTTAGATGGCGGTTGGACATTTCTTGCCCAGGGTGGCCAATGAGTTAAATCCGGCACTGATGAGCGTTGGATAAGGCTTCCGTTTTTGGGGAAGTTCTCTTCTAAATTGGTTCGTATCCTCCGCCCCTTTGGGTTTCGCCTACTGTAGTGTATTACAATCTTAACACTGTGAAAAGTCTATTAATTTGTTAGGTTGAAGGACCCTATCCCACCGCTCGAAAGAAGCGGCTTTTACAGGGAGCAGTGTAACGACTGTAATGAAGTCTATGTAGGCGAGATCGGCCGCCAGCTTAAAATTAGAATAGAGCAGCAGGGGTCTGAAACTCTCCTCCTCAGAGAAAGCTCGTACTTCAAACGTAAAGCGCATGAAATATCGAAATTATCCGGCACGTGAATAACGACGACCTAAATGTGCTCAACAGTACATACCTGATGAGGGGTCAATTGAACTAGTTTATGAGTCTGATTTACATTGTGATGACTCGCTAGTTCAGTCATGATTTCCTGGGTTGTTCTGGTTTCTAGCCGGAGTTGGTTCAGTTGCTTTCATGTCATCGTTGACAATGGTGTTTTAATCGAAAACGCTCCGGTACAGTATTTTGTTTTCTGTGGCTCTATTTGAATTACCCCGTTTGTTTTACTCGTTGGAGTATGTCGTCGTCCTATGTAGGTACCGGTGCCTCTTGTAACGAAGTCCTCGTGGTTGTATCTTCTATCAGAAGATTTTTCTTATAGGTATATCATTAGGTACCCCAACAATTACCGAGAAATTTCCAGGGAGGGTGAACATTTTATGCAACACTCTACTCTCGTCTGGAATTTGAATGATATTTTAGTAAATTTTTCAGTTTCCTGGCTACGCCACTGCGACTGGTATGATTTTGGTGTCTGATCGAAGTGGAATACGTCTGTTATTGCATTGAATTCTTCCTTTCAAATATCATCATGAGTACTTCAGTCAGTTGAGTGTTTGTATTCATTTACTGATAAAATGAAACTATCGAATCATCCGAATAATCAGAAATTCTTCAATTATGCTGAGTAGTAAATTCTGATACAAATTCGCGTAGATATTGGCTTACTACTCTGGAAAACTTATCTTCTCAACATGGAAAAATTTGTCATTCGATTCTATTTTTGATGGCGAGTACTTGGAGTTGGTTTTTGCCGCACTCGGATATCGACAACCAGAAAATGTTCGAACTTCCTTGCGGATACGAGTGGGTGCGAAAGGAAATTGATGTGAGCTTAAATCTGTGAAGTTTCTTGTGAAGAAAGAGGGAGAATGAGACAAAAATGCTTTTTACAATCAAGAATCGTCGATAATGTCGCTTCAATGGGAACAATTATTCTTCAGTACGTACAAGTGTATGTCAATGGCATGCTTGAACGTGAAGTACTTTCTGTATTTACAGACGGCGCGACACTCGATAAGGAAGAAGCTTTACGAAGCGTAAATTTTTACTAACTATACTGAGACAGCATCTCGTATCGAACAAACGTCACTGTGTGAATAATTCAATCGTTCTCAGAAAAGGAATCCTACTCCGACAATACCTTGGAGATAGTGATGAATACAGTTGAATTACATTGTTATCGAAGCGAAAAACGTGGAGTAATTTATTTTCCATTGAAAAATTCGTCTACTGACTTATGCCTGATGTTTCGAAAATAATTCATCTCTGTTATGGAGCCTTGATTACATGTGCTACGATTGACAGAAAAAAAGAATTTTGTTCAAAAATATTTTTGGAGGCGTATTACCGTGTCAATATTTCACCGATTTTTTCTTTTCGAGTTCAATTTCTGGAAATAAAATGACCCGTACTTGATATACTTTGTACATTTATTGATACCTAATAATATTTGTTGATCATATCGTAACGTATATCTTGTGTTTTTCGTTTTTCAGAATAAATATGAAACATAACAAGAAAAACAAACGGCGGCTCGTTTAAAATATAATTTGGGTAAGTACATATACCTATTCATTAATTAATCTATGATGAATGCATAAAAAATATTGATACTTCGAAGAAGAAGGAACTAAGGAATTGGTGCTAGAGATGAATTTCTGGTGGACTAAAGGAATGAATCTAAAATGAGATATCTCGCACACATTGTTGTTCATCTAGTTTCCGTCACATTCGCCCCTAAGTGTTTGGATTGCATGTACTCGACGGAGCGACGAGAAAAACCAAAATTATTGTGTACATGAAACAAATTCAAAGAGTTTATTAGAGTTTCCTTATTATACCGACAGGTCCGTGAAATAATGTTATCAATACACATTGTACTCATCCGCGTCCACGATTATTTTACTTTTTCCTGTTATAAGAGCAATTTTTAAATTTAGGTTTTATTAGATCTCATAGTATACAGTAGTCTATCTTTCTTCTTTCTAAACAAATGATTGAAATGGTAACAGTCTTATACTAATGTTGTGCTCAAGAATTTGAGATTTTTCGTTCGATAATTAGTATGAGATGAGTGAGCTCTTGTGTAGAAAAGAAATAGTCTGATGGAGGGACCGATCGTTTTAAAATCCTGATCAAATGCTGTAATCATGAGTATGGTTAAAGAGAAAATATAAAAATGTTACAAAGAAAAGTTCAGGTATATTTCTGTAAAAAATTTTTCTTACTTGTTGAGGTCCCTGATGATACAATATATTTTTCCAAAAGTGTCAGTTCCAGGCAATTTTCAAGCATTCAATTTCAATGAACACAATTTGTAGGAAACCAAATTAAAATCGCAAAAAACGGCAGACGACGTCAAATACTTTTAGAAACACCTTTACTAGTTTATCTTTATTTCGAGAGTTCAAAATTTGTCATGTATCTTAATGATAGCTCAAAAGTGACCCATTTCGGACTTTCTCTTGCGACAAAATACAAAAAAAATGCCAAAAATTCCCAAGTTCCTAGTTGTGCATGTTTCCAGATTGCGCCACCCGGTAAAAAGTTTAGTACAGTTGAAAACGACCTTGCGCCGTAAATACAGAACACTATGCAACGTATCCGCCGAGTATTTTTCAATTTTTAATTGCAAATAAAGAATAAGGATTCTGAAAATTAAGATTTTGTGAAAACGATGTAATGGAGAACAATATCTTTTCTTTTCTCGTCTTAAAAAATATATAACTCATCTCATTTATAATAAATGTGTAAAACCGGTGAAGGGAGGTTAAAAATTTTATTGGGTGTTTAGTCCGAATTCGATATTAAATGATGTCCGATATGTTGCCCTCGTTTTAATTTTCGTTCTCTCGAAACGCATCTGTGAAATTATTGTCTTCTGTTGTTGAAATTGATGTTCAAAAACTGTTTTTTTAAAGCAACGAACAATTTAATATTTGTAAAAAAAGATATCGCGGTTACATCGCTCGCTATTAGTATGGAATTCAGCCCCATCGTAAAAGAGTAAACCTTGAAAATGTTCTTTTCTGTTTGTTTCTTTAAATTATTCTATTCGTAAACAACGCCTTTGAACAATATCATGAATTCTAATAACTTACCACGTTTTAATAATTGGATCTCGTCACATTAGTTGGAAATTCGAGTGTAGGATGTATCGTAATCAAATATTCTGCTGACGAGAGTACGTGTGAACGATGAAGGCGGCGACTAGCTTTAATCGGCAAAAAAAACTCACACACCCGTTGTGTGCGTACCCTTAATGACAAAAGTTTACGACAGAATTTTCTTTTCGAACGCATAAGCGAAGATTTGTTTGCATCGCACGGTATGTTTTCATGAGCGAAAGAACCAACAAACCGTTAAATAAGAAAACAGCAGCGAAAACGATTCTTATGTACTTGTTCATTCCCGCCTATGTCTTTAAGGGTTCGCCTCTAGCATTAGGGTAGATTCAGTTCGCCATTCTTTATCTTTTTCTCAAAGGAAAAATATGTCGCATTAAGGAAATGTGATGGTAATATACAATGGTATAATATTTATCAACTTTCTAGGGTTAACTCGAAAGATTTTGGCAACTTTTTCAAACGTAATTTTTAGCTTTCAACTTTTTTTCTCGACATTTCGAGGTGTGGCAGGGTGTGTCGCGAATTTCAACAACCCCGATTCGAAATTAGACTCTGAAATTGTTTCTAATTCAGTAACACGGAATCGAGAAATTGGTGAAAAAAATTTCGGTAATGGTCTCAGAATTTTAGAAAATTAATTTTGTTCGAGATATTACCGGTAATATGCCCATCTGAGTGACGTCATGGTGTTGATGATTTTTTCGCACGGGAGAGCTTTCGGGCTGAAACCCTTTTGAAAAGGAGCAGAAACTCGTGAATTTTCCGTTGTTTCTTAATCCTCTCCAACCTGTAATAATGAACGTAGCTCAGGATTTTATTCTCTGTAAATGATCCGTACTGCTCGATTGGAAGTGTTTCCAACTCAGTACACCCTAATTTTTTATGAATGTTTGTACCAAGCCCAAAAATGATTTCTACATTTTACTTTTTCTCTAATTACAGAGGTTCTTCTTTTACAGCGATTATTTTGCGTAAATAAAACTCGGATGAAATGTCCAGGACTTTAGGCGATACAGTATATGTTTCTACATTGAAGTTATAGCAAAAGAAAGAACAAATTTTGAATTTTCCTTCGAATTCGGCGGGATGTGGAAATTACATTTTACTCAGATAGTTAGATGGGGTCGAAATACCCATACTCACATTTTCAGTTGTTAGCTAGCAGTTAGCTAGCCCATGAGACAGGTTTAGCCCTTAGCTGATAGCCCAAGCCAATCAATTTGAAGAGTTATTTTTTAGCTAAGTTTTTAGCCTAGAAGCGATTGGCTAAGCAGTCCTGCCCATGGCAAAGGAATAAAAAATTAATGAACCTGCGATAATAGCATATCTATTCCCCGTCCATAAGACCAATCCTCCTGAGGGAGTTAACCCCCCCCCCCCCCCTGGCTACGCCACTTTTCTAGTGAAATATCTCGTGTTGCAAATCTCACGAATTTGTCGCCTCTTCAAATTCGAGGATAAAAGTTTCTCGCACGACCATTCCAGCTTTATATATGTCGACAAAATTACGTTACAGTTTACTAAACTGATTGATTTATATTTAATTTCAATTTCATATCGAGACTTGGAGTGCTTTTAGCACAATGAAGCTAGAAAAGATACTCCTCCGGCCACGTTTTATATTATACAATCATTCTCGTATTATAATATTGAAGGTTTGTTTTCGAAATTGGATAAATGCCGGAAAAGAGTTTACAGTTGAATTGCAGTGTTGTTCTCCTATATTATTCCTGTATAAACGAGACCGTGTAAACAACGAGGATCACATTTGTTGAGGATTATCATTCTGCGATAAACTGAGTGTGTTGTAATGAAAATTCTACGAGACGAGTATAATACAAGAGAAAGACCTGTTGTTATTACAAATAGAACGACAAAATAATTTTATCGAGAGTTATACTTTGATGTGCTGAAATAAAATTGATTAATTCGTTGGGCGAGAATCCCTCATGAACTTTCGTTTGTTGTTGAATGTTGAACCAAATTTTCAGCATTTTTAGAATCGCTACGCTCGATGGTAGTCTTGTTACAAAGACCAGCCGTAGCCATAAAATCGCGAAATGTTTGTACTGTCATCGTTTTGTAAAATCGTTAATAAAGATGAACAGCCTGAAAAGAACAAACAGACCCAGCAAGAGTGTGATGGTGATGACAGCGACGACGACGAGTGAAATAAATTTCGGTCTGCACGTGTTACACGTGTATGGTATTACCTATACGTCATATTATATTTCTACCAAAGATACTTGTAAATTTGATTTTGAAAAAGTGCATGCATCTCAAATGTTTCGTAGCGGTATACTTCACGACTTTATAGTGGGGAGTGACAAAACAAGAGCGTGAGATATATTCGTACGTGTTTTAGTAAAAGTCCCTGTTTGAGGTTGACAAATTCGATATTCTAACATTTTCGGCGAGAATTGTCTTCGAGAGTGTACGCCGTGAAGACGGATTATAGTGGCAACACGAAAAGGTAATAAAGCCTTCGCAACACTTTGTTATTGTATCTTTTTCGTAAGTTGTCCAACATGGTCTATATTTGATATCATTTTTCCGCGAGTTTTGGGGTTTTTCGTTTCATCCATCTTGGCGCGCCCTAAAGGGTGTTGTTTCTTCGCATATAAAATTGTTATGATGAACATTTTTTTTTTTTTTTTTATCGCGTACTGTTCATACGTTATTGACTCGAATAATTTGTAGGATTTGTTGTCCATGCTGTCGTAATGAGCAGTACCTTTTTCAAAGTGGTCTTCAGTGTCATTTTTCTTCCATCCAATTATAAAACAAAGAATTGACTTCTCGTTCTCGATTTAATGGTACTAAATTTAAAAGACGCGGATGTAGTTCCATAATTATCTGCAGCGACTCCAGATGGAATTTTGAGGTGGGAGTAGGTCAATGCGTCTGTACTGCGTTTGTGCTGGTCTTATCCCTGTGACTTTAATCATGCGAAGCTCCTCTCCACGGGCTGGAGTGTGCCACGTTTTTGCGGGTTTATTCGATTGTACGGAATTTTCGTAGAAGCATAGTACCTGCAGGCGCCCCGGAAATAGCGCGATTCGAACATCAAATTGCCACCGAAAAAATTGTGAACATCAAATCGTCGTCGAAAGAGCGTAAACATGCAGAATTAGTAAGAGGGAATAAAATCGATGGCGATCGCGGGCTATGAGACCATCAAAACATGCGACGAAGAGTTAGCCAGCCGACCTTGGATAGAGGAGACCATCAGGAAAATTACGGTCTTTCAAGTTCCCGAAGAAGAAATCCGCGTCGTGTCCGTGTCGTGTAGTCATTAATTAATTAACGTAACGTTTATAAGATACATACAGTAACCACGTGCTGTGTTTTGTTTCTATGATAATTTAAGTGAGTCTGGACAGAATCTAAACTAAAGTGTGTCTTTGCATCATAGTTGTGGCCAAGGTCTTGAGCAGAAATTTGGAAATCTTCTTCGTTTCTGGCTGTGTAAAATGGTACCAGAAAGATCGTTTTCTATTGCGTGCTTGCAGTGAGAGATCGATATCGGCTCCATGTGTGACCACAGTCAAAAGCGGAAACTCCCGTTGTTTCAGGCAATGGAGGGAATTTTTCCGTGAAGCTCGTCTCTTTGTGTGAACAATTGCGGTGAGAGAACGGTGAGAAACCCTTGTTAGATCAATGCGAGCAAACGTGTGGAAATTCTTCTCGCTCCAGATGACGGAGAGAAAGATACCGACAAGCTCTTTTCTATTGTGTTTTCGCGGAAAGAAATCAATAAAAGTCTTTAGTTCAATAGTTGCGGGCAAATGTGCGGGAATTCTCGTTCTGGAAAGGAGACAATGTAAATTTGAAAGGTTCCTCTTCCGTTATAAACTTGTGGCAAGCCTAGTTCAGATCAGGGAGGGACAGACGGAAATTTCTACTGTAAAAAGTAAGAGAATGTGGGTCCGTTGAGACGTTGGTGAACTCACTTTTCTCTCCTAGCATAACAAGGATTGCAATATTTGCTCTCTTTGAGATTAACCGGGATTGAAGCCGAATTTATGCCGTCAATTGGCAAAGAAAGAGGGAGTTTCCATGTGTATCACGATCAAAGTCTTTGGACTCTTGTGCCCTTTGGTGTTGACCAAGGCTGAAGTGGATTTCTTCCCGTGAGTATAAGCTTCGCAGTAAATTTGTATAGTGATGCCCTGTTCAATGGAAATTTTCGCACGTTTACCCGTTTTGATGATAAGCGGGGACCTCATCGATCTCTCCTCGCGTGCACACTACAGGAAAGCAGGTCGCTGGTGATATTTTATCCATAGCCTGAAACGGCGAGAATTTCCGCACATTTTCCCGCTCTGGCCAGACACGACACATTGACAAAAGGCAACGATTGGAAGGCAAACGTACCAGAACAAACAGCATAAGAAATTCCATCCATTCTCACCCCAAAAATTCATATTACACTGTGCAACAAAAAATTTGGACTTGGCTATTTATGATTGATTCTTCTCTTTTACATCACAGTAAATGAAAAAACAACCATCCTCTATCTGAGACTTTGCTTTTAAGAAAGAAATCACCTAAAGTTAAATGGAATCACAGAAATGAAAACTATAGGTTTTTCTGATCCGGCTGCACTGATGTGTGCATGCGTACAAAATCAAAGTTCTGAAGGGTCTGTTGTGGTATTTGGTTTCTTACGAGCCCAAACAACTTGAGGATACCAACGAAAACCCAAGGACAAACCGAAAAGAAAATTTTGTTGCACAGTGTTATTCAAATTGGGTCTCGCATGTCTCCAGCCACCCGAGAATCGACGGGTAAGATAGCCTCCGCAATTAGAAAACTCAAGAACTTAATCAAGCAAAATCATAGCACACTTGATTCAGCCGGTTTCTTTTCCAAAAATTAAATGGGAGGGAAATCTTGGAAAACATTACAAACAAAAAACTCGACGGCACAATTTAGTAGCACAAACAATTCAGTCCATTTTCAGACCATAAATCGGGAGGTGGGCTCGCATGCCCTCAGCCTCGCAATGGTTGAAATGGACCTCTTTGTAAACATTAAAATTCTAGTACCAAGCAGATTTCCAGACGTAGCAAATCAATACCACAACAATGTGTTTTTCTCGTGCGTAAGTTTTAGGTGACAGAGTCTATGCAGTCTCGCTTACGCCATTTTTCTCATCAAATAGCCTCTTTCAGTAGAATAGCAATAGGAAAGCGAAACCGTCGGTGACGTTTTTCCTAATGAATATTCATATTTTATTCCTTCTTGGGGTCAATTGTGCTGTATGAAAAACTGATAAAATCTCTTTAAAAATGTGATAATTTGTTTGTCGAAAAATCAGAATTTCCAGCATTTCAGTACGCTTGTAGAGAATAGCTAGCGAAAAAAGAAACGTTCTCGAAAGAGAGTGCCAATAAAATTTATTTTGTGTAGTATTATAATATTTATGATGTGTAAAAATTATAATTTTTTATGAGAGATGAATTTTTCCAGGAGTGAAAATGAGAATTGAATTCGTTTGCAATCGTGCTTTCATTTCCTCTTTATTTGTTAAACTCGATGTAGTATCGTGCGCATTATGCAAAACATATTTGCCATCAGAATTTTTTATTGTGTACGCTGTTCTCGCGATAACCTTTTTTGGGCGCGAATTCGTTCCTATTCCATCTAGAGAAGCGCAGATAAAAAGAACGCGTGAACCGTTATTTTAAATAGAAATGGAATGTTTTCGCGTAGTTTTATCTTTTTTCGTTCATCGCTTGTAACTTATACGTACCATGTGCACTCTGCCCAGACATTATTGTTGTCAGTGATGAGGTGATAACCATCTTCTCCTGTGTGTTTATATATAAGCAGAACTTGGAAGGAATAATGGAACTGATCCGTATACGACGCGAAAATGCGAAGGAGCCACGGCGTATTTGAACAGTAACTTCATGACCAACGTTGTTTTATATTTCTCCGGGGATTTTTCCTCCCTACGAGTGCTCGCTATGCTGTTCAAATCTGTCAGCCGTTCGCTAAAATAGGTGCACAAGTCTCTCGTTTATGTCCTTCGTTTGGTGAAATTTACCGAGCTTTTGTCGCAGGAAGGCCGATTGTGGCGGTATTCGCGCGACAAAAGTGTCAGAAAATTAAAATTTTTCGTTCGTTCTTGTACAAACTACCAGAAAAGAACGACGAACACGAATGTTCCCCGTGTTTTTGTCTTGTTCGCCTTGTGCTGCGAATTACGACTTAATTCGCAGCTCAATTCTTTGTTAATGCATTTTAGCGTAATCAAACTCGTGTACAGTGCTCACTCATTTTCATGCATACACCGACTTACTCTCTCCTATGCACCATACATCGAAAATATCCGTCTTTATTTGGCACGGTGGCTGCGTTTCCATGGAAACATTGACAGTCTGTAAACTACTCGAGCAAAAAAATAATCCTACCAAATCGCAAAATCCGTTGGACGGGCTGGTAAGTCAACTGTCATTTATAGTCAGATCCGCCGTCTACTTCCGCGTCAAGTGCGGAATTTCCACCGCATCCGTACGCACAAAACCATCAGCGCACGATGATGTGCCGGTACATTCTACGCATATAATGGTATATTTATTCAGAAGTGCTGATGGAGAGGGAAGGTACCACGTTTAACAATATCTTCGATAAGTGGTTTATTTGTATGAAAACGAGCTATAAAAAGAGTTTTCACAATCAACAAATTGTACGCCAAACAGAAAGCGTGACTTCATCATCAAAGGCGCCTTCGAAGTACATCAAAATTTGGATATCCGACATTTTTTGGAAAGTACTGCCTACGACTCGAATTTTATGATTGTAATTGATTGTTTTTGTTCCTTTAACGCGTCATCAAACGATGCAACGTTTCAAAACCCCTGTTTCAAGAGATACGATGGAAATTTTTATATCGCCAAATTTTCCTAGTTCCTTAGTTTTCGAGAATGAAATACATCAATTAATATCCACTATCTATCGTTGGCGCCAAGTCCCACGCTCTTTCTTCGTGGCGAGAGAGCGATACATTGTTCAACACTGCTTCGTGGTACCTCAATTTTTCCTAAACAGAGAGTAAACAGAAACACTATGAAAATTTTCAAACGATGAATGAAATGAGGATGGAAGGAATTTGTTGATTAGAAGTTACATTCCTCCATTTCAGTTGCTCGCTCATTTTTCACATCTCTGTGAAAATATTTTCGTTGATGAAACTCCGCCGTCTAAACTACACGATGTTAATAAAAAATGGAATTCATATCGTAAATATACATTCCATATAATTGCTCCCAATTTTTCGGAAATTGAATTACGATTTAATTTTACCACCGTATTTGTATAGGTGTTGTTCAAAATTGTAGGACTAGTCCCCCTCCGAGTATCATGTAAATTAAGAAACTTTTTAAATGATATGTTCGGTAGTTACGAGTATACAGAATCGAGAAACTTAATCTAGTCGCCTCTGGTTTTCGACATTTTAATATCAGTACCGAGAAAGGACTATCACATGTAGTTCGAAGATCAAAATTCTTTTCGACTTCCACCTTTCTTTTTTTGAGTCCCTCTCCAATAGCTGGCCTCCTATCATATACTAGTATAAAGCTGGTATGATACAAGTCGAGGAGTTCAAGCCTATTTCAAGTCCAGTATATTGTATGTTTGTGAATGATTTCTCAATAACGATCATAAGAATGGTATCTCTCATACTTTTAACTGAGGTACTTTTCCCTTGAACGACTCAATGTTACAGAAGAGCAGTATTAGCCTGTAATGATCCGGAGAAAAGTATTTCTCAGACAAGCGACTGCGGTACTTTTCCCACGAGCCCAAGAAATCCGTATTTTACGCAAAATCCGTAGAAAGATCCCAATTTTTTTTCAGGGATTGAAAATCCGTAGATCTGGCAGCACTGATAGCCCGATTAAAACAGCTTCTTCAAGTAACTAGATATGCAATACTCCATTCATCAATTGGCCTAGCCCCTTCAATGAGCCAGATATACAACGTTTCAAACACCATAAGACTCATAAAACAGGTTCTCTGCCTCGTGAGTCTTTTCTGTACAGCGTCCAGTACAACAATTTAAAAACATTCCTTTTGTACTTCAAATGAGAGGATTTTGATACAGTCCTTTAGACCTACAACCAAAGAGCAGATTCTTCGACGATTCTGCAGTGAGTAACTCAGTATCACCAAATCTTTCTGGACCAAGTACCTGTTTTGGAGAGGAATGAACAAATATTCATCGTCCTTTGTTTCTCCAAAAAATTGTGAATACCTAGGAGATAAGAGCCGTGATCTACTTTGGGAACTTTGAAAAATTTCAGAGAGTTTCTTTCTTTTAGCGAGGAACCCGCTATCCATTTTGTTAGGGAGATTACATCCTCAGAAAACTTTCGTATCTGGGAGTTTCTGTAAACTGCGTGACGTGACGTGACTTGACGTGTGACGCTTTAGGACATCATCAATGACCTTGACCTACTTTAGGGCCTTGTCTACAGTATACTGAGAAGAGCCCTGCCAACTCATTTACTGAGGAGGTATTTTCGCGCCAACGTGATTGTTACGTCATCATTTTCAAGACTCGGAAACTAAGCTATATTGATAGGAGGAGGACTTACAAGAATTTCACTCTCGAGCTATATATTGTATGAGAAGAGAAAAAGAAGGAAGCCTAGAGCTAGGTTTTGTCGTTTCGACATTGTTTGGATCTAGATTTCATGAGGGAAGTTGCGGGTTCCCCACTGCCATTGCAAATCTGTCATGGCTTCTGAATTTTTTCTCTCTCTTTTTATGCATTTCACAACAACTTGTATAATCACGTCTTCGAAGTCATATAATGCTACAAGAGTTGGAGGGCAGAGGTTTAGGGCAGAAGATTGTACGTAAGGAAGAAAGAACCTCCTGTTGAAAGATATTGTAGAGGTGGTGTAAATGTATCAGAGTTGTCCATCAAGTTGAGGGAGGTTAAACTAGCAAAAATGTAAGTCCCTGTCCTATCATGTACATATAGCTTTAAAGCCAAACACTCTCCAACTCTTCTTTAAGATGATCTAATGACGCTGTTGTATATTTTGATCAATGATTTCGTTGCAAAGCCAGAAGAATTAGATTTCAGAAATCAGGTATGTGACTTGAATCCTTTTGTCTTCCTCTCAAAATGGTCTTTTCGACTTTTGTTGAACTCCTCTCTCTCCTCATTAAGGACTTCTGGTGAATGAACGCAATCTAGCCAAATAATATCTCTATTGTGGTGATTTGATCCAGAATGTCTACCGATGTCTGAAAAAGTCCCGGATTTTACGAAGTGGACTCGAGACCCGGGACTTTGTCCAAATGGTCCCGAAAAATTAACCTGAAATCGCAATTTCTTAATGAATCAGAAAATAGAATATTAAATATTACAATTGTGGCGCACGTACCAGCGACGCTTGTCACGATCATAGCCGACGCCAGCCAACGATGTAGAAGGTGCTACCTCAATGCCCTATGATGCGCGCGCAGCGCAAGGAAGTACATTCGGGGATGACGGTGGTTCGCACCGGATCCGCGACATGGCCTTTTCGCGCTGCGTGACCGTCTATAAATATAAGTACGCTAGCTTAGTTTATTCATTACGTTTACTGCTCGCTCTCATTTATGTTTAATCTTACGGCTTTCGTTATTACTCTCTCTCGTTCAGTGGTGATGAACTGATTGCTTGATCGGATTATTCCGTCAGCATTCGTCTCTGAGCCGAGTCATAACAGAAAGGAAAAATTTGTATGATGAAATGTGTCTCGAGCTAAATTTTAAAAGAGAATAATGGTTAAAAAATTTGAAGAGTTCCGGCAAAGTTCCGAAAAAGTCCTTGATTTCCTATTTGCAATTTTGGTAGGCACCTTGTGGTGGCACAATTTCTTCCATTTAAGTCCTTATTTGTCACTTTTAGTCCACAAAAATCTACTGCTTACTCATCTTCTAAAATTGGAGACAGAAAAATAGTGAATAGAAATCTATTTCTCAGATCACTGCACCCAATGGAGATGTTGATGCTTTTTGTTTTTAATTAAAGACTTTATGGTTATATAAACAGAGAGTAAACTATATGTTTGATTTTCACAAGAATTTTTTCGAGTCACCGCACTCACAATATTTAGCCCGTGGACAAAATTTTCCAAGTATGCATCAATTGGTTAGAAATCAAAGAAAATCTCCAGATTTTTGTTTTTCTGTAGATCCATTTTCAACTTGATGTGTTAGAATATGTACATCAAAATATGGACGCTCATAGATTTCAGAGGCGATGTATGTTGACCCCTGTACCCTTACTACAGCACTGTTCTAGGTGCAAATTTTGTTTGTTGTGCACTCGCCGAACTAGCGGAATAGTTTGAATCACAAATGCCGTGTGAGCTGAGTTGCTTTATTTCTTTTAGCTTCAAGCCGTTCACCTGAAGGTTGAGAGAGCCTAATCACCTTTTCTGCTTGTTGTATCTTGCTTGTTTTTTTCTTATTTCAAATAAGGAGGCTCTCTACCTATCGTGCATTTTCATTTTAATTAAATTTTCTAACATTTGTGGTCCGTCCCTTGACTGCTCTCTTTTAGTGCAGGCTGGCGTATAGAGCACTTAAGGAAACCAGACGCCTCTAAACATGATTCTTAATCTATTCGACAGATCTTGTGATGGAAGTTAAGAATTGTGTTCGGCTTTCTGCATGAGGTTTATGTGAATCGAGTGAATTAAAATTTTATCGATGTTCATAAACTGAAAATATTCATCTCCCTGGGGTAGATTAAGTTTGCCTGGGTCGTAAAGCCATGTAGTGTCCTTTACGAATAACTACATTCACCATAATACCAATATCGTCCGAATATTTGGTGTCATTGTATGTATCACTGAAGTTTTCGTTTTTTGTTTCAATTACGGTACGCAAACGATTTGTTTCCTTATTTCAATTTGATAATCTGTTATTCGTTTTCACTCGTGCCACGAATATTGATATTGTTTGGTGTTTTATAACATCTTTCGTTTTTTCTTTTTTTTTTTTTTTTTTTGCTCACAGAGGTGAAAATTCGTGGATTCCGGTGCTCTTTCATCATATACTATACAAGCATCAGATTGTCCGCATTGTACTAATGTCTTAAACATGGTTTCGTACTTTATAGATTTTGAGACTGCATCACTCGGTGGAGGAACGAAAAGGAGAGCGAATGCGATGCTGCCGAAATTCATGTCTGTTACTGTAGTAAACGATAGCAAAAGTAGTGGGTCGAGGTAATCTTTGGGGAGTCATTTGGTCGTACTTCAGCGAAGTGTAACTTTCCTACCTTTGGCGGATTCCGCGTTTCCTATCGGTTTTCCTTAACCTATTCGCCGGGTTGGTTTCTGAATCGCTTTTTCCTTCGTTTCGAAACAAGTCCAGATGTTTCATGACGATTTTATAGTGGTAAATTTTCGTATGTGCGGGAAAAGCTTCAACGTAGCACGTTTTCTGTATGAAATAAAACGAAAGAAAGAAAATTCAATAGTTTTACATTGAAATTTGAGATACTCGTGCCTAGAAACCTTCCCTAAGAAGATTGCAATCGTGTTTTGTATAATATTCAGTATACACGTAGTGTGGGTAAATTTCAAGGTAATTTATAATTCTCGATCCAAGCTCTGAAGAGGAAAAATTCTTTGCTGAAAAGTATCTACTTAATTTTGAAAATATCAAACGCAATCCTCGATTAATTTTCATCTACGAATTTCTTCTTTCCTTAATTATGAAGGGCACGAGGAAAAAGGGGGAATGTCTGAATAAAATCGATCTGGATAATTGGATTTTTTGCATCCCTTAGGAGAAATCGTTTCTCCAACTCGTTTCTTTTGGACATTCCCTCTTTCCCTCTTGTACCCTCCACATAAAGCAGCAATTACTTAACGATCGTAATCTCTGAAAAGTTATAGGTAAGTTGTTTTCAGTTGTGGAACTTTTTCCAATTTCAGTTGAGAGTCCTCCCCGGATTTTTTTCTTTAGTTTCTCCCGGATTTCCCGAAGTTGCCATATTTTTTGAGTTGAGTATTTTAAGAATTATCAGTGTCGTGAGGTATATTTCTGCTGAAAAGGGCCACCGAACGCCAATCTCGAGTCGAATTCTAATATATTTGTTATGCTTCGAATCTATTCTAAACTGAATTCGAAGTACAACTATCACGCACAAATTAGCCATCGATATTTTTGTGTATGTTACGAGATGATTAAGAAGTTTTATCGGTACCATAAAGAACGGTTTCTGTGATCATTCTGTAATTACATTAGTCTTCAGGTCACGTCTGAATGAGCCTAACAACAAAACTTGCGAAAATAGGTAGTCGCAAACCCACACCCTTATAGCGGAGAAGCCCTTACAGAATGTTCTGCTCCGTCGGAATCGCAAAATGGTGCATTTGTCTCTATATTCCTGTTCGTTTCCTTCTCCTTCCGCACAATCTTATATCTCACGGGGGCGTGAGGGTCTTTTACGCTACGCACAGCACCGAGCGCAGTAGTGATTTATTTTGACGTCTAAGAATTTGAGATATTTTCAACTTTTTTCCCTCGTCGTTCATATTTTCCGTACCTATATAAAAGTTTATGAATTATTTCTTCCTTTTTTTTAGGCTACCGGGAAAAAATGTGATTCTCGAGAAAATGGATAATTATATCGCTTCATTTATGACGGAAGTATAATAGAGACCGAAACTCGCGATCGTTATTAAATGAGGTGTGCTGGAAAATACGGTAGTTCTGTGAAATTAGTTCTACACCATTTGATGAACATTGAAATTCAGGACTAGAGAGCAACAGCTCGACTTAACTGAGCAAATTATTATTATTATTATCATTAGGTAGGTGCTTCTCGCCGCTCACATTTATTATGTGACGCTCCTAACTGTTATGTGTTGATCTTACATAATCATTATTTACCCTTACTCCCCCAGTATTTGTCCAAATAGATTAGAACAATTTATGGATTGAAAATTTGTGGAGTTCTCGGACCCCTCTAATATTGTGTTGCTCTTTTGCGTCTCCTTTATGAATATTTTTGAATTTAGGAAGTGGGCAACCTGTTCATGCTTCTTGGTAACATTTCTTCCATCGCCTGGAACAACGAGAATTTCCTCATGGTTGCTTGCTTTGATCATATGCAAGGCTGAGCAGAGTAATACACCGGTTCTAGAACAGATTGAAATGTGGACCTCCATAAATGACTCACATGCACCGCGAGGGTTGCGATGAGAATGTTCCATTTTGCGAAGACGTGATTTTACCGTTATTATTTATTATTTCGCAAGACAGTTGAATAAAAACAGGTCCATGTCCCCAGCATCCTAAGATCGAATTTTAATCCGGAACCGGGCTGAATCGTATCTGCTGGATTGTGCCGTCGAAATTTTCGTTTGTGCTGGTCTTCTTCCCCTTGGAACGCTGGGTGCGGCTATGTGCCTGCAAGCGCAAATTTGTAAAGTAAAAGATACTTAATTTGGAAAAATTAAAGACTTCAGTGCCTTCAATTCTTCCAAATTATTAATATTCCGTCGAGTGAAGTTTTATTCTATTGTTTCTTGAAAGAAACTTCTTGGAACATTATGAATGAAATCGTGCTGGAATACGCTGTTGAGTTTTATGTTCATACTGGTCTAGCCGTAGACATGTGAGGTGTCCTCTCATTCAGTTTCTGGTGCGGAAATGGGATGAATCTTGGGCACTAACTTTTCTCTGAATTATGCTATCGAGTTTTTCCTTCACAGAGAACCCTTCACCCTTCAATCCTTGGGAGCTGGAAATATTCAGGAACCAATTTGGAAAATTTGTTAATTCGCGGGATGAACGTGGATACTATCGTTTGTGCTAGGTCTATTCTGGTATCCTGCCCCTGCAATTGTTATCCTCTGTACAGTGAGGGAGAAGATACTCGTTTTCGTAGTTAACGGTCATCCGTAATTCAAGTTATACTCAATGAGTAAAGTAAAAAAAAGAAACACATACAAAATTGACTTTCTCTCTTTCTAGGGTTAAAATCAGTATTGGTTTCCTTTACACACTGCATTCTCCTGTTTTTGAAGTAGGCCTATATGTACACGTTTCAACAATACAATCCTCTGTCTCGAATATTCTTAGGTCGTATTAGTATTAGTTGCACACTTTTCATACAAGATGAAGGATCGAAGCGAGTGTGTAATTTCACAAACAGAGACAAAAATAAGGTGAGTCGACAAACAATCCGATGCAGAGTACTGTCAGAGGATGTGAGTCGACCGATAATTCTAAAATTGTGTAGCACTGGATTTTCAAGGATTTTGAAAAACTTCGGAGCACGAGAATTTCTCGCGAATACTACGAGCTGGCTTGAGTTGTGGAAACGTGTTGTGTGAAAGTTTTATTTTTCCAGCTAAAATAAACTTAAAACTCTTAATTAGTTTACGCGGAAAATGTTGTCGCGTATCCTCGTAGCTTTTTATCATTATGTCGTCTCCCCGAAGCGACTATAAAGTGAAAGTTTACCTTACTGCACCGTTCGCTCTTTAGTTCGACCAAAAGCGTTCGTTGCGTTTCATTCACCCCAACTGCAAACATCACTCGTGGGCTTTTTATTTCGTACTACGTACAGATATACCTTTGAATCTTGAATGATTTCATTCTGTCTACAATACAGACATCGCGTCGCACTCGATTGGAATTCGTGATTAATTCGTGCATACTATTTGTTTATTTGTTTCAGAACGAGAGCATGTCAATTAATGGTAGCGTTTTATCGCCTTCACAAAGGGATTCGAGTTGCATGTCCGAGTTGAAATCGACAACTCGATGTTTGAAAATGCATCTGAACAGTTTGTGGTCCATTTGGTATGGGATCGGCGTTACGGTATTGAATGGATACATCGCGTTCGAATGTTCAAAGCGATTTTTAGGTTGGTCAGTCGTACTACTAGAGAGTATTTTTTTCCTTCGTGAAAATGGCTCCGAATGAATGTTTTGTGATGTTGCAGACTATGCCGATCGATTGCCTGCGGCTGACTCGACAACGTATCAGTGCGAGCTATTTGTTTGTATCGGCCTTACCGGCTTCGCGGTACTCCTTATACCATTTTTCTTCGTGTCCGCACTTTTCAAAGTCGGTAATTTGGCCAACGATGGTTTCAAGCTCGGTCGTAATCTGAGCACGTGTGGCGCAAATTTAGAAAGCAGCATCGTATTCGCCGAGCAGAGTGGTTGTCAGCGCATGTGGCAACATTGTGGCCCAACGGCATCGCTTTTCCATCTGATCATCGCATTTTCGTTACTTATTCCGAAGTTGATTATAGAAGCGCGTTCTATACAGACAAAAATGTTGCCTCTGAGTAAGTATATGTGTTGGTGATGCATGTAGTCGAGCATTATTAACAGAAAATTTGTTCCACATCAGGAAGGACTTGATGAAATTTCGATTTTCGGCTAGACAGGAGGAAGGAACTTTAGGAAAATCCCGATCATCGAGCTACATATTGAATAGAAAACAGGACTTGAATGAGTCTCTTTTGACATGTTTCTAGTCTTTACTCTGCCCTGATCCCTAATTTGAAATTTTTCTAGTGCCCCTCTCCACCCCTGATACTTCGTGGGCGATTCAAAGATTTGCGTGTTCACCCCGCGAGTTCATCTTGCCCAGTTGATGTACTAGCTTTATGCTAGGATTTTACCAGTCCTAAACTAGACCTATAATAGAACGGAGAAGACCCCCCTCCCCCTCCTAAGATTTTACTAATCTTAAACTAGGCTTATGAGCGTAGGCTAATCACCTAAAATACAGTATTTTGTATAAACGGATCTAGTCAGTTTGTACTAGCAAGCTTGGGCATCCTATGTATTGTATTTCTTTTTTGAATTCCCTTTTGAACTAGACCTTAACTAGCTACTGCAAGAGGTTTAGCCTTCTTTATGTTGGCCTAATTGTTCAGTAAACTAGACCAAGAAGGTGGTAGGTCTGAGCACTGGGCTTTTTCTAGACCTGGCTTTAAACTAGGTGTAGGCTTACTAGGATTTTAGCAGTCTTAAACTAATAGGTGTCGAAGACCCTTACCCTAGGATTTTACTAGTCCTAAACTAGACTTACTCTGAACCAAGGAGAGGGGAGGGCGAAAAAGCGGAGCGAGTGAGCCTAAAAGCTATCAGCCTCCGCTCGTTCGCCCTCTAAAAGCTTTTAGCTTGAAATATTTCAAAGTACACTTGCTTGGAATATTATTCCAAAGTAGACTTATACTACACCAACGAGGGGGGTGAAGGAGCAGGGGAAATGAGTCCCTAAAAGCTAATAGCTTGGAATATTTCAAAGTAGGTTTTTACCAGACCAAGGACGGGAGTGAGCTACCTAAAAGCTATCAGCTTAAAATATTTCAAAGTTGACTTATATCAGGTAGTGCCAAGTTTATATACTAGTTTATTCTAGTTTTATGATAGCTTTATATTAGATTTATGCTAGATGTTACCAGTCCTAAACTAGACTTGAACTGTACTAAGAAGGTGGTAGGTCTCAGCACTGGGCTTTTTCCAGACCTGGCTTTGAACTAGGTGTAGGCTTACTAGGATTTTAGCAGCCTCAAACTAGAATTATAATAGATGTAAAACACCCTCCTAAGATTTGAGCGGAACGAATGAGCTACCCAAAAGCTATTGGCTTGGAGTACCCTAACTGAAATTATACACCAAACGCTGATAAAACTGGCCCTCAGATCTATACGTGAGCCGTTCAACCAATTATAAAGCAAACCAGGTTAACAATGAAAACGAAAGAGTGAAAACCTCACGAAAGAACAGGAGACATGAAATATGATCTTTTCCTATTTGGCTCCGCCAGAAGATTGTTTTTTGAGTAGACCAATAGAGATCTATCATTCAAAAGCTCCTTTCGAAAGGCTCTCTCTACGCCATATGGATAGCTCATTCTCTGTTCTCCTGTCAAAATTCTATGGTTACGAGACGTTTGATGGCTTCAAGACCTCTCTTCGGCTTGTTCATTCAGGTTCTGTGTTTTAGTATAGAATGACGTCATCGAGGTGTAGAAAAATAAATGTAATGCAGCCATAAGTAGTTGACCTAATTTTACACAAGATGGGAGTCCTGTTATATGTCCCATGTCTTGTTGACAGAAGCGACTTCAATCCAGTTCGTCTGTTCATCCATCTGAAATAGGTGTTTCATAGCTTTGAAGAGCTGATACTCTGAAGATTATAATAGTCTCTCAGTAGCGCCTCATCTTGGATCATATTATTCCTTCAATTTTGAATTTTCATGTTCTTGTATACTTATTGTACCTATTTCAAAAGTCTTACTTTCTCGGTCTAATCTACATCCTAAATCAAATTATGAGTAGAAAACGTGTGTAGATCGTACGATATTATGATTTTCTAGCAAAATTAAAAACGTTATTATCGAATTCACGCTGGTAGAACGCTCATCCACTTTTGTAAGACCAGCTCGTCAAATTGTTCTTTCATATTTTATATTGTCACAACGTCATCACATTACTTATAAAAGGTCACTTCTTTCACTTACTATGTGGTACGGTTTCATCTTGATTGATGATAGCCAGCAGAAAAAATTGATTCGTACGCGTAATGTTTCGTTATCGGAAAACTCTTTCTTTCGCCTCTTTTTCGTGACAAGCTACACTGTTCGGGGAATTCCCCAACTCGAGCGATAAGTGTACAGAAATCTCTGAAGTGAATTGTAAAAATTTGTGTGAGGGATCTCGAGAGTTTGATCGCGGTGTGTGCATTCTATTTTGTGATTTGAAAAAAAAGTAGAAGAAAATTAATAAAGGATTTAATTTTATCATTGCTATACTCCTACGGTCTCTCGAGGCTCGCTTATACGCGTTTTCAGGAAATTGAAAAACTTTATACGCGTGTAATCGGGCGCGGTGAAGTCGAATCCAGTTGTCTGGAAAGCACCGATGCGCTTAACACATGTTTCTCTTCTACCGTCTCCTCCTTATTTCTTATATCATGACCCGTAGAATTTTTGAAAGATTGAGAAATTTAATGCGACTCAAAAAACCGCCCGTGTTGTAAGGCAGATTTATATTCGAAGGACTGAAAGTACATATTTTGCATATTTTTGACCAACTTGGCATATACGTGGTCGAAGCTCTACGTATTGTCGCGCTATGTTTGAAAGATTTACAAATATTTCACCTACGAAAGAGTTCAACGACCTCAAAAAATAATCCAGAAGCAGGCGCCGGCCTATCTTCTTTACTATTATTATTCTGAAGACTTTTTTTTCTAATGAGATATATATTACTTTCCGCGAATATTTCACGGTTCTACGATCATCAGGTAAATATGAAATAATGCGGGCAGGAAAATAAAAACTACGCCGGTTTCGTTATTGACCGGGCTACCAGTATTTACTCGTGGAACATCTAGGATAGGTTTGTCATATTCGAATGTTAACGCCACGTATTCAGCCTCTCATCTTGCATTAATGATGAGTTTAGGACTTTGAAAGGACCCAATGTATGAATTCACTTTTTGCATAGTGTCCCTTGTGCAATGTTCAACCTATCATAAGTTAGAATGTCTGGGTGATTTCTTTGAAAGAAAATTTTTTCCAATAATCAGACATCAAATTCCCTTTATAATCCATCGTTCACTGAAAAAATAGCCGTGGAACCTATGAGGACAAAATTTAGCGTACATTTCTGTGTGAGTTGCCTTTGCACTCGTACTCGTAATTAACAGAAATTCTATTTCTACTCAATTTTCCGTGTTCTGCTGATTTCGTAATATCTCCTTGATTCTTTTTTTTTTTTCGTCTTTCGCTCTTAAGTAGACGGTCTTTCTCAACAAGCAAGAGTGTAGTTTCAAAAACGTGATAATTCAATTAGAAAATTTTTTAGATGTCTAAAATCCTGAAATAGTCTATTCCAATTTGTACAATGAACGATAATTACCTTACATTAATTCGTCAGGATTTCAACATCGGAATCAATTATTATCGTAAACTTCGATTATTCATACTTTAGTCTCGTCGTCATTTCTTTGATGAGCGAAGACAGTTAATTACTCGTTTTTTTTTAAAGTTCCTCCCTGTAAAATAAAATGCCATCTATATTTCGTTGACGACGTCTGGTGCGGACGATGAATATAGAGGTATTAGTCGTCGTTTATTTGCAATTCATGAATGTTGATGATGTACGCTGGATGAATAACATTATTTTCTTTTCCTTCTCGTCTATGTGTATGTTTTATGTAGATGTTATTACAATCATTTTTTTTTTTGCGAAAAGATGGCGTTGACGAAAAATGGAAGGGAAAGAATATTAGAACCGAGCGACGAGGAAGTTGAGACTGCGTAAAGGAACCGTATATAGGATCAAAAGTTGGTTGTGAACATTTTCTTAATTGCGCGAAATCATTGAAATGAAACGAATATTACTCGTATATATGGAAACAGGAATTCGCGGTACAGGGTGCGGACAAAATACGTGACTAAGTACCGTGTTTTATTCTAACCACATTATACGCGTGCAATTCGTTTTATTAAGTGTTATAAGGTGTAATTGTTGAGAGAATAAAATTGCAAAATTTTAATCCGAGTGGTTTAACTAATTCAAAAAGGGGTGATCGTTTTCTTTTCGCTCGAACTCGGTGGTACGTATTTATGAATCATTCTTTGTTTCTTCTTATTTTCTTCATATTTAGGCTGAAAACTTGACGTTTTGCGTGGTTTTGCTAAGAATTGAAAGTTTTACTAAAAACAAACTACAGGCGCATTTTTGTTAGCGGAACAGTTATATAAATAATAATCGTATACTGAGGGCCGTTAATCAATTCATCTTTCTTTCGTTTACTTTTCTTTTCCAAGTTAAATTCGTCTAGAATTTGATTATTTGAATGTAGTTTAATATCAGTAAGCCTTTACTTGGACGCCAGAGTGTAATAAAACTGAGGACGGCTGCTTCATTATTTAAAAAAAAAACATTTTGGTATTGAAATTTCGATAAACCAGGAATTAAATTGAATATCAGCAGCGCGCGTAGATTTGCACGAAAATTTGATGAATGAAGGTCGACTTTACTGAATAAGCTCACACAATTCTGTCAAGATTATTAATAATTTTCTTCCAAAGGGAGCAGGCGCGGATCTAGAACGTCATTATGAGGGGGGAGGGGGGCTCACGCCAGCGATTCCGCGCAAAAAAATTTTTCGCCTCTCCTCCCCTCGAGAGACCTTTCCCAAGCCTCTAAATTCCCGGTACATTATCATATGAGTATCAAAATACTGGATTTTATTTTGGTATAATTTAGGAATGGGGGGGATTTCCCTCATTCCCCACCCCTTCTCGTAGATCCGCGTCTGAGGAAGTGTGGAAAAAGATCAAGTTGAGAGCAGGGATTCCCGTATTCACGTGCAGGTACGTTGCATCCATGAAGACGTTCATGTCTTGACGACACATATGTTTCAGAAGTTATCAGGAATGGTTTTGAAACTAAATTATACGACTATACGTTGTGGAGAGTTGGGGATGAAAATTATCAGATTAGCGGGGAGAGATGTCTGAAGACATGTTAAGACTCGCAGGTAAGAACGATTCCCTTGATTTTGTCAGATGGTCGCAATGAAACTTGAATCGAGACGAGAATTGGATGTTCAGAGATGAAGAGACGAAAAAAGTAGATATGTATGTAAAACTGAAGAGGAATGCAATGCTACTAACGAGAATTCTAGAAAATTTATTTCTCAAAATTTTGTGCAAAGAATGAAGTCGCATTAGGAGAAATGAAGGGCATTGAATAGACTCACAAGGTAATACACAAAAGGACGATAAGAGAGGAAACGAGGAACACAAGATACGTAACACACGTGTCTTGTGTTTCTCGTTTCTCCCCTTATTATCAAATAGCTCCTACGCATACGAGGACAATACCTATATCTTTAATAAGAGGACGGTCACTTTTCTAGGCAAACTAGAAGTCATGGGGAAAGTTAGCAGTTTTCTTTGGTTGAAGAGAAGTCATGAAATTTTGAAAAAAAAATCGATCTCAGCGACATGCAATCAAGAAAATACTCTGACCAGTAAAACCAAAGAGAATTAAATCTGAATAATTCAAAAAGAATCGAGGAAAGTCTAGGAATTCATTACCAGGTGAAAGTGGTCGCCGCGCTGTTATAAACATCATCTTTGAAACGCAGAATAAGTTTGAGAAGGAATAGATTACTTACGGCGTTATTCCAGCTGAATCTATGATCAGATATAGCTATAACGATAAAAATTCATTACTCAATTGATGAACTAATCTCAAGAAAGTTCTCAATTCTTTCCCAGCAATTTTGAAATCAATACATTTGATAGGAGGCGGCTGCGTGGTGAGAATTGTTGATGAGGTTCGGACAATCCAAGAATAGAAAAATTATTAAACTGTCCGAGTACAAAAAGAAAAACACGTCATCTTGCTACTGCGGTTTTAAGACGGGTCTGTGAATCTGGATCAAGAACAAGAACTTGTAAATCTTACAAATTTTAACAGGGAACCTGTTTTATCGGGGGGGGGGGGGGTGTCCCAGAAAAAATGTCCGCCGTCAGAAGTCCGGGAAGCAACATGACCTTGGGACTTGAAAATCCTATCGTATACAGTATATCCGGCTAAGGTCGAAAATTTTTTCCAAGTCCCACTCCTATCATATATAAAGTTTGGAAGTCGGGGAGTATAGCCTGATCGAAACAGCTCCTCCAAGTAACTAGATATGCAATGCTTCATACACCAACTTACTTAGCCCCTTCAATGAGCCAGGTATGCAATGCTTCAAACACCACCCGTTCAATAAATTCTAAATCCCTTTTGTATCACCTTTCAGCTTTGATAGCCTGATTACAATAGCTATTTCAAGTTACTAGATACGCAATACTTCAAAAACTAATTGGCCTAGCCCCTTCAATGAACCAGATATACAATGTTTCAAACACCATAAGACTCCTAAAACAGGTTCCCGCCGCCTCCCCTCATTTAACTCCGTTGAAGAACCCGTGAGTTGAACGATTTGCTCGTAAGGAGTGAAAATCACAGTCAAAGAGGTGATGATGTATCTGGGCATCTGGTAGAATTCAGAGCTGAGCTTCACGCATTATTTCCTAATGGCCGCGGAGAAGATGAACAGAGTAGTGATCTAGCAGTGTTCCACCTGAGCCGTCTAATGATAAACCAAGGAGGGCCGAAAGAAGCAAAAAGCGCATCGTCGGTCCATCTATTTTGTGCCCCAGTATGAGCCGAATTCATGAAGATGGCCTAAAGAAGGAAAGAATATATGGAAAAGGAGCTACAAAAAGTTGCGCTAAGGTATGTTATGAGGCTTTTTACATATGAGCATGTTTCCCACCAAATCATTTCCTTCCTGTGTAGAGAGCGGTAGTGTCGAAAGCAAAAAAAGACCAACGAGTGATCAAAAGACTTGAGGAGTAGTGTTGGAAGACGTGCGGATGCGCATACAAAACAAGCCAATAGATAGTGGCTAGGAGTTGAGAATTGTTGACTAAACATAAAAAAAGTCCAAGAATGAAACAATCATGACGATTTTTTAATATTTAGGTTATAATTTAGGCCAAATAGAGATTTGTGAACTTGAATCGACAACAAAAACTTGTAATTATATTAACGAGTTATTTACTGTGGCGCACACGGATATTGCACTTTGAAAGTTCACTCCTACACAGCTGTAGGATTGTTGTATTTTTCATCAGCTCGTCTCGTTAGCTACCCTGAATGCATCAGAAATTTTTCCAGCTCATTTTTAACGGTGTTTTCCATTTCAAGTTTTTCAAATATGTACTTTTTCATGTGATCGAAAAACTTATCATTGATGAATTTTCCGAAGTCTTGTTTTCGCACAATCGCAAAACATCCGTTGTACTTGGTGGGTCTACTCGCACCAGAGTACAACCGGTGGCGAGAATGGCCACATATTCTGCCTCGTCCGGGGTCGTATCGTGATGATAATGACCTGCTTCATTTTGATTGAAACTATGAAAGTGACTGACTCTCAAATCTAGACCCTGTAATCAATAGTTTTTTGTGTAAGATAATGGTTCTACCTCCAAGGCTGTTTCAATGGAGCGAAAAGCTTACAGGATCTTTGGACACAAGAGTCCCGAGGGCAGTTAATGGGGCTGACATATCATAAAAGTTCAACCAGTTGTTGAACTTTTCATCCGTGTCGATTGGTGTCTTAGAAAAATATGACATGACGTGTTGCTTTGCCTTACCTTTTTGAAGAACAAACACGCCACCCATACCTAAAATCAAAAAAGCATATTATAAGGAATTGTAGTCGAAATTTTCCGTTTCTTTTTACTTGGAATCAATCATACCTATGACTTTATCCGGAAAAGATTCTGCTAAAGCTAGTCGAATAGGTGTTATAAAATCTTCTTTGCCCGTTCTCTTTTTACAGCACACTTTTACGACCTAAAATTGATTCATACGACGTGTATTAGGCCTATAAAAAGAGCACAAAGCAAATTTTCAAATGCTCGAGTATCTCTTTAAAATACCTTGCAGGTTTCTCCTCGGCTAGAGAACAAGTTCGCCAGTAAACAAGTTCGATATTCACTAGCTGGAAGTATTTCCGTTTGAGGTTTTTGTTTTTCATCTAATTTGCCAATTCTGGTGCCTGATATAATTACTTCATCTTTATTCAATACCATATTGTAGATACCCTGGAATTGAAGATAAATTTCTGTCGAGAGAATATCTGGTTCCTTGCGGGCACTTTTAACGAGGAATTATGCATTAGAGAAAGATTATTACTTCGCAAGCACCCGCGTATGGCCAAGGACCAGCTCCAGCTCCGATGACAAAACATTCTTCATCTCCAACTAATTGGGGCACAGTTCTCAGATCGTATATCTTACTTCGATGCACTAGTGGTAGAAGATATGCTGGACCTCCGACTTCTATTAGAACAGGGTTGCCTCCTAATCCTAGATAGTCATTTAACCAATATGATTTCTATTGTACAAAGGTTTGTCAATTTGGATGACATATTACATAGTGAAAGATAACTAATTATCTATGAAAAAATCAATTTACCTTTAGCGGCCAAGTTGTACGGTTCTTGTGTCAAATTTGGACAGTCGATAACTTCTGTGCTAACTTCTTGAAAATTTTCGCATAGTTTCTTTTTGATGGCTTAAATTGTATGAATTTTGTTAAGTGAGTTATTTCGAATATCGTGATCGTATAAAATAGATTTTTATTCATTACCTACAGCGATTTCTTCTAGTGCAGGTGAATAAAGCGAATGCACCTTAACAGATAGTTTGTTCAAATTTAAGCCTTCAAGACTCATGTTTACGAGTGTGAGCAATGAAAGTCAGAAATGAAGAGAAGTTTTCATTTTCTCTGCATGACTCGAAGAACAATAACGCAATCAGTATCTTTTCTCGCAATGCATTGCTGAAAATTTCGTCCTTGAGACTTAGAGGCGATAAGACGCGGGGAATGATTAACGATGATATGTTCTAACTTACGTATTTCAATTGCAACAATGAGTGCTTATCTTTGACCAGACGACTTTTAATCGAGTTCTATATTTGATGTAAAAATTCTGTTTTTTAATCAAGTGTATGCCAACATCCTTATCAAGTTGACATGAGGTCAGCCTTTCTTAACCTAATGCTCATTGATTTGTCATATGAATCTGTAGGTAGTCATCCCAAGGCCATGGATCGACGCACCCGTGCTGGTATATCAAGTTAAACAGGCATTGACCAAACCAGCCGTTGATGAAGAGCATCAGGGCTAGATGCCGTTTTCTCTACATGGAAAGAATTATTCAATCGACATTATTTCATCAATTGCAAAAGACAATGTAAGAAAGTATTGTCATTTCGGGGCACGATGCGATTATTGAAGAGGCTCCAACTGAACCTTTACCTACAAAACAGAACTTCGAAATTTCCGCTCCTAGTGATCTACAAAGAATCTTTCGCAGACCTCTTTGTACTGTATATGCGCGTAAAAAATATTTCTCGGTTTACGTGCTTGAAATTGCGGCTATTCATTTTATGAGGATAGATGCGCGATGATGTTTTCACCGATGAATGTTTATGAAGAACTTCTTCAATGATGCCAAGCACGTACATAAATACTGTATTCATCTCGACTGAAAAGCTTCGAAAAATAGTGACAGTATGGCGTTATGATTTTACGATCTGTATTAAACATCCTAAAATGACCGCTTTTGTCGGATGACTCGACTCCTATTTACAGCTTCTGCACTCAACGTTTATCTAGAGAAGACGACCAAAATTTTAGATTTCTTTCGCACCGTTGAAATAATTTCGTTTTTACCTCTTTTAATTTTCTTTCTTGTTGTTTTTTTCGCTCGTTGAATGTTAAACGAAAGTACTGAAGAAATTGCTCTTTAGCGTTGAATAATTAAATATCTCGTCCTTTTTTCTGAAAACCGTTAATCGAATTTGTGTACCTTCTTTCGAGTGCGTGCGACAATACGACAAAAACCGTGTCTACGTTTAGTAATAGGAGAATTTCGAGACCCCCCTCTGTATTCGTTAATCCGGATTCATATCTTGATGAATAGCCTGCGGTTGTAATGAAAACGTAAAGCTCTTTGAAATTGAAAATTGTTAGTAGAGCGTTAAAGTAAACATAACCGTTAATGTGGCCAGAAAATGACAGCGTAGACGCTTGCAATTTGAGAGCCCGTGAGCAGGAAACTTTAGGGTCAAGGATTTGAGGAGAGAAAATGCTGAAATCT
This sequence comes from Aspidiotus destructor, assembly GCA_035079395.1. Classification (NCBI taxonomy): domain Eukaryota; kingdom Metazoa; phylum Arthropoda; class Insecta; order Hemiptera; family Diaspididae; genus Aspidiotus; species Aspidiotus destructor. The sequence continues at coordinate 161,468 of JAVHKZ010000003.1, read as the reverse complement.
GAAGCACGTAATAAAGAAACGGCTCGGTTTAAGCTAGCGACGCGACGTATTCGCGGTGTAGTGTAACACTCTAGATGAGGAAGAAGGAAGAGTAATTCGAGTATCAAAGGATGGATTTGGCGTGCATGGGGCGCTTTTTGGTCTATCTTTAATGGTTGGCAATTCTGGAAAGTCATGCATGACTTACTCGTGAAATTCATTTTCGACCGGTGAGCCTTCGTAATGCCTACCAGAAAACATTACCGTATTACTGTCTGGATTATTGCGTAAGCCTGTACGTTGGGCTTTAGGCTGTCGAACTCGATGGTTACAGTGACTTTTGAATTCTCGCGATTTTGTATTTTTGAAAATCTACGCACCCTTGGCTCTACTATTTAAGCTACAAATTTTATTGCTTAATGAAAATGTATACTCGGGAACTTTACTCCCATTTTAAAGTTCGACGATTAGAAGAAGAAGTAGGTTCATTTTATGCGAACTGCAAATCTACAAATCGGACGCTACGGATATTGTACAAAGTTTGCGTAATCGATGCCCGATTAGTAATGAAAAAAGAAAAACAGATTATCTAAACAAAGGTAGATTTTATTTAATTGTGTGAGGAAGAAAATTTCAGGACCAAGGAAAACAACTTGATCAAATGTCTTCTTCATCTTCTAAAATTTATCCATAGAAAAAGTTTTTAACTGGAGGCAAGGCGCCCCTTGATATCTGAGGGTATCACGTCCCAATAGTTGCCCAGCCTCTGACGTTAAGGGTAGTTTTTGTATAGGTTGAGGTCAATCTGGATCAGGTATGTGACCTAAGGTTGGGATGATTGAGTTCATCGGAGGGAATAAAATCACAATTTCACGATTTAGTTCACCCCCCTCCCCGCGCTTATGCCCACCCTAAATCTATCAGAGCAACGTATTCAGAAATTTCTGGGCCTATAACGTCATCTATGTTGATCAAGGTCAATTTGGAGTTAGGGACGTGACCTCAGCGCAGCTACGCCTTTTCCGCTCCTTCTGGTCTGGCCTAGTATTCTTTGGCTTGCGATACAGCGGCGGCGCGAGGTCGTGGCACAGTGGTTCGAGCCACCCTCTCACCAAAAATGGGCGCCAAGAAAAAGAATAGGACATCATAAAAGCTCGTGAAAAAAAAAATCGACTGTTGGGATATTGATTGTTGGTTCTCATCATTTGGACCGAGTGTTGGGATACCGACGATCGATTTTCATCATTTGGGAGCCGAGTGTTGAGGGTATTCCAAGTCGGTTCCCATCATTTGGACCGAATCTTGGGATACCGACAGCCGATTCTCATCATTAAGGCCGAGTGTTTGGATATCAACAGTTGGTTTTCATCATCTGGACTGAGTGTTGAGCTATTGAAAATCGGTTAACCTGGTGTTGGTGAAAACCGAGTCTTGGGGGTAACGACAGTCGGTTCCCATCATTTGGACGGAGTGCTGGGATATCGACAGTCGGTTCTCATCATTAGGACCAAGTGTTAAAGTATCGATAGTTGGTTTTCATCATTTGGGAAAAAACGATCAGTGAAAAATTGTCGAATTCAAAATAATGGAGATGAGGCGGCATTTAAATGAAATTTTAGGCGCCATAACCTTGACGAGCCACAAGCGCTCAAACGTCACGCAGTGCCACTGCCTGCGAGTTCTACTAATTTATGTCCGCACGCCGAGCGGACGAAATATTAGCGGGGAGAAGGGTTGAGCGAAGACTTGAACAATCTGTTCCGTAAAGCCCTGTTTAGTCTTCAAATCCTACTCTTTAATTCTTCTCTTCTTTCTTGCATCAAAAATTTTCCGTTAAGCTTTCGAAAGTACATTCACAATAATTCTGTATTTGTTTGTTTCCTACTACGATTTTACGCGATGTATTTTCAAACTGAGACTTGAAAACAAATTAGAGCTGTAAGCTAGAAGGAGGAGATGACAGAATCTTCCTTGTACATGAGATGAGGTTATGCATGGATTTGAAATGGAATGACTGGGACTTCCAGCTGTACCAAGCTCATGAAAACTACCCCACAGAATATTTGTAGCTTCAAGGCCTTTAGAAACAGAGAAACTTCTAATAATTTTCGGAAAGGTCTTGTGATAACGTAGTTGTTGTCTATGTCGTACGCTTGACGATATCGAACATTTTTTAAAATTTTCTTTATTTCAAACAAATTTTTTGTTCAATAGTTTAATACATATATCATTAGAGAGATGAGCTAATTTCCCTTGCCTCAATTTTAACTTGAAAATTTTTCTTTATTTTGTGTTACAGATGCCATTTGGAAGACTGATTTAGATTTCTTGATACCACACCAGGAAGAGACAGTATCCCTAAATTTTTCCGGTGCCAGTAGTATCGTTGCTTCGGCTATTACTAGCAATCAGCCGAAATCGTTACCATTGTCCGTGACTCCTGGCTTGGAAATACAGATCAGAAGTAAGCACTTGAGCACTACGCTGTTATTGTAAAAATTATTTGCGGTATATTGAAGTATCTTGTTTTAAAAGACTTTTCTCCAATACTGACTCGCTGATAGCGTTAGGCTGTTGATGAATGGAAAATGAATATTTTGGAAAAGAAATTAACAAAAACGACTGCGATCCAAGAAGCCCAATGGGGTATTGGTTTGATGTTTCGATTTCGGAACTAGTCCTAATCCTCTGCATCCGGAGACTCTAAGGAAAATACAAAATCATTGGTTTCTTTTTCCTGACCAGAGAGAGTGTCCCAATGTTCAGAATTGGGCGCCGTTGTTGATGCGTGAGTTAATCGAGGAGAAAGCGTTGTGTTGGAGAGAATGTTTGAGACTTCTCTATTGGGCTGATCATCATCCGGATTTATTCAATTCAGCCAACAACTTTTCGTAGGTCCATATCACCAATTTTCCTCGAAACGAATTTCAAGGCGGAGGCGGTTGGTTCGTTTGTTCTGCGAATCCGCCGGTTCAACTCCTGTTGATAATTTAAAATATAGAATTCATGGATAAAAAATACTCCCTCACCAGTGACCACAATTCACATCGTAATGCGATTAACGTGTCGCGTCACCTTGTAGTCTTTTGATTTATTAGGCTGTGTATTCATATTTATGACAAATTGATATTTGACAGCTTGAGTTATTCATAAACATCCTTCCCTCCAGTTCTCGTGTATGTGTATGTTGCACAATATATGTGAGTATGTGCTCTATACTTCTCATTAACTTACGGCAATTTTTTCCTAATGCTTTCAGATGATACGAATTTTGGTTCAGTATCGATTGAATTTCTGAATTACGCTCTAGCTTTATTCGTTTACTCCATTCGATATCCAGCTGTATTTTGGAATACGAATAAGTATTTCGGAGTACTCTTCTGCCTACAGTTGATGATCAATAGCATACAATGTTTGTTAATACACGCGGGAGTGTGTGTTCTTTACAAGGTAAGATTTTTGGAATTTCGTGACCTAGTCATCGTACGAGCTGTCTTGTAATGCAAACTTCAGTTCAATCGGAGGCCTACGGCGTCGAAAGAACAAAGGGTCGAGCTTGCAGGAAGAAGCTCATTCTTCAGGCTATTGACCAAGGTAAAAGAATTCTTAGCAGCGTAGGGAGACTCGAAATCGACTCGGAATTTGAACCAACGATCTAAGTATTTGGCAAAGAGTGGGTAAAAGAGGAGATGAACGAAACAACAGGCCTCGTCGATGGACCTTGGGTAAGCCGCAGAGGTGGGGGGGGGGGGTTTAGGAGTTCGAATGGCTCTCTTTACTCGCTCAATCTTAATGATGACAAAACTCCTATTGACAACTTTTCAAACCTCTTTAACATGTTTAGGAAAACTGAAGCTGACACTTTTTTCGCCCTACACTGCTTCAGTGCATCATACATCTTAGAATCGTTGGAAGACTTTTCGATCACAACTATCGAGTTACCTTAGTCGGCCTTAGTGATCATTAACCCCTCATCCTTTACCTTCTTCTGCAATCCCTTGATCACGCCACTCACCAATATTATTCATACGAGAGAGGGGGGTGTTGCGGACTATCTCGACGCACTTTTGTTGGATATTACAGCTGGGCCCCATATTTATCGTTAAATCCGCAACCACATTCGCTAGGGCATCACCATTGTTGGAAAGAGGTAGAGCAAATTTCAAACCTTTCTCCAGGAGGTAGGATTCTTCAGCACTGAACTCAACCTGAGAGTGATTAAGGAGCCTAGGCTGAAAATTCTGAACTATGTTACGGCTACTGACACCTTCTTCTGTCCTTGTTTTTTATTGCATTTTTTGAAGTTCAAGAGTCTGCTCAGGTTTTAGTCAATGACTTAAAAAATATTTGATCGGCAAAGTATGACCTAGGTATAGAAAAACTTCGAAAAGTTTTCTAATGTTGAAAAGTATCAATTGGAAATCCGCAAAACTAGTCTACGGGCTTCAGAAAAACAATATCCGAGTTAATGCTGCAAGCGTGGTACTTTCAGCTGTTCAGTATATGTGAATGGGGGCTTCAAATTAGGGTTTTCTGACTACCTTCCTAATTATTACACTCATCAAACAGATCCCACTGTTCTTGATTAATATGTATTTTGACCTGTTGCCTACGTTCAACTGGGCGTAATATACAGTATACTAGGCTCATACTGATTAGGCCTGAACTAGGCTGCAATAGTAGGTTTAGCCTTTATTATACTAAGCGTAATATACACTACACTAGACTACGAAGGAGGGGCGAACGAGCGGAGCAAGTGAGCTCCCGATTGCTAGTTAGCCTGAAATATTGTATTCAAACGCACAAAGACATAAATATAACGTATGATTCAATGATTTTCCATGAAGTGGAGAAATTAACTTGAACTTTTTTCTTGATACTTCTTTTGTAGATACACGTTGTCGGTCCTCAAGAAGTTTTGCCAACAGTTATGAGACTAGGTAAATGGACTTCGCGAGTTGGCACACCATTCATCCTCAACCGAGAAGTAACACTCGCTCTGTACGTAATGTCTGTCGTTTTGGTGCTGGTCTCAAGCTTAGTGCTGTATTTGTACGGTTATGGAAGGTAATTATTCGTTTCTCTTTTCAGCTGAATATGTCATCATTGTGAAGATCTACCAAATTGAAATTTTTTCCAGGTTAAACTCATTCCTAAATCGCGAACGAACGCGTCATGTCATTTCGATGAAGGGCATAGAGTCTGGTCGAACGTGGATGTATTTCACGCATTGCGCGGCACTTTGTATTTTAGTTGCTATCGGAGTTTGCGAAGCGCCGCTGTTGTACGACTTCGTCTTGATTTATCGAAAAAATTTGGATTTCCTCGTTCTAACGATTATTTTGTCCTCCATCCTGCATCTGTTCGTATGGGTGTTGTTATGGTTAATTCTGACGCTGAAACAGCACTGGGATTTCAAGCTTCAAGTGACCGTCGGTCAGGGCAAAGTGCGTTCGGCCCGTTCGATCCGCATGATCACGGACGTTCAACTGGCGTCCGCTAATCAGGACTACACAAATGTACCGTTGCTAGTCATCAATCATGGACGGACGTTCGTCGTTCCAGAATTAAATTCGAAAAAAGCGATAATGACGGTCATACAGAAAACTTCGATGGAAAGAAAGTTGAGACTCGGACAAAGTACGTGAACGCGAACAAACTTTTGTGAGCGGATTCACTCGATTTATCGTATATTCGTTCACGGTAGTGTTGTTCTGGTTTTCTATTTACAGGTTCTAGCAACAGGCAGCTTGATGATGGAGAAGAACAAATTTACTGGCTTCGACCTAAATCGCGTACACCACGTCACTCACCCGATTCGTCTAGTTCGGAGCCGCGGTTTGGGTGGTTTTCGAGAAAGAAACACGAAAAGCTATCCGTTGAAGAAATGGCGATGTTACCGTGAGTTTTCGACAAATTATCTACATCAAAGGAAATTTTTAATCCATATCATCGCCCCGTGGAACGTATGAAAAAAATGTGGGAACAAACTTCGACCTCGTTGCATTTCGATAAACCAGTCACAATTTATAGATAAAGACAAAGAGTTCCGATTGAGTGTTTTCTGTGGTGCTAGCGAACCTCTTGATTCTCACAACCGACCGCAAGAAAAATTTATAGGAAACAAAGATCATCGTGTTATTGATTGCGAATTAGAAGTTTTTTATCCACCACAAGTTTGTGAACGAGAACTATTCTTCATTCATAGGTGATTTCGTTTTTATCTTCGCGGCTCCGGTAAACGGTACCACCCAATTCAAACCTAACCGCTTCGTTTCACGTTCCTTGGACATCATCGAATACTGGAGACTGGAAATTCCCTGTCTACGGTCGAAAACCTCTTTCCTGAACTTACTCTCCTGTCGGCTATCGAATACGCCTTCCTAAAAATATCAGAGGTCAACGTCCACCATAATATCATGTAAAAATTTGAGAATGCCTCTCTTCCAACGTCTACACCCTCAATGATGAAACTTTCAAGTTTACTGAGGATACAGTTCCTATTGGCTTTCCTGCGGGTTTTGTTATGAGGGATCTCTTCATGGGTCTCTTCCAAGGGATTCTCCCTCATAATTAGACACGTCATTTATTGGCATCGTGTGCCTTCGGTACGGTCCTGGAGATGCCTTGCACAAGTTCTTTTCGTCCCTGAATATCACTTGACCCAGTATCAAATTCACCTGAGGAATCAGGTAGTCAGCAATTAATTTTCTTCTCTCTCTTCCCATCAGCGCGACTGTAGTATCTACAGAAAGTCTACATCCACTGAATATTATATTGATTCCTGCCTCTGCTGATACATCACTTCGTGTCCCCTCATCTCAGTCATGCACCCGCCCGCTTCGAATTAAGGCTGATAATAGCTTTGGCCGGTTGGAATAACATCAACTTTAATGTCGATCTTATGGTCAAAAAGAAGCTTACGACCAAGAGCCTCAGCAAATTGACGTCCTTATACTGTATAGGCAAACTTCCCTCTCCCTTCAAAAACTTGAAATTGATACGCTTTCCCTGTTCGGAAATGTTTTGTAAGGCTTGGCTAAGTCCTGAAACCTCAAAGATTTGAACTCGGCTATTCTTAAGCTCTCTTGGGTTTGTTCAGAGATCGACTTCAATGAATGAAGAGGGAAGGAAACACAGGAATGTAATTACCTCCTCCTTTATAGCTATGGATTGTACCTTCGAGGAGTCTATCCTTTTCAGCGTTATGTTATCGATTATCTTGTCTTGATTGCCCGGCGCTTTACAAAGAGGAGACTGAAAGAAACTTCTTCGTTGGATTCAATGACCACAAAATAGTGTTTGACACCAATCTCAAAACTAGACAGCATACCTTCGCGTCGCCGAGCCTCTGTTTAAAGCTGATCATTATTTCCATGTCAGTGAATGCCGCCCCATCTGGGTTGAACGAATCCTTATCTGAAGATTTCGTTGTCGGAGAGCAATTGTACCACTTTTTGACTTCTATAATGTCCGAGCCTGATTCAGCTCTCGGCAGAGATTAGATAGAATCTAAAACTTTTCAAGTCCTTCCGATGTAGGGATTTTCGCGAACAACCTCTCCCAGTCTCCCAAGACGTTGTCTTTATTCAGACACTGGCTTTTTCCCAGAAATGTGCCCCTTTCAGAAGCAACAGCGAGTTCCTCACGAAGTGAAGTTCAAACTTATCCGGGTGAAGACTTTTGGATTGTGTTTCCAATACTTTCATGAAAAATTAGAAAAAAAGTATTCACCAACTTGATTGATTTTCACATTTCAGGAAACATAAGAAGAGAAATGGCCTGGGTGGCGAAGACGATGGCGATTACGTTCGACTGCGCGAAATTTCAGGTGCGGGAACAGTCTCCTCTTCGTCCAAAAACGATCATCATGATGATACAGCGTCCGAAGACAATAAGGTAGTTAGAAGTATTAGGAGAAGAGGGAAACTGATAATTATGTATGGTTATTTGGGCGACAGCGACAAAAGCTTTATTCGTGTGATTTGGTTTTGTAACCTCGTTTTCTTCCTTTCATTTTGTCTGTTTAGTTATTAGAGTCAGTGCGCAACGATCGAATCACGTATGCGAGCGTCAATAAAGATTTGTTGAATCCTGTTCTACGAGAATACGAAGATCCTAGTCCCTTATTGACACCCGAGCCGCAAGACCACGATGATTTACCTCCTCCTCCACCGGAGTTATCTGTTGACCTGAATAATTGTATACGTAATAGTATACATCAAGTGAGTGAACGTTCCTTGAAAAATATCTTAGTGAATTCTTCGAACTTTAATTAAATGATCTCAGGTTAACACTTCTACTTTATTAGTTAGCTTACAACGGTACTTTTGGGTGTTATCCCTGTCCTGTTGCATCGCTATTGAAGAACAAGGCCTCAGACATCAGGCTTTATAGGATAACACTGTAATTTGATTAGCTATGACAATATTGAGTCGTAATTGGTTCATCCGCCTATGCGCTGCTACCAGGTTTGCTGTTATATCTTATTGGTCGGTTCTATTATTTTTATCTCTTCCAATCACTGAGCTGATTAATTTTCCACTGTCACACAAGAGGCTGGCTCTTCTACTCTTTGCCTCTGCAATCTCTATTTGTTTCCATAGTTTGCATCTCTTCATGCGGTTTTCTACGTGTACGACCTCAAGTATTCCTTCACCGTTGTGGTATTCTTCATTGTAGTGATGACCGAACAGTGGCTCACGATCTTTGTTTTCCGTTGATACTACGTGCTTCTTCCGTTCGAGCTTTTTTTTTTTTACCTTTTCCTCCGTCTGATCGTTGCTCATTATCTTCGCCATGGGTGGGTTGTTATGGATGCCCACGTTTACACCATAACCACTAAATGCTTTCATAACCTTGTTTGTGTACTTTCTATCTGTAGTACTGATTTAGAGTACTTTCTCTCCGTGCTGTCACGGAGTACTTTCTTTGCTTCCATTTTTCCGAGGGCTCTCTCGACCACGCCTCGAAAAATCACCGCGAAGCTACTCCACTCTCAAGGGTAAGGCCAGCGTCTCAATCGTCTGGAAGAAATAGAAACAGTCAAATACCTACCATCATATTGACCAACACCATTCTCTGAACGATATGAAAGCAACATACTTCAATCCAATAGTCCCCTTACATATTAAATTACTCACCCGACGTAAATTCATGACTAATCTTGATTCATTCATTATCCTAAGCTTACTCTTCAAAAACTTTTCTCCGTTTTTCCCTGTAGTGGCCAATGATGATACGCTAGACGTATCAAAACCGGTCGCGCTGCTTGAACTTATCAAGTGAAATTGTGTCATACTTTTATTTATATTTTTGTTTATTTAAATTTCATTGTAACTTCTGACCTCAAAATTATTTGTGACTCGGTGTTTTGAAGTTACGTCCCTATGTGTTTTTCCTCACCATCATTACAATTTGATTCTTACCCATGAGGATAAAATAGAATTGTCCTACAGTATCCGCATTCTGCTGCAATCTGCTTCACTTCTTTTCTCTTCATTCTTCTTTAAGAAAGAAATTATACTCGATAGCAGTAGTTTTGGATTATCGCCAACTTGCACCTGACGTGGTAGTAAGAGTCGTTTGGAGTGATGGCGTCGGTGTTCGTTGGCTTCTTATAGATTTTGTATACTATCCTGTTGTTGTTCGCCATTGTCCAAGTTAGATTCAAATAAGTGTCGGTCTCATCACCCTTCTCCGCTGTAAATTTTAGGCTCTCATTGTTTTTCTCAAGTTCTTCCAAAAGGATCAAGCTTTAAAATTTCTTCAAGACTCATTTTTCCTTGTAAGATACGGTCAACCCCTCTCAAATTCATTCATGTTTCAAGTTGGCTCTCATTTACCACTTCTTGACTGCGGCTAATCACCAGAGTTACCTTGATCGAAATGTTTTGGCGCAGATATCACAACTTATTGATTTTTTAGACCTTCTCGTGACAAACTTTATTCTTTTCAGGATCTGTCAAAGTGTCTTCAAAGAACAGATTCGGGTATGCCTCACGAAGAAATACCGTCACATTCCGATTCCGAGGTTTCCGGGGATTCGCCGCCTGATCCAACGTGCTCGAACAGTGAAACATCAAGCGGTGTGCATTCCAATTCAAGCCGCGAATCTGGTACCAATAAAATCCTCGACCATCAAATGGTCAGCGGAACGTCTACGTTGTTCAATGAAACGTTGAAGATTCACCCGCAACAGTGGATTCAGCGTAATGTAGTTCACTCTCCTCCACATTATAACAACGCTCGCGTCTACAAACCGCAACAACATTACGTCGTAGCGAACAAGACGCCGGTGATAAATGAGGTTGTCGAGGAGAACACGGTGGTGATTCGGAGGAAAAATTCGACCTGCGCGAAATCGCCCGTTAGTCCGGAAGCTGCTACGGATCGATTTAGTAGATCAACCAACATGAGACTGACCTCCTTTATCGAGCCCCATCAGACTGAGTTAGCAAAGTCGTCAGCTACCTTGCCACTCTATCCTTCTGCGCAACCAGTCAATGTGAATCATCCGCACTGCTCGACAATGCCGCTGCCGGTGACCAACGTTGGTTGTAATGCGTTAAATAACGGAGGAAGTTGTGGTTCGTTTCCACGACCGCACACGACTATACCGACGCACCATAACGGCGTACGTTTTTGCGGACCGTCTACGAATAACGCCGTGTACGCCAAATTCCCGTTACCTCCACAATTCGGTTACCTGGGCAGAGTCGAACAGTCTCCGGTCTGCCCTTTGAAAACTAGTCATCACACGTTTCCGCAATTGCCCATTCATCCGGCCAAATTTCATATTCAAAGAAACGCTGAACGGGACTCGGCTAATTTCTCGATCGGCTCCAGTGGCGATTCGGACGTGTGTAATGGGGGAGTTGTTCCCTCATGATTCTCAGCCTCTTTCGAGTGTTCCTCCTTATCGTAATTACTTTATGACTTCAAATTATGTAAGCATTTCTGCGGCTTTATTTTAGTTCGAGTAATTGTTACTTCCTCATATTCAACGTAGGTCCATAAAATAATGTTATTATTCCTAATGTGGTGCGTAGCATCGTCATAAAATTTACGTTCATTATTTTGCTTCGTCCAAGACTACAAAAAGTAGTTCAAGTTTACAAGTTACCGACTTCGTTGCAAGCAAGAGAGAAATAGTCAAATTTAATGACAAGCGATAATTGTTCATTTGTAGTCTTGAATTTACTTGCGTTCAGTAACATGATACATAAAATTCAATCGTACCTGATTGCATTTGATTTTGCTTCGTTTTCAATATTGTTAGTAGGTAGTATTTTTTATTCATACTCTCATAAAAATTACTATTATCATTATTATGTATACTCTTATCAATCTTATTATTATCTTCATCATTCTTAGTATTACCTTAAATCAAAAAAATTCTTCTCTTGCTCTTTCAATTTGCCATACGCTATTTGGTAAGTCTTAGAACAAAATATCTTCATTATGAAAAGAGATATTGTTTCTGTGAATTGATTTCCGAACGCTGATTAAAAATAAGAACTTAGAAAACAATATTTATAAGTTCGTCTTTTCGATAAAGAATGTCAATAATATCTTCCATTAATTTAAAATATCTTCATCTTATGAATGAGGTAATTAGCCCTCATCAGTCTTCCACAAAAATTCGAACCATTCAACCAGCAGTACGTTATTCATCACCGAATCCCGGCAAGTAAATAATAATAAGAGGGCTCGATCAAAATGCCTTCGCGCATTACAACGACAATAAAATTCTGAAAATGAGTTTTTTTATAATGATTTTTGATTTTATATTTTTATAAAAGATTTTTATGTTTTACGTGTTCAAGATCCTTTTCATTTTTTTATTTTATTCTCTTTTAATCACTCATTTTGAGGAACATTTTTATCCATCAAAATTTCAATTCTAGATCGGGACGCAAAGAGACAAATTCTTTTTAAAAATTTTATTACGTCCTTTTAAAAACTTATTTTCACTGCTTGTTTGAAAAGAAGTGAGTATTGTGAATGTAAGATCCGTTATAGTATTTTATAAATATTATAAGTGGAACGCTCCAAAATTATGTACTACTGATGTCATATTTCATCATTATTTGTATCTTCATTCATAAATGCTTATCTACTTTATAAGTGTAAGAGTTTTTTCAGTCATGATTCCTCGAGTTGTAACAGTAAGTTTACCATAACGTAGTATACTTTGTGAAAACCATTATTCATCCTGTTATTTATTCATTACTCCCATCAGCACTTCATTTGCTTTATTTGCTAATATTTTCCGACCCTTACCCAATGCAGTATTGATATTGAATAGGTAATCATAAAGTATAACTTCAAATCTCTTGTTTTTTTTACTGCGAGCCTGATATTTTTTTTCTATTTTTTTTTTTTAAAGCTTGATCTCATTGCAAGTTAAGGGAAGAAACTTGTTGACTTGTTTTTTTTTTTCTTATTGTTGAAGATTGTAAGGTTAATGTTTAGATTAATGCCAACTTTCGCTGAATTACTTTTTTATGTTTTCTTCTATTTGGTGTATGTAAATAATTAAGACTGATTAGAATTTTTTCTGTATTTTTTCTTTTTGTTTTTCAAAATTGGCAAAATAGATGTTTTTATTTCATTGTAACTTTGTTTATGGTCATTTTATATTTTAATTTCCTACTTATATTATCGTGTTTCATTTCTTTTCAATTTTACATATCAAAAATAGCTTTTGTAACCATATCTGCTATCAATTTTGATATTTGCTCGAAAGAAGAATAGAAAATCATCTTTGTTGGTGCAAGTTTCTTGGAACTGTAATTTTGACTGATACGCTTCCAGACTACCCAAGAATCAATAAATCAATTCATTGTGAGAGCCTCTAGTCATATATTCTCGAGTTTATTCAATTTTGGGTGAAGGCATTGGTTGCTGCATTCATCAATTTTTATTGAATGAAATACATAGCATGACCATGAGTGGCGGAATAGGGGGCAACTTGCCGCCCAGACAAGAAGTGGGAGGGGAACCACCTCCCCCTCATAAGTGACTGCAAAAAATTAAAAGGTGATACTATTGCAAAAAGTTCTGAATTTTTTTTCTTAATTTTTGATCCCCTTGAGAAAAATTTACTCCGCCACCCATAAGCATGACAAATTGAATTTATGAAGCAGAAAACTATAAAAGGAAGGATGGTTTGCAGCCACATGAGATTACCGTAGCAGGAGTGTTGTGTGTATAAATGCGTTACTAGACAGAGAATGCAATCACAATCTTTGCAATCAAAAACAGTTTTCCCTGTAGCCTGAGCAGAGGCGAATTGAGCCGCTGCAGGCGGTTCAAAACCTTCCGCCTCATTTTGTGTCTTCTCCAAGGCGTTGGGTAAATTTTGCTGCCAAACACTCGGCTCTCTACTTCGGCCCGGGCTAATTATCACTTAGCGTTATCTTTAACACAATAGAGATCTAAGATACATGTGAACGTCAACGAGAGAGTAGATACACCCATTCCACGTATGTCTATGTTAAAGAGCTGCACAAACGACGCCAGCAAATAAGTAGTGACTAAGTTTTGAGAATCGCTGATGAGATTCTAGCAGCCCACAAAGGAAAGATAGAAACATTACCTTGGTAGTTCATTATTATTAGATCGAATACAGATTGATAAATCTGGATGAAGACAAGAGCTTGTCAATCTTATACCTATTCTTCATTAATGAACTGTCAATTATGGCACACATACGCCGCATATAAAAAATGTTCATTGTACCAACTTTTAACCCCAAACAGCTATAAGATTGTTATATTTTTCATCAGCTTATCTCGTTAGCCACAGTGATTCATTATCAACAAAAATTGTTCCATGCTTCTTTTCTGGCTATCTGGGCTGTAGAGAGAGGGGTAATTTGGTATCTTTGTTCCCGGGTGCGGTTTCTAATGGGGTACGCAGGGTTCACCATTTTTTTTTCTTCCTCTAAAAGAAGAAAAAAGAAGTAAAGTTAATTGGAAGCAAGCGAGTGGAAACTTTAGAGGGGTCTCACTTCAATTTCTCCCAGATCCGGACATCCTCTCGACGGCCCTGCTGATGGTAATGTGATCAACTTCAACGTTTTCAAATATGAAAAAAAAAATTCTTATTTATTCAAAAATCTCATCATTGGTGAATTTTCTAAATTATTATTTTCGAACGAACACAAACCATCGTTAATGTACAAGTTCGTTTTGATTACCATCACACCACATTAAGAACCATTGCTCCAACTAAAGGAATTCCGATAAAACTTGAAAAATATATTATTCCGCGTTCACGTGATCCAAATGAGCGATAAAATGGTTATAGTATTGAAAGTAATATTCTTTGAGTCATGAGGTTAATCCTTTCCAAAGCTCGTTGAAACTTGCGGCGGGTCTACTCGCGCCAGAGTACATCCGGTGGTTAGAAAGGCCACATATTCTGCCTCGTCCGGGGTTGTATCGTGATGATAATGACCTGCTTCAGTTTTATTGAAACTATGAAAATGGCTGACTCTCAAATCTAGACCCTGTAATAAACAGTTTTCCGAGTAAATAATGGTTCAGCCTTCGAGGCTCTTTCAACACAGTAAAACGCTTACAGGATCTTTAGACACAAGAGTCCCGACGGCAGTCAATGGGGCTGACATATTAAAGAAGTTCAACCAGTTGTTCAACTTTTCATCCGTGTCAATTGGTGTCTCAGAAAAATCTGACATGACGTGTTGCTTTGCCTTACCTTTTTGAAGAACAAACACGCCACCCATACCTAAAATCAAAAAAGCATATTATAAGGAATTGTAGTCGAAATTTTCCGTTTCTTTTTACTTGGAATCAATCATACCTATGACTTTATCCGGAAAAGATTCTGCTAAAGCTAGTCGAATAGGTGTTATAAAATCTTCTTTACCCGTTCTCTTTTTACAGCACACTTTTACGACCTAAAATTGGTTCAAACGACGTGTATGTAAAAAACGCCCGAAGCAAATCTTTGTACGCTCGAGCATCTCTTTTTAGAATACCTTGCAGGTTTCACCTCGGCTAGAGAACAAGTTCGCCAGTAAACAGGTTCGATATTCACTAGCTGGAAGTATTTCCGTTTGAAGTTTTTGTTTTTCATCTATTTTGCCAATTCTGGTGCCTGGTGTGATTATCTCGTCTTTATTCAAAACCATATTATAGACACCCTAGAATAAAAGAAGATTATGATATAGAAATCACGGACGTAATTTCAAATACTTCTAAAAAGCAATTATCCTACTTCGCAATTCACACCCGTGTATGGCCAAGGACCAGCTCCAGCTCCGATGACGAAACATTCCTCATCTCCGACTAACTGGGGCACAGTTCTCAGATCGTATATCTTCTTTCGATCCACTAATGGTAAAAGATATGCTGGACCTCCTACTTCTATTACGACAGGATTGCCTCCTAATCCTAAATAGGAATTTGACCAATATGATTTCTATTGTTCAAAGGTTTGTTAATTTGGATGACATATTATTTGGTGATGAATAACCAATTATCTATGGGAAAATCTACCGTATTTCCGGGAATATAACCCGCACCCTTTTTTCATTTTTGAAATTTTTCAAAACCTGAGTGCGGGTTATATGAAAGGACTTCTTTTTCCTCATTTATCTGGAAATAGGCTTCTCCTTTATCGTTCTTATTGCAGTCCGCTTATTCATCTCATACATGGCCTATGAATTGACTTCTATGGTATTAAGCCAAGTTCCTCAGGACGACAAATAAAATTTATGTAATTGTATTTCATGTGACGAAAGTATACCTAGCTTTAAATTTTTCCCCCTTTTTTACTGCAAAATATGTTGTAACTTACGTGCATAATAGACAAAAAATTACCATTTGAATGTAAATTTTGGTGCGGCTTATACAGTATAGCCTACGTGGGAATTTTTTTTGCCTGCGGGTTATATTCCCGAAAATACGGTATTTACCTTTAGCGGCTAAGTTGTACGGTTCCTGGGTCAAATTTGGACAGTCGGTAACTTCTGTGCTAACTTCTTGAAAATTTTCGCATAGTTTTTTTTTGAGGGCTAAAATTATAGACGTGACTATTTCAAATATGTATACCTCATATTGTGATCGTAAAAAATTGATTTTCATTCATTACCTGCGGCAATTTCTTCTAACGGAGGTGAATCGAGCACATGCAACTTGACCGGTAGTTCGTTTAAATCTAAACTTTCAATACTCATGTTTTCAAGCGTAAGCAACCACTTTTTGAATTGAATGAAAGTTAGAAATGAAGAGCAGTTCTCATTTTCTCTGCATGAGTCAAAGAATAATAACGCAATCAGTATCTATTCTTACAAATCATTACCGAAAATTTTGAACTTGAGATTTTGTGAGTGGCGATAAGATCGCGGGGACGAACAACTGACTGATAAGTACTCGAACTGCGGGTGAGTACTTATTTTTCTTACTGCGAGTCATGATAAGAAACCAGCAATTCATGAGGTTTGTATGACGTAAACAGTAGTGCTGTGTGCACAAACCTGTACCTATCAATTATTACGCATCATCTGAAGCGTATAAACGAGGTTATATTTCATCATTAAAAGTCAAGTCTTGTCGAGGCAGTGGTCACTAAGCTGCGCTGTCTTCCTACCGTGATACTCGTATTCTACATTTCATGTTGTTTTTATCAAACAATATTCTAACGATATTCTAACGTAAAGATGCCCAGAACTACTCTTGGTTGAATCAAGATTTTTGATGATGTGATGAAAGCACAAATACTGTACTGTACATACACTAATTTGTGTTTTATGCGTGTTGATCTACTGTTATCTTGCAAGCATCTTCAAAAAAAAAATCCCCATCTTGGTGTAGAGGTTTTAAGCCTGTAGCTGTGAAGCCCCGTTTTTCTTTTCTCAATGTCTGTATGGTTATAAAAAATAGTACAATTTTCTATTCTTGACAGTAGGTCAAAATGCTTTTTTCAAATTTTTTTCAAAAAACTCTTTTTTTGAATTTTTTCCAAAATTTCCTACTGGACCGGTGACCAGATCGGTGACTGGATCGGTGTCCGGATCGGTTCCCGAGTTGTTGTCCTTTTTTTTCAAATTTTTCCAAAAAAATCTTTTTTTGAATTTTTTTCAAAATTTCCATTTCTATCGGTGTCCAGGCCGGTGACCGGATCGGTTTCCGGGATGGTATCCTTTTTTTTTTTTTTCAGATTTTTTCAGAAAAACCTATCTTCAATTCTTCCAAAATTTTTATTTACATTGGTGTCCGGACCGGTGACCGGATCGGTTCCCGGGTTGGTGTCCTTTTATTTTCAAATCTGTTCAAAAATAGTACATTTTGTATCGAGTGGCGAAAACAAGCAATATTGGAACAAGCGAAGAGTAGCCGCTCGAGCGAAGCGAGTGCGGATAGTGAGCGAGTTACAATATTGTTTTTCGACACGAATTACAAACAGTACTTTTTATAATACATGAAGCAAAATTAGACTCTCAAAAGTAGAATTTGTTATAGTTTTGATGTTCAATTATTGTTTAAATGGCACCACTGACGCGATTTTCAATACGGGTAAAACACTTTCGCCACGGGAAAAACATTTTCGCCACGGTTCTGATAACGGCGAGTTTCGCTTCAAAAAACAAACACAATACGCGGCACTTTCGCTGCATGTATTATAAAAAATCTTTTTTTGATTTCTATTCAAAATTTCAATTTCTATCAGTGTCCAGACCGGTGACCGGATCGGTTTCCGGGTTGGTGTCCTTTTATCTTCAAATCTGTTCAAAAAATCTTTTTTTGATTTCTATTCAAAATTTCCATTTCTATCGGTGTCCAGACCGGTGACCGGATCGGTGCCCGCATCGGTTTCCGGGATGGTGTATTTTTTTCAAATTTTTTCAGAAAAATCTTTTTTCAATTTTTTTCAGAATTTTCATTTTTAATGGTGTCCGGACCGGTGACCGGATCGGTGACCGGATCGGTTTCCCGGGTGGTGTCTTCTTTTTTAATTCTTTCAAAAAATCTTCTTGGATTTTTTTGGAAATCTTCATTTTCAATGGTGTCCGAACCGGTGACCGGATCGGTGCCCGGATTGGTGCCCGGGTTGGTGTCCTTTTTTTTTCAAATTTTTTCAAAAAAATCTTTTTTTGATTTTTTTTCAAAATTTCCATTTTTATCCGTGTCCAGACCGGTGACCGGATCGGTGCCCGCATCGGTTTCCGGGATGGTGTATTTTTTTTCAAATTTTTTCAGAAAAATCTTTTTTCAACTTCTTCAAAATATTCATTTTTATCGGTGTCCGGAATGGTGTCCGGATCGGTTTTTTTTTAAATTTTTTCAAAAAAATATTTTTCTGAATTTTCTTCAAAATTTCCATTTTTATCGATGTTCGGACCCGTGACCGGATCGGTGCCCGGATCGGTTTTTTTTCAAATTTGTTCAAAAGAATATTTCCTCAATTTTCTTCAAAATTTCCATTTTTATCGATGTTCGGACCCGTGACCGAATCGGTTTTTTTTTCAAATTTTTTCAAAAATATATTTTTCCGAATTTTCTTTAAAATTTCCATTTTTATCGGTGTCCGGACCCGTGACCGGATCGGTGCCCGGATCGGTTTTTTTAAAAATTTTTTCATAAAAATCTTTTTTTGAATTTTTTTCAAAATCTTCATTTTTCATTATTGACCGGACCCGTGATCGTATCGGTGTCCGGTTCGGTGACCGGATCGGTGCCCGGACTGGTGCCCGGATCGGGTGAATTTTTTCATCAAAATCTTTTTTTGAATTTTTTTCAAAATCTTCATTTTTCATTATTGACCGGACCGGTGATTGTATTGGTGTCCGGACCGGTGACCGGATCGGTGCCCGGATCGGTTTTTTTTTCAAATTTTTTCAAAAAAATATTTTTCTGAATTTTCTTCAAAATTTCCATTTTTATCGATGTCCGGACCCGTGATCCTATCGGTGCCCGGATCGGTATTTTTTCAAATTTTTTCCGTGACCGGATCGGGGCCCGGATCGGTTTTTTTTTAAATTTTTTCATAAAATCTTTCTTTGAATTTTTTTCAAAATCTTCATTTTTCATTATTGACCGGACCGGTAATCGTATCGGTGTCCGGTCCGGTGACCGGATCGGTGCCCGGATCGGTTTTTTTTCAAATTTTTTTAAAAAAATATTTTTCTGAATTTTCTTCAAAATTTCCATTTTTATCGATGTCCGGACCCGTGATCGTATCCGTGCCCGGATCGGTATTTTTTCAAATTTTTTCAAAAAAATATTATTCTGAATTTTCTTCAAAAATTTCCATTTTTATCGATGTTCGGACGCGTGACCGGATCGGTGCCCGGATCGGTGCCCGGATCGGTGCCCGGATCGGTATTTTTTCAAATTTTTTCAAAAAAATATTATTCTGAATTTTCTTTAAAATTTCCATTTTTATCGATGTCCGGACCCGTGACCGGATCGGTGCCCGGATCGGTTTTTTTTTAAATTTTTTCAAAAAAATATTATTCTGAATTTCACTCAAAATTTCCATTTTTATCGATGTCCGGACCCGTGACCGGATCGGTGCCCGGGTCAGTATTTTTTCAAATTTTTTCAAAAAAATATTATTCTGAATTTTCTTTAAAATTTCCATTTTTATCGATGTCCGGACCCGTGACCGGATCGGTGCCCGGATCGGTTTTTTTTTAAATTTTTTCAAAAAAATATCATTCTGAATTTCTTCAAAATTTCCATTTTTATCGATGTCCGGACCCGTGACCGGATCGGTGCCCAGATCGTTTTTTTTTTAAATTTTTTCAAAAAAATATTATTCTGAATTTCACTCAAAATTTCCATTTTTATCGATGTCCGGACCCGTGACCGGATCGGTGCCCGGATCGGTGCCCGGATCGGTATTTTTTCAAAAAATATTATTCTGAATTTTCTTTAAAATTTCCATTTTTATCGATGTCCGGACCCGTGACCGGATCGGTGCCCGGATCGGTTTTTTTTCAAATTTTTTTGGAAAATATTTTTTTTGAATTTTTTCTAAATTTCCATTTCTATCCATGTTCGGACCCATGACCGGATCGGTGCCCGGATCGGTTTTTTTTCAAATTTGTTCAAAAAAATATTTTCCTGAATTTTCTTCAAAATTTCCATTTTTATCGATGTTCGGACCCCTGACCGGATCGGTTTTTTTTTCAAATTTTTTCAAAAAAATATTTTTCCGAATTTTCTTCAAAATTTCCATTTTTATCGGTGTCCGGACCCGTGACCGGATCGGGGCCCGGATCGGTTTTATTTTAAATTTTTTCATAAAATCTTTCTTTGAATTTTTTTCAAAATCTTCATTTTTCATTATTGACCGGACCGGTAATCGTATCGGTGTCCGGTCCGGTGACCGGATCGGTGCCCGGATCGGTTTTTTTTCAAATTTTTTCAAAAAAATATTTTTCTGAATTTTCTTCAAAATTTCCATTTTTATCGATGTCCGGACCCGTGATCGTATCCGTGCCCGGATCGGTATTTTTTCAAATTTTTTCAAAAAAATATTATTCTGAATTTTCTTCAAAAATTTCCATTTTTATCGATGTTCGGACGCGTGACCGGATCGGTGCCCGGATCGGTGCCCGGATCGGTGCCCGGATCGGTGCCCGGATCGGTGCCCGGATCGGTATTTTTTCAAATTTTTTCAAAAAAATATTATTCTGAATTTTCTTTAAAATTTCCATTTTTATCGATGTCCGGACCCGTGACCGGATCGGTGCCCGGATCGGTTTTTTTTTAAATTTTTTCAAAAAAATATTATTCTGAATTTCACTCAAAATTTCCATTTTTATCGATGTCCGGACCCGTGACCGGATCGGTGCCCGGATCAGTATTTTTTCAAATTTTTTCAAAAAAATATTATTCTGAATTTTCTTTAAAATTTCCATTTTTATCGATGTCCGGACCCGTGACCGGATCGGTGCCCGGATCGGTTTTTTTTTAAATTTTTTCAAAAAAATATCATTCTGAATTTCTTCAAAATTTCCATTTTTATCGATGTCCGGACCCGTGACCGGATCGGTGCCCAGATCGGTTTTTTTTTAAATTTTTTCAAAAAAATATTATTCTGAATTTCACTCAAAATTTCCATTTTTATCGATGTCCGGACCCGTGACCGGATCGGTGCCCGGATCGGTGCCCGGATCGGTATTTTTTCAAATTTTTTCAAAAAAATATTATTCTGAATTTTCTTTAAAATTTCCATTTTTATCGATGTCCGGACCCGTGACCGGATCGGTGCCCGGATCGGTTTTTTTTCAAATTTTTTTGGAAAATATTTTTTTTGAATTTTTTCTAAATTTCCATTTCTATCCATGTTCGGACCCATGACCGGATCGGTGCCCGGATCGGTTTTTTTTCAAATTTGTTCAAAAAAATATTTTCCTGAATTTTCTTCAAAATTTCCATTTTTATCGATGTTCGGACCCCTGACCGGATCGGTTTGTTTTCAAATATTTTCAAAAAAATATTTTTCCGAATTTTCTTCAAAATTTCCATTTTTTTCGGTGTCCGGACCCGTGACCGGATCGGGGCCCGGATCGGTTTTTTTTTAAATTTTTTCATAAAATCTTTCTTTGAATTTTTTTCAAAATCTTCATTTTTCATTATTGACCGGACCGGTAATCGTATCGGTGTCCGGTCCGGTGACCGGATCGGTGCCCGGATCGGTTTTTTTTCAAATTTTTTCAAAAAAATATTTTTCTGAATTTTCTTCAAAATTTCCATTTTTATCGATGTCCGGACCCGTGATCGTATCCGTGCCCGGATCGGTATTTTTTCAAATTTTTTCAAAAAAATATTCTGAATTTTCTTCAAAAATTTCCATTTTTATCGATGTTCGGACGCGTGACCGGATCGGTGCCCGGATCGGTGCCCGGATCGGTGCCCGGATCGGTGCCCGGATCGGTGCCCGGATCGGTGCCCGGATCGGTATTTTTTCAAATTTTTTCAAAAAAATATTATTCTGAATTTTCTTTAAAATTTCCATTTTTATCGATGTCCGGACCCGTGACCGGATCGGTGCCCGGATCGGTTTTTTTTTAAATTTTTTCAAAAAAATATTATTCTGAATTTCACTCAAAATTTCCATTTTTATCGATGTCCGGACCCGTGACCGGATCGGTGCCCGGATCAGTATTTTTTCAAATTTTTTCAAAAAAATATTATTCTGAATTTTCTTTAAAATTTCCATTTTTATCGATGTCCGGACCCGTGACCGGATCGGTGCCCGGATCGGTTTTTTTTTAAATTTTTTCAAAAAAATATCATTCTGAATTTTCTTCAAAATTTCCATTTTTATCGATGTCCGGACCCGTGACCGGATCGGTGCCCAGATCGGTTTTTTTTAAATTTTTTCAAAAAAATATTATTCTGAATTTCACTCAAAATTTCCATTTTTATCGATGTCCGGACCCGTGACCGGATCGGTGCCCGGATCGGTGCCCGGATCGGTATTTTTTCAAATTTTTTCAAAAAAATATTATTCTGAATTTTCTTTAAAATTTCCATTTTTATCGATGTCCGGACCCGTGACCGGATCGGTGCCCGGATCGGTTTTTTTTCAAATTTTTTTGAGAAATATTTTTTTTGAATTTTTTCTAAATTTCCATTTCTATCCATGTTCGGACCCATGACCGGATCGGTGCCCGGATCGGTGTCCGGACCGGTGACCGGATCACTTTTTTTCCAATTTTTTTCAAAAAAATATTTTTTTGGATCTTTTTCAAAATTTTCATTTTTATCGGTGTCCGGACTCGTGACCGGATTGGTGCCCGGATCGGTTTTTTTTCAAATTTTTTCAAAAAATATTTTTCTGAATTTTCTTCAAAATTTCCATTTCTATCGATGTCCGGACCCGTGACCGGATTGGTGCCCGGATCGGTTTTTTTTTCAAATTTTTTCAAAAAAATATTATTCTGAATTTCCTTCAAAACTTCCATTTTTATCGATGTCCGGACCCGTGACTAGATCAGTGCCCGGATTGGTGCCCGATTTGGGTAAATTTTTTCATAAAATCTTTTTTTGAATTTTTTTCAAAATCTTCATTTTTAATTAGTGACCGGACCGGTGATCGCATCGGTGCCCGGATCGGTTTTTTTTTCAAATTTTTTCAAAGAAATATTTTTCTGCATTTTTTTCAAAATTTCCATTTTTATCGATGTCCGGACCCGTGACCGGATCGGTGCCCGGATCGGTTTTTTTAAAAATTTTTTCATAAAAATCTTTTTTTGAATTTTTTTCAAAATCTTCATTTTTCATTATTGACCGGACCCGTGATCGTATCGGTGTCCGGTTCGGTGACCGGATCGGTGCCCGGATCGGTTTTTTTTCAAATTTTCTCAAAAAAATATTTTTCTGAATTTTCTTCAAAATTTCCATTTTTATCGATGTCCGGACCCGTGATCCTATCGGTGCCCGGATCGGTATTTTTTCAAATTTTTTCAAAAAAATATTATTCTGAATTTTCTTCAAAAATTTCCATTTTTATCGATGTCCGGACCCGTGACCGGATCGGTGCCCGGATTGGTGCCCGGATCGGGTAAATTTTTTCATAAAAATCTTTTTTTGAATTTTTTTCAAAATCTTCATTTTTAATTAGTGACCGGACCGGTGATCGCATCGGTGCCCGGATCGGTTTTTTTTTCAAATTTTTTCAAAGAAATATTTTTCTGCATTTTTTTCAAAATTTCCATTTTTATCGATGTCCGGACCCGTGACCGGATCGGTGCCCGGATCGGTTTTTTTAAAAATTTTTTCATAAAAATCTTTTTTTGAATTTTTTTCAAAATCTTCATTTTTCATTATTGACCGGACCCGTGATCGTATCGGTGTCCGGTCCGGTGACCGGATCGGTGCCCGGATCGGTTTTTTTTCAAATTTTTTCAAAAAAATATTTTTCTGAATTTTCTTCAAAATTTCCATTTTTATCGATGTCCGGACCCGTGATCGTATCCGTGCCCGGATCGGTATTTTTTCAAATTTTTTCAAAAAAATATTCTGAATTTTCTTCAAAAATTTCCATTTTTATCGATGTTCGGACGCGTGACCGGATCGGTGCCCGGATCGGTGCCCGGATCGGTGCCCGGATCGGTGCCCGGATCGGTGCCCGGATCGGTGCCCGGATCGGTATTTTTTCAAATTTTTTCAAAAAAATATTATTCTGAATTTTCTTTAAAATTTCCATTTTTATCGATGTCCGGACCCGTGACCGGATCGGTGCCCGGATCGGTTTTTTTTTAAATTTTTTCAAAAAAATATTATTCTGAATTTCACTCAAAATTTCCATTTTTATCGATGTCCGGACCCGTGACCGGATCGGTGCCCGGATCAGTATTTTTTCAAATTTTTTCAAAAAAATATTATTCTGAATTTTCTTTAAAATTTCCATTTTTATCGATGTCCGGACCCGTGACCGGATCGGTGCCCGGATCGGTTTTTTTTTAAATTTTTTCAAAAAAATATCATTCTGAATTTTCTTCAAAATTTCCATTTTTATCGATGTCCGGACCCGTGACCGGATCGGTGCCCAGATCGGTTTTTTTTAAATTTTTTCAAAAAAATATTATTCTGAATTTCACTCAAAATTTCCATTTTTATCGATGTCCGGACCCGTGACCGGATCGGTGCCCGGATCGGTGCCCGGATCGGTATTTTTTCAAATTTTTTCAAAAAAATATTATTCTGAATTTTCTTTAAAATTTCCATTTTTATCGATGTCCGGACCCGTGACCGGATCGGTGCCCGGATCGGTTTTTTTTCAAATTTTTTTGAGAAATATTTTTTTTGAATTTTTTCTAAATTTCCATTTCTATCCATGTTCGGACCCATGACCGGATCGGTGCCCGGATCGGTGTCCGGACCGGTGACCGGATCACTTTTTTTCCAATTTTTTTCAAAAAAATATTTTTTTGGATCTTTTTCAAAATTTTCATTTTTATCGGTGTCCGGACTCGTGACCGGATTGGTGCCCGGATCGGTTTTTTTTCAAATTTTTTCAAAAAATATTTTTCTGAATTTTCTTCAAAATTTCCATTTCTATCGATGTCCGGACCCGTGACCGGATTGGTGCCCGGATCGGTTTTTTTTTCAAATTTTTTCAAAAAAATATTATTCTGAATTTCCTTCAAAACTTCCATTTTTATCGATGTCCGGACCCGTGACTAGATCAGTGCCCGGATTGGTGCCCGATTTGGGTAAATTTTTTCATAAAATCTTTTTTTGAATTTTTTTCAAAATCTTCATTTTTAATTAGTGACCGGACCGGTGATCGCATCGGTGCCCGGATCGGTTTTTTTTTCAAATTTTTTCAAAGAAATATTTTTCTGCATTTTTTTCAAAATTTCCATTTTTATCGATGTCCGGACCCGTGACCGGATCGGTGCCCGGATCGGTTTTTTTAAAAATTTTTTCATAAAAATCTTTTTTTGAATTTTTTTCAAAATCTTCATTTTTCATTATTGACCGGACCCGTGATCGTATCGGTGTCCGGTTCGGTGACCGGATCGGTGCCCGGATCGGTTTTTTTTCAAATTTTCTCAAAAAAATATTTTTCTGAATTTTCTTCAAAATTTCCATTTTTATCGATGTCCGGACCCGTGATCCTATCGGTGCCCGGATCGGTATTTTTTCAAATTTTTTCAAAAAAATATTATTCTGAATTTTCTTCAAAAATTTCCATTTTTATCGATGTCCGGACCCGTGACCGGATCGGTGCCCGGATTGGTGCCCGGATCGGGTAAATTTTTTCATAAAAATCTTTTTTTGAATTTTTTTCAAAATCTTCATTTTTCATTATTGACCGGACCCGTGATCGTATCGGTGTCCGGTCCGGTGACCGGATCGGTGCCCGGATCGGTTTTTTTTCAAATTTTTTCAAAAAAATATTTTTCTGAATTTTCTTCAAAATTTCCATTTTTATCGATGTCCGGACCCGTGATCGTATCCGTGCCCGGATCGGTATTTTTTCAAATTTTTTCAAAAAAATATTCTGAATTTTCTTCAAAAATTTCCATTTTTATCGATGTTCGGACGCGTGACCGGATCGGTGCCCGGATCGGTGCCCGGATCGGTGCCCGGATCGGTGCCCGGATCGGTGCCCGGATCGGTATTTTTTCAAATTTTTTCAAAAAAATATTATTCTGAATTTTCTTTAAAATTTCCATTTTTATCGATGTCCGGACCCGTGACCGGATCGGTGCCCGGATCGGTTTTTTTTTAAATTTTTTCAAAAAAATATTATTCTGAATTTCACTCAAAATTTCCATTTTTATCGATGTCCGGACCCGTGACCGGATCGGTGCCCGGATCAGTATTTTTTCAAATTTTTTCAAAAAAATATTATTCTGAATTTTCTTTAAAATTTCCATTTTTATCGATGTCCGGACCCGTGACCGGATCGGTGCCCGGATCGGTTTTTTTTTAAATTTTTTCAAAAAAATATCATTCTGAATTTTCTTCAAAATTTCCATTTTTATCGATGTCCGGACCCGTGACCGGATCGGTGCCCAGATCGGTTTTTTTTAAATTTTTTCAAAAAAATATTATTCTGAATTTCACTCAAAATTTCCATTTTTATCGATGTCCGGACCCGTGACCGGATCGGTGCCCGGATCGGTGCCCGGATCGGTATTTTTTCAAATTTTTTCAAAAAAATATTATTCTGAATTTTCTTTAAAATTTCCATTTTTATCGATGTCCGGACCCGTGACCGGATCGGTGCCCGGATCGGTTTTTTTTCAAATTTTTTTGAGAAATATTTTTTTTGAATTTTTTCTAAATTTCCATTTCTATCCATGTTCGGACCCATGACCGGATCGGTGCCCGGATCGGTGTCCGGACCGGTGACCGGATCACTTTTTTTCCAATTTTTTTCAAAAAAATATTTTTTGGATCTTTTTCAAAATTTTCATTTTTATCGGTGTCCGGACTCGTGACCGGATTGGTGCCCGGATCGGTTTTTTTTCAAATTTTTTCAAAAAATATTTTTCTGAATTTTCTTCAAAATTTCCATTTCTATCGATGTCCGGACCCGTGACCGGATTGGTGCCCGGATCGGTTTTTTTTTCAAATTTTTTCAAAAAAATATTATTCTGAATTTCCTTCAAAACTTCCATTTTTATCGATGTCCGGACCCGTGACTAGATCAGTGCCCGGATTGGTGCCCGATTTGGGTAAATTTTTTCATAAAATCTTTTTTTGAATTTTTTTCAAAATCTTCATTTTTAATTAGTGACCGGACCGGTGATCGCATCGGTGCCCGGATCGGTTTTTTTTTCAAATTTTTTCAAAGAAATATTTTTCTGCATTTTTTTCAAAATTTCCATTTTTATCGATGTCCGGACCCGTGACCGGATCGGTGCCCGGATCGGTTTTTTTAAAAATTTTTTCATAAAAATCTTTTTTTGAATTTTTTTCAAAATCTTCATTTTTCATTATTGACCGGACCCGTGATCGTATCGGTGTCCGGTTCGGTGACCGGATCGGTGCCCGGATCGGTTTTTTTTCAAATTTTCTCAAAAAACTATTTTTCTGAATTTTCTTCAAAATTTCCATTTTTATCGATGTCCGGACCCGTGATCCTATCGGTGCCCGGATCGGTATTTTTTCAAATTTTTTCAAAAAAATATTATTCTGAATTTTCTTCAAAAATTTCCATTTTTATCGATGTCCGGACCCGTGACCGGATCGGTGCCCGGATTGGTGCCCGGATCGGGTAAATTTTTTCATAAAAATCTTTTTTTGAATTTTTTTCAAAATCTTCATTTTTCTTTATTGACCGGACCGGTGATTGTATTGGTGTCCGGACCGGTGACCGGATCGGTGCCCGGATCGGTATTTTTTCAAATTTTTTCAAAAAAATATTATTCTGAATTTTCTTCAAAAATTTCCATTTTTATCGATGTTCGGACGCGTGACCGGATCGGTGCCCGGATCGGTGCCCGGATCGGTATTTTTTCAAATTTTTTCAAAAAAATATTATTCTGAATTTTCTTTAAAATTTCCATTTTTATCGATGTCCGGACCCGTGACTAGATCAGTGCCCGGATTGGTGCCCGATTCGGGTAAATTTTTTCATAAAATCTTTTTTTGAATTTTTTTCAAAATCTTCATTTTTAATTAGTGACCGGACCGGTGATCGCATCGGTGCCCGGATCGGTTTTTTTTTCAAATTTTTTCAAAGAAATATTTTTCTGCATTTTGTTCAAAATTTCCATTTTTATCGATGTCCGGACCCGTGACCGGATCGGTGCCCGTATCGGTTTTTTTTCAAATTTCTTCAAAAAAATATTTTTCTGAATTTTCTTCAAAATTTCCATTTTTATCGATGTTTGGACCCGTGACCGGATCGGTGCCGGGATCGGTTTTTTTTCAAATTTGTTCAAAAAAATATTTTTCGGAATTTTCTTCAAAATTTCCATTTTTAGCGATGTCCGGACCCGTGACCGGATCGGTGCCCGGATCGGTTTTTTTAAAAATTTTTTCATAAAAATCTTTTTTTGAATTTTTTTCAAAATCTTCATTTTTCATTATTGACCGGACCCGTGATCGAATCGGTGTCCGGTTCGGTGACCGGATCGGTGCCCGGATCGGTTTTTTTTCAAATTTTCTCAAAAAAATATTTTTCTGAATTTTCTTCAAAATTTCCATTTTTATCGATGTCCGGACCCGTGATTGTATTGGTGCCCGGATCGGTGCCCGAATGGGGTAAATTTTTTCATAAAATCTTTTTTTGAATTTTTTTCAAAATCTTCATTTTTCATTAGTGTCCGGACCGGTGATCGCATCAGTGCCCGGATCGAATTTTTTTCAAATTTTTTCAAAAAAATATTTTTCTGAATTTTCTTCAAAATTTCCATTTATATCGATGTCCGGACCCGTGACCGGATCGGTGCCCGGATTGGTGCCCGGATCGGGTAAATTTTTTCATAAAAATCTTTTTTTGAATTTTTTTCAAAATCTTCATTTTTCATTATTGACCGGACCGGTGATTGTATTGGTGTCCGGACCGGTGACCGGATTGGTGCCCGGATCGGTGCCCGAATGGGGTAAATTTTTTCATAAAATCTTTTTTTGAATTTTTTTCAAAATCTTCATTTTTTATTAGTGACCGGACCGGTGATTGTATTGGTGCCCGGATCGGTGCCCGAATGGGGTAAATTTTTTCATAAAATCTTTTTTTGAATTTTTTTCAAAATCTTCATTTTTCATTAGTGTCCGGACCGGTGATCGCATCAGTGCCCGGATCGGTTTTTTTTCAAATTTTTTCAAAAAAATATTTTTCTGAATTTTCTTCAAAATTTCCATTTATATCGATGTCCAGACCCGTGACCGGATCGGTGCCCGGATCGGTTTTTTTTTCAAATTTTTTCAAAGAAATATTTTTCTGCATTTTTTTCAAAATTTCCATTTTCATCGATGTCCGGACCCGTGACCGGATCGGTGCCCGGATTGGTGCCCGGATCGGGTAAATTTTTTCATAAAAATCTTTTTTTGAATTTTTTTCAAAATCTTCATTTTTCATTATTGACCGGACCGGTGATTGTATTGGTGTCCGGACCGGTGACCGGATCGGTGCCCGGATCGGTATTTTTTCAAATTTTTTCAAAAAAATATCATTCTGAATTTCTTCAAAATTTCCATTTTTATCGATGTCCGGACCCGTGACCGGATTGGTGCCCGGATCGGTTTTTTTTTCAAATTTTTTCAAAAAAATATTATTCTGAATTTCCTTCAAAACTTCCATTTTTATCGATGTCCGGACCCGTGACTAGATCAGTGCCCGGATCGGTGCCCGATTTGGGTAAATTTTTTCATAAAATCTTTTTTTGAATTTTTTTCAAAATCTTCATTTTTAATTAGTGACCGGACCGGTGATCGCATCGGTGCCCGGATCGGTTTTTTTTTCAAATTTTTTCAAAGAAATATTTTTCTGCATTTTTTTCAAAATTTCCATTTTTATCGATGTCCGGACCCGTGACCGGATCGGTGCCCGGATCGGTTTTTTTAAAAATTTTTTCATAAAAATCTTTTTTTGAATTTTTTTCAAAATCTTCATTTTTCATTATTGACCGGACCCGTGATCGTATCGGTGTCCGGTTCGGTGACCGGATCGGTGCCCGGATCGGTTTTTTTTCAAATTTTCTCAAAAAACTATTTTTCTGAATTTTCTTCAAAATTTCCATTTTTATCGATGTCCGGACCCGTGATCCTATCGGTGCCCGGATCGGTATTTTTTCAAATTTTTTCAAAAAAATATTATTCTGAATTTTCTTCAAAAATTTCCATTTTTATCGATGTCCGGACCCGTGACCGGATCGGTGCCCGGATTGGTGCCCGGATCGGGTAAATTTTTTCATAAAAATCTTTTTTTGAATTTTTTTCAAAATCTTCATTTTTCTTTATTGACCGGACCGGTGATTGTATTGGTGTCCGGACCGGTGACCGGATCGGTGCCCGGATCGGTATTTTTTCAAATTTTTTCAAAAAAATATTATTCTGAATTTTCTTCAAAAATTTCCATTTTTATCGATGTTCGGACGCGTGACCGGATCGGTGCCCGGATCGGTGCCCGGATCGGTATTTTTTCAAATTTTTTCAAAAAAATATTATTCTGAATTTTCTTTAAAATTTCCATTTTTATCGATGTCCGGACCCGTGACTAGATCAGTGCCCGGATTGGTGCCCGATTCGGGTAAATTTTTTCATAAAATCTTTTTTTGAATTTTTTTCAAAATCTTCATTTTTAATTAGTGACCGGACCGGTGATCGCATCGGTGCCCGGATCGGTTTTTTTTTCAAATTTTTTCAAAGAAATATTTTTCTGCATTTTGTTCAAAATTTCCATTTTTATCGATGTCCGGACCCGTGACCGGATCGGTGCCCGTATCGGTTTTTTTTCAAATTTCTTCAAAAAAATATTTTTCTGAATTTTCTTCAAAATTTCCATTTTTATCGATGTTTGGACCCGTGACCGGATCGGTGCCGGGATCGGTTTTTTTTCAAATTTGTTCAAAAAAATATTTTTCGGAATTTTCTTCAAAATTTCCATTTTTAGCGATGTCCGGACCCGTGACCGGATCGGTGCCCGGATCGGTTTTTTTAAAAATTTTTTCATAAAAATCTTTTTTTGAATTTTTTTCAAAATCTTCATTTTTCATTATTGACCGGACCCGTGATCGAATCGGTGTCCGGTTCGGTTTTTTTAAAAATTTTTTCATAAAAATCTTTTTTTGAATTTTTTTCAAAATCTTCATTTTTCATTATTGACCGGACCCGTGATCGTATCGGTGTCCGGTTCGGTGACCGGATCGGTGCCCGGATCGGTTTTTTTTCAAATTTTCTCAAAAAAATATTTTTCTGAATTTTCTTCAAAATTTCCATTTTTATCGATGTCCGGACCCGTGATCCTATCGGTGCCCGGATCGGTATTTTTTCAAATTTTTTCAAAGAAATATTTTTCTGCATTTTTTTCAAAATTTCCATTTTTATCGATGTCCGGACCCGTGACCGGATCGGTGCCCGTATCGGTTTTTTTTCAAATTTCTTCAAAAAAATATTTTTCTGAATTTTCTTCAAAATTTCCATTTTTATCGATGTTTGGACCCGTGACCGGATCGGTGCCGGGATCGGTTTTTTTTCAAATTTGTTCAAAAAACTATTTTTCGGAATTTTCTTCAAAATTTCCATTTTTAGCGATGTCCGGACCCGTGACCGGATCGGTGCCCGGATCGGTTTTTTTAAAAATTTTTTCATAAAAATCTTTTTTTGAATTTTTTTCAAAATCTTCATTTTTCATTATTGACCGGACCCGTGATCGAATCGGTGTCCGGTTCGGTGACCGGATCGGTGCCCGGATCGGTTTTTTTTCAAATTTTCTCAAAAAAATATTTTTCTGAATTTTCTTCAAAATTTCCATTTTTATCGATGTCCGGACCCGTGATTGTATTGGTGCCCGGATCGGTGCCCGAATGGGGTAAATTTTTTCATAAAATCTTTTTTTGAATTTTTTTCAAAATCTTCATTTTTCATTAGTGTCCGGACCGGTGATCGCATCAGTGCCCGGATCGGTTTTTTTCAAATTTTTTCAAAAAAATATTTTTCTGAATTTTCTTCAAAATTTCCATTTATATCGATGTCCGGACCCGTGACCGGATCGGTGCCCGGATCGGTTTTTTTTTCAAATTTTTTCAAAGAAATATTTTTCTGCATTTTTTTCAAAATTTCCATTTTCATCGATGTCCGGACCCGTGACCGGATCGGTGCCCGGATTGGTGCCCGGATCGGGTAAATTTTTTCATAAAAATCTTTTTTTGAATTTTTTTCAAAATCTTCATTTTTCATTATTGACCGGACCGGTGATTGTATTGGTGTCCGGACCGGTGACCGGATTGGTGCCCGGATCGGTGCCCGAATGGGGTAAATTTTTTCATAAAATCTTTTTTTGAATTTTTTTCAAAATCTTCATTTTTTATTAGTGACCGGACCGGTGATTGTATTGGTGCCCGGATCGGTGCCCGAATGGGGTAAATTTTTTCATAAAATCTTTTTTTGAATTTTTTTCAAAATCTTCATTTTTCATTAGTGTCCGGACCGGTGATCGCATCAGTGCCCGGATCGGTTTTTTTTCAAATTTTTTCAAAAAAATATTTTTCTGAATTTTCTTCAAAATTTCCATTTATATCGATGTCCAGACCCGTGACCGGATCGGTGCCCGGATCGGTTTTTTTTTCAAATTTTTTCAAAGAAATATTTTTCTGCATTTTTTTCAAAATTTCCATTTTCATCGATGTCCGGACCCGTGACCGGATCGGTGCCCGGATTGGTGCCCGGATCGGGTAAATTTTTTCATAAAAATCTTTTTTTGAATTTTTTTCAAAATCTTCATTTTTCATTATTGACCGGACCGGTGATTGTATTGGTGTCCGGACCGGTGACCGGATCGGTGCCCGGATCGGTATTTTTTCAAATTTTTTCAAAAAAATATCATTCTGAATTTCTTCAAAATTTCCATTTTTATCGATGTCCGGACCCGTGACCGGATCGGTGCCCAGATCGGTTTTTTTTTAAATTTTTTCAAAAAAATATTATTCTGAATTTCACTCAAAATTTCCATTTTTATCGATGTCCGGACCCGTGACCGGATCGGTGCCCGGATCGGTGCCCGGATCGGTATTTTTTCAAATTTTTTCAAAAAAATATTATTCTGAATTTTCTTTAAAATTTCCATTTTTATCGATGTCCGGACCCGTGACCGGATCGGTGCCCGGATCGGTTTTTTTTCAAATTTTTTTGGAAAATATTTTTTTTGAATTTTTTCTAAATTTCCATTTCTATCCATGTTCGGACCCATGACCGGATCGGTGCCCGGATCGGTTTTTTTTCAAATTTGTTCAAAAAAATATTTTCCTGTATTTTCTTCAAAATTTCCATTTTTATCGATGTTCGGACCCCTGACCGGATCGGTTTTTTTTTCAAATTTTTTCAAAAAAATATTTTTCCGAATTTTCTTCAAAATTTCCATTTTTATCGGTGTCCGGACCCGTGACCGGATCGGGGCCCGGATCGGTTTTTTTTTAAATTTTTTCATAAAATCTTTCTTTGAATTTTTTTCAAAATCTTCATTTTTCATTATTGACCGGACCGGTAATCGTATCGGTGTCCGGTCCGGTGACCGGATCGGTGCCCGGATCGGTTTTTTTTCAAATTTTTTCAAAAAAATATTTTTCTGAATTTTCTTCAAAATTTCCATTTTTATCGATGTCCGGACCCGTGATCGTATCCGTGCCCGGATCGGTATTTTTTCAAATTTTTTCAAAAAAATATTATTCTGAATTTTCTTCAAAAATTTCCATTTTTATCGATGTTCGGACGCGTGACCGGATCGGTGCCCGGATCGGTGCCCGGATCGGTGCCCGGATCGGTATTTTTTCAAATTTTTTCAAAAAAATATTATTCTGAATTTTCTTTAAAATTTCCATTTTTATCGATGTCCGGACCCGTGACCGGATCGGTGCCCGGATCGTTTTTTTTTTAAATTTTTTCAAAAAAATATTATTCTGAATTTCACTCAAAATTTCCATTTTTATCGATGTCCGGACCCGTGACCGGATCGGTGCCCGGATCAGTATTTTTTCAAATTTTTTCAAAAAAATATTATTCTGAATTTTCTTTAAAATTTCCATTTTTATCGATGTCCGGACCCGTGACCGGATCGGTGCCCGGATCGGTTTTTTTTTAAATTTTTTCAAAAAAATATCATTCTGAATTTTCTTCAAAATTTCCATTTTTATCGATGTCCGGACCCGTGACCGGATCGGTGCCCAGATCGGTTTTTTTTTAAATTTTTTCAAAAAAATATTATTCTGAATTTCACTCAAAATTTCCATTTTTATCGATGTCCGGACCCGTGACCGGATCGGTGCCCGGATCGGTGCCCGGATCGGTATTTTTTCAAATTTTTTCAAAAAAATATTATTCTGAATTTTCTTTAAAATTTCCATTTTTATCGATGTCCGGACCCGTGACCGGATCGGTGCCCGGATCGGTTTTTTTTCAAATTTTTTTGAGAAATATTTTTTTTGAATTTTCTTTAAAATTTCCATTTTTATCGATGTCCGGACCCGTGACCGGATCGGTGCCCGGATCGGTTTTTTTTCAAATTTTTTTGGAAAATATTTTTTTTGAATTTTTTCTAAATTTCCATTTCTATCCATGTTCGGACCCATGACCGGATCGGTGCCCGGATCGGTTTTTTTTCAAATTTGTTCAAAAAAATATTTTCCTGAATTTTCTTCAAAATTTCCATTTTTATCGATGTTCGGACCCCTGACCGGATCGGTTTTTTTTTCAAATTTTTTCAAAAAAATATTTTTCCGAATTTTCTTCAAAATTTCCATTTTTATCGGTGTCCGGACCCGTGACCGGATCGGTGCCCGGATCGGTTTTTTTTTCAAATTTTTTCAAAAAAATATTATTCTGAATTTCCTTCAAAACTTCCATTTTTATCGATGTCCGGACCCGTGACTAGATCAGTGCCCGGATTGGTGCCCGATTTGGGTAAATTTTTTCATAAAATCTTTTTTTGAATTTTTTTCAAAATCTTCATTTTTAATTAGTGACCGGACCGGTGATCGCATCGGTGCCCGGATCGGTTTTTTTTTCAAATTTTTTCAAAGAAATATTTTTCTGCATTTTTTTCAAAATTTCCATTTTTATCGATGTCCGGACCCGTGACCGGATCGGTGCCCGGATCGGTTTTTTTAAAAATTTTTTCATAAAAATCTTTTTTTGAATTTTTTTCAAAATCTTCATTTTTCATTATTGACCGGACCCGTGATCGTATCGGTGTCCGGTTCGGTGACCGGATCGGTGCCCGGATCGGTTTTTTTTCAAATTGTCTCAAAAAAATAGTTTTCTGAATTTTCTTCAAAATTTCCATTTTTATCGATGTCCGGACCCGTGATCCTATCGGTGCCCGGATCGGTATTTTTTCAAATTTTTTCAAAAAAATATTATTCTGAATTTTCTTCAAAAATTTCCATTTTTATCGATGTCCGGACCCGTGACCGGATCGGTGCCCGGATTGGTGCCCGGATCGGGTAAATTTTTTCATAAAATCTTTTTTTGAATTTTTTTCAAAATCTTCATTTTTCTTTATTGACCGGACCGGTGATTGTATTGGTGTCCGGACCGGTGACCGGATCGGTGCCCGGATCGGTATTTTTTCAAATTTTTTCAAAAAAATATTATTCTGAATTTTCTTCAAAAATTTCCATTTTTATCGATGTTCGGACGCGTGACCGGATCGGTGCCCGGATCGGTGCCCGGATCGGTATTTTTTCAAATTTTTTCAAAAAAATATTATTCTGAATTTTCTTTAAAATTTCCATTTTTATCGATGTCCGGACCCGTGACTAGATCAGTGCCCGGATTGGTGCCCGATTCGGGTAAATTTTTTCATAAAATCTTTTTTTGAATTTTTTTCAAAATCTTCATTTTTAATTAGTGACCGGACCGGTGATCGCATCGGTGCCCGGATCGGTTTTTTTTTCAAATTTTTTCAAAGAAATATTTTTCTGCATTTTTTTCAAAATTTCCATTTTTATCGATGTCCGGACCCGTGACCGGATCGGTGCCCGTATCGGTTTTTTTTCAAATTTCTTCAAAAAAATATTTTTCGGAATTTTCTTCAAAATTTCCATTTTTAGCGATGTCCGGACCCGTGACCGGATCGGTGCCCGGATCGGTTTTTTTAAAAATTTTTTCATAAAAATCTTTTTTTGAATTTTTTTCAAAATCTTCATTTTTCATTATTGACCGGACCCGTGATCGTATCGGTGTCCGGTTCGGTGACCGGATCGGTGCCCGGATCGGTTTTTTTCCAAATTTTCTCAAAAAAATATTTTTCTGAATTTTCTTCAAAATTTCCATTTTTATCGATGTCCGGACCCGTGATTGTATTGGTGCCCGGATCGGTGCCCGAATGGGGTAAATTTTTTCATAAAATCTTTTTTTGAATTTTTTTCAAAATCTTCATTTTTCATTAGTGTCCGGACCGGTGATCGCATCAGTGCCCGGATCGGTTTTTTTTCAAATTTTTTCAAAAAAATATTTTTCTGAATTTTCTTCAAAATTTCCATTTATATCGATGTCCGGACCCGTGACCGGATCGGTGCCCGGATCGGTTTTTTTTTCAAATTTTTTCAAAGAAATATTTTTCTGCATTTTTTTCAAAATTTCCATTTTCATCGATGTCCGGACCCGTGACCGGATCGGTGCCCGGATTGGTGCCCGGATCGGGTAAATTTTTTCATAAAAATCTTTTTTTGAATTTTTTTCAAAATCTTCATTTTTCATTATTGACCGGACCGGTGATTGTATTGGTGTCCGGACCGGTGACCGGATTGGTGCCCGGATCGGTGCCCGAATGGGGTAAATTTTTTCATAAAATCTTTTTTTGAATTTTTTTCAAAATCTTCATTTTTTATTAGTGACCGGACCGGTGATTGTATTGGTGCCCGGATCGGTGCCCGAATGGGGTAAATTTTTTCATAAAATCTTTTTTTGAATTTTTTTCAAAATCTTCATTTTTTATTAGTGTCCGGACCGGTGATCGCATCAGTGCCCGGATCGGTTTTTTTTCAAATTTTTTCAAAAAAATATTTTTCTGAATTTTCTTCAAAATTTCCATTTATATCGATGTCCAGACCCGTGACCGGATCGGTGCCCGGATCGGTTTTTTTTTCAAATTTTTTCAAAGAAATATTTTTCTGCATTTTTTTCAAAATTTCCATTTTCATCGATGTCCGGACCCGTGACCGGATCGGTGCCCGGATTGGTGCCCGGATCGGGTAAATTTTTTCATAAAAATCTTTTTTTGAATTTTTTTCAAAATCTTCATTTTTCATTATTGACCGGACCGGTGATTGTATTGGTGTCCGGACCGGTGACCGGATCGGTGCCCGGATCGGTATTTTTTCAAATTTTTTCAAAAAAATATTATTCTGAATTTTCTTCAAAACTTCCATTTTTATCGATGTCCGGACCCGTGACCGGATCGGTGCACGTATCGGTTTTTTTTCAAATTTCTTCAAAAAAATATTTTTCCGAATTTTCTTCAAAATTTCCATTTTTATCGATGTTCGGACCCGTGACCGGATCGGTGCCCGGATCAGTTTTTTTTCAAATTTCTTCAAAAAAATATTTTTCTGAATTTTCTTCAAAATTTCCATTTTTATCGATGTTCGGACCCCTGACCGGATCGGTGCCCGGATCGGTTTTTTTTCAAATTTGTTCAAAAAAATATTTTCCTGGATTTTCTTCAAAATTTCCATTTTTATCGATGTCGGGACCCGTGATTGTATCGGTGCCCGGATGGGTATTTTTTCAAATTTTTTCAAAAAAATATTATTCTGAATTTTCTTCAAAAATTTCCATTTTTATCGATGTCCGGACCCGTGACCGGATCGGTGCCCGGGATGGTGCCCGGATCGGGTAAATTTTTTCATAAAAATCTTTTTTTGAATTTTTTTCAAAATCTTCATTTTTCATTATTGACCGGACCGGTTAGTGTATTGGTGTCCGGACCGGTGACCGGATCGGTGCCTGGATCGGTATTTTTTCAAATTTTTTCAAAAAAATATTATTCTGAATTTCCTTCAAAACTTCCATTTTTATCGATGTCCGGACCCGTGACTAGATCAGTGCCCGGATTGGTGCCCGATTCGGGTAAATTTTTTCATAAAATCTTTTTTTGAATTTTTTTCAATATCTTCATTTTTCATTAGTGACCGGACCGGTGATCGCATCGGTGCCCGGATCGGTTTTTTTTCAAATTTTTTCAAAGAAATATTTTTCTGCATTTTTTTCAAAATTTCCATTTTTATCGATGTTTGGACCCGTGACCGGATCGGTGCCCGGATCGGTTTTTTTTTCAAATTTGTTCAAAAAAATATTTTTCGGAATTTTCTTCAAAATTTCCATTTTTATCGGTGTCCGGACCCGTGACCGGATCGGTGCCCGGATCGGTTTTTTTAAAAATTTTTTCAGAAAAATCTTTTTTTGAATTTTTTTCAAAATCTTCATTTTCCATTATTGACCGGACCCGTGATCGTATCGGTGTCCGGTTCGGTGACCGGATCGGTGCCCGGATTGGTGCCCGGATCGGGTAAATTTTTTCATAGAAATCTTTTTTTGAATTTTTTTCAAAATCTTCATTTTTCATTATTGACCGGACCGGTGATTGTATTGGTGTCCGGACCGGTGACCGGATCGGTGCCCGGATCGGTATTTTTCCAAATTTTTTCAAAAAAATATTATTCTGAATTTTCTTCAAAACTTCCATTTTTATCGATGTCCGGACCCGTGACCGGATCGGTGCCCGGATCGGTATTTTTTCAAATTTTTTCAAAAAAATATTATTCTGAATTTTCTTCAAAAATTTCCATTTTTATCGATGTCCGGACCCGTGACCGGATCGGTGCCCGGATTGGTGCCCGGATCGGGTAAATTTTTTCATAAAAATCTTTTTTTGAATTTTTTTCAAAATCTTCATTTTTCTTTATTGACCGGACCGGTGATTGTATTGGTGTCCGGACCGGTGACCGGATCGGTGCCCGGATCGGTATTTTTTCAAATTTTTTCAAAAAAATATTTTTCTGAATTTTCTTCAAAAATTTCCATTTTTATCGATGTTCGGACGCGTGACCGGATCGGTGCCCGGATCGGTGCCCGGATCGGTATTTTTTCAAATTTTTTCAAAAAAATATTATTCTGAATTTTCTTTAAAATTTCCATTTTTATCGATGTCCGGACCCGTGACTAGATCAGTGCCCGGATTGGTGCCCGATTCGGGTGAATTTTTTCATAAAATCTTTTTTTGAATTTTTTTCAAAATCTTCATTTTTAATTAGTGACCGGACCGGTGATCGCATCGGTGCCCGGATCGGTTTTTTTTTCAAATTTTTTCAAAGAAATATTTTTCTGCATTTTTTTCAAAATTTCCATTTTTATCGATGTCCGGACCCGTGACCGGATCGGTGCCCGTATCGGTTTTTTTTCAAATTTCTTCAAAAAAATATTTTTCTGAATTTTCTTCAAAATTTCCATTTTTAGCGATGTCCGGACCCGTGACCGGATCGGTGCCCGGATCGGTTTTTTTAAAAATTTTTTCATAAAAATCTTTTTTTGAATTTTTTTCAAAATCTTCATTTTTCATTATTGACCGGACCCGTGATCGTATCGGTGTCCGGTTCGGTGACCGGATCGGTGCCCGGATCGGTTTTTTTTCAAATTTTCTCAAAAAAATATTTTTCTGAATTTTCTTCAGAATTTCCATTTTTATCGATGTCCGGACCCGTGATTGTATTGGTGCCCGGATCGGTGCCCGAATGGGGTAAATTTTTTCATAAAATCTTTTTTTGAATTTTTTTCAAAATCTTCATTTTTCATTAGTGTCCGGACCGGTGATCGCATCAGTGCCCGGATCGGTTTTTTTTCAAATTTTTTCAAAAAAATATTTTTCTGAATTTTCTTCAAAATTTCCATTTATATCGATGTCCGGACCCGTGACCGGATCGGTGCCCGGATCGGTTTTTTTTTCAAATTTTTTCAAAGAAATATTTTTCTGCATTTTTTTCAAAATTTCCATTTTCATCGATGTCCGGACCCGTGACCGGATCGGTGCCCGGATTGGTGCCCGGATCGGGTAAATTTTTTCATAAAAATCTTTTTTTGAATTTTTTTCAAAATCTTCATTTTTCATTATTGACCGGACCGGTGATTGTATTGGTGTCCGGACCGGTGACCGGATTGGTGCCCGGATCGGTGCCCGAATGGGGTAAATTTTTTCATAAAATCTTTTTTTGAATTTTTTTCAAAATCTTCATTTTTCATTAGTGACCGGACCGGTGATTGTATTGGTGCCCGGATCGGTGCCCGAATGGGGTAAATTTTTTCATAAAATCTTTTTTTGAATTTTTTTCAAAATGTTCATTTTTCATTAGTGTCCGGACCGGTGATCGCATCAGTGCCCGGATCGGTTTTTTTTCAAATTTTTTCAAAAAAATATTTTTCTGAATTTTCTTCAAAATTTCCATTTATATCGATGTCCAGACCCGTGACCGGATCGGTGCCCGGATCGGTTTTTTTTCTAATTTTTTCAAAGAAATATTTTTCTGCATTTTTTTCAAAATTTCCATTTTCATCGATGTCCGGACCCGTGACCGGATCGGTGCCCGGATTGGTGCCCGGATCGGGTAAATTTTTTCATAAAAATCTTTTTTTGAATTTTTTTCAAAATCTTCATTTTTCATTATTGACCGGACCGGTGATTGTATTGGTGTCCGGACCGGTGACCGGATCGGTGCCCGGATCGGTATTTTTTCAAATTTTTTCAAAAAATATTATTCTGAATTTTCTTCAAAACTTCCATTTTTATCGATGTCCGGACCCGTGACCGGATCGGTGCCCGGATCGGTACTTTTTCAAATTTTTTCAAAAAAATATTATTCTGAATTTTCTTCAAAAATTTCCATTTTTATCGATGTCCGGACCCGTGACCGGATCGGTGCCCGGATTGGTGCCCGGATCGGGTAAATTTTTTCATAAAAATCTTTTTTTGAATTTTTTTCAAAATCTTCATTTTTCTTTATTGACCGGACCGGTGATTGTATTGGTGTCCGGACCGGTGACCGGATCGGTGCCCGGATCGGTTTTTTTTCTAATTTTTTCAAAGAAATATTTTTCTGAATTTTCTTCAAAAATTTCCATTTTTATCGATGTTCGGACGCGTGACCGGATCGGTGCCCGGATCGGTGCCCGGATCGGTATTTTTTCAAATTTTTTCAAAAAAATATTATTCTGAATTTTCTTTAAAATTTCCATTTTTATCGATGTCCGGACCCGTGACTAGATCAGTGCCCGGATTGGTGCCCGATTCGGGTGAATTTTTTCATAAAATCTTTTTTTGAAT
Organism: Aspidiotus destructor; assembly: GCA_035079395.1. Lineage (NCBI taxonomy): Eukaryota > Metazoa > Arthropoda > Insecta > Hemiptera > Diaspididae > Aspidiotus > Aspidiotus destructor. The sequence goes on along the minus strand of JAVHKZ010000003.1, from coordinate 120,005 downwards.
TTTTTTCAAAATCTTCATTTTTAATTAGTGACCGGACCGGTGATCGCATCGGTGCCCGGATCGGTTTTTTTTTCAAATTTTTTCAAAGAAATATTTTTCTGCATTTTTTTCAAAATTTCCATATTTATCGATGTCCGGACCCGTGACCGGATCGGTGCCCGTATCGGTTTTTTTTCAAATTTCTTCAAAAAAATATTTTTCTGAATTTTCTTCAAAATTTCCATTTTTAGCGATGTCCGGACCCGTGACCGGATCGGTGCCCGGATCGGTTTTTTTAAAAATTTTTTCATAAAAATCTTTTTTTGAATTTTTTTCAAAATCTTCATTTTTCATTATTGACCGGACCCGTGATCGTATCGGTGTCCGGTTCGGTGACCGGATCGGTGCCCGGATCGGTTTTTTTTCAAATTTTCTCAAAAAAATATTTTTCTGAATTTTCTTCAGAATTTCCATTTTTATCGATGTCCGGACCCGTGATTGTATTGGTGCCCGGATCGGTGCCCGAATGGGGTAAATTTTTTCATAAAATCTTTTTTTGAATTTTTTTCAAAATCTTCATTTTTCATTAGTGTCCGGACCGGTGATCGCATCAGTGCCCGGATCGGTTTTTTTTCAAATTTTTTCAAAAAAATATTTTTCTGAATTTTCTTCAAAATTTCCATTTATATCGATGTCCGGACCCGTGACCGGATCGGTGCCCGGATCGGTTTTTTTTTCAAATTTTTTCAAAGAAATATTTTTCTGCATTTTTTTCAAAATTTCCATTTTCATCGATGTCCGGACCCGTGACCGGATCGGTGCCCGGATTGGTGCCCGGATCGGGTAAATTTTTTCATAAAAATCTTTTTTTGAATTTTTTTCAAAATCTTCATTTTTCATTATTGACCGGACCGGTGATTGTATTGGTGTCCGGATCGGTGCCCGAATGGGGTAAATTTTTTCATAAAATCTTTTTTTGAATTTTTTTCAAAATCTTCATTTTTCATTAGTGTCCGGACCGGTGATCGCATCAGTGCCCGGATCGGTTTTTTTTCAAATTTTTTCAAAAAAATATTTTTCTGAATTTTCTTCAAAATTTCCATTTATATCGATGTCCAGACCCGTGACCGGATCGGTGCCCGGATCGGTTTTTTTTTCAAATTTTTTCAAAGAAATATTTTTCTGCATTTTTTTCAAAATTTCCATTTTCATCGATGTCCGGACCCGTGACCGGATCGGTGCCCGGATTGGTGCCCGGATCGGGTAAATTTTTTCATAAAAATCTTTTTTTGAATTTTTTTCAAAATCTTCATTTTTCATTATTGACCGGACCGGTGATTGTATTGGTGTCCGGACCGGTGACCGGATCGGTGCCCGGATCGGTATTTTTTCAAATTTTTTCAAAAAATATTATTCTGAATTTTCTTCAAAACTTCCATTTTTATCGATGTCCGGACCCGTGACTAGATCAGTGCCCGGATCGGTGCCCGAATCGGGTAAAATTTTTCATAAAATCTTTTTTTGAATTTTTTTCAAAATCTTCATTTTTCATTAGTGACCGGACCGGTGATCGCATCGGTGCCCGGATCGGTTTTTTTTTTCAAATTTTTTCAAAAAAATATTTTTCTGAATTTTCTTCAAAATTTCCATTTTTATCGATGTCCGGACCCGTGACCGGATCGGTGCACGTATCGGTTTTTTTTTCAAATTTCTTCAAAAAAATATTTTTCTGAATTTTCTTCAAAATTTCCATTTTTATCGATGTTCGGACCCCTGACCGGATCGGTGCCCGGATCGGTTTTTTTTCAAATTTGTTCAAAAAAATATTTTCCTGGATTTTCTTCAAAATTTCCATTTTTATCGATGTCGGGACCCGTGATTGTATCGGTGCCCGGATGGGTATTTTTTCAAATTTTTTCAAAAAAATATTATTCTGAATTTTCTTCAAAAATTTCCATTTTTATCGATGTCCGGACCCGTGACCGGATCGGTGCCCGGGATGGTGCCCGGATCGGGTAAATTTTTTCATAAAAATCTTTTTTTGAATTTTTTTCAAAATCTTCATTTTTCATTATTGACCGGACCGGTTAGTGTATTGGTGTCCGGACCGGTGACCGGATCGGTGCCTGGATCGGTATTTTTTCAAATTTTTTCAAAAAAATATTATTCTGAATTTCCTTCAAAACTTCCATTTTTATCGATGTCCGGACCCGTGACTAGATCAGTGCCCGGATTGGTGCCCGATTCGGGTAAATTTTTTCATAAAATCTTTTTTTGAATTTTTTTCAAAATCTTCATTTTTCATTAGTGACCGGACCGGTGATCGCATCGGTGCCCGGATCGGTTTTTTTTCAAATTTTTTCAAAGAAATATTTTTCTGCATTTTTTTCAAAATTTCCATTTTTATCGATGTTTGGACCCGTGACCGGATCGGTGCCCGGATCGGTTTTTTTTCAAATTTGTTCAAAAAAATATTTTTCGGAATTTTCTTCAAAATTTCCATTTTTATCGGTGTCCGGACCCGTGACCGGATCGGTGCCCGGATCGGTTTTTTTAAAAATTTTTTCAGAAAAATCTTTTTTTGAATTTTTTTCAAAATCTTCATTTTCCATTATTGACCGGACCCCTGATCGTATCGGTGTCCGGTTCGGTGACCGGATCGGTGCCCGGATTGGTGCCCGGATCGGGTAAATTTTTTCATAGAAATCTTTTTTTGAATTCTTTTCAAAATCTTCATTTTTCATTATTGACCGGACCGGTGATTGTATTGGTGTCCGGACCGGTGACCGGATCGGTGCCCGGATCGGTATTTTTCCAAATTTTTTCAAAAAAATATTATTCTGAATTTTCTTCAAAACTTCCATTTTTATCGATGTCCGGACCCGTGACCGGATCGGTGCCCGGGATGGTGCCCGGATCGGGTAAATTTTTTCATAAAAATCTTTTTTTGAATTTTTTTCAAAATCTTCATTTTTCATTATTGACCGGACCGGTTAGTGTATTGGTGTCCGGACCGGTGACCGGATCGGTGCCTGGATCGGTATTTTTTCAAATTTTTTCAAAAAAATATTATTCTGAATTTCCTTCAAAACTTCCATTTTTATCGATGTCCGGACCCGTGACTAGATCAGTGCCCGGATTGGTGCCCGATTTGGGTAAATTTTTTCATAAAATCTTTTTTTGAATTTTTTTCAAAATCTTCATTTTTCATTAGTGACCGGACCGGTGATCGCATCGGTGCCCGGATCGGTTTTTTTTCAAATTTTTTCAAAGAAATATTTTTCTGCATTTTTTTCAAAATTTCCATTTTTATCGATGTTTGGACCCGTGACCGGATCGGTGCCCGGATCGGTTTTTTTTCAAATTTGTTCAAAAAAATATTTTTCGGAATTTTCTTCAATATTTCCATTTTTATCGGTGTCCGGACCCGTGACCGGATCGGTGCCCGGATCGGTTTTTTTAAAAAATTTTTCAGAAAAATCTTTTTTTGAATTTTTTTCAAAATCTTCATTTTCCATTATTGACCGGACCCGTGATCGTATCGGTGTCCGGTTCGGTGACCGGATCGGTGCCCGGATTGGTGCCCGGATCGGGTAAATTTTTTCATAGAAATCTTTTTTTGAATTTTTTTCAAAATCTTCATTTTTCATTATTGACCGGACCGGTGATTGTATTGGTGTCCGGACCGGTGACCGGATCGGTGACCGGATCGGTGCCCGGATCGGTATTTTTTCAAATTTTTTCAAAAAAATATTATTCTGAATTTTCTTCAAAACTTCCATTTTTATCGATGTCCGGACCCGTGACCGGATCGGTGCCCGTATCGGTTTTTTTTCAAATTTCTTCAAAAAAATATTTTTTTGAATTTTCTTCAAAATTTCCATTTTTATCGATGTCCGGACCCGTGACCGGATCGGTGCCCGGATTGGTGCCCGGATCGGTATTTTTTCAAATTTTTTCAAAAAAATATTATTCTGAATTTTCTTTAAAATTTCCATTTTTATCGATGTCCGGACCCGTGACCGGATCGGTGCCCGGGATGGTGCCCGGATCGGGTAAATTTTTTCATAAAATCTTTTTTTGAATTTTTTTCAAAATCTTCATTTTTCATTAGTGACCGGACCGGTGATCGCATCGGTGCCCGGATCGGTTTTTTTTCAAATTTTTTCAAAGAAATATTTTTCTGCATTTTTTTCAAAATTTCCATTTTTATCGATGTTTGGACCCGTGACCGGATCGGTGCCCGGATCGGTTTTTTTTCAAATTTGTTCAAAAAAATATTTTTCGGAATTTTCTTCAAAATTTCCATTTTTATCGGTGTCCGGACCCGTGACCGGATCGGTGCCCGGATCGGTTTTTTTAAAAATTTTTTCAGAAAAATCTTTTTTTGAATTTTTTTCAAAATCTTCATTTTTCATTATTGACCGGACCCGTGATCGTATCGGTGTCCGGTTCGGTGACCGGATCGGTGCCCGGGATGGTGCCCGGATCGGGTAAATTTTTTCATAAAAATCTTTTTTTGAATTTTTTTCAAAATCTTCATTTTTCATTATTGACCGGACCGGTTATTGTATTGGTGTCCGGACCGGTGCCCGGATCGGTTTTTTCTTCAAATTTTTTCAAAGAAATATTTTTCTGCATTTTTTTCAAAATTTCCATTTTTATCGATGTCCGGACCCGTGACCGGATCGGTGCCCGGATTGGTGCCCGGATCGGGTAAATTTTTTCATAAAAATCTTTTTTTGAATTTTTTTCAAAATCTTCATTTTTCATTATTGACCGGACCGGTGATTGTATTGGTGTCCGGACCGGTGACCGGATCGGTGCCCGAATCGGTATTTTTTCAAATTTTTTCAAAAAAATATTATTCTGAATTTTCTTCAAAACTTCCATTTTTATCGATGTCCGGACCCGTGACTAGATCAGTGCCCGGATCGGTGCCCAAAGCGGGTAAATTTTTTCATAAAATCTTTTTTTGAATTTTTCTCAAAATCTTCATTTTTCATTATTGACCGGACCGGTGATTGGATTGGTGTCCGGACCGGTGACCGGATCGGTGCCCGGATCGGTGCCCGAATCGGTTAAATTTTTTCATAAAATCTTTTTTTGAATTTTTTTCAAAATCTTCATTTTTCATTAGAGACCGGACCGGTGATCGCATCAGTGCCCGGATCGGTTTTTTTTCAAATTTTTTCAAAAATATATTCTTCTGAATTTTCTTCAAAATTTCCATTTATATCGATGTCCGGACCCGTGACCGGATCGGTGTCCGGATCGGTCTTTTTTTCAAATTTTTTCAAAAAAATATTTTTCCGAATTTTCTTCGAAATTCCCATTTTTATCGGTGTCCGGACCCGTGACCGGATCGGTGCCCGGATCGGTTTTTTTAAAAATTTTTTCATTAAAATCTTTTTTTGAACTTTTTTCAAAATCTTCATTTTTCATTATTGACCGGACCCATGATCCTATCGGTGTCCGGTTCGGTGACCGGATCGGTGCCCGGATTGGTGCCCGGATCGGGTAAATTTTTTCATAAAAATCTTTTTTTGAATTTTTTTCAAAATCTTCATTTTTCATTATTGACCGAACCGGTGATTGTATTGGTGTCCGGACCGTTGACCGGATCGGTGCCCGGATCGGTATTTTTTCATATTTTTTCAAAAAAATATTATTCTGAATTTTCTTCAAATCTTCCATTTTTATCGATGTCCGGACCCGTGATTGTATGGGTGCCCGGATCGGTATTTTTTCAAATTTTTTGGAATAAATATTATTCTGAATTTTCTTCAAAAATTTCCATTTTTATCGATGTCCGAACGCGTGACCAGATCGGTGCCCGGATTGGTGCCCGGATCGGGTAAATTTTTTCATAAAAATCTTTTTTTGAATTCTTTTCAAAATCTTCATTTTTCATTATTGACCGGACCGGTGATTGGATTGGTGTCCGGACCGGTGACCGGATCGGTGCCCGGATCGGTGCCCGAATCGGTTAAATTTTTTCATAAAATCTTTTTTTGAATTTTTTTCAAAATCTTCATTTTTCATTAGTGACCGGACCGGTGATCGCATCAGTGCCCGGATCGGTTTTTTTTCAAATTTTTTCAAAAAAATATTCTTCTGAATTTTCTTCAAAATTTCCATTTATATCGATGTCCGGACCCGTGACCGGATCGGTGTCCGGATCGGTCTTTTTTTCAAATTTTTTCAAAAAAATATTTTTCCGAATTTTCTTCGAAATTCCCATTTTTATCGATGTTTGGACCCGTGACCGGATCGGTGCCCGGATCGGTTTTTTTTCAAATTTGTTCAAAAAAATATTTTCCTGAATTTTCTTCAAAATTTCCATTTTTATCGATGTGCGGACCCCTGACCGGATCGGTTTTTTTTCAAATTTTTTCAAAAAAATATTTTTCCGAATTTTCTTCAAAATTTCCATTTTTATCGGTGTCCGGACCCTTGAACGGATCGGGGCCCGGATCGGTTTTTTTAAAAATTTTTTCATAAAATCTTTTTTTGAATTTTTTTCAAAATCTTCATTTTTCATTATTGACCGGACCGGTGATCATATCGGTGTCCGGTCCGGTGACCGGATCGGTGCCCGGATCGGTTTTTTTTTTCAAATTTTTTCAAAAAAATATTTTTCTGAATTTTCTTTAAAATTTCCATTTTTATCGATGTCCGGACCCGTGATCATATCGGTGCCCGGATCGGTATTTTTTCAAATTTTTTCAAAAAAATATTATTCTGAATTTTCTTCAAAAATTTCCATTTTTATCGATGTTCGGACGCGTGACCGGATCGGTGCCCGAATGGGTGCCCGGATCGGTGCCCGGATCGGTGCCCGGATCAGTATTTTTTCAAATTTTTTCAAAAAAATATTATTCTGAATTTTCTTTATAATTTCCATTTTTATCGATGTCCGGACCCGTGACCGGATTGGTGCCCGGATCGGTTTTTTTTTCAAATTTTTTCAAAAAAATATTTTTCCGAATTTTCTTCAAAATTTCCATTTTTATTGATGTCCGGACCCGTGACCGGATCGGTGTCCGGATCGGTTTTTTTTTTCAAATTTTTTCAAAAAAATATTTTTCCGAATTTTCCTCAAAATTTCCATTTTTATCGGTGTCCGGACCCGTGACCGGATCGGTGCCCGGATCGGTTTTTTTAAAAATTTTTTCATAAAAATCTTTTTTTGAATTTTTTTCAAAATCTTCATTTTTCATTATTGACCGGACCCGTGATCGTATCGGTGTCCGGTTCGGTGACCGGATCGGTGCCCGGATCGGTTTTTTTTCAAATTTTCTCAAAAAAATATTTTTCTGAATTTTCTTCAGAATTTCCATTTTTATCGATGTCCGGACCCGTGATTGTATTGGTGCCCGGGTCGGTGCCCGAATGGGGTAAATTTTTTCATAAAATCTTTTTTTGAATTTTTTTCAAAATCTTCATTTTTCATTAGTGTCCGGACCGGTGATCGCATCAGTGCCCGGATCGGTTTTTTTTCAAATTTTTTCAAAAAAATATTTTTCTGAATTTTCTTCAAAATTTCCATTTATATCGATGTCCGGACCCGTGACCGGATCGGTGCCCGGATCGGTTTTTTTTTCAAATTTTTTCAAAGAAATATTTTTCTGCATTTTTTTCAAAATTTCCATTTTCATCGATGTCCGGACCCGTGACCGGATCGGTGCCCGGATTGGTGCCCGGATCGGGTAAATTTTTTCATAAAAATCTTTTTTTGAATTTTTTTCAAAATCTTCATTTTTCATTATTGACCGGACCGGTGATTGTATTGGTGTCCGGACCGGTGACCGGATTGGTGCCCGGATCGGTGCCCGAATGGGGTAAATTTTTTCATAAAATCTTTTTTTGAATTTTTTTCAAAATCTTCATTTTTCATTAGTGACCGGACCGGTGATTGTATTGGTGCCCGGATCGGTGCCCGAATGGGGTAAATTTTTTCATAAAATCTTTTTTTGAATTTTTTTCAAAATCTTCATTTTTCATTAGTGTCCGGACCGGTGATCGCATCAGTGCCCGGATCGGTTTTTTTTCAAATTTTTTCAAAAAAATATTTTTCTGAATTTTCTTCAAAATTTCCATTTATATCGATGTCCAGACCCGTGACCGGATCGGTGCCCGGATCGGTGCCCGGATCGGTTTTTTTTTCAAATTTTTTCAAAGAAATATTTTTCTGCATTTTTTTCAAAATTTCCATTTTCATCGATGTCCGGACCCGTGACCGGATCGGTGCCCGGATTGGTGCCCGGATCGGGTAAATTTTTTCATAAAAATCTTTTTTTGAATTTTTTTCAAAATCTTCATTTTTCATTATTGACCGGACCGGTGATTGTATTGGTGTCCGGACCGGTGACCGGATCGGTGCCCGGATCGGTATTTTTTCAAATTTTTTCAAAAAATATTATTCTGAATTTTCTTCAAAACTTCCATTTTTATCGATGTCCGGACCCGTGACTAGATCAGTGCCCGGATCGGTGCCCGAATCGGGTAAAATTTTTCATAAAATCTTTTTTTGAATTTTTTTCAAAATCTTCATTTTTCATTAGTGACCGGACCGGTGATCGCATCGGTGCCCGGATCGGTTTTTTTTTTCAAATTTTTTCAAAAAAATATTTTTCTGAATTTTCTTCAAAATTTCCATTTTTATCGATGTCCGGACCCGTGACCGGATCGGTGCACGTATCGGTTTTTTTTTCAAATTTCTTCAAAAAAATATTTTTCTGAATTTTCTTCAAAATTTCCATTTTTATCGATGTTCGGACCCCTGACCGGATCGGTGCCCGGATCGGTTTTTTTTCAAATTTGTTCAAAAAAATATTTTCCTGGATTTTCTTCAAAATTTCCATTTTTATCGATGTCGGGACCCGTGATTGTATCGGTGCCCGGATGGGTATTTTTTCAAATTTTTTCAAAAAAATATTATTCTGAATTTTCTTCAAAAATTTCCATTTTTATCGATGTCCGGACCCGTGACCGGATCGGTGCCCGGGATGGTGCCCGGATCGGGTAAATTTTTTCATAAAAATCTTTTTTTGAATTTTTTTCAAAATCTTCATTTTTCATTATTGACCGGACCGGTTAGTGTATTGGTGTCCGGACCGGTGACCGGATCGGTGCCTGGATCGGTATTTTTTCAAATTTTTTCAAAAAAATATTATTCTGAATTTCCTTCAAAACTTCCATTTTTATCAATGTCCGGACCCGTGACTAGATCAGTGCCCGGATTGGTGCCCGATTCGGGTAAATTTTTTCATAAAATCTTTTTTTGAATTTTTTTCAAAATCTTCATTTTTCATTAGTGACCGGACCGGTGATCGCATCGGTGCCCGGATCGGTTTTTTTTCAAATTTTTTCAAAGAAATATTTTTCTGCATTTTTTTCAAAATTTCCATTTTTATCGATGTTTGGACCCGTGACCGGATCGGTGCCCGGATCGGTTTTTTTTCAAATTTGTTCAAAAAAATATTTTTCGGAATTTTCTTCAAAATTTCCATTTTTATCGGTGTCCGGACCCGTGACCGGATCGGTGCCCGGATCGGTTTTTTTAAAAATTTTTTCAGAAAAATCTTTTTTTGAATTTTTTTCAAAATCTTCATTTTCCATTATTGACCGGACCCCTGATCGTATCGGTGTCCGGTTCGGTGACCGGATCGGTGCCCGGATTGGTGCCCGGATCGGGTAAATTTTTTCATAGAAATCTTTTTTTGAATTCTTTTCAAAATCTTCATTTTTCATTATTGACCGGACCGGTGATTGTATTGGTGTCCGGACCGGTGACCGGATCGGTGCCCGGATCGGTATTTTTCCAAATTTTTTCAAAAAAATATTATTCTGAATTTTCTTCAAAACTTCCATTTTTATCGATGTCCGGACCCGTGACCGGATCGGTGCCCGGGATGGTGCCCGGATCGGGTAAATTTTTTCATAAAAATCTTTTTTTGAATTTTTTTCAAAATCTTCATTTTTCATTATTGACCGGACCGGTTAGTGTATTGGTGTCCGGACCGGTGACCGGATCGGTGCCTGGATCGGTATTTTTTCAAATTTTTTCAAAAAAATATTATTCTGAATTTCCTTCAAAACTTCCATTTTTATCGATGTCCGGACCCGTGACTAGATCAGTGCCCGGATTGGTGCCCGATTTGGGTAAATTTTTTCATAAAATCTTTTTTTGAATTTTTTTCAAAATCTTCATTTTTCATTAGTGACCGGACCGGTGATCGCATCGGTGCCCGGATCGGTTTTTTTTCAAATTTTTTCAAAGAAATATTTTTCTGCATTTTTTTCAAAATTTCCATTTTTATCGATGTTTGGACCCGTGACCGGATCGGTGCTCGGATCGGTTTTTTTTCAAATTTGTTCAAAAAAATATTTTTCGGAATTTTCTTCAATATTTCCATTTTTATCGGTGTCCGGACCCGTGACCGGATCGGTGCCCGGATCGGTTTTTTTAAAAAATTTTTCAGAAAAATCTTTTTTTGAATTTTTTTCAAAATCTTCATTTTCCATTATTGACCGGACCGGTGATTGGATTGGTGTCCGGACCGGTGACCGGATCGGTGCCCGGATCGGTGCCCGAATCGGTTAAATTTTTTCATAAAATCTTTTTTTGAATTTTTTTCAAAATCTTCATTTTTCATTATTGACCGGACCGGTGATTGTATTGGTGTCCGGACCGGTGACCGGATCGGTGACCGGATCGGTGCCCGGATCGGTATTTTTTCAAATTTTTTCAAAAAAATATTATTCTGAATTTTCTTCAAAACTTCCATTTTTATCGATGTCCGGACCCGTGACCGGATCGGTGCCCGTATCGGTTTTTTTTCAAATTTCTTCAAAAAAATATTTTTTTGAATTTTCTTCAAAATTTCCATTTTTATCGATGTCCGGACCCGTGACCGGATCGGTGCCCGGATTGGTGCCCGGATCGGTATTTTTTCAAATTTTTTCAAAAAAATATTATTCTGAATTTTCTTTAAAATTTCCATTTTTATCGATGTCCGGACCCGTGACCGGATCGGTGCCCGGGATGGTGCCCGGATCGGGTAAATTTTTTCATAAAATCTTTTTTTGAATTTTTTTCAAAATCTTCATTTTTCATTAGTGACCGGACCGGTGATCGCATCGGTGCCCGGATCGGTTTTTTTTCAAATTTTTTCAAAGAAATATTTTTCTGCATTTTTTTCAAAATTTCCATTTTTATCGATGTTTGGACCCGTGACCGGATCGGTGCCCGGATCGGTTTTTTTTCAAATTTGTTCAAAAACATATTTTTCGGAATTTTCTTCAAAATTTCCATTTTTATCGGTGTCCGGACCCGTGACCGGATCGGTGCCCGGATCGGTTTTTTTAAAAATTTTTTCAGAAAAATCTTTTTTTGAATTTTTTTCAAAATCTTCATTTTTCATTATTGACCGGACCCGTGATCGTATCGGTGTCCGGTTCGGTGACCGGATCGGTGCCCGTGATGGTGCCCGGATCGGGTAAATTTTTTCATAAAAATCTTTTTTTGAATTTTTTTCAAAATCTTCATTTTTCATTATTGACCGGACCGGTTATTGTATTGGTGTCCGGACCGGTGCCCGGATCGGTTTTTTCTTCAAATTTTTTCAAAGAAATATTTTTCTGCATTTTTTTCAAAATTTCCATTTTTATCGATGTCCGGACCCGTGACCGGATCGGTGCCCGGATTGGTGCCCGGATCGGGTAAATTTTTTCATAAAAATCTTTTTTTGAATTTTTTTCAAAATCTTCATTTTTCATTATTGACCGGACCGGTGATTGTATTGGTGTCCGGACCGGTGACCGGATCGGTGCCCGAATCGGTATTTTTTCAAATTTTTTCAAAAAAATATTATTCTGAATTTTCTTCAAAACTTCCATTTTTATCGATGTCCGGACCCGTGACTAGATCAGTGCCCGGATCGGTGCCCAAAGCGGGTAAATTTTTTCATAAAATCTTTTTTTGAATTTTTCTCAAAATCTTCATTTTTCATTATTGACCGGACCGGTGATTGGATTGGTGTCCGGACCGGTGACCGGATCGGTGCCCGGATCGGTGCCCGAATCGGTTAAATTTTTTCATAAAATCTTTTTTTGAATTTTTTTCAAAATCTTCATTTTTCATTAGAGACCGGACCGGTGATCGCATCAGTGCCCGGATCGGTTTTTTTTCAAATTTTTTCAAAAATATATTCTTCTGAATTTTCTTCAAAATTTCCATTTATATCGATGTCCGGACCCGTGACCGGATCGGTGTCCGGATCGGTCTTTTTTTCAAATTTTTTCAAAAAAATATTTTTCCGAATTTTCTTCGAAATTCCCATTTTTATCGGTGTCCGGACCCGTGACCGGATCGGTGCCCGGATCGGTTTTTTTAAAAATTTTTTCATTAAAATCTTTTTTTGAACTTTTTTCAAAATCTTCATTTTTCATTATTGACCGGACCCATGATCCTATCGGTGTCCGGTTCGGTGACCGGATCGGTGCCCGGATTGGTGCCCGGATCGGGTAAATTTTTTCATAAAAATCTTTTTTTGAATTTTTTTCAAAATCTTCATTTTTCATTATTGACCGAACCGGTGATTGTATTGGTGTCCGGACCGTTGACCGGATCGGTGCCCGGATCGGTATTTTTTCATATTTTTTCAAAAAAATATTATTCTGAATTTTCTTCAAATCTTCCATTTTTATCGATGTCCGGACCCGTGATTGTATGGGTGCCCGGATCGGTATTTTTTCAAATTTTTTGGAATAAATATTATTCTGAATTTTCTTCAAAAATTTCCATTTTTATCGATGTCCGAACGCGTGACCAGATCGGTGCCCGGATTGGTGCCCGGATCGGGTAAATTTTTTCATAAAAATCTTTTTTTGAATTCTTTTCAAAATCTTCATTTTTCATTATTGACCGGACCGGTGATTGGATTGGTGTCCGGACCGGTGACCGGATCGGTGCCCGGATCGGTGCCCGAATCGGTTAAATTTTTTCATAAAATCTTTTTTTGAATTTTTTTCAAAATCTTCATTTTTCATTAGTGACCGGACCGGTGATCGCATCAGTGCCCGGATCGGTTTTTTTTCAAATTTTTTCAAAAAAATATTCTTCTGAATTTTCTTCAAAATTTCCATTTATATCGATGTCCGGACCCGTGACCGGATCGGTGTCCGGATCGGTCTTTTTTTCAAATTTTTTCAAAAAAATATTTTTCCGAATTTTCTTCGAAATTCCCATTTTTATCGATGTTTGGACCCGTGACCGGATCGGTGCCCGGATCGGTTTTTTTTCAAATTTGTTCAAAAAAATATTTTCCTGAATTTTCTTCAAAATTTCCATTTTTATCGATGTGCGGACCCCTGACCGGATCGGTTTTTTTTTTCAAATTTTTTCAAAAAAATATTTTTCTGAATTTTCTTCAAAATTTCCATTTTTATCGATGTCCGGACCCGTGATCATATCGGTGCCCGGATCGGTATTTTTTCAAATTTTTTCAAAAAAATATTATTCTGAATTTTCTTCAAAAATTTCCATTTTTATCGATGTTCGGACGCGTGACCGGATCGGTGCCCGAATGGGTGCCCGGATCGGTGCCCGGATCGGTGCCCGGATCAGTATTTTTTCAAATTTTTTCAAAAAAATATTATTCTGAATTTTCTTTATAATTTCCATTTTTATCGATGTCCGGACCCGTGACCGGATCGGTGCCCGGATCGGTTTTCTTTAAAATTTTTTCAAAAAAATAGTATTCTGAATTTCACTCAAAATTTCCATTTTTATCGATGTCCGGACCTGTGACCGGATCGGTGCCCGGATCGGTATTTTTTAAAATTTTTTCAAAAAAATATTATTCTGAATTTTCTTTAAAATTTCCATTTTTATCGATGTCCGGACCCGTGACCGGATCGGTGCCCGGATCGGTTTTTTTTCAAATTTTTTCGAAAAATATTTATTTTGAATTTTTTCTAAATTTCCATTTCTATCCATGTTCGGACCCATGACCGGAACGGTGCCCGGATCGGTGCCCGGATCGGTGTCCGGATCACTTTTTTTCCAATTTTTTTTAAAAAAATATTATTCCGAATTTTCTTCAAAATTTCCATTTCTATCGATGTCCGGACCCGTGACCGGATTGGTGCCCGGATCGGTTTTTTTTTCAAATTTTTTCAAAAAAATATTTTTCCGAATTTTCTTCAAAATTTCCATTTTTATTGATGTCCGGACCCGTGACCGGATCGGTGTCCGGATCGGTTTTTTTTTTCAAATTTTTTCAAAAAAATATTTTTCCGAATTTTCCTCAAAATTTCCATTTTTATCGGTGTCCGGACCCGTGACCGGATCGGTGCCCGGATCGGTTTTTTTAGAAATTTTTTCATAAAATCTTTTTCTGAATTTTTTTCAAAATCTTCATTTTTCATTATTGACCGGACCGGTGATCGTATCGGTGTCCGGTCCGGTGACCGGATCCGTGCCCGGATCGGTTTTTTTTTCAAATTTTCTCAAGAAAATATTTTTCCGAATTTTCATCAAAATTTCCATTTTTATCGATGTCCGGACCCCTGATTGTATGGGTGCCCGGATCGGTATTTTTTCAAATTTTTTCAAATGAATATTATTCTGAATTTTCTTCACAAATTTCCATTTCTATCGATGTCCGGACCCGTGACCGGATTGGTGCCCGGATCGGTTTTTTTTTCAAATTTTTTCAAAAAAATATTTTTCCGAATTTTCTTCAAAATTTCCATTTTTATTGATGTCCGGACCCGTGACCGGATCGGTGCCCGGATCGGTTTTTTTAAAAAATTTTTCAGAAAAATCTTTTTTTGAATTTTTTTCAAAATCTTCATTTTCCATTATTGACCGGACCCGTGATCGTATCGGTGTCCGGTTCGGTGACCGGATCGGTGCCCGGATTGGTGCCCGGATCGGGTAAATTTTTTCATAGAAATCTTTTTTTGAATTTTTTTCAAAATCTTCATTTTTCATTATTGACCGGACCGGTGATTGTATTGGTGTCCGGACCGGTGACCGGATCGGTGACCGGATCGGTGCCCGGATCGGTATTTTTTCAAATTTTTTCAAAAAAATATTATTCTGAATTTTCTTCAAAACTTCCATTTTTATCGATGTCCGGACCCGTGACCGGATCGGTGCCCGTATCGGTTTTTTTTCAAATTTCTTCAAAAAAATATTTTTTTGAATTTTCTTCAAAATTTCCATTTTTATCGATGTCCGGACCCGTGACCGGATCGGTGCCCGGATTGGTGCCCGGATCGGTATTTTTTCAAATTTTTTCAAAAAAATATTATTCTGAATTTTCTTTAAAATTTCCATTTTTATCGATGTCCGGACCCGTGACCGGATCGGTGCCCGGGATGGTGCCCGGATCGGGTAAATTTTTTCATAAAATCTTTTTTTGAATTTTTTTCAAAATCTTCATTTTTCATTAGTGACCGGACCGGTGATCGCATCGGTGCCCGGATCGGTTTTTTTTCAAATTTTTTCAAAGAAATATTTTTCTGCATTTTTTTCAAAATTTCCATTTTTATCGATGTTTGGACCCGTGACCGGATCGGTGCCCGGATCGGTTTTTTTTCAAATTTGTTCAAAAACATATTTTTCGGAATTTTCTTCAAAATTTCCATTTTTATCGGTGTCCGGACCCGTGACCGGATCGGTGCCCGGATCGGTTTTTTTAAAAATTTTTTCAGAAAAATCTTTTTTTGAATTTTTTTCAAAATCTTCATTTTTCATTATTGACCGGACCCGTGATCGTATCGGTGTCCGGTTCGGTGACCGGATCGGTGCCCGTGATGGTGCCCGGATCGGGTAAATTTTTTCATAAAAATCTTTTTTTGAATTTTTTTCAAAATCTTCATTTTTCATTATTGACCGGACCGGTTATTGTATTGGTGTCCGGACCGGTGCCCGGATCGGTTTTTTCTTCAAATTTTTTCAAAGAAATATTTTTCTGCATTTTTTTCAAAATTTCCATTTTTATCGATGTCCGGACCCGTGACCGGATCGGTGCCCGGATTGGTGCCCGGATCGGGTAAATTTTTTCATAAAAATCTTTTTTTGAATTTTTTTCAAAATCTTCATTTTTCATTATTGACCGGACCGGTGATTGTATTGGTGTCCGGACCGGTGACCGGATCGGTGCCCGAATCGGTATTTTTTCAAATTTTTTCAAAAAAATATTATTCTGAATTTTCTTCAAAACTTCCATTTTTATCGATGTCCGGACCCGTGACTAGATCAGTGCCCGGATCGGTGCCCAAAGCGGGTAAATTTTTTCATAAAATCTTTTTTTGAATTTTTCTCAAAATCTTCATTTTTCATTATTGACCGGACCGGTGATTGGATTGGTGTCCGGACCGGTGACCGGATCGGTGCCCGGATCGGTGCCCGAATCGGTTAAATTTTTTCATAAAATCTTTTTTTGAATTTTTTTCAAAATCTTCATTTTTCATTAGAGACCGGACCGGTGATCGCATCAGTGCCCGGATCGGTTTTTTTCAAATTTTTTCAAAAATATATTCTTCTGAATTTTCTTCAAAATTTCCATTTATATCGATGTCCGGACCCGTGACCGGATCGGTGTCCGGATCGGTCTTTTTTTCAAATTTTTTCAAAAAAATATTTTTCCGAATTTTCTTCGAAATTCCCATTTTTATCGGTGTCCGGACCCGTGACCGGATCGGTGCCCGGATCGGTTTTTTTAAAAATTTTTTCATTAAAATCTTTTTTTGAACTTTTTTCAAAATCTTCATTTTTCATTATTGACCGGACCCATGATCCTATCGGTGTCCGGTTCGGTGACCGGATCGGTGCCCGGATTGGTGCCCGGATCGGGTAAATTTTTTCATAAAAATCTTTTTTTGAATTTTTTTCAAAATCTTCATTTTTCATTATTGACCGAACCGGTGATTGTATTGGTGTCCGGACCGTTGACCGGATCGGTGCCCGGATCGGTATTTTTTCATATTTTTTCAAAAAAATATTATTCTGAATTTTCTTCAAATCTTCCATTTTTATCGATGTCCGGACCCGTGATTGTATGGGTGCCCGGATCGGTATTTTTTCAAATTTTTTGGAATAAATATTATTCTGAATTTTCTTCAAAAATTTCCATTTTTATCGATGTCCGAACGCGTGACCAGATCGGTGCCCGGATTGGTGCCCGGATCGGGTAAATTTTTTCATAAAAATCTTTTTTTGAATTCTTTTCAAAATCTTCATTTTTCATTATTGACCGGACCGGTGATTGGATTGGTGTCCGGACCGGTGACCGGATCGGTGCCCGGATCGGTGCCCGAATCGGTTAAATTTTTTCATAAAATCTTTTTTTGAATTTTTTTCAAAATCTTCATTTTTCATTAGTGACCGGACCGGTGATCGCATCAGTGCCCGGATCGGTTTTTTTTCAAATTTTTTCAAAAAAATATTCTTCTGAATTTTCTTCAAAATTTCCATTTATATCGATGTCCGGACCCGTGACCGGATCGGTGTCCGGATCGGTCTTTTTTTCAAATTTTTTCAAAAAAATATTTTTCCGAATTTTCTTCGAAATTCCCATTTTTATCGATGTTTGGACCCGTGACCGGATCGGTGCCCGGATCGGTTTTTTTTCAAATTTGTTCAAAAAAATATTTTCCTGAATTTTCTTCAAAATTTCCATTTTTATCGATGTGCGGACCCCTGACCGGATCGGTTTTTTTTTTCAAATTTTTTCAAAAAAATATTTTTCTGAATTTTCTTCAAAATTTCCATTTTTATCGATGTCCGGACCCGTGATCATATCGGTGCCCGGATCGGTATTTTTTCAAATTTTTTCAAAAAAATATTATTCTGAATTTTCTTCAAAAATTTCCATTTTTATCGATGTTCGGACGCGTGACCGGATCGGTGCCCGAATGGGTGCCCGGATCGGTGCCCGGATCGGTGCCCGGATCAGTATTTTTTCAAATTTTTTCAAAAAAATATTATTCTGAATTTTCTTTATAATTTCCATTTTTATCGATGTCCGGACCCGTGACCGGATCGGTGCCCGGATCGGTTTTCTTTAAAATTTTTTCAAAAAAATAGTATTCTGAATTTCACTCAAAATTTCCATTTTTATCGATGTCCGGACCTGTGACCGGATCGGTGCCCGGATCGGTATTTTTTCAAATTTTTTCAAAAAAATATTATTCTGAATTTTCTTTAAAATTTCCATTTTTATCGATGTCCGGACCCGTGACCGGATCGGTGCCCGGATCGGTTTTTTTTCAAATTTTTTCGAAAAATATTTATTTTGAATTTTTTCTAAATTTCCATTTCTATCCATGTTCGGACCCATGACCGGAACGGTGCCCGGATCGGTGCCCGGATCGGTGTCCGGATCACTTTTTTTCCAATTTTTTTTAAAAAAATATTATTCCGAATTTTCTTCAAAATTTCCATTTCTATCGATGTCCGGACCCGTGACCGGATTGGTGCCCGGATCGGTTTTTTTTTCAAATTTTTTCAAAAAAATATTTTTCCGAATTTTCTTCAAAATTTCCATTTTTATTGATGTCCGGACCCGTGACCGGATCGGTGTCCGGATCGGTTTTTTTTTTCAAATTTTTTCAAAAAAATATTTTTCCGAATTTTCCTCAAAATTTCCATTTTTATCGGTGTCCGGACCCGTGACCGGATCGGTGCCCGGATCGGTTTTTTTAGAAATTTTTTCATAAAATCTTTTTCTGAATTTTTTTCAAAATCTTCATTTTTCATTATTGACCGGACCGGTGATCGTATCGGTGTCCGGTCCGGTGACCGGATCCGTGCCCGGATCGGTTTTTTTTTCAAATTTTCTCAAGAAAATATTTTTCCGAATTTTCATCAAAATTTCCATTTTTATCGATGTCCGGACCCCTGATTGTATGGGTGCCCGGATCGGTATTTTTTCAAATTTTTTCAAATGAATATTATTCTGAATTTTCTTCACAAATTTCCATTTCTATCGATGTCCGGACCCGTGACCGGATTGGTGCCCGGATCGGTTTTTTTTTCAAATATTTTCAAAAAAATATTTTTCCGAATTTTCTTCAAAATTTCCATTTTTATTGATGTCCGGACCCGTGACCGGATCGGTGTCCGGATCGGTTTTTTTTCAAATTTTTACAAAAAAATATTTTTCTGAATTTTCTTCAAAATTTTTCATTTTTATCGATGTTCGGACCCGTGCCCGGATCGGTGCCCGGATCGGTTTTTTTTTTAAATTTTTTCAAAAAAATATTATTCTGAATTTCACTCAAAATTTCTATTTTTATCGATGTCCTGCCCCATGACCGGATCGGTGTCCAAACCCGTGACCGGATCGGTGCCCGGATGACTTTTTTTCCAAATTTTTTCAAAAAAATATTTTCTTCGAATTTTTTTCAAAATTTCCATCTTTGTTGGTGTCCGGACCCGTGACCGGATCGGTGCCCGGATCGGTTTTTTTTTAAATTTTTTCAAAAAAATATTATTCTGAATTTCACTCAAAATTTCTATTTTTATCGATGTCCTGCCCCATGACCGGATCGGTGTCCAAACCCGTGACCGGATCGGTGCCCGGATGACTTTTTTTCCAAATTTTTTCAAAAAAATATTTTCTTCGAATTTTTTTCAAAATTTCCATCTTTGTTGGTGTCCGGACCCGTGACCGGATCGGTGCCCGGATCGGTTTTTTTTTAAATTTTTTCAAAAAAATATTATTCTGAATTTCACTCAAAATTTCTATTTTTATCGATGTCCTGCCCCATGACCGGATTGTTGTCCGAACCCGTGACCGGATCGGTGCCCGGATCGGTTTTTTTTTAGATTTTTTCAAAAAAATATTATTCTGAATTTCACTCAAAATTTCCATTTTTATCGATGTCCGGACCCGTGACCGGATCGGTGCCCGGATCGGTGCCCGGATCGGTGCCCGGATCGGTATTTTTTCAAATTTTTTCAAAGAAATATTATTCTGAATTTTCTTCAAAATTTCCATTTTTATCGATGTCCGGACCCGTGACCGGATCGGTGCCCGGATCGGTTTTTTTTTTAATTTTTTCAAAAAAATATTATTCTGAATTTCACTGAAAATTTCCATTTTTATCGATGTCCGGACCCGTGACCGGATCGGTGCCCGGATCGGTATTTTTTCAAATTTTTTCAAAGAAATATTATTCTGAATTTTCTTCAAAATTTCCATTTTTATCGATGTCCGGACCCGTGACCGGATCGGTGCCCGGATCGGTTTTTTTAAAAATTTTTTCAAAAAAATATTATTCTGAATTTCACTCAAAATTTCTATTTTTATCGATGTCCTGCCCCATGACCGGATTGTTGTCCGAACCCGTGACCGGATCGGTGCCCGGATGACTTTTTTTCCAAATTTTTTCAATAAAATATTTTTTACGAATTTTTTCAAAATTTCCATTTTTATCGATGTCCGGACCCGTGACCGGATCGGTGCCCGGATCGGTATTTTTTCAAATTTTTTCAAAGAAATATTATTCTGAATTTTCTTCAAAATTTCCATTTCTATCCATGTTCGGACCCATGACCGGATCGGTGACGGCTCGGTGTCCGGACCGGTGACCGGATCACTTTTTTTCCAATTTTTTCCAAAAAAATATTTTTTTGGATCTTTTTCAAAATTTTCATTTTTATCAGTGTCCGGACCCGTGACCGGATCGGTGCCCGGATCGGTTTTTTTTTCAAATTTTTTCAAAAAATATTTTTCTGAATTTTCTTTAAAATTTCCATTTTTATCGGTGTCTGGACCCGTGACCGGATCGGTGCCCGGATCGGTTTTCTTAGAAATTTTTTCATAAAATCTTTTTCTGAATTTTTTTCAAAATCTTCATTTTTCATTATTGACCGGACCGGTGATCGTATCGGTGTCCGGTCCGGTGACCGGATCCGTGCCCGGAACGGTTTTTTTTTCAAATTTTCTCAAAAAAATATTTTTCCGATTTTTCATCAAAATTTCCATTTTTATTGATGTCCGGACCCGTGACCGGATCGGTGCCCGGATCATTTTTTTTTCAAATTTTTTCAAAAAATATTTTTCTGAATTTTCTTCAAAATTTCCATTTCCATCGATGTCCGGACCCGTGACCGGATCGGTGCCTGTATCGGTTTTTTTTTCAAATTTCTTCAAAAAAATATTTTTCCGAATTTTCTTCAAAATTTCCATTTTTATCGATGTCCGGACCTGTGACCGGATCGGTGTCCCGATCGGTTTTTTTTTCAAATTTCTCCAAAAAAAAATATTTATCTGAATTTTCTTCAAAATTTCCATTTTTATCGATGTTTGGACCCGTGACCGGATCGGTGCCCGGATCAGTTTTTTTTCAAATTTGTTCAAAAAAATATTTTCCGGAATTTTCTTCAAAATTTCCATTTTTATTGATGTTCGGACCCATGACCGGATGGGTTTTTTTTTCAAATTTTTTCAAAAAAATATTTTTCCGAATTTTCTTCAAAATTTCCATTTTTATCGGTGTCCGGACCCGTGACCGGATCGGTTTTTTTAGAAATTTTTTCATAAAATCTTTTTCTGAATTTTTTTCAAAATCTTCATTTTTCATTATTGACCGGACGGGTGATCGTATCGGTGTCCGGTCCGGTGACCGGATCGGTGCCCGGATCGGTTTCTTTTTCAAATTTTTTCAAAAAAATATTTTTCTGAATTTTCTTCATAATTTCCATTTTTATCGATGTTCGGACCCGTGACCGGATTGGTGCCCGGATCGGTATTTTTTCAAATTTTTCCAAATAAATATTATTCTGAATTTTCTTCAAAAATTTCCATTTTTATCGATGTCCGGACGCGTGACCGGATCGGTACCCAAATGGGTGCCCAGATTGGGCAAATTTTTTCATAAAAATCTTTTTTTGAATTTTTTTCAAAATCTTCATTTTTCATTATTGACCGGACCGGTGATCGTATCGGTGTCCGGTCCGGTGATCCTATCGGTGTCCGGTCCGGTGACCGGATCGGTGCCCGGATCGGTATTTTTTCAAATTTTTTCAAATAAATATTATTCTGAATTTTCTTCAAAAATTTCCATTTTTATCGATGTCCTGACGCGTGACCGAATCGGTGCCCGAATGGGTGCCCAGATCGGGTAAATTTTTTCATAAAAATCTTTTTTTGAATTTTTTTCAAAATCTTCATTTTTCATTATTGACCGGACCGGTGATTGTATTGGTGTCCAGACCGGTGACCGGATCGGTGCCCGGATCTGTTTTTTTTTTCAAATTTTTTCAAAAAAATATTTTTCCGAATTTTCTTCAAAATTTCCATTTTTATTGATGTCCGGACCCGTGACCGGATCGGTGCCCGGATCAGTTTTTTTTCAAATTTTTTCAAAAAAATATTTTTCCGAATTTTCTTCAAAATTTTCATTTTTATCGATGTCCGGACCCGTGACCGGATCGGTGCCCGGATCAGTTTTTTTTTAAATTGTTTCAAAAAAATATTTTTCTGAATTTTCTTCAAAATTTCCATTTTTATCGATGTCCGGACCCGTGACCGGATCGATGCCCGGATCGGTTTTTTTTCAAATTTTTTCAAAAAAATATTATTTTGAATTTTTTTCATAATTACCATTTTTATCAATGTCCGGACCCGTGACCGGATCGGTGCCCGGATCAGTTTTTTTTTAAATTGTTTCAAAAAAATATTTTTCTGAATTTTCTTCAAAATTTCCATTTTTATCGATGTCTGGACCCATGGCCGGATCAGTGTCCAAACCTGTGACCGGATCACTTTCTTTTCAATTTTTTTCAAAAATATATTTTTTTTGAATTTTTTCAAAATTTCCATTTTCATCCATGTCCGGACCCGTGACCAGATCGGTGCCCGGATCGGTGACCGGATCGGTGCCCGGATCCCTTTTTTTTCAAATTTTTTCAAAATAATTCTTTTTTGAATTTTTTCAAAATTTCCATTTTCATCCATGTCCGGACCCATGACCGGATCGGTTCCCTGATCGGTGTCCGGACAGGTGACCGGATCACTTTTTTTTCAATTTTTTTCAAAAAAATATTTTCTTGGATTTTCTTCAAAATTTTCATCTTTATCGGTGTCCGGACCCGTGACCGGATCGGTGCCCGGATCGGTCTTTTTTGAAATTTTTTCAAAAATATTTCTCTTCAATTTTTTCAAAATTTCCATTTTTATCCATGTTCGGACCCATGACCGGATCGGTGCCCGGATGACTTTTTTTCCAAATTTTTTCAAAAAAATATTTTCTTCGAATTTTTTTCAAAATTTCCATCTTTGTTGGTGTCCGGACCCGTGACCGGATCGGTGCCCGGATCGGTTTTTTTTTAAATTTTTTCAAAAAAATATTATTCTGAATTTCACTCAAAATTTCTATCTTTATCGATGTCCTGCCCCATGACCGGATCGGTGTCCGAACCCGTGACCGGATCGGTGCCCGGATCGGTTTTTTTTTAGATTTTTTCAAAAAAATATTATTCTGAATTTCACTCAAAATTTCCATTTTTATCGATGTCCGGACCCGTGACCGGATCGGTGCCCGGATCGGTGCCCGGATCGGTATTTTTTCAAATTTTTTCAAAGAAATATTATTCTGAATTTTCTTCAAAATTTCCATTTTTATCGATGTACGGACCCGTGACCGGATCGGTGCCCGGATCGGTTTTTTTTTTAATTTTTTCAAAAAAATATTATTCTGAATTTCACTGAAAATTTCCATTTTTATCGATGTCCGGACCCGTGACCGGATCGGTGCCCGGATCGGTATTTTTTCAAATTTTTTCAAAGAAATATTATTCTGAATTTTCTTCAAAATTTCCATTTTTATCGATGTCCGGACCCGTGACCGGATCGGTGCCCGGATCGGTTTTTTTTTAAATTTTTTCAAAAAAATATTATTCTGAATTTCACTCAAAATTTCTATTTTTATCGATGTCCTGCCCCATGACCGGATTGTTGTCCGAACCCGTGACCGGATCGGTGCCCGGATGACTTTTTTTCCAAATTTTTTCAATAAAATATTTTTTTCGAATTTTTTCAAAATTTCCATCTTTATTGGTGTCCGGACCCGTGACCGGATCGGTGCACGGACCGGTTTTTTTTCAAATTTTTTCGAAAAATATTTTTGAATTTTTTCCAAATTTCCATTTCTATCCATGTTCGGACCCATGACCGGATCGGTGACGGCTCGGTGTCCGGACCGGTGACCGGATCACTTTTTTTCCAATTTTTTTCAAAAAAATATTTTTTTGGATCTTTTTCAAAATTTTCATTTTTATCAGTGTCCGGACCCGTGACCGGATCGGTGCCCGGATCGGTTTTTTTTTCAAATTTTTTCGAAAAATATTTTTCTGAATTTTCTTTAAAATTTCCATT
The DNA here is from genome assembly GCA_035079395.1 of Aspidiotus destructor. NCBI lineage: Eukaryota > Metazoa > Arthropoda > Insecta > Hemiptera > Diaspididae > Aspidiotus > Aspidiotus destructor. Next base: position 95,622 of record JAVHKZ010000003.1, on the reverse strand, counting down.
TTTATCGGTGTCTGGACCCGTGACCGGATCGGTGCCCGGATCGGTTTTCTTAGAAATTTTTTCATAAAATCTTTTTCTGAATTTTTTTCAAAATCTTCATTTTTCATTATTGACCGGACCGGTGATCGTATCGGTGTCCGGTCCGGTGACCGGATCGGTGCCCGGATCGGTTTTTTTTTCAAATTTTTTCAAAGAAATATTTTTCTGAATTTTCTTCATAATTTCCATTTTTATCGATGTTCGGACCCATGACCGGATCGGTATTTTTTCAAATTTTTCCAAATAAATATTATTCTGAATTTTCTTCAAAAATTTCCATTTTTATCGATGTCCGGACGCGTGACCGGATCGGTGCCCGAATGGGTGCCCAGATTGGGCAAATTTTTTCATAAAAATCTTTTTTTGAATTTTTTTCAAAATCTTCATTTTTCATTATTGACCGGACCGGTGATCTTATCGGTGTCCGGTCCGGTGATCCTATCGGTGTCCGGTCCGGTGACCGGATCGGTGCCCGGATCGGTATTTTTTCAAATTTTTTCAAATAAATATTATTCTGAATTTTCTTCAAAAATTTCCATTTTTATCGATGTCTGGACCCATGGCCGGATCGGTGTCCAAACCTGTGACCGGATCACTTTCTTTTCAATTTTTTTCAAAAAAATATTTTTTTTGAATTTTTTCAAAATTTCCATTTTCATCCATGTCCGGACCCGTGACCAGATCGGTGCCCGGATCGGTGACCGGATCGGTGCCCGGATCACTTTTTTTTCAAATTTTTTCAAAATAATTTTTTTTTGAATTTTTTCAAAATTTCCATTTTCATCCATGTCCGGACCCATGACCGGATCGGTGCCCTGATCGGTGTCCGGACAGGTGACCGGATCACTTTTTTTTCAATTTTTTTCAAAAAAATATTTTCTTGGATTTTTTTCAAAATTTTCATCTTTATCGGTGTCCGGACCGGTGACCGGATCGGTGCCCGGATCGGTCTTTTTTCAAATTTTTTCAAAAATATTTCTCTTCAATTTTTTCAAAATTTCCATTTTTATCCATGTTCAGACCCATGACCGGATCGGTGACCGGATCGGTGCCCGTATCGGTTCTTTTTTCAAATTTTTCCAAAAAAAATTTTTTCTGAATTTTCTTCAAAATTTCCATTTTTATCGATGTTCGGACCCGTGACCGGATCGGTGCCCGGATCAGTTTTTTTCAAATTTGTTCAAAAAAATATTTTCCTGAATTTTCTTCAAAATTTCCATTTTTATCGATGTTCAGACCTGTGACCGGATTGGTTTTTTTTTCAAATTTTTTCAAAAAAATATTTTTCCGAATTTTCTTCAAAATTTCCATTTTTATCGGTGTCCGGACCCGTGACCGGATCGGTGCCCGGATCGGTTTTTTTAGAAATTTTTTCATAAAATCTTTTTCTGAATTTTTTTCAAAATCTTCATTTTTCATTATTGACCGGACCGGTGATCGTATCGGTGTCCGGTCCGGTGACCGGATCCATGCCCGGATCGGTTTTTTTTTCAAATTTTCTCAAAAAAATATTTTTCCGAATTTTCATCAAAATTTCCATTTTTATTGATGTCCGGACCCGTGACCGGATCGGTGCCCTGATCAGTTTTTTTTCAAATTTCTTCAAAAAAATATTTTTCCGAATTTTCTTCAAAATTTCCATTTTTATCGATGTCCGGACCCCTGATTGTATGGGTGCCCGGATCGGTATTTTTTCAAATTTTTTCAAATGAATATTATTCTGAATTTTCTTCAAAGATTTCCATTTTTATCAATGTCCGGACGCGTGACCGGATCGGTGCCCAAATGGGTGCCCAGATCGGGTAAATTTTTTCATAAAAATCTTTTTTTGAATTTTTTTCAAAATCTTCATTTTTCATTATTGACCGGACCGGTGATTGTATTGGTGTCCGGACCGGTGACCGGATCGGTGCCCGGATCGGTTTTTTTTCAAATTTTGTCAAAAAATATTTTTCTGAATTTTCTTCAAAATTTCCATTTCCATCGATGTCCGGACCCGTGACCGGATCGGTGCCTGTATCGGTTTTTTTTTCAAATTTCTTCAAAAAAATATTTTTCCGAATTTTCTTCAAAATTTCCATTTTTATCAATGTCCGGACCTGTGACCGGATCAGTGTCCCGATCGGTTTTTTTTTCAAATTTTTTCAAAAAAATATTTATCTGAATTTTCTTCAAAATTTCCATTTTTATCAATGTTTGGACCCGTGACCGGATCGGTGCCCGGATCAGTTTTTTTTCAAATTTGTTCAAAAAAATATTTTTCCGAATTTTCTTCAAAATTTCCATTTTTATCGTTGTCCGGACCCGTGACCGGATCGGTGCCCGGATCGGTTTTTTTAGAAATTTTTTCATAAAATCTTTTTCTGAATTTTTTTCAAAATCTTCATTTTTCATTATTGACCGGACCGGTGATCGTATCGGTGTCCGGTCCGGTGACCGGATCGGTGCCCGGATCGGTTTTTTTTTCAAATTTTTTCAAAGAAATATTTTTCTGAATTTTCTTCATAATTTCCATTTTTATCGATGTTCGGACCCATGACCGGATCGGTGCCCGGATCGGTATTTTTTCAAATTTTTCCAAATAAATATTATTCTGAATTTTCTTCAAAAATTTCCATTTTTATCGATGTCCGGACGCGTGACCGGATCGGTGCCCGAATGGGTGCCCAGATTGGGCAAATTTTTTCATAAAAATCTTTTTTTGAATTTTTTTCAAAATCTTCATTTTTCATTATTGTCCGGACCGGTGATCTTATCGGTGTCCGGTCCGGTGATCCTATCGGTGTCCGGTCCGGTGACCGGATCGGTGCCCGGATCGGTATTTTTTCAAATTTTTTCAAATAAATATTATTCTGAATTTTCTTCAAAAATTTCCATTTTTATCCATGTTTGGACCCATGACCGGATCGGTGCCCGAATCGGTTTTTTTTTCAAATTTTTTCAAAAGATATTTTAATGAATTTTCTTCAAAATTTCCATTTTTATCGGTGTCCGGACCCGTGACCGGATCGGTGCCCGGATCGGTCTTTTTTCAAATTTTTTCAAAAATATTTCTCTTCAATTTTTTCAAAATTTCCATTTTTATCCATGTTCAGACCCGTGACCGGATCGGTGCCCGGATCAGTTTTTTTCAAATTTGTTCAAAAAAATATTTTCCTGAATTTTCTTCAAAATTTCCATTTTTATCGATGTTCAGACCTGTGACCGGATTGGTTTTTTTTTCAAATTTTTTCAAAAAAATATTTTTCCGAATTTTCTTCAAAATTTCCATTTTTATCGGTGCCCGGATCGGTTTTTTTAGAAATTTTTTCATAAAATCTTTTTTTGAATTTTTTTCAAAATCTTCATTTTTCATTATTGACCGGACCGGTGATCTTATCGGTGTCCGGTCCGGTGATCCTATCGGTGTCCGGTCCGGTGACCGGATCGGTGCCCGGATCGGTATTTTTTCAAATTTTTTCAAATAAATATTATTCTGAATTTTCTTCAAAAATTTCCATTTTTATCGATGTCTGGACCCATGGCCGGATCGGTGTCCAAACCTGTGACCGGATCACTTTCTTTTCAATTTTTTTCAAAAAAATATTTTTTTTGAATTTTTTCAAAATTTCCATTTTCATCCATGTCCGGACCCGTGACCAGATCGGTGCCCGGATCGGTGACCGGATCGGTGCCCGGATCACTTTTTTTTCAAATTTTTTCAAAATAATTTTTTTTTGAATTTTTTCAAAATTTCCATTTTCATCCATGTCCGGACCCATGACCGGATCGGTGCCCTGATCGGTGTCCGGACAGGTGACCGGATCACTTTTTTTTCAATTTTTTTCAAAAAAATATTTTCTTGGATTTTTTTCAAAATTTTCATCTTTATCGGTGTCCGGACCGGTGACCGGATCGGTGCCCGGATCGGTCTTTTTTCAAATTTTTTCAAAAATATTTCTCTTCAATTTTTTCAAAATTTCCATTTTTATCCATGTTCAGACCCATGACCGGATCGGTGACCGGATCGGTGCCCGTATCGGTTCTTTTTTCAAATTTTTCCAAAAAAAATTTTTTCTGAATTTTCTTCAAAATTTCCATTTTTATCGATGTTCGGACCCGTGACCGGATCGGTGCCCGGATCAGTTTTTTTCAAATTTGTTCAAAAAAATATTTTCCTGAATTTTCTTCAAAATTTCCATTTTTATCGATGTTCAGACCTGTGACCGGATTGGTTTTTTTTTCAAATTTTTTCAAAAAAATATTTTTCCGAATTTTCTTCAAAATTTCCATTTTTATCGGTGTCCGGACCCGTGACCGGATCGGTGCCCGGATCGGTTTTTTTAGAAATTTTTTCATAAAATCTTTTTCTGAATTTTTTTCAAAATCTTCATTTTTCATTATTGACCGGACCGGTGATCGTATCGGTGTCCGGTCCGGTGACCGGATCCATGCCCGGATCGGTTTTTTTTTCAAATTTTCTCAAAAAAATATTTTTCCGAATTTTCATCAAAATTTCCATTTTTATTGATGTCCGGACCCGTGACCGGATCGGTGCCCTGATCAGTTTTTTTTCAAATTTCTTCAAAAAAATATTTTTCCGAATTTTCTTCAAAATTTCCATTTTTATCGATGTCCGGACCCCTGATTGTATGGGTGCCCGGATCGGTATTTTTTCAAATTTTTTCAAATGAATATTATTCTGAATTTTCTTCAAAGATTTCCATTTTTATCAATGTCCGGACGCGTGACCGGATCGGTGCCCAAATGGGTGCCCAGATCGGGTAAATTTTTTCATAAAAATCTTTTTTTGAATTTTTTTCAAAATCTTCATTTTTCATTATTGACCGGACCGGTGATTGTATTGGTGTCCGGACCGGTGACCGGATCGGTGCCCGGATCGGTTTTTTTTCAAATTTTGTCAAAAAATATTTTTCTGAATTTTCTTCAAAATTTCCATTTCCATCGATGTCCGGACCCGTGACCGGATCGGTGCCTGTATCGGTTTTTTTTTCAAATTTCTTCAAAAAAATATTTTTCCGAATTTTCTTCAAAATTTCCATTTTTATCAATGTCCGGACCTGTGACCGGATCAGTGTCCCGATCGGTTTTTTTTTCAAATTTTTTCAAAAAAATATTTATCTGAATTTTCTTCAAAATTTCCATTTTTATCAATGTTTGGACCCGTGACCGGATCGGTGCCCGGATCAGTTTTTTTTCAAATTTGTTCAAAAAAATATTTTTCCGAATTTTCTTCAAAATTTCCATTTTTATCGTTGTCCGGACCCGTGACCGGATCGGTGCCCGGATCGGTTTTTTTAGAAATTTTTTCATAAAATCTTTTTCTGAATTTTTTTCAAAATCTTCATTTTTCATTATTGACCGGACCGGTGATCGTATCGGTGTCCGGTCCGGTGACCGGATCGGTGCCCGGATCGGTTTTTTTTTCAAATTTTTTCAAAGAAATATTTTTCTGAATTTTCTTCATAATTTCCATTTTTATCGATGTTCGGACCCATGACCGGATCGGTGCCCGGATCGGTATTTTTTCAAATTTTTCCAAATAAATATTATTCTGAATTTTCTTCAAAAATTTCCATTTTTATCGATGTCCGGACGCGTGACCGGATCGGTGCCCGAATGGGTGCCCAGATTGGGCAAATTTTTTCATAAAAATCTTTTTTTGAATTTTTTTCAAAATCTTCATTTTTCATTATTGTCCGGACCGGTGATCTTATCGGTGTCCGGTCCGGTGATCCTATCGGTGTCCGGTCCGGTGACCGGATCGGTGCCCGGATCGGTATTTTTTCAAATTTTTTCAAATAAATATTATTCTGAATTTTCTTCAAAAATTTCCATTTTTATCCATGTTTGGACCCATGACCGGATCGGTGCCCGAATCGGTTTTTTTTTCAAATTTTTTCAAAAGATATTTTAATGAATTTTCTTCAAAATTTCCATTTTTATCGGTGTCCGGACCCGTGACCGGATCGGTGCCCGGATCGGTCTTTTTTCAAATTTTTTCAAAAATATTTCTCTTCAATTTTTTCAAAATTTCCATTTTTATCCATGTTCAGACCCGTGACCGGATCGGTGCCCGGATCAGTTTTTTTCAAATTTGTTCAAAAAAATATTTTCCTGAATTTTCTTCAAAATTTCCATTTTTATCGATGTTCAGACCTGTGACCGGATTGGTTTTTTTTTCAAATTTTTTCAAAAAAATATTTTTCCGAATTTTCTTCAAAATTTCCATTTTTATCGGTGCCCGGATCGGTTTTTTTAGAAATTTTTTCATAAAATCTTTTTCTGAATTTTTTTCAAAATCTTCATTTTTCATTATTGACCGGACCGGTGATCGTATCGGTGTCCGGTCCGGTGACCGGATCCATGCCCGGATCGGTTTTTTTTTCAAATTTTCTCAAAAAAATATTTTTCCGAATTTTCATCAAAATTTCCATTTTATTGATGTCCGGACCCGTGACCGGATCGGTGCCCGGATCAGTTTTTTTTCAAATTTCTTCAAAAAAATATTTTTCCGAATTTTCTTCAAAATTTCCATTTTTATCGATGTCCGGACCCCTGATTGTATGGGTGCCCGGATCGGTATTTTTTCAAATTTTTTCAAATGAATATTATTCTGAATTTTCTTCAAAAATTTCCATTTTTATCAATGTCCGGACGCGTGACCGGATCGGTGCCCAAATGGGTGCCCAGATCGGGTAAATTTTTTCATAAAAATCTTTTTTTGAATTTTTTTCAAAATCTTCATTTTTCATTATTGACCGGACCGGTGATTGTATTGGTGTCCGGACCGGTGACCGGATCGGTGCCCGGATCGGTTTTTATTTCAAATTTTTTCAAAAAATATTTTTCTGAATTTTCTTCAAAATTTCCATTTCCATCGATGTCCGGACCCGTGACCGGATCGGTGCCTGTATCGGTTTTTTTTTCAAATTTCTTCAAAAAAATATTTTTCCGAATTTTCTTCAAAATTTCCATTTTTATCAATATCCGGACCTGTGACCGGATCAGTGTCCCGATCGGTTTTTTTTTCAAATTTTTTCAAAAAAATATTTATCTGAATTTTCTTCAAAATTTCCATTTTTATCAATGTTCGGACCCGTGACCGGATCGGTGCCCGGATCAGTTTTTTTTCAAATTTGTTCAAAAAAATATTTTCCGGAATTTTCTTCAAAATTTCCATTTTTATTGATGTTCGGACCCATGACCGGATTGGTTTTTTTTTCAAATTTTTTCAAAAAAATATTTTTCCGAATTTTCTTCAAAATTTCCATTTTAATCGTTGTCCGGACCCGTGACCGGATCGGTGCCCGGATCGGTTTTTTTAGAAATTTTTTCATAAAATCTTTTTCTGAATTTTTTTCAAAATCTTCATTTTTCATTATTGACCGGACCGGTGATCGTATCGGTGTCCGGTCCGGTGACCGGATCGGTGCCCGGATCGGTGCCCGGATCGGTTTTTTTTCAAATTTTTTCAAAGAAATATTTTTCTGAATTTTCTTCATAATTTCCATTTTTATCGATGTTCGGACCCATGACCGGATCGGTATTTTTTCAAATTTTTCCAAATAAATATTATTCTGAATTTTCTTCAAAAATTTCCATTTTTATCGATGTCCGGACGCGTGACCGGATCGGTGCCCGAATGGGTGCCCAGATTGGGCAAATTTTTTCATAAAAATCTTTTTTTGAATTTTTTTCAAAATCTTCATTTTTCATTATTGACCGGACCGGTGATCTTATCGGTGTCCGGTCCGGTGATCCTATCGGTGTCCGGTCCGGTGACCGGATCGGTGCCCGGATCGGTATTTTTTCAAATTTTTTCAAATAAATATTATTCTGAATTTTCTTCAAAAATTTCCATTTTTATCCATGTTTGGACCCATGACCGGATCTGTGCCTGAATCGGTTTTTTTTTTCAAATTTTTTCAAAAGATATTTTAATGAATTTTCTTCAAAATTTCCATTTCTATCGATGTCCGGACCCATGACCGGATCGGTGCTCGGATCGTTTTTTTTTTCAAATTTTTTCAAAAAAATATTTTTCTGAATTTTCTTCAAAATTTCCATTTTTATCGGTGTCCGGACCCGTGACCGGATCGGTGCCCGGATCGGTTTTTTTAGAAATTTTTTCATAAAATCTTTTTCTGAATTTTTTTCAAAATCTTCATTTTTCATTATTGACCGGACCGGTGATCGTATCGGTGTCCGGTCCGGTGACCGGATCCATGCCCGGATCGGTTTTTTTTTCAAATTTTCTCAAAAAAATATTTTTCCGAATTTTCATCAAAATTTCCATTTTTATTGATGTCCGGACCCGTGACCGGATCGGTGCCCTGATCAGTTTTTTTTCAAATTTCTTCAAAAAAATATTTTTCCGAATTTTCTTCAAAATTTCCATTTTTATCGATGTCCGGACCCCTGATTGTATGGGTGCCCGGATCGGTATTTTTTCAAATTTTTTCAAATGAATATTATTCTGAATTTTCTTCAAAAATTTCCATTTTTATCAATGTCCGGACGCGTGACCGGATCGGTGCCCAAATGGGTGCCCAGATCGGGTAAATTTTTTCATAAAAATCTTTTTTTGAATTTTTTTCAAAATCTTCATTTTTCATTATTGACCGGACCGGTGATTGTATTGGTGTCCGGACCGGTGACCGGATCGGTGCCCGGATCGGTTTTTTTTCAAATTTTTTCAAAAAATATTTTTCTGAATTTTCTTCAAAATTTCCATTTCCATCGATGTCCGGACCCGTGACCGGATCGGTGACCGGATCGGTGCCTGTATCGGTTTTTTTTTCAAATTTCTTCAAAAAAATATTTTTCCGAATTTTCTTCAAAATTTCCATTTTTATCAATGTCCGGACCTGTGACCGGATCAGTGTCCCGATCGGTTTTTTTTTCAAATTTTTTCAAAAAAATATTTATCTGAATTTTCTTCAAAATTTCCATTTTTATCAATGTTTGGACCCGTGACCGGATCGGTGCCCGGATCAGTTTTTTTTCAAATTTGTTCAAAAAAATATTTTTCCGAATTTTCTTCAAAATTTCCATTTTTATCGTTGTCCGGACCCGTGACCGGATCGGTGCCCGGATCGGTTTTTTTAGAAATTTTTTCATAAAATCTTTTTCTGAATTTTTTTCAAAATCTTCATTTTTCATTATTGACCGGACCGGTGATCGTATCGGTGTCCGGTCCGGTGACCGGATCGGTGCCCGGATCGGTTTTTTTTTCAAATTTTTTCAAAGAAATATTTTTCTGAATTTTCTTCATAATTTCCATTTTTATCGATGTTCGGACCCATGACCGGATCGGTGCCCGGATCGGTATTTTTTCAAATGTTTCCAAATAAATATTATTCTGAATTTTCTTCAAAAATTTCCATTTTTATCGATGTCCGGACGCGTGACCGGATCGGTGCCCGAATGGGTGCCCAGATTGGGCAAATTTTTTCATAAAAATCTTTTTTTGAATTTTTTTCAAAATCTTCATTTTTCATTATTGACCGGACCGGTGATCTTATCGGTGTCCGGTCCGGTGATCCTATCGGTGTCCGGTCCGGTGACCGGATCGGTGCCCGGATCGGTATTTTTTCAAATTTTTTCAAATAAATATTATTCTGAATTTTCTTCAAAAATTTCCATTTTTATCCATGTTTGGACCCATGACCGGATCGGTGCCCGAATCGGTTTTTTTTTCAAATTTTTTCAAAAGATATTTTAATGAATTTTCTTCAAAATTTCCATTTTTATCGGTGTCCGGACCCGTGACCGGATCGGTGCCCGGATCGGTCTTTTTTCAAATTTTTTCAAAAATATTTCTCTTCAATTTTTTCAAAATTTCCATTTTTATCCATGTTCAGACCCGTGACCGGATCGGTGCCCGGATCAGTTTTTTTCAAATTTGTTCAAAAAAATATTTTCCTGAATTTTCTTCAAAATTTCCATTTTTATCGATGTTCAGACCTGTGACCGGATTGGTTTTTTTTTCAAATTTTTTCAAAAAAATATTTTTCCGAATTTTCTTCAAAATTTCCATTTTTATCGGTGCCCGGATCGGTTTTTTTAGAAATTTTTTCATAAAATCTTTTTCTGAATTTTTTTCAAAATCTTCATTTTTCATTATTGACCGGACCGGTGATCGTATCGGTGTCCGGTCCGGTGACCGGATCCATGCCCGGATCGGTTTTTTTTTCAAATTTTCTCAAAAAAATATTTTTCCGAATTTTCATCAAAATTTCCATTTTATTGATGTCCGGACCCGTGACCGGATCGGTGCCCGGATCAGTTTTTTTTCAAATTTCTTCAAAAAAATATTTTTCCGAATTTTCTTCAAAATTTCCATTTTTATCGATGTCCGGACCCCTGATTGTATGGGTGCCCGGATCGGTATTTTTTCAAATTTTTTCAAATGAATATTATTCTGAATTTTCTTCAAAAATTTCCATTTTTATCAATGTCCGGACGCGTGACCGGATCGGTGCCCAAATGGGTGCCCAGATCGGGTAAATTTTTTCATAAAAATCTTTTTTTGAATTTTTTTCAAAATCTTCATTTTTCATTATTGACCGGACCGGTGATTGTATTGGTGTCCGGACCGGTGACCGGATCGGTGCCCGGATCGGTTTTTATTTCAAATTTTTTCAAAAAATATTTTTCTGAATTTTCTTCAAAATTTCCATTTCCATCGATGTCCGGACCCGTGACCGGATCGGTGCCTGTATCGGTTTTTTTTTCAAATTTCTTCAAAAAAATATTTTTCCGAATTTTCTTCAAAATTTCCATTTTTATCAATGTCCGGACCTGTGACCGGATCAGTGTCCCGATCGGTTTTTTTTTCAAATTTTTTCAAAAAAATATTTATCTGAATTTTCTTCAAAATTTCCATTTTTATCAATGTTCGGACCCGTGACCGGATCGGTGCCCGGATCAGTTTTTTTTCAAATTTGTTCAAAAAAATATTTTCCGGAATTTTCTTCAAAATTTCCATTTTTATTGATGTTCGGACCCATGACCGGATTGGTTTTTTTTTCAAATTTTTTCAAAAAAATATTTTTCCGAATTTTCTTCAAAATTTCCATTTTAATCGTTGTCCGGACCCGTGACCGGATCGGTGCCCGGATCGGTTTTTTTAGAAATTTTTTCATAAAATCTTTTTCTGAATTTTTTTCAAAATCTTCATTTTTCATTATTGACCGGACCGGTGATCGTATCGGTGTCCGGTCCGGTGACCGGATCGGTGCCCGGATCGGTGCCCGGATCGGTTTTTTTTTCAAATTTTTTCAAAGAAATATTTTTCTGAATTTTCTTCATAATCTCCATTTTTATCGATGTTCGGACCCATGACCGGATCGGTATTTTTTCAAATTTTTCCAAATAAATATTATTCTGAATTTTCTTCAAAAATTTCCATTTTTATCGATGTCCGGACGCGTGACCGGATCGGTGCCCGAATGGGTGCCCAGATTGGGCAAATTTTTTCATAAAAATCTTTTTTTGAATTTTTTTCAAAATCTTCATTTTTCATTATTGACCGGACCGGTGATCTTATCGGTGTCCGGTCCGGTGATCCTATCGGTGTCCGGTCCGGTGACCGGATCGGTGCCCGGATCGGTATTTTTTCAAATTTTTTCAAATAAATATTATTCTGAATTTTCTTCGAAAATTTCCATTTTTATCCATGTTTGGACCCATGACCGGATCTGTGCCCGAATCGGTTTTTTTTTTCAAATTTTTTCAAAAGATATTTTAATGAATTTTCTTCAAAATTTCCATTTCTATCGATGTCCGGACCCATGACCGGATCGGTGCTCGGATCGTTTTTTTTTTCAAATTTTTTCAAAAAAATATTTTTCTGAATTTTCTTCAAAATTTCCATTTTTATCGATGTCCGGACCCGTGACCGGATCGATGCCCGGATCGGGTAAATTTTTTCATGAAATCTTTTTTTGAATTTTTTTCAAAAACTTCATTTTTCATTACTGACCGGACCGGTGACCGGATCGGTGCCCGGATCGGTATTTTTTCTAATTTTTTCAAAAAAATACTATTCTGAATTTTCTTCAAAATTTCCATTTTTATCGATGTCTGGACCCATGGCCGGATCGGTGTCCAAACCTGTGACCGGATCACTTTCTTTTCAATTTTTTTCAAAAAAATATTTTTTTTGAATTTTTTCAAAATTTCCATTTTCATCCATGTCCGGACCCGTGACCAGATCGGTGCCCGGATCGGTGACCGGATCGGTGCCCGGATCACTTTTTTTTCAAATTTTTTCAAAATAATTTTTTTTTGAATTTTTTCAAAATTTCCATTTTCATCCATGTCCGGACCCATGACCGGATCGGTGCCCTGATCGGTGTCCGGACAGGTGACCGGATCACTTTTTTTTCAATTTTTTTCAAAAAAATATTTTCTTGGATTTTTTTCAAAATTTTCATCTTTATCGGTGTCCGGACCGGTGACCGGATCGGTGCCCGGATCGGTCTTTTTTCAAATTTTTTCAAAAATATTTCTCTTCAATTTTTTCAAAATTTCCATTTTTATCCATGTTCAGACCCATGACCGGATCGGTGACCGGATCGGTGCCCGTATCGGTTCTTTTTTCAAATTTTGTCAAAAAAATATTTTTCTGAATTTTCTTCAAAATTTCCATTTTTATCGATGTTCGGACCCGTGACCGGATCGGTGCCCGGATCAGTTTTTTTCAAATTTGTTCAAAAAAATATTTTCCTGAATTTTCTTCAAAATTTCCATTTTTATCGATGTTCAGACCTGTGACCGGATTGGTTTTTTTTTCAAATTTTTTCAAAAAAATATTTTTCCGAATTTTCTTCAAAATTTCCATTTTTATCGGTGTCCGGACCCGTGACCGGATCGGTGCCCGGATCGGTTTTTTTAGAAATTTTTTCATAAAATCTTTTTCTGAATTTTTTTCAAAATCTTCATTTTTCATTATTGACCGGACCGGTGATCGTATCGGTGTCCGGTCCGGTGACCGGATCCATGCCCGGATCGGTTTTTTTTTCAAATTTTCTCAAAAAAATATTTTTCCGAATTTTCATCAAAATTTCCATTTTTATTGATGTCCGGACCCGTGACCGGATCGGTGCCCTGATCAGTTTTTTTTCAAATTTCTTCAAAAAAATATTATTCTGAATTTTCTTCAAAAATTTCCATTTTTATCAATGTCCGGACGCGTGACCGGATCGGTGCCCAAATGGGTGCCCAGATCGGGTAAATTTTTTCATAAAAATCTTTTTTTGAATTTTTTTCAAAATCTTCATTTTTCATTATTGACCGGACCGGTGATTGTATTGGTGTCCGGACCGGTGACCGGATCGGTGCCCGGATCGGTTTTTTTTCAAATTTTTCCAAAAAATATTTTTCTGAATCTTCTTCAAAATTTCCATTTCCATCGATGTCCGGACCCGTGACCGGATCGGTGCCTGTATCGGTTTTTTTTTCAAATTTCTTCAAAAAAATATTTTTCCGAATTTTCTTCAAAATTTCCATTTTTATCAATGTCCGGACCTGTGACCGGATCAGTGTCCCGATCGGTTTTTTTTTCAAATTTTTTCAAAAAAATATTTATCTGAATTTTCTTCAAAATTTCCATTTTTATCAAAGTTTGGACCCGTGACCGGATCGGTGCCCGGATCAGTTTTTTTTCAAATTTGTTCAAAAAAATATTTTTCCGAATTTTCTTCAAAATTTCCATTTTTATCGTTGTCCGGACCCGTGACCGGATCGGTGCCCGGATCGGTTTTTTTAGAAATTTTTTCATAAAATCTTTTTCTGAATTTTTTTCAAAATCTTCATTTTTCATTATTGACCGGACCGGTGATCCTATCGGTGTCCGGTCCGGTGACCGGATCGGTGCCCGGATCGGTTTTTTTTTCAAATTTTTTCAAAGAAATATTTTTCTGAATTTTCTTCATAATTTCCATTTTTATCGATGTTCGGACCCATGACCGGATCGGTGCCCGGATCGGTATTTTTTCAAATTTTTCCAAATAAATATTATTCTGAATTTTCTTCAAAAATTTCCATTTTTATCGATGTCCGGACGCGTGACCGGATCGGTGCCCGAATGGGTGCCCAGATTGGGCAAATTTTTTCATAAAAATCTTTTTTTGAATTTTTTTCAAAATCTTCATTTTTCATTATTGACCGGACCGGTGATCTTATCGGTGTCCGGTCCGGTGATCCTATCGGTGTCCGGTCCGGTGACCGGATCGGTGCCCGGATCGGTATTTTTTCAAATTTTTTCAAATAAATATTATTCTGAATTTTCTTCAAAAATTTCCATTTTTATCCATGTTTGGACCCATGACCGGATCGGTGCCCGAATCGGTTTTTTTTTCAAATTTTTTCAAAAGATATTTTAATGAATTTTCTTCAAAATTTCCATTTCTATCGATGTCCGGACCCATGACCGGATCGGTGCTCGGATCGGTTTTTTTTTCAAATTGTTTCAAAAAAATATTTTTCCGAATTTTCTTCAAAATTTCCATTTTTATCGATGTCCGGACCCGTGACCGGAACGATGCCCGGATCAGGTAAATTTTTTCATGAAATCTTTTTTTGAATTTTTTTCAAAAACTTCATTTTTCATTACTGACCGGACCGGTGACCGGATCGGTGCCCGGATCGGTATTTTTTCTAATTTTTTCAAAAAAATACTATTCTGAATTTTCTTCAAAATTTCCATTTTTATCGATGTCTGGACCCATGGCCGGATCGGTGTCCAAACCTGTGACCGGATCACTTTCTTTTCAATTTTTTTCAAAAAAATATTTTTTTTGAATTTTTTCAAAATTTCCATTTTCATCCATGTCCGGACCCGTGACCAGATCGGTGCCCGGATCGGTGACCGGATCGGTGCCCGGATCACTTTTTTTTCAAATTTTTTCAAAATAATTTTTTTTTGAATTTTTTCAAAATTTCCATTTTCATCCATGTCCGGACCCATGACCGGATCGGTGCCCTGATCGGTGTCCGGACAGGTGACCGGATCACTTTTTTTTCAATTTTTTTCAAAAAAATATTTTCTTGGATTTTTTTCAAAATTTTCATCTTTATCGGTGTCCGGACCGGTGACCGGATCGGTGCCCGGATCGGTCTTTTTTCAAATTTTTTCAAAAATATTTCTCTTCAATTTTTTCAAAATTTCCATTTTTATCCATGTTCAGACCCATGACCGGATCGGTGACCGGATCGGTGCCCGTATCGGTTCTTTTTTCAAATTTTGTCAAAAAAATATTTTTCTGAATTTTCTTCAAAATTTCCATTTTTATCGATGTTCGGACCCGTGACCGGATCGGTGCCCGGATCAGTTTTTTTCAAATTTGTTCAAAAAAATATTTTCCTGAATTTTCTTCAAAATTTCCATTTTTATCGATGTTCAGACCTGTGACCGGATTGGTTTTTTTTTCAAATTTTTTCAAAAAAATATTTTTCCGAATTTTCTTCAAAATTTCCATTTTTATCGGTGTCCGGACCCGTGACCGGATCGGTGCCCGGATCGGTTTTTTTAGAAATTTTTTCATAAAATCTTTTTCTGAATTTTTTTCAAAATCTTCATTTTTCATTATTGACCGGACCGGTGATCGTATCGGTGTCCGGTCCGGTGACCGGATCCATGCCCGGATCGGTTTTTTTTTCAAATTTTCTCAAAAAAATATTTTTCCGAATTTTCATCAAAATTTCCATTTTTATTGATGTCCGGACCCGTGACCGGATCGGTGCCCTGATCAGTTTTTTTTCAAATTTCTTCAAAAAAATATTTTTCCGAATTTTCTTCAAAATTTCCATTTTTATCGATGTCCGGACCCCTGATTGTATGGGTGCCCGGATCGGTATTTTTTCAAATTTTTTCAAATGAATATTATTCTGAATTTTCTTCAAAAATTTCCATTTTTATCAATGTCCGGACGCGTGACCGGATCGGTGCCCAAATGGGTGCCCAGATCGGGTAAATTTTTTCATAAAAATCTTTTTTTGAATTTTTTTCAAAATCTTCATTTTTCATTATTGACCGGACCGGTGATTGTATTGGTGTCCGGACCGGTGACCGGATCGGTGCCCGGATCGGTTTTTTTTCAAATTTTTCCAAAAAATATTTTTCTGAATCTTCTTCAAAATTTCCATTTCCATCGATGTCCGGACCCGTGACCGGATCGGTGCCTGTATCGGTTTTTTTTTCAAATTTCTTCAAAAAAATATTTTTCCGAATTTTCTTCAAAATTTCCATTTTTATCAATGTCCGGACCTGTGACCAGATCAGTGTCCCGATCGGTTTTTTTTTCAAATTTTTTCAAAAAAATATTTATCTGAATTTTCTTCAAAATTTCCATTTTTATCAAAGTTTGGACCCGTGACCGGATCGGTGCCCGGATCAGTTTTTTTTCAAATTTGTTCAAAAAAATATTTTTCCGAATTTTCTTCAAAATTTCCATTTTTATCGTTGTCCGGACCCGTGACCGGATCGGTGCCCGGATCGGTTTTTTTAGAAATTTTTTCATAAAATCTTTTTCTGAATTTTTTTCAAAATCTTCATTTTTCATTATTGACCGGACCGGTGATCCTATCGGTGTCCGGTCCGGTGACCGGATCGGTGCCCGGATCGGTTTTTTTTTCAAATTTTTTCAAAGAAATATTTTTCTGAATTTTCTTCATAATTTCCATTTTTATCGATGTTCGGACCCATGACCGGATCGGTGCCCGGATCGGTATTTTTTCAAATTTTTCCAAATAAATATTATTCTGAATTTTCTTCAAAAATTTCCATTTTTATCGATGTCCGGACGCGTGACCGGATCGGTGCCCGAATGGGTGCCCAGATTGGGCAAATTTTTTCATAAAAATCTTTTTTTGAATTTTTTTCAAAATCTTCATTTTTCATTATTGACCGGACCGGTGATCTTATCGGTGTCCGGTCCGGTGATCCTATCGGTGTCCGGTCCGGTGACCGGATCGGTGCCCGGATCGGTATTTTTTCAAATTTTTTCAAATAAATATTATTCTGAATTTTCTTCAAAAATTTCCATTTTTATCCATGTTTGGACCCATGACCGGATCGGTGCCCGAATCGGTTTTTTTTTCAAATTTTTTCAAAAGATATTTTAATGAATTTTCTTCAAAATTTCCATTTCTATCGATGTCCGGACCCATGACCGGATCGGTGCTCGGATCGGTTTTTTTTTCAAATTGTTTCAAAAAAATATTTTTCCGAATTTTCTTCAAAATTTCCATTTTTATCGATGTCCGGACCCGTGACCGGAACGATGCCCGGATCAGGTAAATTTTTTCATGAAATCTTTTTTTGAATTTTTTTCAAAAACTTCATTTTTCATTACTGACCGGACCGGTGACCGGATCGGTGCCCGGATCGGTATTTTTTCTAATTTTTTCAAAAAAATACTATTCTGAATTTTCTTCAAAATTTCCATTTTTATCGATGTCTGGACCCATGGCCGGATCGGTGTCCAAACCTGTGACCGGATCACTTTCTTTTCAATTTTTTTCAAAAAAATATTTTTTTTGAATTTTTTCAAAATTTCCATTTTCATCCATGTCCGGACCCGTGACCAGATCGGTGCCCGGATCGGTGACCGGATCGGTGCCCGGATCACTTTTTTTTCAAATTTTTTCAAAATAATTTTTTTTTGAATTTTTTCAAAATTTCCATTTTCATCCATGTCCGGACCCATGACCCCGGTGCCCTGATCGGTGTCCGGACAGGTGACCGGATCACTTTTTTTTCAATTTTTTTCAAAAAAATATTTTCTTGGATTTTTTTCAAAATTTTCATCTTTATCGGTGTCCGGACCGGTGACCGGATCGGTGCCCGGATCGGTCTTTTTTCAAATTTTTTCAAAGATATTTCTCTTCAATTTTTTCAAAATTTCCATTTTTATCCATGTTCGGACCCATGACCGGATCGGTGCCCGGATCGGTGTCCGGACCGGTGACCGGATCACTTTTTTTCCAATTTTTTTCAGAAAAATATTTTTTAGGATCTTTTTCAAAATTTCCATTTTTATCGATGTCCGGACCCCTGATTGTATGGGTGCCCGGATCGGTATTTTTTCAAATTTTTTCAAATGAATATTATTCTGAATTTTCTTCAAAAATTTCCATTTTTATCAATGTCCGGACGCGTGACCGGATCGGTGTCCCGATCGGTTTTTTTTTCAAATTTTTTCAAAAAAATATTTATCTGAATTTTCTTCAAAATTTCCATTTTTATCAATGTTCCGACCCGTGACCGGATCGGTGCCCGGATCGGTTTTTTTAGAAATTTTTTCATAAAATCTTTTTCTGAATTTTTTTCAAAATCTTCATTTTTCATTATTGACCGGACCGGTGATTGTATTGGTGTCCGGACCGGTGACCGGATCGGTGCCCGGATCGGTTTTTTTTTTAAAATTGTTTCAAAAAAATATTTTTCTGAATTTTCTTCAAAATTTCCATTTTTATCAATGTTCGGACCCGTGACCGGATCGGTGCCCGGATCAGTTTTTTTTCAAATTTGTTCAAAAAAATATTTTCCGGAATTTTCTTCAAAATTTCCATTTTTATTGATGTTTGGACCCATGACCGGATTGGTTTTTTTTTCAAATTTTTTCAAAAAAATTTTTTTCCGAATTTTCTTCAAAATTTCCATTTGTATCGGTGTCCGGACCCGTGACCGGATCGGTGCCCGGATCGGTTTTTTTAGAAATTTTTTCATAAAATCTTTTTCTGAATTTTTTTCAAAATCTTCATTTTTCATTATTGACCGGACCGGTGATCGTATCGGTGTCCGGTCCGGTGACCGGATCGGTGCCCGGATCGGTTTTTTTTTCACATTTTTTCTAAGAAATATTTTTCTGAATTTTCTTCATAATTTCCATTTTTATCGATGTTCGGACCTGTGACCGGATCGGTGCCTGGATCCGTATTTTTTCAAATTTTTCCAAATAAATATTATTCTGAATTTTCTTCAAAAATTTCCATTTTTATCGATGTCCGGACGCGTGACCGGATCGGTGCCCGAATGGGTGCCCAGATTGGGCAAATTTTTTCATAAAAATCATTTTTTGAATTTTTTTCAAAATCTTCATTTTTCATTATTGACCGGACCGGTGATCTTATCGGTGTCCGGTCCGGTGATCCTATCGGTGTCCGGTCCGGTGACCGGATCGGTGCCCGGATCGGTATTTTTTCAAATTTTTTCAAATAAATATTATTCTGAATTTTCTTCAAAAATTTCCATTTTTATCCATGTTTGGACCCATGACCGGATCGGTGCCCGGATCAGTTTTTTTTCAAATTTTTTCAAAAAAATATTTTTCCGAATTTTCTTCAAAATTTCCATTTTTATCGATGTCCGGACCCGTGACCCAATCGGTGCCCGGATCAGTTTTTTTTAAAATTGTTTCAAAAAAATATTTTTCTGAATTTTCTTCAAAATTTCCATTTTTATCGATGTCCGGACCCGTGACCGGATCGATGCCCGGATCGGTTTTTTTTCAAATTTTTTAAAAAAAATATTATTTTGAATTTTTTTCATAATTTCCATTTTTATCAATGTCCGGACCTGTGACCGGATCGGTGTCCCGATCGGTTTTTTTTTCAAATTTTTTCAAAAAAATATTTATCTGAATTTTCTTCAAAATTTCCATTTTTATCAATGTTCGGACCCGTGACCGGATCGGTGCCCGGATCGGTTTTTTTTTTTAAATTGTTTCAAAAAAATATTTTTCTGAATTTTCTTCAAAATTTCCATTTTTATCAATGTTCGGACCCGTGACCGGATCGGTGCCCGGATCATTTTTTTTTCAAATTTGTTCAAAAAAATATTTTCCGGAATTTTCTTCAAAATTTCCATTTTTATTGATGTTTGGACCCATGACCGGATTGGTTTTTTTTTCAAATTTTTTCAAAAAAATTTTTTTCCGAATTTTCTTCAAAATTTCCATTTGTATCGGTGTCCGGACCCGTGACCGGATCGGTGCCCGGATCGGTTTTTTTAGAAATTTTTTCATAAAATCTTTTTCTGAATTTTTTTCAAAATCTTCATTTTTCATTATTGACCGGACCGGTGATCGTATCGGTGTCCGGTCCGGTGACCGGATCGGTGCCCGGATCGGTTTTTTTTTCACATTTTTTCAAAGAAATATTTTTCTGAATTTTCTTCATAATTTCCATTTTTATCGATGTTCGGACCCGTGACCGGATCGGTGCCTGGATCGGTATTTTTTCAAATTTTTCCAAATAAATATTATTCTGAATTTTCTTCAAAAATTTCCATTTTTATCGATGTCCGGACGCGTGACCGGATCGGTGCCCGAATGGGTGCCCAGATTGGGCAAATTTTTTCATAAAAATCATTTTTTGAATTTTTTTCAAAATCTTCATTTTTCATTATTGACCGGACCGGTGATCTTATCGGTGTCCGGTCCGGTGATCCTATCGGTGTCCGGTCCGGTGACCGGATCGGTGCCCGGATCGGTATTTTTTCAAATTTTTTCAAATAAATATTATTCTGAATTTTCTTCAAAAATTTCCATTTTTATCCATGTTTGGACCCATGACCGGATCGGTGCCCGAATCGGTTTTTTTTTTCAAATTTTTTCAAAAGATATTTTAATGAATTTTCTTCAAAATTTCCATTTCTATCGATGTCCGGACCCATGACCGGATCGGTGCTCGGATCGGTTTTTTTTTCAAATTTTTTCAAAAAAATATTTTTCTGAATTTTCTTCAAAATTTCCATTTTTATCGATGTCCGGACCCGTGACCGGATTGGTGCCCGGATCGGTTTTTTTTCAAATTGTTTCAAAAAAATATTTTTCCGAATTTTCTTCAAAATTTCCATTTTTATCGATGTCCGGACCCGTGACCGGAACGATGCCCGGATCGGGTAAATTTTTTCATGAAATCTTTTTTTGAATTTTTTTCAAAAACTTCATTTTTCATTACTGACCGGACCGGTGACCGGATCGGTATTTTTTCTAATTTTTTCAAAAAAATACTATTCTGAATTTTCTTCAAAATTTCCATTTTTATCGATGTCTGGACCCATGGCCGGATCGGTGTCCAAACCTGTGACCGGATCACTTTCTTTTCAATTTTTTTCAAAAAAATATTTTTTTTGAATTTTTTCAAAATTTCCATTTTCATCCATGTCCGGACCGTGACCAGATCGGTGCCCGGATCGGTGACCGGATCGGTGCCCGGATCACTTTTTTTTCAAATTTTTTCAAAATAATTTTTTTTTGAATTTTTTCAAAATTTCCATTTTCATCCATGTCCGGACCCATGACCGGATCGGTGCCCTGATCGGTGTCCGGACAGGTGACCGGATCACTTTTTTTTCAATTTTTTTCAAAAAAATATTTTCTTGGATTTTTTTCAAAATTTTCATCTTTATCGGTGTCCGGACCGGTGACCGGATCGGTGCCCGGATCGGTCTTTTTTCAAATTTTTTCAAAAATATTTCTCTTCAATTTTTTCAAAATTTCCATTTTTATCCATGTTCGGACCCATGACCGGATCGGTGCCCGGATCGGTGTCCGGACCGGTGACCGGATCACTTTTTTTCCAATTTTTTTCAGAAAAATATTTTTTAGGATCTTTTTCAAAATTTCCATTTTTATCGATGTCCGGACCCCTGATTGTATGGGTGCCCGGATCGGTATTTTTTCAAATTTTTTCAAATGAATATTATTCTGAATTTTCTTCAAAAATTTCCATTTTTATCAATGTCCGGACGCGTGACCGGATCGGTGTCCCGATCGGTTTTTTTTTCAAATTTTTTCAAAAAAATATTTATCTGAATTTTCTTCAAAATTTCCATTTTTATCAATGTTCGGACCCGTGACCGGATCGGTGCCCGGATCGGTTTTTTTAGAAATTTTTTCATAAAATCTTTTTCTGAATTTTTTTCAAAATCTTCATTTTTCATTATTGACCGGACCGGTGATTGTATTGGTGTCCGGACCGGTGACCGGATCGGTGCCCGGATCGGTTTTTTTTTAAAATTGTTTCAAAAAAATATTTTTCTGAATTTTCTTCAAAATTTCCATTTTTATCGATGTCCGGACCCGTGACCGGATCGATGCCCGGATCGGTTTTTTTCAAATTTTTAAAAAAAAATATTATTTTGAATTCTTTTCATAATTTCCATTTTTATCAATGTCCGGACCTGTGACCGGATCGGTGTCCCGATCGGTTTTTTTTTCAAATTTTTTCAAAAAAATATTTATCTGAATTTTCTTCAAAATTTCCATTTTTATCAATGTTCGGACCCGTGACCGGATCGGTGCCCGGATCAGTTTTTTTTCAAATTTGTTCAAAAAAATATTTTCCGGAATTTTCTTCAAAATTTCCATTTTTATTGATGTTTGGACCCATGACCGGATTGGTTTTTTTTCAAATTTTTTCAAAAAAATTTTTTTCCGAATTTTCTTCAAAATTTCCATTTTTATCGGTGTCCGGACCCGTGACCGGATCGGTGCCCGGATCGGTTTTTTTAGAAATTTTTTCATAAAATCTTTTTCTGAATTTTTTTCAAAATCTTCATTTTTCATTATTGACCGGACCGGTGATCGTATCGGTGTCCGGTCCGGTGACCGGATCGGTGCCCGGATCGGTTTTTTTTCACATTTTTTCAAAGAAATATTTTTCTGAATTTTCTTCATAATTTCCATTTTTATCGATGTTTGGACCCGTGACCGGATCGGTGCCTGGATCGGTATTTTTTCAAATTTTTCCAAATAAATATTATTCTGAATTTTCTTCAAAAATTTCCATTTTTATCGATGTCCGGACGCGTGACCGGATCGGTGCCCGAATGGGTGCCCAGATTGGGCAAATTTTTTCATAAAAATCTTTTTTTGAATTTTTTTCAAAATCTTCATTTTTCATTATTGACCGGACCGGTGATCTTATCGGTGTCCGGTCCGGTGATCCTATCGGTGTCCGGTCCGGTGACCGGATCGGTGCCCGGATCGGTATTTTTTCAAATTTTTTCAAATAAATATTATTCTGAATTTTCTCCAAAAATTTCCATTTTTATCCATGTTTGGACCCATGACCGGATCGGTGCCCGAATCGGTTTTTCTTTTCAAATTTTTTCAAAAGATATTTTAATGAATTTTCTTCAAAATTTCCATTTTTATCGATGTCCGGACCCGTGACCGGATTGGTGCCCGGATCGGTTTTTTTTCAAATTGTTTCAAAAAAATATTTTTCCGAATTTTCTTCAAAATTTCCATTTTTATCGATGTCCGGACCCGTGACCGGATCGATGCCCAGATCGGGTAAATTTTTTCATGAAATCTTTTTTTGAATTTTTTTCAAAAACTTCATTTTTCATTACTGACCGGACCGGTGACCGGATCGGTGCCCGGATCGGTATTTTTTCTAATTTTTTCAAAAAAATACTATTCTGAATTTTCTTCAAAATTTCCATTTTTATCGATGTCTGGACCCATGGCCGGATCGGTGTCCAAACCTGTGACCGGATCACTTTCTTTTCAATTTTTTTCAAAAAAATATTTTTTTTGAATTTTTTCAAAATTTCCATTTTCATCCATGTCCGGACCCGTGACCAGATCGGTGCCCGGATCGGTGACCGGATCGGTGCCCGGATCACTTTTTTTTCAAATTTTTTCAAAATAATTTTTTTTTGAATTTTTTCAAAATTTCCATTTTCATCCATGTCCGGACCCATGACCCCGGTGCCCTGATCGGTGTCCGGACAGGTGACCGGATCACTTTTTTTTCAATTTTTTTCAAAAAAATATTTTCTTGGATTTTTTTCAAAATTTTCATCTTTATCGGTGTCCGGACCGGTGACCGGATCGGTGCCCGGATCGGTCTTTTTTCAAATTTTTTCAAAGATATTTCTCTTCAATTTTTTCAAAATTTCCATTTTTATCCATGTTCGGACCCATGACCGGATCGGTGCCCGGATCGGTGTCCGGACCGGTGACCGGATCACTTTTTTTCCAATTTTTTTCAGAAAAATATTTTTTAGGATCTTTTTCAAAATTTCCATTTTTATCGATGTCCGGACCCCTGATTGTATGGGTGCCCGGATCGGTATTTTTTCAAATTTTTTCAAATGAATATTATTCTGAATTTTCTTCAAAAATTTCCATTTTTATCAATGTCCGGACGCGTGACCGGATCGGTGTCCCGATCGGTTTTTTTTTCAAATTTTTTCAAAAAAATATTTATCTGAATTTTCTTCAAAATTTCCATTTTTATCAATGTTCCGACCCGTGACCGGATCGGTGCCCGGATCGGTTTTTTTAGAAATTTTTTCATAAAATCTTTTTCTGAATTTTTTTCAAAATCTTCATTTTTCATTATTGACCGGACCGGTGATTGTATTGGTGTCCGGACCGGTGACCGGATCGGTGCCCGGATCGGTTTTTTTTTTAAAATTGTTTCAAAAAAATATTTTTCTGAATTTTCTTCAAAATTTCCATTTTTATCAATGTTCGGACCCGTGACCGGATCGGTGCCCGGATCAGTTTTTTTTCAAATTTGTTCAAAAAAATATTTTCCGGAATTTTCTTCAAAATTTCCATTTTTATTGATGTTTGGACCCATGACCGGATTGGTTTTTTTTTCAAATTTTTTCAAAAAAATTTTTTTCCGAATTTTCTTCAAAATTTCCATTTGTATCGGTGTCCGGACCCGTGACCGGATCGGTGCCCGGATCGGTTTTTTTAGAAATTTTTTCATAAAATCTTTTTCTGAATTTTTTTCAAAATCTTCATTTTTCATTATTGACCGGACCGGTGATCGTATCGGTGTCCGGTCCGGTGACCGGATCGGTGCCCGGATCGGTTTTTTTTTCACATTTTTTCAAAGAAATATTTTTCTGAATTTTCTTCATAATTTCCATTTTTATCGATGTTTGGACCCGTGACCGGATCGGTGCCTGGATCGGTATTTTTTCAAATTTTTCCAAATAAATATTATTCTGAATTTTCTTCAAAAATTTCCATTTTTATCGATGTCCGGACGCGTGACCGGATCGGTGCCCGAATGGGTGCCCAGATTGGGCAAATTTTTTCATAAAAATCTTTTTTTGAATTTTTTTCAAAATCTTCATTTTTCATTATTGACCGGACCGGTGATCTTATCGGTGTCCGGTCCGGTGATCCTATCGGTGTCCGGTCCGGTGACCGGATCGGTGCCCGGATCGGTATTTTTTCAAATTTTTTCAAATAAATATTATTCTGAATTTTCTCCAAAAATTTCCATTTTTATCCATGTTTGGACCCATGACCGGATCGGTGCCCGAATCGGTTTTTCTTTTCAAATTTTTTCAAAAGATATTTTAATGAATTTTCTTCAAAATTTCCATTTTTATCGATGTCCGGACCCGTGACCGGATTGGTGCCCGGATCGGTTTTTTTTCAAATTGTTTCAAAAAAATATTTTTCCGAATTTTCTTCAAAATTTCCATTTTTATCGATGTCCGGACCCGTGACCGGATCGATGCCCAGATCGGGTAAATTTTTTCATGAAATCTTTTTTTGAATTTTTTTCAAAAACTTCATTTTTCATTACTGACCGGACCGGTGACCGGATCGGTGCCCGGATCGGTATTTTTTCTAATTTTTTCAAAAAAATACTATTCTGAATTTTCTTCAAAATTTCCATTTTTATCGATGTCTGGACCCATGGCCGGATCGGTGTCCAAACCTGTGACCGGATCACTTTCTTTTCAATTTTTTTCAAAAAAATATTTTTTTTGAATTTTTTCAAAATTTCCATTTTCATCCATGTCCGGACCCGTGACCAGATCGGTGCCCGGATCGGTGACCGGATCGGTGCCCGGATCACTTTTTTTTCAAATTTTTTCAAAATAATTTTTTTTTGAATTTTTTCAAAATTTCCATTTTCATCCATGTCCGGACCCATGACCCCGGTGCCCTGATCGGTGTCCGGACAGGTGACCGGATCACTTTTTTTTCAATTTTTTTCAAAAAAATATTTTCTTGGATTTTTTTCAAAATTTTCATCTTTATCGGTGTCCGGACCGGTGACCGGATCGGTGCCCGGATCGGTCTTTTTTCAAATTTTTTCAAAGATATTTCTCTTCAATTTTTTCAAAATTTCCATTTTTATCCATGTTCGGACCCATGACCGGATCGGTGCCCGGATCGGTGTCCGGACCGGTGACCGGATCACTTTTTTTCCAATTTTTTTCAGAAAAATATTTTTTAGGATCTTTTTCAAAATTTCCATTTTTATCGATGTCCGGACCCCTGATTGTATGGGTGCCCGGATCGGTATTTTTTCAAATTTTTTCAAATGAATATTATTCTGAATTTTCTTCAAAAATTTCCATTTTTATCAATGTCCGGACGCGTGACCGGATCGGTGTCCCGATCGGTTTTTTTTTCAAATTTTTTCAAAAAAATATTTATCTGAATTTTCTTCAAAATTTCCATTTTTATCAATGTTCCGACCCGTGACCGGATCGGTGCCCGGATCGGTTTTTTTAGAAATTTTTTCATAAAATCTTTTTCTGAATTTTTTTCAAAATCTTCATTTTTCATTATTGACCGGACCGGTGATTGTATTGGTGTCCGGACCGGTGACCGGATCGGTGCCCGGATCGGTTTTTTTTTTAAAATTGTTTCAAAAAAATATTTTTCTGAATTTTCTTCAAAATTTCCATTTTTATCAATGTTCGGACCCGTGACCGGATCGGTGCCCGGATCAGTTTTTTTTCAAATTTGTTCAAAAAAATATTTTCCGGAATTTTCTTCAAAATTTCCATTTTTATTGATGTTTGGACCCATGACCGGATTGGTTTTTTTTTCAAATTTTTTCAAAAAAATTTTTTTCCGAATTTTCTTCAAAATTTCCATTTGTATCGGTGTCCGGACCCGTGACCGGATCGGTGCCCGGATCGGTTTTTTTAGAAATTTTTTCATAAAATCTTTTTCTGAATTTTTTTCAAAATCTTCATTTTTCATTATTGACCGGACCGGTGATCGTATCGGTGTCCGGTCCGGTGACCGGATCGGTGCCCGGATCGGTTTTTTTTTCACATTTTTTCAAAGAAATATTTTTCTGAATTTTCTTCATAATTTCCATTTTTATCGATGTTCGGACCCGTGACCGGATCGGTGCCTGGATCGGTATTTTTTCAAATTTTTCCAAATAAATATTATTCTGAATTTTCTTCAAAAATTTCCATTTTTATCGATGTCCGGACGCGTGACCGGATCGGTGCCCGAATGGGTGCCCAGATTGGGCAAATTTTTTCATAAAAATCATTTTTTGAATTTTTTTCAAAATCTTCATTTTTCATTATTGACCGGACCGGTGATCTTATCGGTGTCCGGTCCGGTGATCCTATCGGTGTCCGGTCCGGTGACCGGATCGGTGCCCGGATCGGTATTTTTTCAAATTTTTTCAAATAAATATTATTCTGAATTTTCTTCAAAAATTTCCATTTTTATCCATGTTTGGACCCATGACCGGATCGGTGCCCGAATCGGTTTTTTTTTCAAATTTTTTCAAAAGATATTTTAATGAATTTTCTTCAAAATTTCCATTTCTATCGATGTCCGGACCCATGACCGGATCGGTGCTCGGATCGGTTTTTTTTTCAAATTTTTTCAAAAAAATATTTTTCTGAATTTTCTTCAAAATTTCCATTTTTATCGATGTCCGGACCCGTGACCGGATTGGTGCCCGGATCGGTTTTTTTTCAAATTGTTTCAAAAAAATATTTTTCCGAATTTTCTTCAAAATTTCCATTTTTATCGATGTCCGGACCCGTGACCGGAACGATGCCCGGATCGGGTAAATTTTTTCATGAAATCTTTTTTTGAATTTTTTTCAAAAACTTCATTTTTCATTACTGACCGGACCGGTGACCGGATCGGTATTTTTTCTAATTTTTTCAAAAAAATACTATTCTGAATTTTCTTCAAAATTTCCATTTTTATCGATGTCTGGACCCATGGCCGGATCGGTGTCCAAACCTGTGACCGGATCACTTTCTTTTCAATTTTTTTCAAAAAAATATTTTTTTTGAATTTTTTCAAAATTTCCATTTTCATCCATGTCCGGACCGTGACCAGATCGGTGCCCGGATCGGTGACCGGATCGGTGCCCGGATCACTTTTTTTTCAAATTTTTTCAAAATAATTTTTTTTTGAATTTTTTCAAAATTTCCATTTTCATCCATGTCCGGACCCATGACCGGATCGGTGCCCTGATCGGTGTCCGGACAGGTGACCGGATCACTTTTTTTTCAATTTTTTTCAAAAAAATATTTTCTTGGATTTTTTTCAAAATTTTCATCTTTATCGGTGTCCGGACCGGTGACCGGATCGGTGCCCGGATCGGTCTTTTTTCAAATTTTTTCAAAAATATTTCTCTTCAATTTTTTCAAAATTTCCATTTTTATCCATGTTCGGACCCATGACCGGATCGGTGCCCGGATCGGTGTCCGGACCGGTGACCGGATCACTTTTTTTCCAATTTTTTTCAGAAAAATATTTTTTAGGATCTTTTTCAAAATTTCCATTTTTATCGATGTCCGGACCCCTGATTGTATGGGTGCCCGGATCGGTATTTTTTCAAATTTTTTCAAATGAATATTATTCTGAATTTTCTTCAAAAATTTCCATTTTTATCAATGTCCGGACGCGTGACCGGATCGGTGTCCCGATCGGTTTTTTTTTCAAATTTTTTCAAAAAAATATTTATCTGAATTTTCTTCAAAATTTCCATTTTTATCAATGTTCGGACCCGTGACCGGATCGGTGCCCGGATCGGTTTTTTTAGAAATTTTTTCATAAAATCTTTTTCTGAATTTTTTTCAAAATCTTCATTTTTCATTATTGACCGGACCGGTGATTGTATTGGTGTCCGGACCGGTGACCGGATCGGTGCCCGGATCGGTTTTTTTTTAAAATTGTTTCAAAAAAATATTTTTCTGAATTTTCTTCAAAATTTCCATTTTTATCGATGTCCGGACGCGTGACCGGATCGGTGCCCGAATGGGTGCCCAGATTGGGCAAATTTTTTCATAAAAATCATTTTTTGAATTTTTTTCAAAATCTTCATTTTTCATTATTGACCGGACCGGTGATCTTATCGGTGTCCGGTCCGGTGATCCTATCGGTGTCCGGTCCGGTGACCGGATCGGTGCCCGGATCGGTATTTTTTCAAATTTTTTCAAATAAATATTATTCTGAATTTTCTTCAAAAATTTCCATTTTTATCCATGTTTGGACCCATGACCGGATCGGTGCCCGAATCGGTTTTTTTTTCAAATTTTTTCAAAAGATATTTTAATGAATTTTCTTCAAAATTTCCATTTCTATCGATGTCCGGACCCATGACCGGATCGGTGCTCGGATCGGTTTTTTTTTCAAATTTTTTCAAAAAAATATTTTTCTGAATTTTCTTCAAAATTTCCATTTTTATCGATGTCCGGACCCGTGACCGGATTGGTGCCCGGATCGGTTTTTTTTCAAATTGTTTCAAAAAAATATTTTTCCGAATTTTCTTCAAAATTTCCATTTTTATCGATGTCCGGACCCGTGACCGGAACGATGCCCGGATCGGGTAAATTTTTTCATGAAATCTTTTTTTGAATTTTTTTCAAAAACTTCATTTTTCATTACTGACCGGACCGGTGACCGGATCGGTGCCCGGATCGGTATTTTTTCTAATTTTTTCAAAAAAATACTATTCTGAATTTTCTTCAAAATTTCCATTTTTATCGATGTCTGGACCCATGGCCGGATCGGTGTCCAAACCTGTGACCGGATCACTTTCTTTTCAATTTTTTTCAAAAAAATATTTTTTTTGAATTTTTTCAAAATTTCCATTTTCATCCATGTCCGGACCGTGACCAGATCGGTGCCCGGATCGGTGACCGGATCGGTGCCCGGATCACTTTTTTTTCAAATTTTTTCAAAATAATTTTTTTTTGAATTTTTTCAAAATTTCCATTTTCATCCATGTCCGGACCCATGACCCCGGTGCCCTGATCGGTGTCCGGACAGGTGACCGGATCACTTTTTTTTCAATTTTTTTCAAAAAAATATTTTCTTGGATTTTTTTCAAAATTTTCATCTTTATCGGTGTCCGGACCGGTGACCGGATCGGTGCCCGGATCGGTCTTTTTTCAAATTTTTTCAAAGATATTTCTCTTCAATTTTTTCAAAATTTCCATTTTTATCCATGTTCGGACCCATGACCGGATCGGTGCCCGGATCGGTGTCCGGACCGGTGACCGGATCACTTTTTTTCCAATTTTTTTCAGAAAAATATTTTTTAGGATCTTTTTCAAAATTTCCATTTTTATCGATGTCCGGACCCCTGATTGTATGGGTGCCCGGATCGGTATTTTTTCAAATTTTTTCAAATGAATATTATTCTGAATTTTCTTCAAAAATTTCCATTTTTATCAATGTCCGGACGCGTGACCGGATCGGTGTCCCGATCGGTTTTTTTTTCAAATTTTTTCAAAAAAATATTTATCTGAATTTTCTTCAAAATTTCCATTTTTATCAATGTTCGGACCCGTGACCGGATCGGTGCCCGGATCGGTTTTTTTAGAAATTTTTTCATAAAATCTTTTTCTGAATTTTTTTCAAAATCTTCATTTTTCATTATTGACCGGACCGGTGATTGTATTGGTGTCCGGACCGGTGACCGGATCGGTGCCCGGATCGGTTTTTTTTTAAAATTGTTTCAAAAAAATATTTTTCTGAATTTTCTTCAAAATTTCCATTTTTATCGATGTCCGGACGCGTGACCGGATCGGTGCCCGAATGGGTGCCCAGATTGGGCAAATTTTTTCATAAAAATCATTTTTTGAATTTTTTTCAAAATCTTCATTTTTCATTATTGACCGGACCGGTGATCTTATCGGTGTCCGGTCCGGTGATCCTATCGGTGTCCGGTCCGGTGACCGGATCGGTGCCCGGATCGGTATTTTTTCAAATTTTTTCAAATAAATATTATTCTGAATTTTCTTCAAAAATTTCCATTTTTATCCATGTTTGGACCCATGACCGGATCGGTGCCCGAATCGGTTTTTTTTTCAAATTTTTTCAAAAGATATTTTAATGAATTTTCTTCAAAATTTCCATTTCTATCGATGTCCGGACCCATGACCGGATCGGTGCTCGGATCGGTTTTTTTTTCAAATTTTTTCAAAAAAATATTTTTCTGAATTTTCTTCAAAATTTCCATTTTTATCGATGTCCGGACCCGTGACCGGATTGGTGCCCGGATCGGTTTTTTTTCAAATTGTTTCAAAAAAATATTTTTCCGAATTTTCTTCAAAATTTCCATTTTTATCGATGTCCGGACCCGTGACCGGAACGATGCCCGGATCGGGTAAATTTTTTCATGAAATCTTTTTTTGAATTTTTTTCAAAAACTTCATTTTTCATTACTGACCGGACCGGTGACCGGATCGGTGCCCGGATCGGTATTTTTTCTAATTTTTTCAAAAAAATACTATTCTGAATTTTCTTCAAAATTTCCATTTTTATCGATGTCTGGACCCATGGCCGGATCGGTGTCCAAACCTGTGACCGGATCACTTTCTTTTCAATTTTTTTCAAAAAAATATTTTTTTTGAATTTTTTCAAAATTTCCATTTTCATCCATGTCCGGACCGTGACCAGATCGGTGCCCGGATCGGTGACCGGATCGGTGCCCGGATCACTTTTTTTTCAAATTTTTTCAAAATAATTTTTTTTTGAATTTTTTCAAAATTTCCATTTTCATCCATGTCCGGACCCATGACCGGATCGGTGCCCTGATCGGTGTCCGGACAGGTGACCGGATCACTTTTTTTTCAATTTTTTTCAAAAAAATATTTTCTTGGATTTTTTTCAAAATTTTCATCTTTATCGGTGTCCGGACCGGTGACCGGATCGGTGCCCGGATCGGTCTTTTTTCAAATTTTTTCAAAAATATTTCTCTTCAATTTTTTCAAAATTTCCATTTTTATCCATGTTCGGACCCATGACCGGATCGGTGCCCGGATCGGTGTCCGGACCGGTGACCGGATCACTTTTTTTCCAATTTTTTTCAGAAAAATATTTTTTAGGATCTTTTTCAAAATTTCCATTTTTATCGATGTCCGGACCCCTGATTGTATGGGTGCCCGGATCGGTATTTTTTCAAATTTTTTCAAATGAATATTATTCTGAATTCTCTTCAAAAATTTCCATTTTTATCAATGTCCGGACGCGTGACCGGATCGGTGTCCCGATCGGTTTTTTTTTCAAATTTTTTCAAAAAAATATTTATCTGAATTTTCTTCAAAATTTCCATTTTTATCAATGTTCGGACCCGTGACCGGATCGGTGCCCGGATCGGTTTTTTTAGAAATTTTTTCATAAAATCTTTTTCTGAATTTTTTTCAAAATCTTCATTTTTCATTATTGACCGGACCGGTGATTGTATTGGTGTCCGGACCGGTGACCGGATCGGTGCCCGGATCGGTTTTTTTTTAAAATTGTTTCAAAAAAATATTTTTCTGAATTTTCTTCAAAATTTCCATTTTTATCGATGTCCGGACCCGTGACCGGATCGATGCCCGGATCGGTTTTTTTCAAATTTTTAAAAAAAAATATTATTTTGAATTCTTTTCATAATTTCCATTTTTATCAATGTCCGGACCTGTGACCGGATCGGTGTCCCGATCGGTTTTTTTTTCAAATTTTTTCAAAAAAATATTTATCTGAATTTTCTTCAAAATTTCCATTTTTATCAATGTTCGGACCCGTGACCGGATCGGTGCCCGGATCAGTTTTTTTTCAAATTTGTTCAAAAAAATATTTTCCGGAATTTTCTTCAAAATTTCCATTTTTATTGATGTTTGGACCCATGACCGGATTGGTTTTTTTTCAAATTTTTTCAAAAAAATTTTTTTCCGAATTTTCTTCAAAATTTCCATTTTTATCGGTGTCCGGACCCGTGACCGGATCGGTGCCCGGATCGGTTTTTTTAGAAATTTTTTCATAAAATCTTTTTCTGAATTTTTTTCAAAATCTTCATTTTTCATTATTGACCGGACCGGTGATCGTATCGGTGTCCGGTCCGGTGACCGGATCGGTGCCCGGATCGGTTTTTTTTCACATTTTTTCAAAGAAATATTTTTCTGAATTTTCTTCATAATTTCCATTTTTATCGATGTTTGGACCCGTGACCGGATCGGTGCCTGGATCGGTATTTTTTCAAATTTTTCCAAATAAATATTATTCTGAATTTTCTTCAAAAATTTCCATTTTTATCGATGTCCGGACGCGTGACCGGATCGGTGCCCGAATGGGTGCCCAGATTGGGCAAATTTTTTCATAAAAATCTTTTTTTGAATTTTTTTCAAAATCTTCATTTTTCATTATTGACCGGACCGGTGATCTTATCGGTGTCCGGTCCGGTGATCCTATCGGTGTCCGGTCCGGTGACCGGATCGGTGCCCGGATCGGTATTTTTTCAAATTTTTTCAAATAAATATTATTCTGAATTTTCTCCAAAAATTTCCATTTTTATCCATGTTTGGACCCATGACCGGATCGGTGCCCGAATCGGTTTTTCTTTTCAAATTTTTTCAAAAGATATTTTAATGAATTTTCTTCAAAATTTCCATTTTTATCGATGTCCGGACCCGTGACCGGATTGGTGCCCGGATCGGTTTTTTTTCAAATTGTTTCAAAAAAATATTTTTCCGAATTTTCTTCAAAATTTCCATTTTTATCGATGTCCGGACCCGTGACCGGATCGATGCCCAGATCGGGTAAATTTTTTCATGAAATCTTTTTTTGAATTTTTTTCAAAAACTTCATTTTTCATTACTGACCGGACCGGTGACCGGATCGGTGCCCGGATCGGTATTTTTTCTAATTTTTTCAAAAAAATACTATTCTGAATTTTCTTCAAAATTTCCATTTTTATCGATGTCTGGACCCATGGCCGGATCGGTGTCCAAACCTGTGACCGGATCACTTTCTTTTCAATTTTTTTCAAAAAAATATTTTTTTTGAATTTTTTCAAAATTTCCATTTTCATCCATGTCCGGACCCGTGACCAGATCGGTGCCCGGATCGGTGACCGGATCGGTGCCCGGATCACTTTTTTTTCAAATTTTTTCAAAATAATTTTTTTTTGAATTTTTTCAAAATTTCCATTTTCATCCATGTCCGGACCCATGACCCCGGTGCCCTGATCGGTGTCCGGACAGGTGACCGGATCACTTTTTTTTCAATTTTTTTCAAAAAAATATTTTCTTGGATTTTTTTCAAAATTTTCATCTTTATCGGTGTCCGGACCGGTGACCGGATCGGTGCCCGGATCGGTCTTTTTTCAAATTTTTTCAAAGATATTTCTCTTCAATTTTTT
Organism: Aspidiotus destructor; assembly: GCA_035079395.1. Taxonomy (NCBI): domain Eukaryota; kingdom Metazoa; phylum Arthropoda; class Insecta; order Hemiptera; family Diaspididae; genus Aspidiotus; species Aspidiotus destructor. The sequence continues at coordinate 61,170 of JAVHKZ010000003.1, read as the reverse complement.
CAAAATTTCCATTTTTATCCATGTTCGGACCCATGACCGGATCGGTGCCCGGATCGGTGTCCGGACCGGTGACCGGATCACTTTTTTTCCAATTTTTTTCAGAAAAATATTTTTTAGGATCTTTTTCAAAATTTCCATTTTTATCGATGTCCGGACCCCTGATTGTATGGGTGCCCGGATCGGTATTTTTTCAAATTTTTTCAAATGAATATTATTCTGAATTTTCTTCAAAAATTTCCATTTTTATCAATGTCCGGACGCGTGACCGGATCGGTGTCCCGATCGGTTTTTTTTTCAAATTTTTTCAAAAAAATATTTATCTGAATTTTCTTCAAAATTTCCATTTTTATCAATGTTCCGACCCGTGACCGGATCGGTGCCCGGATCGGTTTTTTTAGAAATTTTTTCATAAAATCTTTTTCTGAATTTTTTTCAAAATCTTCATTTTTCATTATTGACCGGACCGGTGATTGTATTGGTGTCCGGACCGGTGACCGGATCGGTGCCCGGATCGGTTTTTTTTTTAAAATTGTTTCAAAAAAATATTTTTCTGAATTTTCTTCAAAATTTCCATTTTTATCAATGTTCGGACCCGTGACCGGATCGGTGCCCGGATCAGTTTTTTTTCAAATTTGTTCAAAAAAATATTTTCCGGAATTTTCTTCAAAATTTCCATTTTTATTGATGTTTGGACCCATGACCGGATTGGTTTTTTTTTCAAATTTTTTCAAAAAAATTTTTTTCCGAATTTTCTTCAAAATTTCCATTTGTATCGGTGTCCGGACCCGTGACCGGATCGGTGCCCGGATCGGTTTTTTTAGAAATTTTTTCATAAAATCTTTTTCTGAATTTTTTTCAAAATCTTCATTTTTCATTATTGACCGGACCGGTGATCGTATCGGTGTCCGGTCCGGTGACCGGATCGGTGCCCGGATCGGTTTTTTTTTCACATTTTTTCAAAGAAATATTTTTCTGAATTTTCTTCATAATTTCCATTTTTATCGATGTTCGGACCCGTGACCGGATCGGTGCCTGGATCGGTATTTTTTCAAATTTTTCCAAATAAATATTATTCTGAATTTTCTTCAAAAATTTCCATTTTTATCGATGTCCGGACGCGTGACCGGATCGGTGCCCGAATGGGTGCCCAGATTGGGCAAATTTTTTCATAAAAATCATTTTTTGAATTTTTTTCAAAATCTTCATTTTTCATTATTGACCGGACCGGTGATCTTATCGGTGTCCGGTCCGGTGATCCTATCGGTGTCCGGTCCGGTGACCGGATCGGTGCCCGGATCAGTTTTTTTTCAAATTTGTTCAAAAAAATATTTTCCGGAATTTTCTTCAAAATTTCCATTTTTATTGATGTTTGGACCCATGACCGGATTGGTTTTTTTTCAAATTTTTTCAAAAAAATTTTTTTCCGAATTTTCTTCAAAATTTCCATTTTTATCGGTGTCCGGACCCGTGACCGGATCGGTGCCCGGATCGGTTTTTTTAGAAATTTTTTCATAAAATCTTTTTCTGAATTTTTTTCAAAATCTTCATTTTTCATTATTGACCGGACCGGTGATCGTATCGGTGTCCGGTCCGGTGACCGGATCGGTGCCCGGATCGGTTTTTTTTCACATTTTTTCAAAGAAATATTTTTCTGAATTTTCTTCATAATTTCCATTTTTATCGATGTTTGGACCCGTGACCGGATCGGTGCCTGGATCGGTATTTTTTCAAATTTTTCCAAATAAATATTATTCTGAATTTTCTTCAAAAATTTCCATTTTTATCGATGTCCGGACGCGTGACCGGATCGGTGCCCGAATGGGTGCCCAGATTGGGCAAATTTTTTCATAAAAATCTTTTTTTGAATTTTTTTCAAAATCTTCATTTTTCATTATTGACCGGACCGGTGATCTTATCGGTGTCCGGTCCGGTGATCCTATCGGTGTCCGGTCCGGTGACCGGATCGGTGCCCGGATCGGTATTTTTTCAAATTTTTTCAAATAAATATTATTCTGAATTTTCTCCAAAAATTTCCATTTTTATCCATGTTTGGACCCATGACCGGATCGGTGCCCGAATCGGTTTTTCTTTTCAAATTTTTTCAAAAGATATTTTAATGAATTTTCTTCAAAATTTCCATTTTTATCGATGTCCGGACCCGTGACCGGATTGGTGCCCGGATCGGTTTTTTTTCAAATTGTTTCAAAAAAATATTTTTCCGAATTTTCTTCAAAATTTCCATTTTTATCGATGTCCGGACCCGTGACCGGATCGATGCCCAGATCGGGTAAATTTTTTCATGAAATCTTTTTTTGAATTTTTTTCAAAAACTTCATTTTTCATTACTGACCGGACCGGTGACCGGATCGGTGCCCGGATCGGTATTTTTTCTAATTTTTTCAAAAAAATACTATTCTGAATTTTCTTCAAAATTTCCATTTTTATCGATGTCTGGACCCATGGCCGGATCGGTGTCCAAACCTGTGACCGGATCACTTTCTTTTCAATTTTTTTCAAAAAAATATTTTTTTTGAATTTTTTCAAAATTTCCATTTTCATCCATGTCCGGACCCGTGACCAGATCGGTGCCCGGATCGGTGACCGGATCGGTGCCCGGATCACTTTTTTTTCAAATTTTTTCAAAATAATTTTTTTTTGAATTTTTTCAAAATTTCCATTTTCATCCATGTCCGGACCCATGACCCCGGTGCCCTGATCGGTGTCCGGACAGGTGACCGGATCACTTTTTTTTCAATTTTTTTCAAAAAAATATTTTCTTGGATTTTTTTCAAAATTTTCATCTTTATCGGTGTCCGGACCGGTGACCGGATCGGTGCCCGGATCGGTCTTTTTTCAAATTTTTTCAAAGATATTTCTCTTCAATTTTTTCAAAATTTCCATTTTTATCCATGTTCGGACCCATGACCGGATCGGTGCCCGGATCGGTGTCCGGACCGGTGACCGGATCACTTTTTTTCCAATTTTTTTCAGAAAAATATTTTTTAGGATCTTTTTCAAAATTTCCATTTTTATCGATGTCCGGACCCCTGATTGTATGGGTGCCCGGATCGGTATTTTTTCAAATTTTTTCAAATGAATATTATTCTGAATTTTCTTCAAAAATTTCCATTTTTATCAATGTCCGGACGCGTGACCGGATCGGTGTCCCGATCGGTTTTTTTTTCAAATTTTTTCAAAAAAATATTTATCTGAATTTTCTTCAAAATTTCCATTTTTATCAATGTTCCGACCCGTGACCGGATCGGTGCCCGGATCGGTTTTTTTAGAAATTTTTTCATAAAATCTTTTTCTGAATTTTTTTCAAAATCTTCATTTTTCATTATTGACCGGACCGGTGATTGTATTGGTGTCCGGACCGGTGACCGGATCGGTGCCCGGATCGGTTTTTTTTTTAAAATTGTTTCAAAAAAATATTTTTCTGAATTTTCTTCAAAATTTCCATTTTTATCAATGTTCGGACCCGTGACCGGATCGGTGCCCGGATCAGTTTTTTTTCAAATTTGTTCAAAAAAATATTTTCCGGAATTTTCTTCAAAATTTCCATTTTTATTGATGTTTGGACCCATGACCGGATTGGTTTTTTTTTCAAATTTTTTCAAAAAATTTTTTTCCGAATTTTCTTCAAAATTTCCATTTGTATCGGTGTCCGGACCCGTGACCGGATCGGTGCCCGGATCGGTTTTTTTAGAAATTTTTTCATAAAATCTTTTTCTGAATTTTTTTCAAAATCTTCATTTTTCATTATTGACCGGACCGGTGATCGTATCGGTGTCCGGTCCGGTGACCGGATCGGTGCCCGGATCGGTTTTTTTTTCACATTTTTTCAAAGAAATATTTTTCTGAATTTTCTTCATAATTTCCATTTTTATCGATGTTCGGACCCGTGACCGGATCGGTGCCTGGATCGGTATTTTTTCAAATTTTTCCAAATAAATATTATTCTGAATTTTCTTCAAAAATTTCCATTTTTATCGATGTCCGGACGCGTGACCGGATCGGTGCCCGAATGGGTGCCCAGATTGGGCAAATTTTTTCATAAAAATCATTTTTTGAATTTTTTTCAAAATCTTCATTTTTCATTATTGACCGGACCGGTGATCTTATCGGTGTCCGGTCCGGTGATCCTATCGGTGTCCGGTCCGGTGACCGGATCGGTGCCCGGATCGGTATTTTTTCAAATTTTTTCAAATAAATATTATTCTGAATTTTCTTCAAAAATTTCCATTTTTATCCATGTTTGGACCCATGACCGGATCGGTGCCCGAATCGGTTTTTCTTTTCAAATTTTTTCAAAAGATATTTTAATGAATTTTCTTCAAAATTTCCATTTTTATCGATGTCCGGACCTGTGACCGGATCGGTGCCCGGATCAGTTTTTTTTCAAATTTTTTCAAAAAAATATTTTTCTGAATTTTCTTCAAAATTTCCATTTTTATCGATGTCCGGACCCGTGACCCAATCGGTGCCCGGATCAGTTTTTTTTAAAATTGTTTCAAAAAAATATTTTTCTGAATTTTCTTCAAAATTTCCATTTTTATCGATGTCCGGACCCGTGACCGGATCGATGCCCGGATCGGTTTTTTTTCAAATTTTAAAAAAAAAATATTATTTTGAATTTTTTTCATAATTTCCATTTTTATCAATGTCCGGACCTGTGACCGGATCGGTGTCCCGATCGGTTTTTTTTTCAAATTTTTTCAAAAAAATATTTATCTGAATTTTCTTCAAAATTTCCATTTTTATCAATGTTCGGACCCGTGACCGGATCGGTGCCCGGATCAGTTTTTTTTCAAATTTGTTCAAAAAAATATTTTCCGGAATTTTCTTCAAAATTTCCATTTTTATTGATGTTCGGACCCATGACCGGATTGGTTTTTTTTTCAAATTTTTTCAAAAAAATTTTTTCCCGAATTTTCTTCAAAATTTCCATTTTTATCGGTGTCCGGACCCGTGACCGGATCGGTGCCCGGATCGGTTTTTTTAGAAATTTTTTCATAAAATCTTTTTCCGAATTTTCTTCAAAATTTCCATTTTTATCGATGTCCGGACCCGTGACCGGATCGATGCCCGGATCGGTTTTTTTTCAAATTTTTAAAAAAAAATATTATTTTGAATTTTTTTCATAATTTCCATTTTTATCAATGTCCGGACCTGTGACCGGATCGGTGTCCCGATCGGTTTTTTTTTCAAATTTTTTCAAAAAAATATTTATCTGAATTTTCTTCAAAATTTCCATTTTTATCAATGTTCGGACCCGTGACCGGATCGGTGCCCGGATCAGTTTTTTTTCAAATTTGTTCAAAAAAATATTTTCCGGAATTTTCTTCAAAATTTCCATTTTTATCGATGTTCGGACCCGTGACCGGATCGGTGCCTGGATCGGTATTTTTTCAAATTTTTCCAAATAAATATTATTCTGAATTTTCTTCAAAAATTTCCATTTTTATCGATGTCCGGACGCGTGACCGGATCGGTGCCCGAATGGGTGCCCAGATTGGGCAAATTTTTTCATAAAAATCTTTTTTTGAATTTTTTTCAAAATCTTCATTTTTCATTATTGACCGGACCGGTGATCTTATCGGTGTCCGGTCCGGTGATCCTATCGGTGTCCGGTCCGGTGACCGGATCGGTGCCCGGATCGGTATTTTTTCAAATTTTTTCAAATAAATATTATTCTGAATTTTCTTCAAAAATTTCCATTTTCATCCATGTTTGGACCCATGACCGGATCGGTGCCCAAATCGGTTTTTCTTTTCAAATTTTTTCAAAAGATATTTTAATGAATTTTTTTCATAATTACCATTTTTATCGATGTCCGGACCCGTGACCGGATCGGTGCCCGGATCAGTTTTTTTTTAAATTGTTTCAAAAAAATATTTTTCTGAATTTTCTTCAAAATTTCCATTTTTATCGATGTCCAGACCCGTGACCGGATCGATGCCCGGATCGGTTTTTTTTCAAATTTTTTCAAAAAAATATTATTTTGAATTTTTTTTATAATTACCATTTTTATCGATGTCCAGACCCGTGACTGGATCGGTGCCCGGATCGGGTAGATTTTTTCATGAAATCTTTTTTTGAATTTTTTTCAAAAACTTCATTTTTCATTACTGACCGGACCGGTGACCGGATCGGTGCCCGGCTCGGTATTTTTTCAAATTTTTTCAAAAAAATACTATTCTGAATTTTCTTCAAAATTTCCATTTTTATCGATGTCTGAACCCATGGCCGGATCGGTGTCCAAACCTGTGACCGGATCACTTTCTTTTCAATTTTTTTCAAAAAAATATTTTTTTTGAATTTTTTCAAAATTTCCATTTTCATCCATGTCCGGACCCGTGACCAGATCGGTGCCCGGATCGGTGACCGGATCGGTGCCCGGATCCCTTTTTTTCCAAATTTTTTCAAAATAATTTTTTTTTGAATTTTTTCAAAATTTCCATTTTCATCCATGTCCGGACCCATGACCGGATCGGTGCCCTGATCGGTGTCCGGACAGGTGACCGGATCACTTTTTTTCCAATTTTTTTCAGAAAAATATTTTTTAGGATCTTTTTCAAAATTTTCATTTTTATCAGTGTCCGGACCCGTGACCGGATCGGTGCCCGGATCGGTTTTTTTTTCAAATTTTTTCAAAAAAATATTTTTCTGAATTTTCTTCAAAATTTCCATTTTTATGGATGTCCGGACCCGTGACCGGATTGGTGCCCGGATCGGTTTTTTTTCAAATTGTTTCAAAAAAATATTTTTCCGAATTTTCTTCAAAATTTCCATTTTTATCGATGTCCGGACCCGTGACCGGATCGATGCCCGGATCGGTTTTTTTTCAAATTTTTTCAAAAAAATATTATTTTGAATTTTTTTCATAATTACCATTTTTATCGATGTCCGGACCCGTGACTGGATCGGTGCCCGGATCGGGTAAATTTTTTCATGAAATCTTTTTTTGAATTTTTTTCCGAAAACTTCATTTTTCATTACTGACCGGACCGGTGACCGGATCGGTGCCCGGATCGGTATTTTTTCTAATTTTTTCAAAAAAATACTATTCTGAATTTTCTTCAAAATTTCCATTTTTATCGATGTCTGGACCCATGGCCGGATCGGTGTCCAAACCTGTGACCGGATCACTTTCTTTTCAATTTTTTTCAAAAAAATATTTTTTTTGAATTTTTTCAAAATTTCCATTTTCATCCATGTCCGGACCCGTGACCAGATCGGTGCACGGATCGGTGACCGGATCGGTGCCCGGATCACTTTTTTTTCAAATTTTTTCAAAATAATTTTTTTTTGAATTTTTTCAAAATTTCCATTTTCATCCATGTCCGGACCCATGACCGGATCGGTGCCCTGATCGGTGTCCGGACAGGTGACCGGATCACTTTTTTTTCAATTTTTTTCAAAAAAATATTTTCTTGGATTTTTTTCAAAATTTTCATCTTTATCGGTGTCCGGACCGGTGACCGGATCGGTGCCCGGATCGGTCTTTTTTCAAATTTTTTCAAAAATATTTCTCTTCAATTTTTTCAAAATTTCCATTTTTATCCATGTTCGGACCCATGACCTGATCGGTGCCCGGATCGGTGTCCGGACCGGTGACCGGATCACTTTTTTTCCAATTTTTTTCAGAAAAATATTTTTTAGGATCTTCTTCAAAATTTTCATTTTTATCAGTGTCCGGACCCGTGACCGGATCGGTGCCCGGATCGGTTTTTTTTTCAAATTTTTTCAAAAGATATTTAAATGAATTTTCTTCAAAATTTCCATTTCTATCGATGTCCGGACCCATGACCGGATCGGTGCTCGGATCGGTTTTTTTTCAAATTTTTTCAAAAAAATATTTTTCTGAATTTTCTTCAAAATTTCCATTTTTATCGATGTCCGGACCCGTGACCGGATTGGTGCCCGGATCGGTATTTTTTCTAATTTTTTCAAAAAAATATTTTTCTGAATTTTCTTCAAAATTTCCATTTTCATCGATGTCCGGACCCGTGGCCGGATCGGTGTCCAAACCTGTGACCGGATCACTTTCTTTTCAATTTTTTTCAAAAAAATATTTTTTTTGAATTTTTTCAAAATTTCCATTTTCATCCATGTCCGGACCCGTGCCCAGATCGGTGCCCGGATCGGTGACCGGATCGGTGCCCGGATCACTTTTTTTTCAAATTTTTTCAAAATAATTTTTTTTTGAATTTTTTCAAAATTTCCATTTTCATCCATGTCCGGACCCATGACCGGATCGGTGCCCTGATCGGTGTCCGGACAGGTGACCGGATCACTTTTTTTTCAATTTTTTTCAAAAAAATATTTTCTTGGATTTTTTTCAAAATTTTCATCTTTATTGGTGTCCGGACCCGTGACCGGATCGGTGCCCGGATCGGTCTTTTTTCAAATTTTTTCAAAAATATTTCTCTTCAATTTTTTCAAAATTTCCATCTTTATCCATGTTTGGACCCATTACCGGATCGGTGCCCGGATCGGTTTTTTTTTTCAAATTTTTTCAAAAGATATTTTAATGAATTTTCTTCAAAATTTCCATTTCTATCGATGTCCGGACCCATGACCGGATCGGTGCTCGGATCGGTTTTTTTTTCAAATTTTTTCAAAAAAATATTTTTCTGAATTTTCTTCAAAATTTCCATTTTTATGGATGTCTGGACCCGTGACCGGATTGGTGCCCGGATCGGTTTTTTTTCAAATTGTTTCAAAAAAATATTTTTCCGAATTTTCTTCAAAATTTCCATTTTTATCGATGTCCGGACCCGTGACCGGATCGATGCCCGGATCGGTTTTTTTTCAAATTTTTTCAAAAAAATATTATTTTGAATTTTTTTCATAATTACCATTTTTATCGATGTCCGGACCCGTGACTGGATCGGTGCCCGGATTGGGTAAATTTTTTCATGAAATCTTTTTTTGAATTTTTTTCAAAAACTTCATTTTTCATTACTGACCGGACCGGTGACCGGATCGGTGCCCGGATCGGTATTTTTTCTAATTTTTTCAAAAAAATTCTATTCTGAATTTTCTTCAAAATTTCCATTTTTATCGATGTCTGGACCCATGGCCGGATCGGTGTCCAAACCTGTGACCGGATCACTTTCTGTTCAATTTTTTTCAAAAAAATATTTTTTTTGAATTTTTTCAAAATTTCCATTTTCATCCATTTCCGGACCCATGACCGGATCGGTGCCCTGATCGGTGTCCGGACAGGTGACCGGATCACTTTTTTTTCAATTTTTTTCAAAAAAATATTTTCTTGGATTTTTTTCAAAATTTTCATCTTTATTGGTGTCCGGACCCGTGACCGGATCGGTGCCCGGATCGGTCTTTTTTCAAATTTTTTCAAAAATATTTCTCTTCAATTTTTTCAAAATTTCCATCTTTATCCATGTTTGGACCCATGACCGGATCGGTGCCCGGATCGGTTTTTTTTTTCAAATTTTTTCAAAAAAATATTTTTCTGAATTTTCTTCAAAATTTCCATTTTTATGGATGTCCAGACCCGTGACCGGATTGGTGCCCGGATCGGTTTTTTTTCAAATTGTTTCAAAAAAATATTTTTCCGAATTTTCTTCAAAATTTCCATTTTTATCGATGTCCGGACCCGTGACCGGATCGATGCCCGGATCGGTTTTTTTTCACATTTTTTCAAAAAAATATTATTTTGAATTTTTTTCATAATTACCATTTTTATCGATGTCCGGACCCGTGACTGGATCGGTGCCCGGATCGGGTAAATTTTTTCATGAAATCTTTTTTTGAATTTTTTTCAAAAACTTCATTTTTCATTACTGACCGGACCGGTGACCGGATCGGTGCCCGGATCGGTATTTTTTCTAATTTTTTCAAAAAAATACTATTCTGAATTTTCTTCAAAATTTCCATTTTTATCGATGTCTGGACCCATGGCCGGATCGGTGTCCAAACCTGTGACCGGATCACTTTCTTTTCAATTTTTTTCAAAAAAATTTTTTTTTTGAATTTTTTCAAAATTTCCATTTTCATCCATGTCCGGACCCGTGACCAGATCGGTGCCCGGATCGGTGACCGGATCGGTGCCCGGATCACTTTTTTTTCAAATTTTTTCAAAATAATTTTTTTTTGAATTTTTTCAAAATTTCCATTTTCATCCATGTCCGGACCCATGACCGGATCGGTGCCCTGATCGGTGTCCGGACAGGTGACCGGATCACTTTTTTTTCAATTTTTTTCAAAAAAATATTTTCTTGGATTTTTTTCAAAATTTTCATCTTTATCGGTGTCCGGACCGGTGACCGGATCGGTGCCCGGATCGGTCTTTTTTCAAATTTTTTCAAAAATATTTCTCTTCAATTTTTTCAAAATTTCCATTTTTATCCATGTTCGGACCCATGACCGGATCGGTGCCCGGATCGGTGTCCGGACCGGTGACCGGATCACTTTTTTTCCAATTTTTTTCAGAAAAATATTTTTTAGGATCTTTTTCAAAATTTTCATTTTTATCAGTGTCCGGACCCGTGACCGGATCGGTGCCCGGATCGGTTTTTTTTTCAAATTTTTTCAAAAGATATTCAAATGAATCTTCTTCAAAATTTCCATTTCTATCGATGTCCGGACCCACGACCGGATCGGTGCTCGGATCGGTTTTTTTTTCAAATTTTTTCAAAAAAATATTTTTCTGAATTTCCTTCAAAATTTCCATTTTTATCGATGTCCGGACCCGTGACCGGATTGGTGCCCGGATCGGTTTTTTTTCAAATTGTTTCAAAAAAATATTTTTCTGAATTTTCTTCAAAATTTCCATTTTCATCGATGTCCGGACCTGTGACTGGATCGGTGCCCGGATCGGGTAAATTTTTTCATGAAATCTTTTTTTGAATTTTTTTCAAAAACTTCATTTTTCATTACTGACCGGACCGGTGATCCTATCGGTGCCCGGATCGGTATTTTTTCAAATTTTATCAAAAAAATATTTTTCCGAATTTCCTTCGAAATTTCCATTTCATCAATGTCCGGACCTGTGACCGGATCGGTGCCCGGATCGGTTTTTTTTCAAATTTCTTCAAAAAAATATTATTCTGAATTTCACTCAAAATTTCTATTTTTATCGATGTCCTGCCCCATGACCGGATCGGTGTCCGAACCGGTGACCGGATCGGTGCCCGGATCGGTTTTTTTTCAAATTTTTTCAAAAAATATTTTTTTTGAATTTTCTCAAAATTTCCATTTCTATCCATGTTCGGACCCATGACCGGATCGGTGCCCGGATCGGTGTCCGGACCGGTGACCGGATCACTTTTTTTCCAATTTTTTTCAAAAAAATATTTTTTTGGATCTTTTTCAAAATTTTCATTTTTATCGGTGTCCGGACCCGTGACCGGATCGGTTTCCGGATTGGTTTTTTTTCCAATTTTAAAAAAAAAATATTTTTCTGAATTTCACTCAAAATTTCCATTTTTATCGATGTCCGGACCCGTGACCGGATCGGTGCCCGGATCGATGCCCGGATCGGTGCCCGGATCGGTGCCCGGATCGGTGCCCGGATCGGCCTTTTTCAAATTTTTTCAAAAATATTTCTCTTCAATTTCTTCAAAATTTCCATTTTTATCCATGTTCGGACCCATGACCGGATCGGTGCCCGGATCGGTGTCCGGACCGGTGACCGGATCACTTTTTTTCCAATTTTTTTCAGAAAAATATTTTTTTGGATCTTTTTCAAAATTTTCATTTTTATCGGTGTCCGGACCCGTGACCGGATCGGTGCCCGGATCGTTTTTTTTTCAAATTTTTTCAAGAGATATTTTAATGAATCTTCTTCAAAATTACCATTTTTATCGATGTCCGGACCCGTGACCGGATCGGTGCCCTTATAGGTTTTTTTTTCAAATTTTTTCAAAAAAATATTTTTCCAAATTTCGTTCAAAATTTCCATTTTTATCGATGTCCGGACCCTTGACCGGATCGGTGTCCGAAATGGTGACCGGATCACTTACTTTTCAATTTTTTTCAAAAAAATATTTTTTTCGAATTTTTTCAAAATTTCCATTATCATCCATGTCCGGACCCGTGACCAGATCGGTGCCCGGATCGGTGACCGGATCGGTTTTTTTTCAGATTCTTTCAAATAATATTTTTTTTGAATTTTTTCAAAATTTCCATTTTTATCCATGTCCGGACCCATGACCGGATCGGTGCCCGGATCGGTGTCCGGACCGGTGACCGGATCACTTTTCTCCAACCTTCGCATACTCGCCCAACGTGACCATATCGTGTGCCTAATGTGTCCAAAAAAATTTTTTCCCAACTCACCCAACACCCCACCCACAATATATGTACCAAAAATTGATTTTCTCACAAAATTCTCGTTTGGAAACTCCATTCCGCACCATTAAATATTGTGAAAAATCATCAAAAACGTTGTATGCACTACTTGCAACAACACCTTTTTCCCGCCGCCCTGTACGAGAAATAACTTGTAAATTTTCCAACTTGCGCGTCATCCATCACATATAAACATTGACTGAAATCAACTTTTTTCCCACATTTGTTACTTACACACACATCGCTTACAATATTATACATAATTTTAACCTCCTCACCCCTACGGGTGGAGGGGGGATGTGGATCCACTCCCCCCCCCTTCCCACAAACATTCTCCTTTTTTTTTTTCCCCCCTCCTCTCCTCTAAAAAACACAATACACATCAAACAAGATATAGGTCTCACCCCCCCCCCCTCCCCCCACCCTCACAAACCACAAAAATTATCCTCCTCCTTTCACAAAGCAGAAAAAAGAAACTCTGTCAATTAGGCTACCCCTACCCTACACACAGAAATCATACAGCTCTACTGGGGTGGGACTAATTTGATGTATAATACTATAATTGTAACAAATTGGCCAATATTGATGCCTGGGTGAGCACACCTGCGTTGAACGGCAGGTGTAGCTAGTACACGCATCAGTTTCTCCATTGCCTCTTCTATACTGTCATGTCAACGCTTGTCCAATACATGAGATTCTCATTGTCCCTACAATTGCTTACAATTTGGTCAATATTGATGCAAACAGACGCCCAATGTCAGCATGTGCCCTTCAATGGCAGACGGACATATTTTTTGTGTTGCAGTGTAGTATGGTGTAGTGCACTGTAGCACAACCAACAACAGAAAAAAAAATAATGATAAAAAATAAAAAGAAAATTTTAAAAAATTGAAAAAAAATTGAAAAAAAATTGAAAAAAATGAAAAAAATAAATAAATAAATAATGAAAGTGAAAGTGAAAGTCGAAAAATTTGCCTGCTGGGTGTTATATATTGTTCCTTCTGTCACACTATTTTTTACACTGCCTGCCTGCCTGCCTACCTACCTCCCTCCATCCAACAACACAAAACCCCCTATTGCATCACCCCTCAACACAACAAACACAACACACACATTCATATATACTGTACACACACACACACATACACACCTATCAATTATTACACACACCACCACCACCACCCCTTCTTACAATTCCCCCCAACAATACATACATATACTACATATTATGCATAATGTATGTACCCTACTCTATGTATACATACCTATACATACATAATATTCATTCATCTACCGGTATATGTATGTACACACTGTATGTATGTATCTATACTGTCTACCATACACATATACATACTACATACACTATAATCTATCTACTATTCTTTATTATAATCCAACACCCTAAATATATCTACTTCATTTTTAAAAACAATACCCCCCTCTCCTACAATTTATCATATACTTAATATATCACTTACAAAAAAAAAAAAAAACAAGCCTCACAATTACCCCAACACTTCTCCTGCAATCATCAACACTACTAATCTGTCATTGAAAATTTAAGCAACATTTCTTTCTTTCTTTCAAACCATCCCATCTATCCCAATACTTTTTCCCATCTTTCATTTTACCATCAATCAACAATTCTTTAATACACAACATGACTCATCTTCTTCTTCTTCTTCTTCCACTCTCATGTATTGTTTTTCTTTAATAAATCAAACGGGCAATGCTTATACAATAATAATCTTCATCAAACATCACTCAGTTTAGTTTACATTAATAAATCAATTAATAATTATACATATACATACAACAATAGATAACTTACTTCATGTCTGTCGCCTTCATCTCCTCCTCCACATTCCAAATAGAAACGCACAAGACACAAACACAAATAAAAAAAAAACAAAAAAACACTCACAAAAACAATGAAAGCCAATGAAAACAGACTAAAAGACGCAAACTGTATCAATTAATTAATTTAAATTCAACCAGCAAACTGACGCAACAGGGTACAAAATGATTCAAGGGTACTCGCCACACCCTACGCACACAGCCTTCAAAATTGTGTCACACCAATGCTTCCAACACTTCCTCTCCTTCACAGCAAATTACAGTCAACAGCAATGCGTCTATCCCCACCATGGCCCTGGTGTGTCTCACCACCCCCGCAACCTATCTAGCCCATGCTTCTTTTCTTTTCCTCTTTCTCCTCCATTCGCTGTCCTCACGCAGTCTTCAAGAGCTCTCTCACCTTCCACACTTCTTTTAATAATTATTGTGAACAATGCCCAAGTAAAAAATACATAATAAAAACAACATTCAATAGGCCATACTCCCAAGTGAAGTCACTCAGTACTTCAATTTTTCATGCAAACACAAAAAACTCACTCAAATAATCTTTCTGCCGACCCAAGAAGAACAAGCGTTCTTTTCCCTTCTTCTGTTAAAACACACACACACACACACTGTTATACATATAATAGGACTCACTCGCCGTGATACAAAAAGGTACCAAATTTTCTGCAAAAAATCTGAAATTCAACTTAATTGAAAGGAAATTACAGGGAACAAATATGTTCTTCTTAATTAAGATTAACCACGTTAACCAAATGAAATACCTACACACTCTGTGCAGTATCTTTTCAATTACTGCTTGTTTGTACAAAACAAAAAATTTTGTGTCATCTCCAACAAAGAACAATTTGTAAGTGGATGCCTCTGCAATTAATTCATTTTTCTGCATGGGTCTTTGAGTAAAAAACCTAGTTGGGCTTTGGTCCATATAACACAGAGGTAAATGTTCTTTGGTAGATTGCCAATAAATATGTGTGTTTCAGGTAGACTTCAGCGTGAGACAAAAATTTTCAAGTGCATATCAGTAGTGTGAGAAACAAATAGTGTAAGCTAATCTTTTTTAAAGATTAGGTGGACATCAGTGTAAAACAGAAGTATTCAAGTGGACTTCTATGTGAAGTATACTGTACATACATTGTTAGGTGGACGTCTGTATTAAACCGCAATTCTTTGTGCGGACTTCTGTTTGATACTTCATTTTTAAGTGGACCTTCTACACAGACTACATATATCCAAATTTGCGAGGACATTCTTATCAATATCAATTTTTTGTAGCATATTGGTGGACCTCATGACAACAAAAAATCATAGAGCGCAGCAGGGTACATGCCTCATCACATACTTTAAGGTGATTAAGTGGACTTCCGCGATATTTTGCCAAGGGGGGTTTTGGGACCCGAGGACCACAATTCTGTTATTAGTTTTTAAGTGGACCTCAAAATTTCCGCGTAAAAAGAAGTGTCCACCAAGTCATATCCTATACTGGTGGTGTATGTCCACGCATTGTGGTTTGACCAATGCACACACACACACACAACTCTTTATACAATCTTCCTATGACGTCATCCTTCTAATCACGCCTTATTCATCCTTTTTGTCATACAACTCTTATGAATCTTGCTCTTTCTTGATGGGCTCCGCAATACATACATAATTATATGTGTAAGCATAATACCCTCATCCTTGCTTGTTTATCTACCAGCATGTCCAATCGTGTAGGTTAGGAGATTTAATCTTTTTGTTTTCTTCTCTTCTTGTATTCAGTTTGATTATTGTCTTCATTTACAAGTGAGTGTTGTCGTCGTTCACCGTCGTCTCGTTCACGTATATTTCATTTGTAATTCCTACTGCAATATTTTACACGCCTGTGTTTGTTAGCGATTTATTGTTAATTTCATGAATAAAGGAACTGTCGCTGACTTGAACACTTTTCTAGTTTGTGTTAACAAACTTACATATGTATTATACATATAATACAGTATA